>JAPTYO010000001.1:14047773-24047773 GCA_036873135.1 Clarkia xantiana subsp. parviflora
CTGGGTCACCACCCAGATCATCCCCTTTTTGCAGGATTACGGGGAGCCAAGGAGTTCAGGTTTTCCGTCAAGAACGTACCGGAGCTTCGACCATGATCCAACATTGGCGCCGTCTGTGGGAAACTTACAAAAAGTCACAATAGTTTCTACTAGATCGATGTCTGTTGGTGGCAAGCAGAAGAAGCAAGTCTCGGCGAGCAGTTCTCGCCCTGCTGGAACCGTGAATTCCGCGTTGCCGGAGCGTGCTACTGAACAAGGTGATCACCCTGCTGTTTTTCACACAGGGGGGCATGGTGAAGATCACGAGGTCTCAGTCCGAGACACGGCGGTGAACAGGGAGGATATCCCAAGAAGGGAGGTGGATGCTCCTCCAAATCCGGTGGTGCACAGGGAGGAAATCCCGCGGAGGGAGGTAGGTGCTTCCTGGAGTTGGCTAAGGCAGTAGCAGATGCTATGCCCATGTTCCTGGAGGCCATGGAGGCTCTTCTGGACAGAAGAGAGGCTGCCAAGAGAAGGGAAGAGTTGCCTCCACCTCCTCCAAGGGAGGTTCAAGAGGAACAGGAGGTTCATTCCAGGAATAGGGGTAAGGAACCCGCGCACTCGGAAAGGTTCGTGGTCGACGGTCCCGGACCAGTGCAACACAGGACCATTCCTCTGAATGGCCGCATCACCCCCGATCAGGTGGTGAAGATCGCCAACATCTGCATGGGCGATCAGAAGCATATGACATCGGAGCTGAGGGATCGATCTACTCATCCTTTTGTTCCACGACTGATAGATACTGTCGCCCCGCCAGGGCTAGGTATTCCGACCATCAAGGAGTACGATGGTGAAGGGGACCCAGTCCGCCATGTTCAGAGGAATGTCCAGGCCTGTATGGGTAGAGCCGCGAATGATGACATCGTGTGTGTGCTGTTCCCGATCACTTTGGGAGAAAGGGCCTTGACGTGGTTTTTCAGCCTACCGCCAGGATGTATTACTTGCTGGACTGATATGCACGACCGCTTCATCAAGCAGTATCAGGGGCGTAGGCGCCTCTTGAAGAGCGTGAGGTATTTGACCCAGGTGGTGCAGAGGTCTGACGAATCGTTGGCGTATTACTACCAATGGTTCACTGCTAGTGTCGCGGAGATCGACGAGGAGATATCGGAGGGAGAGACCATCTGCACCTTCCTTCGGAACCTAACTGCCCCATATGGTTCCGATCTGATGCATAGTGTGGCCGCGAAGGCTGTGTGGAGTATGGAAGCTTTGCAAGCGAGGGTGAAGCAGCAAATCGACGTGCAGGAGTCGAAGATTGCTGCCGGAGAGCTTGATCCTCCGAAGTCAGGAAGAGGAAAGCAATCGTCCAAGCTGTCGGACGATCGCAAAGGGAACGACAAATCGGAGGGAAGTAGGAGCCGTGGTCGCCCCGATAGAAGGGAGGACAAGCGTCCTCCGAGGAAGGATAACCGAGAGGATCGTCACGTTCCTCTCAACAGTTCGATGACCGCCGTGCTAGCGGTGATGGATCGGCAGGGTCTCGTCCGACACCCTCCGAGGAAAGAAGGTGAATTCTTGGGAGGTCGCTCTGATCGTTACTGTCGGTATCACCGAGCCAACGGTCACGACAAAGATAACTGTCGGGAGCTGAAGAAGGAGATAGAGAAGCTGATCCAGAAGGGGAAGCTTAAGGAGTTTGTTGGTGGGGGACGGTGCCGATCCCATTCCAAAACTCGATCTCGGTCCCGTTCCAGGTCCCGCGATCGATCTCCAAAGAAGAAGAAGGTTGAGCCGGAATCTTCTGGTGCCCGTAAAGAGAGGCGGGGAACCATCAATGTCATTCATGGAGGAATGGCGGCGGGAGGTGATACCTCCGCTTCTCGGGAGAATTACGCTTCCCGTATTTCTGCTGCCGTGGTTTTAGGAAAGAGGTCCCGATCGTGGACTATGAAGGAAGAAATGGTGATTTCTTTCTCAGCAGAGGATCTGATAAGCGTGGAGAGCCCCCACGATGACGCCTTGTTCGTGACCTTGGATGTGGATGGATTCGAGATGAAGCGGATCCTGATAGACGGAGGGAGCTCCTCCTACATTCTGTTCATGGACGCCTTGGAAGCCATGGGAAAGACAAAGAAGGACCTGACGCAGGTGAACTTCCCGATGGTGGGATTCTCTGGTTTTACTTCATATCCGCTGCGAATGATCACCTTACCGGTGGAATACGGTAGTGGGTGGAAAGCGGAAAGGCGGAACGTGGATTTCGTCGTGGTGGAGTCTGCGGGGACGTACAATGCTATCATCGGGAGGACCACCATCAATCCTCTCATGGCAGTCGCCTCGACCGTCCACCAGAAGATGAAGTTCCCGACTGATAATGGAGTCGGGGAGGTCAGGGGTGACCAGGTGGCATCCAGAAGGTGTTATGTTAACGCCACCCGAAGGAGAAGGAGGGAAGCTATGGCTGTCCTTCAGACTGATGCCGATCCTCGAGAGGAGTTTGGGCGTCCCGCCCCCATGGAGGATCTGGAAGAGGTCGAGACTGACGGACCTCAAAGAAAAGTGAAGATCGGGTCTGCTTTATGGGAGGAAAGAGCCCGAGAATTGATCGAGCTCCTGAAGGAGTTCAAGGAGCTGTTTGCCTGGTCCCCGAGCGATATGCCAGGAATCAGCCCCGACGTGATAGTGCACGAGCTGAAGATTGATCCCGCGATCAAGCCTATCATGCAGAAGAGGCGCCCGATGGGCGCAGATAAAAGGATCGCGATCCAGCAGGAAGTGGGTAGGTTGCTCGACGCTGGATTCATCAAGGAGCTCCGATTCCAGACTTGGGTCGCTAACCCGGTCCTGGTGAGGAAGAGTAACGGGAAGTGGCGGATGTGTGTCGATTTCCGCGACTTGAACAAAGCTTGCCCGAAAGACTGTTATCTGCTCCCGAGAATCGACCAGCTGGTGGATGCCACGTCGGGACATGAGCTGCTGAGCTTCATGGATGCTTATTCTGGTTATAACCATATCAAGATGGCGAAGGAGGATGCCCCCCACACAGCCTTCTATGCTGATAGTGATGTCTATCACTATGATGTTATGCCCTTTAGGCTGGTCAATGCTGGAGCAACTTACCAGAGGATGGTGAACAAGTTGCTCGGGGAAATGCTGGGAAAGACCATGGAGGCTTATGTGGATGACATGTTAGTGAAGTCCCGACAGGCGGGAGACCATGTCCGCAACTTGGCGGTGGCGTTTGAGCGGATGAGGTTTCATCATGTTCGTTTGAATCCGGACAAGTGCGCTTTCGGAGTGAACTCGGTGAAATTCCTGGGCTTTATGGTGAGCTAAAGAGGAATCGAGGTGAATCCCGAGAAGCTGAGAGCAATCGAGGAGATGCAGTCTCCGAAAACCCATCGGGAGGTTCGTGTTGAATGGCCGATTAGCCGCGATGAGTCGTTTCTTATCCAAGGCGAGTGACCGAGCCATGCAATTTTTTGATGTGCTAAGGGCCCACAAGAAGTTTGAGTGGTCCGACAAGTGCGAGGAGGCATTTCAGGCGCTCAAGACACCTCTGTACCCTCCCGCCATTGGCAAAACCGGTTCCAGGCGAGCCGCTTTATCTCTATTTGGCTGTTTCTGAAGTTGCTGTTAGTTCTGTGTTAATAAAGATTGTCAAGGGCAACCAAGGAAGTTATTATGTAAGCAAGGCGTTTGCCAAATCTGAAATGAATTATCCCGCTGTTGAGAAGTATCTCTTTGTGTTGATTATTACTGCTCGAAAGCTGAGGCCTTACTTCCATGCCCATGAGATTACAGTGTTAACTAATCAGCCCTTGAAGCACTTTTTGAACCGACCGGAGGCGTCGGGGAGATTGGTGAAATGGGCAGTCGAGCTTACGGAGTTCCGTATTCACTTTGCCCCGAGAACGGCTATTAAGGGCCAGGCATTGGCGGACTTCATAGCAGAGTCTACAGCACCCGATCTAGAAGAAGCAGGTCGTGTAGAGGGGGCAGCCATGGAGGTCCCGATAGCAGAGCAATCAGAACAGCCAAATGAGGAGAACACCTGGGAAATGTACACTGATGGTTCTTCAAGTGTAGAGGGATCGGGGGCAGGATTTGTATTGATACCGCCCGGTAGAGGCGAGCCCCTGCGATATGCCTTGGCCTTGACGTTTAGGGCCACCAACAATGAAGCTGAGTATGAGGCTCTCATCACGGGCCTTAAAATCGCCAAAGGTACGGGAGTTGATCATTTAAAGGTGAAGTGTGATGCTAACCTGATCGTGAATCAAGTCCAAGGGAATTACGAGGCGAAGAACCCGACAATGAGGAGGTATTTGCACGAGGTGCAGAATTTGAAGGGAAGCTTCAAAAGCTTCGACATTGAGGCAATCCCGAGGGAAGAAAACGCGGAGGCAGATGCCTTGAGCAAATTTGCCCTGGGGGTAACCCCCCGAGGAGAATCGGAAGGTGCACTTTCTAGAGATGGTAATTATCTTAACCATCGATCCATCGGAGGTATGTGCTATTGAAGCAGGATCGGAGGAAAAAGAGGAACCCACCTGGATGACCCCGATAGTCACATACCTGACTACAGGGGCACTCCCCGACGATGAAGTGGCAGCTGTCAGGTTGCGTCGAATCGTAAGCAACTACGTGATGGTGGACAACCAGTTATATAAGAAGGGGCATGTAAAGCCTTTTCTGAGATGTGTGGCGGAGCCTGATACGAATCGGATTCTGAGAGAGTTGCACGAAGGAGTCGCGGCCTGTCATGAAGGGGCCCGATCCATTGTGAGGAAAGCGCTGAATTTAGGCTACTACTGGCCTTCGATGAACAAAAGCGATAGCGTTGGTCCAATCTTGTGATGCGTGCCAGAGGTACGCTCCGAATATCGTGGCTCCCGCCGCGAACTTGATGTCCATCAAGAGTGCTTGGCCCTTCGCGCAGTGGGGCATTGACTTGGTGGGACCCCTTCCGCAAGCGAAAGGTCAGTGCAAGTACTTACTTGTAGCCATTGATTACTTTTCGAAGTGGATAGAGGCTAAGGCGTTGGCCAAGACGACGGGGAAACAGATCGTCAAGTTTCTCCAGACTCAAATTGTATCCCGGTACGGGGTTCCTCAAGTGTTGATCAGCGATAATGGTCCTCCGTTCAATGGGGCTAAGTTGAAGGAGTACCTGGAGGAGTTGAACATCGAGCATCGGACAGCCTCTGTCCGCCATGCTCAGACTAATGGCCAGGTGGAATCAGCCAACAAGATCGTAATGGATGGCTTGAAGAAGAGGGTCTATGCCTTGCAGGGTCATTGGCTAGATGAGCTTGAAAACTTGCTGTGGGCTGTTAGAACAACACCCAAGCAATCGACGGGGGAGACTCCGTTTGGCCTTGTTTATGGCACGGAGGCAGTTGCTCCCGTGGAGATAGCGGTGGTGTCCCATCGCATGAGGTATTATGAGCCTCTGACGAACGAAGAAATGAGACGTCTGGACTTGGACTTGCTTGAAGAGAAAAGGTGGAAGGCTGATGAAGTTCAGGCTCGGATGCGTCTGGCAACAGCCAGGTACTATAATCGGCGGGTCAAGTCCCGACAATTCTTCGTTGGAGAACTTGTTTGGCGGAGGAATGAGTTCGTCTATCAAGATCAGATCAACAAGCTGTCACCGAAATGGGAGGGAGCTTACAAGATCGTAGGGATGCCAGCCCCGAATGCGTACAAGTTAGAAGACCTTGATGGCGAGACGTTGAAACATTCTTTCAGTGGCGCACACTTGAAGAAATGTCATGTTTGATCCTAAGTCGCCTTAAGTGGTGCGTGATGTTAAGTCGCCGCGAATGGCGCAAGTTATCTATCGATTGATCCGATGTAAGCAAGCTTTGAGTTATTAATGAATAAAAGAAGTTGCTTCCGATCAAATTGCTTTTAGATTTATTCTAACTGTTGGTAAGTCGTCTTAAAGGACGCGATAAAAGCCTTTCGAGGTACGATTAAAAAGCCTTTCGAGGTACGAGTAAGTCGTCTTAAAGGACGCGATAAAAGTCTTTCGAGGTACGATTAAAAAGCCTTCCGAGGTACGAGTAAGTCGTCTTAAAGGACGCGATAAAAGCCTTCCGAGGTACGATTAAAAAGCCTTACGAGGTACGATTAAGTCGTCTTTATGGCGCGATAAAAAGCCTTCCGAGGTAAGAACAAAAGCCTTACGAGGTATGATTAAGTCGTCTTTATGATGCAACAAAAAGCCTAGGTATGAATAAAAGCCCTAAGGGGTCCGAGTAAGTCGTCTTTATGATGCAGCAAAAAGCCTTAAGGGGTATGATTAAGTCGTCTAGAATGACGCGATAAAAAGCCTTAAATGGTACGATAAAATCATCTTAAGTGATGTGCGAAATTGCCTTGAACGGCATGGACGAGAAACCTTAAGTGGTGAGGTCCCGAGAAAAACGTCGCGAAGGACGTATGAAATCACCTTAAACGGCACGGGCAAGAAACCTTCAGTGGTAAGTTCTTGTGAAGCATCGGAAGGATGTATGAAGTCATCCTAAGTGATGTATCAGAACTTTTTAAGTAACGAGTCAAGTCGCTTTAAGTAGCGCAATAATAATCGAGGCCAAAATAGATAAAAAGGAATTTTTCATAAAGGCTCGAAGGCCTGAAGGTTCCGTTACAAGGAGGAAATTGTGAAGAGGAAATTACAAGGACTTAAAGAATGAAGCATTAAGCCTGGTCCTTGTTGGAAGTTGGGTCCTCAGCAGCTTCGGAGGGAGCAGAGTTCGCGGGGTCCAGGGCAGAAGGCTCCGCAGTTCGTGGAGTCGGGTCCGCGGCACCCTCGGGGGCATCGGCCTCATCACTCTCCGCGGGGAGGTTGAAGTATTTCTCCGCGAAGGGGGCGAGGGTCTCAGACTTCTTGAAGTCAATGGCATCCTCATATACCGTGTAAAGCTCCTCGACGGCATTGAACAGAACGTTCTCCACCTCGGCATTGCAGAACCCCACGGCACCCGCCTTGAAATCGTCGGAGTTCCGATACTCCTCGCGACCCTGAGCCTTTGCCTAAGCCAGCTTGGCAGGAAATTCAGCCTTCTCGGCCTCTAGCCCTGCCTTGGCTTCCTCGAGAATGCTCTTCTCGAGGACGAGCTGCCTCTGCTCCGCTTCCTGCCCCTGCTGTTCCTCTTTGAGCGTCCTCCGCTCCTGACGCAGCACGGATTTATAGTCATGGACCTGCTTTTGCAAGTCCATAGCCTTCTGGCCAAGGAGGGTCTGCTCCTTGGTTATCTTTTCCCTTGCCACCACAGCATCGGCAAGGTCCTCCTGGAGCTTGGCCAAGGCGTCGGGGTCCGACCTGGCCCGCTCCTCCTTCAGAGCATCCTTTAGAGCGAGGATGTAACCAAAGCAGCGCTGTTGGTTCGCAGTTTCCTGAGGCAAAAGGAAAAGAGGTTAAGGTCCGATAATCGAAGGCAAGAGCAAAAGCGAAAGTAAAGTTTTACCTCCATCCGACGGATGGCCATGTCGCGAAGATCCTCGTCGATATCTTCGTCAGCCAAGGAGATCGGACGTCTCAAGGATGGTGGAACTGACCCTGCCAGCAGGTGCAGGGCCAATTCTGGCTGAAGGTCTCCCCGATGGAGTGGGACCTCTCGAAGAGACTCGATCGGGTTCCAGGGAACCGTCTCTTGATTGGGGGTGTAAACCTCGTAGAGGCTCCCATCCAGGAGAAGAAGAGGGACGACCCTGGAAGCCTCGGTCGGAGGCTCCGGAGTGGGAGAGCGCAAATCCAAGGGAGGACTCCGGGACACGTCCTCCACAGCTGGCCTCAGGATGCTCCGCCCTGGCCTCCGACGGGGAATCAGGCCTTCATTTGGCTCCTCGGAGGAGGGGGAAACATTCAAGTCAGTCACCTGATGGAACTGAGTTTCCGTCGGGGTATTCTCTGTTATCGGCTCCCGTGGAGTCGCAGCCCTCGCTGGAGTTGCAGCCTTTGTCGGATTGAGAGCCTCCGATTGACCTGCGGTTGCGGGACGAATAAAGTCAGGAAGTTCATTATTGGGGCACCAGATGACCCCGCGCGGGACGTACTGGTCCTTTCCACATAAGTTGTAATAGCCCGCCTTAAGGACGCGGGGGGGTTTCCCCTTGAAGTATGTATTTGATTTCTCTGACCCACGCCTGCCGGTCGGAGGAGATAAACTCCTCGGGAACCAACCTCCTGTATGTTTTAATAGCATGGTGAACACGCTTACCTTCCTCGGCGGTGGTGACACCGAAGGCCTCGTTCACCTCCTCTCTTCTGGCCCGCTTGGCCATCTCGACTTGCTCCTCAGTCGGAGGAGCCGCAGAAGAGGAGGCTCCCCTCTTCAAGGACTTCCGCTTCCGCTTGGAGCCTGGGACAGCGTCGGTCTCCCCCTGCTTCAACATGAGATGGGTCAGCAGAGATGCCTTCTTGGCTGCAAAAATGAAAGTAAAAATGCAGTTAGAAGTGTTACCCAAACAACCAAATTTTCGGAAATTGAATCGAGGAGTTGGACCCCGATCTTGATCAGGTCCCCCTCCACGAGTTTATTGGCGTCAAGGGGAGCGAAGGACTCCCCCCAACGATAAAGCTGGATAAGTTGAAGGGTGTTGAAGTCGTCCTCGGTGTAGGACTCAAACTTGGGGGCAGGGTCCGCGACAACCTCCCATCAGGGCCACGGGACGGAGCTGTTCTGGACGAAGAAGTAGTACTTCTTCCACCCGCTGTTGTCGGACCCTGAGTCGCGAAGGAACTCCCGATCCTTGTTGAATTTCCAAGTCTCGCCATCCCAGCCGAAGCGGGCGAGTTGCTCCTTGGTCCATTTGGGAAGTCGAGGGGTAAAGGAGCAGACCCCAGCCTTGTTACATTTCATTCCGTAGAAGGTACGGAAGAGCAGCAGGTTGTACGTCCATTGTTGGCGGAGGCACAGGACTTGGAAGGAATTCCACACGCGGATAGCGTGTGGGGAGAAGGTGGTTGGATGCGTCTTGTAGAAGTTACACATTTCAACCAGATTACCGCAGAAAGGGAATCGGATCCCGGCGTTTATCTGTCCCGTGGAGACAAACACTTCTCCTTCCCGAGGACAGGTAACTATGTGTTTTCTCTTGGTGGGTTGGCGAGAATCGTAGGGAAAGCGAGGTTCCCAGGCCGAAGTGATGCAGCCTTCCCGGAGAGCAGCTTCATAAAGGGTCTCCGAGATTTCATTAATAGCAAGCTCGAACGTAAAGATGTTCCTTCCTCTAGAACTGGCCTCGTCTAAAAACGGCCATAACGGGAAAACTTAGGCAAGAAAAAGAAGATAATATCAGTAAATCACGGAGGCAAAGAAGGAAAGTTTTACCAGACATAGTGGGTGATTGATCGGAGAAGACGAAGAGAAGATCTTGACGGCTGGAAGCCTTGAATCGCCGGAGAATCAAACGAGATTTGAAGAGAAAAGCTTCGAGGTTTGACAATGGCAGAGCTTTCAGAAATCAGAACGGTAAGGAAGGAATGAATAGTGCCAGGGTTTTGGCTTTTATAGATAAAAAGACAGCTGGACAGATTCAAATCTGGACCGTTGAAGACGAAACGACTCAATCTGGATCGTCGAGATTATAGGGGACAGTACGGAAGAGACGTTAGTGACGTAATACTGCTTTTTCAGAAAGCAGCAGTCACGCCTGCTTAGGCGTCGTTTCATCATCCCTTGCATTTAATGGTGGAGTAACCGAGGAGTCTCCTCGGATTTGGCAACTGTCCTTAGAGTCTTGAGGAATCGTGAGCGAGAAGCTCTGTGATTAAAGAGTTGCACCCAAGGTAAAAGCCTCCGATGGTAATATCGGGAGGTCTGAAGATGAAATCCTTCGACAATGATGTCGGAAGGTCCGGAATTGGAAGACACGACGGACTATAAGTCCCTCATGTCTTGGGGGCAAATGATGGGTTCCGATGTAATCGTTAGCCCCGTTAACAGTCAATAAACGGAGGGTAAGCCTAGAGGGCCTCGCGAAAGACCTGGAAGGTCCAGAAGCCCAGTATGAAGGGTCCTGACGAGATCGGTCCCGATATATGAACTGAATGCTCCCGACGAGAAGCCTCTGAGTAGGCCCCGATATGCCTTTGAGAAGGTCCCGATAATAAAGCCCCGAGAATGCTGGCCCTGTCCCGTGAGACGAGGGGTCCTGGGTGGTGACCTAGAATGCGACAACTCTGGAGTCCCCGATATGGATCGGGACTTGTGATCAGAGGATAAGACCAAGAAACCCGCCTACTAGATAGAGTAGTGGGGAAACGGTTAAGATACGGATAAACTCCCCCGAGATACGCAGGGCGTGCCCGAGATACGCGGAGCGTGGGCGAGATACGCGGAGTGTGGGGCGAGATACGCGGAATCCTGAACGAGATATACGGAACGTGGGTAAACTGCCAGGCGCGGTTACAGGTAACTGAGGTAACTTCCCTTCCTATATAAAGGAGGAAGTTACCTCAGAAAGGTTACACTCTCTAATACGAACTTAGACTATTGTTATCCACCCCATCGTTCAAACTCTCATTTAAGCATCGGAGAGGGATTCTGGGTCACCACACAGATCATCCCCTTTTTGCAGGATTACGCGGAGCTAAGGAGTTCAGGTTTTCCGTCAAGAACGTACCGGAGCTTCGACCGTGATCCAACAGATATCTTCGTTCTATTTCTGTCGAACGAGGATTCATTTGATCTTGATCCTTGTGGAGTGAAAACATAGCTCCGCTGGATATGCACAAACCTCCTGATAATATCCATAAATGACTTGTTTTTGGTAAAAGATGGACATTGCTATATGTAAATTCGGGTGCATGGTAGACATCGGTACTCCAGTGCATTTCTCCCTCCGAGACCGAATTAATATGTTTTCGAACCCTTTCTTTAAAATGGAAAGTGGATGTTCCCGCGCTAATCTCGGCAATGACTTGTTCTGATTCTACATATTGATTATTTTGAACCAAAAGAAAACTTTTTGGGGGAATAGTCATGTTATGTAGAATATCTTCACTCTCAATAGTGACATCCAAGTCCATAGAACAGAGAAGGGCAGGATGCCCATGACGTGTACGTGTGGGATGAACCAAAGCCTCATTGAATTTTATTTTTCCATTCGAGGGGGCCCGTACATGTTCTACTGTACCGCCTGTGAATACTCCGCTAGTATAAAAAATTCTTAATGTTAGTTGAGTACCCGGTTCTCCAAGACGCCTTCTTACTATGCTATCTTATGCACTTCAATCGTATTCTACTAAAAAAATATTCTAGTCAAATAAAAAAAATAGGTAGAAATATCTTTCTTTTCTGCGAATCCTTTATTGAATGCTAGAATCCATAAATGAAGTGCTAAAAAAACATAAAAAATAGAGCGTTGATTATTATTATTATGTCTTTATCTCATCGAACAGATCAAATCCTAACTTCAGTTCTTTTTTTTTTCTTTTGTATCCAATCCTATTGGAATATCATAAAAATGATAGAAATTGAATCACTTTTTTGAGATTCTATAAAAAATCCCATAAGTCTATGTAGCATTTCTCAATTCCTTTACATATCTGTTACAAATTCCAATTTGAGTATCCAAGAAGTCTCTTTTTTACTCCGTTGAGATGCATTTGATATATTACATATGTGGATTGACTTACAAAATTTCATGTGATTCAGTAAACAGAATAGAAATTCCAGCATTGCTAGATCAATCCAGCGGATTTGATGAAGAAGGGGTCAATAATGGAAATGGAATTTCTCGATAAATAGGAAATAAAAAATGCTCGGGGATTGAAATGGGGGAATGTCTACAATACCTGGTTTTAATCAGATACAATTTGAAGGATTTTGTAGATTCATTGATCAGGGCTTAAGGGAAGAACTTTATAAATTTCAAAAATTGAAGAATTCGATTTCCCCCTAATAGGCTTTGCAGGAAGAGCTACTTATTCAATGGATGTCATTCGGTTAACTATAATATAGGGAAAAGAATATACGACTTTAAAGGTTGACATACTCTTTGTAGTCTTCGACGCCGCTTCTGCCTACAACGCCATCATCGGAAGGACTACCCTCAACCCCCACAATATAATCCCATCAACGGCTCAACAAGTCATGAAGTTTCCAACACTATACAGGATAGGAGAGGTTAGGGGATATCAAACCATGCCACGACGCTGTTACTTCACGTCGATGCAACGAAACAATCAAAGAGAAGTCACAGAAACAATGCCTAATTAAATATTTTTTATATTTCTTATGAGACTAATATTTTGAACTTTGCTTTTAATGTAATACTCAGGAATGATGAATAAATATAGCCCCCGGAGGCCCTTTTCATACAGACATCTGAGTTTACTATCGTTTAAGAGCATCGCAAATTGAAGGTCTACAAAATCGATTGTCAACATAATAGGCCCAAGAGGGCCATAAAGCCTAGGTTCGTCGACAATTCGATAGAAGATCGGTGTCTACAAAATCTATTGTCGACATAATGGGCCCAAGATGGCTATAAAGCCTAGGTTCGTCGACAATTCAATAAAAGATCAGCGTCTACAAAATCGATTGTCGACATAAAGGGCCCAAGATGGCCATAAAGCCTAGGTTCGTCGACAATTCGGAAGATCGGCGCCTACAAAATCGATTGTCGACATAATAGGCCCAAGATGGCCATAAAGCCTAGGTTCGTCGACAAGTTAGAAGATCGGTGTCTACAAAATCATTTTTTGACATAATGGGCCCAAGATGGCCATAAAGCCTAGGTTCGTCGACAATTCGATAGAAGATCGGCGTCTACAAAATCGATTGTCGACATAATGGACCCAAGATGGCCATAAAGCCTAAGTTCGTTGACAATTTGATAGAAGATCAGCGTCTAAAAATTCGACTGTCCACATAATGGGCCCAAGATGGCCATAAAGCCTTGGTTCGTCGACATTTCTTTAGAAGATCGGCGTCTACAAAATCGATTGTTGACATAATGGGCCCAAGATGGCCATAAAGTCTAGGTTCGTTGACAATTCGACAAAAGAATAATATTCACACAATGGATTACCGAAAATACAATGTCTCGTTGAGATTTGTCGGTAATTTAAAAATAAGGCGGAATAACGAAAGCCCAAATCAATTGGGTATATTTTAAGCTCGAAAAGGAACTATTATACCTAGAGTTTTCTTCACAAGATAAAGGGATAGATAAAGATGACTCTAATTTTACATACAATAAAGAGTTAAATTCTCGACAAAAAAGAGATGAAAAATTCTCATTAAACGACTAGTTACAAAGAGAAGGAATACAAAAGATGTTCTTTTTGATAATCCTAGGTAGCTTTGTCAGGACCCTCATCTTTCGTGGCAGGGATATCCAGATATTGTTGAAGAAGAGGTACTCAAGAAAATGGAAAGTCAGGTTGATAGTCCTTCAAATTCGCCACAATATCAGTAAGAGAGGCGAAAAGCAAGTCGGGAGCGGTCATGGCGGCATGTACTTGATAAGTAGGACTCGCCTTATAAACATCCACAATTTTACCCGCAGCGACTTTCAGCTTCTACACCTCAATCTACAAATTCTTGACTTTCTCACGAATGGTGATACCCTCAGACAAAAGAGTATCATTCGCTTTCCTCATCTTCTCCGACAAATTTCGGAATTCCTCATCTTCTCCGACAAAAGGAAGCCTGGAAAGACTCACCAATTTTTTTTAGATCTCGCCTCATGTCAGCAGAGGCGTCAGTCATCAGCGCGATTTCATCTTTCAGTATGGAATTTTCCTCTCGAAGATGCCTAATTTCCTCCGTATTCTCCTCTATTAATGAATCATGAAGCTTCTCCTTGATTGAGTACAGTTCCCTAAGAAGATCAATCATCAATTGAGAAAACAGGTGGGAATCTGGGAAAGCCTATCAAAAGAGAAATAAAAGGGGGGTTAATACCAAGAATTATTAAAAATATCAAATGAGGGAAATCAAGACGTATCTCAGCCTGCTTCAAAAGAAAAAGCTGTGTGGCTTTTTTCACCAAACCGATCCCAATTCCCAGGCGATGACGATCCTGGGGCGGGATAAAAGCATTTAACAAATGAAGAGCCATGTCGGGACTATCATTGGAATATCATTCTTTAAGAAGGTATCCCCCTAGAGAACTTAGAGGGTTCCACTCTCTTGAAGGATCACAAGGGGAATTCAGCAGCATATCTCAGTCGAAAGGTGGACCGTCATATTCTAAGGCGACGCCCGCTGGAGCCTCGGGAGGGAATTGAGAATCTTGATTGGAATAAAACCAAACCAAATTTTCTTAATCGGTTCGACCTAGTCGTCTTGGGTCGAACCGGGGTAACTAACAAACCGGTTTTGTGTGTTGAACCGAACCCTATTTTATAGGACCGGTTCGGACCGAACCAGATTTTGAATATAAAACCGGACTGAACCTGTTACGACCCGAACCCGGCAGAGTCTCCACTAAACATGATCACATCTCCCTGTAAAGTTTACTAATCATAATCCAAAATCCAACTCATTCTCTTACTCTGCCAGATCCAACGTCGATACATTTCTAAATCCAACATATACATATACATATACCCAACATATACAACTACTTCTATTAATCATCTCTACAAATCAACTCTCCTTAATCAACTCTCCTTACGCGCTCCTTAACATCACGAACTATCTTCTAATCCATTTTTAACCCGATGCACACATTGGTTTGTCTCCACCTGCTTACTAAGATCTGTAAAACAAAGGTTTTATAGTAAAATAATGAGAAACGAGTGAGATATAACATCCCAACGTTTAAAATAACACAACAATACTCTCAAAATAATGTTTCATATAAAAAATATAATTTACATATCATGAAACCTCTTTTCAAACCTCTTTTCGTACTCATCTCATTAAAATCTCATAATATCTCAATTTGTCCATTTTCATATCATATCATATCATCCCTTCTCATCCAAAACTGTTTGCCATAGGGTCGCTATCCCCGCGACAAGATGCAACAGTACCGTGATCGCATAATCAGTCTCATATCTTATCATTGTCCAACCTTATTCCTCCCTTTGAATCCATATATTATCCATGTCCCACCTTATATCTCCAGTTCGACATGATTAATGTGGGGCGTCTCCCTCTAACGGTAAGAGAGGAATACCATATAATCCGCCGATTTCAGCGCATATCATATCAATCACTCCTCGAATACTCGAGGCCTATGGCATCATTTTCATACTCAAAACACATTTTCATCATTAACCACACACTCTCATTTTCATACTCAAAAACATTCTCTCATAAACAATATGAAAGTCAAACATCTCTTTAAAACTAACTTTCATACACTTGCGTATAACATCCTATAAAACTTTTGAAACATTTTCGTACCCTCTCCATATCGTCACATTTAAAAGTGTTCCACTTTGAACTCACATAAAAACCCATTTTTCTTACCCATAAATATTTCCTCTCATATTCATATATAAAATCATTTATTTTACTATCTCCCAAAACTTATCATACATATCTATATATATCTCTCGAAAATGGAATCGTTATACTCACAGTGACTTACAGTAGAAGCACTTTGGAAGACAAACCATTGGATCACCATCGTCGTGCTTAACCTCTTAACCCCAGCGTATCCAACCAATATAACTTATAATCAATATTGCTAATTCTACTACTTATATACCCCATCTACACATTCTTAAAGTTCACTACCCTTATCAATGCATAATCCCATATCTAAATCATACTACTCATCTATGTTGTGTACTAAATATAATATAAACAATTCTAAGGTTCAATAAAACAACTCTTCCACGATGAACATAGACTCTAATTGAATCCAATAACAATTTCTCTCTGGACCAACCTATCTGTGCTCAATTGGACCAATTCAACATAGACTAAACTAAATTCAGCCTTGATTTCCATCAGCCAATACAATACTTGAGTCAATCCATCTCAATCAAACAAATTTAACTTCACCCTAGCCATTTAACATAAATCAACTTCAATATATGGTTCAAGTAGCACACGGTTTAGGTTGGAGATATGCTCATCACGGTCGGAGTTGGAGCTGAAGCCGACGAGCTTGCTGCTCCTCTTCTCTTCTCCTCTCCTCTCTTTCTTCTTTTTTGTTATGATGATGATGAACGGGACTAACGTAATTGGAGATAATGATGATATAAATCATATTTGCATGTATGGATAGATGTTAAAACTTTGTTGTGACAACTACACATGGGCACTGTTGCATTCCTTTCCTTGCAATGACTTGTTTCCACCACTAACTTTCTTTAGATCCCAAATTGGTCCTCAATTAATTGATTAACTATTGAAACTTTGTTTCCTTTATACTAATAATCAGTTGAAAAATATTCCAAGCATTACAGAACCGAACCGGATTTACTGGACCCGAACCGGACCGAAATTGACTGAACCGAACCGGATTTTCAAAATCGAATTCAAGTCAATTAATAAAATGGGATGGTCAATTTTTAAAATCCAAATATTTTTGAACTTTAAATAGTCAACACAGTGCTCGAAGGTTTAAAACTTTCATGTTTTAATTAAACATTAATGCCTAGTTTCGATTATGGAGATGGATCTCGGAAATGCATGATTTAGGGACTTGATTAATTAGTGGACAGAATTGCAATTGTTTAATTTTCATCACATATATTTATTAGAACTGTTGTCTTGACTACGTCAAGCTAGCTTGTTGTTTGGGGCAGAGCCGTGGTTCAATATATGGTTTGCGCACTAAGACAAACATGCTGTGATGGTTGCGAATGCCTAGGATTCATGTCTAGAAACACGCATGATTAATTGTAAGCATGAATTGCAAGTCAGTTCCTAATATTTTAAATGTTTTAAAAACAAAGTCAGTCGCCAAATATGCATGTTTGATGTAGAAGTTTCCATGCATGACACTATTATGATATCTAATATGGGGGTTATTATCTAATTATGTTGATTTTATGTTAGTTATAGTATTTGCACTTTAGTCCCTAATGTTCGTAGGGTTTTGCATTCTAGTACTAGAGGTCTCCTATATAAAGGAGCCTCCATCCTTGTAATGGTGATGCAACCTTCTCATATCATGTTTAGTATAATGAAAGGATTGCTCTCTTCTTACTCTCCAACCTCTCTACAATTATAATAGTCTATATGGTATCAGAGCCACCGATCTTGGTGTTTAGATTTCGATTTCGTTTTTAGTTTTCAAGAATTTTTTTTTTTCACATTGCCGTAAGCTTCGGTTTTTTTTACCCCAAATAATCCCCGTTCGATTTGTGGTTCTTCTTCAAAAATTGACATCACCAATCAACCCAGCAACCTCAAGGGAGCATTTCGCCGTTTCCAGCGACCCCGTATGCCACCGGACGCGCTCACACGCGCCACCGCAATCTCCAGTCGCCGTCGGCGCCAGGCCACGCGCCACCTTCCGAACGTCCAATCGCCGCGGTTTTTCGGAATCGTCTCGAGCTCCCGATTCCATTGATATATTATACGTCAAATTCCTAGGTGATTTGAATGTTCGAATTTTACTGTTAAGATTCAGTGCTGAAATGCAATTCTGCTGTTACTGTTTCATTGGTTTGCTGCTGCTGTTGATATCTGCTGCTGTCAAATTCTGCTGTTGATGTTTGCTAATGATAGCTGGGATATGTGCTGTGAGTTGCTTGCATTTTCAGCTGTAAAATTGTTGCTGAAAGTTTTAGCTGTTGCTGTCAAAATTCTGTTGTTGCTGAATGTTGCTGAAATTCTGCTGTAATTGCTGAATTTCTGCTGAAAATTGCTGAATTTGCATAGAATTGCTGAGATTTTGATGCCTGGAGTTGTATTGTTGTGGTTTTGATGAGTTTACGTTGGATTCGAGCTATGGATAGCTTTATTGTTGGATTTCAACTGGATTACAGTTGAATTTGTTGAAGATTTGCTGTTTTGAGGACATTTTTTTTAGGATCTCCGAAATTGGAATTTTGGGGGCCAGTTTAAAGACCGGGTATGCATATACCTTGGCATTTTGAAGATTGAAGTGTGGAGCTTCATCTTTTGTTGAACATTGTAGAAGGTTGGAACATCGGAACCTCACCACCTGAGACATAGGCACTTCACCTTCTGGAAGATTGAAACATAGGAACCTCAGCATTCGCAATATATAAGACTGAGACATTGGAACTTCATCTTCCGTTCAACTTTTTTTTTTTGAATACTTCAAGGCCATAGGTGGCTGTCATCACTCCTCTGAGAGCATGATGAAGACCAACCGATTGTTGCTACACGTGGATTATCACACCTCTGAGTGACCATGAAGGTTACAAGTGGATGTTCACCTCTGAGAGCACAGTGGACCTTGAAGATTCGTTTTTTGATTCAACATTGAAGGTTTTGTTGGATATTGGATATTGAAGCTTTTGAGCTTTTGTTGAAGATTGGAGTTTGGTAGCTCCATTTTGAAGATTGATTTGAGCATGAATTGTTAAAGATTGGGATGCACTTCGGATTAAAGAAAGAAGAAGAAGGAAAAGATGGGGGAAAATTAGGATATCTAATATGGGGGTTATTATCTAATTATGTTGGTTTTATGTTAGTTCTAGTATTTGCACTTTAGTCCCTAATGTTCGTAGGGTTTTGCATTCTAGTACTAGAGGTCTCCTATATAAAGGAGCCTCCATCCTTGAAAACAATTGTGTGAGGATTTCCAGATATGCACTTCCTGATGGAATTTACTGCTTCATGGAAGCGTATGCTTGAATGTTGAGAATGTAGTTGCATGTGCTAGTTTACTTGGAAAGTAGAATTATATATATTCTAGCATGAGTTCCTCGGAACATTAAACGCATGACGCGTATACATGATGTGTAGTTTGGTTGATGAATTTGGCTTGCTATGATGATTTACTAGTGAAGTAGAATTATATATGCATGCGTAAGTTCATCGGAACATTTTTAAATACAAAAGGGCCTTCGAAAAACCAAGATCGGGTATGCTTATTCCAAATTCCCGTTCCGGTAATTTATGAATAAAACCGCTTTTTAAGAGACTGATCTATTGGACTGAAGGCGACGGTAATGTGAACTCTTTCACGAACCCCCTTCCCTCGGTTTACTAGCGGTCGTTTGGTTTAGATGGCTGAGGAATCATTATTTGTCGTATTCCATCTTAATAGATATATGATGTATGCAATTCTTTCTCAAAATGTTATTGTCTCCCTGATTATGCATGATTATTAATGTGTTAGTATCAATGGCTGCGATCAGCAATGTCATCTCCCAGATGAATAAAGGGGTTAAACTGAATTGCAATAATTATAAGATCTGGAATAAGCGCGCGAAGATGGTTGTTACTGAAATGAAAGGTTTGGAACATATGACTACAAAACATGTCAGGCCAGAGGGATACCTCACGGCTGATCAAAAGGCATTCCATGATGAATGGGATGCTAAGTATCTGGAAATCCGTTCTGCCTTGTTGTTAATGCCGGAAGATGATATACTCTACGGTATGATCACCTGGAGTCTGCCATGGACCTCTGGGATGGTCTTAAGGAAGGGTTTGGTGTATACACCACAGCCTAGAAGCGATCATTAAACATTGCTTTAGACTCCTACAAGATGAATCCCAAGCAGTTGAAGAAGGAACAAATTATGCATATGACTAATATGCTTGCTGAACTCGAGGAGGCAGGAGAAATCCTGTCTTATGAACAGAAAGTCCAATGTGTGATCCGTTTTTTTCCTGACTCTTGGTATAGCATAAATTGCACCTTACCTATGCCACTCAACTCGATAACCTCGAGAAAGTGCGAGTTCATCTCGAGCTAGAGGAGGATCGCCTCAGGGCTGAGAAGCCTAGGGCGGAAATGCATATTGCATCCTCCATACTAGTTGAGCAAAAGTGTAAGCGCAAGAGGAAAGGAAAATGCCTTCAGAACAAGAGTGACAAGTCTATGGCTCTGAAACCTCAGAGAAAGTTCAAACGCAAGCAATCTGGTGGCAATAAAAGGCAAGCAAAACAAACACGTAGAGTGGAATCTCGAACGTGTTTCAGGTGTGGTGTGAAAGGCACCTAGCTGCTTCCTGTACCAGTCCTCCCAATATACGCACTGAGAAATAATAATAAAAGTCATAAATTCTCATTAGATTCTTCTAACTCGAGAGTAATTCACTTTACCCTTTTGGATTACAGAACCGGGAAGTAGAACAAACGCGAACCTGATGGGGGATGCCCCGAACAATAAAGAATTAGACGATAGTCTTCATCTTTACTTACCAGCGAATTTTCAGTTTAAGATACTCGTGGATAATAAGTTCCTTGAAAAAAGGGAACCATTTCTTCTAAGCATGTAAAAATGCTTGGACCGAGTATTGATTATCCATCTTCACCTAGCTGTTTGATCTCATTATTGTTGTTTGATACATTGCTTTAAATTCAAATATATTTCTTTCTTAATTGTTAGTACTCCATTAATCAAATACCCGAGGAACAAAACGGTCCGGACGCACGTATGCGTCCGGACCGGAACCTCCGGATTGCCATAAGGCAAACCGGAGGTCCGGATTGTCCCGAGCAATCCGAACCCAGTCGGAATTTAAGTCCGACCGGGTCCGGACTGTTGTCAACGAGCATTGAGCACATCCTTTATCGTCCGAACACATAGAGTGAAGAGTTTTCCAAAGTCTAACTAGACGACGCTTCTTATCTTCTTTTAAACCGGCGTCAAACCGCACAAAAACCGGGTCCGGTCCTAAGGTCACCTATAAATAGGAGACCTTGGTCACCCATTTTAGACACATTCTGAAGATTTTGGCCTTGGAGCTCTGACCTCTCTCTAGGACTTTCTCTCTCTAAAAACGCTCATTTAAGCATCAGAGAGGGTTCAACCGGCACCACCCCCTCCCCTCCGTGCTGGTTATTTCCCTAGCTGCAGGTTAGCACCGCGAAGAGCCGATAGTGCACATTGCCGACAGCCCTTTGCCAACCATCAGAAAGCCCACTTCCGACACCCGACGTGTCCCCAACCTGACATGCCGAAGAATCCGACTTCCCGGTTGGATTTGGACGCAACAAATCTCAAAGACACGGTGAAACTCTTTACTTAGATCAGGGTCGTGATGAATCTGTTGCAATAAAGATCACCTATGCGAGTGAGAAGATGAGCCGCTTCGAAAGGGATTGTTGAGGGCGCAATTCTTAGAAACGCTCGCAGAACCAGGCAGATGTCAAGGGCCATAACGGACATCGAGGC
This sequence comes from Clarkia xantiana subsp. parviflora, assembly GCA_036873135.1. Lineage (NCBI taxonomy): Eukaryota > Viridiplantae > Streptophyta > Magnoliopsida > Myrtales > Onagraceae > Clarkia > Clarkia xantiana. The sequence goes on from JAPTYO010000001.1 coordinate 14,069,011, forward strand.
GTGAACCAAACAATACTAGGGAGATATCTGTGTGACTTGTATCATCATTTACACCAACGACAGTTAGTTCAAGGACATCGCATCTACTAACCAGCCAGTAAAGTCGGTATAAGTTCACAAGGGAAGGTTCAAAGGGCAGACCCCATACCTATCCTATGCAGGTATTAACCGTTGAACTCAAAGTATCGAGTCTAGAGCTTACTTAGGTTTCCATACCATTCATGTGGGGGATTGTTGGACTTGTCGTCGTGGTTTGGCTGCAGTGGGCCAAGACCAAAGCCCAAGTCATGTGTGTGAATGGCATAGAAAGATGCCTTGAGATTCACATGTCCAGATATATCGAACACTGCTAATTTAGCAAGTGTATAATCAATATTGATACCGAATATTTTATACACAGTGTATATTAGGTGTATAATTTAAATATAGTCAATATATACGTGCAAAAATATATTTTCCATATTCGGTTTGAGCAATCCTCGCACTATAAATAGATGGTATTCCTATTCAGAAAATCACTCCAAAAATTTCGAAATTTTCCTCCCAAAATTACTTTCTGAAGTTCTGCTCATGCTGCATCCGAAAATCCTGTCTGCTGTTTCGAAATTTCTGCTTTCGGATTTACTACAGTCAATTGCTCTCAGGTTTTTATTCAAGTTCTGTGATTCATTTCAGCTTATTAATTTTTCTATCCAAATCTCACATTCTCTTTTGAGTTCAGGTATTGTTCGGTTCGGTTGAACGAATTGTGTGCACGATTCGTGTCAACAACAGTGTTGTATCCTGTGAGGTGATCACCCCTGTAATAAACCTCGTTGCATAACTTGAGGGTGAGGTGGCGCGTAATTGCCTTAAGGAGAGCGTGGTCAGCACGTGCCTCAGTCAAAAATCCGTCTTTCTCATTCGATCTACGGATCACAATTTCGGTTCTTGTACACGTTACTCGTTAATTATATGTTAATTACCGAATAATTAACAATTGGACTTCTGTCCTACATATTTCAGAATTACTGTTTTACCCCTGTATCGGCCAACGTTTTTCTAACAATCATTACATTTTAGTGACTACTTATACTCTGGTCACAAAACATTCATCACAAAAATATATTTTTTTGTAGTGATACAAGGTTCCGATAGGAATGAAAGGGCTATTAAACCTTGTCTAAAGGACAAAGACCGGCCATCTTGACATGGCGACGAAACTCTCGTTCCCTCAAAATATTGCCCAAGAAGGATCTCCGCATATATTCGACATCCGGTCACAAACTCGCCTCAAAATACGAGGGAGACTCTAACTGAGAAGAGGAATCTGATTCTAACATGGATTGTGATGCTTACTCCGACTCTAAGTCTAAGTTCGGAAAGCGAGTAGTAACAGAAATAACTTTTTAAACACTATGTTTTGTGGTTAATACTATAGTCATTTATAAACTTCAAAAACTAAATATTTAAATCAAGGGTTAAGAACACAATAGGGGCCTAAATGTTTGCCCATGTTGCCAAAAGGGGTCTGAATTAAAAGAACGTATTATTTAGGGCCTGAATTTTGAGTTTTGTGTATAAGTGAGGTCTCCGTCTATTTTTTCTGTTAAAAGTGACGGAAAGTGGTCACATGCCAAGCATGTGACCAAAAATAATTTGAAAACCCGAAAATGCCCTTTGACCAAAGTGTGTCTCTCATATGTTTGACCTAAAATGACGAAAATACCCTTTAAGCCACCACAGCTCCGGCGACCACCACAGCTCCGGCGACCACCACCACCCCGGCGACCACCACCGACCTCCGGCGACCACCACCGGCCTCCGGCGACCACCATCGACCTCCGGCGACGACCGAAAAGCTCCGATCTGGAGCCCTGTGGCTCCGATCGAGAGCCACAGAGCTCCGATCTGGAGCCCTGTGGCTCCGATCTGGAGCTCTGTGGCCCCGATCGGAGCTTTTTTGGCTCCGATCGGAGGCTGGTGGCGGTCGCCGGAGGCCGGTGGCAGTCGCCGGAGGCCGGTGGCGGTTGCCGGAGGCCGGTGGCGGTTGCCGGAGCCGGGTGGTGGTCGCCGGGCGGTGGCCTTAATTGCATAATTAGTTTGTAGGGGTATTTTAGATATATCACATTTTATTAATTAAATTGATAAAATGTATAATAATTACAAAAGGGTATTTTTGTCTTTTCACGTGATTCTGTTAGTTTAACAGAAAATTTGGACGGAGACTTGAAAAAACACAAAACTCAAAATTCAGGCCCTTAATAATACGTTTTTTCAATTCAGACCCCTTTTGGCAACATGGGCAAACATTCAGGCCCCTATTGTGTTCTTAACCCTTAAATCAATACGCAAAACTATTAAGATTCTGTTAAATAAAACATTTTGTATAGTTTTATAAGATAATTTTCATAAAAAAAAAAACAACGAAAAAGACTACTCATTTTATACAAACCCCGTGTACATTATATTTATTATAATAAGAAGTTATGAATTAGACAAAAAAAAAATCTCTGTAATGTTGAACATAATCTCACATTTGAATGTAATCTCACGTTATAGTGAATTGAGTTTTGACGTAATCTCACGTTATAGTGAATTGAGTTTTGACGTAATCTCAAATTACAATGGACATTACATTACAATGCATTACGCCATTTGGCTAGCAAAACAACGTAATGTAGATGTAATGTTGGACATAATGTGAGATTACATCTCACCTTACATCCATCCAAACACCCCCTTGGAGTCGCGTGATGAATAACGGTTAATTGAAAAAATGGCTAACATGGTGGGATATAGATCTCATGTCCCACTCTTTATGTTCCCGATCGTGTCTCACCGTTAAGATCTTGACACGTATCTTAGGTGTAATTAATTTTGTGGTTTCTTTTTTAAAGCCCTTTTTGGATTGGTGAACTGAACACTAAAATGAAAATATTAAAATTTAAAGACACGTGTTAAAATCTTAACGGTGAGGTACAATCTGAGACGGAAAGACTAGGGCATGAGATCTGAATGGGGCAGGAGATCTGAATGTCGGATTAATACATATGGATTAATATGAATATTAGATCATATTTGTAATTAATTTTCTTTTTTATTCACGTATAATTACTTCCATTGACAACCTCGGACCATGTCGATGATCCTCTCTTTTAATCAATCTCGTGAGAAAACCAAAGCAATTGATCAAAACACTGCAAACTAGGATCATTAAATAAATGCAAATTATTAAAGAAATGGATTAAATGGTCTTTCTGCTGTCATACCCAGTCAAGGTCATTACAATAAAAATGGTATTTAGCGACATTTTTTATGTCGAATTGCAGGACTTTTCTAGTGCCGATGTGTAAATAACGGCATTTTTATAAATCTCGAGAAATGCAACGTCGCTAGGCCTTTAACAACACTTTTGGTAGTGCCGTACTAGCTAACGGCACTTATATAAGTGTCGTTATGTAAAAGCCAACGACACTTATTTAAGTGCCTTTATGTACAAGCCAACGACACTTTATATAAGTGTCGTTGTGTTCTAGAAAACAAAAAATATTATAAGCGCCGCTATCTTTTTATTTTTATTTTTTTTAATAATAACAGCACTTCGGAAAGTACCATTAAGAATTTTAATAAAAAAATATAACGCCACTATTAAAAATGCTGCTAAACTTTGTTAATAGAAAAATACAACCACACTTAATATAACGTCGGAAGATTTTTTTTTTTTTTTTTCAATAACGGCACTTTATAAGTGTTGTTAATTAAAAAATACGACGGTATTTGAATTTCTTAAAAAAATTACCGAAACTTTTTGAGTAGTACCACTATTCACTCATTTTCTTGTAGTGGATCTTACCCATGGCTACGTATGACCCAGGATAGGGTCACCTGATCCAGGGTCAGACCCAGGGTCGGACCCAGCCATGGGTAGGACCCAGGGTCGGACTCAATCATGGGTAGGACCCTAACTGGGATCGCCGGACATGGGCGACCCTAGTCAGGGTCAGACTCAGCCAAGGTCCGATTCATGACTGAGTCAATGTCGTAGGTCTGATTTATAATTTTTGAGCACTAATTTGTAAAAATTAAAAGTTATAAATATTAATTTGGGACTTAATTGAAAAAAAATTAAAGTATTTAACGGTCAAACTTAACGGTTGACTAACAGATGCACCAAAAGTCTACAAAACGCAAAAGTATGGAACCAAAAGTGTACAAAAAAAAATATGACAACAAAAGCCAACTTTGGTCGAACATAAGTGTGTGTTTACAGTTTAGATACTAGTTTAATAATTATTGTTATTATTCCTTCTTGGATTGGAACTTCTCATAGTTAAGTGCTATAATCTTATTACCTTTAGTGATTTTTTTGTGAATAAGATTTTCAGATAATATTCGGAATATATCTTCTTTAGCTTTGATATGTTTCTAATATAATGGTTATTACTTATGCAATTTGAATATGTTAAACGTATGATCTTATTATACTTTTAACACAATAAAATGTTTCTTTTATTTCATAGCATTGAAATTTTTGGATTTCCTGTTGTATTACTGCAGGAAGAGATGAAGAAGATATTCAGACCTGATGACTTGAGAGTCCGAGAGAAGCATCGTTATGCAGAGAGTGAAACTTTGGTTTCAATTCTAAAGCTATATATCTTGGCCAACGTAAAATAAGCATCGGTATCCACTTAGTTTGGCCTGCAAATAAGCATCCCGTATCTAGCTACTTAGGTCTGGCGAGGCAATAAACGCCCAACATTATATTAGTTGTGCCAATGCAAAAGAAATGTTGATTATCACAACTTTCATCTTGAAAGTACACTGAACCTTAGGCAACATTTGTACGCGTTGGTGAATTCAGTATTATAAGTCGACCAAAATGTTATTGGTCTCTTAATTGGAGTGGATTCCCTAAACAAAAATAGATAACTAAAATAATTGCAATAATGTTATGCTTATCCTTTTATTCTATATAAGAGGTTCTTTAAATAATACTCGACCAATACAATCTATAAAAATAATATATATGCTAATCTAATAACAGTATAAAATTGAACTTTATCAATAAATATAAATATAATATATACTAGACAATTTATATTCATCCATCCAATCCATAACATATATATATATATATATATGATTATGTTGAAGAAGGTATAAGAATATCAAAGTCAGAGACGGTCCATTCAGCAACTTGATCCGGGTCTATGTAGATCTCTGTCCCTAAATCAACAGACATCCATTGCCTTCTTGCTGGTGGAGTGCCTGGATCCTGAATGAATTAAATAATAATAAAATTAGATGAGGAGGAGTTAATTAAGCTAGTGTAATTATTAGATGGTTGGTTAATGAAGTAGGGTACCTGGTAAAAATATAAGGATTGAGATAATGTGCCAACATCTAGTTGCCAATACCGTGGGTCCCCGATCCATCCTTGTCCTTGTTTGGTGGGATAACCGTATTCCCCCCAGACGGGGTGGGGCAGAATCTGGAGTATTTCTTGGGGCTGAGGATTACTATAGGGGTCACAAAGGCTGTAGGGTGGCTCCAAATATTGGGCATTCCCAGGGGAGCAGTGGAGATGGTAGGCACCATATGGGAACCGCTTCGTGTCGTTCCTATACACCCTTGACCCGTTTGAGAATGTGTGGTAGGGTGGACACCTGCTTAGGCTGTCGGGGCGACACCAGGAGGAATCCGTGTCTGGGTTTATTATCATCTCGCTGTAGCGTGTCACGTCTGTGGTAACATCCCCATCGCATGCTTCTCCATTGTTTTTCCAACAGCTCCCTATGTCCATTAGATAAAACTGACTCTTTCCCCCACCTCCTCTACTGATGTTGAGTGAGAATTTCACTTTGAAGTTTGGTGATTCTGGGATCTGCATCCGTACGTATTCATACCAACTTATCTATCTATCTATTTTACAATATTAGCTAGAGAGAATATATTTATTTATTTATAAATAAATAAATAAAAGGTAGGTGGAAGTGGAACAACACACACTTACAATCTTAGACATTCCTCTTGTAGGGTAATGGTATCCACCAGAAAATCCAGTGGTAGCATCAGACCTCAAGTAAAGCATCAACCATGGATAGTTAATTGATGTCTTGAGCAGATGATGGAAAACCCAGCTCCCTTTTCCAAGCTCCTTCTCCCAAGTGACTGAATAATAGGAGGAGGATTGAGTAGTAGACGAAGAATTATGAACAAGGTCCCATGTCCCGTAAAACCTTCCTTTGAGAGTTGTCAAGTTAGGGCCTTGTAAGGTTGTGTAGTCATGGTAAATGAATGGGTGGTTCATGCACCCTTTCCCAAAGCAAGGGAAGCGAGGGTCTGGACCAAAGGGTCCCACAGGGACGCCATTGCTAGGGCACTTGGAAGCGTAGGTGTCCATGTTCCCACTCTTGAGCATCACCATCCAAAACTGCCATGGATCATCCTTTTCCTCCTCCACTTGACACTTGGCGCCTAGATACAGTTCCTTGAGAGCTGCATAATTGTCTACGTTTAGGGTGGTCTCCTCATCATCTCTCTCCAATATTCCTGGAAAAGGATCTCCAAACCCTAACTTGTTGTCTTCCTCTGTAACTCTGTGAACCACAACGTTTGGCAGCAATTTGCATAGAGAACAATTCTTTTCTACTGCATGCATAATCCAATATATATATAATATTGAATTAGACGACGACAAATTGATTGGAATGATGTAGTTAGGCTAGCTAGGGTAGTAGGTAGGTACCATTTCCATAATTAGAAGCAGCTGCAGCTTTGTAGTTGTAGATATCGAAGCAATCGGCAGCTCTAGGACTACCCATGTTATGGACTTCTTCACCAACCTCATTGCACTGATTCCACGACTCAATTGCCACCCTCAGACCATTTCTCTTCATTCCTGGGTCTCCCACTCCCGACACATACTTATCCACCTTCACTCCCTCGCTCACCAAAAATCCAACCAATAATCCTACTACCAACACTAAACCTACTAATTTCCCCATTATAATAATTACTTACTTGATCTGCACCTCCCTCACAATACCATATATATATATAGGATGGATAGGCTAGCTGTTTGTGACAGACAAGAATTAAGCAATCCCCTCCCCTCCACAGTTTATATATGTATCTGCATGGACACGTGTTACCTATCTAACAAATAGACAGATATTATGATGGAGATGTAGGTACATCTCTGAATATAACGTATTGATACGTATTATATTATTAGGGGATTACTAATAAACACGAAAGGTATTTTCTAATATTTGTATATCTATCTTGTAATTAATATTCTTATTTCCATAACTTAATATATAATCTCTCCATATATATTTTAATTTAAGATAGATATTATTACAATCAACAATCAATTATTGTCGTGCCGTGGATAAAGTTCCATACGAATTTGGTAAGTAGATATTATTAGGGATAATAGAGTTTAAGGTAAGCTATTTTCTAAGATTTGTATATATCTTGTAAAATTCTTTTTTTTTTAACGTATCTGTAAACCATCTATATATAGTTGTAGTCGGTTATCCATTAATATTGACATGATCCATTAAACAATTAATTAATACTTAATATTATACTCTCTTTATTATACATAACTTCATAGTTTTTTTTTTTTTTTTTCTGACTTTTCTTTCTCAGTTTTAATTCGGAGATTATTATTCTATATATACTTGTCGTGTAGTGGACACAGTTCGTTATATATGAGTTTGGTATGTGCTTTCCAACTCACCTTTCCTGAACTTTTAAGTTTAAACCCACTTTCCTTGAGACATCGGAAAAGGATCCACGGCTGATAACAATTGCTTCTCATGCATGAAATATTCACATGCTTGGCCTGCTTGCCGTCGGACCAAATATACGTACGTCATTAGCTATCTTTTCACACTATATGTGATCTATATTAAATCTTACTCTTCATTTAGCATACGACATTAATTAGGTCCAACCCTTTAGCCATGTTTGTTTGCATGAAGACTACTATAGGAATTACCTAATGTGTCTGAATTGCACAATTATTGGTATTAGTTAACACTTATATTACTCATTTAACTAGCTACTAACCCCGCGCACAGCGGAGAAAATTTAAATGAAATTAAGATTAAAAAAATAATATATCTTAATTTATTGTATACGCTATGTAATTTGAAAATTTTAATATATTTTTCTGATATAAATTAATTAACAGTAATGGATTACTTTAATTAAAGAATTTAATACTAATTATTAGTTAAAATATTGGGTTAAAGGTACTTTTGATACCACATGTTTGACCGAATGTGGATTTAAGTACTGGATGTTTAGTTTTTTATACTTTTGGTATCAAACGTTTGAAAAAATGTGGCTTTTGGTACATCCGTTAGTTTTGGCCGTTAAATGACACGTGCAAGTCACGTGATCGACTCTAAACTTTTAATTTTGTTCAGTTTGGTCCCTCAAATATATTCCTAACTTTTATTTTGTTTAACTTAGTCATAACACTTCAAAATCAGACCCAATTAAATCAATCGAATTCAATTGACATAGCCCCATTTGGGTCAAATTTACCCAATTGGAGATAGGTCCCAATTGTGTTCGATTTTGAAGCTTTATGACTAAATTAAACAAAATGAAAGTTATGAATATATTTGAGGGACTAAATTGAACAAAATTAAAAGTTTAGAGTCGATTACGTGACTTGCACATGTCATTTAACGGCCAAAACTAACGGTCAACCAACGGATGTACCAAAAGCCACATTTTTTCAAACGTTTGGTACCAAAAGTATACAAAACTAAACATCCAGTACTAAAAGCCACATTCGATCAAACATGTGGTATGAAAAGTACCTTTAACCCTAATATATTTCATGATAGTGAAATAATCAACACTACACATCATTTTATAAGATGTATAACTCATTTTTATTTTTAGATTTTTTTAAAATAATTTTAAATTTGTTATTTTATAAATTGTTTAATATGCATCTATTAATTATTTAACATGAGTGAATAACTATTTATGATTTTTTTTTTGAATAATAAAATCTATATTAATACACTATTGATAAGTTTGATGTATAATATATATATACTAGGTGCTTATCCTGCACTACTAACACGTGTGTATACTATTAAAACAAACCAATAATATTGAGTATAATGAAAAAAAAATATTTGACACCAACAAACTAAAAGACCTACTAAATTGTAAACTTTAACACGTATGTATAATATTGAAACAAATAAGTATAATGAAAAAAAATATATGACACCAACAAACTAAAATAACAGCATCATATAAGATAGATGGTACATGATGGATATACACCTAATTGGACCTCGAATAGGCTCGCCGTAGTCGCACAGTCGAGCCTAGACACTGTTATAAACCGAAACTTAGCCAAATGGACCCAAAACCGCACTATTCCACCCTCGAAGGCCCCCGACCGGACTAAGTCCTGTCGAAGGGATGCCTTCGACCGGACTAGTCCGGCCAACTGGGGCCGACGCGCTCTAGCAGTCAGCCCCTTACGGACGGGTGACGCACCTTCGACGTACGCACAGACGACATACGTATATCCGACCTACAGACATCCCCATTTTCACTATCCTATATGGAATATTCCGCGGACCCTACGACATATTTGTGGGCCCCTCGTGGCCAAACCCACAAACTCTATAAATAGGACCTCATTTTCATCATTTGAAGGTAATTTGCAACTTGATAGCTCTGACTTCTCTCTAGATTTTTATCTCTCTAAAACCGAGCACTTACTTAAACATCGGAGAGGGTTCACCGGAACCACCCCCCTCCTCCGGCGCAATCCTTTGTGCAGGTTTCGAGGAATGGAGCGAAGGAAGAGGGTAATCCTGGAACAAGGCTCGAAGACACCCATATAAGGCGATCATCGACGCACGTGTTCCATCATTGGAGCCGTACTGTACGATTAGAACAAAAAGTTGTCATCTCAACCGATAGACCCCTTTTTGAGCGAAAGACTAACTGTAACGAGATGGAAACCACATACTTCATACATGGGGATTGGGGCGAAACGTCTGAAGCACGCGACGAATACGCTGTTATATAGAAGATGAAAGAGTCCAATGCATGGATTTAATACAAACAATTGAAGGATCAATATCATTCTCCAGGAGGTGGATCACATCCAATATCTATACATGGACGCGTTGGTCATCACAATCGAAATCGATAATACCAACGTCATGAGAATACTTGTAGACGGAGATAGTTCACCAAACGTACTCACCAGGGAAGTAGTGCAAGCATTTGGAAAAATAAGAAAGGACATAAAACCAGTGCAAGCACCATTGGCAGGTTTTGCGGGAGGAATGGATTACCCCATACGTTGCCTATAACACTTAGAACAGGCCAAAACAAGCTCTGCGTAGAGACCCCCTTCCTAGTGGTTGAACGCCTAACGACGTACAATGGTATCTTAGGAATAGCCACATTAAACAAGTAAGGGATAGTCCCATCAACAGTCCACCAAAAAAATGAAGTTCGTGACAAGCAATTGTGTAGGGGAAGTACTGGGAGATCAAAGCATGGCAAATGAGTGCTATGCAATATCATTCCAACCAAAACAAACAACAACCATGGAGGAACACCTGTCGATAGATGCAGAGCCAAGGAAAGAATACATATGCCCTCATCAATGGAGGAGCTATTGGAAGTCGAAATTGATAGTCCAGAGAAAAAATTGAAGATAGAAGCTTTGTTATCTGAGGAAGAAGCAACAGCTATGACGGAGCTCCTGAAGGAATACAAGGACTTATTCGCATGGTCACCAAGCGACATGCTAGGAATAAGTAAGGATATTATTTCTCACAAACTGAACATTAACCCATCTAAAAGGTCGATAACCCAGAGAGTGAGAAAAGTGGGTGGTAGCAAGAAAATCGCAATTCGCGAGGAAGTAGGCAAGCTCATAGAGGCAGGTTTCATCATGGAATGCAAATACCAAACGTGGGTAGCAAACCCAGTGTTGGTCAAAAAATCAAACGGAAATTGGAGGATGTGCATAGATTTCAGAGACCTAAACAATGCATGTCCAAAGGACTCCCACCCTTTACCAAGAATAGATCTATTGGTAGATGCAACATCAGGCCACGAACTGATGAGCTTCATGGATGCATACTCCGGTTACAATCAAATAAAGATGTTTCCAAAGGATGCACCACACAAAGCGTTTTATGCAGATGGCGACATCTACCACTATACAGTGATGCCGTTTGGGCTCATCAATGCAGGCGCAACATATCAAAGGATGGTAAATAAACTCTTTGGAGACATGATGGGCAAGATCATGGAGGCCTATGTGGATGACATGATAGTCAAATCCATAATTAAGAGAAATCATGTGGAAGATTTACAAATGACATTCCAAAAAATGCGCCTGCACTAGGTTCGATTAAACCCCTCGAAATTTGCATTCGGGGTTCAATCGGGTAAATTTTTGGGATTCATTGTGAGTCAAAGAGGGATTGAGGTAAACCCCCCGAAAAGGTTCGGGCAATAGAGGATATGACATCTCCAAAAAAGCACAAGGAAGTGCAACAACTCAACGGGCGCCTTCCATTCTTCGAAGTATCAAGGGCAAACAAGAAGTTCGAGTGGACTCCACAGTGTGAAGAAGCTTTTTCAGCAATTGAAACAACACTTGCGCACATTACCAGCAGTGCAAAGCCTTGCCCAGGAGAATAGCTATACTTGTATATATCGGTAAGAAATGCGGCAGTAAGCTCCGTACTTATAAAGAAAGAAGGCACGTGCAGGTACCAGTGTACTTCGTGAGTAGAACTCTGGCAAAATACGAGCTCAATTACATGCCAATTGAAAAATATCTCTACGCACTAGTGATAGCAGCAAAGAAGCTAAGACCTTACTTCCATGAACATGTGATAATAGTACTCACCAATCAGCCTCTGAAACATTCTTACAAAAGCCGGAAGCAGTAGGAAGGCTAATCAAGTGGGCAGTCGAACTTAGTGAATTCGAAGCCTTGGCAGACTTCATTGCAGAATTCACAGGCATCGACCCCGGACAAGAGAGTAATCAAGAAGGGGCAATCATCAAGGAAAACGCTCCCAAAGAGGTGGATCCCAAAGAAATATGGGAAATGTACACTGATGGCTCATCAAACACTGGACGATCAGGAGCAGGACTGTTACTAATACCACCTGACAAGGTCGCACCTCGTTCTTACACACTAGCATTAACATTCAGAGCCACAAACAACGATGTTGAATATGAAGTCTTGATCACGAGTCTAAGGATAGGTAAAGGAGTCGGTGTAAAACACTTTAGAGCCAAGTGTGATTCACAATTGGTCGTCAATCAAGTAAATGGCGACTATGATGTAAAGTCAGAGGCAATGTAGAAATACCTGCAACAAGCGAAAGATTTACTCACTGCCTTCGACACTTTCGAACATAGTGTGATCCCAAGAGAGCAAAACAACGAGGCATATTAATTGAGTAAATTCGCCCAAGGCATACAAGCAGCAAAGGAAGTGCGTTTCCTAGAACAAAAGCTTTTCTCCATCATCAACAACATGAATTTCTTAACAATCGACTCAAATGTCACTTGGAGACTCCAATCCACCAATACATATCCAATGAGACATTGTCTGACGACGCAACACAAGCGAAAAAAATTCAAAGGTTGGCAATAAATTACACGATAGTGGATGGGGAACTCTACAAAAAGGGTTACTCCACCCCATAAGTAAAATGCATAGCACAACCCGAGGCAGACTCAAAATGCTACATGAGGGCACGCAGCATGCCACGAAAGAGCAAGAACACTGATTCGAAAAGCTTTAAGCTTAGGGTACTACTGGCCAGCTATGAACAAGGACGCAAAAGAAAAGGTCCAATCATGCGACTATTGTTAGAGATTCTCTAGAAACATAACAACGCCCGCAATAGATTTAATGTCTATTGCAAGTGCACGACCATTCGCACAAATTGGACCTCTCCCAAGAGCAAAGGGACAAATATTTTGCATACTAGTTACAATAGATTACTTCTCTAAATGGATAGAAGCAAAGGCGTTAGCTAAAAAAACTGACGTCCAAATTGTCAATTTCATCAAAGCACGCATCGTCTCAAGGTATGTCGTTCCAAAGGTACTAATAAGAGACAATGGTCCACAATTCAAAAGCAAAAAATTTACCTACTTTTGAGATAAGTTATGCATCGAACACCGTTTCGCATCAGTTAAACATGCGCAGACAAATTGCCAAGTGGAATCAGCCAACAAAGTAGTCCTAGACGGACTCAAAAAGAGACTACACGCCCTTGGTAGGCAATGGGTCGAAGAGTTGGAGAACGTTTTATGGTCCGTCAGAACAACACCTAAGATGACAACAAGTGAAATGCCATTCAGTCTAGTATATGGAACAGATGCGGTAGCACCCGTCGAAATAGCTGTAACGTCCTACAGGATGACACATTTCGATGAACAAGCAAACGAAGATGCAAGATGTATAGAGCTAGATCTAGTGGATGAAAAAAGGTGGGCCTCAGAGCGCAAGAAAGAATGCCCTTGACAACGGAAAGGTACTACAATCGACGCGTAAGAGCTCGGCAGTTCAATGTCGGGGAGATGGTTCTAAGAAGAAACGAATTCTCACACATTGATCGAATAAACAAGCGTTCTCCAAAATGGGAAGGGTCATACAAGATAGCGTCAATTCCGGCAATAAACGCATACCGCCTGGAGGACGCAGATGGAAACATATCAACGAACACATTCAGCGGGGGACACTTAAAGATGTTCTGCGCCTAAAAAGAACTGCAACTCGTCGAGTAGGATGTCATGTCTCTCCCTGTATCCTCAAATTTAATTAAAAGGCATAAATTAACTCCTTAGGTGGAGTAACTATCCTATATATTATATAATCATGAACAGTCCACCTGGAGATCTACTTGGGTTTGTATAACCCTCAAGATGCTCTGGACTGATCACCCAGGAGTGGGATACTATAAACGATGTGGCTACTTAGGAAAAAACACCAATTAGCACACTCGTGTAACACCAAATGGCGTGCTACTTAGGAGATACCACCAAGTAGCACAGTCCTATCGGATCGTACACCGAAAAATATTATTTTGTGACGTGACTACTTTGGATATAACACCAAGTAGCATGATCACTCCGGAATTTAAACCGGATGGATACTATCAAAGGACGTGGCTACTTTGGGTACAACACCAAGTAGCACGGTCATCTCGTAAATCAAGCCATAATTGCATTATTATGTCTCGCATACTATGGACCGAGCACCAAGTAGCAACGACTTACCACAAATAGACATGTCACACAGACATTTGCACTAGGCCTACACTCCTAAAATACGCCAAACATTGCAAGTAGTATCTTGCCATAACGTCGCCTTGAACTTTTCAAGGGAACGGATAGTTAACACAAATTCACAGCAACAATGCCCACCATGGCGCGGCCTTATTTCGGAAAATTCAAGTAATTTTCATACAAATAAATCAAAAATTGAAAGTAGCGTCTTGCAACAACGCCATATCTTGGACATCCAAGAGGCGGAAAAACGCATTCGCAAGTAGCGCCTTGCCAAAACACCACCCTGAGGCATCGAGTGAGCGGTCGTAAAACGTACCAAATACAACAAGTAACGTCTTGCCATAACGCCACATCTTGGGATACCAAGAGGGGGAAAACGCACTAACTTTTGTAGTAGCATGTTTAGGTAGCAAGTAGCGTCTTGTCAAAACGCTATCTCAAGGCATTGAGTAAGTGGCTTAAAACGTACCAAATTCAGCAAGTAACGTCTTGCCACAACGCTATCTCGATTTATTGAGTAAGCGGTAAAGCGCACATCGCAAGTCGCATCTTGCCAAAACGCTATCTCAAGGCATTGAGTAAGCGGATTAAAGCATACCAAATTCAGCAAGTAAGGTCTTGTCATAACGTTGTAAGCATATGATGATGGGCGCCGTAATTGGTAGCCCATAATATGTATAGTTTACCTAAGAAAATTAGGTACATGTCACATTAGTGTAATTGGGCTAGACCCAAATCCCAATTGACATGAGAGGCCCAAAAATATGGGCCTTCCTTATACATGACCGGCCGAAACTTGTAGGAAGCGCAAAGTGGACTTTTGTCCACTTTGCTCCTCCTATAAATACATGGTGCTAGGGGATTTTTAGGGTTAATCAATATTTCCTCATTAGAGTGTTTATAGAGAAAAGCCATCCACCCCACACTAGTAGTTTCAGCCGAACCCTTTACCTCACCAAGGGTGTGCCAATTTGCCTTCGAGCAAACACTCCGGAGATCTGTCCCCTTGTCAAGAATCGATCAGAGGCTTTGCTGTTGAGTTTATGTCGCGTAAGGCTTCTTTAACAAGAGCCTCTACGTGTTCCAACCGGAGGATCGTGAACTCCCTCTTGCGAAGATCTTGGGTCTACGGAGAACTGTAAAGGTAGGTGCGAATCTTCCGTTGCGTAATTTCGATTACTAGCATGTACCATGTTTTAAGTTTCCGTAGTGATTACTCCTCGTAATCTAGCAGTGGTACTAGAGCTTGTGTTAGGAGTTTATGATTTTGATAAATAGATGTTCTTGAAATTTAAAGATGAAAACCGAAAATTTTAAAAGAAAAATTTTAGATTTTTCGATTTTTAGGGTTTTGGTGTAACCGGAATTTTCATGATGTTCTTGGTTAATTTGATGTTCATGATCTTCAAGAAAAGAGTTATATTTATCGAAATCAAACATTGGATTGTAGATCTTATTAAAATTTGATCTTGAAATTAGACTAGTTGTTCCCAATTTGATGTTACTAGCTGAAATTTTAATTAAAATTACAAGGTAAATTTTTTAATTTCTTGGTCACCAAATAGAGAAATTTCGGCACATGTTTTAAAATTATATTGTTTACCATATTTTAATTTTTAATCAAGGTAACAATATATCTATAATTGGGAACATTATGATAGATTCACATTAATATATATAAATATATATAACTATCAATATATCTAAATATTTAATAGGGTTAAAGATATTATTGTTAGATTTAGTTTCCTAAAAGATTGAGAAAATATATTGTCAGTATATTTACCCTATTTAAGATATTGACAATAAATAAATATATATATTAATATATAAGCCGAATTTTACATTTATATATATTGTTGATTGATTTAATCTTGGCAATAAATATATATATGTTATGATGTTGGCCAAATATATATATATATATATATATATATATATATGTATTATGTATATTTAATATTGTAAATTATTTTATATAATTAATGTTACTTGGTGGCTAAGTTAAATATTTTTGGACTTTCAAACCCTACTTGGGCCACAAGTAAACATTTCAGCCCAACCTTTTAAATTTTAATTATCGGGCCTGTCCAATATGTCAAACCAGGACGAATTTAAATCGAACCGGGTTTTCTCAATCGGTTCGACCTAGTCGGGTCGGGTCGGGTCGGACTAGGGTAATTAAGTGGATCTAACCGAACCGATTTTGTGTGTTGAACCGAATCGAACCCTATTTTATTGGACCGGTTCGGACCGAACCAGATTTTAAAATTTAAAACAGGACCGAACCGAACCGGATTTACCGGACCAGACAGAACCGGATTTTCTAGACCGAACCGGACCAAAACGAACCAAATTTGACTGACCGAACCGTTTTTTTTAAACGAATTCAAGTCAATTAAAATAGGGAGGTCAAGTTTTAAAATCCAAATGTTTTCGAACCTCTAAATGGACTACACAGTGCTCATAGGGTTGCTAACCTTTATGCCTTGTTTCGATTATGGGGATGGATCTCATAGATACATGTTTTTGGGACTGGTTAAATTAATGGGCTGAATTGCAATTGTTTATTATTCGATATATATTTATGCATGATTAGAACTGTCGTCTTGACCAAGTAAATCTAGCTGAATATTGGATGTTGTGGGCGGAGCCCTGGTTAAATATATGGTATGCGCACTAGGATAGACATGTTGTGATGGTTGGAAAATGTCTAGGATTCATGTCTAGAAGTTTGCGTAATTGAATATAAGAATGAATTGCAAATCAGCCCCTAATGTTTAAAATGATTTTAAAATATAGAACCAGTCGCCAAATATGTATGATAGATGTGAATTTTCATGTTTGACACGTATTCTAGAATGTTGAGGATGTAGTTGCGTTTGGTAATTTACTTAGAAGTAGAATTATGGATGCATGCATGAGTTCATCGGAACATTAGACGCATGACGCGTAAGCATGAGTGTGGTTTGTATGATGAATGTTACTGGCATATGATAATTTACTTGGATAGTAGAATTATGATGCATGAGTGAGTTCATCGGAATGATTTTCTAAAACAAAAGGGCCTTGGGAAAGCCAAGATCAAGTATGCTTATTTTAAAATTCCCGTTCCGGTAATTTGCGATTAAAAACCATATTAGAAGACTGGTCTATTGGATAGAAGACGAAGGTAATGTGAACTATTTCACAGCCATCTTCCATTGGTTTACTGGTGGTCGATTGGTTTAGGTGACTGAGGAATCATTATTTGTCGGATTCCATCTTAATAGATATTTGATGTATGCAATTCTTTCTCAAATTTTTATTGTCTCCCTGAATTTTTGCATAATCATCGATGTGTTAGTATGAATTGATTGAATTAGTGCGATTCGATATTCCTCGCAATCTTGATGGTATGAATCATGATGAATAAAATGAGTACGTGTTGAACTCTCTACTACGATTCTGAAAAGTGGAGAGGACAATTACGAATAAATATAGTAGTCTGTATGATTTTGACAATGAGAGACGGATGTAATAATTTGTTTCACCAAGCATGGAGTAGGTTCTTGGATGATTTGAACGCATATGTGGTGATACATTCAATCTTGGTAAAAAGGGATTGAAGAAGACTTCAATTGCAACCCAGCAATGTTGCAGCTTAGTATCCCTTTACATCTGCCTCGGTGGAAGCAAGGATGCAAAAGCTAAACGTTTCGGTTGAACGTGATGGTCTTCTCTCATTCCATGGACGCTGGTGTAAAAGCCGCTCAAGACCTTCGCAATGAAAGGTCAACATGGAAAGGATGTATATGGTTGTCTGATGTTGACATGACTCAATAACCTTGAGCCTGATCAAGTACGGTAACCACAGCAGTGAAAGGGAAACCTTATCTGCTCACCATACTGAGCTCGAAAGAAGTCAACCATGGTCCGCATAGCATGGAGAGAACAGGTCTGAATAGGTTCTAAACAATAATACGGAGGGTTAAACCTCGTTGATAAAGTGCGTCCCTAGTACGCCTCGCATATCATGAGTATAAAGCTGTGAAGTGTTTTATACGGACACAAATCATTTGATGTGATTCACTCGTGAATCTACTCAGATGTAGTGTCCAACTCAAGGTTCCCGACTATATGCACGACTAGCATGGATTAAATATGCGGTTTTTAGATCAAGAACCATACCATTGTCATATATCAATCATTGTTCGTTTTAATTTCTAAAATTTTGTTCATTTCGAGATTCTGAGTTATTGAATAAAGTAATTGTAGCTCGATTCGAAGCAAAATTTTCTTATCAATTTAACGGCCCGGTGAAAGGGGACGATCCGAAACGAAAATTCAAACCCACGGGTTTGGAACAAAATTTTTGGCCTGGTAAAAGTGGTCGAATAAAACGAAACGATTCACGTACTCCGTTATCTCAGTCAGGACAACTGAACTGAACATACACATCGATTGTGTAGCTAGATCGAAATATTTAGTATTTCTTAATTATTAGTACTCCATTGAATGAAATAAACTGTAATGATAATCATGTTTGAAACCGATGGATTAAATTAAAATTAAATTCAGAAATCAAACGATTTAACCAAGGGTTAAAACTTCGGTAAAATTGTGCTACGCGCAAGTGGACCTCGATAAAAGAACACATCGTCTCAAAGTATGAGTTTAATAATGAAGTGTTTAAATGATGATGTGCTGAATTTTCGTTTAAATTCCTTAGAGAATAAGACTTATCGATGACATTTGCATCGGTATGAAGTAGGCTACGTGAGCTACCGCTACCTTGTAAAAGCATCAACTGACACATAAGGTGAAAACCTAAGATACTCAGTTTGGAGATGGGATAAAATCTCTGAATTAAGTCGGCAAATGAAGGAGGATGAAGTCATTTAAATGATTCTCCGTATAGAGGCCTTGAACGATAAGTCAGGCTAGGCATTCAAATTAGATAACACACTTCTAGAAGCTCAGTTCATAAACATAATGTTGGAGTCATTCTATCAAACGTTCCCTACGGGATGATGAAAGATGATTCACATGTATGCAGAACTGTGTTCCAATGAATCGGTAAGATATGCCGCCATAAGAAGCTAGAGAATGATGGTGAGTTAAATCATATTATTATGTGACATTAAAATGCGCAATGAACAAGTATTTAGGACAATATTACGAATTCCACTCTTAGAAAATACATGTTTAAAGCTTGAGATAAATGGTGTCGTGGTCGAACATGAGACACTACATTACTAAGAGGGCAAATCTTTCAAATGCATGGACATTTTCAATCTATGTAGTCATGATCAAAACAGAGCAAGATATTACTGACAATCAGGTCCCACTTAATTCGAGTGGGAGATATTTAAACCAGCAACTCATGTGAATGACATGGTAAATGAGAATGATGACATTTTCAAAGTAAATCCAGTGGGAGGAATTAACCCCACCACACGTAATCACTGTTTTCTGTTGAGACGAATCAAGTTGCACCTGATAGTTAAAACTGCTGAACCAGGAATGATGGAACTATCTAAAATACCCCATTATTTCCAGTGGGAGTGATCCAACCAAACTTGGTTCCAGATCCTAGTGATCAAGGAATGCATCTCAGAAATAAAACCCCGAGACCAAGAGGTTGTCAAAAGAAAGTTGTAAGTCAATGTTCTAGCACTGCTCTCATTCCGTAAGGAAACGATGCTCCGATAAGAAGCATTGTTCCGAGTGGGAGGATTGTTCCCAATATCAATGATGCTACGATAAGAAGCGTAATTCCGAATGGGTGAAAAGATCATACTAATAAATGGGACTAGTAATGCCTATACGAAAGTCAAAGGCATCGAACTTCTCTCAAGAAGTATCTCATCGAGAAAGGTGAAAACCTCACTAAAACTGTTGGCATGCATTGGAAAGACCCCAAGTGGAGAAATTTATGAAAATAATAAAAGAGAGAGAACGCCTTAAATGAAAGCCATTATAGTCTATAGTTTATTTACCTGCTAACCACAGGGGCACGAGGATATGGTGAGCCCTGAAAGAAGCCTCACCACTGATGGAAAAAGTTGGAAAACTCGACTCATTGCGAAAGGACTAACCCATTTTCACGGAGTGGACTTTGACAAGAGAAACTCACCAACTGTGCGTGAAACCACGGTTAGGGCCATTTATGGTCCTGGTCGCAAGCCTCGATCTCGAGCTGCACCAAATAGATGTTAAAGTCGCATTCCTCCACGGAAACCTGGAGGAAGAGATCTACATGGAGCAACAGGAGGGTTTCATTACTCCTAGTAACGAACGTAAAGTTTGTAAACTCCATCGATATCGATCACGTATTAACAAATATGCGAGAGGTCCATCTACGGTTTTAAACAGTCGCCACGGCAATGGTACCGCAGATTCCATGAGGAAATCGTAGGAAACAGATTCGTGAATCTTCACGAGGATCCGTGCGTGTATTATAAGACTTCCGGGTCTAAGTATGTCATCTTAATCTTAAACGTGGACGACATACTCATTGCCGCAAACAACGTGAGTTTTATGAACAAGTCAAAGTCATGGTTGGCATCTGTATTTGAAATGAAAGACATGGGAGAGGCCACATACATCTTGGGCATTAAAATTGCTAGAGAGCGGGCTAACCAGAAATTGTGTCTGTCTCAAGAAGCCTATATCAACAAGCTCTTTAAAAGGTTCAGATTACAGGAAGCCAAACCAGTGGATACGCCGGTGGTGTTTGGGTGCGTACTGTCAAAACGTGACGGCCCCAAGAACCTGGCAGAGCGTGAACAAATGAAGGGTGCAGAGTATTTAAGCATGGTTGGTAGTTTGATGTATGCCATGCAATGCACCCGTCTGGATATCTGTTACACCGTGGGCCTAGTAGCATGTTTCCAATCAGATCCTGGCTATCAACATTTAAAGGCTGTAAAACGAATAATTCGTTATCTAAAAGGTATTGCCGACTATGCGCCGTGCTATGAGGGCGGGAACTTAGAATTGACCGTTTACAGTGATGCCGACCATGGTGGCGATCCGGATGATCGTAAGTCCACCACAAGGGGGGGGGGTGTTCCTCCTTGCTAAAGCCACCATTTCAAGGACGAGCAAGAAGCAAACATGTGTCGCGCTGTCAACGATGGAATCGGAATTTGTAGCTCTCTCTAAGAATGCACAGGAAGCAGTCTGGCTAAAAAGGCTTCATACTGCGCTTCTAGATGGTGACGTCGAGAGTAAACCTGTAAAGGTGTTCTCTGACAGTCAAGCAGCCATTGCGGCAGTGAAGAATCTGAAGTACTATAGTAGACCTAAACACATTGATGTGAAATATTTTTATGCTAAATCTATGGTAGAAGACAATATAATCACTATGGAATATTTGTCCACTGATAATATGCTTGCGGACCCATTAACTAAACCATTACACATGAAGATATTCGAAAAGCATGTAAAACTGCTTGGATTGCGTAGGGTTTAGTGGTGGCATGTATCTGTGATAACATTTTGATATTAGAAATTTACATTTTGTAAGCGGAAGAATTGCAACTGAGTTTTTGATCAATCAACGTCATAATGTTTTGATTACATCAAATTTTTTGAATATAAACTAAGTCGTAGGAGGACACAATCCTCAGCCAAAACTATGTCGAATGTGGGCCTTACCTCGTCACACAGGTATGGTCCTCTTACGGTGGAGGGAGGCCTCTACTAAGCAAGGGTGGATAAGAATTAGGGGGATAAACCTGATTACTCACAATGTCGAAGTAACTCGACATGATCTTTGTTTTGCAGATCGCCGTGATGAACTTGGTTCGTTGTTATTCCACATTCTGGGCCAGATGAAAATCTGTGATAGAATGATTGACATATCCCATTCCTGTAGACTCAAAATGTTCAGGTATGCTATCAACGCGTGCTTCATACTACGCGTGCCACGTTCGACCACGGGGTCACAACTCGGTTTTCCTAGGAAAGAATCATTGTGATTCTAGCGGGCGCATACTTCTTCACCTCGAGCGTGTGATTGATCCCGGGAGCCTTATGAAGAGGCACCCGAAGTATCCTTATGGACTCAGAACTCACACCTAAGGTCAGGCTCAATGCTCGCTTACCGGCGTACGAGCGTAGTGCTAAACAAAATGGCCCAGTGACCACGTCTTTGAAAACCGGTTGGGTTTGACTAAAGGTATGAGCGATGGGGATGGTCAAGATCACCTGTAATTCACCGACTCTTGTATTCACTAGGTGACCACCAACCAGATATTAGTTGAAGGTTGTGAATACTTTTACGGATGCCTTGGAGAAGTGTTCCTATGTGGAAACTAGATAAATGGAGAATTATCAGTTGACCTAGGATACATCGCGGTACAATATATAAATGTTGTTTAGAACAGGTTGATTGGAGAAAAGGGAATCAACGTTCCGCGGGCGCTACAATACTCCTAACAGATGAGTAGCACGATGTCCGTCGTATTCAGAAGCAAAGACCAGATTGAAGTAGTGAAATGTTGATGTAGATTTGGACAACAATACATTAACAGGCACCCTCCCATTCCGGCGAGTGGGAGCTGTAATCATATGGTTATTGGTGCCGTAATTGGTAGCCCATAATATGTAAAGTTTACCTAAGGAAATTAGGTACATGTCACATTAGGATAATTGGGCTAGACCCAAATCCCAATTGACATGAGAGGCCTAAAAATATGGGCCTCCCTTATACATGGCCGACTGAAACTTGTAGGAAGGGCAAAGTGGACTTTTGTCCACTTTGCTCCTCCTATAAATACATGGTGTTAGGGGATTTTTAGGGTTAATTACTATTTCCTCATTAGAGTGTTTTAGAGAGAAAAACCCTCCACCCCACACTAGAAGTTTCGGCTGAACCCTTTGCCTCACCAAGGGTGTGCCAATTTGCCTTCGAACAAACACTCTGGTGATCTGTCCCCTTGCCAAGAATCGATCAGAGGCTTTGTTGTGGAGCTTATACCGCGTAGTTAACGAGAACCTCTACGGGTTCAGACCGGAGGATCGTGAACTCCCTCCTGCGAAGATCTTGGGTCTACGGAGAAATGTAAAGGTATGTGCGAATCTTCCGCTGCGTAATTTCGATTACTAGCATGTACCATGTTTTAAGTTTCCGTAGTGATTACTCCCCGTAATCTAACAAATGTTACCTTGAGGCATCAAGGAACGGTCAAAATGCATGTGATACTAGCAAGTAGCGTCTTGCAACAACGCTATCACGAGGCATCAGATTTGCGGTAATAAAACACATCAAAATTCGCATGTTGTGTCTTGCCATAAAACTATATCAAGGCATCGAATAGTGGAAAATATGGAGAACAGCACTTTACAACACACCATGCCTTAAAACACCAAGAGGGGCAACAACGCGCACAACGCCGAATACTATTAAATGTTGATTTCAAAAAACATCATGTACTACGCGCATAGTCGCAATGTACTAGTGAATGATAATTTCAAAAACATTGCACCCAGATGTTAACTGATTGGACAATGAATGATATTACGCCCATGTTCAAAGGGCAAGCATAAAGGCATCCTCGACAAGAAACGAGGAAGCATCAACAAGCAATGCTACGTCGTGAAACAACACGCCAAAAGCAAGCATAGCCTAACAAAAGGCACATATGCAAACAAATGTATGAAAGACTACTTATATTTACATAACAATAATGTCTAGATATTTTCAGATAGGACTCATGCAAAGCATTAAGTACAATACATACGTCCAACTACTAAAGAAAACATCTCTCTCAAAATGATCCGGAGGACGCATGTCCATCTACTAAGGTAGACATTTCTCTCAAAGTGAAACGGAGGGACGCATGCCCAACTACCAACATAACAAGCCAAACACCAAGCAAGAATAAAAACATAAATCTAGTGAAACGACTATGTACATAAAGGATAGATACATCCGCCAATCAAATGAATGTGATAGAAGCGTTCCCACCCTAATGAGTGGAAGGAGAAAAATCCGAACCAGAACCGGAAGAAGTCTAAGATGACTGATGGTCATCATCACCTGAGTGGGCATCCCCCCCCAACTAGCGCGGCCACATGGCTAGATGGGAAACCGGCAAAGTCTCCAAGACTACTGAAATCAAAGAAAGGGTCTATCCCGTAAATCCTCGTAACAAGATCTTCTACAAAGTCATAAAGCATACCCTAACACTTCTTCGCGGCATCCTCCGAAAACTCAGGAGATGACTTATATTCCTCGATACCTCGAGCAATCGCCTCCTTGTTGGCACAAGCAATGGCAGCCTCCACATGATCATTTGCCGTAATATCAGCACTCTCCCTTTCCTTGTGAGGGCGAGCAATGTCAGCTTTGAGAGAGGCAATGTGACCTTCGAAAAGCTCAATATCAGAATCATAGTGAGACACCTTGGTCATCAATTCACGCACCGTGTCCTCCAAATTCTTCACCTCGGTTTGATGAACTTCAACTTTCTCGACAACGAAGGATGACATGTTCACCATGTCGGCAACAGCCTAAACAGCTTCAAACAAAAAGTGTAAACATCAAAGAATGAAGATACATGATTTGCAAAATATAAGTGAATGCACTTACAGGGGCAAACCGAGACAATGACTCTCGAACATATGTATTCGCAACAAAACGGCTATCAGGCCCTGCTCTACGATCATAAGGAGCAAAAAACACATTCAGCATGCGCACTCCAATCTCGGGAGTCCTGACAACAGACAAATGATCAAAGTTGTATTCACCAATAAAGGCATAAGGCTTCTACGCCGAGCCAACAACATCGCCTTTCAAAGGACGAATCTAGTCCCTTCGGGATAGTTTGTGAAGACGCATGCGACCTACATACCAACACATGAATAACACATATGAATATGGAAGCAAAGGGAACAAAGATATACCTGCAAGAGGCATCTTCAGGTCGGGAACAGGCGGATTGGATAAACCACCTTCATGTGGAGTAACTCCCGCCTCCACTGCAAGACATTTACCCTTGTCGATAACCACCTTCTCTTTGTAGCAAGGATGGGACCTTCGAGGATCCACCTTCAAAAGAAGACCTCTTCAGTTTAGACACGGGACTTTTGTTCGCTGGAGCACCAGGGCCTGCAAATGCAACAAAGAAAGAATACGAATAAGCGGAAAAAGCAACATACAACATATGCAACAATCGTGAATGACCACATACCAGGAGCCTCAATAACCACGGTAGACACTTTATGATCGCGAGGAACATCACCTTGCGGTGCCTTTCTCTTTGAAGACGAGGTAGCACCACGGGTGGAACCGGCGAACCGCCCACCTAAGGTCGGGAGTTTTTGTCAAAAAGACCAATATGCAAAGGAACAAGCAAAAACAACGTAAACATAAGAATTTTAGTAGCATACACAGAAGGTGTTAGTAAAATGCCCGCCCCGCGTAAATCTGACTCAGGATAGGCCTGTACAGCCTCATAACCCCGAACTCTGTGAGATGAATATATAGCTCTAACCATCTTCCTATCAAATGAAGAAAGCTCGGAAAAGTCCATAACAGAATCCTTGATAGAACAATGATCCGCCTGCCAGGGGGATTGATCGTCCCTGATAAAATGATAATGGTTCCTCCACTGTTTGCTCGACCTATCAATGGGAGAAATAAAGCGAACACGATTGTTCCATGAAAATTTAGCCTCATCTCCAGAGCTCGACTTCGGATATGAAGGAAACCGAGTGACCATAGTGAACATCTTGGTCAACTTGTGAGACTGAAGTCTGAAGAAGCACCTAAAAAGCGGGAGGGAGTAGTTCCAGCCTTGACGATAACAAATAACTCAAACACCAACCCAAGCTCGAATGGCGTTGGGAGCAAGATCAAGAGCAGATATCCCGTAATAACGAATTAGCTCCAGAAGATCTGGGCTGAAAGGGAAGCGTAATCCACTACGCACCTGGACGACATATAGAGCAGGCATGACAAGAGGAGTTACGGTAACATCTCCTATCTTATACTTTTAGTAATGATCGAAAGGATATACAACTTCATCAATATCGCTCAACCTAGCCAAGGTGATGTGAGAGTGATACTCCTTAGCACGAAGGATATTCCCAGAATACCTTCGTCCCAGATGCTCAACATAGTCGGCTGACTCAGACTGAGTCGGAGCAGTAGACCCATGCGCTGACTCATCACTATCCTCTAAGTCAGACGAGGTCTCAGAATCAGATACCACTTCGGAAGAAAACTCTAAACCAGTCTCTAGTAAGTTCCCTAACTCAGTATCAGACACAAGCTCCAACTCAGAGACCGACTCAGGCCTCACTAGAATTCGATGTCCAATAGCAATCCGGAAATATAACAACCTAATCTGTAATTAAAATAGACTTACTCATGAGGAAGACAGCGGTAATCACAGGGTAATGATGAAGAAGCCCACACCAAAAAACGAAGTTCCAAAGCTAAAGAAGCACGAGCAACCTTCAATGAAAAAACGAGGCTCATAAACACTTATAAAATCTCAAAAGTCGCTCTCCCAACAAATAATTACGACATCTATTGCGGAGGTAACGTACCTCCTATACTCAAGAGGGGTGTAGCAAACTCTCAAGTGCATCCTACGAAGTTGCATTCTCTATACATCTGTCATGGAGGTGACGTACCTCATATACTCAAGAGGGGGGTAGCAAACCTCTCAAGTGCATCCTAAGAAGTGGCATACTATATACATCTATCACAGAGGCAACGTACCTCCTATAGTAAACAGAAGGGTAGCACAATTCCTAGTCCATCCTAAGGATTCGTATACTATCCACATACATCACGGAGGCAACGTACCTCCTATACTCAAGAGGAGGGTAGCACACCTTCTAAATACATCCTAAGAGGTTAAACTCCTTCTACTATTATTACGGGGGCAAGGAACCCCTTTGTCCAATATGCGTATGATACACCATCGACATGCTACAACAACCAACATACAAAGGGTATTACGTCTACACCAAAAATGTCATACCTCCTGATGGGTTTCGATATAGCCGTCAGGCCCATTAACGGCGACTAAACGGCGAAGTAGGCCCATTGAGACCAAAAAGAGGCTCAGAAGACCAATACGAGAGGTCCCGACAAGGTCGGTCCCGACATACGAGCTGAACGCTCCCGATGATATGCCTTTAAGTAGGCCCCGATGATATGCCTTTAAGTAGGTCCCGATGATATGCCTTTAAGTAGGCCCCGATGACACGCCTTTCAGTAGGCCCCGATGACACGCCTTTAAGTAGGCACTGATATTGAATCCCTAAGAATACTGGCCCTGTCCCGATGACGAGGCGCCCCGAGCGGTGACCAAAGGAGATAACTCTGGAGTTCCCGACATCCGTCGGGACTTGCCACCAGAGAACGAGGCCGAGAAATACGCCCACTATCAACATAGTGGGGAAGTGGCCTGAAAAGATGGAACGTGGGCTACTGGCCGTGCCGAGATAAACGGAACGTGGCAGTTATCTCAACAGGTAACTGAGGTGACCCCTCCCCTATATAACGGAAGGAGTTACCTCAGGATTGATACGTTCACATACTTGCATACTGATACTTGCCAGTTTGCATCGAGATACTCATTTAAGCATCGAAGAGGGATTCTGGGTCACCGCCCGGTCTATCCCCTTCTTGCAGGATTACTTGGAGCGAAGGAGTTCGGATTTCCATCAAGAACGTAACGGAGTTCCAACCGTGATCCAACATTGGCGCCGTCTGTGGGAACGAAGCGAAAAGCATAAATGGCTTCTACCCGATCGATGGCTGGCAAGCAAAAGAAGAGACAAGGACAATCCGGTGGTTCCCGTCACCCTGCTGGAACTTTGAATTCAGGGCCACCGGAACGCATTGTTGATCGGAATGATCCTCCCCCTGCTGTTTCTCAAACAAGGGGGCCTCATGATGATCGTGAAGATTCCATTCGAAACTCATCGGAGAGCCGGGAAGAGATCCCAAGGAGGGACCAGGATGCACCTGCAAAGCCGGACTTGGCAAAGGCTGTGATGGATGCCATGCCAGTATTTTTGGAGGCTCTCCTAGACCGAAGGGAGGCCGCCAAGAAGAAGGAGGAGGAGTTGCCTCCACCTCCGCCGATGGAGAATCGGGACGGGCATGAGGCTCAACCTGGCCACCAGGACAAGGGCAAGGAGCCAGTCCAGTCGGAACACCCTCTTAGTGGTCCTATCACCCCCGACCAGGTGGTGAAGATTGTGAATATTTGCATGGGAGACCAGAAGAAAATGATGTCAGAGCTGAGGGATCGATCCACTACTGCCCCGCCAGGGCTGGGTATCCCGACAATCAAGGAGTATGATGGCGAGGGAGATCCAGTTCGTCATGTCCAGAAGCATGTCATGGCTTGCCTAGGCAGAGCCCCGAATGATGATATAGTGTGCGTTCTGTTCCCAGGCACACTTGGTGAAAGGGCCCTGACGTGGTTCTTCAGCATTCCCCCAGGGTGCATCTCTAGCTGGACCCAGATGCATGATCGCTTCATCTAGCAATACCAGGGCCGTCGACGTCTCTTGAAAAGCGCGAGGTCCCTGGCTGAGGTGGTACAGAGGCCCGACGAATCTCTGGCGCATTACTACCAGAGGTACACTGCCAGCGTGGCAGAGATTGACGAGGAAATGACGGAGGGAGAGACCATCCGTTCCTTCATTCAGAACCTGACTGCACCGTATGGTTCCGACCTGATGCACAGCGTGGCTGAGAAGGCTGGGTGGAACATGGAGCCGCTGCAGAAGAGGGTGAAGCAGCAAATCGACGTCCAGGAGTCGAAGATAGCTGCCGGAGACCTCGATCCTCCAAAATCAAACAGAGGGAAGCAGCCGTTAAGCCCTCGGACGATCGCAGGAAGAAAGATAAACCCGAGAGCAGTCGGGGTCGAGGCCGTCCCGATCAGAGGGAAGATAAGCGTCCCTCAAAGTCAAACAAGCGGGAGGTCCACTACACTCCTCTCATTTGTTCGATGGGTGCTGTGTTGGCAGTGATGGACCGACAGGGCATTGCCAGGTATCCCCCAAAGAAGGATGGAGAGTCCATGGGAGCTCGCACCGAGCGTTATTGTCGTTTCCATCGCGCAAACGGTCACGACACTAACCATTGTCGGGAATTGAAGAAGGAGATTGAGAAACTCATCCAGCGGAGAAAGCTTAAGGAATTTGTGGCTGGGCAACGGGGCCGATCCCGTTCCCGGTCCCGATCGCGGTCCTGTTCCCGATCCCGTGGTCTATCCCCGAAGAATGATAAACCTGAGTCTTCCAATGCCCGCAAGGAGAAGCGGGGAACCATTAATGTGATTCATGGAGGACTTGCTGCGGGAGGAGATACCACGGCATCTCGGGAGGTCTATGCTTCTCGGATTCCCGTTGCTGTGGTGCTGGTCAAGAGGGCCCGAAATTGGACTCCGAAAGAAGAGATGGTGATCCCCTTCTCAGCAGAGGACCTGATAGGTGTGGAGACCCCGCACGATGATGCTTTGGTCGTGACCCTGAACGTGGATTGGTACGAGATGAAGTGAATCCTGATTGATGGAGGGAGCTCCTCCGATATTCTGTTCATGGATGCACTGGAGGCCATGGGAAAAACCAAGAAGGACTTGAAGCCTGCAGACTTCCCGATGGTCGGATTTTCTGGCTCTACTTCTTACCCGGTGGGGATGATTACTTTACCGGTTGAATTCGGTAGTGGCTGGAAGTCGGAGAAGAGGAACGTGGAGTTTGTGGTGGTCGAGTCCGCGGGGACCTATAACGCAATTATCGGGAGGACCACCATCAACCCGCTGGGGGCAGTTGCCTCAACTGTCCATCAGAAGCTGAAGTTCCCGACTGACCACGGAATCGGGGAGGTCCAGGGCGATCAGAAAGCTTCCAGGAGGTGCTATGTCAATGCCACCCGAAGGAGGAATTGGGAGGCTATGAGTGTTTTCCAGACTGATGCGGATCCTCGAGAGGAGTTTGGGCGTCCCGCCTCGATGGAAGATTTGAAGGAGGTCGAGATCGATGGACCTCAAAGAAAGGTAAAATCGGGTCCGCTCTGTCGGAGGAGACGGCCCGAGAACCTATTGATTTTCTGAAGGAGTTCAAGGAGCTGTTTGCCTGGTCCCCGAGCGATATGCCAGGAATCAGCCCTGATGTAATTACTCACGAGCTGAAGATTGATCCCGCGATCAAGCCGGTCACACAGAGAAGGCGCCCGATGGGTGCCGACAAGAAGATCGCGATCCAGCAAGAGGTGGGCAGGTTGCTCGACGCTGGATTTATTAAGGAGCTCCGATTCCAGACTTGGGTCGCCAACCCAGTCCTGGTGAAGAAGAGCAATGGCAAGTGGCGGATGTGCGTTGATTTCCGCGACCTGAACAAGGCATGCCCGAAGGATTGCTACCCGCTCCCGAGGATCGACCAGCTGGTGGATGCCACATCGGGACATGAGTTGCTAAGCTTTAAGGATGCATACTCTGGCTACAACCAGATCAATATGTCCAAGGAAGATGCCCCTCACACCGCTTTTTATGCTGATAGCGACATCTATCATTATGATGTTATGCCTTTTGGACTAATCAATGCAGGCGCAACTTATCAAAGGATGGTGAACAAGTTGTTTGGGGACATGTTGGGGAAAACAATGGAGGCCTATGTGGACAACATGCTGGTGAAGTCCCGATAGGCCGAGGATCATGTTCACAACTTAGCCACAGCGTTCGAGCGAATGAGGCTTCATCAAGTTCGCTTGAACCCGACCAAGTGTGCCTTCGGAGTGCACTCAGGGAAGTTTATGGGCTTCATGGTGAGCCAGAGGGGAATCGAGGTGAACCCTGAGAAGCTGAGGGAAATCAAGGAGATGAAGTCCCCGACGAACCATCGGGATGTATAGGTGCTGAATGGCCGATTGGCTGCGATGAATCGCTTTCTGTCCCAAGCAAGTGATCGATCCATGCCGTTCTTTGAAGTGCTGAAGGCCAACAAGAAGTTTGAGTGGACTGCCAAGTGCGAGGAGGCGTTCCAGGCACTCAAGCAGCACCTTCGCACCCTCCCCCCATTGGTGAAGCCCATCCCAGGCGAGCCACTCTATCCGTATTTGGCTGTTTCTGAATTTGCTGTTAGCTATGTTTTAGTAAAAGTTGTAGAGGGTAGCCAAGTCCCCATCTATTAAGTAAGCAAGGCACTCGCCAAGTCTGAAATGAATTATCCCGTCGTTGCGAAGTATCTCTATGCGTTGATTGTTACTGCTCGGAAGCTGAGGCCTTACTTCCACGCGCATGAAATTACTGTTTTGACGAATCAGCCCTTGAAACATTTTTTGAACCGACCTGATGCGTCGGGGAGATTAGTGAAATGGGCAGTCGAGCTTAGTGAGTTCCGCATTCACTTTGCTCCGAGAACGGCCATTAAGGGCCAGGCGTTAGCGGATTTCATAGCAGAGTCTACAGCCCCCGATCTAGAAGAAGCGGGCCCTGTAGAGGGGGCAACCACGGAGGTCCCGATAGCAGAGCAGTCAGAACAGCCCGACGACGAAAATACTTGGGTGATGTACACCGATGGCTCCTCAAATTCAGAAGGATCGGGAGCAGGTTTCGTACTGATACCACCAGACGGAGGCGAGCCCCTCCGATATGCCTTGTTCTTGACATTTAAGGCCACCAACAATGAAGCTAAGTATGAGGCTCTCATCACTGGCCTCAGGATTGCTAAAGGAACGGTAGTTGGTCACTTAAAGGTGAAGTGTGATGCTAGCCTGATCGTGAACCAAGTCCAGGGGCGATACGAAGCAAAGAGCCCGATGATGAAAAAGTATCTTCGCGAGGTGCAAACCCTGAAGGAGAGTTTCAAGAGCTTCGATATTGAGGCGATCCCGAGGGAGGATAATGCTGAAGCAGATGCCTTGAGCAAGTTCGCCTTGGGGGCACCCCTTGATGAAATTCGGAAGGTACATTTCTTGGAGAAGGCGATCCTGTCAACCACCGATCAATCAGAGATATGTGCCATCGAGATCGGAGCGGAGGAGCCCACTTGGATGACCCCGATAGTCGCGTATCTGACTACGGGGTCAGTTCCCGATGATGAGGTGGCGGCCGGTAAAATACGCCGAATCGCGCCCAATTATGTGGTGGTGGACAATCAACTGTACAAAAAGGGATATGTAACTCCCTACTTGAAGTGTGTGGCTGAGCCCGACACAGGTCGGATCCTTAGGGAGGTGCACGAAGGGTATTTGGCTTGTCATGAAGGTGCCCGATCCATCGTGAGGAAAGTGCTGAACCTGGGCTATTACTGGCCCTCAATGAATAAGGAGGCAACGATGCTAGTTCGATCCTGTGACGCTTGCCAAAGGTACGCCACGAATATCGTGGCCCCAGCTGCCGATCTGACGTCCATCAAGAGTGCTTGACCCTTCGCGCAATGGGGAATCGACTTGGTGGGACCCCTTCCAGTTGCAAAAGGTCAGTGTCGATATTTAGTCGTGGCTATTGATTATTTTTCAAAATGGATAGAAGCTAAGGCATTGGCCAAGACAACGGGGAACCATATCCTCAAATTCCTCCAGACTCATATCATATCCCGATACGGGATCCCCAAGGTGGTGATCAGCGATAACGGCCCTCCGTTTAACGGGGCCCAGTGGAAGGAGTACCTGGAGGAACTGAAAATTGAGAATCGGACAGCCTCTGTCCGTCATGCTCAAACAAATGGACAGGTGGAGTCAGCCAACAAGATCGTGATGGATGGCCTGAAGAAGAGGGTCCATGCCTTGAAAGGCAAATGGCTGGATGAGCTGGAAAATGTGCTTTGGGCGGTTAGAACAACACCCAAACGATCAACGGGGGAGACTCTGTTTGGCCTTGTTTATAGCACGGAAGCAGTTGCTCCCATCGAAGTAGCTGTGACATCCCATCGGACGAGGTATTATGAACCTCTGTCATATGATGAAATGAGGCGTCTGGACTTGGACTTGGTCGAAGAGAAGAGGCGGAGTGCCGAGGAGGTCCAGGCTCGGATGCGCTTGGCGACGACCCGATATTATAATCGACGAGTCAAGTCTCGACAGTTCTTTGTCGGGGAACTGGTGTGGCGTCGGAACGAATTCACCCTTTTGGATCGGATTAACAAGATGTCACCAAAATGGGAAGGACCTTATAAGGTCGTGGTGATGCCAGCTCGAAATGCGTATAGGTTGGAAGACCTTGATGGCAATGTGTTGAAGCATTCTTTTAGTGGCGAACACTTGAAGAAATGTCATGCTTGATGTTAAGTCGCCTTCAGTGGTGCAAGTTATTTATTAAGTCGCCTTCAGTTGTGCAAGTTATTTATTAAGTCGCCTTCAGTGGTGCAAGTTATTTATTAAGTCGCCTTCAGTGGTGCAAGTTGTTTATTAAATCGCCTTCAGTGGTGCAAGTTGTTTATTGTTTTGAGCCATCAATGAAGGTTGCTTCCGACCAGATTGTGCTTAGACTTATCGTTCTAAGTATACTTAAATCGCCTTAAGTGGTGTAGATAAGTTTCCTTAAGTGGCACAATTAAATCGCCTTAAGTGGTGTAGATAAGTTGCCTTAAGTGGCACAATTAAATCGCCTTAAGTGGCGTGGTTCCGCCTTAAGAGGGACGATTAAATCGCCTTAAGTGGTGTAGCTAAGTTGCCTTAAGTGGCACAATTAAATCGCCTTAAGTGGCGTGGTTCCGCCTTAAGAGGCACGATTAAATCGCCTTAAGTGGTGTGGGTAAAATGTCTTAAGCGACGCGCCGAAATTACCCTAAGTGATATGATCGAATTGCCTTAAGTGGCGTGGTTAATTCACCTTAAGTGGTGCAAGGGTAATCGGAACCGGAAATGATTGATATTATAAAGATCCAAAAGGTTCGCAACAAAAAGGAAATTACAAGGATTCGAAAATAAAGCGATTAAGCTTGATCCTTGGCAGCGTCGAGGGGAGCAGGGTCCACGAGATCTTTAGCAGAAAGCTCCGCGACCGGAGGATTAGCCGCGGGAGGGTCGATCATTGGGGGCTCTGTCGTCGGGATGTCTGCACTTGGAGGCTCCACCGTGCCTTCAGCACCCACAGTCCCCTCGGGGGTGTTGCCCCCGTCACTCTCCTCGGAAAGGCTGAAATACCTCTCCGCGAAGGGGGCGAGAGTCTGAGACTTGGTGAAGTCGATGGCACCACCATACTCCAGATGGAGCTCCTCGACAGCATTAAGCAGGGTGTTTTCCACCTCCGCCGTACAGAACTTCACCGCATCCGCTTGAAAAGCCTCGGACCCCTGACATTCCTCCCGACCTTTGGCTTCAGCTTCAGCCAGCTTGGCAGGGAGCTCGGCGACCTCCCGCTCCAGCTGTCGGGACCGGTTGGCGAGGAGGACTTTCTCAGTCTCCAGTCACGCCTGGGCATCCTCAAGAGCCTTCTTCTCGAGGACATGTCTGTCCCGATCCTCCGCACGCCCCTGCTGCTCTTCCTGGAGCCTTTGGCGCTCCTGCTTCAGCAACCTCTCGAAATCGTGGACCTGCCTCAAGAGGTCCCGAGTCTTCTGGTTAAGGAGGGCCTGCTCCTTAACCAACTTCCCCTTTGACGACTCAGAGGCAGCCAGATCCTCCTTGAGCTTGGCCAAGACCTCGGGGGCCGCCTTGGCTCGCTCCTCCTTCAGGGCCTCCCCCAGGGCCAGGATGTACCCGAAGCAGCGGTGCTGGTCCGCCATTTCTTGTAGAAAAGAAGGGAGGTTAGTACATGAGAGTATTTTACATTATTTACTAAGTGTGAAAACAGGAAGATTAACCTCCACACGACGAACGGCCATATTGCGAATGTCCTCGTGGATGTCTTCTGGGGCCAAGGAGAGCGGAAGCTTCATAGATGGGGGAACTGAGCCTGCCAGCAGGTGCAGACCCAGTTCCGAGGAAACATCATCCCGATGCAGCGGGACCCACCGCAACGACTCGATCGGAGTCCAAGGAGCCGCCACCCGGTCGGGAGAGTAAAGTTGGTAGAAGCTTACGTCCAAGGGGAGAGGGGGAACGACCCCTTGAGTATCGGAGGTGTAGGCCTCCGAGCCGCCATGAGAACCCGCCGGCTCCTCGGGAGTCAGGCTCAAGACCGGCGAAGGCTGCTGCGCCGGAGAAGATGGAGGCAGCCCTTCAGGAGTCGGCTCCAGCGGGGTCTGCCTCGCCCCCCGACGACGAACCAGGGGCTGACCCTCGTTCGCCTCCTCAGAAGAATGAGAGATATCCAGGTCCATCACCCGACGGAACTGGCCGTCCGTCGGGGCAGGAAGTGACAGGAGGGGCTCTCCGACCCGGGTGTCGGAGGGTGGAGTCCCCCCGGAAGCTCCAGCTCCCGATCGACCTGCAGCTGGAGGACGATAAGCTTCAGAAAGAAAATCAGGAAGGCGATCAGGATCCTTACACCAGATGACGCGACGGGAGAGGTACTGGTCCTTCCCGTAATAATTGTAGTAACCCGCTTTGAGAATGCGGGGAGTTTCCCCTTGCATGATGCGTTTGATCCCTTCGATCCGGGCTCCCTTATCGTAGGGGATTAACTTAGCGGGAATACGCCTCCTGTATAATCGAATTGCTGAGCGGAGTTGTTTACCTTCCTCGGGAGTCTTGGTGTTGAATATTTGCTCCATCTTCTCTACCCGGGCCCACTTGATTTGCTCCGAGGTGGGAGGTGCCGATGAGGAGGCGGGCCTCTTTAAAGACTTCCTCTTCCTCGCGGGGCGTGGGACAGCATCAGTCTCCGCCTGCTTAAGCACGAGATTGGTCAGCAGTGATACCTTCTTAGCTGCAAGGATGAAAACGAAAGTACGGTTAGACTATTACCCAAGGAACGAGGTTAGAAGGGCCGTCGAAGAGTTGACCCCCGGAGACGATATCAAGGAGTCGGATCCCGGTCAGAACCAGGTCTCGCTCCCCGATAGAGTTGGCGTCGAGAGTAGTGAAAGAGTCCCCCCAACGATAAAGCTGGATGCAGTGGAGAATCTGGAAATCCTCCTCGGAGTAAGTGTGGAAAGCGGGGGCAGAGTCCGTTTCGACCTCCCATCGGGGCCACGGAATAGAGCTGTTTCGGATGAAGAAATAACTCCTCTTCCAACCGCTGTTGTCGGGCCCCGAATCAGTGATGAGCCCCCGACCCTTGGCAACCTTCCAGGTGTCACCATTCCAGCTGTACCGAGAGAGCTGCGCCTTGCTCCACTTAGGCATCCGCGGATAGAA
The DNA here is from genome assembly GCA_036873135.1 of Clarkia xantiana subsp. parviflora. NCBI lineage: Eukaryota > Viridiplantae > Streptophyta > Magnoliopsida > Myrtales > Onagraceae > Clarkia > Clarkia xantiana. The sequence continues at coordinate 14,105,546 of JAPTYO010000001.1, forward strand.
GGCACAGACCCCGACATCATTGCACTTTAGCCCATAGAAGGTCCGGAAGAGTCGGAGGCTATAAGGCCATTGTTGGCGGAGGTAATGCACGCGGAAAGCATTCCACACGCGGATGGCATGGGGGGAGAAAGTAGTCGGATGTGTTTTGTAATATTTACACATCTCGACCATGTCACCGCAGAAGGGGAAGCGGATCCCCGCCGATATTTGCCCGGTGGAGACAAATACCTCCCCTTCCCGGGGACGAGTGACTGCAGAGTCACCCGGGACACGAGGCCAAGGATAAGGGAAGCGAGGCTCCCAGGTGGAAGTAATGCACCCCTCTCGGAGAGCTGCATCGTAGGCAGTGTCTGAAATATCATTACAAGCATAGTCGGACTTGAAGGGTTTCCTCCCCCCAGAACTGGACTCACCGTTTGGAAAGTAATCATGGCAAGAAAAGGCACAGATGATTTCCGCAAAAGTTTGGGTAAGTTGATGAAGATGAAAGGAAAAACTATGCTAACAAGTTTCTTCGGAATCGAAAGAGGAAATCTTACCAGACATGTTGAATCGGAGAAGAAAGGATGATCTTGATGGTCGGAGGTCCTGGTCGCCGGAGTGCTGATCCGAGATTAGAAAGGAAAGCTTGAACTTTTGATAACACAGAGAATGAAACGGTAGAGAAGAACTGAATAGTGCCAAGATTTGGGTTTTTATAGGAGAGAGGTTAGGCAAAGAGACGTTGCGATCTGGATAGTTGAAGATGAACGCCTCATGAATCGTCGAAACACTAGGGACAAAACGGCTATAAAGCGCTTTTTCAGAAAAGCAGGCACGGGCACTCAAGCCGTCACTTCGTCACCCATCGCATTTAATAGTGGAGTAATCGAGAAATCTTTTCGGATTCGGTGGTTATCCTCGGAATATCGAAAGGTCCGAAGTTGGAAGACAGGACGAACTATAAGTCCCTCGGGTCTTGGGGCCAAATGATGGGTTTTGATATAGCCGTCAGGCCCATTAACGGCGACTAGACGGCAAAGTAGGCCCATTGGGCCCCAAAAGAGGCTCAGAAGACCAATACGAGAGGTCCCGACAAGGTCGGTCCCGACATACGAGTTGAACGCTCCCGATGATATGCCTTTAAGTAGGCCCCGGTGATATACCTTTAAGTAGGCCCCGATGATATGCCTTTAAGTAGGCCCCGATGACACGCCTTTAAGTAGGCCCCGATGACACGCCTTTAAGTAGGCACCGATATTGAATCCCTGAGAATACTGGCCCTGTCCCGATGACGAGGGGCCCCGAGCAGTGACCAAAGGAGATAACTCTGGAGTCCCCGACATCCGTCGGGACTTGCCACCAGAGAACGAGGCCGAGAAATACGCCCACTATCAACATAGTGGGGAAGTGGCCTGAAAAGACGGAACGTGGGCTACTGGCCGTGCCGAGATAAACGGAACGTGGCAGTTATCTCAACAGGTAACTGAGGTGACCCCTCCCCTATATAAAGGAAGGAGTTACCTCAGGATTGATACGTTCACATACTTACATACTGATACTTGCCAGTTTGCATCGAGATACTCATTTAAGCATCGGAGAGGGATTCTGGGTCACCGCCCGGTCTATCCCCTTCTTGCAGGATTACTTGGAGCGAAGGAGTTCAGATTTCCATCAAGAACGTACCGGAGTTCCAACCATGATCCAACACCTCCCATACGTCACAACAAACGACCTATATATGAGGTTCAACATCTTATGTCTCAAACGACTATTATGCCTACTTCGGGGGCATTATCATATGTATGAGATGAAAAGGGTTAGTCCCTACATCGACTATATGCCTACTTCGGGGACAACGACGAAAAGGGTTAAATCCCTACGTCTATGACTATACACCTATATTGGGGGCAATGACGAAAGGATTATTCCTACGTCCGCTACAACAACGCCTACTCCGGGTGCAATACAGTATCATTACGATGTTATGGGCAAAAAAATGAGGATATCTCATATCTAAAATGCTAACGCTTACTTCGGGGGCAAATATTTATTTTTTGATCTTATGATCACAAGTTATACATAGGCGTATCGCACGACGCCATCGACACAAGGCTAAATACCTCACGTCTAACATATCAACAAGCCTATTTCAGGGGCAAATACCTATATGCTTAATTTTATGAACTAAAAATTCATATGTAGGTGTATTACACGACGTCATCGACGCGAGACTCAACACCTCACGTCTACATTCAATAAGCTCATATCAAGTTCAAGTATTAATATATCAACTATATGATATCAAGACAAATGCGAGGAGGCCCATTCAAAAGACAACATGAGCAAAAATATCAACATATTTGCTCGGAGGGACTCGATATTTTGAGCCGAGGTATTTACTCACAAATTGAGACAAAGGTAACCCCTTTTAACTCATAGGCGTTCGTTTTCACCAAACGCTAGTGTTTTAATACACGCTTACGAATGTATCCATAGTTGATATATATACACCTAGTGGCATCAATATCAATATACTATTACATGGTTAGGCATAAATAGATGGGTATTACATATATGCATTCATGTACATCATTTCTAATGTTTGTCCAACACTTCGAATTTTTTACATGTTATTACATACACACATCCGTATGCATTACAACTAGTGTTTTACCAACACTTAGAAAAATTTCAATCTTCATCACATACATGCACCGATATGCCGCCTTACTACTAGGTGTTTGTACAACACTTAGAATTTTTCCATTGGTCATTATCTACATGCATACATCCATGAGCATGACTACTAGTGTTGTCTGAAAACTTAGAATTTTTTCATGGTCTTTTGTGTATAGATCCACATACATCAATATTAGTGTTTCCTAACACTTATAATTTTTTTTTCCATAACAATAGACATACATGCATGTATAACATCGAATATCATTATCTCATTACACGTACATGAGTACACTCCTCATAAATGCATGATTGATAAATGCACACTCACATACATAGATACAAACATTTTTTTCACTAAGTTTTTCATACACATATATGATAGCATTGCATATGCATGTACGTTGCACATTGCACTGCACTACATACATGGACACATACACTTACATATAATATGATATTACACCTGTGACTTACCCAATACCTGTATATTTTTTCATCTATGATTTTGATGAATGACACATATTTTCATCCCTACAAGATAAGGGACAGACGTTCAGCCATACGCGCCGACAAAGACAACTCAAAAAAGAGGTAATGTATCGCCTGATGTCCCAGTTCAGGTATAAATCCTGTCTAAAATAGAGTCAAGGAAGGGTTATACCATTCCTTGACTCGGGGGAAAATGATGGATATACACCCAATTGGACTTTGAATAGGCTCGCCTTAGTCACACCGTCGACCTTAGACACGGTTATAAACCAAAACTTAGCCAAATAGACAAACCCAGACCAAAACCGCACTAGTCCACCCTCGAAGGCCCCCGACCGGACTAAGTCCAGTCGAAGGGATGCCTTCGACCGAATTAGTCTGGCCAAACAAGGACGACGCGCTCCGGAAGTCGGCCCCCTACGGATGGGTGACGCACCTTCGACGTACGCACACCCGACGTACGTATATCCGACCTACAAACATCCCTATTTTCACTATCCTATATGGAATATTCCGCGGACCCTACGACATCTTTGTGGGCCCCTCGTGGCCAAACCCACAAACTCTATAAATAGGACCTCATATTCATCATTTGAAGGCAATTTGCAACTTAATAGCTCTGACTTCTCTCTAGATTTTATCTCTCTAAAACCGAGCACTTACTTAAGCATCAGAGAGGGTTCGCCGGAAACACCCCCTCCAGCGCAACCCTTTGTGCAGGTTTCGAGGAAAGGAGAAAATGAAGAGCGTAATCCCGGAACAAGGCTCGAAGACACCCATATAAGGCGATCATCGACGCACGTGTTCCATCAGTACATGAATTGTTGAATCTCCTAAGGGTTGATAGTTTTCCATGTTCTTCCAAAACAAAAATAAAAGGTTGTTTTCCATGAACCCAAGAGCACCTGAAAATGCGTCATGAGTTAAGAGTTCTGTGTTTGGGAGAAGTAGTTGTTTATGAAGTGAGCTAGCATCTGGTCGACTTGAGCACGTTCTTCGGGGTTTCCAGCATCGTGCTGTCTTTCCCATACGGTTGTTAACCTTCACCAGCGTCCACCCTCTGCTATCGACTCAGTGTCCACGTGATGATGAGACATGCACAGACACAAATATCATCTCGGATATTTTGTTATACAACACATAATGCAATGGAAGGAACCATATATCATAGTACTCAATTCATATATAAGATATACATATGTTCGTATATATCATGGAGCTATCTTCTACCAAAATAACCTATAGGATTCAAACATATATCAACATATATATACCATATGTGACTGCATAATTCACACATGATATATAAATTTTTCCATGAGAAACCATTTAACAGAGATAACATCTCTCAAGTTGCACAAAACCATTTTAGAAACCGATCAAACATTGATTCAAGTTAACAAAAACTTCATTCGTTTGTTATAAAATTAATCTCCTTTAAAACATCTGGAAAAAAAAAAAAAAAAAAAAGCAAATTTGTTGCTTTATTGCTTCAATTGAAGAAATTTATCAATCTATCAAATTTAAACGGTCATAAGATATTTTAAACAATCTTCAAATTCTAGCAGAAATATAAAGATTGCTTGAGCAGGGATATACATGCAAATTCAATCAGAGGTACTTGTAGATTCAATAACAAAACTGATCCATGTAGTGATCGAGAATTTACCTGAAACATATTTTTCTACCATCCACCCAATTAGATCACAATCGTCATTTCAGAAGAACTGCTTTTGTTGCAAAAACGAAGGAAGAATTTAACAATTCTAAAACTCATACAACCATATGAAACATAGTCCTCCAAACAACATATAAAAATACCAAATCTGCCCATTTTCTTTACTTGAAAAAGTTCTCAACTCCACTAACCCAATTACCACATACTTATTTTCTTTTTGTTTCACTTCTCTGTGAAGATGCTGGTATTCGTTGTAGTAATGGGAATCAATAAAGAATATTTTCTTGAAGATCATACATAAATTAGAATTGTCAATATCTCCACAAGAATTGCAATGCATATAATTATATGTATTAACTAATTGCAACTCTAGCTCATTCGAGAGCCAATAAAGACTCAACAGAACCTGGAAACACAAAGAAGATAAACAATAAAAGCTTGGAATGGAGATGCTCCAAATCATACATTAATTTCCTCTGAGCCAGTAACCTACATGTAGCAATAACAGGAGAAACTTATGGCCAAAGGAAGATAACCTGCAACTAACCCATCTCCATTCTCTATCTTTTCTTCCAAGTTCATTTTCCTTTAAATCGTTTCCTTTTCATGCTTCCATACATTGAGGGAGAATAATACTACAAAGGTGAGCCAATAAGTTTGGCAATATAAATTAAAGTTGCAGATGTAACCATGAACCAATTGAACAAAATACCCAAAATCTTAGCAAGACAGAAGGCAATAAAAACTCATCACAACGAATTCCAATCCAAGTATCAGATGACAACTCAAATCACAACGACTTTAAAACTTTCAGATACATATGACTCAAGCTACAAAGCAGGCAAAGTTATTAACTTTGCCTCGATAATCAATCAACATTGGAAACCTCCTAAGTAATGTATTCCAAAATGATCTTAAATGCTTTTACCGAGCTAAGAGTCGCAGAACTAATCTACATTTAAAAGCTTCCGCGAGAGGAAGAAGAGCGAAACGCGGTAACGTAAAGCTGGTTCGAGGAGAATCTCTCGATGCCGCCGGATGAGGAGGAGCCCTCGACGCCGCCAGTGAGCGACACTTCAGAAATTCCTCACTTCCGGAGCTGCAATATCGAGGAGCCCTCGACTCCGCCAGTGAGGGAAATTTCGGAAATTCCTCAGTTCCGGAGTTGCGATATCTCCTGGGAGCCTCCGACTTTGGCCTCTCACCTTCTTCCTGTTAGATTACGGGGAGTAATCACTACGGATACTTAAGCAAAGTACATGCTAGTAATCGGAATTACGCAGCGGAAGATTCGCTCATACCTTTAAGATAATCCGTAGACCCAAGATCTTCTCAGGAGGGAGTTCACGATCATCCGGTCGTGACCCGTAGAGGTTCTTGTTAGAGAAGACCTACGTGGTGTAAGATCCACAGCAAAGCCTCTGATCGACTCTTGGCACGGGGACATATCTCTGGAGTTTTTGCTTGGAAAGCAAATTGGCACACCCTTGATGAAGGTAGGTTCGGCCGAAACTACTGTGGTGTGGGATGGAGGTTTTTTCTCTCTAAAACACTCTAATGAGGGAATAGTGACTAACCCTAAAAATACCCTAACACCGTGTATTTATAGGAGGAGCAAAGTGGACAAAATCCCACTTTGCCCACCCTAGGTATTTCGGCCGGCCATTCATAGGGGAGACCCATAATTTGGGCATCTCATGTAAATTGGGATTTGGGTCCAGCCCAATTACCCTAATGTGACATTTACCTAATTTCTTTAGGTAAACTATACATATTATGGGCTACAAATTACGACGCCCATCACTGTATGCTTACAGCTCCCACTCGCCGGAATGGGAGGGTGCATGTTAATGTATTGTCGTCCAAATATACATCATCATTTCACTCCTTCGATATGCTCCTTGCTTCCGAATAGTTCATACGAGATTTTCCATGCGACCGGCGGATACGACGGACATCGTGCTACTCATCTACTAGGAGTATCCTAACGTCCGCGGAACGTTGATTCCCTATTTTCCAATCAACCCATTATAAACAACATGTATATTGTACCGCGATGTATCCTAGGTAAACTGTTAATTCTCATTTTGCCTAGTTTCCACATAAGGACACTTCTCCAAGGCATTTGTACAAGTATTCACAACCTTCAACTAATATCTGGTTGGTGGCCAAGAGCCGGTGAATTACAGGTGAACTTGACCATCCCCATCGCTCGTATCCTTAGTCACTCCCAACTGGTTTCCAAAGACGTGGTCACTGGGCCTTTTTGTTCAACACTACGCTCGTACGCCGGGAAGCGAGCATTGAGCCTAACCTTAGATATGAGTTCTGAGTCCGTGATGATAGTTTAGGTGCCTCTTCATAAGGCTCCTGAGATCAATTACACGCTCGAGGTGAATAAGTTTGCGCACGCCAGAATCACTTGGATTCCTTCCAAGCACAACCGAGCTGTGACCCCGTGGTCGAACGTGGCACGCGCAGTATGAATCACGCGTTGATAGTATACCTGAACCTTTTGGGTTCACAGGAAAGGGATATGTCAATCATGCTATCACAAATTCTCATCTGGCCCAGAATGTGGTCAAATGACGAATGAAATTCATCACGGCGATATGAAAAACGAAGATCATGTCGAGTTACTTTGAAACTAGATAGTCGTCTTGCTTAATCAGGTTTACTCCCCTGACTCTTAACCTATCTTGCTTGGTAGCGGTCTCCGTCCATCGCAAGACTACCGCACATGTGTGACTAGGTAAGGCCCACATTCTACATAGTTTGGCAGAGGATTGCGTCCTCTTACGTATTAGTTTATAGACCGTAACTCTGATGTAATCAAAACATTATAACGTCGATTGACCATAAACTCAGTTGCAATTCTTTCGCTTACAAAATGTAATTTTCTAATATCAAAATGTTATCACGGATACATGCCATTTCTAAACCCTACGCAATCCAAGCAGTTTTACATACTTTTCGAATGTCTCTCTGCATAGTGGTTTTGTTAATAGGTCCGTTACCAAGTTATTGGTGGACGAGTATTCCATAGTGATTATATTGTCTACTACCATTAAAATTTAGCATGAAACTATTTCTCATCAATGTGTTTGGTCCTACTATGGTACTTCGAATTCTTAACTGCCGCAATGGCTGCTTGACTGTCAGAGAAAACCTTCACAGTTTATTCTCAACATCACCACCAAGCAGTGCAGTTAGAAGCCTTTTGAGCCAGATCGCTTCCTTTGCATAATTAGAGAGAGCTACGAATTCCGATTCCATTGTGGACAGCGCGACTTAGGTTTGCTTCTTGCTCGTCCATGAAATGGCGGCATTAGCAAGGAGGAATGCTCCTCCTGTGGTGGACTTATGATCATCTTGATCGCCACCACGGTAGGCGTCAATGTAATCAGTAAATTCTAACTTCTTGCCCTCATAGCACAGTTCGTAGTCGGCAGTACCTTATTGGATAACGAGTTCCTCGTTTTATAGTCTTTAAATGTTGATGACCAGGATCTGATAGGAAACGTGCTACTAGGCCTACGGCGCAACAGATATCCGGACGGGTGCATTGCATGGCGTAGAACAAACTACCGACCATGCTAACAATTCCTGCACCCTTTAACTATTTAAGCTCTGCCAGGTTCTTGGGGCCGTCAGGTTTTGACAGTGCGCACCCAAACAACATTGGCGTTTCCACAAATTTTGGCATCCTGTAATCTGAATCCTTTTCAACAGCTTGTTGATATAGGCTTCTTGAGACAGACACAATTTCTGGGTAGCCCGATCTCTAGCAATCTTAATGCCCAAGATGTACGTGGCCTCTCCCATGTCTTTCATCTCAAATACAGATGCCAACCATGACTTTGACTTGTTCATAAAACTCATGTCGTTTGCGGCAATGAGTATGTCATCCACTTAGAAGGTTAAGATGACATACTTAGAACCGGAGGTCTTATAATACACGCACGGATCCTCATGAAAATTCCCAAAACCGTTTCCTACGATTTCCTCGTGGAATTTGCGGTACCATTGCCAAGACGACTGTTTAAGACCGTAGATGGACCTTTGGAGTTTGCAAACTTTTACGTTCGTTACCAGGAGTAATAAAACCCTCTGGTTGCTCCATGTAGATCTCTTCCTCCAGGTTTCCGAGGAGGAATGCGATCTTAATACTCATTTGGTGAGGTTCGTAACCGAAACCTGAAAGCAGGACCATGAATGGCCCTGCACCGTAGTTTTACGCACAGGTGTTGAGTATGTTTTGTCAAAGTCCACTACGTGAAGTTAGGTATAGCCTTTCGAACGAGATGAGGCGTGTATCGCTTGACCTTTTCCATCGGTTGTGAGCCTTCTTTCAGGACTCACCTTATCCTTATGCCCATGCTGTTAGCAGGTAAATCAACTATTGACTTTAATGGCTTTCATTCAGGCGATCAATTTTAAACGGTAATTTTAAACAATCTTCAGGTGGCTCCGATTTGGGCCCAATTGGGGCCGTGGTGGCGGTCGTCGGAGTTTGGTGGCGTCGTCGGAGTTATGAGTGGTGGTCGCCGGAGTTGGATGGTGGCCGGCTGGAGCCGTGGTGGTGGCCGAAGTTGGGTTAGGTTTAAATTATGGACAGGGGTATTTTTTTCATTTCATCTTTATATTAATTAAAATTTTTATTAATTCAAATATTACAAAAGGGTATTTTTGACATTTCATGTGGTTCTGTTAAATTTAACAGAAAATTTGGACAGAAAACCTAAAAATCACAAAGTCCAAACTTCAGACCTCAGTTATCAACATTTCAATCTTCAGACCTCTCAAATTCACAAGGGTCAATCTTCAGACCTCTCCCAGGTTGTAAACACCTAATTTTGGACCACGCACGACACGTGTTACTTGTGGCGCGAAATGAGGAAATGTCTAAATATGGCAAGTCAAGAAGCTTCCAAGAATGGCTCCTGCAAAAATTAGGATAGTTTATATATTTATTGCAGAGAATATTTGTTGAATATTTAGAGTATATTTTCTAAATATTTAGCTTTTATTGTTAAAATAAATCAATGTAATTTACTACCTAATTAGACTAGACCTAGATACTATATATAGAGTACTATATCTATGTAATGAAGGGGGGAGAAAAATTCGAACGGAAAATACAAGACAGACAGATTAGTTTTGCGAGATCTTCTTCTTCTTCAAAGGACCTGGTGCATCGTCTTTTTTTTTTTTCCTAGCTAAAATACATCGTTCATCATCACCTCCCAGCGAACGTCACTCACACAATCAATCCATATCGCCGACTTCATCTAGCCAAACCCCTTTCCGGTGCTTTCCGTTTGTCATTTAGTTGGCGACTCGCCAGCCACAGCAGTCATCATCCAGCCGTATGCTGCCTGCTCACGTCGGTCGACCAACATCCAGCGCCAGCGCCTCCGATCCTTCTTCCCTCACGTTCATCGATCATCACTAATTTTCCTTCTAATCACTTTGATGATATACACACGTGAATGATATTGATGCAGTATATATTTATATATGTATATTAATACGTATTGTATTATGGTGCATCCCTTTGTAGGAGGACATTGGCAAGAAAGATGCTTTAAGGTTTATCAACGCCCACGGAGAGCCCACGTCCGATTCTACTCTCGACGATTCCGTCACTTTGACGGCTATCTCCACCACGATGTTCGCTCAGTCCTCACCTGCCTTGATCTACTCCGACAACCCCCAATCGTCTGCTAGCTCCGACTCATCTTCCTTCAACATCGCTGTCCCAGCCGCTCTTAGTTGCACTCGACCACCTCCGCCCGTGGTATTATCTCGATTATGGTGCCCTTGGTCGACGTCAGACCTGTGTGCTCGCCCATCCCGATTCCGGTGCCTTGGCCATCCCTGCCCGTGATGAATCGACTCGGACATGGCATCCCCAACTCTCCCATCTCTGTTGCACGTAGTAAATATTGCAAACATTCGTCTCTGTTACAGGTTGGTACAAACTGTAATCCTTCGTATATGTGTTTATTAGTGGATTTCATGTTGTTATTATAATATAGGATTTAACTAAATTATTTAATTAGATTAGGATTAATTAAATAATATAGATTTTTTGGCCAAAGGTTGAGACGTGAATCATATTTCATATACATATATATATTCTAACTTGTAACATGTTAGGTTGTGTTTAGATCTAAGTGTGCGTAATAATATTTGTTACTGTATTTGAATTTCATGTTGTTTTTTTTAGAATCGATTTGTAGTTGATAATTACCCAATAACAAAATTGGCAAATTTGTGAATAGAGTACCGAAAGGGCGAGATTAATTTCATATGTTTTAAAGTCGTAATAGAACCCCCGAACTCAAATTTCTGATCGTGGACTGATTTTATACCTAAGTGTTTAATTTGTTATTCGCTTAGGTAATTTAGGATTCTAGTTAACCTAATAATTAACTAGTGGCGACTCTTTCAAAATTGCACGTTTTCATAAACGTAATTCGCCTTAGGTCAGATTTTAGGTCCGACACAGGTTATTGACCGTAATGACTATGCCAACTTCGGGTTAGTTTACGACGACCTCAGGCCAGATTCCTACGACTTTGGGCCAACCTCTGATGACTTTGGGTCGTTCTCTAACGACCTCAGGCTGGGCTCCGACGGCTTCGAGTCGAACTCCAACGAACCCAATTCACTACAAGAAAATCTAGTCATTTGGGATGAATTTGTTTGTAAAGGGACATATAACCTTATTTGCAATGGAATTGTGAAAGTCCCTTGCAAATACAACATTCACATTTTTTTGTAAGGCAATGACTCCTAACAAAAAGTTTGATTAGAAAATACCTTGAAAACTTCATTGAAAATCCCTTGAAAATCTCTCAAAACATAATAAATACCTAAACAATTCTTATAATTTGTGAAGGAATTGGTTCCCTAAAAAAATGTTGTCACATTGCCCATTTTCTTGTAGTGAGTTTAAAAATAATCATGAAGAAAATGTATAGATATACGTAGGGTCATTTAGGTCTATTATTCATTTTATTAGTATAAATATATCATCCAAATATTATATTAGATTTAATAATTAATTATTATTAAATAATTAATTATTATAATATTTAAGCTGATAGTTAACTAATAGAATAATGATTTAAACTACGAAACTTGTAGTGAAACTTTTGAATTCTAAGTTTCAAAGTAAGTTTAGTTTTGTCTATTTTTCACATTTACCCTTAAAATCTAGTGCCCTTTCAATTCAATCAACAAATATATGTCATATTATAAATAATTTATAACACGAAAAAAATTGTTCTTATGAAAAAAATTGTTCTTATGAAAAAAATTGTTCTTATGCATCCAGATTAATGGAGAGAATCTAATTCAATACGTATAAACAAAATTCATACATGTATCTTAGTTTATTAATCAAATACGTCTATAATATGATTTCTTCCAATATAAAATGTTATTATTTAACATTCTATTTATCAATAAGTACTAATATATATATTTATATAATTTTTTTATTAATAGCTAGAAAATATTTCACTAGACAATAATAATAGCATTATATGTGAAAAGAAAATCTATAACACATAATGATGTTATTAATAATATTTTTAAAAAATTACTTCAAAAATCTGAAATACTTTTTTTTACTATTTCATTACATAACCCGTCGTCTATAAAGTTAGAAAACCACTATAAAATAATTATAGGATATTAAAACATTTATGTAATAAGAATAGTGGTTGATTTTTTGTTTTTAATATGAGTTATCCGTAGTTAATTTGACTAATCTCGTATAGACACGATCCAACATCCTCTAAATATGCATGCATTCTTACTTTAGAATAGAATGTTGAGATCGAGCATAATAACCACACAACTGATGAAAATCAACCTAAACTAATGTATAATTTATGTTTAGTATCGTAATTAATATTTGGTTAAATTAATTTTCACTACTAATATTTTTACTTCACTAATTTCCATATGGTTTTATTTTCATTATTTATAAGAGATGGCTTTTATATATTTTTTCTTACCTAGTTTGTATTTTGGTTTCACGAGAAATAATGGCAAAAAAAAAAAAAAATCCTATATACATGTTAAGAAAAAAAAATATGACAGTTAAATTTTTTAATAGGTTATATATAAATAAAAGGGTTAACAGGACTTTTGGTCCATGATGTTTGACAACTTTTGGGTTTTGGTCAATGATGTTTTTTTACCTAGTTTTAGTACCATATGTTTGCAGATTTTTTCTAGTTTTGGTCTAACCGTTACATTCCGTCCATTTTTTGACATGTTCAAGTCACGTAATCTACTCTAAACTTTAAATTTAGTACCTCGAATACTTTCTTAATCTTTTTTTGTTCAATTTAGTCCCGAAGTTTCAAAATTAACTTCGGGACTAAATTGAACAAAAAAAAGATTAGGAAAGTATTAGAGGACTAAATTGAACAAAATTGAAAGTTTAGGGTGGATCACGTGACTTGTACATGTCAAAAAATGGACGGAATATAACGGTCGGACCAAAACTAGAAAAAATCTGCAAACATATGGTACCAAAACTAGGACAAAAAAAACATCATGGACCAAAACCCAAAAATAGTCAAACATCGTGACCAAAAGACATGTTAACCCTAAATAAAACGTTGGATTGAATCAATGAGGATAAATTTGGAAACTAATAAACAAACTATGTGTTTTTTAAGGTAAAGAAATGGCAAGTGGGGCCATGGCATTTATTGTCAACTTTCAGTCCAATTTTCACGTAACATGTCACAGTTTTTAGCAAACACCCTAACTAATATAATGTATTAGACAATACAAGAAAACAAAAACCCCCTTAAAGTTGTACAAATACGAGGGTATATATATGCTTGCTACCTTAATTTGAGTCCTCACTATGTTGTTCTTCAAAGGTGTGTACGTACATCAGTAACTAATTTACATGCATGCTCTATATATGTGGCAAAGCCTTACGCATAACCGTTTCATGGTATACAATTACACAGTTCTTTTTCTTTCTTTTTTTGCCACCATTTTTCAGTCTCTCCGCGATTGTACGTGATTCTTCTCTTTCGTTACGAAACGTAAATATCTGGTGGTGTAACTTAGCTAGGAGGTTGAAATGTTGAACCGTTGGGTAAACAAACACATTTAAAATTAGAATAGTGGATCCTTTAATTATGTTGGAGGACTTGGGATGGAAGCAAACAAGTACGAGAAAGCCATTCCAACCTCCAAAACAGGGGAATCCGGGCATTTGGTGGCATAATTATACATATACTAGATACAAGCCCCGCGCGGTGCGCGGGTAAAATTATCGAGATATATTATGATATTATAGAGATATATAAAATTATTAATTTATAACATTTTATTTATGACCTGATGTGATTTTTAGTTTGATTTTATACTTATTTTTTTAATATAATAAGAATTGGTGTTATTAATGCGTGTATAGTTATAATATTGGTATTGATATGATAATAATGAATAAGAAAAGCAAAATAATAATGATTATTAACATATAATATTCTAACTATTTTTTAAACCGTTGACAACTTATCGATGATATTTTTGTAACTAAATTTATTGACCGCTAAATGTTAACTTTATATTATAATAATTTAGAAGGCTCAAGAGATTCTTTGCATCTATTCTTTTCATCCTCTTTTAGTTTCCATCTTCATCTCGAGACCTCTACCCTTTTTTTTGTTGCCTAAATTAGATACAAATATTTAATATTCGTTTTTTCAAATGAAAGTTAATATTCTACTTACAAAGGATAAATAGAACCAAAACAAATTAAAAAAAAGGGTAAAAAATTAGAAGCATCATTATTTGAAAAAAAAAAAAAAAAACGTTATCAGTTAAAAAAAAACCGTAACTGTTGTCATAGAGTATAGTGAGTTAGATAACAACAAAACCACTTAATAGAATAATGAATGAATGAGTCATAAAATAAAATGCATGTAATTAATTTATATACAAACCTCCATATATATATATATATATATATTATATAATACATATTCACTCGAGCTTACTTTTTTTGCCATTACTCGTCGAGCTTAATTAGAGTGATCCAATTTACATTATTGATGGTAACTCTTTATCTTTAACCTCCATGCATTTTGCCTCCATAAATCCCAACATTCCTTTTGAAGTTTATTAACTACATGCATAAATCAACAAATATATGTCATTATCTTTAATGAAGCTATATAAAGTTATTTTTATTTTAACTTTGAGGAAATTTTGCAAGAAATATACTTCACCAATTCTTACCATAAATGATCTCTGAGTTATATGTGTGTTTTCCACTGTCGTTATTTCCTAATTTAATTAGGGTTCTACAGATTCAGATGTAAAATATTAATTAACTTTTAAGTTGTATTTAAATGATAAATATATATAATTTGATTAACAAAGCTGCTAAAGTCACTACGTAAACATTTTTATTTTTAATAAAAATAATAGATAAATATCATCACGAAGCTCTTCTCTTTTTTCTTGCAAATATTTCTTTCTTTCTTTCTTGTCAGGGAAGTTAGAAAATTGCAACAATTTAACACTAACACTCACCACCATAAAAATACACGTCTATAAACCTCCATCCATTGCTATACGGTCTCCTCCTCCACCACCACCATCTCAATTTGATTACTTATGCTCATAACCAAGGCATTTTTCTTGTTCTCCTTCGCACGCGATGCATATCTACAAAAAAAAAAAAAAATCCAGATATTATATAATTTTGACGTTGCACGCGAGAGTAACATTTTTTTCTAGTTAGCTAGCTTGACAAATAAATGTGCTTTTTACCATAATATAGAGATGAAAATTAATTACCGAGAAATGTGGAATACACGGTAAGTATGAGTGCAACATTTTACGCGAAAGACACTGGAAATGAACTTTTTTAGAGTTGTTTGGCGGCAGAATATGAACTTTTTCCCACTTCTATATTAATGCCTTCTGCAACTCCAAAATAAATACATTTTATTTTGTAATCAAATTTATGATTTATTCTTTACAAATATGAACTTATAAAGAAACCGTAACTATGTATTTATATATATACTAGGTGCTGACTCCGCGCTACGCGCGGGGCGCGACGTGTTAAACTATAAACAATAAAGTGTATGAAAAAAATTTAAGTTTCTAAGCTCTCTAGTCTCACGCACAACGTGGGGTTGTTAGTTAAAAAAAATTGACAAAAAGAAGATAACTATTTAAGTTTGAACTTTATGTAGACACATTTTTTTTTTTGTATAAATAGACAATTTTTTTTTTTAGCTGAAAAGACAATTTACTTATTAGTAGTGATAAAAAAAAAAATAATTAAAGATCAGGTTGTATATCTATTTGTTTGAATTGGATGAAATAATCATTTGTATGAAATGTTCCACTTTAATTTATATATATTTATTACAATATTTTTCATTATGAATATTATAGTTTAAAAATTATATCTTTAAAGTATTTATGTAAAAATTTTGAAAATATAATATAATACTTTTAATATTCTGAAGTAGGAAGAGACCTAACCAAATGCAATACATATACGTTATTCGATGAAATCATTGATATGCAGCAATGTCTGTTTTCAGAACCAGAGCATCTGCATTCTATTTCTCAATTATTAATCTCCCTAAACATAGTGCAACTAACCTCATCTAATCGACACAGACAAATGACTAACATATGCTGCATCTCTTGACTTCATTTTTTAGTAGAAACTATGGAAATGATTGAGGTCGGTCAGTGAGGCTGCTGAGGCTCTACCTTTAGCTTCATCTATGGTCTATTCTACATCACGGCGGCAGGCTCTAGCTTCATCTTTAGTCTTTCCCCGGCGAGTTCATCAAGCTCCTCCAACGCTGCTACAACCACCATTACTCCATCTTCTCCTTGCCACCGACCTCATAGACTCACCCACCACCACCTCCTACATTGCTTCGTAATGCACTGTGGCCTAAATATGAGTTTGAACCCCCAGATCTGGGTTTATGAACCGAGATCTAAATCACCAACGTTGGTGGGATCTGGAACCGAGTTGAAGTCTGTCGGAGATGGATCGGCGGAAGCAGAGGGACCTGGAGAAAGCCTGCAAATTTCAAGTGTCGTAAAGAAAAAAAAAGGCGAGAGCTTCGTGACCGATCCCCGGACCTAGAAAACTCATATCTTGTCGACTTAACCCATATTTGAGCGCTTTGGGTTCGATCTCGGACCTATAAATCGTAGATCTAGGTCGATTGGGCTCAGATCCAAGGAAGGGGATGAAGATGAACTTAAAAATGAGTGCATGTATATGACCCGTGCATGTAATGAAGAGGTTTGCCTTACTTCGTAACAAATTGTAGTGTTAATTGCAATTATCTTCTTTCTCCTTTCATTTGATAATTCTAGATCATGTATACAGGTGGCTAATCTTGATTTGAAGCAAGAAACATCAGTTGAGAATGGAGATATTATATGCTTTAGTATATATTCTTTCGATGATCTTTTTGTACATCATGAGTTTGCTCTGTGTCTTTATATAATTTTACACGTTCAAAACAACTAAATTAAAGATGTGATTTAAATATTTCTTAGACGTTAAATATTGAAGATGTAACCGACGATCTGAAATAAAGATCGAAGATGCATATATTAGAGAGATGGAGCGGCACAAAAGAGAGATGAGGATGAGAGCTTTAATTTTTTTTTTTTGCTTTTGTGTAAATTGAAAAATTAATGATGTTATGGCAATATCTTATTGGCCACTTATGATTAGGTGTCAACATCAGAAAACCCTTCCATGTTGATGTGTCATTATCAGAAAAGTCTTTCCTCTCTCCTCTTCCCTTATATATTATATAGATATATATATATATTGCATCAATAATAATAAAAATCTTTTTTTCAGGATTTTGCATAGATTGTAACCTGCAAAAGTCTCTTGAGACGTCTCTTATTCATGGAAAATGGAGTTGGAGGTGGCGGTCATTCCAAAACTTGCAATTCCTCATCGTCATTGACGATAACATCTACGAAATTGGGATCTCTCGTCTCCTTGGAGTATGTTCCATGGATGTGACAATAGACTTTGTTAAGCCCATGCTCGATATTGACTTGATACAAAGTGACCGTCTACTTCTATGTTAATTACTATAATGTCAAATAACATAACTCTTTTCTTCTGAATATATATTGGAAAATTTTGCACGCATAGTAGGACCCAACTCCAATTGAAGGAACATCAACTAACCAGTATCGAATTAAAAAGAATTACAGCTTAAATTCAAAACTAATAATATTCATTGAACCATATTGAAATCTATCATAAAAGGCACTAAACATTAAAAATGATGGTTTACCTCTAAATTAGTATAACTTGTTCCACTTTCTTTTTAATGGTGATGGAGTGATGGTTGATTCTCCGGAATATACCTCCTTCACACCTTCTTCTTAAGGTTTTGACTTTAGATAATCTATAATAGTAAAAAAAAAAAAACATAGCTTATAACTTGTAATGTTATACGTTTTTTTTCCTACCTAACCTATATATATTATTAAAAAAAAAAAGAACGTATAATGTTCCACGTTTTTCCTACCTTAATTAGCTCATATTTTATATATAAATACCTAACTAATAATATATTTATTCCATCCTTTCTACCTTATCGAATATGTATTTATTATTACAAAAATCTTAACGTATAATGTTCTACGTTTACCTTCCTTAGCATAAATATTATTTTTCTATTATTTTATTTTTATTCTATATATATTGGTAAAAGAATTTTAAAGAATAGATTGTTGGCCAAAAAAAATTAAAGAATATGTATATATATAAATCAAGATAATAAATATATGTATATATAAAATATACGGTTATATGTTGTTGAGTTATATATATATCTTAAAAAAAAAGATTCAATAATTAGAAAGAAAAAGCTAGTAAATAAACACAATAAAAATGTGTATATATTATCTACATATTAATTTTAAGATAAAGGATGGAGTGATTTTTACCAAAGCACAGGTACAATCATCTACCGGTGCGTAAAGGTCCTCTGCGATTCCGGTTAAACAAAGGATGGAGTGATTTTTACCTCGCGAACAAATTAGGAAAGGGCCAGTACATTCACCTTGATATTTCTCCTGAAAGTACTCTGATTGCCACCATATACTAGTAGTTGATACATGGTATATGTTTGTGCTCTTGTTTCTACTGCGTTATTTAACGTGTAGTGCCACTTTAATTATTTTTGCGTGTATCAAACCGTTTGATGTTTGGTATGGAGTTGTTTCTTTGTTCTAGGTGCTTACATACCTTATGTACATGTATAGAAAATACGCTACTACTATGTAGGCAAACAGCTCCTTGAACTCCTTCAGGAGCTCGATCAGCTCTCGGGCTCTTTCTTCCGACAAAGCAGACCCGATCTTCACCTTCCTTCGAGGTCCGTCAATCTCAACCTCCTTCAGATCCTCCATGGGGGCGGGACGCCCAAACTCCTCTCGAGGATCGGCGTCAGTCTGCAGGACCGCCATGGCTTCTCTCCTTCTCCTTCGGGTGGCATTGACGTAACACTTTCGTGACGCCACCTGGTCGCCCTTAACTTCTCCGACACCATGGTCAGTTGGGAACTTCATCTTCTGGTGGACTGTCGAGGGGACCGCCATGAGAGGGTTGATAGTGGTCCTCCCGATAATGGCGTTATATGTTCCCGCTGATTCTACCACGACGAAATCCACGTTCCGCCGTTCCAACTTCCAGCCACTACCAAACTCTACTGATAAGGTAATCATCCCCACCGGATAGGAAGTCGATCCGGAGAAGCCCACCATCGGGAAGTTCACCTACGTCAGGTCCTTCTTCGTCTTGCCCATGGCCTCCAGGGCATCCATGAAAAGAATGTCGGAGGAGCTCCCTCCGTGTATCAGGATCCGCTTCATCTCGAATCCGTCCACATCCAAGGTCACGACCAAGGCATCATCGTGGGAGCTCTCCACGCCTATCAAATCTTCCGCCGAGAAGGAAATCACCATTTCCTCCTTTAGAGTCCACGACCGGGACCTCTTGCCTAGCACCACAGCAGCGGAGATGCGAGAAGCATAATTCTCCCGAGAAGCAGTGGTGTCACCTCCCGCTGCCATTCCTCCATGAATGACGTTAATGGTTCCCCGTCTCTCCTTACGGGCACCGGAACCAGAAGGTTCCGACTCAATCTTCTTCTTCTTCGGGGAACGGTCACGGGACTTGGAACGGGACCGCGACCGACTTTTGGAACGGGATCGGCACCTTCCACTTCCAACGAACTCCTTCAGCTTCCCCTTCTGGATCAGCTTCTCTATTTCCCTCTTCAGCTCCCGACAGTTATCTGTGTCGTGACCATTGGCTCGATGGTACCGACAATAACGATCCGAGCGGCCTCCTAGGAACTCTCCTTCCTTGCTCGAGGGTATCGAGCAAGACCTTGCCGATCCATCACAGCTAGCACGGAGGTCATCGAGCTGTTGATGGGAACACTACGACCTTCGCGGTTGTCCTTCTTCGGAGGACGTCTGTCTTCCCTTCTCTCGGGGCGACCACGGTTCCTACTCCCTTCTGACTTGTCGCTCCCCTTGCGATCATCCGACAGCTTGGACGATGGCTTTCCTCTTCCCGACTTTGGAGGATCAAGCTCTCCGGCAGCAATCTTCGACTCCTGGACGTCGATTTGCTGTTTCACCCTTGCTTGTAGGGCCTCCATACTCCACACAGCCTTCGCGGCTACACTGTGCATCAGATCGGACCCATATGGAGCGGATAGGTTTCGAAGGAAAGTGCGGATGGTCTCTCCCTCCGATATCTCTTCATCGATCTCCGCGGCACTGGCAGTGAATCGTTGGTAGTAATATGCCAACGATTCGTCGGGTCTCTGCACCACCTGGGTCAAGGACCTCACGTTCTTCAGAAGACGCCTCCGACCTTGATACTGCTTGATGAAGCGATCGTGCATATCAGCCCAGCACGTGATACTTCCGGGCGGTAGGCTGAAAAACCAAGTCATGGCCCTTTCTCCCAGGGTGATCGGGAACAGTGAGCACACGAGATCATCGTTTGAGGTTCTTCCCATGCAAGCCTGGACATGTCTCTGAACATGGCGAACTGGGTCTCCTTCACCATCGTACTCCTTGATGGTTGGGATGCCTAACCCTGGCGGGGCGACAGTATCCAGCAGCCGCGGAATGAAGGGATGGCTGGATCGATCCCTCAACTCCGATGTCATCTGCTTCTGGTCACCCATGCAGATGCTGACGATCTTCACCACCTGATCGGGGGTGATGGGGCCATTCAGGGGAATGGTCCTGTTTTGCACTGGTCCCGGGCCGTCGACCACGAATTTCTCCAAGTGCGCAGGTTCCTTACCCCTATTTCTGGGCTGAACCTCCTGAACCTCCTGTTCTTCTGGAACCACCCTCGGAGGGGGTGGGGGCAACTCTTCTCGCGGAGGCAATTCCTCCGCCCTCTTGGCGGTCTCTCTCTTGTCCAACAGAGCCTCCATGGCTGCCAAAAACATAGGCATAGCATCTGCTACCGCCTTGGCTAACTCCGAGTTTGAAGAAGAGCCTGCTTCCCTTCGCGGGACCTCCTCTCTGTGCCCCACCGGGTTTGGGGGAGCATCAACCTCCCTTCGCAGGATATCTTGCTTGTTCAGCGTCGTGTCTCGGACTGAGACCTCCTCATCACCATGCACCCCTGTCTGAGAAACAACAGGGTACTCACCTTGTTCAGCAACATGTTCCGGCAACGGGGAATTCACGGTTCCAGCGGGGCGAGAACTGCCGGCCTGAACTTGTTTCTTCTTGCCACCACCGGCCATTGATCTGGTAGAAACTATTTTGGCTTTTTGTTAGTTTCCCACAGACGGCGCCAATGTTGGATCACGGGCGAAGCTCCGTTACGTCCTTGACGGAAAGCTTTGGACTCCTGGGCTCCGCGTAATCCTGCAAAAGGGGACGACCTGGGTGGTGACCCAGAATCCCTCTCCGATGCTTAAATGAGTATATGATCAATGGGGTGGCAGCAATAATCTAAGTGCGTATTAGATAGATCGTTTTCTGAGGTAACTTCCTCCTTTATATAGGAGGGGAAGTTACTCAGTTACCTGTGGCCGTGATTGGCCGTTTTGCCCATGATTCCGCATATCTCGCCACGATTCCGTATATCTCGTTCGGGATTCCGTAGATTTCGCCCCACGCTCCGCGTATCTTACCCATACTCCGCGTATCTCGGGCACGCCCTGCGTATCTCGGGGAAGTTTATCTATATCTTTAACCGTCTCCCCACTACTCTATCTAGTAGGCGGGTTTCTCGGTCTTATCCTCTGATCACAAGTCCCAACTTCTGTCGAGGACTCCAGAGTTATCTCTTTCTAGGTCACCATCCAGGACCCTTTGTCTCACGAGACAGGTCCAGCCTCCGCGGGGCTTTATTATCGGGGCCTTTACTAAGGCACATCGAGGCCTACTCAGAGGCTTCTTGTCGGGAGCATTCAGCTCATGTATCGGGACCGCCGAAGTCGGGACCCTTCGTACTTGGCCTCTGGGCCTTCCAGGCTTTTCACGAGGCCCACTGGACCTACTCGCCGTCCATTGGCTGTTAACGGGGCTAACGATTACATCGGAACCCATCATTTGCCCCCAAGACATGGGGGACTTTTAGTTCGTCGTGTCTTCCAGTTCCAGATCTTCTGACCTCGCTCTCGGAGGCTTTTGTCTCTATACCTCCCAATACCGCCGTCGGAGGCTTTCATCTTTACACCCCCTGATATTGCCGTCGGGGGGTTATATCTTCATGCTTCTTAATACCTCAGTCAGAGGCTTTTGTCTTGCGTGTAGTTGTCGTATGACAAAATCTCTCACTTATGATTACTTCGGGCCCACTGGACTCTATGGGCAGTTGCCAAATCCGAGGAAACTCCTTGGTTACCGTAGCATTAAATGCTAGGGATTATGAAACGACTCCCAACTCGGCGTGACTGTTGCTTTCTGAAAAAGCACTCATTACGTCACCAACGTCTTTTCCGTACAGTCCCCATATTCTCGACGATCAAGATTAAATCGTTTCGTCTTCAACGGTCCAGATTAAGTCTGTCTAGTTTTTCTTTTTGCTTATAAAAGCTAGAACCCTGGTACTATTTTCCTTCACTGTCTCCATTTCTGGAAGCTCATCCATTCTCGAACTCGAAGCTTCTTCTCCCCGTTTCTTTTGCTCTTCAAGTGATCCAAGATTTTACAATGTCTGGTAAGGTTTTCTTCCCTATTGTTTGCCTTCATCTTTACTTAGCTTGATTGTGGTTTTCCGAATAAACCTAACATTCCTTACAATGGCTGATTTCAGACAGTGGATCTGGTTTCGAGGGAAGGAAGCCTTTCAACTTCGACTATGTTCTGAACGAAATTTTCAGCACTGCTTATGATGCAGCTCTCCGGGAAGGATGTATCATTTCCACCAAAGAAACCGATGCTCAAGGCCGGAAATGCATACCACAAGTTCAGAGTGAAGAGGAGCTACTTCTTCATCGGAAACTCCTCGATCCCATGACCCCGATAGTCAATCCTTCAACGGCTAACCCTGTAGAGCCTTCTGTTACCAACCTCGTGGACCCAGCTCCCGTTGATGCCGCGGACCCGACTCCGCGGACTGCGAGGCCTTCTGCCCAGGCGCCTCCGAATCTTCCTCCCTCCGATGCTGCTGAGGACCCAACTTCCAACAAGGACCAGGCTTAATGCTTTATTCTTCAAGTCCTTGTAATTTTTCCTCCTTATCTTTTGTATCGGACCTCTTTGGCCTTCGAGCCTTTATATATATAAGCAGTTTCTTTCAACTATTTTGATTCCGATAGTCATTTGTGCTATTTAAAGCGACTTTAGACTCGTTACTCAGAACGTTTCGATGCACCGTTTAAGATGACTTCATACGTCCTCCCGACGCTTTACTCTAGACTTTACCATTTAAGGTTTCTCGTCCTATCAGGATTTCACCACTTAAGGCTTTTCATCCAATCGGGACCTTACCACTTAAGGTCTCTCGTCCAATCGGGACTTTACCACTTAAGGTTTCTCGTCCATTCGGGACTTCACCACTTAAGGTTTCTCGTCCATTCGGGACTTCACCACTTAAGGTTTCTCGTCCATTCGGGACTTCACCACTTAAGGTTTCTCATCCTGCCTTTCAAGGCCATTTTCCACATCACTTAAGATGGTTTTTCACACCCCTTAGGGCTTTTATCGCGCCAAATCAGACGACTTTAATCGTACCCTTTAAGGGTTTTTATCGCGTCTTTGTTAGACGGCTTTCGTGAACCTGTTAAGGCTTTTTCGTACCCGTTTAAGGCTTTTGGCCGCATCATATAGACGACTTACGCGGACCTGTTAAGGCTTTTTCATACCCGTTAAGGCTTTTGGCCGCATCATATAGACGACTTACGCGGCCCCATTGGGGTCTTTTCGTACCTAGGCTTTTGGTTGCATCATAAAGACGACTTACGCATACCCCGTAGGGCTTTTGTCCGTACCTGTTAAGGCTTTTGGCCGCATCATATAGACGACTTACGCATACCCCGTGGGGCTTTTGTCCGTACCTGTTAAGGCTTTTGGCCGCATCATATAGACGACTTACGCATACCCCGCAGGGCTTTTGTCCGTACCTCGTAAGGCTTTTTGTCGCGCCATAAAGGCGACTTACTCGTACCTCGTAAGGCTTTTCTCGTACCTCAGAAGGCTTTGTCGCGTCTCTCAGGACGTCTTACTAATAATTAGAATAAATATAAAAGCAATTTGATCGGAAGCAACTTCTTTTATTAATAACTCAAAGCTTTGCTTACATCGGATTGATAGATAACTTGCGCCATTCGCGGCGACTTAATATCAAACATGATACTTCTTCAAGTGTTCGCCACTGAAGGAATGCTTCAACGTCTTGCCATCAAGGTCCTCTAGCTTGTATGCATTGGGTGCTGGCATCCCTACGATCTTGTAAGGTCCCTCCCATTTTGGTGATAGCTTGTTGATCCGATCTTGATGAACGAACTCGTTCCTCCGCCAGACAAGTTCTCCAACGAAGAATTGTCGGGACTTGACACGCCGATTATAGTATCGGGCTGTTGCCAAACGCATCCAAGCCTGGACTTCATCAGCCTTCCATCTTTTCTCCTCGAGCAGGTCTAAGTCTAGACGTCTCATTTCCTCGTTTGTCAGAGGTTCGTAATATTTCGCGCGATGGGACGCCACCGCTATCTCCACGGGAGCAATTGCCTCCGTGCCATAGACCAGGCCAAAAGGAGTTTCCCCTGTCGATTGCTTGGGTGTTGTTCTAACAGCCCACAGCACATTTTCAAGCTCATCCAGCCAATGGCCCTGCAAGGCGTAGACTCTCTTCTTCAAGCCATCCATCACGATCTTGTTGGCTGATTCTACTTGGCCATTGGTCTGAGCATGGCGAACTGAAGCGGTCCGATGCTCAATGTTCAATTCCTCCAGGTACTCCTTCAGCTGAGCCCCATTGAACGGAGGGCCATTGTCGCTGACCAACACTCGAGGAACCCCATACCGGGATATGATCTGAGTTTGGAGGAACTTGAGGATCTGCTGTCCCGTCGTCTTGGCAAATGCCTTAGCCTCTATCCATTTCGAGAAGTAATCGATGGCCATGAGCAAATACTTGCACTGACCTTTCGCTTGGGGAAGAGGTCCCACCAAATCAATCCCCCATTGCGCGAAGGGCCAAGCACTCCTGATGAGCATCAAGTCCGCGGCGGGAGCCATAATATTTGGGGCGTACCTCTGGCATGCATCACAGGATTGGACCATCGCTGTCGCTTCCTTGTTCATCGAAGGCCAATAGTAGCCTAGGTTCAACGCCTTCCTCACGATAGATCGGGCCCCTTCGTAACAGGCCGCGACTCCCTCATGTAGCTCTCTCAGGATCCGATTTGTATCAGGCTCCGCCACGCATTTCAGGAAAGGCTTCACATGCCCCCTCTTGTATAACTGGTTGTCCACCATCACGTAGTCGTTCGCAATCTGACGCAGCCTGACAGCTGCCACTTCATCATATGGGAGTGCCCCCGTAGTCAGGTATGTGACCATCGGGGTCATCCAGGGGTTTCTCTTCCTCCTCCGATCCCGCTTCAATAGCGCAAACCTCTGTTGGATCGATGGTTGAGATAATCACTCTCTCCAGGAAGTGCACCTTCCGATTCTCCTCAGGGGCCACTCCTAGAGCAAACTTGCTTAAGGCGTCTGCCTCCGCGTTTTCTTCCCTCGGGATTGCCTCGATATCGAAGCTTTTGAAGCTTCCCTTCAAAGTCTGCACCTCGTGCAAATACTTCCTCATTGTCGGGCTCTTGGCTTCATAGTTCCCCTGGACCTGATTCACAATCAAGCTAGCATCGCACTTTACCTTCAAATGATCGACCCCCGTACCCTTGGCAATCTTGAGGCCCGTAATGAGAGCCTCGTACTCCGCTTCATTGTTGGTGGCCTTGAATGTCAAAGCCAGAGCATATCGCAGGGGCTCACCTCCACCGGGCGGTATCAATACGAATCCTGCCCCCGATCCTTCTAAATTTGATGAACCATCAGTGTACATCTCCCAAGTGTTCTCCTCATTTGGCTGTTCTGGCTGTTCTGTTATCGGGGCCTGTTCTTCTAGCGGGGCCTCCATGGTTGCCCCCTATGCGGGACTCGTTACTTCCAGATCGGGTGCCGTAGACTCAGCTATAAAATCTGCCAATGCCTGGCCCTTAATAGCAGTCCGCGGAGCGAAATGTATTCGGAACTCCGTAAGCTCAATGGCCCATTTCACCAATCTCCCCGACGCCTCCTGTCGGTTCAAAAAGTGCTTCAAGGGCTGATTGGTCAACACTGTAACCTCGTGGGCATGGAAGTAAGGTCGGAGCTTTCGAGCGGCAACAATTAACGCAAAGAGATACTTCTCAATGGCGGGATAGTTCATTTCTGATTTGGCAAATGCCTTGCTTACATAATAGACAGGCATTTGGTTGCCCTTGACAATCTTAATCAAAACAGAACTAACAGCAACATCAGAAACAGCCAAATAGAGATAAAGCGGCTCGCCTGGAGCCGGTTTCGCCAACGGCGGAAGGGTACGAAGATGCTGCTTGAGTGCTTGGAATGCCTCCTCGCACTTGTCGGACCATTCGAACTTCTTGTGGGCCCTTAGCACATCAAAGAACGGCATGGCTCTATCACTCGCCTTGGATAAGAATCGATTCATCGCGGCCAACCGGTCATTCAGCACTTGAACCTCCCGATGAGTCTTCGGGGACTGCATCTCCTCGATTGCTCGCAGCTTCTCGGGGTTCACCTCGATTCCTCTCTGGCTCACCATGAACCCTAGGAACTTCCCCGAGTTCACCCCAAAAGCACACTTGTCTGGGTTCAACCGAACCTGATGAAACCTCATCCGCTCAAATGCCGCTGCCAAGTTTTGGACATGGTCTCCTGCCTGTCGGGACTTTACGAGCATGTCATCCACATAGGCCTCCATGGTTTTCCCCAACATGTCTCCGAACAACTTGTTTACCGTCCGCTGGTAAGTTGCTCCGGCATTGATCAATCCGAAGGGCATCACGTCGTAGTGGTAGACGTCGTTGTCGGCGTAAAAAGCTGTGTGGGGGGCGTCCTCCTTCGCCATCTTGATCTGGTTGTACCCGGAATAGGCATCCATGAAGCTCAGCAGCTCATGTCCCGACGTGGCATCCACCAGCTGGTCAATCCTCGGGAGCGGGTAGCAATCCTTCGGGCAGGCCTTGTTCAAGTCGCGGAAATCGACACACATCTGCCACTTCCCATTACTCTTTCGTACCAGGACTGGGTTAGCGACCCAAGTCTGGAATCGGAGCTCCTTGATGAATCCAGCGTCGAGCAGTCTGCCCACCTCTTGCTGGATCGCGATTCTCTTGTCCGCGCCCATCGGACGTCTCCTCTGCGCGATAGGCTTGATCGCGGGGTCAATCTTCAGCTCATGCACTATTACGTCGGGGCTGATTCCTGGCATATCACTCGGGGACCAGGCAAACACCTCCTTGAACTCCTTCAGGAGCTCGATCAGCTCTCGGGCTCTTTCTTCCGACAAAGCAGACCCGATCTTCACCTTCCTTCGAGGTCCGTCAATCTCAACCTCCTTCAGATCCTCCATGGGGGCGGGACGCCCAAACTCCTCTCGAGGATCGGCGTCGGTCTGCAGGACCGCCATGGCTTCCCTCCTTCTCCTTCGGGTGGCATTGACGTAACACTTTCGTGACGCCACCTGGTCGCCCTTAACTTCTCCGACACCATGGTCACTTGGGAACTTCATCTTCTGGTGGACTGTCGAGGGGACCGCCATGAGAGGGTTGATAGTGGTCCTCCCGATAATGGCGTTATATGTTCCCGCTGATTCTACCACGACGAAATCCACGTTCCGCCGTTCCAACTTCCAGCCACTACCAAACTCTACTGGTAAGGTAATCATCCCCACCGGATAGGAAGTCGATCCGGAGAAGCCCACCATCGGGAAGTTCACCTGCGCCAGGTCCTTCTTCGTCTTGCCCATGGCCTCCAGGGCATCCATGAAAAGAATGTCGGAGGAGCTCCCTCCGTCTATCAGGATCCGCTTCATCTCGAATCCGTCCACATCCAAGGTCACGACCAAGGCATCATCGTGGGGGCTCTCCACGCCTATCAAATCTTCCGCCGAGAAGGAAATCACCATTTCCTCCTTTAGAGTCCACGACCGGGACCTCTTGCCTAGCACCACAGCAGCGGAGATGCGAGAAGCATAATTCTCCCGAGAAGCAGTGGTGTCACCTCCCGCTGCCATTCCTCCATGAATGACGTTAATGGTTCCCCGTCTCTCCTTACGGGCACCGGAACCAGAAGGTTCCGACTCAATCTTCTTCTTCTTCGGGGAACGGTCACGGGACTTGGAACGGGACCGCGACCGACTTTTGGAACGGGATCGGCACCTTCCCCTTCCAACGAACTCCTTCAGCTTCCCCTTCTGGATCAGCTTCTCTATTTCCTTCTTCAGCTCCCGACAGTTATCTGTGTCGTGACCATTGGATCGATGGTACCGACAATAACGATCCGAGCGGCCTCCTAGGAACTCTCCTTCCTTCCTCGGGGGGTATCGAGCAAGACCTTGCCGATCCATCACAGCTAGCACGGAGGTCATCGAGCTGTTGATGGGAACACTACGACCTTCGCGGTTGTCCTTCTTCGGAGGACGTCTGTCTTCCCTTCTCTCGGGGCGACCACGGTTCCTACTCCCTTATGACTTGTCGCTCCCCTTGCGATCATCCGACAGCTTGGACGATGGCTTTCCTCTTCCCGACTTTGGAGGATCAAGCTCTCCGGCAGCAATCTTCGACTCCTGGACGTCGATTTGCTGTTTCACCCTTGCTTGTAGGGCCTCCATACTCCACACAGCCTTCGCGGCTACACTGTGCATCAGATCGGACCCATATGGAGCGGATAGGTTTCGAAGGAAAGTGCGGATGGTCTCTCCCTCCGATATCTCTTCATCGATCTCCGCGGCACTAGCAGTGAATCGTTGGTAGTAATATGCCAACGATTCGTCGGGTCTCTGCACCACCTGGGTCAAGGACCTCACGTTCTTCAGAAGACGCCTCCGACCTTGATACTGCTTGATGAAGCGATCGTGCATATCAGCCCAGCACGTGATACTTCCGGGCGGTAGGCTGAAAAACCAAGTCATGGCCCTTTCTCCCAGGGTGATCGGGAACAGTGAGCACACGAGATCATCGTTTGAGGTTCTTCCCATGCAAGCCTGGACATGTCTCTGAACATGGCGAACCGGGTCTCCTTCACCATCGTACTCCTTGATGGTTGGGATGCCTAGCCCTGGCGGGGCGACAGTATCCAGCAGCCGCGGAATGAAGGGATGGCTGGATCGATCCCTCAACTCCGATGTCATTTGCTTCTGGTCACCCATGCAGATGCTGACGATCTTCACCACCTGATCGGGGGTGATGGGGCCATTCAGGGGAATGGTCCTGTTTTGCACTGGTCTCGGGCCGTCGACCACGAATTTCTCCAAGTGCGCAGGTTCCTTACCCCTATTCCTGGGCTGAACCTCCTGAACCTCCTGTTCTTCAGGAACCACCCTCGGAGGGGGTGGGGGCAGCTCTTCTCGCGGAGGCAATTCCTCCGCCCTCTTGGCGGTCTCTCTCTTGTCCAACAGAGCCTCCATGGCTGCCAAAAACATAGGCATAGTATCTGCTACCGCCTTGGCTAACTCCGAGTTTGAAGAAGAGCCTGCTTCCCTTCGCGGGACCTCCTCTCTGTGCCCCACCGGGTTTGGGGGAGCATCCACCTCCCTTCGCGAGATATCTTGCCTGTTCAGCGTCGTGTCTCGGACTGAGACCTCCTCATCACCATGCCCCCCTGTCTGAGAAACAGCAGGGTACTCACCTTGTTCAGCAACATGTTCCGGCAACGGGGAATTCATTGTCTGCAAACATGCTAAAACACTTAGAAAATATTTTAACAATATCTCATGCTTGTTACCATAGATGTCGTTGTATGAGCTTTGTCGATAAGCGTCGTAGGAATGCTTATGAGGTATTGTGTAGAAGTTGATAATAGCTACTTGATGCACGCAATCCATCCTTGTCGACATGTATGTACGTACATGGAAACACTTAGAAAATATTCTTCATTTGTCGACATGCATCCTTGTCGACATGTATGTACGTACATGGAAATACTTAGAAAATATTCTTCACTTGTCGACATGCATCCTTGTCGACATGTATGTACGTACATGGAAACACTTAGAAAATATTCCTCACTTGTCGACATGCATCCTTGTCGACATGCATGTACGTACATGGAAATACTTAGAAAATATTCTTCACTTGTCGACATGCATCCTTGTCAACATGTATGTACGTACATGGAAATACTTAGAAAATATTCTTCACTTGTCGACATGCATCCTTGTCGACATATATGTACGTACATGGAAATACTTAGAAAATATTCTTCACTTGTCGACATGCATCCTTGTCGACATGTATGTACGTACATGGAAATACTTAGAAAATATTCTTCACTTGTCGACATGCATCCTTGTCGACATGTATGTACGTACATGGAAATAATTAGAAAATATTCTTCACTTGTCGACATGCATCCTTGTTGACATGTATGTACGTACATGGAAATACTTAGAAAATATTCTTCACTTGTCGACATGATTGAGCAGCTAAATGCTAAATAATACCCCAAGTGTAGATGCTGATGTTCTTGCTTGATTAATTGATGTCGGTACACATATACGTCCTTCTGAAGATTTGGTATGTTGATGATCTTTATGACTTGTATCATGTTGTAATGTAAATCGGACTGACGGAAAAAGCTCGTCTTTGCAGATAGTCAATGTATACAGTAATCCGCTTGTTGGAAGGGATGTCCGTACAATTGCCCCCGCTACTCTGGAGTCTCCGGACATGGTCGCGGTAAATGACTTGTGAGTAAGGCACCTCCTTGTATCTTCTTTGAACTTGTTAATTTTCCAAGTTGTTGCTTTCATGTTGCTGGACGCGTGGTTGTAGTTCCTGGCTTTAGCACAATTCTAAAAAGATCCGACGCAGGGGCGTGTTCCTCAAGCGATTCTGAGTTCTTTATGCCGAGTACGACCGTGCTAACTCCTTTTTGCGATAAAGGGAATAGAGTTGAGGGTCGTGCGATGGTGCCTTCTGCCCCCGGTCGAGGGACCGGCCCAAGGAGGACCATTCCTCCCATTGAGGTAAGCGTTGTTTACTTCTTCACACTTGAAACTTGATGTTGAAGACGGCTGATTCTGATGCACGCATTGCTGATTGTCGCGCTTATGTTGAACAGCTATGTCGTATTGAAGTTGAAGCGACTGTTTTTGCCGTGTCTTTTGTGCGGATGACGACATTGCATTTGATGTTGATATTATGAACTCTTTGCCATAGATCCTTAGAGATGATGTTATCTCTTGGTTGTTGTCTGCTTTCAGCCTGTTGAACCCTTTGTGAATGGGTTGATGTTGTTTTGAGGTTTTCGATAAATCTTTGTTTATGCCTTTGCTTGCATGGTATTTCCTCACTTGGACCAGTTTTCAATAATAATAAACATGTGATAACTTGTTACTAATATTTCATACCTTGCGTTATTTTCATTGTCCGTATGTATTGGACTTGCATGATAGGATTGAACTCTTTGTTGTGATGGATAGAACATACGATGTTGCGACTTGCGCATTGCAGGGTGTTATGTACACTTGGTACTTGTAGCATTGAAGGTAGTAATGTACTTAGCACTTGGCCTTTGACATGTAGTAGTGTCGTCTTGACGTAGCAAGACTTAAGTTTATACCGTCTCTTAGTTTCACTCTAAGGCGACGTTGTTGCAAGATACTTCTTGCTGATTTTGTTGTTTTGACGTTATATGCTAAAGATTAAGATAACGTTATACAAGACTTGACTTGTAAGTTTGATGAGTTTTGAACAAGGTTTGCTTTTATAAGCGTATAACATGAAGCTATCCTTTTTCAGGCATAAGTCTTCATGGTGTATGAACCCTTAAGAGAGTATGCATACTTTTAGTGTGTGGGGCTGTCGTCTATTAAGAGGATTTCCGCCACGGTGGGGTGATCAGTCCCATAATGTATTTGCCGCATCCTGTTTTTATTCAGGGAATGACTATGAATATGAGGATTTGCCCAGAGGGTTTCACAACATGCCATTTTTTAGAAGTAAACATGGGGTTTGCCCTTTTGAAGAGTGAACATGGGGTTTGCCCATATAGTAAAGGAGCTACAAAAAAAAAAAAAAACGATGCAAGGGTGTATTACTATCTAACAATTTAGGGCTTATGTAACAAAATTGGTTTTGCAAAACCGATTCAGATCCTGTTTTGAACCGATCGAAAACCTGTGAGATCCTCCAAGGACAAGGGTGAGGCGAAGGATACTACTTATTATTCGAGTCGAGATAGGAATACCCATTATTCTAGCTCTTGGCTAAAGAGAAGTCGATGTGGACATTCATCTTCTTCTTCATCGGCTCAAGCGTCACCTACTCGTGCTGAGACTTCTGCCAGTGGTCTTCCAGATTATGAGGGTCCTTCTTTCGACTAGGATATGGTGTTAAATTCTTATGTCGATTATTCCAAAGATTTGGATCCTTTAAACTTTTTGCAAGGGTACTCTCTTAAAGAGGGAAATTCCATCGTTAACCCCGATCTGGCTATTCATTTATTAAATGCTTCAATTCCCCCCAAGGATCGTAGGCGTCTAGAGACAGGTGTGGACGAAGTAGAGAAAGCTACTCGCCTTTTCCATTTAAAACAAGCTGAAAAGAGCATTGCCCCCTTTTGATCATCGAATTTACTCATTATTTGATCTTCTTTTTTCTAATTTCTTCTTTAACAGGCTTCCAGGGATTCCCTCCAATATTCTCGTCTGATGATCGATCTTCTTAAGGAGTTACAATTGACCAAAGCGAAACTTAGGGACTTAGCGCCTTCAGAAGATATTCATGCGATTGAAACGTCTACTGCTTTTGCACGAGAGATTCTTAAAAGTGAGGAATCTTTACAAAGTTCCCTTTTGTTGGTCAAAGAATACCGTAGTATGCTAGGGAAGAAAGACAAGGAAATAGAGACTTTCAAAGAAGAAAACATCATTCTTCGCAAGAAAGTCGACGTGCTGCAGAATGAGATGTCGAGCTTGAGGGGCTCTGCAGCTAGAGCTGTTAATGATTACACAGCAGGTCTTGCCTACCAAGCTGACATTACAGTTGATGCTTCTGATCACTATTCCCATCACATAAGGAATTTTGGCTAACTTAAGAGCGTATCAACCTGATTTTCCTTTTTCTCAAGTCCCCCTTCTCCAACAATATTTGGCTATCGAGGAGGATGATAGCTTTGTTGTTTCTTCCTCAAAGGGAAAAAAATCTTTATAAGTAGCTGTTCTTTAGATTTCTAGGATGCTATCTTTCGATTAATTCCTTGTGTAATGAATTCTGTCTTCCATAATGAAAGTTCTACCAGAATTTCTGGATTTATTATCTTCATTTAGATTCTGCCAGTGTCGTGTTTATCAATTTAAAATTGTAAACACTAACCTTTTGGGCGAATAGTCGACTTTTGACGAAGTCGACGATCAAGATTGTAGGCGTCGATCTTTTATCGAGATGACGATGTACCTAGGCTTTATCGCCATTTCAGACATGTCGCCTTGGGCGACTTGTTGATTTATAGGCGTCATTTTTCTATCGAATTGTCGACATGTCTCGGCTTGGTCACCTCTTTTAGGTACATGGTGTTGTTGATTGATTCGTACACACTATCTTTCTATCAATTTTTCGATGTACCTAAGTTTTATTGCCATCTTGGGGAAATAATGTCGACAATCGAGATTGTAGACGCCTATCTTCTATCGAGATGTCGACGTATCTAGGCTTTATTGCCATCTTGGGCGCATAATGTCGATAATCGAGATTGTAGACTCCGATCTTCTATCGAGTTGTCGACGTACCTAGGCTTTATTGCCATCTTGGGCACATAATGTCGACAATCGAGATTGTAGACGCCGATCTTCTATCGAGTTGTCGACGTACCTAGGCTTTATTGCCAACTTGGGCACATAATGTCGACAATCGATTTTTAGACTTCTTTTGATGCTTATTTCCTTGGTCGATATACTTCTTCATTTCTCCTTTTAAGATTAAGCTGTTTACATGAAACCTTAATCCAACACAGCTTTTCGTCTCGTGGCCATACACTTCGTGATTTTCACACCATTTGCTTTCATCTTTTCCCAATGGGCCCTTGTGGAATTAGAGGGCTTTTTCCACAGCTTGGTCTCCTTTATCTCTTTCAAGATGACGGACAGCGGTGTGTTCAATGGAACACATTTGGCGAGATTGGTCCCTTGAGCCTTTGGACGTCTGACTGGAATGGCCTCTTTTGTTGCGGTTGTCTCTTTTCCCAGGAAGCGTCTATCTCTTTTTCAATTATTGCCTTCAAGGTTCTTGTTGTAAGTCCCATGATTGGGGCATCATCGTCATTAACAGGTTTTTTCCGTCCCTCCTTGTGACGGATGTCAGCATCGTCTTGGCTTGTCCTCGTGGAAGAACCTTCCTTGTATATTTTTGAGCGGGAGGTTGGAGGTTGTTTCCATGCCCCTTCTTGGTGTTGTGCTATCACATACGGGTTGTATGAGCGTGCAGCTCCTTGCCTTGGTTGTTGGTACTGGAAGGTACCTTCCGTGTATTGCCCCCCTATTCTTTGGTGCGGTGTGTCTTGATGACTTGTGACTCGGGACTTTGTTCTTGTCTCCTCGACTTGTCTGTTGACTGGAGGCAGAGGTGGTGGTGGCGCGGCATATCCTTGGTTCGTTAACATCTTTCGGAATGCAAGCAACTCTTCAAGCGCGGTCATCATGGTAGGTGGTGGCGAGTTGACACCTTTGTATTGGAGGACTCCTTGGTCGTACTATGCGAAGGATGAACTTCGTGTTGGCATGAAGAAACCATTGGATGTGGCTACAAGGATGTGGGAGGATCCAAGTCGACTTCTTGTCGGCTTTTGCGTGGTTATGACCAAGGCGTTGTGGTACGCAATGTGCTCTTTGTCCTTTGATGAAAAACCAATGACATCTTCAAAGGCGGCATCCTTTATGTCGACATACTCCATGTTGGTATCATGGGACTTGTGCATTGTCTTTGCAACGTACACTTCTTGCTCGTATGACTTCTCGTTTTCAACATCAAATTCTCCATGGATCATATGTACGTTTTCCATCTTCCCCGTAAAGAATGCATTGTACGCATTTTGGACTTCACAGCCATACTGTGCGGAAGGCACATTTGTGGATGGTACGGTTTAAGTGGTGGATCCTGTATCTGAAACGTGACAACATCTTGTTGGCTTCTCGTCGGCTTCGGCTTGCTTTCATCCGCCTTCTTCGTTCGTCTTCCTGTCATGGCTTGCGGTACGGCGCGGCTTTTTGTTTGAATCACTCAGACAGCGCCAAATGTTAAGTCTGTTTCCACTTGGGTAACATTGGGCTTCTTTCCCACAGACGGCGCCAAATGTTAAGTCTGTTTCCACTTGGTTAACTTTGGGCTTCTTTTCCACGAACAGGCTCTGGATGTGTGCACGGGAACAGGTATCTGTCTGAATGCTGCGATCCTCGAAACACGATCCTCGAACTAATCTTCAACTTCCCGACCTTGATCTCTCGAACTCCGGATCCTGCACAAGGGGCAGTAACCAGCGTGGAGAGGGGGGGATGTTGGTTGGGCCCTCTCCGACGCTCAAGTCAAAATCTCTAGAGAGAGAAAGCCTTTTTAGAGAGAAGTCAGAGCACGAAATGCAAAAAATGAGGGAGTTGTTTAAAATGGGAGACTTAGGCCCCTATTTACAGGGAACCAAAGGATCGTGCCCAGTTTTGAATGGTTTGATGCCGGTATAAAGGAAAACCTATACCGTCATCAAGGTGGACTATGCGCGCACTGACTTCTCGTACTTGGCAAAATAATCGGGATAAGCGCGCGGAGAACATCGGTAATCCTGACCTACCCGGATTGCCTAACAATTCGGACCGGTCCGGATTGCCTTAAGGTAATCCGGAAGTCCCCCGGTCCAGGTACTGCGCGTATTCCGGACCGTTTTGGACTTGGGGTGTCTGCGGAAGAGTTCTTTTACGGGTTTTGGAGTATTTTGCGAGGCCCGAAATGTAAACACGAACCCGAATTGGGCAGATATCTAACACCACTTTTCTCCAATTTGTCCATTTCATCATCTATGAATCTCATAACAGCGGAAGAAGTTTCTAAAGAGTTAGCTGCAATGTCGGCAAGTTTAGCAAACTTTGCGCACAATTTGTCGAATCTCTTATCCCGCTCACTAGTCCCCCAATCACCATAACAATTTTTCACATAATAATGACGATGCTTAAGATATTTTCTTCAACGAGTCAGAATGTAACGGAAAGGAACTTCGTTCACATCCATCTCAATCAAGATCTTTACTATATGCCTACAAATGATGCCTTTAAATTCAAAAAGATGGCATGAGCATTGTATATCACATTCAGCTTCGTCGTAAGCCACAGTATATGCAACCCTCTTTTTATAGTTTCCTTCCTTACCTCTCCAAACATCAGAGACATTGAAGATGAACACCCCACCATCTTTTTTGTGTAGCGTGGAATTTCAATAAAGTAACCCTCTTAACTCATCTTGAAATAATCTAAATATATTATTAGTATAAGAATCTCGAAACTGTCTCTCAAAACTATACTCTGTTATAAGAGTGTAACTCTGATTGAGAGATTCAAAGTCTTCTTTATTTTCCTTCTCCATTTTGCTTCTTAAAGCATTATCATATTGCTCCACAAACTGCTTTAATGAAGTTTTCGAATTCACATAATCATCAAAAAAAGCATTCATGCTCTCACTTCTTTGAGTGGTGCACATTCCTGCCCAAAAATATTTTTTTCACATATGCCGGTATCCAACGGTTACGATCTTCAAATAAGGAGATCAACCAATCATTTCCCTCCAAGTTGTAATCTTGAATTATTTGTAACCAATTCTCATCAAACTCATTAGGCTCGATTGATTCATAAACAACACTCTTTAGTTTTCTTTTGATAGACTTATACTCAGGCAACCTTCCTAATTTTTTAGGAATCTTTTTCATGATGTGCCAAAGACAAAGACGGTAATGAGAATGCGGAAATACCTTTGTTATAGCTGCCTGGATAGCATAGCAGTGATCCGTTATTATCGCCTTTTGATGGTTGCCATTCATACACTCTAACCATGATGTGAATAACCAAATATAAGTCTCAATATCCTCATGTGACAATAAACCACAACCAAACAGTATTGATTGTCCATTGTGGTTTACTCCAACAAAAGCACCAAATGGCATATTGTACTTATTTGTCAAGTATGTACTGTCGAATGACACCACATCTCCAAATGACTCATATGCTGCTCTTGATCTTGCATCAGCCCAAAATACATTTCGCAGACGCCCGTCATCACCGATATCAATCACATAATAGAAATTTGAATTCCTTTGATGCATACGAGCAAAGTAACTGCGAAGTGCCTATGCATCTTCTACCCCTAATCTTAACTGCCTCACTTTAGCAATGTAATTTCGACAGTCCCTTTGTTCAAATGACAATTTCTCGTATCCTCCTCCTTCTACTACCAATGACTGATAGTTCTAGCTAAGAGAAATCCCTGCCCTATCATTTAGCTCAAGTCTTCTTTTTGAATTGGCACCCATTCTTGTATGACATCTTTGATAACGCGCTTTTTTTGGACTCAAAGCGTGATTATGCTCAAGATAAACACAAGATATGGTGCATCGCCTGCTACCTTATAAAACCACATTAATATTCGCTCTACAACCTGTCTTAATCGACGGTCTTATTTTAAAAGAGTTTTGTGCCGTTGACACAAATTTACCGCTTCTAGAACATGCTAGGGAGAAATACTTTACTCGTCCATTGTCATCACTTTTAGTGCTAAATTTTTTAATTCCAAATCCTTGTTGATAAGCATACCGTTGATAGTACGCACTAAGATCTTCTTCTGAATTGAACATCATCCCAATCGCTGGAATTGGTTCTTCCACAACCGGTGAATCTAGCTTGGATGTATCTGCAACTCCTACTTCATTACCGTGAAATTGTTCCTCCAAATGAAATGTATCTACCTCCATCTGTAAAGGTGAAGTTCTATATTCATTAAATTTGTAAATAAAAAATACATTTCAATAGAAAGAATGATCAAAATTTCAGAAGTATGCAAAATCATTCAAAAAAAATCTAATTGATTTCTTACTTGAATTTCAGAATTCGCCTATAGATGATTAGCTGCAACCTCCATTTATCCTACAACATTGAAATCAAGAGAGCTACACCCAGTATTTTCTCTGTATTTGATCTATCCTAAGTGCAGAAGAAACATTTTGTGAAAAAGGTAAACAGATGAAGGACTTCGTAGAGTAATAATAGACTGTTGAACTCCCTACTTAATAGATAGAATATATCTACATTAATTAAATAATATATATATATATATATATATATATATATATATATATATATATATATATATATATATATATTATTAATGAAAAGTATTAGATGTACATATTGTACATACATAGATAGGTACTCATACTTGTATAGATACATGGTACCTTAGGTTGACTAGTATAGTTGACTAGTTAGTTAGGATTGATCTCCTATATATAGTGGCATCCTAACATGTAAATACTTGGTTGATTCATTATACATTCTTGATTATTATACATGTGATTCAACCCCCTCTCTACACTATCTAATATGGTATCACAGCTGTGGTTTTTCAGCTTCGGTTTCAGTTTTTCGAGAGGATTTTTCATCGATTTGAGCTTGGATCTTGAGGATTTCAGTTTCAATTCTTCGGATTGCTTGAAGATCTTGATGTTGCTTCATCAACCTGTGGATTTTCTGCTTGTTATTCAAGCTTTGATTGATCATTTGCTGCGTGAGGAGCTGATCTGGATTTCTGTTTACACAGATTGCTTCATGTTTGCATAAGCAGATCTGTTTCATTTCAGCGGATGATTGGTGCTGTTCTTCTTCGATTGGAGTTGTTCTTCTTCGTATCTTCGGTTTGAAAATTTCTGCTGCTGTATTTCAGATTCAGCAATTTAGATTTCAGCCGCTGGAATGATTTTCGAAATCTGTTTATGCTGGTTTGCTGCTGTTCTTCATCTGCGTGATGCTGTGCTACTGTTCCATCAATTTGTGATGTGTTCGTTGTATTATGATCGATCCTGTGATCTGGATTTGATCTTGTGTTGATAATCGATTTCGAGATCGATTGCTTCTCCAGGTATTGATCCGTTCTTCATTTATGAATTTGATTTGCTGCAGTCCTGCTTCTGCGTGTTTTTTTGCTGTGGTGCTGGATGTTCGATCTTCGATTTCGAGCTTGTTTCTTGATCATTTGCTGCGATTCGAATTGCATTGGATTCGCATTTGATGCTGCTATTGATTCCAAGCTGCAATTTGTTGATATCTGCTATGGATTTGTTCAATTTTGGATTCGTTTGGAGCTGCATTATGTTCTTGTTGCTGCAGTGTTCTTGCTGCAAATTTGATCAAATTCAGCTTGGATTCTTGATTATTTTCTGCAATTTGGACTGGATTAGTTGCGCCTTTAGATTGCTATTGGATTCCAGTTGGTTTGTTGTTCGATTTCGACGATTTGGAGTTGAATCGAATTGGTTTTGTTGAAGAACACCTTGAAGTTCATATTCTGCCCAGGTTTGAATAATCTGGAAATTGCTGCGTCTCGCTGGGATTGAACCTGCGACCTGTTGGCTTCTGTAATTCGTGAAAAATTTGCGTCTGCGTGGCTTCGAACCCGCGACCTCTGAGCCTTGTAGCGCCGTGCACCAAGATTTCGTCATGGAGTTGGATTGTTTCGTGCACCCCATTGCACCCGCATGTGCCCTGCACGTGTCTGGTCTATTATGACCGAATTTTGTGCGAATTTGGGGGCTATTTTGAAGTAATTTGTGATGTTTGGGGCTTCTTTGCAAGCTTTTGGAGATTTGAGGCTGTTTTAGGCAGTTTTCAAATTTGGGATGCTCTTTTGAAGACTTTGGGGCTGTTTTGGAGCAGTTTTAGAGTTTGGGGCATTTTTGTTGATTTCGTGAAGTTTGGGGCTATTTTGAGGATAGTTCTGAATATTGGGGCTTCTTTGGAGCTTTTGAAGACTTTGGGGCTGTTTTGAGGACAGTTCTCAAGTTTGGGGCCGTATCCCGAAAATTGGATTTTCGAGGGGCCGTTTTGTGAAGTTCTTTTGAGCTGTTTTGAGGACAGTTCTCAAGTTTGGGGCCGTATCCCGAAAAGTGGATTTTTCGAGGGGCCGTTTTGTGAAGACCGGGTTTGTTGGACCTTGGCATTTTAGAGCGGGTTTTAATTTTTCCCATGGATCATTTGACCGGGTTTTGATTCCCTTGGCTCATTTTGAACGGGTTTACCCTTGGCTCTATTTGACCGGGTTTTGATTGGACCTTGGCATTTCATTTATCATCGACCTTTTCTCTCAAATTTTCCTTTTAATTCTTTAGAAAGGAAGAAGAAGATGGGGGAATATTAGATGTACATATTGTACATACATAGATAGGTACTCATACTTGTATAGATACATGGTACCTTAGGTTGACTAGTATAGTTGACTAGTTAGTTAGGATTGATCTCCTATATATAGTGGCA
Source organism: Clarkia xantiana subsp. parviflora (assembly GCA_036873135.1). Lineage (NCBI taxonomy): Eukaryota > Viridiplantae > Streptophyta > Magnoliopsida > Myrtales > Onagraceae > Clarkia > Clarkia xantiana. The sequence continues at coordinate 14,146,720 of JAPTYO010000001.1, forward strand.
TCCTAACATGTAAATACTTGGCTGATTCATTATACATTCTTGATTATTATACATATGATTCAACCCCCTCTCTACACTATCTAATAAAAAGTGAAACAGAAGTGAGAGAATATTCAATTCAATTTATTATTATATAATAATATATACATAAGGGTATATTTGTCTTAACGATGCAAACAAGAGAGATAAAAATGGCACACTTTTTTCAAGCCTCGTGTCAAGGAACTAATAAGGCATTGGAATTTCACGGAACTGGTATCATTTCTCTTTTAAATTTGGCATATTGCATTTTACAATCAGTATTATGTTGTTACTGCTGAAGATGACTTTCCCGCAGAGGTGTTCTTTGAACAGACTCTGCCCTCATTATGATTATGATGGCATGGAATTGTCAAGGCACAGGACGGGCCTTGACAATTCAACACATAATACGTCTTTCTAGCCTGGAGACACATCTTTAGTATAGATACCCTGCTAGTTCATAGGAATTTCATACATGTCAAGATTCAGGATAATCCATCTTCTGTTCATTGGTATGCAAATTTTGTGTATGCCCCTAGCAAGTTCCTTCGCAGACATGCCTTCTGGAAGTCTCTCCAATCCCTCAATCTTCCCACCCACTCACCTTGGCTCCTGATAGGAGACTTCAATGATGTTTGGATTCAACATGAGAAACATGATGGCAATTTAGTTTCTGCAGACCGTTTGATACAAGTTCACTCATGGTCTGATTCACTGAATCTGTTAGATTTAGATGCACAGGGTCCAATCTTTACCTGGTCTAACAAAAGACCTTATCAAGATTTAATTCTTGAGCATATAGATAGAGCCATGGTTACTTCAGAATGGCGTCATCTTTACCCAAATGCAACACTGTATAATCTAACTAGGTTTTGTTCAGACCAGTCACCACTCATTCTGAACACAGACCCTGTTCTTTCCTTCACTCAACCACTAAGGTGTCCTTTTAGGTTTGAATGCATGTGGTTGGATCACCAAGAGTTTCATGAATTCCTTTATGCCTCTTGGCTAAAACCACTGGTTGGTCATCCTCAAGATATCTTGCATCAAAAGCTTTCTCGTCTAAGCAGGGAACTTAGAGTTTGGAACAAATCCATTTTTGGCCGTGTGCAATCCAAAATTCAATCCACTCTACATTCCCTTCAACTTTGTCAAATGAATCGGAATCAACAAAACATCTCCAGTGAATCAGAATTTGAAACTCAACTTCAAAATATCGATAATCAGGAAGAAACTCTTTGGAAACAAAAATCCAGAGAACAATGGCAAGTCCTAGGGGATAGGAACACAAAGTTCTTCAATGCAAAAACAATTGCTAGGAGACATGCTAACAAGCTCAACTGGAATCTTAATCAAGATGGGGACTGGTTAACCACACCTCATGATATCTCAAACAACATTGTTGGCTACTTTTCCTCCCTTTTCACTGCTTCTCACCAGCCCCCTGATTATACCTTTCTTCAAAACATCCATCCCTCCAACTTGGATCTAAGCTTCCTTGAATCACATGTTTTGGACCAAGAGATTTTCGCTGCTCTAAACGATTTGCACCCTGATAAGCTGATGGATTCTCACCAGGTTTCTTTAAAAAAAATTGGGACATTCTCTCAGCTGATTCCTTGGCTGCTATTCATTCCTTTTTTCAAAATGGAAGAATGCTCCATGATCTTAATAAGACATTTGTGGTACTGATACCTAAGGTGCCTCAACCACAAACTATGCAAAATTGGCGCCCAATTAGCTTGTGTAGCACACCTTACAAGATCATATCTAAAGTGCTATCCAAACGCCTAAAATCTGTGCTACCTGAAATCATCTCACCTTTTCAGAGTGCTTTTGTTTAAGGAAGGCTAATCCCTGACAACACACTCCTAGCACAGGAAATCCTTTATGTGATTCGTAAAAGAAGACGAGGCAGAATAGGTTTATTAGCCCTATAATTGGACATGAGTAAGGCTTTTGACCACATCGAATGACCATTTATAAAGGCAACATTGCTCAAACTCAACCTCCCAAATCAGTTTGTGCACTGGATAATGGAATGTGTCAGCACTTCTACCCTATCTGTCCTTATTAATGGTAGTCCTTCACCTACAACAATACCCTCAAGAGGTTTGAGACAAGGTGACCCTCTTTCACATTTTCTCTTCATCATGTGTGCTGAAATTCTCTCTAGAAACTTAACGCATTATCAGACTTCAGGTCTAATTTCAGGCATTAAACCAGGGCCACCTTGTTCGAGAGTGAATTATTTGCTTTTTGCTGATGATAGCTTCATTTTCTTGGAAGCCAAACAATCCAATATTCGGTCTCTTCAGCATCTTCTTCAACTCTACCAAGAACAATCTGGCCAACAAGATAACTTTTCTAAATCTAGCATCCAGTTTACCCTCAATACCTCTTCACAACTCTAGGAAGCTATCTTTAATACAATGGGAGTTACAAGGATGAAGGACTCTGACTTATACCTAGGGTTACCAGTCAACTGTACAACACAAAGACAAATGATGGGCAATACCTTAGTGGAACGTATATCAAAGAGAATTCAAGGATGGGTGAGCAAATTACTCAATGTTGCGGTAAGGAAGTTCTTATCAAATCAACTGCATCTTCTATACCAATCTATGCAATGTCATTAAATTTCCTATCCATATTCACAACAAAATTTAATCCATTATGCTTAACTTCTGGTGGATGTCAAACTCCGAGAGAAAAGGTATTCATTGGGTAGCATGGGACAAGCTTACTGTTAATAAATCTAGGGGTGGGTTAGGCTTTAAGGACTTAAAACTCAAAAACAAATAATTCACTCTCGGCAGATCTCTTTTGTTTACTTAGTGACATAAAGACTCTAAGCTCTTGGTTTTCTTGTTTAAGGTTTATTAAGGTACCTAGATCAGGGGTTTGTTCTGTACATTGTTTAGCTAAGTACTCCTTATCTTCATTACTCAGGGTACCTGGTTGAGCCCTGTGCCTCACCATTTACCTCTTTTGTAATGTTTTATTCTAATATATGTCGATGCTCTTTACCAAAAAAAAAACATTTATATATACTATTGATATTGATAATCTGTATCCATAAAAAAATAATGTAATATACATTAAATCTCTGTAGATCTTAGGGCTGGGTATAAAAACCGGTTTGGGAAAAATGAACCAGAACCAAACCAATACGAACGGTTCTGATTGAACTAGTTCTTAAATGGTTCGGTTCTGATAAACAATACATGGAGCGGTTTTCGATCGGTTCAAAACAGGATCTGAATCGGTTTTGCAAAACCACTTTTGTTACATAAGCCCTAAATTGTTAGATAGTAATACACCCTTGCATCGTTTTTTTTTTTGTAGATCCTTTACTATATGGGTTTAGTTCATATTGGATATATAGGTGGTTTGGTCGTAGCAGGTGTTGGGATCAAAATGACGTGGCCTAAAGCTTCTGGTAATGGACTTCGAGTTTTCTCCATTGACTAGCTCTTACAGGTGTCTATCTCGTCCTCGAGGGGTGCTTGGTTTCCTTTTGAGCGTCTGGTAGGCGAGAACTTGAAAAGAGGTTGGGGATTTGCCCCTGATTCCACTCTGAAGCTTAAGTCAGCAATGGAATTTTAGAGAGAATACTGTAAAAAGTATATCAGATATTATTATTAAGTAATGAAAGTGCTCCCCTATTTATAGGAGGAATGTACCAACTTTATTTGGCGGCTACCATCTTGGGAGGGTTTTTGTCCAGAGTCGGTATAAGCAGGTGGCAAGTAGGTCGCCACCTCATCTTTCCTTAGCAAGGAAGGTTTTCTTCTAAAGGTTGAAGTAGGTGACAAGCTGGTCGCAACCTCACTATTCCTTAAGAGGAAGGTTTTCTTCATGGCGGTCAGAGCAGGTCGCCACCTGTCCCTTTCTTTAAGAGGAAGGGTATCTTCATGGCGATTAGAGCAGGTCGCCACTGTTGGGATCAAGATGATGTGGCCTTGAACTTCTAGTAGTGGACTTCGAGGTCTCGCCGAGGGTTAACTCTTTTAGGTATCTTTCTCGAACTCTCGGGTACTTAGTTTCCTTTAGAAGCTTTGTGTTTGGGGAGGACCTGAAAAGGGGAGGGGATGGCCCCTGATTCCACTCCGAAGCTTAAGTCAGTAATGGATTTATGTAAGAGTATTGTAAAGTATGAGAATCAAGATTGTAAATTATATATAATGTTCCCCTATTTATAGGGAGAGATTACCGACTTTAAATGGCGGATACCCTTTTGGGAGGGTTTCTGTCCAGAGTCGGTTTAATCAGGTGACAAGTAGGTTGCCACCTCATCTTTCCTTAGCTGTGAAGGTTTCCCTTTGGCGGCTGAAGTAGGTCGCCACCTGTCCCTTTTCTTAAGAGGAAGGTTTCTTCATGGAGGCTAGAGCAGGTCGCCACCTGTCCCTTTCCTTAAGAGGAAGGTTTCTTCATGGCGGCTAGAGCAGGTCGCCACCTGTCCCTTTCATTAAGAGGAAGGTTTCTTCATGGCGGCTAGAGCAGGTCGCCACCTGTCTCTTTCCTTAAGAGGAAGGTTTCTTCAGTGGTGTTTTGGCTATCAACTCAACTCGTACCTTAATAGGAGAGCCTTGAGTGATTTAGTCACCTTTTTTTGCTAGTCATTCTTCAAAAGTCGACTTCTTCATATATAGTCGTTGACTATTTGTCTTTGCCTTGTCGTTCTGAATATAAATGGCCGTCGATCTATTTTTCTTTAGTCTCGCCTTTAAACGTACTCGACTTCATACTATTCTATCATTTTAATCGTAACCCAACACTTGCCCCCGAGACTTAGGTCGTCAACTTCATTTGTGGAGAGGAGGTCTTGAGTCGAGTATAACCTCCAGGATCTGTTGGCGAGATTCGGTATCCAATTTGGCCATCAGTTTATGAACTTCTGATTTTTGAGGTTGAGACAGGTGTCTTTGGTCGAGACGTGGCCCTTGGCTAATGAACTTTTGACCGTTGGGTGATTTTGGAGAAGCACAAGAGTCGTCTCAGTAAATTCGCAACGGTTCTCTAGAAAACGGTCACGTTGTCAGTGAATGCACCAATGAATGATTACCTAGGGAAGGCTTCCTTGGGAAGTTATCCAAGCGGCGGAGACTTTAGTATAAATACTACTGTTTCACTTTCATTTTTTTGTATTTTTTTACTTTTTCTCTCATTTTCACAATCTTATTTGATCCTTCAAGAGTGAGGCATTCATGAGTGGAAAACAAATACTTATAGCGGACAGTCCTTCTTCAGGTATTCCGAGATTACTTATTTCTTTTTAAGACCGCAACTTCCTGCCTTTTAACAGCCTTTTGATGATCGATACTATTTTTCCTATTAGATTTTATGAAGATGATTCTTCGGACTCATCATCAAGCTATGGCAGAAGCTTCTTCTGCCCCAAAGTCAAAAGAAGCTAATAGTGGGGCGTCTATCGATACTCCTATCGATGTCGAGGCTATTCCTTCCACTAAGAAGTCGCCTGTGAGATCCTCCAAGGACAAGGGTGAGGCGAAGGAGAAGTCGAGATAGGAATACCCATTATTCTAGCTCTTGGCTAAAGAGAAGTCGATGTGGACATTCATCTTCTTCTTCATCGGCTCAAGCGTCACCTACTCGTGCTGAGACTTCTGCCAGTGGTCTTCCAGATTATGAGGGTCCTTCTTTCGACTAGGATATGGTGTTAAATTCTTATGTCGATTATTCCAAAGATTTGGATCCTTTAAACTTTTTGCAAGGGTACTCTCTTAAAGAGGGAAATTACATCGTTAACCCCGATCTGGCTCTTCATTTATTAAATGCTTCAATTCCCCCCAAGGATTGTAGGCGTCTAGAGACAGGTGTGGACGAAGTAGAGAAGGCTACTCGCCTTTTCCTTTTAAAACAAGCTGAAAAGAGCATTGCCCCCTTTTGATCATCGAATTTACTCATTATTTGATCTTCTTTTTTCTAATTTCTTCTTTAACAGGCTTCCAGGGATTCCCTCCAATATTCTCGTCTGATGATCGATCTTCTTAAGGAGTTACAATCGACCAAAGCGAAACTTAGGGACTTAGCGCCTTCAGAAGATACTGGAGAGGTTCGGAACCTTAAAGAGGAGAATGCCAAGTTAAGGAAAGATCTTAAGCATGCGGTTGAAATGTCTACTGCTTTTGAACAAGAGCTTCTTAAAAGTGAGGAATCTTTACAAAGTTCCCTTTTGTTGGTCAAAGAATACCGTAGTATGCTAGGGAAGAAAGACAAGGAAATAGAGACTTTCAAAGAAGAAAACATCATTCTTCGCAAGAAAGTCGACGTGCTGCAGAATGAGATGTCGAGCTTGAGGGGCTCTGCAGCTAGAGCTGTTAATGATTACACAGCAGGTCTTGCCTACTAAGCTGACATTACAGTTGATGCTTCTGATCACTATTCCCATCACATAAGGAATTTTGGCTAACTTAAAGAGCGTATCAACCTGATTTTCCTTTTTCTCAAGTCCCCCTTCTCCAACAATATTTGGAGATTCCTATCGAGGAGGATGATAGCTTTGTTGTTTCTTCCTCAAAGGGAAAAAAAATCTTTATAAGTAGCTGTTCTTTAGATTTCTAGGATGCTATCTTTCGATTAATTCATTGTGTAATGAATTCTGTCTTCCATAATGAAAGTTCTACCAGAATTTCTGGATTTATTATCTTCATTTAGATTCTGCCAGTGTCGTGTTTATCAATTTAAAATTAAATTGTAAACACTAACCTTTTGGGCGAATAGTCGACTTTTGACGAAGTCGATGATCGAGATTGTAGGCATCGATCTTTTATCGAGTTGTCGATGTACCTAGGCTTTATCGCCATTTCAGACATGTCGCCTTGGGCGACTTGTTGATTTATAGGCGTCATTTTTCTATCGAATTGTCGACGTGTCTCGGCTTGGTCACCTCTTTTAGGTACATGGTGTTGTTGATCGATTCGTACACGCTATCTTTCTATCAATTTGTCGATGTACCTAAGTTTTATTGCCATCTTGGGGACATAATGTCGACAATCGAGATTGTAGACGCCTATCTTCTATCGAGATGTCGACGTATCTAGGCTTTATTGCCATCTTGGGCACATAATGTCGACAATCGAGATTGTAGACTCCGATTTCTATCGAGTTGTCGACGTACCTAGGCTTTATTGCCATCTTGGGCACATAATGTCGACAATCGAGATTGTAGACGCCGATCTTCTATCGAGTTGTCAACGTACCTAGGCTTTATTGCCAACTTGGGCACATAATGTCGACAATCGATTTGTAGACTTCATTCTTCTATCGAGTTGTCGACGTACCTAGGCTTTATTTCCATCTTGGGCACATAATGTCGACAATCGATTTGTAGGCTTCGTTCTTCTATCGAGTTGTCGACGTACCTAGGCTTTATTGCCATCTTTGGCACATAATGTCGACAATCGATTTGTAGACTTCATTCTTCTATTGAGTTGTCGACGTACCTAGGCTTTATTGCCATCTTGGGCACATAATGTCGACAATCAGTTTGTAGATTTCGTTCTTCTATAAAGTTATCGATGTACCTAGGCTTTATTTCCATCTTGGGCACATAATGTCGACAATCGATTTATAGACTTCATTCTTCTATCGAGTTGTCGACGTACCTAGTCTTTATTGCCATCTTGGGCACATAATGTTGACAATCGATTTGTCGACTTCATTCTTCTACCGAGTTCTTTACGTACCTAGGCTTTATTGCCATCTTGGGCACATAATGTTGACGATCGATTTGTAGACTTCATTCTTCTATCGAGTTGTCGACGTACCTAGGCTTTATTGCCATCTTGGGCACATAATGTCGACGATTGATTTCTAGACGCCGATCTATGATGGTAATATTCGAATGATTTCTTGCAAGAAAGAAGACCTCGAAGGGGCTATATTCATTCATCGTTTCCTGAATATTACCTCAAAATAAATATTTCGAAATATTAGTTAGACAAAGAGGCACCTACTTTAGAAGTTTTTATAACTTCTCTAGGCGTCGTATCGACGTGTTGTAGCAGTGTCGCGCCATGGCTTGATCTCCTCGAACCTCACCAATTCCCTTAGGCGTTGAGAATTCCATTACTTGATGAGCAGTCGACGGGACGATCCGATGAGGATTAAGAATTGTTCTTCCGATGATAGCATTGTATGCTGAGGCGGCGTCGACTACAAAGAGTATATCGATTTGTAAAATTTTCTCATCTTCTCCCAAAATGGTGGTTAGTCGAATAGCTCCCATAGGATAGATGGTTTCTCCTGCGAAGCCTATTAATGGGAAGTCGACTTTCTTCAAATCTCTTCTCGTTAAACCCAGTTGTAAGAATGCTTGGTAGAAGAGGATGTCAGTTGAGCTTCCACTATCGATACAGACTCTTTTGACCTTATACATGGATATAAGGAGAGTAACAACCAGGGAGTCTTCATGAGGTTTATCCATTTTTAAAAGATCACTGGCAGTGAAGCTAGTTGTTTCGAGCTCAGGTTCTCGAGGTCTATTTCCCATCACAGCCGCTGTAGATATTTGGGCAGCATATACTTCTCGAGCTGAATTCGTTCCTCCTCCTGACGCGAATCCTCCCGCAATGACGTTCACTGCCCCTCTCTGGATTGGGGCGAGATGGTCATGAAGAGGGGATCAGGAGTTCCCTCTTGGGCTGCGATTTCGTTTCTTGGGGGCGTTGTTAGATTTCTCCATAAATTTTAATAGTTTACCTCTTTCAATGAGAGTCTCGATGTCCTGCTTTACGAAAGTGCATTCATTCGTATCATGCCCCCTAGCGTGGTGATATCGAAAATAGGCATTTATCTGATGACCCATCATGTTCTACCTTGCTGGAGGTGGGTTGTCTAAACGGAGTTTCTCCATCTCTTGAAGTACTTCTGCCACATTGTGTGTGAGAGTGGTTTACTTTGCTGGATAAAAGTTGATGTCTCTTTTCTGATTTTGAAAGTTTTTGGGTCGAAAGACTTCATCTCTCTTCAGGGTTTGAGAAGCAGAACCCTCCTCGTTCCTAGTTGGAATAACCTGCTTCTCGGCCTCCATGGGCGATTTCTCGTGTGACCTTTCCAAGTCGATGTACTTCTTGACCTTGATGGCGAGGGCATCAATCTTCTTCACGGGTTTCACTACCATGCTATCTTTTAGAGCTTGGCTCTGAACTCTGAGACCTCTCCAAAAGGTCCTGATCAACTCGCCATCAGTGGCGTCTTCATTCAACTGCTGGAGTATCTTGTGGTATCTAGTATAATAATTGGCTAAGGTCTCCTCAGGACCTTGCTCAATTTTATTTAGAAAGTCCATGCTTTTGAGGCGTTGTCTTTGGACTATGTGGCCTTCTATGAACTTGGTCTTCAACTCTTCCCATGAGTATATCGAGTTGTCAGGAAGACCATAGAATCAAGTGGAGGCTTCTTCTTTTAGAGTTATTGGGAAGAGAGCTGTGTAATGATCTGGCGTTGCCCTTCTCCATAGGAGGGAAGAGTTGTGGGCGTTGATATGGCGAACATGATCTCCCTCGCCTGTATAGTCGTAGATGTTCCTCACGAATAATTATGGGGGAACTCGAGTATTGAACAGCCTTTTGGAGAAAGGGTGAGAGGTGTGGTCACGAACAATTAGCATATAGTTCGCCCATCTTCTCTTCTTTTCCAACAATTCTTGCACATGTCCTATAGTGAATAGGACGGGTTCTTTGCTGGCCGCATCGACGTTGGGAGCCTTGGGGATCTCTTTTTCCAAGAGATTCTCCTCCGCAATCTTCACACTGGAGGCTACTTCTTCCTTCTGGGAGACTTCTCGGGTTGGTTCCTTCTTGTCAGGAACGGTTCCCGCCTGGGCTTGGTTCCAAAAGGCTATGAAAGCCGCCATCACTTCCTAAGGGACAGCCGGGGGGACTGTTCTCGCCTCTTCTGGATTTGGTAATGACTTGGAGTGACTAGGATTCTCTTCACCGCCAGTGCCATTAGCCTGGTGCATAGGCGGATCTTACTCTGGTGTTAATTTTGAAGTGGTGGGATTCACTTGGGATCTTCCCGCCACCTCTACCACGGAGTTTGGCATCTTGTTCTTCTTCGAGGCCATGACTCTTTGATCAATTTCCCACAGACGGCGCCAAATGTTGGGATCAAGATGACGTGGCTTTGAACTTCTAGTAGTGGACATCGAGGTCTCGTCGGGAGCTAACTCTTTTAGGTAATTTTCTCGACCTCTCGGGTACTTAGTTTCCTTTAGGAGCTTTGTGCTAGGCGAGGACCTGAAAAGGAGTGGGGATGACCCCTGATTCCACTCCGAAGCTTAAGTCAGTAATAGATTTATGTAAGAGTATTGTAAAGTATGAGAATCAAGATTGTAAAATATATATAATGTTCCCCTATTTATAGGGAGAGATTACCGACTTTAAATGGCGGCTACCCTCCTGGGAGGGTTTCTGTCTAGAGTCGGTTTTAGCAAGTGACAAGTAGGTCGCCACCTCATCTTTCCTTAGATGGCATGGTTTCCTTTTGGCGGCTGAAGCAGGTCGCCACCTGTCCCTTTCCTTAAGAGGAAGGTCTCTTCATGGCGGCTAGAGCAGGTCGCCACCTGTCCCTTTCCTTAAGAGGAAGGTTTCTTCATGACAGCTAAAGCAGGTTGCCACCTGTCCCTTTTCTTAAGAGGAAGGTTTCTTCATGGCGGCTAGAGCAGGTCGCCACCTGTCCCTTTCCTTAAGAGGAAGGTTTCTTCAGTGGTGTTTTGGCTATCGACTCGACTCGTACCTTAATAGAAGAGCCTTGAGTGATTTAGTCGCCTTCTTTTGCTAGTCATTCTTCAAATGTCGACTTCTTCATATATAGTCGTCGACCATTTGTCTTTGCCTTATCGTTCTGAACAGAAATGGTCGTCGACTTATTTTTCTTTAGTCTCGCCTTTAAACGTACTCGACCTCATACTATTCTATCCTTTTAATCGTAACCCAACATCCACCTGTCCTTTTCCTTAAGAAGAAGAGTTTCTTCAGTGGTGCTTGGCTGCCAACTCGACTCTTACCTTAAGAGGGAGAGTTTCAGTGGACTTTTTGCCATACTTCGAGTATCACATTAATTGTCGACACCTCTTAATATTAGTGTCGACCAGTCATATTTGTCTACTTCTTCTGATCATGATTGGTGGTCGATATCTTCTCTTAGGTCTCGACTCAGACATCATCGATTTTCCTTTAGCCTATCATCCTTAATCGTTACCCAACACTTGCCCCCGAGACTTGAGTCGTTGGCTTCGTATGAAGAATGGATCTTAAGTCGATTACTGATTCAGAGGTTTTTTTCGGCGGAATTCGCAATTGGCCGAGCTGTAGTCTTCAGTCTCGTTGTTAACCACTTGATTCGAGATTGGGATCTTTAGTCGAGTCGTTGACCCATTTTTTTTTTTTTGCACTTTTTGACCATTGAAGGGTGATTCATAGAAGGCTAAAGGTCATTCATGCACCTTCAACGGCTATTTCCATATTCACTGCACCAAAGAAATGCATTTGGCCATAGCTTCTTCATGAAGGGTCTCAGTAATTACTTAGTATAAATACCGGAGTTTCACTTCTGTAATTTTCCATCTCATTCTTTTAATTTTTCCTCTCTTTATCTTGGTTATACTTCAGATATGGAGTTTCAAGAGTAAGGAGTATCCATGGCTGCCAATCCGACTTCAGGTGTTTGAGATTATCTCCTTTGAATTTTTCTTCTCAAATTTTATCAATATTTGGCGATATTTGTTTTAAAACGAAACTTCTTTTCATAATTTATCAAGATGATACTTCAAAATCATCGTCAAGCCATGGCCGGGTCTTCCTTTTCTGCTGCTCCATCTAAAGAAGCCGAAGAGGGAGCAACTGTTAAGACTCGGATTGATCTCGAGGCCATGCCTTCTGTCGAAGAATTGCTTACTGAGCCTTCACGAGATAAGGGTAAAGCTAAAGCCTCTACCCATTGCTACCCTCATGGGAGTGAGAGTATTTCCCCCTAAAGTTCTTCGGCAAATAGGAAAAGGGGCAAGGATTCCTTATCATCTTCAGATCAAGCATCTCATTCTTCTTCCGCGATTCCTTCAAGTATCGCTCCGGAATACGAAGGTCCGCCTTTGAGTGGGAGATGCTTCTGAATCCACCTATTGATCATTTGAAGGATTGGGATCCGCTGAACGAGTTAAAAGGGTACCCCTTTAAAGAAGGACACTCCATCGCCAATCCTGATATGGCACTTCATTTGTTGAATGCTTCGGTCCCTCCCCAAGATCGTCGCCGCCTGGGAGTGGAGTGTGTTGAGGTGAAAAATGCCATGCGTCTTTTCCTTTTGAAGCAGGCTAAAGTACGTATCGTCTCTAGTCTCCCCTTTGATTTCTTATGCCCTCTTTTTTTTTTATCTTACCCTTCTTTTTTGGGTAGTCCCCCCGGGACTCCCTCAGATTGTCCCAGTTGTTGATCGATCTATATGGAGAGCTACACTCAACTAAGGAGGAGCTTCGAACTTTTTCAACCAAAGGTGACGCAGAAAAGGTCTGATGCCTTCAAGAAGAAAATACCCAACTGAAAGAAGATTTAGCACGGACGATCGAGGCTTCTGAGGTCCTGAAGCGGGATTACCGCCAGAGTAGTGAGTCTCTCAAGGCCTCCTTTTCTCAGGTATAAGATTTTCGTACTTTGTCGGAGAAAATGTGGGCAGAAAATGATACCCTTTTAGTTGAAGGAGCTACTCTTCGAGAGAGAGAGTTAAGGCCTTGCAGGCTGAGGTGAAGGGTTTGAAAGGTATGGCGGCTAGAGCCATCGATGATTATAAGGCGAGTCCCGCCTATCAAGATGATGTCACTGTGGCCGCCTCTGATTTGCTCTTCATATCTTTAAAGGAGATTGTGGTGAATTTAAAGGAGTATCAACCAGACTTCCCTTTTTATCGAGTTCCTCTTCTTCAACAATATTTGGACATTCCTGCTGAGAAGGATGAGGATCTCGCCACTTCTTCTTCGAAAAGAAGGGGAACTTCTGCCAAGTTATCTTAGATAGCGAAGCATTTTTTGTACTTACGTCTCTGTAACTTGCTTGTTTCTTAATAAAAGAATTTTTTGGATTTTCATCCCTGCATTAAGAGTGTTATCTCCATAGAACACTATTTTGTGAATGCTTATCCTTCTTATATAATTGTCGACAAACCTAGGCTTTATAGCTATCTAGGGCTCATCGTGCCGACAATTGATTTCGAGAGTAATAAACTTTCTTTAGTTAGTTTAAAAAAAATGCCTTATCTTTGATCGTGTACAAATCTTTTTTGGACATGTTATTCCAAAAATCAAGATTTGTAGACAGTGAGAGTGTATCTTTTCTAAGCGTCAATCTTTTCATCGAGTTGCCGACGTACCTAGGCTTTATGGCCATCTTAGGCACATAATATCGACGATCGATTTGTAGACGTTGATCTGCTTATCGAGTTGTCGACGTATCTAGGCTCTGTCGCCATCTTGGGCACATAGTGTCGACAATCGATTTGTAGACGCTGAAACGCTTATCGAGTTGTCAACGTTTCTAGGCTTTGTTGCCATCTTGGGCAAGTAGTGTCGTCGATCGATTTTTAGAAGCTGGACCGCTTATCAAGTTGTCGACGTACCTAGGCTTTGTTGCCATCTTAGGTGCATAGTGTCGAGAATCGATTTGTAGACGCTGAACCGCTTATCGAGTTGTTAACGTACCTAGGCTTTGTTTGCCATTTTGGGTACATAGTGTCGTCAATCATTTTGCAGACGTTCATCTGCTTATCGAGTTGTCGATGTACCTAGGCTTTGTTGCAATCTTGGGCACAAAGTGTTGACAATCTATTTGTAGACGCTGAATCGCTTATCGAGTTGTCGACGTACCTAGGCTTTGTTGCCATTTTGGGCACATAGTGTTGACAATCGATTTGTAAACACTGAACCGCTTATCGAGTTATTGACGTACCTAGGCTTTGTTTTCCATTTTAGGAACATAGTGTCGTCAATCGATTTGTAGACGTTGATCCGCTTATCGAGTTTTCGATGTACCTAGGCTTTGTTCCCATCTTGGGCACATAGTGTTGACAATCGATATGTAAACGCTGAACTGCTGATCGATTTGTCGATGTACCTAGTCTTTGTTGCCATTTTTGACACATAGTGTTGACAATCGATTTATAGACGTTGATCTGCTTATCGAGTTGTTGACGTACCTAGGCTTTGTTTCCATCTTGGGCACATAGTGTCGACAATCGATTTGTAGACGCTGAACCGCTTATAGAGTTGTCAATGTACCTAGGCTTTGTTACCATTTTTGGTACATAGTGTCGTTAATCGATATGTAGACGCTGAACCGCTTATCGAGTTGTCGACGTACCTAGGATTTTGTTGCCATCTTAGGTACATAGTGTCGACAATCGATTTGTAGACGCTGAACCGCTTATCGAGTTGTAGACGTACCTAGGCCTTGTTGCCATCTTAGGTACATAATGTTGACAATCAATTTGTAGACGCCAAATGTCGATGCCTTTATTGATGGTAAGCTCAGATGATTACATGAAAAGGAACCTCGAGGGGTCATATTTATTCATCGTTTCCTGAACATTTACATCAAAAGAAAAGGCTTTGTGACACTAAATTTATGATTAATGAAGAAATATCTAATTAGGAGTTTTTATGACTTCTCTTGGCGTCTTGTCGACGTGTAGTAGCAGCGTCATGACATGTTTTGATCTTCCCTGACTTCCCCTATCCCTTGAGGCGTCGGAAACTTCATGACTTGGTGAGCCATCGACGGGATTATACGATGAGGGTTGAGGGTAATCCTTCGGATGATGACGTTATAGGCAGAAGCGGCGTCGACAACGACGAAGAGTATGTCGATCATCAAAGTTTTCATTTCCTTTCCCAAAACTATCGGTAGTTTGATAGCACCCATAGGATAGGTGGTCTTTCCTGCGAAACCCAAATTTAGGAAGGCTTCTTAAAAAAGGATATCAGTTGAGCTTTCGCTATCAATGAGGATTCTCTTGACATCATATTCAGCTAGGACAACAGTGATTACTAAGGCGTCATCATGGGGTAGAGTCACCATCATGAGATCATCGGTTGTGAAGCTTACGATCATTGGATCGGCCTCTTGATGTCCCTTTACCTTTTTTTATATTGCTAGGATTTGGGTGACGTACAACTAGTCTCGCCACCGGATGCGAATCCTCCTGCGATAACATTCAGGGTTCCTCATCGAACGGGGCGAGGTTGTAGTGTGGGGGAGAGCGAGAACATCTTCGCGGACTTCGGCTTCGCTTTCTTGGAGCTTTGAAAGGTTTTTCAATAAAATTAAATAGCTTTCCCCACAGGATGAGAGCTTCTATATCTTGCTTCAGGGCGACACATTCATTAGTGTCTTGTCCTCTGACTCGGCGGTAACGACAATAGTCGTTTATTTGCGAGCCCATTGGACCTTTCCTTACTGAGGGCAGGTCGTCCAACCGGAGCTTCTCCATCTCTTGAAGCACTACCGAGATGTTGTGCTTGAGAGGAGTGTACCTTGCCATGTAGGGATTAGGATCTCTTCTAAAGCCTTGGCGATTCCCCTGCCAAAAATTTCAATCTTGCCTATCTTCTTTCTTCTGAGGTCGAGAAGCGAAGGCCTCTCCGGCTCCAGCGGGGGTGACTTGCGTTCTGAGCTCTTTTGGCGCCTTTTTTTGTGATATTTCCAAGTCAATATATTTTTTTGACTTTGGCGGCGAGAGCATCAATCTTCCAACTGGCTTCATCACCACATTAACTTTCAGGGCTTGGCTCTGTGCTCTTAAACCTCTCCAAACGGTTTTTATAAGCTCCCCGTCGGTGGAATCTTCACTTAGTTGTTGGAGTATTTTGTGGTATCTAGTATAATAACTGGCCAATGTTTCGTCGGGACCTTGTTCAATTTTATCTAGAATGTCCATACTCTTGAGGTGCTGTCTCTGGACTATGTGCCCTTCTATGAATTTGGCCTTCAGTTCTTCCCACGATTTCAATCGAATTGTCGGGGAGGCCATAGAACCAAGTAGAGGCTTCTTCTTTGAGAGTAGTGGGGAAGAGAGCCGCATAATGGTCCGGCGTCGCCCTTCTCCCTAGCAGGGAAGAGTTATGGGCATTGATGTGTCGGACAAGATCTCCCTCACTTGTGTAGTCGTCAATATTCCTCGCGAAGACCTGCGAAGGAACTCGAGTGTCGAAGAGCCTCTTGAAAAAGGGATGAGAGGTATGGTCTCGTACTGTTAGCATGTCGCTCGCCCCTCTTCTCTTCTTTTCTAACAATTCTTCCACATGTCTTATAGTGAATAGGAGAGGTTCTTTGGTGGGAGTGCTAGCCGCGGGGGCCTTTTGGGTGTCCCTCACCTCTGGAAGATTGGTTTCCATAGTCTTCACGCTGGAGGCCACTTCTTCTTTCTGGGAAGTCTCGAGCATCAGCTCTTTAGCTTTTGGAATGGTTCCTTCCTGTGATTAGTTCGAGAAGGCTATGAACGCAGCCATCAATTTTTGGGGGACGACGATGGGAGTCTTCTCAGCTCCCGCCTCTGGATCCATCGTATTTAGAGGCGGGTCATTCTGGAGAGTTTCATCCTCATGCTCACCATTATCTTGGGCTAGAGGATATCCTCCTTTCTTCTTTGCTGATTTTTCCTGAGATGGAAGGGTTTGCTTGAGATTTTGCCATCTCTTCTACAACAGTTGTCGCCTTCTATAGGTTCTTGCTGGGAGCCATGACATTTTGATCACTGTTTCCACAGATAGCGCCAAATGTTGGGATTAAATGACGTGGCCTAAAGCTTCTGGTAATGGACTTCGAGGTTTCGCCTTTGACTAGCTCTTCCAGGTGTCTATCTCGAGCTAATAGGGTGCTTAGTTTCCTATTGAGCGTATGGTAGGCGAGAACCTGAAAAGGGGTTGGAGATTTGCTTCTGATTTCACTCCAAAGCTTAAGTCAATAATGTAATTTTAGAGAGAATACTGTAAAAAGTATATCAGAGATTATTATTAAGTAATGAAAGTGCTCCCCTATTTATAGGGGGAAAGTATCGAATTTATATAGCGGCTACACTCTTGGGAGGGTTTCTGTCCAAAGTCGGTATAAGATGGTGCCAAGTAGGTCGCCACCCCATCTTTCCTTAGCTAGGAAGGTTTTCTTCTGGCGGTTGAATTAGGTGACAAGCTAGTCGCCACCTCACAATTCCTTAAAATGAAGGGTTTCTTCATGGCGGGTCGCCACCTGTCCCTTTCCTTAAGAGGAAGGGTTTCTTCATGGCGGTTATAGCAGGTCGCCACCTGTCACTTTCCTTAAGAGGAAGGGTTTCTTCAGTAGTGCTTGGCTGTCGACTCGACTCTTACCTTAAGAGGGAGAGTTTTGTGTGGACTTGGCGCCATACTTGTATAATCACATTAGTTGTCGACAACTCTTAATATTAGTGTCGACCATTCATCTTTGTCTTCTTCTTCTGATCATGATTGATTGTCGATATCTTATCTTGGGTCTCGACTCAGACATCCTTGATTTTCCTTTAGCCTAGCCTCCTTAAGCGTAACCCAACATCAGGTTTGTTTACTTATAATAGTTATTATGTATTACGTTAGCCCATATCAGTTCTATAATAAATTGAGTTCAGTCTTCAACTAGAAGTTTAACTCAAAAGTAGTTCAATATTTTAACTGAGATGATAGATTAACTCAGTTAATATACAAACAGTTTGCATTTTTTTCAAACAGAGATTTGCTACACTTTTGAAGTTTGAGCTACGCCTCTTGATGTCATTTAAAGTCTCAAGATTTATGTTTTTAATATTCCGACTTTATTATATTATTAGATTTTTTGGAATGTAGACTTTGATACCCTCTACTTTGAAGCGATCGGTTATCTTTATAGTTTGTATTTTGCAAATTTGTGAATTGTTTATGGATTATCAACTTGGGTGTGTATTTTGAATTTTTGTAAAAAAAAATGAAAAAAAAAGTTCAAAATCAATTCAAAACTATTTCAGAACCGGTTCTTCTATAGTTCGTTTCTAGTACCTAAATTCGTGTTCGACTCTTACATGGTACAGGGAAGTGACTGAACTTAAAATCTGGTTCGGTTCTTAACCGGTTCGGCTTAGAACCGAACCATGCTCATCCCTAGTATATATATTATGTTGGAAACAAGTCACTCCCTCCCATGTATATATAATAAGTTCAGTCGAACCCTCTTGTGAAAAGTGCTCATAATCTTTTGCTAGATTACGAGGTAGTAATCACTACGGAAACACAAAACATGGTACGTGCATGTAATCGAAATTACGCAGCGGAAGAGTTACGCATACCTCAACAGTTACCGTAGTCCAAGATCCTTTGTACGAGGGAGTTCTCTATCCACCGGACGGAACCCGTAGAGGTTCTTGTGAAAGAATCCCTACGTGGTGTTAGCTCCACAGCAAAGCCTCCGATCAATTCTTGGCACGGGGACAGATCTTCGGAGAGTTGTTCGAAAGCAATTTGGCACACCCTTGGTGTAAAGCTTGGTGCGGCCGAAACTTGATGTGTGGGAGGAGGGTTTTCTCTCTAACACCTCTTATTTATAGGAGGAGTAAAGTGGACAAAAGTCCACTTTACCCTCACTGTAAATTTCGGCCGGCCTATGTATTTGGGGAGGCCCAATTTTGGGTCTCCCATGTCAATTGAGATTTGGGTCTATCCCAATTACCCTAATGTGACATTTACCCAAGTTCATAATGTAAACTATACATATTATGGACTACCAATTACGGCGCCCATCACCATATCCTTACAGCTCCCACTCACCGGAATGGGAGGGTGCCTGTTAATGTATTGTTGTCCAAATCTGCATCAACATTTCTCCCATTTGATCTGCTACCTTCTTCCAAATAGTTCATACGAGGTTTGCCGTGCGACCGGCGCATACGACGGGCATCGTGCTACTCATCTGTTAGGAGTATTGTAGCACCCGCAGAACATTGATTCCCTTTTCTCCAATCAACCTGTTATAAAAAACATTTCATATTGTACCGCGCTCTATCCTAGGTCAACTGATAATTCTCCATTTGCCTAGTTTCCACATAGGAACACTTCTCCACGGCATCCGTGCAAGTATTCATTACCTTCAACTAATATCCTATTGGTGGCAACCTTAGTGAATACAAGAGTCGGTGAATTATAGGTGAACTTGACCCTCCCTATCGCTCGTACCCTTAGTCAAACCCAACCGGTTTCCAAAGACGTGGTCAATGGGCCTTTTTGTTCAGCACTACGCTCGTATGCCAGGAAGCGAGCATTAGGCCTGACCTTAGGTATGAATTCTGAGTCCATGAGGATACTTTGGGTGCCTCTTCATAAGGCTCCCGGGATCAATCACACGCTTAAGGCGAAGAAGTTTGCGCCCGCCAGAATCACGAGGATTCTTTTCCTAGCACAACCGAGCTGTGATCCCGTGGTCGTACATGGCACGCGTAGTATGAAGCACGCGTTGATAGCATACCTGAACCTTTTGGGTCAACAGGAAAGGGATATGTCAATCATGCTATCACAGATTTTCATCTGGCCCAGAATGTGGATTTATGACGAACGGAGTTCATCACGGCGATCTGCAAGACGAAGATCATGTCGAGTTACTTCGACAATAGATATTCGTTCTGCGTAATCAGGTTTACCCCCCTGATTCTTAGCCAGCCTTACATAGTAGAGGCCTCCCTCCACCGCAAGATGACCGTACCGGCGTGACTAGGTAATGCCCACATTCGTCATTTTTTGGCAGAGGATTGCGTCCTCCTACGACTCAGTTTATAGACCGTAATTTTGATGTAATCAAAACATTATGACGTCGATTGATCATAAACTCAGTTGCAATTCTTTCGCTTACAAAATGTAACTTTCTAATATAAAAACGTTATCACAAATACATGCCCTTTCTAAACCCTACGCAATCCAAGCAGTTTTACATGCATTTCGAATATATCCCTGCGCAGTAGTTTAGTTAATGGGTCCGTGATTATATTATCATTGGACAAGTATTCCATAGTTGATGGATATACGCCCAATTTAAACATGTCTCCCTTCGGATTGTCTTATTTTGATCGCCCCGCTTACGATTGTAAATCAAAACTTGGACCCGAACACTTCACTCACAACGCGAACGGCCGGGACGAGCAAAAAATATTTGTTCGGACCGATCCGTTGGTCTCACCAAGGTGAAATCGGGCTAGCCGACCCGATCTCTCGTAGGAGGGATCGGGTGGCCCAACCCGATCTGTCCTAGTAGAGATCGGGTGGACAAACCCGATCTCTCCTAGGAGAGATCGGGTGGACCAACCCGATCTCTCCTAGGAGAGATCGGGTGGACCAACCCGATCTCCCCTAGGGGAGATCTGGTGGCCTCACCCGACCACTCCTAGGAAGGGTCGGAGGCCTTAGGGGTCGAATTTTCCGTCCAACCCCAAGGTTCCCGACATCCATTTTACCCGACTCATACTTCGACATTTTCACCTACCTCTATTAAAGGTTTTAATCTTGTCGTTATGTGTTAATAAAGTACGTTAGGGATTAACGGTGTCATTAGGCCACCTCAATCCCCCCATAGCCTAGATATACTACGCAAGTTCTATTCATTTGGGCAAGTTTACATCTTTGCATGCTTAACTCTGTCCTCTCTCTAGTATTTTCTCTCTCTAGAACCCGAAGTCATTTAGGTATCGAAGAGGGTTCACTGAGCACCAACCCCCCCCCCCCCCGTCTCCGTGCTCAGTACTGCCCCTTATGCAGGTCTACAAGGAGTGGAGCTAAGGATCAGATAATCAAGCTAAGCGGATCAAGGAAAAGAGCGAAATACCCGAAAGAGGTGTCACTTGGGGTCAGAAACTCACAAACCCAATGAACACGTCTTAACACTTGGCGCCGTCTGTGGGTTTCGAATAGAAAAGCCTGGAAAATCATACGATTTGTGACTAACAGCCTGCCATCAAGATACGACCGTCCACCGGGGGACGGTAGGCAACCAAACAATCAGAGAAGACAGTCCGTACCCCCGGCTAGACAACCCACTCCTCAGGGCCAACCTGTACCCCCTGCCCATCAAGCAACACCCCAAGCTCCACAAGTAAACAATCAAGGGGGACCATCACGCCCAGCTGCGGCCGAGTCCTCCACTGCCTCGACTCCTATTAGTCGGCGACCACAGGAGCAGGGGGCACGACAGGGGGTACAGTCTCAAGGATACCAATATACGGCACCCCCTGAGGGGTACCACTACGAAGAGCGTCAGTATCCTTACAGCATGCCAGCACAAGGAAACAATAACCGGGCTCACACCACTAACACGAGGCTTGTGCATTCGCAGGGAGCACCATCAATGACCCCAGGATTCATGAACGCACTAGATGCGCTTTTGGCATACAGAGAAGCTGTGATAAACAGGCAGGAAAGACAGTATGCGCAAGCGTAGAAACACCCAGAGGCGAATGAACACCCACAAGAAGAGCAGTGTCACCAGGAAGAGCAGTTCCCAGAAGAAGAACAACACACGCACCCTCCAACTGGGCAGCGTGAAAGTCAAGGCAGACGAGCACGTACCACCTCCAAGGGATAGGCAACATTTCGTCCCTCCAATGCCACCTCAAGCACCTCAAGGGGCATGGACATACACCCCCAATAAGGGGCAATGCACAGCCTCAGCACTCATGGAGGCATGAGTTCCAGCATCCACCCCCATAGGGATACCCACGTTACACGTACAATCTTTATCATCATGGACATGGAGTCCCTGCGAGCCCGGTGATAAGCTATGATGGACCTCAAAGGAACTATAGCCCATCACCAGTGATGCTAACTCAGGAGGTCATAGAAGCAATGATTGCGAAGAGGATGAATGAATCCAAAACGAATGGATTGCACTGGCTGAGTGATAACACAAATCACCCCTTCATAAGGGAGCTAGAGAACAACAAAGTGCCTGATGTGTTGCACTTGATAAAGGTAGAAAAGTATAATGGTAAGACTGACCCCTTGGAGCACATCCAGCAACATGAGGCCTCACTCTTGGGTAGGACAACGGATGACCGCTACAAGGCGCTATTGTTCCCAAGTACATTATCAGGGGTAGCATCGCACTGTTTCTTCAGCCTACCAACTGAGAGCATGCATTCATGGGCACAACTGAAAGCTAATTTCCTCCAAAGGTACTTGGGAGAAAGGAAGTTACTCAAGGGAACAAGTTCACTTGATGATGTGAAGCAAGAGCATGAGGAGACGCTAGCAAACTATTACACTAGGTTCAACCAAAACCTGGCTGATATACACGGGGATATAACTGAGGGTGAGATCATAAGGGCTTTCATAAGAAACCTTGGACGCTTTGATCAACATTGGCAGAAAAGATGTCTAAGAAACCCGCCGGCACACTGGAGGAGCTCGCGGCGAGGGTGAAGACCCATATTGATCTGGAAAGGCAGTGAATGAGCAAGAGGGCAAAGATTCAGGCCACCAAGGAAGAAAATGCAAAGCCAAACAGAGGAAAACCACCTCAGGTCCCCCAGCCTATTAGACAACAAGACTGGCGTCCGCCCCAACCAAGAAACCATACAGGTGAGCAGCTGAGAGCAAGGGATATCAATGTCATCAAGTTCATACCGTTGAATGCAACTCCGACAGTTGTATTAAGAGAAATGAGGAACTAGAAGATATGGACACCCCCAGCAAGGTGAAGAGCCCCAATGGTTGGGACTGAAAAGGAAAAATGGTGCGATAACCATGAAGCACATGGCCATGACACAAACGAATGCTTTAGTCTAAAGTTGAGCATAAACAATGCACTGCAAAGGGGAGAATTGAAGCAATTCGTGGATCATGGGGGCAGTAGTGCACCCGCAAGGCCAATGCAAAAGGACAAAGGAAAAAAGAAGGTTGATTACAATCCCTTAACCACAAAAAGGGGAACAATCAACATGATACACGGTGGAATCGGGGCGGGTGGATCAGCAGCAAATGTAAGACAGGTGTATGACTCTAGGATAGATGCAACAACAAAGTGGAGAAAGAGGCCAAGGGAGTAAAAAGGAAACGGTAATTGAATTCTCTGAGAAGGACAAGAGCCATATCGTCTTCCCACATGACGATGCCTTAGTGATAACACTGGACATTGACAACTTCGATGTGAATAGAATACTTGTTGATGGAGGAAGTTCAGCAGATTTACTGCAAATGCGTGTGCTTGAAGAGATAGGGAAACCCAAGGCAGATATCAAGCCGGTGAACCTTCCTCTAGTCGGATTCTCCGGGGCGACAAGTTACCCTCTAGGCATGATAACTCTACCAGTAATACTGGGTCAAGGGTGGACACAGCTGAGGATTAACGTGAACTTTTTGGTAGTGGAAAACTTGGGAGATTACAACGGAATCCTAGGGAGAACCACAATAATCCCATATGAGATTGTACCCTCAACAGTCCACCAGAAATTGAAGTACATCACTGAGAATGGAATAGGAGAAGTCCTAGGTGATCAACGCACCGCAATGCAGTGCTACGTCAATTCCCTGAGACGTAGGTCACAACAATCAGACACGGTTGCAATGGTGATAATAGGAGGAAGATACAGAAAGTGCTCTCAAAAAGAGGAGAAAAATATCTAAGGCAAGGAAAGAAAGGGTTGGAGTCACACTCCGCCTAAGCAAGCAGATATTGGGAAGTTTGGCCAAGAGAATAGGAAGTGAAAAGGTTGTAAGAGTAACAAGCATACCTTGGCAGCCAGATAATGAAAATGGAAGGAGAGTGAAAAGATCAATTGAAAGAGGCTTCAGGTACATAGGGGGTGTGAAGCAAATGCCAGAGGAACCCCTTGCAAGTTACTTCCATAGGTTCGTGGAGTATGGGACCAGCATGGAGGTAACAAGAGGGGAGGCTGTAAGAACTTTCCTTAGAAACATGCATCCAACCTCCTTCGAGGCTTTTGGAGGTCATTATGAGGTAGTGATGACAAGCACGATGCGCAAACTTAAAGAAAAGTTGGACAAGGCATTCGAAGAAGAAAGCAGACATTATAATGAAGAATTCAAAGAAGAAGAGACCCACATGCAAGAAGAGGGTGTAAATTTCAACTTTACACCTCTTAAGGTGCAAATTGAAGAACTTTTCAAGAAACACCTGAGCAAGGAGCTGCCAGAATGCAAGGAGGAAGGTAAGGCCTTCCTGGGAAAAGACACAAGAGGATGGTGTGAATACCATGGAACGTGAGGGCATAAGACAAATGATTTCATGTTGTTGAAAATAGAGATTGAAGAGATGATCTATAAGGGAGGTCTAAAAGAATACATAGCACCAGTGACATCCACCACCAACTATGGAAATCACACCAGCAGAACACCATATCCTTGGTTTTATCTTCTAAATAATGCACGTTTAGTTTTCTAAAACAAATATGGAGGCGGAAAACTCACGAAGTTTCTCCAACTCTTCAACTACTTTTGTTTCCTTAAAGGATATCCTGGACCACCCACGACACCCCTCCTGTGTATAAGGCATGAATGTTTTCAATGAAGGAGAAGTTTACCAAAATATTTCCTAAGTATGAGGTAACAATATCTCCACAAGTTCTATACTTAGATATGACAACCAATTGCATGACACTTTCTGTGCCCTCCGAGAGCCTATCTCATGAAAAACTCTGCGCCCTCTGAGAGCCTATCTCGTGAAAAATTCTGTGCCTTCCGAGAGCCTAGCTCGTGAAAAATTATGCGCCCTCCGAGACCCTATCTCGTGAAAAATTACGCGCCCTCCGAGAGCCTATCTCGTGAAAAATTCTGCACCCTCTGAGAGCCTATTTCGTGAAAAATTCTGCGCCCTTCGAGACCCTATCTCGTGAAAAATTATGCGCCCTCCGAGAGCCTATCTCGTGAAAAATTCTGCACCATCCGAGAGCCTATCTCGTGAAAATTTCTGCGCCCTCCGAGAGCCTATCTCGTGAAAAATATGCGCCCTCCGAGAGCCTATCTCGTGAAAAATTTTGCGCCCTTTGAGAGCCTATCTCGTGAAAAACTATGCGCCCTCCGAGAGCCTATCTCTTGAAAAACTCTGCGCCCTCCGAGATCCTATCTCGCGAAAGATTACATGCCCTCCGAGAGCCTATCTCGCGAACTAATTATGTGCCATCCGAGAGCCTATCTCGCGAACTAATTATGTGCCCTCCGAGAGCCTATCTCGCGAACTAATTATGTGACCTCCGAGAGCCTATCTCGCGAACTAATTTCGCACCTTCCGAGAGCCTATCTCGCGAACACATTTTTTGCCCTCCGAGAGCCTATCTCGTGAATATATTTTGACTCCAACAACATACCATGAAAAACTTTACTTTTTAAAGTAAGGATACATGATATGAGAAACACGCAATTTTTTTCATGATGATGTTATATGTATCCCAGCGAAAAAGGAAGCTAAAGAGACATCAATGAAGTTAAATGCAAAAACAAGAAAGGAATATGGAAAGAAGCAACCACCAAAGGCTACCACGGTCAAGTAACAAGTTATCCTACTATCCATACCACAAGCCAAGGCAAACATCATAAAGAAAGTAGAAACAACCAAGTCTAGTAGCAACTACAAAAAGTGCCTAAGTATGAGGCCTTCAAAATATACTCAACCCAACACGGGGAGAAACCACTCAACCCATCAAGGGGAGGAAAAGCAAAGGAATATGTACAAGGATAGAGATGTCAGATAATCAACCGGACGCCACTGGGGAGTCCTCTCGATCCTGATGCTTATAACAAGAATAGCTGATGGAACTCGAAGAAAATGAAGAGGAACCTGAATCAACAACATCGACAGGAGTAGTATCTTCCTGGACAGGGGCATCAGGCACGTTCTCAGCAACAACAGCCTGCCCCCTAAGCACAGCAACATAACCACTAGCATAAGGACCAAAGTCACCCAAGTCGTGAATATCTGATCCATCAGATACTCTCCAAACTGGTTCATTTCCTTGGTGCACCGAACCTGGAAATCAGTAGCATAGGCAGGAGAAGACTTATACTCAGCCACTGCAGTAACTCTCTCCTCCTTGCAACATTTCTCCTCACTATTCTTAAACTCTGCAGCATGGAGTGAAGAATCAACACCAGCCTATCGGTGCAAATCCGCAATAGTAGTCTCAAGTGAGACAACCTGATCCCGAAGTTCCTGCATCTTCAAATCAGAAAGGCGAATTTTCTCCACGGCACTACTAAGCTCAGCCTACAAGGATACTTGTTTATCCTCAAGTACCTTATTCTCCTCAGATAGGTCAAGGGCAACGGACGAGAGATTAACCATGTCAGACATGCCCTGAGACAGTGAACAAACGTCAAGTAGCATAGCAAACAATTACTCAGAATGGAAGATAAAAGAAAAATATCACTTACCGGGGCATATCGAGACAGAACCCCTTGAACAAAATGCCTAGTTTCCTTAGGAGATTTGGGAAGAGAAAGGCGATCTCCAGGAGCAACAGCACTCTATAAGACACGAATACCAACCTCAGGAGTGTGCAAGGAAGAATGGATGTCGAAATGATACTCCTTTAATCCATCAAAACGATTCCACTCAGCTCCAACGATATCCTCGTTAGTCAGATGAGATAGGTCCTTGCGACTCAAGGCAGGGAGTCGGACTGTATCAACAAGATAGAAAATGAACACAAGCAACAAGTGACAATATATCTACAAGATATAAAGTAGAAAAAAACCTGAGACTCGCTCCCTGGGCTGGGGGGCAAGGGATGGAGAAGACGCATCAGCACCTATGGTCACCCCACCACCATCGGCAGGCCGTTTCCCATTGTCAAGCAAGGAGGGCGCCTCCTCGACCACTATCTCCTTATCACGTGAAGGTGTCGGCAAACGAGCATTCGAAGGAGAGTCTCTTGTAGTTTTTATTCTTCTTGACAACCGAGGGGCAAACCTCAGAGTCAGGCTTCCGTGTCTTAGACTTTGATTAGCTCGAACTCTTGCTCACAGGAACGACGCGCTCGGTGACCAACGACGAGTGCCCTGATAACACAAAGAAAACAACATGAGAACGGTTATAAATATATCATAAAAGAAAAAGAAGATAAGGAATAACATACTGGAAGTCTCCATGGCCCTCCCCGACTTAGAAGATTTATTGGGAGCAGAGCTAAATGGCCCCTTCCTCTTGCTCAAATCAAAGGGCTCCGCCTACACATTATAGGTTTTTCCGTGAAACCAACCTACAAAAGAAAAAACAAAAGATTAATAAAAATAAGAAGACTAAGTGACATACCAAACCCTCGGGGGGAGGGGTCAAGCGAATCCCCGCCTCATACAGATCTGTCTCGGTCACCATAGACACATGACAATAAAACTTGGTCTGATAGCTTTGATAAATAACCTTCATGGTCATTATTCTTGAGGAAGAGAACTCCCCAAAAAAAGGCCAGCCATCCGACCGATTCTCATGAAGAACCGACCAAGTCACGTACCGATCGGTGATGAAGAAATAATACTTAGACCAATGACTCGACAAATTATCAAGAGGAGCCACAAAGCGAAGGTCGTTGTTCCACTCAACCTCACCCAACCCCAAATCCTCAAATCGGGTGTCCTTAAGAAGAGGATAACGAGTCACCAAACTCGCGAAACCGATCTTATTCTGATATTGGAAGCGATAAAAACACCGGAATAGAACCAAGGAGTACTTCCAGGAGTACCATTGACATAATACTCGAAATCCTACCCAGACATAGATAGCACTGGGGGCAAGGTTCACGGGAGAAATCCGGAAAAACCGGCAAAGTTCGATAAGATCGTCACAATAGGGGAAGCGTAACCCGTATCGAATATGGGATGTGTACACTACAACTCTCCCCTCCAGGGGCACTGTCACAGTCTCTCTAATGTTCTTCAGAGATGGAAGGGGTATAAGGGTTCATCTAAGTGACTAACGTCACCTAACTCAACATGCTCATTATAGTCACTCCGACCCAAATGGTTCCCCGAAAATGGCGCAAGACCTAACTCGAAAGCAGTAGGAAATTCCAAACTTGAGATAGACTCTGACTCAGACCAATATTCAAACTCAGTATCTAACTCAGAGTCCGACTCTGAGCTAACATCGGGAAAGGTAGTAACGCGACGAATAGAGGGGATGAAAAACTTACTCATCCTGCGAAGAATGTAGTGCCGTTGCAAAGTCCGAGTTTTGGGGTACCACCACGAGTATAATACCTGTCATATCAAGCTAAGTATCAGAACAGGAGAAATTCCCCGGGTAAGCTCGGAAATAGTCTGACATTGACATATCGACAGCTATGCCATATAACAATCAACGAGCGATAATCAAGACTCGAGGATACCCAATAACTGCTACGTACGAGCAATTTCAAGACAACAAAATCAGGCAATTTCACTCGGGCAAAAAACCATCTCCGGAGCAAAAGACAATTATACCCCTCAACAACACCTGACATACAAGTAATTCCGCGACATCAAAATCAAACAAGAAAAATCCAACGAGCAAAATTCATTTCCGAGCAAACGACTATATACTCAATACGACCATCACAACTCAAGCATTCGGGAGATCTTCACCAATCAAGCATAGGCAATCCAAATACGAGCATTTCACGTGTTCACAAAAGGAGGAAAAGATCGAACCTTGGGAAATCCCGAACCGATTCGAAGAGAGGGCTCGGAATTTGACTCCCACCGTCGCCGGAAAAGGTGCCCGTCGTCGCCGGAGATGCTTCCTCGTTACGCCGGAGCTGCCACGGTGCTGCTTCGCCTTCGCCGGCTCGAGGAACGGCCAGGCCTCGCCGTTCGACGCAGCGTCGCTTAAGGGGACGGAGCTCATTCCCTTCGCCCTATCGACCTCCGTGCCACCCGCCCAGCACAGCCGCGCCTCACCTCTCCCGGTCTCGCTCCCGTCGTGCCGGACCGCTGCGCCGAAGCCCCCCCCCCCCTCCTTCACAGGAAAATATGGCCGGCCACACCTCCTAATTCTACGTCTTGGAAATTTTCTTGGTCCCCAAGAATATGAAATGGAGAAAAAGATGATGGTGGCTCTAAGTGAGGTAATCTATTCCTTTTATCTTATAAGTAAAGGTGTGTAGGGTTTTTAGAGGAGACATAATCACCACCATCAATTTGAATTAAAGGAGATCTAAAGGTTAGATAGAAAACTATCATCTTAACCCCCTTTTTAACTATGGTTAGACATATTTTATTCATGTTAACACTCCATAGGCATATATCTCAATTTCCCATACTTAGAAATTTTTGCACCCGGTCTAAATATTTTTTCGCAAACAGGATTCACCCCACATGATCAGGTATTGGATACAATGACATGAAATTAGATTGCATTATTCCATACTCATGATTGCATTACATCTGCACGCATATACATGTTTTTAAAATATATAGAAGGGAAGGTCGGATTTTTATATCCACATTTTTCGGGCGCGTGTCGAAGCACGTCCTTTTTGCTCTAACGTTTACTCTTCCTCTATTTTGAGAAATGGAGGATAAGGCCCGGAAAAGGCGCCCACAGAAAAGAAAAGGATTCGTCAAGAGGTAACAACACGGTTTCAATTGTGCATGTCAGCCCATCGTAAAATAGAGTCAATCAAGGGTTAAGCCATTGGTTGACTCGGGGGCACGTGATGGATATACACCCAATTTGAACCCGTCTCCCTTCGGATTGTCTTATTTTGATCGCCCCGCTTACGATTTTAAATCGAAACTTGGACCCGAACAGTTCACTCACAACGCGAACGGCCCGGATGAGCCAAAAATATTCGTCCGGACCGGTCCGTTGGTCTCACCTAAGTGAGATCGGGCTAGCCGACCCGATCTCTCCTAGGAGGGATCGGGTGGCCTCACCCGATCTCCCCTAGGAGGGATCAGGTGGCCTCACCCGACCTCTCCTAGGTGGGGTCGGAGGCCTTAGGGGTCGAATTTTCCGTCCGACCCCAACGATCCCAACATCCATTTTACCCGACTCATACTTAGAATTTTTCACCCACATCTCCGTGTCTTTAAAGGTTTTAATCTTGCTGTTATGTGTTAGTAAAGTACGTTTAGGGATTAACGGTGTCATTAAGCCACCTTAATCCCCCCATAGCCTATATATACTTCACAAGTTCTATTCATTTGGGCAAGTTTACATCTTTGCATGCTTAGCTCTGTCCTCTCTCTAGTATATTCTCTCTCTAGAACCCGAACTCATTTAGGCATCAGAGAGGGTTCACTGAGCACCACCCCCCCCTCTCCGTGCTCAGTACTGCCCATTATGCAGGTCTATACCCAAAAGAGGTGTCACTTGGGTCAGAAACTCACCAACCCGAGGAACACGTCTTAACAATAGTGATTATATTGTCTTCTACCATCGATTTAGCATAGAAATATTTCACATCAATGTGTTTGGTCCTATTATGGTACTTCAGATTCTTAACTGGCGCAATTGCTGCCTGACTATCGGAAAACACCTTCACAGGTTTACTCGCGACGTCACCGTTTAGCAGTGCAGTAAGAAGCCTTTTCAGCCAGACTGCTTCCTGTGCATTCTTAGAGAGAGCTACGAATTTCGATTCCATTGTTGACAGCGCGACACATATTTGCTTCTTGCTCGTCCATGAAATGGCGGCATTGGCAAGGAGAAATACTCCTCCTGTGGTGGACTTACGATCATCCAGATCGCCACCATGGTCGGCGTCACTGTAACCGGTCAATTCTAACTTCCCGCCCTCATAGCACATAGCATAGTTGGCAGTACCTTTCGGATAACGAATTAGGTATAACTAATAATTCTTTTTACAGTCTTTTAAATTAGGTATAGCTAAGATCTGATTGGAAACGTGCTACTAGGCCCACGACGCGATAAATATTCGCATGGGTGTATTGCACGGTGTATATCGAAATACCAACCATGCTTAAAATCTCTGCACCCTTCATATGTTCACGCTCTGCCGGGTTCTTGGGGCTGTCACGATTCAACAGTGTGTACCCAAATACCACAAGCGCATCCACGGTTTTGGCATCCTGTAATCTGAACCAACTTTTAACTCCTCGTTGATATAGGCTTCTTGAAATAGACATAAATCCCGGGTGGCCCGATCTCATGCAATTTTAATTCCTAAGATGTACGTAATCTCTCCCATGTCTTTCGTCTCAAATACAGATGCCAACCAAGAATTTGACTTATTCATGAAACTCATGTCATATGCGGCAATGAGTATGTCGTCCACGTACCAGGTTAATATGACATACTTAGACTCAGAGGTCTTATAATACATGCACGAATTCTTGTGAAAACTCACTAATCTGTTTCCTACGATTTCCTCGTGGAATCTGCGGTATCATTGCCGTGACGACTGTATAAGACCGTAGAAGGACCTTTTGGAGTTTACAAACTTTACGTTCGTTACAAGGATTAATTAAACCCTCTGGTTGCTCCATGTAGATCTCTTCCTCCAGATTTCCGTGGAGGAATGCGGTCTTAACATTCCTTCGGTGCAAATCGTGAACGAGACTTGCGACCAGGACCATGAATGACCCTAACCGTGGTTTTACGCACAGTCATTGATTTTTTCTTATCAAAGTCCTTTCGCAATGAGTCGGCTTCTCCGACTTGTTCCATCAGTGGTGAGCCTTTTTTTCAGGGCTCACCTTATCCTTATGCCCCTGTGGTTAACAGGTAAATCAACTATAGACTATAATGGCTTTCATTTAGGTGATCTCTCTCATTTATTATTCATTTCCATTTCTCCACTTGAGGTCTTTCTAGTGCTTGCCAACAGTTTGAGCAAGGTCTTCACCTTGCTCAATGGGATACTTGCCTTTGACTCTCGTCTAGGCATTATGAGTCCCACTTATTAGTCTGATCTTTTCTCCCACTCGGAATAACGCTTCTTATCGTAGCATCATTTCAATTGGGAATAATTCTCCCACTTGGAACAATGCTTCTTATCGGAGCATCGTCTCTGTTGGGAACAACAGCAGTGCTAGAACCTTGACCTATAACTTTCTTATTACAACCTCTTGGTCTCGGGGTTTTACTTCTGAGATGCATTCTTTGATCACTAGGATCTGGAACCAAGTATGGTTGGATCACTCCCACTGGGAACAATTGGTTTTATAGGTAGTTGTGTCACTCCTTGTTCAGCAATTTTGACCACCAGGTTCGACTTGATTCGTCCCAACAACAACGGTGATTACTTGTGGTAGGGTTTATTCGTCCTACTAGATTTACTATGAAAATGTTTCCATTCTCATTTAGCATGTCATTCACTTGAGTTGCTGGTTCAAATCTCTCCCACTCGAATTAAGTGGGACCTGATTGTCATCGTTATTCTGCTATGTTTTGATCATTACTATGTTGATTGAAACTGTTAATGCATTTGGAAAATTCGCCCTCTTAGTGATGAAACGTTTCATGTTTGATCATGGTACCATTTAATCCAAGTTGTAAACATGTATTTTCTAGGAGTAACTTGAGTACCCTTGTCCTAAATACGTGTTTATTGCGCAAATTAATGTCGCATGGTGATATGATTTAACTCATTGTCACCCTTCAACTATGATGGTTACCTACCTCACCGATCTTAATGGAACACGGTTTTACATTTATGTGAATCATCTGTCATCATCCCATAGGGAATGTCTGATAGAACGACTCCAACATTATGTACATATATATATAAACTGTGCTTCTTGAAGTGTTTTATTTAACTTGAATGCTTAGCCTGACTTATCGTTCAAGGCGTTTGGAAAGAAAATCGTTTAACCGACTTCATCCTCCTTCGTTTGTCGACATATCTCAGAGATTTTATCCCATCTCCGAACTGAGCATTTTAGGTTTTCATCTATGCGTCAGTTGATACCTTTAACAGGGTCGTAGTAGCCTACGTAGCTTACTTCATACCGATGTAAATGTTATCAATAAGTCATATCTCCGAAGGAGTGCAAACGAGAATTCAGCACATCATCATATAAACACTTCAATATTAAACTCATGTAATGAAACGATGTGTTCTGTCTATCGAGGTCCACTTGTGTATAGCGCAATTTTACCGAGCACTCCTTGGTATAATCGTTTCATTTCTGAATTTAATTTAACTTAATCCAATCGGTGTCAAACATGATCATCATTACAGTTTATTTCATTCAACGGAGTAATAATAATAAAGAAAGCGTTATATTATTCGATATAGCTACGCAATCGATGGGTTTATTCAGTTCAGTTATACTGACTGAGATGACGGAGCATGTATTTCATTTCGTTTCGTTTAGCCTCTTTTACCTGGCCAAAAATTTGGTTCCAAACCTGTGGGTTTGTATTTTCGTTTCAGATCGTTCCCTCTTTATCGGGCCGTTAAATTGATAAGAAAATTGTGCTTGGAACCTTGCAACAATTAATTTATTCAATAACTCTGAATCTCGAAATAGCCAAAATTTTGTAATTGAAACGAACAATGATTGATGTTTGACAATGGTATAGTTCTTGATCTGAAAGCCGCATATTTAATCCATGGTCTTCGTGCATATAGTCGAGAACCTTGAGTTGGACACTACATCTGAGTAGATTCACAAGTGAATCACGTCAAATGATTCGCGTCCTTATAAAACATCTCCCTGCTTTATACTCATGATATACGAGGCGTACTAGGCACGCACTTTATCAACGATGTTTAACCCTTCGTATCATCGTATAGGACCTACTCGGTCCTGTTCTCTTCATGCTATGCCGATCAGGGTTGACTTCTTTCGAGTTTAGTATGGTCAGCAGATAAGGTTTCCCTTTCACTATTGTGGTCACTATACTTGATTAGGCTCAAGGTTATTGAGTCCCGCCAACATCAGATAACCATATACATATTTTCCATGTTGACCTTTCATTGCGTGGGTCTCAAGCGGCTTTTACACCAACGTCCATGGAAACTAAGATGACCATCACGTTCAACCGAAACGTTTAACTTTTGCATCCTTGCTTCCACCGATGCGGATGCAAATGGATACTAATATGTATGGGTGAGCAAATATCCCAAGAGGCTCAAAATCCCGCCCGTTCCGCCCTAGCCCGTCTCAAAAAGCCCATCCAAAAAATGTGCACAAGCCCTAATGGGCGGGACTTTTCTTCTCAACTAGGGCTCGGGCTAGGGCTTTTTTACGAAGTCCCAAAAGACCCGTCCCGTCCCTTTTTGCTAACTAATCAGCTATAAACTATAGTCAGTTAAGTTAACTTTAGTGATGGCTCGGGTTGAAGTTCCATTTGATCTGAATTTGTATTTATAACTTGTTATATCAGAATTGTTGGTGACTTTGTTAGAGTCTTGGTAAAGCTTAGTTTTGGAGTCATTGGTGAACTATTTTGGAGAACCAAGTTTTGTGTTGAACTTGGTGTTATTACAAGTGACAAAATGTTTGAGTGATTTTGGTGTTTTATGGTGAACATTGTTGTTGTTCTGTGTTTGGTTATGGTTTAAGTAAATTGAGTATGATTTTGTTTTTTTAACTTGGATGGGAATTTGGGTTTGTCCCATTTGTTCCTAGTCCCTATAGGCCCGTGGCGGATGGGCCTTTTCCTACTAGCTAGGGCTCGGGATAGGGCTCGGGATAGGGCTCGGGACAGCCATTAAGCGGCCCTAGTTTTAGGGCTTGGGCCATTTTTTAGAAAAAGCCCGCCCATCCGTCCCATGCTCAGCCCTACTAATCTGCAACATTGCCTGATTGCAATTAAGCCTTCTTAAACTCCTTTCTATCAAGGATGAATGTATCACCACTTATGCGCTCAGATCATCAAAGAACCTACTCCCATGCTTGGTGAAACAAATTATTACATTCGTCCCTCATTGTCAAAATCATACAGACTACTATATTCATCCATAGTTGTCCTCACCACTTTTCAGAATCTTAGTAGAGAGTTCAACACATACTCATTTCATTCATCACGATTCACACCATCAATATTGCGAGGAATATCGAATCGCACTTAAATCAACCAATTCATAATAACACATCGATGATTATGCAAAAAATCAGGGAGACAACAACATTTAGAGAAAGAATTGCATACATCATATATCCATTGAAATAGAATCCGGAAGATAGTGATTCCTCAGTCATCTAAACCAACCGACCACCAGTAAAACAATGGAAGATGGTTGTGAAAGAGTTCACACTATTGTCGTCTTCTATCCAATAGACCAGTCTGTTAAAAATGGTTTAAATCGCAAATTACCGGAAAGGAAATTTTAAAATAAGCATACCCGATCTTGGCTTTCCCAAGGCCCTTTTTGTTTTGGAAATATCATTCTGATGAATTCACTCATCCATACACAATTCTACAATCCATGCAAATTATCATATGCTAGTAACATTCATCATTCATACCACATACATGCTTACGCGTCATGCGTCTAATGTTCCGAGGAACTCTTGCTTACATTTATAATTCTACTTTTAAGTAAATTATCAAACGCAACTACATCCTTAACATTCTAGCATACGTTTAAAACATGTAACATCCACATCAATCATACATATTTGGCGACTGATTTTCGGTTTTAAAATAATTTTAAACATTAGGGGCTGATTTGCAATTCATGCTTATATTCAATCACGCAAGCTTTTAGACATGAATTCTAGGCATTTTCAACCATCACAGCATGTCTGTTCTAGTGTGTATACCATATATTTAACCAGAGCTCTGCCCACAACATGTAATATCCAGCTAGCTTGACTCAGTCAAGACAACAGTTTAAATCATGCATAAATATATATCGAATAATAAACAACTACAATTCAGCCCACTAATTTAACCAATCCCAAAAACATGTATCTCCGAGATCCATCCCCATAATCGAAACAAGGCATAAAGGTTAGCAGCCCTATGAGCACTGTGTAGTCCATTTTGAGGTTCAAAAAAAATTTGGATTTTAAAACTTGACCTCCCTATTTTAATTGACTTGAATTCGATTTAGCAAACATTGTTCGGTTCAGTCAATTTTAGTCTGTTTTGGTCCGGTTCTGTCCGGTTCAAAATATCTGGTTCGGTCCAGTCCGGCAAAAATCCGGTTAAGTTCGTTTCGATCCTGTTTAAATTTAAAAATCTAGTTCGGTCCGAACCGGTCCAAGAAAATAGGGTTCGGTTCGGTTCAACACTCAAATCAGGTTCGGTTAGATGAACTTAATTACCCCGGTCTGACCTGATCCGAATAGGTCGAACCGATTGAGAAAATCCGGAGTTTAATTTCGTCCCTGTTTAACATATTGGACCGACCTTATAATTAAAATTTTAAAGGTTGGGCCGAAATGTTTACTTGTGACCCAAGTAGGGTTTTAAATCCATTAAGAAAATTATTCTTAGCCACCAAGTAACATTAACTATATAAAATAATTTCCAATATTAAATATATATATATATATATATATATATATATATATATATTTCGGCCATTCTAAAACATATATATATATATATTTATTGCTAAGATTCTTGTTAGCATATGGTGACGTGCCGCCGTAATTGGTAGCCCGTTAATGCTAAGGAAATTACCTAAGTTAATTAGGTAATTGTCATATTCAGCTAATTGGACCAAACCCAATCCCTAATTGACATGGGAGGCCCAAATTGGGCCTCCCCCTTAATTGCATAGTTCGGCCGGATTTGTCCCACATTGGTTAGAGTGGACTTTTGTCCACTCCACCAATTCTATATATAGGGGACTCACCTAAGGGGTTTATAAATCATTCATAATAAGAAGTACCTCCATTGAGGAGCTTGAGAGAAACCCTCTAGCCCCTTTAGTTGAGGTTTTCGGCACTTCTAAGTCCGAGGTTCTATCCCCGTTGAAGAATCGATCAGAGGCTTTGTTGTGGAGCTTACACCGCGTAGGACATCTTCTCACGAAGAACTTGTACGTGGTTCCGACCGAAGGATCAGAACTCCCTCCACGACGTTCTTGGGCAGGAAAGCTAAAAGGTATGTGTACACTATTCCGCTACGTAGTTAGATTACTTGCATGTACACATTTAGCATTTCGTAGTATTAGGTCCCCGTAATCCAACAATGGTATCAGAGCCAAGTTAGGTGTTCTTAAATTTTGATAAACTGATGTTCTTAAGTTTTTGAAAAATCTGAAATTTTCATGTTCATGAACACCATGAGTAATCCGAAAATTTTAAGTAAATTTTGTGTGTTCGATCTTAAAAACACAAAATTTTCGAAATTTACATGTTTTTATTGATAAAAACCGAATTTTCATGTTCAAATTTAAGTTTGATGTTCATGATCTTCAAGAACACCATGAGTTTTATCAAGAACATATTTTGGATGAATCATCAAGTTAGGATTTGATCTTAAAATTTGACAAATTTTCCAAACTTACATGTTTGTGCCGAAAATTAATAGGGGTATTTTAGGTAAAAATTTTAATTTTCTTGGACACCAAGTAATGAAAAATTCGGCACAAATATTAAAAGATATATGTTGCCATTTTTAAACTTTAGATAACTATATATCAATAAGTTGGAAATAAGGATAGGTTCATAATAT
Organism: Clarkia xantiana subsp. parviflora; assembly: GCA_036873135.1. Classification (NCBI taxonomy): domain Eukaryota; kingdom Viridiplantae; phylum Streptophyta; class Magnoliopsida; order Myrtales; family Onagraceae; genus Clarkia; species Clarkia xantiana. Next base: position 14,184,315 of record JAPTYO010000001.1, read on the forward strand.
AATATTGTAGAAGATATTAACTATCAATATATATATATATAAAGATAAGGATAATATATATTGATAGATTTAGTTACTATGAAAGATTAAGAAAATATATTGTCTAGATATTTTAATCCCTAAAGATATATTTGACAATAATAAAATATATATATATACATATATTTGTTCCGAATATTTAATATATATATATATATATATCTATTGTTGATTGATTTACATCTTAAAGATAGAATCTTGACAATATTTATATATATATGTATGTCGAAATATATATATATATATATTAAGAATGTTGGAAATTATTTTAATTAATATTTCTTGATGGCTAAGTTAAGTTTTTAGTGGACTTTAAAACTCTACTTAGCCCACAAAGACATATTTCGGCCAAAACCCTAAGGTTTTCGGGCCAGTCCAATTGCTAAACTGGAGCGGGTAAAACCAATTCGGGTTTTTTTAGTCGGGTCGACCTAGTCGGGTCGGGTCGGCCCAGGGTAATTAAAATGAACCTAACATAACCCGTTTTGAGTGATAAACCGAACCACAATCTTATTTTATTGAACCGTTTCGGACCAAACCAGATTTTTTTAAAAATCAAACCGACTTGAACCTGATTTTAAATTGGACCGTACCAGAATTTTTAAATTTATCGGAAAATTAAAAAAAAATGTTCAATAAAATAGGATGTCAAATTTTAAATCCGGATGGGTCCGACTACAGCCGTCAGGCCCTTTAACGGCGAGGAAACGGCAAACAAGCCCACTAGGCCTAGAGTAAGGGTCAAGATGACCTAGGAGGAGGGTCCCGATGAAGGGATTCCCGACGAAGCAAGGTCCCGACAGAGTCGGTCCCGACAATGGAGCTGGAAGCTCCCGATGAGAAGCCTTTAAGTAGGCCCCGATGATGAATCCCTGAGAATGATTGGCCCTGTCACGATGACGAGGGGCCCCGAGCGGTGACATAACGAGATAACTCTGGAGTCCCCGACGGGAGTCGGGACTCGTTATCAGAAGATAAAGCCAAGATATGCGGGGCGTGGCCGAGATACGCGGAACGTGGTTAAGATACACAGAGCGTGGCCGAGATACGCGGGGCATGGCTAAGATACGCGAGATCACGTACGAGATATGCGGGATACGGGCTAACCACCCCTAACGGTTCGCCAGGTACCTGAGGCATCTCTTTGCCTATAAAAGGGCAGGAGGTCACCTCAGATCACTTACGTTGAGTTGAATACACTTTGATATCTGTTACTTGCCAGTCAGACGAAGTACTCATTTAAGCATCGGAGAGGGATTCTGGGTCACCGCCCGGTCTATCCCCTCTTGCAGGATTGCGTGGAGCAAAGGAGCTAGGATTGCCGTCAAGATCCGTACCGGAGTTCCACCGTGATCCAACATTGGCGCCGTCTGTGGGAATCAAACAAAAAGCTGATATGCCTTCTACTCGATCGATGGCGGCTGGCAAGAACAGAAGAGGACAATCCGGTGGTTCCCGTCACCCCGCTGCAACGAACCTGAATTCAGTACCAGAACAAGGGGAAAACCAGAACCATCCCCCGGCTGAGCTCTCCCAGACAGGGGGGCACAATGGGTCGCATCCCGAAGATGTTGCCCCTCGACACCAGGATAACAGGGGGCAGGAGGCTCCCCCAGCTGCAGATTTGACGAGGGCCGTGGCAGAGGCCATGCCCATGTTTCTGGCGGCTGTAGAGGCTCTCTTGGACCGAAGAGAGGCTGCGAGGAGGCAGTAGGAGATGCCCCCGCTGGAGGAAGCAACCCTACCAACAGAGGGTCGGAACGCGCAGGAAGCCCCGCCCCAAGGCCAAGACAGAGGCAGGGCAACTAGTCAGCCGGAAAGGTTCGTGGTTGACGGGCCAGGACCAGTACAACACAGGACCATTCCCCTGAATGGTCCCATCACTCCCGACCAGGTGGTAAAGATCGTGAACATCTGTATGGGAGAACAGAAGCCGCTGGTGTCGGAGCTGAGGGATCGATCCACTCATCCCTTCGTTCCCCGACTAATAGACACCCTCGCCCCGCCTGGGCTGGGTATCCCCGAGATTAAGGAATATGATGGCGAAGGAGATCCAGTCCGTCATGTCTAGAAGCATCTTATGGCGTGTCTGGGTAGAGCCCCGAATGAAGATATAGTGTGTACACTATTCCCAAACTCACTTGGAGAAAGAGCCCTGACCTGGTTCTTTAGCCTGCCCCCAGGTTGCATTACCTGTTGGGCGGACATGCACGACCGCTTCATTCGACAATACCAGGGCCGCAGACGTTTGTTGAAGAGCGTGAGGTCCCTAACCCAGGTGGTGCAGAGGCCCGACGAGTCGCTGGCACACTATTACCAGCGGTACACCGCCTGCGTAGCAGAGATAGACGAGGAAATCTCGGAGGGCGAGGCCATCCGCACCTTTATTCGGAACCTGACAGCCCCCTATGGCTCCGACCTGATGCACAGCGTGGCTGAGAAAGCTGTGTGGAATATGGAAGCATTACAGAAGAGGGTGAAGCGGCAGATCGATGTCCAGGAGTCAAAGATAGCCGCGGGAGAATTGGAGCCCCCAAAATCGAATAAAGGGAAGCAGGCGAGCAAGCCTTTCGACGATCGTAAGTCAAAGGGGAAACCTGAGGGCAGTCGGGACCGAGGTCGCCCTGGTCGGAAGGACGACAGACGTTCTTCAAGAAAAGACAAGCGGGAGGATTTTGACATTCCTCTCAACTGCTCCATGGCGGAAGTGCTGACAGTCATGGAACGACAAGGTATCTCCAGGTACCCCCCGAAGAAAGATGGAGAATTCCTGGGTTCCCGCACAGATCGCTATTGTCGGTTTCACCGCGCAAATGGCCACGACACCAATCACTGTCGGGAGCTGAAGAAGGAGATTGAAAAGCTAATCCAGAAGGGAAAGCTCAAGGAGTTCGTTGGGGACAAACGATGCCGGTCCCGCTCTCGGTCCCAATCGCGGTCCCGTTCCCGATCCCGCGATCGGTCCCCGAAGAAGAAGAGAACTGATCCAGAGTCATCTGGTGTTCGCAAAGAAAGACGAGTCATCAACGTGATTCATGGAGGATTTGCTGCTGGAGGTGATACCTCATCCGCCCGAGAGGTTTACGCCTCTAGGATTCCTACGGCGGTGGTGCTAGGTAAGAGGTCTCGATCTTGGACCTTGAAAGAAGAGATGGTAATCTCCTTCTCGTCGGAAGACCTCATAGGCGTGGAGACCCCGCACGACGATGCCTTAGTAGTAACTTTGGACGTAGACAGGTTCGAGATGAAGAGAATTCTAATTGACGGAGGGAGCTCCTCCGACATTCTATTCATGGACGCGTTGGAAGCTATGGGGAAGACGAAGAAAGATCTAAAGGAGGCAAACTTCCCGATGGTCGGGTTCTCTGGCTCAACCTCCTACCCGCTAGGAGTGATCACCTTACCAGTGGAGTTTGGTAGCGGGTGGAAATCAGAAAGGAGGAACGTGGAGTTTGTCGTGGTTGATTCCGCGGGGACCTACAACGCAATTATCGGGAGAACCACCATCAATCCCCTGATGGCGGTTGCCTCGACTGTGCACCAGAAGATGAAGTTCCCGACTGACCACGGGGTCGGAGAGGTCAAGGGCGACCAGGTGGCTTCCCGAAAATGCTATGTTAATGCCACCCGGAGGAGGAGGCGAGAGGCCATGACTGTCCTCCAGACAGACACAGATCCCAGAGAAGAGTTTGGGCGTCCCGCCCCCGTAGAAGATCTGAAAGAAGTCGAGATCGACGGACCCCAGAGGAAGGTGAAAATCGGGTCTGCTCTAACTGAGGAGACAGCCCAAAAATTGGTGGAGATGCAGAAAGAGTTCAAAGAGCTGTTTGCCTGGTCCCCCAGCGATATGCCAGGAATCAGCCCCGACGTGATCGTACACGAGCTGAAAATAGACCCCGCGATCAAGCCTATCACACAGAAAAGGCGTCCGATGGGCACGGATAAGAAGATCGCGATCCAACAGGAGGTGGGTAGGTTGCTCGATGCTGGTTTCATTAAGGAGCTCCGATTCCAGACTTGGGTTGCCAACCCAGTGCTGGTGAAGAAGACTAACGGGAAGTGGCGAATGTGCGTGGACTTCCGCGACTTGAACAAGGCTTGTCCAAAGGATTGCTATCCACTTCCGAGGATTGACCAGCTGGTGGATGCCACATCGGGACATGAGCTGTTAAGTTTCATGGATGCGTATTCAGGCTACAACCAGATCAAGATGGCCAAAGAAGACGCCCCCCACACAGCGTTCTATGCAGACAGCGACATCTATCACTACGATGTCATGCCTTTCGGGTTGATCAATGCCGGGGCAACCTACCAACGGATGGTGAATAAGCTGTTTGGAGATATGCTGGGAGAAACCATGGAAGCCTACGTGGATGATATGCTGGTGAAGTCCCGACAAGCCGAGGATCACATGCACAACCTGACCATGGCATTTGAGCGGATGAGGCTCCATCAAGTTCGTCTGAACCTGACGAAATGCGCCTTCGTAGTCCACTCAGGGAAATTTTTGGGCTTCATGGTAAGCCAAAGAGGAATTGAAGTGAACCCTGAGAAGCTGAGGGCAATCGAGGAGATGAAGTCTCCGATAAACCATCGGGAGGTGCAAGTACTGAATGGCCGACTAGCTGCAATGAACCGCTTCCTGTCCAAAGCCAGCGACCGATCAATGCCGTTTTTTGAAGTCTTGAGGGCCAACAAAAAATTTGAATGGACCGCCAAATGTGAAGAGGCATTCCAAGCACTAAAGCAGCACCTTCGCACACTCCCGCCGCTGGCAAAACCGGTTCCAGGCGAGCCGCTCTTCCTTTATTTGGTTGTTTCTGAATTTGCCATTAGCTCTGTGTTAGTAAAGGTTGTCGAGGGTAATCAAGTCCCCGTCTATTATGTAAGCAAGGCATTTGCCAAATCTGAATTGAACTATCCCGCCGTTGAGAAGTACCTCTTTGCGTTGATAATTACTGCTCAGAAGCTAAGGCCATATTTCCACGCACACGAGATCACTGTGCTAACGAACCAGCCTTTGAAGCATTTTTTGAACCGACCGGATGCGTCGGGGAGATTGGTGAAATGGGCAGTAGAGCTCAGTGAGTTTCGAATACACTTTGCTCCAAGAACGGCCATCAAGGGCCAGGCATTGGCGGACTTTATAGCAGAATCTACAGCCCCCGATCTAGAAGAAACGGGCCCTGTAGAGGGGGCAACCATGGAGGTCCCGACAGAAGAACAACCAGAGAGGGCAGAGCAATCAGAACAGCCAAACAAAGAAAATACCTGGGAGATGTACACGGACGGCTCCGCGAGTTCAGATGGGTCAGGAGCGGGCTTTTTGTTGATACCACCAGGTGAAGGTGAACCTCTCCGATACGCCTTGGCTTTAACATTCAAGGCCACAAACAACGAAACGGAGTATGAAGCTCTTATCACGGGCCTAAAAATTGCTAAAGGCACTGGAATCGATCACTTGAGAGTGAAGTGTGACGCAGCGTTAATCGTGAACCAAGTTCAAGGTCGATACGAAGCAAGGAGTGCGATAATGAAGAAGTATCTGCAAGAGGTACAAGCCCTGAGAGAGAGCTTCAAAAGCTTCGATATCGAGGCTATTCCGAGGGAGGAGAACGTAGAGGCAGACGCCTTGAGCAAATTTGCCCTGGGGGCACCCTTAGAAGAAAGTCGGAAGGTGCACTTCCTGGAAAGGGTGATCTTTTCAAACATCGACCCAACACAGGTGTGCGCCATTGAAGCGAGATCGGAGGAAGAGCCCACTTGGATGACCCCGATAGTCGCGTATCTGACTACGGGGGCAGTCCCCGAGGATAAGGTAGCAGCAGACAGGATATGTCGGATCGCGTCTAATTATGTGATGCTGGACAATCAGCTGTACAAGAAGGGCTGGTTCTCGACTCCGTACTTGAAGTGTGTAGCAGAACCCGACACCAACCGAATCCTGAAGGAAATGCATGAGGGGATCGCGGCTTGTCACAAAGGGGCCCGATCCATTTTGAGGAAGGTGTTGAACTTAGGCTACTATTGGCCCACGATGAACAAAGAAGCAACGGCGTTGGTCCGATCATGCGACGCGTGCCAGAGGTACGCCCCCAGTATCGTGGCTCCGGCTGCTAACCTGACATCCATCAAGAGCGCTTGGCCCTTCGCACAGTGGGGCATCGACTTGGTGGGACCTCTTCCACAAGCACAAGGACAATGTAAGTATTTACTTGTAGCTATCGATTATTTTTCGAAATGGATAGAGGCGAAGGCATTGGCCAGAACAACGGGGAACCAGATCGTCAAGTTCCTCCAAACCCACATCGTGTCCAGATACGGGATTCCTAAGGTGGTGATCAGCGACAATGGCCCACCGTTTAACGGCTCTCAGGTGAGGGAGTATCTGGAAGAACTGAACGTTGAGCATCGGACCGCCTCCGTACGCCATGCTCAGACTAATGGCCAGGTGGAGTCAGCCAACAAAATCGTGATGGATGGCCTGTAGAAGAGGGTCTATGCCTTGAAGGGCAAATGGCTGAACGAACTGGAAAATGTACTTTGGGCTGTTAGAACGACACCCAAACGATCAATAGGGGCAACTCCGTTTGGCCTCGTATATGGCACGGAAGCTGTCGCCCCTGTGGAGGTAGCTGTGGCGTCCCATCGGATGAGATATTACGAGCCCCTAACGAACGATGAAGCGAGACGTCTGGACTTGGACTTACTCGAAGAGAAAAGGCGGGAAGCTGATGAAGTCCAAGCTCGAATGCGCTTAGCGACGGCCAGATACTACAATCGGCGAGTGAAATCCCGACAATTCTTTGTCGGAGAGCTAGTTTGGCGTCGCAACGAGTTCACCCTTTTGGATCGAATCAACAAGATGTCACCAAAATGGGAAGGACCTTATAAGGTCGTGGGGATGCCAGCTCCGAACGCATACAAGTTGGAAGACCTCGATGGCAGAACGTTAAAGCATTCTTTCAGTGGCGAACACTTGAAGAAACACCATGCTTGAAGAAAGTCGCCTTAAGTGGTGCCCGATAAAGTCGCCTTAAGTGGTGCCCGATGTAAAATCGCCTTAAGTGGTGTATGCTGTTTATCGTTTAATTCGATGTAAGCCTATCTTATGCCAATAAATAAAGAGGTCGCTTCCAAATAAAGAGTTGTCCTTAGATTTATGCTAAGTGTAAAAGTCGCCTTCAGTGGTGCCCGATGAAAGTCGCCTTCAGTGGTGCACGATGAAAGTCGCCTTCAGTGGTGCACGATGAAAGTCGCCTTCAGTGGTGCCCGATGAAAGTCGCCTTTAGTGGTGCACGATGAAAGTCGCCTTCAGTGGTGCACGATGAAAGTCGCCTTCAGTGGTGCACGATGAAAGTCGCCTTCAGTGGTGCACGATGAAAGTCGCCTTCAGTGGTGCCCGATGAAAGTCGCCTTCAGTGGTGCACGATGAAAGTCGCCTTCAGTGGTGCACGATGAAAGTCGCCTTCAGTGGTGCACGATGAAAGTCGCCTTCAGTGGTGCACAATACTTAGATTTATTCTAAGTATCCAAAAGTCGCCTTCAGTGGTGCACGATGAAAGTCGCCTTCAGTGGTGCACGATGAAAGTCGCCTTCAGTGGTGCACGATGAAAGCCGCCCTAAGTGGTGCACAATACTTAGATTTATTCTAAGTATCCAAAAGTCGCCTTCAGTGGTGCACGATGAAAGTCGCCTTCAGTGGTGCACGATGAAAGTCGCCTTCAGTGGTGCACGATGAAAGTCGCCTTCAGTGGTGCACGATGAAAGTCGCCTTCCGTGGTGCACGATGAAAGCCGCCCTAAGTGGTGCACAATACTTAGATTTATTCTAAGTATCCAAAAGTCGCCTTCAGTGGTGCACGATGAAAGTCGCCTTCAGTGGTGCACGATGAAAGTCGCCTTCAGTGGTGCACGATGAAAGTCGCCTTAAGTGGTGCACAATACTTAGATTTATTCTAAGTATCCAAAAGTCGTCTTAAGTGATGCGTGGGACTAAGTCGCCTTAAGTGGTGCACGATCTTTAGGTTTATCCTAAGTAAACGATTAAGTCGTCTTAAGTGACGCACTCGATATTAAGTAGCCTTAAGTGGTGCAAGTTATTAAATCGTCGGGAAGGACGTATGAGAAATTCTTAAGTATCGAAGTTTCGACTGCTAAGAACTAAGTCGTCTTAAGTGATGCACTCGATGCTAAGTCGCCTTAAGTGGTGCAGGTTGTTAAATCGTCCGGAAAGATGATCGGAGAGACTCCAAAGACCTTCGAAATCACAGAGCTTGGAATTGCAGAGGAATCGCAGAGAACTTTTGAGAATTCGAAGACGGTAAAAGTTAAATTATGACTGTGGCTAGGGTTTTATAGTCGAAGAAGACGGTTGAAAGGACACTTCGATCCGAGTCGTCGAAGTCGAAGAGTCTTAATCTGGACCGTTGAGATGAAACGTGCAGAAGGACAACGGGCGCAATGATGAAACGGCCTGAAAAGCACTTTTCAGAAAAAGACAGGCGCGAAAAATCAGGCACGTGGGTCGAAAACGTCACCCCATTATCTGCTGCATTTAATGCACTAAAAAACCGAAGAGACCTTTGGGATATAGTAGTTATCTACAAAACCCTGAGGAAACTTAGATGAGAAGACTGATAAATTAAGTAACTGAACCAAGGAACAGATCCCCGACTCTAGTATTGGAAAATCGGGAGTTGGAAGACACGACGAACTAAAAGTCCCTCATGTCTTGGGGGCAAATGATGGGTCCGACTACAGCCGTCAGGCCCTTTAACGGCGAGGAAACGGCAAACAGGCCCACTAGGCCCAGAGTAAGGGTCAAGATGACCTAGGAGGAGGGTCCCGATGAAGGGAGTCCCGACGAAGCAAGGTCCCGACAGAGTCGGTCCCGACAATGGAGCTGGAAGCTCCCGATGAGAAGCCTTTAAGTAGGCCCCGATGATGAATCCCTGAGAATGATTGGCCCTGTCACGATGACGAGGGGCCCCGAGCGGTGACACAACGAGATAACTCTGGAGTCCCCGACGGGAGTCGGGACTCGTTATCAGAAGATAAAGCCAAGATATGCGGGGCGTGGCCGAGATACGCGGAACGTGGTTAAGATACACGGAGCGTGGCCGAGATACGCGGGGCATGGCTAAGATACGCGAGATCACGTACGAGATATGCGGGATACGGGCTAACCACCCCTAACGGTTCGCCAGGTACCTGAGGCATCTCTTTGCCTATAAAAGGGTAGGAGGTCACCTCAGATCACTTACGTTGAGTTGAATACACTTTGATATCTGTTACTTGCCAGTCAGACGAAGTACTCATTTAAGCATCGGAGAGGGATTCTGGGTCACCGCCCGGTCTATCCCCTCTTGCAGGATTGCGTGGAGCAAAGGAGCTAGGATTGCCGTCAAGATCCGTACCGGAGTTCCACCGTGATCCAACAAATCCAAAATTTTTTCGAACTTTAAATTTAATCTAAACAGTGCTCTTAGGGTTTGCGTTTTAACACGTTTTTCGGTTAAAACCTTAATACCTAGTTTCGATTATGGGGATGGATCTCGGATATGCATGTTTTTTGGATTGTATTAAATTAGTGGGCTGGATTGCAATTGCTTACTTTCTGCTACATATATATTAGAACTGTCGTCTTGACTTAGTCAAGCTAGCTGGATATTAATTGCGAGCATTGAGCTCTTGGATTTAAATATATGTATTGCGCAATAGGATAGACATGCTATGCCGATTGAAAGTGCATAGAATCCATGTCTAGAAATTTCGCATGATTTATTGTAAGCCTGAATTGCAAAACAACCCTTAATATTTTCTAAACGTTTTTAAAACTGAAAATTCCAGTCGCCAATTATGCATGATTTGTGCGGATGTTGCATGTTTTGACACGTATGCTAGGATGTTCAATGATAGAAAGCATTTGATAATTTACTTTACGTAGAATTATATATGCTAGGAACATTAGACGCTTGACGCGTAAGCATGCTTTGGTTTGCTTCGGGTATACTTATTTGTAAATTTCCGTTCCGGTAATTTACAATACAATACCCGTTTTCAAAAGACTGATCTATTGGATTGAACACGACAATAATGTGAACTCTTTCACAACACCCCCTTCCCTCGGTTTACTGGCGGTCGGTTTGGTTTAGTGACTGAAGGATCACTATTCGTCGTATTCCATCCTAATAGATAATCTGATGTTTGCAATTCTGTCAAAATGTTATTGTCTTCCTAAACTTGCATAATCATCAATGTGTGAGTTGGCTCAATTAGTGCGATACGATATTACTCGCAATCTTGATGGTATTAATTATGATGAGTAAAATTGGAGTGTGTGTTGAACTCTCCACTACGATTCCGAAATGTGGAGAGGACAACTACGGATGAATATAGTAATCTGTATGATTTTGACAATGAGAAATGAATGTGAAAATTTGTTTCCCCAATAATTAGAGTATGTTCTTTGATGATATGAACACATATATGGTGATACAATCAACCTTGGTAAAAAGGGGTTGATGAAGACTTCAATTAAAACCAGACAATGTTATAGCTTAGTATTTCTTCGCATCCGCCTCGGTGGAAGCAAGGATGCAAACGCTAGAATGTTTCGGTTGAAGGAGATGGTCTTCTCTCTTTTCATGGATTTCGGCGTAAAACCCGCATCGGATCTTCAAGATAAAAGGTCAACATGAAAATGGTGTATATGGTTGTCTGATATTGACAAGACTCAATAATTATGAGCCTAATCAAATACAATAACCACAACAGTGAAAGGGAAACCTTATCTGCTCACCATAATGAGTTCGAAAGAAGTGAACGATGATCCGCAAAGCAAGAAGAGAACTGGACCGAATAAGTCCTATACAATAATCCGGTGGGTTAAACCCCGTTGATAAAGTGCGTCTTAAATACGCCTCGTAGGTCATGTGTATGAAACTGTAAAATGTTTTATACGGACATAGATCATTTGAAGTGATTCATTCGTGAATTTACTCAGACGAGTTGTTCAACTTGACTCAAAGTTCTTGACTATATGCGCCAGAATCATGGATCAAATATGCAAAATTCAAAACAAGAACTATACCATTGTCATTTATGGTTCGTTGTTCGTTTCTAAAATAATGGTTATTTTGATATTCGGAGTTATTGAATAAAGTAATTGTTGATCGATTTGAAGATCAATTTACTTAATCAATTTAACGTCTCGGCTGAACGAGAACTATCCGAAACGAAAATTCAAACCTAAGGGTTAGGACCAAAATTTCGGCCAGGTAAAACTGTATGAATAAAACGAAACGACTCACATAATCCGTCATCTCAGTCGGTACAACTGAACTGAAAAAACCCATCGATTGCGTAACTAGATCGAAATATTTAGTAATTCTTATTTGTTAGTACTCCATTTACAATGATTATATGTGTAATGATTAAACATGTTCAAAACCGATTAAATTAAATTTGGAAATGAAACGATTTAAACCACGGGATAAAACTGGTTTTATGCGCCGTACGCGCGTGTACCTCGAAAGACGAAACACATCGTTTTGAAGTACAAATTTAATAATGAAGTATTTTAATAAATGAATGCTGGATTTTCGTTTATAATCCTTTGGAAATAACTCATTGAAGACTACTATAGTTAGAAGTATGCTTTAATGCTACTACGATTTAGTAGAACATCAACTATAGCATTAAAGAGAAAGCTTAAATTCATAGCCCATGAGATGGATAAATCTCTAGATGAGTTAATTAACGAAAGGAAGTAGTCAGTAAAATGACACTCCCACTACAAGCCTTTAACGAAAAGTTTTGGCTAAGCAATCATATTATTAAATACTTCAAGAAACATAGTCTAAAATTACATTAAATTAGGATCTAACATTAATTGTTCCTAAGGGACCAAATTAAGTTGATTCATATTAATGTAAAACTATGTTCCAATAAAATCGGTTAGACCGTTACCTTAAAAGCTAAGAAATGATTCGGGTGAAACCTTATCATAAAGCTGCATTAATTTGCACATTAAACATGTATATATCAAGAGTACGGTCTACTCTTAAAGGATAAAAATTTAAGATTAGCTTGGATTAATGGTAACGTGGACGAACATGACACATTATAGAAATATGAGGATGGACTTCCAATGCTTTGCGGAACGAAACAAACTAAAGTACTGATCGGATTAAAAATGATAAAGGAGATTCTCAGGTCCCACATACTTCGAGTGGGAGAATGATGTAGCATTAGTAAACGCATTAGTGAATGACATGGTAAATGATCCAGTGGGAGGGTTCACTCCCCCTCACATAATAATCACTAAATGTTAATGCGAATCAAGTCGGACCTGATAATAATCCGGTGGGTTAAACCCCGTTGATAAAGTGCGTCTTAAATACGCCTCGTAGGTCATGTGTATGAAACTGTAAAATGTTTTATACGGACATAGATAATTTGAAGTGATTCATTCGTGAATTTACTCAGACGAGATGTTCAACTTGACTCAAAGTTCTTGACTATATGCGCCAGAATCATGGATCAAATATGCAAACTTCAAAACAAGAACTATACCATTGTCATTTATGGTTCGTTGTTCGTTTCTAAAATTTTGGTTATTTTGAGATTCGGAGTTATTGAATAAAGTAATTGTTGATCGATTTGAAGATCAATTTACTTAATCAATTTAACGTCTCGGCTGAACGAGAACTATCCGAAACGAAAATTCAAACCTAAGGGTTAGGACCAAAATTTCGGCCAGGTAAAACTGTATGAATAAAACGAAACGACTCACATAATCCGTCATCTCAGTCGGTACAACTGAACTGAAAAAACCCATCGATTGCGTAACTAGATCGAAATATTTAGTAATTCTTATTTGTTAGTACTCCATTTACAATGATTATATGTGTAATGATTAATCATGTTCAAAACCGATTAAATTAAATTTGGAAACGAAACGATTTAAACCACGGGATAAAACTGGTTTTATGCGCCGTACGCGCGTGTACCTCGAAAGACGAAACACATCGTTTTGAAGTACAAATTTAATAATGAAGTATTTTAATAAATGAATGCTGGATTTTCGTTTATAATCCTTTGGAAATAACTCATTGAAGACTACTATAGTTAGAAGTATGCTTTAATGCTACTACGATTTAGTAGAACATCAACTATAGCATTAAAGAGAAAGCTTAAATTCATAGCCCATGAGATGGATAAATCTCTAGATGAGTTAATTAACGAAAGGAAGTAGTCAGTAAAATGACACTCCCACTACAAGCCTTTAACGAAAAGTTTTTGCTAAGCAATCATATTATTAAATACTTCAAGAAACATAGTCTAAAATTACATTAAATTAGGATCTAACATTAATTGTTCCTAAGGGACCAAATTAAGTTGATTCATATTAATGTAAAACTATGTTCCAATAAAATCGGTTAGACCGTTACCTTAAAAGCTAAGAAATGATTCGGGTGAAACCTTATCATAAAGCTACATTAATTTGCACATTAAACATGTATATATCAAGAGTACGGTCTACTCTTAAAGGATAAAAATTTAAGATTAGCTTGGATTAATGGTAACGTGGACGAACATGACACATTATAGAAATATGAGGATGGACTTCCAATGCTTTGCGGAACGAAACAAACTAAAGTACTGATCGGATTAAAAATGATAAAGGAGATTCTCAGGTCCCACATACTTCGAGTGGGAGAATGATGTAGCATTAGTAAACGCATTAGTGAATGACATGGTAAATGATCCAGTGGGAGGGTTCACTCCCCCTCACATAATAATCACTAAATGTTAATGCGAATCAAGTCGGACCTGATAATAATCCGGTGGGTTAAACCCCGTTGATAAAGTGCGTCTTAAATACGCCTCGTAGGTCATGTGTATGAAACTGTAAAATGTTTTATACGGACATAGATAATTTGAAGTGATTCATTCGTGAATTTACTCAGACGAGATGTTCAACTTGACTCAAAGTTCTTGACTATATGCGCCAGAATCATGGATCAAATATGCAAACTTCAAAACAAGAACTATACCATTGTCATTTATGGTTCGTTGTTCGTTTCTAAAATTTTGGTTATTTTGAGATTCGGAGTTATTGAATAAAGTAATTGTTGATCGATTTGAAGATCAATTTACTTAATCAATTTAACGTCTCGGCTGAACGAGAACTATCCGAAACGAAAATTCAAACCTAAGGGTTAGGACCAAAATTTCGGCCAGGTAAAACTGTATGAATAAAACGAAACGACTCACATAATCCGTCATCTCAGTCGGTACAACTGAACTGAAAAAACCCATCGATTGCGTAACTAGATCGAAATATTTAGTAATTCTTATTTGTTAGTACTCCATTTACAATGATTATATGTGTAATGATTAAACATGTTCAAAACCGATTAAATTAAATTTGGAAACGAAACGATTTAAACCACGGGATAAAACTGGTTTTATGCGCCGTACGCGCGTGTACCTCGAAAGACGAAACACATCGTTTTGAAGTACAAATTTAATAATGAAGTATTTTAATAAATGAATGCTGGATTTTCGTTTATAATCCTTTGGAAATAACTCATTGAAGACTACTATAGTTAGAAGTATGCTTTAATGCTACTACGATTTAGTAGAACATCAACTATAGCATTAAAGAGAAAGCTTAAATTCATAGCCCATGAGATGGATAAATCTCTAGATGAGTTAATTAACGAAAGGAAGTAGTCAGTAAAATGACACTCCCACTACAAGCCTTTAACGAAAAGTTTTTGCTAAGCAATCATATTATTAAATACTTCAAGAAACATAGTCTAAAATTACATTAAATTAGGATCTAACATTAATTGTTCCTAAGGGACCAAATTAAGTTGATTCATATTAATGTAAAACTATGTTCCAATAAAATCGGTTAGACCGTTACCTTAAAAGCTAAGAAATGATTCGGGTGAAACCTTATCATAAAGCTACATTAATTTGCACATTAAACATGTATATATCAAGAGTACGGTCTACTCTTAAAGGATAAAAATTTAAGATTAGCTTGGATTAATGGTAACGTGGACGAACATGACACATTATAGAAATATGAGGATGGACTTCCAATGCTTTGCGGAACGAAACAAACTAAAGTACTGATCGGATTAAAAATGATAAAGGAGATTCTCAGGTCCCACATACTTCGAGTGGGAGAATGATGTAGCATTAGTAAACGCATTAGTGAATGACATGGTAAATGATCCAGTGGGAGGGCTCACTCCCCCTCACATAATAATCACTAAATGTTAATGCGAATCAAGTCGGTCCTGATAATAATCCGGTGGGTTAAACCCCGTTGATAAAGTGCGTCTTAAATACGCCTCGTAGGTCATGTGTATGAAACTGTAAAATGTTTTATACGGACATAGATAATTTGAAGTGATTCATTCGTGAATTTACTCAGACGAGATGTTCAACTTGACTCAAAGTTCTTGACTATATGCGCCAGAATCATGGATCAAATATGCAAACTTCAAAACAAGAACTATACCATTGTCATTTATGGTTCGTTGTTCGTTTCTAAAATTTTGGTTATTTTGAGATTCGGAGTTATTGAATAAAGTAATTGTTGATCGATTTGAAGATCAATTTACTTAATCAATTTAACGTCTCGGTTGAACGAGAACGATCCGAAACGAAAATTCAAACCTAAGGGTTAGGACCCAAATTTCGGCCAGGTAAAACTGTATGAATAAAACGAAACGACTCACATAATCTGTCATCTCAGTCGGTACAACTGAACTGAAAAAACCCATCGATTGCGTAACTAGATCGAAATATTTAGTAATTCTTATTTGTTAGTACTCCATTTACAATGATTATATGCGTAATGATTAAACATGTTCAAAACCGATGAAATTTAATTTGGAAACGAAACGATTTAAACCACGGGATAAAACTGGTTTTATGCGCCGTACGCGCGTGTACCTCAAAAGACGAAACACATCATTTTGAAGTACAAATTTAATAATGAAGTATTTTAATAAATGAATGCTGAATTTTCGTTTATAATCCTTTGGAAATAACTCATTGAAGACTACTATAGTTAGAAGTATGCTTTAATGCTACTACGATTTAGTAGAACATCAACTATAGCATTAAAGAGAAAGCATAAATTCATAGCCCATGAGATGGATAAATCTCTAGATGAGTTAATTAACGAAAGGAAGTAGTCAGTAAAATGACACTCCCACTACAAGCCTTTAACGAAAAGTTTTGGCTAAGATATCATATTATTAAATACTTCAAGAAACATAGTCTAAAATTACATTAAATTAGGATCTAACATTAATTGTTCCTAAGGGACCAAATTAAGTTGATTCATATTAATGTAAAACTATGTTCCAATAAAATCGGTTAGACCGTTACCTTAAAAGCTAAGAAATGATTCGGGTGAATCCTTATCATAAAGCTGCATTAATTTGCACATTAAACATGTATATATCAAGAGTACGGTCTACTCTTAAAGGATAAAAATTTAAGATTAGCTTGGATTAATGGTAACGTGGACGAACATGACACATTATAGAAATATGAGGATGGACTTCCAATGCTTTGCGGAACGAAACAAACTAAAGTACTGATCGGATTAAAAATGATAAAGGAGATTCTCAGGTCCCACATACTTCGAGTGGGAGAATGATATAGCATTAGTAAACGCATTAGTGAATGACATGGTAAATGATCTAGTGGGAGGGCTCACTCCCCCTCACATAATAATCACTAAATGTTAATGCGAATCAAGTCGGACCTGATAATAATCCGGTGGGTTAAACCCCGTTGATAAAGTGCGTCTTAAATACGCCTCGTAGGTCATGTGTATGAAACTGTAAAATGTTTTATAGGGACATAGATAATTTGAAGTGATTCATTCGTGAATTTACTCAGACGAGATGTTCAACTTGACTCAAAGTTCTTGACTATATGCGCCAGAATCATGGATCAAATATGCAAACTTCAAAACAAGAACTATACCATTGTCATTTATGGTTCGTTGTTCGTTTCTAAAATTTTGGTTATTTTGAGATTCGGAGTTATTGAATAAAGTAATTGTTGATCGATTTGAAGATCAATTTACTTAATCAATTTAACGTCTCGGCTGAATGAAACTATCCGAAACGAAAATTCAAACCTAAGGGTTAGGACCAAAATTTCGGCCAGGTAAAACTGTATGAATAAAACGAAACGACTCACATAATCCGTCATCTCAGTCGGTACAACTGAACTGAAAAAACCCATCGATTGCGTAACTAGATCGAAATATTTAGTAATTCTTATTTGTTAGTACTCCATTTACAATGATTATATGCGTAATGATTAAACATGTTCAAAACCGATGAAATTTAATTTGGAAACGAAACGATTTAAACCACGGGATAAAACTGGTTTTATGCGCCGTACGCGCGTGTACCTCAAAAGACGAAACACATCATTTTGAAGTACAAATTTAATAATGAAGTATTTTAATAAATGAATGCTGAATTTTCGTTTATAATCCTTTGGAAATAACTCATTGAAGACTACTATAGTTGGAAGTATGCTTTAATGCTACTACGATTTAGTAGAACATCAACTATAGCATTAAAGAGAAAGCTTAAATTCATAGCCCATGAGATGGATAAATCTCTAGATGAGTTAATTAACGAAAGGAAGTAGTCAGTAAAATGACACTCCCACTACAAGCCTTTAACGAAAAGTTTTGGCTAAGCAATCATATTATTAAATACTTCAAGAAACATAGTCTAAAATTACATTAAATTAGGATCTAACATTAATTGTTCCTAAGGGACCAAATTAAGTTGATTCATATTAATGTAAAACTATGTTCCAATAAAATCGGTTAGACCGTTACCTTAAAAGCTAAGAAATGATTCGGGTGAAACCTTATCATAAAGCTGCATTAATTTGCACATTAAACATGTATATATCAAGAGTACGGTCTACTCTTAAAGGATAAAAATTTAAGATTAGCTTGGATTAATGGTAACGTGGACGAACATGACACATTATAGAAATATGAGGATGGACTTCCAATGCTTTGCGGAACGAAACAAACTAAAGTACTGATCGGATTAAAAATGATAAAGGAGATTCTCAGGTCCCACATACTTCGAGTGGGAGAATGATGTAGCATTAGTAAACGCATTAGTGAATGACATGGTAAATGATCCAGTGGGAGGGCTCACTCCCCCTCACATAATAATCACTAAATGTTAATGCGAATCAAGTCGGACCTGATAATAATCCGGTGGGTTAAACCCCGTTGATAAAGTGCGTCTTAAATACGCCTCGTAGGTCATGTGTATGAAACTGTAAAATGTTTTATACGGACATAGATAATTTGAAGTGATTCATTCGTGAATTTACTCAGACGAGATGTTCAACTTGACTCAAAGTTCTTGACTATATGCGCCAGAATCATGGATCAAATATGCAAACTTCAAAACAAGAACTATACCATTGTCATTTATGGTTCGTTGTTCGTTTCTAAAATTTTGGTTATTTTGAGATTCGGAGTTATTGAATAAAGTAATTGTTGATCGATTTGAAGATCAATTTACTTAATCAATTTAACGTCTCGGCTGAATGAGAACTATCCGAAACGAAAATTCAAACCTAAGGGTTAGGACCAAAATTTCGGCCAGGTAAAACTGTATGAATAAAACGAAACGACTCACATAATCCGTCATCTCAGTCGGTACAACTGAACTGAAAAAACCCATCGATTGCGTAACTAGATCGAAATATTTAGTAATTCTTATTTGTTAGTACTCCATTTACAATGATTATATGTGTAATGATTAAACATGTTCAAAACCGATTAAATTAAATTTGGAAACGAAACGATTTAAACCACGGGATAAAACTGGTTTTATGCGCCGTACGCGCGTGTACCTCGAAAGACGAAACACATCGTTTTGAAGTACAAATTTAATAATGAAGTATTTTAATAAATGAATGCTGGATTTTCGTTTATAATCCTTTGGAAATAACTCATTGAAGACTACTATAGTTAGAAGTATGCTTTAATGCTACTACGATTTAGTAGAACATCAACTATAGCATTAAAGAGAAAGCTTAAATTCATAGCCCATGAGATGGATAAATCTCTAGATGAGTTAATTAACGAAAGGAAGTAGTCAGTAAAATGACACTCCCACTACAAGCCTTTAACGAAAAGTTTTTGCTAAGCAATCATATTATTAAATACTTCAAGAAACATAGTCTAAAATTACATTAAATTAGGATCTAACATTAATTGTTCCTAAGGGACCAAATTAAGTTGATTCATATTAATGTAAAACTATGTTCCAATAAAATCGGTTAGACCGTTACCTTAAAAGCTAAGAAATGATTCGGGTGAAACCTTATCATAAAGCTACATTAATTTGCACATTAAACATGTATATATCAAGAGTACGGTCTACTCTTAAAGGATAAAAATTTAAGATTAGCTTGGATTAATGGTAACGTGGACGAACATGACACATTATAGAAATATGAGGATGGACTTCCAATGCTTTGCGGAACGAAACAAACTAAAGTACTGATCGGATTAAAAATGATAAAGGAGATTCTCGGGTCCCACATACTTCGAGTGGGAGAATGATGTAGCATTAGTAAACGCATTAGTGAATGACATGGTAAATGATCCAGTGGGAGGGCTCACTCCCCCTCACATAATAATCACTAAATGTTAATGCGAATCAAGTCGGTCCTGATAATAATCCGGTGGGTTAAACCCCGTTGATAAAGTGCGTCTTAAATACGCCTCGTAGGTCATGTGTATGAAACTGTAAAATGTTTTATACGGACATAGATAATTTGAAGTGATTCATTCGTGAATTTACTCAGACGAGATGTTCAACTTGACTCAAAGTTCTTGACTATATGCGCCAGAATCATGGATCAAATATGCAAACTTCAAAACAAGAACTATATCATTGTCATTTATGGTTCGTTGTTCGTTTCTAAAATTTTGGTTATTTTGAGATTCGGAGTTATTGAATAAAGTAATTGTTGATCGATTTGAAGATCAATTTACTTAATCAATTTAACGTCTCGGTTGAACGAGAACGATCCGAAACGAAAATTCAAACCTAAGGGTTAGGACCCAAATTTCGGCCAGGTAAAACTGTATGAATAAAACGAAACGACTCACATAATCTGTCATCTCAGTCGGTACAACTGAACTGAAAAAACCCATCGATTGCGTAACTAGATCGAAATATTTAGTAATTCTTATTTGTTAGTACTCCATTTACAATGATTATATGCGTAATGATTAAACATGTTCAAAACCGATGAAATTTAATTTGGAAACGAAACGATTTAAACCACGGGATAAAACTGGTTTTATGCGCCGTACGCGCGTGTACCTCAAAAGACGAAACACATCATTTTGAAGTACAAATTTAATAATGAAGTATTTTAATAAATGAATGCTGAATTTTCGTTTATAATCCTTTGGAAATAACTCATTGAAGACTACTATAGTTAGAAGTATGCTTTAATGCTACTACGATTTAGTAGAACATCAACTATAGCATTAAAGAGAAAGCTTAAATTCATAGCCCATGAGATGGATAAATCTCTAGATGAGTTAATTAACGAAAGGAAGTAGTCAGTAAAATGACACTCCCACTACAAGCCTTTAACGAAAAGTTTTGGCTAAGATATCATATTATTAAATACTTCAAGAAACATAGTCTAAAATTACATTAAATTAGGATCTAACATTAATTGTTCCTAAGGGACCAAATTAAGTTGATTCATATTAATGTAAAACTATGTTCCAATAAAATCGGTTAGACCGTTACCTTAAAAGCTAAGAAATGATTCGGGTGAAACCTTATCATAAAGCTGCATTAATTTGCACATTAAACATGCATATATCAAGAGTACGGTCTACTCTTAAAGGATAAAAATTTAAGATTAGCTTGGATTAATGGTAACGTGGACGAACATGACACATTATAGAAATATGAGGATGGACTTCCAATGCTTTGCGGAACGAAACAAACTAAAGTACTGATCGGATTAAAAATGATAAAGGAGATTCTCAGGTCCCACATACTTCGAGTGGGAGAATGATATAGCATTAGTAAACGCATTAGTGAATGACATGGTAAATGATCTAGTGGGAGGGCTCACTCCCCCTCACATAATAATCACTAAATGTTAATGCGAATCAAGTCGGACCTGATAATAATCCGGTGGGTTAAACCCCGTTGATAAAGTGCGTCTTAAATACGCCTCGTAGGTCATGTGTATGAAACTGTAAAATGTTTTATACGGACATAGATAATTTGAAGTGATTCATTCGTGAATTTACTCAGACGAGATGTTCAACTTGACTCAAAGTTCTTGACTATATGCGCCAGAATCATGGATCAAATATGCAAACTTCAAAACAAGAACTATACCATTGTCATTTATGGTTCGTTGTTCGTTTCTAAAATTTTGGTTATTTTGAGATTCAGAGTTATTGAATAAAGTAATTGTTGATCGATTTGAAGATCAATTTACTTAATCAATTTAACGTCTCGGTTGAACGAGAACGATCCGAAACGAAAATTCAAACCTAAGGGTTAGGACCCAAATTTCGGCCAGGTAAAACTGTATGAATAAAACGAAACGACTCACATAATCCGTCATCTCAGTCGGTACAACTGAACTGAAAAAACCCATCGATTGCGTAACTAGATCGAAATATTTAGTAATTCTTATTTGTTAGTACTCCATTTACAATGATTATATGCGTAATGATTAAACATGTTCAAAACCGATGAAATTAAATTTGGAAACGAAACGATTTAAATCACGGGATAAAACTGGTTTTATGCGCCGTACGCGTGTGTACCTCGAAAGACGAAACACATCGTTTTGAAGTACAAATTTAATAATGAAGTATTTTAATAAATGAATGCTGAATTTTCGTTTATAATCCTTTGGAAATAACTCATTGAAGACTACTATAGTTGGAAGTATGCTTTAATGCTACTACGATTTAGTAGAACATCAACTATAGCATTAAAGAGAAAGCTTAAATTCATAGCCCATGAGATGGATAAATCTCTAGATGAGTTAATTAACGAAAGGAAGTAGTCAGTAAAATGACACTCCCACTACAAGCCTTTAACGAAAAGTTTTGGCTAAGCAATCATATTATTAAATACTTCAAGAAACATAGTCTAAAATTACATTAAATTAGGATCTAAAATTAATTGTTCCTAAGGGACCAAATTAAGTTGATTCATATTAATGTAAAACTATGTTCCAATAAAATCGGTTAGACCGTTACCTTAAAGGCTAAGAAATGATTTGGGTGAAACCTTATCATAAAGCTGCATTAATTTGCACATTAAACATGTATTTATCAAGAGTACGGTCTACTCTTAAAGGATAAAAATTTAAGATTAGCTTGGATTAATGGTAACGTGGACGAACATGACACATTATAGAAATATGAGGATGGACTTCCAATGCTTTGCGGAACGAAACAAACTAAAGTACTGATCGGATTAAAAATGATAAAGGAGATTCTCAGGTCCCACATACTTCGAGTGGGAGAATGATATAGCATTAGTAAACGGATTAGTGAATGACATGGTAAATGATCCAGTGGGAGGGCTCACTCCCCCTCACATAATAATCACTAAATGTTAATGCGAATCAAGTCGGACCTGATAATCATAATGCTGAACCATTGGATGAAAATTCAATAGTCTTCGCAACTGCCCATTATTCCTAGTGGGGGGGAAATGACTAAATTGATTTCAGATCCTAGTGATCAAGGAATAAATCTCCGAGATAAAATCCCGAGACCAAGAGGTCATCCGGAGAAAGTTGCAGATCAATGTTCTGGCACCGCCATTGTTCCTAGTGGGAGTAATGCTCCTAAAAGAAGCAGTATTCCGAGTGGGAGTAACGATCAGACTAAAGATGAGATTATCGAGCCTAGACTTAGTCTAAGGCAACGAACTTCTTTTAAGAAGTATCCCATCAAACGAGACATTCGTTAACGAACCAGTGACGGTTCGGCAACCAACGGAAGGACCTTAACGAAGGAATGGAGGAAAACAATGGAGGATTAAATTGCCTAAATTAGAACAAATTCGGTTTTTGTCTTCAGTTGATTAACCTGCTAATTACAAAGCTAGAAATTGATATTTTATAATTCACTACTGGTGGAAAATTTGAGTGGTGCAAAACTCGAATAATTGCGAAAGGATATATCCAAAATTCACGAAGTGGCCTTTGATGAAACATACTCATCAACTGTGCGTTACACCACAGTTAGGGCCATCCTTGCCCTTATTGCAAGCCTCGATCACGAGCATGCATCAAATGGATGTTAAAGACCGCATTTCTCCATAGAAACCTGGAGGAATAGATCTATATGGAGCAGCCAAAGGGTTTTATTACTCCTGGAAAAGAACGTAAAGTATGCAAACTCCAAAGATCTATTTACGGTCTTAAACAATCGTCTCGACAATGGTATCGCCGATTCCACGAGGAAATCGTCAAAAACGGATTCACGAGGATCCCTGCGTTTACACAAAGACCTCCGGGTCTAAATATGTCATCATAACCTTATACGTAGATGACATACTCATTGCTGCAAACGATGTAAGTTTCATCAACAAATCAAAGTCCTGGTTATCATCAGCATTTGAGATGAAAGACATGGGAGAGGCCACATACGTCTGAGGCATTGAAAATTGCCCAAGATCGTGCCACCCGGAGAGTGTGTCTATCTCAAGAATCATATATCAACAAACTGTTGAAAAGATTCAGAATGCTCGATTCTAAACCCGTGGATACACCGGTTGTGTTCGGGTGCGCGCTGTCGAAGCGTGATGGCCCTAAAAACCAGCAGGAGCGTGAACAGATGAAGAGTACAGAGTATCTAAGCATGGTAGGAAGTTTAATGTACGCCATGCTATGTACTCGGCCAGACATCTGTTACGCTATGGACCTAGTAGCAAGATTCCAATTAGATCCTGGCTATCAACGTTTAAAGGCCATAAAACGAATAATAAGATATCTGAAAACTACCGCCGACTACGTTCTGTGCTATAAGGGCAGGCAAATTGAATTGACTGGATATAGTGACGCCGGCCACGGTGGCGATCCGGACGATCGTAAGTCGACCAAAGGGGGAGTTTTCCACCTTGCTAATGCTGCCAGATCATGGGTAAGCAAGAAGCAATCTTGAGTCGCGCTTTCCACTATGGAATCAGAATTCGTTGCCCTTTCTAAAAACCCACAATAAACAGTCTGGCTGAAAAGGCTTCTTACTACATTAATTGGCACTGACAAGAAGAGCAAACCTGTGAAGGTATACTCTGACAGTCAGGCAGCCATTGCAGCAGTTAAGAATCCAAAGTACCATAGTAGAACCAAACACATTGATGTGAAATACAATTATGCCAAATCAGCTGTGGGAGACAATATAATCGCTTTAGAATACATGTCCACAGACAATATGGTCGCAGACCCATTAACTAAGCCATTACGTAGAGAAATTTTCGAAAAGCACGTAATACTGCTTAGACTACGTAGGGCTTAAATAAGATACTTGTATAAGCGATAACATTTTGACATTTGAAATAATATTATTTCGATTGAATAAAAGAATTGCAAACTGAGTATATGATCTATCGACGTCATAATGAAATATAACATCGAATTTTACGGTCTATAAACTAAGTCGTAGGAAGAGGTAAACTCTTCAACCAAAATTATGTCGAATGTGAACCATGCCTCGTCACACTGGCACGGTCATCTTGTAAGGAGAGGGGGACCTCTACCAAAACAAGATTGGCTAAGAACTAAGGGGATAAACCTGGTTAAACGAAACGATAACCTTGTCACGCTTAATGCATGTTTTAATCTTCGTTTTGTACATCGCCGTGTTGGACCCAGTCCATCATTAAAATCACATTCAGGGCCAGATGAAAGATTCTGCGACAGCACGATTGACATATCCCAATCATGGCTAGTCCAGGTGTGCTATCGACGCGTGCTTCATACTGCGCGTGCCATGTTCGACCACGAGGTCATGCTCGGTTGTGCTAGGTAGAATCCTAGTGATTCAAAGGGCGCATACTTCTTCACCTTGAACGTGTGATTGATCCCGGATGTCTTATGAAGAGGCATCCAAAGTATCCTCTCGGACTCAGAACTTATACATAAGGTCTAGCTTAATGTTCGCTTCCCGGCGTACGAGCGTAAAGCCAAAGAAAACGGCCAAGTGACCACGTCTTGGAAACCGGCTGAGTTAGACTAAGGGTATAAGCGAGGGTGATGGTCAAGTTCACCTATAATTCACCGACTCTTGTGTTCACTAGGTGGCCGCCAACCGGATATTAGTTGAAGGTTGTGAACACTTTTAACAGATGCCCTGGAGAAGTATTCCTATGTGGAAAACTGGGCAATTGGAGAATTATCAGTTGACCAAGAATACAGTGTGGTACATGTTTTATTTTACCATGATTTATTTACGAAAGGGAATCAACTTTCTGCGGGAGCTACAATTCTCCTAACAGATGAGTATCGCGATGCCCGTCGTATCCGCCGGTCGCACGGCAAACCTCGTATGAACTATTCGGAGACGGAGAAAAAGACTGAAGACTGAGATGTTGATGCTATTGGATAACTATATTTAACAGGCACCCTCCAATTCTGGCGAGCTGGAGCTGTTAGCATATGGTGACGTGGCGTCGTAATTGGTAGCCCGTTAATGCTAAGGAAATTACCTAAGTTAATTAGGTAAGTTTCATATTAGGCTAATTGGGCCAAACTCAATCCCTAATTGACACGGGAGGCCCAAAATTGGGCCTCCCCCTTAATTGCATAGTTCGGCTGGATTTGTCCCACATTGGTTGGAGTGGACTTTTGTCCACTCCACCAATCATATATATAGGGGACTCACCTAAGGGGTTTATAAATCATTCATAATAAGAAGTACCTCCATTGAGGAACTTGAGAGAAACCCTCTCACCCCCTTAGTTGAGATTCTCGGCACATCTTAGTTCGAGGTTCTGTCCCCGTTGAAGAATCGATCAGAGGCTTTGTTGTGGAGCTTACACCGTGTAGGACTTCTTCTCACGAAGAACTTGTACGTGGTTCCGACCGAAGGATCAGAACTCCCTCCACGACGTTCTTGGGCAGGAAAGCTAAAAGGTATGTGTACACTATTCCGCTGCGTAGTTAGATTACTTGCATGTACACGTTTAGCATTCTATAGTATTACGTCCCCGTAATCCAATAATTCTATCTTTAAGATTAAATCAATCAACAATATATATATAAATATATATATATATATATATATGTAAATTTTCGGCACAATATAATATATATATATATATATATATATATATATATATTATTTATTGTCAATATTTGTAATAGGGAAACAAATAACTGACAATATAATTTCTCATTCTTGTAGGTGTTAGATATCTGTCCAATTAGGGTTCGTATTTACATTTCGGGCCTCACAAAATACTCCAAAACCCGTAAAAGAACGCTTCCGCGGACACCCAAGTCCAAAACGGTCCGGGATACGCGCAGTACCCGGACCGGGGGACTTCCGGATTGCCCTAAGGCAATCCGGACCCGATCCGGATTGCTAAACAATCCGTGTAGGTCTTGGTTACCGACGTTCTCCGCGCGCTTATCCCGATTATTTTGCCAAGTACGAGAAGTCAGTGCGCGCATAGTCCACCTTGATGACGGTATACGTTTTCCTTTATACCGGCATCAAACCGTTCAAAACTGGGCACGTTCGTGGGAGAGATGCCCGAAGTTACCCAAGTGGAAGCAGACATAACATTTGGCGCCATCTGTGGGAAACGAGCAAGAAGCCGTTCCATACCACAAGCTATGAAAGGCAGACGTACGAAGAAGGTGGGGGCAAACAAGCAGAAGCCGACAACAACTCAACTTGGATCCGCCCACATGCCTGTGGCCACATCCAATGCCTTCTCATGCCAACAAGAAGTGCTCCCCCCGCACAGCAAGGTCTCGAAGTCCAGAATGCAGTGCGCGTAACACCCCTGCCCGGGTTCGAGCCTAGGATGCCAAGTACCAGTGCCGAGTGCCAGTGCCGAGTGCCAGCGCAAAGTGCCAGCGCCGAGTGCCAGTACCGAGTTCCAGCGCTAGGTGCCCGTGTCGAGTGTCCGTGCCGAGTGCCCGTGCCGAGTACCCGTGCCGAGTGCCCGTGTCAAGTGCCTGTATCGAGTGTCCTTGTGCCGAGTGCCCGTGTCAAAGTGCTAGCGCCTCAACTCTGCAGCCTGGAAATACATCTGACAGTCACGACAACGTGCATACACGCAATAGTCTCTCATACAGACATCTAAGCAGTGTACGCTACATATGGAACAACTATGTACGTACAAGTCTCGTTATTCTTCGCGCAACAAGAAACAAGCATCATGCAAGGTGGGCAACTTCTTCAACACATCAACCTTCCATGACGACATCGAGCTCATACTCGCAGCATACATGATTACAATGACGAAATATTTCCTAAGTGTTTTCATGTACGTACCTACATGTCGACAAGGATGGATGTCGACAAGTGAGGAATATTTTCTAAATATTTCCATGTACGTACATACATGTCGACAAGTGAAGAATATTTTCTAAGTATTTCCATGTACGTACATACATGTCGACAAGGGTGCATGTCGACAAGTGAAGAATATTTTCTAAGTATTTCCATGTACGTACATACATGTCGACAAGGATGCATGTCAACAAGTGAAGAATATTTTCTAACTCTTTCCATGTACGTACATACATGTCGACAAGGATGCACGTCGACAAGTGAAGAATATTTTCTAAGTATTTCCATGTACGTACATACATGTCGACAAGGATGCATGTCGACAAGTGAAGAATATTTTCTAAGTGTTTCCATGTACGTACATACATGTCGACAATGATGCATGTCGACAAGTGAAGAATATTTTCTAAGTATTTCCATGTACGTACATACATGTCGACAATGATGCATGTCGACAAGTGAAGAATATTTTCTAAGTATTTCCATGTACGTACATACATGTCGACAAGGATGCATGTCGACAAGTGAAGAATATTTTCTAAGTATTTCCATGTACGTACATACATGTCGACAACGATGCATGTCGACAAGTGAAGAATATTTTCTAAGTATTTCCATGTACCTACATACATGTCGACGAGGATTGATGTCGACAAGGGGAGAATATTTTCTAAGTGTTTCCATGTACGAACATACATGTCGACTAGGATGGATTGCATGCATCAAGTAGCTATATCAACTTCTACACAATACCTCCTAAGCATTCCTACGACGCTTATCGACAAAGCTCATAAGACGACATCTATGGTAACAAGCATTAGATATTGTTAAAATATTTTCTAAATGTTTTAGCATGCTCGCAGAAAATGGCCAATGATCAACATACGATGCTCAAAGCACATTGTCTAGCCTACCACAATCAACGATCATGTCTGAACAACAACCCATCATCAACATCAAGCATGCAAAAACGATGATCAAAGCATGGAACAATATGATGGCAATGAATACTATGCACAAGGGAAGTATAACAATCTATTTATACTTTTCTAAAAATTTCCAGCACTTAGAAATTTTTTGTCTGATTTAGAAAGCTAATTACTCTAATGCATTTTATCAAACACCTTATGTGCATGTTAAGGTGACTACACACATGATGATTTCAAGATCAAATTAAGGCCAAACGAAGTCACGAAATGTCCAGCCATGTACGGAATTGAACTCACCAACACGAAGCGAGTCCGAATTGACACGTGCCACACCGGAATCCAATTGATATCAAGTATGGTGTGTCTACTCCAAATCTATGATCTCAAAAGCTTCATCTTCGTCAAGAATAGAGAGCTTCTTGGAGATTTTTCTATGAAGGATGTAAGATAATGAGTTTTCTCTCTCCTAATTTTCATTAATAGTGCCTCCACCATGTGCTAAGGACTAAACTTTCATGTATTTTCATATAAGTCCTTAGAAACCTTTACAAGCATCTTTGAATCTCTCCTATATTCACATTGCATACATACTACACAATGCTTCATGACATACTACAAGTAATTACTATTACATATTACGTACATAGAATTTATCATGCACGATTCTTATTTATGATCGTTACATGATTTTTTTTGTAATCTAAGTATGAATTTCATGTTTACATCATGTCTAACGTTTACATCATGCTTCATGATTACATACATTCTCTCCAATTTCATATTGTTCTAAATGTTTTGCTTATTGCATGATTACATCATCCGTTTACTATGTCATCATCTACATGTTGATAACATGTTATATGCTTACGTCATATACCATGATATTATCACGTTGTATAATTCTTTATTATTACAAGTATTTCACTAATTACATGATATTGCAAATATAATTGCATGTTGTTATACGCATATTGTCCGCTATGCTAACCCTGTAAACAGATTACGTACATACGGCGGAAAATTAAAGTTGGTCAAATTTATGATCCCTACACTCGAATTAACAAACAGGCCACCCCTGAGGTCAGTACCGAACCTAAATTGAACGAATATCTTATCTTAAAAAGAGTCAAGCATGGGTTTTGAACCGCTACTTGACTTGGGGGCAAGTGTTAGATATCTATCCAATTCAGGTTCGTATTTACATTTTGGGCCTCACAAAATACTCCAAAACCCGTAAAAGAACGCTTCCGCGGACACCCAAGTCCAAAACGGTCCAGGATACGCGTAGTACCCGGACCGGGGGTCCAGATTGCTAAACAATCCGGGTAGGTCCGGGTTACCGACGTTCTCAGCGCGCTTATCCCGATTATTTTTCCAAGTACGAGAAGTCAGTGCGCGCATAGTCCACCTTGATGACGGTATACGTTTTCCTTTATACCGGCATCAAACCGTTCAAAACTGGGCACGATCCTTTGGTTCCCTATAAATTGGGGCCTAGCTCTCCCATTTTAAACAACTCCCTCATTCCGGCTTTTGGGTGCTCTGACTTCTCTCTAAAGACTTTCTCTATCTAAAGATTTTGACTTGAGCGTCGGAGAGGGCCCAACCAGCACCCCCCCTCCTCTTCCACGCTGGTTAATGCCCCTTGTGCAGGACCCGGATTTCGAGAGATCAAAGTCGGGAAGTTGATGACCAGTTCAAGGATCGTGTCTCAAAGGTTCACAGCATACAGACAGATACCCGTTCCTGGGCATATATCCAGAGCCCGTTCCTGGGAGAGAAGCCCGAAGTTACCCAAGTGGAAGCAGACGTAACAATAGGTAACTAAATCTATCAATAATATCTTTAACCCTATTTAAATATTTAGATATATTGATAGTTATATATTTCTATATATTTTAATGTGAATCTATCCTTATGTTCCCAATTATAGATATATTTTTACCTTAATTAAAAAAAAATTATGGTAAACAATATAATTTTAAACAATTTTACATATATGTGTCGAAATTATCTTGCTTGTAGACCAAGAAATTAAAAAATTTACCTTGAAAAATAATTAAAATTTCGGCACAAACACTAATTGGGAACAAGTGGTCAAATTTTAAGATCAAATTTTAATAAGATCTAAAATCCAATGTTTGATTTTGATAAATATCACCTTTTTCTTGAAGATCATGAACATCAATTTAACCATGAACAGTCTCTGATACCACTGTTAGATTACGAGGGAGTAATCACTACGAAAACACAAAACATGGTACGTGCACGTAATCAAAATTACGCAGCAGAAGAGTTACACATACCTCAACAGTTACCGTAGTCCAAGATCATTTGTACGAGGGAGTTCTCGATCCATTGAACGGAACCAGTAGAGGTTCTTGTGAAAGAAGCCCTACGTGGTGTTAGCTCCACAGCAAAGCCTCAGATCAATTCTTGGAACGGGGACAGATCTTCGGAGATTTGCTCGAAAGCAATTTGGCACACCCTTGGTGTAAAGCTTGGTGCTGCCGAAACTTGATGTGTGGGAAGAGGGTTTTCTCTCTGAAACACTCTTATGAGGGAATTATGATTAACCCTAAAATATTCCCTAAAACCTCTTATTTATAGGAGTAAAGTGGACAAAAGTTCACTTTACTCTCACTATAAATTTTGGCCAGCCTATGTATTTAGGGAGGCCCAATTTTGGGCCTCCCATGTCATTTGGTATTTGGGTCTAGCCCAATTACCCTAATGTGACATTTACCCAAGTTCATTAGGTAAACTATACATATTATGGGCTACCAATTACGGTGCCCATACAATATGCTTACATCTTTTACACCACCAACAGTGAGAAGAGAGCTCTCGTAGCCCTAGTAATCCCTTAGTTTGTTTCATCCCATCCGAGAGGTTTACTTCTTCGAGACAAGTTCTGTCTTTTGTAGTTAGGAGTAAGATTAAGAGACCATGTTCAACGACACGCAATACAATCCCATTGAAGATTCTTGGGAGCCAGGACTCGAAGAACTAAGTGTATACTGAACTACGCATAATGGTCTCTTCTTCGAGTTGAAGACCTGTGTGGATTTATCTCGCCACAACCGGTTACTAATCGTGGTTTACTTATCAGAGTATTTGTAATTTATCGTGTTATTTCCTATACTGATATCAGAGCAAGGTTTCAAATTTTCTTCTCACTAATATACACGGTTGGGTTAAACATTCGCCACCAGAACTAGGTTGGGCTCAATGCCATGTTATCTTTGACATGGTTTTCACCCAAATCACTTTCATAAATTTCATAAATAATTAAAAATATTTAAGCAAAAAGTATATTTAAAAAGAAATATATTTAACAAAAAAACTAATTATAATATATGTATATATATATACACGTACATATGCTAATATATTAAATTAAATTGAACGTTTAATAATAATAATAATAATAATACTAATAATAATAATATCCGCAATATATATAATTAATCAGAAGAACATTTATTTTTTCAATTTTTATAAATAAATAAATAAAGAAAATATATTAATTTCTTATGGTATAAGTAAAATTTTAATTTTTCATTTCATTTTATTTATATTATAGGAAAATCATTTTCTGGAAATAGATTATCACTACAAGAAAAGTGCGTTTCTCCTAGAGTCGAAATTGGTCGGAACCCGGTCGGAAACGTTCCTGACAGGAAAAATCGGTCGTGAAAATTTGCCAATGGGAAATATTCGGACGGAAGAGGTAGGTATATGAAATCCGTAGTTAAATTTCTTGAACGATGTCCTACTGATGTATGGATGACCGCAGATGTCTGTGAGGCTGCTCTGCCGCCCTCTCAATTCCACCTGGTCGGTGCTAAAGCTGTCCTAGGGAGCTGCAAACAGGTGGTACTAAATATGCGTGTTTAGCAGCTGAGTTTTGTTTTCCGATAAATTTTTTTATAATACTATTAGGTAAATGTTAACTACACAGCTTTATTCACCCATATCATTAGTACTGAGTACCTTCCATTGTAGCTACATAAGCTCATTGCAGTATTTCGTGTTTAGTTGTTTGGACTTCAACCCGAAATACAACTACGAGAGGCATGTAGGAATATTCATTGTCGATATTTAGCAACCCTGAAGCCGATGCTAAAGGTATTCAACATAGAGTATATGTATGTGCATGTTGAATATTTTATTTACCACTACACATAGCCATTGCTAATGCAGAGTTTTTGACACGGTAGAGACTCGACTCAGTTCACGTCCAACGGATAAAATTGGCGTGTGCATACCAACTGCAGAATGTTGCTTTGAATGTTGTTTTGAGGATTATATTTTTTTCCCCGTATGGTATGTTTTGTGTTGGACAACGTCTGAGATCAAAAAGAAATCTTCATACCATATTTGCTATGTTGACATCCAACGTCAAATTGTAATTAAAAATTCCGATATATAAATTTTATTTCACTTCATATCAACAAATGTGTACAGATATAATATTTGTAAAAAATTACAAGAAACCAATAATGCATTGAATACGTAATACTACTACAATGTAAGTGGAATGATAAAACTCAACAAACTGGTCTATTTCATTTGCTTAACACCGTTGGAGAAAATGCTGATATGACGGTTGTACAAATGAAGTTGGATCACAGCAGATGTGCAACGTTTACGAACGCATCTTCAAAAAAATTCTAAAAGGCAACCATTTGCAACAAAAAAAGTTGAAGCTTCTAACGCAAGGATATATATAAGGACAAGTTCTTACGTAATAAAAAATTCGACGTGTCTGCAGAGATACTTAATATGCTTGACTTTAATATATTCAAGTACTAGTCAACATAGGTATCCCATGTGTTAGCACGGTACTAATGGCGTTCCCGAAATGACAAACTGGTTAAACAATGAATAAGGAGATTCGATAGACTTTGTTGAGGACGAAAATAAACTGACTGTGTATGATTCTGAACAAACTAGTTGAATCCATGTGTATATGTGCAGTTACATAAACTACTATAACTGTTGTGCAGAAAATAAAGAGCAGTATAATAGTTTAAGACCTTCAAATTAACTGTGTTTTACCGCAGATCCGTGTATCAACATTTCAGATGTAGGTTGTTGGTGCAGTAGACTAATGCTTTGGTCTGGAGTGATCACGCGAGTTTAGCGCGGAGAGACAGCATAATGAATACACATATAAATTAGCGAAGAAGGAATATTAGAACGTTGAGTTGCGAACAAGGTTGTGATTTAACTTGAGGCATCTATTCGAGTGAAATTTTGAGGTTTTTGCAGGTCCACTGGAAGATTGCGTGAGAATATTGTGCCTAAAGGGGGATAAGAAGGGTAGGATTATATATAGTCTGCCAAGATTGTACAGGGAAGAGGTTAAGAAGAAAAGATGACAATTTTAAAATCTAAAACGATGGCCCAAATTATTTTAAATTTCCACCTAACCCCAAATTTTGCCCCTCTCTCTCTCTCTTGTCTCTCTTAAGAATTAACTAGACTTAATTTATTCTAATCATTTGCTTTCAATTAATAGGTTGTCCTTGTAAAATAAATCACATATTGTCAGACCTAAAATCTGACCTATGGCGATACGTTTTAAAAAACGTGTATTTTGGAAGAGTTGCCACTAGTTAATTAAAAGGCTAACTAGAATCCTAAATTATCTAAGCAAATAACAAATTAGAAACTTATCTATTAAATCGGTCTACTATCAGATATTCGAGTTTGGTGGTTCTGTTAAGAATTTAAAAAAAAAAAATTTTAATTACGCCCTTGCGGTACTCAATTCACTAAATTTGCCAATTTTATTCTTTAAATACATGTTACATTAGATGAATCCAACGATGTCAATATTTAATCAAATTTTTATCCTATACAAAATATTATCAAATATTAACCTAAGTCTAAAAAAAAAACTAATTATAATCTATAACTCCTAATTAAGATAAAATCTAAAATATTAAAATTATCAAGCATGCTTAAATTCAGACACAACCCAATATGTATATTTAACATACATAAAACTTGAATAAATTAAATATGCTACCTAACTAAATTTAATCAACTACATTTAAATTGCTAATTAAATTTAACCGAACTACATTTAAACTATACAATTAAATATAATATAGATATATAATAATATAATAACATAAAATATAACAAATCAAATAAAAATGTTAAAAAAATAGAAAGGAGAGAAAGGGACGGTGCTTACCTGGGGGACGGTGGCTCCTATGCAAAGGGACGTCGACGGAGGGGAGCCAATCAGCAGCAGCGGCGAGGAGGATCGGGACGCTAGCAACAACGAAGGTGGCCGGAGCGCAGTGCTGATGAAGTCCGACGGAAGAGGTCGGGCGTTTGAAGGAGTCGACATTGGAAGTAGGAGCCGATGGTGGAACGGCGGTCGGTGATGGCAGTAGGTGGAGCAGCAATGAACCGTGGCTGAAGGCGAGCGGCGGCGTGAGTCGCTGGTGCTGGCTCTATGTTGAACCGAAGCAGGGAGAAGCGTTGCCGAAGGTCACGATATGAAGAAGGAGATGAAGCTGGGACGATAAGATTATAGAGGATGCGGCGGGACTCCGGAAGACTCCGGCGGCGGCGAAGGAGATGCTGTGAAGTTGAGGGCGGCCGATCTCGTGGATGACGAGCGGTGGCGGCGGATGGCGAATGGCAAAAGAGGGCCAGAGCTGCGGCGGGAATGGAAAGAAAAAAAATTGCAGAGGAAAAAGACAAAATTTCACGAATTCCGATAAAATAAACTATTACTATTATTATAGATGTCTGTTTGTTGTGTTTTTTTTGTACATGTAATCTCACTCTATTTATAGCTAAACTAAGACCCCAAATTGGGAAAATAAAATTTGAAAAATATGCAATATTAATATTCCGAAAATATATATATATTTATATATATATTTTACCAAAAATATACATAATATATTTTCTGAATATTTTACAATTAATATGCATATACACTATCCTAATTTAAGTTAGTCATATCTTTAGAAACTTCGCAATCTTCCATATTTCAATACTTCCTTTTTTAGCGTGTTACATGTGACATATTGAACGTGCTACATACGGACAAAAATTAGGTGTGTACAGCTTGCCCCTCTTTGGGCGGATTCCAGTAGAACATTATCGAGGGGATTTTTCCAAAGACGAGTAGACACCAATTTTATTTGGGGAGAATATACTCCTTTGAGTCTTCGAATCTTCAACCGAGCTCCTAGCTTATTTCGGATGGTGCAAAAAAGTAGAGCCTTCTTTGCAGTGCCCTTTTGGCGGTGCCTCCGTTAGCGTTGCGGAAAAGTAGAGGCTCAGTCGGTGGTGCCCCTGTTGCCGATTTTTCCATTGGCGGTGCGGAAAAGTAGAGTCTCGGTCGGCGGTGCCCTTTTTAACGGTGCCTCCGTTGACGGTGCGGTAAAGAAAAGCCTCTAGTGGCGTGCAGTAACGAAAAGCCTCATGTGGCGTGCAGTAAAGTAAAACCTCAATCAACGATGCCTTCAGTGGAGAACGACTGGGAAAAGCCTCAATTGGCGTGCAATAAAGTAAAACCTTAATCGATGATGCCTTTTGTGGCAAGCGATAAGGAAAAGCCTCAAGTTGTGTCTGTCGGAGAAGAGCCTCTAGTGGCGTCCTTGAGAGAAGAGTCTCTAGTGGCGTCCGTTGGAGAAGTGCCTCTAGTGGCGTGACTTGCGAAGGCTGAACACCAAGGCTTCGTTCATCGGGTTGTGACTCTCAGAAAACTGGAAAACTACAGATCCTGATTGCCGGTTTGTGACTTGTAGGAACAAATTATAACAGTCCTACTCATATTGTAATAGTGACTCGCGAGAGCAAAATGTAACCGTTCAGTTTTCCGTGAAATTGACTCGTAGGAACAGACTGTAACAGTCTTACTCATCCTTGAATGGTGACTCGTGAGAGCAGACTGTAACCGTCCCGCTTGCCGTGAAGTTGACTTGTAGGAACAGACTTTAACAGTCCTATTAATCTTCGAAATGTGACTCGTAGGAACAGACTGTAACAATCCTACTTATCCTAGAAATGCAACATGCGAGAGAAGAATGTAACCATCCCGGTTGCAGTGAAGTTTACTCGTAGGAACAGACTGTAACAGTCATACTAATCCTCAAAATGCGACCTGCAATAGCAGACTACAACTGTCCCGCTTGCCGTGAATTTGACTCGTAGGAACAGACTTTAACAGTCCTACTCATCCTTGAAATGCGAGCTGCTAGAGAAGACTGTAACTGTCCCGCTTTTCGTGTAGTTGACTCGTAGGAACAGACTATAACAGTACTACTCATCCTTGAAATGCAACATGTGTGAACAAACTCTAACCGTCCCGCTTGCCGTGAAGCTGACTTTGGAAGACGCTATGTCTTAGAAAATACACATGTGCATGAATATTTATGCTTAATTTTGCATAAATTGCGCATGGTGCGACTGTTAGCATTTGGACAATGGGCCGCCGTAGTTAAAAGCCTATTAATATAAGTTAATTACCTAAGTAATTAGGTAATGTCACATTAGAAATTTTGGGCTAGGCCTAAAAGCTCAATTGACATGGGAAGCCCAAAATTGAGCCTCCCTAGCTTATAGTAAGTCGGCCGAAACACATGAGGGCAATGTGGACTTTGCTCCTCTTATAAATAGGGAGTGCGATGAGATTTATTAAGTGCTAATTCTCTCCTCCTTTGTGGGAGTGCTATTACCACATAGGTTCATCCGAAACCCTAGAATACCTAGGAGGTGCCAAATTGTGTTAAGTAACTTACTCCGAAGATCCATCCCGCGAAGAATAGACTGAGGCTTTGCTGTGAGGCATAATCCGCGTAGGGCTTCTCTAACAGGAACCTCTACGGGAACCTTCCGGCGGATCGAGAACTCCCCTTCGAGCGATCTAAGGTACATAGAAGCTAAGTAGGTATGTGCACTATCTTCCGCTGCGTATTATTTACCTAGCACATATCTTGATATTGTTTTTGTTGTATCTACCCCGTAATCCTACAGTGGTATCAGAGCCTGTGTTAGGGAGTTCATGATTTTGATAAAATTGTTGTTCTTGGATTTCTTAAAACCTTCCGAAAATTTTAAAAAGGGATTTAAAGTTTTAAAATTTTCGATTTTTATAATCTTCTTGGCCGAGTTTTTCATGATGTTCATAGTAATGTTTGATGTTCATGATCTTCAAGAAAAACAAGACTTTATCAAAATAAAACTTTGGATTCTTGATCATGACAAGATATGATCTAGAAATTTGACCACTAGCCCTGGTTTATGTGTTTCGGCCGAACCTCGCTATAGGTGTTCAAGGTGAAATTTTTAATTTCTTAATTCACAAGTAACCCTAAAGTGACCGAAATTCTTGAGAAAGTTAAATATATATTTCGGCCGAAATATTTAATGCCTAGGGATTAGGCTAAAATAGGGGTATGTTCACAAGATGATTGTGAATAGTAACTATCAATATATCTAGCACAATTTTAGGGATATAGATATTATTGATAAATATAGTTGTCTAAAAGATAGAGAAAATATATATTATTGATACATTATATATCCCTAATATTGAATATTGACAATAATATATATATATATATATATATATATATATATATATATATATATATGTGTGTGTGTGTGTGTGTGTGTGTATGTTAGATTACGGGGAGTAATCACTACAGAAACTAAATCATGGTACATGCTAGTAATCGAAATTACGCAGCAGAAGATTCGCACATACCTCTACAGATGTCCGTTGTCCCAATATCTTTGCAGGAGGGAGTTCACGATTCTCCGGTCGGCACCCATAGGGGTTCTTGTGAAGGAAGCCCTACGTGGTATATTCTTCACAGCAAAGCCTCTGATCGATTCTTGGTAAGGGACAGATCTCTGGGAGTGTTTGCTCCAAGGAAAATTGGCACACCCTTGGTGAGGTGTATGGTTCGGCTGAAGTATGGTGTTTTTGGGGAAGGGTTTTCTCTCAAAACACCCCTTGAAGGGAATTGTCACTAACCCTAATAAAACCCCTAACTCCCCATATATATAGGAGGAGTAAAGTGGACTAAATTCCACTTTATCCCCTCCTAAAATTCGGTCGGCCAGGCATGTATAGGGAGGCCCAATTTTGGGCCTATCATGTCTATTGGCATTTGGGTCTGGCCCAATTTCTTAATGTGACATTTACCCAATTAACTTAGGTAACATATACATATAATGGGTTTCTATTTACGACGCCCATTACCATATGCTTACAGCTCCCACTCGCCGGAATAGGAGGGTGCCTGTTAATGTATTGTCGTCCAAATCTGCATCAAAATTTCACTCCTTCGAACTGGTCCTTGCTTCCGAATAGTTCATACGAGGTTTGCTGTGCGACCGGCGGACACGACTAGCATCGTGATACTCATCAGTTAGGAGTGTTGTAGCGCCCGCGGAACGTTGATTCCCCTTTCTCCAATCAACCTGTTATAAACAACATTTATATAGTGTCGCTTTGTATCCTAGATCAACTGATAATTCTCCTTTTGCCTAATTTCTTCATAGGAACACTTATCAAAGGCATCCGTACAAGTATTCACAACCTTCAACTAATATCCTGTTGGTGGCCACCTTAGTGAATACAAGAGTCGGTGAATTACAGGTGAACTTGACCATCCCCATCGTTCATATCCTTAGTCAAACCCAACCGGTTTCCAAGACGTGGTCACTGGGCCTTTTTGTTCAGCACTACGCTCGTACGCTGGGAAGCGAACATTGAGCCTGACCTTAGATATGAGTTTTGAGTCCGTGAGGATACTTTGGGTGCCGGTTCATAAGGCTCCCGACATCAATCACACGCTCGAGGTGAAGAAGTTTGCGCCTGCCAGAATCACGAGGATTCTTTCCTAGCACAACCAAGCTGTGACCCCGTGGTCAAACGTGGCACGCGTAGTATGAAGCACGCGTCGATAGTATACCTGAACGTTTAAGTTCAAAGGAATTGGACATGTCAAATTATGCTATCGCAGATTCTCATCTGGCCCAGAATGTGGATTAATGACAAACAAAGTTCATCACGGCGATCTGCAAAATGAAGATCATGTCGAGTTACTTCGACACTAGATGATCGTTCTGCGTAATAAGGTTTATCCCCCTGATTCTTAGCCAGCCTTGCTTAGTAGAGGCCTCCCTCCACCGCAAGATGACCGTAACTGTGTGACGAGGTAAGGCCCACATTCGACATAGTTTTGGCAGAGGAATGCCTCCTCCTACGACTTAGATTATAGAACGAAAATTTGATGTATTAAAAACATTATGACGTCGATTGATCATAAACTCAGTTGCAATTCTTTCTCTTACAGAATGTAACTTTCTAATATCAAAATGTTATCACAGATACATGCCACTTCTAAACCCTACGCAATCCATCAGTTTTACATGCTTTTCGAATATCTCCCTGCGTAGTGGTTTAGTCAATGGATCCGAAATCATGTTATCAGTGGAAAAGTATTCCATAGTGATTATATTGTCTTCTACCATAGATTTAGCATAAAAATATTTCACATCAATTTGTTTGGTCCTACTATGGTACTTCAGATTCTTTACTGCCGCATTGGCTGCCTGACTGTCAGAGAACACCTTCAAAGGTTTACTCCTGACGTCACCATCAAGCAGCGCGGAAAGAAGCCTTTTCAGCCAGACCGCTTCCTGTGCATTCTTGGAGAGGGCTGCGAATTCCGATTCCATCGTGGACAGCGCGACACAGGTGTTCTTCTTGCTCGTCAATGAAATGGCGGCATTAGCAAGGAGAAACATACCTCCTGTGGTGGACTTACGATCATCTGGATCACCACCATGGTGGGCGTCACTGTAACCGGTCAATTCTAACTTCCCGCCCTCATAGCACAGTGTGTATTCGGCAGTACCTTTCCGATAACTAATAATTCGTTTTACAACCTTTAAATGTTCATAACCAGGATCTGATTGGAAACATGCTACTAGGCCCACGGGGTAACAAATATCCGGACAGGTGCATTGCATGGCGTACATCAAACTACCGACCATGCTTAAATACTCCGCACCCTTCATCTGTTCACGCTCTACAAAGTTCTTGGGGCCGACAGGTTTTGACAGTGCGCACCCAAAAACAACCGGCGTATCCACGGGTTTGGCATCCTGTAATTTGAATATTATCAACACTTTGTTGATATAAGATTCTTGAGATAGACACAATTTCCGGGTAGCCCGATCTCTAGCAATTTTAATGCCCAAGATGTTCGTGGCCTCTCCCATGTCTTTCATCTCAAATACAGATGCCAACCATGACTTTGATTGGTTCATAAAACTCACATCGTTTGCAGCAATGCGTATGTCGTCCACATATAAGGCTAAGATGACATACTTAGACCCGGAGGTCTTATAATACACGCACGGATCCTCGTGAAGATTCACGAATCTGTTTCCTACGATTTCCTCGTTAAATCAGCAGTACCATTGCCGAGACGACTGTTTAAGACCGTCGATGGACATTTGAAGTTTACAAACTTTACGTTCGTTACCAGGAGTAATGAAACCCTCTGGTTGCTCCATGTAGATCTCTTCCTCCAGGTTTCCGTGGGGTAATGCGGTCTTAACATTCATTTAATGCAGCTCGAGATCGAGACTTGCGACCAGGACCATGACTGGCGCTAACCGTGGTTTTACGCACAACAGTGAGTTTGTTTTGTCAAAGTCAACTCCATGAAATGGGTATATCCTTTCGCATCAAGTCGGGTTTCGCACCTCCCGACCTTTTCCATCAATTAAGAGCCTTCTTTTAGGACTCACCGTATCCTTGTGCCCCTGTGGTTAGCAGGTAAATAAACTATAGACTATAATGGCTTTCATTTAAGCGATCTCGCTCTTTTATTATTTTCCTCCATTTCTCCACTTGAGGAATTTCCAATGCTTTCCAACAGTTGTTAGAGCGAGGTTTTCACCTTGCTCGATGGGTTCGAAGCCTTTGACTTTCGTCAAGGCTTGATTAATCCCATCTAGAGTTTGATCATTTCTCCCATTCGGAATAATGCTTCTTATCGTAGCATCAATTCTATCGGGAACATTTCTCCCACTCGCAACAATGCTTCTTATCGGAGCATCGTTTCCTTTGGGAACAAGAGAAGTGCTTGAACCTTGACCACCAACTTTCCTTTGACAACCTCTCGGTCTCGGGGTTTCACTTCCGAGATGAATTCCTTGATCACTAGGATCTGGAACCAAGTTTGGTCGGATCACTCCCACTGGAAACAGTGGGTATCACTCCCACTGGAAATAATGGGTAGTGGAGGCAGTTGTGGCTTTCTTGGTTCAACAATATGACAATCAGGTTCAACTTGATTCGTCTCTGCGGCAACAGTAATCTCATGTGGTAGGGTTTATTCCTCCCACTGGATTTACTATGAAAATGTTTCAATTATCATTTACCATGTCATTCACTTGAGTTTCCAGTTCAAATCTCTCCCACTCGAATTAAGTGGGATTTTATTGTCAGTGATATCCTGCTCCATTATGATAATGACTACTTAGATGTAAATTGTCCTTGAATTTGGAATATTCGCCCTCAAAGGATGTAATGTCTCATGTTTGGTCACGACACCATTTTCAAAAGCTTTAAACAACCATTTTCTAACAGTAGTTATCATGCTCTAGTCCTAAATGCGTGTTTAGTGCGCAATTGAATGTCGCGAGATGATATGATTTAACTCATTATCATTCTTTAGCTTTTATGGCGACGTGTCTTACCGATTTTATTGGAAGGCAGTTTACATACATGTGAGTCATATTTTTCATCCCTTAGGGAACACCTGATAGAGTGACTCTAACATTATGTTCTTGAACTGTGCTTCTTGAAGTGTGTTTTAATTGATTTGAATGCCTAGGCTGACTTATCGTTCAAAGCGTTTGGAAGGAAAATCGTTTAACCGACTTCATCTTTCTTTGTTTACAAATTTATCTCAAAGATTTTACCCCATCTCCGAACTGAGCATCTTGGGTTTTCACCCTATGCGTCAGCTGATACTTTTACAAGGTCGTGGTAGTTTCGAAGCCTACTTCGTACCGATGTAAATGTTATCAATAAGTTGTTTCTGAAGGAATGCAAACGAAAATTCAGCACCTAATCATTCAAACACTTCATTATTAAATTCGTATTTTGAAACGATGTGTTCCGTCTATCGAGGTCCACT
This sequence comes from Clarkia xantiana subsp. parviflora, assembly GCA_036873135.1. NCBI lineage: Eukaryota > Viridiplantae > Streptophyta > Magnoliopsida > Myrtales > Onagraceae > Clarkia > Clarkia xantiana. The sequence continues at coordinate 14,227,129 of JAPTYO010000001.1, forward strand.
TGCGCGTAGCGCTATTCACCGTAGTTTTAATCCCAGGGTGAATCGTTTCATTCTGAATTTAATTCTAATCCAATCAGTTTCGCAGGTGATTATCATTACATATTATTTTATTTAATAGAGTACTTAATAATAAAGAAAATATTTATAACCAGTTCGTTCTTAGAACTATGCAATCAATGGATTTTAATGGCATTTTGATTTACTCAAAGAATTGAGTTTTTGACCAAACTATGGCTGCATGAGCAAACAAATACGAACATAGGCCATTAAAAAAATAAATTACAAAAGTAAGGCTAACCAGATTTTTAAAACCCGATAACAAATTATCAAACACTAGACCGGATTTCTAAAACCCGGTCACAATTTTTTGTTGCCTGACCGACATTGTCGGTCAAGCTACCCGACAACACTGTGCTGTCCTCAAGCTGTGTCTCTGCTTTGCAGAGACACAAGTGACCGAGACTTTGTCTCGGTCACTTTACAAAAAAAAAAAAAAAATTATTTCTGTAAAATGTAAAAAAAAAAAAAAAAAAAATATTTTATATCAAACTTTTTCAGTTCATTATATATCTACTCTATTCCATTCAACAAACATTTCATACGCTGCTATTGCAGAGCACAATGACCGAAATGTTAACTCTCGGTCTTTGTACAATATTTTTTTTTTTGTTAAAATTATTTCACTGACCTCTACATCTTTTCTATATAAGGCACTTCATATTTTCAGTTTACAAACTACTTACTCTTCAAATTCACAATAGAATGTGAAAGTTTTTGTTTATTCAACATTGTCCAATATTATCAGCAGCTGCACTCAGAAGTTAAGGTAATGTGTTTTTTGTATAAATTTACAACGCTTAATGATATACATATACGTTATAATGCTAGTAAGTATGATGCGTACGTAGATTAGAATGTTGCAAATAGCAACATTATTATGTGGAATATAAATATTTTTGTTTACAATGATAGTTTGTCAAACTACACATAAATTTGAGAAACAAGCTATTTTGAAATTATGCCGATTCATTTTTGTATTATATTTTGAATCATTAATTTTCAAAATAAGAGAACATGTAGTGTATATTTGTTTACGAAGATAGTTATTAAAACTATACATGAAGCTGATAAACAAATATTTTGAAATTATATATGAATATTTATTTTTTTATTATATGGATTTAACTATTTTGTGGATGCACATTTTATCAGGATAGGAGAATATTCATGGTTTATCTAAATGAGAGAATTAAATAAATTTTATGATCTCTTTTTCGACAGCAGTAATCACTCTTAATTAAATTCTAAATCACAATAATAGTTTAGGCATATACCATTAAGTTAGTTTTACTTTTTTGTATATAATATAGGTCAAATGAATAATTATTTAGGCCTAACCGGGTTGGGGGAACCCGGCATACTAATTTTTTTTTTTTTCACTTGGCCGGGTTAGGAGGACCCGGCCAAGTACAATTTTTTTTATTTGGGCTAAACGGGGTCACGGTTGGCAGGACCCGGCGTACAGCAGTCGGTGCTAACAAGATAAGATAATATCCATGGTTTATCTAAAGATATAAACAAATTATGATGACATAATTGAGAAATATTTCATTTTTTATATCTGTGATATACAATAAAAATGACAAATGGTAAATTTTGTCCGGTATAATTTATACGACGTTGTCAGAGTTAAGGTAAAATGTCGATTAATGACCGAACTTTAATGGAATTCTGCCGATTACCTACAACTCAAAATGCAACGAAACTCGAGACCTACTCATTTTATTATGTCACTAATAAGTTGTATTTTTTTCAAATTTTTTTTTAGCATTTCGAAATTTATGTGTTTCACCGAAAATTGGTATTCGACCCCTCTAAAATGCACTCTTTAGGCGAAATTTCGTTTTTTTAGTAAGTATAAAAAAATATGAAAAAATTACTATGAATTTCCACTTTTTAAAGAAAGCAAACGGAGGCGAATTTGGAGTCCGGTAAATTTATACGACGTTGTCAAAGTTAAGGTAAAATGTTGATTAATGACCAAAATTTGACGGAACTTTGCCGATTACCTACAACTCCAAATGCAACGAAACTTGAGACTTAGCCATGTTATTATGCCATTAATAAGCTGTATTATTTTCAAATTTTTTTAGCATTTCGAAATTTAGGGGTTTCACCGAAAAATGGCTAAAAAACTGTTCCCAAAACTACAAATATTATTACGAAAATTCGGAAATTGCTGGTAAAAATACAAACTTAAATGCGGAATTCAAATGCCTACACGGTCATATTATCAAACGTCGTACTTCACGCAAATGGATACACTAAAATTGCCAACCCCGATAATCAGGATTCTCCGTGTTAGGATTTGGCCATGATCCTTGATCAGGTGGACATGGGCGATAAACCGAATCCCAAACATTATGCATTTCTTGTGTTGCAAACGTAGGTTGCGTACTAACTCCATGAGGTACTTCATCCTCTACCGGATCCACATCGTCGCTACTTCGCACCAGTTCTTGCGACATTAAACCGTTAAAATGTCGCAGCTCTCCTACTTCATCAAAGGAGAATATCCTTGATTTGTAATTTTGCACATTTCTTAATGTACAAATCCTCTGATTCAAGCAACATCTTCCGACTTTTTATCGAGACGCGTTCGAATTGCTTCAGCTATGAACAATCACATAATATTTGTTATTTAAAACCGATATAATTTTATATTAATATGCACTTAAAAAAAATGTTACCATGACTTGGTGAGACTTTCCATGCGGTTCAAAATGCCTCTGTGTTGGGATTGATGGTGCCTTGTCTGGGACTTGATCATTTTCTGGTGGGAAATCATAATGATATATGAGGTTACGGGTGACAGATGCATACCAACGCATGTAATCCTTGGATGTTGCACCTATGGGAACAGGAGCTTCGTAGTTTTCCCAACGTCTTTCCCATCGCAAGATGTACGTCTGATGATGTATTTCCCAAGCATCCATTGGAGACTTCGTCCACTTATTGCACGCATGGAGAGTATCCCATTGTCGTCTATCACTGGGACAGTCTACGGGGATCGGTTGAGGCAATCCAAATTGCCGATAGACTCGATCAGCCATTTTCCATTCCACACAGTTGAAATGGATCTGTGGGATCCGGATCCGAGACAACTCCCAACCTTCAATGCAGATTTGCGGCAGTAACATCTTCACTTCCTCCGAATATGGCTGCCAAGTAATCTGCAAGTTTACAATAATATAGGAATGTTATACATGACAATAAATAAGTAAAATTGAAATGATTAGCAATATAAATAGTATGTTACCCCATCTTTTTTTAGCAATAACAACTCATCCCGATAATAGATATGATATCCATGTACCACATTTTTTTTTCGGCTCTTCGCTCCCACCCACCAACACCCGACTGATCCACTTTCTGTATGTGAATTGAACATTGTCGGTGTGCCGACTCCGATACACGTCCAACACCAAACCTACAATCCAGGAAAAAATTAGCACGCCATAACCAGCCCTTAAACATAGATTGTAAATACTGATTTAAAATGTATTCTTAATACCGGTAGAGACATGCTGTGATGGTTGCAGATGCCTAGGATTCATGTCTAGAAGTACGCATGATCTATTGATAGCATGTTTTGCAAATCAGCCCCAAAAGTTTTAAATGTTTTTAAAACCGAAAATAAGTCGCCAAATATGCATGTTTGTATGGTGTGATCACGAATGATGCGTATGCATGAATGTTGAGGATGAATGAGCATGTGATAATTTACCTAAACAGTTGAATTATATATGCGAGCATGAGTTCCTCGGAACATTAGAGGCATGACGCGTGTACATGATATGTGCTTTGTTTTGTGGATGAAATATGCGCATGATGATTTACTTGTGTGGTAAAATTATACGTGCAAACTAGAAATCCTCGAAAACGTTTTAAAAATGGCATTGGGAAAGGCAAGATCGGTTTTTTTATAACCTCTTGTTCCGGTAAAATCGATTAAATCGTTTTAAAAGATTTCTATATTAGAAAGAATGCGACGGTAATGTGAACTCTTTCACGACCCCCCCTTCCCTCGGTATGCATGATGCGTATGCATGAATGTTGAGGATGAATGAGCATGTGATAATTTACCTAAACAGTAGAATTATATATGCGAGCATGAGTTCCTCGGAACATTAGACGCATGACGCGTGTACATGATATGTGGTTTGTTTTGTGGATGAAATATGCGCATGATGATTTACTTGTGTGGTAAAATTATATGTGCAAACTAGAAATCCTCGAAAATGTTTTAAAAATGGCCTTGGGAAAGCCAAGATCGGTTTTTTTATAACCTCTTGTTCCGGTAAAACCGATTAAACTGTTTTAAAAGATTTCTATATTAGAAAGAATGCGACGGTAATGTGAACACTTTCACGACCCCCCTTCCCTCGGTTTACTGGCGGTCGGTTGGGTTAGATGTCTGGGGAATCATTATTTGTCGCCTTATGTCTCATAGATATCCGATGTATGCAATTCTTTTTCCAAAATGTTATTGTCTCCCTGATTTTGCATAATTATCAATGTGCGTTTCAATTGGTTGAATGAGTGCGCCACGAATTTCCTCGCAATCTTGATGGTGTGTAATATGATGGTTGAGTATGTATAAAAATCCTCTTTGCTGCGATCCCGAAAGTGGAGAGGAAAACAACAGATGAGTGTGGTAATCCGTATGACTTTGATGATAACGAATGAATATGGTAGTTCATTTCCCAATAATGGGAGTTGAACCTTGGACAAAGAGGTTCGTTCATGATCTGAAATCATCAGTGGTGATATGTTCAACCTTGGATAGAGAGGTTAAGGTAGACTTCAATTACGACCATACAACGTTACAGCTTTTAGTGTCCCCTCTGCATCCGCTTCGGTGGAAGCAAGGCCACTGAAGCTAGAAATGTGTTGGTTGTGAATGATGGTCTCCTCTCCATGGATGCTTGTTAAAGCAGCTCGAGATCTTCGAATAAAAGGTCAAACATGGGAAGAAGAGGTATCCCCTATAATGGTTGACTGACACTGATGGGGCTCACTTACCATGAGTCTTTTCAAGTGCAGTAACCAGGGCGAAAAAGGAAACTGGCTTCACAAATCACCACAGGACATCGAGGGATTCAACCTTGATTTCCGCATATCGTAGAGAGAACAAGACCCAGAGGTCATAAACGAATATCTGGTGGGTCAAACACCATCGATAAAGGGCGTTTCAAGTACGCCTCGTTTGTCATGTATATAAAGATGTAAAAAGGCTTTATTCAGACACATATCATCTGATGTGATTAATTCGTGAATTTTTCCAGATGTGGTGTTCCGCATGACTCAAGGTTCTCGACTATCTGTGTGATAAGCAAGGATCAAATACGCGACCCTCAGATCAAGAAGCTCGTCATCGTCGTTTCATTTTCTCATCGTTCATTTGAATTGATGATTTTGGTTATTTAAGATTCAGAACTATTGAATAAAGTAATTGTTACTCGATTCGACGTACAATTTAGTTGTCAATCTATCAGCCCGGTCAAAGGGAACGATCCGAACCGAAAATCCAAACTCGCGGGTTAGAAACCAAAATTTCTACCAGGACAAATGGTCGAACAAAAACGAAACGTTAAACACACTCCATCAGATTTGAATAAACCCATCGATTTTGTACTTAGAATGAGAACCGATTTAAATGATCTTTATTTTTAGTACTCCTTGAAATATTTTAAATCGTAATGATGAACCTGTGCGAAACCGATTAAATTGAATTTTGGAAACACACCACGGGTAAAAGCTGGTGAGTTGCGTGCGAGAAGTAGAAGGTTCCTCGAAAGATGGGACACTGCGATTCGAAGTACAAATTCAATACAAATTATATTCTTAATTTAATGATTGTTATATACTTTCATTTGCATTTAAGACATATTCCGGGTTTTACTCATTGATTTCTCATAAATCGAGAAGAAGTATGGTTTAAAAGCTACCACGACCTCGTACAGAATCAAATGTTGCAATAAGTGAAAACCGTATGCACAATTCAAGGGTGGAAAAAAATCCTTGAAAATGAGTATGCAATGAAAAGGAATGTCTTTTAAAGTGACGACTCTCACTAACGCCTCTAACGATAAGATTGGCGCAAACATTATGTGAAACATGATGTATTCAAATCAACTTCTGATCTCCTTAAAGGATCAACCATGTTGACTTTTACTCATGTAGAACTTTGTTCTTATAAAATTGGTTGTCACAACACCACGTGAGCTATTAACTGGTAATGAGAGGAATCTTAAAAGATAAGACATTCCAGTTACAAAGAAAGACACACATATCCCCAACAACTGCAAAAGCAGAGTTGGAACCTAGAATACTGAAAAGTATCTCTATGGCATGCATTTGTACAATAGCTCGGGAGAATGGTGGCGTGGTCAAACATGAGACATTACGATACTTGAGGATAAATTTCCATTACTTTATAAACATCAATCGAAGGATGTCTTGATTGAACTAGAGCAGGATGATGATGATAAGGTCCCACTTACTTCGAGTGGGAGATTTGAGGCAGCAACTCAAGTGAACGATATGGTAAATGAAGATGGAAAAATTTTCATATTAAATCCAGTGGGATGATTCAATCCAACAACCCAGATCACTATTATTGCAGGTGCGAATCAAGTCAAACCTGATAATCATTTTCCTGAACTATTGAATTAAAATCCTATAATGCTGCAACTACCTACTGGTAACAGCAGGAATAGTAAAACCAACTTGGTTCCTGGTCCTAGAAACCGTGGAATTAATCTCGGAGGTGGAAATCCGAGACCAAGGGGTCGTCTTAGAAAAGTTGTTGGTCAAGATTCAAGTAATGCTTTTGTTTCCAAATGGAGTAATGCCCCGATAACGAGCATTATTTCGAGTGGGAGCGATGTTCTATATAACTTTTAAAGTTCGAAAACATTAGGATTTAAAAATTTGACCATCCTTTTTTAATTTTGACTTGGTTCGGTTTAGTCAAAAATTCGGTTCGGTTCAGTTCCGGTTCAGCCGGTCCGGTTCAGCTCAGTTTCAAAAATGGTTCGGCTGGACCGGTTCGGTTTTTAAAATGGGAATTCGGTTCGTCACTTAAACCTGGTCGGTACGACCCATTTCAGTTGACCCGATCCGACCCGACCCGCGTGGGTTGGACCGATTGAGAAAACCCAGTTTGGTTGACCCGCATTGGTTTTGGACCCGTGAACCCGACCCGGTTCGATTCGGTTAACCCGGTTCGATCCTATCAGGTTACCTTGGTCTTCTGAGTTAGTTGGCCCAACCCGGATGTTCTAAATTGGACCGACCCATTACCTATAGGGTGCGGCTGAAATTGTGACTTGTGGGTAAGTAGGGTTTTAAACTCCACAAAAAACTTAACTTAGCCACCAAGTAACAATTAATTATTAAAATAATTTCTAATATTTGCACATATATATATATATATATATATATATATATATATATATATATATATATATTTATTGTCACGATTCTATATTTAGAAATATATAATCAATCAACAATATATACACATATATATTTGGCACTTATATATATATATCAATATTCTATATTAAGGATATAAAATATATCAACAATATATTTTCTTAATCCTTTAGGTAACTAATAAATATCAATATTATCTACATCCCTAAATTTGTGCTAGATATATTGATAGTTTCTATTCACAATTATCTTGTGAACCTAACCCATATTATGTCCAATTACATGTAATATTGATACCAAAAATTTAATTTAAAATATAGTAACAATGTAATTTCAGCCAAAACTTGCAATCTTGGGGCCTAAGAAACTAAAAAATTTACCTTGTAATATTCTATAGGGTTCAGCCGAAACTAACATGTAATTGGGGTTAGTGGTCGAATTTCAAGATCAAATCTTACTTAGATCAATAATCCAATTTTTAATTTTGATAGCAATTCAACTTTTCTTGAAGATCATGAACATCGAATTTTTTTATGAACATCATGAAAATTTCGGCCATGGTGATTGTAAAAATAAAAAATATTAAAACTTGTCACTTTAAAATTTCGGTCGATACTTATGCATTCAACAACCCCAATTTTATCAAAAACATGAACTCCCGAACAATGGATCTGATACCACTATTGGATTATGAAGCTAAATACAACGAAAACAAAAACAAGATGCGTCCTTGGTAACTAATACTCAGCGGAAGATAGTGCACATACATACTTTGCTTTCCTTGTACCTGGGATCGCTTGAGGGGAGTTCTCGATCCGCCGGACGGTTCCCGTAGAACCTCATGTTAGAGAAGCCCTACGCGGATATGCTCCACATCAAAGCCTCAGTCGATTCTTTACAGGGATGGATCAATGGAGTAAATTGCTTGACACAATTTGGCATCTCATTGACTCTTGGTGGGTTCGGCCGAAACTATGTAGGAATAGGGTGGAGGGTTTTCTTTTTGTCTCACCACAAAAGAAGAAAATAGATTAATTGGTTAACCATAAATTAATCCTAATACTCCCTATTTATAAGAGGATGCAAGTGGACAAAAGTCCACTTTGCCCTCTAGTGAATTTCGGTCGGCCACGCTAGAGAAGGGAGGCCCAATTTTGGGTCTCTCATGTCAATTGGGATTTTAGGCCTAGACCAAAATCATTAATGTGACATTACCTAATTTCTTAGGTACCAGTCTCTAATTAATGGGCTCCCAATTACGGAGTCCCATTATCCAAATGCTAACAGGAGCAACCGGAGGGTTTTATATCCCCTGGAAATGAACGTAAAGTTTTTAAACTCCAAAGATCGATCTATGGTCTTAACAATCGTCTCGGCAATGGTGTCGTAGGTTTCACGAGGAAAGTATTGGCAACAGATTCGTGAACCTTCACGAGGATCCCTGCGTGTACACTAAGACCTCTGAGTTGAAGTATGTTATCTTGACATTATACGTCGATGACATACTTATTGCCGCAAACGATGTGAGTTATTTGAATGAATCAAAGTTTTGGCTGGCATCTGTATTTGAGATGAAAGATATGGGAGAAGCCACGTACATCCTGGGCATTAAGATTGCTAGAGATCGGGCTACTAGAAAACTATGTTTTCCCAAGAATCCTATATCAACAAATTGTTGAGAAGGTTCATTCTCTACGATGCTAAACCACTGGATATCCCAGTCGTGTTTAGGAGTGCGTTGTCGAAGAGTGACAACCCAAAATACCAGGCTGAGCGTGAACATGTGAAAAGTGCAGAGTACCTCAGTATGGTAGGCAGTCTGATGTACGTCATGCAGTGCACTCGTCCAGATATCTGTTACGTTGTGGGCTTAGTGGCACGTTTCCAATCTGACCCTGGATATCAACATTTACGAGCCGTGAAACGAATTATTCGATATCTAAAAGGTACATCTATGAGGGTGGCAAGCTAGAATTGTCTGGGTATAGTGACGTCGACCATGATGGCGATCCGGATGACCGTAAGTCCACCTCAGAAGAAGTGTTTCTTCTTGCTGATGTTACCATTTCGTGTATGAGCAAGAAGCAATCCTGTATCGCTCTGTCAACGATGGAATCCGAATTCGTAGCTCTCTCTAAGAATGCACAGGAAGCTATCTGGCTAAAAAGGATCTTGAATGCCTTGCTTGACGTCGAGGACGGGAGTAAGCCCTTGTGCATTTACTCTGACAGTCAAGCAGCGATACGGGCAATTAAGAATCCCAAGTACCATAGTAAGACGAAACATATTGATGTTAAATACAACTATCAAAGAGTGTGGTAGAAGACAAGCTAATCACAATTGAATACTTGTCAACTAAGGAAATGGTTGCAGACCTATTGAAAAAACCTTTACGCATGGATGTTTTCGAAAAGCACGTTAAAATGCTTAAACTGCGTAGGGTTTAAGAGGATTGTAATGTGTCAGTAAAACTTTTGAAATTTGAAGTAATATTTGAATGAAGTGAATTTCAATTTGAGTTTATGATCTTACGATGTCATAATGGCTAAATTACATCGGATGGACTGTCTATAAACTAGTCGTAGGAGCGTAAAACCTTCAACAAAATATGTCGAATGTGGACCTAACCTTGTCACACGGGCACGGTCTTCTTGATGGAGGGGGAAACCTCAGTCATGTCAAGACTGTTAGGTTATAAAGTCTAGGTCAACGGGTCGTCAATCTAGAATTTATCTCCCACTAATGAAATGTCGGGTTCAGTGCTCCTAGGACTAGTCGTTCTGATCCATGCCCTTATACTCCCTTGGGGTAGTCGTTCTGATATATGTCCTTCTCTTCTCTCCTTCTGACCTCCTTTCCTTCTCTCCTTCTGACCTCCTTTCCTTCTCTCCTTCTGACCTCCTGAGGCTTGTACTTCTTACCCCTGGGGCTTGTCCTACTGCTCTATGCTCTTCTGCTTCCTTGGTTCTCTTCTCCTTGCCACCCTGCAAGAGGGGCAATACCAGGCACAGAGGGGGGGTGGTGCCTGATGAACCCTCTCCGATGCCTAAGTCAGTACGGTTTTAGAGAGATAAAGCTAGAGAGATGTCAGAGCAAAATTGTGCAACTTGCCAAGATGTCCAAATGAGTTGTGAAGGTGGGGTATTTATAGGCAACGGTGTCATTAAGGTGGCTTAATGACATCATTAACCTTTAAACACAATTAATTAACCTTTATACGCATAATTAGGACCTTAGGATACGGAGAAGGTAGGCGGAGTGAACCGAGTGTGGGAGTCCAAAAATGGTGCCGGGGCCCTTGGGGGGGGAGAAATCCGACCCCCAAGGGTAGGGGTTGGGTGAGGGCACCCAACCCCTCCTAGGGAGGATGGGGTTGGCCAACCCCATCCCTCCTAGGAGAGATCGGGTTGGCCGACCCGATCTCTCCTAGGAGAGATCGGGTTGGTCCACCCGATCTCCCCTAGGAGAGATCGGGTTGGCTGACCCGATCTCTCCTAGGGGAGGTCGGGTGTGGCCACCCAACCTCACCTAGGTGAGTTTGCCTCGGCCGGACGAGCGCTCCGGCCTCGTCCGAGCCGTTGATGTGTTCGCAAAGTGTTCGGGTTGAAGTTTCGATTTACAATCGTTAATGAGACGATAAAAATACAACGGTTTGGAAGTCAACGGGTTCAAATTGGGCGTATATCCATCACATGCCCCCGAGTCAACCAATGGCTTAACCCTTGATTGACTCTATTTCAGGATGGTATGATACGCGCAATTTGAAACCGGGGTTTTACCTTTCGTCTGAACATTTGCTTACCCATGGGTGCGTGTCTCCGACCCTGCCCCCTGCCTTATGAGATAGAGGAGTTGTAAACGTTAGAGTAGCACAGACGTGTGCCTAAGCACACGTCCGTCTGAGGTGGGAGTAATAAATCTATCTTTGCTACCGGCGTATACTTAAAAAATTCACACTCGCATAGGGGCGTAATGCAAATGCAACTAAGTAACTTACGCTTCAAATTCGTGCCGGGATTCTATCTAAGTGAAGGAAAATTTAATTTTGGTCCGAAATTTTTCTAAGTATGGGATACTAGAAAATACGCCTAGGATGTTAACTAGGAGTGAACATGGACATATCATGAACATGAGGATGTGCACTAGCATACATGCAAGTAGGAACATAAGGATGGGAGTGAGTATAGACATGCTGCGATTGTAGTCATGGATGTATGCATAAATATATGGCGGTCACGTGCATGGACGTCTAAATGTTTGAACACACGGGAGGGTGTATGTGGGCATGCATATGAGTGCAAGCATGAACATGTAAGTATGTATGGATGGGTTGTGAGTATAAGCATGAGTTATGACATTGATGTACCTGTAGATGTTAATCATGAATATGAGCATAAATGCAAAGGTGAGAGCATAGACTTCTCCTTTACTTGAGGGTGGGAACTCTGCCACTCAATGGGACACAACGTTCCGCCTCCCTCGTACTAGCGTGAGCATTTTCCATTAATCTCGACCTTCGGCATGTGTAACATTTTTCCTTCATTCGTTGGAGCGTGTGTATAGCTCTTGGCCTTTACCCTGCAATTTGTTCCCCATAAAAGTGAGGGTGAAAAAGCTTACAAGCTTTCTTCTTACCGCCGCGAGCGAAGGGGTCTATTGACATGTGTTAAGGGTTGACCCTTCCTTCGGATGTGCTAGAGCGTTGCTCCATTTGGGGAAACTAAAAGTTCGCCCTCTTCCCTTGGTGTTAAGGTTGCCCCCGTAGTAGGCATATCTCGCCCCTCCATGAGTAAGGGTCGATCTTTGCGTTGGTTGCTCGTATAGATGACTCACTTTTGGGAAGCTTTCTTCTTCAGACAGGGAGACCTTGAAGATCGTTTTCCAAGGTAGTCAGACCAAATCTGACCGTCCTGTGTCTTGGGTGTCCGAGGTGGACTCGTATGAGGCAGGGACTCGTATGACCCCTTGTAGGTTGATTTCATGGAGAAACATACAAGGTGTGGGCAGAGCGTTCCGAACGTACTGTTGAATCAGATGAGAGGGAAGAACCCTCTAGTTCTGCTTATCAGGCCAAGAAATTTTCTAAGTCAGGGGTGGCTGCTAATGCTTCCAGTATGTTCTTTTTCCCTTCTTTTTTCTTTGTGATATACTTATGATCGTTCTCATGCTGCTTCCTTCTTGTTGTTAGAGCGTTCTTCCCTGGTTACCGAATGGTTCTTGTGGTGGGTGAGAGTTCAAGTCAACCTAAATCCAAGGCGCGGAAACCTGACTCTGAGGTCGGGCCCTCGGCTGCCAAGGAGAAGGAAACCGCGAGAGGCTCTCCTTCAAGTGCCCCCTTGCTGACTCCCTCCCATGATAAGGAGGTAGTGGTTGAAGAGGCACCCTCTTTGCTTGACAAAAGGAAACAACCTGTGGCTGGCGATGGGGTGATCATAGGTCTTGATGTCTCTTCTCTATCCCCTGCCCCCCAGCCGAGGGGCCGAGTCTCAAGTTTATTTCATCTTCATGTAGATTTGACGACTTTTGAAAGTGTTTTTGTCTTTCCTATGGGTTATGTTATTAACCCCTGCGTTGAAGATTTTTCTTTTGGTGATGGGTGTGATCATCACCTTTCATTGAGGTTCCTTTCTCTTGCCATGGCTCTGATTAAGATAGCAAATTCTTGCTTTGGAGTTTGGTGGAGACTGCTCTTGAGTTAGCCTCTACTAGTATCGTAGTTGTGATCGTTGTGGGGATCGTTTTGTTATATGACCTCAATAGTGCTTGTCGTGATTCTTTGCTTCATGGTTGATTTCGTGAGATATGGAGGTTGTCTTCATAATGAGGACGTCTCCTTCCTAGTATCACCCAGTGGGTTGAAATATAAGTGCCTACCTTTGATGAGCGTACGAAGGGTGTTGTTTTTCCCTTTTTCTTGAACCTCCTCCTAGGGCTAGGCGTAGCCTTTTGATGTTCGTGGTCGGGATGGTGTCTTTACAATTCATGTCTTTGACAGATGTTTTATGATGTGCTGCCATGATAATCACTTCGGGGTATGTGGACGTGATAGCCACTTCGTGATGTGTCGGAGTGATAGCCCTTCTGTAGTGTGTGGACATGATAGCCAGTTCAGGGTATGTGGACATGATAGCCACTTCAAGGTATGTGGACATGATAGCCAGCTCAAGGTATGTGGACATGATAGCCACTTCAAGGTGTGTGGACATGATAGCAACTTCAGTGTATGTGGACATGATAGCAACTTCAGTGTATGTGGACATGATAGCCACATCACGATGTATGGAGTTGTGCTTTAGTATTCCTTTCTCATTGGAGAGCCTTCATTGCTATAGTTGCCTTTTGTGTAGGCTATGTTTGTTGGGTTAGGTCCCGATGTCTCGTCTTGTCGGATGTTGTATCCTTTATGCTCTTTAGATGTCTCCTTCATGAGTTGTGCTTGACGATGTTCAAGACTGATACGAGCATAGGTCACGCGAGGGCGACATGCATGACAATAACATTTGTCGGAGGTTGATTTGTGTGGCTTGTAAGACAATTCTTTTCTTGATGGGTCGAGCTTATTTTGAGAGCTTTGACCTTCGGATTTCATGTGTTTGCTATCCTTCTTGGTGGTGTTGGGTTCCTTTGAGATACTTCTCTTGACTTGAGATATGGGTGGTAGGACTCGTTACTTTTCATGATAACCTCTTGTGCTTCTGTATATGATCCTTTGGTCATGGACTCTTCTTTTGGTGTGTTTCCTTTACTTATTCTTCTTTCTTGTTTTCCTTCATGTCATACCTGCTATTTCATCAAGAAAAAACATTATGTGTTCTCCATATGACTTTACCTTGAGATTATTTTCTCATTGGATCCTTCTGAGCATGGTGCAATGATCTCTTATGATACCCTTTACATGGTATGTATGGTACTGTTAGACCAAAGATACGCTCTTGGTGGGCGTCGAATCTGATCACGAGACAGGCTCTCGGAGGGCACTTAACGTTCCGGAGGGCACAGGTTAAACCAAAAATACGCTCTTGGTTGGCGTCGAAACTATTCGCGAGACAGGCTCTCGGAGGGCACTTAACGTTTCACAGGATAGGCTCCCGGAGGGCACAGGTTAGACCAGAGATATACTCTTGGTTGGTGTTGAGAACTGTTCACGAGACAGGCTCTCGGAGGGCGCTTAACGTTTCACAGGATAGGCTCCCGGAGGGCACAGGTTAGACCAGAGATATACTCTTGGTTGGCGTTTGAAAACTGTTCACGAGACAGGCTCTCGGAGGGTGCTTAACGTTTCACAGGATAGGCTCCCGGAGGGCACAGGTTAAACCAAAGATACGCTCCTGGTTGGCGTTTGAAAACTTTTCACGAGACAGGCTCTCGGAGGGCGCTTAACGTTTCACAGGATAGGCTCCCGGAGGGCACAGGTTAAACCAAAGATACGCTCCTGGTTGGCGTTGAAAACTGTTCACGAGACAGGCTCTCGGAGGGCGCTTAACGTTTCACAGGATAGGCTCCCGGAGGGCTCAGGTTAGACCAAAGATACGCTCCTGGTTGGCGTTGAAAACTGTTCACGAGACAGGCTCTCGGAGGGCGCTTAACGTTTCACAGGATAGGCTCCCGGAGGGCTCAGGTTAGACCAAAGATACGCTCCTGGTGGGCGTCGAAGCTGGTAGTTTGAAATCTACCTCAAGATACGCTCTTGGGGGCGTCGAATCTGGTAGTGTTTTTTCTACCTCAAGATACGCTCTTGGGGGCGTCGAATCTGGTAGGTTGCAAATCTACCTCAAGATACGCTCCTGGGGGCGTCGAAATTCGTAGTTTTTGGAAACCACTCTCAAGATACGCTCTTGGTGCGTCGAAGGTCGTAGTGTAATAACTACTCTCAAGATACGCTCTTGGGGGCGTCGAAGGTCGTAGTATGAACACTACTCTCAAGATACGCTCTTGGGGGCGTCGAATCTGTTCGCGGGATAGGCTCCCGGAGGGCACAGGGTTCGTAGTTTTAGAACTACTCTCAAGATACGCTCTTGGGGGCGTCGAATGTGTTCGCGGGATTGGCTCCCGGAGGGCTCATAATGTTACCTTATCTTGTGTCCTTTCTCATGTAGGGTGCGTCTTTGGTATGCTTTTCGAGTCTTTACTTGACTTTTCCTTCTATGATATTGCATGCTACCACGCTTTTCCTTCAATGTGGGAGATCACCTCTCGAGGGCGATGTTTGTGTGTTGCCAACTTAGGACGAGTTCGTATAGGGAGTTGATGATGTTTTCCTCTTACGTGACCTCTTCTAGGAAAAGTGGTATTGCATGTTCTTGTGATCTTCTGCCTCTAATCTCTTCTTTTACACTTAGGTGGACTACCAAGCACTTATTCGTTTGGTGCCCCCCAAGTTGCTTGGTGGTCACACCGCCTTTCATATTTGGCCGTTGAAGGCCCCTCGTTCATTTTCTTGGTTGGGTACCCCTTATGCTCGGGGCTCCCTTGTCTGCTTGTTTGAATGCGATGAGTGTCCCTTGTATGATTTACTCTTTCTCATGCTTGCTTGTTTCAGTCATAGGCATGGTTTGGATGATGCCTTTGTCGGATGTGTCTTTGGAGGTTGGGTGGAAGAGCTTTTGCTTTGGGTGGGTGGGGGTGGATTTTATTCTCTTGATAACCAGGATGCGGCAGTGTTTGTATCCTAGGGGTGCTTGTAAATTCTTTCCCCCCCCTTCCTTGTGTTTTAGATTGAAAAGCTCTCTCATAGAATGGCGTCTTGGGTTGTTAATCTCGTAGGTGTGTTTCAGACTAGTCAATCTAATCCATGCTCTTTGCACGTGCATGGGGGTGGGTCTGACCGGGCTGTGATAATCTTGGAGTGTTGTGGCACTCAGTGTGCTTTTCCTTTTCCTTTACATTGGAGTATTCTTCAATGCTTTTAGGGAGTGTCACATTGGTCATGCTCCTCCCACCTTGAATCTTGATTATAGACTTCCTTTGAATTAGGACTTGAACCTAAAAATGATGTTTTCCTTTAGGTTTGCAAGTGACGCTCCATGATTTTCTATGGGTTTGTCCCCGTATTGGCTATTCCTTGCTGGATAGCTTCATTAGAGGCTGCATTTGTGTTGCGTACGTATACGTGTTTGAGGTGTGTTGAGCTGACAAGTCCCTCCTTTTTTGTTTTGTCATAACCTTCATTCATCATGTATTCGGCGTATGGCCTTAAAGGCGGGATATTTTTCTAGTGCCCCTTTTATCGTGGTTCTCCTCTTGATGGGATGCCAGAGTCAAATGTCTTATCATTTGCAGACAAGGTGGTTGATCGGGATGTGCGTCTAGTGTGAGGGTCGATCTTGAAACCTTACTCCCCAAGCTTTTGAGCTCTTCTTTGGTTGATCTTGTAGAACTATTATCCTGCCCTAAGGCTCTTGATAGGAGATGTATCTCATTTTCACACTCTAGTTGTTGCACTATCTCTTTTGCTAATCTTGCATCTTTAGAGTTTCTCTCTTGGTGCATGACTTCAATGACAGGATTTTCTACCGATGTTTATTCTATTAGGACTTGTATCCTTGATTGCCTTCCTTTCTTGTGAGATAGCGAAGGAGTGTTTGTGAACACTCCAATGTGTCGTACTTGGTAGAGGTATGCGCCTGATCTTTATGGCGCTGTCTTGAATCTTCGTGTACCTATCTCTGATGAACATGTTATTCATTACATATATAGTACGGAGTCCAAGGATCTCCGGGTTAGGATCGTAGTTTGAGAACAGAGACATAGTCATCTATTAGATAACCTCTTTATCTACGGAGTTTATTAATAGATGCAAGGATACTTGTAAGGATACTTGTAAGGATACTTGTTCCATCCATACTCCTGGTTCATTTGCAGTGCCGTGTCCTTAATGGGTGTGTTGATGTTCCTCTATAGGATGTTGGGAGTGCTCAACTTATTTTTGTAAGTGAGCCTTCCATCTTGTGATCTTTCCCAGAAACTTGACCTTATAGGTGCCCTTTGAGATTGAGAAATCTGTTTCTTGTGCATCTCTTGATTGGCGACGGCCTTTTACGGATTCTTCTAGTGGTCCACCTGTGTACATATATACCACGGAGCCTGAAGGCGTCCGGTATGGTCTTTCTTGGAAAACATGTTGATATTAAGTATCAAAATATACCCCTTTTAGGGAGTTGACTTGTTATGCAGTTAAATTAAATAAGAGGATATGGGAAGGATATAAGTGTGGGGGGTTGATATCCCCTGCTTCCTTGGTAATGTAACTGTCTTCCTCCATTAGTCTGTGTGTATTCCTTCCACTTGAGGAATATGAGGTCGCATCCTTGCAAGGCGGACTAGGTGGAGGTGTATCCTTCATGTATGCTATGTGCGATCTCACTCTACTATGTCTCTCCATGAGATTTCCCATTGTAGTTGCTATGTGCTGACGTGGTGTGGTATTCTATGAGTCCCCTGTTCAAATCCTTGTCTTTTCAACTCCTCCCCTGTCCTAGGGGGATGTGTGCCAAGGGTTGTCATGCACAAGGGGTTTGGACCTGTCGTGCTATATCATGGGTAGGTGGTTGCCTTGTTGTATTGTTGGGACTATGTCCCTCCCTTTGAGCTTTCATTGGTATGTCCCTTAGTCATGTCCGTGGTGATACGAACTGTATGTGTACATTGCCAGGGTGGATGTTGGAACTCCTATATCCTTGTTGGTCTGTCACGTATGTCTTCCTTTAGTGCGGTGTATGTCCCTGTTGGGGTACTTGGTGGAATTCTTGCCTCCTTTGAGGTCTTGGCTGTCTGTCTGCCCCCAGTGGGGTGTAGGCCCTGGCGTCCTGTTGTGTCTGTTGTTGCCTAGGAGGCACAAATTGCTGTCTTCCCTCTGGGGGTGGCTCTTGATAATTTCTTCTTTCTTCTCCTCGTTGCCCTGTTCGAGGGTGCGAGTGGCGTTCTTCCGTTGGAATTTGCTCCTCTTCATGAGCTTCTTCTCCTTCCTGTTGGTGTTGCCTTTCCTGTCTATTCCTTAGGGTCTCTCTGTAAGCTAGTACCTCATCTGAGGCGCTCATCAGCCCTGGAGTCACTGTATGTGCTCCCTGTGTGTATGCCGGCCTTGTGTTGGTTGTGTGGGCACGATTGTCGTTCCTTTGAGTCAGTATTCCATATGGGTACCCTTGAGGTTGTACCTCATAGTGGTATCCCTGTGGAGGTGCCGTGTATTGGGATGGCACTCCTTGTTGCCCCCCTGTCCCTGTGGCTTCCTAGTCAATGGAGTTGAAGCTGTGGAAGCCGTCTAGCCAGCTGGGCGTGAAGGTTCTCCTCCCTGCTTGTTAGGCTGGGGTGCCTGTGGGGTTACCTGAGACTCTGGGTGTGCATACTGTTTCTCTGGGTTAGGCAGCCTTGCTGGAGGTATAGGCTGTCTTTCTTGCCTATAGCCCCCAGGTGGGCGATTATCTCTAGACACTAAGTTGTTCGTCTTCGCTCTCGTGATTGTCAGGCTTTCTGTTCGAAGCCCACAGACGGCGCCAAGTGTTAGGTTATAAAGTCTAGGTCAACGGGTCGACAATCTAGAATTTATCTCCCACTAATGAAATGTCGGGTTCAGTGCTCCTAGGACTAGTCGTTCTGATCCATGCCCTTATACTCCCTTGGGGTAGTCGTTCTGATATATGTCCTTCTCTTCTCTCCTTCTGACCTCCTTTCCTTCTCTCCTTCTGACCTCCTTTCCTTCACTCCTTCTGACCTCCTGAGGCTTGTACTTCTTACACCTGGGGCTTGTCCTACTGCTCTATGCTCTTCTGCTTCCTTGGTTCTCTTCTCCTTGCCACCCTGCAAGAGGGGCAATACCAGGCACAGAGGGGGGGTGGTGCCTGATGAACCCTCTCTGATGCCTAAGTCAGTACGGTTTTAGAGAGATAAAGCTAGAGAGATGTCAGAGCAAAATTGTGCAACTTGCCAAGATGTCCAAATGAGTTGTGAAGGTGGGGTATTTATAGGCAACGGTGTCATTAAGGTGGCTTAATGACATCATTAACCTTTAAACACAATTAATTAACCTTTATACGCATAATTAGGACCTTAGGATACGGAGAAGGTAGGCGGAGTGAACCGAGTGTGGGAGTCCAAAAATGGTGCCGGGGCCCTTGGGGGGGGAGAAATCCGACCCCCAAGGGTAGGGGTTGGGTGAGGGCACCCAACCCCTCCTAGGGAGGATGGGGTTGGCCAACCCCATCCCTCCTAGGAGAGATCGGGTTGGCCGACCCGATCTCTCCTAGGAGAGATCGGGTTGGCCGACCCGATCTCTCCTAGGAGAGATCGGGTTGGTCCACCCGATCTCCCCTAGGAGAGATCGGGTTGGCTGACCCGATCTCTCCTAGGGGAGGTCGGGTGTGGCCACCCAACCTCACCTAGGTGAGTTTGCCTCGGCCGGACGAGCGCTCCGGCCTCGTCCGAGCCGTTGATGTGTTCGCGAAGTGTTCGGGTTGAAGTTTCGATTTACAATCGTTAATGAGACGATAAAAATACAACGGTTTGGAAGTCAACGGGTTCAAATTGGGCGTATATCCATCAAAGACCGGCTAATAACCATGGTGTTTTGAAAGATAAACATGGTTAAGAAAAACGATCTTTTGGTTTCGGGGTTACACGACATGATCATTGTTTTGCAGATCGCCGTGATGAACTCTGTTTATTAGTCAACACATCCTGGGCTAGATGAGAATCTACGATAGCATATGAAATTTCCCATTCTTGGAAATATGTAAGTTCAAGTTATGCTATCAACGCGCACTTCATACTGCGCCTGCCACGTTCGACCACGGGGGTCAGGCTCGGTTGTGCTAGGTGGAATCTTCCGAGATTCTAATGGGAGCAAACTTCTTCACCTTGAGCGTGTGACTTATCACGGGTGCTTACTGAAGGAGCACCCAAGTATCCTTACCAGTCATAACTCATATCTAAGGTTGGGCTCAATGTTCGCCTCCACGCGTACGAACGTAGTGCCCGAACAAAAAGGCCTAGTGACCACGTACTGGAAACATATTGAGTTTGACTAAGGGTATGGGCAATGGGATGGTCATGTACACCTGCAATTCTCTGACTCTTGTATTTACTAGGTGGCTGATGGATATACGCCCAATTTGAACTCGTTTTAATTCGGACTGTCCTATTTTTATCACCCTTTTACCGGTCCAGTACTTAACCAATTTTGCTCACCTCCCCATGCTATTATGGATATAATCCTATCATTATGAGCTAATTGAGTACGTTTAGGGATTAACGGTGTCATCAAGCCACCTTAATCCCCCCGTAGCCTATATATACTTTTCATGTTCTATTCATTTGGATAAGTTTACTTCTTCACATTCTTTAGCTCTGCCTTCTCTCTAGTTTATCTCTCTAAGAATCTCAGACTGCCTTAGGAATCAGAGAGGGTTCACCGAGCACCACCCCCCTCTCCTTGCTCGGTACTGCCCCTTGTGCAGGTTGGCAGGAAGCAAAGGAACGGATCATACAGACAAGCTAGAAGGGTCAGAAAAGAGAGCGATTAACCCGTGATAAGTGCCACTCGGTTCAGAGACCCGACGACCCGAGGGACACGACTTAACACTTGGCGCCATCTGTAGGTTTTGAACAAAAATCCTGGCTATCATGAGATCAAAGACGGAAAGCATACCATCTAGAGACAACCTACCCCCCAGAGGCAGCCTGTACCCCATAAGCACTTCAGGCAAATAACCAAGGTGTACCATCCCAAGGATATCCATACAGATCACTGCCACAGGAGTACCATTATGGAACACACCCTAAAGAGTATCCATATGGAATGCCAACACAAGACATACTATGAAACGACAACCAGACTCATACAACCAATACAAGACCTAGGTATTCACAAGGAGCACAGACAGTGACTCCAAGGTTCATGAATGCCTTAGAAGAATTATTAGCCTATAGGGAAGTTTGAGGAACATGCAAGGAAGGCAATACCCGTAAGTGGAGCAACATCCGCAGGCAGAGCAGTACCTACTAGTAGAGCAGTTTTCAGAAAAAGAGCAACACCCGCGCCCTCCAACAGGGCATCGTGAAAATCAAAGAAGGAATCATGTCAGCCATAGACGAATTGATACTATACTATGAGGCAACGAGAGCTAGAAGATACAGACCACCACCAGTGGATTCGACTGACCATGCCCCACTAAGGGACATTACAAAGAGATCTCAAAGTTAGGGACATCATCCCAACAACTTGACAAGGAAATCGCCTACTCATGATACAACGCGACAGGTTCCAACCCCTCGTGCAAGACAACCCTCAGTAAACCCCCACCAGGGATGAAGGGGCAGTCTGAAGACAAGGCTTTGAGCAGGGAACTCACGGAATGACATACTATGTTACTACACCACAACTAAAACGGGAAGACTTACAAGACAGGCACAGTGGAGTGAGTTCACACATAGCGTGTATGGAGGATATACCTCCACCTAGCCCGACTCGGAAAGGAAGCGACCTTAAAATTACCAAGGAAGTAGGGGATATCAACAACCCCACACCCATATCTTTCCCATATACTATTATTTAATTTAACTTCATAACAATTCAACTCCTTGAAAGGGGTAGATTTTGATACTTGATACAATCATACAAGATGTCTTCGTGCTTTGTATTAAATATATACACAGATTGACTACTAAAAGAGTCCATCAAAAGCGCAGTCGCAACCAAGGGAGTCACAACCAAGGCAGCACGCCACTGGCGAATGAAAGCATCGTCATTAATCAGAACATCTCCGTCGACAAATAGTCTTGTTCAAACATGATCGTTCGACGCTACCGTTTGCTTAACCCCCTCAAAGGAGCACATAAGGGACAGATTTCTCAATCTCAAAAGGCACCTATAAGGCCAAGACTCTGAGAAAAATATCACCAAGATGGAAGGCTCATTTCCAAAAATAAGTTGAATACTCTCAACACCCTATAGAAGAATCACCATGAGAGTCACAAATGACTACCCCCACTACAACCTTCCAACAAGAATCTGAGTGCTCCGTTCATCAGAAGACACCATCGGGCGCTGATATGCAAGGGGGCACAAGTCATAACATGCCTTCCTCGCAAAAACAAAGAGAATACCTATTAGCATAAGAGGGGGCAACCGCGAGCACATCCCTCTAAAAAATTGGGGAAACCGTATCACATGGACAACGACCAAACCTAGTAAGCTAATCTCAGGAAATGGAATACACTTCCATTAAGGACCTTTCAAGGGCCCCAATCCTAGCAAAGGAAGAAGGGTGAAACCATCATCCAGCTTTCAAAAAGGGATATGGAAAACATAGTGTTTCCACACAGCGATTTATTGGTCATAACAGGGGGAATCACTAGCTTTGACATGAAGAGAATCATAAAGCACAAAAGGAGTTCGCCAGGCATCCCCCATGCCCAACTATTGATGATACTAGGGAAGAGTCCGGCATACCTAACACCAAGGGACCCCTTAATAGTAAGGGTGGTCAGAACATCAACATACCCATTAGGGACACAGCATTACAAATGATGCTGGAATAAGGATGGAAGATATATCCTTACAAGTATCCTTGCAATTATCCTTGCAAAAATGAACTCCCTAGATAGATAGGTTATCTAACAGATGACCATGTTTCTATTCTCAAAATACGATCCTAAACCAGAGATCCTTGGACTCTGTATTATATATGCAATGTATAACATGTTTATCAAAGATAGGTACATGAAGATTCAAGATAGCGTCCTCAAAATTAGGCACATACCTCTACCAAGGGCGACGCATTTGGGTGATCATAGACACTCATTTGCCATCTCATAAGAAAGCGAAGCAACCAAGGATACATGTCTTAACAGATCAGGCACCGGTAGAAAATCCTGCAATTGATGTCATGCACCAAACAAGAAACTCCAAAGATGCAAGATTAGATAGTGCAACAACCAGAATATGAAAAAGGAGATACACCTCCCATCAGGGGCCTTAGGGCATGATAATAGTTCTATAAGATTAACTAAGGAAGAGATCAAAAGCTCAGGAAGTAAGGTTTCGAGATCGACCCTTACACTAGATGCACACTCTGATCAAGCACCTTGCCTTTGAATGGTAAGACATTTTCCTCTGACATCCCATCAAGACTAAAACCCCGACCAATGGGGCACTAGAGGAAGGTCCCGCCTTTAGGGCTAAAGGCAAAACATTTAGCGAGGGAAGGTTACAAAAAAGGAAAAGAGAAGAACCTTGTCAACTCAACACCTCCTAAACATATATACGTACGCAAGACAAACACAAATTCTAATGAAGTTATCCAACAAGGCATAGCCAATACGGGGGCAAACCCATGAAAAAAATCATGGAACGTCACCTACAAACCTGAAGGAAAATATCCTTTTTGAGTTCAGGTCCTAATTCAAGGGAAGCCTATAATCAAGATTTGTGATGGGAGGAGCTTAACCAATGTGACACTCTCTAAAGGCATTGAAAAATACTCCAATGTAAAGGAAAAGGCGAAACACACTAAGTACCACTACCCTTCAAGAAGACTATTACAGCCCGGTCGGACCCTCCATGCCCGAGCAAGGGGCGTGGATCAGATTCACTAGTCTGAAACACATCTTCAAGATTAACAACTCGAGACACCATGCTATGAGAAATCTATTCAACCTAAATACAACCCCTTCCAAGATACGTTATTCCTACTCGACCATCACCGCAAAAGTGTTTTTTCTCAAAAACACAAGGAAGAGGGGGTAATAATTTACAAGCTTTCTCTGGATATGAACACACCCACCCAAAGCAAAAGCTTCCCCCCCCCCCCCAAACCTAAGAGATACATCCAGCAAAGGCATTGTCCAAACCATGCCTATGACTGAAATAAGCAAGCATGAGAAAGAGTAAGTCTTACAAGGGACACCCATCGCACCCAAACAAGCATACATATCAAATACAACACAAGATTAGGGAGCCCCAAGCATAAGTGGTACCCAACCAAGAAAATGAACGAGGGACTTTCAACAGTCAAATATGAGAGGCAGTGTGACCACCATGCACTTGGGGGGCACCAAACGAACAAGTGCTTGGTAGTCCACCTAAGTGTAAAAGAAGAGATTAGAAGCAGAAGGTCACAAGAACATGCAACACCACTTCTCTTAGAAGAGGTCACGTAAGAGGAAATATAGCCTCAACTCCCTATACGGACTCGTCCTAAGTTGCCAACATACAAGCATTGCCCTCGAAAGGTGATCTCCCACAATCAAGAAAAGGCTAGGTAACATGCAATATCATAGAGACAAAACTCAAGCAAAGATTCAAAAAGCATATCAAAGACGCACCCTACCTGGGAAATGACACAAGGTAAAGTAACATTCCGAGCCCTCCGGGAGCCAATCCCGTGAACAGACTCGACGCCCCCAAGAGCGTATCTTGAGAGTAGTTCTAAACTGCGAAATTTTGTGCCATCCGAGAGCCTATCTCGTGAACAGTTTCTATGCCCCCAAGAGCGTATCTTAAGAGTAGTTTTAAACTACGAAATTCTGTGTCGTCCAGGAGCCTGTCCTGTGAATAGTTATGTGCCCTTCCGAGATCCAATCTCGTGAAAAAATTCGACGCCCCCAAGAGCGTATCTTAAGAGTAGTTTTTAGACTACGGAGTTCTGTGCCATCCAGGAGCCAATCCTGTGAAAATATATGTGCCCTCCGAGAGCCAATTTCGTGAAAAGAGTCGACGCCCCCAAGAGCGTATCTTGTTGACTAACACTGTGCCATTCGGGAGCCAATCCTGTGAAAAGTTCTGTGCCCTCCAGGAGCCAATTCTGTGAAAAGTTCCGTGCCCTCCGGGAACCAATCCTTTGAAAAGTTATGTGCCCTCCGGGAGCCAATCCTGTGAAAAATTCTGTGCCCTCCATGAGCCAATCCTGTGACCTCCGAGAGCCAATCTCGTGAAAAGATGCTAGGTCCCCAAGAGCGTATCTTGTTGACTAACTCTATGCCTTCCGGGAGCCAATCCTGCAAAAAGTTATGTGCCCTCCGAGAGCCAATCTCGTGAAAAGATTCGACACCCCCAAGAGCGTATCTTGTTGACTTATTATGTGCCATCCGGGAGCCCATCCTGTGAATAGTTATGTGCCCTCCAGGAGCCTATCCCGTGAAAAGATTCTACGCTCCTAGGAGCGTATCCTAAAGCGATCTTTACATCATCCACAAGAGTATACCACGAGAATTTTTTTTTACAAGGCAATGATATATGGTATGAGAAACATACAAGTTTGTTCATGATGAGTTCACAGGTATCATGTTAGACAAGGATACCAAAGGAGATCAAGTAAGGAGAAACATACACAGGGAAAGAGTCCATGACCAAGGAACCACATAAACAACCACAAGCAGTTATCATAATAAAAGAATGACAAAAATCAAGTGGAGCAATGAAAGGACACTCCGACAAAAGAGAAAAAACACGATAATAGGCAAACAAATCACAAGTCATACAAAACGACTTTTGAAGAAGAATTGCCTTACAAGGCGCACAAGGCAACCTCTGACAAACCTTACTGTCTGCACGTCGCCCTCGTGTGACCTATGCTCGCATCCTACTTGAACATCGTCAAGCAAACTCATGAAGGGGAAATACAAAAAGCATAAAGGATACAACATCCGACAAGACGAAACACAGGAAAAAACCCGACAAGTATAGTCTAAACAAAAGGGAACTATAGCACCAAGAGGTGGATATCATGTCCACACACCAAGAGGTGGCTATCATGTCCACACACCAAGAGGTGGCTATCATATCCACACACCAAGAGGTGGCTATCATGTCCACACACTAAGAGGGGGCTATCATGTCCACATACTAAGAGGTGGCTATCATATCCACGCACTGTAAGGTGGCTATCATGTCCACATACCAAGAGGTGGTTATCATGTCAATACATCATAAAACAACTGTCAAGAACATACATTGTGAAGACACTATCACGACCACGAACATCAAAAGGCTGCGCCTAACCTTAGGAGGGGATTGAAAACAAAGGGAAAACCAATACCCTTCATACACTCATCAAAGGGGAATGTGAAGAAATGATCCCTGCAATTAACACAACCACAATACTAGAGAAGGCTAACTCAAGGCTAACACATTTCTTCAACTCTGTGTTATAGAAGGAGGAGTCTACCTCAGCATTTCAGTGCAAATCATCAACAGTAGTCCCAAGTGAGACTACCTGATCTCAAAATAGCAATAGTAGAAAGAAAAAGTGAAGAAGAAATAGCCTACGGGTAAATAACGAGATAGGACCCCTTGAATGAAACGCCTGGTTTCCTTAGGAGATTTGAAATGGGAGATGCAGACTCCGGGGGAAACAGCGCTACGCAAGACGCGAACCCCAGTATCAAAGGTGTACAATGAAGAATGGCAGTCAAAGTGATACTCCTTCAATCCAGCTAAAGGAGTACGCTTAGCTCCAACAATGTCCTCATCAATAAGGCGAACCAAGTCTTCGCGACTCATGGCAGGGAGTCAGAATGTCTTGGCAATATAGTAAATCACCAAAAACAACCTGAGACTCGGCCCCTCGGGTGGGGGGCAGAGGATGGAGGAGAGACATCAAGATCTATGATCGTCCCATCATCATCCGCAGCCGAGGGCCCGACCCCAGGGTCAGGTTTCCGCATCTTGGATTTAGACTGACTTGAACTCTTACCCATCGGGAGTACATGCTCGGTGACCAGGGGAAAATGCTCCAACAACATAAGGAAAACAACATGAGACCAGTTATAAGCACATCATAAAAGAAAAAGAAGAGAAGGAAGAACATATTGGAAGTCTCTATAGCTTTCCCTAACTTAGAAGATTTTTCGAATTATTGATCATGCTCCTTCATGACATCTGGCGTCACCCTCGTGGAGCTCTGCCAATACTTTCTCCGTTTCTGGATATGGTATGCATTTGGGGAAGGGTGCGGAGTATCCCTTCTTATAGAGCTCATTATCCATCATTGCGTAGTTTCTGGACCTTAGGAGCAAGAGCCGGAGGGACCTTCTCCTGGCTCAACTCAACGGCACGTTTGGAACGCTCCGTCCGCACACTATACGTTTTTTCATGAAACCAACCTACAAGAGGGAAATGAAAAATGAATGAAAACAATAGGATTAATGACATACCAAGCTCACGAAAGGAGGGGTCAAGTGAATCCCTGCCTCATATGAGTCCACCTCGGACACCCAAGACACATGACAATGAAATTTGGTACAATTGCTTTGATAAGCGATCTTCGCGGTCTCCTTGTCCAAAGGAGAGAACTCCCCAAAAGGGAACCATCCATCTGAGCAACAAACGCAAAGGTCGACCCTTACTTATGAAAGGGCGAGATACGCCTATTACGGGGGCAACCCCAACATCAAGTTACAGAAGCAAAACCGCCACCCAAGAGATCCGACCATCAAAATTCAAGGTACACCAACCCAGGGAATAAACCCCAATACAAAGATGGTGAACTTTTAACTTCCCCAAAAGAAGCGATGCTCCTACACATCCGAAGGAGGGGGAAACACTTAACATATGTCGATAAACCCCTTCGTACATGGCGGGTAAGAAGAAAGCTTATAAGCATTTTCACCCCCATTTTTATGTAGAATGAATTGCAGGGCAAGGTTCAAGAGTTATACGCACGTTCCAACAAGTGAAGGAAAATGTCACACCTGACAGAAGCCGAAGTTAAAAGACAATGCTCTCACTAGTACAAGGTAGGTAGAACGTTGTGTCCCATCGAGGGACAGAGCTCGCATTCTTGGGTAAAAGGGGGGGATAACTCTCACCCTCGCACTTTATGATTTACATCTATAAGTGCACCAATGCCATCGTCCATGTTTATGCTCACAACTCGTCCATCCATAAATAGATGTTTATGCTTGCACTCACGTGCATGCCCACGTACACACTCCCATGTGTTCAAACATTTAGACATCCATGTACATGGCTGCCATATATTCCTGCATACATTCATGTCCACAACCGCAGTATGTCCACACCCACTTCCATACTTGCGTTTTTACTTGCATGTATGCTAGTACACACCTTCATGTTCAGGATATATCCATGTTCACTCAAGTTAGCACCCTATAGACACATATCCCACTTTCCCATACTTAGAAATTTTTTGGACCAAATTCAAATACTTTTTCCCGACTTAGACTCACCCAATATGAAATTGAGGTACATCGACTCATACCCATGATTTTATCTCCATGCAAGTACGTATTTTTAAAATACATGCATGAAAAGGTTGCATTTTTATTATCAAATCCATATTCCGCGGACACGTTCTTAGACATGTGTACGTTTTATTCTAATGTTTAAAATTCCTCTGTTTTGAGAAACAGAGGACAAGGCCCGAAAAACGCGCCTACGAACAAGCGAAAGTTTCGTCAAGAGGTAAAGTCACGGTTTCAAATTGCGCGTGTCATCCGATCATAAAATAGAGTCAATCAAGGGTCGGGCCATTGGTTGACTCGGGGGCATGTAATATACGCCCAATTTGAACCCGTTTTAATTCATACTGTCTTATTTTAATCACTTCATTTATGATTGCAAATCGAAACTTCAACCCTACACGTTACCCGCGGAAAAACGGTCCAAGCGGAAAAACGCACCCACCCGAGCATCCGGGCTCTTTAACCCGGTCAGACTATGGTTTGACCAAGTGGCCACACCCAGTCAAACCAGGTTTGACTGGGAGGCCCCTCCCGATCTCTCTGTATAGAGATCGGGAGGAGGGCCCCCTCCCCACCTACTTACCCGACCCCAAACCTTTGGGGTCGGATTTTCAACCCGACCCTGAAAGTTCCGACACCCGGCATCCCCGCACCAAGGATAGGTCTAGCCTGGACCAACCCCCAGCCTTGGGGGTCGGATTTTCTATTCGACTCCAAAGGCCTCGGGACCCCTTTCAGACGTCGGGACCCCTTTCTACCCCCCCCCCCCCCCCGAGGGGTGGGCTCGACGTCCTAGAACTTGTCATCCGGACCGCCCTCCGCGGCGTCCCTTCACCCTTTTACCGGTCCAATGCTATTAAGGATATAATCCTATCATTATGAGCTAATTGAGTACATCTATGGATTAACGGTGTCATCAAGCCACCTTAATCCCCCCGTAGCCTATATATACTTCTCATGTTCTCTTCATTTGGACAAGTTTACTTCTTCACTTGCTTTAGCTCTGCCTTCTCTCTAGTTTATCTCTCTATGAATCTCTGACTGACTTAGGCATCGTAGAGGGTTCACCGAGCACCACCACCCCCCCTCTTCGTGCTCGATGCTGCCCCTTGTGCAGGTTGGCAAGAAGCAAAGGAACGGATCATCCTGACAAGCTAGACGGATCAGAAAAGAGAGCGATTAACTCGTGAGAAGTGCCACTCGGATCAGAGACCCGACGACCCAAGGGACACGACTTAACAGTGCCCACCAGCCAGATATTCGTTGAAGGTTGTGAATACTTATACGGATGCCTTGGAGAAGTGTTCCTTTCGGGAAACTAGGAAATTTGAGATTGACAGTTGACCAGGGATATATCGTGTCACATAGAAGTAACAGATTGATAACACGTTGGGAATCAACGTTCTGCGGACGCTACAACACTCTTAACAGATGAGTAGCACGATGTCCGTTCTGTCTGCCGGTCGCCCGACAAACCACGTATGAAAAACTCGGAAACTAGACTGGATCGAAGAATAAATGTTTATGTGTTGGTCGACAACATATTAACATGCACCATCTCATTCCGGCGAGTGGGAGTTGTTGGCATTGGGTGAATAGGTCGCCGTAATATGAGCCATTTAATATAAGCCTAACATTTTAAGTGTAACTGGGTAATGTTACATTAGGGATTTTGGGCTGGGCCTAAATCCCAATTGACATGAGAGGCCAAAAATTGGGCATCCCCTTTACACATGGCCGGCCGAACCTAGGGGTTATTCCCTTGGTGGGTTTTAACCCGCCACTCTTATAAATATAGTGAATTGGGGATTTATTTGGGGTTAATCACATTCTCCATTCTAATTTGAGATAAAATAAATCCCTCCTCCCTAACACTAAGGTTCGGCTGAAGCTACCTAAGAGCAAGGAGGGGCCAAATGACTTCAAGCAATTACCCCAGAGATCCATCACAATGATCGATTAAAAAGAGGCTTTGTTGTGGAGACCATTCCTCGTAGATTTCTCCTTCACAAGAGTTCCTACAGGACCCATCCGGCAGTCCGTGAACTCTCTGTCACGTTCCTGTGACTACGGAAAGCAATATAAGTATGTTCGTTCTATCCGCTGCGTAATTCGTTACATAGCATGTGCCTTGTGGTTTTGTTTCCGTAGTAATTGTCTCCTAATTTCCAACAATGATTAGTTAGTACGGTCTTGGCGACATTAATTAAAATATATGTCAGCATTTTTTGAATGGTTGTTTCTCATACATTATGTGCCTGCGGCCATGAATCGGGATTTAATGGCTTATTTATCAACGGGTTTTAACATGTAACTACATAACCTTATGCTCACATACGAACAAACAGTTTGTCAGAATTAATAAAAGGGTCCAATTTTGCAGCTGAAGCAACACATAAAAATGGGAAAAAAAAAATATTACTAAAAAACAAGGTACTACGCCCAGTTTAAAATAACAAAAAAAAAAAAAACGTACAATGACTACAATATCCATGAGCCATATATCAACGAGTGTATATGCTGGCAACCAAAGTACCGTCAACACAAAAACCAAAGTTAAATAACATGCCCGGAGATAATTCGTTCGCCAAGTAAAACTTGTTCCATCCTTTACTAAACTCATATCGTAAATTAATTGTATCCTCCGAGGGATTGGCAGGTCTAGATTTTACCCCTACTCTCCACTTTGTTCTAAGATGATC
The DNA here is from genome assembly GCA_036873135.1 of Clarkia xantiana subsp. parviflora. Lineage (NCBI taxonomy): Eukaryota > Viridiplantae > Streptophyta > Magnoliopsida > Myrtales > Onagraceae > Clarkia > Clarkia xantiana. The sequence continues at coordinate 14,258,532 of JAPTYO010000001.1, forward strand.
TATCATATCCTCTTCTCACAATCAGTCATATCCAATGGCCATGGAAAATGTCAGACCTAAAAAAAATCTAACCTACGACTATTCTGTTTTGAAAACATCGATTTGGAATGAGTCGCCACTAGTTAATTACTAGGTTAACTAGAAACCTAAATTACCTAAGAGAATAACGAATTAAACACCTAGGTCTTGAATTGATTTACGAGGAATGATTCGAGTTCGGCGGTTCTATTTCGAGTTAAAAATACATAATAATTATCTCGTCATTTTGGTACTCTATTCACTAATATCACTACAAGAAAATCGGCCATTTTTGAGGGTCGGTTTTTTTAGGGATTTTCGGAATTCCCTCACAAATATCATCTTGTAAGGGATTTTGTGAGAGAACGCTTCTAGCAAATAGACCCGCCAGAAAAATTGTGATTTTAAAGGGAAATCCCTTGAAAACGTTTGTGAGGGATTTTCCCTGAAAAATCCATAGCAAACCTTCTGAAAATCAATTCCCTCGAAAAATATATAGGGAATTTTTAAGGGTTTTCGGTAACAAATAATTGAGGGTTTTTCTTAGGAAAAAAGTTTTAAGTGTTTTTTTAGAGAATTTTAAGGGTTTGTTTACCAAGGGTTTTGTGAGAAAATAAATACTTAGGAATTTTGTGAGTAATTATTATAGTTTCTGAGGAACATATTCAAGGGTTATTTGAGAGAATTTTAAGGGTTTGTGTACATTATATTGACAGAATTTGTGAGGGATTTGTATATATAAAACTAACATATAAATATCATTAAAATTATAGGTTTCAGGTTTAGGGTTAAACCCGAAACCCTAAACCATATTTATTAAACCCCAAAAACTGATATATATATATATATATATATATATATATATATATATATAAACTGATATATATATATATAAAAACTACAGCCATACTAACTTTCTTATGGAGATAATATTTTCCAAGATCATACTGTGCAAAAGGTTGTATACACCCATATAGCTACAACCAAAAAACATAATTACAAATATGGTATTGTCATTCACCAACTTTATACAAAAAAAGTGGACATATTCTAAACACCATTAAAAAGTCTTAGTACCATCTAAAAAAAACACATTCATGCACAAAAAATCTTCATCACCATCCTTCAAACTTGCACAGGAAAAAAAAAAAACACTTACCATTACCACAGCCAAACATAAAGAATATTGCACCTGCAATGCAATTATGCAATCATTCAATCATTTATGTGTGTTCCCTAGTAAGTTCATTATATTAAACAGTTTAATAAAGAATTGTTGTGTACCTAAGCATTAGGACCCTTGCCAACTTGTGGATGGCTGAAAACGTGACCTTGACTTGCCAATTTATCCATCATGGTTTGAAGTATTTCCTGCATTTGAGTAAGTTGTGCTTGCTGAGACGACATCTGAAGTTGTTGGAGTGCAATTTCGTCCTCAAGCTTCTTATAATCCTCATGAGTACGATGACTTGAACTTGATTTCGAATGAGAATTCTTGTGCCACATACTTGACGAAGAACTTCATGTACCTAATATGGTGTTTGGATTAACCTTGGGGCCAAATCCATAGAGCTTGCCTCTCTTTGGTTGTCCTGCTGCTTTGACCCAAGAATCCTTATCAAAATTAACTTGAGATGCACCTTCAGCTCCATGCTTTTCCATAACATCAGATTCATACTCCTCCTAAAAAGAGAACAAATAGCCAAAACATAGCTTTAAATGGTTGAGTTGTGAAAAGTATAGCATATAAATAATTCTGCAACAACTTACAATAACTCTTTTTGACTTATTATCAATCAGTCCGTTATCACTACCCTTCAAACGGTGGAGTTTCCTAAAAAACTCCCCATGAGGTGGTACTCGGCCTAATTGAGTAGTCTACAAAAATAGATACACTAAGTCATAAAAATATCAATTGAAATACATAATGAAAAATTTAATAACATTACATCCGTGCATAAGCCAATTCTGATGTTTCTTGAATCAGATGCGAATGAAGGATGAATTCGGTCAAAGTGTTTCCATGCCTCACCATCTGAAGGGTGTGCCATATGACCCTCTTGACTATGGTGAGAAGCATGCCATGTCATGTGTTTAGCTGTTTTTTCGGACATGTAAAGACGCTGAAGTCTTGGGGTTAATGGTAAATAACGCAGTATTTTGTAGGGAACGCCCTTCTTCTTACCATTTTTTGTTGATTTTTCTGACTTAAACCGATCATGTCCACACACAGAACATTTGACCTTGTGCACATCATCTTTATAGAACAACATGCAATTATTAAAACAAACATCAATCTTTTCATATTTAAGCCCTAGCTTTTTCATCATCTTCTTCGTCTCATAAAAGCTGCTAGGTAACCTATCATTTTCAGGAAGCATGTCCTTCACAGTAGATAGAAGTCTATCAAAGCCTTTATCACTCATATTACATTCAGACTTCAAATTCAATAACTGTGACATGGCTGATAACTTGGTATGCTTCTTACAACCCTCCCAAATTGGTTCATCAGCATCATTCAGCAGAGAATAGAAATTAGATGTCTCAGGATTAGGCTCATCAATTGTTGAATCATTATCAAACTCTGGACTAAATGCTTGCATCACCATTTGTCTATATGGATTACTGGATTCTGTACTTAAAGGTGTTTCTGTACTAATTGGCTCTCCATGCGAAACCCAGTGATCATAATCCTCAAGAAACCCTTGTTCATAAAGGTGTTTACGAACAATATCTCGGTTATGATGGCGTAAGTTTTTACAAAGGCGGCAAGGACACTTAATCTGATTTTCACTAACAAAGGAAGGGTTTGAAAAAGCAAAATCAAGGAAATACTCCACCCCTCTTTCAAACTCAACAGTGAAACCAGTTTCATCATACCGACGTTTCATCCAACTACGATCCATAGCTACACACAGCTGTATGATAGAAGGTACCTCACAGGAGAGTGGTATGCAGCAGAGGAAGAACACCCATGAAGAAGATCACGAATCAGTGAATACTTTTCCTGCAAACATTTAAACCATGGCTGATTATCAAACACTATAACAGATTTTCAGCAGTTTGAAAAAGGAAAAAACACTTTGGTTGATTTTCAGCAGTTTAAACCATCGCTGATTCTTCAGCAGATATTTTCGTCATTCTAGATCTTGATTCCATAAAATTCAATTTGAAAAAACAATGCCCAATTTCTCTAATTTGGGGACCAACAAACACCCATTTGATCTAATTATGATACCTCCAGATTAACTGAGAACTAAACTTACCCTGATAAGAATTCGTCATAATGAGAAGATTGAACGAATTGAAGGACGATTCGAATTGAAGGACGATTCGAATTGAAGGACGATTGATCGAGAAGAACGAATTGAACGGAACACTTGTGAGCAACGAATTGAACGGGAAGCTTGACCAGGAGCCGTGTTCTTCGCTTTGTTCTCGCAATTTCAGAAGCTGTGTTCTGTTTTCAAAAGTCGACTCTTTTCTCTCCTCCACCTTTACTCTCCTCCGCCTTTACTCTTTTGTTTTAGTTTTTATTAAATATTGTTTTTTAGGGAATATCCCTCACAAAAAAAATAACTTTTGTGAGGAATCTAAATCCCTCACAAAAGTTCCTCTTAGCTAGGGTTATTATTTACAGATTTATCGTCAAAAAATTATTTACGGAATACCTAGTAAAATACCTTAATTATCCCTTAGAAATTTTACGTTACAAATCACTCAGTATTTTATTTAGGAAAATTAAAATTGTAAGAGAATATCCCTTAAAAAAGTTTCCCTAATTAAACCCTTATAAATTCCTTACAAAACAGACTAAATTTTGAGGGAGCAAATCCCTCAGAAAATATCTGTCACAAATGGCCGATTTTCTTGTAGTGTATTATGCCGTCTTTTAATTATCTAATTACAACTAACACATGTTAACATCACACCTTAAAATAAGACTATTTAATGTACTCAATCAATAAACTAAGTAGTGACCAAACCAAGTATTGAAATTAAGTTATCACAAGAACATAATTAAGTTCAACATAATTACATCTACAAAATTACGTAATCATGCGAACCAACTTCTAAACGCTCAGCCATTCTCAAAAGTCCAATTTATATACATACTTATATATATATAAATAAATGAATGAACTACTCTTAATAAACTCATCATAGCATTACATATATAAATAAAGTATATAATTCAAAGAACCATTGAACTTACCTCATATCTTTTGAAGATCGGTGACGTGATAAATATATTACCAGTCAAGTGTCAAAATTCAAGAAACACAGAATTTCACTGGAAAGTGGAGACGAGTGATGGAGATTCCAAGGCAGCAGCGGAGCTTGGCTGGTGAAGACGGGACGGCGAGGTGAAGGGTGTTAGAAATAATAATATAATAATAAACTTGTGTCTAGATGTTTAATGTAGACAAGTCTAGAAAGTCTAAGTTAGTTGATAAGTGTTAATAATAATAAGATAGTTGGGTAAGTGTCATTAAGATTAAGTAGTTGGGAGTGTCATTAAATGAAGTATGTAAAAATCTCCCTTGTACCCTATAAATAGATGTTGAGAATGAATGGAAATCAACAAGTTGAGTAGACAAACAACAAAGTCTCTCATTCCCTCTCCACCTCTCTCACAAACACATATGCATACCCCAACAAGTGGTATCAGAGCAAGGTTCAAAGATCACGATGGCAACGACAAGTATGCAAGTGCCGAGATTGACGAAGGATAACTACGATAGATGGTGTATCCAAATGAAGGCCCTATTGGGATCGCTTGACGTGTGGGAGCTCGTGGAGACCGAGTTCGAGGAACGCGAAGTAACGGCGGAAATGTCAAAAGAAGAGAAGGAAGAATTGAAGGAGAAACAGAAGAAGGAGAAGAAGGCCTAATTCACAATATATCAAGGTCTTTATGAAACCACGTTCGAGTTAATCGCTCCAGCCAACACATCATACGAAGCCTGGGTTATACTCCAAAAGGCGTACGGAGGCATCGAAAAGGTAAAGAAAATTCGCTTACAAGCTCTTCGTGCTCAATTTGAGTCCCTCCATCAAGAAAGCTCGGAATCCATCTCCGACTATTTCACGAGGGTCATTTCAATCGCGCATCAAATGCGAAGAAATGGAGAAAATTTAGAAGACGTTCGTGTCATAGAGAAGATATTGACATCCCTCGATCCCAAGTTCGACCTTGTGGCCGTAGCAATTGAAGAATCCAAGGACCTAGAAGAAATGTCCGTCGAGCAACTAATGGGTTCTCTACAAGCCAATGAACAACGACTGTCGAAGAGAGGAGAATGTAAATCCTTGGAGCACGCTTTACAAGCAAAACTGACGTTGAAGAATCAGGTTCACGCGGCGGCTTCCAAAGAGGAAGATTCACAACAAGGAGAGGAAGACGTGGTCGAACAACAACCACCAACGAACCTGCCGATGGAGAATCAGGAGGACGAGGAGCAGGTCGAGGTCGTGGTCTTGGTCGAGGTCGCGAATGAGGTCGTAGTGGAAGGAGCAGATCAGAAATCCAATGCCATGTTTGCAAAAAATATAGCCACTATGCAGCAGAATGTTGGTATAGCACCGACATTGAGGAAGAAAATGCGAACTTCGCGGAGAAGATTGACGACGATGGAGTTCTCATGATGGCATACAATCAAGTGAAGGAAACATAGTCTAACACATGGTTCGTCGATACAGGAGCTTCCAACCATATGTGCGGAAGAAAGGAATTTTTTGCAGAGCTCGGTGAAAAAGGACACGGTGGGCACATCACTTTTGGCGATCTTTCCCAACACCCAATCAAAGGGAAATGTAAAGTTCTCTTTGAACTCAATAACGGACGACAGCTATGCATCACCAATATCTACTTTGTTCCCGACATGAAGAACAATATATTAAGTGTCGGACAATTGCTCGAGAAGGGATACGACGTCCGGATCAAGGAGAATACACTCACCATTCGTGATAATAACAACAATGTTATCATGAATGTAGCCATGACGAAGAAACGAATGTTCCCATTACAGTTAAGGATCAATGAGAAGAATTGTTTGAAGATGACAACCATAGACAACGCGACTCTTTGGCATCTCCGGTATGGTCATCTGAATTTCGAGGCACTGGAATTGATGGAGAAGAAAAACATGGTGTGAGGTTTGCCCAAGATCAATCATCCAAACGGCGTGTGCGAAACACGTGTCATCAGAAAGCAACAAAGGAAACCATTCAAGAAGTATCATTCGAAGAGAGCAGCCGGTCGTCTCGACTTAGTCCACTCAGATGTGTGCGGACCGATCAAGCCCATGTCCATTGGCGGAAATAGGTATTTCTTGACCTTTACTGATGACTATAGTGGCAAGACTTGGGTTTATATGATGAAGCAGAAGAGCGAAGTCTTGACGAAGTTCAAGGAGTTCAAGAACATGGTCGAGAAGCAAAGTGGTCGTTATTTGAAGTGCTTGCGAACCGACATAGGAGGCGAATACACGTCGCATGTATTTGACAGGTTTTGCAAAGAGAACGGGATCGTGCATCAGTTAACCATGCCGCAAACCCCACAACAAAATGGAGTCTCCGAGAGGAAGAACGGGACAATCTTGAATTTAGTTCATTGCATGCAGAAGGAGAGAATGGTTTCGAAAGAATTTTGGGGAGACGCTGCTGCTACTGCAATTTATTTGCTCAACAGGTTTCCACCAAGCGGATTGGAGACATGACACCGGAGAAGGCATGGAGCAAGAAGAAGTCGTGCATCGATCATCTTCGAGATTTTGGGTGCTTGTCTTATGCAAAACTGCAGGGAAGCCAGAAGTGTGTCATGCTCGGATATGATGAGAATTCAAGCGGCTGCAAGTTATACAATCCCGCCACAAAGAGGGTTGTGATCTCAAGAGATGTCGAATTCGACGAAGGACAAGCATGGAGCTGGGAGATGAATAATGACCAACCAAAACAGGTTATTGAAGTTGAAAATCCGAAAAGAAAAGAAGCCCGACGTATTGAAATTCAAGAACCAGTATCACCCCCACGCGCTGCTACTCATCAAGAAGAAGACGACTTGAGTGAATCACCGGTGTTGAGGACAAGGCGGATCCGAGACGTATACAATTCCGCACAAGTATTTGATGTGAATGATGGTGAAGAATTGTATGGTAATCTATGTCTCACTGATGTGAAGTCAAAGAAACAATGTGGAGAAAGAAAAAGGCGACGACGCATGGAAAATTCAAGAATCGTAGAGAGCGAAGACACGGATGGAGTACGGATTGTCGACAAAGACATTCAGGAAAAGGCTACCAAGAATACTCGAGTGGTTTTGACAAAGATAAGCAAAAGACCAGGCATGCTACAAGGAGAAGTCATGAACATCGTGCAGACGACAACAGAAGAAACAAGTTTAAGGGGGATGTTAGAAATAATAATAATAATAATAAACTTGTTTCTAGATGTTTAATGTAGGCAAGTATAGAAAGTCAGAGTTAGTTGATAAGTGTTAGTAATAATAAGTTAGTTGGGTAAGTGTCATTAAGATTAAGTAGTTGGGACTGTCATTAAATGAAGTATGTAGAAGTCTTCCTTGTACCCTATAAATAGATGTTGAGAATAAATGGAAATCAACAAGTTGAGAAGACAACACAACAAGTCTCTCATATCCTCTCCAACTCTCCCACTCTCACAAACACACATATTCATACACCAACAAAGGGGACTAAAGCCTGGCGGAGGTCTGATCGAAGTTGCGAGTGATCGGAGGTGGGGTGACCGTCGTTAAGCTATGGAGGAGAAGCGAGGCGCGGTTGGGCAACGGAGATTGCAGCAGAGGATGGCCGGTGGTGGGCTTCCGAGCGGTGGCATGACGGGAAGAGTGGTGGAGATAACACTCACAACAGCGGATGAAGGTCCTGGGTTGGAATCGAAGACGAGCAGTGGAAGGATCACGACGGATGAACGAGGAAGATAGGTAGCGGAGGTGATGACCGGAAGCGGGCTGAATTCCGACTAGCTCGGAGTGGAATGAAGGTCTGAGTTCACTTGGTGGAGTGAGCAGCCGATCGAGGGGATGAATGGATGAAGGAAGACCAAAACTAAAATCAAACAATAATAATAACAATATAATAATAATAATAATAATAATAATAATAATAATAATAATAAAATCAAAACAAGTCCAAGATTTGCAATCAGCTAAAAACCCTGAATCACTTTATTAATTTTTCCATCATGTTTTTGTATCAGTTTTAATTTCGCCTCATTTATGTGTCCCCTTTTACATCGACTAACTCAACTACTTAGAGCATCCACAATGGTATTATGTAAATATTACATAAACGTGGGCCCTACATATTTATTTAAGTAAAGTAAAAAAAACTATCTACATTGGTTTTACATAACATTCCTTAAAGATGGGATCCACACGTAAATTTATGTTTTTACATAAAGCATTCCTTAAATATAAGGAATGCACTATGTATTACGTAACCAATTTTTAAATATAAATTAATTCATTTTATAATTAATGCTAATATCTTATTGGTGGTTGTTGGAAAATTTAATAATAAAATATATCTAAGGAATATGTTTAAGTAATACGATTGTAGAGAAAATACTTTTTACGTGTGTCTTAACTTTACGTATTACTTAAAGTGTACATAAATGTCTACGTTGAAACTTTAATGATAACAATTTATGTAAAACCATTGTGGATACTCTTATAGTACCTAGTTCCAATTTAATTTAAGCAACAAAAATTGCTGATTTATTTTAGTAATAAATACAATATACTCTGAATATTAATTTAAATATTCATAAAATATACTATGTAATAAATACAGATAACTATTCTAATATTGCTTGAGAATTCATGGAAACTTCGCGAATTGCCATATTTAGACACTTCATCATTTAGCGCGTTACATGTCACACGTGGTCAAATATTATGGGTTTACTGTTTGCCCCTCATTGGACGAATTCTCGTAGAACGCGTTCGAGAGGGTTTTGTAAGCATTTGGACTATGGGCTGCCGTAATTGGGAGCCCATTAATTAAGTCTATGTACCTAAGAAATTAGGCAATGTCACATTAGGGATTTTGGGCTAGGCCTAAAATTCAAATTAACATGGAGGCCCAAAATTGGGCCTTCCTAATATCATGGCCGACCGACTTTACTAAAAAGGTGTAAAGTGAACTTTTGTCCACTATACTCCTCTTATAACTAGGGAGTCCTAGAATGTTCTATTAATGTTAATTCTCTCTTCCTAAGTAGTGAGATTAAAAGAAAACCCCCCTCCCTATTCTAGTAAGAGTTCGACCGAACCACATACCACACAAGGACGTGCCAAATTGTGTAAAGCAATTTACTCCATGAGATCCATCCCGCGAAGAATCGATTGAGGCTTTGCTGTGAGGCATAATCCACGTAGGACTTCTCTAACTAGAACGTCTACTTGGAACCATCCGGCGGATCGAGAACTCCCATCAACGGTCCTGGGCTACAGGAAACATTATAGGTATGTGAACCTTATTCCGATGTGTATTAGTTACCTGGCACGTATATCCATAATATATTTAATAAAAATATATCCATAATATTTAATATATTGATAATAATATATTTATATAGATATATATATATATATATATATATATATATGTAGTGTTGCCAAATATATATATGTATGTATATATTGTTGATTGATTATATATCTCTAAACATAGAATCTTGACAATAAATTTATATATATATATATATGTGCAGAAAATTGTAAATAATTTTACAAATAATTGTTACTTGGTGGTCAAGTTAAGTTTTTAGTGGATTTTAAAACCCTACTTGGCCCACAAGTCTCAATTTCGACCGAACCTATTGGGTAACAGCCCGGTCCAATTTAGCACAACAGGGTCGGGTCAACCGACCCGGCAGACCAAGGGAACCCGATCCGGACCAAACCGGGTCAACCGAAACGAACCGGGTCGGGTTCTACGGGTTAAAACCAGAGCGGGTCAAAAGCCGGATGTTCTCAATCGGTCCGACCCAATCTGGTCGGGTCGGACCAGGGCAACTAATATGGGTCGAATCAACCCGGTTTGAGTGACGAACCGAACCAAATTCCTATTTTAAACCGAATCGGTCCGGCCGGACCATTTTACTGAACCGGTCCGGTCCGAACCGGTCTGAACCAAACCAGAATAATTAATCCGAACCGAATTAATTAAATAAAATAGGATGGTCAAATTTTTAAATCCAAATGTTTTCGAACTTTAAATTACCTACACAGTGCTCAAAGGTTTAATATTTCATCGATTTATTTAAACTTGATGCATAGTTTCGATTATGGGGATGGATCTCGGAAATGCATGATTTTAGGACTGAGTCATTTAGTGGGCTGAATTGCAATTTCTATTTTAATTGATATAATTGCATGATTAGAACTGTCGTCTTGACTATCTCAAGCTAGCTGGATTATGCATGTTGTGGGCGGAGCCCTGGTTTTCAATTAATGAGTTGTGCACTAGGACAGACATGCTGTGATGGTTGCAATTGCCAAGGATTCATGTCTAGAAGTACGCATGTTTGGTTTATAGTATGAATTGCAAGTCAGCCCCAAATTTTTTAAAAGCGGAAATCAGTCGCCAGATATGCATGTTTGAATGGTGTGATCACGCATGATGCGTATGCATTAATGTTGAGGATGTATTGGCATGTGATAATTTACTTAAGCAGTAGAATTATATATGCTAGGCATGAGTTCCTCGGAACATTAAACACATGATGTGTGTTGGGTTCGCTTCAACACTTGGGCTGCTTCGGGCTTTTTTCTTTACGAACAGGCTTCTTCTTTCACGATCGGGCTCGAGATATATGTATAAGGATGGGAACGCCGCAATCCTTAATACACAATCACCGAGCTAGACTTCAATCCTCAACTTTGAACTCTTGATCTCCGGGTCCTGCACGAAGGGCAGTAACCAGTGTGGGAGGGGGGAATGCTGGTTGGGCCCACTCCGACGCTCAAGTTAGCACTTCTAGAGAGAGAAAGCCTTAGAGACAAGTCAGAGCATTTCAAGTCCAAAAGTAAGGGAATCCTCTAAAATGAGAGACCTAGGCCCCTATTTATAGGGAACCTAAGGATCATGCTCAGTTTTGAATGGCTTGATGTCGGTATGTGGAAATACGTATACCGTCACCAAGGTGGACTATGCGTGCACCGACTTCTTGCAATCGGCAAAAATAATCGGGATGAGTGCGGAGCAAAACGGTAATCCGGACCGGCCCGGATTGCTAAGGCAATCCGGAAGTCCTTCGGCCCGGGAATTGCGCGTATCCCGGACCGTTTTAGACTTAGGTGTCCGCAAAAGGGTTTTTTACGGGTTTTGGGATATTTTACTAGGCCCGAAATGTAAATACGAACCCGAATTGGACAGATATCTAACGCTTGCCCCCGAGTCAAGTAGTGGTTAAAAACCCGTGCTTGACTCTTTTCAAAGATAAGATATTCGTCCAATTTAGGTTCGGTACTGACCTCAGGGGTGGCCTGTTTGTCAATCCGAATCTTGAGATCATAAATTTGACCAACTTTTAATTTTCCGTCGTACGTACGTAATCTGTTTACAAGGTTAGCGTAACGGACAATATGCGTACAACGACATGCAACTATATTCTTAATATCCTGTCACGAGCGAGATAAAGATTTATACAACATGATAATATCATGGTACATGATGTAAGCATATAGCCCGTTGTCAACATGTAGATGATGACATAGTAAACGGATGACGTAATCATGTAATAAGCAAAACACTTAGAATAATATGAAATTGGAAAGCATGCTTATCAACATTGAGCATGATGTAAACATAGTAAATGATGCAATGATGTAGTATGATACAAACATGAAGTATGGTGTAAACATGGAAAATGATGCAAACTGATGGATATACGCCCAATTTGAACCCGTTGACTTCCGAATCGTTTTATTTTTATCACCCCGTTAATGATTGTAAATCGAAACTTCAACCCGAACACTTCGCGAGAACACCAACGGCCCGGACAAGGCCGAAGCGCTCGTCCGGCCGAGTCAAACTCACCTAGGTGAGGTTGGGTGGCCACACCCGACCTCCCCTAGGGGAGATCGGGTGGACCAACCCGATCTCTCCTAGGAGAGATCGGGTCCACCAACCCGATCTCTCCTAGGAGAGATCGGGTCCACCAACCCGATCTCCCCTAGGGGAGATCGGGTCGGCCAACCCGATCTCCCCTAGGGGGATAGGGTTGGCCAACCCCATCCCCCCTAGGAGGGGTTGGGTGGCCTCACCCAACCCCTACCCTTGGGGGTCAGATTTCCCTTCCCCCAAGGGCCCCGACACCATTCTTGGACTCCCATACTCGGTTTATTCCGCCTACCTTCTCCGTATCCTAAGGTCTTAATTATGTGTTTAAAGGTTAATTAACTGTGTTTAAAGGTTAACGATGTCACTAAGCCACCTTAATGACACCGTTGCCTATAAATACCCCACCTCCACTATTCATTTGATCATCTTGGCAAATTGCATAATTTTGCTCTGACATCTCTCTAGCTTTATCTCTCTAAAACCGCACTGACTTAGGCATCGGAGAGGGTTCATCAGGCACCACCCCCCCTCTGTGCCTGGTATTGCCCCTCTTGCAGGGCGAGAGGAGAAGAAAAGCTAAGGACGGAAGGATGCAAGCTAGGACAGCACAACCCGAGAGCACTGGATCCACAACATCTCCAGTGAGGAACGAGACTTGAGTCGACCGCCCGTTGACCCTAGACTCGGAACCTAACACTTGGCGCCGTCCGTGGGTTTCGAATAGAAAGCCTAATTATCACCAGCCAGATGGCAAGCGTATATGTCATTCATGGAGGTTATGGAGCTGGAGGAGAGTCAGCGAATGCTAGGGAAGCGTATATGGCACAGTTAGAGGACCATAAACCAAAGGAAGAACAAGCAGAAGGAAAGAGAGAAGATGTAATACAATTTTCAAGAAGAGACATGGAGCATGTGTTACCAGACAACAAGGATGCCCTAGTCATAACAATGAAGATCACTGATATGGACATTGGAAGAATCCTGGTAAACAGTGGAAGCTCACCCAACATCATTAGCAAGAAAGTCCTCAACATACTGGGAGTAAGGCCAAGTAGCATAAAACAGGTTCACTCCCCCTTGGTGGGATTTTCAGGAGAGCCAACATACCCACTAGGGGCAGTCACACTACCTGTGACATTGGGCATAGGCCAGAGGTAGCTAAAGATCGATGCCCCCTTCTTCATCACAGAAGAAATGGAGGAATACAATGGAGTCCTGGGTACCACTACAATCAACAAGTGGGGTATGGTACCATCAACACTACATCAGAAAATGAAATTCCCCACAAGCCAAGGAATAGGGGAAGTAAAGGGTAACCAGAAGGTAGCAAGGAAATGTGCAAGGATCGCACTGAGCAAGAAGAAGAAAACAAGAGAGGTCCTCCTAATAGACGAGGACCCAAGAGAAGATCACGGAAGACCAGCCCCCATGGAGGAATTAAAAGAAATACTCATAGAAGAACCCGATAGGAAGGCAAAAATCGGGACCGCCTTATCTCAGGAAGAGGAAAACTACTTAATAGCTTTAATAAGAGAATACAAGGATCTGTTTTCCTGGTCACCAAGCGATATGCCAGGAATATCAGAAGAAGTAATCTCACATAAGCTCAATATAGACGCGGCAACGCGACCAATAACACAAAAGGTAAGGCCAATGGGAGGAAGCAAAAAGATAGCTATCCAGGAAGAAGTGGAAAAGCTATTGAAGGCAAATTTCATCAAGGAGATTAGATTCCAAACATGGGTGGCAAACCCAGTACTGGTAAAGAAGGCGGGAGGAAGTTGGAGAATGTGCATCGATTATCGCGACCTAAACAAAGCATGCCCTAAGGACTCATATCCGCTACCAAGAATAGATCAGTTAGTGGATGCAACATCAGGTCACCAACTAATGAGCTTCGTGGATGCATACTCAGGATATAACCAGATAAAAATGGCCCCTGAGGACGCCCCTCACACAGCATTCTACGCTGATAGCGAGATATACCATTACACGGTGATGCCTTTCGGACTCATAAATGCTGGACCGACATACCAAAGAATGGTCAACAAAATCTTCGGGGACATGATAGGAAAGACAATGGAGTCATATGTGGACGACATGATCGTCAAATCCAAAGAGAAGAAAGACCATGTGGAGAACCTACGCTCAACGTTTGAAAGGATGAGGCAATACCAAGTCCGCCTAAACCCGAAAAAATGCGCATTTGGGGTGCAATCAGGGAAATTTTTAGGCTTCATGGTAAGCCAGCGTGGCATAGAGGTAAACCCCGAAAAACTCCAGGAAACTGAAGAAATGCAGTCACCTACGAAGCACAAAGAGGTTCAACGACTGAACGGGAGGTTGGCAGCCCTTAACAGATTCCTATCCAAAATAGGAGACAAGGCATTACCCTTCTTTGAGGTACTAAGGGCAAACAAGAAATTCGAATGGACACCAAGATGTGAGGAAGCCTTCCAGCAACTCAAACAATATCTAAAGACACTACCACCCCTAGCAAAGCCTACACCAAGGGAGCCCCTCTACCTCTACATCTCCGTGAGCAACGTGGCAGTAAGCTCAGTGCTAATTAAAGAAGAAAACGCTGCACAATTGCCGGTATACTTCGTAAGCAAAACATTGGCAAAGTATGAGATCAACTACTTGCCAATAGAAAAATACCTTTATGCACTGATTATATCAGCAAGAAAGTTGAGACCGTATTTTCATGGGCATGAAGTAACAGTCCTCACAGACCAACCATTGAAACACCTCCTCCAAAGACCAGACACGTCGGGAAGACTGACCAAATGGGCAATTGAGCTAAGTGAGTTTCGTATTCAATTTGCCCCAAGAACAGCCATAAAGGGGCAGGCTCTAGCAGATTTTATTGCCGAATTCACCGGAATTAATCCAGACGAAGACTTGGGAGAAGTCAAAACTACAAGCGAGGCAAGTAGTAGTCAGGAGAAACAACCAGAAAAATTATGGGAGATGCATACCGATGGGTCATCTAACGGAGGAGGTTCAGGTGCAGGCCTCCTACTATACCCACCAAATGGCGATACACCTCTGCGCTATGCCATGGCACTTACCTTTAAGGCAACGAACAATGAGGCTGAATACGAAGCACTGATAACTGGCCTGAGAATAGCCAAAGGAGTAGGGGCAAAGCATCTAAGAGTTAAGTGCGATTCTCAACTAGTTGTCAATCAAGTGAAAGGAATTTACACTGCAAAGTCCGAAAACATGCAGAAGTACTTGCAGCAAGCCAGGGACCTAATAAAGAGCTTTCAAAGCTTCGACATTGAGTCAGTCCCAAGAGAAAAAAACCAAGAGGCAGACGCCTTAAGCAAACTAGCCCTAGGGGTAGAAGCAGGCAAAGAGGTTCACTTTGTAGAGCAAAGAATGCAATCAGTGATAGAACAAATGGAGGTTCTAGTAATAGATGAAGCAGAAGCCTGGATGACCCCAATGCGTCAATACATCATGGAAGGAAAACTACCAAAGGATAAGGTAGAGGCAGTCAAGATTGAAAGGATGGCTAGGAATTACGCAGTGATGGATAATGAACTCTACAAGAAAGGGTACTCCACACCCTTCCTAAAATGCATAACATACCCAGAAACAGAGAGAGTACTTGCAGAACTCCATGAAGGAGATGCGGGGTGCCATGAAGGAGAACGATCAATAATCTGAAAGGTCTACAACCTAGGATACTATTGGCCATCAATGAGCAAAGAAGTAGCAGACTTGGTACAAAAATGCGATCACTTCCAAAGGTACTCCAGAAATATAACAGCCCCAGCGGCAAAACTAAGCTCCATTTCGGGAGCCTGGCCATTCGCACAGTGGGGGATTGATCTGATAGGCCCCCTACCAAGAACAAAAGGCCAGAAGACTTGCATAATAGTAGCAATAGACTACTTCTCCAAGTGGATAGAAGCAAAGGCAATGGGAAAGACAACAGACGACCAAGTCGTCAATTTCATCCAATCTCACATTGTCTCGAGGTACGGGGTGCCAAAAGAAATAATAAGTGACAATGGCCCACAATTCAAGAGCAAGAAACTGCAGTGGTATTGCGAAAGACTGAATATAGAGCACCGTTTCGCATCAGTAAAGCACCCTCAGACAAACGGACAAGTAGAGTCGGCAAACAAAATAGTGCTAGATGGCCTAAAGAAACGACTCCATGCTACCAAGGGAAGTTGGGTAGATGAGCTGGAAAATGTTCTATGGGCAGTGCGGACAACACCAAAGATAGCCACAGGAGAAACACCATTTGGCCTAGTGTACGGGACCGAAGCGGTGGCGCCAGCAGAAATGGCGGTATCATCCCTAAGGACTACGTACTTTGAAGAGCATGAGAACAACAAAGCAAGGCTTTTAGACTTAGACATGGTGGAGGATTAAAGGTGGAATTCAGAAGAAGCACAGGCACGAATGCGCCTTGTATCCACAAGATATTACAACCGCCAAGTCAAGGAGAGGCAATTCCACATAGGAGAACTAGTGCTCAGGAAGAACGAATTCTCACATTTAGACCAAGTCAGAAAATTATCTCCAAAGTGGGAAGGGCCATATAAGATATCGTCGGTTCCATACGCAAATGCTTACCGCCTCGAGGGTGGGGAGGGGTATATCTCCACAAACACCTTCAGTGGGGAACACCTAAAGAAGTACTACGTCTAAGAAGAAAGCACAAGCAAAAGACCATATCCTTAGTTTCATATTTAGCACTTTGCATATTCAAGCTTTCTAAGTTTTCCAAAAACAACTTTTGAGAAGGAGAACTCACGAAGTTACTCCAACTCTACAACTATCTTTGATTTCCTCCAAAGGGTGTCTTGACCCACCCAAGGCACCCCATGTGTACAAAAAACATGAACGCTCTTAAGGGAGTAAGATTTCTTTCAAAGGTATTTTCCAATGAATGTGGTGATATAATCATGAAGTTATCCTTACACAGATATGAATTCAAGTCAACAACAGATTCGACGCCCCCAAGAGCGTATCTTGAGAGTAGTTCTAAAAACTACGAACTAAGTGCCCTCTAGGAGCCTATCCCGCGAACAGATTTCGACGCCCCCAAGAGCGTATCTTGAGAGTAGTTTTATACTACGACCCTCGACGCCCCCAAGAGCGTATCTTGAGAGTAGTGTTCATACTACGACCTTCGACGCCCCCAAGAGCGTATCTTGAGAGTAGTGTTCATACTACGACCTTCGACGCCCCCAGGAGCGTATCTTGAGAGTAGTTCTTATACTACGACCTTCGACGCACCAAGAGCGTATCTTGAGAGTGGTTTCCAAAAACTACGAATTTCGACGCCCCCAGGAGCGTATCTTGAGGTAGATTTGCAACCTACCAGATTCGACGCCCCCAAGAGCGTATCTTGAGGTAGAAAAAACACTACCAGATTCGACGCCCCCAAGAGCGTATCTTGAGGTAGATTTCAAACTACCAGCTTCGATGCCAACCAGGAGCGTATCTTTGGTCTAACTTGTGCCCTCCGGGAGCCTATCCTGTGAAACGTTAAGTGCCCTCCGAGAGCCAGTCTCGTGAACAGATTTCGACGCCAACCAGGAGCGTATCTTTGGTCTAACTTGTGCCCTTCGGGAACCTATCCTGTGAAACGTTAAGTGCCCTCCGAGAGCCTGTCTCGCGAATAGACTCGACGCCCACCAAGAGCGTATCTTTGGTCTAACATTACCATACATACCATTCAAAGGGTATCAGAAGAGAGTATTACACCATACTAAGAAGGATTCCATGAAAAAGTAATTTCAAAGTAAAGTGATGAGAAGAACACATAACGTTTTTTCTTGATGAAATAGCAGGTATGGCATGAAGGAAAACACAAAAGAAGGATAAGTAGAAGAAACACACCAAGGGAAGGGTCCATAACCAAAGAACTACATACTAAGGCATAGGGAGTTATCATGAGAAGAGAGATAATCACCCTGCCACGTATACCATGAGTAAAGACAAGTGTATCAAACAAAGATGGCAAAACTAGGAAATGTGGAGTTTTAAACTCTAAAGACAACCGCAACCCACAAACAAAAGCAGTAGTAAGAAAACACCACAAGAAGAACCTCAAGTCACAAACTCGCGAGACCACCACAAGAGATAGGTGTACTACTTCCTCATCTTCGCAATATGCCTAACAGCGAAGTCAGACAAATCACCAAGTTGAGAAAAAGGAAAGTAAGGAGCAATCATGTACATACGCTCGAGAATCTCCTTTAAAGAAATACGCTTAGCCACAGAGCAGCGAACATCGATAGCAGCCTGATAAGAGGAAGAAGCCTTATACTCAGCGATAGCACACCCTTTCGACTCCACACGAAACATCTCCTCAAGGGACACCAATTCAGCAGCCCGAAGTACTTCATCACGATAAGACCTTTGTCTCAAGGCCTCAACCTCTTCCTTGAGAAGAGCAATACGACCCTCCAAATCTCGGCACCGCAAATCTGTGATACGACTATGCTCCAAACAACTAATAAGCTTGGAGTTAAGGGAGACACAAGTGTCCTCGTACACCTTTCTCTCCTCAGCAAGGTCAATAACAAGGGTGGACAAATTAACAAGGTCGGCCATACCCTGCAACAAAAACAAAGGATGAGACAGATAACGCACGGAAAAGAAATAAGCTAAAGGATAACACGGTTAACAAAAGTTACAGAAGCATAGCGAGCCAACACATCACGAGCCAATTCATAAGTTGCCTCCAACCCTTTAGACGGGGGCACACGATCGGCAGGAGGAACAGCAGACTGCAGAACACGAACTCCAACCTTAGGAGTTTGCAAAGAAGATTGATTGTCAAAACGAGCCCCACGCCCATAATAAGGCGCCCACTCAGACCCAACAATTCCATCAACAGGAGGACGAGACAGCTCCTTCCGACTCAGACGCGGAAGACGAAGTCTACCTATAACAAGGTACAGAGTAAATACCAATATACACTAAGGAAACTCAGATATTCGAGGACTCACCAAACAAGGAAGAAGGAAAAGATGGCTCCCGGACCCTCGATTGGGGGGCATCAATATAGAAAGAAGATGGCACCCTAACATCACCACCACCCTTACCTCCAATTAGAGGACACCTCCCCGCACCATAAAAAACCGATATTTTTGCAATCGAAGGTCCGGTCCCAGAATTAATTACTCCCACCCGTACTGGCCTCTTACTCCTCATCAATCACCGGGGAGTTCTGCTGATCGAAAAAACACAAGCTTAGCCCAAGGAAAACAGAAAGCGGACAGTGGACATAAGATATAAACTCATTTTTCTAAAACGACGAATACAAAGCCAAAAGGTAAGAATAGAAACACGACAAGGAAGACCCCACAGGCCAACAAGCAGAGGCCGGGGGCAAGGGGAGATAATTATAACCCCCAGCATAGAGAGACCCCACTGACCAACAAGCAGAGGCAGAGCGCAAATGGAGATAATCATAATCTCAGTATAGAAAACCCCACACGCCAGCAAGCGGAAACACGGGGGCAAAAAGATGAAAAAAGGATGAACCAAACAGGACTATATCGCCACGAAGATCCGCAAATCAAAGATGAGACAAGTAAAGAAACAATCGGTAAGTAGAGAAACTATCGAGGGAGAGGCGGGATTACGTCTCCCAAAAGCAATGCTTACACAAAAGAAAAGACACGTACCTCAATGCGACACGCGTCCCAAGAAGCAAGTCCGACCAAGAATCCCACCGTCAAAAACAAAAGAAGAGAAAATGACAACGAGAATGAGGTAATCACTTGCCCTTTTATAGTACAAAAGATTAGGGTTTTTTCCAAAGCCGCCAAATCGACACCGTTGATTTTTAGAAAGGAAAAATTCAAGGGTCAGATTTAAAAAACTGATACCCCTGGTTCCCATTAACCACGGTTAAACTCACACTCACCATAGTTAACATCCCATAGGTTTATGTTCTAGTGTCCCATACTTAGAAAAATTTCGGACCAAAATTGAAATTTTTCTCCACTTAGGCAAATCCCGGCATGAAATTGAAGCATAAGTCACTTAGTTGCATTCATATTGCATTCCTTTGCGAGCATGTATTGTTTGAGTATACATCCGTAACAAAGATAGATTTATTACTCCCACCTCAGACGGACGCGTGCTTAGGCACACGTCCGTGCTATTCTAACGTTTACAATTCCCCTATGTCATAAGGCAGGGGGCAGAGTCAGAAGCACGCATCCATGGGTAAGCAAGCATTCAGACGAGAGGTAAAACCCCGGTTTCAAATTGCGCGTGTCATACCATCCTAAAATAGAGTCAATCAAGGGTTAGGCCATTGGTTGACTCGGGGGCATGTGATGGATATACGCCCAATTTGAACCCGTTGACTTCCGAATCTTTTTATTTTTATCACCCCGTTAATGATTGTAAATCGAAACTTCAACCCGAACACTTCGCGAGAACACCAACGGCCAGGACAAGGCCGAAGCGCTCGTCCGGTCGAGTCAAACTCACCTAGGGGAGATCGGGTGGACCAACCCGATCTCTCCTAGGAGAGATCGGGTCGGCCAACCCGATCTCCCCTAGGGGGGATAGGGTTGGCCAACCCCATCCCCCCTGGGAGGGGTTGGGTGGCCTTACCCAACCTCTACCCTTGGGGGTCAGATTTCCCTTCCCCCCATGGGCCCCGACACCATTCTTGGACTCCCATACTCGGTTTATTCCGCCTACCTTCTCCGTATCCTAAGGTCTTAATTATGTGTTTAAAGGTTAATTAACTGTGTTTAAAGGTTAACGATGTCATTAAGCCACCTTAATGACACCGTTGCCTATAAATACCCCACCTCCACTATTCATTTGATCATCTTGGAAAATTGCATAATTTTGCTCTGACATCTCTCTAGCTTTATCTCTCTAAAACCGCACTGACTTAGGCATCGGAGAGGGTTCATCAGGCACCACCCCCCCCCTCTGTGCCTGGTATTGCCCCTCTTGCAGGGCGAGAGGAGAAGAAAAGCTAAGGACGGAAGGACGCAAGCTAGGACAGCACAACCCGAGAGCACCGGATCCACAACATCTCCAGTGAGGAACGAGACTTGAGTCGACCGCCCGTTGACCCTAGACTCGGAACCTAACACTTGGCGTCGTCCGTGGGTTTCGAATAGAAAGCCTAATTATCACCAGCCAGATGGCAAGCGTATATGTCATTCATGGAGGTTATGGAGCTGGAGGAGAGTCAGCGAATGCTAGGGAAGCGTATATGGCACAGTTAGAGGACCATAAACCAAAGGAGGAACAAGCAGAAGGAAAGAGAGAAGATGTAATACAATTTTCAAGAAGAGACATGGAGCATGTGTTACCAGACAACAAGGATGCCCTAGTCATAACAATGAAGATCACTGATATGGACATTGGAAGAATCCTGGTAGACAGTGGAAGCTCACCCAACATCATTAGCAAGAAAGTCCTCAACATACTGGGAGTAAGGCCAAGTAGCATAAAACAGGTTCACTCCCCCTTGGTGGGATTTTCAGGAGAGCCAACATACCCACTAGGGGCAGTCACACTACCTGTGACATTGGGCATAGGCCAGAGGCAGCTAAAGATCGATGCCCCCTTCTTCATCACAGAAGAAATGGAGGAATACAATGGAGTCCTGGGTACCACTACAATCAACAAGTGGGGTATGGTACCATCAACACTACATCAGAAAATGAAATTCCCCACAAGCCAAGGAATAGGGGAAGTAAAGGGTAACCAGAAGGTAGCAAGGAAATGTGCAAGGATCGCACTGAGCAAGAAGAAGAAAACAAGAGAGGTCCTCCTAATAGACGAGGACCCAAGAGAAGATCACGGAAGACCAGCCCCCAAGGAGGAATTAAAAGAAATACTCATAGAAGAACCCGATAGGAAGGCAAAAATCTGGACCGCCTTATCTCAGGAAGAGGAAAACTACTTAATAGCTTTACTAAGAGAATACAAGGATCTGTTCGCCTGGTCACCAAGCGATATGCCAGGAATATCAGAAGAAGTAATCTCACACAAGCTCAATATAGACGCGGCAACGCGACCAATAACACAAAAGGTAAGGCCAATGGGAGGAAGCAAAAAGATAGCTATCCAGGAAGAAGTGGAAAAGCTATTGAAGGCAAATTTCATCAAGGAGATTAGATTCCAAACATGGGTGGCAAACCCAGTACTGGTAAAGAAGGCGGGAGGAAGTTGGAGAATGTGCATCGATTATCGCGACCTAAACAAAGCATGCCCTAAGGACTCATATCCGCTACCAAGAATAGATCAGTTAGTGGATGCAACACAAACATTCAATTCATACTTGGATTATAAAAATAATCATGTAACAATCATAAATAAGTATGATAAATTCTATGTACGTACGAGGAAATAATAATTACGTGTAGTGTGTCATGAAGCATTGTGCAGTATGTATGCAATATGAACATAGGAGAGATGCAAAGATGCTTGTAAAGGTTGCTATGGACTTATATGAAAATACATGAAAGTTTAGTCCTTAACACATGGTGTAGGCACTATTAGTAAAAATTAGGAGAGAGAATACTCATTTAGCTTACATCCTTTATAGATAAATCTCCAAGAAGCTCTCCATTCTTGATGAAGATGAAGCTTTTGGATTCTGGCGTGGCACGTGTTAATTCGAACTCGCTTCGTGTTGGTGAGTTCAATTCCGTACATGGTTGGACATTTCATGACTTCTTTTGGCCTTGATTAAATCTTGAAATCACTATGTACCTAGTTATCTTATCATGCATACAAGGTGTTTGATAAAATGCATTAGTATACTTAGTCCCAAATCGGCCAAAAAATTTCTAAGTGCTGAAAATTTTAGAAAAGTGTAAATGAATCGTTATACTTCCCTTATGCATAGTGTTCATTGTCAACATGTTGTTCCATGCCTTAGTCGTTGCTTTAGTATGCTCGATGTTGATGATAGGTATTTGTATGTACATGGCCGTCAATGGTTGTATGTTGGTGATGATAGCTTAGGCAATATACGTTGAGTATCATGTATAGACTGTCGTTCATTGTCTGCAAACATGCTAAAACACTTAGAAAATATTTTAACAATTTCTAATGCTTGTTACCATAGATGTCGTCGTATGAGCTTAGTCGATAAGCGTTGTAGGAATGCTTAGGAGGCATTGTGTAGAAGTTGATAGTAGCGACTTGATGCATGCAATCCATCCTTGCCGACATGTACGTACGTACATGGAAACACTTAGAAAATATTCTCCCCTTGTTGATATCCATCCTTGTTGACATGTATGTCCGCACATGGAGACACTTAGAAAATATTTTCCTCTTGTCGACATGCATCCTTGTCGACATGTATGTACGTACATGGAAACACTTAGAAAATATTTTCCCCTTGTCGACATGTATGTACGTACATGGAAACACTTAGAAAATATTTTCCCCTTGTCGACATGCATCATTGTCGACATGTATGTACGTACATGGAAATACTTAGAAAATATTCTTCTCTTGTTGACATGCATCCTTGTCGACATGACATGTATGTACGTACATGGAAATACTTAGAAAATATTCTTCACTTTTCGACATGCATCCTTGTCGACATGTATGTACGTACATGGAAATACTTAGAAAATATTCTTCTCTTGTCGACATGCATCCTTGTCGACATGTATGTACGTACATGGAAATACTTAGAAAATATTATTCACTTGTCGACATGCATCCTTGTCGACATGTATGTACGTACATGGAAATACTTAGAAAATATTCTTCACTTGTCGACATGCATCCTTTTCGACATGTATGTACGTACATGGAAATACTTAGAAAATATTCTTCACTTGTCGACATGCATCCTTGTCGACATGTATGTACGTACATGGAAATACTTAGAAAATATTCTTCTCTTGTCGACATGCATCCTTGTCGACATGTATGTACGTACATGGAAATACTTAGAAAATATTATTCACTTGTCGACATGCATCCTTGTCGACATGTATGTACGTACATGGAAATACTTAGAAAATATTCTTCTCTTGTCGACATGCATCCTTGTCGACATGTATGTACGTACATGGAAATACTTAGAAAATATTATTCTCTTGTCGACATGCATCCTTGTCAACATGTATGTACGTACATGGAAATACTTAGAAAATATTCTTCACTGTCGACATGCATCCTTTTCGACATGTATATACGTACATGTATGTGCGCACTTTCCCCCACGCTTAGAATCTTTTCTCTATCCCTTTCTATGTACGCTGTACTAATATGCTTTGATGTAAACACAGGTTGTATGCCAACACCTTGTTGTATGCTAACACTTGATAATATGCTGACACATAGTAACATGCTGACAGCTTGCAATATGCTGACTATCATCCTGAGCAAAACACTTAGAAAATATTTCGCCCTTGTAATCATGTATGCTGCGAGTATGAGCTCGATGTCGACATGTAAGGTTGATGTGTTGAAGAAGTTGCCCTCCTTGCATGATGGTTGTTACTTGATTAGTTGATGTTGGTATACATATACGTTCTTCTGAAGATTTGGTATGTTGATGATCTTTATGACTTGTATCATGTTGTAATATAGGTTGGACTGATGAAAAAGCTCGTCTTTGCAGATAGCCGATATATACCGTAATCCGCTTGTTAGAAGGAATGTTCGTACAATTGCCCCTGCAACTCTGGAGTCTCCGGACATGGTTGCGGTAAAGGACTTGAGAGTAAGGCACATCCTTGTATCTTCTTTGAACTTGTTAATTTTCCAAGTTGTTGCTTTCATGTTGCTGAACGTGTGGTTGCAGTTCCCGGCTTTAGCACAATTCTCAAAAGATCCGACGCAGGGGCGCGTTCCTCGAGCGAATCTAAGTTCTTTATGCCGAGTACAACCGTGCTAACTCCTTCTTGCGATAAAGGGAATAGAGTTGAGGGTCGTGCGGTGGTGCCTTCTGCCCCCCCCCCCCCCCCCGGTCAAGGGACGGGCCTGTTGGATCACGGTTGGAACTCCGGTACGGTCTTGTGGGGAATCGAACTCCTTCGCTCCACGTAATCCTGCAAGAGGGGATAGACCGGGCGGTGACCCAGAATCCCTCTCCGATGCTTAAATGAGTATCTCTATAATCTCAATAAACTGGCAAGCAAGTGTGTAAAAACGTATCTCGATCTGAGGTAACTGCTGCCCTTTTATAGTCGTAGAGCTACCTCAGTTACCTAGTGAACCGCTGGGGCGGTTAGCCCACGTTCCGCTTATGTCGGCCACGATCCCGCCTATCTCGGCCATGATCTCGCCTATCTCGGCCACGCTCCGCGTATCTCGGCCACGATCCCGCCTATCTCGGCCACGATCCCGCCTATCTCGGCCATGATCTCGTCTATCTCGGCCATGCTCCGCATATCTCGGCCTCAACCTCTGATAGCAAGTCCCGACCAATATCGGGGACTCCAGAGTTATCTCATTGTGTCACCGCTCGGGGCCCCTCGTCATCATGACCTAGCTCGGGAGCGCCCAGCTCGCCTATCGGGACCGACGCTGTCGGGACCTTTCACCATCGGGACTCCTCTCATCGGGACCCTTCGCATTGGTCTTCTTGACCTCTTTTAGGGACCAGTGGGCCTATTCACCGTTTACTCACCGTTAAAGGGCCTAGCGGCCATAGCGGAACCCATCATTTTCCCCCAAGACATGAGGGACTTACAGTTTGTCATGTCTTTCAACTCCCGACCTCCCGACATCGGAGCCGGGGACCTTTCCCTTGATAAAGTCACTTGATACGGATCTTCTCGTCCACGTTTCCTTGATACCTCGAGGATAGTCACCAAATCCGAGAAGACTCCTCGGTTCCTCAGCCATTAAATGCAGCAGATGACGAAGTGACGTCTTTGGCACACGTGCCTGATTTTTTGCGCCCGCTTTTTCTGAAAAAGTGCTTTTCAAGCCGTTTCATCATTACGCCTCTTTCCATTTCGTTCGTTTCATCTCAACGGCTCTGATTAAAACGTTTCAACTTCAACGACTCAGATTAGAACGTCCTTTCACTTGTCCCTTCTCCTATAAAACCCTAACCCTGGGCACTGTTTCTCTTTTACCGTTTCCGAAATTTCAAAAAGCTCTGCAACTTTGAGAACTCAAACTCTTCCTTGGCTTTCCATTCTCCGATCAACTTTCCGGCAGTCATCAAGACCATCCTCTCCACTTCGAATCATCATGTCTGGTAAGACTTCCTTCCGTGATGTTAGTGTAGCCTTTCCTTCATCTTCGATTAGTTTGCTTGCAATTTTCCGAAAAACCCAATACGCCTTTCCTTGCCATGGCTGATTTTCAGACAGCGGATCCAGTTCCGAGGGGAGGAAACCCTGCACTTTCGATTATGCTCCCAACGAGATCTCGGTGACTGCCTACGACGCAGCTCTCCGAGAAGGATGTATTACCCAGACCTGGGAGCCTCGTCTCCCTTATTCTCGCCACCGTGCCTTGGGTGACCCTGTGGTTACTCATCCCGAGGAAGGGGGAGATATTTGTCTCTACGGGACAGATATCGGCAGGGATCCGATTCCCCTTCTGCGGGAACTTGGTTGAGATGTGCACCCACTACAAGACGCATCCAAATACTTTCTCCCCACACGCCATCCGCGTGTGGAATGCTTTCCAGGTGCTTTGCTACCGCTAGAAGTGGGTCTACAGCCTCCAACTCTTCAGAACCTTCTACGGGATGAAGTGCAACGAGGCTGGGGTTTGCGCCTTCTATCCTCGGATGCCCAAGTGGAACAAGGCGCAACTCGCGCTGTGCAGCTGGACCAGCGACACCTGGAAGGTTGTCAAGGGTCGGGGACTCCTAATCGACACAGGGTCCGATAACAGCGGGTGGAAGAGGAGCTACTTCTTCCTCAAGAACTCTTCGATCCCATGGCCCCGATGGGAGGTGGAAGCGGACTCTCCTCCCGCTTATCACACTTACTCTAATGAAGACTTCCAGACCCTCCATCTTATCCAGCTCTACCGTTGGGGGGAGTCCTATACTCCCCTCGATGCTAACTCTTTAACGGAGCGGGACCTGGTGAAGGCCGGGATCCGTCTCCTCGACATAATCTCTGGGGGTCAACTCTTCGACGGCCCCTCCAATATGGTTCCCTGGGTAATGTTTCTGATCTCTGTTTTCCATTGTTTGCAGCTAAGAAGGTATCCGTGCTGACCAATCTCATCCTTAAGCAGGGGGAGACCGACGCTGTCCGCCCCGCGCGGAAGAGGAAGTCGGCAAAGAAGGCTGCTGCTCCGTCGGGATCTCCCTCCGCGGAGAGGACTAAGCAAAGCCGGGTGGAAGTGGACAGACTCTTCGATGTCCAGAATGCTGAAGAAGGTAAACAGCTCCGCCTAGCTATTAAATCATACAGGAAGCAAGTTCCTAAGGATCTGATCCCTTCGACCATGGAAGCCCGCATCGAAGAGGTTAAACGTGTCCTCCGAGGGGAAACTCCCCGCATCCTGAAGGCGGGCTACTACAACTTCCACGGGAAAGACCAATACGTTTCTCGGCGCGTCGTTTGGTGTAAGGACCCTGACCAACTTCCTGACTATGTTTCTGAAGCATCTCGTCCTCTAGGTGCAGGTCACTCGGGAACTCCGTCGGGTGCTGGAGCTTCAGCAGGGGCACCACTTTCAGCAGGGGCGCCGCCTTCAGCAGGGGCACCACTTTCCGGGGCTGGAGAAACCCCGACCGGCGATCAATTTCGTCGGGTGGAAAATCTGGACTCCTCCGAGGAGACAGATGAAGGCGGCTCCTTGATTCATTGTCAGAGGACGGGGCAGTCCCCACTGAAACCAACCTCCAAGGGGCTGCCACCTTCACCTTCTTCGCAACAGCGACAGCCGTCGCCCATTCACAACTTCACCTCCTCTCCGACCCAGGGCGAGTCGGAGGTGCGCCCCTCCACGACTCGAGTCGGTCCTTCCCCTCTCCCCTTGGAGGGGAGCTTCTACATAGTCTACGACCCCGAGCAGAAGGAGGCTCCTTGGACCCCGATCCAAACGCTGCAAGGGGTCTAGCTTCGACAGGGTGACGCATACCCAGAGCTGGCTCCGCATCTGCTGGCAGGCTCAATTCTGCCATCTCTGAGGTTTCCGATTTCTTTGGATCGGGAGGGCATCCGCAGGGATGTTCAAGAAATGTCTATCCGTCGGATAGAGGTAAGACTCTTATTTTTCTCCTCTTCATCAATAAGGCAGGTTGTTCATATGCTAACACTTCTCTTCTTTCCTTCGCAGGAGATGGCGGACATCAACCACTGCTTCGGGTACATCTTCGCCTTCGAGGAGGCCCTGGAGCAGGAGCGGGCAAAGGGGGCTCCCGTGGTCATAGCCAAGCTTGAGGAGGATCTCGCGGCCTCCGAGTCTTCGAGGGGAAAACTGGCCAAGGGGCAGGCCATCCTCGACCGAAAGACTCGGGACCTACAAAAGAAGGTTCGTGACTTCGAGGGGCTGCTGAAGCGGGAGCGGCAGGAGCGACAAAAGGATGCAGAGGCTCGGGACAAACTTGTCCTTGAGAAGAAGGCCCTGGAGGAGCAAATTGCTGAGGTTCCTGCACAGCTGGTCGCGGCTGAGACCAAGGGCCGGGAAGATTATCGGGGGTCCGAGGACTTCCAAACTGATGCGGTGAAATTCTGCACCGCGGAGGTGGAGAACACCCTCTACAACGCGGTCGAGGAGCTCAATCTGGAGTATGGCGACGCCATCAACTTCGACAAGTCTGCGTCACTCGCTCCCTTCGCGAAGAAGTACTTCGCCCTCTCGGAGGAGAGTGATGAGGGGAACACTCCCGCGGGTGCTGAAGACATGGCGGAGCCTCCAAGTGCCGATGCCCCGGTAATCGACCCTCCAGCAGCTGAACCCGTGGAGCCTTCTGCCACAGATCTCGTGGATCCCGCTCCCGCTGACGCCAACAAGGACCAAGCTTATATGCTCTATATTTATAGTCCTTGTATTTTTCCTCTCCTTGTAATGCATCCTCGGGCCTTTGAGCCCTCATATATATCAAACTATCTTAGTTCCGATTTTCCATTGCACTTCTCAAAGCGACTTAACTATGCCACTTAAGGCGAAACCTCGCCACTTAAGATATTTCAACACATCACTTAAGACAATTTAGCCCACACCACTTAAGGCGATTTAATCGTGCCAACTAAGGCAATTCAATCCGCATCACTTAAGACGACTTAGCCACTTTCACCACTTAAGGCGACTTCGCAAAACTTAGAATAATTCCAAGAACCATGCATCACTTAAGACGACTTAATCTCGTGCACCACTTAAGGCGACTTTTCTCGTGCACCACCTAAGGCGACTTTTCCTCGTGCACCACTTAAGGCGACTTTTCCTCGTGCACCACTTAAGGCGACTCAACAACACTTAGAATAAATCTAAGAATAATCTGATCGGAAGTAACCTCTTTATTTATTAATGGCACAAAATCTGCTTACATCGAATCAAACGATAAATAACTTACACCACTTAAGGCGATTTTACATCGGGCACCACTTAAGGTGACTTTTCATCGGGCACCACTTAAGGCGACTTTTCATCAAGCATGACATTTCTTCAAGTGTTCGCCGCTGAAATAATGCTTCAATACTCTGCCATCGAGGTCTTCCAACTTGTACGCATTTGGAGCTGGCATCCCCACGACCTTATAAGCTCCTTCCCATTTTGGTGACATCTTGTTGATCCGATCCAAAAGGGTGAACTCGTTCCGACGCTAGACCAGCTCCCCGACGAAAAACTGTCGGGACTTAACTCGCCGATTGTAATATCTGGCCGTCGCCAAACGCATTCGAGCCTGGACTTCATCGGCTTCCCGCCTCTTTTCTTCGAGCAAGTCCAATTCCAGACGTCTCATTTCATCATTCGTCAAAGGCTCGTAGTACCTCGTCCGATGGGACGCCACAGCTATTTCCACGGGAGCAACGGCCTCCGTGCCATAAACAAGGCCAAACGGAGTCTCCCCAGTTGATCGTTTGGGTGTCGTTCTAACAGCCCAAAGCACGTTTTCCAGCTCGTTCAGCCATTTGCCCTTCAAGGCATAGACCCTTTTCTTCAGGCCATCCATCACGATTTTGTTAGCTGACTCCACCTGGCCATTAGTCTGAGCATGATGGACAGAGGCTGTCCGATGCTCGATATTCAACTCCTCTAGATACTCCTTCACTTGAGCCCCGTTAAATGGTGGACCATTATCGCTGATCACCACCTTAGGAATCCCGTATCTGGATATAATGTGGGTCTGGAGAAACTTGACGATTTGGTTCCCCGTCGTCTTGGCCGACGCCTTAGCATCTATCCATTTCAAAAAATAATCGATAGCCACAAGCAAATATTTACACTAACCTTGTACCTGTGGGAGAGGTCCCACCAAGTCGATACCCCACTGCGCGAAGGGCCAAGCACTCTTGATGGACATCAGATTAGCAGCCGGAGCCACGATATTCGGGGCGTACCTCTGGCACGCGTCACAGGATCGGACTAACACCATCGCCTCCTTGCTCATCGAAGGCCAGTAATAGCCCAAATTCAGCACTTTCCTCGTAATGGATCGGGCCCCTTCATGACAAGCCGCGACCCCTTCGTGCACCTCCCTAAGGATCCGATTTGTGTCGGGCTCAGCCACACATTTCAAGTAAGGAGTTGAGAACCACCCCTTTTTATACAGCTGATTGTCCACCACCACATAATTAACCGCGATCCGACGTATCCTGTCAGCTAGTACTCCATCATCAGGGACTGCCCCCGTAGTCAGATACGCGACTATCGGGGTCATCCAAGTGGGTTCCTCCTCCGACCCTACTTCAATGGCACACACCTCCGATGGGTCGTTGGTCAATAAGATCACCTTCTCCAAAAAGTGCACCTTCCGATTTTCCTCTAGGGGTGCCCCCAAGGCAAATTTGCTCAAGGCATCAGCTTCCGCGTTTTCCTCCCTCGGGATTGCCTCGATGTCGAAACTTTTGAAGCTCTCCTTCAAGACTTGCACCTCGCGAAGGTACTTTCTCATCATCGGGTTCTTCGCCTCATATCGTCCTTGGACTTGATTCACAATCAGGCCCGCGTCACATTTCACCCGTAAGTGACCAACTCCCGTACCTTTGGCAATTTTGAGGCCTGTGATAAGAGCCTCATAATCAGCTTCGTTGTTGGTGGCCCTGAACGTTAAGGCCAAAGCATATCGAAGGGGCTCACCCCCGCCTGGTGGTATCAACACGAACCCTGCTCCTGACCCGTCTGAACTCGAAGAGCCATCCTTATACATTTCCCAAGTATTTTCTTCATTTGGCTGTTCTGATTGCTCTGCCATTTCTGGTTGTTCTGCTATCGGGACCTCCATAGTTTCCCCCTCTACAGGGCCCGCTTCTTCTAGATCGGGAGCTGTAGACTCTGCTATGAAATCCGCCAACGACTGGCCCTTAATAGCCGTTTTCGGAGCAAAGTGAATGCGGAACTCACTAAGCTCGACTGCCCATTTCACTAATCTCCCCGACGCATCAGGTCAGTTCAAAAAATGCTTCAGAGGTTGATTCGTCAACACAGTAATCTCATGCGCATAGAAGTAAGGCCTCAACTTCCGAGCAGTAATGATCAACGCAAAAAGATACTTCTCAACGGCGGGATAATTCATTT
Organism: Clarkia xantiana subsp. parviflora; assembly: GCA_036873135.1. Taxonomy (NCBI): domain Eukaryota; kingdom Viridiplantae; phylum Streptophyta; class Magnoliopsida; order Myrtales; family Onagraceae; genus Clarkia; species Clarkia xantiana. The sequence continues at coordinate 14,290,319 of JAPTYO010000001.1, forward strand.
CAGATTTGGCAAACGCCTTGCTTACATAATACACGGGGACTTGATTACCCTCGACAATCTTCACTAACACATAGCTAATAGCAAACTCAGAAAGAGCCAAATATAGATAGAGCGGCTCGCCTGGGATCGGTTTCGCCAATGGCGGGAGGGTGCGAAGGTGCTACTTGAGTGCCTGGAACGCCTCTTCACACTTGGCAGTCCACTCAAACTTCTTGTTGGCCCTCAGAACTTCAAAATACGGCATAGATCGGTCACTTTCCTTGGACAGGAAGTGATTCAATGCAGCCAGTCGGCCATTCAGCACTTGCACCTCCCGATGATTTATCGGAGACTGCATCTCCTCGATTGCCCTCAGCTTCTCAGGGTTCACCTCAATTCCTCTCTGGCTTACCATAAAGCCCAAAAACTTCCCTGAATGCACTCCGAAGGCACACTTGGTCGGGTTCAAGCGAACCTGATGAAGCCTCATCCGCTCAAATGCCGTGGCTAGGTTGTGAACATGATCCTCAGCCTGTCGGGACTTCACCAGCATATCGTCCACGTAAGCCTCCATGGTTTTCCCTAGCATGTCCCCAAACAGCTTGTTCACCATCCTTTGATAGGTTGCCCCGGCATTAATCAATCCGAAAGGCATGACATCGTAGTGATAGATGTCACTATCAACATAAAAAGCAGTGTGGGGGGCATCTTCCTTAGCCATCTTGATCTGATTATAGCCCGACTAAGCATCCATGAAGCTCAGCAATTCATGCCCCGACGTGGCATCCACCAACTGGTCGATTCTCGGGAGCGGGTAACAATCCTTCGGGCAAGCCTTATTCAAGTCGCGGAAATCCACACACATCCGCCATTTCCCATTGCTCTTCTTCACCAGAACCGGGTTGGCGACCCAAGTCTGGAATCGGAGCTCCTGGATAAACCCAGCGTCGAGCAACCTGCCCACCTGCTGCTGGATCGCGATCCTCTTGTCCGCGCCCATCGGACGCCTTTTCTGCGCGATAGGCTTGATCGCGGGATCAATCTTCAACTCGTGCTCAATCACATCGGGGCTGATTCCTGGCATGTCACTCGGGGACCAGGCAAACAGCTACTTAAACTCCTTCAACAGCTCAATCAATTCTCGGGCCCTCTCGTCGGACAAGGCGGACCCGATTTTCACCTTCCTCTGAGGTCCGTCAATCTCGACCTCCTTCAAATCCTCCATAGGGGCGGGACGCCCAAACTCCTCTCTGGGATCAGCATCAGTCTGGAGGATGGTCATAGCCTCCCGTCTCTTCCTTCGGGTGGCATTAAAATAGCACTTCTTGGAGGCCACCTGGTCGCCCTTGACCTCCCCGACTCCATGGTCAGTCGGGAACTTCATCTTCTGGTGAACCGTTGAGGCAACAGCCATCAGCGGGTTGATGGTAGTTCTCCCAATAATCGCATTGTAAGTTCCCGCGGACTCAACCACCACGAAGTTCACATTTCTCCTCTCCGCTTTCCACCCGCTACCGAACTCCTGCATCAAATCCTCCGTGAATTACATTAATGGTGCCCCGCTTCTCCTTACGGGCACCAGAAGACTCTGGCTCCGACTTCTTCTTCTTCGGGGACCGATCGCGGGATCGGGAACGAGACCGCGATCGAGATCGGGAGCGGGAACGACACCGCCTCTCAGCCACAAACTTCACGCTCACCGCACCACAACTCCCGACAATGGTTAGTGTCGTGACCGCTGGCGCGGTGGAACCGAAAATAACGTTCGGTGCGGGATCCCAAAAATTCTCCTTCCTTCTTCGGGGACCTAGAGATACCCTGTCGATCCATCACCATTAGCACCTCAGCCATGGAACTGTTGAGAGGAATGTGGAAGTCCTCCCGTTTGTCCTTCCTCGGGGGACGTCTGTCCTCCCTTCGATCAGAACGACCTCGACTCCGACTGCCTTCGGATTTATCCTTCCGCTTATGGTCGTCCAACGGCTTGAGCGACTGCTTCCCCCTATTTGACTTTGGAGGATCCAGCTCTCCAGCAGCTATCTTTGACTCCTGCACGTCGATTTGCTGCTTCACTCTCTTCTGCAGTGCTTCCATATTCCACACAGCCTTCTCAGCCACGCTGTGCATCAGGTCGGAACCATAGGGGGCTGTCAGGTTCCGAAGGAAGGTACGAATAGTCTCTCCCTCCGATATCTCCTCATGGATCTCAGCCACACTGGCAGTGTACCGCTGGTAATAATGCGCCAGCGATTCATCGGGCCTCTGCACCACCTGGGCGAGGGACCTCACGCTCTTCAAGAGGCGTCGACGACCCTGGTACTGCTGGATAAAGCGGCCGTGCATATCAGCCCAACAGGAGATGCATCCTGGGGGCAGGCTGAAGAACCATGTCAGGGCCCTTTCCCAGAGTGTACCTGGGAACAGCACACACACAATATCGTCATTCGGGGCCCTGCCTAGATAGGCCATGAGGTGCTTCTGGATGTGGCGAACTGGATCTCCTTCGCCATCATACTCCTTAATCGTGGGGATCCCCAGCCCTGGCGGGGCGAGGGTGTCTATCAGTCAGGGGACAAAGGGATGAGTGGACCGATCCCTTAGTTCCGACATCATCGGCTTCTGGTCCCCCATGCAGATGATCACGATCTTCAGCACCTGGTCGGGGGTGATGGGACCATTAAGGGGAATGGTCCTGTGCTGCACTGGTCCTGGCCCATCGATCACAAATCACTCCGACTGAGCGGGTTCCTTGCCCTTGTCCTGGTTTCTGGGTTGGACCTCCTATACATTCTGAACCTCCCTTGGCGGAGGCACCTCCTCCTGTCTCTTGGCAGCCTCTCTTCGCTCTAGGAGAGCCTCCATGGCCTCTAAGAACATCGGCATGGCATCTGGCACAGCCTTTGCCAGGTCCGCGTTTGGAGGAGCACCGGGAGCATCCTCCTCTCTATTCTATTGGTGTCTAGCCGTATCCTCAGGAACATCGTTGTGCCCCCCTGTTCGGGAAACCTCAGCAGGGAGATTTTGGTACTCAGCACGTTCCGGTGGCGAATTCAGAGTTCCGGCAAGATGACGGGAACCACCAGATTGTCCTTGTCTTCTCTGCTTGCCAGCCGCCATTGAACGAGTAGAAGTCATTGTTGCTTTTCGTTGCGTTTCCCACAGACGGCACCAATGTTGGATCACGGTTGGAACTCCGGTACGGTCTTGACGGCGATCCGAACTCCTTCGCTCCACGTAATCCTACAAGAGGGGATAGACCGGGGGGGTGACCCAGAATCCCTCACCGATGCTTAAATGAGTATCTCTATAATCTCAATAAACTGGCAAGCAAGAGTCTCAGTGTGTAAAAACGTATCTCGATCTGAGGTAACTGCTTCCCTTTTATAGGCGAAGAGCTACCTCAGTTACCTGGTGAACCGCTGGGGCTGTTAGCCCAGGTTCCGCTTATGTCGGCCATGATCCCGCCTATCTCGGCCATGATCTCGCCTATCTCGGCCACGCTCCACGTATCTCGGCCACGATCCCGCCTATCTCGGCCATGATCTCGTCTATCTTTGCCATGCTCCGCATATCTCGGCCTCAACCTCTGATAGCAAGTCCCGACCAATATCGGGGACTCCAGAGTTATCTCATTGTGTCACCGCTCGGGGCCCCTCGTCATCGTGACAGGGCCAACATTCTCAGGGATTCATCTCATCGGGGCCTACTTAAAGGCATCTCATCGGGAGCGCCCAGCTCGCCTATCGGGACCGACGCTGTCGGGACCTTTCACCATCGGGACTCCTCTCATCGGGACCCTTCACATTGGTCTTCTTGACCTCTTTTGGCCCAGTGGGCCTATTCACCGTTTACTCACCGTTAAAGGGCCTAACGGCCATAGCGGAACCCATCAGGGCCCAAGGAGGAGCGTTTCTCCCATTTAGGTAAGCGTTGTTTACTTCTTCACACTTGAAATTTGATCTTGGAGACGGCTGATTTTGATGCACGCATTGCTGATTGTCACGCTTATGTTGAAGAGCTATGTCGTATTGATGTTGAAGCGACCATGCTTGCCATGTCTTTTGTGCGGATGACGACATTGCATTTGATGTTGACATTATGAACTGTTTGCCATAGATCCTTGGAGATGATGCTATATCTTGGTTTGTGTCAGGTTGTTTGTTTCCAGCATGTTGAACCCTTTTGAATGGGTTGATGTTGTTTTAATAATTCTTTGTTTATGCCTTTGCTTTGCATGGTATTTCATCACTTGGACCTGTTTTCAATAATAATAAACACTTGATAACTTGTTAGTAATATTTCATACCTTGAGCTATCTTTATTGTCCGTTAGTATTGGACCTGCATGATAGGATTGAACTCCTTGTTGTGATGGATAGAACATACGATGTTGCGACTTGCACATTGCAGGGTGTTATGTACACTTGGTACTTGTAGCATTGCAGGTAGTAATGTACTTGGCACTTGGCCTTTGATATGTGGCAGTGTCGTCTTGGCGAAGCAAGACTTAAGTTTATACTGTCTCTTAGTTTCACTCTAAGGCGACGTTGTTGCAAGAAACTTCTTGCGGATTTTGTTGTTTTGGCGTTAAATGCTAAAGAGCAAGATAACGTTATACAAGACTCAACTTGTAAGTTGATGCGTTTTGTACAAGGTTTGCTTTGAAAAGCGTATAACATGAAGCTATCCTTTTTCAGGCCTAAGTCTTCATGGTGTATGAACCCTTAAGAGAGTTTGCATACTTTTAGTGTGTGGAGTTGTCGTCTAACAAGAGGACTTCCGCTACGATGGGGTGATCAGTCCCATCACTGCATTTGCCGCATCCTGTTTCAGTTCAGGGAATGGCTATGAACATGAGGATTTTCTTCTAAGAGCATTTTGCAGCATGCCATTTTTTAGAAGTAAACATTGGGTTTTCCCTTACAAAGAGGATACCACAGCATGCTACTTTTGATAGTAAATCTTAGTGTTTATCCAAGATATTGCTTGATGTTGACGCCTTTGGAATAGTCATCACTTTGAGTAGAGAAATTTATAAGTCCCTTTATGTAGATAAGCCGCAAGTTGTTATTGCCACATATAAGTTGACTGTGCACATTGCCGAAATCTTCTTGATATAGCTGCTGTTATGGATGGAGAAATAAACTCCCTGTTGTTGTAGATAATAGATATGTTGGCGTTGTATGCCATAAATCCCTTCTTGAACATAATGCTTAGCTTGTATTGTTGAAGTAGATATTATGTGCATAGGTTACTACTTGGCATAATTCCCATGTAGTAATCATAGCGTAGCATATACCTACGAACAGAGTTGCTCTTTGTCAGATAATTGCAATGTTTACAAGTTTGCAAAAATATGGAGTTATGAAATTTTCTCTTTAGTAATGCATATAATAGATATAGATAAAGTAAAGGATTCTGATACGAGGACTCCTTATTCGTGCAGGAAACTTCCCTAAGTGCGGACACGATAGGTGCGGATCGTGACAGGTGCGCATATGTCGGGAGCGGAGCTTTTCCAAGTATCACCCGCTATATATGATTGTGGATATGTATGTATGAAAAGCGACTATGCATCATTGTACGCGTCCTATAGTTGATACGCGTTGATGCTTCCTTAGCTTAATACTCATTCCTATACATGATCACTGCTTGGTGTTTCCTTCTTATAAGAATGGTACCGCGTGTCCTTGCAATTATTCGTTTCTTCTCTTTGGTGGAATGCCAAGCACTTGTCAGTTTGGTGCCCCCCAAGTCGCTTGGCAGTCGTACCTCTGTTTCCTGATGGTTTCTATTACTTCATCTTCTAACAGTGATGCGCCTACTCAGACCATCCTTTCTGGCTCATCTATCTTGATTTCTTGTAATGCTTCAATAAGAGCAGGACGTGCATGATCTACCCTTGGATTTTTATCAATGACGGGAATTCCAGTATTGTTTGTCTTGACATTATATTGGAGTGCAACCTTGTAGCAGTCTTTTGATAGCTGCTGATCTTCCTTCATTTCACCAATTCCTGCCATTGTTGGGAACTTGATCTTTTGGTGTGATATTGACGCTCATCATACCCCACTTGTTCATGGTTGTATACCCTAGGATTCCATTATATGCGTCAAGCTTTTCTGTAATCACGAACGGAACGCTGATTTGGAGTTGTTGCTCTCCTTCTCCTATTGCGCATTGCTCGGTGTTGAATTAATGTGCTGGCTTTGCGATGTATGCTTCATGTGTTCACTTTCGAGGGGCCTGGGTTTATTTGATATGTTTCTTCATACACTTGTGACTCTTTCCGAGGTTATGTCTATATGACGATTGTGCATATGGTTGAGAAATGTTATACTGGTGGAATCCTCATCTTCTCCTTTATTTTGTCCGAAGATTAGGTTTCGCTGTCGGCGTTCGTTTTGAGTGATATGATCCTTCTTGTGTTCTTGACAAGGGTAAACTTGGTGGATGTTGGATATAATTCTCTACCTCTTTTTTTTCATGATGGGTTTGGCACAGGCGTGCGTATAACATAGGAGTGTATCCTGAATTCCTATCTTCCACAATGTTGATGACGTTGCCACTTGGGTAATGCCCCCGTCTTGTTTATTATTGCAGCGCGATTTTTAGAATTGTGCATATAGAATGCTTTAGGCTCCGTTGCATGGGGGATGTTGTATGGCCTAAACCGTTTGTCGTTCCTAGTGCGATAGCTTGTGTTGTTGACGCAATTAATATGTGCGTAGTTGTTACTTGGCGTTATTCCAAGGTAGTGTGCATGATATAATAATGTACCTACGAAAGTAGATTTAACCTTCATTAGATATTTGGAGTTCGTACAACGGATTACAAGAAGGCGTCTACTGATCGCTCCTTTTGAAAAGTACTTATAGGTAATAAACATAAGTTGTACTTAATCTAAGAAGACTTAAAGTAGATATGCAAAAATGGAGATAAAGGGATTGATGATGTGTTTGACGTCTTCATAGGTGATTTGTCGGCGAGTTGATTTTGTCACGTGCCACATAGTTCCTCAGTGCATCTAGCGTGTTGAGCTCTTCAATCTCCACCTTTGGGGTTGGAAAAATGTTGGTGTCGTGCCCCCCAGGTTTATGGTGCTTGCATCGTTCTTCAACGTTCTTGCCAAGGAAGACAGTCATTGGCTCAAGTGGACGGTGAAGCTTGTTTTCCGGGAGTTTGAAATTTGTTTCCTCCACCTTCATGCTCCAAGGATTGTATAAGTTGCCATAATTGGTTCCATGAGTGGCGTTGTTTTTCCGGCGCTTGGCGTTAGGTGGATTATCGTTCGCCTTTTCTTTTCCTTTGTCTTTTCCTGAAGACTTCACATGAGACTTCTTTTGATGCTTATTGCCTTGGTCGATATACTTCTTCATTTCTCCTTTTAAGATTAAGCTGTTTACATGAAGCCTTAATCCAACACAGCTTTCCGTCTCGTGGCCATATACTTCGTGATTTTCACACCATTTGCTTTCATCTTTTCTCAATGGGCCCTTGCGGAAATTAGAGGGCTTTCTCCACAGCTTGGTCTTCTTTATCTCTTTCAAGATGACGGACAGCGGTGTGTTCAATGGAACACATTTGGCGAGATTGTTCTTTTTGAGCCTTTGGACGTTTGACTGGAATGGCCTCTTTTGTTGCGGTTGTCTCTTTTCCCAGGAAACGTCTATCTCTTTCAATTATTTCCTTCAAGGTTCTTGTTGTCAGTCCTGTGATTGGGACGTCATCGTCATTAACAGGTTTTTTCCGTCCATCCTTGTGACAGGCGTCAGCATCGTCTTGGATTGTCCTCGTGGAAGAACCTTTCTTGTGAACTTTTGAGCGGGAGGTTGGAGGTTGTTTCCATGCCCCTTCTTGGTGTTGTGCTATCACATACGGATTGTATGAGCGTGCAGCTCCTTGCCTTGGTTGTTGGTACTGGAAGGTACCTTCTGTGCATTGCCCCCTTATTCCTTGGTGCGGTATGTCTTGATGACTTGTGACTTGGGACTTTGTTCTTGTCTCCTCGACTTGTCCGTTGATTGGAGGCATAGGTGGTGGTGGCGGGGTGTATCCTTGGTTCGTTAACATATTTTGGAATGCAAGCAGCTCTTCGAGCGTGGTCATCATGGTAGGAGTGACAGGTGGTGACGGGTTGACACCTTTGTATTGGAGGACTCCTTGGTCGTACTGCGCGAAGGATGCGCTTCTTGTTGGCATGAAAGCAGCATTGTATGTGGTAACAGGTCGGCTTATGTGTGGTTATGGGCAAGGCGTCGTGGTACGCAACGTGCTCCTTGTCCTTTGATGAAAAACCAATGACATCTTCAAAGGCGGCATCCTTTATGTCGACATACTCCATGTTGGTGTCATGGGATTTGTGCATTGTCTTTACAACATACATTTCTTGCTCGTATGGTTTCTCGCTTTCAACATCAAAGTCTCCATGGATCATATGCACGTTTGCCATCTTTTCCGGGTGGGGTGTAATGTATGCTGTATTTTGGACTTTAAGGCCATGCTGTGCGGAAGGCACACTGCTTGTTGGCATGGAGGATGCAGCGAACGTGTCTTTATGCACGTGCAAATGATCTTGCTGACTTTTTGCCTGTTTCTGTTTGTTGGCTGGCATCCCGTATGGGAACTTTTCATTGATCCCCGTCCTTTGCTTGAACTCATGTGCTAATGCATTATTCTGAACTTCGGGACCGTGCTGTGCAGAAGGCACGTTTGCGGTTGGCACGGATGAGGCGGTGGATCCTGTTAAGTTATGGGGTCTCAGTCAACGGGGTGTCGGCTTTAATCCCACTCCTTATAGGGGGGTGTGTGTGATCCGGTCTTCTCAAGTCGCCTTGTCTTTTCCTATGTCCTTCTTCCGTTCCTTCTTCCCTTGGTTCCTTCTCTTCTTCTCTCCCTTTGCCCTGCAAAAGGGGCAATACCAGACACGGAGGAGGGGGGGGTGGTGCCTGGTGAACCCTCTCCGATGCCTAAGTCAGAACTATACTTCTAGAGAGATAAAGCTAGAGAGATGTCAGAACTAAATTGTCCAAATAGCCAAGATGTCCAAATGAGTTGTGAAGGTGGGGTATTTATAGGCAACGGTGTCATTAAGGTGGCTTAATGACATCGTTAACCTCTAAACACAATTAATTAACCTTTAAGTATATAATTAAGACCTTAGGATTCGGAGGAGGTAGGCAGACTGGACCGAGCATGGGCGTCTGAGAGGGGTGTCGGGACCCTTGGGGGGGGGGAGGAATCCGACCCCCAAGGGTAGGGGTTGGGTGAGGGCACCCAACCCCTCCTAGGGAGGGTGGGGTTGGCCAACCCCATCCCTCCTAGGAGGGATCGGGTCAGCCGACCCGATCTCTCCTAGGAGAGATCGGGTTGGCCAACCCGATCTCTCCTAGGAGAGATCGGGTTGGCCGACCCGATCTCTCCTAGGAGAGATCGGGTCGGCTGACCCGATCTCTCCTAGGAGAGATCGGGTTGGTCCACCCGATCTCCCCTAGGGGAGATCGGGTTGGCTGACCCGATCTCCCCTAGGGGAGGTCGGGTATGGCCACCCGACCTCACCTAGGTGAGTTCTTCGTTGTCGGACGGGCGCTTCGGCCCCGTCCGAGCCGTTGGTGTTCTCGCGAAGTGTCCGGGTTGAAGTTTCGATTTGCAATCATAAATGGGACGATAAAAATACAACGGTTCGGAAGTCAACGGGTTCAAATTGGGCGTATATCCATCACATGCCCCCGAGTCAACCAATGGCCTAACCCTTGATTGACTCTATTTTAGGATGGTATGACACGCGCAATTTGAAACCGGGATTTTACCTTCTTTGTCTGAATGTCTGCTTACCCTTAGATGCGTGCCTCTGACCCTGCCCCCCTGTCTACTGAGATAGAGGAATTGTAAACGTCAGAGTAGCACGGACGTGTGCCTAGACACACGTCCGTCTGAGGTGGGAGTGATAAACTTATCTCTGCTACAGGTGTATACTCAAAAAATACAAACTTGCACCGGGGTGTGATACGAGTGCAACTAAATAACTTACGCTTCCAATTTCGTGCCGGGATTTTATCTTAGTGATGAAAAATTTCAGTTTTGGTCTAAAATTTTCCTAAGTATGGGATACTAGGAAATAAACCTTAGTAGATGTCAACTATGGTAAGTGTGAGTTTAACCATGGTTGATGGGAACTAGTTTTTGAATCTTGTCCCTTGAAATTTTCCATTCTAAAAATCAACGGTGTTGATTTGGCGACTCTAGAAAAACCCTAATCCTCTGTATTATAAAAGGAGAAGTGATTACCTCATTCTCATTGTCCTTTTCTCTTCTTTTCCTTTTGGCGGTGGGATTTCTGGTCAAGCTTGTTTCTCGGGGCGTGCGTTGCATTGAGGTACGTGTCTTCTCTTTTTGTGTAAGCGTTGCCTTTGAGAGATTTAATTATGCTTCTCCTTCAATCGTTTCCTTACTCGTCTCGTTCTTGATTTGTATGTCTTCATGATAATATAGTCCTGTTTGATTCGTCATTTTTCCATCTTTTTACCTTCATGTTTCCGCTTACCGGCGGGTGAAGTCCTCCATGTTGGGATTATAATTATCTCCTTTTGCCCCTTATCTTCGCTTGTTGGCCCGTGGGTCTCTCTGTGCTGGGGTTTGTAACTATCTTCCTTTGTCTCCCCGCCTCTGCCTATTGGCTGACGAGGTCTCCTTATGCTGGGAGTTATGACTATCTCCTCCTGCCCCCTGCCTCTGCTTGTTGGCTGATGGGGTCTCCTTATGCTGGGAGTTATGATTATCTCCCCCTGCCCCCTGCCTCTGCCTATTGGCTGATGGGGTCTCCTTATGCTGGGAGTTATGACTATCTCCCCCTGCCCCCTGCCTCTGCCTATTGGCTGATGGGGTCTCCTTATGCTGGGAGTTATGACTATCTCCTCCTGCCCCCTGCCTCTGCTTGTTGGCTGATGGGGTCTCCTTATGCTGGGAGTTATGACTATCTCCCCCTGCCCCCTGCCTCTGCCTATTGGCTGATGGGGTCTCCTTATGCTGGGAGTTATGACTATCTCCCCCTGCCCCCTGCCTCTGCCTATTGGCTGATGGGGTCTCCTTATGCTGGGAGTTATGACTATCTCCCCCTGCCCCCTGCCTCTGCCTATTGGCTGATGGGGTCTCCTTATGCTGGGAGTTATGACTATCTCCCCCTGCCCCCTGCCTCTGCCTATTGGCTGATGGGGTCTTTCTTGTCGTCTTTCTATTCTTGTCTTTTGACTTTGTATCCATCATTTAGGGAAATGAGTTCGTATCTCTTGTCCATTGTTTGCTTTCTGTTTTCCTTGGGCTGAGCCTGTGTTTTTTCCGGTCAGCAGAACTTTCTGGTGATTGATGAGGAGTAAGAGGCCAGTACGTGTGGGAGTGGTTACTTCCGGGACCGGATCTTCGATTGCAAAAAGATCAGTTTTCTATGGTGCGGGGAGGTGTTCTCTAACTGAAGGTAAGGGTGGTGACGTTAGGGTGCCATCTTCTTTCTATATTGATGCCCCCCAATCGAAGGTCCGGGATCCGTCTTTTCCTTCCTCCTTGTTTGGTGAGTCCTTGAGCAACTGAGTTTCTTTAGTGTACCTTGGTATTTACTCTGTGCTTTGTTATAGGTAGACTTCGTCTTCCGCGTCTGAGTCGGAAGGAGCTGTCTCGTCCCCCTGTTGATGGGATTGTCGGGTCCGAGTGGGCGCCTTATTATGGGCGTGGGGCTCGTTTTGACAATCAATCTTCTTTACAAACTCCTGAAGTTGGAGTTCGTGTTCTGCAGTCTGCTGTTCCTCCTGCTGATCGTGTGTCCCTCTCCAAAGGGTTGGAGGCAACTTATGAGTTGGCTCGTGATGTGTTGGCTCGTTATGCTCCTGTAATGTTACAAACTGTTTTATCCTTCGGCATACTTCTTCTTCATGTGTTATCCGCCTCATCTTTTATTTTTGTTGCAGGGTATGGCCGACCTTGTTAATTTATCCACCCTTGCTATTGATCTTGCTGAGGAGAGGAAGGTATATGAGGACATTTGTGTCTCTCTTAAATCCAATCTTATTAGCTGTTTGGAGCATAGCCGTATCACTGATTTGCGGTGCCGAGACTTGGAGGGTCGCATTGTTCTTCTCAATGAAGAGGTTGAGGCGTTGAAACAAAGGTCTTATCGTGATGAGACACTCCGGGCTGCTGAGTTAGTCTCTCTGGAGGAAATGTTTTGTATGGAGGCGAAGGAGTGTGCCATTGCTGAGTATAAGGCCTCTTCTGCTTATCAGGCTGCTATGGATGTTCGTTGCTCTGTGGCGAAACGTATTTCCTTGAAGAAGATTCTTGAGCGTATTCATATGATTGCTCCTGACTTTCCTTTTTCTCGACTTGGTGATTTGTCAGACTTTGCTATTAAGCATATTGCGAAGATAAGGGAATAGTACCCTTATTTCTTGTGGTAGTCTCATGTGTTTGTGAGTTGTGGTTGTCTTTAGAGTTTAAAACTCCATCTTTCTTAGTGTTGCCTTCTTTGTGTGATACACTTGTCTCTACTCGTTGTATACATGGCCGTGTGCTTATGTCTCTTCTTATGATGCCTCCTTGTGCCTTGTGTATGGCTCTTTGGGTATGGAACCTTCCCTTGGTATATTTCCTTTACTTATTCTTCTTTCGTGGTTTCCTTCATGTCATACCTGTAACTTCATAAAGAAAAAACATTATTTGTTCTTCACATTACTTTACTTAGAAATTTCTTTCTCATGGTATCCTTCTAAGCATGGTACGATGATCTTTTCTGATACCCCTTACACGGTATACGTTGTACTGTTAGACCAAAGATACGCTCTTGGTGGGCGTCGAAATCTGTTCACGAGACAGGCTCTCGGACGGCACTTAACGTTTCGCAGGATAGGCTCCCGGAGGGCGCAGGTTAGTCCACCAATACAATACCTTCTTGACGGGTGTCAAACTGTTCACGAGACAGGCTCTCGGACGGCACTTAACGTTTCACAGGATAGGCTCCCGGAGGGCTCAGGTTAGACCAAAGATACGCTCTTGGTGGGCGTCGAACTGGTAGTTTGAAATCTACCTCAAGATACGCTCTTGGGGGCGTCGAACTGGTAGTGTTTTTTCTACCTCAAGATACGCTCTTGGGGGCGTCGAATCTGGTAGGTTGCAAATCTACCTCAAGATACGCTCCTGGGGGCGTCGAATTCGTAGTTTTTGGAAACCACTCTCAAGATACGCTCTTGGTGCGTCGAAGTCGTAGTGTAATAACTACTCTCAAGATACGCTCTTGGGGGCGTCGAAGGTTGTAGTATGAACACTACTCTCAAGATACGCTCTTGGGGGCGTCGAGGTTCGTAGTTTTTGGAAACCACTCTCAAGATACGCTCTTGGGGGCGTCGAATGTCGTAGTACGAAGACTACTCTCAAGATACGCTCTTGGTGGCGTCGAATTCGTAGTATGAACACTACTCTCAAGATACGCTCTTGGGGGCGTCGAATGTCGTAGTACGAAGACTACTCTCAAGATACGCTCTTGGTGGCGTCGAATTCGTAGTATGAACACTACTCTCAAGATACGCTCTTGGGGGCGTCGAATGTCGTAGTACGAAGACTACTCTCAAGATACGCTCTTGGGGGCGTTGAAGGTTGTTGACTTGAAGTCATATCTGTGTAAGGATAACTTGGTGATTGTAACATCACATTCACTGGTAAACTACTACTCTCTTAGGAGCATTCATGTTTTTGTACACTCGGGATGCCTTGGTGCACCAAGACATCCTTTGTAGGAGATCAAAGATAGTTGTAGAGTTGGAGTAACTTCGTGAGTTCTCCTTCTCTAGAGTTGTTTTTGAAAAGCTTGTAGAGCTAAAACAAGCAAAATGCTAGATATGAAACTAAGGATATGGTCTCTTGCTTGTGCTTCCTTCTTATACGTAGTACTTCTTTAGGTGCTCTCCACTGAAGGTGTTTGTGGAGATATACCCCTCCCCATCTTCGAGGCGGTAGGCGTTGACGTAGGGGACTGACGCTATCTTGTAGGGTCCTTCCCATTTTGGAGATAATTTTCTGACTTGGTCCAAGTGTGAGAACTCATTCCTTCTTAGTACCAGTTCTCCTACGTGGAATTGTCTCTCCTTGACTTGACGGTTGTAGTATCTTGCTGAGACAAGGCGCATTCGTGTCTGTGCTTCTTCTGAATTCCACCTTTTATCCTCCACCATGTCTAAATCTAAAAGCCTTGCTTTGTTGTTCTCATGCTCCTCAAAGTACTTGGTCCTCAGTGATTGTACAGCTATTTCTGCTGGTGCCACCGCTTCAGTTCCGTATACCAAGCCAAATGGTGTTTCTCCTGTGGATATCTTTGGTGTTGTTCGCACTGCCCATAGGACATTTTCCAGTTCATCTACCCAACTTCCCTTGGTGGCGTGGAGTCGTTTCTTTAGGCCATCTAGCACTATCTTGTTTGCCGATTCTACTTGTCCGTTTGTCTGGGGGTGCTTCACTGATGCGAAACGGTGATCTATATTCAGTCTTTCGCAATACCACTGTAACTTCTTGCTCTTGAATTGTGGGCCATTGTCACTTATTATTGCTTTTGGCACCCCATACCTCGAGACAATGTGAGATTGGATGAAGTTGACGACTTGGTCGTCTGTTGTCTTCCCCATTGCCTTTGCTTCTATCCACTTGGAGAAGTAGTCTATTGCAACAATTATGCAAGTCTTCTGACCTTTTGTTTTTGGTAGGGGGCCTATCAAATCAATCCCCCATTGTGCGAAAGGCCAGGCTCCTGAGATGGAGCTTAGCTTTGCTGGTGGGGCTGTTATATTTCTGGAGTACCTTTGGCAGTGATCACATTTTTGTACCAAGTCTGCTACTTCTTTGCTCAATGATGGCCAATAGTATCCTAGGTTGTAAACCTTTCGGCTTATTGACCTTGCTCCTTCATGGCACCCCGCCTCTCCCTCATGGAGCTCTGCAAGTACCCTCTCTGTTTCTGGGTATGCTATGCATTTGAGGAAAGGTGTGGAGTATCCTTTCTTGTAGAGCTCATTGTCCATCACTGCGTAATTCCTAGCCATCCTTTCAATCTTGACTGCTTCCACCTTATCTTTTGGGAGCTTTCCTTCCATGATGTATTGTCTCATTGGTGTCATCCAGACTTCTGCTTCATCTATTGCTAGAACCTCCATTTGTTCTATCACTGATTGCATTCTTTGCTCCACGAAGTGAACCTCTTTGCCTGCTTCTGCCCCTAAGGCTAGTTTACTTAAGGCGTCTGCCTCTTGGTTTTGTTCTCTTGGGACAGACTCAATGTCGAAGCTTTGGAAGCTCTTTATTAGGTCCTTGGCTTGCTGCAAGTATCTCTGCATGTTTTCGGACTTTGCAGTGTAGATTCCTTTCACTTGGTTGACAACTAGTTGAGAATCACACTTGACCCTTAAATGCTTTGCCCCTACTCCTTTGGCTATTCTCAGGCCAGTTATTAGTGCTTCGTATTCAGCCTCATTGTTTGTTGCCTTAAAGGTTAGTGCCATGGCATAGCGCATAGGTGTATCGCTGTTTGGTGGGTATAGTAAGAGGCCTGCGCCTGACCCTCCTCCGTTGGATGACCCATCAGTATGCATCTCCCATAATTCTTCTGGTTGTGTCTCCTGACTACTACTTGCCTCGCATGTAGTTTTGACTTCTCCCAAGTTTTCGCCCGGATTAATTCCAGTGAATTCGGCGATAAAATCCGCTAGAGCTTGACCCTTTATGGCTGTTCTTGGGGCGAAATGAATGCGAAACTCACTTAGCTCGATTGCCCATTTGGTCAGTCTTCCCGATGTGTCTGGTCTCTGCAGGAGGTGTTTCAATGGTTGGTCTGTGAGGACTGTTACTTCATGCCCATGAAAATACGGTCTCAACTTTCTTGCTGATACAATCAGTGCATAGAGGTACTTTTCTATTGGCAAGTAGTTGATCTCATACTTTGCCAATGTTTTGCTTACGAAGTATACTGGCAATTGTGTAGCGTTTTCCTCTTTGATTAGTACTGAGCTAACTGCCACGTTGCTCACTGAGATGTAGAGGTAGAGGGGCTCCCCTGGTATAGGCTTTGCTAGGGGTGGTAGTGTCTTCAGATGTTGTTTGAGTTGCTGGAAGGCTTCCTCACATCTCGGTGTCCACTCAAATTTCTTGTTTGCCCTTAGTACCTCAAAGAAGGGTAATGCCTTGTCTCCTATTTTGGATAGGAATCTGTTAAGGGCTGCCAACCTCCCGTTCAGCCGTTGAACCTCTTTGTGCTTCGTTGGTGATTGCATTTCTTCAATTGCTTGAAGTTTTTCGGGGTTTACCTCTATGCCTCGCTGGCTTACCATGAAGCCTAAGAACTTTCCTGACTGCACCCCAAATGCGCACTTTTTTGGGTTTAGACGGACTTGATATTGCCTCATCCTTTCAAATGTTGAGCGAAGGTTTTCCACATGGTCCTTCTTCTCTTTAGATTTGACTATCATGTCGTCCACATACGCCTCCATTGTCTTCCCTATCATGTCCCCAAAGATTTTGTTGACCATTCTTTGGTATGTTGCTCCAGCATTTATGAGTCCGAAAGGCATCACTGTGTAATGGTATATCTCGCTATTAGCGTAGAATGCTGTGTGGGGGGCGTCCTCAGGGGCCATTTTTATCTGGTTATATCCTGAGTATGCGTCCATGAAGCTCATTAGTTGGTGACCCGATGTTGCATCCACTAACTGATCTATTCTTGGTAGCGGATATGAGTCCTTTGGGCATGCCTTGTTTAGGTCCCGGTAGTCAATACACATTCTCCAACTTCCTCCCGGCTTCTTTACCAGTACTGGGTTTGCCACCCATGTCTGGAATCTGATTTCCTTGATGAACTTTGCCTTTAGTAGCTTTTCTACTTCTTCTTGAATAGCTATCTTTTTATTGCCTCCCATTGGTCTCACCTTCTGTGTTGTTGGCCGCGTTGCCGCGTCTATGTTGAGCCTATGTGAGATCACATCTTCTGATATCCCTGGCATATCGCTCGGTGACCAGGCGAACAAATCCTTGTACTCCCTTAGTAAGGCGACTAGATGGTTCTCCTCTTCCTGAGATAAGGCAGTTCCAATTTTAGCCTTCCTATCGGGTTCTTCTATAAGTATCTCTTTTAGTTCCTCCATGGGGGCTGGCCTTCCATGATCTTCTCTTGGGTCCTCGTCTACTAGTAGGACTTCTCTTGTTTTCTTCCTTTTGCCTAGTGCAATCCTTGCACATTTCCGTGCTACCTTCTGGTTACCCTTTACTTCCCCTATCCCTTGGTCTGTGGGGAATTTCACTTTCTGATATAGCGTTGATGGTACCATACCCCACTTGTTGATTGTAGTGGTACCTAGGACCCCATTGTACTCCTCCATGTCTTCTGTAATGAAGAATGGGACATCAATCTTTAGCTGCCTCTGCCCTGTGCCCAGTGTCACAGGTAGTGTGACTGCCCCTAGTGGGTATGTTGGCTCTCCTGAAAATCCTACCAAGGGGGAGTAAACCTGTTTTATGCTACTTGGCCTAACTCCTAGTATACTGAGGATCTTTTTGCTAATGATGTTGGGTGAGCTTCCACTGTCTATTAGGATTCTCCCAATGTCCATGTCAGTGATCTTCATTGTTATGACCAGGGCATCCTTGTTGTCTGGTAACACATGCTCCATGTCTCTTCTTGAAAACTCTATTATGTCTTCTTTCTTTTCCTTTGGTTGTTCTTCTCTTGGCTTAGGAGTCCCTAACTCTGCCATATATGCTTCTCTGGCATTTGCTGACTCTCCTCCAGCTCCATACCCTCCATGGATGACATATACGTTTGCCATCTTGCTAGTGATAGTTAGGCTTTCTGTCCGAAGCCCGCAGACGGCGCCAAGTGTTAAGTTATGGGGTCTCAGTCAACGGGGTGTCGGCTTTAATCCCACTCCTTATAGGGGGGTGTGTGTGATCCGGTCTTCTCAAGTCGCCTTGTCTTTTCCTATGTCCTTCTTCCGTTCCTTCTTCCCTTGGTTCCTTCTCTTCTTCTCTCCCTTTGCCCTGCAAAAGGGGCAATACCAGACACGGAGGAGGGGGGGGTGGTGCCTGGTGAACCCTCTCCGATGCCTAAGTCAGAACTATACTTCTAGAGAGATAAAGCTAGAGAGATGTCAGAACTAAATTGTCCAAATAGCCAAGATGTCCAAATGAGTTGTGAAGGTGGGGTATTTATAGGCAACGGTGTCATTAAGGTGGCTTAATGACATCGTTAACCTCTAAACACAATTAATTAACCTTTAAGTATATAATTAAGACCTTAGGATTCGGAGGAGGTAGGCAGACTGGACCGAGCATGGGCGTCTGAGAGGGGTGTCGGGACCCTTGGGGGGGGGAGGAATCCGACCCCCAAGGGTAGGGGTTGGGTGAGGGCACCCAACCCCTCCTAGGGAGGGTGGGGTTGGCCAACCCCATCCCTCCTAGGAGGGATCGGGTCAGCCGACCCGATCTCTCCTAGGAGAGATCGGGTTGGCCAACCCGATCTCTCCTAGGAGAGATCGGGTTGGCCGACCCGATCTCTCCTAGGAGAGATCGGGTCGGCTGACCCGATCTCTCCTAGGAGAGATCGGGTTGGTCCACCCGATCTCCCCTAGGGGAGATCGGGTTGGCTGACCCGATCTCCCCTAGGGGAGGTCGGGTATGGCCACCCGACCTCACCTAGGTGAGTTCTTCGTTGTCGGACGGGCGCTTCGGCCCCGTCCGAGCCGTTGGTGTTCTCGCGAAGTGTCCGGGTTGAAGTTTCGATTTGCAATCATAAATGGGACGATAAAAATACAACGGTTCGGAAGTCAACGGGTTCAAATTGGGCGTATATCCATCACATCCTATATCTGGAACGTGAGAACGTCCTGGTTGGTTTCTTGTCGGCTTCGGCTTGTTTGCACCCGCCTTCTTTGGTCGTCTTCTGGTCATAGCTCGCGGTGCGGAATGGCTTTTTGTTTGAATCATACTGACGGCGCCAAATGTTGGGTTCGCTTCACCACTTGGGCTGCTTCGGGCTTTTTTCTTCATGAACAGGCTTCTTCCTTCACGATCGGGCTCGAGATATATGTATAAGGACGGGAACGCCGCAATCCTTAATACACAATCACCGAGCTAGACTTCAATCCTCAACTTTGAACTCTTGATCTCCGGGTCCTGCACGAAGGGCAATAACCAGTGTGGGAGGGGGGAATGCTGGTTGGGCCCACTCCGACGCTCAAGTTAGCACTTCTAGAGAGAGAAAGCCTTAGAGAGAAGTCAGAGCATTTCAAGTCCAAAAGTAGGAAATCCTCTAAAATGAGAGACCTAGGCCCCTATTTATAGGGAACCTAAGGATCATGCTCAGTTTTGAATGGCTTGATGTCGGTATGTGGAAATACGTATACTGTCACCAAGGTGGACTATGCGTGCACCGACTTCTTGCAATCGGCAAAAATAATCGGGATGAGTGCGGAGCATAACGGTAATCCGGACGTCCAGATTGCCAAGACAATCCGGATCGCCTTAGGGCAATACGGAAGTCCTTCGGCCCGGGAATTGCGCGTATCCCGGACCGTTTTAGACTTGGGTGTCCGCGAAAGGGTTTTTTTACGGGTTTTGGGATATTTTACGAGGCCTGAAATGTAAATACGAACCCGAATTGGAAAGATATCTAACAATGTGTTTGCATGAGGTGTGGTTTGTTTCTTGGATGTGATCTTCGCACGATGATTTACTTGTATAGTAGGATTTGTAAGAGAATCTCTACGGAGACTTTGCGTTCAGAGTTGCACCACGTAGGGCTTCTGTAACAAGAATCGATCAGAGACTTTGCTGTCGAGCTGCACCACGTAGGGCTTCTCTAACAAGAATCTCTACGGGTCCCGTCCGGAGGATCGCGAACTCCCTCGAGCAAGGATCTTGGATTATGGTTCTTGAGGTATGTGTAAACTTTCCGTTGCGTAATTGATATTACTAGCACATACAATGTTTAAGTTTCCATAGTGATTACTCCCCGTAATCTAACAGTGGTACCAGAGCCTGGGTTAGGAGTTCATGATTTTGATAAATTGGTGTTCTTGGAGTTTTAAAATTTTCGGACTAAATTTTTATAAGGGAATTTAAATTTTCGAATTTTTAAGTTCAAGGGTGGTCTGAAATTTTCATGTTCTTGGTTAAATTGATGTTCATCATCTTCAAGTAAAATGTGATATTTATCAAAATCAAACATTGTATTGTAGATCTTATTAAAATTTGATCTTAAAATTTGACCACTTGTTCCTAATTTTTGTGTTTGTGCCGAACCCTAA
Organism: Clarkia xantiana subsp. parviflora; assembly: GCA_036873135.1. Lineage (NCBI taxonomy): Eukaryota > Viridiplantae > Streptophyta > Magnoliopsida > Myrtales > Onagraceae > Clarkia > Clarkia xantiana. Next base: position 14,310,621 of record JAPTYO010000001.1, read on the forward strand.
TTGAAATTACAAGATAAAATTTTTAATTTTCTTAAACAAAAATAGGGGTACATTTCGGCACAATATTTTAAAATTAAATTGTTTACCATATTTTAATTTTGAATAAGGTAACAATATATCTATAATTGGGAACATTAGGATAGATTCACAATAATATATAGAACTATATATCACTATCAATAAATCTAAATATTTAAATAGGGTTATGTTGGATCACGGTGGAACTCCGGCACGGATCTTGACGGCAATCCTAGCTCCTTCGCTCCACGCAATCCTGCAGGAGGGGATAGACCGGGCGCTGACCCAGAATCCCTCTCCGATGCTTAAATGAGTACCTCGTCTGACTGGCAAGCAACAGATATCAAAAGTATTGAATTTCAACGTAACGTGATCTGAGGTGACCTCCTGCCCTTTTATAGGCAAAGAGGTTCCTCAGGTACCTGGCGAACCGTTAGGGGTGGTTAGCCCGTATCCCGCTTATCTCGTACACGATCTCGCGTATCTTAGCCATGCCCCGCGTATCTCGGCCACGATCCGTGTATCTTAACCACGTTCCGTATATCTCGGCCACGCCCCGCATATCTTGGCTTTATCCTCTGGTAACGAGTCCCGACTCCCGTCGGGGACTCCAGAGTTATCTCGTTGTGTCACCGCTCGGGGCCCCTCGTCATCGTGACAGGGCCAATCATTCTCAGGGATTCATCATCGGGGCCTATTTAAAGGCTTCTCGTCGGGAGCTTTTAGCTCCACTGTCGGGACCGACTCTGTCGGGACCCTGCTTCGTCGGGACTCCCTTCATCGGGACCCTTCTCCTAGGTCATCTTGACCCTTACTCTGGGCCTGGTGGGCCTGTTTGCCGTTTCCTCGCCGTTTAAAGGGCCTGACGGCTATAGTTGGACCCATCATTTGCCCCCAAGACATGAGGGACTTTTAGTTCGTCGTGTCTTCCAACTCCCGATTTTTCCAATACTAGAGTCGGGGATCTACTCCTTGGTTCAGTTATCAGTCTTCTCCTCTACCTTTCCTCAGGGTTTTATGGATAACTGCTATATCCCAAGGGTCTCTTCGGTTTTCTTGTGCATTAAATGCAGCAGATGATGGAGTGACGTTTTCGACCCACGTGCCTGATTTTTCGCGCCTGTCCTTTTCTGAAAAGTGCTTTTCAGGCCGTTTCATCATTACGCCCGTTGTCCTTCTGCACGTTTCATCTCGACGGTCTAGATTAAGACCTTTCGAATTTGACGACTCGGATCGAAGTGTCCTTTCAACTGTCTTCTTCGACTATAAAACCCTAGCCACAGTCACAATTTAACTTTTACCGTCTTCGAATTTTCAAAAGCTCTCTGCGATTCTTCTGCAATTCCCAGCTCTGTGCTTTCGAAGATCCTTGGAATCTTCTCTGATCATCTTTCCGGCGACACTTCGTTCATCTCTTTCAACCTCTACTCCACCATGTCTGGTAAGGAAACACTCTTCGTTGCTCGTTCGTCTTTTCCTTTTTAATTTCTTCCAGAATCCCACTGTATTTTCTTGCCCTGGTTGCTTTTCAGACAGCGGTTCCAGCTCCGAGGGGAGAAAACCTTTTAAATTTGACTATGCTCCGAATGAAATTTCCACCACTGCTTACGATGCAGCTCTCCGAGAGGGTTGCATCACCCTCACCTGGGAACCTCGCTTCCCGTATGATCGGCATCGTCCCTCGAGTGACCCTGAGGTTACTCGTCCCCAGAAAGGGGAGGTATTTGTCTCTACGGGACAAATATCAGCGGGGATCAGGTTCCCCTTCTACGGTAACCTGGTCGAGCTGTGCCAACATTACCAAACACACCCTACTACCTTCTCTCCTCATGCCATCCGCATTTGGAACGCCTTTCAAGTCCTCTGTCTCCGACAGAAGTGGGTCTATAGCCTCCAGCTTTTCCGGACTTTTTACGGGCTGAAATGCAACGAGGCGGGGGTTTGCGCCTTCTACCCTCGGATGCCCAAATGGAGTAAGCAGCAGCTTGCCCGGCACGGTTGGACCAGTGACACCTGGAAGGTGGTCAAGGGTCGGGGACTCTTGATTGATACGGGGTCTGATAACAGTAGCTGGAAGAGGAGCTACTTCTTCATCCAACATTCTTCTATCCCTTGGCCTCGGTGGGAGGTGGCAGCAGACCCTCCGCCTGCTTTCCACTCCTATGCTGATGAGGACTTCGAGACCCTTCAATTGATCCAGCTTTATCGTTGGGGGGAGTCCTACACTCCTCTCAATGCTAACTCTCTGGTGGAGCGGGACCTGGTGCATACTGGGGTCCGACTCCTCAGTATCGTCTCTGGGGGGCAGCTCTTCGACGGCCCTTCTAGCATGGTCCCTTGGGTAAAATTTCTAACTTTTTCTTCGTTTATTGTTTGCAGCCAAGAAGGTGTCTGTGCTGACCGATTTCTTCCTTAAGCGGGGGGAGACCGATGCTGTCCGCCCCTCGCGGAAGAGGAAGTCTGCCAAGAAGGCTGCTGTTGCCAGGTCGGGGTCTCCTTCAACGGAGCAACCCAAGCGACCGCGGGTGGATCTGGACCAACTCTTCGAGGTCCAGAATGCTGAAGAAGGTAAACAACTCCGACTCGCTATTAAATCATATAAAAGGATGGTTCCGTCGGACTTGATTTCCTCGACCAAGGAGGGCCGAATTGCTGATGTCAGGAGGATCCTTCGAGGTGAAACTCCCCGGGTCTTGAAGGCAGGCTACTATCACTTCCGCGGGAAGGATCAATACGTCTCCTGACGTATCGTTTGGTGTAAGAATCCCGATGGACTTCCTGACTACCTATCTGAAGCTCTTCATCCTCCAGGTGCAGGTCGCTCGGGAGCTTCCTCGGGTGCTGCAGCTTCTACAGATGCACCGCCTTCAGCGGGGGTGCCTCCTTCAGCTGGAGAGAAGGCACCATCTGGTGAACAGTTTCGCCAGGTGGAGATCCTGGACTCCTCTGAGGAGACCGGCGGGGTTGATCCCCCTCAGCAGCGTCGGAAGGCGGGGCAATCCCCCTTGAAACCAACCCCTCAGGGGCCGCTTCCCTCGTCTTCTCCACAGCAGCGGGAGCTCTCTCCCATTCATGACTTTTCTCCCTCTCCTGTCCGGGCTGAGACGGAGATGTGCCCTTCTCTTCCCCGTCCCATCTCTCCCATGGCTCTCGACAGGGACTTCTATAGGCCCTTCAACCCTTCGCAGGCCGATGCCCCCTGGGCTCCGATCCAGACGCTTCAGGGAGTCCCGCTCACACAAGGGGAACAGGACCAAGAGCTGGCCCTGCATCTTCTGGCGGGTTCCATCCTGCCTTCTATGCGACATCCGATTCACCTCAATCGGACGCATATGGAGCGGGACGTCAGGGATATGGCTGTGCGCCGCATCGAGGTGAAACTTCACTTTTTCCTTATTGATCAATAAATCGAGTCTTTTGTCCTAACACTTTTTCCTTTTGGCTGCAGGAGCTCGGGGATTACAACCGCCTCATCGGGTATGTCATTGCCTATGATGAGGCCCGGGAGCGGGACCGAGGAGTTCGCGAGCAGCTTCAGGCGGATCTCAAGGCCTCCCAGTCTTCGCGGGGGAAGCTGGCCAAGGAGCTGGCTGTCCTCAATGAGAAGATTCGGGGCCTTCAGCAGCAGATCGCGGACTTCGAGGGGCTCTTGAGGCAGGAGCGGCAGGAACGGGGGGCAGTCGTGGATCGGCTGACCCAGGAGAAGAAGGCCGCCGAGGACCAGCTGGTCCTCGAAAAGAAGGCTCTGGAGGAGCTGATCGCGGGGTTCCCGGCACGGCTGGCCGAAGCGGAGGCCAAGGGTCAGGAGGACTATCGGAAGTCGGAGAGCTTCCAAGCTGACGCCCTGAAGTTCTTCAGCGCGGAGGTGGAGAACACTCTCTTCAACGCCGTTGAGGAGCTCCACATGGAGTACGGGGACGCCATCAATTTTGACAAGTCTCCTTCCCTCGCTCCCTTTGCGAAGAAGTACTTCGCTCTTTCCAAGGAGAGTGATGGGGGGAGTACTCCGGTAGTTGTCGAGGATGCCTCTGAGCTTCCAAGTGCAGACGCCCCGATAGCCAATCCTCCCGAGGCCAATCCTGCGGACCCCTCTGCTGTTGCTGACAAGGACCAAGCTTGAATGCTTTTATCTTTTTAAAGTCCTTGTATCCTCTTCTTTTGCGTTGTTGTCGGGCCTTCGAGCCTTTTATCAATATTAGACTCTTTTAGTTCCGATCTTTTGTTGCACTTCTCCGAGTGACTTTACTATACGCGCTTAGGTCGAAACCTTGACACTTAAGACATTCTTGTACGTCCTTCCCGACGATTAATAACTTGCACCACTTAAGGCGACTTAACATCGAATGCATCACTTAAGACGACTTTAATAGTTACTTAGGATAGACCTAAAGATCACGCACCACTTAAGGCGACTTAATATTGTGCACCCTTGAAGGCGACTTTCGGATACTTAGAATAAACCTAAGTATTGTGCACCACTTAAGGCGTCTTTTCTCGGGCATCACTTAAGACAACTTTATATTACTTAGAGTAAATCTAAGAATCGTGCACCACTAAAGGCGACTTTCATCGTGCACCACTGAAGGCGACTTTCGTCGTGCACCACTGAAGGCGACTTTCGTCGTGCACCACTGAAGGCGACTTTCATCGTGCACCACTGAAGGCGAATTTCGTCGTGCACCACTGAAGGCGACTTTCATCGTGCACCACTGAAGGCGACTTTCATCGTGCACCACTGAAGGCGACTTTCGTCGTGCACCACTGAAGGCGACTTTCGTCGTGCACCACTGAAGGCGACTTTCATCGTGCACCACTGAAGGCGACTTTCATCGTGCACCACTGAAGGCGACTTTCGTCGTGCACCACTGAAGGCGACTTTCGTCGTGCACCACTGAAGGCGACTTTCGTCGTGCACCACTGAAGGCGACTTTCGTCGTGCACCACTGAAGGCGACTTTAATACTTAACATAAATCTAAGGACAACTCTTGTTTGGAGGCAACCTCTTTATTTATTGGCATAAAATAGGTTTACATCGAATTAAACGATAAACGGCATACACCACCTAAGGCGATTTTACATCGGGCACCACCTAAGGCGACTTTATTGGGCACCACTTAAGGTGACTTTCTCGGGCACCACTTAAGGCGACTTTCTTCAAGCATGGTGTTTCTTCAAGTGTTCGCCACTGAGAATGCTTTATCGCCCTGCCATCGAGGTCTTCCAGATACTTCTTCTCCTGAGAGCCGTTAAACGGTGGGCCATTGTCATTGGTCACCACCTTAGGAATCCCATATTTGGACACGATGTGGGTTTGGAGGAACTTGACGATCTGATTCCCCGTTATTCTGGCTAATGCCTTCGCCTCTATCCATTTTGAAAAATAACCGATAACTACCAGTAAATACTTACATTGTCCTTGTGTTTGTGGAAGAGGTCCCACCAAGTCGATGCCCCACTGCGCGAAGGGCCCAGCGCTCTTGATGGATGTCAGGTTGGCAGCTGGGGCCACAATACTCGGGGCGTACTTCTGGCACGCGTCGCATGATCGGACCAACGCCGTTGCTTCTTTGCTCATCGTGGGCCAGTAATAGCCCAAGTTCAACATACGAGAAGCCTTTTCCAGGAAGTGCATCTTCCGATGGTTTATCGGAGACTGCATTTCCTTGATTGCCCTCAGTTTCTCTGGGTTTACTTCAATTCCTCTTTGGTTCATCCTGGAGCCCAAACACTTCCCTGAATGGACTTTAAAGGCGTACTTTGTCGGGTTCAAGCGAACTTGACGGAGCTTTATCCGCCCAAACGCCATGGTGAGGTTGTGCACGTGATCCTCAGTTTGTCGGGACTTCACCAGCATATCATCCACGTAGGCTTCCACGGTTTCTCCCAACATATCTTTCAGGTCTTTTATGGGGACGGAACGTCCAAACTCTTCTCTGGGATCTGTGTCTGTCTGGAGGACAGTCATGGCCTCTCGCCTCCTCCTCCGGGTGGCATTAACATAGCATTTTCGGGAAACCACCTGGTCACCTTTGACCTCCCCGACTCCGTGGTCGGTCGGGAACTTCATCTTCTGGTGCACAGTCGAGGCAACTGCCATTAGTGGATTAATGGTTGTTCTCCCGATAATTGCGTTGTACGTCCCAGCAGAATCGACCACGACAAATTCCACGTTCCTCCTTTCTGACTTCCACCCGTTACCAAACTTTACTGGTAAGGTGATTACTCCCAACGGGTAGGAAGTTGAGCCAGAGAACCCGACCATCGGGAAGTTTGCCTCCTTTAGATCTTTCTTCGTCTTCCCCATGGCTTCCAACGCGTCCATGAATAGAATGTCGGAGGAGCTTCCTCCGTCAATCAGAATTCTCTTCATCTCGAACCCGTCTACATCCAGAGTTACTACTAAGGCATCGTCGTGCGGGGTCTCCACACCTATGAGGTCTTCCGACGAGAAGGAGATCACCATCTCTTCTTTCAAGGTCCAAGATCGAGACCTCTTACCCAGTACCACCGCAGTAGGAATCCTAGAGGCGTAAACCTCTCGAGCGGATGAGGTATCACCTCCAGCAGCAAATCCTCCATGAATCACATTGATGACTCGTCTTTCTTTGTGAACACCGGATGACTCTGGATCAGTTCTCTTTTTCTTCGGGGACCGATCGCGGGATCGGGAGCGGGACCGCGATCGGGACCGAGAGCGGGACCTGCATCGTTTGTCTCCAACAAACTCCTTGAGCTTTCCCTTCTGGATTAGCTTTTCAATCTCCTTCTTCAGCTCTCGACGGTGATTAGTGTCATGGCCATTTGCGCGGTGAAACCGACAATAGCGATCTGTGCGGGACCCCAGGAATTCTCCATCTTTCTTCGGGGGGTATCAAGAGATACCTTGTCGTTCCATGACTGTCAGCACTTCCGCCATGGAGCAGTTTAGAGGAATGTCGAGATCTTCCCTCTTATCCTTCCTTGGAGGACGTCTATCATTCCCCCGACCAGAGCGACCTCGGTCCCGACTATCTTCAGGTTTGCCTTTTGACTTACGATCGTCGAAAGGCTTGCTCGACTGCTTCCCTTTGTTCGATTTTGGGGGCTCCAGTTCTCCTGCGGCTATCTTTGACTCCTGGACATCGATCTGCCGCTTCACTCTCTTCTATAATGCTTCCATATTCCACACAGGTTTCTCAGCCACGCTGTGCATTAGGTCGGAACCATAGGGGGCCGTCAGGTTCCGAATGAAGGTACGAATTGTTTCGCCCTCCGAGATCTCCTCGTCTATCTCCGCCACACTGGCCGTGTACCGCTGGTAGTAATGTGCCAGTGATTCGTCGGGCCTCTGTACCACCAGGGTGAGGGACCTCACACTCTTCAGCAGACGTCGGCGACCCTGGTACTGTCGAATGAAACGGTCGTGCATGTCAGCCCAACAGGTGATGCAGCCTGGGGGCAGACTAAAGAACCAGGTCAGGGCTCTTTCTCCCAGTGTATTAGGGAACAGGGTACACACGATGTCCTCTGTCGGGGCTCTACCCAGACACGCCATAAGATGCTTCTGGACATGACGGACTGGATCTCCTTCTCCTTCATACTCTTTGATCTCAGGGATACCCAGCCCTGGCGGGGCGAGGGTGTCTATTAGGCGGGGAACGAAGGGATGAGTGGATCGATCCCTCAACTCCGACACCAGCGGCTTCTGTTCTCCCATACAGATGTTCACGATCTTTACCACTTGGTCGGGAGTGATGGGGCCATTCAGGGGGTCCTGTGCTGAACTGGTCCTGGCCCATCAACCACGAACCTCTCCGGCTGACCGGTCATCTTACCTCCTTCCTGGCCCTGGGGTGGGGCTTCCTGTACGTTCCGACCCTCTGTTGGTAGGGTTGCTTCTTCCAGCGGGGGCATCTCCTCCTGCCTCCTTGTAGCCTCCCTTCGGTCTAAGAGAGCCTCTACAGCCGCCAGGAACATGGGCATGGCCTCCGCCACGGCCCTTGTCAAATCTGCAGTCGGGGGGGCCTCCTGCCCCCTGTTATCCTGGTGTCGAGGGGCAACTTCTTCGGGATGCGATCCATTGTGCCCCCCTGTCTGGGAGAGTTCAGCCGGGGGATGATTCTGGTTTTCTCCTTGTTCTGGTACTGAATTCAGGTTTGTTGCAGCAGGGTGACGAGAACCACCAGATTGTCCCCTTCTGTTCTTGCCAGCCACCATCGAGCGAGTAGAAGGCATATCAGCTTTTTGTTAGTTTCCCACAGACGGCGCCAATGTTGGATCACGGTGGAACTCCAGCACGGATCTTGACGGCAATCCTAGCTCCTTCGCTCCACGCAATCTTGCAGGAGGGGATAGACCGGGCGGTGACCCAGAATCCCTCTCCGATGCTTAAATGAGTACCTCGTCTGACTGGCAAGCAACAGATATCAAAAGTATTGAATTTCAACGTAACGTGATCTGAGGTGACCTCCTGCCCTTTTATAGGCAAAGAGGTGCCTCAGGTACCTGGCGAACCGTTAGGGGTGGTTAGCCCGTATCCCGCTTATCTCGTACACGATCTCGCGTATCTTAGCCATGCCCCGCGTATCTCGGCCACGATCCGTGTATCTTAACCACGTTCCGTATATCTCGGCCACGCCCCGCATATCTTGGCTTTATCCTCTGGTAACGAGTCCCGACTCCCGTCGGGGACTCCAGAGTTATCTCGTTGTGTCACCGCTCGGGGCCCCTCGTCATCGTGACAGGGCCAATCATTCTCAGGGATTCATCATCGGGGCCTATTTAAAGGCTTCTCGTCGGGAGCTTTTAGCTCCACTGTCGGGACCGACTCTGTCGGGACCCTGCTTCGTCGGGACTCCCTTCATCGGGACCCTTCTCCTAGGTCATCTTGACCCTTACTCTGGGCCTGGTGGACCTGTTTGCCGTTTCCTCGCCGTTTAAAGGGCCTGACGGCTATAGTTGGACCCATCAGGTTAAATATATTATTGATAGATTTAGTTACCTAAAAGATTGAGAAAATATATTGTCAGTTATTTGTTTCCCTATTAAAAGATATTGACAATAAATAAAATATATATATAATATATATTGTGCCGATTTTTACATATATATATATATTGTTGATTGATCAAATCTTAAAGATATAATCTTAGCTATAAATAAATATATATATATAAATGTTATATTTTGGCCGAATTATATATATATATATTTAATATTGGAAATTATTTTATATAATTAATGTTACTTGGTAACTAAGTTAAATATAATTTGACTTTAAAACCTTACTTGTGCCACAAGTAAACATTTCGGCCCAACCTTTAAAATTTTAATTATTGGGTCGGTCCTATATGTTAAACCGGGACGAAATAAAAACGAACCGGATTTTCTCAATCGGTTCGACCTATTCGGGTCGGGTCGGACCGGGGTAGTTAAGTAGGTCTAATCGAACAGGTTTTGAGTGTTGAACCGAACCAAACACTATTTTTTTGGACCGGTTCGGACCGAACCATATTTTAAAATTATAACCGGATCGAACCGGATTTTGCCGGACCGAACCGAACCGAACAATGTTTTCTAAACCAAATTCAAGTCAATTAAAATAGGGAGGTTAAGTTTTAAAATCCAAAATGTTTTTTAACCTCGAAATGGACTACACAGTGTTCATAAGGGTTGCTAACCTTCATGCCTTGTTTCGATTATGGGGATGGATCTCGGAGATACATGTTTTTGGGACTGGGTTAATTAGAGGGCTGAATTGTAATTGTTTATTATTCAATATATATTTATGCATGATTAGAACTGTTGTCTTGACTAAGTCAAGCTAGCTGGATATTGCATATTGTGGGCGGAGCCCTGGTTAAATATATGGAATGCGCACTAGGATAGGCATGTTGTGATGGTTGTAAATGCATAGGATTCATGTCTAGAAGCTTGCGTAAATGAATATAAGCATGAATTGCAAATCAGCCCCTAATGTTTAAAATTATTTTAAAATCGAAAACCAGTCGCCAAATATGTATGATTGATGTGAATGTTACATGTTTGACACGTATGCTAGAATGTTGATGATGAAGTTACATTTGATAATTTACTTGCATGTAGAATTATGAATGCAAGCATGAGTTCCTCGGAACATTTGACGCATGACGCGTAAACATGTGTGTGGTGTGTATGATGAATGTTACTGGCATATAATAATTTACATGGATAGTCGAATTATGTATGCATGAGTGAATTCATCGGAATGATTTTCCAAAACAAAAATAGCCTTGGGAAAGCCAAGATCGAGTATGCTTATTTTAAAATTCCTGTTCCGGTAATTTGCGATTAAAACTGTTTTAAGAGACTGATCTATTGGATAGAAGACGACGATAATGTGAACTCTTTCACAGCCATCTTCCATTGGTTTACTGGTGGTCGGTTTGTTTAGATGACTGAGGAATCATTATTTGTCGGATTCCATCTTAATAGATATTTGATTTATGCAATTCTTTCTCAAAATGTTATTGTCTCCTTGATTTTTGCATAATCATCAATGTGTTAGTATGAATTGATTGAATTAGTGCGATTCGATATTCCTCACAATCTTGATGGTATGAATAATGATGAATAAATAGAGTATGTGTTGAACTCTCTACTACGTTTCTGAAAAGTGGAGAGGACAACTACAGATGAATATGGTAGTATGATTTTGACAATGTGAAACGAATGTAATAACTTGTTCCACCAAGAATAGGAGTGGGTTCTTTGATGATCTCAACACGTATGTGGTGATACATTCAACCTTGGTTAGGGGGGGGGGGGGGTTGAAGAAAACTTCAACAGCGACCAAACAATGTTATGGCTTGATATTCCTTTGCATCCACCGCGGTGGAAGCAAGGATGCAAAAGCAAGAAATGTTTCGGTTGAATGTGATGGTCTTCTCTCTTTTCATGGATGTTGGCGTAAAACGCGCATCGGAACTTCAGAATGAAAGATCAACATGGAAAAGATGTATATGGTTGTCTGATATTGACAGGACTCATTGACCTTGAGCCTAATCAAGTACAGTAACAGCAGTAAAAGGGAAACCTTCTCTGCTCACCATACTGGGTTCAAAAGAAGTCAACCATGATCCGCATATTATAGAGAGAACTGGACCATAAAAGGTCTTATACGACAATCCGGTGGGTTAAAACATGATTGATAAAGTGCGTCTAAAGTACGCCTCGTAGGCCATGTGTGTGAAGCGGTAAAATGTTTTACACGGATACAGATCATTCGACGTGATTCACTTGTGAATTTACTCAGACGTGATGTTCAACATTTCTTAAAGTTCTCGACTATCTATGCGAGAATCATAGATCAAATACGCGATCTTCAGATCAGGAACTCTACCATTTTCATTTATCGTTCGTTTGAGTGACTAAAATTTTGGTTATTTCGAGATTCGGATTTATTAAATAAAGTAGTTTCCGTTCGATTCGAAATGTGATCTACTTGTCAAAATTAATCGACCCGGTTGAGAGGGATCGATCCGAAACGAAATTTTGGCCAGGTAAAAGTGGTCGAATAAGACGAAATGATTCACGTACTTCGTCATCTCAGTCGGGATAACTGAACATACACATCGATTACATAGCTAGATCGAAAGATTTAGTATCTATTTTATTATTATTACTCCATTGAATGAAGTAAAATGTAATGATGATCATGTTTGAAACCGTTTGGATTAAATTGAATTAAATTCAGAAATGAAACGATTTAACCAAGGTTCAATAGACGGAACACATCGTTTCATAAAATGAGTTTAACAATGAAGTTTGTGAATGATGATGTGCTGAATTTTCGTTTGCATTCCTTCGGAAATAACTTATTGATAACATTTACATCGGTAAGAAGTAGGCTTCGGAAGCTACGACGACCATGTAAAAGTATCAACTGGCGCATAGGGTGAAAATCTTAATTGCTCAGTTCAGAGATGGGATAAACTCTCTGAGATAAATTAGAAAACGAAGAAGGATGAAGTCGGTTAAACAATTTTCCTTCCGTAAGCCTTGAACGATAAGTTAGGCTAGGCATTCAAGTTAAATGACACACTTCAAGAAGCACAGTTTGTATATGCATAATGTTGGAGTCATTCTATCAAAGGTTCCCTATGGAATGATGAAAGATGATTCACATAAATGTAAAACTGTGTTCTATTGACATCGGTAAGGTACGACGCCATTATAGCTGAAAGGCTTATAATGAGTTAAATCATATCGCCATGCGAAATTAATTTGCGCAATAAACACATATTTAGGACAAGAGTAAGTCCATTAATCTTAGAAAATACATGTTTACAGCTTGATTTATAAAATGGTGTCGTGGTCGAACATGAGACATTACATCACTAAGAGGACGAATTTTTCATATGCATGAATAGTTTCAATCAACATAGTCATGATCAAAATGGAGCAAGATGTCAATGACAATCAGGTCCCACTTAATTCGAGTGGGAGAGATTTGAACCTGACTTAAAGTGAATGACATGGTAAATTAGAATGGGAACATTCTCATAGTAAATCTAGTGGGAGGAATAAACCTTACCCACAAGTAATCACTGTTGCTGTTGGACGAATCAAGTTGAACCTGATGGTCAAATAGCTAAACCAGGAATGACACAACTACCTAAACTACCCATTGTATCCAGTGGGAGTGAAGCAACCATGCTTGGTTCCAAATCCTAGTGATCAAGGAATGCATCTCGGAAGTAAAACCCCGAGACCAAGAGGTTGTCATAGGAAAGTTGTAAGTCAAGTTTCTAGCTCTGCTCTTGTTCCCAATAGAGACAATGCTCTGATAAGAAGCATTGTTCCGAGTGGGAGGATCGTTCCCAACATAAATGATGCTACGATAAGAAGCATTATTCCGAGTGGACGAAAAGATCAGACTAATAAATGGGACTCATAATGCCTAGACGAGAGCCAAAGACAAGTATCCTACTGAGTAAGGTGAAAACCACGCTCAAACTGTTGACAAGCATTGGAAAGACCTCAGGTGGAGAAATGGAGGAAAATACTAAATGAGAAAGATCGCCTAAAAGAAAGCCACTATAGTTTATAGTTGATTTACTTGCTAAACACAGGGGCGCAAGGATAAGGTGAGCCCTGAAGTAAGGCTCACCACTGATGGAAAAAGGTCGAACAACTCGACCTATTGCGAAAGGACTTACCAAATTCACAAAGTGGACTTTGATAAGACAAACTCACTTACTGTGTGTAAAACCACGGTTAGGGCCATTAATGGTCCTGGTCGCAAGCCTCGATCCCGAGCTGCACCGAATGGATGTTAGGACCGCATTCCTCCACGGAAACCTGGAGGAAGAGATCTACATGGAGCAACCGGAGGGTTTCATTACTCTTGGTAACGAACGTAAAGTTTGTAAACTCCATAGGTCCATCTACAGTCTTAAACAGTCGTCTCGGCAATGGTACTGTTGATTCAACGAGGAAATCGTAGGAAACAGATTCAAGAATCTTCACGAGGATCCGTGCATGTACTAAAAGACCTCCGGGTCCAAGTTTTTCATCTTAACCTTATACGTGGATGACATACTCATTGCTACAAACGACATGAGATTCATGAATAAGTCAAAGTCCTGGTTAGCATCTATATATGAGATGAAAGACATGGGAGAGGCCACGTATATCTTAGGTATTCAAATTGCTAGAGATCGGGCTACCCGGAAATTGTGTCTGTCTCAAGAAGCGTATATCAACAAGCTGTTGAAAATGTTCAAATTACAAGATGCCAAACCCGTAGATACGCCGGTGGTATTCGGGTGCGCACTGTCAAAACGTGACGGCCCCAAGAACCCGGCGGAGAGCGAACAGATGAAGGGTGCAGAATATTTAAGCATGGTTGGAAGTTTGATGTACGCCATGCAATGCACCCGTCCGGATATCTGTTATGCCGTGGGCCTAGTAGAACGTTTCCAATCAGATCCTGGCTATCAACATTTAAAGGCTGTAAAACGAATAATTAGTTATCTGAAAGGTACTGTCGACCATGCTCTGTGCTATGAGGGCGGGAAGTTAGAATTGACCGGTTACAGTGACGCTGACCATGGTGGCAATCCGGATGATCGTAAGTCCACCACAGGGGGAGTGTTCCTCCTCTCTAAAGCCGCCAATTCATGGACGAGCAAGAAGCAAACCTGTGTCGCGCTGTCAACGATGGAATCAGAATTCGTAGCTTTCTCTAAGAATGCACAGGAAGCAGTCTGGCTGAAAATGCTTCTTACTGAGCTGCTTAATGGTGACATCGAGAGTAAATCTGTGAAGGTGTTCTCTGACAGTCAGGTAGCCATTGCGGCAGTTAAGAATCCGTAGTACCATAGTAGGACCAAACACATTGATGTGAAATATTTTTATGCTAAATCTATGGTAGAAGACAATATAATTACTATGGAATACTTGTCTACTGATAATATGATTGCGGACCCAATAACTAAACCACTACGCAGGGAGATATTCGAAAAGCATGTAAAACTGCTTGGATTGCGTAGGGTTTAGAAATGGCATGTATCTGTGATAGCATTTTGATATTAGAAAGTTACGTTTTGTAAGCGAAAGAATTACAACCGAGTTTATGATTAATCGACGTCATAATCTTTTGATTACGTCAGATTTACGGTCTATAAACTAAGTCGTAGGATGACACAATCCTCTGCCAAACTATGTCAAATGTGGGCCTTACCTAGTCACACAAGTACGGTCGTCTTGTGATTGAGGGAGGCCTCCACCAAACAAGACTGACTAAGAGTCAAGGGGATAAACCTGATTAAGCGAGACAATTATCTAGTTTCAAAGTAACTCGACGTGATCTTCGTCTCGCATATCGCCGTGATGAACTTCGTTCGTCATTTAACCACATTCTGGGCCAGATGAGAATCTGTGATAGCATGATTGACATATCCCTTTCTTGTCAACCCAAAAGGTTCAGGTTTGCTAGCAACGCGAGCTTCATACTACGCGTGCCACGTACGACCACGGGGTCGCATCTCGGTTGTGCTAGGAAGGAATCCTCGTGATTCTGGCGGGCGCAAAGTTCTTCAACTTGAGCGCGTGATTGATACCGGGTGCCTTATGAAGAGGCACCCGAAGTATCCTCATCGACTCAGAACTCATACTTGAGGTCAGGCTTAATGCTCGGTTCCCGGCATACAAGCGTAGTGCTGAACAAAAAGGCCCAGTGACCACGTCCTTGGAAATCGGTTGGGTTTGACTAAGGGTATGAGCGATGGGGATGGTCAGGTTCACCTGTAATTCACCGATTCTTGTATTCACTAGGTGGCCACCAGCCGTATATTAGTTGAGGTTGTGAATACTTGTACGGATGCCTTGGAGAAGTGTTCCCATGTGGAAACTAGGCAAATGTAGAATTATTAGTTGACCTAGGATACAGCGCAGTACAATATATAAATGTTGTTTATAACAGGTTGATTAAAGAAAAGGGAATCAATGTTCCGCGGGCGCTACAATACTCCTAACAGATGAGTAGCACGATGCCCGTTGTATCCATCGGTCGCACGACAAACCTCGTATGAACTATTCGGAAGCATGGAGCAGATCAAGGAGCAGTAATGTTGATGCGGATTTGGACAACAATACATTAACAGGCACCCTCCCATTCCGGCGAGTGGGAGCTGTAAGAATATGGTGATGGGTGTCGTAATTGGTTGCCCATAATATGTATAGTTTACCTAATGAACTTGGGTAAATATCACATTAGGGTAATTGGGCTAGACCCAAATGCCAATTGACATGAGAGGCCCAAAATTGGGCCTCCCCAATAACATAGGCCGGCAGAAACTAATAGTAGGGGTAAAGTGGAATTTGTCCACTTTACTCCTCCTATAAATAAGAGGTGTTAGGGAAATTTTAGGGTTAATCATAATTCCCTCACAAGAGAGATTTAGAGAGAAAAACCCTCCTCCCACACTAAGGGTTCAGCCGAACCACATATATCACTAAGGGTGTGCCAAATTGCTTTCGAGCAAATTCTCCAAAGATCTGTCCCCGTGCCAAAAATCGATCAGAGGCTTTCCTGTGGAGCTGCAACACGTAGGGCTTCTCTAACAACAATCTCTACGGGTCGCGTCCGGAGGATCGCGAACTCCCTCGAGCAACGATCTTGGATTACGGTTACTCTTGAGGTATGTGTAAACTTTCCG
Source organism: Clarkia xantiana subsp. parviflora (assembly GCA_036873135.1). Lineage (NCBI taxonomy): Eukaryota > Viridiplantae > Streptophyta > Magnoliopsida > Myrtales > Onagraceae > Clarkia > Clarkia xantiana. Next base: position 14,326,821 of record JAPTYO010000001.1, read on the forward strand.
CTGCGTAATTGATATTTCTAGCACATACCATGTTTAAGTTTTCGTAGTGATTACTCCCCGTAATCTAATAGGATTGTGTGTGTAAACTTAAAATCCTAGAAAACATTTTAAAAAGGACCTTGGGAGAGCCAAGATCGGGTGTTTTAAAACCTCCCGTTCCAGGGATTACGATTAAAACGTTTTAAAAGACTGATCTATTAGAAAATAGATGGCAGTAATGTGAACTCTTTCACGACCCCCCTTCCCTCGGTTTATTGTCGGCCGGTTGGGTTAGATGTCTGATGAATCATTATTAGTAACCTTCTATCTCATAGATATCTGATGGACGCAATTCTTTTCAAAATATTTTTGTCTCCCTGATTTCGCATAATTATCAATGTATTGGCTTTAGTTGGCTAAATGAGTGTGATTCGTCATTCCTCTCAATCTTGAAGGTGTGTATGAATGAAATATGTGTTAGACTCCTCTCTGCTGCGATTCCGAAAGCCGAGAGGATAACTACGGATAAATGTAGTAGTCTGTATGACTTTTATGATGACAGATGAATGTGGTAATCCGTTTCCCAATAGTGGGAGTTGTTTGGTAATCTGAATGTGTTTGTGGTGATATTCTCAACCTTGGAAAAAGGGGTTGAAGAACCTGACAACATTACAGCTTTGGTGACCCCTCTGCATCCGCTTCGGAGATAGCAAGGTCGCTGAAGCTAGAAATGTTTCGACTGAATATGATGGTCTTCTCTCCATGGATGCTGGTGTAAAAGCCGCTCAAGACCTTCGAAAGAAAGGTCAACATGGAGGAGAATATTTATCATAGAGAAGAGGTATCCCTTTTAATGGTTGATTGACGTTGATGGGGCTCACTTACCATGAGTCTATTCAAGTGCGGTAACCAGGACTAAATGGAAACCAACTTCACAAATCACCACAGAACATCGCGGGAAGTCATTCATGATTTCCGCATGTCGTGAAGAGAACTGGACCGCAATGGTCCCATACGATATCCAGTGGGTCAAACACCGTCGATGAAAGTGCGTCTTAAGTAGGCCTCATATGTCATGTATATAAAGCTGTAAAAGGGTTTTATTCTGACACAGATCATGTGATGTGATTCACTCATGAGTTTGTTCAGATGTGGTGTTCAACGTGACTCAGAAGTTCTCGATTTTCTGTGTAATGAGCATGGATCGAACACGCGACATTCAGATAAAGAAGCATATCATTATCATTTGTCTTTCGTTGTTCGTTTGAATTTTGGTCATTTAAGATTCGGAATCATTGAATAAAGTAATTGTTTTTCGATTCGATACAAAACTTACTTATCAATTTATCGGCCCGGTCAAAGGGAATGATCCGAAACAAAAATCCGAACCTAAGGTTCAGGAACCAAAAAAAAAATTCGGCCAGGACAAATGGTCGAATAAAATGAAACACATAACATACTTCGTCGTTCGTGCTGGGTCGACCGAACTAAATAAACCCATTGATTGTGTCGTTAGAATACGAACCGATTTAAATTCTTATTTATTAGTACTCCTTGAAATATTTAAAATCGTAATGATGAACATGTACGAAACCGATTAAACTGAATTTTTGAAAATGAAACGATTTCACCACGGGTGAAGCCTGGTGATGCGCGCACCATGCATGCATGTTCCTCGAAAGATTGGTGAAAAGTACCAAATGGAATGCTGAAAAGTATCTCTTAGCATACATGTGTGTAAATAGCTTGGGAGATTGGTGACGTGGTCGAATATGAGACGTTACATTACTTGAGGGTGAATTTCCATAGCTTTATAAACATCAACAAAAAATTCTTTATTAAACTAGAGAAAATGATAATCAGGTCCCACTCGCTTCGAGTGGGAGATTTGAGGTAGCAACACAAGTGAATGATATGGTAAATGAAGATGGGGACATTTTCATAATAAATCCAGTGGGAGGAGTCAATCCAACCACCCAGATCACTGTTGTTGCATGTGCGAATCAAGTCGGACCTGATGATCATGTTACTGAACCGATGGATGAAAATCCAAGTTTACCTCAACTACCTACTGTACACAGTGGGAGTGGTATGACTAACTGAGTTCCCTTTCATCATAACCGTGGAATTAATCTCGGAGGTGGAAATCCGAGACCGAGAGGTCGTCCAAGAAAAGTTGTTGGTGAAAGTTCAAGTAGCGCTCTTGTTCCCAGTAGGAGTATTGAACCGATAATGAGCATTATTCCTAGTGGGAGCGTAATTCAAATAAATCAGCTATTTATAATACCTAGTTATAGTCTAATATGAGCAACAAATATTGTTGATTTATATTACTAATAAATACAATATATTCTGAATATTAATCTAAATATACATAAAATATACTCTAAAATAAATACAAATAACTATCCTAATATTGCTTGAGCATTCTTGAAAGCTTCGCGAATTGCTATATTTAGACACTTTCTCATTTTGCGCGTCACATGTCACACATGGTCCAAAAGTAGGTGTTTACAGCAAAGCTCATTGGAATGTTCTGCAAATGTCGAATATTTATAGACACTGTAAACACCTAATTTTGGACCACGCGCGACACGCGTGGTGCACCTAATTAGATTAGAATATCTAGTATTTATTATAGGGAATAACTTAATAGGATTTGATTTTCCTAAATATGTGAGTGCTTAGTTCATGTAAATGGGGCAGAATTCGACGGATGAAAAACAAAAGATAAATAAAAAAGATCTCGGCCAAAGTTTTGCAAGCAATTTCAATATTGTTCTTAGTGCAAATATATCTCCTATAGTGACTTACCAGGGAAGCATTACATACTTTTTATTACTTGGAAGCATTACTTAAGTTTTATTACTTGATTATTGATTTAGTTTGAGTTTTTATTCTTATTTTTGTCTCATTCATCTCTTGTTACCATCTGTATGTACCATGTTGGATCACGGTAGGAACTCCGGTTACGGTGACGGATTCCTTAGCTCCTCGCAATTCTGCAGAAGGGGAATAGAGGGCGGTGGCCCAGAATCCCTTTCCGATGCTTAACGTAAGTACGGTGATCAAGCAAGCAATATGCGTATGTGTAAAGACGTAACCCTAACCTGTGATAACTTCCCCCCTTTTATAGGGGGAAGGCTATCTCAGTTACCTGATTAGGCGGTTGGATTGTGATCCACTATCCCAAATATCTCGCCGTATATCTTGCCACGTATCTGTATAGTTATATGTATCCCACATATCTCGCCCATTATACCACTACTGTAATCATGGCGAGATTTCCGGGATTGTGCTCTTACTGGTGAGTCTCGATCATTATCGGAGACTCCCAAGTTGCACCGTTGAGGATTCGGTGTCGGGGAGTGGTGTCAACTCCCATATCGGGACCGACTACGTCCAGGTCCGATATCTTCGGGGCTCTCCCCTATCGGGGCCATGCTTACTCGGGGCCATTCAATGTCGGGGCCTCCTTCCGTCGGAGCCCTTAGCCTCCCAGCAGCCCAGCTCCTAGCCCAACGGGCCTAGTCGCCGTTTGCCAATCGTTAAGGGGCCTAACGGCCTCAGCCGGGGCCCATCATTTGCCCCCAAGACGTGAGGGACTTATAGTGCATCGCGTCTTTCAATATCGGACCCTTCAACATCCCAGTCGGGGGTCTTTATTTAAAACGTTGGAGGCCATTGCCCTACTTTTGTCGGAGGCCTTTGCCTCGGATCTCTTCAAGATCCTTTGGGATCCTGCCTGGATTCGAGGGGATTTCCTGATCAGACCAGCATTAAATGCTGATAGAAGGTGAAGGAACGTCTCGGGTTCTGCACGCCTGTTTTTTGAAAAAACACTTTTCAACCGCCCCGGTACGTCATCATTCCTGTCTTATCTGTCCCATGCGCCCTGACGGTTCAGATTGGAACCGTTTCGCCTTCTTCGAATTAGCACGTTTCCCTTTGGATGATTCTGATTGAATCGTTTTGAATTCTATGGCTCAGATTGCCCACCCCTTCAGTTCTCCTTTCCTTCTCTTATAAAACCCTAAACCCAGACATTGTTTCACTTTCCCTTTACTTCTTCTTTTCTGCGATCCCAAGAGCCCTAATTCTTCTCACTTCAAGGTTTCGCCGGCGCTTCCAGCACCCAGATTTTTCCGATCAACGCCTCAGTCATTATGTCTGGTAAGATTCTTCACCTTATTACTCTTTTTTCTTTCATCTTTGATCTTCTTAGGTTTCAATTTCCCCTCCTTCCTTCCCTCGACGATTTTCAGCCGAGGGATTTGCCACCAACAGCGGGTCTTCTCCTGTTGGACCACCTTTCGTCTTCAAGTATCTCAAGAACTCGCTTGCGCCTATTAACTTCGATAGGGCTTGCGTAGAATGTGGTATCTTCGAATCCTCCTTCGGGGCTCGCTATCCCTACGAGCAGTTCCAATTCAACCCTCGCGACACCCGGGTTACACTCCCCAAAGGAGACGAGGTATTCATCTCCCCAGGGCAAATTCGTGCGGGAATCCGACTCCCCTTTTGTCCAAGTTGGGTGGAGTTATGCAACCATTACAAAACTTATCCCACGACCTTCTCTCCACACGTAATCCGTACATGGATTGCCTTCCAGGTGTGGTGTGATATCAACAAAGAGGACTGGAGCTATACTTTGGAGCTTTGGCGGGTCCTCTACAAGATGACCTGTAACAAGGATGGGGTCTGCTCTTTTACCCCCCGCCAACCCGAGGGGACCGACGAGCAGTATAAGGAGATGGGCTGGGATAAGAAGGTGTCTTGGAAGATTTGCAAGGAACGAGCCATCATCCACGATAAGGGGCATGACAACGCTAATTGGAAAGAACAATACTTTTTCATCAAACCTGGTCCCATCGAATGGCCGAAGACTGTCGTGGAAGCTGATCCTCCTGTGCCCTTCCGTACATGGTCGGAGCAGACCAAGAGGGCCTTGATGCTCATCCAGGCCCGTCGCTGGGAGGAGGGTTATCAGCCCTTCGAGGCCACTTCTGTCACTGACCGACAGCGGATAAAAATTTCCATTATGCTGATTGATCCCGAAGCTGGGGGAAAGATTCGTGATGGCCCTTCCAATGTAATTTTCTGGGTAATCTTCTAATTATTTTTTGTTTCCACTGCTTACAGCCCATCGAACATCGCTGACCGCCCATCTGTTTCAGGAGGATACCGATGCCTCCCATTCGCTGAAGCGTAAGAAGAAGTCCTCCTCCAGGAGAAAGTCTTCCGCTGCGTCGGAGCCGTCTCGGAAGAAGACGAAGACCTCCGAGGCACCAAGGTCTGCCCCCACACCCGAGGGGCAGACTAATGCGGACGTGGTTAGGGCCGCCTTCGGCGTCTGTTCCGAAAAGGAAGGTAAGGAAGTTTTTCGTGCTATAAAAAGATATAGAGAGTTAGTTCCTCAAGACCTTCAGGCCTCCGACATGGAAGGGCGGATCAGGGATGTCAAGAATATCCTCCGAGGGGAAACTCCACACGTTCTCGAAGCGGGTTGCTATGACTTTTTTGGCTGCGAGAGATATGTGGAGCGTTGTCTGATTTGGTATACCGATGTCAATTTACTTCCTCACCTTGTTCCCCCCGCTGCAGGTCACACGGACGTCGCCCCTGCTGCACCTGACTCAGACTCCGTGCCTGCAGCGGAGCCGGGGGTGGAAGATGCCCCGACGAAAGTCCGTGGCGAATTCGGTCGGGTGATTAGCTTGGAGGACTCCCCCTCCGAGGACCAAGCTGAGGAGGAAGGCCTAATCCTCCGAGGAAAATCGAGGTCGACTCCTGCTAAGTCACCTGGTAAGGAGACGTCCCCGCTCCCCTTCGCGCCACCATCGTCACCAGTTAGGGGCGCGACTCCCGAAGCCCGGATAAGTGAAGATGGGGGGCTCGTCTGGTAGTACCTCCATTCCCCTTGGATGGAGACTACTACCAGGCCTTCTCTTCGGACCAGAGTGCCGAGCCTTGGAGACCGGTGGAGTCTCTACAGGGGATTCCTCTACGTCGGGGGTGCCAGGAGGAGAACCTGGCCCTGCACCTGGTGTCGGGCTCGATCCCGCCCTCACTGAGGCGTCCCCTTTCTCTGGAAGGGGAGGACATCAAGGCGGACATCCGTCAAATGGCCGTCCGTCGGATAGAGGTAGGTTACACTTTGCTTTTGTTCATTTGGAAGTATTCCGACTTTTAAATACTAAGCTGTACTTGTCCTCAGGAAATGGCGGACCAGGATCGTTGCTTCGGCTACATCCTGTCCCTGCAGGAGGCTTTGGAGCAAGAACGGGCCAACTCCAACCTCGAGAGCTTGACCAAGCTCCAGGAGGACCTAGCTGCCTCCGAGGCGTCAAGGCTCCGAGCGGAGGAGGGCAGAAAGCAGGCCGAAGAAGGTTGGCAGCGGGCCGAGGAGGTTAGGCGGCAGGCCGAGGAGGGTAGGCAGCAGGCCGAGGAGGGTAGGGCCAAGCTTGCTCAAGAGGCCCAATCCCAGCAAAGGCAGATTCTAAGCCTTGAGAGCTCGCTTAGGCGGGAGCAGCAAACGGCCTTGGCTGATCGGAGCCAGGCTGCCTTCGATAAAGCAGAATTGAAAGAAACTGCTGAGCGGCTGAAGCTTGAGAAGCAGAGGGTCATCGCGGAGCTGGAGGAGGCAAAGGCGGAGCATTCCGCCCAAATAGCAAACGCGAGGGTCCAGGGCCGCGAAGAATATCGGAGCTCGGAGGACTTCAAAGCAGATGCGGCGAAGCATTGTCAGGAAGATTTGCAGAATGCCTTCCTTGACATTGTCGAAGAGCTTAACGAAACCTACGGGGACTCCATCGACTTGAGGAAGTCCGAGATTCTCGACCGAGCCGCAGAAAGGTACTTTAGCCTCCCGTCGGAGAGCTCCTCTGAAGACGCCGACGACCCCCCTACAGATCCCTCTGAGCCTGCCCCTCCGAAGCCCTCTGAAGATCCAGCATCCGAGGACCGAGCTTAATCTGTTACAACTTAAGTCCTTGTAGTCTTTTATCGTTATCTTTCTCCTATGGAACTCCTTAGGCCTTCGAGCCTTTCATTATATTCTTCATAACGCTTTTATCGGACCCTAAGAACCTTAAGGCTTTCCGTCGTCCTAAGACGCTTTTAATCGAACCTTAAAAACTTAAGGATTTTTCGGACGTCCAATGACGCTTTTAATCGGACCTTAAAAACTTAAGGATTTTTCGGACGTCCTCTGACGCTTTTTAATCGAACCTTAAAAACTTAAGGATTTTTCGGACGTCCAATGACGCTTTTAATCGGACCTTAAAAACTTAAGGATTTTTCGGACGTCCAATGACGCTTTTAATCGGACCTTAAAAACTTAAGGATTTTTCGGACGTCCAATGACGCTTTTAATCGGACCTTAAAAACTTAAGGATTTTTCGGACGTCCAATGACGCTTTTAATCGGACCTTAAAAACTTAAGGATTTTTCGGACGTCCAATGACGCTTTTAATCGGACCTTAAAAACTTAAGGATTTTTCGGACGTCCTCTGACGCTTTTTAATCGAACCTTAAAAACTTAAGGATTTTTCGGACGTCCAATGACGCTTTTAATCGGACCTTAAAAACTTAAGGATTTTTCGGACGTCCAATGACGCTTTTAATCGGACCTTAAAAACTTAAGGATTTTTCGGACGTCCAATGACGCTTTTAATGTATCGGGAATAACTTAGGAATACTTTGATCAGAAGTAACCTCTTTATTGATTGATGTCTTTAACATAGAATACACCACTCAGGGCGACTTAATTACATCTTCGCGCCTCTACGGACGACTTATTTGTCAAACATGACATTTCTTCAGATGTTCACCACTAAAGGTGTTTCTTAATACCTTGCCATCGAGGTCTTCTAACTTGTAAGCATTCGGGGCCGGCATGCCTACGATCTTGTAAGGCCCTTCCCACTTCGGGGACATCTTGTTGATCCGATCTTGTAGGGCGAACTCATTCCGACGTAGGACCAGTTCTCCCGCGTAGAACTGTCGCGACTTGACCTTCCGATTGTAGTACCTGGCCGTCGCCAAACGCATCCGAGCTTGCGCTATGTCGGCCTCCAGCCGTTTTTCCTCTAGCAAGGATAACTCCAGGCGCCTTGTTTCGTCATTCGTCAAAGGTCCTATCCTGGCTCTTTCTGGATTTGTCGAGGGCTCATAGCTTCTGGTTCGATGGGACGCCACAGCGATTTCCACGGGAGCGACCGCCTCCGTCCCGTAAACAAGTGCAAACGGGGTTTCACCTGTTGACCGCTTGGGTGTCGTTCGGACCGCCCACAACACGTTCTCCAGTTCGTCTAGCCATTTTCCGTCCAAAGCATAAACCCTCTTCTTCAAGCCCTCCATCACGATTTTGTTGGCAGCCTCCACCTGCCCGTTGGTCTGAGCGTGATGGACGGATGCTGTCCGATGCTCGATACCAAACTCGTCTAGGAACCTCTCCAACTGGGCCCCATTAAATGGAGGACCATTGTCGCTGATGATCACCTTCGGCACCCCATATCTCGATAAAATTCGGGTCTGAAGGAACTTGATAATATGTCCCGTTGTTGTCTTGGCTAACGGCTTAGCCTCGATCCACTTCGAGAAGTAGTCAATCGCGACAAGCAAATGTGTGCACTGGCTCTTCGCTTTCGGAAGGGGTCCCACCAGGTCAATGCCCCACTGTGCGAAGGGCCAAGCACTCCCAATGGGCATCAAATCGGCAGCGGGGGCTGTGATATTCGAAGCATATCTCTGACACGCGTCACAGGATCGAACAAGCGCCGTTGCTTCCTTATTCATCGTAGGCCAATAATATCCCAAGTTCAGCGCCTTCCTCAGAATAGATCGAGCGCCTTCGTGACAGGCTGCGACTCCTTCGTGCAATTCTCTCAGAATCCGAGTCGCATCGGGTTCGGCCACGCATTTCAGGAAAGGCGTCGAAAGCAGACCCTTCTTGTACAACTGGTTATCCACCATCGCGTAATTAATTGACATTCGTCGCAGTCGCTCCGCTGCCACTTTTTCTTCGGGAAGTGCCCCCGTAGTCAGGTACACAATTATCGGGGTCATCCAAGTAGATTCCTCCTCTGACCCTGTTCCGATAGCGCACACCTCCGACGGATCGATGGTCGATAGAATCACCTTCTCCAAGAAGTGTACCTTCCGACTCTCTTCCAAAGGTGCCCCCAAGGCATATTTGCTCAAGGCATCAGCCTCCACATTCTCTTCCCTCGGAATTGCCTCGATATCAAAGCTTTTGAAGCTCTCCTTCAAGGTCCTAGCCTCCTGAAGATACTTCTTCATGATCGGGTTCTTTGCTCCATACTGCCCCCGAACCTGATTTACAATCAGGCTAGCATCACACTTCACCTTCAAATGTTCAATTCCAGTGCCCTTTGCGATTTTCAGCCCCGTTATGAGAGCCTCATATTCCGCCTCGTTATTGGTGGCTCTAAATGTTAGGGCCAATGCATATCGAAGTGGCTCCGCCCCACCTGGCGGAATCAATACGAACCCCGCACCCGATCCATCCGAGCTTGAGGAGCCATCCGTGTACAATTCCCAGGTGTTCTCCTTATTTGGCTGTTCCGACTGCTCCGCCGTCGGGACCTCTTCAGTATTCCCGGTTGCCCCCTCTACTGTTTCCGTTGCTTCAGGATCGGGAATAGTAGATTCGACTATAAAGTCGGCCAATGCCTGCCCATTGATAGCTGTTCTCGGAGCGAAATGAATTCGAAACTCGCTAAGTTCCACGGCCCACTTTACTAGTCTTCCCGACGCATCAGGCCGGTTCAAGAAGTGTTTTAACGGATGATCAGTCAACACCGTAATTTCATGCGCATGGAAGTAGGGCCGTAACTTTCTAGCAGTAATAATCAACGCAAAGAGGTACTTCTCAATCGGAGGGTAGTTCATTTCACTCTTGGCAAACGCCTTGCTTACATAATAGACGGGAATCTGATTGCCCTCGACAGCTTTAACTAAAACAGAGCTTATTGCAAACGAAGAAATAGCCAAATAAAGATAGAGCGGCTCGCCTGGAGCTGGCTTCGCAAGTGGCGGGAGGGTGCGGAGATGTTGTTTGAGCGCTTGGAACGCCTTCTCACATTCAGCAGTCCATTCGAACTGTCGTTTGGCCCTTAGTACACTGAAAAATGGCATCGACCGGTCGCTTGCCTTGGATAAGAAGCGATTCATCGAAGCCAGCCGACCGTTCAGCACTTGCACCTCCCTATGGTTTGTCGGGGACTGCATCTCCTCTATTGCCCTTAGTTTCTCGGGATTCACCTCGATCCCCCTCTGGCTCACCATGAAACCTAAGAACTTCCCCGAATGTACTCCGAAAGCACATTTGGCTGGATTCAGGCGGACCTGGTGGAGCTTCATCCTCTCGAAGGCCATTGCCAAGTTGCCAACGTGGTCTGATGCTCGTCGGGACTTCACCAGCATGTCATCTACATAGGCTTCCATGGTACTCCCAATCATGTCCCCGAACAGTTTGTTCACCATCCTCTGATACGTCGCCCCTGCATTCACCAGGCCGAAAGGCATGACGTCGTACTGGAAGACTTCACTGTCAGCGTAAAAGGCGTTGTGTGGGGCATCCTTTTTCGCCATCTTTATCTGGTTATAACCAGAATAAGCATCCATAAAGCTTAGCAGCTCATGCCCCGATGTAGCATCCACCAATTGGTCGATCCGAGGGAGCGGATAACAGTCCTTCGGGCAAGCCTTGTTCAAGTCGCGGAAGTCAACACACATCCGCCACTTCCCGTTGCTCTTCCTCACCAGTACTGGGTTGGCTACCCAGGTTTGGAATCGGATCTCCCTAATGAATCCAGCGTCGAGCAACCTGCCAACCTCCTGCTGGATTGCAATCCTTTTGTCTGTTCCCATCGGACGTCTCTTCTGCGCGATCGGCTTGATTGTGGGGTCGATATTCAATTCATGCTCGATCACGTCCCGACTGATTCCCGGCATATCACTCGGGGACCAGGCAAATAACTCCTTGAATTCTTTCAATAGGGCGATCAACTCCTGAACTTTTTCTTCGGATAGGGCGGATCCGATCTTTACCCTCCTCTCGGGTCCATCTATCTCGACTTCTTTTAGGTCCTCCATGGGGGCGGGACGCCCAAACTCCTCTCGAGGATCAGTGTCTGTCTGGAGAACCGACATAGCCTCCTTCCTCGATCTCCTTGTGGCGTTGACATAGCATCGTCTCGACGCCACCTGGTCGCCTTTCACTTCACCGACCCCATTCTCAGTCGGGAACTTCAGTTTCTGATGGACAGTCGAGGCTACCGCCATCAGCGGGTTGATAGTGGTTCTTCCAATGATCGCATTGTACGTCCCCGTGGATTCGACCACCACGAACTCCACATCTCTCTTCTCCATCTTCCAGCCACTGCCGAACCACACAGGCAACGTAATAACCCCCAATGGATAAGAGGTTGTGCCGCAAAATCCTACCATCGGGAAGTTGACCTCCCGTAAGTCTTTCTTCTTCTTCCCCATCTGCTCCAGGGCGTCGGAGAAGAGGATGTCGGAGGAGCTTCCTCCATCAATGAGGATCCTCTTCATTTCGAATCCCCCTACATCCAATGTCACTACTAGAGCATCCTCGTGGGGGGTCTCTACTCCCTCCAGATCCTTCGCCGAGAAGGTGATCTCCATCTCCTCCTTCGGGGTCCATGACCGAGACCTCTTTCCCAAAACCACTGCTACGGGCACTTGGTTGGCATAACGCTCCCGAGAAGACGATGTGTCTCCTCCCGCAGCGAACCCTCCATGGATCACATTAATGACCCTCTTCTGTCGGGACCCTGATGGGCCCTCCGAAGGCTCTGCGTCGGACCTTCTCTTCCTTGGGGACCTCGATCGGGATTTGGATCTTGATCGAGATCGGGAACGGGGCTTGCAGCGCGAATCTCCCACGAACTCCTTCAGCTTACCCCTCTGGATAAGCTTCTCTATTTCCTTCTTCAGCTCCCGACACTGGTCAGTGTCGTGACCAGAGGCCCGATGGAATCGGCAGTAACGGTCGGTGCGGGAGCCCAACTTTTCTCCTTCCTTCTTCTTGGGGAAACGAGCGAGACCTTGCTTCTCCATTACCGCCAAGACCTCTTTCAAAGGCCTGTTGAGGGGGGTAAACTCCTCCCTCTGACTGTCCCTCTTGGTCGGACGCCTATCCTCCCTCCGATCAGAGCGTCCACGACTTCGACTACCCTCGGAGCTATCCTTCTTGTGTCGGTTGTCCAATGGTTTGAACAACTGCTTTCCTTCACGCCCCTTGGGAGGAGCCAATTCTCCGGCAGCGATCTTCGACTCTTGGACGTCGATTTGCTGTTTTACCCTCGCCTGAAGTGCCTCCATGTTCCAGACTTTTTTGGCCGCGACGCTGTGAAGTAAGTCGGAGCCGTAGGGGGGATTGAGGTTTTTCAGGAAGGTACGGATGGCCTCGCCCTCCGATATCTCCTCATCTAGCTCGGTCATACCAGCCGTGTAACGCTGGTAGTATTGGGCCAGCGATTCGTCGGGCCTCTGGACCACCTCATGCAGGGTCCGAACACTCTTCAGCAGCCGTCGACGCCCTTGGTACTGGGCGATGAATCGCTGATGCATATCCTTCCAACAGGTTATACATCCGGTGGGCAGACTGTAGAACCATGTCATCGCCTTCTCTCCCAAGGTACTCGGGAACAACGCGCAGATAACATCCTCATCTGGGGTCCTGCCCATGCACGCTGTCAGGTGCTTCTGCACGTGGCGAACCGGGTCCGCGACCCCGTCGTACTCGTCTATCTTCGGGATACCCAAGCCTGGAGGGGCCAGGGTATGGATCAGTCTGGGAACGAAGGGATGGGTCTCTTGACTCCCCAATTCCGACATCATGGGCTTTTGATCTCCCATGCAAATACCCACAATCTTCACTACCTGGTCGGCAGTGAGGGGACCATTCAGGGGAATGGTCCTTTGTTGCACTGGCCCTGGTCCATCGACCACGAAATTCTCCGCCGGTGCTGGATTGGGGGGAATGGGCTGTTCCCTCAACGGGGGGGGGTGGCGGCAGGTTGTCGTCCGCCTGCCTTCTGGGAGCATCTCGCCGCGGAGGGAGCGGCGGTAGATCTGCGGCCTGCCTTCTAGCAGCTTCTCTTCGGTCTAGGAGGGCCTCCATGGCCTCCATGAATAGGGGCATGGCCTCTGCCACTACCCTGGCCAGTTCTGGATTCTGGGAAGGTGCCTCGTTCCTGGATCCACCAGGGGGGTTGTTCCTTCGCGCGGTATCGTCTCGACGAGTGCTGTCACCATCGTCTCTCAAATCCTGATGCTGTGTAGCATCCTCAGGGGGATTGCTGGTGGCCGGCACCTGCTTGCCTGATCGTTGCGGCCTGTTGCCAGCCATGGTATGGAATCAGAGGGAAGCAAACTTACTTTGGCTTTTTGTTGCGATTCCCACAGACGGCGCCAATGTTGGATCACGGTAGGAACTCCGGTTACGGTGACGGATTCCTTAGCTCCTCGCAATCCTGCAGAAGGGGAATAGAGGGCGGTGGCCCAGGATCCCTCTCCGATGCTTAACGTAAGTACGGTGATCAAGCAAGCAATATGCGTATGTGTAAAGACGTAACCCTAACATGTGATAACTTCCCCCCTTTTATAGGGGGAAGGCTATCTCAGTTACCTGATTAGGCGGTTGGATTGTGATCCACTATCCCAAATATCTCGCCGTATATCTTGCCACGTATCTGTACAGTTATATGTATCCCACATATCTCGCCCATTATACCACTACTGTAATCATGGCGAGATTTCCGGGATTGTGCTCTTACTGGTGAGTCTCGATCATTATCGGAGACTCCCAAGTTGCACCGTTGAGGATTCGGTGTCGGGGAGTGGTGTCAACTCCCATATCGGGACCGACTACGTCCAGGTCCGATATCTTCGGGGCTCTCCCCTATCGGGGCCATGCTTACTCGGGGCCATTCAATGTCGGTGCCTCCTTCCGTCGGAGCCCTTAGCCTCCCAGCAGCCCAGCTCCTAGCCCAACGGGCGTAGTCGCCGTTTGCCAATCGTTAAGGGGCCTAACGGCCTCAGCCGGGGCCCATCATACCACATCTGTGACATCCATATTTATATTTTGCAATCGAAGGAAATAATTAAGGGTCGTAGAGTGGTGGAGGTGCTGTAAGTCTGACATCGCGAGATTCATGCTGGAGAAGTGTGTTACATCGCGATCTCCGATTAGCTCCGACGAACTCGCTCGTCTTAACCACCACTCGTCTGCCGAATAGCCACTAGTCCGTCCAGTCTCCATGTCCGACTCCGACTCGGACGAGCTCCTCCACTACCACTGCTTTGCTAGACAGCTCGACCCACCCTAATCGTGCCGGTGACCGAGACATCCTTGCCTCTCCTCGAAACTGTTGATTGCATTTACTCTCGTCTGATTAATTCCGATCGAGTTCGCCGTCCTGTCCGTGCACCACCGAGCTCCATTGATCCCGCCTAGCTCGACCTAGAAACTGTACAGTACTGCAATTATCGCTCCAAATCCAGTCTCCGGTGACCACCAGCGTTCGCCGGCAACCTCCGCCTTCCACCAAGTCGTCGGTCGCTTGTCTGGATCAAAATTAAAGACCACCATGGAATCACGTGCTCTGATATCAATGGAAGAGTCTAAGACCACCATGGAATCTGCTCGTGGATAGATTATCAAACACAAACTTTGCACCGTCGGGTGTATGTGGATGAGTGTTATTGCGGGTTCGATCTTATTCGCTTCTCAGGTAAAGTAAAGACGTAAAGTCCTTTCTTTCTTTCTATTTAATTAACTGATTATTATTATTATATTAATACTGAATATAATATAGATGTAATCTTAACTGAATAACAAAGCTTCCGTTGCTTAAACTATGTATTAATTATGTTGTATGTTAATTTAACTATGTTTAATAATTACTACCAATTTTAGACATCATTTAGGCATATGATTATTTAGGTAGAATTGGTTCAGATTTGCTAATATCATAGTGATGCAATTTGATATCTTTTTCACAATTTTAACTAATCTGAGTCATATATAGTTTAAAGATAAAACTGGCAAATATGTGAATTGAGTATCGAAAGGGCATAATTAAAAATTATGTTTTTAATTCGTAATAGAACCCCGAATCTAAATTTATGATCGTAGACCGATTCAATACCTATGTATTTAATTCGTTATTTGCTTAGGTAATTTAGGTTTCTAGTTAGCCTTAATTAACTAGTGCCGACTCTTTCCAAAATCCATTCGTTTTCAAAAAACGTTATCGTCGTAGGTTAGATTTAGGTCTTACAGACACAAATCGCAATATAGAAAACAACTATTCATTACTCAATCGGACACAACACAAAGTTATAGATGTTACTTACGCATCTTATCTTGCTAGTGGTTACTTTGATGTCATAGTAAATCCCACCTCCGTCGCCAGCACTACCCTCACCTAGTTGCTATCATCATGGAGTCAACCTTCCTCACCAGATGAACTATCTTCTACGTCAACATGAGCCTATTTTAGAAATCTAAGTTCATTATACACTTCAACGTCGAAAATGTCGTCATCCCCCAGTCTGAAGCGGTAAAGTTTTGTGAGTATGTAATAAATGACAAAATTGTTCATGCTGTATGTCCAAGCCTACCAAAAAATACTTAATGCTCCGGTTGTTTTACTTGTATTAAGTTTCGACCAAGGCAATGCATGTGTTAGCATATCCATTGAATGTGTCAACATGCTTACTGGGTTTGCATCGAGGGCACTGTTTGCAGCCCGAAAACAGTCAGGGTGTAAAAAGTCCGTAAGTAAATCGTTTCGACACGTCTGGGGTAAAATTCGGTCGGATATCGGTAAGGGAATCACCGACCGTACACAATGGGTCAGGTACTGGTGGGTATATTTCTTCCGAGAAAGAACTTGACTTCTGGAGGAGAGGAGAGTATAGATCTGGACATTGGAGGCTTTTCGGTAAGGGGATCACCGACCGTACACAATAGGTCAGGTACCGGTGGGTATATTCTTCTCGTACCCAGCGCTTGCTTACTGGTCAAATCAGTAGGATAAATCGTTCAACAAAAAGTTAGGAGCAGTTTTTTGGTCAAACCGGACGTAATCTGGTCGTGAAACGGTAGTACGTTCTCGACCGACGGGTCGGTCAGCAATTTACTACTAGTAGGTAAACCTGAATTTTCTATAGTGTATGAATAAAAATAACTTTTATGTGTATATATAGCATACAACATATATATTAAATAAATAAGAATGATATATATACAAATAAACAACAAAAAAAAATTACTAACTTTATAAATATTTTTTAAATATAGAGTTTTTAATATTTTTATTTAAATTAAGCATTATTAATTATGTATATTTTAATATATTTTTTACAAACCATACTAATTATATTTATTTAAATATTTTTTTACCCGGCGGTGTTCGCAATTTACTAGTAATAGTAAATTAATTATAATTAAGAGTGACACCTAAAACCAGTGTTATCAGGACCGGACCGGCGGTCCAAGCGGGTTCGAACCGGAACCGGTGCCTCCAACAGTCCGGTTCGAGCAAATCCGGAACATGTAAGCGAACCCAGTTCGTTGGCCGGTTTTTTAGCGAACCGTCCGGTTTTTGATGAACCGGGTGGTTCACCGGTCTGCCGTATGACATCTAAACGCCTAAATCCAAATCGACAAAATCCCTAATTCCCAAATCAATCTAAATTCAATCTTAAAACAAAAAATCCAATCCAAATCCTGAAAAATCTACTCGAACCCAGTCTACTGAGCTCCGACGGGATCTTCCGGTGAGCCGTTATCGTTGATGTTGGGCAGGCGAAGCCCTGTGTAGTCTCCAAACTTCGGCGGGGTCGGGCCTATGAGGTTTGCGGTGTGAAAAGGACGAGCACAGGGAGATTTGCAGGTTGATCGAACGAACAACGATGTCCACAACTTCGCCAGCGGTGTGTTGCGGGTACCGAACTGGTTCACTTCCGAGGAAGAGCTTGACTTCTGGAGGAGAGGAGAGTGTGGATTTGGACATTGGAGATCTTGGAGATGGAAGAACCTTTCAAAGCTTCACAAGTCACAATTTGAGGAAGATGAAGATAACTAAGTGAGGATTGTGTCAAATTATAAGAAGATATAAGCTTCACAAGTCACGATTGGAGGAAGGGAAGCAAGTGAGGATGGGGCATTAAATTAAATAAGAAGACAACTAATTGTAGGAGAAGTGCACAAAAACATGAGGACTATATATATCTAGCTAGGCGGTCGGACTGGATTCGAACCGGGTCGGACCGAACGAACTGGGAATCAGAACTCTCACCGGTTAGGTGTCCGGTCCGTTTCTGATAACATTGCCTAAAACTCCATCCTCACACCTAATATTGCCCTTTGGGATTGGGTTTTGCAAAGCCGCAAAGAAAAAGAAAAAAGGATGTGTGGGTTTAGAAATTAATTAATGGGTAAGCCATGTGAGCAACTAAAACTAATCACTAGACACCAAAATTGGTGTTTTCAAGATCATAGGATTTCCGCACCCCCACCAAATATGCTGCCTTGGCCCCTTAATTTTTGTTTTTAAATAAATAAAAATAAAGGGATTTTGAACACTAACCTAGACTACTGATGTTCCTTGGGAACTAGACAAACGAGGAGCTTTCCCAATGCCTCAACGATGCTATCGATTTGAGTTGTAAAATTTGAATGCGTTAAATATGGGTGTAAACGAGTCAAGCTACTCGTGAGCTGCTCGAGATCGGCTCAGTCGATATTCGAATTCGACTCGCTAAATTCCGAGTTTAGTCGAGCTTTTTCTAAAGCTGAGTTGAGTTCGAGTTCATTGGTACTCGACTCGAGAGGCTCGCGAGCCTAATCGAGCCTTTTGCTTTTTCCTATTCAAGTCGAGTTCGAGCTCAAGTTTTCGATTTTTAATTAATAAATATTATACTGTATATGTTGAGTTCAAGTCAACTTCGAGCTCGAGTCAAAAGCCTAATCGAGTCGAGTTCGTGCTCGAGCTAAAATACACTATTTATTAATTAATTGTTTTTTCTTTAAAACTTTATCGAGTCGAGCTCGAACTCGTCGAGTATGGCACCGAGTCGAGCTCGAGCTCAAAATATTAAGGCTCGGTCGAGTTCGAGCTCGAGTAAAATAAGTCGAGTCGATTCGAGCTTGTCAGATACTCGGCTCGACTTGTTTACAGCCCTAGCGTTAGTAACATAATTTAAGCAAGTACATTTTTAAATAAAAATCATAGAACTTAGACACGTGTGAGTTATTAGACAGTTGTGAGCTGAATACATTACAATAAATATATCAATATGGGTCTTGAATCGAAACTCGTAAAATAACGAATGCAACACAACTGACCGTGAATCTGGTCTTATAAAACGAAAGTTATGAACATTTGAAGCTAAAAGTGAAAAAAAATATATAAAAAACCTGCAACCTGTAGAATGAGTAATTATACATTTTATTTAATTTTATTAATTTAAGACACATATAACCGCTTTCTGGCCTTACTATTTACGGAAAGCAGGACGATTCCGCTGCGTGACCGAAGCGAGGTCCCACATATAACCGGTTTCTGGCATTACTATTTACGGAAAGCGGGACGATTCTGCTGCGTGACCGAAGCGAGGTCCCTCCAACACTTGTAATTTCCCTTTTTCAGCTACTTACACAAAACCTACATCCTGCATCCCTCATTGTTTGTTAATCACACTTGCAAATAAAACTCAATTTGCTATTATATTGACATCTCAAGTGTTAGGTTCTAAGCCTTCGGTCAACGGGTTGTCGGTCTAAGACTTATTCCTCACTGGTGAACTGACGGATTTAGAACTCTCGGGGCTTAGTCGCTCTGATGCTTGTCCTTCTGTCCTCCTCCTTCTCTTCTCTACGCTACCCTGCAACAGGGGCAATATCAAGCACGGAGGGGGGGGGAGGGGGTGGTGCTTAATGAGCCATCTCTGATGCTTAAGTCAGAACGTCGCTTTTAGAGAGATAAAGCTAGAGAGAAGTCAGAGCTAAATCGCACACTTAGCCAAGATGATCAAATGAATGGTGGGAGGGTTGTATTTATAGGCAAAGGTGTCATTAAGGTGACTTAATGACATCGTTAACCTTTAAACACAATTAGTTAGTCCTTGATCACATAGTTACAAACTTAAAGCATGGAGAGGTTGGCGGAAATAATCTAAGTGCGGGAGTCGGGAAACGGTGCCAGGGCCCTTGGGGGCGGAGAGAAAATCCGACCCCCAAGGGTAGGGGTTGGGTGTGGCCACCCAACCCCTCCCTAGGGGAGATGGGTTGGCTGACCCGATCTCCCCTAGGGGAGATCGGGTGTGGCCACCCGACCTCACCTAGGTGAGTTCGACGCGTGGCCCGGACGAGTATTTTCGCCTCGTCCGGACCGTTGGTGTTTCGGCGGGGTGTTCGGGTCAAAGTTTCGATTTAGAATCATTAACGGGGTGATAAAAATAAAACGATTCGGAAGTCAACGGGTTCAAATTGGGCGTATATCCATCATCAAGGTTTTGATGATTATATTTTGACTCGTCTTGCTCTTACTGCCTAACCCTTACATTTTGGTCAACCTAATTCAACCGTATGCCAAAAAAAAATAAACCATCCCAAACAAAACCGCGAGAGATTGAAGAGAAAATTATTCTGTCTATATAAATACTAGAGGGAATTACCCGCGCGACGCACGAGGTGATATGTTCAGCACGAATTGTTAATAAGATAAAGTGGTTAAAGTTATAACGATGAAACTTTTTTTATCACACTTGTATATCTATATATAATATTTAAGAAAACAATATTATTTATTTTTTAAAGATTGATCTACCTGGAAGCAGTTCAATGTCAACATTTCTAATAATTAAATTAATTGAACCTGGCCTAAATAAACCTAATTAATTGAAGTTGGCCTAAAGATAGCTAATTAATTGAAGAAATCCACCTATGCTTCCAAATGGTGATTATAGACACAAATTTTCTCCACCAAATTGTCAACACAAACAAAAAGTTAGTATGTTGATTATTAATATTATTATTATAAAAACTAATAATAGACTTAAAATTTATCAGATATCACTGATGAATGAAAATAATTATATTAAAAAAATTATAAAAACTTTACTTATTGAATATCTTATCTTATAGGGTTAATGGTACTTTTGGTGCCACATGTTTGGCCTGTGTAGGTTTTTGGTACCATATGTTTCATTTTGTAGGCTTTTGGTGCCATATGTTTGAGAGGTTGTATGTTTTTGGTATTTCCGTTAGTCAACAGTTAGTTTGACCGTTAAATACTTTTATTTTATTCAATTTAGTCCTCAAATTTATATTTCTAAAATTTAATATTTACAATTTAGCCCCTATTGTTTACTCAAGTCACCGTCCAAGACCGCCGGCCACCACCCACGACCTTCAAGGCCGCCACGAAACGGGCCGGCCACCACCCCACGGCATCGACCACCACCGCTTGGGGCCGAAAACCACCCCAATTGGTGGTGGCCGGCCCCAATTGGTGGTGGCCACCTCAATTGGGGCCGGCCACCACCAGTGGTGGTGGCTACGGCCCCAATCGGGGCCGGCCACCACCAATTGGATGTGGCTACAGCCCCAATCGGGGCCGACCACCATCAGTTGGGGCCGCCGGCCCCGATTGGAGCCCTCTGTGGCCCCAATCGGGACCGACGGCCCCAATTAGATATCTAACTACTTCCTACCATTCAGCATTAACATTCTATTAGAATGTTTACCTATCAAGTTTTAACGGTCACTTTTTATATAAATTGCTTATTCATTTTAATATAATAACAATACAAGACTTATTTACTCTGTATTCTTCCTTTAAGACAAGTGATAAATTTACGGCTAAAATTCTTCTTTCAAGATGACTTCGTGTTAGTTAAAAGAAAGTCATACGAAAGTGATTAGTGAGTGCATCGAAAGTCGTTGAAATGAATATTGAGCCTGTCTTTCGTGCTAAGCGTGTTTTACATAGAAAGACACAATTTGATTAGAACGTGGACGATGAAGTTACCATGTCTCTTGAAGAATCTTTTAGAATTAATTATTTTGTTTACATAGTAGACCAATCTATTTCTTCACTTCAAATTCGATTTGAACAATTTAAAAATTATGAAAAACTTTTTGGATTTTTATTTAACATTAAAAGGTTGATGTCATTTGAAAATGAGGATTTGAAAATACAAGGTATGAATCTTGTATGTTCTCTAAAATATAACGAAAGTTCTGATATTGATGGATTAGATTTATTCACTGAACTAAAAGTGTTAAGAGAAATTAGTCAAATAGAAGATAAACCTCTAGTTGAGAAATTGAATCACATAAAAAGACTTGATTCTTTTCCAATGCATATATTGCTTATAGAATAATGTTAACAATTCTAGTGACAGTTGGTTCAGGTGAAAGAATTTTTTCAAAATTAAAATTATTAAAATCTTATTTAAGATTGACCATGTTGTTAGATTACGGGGAGTAATCACTACGGAAACTTAAACATGGTATGTGCTAGTAATATCAATTACGCAGCGGAAAGTTTACACATACCTCAAGAGTAACCGTAGTCCAAGATCCTTGCTCGAGGGAGTTCGCGAACCTCCAGTCGGGACCCGTAGAGATTCTTGTTAGAGAAGCCCTACGTTGTGCAGCTCCACGGCAAAGCCTCTTGGCACGGGGACAGATTTTTGGTGAGTTTGCTCGAAAGCAATTTGGCACACCCTTGGTGGAATATGTGGTTCGGCCGAACCTTTAGTGTGGGAGGAGGGTTTTTCTCTCTAAAACTCTCTTGTGAGGGAATTATGATTAACACTAAAATTTCCCTAACACCTCTTATTTATAGGAGGAAAGTCCACTTTAGCCCCTCTCTATATTTCGGCCGGCCTATGTAATTGGGGAGGCCCAATTTTGGGCCTCCAATGTCAATTGGGATTTGGGTCTAGCCCAAATACCCTAACGTGACATTTACCCAAGTTCATTAGGTAAACTATACACATTATGGGCTACCAATTACGGCGCCCATCACCATATGCTTACAGCTCCTACTCGCCGGAATAGGAGGGTGCCTGTTAATGTATTGTAGTCCAAATCCGCATCAACATTTCTCTCATTTGATATGCTCCATGCTTCTGAAAAGTTCATACGAGGTTTGCCGTGCGACCGGCGGATATGTCGGGCATCGTGCTACTCATCTGTTAGGAGTATTGTAGCGCTTGCGGAACGTTGATTCCCTTTCTCTAATCAACATGTTATAAACAACATTTATATATTGTACCGTGTTGTATCCTAGGTCAACTGATAATTCTCCATTTGCCTAGTTTCTACATAGGAACACTTCTCCAAGGCATCCGTACAAGTATTCAAAATCTTCAACTAATATCCGGCTGTGGCCACCTAGTGAATACAAGAATCGGTGAATTACAGGTGAACTTAACAATCTCCATCGCTCATACCCTTAGTCAAACCCAACTGGTTTCCAAGACGTGGTCACTGGGCCTTTTTGTTCAGCATTACGCTCGTACGCCGGGAAGCGAGTATTGAGTCTGACCTTAGGTATGAGTTCTGAGTCCATGAGGATACTTCGGGTGCCTCTTCATAAGGCTCACGGGATCAATCACACGCTCGAGGTGAAAGAAGTTTGCGCCCGCCAGAATCACGAGGATTCCTTCCTAGCATAACCAAGCGGTGACCTCGTGGTCGGACGTGGCAAGCGTAGTATGAAGCACGCGTTGATAGCAGACCTGAACCTTTTGGGTTGATAGGAAAAGGATATGTCAATCACGCTATCATAGATTCTCATCTGGCCCAGAATATGGTTAAATGACGAACGAAGTTCATCAATGCGATATGCGAAACGAAGATCACGCCAAGTTACTTCGAAACTAGATAATCGTCTCGCTTAATCAGGTTTATCCCCCTGACTCTTAGCCAGTCTTGTTTGGTGGAGGCCTCCCTCCACCACAAGACGACCGTACATGTGTGACTAGGTAAGGCCCACATTCGACATAGTTTGGCAGAGGACTGCGTCCTCCTAGGACTTAGTTTATAGACCGTAAATTTGATGTAATCAAAACATTATGACGTCGATTGATCATAAACTCGGTTGTAATTCTTTCGCTTACAAAATGTATCTTTCTAATATCAAAATGTTATCACAGATACATGCCATTTCTAAACCCTACGCAATCCAAGCAGTTTTACATGCTTTTGAATATCTCCCTGCGTAGTGGTTTAGTTAATGGGTCCGCAATCATATTATCAATGGACAAGTATTCCATAGTGATTATATTGTCTTCTACCATAGATTTAGCATAAAAATATTTCACATCAACGGGTTTGGTCCTACTATGGTACTTCGGATTCTTAACTGCCGCAATGGCTGCCTTACTGTCAGAGAACACCCTCACAGGTTTACTCTCGACGTCACCATTAAGCAGCACAGTAAGAAGCCTTTTCAGCCAGACTGCTTCCTGTGCATTCTTAGAGAGAGCTACGAATTCTGATTCCATCGTTGACAGCGCGACACGGGTTTTCTTCATGCTCGTCCATGAAATGACGGCTTTAGGAAGGAGGAACACTCCCCCTGTGGTGGACTAACGATCATCCGGATCGCCACCATGGTCGGCGTCACTGTAACCGGTCAATTCTAACTTCCCGCCCTCATAGCACCGAGCATAGTCGGCAGTACCTTTCAGATAACGAATTATTCATTTTACAGCCTTTAAATGTTGATAGCCAGGATCTGATTGAAACGTGCTACTAGGCTCACGGTATAACAGATATCCGGACGGGTGCATTGCACGGCATACATCAAACTACCAACAATGCTTAAATATTCTGCACCCTTCATCTGTTCGCGCTCTGCCTGGTTCTTGGGGCCGTCACGTTTTGACAGTGCGCACCCGAATACCACCGGAGTATCCACGGGTTTGGCATCCTGTAATTTGAACCTTTTCAACACTTTGTTGATATAGGCTTCTTGAGACAGACACAATTTCCTGGTAGCCCGATCTCTAGCAATTTTAATGCCTAAGATATACGTGGCCTCTCCCATGTCTTTCATCTCAAATACAGATGCTAACCAGGACTTTGACTTATTCATGAAACTCATGTCGTTTGCAGCATTGAGTATGTCGTCCATATATAAGGTTAAGATGACATACTTGGACCCGGAGGTCTTATAATACACGCACGGATCCTCGGCAAGATTCACGAATCCGTTTCCTACGATTTCCTCGTGGAATCTGCGGTACCATTGCCGAGACGACTGTTTAAGACCATAGATGGACCTTTGGAGTTTACAAACTTTACGTTCATTACCAGGAGTAATGAAATTCTCCATTTGCTCCATGTAGATCTCTTCCTCCAGGTTTTCGTGGAGGAATGCGATCATAACATCCATTTGGTGCAGCTCGGGATCGAGGCTTGTGACCATGACCATTAATGGCCCTAACCGTGGTTTTCGCACAGGCAGTTAGTTTCTCTTATCAAAGCCCACTCCTTGAATTGGGTAAGTCCTTTCGCAATAAGTCGAGTTGTTCGACCTTTTTCCATCGGTGGTGAGCCTTACTTCAGGGCTCACCTTATCCTTGCTCTCCTGTGGTTAACAGGTAAATCAACTATAGACTATAATGGCTTTCATTTAGGCGATCTCTCTCATTTATTATTTTCCTCCATTTCTCCACTTGAGGTCTTTCCAATGCTTGTCAACAGTTTTATACCTTACTTTACAGGATACTTGCCTTCGACTCTCGTCTAGGCATTGCGAGTCCCATTTATTAGTCTGTTCTTTTCTCCCACTCGGAATAATGCTTCTTATCGTAGCATCATTTCTGTTGGGAACGATCCTCCCACTCGAAACAATGCTTCTTATCAGAGCATTGTCTCTATTGGGAACAAGAGCAGTGCTAGGACCTTGACTTGCAACTCTACTATGGCAACCTCTTGGTCTCGGGTTTTACTTTCGAGATGCATTCCTTGATCACTAGGATCTGGAACCATGTATGGTTGGTTCACTCCCACTGGAAACAATGGGTATTTTAGGTAGTTGTGTCATTCCTGGTTTAGCTATATGACCATCAGGTTCAACTTGATTCGTCTCAACAGCAACAGTGTTTACGTGTGGTAGGGTTTATTTCTCCCACTAGATTTACTATGAAAATGTTCCAATTCTCATTTACCATGTCATTCACTTGAGTTGCTGGTTCAAATCTCTCCCACTCGAATTAAGTGAGACCTGAATGTCATTGTTATTCTGCTCCGTTTGATCATGACTTCGTTTATCGAAACTGTTCATGCATTTGGAAAATTCGCCCTCTTAGTGATGTAACGTCTCATGTTCGACCTCGACACCATTTTATAATCAAGCTGTAAACAAGTATTTTCTAAGAGTAATCAACGCACTCTTGTCCTAAATACGTGTTTATTGCGCTAATTAATGTCGCATGGTGATATGATTTAACTCATTGTCACCTTTCAGCTATAATGGCGACGTACCTTACCGATATTAATGGAACACAGTTTTACATTTATGTGAATCATCTTCATCATCCCATAGGGAACCTTTGATAGAATTACTCCAACATTATACAAACTGTGCTTCTTGAAGTTCGTCTTTTAACTTGAATGCCTAGCATGACTTATCGTTCAAGACTTATGGAAGGAAAATCGTTTAACCGACTTCATCCTTCTTCGTTTGCTAACTTATCTCAGAGATTTTATCCCATATCTGAACTGAGCGTTTTAGGTTTGCACCTTATGCGTCAGCTGATACTTTTACAAGGTTGTGGTAGCTTTAAAAGCCTCTACCGATGTAAACGTTATCAATAAGTTGTTTCCGAAGGAATGCAAAAGAAAATTCAGCACATCATTATTCAAACACTTCATTGTTAAATTTATTTTATGAAAACGATGTGTTCCGTCTATCGAGGTCCACTTGCGCAAGGCGCAATTTACTCTGAGGTTTAAAACCCTTGGTTAAATTGTTTCATTTCTGAATTTAATTCAATTAAATCCAATCGGTTTCAAACATGATCATCATTACAGTTTATTTCATTCAATGGAGTAATAATAATAAAATAGATACTAAACTTTCGATCTAGCTACGCAATCGATGTGTATGTTCAGTTCAGTTATCCCGATTGAGATGACGGAGTACGTGAATCGTTTTGTTTTATTCGACTACTTTTACCTGGCCAAAATTTTGTTTCGGATCGATCCCTCTTAACCGGGTCGATTAATTTTGACAAGTAGATCACATTTCGATTCGAACGGAAACTACTTTGTTCAATAAATCTGAATCTCGAAATAACCAAAATTTTAGTAACTCAAACGAACGATAAATGACAATGGTAGAGTTCCTGATCTGAAGATCGCGTATTTGATCTATGATTGTCGCATATATAGTCGAGAACTTTAGTCACGTTGAACATCACGTCTGAGTAAATTCACAAGTGAATCACGTCAAATGATCTGTGTCTGTGTAAAACATTTTACCGCTTCACACACATGGCTATATCAGACAACCATATACATCTTTTCCATGTTAATCTTTCATTCTGAAGCTCCGATGCAGGTTTTACGCCAACATCCATGAAAAGAGAGAAGACCATTACATTCAACCGAAACATTTCTTTCTTTTGCATCCTTGCTTCCACCGTGGTGGATGCAAATGAATATCAAGCTGTAACATTGTCCCCCCCCCCCCGACCAAGGTTGAATGTATCACCACATACGCATTGAGATCATCAAAGAACCTACTCCTATTCTTGGTGGAACAAATTATTACATTCGTTTCACATTGTCAAAATTATACAGACTACAATATTCATCTGTAGTTGCCCTCTCCACTTTTCGGAATCGTAGTAGAGAGCTCAGCACGTAATCTATTTATTCATCATTATTCATACCATCAAGATTCCGAGGAATAGCGAATCGCACTAATTCAACCAATTCATACTAACACATCGAATATTATGCAAAAATCAGGGAGACAATAACATTTTGAGAAAGAATTGCATACATCAAATATCTATTAAGATGGAATCCGAAAAATAATGATTCGTCAATCATCTAAACCAACCGACCACCAGTAAACCAATGGAAGATGGCTGTGAAAGAGTTCACATTATCGTCGTCTTCTGTCCAAAAATTTTGGGCCTGGATTATCTAGCGCTCCCTAACCCCTGCGGCCTTAGGTTTCTGCTCCTAAGTCAACATTTTCCCTACTAAAACTAAGATGAGAAGAGTATGAAGGGAGAGGGACTTTGGAACTCTAGTGCTTATGATTTCGTGGATGATTTACAAATGAGGAGAGCTCCCCCTTATATAGGCTCCAAGGGAGTCATCTACCAACTACCCGCATTAATTACAAGAGTCCCAACTACCCATTAAATGCTATCTCTAGATAATTCTACATATTACATGAGATATCTACAAGTGTGTGAAGTCTTCTAGAATCTTCTAGAATCGGACGCATCCCAAGACTCCTCGATATGGATTCCCGACTTGTAAACGAGGCCCGACGTGTCACGGACAAGCCTTAGATCATGTAAACTCCACGACCGTGAAAAAAGACTGTGACATGAAATATAGACATAGATTTACGAAATTTGAGAATAAACATGCTGCAAACTAACCAAAAACGATAATCATATGAAATTGGTTAGTGAAAAAGTTGGCTGAGGTTGAATGTATAATCAAGTAGGTCACATAGACATTTTTAAAAAAACACATAGTTGCATAGTTTCAACGTGATCCAAAGTTTAAGATCGAACGAAGGAAGAATCCAAAAACAGACACACGCATAGTTGCATCATCGGTAATAACATTAAACAAATAAGAAATGGAAAATTGAGAATTGAGTGTAGCAACTAGATTGAAGAAGAACAATACATTGAACGAATATTGGAGTAGTCTTGAGTTTTGGAAGTGAACATTTTTTATATATTTTCTTGTAATAATCGATTGAGGAAGAAACACGCGGATCTCACCTTTTTAAGGAGATAACCAGCACTTTGTTGTCCCTGATGTGGCGATGTCTTTGGGCATAGAGAATCAATGGACATGGGAGGTTGTAGTCAAATATTGAGATAAATGAATGTTGCATTGGAAATTGACAGGTGCTTCGATACCGATGTTGTTGATTGTGAAAAATCAAAGGGAACGGCTAAACTGTGCTCGACTGCATATGCAGTCGAGCCCGAAAAAGCCCGTTCGCTCCAACTTAATCCACTACTTCGACTTCGACTTTGACGCAGTGTTATCAGAACCGGACCGGACCGGCGGTCCGACCGGGTTCGAACCGGAACCGGTACCTCCAGCGGTCCGGTTCGAACAAATCCGGAGGATGTAAGCGAACCCGGTTCAACATCCGGTTTTTTGACGAACCGTCCGGTTCTGAGCGGACCGGACGGTTCTCCGGTCCGCCGGTTCAACTTCTCAAGCCCTAAATTCCCAAATCCAAATGAACATCAATCCAAATTCAATCCAAATCGGTAATTTCCAGAATCCAATCCAATCCAATTCGAAAATCCAAATACAATCTTAAATCCCCCAACTTTAATGCATATATTATCATCATCTACCTAGATCATGAAGAACACAACACCCGTTCTTTCATCCATCTCCTTTAAAGGCTTATAGCAGAGCACCACCTCCAAGTTCCAACACCTTCGAAGCAGAGCACCACCACCACCTAGGACTCCATGAAGGGGGAAAAATTCAGCCAGAGCCACCCAGAATAGCAGAAACGAAAGCAATATTATCAAATAGGCAAATTTGGTCGCAGATCTGGTCAACTTGACGACTCCAACCCCAGATCTGGTCTTCCTTTCCTTTAATGTGCTTAATTTCAGTCGAGAATCTCAGATCTGCTAGGATTTCAGTTGAGACAACGAGCAAAAAATTTCTGCGATGTCGACGATTCTGAGCAAGTCGCCGCCGCCGGGGAGGGTAGAAGGGAAGGAGAGGGAGAGGAAGGGAGGTGTGGGGGGTGCGGTAGGGTTTCAGGAAGGAAAGGTGATAAGGATAGTGTGGGGATGAGACAAAAGAGAGAGAGAGAATGGAAATGGTGGTATATGAGAGATACAGACAAAAGAGAGAGAGAGAGAATGGAAATGGTGGTATATGAGAGAGATACGAGAGAGACTTTGCTTTAACTGCAGTTTTTATGGCCTTTATTATACTTTCCGGTCGGACCGGGTTCGAACCGGGTCGGACCGGTCGAACCGGGAACCGGTGCCCTAGCCGGTCTGGTACCCGGTCCGGTTCTGATAACACTGCTTTGACGACTGAAGAAGCATAGTTCTTTATTTACTTATTAATTTTTATTTTCACTTTTTTTCTTCTCTCTCTTACTTTTTAGCTTTTTTATTAGTTATATATTATAATATAATATTAATCATTTTTAAGCTCTTGTTATATCTTTAAAGTTTAAAGTGCTAGTAAATTCTAAACAACAATTTATTGCAGAGATAAGAAACAATAATTAGTTTTAACCTAAAATTAAAGTTTTCAAAACTTTCACAAAAAGAAAAATTATGATTTTACCTTTTGATCCAAACACAGTTCAATTGAGTCAATTTAAAAATATTACAACTTTCGTATACAAATAAGTTATTTTTTTTGTTCATAAACGAAAGTGAAAAATACCCAAAACTCAAAATCTATTTGATGGAATAAAGAATTCTAAATTGTGTGTATGAACAATATCACCAACGACGTGTTTTCAAAACATACTCGAGTATTTCGACTGGTCGAGGGAATATAGTATTATTTTGATTGGTTGCTTGAATAATCTGCACAAAAATAATGCAAAATTTAAAAAAAAGTAAGAAAGTATTAAAATTATAAAAATAATCAAATGATATTGTTTTAACAAATACGGGTATGATATTAAATAAGTAGAAATTTTAATAAAATACAAAACTGTAACTAT
The DNA here is from genome assembly GCA_036873135.1 of Clarkia xantiana subsp. parviflora. Taxonomy (NCBI): domain Eukaryota; kingdom Viridiplantae; phylum Streptophyta; class Magnoliopsida; order Myrtales; family Onagraceae; genus Clarkia; species Clarkia xantiana. Next base: position 14,356,814 of record JAPTYO010000001.1, read on the forward strand.
GTAAATTTTCAGCCAAATTAATCAATGCATAAACATGATTATACGCTATATTAACATTAATATAGCATCGTGAATAGCCCAAATGAGGTTGGGTTCTATAGCTTATGTATGCAATTTAACGAGTTATATATTTTTGTAAGCATAAATCTTCTAACATAAAAGAGAGTGACTATAATTATCAACAGTAAAAATTATTGTCCGCATTCAATTTAATTGCTACTGTCACTATGCTTGCAATCAGAAAAAAAGTTGGCATTTTATAGAAGTAAGAAAAATACGATGAAATATCTTTAGATTGAAATAAATTAAATCAAAATATAAATTATTTAATTTATTATCAGAATTCTGAATAGAATATATAAAAATATAATATAATATAATATAATAATATAATAACTAAATAAGGGAAATAAATGAATAAATTAATAGAAAAAGTAAAAATGGAGAGAGTTGAAGTAAATCGGGTGGAAGGGAGAGGAGCTGTCCAACGGGCTTTTCGGGCTCATTAAACAGGAGAGAGACGGAAATAAAGAGACACATATCTCAAGTATTTTCAATCCGACGGCTGACAGCTTGATTGCTTATGCAGTCGAGCTCATTTTAGCCATTCCCAGAATCAAAAGAGGGAACAGAAGCAGTGTTATCAGAACCGGACCGGAACTCGGACCGGGTAGGGGTCCGGTTTCCGGTTCACCCGGTTCAAACCGGTTCGGACCCGGTCAGACCGGCTATTCAGTTCTGCTGCTATTTGAGGGTTGTTCGTGATGGGTGAAGAAGGTAACGATTCATTTTCTTAATAAATGTACCCAAGCTTCAACCCATCTACCCCCTCACGTTCCCCATCCCCATCCGAAGCTCCCCCCCTCTTAGATCAATCCATGGCACGGTACTCGGTCTTCTGATTTCATGCATCAAAACTCCGGATCCACCCCCGATCTGGTTCATCTCCACCGCAGTTCATCCATGGCGTTACTCGTTCTTCAGATTTCATGCATCAAATCTCCAGATCTGCCCCGATCTGATTCATCTCTGCCGTAGCTCAATCATGGCGGTGCTCATTCTTAATTTTATGCATCAAAACTCCGGATCTATCCCTGCTCTGCTACCGATCTGATTCATCTCCGCCGCGAACTTCTGCCGCAGCCTGGCCGTCGAGACCAGAATTGGAGCCGAAGAGAAGACAACTCTTAAATTCCCACCGCGAATCATCATTGTCATATTGCAGTATTTGATTTCAGTGTTCAATTCTAATTCGCAGGTTTATATATATATATATAGATGCTTTTTTTTTTTTATCTTAAATATATATATGCTTGAGTATGAATTGTATATTACCTTGCTTCTTGGATTTTAATATGTTCATGTCTTCGGCTACTTGTTGTCGGAGTTGGATTCGTGTCCTTTGAACTTGGAAAGATGAAAAAAATGTGTAACTGGGCTCCAATTCAAGCTTCATTCAACGTCCTCCCCGCTCCAAATCGTGACTCCAATATTTACACGTGTGAACCGGCGGACCGGTGAACCGTCCGATTTGTAAAAAACCGTCCGGTTCTTAAAAAACCGGACAATTGGACCGGGTTCGCTTCCTTACCGGTCTTTTTGGAGAACCGGAACGGTGGATACTCCGGTTCCGGTTCGAACCCGGTCGGTCCGGTCCGGTTCTGATAACACTGAACGGAAGAACCACTTCTTCAGATGAAACTGCATTGGGAATACAAAATAGAGAACCCTCAGCTCCTGGTGAAACGATTTAGAGCACTTCCAATAGTAGTGCCTAGTGCCTAGTTCCATGTTGTAAATTTATTATTGTAGAGAGTGCCTAGTGCCATTTACTGTTGGTCCCTACTAGTAATGATTAAATAGGCACTTGCATTTTCAATAGTAGTGCCTTGTTCCAAAATGGGAGTGCCTAGTTCCAATTTTTGCCACTGGACGCTGACTAGGCGCCACTAGGCGTGACTAGGATTACTAATATTACTGTTTTGCCATTATTGAGTGAATAGTGATGTGGGACAGTGCCTACTAGTAGGAACTCCCAAGTTACTGTTCATGTCGGTGCCAACTTTTTAATATTATTTTATTCGATTGTGTTGCTCATCTCTTCGAGCCGTAAACAGTCATTTTGAATATTATGTAACATAAATAACGACACAAACCAAAATTACTATTTTTTAACTTTGAATCAATTTCGAAATTTCCATATCTAATTTGTGTATATGTTACCATGTTGAATAACCGTTAATTCTAAATTTTGAAATAGTATAACATTTCAAATTATTAAATATGGAAAATAATTACTACAAAATATTATATTATTTTAATGCATATATATTTTTATATATTTTACGTATTATATTATATTATATTATTATATGAAAGAAATATATCTTTTACGATAAATTATTATAAAAATTTTACTTCTAAAATGATGTATATATAATATATTTCTAATTTACATATATTGGAAATCATATATAAAAACACATGATTAATGCAATAATCGATTTACTAATATGATCATGGATGTACATAAACGTGAATATGTTGATGATGTTGAATTAAGATATGTCAATCAACGTATAACAGATATACACTGATTATGGTGAAATAATAGATTCAATGGATTTGATTGATCAATGTTATTATATCAACAATTATACTTATCAATCATTCTGCATGCCGCATGGGGACTGCACCTAATAGTAATTTTACCTTGGTCAAGTAACGTAAATTATTGCAATGAATTGACAATAGAGAACTATGGCTATTTTACGTGGGCCAGCGCGATCCTTGAATCTGAAGAAACTTGGTCGAATTATGAGAGCATGCATTATATTGCATAATATAATTGTTGAGGATGAAAGAGACACATATGCTGGAAATTTTGAAGAAGTGTTCAATTATGATGATATTGCTGAAGGCATATCTTTGCCAGAAGTGAGCACAAGGCCTCCGGTCTCGTATCAAATGTATATCGAAAATGATATCCAGTTACGCGATAAAGAGTGTGTTAGGTTATAGGTTTCAGATCAACGGGTCACCGGCCTAAATCCTACTCCTCACTGGTGAACTAGCGGATCCTGTGCTTCCTGAGTTCGGTCGTTCTGATTCGTATCCTTCTGCCCTTCTCCTTCTCTTCTCCACGTGCCCTGCAAGAGGGGCAATATCAAGCACGGAGGGGGGGTGGTGCTTGATGTACCCTCTCCGATGCTTAAGTCAGTACGTTTCTTTCTAGAGAGATAAAGCTAGAGAGATGTCAGAGCTAAATTGCACAATTAGCCAAGATGTCCAAATGAATGGTGGAAAGGTTGTATTTATAGGCAACGGTGTCATTAAGGTGGCTTAATGACATCGTTAACCTTTAAACACAATAAATTAGCCCTTGATCACGTAATTAAGACCTTAAAGCACGGAGAAAGTCGGCGGAAATAAACTGAGTATGGGAGTCGGGAAGCGGTGCCGGGGCCCTTGGGGGGGGGGGGAGAGAAAATCCGACCCCCAAGGGTAGGGGTTGGGTGTGACCACCCAACCCCTCCCTAGGGAGGATAGGGTTGGCCAACCCTATCTCCCTTAGGGGAGATCGGGTTGGCTGACCCGATCTCCCCTAGGGGAGGTCGGGTGTGGCCACCGACCTCACCTAGGTGAGTTTGCCGCGGTCCGGACGAGTATTTTGGCCTCGTCCGGACCGTTGGTGTTTCCGCGGGGTTTTTGTGTCGAAGTTTCGATTTATAATCATTAACGGGGTGATCAAAATAAAACGATTCGGAAGTCAACAGGTTCAAATTGGGCGTATATCCATCGCATGCCCCCGAGTCAACCAATGGCCTGACCCTTGATTGACTCTATTTTAGGATGGTATGACACGCGCAATTTGAAGCCGGGATTTTACCTTTTGTCGGAATCTTTACTTACCCATGGGTGTGTGTCTCTGACTCTGCCCCCTGTCTTATAAGATAGAGGAATTGCAAACGTCAGAATAGCACGGACACGTGTCCAAGAACGGGTCCGCCTGAGATGGAAATAATAAATCCAATACTGCCATGGGTGTATACTCGGAAAATATACGCTCATGTGGGGATGTAACATGAACATGGCTAAACGAGTCCATGCTTCAATTTCATGCCGGGGTAAGTCTAAGTGGATAAATTTTTTAATTTTGGTCTAAATTTTTTCTAAGTATAGGATACTTAAAGATGTACCTATATGGTGTTAACTTGGGTGGAAATATGCCTAACCATAGTCTAAGGGAGGTAAAGATGATAGTTTTTCCTTTAACCCTTAGATCTCTTTTAATTTTAAATGGAGGGTTGTGGTTATGTCACTTTAGAAAACCCTACACCTTTTCAAATATATAGAGGAGTAAAGAAATTACCTCACTTAGCCACCATTGTCATCTTTTTCTTTTTTCCTCACACTTGGAGACCAAGGGAGGAATTCTTGCACACCAAGGGAGGGGGCCGGCCAAGAATTCCGACGAAGGCGTGGAATTCCGGCCAGCACGGACACGGCGGCACGGTCCTAGGACGGCGACGGAGGTTCCCGGCGGCACGGCGGAGGCGAGGTGACCCGACGGCTCGAGGCGGCACGGACCCGGGCGGAGACGGCGGACGACGGAGCTGTTGCGGACGACGACAGCGTCTGGTCCGGCGGGGGCGGGCGACAGCGAGGAGACACAGCTCCGGCGTGACTCGAGGCGGCCTCCAGCGACGGCGGGGTCTGGTTTCCGGCGACCCCAAAATTTGAACTCCGGACCCGTCTATCACATCGGGTCGGGTTTTCCGAAGGTCCACTCTTTTCCTTTCCGTTATCGTATAAAAAGTCGATACTTGAATTGTCGATATTCGATTGCCGGTTCTTGATTGAATATGTGATTGCCGTAGATAGCCGCTGATTTGGGGAAATTTTTTTGGCCGGTTTCCCGGAGATAGTTTTTTGTCCGTTTAAACTATTCCCGTTTGAATTTGACGTCGTGGCACCATTTGTGTGTTGATTTCCATTGAGGGGCATGATTGTAATTTTGCCCGGGAATTGATTTTCGGTTCGAGCAAAATTGCCCGATTTTATCGTTGTGGTGTCCTTGGCGCGTGTTTCTGACCTTTGCTGGATGCCTTTGAGTTTTTGGTTGTTGTTTATCGGGTGCCGGGGTATGCCCGGTTTTTCCGGAAATATTCTTGTCTTGATACTTGTCGTGCCGTGACAGGTATTATACTCGTGGTGGTGTCCTCGTACGCAAACTTGGCAGAGGCGTTATATCCTTCGAAGGATGAATAAGTTTCTTGTTCTCTCTATTCGTCGCGTTGCTTTCTTTCCTGCCATTAGTTCGGTGTCGGATTCTGAGCCGTATATTGAGCTGGGGTGTTAGTCGGAGCCTGATTCGAGCTTGGAATTTCTCATTGCCTTTGATTTAGGTCTTGCTGCTTTGTCGGAGAACTACCTGACTAGGTCTGACTATAACGAGCATGTTACCTTAGGTGACATTTGTCCCTTAGATGAGCCTTTATATCCCTTCCTTCCTTCTTTGGGAAACACCCGCCAGACAGTGACAGAGCCCCCAGGGGGAAGGTTGTTGTTTATCCTTCCCAGATTCAGTTTGGATTGCGGCTGCCTTATTGTGATGATCTTGTAGAATTGAGTAGATTCTTTAGGATCTCCCCTGTGAACTTTGCCCCCAGTGCTATCCGCGTCTGGGTGGGCTTCCGGGTGTTATGTCACTGGTACTCCTGGAAGTATTCACTGGTCTTGTTCTGGTGCTTCTTCCGATTCCAGTATTAGAAGAAGGTAGGCTTCGCGAGTTTTGTAACTCGCTATCCGTCCCTCAAAGATTCCCGATTTGCTGATTTCGGGTTGAGCGGGGTTGAGTGGGATACTTCTCTTCGTTTAGTGGCCCGGAGCGATAACTCGGCGAGCCACTGGGCCAAACATTATTTCTTTATCACGGATCGATATGTTACCTGGCCGGTTTTGAATGAGGATCGATCGGACGGCTGGCCTGCCTTTCGGGAGTTCTCTTCTGTGGACTTAGAGACTATGAAGACCATCTATGAAAGCCACATGACCCAGTCATACTGCCCTGTGTCCTTGGTGACCGAGACGGATCTCTATGAGGCAGGGATAAGTTTGACTCCTGACTCCAGGGGTTCGGTATGTTACTTAGTCTTCTCATCTACATTTACTTTCTGTTTTACCCTTGTAGGTTGGTTTCACGGGAAAACGTATAACGTGCAGGCAGCACCGGTCGATTTGAGTAAGAGGAGGGCTCCCTCCAGCTCTACTCCGAAGAAGTCCCCTATGCTTGGGAAGACTGCTGGGGCCTCTGGTATACTTCCTTCTCTTTTTCTCTTATGGTATACTTGTGTTTTTTCTTACGCTGTTTTCCTTGTATTGTTAGGGCACTCTCCTTTGGTGACCGAGAGAGTTGTCTCTGTGGGCAAGGGCTCTGGACCTTCTAAGTCCAAGTCACGGAGGTCCGACTCTGAGGCCGGGGCCTCGGCTGTCAGGAAGAAGAAGGCTGCAGATCCTCCTCCCCCTGGTGTTCGTCCCCCGACCCTGTCTCGCGACAAAGAGATAGTAGTCGAAGAGGCGCCTTCCCGAGCTGATAAAGGGAAGCGGCATGTTGGTGATGGTGGGGTGGTCACTGGTTCTCCATCTCCTGCCCCCCAGCCGAGGGCACGGTCGTCAGGTTCGTTCTTCTTTATGTCATTGATGCTTCTATGTTCGCATTTTTCTTTATCTTGCTTTGTTTGTATAGGTGGGCCTCCGGCTTTGAGTCGGAAGGATTTTACGCGCCTTACTGACGAGGATATCGTTGGATCTGAGTGGACTCCTTTTGCTGGGTTGAAGGAGTTCCACTTTGACAGCGGGTCTTCTTTGCGTACCCCGGAGGTTGGCATCCGTGTGCTTCGCGGTGCCATCGCTCCTGGTGATCGTGCTCCTCAGCCTAAATCTCCTAGGGAGACTCGGCGTTTCGTTCAGGGTGTATTATCCCGTTATGTGCCTGTGAGTGGTGTCTCTCTTCCCTTTTTACTTTCATGTGGTTGTTTTTCCAGTTACTTATCCCTTGTTGAATTTTCAGGGTATGTCTGACATGGTGAACATGTCGTCCCTTGTGCTTGAGCTGTCAGATGAGAAGAAGGCTCTTGAGGATAACCAGGTATCCCTGAAGGCGGAGCTTGCCACTGCCGCTGAGAAGGCTCGCCTGTCTGACTTGCAGATGCAGGAGCTTAGGGACCAGGTGTCTTTACTTGAGACTACCGTAGGTAGCTTGCGCCGTGAGGCTGAAATTGCATCGTCACTCCATTCTGAGGAGTTGAGGAAGCTTGAGGCGAGGTTCCGGGCGGAGGAGAGAGCTATTGTAGTATCCGAGTACAAAGCTTCCTCTGCCTTTACTGCTGATTACAGTGTTCGGCTGAACCAGGAGATGAACCAGTTTGGCGAGTACCTTGTTGATCACATCTTTCGTATTGATCCCCAGTTTCCCGTCAATGATCTGGGTGACTTTGGACCGTATGCTACTGGTTATATGGCCTTTCTTAGGGGTCAAGCTGCCGTTGCTGATGAGCCTGCCCCTGCACTGGTGAATGCTACACCTGTGGATGTTGATAGTTCGGACTCTTCCTCCTCTTCTTCGATCTCTGCTGGTGGTTCTTCCTCAGAGGGTCAGGACCGTGAGGATTCTCCAGCAGGCTCTGGTTGATGTGCTGATATCTCTTAATCTTTGTATATATGACCTTACTTTTCCTCCCCTTTGATGGGTTGAGTGTCTCTCCCCTTGATGGGTCGAGTTCATTTTGGGATTGCTATACTTTGGATTTTGTGTTGCTTTCCTTCTTCACATGGTTATGTTGGCAGTGTGTGGAACACTTGCCTTTTGATGGGTACTTCGTATGCTTCTGTATATATTCCTTTGATCATGGACTCTTCCTTTTGTTGTGCTTTCCTTTACTTATCCTTCTTTTGTGTTTTCCTTCACATCATACCTGCTATCTCATCAAGAAAAAACATTATGTGTTCTTTATACAACTTTACTTTGCAATTATTTTCTCATGGGATCCTTCTTAGTATGGTGCAATGATCTCTTCTGATACCCTTTAAATGGTATGTATGATACTGTTAGACCAAAGATACGCTCTTGGTGGGCGTCAAATTTGTTCACGAGACAGGCTCTCGGAGGGCACTTAACGTTTCACAGGATAGGCTCCCGGAGGGCACAAGTTAGACCAAAGATACGCTCCTGGTGGGCGTCGAATCTGGTAGTTTGAAATCTACCTCAAGATACGCTCTTGGGGGCTTCGAAGGTCGTAGTTTTTAGAAACGACTCTCAAGATACGCTCTTGGGGGCGTCGAAATTCGTAGTTTTTTGAAACTACTCTCAAGATACGCTCTTGGGGACGTCGAAGGTCGTAGTATGAAAACTACTCTCAAGATACGCTCTTGGGTGCGTCGAAGGTCGTAGTATGAAAACTACTCTCAAGATACGCTCTTGGGGGCGTCGAAGGTCGTAGTATGAAAACTACTCTCAAGATACGCTCTTGGGGGCGTTGAGGGTGTTGCTGACTTGGAAGTCATATCTGTGTAAGGATAACATAATGATTGTATCACCACCTTCTTTGAAAGATACTTTTGAGTAACTTCTACTTCATTAGGAGCATTCATGCTTTATGTACACTTGGGGTGCCTTGGGTGGATCAAGACACCCTTTGGAGGAAATCAAAGATAGTTGTAGAGTCGGAGTAACTTCTTGAGTTCTCCTTCTCAAAAGTTATTTTTGGAAAACTTAAAATGCTTGAACATGCAAAGTGCTTAATATTAAACTATGGATATGGGGTGGTGAGTGTGTCTGTTGCCACGTACTCCTTTAGGCCTCCTTTGTAAATCATCTCCTCCACTTCTATCTTCAACACCATGCAATCATTGGTTTGATGCCCCCAGGTCCCATGGTACTCAAACCAAACCTGTGCATCTCTTCCTAGGAAGGCCTTGCCCTCCTCTTTGCATGTGGGTAGCTCTTCCTTGAGGTGCTTCTGAAAAATTTCTTCTATCTTCAATGTAAGGGGTGTGAATTTGAAGTTTACACCTCCTTTCAGTGTGTCAGTCTCTCTTTCTTTTTCAAGGACTTCTTCCGGTTGCCCTATCTCTTTTGCGAACGCCTTGTCCAGCTTCTCTTTGAGCTCCTTCATTGTGCTTGTCATGACCACCTCATAGAGCCCTCCATATGCTTCAAATGAGGTTGGATGCATGTTTCTAAGGAAGGCCCTTACGACCTCTCTTCTTGTGATGTCCATGCTTGCACCATAGCTGAAAAATCTCTCAAAGTAGCTTGATATGGACTCCCTTGGCATTTGCTTGACGTCATCTATATATCGGAAACCCCTTTCAATGGATTCCCTTGTTCTCTTTCCTTCTGAATTCTCTGGCTGCCAAGGTATGCTTGTTACCCTTATAGCCTTACTTCTCTTCTTCTTCTTAGCTGGTCCTTGAAAGAACTGCCTACTCAGGCGGAGTGCAATTCCCTTTTTCATCTTTCCCTGCCTTGGCCTTTTCATCACCTTCTCTTTGTCTTGGATGGCCCCCGTCATGACCATAGCCACTGTGTCTGACTTGTGTGATCCACGTCTCATGGAGTTGACGTCTCATTAAGCCACCTTAATGACACCGTTGCCTATAAATACAACTTTTCCACCATTCATTTGGACATCTTGGCTAATTGTGCAATTTAGCTCTGACATCTCTCTAGCTTTATCTCTCTAGAAAGAAACGTACTGACTTAAGCATCGGAGATGGTACATCAAGCACCACCCCCCCTCCGTGCTTGATATTGCCCCTCTTGCAGGGCACGTGGAGAAAAGAAGGAGAAGGGCAGAAGGATACGGATCAGAACGACCGAACTCATGAAGCACAGGATCCGCTAGTTCACAAGTGAGGAGTAGGATTTAGGCCGGCGACCCGTTGATCTGAAACCTATAACCTAACAGAGTGTAAACACCTAATTTTGGTCCGCGCGTAGCACGTTCAAAATGTCATATGCGATGCGTCAAAAAAGGAAGTATTTAAATATGGAAGGTCGCGAAGTTTCTAAAGATAGGACTGACTTAAAATAAGATAGTGTATATGCATTATTTATTGTAAAATATTTAGAAAATATATTATGTGTATTTATGGTGAAATACATAAATATATATATGTATATTTTCGGAATATTAAATGCATATATTTTTCAGATTTTATTTTCCTAGTTTAGGGGTCCTAGTTTAGCTATAAATAGGCTTCTTTTACATGTAAAAAACACACAATAGCAATGACATTACATCAGATTTTGGAATCCGTGCAAATTTGTCCTGTAGTGTAAAGTTTTTGTTTTGTTTTTTTTTTTTTTCTGTAAAAGAAACCTCCTCCCGCCGGTGTCAGGAATTTTCTGGTGACTCCGCTGTGTCTCGGCTCCGCCATGCCCTCAGTCCAGCCCCCCGTGACTGCCCGTCCGCCGCTCGCCACGGCTTCGTCGCCGTGACCCTCGCCGCCGACACGCCCGAAGTCGCCACGTCGTCCGCATCTCTCTCTCTCTCTGTCTCTCTCTCTCTCTCTCTCTCTCTCTCTCTCTTTTCTTTCTATCTCCTCTCTTCTTCACAAACGGCCAACCTCCACCCATCCCTGCTTCAGCTCCGACCTCTTCCACCTGCGCTGCCACCAACCAAAGCTCCATAGCCAGCCACCAAAACTCGCCGGAGCTCCGCCCTCACCCTCGCTGCCGTTCCCGCCATCTCCGACCACCGTGGAAGCTTGCTCACCCGCATTGGTCGTCGCCGTGTCGCTGCCTTGTCCGCTGCATCGCCTACCACCGGACGCCCACCAGCTCTTCTGTCGGCCCAGCACCATCACTGTCTGTTCGATCGGCGCCCACCATGCTCTCCGGAGTTCTTTCCGTTGCCAAGCGTCCCTCTGCTACTGTCTTCTTCCGTGCAGGTATTTTTTTTAATTATTATATTTTATTATTATTCTGATATCACACTGTATTATTATTATTATATTAGGTTTATTAATATTAGTTTTGATTTGATCAGATAGTTTAATTTTAATTGATTAGAATATCCAATTGCTCTAATTATGTATGTATACATGTTGAATTATATTAGATTTTATATGGATTTAAGCATGCTTGATAAATTCGGTGTTTAGGAGTTATAGATCATAATTAGTTTTTTTTAGACTTAGTTTATAGTTAGATAACGTTTTTGCGTATGATGATTAAATGTTGGATTGTTAGATTAATTAGGATGTCATACCATACATAAAAAAGTAAAGTTGACAAATTAAGCGAATTGAGTACCGAAAGGGCGTAGTTAAATATTTATATACCCCCGAACTCGAATTTCTGATCGTAGACCAATTTTTATACCTATGTGTTTAATTCATTATTCGCTTAGGTAAATTTAGGATTCTAGTTAGCCTTATAATTAACTAGTGGCGACTCTTTCAAAATTGCACGTTTTCAAAACGCTATCGCCTTAGGTCAGATTTTAGGTCCGACAAAGAGAAACATAAAAAATTACAACAAGACTTGGTCGAACATCTCTGGCAATTTAGTAATGTCTGTGACAATTCTATGTAATCTCAAATATATATAATTATTTATTTATTTTAGTTGACAACTTTAATTTATTGTTTTTATATTTATTGTAATGTAACTTTTAAATTATTGCAATCATTATTTAAAAAAATTATGTGCTCATTTTTATGTTATATTCATAATGTTTTTATCATTTTTAATTACAAAAGAAACGTAATATTTTTTTAAAAATTAAATTATAGTACGTAAATAATAGAACTATTTCCCTAAAGACGTCGATTTTCAAATTTCAGAATAACAACATACGTCGGTCAAAAGTGGAATCCAGATATTTGATTCACAATTGATAAATTTTGACTAACTCAAAAAAATGTAAATTTTTATTAAAAAATTCAATTACATTTTTATAATTTTGTATATATTTTCCCTATTTTTTTAATTAAAACATCTTTGAATCTCATTATTTATTCATGTCCGTATTTGTAAAAAAATATGAATATATAATTTATATATAATGATATATAATTTATATATAATGCAAAAATTATATTTGAATTATGAAATTATGTGGGTCCCAAGTAGAAGTGGAACTTGGCATCCACTACTGGAGAGAGTGCCAATTTTACAGTGTCATTTACTATAGCAAATACTGTAGCAGTGCCACTTTGATGAGTTGGCAGTGACGTGGCTGCTGATGTGGAGGCACTAGGAACTTGCTATTGGAAGTGGTCAATATGATGATACCTTAAGTAACGCAATATGATGGAACCGTATATATAGAGATATATATATATCGATTATATAATGGCCAAAGGCCATTTTGTAACCGCCAAATTTCTATATGATTATCTATATTGCTAAGGCAGAACTTGGTTTTACACAAATACCCTTCTGAATATTAGAAGAATTAATTAATGTAATCAATTAACTTAGGGTTTTGTAGTAACTTATTATTTCTAAATATTTGAAGAAAAAACATTACAAATTGTCACTACAAAGAATCGAACCTATGATTTAATGCATAAAAGCCACACATCTTTACCATCTATCTATACTAATAAAGTATTTACTACTTTCTTAATACTTAATTGTATTAAACGGTTCGAATACTAAAATTAACTTAAATTGTGAAAAAAAAAATTATATCAAGTTTAAATATAATCTAAAATTTTAAAATAAATTCTAGATGGACCGAGAGAAAAAAAAAAATCATCAGAATTGCATGATGATCATGTTTTGAAATTTAACTAACAATATTAATGTATTTCTAATGCATATCGTTGTAAGTTCATGATGATACGTTAGGAACCAATATTATTAATACATTTTCACGAATAAATGTTATGATACAAATCATGATTTATTGTTGAAAAGTGGTTCTTTCATTTTCCTTTTCCACTTTTAGCGTATTTTTATTATTTCAAAAAAAATTAATTAATTTTGAATAGTGACATAAATATTAGCCCTACTATTATGTGCATATACATCTACAATTGCAAAATATAATAAATTAACTTTTTCTTAATTGGCTTAAGTGGTATTTCTTAATGTGTATATTAAATATACTGGTATATGCTAGAAGTGTGTGTATTGTCGTCTTGGGACATAATGAGTCTGGCTTTAAGGAATTACAAATGCATCATTAGCTCTAATAATATAAGAATAGAACTTGATTAAAAAAAATCACGTACCAAGGGATTCTTTGTTCAACGAAAAATGAGCAAAAACATATACCCACCTACGATTTAATGCATAAAAGCCATACGTCTTTACCATATATATATGCTAATAAACTTTTGTTACTAGGGATGGCAACGGGTCACGGGTACCCGCCGACCCGCGGGTACCCGACCCGATGACCCGTGACCCGCGGGGCGGGTTCGGGTTTGGGTTCACGGGGGCCCGCCGACCCGTCTCGACCCGACCCGAGCTTTTATTTTACATATATATTTAATATATGTATATTATATAAAACTATACGAGTAATATAACACATAGTCAAAATAACAATTATTCTAATGAATATGGTGATTTATATTTGGATTATGAGTTAATTTAATAATTTATAATTTAAATTTGGAGTTGAATTTGGATACGGTAACATAGAATTTAGAATTTAAGATTTAAAATGATAAAGTATACCTCACACGTGTCGACCCGCGGGTTGACCCGACCCGACCCGACCCGACCCGACCCGAAAGTGCATGGGACGGGTCGACCATATTGACCCGCGGGGCGGGTCCGGGTCTGGCGATACCCGCCCCGACCCGCCCCATTGACATCCCTATTTGTTACTATCTTAATACTTAATTGTATTAACTGGTTCCGAATACTGAAATTAACTTAAATTGTGAAAAAAAAAATATTATATCAAGTTTAAAAATAATCTAAAAATTTAAAATAAATTGTAGATGGACCGAGAGAAAAAATTATCGGAATCGCATGATCATGTTTGGAATTTAACTAATAATATTAATGTATTTCTAATGCATATCGTTGTAAGCTCATGATGATACGTTAATAGCCAATAATATTAATATATTTTCACGAATAAATGTTATGATACAAAGTATGATTTATTGTTGAAAATTGGTTCTTTCATTTGTTTTTCTACTTTTAGCGTGTTTTTATTATTTCAAAAAAACTTAGTTAATTTTGAATAGTGTCATAACTAAATTAGCCCTACTATTATGTGCATATAAATCTACAATTGCAAAATATAATCAAATTAACTTTTTCTTAATTGGCTTAAGTGGTTTTTCCTAATATGTATATTAAATATACTGGTATATGCTAGAAGTGTGCGCATTGTCGTCTTGAGACATAATGAGTCCGACTTTAAAGAACTACAAATTGCATTATTAGCTCTGATAATATAAGACCCAAACCTTATTAAAAAAAATCACCCACCAAAGGGCTCTCAGTTGTTCAACGAAAAAGAAGCAAAAACACATTAAATGATTCTTAGTCTCTTGAGCATTATTATAATTTTTTAATAATTTGTTCAAAACTTTATATAATATGTTATATTTTACATAAATTAAGTCAATTTTTTTTGCAATGCTCACGTATGTCTATAATCGTAAACAAAAGTAAATTGATATTTTAATCCACTTAAGTGGATTTCCCTAATGCTTATACTAGATACCTGCGCGCGCTACGCGCGTGCGCGTTGTCTTCCTGAGAATGTTGTAATGACATCATTAGAATGACTCCGAGAATGATACAAGATCGGCTCAATTCCTAGAATGATACAAGAACATAACCGTATTTTCTTAAAAAATTCAATTAAACTATTAACATACTGTTATAATGAAAATAAAAAAAAATTCTAAAAATTTAAAGTAAAATGCTCGAGGGATCGGGAGCTCTATAGTGAATGTTCTTGCTCCCGGTCCCTCGAGCATTTTATTTTAAATTTTTTAGATTTTTTTTTTTATTTTCATTATAACAGTATGTTAATAGTTTAATTGAATTTTTTAAGAAAATACGGTTATGTTCTTGTATCATTCTAGGAATTGAGCCGATCTTGTATCATTCTCGGAGTCATTCTAATGATGTCATTACAACATTCTCAGGAAGACAACGCGCACGCGCGTAGCGCGCGCAGGTATCTAGTATGGTTAATGGTTGAATGATACCTTAAGTAACGCAATATGATGGAACCATATATATAGAGAGATATATATATATATATATATATGGTTAATGGTTGAATGATACCTTAAGAGCATCCACAATGGTTTTACCTAAACTGTTTTCTTTAAAGTTGCCACGTAGACATTTATGTACATTTTAAATAATACGTAAATTTAAGACACACGTAAAAAATATTTTCTCTGCAATCGTATTACTTAAACATATTCCTTAAATATATTTTATTATTAAATTTTCCAACAACCACCAATGAGATATTAGCATTAATTATTAAATGAATTAATTTATAATAAAAAAATTAGTTACGTAATACATAGTGCATTACTTAAATTTAAGGAATGCTTTATGTAAAAACATAAATTTACGTGTGTGGGTCCCATCTTTAAGGAATGCTATGTAAAACTACTGTAGATAGTTTTTGTTGCTTTACTTAAATAAACATGTAGGACCCACGTTTACGTATTCTTTACGTAATACCACTGTGGATGCTCTAAGTAACGCAATATGATGGAACCGTATATATGTATAATCGAAAGATACCTTATAGCGCGTTTAATTCGGCGCATCATTAATAAGTGATAAGAAATATAGATTCATTTGTTTTGTTGCACTTTAAATACTATAAATTAAACATAGTTTGGAAATGCAAAATTATTTAAAAAAAACAATAGAAAATTTATATTTTATCTTTAAAAATTATATTAACATTTATATATTTAATTTCGAATGAAAACCTAAAATATATGAAAAATTCATAAGTCGGACCCAGTCCAGGTTTATGTCCTGGTTGGGTCAGATCAAAGAGCATTCACAAAGTAAAGCTCCAACTCCTACTCTCGCTTGTTGCCACATCAGTGACAATTAATTAATGTGTTAAAAAAGTAAAAGTGTCCAGGAGTTATCAATTACTCCATAGATGCCTACATTTCTCAATCCCAACTTTAGTTTTATAAATAAAAAGATATTGTAATGGTGTGATGAGAGAGAGTAAACCCCACCAGGGATGGGTGAGACACAAAAATGAAGATTAATTTAATGAAAGAAGACAAGACACAAACTTGTGTGGATGAGTTGCGTCATTTGTATTGTGATGCTCTAATTTCTTTTTTTTTTCTTTTTTAGATTTAAAATAAATAACTTAATTTATAATTTTTTTTGTTGAAAAATTAAGATTTTTTTTGTTAATTATAAGTATACTCAATTTTTTCTTTATTTTTAGTATTTAATAAATTTTAACTTTATTTTAGTAAATTTTAAAAATATTTTGAAATATATTCTTTAATTTTAATTTTTTTTTAGTTTATCTATATAGGAAGCGACATGCGACAAATCACTACCAAACCCTCTTCCAAGCACAACCAAATCTTGCCAACCCAACATCCACAGAACCAACGTTCTGCGAATTGAGCCAACCCAAGTTGCAATGCTATGCCTGGATATAACAAATCTGGAAACAGACGCGGCGCTATCTAAAATTGGACCAGACAAAGCACCAGGGCCAGACTGCTACCCTACTCATATTTTCCAGAAAACTACTGCAATCACAAGGAGTGATCTGGCAAAGGCCATTTGACATTTTTTTGCGATGGCAAGATGGAACCAGAGACAAATTGCACGACAATTTTCCTACTCCCAAAATGTGAATTTCCACGGTCCATGAAAGACTGGCGCCCAATAGGTTTGAGTAACACAACCTACAAAGTAGTCGCAAAAATTCTAGTCAACCGCATCCGCTCAATAATTCCAAAACCGATCTCACCATTCCAAACGGCCTTTGTTCCAGGAAGAAGCATCACCGACAACAGTTTCCTTGTACAGGAACTGCTTCACACAATAAAAATGAGACAGAAGGGATGCAAATGGATCTTGGCTTTGAAATTAGACATGAGTAAAGCGTACGACATGGTAGAATGGTCCTTCTTTAAATCAGTCTTAATAAGTATGAGTTTTCCCCCAAAATTCATAAGCTTGATAATGGAATGCCTAACCACCTCCTCCTTTCAAATACTGATCAACGGGGAAACGGCCGGACCTTTCAAACCTACAAGAGGTCTAAGACAAGGGGACCCCGTGTCACCTTACCTCTTCATCTTGGTTGCCCAAATGATGTCTTAAGAGCTGTTAAGAGCACAACAGGAAGGCCGAATACAAGGTATAAGACCTGGAAAATTTACATAAGAATTCACCCACCTACTATTCGCAGATGATAGCTTTCTCTTCCTTGAAGCTTCATCGGACAATGCAACCATTCTAAAGGAAATCCTAGATACATACCAGAAGGAATCGTGCCAATTGATAAACTATAGCAAATCAAGCATTTGCTACAGCCAGAACGTCCCGAAATTGGTGGCCTCAAACATTTCGGATATTTTAGGTGTCCGAGATATGTTACCAGATGAACTATATTTTGGTCTACCAACATATTGGTCCAAATGCAAAAAAACATGTGGGAGAAAAGATAGTCCAAAGAACCACCTCAAGAATCCAGGGATGGATGAACAAACTACTACCACCACCAGCAGGAAGAGAAGTGCTTATCAAATCAGTCGCCAGTGCGATACCAACTTACACAATGTCTTGCATAAACTTTTCAAAGAGAACGACAGGTCAAATCGACAAATTGATTAGACATTTTTGGTGGAACACAGACAACACAAAAAAAGGGATACACTGGGTTTCATGGGATAAGTTGTGCAAACCGAAGCAAAATGGAGGGCTAGGCTTCTGAGATACACAAGCATTCAATTTGGCCCTTTTGGAAAAACACGTAGTGAGAGTGATTACACACAAGGACTCACTCTGGGTCAAATGCGTAAAAGACAAATATCTCAGGAACACAACCTATTTCAACACAAAACTACAATAGTATCATTCACCTGTCTGGATAACGGTTACCAAACTATAGAAGTTCCTTCTCACAGGAACAAGATTGCATGTCGGTAACGGCCACTCCATCAAATTCTGGACAGATCCCTGGGTACCCAACATGGGACTCTTGAAGGACTGGGTACCCCAAAGCACGATTACCCCAAGCGTCAAGGTCAATCATTTCATTTCCAACGGCCGCTGGTTGATGGATACCCTGGAAAACCTTCTACCTGATGTCATCAAGAATGCAATTTCCCTACTAGAACTTCCACTCTTCAACACTCCGGACATGCTCCTCTGGTTACACAGTGACACCGGAATTTACACCGTAAAGTCCGGTCATCACTTCATTTACTCATGTCTCCATCCTGAGACAGAAGGAATCTCGTCTGCAACCACCAAGATTGCCAATACATCCTTTTGGAAGAAACTATGGAACTCCAGGTTGCCTCCAAAAATTCGTATATTCATCTGGAAGGGCTGCAACAACGGTTTGCCATTCGGGCAGAATATCCAAAGACAAATTCCCTCATTCAATCCTAGGTGTCATCTTTGTTCTCTAGCAAACGAGACATGGGATCATGTCACGTGGAAATGTCCTTTTGCCGAAAGAGTATGGTTTCGTTTGAATCTAGGCATTCACCCATCAGCCACACCATTCCGATAAGTGGTGGAGTGGCTTTTTGAGAAGGACCCAGGGATTCACTTTCCTGGGCCTGAGGTCGATCTATTTAGTCAGAAATGCTTGATCTTATGGGGGATTTGGCTTGAGAGGAACCTAGTTATTTTTCGACAGAAAATCCCTACTGCGATCTCTGTCATGAACCAGATACATAGGGCATCTTTTGACTGTGCTAACATGTTTGATTCTGTTCGATCTCTAGGCAGGCAGTCCGGAAGCACCCGAGCTCCCTTGAGACCCAGAACCACAACCCCGACACGTACATGACCCACCATTGTATGTGACGGGGCCGTCAGAAGCACTACTAATACTATCTACGGAGCCACAATTTTACTAAACGAGAGTGAGAACATCTCGGCGGTCTCCATTACCTCGGCGTACGGCGACGAACCCCTTCTCGCGGAAGGATTAGCTTGCAGGGCAGGACTTTTGTTAGCACGTTTTTCCCGTCGAAGTCCCCATACCTTGTTCACGGACTCGACAAACTTTCTGAAACATATATCCTCCTTCTCTAATGGTTGTATTCCATCCCTGTTCGGTCTTGTCAATGATATTAGATTTCTTTTAAGTTTACTTTCGTTTAGTATCAAAAATGTTCATAGGACTCGCGTTCTTCTAGTACATAACACTGTTTCGTTGGATGCTACGGTTGATGTAACGGAATGCTGGTTTACTCCCGACATTCCCCAGGTTTTTGAGGAATTCAGAGGCTCTTTTGCTTATTTGAATGCGGTATAATATATGTTGCTTCTGATAAAAAAAAATATAGGAAAGTTATGTTCGTAAAATATGAAATTCTCTTTGCAAACCACACAATGATGGATATACGCCCAATTTGAATCCGTCTCCGTTCGGATTGTCTTATTTTGATCGCGCCGCTTACGATTGCAAATCCAAACATAGACCCGAGCACTTCACTCGCAACTCGAACGGCCCGGAAAAGCCAAAATATTCGTCCGGACCGGTCTGTTGGTCTCACCTAGGTGAGATCGGGTTGGTCCACCCGATCTCTCCTAGGAGGGATCGGGTGGCCTCACCCGACCTCTCTTAGGAGGGATCGGGTCAGCTGACCCGGCCCCTCCCCCGGGAGGTCAGGCAAGCAGACTGATCCAACACTTAGCCAATTTTGCTCACCTCTCCGTGCCATTAAGGGTTTAGCCCTGTCGTTATGCGTTAAATAAGTACGCTTAGGGATTAACGGTGTTATTAAGCCACCTTAATCACCCCGAAACCTATATATACTTCTCAAGTTCTATTCATTTGGATCATGTTGCATCTTTACACATTTTTAGCTCTGCCTTCTCTCTACTTTATCTGTCTAAGAATCTCAGACTGACTTAGGCATCGGAGATGGCACATCGAGCAACACCCCCCTCTCTGTGCTCGATATCGCCCCTTTTGCAGGTCGGCAAGGAGCGAGAAGACGGACCACGTTGAGCCGACGGATTACATTTACGAGTCAACGGATCATCAAAGAAAGCAATTTACCCGTGAGAAGTGTCATTCGGACCGAAGACCCATCGACCCGATACACGCGTCTAAACACTTGGCGCCGTCCGTGGGTTTTGAACAAAAAGCCTACCTATCACGAGTCAGATGGCAAGCATATATGTTATTCATGGAGGCTCTGGAGCTGGTGGTGAATTAGCCAATACAAGAGAGGCATATATGACACAAGTAGGAGATAGCACAATCAAAGAAAGTAAAGGAGAAAAGAGAAGATACAATTAAGTTCTCAAAGAAGGACATGGAGCATGTGTTACCAAAGAACAACGACGCCTTAGTCATAACGATGAAAATCAATGACATGGACATAGGTAGAGTCCTAGTAGATGGTGGAAGCTCGCCAACCATCCTCAGCAAGAAAGTGATTGACATATTAGTCGTGAGACCAAGTAGCATAAAACAAGTGCACTCCCCACTCATAGGATCTTCAAGAGAGCCTGCGTGATTTGAACCAAAGCCGTTAATAAGATAACCAAGTGCCTGCATCGATTTTCATGTACGAAGGGTTCAGTGCAAGAGGTAAGTCGTCCAGTAAACGCGATGACTATGCCTCACAGACAGAAGATGACATGATAGAAGCCGTGGACGCATCGCAATTGTTGGAAGGCGTAACCCAGTTTTCCAAAGAAATGATGGAGTATACGATGCACCCACATACATGTGTTGGTCATCAACAAGGATAGCTAAGGACCCTCCTCTCAAGGATTCGAGACCACCACGTCGTACAAGTAACAAGGTACCAAAGGCAGTGAGGCCAGTAGTGGAACCACCTCTGCCAGCCCCTCAAGAAGTGCCACCAATGCCCGCTCCTAAAAGAGATACCACTCGTCCAAGAGACGCAACAGGAACCGCCAGCTCCTAATGCTCAACAGGCACCTCCGGTGTCGATACCACAAGAAGATTCGTATGATGCATCTACGCCGTCGACACAACGCCATCCAAGAAAGAGCATTGCAACTAGTGCTACCTCGCATCCTAGGAGGACCTACCATAGGAACCCCCCCCCCCCCCCCCTCAATATTTTTCTTATGGCAGGCCGCCATAAGATCAACCATTCAGGATGACCGGCAACACAATCCCATCATATGTTACACCAACGTGAACCCCTAGTAAAAGAAGGATTCATGTCAGCCATAGATGAATTGATAGCGTACCGTAAGGCAGGGAGAGCTAGAAGACACGGACCACCACCAGTGGCTCTGACTGACCAAGCCCCACCAAGAGACATTCCAAGAAGAGATCAAAGTGAGGTACATCGTCCCGACAACTCGAAAGGCAACCGCCTACTCATGATACACCGCTACAGGTTCCAACCCCTCGTGCAAGACAAACCTCGGTACACCTCTCCCAGGGATAGAGGGGCAGTTTGAAAGACAAAGCTTTGAGCATGGAACTCACGGAGTGACATACTATGTTACTACATCATTATTACAATGAGAAGACTTACAGACAGGCACAATGGAGAGAGATCACACATAACATGTACAGAGGATATACCTCCGCCTAGTCTGCCTCGGCAAGGAGGCGACCTTATAATTACCAAGGAAGTAGGGGATATCAACATCCCCACACCCATATCCTTCCCATATCCTCTTATTTAATTTAACTGCATAACAATTCAACTCCCTGAAAGGGGTATATTCTGATACTCGATATCACCATGTTTTTCAAGAATGATCATACCGGATGTCTTCGGGCTCCGTATTATATATATACATAGGTTGACTACTAAAATAGTCCATCAAAAACCCAGTCGCAACCAAGAGAGTCGCCACCAAGACTGCACACCAATGACGAACGAAAGCATCGTCATTAATCAAGACATCTCCGCCGATAAACGGTCATGTTCAAACATGTTTGTTCGACACTACCGTTCGCTTAACTTCCTCAAAGGAACACATAAGGAACAGACTGCTCAATCTCAAAGGGAACCTATAAGGTCTAGACTCTGGGAAAAGATCACTAAGATGGAAGGCTCACTTCCAAAAATAAGTTGAACACTCTCAACATCCTATAGAAGAATTACCATAAGGGTCACAAAGGACTGCCCCCAACACAACCTTCCAACAAGAATCTTAGTGCTACGTTCGTCGGAAGACACCATCGGGCGTTGATATGTAAGGGGGGCACAATCCAAGTCACAACATGTCTTCCTCACAAAAATAAAGAGAATACCTATTAGCATAAGAGGGGGCAGTCCCGAGCAAATCCCTCCAAAAAATTGGGGAAACCATATCACATGAACATCGCCCACCTTCAGAGGCAAACGCCTCCAATGGATATATATGATTTCACAAAATAACCAGGAGATGCGACTACACCTAGTAAGCTCATTTCAGGTAATAGAATACACTTCCATCAAGGACCTTTCAAGGGTCCCAAGCCTAGCAAGGGAAGAAGGGCGACACCATCATCCAGCGTTTGAAAAAGGATATGGAAAACATAGTTTCCACACAGCGATATATTGGTCATAACAGAGGGAATAACTAGCTTTGACATGAAAAGAATCATAGTGCATGAAGGGAGTTCGCTAGACATCCCCCACGCGCAGTTATTGATGATACTAGGAAAGAGTCCGGCATACCTAATACCAAGGGACCCTCTACTAGTAAAGGTGGTCAGAATATCAACATACCCATTAGGAACACAGTACTGCAAATGGGGATGGAACAAGGATGAAAGACATATCCTTACAAATATCCTTGCAGTTATCTTTCAAAAATGAACTCCCTTGAGGGAGAGTTTATCTAATAGACGACCGTGTTTTTTTTCTCAAAATATGATCCTAAACTGGAGATCCTTGGACTCCGTCTTACATATGCAATGAATGATATGTTTATCAAAGATAGGTACGTGAAGATTCAAGATAGCGCCCTTTAGATTAGGCGCATACCTCTATCAAGTGCGACGCATTTGGGTGGTCATGGACACTCCTTCGCCATCCCATAAGAAAGAAAGGAAACCAAGGATACAAGTCCTAACAAGACAGGCACCGGTAGCAAATCTTGCCATAGACTTCATGCGCCAAGCGAGAAACTCTAAAGATGCAACATTCGCAAAAGAGATAGTGCAACAACCAGAATATGAAAAAGGAGATATATCTCCCATCAAGGGCCTCAGAGCATGATAATAGTTTTACAAGATTAACCAAAGAAGAGCTCAAAAGCTTGGGTAGTAAGGCTTCAAAATCAACCCTTACACTAAACGCACATCCTGATCAAGCATTTTGCCTGTGAGGGGCAAGACATTTTCTTCTGACATCCCATCAAGAGGAAAACCCCGATAAAGAGAGCACTAGGAGAAGGTCCCACCTTTAAGATTATAAACCAAACACATAGTGAGTGAAGGCTACAACAAAGGAAAAGAGAAGGAACTTGTCAGCTCGACACCCCCCAAACATGTATACGTACGCAACTAAAATGCAACTTCTAATGAAGTTAGTCTACAAGGCATAGCAAATACGGGGGCAAACCCAAGGAAAAGCACGAGACATCACCTGCAAATCTAAAGGAAAATATCATTTTTAAGTTCAAGTCCTAATTCAAGGAGAGCCTATAATCAAGATTGGAGGTGGGAGGGACATGACCAATGTGACACTCCCTAAAAGAATTGAAAAATATTCCAATGTAAAGGCAAAGGCGGAGCACACTAAGTACCACAACACTTCAAGAAGATTATTACAGACCGATCGGACCCCCCATGCCCGAGCAAGGGGCATGCATCAGACTCACTAGTCCGAAAAACAGCTTCAAGTTAAAAAACTCGAGATACCATGCTATGAGAAAGCTCTTCAACTCAAATGCAACCCCTTCCAAGATACGTTATTCATACTCGATAATCACCGCAAAAACGTTTTTCTCAAAACACAAGGAAGATGGTGCAATAATTTACAAGCTTTCTCTGGATATGAACACTACCACAACCAATTACCAAGAGAATGGAAATCACCCATCGCACCCAAGCAAGCAGACATATTGGATACAACACAAGATTAGGGAGCCCCAAGCATAAGGGGTACCCAACAGAAAATGAACGAGAGGCCTTCAACGACCAAATATGAAAGGCGGTGTAACCACCAAGAAACTTGGGGGGCACCAAACGAACAAGTGCTTGGTAGTCCAACTAAGTGTAAATGAAGAGATTAGAAGCAGAAGGTCACAAGAACATGCAACACCTCTTCTCCTAGAAGAGGTCACATAAGAGGGAAAACAACCTATATTTCCTGTACGGACTCGTCCTAAGTTGGCACCATATAAGCATCGCCCTCGAAAGGTGATCTCCCACACTCAGGAAAAGCCTAGGTAATAGGCAATATCATATAGAGAAAACTCAAGTAAAGATTCAGAAGCGTATCAAAGACGCAAACTACCTGGGAAATGACACAAGGTAAAGTATTATTCTGAGCCCTCCGGGAGCTTGTCTCGTGAACAGTATCGACGCCCCCAAGAGCGTATCTTGAGAGAAGTTTTAAACTATGAAAAATTGTGCGCCCTCCGGGAGCCTGTCCCGCGAACAGTATCGACGCCCTCAAGAGCGTATCTTGAGAGTAGTTTTAAACTACGAAAAATTATGCGCCCTACGGGAGCCTGTCACGTGAATAGTTTCTACGCCCCCAAGAGCGTATCTTGAGAGTAGTTTTAAACTACGAAATTCAGTGACCTCCGAGAGCCTATCTCGTGAAAATTATGTGCCCTCCGAGAGCTAT
Source organism: Clarkia xantiana subsp. parviflora (assembly GCA_036873135.1). Taxonomy (NCBI): domain Eukaryota; kingdom Viridiplantae; phylum Streptophyta; class Magnoliopsida; order Myrtales; family Onagraceae; genus Clarkia; species Clarkia xantiana. The sequence goes on from JAPTYO010000001.1 coordinate 14,381,792, forward strand.
CTCGCGAACTAATTTTGTGCCCTCCAAGAGCCTATCTCGTGAAAAATTATGTGCCCTCCGAGAGCCTATCTCGCGAACTAATTTTGTGCCCTCCGAGAGCCTATCTCGTGAACATATTCCGTGCCCTCTGAGAGCCTATCTCGTGAAAAGTTTTGTTCCCTCTGAGAGCCTATCTCGTGAAAAGTTCCGTGCCTTCCGAGAGCCTATCTTGTGAAAAATTTCGTGTCCTCCGAGAGCCTATCTCGTGAAAATTTCTGTTCCCTCCGAGAGCCTATCTTGTGAAAAGTTTCGTGCCCTCCGAGAGCCTATCTCGTGAACTAACTCTGTGCCCTCCGAGAGCCTATCTCGTGAAAACTTCCGTGCCCTCTGAGAGTCTTTCTCGTGAAAAATTCTGTGCCCTCTGAGAGCCTATCTCATGAAAAGTTTCGTGCCCTCCGAGAGCCTATCTCGCGAACTAAATATGTGCCCTCCAGGAGCCTATCTCGCGAACATATTTCGCTCCCTTCGAGTGCCTATCTCGTGATAACATTATGCACCCTCCGAGAGCCTATCTCGCGAACATATTCCGCGCCATCTGAGAGCCTATCTCGCGAACACATTCTGCGCCCTCCGAGAGCCTATCTCGCGAACGTATTCCGCGCCATCCGAGAGCCTATCTTGTGAAAATATTTACAACGTCTCCAAGAACGTATCTTGAATAGACCTTCACATATACAAGTAAGGTTACATGAGAAGTACAAGTATGATTATGATGACAATGCAGGAATGAAAAAAAATTAAGTGGAGTAATGAAAGAACACTCCGACAAAATAGAAGAAACACGACGATAGGCAAATTACAAATCACTCAGAACGTATTGTGAAGAAGAATAGCCTAACAAGTCACCCAAGGCAACCTCTGACAAACATTATTGTCCCGCATGTCGCCCTCGCGTGACCTTTGCTCGAATTCGACTTGAACATCGTCAAGCACGACTGTCGACAAAGCATCGCCCTGGCATATTGTCAAGCACATCACATGAAGGGGACATCCCAAAAGCATAAATGATACAACATCAGACAAGACGAGATGTCGGGACCAAACCCAACAAACCTAGCCTAAACAAAAGACAGCTATAGCAATGAAGGTTCTTCAATAAGAAATGAATGCTAAAGCACAACTTCATACATCGCGAAGTGGCTATCATGTCCACACACTACAAAGTGGCTATCATGTCCACATACCAAAAGGTGGCTATCATGTCTACACATCAAGAAATGGCTATCAAGTATACACATCGCGAGGATGTTATCACGACTACAAACCTAATGAGTCTACGTCTAACCTTAAGAGGAGGTCCAAGGAAAAGGGAAAAGCAATATCCTTCATACGCTCATCAAAGATCTGCAATTATATCTCAACCTTCCTGAATGATACCAGGTACGAGACGTCCTCATTATGAAGACAACCTCTATATTTCACGAAATCAACCATAGAAAGGAGAATCACGGCAAGCACTATCGGGGGCATATAACGAAACAATCCCCACAACGATTAAAACTCTGATACTAGTAGAGGCTAACTCGAGAGCAGTCTCCACCAAACTTTCAAGCAGAAATTTGCTATCTTAATTAGAGCCATGACAAAAGAAAGGAGTCTCAATGAAAGGCGATGATCACACGCATCACCAAAAGCAAGATATTCAACGCAATGGTTAATCACATGACCCCATAGGTATGACAAAGGCACCTTCAAAGTCGTCAAACCTACATGAAGAAGAAACAGACCTGAGACTCGGCCCCTCGACTAGGGGGCAGATGATAGACGAGAGACATCAAGATCTATGGTCATCCCATCGTCATCCACAGGTTGCTTCCCTTCGTCAAGCAAAAAGGGCGTCTCTTCGACCACTATCTCCTTATCACGAGAGGGAGTTGGTAAACGGGCACTTGAAGAAGAGTCTCTCGCGGCTTTCTTCTTCTTGGAAGTCGAGGGCCCGACCTCAGAATCAGGCTTCTGTGCCTAATACTTGGATTGACTTGAACTCTTGCCCACCGCAAGAACCCGCTCGATAACCAGGGGTGAATGCTCTAACAACAAGAAGGAAGCAACATGAGGACAGTCATAAGTATACCATAAAGGAAAGAGAATAGAAAAAGAACATACTAGAAGCCACTGCAACCTTCCCTGACTTAGAATATTTCTTGACCTCAGAAGCAGAGCTAGAGGGTACCTTCTTCCTAGCCAAATCAACGGTGCGTTCGGAACGTTCCGCCTGCACATTATACGTTTTTCCATGAAACCAACCTACAAGGAGGAAACAAAAGATGAATGAAAACAAGAGGATTAATGACATACCAGACTCATGAAAGGAAGGGTCAAGCGAATCCCCGCCTCATACAAGTCCACCTCGGACACCCAAGACACAGGACAATGAGATTTAATCCCATTGCTTTGATAAATGATCTTCATGGTCTCCTTGTCCAAAGGAGAAAACTCCCCAAAGGTGGACCAGCCATTCGAGCATCCGACGGAAAGTTCGACCCTTACTCAGAGAAGGACGGGATACGCCCATTACGGGGGGAAACCTCAACATCAAGCTACGGGGGCAAAACCGACACCCAAGAAATCCGACCATCAAAGGGCGAGATACACCGCCAAAAGGAACAAACCCCAAAGCACTACAAAGAGGGCAAACATTTAGCTTCCCCCAAAAGAAACGACGCTCCGACACATCCGAAGGAAGGAGCAATCATTAACATATGTCAATTAACCTCTCCGCACACGGCAGGTAAGAAGAAAAGCTTGTAAGCATTTTCACCCCCACTTTTATGTAAAACGAATTGCAGGACAAGGGTCAAGAGCCATACACACGCTCCAACAAAGGAAGGAAAATGTCACACCTGTCAAAAGTCGAGTATCAAAGACAATGCTCGTACTAATACAAGGGAAGCAGAACGATGTGTCCCATCAAGTGACAGAGCTCGCCCTCTCGGATAAAAGGGGTCTATACTCTCACCCTTGCACTTACGTTCATATTTATGATTTACACCTACAAGTGCACCAATGCCATCACTCATGACCCATCCATGCATACGTACATGTTTATGCTTACGCTCACGTGCATGCCAACATACGCACTCGTATGCTTTCAACACTTAGACATTCATGTACATGGTTGCTATATATTCCTGCATACATTCATGTCCACGATTGCAGCATACCCACTACCATACTTGAGTTCCTACTTTCATGTATGCTAGTACGCACCTTCATATTCATGATATATCCATGTTCTCTCAAATCAGCATTTATCATATACATATACCCTACATTCCCATACTTGGAATATTTTTGGACCCGGTCTAAATATTTTCTCACGGACAGAGTTCACCCCGTATGTGCACGTATTGATTACAATAGCATGCAATTGGATCACATTAGTCCATATTCATGATTGCATTGCATCCCCATGCATGTACGTATTTTTAGATACATACATAAGACGATCAAATTTTTATATCCACATTTTTCGGACACGGGCCTAGGCGCGTGCACGTTTGCTCTAACGTTTATATTTCCTCTATTTTGAGAAACTAAGGACAGGGTCCCGGAAAAGGCGCCTACGAACAAGCGAAGGATTCATCAAGAGGTAAAATCACGGTTTCAAATTGCGCGTGTCGTCCCATCGTAAGATAGAGTCAATCAAGGGTTAAGCCATTGGTTGACTCGGGGGCACGCGATGGATATACGCCCAATTTGAACTCGTCTCCGATCGAATTGTCTTATTTTGATCGGCCCGCTTACGATTGCAAATAGAAACTTAGACCCGAGCACTTCACTCGCAACGCAAACGGCCCAGACGAGCCAAAATATTCGTCGGACCGGTCCGTTGGTCTCACCTAGGTTAGATCGGGTTGGTCCACCGGATCTCTCCTTGGAAGGATCGGGTGGCCACACCTGATCTCTCCTAGGAGAGATCGGGTGGGTCAACCGGATCTCTCCTAGGAGGGATCAGGTTGCCTCACCCGACCTCTCCTAGGAGGGATCGGGTCAGCTGACCCGGCCCCTCCCCCGGGAGGTCGGGCAAGCAGACTGATCCAACGCCTTTGGGGTCAAATTTTCCGTCCGACCCCAAGGATCCCGACATCTCTTTACCCGTCCAACACTTAGCCAATTTTGCTAACCTCTCCGTGCCATTAATGGTTTAGCCCTATCGTTATGCGTTAACTAAGTACGCTTACGGATTAACGACGTCATTAAGCCACCTTAATCCCCCTGAAACCTATATATACTGCTCAAGTTCTATTCATTTGGATCATGTTGCATCTTTACACATTTTTAGCTCCGTCTTCTCTCTACTTTATCTCTCTAAGAATCTCAGACTAACTTAGGCATCGGAGAGGACACATCGAGCACCCCCTCCCTCTTCGTGCTCGATATCGCCCCTTGTGCAGGTCGGCAAGGAGCGAGACGACGGACCACGTTGAGCTGACGGATTACATTTACGAGTCAACGGACTATCAAAGAAAGCAATTTACCCGTGAGAAGTGTCATTCGGACCGAAGACCCATCGACCCGATACACACGTCTTAACACACAATATTATTCTAATTATATCCTTAAGTTATATTTTTTTTATTAATTTTGTAAAAATCGAAAAAGAGATGCGTTAATTTATTAAAAAAATATTTAGAATAATTTTATGCTCAAAATAAAAAAGAAACTATAAAAATATAATGGAAAATTATATTTTTTAGGGAAGGCCTAGTATTTAGATTTAGATTTTTTTAGAAAAAAAAACTAATAGACTTTAAAAAATAACTTGACAAACTTTGCAACTTGCGGTTTATGAAAAGTAATTAGTGGTTTACAAATAGAGTTTAGTTTTCTTTCTATATTATAATAGTGAGGTCATTTATGTCATTTCAAAATTTAATTCTTATTAAATATGGTTTTAAAACAGATAAAATAATATATTACATTTTATAATTTAGTATTTTGTTTTTCTAATCCACTAGTCGTAGTATATTTCCTCTTTGTTAAAGCTAAGATAGATATCAAACAAAAAGTGAAAATAAATTAAATTATATAAAAAATAAGGGAAAATATTTAAAAATTCGAAAATATATATTTACAGATCAGAAAAAAATGAAATATAAAATATTAAACTTAAATTATAGGCAATTTAAATAAAGTAGAAACTTATTGTTTCAAAAATTAAATTAAAAAAATATTTTAAATAATTAGTACAAATATTTACAAAACATAAATAAAAAAATAAATTAAAAATATTTCAGACGATATGTTAAAAAAATAAAGAGATAGCTAAGAGACTGTTGGGTTGATTGACCCAACCAGTGAACCACCGACAAGCGACCTAGTTTGGGTTGGAGTAGCCAATGTTTCAACCCTGCTCTCTTTTGAAAATTTTATTTTATAATACTTTTCTATAGTTTTTTCCTATTTTATTAATTTTCATAATTAATTTAATATTTAAAAAGTCACTCTTTTATTTTTTTTTTAAAAACTTATAAATTACTTATAAATTTTAGAAAATATTTTTTCATTTTTTTTATCGAAATTTTATTATTTTATATTTGTAATATTAGCTATTTTATAACATAATCACTATTGAAATTAAATATTTTTTTATTTATGTGTGTGATGCTGATGTGGCAACATATTATTTAAGTGTGAATTTTAGGAGAAAATATTAAGAGATAAGTATTTTACGAATATATTATCCCTAAATAGTAAAAAAAAAATACCCGAAGATAAATTACTACAATTATATGGTTAAATATTAGGGAATAACTATTATATATATATATTAGGGAATAACTATTTTATATATATATATATATATATATGTCTAAATAGTTAGAAAATATTATGAAAATATATTCGGAATACTTTTTACAAATATTTATCTTCGTAATGCGCCACAGACCGCGATTTTGAAATTTATGCTTGAGTCAAAATCAAGTGTTTACAAGGTCAGTAACCAAATTGCTACTTATACTATGATCTAATTATAAAATGTCACCTGAACTTTAATTTTTAAAATTGGCTACCTAAACCTTAATATTTTTTTTTAACAAATTTATATCTCTCTTACAATATTTGATAAAATCTACAGAAATTGAGTATGTTCCGGCTATGTTTTGATGTGTACCTGATTTGAGCTATGGATAAGTTGAAATGACTACATCAAAATGCCTTCAATTGGTTGTTTATGACCTCCCCAAATTTCAACGTTGTCTTTCAATTGGGTGGTCAATTAAACGTATGTCACTAAAATATTTTCAATTTCTTAACGAATCAATCCCAAGTCCCATCAAAAGACTTCATATGGCCTTAAAATGCTGATTTATGTCCAATTTGATGTAAATTGTAACATGTATATATCAATTTGCTCATAAATTGGAAGGTGATGTAGCCAATTTAATAATATTAAAAATCGGGTAGAAATTTTTAATTGGATCAAACCTCATGTGAGAATTTTATTATAAACCCTTTAATATTTTCAATTGTTATACTTTTGGAAATAAAATGTAAGCAAATTTTTTTTAAAACAAAAATGTTATCCCGACCCCTATTATCAATTTAGTGCATGCACCCCGAGAAATTATTAGATAGACCAAGTCCGCCATGTAGAATGTGGACTCAACCAATAAAAACATGACAACTCATTTATTGTATGTTAAACATAAATATCATAATGTAGATGTTTATATATGATTCTATTAATTTTCCTCTGTCAACATTAATTACCAAATTAATTATTTATATTAATTATTAATGAATATACATGATAGGTGTATCTAATAAGAAATATTACACGTTATAATAATAATAAATAAAATTAATTTTTCACATACGATATGGTACAATTATTACTAGCTTTATGAATTTTTTTGTATTCTAAAAACCTTTTTGAACGTGGTGAACCTTACAGGGAAATCGACACTTGCCCTCTAGTGTTCACCACGTTCAATAGGATTTTAGAGAAAAAAAAATCATTAAACTAGTAACAGTTGTATTATATTTGTATATAAAATTATTTTTATTTTAGTTATTTTTTAAGAAAATACTTATTATGCATCATATATTCTAGTACAATTGTTACTAGCTTTGTAAAAAAAAAATTCTAATAACTTATTATCATTTATATTATGATATTTATGTCTAACATACAATTAATAAGTTGTCATGTTTTTATTGATCGAGTTCACATTCTAGGTAGCGGACTTGGTTTAACTAATAATTTGTCACCCACCACTGTCCTGGCTAGCGATATACAATCGGATTTCAACAACTCAAGAAAGAAGCTTGGTACACGCTGCTGCGTAGCTCCGTTAGGGTTTCAGAGCTTTCTGTTAGAGCTTTGTCCTGGAGTAGTGCATGCTGCCATGGTGGATCGCGAAGTACTTGGTGTTCACGATTGATGAGGTTCTTTCTAGCTAGCTAGCTGTACATCCGTCCACCTTATTAGATATGACTGCACCTCCTTCCATCCTCACCAGATCTGATCACCATCCACTTGGTGTTTAATTATTTTCATGCCACTATGCAGATTACTTCACTTCTTTATCGAATTATTGCTGGATATATATATATTTAATCATAGTTGTTTGATCACAGTTTTCGCGATCGCTCTTACCTCGCGTTTGTGCTCGTTTTTCTCCTCGCGCACCTACAAAAGAGGCACCAGGGTGTTCCCGGTAAGCCTACTCCGATGCCTAAGTGAGATATGTGTTTTACATAGAGAAACTATAAGCTATAGAGATGTCAAGATTACGTTCAAATGATGGAATGAGAGCTCTATTTATAGAGTTCCTTGGTGACTATTTCGGTTTCGGGGAATTCCGGTCCGGAATAGCGGTTCTTATGGGTAAAAAATGGATATAATGCGGGTTTATCCCTTGTTTGGCAACAGGTGGGCCCACATGGTTCAAAGGTGTTTCGAGATAGCCTCCAAGGGCGTGCCCCGGACGAACATTCGTTTGGGGTTTGAAGTCCGGGTGTATGGTACTCACCTTGAGAGGGTACCCGAGTGGGGTGCATCACTCGGGTTACCCGAGTGGACCTTCCACTCGGGATACCACGAATAGAGTTACCACTCAGGGTACTCCGAGTGGTTTCACCACCCGGGGTACTTGAGGGACTTTTTTAGGTTCAAGTATCGGGTCCCCGGCGTGCCTTTCGTTTATGCCTTGGGTTTCGGGATGTTCGATGTCAATGTTTCGGTTTATAACCGATAATAAATCGATGCAGTCTCAATATCGCGCCTAATTTATGATAGTTTGGGCGTATATCCAATTTTCCTTCGAGTCAAGCAATGGTCTAACATTTACTTGACTGTATTTTGGGCGGAATAACACCCAAACGAGTTTAAGAACTGTACCTTCTAATATCTCCGTCATTCCTTGATGCTCGAGAGACGTTGTATTCTATTTTTTAAAAAGAATGTATACACACGAAATACAATCGTTAGTTGATACCAATTCATGTGTTAGTATAGATGTGTGTATAGATAACATAAATAGTTGAAGGTAAATGATATGAGTCTTGGTCCCATTTTACTTATCCTTTAACCAAATTTCCCTTAATTTAAATGCTTTTCTTTGATGGGTTTATGAAAACCCTAACATCCTCTTTATATAAGGGGTGTCACACTTTTCATTTAGCTTCCTCATTTTCTAGCCTCCATCTCCCTTTTCTAGAGCATTTTCACCATTTAGGTATGGTGTTTCATTTTTCTTCAATTTCTTAATTTCATGGGGTCCAAGTAAACCATCGGTTTGGTTTGATTATCGGTTTGGCTTGGTTTTTAGGACATTCCGGGCGCTTTTCCGGCGAAGGAGCTGTCGTCCGAGACGGCGGGAGGGAGCAGATCTGTATGGTAATTGGCGCCGTAATTGGTAGCCCATAATATGTATAGTTTACCTAATGAATTTGGGTTAATGTTACATTAGGGTAATTGGGCTGGGCTAGACCCAATTCCCAATTGACATGGGAGGCCCAAAATTGGGCCTCCCCAAATACATAGGCCGACCGAAACCCTAGGTGGGTAAAGTGGACTTTTGTCCACTTTACTCCTCCTATAAATAAGAGGTGTTAGGGGATTTTTTGGGATAATCACAATTCCCTCACAAGAGTGTTTTAGAGAGAAAAAACCCTCAACCCCACACCTGGATAGTTTCGGCCGAACCATATCCCTCACAAAGGGTGTGCCAAATTGCCTTCGAGCAAACTCTCTAGAGGTCTGTCCCCGTGCCAAGAATCTATCAGAGGCTTGCACCACGTAGAGCTTCTCTAACAAGAACATCTACGGGTCCCGACCGGAGGATCGTGAACTCCCTCGAGAGAAGATCTTGGGTCTACGGATCATCTTAAAGGTATGTGTGAATCTTCCATTGCGTAATTCCAATTACTAGCATGTACCTTGATTAAGTATCCATAGTGATTACTACGCGTAATCTAACAGTGGTATCAAAGTCCGTGTTAGGAGTTCATGATTTTGATAAATTGATGTTCTTTAAATTTAAGATTAAAAACCGAAAATTTTAAGTAGAAAAATTGAAAATTTCAATTTTTATGGTTGTTGGTAAAACCGAAATCTTCATGATGTTCTTGGTAAAATTGATGTTCCTGATCTTCAAGAATAGTGTAATATTTATCAAAATCAAACATTGGATTGTAGATCTTATTAAAATTTTATCTTGAAACTTGACAACATGTTTCTAATTATGTGTTAATTTCGGCTAACCCTAAGGAATTGCAAGGTAATTTTTTTAATTTCTTAGGCACCAAGAAAATAAATTCGGCAGAAATTAATTATTGTATTGTTTACATATTTTAATTTTTAATCTAGGTAACATTATATCTATAGTTAGAAATATATGGATAGATTCACATAAATATATAGAAATATATATCACTATCAATATATCTATATAATTAATAGGGTTAAAGATATTATTGATAGATATAATTGCCTAAAAGTTTGAGAAAATATATTGTTAGTATATTTGTTACCATATTTAAGATATTGACATTAAATAAATATATATATTATATACTGTGCCGATTTTTACACACACACACACACACACACACACACACACATATATATATATATATATATATATATATATATATATATATATATATATATATATATATATATATGTTGATTGATTTAATCTTATAGATAGAATCTTAGCAATAAATATATATATATGTTTTAATATGGTCCAATATATATATATACATAATATTAGAAATTATTTTTAAATAATTAATGTTACTTGGTGGCTAAGTTAAATATTTTTGGACTTTAAAACCATACTTGGGCCACAAGTAAATATTTCGGCCCAACGTTTTGAAATTTTTTAATTATTGGGCCGGTCCTATATATTAAACCTGGACAGATTTAAATCGAACCGGGTTTTCTTAATCAGTTCGACCTAATCGGGTCGGGTCGAACCGGGGTAATTAAGTGGATCTAACCGAACTGGTTTTGTGTGTTAAACCGAACCAAACCCTATTTTATTAGATCGGTTCGAACCGAACCATATTTTTAAATTTAAAACCGGACCGAACCGAACCGGATTTGCTGGATCAGGCCGAACCATATTTTATGAACCAGACCGAACCGGACCAAACCGAACCGAAATTGACTAAACCGAAATTATTTTTTTTTTTTTCAAAACCGAATTCAAGTCAATTAATAAAATAGGGTGGTCAAGTTTTTAAAATCCAACTATTTTTGAACCTCTAAATGGACTACACAGTGCTCATAGGGTTGTTAACCTTTATGTCTTATTTCAATTATGGGAATGGATATCGGAGATACATGTTTTTGGGACTGGATTAATTCAAGGGCTGAATTGCAATTTTTTATTATTCAATATATACTAATGCATGATTAGAAATATTGTGTTGACTTAGTCAAGCTAGCTGGATATTACATGTTGTGGGCGCATCCCTGGTTAAATATATGGAATGCGCACTAAGATTGACATGCTGTGATGGTTGTAAATGCCTAGGATTCATGTCTAGAGTGTTGCGTAATTGAATATAAGCATGAATTGCAAATCAGCCCCTAATGTTCAAAATTATTTTTAAACTGAAAACCAGTCGCCATATATGTATGACTGTTGTGGAATTTTCATATTTGACACGTATAGTAGAATGTTGATGATGTAGGTGCATTTGATAATTTACTTGTAAGTAGAATTATGTATGCAAACATGAGTTTCTCGGAATATTAGACGCATGACGCGTAAGCATGAGTGTGATTTGTTTGATGAATGTTACTTGCGTATGATAATTTACATGGTTAGTAGAATTATATATGCATGACTAAATTCATCAGAATATTTTTCCAAAACAAAAAGGGCCTTGGGAAAGCCAAGATCGGGTATGCTTGTTTTAAAATTCTCGTTCCGGTAATTTGCGATTAAAACCATTTTAAAAGACTGATCTATTGGATTGAAAATGCCGGTAATGTGAACTCTTTCACAGCCATCTTCCATTGTTTTACTGGTGGTCGGTTGGTTTAGATGACTGAGGAATCATTATTTTTCTGATTCAATCTTAATAGATATCTGATGTATACAATTCTTTCTCAAAATGTTATTGTCTCCCTGATTTTTGCATAATCATCGACGTGTTAGTATGAACTGGTTAATTTAGTGCGATTCGATATTCCACACAATCTTGATGGTATGATTCATGATGAATAAAAGGAGTACATGTTGAACTCTCTAAGATTCCGAAAAGTGGAGAGGACAACTACAAATGAATATGGTAGTCTGTATGATTTTGACAATGCGAAACGAATGTAACAATTTGTTTCACAAAAAAATAGGAGTAGGTTTTTTGATAATCTCAACGCGTATATGGTGATACATTCAACCTTGGTAGAGGGGGTTGAAGAAGACTTCAATATCAACCAGGCAATGTTGCAGCTTAGTATCCCTTTGCAACCCCCTCGGTGGAAGCAGGGATGCAAAAGCTAAACGTTTCGGTTAAACATGATGATCTTCACTCTTTTCATGTATGTTGGCGTAAAACCCGCATCGGAACTTCAGAATGAAAGGTCAACATGGAAAATAATTATATGGTTTTCTGATATTGACAGGACTCAATGACCTTGAGCCTAATCAAGTACAGTAACCACAGCAGTAAAAGGGAAACCTTCTCTGCTCACCATATTGGGTTCGAAAGTAATCAACCATGATCCGCATATTATAGAGAGAACTGGACCACAAAGGTCTTATACGATAATCCGTTGGGTTAAACCATGTTGATAAAGTGCGTCTCTAGTACGCCAGGTAGGTCATATGTATGAAGCTGTAAAACATTTTATACAGACACAAATCATTTAATATAATTCACTCGTGAATTACCCAGATGTGATGTTCAACATGACTTAAAGTTCTAGAGTATCTATGTGACAATAATAAATCGAATACGCGTTCCTCAAATCAAGAACCCTACCATTGTCATTTATCGTTCGTTTGAGTTACTAAAATTTTGGTTATTTCGAGATTCGGATTTATTGAATAAATTGGTTTCCGTTCGATTCGAAATGTGATCTACTTGTCAAAATTAATCGACCCGGTTAAGAGGGATCGATCCGAAACGAAATTTCAGCCAGGCAAAAGTGGTCGAATAAAACGAAACGATACACGTACTCCGTCATCTCAGTCGGGAATCTGAACTGAATGTACACATCAATTGCATAGCTAGATCGAAAGACTTAGTATTTCTTAGTACTCCGTTGAATGAGATAATCTGCAATTTTGATCATGTGCAAAACCGATTGGATTAAATTGAATTAAATTCAGAAATGATAGCGCTACGCGCAAGTGGACCTCGATAGACGGAACACATCGTTTTAAAATACGAATTTAATGATGAAGTGTCTGAATGATGATTTGCTGAATTTCGTTTGCATTCCCTTGGAAACAACTTATTGATACCACTTACATCGGTACGAAGTAGGCTTTAGAAAGCTACCACGGCCTTGTAAAAGTATCAACTGACGCATAGGGTAAAAACCCAAGATGCTCAATTCGGGGATGGGATAAAATCTCTGAGATAAGTTTGTAAATGAAGAAGGATGAAGTCGGTTAAACGATTTTCCTTCCGTACGCCTTGAATGCTAAGTCAGGCTAGGCATTCAAATCAAATCACGCACTTCTGGAAGCATAGTTTATAAACATGATGTTTGAGTCACTTAATCAGCTGTTCCCTAAGGGATGATGAGAAATGATTCACATTCATGTAAAACTATGTTCCATTGTAATCGGTAAGTCACGTCGCCATGATAGCTGAAGTGTGATACTGAGTTACATCATCTCACCATGCAGCATCAATTTGCGAATTAAACACGTATTTAGGACAAGAGTATGTTCACTACTCTTTGAAAATACCTATTTACAGCTAATGGACATGGTGTCGTGGCCGAACATGAGACATTACATACTTGTGGACAAATTTTCCGATGCATTGACGTTTTCAGTACAATGAGTCTTGATCAAATAGAAGAGGATATTATTGACATCAGGTCCCACTTAATTCGAGTGGGAGAGATTTGAACCAGCAACTCAATTGAATGACATGGTCAATGATAATGGGAACATTTTCCTAACAAATCCAGTGGGAGGTCTAAACACCTACCACAAGTAATCAGTGTTGCTGTTTGGACGGATCAAGTTGAACCTGATTATCGTAATGCTAAACCGGGGATGCCACAACTACCTATGCTACCCATTGTTCCCAGTGGGAGTGATCCGATAAACTTGGTTCCAGATCCTAGTGATCAAGGAATTCATCTTGGAAGTAAAATTATGAGACCGAGAAGTCGTATAAGGAAAGTTGTCGGTCATGGTTAAAGAACTCCTCTTGTACCCAATAGAAGTGATGCTCCGATAAGAAGCATCATCTCGTGTGGGAGAATTGATCACAATTGGAAGAATGCTCCGATAAGAGGCATTATTCCGAGTGGGAGAGACGTTAAGACTCAAAGAAGTGATAATCAAGCCTAGATGAAAGTCAAAGGCATCGAACTTCTCCAAAGAAGTATCCCATCTGGAAGAGTGATAACCTCACTCTAATGACTGTTGGCATGCATTGGAAAGACCTCAAGTGGAGAAATGGAGGAAAATAATAAATGAGACAGATCGCCTAAATGAAAACAATTAAAGTCAATAGTCTATTTACCTGCTAACCACATGGGCATATGGATAAGGTGAGTCCTGAAATAAGGCTCACCACTGATGGAAAAGGTCGAGCAATGCAAATCGCGACTTGTTGCGAAAGGCTATACTTAACTTCACGGAGTGGACTTTGACGAAACATACTCACCACATGTGCGTAAAACCACAGTGAAGGGCCATTATTGGTCCTGGTCGTAGGTGTCAATTTTGAACTACAGCAAGTGGGTACTAAGACCGAATTCCTCCTCGGAAACCTGGAGGAAGACATCTACATGGAGCAACCAGAGGGTTTCAGTACTCCCGGTAACGAACGTAAAGTTTGTAAACTCCAAAGGTCAATCTACGGTCATAAACAGACGTCTCGGCAATGGTACCGCAGATTCAACGAAGAAATCGTAGGAAACAGATCCGTTAGTTTATCACAAGGATCCGTGCGTTTATTATAAGACCTCCAGGTCTAAGTATGTCATCTTAACCTTATGCATTGACGACATACTTATTGCTGTAAACGGCGTGAGTTTTATGAATAAGTCAAAGTCCTGATTGGCATCTGTATTTGAGACGAAAGACATGGGAGAGGCCATGTATATCTTAGGCATTAAAATTTCTAGAGATCGGGCTACCCGGAAATTGTGTCTGTCTCAAAAAGCTTATATCAACAAACTGTTGAAAAGATTTTTTATTACAGGCTTCCAAACCCGTGGAAACGTCGGTGGTTTTTGGGTGCGCACTCTCAAACGTGACGGCCCCAAGAACCTGGCAGAGCGTGAACAGATGAATGGTGCGGAGTATTTAAGCATGGTTGGTAGTTTGATGTACGCCATGCAATGCACCCGTCTGGATATCTGTTACGCCGTGAGCCTAGTAGCACGTTTCCTATCAGATCCTGGCCATCAATATATAAAGACTATAAAACGAGTAACTCGTTATTTGAAAAGGTACTGCCGACTACGAACTGTGCTATGAGGGCAGGAAGTTAGAATTGACCGATTGCATTGACGCCGACCGTGGTGGCGATCCGAATTATCATAAGTCCACCACAGGAGGAGTTTTCCTCCTTTGCTAATGCCACCATTTCATTAATGAGCAAGAAGAAAATTTGAGTTGCGCTGTCTACGATGGAATCAGAATTCGTAGCTCTCTCTAAGAATGCACAGAAAGCGGTCTGGCTTAAAAGGCTTCTAACTCCGCTGCTTGGTGGCGATGCTAAGAATAAACCTGTGAAGGTCTTATCTGACAGTCAAGTAGCCTTTGCGGCAGTTAAGAATCTGAAGTACCATAGTAGGACCAAACACATTGATATGAAATAATTAATTCTAAATTTGTGGTGGTAGACAATATTATCACTATGGAATACTCCTCCACCAATAACTTGCTAACGGACCCATTAACTAAACCACTACGCAGGGAGATATTGGAAAAGCATGTAAAACTGCTTGGATTGCATAGGGTTTAGAAATGACATGTATCTGTGATAACATTTTGATATTAGAAAGTTACATTTTGTAAGCGAAATAATTGAAACTAAGTTTATTATCAATCGACGTCATAATGTTTTGATTACATCAAGATTTACGGTCTATAAACTAAGTCGTAGGAGGACACAATCCTCTTCCAAAACTATGTCAATGTGGGCCTTACCTCATCACACAGGTACAGTCGTCTTGCGGTGGAGGGAGGGATCTATTAAACAAGACTGGCTAAGAGTCAGGGGATAAGCCTGATTAAGCAAGACGATTATCTAGTTTCGAAGTAACTCGACATGATATTCGTTTTGCAAATCGCCGTGATGAACTTCGTTCGTCATTTAACCACATTATGGGCCAGATGAGAATTTGTGATAGCATGACTGATATATCCCTTTCCTGTCAACCCAAAATGTTCAGGTATGCTTTCAACGCGTGCCACGTTCGACCACGGGGTCACAACTCGGTTGTACTAGGAAGGAATCCTCGTGATTTTGGCGGGCGCAAACATCTTCACCCCGAGCGTGTGATTGATCCCTGGAGTCTTATGAAGAGGCACCTAAAGTATCCTCACGGGCTCATAACTCATATCTAAGGTCAGGCTCAATGCTCGCTTCCCGGCGTAGGAGCATAGTGTTGAACAAAAAGGCCCAGTGACCACGTCTTTTTGAAACCTGGGTATGGCTATGGATATGGGCGATGGGGATGGTCAAGTTCACCTGTACGGATATTAGTTGAAGGTTGTGATTCACCGACTCTCGTATTCACTAGCTGGCCACCAACCGGATATTAGTTGAATGTTGTGAATACTTGTACGGATGCCTCGGAGAAGTGTTCCAATGTTGAAACTAGGCAAAAGGAGAATAAACAATTGACCTAGGATAAAGCGCGGTACAATATAAATGTTGTTTATAACAGGTTGATTGGAGAAAAGGGAATCAACGTTCCGCGGGCGCTACAATACTCCTAACAGATGAGTAGCACGATGCCCGTCGTATCCGCCGGTCGCATGGAAAACCTCGTATGAACTATTTGGAAGCAAGGAGCAGATCAAATGAGAGAAATGTTGATGCAAATTTGGATGACAATACATTAACAAGCGCCCTCCCATTCCAGCGAGTGGGAGCTATAAGCATATGGTAATGGGCGCCGTAATTGTTGGCCCATAATATGTATAGTTTACCTAATGAACTTGGGTAAATGTCCCATTAGGGTAACTGAGCTAGACAGTATTCCTAATTGACATGGGAGGCCGAAATTGGGCCTCCCCAAATACATAGGCCGGCCGAAACCCTAGGTGGGGTAAAGTGGACTTTCGTCCACTTTACTCCTATAAATAAGAGGTGTTAGGGGATTTTTAGGGTTAATCACAATTCCCTCACAAGAGTATTTTAGAGAGAAAAACCCTCAACCCCACACTTGGATAGTTTCGGCCGAACCATATCCCTCACCAAGGGTGTGCCAAATTGCCTTCGACTAAACTCTTCAGAGATCTGTCCCCGTGCCAAGAATCGATCAGAGGCTTTGCTGTGGAGCTTGCACCACGTAGGGCTTCTTTAACAAGAACCTCTACGGGTCCCGACCGGAGGATCGTGAACTCCCTACAGAGAAGATTTTGGGTCTACAGATCATCTTAAAGGTAAGTGTGAATCTTCCGTTGTGTAATTCCAATTACTAGCATGTACCTTGTTTATGTATCCGTAATGATTACTCCCCGTAGTCTAACAAGATCATATGGTCTTCGGCGAGGAGGGAGGGACCAAATCTGGTGGTCTTCGGCGCGGCGGGAGGGACCAGGTCGAAGAGTGTCGGTGTCGAGGGTCGTGGTCGCTCCAGGTGGATGGATCTCGTGCGGCGACAGGCGATCTCCGGTAAGAAAGGCGGCGTCGGTCGAGGGCGAAGGTGTTAGGACGTGTATGTCGGTGCAACTAGATATCGACCCGAATGCTTGTCCCATGGGTAAAATTCTTCATTTTCCTGATCTGTTCTCCTTTGCTCTTCCTGTGATCCGCTCCTTCACTAACCTGCATGAGGGGTAAGCTGGGGTTCCGGTGGAACCGACGAACCCTATCTGATGCTTAAATTAGTACAGTGTCTATAGAGAGAGAATTTAGAGAGAAGGCAGAGCTAAAAAATGTGTAATAAATCATCAAGTATCAAATGAGAACAACTTGGGCACTATATATAGGCCTCAAGGGAGATTAAGGTGGTTAATGACGCCGTTAACTCCTATACATACTTTATTAATTGATAATGAAGGGTTTAAACCCTTTTAAGAATTGGAAAGTTCGTGGTATTGTGTAATGGTTGAACGTGTGAAATGATGTCGGGTCTCGACGGGGCGTTACCCGGACGACTGTCTCCCGGACGTCCCGTACACCCTCTAGTCGGGCATATTACGTTGTCCGGGAGTGGTACTGAGGCCTCTGAGATCATACTAAATAGTCCGATCTCAGAGACCTGAGGTCGGACAGCTAGTTTGATCTCCTCTAGGGAGATGGGACCAGCCGTGGTCCGGGCGGGTGTTTTTCCCGTCCGAAACATTCTTTGATGCGAGTAATGTGTTCGGATCAGTATTTCAATTTATAATGGTGTGTGGGTTTATCGGGACAATACAATCCGAACTAAAACGGGCTCAAATTGGGCGTATATCCATCATTTTCCCCCGAGTTAAACAATGGCCTGACCCTTGATTTACTCTATTTTACGATGGGATGAGACGCTCGATTTGGATCTGTTGTCTTACCTCTTGATGAGTTAACCATATATCCATAGGCATATCGCCGCGCTTCATTTTTGTCTCCCACGATAGAGGAAACATAAACATTAGTGTAGACATGCATGTATTTAGACATATATCCGAAAAATGTGGGTATGAAAAAAATCATATCTTCCTATGTGTATGTCAAAAAATATGAGCATGGACAGGGTAAGATGTGATCATCATCATAGATAAGTAAAATTCCAATCCATGCTTTCATGTGTAAAAATGTTCTTAATCATGTATAAAAATTCCTAAGTATTCAATTCATGATATGGGTGTTAGATTACGGGGAGTAATCACTACGGATACTAAATCATGGTACATGTTAGTAATCGAAATTACGCAGAGAAAGATTTGCACATACCTCAAACGTTGTTCGTAGTCCCAGGATCCTTCCTGCAGGGAGTTCACGGTCCTCCGGTCGGCACCCGTAGAGGTTCTGGTTAAGGAAGACCTACGCGGTATGTTCTCCACAGCAAAGCCTTTGATCGATTCTTGGCAGGGTAAAGATCTATGGAGTGTTTGCTAGAAAGCAGATTGACACACCCTTTGGTGGTGGATAGGTCGGCCGAAACCCTTTTGTGGGGTGGAGGGTTTTTCTCTCTAAAACACTCTAATGAGGAAATAATGATTAACCCTAAAAATCCCCTAACACCATGTATTTATAGGAGGAGCAAAGTGGACTTTTGTCCACTTTCCCACTCCAATATTTCGGTCGGCCACTATACATAGGGAGGCCCAATTTTGGCCCTCTCATGTCAATTGGGATTTGAGTCTAGCCCAGTCACCCTAATGTGACATGTACCTAATTTCCTTAGGTAAACTATACATATTATGGACTACCAATTACAGCGCCCATCACCATATGCTTACAGCTCCCACTCGCCGGAATGGGAGGGTGTCTGTTAATGTATTGTCGTCCAAATCTGCATCAATATTTCCCTCATTCGATCTGGTCCTTGCTTCCTGTCAGACCCTAAAAATCTGACCTAAGGCAAATTACGTTTTGAAAACGATGCAATTTTGGAAAGAGTCGCCACTAGTTAATTATTAGGCTAACTAGAATCCTAAATCACCCAAGCGAATAACGAATTAAACACCTAGGTATAAAATCGGTCTACGATCAGAAATTCAAGTTCGGGGGTTCTATTACGAATTAAAAATATAGATCTTTAATTATGCCTTTTCGGTACTCAATTCACTTAATTTGCCACTTTTAAAATTTAAACATTCGTTACGTCAAATTAATCTAACGTTATAAAAAAAAACTAAACTAATTTTTACGCAAAAACTATTATTAACAATGAATATAAACCTAAAAAAACTATTAAGCATCTAATTCTCCTAATTGAAACAAAATCTAAACGAAACTAAACATTCTCTAAACATGATACAATTTAGTAATTACATGTCATACACATATACTTATTAAAACATGCTATCTAATTAATTTGCATTTAAACTAAGTAATTAACATGGTATAATAATAATAATAGAAAAATAAAGAATAGTAATAATAATAACAGAAAATCAAAATAATAATAATACTAATTAATTAAAAATAAATAATAAAACTCAAAACGCAGCAATGGGGAAGACAGACCTGCAGCAGGAAACCGACGATGGCAGGGTGAGCTCCGGCGTGACTGGCAGAGCTCTGGCGGGTAGGACAGCAACGGCGCGCCAAGCAGGGCTGGACTGCGGCGGATCTGGTCACCAGTGGAAACAACGGGGAGGATAGCGCAGGCGCTAGACAGGACTGGGAGGGCCAGGCGGACGAAGGGCCAGGCTTCGAAGTGGGACGCGGTGCTCTGGGTGGTCACCGGCAGGAGTAGGCGGCAGGTCGTGGATGGGCAGGGTCCGGCGGGGGCTTTTGAGAGAAAGAGAGGAGAGAGAGGAGAGAGAGAGAGAGAGAGAGAGAGAGAGAGGAGAGAGAGAGAGAGAGAGAGAGAGAGAGAGAGAGAGAGAGAGAGAGAGAGGACGAAGGGCGGAGATGGGGGCGGAGCTCCGGATAAGTAGGGCGGCGTGACCGAGACGGACCAATAGGACGAGGTGGTCCGGGACAGGGTTGGGCTGCGGTGGTGGCGCGAATGGCGGAGATGGTGGCCACCGGCGCAGCTCCGGCGGACAGGATGAGCAGTAGAAAGGAGATGACAAGGGAAAAAAACAACTTTATTCATTAGAGGACAAAATCACACTATTTTCGAGAACTGGTTATTATTATTGATGTGTATTTTTTTATATTTAAAAGGACCCTATTTATAGCTAAACTAGGACCCCCCAAACTAGGAAAATAAAATCTGAAAAATATACGCATTTAATGTTCCGAAAATATACATATATATTTATGTATTTCACCGTAAATACACATAATATATTTTCTGAATATTTTACAATAATTAATGCATATACACTGTCCTATTTTAACCAGTCCTATCTTTAGAAACTCCGTGACCTTCCATATTTAAATACTTCCTTTTTTAACGCGTCACATATGAAATTTTGAACGGACTATGCGCAGACCAAAATTAGGTGTTTACAGCTTGCCCCTCTTTTGGGCGAATTCTCGTAGAACATGTTCGATGGGATTTGTCCAATGACGAGTAAACACTAAGTTTGGTTGGGAAGTATATCTTCTTTTGAGTATTTGAATTTTCAAGGAAACTCCTGGCTTATTTCGGTCGGTGCGAAAAAAAAAACCTCTATTGAAAATGCAGAATGTAGAGCCTCCAGCGGCAGTGCGGTAAATAAGAGCCTCCAGTGGCGGTGCGGAAAAGTAAAGCCTCGGTCGGCGGTGTCCATGTTGACAGTGCTTCCGTTGGCGGTGCGTAAAAGTAAAGCCTCCAGTGGCGTGCAATAACGAAAAGCCTCGGTCGGCGGTGTCCCTGTTGACGTTGCTTCCGTTGGTGGTGCGTAAAAGTAAAGCCTCTAGTGGCGTGCAGTAACGAAAAACATCGGTCGGCGGTGCCCCTGTTGACGGTGCTTCCGTTGGCAGTGCGTAAAAGCAAAGCCTCCAGTGGCGTGCAGTAACGAAAAGCCTCCAGTGGCGTGCAGAAAAGAAAAGCCTCCAGTGGTGTGCAGTAATGAAAAAACCTCAATCGACGATGCCTCCAGTGGCGAGCGACAAGGAAAAGCCTCCTGTGGCAGGCAATAAAGTAAAATCTTGATAGATGATGCCTCCAGTGGAGAGCGAAAACGAAAAGCCTCCAGTAGCGTTGGTCGGAGAAGAGCCTCTAGTGGCGTCCGTTGGAGAAGAGCCTCTGGTGGCGTATGTCGGAGAAGTGGCGTATGTCGGAGAAGAGCCTCTAGTGGCGTGACTTGCGAAGGCTGAATACTAAGGCTTCGTTCATCGGGGGTGACTCTCAGAAAGCTGGAAAACTTCAGATTCTGATTGTTGGTGGTGACTAGCATACATGGGGCAGCGCAACACCGTTGAAAAGAGTAGACGCGATGACTAGCATATATGGGAAAGCGCAACATCGTTGTGGTGACTAGCATATCTGGGACAACGCAACACCGGTTGTGGTGATTAGCATACCTGGGGCAGCGCAACACCGTCGAAGAATGTGATGACTAGCATATCTGGGACAGCGCAGCATCGTTGGAGGAGTGCCTCTAGTGTCATTTGTTGGAGAAGTACCTCTAGTGGCGTGACTTGCGAAGGCTTGAACACTAAGGCTTCGTTCGTCAGGTTGTCACTCTCAGAAAGCTGGAAAACTACAGATCTTGATTATCGGTTTGTGACTTGTAGGAACAGACTGTAACAGGTAACAGTCCTACTCATCCTTGAATGGCGACTCGCGAGAGCAGACTGTAACCGTCTCGTTTGCCGTGAAGTTGACTCGTAGGAACAGACTGTAACAGTCCTACTCGTCCTTGAATGGTGACTCGCGAGATCAGACTGTAACCGACCCGTTCTTTATTTCCGCCTCGATGCGGGAGTATTTGTTGCCTTTCGGAGGGTGGCTGTGACCTTTTTCTCACCGTCGTCAATGTTGCGGGAGCTCCTTTGATTGTAGCCATTTGGAAGGTGGTTGTGGCCCTTTATTCCTCGTCTCTGATCCGGGAATCACTCTTTTTATGTAACCATTTTGAGGGTGGTTGTGGCCCTTTCACTTAATACCCGCCATCGATGTTCCGGGAGCGCTCTTTTGATTATAGGCATTTAGAGGGACGAATGTGACCCTTTTTTTATTTTCCCGCCCTCACCGGGTTCACGAGATCACTCTTTTTGTGTAGCTATTTTAAGGGTGGCTGTGGCCCTTTTTTATTCTCCCACCCTCACAAGGTTCATGGGATCACTCTTTTTTTTTTTTGTAGTCCTTTGGAGGGTGGCTGTGGCCTTTTCACTTATATCCCGCTTTTGATTTTGCTAGGGCGCTCTTTATCTGTAGCCATTTGAAGGGTGGATGTGGCCATTTCTTTGTAGTCGTTTTTGGGACGACTAAGAACCTTTTTATTTGTAGTTGATTTAGGGAGAACTGTGACCCTTTTATTTCTTCGCTGCTCTCAAAAAATTTGCATGAGCACTCTCTTTAATTTTCTGTAGCCGATTAAAGGGCGGCTGTGACCCTAAAGAAAAATGTTTTTTTTTTTTTAATACTTTTTTTGCTTCTTTTAAAAAAAAAAAAAAAATTTAACGAAAATAATCAACAGTAATTATGTACATGCCCCTAGTGTCAAATTGGAAAATTTTAATTCAAAACATCTTCCTTAGAAGGACTCAGCTGATTGAGTCAAAATATGTTGGTCGTGTCGACGCCCTGGATTGGCCCTACGACAATGGATGACATATGCAATAATTTCTTCTCTCGGCTTCTCAAGTGCCCCGGCTATTGCTCAATCTCATCTGGGGATGCCCCACGGTTAGCACTGGCCAGTTTAGACCTCACCGTAAAACGGGTATACGACTTGGTTTGGGGACGTGTATGAATTCCACACATTGGAGGTGGAATTTTGGCATCTAAGTACTTTAGAGCAGTCACATTTCACGTGGTTGCGACCTCGTCGTAGTGGTCATCGGATCTGCAAAAAGGGTAGGGACACTCAAATCTCAAGGAAAAAATCAAGTACAATTCATCGCACCTGAGCGTTGGATATCCCGAGTGCGCAATTTGTTCTTCGTGCAACTGGATGGCTGCATGTTCTCTTTATATTGCTTCACTCAGCCGACATAACTTGTATATGCGGGATACCTAACCAAGGGTACCTGAAAAGACCAAACATAAAAGTTAGTATAAAGAATAAAAAAAATCATGCATGATTTTTTTTTTTTGAAAAATTTCTAAAGTCATTCATTTCATAATTTTGATTATTTTTTGAAAAGGATTTAAACTTTATGATCCAAGGTGTTTTGCACCATCATGGAGTTTACTAAGTTTGCTGAGTGTACTATCTTGCTTGAGCGCAGGACAGATGTTCAAAACGAAGTTTTTTTCAAAAAGATTTTCTCGTCCTTTGTTTAAACTCGAATAGTCGCACTCAACTGCACAGTTAAACTATTTTCTCAAAAAATAGAATCAAATCTCTGTTTTAAAACGCTAGCTTATGCGAAGGTTGAAATGAAGATCTTGTCGAAAAAGTGTAATACACCTCAGATATAAAATGAATGACACTTTGAGTTTTTTTTTTTTTTTGTTAATGCTCGTGCATGCTCGAAAATTAAAATTCAAGTGTTAAGAAAGTTACAAATTACAACCAGTTTACCTGAATGATACATATATACAAAATGAAAAATACAGGTAAAGTTTTTTTTTTTTTTTTAAATAATGCAAATGCGATGCATGTTTAAAAGTTCTACGACTAAGAATGTGTACAGTCTATCAACAAATTATTGTTCCTAAAACAATGCACATGCGATGCGCATGAGATGCATACTTGAAATGAAAGTTCTACAGTTAAGAAAATTTACAAGTTATCTGAAAAGATTTTTTTGTTCTTTTAACAAGGGAAAAAAAGAATGCATTTTGGTTGCTCAAAATTAAAAAAATCAGGTGAAATGTTTGGTTTTTTTTTAAAGGATTCATACGAGATGCACAAAAATAAATACAAGATTCTTAATGGGTCCGCAATCATATCCCTACGCAATCCAAGCAGTTTTATGTGCTTTTCTAATATCTCCCTGCGTAGTGGTTTATTTAATGGGTCCGCAATCATATTATCAATGGAAAAGTATTCCATAGTGATTATATTGTCTTCTGTCATGGATTTAGCATAGAAATATTTCACATCAATGTGTTTGGTCCTAATATGGTACTTCAGATTCTTAACTGCCGCAATGGCTGCTTGACTGTCAGAGAAGATCTTCACAGGTTTATTCTCGACATCGTCACCAAGCAGTGCAGTTAGAAGCCTTTTGAGCCAGACCGCTTCTTGTGCATTCTTAGAGAGAGAATTCTGACTCCATCGTGGACAGCGCGACACAGGTTTGCTTCTTGCTAGTCCATGAAATGACCCCCCTGTGGTGGACTTACGGTCATCCGGATCGCCACCATGGTCGGTGTCACAGTAACCGGTCAATTCTAACTTCTTGCCCTCATAGCACAGTGCGTAGTCGGCAGTACCTTTCAGATGATGAATTATTCGTTTTACAGCCTTTTAATGTTGATAACCAGGATCTGATAAGAAACGTGCTACTAAGCCCACGACGTAAAAGATATCCGGACGGGTGCATTGCATGGGGTACATCAAACTACCGACCATGCTTAAATACTCCACACCCTTCATCTGTTCACGCTCTTCTAGGTTCTTGGGGCCGTCACGTTTTGACAGTTCGCACCCAAACACCACCGGTGTATCCACGGGTTTGGCATCCTGTAATCTGAATCTTTTCAGCAGTTTGTTGATATAAGCTTCTTGAGATAGACACAATTTCGGGTAGCTCGATCTCTAACAATTTTAATTCCTAAGGTATACGTGGCCTCTCCCATGTCTTTCATCTCAAATACAGATGCCAACCAGGACTTTGACTTGTTCATAAAACTCACTTCATTTGCGGCACTGAGTATGTCATCCACGTATAAGGTTAAGATGACATACTTAGACCCGAAAGTCTTATAATACACGCACAGATCCTCGTGAAGATTCACAAATCTGTTTTCTATGATTTCCTCGTGGAATCTGCGGTACCATTGCCGAGATGACTATTTAAGACCGTAAATGGACCATTGGAGTTTACAAACTTTACGTTCGTTACCAGGAGTAATGAAACCCTCTGGTTGCTTCATGTAGATCTCTTCCTCCAGGTTTCCTAGGAGGAATGCGGTCTTAATACTCATTTGGTGAGGTTCGAAATCGAGACCAGCGACTAGGACCATAAATGGCCCTTACCGTGGTTTTACACATAGTTGGTGAGTATGTTTCGTCAAAGTCCACTCTGTGAATTTGGGTACAGCCTTTCGCAATAAGTCGAGCTTTGTATCACTTTACCTTTTCCATCAGTGGTGAGCCTTCTTTCAGGACTCACCGTATCCTTATGCCCCTGTGGTTAGCAGGTAAATCAACTACAGACTATAATGGCTTTCATTTAGGCGATCTCTCTCATTTATTATTTTCCTCCATTTCTCTACTTGACGTCTTTCCAATGCAGGCCAACAGTTTTTAGAGTGAGGTCATCACTCTTCTAGATGGGATACTTCTTTGAAGAAGTTCGATGCCTTTGACTTTCGTCTAGGCTTGTTTATCCAGTCTTTTAGTCTTAATGTCTCTCACACTCGAAATAATGCCTCTTATCGTTATCAGAGCATTTATTCCAATTGGGATCAATTCTCCCACTCGAAATAACGCTTCTTATCGGAGCATTACTTCTATTGGGTACAGGAGCAGTGCTTGAACCATAACCAACAACTTTCCTTGAACGACTTCTCGGTCTCGGAGTTTTACTTCCATTATGAATTCCTTGATCACTAGGATCTGGAACCAAGTTAGTCGGATCACTCCCACTGGGAACAATGGGTAGTATAGGTAGTTGTGGCAATCCTGGTTAAGCATTACGATAATCAGGTTCAACTTGATTCGTCCAAACAGATACAGTGATTACATGTGGTAGGTGTTTATTCCTCCCACTGGATTTATTATGAAAATGTTCCCATTATCGTTTACCATGTCATTCACTCAAGTTGCTGGTTCAAATCTCTCCCACTCGAATTAAGTGGGACCTGATATCGTAATATCTTGCTCTTGATTTGATCAAGACTCATTATTCTGGAACTGTCAATGCATCAGAAAATTCGTCCTCAAGTATGTAATGTCACATGTACTTTCAAAGAGTAGTCTACATACTCTTGTCCTAAATACGTGTTTAATGTGCAAATTAATTTTGCATGGTGATATGATTTAACTCATTATCATTGTTCAGCCTCTTTATGGCGGTGTGTCTTACCGATTTTAGTGGAACACAGTTTTACATGAATGTGAATAATTTCTCATCATCTCTTAGGGAACAGCTGATCAAGTGACTACAAAATTATGTTTATAGACTATGCTTCCAAAAGTGTTTGATTTGATTTAAATGCCTAGCCTGAATTTTCATTCAAGGCGTACTGAAGGAAAATCGTTTAACCTACTTCATCCTTCTTTGTTTGCAAACTTATCTCAAATATTTATCCCATCTCCGAACTGAGCATTTCAGGTTTTCACCTTACGCGTCAGTCAATAATTTTACAAAGTCGTGGTAGCTTCTGAAGCCTACTTCTTACCGATATAAAGATTATCAATAAGTTATTTCCGAAGGAATGCAGACGAAAATTCAGCACATCATAATTTAAACACTTCATTATTAAACTCATACTTTGAAATGATGTGTTCCTTTTACGAGGTCCACTTGCGCGTAGCGCAATTTTACCGAAGTTTTAACCCTTGGTTAAATCGTCATTTCTGAATTTAATTCAGTTTAATCCAATCGGTTTCAAACATGATTACAATTAGAGTTTATATCATTCAATGGAGTACTTAACAAAGAAAGATATAAGCAATATATATAAGCAATGCATCAAAAAGCTAATTAAAAGAATCTAATAGCTTGGGGAATGGTAATCAATACTATGACCGAGCATTTGTTACGTCCTCAAACTAAAATGTTTCCTTTATTTCAAGGAACATTATTATTATCATGTGTTGAGATCGTTTCCACTTGAGATATCTCGAACTACTTATCACGGACCTCGAACCTCGATCCACGAACTGAATTTGGCTTCCAACTCGATCCCCGAACTAACTTTGGACTCTATCTCGATCCCCAAACTAACTTTGGACTCTATCTCGATCCCCGAACTATCTTTGAACTCTATCTCGACCTTCTATACGACAGGTCCTGCAGAACGGGCGATAACCAGCATGGAGAGGGGGGTGGGGGGTGGTGCTGGTTGTGCCCTCTCCGATGCTAAAGTCGGGATTTTAGAGAGAGAAAGTTTTAGAGAGAGGTAAGAGCACAAATAGCCAATTCTCCAGAGTTTTTAGTTAACTTGTAAAATGGGAGGTCTAGGTCCCTATTTATAGGAAACCCAAGAACCGTACCCGA
Source organism: Clarkia xantiana subsp. parviflora (assembly GCA_036873135.1). NCBI lineage: Eukaryota > Viridiplantae > Streptophyta > Magnoliopsida > Myrtales > Onagraceae > Clarkia > Clarkia xantiana. Next base: position 14,409,755 of record JAPTYO010000001.1, read on the forward strand.
TTTAATGTTGGTTTACAGGAAAACGCTTACCGACATCGAGGTTGGCTATGTGCGCACTGACTTCTCATACTTAGAAAAAATAGGTGTATACGCGCAGTACGAGTAGGCAATCCGGACCATGTCGAAACCCGACATGGTCCAGATTGTTGGTCAATCCGGACCAGTCCGGATTGCTGAGGCAATCCGGAAGTCACCGATCCGGGTGCGGCGTGCATCTGGACCGTTTTGACCTGGGGTAATTACGGTAGGATCCGTTTTTGTGGTTCTGACGTGTTTGCGAGGTCCGAAATGTAAATATGAACCCGAATTGGACAGATATCCAACACTTGCCCTCGAGTCAAGTAGCGGTTCAAAACCCCTGCTTGACTCTATTTAAGATAGGATATTCGTCCAATTTAGGTTCGGCACTGACCTCAGGGGTGGTCTGTTTGTCAATCGAATGCGTGGAACACAAATTCGTCCATCTTTATTTTTTCGATGAACGTACATAATCTGTTTACAGGGTTAGTGTAACAGACGGTATACATATAATAATATGCAGTTAACGACTTATTCATAATAACATGCAATAAGAGAAGTACTTGTGATAATAAGTAATCATGCAACGCGGTGTCATCATGGTACGTGATGTAAACGTGTAACATGATGTTAACATAAAGATGACAACATAGCACATAGATGACATAATCGTGCAATGAGCAAAATACTTAGAGCAATTTAAAATTGGAGAACATGTTTGTCAACATGAAGCATGATGTAAACATAGAAAATGATGTAAGCATGTAATACGATGTAAATATGCAATTCATACTTAGATCATAAAAATAATCATGTAGCAATCATAAGTTAAAATTATGCACACATAAAAATAATAAAGTGCATAATAGCCTATACGTACGCATCATGTGATAATGATCGTACGTAGCGCGTCATGCAACATTAGGGAGCATGTACGTAGTACAAGCATAAGAGAGATATAAACATGCTCATACATGATGCTAGGGACTTGTGCGAAAATAGATATGAGTTTAATCCTTAGCATATGGAGTAGACACTATTAGTGAAAATTAGGAGAGAGAATAGTCATGAGCTTACATCCTCCTTTGACAGTTTTCCAAGAAGCTCTCATTGTTTGTTGAAGAAGGAGCCTATGGAGGTGTAAATTTGGAGTGGTCATCTTAACATGCATACAAGGTGTTTGATGAAATGCATTAGGATACTTAGCCTCAAATCGGCCAAAAAATTTCTAAGTGCTGAAAATTTTAGAAAAGTGCAAATGAATTGTTATACTTCCCTTATGCATAGCATTCATTGCTGACATGTTGCTCCATGCCTTAGCCGTTGTTTTAGTCTGCTCGATGTTGACGATTGGTAGTTGTTCGTACATGGTCGTCAATGGTTGTATGTTGGTAGTGATGCCTTATGCAATGTGCGTTGAGCATCATATGTTGATCATTGGTTCCTGTCTGCAAACATGCTAAAACACTTAGAAAATATTTCAATAATATCTACTGTTTGTTACCATTGATGTAGTCATATGATTCTTGTCGACCGCCGGCATAGAAACACTTAGAAAATATTTCGTAGTAGTTGATGTTTGCCACTTGATGTACGTTATCCGTCGGCATGCTAGTATACTCAGAGAATGCTCCTAGATAGTTGATTCGATGCAACTTGTTGATTGTTTACATCAAGGAAATACTTAGATAATATTTTCTGACGGTTGATATCTTGTTGCATATAGTCCCATGTCATAAGTGAAATACTTAGAAAATACTTCAGCCATATTTTGCTGCCGGCACCTTGTCGTACATAGATATTTGATAGTATGCTGACGGCTTGTTGTATGTTGACACGTAGTAGCATGTTGACACTTAGTAGCATGCTGACCGCTTGCAATATGCTGACTGTCATCCTGAGCAAAACACTTAGAAAATATTCATTGATGGTCGACACCTTGTTATGTGTCGATTGCTGACATAGTGGAACACTTAGAACATATCACTTGATAGTCGACACCTTGCCATATGTTGACAATTGTATGCGCGTGCTCGTATGTACACGCTTGTATGCGTGCACTTGCCCCACACTTGGAATCTTTTCTATATCCATTGCTATGCGCGTTGTATCCATAGACTTGATGTATAGATATGGTGCATGTCGTCGACTGTCATGGTAAAACACTTAGAAAATATTTCGTCCTTGTTATCATGAGTAAGTCCACTATTCCCATTCTGCGAGTAACTCTATGTCCGGATGTTGACATGGTTGAGTAGCTAAACAATGCACCAAGTGTAGATGTTGACGTCTTTCTTGATTAATTGATGTCGGTATTCACATACTTCCTTCTGAAGATTTGGTATGTTCATGATCTTTATAACTTGTATCATGCTGCAATGTAGGTCGGACTGATGGAGAAAGCTCGTCTTTGCGGACAACCGATGTACATGGTAATCCACTTATTGGAAAAGATGTCCGCCCCATTGCCCCCGCTACTCTGGAGTCTCCAGACATGGTTGCAGTAAAGAACTTGTGAGTAAGGCTCCTCCTTGTATCTTATTTGAACTTGTTAAATTTTCAAGTTGTTGCTTTCATGTTGCTTTTGTTTGCAAGTTGCTCCGTACATGAGACTGAACGCATGGTTGCAATTTCTGGCTTTAGCACAGTTCAAAAGATCCGTCGCAGGGGCGTGTTCCTCGAGCGATTCTTAGTTCTCTATGCCGAGTGCGACCGTGCCAACTCCTTTTTGCGATAAAGGGAATAGAGTTGAGGGTCGTGTAGTGGCACCTTGTGCCCCCCGATCGAGGGACCGGCCCAAGGAGGAGCGTTCCTCCCATTGAGATAAGCATTGTTTGCTTCTTCACACTTGAAGCTTGAACTTGAATACGGCTGATTTTGATGCATGCATTGCTGCTTGTCACGCCCACGTTGAAGAGTTATGTCGCACTCCTGGTTGGTATTAAGTTGTCTGCTTCAGCATGTTGAACCCTTGAGTTATCTTCACTGTCCGTATGTATTGGACTTGCCTGATAAGATATATATCCTTAGATGATGAGCATGATGTCCGTAGTTGCGACTTTATGTCGCGCATTGTTGAGTGTTATGAGCGCCCCTCTTGGTTAGATTCCAAGGCATGGCAAGATGCGTACACTAGGTACTTGTAGCCTTGCATGTAGTAATGTACTTGGCACTTGGCCCTTGACATGTAGGAGTGTTGTCTTGACGAAGCAAGACATAAGTTTATACCGTATCTTAGTTCCACTCTAAGGCGACGTTGTACAAGATTCGACTTGTAAGTTTGGTGAGTTTTTCAAATAGGGTGCACTCCTGCTAGCGTTTTTGAATGAAGCCTGCCCACTTAAGGTACAGGTCTTCCTTATGTCTGCATCCTTAAGAGGATATGTATAGTTTGAGTGTACATGAAGCCGTCCTAACAAGGAATGTATCTTCATGGCGTATGAACCCTTAAGAGGGATATACATACTTTGTAGATATGTGGGGTTGTCGTCTAACAAGAGGACTTCCGCCACGATGGGGTTATCAGTCCCACCTAAGTGCCGCATCCTAGTTTGTATGCAGGGAATGGCTATGAACATGAGGATTTGCTTCTAAGAGCTTTTCGCAGTATGCCATTTTTTAGAATTAAAATGGGTTTGCCTTTGCAAAGAGGATATCGCAGCATGCTACTTTTGATAGTAAATCTTGGTGTTTATCCAAGATATTTCTTGTTGTTGACGCCTTTGGAATAGTCATCACTTTGAGTAGAGAATTTTTATAATTACCTTTTTGTAGATAATCCGCAAGTTGTCATCGCCACATATAAGTTGACTGTGCACAAAGCGCGATGGCTTTGTGTTGCCAACATATTCTTGATATAAACGCCGCTATAGATGGAGAAATAAACTCCTTGTTGATGTAGATAATAGGTATGTCAGCGTTGTATGCCATAAGTCTTTCCTTGCCCATAATGCTTAGCTTGTATTGTTGAAGTAGATATTATGCGCATAGGTTGCTACCTGGCGCAATTCCAATGTAGTAATTATAGTGTAGTATGCACCTACGAACAAGGTTACGCTTTGTCAGGTAGTTGCAATGTTTGCAAGTTTGTAAAAATATGGAGTTATGGATTTCCTTTTAACTAATGCATATAATAAATAGAGTAAAGGAATCTGATACGAGGATCCCTTCGTTGTGTAGGAAACTTCCATTAGTGCAGATGTGATAGGTGTGGACATGTCGGGAGTGGAGCTTTTCAAGTACCACCCACTGTATGTGTTTGTCAATATGTACGTACAAGGAGAGACTATGCATTGCTGTATACATCCTTTAGTCGATATGCGTCGATGCTTCCATAGTATGATGCACAAACATATATATGATCGTTGATTTGTATCGTTTCCAAGGTAAGAGCTGATGTTTGAGTAGAATATTCGCTGAGATGTCGCGAGTTAGGGACTTGTTGTGATGATGAAAATGATATATACGCGACCATTACTTGGCTTAGATGCCTAAGTAGAATGTCCATTGATAGAGAATTCCCGAGAGTGTTGCATACTGCTCCTCCTAGTGTTGTTCTTCAGATAAGATGTGTCATTGAGATATCTCTTGGATGTACATATAACCTGTCTCAAATTCGTCGCAATACTTTGAGGTATATATTGGTTAAGGAATAAAATGGAGTTATAAATCTCCTCATATGGATCTATCGCATGTAATGCCAATATGACTGGATCAGACTATTCGCGACTAGTCTGTTCCGTTCAGCTTGGATTCTGTTTTGACTAAACCAGGCTACCCTGAGTAGTTGTCCTACTTGAGTGGTCTGCTTTATCTCATACCTGAGTTTACCTTTGGCAATAATGCGTGTTACATGGACCTTGTTTTTATAGGAGATATCGTCTTTTGAGGGCGATGCTTGGTGTTGATAACTGACATATGGGTGTTATATGGCCTAATCCGTTTGTTGTTTCTAGTGCGATAGCTTGTGTTGTTGACGCGATTAATATGTGCGTTGCTTTTGGTTTTATTCCAAAGTAATGAGCATAATGCAATAAGGTACCTACGAAAGTAGATTTAACCTTCATTAGATATTTTGGAGTTCATACATCGGATTACAGGAAGGCGTCAAATGATCGCTCTTTTTGAAAAGTACTAAGTCTAATAAGCATAAGTTATACTTTATCTAAAAAGACTTAAAGTAGATATGAAAAAAAGGAGATAAAGGGATTGATGATGTGTTTAACGTCTTCATAAGTGACTTGTCGGCAAGTTGATTCTGCCACGTGCCATATAGTTCCTCAGTGCATCTAGCGTGTTAAGCTCATCAATCTCCACCCTTGGGGATGAACAAATGTTGGTGTTATGCCCCCCAGTTTTATGCTGCTTGCATCGTTCTTCAACATTCTTGCCAAGGAAGGCAGTCATTGGCTCAAGTGGACGGGGAAGCTTGTTTTCCGGGAGTTTGACATTTGTTTCTTCCACCTTCATGCACCAAGGACTGTAGAAGTCATCATAATTGGTTCCCTGAATGACGTTGTTTTTCCTACGCTTCGCGAGAGGTGGATTATTTTTTTGCCTTTTCTTTTCCTTTGCGTTTTCCTGAAGACTCCACATGAGACTTCTTTTGATGCTTATTTCTTTGGTCGATATACTTCTTCATATCTCCTTTTAAGATGAAGCTGTTTACATGGAATCTTAGGCTGACACAGCTGTCCGTCTCGTGGCCATACACTTCGTGATTTTCACACCATTTGCCTTAATCTTTTCCCAATGGGCCTTTGCGGAATTTAGAGGGCTTTTTCCAAAGCTTGGTCTCCTTCATTTCTTTCAAGATGAAAGACAGCGGTGTGTTCAATGGAACACATTTGGCGAGATCGGTCTCTTTGAGCCTTTGGACGTCTGACTGGAATGAACTCTTTTGTTTTTGTTGTCTCTTTTCCCAGGAAGCGTCCATCTTTTCCTCAATTATTGCCTTCAAGGTTCTTGTTGTAAGTCCCGCGATTGGGACATCATCGTCATCAACAGGTTTTCCCCATCCCTCCTTATGACGGATGTCTGCGTCGTCTTGGCTTGTCATCGCGGAGGAACCTTCCTTGTGCATTTTAGAGCGAGAGGTTGGAGGTTGTCTCTATGTCCCTTCTTGGCGTTGTGCTATCATATACGGATTGCATGAGCGCGCAACTCCTTGCCTTGTTTGTCGGTACTGGAAGGTACCTTCCGTGAATTGCCCCCCGACTCCTTGGTGCAGTGTGTCTTGATGGCTTGTGTCTCGGGACATTGCTCTTGTCTCCTCGGTTTTTCCTTTGTTTGGAGTCGGAGGCGGTGGTGGCAGGGCATATCCTTGGTTCCTTTGCATCTTTTGGAATGCAAGCAGCTCTTCGAGCGCAGCCATCATGGTAGGAGTGATAAGTAGTGGCGGGTTGGCACCTTCATATTGGGGGACTCCCTGTTCTGGCATCCCGTAAGGAAATTCTTTATTGATGTGCTTCTTAGGCTCAAATCCCAGCGGGGGTGTAACGTGCTTTGCATTGTGGACTCCTTGGTCATACTGTGCGAAGGGCGCACTTCTTGTTGCCATGAAGAAGGCATTAGATGTGGCAACAGGCATGTGGGAGGATCCAAGTTGACTTCTTGTCGACTTCTGCGTGGTTATGACCAAGGCGTCGTGGTGCACATTGTGCTCTTTATCCTTTGATGAGACACCAATGATATCTTTTATGGCAGCATCCTTCATGACGGCATCCTTTATGTCGGCATCCTGGGACTTGTGTACTGTCTTTGCAACGTACCCTGCTTGCTCGTATGACTTCTCGCCTCCAGCATCAAAGTCTCCATGGATCACATGTACGTTTTCCATCTTCTCCGAATAGGATGCAATGTACATCGTACTCTGGACTTCAAGGCCATGCTGTGCGGAAGGCACACTGCTTGTTGGCATGGAGGATATGGTGTATCCTTGATTCTTTAGAATCTCCCTGAATGCGATAAGTTCTTCAAGCGCCTTCATCATGGCTGGTGTGACTGGTGACAGCTTGCCTGCGCCTCTTGCTTGCTGCTGTATTCCGTCAGCTGGCATCCTGTATGGAAACTCTTCGTTCCTTTCCGTCCTTTGCTCGAGCTCGTTCACTGGTACCTTGTTCTAGACGTCGGGACCATGCTGCGCGGAAGGCGCATTTGTGGTTGACATGAAGAAGGCGGTAGACTCTGCATCTGGAATGTGAGAATGTCATTGTTGGCTTCTCGTCGGCTTTGGCTTGTCTGCCCCCGCTTTCTTCGTACGTCTTCTTGTTATAGCTTGCGGTATGGAACGGCTTCTTGCTCGAATCATGCTGACGGCGCCAAGTGTGAGATAGTTTCCACTTGGGATATCTCGAACTGCTTTTCACGGACCTCGAACCTCGATCCACGAACTGACTTTGACTTCTACCTCGATCCCCGAACTAACTTTGGCCTCTATCTCGATCCCCGAACTGTCTTTGAACTCTATCTCGACCTTCTATATGCCAGGTCTTGCAGAGCGGGCGATAACCAGCATGGAGATGGGGGTTGGTGCTGGTTGTGCCCTCTCCGATGCTAAAGTCAGATTTTTAGAGAGAGGTCAGAGCACAAATAGCCAATTCTCCAGAGTTTTTAGTTAACTTGTAAAATGGGAGGTCTAGGTCCCTATTTATAGGAAAACCAAGAACCGTACCCGATTTAATGTCGGTTTACAGGAAAACGCTTACCGACATTGAGGTTGGCTATGTGTGCACTGACTTCTCATACTTAGAAAAAATAGGTGTATACGCGCAGTACGAGTAGGAAATCCGGACCATGTCGACACCCGACATGGTCAGGACCTCCGGATTCCGAAAGTCCCCGATCCGGGTGCGGCGCGCATCCGGACTGTTTTGACCTGGGATAATTACGGTAGGATCCGTTTTTGTGGTTCTGACGTGTTTGCGAGGTCCGAAATGTAAATACGAACCCGAATTGGACAGATATCCAACATCATGTATCTTATACTGAAAACCAAGAAGATGTTCATTTTCAAAGCAAATAAATATAAAGTCTTTCATTCAATCTTTATATCTTCGAGGCAAGTTCCTCAGGTCTGTGCTTGTTCTCCTTCTCGGTTTTGTAATCCATAAAGACAAATTGAGTTACTCTCGAGTATGAGGAGTCCTAGAAGAACTTATGAGGTTATCATTATTCTTTAGCACGTACCTTGGGAGGATTGGTACATGCAATTGCAATGTGTCCTTTCACGCCACACCTGAAACTCATTCGAGTTTCCTCTTTACGTGTCTGTTTTGCTTGCCTATTCTTGCCACCGAATTTCTTTCGCTTGAACTTCTTCTGAGGTTTCGGAGCTAAAGGCTATTAGCCTTAAACTGAAGGCCTTTTCCTTTTCTCTTACGCTTACCCATTTTCTTAGCTGGATGCGAGGATGGAAGGTGCATTTCGCTCTTGGCTTTTCAGCCTTGAGACGATCCTCTTCCAGCTCGAGATGGACTCGCAATTTCTCGAGGTCATCGAGTTGAGTGGCATCGGTAAGGTGCATTTTCATGCTATTCCAAGAGTCAGGCAAGGATCGGATAACGCATTGTACCTTTTGTTCGTCAGTCAGGATTTCTCCTGCCTCCTTGAGTTCAGCAAGCATGTTAGACATATGTCTAATGTGCTCCTTCATTGTGTGCTTGGGATTCATCTTGTACGAGTCTAAAGCGATGTTTAACGACCACTTCTGGGATGTGGTGTAAACACCAAACCCTGCCTTAAAACCGTCCCATAGGTCCATGGCAGACTCATAGTGATCATATCCGTAGAGTATGTCGTCCTCATGCAGTGACAACAAGGCGGAACGAATATCCTGGTCCTTTGCATCCCATTCATCATGGAATTTCTTCTATTCGTCCGTGAGGTCTCCCTTTGGCCTGACTTGTTTTGAAGTCAAATGCTCCAAACCTTTCATTTCAGTAATTACCATCCTCGCGCGCTTATTCCAGATCTTATAAAAGTTTTTGTTCAATCTCACTCCCTTTTCGGTTTTGATCCTCAAAAACACATAAATTTTGAAAATTTTAAGTTTTTAAAGATCAAATACATGATTTCATGTTGAAAAATTCGGAACACATATTGATGTTCATCAACCTAAAAATTTCAGATTTTTCATAGATTCAAGAACATCAGTTTATCAAAATTTTAAGAACTCCTAACTCAAGCTCTGATACCACTGTTGGATTATGGGGACGTAATACTACGGAATGCTAAACGTGTACTAGCAAGATATCTAATCTAAGCAGCGGAATTAGTACACATACCTTTTAGCTTTCCTGCCCGAAAACGATGTGGAGGGAGTTCTGATCCTCCGGTCGGAACCACGTGCAAGTTCTTCGTCAGAAGAAGTCTCACGCGATGTAGCTCCACAACAAGACCTCTGATCAATTCTTCAACGGAGATGGAACAACAGACTTGATGTTGATGGTGCCAAAATTTAGACTAGGGTGACAAGTTTTATCAATGGAGATCCTTGTTCTTAATTGTGTGTTTAAACCCTTAGGAGTCACCCCTATATATAGTATTGGGTGGAGTTGCCAAAAGGCAACTCCACCCTATGTGGTACTAGGGTTTCGGCCGAACCATGTAAAAAGGGGGGGGGAGGCCCATTTTGGGCCTCCCTTGTCAATTACTAATTGGATTTGGCCCAATTAGCCCATATTGACAACTACCTAATTAACTTAGGTAATTTCCTTAATTAACGGGCTCCTATTACGGTGCCACGTCACCATATGCTAACAGCTCCCACTCGCCGGAATGGGAGGGTGCTCGTTAATCTATACGATTACGCAATGGTATCAACATCTCAGTCTTCGTCTCCGTCTCCGAATAGTTCATACGAGGCTTGCCGTGCGACCGGCGGATACGACGGGCATCGTGCTACTCATCTGTTAGGAGTATTGTAGCACCCGCAGAACATTGATTCCCTTTTCATTAACCAAACCTGTTAGAAATAAAATATGTACCGCACTGCGTCCTTGGTCAACTGTTAATTCTCCAATTGCCCGGTTTTCCACAAAGGAATACTTCTCCAGGGCATCCGTACAAGTGTTCAAAACCTTCAACTAATATGCGGTTGGCGGCCACCTAGTGAACACGAGTGTCGGTGAATTAAAGGTGAACTTGACCATCCCCAATGCTTATACCCTTAGTCTGACTCAACCGGTTCCCAAGACGTGGTCACTTGGCTGTTTTCTTTGGCACTACGCTCGTACTCCGGGAAGCGAGCATTGAGCCAGACCTTAGGTATAAGTTCTGAGTCCGTGAGGATACTTTGGATGTCTCTTCATAAGACATTCGGGATCAATCACACACTCAAGATGAAGAAGTATGTGCCCTTTGAATCACAAGGATTCTAGCTAGCACAATTGAGCATGACCCCGTGGTCGAACGTGGCACGCGCAGTATGAAGCACGCGTCGATAGCACACCTGGTAAAGCCAGGGATGGGATATGTCAATAATGCTATCGCAGAATCTCTCATCTGACCTTGAATGTGATATATAGTGATGGACAAAGTCCAACTCGGCGATTTACAAAACGAAGATTAAGTCTTACTGTTAAGCGTGACAATGTTATCGTTTTGTTTAATCAGGTTTATCCCCTTTATTCTTAGCCAATCTTGTTATGGTAGAGGTCCCTCCTCCTTACAAGATGACCGTGCCTGTGTGACGAGGCAAGGTTCACATTCGACATAATTTTGGTGGAAGAATTTTACTTCTTCTTACCGTAAAATACGATGTTGTTAATCATTATGACGTCGATGAATCATAAACTATAACTGCAATTATTTTATTTAATTGAAACATAATTTCAGATGTCAAAATGTTATCACTTTTACAAGCCACACAGTTTAAGCCCTACGTAATCCAAGCAGTTTTACGTGCTTTTCAAAAATCTCCATACGTAACGGCTTAGTTAAAGGGGCTGCGACCATATTGTCTGTAGGCAAGTATTCTAAAGCGATTATGTTGTCTTCCAGAACCGCCCTAGCATAATTGTATTTCACATCAATGTGTTTAGTCCTACTATGGTACTTTGCCGCAATGGCTGCCTGACTGTCGGAGTGCACCTTCACAGGTTTACACCTTTTGTCGGTGCCAATTAATGCTGTAAGAAGCCTTTTCAGCCAGACTGCTTCTTGTGTGTTTTTGGAGAGGGAAACGAATTCTGATTCCATAGTGGAAAGTGCGACACAAGATTGCTTCTTGCTTACCCATGATATGGCAGCATTAGCAAGGAGGAAAACCCCTCCTGTGGTGGACTTACGATCATCCGTATCGCCACCGTGGTCGGCGTCACTATAACCAATCAATTCGAGCTGATTTCCCTCATAGCATAGAACGTAGTCGGCAGTACCTTTCAGATATCTGATAATTCTTTTTACGGCCTTTAGATGTTGATAACTAGGATCTGATTGGAATCTTGCTACTAGGCCCACAGCGTAATAGATGTCTGGCTGAGTACAGAGCATGGCGTACATTAGACTCCCTACCATGCTCAGATACTCTGCATTCTTCATCTGTTCACGCTCCTGCTGGTTTTTCGGGCCATCACGCTTCGAAAGCGCGCACCTGAACACAACCAGCGTATCCACGGGTTTAGCATCCAGCATTCTGAATCTTTTCAACAGTTTGTTGATATATGATTCCTGAGATAGACATAATTTCTAGGTGGCACGATCTCGGGCAATTTTGATGCCTAAGATGTACGTGGCCTCTCCCATGTCTTTCATCTCGAATGCTGATGATAACTAGGACTTTGATTTATTTATGAAACTCATATCGCTCGCAGCAATGAGTATATCATCCACGTATAGTGTTATGATGACATACTTAGACCCGGAGGTCTCAGTGTATACACATGGATCCTCGTGAAGATTCACGAATCCGTATCAGACGATTTCCTCAAGGAATCTGCGATACCATTGCCGAGACGATTGTTTAAGGACGTATATAGATATTTGAAGTTTGCAAATTTTATGTTCTTTGCCAGGAGTGATGAAACCCTCCGGTTCTCCATATAGATCTCTTCCTCCATGTTTCCATGGAGGAATGCGGTCTTAACATCCATTTGTTGTAGCTCTAGATCAAGACTAGCAACTAGGGCAAGGATGGCCCTTACTGTGGTGTAACACATAGTTGGTGAGTATGTTTCATCAAAGTCCTCTCCGTGGATTCGGGTATATCCTTTCGCAATTATTCGAGTTTTGCATCACTCAAAATTTCCACCCGGAGTTAATTATAAGATTTCACTTTCTAGTTCTGTGGTTAAAAGATAAATCAACTAAAAACTAAAAACGAGTTAGTTCTTATTCGGGCAATTTCATCCACTATTGTTTTTCCTCCATTCCCTCGTTTTGAGGTCCTTCCTTTGCTTGCTGAACCGTCACTGGTTCAAGTACGAACTTCAAGATGTTTAACACATCTCGTTTGATGGGATACTTCTCGTAAGAAATTCGTTGCCTTTGATTATATCTAGGCACGTTAATCTCATGTTTTAGTCTGATTGTTACTCCCACTCGGAATAATGCTTCTTATCGGGGTATTACTCCCACTGGGAACAATGGTGGTGGTTGAACTTACTTGGAATATCTTCTTGGTCTCAGGTGTTTACCTCCGAGATGCATTCCTCGATCACTAGGATCTGGAACCAAGTTGGTTGTTCCACTCCCACTAGGAAAAATGGGTAGTTAAAAAAGTTCATTATCATGATTATCAGGTCCGACTTGATTCGTATTTTGAAAATTAGTGATGATTATGTGTGAGGGGGAGTGAGCCCTCTCACTGGATTTATTATGAAGACGTTTCCATCATCATTTACCAAATCAATCACTTATGCTATATCAATTCTCCCACTCGAAGTAAGTGGGACCTGAGAATCTCCATCAACCATCCGTTAACTTTAATCAGTACTAGTTCGTTCGTTCTACAAAGCGTTGGAAATCCATCCTCAAATCTCTATAATGAGTCATGTTTGACCACGAAATCATTGTTCCAGGCTAATTTTAAAACTCGTATTTCCCGAGTAGTGCGTACTCTTAATGAATACTTGTTTTAATGCGCAAACTAATGCGTCTTTGTGATAAGGTTTTACCCGAATCATTCATTAGCTTTTATGGTAACGTTAACCGATTTGGTCAGAACATAGTGTTTTACATTAATGTGAGTTAAATTAATCTCATCCCGCAGGAACAATTAATGTGCAACTCTAACATTATGTAATTCTGAACTATGTTTCTTGAAGTGTTTAATGAATGCTTTTAGCCAAACTCTTCGTTCAAGGCTAATGGTGGGAGAATCGTTTTACCGACTACTTCTTTTCGTTTATTTAACTCATCCATAGATTTATCTATCTTATGGACCATGCATTTGAGCTGTCGCTTTTAATGCCATGGTTGATATTCTAATTAGATTGTAGTAGCTGGAAGGCTTACATAAAATCTAAGTAGTTATCTATGAGTTATATCTGAAGAATTACAAACGAAAATTCCACATTCATAAAAATACTTAAATTTTATTCTAAAACGATGTGTCCCGTCTTTCGAGGTGACATGCGCCTCGCGCATACCCGGTTAAAAATCGTGGTTTTGAGAATCGTTTTAGTCTCCAAATTTAAAAGCAAGATCGATTTTAAACATGCATATTATTTCGGGAGCTTTATCATTTTAATGGAGTAGTTAACAAATAAGGATCTAATTTTCTGGTCGGTCACTTTTGGAACTACGCAATCGATGGATGATTGATTAGGTGAGTGAATGTTTTCTGGTTCAACCGTTTTATTGGAAGAATCTCAGATTAGTTGTTCGTTTCGGATCGGGCTTGTTGACTGGCCTGATTAATTTTGATAAGTAGACCATATCATGGAGCGAATGGTTACTACTTTATTCAATAATTCCGAATCATAATTAACTAATATCAAACATTTATTGATAGTAAGAGAATTTATAGATATTGGTACGTGAATGAGATACACAATAAAGCCTTTTTAGAGGTAAAGGAAAATTAAGTTGAAAAGGAAAACTCCAGCCATCTACACCAAGCGTCCATGAAAAGAATTCACAACTGAATCATATCAGTAGACTTAGTGTTCTAAAACGTTTAACGGTTTCATATGTGTGGCAAACGAGGCGTACCTTTTAAGGTACGAAATCAGTAGCATTTGTCATACTACGAATCTCGTTTGAGGACCAAGTTGATCCTGTTTCCTCTGCTATATCCTTTATTCTCTTGCGATAGTGTACCGGGGAACATGTCAGTCTCTTTTTATTGCTTTCCGTGAATAAGTACATAGAGTACTTAATAGCCGTAATTAAGTATCCTAGTCCAAATTCATCAGCAAACCATGACATAGGATATCCCTGTGCGATATTGATTATCTTCCTCCAATTGGATACTCCATTATTACCTGTCTTGCTTCGGCTGCCTTTCCACTTCCGAAGCGGAGTTTAAGGGCAGCCCAAAGCTGAGCAGCTGAATAATTGAGTGTGAAGTCCTCTGCAACCTCTTTATCCAAGGCTGCCAATATCACCTCGCATGCTTTCTTATCTCCCTAACCTATATTCCCAATTATGGGAATTAAGCTGCTATCCGGCTGTACCAACATCTCGTTTCTTATTGGCATGATGCACACATGTGTGTCACATGCTATAAGACGTTCTCTCACCATCTCACTCCATGCCTTGTAATCCATACCATCCAAATTGCATGGTTTATAAAAGCGTACCGACCCAGCCATCAAAACTAACCCATATATTTTATGTAAGTTAGGAAGACAACAATATTTTGACAGAATTGCATACATCGGATTATCTATTAAGATGGAATACAACGAATACTGATCCTTCAGCACTAAACCAAACCGACCTTCAGTAAACCGAGGAAGGGGGTGTCGTGAAAGAATTCACACTATTGTCGTTTTCAATCTAATAGATCAGTATTTTGAAAACGGTTATTTTATTGTAAATTACCGGAACGGGAATTTTCAAATAAGCATACCCGATCTTGGCTTTCCCAAGACCCTTATGATTTTTTAAAATTACGCGATAATTTACGCATGCATATTTATAATTATACTACATGTAGCAAATCATCATACCATGCCATAAATATCGAACACAACATGCTTACGCGTCATGCGTCTAATGTCCTAGCATATATAATTCTACGTAAAGTAAATTATCACATGCGTTCTATCGTGAACATCCTAGCATACGCGTCAAAACATGCAATTTCCGCACACATCATGCATCATTGGCGACTGGAATTTTTGGTTTTATAATACGTTTTGAAAATATTAGGGGCTGTTTTGAAATTCATGCTTACAATCAATCATGCGAATTTCTAGACATGGATTCTAGGCACTTTCAATCAGCATAGCATGTCTATCCTATTGCGGAAACCATATATTTAAATCCAGAGCTCAATGCTCGCAATATAATAACCAGCTAGCTTGACTAAGTCAAGACGACAGTACTAATTATATCAAAATATATGATGCAGAAAGTAAACAATTGCAAATCAGCCCACTAATTTAGTCCAGTCCCAAAAACATGCAAGTCCGAGATCCATCCCCATAATCGAAACCAGGCATTAGGGTTTTGATTGAACCGTGTATTAAAACACAAACCCTAAGAGCACTGTTTAGGTTAATTTTAAAGTTCGAAAACATTATGGATTTACAATTTGACATCCTAATTTATTGAACAATTTAAAATTTTCCGAAAATTATAAAATGGTTTGGTCCAAATTTTAAAATCCGGTTCAATTCGGTCTGATTTTAAAAATTCCGGTTTGGTCCGAAACGGTTCAATAAAATAAGATAGTGGTTCGGTTTATAACTCAAAACCGGTTAGGGTAGGTTTAATTTAGTTACTACGGTCCGACCCGACCGGACTAGGTCGACCCGATTAAGAAAACTCAGATTTGTTTTATTCATTCCAGTTTAGCAATTGGACCGGCCCATAAACCCTATGGTTCGGCCGAAATATGTATTGTGGGCTAAGTAAGGTTTTAAAGTCCACTAAAAACTTAACTTAGCCACCAAGAAATATTAATTATTTAAAATAATTTCCAATATGGCTAATATATACATGTAATTCGGCTAAAATACATATATATATAAATATAAATATTGTCAATATTTTATCACTAAGATGTAAATCAATTAACAATATATAATATATATATATATATATATATATATATATATATATATATATATATATATATATATATATATATATATATATATATATATATATATATATATATATATATAATTCGGCCAAATCACTATATATATATATATATATATAAATATTGTCAAAAATATATTTAGGGATAAAATATATAGACAATATTTCTTCTTAATCTTTTTAAGTAACTAAATCCTATCAATATATCTTTATCCCTATCTTTTAGCTATATATATTGATAGTTAATATCTTTTACAATATTATATTATAAACCCATCCATATTTTTTAATTTACAGATATATAGTTACCTATTAATAAAATTTAAAAATGGCAACATATATATTAAAATTTTTGTGCCGAAATTTTAATGACTTGGTGACCAAGAAAATTAAAATTTTTACCTAACATACCCCAAGGGCTATCGGCACAAACATGCAAAGTTGGAAAAGTTGTCAAATTTTAAGATCAAATACTACCTTGATCAACAATCAAAATTGTGTTCTTGATAAAACTCATGGTGTTCTTGAAGATTATGAACATCAAACTCAAATTCATAACAAAATTTTCGGTTTTGATCCTCAAAAACACATAAATTTCAAAAAATTAAGTTTTTAAAGATCAAATACATGATTTCATGTTGAAAACTTCGAAACACATATTGATGTTCATCAACCTAAAAATTTCGGATTTTTCATAGATTCAAAAAGATCAGTTTATCAAACTTTTAAGAACTCCTAACTCAGGCTCTGATACCACTGTTGGATTACGGGGATGTAATACTACGGAATGCTAAACGTGTACTAGCAAGATATCTAATCTACGCAGCGGATCTAGTACACATACCTTTTAGCTTTCCTGCCCGAGAACGATGTGGAGGGAGTTCTGATCCTCCGGTCGGCACCACGTGCAAGTTCTTCGTCAGAAGAAGTCTCACACGATGTAGCTCCACAACAAGACCTCTGATCGATTCTTCAACGGAGATGGAACCACGGACTTGATGTTGATGGTGCCGAAATTTAGACTAGGGTGACAAGTTTTCTCAATGGAGATCCTTGTTCTTAATTGTGTGTTTAAACCCTTAGGAGTCACCCCTATATATAGTATTGGGTGGAGTTGCCAAAAGGCAACTCCACCCTATGTGGTACTAGGGTTTCGGCCGAACCATGTAAAAAAGGGGGGGAGGCCCATTTTGGGCCTCCCTTGATAATTACTAATTGGATTTGTCCCAATTAGTCCAGATTGACAATTACCTAATTAACTTAGGTAATTTCCTTAATTAACGGGATCCTATTACGGCGCCACGTCACAATATGCTAACAGGTTCAACACAGAAAACCGGTTCGGTTAGATCCACTTAGTTACTCCGGTCCGACCCGACATGACTAGGTCGAACCGATTGAGAAAATTCGGTTCGTTTTTAATTCGTCCCGGTTTGACACATTGGACCGGCCCAATAATCAAAATATGAAAGGTTGGGCCGAAATGTTTACCACCGGCCCAAGTAGGGTTTTAAAGTCTATTAAAATATTTAGCTTAGGCACCAAGTAACATTAATTATATAAACTAATTTCCAATATTAATAATATATATCGGCCAACTACAAACATATATATATATATATATTGCCAAGATTTTATCTTTAAGATTAAATCAATCAACAATATATATATATATATGTAAAAATCGGCTAACATATAAAATATATATTATATTTATTGTCAATATCTTAAATAGGGTAACAAATATACCGACAATGTATTTTCTCAATCTTTTAAGTAACTATTTCTATCAATGATATCTTTAACCCTATTAAATATTTAAATATATTGATAGTTATATATACTTCTATATATTAATGTGAATCTATCCTAATGTTCCCAATTATAGATATATTGTTACCTTGATTAAAAATTAAAATATGGTAAACAATATAATTTTAAAAATATGGCCGAAATTTGTTTGCTTGGAGACCAAGAAATTAAAAATTTTACCTTGTAAATTTACTAAAATTTTCGGCACAAACACATATTTGGGAACAAGTGGTCAAATTTTAAGATCAAATTTAATAAGATCTACAATCCAATGTTTGATTTTGATAAATATCAACTTTATCTTGAAGATCATGAACATCAAATTTCCCAAGAACATCATTAAAAATTTCGGACCACCCTATAACTTAAAAATTCGAAATTTTAAAACTTTTCATTTAAAATTTTCGGTCATAGGTCTAAAATTTCAAGAACACCAATTTATGAAAATCATGAACTCCTCACACAGGCTCGGATACCACTGTTAGATTACGGGGAGTAATCACTACGGACACTAAATCATGATACATGCTATTAATCGAAATTACGCAGCGGAAGATTCGCACATACCTCAAACGTTGTCCGTAGTCCCAAGATCCATCCTGCAGGGAGTTCACGATCCTCCGGTCGGCACCCGTAAAGGTTCTGATTAAGGAAGCCCTACGCGGTATGTTCTCCATAGCAAAGCATCTGATTGAATCTTGGCAGGGGACAGATCTCTGGAATGTTTGCTAGAAAGTAAATTGGCACACCCTTTGGTGGTGGATAGGTTCGGCCGAAACCCTTGTGTGGGGTGGAGGGTTTTTCTCTCTAAAACACTCTAATGAGAAAATAGTGACTAACCCTAAAAATCTCATAACACCATGTATTTATAGGAGAAGCAAAGTGGACACTATGCATAGGGAGGCCTAATTTTGCGCCTTTCATGTCAATTGGGATTTGGGTCTAACCCAATTACCCTATTATGACATGTACCTAATTTCCTTAGGTAAACTATGCATATTATGGGCTACCAATTACGGCGCCCATCACCATATGCTTACAATGGGTGTATAAAAATGTTAACATGGATATAAGCATGATAACCATAGTTAAAAATGGTAAAGGTGTCAGTTTTAATCTTGGCCTCTAGATCTCATTACTTTAGATTGATGGTGGAGACTAGAAGATTTCAAAACCCAAGAATATCTTATTATAAGGAGAGAGAATGTGATTACCCATTTTAGTAGCCACCATCACTTTCACTCACAAGCATCTCCTTCTTGGGGACCATGCAATTTGCTTTGCTCGGTTTTTGGGTGCCCGGAATTTGGGTTTCACGGCGGAGGAAAAAGGCCAACGGGGAGGAGTTCTAGCGCAGCGCGGAAGCACCAGCGCGCAACAGTACCAGCAGAGGAGAGTTGTGGACGAGAGGACTCCGGTCGGCGAGGGCCATCGGCATCGTCTCCGGGGAGCGACAGCGGCGGGTCCTTCGGCGGAACGGGGCAGCCGCGGAGGATTCTCCGGTGAAGGGTGAAGACGACGGTGGGAGAGGTGGGTCCATCTCCGGCTAGGCGAGGCGAAAAATTCCGGCCGGTGGCGCAGGAGATTTTCCGGCGAGGGGGCGATCGCGACTCCATTCCGGCGACGAGAACACTACTCCGACGACGGCGAGATTCAAATCTTCAACCGACCATTCGAATCGGCTCATTCTTTCCAAAGGTTCAATATTTTTTACTATCCGCATGTATATTCGATGCCCATACTTTGTTCGTCTATGTTCGAGTTGTGATAACCTTTTGATTGCATGAATTGTTGTTGTCGTGTCGACTGGATAGTACGTTGCTCGAAAATGATCTTTATGTGAGTAGCCTTTACTTGTATGATCCTATCGTTTTCGAGTTGTACATACACGGCCGTTGTCATAGTTGATATAGTCGTAGGTACGTGGCCGTTATTTGGTAATCGATATGTGACGCGATCGTTGACATGTTGTCTTTGGCTATTTCTGTGTTGTACGTACCGAGAACGTTGTTTTTACTTGACGTCCGATGTATCGAGTGTTTTCTTCCCGGTGGTGTTATATGTTTGTATTCTTGATGGTGCCGCAAAAATCAGACTTTCCAAAGGCGATACATCTTGCGAAGGATAAGTAAGTTCTTAATCCATTCAGTTCCTCGTACCGTTTTCTTTCCAGATACTAGTTCAGAGTCAGATTCAGAGTTGGACTCTGAGTCGGAGTACTCGTCTGAGTCGGAGTGCTCGTCTGAGTCAGAGTCTGTCTCAAGTTTAGAACCTATTACTGAATTCGAGTTAGGTTCTGTGCCTGGGTCTGGGAACTCGGACTGGGCAGGCTCCTGAAACATGGTGAGGCGACAAGAGTATCATCTCCATGCGCATTGGCCGACCTTAGTCCCTTGGATGAGGACCTATACCCTTTCCTCCCATCATTGGGCAATGTCCGCGGGACCGTGACCGTTCCCCCGGATGGGATGGTTTCCGTACACACTGCTCAGATACGGTACAGTTTACGCTTTCCCTATTGTGACGATCTCGTGGAGCTTTGTCGATTCCTTGGGATTTCCCCTTCTGACCTCGTCCTTACCGTCATTCGATTTTGGGTTGGGTTCCGAGCATTATTCCATTGGTATTCGTGGAAGTATTCTCTCTTCTTGTTATGATGCTTCTATCGGTTTCAATACCAGAGTGCGGGTGGCATGGCGACCATGGTCACTTGCTACCATCCTCTAAAAGACCCCAGGTTCAAGGAATAGGGTTTAGGGGAGGTTGTGTAGAACAATGGCCTTCGTTTCGTGGCTCATATAGACCGCTATATGGGTCATTGGGATAAACATTACATCTTCGTCAAGGATCGACACGTCACTTGGCCAATTGTTCGTGCCAGCCGTACAGATGAGTAACCCACTTTTAGGGAGTTTTCTTCTTCAGATAGAGAGACTATGAAGGTCATTCATCGAAGTAACAAGACTAACTCCTATTGCTCGGTCTATTGGGTATCCCATGTAAACACCTAATTTTGGTCCGCGCATAGCACATTCAAAATGTCATATGTGACGCGTTAAAAAAGGAAGTATTTATATATGGAAGGTCGCGAAGTTTCTAAAGATAGGACTGACTTAAAATAGGATAGTGTATAAGCATTATTTATTGTAAAATATTCAAAAAAAAGATATTATGTGTATTTATTGTAAAATACATAAATATATATGTATATTTTCGGAATATTAATGATGGATATTTTTCAGATTTTATTTTTCTAGTTTGGGGACCTAGTTTATCTATAAATATGGTCATTTTGCATGTAAATAACACAAACCAGCAATAATAATACAACTTGTCTCGAATTCCATGAGAATTTTGTCTTCTTGTGCTTTATTAAAAATAACTTTTTTTTATTCCCGCAGCAACACCAGCCCACCAGAGCCTAGCCTCGCCGCCAGTTGCCGCCCCTCGGATCCGTCCGGGGCCACTATCCGCCAACCCCTACCACGACGCTGACACGCCTCCCCGTATACTTCAGTCTGTCCGGGAGCTCGATTCACCCCACCACTGCTACACTCGCCTGCTACCGTGCTCACGGCCTCAGGAGTCGTTATCCCTTACCACGTCCAGCCACCACCGCAGCCCTTCCGTGACCGCCACAGCTCCAGCCCGGCCACCACCTCAAGTTGAGAGCTCCACTGCGACCCGTGCCGTCCGTTCCAGCCGCAGCCACAGCGTCGCTCCGCCCAGGTTCGACCGCCGCTGCCCGGTGACCACCTTGCCGTCCTACTGCTGCCTCTGCGTGATCTCCTGCAGGTAAGGTCCCATCTTTTTATTTAGATTGTATTATTTATTTATTTATTTATTGTTATTTTATTTTATGTTATTTTTTATTTATTATATTATAATTAATTAGGTATTTTAAAATGTAATTGTTTAAATTTTACTGTGTAAATTATGTATGTATGTTGAATATATTAGGTCATATATATATTTAAGCATGTTAGATAATTTGGGTTCTAGATTTCATCTTAATTAGGAATTATAAATGATAATTAAATTTTTAGACATAGGTTAATAATTGACAATATTCTCGCATATGATAAATTTAATTAAATCTTGATGTCGTTAGATTAATATGATATAACATATATTAAAAATAAAATTGGCAAATAAGTGAATTGAGTACCGAAAGGGCGTAGTTAAAAGTTAAAAATTTTAATTCGTAATAGAACCCTCGAACTCGAATTTTTTATCGTAGACCGATTTTTTACCTAGGTTTTTAATTCGTTATTCTCTTAAGTGATTTAGGATTATAGTTAGCCTAATAATTAACTAGTGGCGACTCTTTTAAAATTGCACGTTTTCGAAACGTAATCGCATTCAGGTCAGATCTTAGGTCTGACAATTTGGCGACTCTGTTGGGGAAGATTTTAGAGGGTTCGGGCCCAGTATGTTCACTTTTTTCCATTTTAGAATTTTGTAATTTTAATTTTTATTTTACTAATCTAACTTTTTTTTTTTTTTTTTTTGTAATTTCAGGTGTGGAGTTAGTTTTATTATGACTGAATATTTTTCTTTGTTGTATATGTATTACTTGAATTCGCACACACTCACTTTAGTGTAATGTCTGATGGATATCTGCCCGGTTCGGGTTCGTATTTACGTTTCGGACTTCGTAAACACGTCAAAATCACATAAATTGATCATAACGTTCCCGAGGGTCAAAACGATCTGGACGCGCGACACACGCGTCCGGACCGGACCTCCTGATTTCCCTTGGTGACCCGGATCACGCCAGGATCTCACAAATCCGACGTGATCTGAGTCGTCGTCTGCATCGCGCGTGTTCCATGTGTGTTCTTATACTAAGTTAAAATTTTCCAGTAGCCAATCTTGATCAAACCAGACGACGATTCACACTTTCTTTTAAACCGGCATCGAAGCGCACAAAAACCGGGGTCGGTTCTAAGGTTGCCTATAAAAGGGACCTAGGCCACCCATTTCACTCCTTACATACACTGGAGATTGGCTTAGGAGCTCTGACTTCTCTCTAGCTTTCTCTCTCTAGATTTCTCATTTAGTCATCGGAGAGGGCTCAACCATTACCACCCCCCCCTCTCCGTGCTGGTTACTGTCCCTGTATGCAGGTTCAGACAACGAGTGTGGAACAAGGAGTGCGAGTAGAAGAACCCGACACAGCGATCAACTTAAGGATTCGTCAAATTCGTTACGTCAAGCGGGTTTGGACGAAACATTTGGCACCGTCCGCAGGATTCGAACAAGAAGCTATATTGCACTACAAGCTATGACGAGCAATCATCCTCCTCCTGACAATGTCAACCCGCAGGAAAAGAAGAAAGGCCCAGGGCGCCCGAAGAAGACAATTGTCGAGCAGACAAGTAAGCAGGCGTCAGCAAGAAGTCACCCTGGACCTTCTCACATCCCCGAGGCTACCTCGACTGCTTCCTCCGTGCCCGCAAGAAGAGTGCCTGCCGCACATCACGAACCAGCAGTTTGCACAACACACCTTTTCCAGGATACGAGCACGGAGCGCACGCGAATCAACAGTTTCCCTACGGGATGCCTGCAGAGGAGACACAACAACAAGGAAGAGGCTCAAACCCAGCACCAGAAGTCACTCCTGCCATTATGGCTGCACTTGAAGAATTGCTAGCTTTCAGAGA
Source organism: Clarkia xantiana subsp. parviflora (assembly GCA_036873135.1). NCBI lineage: Eukaryota > Viridiplantae > Streptophyta > Magnoliopsida > Myrtales > Onagraceae > Clarkia > Clarkia xantiana. The sequence goes on from JAPTYO010000001.1 coordinate 14,433,466, forward strand.
AACTTTGAGGGACCAAGGATATGCACCACCTCTTCCACCACCTCCCCCACCACCGCCAGTCCACAGACAGGCCACGCCAGCAATGGCAATATTACGTGACACTACCCGCCAAGAGACCCCATTCCAGGGAGGACAACAGTATTCAGAAGGTACATACCAGTACCAACAGGCAAGAAGCGACGCGCTCACACACTCCCTATGTAAGGGCGCATGGTCAGGAAGAGTCATGGAGGCAGCCTCCGCCTCCACGCTCATAGCAGTACTACAAGGAAGTCCCTACCAAGCAACTAACTCAAGAATAAGCCTACGCGGGAGCTTACCAAGGAAAGGTGCATCGCTCTACCCAAGAGACATGGACAAACCAACACTGGAATGCCGCGCTGTGTTATTACGTCACTGGAACCGTCAACGTCACGATTGCGCGTACAGCTGCTGCAGCAATCGCTGCTACCACCGGTCTTGTGATAGTGTTCACCACTATAGTAGCAACCGCTGCCATGGACGTCGTTGTAACCGCTGTTACCGTCAACCTTTGGCATATGTCTACAAGTGTTCGCTATCATTACTACAGTACGCACACACAGGGTAGGCGTGTGCGTCTACCGCACAGCCGTCAAGAACACGGGGAGTAACCCTTTACTATACATTTTCTATTCCAAGCATTTAAATATGCATTATATATTTCTATCTCCTAACAATATCTAATAGGAACTGTTGGATCACGGTGGAACTCCGGTACGGACTTTGACGGCAATCCTAGCCCCTTTGCTCCATGCAATCCTACAAGAGGGGATAGACCGGGCGGTGACCCAGAATCCCTCTCCGATGCTTAAATGAGTGCCCAATACGAACTGGCAAGCAATGATCTCAAAGGGTATGTAATTCAACGTAACAGTTCTGAGGTGACCTCTTGCCCTTTTATAGGCGAAGAGATGCCTCAGGTACCTGGTGAACCGTTAGGGGTGGTTAGCCCGTATCCCGCGTATCTCGGGTGTGATCCCGCCTATCTAGGCCATGATCTCGCGTATCTCAGCCACGCCCCGCGTATCTCGGCCACGCTCCGTGTATCTTAACCACGTTCCGCGTATCTCGGCCACGCCCCGCGTATCTTGGCCTTATCCTCTGATAACGAGTCCCGACTCCCGTCGGAGACTCCAGAGTTATCTCGTTGTGTCACCACTCGGGGCCCCTCGTCATCGTGACAGGGCCAATCATTCTCAGGGATTCATCATCGGGGCCTACTTAAAGGCTTCTCATCGGGAGCTTCCAGCTCATCTGTCGGAACCGACTCTGTCGGGACCTTTCATCATCGGGACTCCCTTCGTCGGGACCTTTCTCCTAGGTCATCTTGACCTTCATTTTGGGCCTGGTGGGCCTGTCTGCCGTTTCCTCATCGTTAAAGGGCCTGACGGCTGTAGTCGAACCCATCATCTGCCCCCAAGACATGAGGGACTTTTAGTTCGTCGTGTCTTCCAACTCCCGACCTCCCGATATTGGAATCGGGGATCTTTCCCTTGGTTTAGTCATTCAATTATCAGTCTTCTTCTTCACGTATCCTCAGCGTTTTGTAGATAACTGCCAAATCCCAGGGGTCTCCTCGGTTCCCCAGTTCATTAAATGCAGTAGATAGTGAAACGACGTTTTCGGCTTTCGTGCCCGATTTCTCGCGCCTGTCTTTTTCTGAAAAGTGCTTTTCAGGCCGTTTCATCATTACGTCTGTTGTCCTTCTGCACGTTTCATCTCAACGGTCCAGATTAAGACTCTTCGACTTCGACGACTCGGATCGAGGTGTCCCTTCAACTGTCCTCTTCGCCTATAAAACCCTAGCCATGGTCACAATTTAACTTTTACCGTTTCCGAATTCTCAAAAGCTCTCTGCAATTTCTCTGCGAATTCAAGCTCTGTAATTCCGAAGGTCTTGGAGTTTCTCCGATCATCTTTCCGGCGACGCCTCGTTCATCTCCTCAACTTCTACTTCATCATGTCTGGTAAGGAATTCCCCTTTGTTGCTTGTTCGTCTTTTCCTTGTTTATAGCTTTCCAAGAGTCCCATTGTGTTTTTCTTGCAATGGTTTCTTTTCAGATAGCGGGTCCAGCTCTGAGGGGAGAAAACCTTTTAATTTTGATTATGCTCTGAATGAGATCTCCAATACTGCTTATGATGCAGCCCTCCGAGAGGGTTGTATCACTACTACCTGGGAACCCCGTTTCCCATATCCTTGGCCTCGCCCCTCGAGTAACCCTGAGGTTACTCGTCCCCAAAAAGGGGAGGTATTTGTCTCTACGGGACAAGTATCAGCGGGGATCAGATTCCCCTTTTGTGGTAATCTGGTCGAGATGTGCCAGCATTACAAAACGCACCCCACTACCTTTTCTCCTCATGCCATCCCCTTATGGAACGCCTTTCAAGTTCTCTGCTTCCGACAGAAGTGGGTCTACAGCCTCCAGCTCTTCAGAACCTTCTATGGGATGAAGTGCAACGAGGCGGGGGTTTGCGCCTTCTACCCTCGGATGCCTAAGTGGAGTAAGCAGCAGCTTGCCCGGTGTGGCTGGACCAATGACACCTCGAAGGTGGTCAAAGGTCGGGGACTCTTGGTTGACACGGGGTCCGACAACAGTAGCTGGAAGAGGAGCTACTTCTTCATCCGACATTCTTCGATTCCCTGGCCTCGGTGGGAGGTGGCAGCAGACCCTCCGCCTGCCTTCCACACTTACACCGACGAGGATTTTGAAACTCTTCAACTTATCCAGCTTTACCGATGGGGGGAGTCCTACACTCCCCTCAACGCCAACTCACTCGTGGAGCGGGACCTGGTGCACGCCGGGATCCGACTCCTCGATATTATCTCTGGGGGGCAACTCTTCGATGGCCCTTCTAATATGGTTCCTTGGGTAAAATTCTAACTCTTCTTTGTTTACTGTTTGCAGGCAAGAAGGTATCTGTGCTGACCGATCTATTCCTTAAGCAGGGGGAGACTGATGCTGTCCGCCCCTCGCGGAAGAGGAAATCCGCAAAGAAGGTCACTGCTCAGTCGGGGTCTCCTTCCGCGGAGCAGCCCAAGCGGAAGCGGGTGGATCTGGATCAGCTCTTCGACGTCCAGAATGCTGAAGAAGGTAAAAAGCTCCGACTTGCTATTAAATCATACAAGAGGATGGTCCCGAAGGATTTGATTTCTTCGACCAAGGAGGCCCGTATCGCTGACGTCAAACGAATCCTTCGAGGCGAAACTCCCCGTGTCTTGAAGGCGGGCTACTACCATTATCGCGGGAAGGATCAATACGTCTCCCGACGTATCATTTGGTGTAAGAATCCTGATGAACTTCCTGACTACATTTCTGAAGCTTCTCATCCTCCAGGTGCAGGTCGCTCGGGAACTCCATCGGGTGCCGCAGCTTCCGCGGATGCACCGTCTTCAGCGGGGGTGCCTCCCTCAGCTGGAGAGAAGGCTCCAACTGGCGAACAGTTTCGTCAGGTGGAAACTTTGGACTCCTCTGAGGAGACTGACGAGGGTGGCTCCCTTCGTCATCGTTGGAGGACGGGGCAATCCCCCTTGAAACCAACCCCTCAGGGGCCGCCTCCTTCATCTTCTCCGCAGCAGCGGCAGCCATCGCCCATCCATAACTTCACTCCTTCCCCCGTTCGGGCCGAGACGGAGGCATGCCCCTCCACTTATCGTCCTCCTCCTCCTGTCGCTCTCGATAGGAATTTCTATAGGCCCTTCAACCCTTCACAAGCGGATGCCCCCTGGACTCCCATCCAGACGCTACAAGGAGTCCCGCTTACACAAGGGGAGCAGCACCATGACCTGGCCCTGCATCTGCTGGCAGGCTCGATCCTGCCCACCATGCGGTATCCGATTTCCCTTAATCGGACGCCCATGGAACGGGATATTAGAGAGATGTCCATGCGCCGTATAGAGGTAAGACTTCGCTTCTCTCTGCTCAACGATGAATCGGGTTGTTTGTCTATTAACACTTTTTCTTCTTATTGTAGGAGCTTGGGGACTTCAACCGTCTTATCGGGTACGTCATCGCCTACGATGTGTCCCGGGAGCGGGACCGAGGGGCCCTCGAGTAGCTCAAGGAGGATCTTAAGGCCTCCCAGTCTTCGCGGGGAAAGCTCGTCAAGGAACAGGCTGTCCTCGATCAGAAGGTTCGGGACCTGTGTTGGGTCGATGTTTGATAAGATCACCTTTTCTAAGAAATGCACCTTCCGATTTTCTTCCAAGGGTGCCCCCAAGGCAAATTTGCTCAAGGCGTCTGCCTCTACGTTTTCCTCCCTCGGGATTGCCTTGATATCGAAGCTTTTGAAGCTCTCTTTCAGGGCTTGTACCTCTCGCAGATACTTCTTCATTATCGGGCTCCTTGCCTCGTATCGCCCTTGAACCTGGTTTACTCTCAAGTGATCGACTCCCGTGCCTTTAGCAATTTTCAGGCCCGTGATAAGAGCTTCATACTCTGCTTCGTTGTTTGTGGCCTTGAATGTTAAAGCCAAGGCGTATCGGAGCGGTTCACCTTCACCCGGTGGTATCAACAAAAAGCCCGCCCCTGATCCGTCTGAACTCGAGGAGCCATCCGTGTACATTTCCCAGGTATTTTCTTCGTTTGGCTGTTCTGATTGCTCTGCCCTCTCTGGTTGTTCTTCTATCGGGACCTCCATAGTTGCCCCCTCTATAGGACCCGCTTCTTCTAGATCGGGAGCTGTAGATTCTGCTATGAAATCCGCCAATGCCTGGCCCTTAATAGCCGTTCTTGGAGCGAAGTCTATTCGAAATTCACTAAGCTCTACTACCCACTTCACTAATCTTCCCGACGCATCCGGTCGGTTCAAGAAATGTTTTAAAGGTTGGTTCGTCAGCACAGTGATCTCATGTGCGTGGAAATAAGGCCTTAGCTTCCGAGCAGTAATAATCAACGCAAAGAGGTACTTCTCAACGACAGGATAGTTTAATTCGGATTTGGCAAACGCCTTGCTTACATAATAGACGGGGACTTGATTACCCTCGACAATCTTTACTAACACAGAGCTAATGGCAAATTCAGAAACAGCCAAATAAAGGTAGAGCGGCTCGCCTGGAACCGGTTTCGCCAACGGCGGGAGGGTGCGAAGGTGCTGCTTGAGTGCTTGGAACGCCTCTTCACACTTGGCGGTCCATTCAAATTTCTTGTTGGCCCTCAGGACTTCAAAAAATGGCATTGATCGGTTGCTGGCTTTAGACAAGAAGCGGTTCATTGCAGCTAGTCGGCCATTCAGCACTTGTACCTCCCGATGGTTTATCGGAGACTGCATCTCCTCAATCGCCCTCAGCTTCTCGGAATTCACCTCAATTCCTCTCTGGCTCACCATAAAGCCCAAGAATTTCCCTGAGTGGACTCCGAAGGCGCATTTCGTCGGGTTTAAGCGAACTTGATGAAGCCTCATCCGCTCAAACGCCATGGTTAGGTTGTGCACATGATCCTCGGCCTGTCGGGACTTCACCAGCATATCATCCACGTAAGCCTCCATGGTTTCCCCCAGCATATCTCCGAACAGCTTGTTCACCATCCGCTGGTAGGTTGCCCCAGCATTGATCAGCCCGAAAGGCATGACATCGTAGTGATAGATGTCACTGTCTGCGTAGAACGCTGTGTGGGGAGCGTCTTCCTTGGCCATTTTGATCTGGTTGTAGCCTGAATACGCATCCATGAAACTCAACAGCTCATGTCCCGATGTAGCATCCACCGGCTGGTCGATTCTCGGGAGCGGATAACAGTCCTTTGGGCAGGCCTTATTCAGGTCGCGAAAATCCACACACATTCGCCATTTCCCGTTAGTCTTCTTCACCAGCACGGGATTAGAAACCCAAGTTTGGAATTGGAGCTCTTTAATAAACCCAGCATCGAGCAACCTGCCCACCTCCTGCTGGATCGCGATCTTCTTGTCCGTGCCCATTGGACGCCTTTTCTGTGTGATAGGCTTGATCGCGGGGTCTATCTTCAGCTCGTGTACGATCACATCGGGACTGATTCCTGGCATATCGCTCGGGGACCAGGCGAACAGTTCCTTGAACTCTTTCAGTAACTCCACCAGTTTTTGAGCTGTCTCCTCCGTTAGAGCGGACCCGATTTTCACCTTCCTCTGGGGTCCATCGATCTCGACTTCTTTCAGATCTTCTACGGTGGCGGGACGCCCAAATTCCTCTCTGGGATCTGTGTCTGTCTGAAGGACAGTCATGGCCTCTCGTCTCCTCCTTCGGGTGGCATTAAGATAACATTTTCGGGAAGCCACCTGGTCGCCCTTGACCTCTCCGACTCCGTGGTCGGTCGGGAACTTCATCTTCTGGTGCACTGTCGAGGCGATCGCCATCAGGGGGTTAATGGTGGTTCTCCCGATGATCGCGTTGTAGGTCCCTGCGGAATCAATTACCACGAAGTCCACGTTCCTCCTTTCTGATTTCCACCCACTACCAAACTCCACCGGTAAGGTGATTACTCCTAGCGGATAGGAGGTTGAGCCAGAGAACCCGACCATTGGGAAGTTTGCCTCCTTTAGATCTTTCTTCGTTTTCCCCATAGCCTCCAGCGCGTCCATGAATAGAATGTCGGAGGAGCTCCCTCCGTCGATTAGAATTCTCTTCATTTCGAACCCGTCTACATCCAAGGTTACCACCAAGGCGTCGTCGTGCGGAGTCTCCACGCCTATGAGGTCTTCCGACGAAAAGGAGATTACCATCTCTTCTTTCAAGGTCCAGGATCGGGACCTCTTACCCAGCACCACCGCCATAGGGATTCTAGAGGCATAGACCTCTCGGGCGGATGAGGTATCACCTCCAGCAGCAAACCCTCCGTGAATCACATTGATAGTGCCCCGTCTCTCCTTGCGAGCACCGGATGACTCTGGGTCGGTTCTCTTCTTCTTTGGGGACCGATCGCGAGATCGGGAACGGGACCGCGATCGGGACCGAGAGCGGGATCGACACCGCTTATCCCCGACAAATTCCTTGAGCTTCCCCTTCTGGATCAGCTTTTCGATCTCCTTCTTCAGTTCCCGACAATGGTTGGTGTCGTGACCATTTGCGCGGTGAAATCGGCAGTAGCGATCTGTGCGAGATCCCAAGAATTCTCCATCCTTCTTTGGGGGGTACCTGGAGATACCCTGTCGTTCCATGACCGTCAGTACCTCTGCCATGGAGCAGTTGAGAGGAATGTCGAGATCCTCCCGCTTATCCTTCCTTGAAGAGCGCCTATCGTCCCTCCGATCCGGGCGGCCTCGATTCCTACTACTGTCGGGTTTACCCTTTGACTTACGATCATCAAAAGGTTTAACCGACTGCTTCCCTTTGTTTGACTTTGGGGGCTCCAACTCTCCTGCGGCTATCTTCGACTCCTGAACATCGATTTGCCGTTTCACCCTCTTCTGTAGTGCCTCCATATTCCACACAGCTTTCTCAGCCACGCTGTGCATCAGATCAGAACCATAGGGGGCCGTTAAGTTCCGAATAAAGGTACGTATGGTCTCACCTTCCGAGATCTCTTCGTCAATTTCTGCCACACTGGCGGTGTACCGCTGGTAATAGTGCGCCAGCGATTCGTCGGGCCTCTGCACCACCTGGGTCAGGGACCTCACGCTCTTCAATAAACGTCTCCGACCCTGGTACTGCTGAATGAATCGGTCGTGCATATCTGCCCAGCAAGTGATGCAGCCTGGGGGCAGACTGAAGAACCAGGTCAGGGCTCTTTCTCCAAGTGTGTTCAGGAACAGCGTACACACTATGTCTTCATTCGGGGCTCTTCCTAGACATGCCATGAGGTGCTTCTGGACATGACGAACTGGATCTCCTTCGCCATCGTACTCCTTTATCGTGGGGATACCTAGCCCAGGCGGGGCTAGGGTGTCGATGAGTCGGGGGACGAAGGGGTGAGTGGATCGATCCCTTAGTTCCGACACCAGCGGCTTCTGTTCTCCCATGCAGATGTTCACGATCTTTACCACCTGGTCGGGGCTAATGGGACCATTCAGGGGAATGGTTCTGTGCTGTACTGGTCCTGGCCCATCAACCACGAACCTCTCTGGCTGAGTGGACACCCTACTCCTGTCCTGACATCGGGGCGGAGCTTCCTGTACGTTCCGAACCTCTGCTGGTGGGCCACTTCTTCCAACGGGGGCATCTCCTCCTGCCTCCTCGCGGCCTCCCTCCGGTCTAAGAGAGCCTCCACGGCTGCCATAAACATAGGCATGGATTCTGCCACAGCCCTTGTCAGGTCCGTAGCTGGGGGAGCCTACTGCCCCCTATTGCCCTGGTGCTGAGCAGCAATATCTTCGGGACCTTCATTGTGCCCCCCTGTCTGGGAGAGCTCAGCCGGGGGGTGGTTCTGGTTTTCCTCCTGTTCTGGTACTGAATCCAGATTTGTTGCAGCGGGGTGACGGGAACCACCGGATTGTCCCTGTCTTCTGTGCTTGCCAGCCGCCATCGATCGAGTAGAAGGCATATCAGCTTTTTGTTTGATTCCCACAGACGGCGCCAATGTTGGATCACGGTGGAACTCCGGTACGGACTTTGACGGCAATCCTAGCTCCTTTGCTCCACGCAATCATGCAAGAGGGGATAGACCGGGCGGTGACCCAGAATCCCTCTCCGATGCTTAAATGAGTGCCCAATACGAACTTGCAAGCAATGATCTCAAAGGGTATGTAATTCAACGTAAAAGTTCTGAGGTGACCTCTTGCCCTTTTATAGGCGAAGAGATGCCTCAGGTACCTGGTGAACCGTTAGGGGTGGTTAGCCCGTATCCCACGTATCTCGGGTGTGATCCCGCCTATCTAGGCCATGATCTCGCGTATCTCAGCCACGCCCCGCGTATCTCGGCCACGCTCCGTGTATCTTAACCACGTTCCGCGTATCTCGGCCACGCCCCGCGTATCTTGGCCTTATCCTCTGATAACGAGTCCCGACTCCCGTCGGAGACTCCAGAGTTATCTCGTTGTGTCATCGCTCGGGGCCCCTCGTCATCGTGACAGGGCCAATCATTCTCAGGGATTCATCATCGGGGCCTACTTAAAGGCTTCTCATCGGGAGCTTCCAGCTCATCTGTCGGAACCGACTCTGTCGGGACCTTTCATCATCGGGACTCCCTTCGTCGGGACCTTTCTCCTAGGTCATCTTGACCTTCATTTTGGGCCTGGTGGGCCTGTCTTCCGTTTCCTCATCGTTAAAGGGCCTGACGGCTGTAGTCGATCTCATCAGGAACCAAGGGAAATAAGAAGCAGAGGAAGGACGACCCCTCATATTTTCGATTTAATTCGAATACGACCTGACGAGGACCATCGTCGCCAACAAAAATCATCACAGATTACATACGCTACGCTTGAGCTGACCACTATATGAGCAACGTTCATCGTTTGACAAGTTCACTGTCTTCAAATTATCCCTTTACAATCATCAAAGTGGTCGCATCCGCACTGATCTACGAAGCAAACAACGCTGACTTGCACAGACACGCGCATTTCCAAAGTGTGCACATTTCAAGGCTGCGTACACTTCTAAAGCGCACGCAGCTCCAACACGCGGTGTCCCCTGATCAATAGCTGTCAAACGCACACACCGATGGCAAGCGCGCGCACATGCGTCCTTACAACACACCCAAGTCAGGGGTATAAGAGAGTTCGACCTCTGACGACGCGCAAGTAGGAAATCAAATTGCAACACTTCCCACGAGGGATGTTCCAACACTCCGCAATCAAGGGAAGCCTCAACACTGGGAGAAGGAGATTGGAAACGACAACGCGCTCTGACGCGTCCACACCCGACGCATCCGTGCCCGACGCGTCCGCACAAATCTCGGATTTTTTCAAAAATCCCCAACGGGGGCATGCGCTGACTACACTCATCTGATGTAGCCTTAGGGGTTCTAAATATCGCGCTACGGTAATAAACAAGGAGGGGGACCACTGAAGTGAAAACGCCACCACCAATGCGGAAGATAGGAATTCAGGAGGGACTCCTATGTTATACGCATGCCTGTGCTAAACCCATCACGTGAGAAAAGTTAGAGAATTATCTCCACCATCCAGCAAGCTTACCCTCGTCAAGTACATAAGAGGGTCATACCACTCAAAATGTACGTTGTCAGCAAAACACTATCTTCGGCTACAACAAAGAAAAACGTGAGGACCTCACCTGTCTAACATCCCTCAATAGTTTATACAGCCATCACAGAGACACATCAACGTGAAGAGTAACGAATGTATGAAGAAACACATCAACTAAACCAAGGCCTCATGGAAGTGAACACGTGAAGCGTACAACGAAAAGCATAAACACTATACTCAACAATGCGCAACGCGCGTCTGAGAATTTACAGGTCTTCCTCAAGTATGAGTATTGTTGCATGACAGTCACCGAGAGACCCGGTCAACACTCGACGCAAGAGCGGGGGCATCTTGCTGAACCCCCGCGTACAGGACACAACATCCACCGTACATGATACAATCATTATACTCTATCAAGAAAAAACGGTGCGACTACCAAGCGACTTGGGGGGCACCAAGCTGATAAGTGCTTGGCATTCCACCGAAGTGAAGACGCGAATCAATGCAAGAACACGTGGTACCGCTCCTCTAAGAAAATGTACAAACAAGGAATACAACTTCAACATCCTATACGGATTGGTCCCAAGAGGGAAACACCAAGCATCACCCTCGAAAGACGATTTCTTCTACTTGAACAAGGTTCAGGAAACACGAGTTACTGCCAAGGGTAAACCCAGGTATGAGGTAACAACTCTACAACAATACTGTTATGAATAAAGCTGACCACTCGAGTAGGATATTTACTCAGGGTAGCCTGATTTAGTCAAGGACAAATCCAAGCTGAACGGAACAGACTAGTCGCGAATAGTCTGATCCAGTCATATTGGCATTGCAGGAGATAGAGCCACATGAGGAGACTTATAACTCCATTTTATTCCCTAAACAATATGTATCTCGAAGTATTGCGACTAGTTTGAGACAGGTTATATGCACATCCAAGAGATGTCTCAACGATATACCTTGTCTAGGGAACAACACTAGGTGGAGTTGTATGCAACACTCTCTGAAATTCTCTATCTAACAACAAGTCACCAAGTTAACTATAACTTGAGACATATCGGCAAGCATTCTACTCAAACATCAGCTCTTACCTTGGAAACAATACCAAATAACGATCGTATATATACGTGTGCATCACGCTAAGGAAGCATCGTCGTGTATCGACTAAAAGAAATCCAAGGATTTATAGTAATGCTCATGCATCTCCCTTTGGTTCCGGAGACTCTGGAGTGTTATCTCTCCCTCCAGTCGAGCCTAAAGTTTTGGTATGACCAAGAGAATGGTTGTACCGATTCGAGATGTGACAGCGGGTCAGTCAAGAAAGCTGACAGACCTGTTTTCGACCTCTTTGCCTACCGCTTGCCGACCGCACCCATAATAGGCCTTGAGACCACTGCTCACCGTACGAATGTACAAAGCGAACTATATAAACAAGGGCTAACACCGTACAAGTTGCGATTCAAACATCATAGTCAACGAACACAATATCAGCACAATGTGCAACCGCACCTTGAGTGCGTAAGGGTGTTACACGATTGGTGGAAGACTTAGAAAATATACCAAGTCGACCAAACGGAAGCACGGGGGTAAGAGTATACACACCCTGCATAAATCATACATCAAGACGCCAACGCCTGTCTAGACGTCGTCACAGAATAATTGCGCACCTCGCTATCATCAGCAACCTTCTTGCGAAAGATAGTCATATCGGTTTCAAGAGAACCAACTCGAGCCTATCAAACAAAGGCAGAATCCTTCAATCCAATAGCCTTAGCATCCAAGCAGCGAGCTTTCTTGTTCGCTCCAACCATTGCATAACAAACAACATCATGCTTCTTGGAGAAAAATTACAAAGGTGAAGAGAGTGGTAATACCCACCACGATTTACAAATAGTTCCATTTTCAACAAGGAACGAGGACTAAAGAACGCGCGAACAACCTATAACATGAGTAAAGAATGATACTCACAAGGGTAAAGCAAGCAAGACGCACGGGGGCAAAACGAACAAGCATACGCGCGACCCTTCAACACGCGCGCGATCCCTCAGCACGCGCGCGATCCCTCAGGAATACTACCGTCAAAGAAGCAAACAAGAAGGATAGATGCAACAAGTTCAATGGAAGATCAGCAACATAAGCAATATTCTCGTCCAAGCGGCTCCTCTGCCGAGATCCGATCCCTCGACACGGGGGCAGAAAGGGCAGACGGGCGAGTCCAAACCTCAACATCTTTCCCTTTGTTGTGGGAAAGAGCCTTCAACGACTCGCCACTAGCAGTAAACTCAAATCACTCAGAGTTGCTCGAGGGAAAAATCTCGAAGTCGGATCGCTTTATTCCTGATCAAGTAAGAGTATTGTTGACAATGACGACACTAAGTCGACCTCGACCACTGACCAGAACCTAGAAAGGCGAGAAAGCCATTATCTTACCAAATTCCGGAAAGTATCACTTCCAAGGGCAGTGCGTACGCGTCAATACCCTAGGAGGAGGGCAACACGTTATTCATAGACTATGTATGGAATCGTCAAGCGCAACACGCGTGCGCCGACACATTGAGAGAGGAGGCAACACCTCTCGTTCAAGAAACTAAAGATAGTAGCAACAAACATGGAATAGTGTGCGCATGCTTCAACACGTCGACGGGAGGCGTAACATCTCATTTCCAAATGCTAAGTATAACTTCCATGATCGTGAGGACGCGCACGCATGTGTCGACATACCGGCATGAGATCTACTACTTCAGGATTAAGCGGCTATCATGTCCGCATGTCTCCAAGCGGGTATCATACATGTGCATCACGAAATGGTTGTCATGTCTACGTAACGTCAAACAAGCCGTATGTTTGCGTGTCACTCCAGCATAATTACAACCAAACAGTGGTCGCAGAACGCGTTCTATATTGAAAGCTCCCGGTATTAACAAAGACATGGATAAGCACGTCGACCCTTGTCTCATTTTCCAACAAGTCATGTCGCGTCGTCGACCTCTAACCTACATAACAAGAAGCGTCGCCTCGTCGACCACTGATCTGTGCCCTACCTTATAAACAACAAGTAACAGTCGATCGAATACACCCTACCTTGGAAAGACTCAGTAACAACCCCGAGGCATACCTTACTTCGGAAAATCTAAGTAAAAGTCAACACGAGACTCAACACCTCATGTCTGCAAAATCATCTAAGTCTGGATGTGTACTCTGGACGATACGCTTTGACAACTCAACTTACAAGGATGAACAACAACTTGATCAGCGCGTGTATACATGACAGTCATCAATACAAACACTAAGCAACAGAAACTCTCCCGATGAAGATAACTACATACCTACAGACTTGTTAGTCTATATACATCACATAGCGAACATCCCCCATAGGGGACAACTCTATGTCGACACGGGCCTCGTCCCGACGCTTACGTATTCTACACGACTATTTACGCGTCAACACGAACAACGCGCGTCTACAGGATACTACGCCTTTATCTAAGGTAATAAGTGCGAATATGAGTATGACACTAACATTTATACTTGCATATATCTTCTAATTAATGCAGGACTACAACATGTATGTTGACGTGCAAGAAAAAATCTAAAGTGTTCAAGTGGTTATAACACGTGCGACGAGTGCGCACGCATCGAGCACGTATGCGACAAGCGACGCGCTTACATAATGCTACACCATTGTTTAAAGATTACGACTTATACATCAACATGCTTGGGAAAAATCTAAGTGTTCAAGATACTATGTCATGCACGCGACTATCACGCACGCAACGAGTGACGCGCGCAATGAACAAGTTCGCAACGGACACGCCCGCAACGTATGTTCCTACCTACTCATGTGATTAGCCAAGAGAAGATTAAATTCAACTTCTACAACAATCATAATTATGATATCAAGTGTACGCATGCATGAGTTGACGGACTGCTAGTCACTATACTAGTATGGTCATGGGGCTAAGCTAAGAAATATTTCTAAGTGTTTCACCATGATAGCAGACGACAGATAGCAAGCGTCAACTATCAATAAATATTGTCTAAGTGTTTCACCATGATAGCAGACGACAGGTAGCAAGCGTCAACTATCAAGAAATATTTTCTAAGTGTTTTATCATGAGGGAGATAACAATGATCAACGATCAACTATCAACAATCAACGTCAAGCATGTTTGAACACTATCTACATCATAGTGTATCATGTCGACTACGATCATCATACATGAGGGGAGTATTATTACTTACAATCATGCTTATAAATTTTCAGCACTTAGCCAAAATTTTGGCCGATTTGTGGAACTAACTTCTTGTAGGAATTTTAACAAACACCTTATGGGCATACAAGAGTAAGAAATTTCAAGAGAAAATCAAGATCAAATTAGACCCAAACAAGGTTGCAAATGGTTTAGCCATACCCGAAATTGAGCTCACCACTTGAAGCCGATCGGACTACCGTGAAAAACGCCACCAAAGGCCGCCGGAAAATCCCGCCACCGCCGTGAGAGACACGCGCCGCCGTGAGCTGCCGCCGTGAGCCGCCCTCGTGCCTCCGCAGCTCCTCACCGTCGTTCAGACATCATGGTGGTGATTAAATGTGGCCGACCAATGTGACTTAGTGCCCAAGTTTGCTACACCAAGGTTTCTTCTCCTTCAAGAAATGAGAGTGGTCCTAAAAACTACTAAATGTGGAGACTTGGCAAGTGAATGCTCTCTCTCATTCTCACTAATGGTGTTTGTACCTATGGGTAACCCTTGATCCCTCTCTATTTTTTACAAGTCCCTAATTGCATGACTAAGTGTTTTTACACCCTTGTTACAACATACATTATTTTTAAGTCGACGTGTACGATCACACTCATATGTTGCATATACATGATTTACTTACGATCACATCACCTAGTTAATCCGCGATTCATTTTTCATCATTATATAATTAATTGCATGATTTTATTATCAATCATACGTCATTGCACCATGTATACTATAGATGCACCGGTCGCGCCCGTGTCGGACACGTCCATGTTGAACGTGTTCGCTGTCGGTGCATTCTTATGCATGCAAACATCCATAAATATGATTACATGAATTTATAACTCTTCACATGTATTTATTGTATATACACATCTCGACTACACTAACCATGTCAGCAGATTTCAAATTACTCGCAAAGAAAAATTAAGGATAGGCGAAATCAAGGCCCGCGTGCCCAGTCGACGATCAATCAACCTTTGAGGTCAGCACCGAACCTAAATTGGGCATTTATCCTATCATAAAATAGTGTCAAGAAAGGTTTGAACCATTACTTGACTAGGGGGCAAGTGATGGATATCTGCCCAATTCGGGTTCGTATTTACGTTTCAGACTTCATAAACACGTCAAAATCACATAAACGGATCAAAACACGTTCACGGGGGTCAAACCTGGCCAGGAAGCGTGACACACGCGTCCGGACCAGACCTCCGGATTGCCTACGCAATTCGGACCTCCGGATTGCCCTAGGCGACCCGGATCACGCCAGGATCGCCCAAACCCGACGTGATTTGAGTCGTCGTCTGCAGCGCGCGTGATCCATTTGTGTTCTTACACTAAGTTATAATTTTCAAATAGCCAACCTTGATCAAACCAGACGACGGTTCACGCTTTCTTTTAAACCGGCGTCGAACCGCACAAAAACCGGGGTCGGTTTTAAGGTTGCCTATAAAAGGGACCTAGGCCACCCATTTCACTCTTTACATACACTGGAGATTGGCTTAGGAGCTCTGACTTCTCTCTAACTTTCTCTCTCTAGAATTCTCATTTAAGCATCGGAGAGGGCTCAACCAGTACAACCCCCCCTCTCTGTGCTGGTAAATGCCCCTGTGTGCAGGTTCGGACAATGAGCGTGAAGCAAGAAGTACGAGTAGAAGAACCCGACACAACGATCAAATTAAGGATTCGTCAAGTCCGTTACGTCAAGCGGGTTAGGACGAACAATGTCCAAAACGCCTAAAACCCAGGCCGACTAGGAACCCCGGAGGGTTAGTACGGTACGACTGAAGCGGCTGGACCGCCTGTACGACTCCGAAAAACTCCGTTTGATTGTGAAGGTCTTGTAATCCCTATGATGGGGGGGGGGGGAGGGGGAGGAGGAAATCACCTTGTCGGGAGCCTATCAGTGGAATCTACCTTGTAGAGAAAAGCCACACATTTTTTACCCCCCTAACATGTCGTTTTATATCTGTGATTTTTTGTTGTAAATGTTATCAGGTAAATAGTACTGTTTGAATAACTTTTATTCTCATGCATTCATCTTATTGCATTTTATAAATAAAAAAAATCAGCTAAGTAATTAGTCATTTAGTAGTAGAAAATTTTTTCTTTTCAAATATGCATTTCATTTTGCATTGATTTAAAAAAAAATGTTACCTGATTTTTTTTTTTTTGCGTTTCATACGCATTATTTATAAAAAAATAAAAAAAAAACTCTTCAGGAAAGTGGTAATTTTGGTTAGTGCGTCGCATATGCATTGTATAAAAAAT
This sequence comes from Clarkia xantiana subsp. parviflora, assembly GCA_036873135.1. Taxonomy (NCBI): domain Eukaryota; kingdom Viridiplantae; phylum Streptophyta; class Magnoliopsida; order Myrtales; family Onagraceae; genus Clarkia; species Clarkia xantiana. Next base: position 14,450,050 of record JAPTYO010000001.1, read on the forward strand.
ACATTTTATGAAAAATTTTAATTCCTCTTTAGCTATTAAAGCTTCTGATTTCGAACGTGAATTCCATATGCATCGTTTCAAATTTTTATTACCTAAATTGTTTTATTTTTAATAATGCATCCAATATGCAATAATTAAAAAAAAAAAACTTTTTAGATGAATCATAAGCTTTCTTAGTTTTGGAGTTCTTATGTTCTAAAAAAAAAAAATTTACCTGAAAGTTTAAATAAAGACATGCATCTCATGTGCATTATTTTCGAGAAAAAAAAATCTTCCAGGTAAATTGTAATTTTACTTAGTTGTAGAACTTTTAATTTTTAGGTTTGCATCTTGTATTTATTTTTATGCATCTTGTATGCATTCTTAAAAAAAATTTATCTCAATTTTTAATTTTGAACAACCAAGATGCATTGAATTTTTTCTCTCGTTAAAAAAAAAAAAAACAAAGTTTCTTGTATATTTTCTAAACTGTAGAACTTTCATTTCAAGTATCCATCTCATATGCATTGTTTTAGGAAAAATAGTTTGTTGGTAGATTGTACACAATCTTAGTTGTAGAACTTTTAATTTCAAACGTGCATTACATATGCATTGTTTTCAAAACCTCTTAACATGATGTTTTATTTCAAGCATGTGTTTCATACGCATTATTTTTTTGAAAAAACTTTTCATGTAAACTGTAAATTCTGTTAGTGCATTCAATGTGCATCATCTTTAAAAAAAAAAGTAGGAAAAACTGTAATTCATTTTTGTCTTTTAGAGCTTTTAAATTCAAGCATGAATCTCATGTGCATCATTTTCAAAAATCATTTACCTGATTTTTTTAAACCATGCATTCAATATGCATTATTATTATTATTATTATTATTATTATCATTATTATTATTATTATTATTATTATTATTATTATTATTATTATTATTATTATAAAAAAGACATTTCAGGTAAATTGTAAAGTTTTTTTTTTAGCTATAGAGCTTTCAAATTCACGCATGCATCGCAGTTGCATTATTTTTTTAAAAAAAAAAAATCCACCTGAAATTATCATTTCAAAATCTGCATTTCATATGCATTATTAAGGTAAACTTGTTGTAAGTTGTAAGGTTCTTAACAATAGAACTTTAACTTTCGAGCATGCATGAGAATTTAAAAAAACTCAAAGTATCATTCTTTTTATCCAAGGTGTATTACACTTTTTGGCAAGATCTTCATTTCAACATTCGCATGAGCAAGCGTTTAAAAAATGGGAGTTTTGATTCTAATTTTTGAAAAAAAAAATAGTTTAACTGTTCAGTTGAGTGCGACTATTTGAATTTAAACAAAGGACGAGAAATTTTTTTTTCAAAAAAACTTTCTTTTTAGCATCTATCCTGCGTTCGAGCCAGATAGTGCACTCAGCAAACACAGTAAACTCCAAGATGTTTCAAAACACCTTAGATCATAAATTTTAATTCCTTTTAAAAAGTAATCAATATTATGAAATGAATGACATTAGAATTTTCAAAAAATCATGCATGATTTCAGATATTTTCTACGCTGATTTGTCATTCACTCTTTTCAGGTAATCCTGATTAGGTATCTTGCACATACAAAAGGTTTCGGCCAGATGAGGCAACATAAAAAAACATGCAGCCATCCAGTTGCACAAATTGCTCGCTCGATATATCAAACACTCATGTGCGATAATCTATAATTTGAATTTTCCTTGAAATTTGAGTGTCCCTACTCTTTTTGCAGATGATACGACCACTTCGACGAGGTCGCAACCACGTGAAACGTGACTGCTTCAAAGAACTTTCATGCCAAAATTCCACCTACCATGTGTAGAATTCATACGCGTCCCCGAACCAAGCCGTACATCCGTTTTACGGTGATGCCTAAACCTGTCAGTGGTAACCAAAGGGCTTCTCCGTTCAAATCGAGCACCACCGCCCGATGGAGAAAAAATTCGGAACATGCAGCAGATTGCCATTAAATATGTCAAGCACCCATATAAAAGAAGTTGTGATCAATTTTATCCCTGGAATTTGAGTTATTCCTTACTCATTTTGCAGATCAGATAATCATCCAAATCAAAGCCCATGAAGATCACATCTCGTGCACGGCCCTTTGCTCGCCGACTGTTCTTGTGTCAGCTGCCGAATTTGTCCCAAATACCTCGAGCAATATCTATTACCCAATTTACCATATGCGGACTACTCAACACCATCCATGTGTCTTTATCAACCAGGTCATTCTTCCAGCATGCGACGAGGTCTGAACCCATCAGTTCTAACCGTGGGGCATACTCAAATGAGATTGAGCGATAGACAGGGCACTTGAGAAGCCGAGAGAAGAAATCATTGTCTATGTCATCCATTGGTCGTAGGGTCTGTCCAGGGCGTCGACACGACCGGCGTATTTTGACTCAATCAACTGAGTCCTTCTCTAGAAGAATTTTCTGATCTGCCACTAGGGGCATGTACATAATTGTTATTGATTATTTTCGGTAAATTTTCTTTAAAAAAAAAAGAGAGAAAAAAATAAATTCTCGTTAGGTTGAAAACCTATAAAGGCGACCTAGGCAAAAGTTAGGGAGAGGGGCATAATTGAAAACCCGCAGGGGCAGTCATGGCAAAAGGTGAGCTGCAAAAAAAACTCATTTTTCTTTAGGGTCACAGCCACCCTGTAATCGGCTACAGAAAAATAAAGAGAGTGTTCATGAAGAAAGAAAATGGTCATAGTTGTCCATAAATCAACTACAAATAAAAAGGGTCACAGTCGTCCCTAAAACGACTATAAAGAAAGGGTCACTCTTCAAATGACTACAGATAAAGAGCGCTCCCGCAACATCAAAAGGGAGAAATAAGTGAAAGGGCCATAGCCACCCTCCAAACGGCTACAAATAAAAGAGTGATCCCGCGAACCTTGTGAGGGCGGGAGAATAAAAAAGCGCCACAGACACCCTTAGAATGGCTACACAAAAAGAGTGATCCGGCGAACCCGGTGAGGACGGGAAAATAAAAGAAAGGGTCACAATCGTCCCTCTAAATGGCTACAATCAAAAGAGCGCTCCCGGAACATCGATGGTGGGTATTAAGTGAAGGGGCCACAACCACCCTCAAAATGGTTACATACAAAGAGTGTTTCCCGTATCAGAGACAGGGAATAAAGGGCCACAGCAGCCTTCCAAATGGCGAAAAATCAACCCGCAACATTTAAGACGGTGAGAAAAGGGTCACAGCCACCCTCAAATCGGCTACAAATACTCCAGCTTCGAGACGGAAAATAAAGTACGGGTCACAGCCACCGTTTAATTAGCTACCAAAAAAGAGTGCTTCCGCTAGGTTGAAAACCCGAAAAGGCGGCCTAGGAAAAATAAGGAAATTAGGGGCATGGTTGCAAATTCAGAAAGTGCAATCATGGAAAATGAGAGAAAATAAAAAAACTGAGGGGCATGGTCGGAAATCTCTCAATCGACCGTGGCAAAATGAGAGAGTAAGATAGAAATTCTAAATAAATAAAAAAAAGATCCCGCTAGATTGTCGCACCATGCGCAATTTAGGAAAAAATTAGGGACAAACAATCATGCACATGTGTATTTTCTGCAACATAGCGTCTTACAAGTCAACTTCACGGCAAGCGGGACGGTTACAGTCTGCTCTCGCAGGTCGTGAGGATTCGTAGGACTGTTACAGTCTGTTCCTACGAGTCAATTTCACGGCAAACGGGACGGTTACAGTCTGCTCTCGCGAGTCAGCATTCGTAGGATTGTTACTGTCTGTTCCTACAAGTGAACCGACAATCGGGGTCTGTAGTTTTCCAACTTTCCGAGAGTCAAAACTTGACAAACGGAGTCTTTGGTGTTCAGCCTTCACGAGTCACAACCGGCAATCGGGATCTTTAGTTTTTCAGCTTTCCGAGAGTCACAACCGATGATCAGGATCTTTAGTTTTTCAGTTTTCTGAGAGTCACAACCTGACGAACGAAGCGTTAGTATTCAGCCTTCGCAAGTCACGCCACTAGAGACACTTCTCCAACGGACGCCACTAGAGGCTCTTCTCCGACGGATGCCACTAGAGGAATTCTCCAACAGACACCACTAGAGGCACATCTCCGACGGACGCCACTAGAGGCACTTCTCCAACATACGCCACTGGAGGCTTTTCCTTATCGCTCGCCACTAGAGGCATCATCGATTATGGTTTTACTGTACTGCACGCCACTGGAGGCTTTTCCTTATCGCTCGCCACTGGAGGCATCATCGATTAAGGTTTTACTTTATTGGACGCCACTAGAAGCTTTTCCTTGTCGCTCGCCACTGGAGGCATCGTCGATTGAGGTTTTTCGTTACTACACGCCACTGGAGGCTTTTCTTTTCCGCACGCCACTGGAGGCTTTTCGTTACTGCATGCCACTGGAGACTTTTCTTTACCGCACCGCCAACGGAGGCACCGCCGACCGAGGCTTTACTTTTCCGCATGCTACTAGAAGGTTTTCGTTATTGCACGCCACTGGAGGTTTTTCCTTGTCGCTCGCCACTGGAGGCATCGTCAATTAAGGTTTTATTTTACAGTAGGCCACTGGAGGCTTTTCGTTACCGCATGCCACTTGAGGATTTTCTTTACCACACTACCGCTGGAGGCTCTACATTCTGCACTACCAATAGAGGTTTTCTTTCGCACCGTCCGAAATAAGCCAGTAGTTCCCTTGAAGATTCGAAGATTCAAAAGAATATATACTTCCCAACCAAAATTAATGTTTACTCGTCTTTAGACAAATCCCCTCGAACATGTTCTACGGGAATTCGCCCAAAGAGGACAAGCTGTAAAGACCTAATTTTGGTCCGCGCGTAGCACGTTCAAAATGTCATATGTGACGCATTAAAAAAGGAAGTGTTTAAATATAAAAAGGTCATGAAGTTTCTAAAGATAGGTCTATCTTTAAATATGATAGTCTATATGCATTATTTATTTTAAAATATTCATAAATATATTTTGTGTATTCGTGGTAAAATACATAAATATATATGTATATTTTCGGAATATTAATGATGCATATTTTTCATATTTTACTTTCCTAGTTTGGGGACCTAGTTTAGTTATAAATAGGATCCTTTTACATGTAAATAAGACACACCAACAATAATAATACAACTTGTCTCGAATTCTGTGCGAATTTTGTCTTCTTGCGCTTTATTAAAAAAAACTTTTTTTTCTTCTCGAAGCAACTCCAGCCCACCGGAGCCTGGCCTCGCCGCCGGTGGCCGCCCCTCAGCTCTGTTCGTGGCCACTGTCTGCCTCTCTCTCTCACACACACACTCTCTCTCCTCTCTTCCCTCCGGCGCCGTTCCCGACCACGATGCTGACAGGCCTCGCCGTCTACTTCAGTCTGTCCCTGAGCTCGATTAGCCCCACCACTACTGCGCTCGCCTGCTACCGTGCTCGCGTCCTGAGGATTCGTTATCCCCGACCACGTCTAGCCACCACCGTAGCCTGTCCGTGACCGTCACAGCTCCAGCCCGGCCACCACCTCAAGCTGATAGCTCCACCGCGACCCATATTGTCCATTCCAGCCGCAGCCCCAGCGTCACTCCGCCCAGGCTCGACCGCCGCCGCCCGGTGACCACCTTGCCATCCTGCTGCTGCCTCTGCGTGACCTCCTGCAGGTAAGGTACTTTTTTTAAGACTTTATTATTTATTTATTGTTATGTTATGTTATTTCCTGTTAATTTTTATTTATTTATTTATTATATTATTATATTATAATTAATTAGGTATTTTAAAATGTATTTGGTTAAATTTGATTGGGTAAATTATGTATGTATGTTGAATATATTATGTTATATATGTATTGAAGCATGTTAGATAATTTTGGGTTCTAGATTTCATCGTAATTAGGAATTATAGATTACAATTAATTTTTTAGACTTAGGTTAATAATTAACAATATTTTCGCATATGATAAATTTATTTAAATATTGATGTCGTTAGATCAATCTGATATATCATATATTAAAAATAAAATTGGCAAATTAACTGAATTGAGTACCGAAAGGGCGTAGTTAAAAATTATAATTTTTAATTCGTAATAGAACCCCCGAACTCGAACGTAAACCGATTTTATACCTAGGTGTTTAATTCGTTATTCGCTTAAGTGATTTAGGATTCTAGTTAGCCTAATAATTAACTAGTGGCGACTCTTTCAAAATTGCAACTTTTCAAAAACGTAATCGCATTCAAGTCAGATCTTAGGTCTGTGATACGAGATGGGCTTGTTCGAGGTGGGGATTCGGTTGACCCCTCCTTCTGAAGATTTGGTATGTTGTTGGTTCTTTTGTTTTTCATTTTCCCTTTTTGTTTCGCTTTGTAGGTTGGTTTCACAGAAAATCTTACAATGTGCAGGAGGATCTCTCCGACCGCATTGCCTCCGAGAAGAAAGCATCTTCCAGTGCTGCTCCGAAAGCAGTGAAGCCCTTGAAGGCGGGTAAACCAGCTAAGGCCTCTAGTACATTTTTCGCCTTGGTTTTCCTTAATCTATGTGAATATTCTTATAACTGTATTCGTGTTGTTTTCTTTGTATTGTCATAGCGATCATCACTTGTGACCGAACGAGTCATCGAGGTTGATAAGGGTTCGACAAGACCAAGATGAGGATGTCTGTTATGAAGTCGGACCCTCGGTTGCTTAAAAGGAAAGGGATTCTCCTGCTGATGCTCGTTTATCGACTCCTTCTCGCTATAAACACCTAATTTTGGTACGCGTGACAGGTATATAACACATTCAAAAATGTTATGTGTAAAGCGTTTAAAAAAGGAAATATTTAAACATAGAAGGTCACAGGTTGCTAAAAATAGGTTTAGCTTAAATTAGGATAGTATATATGCATTAAATATCATGTAATATTCATAAAATATATATATTATATATTTATGACAATTTTCATAAATATATATATGTAATTTTCGGAATAATTAATGTGTATATTTAGGTAAATGTGTTTTCCTAATATTGAGGTCTAGCTTATCTATAAATAGGGTCCCTTGTCAATGTAAAAACACACAACATCAAAAATAAACATCTGGTCTCGAAATTCGTGCATTTTTGTCTCCTAGTAAATAAAAAGTTTTTTTTTCCATCAAAGTTTCCCGTTGCTCCTCCTCCTCATCGGCGCCGAAGCCACTGCCACCTCCGGTCAGGACCTCCGCCCCACCTCGTCCCTTGCCGGTGACCATCGCCGTCCGCTCAGCCATCTCTCTCTCTCTCTCTCTCTCTCTCTCTCTCTCTCTCTCTCTCTCTCTCTCTCTCTCTCTCTCTCTCTCTCTCTCTCTTTCTCTCTCTCTCTCCCTAACATCTCTCTCTGTAAAGTCTCCCGCCGGCCAAGCTCGACCTCCGACGACCATCATCCACCGCGTCCCGCTTCGCTGCTCTGTTGCTTGGCTTCGCTTGCCGTCCGCGCCGCCTCCCGGGGTCGCCGAGGTTCCCATCCTTCCACCCACGTCTCTGCCGGTGGCCGCCTATTGCTTGGTTGCTGCAGCCTTGACTCCACTTCGCTGATCTCCGACGCAGCGCTCCGAGTCGGCCACACCGTTCCGGTCGTCCCTCCAATCTCCACGACGCCGTCCTGCTGCCTTGACCACCAGCAGCCGCCGTTCGAAGTCAGGCGGTCCTCCTCCCGCAGGTAAGCCACGCTGTTGCTGTTTAGTTTTTTTTTTTCTTTTTATTTGTTTTAGATTCATATTATTTATTATTATTCAGCTTTCTGTTTTTTCTTTTTTTTTTTTTCTTTTATATTATATTTAATTAAGTAGTTTAAATGTAATTGGGTAAATCATGTGTGTTATTTAAGCATGTTTAATAATTTTGATGTTTTAGATTTTTGTCGTAATTAGGAGTTATAAATAATATTTAGTTTTTTTTTTTAGACTTAGGTTTGTTTGATAGAAATTTAATTAAATCTTGGCATCGTTAGATTAATTTGTGACATGTGTTTAAATAGTAAAATTGGAAAATTTGTGAATTGAGTACCGAAAGGGCGTAATTAATTCCATGAGTTTTAATTCGTAACAGAACCTCCGAACTCGTATTTCTGATCGTAGACTGATTTAATACCTAGGTGTTTAATTAGTTATTCGCTTAGGTAATTTAGGATTCTAGTTAGCATTTAATTAACTAGTGGCGACTCTTTTCAAATTGCACGCTTTTCAAAACGTAATTCGTCATAGGTCAGATTTTAGGTCCGACAATTTGGCGACTCTGCTGGGGATGTTTTAGAGGGTTCGGGCTCATTATAATCGCTTATTGCCATGTTTTTTGAGTTTTTATATTTTATTATCTTCACTATTCTAACTTTGTTTTTTTTTTTGTGACAGGGTCATATTTTAGAGTTATTAACTAACGTTTTCTTTTTTTGTGGCATTGTTTGAATTCGCACACACTCACTTTAGTGTAATCACCAAAATGCCTAAAACCCAGGGCAACTAGGAACCCCGGAGAGTTAGTTCGGGTACGACCGCGCGGCCGAGCCGTCGGAATGACTCGGAACAACTCCACTCGCTTGTGAAGGTCTTATGATCCCTATGATGGGGTGAGGAAACCACCTTGTCGGGAACCTATCAGTGGAACCCACCTTGTAGAGCAAAGCCGCACAGTTTTTTTTTACACCCTAACATGTTGTGTTTTATCCGTGTTTTTTTTGTTGTAAAAAAGAGTTGTCAGGAAAACCGAAAGTTTTTTCTAAACTGTGTAACTTTTACTCTCATGCATTCATCTAACTGCGTTTTTTAAATAAAACAAAAACTTTTCTCAGCTAAGTAGTCGGTCATTTAGAAATTTTCTTTCCAAACATGCATTTTGTATGCATTTTTTTTTTAAAAAAAACCTCTTACCTGAATTTTTTTTTTTATTTCAAACTTGCGTTTCATACGCATTATTTTTTTCTTAAAAAAAAAAAATCTTCAGGTAAGTTGTGATTTTGGTTAGCGTGTCGCGTATGCAAAAAAACATTTTAGAAAAATTGTGATTCCCCTTTAGCTATTAGAGCTTCTAATTTCGAACATGCATTCCATATGCATCATTTCAAAAAAAATTACCTGAATTGTTTTATTTCAAATAATGCATCCAGTATGCTTTAATTTTAAAAAAAACTTTTTAGATAAATCGTAAGCTCTCTTAGTTTTAGGGCTCTTTTTTAAAAAAACCTTTTACCTGATTTTTTTTTAAAGATATGCATCTCATATGCTTTATTTTTTCGAAAAAAACCTTTCAGGTAAATTGTAATTTTTCTTAGTTGTAAAACTTTTATTTTTTTAAAGTTTGCATATTGTATTTATTTTTGTGCATCTCATATGCATTTAAAAAAAAAAAATCACTTGTTTTTAATTTTGAGCTACTAGGATGCACTGATTTTTTTTCCCCTCATAAAAAACAAAAAACAAAAAATTCAAGTAGCTTGTAAGTTTTCTCAACTGTACAACTTTCACCTCATGTACATCTCATAGGCATTGTTTTAGGAAAAAAGATTTTAGATAGATTGTAAATCTTCTCTTAGTTGTTGAGCTTTTAATTCCAAATATGCATTGCATTTGCATTATTTTTAAAAAAACTTTACCTGGATTTTTCATTTTGTATATACATTCCATATGTATCATTCAGGTAAACCGGTTGTAAGTTGTAAGTTTCTTTATAGTAGAACTTTAACTTTCGAGCATGCATGAGCATTACAAAGGTGTATTGCACTTTTCTGGCAAGATCGTCTCAACATTCGCATGAGCAAGCGTTTAAAAAATGAGAGTCTTGATGCTAATTTTTTTTTTAAATAGTTTAATTGTGCAGTTGAGTGCGACTATTCAAGTTTAAACAAAGGATAAGAAAATCTTTTTGAAAGAGCTTTGTCTTGAGCATCTGTCATGCGTTCGAGCTAGATAGTGCACTCAACAAACTCAGTAAACTCCAAGCTAGTGCAAAACACCTTAGATCATAAATTTTGATTCTTTCTGAAATGTAATCAAAATTATGAAATGAATGACATTAGAAGTTTTCCGGAAAATCATGCATGATTCATTTGATTCTTTATACTAACTTTCATGTTTGGTATTTTCAGGTACCCTTGGATAGGTATCTGGTACATACGGGTGGTGTCGGCCAAATGGGGCAACATTAAAGGAACGTGCAGCCATCCAGTTGCAGGAAAAACAAATTGTGCACTCGGGATATCCAACGCTCAGGTACGGTGAATTATACTTGATTTTTCCTTAAGATTTGAGTGTCCCTATTCTTTTTGCAGATCAGACGACCACTTCGACGAGGTCGCAACCACGTGAATCGTGACTGCTCCAAAGAACTTACATGCCAAAATTCCACCTATCATGTGTGGAATTCATATACGTCCCTAAATCAAGTCGTGCATCCGTTTTGCGGTGAGGTCTAAACCGGTCGATGGTAACCAAGAGGCATCTCCTAGTGAGATCAGTCATGTCCGGAGATGAGAAGATATCAAGAGATCATCAAGAGTCTCGTGAAGATTCAATATGCTGATCAATGAACACTTTAGATGTCAAGCAAATGAAGCATACTTGTTGGTGCCTTCCCTCAGAGGTCCAGGGGCTTGTACTTCCGGCAGGTGCTCATATACGTTGTGATTTCTAGATGGAGCAGGAAAATCATGACATGCACCAGGTCCAGTCGCATAGCGAGCACATTTCCCCACTAGAAAAAATCCAACACCCAAGTAAGAAAAGTTGTGATCATTTTTATCCCCGAAATTTGAGTTTTTCCTTAATCATTGTGCAGTTTGGATAATCATCCTAATCAAAGCCCCTGAAGAGCACATCTCGTGCGCGACCCTTTACTCGCCGCAAGCTGTCGAATTTATCCCAGATACCTCATGCGATATCTATGCCCAAATTTACCATTTGCGGACTACTGTGCCGAACTCAACACCATCCATCTGTGTTCATCAACCAGACCATTCATACAGAATGTGACGAGCCTAACCTGATTGGTGCTAGCTATGGGGCATCCCCAGACAAGATAGAGCAATAGCCAGGGCACTTGAGAAGCCGATTGAAGAAATCATTGTCTATGTTATCCAATGACCGTAGGGTCCATCCAGGGCGTCGACACGACCGACGTATTTTGACTCAATCAGCTGAGTCATTCTCAAGAAGATGTTTTAAATTAAAAATTTTCAATTTGCCACTAGGGGCATATACATAATTGTTGTTGATGATTTTCGTTAAATTTTCTTTTTCAAAAAAGAAGCAAAAAAAAAAAAAGCAAAAGAGCAAAAAAAAAAGAAGCAAAAGAGCAAAAAAAAAAAAAAACAAAAAAATCTTTTTTTAAGGGTCACAGCCGCCCTTAATCGGCTACAGAAAAATAAAGAGAGTGTCCATGCAAATCTTGTGAGAGCATGAATAAATAAAAGGGTCACAGTTGTCCCTAAATCAACTACAAATAAAAGGGTCACAGTCGTCCCTAAAACGACTACAAAGAAAGGGCCACAGCCACCCTTCAAATGGCTACAGATAAAGAGCGCTCCTGCAACATCAAAAGCGGGAAATAGGTGAAAGGGCCACAGCCCCCCTCCAAACGGCTACGAATAAAAAAGTGACCCCGCGAACCCTGTGAGGGCGGGAGAATAAAAAGGGCCACAACCACCCTTAAAATGGCTACACAAAAAGAGTGATCTCGCGAAACTGGTGAGGGCGGGAAAATAAAAGAAAGGGTCACAGTCGTCCCTCAAACGGCTATAGTCAAAAGAGCGACCCCGAAACATCGATGGCGGATATTAAGTGAAAGGGCCACAACCACCCTCAAAATGGTTACATACAAAGAGTGTTTCACGGATCAGAGACGAGGAATGAAGGGCCACAGCCACCCTCCCAAATGGCTACAATCAAAAGAGCTCCCGCAACATTGAAGACGGTGAGGAAAATGTCACAGTCACCCTCCAAAGGGCTACAAATACTCCCGCATCGAGGCGAAAAACAAAGATAGGGCCATAGCCACCCTTTAAACGGCTACCAAATAAAGAGCGCTTCCGCTGGGTTGAAAACCCGAAAGGGCGGCCTAGGCAAAATCAGGAAATGAGGGGCATGGTTGCAAATTCAGAAATTGCAATTATGGCAAAATGAGAGAAAATAAAAACTGAGGGGTGCGGTCGGTAATCTCTCAATCGACCGTGGCAAAATGAGAGAAAAAAGAGAAATTCTCAAAAAAAAAAAAAAAAAAAAAAAAATCCCGCTAGGTTGTCGCACAATGCACAATTTAGGAAAAAATTAGGGACAAACACTCATGCGCAAGCGTATTTTCTACGACACAACGTCTTCCAAACGGCAAGCGGGACGGTTACAGTCTGTTCTCGCGATTCACCATTCAAGGACGAGTAGGACTGTTACAGTCTGTGCCTACGAGTCAACTTCACGGCAAGCGAGACGGTTACAGTCTGCTCTCGCAGGTCACATTCCAAAGATGAGTAGGACTGTTACAGTCTGTTCCTACGAGTCAACTTCATGACAGGCGGGACGGTTACAGTCTCGCCATTCAAGGATGAGTAGGACAATTACAATCTGTTTCTACAAGTCAATTTCACGGCAAACGGGACGGTTACAGTCTGCTCTCGCGAGTCACCATTCAAAGATGAGTAGGACTGTTACAGTCTGTTCCTACAAATCAACCGACAATCGGGATCTGAAGTTGTCCAGCTTTCTGAGAGTCACCCCCGACGAACGAAGTCTTAGTATTCAGCCCTCGCAAGTCACGCCACTAGAGGCACTTCTCCAACGGACGCCACTAGAGGTACTTCTCCGACATACGCCGCTAGAGGTATCGCCAAAGGGTCTCCGGTACGGTCTGACGTAGAGGTCTTCCGCCACCAGAGATATTACCAGAGGTTTTCCGGTACGGCCTGACGTAGAGGTCTTCCGTTACCACTCGCCACTAGAGGCATCACCAAAGGTTCTCCGGTACGGTCTAACGTAGAGGTCTATCGCCACCAGAGATATCACCAGAGGTTTTTCGGTACGGTCTGACGTAGAGGTTTTTCCACGCCACTAGAGGCGTCACCAGAGTTTGTTGGTACTGTCTGACGTAGAGGTCTTCTGTTACCAATCATCACCAAAGGTTTTACTTTATTGCACGCCACTGGAGGCTTTACTTTCCGCATGCCACTGGAGGCTTTACTTTCTGCACCGCCAACAGGGGCACCGCCGACGGAGGTTCTATTTTCTGCATTACTAATGGAGGCACCGCCAACAGGGGCACCGCCGACCAAGGTTTTACTTTTCTGCGCTACCAATGGAGGCACCTGTCAACAGGGGCACCGCCGACAGGAGTTTAACTTTTTCGCATCGTTAATAAAGCCAAAGGCCACCTTGGAGACTTGAAGACCCGGAAAAAGATATACTTCCTAGCCAAAATTAGTGTTTACTCGTCTTTGGACAAACCCCCTCGAATGCATTCTACGGGATTCCGTCCAAAGAGGGGCAAGCTGTAAACACCTAATTTTGGTACGCGTGACACGTATATAACACATTCAAAAATGTTATGTGTAACGCGTTTAAAAAAGGAAATATTTAAACATAGAAGGTCACAGGGTTGCTAAAAATAGGTTTAGCTTAAATTAGGATAGTATATATGTATTAAATATCATGGAATATTCAGAAAATATATATTATATATTTATGACAATTTTCATAAATATATATATATGTAATTTTCGGAATAATTAATGTGTATATTTAGGTAAATGTGTTTTCCTAATATTGAGGCCTAGTTTAGCTATAAATAGGGTCCCTTGTCAATGTAAAAACACAAAACATCAAAAATAAACATCTGGTCTCGAAATTCGTGCATTTTTGTCTCCTAGTAAATAAAAAGTTTTTTTTTTTCCATCAAAGTTTCCCGCTGCTCCTCCTCCTCATCGGCGCCGAAGCCACAGCCACCTCTGGTCAGGACCTCCGCCCCACCTCGTCCCTTGCCGGTGACCATCACCGTCCGCTCAGCCATCTCTCTCTCTCTCTCTCTCTCTCTCTCTCTCTCTCTCTCTCTCTCTCTCTCTCTCTCTCTCTCTCTCTCTCTCTCTCTCTCTCTCTCTCTCTCTCTCTCTCTCTCTCTCTCTCTCTCTCTCTCTCTCTCTCTCCTCACATCTCTCTCTGTAAAGTCTCCCGCCGGCCAAGCTCGACCTCCGACGACCATCATCCACCGCGTCTCGCTTCGCTGCTCTATTGCTTGGCTTCGCTTGCTGTCCGCGCCGCCTCCCGGGGTCGCCGAGGTTCCATCCTTCCACCCACGTCTCTGCCGGTGGCCGCCTATTGCTTGGTTGCTGCAGCCGTGACTCCACTTCGCTGATCTCCGACGCAGCGCTCCGAGCCGGCACACCGTTCCGGTCGTCCCTCCAATCTCCACAACGCCGTCCTGCTGCCTTGACCACCAGCAGCCGCCGTTCGAATTCAGGCGGTCCTCCTCCCGCAGGTAAGCCACGATGTTGCTGTTTAGTTTTTTTTTTATTTGTTTTAGATTCATATTATTTATTATTATTCAACTTTCTGTTTTTTCTTTTTTTTTTTCTTTTATATTATATTTAATTAAGTAGTTTAAATGTAATTGGGTAGATCATGTGTGTTATTTAAGCATGTTTAATAATTTTGATGTTTTTAGATTTTTGTCGTAATTAGGAGTTATAAATAATAATTAGTTTTTTATTAGATTTAGGTTTGTTTGATAGAAATTTAATTAAATCTTGGCATCGTTAGATTAATTTGTGACATGTGTTCAAATAGTGAAATTGGCAAATTTGTGAATTGAGTACCGAAAGGGCGTGATTAATTCCATGAGCTTTAATTCGTAACAGAACCCCCGAACTCGTATTTCTGATCGTAGACTGATTTAATACCTAGGTGTTTAATTAGTTATTCGCTTAGGTAATTTAGGATTCTAGTTAGCCTTTAATTAACTAGTGGCGACTCTTTTCCAATTGCACGTTTTTCAAAACGTAGTTCGCCATAGGTCAGATTTTAGGTCCGACACTCGCGATAAAGGGAAGGAAGTTGAAGAGGTGACTCCTTTGTCTGATAAGGGGAAGCGACCTGTGGGGGGTGGCGGAGTTGCCATTGATGTTGATGCGTCTCCTTTATCCCCTGCCCCCCAATTAAGGGGTCAAGCTTCAGTGGATGAGCCAACCCGCTCAGGTTTATATCTCTTGTAAACTTATATTGTATTGTGTCGCTGTGTCTTACTTGTTTATGTTGATTGCAGGAAGGATTCGGCTCCCAGCTCTAAGTCGTAAGGACTTTCTTCGCCCCACTAACGGGGATATTGGAGCTGAGTGGATCCCATTTTCTGATCTGCGGAGTATCACTTTGACAGCCATTCTTCCCTACATACCCCTGAGGTTGGGGTCCATGTTTTACACGGTGTTGTCGCTCCTGGTGATCGTGTGTTGCCTCCGTCTTCCCCGAAGGAAGCTCGCAGCCAGGGAGTGCTATCTTGGTTTGCTCCAGTAAGTGTTTAGAGATGATATAAATAACAATTAAGGAGTTACCGTATCTATATCCTTCTTTGTTACTACGTTTTCACGTCCGTAGTTAACTAGGATTAAAACTTGTTATATGATGATATCGATTAAATTCATTGTTGAAACCTAGAGAATCTTTTTTTGTTAATCTTTCGGTGTCAGTAAGGAAGCCTGTAAATAAACCACAAAACAACCTTGATTATTGCATCCGAGAATACATAGAGGGTTGGTATTATCCTAAATAACTTCAGTACAAAATGATATCCATGTTACAGTTCTAGCTAGAATAAGCATGTATCCACCTAGTTGCTACAAATTTCTTTTTGGTCATTTTATTTGTTAGTAAGATTGGCAACTGCTGAAGTCGTACATGATCATTCAGCTCATAAAATGAATATTATTGAACATAATGCATAAATAACAGAATTACTACTCTTCGTACAAAGCACACAAAGTTCTTCTAGAGTCTTACATTGTGGGACATTAAATTACTAACTATTGAAATAGTAAAACATGTTTCTTGAGTTAAGGTTAAAAATTATTTCCAGAGATTTTATCTCATACCCCGTCAATTGCAACTAATATGAGTTCTTGTCGCTGATATTTATACAGTTGTCTACTATTTATCGTGCGTAGTGTGAGAAGGAGTAAATGGATCTCGTCGACAGCATGTGAGACCTAGTATTAAAAATGGAAAGATACCCGGCGAAAAAAAAATTTCATTATTATGAGGAGGTGGTATGACAGGTGAAAGGCACCCAAGCGACATGAGCACGAGCAGTCCAGCAGGCGAGTGGCCGCGGTAACAGGCGGTGCGAATAAGCACAAGGAATTGCAACGAACAAAATTTGCAGCAGGGTGCGTGCGTGCGTAGGCGGTTAGTTATCAAGCGACCAGAATATGCAGCGACATGCTAGGCGGCGATCATAGGTGGTTGCAAGAGAGGAAGCTGTAGAATGAATGAAAGTCACGGTAACTGAAGGAAATTAGAAAATTAAAAAATTGTGGCTTTGATGAAGAGGCACCTGGCTTTAGATGCATTGAAGCGCTAGCGTGGCTTTCTGAGATTTAGGGGTGTATTTGGTAGTTTATTTGGAATCTCATTTGAGCAAGTTCAACTTTTATTAGAGGAGTTTAAATTAGATATATTGTTTAAAGTTTATTTGCAATATAATGAAAATTTTAGGATGTAAAACATAAAATAAAGACGATTACAAATCTCTTTTTCCGTTCAGTATTTATAAGTAGAAGGGTTTACAACTGGCGTTCTGTTCACTTACACATTACATGAATACTATTCGCTTATCATATTTTAGCCGCTTGACGCCTGTACGCGAATCCCATTTGTGTAGTGTGTTTTAACACGTGACACGTATCTTTCACAACTTCATGTAAATCTCATTGCGTATGGGTCGTGACTATTCATATAAAGGTTGTATGTGATTGAGATTCGTATTGAGTGATTATATTTACTAACCCTGTCATTAAAATTCTACTACCAATCATAAACTCTAACCATGATGGAAGATTTTGCGAATCTCATTCACACATCTGAATATATTTGTTAACAAATTTACAAAATTAATATTTTTGATTTTTAGTATCACAAAATTCACAATTGAAAGAAAAAATTCAATATTCACGTACAATAATAAATAAATGGACTGAACTGAAATGATGGATAGCAACAAGTTAGAAAGACATTTCCCCAAAAATTAATTAAAAGAAAAATGGACAAAACCACTTTTATAAGTCGTCATCATCATGTACTGTTCTGCCCGTTGGCTTAGAAAAATTGCTGCTTCGGTGTCGACTGACTTTGCCTGCTCTAACTTAACGGATCTCTCTCTCTCTTTCTCTCTACTCAGCAGCACAGTACACTCTCGCTCTCTACTACAGTCCTTGGATTCCCTCTCAAAGAGTCTGCTCTGCTGGGTTTGGCGTTGCTGAAAGGAAACCCCTCGTGAAGTTCATGTAAATTCTGTGAAGAAGATCTAGTCAAGGGGTCCAGAAAACGGGGTTCCCTCCCTCCTTGCTGCTTTTTTCTCTGATTCACCCACGTCAGGTGATCTCTTGCCTTCTCTTTCCTACTTTCTTCATCTCTTCTCCCAAATCTACTCACCGTGAACGTGAACTAACTTTCGCCATTCACATTTCCGTTTATAGCATCTCACTATTACTCTAAACAGTGATTTCTTTCTGGTTGCTGGCCAGATTGTGGAAAATTGGGTTTCCGCTCATCCATTTGGGGCTTTCCTGTAGCTGGTCGGTAAGATTTGATCCTTTTCGCTAAAGTTGACATCTCAAAGATTCATGTGCAACCGCAAAGAGATGAGCTTTTCTGATTGAAGATTTGAGCTGGAGGAATACGAGGTCAGTTTGTTCAAATTTCAATTGGAGATTAAATGTAAGCTGAATCACGTGGAGTTGGTATTTTTGCTGCTAATCTGGCAGATCAATTGAAGATTTTATGGTGAATCTGCTACTGGAAGGAGGTGGAAATGAGAATTTGTTGTGTTAGTATCAAGGAGTTTCCGTGGTGAACAGATGTCGTTGTGACCATGACTAGAGCTGTTAGAAGTAGGATCCTCAAGGATGTGAATGGCGATATCAACGATCACTTGCGCAATCACATCCATTTGACAAACTGTATCCATCTAAAGAACCACATGCATAAGCAGAGCCCAATTCTTAATGACAGGTCACTGATGAGAGATCTCATTGTCCTCCAGAGATCTCGGTCTCTACGTGATCCATCTGCTAGTCCACCCTCGTGGCAGTCCCCCTCAGTTGCGGATCTTCTTTCCCGACAAGGCGAAAAAGATGTCAATAGAATTCAAGAGGGGAGGAGGTCGTTGGGAGCTGACAGACCTCCTAGAAATGGGAAACGGTTGTCCGGAACAGGAAGCTCACCGCCTTTCAACCTTTTAGGGTCTTCGAGAGTTGCTCCACGTGAGCTTCTTGTTGGAGGATTAAACGAGGTTAGTGAACATCGTCGGGAAAGTAGCAGGCTCTTAAGAGAAGAACAGGCTCGAGAAGAGTATAGTCGAGATAGTGATGAATATCTTCACGACATCATCTCTAGAAAATCCAACTCTAGAGAAACAAAGAAAAAGGGGAAGGGAAAGCATGTTGAAGATTCTGAATTCAAGACTTTGTCAGAGCAACTGAATGATGTCAGGATGGATAGTGATGATGCGGGGATGGATAGTGATGATGTGGTGTCTTCGAATATGCGGCCCAAGGATAGAGGCGCCAGAGAATTCAAGTCTCAGCGAGAACATGGGGGCGGGGCTCTCAATCGGGGAAAAAGGCGAAAGTTCCGAGCTGCAAGGAGGAGTCGTGCTCCCGTTGTTACATCTAGAGATGCCAGAATTCAAAGTGAATTGTCCGTTGCTTCCAATTCATTAGGCCAAGGCCATTCGCATCATCCTCATCCAGTGGATGAAGGAATAGAGGAGGAGGAGGAAGGAGTGTACGGGGAGCAGAATGTGACAAGAGCTCCAAGGAACGGCTGTGGGATTCCGTTTAATTGGTCAAGAATCCATCACAGAGGAAGAACATTCCTCGATAAAGCAGGAAGGAGCTTTTCATGTGGTTTGACAGAGAGAAGAGGAGATGCTGCTGAAGGAATGCAGCCTGTGCAATCAAACCCATCAATTTCATCATCAAAATCTGATGCAGAGGCTTTGCCTCTATTATTAGTTGGTTCTCAGGAGAGCTCGGAAAATGCAGGTGGGCTCCACCACGACTACTCTGGGGAGCTAGGTCTATATGCTGATGATTTACTACTGAAACATGGACGACTATATTCCGACCATGCTTCTGAAGGCAGGTCAGCTCGTCAAGGAAGAGTTCCCCACACACATAGACACCAAAATCTAACTCAAAAGTATGTTCCCCGAACTTTCAAAGATCTTGTGGGTCAGAATCTGGTGGCTCAGGCTCTTTCCAATGCGGTCATGAGGCGCAAGATTGGGATACTTTATGTGTTTTATGGACCGCATGGTACAGGAAAAACTTCATGTGCTCGAATCTTTGCAAGGGCGTTGAATTGCCAGTCCTCAGATTCTCAGAAACCTTGTGGCTCTTGCAAATCGTGTGTTGCACAAGACACGGGCAAGAGCCATAATGTAAGGGAAGTGGGCCCTGTCAGTAACTTTGAGAACATCATAGATCTTCTTGACAGTGCTATTGTTTCTCAACTTCCATCACAGCAGCACAGAGTCTATATTTTGGATGATTGTGATAATTTGTCCTCTGATTGCTGGAGTGCAATATCAAAGGTCATCAATCGGGCGCCTAGGCGAGTAGTGTTTCTGCTGGTCTGCTCAAGTCTTGATGTTTTGCCTCATATAATCATATCCAGGTGCCACAAGTTCTTCTTCCCAAAGCTTAAAGATGCTGATATTATCAGTACACTACAATGGATCGCCGCGAAAGAGCACCTGGAAGCGGATAAAGATGCTTTAAAGCTTATAGCATCGAGGTCTGATGGTTCATTAAGGGATGCATTGATGACCCTCGACCAATTAAGTTTACTTGGGGAGAAAATCTGTATCACCTTAGTTCAGGAACTGGTGAGCTACTTATTTTTCTTCATCCCCATTACGTTGATTGCAGCTATTTATTGGAATTTATATTGATAAAATAATATGTTGGTGCTTACCCTAGTTCTGCTTTATGGCATTTTATTGAAGGTTGGTCTTATTTCGGATGAGAAACTGGTAGATCTACTTGACTTGGCATTATCAGCGGACACAGTCAACACTGTCAAGAGCTTGAGAGTGATAATGGAAACTGGGGTGGAACCGCTGGCTTTGATGTCGCAACTTGCTACAGTAGTCACGGATATACTTGCTGGTAGCTATGATTTTACAAAAGAAAGGAATCGGAGGAAGTTTTTCCGACGAAAACCATGTGAGTTTGAAATTCAACGTGTAGACCTTTTTTTTATTCCTACTGATCTGTCTGACATGGTTTTTTGTTTACAGTATCAAAAGAAGGAATGGAGAGGCTGCGTCAAGCTTTGAAGACGCTATCTGAAGCAGAAAAGCAGTTGAGAATGTCGAATGATAAGACAACATGGCTAACTGCTGCCTTACTGCAACTGGCCCCTGATCAGCAGTACTTGATCCCTAATTCCTCTGCCAACAACAGCTCCAATGAAAGTCCTTTAAATGTGAATAATGGGAGGGGTAGAGAAGTAAACGGTGGAGGCACTGATCATTCCGAATTGCGGCCTAGCAATGGAAGGGGATGGCCTCTAAATGATAGAATTGAGAGCGTTCATCTGAAAGGACATTCTAGGGCTGCTAGGTCGGTTCCTGGTATTGCGTACAAGAAGATAGATAATATATGGTTAGATGTACTCGAGCAGATACAAGTTAGCAGCATAAAGGAATTCCTTTTCCATGAGGGAAAGCTTATCTCAGTAAGCTTCGGTGCAGGTGTGTATGTTTCTTCTAGATAGATTAGTATTATAAAATGCCCGCATTCAATCGATTTTGATTGTTCTGATAATTGAGCCTCCTTGCAGCTCCAACCGTGCAATTGACATTTAGTTCACCTCTGATAAAAGCCAAGGCTGAGAAGGTTCGGGGGCATATACTGCAAGCATTTGAGTCTGTTCTTGGATGCACAGTAACAGTTGAAATCAGATGCGAGTCAGGAGTTGATGAGGCGCCTCTCCTTCCATTACCTGCTCCAAAAGATGGTGTTGAAGTGGGAAGAAAGAGTGAGATAGTTGAAGTGGAGGCTGGTTCACCGGGTAGGGTAAGCAGCAGGAAGGTTGATAGAGATGGTGAGAGAAGAAAGGCCTTGGAAGCTAATGCCCGTATGAAATTGTTGACTTCTTCGTCAAACCTCCTACAACAACGAAGAATGAAGGTGGGTGAGAAAACACCAAGCCAAAGCATTGTCAGAGGCAAAGTGTCCCTGGCTCATGTGATTCAGCAAGTTGAAGGATGCTCGCAACGCAGTGGTTGGTCGAGAAAAGCGGTTTCCATTGCTGAAAAACTCGAACAAGAAAATCTGTGAGTAGTGATTCCCTCATGAATATGTTCTGAAAAAGGGAATGTCAATGTAACAAAAAATGATAAACTTGCAGGAGACTGGAACCTAGGTCAAGAAGCTTGCTTTGCTGGAAGGCATGTGGAAAAACCCGTCGCAAGGTAAAAATCTCAGTTTTGAAATTGATAGGATAGAAAGAAATAATTATTAGAATGTCATATAAACAAGAGAGGGAATTCCTTATTTCTCGCCTTTACGAGAAGATTGTACTAGTAGGGAATGATGGATGTTTGGGTTCTTGATTGTACAGCTTTCTTCACGATTGAAAATGAAGACAAGGAGAAGCCGTTCTTTGCTGAGGCTTGTTTCATGTGGAAAATGTCTGTCAAGTAAATCTCCAAGGTAAGAAAGAATAGGATGAAGAATGATTCAGGGTGTCTGCTGCAGTAGAGTTGCTAGCTAGGTGTTTGGTGGTATTTACTTGTGTATGTTTAGCATTAGCATTAGCATTAGCAAGCAATATCTCTAGACCCAATTAGGAGGAGGAGGAGGAGGAATTAGTTAGGTAGTTAGACGATCAATTCATGAACTAATCCAATCCAGTCTCATCCGTCATGTTGTTTCATTTCCACTTGTTGAGAATAAAAGCACGAGTAAAGTTTCATTTCCACTTGTTGAGAATAAAAGCACGAGTAATAAAGTGTACGTCTTTGCTGTATTTTCTTTTGGATTAATAACCTATAAAATGTCTGAAATTTGACCCATGTTAATCGGAGAGGTATGAAATTTCAAAAGTTAATATGGAAGGTCTGAAGTTTCAACATAGTTGATATAGGAGGTATCCGTTAATTTTTCCGTTAAAACTGATGGAAATTGGTCACGTGCTTGGCATGTTGTTGGAACCTGCTCATCCGGGGGTCCGATCTTGGCGGCCTTGAGTCGAGTCATGTTACTCCAATCTTCGGGTTTACGGTCAATCCTACCCCGCGCTGGCTGACCTGCACAAAGGGCAGTGCCAGAGAGGGGGGGGGGGGGGGGGGGGGTCTCTGACGAACCCTCTCTGATGCCAAAGTAAGAATATAATTCTAGAGAGAGAAAGTAGAGAGAAGTCAGAGCTCCGGTGTCTCAATCCGAGATTAAGTTGTAAATAAAGGACCTAGGCCCCTATTTATAGAGTTTTGGATCCAGGCACCGGAGGGGCCACATTTTGAGTGGGGCCCACACAGAGATAAAGAGAATGGTCGGGTATACGCGTGCCCCGGGTGTCGGTACCTGGGGGTCGGGGGCCGGTGCGGGACGCGTCGGCCCCATTGTCACTGGATATGTCCAGTTGCTGGCAACTGGAATGTCCTGTTGCTAGCAACCGGACATGCACGTCTTGTTGCTTGCAACTTGCACGTGTCCAATTCGCAATGCAACCGGACATGTCCGGTTGCTCCGGACGAACCCGGTACAACCGGACAAGTTCGTATGGTTGCTCCGGAATTGTCCGTGGCAACCGGAATAGCGCGTACCCTTAGAAATAAACTGACTTACCTTGAGGTCGCGGGGCGACCGAGTTTGAGCCTTAGTGAGGTCCAATCGGGTGTATATCCATCATTTGCCCCCGAGTTAAGAACTGGTTTACCGTTTCTTGACTTTATTTATTTAGAAGGATTATATGCCCGATTGTACCTCGGCTATTGGATTACCTTTGCTCGTCTATATTGAGTGGCCTTTCCTTCCGTTCTAGGAGGGTTTGACCTATATCATCGTTGCACTCATAGAAAAATTCATATATCTAAGTGGTTAGTCACAGGCGTGCTATCATATGATGACGTGTGTGCAACCGATGATTTGGATCACATGTGTTTGTAATAAATCATATGTAACAATGTAGGTGATATGGACATGCTATCATGGGTATGAGTATGTGTAATCAATATAGCGTATATCAATGAATAGCAATGTGACATGTTGTGCACCTGTGATGGTGTTGCAAGGTAGTGACATGTGACTGTGTCGGTGTCGATAGATTTAGTCATGCTTAGTGACGAAAAAATTCATAATTGACATGACACTAGTAAGGATGCATCTATGTGTGCATATGTGTTCGATAGTAAACTAAGTGTTGTACTATACTTGTTGTAATGCATATGAAAGCAACCATGGTAGTGAAATGAAAATTTTCTATCTTTCATGGGAAACTATCAATAATGTATATCAATGTGCATCTATCAATGATATGTGTATGCTCTAGTGTACAAATCATAGTCATGAATAGTAACGACAATACATGCACAACCATGTCGGGTGATAGAAAACTCATAAGTGTTATGACACTATAGCTATGATGCACCTAGATGCACACATGGTAATGGGTGATAAAATTACTAAGTGTTTGACACCACTAGTGGTGATGCATATGGATACATGTATATATATCATGAAAATATTCCTAAGAATATAACAATTACATGCAATATATGGTTAAGTTAAGGAAAATTGAATCGTTGTATATAATCGGAAAGGGGGTACCTCTGTTACGATTTTGAAAAAAATTCGATTTTTCGAAGATTTCACATGTTGGCCGCGTAGGAATGCCATTGCTTCCATTCGGGTTTATAGTTGGCTGCGTAGGAATGTCATTGCTTCCATTCGGCTTGATAATCATGTTGATCAATATGGTGGTGACCTGTAATCACTTGAAAACAGTTATATAAAAAATTTCCCCCAAAGTGGACTTGTTGATATCTTAGGCGTGAGGTGTTGGGTCTCGCGTCGATGACGTCGTATGCTGTGCTTGAATTGCCATCATATTTGCATAGAACTGACGTAGGGGGTTACCCTTAATGCCTTGCCACGTATCACTATGTCAGACATGGAGGATCTCCCTACATGTCTACCATGTATCATATTGAAAGGTGTAAGGTTGCCCCCCTAGGGCAGGCGAAGTGATCATCACATGGTGAATGGAGTGCCAGTCACTATATCAGGCATTGTTTCTTCCCAGTAGGTGTAGTAACCACTACTAGTGTTTGATCTCTTTGCATACACTAGACTACTACCCTTGTGTTGTTATACTGTCCCTGAGGTGACATTGTCACCCTTGTGGTTGCATTTGTAGTATTTTGTATACTTGGTGGTAGATCCCTTTCAGATGTATCGTTGCCCCCCTAGGGTAGGCGTAGTGATCATTACATGCTTAGGGGGTTATCCATTGCATTGTAATACTCATTATCACTGGTACCATATGACATTGCTCATGAAGTGGATGCTAGTGGTGTATTGTAGGTGGGGTGCCGACCCCTGTATCATGCGTGTCGCCTAGTATGCGCATGCCGCTGTGCTCATCAAGTAGTTGTAGGAATCAATATAAGTATGGGGTGTTGATCTCTGCGCCTGCACTACACTATAGCGCTTATACTGTTGAATTGCCCCAGTAGTGAGGTTGTTGCCTTTATAGGTGTAGGTTGTTAGCCCTTGTATTCATCATGCTGCCCCCATAGTAGGCTCGCTAGTCACTATAGATATGGGGTATTGACTCTTGCGCCTGTCACTCCTTATGACACTGTCGCCATGAGCATAGGGTGTCGACCCTTGTGCTCATTGCACCTTGTAGTATGCATTCATCATATTGCCCCCAAAGTAGGCGTTTTCATTTTATGGACATAGGGTGTCGACCTTTGAGTCCGTCTCACCTTAAAGCGTTGGTTGTCTTGCCTCCGTATTAGACGTCGTCTTGATGATAAGTGTAGGGTATCTACCCTTGCATCCATCCTGCTTTATAGTTCCCATTCATTGCATTCCCTTCGTAATAGACGTACTTAGTCATTATAGTCATTGGGGAACTGATCCTTGTGTCTTTTGCACTTCATAGCATATGTTCCTGATATTGCCCCCTAGGTGGGCCTTGTCGTTTTGGACTTAGGGTGTCTGCCCTTATGTCAGTCTCATCTTGTATTGTGCTTCCTTAAGTTATCTTTATATCAGGTACTGTCCCTGTCATGGACATAGGGTGTCGACCCTTGTGTCCGTCCTGCTTTGCAGTGCTTGTCCATTATGTTGCTCCCTGGAGTTGGCATCATTATATGAAAATAGGGTGTAAACCCTTACTTCTATCGTACTTTTCAGTGTGCGTCCGTTGTGTTGCCACCTTGTAGGCTATTCACTCTATTTTCTTGTTGAGACGTTAGTCGTTGGTTTGGACATGGGATAGTGTTTACCCTCTTCATATTACTATTGTCATGACGCGTAAGTCTTCTTCTTTTAAAGACCCCGTGTTATGTTTCTTGATCCTTGATTGACATCGGTCTTGACGAGGATTGGGAATGTTCTCACAAGCCTGTGTCGTTGTCAGGGTTATTACCCCTTTGTTCTCCCCGTAGATCGGTCTAGGAACTGGTGAAAGAGCCGTCACCTCTTTGTCAAGGACTATCAGGTTACCTAGTCGATTGAAGTTAGTGGTATTAAGGATGGTTCTCCTTATAGGTTTGTTTGCTGGTGTGAAGCCACGGTCACAAGTAGATCGCTCCTTTCATGGTGTTGCCGGGAGAGGCAGGGAGGTAGCTCCTCCTTCTGTTGCTCAGAGAGCATCTAAGTCTTCCAAGGTGTCTAAGGTTGCAGGTATGTACGTACACCTTATTGTTATGATAGTTGCCTACTTCATGGCGTAGTTTTCACATATCTTCTTTGCTTATTTCATGGCACATCGACATTGCTGACAAGGTCACTGGCCCTTTGTTAGCCAAGAAGCCTTTCACTGTGGCTGGAGGTTCTCAAAACTCCTCTAATCAAAAGAGAAAAGTGACCAATCTTGATGATCCGATTCCAACTCTTCCCCGTGACAAAGGGAAAAGGGTTGTTGATCCTGTATCTGGTAATGCTGCCCTTGCAGCTACTGGTGCTGACACTGCAGCCACTGACGCTGACGCTGCAGCCACTGACACTGCTGCCACTGTTGCTAGCTCTTATGCTGACACTGGAGCCACTGATGCTGACGCTGCCGCCATTGGCGTTGACCGGGGTAAGGCTCATGCTCTTATACGAGAGATCGCTTCTTATGATGACGGCATATTCAGGCTTGTCGAACTTGGTTCTAAGGCGTACTTTGAAGTTACACATTCTTCTTACTTGTATTCTTTTCTTATTGATACACCATGCGCATCCGGCACCACATACTATCCCGAGAGGTCTTGATGCGACCTCTCGGTGGTGACCTTTTCTATTCCGCTTAGGTTCCTTTCGCTTCAACCAGAAGCTATCATTTTGGTCAATGAACCTCTTTGGTGACCCCGAAGATCGGTGTTCGCATGATGAATGCTATTGTTGCCCTCGATGATCGTAGGGCGTTACCTGACTCTGCCTTGACTGGGTTTCAGCTTGCTAGCAGGGTGTTGTCTCGACATGCCCCTGTGAGTATACATCTCTATTGTATTTTCATTACTAGACTTTCACTATCTAGTGTGTGCCTATTATTCTCAAGCAGTCGCCGACGCGATCAACCTGGGCTTCTTCATGGTCGAGCTGATCGAGAAGGTCGATTTCCAGAGAACTAGGTTGGAGCAACTAAGAGAGACTATCTTTGTTATGAAGGAGAAGGCTTCCAGCTTTGGCTCCTCCGAGCTTGTTTAACAGGGTCGCATTGCATCCCTTGAAACCGAGGTCAACCGACTTTGAAAGGAGAAAGAATAGGAGGCCATAACTGTATATGAGCACTTGACGTAGGTACTTGCGAAGAATATTGGCGGGGAGACTGTTCACAGTATCGCTCAGTACAAGGCATCTCCCGAGTTTTGAAGTGGACGCCAAGGTGAAGTGTTAGGTCATCATTGGGATCTATGGAGAAGATCTTGCTGCGAAGATATACGATTTCAACCCTTTACTTGGTTTCACTGAAGCTGGCAACTTTGTCGGTTTTTCTTCCGCACACATAGCAGCGTTCTTTGGTGAGGATTCTACCCCTCCTATTGAAGTGAGGCATGCTCCTTTGAATTCCTCAAGTAGAGCTGTGGATACTACTCCCTTGTGTGATGATGGCGGCGACGATGCTGCCGCTCTTGATTAATAGACTGACTACCTTTATAACACGTGTAGATAGCTTCCCCTTCTATGCTTATCATGCATCTTTGTGTGGAAACACTTGCTTTTGGGACTTAGGCATGCATGCCATCCATCTATCGTTCGTATCATAACTGTTCAAGACATATGTAAATGTATGGCTATATAAGCATGATTTGGATATCATACCATTGTTATTATGGATGCCCCCATGCCTGCTAAGTTATGTATGTTTACACTTCCTGTTGTAACCTCTTGTTCTTGAGGTTGTTAACACCATACCGGTTGTATGCCAGACATAGCTTTGTAATACACATGTATCGCGAATATGACATGCTTCCTTATTCTTAGGACTATCTATCTTGTCGTGCCAGTGGAGTGCCGAACTTGACGTTCATCACATTCATTACCAATGGTACCTGTATTATCAAGCTCACACATGCCCCTTTTGGTTGCTACCAAGGTATGGCGTTCTTTTGAGATGTTATCTATACTTGAAGAAGACCATTTACTTGTCGATGCCTCGACATAGCAATGCTTACAAGACGCTACTTGCGCTGTGTTGACACACTTTGTGACCGGGTATCCGTTGCCTCGAGATAGCGTTGTTGGCAAGACGCTACTTGCTTAATTTGTTGCGTTTTGACCACTTGCCCGATGCCTCAGGGTAGTGTTATGGCAAGACGTTACTTGCATAATTTGGTACGTTTTAAGCCGCTTACTCAATGCCTTGAGATAGAGTTATGGCGAGAAGCGACTCACGATTGCACTTTACTGCTTTACTTGATGACTCAAGATAGCGTTGAGGCAAGACGTTACTTGCTCGGTTTGGTACGTTTTGATTCGCTTACTCAATGCCTCGAGATCACATTGTGGCAAGACGCTACTTGCAATCCTAACATGCTACTACAAGTGTTAGTGCGTTTTCCGCCTCTTGATGTCCTAAGACAAGGCGTTGTGGCAAGACATTACTTGCTTGGTTTGGTACGTTTTATTCCGCACACCCGATGCCTCGGAGTAGCGTTATGGCAAGGTGCTACTTGCAGATGCGTTTTTCGCCCTTGGTAGTCCAAGATGTGGAGTTGGTGCAAGACGCTATTTGCGGTAGTGCAATGCATTTTTTGATTTTATGACCGTTACTTAGCTTGTCCGAAGTAAGGTTGCGACGGTATCGACTCCGCCGTAGTGGTGTGTCCGTTACTTGATTTTCTCAAGCTTACGTTTTGGCGAGGCGTAACTTGCATGGTATTCAGCACTTTGGGGCGTGTAGGCGTCACTCCGTTATTATGGGGTTTTCCTCTTCATCGGTATAGCCAGCGGTCGCGGACATAACTATCTGTGGTATGTCACTGCCGCTCAACGGGACTGGACATGTGATATTCAAAATATCTCCTCAGAGTTGGCTCCTGAGGACCAGAGGCAATCACATCACATAAGTGGCTGTGCCGCCATAGTATCTGAGATGATACCTGGTTTTCACTTTCCAGGTACCTGGTGCTATCATATCATCCTGACCCCAGCTCAGAGGTGTTGTGATCGTGAGATTGGTCTCTGCCAGTCACGCCACTTTGAATCAGTACCCTAAGGTACATCGATCGCTGCCTTGGTGTTGGTTCCAAGTGCGACGCCTTAAGTAGTTCCCTAGAAATCTTAGAGGTTGTATGTAACCTTGATGGACGTACGCGTTGTTGTATAGATGTCACTACTTGGTGTTTTTCCATAGTAGAGTGTGTAAGAGATACGACCTGGTCTTCCCTTTATATAGTCATCATAAATCAGAGGTCACTTGATGGACTTGCTAATCTTCATAAGGTTGCCACTACTTGGTGACTTTTCCAAAGTAGGGTAAGAGTTGTGCTAGTAGGTCGCCTTCGACCATTAGATGATTTTTGTAGATCAGAAGTCGTTGTAAGACTTGCCTATCTATATAGTATTTCCTATACTTCATGTTGTTCCTGAAGTAGGACGTGTATTGTGACATGCAAGTCTTTTGCAAATTTTTTGACAATGAATCAAGATGTTAGCTAAAACATACTATGTGATTACGCATCTTCATGTAGGACTATCATGTCCACTATATTGTCCATTTGGACAAGTGTATCAATGTGACTGGGCTGAACTATTCGATCCTTGTACTGGGTTCGATAAGTTCGTTCCATTCTCATTATATTCAATTCGACGAGATCAGACTATGCGAACTGGATCTTTGGTTCGCTTAGTCTGTTCTATTCGCATTTCTTTTTCTCATAAGGATGTCATCCCTTACCTGGGTTTTCCCTTGGAAAAGTGCTTGTTACCTGGATATATTTCAAGTGTGAAGGTCGCCTTTTCAAGAACGATTCTTGTTGTTGCCAACTTTGGGTGGATCGTACGGAGGGTTCTCGTTGTTGTTCCCTGTTTGTGCCCTCCTTTTGGAAGGTGTAGTGTCATGGGCTTATGTTGCCAAACAGTGTTGTACACCCAACGTCTTTGTCCATCTCTCGGTGGAGTGCCGGTCAATTGTTCATGTGGTGCCCCCTAATTGCCTGGTAGTCACACCGTGCTTTGTGCCCTATGGATGATAATCCACTTAGGCTTTCCTTGTTCGGTGCCCTTTGTGTCTTGGGCTCCTTCTTCGTATGTTTTCTCGATTATGCTTGTTTGTTGCACGATAGGTGTCTCTTGCGGCACCTTTCCTTTATCTATACTTGTTCGTACTGATCACGTTTCTGAGTAAACCCTTTTTGGATGTACTCTTGAGGGGGTTGGGAGGTGGGTAATGGAGACTTCTCTCCTTTCATCATTGGATCCCGTTTCTTCAATTGACTCATTGTAAAAGTCAATTTAGTGTAGTACCACCAGCTTTGTGCTATTCATATTTGCTTAAAGATTGTTGTTGAGATCTCTTGCTCGGTGTCAACCCTCATATATATTCTCCTATTATGTGGGTAGAATGTTGATTGCCATGTGTCGCTGCCTTCCCCTTTGATATGAAGGTTGGCACGCTAAAGTTGTTTTTTCAACAAATGCGTGTCTGACGCTTCAAACATTTCTTTTATTGGGCCAAGTAGCGGTGTTCGCTCTTGAGGAGGGCTTGTAACTTGCTTTCCTCTTTTTCCCTTTAACCAGTAATGCTTGTCGAGAACAATACCTCTCAACTCTTCCTTAGAGAATAATCCAAAGCTCTGGAGGGTTGTTGTTTTAAACGCGACCCCCCTCTTGTTATAACAGGGGGTTGCCGCCGTAGTAGTCATGGCTTGTCGCTCGGCTCTCTTGAGAGTTGTATTCATGTTGTGTATGCACACAATGGTAATGGATGTTGGAATGATGGGGTTCTCCCCCTTCTTCCTTTGTAATAGCTGTCATTCACTCAGTGCTTGGTGCATGACGTCAATGGCGGGATTTTCTACCGGCGTCTGTTCTGTTAGGACTTGTATCATTGGCTGCCCTTCTTCTTTATGAGATGGCGAAAGAGCGTCCATGACCACCCAATGTGTCGCACTTGGTAGAGGTGTGCGCCTAATCTTGAGGGCGTTATCTTTAATCTTCACGTACCTATCTTAATTAATGATGGATATACACCCGATTGTACCTCACTAAGGCTCAAACACGGTCGCTCCCCCGACCCCATGGTAAGTCCTCTATCTTTGTCACGCGCTAGTCCGGTTGCGTGTTAACACACCTACCGAACTAGTCTGGTTGCATGTTAACACAGCAACCGGATTAGTCCGGTGATGACGGGGTCGACGCGTCCCGCGTCGACCCCCGACCCCTGGGTACCGACACCCGGGGCATATTTTTACCCTGTTACTCTCTCAATCTCTGTGTGGGCCCCACCCAAAAATGTGGGCCCCTCAGGTGCCTGGATCCAAAACTCTATAAATAGGGGCCTAGGCCCTTCATTCACAACACAATCTCGGATTGAGACACCGGAGCTCTGACTTCTCTCTACTTTATCTCTCTAGAATTATGTTCTTACTTTGGCATCAGAGAGGGTTCGCCAGAGACACCCCCCCTCTCTGGCACTACCCTTTGTGCAGGTCCGCCAGGCATGGAGTTGGATCGACCATAACCCGAATATCAGAGGAACGTGAATCGACGTAAGGCCGCCAAGATCGGACCCCGGATGAGCAAGTTCCAACATTGGCGCCGTCTGCGTGATTCGAACAAAAAGCCATTAAGAAGATACCCAAATGCCTACCACGACTTCCATGCACAGAGGGTCCAGTACATGAGGTGAGAAAAGACACCAAGAGAGTATATGGATAACGAACCTCCTCCCGAGGATTCGAGACCACCACTACGTCCAAATAACAAGGTACCAAGAGTAGTGAGGCCGGTAGTGAAGCCACCTACATAAGCCCCTCAGGAGGAGCAACCGGCGCCCACTCTTGAAGAGATACCACTTGTTCAAGAGCTGAAGCAGGAACCGCCAGTTCCTAATGCCAAATAGGTACCTCTCACGCCGGTACCACAATAAGAATAGTCTCATCGTCGACACGATGCCATCCGAGTAAGAGCATTGTGACTAGTGCTACTTCGCATTCAAGGAGGAGCTACCATAGGAACCCCCTCAATATTTTTCTTATGCCATGCCACCACAAGATCAACCATTCGGGATGCTTGCAACATAGCCCCATCGAATGATATGCCAATGTTCAATAGGCATACATACGCCACATTAGGACAACCGATGTCCTCCCAAGTTGAACATCCAGTAATAGAAGGATTCATTTTAGACATAGATGAATGGATTGCATACTATTAGGCAATGAAAGATAGAAGAAACGGACCACCACCAGTGGCCCCGACAGACCAAGCTCCACCAAGGGACATCCCAAGGAGAGCTCAAAGTGAGGGACACCGTCCCGACAACACGACAAGGCAACCGCCTACTCAGGAGATAGCGTGGCAGGTTCCAACCCTTCGCGCAAGACAACCCTCGGTACACCTCCCCCAGGGATAGGGGGCAGTCTGAAAGACAAAGCTTTGAGAGTGGAACTCATGGAATCTCACACTAGTTTACTACATCACAACTACAATGGGGAGACTAGTGAACAAGCGCAGTGGGGTGAGATCACACATAGCGTGTATGGAGGATACACCTCCACATAGTTCACCTTGGCAAGGATGCGGCCTTATAATACTCATGTGGAAAGAATACACACAATCTAATTGAGAAGGATAGTTACATTACCAAGGAAGCAGGGGGTATCAATACCCCCACACCCATATTCTTCCCATATCCTCTTATTTAATTTGACTACATAACAATTCAACTCCCTGAAAGGGGTAGATACTTGATAATCGATACTATCTTTTTTTTTTCCAAGAATAACCCTACCGGATGTCTTCGGGCACCGTAATATATATATATACAGGTTGACTACTAGAAGAGTTTATCAAACGCCGCCGCCGACAAAGAGAGTCGTCGCCAAAGCTACAAGTCACTGACGAACACAAGCGTCGTCACTGATCAAAACACTGCCGCCGGCGAACTATCTTGTCCGAACATGTTTGATCGGCACTACCGTTCACTTAAGCTCCTCAAAGGAATGCATGAGGAATAGATTGAGCATTTTCAAAGGGCACATATAAGGCCAAGAATCCAGGAAAGAATCAGTAACAGGGAAGGCTCACTTCCAAAAATGAGTTGAGCGCTCTCAACATCCTGTAGAAGAATTACCATAAAGTTCATAAAGGACTACCCCCTCAATACAACCTTCCACTAAGTATCCTAGTGCCAAGTCCGTCGGAGGACGCCATCTGGCGTCAATATGCAAGGGGGGCACCAACCAAGTCACAACATGCATTCCCCGCAAAAATAAAGAGATTACCTGTTAGCACAAGATGGGGTAGCCGTGAGCACATCCCTCCAAAAAATTGGGGAAACCATATCACATAGGCGACGCCCACCTTCAAAGGCAAACGCCTCCAGTGGATCTATATGATTTTACAAAATAGCTAGGAGATGTGACTTCACCTAGTAAGCCTATCTCAGGTAATGGAATACACTTCCATTAAGAACTCTTCAAAGGCCCCATGGCTAGCAAGGGA
The DNA here is from genome assembly GCA_036873135.1 of Clarkia xantiana subsp. parviflora. Lineage (NCBI taxonomy): Eukaryota > Viridiplantae > Streptophyta > Magnoliopsida > Myrtales > Onagraceae > Clarkia > Clarkia xantiana. Next base: position 14,483,629 of record JAPTYO010000001.1, read on the forward strand.
AGAAGAGCTACGCCATCATCAAGCTCTCAGAAAGGGATATAGAAAACATAGTGTTTCCACATAGCGATGTATTGGTCATAACACAGGGGAATCACTAGCTTTGACATGAAGCTAATCATAACGCAGGAAGGGAGTCCACCAGACATCCCCCATGTCCAGATATTGACGATACTAGGAAAGAGTCCGACATACCTAATACCAGGGGACCCCCTACAGGTAAGGTTGGTTGGAACATCAACATACCCATTAGGGACACAGCACCACCAATGAGGCTGGAACAATGATGGAAGATGTATCCTTATGAGTATCCTTGCATTTATCCTTTCACAAATGGACTCCCTATTAGGGGACTCCATCTAATAGAGGATCACGTCCTCATTTTTGAATTATCATCCTAAGTCGGAGATCCTTGAACTCCGAATTATTTTTACAATGATTGACATGTTTATCATGATAGGTACGTGAAGATTTGAGATCACGCCCTCACGATAGGCGCACACCTCCACCAATTTCACCGCACTTGGATGGTTATGAAGCACTCCTTCACCATCTCACAAGGAAGAAAGGAAATCATGGATAGAGGTCCTAGCAGAACAGACGCCGGTAAAAAATCTTGCCGTTGATGTCATGCAACAAGCACTGAGTGACTGACAACTATTACAAAGGAAGAAGGGGGAGAGCCCCATTATTCCAATAACCCTTATCATTATGTACATACACAACATGAATACAACTCTCAAGAAAACCGAGCGACAAGCCATGGCTACTACGGGGGTAACCCCCTGACCATAACAAGAACCTTGGAGAGCACTGTAAGAAAAAGATGAGACACATTGATCCCGACAAGCGTCACCGGCTAAAAAAAAAAAAAAAAAAAAAGGAAAGCAAGTTACAAGCCCTCCTCAAGAGCGAGCACCACTACTCGGCTCAATAAGAGAAATTTTAGACACGTCAGACACACATACGTGGAAAGACAACCACAGCGTACCAACTCCCATATCAAGGGGGAAGGCAGCGACACATAGCAACAAACATTCTACTCGCATAGTAGAAGAATATATACAAGAGTTGACACCGATCAAGAGGTCTTAGATGGTACTACGCCAAACTGACTCTTGCAAGTAGTCAATAGAAGTAACGGGTTCCGAGACGAAATGGGAGAATTCTCCATTACCCACCCCCCAACCCCATCAAGTGTACATCCAAGGAAGGGTTTACTCAGAAACGTGATCATGATCAGTATGAACGAGTATAAATAAAGAAAAGGTGCCGCAGGAGACACCTATCATGCTCAAGCAAGCACAATCGAGCAAACTTATGAATAGGGAGCCCAAGACACGAAGGGCACCGAACAACGAAAGCCAAAGCGGATTATCATCCATAGGCCACGATAGCACGGTGTGACTACCGAGCAATTAGGGGGGCGCCACATGAACAAATGCTCGGCACTCCACCAAGAAGATAGATAAAGACGTTGGGTGTACAACACTGTTTGGCCACATAAGCCCATGACACTACGCCTTCCAATAAAGAAGGCACAAAGAGGGAACATCGAGAACCCTTTGTACGGTCCGCCCAAGGTTGGCGACAACAATAATCGCTCTTGACAGGGCGACCTTCACACTGGGAATATATCCAGGTAACAAGCACTTTTCCACGGGAAAACAGGTAAGGGATAACACCCCTATGAGAAAAGCAATACGAATAGAGCAGACTGCGCGAACCAAGGATCCAGTTCACATAGTCTGATCTCGTCGAATTGAATCTAATTAGAACGGAATGAACTAATCGAACCCAGTACAAGGATCAAGTAGTTCAGACCAGTCGCATTGATAAACTAGTCCAAATGGACAACATAGTAGGCAAGATAGTCCTACACAAAGAGGCATAATCACATAGTATGTTTTAGCTAACATCTTAATTCAATGTCAAAGAATTTGCAAGAGACTTGCATGTTATAATACACGTCCTACTTCGGGAACAACACCAAGTACGGGCACAGCTATATGGATAGGCAAGTCATACAACGACCTCTGACCTATACCAATTATCTAATGGTCGGACGTGACCTATTAGCGCAACTCATACCCTACTTTGGAAAAATCACCAAGTAGTGGCACCCTTATGAAGAAGTGGCACCCATCAAGGGACCTCTGATTTATGAAAACTATATAAAGGGAAGACAAGGTCATATCTCTTATACACTCTACTATGGGAAAACACCAAGTAGTGATATCTATGCAACAGTAGGAGTGTCCGTCAAGGTTATATACAATCTCCAAAATGTTCTGGGTTGATCACCCAGCAGTGTTATTCAAGCATCATGGTTGGAAATATTACCAATCCCATGATAGCTGTGCCTAAAGGAACTACTCAAGGAGTCGTAGTTGGAACCAACACCAATTTTGCGGTTGCTGTACCTTAGGGTACTGATTCAAAATGACGTGACTGGCAGAGACCATTATCACGATCACAATACCTTAGCGCTTAGGTCAAAATGATATGATAGCAATGATGGATATACGCCCAATTTGAACCCGTTGACTTATAAATTGTATTATTTTTATCACCCCGCTAATGATTGTAAATCAAAACTTTTGGCCCATGTATGTTACCCGCAAAAAGAAACGGTCCAAACAGAAAAAGAACGCGCCTGCCCGAACACCCCGATTTTCTGACCCGGTCAAACCTTTGTTTGACCGGGGAGAGGCCTCCCAATCTCTCGGAAGAGAGATTGGGAGGTGGCCCCCTCCCGATCTCTCAACTGAGAGATCGGGAGCTCCCACCCGATCTCTCAGCTGAGAGATCGGGTCCTCCCACCCGATCTCTCAGCTGAGAGATCGGGTCCTCCCACCCGATCTCTCTATTGAGAGATCGGGTCCTCCCACCCGATCTCTCTATTGAGAGATCGGGTCCTCCCACCCGATCTCTCTATTGAGAGATCGGGTGGAAGAGGAAAGGGAGGGGGGCTCCCAGTCAAACTTGGTTTGACTGGGAGACCTCTCCCACCCGGTCAAACGTAAGTTTGACCGGGCCCATTCGCCCGACCCCAAATCCTCGGGGTCGGATCCTCGACCTGACCCCGAAGGTTCCGACACCCGGTCCCTGCCCTTAGAGGTCGGATTTTTCATCCGCCCCAAGGGCCCCGACACCGTTTCCCGACTCCCGCACTTAGAATATTTTACACACCTCTCCATGCTTTAAGGTTCTAATCGTGCAATTACATGTTAATTAAATGTGTTTAAAGGTTAACGACGTCATTAAGCCACCTTAATGACACCATTGCCTATAAATACCACTCCTCCACCATTCATTTGATCATCTTGGCTAATTGTGCAATTTAGCTCTGACATCTCTCTAGCTTTATCTCTCTAAAAAGAAACGTACTGACTTAAGCATCAGAGAGAGCACATCAAGCACCACCCTCCCCCCTCCGTGCTTGATATTGCCCCTCTTGCAAGGCACGTGGAGAAGAGAAGGAGAAGGGCGGAAGGATACGGACCAGAACGACCGAACTCAGGAAGCACAGGATCTGCTAGTTCACTAGTGAGGAGTAGGATTTAGGCCGGCGACCCGTTGACCTGAAACCTATAACTTAACACTTGGTGCCGTCTGTGGGCTTCGAACAGAAAGCATGGCAATCACGAGAGCGATGACGAACACCTTAACGTCTAGAGATAATCGCCCACCCTGGGGCAATAGGCAAAAAAGACAGCCTATACCTCCAGCAAGGCAGCCTAACCAAGAGCCTCAGGTAGCCCCACAGGCATCCCAGCCTAACAATCAGGGAGGAGGACTTTCACGCCCAATTGGGGCTGAGTCTTCCACAGCTTCAACTCCATTGGCTAGGAGGCCACAAAGAGAGGGGGGGGGGGGCAACAAGGAGTGCCATCCCAGTACGCGGCACATCCTCAGGGGTACTACTATGAGGCACAACCTCAAAGGTATCCATATGGAATGCCGACTCAAAAGAACGACAATTGCGCCCACACAACCAACACAAGACCCGCATACTCGCAAGGAGCACAGACAGTGACTCCGAGGTTGATGAGCGCATTGGATGAGCTGCTAGCCTATAGAGAGACTCTGAGGAACATGCAGGGAAGGCAACACCAGCATGAAGAAGAAGAAGTTCATGAAGAAGAACAAGTCCCAGAAGAAGAGCACTACTCGCACCCTCCAACAGGGCAGCGAGAAGAACAAAGAAGAGCAAGGGCCACCCCCAGATGGAAGGCAACAATTTGTGCCTCCAAGGCAATAACAAACACGGCAAATAGCTGAGACATACACCCCACTAAGGGAGAACATGCAAGTCAAAACACCAAGGATATAAGAGTTCCAACATCCACCTCAGCAAGGTACACATACAGTCCGTATCACCACAGACATGACTAAGAGACATTCCAAGGAAATCTCAAAGGGAGGGACATTGCCCCGACAACACAACTAGGCAACCACCTACTCATGATACAGCACGACAGGTCCCAACCTCTTGTGTATGACAACCCTTGGTACATATCCCACTAGGACAGGGGAGAAGTCGAAAAAACAAGGATTTGAAAAAGGGACTCATAGAGTACCACACCATGTTAGTACATAGCTACTACAATGGGAAGTCTCGTGGAGAGACATAGTGGAGTGAGATCACACATAGCATACATAAAGGATACACCTCTACCTAGTCCGCCTTGCAAGGATGCGACCTTATATTCCTCAAGTGGAAGGAATACACACAGACTAATGGAGGAAGACAGTTACATTACCAAGGAAGCAGGGGGTATCAACACCCCCACACCCATATCCTTCCCATATCCTCTTATTTAATTTAACTGCATAACAAGTCAACTCCCTAAAAGGGGTAGATTTTGATACTTGATATCAACATGTTTTCCAAGAATGACCATACCGGACGCCTTCGGGCTCCGGGGCATATATATACACAGGTGGACTACTAGAAGAGTCCATAAAACGCCGCCGCCAACCAAGAGATACAAAAGGAACAGATTTCCCAATCTCAAAGGGCTACCCTCACTATAACCTTCCATTAAGTACCTTAGGGCCTAGTCCGTCGAAGGACGCCATCTGGCATTGATGTGCAAGGGGGGCACCAGTCACAATACGTCCTCCCCGAAAACAAATAGATTATCTATTAGCATAAGAGGGGGTACCCACGAACACATTCCTTCAAGAACGAAAGAAACCATATCACATGGGCAACGCCCACCATCAGAGGCAAACACCTCCAGCGGATCTATATGATTTACAAAATAGCCAGGAGATACAACTACACCTAGTAAGCTCATCTCAGGTAATGGAATACACTTCCATCAAAAAAGTCTCAAGGACACAAAGCCTAGCAAAGGAAGAAGGGCGACATCATCATCAAGCTTTCAAAAAGGGATATGGAAAACATAGTATTTCCACACAATGATATATTAGTCATAAGAGAGGGAATCACCAACTTTGACGTGAAGAGAACCATAGTGCATGAAGGAAGTTCGTCAGACATCCCCCATATCCAGCTATTGATGATACTAAGAAGGGGTCCGGCATATATAAAACCAATGGACCCCCTACTAGTAAGGGTGGTCAGAACATCAACATACCCATTAGGGACACAGCACTGCAAATGAGCCTGGAACATGGATGGAACACATATCCTTACAAGTATCCTTACAAGTATCCTTGCAAAAATGAACTCCCGAGATAGAGGGGTTATCTAATAGATGACTATGTCTCTGTTCTCAAAATATGATCCTAACCCGGAGATCCTTGGACTCCGTATTATATATGCAATGAATAACATGTTCATCAAAGATAGGTACACGAAGATTCAAGACAGCGCCCTAAAGATTAGGCGCATACCTCTACCAAGTACGACACATTTGAGTGTTCATAAACACTCCCTCGCCATCTCACAAGAAAGGAAGGAAACCAAGGATACAAGTCCTAACAAAACAAACATCGGTAGAAAATCCTGTCACTGAAGTGATGCACAAAGAGAGAAAATCCAAAGATGCAAGATTAGGAAAAGAGATAGTACAAAAACTAGAATATGAAAAAGGAGATACATCTCCTATAAAGAGCCTTAGGGCATGATAATAGTTCTACAAGATCAACCAAAGAAGAGCTCAAAAGCTTGGGGAGTAAGATTTCAAGATCGACCCTCACACTAGACGCACATCCTGATCAAACACCTTGTCTGCGAATGATAAGACATTCGACTCTGGCATCCCATCAAGAAGAGAACCTCGATAAAGGGGGCACTAGAAAAATATCCCGCCTTTAAGGCCATACGCCGAACACATGATAAATGAAGGTTATGATAAAATGAAAAAGGAGGTGATGGGCTTCGCTGTGGCCGTTAAGCCCTTTAACGGCGAGCAAACGGTGAATAAGGGCCACTAGGCCCTCAATGGAGGACAAGATGACCCAGGCGAAGGGTCCCGACAGAGGGAGTCCCGATGATGAAAGGTCCCGACGGAGTCGGTCCCGATAGGTGAGCAGGATGCTCCCGATGAAATGCCTTTAAGTAGGTCCTGATGACGAATCCATTAGAACGATTAGCCCTGTCACGATGACGAGGGGCCCCGAGCGGTGACACAACGAGATAACTCTGGAGTCCCCGATATTGGTCGGGACTTGCTATCAGAGGATGAGGCCGAGATACGCGGGGCGTGGCCGAGATACGCGGAGCGTAGCTAAGATACGCGGAGCGTGGCCGAGATACGCGGGGCGTGGCCGAGATAAGCGAGATCATGGCCTAGATAGGCGGGATCGTGCCCGAGATACGCGGAATACGGGCTAACCACCCCAACGGTTCACCAGGTAACTGAGGTACCTCTCCGCCTATAAAAGGGCAGAGGTTACCTCAGATCAATTACGTTTTGAGATACGTTACTTGAGATTACTGCTTGCCAGTCCATACGAGATACTCATTTAAGCATCGGAGAGGGATTCTGGGTCACCGCCCGGTCTATCCCCTCTTGCAGGATTACGTGGAGCGAAGGAGCTAGGATCGCCGTCAAAGATCGTGTCGGAGTTCTACCGTGATCCAACATTGGCGCCGTCTGTGGGAACGTAACAAAAAGCTGATATGCCTTCTACTCGTTCAATGGCGGCTTGCAAGCAAAGAAGACAAGGACAATCTGGTGGTTCCCGTCATCCTGCTGGGACGACTCTGAATTCACAACCAGAGCATGTTGAGGACCAGAATCTCCCCGCGGAGGTCTCTCGGATAGGGGGGCATAATGAAGCTCCTGAAGATACTGCTGCTCAACACCAGGGGAATAGGGAGCAGGAGGCTCCTCCAAATGCGGACCTGACGAGGGCTGTGGCGGAGGCCATGTCGATGTTTTTGGCAGCCGTGGAGGCTCTCATAGATCGGAGAGAGGCTGAGAGGAGGCAAGAGGAGATGCCCCCACTAGAAGAGGAAGCGCCCCCACCAGCAGAGGTTCAGAATATGCGGGAGGTTCAGCCCCGAAACCTGGGCAGGAGTAGGGAGTCCACTCAACCAGAGCGATTTGTGGTCGATGGACCAGGACCAGTGCAGCACAGGACCATTCCCCTTAATGGTCCCATCACCCCCGATAAGGTGGTGAAGATCATGAACATCTGCATGGGAGAGCAGAAGCCGCTGGTGTCGAAGCTGAGGGATCGATCCACCCATCCCTACGTTCCTCGACTCATAGACACCCTCGCCCTGCCAGGGCTGGGTATCCCCACGATTAAGGAGTATGATGGCAAGGGAGATCCGGTTCGTCATGTCCAGAAGCACCTTATGGCGTGTCTGGGCAGAGCCCCGAATGAAGATATCGTGTGTACGCTGTTCCCGAACACACTTGGTGAGAGAGCCCTGACCTGGTTCTTCAGTCTGCCCCCAGGCTGCATCACTTGCTGGGCTGATATGCACGACCGCTTTATTCAGCAGTACCAGAGTCGAAGACATTTGTTGAAGAGTGTGAGGTCCTTGACCAAGGTGGTACAGAGGTCTGATGAGTCGCTGGCGCACTATTACCAGCGATACACTGCCAGCGTAGCGGAGATTGACGAGGAGATTTCGGAGGGCGAGACCATCCGTACCTTCATTCGGAACCTAACAGCCCCCTACGGTTCCGACTTGATGCACAGCGTGGCTGAGAAGGCTGTGTGGAATATGGAGGCGTTGCAGAAGAGGGTGAAGCGGCAAATTGATGTCCAGGAGTCGAAGATAGCCGCTGGAGAGCTTGAACCCCCGAAGTCGAATAAGGGAAAGGAGTCGATCAAACCCTTAGACGAGCGCAAATTGAAGGATAAAGCCGAGAGCAGTCGGGGTCGAGGCCGCTCTGATCGGAGGGATGATAGGCGTTCCTCGAAGGACAAGCGGGAGGATCATGACATTTCTCTCAACAACTCTATGGCGGAGGTGTTAACGGTCATGGAGCGACAGGGTATCTCCAGGTACCCCCTGAAGAAGGAAGGAGAATTTTTGGGATCCCGCACCGATCGTTACTGTCGATTCCACCGTTGTCGGGAGCTGAAGAAGGAGATCGAAAAGCTGATCCAGAATGGGAAGCTTAAGGAGTTTGTCGGGGAGAAGCGGTGTCGATCCCGATCACGGTCCCGTTCCCGCAATCGGTCCCCAAAGAAGAAGAGGTCTGACCCGGAGTCTTCTGGTGCTCGTGAAGAGAAGCGGGGCACTATCAATGTGATTCACGGAGGGTTTGCCGCGGGAGGTGATACCTCGTCCTCCCGGGAGGTTTATGCCTCTAGAATTCCAGCGGCTGTGGTATTGGGTAAGAGGTCCTGATCCTGGACCCTGAAGGAAGAGATGGTGATCTCCTTTTCGTCGGAGGATCTCATAGGCGTGGAGACTCCGCATGATGACGCTTTGGTCGTGACTTTGGATGTGGACGGGTACGAGATGAAGCGGATTCTGATCGATGGAGGGAGCTCCTCCGATATTCTGTTCATGGATGTGTTGGAGGCCATGGGGAAAACGAAGAAGGACCTGAAGGAGGCGAACTTCCCGATGGTCGGATTCTCTGGTTTTACCTCCTATCCGCTAGGAGTGATCACTTTACCAGTGGAGTTTGGTAGTGGGTGGAAATCGGAGAGGAGGATCGTGGAGTTTGTGGTAGTTGAGTCCGCGGGGACCTACAACGCGATTATCGGGAGAACTACTATCAACCCCCTGATGGCAGTTGCCTCGACTGTTCACCAGAAGATGAAGTTCCCGACCGATCATGGAGTCGGAGAGGTCAAGGGCGACCAGGTGGCTTCCAGGAAATGTTATGTTAACGCCACCCGAAGGAGAAGACGGGAGGCTATGACTCTCCTTCAGACAGATGCTGATCCCAGAGAAGAGTTTGGGCGTCCCGCCCCCGTGGAGGATTTGAAGGATGTTGAGATTGATGGGCCTCAGAGGAAGGTGAAAATCGGGTCTGCTCTGACCGAGGAGACAGCCCGAAAATTGATCGATCTACTGAAAGAGTTCAAGGAACTGTTTGCCTGGTCTCCGAGTGACATGCCAGGAATCAGCCCCGATGTGATCGTGCATGAGTTGAAGATTGATCCCGCGATCAAGCCTATCGCACAGAAAAGGCGTCTGATGGGCACAGACAAGAGGATTGCAATCCAGCAGGAGGTGGGCAGGTTGCTCGATGCTAGGTTTATCAAGGAGCTCCGATTCCAGACTTGGGTTGCTAACCCGGTGCTGGTGAAGAAGAGCAATGGGAAATGGCGGATGTGCGTTGATTTCCGCGACCTGAATAAGGCTTGCCCGAAGGACTGTTACCCGCTCCCAAGAATCGACCAGTTGGTGGATGCCACGTCGGGACACGAGTTGTTAAGCTTTATGGATGCGTACTCGGGTTATAACCAGATCAAGATGGCTAATGAAGACGCTCCCCACGCAGCATTTTATGCAGACAGTGACATCTATCACTACGATGTCATGCCTTTCGGGTTGATCAATGCCGGGGCAACCTACCAGTGGATGGTGAACAAGGTGTTCGGAGATATTTTGGGGAAAACCATGGAGGCTTACGTGGACGATATGCTGGTGAAGTCCCGACAAGCTGAGGATCATGTGCACAACCTAGCCACGGCGTTTGAGCGGATGAGGCTTCATCAGGTTCGCTTGAACCCGACAAATGCGCCTTCGGAGTCCACTCGGGGAAGTTTCTGGGCTTTATGGTGAGTCAGAGAGGAATTGAGGTGAACCCCGAAAAGCTGAGGGCGATTGAGGAGATGCAGTCTCCCATAAACCATCGGGAGGTGCAAGTGCTGAATGGTCGACTAGCTGCAATGAATCGCTTCCTGTCCAAGGAAAGTGACCGATCAATGCCATTTTTTGAAGTCCTGAGGGCCAACAAGAAGTTCGAATGGACCACCAAGTGTGAAGAAGCGTTCCAGGCACTCAAGCAGCACCTTCGCACTCTCCCGCCGTTGGCGAAACCGGTTCCAGGCGAGCCGCTCTATCTTTACTTGGCTATTTCTGAATTTGCCATTAGCTCTGTGTTAGTGAAGGTTGTCGAGGGTAATCAAGTCCCCGTCTATTATGTAAGCAAGGCGTTTGCCAAGTCTGAAATGAATTATCCTGACGTTGAGAAGTATCTCTTTGCGTTGATTATTACTGCTCGGAAGCTAAGGCCTTATTTCCATGCACACGAGATTACTGTGTTGACGAACCAGCCTTTGAAGCATTTTTTGAACCGACCAGATGCGTCGGGGAGATTAGTGAAATGGGCAGTCGAGCTTAGTGAGTTTCGCATACACTTTGCTCCGAGAACGGCTATTAAGGGCCAAGCTTTGGCGGATTTCATAGCAGAATCTACAGCCCCCAATCTAGAAGAAGCGGGCCCTGTAGAGGGGCAACCATGGAGGTCCCGATAGCAGAATAACCAGAGATGGCAGAGCAACCAGAACAGCCAAACGAGGAAAATACTTGGGAGATGTACACGGATGGCTCCTCGAGTTCAGACGGATCAGGAGCAGGGTTTGTATTGATACCACCAGGCGGAGGTGAACCGCTGCGATACGCTTTGGCCTTAACATTTAGGGCCACGAACAACGAAGCTAAGTATGAAGCTCATATCACAGGCCTGAAAATTGCTAAAGGTACGGGAATTGTTCACTTGAGAGTGAAGTGTGACGCGGCCCTGATTGTGAACCAGGTTCAAGGGCGATACGAGGCGAAGAGCCCGATGATGAGGAAGTACCTTCGCGAGGTGCAAGTCTTGAAGGAGAGCTTTAAAAGCTTCGACATCGAGGCGATCCCGAGGGAGGAAAACGTGGAGGCAGATGCCTTGAGCAAATTTGCCCTGGGGGCACCCTTGGAAGAAAATCGGAAGGTGCACTTCTTGGAGAAGGTGATCTTGTCGACCACCGACCCGACACAGGTGTGTGCTATTGAAGCACGATCGGAGGAGGATCCCACTTGGATGACCCCGATAGTCGCGTACCTGACTACGGGGGCAGTCTCCGATAATGAAGTGATAGCTGACAGGATACGTCGGATCGCGGTTAATTACGTGATGTTGGACAATCAGCTATACAAGAAGGGCTGGTTCTCGACTCCGTACTTGAAGTGTGTGGCTGAGCCCGACACAAGTCGAATCCTGAGGGAGGTGCACGAAGGGGTCGCGGCTTGTCACGAAGGAGCCTGATCCATTATGAGGAAAGTGCTGAACCTGGGCTATTATTGGCCTACAATGAACAAGGAAGCAACTACGTTGGTCCGATCCTGTGATGCGTGCCAGAGATACGCCACGAGTATCGGGGCTCTGGCTGCTAATCTGACCTCCATCAAGAGTGCTTGGCCCTTCGCGCAGTGGGGCATCGACTTGGTGGGACCTCTTCCGCAAGGTCAGTGTAAGTAATTGCTTGTAGCTATCGATTATTTTTTGAAATGGATAGAAGCAAAGGCGTTTGCCAAGACGACGGGGAACCAGATCGTCAAGTTTCTCCAGACCCATATTGTATCCAGATATGGGATTCCTAAGGTGGTGATCAGCGACAATGGTCCACCGTTTAACGGGTCTCAGGTGAAGGAGTATCAGGAGGAGTTGAACATCGAGCATCGGACAGCCTCTGTCCGCCATGCTCAGACTAATGGCCAGGTGGAATCGGCCAACAAAATCGTGATGGATGGCCTGAAGAAAAGGGTCTATGCCTTGAAGGGCAAATGGCTGAACGAGCTTGAAAACGTGCTTTGGGCTGTTAGAACGACACCCAAACGATCAACTGGGGAGACTCCGTTTGGCCTTGTTTATGGCACAGAGGCTGTTGCTCCCGTGGAGGTAGCTGTGGCATTCCATCGGATGAGATATTACGAGCCTTTGACGAATGATTAAATGAGACGTCTGGATTTGGACTTCCTCGAAGAGAAGAGGCGGGAAGCCGACGAAGTCCAGGCTCGAATGCGTTTGGCGACGGCCAGGTATTACAATCGGCGAGTTAAATCCCGACAATTCTTCGTCGGGGAGCTGGTTTGGCGTCGCAACGAGTTTACTCTTTTGGATCGAATCAACAAGATGTCACCAAAATGGGAAGGACCCTACAAGGTCGTGGGGATGCCAGCTCCGAATGCGTACAAGTTGGAAGACCTTGATGGCAGAGCATTGAAGCATTCTTTTAGTGGCGAACACTTGAAGAAATGCCATGCTTGATGAAAAGTCGCCTTAAGTGGTGCCCGAAGAAAAGTCGCCTTAAGTGGTGCCCGATGAAAAGTCGCCTTAAGTGGTGCCCGATGTAAAATCGCCTTAAGTGGTGTAAGTTATTTATCGTCTGATTCGATGTAAGCAAATTTTGTGCCATCAATGAATACAGAGTTTACTTCCGATCAGAATTATCCTTAGATTTATTCTAAACGTTATTTAGTCGCCTTGAGTGGTGCACGAGAAAAGTCGCCTTGAGTGGTGCACGAGAAAAGTCGCCTTTAGTGGTGCACGAAAAAAGTCGCCTTGAGTGGTGCACAAGAAAAAGTCGTCTTATGTGATGCATGAGGTTAAGTCGTCTTAAGTGATGCATGATTCTTAGATTTACTCTAAGTGTTGTTAAAGTCGTCTTAAGTGATGCACGAGATTAAGTCGTCTTAAGTGATGCATGATTCTTGGATTTATTCTAAGTGTTGGAAAGTCGCCTTAAGTGGTGCGCGATAGTAAGTCACCTTCAGTGGTGCAAGTTGGTAAATCGTCTTAAGTAATGTGATAGAATATCTTAAGTGTCGAGGTTTCGACTTAAGTAAGTATAGTAAAGTCGCTTTAAGAAGTGCAAGGGAAAATCGGAACTAAGAAAGTCTGATATTCATAAGGGCTCAAAGGCCCGAGGATTACAAAAATGTGGAGAATACAAGGACTCTAAAGATAAACAGTTAGGCTTGGTTCTTGTCGGCGGCATCAACGGGAGCAGGATCCACGAGGTCAGTGGCAGAAGGCTCCACAGGTTCACCCGCTGGAGGGTCGATTATCGGAGTATCAGCACTTGGAGGCTCCGCTGTGTCTTCAACAATCGCGGGAGTGCTCCCCTCATCACTCTCCTCCGAGAGAGCGAAGTATTTCTTCGCGAAGGGAGCGAGAGAAGGAGACTTGTCGAAGTTGATGGCGTCGCCATACTCCAGGTGGAGTTCCTCAACTGCATTGAAGATGGTGTTCTCTACCTCCGCGCTGCAGAACTTTACAGCATCAGCCTGGAAGTCCTCGGACCTCCGATAATCCTCCCGGCCATTGGTCTCGGCCGCGACCAGCTGAGCGGGAACCCCCGCAACTTGCTCCTCCAGAGCCTTCTTTTCCAGGACAAGTTTTTCCTCAGCAACCCGCCACTCCTCCTGCTCCCGCTTCAGGAGCCCCTCGAAGTCACGGACTTGCTTTTGGAGGTCCCGAGTCTTTCGGTCGAGGATGGCCTGCTCCTTGACCAGTTTTCCCCGCGAAGACTCGGAGGCCGCGAGGTCCTCCTTAAGCTTGGCCGTGACCGCCCGCTCTTTCTCCAGGGCCTCCTCGAAGGCGAAGAGATACCCGATGGAGCGATTGATGTCCCCCATCTCCTGCAAAGGAAGGAAAAGAAGTATTAGCAGATGAAGCAACCGGTCTTGTTAATGAAGAAAAGTGAAAGTCTTACCTCTATCCGACGCATGCACATCTTCTGCACATCCCGGCGAATGTCCTCCCGATCTAAAGTGATCGGGTACCTCATAGAAGGCAGGATTGAGCCTTCTACCAGGTGTAGGGCTAGCTCCGGATATGTGTCCCCTTGTCGGAGCTGGACCCCTTGCAGCGTTTGGATCGGGGTCCAGGGAGCATCCTCCTGTGCAGGGTCGAAGGCCCTGTAAAAACTCCCGTCGAGGGGAAGAGAGGAAGGGCCGTCTGAGGACGTGGAGGGGCGTGCCTCCGACCCACCTCGGGATGCGGAAGGAGTTAATTCGTGGACGGGCGACGGTTGTCGCTGCGGTCGTGAAGAAGGCGAGGGGGGCAGCCCCTTGGAGGTTGGTTTCAGCGGGGACTGCCCCGTCCTCCGACGATGGCGAAGGGAGCCACCCTCATCAATCTCCTCGGAGGAGTCCAGGCTCTCCACCCGACGAAATTGTTCGCCGGTCGGGATCCCACCACTGGAGAAAAGTGGTGCCCCTGCAGAAGGAGGCGCCCCTGCTGAAGGTGGCGCGCCTGCTGAGGCTCCAGCACCCGACGGAGTCCCCGAGTGACCAACACCTAGAGGACGAGAGGAGGCTTTAGAAACGTAATCAAGAAGTGCATTAGAGCCCTTACACCAAACAATAAGTCGGGAGACATATTGGTCCTTCCCGCGGTAGTTGTAGTAGCCCACCTTCAGGACACGAGGAGTTTCCCCTCGGAGGACACGTTTGACATCGACGATGCGGGCCTCCATGGTCGAAGGAATCAACTCCTTCGGAACCAGCCTCCTGTACGATTTAATAGTGAGGCGGAGCTTTTTACCTTCTTCAGCGTTCTGGACGTCGAAGAGCTTATCCACCTCCACACGGCTCCGCTTGGGCCTCTCCGTGGAAGGAGACCCCGATGGAGCAACAACCTTCTTGGCTGACTTCCTCTTCCGCGTGGGGCGGACAACATCGGTCTCCCCCTGCTTAAGGATCAGATTGGTCAGCACGGATACCTTCTTAGCTGCAAACAGTAAAAACAGAGGTTAGAGATTTACCCAGGGAACCATATTGGAGGGGCCGTCGAAAAGCTGCCCCCCAGAGACTGTGCCGAGGAGTCGGATCCCGGCATTCACCAGGTTCCGCTCCACGAGAGAATTGGCGTCGAGGGGAGTGTAGGACTCCCCCTACCGGTAGAGCTGGATGAGTTGAAGAGTCTGGAAGTCTTCGTCGGTATAGGTGTGGAAAGCGGGAGGAGAGTCCGCTTCCACCTCCCATCGGGGCCACGGGATCGAGGAGTTTTGGATGAAGAAGTAGCTCCTCTTCCACCCACTTTTATCGGATCCCGTGTCGACCAGGAGTCCCCGACCCTTGACCACCTTCCAGGTGTCATTGGTCCAGTTACACAACCCGCCTCGTTGCACTTCATCCCGTAGAAGGTCCTGAAGAGCTTGAGGCTGTACACCCACTTCTGTCGGAAGCAGAGGACCTGGAAGGCGTTCCACAAACGTATGGCGTTGGGAGAGAAGGTGGTCGGATGCGTCTTGTAATGCTGGCACATCTCGACCAGATTACCATAGAAGGGGAATCTAATCCCCGATGATATTTGCCCCGTAGAGAAAAACACCTCCCCTTTCCGGGGACGAGTAACCTCAAGGTTACCCGAGGGGCGGGGCCAGGGATACGGGAAACGAGGTTCCCAGGTGGAGGTGATGCATCCCTCACGGAGAGCTGCATCATACGCAGTGCTGGAGATCTCGTTCAGAGCATAGTCGAAGTTGAAGGGCTTTCTCCCCTCGGAACTAGATCCACTGTCTGAAATTAGCCTTGGCAAGGAAAGGCACAGTGGGTTTTCCGGGAAATTACGAACGAACTAAGCAGAGATAAAGGAAAAAAGATATGCGAACAATAAAGAAGAAACCCTTACCAGACATGATGATTGGAGGATGGAAGGATGAACTTGACGTTGCCGGAAAGGTGATCGGAGAAACACTTGGGTCTTCAGAATCGCAGAGCTTGAATTCTCAGAGAAGTTGCAGAGAGCTTTTGAAATTTCGGAACGGTAAAAGGAAAATTGTACCCAGGGTAAGGGTTTTATAGGCGAAGAGGACAGTCGAAAGGACGTTCTGATCTGGATCGTCGAAGTTGAAGCGTTCTGATATGAACCGTTGAGATGAAACCTGCAGAATGGCAACGGGTGTAATGATGAAACGGCCTGAAAAGCACTTTTCAGAAAAAGCAGGCGCGAAAAATCAGGCACGGGTGCCAAAGACGTCGCTTCGTTATTTGCTGCATTTAATGGAAGGGGAACCGAGGAGTCTTCTCGGATTTGGTGGTTATCCTCAAGGCATCGAGGAAGCGTGAACAAGAAGACTTGTACCAAGTGACTATGCCAGTGGAAAGGTCCCCGATTCTGATGTCGGGAGGTCGGGAGTTGGAAGACACGACGAACTCTAAGTCCCTCATGTCTTGGGGCAAATGATGGGCTTTGCTGTGGCCGTTAGGCCCTTTAACGGCGAGCAAACGGTGAATAAGGGCCACTAGGCCCTCAATGGGGGACAAGATGACCCAGGCGAAGGGTCCCGACAGAGGGAGTCCCGATGATGAAAGGTCCCGACGGAGTCGGTCCCGATAGGTGAGCAGGATGCTCCCGATGAAACGCCTTTAAGTAGGTCCCGATGACGAATCCCTGAGAACGATTGGCCCTGTCACGATGACGAGGGGCCCCGAGCGGTGAAACAACGAGATAACTCTGGAGTCCCCGATATTGGTCGGGACTTGCTATCAGAGGATGAGGCCGAGATACGCGGGACGTGGCCGATATACGCGGAGCGTAGCTAAGATACGCGGAGCGTGGCCGAGATACGCGGTGCGTGGCCGAGATAAGCGAGATCATGGCCTAGATAGGCGGGATCGTGCCCGAGATACGCGGAATACGGGCTAACCACCCCCAACGGTTCACCAGGTAACTGAGGTACCTCTCCGCCTATAAAAGGGCAGAGGTTACCTCAGATCAATTACGTTTTGAGATACGTTACTTGAGATTACTGCTTGCCAGTCCATACGAGATACTCATTTAAGCATCGGAGAGGGATTCTGGGTCACCTCCCGGTCTATTCCCTCTTGCAGGATTACGTGGAGCGAAGGAGCTAGGATCGTCGTCAAAGATCGTGCCGGAGTTCTACCATGATCCAACAGGAGGGACTTGTCAGCTCAACACACCTCAAACACGTATACGTGCGCAATACAAATGCAGCCTCTAATGAAGCCATCCAACAAGGAATAGCCAATACGGGGGCAAACCCATGGAAAATCATGAAACAATCACCTACAAACCTAAAGGAAAACATCCTTTTTTAGGTTCAAGTCCTAATTCAAAGGAAGTCTATAATCAAAATTCAAGGTGGGAGGAGCATGACCAATGTGACACTCCCTAAAGGCATTGAAGAATACTCCAATGTAAAGGAAAATGCAAAGCACACTAAGTACCACAACACTTTAAAAAGATTATCACAGCCCGGTCAGACCCCCTCCCCCCCCCCCCCCCCCCCCATGCCCGAGCAAGGAGCATGGATCAGATTGACTAGTCTGAAACACACCTTCGAGATTAACAACTCAAGACACCATTCTATGAGAAAGATTTTCAACTTAAATACAATCCCTTCCAAGATACGTTACTCCTACTCTATCATCACCGCAATAGTGTTTTTCTAAAAAACACAAGGAAGGGAGGGGAAAGAATTTACAAGCACCCCTAGGATACAAACACTGCCACATCCTAGTTATCAAGAGAATGAAAGTCACCCCCACCCACCCAAAGCAAAAGCTCTCCACCCAACCTCTAAAGATACATCCGACAAAGGCATTATCCAAACCATGCCTATGACTGAAACAAGCAAGCATGAGAAAGAGTAAATCCTACAAGGGACACTCATAGCATTCAAACAAGCAGACAAGGGAACCCCGAGGATAAGGGGTACCCAACCAAGAAAATGAACGAGGGGCCTTCAGCGGCCAAATCTGAAAGGCGGTATGACCACCAAGCAACTTGGGGGGCACCAAACGAATAAGTGCTTGGTAGTCCACCTAAGTGTAAAAGAAGAGATTAGAGGCAGAAGATCACAAGAACATGCAATACACTTCTCCTAGAAGAGATCACATAAGAGGAAAACATCCTCAACTCCCTGCACGAACTCGTCCTAAGTTGGCAACACACAAACATCGCCCTCGAAAGGTGATCTCCCACATTGAAGAAAAAGCATAGTAACAGGCAATATAATGGAAAGAAAACTCAAGTAAAGATCTAAAAGGAGTATCAAAGACACACCCTACATGGGGAGTGACACAAGGTAAAGTAATATCCTAAGCCCTCCGGGAGCCTATCCCGCGAACCGATTCGACGCCCCCAAGAGCGTATCTTGAGAGTAGTTTTCATACTACAACCCTCGACGCCCCCAAGAGCGTATCTTGAGAGTAGTTTTCATACTACGACCTTCGACGCCCCCAAGAGCGTATCTTGAGAGTGGTTTCCAAAAACTACGACCTTCGACGTCCCCAAGAGCGTATCTTGAGAGTGGTTTCAAAAAACTACGAACTTCGACGCCCCCAAGAGCGTATCTTGAGAGTGGTTTCTAAAAACTACAACCCTCGACGCCCCCAAGAGCGTATCTTGAGGTAGATTTCAAACTACCAGAATCGACGCCCCCAAGAGCGTATCTTGAGGTAGATTTCAAACTACCAGATTCGACGCCCCCAAGAGCGTATCTTGAGGTAGATTTCAAACTACCAGATTCGACGCCCACCAAGAGCGTATCTTTGGTCTAACACCTGTGCCCTCCGGGAGCCTATCTTGTGAAACGTTAAGTGCCCTCCGAGAGCCTGTCTCGTGAACAGATTCGACGCCCACCAAGAGCGTATCTTTGGTCTAACAGAACCATATATACCATTTAAAAGGTATCAGAAGAGATCATTGCACCATACTAAGAAGGATTCCATGAGAAAATAATTGCAAAGCAAAGTTGTATGAAGAACACATAATGTTTGTTCTTGATGAGATAGCAGGTATGATGTGAAGGAAAACACAAAAGAAAGATAAGGAAAGGAAAGCATATACAAAGGAGAAGTCCATGACCAAAGGATCATATACAGAAGCACAAGAGGTTATCCTGAAAAGTAACGAGTTATCCTACCATCAATATCACAAGTCAAGAGAAGTATCTCAAAGGAACCCAACACCACCAAGAAGGATAGCAAAGACATGAAATCCAAAGTTCAAGGCTCTCAAAATAAACTCGACCCATCAAGAAGTGGAATTGCCTTACAAGTCACACAAAGCAACCTCCGACAAACGTTATTGTCTTGCATGTCGCCCTCGCGTGACCTATGCTCGTATCAGACTTGAACATCGTCAAAGCACAACTCATGAAGGAGACATCTAAAAAGCATGAAGGATACAACATCTGGCAAGACGAGACATCAGGACCTAACCCAACAAACATAGCCTAAACAAAAGGCAACTATAGCAACGAAGGCTCCCCAATAAGAAAGGAATACTAAAGCACAACTCCATACATCGTGATGTGGCTATAATGTCCACATACCTTGAAGTGGCTATCAAGTCCACATACCTTGAAGTGGCTATCATGTCCACGTACCCTGAAGTGGCTATCATGTGCACATACCCTGAAGTGGCTATCATGTCCACATACCAAGAGACAGCTATCATGTCCACACACTACAGAAGGGCTATCACTCCCACACACCACGAAGTGGCTATCCTGTCCACATACCTCGAAGTGATTATCATGGCAGTACATCATAAAACATCTGTCAAAGACATACATTGTAAAGACACCATCCCGACCACGAACATCAAAAGGCTACGCCTAGCCTTAGGAGGAGGTTCAAGAAAAAGGGAAAAACAACACCCTTCATACGCTCATCAAAGGTATGCACTTATATTTCAACCACCTGGATGATACTAGGTAGGAGACGTCCTCATTATGAAGACAAACCCCATATCTCATGAAATCAACCATAAAGAAAAGAATCACGACAAGCACTATCGGGACATATAACAAAACGATCCCCACAACGATCACAACTGCGATACTAGTAGAGGCTAACTCAAGAGCAGTCTCCAACAAACTCTCAAGCAAGAATTTGCTATCTTAAGCAGAACCATGGCAAAAGAAAGGAACCTCAATGAAAAGCGATGATCACACCTATCACCAAAAACAAAGTCTTCAACACAATGGTTAATCACATAACACAACAGATATGCCAAAGGCACCCTCAAAGTGGTAAAACCTACATGAAGAAAAAACATATCTGAGACTCGTCCCCTTGACTGGGGGGGGGGGGGGGCAGAGGATAGAGGAGAGACATCAAGATCCGTGGCCATCCCATCGCCATCCACAGTTTGTTCCTTTTCGTCAAAGCAAAGAGGGTGCCTCCTTAACCACTACCTCCTTATCACGAGAGGGAATTGGCAAGAGAGCACTTGAAGGAGAGTCCTTCATGGCTCTCTTCTTCCTGACAGTCGAGGGCCCGACCTCAGAATCAGGCTTCTGCGCCTTAGGATTGGGATTGACTTAAACTGTCGCCCACCGCATGAACCCGCTCGTTAACCCGGGGCGAACGCTCTGACAACAAGAAGAAAGCAACATGAGAACAATCATAAGTATATCACAAAGAAAAGAGAATAGAAAAAGAACATGCCGGAAGCCTCTGCAGCTTTCCCTAACTTAGAAGATTTCTTGGCCTGATGAGCAGAACTAGAGGGTTCTTCCCTCTCATTCGATGCAATGGAGTCCGCCTCATACGTTTTTCAACCTCGGACACCTTGGTCTGACTGCCTTGGAAAACGATCTTCAAGGTCTCCCTGTCCGAAGAAGAAAGCTTCCCTACGAGCGACCGACGCAAAGATCGACCCTTACTCATGGAGGAGCGAGATACGCCTACTACGGGGGCAACCTTAACATCAATCAAGTTACGGAAGCAGAACCACAACCCAGGAGATCTAACCAAAGGGACAAACACCAGAACATCACGAAGAGGGCGAACTTTTAGCTTCCCTAAAAAAGGAGCAGCGCTCCGACACATCCGAAAGGAGGGTCAACCCTTAAGACATGCCGATAAGCCCCTTCGCACGCGATAGGGAAAGGATCAAGAGCTATACACACGCTCCAACGAATGAAGGAAAAAGTTACACATGTCGAGGGACGAGGTTAAAGGACAATGCTCGCGCTAGTACGAGGAAGACAGAACGTTGTGTCCCATCGAGTGGCAGAGTTCCCACCCTCGGGTAAAGGAGAGGTCTATACTCTCACCCTTGCACTTATGCTCATATTCATGATTTACATCTACAGGTACATCAATGTCATCACTCATGCTTGCACTCATATGCATGCCCACGTACACACTCACGTGTGTTCAAGCATTTAGACGTCCATGCACATGGCCGCCATATATTCATGCATACATTCATGACTACAATCGCAGCATGTCAGTACCCACTCCCATCCTTATGTTCCTACTTGCACGTATGCTAGTACACATCCTCATGTTCATGATATGTCCATGTTCACTCCTAGTTAACATCCTATAGGCATATTTTCTAGTATCCCATACTTAGAAAAAATTTTGGACCAAAATTGAAATTTTTCCCCACATAGGCCTATCCCATCATGAAATTGAAGTAGGGACTCGCCTAAACATGTTCATTTTGCATCCCCACGCATACGTATATTTTCCGAGTATAAGCTCGCGACGATATTGAATTTATTATTTCCATCTCAGACGGACACGTGTTTGGACACGTGTCCGTGTTATTCTGACGTTTGTAATTCCTCTATCTTATAAGACAGGGGACAAATTCAGAGACACACACCCATGGGTAAGTAAAGATTCCGACAAAAGGTAAAATCCCGGTTTCATATTGCGCGTGTCATACCATCCTAAAATAGAGTCAATCAAGGGTCAGGCCATTGGTTGACTCGGGGGCATGTGATGGATATACGCCCAATTTGAACCCATTGATTTATAAATTGTATTATTTTTATCACCCCGCTAATGATTGTAAATCAAAACTTTTGGCCCAAGTATGTTACCCGCAAAAAGAAACGGTCCAAAAAGAAAAAGAACGCGTCTGCCCGAACACCCCGATTTTCTGACCCGGTCAAACCATAATTTGACCGGGGGAGGGGCCTCCCAGTCAAACTTTGGTTTGACTGGGAGGTGGCTCCTCCCAATCTCTCGGAAGAGAGATTGGAAGGTGGCCCCATCCCGATCTCTCAGCTGAGAGATCAGGAGCCCCCTCCCGATTAGGGGTCGGACTTTTCATCCGCCCCAAGGGCCCCGGCACCGTTTTCCGACTCCCGCACTTAGAATATTTTACACACCTCTCCATGCTTTAAGGTTCTAATCGTGCAATTACATGTTAATTAAATGTGTTTAAAGGTTAACGACGTCATTAAGCCACCTTAATGACACCGTTGCCTATAAATACCACTCCTCCACCATTCATTTGATCATCTTGGCTAATTGTGCAATTTAGCTCTGACATCTCTCTAGCTTTATCTCTCTAAAAAGAAACGTACTGACTTAAGCATCGGAGAGGGCACATCAAGCACCACCCCCCCCCTCCGTGCTTGATATTGCCCCTCTTGCAGGGCACGTGGAGAAGAGAAGGAGAAGGGCGGAAGGATACGGACCAGAACGACCGAACTCAAGAAGCACAGGATCTGCTAGTTCACCAGTGAGGAGTAGGATTTAGGCCGGCGACCCGTTGACCTGAAACCTATAACCTAACAAGCAACAGGTACCTGGAAAGTGAAAACCATGTATCATCTCAGATACACCGGCGGCACAGCCACTTATGTGATGTGATTTGCCTCCAGTCTTCAGGAGCTAACTCTAAAGAGATATTTTGAATATCACACATCCAGTCTTGTTGAGCGGCAGTGACACTACCACGGATAGTTATGTTTCCGCGACCGCTGGCTATACCGATGAAGAGGCAACCCTTATGATAACAAGGCGACGCCTACACGCCCCAAAATGCTGAATATCATGCGAGTCGCGTCTCGCCACAACGTAAGCTTGAAGACATCAAGTAACGGATACTCCACCTCGGCGGAGTCGATACCGTCGCGACCCTGCTTCGGACAAGCCAAGTAGTGGTCATACAATGAAAAAACACATCAGATTCTCGCAAGTAGCGTCTTGCACCAACACCACATCTTGGAATACCAAGGGCGGAAAAACGCATTTGCAAGTAGCACCTTGCCACAACGCTATCCCGAGGCATCGGGTATGCGAAATGAAACGTACCAAACCAACCAAGTAACGTCTTGCCAAAACGCCTTGCCTTAGGACGTCAAGAGGCGGAAAACGCACTAACATTTGTAGTAGAATGTTAGAATAGCAAGTAGCGTCTTGCCACAACACTATCTCAAGGCATTGAGAAAGCGGCTTAAAACGTATCAAACCGAGCAAGTATCGTCTTGCCTCAACACTATCTTGAATCATCAAGTAAAGCGGTAAAGTGCAATCGCGAGTTGCGTCTCGCCATAACGCTATCTCAAAGCATTGAGTAAGCGGCTTAAAACGTACCAAATTATGAAAGTAACGTCTTGCCATAACACTACCCTGAGGCATCAGACAAGTGGATAAAACGCAACAAATAAAGCAAGTAGCGTCTTGCTAACAACGCTATCTCGAGGCATCGGATACGCGGTTACAAAACGTGTCAAAACAGCGCAAGTAGAGTCTTGCAAACAGTGCTATGTCGAGGCATCGACAAGCTAGTGGTCTTCGTCAAGTATAGATAACAACTCAAAACAAAGCCATACCTTGGTAGCAAGCAAGAGGGGCATGTGTGAGCTTGATATTATAGGTACCATTGGTAATGAATGTGATGAATGTCAAGTCCGGCACTTCACCGGCACGACAAGATGGATAGCATCCTAAGAATAAGGAAGCATATCATATTCGTGATACATGCGTATTACAATGCTAAGGCCGTCAGGTAATAACCACGACATTAACAACCTCAAGAACAAGAGGATACAACAGGAAGTGTAAACATACACAACCTAGCAGGCGTGGGTGCATCCATAATAACAATGGTATGATATCCTACTCATGCTTATATAACCATACATTTTCATATGTCTTGAACAGGTATGATACGAAAAATAGACGAATGACATACATGCCTAAGTCCCAAAAGCAAGTGTTTCCACACAAAGATGCATGATAAGCATAGAAGCAGTGGCTATCTACAAAGTGTGATAAAGGAAGTCAGTCAATTAATCAAAAGCGATAGCATCGCCGCCGCCATCATTAAACAATGGAGTAGTATCCATAGCCCTACTTGAGAAAGTCGAAGAAGGAGCACGTCTCCCTTCAATTGGAGAGCAAGGTCTTCACCATAGGTCTCAATGACGACCTAACACTTCACATTGGCATCCACATCAAAACTCGGGAGATGCCTTATACTGAGTGATACTATAAAACAGTCCGCTCGTCAATATTCTTTACAAGTGCCTATGCCAAGTGCTCATATACAGCCATGGCTTCATATTCATTCACTCTCCAAGGTCGGCTTACCTCGGCTCCAAGGGATGCAATGCAACCCTGATAGACAAGTTCGGAGGAGTCAAAAGTACAAGCCTTCTCCTTCAAAACGCACGTCGACTCTCTTAGTTGCTTCTGCTCAGTCCTATAGACATCAACCTCCTCGGTCAGCTCGACTTTAAAGAAGCCGAGGGTGATCGCATCAACGACAGCCTGAAAATGATAGGCACATGCTAGACAGTGAAAGTCTAACAATGAAAAGATAGGATAGAAGTATACTCACGGGGGCATACCGGGACAAGGCTCCGTTAACAAACGGTAGACCGGCCGAAACAGAGTCAGGAAACGCCCTACGATCGCCGGGGACAACAATAGCATTCATCATACAAACACCGATCTCAGTGGTCTCCAAAGAGGTACCCATCTCAGGGATCTCCAATGAGGCATCCACGCAGATCTGACAAGGGAACCATAGAGAGACCGTACCAAATCCTCTAGAATAATATGAGGTACCGGATGAGGACTGCGAATCAATAAATAAGCAGTATACAACATCAAGGTAGATAGAGTATGAAGAAGAATGCACAACTTCAAAACGTGCTTTAGGGCCAAGCTCGAAAAAGATGGAGATACCATCACCATAAGAAGAAATCTCTTGTAAAAAGAGCACAAACCTTACTCCGGCTAGCAACAGCGTCAGTATCAGTGATCACGGCGTCAGTAGCCGCAGTGTCAACGCCAGCAGCTACAGTGTCAACGCCAGCAGCTGCAGTGTCAGCTTCATTGGCTGCACCATCAAAGACGTCACTGCCAGCACCAGCAGCCCAAGATACGGCATTAGCAGATACAGGATCAAGATCCCTTTTCCCCTGCCACAAGGAGGAGTGGGCACTGTACCATCAAGATCGGTCATTTTTCTCTTTTGGCTAAAGGAACTTTGAGAACCCCCAGCCACAGTGACAGGGCTCTTGGCAAACAAAGAGCTAGTTACCTTTGCAATACCGCCAACATACCCCGGAAAATCAAGGAAGTCAATAAAAGAACAACCATAGCATGAAGCATACAACTATGGCAACAATAAGGTGTGCGTACACACCTTCAGCTTGAGACACCCTGAAGCCTCGGATGCCTTCTCAACAATGTTGGATCACGATGGAACTCTAGTACGATCCTTGACAGCGATCCTAGCTCCTTTGCTACACGCAATCCTGCAAGAGGGGATAGACCGGGCGGTGACCCAGAATCCCTCTCCGATGCTTAAATGAGTATCTCGTGTGGACTGGCAAACAGTAATCTCAAGTAACGTATCTCAAAACGTAATTGATCTGAGGTAACCTCTGCCTTTTTATAGGCGGAGAAGTACCTCAGTTACCTGGTAAACCGTTGGGGGTGGTTAGCCCGTATTCCGCGTATCTCGGGCACGATCCCGCCTATCTAGGCCATGATCTCGCTTATCTCGGCCACGCCCCGCGTATCTCGGCCACGCTCCGCGTATCTTAACTACGCTCCACGTATCTCAGCCACGCCCCGCGTATCTTGGCCTTAACCTCTGATAGCAAGTCCCGACTAACATCGGGGACTCCAGAGTTATCTCGTTGTGTCACCGCTCGGGGCCCCTCGTCATCGTGACAGGGCCAATCATTCTCAGGGATTCGTCATCGGGGCCTACTTAAAGGCTTCTCATCGGGAGATTTCAGCTCACCTACCGGGACCGACTCTGTCGGGACCTTTCATCATCGGGACTCCCTCTGTCGGGACCCTTCGCCTGGGTCAGTTTGACTTCCATTTAGGGCCCAGTGGGCCTATTCGCCGTTACCTCGCTGTTAAAGGGCCTAACGGCCATAGAGGAACCCATCATGAGGGACTTATAGTTCGTCGTGTCTTTCAACTCCCGACCTCCCGACGTCGAAGTCGGGGATCTTTCCCTTGGCACACTTAGTACAAGTCTTCTCGTTAACGTTTCCTCAATACCTTGTGGATAACTTCCCAATCCGAGAGGACTCCTCGGTTCCCCAGCCATTAAATGCAGTAGATAACGAAGCGACGTCCTCAGTACCCGTGCCTGATTTTTCGCGTCTGCTTTTTCTGAAAAGTGCTTTTCAGGCTGTTTCATCATTGCACCCGTTGCCATTCTGCACGTTTCGTCTCAACGGTCCAGATCAGAACGCTTCAACTTCGACGATTCAGATCAAAGCGTCCCTTCGACTGTCCTCTTCGCCTATAAAACCCTAACCGTGGGCACAGTTTCACTTTTTACCGTCTCCGAATTTTCAAAAGCTCTCTGCAACTTCTCTGCGAATTCAAGCTCTGCAATTCCGAAGACCTTAGTGTTCCTCCGATCACCTTTCCGGCAACGTCAAGTTCGTTCTTCCAACCTCCAATCATCATGTCTGGTAAGGGTATCTTCTTTATTGTTCGCCTATCTCCTTCCTTCATCTCTGCTTAGTTTGTTTGTAATTTTTCGGGAAAACCCAATGTGCCTTTCCAAGGCTGGTTTCAGACAGCGGATCTAGTTCCGAGGGGAGGAAGCCCTTCAACTTCAACTATGCTCTGAACGAGATTTCCAGCACTGCTTATGATGCCGCTCTCCGGGAGGGATGCATCACCTCCACCTGGGAACCTCGTTTCCCGTATCCCTGGCCCCGCCCCTCGGGTAACCTTAAGGTTACTCGTCCCCGGAAAGGGGAGGTATTTGTCTCTACGGGGCAAATATCAGCGGGGATCCGATTCCCCTTCTTTGGTAATCTGGTCGAGATGTGCCAGCATTACAAGACTCATCCGACCACCTTCTCTCCGCACGCCATACGCATGTGGAACGCCTTCCAGGTCCTCTGCTTCCGACAGAAGTGGGTATACAGCCTCAAGCTCTTCAGGACCTTCAACGGGATGAAGTGCAACGAGGCGGGGGTTTGCGCCTTCTACCCCCGGATGCCGAAGTGGAACAAGACACAACTCGGGTTGTGCAACTGGACCAATGACACCTGGAAGGTGGTCAAGGGTCGGGGACTCCTGGTCGACACGGGGTCCGACAACAGTGGGTGGAAGAGGAGCTACTTCTTCATCCAAAACTCCTCGATCCCATGGCCCCGATGGGAGGTGGAAGCAGATTCTCCTCCCGCTTTCCACACCTACACCGACGAAGACTTCCAGACTCTTCAGCTCATCCAGCTCTACCTGTGGAGGGAGTCCTACATTCCCCTTGACGCCAACTCTCTCGTGGAGCAGGACCTGGTGAATGCTGGGATCCGACTCCTCGACATAGTTTCCGGGGGGGCAGCTTTTCGACGGCCCCTCCAATATGGTCCCCTCCAACTGTTTGCAGGCAAGAAGGTATCCGTGCTGACCAATCTGATCCTTAAGCAGGGGGAGACCGATGCTGTCCGTCCCACGCGGAAGAGGAAGTCCGCCAAGAAGGCCGCTGCTCCATCGGGGTTTCCTTCCGCGGAGAGGCCAAAGCGGAGCCGTGTGGAGGTGGACAAGCTCTTCGACGTCCAGAACGCTGAAGAAGGTAAAAAGCTCCGCCTCGCTATTAAATCGTACAGGAGGATGGTCCCGAAGGAGTTGATTCCTTCGACCATGGAGGCCCGCATTGCTGACGTCAAACGAGTCCTTCGAGGGGAAACTCCTCGTGTCTTGAAGACGGGCTACTACAACTATCGCGGGAAAGACCAATATGTTTCCCGACGTATTGTTTGGTGTAAGGGCTCTAATGAATTCCCTGATTACGTTTCTAAAGCCTCTTCTCGTCCTTTAGGTGCAGGCCACTCCGGGACTCCGTCGGGTGCTGGAGCCTCAACAGGCGCGTCACCTTCAGCAGGGGCGCCTCCTTCGGCAAGGGCACAACTTTTCTCCAGTGGTGGGACCCCGACCGGCAAACAATTTCGTCGGGTGGAGAGCTTGGACTCCTCCGAGGAGACTGATGAGGGTGGCTCCCTTCGCCATCGTCGGAGGACGGGGCAGTCCCCGCTGAAACCAACCTCCAAGGGGCTGCCCCCCTCGCCTTCTTCACAACCGCAGCGACAACCGTCGCCCGCCCACGACTTCACTCCTTCCCCAGCCCGGGGTGGGTCGGAGGCACGCCCCTCCACGTCCCCAGTCGGCCCTTCTCCTCTTCCCCTCGACGGGAGCTTCTACAAGGCCTTCGACTCTGACTAGGAGGATGCTCCCTGGACCCCGGTCCAGACGCTGCAAGGGGTCCAGCTCCGACAAGGGGACACATATCCAGAGCTGGCCCTACACCTGGTAGCAGGCTCAATCCTGCCTTCTATGAGGTATCCGATTACCTTAGATCGGGAGGAGATGCGCCGGGATGTCAAGGAGATGTGCATGCGTCGGATAGAGGTAAACTTTTCACCCTTCTTTTCTTCATCAATAAATCCGATTGTTCATCTATTAATACTTCTTTTCCTTTCTTCGTAGGAGATGGGGGACATCAACCGTTCCATCGGGTACCTCCTCGCCTATGAGGAGGCCCTGGAGCAAGAGCAGGTGGTCGCGGCCAAGCTTAAGGAGGATCTCGCGGCCTCCGAGTCTTCGCGGGGAAAGCTGGCCAAGGAGCAGGCCATCTTCGACCGCAAGATTCGGGACCTCTAAAAGCAGGCCCGTGACTTCGAGGGGCTCCTCAAGCGGGAGCGGCAGGTTGCTGAGGACAAGCTGGTCCTCGAGAAGAAGGCTCTGGAGGAGCAAGTTGCGGGGGTTCCCGCGCAGATGGTCGCGGCTGAGGCCAAGGGCCGGGAGGATTATCGGAGGTCTGATGACTTCCAGGCTGACGCTGTGAAGTTCTGCAGCGCGGAGGTGGAGAACACCCTCTTCAACGCGGTTGAGGAACTCCACCTGGAGTATGGCGACACCATCAACTTCGATAAGTCTCCCTCCCTTCGCGAAGAAATACTTTGCCCTTTCGGAGGAGAGTGATGGGGGGAGTACTCCCGCGATTGTCGAAGACACAGCAGAGCCTCCAAGTGCTGATGCCCCGATAGTCGACCCTCCAGCGGCTGACCCTGTGGAACCTTCTGCCACCGACCTCGTGGACCCTGCTCCCGTAGATGCCGCCGTTAAGGACCAAGCCTAACTGCTTATCTATAGAGTCCTTGTATTCTCCTCATTTTGTAATCATCGGGCCTTTGAGCCCCATTAATATCAGACATTCTTAGTTCCGATTTTTCATTGCACTTCTCAAAGTGACTTTACTATACTTACTTAAGTCGAAACCTCGACACTTAAGATATTCTCATACATCACTTAAGACGATTTACTAACTTGCACCACTTAAGGTGACTTACCATCATGCACCACTTAAGGCGACTTTCCCATACTTAGAATAAATCTAAGAATCACGCATCACTTAAGACGACTTAATCTCGTGCATCACTTAAGACGACTTTAACAACACTTAGAGTAAATCTAAGAATCATGCATCACTTAAGACGACTTAATCTCGTGCACCACTCAAGACGACTTAATCTCGTGCATCACTTAAGACGACTTTAACAACACTTAGAGTAAATCTAAGAATCATGCATCACTTAAGACGACTTAATCTCGTGCACCACTCAAGGCGACTTTTCTCGTGCACCACTTAAGGCGACTTTCTCGTGCACCACTTAAGGCGACTTTCTCGTGCACCACTCAAGGCGACTTTTCTCGTGCACCACTCAAGGCGACTTTCTCGTGCACCACTCAAGGAGACTTTTCTCGTGCACCACTCAAGGCGACTAAATAACGCTTAGAATAAATCTAAGAATAATTCTGATTGGGAGCAACCTCTTTATTCATTGATGGCCCAAAATTTGCTTACATCGAATCAAACGATAAACAACTTACACCACTTAAGGCGATTTTACATCGGGCACCACTTAAGGCGACTTTTCATCGAGCACCACTTAAGGCGACTTTTCATCGGGCACCACTTAAGGCGACTTTTCATCAAGCATGGTGTTTCTTCAAGTGTTCGCCACTTAAAGAATGCTTCAATGCTCTGCCATCGAGGTCTTCCAATTTGTACGCATTTGGAGCTGGCATCCCCACGACCTTGTAGGGTCCTTCCCATTTTGGTGACATCTTGTTGAATCGATCCAAAAGGGTAAACTCGTTGCGACGCCAAACCAGCTCCCCGACGAAGAATTGTCGGGACTTAACTCGCCGATTGTAATACCTGGCCGTCGCCAAACGCATTCGAGCCTGGACTTCATCGGCTTCCCGCCTCTTCTCTTCGAGCAAGTCCAAATCCAGACGTCTCATCTCATCATTCGTCAAAGGCTCGTAATATCTCATCCGATGGGATGCCACAGCTACCTCCACGGGAGCAACAACCTCCGTGCCATATTCAAGGCCAAACGGAGTCTCCCCAGTTGATCGTTTGGGTGTCGTTCTAACAGCCCAAAGCACGTTTTCCAGCTCGTTCAGCCATTTGCCCTTCAAGGCATAGACCCTTTTCTTCAGGCCATGCATCACGATTTTGTTGACCGATTCCACCTGGTCATTAGTCTGAGCATGGCGGACAGAGGCTGTCCGATGCTCGACGTTCAACTCCTCCTGATACTCCCTCACCCGAGACCCGTTAAACGGTGGACCATTGTCGCTTATCACCACCTTAAGAATCCCGTATCTGGACACAATATGGGTCTGGAGGAACTTGACGATCTGGTTCCCCGTCGTTCTGGCCAAAGCCTTTGCCTCTATACATTTCGAAAAATAATCGATAGCTACAAGCAAATACTTACACTGACCTTGTGCTTGCGGAAGAGGTCCCACCAAGTCGATGCCCCACTGCGCGAAGGGCCAAGCGCTCTTGATGGATGTCATATTAGCGGCCGGAGCCACAATACTCGGGGCGTACCTCTGGCACGCGTCACAGGATCGGACCAACGCCGTCGCCTCCTTGCTCATCGTAGGCCAATAATAGCCAAAGTTCAGCACTTTCCTCATAATGGATCGGGCCCCTTCATGACAAGCCGCGACCCCTTCATGCACCTCTTTCAGGATTCGACTTGTGTCGGGCTCAGCCACACACTTCAAGTACGGAGTCGAGAACCAGCCCTTCTTGTATAGCTGATTGTCCAGCATCACGTAATTAGCCGCGATCCGACGTATCCTGTCAGCTACTACTTTATCATTGGGGACTGCCCCTGTAGTCAGGTACGCGACTATCGGGGTCATCCAAGTGGGCTCCTCCTCCGTTCCCGCTTCAATAGCACACACCTGTGTCGGGTCGGTGGTCGACAAGATCACCTTCTCCAAGAAGTGCACCTTCCGATTTTCCTCCACGGGTGCCCCCAGGGCAAATTTGCTCAAGGCATCTGCCTCCACGTTTTCCTCCCTCGGTATCGCCTCGATGTCGAAGATTTCAAAACTCTCCTTCAAGGCTTGCACCTCGCGCAGGTACTTCCTCATCATCGGGCTCTTCGCCTCGTATCGCCCTTGAACCTGGTTCACAATCAGGGCCGCGTCACACTTCACTCTCAAGTGAGCGACTCCCGTACCTTTGGCAATTTTTAGGCCCGTGATAAGAGCCTCGTACTCAGCTTCGTTGTTCGTGGCCCTAAATGTTAAAGCCAAAGCATATCGAAGCGGTTCACCTCCGCCTGGTGGTATTAATTCAAACCCTGCTCCTGATCCATCTAAACTCGAGGAGCCATCCGTGTACATCTCCCAGGTGTTTTCCTCGCTTGGCTGTTCTGATTGCTCTACCTTCTCTGGTTGTTATGCTATCGGGACCTCTATGGTTGCCCCCTCTACAGGGCCCGCTTCTTCTAGATCGGGGGCTGTAGATTCTGCTATGAAATCCGCCAACGCCTGGCCCTTAATAGCCGTCCTCGGAGCAAATTGTATGCGAAACTCACTGAGCTCGACCGCCCATTTCACTAATCTCCCCGGCGCATCACGTCGGTTCAAAAAATGCTTCAAAGGCTGATTCGTCAGCACAGTAATCTCATGCGCATGGAAATAAGGCCTCAACTTCCGAGCAGTAATAATCAGCGCAAAGAGATACTTCTCAATGGCCGGATAATTCAATTCAGACTTGGAAAACGCCTTGCTTACATAATAGACGGGGACTTGATTACCCTCGACAATCTTCACTAACACAGAGCTAATGGCAAATTCAGAAACAGCCAAGTAAAGATAGAGCGGCTCGCCTGGAACCGGTTTCGCCAACGGCGGGAGGGTGCAGAGGTGCTGCTTGAGTGCCTTGAAAGCTTCGTCACACTTGGCGGTCCACTCAAACTTCTTGTTGGCCCTCAGGACTTCAAAAAATGGCAGTGACCGGTCACTTGCCTTGGACAGGAAGCGGTTCATCACAGCTAGTCGACCATTCAGCACTTGCACCTCCCGATGATTTATCGGAGACTGCATCTCCTCAATCGCTCTCAACTTCTCGGGATTCACCTCAATTCCTCTCTGGCTCACCATAAAGCCCAAAAATTTCCCTGAGTGGACTCCGAAGGCGCATTTTGTCGGGTTTAAGCGAACCTGATGAAGCCTCATCCGCTCAAACGCTATGGCTAGGTTGTGCACATGATCCTCAGCTTGTCGGGACTTCACCAGCATGTCATCCACGTAAGCCTCCATGGTCTCCCCAAGCATATCTACGAACAGCTTGTTCACCATCCGCTGGTAGGTTGCCCCGGCATTGATCAACCTGAAAGGCATGACATCGTAGTGATAGATGTCACTGTCTGCATAGAATGCTGTGTGAGGAGCGTCTTCCTTAGCCATATTGATCTGGTTATAGCCCGAGTATGCATCCATGAAGCTCAACAGCTCATGTCCTGACGTGGCATCCACCAGCTGGTCGATTCTCGGGAGCGGGTAACAGTCCTTCGGACAGGCCTTATTCAGGTCGCGGAAATCAACGCACATCCGCCATTTCCCATTGCTCTTCTTCACTAGCACCGGGTTAGCAACCCAAGTCTGGAATCGGAGCTCCTTGATAAACCCAGCATCGAGCAACCTGCCCACCTCCTGCTGGATTGCAATCCTTTTGTCTGTGCCCATCGGACGCCTCTTCTGCGCGATAGGCTTGATCGCGGAATCAATCTTTAGTTCGTGCACAATCACGTCAGGGCTGATTCCTGGCATGTCACTCGGGGACCAGGCAAACAGCTCCTTGAACTCCTTCAGCAGCTCAATCAATTTTTGGGCTGTCTCCTCGGTCAGAGCAGACCCGATTTTCACCTTTCTCTGAGGCCCATCAATCTCGACCTCCTTTAAATCCTCCACGGGGGCGGGACGCCCGAACTCTTCTCTAGGATCAGCATCTGTCTGAAGGACAGCCATAGCCTCCCGTCTTCTCCTTCGGGTGGCGTTAACATAACATTTCCTGGAAGCCACCTGGTCGACCTTGACCTCTCCAACTCCATGATCGGTCGGGAACTTCATCTTATGGTGAACAGTCGAGGCAACTGCCATCAGGGGGTTGATGGTAGTTCTCCCGATAATCGCGTTGTAGGTCCCCGCCGACTCAACTACCACAAACTCCACGTTCCTCCTTTCCGATTTCCACCCACTACCAAACTCCACTGGTAAGGTGATCACTCCTAGCGGATAGGAGGTAAAACCAGAGAATCCGACCATCGGGAAGTTCGCCTCCTTCAGGTCCTTCTTCGTTTACCTCATGGCCTCCAGCGCATCCATGAATAGAATATCGGAGGAGCTCCCTCCATCGATCAGAATCCGCTTCATCTCGTACCCATCCACATCCAAAGTCACGACCAAAGCGCCATCGTGCGGAGTCTCCACGCCTACGAGATCCTCCGACGAAAAGGAGATCACCATTTCTTCCTTCAGGGTCCAGGATCAGGACCTCTTACCTAGCACCACAGCAGCAGGAATTCTAGAGGCATAAACTTCTCGGGAGGACGAGGTATCACCCCCCGCGGCAAATCCTCCGTGAATCACATTGATAGTGCCCCGCTTCTCCTTACGGGCACCGGAAGACTCCGGGTCGGACCTTTTCTTCTTTGGGGACCGATCACGGGATCGGGAACGGGACCGTGATCGGGATCGAGAACGGGATCGACACCGCTTCTCCCCGACAAACTCCTTAAGCCTCCCCTTCTGGATCAGCTTTTCGATCTCCTTCTTCAGCTCCCGACAATGATTGGTGTCGTGGCCATTCGCGCGATGGAATCGACAGTAGCGGTCGGTGCGGGATCCCAAGAACTCTCCTTCCTTCTTCGGGGGGTACCTAGAGATACCCTGTCGCTCCATGACCGTCAACACCTCCGCCATAGAGCTATTGAGAGGAATGTCATGATCCTCCCGCCTTTCTTTTTTCGAGGAACGTCTATCATCCCTCCGATCAGAGCGACCTCGACCCCGACTGCCCTCGGCTTTATCCTTCGACTTGCGCTCGTCTAAGGGTTTGACCGACTGCTTTCCCTTATTCGACTTCGGGGGCTCAAGCTCTCCAGCCGCTATCTTCGATTCTTGGACATCGATTTGCCGCTTCACCCTCTTCTGCTGTGCCTCCATATTCCACACAGCCTTCTCAGCCACGCTGTGCATCAAGTCGGAACCGTAGGGGGCTGTTAGGTTCCGAATGAAGGTACGGATGGTTTCACCCTCCGAAATCTCCTCGTCAATTTCTGCCACGCTGGCAGTGTATCGCTGGTAACAGTGCGCCAGCGACTCGTCGGGCCTCTGTACCACCTGGGTCAAGGACCTCACACTCTTCAGCAAACGTCTGCGACCCTGGTACTGCTGAATAAAGCGGTCGTGCATATCAGCCCAGCAAGTGATGCAGCCTGGGGGCAGACTGAAGAACCAGGTTAGGGCTCTCTCGCTCAGTGTGTTCGGGAACAACGTACACACAATATCTTCATTCGGGGCTCTGCCCAGACACGCCATGAGGTGCTTCTGGACATGACGAACCGGATCTCCATCACCGTCATACTCCTTAATCGTGGGGATACCCAGCCCTGGCGGGGCGAGGGTGTCTATGAGTCGAGGAACGAAGGGATGGGTGGATCGATCCCTCAGCTCCGACACCAGCGGCTTCTGCTCTCCCATG
This sequence comes from Clarkia xantiana subsp. parviflora, assembly GCA_036873135.1. NCBI lineage: Eukaryota > Viridiplantae > Streptophyta > Magnoliopsida > Myrtales > Onagraceae > Clarkia > Clarkia xantiana. The sequence continues at coordinate 14,519,313 of JAPTYO010000001.1, forward strand.
CAGATGTTCACGATCTTCACCACCTGATCGGGGGTGATGGGACCATTAAGGGGAATGGTCCTATGTTGCACTGGTCCTGACCCGTCGACCATAAATCGCTCTGGCTGAACGGACTCCCTACTCCTGCCCTGGCTTCGGGGCTGAGCCTCCCGCATGTTCTGAACCTCTGCTGGTGGGGGCGCTTCCTCTTCTAGTGGGGGCATCTCCTCTTGCCTCCTCGCAGCCTCTCTCCGATCTAAGAGAGCCTCTATAGCTGCCAGAAACATCGGCATGGCTTCTGCCACAGCCCTCGTCAGGTTCACAGCTGGAGGAGCCTCCTGCTCCTTATTCCCCTGGTGTTGAGCAGCAGCATCTTCGGGACCTTCATTATACCCCCCTGTCTGGGAGACCTCAGCAGCAGGAAGATTCTGGTCCTCCTCATGTTCCGGTGGTGAATTCAAAGTCGTCGCAGCAGGATGACGGGAACCACCAGATTGTCCTTGTCTTCTTTGCTTGCCAGCCGCCATTGAACGAGTAGAAGGCATATCAGCTTTTTGTTACGTTCCCACAGACGGCGCCAATGTTGGATCACGATGGAACTCTGGTACGATCCTTGACAGCGATCCTAGCTCCTTTGCTCCACGCAATCCTGCAAGAGGGGCTAGACCGGGCGGTGACCCAGAATCCCTCTCCGATGCTTAAATGAGTATCTCGTGTGGACTGGCAAGCAGTAATCTCAAGTAACGTATCTCAAAACGTAATTGATTTGAGGTAACCTCTGCCTTTTTATAGGCGGAGAGGTACCTCAGTTACCTGGTAAACTGTTGGGGGTGGTTAGCCCGTATTCCGCGTATCTCGGGCACGATCCCGCCTATCTAGGCCATGATCTCGCTTATCTCGGCCACGCCCTGCGTATCTCGGCCACGCTCCGCGTATCTTAACTACGCTCCGCGTATCTCGGCCACGCCCCGCGTATCTTGGCCTTAACCTGTGATAGCAAGTCCCGACTAACATCGGGGACTCCAGAGTTATCTCGTTGTGTCACCGCTCGGGGCCCCTCGTCATCGTGACAGGGCCAATCATTCTCAGGGATTCGTCATCGGGGCCTACTTAAAGGCTTCTCATCGGGAGCTTTCAGCTCACCTATCGGGACCGACTCTGTCGGGACCTTTCATCATCGGGACTCCCTCTGTCGGGACCCTCCGCCTGGGTCAGTTTGACTTCCATTTAGGGCCCAGTGGGCCTATTCGCCGTTTCCTCGCTGTTAAAGGGCCTAACGGCCATAGCGGAACCCATCAAACAACAATAGGAGGCGTCACCTCACCCCTCCCAGAGTAACCTTGGAAGGGACGACCGCCTATAGCTATGGCATTCTATAAGCAAACAAAAGGAGGGTCTACTACAACACCAGCTCGGCAAAGATCCAGCTCAGCATAACACTTCGGGGCGCAAAATCCCGAGTTTGATGTGCAACACATAGGACCTTGATAGTCATCGTATCAGATAATGACAACTCTGATGAAACCAATCAATAGGAGGAACAAATCGATACTCCAGATTCCAAGCATACTAGCCCACCCGCCTAGATATAGCAGGGCATCGAACATTGATGAAGACACGACAAGCCGACTTAGTGTCAGATAGCATTGAAAGAAGGGCCAAGGGAAAATATCCCGTAGTACTGACAAATCACCAATAGATCTGGGTAGTATGGAAAGCACAAGATGATACGCGCTCAAACGATGTACAACATCACCTTGGGGGCACAATAATACCTCCGACCTTACACTTAGTATAACACTGGAAGAGGTGAACAACAATGTCTACTTCACTCAAGATCTCCATAGAAATCAGACGTATACTCCCTTAAGTGATACTTGAGTCAGGGCCACGTCGTGATGTCGTGGTACAATCCCCCCTAATATACGTCCGACCTCGACATTCGATCTCACCTACTGACCTCAAGTCTTGAAACTACAGGAGTAAACCCCATTGCCGACATCAAAATAGATAGAGATCCCGGTGAGAGCATTCCCAATCCTTGTCAAGCCCGATGTCAAGTAACGACCAGGAAGCATGACAACATGGTCTATAGATGAAGAACAATCACATGTCATAGTGACAACAATATGAAGGGCGATAGAGGTAAAGTACCTGGTATGGAGGTAACTTAAGGAAACACAATACAAGATGAAACCAACATAAGGGTTGACACCCTATGTCCGTGACGATGACAATGCCCACCCAGGGGGCAATATCAGGAGCACATGCCATGAAGTGAAATAGACACAAGGAGTACGTCTACCACGGAGGCAAGACAACCAACGCTAAAAAGTGAGATGGACACAAGGGTTGACAGCCTATGTCCATAACAATGACAACGCCTACTTCGGGGGCAATATGATGAATACATACTACAAGGTGTGTCGAGCACAATGGTCGACACCCTATGTCTGGGACGACAACAACGCCATGGTAGCGACAGGCGGGAAGAATAATACCAAACATAGCCCTATTATGAGGGAAGGATGATAAATACAAGGGTTAACAACCTACACCCATAAAGGCGACAAGGTCACCTCGGGGCAGCATAACAACACAAGGGCAGTAGTCTAGTGTACGCGAAGAGATCAAACATCAGTATGGATACTACACCTACTAGGTGGAAACAACGCCTGATATAGGGACTGGCACTCCATTCACCATGTGATGATCACTCCGCCTACCCTAGGGGGGCAACCTTTCACCTTTCAACTTGATACATGGCAGACATGTAGGGAGACCCCCCATGTCAGACACCAATGATACGTGATAAGGCGTTAAGGGTAACCCACTACGTCATGTATATGCAAATATGATGGCAATGCAAGCATAGCATACAACGCCATCGATTCGAGACCCAACACCTCACGTCCAAGGTATCAACATGTCCACTTCGGGGGCAAATTTTTTATATCTGTCTTCAAGTGATTATAGGTTACTACTATATTGATCAACATGGCTATCAACCTGAATGGAAGCAATGACATTCCTACACGGCTATCTATCAACCCGAATGGAAGCAATGTCATTCCTACACGGCAAACATACGGAATCTTCAAAAAATCGAAACTTTTTAAAAATCGGAAAAGAGGTAACCCCTTTCCGATTATACGCAACGATTCAATCATCCTTGGCTTACCTGTATTTTGCAAGTTTTTGTTACATACCTAGGCATACTTTCATGATATATATACATGCATCCATATGCATCACTACTAGTGTAGTCAAACACTTAGTAACTCCCTCACCTATTACCATGTGTGCATCTAGGTGCCTGATAGCTATAGCGTCATAACATTTATAAGTTTCCTATCACCTGACATGACTTTGCCTATAGCACCATTACTTCCCATGATTGATGATTCATATATTAGAGTCACATTAGTACTCATCATTGATAGTTTCAAGATAGAAACTTTTCAATTTATTACCATGGTTGCATTCATATGCATTACAATAAGTGTAGCAGAACACTTAGATCACTATTGATAACACATGCACACATAGATACATACTTGCTAGTGCTATGACACTCATGAATTTTTTTCATTATGCGTGATTACATCTATCGACACTGACACTGTCACAAGACAGACCTTGTAACACTCTCATAGGTGCACAACATGTCACGTTGCCATTCATAAATAATCCATTTTATGGACTATACATACTAGTACCCATGACAGCATGTTCATATGCACTTACATCATTAGTCATGATTTATTACAAGCACATTTGATCCATGTCTTTGGTTGCATACACATTGTGTATAATAACACGTTTATGACTAACCACCGGCTCGCAAAAAAAATTCTATGAGTTAAACAATGGTATAGGTCAAACCCTCCAAGAATGGAAGGAAGGACCACTCATCATAAACGAGCAAAGGTAAAATAGTAGCTGAGATACAATCGGGCATCTAATCCTTCTAAAAAAAAATAGAGTCAAGTAGTGGTAAACCAATTCTTGACTCGGGGGCAAATGATGGATATACACCCGATTGGAGCTCACTAAGGCTCAAAAACAGTCGCCGCGCCGACCTCGTGGTAAGTCTTCTATCTTTGTCACGCGCTAGTCTGGTTGCGTGTTAACACACCTACCGAACTAGTCCGGTTGCATGTGTTAGCATGGCAACCGACATGTCTGCTGTTAGATAGGTACCCCGCTGTTAGCTCCCTTAGACTGGGGGGCAGAAGAGGCTCGCGCCATAGCCTGGCGATGATTGCGAAGGATCATTTGAATAAAGTCTAAAAAAGGAAGAACCAGATTATCAGAAAACCTTTGAAGATTAGATAAGCAATCTTAAAAAGAAGATACCCCCAGAATACCTGAGGAAGGATGATCAACCATAATACCAGTTGCTTACTTAAGAATAATCTCCTTCCTAAGAATCAAACCAAGTCACAGAAGTGAAGACAGAGATAAAGAATGGAGAGGTGAAGGTGGTATTTATACTACAGTCTCAACCGGTGGAACAACTTCCCAAGGAAGCCTTCCCGAGGTCAGTCATTCATTGGTTCGTCCACTAACAACATGACTGTTACCTTGCACCTGTCAAGAAGTTTATCGCGATAACTCTCCAGCTTCTCCAAAACCTCCAACGGTCAGGAAAGCCATCAGTCGAGCACCACGCCTCGACTAAAGGTGATCTTTTCAAATCCACATATCAAAAGCTTGTAAACTAGCAGAATGAAGGCGAAATCTCGCCGAGATGTAGTCGAAAATTATACTCGACTCAAGATCTCCTCTTCATGAATGAAGTTGATGACTTAAGTCTCGGGGGCAAGTGTTAGGTTACGATTAAACACGACATGAGTATAATGTCGAGCACGTTTAAAAGGCGAGATCGATAAATCTTCGACCAACCTTGTTCAAAATAATAAAATAAAGGTAAAAGGTCGACGATCACATTCGAAGAAGTCGACTTCCAGAGTACGATTAACAAGATAAAGGCGACTAGGCTTCCTAAAGCCCTTCCCTATTAAAGAGTAAGTCGAGTCGACAATCGAAGTCTCATCAGAAACCCTTCCTCTTAAGGAAATGGATAGGTGGCAACCTGCTTCAGCCGCCTTAAGAAGCAAACCTTCCTCCCAAGGAAGAGCATAGGTGGCGACCTGCTTCCACCGCAAAAGGAAGAAACCTTCCCAGCTAAGGAAGGATGAGGTGGCGACATGCTTGTCACCTGCTTAAGCCGACTCTGGACAGAAACCCTCCCCAAAGGGTAGCCGCCATATAAAGTCGGTAATATCTCCCTATAAATAGGGGTACATTCTAAAACATTAGGTTAAGTCTTGCTTAATACTTCATATTATTCTCTCCAAATCCATTACTGACTAAAGCTTCGGAGTGGAATCAGGCGCCATCCCCACCCCTTTTCAGGTCCTCGCCTCACACAAAGCCTCAAAAGGAAACTAAGTACCCAAGAGAGCTAGCCTGCAGCGATATCTCAAAATCCGTTACCCGAAGTTCAAGGCCACGTCATTTTTATCCCAACACGACGTATGTATGCCCACTGAACATTGGCATAACAGTTGATGAGATTGTGTTGCCAGGTATCCCGAATGGTTGATCTTGTGGCGGCATGCCACAAGGAAAACGTTGAGGGGGGTTCCTATGGTAGGTCCTCCTAGGATGCGAGGTAGCACTAGTCGCAATGCTCTTACTTGGATTGCGTCGTATCGACGACGTAGATGCATCATACGAATCTTCTTGTGGTATCGACACCAGAGGTACCTGCAGAGCATTAGGAACTAGCAGTTCCTGTTCCGTCTCTTGGATGTGTGGTATCTCTTTAGGACCATGCATTGGTGACTCTTCCTGAGGGGCTGGTATAGGTGGTTCCACTACCGACCTTATTGCCCTTGGTACCTTGTTACTTGTACGACGTGGTGGTCTCGAATCCTTGGGAGGAGGGTCGTTAACTATCCTTGTTTTGATGACCAACACATTTGTATGTTGGTGCATCGTATACTTCATCTTTTTTTTGGAAAGCTGAGTTACGCCTTCCAACAATTGCGATGCATCTACGGCTTCTATCATATCATCTTCTGTCTGTGAGGCATAGTCATCGCGTTTACTGGACGACTCACCTCTTGCACTGAACCCTCCGTGCATGAAAATCACGGCAGGCACTTGGGTATCATATCAACGGCTTTTTGTTCAAATCACGCAGACGGTGCCAATGTTGGAACCTGCTCGTCAGGGGGTCCGATCTTGGCGGCCTTGAGTCGAGTCATGTTCCTCCAATCTTCGGGTTACGGTCAATCCAACCCCGCGCTGGCGGACTTGCACAAAGGGCAGTGCCAGAGAAAGGGGGGGTGTCTCTGGCGAACCCTCTCCGATGCCAAAGTAAGAATATAATTCTAGAGAGAGAAAGTAGAGAGAAGTCAGAGCTCCGGTGTCTCAATCCGAGATTAAGTTTTAAATGAAGGACCTAGGCGCCCATTTATAGAGTTTTGGATCCAGGACTTGAGGGCCCCACATTTTGAGTGGGGCCCGCACAGAGATTAAGAGAATGGTCGGGTATACGCGTGCCCCGGGTGTCGGCCCCATTGTCACCGGATATGTCCGGTTGCTCCGGACGAACCCGGTACAACTGGAAAAATTTGTCTGGTTGCTCCAGAATTGTCCGTGGCAACCGGAATAGCGTGTACCCTTAGGAATAAACAGAATTACCTTGAGGTCGGCGGGGCGACCGTGTTTGAGCCTTAGTGAGGTCCAATCGGGTGTATATCCATCACATGTGACCGGAAATAAAATTAAATCCCAAAAATGCCCTTCTATCAAAGTGTGCCCCTCACATGCTTGAAATGATAAGACGAAAATGCCCTAATCGTGGTCGGCTACAACCCGCGGCCGCCGACCACCACCCAAGGCCGACGACGACCACCAATCGGGCCAGTCACAACCAAATCGTGGTCGTCCAGCCCCATTTGGGGCTGGCAACCACCGATTGGGGCCGACCACCACTCCAATTGGTGGTGGCCGGCTCTGATTGGTGGTGGCCGCCACCCAATCGAGCAGCAGCCCCGATTGGGGCTGGCAGCCACCGATTGGGGCCGGCCGACCATGATTTGTTGGTGGCCGGCCCGATTGGAGACAGTGAAAATAATAGGGACTCAATTGTAAAAATTAAAACTTAATAATATAAAATTGAGGACTAAATTTATCAAAATAAAAAAGAGACTCAATTCTTAATTTGACTTCAGGGGTAATTTTTTCATTTCACATTTTCTCAAATAAGGTATTAAATAAAACGAAATATTAAAAGGGGAAAAAGTGTCATTTCAGACCATTTTGTTAAATTTAACCCTATAAATGGACGGAAAATCAAATTTCAACAAAGTTAAAACTTCAGAGCTTCCATATTAACTTTTGAAACTTCAGACCTCTCCGGTTAACATTGGTCAAACTTCAGACCTTTCATAGGTTATTAACTCTTTTCTTTTTTAATCCTCCTTGCTCATATACGATTCAATGAGTAGTATTTTCTATTTAAATTAGCGCGACCAGACCATTCATATATATATGGGTTAATAACTAATAAACTCTGAGGCTACAAAAGTATCATAGCACACCCCTAATTTGGGCCCACTTACTTTTGAGATTCCAATTTTTTTTTCTTTTAAATTAAATAATAATAGCTACTAACCCGCGCGGTGCGCGGGATAGAAAACAAAAATGATTTTTTTTGTTAAAATTGCGATAGAGGAAAAAATTAATTCTTACAATAGAGAAGTAGTTAATTTTATTAGTTAATTGTAAGTGTATTTGATAATATGATAAATTAGAAAATATCAGAAAATGTACAAACTTAAAATTATAACATAACAAATTTTTTTTGCAACATAACATAAATCATTTACCGATAATAATCTAAACAATACAAATTCAAATAATTAAAAATTTATTAAGCCACTTATGATATTCTTATTGTTATCTTTATAAAAATTTGCAATGATAATTATTAACTCCAAATACACGCTCTTAGATATAAGGAAAATAAAAATAAAAATAAAAAGTATTGTTTTATGTAGTTGATCGTATAACTGAAGTGATTCACAATATGTCCAAACTCTATAGTCCCATCAACTGACTGAGAGACCAAGCTACTATTGTAGTTTCTAAGCTGTTGTACCAGTTCAAACCCTGAAAAAGTTGAGGTACTATTCATCAATATAGGTTATTACACAAATAAAAATAACATTCCTCAAACCCCGGCGTCAACATTCTTCTTGAGGTCATCAAAGCATATACATTAATTTGTCTTAGTGTTGCTTCTTGAACAAACAAAAGCACGTACATTTCTATATATGGACTGAAACATACAAGTATTTATTTTTTATATATTAACATATAAATATGTATAATAATCTATATATACTTATACAAAAAGTAACAAAATAATCATGTATAGTGATAATATATATATATATATATACATACTGTTAATTATGTTAAAAATATTTAAATTATGATAAAAAAAATATAAAAATATGTTATGTCTATATTCTAGAAATTTAAATAAAATATTTTCATAGTTTCCATATATACAAATCATATATATTTATATATAAAAATATAAATAAAATAGAAATTTATAAAATTATGTTTAGAAAGAATCACATATTTATATCACTTTGACATGAGTTGCTCAATTTGCTCATTGAAAGATGGATTAGCACGAAATCACATTAAAAAAGAGAGTTATAAACAATATTAATATTGCATGGAATAATTTTCGGTACAAACCTTTATTGACCTAACTGTTCCTATGTTTTTATTGAGTTATGCATCAACCTTGTGAATCTCCTTGATAGAAGAGGTACTCTCATTTTTTAACCATTATAAAATTAATCGACAATATTTAACTGAAAATTTCATCTATACAATATAATACTAATTAAAAGGGTTAAGAACACAACAGGGGCCTGAATGTTTGCCCATGTTGCCAAAAGGGGTTTGAATTGACAAAACGTATTATTAAGGGCCTGAATTTTGAGTTTTGTGTATAAGTGAGGTCTCCGTCGTCTATTTTTTCTGATAAAAGTGACGGAAAGTGGTCACATGCTTGGCATGTGACCGAAAATAATTAGAAAACCCGAAAATGCCCTTTGACCAAAGTGTGTCCCTCACATGTTTGACCTAAAAAGACGAAAATACCCTTTAAGCCACCACAGCTCCGGCGACCACCACCACCCGGCTCCGGCGACCACCACCCATCTCCGGCGACTACCACCCCAGCTCTGGCGACCCTAACCTTCCTTCGGCGACCCAAAAAAGCTCCGATCTGAGCGTTTTTGGGTTGCTGGAGGGGGGTTTTGGTCGCCGGAGCTGGGGTGGTGGTCGCCGGAGCTGGAGTAGTGGTCGCCGGAGCTGGGGTGGTGGTCGGTGGCGGTGGCCGTGGTGGCCTTAAGGGCATAATTAGTGTGCAGGGGTATTTTAGAAATTTCACATTTCATTATTTAAACTGATAAATTGTATAATAATTGCAAAAGGGTAATTCTGTCATTACACGTTTCCGTTACATTTAACAGCAAATTTGGACGGAAACTCGATTATCAACAAAACTCAAAATTCAGGCCCTTAATAATACATTTTTTCAGTTTAGACCTCTTTTGGCAACATGGGCAAATATTCGGGCTCCTATTGTGTTCTTATCCCTAATTAAAATTGTGTGGAAAAAAAAAAAAATTCTCTACGTATGTAAATGATTATATTGGATATATGTAATATAAGTTAACGGTTATAGTAATGTACCTCGAAACTTGTCATTGGTCTTGTCAAAACCTTCTTTCTTAGCAATGCATGGTCTGGTCTTGGTCTAGGACCACCCAGAACCATGTAAGACCATTTGAAAGTGGTCATTTTCTAAATGGTCCAAGACCAAACAAGGACCATTTGGACCATTTAAAATGGTCTTGGTCTTTTTGGTCCTGGTTTTGGTCCAGACCATTAGGACCATTTTTATTTTTTATGTTTTTTTAATTTGTCAAATATTGTAATAATTATAAATTGAAAATGCGTTTATTATAATTATATATAATAATGGAGTAGAGGAATTTATTATAATTATATATTAATGGAGAATATTTATTATCGCATATACTTAAGAGCATTGCATGCTTCTAGCAAATTATCTCTATCTATGTAGATTCAAATATGGTATATCTACTATACAAAGCACATGAATTTTATATCAATTATAACACATGTACTCAGATATATATGTACGTATCAGCAAGTTCATCTACTTGCATTATTAAAAAAAAATGTTAATAACCTATGAAAGATTTGAAGTTTGACCAATGTTAATCGGAGAGGTCTGAAATTTCAAAAGTTAATATGGAAGGTCTGAAGTTTCAACTTTATTGAAATTTGGGTATTCGTCCATTTTTAGGGTTAAATTTAACATGATGGTTTGAAATGACACTTTTGCCCCTATTAATATTATATTTTATTTAATACCTTATTTGAGAAAATGTGAAATAACAACATTACCCTTGAAGTCAAATTAATAATTGAGTCCCTATTTTTTATTTTGTTCAATTTAGTCCTCAAATTTACATTCTTACGTTTTGATAGAAGGGCATTTTTGGGATTTAGTTTTATTTCCGGTCACATGCCAAGCACGTGACAAACTTCTGTCAGTTTTAACGGAAAAAATTAACGGTGCGCTCTTATATCAACAAAGTTGAAACCTAAGACCTCTCATATTAACTTTTGAAACTTCAGACATCTCCGGTTAATATGGGTCAAACTTCAGACCTTTCATAAGTTATTAACAAAAAAAAAAATGGTCGAAACAGACGGGACACGATCATCTGCATGATCGAAAAGCAACGTTGTATCCAATCACGGGAATGCACGTGGCATTCCGTGATTGGGTACAATGCATATTTTCAGATAGATTTTGGTGTATGAATTTGGTTTGAATTTATTTATTATATTGTGGGAAAAATGTGTGATTTTCCATAATCTTATGCATAACGGTATTGTATATTTATATAGAAAGAGAGACACTTCCACTACATCCCATAATTCCAACCTCATATCTTCGGCCACAGTAACAAGCTCGTGATATTGGTATTTTCGTCAAAATTCCAGTTTTTTTTATTAGATTTGGTCTTAAACGGTCCTAAATGGTCTCCATAGACTTTTCGGTCTTGGTCCGAAATTTAGACCAGAACCAAATAAGACCTACAAAAGAAGACCATTGGTCTTGGTCCTAAATGGTCTTGGGCTATTGGTCTTGGTTTTGGTCGGTCTAGGGCTTGGTAATGGTCTTTGATGGGTTCCGATGTAATTGTTAGCCCCGTTAACAGCCAATGGACGGCGAGTAGGTCCAGTGGGCCTCGTGAAAAGCCTGGAAGGCCCAGAGGCCCAGTACGAAGGGTCCCGACTTTAGCGGTCCCGATATATGAGCTGAATGCTCCCGACAAGAAGCCTCCGAGTAGGCCCCGATGTGCCTTAGTAAAGGCCCCGATGATAAAAGCCCCGCAGAGGCTGGACCCGTCCCGTGAGACAAGGGGTCCTGGATGGTGACCTAGAATGAGATAACTCTGGAGCCCCCAACAGGAGTCGAGGCTTGTGATCAGAGGACAAAGACCGAGAAACCCGCCTACTAGATAGAGTAGTGGGAGACGGTTAAAGATATAGATAAGTCCCCCGAGATACGCAGGGCGTGCCCGAGATACGCGAAGTATGGGTAAGATACGCGGAGCGTGGGGCGAAATCTACGGAATCCCTAACGAGATATACGGAATCGTGACGAGATACACGGAATCATGGGCAAAACGGCCAGTCACGGCCACAGGTAACTGAGTAACTTCCCCTCCTATATAAAGGAAGAAGTTACCTCAGAAAACCCGAATCATCTAATACGTACTTAGATTACTGTTGCCACCCCATTGATCATATACTCATTTAAGCATCGGAGAGGGATTCTGGGTCACCACCCAGATCATCCCCTTTTGCAGGATTACGCGGAGCCCAGGAGTCCAGAGCATTCCGTCAAGGACGTAACGGAGCTTCGACCGTGATCCAACATTGGCGCCGTCTGTGGGAAACTAACAAAAAGCCAAAATAGTTTCTACCAGATCAATGGCCGGTGGTGGCAAGAAGAAGCAAGTTCAGGCCGGCAACTCTCGCCCCGCTGGAACTGTGAACTCCCCGTTGCTGGAGCATGTTGCTGAACAAGAGGAGCACCCTGCTGCTTCTCAGACAGGGGGGCATGGTGAAGATGAGGTCTCAGTCCGAGACACAGAGGTGAACAGGCGAGGTATCCCGCGAAGGGAGGTGGATGATGCTCCCCCAAACCCGGTGGGGCCCAGAGAAGAAGTCCCGCGAAGGGAAGAAGGTTCTTCTTCAAATTCGGAGCTGGCCAAAGCAGTAGCAGATGCTATGCCCATGTTCTTGGCTGCCATGGAAGCCTTGTTGGACAAAAGAGAGGCTGCCAAGAGGGCGGAGGAGTTGCCTCCGCGAGAAGAGTTACCTCCACCCCCCCCCCCCCCCGAGGGTGGTCCCAGAAGAACAGGAGGTTCAGGAGATTCCGCCCAGGAACAGGGGTAAGGAGCCCACGCACTTGGAGAAATTCGTGGTCGACAGACCGGGGCCAGTGCAAAACAGGACCATTCCCCTGAATGGCCCCATCACCCCCGATCAGGTGGTAAAGATCATTAGCATCTGCATGGGCGATCAGAAGCAGATGACATCGGAGCTGAGGGATCGATCCAGTCATCCTTTTGTTCCGCGGCTAATAGATACCGTCGCCCCGCCCGGGTTAGGTATTCCGGCCATCAAGGAGTATGATGGTGAAGGGGATCCAGTTCGCCACGTTCAGAGACATGTCCAGGCCTGTATGGGTAGGTCTTCGAACGACGATCTTATATGTTCGCTGTTCCCGATCACCTTGGGAGAAAGGGCCATGACATGGTACTTCAGCCTACCGCCGGGAAGTATTACGTGCTGGGCCGATATGCACGACCGCTTCATCAAGAAGTACCAAGGTCGAAGGCGTCTTCTGAAGAGTGTAAAGTCCCTGACCCAGGTGGTGCAGAGACCCGATGAATCGTTGGCATACTATTACCAACGGTTCACTGCGAGGGCCGCAGAGATTGATGAAGAGATATCGGAGGGAGAGACCATCCGAACTTTCCTTCGGAACCTTACTGCTCCGTATGGTTCCGACCTAATGCACAGTGTAGCCGCGAAGGCTGTGTGGAGTATGGAGGCCCTGCAAGCGAGGGTAAAACAGCAAATCGACGTCCAGGAATCGAAGATTGCTGCCGGAGAGCTTGATCCTCCGAAGTCGGGAAGAGGAAAGCCATTGTCCAATCCGTCGGATGATCGCAAAGGGAGCGACAAGTCGGAGGGGAGTAGGAACCGTGGTCGCCCCGAAAGAAGGGAGGACAGGCGTCCTCCGAAGAAGGATAACCGCGAAGGTCGTAATGTCCCCATCAACAGCTCGATGACCTCCGTGCTAGCTGTGATGGATCGGAAGGGTCTTGCCCGATACCCCCCGAGGAAGGAAGGAGAATTCTTGGGAGGTCGCTCGGATCGTTATTGTCGGTACCATCGAGCCAATGGTCATGACACAGATAACTGTCGGGAGCTGAAGAAGGAGATAGAGAAGCTGATCCAGAAGGGGAAGCTGAAGGAGTTCGTCGAAAGGGGAAGGTACCGATCCCGTTCCAAGATTCGGTCGCAGTCCCGTTCAAAGTCCCGTGATCGATCCCCGAAGAAGAAGAAGGTCGAGTCGGAGCCCTCTGGTTCCGGAACCCGTAAGGAGAGACGGGGGACCATTAACGTCATTCTCGGAGGAATGGCAGCGGGAGGAGACACCACCGCTTCACGAGAGAATTATGCTTCCCGCATCTCCGCTGCTGTGGTGCTAGGCAAGAAGTCCCGGTCGTGGACTCTGAAGGAGGAAATGGTGATTTCTTTCTCGGCGGAAGATTTGATAGGCGTGGAAAGCCCCCACGATGACGCCTTGGTCGTGACCTTAGACGTGGACGAATTCGAGATGAAGCGGATCCTGATAGATGGAGGGAGCTCCTCCGATATTCTTTTCATGGATGCCCTGGAGGCCATGGGTAAGACGAAGAAGGACCTGACGCAGGTGAACTTCCCGATGGTGGGCTTCTCCGGGTCGACTTCCTATCCGGTGGGGATGATTACCTTACCAGTAGAGTTTGCTAGTGGCTGGAAGATGGAACGGCGGAACGTGGATTTCATCGTGGTAGAATCCGCAGGAACGATCAACGCTATTATCGGGAGGACCACCATCAACCCTCTCATGGCAGTCGCCTCGACAGTCCACCAAAAGATGAAGTTCCCGACGGACCATGGGGTCGGAGAGGTTAAGGGCGACCAGGTGGCGTCACGAAAGTGTTACGTCAATGCCACCCGAAGGAGAAGGAGGGAAGCCATGGCAGTCCTGCAGACCGATGCCGATCCTCGAGAAGAGTTTGGGCGTCCCGCCCCCATGGAGGATTTGAAGGAAGTTGAGATCGATGGACCTCGGAGGAAGGTGAAGATCGGGGCTGCTCTATCGGAGGAGAGAGCCCAAGAGTTGATCGAGCTTCTGAAGGAGTTCAAGGAGCTGTTTGCCTGGTCCCCAAGTGATATGCCAGGTATCAGTCCCGACGTGATAGTGCACGAGCTGAAGATTGATCCCGCGATTAAGCCTATCGCGCAGAGGAGGCGTCCGATGGGCGCGGACAAGAGGATCGCGATCCAGCAGGAGGTGGGCAGACTGCTCGATGCTGGATTCATCAAGGAACTCCGATTCCAGACGTGGGTCGCTAACCCAATCCTGGTGCGGAAGAGTAATGGAAAGTGGCGAATGTGTGTCGATTTCCGCGACTTGAACAAGGCCTGCCCGAAGGACTGCTATCCGCTCCCGAGGATCGACCAGTTGGTAGATGCCACATCGGGACATGAGCTGCTGAGCTTCATGGATGCCTACTCCGGATACAACTAGATCAAGATGGCGAAGGAGGATGCCCCTCACACAGCTTTCTATGCTGACAGTGACGTCTACCACTACGACGTGATGCCCTTCGGATTAATCAACGCCGGAGCAACTTACCAGCGGATGGTAAACAAGTTATTCGGAGACATGTTGGGGAAGACCATGGAGGCATATGTGGATGACATGCTCGTGAAGTCCCGACAGGCAGGAGACCATGTTCAAAACTTGGCGGCAGCGTTTGAGCGGATGAGGTTTCATCAGGTTCGGTTGAACCCAGACAAATGTGCTTTCGGGGTGAACTCGGGGAAGTTCCTAGGGTTCATGGTGAGCCAGAGAAGAATCGAGGTGAATCCCGAGAAGCTGCGTGCAATCGAAGAGATGCAGTCCCCGAAGAATCATCGGGAGGTTCAAGTGTTGAATGGCCGGTTGGCCGCGATGAATCGGTTCCTATCCAAGGCGAGTGACAGAGCCATCCCATTTTTTGATGTACTAAGGGCTCACAAGAAGTTTGAATGGTCCGACAAGTGCGAGGAGGCATTCCAAGCACTCAAGCAGCATCTCCGTACCCTCCCGCCGTTGGCGAAACCGGCTCCAGGCGAGCCGCTTTATCTCTATTTGGTTGTTTCTGATGTTGCTGTTAGTTCTGTTTTGATAAAGATTGTCAAGGGCAACCAAGTGCCTGTCTATTATGTAAGCAAGGCATTTGCCAAATCAGAAATGAACTATCCCGCCATTGAGAAGTATCTCTTTGCGTTAATTGTTGCCGCTCGAAAGCTCCGACCTTACTTCCATGCCCACGAGGTTACAGTGTTGACCAATCAGCCCTTGAAGCACTTTTTGAACCGACCGGAGGCGTCGGGGAGATTGGTGAAATGGGCCATCGAGCTTACGGAGTTCCGTATCCACTTTGCTCCGCGAACTGCTATTAAGGGCCAGGCATTGGTAGATTTTATAGCTGAGTCTACGGCACCCGATCTGGAAGTAACGATTCCCGCAGAGGGGGCAACCATGGAGGTCCCGATAGCAGAACAGGCCCCGATAACAGAACAGCCAGAACAGCCAAATGAGGATAACACTTGGGAGATGTACACTGATGGTTCATCAAGTGTAGAAGGATCGGGGGCAGGATTCGTATTGATACCGCCCGGTGGAGGCGAGCCCCTGCGATATGCCTTGGCCTTGACATTCAAAGCCACCAACAATGAAGCGGAGTACGAGGCTCTCATCACGGGTCTCAAGATTGCCAAGGGTACGGGGGTCGATCATTTGAAGGTAAAGTGTGATGCCAGCTTGATCGTGAATCAGGTCCAGGGGAATTATGAAGCCAAGAGCCCGACAATGAGGAAGTATTGGCACGAGGTGCAGACTTTGAAGGGGAGTTTCAAAAGCTTCGATATCGAGGCAATCCCGAGGGAAGAAAACGCGGAGGCAGACGCCCTAAGCAAGTTTGCCCTAGGAGTGGCCCCTGAGGAGAATCGGAAGGTGCACTTCCTGGAGAGAGTGATTATCTCAACCATCGATCCATCGGAGATATGCGCTGTAGAAGCAGGATCGGAGGAAGAAGAGAAACCCACCTGGATGACCCCGATGGTCACATATCTGACTACGGGGGCACTCCCCGATGATGATGTGGCAGCTGTCAGGCTGCGTCGAATCGCGAACGACTACGCGATGGTGGACAACCAATTATACAAGAAGGGGCATGTAAAGCCTTTCCTGAAATGCGTGGCGGAGCCGGATACAAATCGGATCCTGAGAGAGCTACAAGAGGGAGTCGCAGCCTGCCATGAAGGGACCCGATCCATCGTGAGGAAAGCACTGAACTTAGGCTACTATTGGCCTTCGATGAACAAGGAGGCGACAGCAATGGTCCGATCATGTGATGCATGCCAGTGGTACGCTCCAAATATCGTGGCTCCCGCCGCGGACTTAATGCCCATCAGGAGTGCATGGCCCTTCGCGCAATGGGGGATTGACTTGGTGGGACCTCTTCCCCAAGAGAAAGGTCAGTGCAAGTATTTGCTCGTGGCCATCGATTACTTCTCAAAGTGGATAGAGGCTAAAGCATTGGCCAAGACGACGGGACAGCAGATCCTCAAGTTCCTCCAAACTCAGATCATATCCCGGTATGGGGTTCCTCGAGTGTTGGTCAGCGACAATGGCCCTCCGTTCAATGGGGCTCAGTTGAAGGAGTACCTGGAGGAATTGAACATCGAGCATCGGACCGCTTCAGTCCGCCATGCTCAGACCAATGGCCAAGTAGAATCAGCCAACAAGATCGTGATGGATGGCTTGAAGAAGAGAGTCTACGCCTTGCAGGGCCATTGGCTGGATGAGCTTGAAATGTGTTGTGGGCTGTTAGAACAACACCGAAGCAATCAACAGGAGAAACTCCGTTTGGCCTGGTCTATGGCACGGAGGCAGTCGCTCCCGTGGAGATAGCGGTGGCGTCCCATCGCGCGAAATATTATGAGCCTCTGACGAACGAGGAAATGAGACGTCTAGACTTAGACTTGCTCGAGGAGAAAAGATGGAAGGCTGATGAAGTCCAGGCTCGGATGCGTCTGGCAACAGCCCGATATTACAATCGGCGTGTCAAGTCCCGACAGTTCTTCGTTGGAGAACTTGTCTGGCGGAGGAACGAGTTCATTCATCAAGATCGGATCAACAAGCTTTCGCCGAAATGGGAGGGACCTTACAAGATCGTAGGGATGCCAGCACCCAATGCATACAAGCTAGAGGACCTTGATGGCAAGACGTTGAAGCATTCCTTCAGTGGCGAAACTTGAAGAAGTATCATGTTTGATATTAAGTCGCCGCGAATGGCGCAAGTTATCTATCAATCCAATGTAAACAAAGCTTTGAGTTATCAATAAAAGAAGTTGCTTCCGATCAAATTATTTTAGATTTATTCTAATTGTTAGTAAGACGTCCTGAAGGGCGCGATAAAAAGCCTTCTGAGGTACGATAAAAAGCCAGACGTCCTGAAGGGCGCGATAAAAAGCCTTCCGAGGTACGATAAAAAGCCTTCCGAGGTACGAGAAAAGCCTTAACAGGTACGGACAAAAGCCCTACGGGGTATGCGTAAGTCGTCTATATGATGCGGCCAAAAGCCTTAACAGGTACGGACAAAAGCCCTACGAGGTATGCGTAAGTCGTCTTTATGATGCAATCAAAAGCCTAGGTACGAAAAGGCCCTAATGGGTCCGCGTAAGTCGTCTATATGATGCGGCCAAAAGCCTTAACGGGTACGAAAAAGCCTTAGCAGGTCCGCGTAAGTCGTCTATATGATGCGGCAAAAATCCTTAAAGGGTACGATTAAGCCGTCTGGTAAAGACGCGATAAAAGCCCTGGAAGGGTACGATTAAAGTCGTCTGATTCGGCGCGGTAAAAGCCCTAAGGGGTGTGAAAAATCATCTTAAGTGATGGGGAAAATAGGCCTCGAAAGGCAGGGACGAGAAACCTTAAGTGGTGAAGTCCCGATTGGATAAGAAACCTTAAGTGGTGAAGTCCCGATTGGATAAGAAACCTTAAGTGGTGAAGTCCCGATTGGACAAGAAACCTTAAGTGGTGAAGTCCCGATTGGACGAGAAACCTTAAGTGGTGAAGTCCCGATTGGACGAGAAGCCTTAAGTGGTGAAGTCCCGATAGGACGAGAAACCTTAAGTGGTAAAGTCCTGATTGGATGAGAAACCTTAAGTGGTGAAGTCCCGAGTAAAGCGTCGGAAGGACGTATTAAGTCATCTTAAATGGCGCATCGGAACGCTCTGAGCAATGAGTCTAAAGTCGCTCTAAATAGCGCGAATAACTATCGGAATCAAAATAGTTGGAAGACGAAAGAAATTGCTTATATAAAGGCTCGAAGGCCAAAGGGGTCCGATACAAAGGATAAAGAAGACAAGGAGAAAAATTACAAGGACTAAAAATATAGAGCATTAAGCTCGGTCCTTATTGGCGACATCAACAGGAGTTGGGTCCACGAAGTTGGTGGCAGAAGGCTCCACAGGGTCAGCCGTTGGAGGAATGGCTATCGGAATCATGGGATCGAGGAGTTTCCGATGAAGAAGTAACTCCTCTTCACTCTGAACTTGTGGTATGCATTTCCGGCCTTGAGCATCGGCTTCTTTGGTGGAAATGATACATCCTTCCCGGAGAGCTGCATCATAAGCAGTGCTGAAAATTTCGTTCAGAACATAGTCGAAGTTGAAAGGCTTCCTTCCCTCGAAACAAGATCCACTGTCTGAAATTAGCCATTGAAAGGAATGTTAGGTTTATTCGGAAAAATACAATCAAGTTAAGTAAAGATGAAGGCAAACAATAGAGAAGAAAACCTTACCAGATATGGTAAAGTCTTGAATCGCTTGAAGAGCAAAAGACACGGGGAAAAGAAACTTCGAGTTCGAAAATGAATGCACTTCCAGAAATGAAGACAGTGAAGGAAAATAGTACATGGGTTCCGGCTTTTATAAGCAAAAGGACAAACCAAACAAACTTGATCTGGACCGTTGAAGACGAAACGATTTAATCTTGACCATCGAAGACTGAGGGACGGTACGAAAAAGACGTTGATGACGTAATGAGTGCTTTTTCAGAAAGCAACAGTCACGCCGATTCAAGCGTCGTTTCATAATCCCTAGCATTTAATGTTACAGTAACCGAGGGGTTTCCTCGGATTTGGCAACTGCCCATGGGTCTGCTGGGCCCGAAGTAATCATGAGTGAGAGACTCTGTCATATGACAACCACGCGCAAGGTAAAAGCCTCCGACCGAGGTATCAAGAAATGTAAAGATAAAATCCCCCGACGGCGGTATCAGGAGGTATGAAGACAAAAGCCTCCGACAGCGAGGTCAGAAGGTCTAGAACTGGAAGACACGACGAACTAAAAGTCCCCCATGTCTTGGGGGCAAATGATGGGTTCCGATGTAATCGTTAGCCCCGTTAACAGCCAATGGACGGCGAGTAGGTCCAGTGCGCCTCGTGAAAAGCCTGGAAGGCCCAGAGGCCCAGTACGAAGGGTCCCGACTTTAGCGGTCCCGATATATGAGCTGAATGCTCCCGACAAGAAGCCTCCGAGTAGGCCCCGATGTGCCTTAGTAAAGGCCCCGATGATAAAAGCCCCGCAGAGGCTGGACCCGTCCCGTGAGACAAGGGGTCCTGGATGGTGACCTAGAATGAGAACTCTGGAGCCCCCGACAGGAGTCGAGTCTTGTGATCAGAGGACAAAGACCGAGAAACCCGCCTACTAGATAGAGTAGTGGGAGACGGTTAAAGATATAGATAAGTCCCCCGAGATACGCAGGGCGTGCCCGAGATACGCGGAGTATGGGTAAGATACGCGGAGCGTGGGGCGAAATCTACGGAATCCCTAACGAGATATACGGAATCGTGACGAGATACACGGAATCATGGGCAAAACGGCCAATCACGGCCACAGGTAACTGAGTAACTTCCCCTCCTATATAAAGGAAGAAGTTACCTCAGAAAACCCGAATCATCTAATACGTACTTAGATTACTGCTGCCACCTCATTGATCATATACTCATTTAAGCATCGGAGAGGGATTCTGGGTCACCACCCAGATCATCCCCTTTTGCAGGATTACGCGGAGCCCAGGAGTCCAGAGTATTCCGTCAAGGTCGTAACGGAGCTTCGACCGTGATCCAACAGTCTTGATAAACCATTGTTCACCCATACTTAGCATGATGTGATCCGCAGTGGCATATAGTAGCCCAGTGGGGTTGGTGGTGGTGATCGGTAGTCGTCCTTTTACCCCGGCATTTTCTTTTGATCTTCTCCTCCATACGTACCCTTCTTCCTATATATGCAATCTTCCTCCTACTTATTGTTGGATCACGGGCGAAGCTCCGTTACGTCCTTGGCGGAATGCTTGGACTCCTGGGCTCCGCGTGGTCCTGCAAAAGGGGATGGCCTGGGTGGTGACCCAGAATCCCTCTCCGATGCTTAAATGAGTACGGTGATCAATGGGTGGTAAGCAAAGTCTAAGTTCGTATCAGTGTCGGGTTTTTCTGAGGTAACTTCCTCCTTTATATAGGAGGGGAAGTTACTCAGTTACCTGTTACTGCGCCTGGCAGTTTTGCCCATGATTCCGTGTATCTCGCCACGATTCCACATATCTCGGTTGGGATTCCGTATATCTCGCCCCACGCTCCGCGTATCTTACCCGTACTCCGCGTATCTCGGGCACGCCCTGCGTATCTCGGGGAGTTTATCTATATCTTAACCGTCTTCCCACTACTCTCATCTAGTAGGCGGGTTTCTCGGTCTTATCCTCTGATTACAAGTCTCGACTACTGTCGGGGACTCCAGAGTTGTCTCATTCTAGATCACCACCCAGGACCTTCAGTCTCTGCGGGACGGATCCAGCCTCTGCGGGGCTTTATTATCGGGGCCTTTACTAAGGCACATCGGGGCCTACTCAGAGGCTTCTTATCGGGAGCATTCAGCTCATTCATCGGGACCGCTAAAGTCGGGGACCCTTCATGCTGGGCCTCTGGGCCTTCCAGGCTTTTCACGAGGCCCACTGGACCTACTCGCCATCCATTGGCTGTTAACGGGGCTAACGATTACATCGGAACCCATCATTTGCCCCCAAGACATGGGGGACTTTTAGTTCGTCATGTCTTTTAATTCAGCTCTTCTGACCTCGTTGTCGGAGGTTTTTGTTTTTATACCTCCCGATACCGCCGTCGGGGGCTTTTATCTTCAGGCCTTTTGATATCTCCATCGGAGGCTTTTGTCTTCGTATCTCCCGATACCACCGTCGGGGGCTTTTATCTTTATATTTCTTGATACCTCAGCCAGAGGCTTTTGTCTTCATACCTCCCGATACCGCCGTCGGGACTTCACCACTGAAGGTTTCTCGTTCAATCGGGACTTCACCACTTAAGGTTTCTCGTCCAATCGGGACTTCACCACTTAAGGTTTCTCGTCCAATCGGGACTTCACCACTGAAGGTTTCTCGTCCAATCGGGACTTCACCACTTAAGGTTTCTCGTCCAATCGGGACTTCACCACTGAAGGTTTCTCGTCCAATCGGGACTTCACCATTTAAGGTTTCTCGTCCAAAATCGGGACTTCACCATTGAAGGTTTCTCGTCCAAAATCGGGACTTCACCATTTAAGGTTTCTCGTCCAAAATCGGGACTTCACCATTTAAGGTTTCTCGTCCAAAATCGGGACTTCACCATTTAAGGTTTCTCGTCCAAAATCGGGACTTCACCACTTAAGGTTTCTCGTCCCTGCCTTTCAAGGCCATCTTCACACCCCTTAGGGCTTTTACTGCGTCTCTACTGGACGGCTTAATCGTACCCTTTAAGGCTTTTTGCCGCATCATATAGACGACTTACGCGGACCTGTTTAAGGCTTTTTCGTACCGGTTAAGGCTTTTGGCCGCATCATATAGACGACTTACGCGGACCCATCAGGGCCTTTTCGTACCTAGGCTTTTGGTTGCATCATATAGACGACTTACGTGTACCCCGTAGGGCTTTTGTCCATACCCGTTAAGGCTTTTGGCCGCATCATATAGACGACTTACGCATACCTCGTAAGGCTTTTTATCGTACCTCGGAAGGCTTTTTGTCGTACCTCGGAAGGCTTTTTGTCGCGCCCTTCAGGACGTCCTAATCGGATTGATAGATAACTTGCGCCATTCGCGGCGACTTAATATCAAACATGATACTTCTTCAAGTGTTCGCCACTGAAGGAATGCTTCAACGTCTTGCCATCAAGGTCTTCCAGTTTGTATGCATTGGGTGCTGGCATCCCTACGATCTTGTAAGGTCCCTCCCATTTTGTTGATAGTTTGTTGATCCGATCTTGGTGAACGAACTCGTTCCTCCGTCAGACAAGTTCTCCCACGAAGAATTGTCGGGACCTGACACGCCGATTGTAATATCGGGCTGTTGCCAGACGCATTCGGGCCTGGACTTCATCAGCCTTCCACCTCTTTTCCTCGAGTAGGTCTAGGTCCAGACGTCTCATTTCCTCGTTTGTCAGAGGCTCGTAATATTTTGCGCGGTGGGACGCCACCGCTATCTCCACGGGAGCGACTGCCTCCGTGCCATAAACCAGGCCAAACGGGGTTTCTCCTGTTGATTGCTTGGGTGTTGTTCGCACAGCCCATAGCACATTCTCGAGCTCATCCAGCCAATGGCCCTGCAAGGCATAGACTCTTTTCTTCAAGCCATCCATCACGACCTTATTGGCTGACTCTACCTGGCCATTGGTCTGGGCGTGGCGGACTGAAGCGGTCCGATGCTCAATGTTTAATTCTTCCAGGTACTCCTTCAACTGAGCCCCATTGAACGGAGGGCCATTATCGCTAATCAACACTCGCGGGACCCCGTATCGGGATACGATTTGAGTCTGAAGGAACTTGAGGATATGCTGCCCCGTCGTTCCAGCCAATGCTTTGGCCTCTATCCACTTTGAAAAGTAGTCGATAGCCACGAGAAAGTACTTGCACTGACCTTTCGCTTGGGGAAGTGGTCCCACCAAGTCAATTCCCCATTGCGCAAAGGGCCATGCACTCCTGATGGGCATTAAGTCCGCGGCGGGAGCCATGATATTTGGGGCGTACCTCTGGCATGCATCGCAGGATCGGACCATCGCGGTCGCTTATTTATTCATCGAGGGCCAATAGTAACCCAAGTTCAACGCTTTCCTCACCAGAGATCGGGCTCCCTCATGACAGGCCGCGACTCCTTCGTGTAGTTCCCTTAGGATCCGATTCGTGTCAGGCTCCGCTACGCATTTTAAGAAAGGTTTTACATACCCTTTTTTGTATAACTGGTTGTCCACCATCGCGTAGTTGTCTGCAATCCGACGCAATCTGACGGCTGCCACCTTATCATCGGGGAGTACCCCCGTAGTTAGGTACGTGACCATCGGGGTCATCCAAGTGGGCTTCTCCTCTTCCTCCGATCCTGTCTCAATAGCACAGACCTCCACCGGGTCAATGTTTGAGATGATCACCTTTTCTTGGAAATGCACCTTCCGATTCTCCTCGGGGGCCACTCCCAGGGCAAACTTGCTCAAGGCATCCGCTTCCGCGTTCTCTTCCCTCAGGATCGCCTTGATATCAAAGCTTTTGAAGCTTCCCTTCAAAGTCTGCACCTCATGCAAATATTTCTTCATCGTCGGGCTTTTAGCCTCATAGTTCCCCTGGACTTGATTTACAACCAAGCTAGCATCGCACTTCACTTTTAAATGGTCGACCCCCGTACCCTTGGCAATCTTAAGGCCTGTGATGAGAGCCTCATATTCTGCTTCGTTGTTGGTGGCTTTGAATGTCAACGCCAGGGCATACCGTAAGGGCTCACCTCCACCGGGCGGTATCAACACGAATCCTGCCCCCGAGCCTTCTACACTCGATGAACCATCAGTGTACATCTCCCAGGTGTTCTCCTCATTTGGCTGTTCTGGCTGCTGTTCTGTTGTCGGAACTCCTTCCATGGTGCAGACTTTGAAGCTTCCCTTCAAAGTCTGCACCTCATGCAAATATTTCTTCATCGTCGGGCTTTTAGCCTCATAGTTCCCCTGGACTTGATTTACAACCAAGCTAGCATCGCACTTCACTTTTAAATGGTCGACCCCCGTACCCTTGGCAATCTTAAGGCCTGTGATGAGAGCCTCATATTCTGCTTCGTTGTTGGTGGCTTTGAATGTCAACGCCAGGGCATACCGTAAGGGCTCACCTCCACCGGGCGGTATCAACACGAATCCTGCCCCCGAGCCTTCTACACTCGATGAACCATCAGTGTACATCTCCCAGGTGTTCTCCTCATTTGGCTGTTCTGGCTGCTGTTCTGTTGTCGGAACTCCTTCCATGGTTGCCCCCTCTGCGGGACCCGTTACTTCCAGATCGGGTGCCGTAGATTCAGCTATAAAATCTGCCAACGCCTGGCCCTTAATAGCGGTCCTCGGAGCGAAATGAATGCGGAACTCAGTCAGCTCGATGGCCCATTTTACCAATCTCCCCGACGCCTCCGGTCGGTTCAAAAAGTGTTTCAAGGGCTGATTAGTCAATACCGTGACTTCATGTGCATGGAAGTAAGGTCGGAGCTTTCGAGCGGCAATTATCAACGCGAAGAGATACTTCTCAATAGCGGGATATTTTATTTCACACTTGGCAAACGCCTTGCTTACATAATAGATAGGCACTTGGTTGCCCTTGACAATCTTAATCAGAACAGAACTAACAGCCATATCGGAAACGGCCAAATAGAGATAGAGCGGCTCGCCTGGAACTGGTTTTGCCAACGGCGGAAGGGTACGGAGATGCTGCTTGAGTGCCTGGAACGCCTCCTCGCACTTGTCGGTCCATTCGAACTTCTTGTTAGCCCTCAGCACCTCAAAAAATGGCATGGCTCGGTCACTTGCCTTGGATAGGAAGCGATTCATCGCGGCCAACCGGCCATTCAGCACCTGGACCTCCCGATGAGTCTTTGGGGACTGCATCTCCTCGATTGCTCGCAGCTTCTCGGGGTTCACCTCGATTCCTCTCTGGCTCACCATGAACCCTAGGAACTTCCCCGAGTTCACCCCGAAAGCACATTTGTCGGGGTTCAGCCGAATCTGATGGAACTTCATTCGCTCAAATGCCGCCGCCAAATTCTGGACATGGTCTCCTGCCTGTCGGGACTTCACCAGCATGTCGTCCACATATGCCTCCATGGTTTTCCCCAGCATGTCCCCGAACAACTTGTTCACCATCCGCTGGTAAGTTGCTCCGGCATTGATCAATCCGAAGGGCATCACGTCGTAATGGTAGACGTCGCTGTCAGCGTAGAAAGCTGTGTGAGGGGCATCCTCCTTCGCCATCTTGATCTGATTGTACCCGGAGTAGGCATCCATGAAGCTCAGCAGCTCATGTCCCGATGTGGCATCCACCAGCTGGTCGATCCTCGGCAGCGGGTAGCAGTCCTTCGGACAGGCTTTGTTCAAGTCGCGGAAGTCGACACACATCCGCCACTTTCCGTTACTCTTTCGCACCAGCACTGGGTTAGCCACCCAAGTCTGGAATCGGAGTTCTTTGATGAATCCAGCATCGAGCAGTCTGCCCACCTCCTGCTGGATCGCGATCCTCTTGTCCGCGCCCATCGGACGCCTTCTCTGCGCGATAGGCTTGATTGCGGGGTCTATCTTCAGCTCGTGCACTATCACGTCGGGGCTGATTCCTGGCATATCACTCGGGGACCAGGCAAACAACTCCTTAAACTCCTTCAAGAGGTCGATCAACTCTCGGGCTCTTTCCTCCGACAAAGCAGAGCCGATCTTCACCTTCCTCTGAGGCCCATCGATCTCCACTTCCTTCAAATCCTCCATGGGGGCGGGACGCCCATACTCCTCTCGAGGATCGGTATCGGTTTGAAGGACGGTCATGGCCTCCCTTTTTCTTCGTCGGGTGGCGTTAACATAGCATTTTCGCGATGCCACCTGGTCGCCCTTGACCTCTCCGACCCCATTGTCAGTCGGGAACTTCATCTTCTGGTGGACCGTCGAGGCGACTGCCATGAGAGGGTTGATGGTGGTCCTCCCGATGATCGCGTTGTATGCCCCCGCGGACTCCACGACGACGAAATCCACGTTTCGCCTCTCCATTCTCCAGCCACTACCAAACTCTACTGGTAAGGTAATCATTCCCAACGGGTAGGAAGTGGAGCCAGAGAATCCCACCATCGGGAAGTCCACCTGCGTCAGGTCCTTCTTCGTCTTTCCCATGGCTTCCAATGCGTCCATGAAAAGAATATCGGAGGAGCTCCCTCCGTCTATCAGGATCCGCTTCATCTCGAATCCGTCTACGTCCAGGGTCACGACCAAGGCATCGTCGTGAGGGCTCTCCACGCCTATTAGATCCTCCTTCGAGAACGAAATTTCCATTTCCTCCTTCAGGGTCCACGACCGGGACCGTTTGCCTAGCACCACCGCGGCAGATATGCGGGAAGCGTAGTTCTCCCGAGAGGCAGAGGTATCTCCTCCCGCCGCCATTCCTCCATGGATGACGTTGATAGTTCCGCGCCTCTCCTTGCGGGCACCTGAACCCGAGGCCTCATGCTCGACCTTCTTCTTCTTCGGGGATCGATCGCGGGACTTGGAACGGGATCGCGACCGACTTCTGGAACGGGATCGGCACCGACCCTTCCCGACGAACTCTTTCAGCCTTCCCTTCTGGATCAGCTTTTCAATCTCCTTCTTCAGCTCACGACAGTTCTCAGTGTCGTGACCATTGGCTCGATGGTAGCGACAGTAACGGTCGGGACGGCCTCCTAGGAATTCGCCTTCTTTCCTCGGGGGGTATCGAGCGAGACCTTGTCTGTCCATCACAGCTAACACAGAGGTCATTGAGCTATTGATGGGAACAGCCCGACCCTCTCGGTTGTCCTTCCTCGGAGGACGCTTGTCTTCTCTTTTATCGGAACGACCACGGTTCCTACTTCACTCCGACTTGTCGCTCCCCTTGCGATCATCCGACAGCTTGGACGATGGCTTTCCTCTTCCCGATTTCGGGGGATCGAGTTCTCCAGCAGCAATCTTCGACTCCTGGACGTCGATTTGCTGTTTCACCCTCGCCTGCAGGGCCTCCATACTCCACACAGCCTTCGCGGCGACGCTATGCATTAGGTCGGATCCGTACGGAGCGCTCAAGTTCCGCAGGAAAGTGCGGATGGTCTCACCCTCCGAAATTTCTTCATCAATCTCCGCGGCACTAGCCGTGAACCGTTGGTAATAGTATGCCAACGATTCATCGGGCCTCTGCACCACCTGGGTTAAAGTCCTCACGCTCTTCAGGAGGCGTCTCCGACCTTGATATTGCTTGATGAAGCGATCGTGCATATCAGCCCAGCACGTGATGCTCCCCGGCGGAAGGCTAAAGAACCAAGTCATGGCCCTTTCTCCCAGGGTTATCGGGAACAATGAGCATATGAGGTCATCGTTCGATGTTCGTCTCATACAGGCCTGGACATGCCTCTGCACATGGCGAACAGGGTCCCCCTCACCATCATACTCCTTGATGGTTGGAATACCTAGTCCAGGCGGGGCTACAGTATCGATCAGCCGCGGCACAAAAGGATGGCTGGACCGATCCCTCAGCTCCGATGTCATCTGCTTCTGATCACCCATGCAGATCCTCACGATCTTCACCACCTGATCGGGGGTGATGGGGCCATTCAGGGGAATGGTCCTGTTCTGCACCGGTCTGGGGCCGTCAACCATGAACTTCTCCAGGTGTGCTGGTTCCTTACCCTTATTCCTGAGCGGAACCTTCTGTCCCTCCGGGCCCACCCTCGGCGGGGGTGGTGGTAACTCTTCTCGCGGAGGCAACTCCTCCGCTCTCCTAGCTGCCTCCCTCTTATCCAGCAAGGCCTCCATGGCGGCCAAGAACATGGGCATAGCCTCCGCTACTGCCTTGGCCAACTCCGAGTTCGAAGACGACCCTTCTTCCCTTCGCGGGACTCCTTCTCTTCCACGGCCCACCGGGTTTGGGGGAGCCTCATCCACTTCCCTACGCTGGACATCCTGCCTGTTCATCTCAGCGTCTCGGACTGAGACCTCATATCCATCACCTTGCTCCCCTGTCTGGGAGAGAGCAGGGATCTCACCACCTTGTTCAGCGATGCGTTCCGGCAACGGGGAATTCACAGTTCCTGCGGGACGAGAACTGCCAGCCTGAACTTGCTTCTTCTTGCCACCACCGGCCATTGATCTGGTAGAAGCTATTTTGACTTTTCGTAAGCCTCCCACAGACGGCGCCAATGTTGGATCACGGGCGAAGCTCCGTTACGTCCTTGGCGGAATGCTTGGACTCCTGGGCTCCGCGTGGTCCTGCAAAAGGGGATGGCCTGGGTGGTGACCCAGAATCCCTCTCCGATGCTTAAATGAGTACGGTGATCAATGGGTGGTAAGCAAAGTCTAAGTTCGTATCAGTGTCGGGTTTTTCTGAGGTAACTTCCTCCTTTATATAGGAGGGGAAGTTACTCAGTTACCTTTTACTGCGCCTGGCAGTTTTGCCCATGATTCCGTGTATCTCGCCACGATTCCACATATCTCGGTTGGGATTCCGTATATCTCGCCCCACGCTCCGCGTATCTTACCCGTACTCCGCGTATCTCGGGCACGCCTTGCGTATCTCGGGGAGTTTATCTATATCTTAACCGTCTTCCCACTACTCTCATCTAGTAGGCGGGTTTCTCGGTCTTATCCTCTGATTACAAGTCTCGACTACTGTCGGGGACTCCAGAGTTGTCTCATTCTAGATCACCACCCAGGACCTTCAGTCTCTGCGGGACGGGTCCAGCCTCTGCGGGGCTTTATTATCGGGGCCTTTACTAAGGCACATCGGGGCCTACTCAGAGGCTTCTTATCGGGAGCATTCAGCTCATTCATCGGGACCGCTAAAGTCGGGGACCCTTCATGCTGGGCCTCTGGGCCTCTGGGCCTTCCAGGCTTTTCACGAGGCCCACTGGACCTACTCGCATCCATTGGCTGTTAACGGGGCTAACGATTACATCGGAACCCATCACTTATCATATTATTATTATTAATTATTATATTAAGAAGATATTATAAGTATGATATATATATATATATATAGTATAGTAGATCAATCCTTGCATGTGATTGCCACAACTCGGGTGTAATCTATATGTTGGAAGTTTTTTTTTTTTTTTCTTATAATGATAATTTTTATGGGTGTCAATTTTCCTATGAGGTTCACTTTTAGGGCAATAGAAAAATAAAAAAATTAGTGGCAAAAGCATGGTGCTTCAAGAACATTGTAGAAAGGTCCAAAACATATCAAACTAATATAGATTAGATTAATAGACGAACAAATTCTTAATTCTATTACTACCCCAATTCTTTTCTACCTATTGCTCGATTCAATTCGGTTAAACATTGAAATTGTCTCAATAAATTCTAAGCAAGTCAAGCTTAAATATACATAATACTATATCGAGCAATCAAATACTAATCGAACTTGAGCTCAGATATTACATTCGCTCGATAGGATTTGAGCACACTATAATACTCAATTTTATTATTTTTAGAATTTATGTGTAGTTTTAATTTTTTTCCCCCCCTAAATTATTATTTATGAACAATCTGGCAATGTGAACCCCAAAGTGATAAAATTGGACGAACGGTTTGACTGGCTGAATCCTAGAGGGCTAAAATTGGAAGATTCCCAGGTCAAACTGTTCATTCAATTTAAGTCTTCTAGGGTTCATCCCGTCAAACTGTTCACTCATTTTAATAGTGTTTTAGATTAAAGCTATAAAACTGTATAAACCCTAAAATACTTAAATTTTAAAATAAACTTGAAAAAAATGATAATTTCACTTATCACTTCCATTAACGCACAAAAAAAAATATTTTGTTGCCCATAGCATTAACGGCGATAAATAGATTTATGTTAATTTTGAACATTTGCTAATTGCTAATTGTGTATTTAATTATTCAAACAGTGCTAATTTAATGAAAATTTCCAAAATTGCCCTTTTTATTGTGTTACTATTATGCAGAAAAATATTTAACGTGGAGGTATATCCAAATTCATAGGATATACCTGAATTGCCCTTTATTTATTGCACTATACCAGAAAAAAATTAGCATGAATAGTGAAACGTAAGAATTAAATTGCAGTGAAAGAATGAGGGAGAGGTGTGCTTGGGAAGATAAAGAGAAGACAAATTTGAAAATACAAAAAAGAACTGGGGTAGTTGTGAAATAAAAAGATTTGACCGTCTCTTAATCTGATTTTTTTAGTTTGATACATTTCGAGTCGTTGATTGAAAGTGCAGGACATCCATTAATTTATTTAGTAAATAAATAAATGGGTATATTTTAATTTATTTAGTAAATAAAAAAATGTTGTAATTGTTTCTAAAACTATTATGTATCAATATTAATTATTCCAATCACTAACATTTATTAATTAATTAGCCTAAATTCATTACATCCATTAAATTCACAATATTTATTTAATTATCTTATTATTTTTTTTTTTTGGCCAAATATCTTATTATTATTTACATATTAAGAATATCAACGTCTCTTACCTCTATTTAGTTCGTCAAAACCTCGGCCTATCCCTTCCTTAAGTTTATACACGCCTAACTGTGTCTGAATACATTGAATGATTTTCGAATAAAAAAGATGCCAAAATGATGCAGGGAAGGTAATTTCCACAACACATAATTAATTCATTATTATGCTTAAATTAATTAGTTAGTAATTGAATTTACTTAAAGAATTAAAGATTCATGTATGACGACACAAGTAAATTAACAAATTTGAACCGTCGTAAATATTCTCGTCAATTAATACTTTTGATCTAAATAGAGTGAGGTTAATTACTTCTAAGTTTATGACTGCGATTACTCTAAAATAGTCTTCTTCTATAGTGAGTTTAATTATTTCTAAGTTTATGACTGGGATTACTAAAAAATTAGTCTTCTTCTATAGTGAGGTTAATTATTTCTAAGTTTATGACTGAGATTAATTACTATAAAATAGGTGTTGTTCAAGTAGTGTCTAAGTCAGATACAAGGGTTAGGTGGCGTACGGGATGGAGAAGAAGAAAATAGCGAGTCATGAGAAAAAAGGGTTAAGTGTTCTTGTGGTCGATAAGAATATGGATTATCTTCTCCAATTAGTTGAGATGCTTAGATCTTGTCGGTATCACGGTATGTGAAATATTTATATATATATTAAACCAAATAATATAGTCATAGCCTCGATCTATCTCCTCTCTTTTCTTCTCAGTACATATATATATATGCCATGAAATTACCCTAGCTAGCTTGCTTGCTATATATATATAGTGTAAAGTAAGAGTTGGTTGCACATGTTGATCTATATATAGATACTAGTTAATTAATTACAAGGAGATGGAATTAGTTGTTCTATCTCTAGCTAGCTAGCTAGCTCTTGATTAATTTCTACGGGCGTGCATGCATGCATGGTTACATATATACGATGTTTCTTAGGTGTCTTTAAGTAAGAGGGTTTTTCGAGATTTATGTTGTTCATAATATATAATATGTTGTATATATATATAAAGAATGGATGCAATATGAATATATTAAGAAGTTTCCCTATGTAGTGACTCCTTGTGGTAAAGCAAAGGATGCATTGTGTTTGCTCCGGGACGACGAAAATGGATTAAGATTTGATATCGTGGTGGCTGATATGGACATAGTTGATATGGATGGATTTGAATTTTTGGCGACGTTGACATCCGAGTTTAAGTCTTTACCTATCGTCGGTAAGTTATTAATTATTTAATTTTGTTGTTGTTGATACTAGCTAGATAGCTATATATGATATTTAATTAGCTAGTTTAATTTTATATATATAGTTATGTCATCAGTTGTTTCGGAAGAAGAAGAAGAAAAAATAGGAATGAAAGGGATTGAGGAAGGTGCTTGTGCTTATTTTGCAAAACCAATATCTGTGGAATGTGTGAAACTACTATGGCAATATGTGGTTCGTGAGAGAATTAAAGGAGGAGGAGCTGCGCATGATGATGAAGATAACAAGAAGAGAAATTACGATCATGATCATGACAACACTACTGGTACTGTTGTTGATCATCATCATGACACCAACCATAGGAAAAAGAAACCACGCGTTTGCTGGAAAAAGGAACTCAGTGACAAGTTTGATACTGCAATCAAACTCATTCACCTTACCCAGGAGGGTACGTACCATTCAACAACCTTTCTTACTTTTTGTTTGAATTTACGACCAAATTGCTTCCTTTTTTGTCTTTAAGTAGCAATTTGGTCTGCAATTGAAAGTTTAGTTGCTAGTTTAAAAAAAAAAAAATCAAAATTTGAATAGCATTTTATAATTGGATCAAAGTTTAGGTAGTAATGTTATTATTAACCTTATTTTAATGAATATATATTTTTTTTTCGAAACAAATGAAAATCTCTCCAATTTACTGACACCATTGATTTGGCCATGTTGTGATTTGCCTTGTTTAGAAGTTGTTCCCAAGAAAATTCTGGAATGTATGGAAAAGATGGGAGTTAAGGGTCTGACACGACAAAATATCTCAAGTCACTTGCAGGTAATATATTATAATAATAATAATAATAATAGTGAAGTTGATGATCAATCAAGAAATTAATATGTGGTTGTTGCAGAAAGTTCGTGCAAGTATGGATAAGTTTGTGGAGATGGAAGCTGGGTCAACCCTAAACCCTAATTATTTATCATCGACTTGGATGGACCACAGTAGTAGTAGTAACTTTGTGCGATCGTATATTTCTCCCACAAACGTCGTCAACTACAATATTGTCCAGTCGTCAGCACCTTCCATTTTTGCTCCAAATTTCTTCTGTCAAACCAATTCTAATGCTACTTCCTTGAGCTCTTCTCCTTTTACTGATTCCATATTCATTCCAAATGACACCACTTGGGAGGAGGAGCTTGATGATATTTTCTCTCACACTCCAACACCAGATCATATTCAACTAGTTTAGGCTTTTTTTTTCTTTTTAAATACTACTTACTAGCTAGGTAGGTATTACCACACCCCATGGATTTGAATCGAACAACTATTTAGAGGAGATATATATTGTTATGATTTTATTATTGGGAGCCCCACTATATTAATCTCTAATGTGTCTTTATTTGCATGTATTTGTATAGATCACATGTGACGCCAAAATCTACCATATAAGTTAGGGTGATAACCACTATTTAACCAATATCAGATTAAACATTTAAGCCTAAATAAATTTCTCGTATCATGAACTTTGATATCAATATTCACATGCTCAAGAAGTGCGAGTAGCAAATATAAATACTTTTCTTGCAATTGAATCTTCCGCTGCGCACTCCAATGTATATCTCGATCATCTAGTTCTTTCTTTTTCTAAAGATCCACAAACTAAATATTCTATCTTAAAAATGTTGGTTGAGTTGGGGGATAGGTTGAGGGAACAACCAAGTAAGTAATTATAAACATAACCATACCGGATCAAGTATCATTTAAAACATATTTCTGATCAATAACAAATCAAACAAAACTTTGATGCATCGTTCCAAAATTATGATGAATAAAATTAACTTTGAAAACTATTTCATAATGAAATTTAAATGGTTATTTAAATGGATATCAAAACGTATCAAAAACATCGTAGCCACGAACCGGGTTCGGGGGTTGCAAGAGTGATTCGATTATTTTTTACACATACAAAAGTCCAAATATAAAAATGTTTTTAAAATAAAACCACGGTGAAAAAATAAATTCAAAGAATTAAATAAATCCTAGATTTAAAAAAAAAATCATAAAATTATATAGACATTAAATTCCAAAACTCTATTGAATTGTGGGTACATTTTGACTAGGTTAATCCTAGAGGATAAATCTGTTTAAAATTATTACATTATAAGGTTAATCCGACCAAACTTTACATCTAACTCAATAGAGTTTTAGAAAAAAAAAAACCATAAAATTACATAAAAAATTAAATTAAAATGTAAAAATTCAACAAACAAAAAACCAAAATGGAAAAAAAAAAAAAAAAAAAGGCGCCGAATCTCAAAACAGTGGCGCCCGAAGCCCAAAAAAATTTTGGGGCGGAGCCTAAGTTTCAAACAGTGGTGGTGTAGTTATTTCTGTAGTTGACTAAATTTTGTTAGATTACGGGGAGTAATCACTATGGAAACTAAATTATGGTACATGCTAGTAATCGAAATTACATAGCGGAAGATTCGCACATACCCCTGCAGTTGTCCGTAGTCCCAAGATCTTTGCAGGAGGGAGTTCACGATCATCCAGTCGGCACCCGTAGAGGTTCTTTTGAAGGAAGCCCTACATGATATATTCTTCACAGCAAAGCATCTGATCGATTCTTGGCAAGGGACAGATCTCTAGAGTATTTGCTCGAAGGCAAATTGGCACACCCTGTTAGATTAGGGGGAGTAATCACTACGGATACTTAAAACAAGGTACATGCTAGTAATTGGAATTACGCAACGAAAGATTCCTACATACCTTTAAGATGATCCGTAGACCCAAGATCTTCTCTGGAGAGAGTTCACGATCATTCGGTCGGGACCCGTAGAGGTTCTTGTTAGAGAAGCCCTACGTGGTGCAAGCTCCACAACAAAGCCTCCGATCGATTCTTGGCACGGGGACAGATCTCTGGAGTGTTTGCTTGGAAAGCAAATTGGCACACCCTTGGTGAAGGTGGGTTCGGCCGAAACCTTGTTGGGTGTGGGGTGTGGGGTTTAGGGTTTTCTCTCTAAAACACTCTAATAAGGGAATTGTGATTAATCCTAAAAATCCCCTAACACCTCTTATTTATAGGAGGAGCGAAGTGGACAAAAGTCCACTTTGTCCACCCTAGGTATTTCGGCCGGCCATTAGTATAGGGAGGCCAAATTTTGGGCTTCTCATGTCAATTGGGATTTGGGTCTAGCCCAATTACCCTAATGTGTCATTTACCCAAGTTCATTAGGAAAACATTATGCTTACAGCTCCCACTCGCCGGAATGGGAGGGTGCATGTTAATGTATTGTCGTCCAAATCTGCATCAACATTTCACTCCTTCGATCTGCTCCTTGCTTCCAAATAGTTCATACAAGGTTTGCCGTGCGACCGGCGGATACGACATGCATCGTGCTACTCATCTGTTAGGAGTATTGTAGCGCCCGCAGAACGTTGATTCCCTTTTCTCCAATCAACCTGTTATAAACAACATTTATATTGTACCGCGCTGTATCCTAGGTCAACTGTTAATTCTCCTTTTTCCTAGTTTCCACATAGGAACACTTCTCCAAGGCATTCGTACAAGTATTCACAACCTTCAACTAATATCCGGTTGGTGGTCACCTAGTGAATACAAGAGTCGGTGATTTACAGGTGAACTTAACCATCCCCATCGCTCATATCCTTAGTCAGACCCAACCAGTTTCCAAAGACGTGGTCACTGGGCTTTTTTGTTCAGCACTACACTCGTACGCTGGGAAGCGGGCATTGAGCCTGACCTTAGATATGAGTTCTGAGTCCGTGAGGATACTTTAGTTGCCTCTTCATAAGGCTCCTGGGATCAATCACACGCTTGAGGTGAAGAAGTTTGCGCCCGCCAGAATCACGAGGATTCCTTTCTAGCACAACTGATTTGTGACCCGGTGGTCGAACGTGGCACGCGCAGTATGAAGCACGCGTTGATAGCATACCTGAACCTTTTGAGTTGATAGGAAAGGGATATGTCAATCTTGCTATCACGGATTCTCATCTGGCCCGGAATGTGGTTAAATGACGAACGAAGTTCATCACGGCGATATGCAAAACGAAGATCATGTCGAGTTACTTCGAAACTAGATAATCGTCTTGCTTAATCAGGTTTATCCCCCTGACTCTTAGCCAGTCTTGCTTGGTGGAGGCCTCCCTCCACCACAAGACGACCGTACCTGTGTGACTAGGTAAGGCCCACATTCGACATAGTTTGGCAGAGGATTGTGTCCTCTTACGATTTAGTTTATAGACTGTAATTCTGATGTAATCCAAACATTATGACGTCGATTGATCATAAACTCAGTTGCAATTCTTTCCCTTAAAAAATGTAACTTTCTAATATCAAAATGCTATCACAGATACATGCAATTTCTAAACCCTACGCAATCCAAGCAGTTTTACATGCTTTTCGAATATGTCCCTGCGTAGTGGTTTAGTTAATGGGTCCGCTATCATATTATCACTGGGCAAGTATTCCATAGTGATTTTATTGTCTTCAACCATAGATTTAGCATAAAAATATTTCACATCAATGTGTTTGGTCCTACTATGGTACTTCGGGTTCTAACTGCCGCAATGGCTGCTTGACTGTCAGAGAAGACCTTCATAGGTTTATTCTCAACATCACCACCAAGCAGTGCAGTTAGAAGCCTTTTGAGCCAGACGCTTCTTGTGCATTCTTAGTGAGAGCTATGAATTCCGATTGCATCGTGGAAAGGCGACACATGTTTGCTTCTTGCTCGTCCATGAAATGACGGCATTAGCAAGGAGGAACACTCCCCCTGTAGTGAACTTACGATCATCCGGATCGCCACCATGGTCGGCGTCATTGCAACCGGTCAATTCTAACTTTTTACCCTCATAGCACAGCGTGTAGTCGGCAGTACCTTTCAGATAACGAATTATTCGTTTTATAGTCTTTAAATGTTGATGGCCATGAACTGATAGGAAACGTGCTACTAGGCCTATGGCGTAACATATATCCGGACGGGTGCATTGCATGGCGTAGAACAAAATACCGACCATGCTAAAACATCCTGCACCCTTTATCTATTTAAGCTCTGCCAGGTTCTTGGGGTCGTCACGTTTTGACAGTGCGCACCCAAATAACATTGGCGTTTCCACGGATTTTGGCATCCTGTAATCTGAATTTTATCAACAATTTGTTGATATAATCTTCTTTAGATAGACATGATTTCCGGGTAGCCCGATCTCTTGCAGTCTCAATGCCTAAGATATACGTGGCCTCTCCCATATCCTTCATCTCAAATACAGATGTCAACCAGGACTTTGACTTATTCATAAATCTCATGTCGTTTACAGCAATAAGTATGTCGTCCACTCATAAGTTTTAAGATGACATACTTAGACTTGAAGGTCTTATAATACACGCATGGATCCTTGTGATAAACTCACAGATCTGTTTCCTACGATTTCCTCGTGGAATCTGCGGTACCATTGCCGAGACGACTATTTAAGACCGTAAATGGACCTTTGGAGTTTAAAAACTTTACGTTCGTTACCAGGAGTAATGAAACTCTCTGGTTGCTCCATGTAGATCTCTTCCTCCAGTTTTCCGAGGAGGAATGCGGTCTTAATACTCATTTGGTGAGGTTCAAAATCGAGACCTGCGACCAGGACCATAAATGGCCCTTACCGTGGTTTTACGCAGAGTTGGTGAGTATGTTTCGTCAAAGTCCACTCCGTGAAGTTGGGTATAGACTTTTGCAACAACTCGAGCTTTATATCGCTCGATGTTTTCCATTAGTGGTGAGCCTTCTTTCAGGACTCACCGTATCCTTATGCCCCTGTGGTTAGCATGTAAATCAACTACAGACTATAATGGTTTTCATTTATGTGATCTCTCATTCATTATTTTCCTCCATTTATCCACTTGAGGTCTTTCCAATGCAAGCCAACAATTGTTAGAGTGAGGTCATCACTCTTCTAGATGGGATACTTCTTTGGAGAAGTTCGATGCCTTTGATTTTCGTCTAGGCTTGTTTATCCTATCTTTGATTCTTAACGTCTCTCCCACTCGGAATAGTGCCTCTTATCATAGCATTTCTTCCAATTGGGATCAATTCTCCCACTAGAAATAACGCTTCTTATCGGGGCATTACTTCTATTGGGTACAAGAGCAGTGCTTGAACCATAACCAACAACTTTCCTTGAACGACTACTCGGTCTCGGAGTTTTACTTCCATGATGAATTCCTTGATCAGTAGGATCTGGAACCAAGTTTGTCGGATCACTCCCACTAGGAACAATGGGTAGTAAAGGTAGCTGCGACAATCCTGGTTTAGCATTACGATAATCAGGTTCAACTTGATTCGTCCAAACAGCAACAGTGATTACTTGTGGTAGGTGTTTAGTCCTCCCACTAGATTTATTATGAAAATGTTCCCATTATCATCTACCATGTCATTCACTTGATTTGGTGGTTCAAATCTCTCCCCCTCGAATTAAGTGGGACCTGTTATATGTAATATCTTGCTCCTGATTCTGTCAAGACTCCTTATTCTGAACTGTCATTGCATTGGAAAATTCGTTCTCAAGTATTTAATGTCACATGTTCGACCACGGTACCATGTCTTTTAGCTGTGAACATGTAATTTCAAAGAGAAGTTAACATACTATTGTCCTAAATACGTGTTTAATGCGCAAATTAATGTCGCATGGTGATATGATTTAATTCATTATCACTCTTCAGCCTTTTTATGAATGCGTGTCATACCGATTTCAATGGAACA
The DNA here is from genome assembly GCA_036873135.1 of Clarkia xantiana subsp. parviflora. Lineage (NCBI taxonomy): Eukaryota > Viridiplantae > Streptophyta > Magnoliopsida > Myrtales > Onagraceae > Clarkia > Clarkia xantiana. The sequence goes on from JAPTYO010000001.1 coordinate 14,558,343, forward strand.
CAATTTTACATAAATGTGAATCATTTCTCATCATCCCTAGCATGATTGGTATCAATAAGTTGTTTCCAAGGGAATGCAAACGAAAATTCAGCACATCATCATTCAGACACTTCATCATTAAATTCGTGTTTTGAAACAATGTGTTCCGTCTATCGAGGTCCACTTGCACGTAGCGCTTTTCACCGAAGTTTTAACCCTTGGTTAAATCGTTTCATTTCTGAATTTAATTTAATTTAATCCAATTGGCTTCGCATATGATCATCATTACAGATTATTTCATTCAATGGAGTACTAACAAATAAGAAATACTAAATATTTCGATCTAGCTACGCAATCGATGGGTTTGTTTAGTTCAGTTGTCCTGACTGAGATGACGAAGTACGTGAATCGTTTCATTTTATTCGACCACTCTTACCTAGCCGAAATTTCGTTTCGGATCGATCCCTCTTAACCGGGTCGATTAATTTTGACAAGTAGATCACATGTCGAATCGAACGGAAACTACTTTATTCAATAAATCTGAATCTCGAAATAACAAAAAAATTTAGTAACTCAAACGAACGATAAATGACAATGGTAGGGTTCTTGATCTGAAGCTCATGTATTTGATCCATGATTGTTGCATAGATAGTCGAGAACTTTAAGTCATGTTGAACATCACATCTGAGTAAATTCATGAGTGAATCACGTTAAATAATCTGTATCTGTATAAAAAAATTTACCGCTTCATACACATGACCTAGGAAGCGTACTTGAGACGCACTTAATCAACATGGTTTAAACCACCAGATTATCGTATAAGACCTTTATGGTCCAACTTGGTTTATAGACCGTAAAATCCGATGTTATTTATCATTATGACGTCGATGGATCATATACTCAATTTGAAATTCTTTTATTCAATCAAAATATTATTTCAAAAGTCAAAATGCTATCACTTATACATCCCACTTATTAAGCCTTACGTAATCCAAGCAGTTTTACGTGCTTTTCGAAAATCTCTTTACTTAATGGCTTAGTTAATGGGTCCGCGACCATATTGTCTGTGGACAAGTATTCTAAAGTGATTATATTTTCTTCCACTACTTATTTAACATAATTATATTTCATATCAATGTCCTTAGTCGTACTGTGGTACTTTGGATTCTTAACTGCCGCTATGGCAGCTTGACTGTCGGAGAATACCTTTACAGGCTTTCTCATTTCGTCAGTGCCTTAACAATGTAGTAAGAAGCCTTTTCAGCCAGACCGTTTCATGTGCGTTTTGGAGAGGGCAACGAATTCCGATTCTATCGTAGACGGCGCGACCTATGATTGCTTCTTGCTCGTCCATGAAATGGCGGCATTAGCAAGGAAGAATGCCCCTCCTGTGGTGGACTTACGATCATCCGAATCGCCACCATGGTCGGCGTCACTGAAACCGGTCAATTCTATCTTCCTTCCCTCATAGCACAGTACGTAGTCAGCAGTACCTGTATGACTCGCTTTACGGTCTTTAAAATTTGATAGCTAAAGTCTGATTGGAATCTTGCTACTAGGCCCACAACGTAACAGATGTCTGGACGAGTGCAGAGCATGGCGTACATTAAGTTTCCTACCATGCTCAAATACTTGCCACTCTTCATCTGTTCACGCTCCTGCATGTTCTTCGGGCCATCACGCTTTGACAGCGCGCACCGAGTACAACCGGCGTTTCAACGGGTTTGGCATTCAGCATTCTGAATCTCTTTGAAAGTTTATTAATATGAGATTCTTGAGATAGACACAATCTCCGGGCGGCACGATCTCTGGTGATTTTAATGCCTAAGATGTACGTAGCCTCTTCCATGTCTTTCATCTCGAATGTTGATGCCAACCAGGACTTTGACTGTTTCATAAAACTCACATCGTTTTCAGCAATGAGTAGGTCATCCACGTATAAGGTTAAGATGACGTACTTAGACCCGGAGGTCTTAGTGTATACGTAGGGATCCTCATGGAGGTTCACAAATCTGTTTCCAACTATTTCCTCGTGGAACCTGTGATACTATTGCCGAGACGATTGTTTAAGACCATGGATATATCTTTGGAGTTTGCAAACTTTTACGTTCTTTACCAGGAGTAATGAAACCCTCTGGCTGCTCCATATAGATCTCATCCTCCAGGTTTCCGTGGAGAAATGCGGTCTTAACATCCATTTAATGCAGGCTCGTGATCGAGGCTTGCAATAAGGGCAAGGATGGCCCTGACTGTGGTGTAATGCACAATCAGTGAGTTTGTTTCATCAACGTCCACTCCGTGAATTTGGGTATATCCTTTCGCAACTAGTCGGGCTTTGTATCACTCGACTTCTCCATCAGCAGTGAGTTTGAGTTTCAAGACCAACTTTGCCTCTATAGCTCTGCGTTTAGCAGGTAAATCAACCAAAGACCAAACTGAATTGGCTTTCATTGAGGCGATCTCTTCCTCCATTGCTTTCCTCCATTCCTTTGCTTGAGGTCCTTCCATCGCTTTCTTAACCGTTACCGGTTCGTCAACAGACGTTAGAGTGAGAATCTCACCCCTTTTGATAGGATACTTCTTGGGAGAAGTTCGTTGCCATTAACTACGTCTAGGCTCGTTAATCCCATCTTGAGTCTGATCGATACTCCCACTCGGAATAATGCTTCTTATTGGAGCATCACTCCATCGCACTGGGAATAATGGCAGTGCTGGAACCTTGACTAACATCTTTCCATGGATGTCCTCTTGGTCTCGGATTCTACCTCCGATATTAATTCCTTGATCACTAGGATCTGGAATTAAGTTGGTCAAACCACTCCCACTGGGAACAATGGGTAGTTGTGTCATTATTGGATTTTCATCCAACGGTTCAGCGACGTGATTATTGGGTTTCAACTCGATTCGCATTAGCAGCATTACTGATTTGATTGTAGCGGGGGGGAGTGAGCCCTCCCACTGGATTCACTATGATAATGTTTCCATCATCATTTACCATGTCATTCACTTGTGCTGTGTCAAATCTCCCACTCGAAGTAAGTGGGACCTGGAATAATCGATGCCTTTTCCAGTTCGATCAAGACTTCGTCTGTTTCTAAGCGTTGGAATTTCGTCCTCAAGCTTTGTAATGTTAAATGTTCGACCAAAGCCTCATAATTTAAGCTAATTAAACATGTATCACTCGAGGGTAGTCCGTACTCTTTTATCCAAATACTTGTTTAATGCGCAAATTAATGTTGCAAGCTGACAAGGTGCAACCCTTATTATTCCTTTTAGCTAATTATGGTAGCCTGTTCAACCGATTATTCGGGACATAGTATTAATTTTATGTGAGTCAACTGATTTTCATCCCATAGGGAACGTAGTTGTTGAACTCTAACATTATGTAATATTAAACTATGCTTCTTGAATTATTTTTATTGAAATGAATGTCCAGCCAGACTTATCGTTTAAGGCTTATAGTGGGAGAGTCATTTTACTGACTACTTCCTTTCGTTTGTCAACTCATTCAGAGACTTATCCACCTCTTGAGATATGCATTTAAGCTTTCGCCTATGCGATAGTTGATATTATACAAGTTCGTGGTAGCTTTTGACGCATACCTCTGACTTTCGTATAAGTAATCAATGAGTTATTCCATAAATAGTCATAAACGAAAATTCAGCATTCATTCATTAAAACATTTCATTATTAAATTTGTACTTTGAAACGATGTGTTCTGTCTTTCGAGGTACACTCCGCATGGCGCCTTAAAACCAGTTTTATCCCGTGGTTTTAAATCGTTTCGTTTCCAAATTCAAATCAGTCTAATCCAATCGGTTTCGAACATGTTCAATCATTACGGAAAATTACATTCAATGGAGTACTAACAGATAAGAAATACTAAATATTTCGATCTAGCTACGCAATCGATAGGTTTATTCAGTTCAGTTGTCCTAACTGAGATGATGGAGTATGTGAATCGTTTCTTTTTATTCGACCGCTTTTACCTGGCCAAAATTTTGGTTCTAACCCGTAGGTATGTTATTTGTATTTTCGTTTCGGATCGTTCGCGTTTAACCAAGACGTTAAATTGATAAGTAAAATGAGATTCAAATCGAGCAACAATTACTTTATTCAATAACTCTGAATCTCATAATAACAAAAATTTTAGTAACGAACAACGAATGATAAATGACAATGATATAGTTCTTAATCTGAAGTTCGAATATCTGATCCATGATCGTCGCACATATAATCAAGAAATTTGAGTCATGTTGAACATCTCATCTGAGTAAATTCACAAGTGAATCACTTCAAATGATCTGTGTCCGTATAAAACATTTTACAAATTCATACACATGACCTACGAGGCGTATTTGAGACGCACTTTATCAACGGGGTTTAATGCACCAGATTTTCGTATAGGACCAATTTGGTCCAATTCTCTTCTTGCTATGCGGATCATGGTTCACTTCTTTCGAACTCACTATGGTGAGCAGATAAGGTCTCCCTTTCACTGCTGTGGTTACTGTACTTGATTAGTCTCAAGGTTATTGAGTCCTGTCAATACCAGACAACCATATACATCATTTCTATGTTGACCTTTCATCCTTAAGATCCGATGCGGTTTTACGTCAACATCCATGAAAAGAGAGAAGACTATCACATTGAACCGAAACATTTCTAGCGTTTGCATCCTTGCTTCCACCGAGGCGGATGCGAAGGGATACTAAGCTATAACATTGTCTGGTTTCAATTCAAGTCTTCTTCAACCCCTTTTTACCAAGGTCGAATGTATCACCATATATGCGTTCAGTTCATCAAAGAACCTAGTCTAATTCTTGGGGAAACAAATTGTCACATTCATTTCTCATTGTCAAAATCATACAGATTACTATATTCATCCGTAGTTGTCCTCCCTACTTTTCAAAATCGTAGTAGAGAGTTGAAAAATGCTTTACAAACCAGCTTCAAAATGAAAGATTTAGAAACTTTGAAATATTTTCTATGCATTGAGTTAGCAAGGTCTAATAAAAGAATTGTGCTCTGTCAAAAAAAAATATGTTCTTGAAATGTTTTCAGAAGTAGGTTTGATTTGTAATAAGCCTTATAATACTCCTATGGAGCAGAATGCAAGGTTGTATATGATGAGAGCCTTAACCTGAATAAGGATGATTGTTTTATTTCTAATCCTAGTGTTTACATGCATTTGATTGGTAGGCTTCTTTATTTGAGTATTACTCGTCCTGATATAGCATATTATGTTCAGTATTTTAGCAGTGTATGCAGACTCCAAAGAAGTTTCGTTATGATTCTATTATTCGTGTACTAAAATATTTGAAACAACAGATTGGTTTGGGTATTCTTTGATCCTCTAAGAGGAATTTTGATATTAATTCATGTTGTGATTCAGATTATGTTAGACGTGTTGAATCTCGCAGGTCGGTTAGTGGTTATTTTTTTATTGGTAATTCCCTAGTTTCACGGAAATTTAAGAAGCAACCAACTATTTCTTGTTCATCAGCTGAAGTTGACTATCACAGTATGCGTGAAACGGTTGCTGAGTTAGTTTGGTTGAATGGATTACTTTCTGAATTAGATGTTGATCCCGGTAAACCAGTTGTTTTATATTGTTACAATAAGGTTGTGATTCAAATAGCTAACAATCTGGCTTTTCATAAGCATACTAAAAATATAAAAGTTGATTGTCATTTTGAGCGTGACCAGTATGTGCAGGATTTATCAAGTTGAAGCATTTGAGGTCTTCAAGTCATCCTGCAGGTTTGTTCACTAAGGCGCTTCTCAAAGCTCAACACAAGCGGTTGCTCTTCAAGTTGAGCATGTTTGATGTTTTCCAGCAAAGTCTAGATTGAGTGGGTGTATTGGAGCCCACATTGGATTGGGCTTGTCTAAGCCGACCGATTATTGTTTAGCCTGTCTATTATTGTTCAGCTCGGCCTGCATGTGCAAATCTGAACTTTGTGTATTATTTGATGACTTATATTGTTTACTTTACAAGATTATGGTGGAGTCTTGAGTTGTTATTTCTAGGGTTTAGTATTTAAGGGAGATGAGTGAGAATTAATAGAACCAATTCAAACAAACGCTTAAACATATTTTGTTTCCGCCTCTCTCGCTCCTGAATTTCTCTCCCGCGCCTGACTCTCTCTCTCACGCTGATCTCTTTTGTCGGACCTAAAATCTGACCTAAGGCGATTAACGTTTTGAAAAACGTGGGATTTTGAAATGAGTCGCCACTAGTTAATTAAAAGGCTAACTAGAATCCTAAATCACCTAAGCGAATAACGAATTAAACACATAGGCGTAAAATTGGTCTACGATTAGAAATTCGAGTTCGGAGGTTCTATTACGAATTAAAAATTAACAATTCTTAATTGCGCCCTTTCGGTACTCAATTCACTTAATTTACCAATTTTTATTCTTCTATATATGTTATATCAGATTAATTTAAACTATGTCAAGATCCAATCAAATTTACATCCTAAGCCAAATTATTATTAACAAATTAACACAAGTCTAAAAACTAATTATAATCTATAACTCTTAGTTAAGACGAAAAGTAAAACATCAAAATTTATCAAGCATGTTTAAATCCATACACAACCAATATATTTAACATACACATAACTTGAGCAGTTAAATATGCTTCCTAAACTGGACTTAGTGAAACTATATTTAAACTACTAATTAAATTAAACAACTACACTTAAACTATTTTATTAAAGATAATAATAATATAATAAGAAATTATTAATAAATAATAAAAAAAGGAGAAGATGAAGAGACCTGCGCAGGTCTGCTTCTGGTGGTCCGGCGAGCGGCAGGAGTGGCGCGAGGCCGTGATGGCGGATGGGAACGGCAGGGCGGGAGGCCGTGGCGGATGGGAGCGGCAGAGGCGACGCGAGGCCGTGGCGGCGGCCTGGAGGGCGGGGAGCCAGTCACCGGAGCTGGCTGCTTCAATGGGGCGGGAGTTTTGACGGCGCAGACGTGGGCGTCGAGGGACGAGGGTCGGCCCGACGACGACGTGAGGCGCAGCGGGGACGAGGTGGATGGTGGTCGTCGGAGGTCGAGCTTGGCTGGCGGGAGACTTAAGTGCGGCAGGAGCTTCAGAGTGCTGGAGTGGGCGACGTCTGGGACGGTGGCACGACGACGGCGACGGGACGTTGGCACGGTAGGGGCGGCACGACGAGGACGTTGGCGGCCACGGGACGGCTGGGTCACGGCGGCGGCGGTGGCTTGGCCACCATCGGGGGGTGGCCTGAAGAAATTTGAGAGAGAGAGGGAGAGGAGAGAGAGAAAAAAAAACTTTTTCACTAGAAGACAAAAATCGCATAGAACCTGAAAATAATGTATTATTGCTTCTTTTTTGGTGTTTTTTTTCTGTGTGTTTTACAATGTAACCTATACCCCTATTTATACTAAAACCTAGTCTAGATTACAGATAAAATTTAAATAAAAAAAGCTAACAGATAATTATTCTAGAGAATATTCCTAAGGATATTTATCTTTACAGATAATTATTTTTTTTGAATAAAAAATAATATCTGGAGATAAATATCTTACAGACAATTTTCTAAAATAAAAAAAAACTAATTATTATATATATATTTTTAAATATTCCGAAAATATTAAATAAATTCGAAATAATTTAAAATATATTTTATAATAATTTCCCTAATGTGCCCTTGAGCATCTTTGGAGACTTTGTGGCTTGACGCGTCCAGAATTTGACGTATCATGTGTAACGTCGTTACGTCCGGGTCAAAATCGAGTGTTTACAGTTTGCCCCTCTTTGGACGGACTCCCGTAGAACGTGTTCGAAGGGGTTTGTCCAAAGACGAAGAAACACTGATTTTGACCAGAAAGTATATTCTCTTCCAATTCTTCAAAGTCTTCAAGGTGGCTCATACGCTTATTCTGGTGCGGAAACGATAAAACTTCTGTCGGCGGGACACCTATTGGCGGTGCCTCCATTAGCGATGCAGAAAGTAATGCCTCCAGTGGCGGTGCGGAAAAGTAAAGAGCCTCCAGTGGCGGTGCGGAAAGTAAAGCCTCCAGTGGCGTGTAGAAAAGTAAAGCCTTCAGTGGCGTGCCGAAAAGTAAAGCATTTAGTGGCGTGCGGGAAAGTAAAGCCTCCAGTGGCGTGCAGAAAAGTAAAGCCTCCAGTGGCGTGCGAGAAATTAAAGCCTCCAGTGGCGTGCGGGAAAGTAAAGCCTCCAGTGGCGTTCAGAAAAGTAAAGCCTCTAGTGGCGTGCGGGAAAGTAAAGCCTCAAGTGGCGTGCAGAAAAGTAAAGCCTCCAGTGGCGTGCGGGAAAGTAAAGCCTCCAGTGGCGTGCAGAAAAGTAAAGCCTCCAGTGGCGTGCGGAAAAGTAAAGCCTCCAGTGGCGTGCAGAAAAGTAAAGCCTCCAATGGCGTGCGGAAAAGTAAAAGCCTCCAGTGGCGTGCGGAAAAGTAAAGCCTCCAGTGGCGTGCAGAAAAGAAAAACCTCGATTGACGATGCCTCCAGTGGCGTGCGACAAGGAAAAATCTCTAGTGGCGTCCGTTTGGAGAAAAGCCTCTAGTGGCGTCCGTTGGAGAAGAGCCTCTAGTGGCGTCCGTCGGAGAAGAGCCTCTAGTGGCATATGTCGGAGAATTGCCTCTAGTGGCGTCTGTTGGATAAGGGCCTCGAGTGGCTTGACGACTTGAATGCATGTTCCTAATTTTTGCCTAAACTGCGCATGACGCGACAACTTAGCGGGATCTTTTTTTTTTTTAATCTCTCATATTCTCTTCTTTTGCCACGGTCAAAATTTTAGACTATGCCCCTCGGTTTTCCTATTTTTTGCATGGATTTCCCTTTGGGGTTTTCATTCCATCAGGATTTTATTTTCTCTCCTTTTGCCATGATTGCAATTTCTGAATTTGCTATCATGCCCCTCATTTCCTAATTTTGCCTAGGTTGCCCTTTCAGGTTTTCAACCTAACGGAAGCGCTCTTTTTTTTAGTAGCCGATTAAACGGTGGCTGTGACCCGTACTTTATTTCCCGTCTCGATGCGAGAGTATTTGTAGCCATTTGGAGGGTGGCTGTGACCCTTTCCTCACCGTCTTCAATGTCGCGAGAGCTCTTTTGATTTGTAGCCATTTGGAGGGTGGCTGTGGCCCTTTCATTTATTTCCTTCGTCGATGTTCCGGGAGTGCTCTTTCGATTTGTAGCCGTTTTAAGGGTGGCTGTGGCCATTTCAAATGATTTTCACGGCCTCACACAATTCACGAGAATACTCTTTATATGTAGCCATTTTGAGGGTGGCTATGGCCTTTTCAATAATCTCCCATCCTCTCAGGATTCGAGGAACACTCTTTGTTGGTAGCCATTTTAGGGGTGGCTGTGGCCCTTTCACTCATTTCCTGCCTTCAATGTTGCGATAGTGTTCTATATTTGTAGCCGTTTGAAGGGTGGTTGTGGCCCTTTATTTTGTAGTCGTTTTAGGGACGACTGTGGCCCTTTTTTATTTTCCCTTTCTTACAAGATTCGCGGAGTCACTTTTTTATCTATAGCCATTTGGAGGGTGGTTGTGGCCCTCTATTTTGTAGTCGTTTTAGGGACGACTGTGGCCCTTTTTATTTTCCCGCCCTCACAGGATTCGCGGGGTCACTCTTTTATCTGTAGCCATTTGGAGGTGGCTGTGGCCCTTTATTTTGTAGTCGTTTTAGGGACGATTGTGACATTTTTTTATTTTTTTGCCCTTACAAGATTCGCGGGGTCGCTCTTTTATCTGTAGCCATTTGAAGGGTGGTTGTGGCCCTTTATTTTGTAGTCGTTTTAGGGACGACTGTGGCCCTTTTTTTTTCGCCCTCACAATATTAGCACAAACACTCTCTTTATTTTCCTGTAGCCGATTAAAGGGCGGCTGTGACCCTAAAGAAAACTGAGCTTTTTTTTTTTTTTGCTCTTTTTTTTTAACTTTTTCATCTCACCTTTTGCCATGATTGCCCCTGCGGGTTTTCAATCATGCCTCTCTCCCTGACTTTTGCCTAGGTTTTCAACCTAGCGGGAATTTATTTTTTTCTCTCTTTTTTCTTTTTTCAAATGGAAAGAAAATCTACAGAAACTATTCAACGATAACTATGTTGCATGCCCCTAATAGCAGATTAAACCTTTTAATTTCTCAAAACTTCTCCGGAGGAAAACTTGTCAAATTAGTTGATTATGTCGATGTCTTGAATGGAGGATCCTTTCAATGGGTGGACGACACCGACAATAATTTCTTCTTCTTCTTCTTCCTCTCAAATGCTCTTTCATTAGCAGGGTCGATCTTCATGGAATCTCGATCTTTTTTAATAGGAAAATCTCGGGATGTCTTCTATCTTCAACCATGCTTGATCTTAACAGGAATGCCCTACGGCTACATCTGACTGGTTCATAATTCGTCGCATGCTGGACGAATGACCTGATTAATGAACACACATGGATGGTGTTGAGTTTGGCACAGTAGTCCGCAAATGGTAAACTTAGACATAGATATCGTCCGAGGTATCTGGGATAAACTCGATAGTTGGCATAAGAAAAGGGCCGTACACGAGATGTGCTCTTCAGGAGTTTTGATTTGGATGATTATCTAAGCTGCACAATGAGTAAGGAAAAACTCAAATTTCAGGGATAAAAATGATCACAACTTCTCTTACCTGGGAGTTGGATTTTTCAGTGGGCAATGTATTCTCTATGCGACTGGACCTGCTGCATGTCCTGATTCTCCTGCTCCACAACTTGTATATGTACACCTGCTGAAAAGTACATGCCTCCTAGTGGCAGACTGAAAATTTCAGAACTTTTTTTCGGAAAAGGATTCGGTTGATCGAGTCAAGTTACATTGATCGGCACATTGAATCTTCACGGGATTCTCGATGATCTCTTGAAATTTTCTCATCTCCTGACATGTCCGATCTCAAAGGGAGATGCCCCATGGTTACCGCTGAATGGTTTAAACCTGGTCACATAACGGTTGTATACCTCGTCTTGAAAAGCGTATGAATTTCACACATGGTTGGTGAAATTTTCATAGAAACTCTTTGAAGCGCTCACGTTTCACACGGTTGCGGCATTGGTTGAAGTGGTCACCCGACCTCAGCGTTAGATATCTCGAGTGTGCAATTTTTTCGTTGTGCAACTTGGATGACTGCATGTTCTTTTTTTGTTGCCCCATTTAGCCGGCATAACTTATGTGTACATGATACCTTAACCAAGGGTACCTGAAAAGGGTGAATGAAAAATAAGTATAGAGGATATGAGAAATCATGCATGATTTTTTTAAAGCTCTAATGTCATTCATTTCATAATTTTGATTACTTTTTTGAAAAAGAATCAAAATTTATGATCAAATGTGTTTTGCACCATCATGGAGTTTACTGAGTTTGCTGAGTGCATTATCTGGCTCGAACGCAGGACAAATGATCAAAACAAAGTTTTTTTCAAAAAGGTTTTATTGTCCTTTGTTTAAACTCGAATAGTAGCACTCAACTGCACAGTTAAAATCTTTTCTCAAAAAAGGAATCAAACTCCCATTTTTTAAATGCTCGCTCATGCGAATGTTTGAAATGATGATCTTGCCAAAAATGTGCAATACACCTTGGATAAAAATGAATGACACTTTGAGTTTTTTTTTTTAAACAAAATGCTCATGCATGCTCGAAAGTTAAAATTCTTACTGTTAAGAACGTTTACAACTTACAACATATTACCTGAATGACGCATATGAACTGCATTTTGAAAATTAAAATTCTATTCTAAGAAATTCACAATTTACAATGCATATGAAATGCATATTTTGGAATGAAAATTTCAGGTGGATTTTTTTTTAAAATAATGCAATTGAGATGCATGCGTGAATTTGAAAGCTCTATAGCTAAAAAAAAAACTCACAATTTACTTGAAATGCTTTTTATATAAAAAAAAATAATGCGTATTAAATGCATGCTTAAAAAAATCAGGTAAAAAGGTTTTTTTGAAAATGATGCATATGCAATTCATGTTTGAATTTAAAAAAATCTAAAGACAAAAAGGAATTATAAATTTTCCTAATTTTTTTTTAAATGATGCTTATTGAATGCACTAACAGGATTTTACAACTTACATGAAAAGTTTTTTTCAAAAAATAATGCGTATGAAACACATGCTTGAAATAAAACATTTTGGTAAGTAGTTTTGACGACCACACATGGAATACACGTTTGAAACTAAATGTTCTACGACTAAGAATGTGTACAATCTATCAACATATTATTTTTCCTAAAACAATGCACATGCGATGCACATGAGATGCATACTTGAGATGAAAGTTCAATAGTCAAGATAATTTACAAGTTATCTGAAAAGATTTTTTGTTTTTTTGTTTTTTTAATGACGAAAAAAAAAACAATGCATCTTGGTTGCTCAAAATTAGGAATCATGCGAAAAGTTTTTTTTTTAAAGGATGCATATGAGATGCACAAAAATAAATAAAAGATGCAAACTTAAAAATAAAAGTTCTACAACTGAGAAAATTACAATTTACCTGAAAGTTTTTTTCGAACATAAAGCATATGATATGCACGTTTTTTGATTAAAAATTCAGATAAAATGTTTTTTAAACAAAGAGCCCTAAAACTAAGAGAGCTTACGTTTTATCTAAAAAGTTTTTTTTTAAATTAATACATATTAGATGCATTATTAAAATAAAACAATTCAGTTAAAGAGTTTTTTAGAATGATGCATATGGAATGCATGTTCGAAATTAGAAGCTATAATAGCTAAAGAGGAATCACAATTTTCCTAACACATTTTGTTTTTTTTTTATTTTTTTTTAAGCAATGCATATACAATACACTAACAAAAATTATAACTTACCTGAAAAGTTTTTTTAAAAAATAATGCGTACAAAACACATGTTAAAAAAAAAAATTCAGGTAAGAGGTTTTTTTTTAGAAAAAAAATGCATATGAAATGCATGCTCGAAAGGAAGCTCTAATAGCTAAAGAAATTAATTTTTTCTTAAATTTTTTTAAAGTAATGCATACGTAACGCACTACAAAAATTACAACTTACCTGAGAGTTTTTTTTTTTTTTTAAATAATGCGCATGAGACGCATATTTAGAATAAAAATTTAGATAAGGGTTTTTTTTTTTCTTTTTAAAACAATGCATCTGGAACACATGTTTAGAAATAAAAATCTACAACTAAGGGATTAGCTACTTAGCTAAAAAAAAATTGGTTTTTTCTGAAAATAACGTATACAAAATGCATTTTAAAATTAGAAGCTCTAATAGCTAAAAGGGAGTTAAATTTCTCATGAAAATATATTTTTTTGAAAATAATGCGCGACTGATGCGTTAATTATGAATTACAACTTACCTGGTTGTTTTTTTTTTTTAAATAATGCGAATGAAACACATATTTTAGAACAAAATTTAGGTAAGAGTTTATTTTTTTAAAAGAAAAAAAACAATACATACAAAATGCATGTTTGGAAAGAAATTTTTACAACTAAATGACTAACTACTTAGCTGAAAAAATTTTTATATTTTTTTTTTAAAAAATGCAATGAGATAAATGCATGAGAAATAAAAACTATACAAACAGTCGTATGATAACATTTACAAAAAAAAAAAAAAAAAAAAAAAACAGATCATTTTAGGGGGGGGTAAAAAATGTGTGGCTTTGCTCTACAAGGTAGGTTCCACTGATATTTTCCCGACAAGATGGTTTCCTCACCCCATCATAGGGATCATAAGACCTTCAAAGACAAGATGGTTTCCGAGCCGTACCGGCGGCCCAGCCGCTCCGGTCGTACCGTACTAAACCTCTGAGGTTCCTAGTCGCCCTGGGTTTTAGGCATTTTGGACATTACACTAAAGTGAGTGTGTGCAAATTTAAGTAATACATATACAATAAAGAAAAATAGTCAGTCATAAAAAAAATTAACTCTGTTGGATCACGGGCGAAGCTCCGTTACGTTCTTGACGGAAAGTCTTGAACTCCTGGGCTCCGCGTAATCCTGCAAAAGGGGATGACCTGGGTGGTGACCCAGAATCCCTCTCTGATGCTTAAATGAGTATATGAATGATGGGTTCTGATGTAATCGTTAGCCCCATTAACAGTCAATGGACGGCGAGTAAGTCCAGTAGGCCCTGTGAAAGGCCTATAAGGCCCAGAAGCCCAGTATGAAGGGTCCCGACCTTAGCGGTCCCGATATGCCTTGAGAAGGCCCCGATAATAAAGCCCCGAGGAGGCTGGACCTGTCTCGTGAGACAAGAGGTCCTGGGTGGTGACCTAGAATGAGATAACTCTGGAGTCAATGTTGGATCACGGGCGAAGCTCCGTTACGTTCTTGACGGAAAGGCTTGAACTCCTGGGCTCCGCGTAATCCTACAAAAGGGGATGACCTGGGTGGTGACCCAGAATCCCTCTCCGATGCTTAAATGAGTATATGAATGATGGGGTGGTAAGCAATAATCTAAGCTCGTATTAGAATGTGTATTTTCTGAGGTAACCTCCTCCTTTATATAGGAGGGGAAGTTACTCAGTTACCTGTAACCGCGCCTGGCAGTTTTACCCACGATTCCGCATATCTCGTTCGGGATTCCATATATCTCGCCCCACGCTCCGCGTATCTCTCCCATAATCCGCGTATCTCGTGCACGCCCTGCGTATCTCGGGGGAGGTTATCTTTATCTCAACCGTCTCCCCACTACTCTATCTAGTAGGCGGGTTTCTCGGCCTTATCCTCTGATCACAAGTCCCAATTCATATCCGGGACTCCAGAGTTATCTCATTCTAGGTCACCACCCAGGACCTCTTGTCTCACGAGACAGGTCCAGCCTCCTCGGGGCTTTATTATCGGGGCCTTCTCAAAGGCATATCGGGACCGCTAAGGTCGGGACCCTTCATACTGGGCTTCTGGGCCTTCTAGGCCTTTCACAGGGCCTACTGGACTTACTCGGCGTCCATTGACTGTTAACGGGGCTAACGATTACATCGGAACCCATCATTTGCCCCCAAGACATGGGGGACTTGCAGTCCGTCGTGTCTTCCAATTCCAGACCTCCCGACCTCATCGTCGGAGGCTTTTATCTCCATACCTCCCGATATTTCCATCGGAGGCTTTTGTCTTTAGACCTCCTGATATCTCCATCGGAGGCTTTTGTCTTCAGACCTCCCGATATCTCCATCGGAGGCTTTTGCCTTGAGCACAATTCTTGAATAACAGAGCTTCTCACTCATGATTGCCTTAGGCCCACTGGACTCTAAGGACAGTTGCCAAATCCGAGGAGACTCCTCGGTTGCTGCAGCATTAAATGCTGGGGATAATGAAATGACGCCCAAACCAGCGTGACTGCTGCTTTCTGAAAAAGCACTCATTACGTCACTAACGTCTCTTCCGTACCGTGCCTATAATCTCGGCGATCAAGGTTGAGTCGTTTCATCTTCAACGGTCCAAATTGAATCCATCCAGCTGTCCTTTCGTCTATAAAAGCCAAAACCCTGGCACTATTCACTTCTTCTCTACCGTTTTGATTTCTGGAAATTCTGCCATTTTCAACTTCGAAGCTTCTTCTCCAAGTTTCTTTTGCTCTTCCAGTGATCCAAGGCCTTCAGCCCCCATATCTTTCTTCATCTTTTCCGAGCAACCATCAACAATGTCTGGTAAGGTTTTCCTTCTTCGCTTCTATGGTTTACTGACATTACCTTCTCCTCCTTTCTTAAGTTTTCCTGTTTGTGGCCGTTTTTAGACGAGGCCAGTTCCGGGGAAAGGACCCCTTTTATCTTTGAGCTTGCCATTAACGAAATTTCTGAGACCTCGTATGAGGTTCCTCTCCGAGAAGGCTGTGTTACTTCAGACTGGGAACCCCGCTTCCCCTACGAGTCTCATCCAGCCACCAGGAGAAAGCATATCGTCACGCGTCCTCGGGAAGGGGAGGTGTTCGTCTCCACCGGGCAGATAAATGCTGGGATTCGATTCCCTTTTTGCGGGAACCTGGTGGAGATGTGAAACTTCTACCAGACGCATCCCTGCACCTTCTCTCCACATGCTATCCGCGTGTGGAATGCTTTCCAGGTTCTGTGCCTCCGCCAACAGTGGACGTACAGTTTACTACTCTTCCGCACCTTCTACGGAATGAAGTGTAATAAGGCTGGTGTTTGCTCCTTCACTCCCCGACTACCCAAATGGACAAAGGAGCAACTTTCACGTTTCGGCTGGGATAGCGAGACCTGGAAGTTCAATAAGGATCGGGTGCTCATTCGTGACTCAGGGTCCGACAATAGCGGATGGAAGAAGTATTACTTCTTCGTCCATAACAGCTCTATCCCATGGCCCCGATGGGAGGTTGTGGCGGACCCTGCCCCCAAGCTCGGAGTCTACACCGAGGATGACCTCAACACTCTCCAGCTGGTCCAGCTTTACCGTTGGGGGGAATCCTTCGTTCCCCTCGACGCCAACAAGCTCATGGAGGGGGATTTGATCCAGATCGGAGTCCAGCTCCTCGATTCCGCTTCCAAGAATTTGGTTGTCTGGGTAACACTTCTAACCACTTTGTATTTTCATTTTGCAGCCAAGAAGGCATCTCTGCTGACTCATCTCGTGTTGAAGCAGGGGGAGACTGATGCTGTTCAAGGCACCTCCAAGCGAAGGCGGAAGTCTTTGAAGAGGGGAGCCTCTTTTTCTGCAGCTCCTCCGACCGAAGAGCAGGTCGGGACGGCCAAGCGGGCCAGAAGGGAGGAGATAGACCAAGCCTTCGGTGTCACCACTGCTGAGGAAGGTAAGCGCGTTCGCCTCGCTATTTAGAAATATAGGAGGTTGGTTCCCAAGGAGTTTATCCCCGCTGATCGGGAGTCGCGGGTCCGAGAAATTAAGTATATACTTCGAGGAGAAACCCCCCACGTCCTCAAGGCGGGATACTACAACTTCTTTGGAAAGGACCAATATGTCGCGCGCCAAATCATCTGTTGCCCCCATAATATTCTGCCTGACTTCATTCGTCCCGCCACCGTAGGTCCGTCGGAGGCTCTTACTCCGAAGAAAGCTGCTACTCCAGCAAGGGCCGCGACTCCACAGGAGCCGATGATGGAGGATGCCCCGACGGAAGCTCAGTTCCGTCAGGTGACCAACTTGGAGGCTTCCCTCTCCTCCGAGGAGCCAAACGAAGGCGGCCTGCTTCCCCACCAAAGGCCAGGTCGAAGCGTCCTGAGGCCAACTGTGGAGGACGTGTCCCGGAGTCCTCCCCCGGAGTTCCGCTCTCCTACTCCCGAGCCTCTGATCGAGGTGGCTCCTCCGACCGAGGCTTCCAGGGTCATCCCTCATCTCCCCGTGGATGAGAATCTTTACAAGGTTTTCAACCCCCGACCAGGAGACGGTTCCCTGGAACCCGATCGAGTCTCTCCAGGGGGTCTCACTCCATCGGGGAGACCTTCAGCCTGAATTGGCCCTGCATCTGCTGGCAGGGTCAATTCCACCAGCCTTGAGGCGTCCAATCTCCTTGGCGCGGGAGGACATCGAGGAAGAGCTCCGCAACATGGCTATCCGTCGGATGGAGGTAAAACTTTACTCTCGCGTTTATTCTTCCCTTCATTGTTCTTGCCTTCGATTATCGGATTTTAATCCCTTTTTCCCTTTCGTCTTAGGAAACCGCGGACCAGCAGCGCTGCTTCGTCTTCATCCTGGCTCTGAAGGGTGCTTTGGAGGAGGCACAAGCCAAGTCGGACCCCGACGCGTTGGCCAAGCTCCAAGCGGACCTCGACGAGGCTGTAGCGGCAAGGAACAAGATAGCCAAGGAGCAGGCCCTCCTTGGCGAGAAGGCTCTGGGCCTGCACAAGCAGGTCCAGGATCATGAGGTCGTGCTGCGTCGGGAGCGGAAGATGCTCCAGGAGGAACAGCGGCTGCACGAGGTGGAGAAGAGGTCGTGCTGTTCACCCTTCGTGCATATCGGCCCAGCAAGTAATGCTTCCCGGCGGTAGGCTGAAGAACCATGTCATGGCCCTTTCTCCCAAGGTGATCGGGAACAGTGAACACACGAGGTCATCGTTCGAGGTCCTACCCATACAGGCCTGGACATGCCTCTGAACATGGCGGACCGGGTCTCCTTCACCATCATACTCCTTGATGGTCGGGATGCCTAGACCTGGCGGGGCGACAGTATCCAGCAGCCGTGGAAGAAAAGGGTGAGTGGATCGGTCCCTTTGTTCCGATGTCATATGCTTCTGATCGCCCATGCATATGTTGACGATTTTCACCACCTGATCGGGGGTGATGGGGCCATTCAGGGGAATGGTCCTGTGTTGCACTGGTCCGGGACCATCAACCACGAACTTCTCCGGGTGCACGGGTTCCTTACCCTTACTCCAGGGCTGCACCTCCTGAACCTCCTGTTCTTCTTGAACCTCCCTTGGAGGAGGTGGAGGCAACTCCTCTTGTGGAGGCAACTCCTCTGCCCTCCTGGCAGCCTCTCTCTTGTCAAACAGAGCCTCCATGGCAGCTAGGAACATGGGCATAGCATCTGCTACTGCCTTAGCCAACTCCGAATTTGAGGAAGCACCTACCTCCCTTCGGGGGATTTCTTCTCCGTGCACCACCGGATTTGGAGGAGCATCCACCTCCCTTCGCGGGATATCTTGCCTGTTCACCGCCGTGTCTCGGACTGAGACCTCATAATCTCCACCATGCCCCCTGTTTGAGAAACAGCAGGGTGCTCACCTTGTTCAGCGGCATACTCCGGCAACGGGGAATTCACAGTTCCAGCAGGGCGAGAACTGCCGGCCTGGACTTGCTTCTTCTTGCCACCACCAGCCATCGATCTAGTAGAAACTATTTTGGCTTTTTGTAAGCTTCCCACAGACGGCGCCAATGTTGGATCACGGGCGAAGCTCCGTTATGTTCTTGACGGAAAGGCTTGAACTCCTGGGCTCCGCGTAATCCTGCAAAAGGGGATGACCTGGGTGGTGACCCAGAATCCCTCTCCGATGCTTAAATGAGTATATGAATGATGGGTGGTAAGCAATAATCTAAGCTCGTATTAGAATGTGTGTTTTCTGAGGTAACCTCCTCCTTTATATAGGAGGGGAAGTTACTCAGTTACCTGTAACCGCGCCTGGCAGTTTTACCCACGATTCCGCATATCTCGTTCGGGATTCCATATATCTAGCCCCACGCTCCACGTATCTCGCCCATACTCCGCGTATCTCGGGCACGCCCTGCGTATCTCGGGGGAGGTTATCTGTATCTCAACCGTCTCCCCACTACTCTATCTAGTAGGCGGGTTACTCGGCCTTATCCTCTGATCACAAGTCCCAATTCATATCGGGGACTCCAGAGTTATCTCATTCTAGGTCACCACCCAGGACCTCTTGTCTCACGAGACAGTTCCAGCCTCCTCGGGGCTTTATTATCGGGGCCTTCTTAAAGGCATATCGGGACCGCTAAGGTCGGGACCCTTCATACTGGGCTTCTGGGCCTTCTAGGCCTTTCACAGGGCCTACTGGACTTACTCGCCGTCCATTGACTGTTAACGGGGCTAACGATTACATCGGAACCCATCAAACTCCACGCCTGAAATAACAAAAATAACCAAGTTAGAATAACAAAGTCAAATATATATATAAAGACTAAAACATGGCAAATTAGCAAATATAAAGAGCCCGAACCCTCAAGTATCCCCAGCAGAGTCGCCAAATTGTCGGACCTAAAATCTGACCTAAGGCGATTAACGTTTTGAAAAACGTGGGATTTTGAAATGAGTCGCCACTAGTTAATTAAAAGGCTAACTAGAATCCTAAATCACCTAAGCGAATAACGAATTAAACACCTAGGCGTAAAATTGGTCTACGATTAGAAATTCGAGTTCGGGGGTTCTATTACGAATTAAAAATTAACAATTTTTAATTGCTCCCTTTCGGTACTCAATTCACTTAATTTACCAATTTTTATTCTTCTATATATGTTATATCAGATTAATCTAACTATGTCAAGATCCAATCAAATTTACATCCTAAGCCAAATTATTATTAACAAATTAACACAAGTCTAAAAACTAATTATAATCTATAACTCTTAGTTAAGACGAAAAGTAAAACATCAAAATTTATCAAGCATGTTTAAATCCATACACAACCAATATATTTAACATACACATAATTTGAGCAATTAAATATGCTTCCTAAACTGGACTTAGTGAAACTATATTTAAACTACTAATTAAATTAAACAACTACACTTAAACTATTTTGTTAAAGATAATAATAATATAATAATAATAATAATAATATAATAACAGATTATTAATAAATAATAAAAAAAAGGAGAAGATGAAGAGACCTGCGCAGGTCTGCTTCTGGTGGTCCGGCGAGCGGCAGGGGCGGCAGGAGCGGCGCGAGGCCGTGGCAGCGGATGGGAGCGGCAGGGCGGGAGGCCGTGGCGGATGGGAGCGGCAGGGGCGGCGCGAGGCCGTGGCGGCGGCCTGGAGGGCGGGGAGCCAGTCACCGGAGCTGGCTGCTTCAAAGGGGTAGGAGTTCTGACGGCGTGGACGTGGGCGTCGAGGGACGAGGGTCGGCCCGACGACGATGTGTGGCGCAGCGGGGACGAGGTGGATGGTGGTCGTCGGAGGTCGAGCTTAGCCGGCGGGAGACTTAAGGGCGGCTGGAGCTTCGGAGTGGTGGAGTGGGCGACGTCTGGGACGGTGGCATGACGACGGCGACGGGACATTGGCACGGTAGGGGCGGCACGGCGAGACGTTGGCGGCCACGGGACGGCTGGGTCACGGCGGCGGCGGTGGCTTGGCCACCGTCGGGGGGAGGCCTGAAGAAATTTGAGAGAGAGAGGGAGAGGAGAGAGAAAAAAAACTTTTTCACTAGAAGACAAATATCGCACAGAATTCGAAAATAATGTATTATTGCTTATGTTTTTGTGTTTTTTTTCTGTATGTTTTACAATGTAACCTAGACCCTTATTTATACTAAAAACCTAGTCTAGATTACAGATAAAATTTAAATAAAAAAAGCTTACAGATAATTATTCTAGAGAATATTCTTAAGGATATTTATCTTTACATATAATTATTATTTTTGAATAAAAAATAATATCTGGAGATAAATATCTTACAGAAAATTTTCTAAAATAAAAAAACTAATTATTATATATATATTTTTAAATATTCCGAAAATATTAAATAAATTCGAAATAATTTAAAATATATTTTATAATAATTTCCCTAATGTGCCCTTGAGCATCTTTGGAGACTTTGTGGCTTGACGCGTCCGGAATTTGACGTATCATGTATAACGTCGTTACGTCCGGGTCAAAATCGAGTGTTTACATCTTTCTTCTCCGGCGACCTTCTTTGCTGCTGCTCTAAGCTTTCTCTTGGGTTCTTCAAGCAAAGTAGAATACATTGTAGAAGTAGTGAATATATACATCTGAGTTTTGGGTAGCTTACAATATATGTCCCAATAACTAAATTGCATCTATCAGTTATGATTTTAATACGTTTTCTTTAGATTAATGAAATAGGATTTTAGAAAAAATATAAAATTAATTATATCAACTACGTGTGTCAAGATCAGAATGGTGAATTACTCTACTTATAAGAGTGAGAAGAATAATGTGAATTGGGAATTCAGTTTGGTGAGGGAGGAAAAGAGAGGTAGGAGAGGAGAGACGTTGCTACCCCAACCGCCGAAGCTCTCTTTCTTTCTTTCTCTCTCTATCTATAGGTCGCTTCCTTGGTCATCCAGCAATCTCTCTGTGTAACTAATTACAGACTTTGCTTCTCAGTTCTCTCTGCATATTTGATTCAACAATGAAACGAACGCCTCACCCTCTCAACCACCGTCTGACGACCCCTTTTCGACTTTGACATATGAAAATCCTGCCACCCAAGCTTTCATATATAAAAACACGTATATATACTTAGAACTCATCTTTTATATCTGCAAATTAAAGATATATAGCCAGAGAAGATGATGGAATCAGGGGTACCCATTTGCAGCAGCTGTGGAGAAGAGGTGAAGAATGGAGAAGAAGTATTTGTGGGGTGTCATGACTGTACCCTCCCTCTATGCAAGCTTTGCATGGACTACCAGATCAAGGAGCTGGGCAGAACCTCTTGCGTACGCTGTGCCACCCCATATCTTCATCTCCAATATGGTACCTACATTTACTATATATATAGCTAGAATTAATGAACATCACCTTAATTATTTATTTATTAATAATGTATCACTTAAATACTTAACTACATAATGTTTACTTTTATAAGAGAATAAATTTTACTTTACGTACATATTATATACCTCACTGCTTGCCTTGGCCTTGAATTGTTTCTCTCAAGTCCAACAATTAATATATATCCTACCTAGCAAGCTAATTGGTATTGTTTTGGTATCCTAGCTTCATATTAACTTCTACTGTCAGTCAGCTAGCTATATTAAGTTGTTTATTTAGTTGCCTAATTATGTATATATGTATCTAATGTTAATAATAACAATATTGTCTTAGCTAGTGTGCATAGATATATACTTGTAATTATATTAAATGCAAAATATATAAAAATTATAAATGTTACTTATTATTAAAAAAAAGTTACATTCCTTTGGGAATAACAAGATAATTGGAAATCACTGCATGATTAAGTACAAAAGCAATATCATTCAATCAGAACCAAGTCTATAACTACTAGTTGCTTTTTTAAATCATTTATATTGTCTCGTTGGTAATTTTAATATCTCTTAATCACTATTTTTTAATTTTGTAAAAAGAATCATAAATAATTAATATTTGAGATTGTTGATTATCTTAAACTTTAAAAGAAATCATTTTTTATAACCTATTTGAATTGACGGCTACATTTACTTTTTAATTTATTATTTTATATATGCATTTCCTAATGTATCATTCTTTTTTAATTTCTAATTATAATTTTTTTTAAGAGATTCATACTTAATATTTTTGTCTGTTTATATCATTTTTTAGACACATTTATAACATAGTATAAATATTGGAGAGTTTTGTAAATTGTGATGACGTCACATACGAAAGAAAAAAGATTAAAACAATATTGTTTGGATGAGGTGTAGTGTGAACATACCGATGTTTTGAAAATCAGACCGAATCGGTAGTCGGACTGTTAAATAGCAGAGGATGGGTCAGATTAGATTGAACCGAATCATATTGGGTCCGACCGAATTGAACTGATGCCGCCGGTTCACCAGTTCGAAAAATGAGCTAAACTGAAATAATACATGTTTTTAGACTGGGTCTATTTTTCGCTTGAACCATAGATCGGAAACTAGACACCTTGCTTCAAAACATTTGAAAAATCCTTGTTTAGGAACTAGTTTATGAAACACATAGTTTGAAAATTAGTATCAAAACAAAGGGGTGAAACCTGTCCGGTCGGACCGGTTTTTTAATTGTTTCGGCCGGATATTTATATTTTTTATCCGGTTTTTTTCCTTAAAAAAGCCGACTAAAAAACCATTTGAGGAAAAATAAATCGTCCATTGGTAGTACGATTTTTTTTTCCTTTCGGTTTAAATCGAAAATTCAAAATTAGTAATTACCATTTAAAATTTTCATCATTTTCATAGACTATATCAAACCGAAATGAAAATTAAAGTAAATTAATATAATTAAATAACTTATATAAAATAAAAGTAGAAAAAAATCTTCATAAGTGCCTCTTTTACAATTTATATTAACCTAATTAATGAATTATATTAATATAAATATCAACTTATATAATATATATTGTGTATATTTAATTAGCATAACGGTCGGTTTGGTCCCATGGTCCTTTAAGCGCAAAATCCGAACCGGACGGAAAACCGAACTAGAGTAAAACAATCCGACAAAAATCCAAACCGAATATTTCGGATTCAGTTTTTTCTGTACGGACCGGTCCGGTTTTCACCGATTTTTCTTACTATTTTCACCCTTACAACATAGCCTATTTTGAGTATTCTTCACTCCAAATTTTCACCAATGTTGAAAAAAAAAAAAAAAAAAAAAAAAACTCCCAGGCATTGTGGCACTCGTAGTCGTAATAGAAATGAATAAGCAAAAAAAAAAAAGATTGGTCGGAGACGAGACGGCAGCTTCGAGTTCGCAGTTAACAAACATTTCCTGCCGCACATAATAAAACCATTGCATTTCCATACTGTCTGCTCTGCCGTGCACACAATAGAAGAGCGCTGTCCATTGATGCATAAACTTCTCGAGGTCTGGTCCGGAAGAAGCAGGCCTTCCATATATGGCTTCTCTTCTTCTTCATAAAAAACCAAGCCTTCCATCTTTCTCTAATCATCCTCCTTATGTTACAAAACCACCCACTGTCAGACCCAAGTTCTACTGCTTCATTTTCTCTCACGTACGTTGTCATTGATGCATACTTGGGTTTTGGTACACAACACAGCTCATCACTCCGCCTTGTAGCTGTTACTTTTCTCTTTGAACTCCAAATGTATACTTTCCATTCTCACTGTTCCATCATAGTTACGACACTGTGGATGGGATGGGACGCAAAAACACCTGGCTACTAGTTCTTGTATAAACGGTGGAAATGTACGCCGTCTGTTTGATGAAATGCTTCATCCAGGAATGACTCCACCTTTCACCATATTTGACAGCCGATAAACCCGTGAAGGAGGAATTATGGGTTATTCGGTAGTTTTAATGTCTCTTTTGGTCTCAGATTTCTTAATTTATATTATTACTGGCTTGGAGATATTATGAGAGTTATTGAATGTATGATCATATTGGGTTAAATAAATGCTAGGGCCTAGGATTATGGTTCATTTCTTCAGCTTAAGCCACTCAATAATTATGATATCTTAGACATACCCATGAGTGTATACTTTTTCATTGTTTTTGGTTATTGATGTGGACTCTTTTCACCCACTTTTAAATGCTCCCCTAAAAAAACCCTAGTTAAAATCTCATTTTCTCACGAGGCAGGTCTATTAATTTCTTGCATGTGATGGTCATTTTCATACTATAGATGTATGTGCACCTCTAGCATGTAAATAAGATTTTCTGATTCATAATTTTACTACGAGTATTTTGCACCATATGTTAGTCTCAGTTCGACTCAATATCCGGACAACATCTTGAATGTTCTTCTTTTACTCTTCAGAGAATACGGTGGCCGATGTTGATGCAAAGGAATCCGGAAATCGATCCACAGTGGCAAAATACTTGGATAATTCTCAGCAGGTATTAGCATTTTCTTATCTTTCTTTGGATTCTTTGCAGATCAAGCATAATGAAACTTCAACTATTTAAAGGTGCTGAATAGATTAGATATTTTCTCGTTAACTTTAAAGAGATTTTGCTTCATGAGTATATCAGGTTTTGGTATTCTATTATAAATTTTCACACATGAATGCTGAAAAAATCTACATTTAATTTTGGTTAATCTAGGATGTTGGACTTCATGCGAGACATATCAGCACTGTTTCCACTGTGGATAGTGGTAGGTGTTAGTTGGATTCACTCTACTGATAAAGTTTGACCTATGCGTTGTGATTGTGCTTCTGCTTTACAAAATTATCTAAAGCTTTTCCCTATTTTCTCCTAGAATACAATGATGAACATGGGAATCCAATTTGGAAAAATCGAATTGAGAGCTGGAAGGATAAAAAGTCTAAGAAGAAAAAGACTCCATCAAAGGCTAAGGTGGAGACACAAGTTCCAAGTGAACAACAGATAGAAGAGAAGCAGTAAGTGCTAGACACTACATTATCAATTAACTAATATTACATGACTTGAGTTGGGTCCTTCCAAAGACCAACTTCTGTGTTGATGTATCAAGTACAAGTATAAAGATATCTTAAATATGTCTTCACTTCCGAAGCAACTCATTCATTCATAAACTGTCATTTTATTCATTTGCAGAATTGCAGATGTTATAGAGCCTCTTTCAACTGTCATTCCAGTTCCACGCAGCAAGCTGGGACCATACAGAACTGTGATAATTATGCGATTGGTAGTTCTGGTTCTTTTCTTCCATTATCGTGTGACGAATCCTGTGGATAGTGCCTTCGGTTTATGGCTTACATCCATTATCTGTGAGATTTGGTTTGCATTCTCCTGGGTGTTGGATCAGTTCCCCAAATGGTCTCCTATTAACAGAACTACCAACCTTGACAGTCTTTCAGCTAGGTACATACTCAAATGCAAACTCACTCGAAATTTTACTACTCTTGTTAAAACTTAGAGATAAGTGGTAGACATAATGCTGGTTAAATTAAAATAACACTCTACTTGCTTACAGATCTATATGTTTAGCCAAGCAAGTTTGCTTACGAAATCAAGGCCGAAAAAATTCGAATGGATTTACTCCAAAATCTGCTTTTAGTTTTTCCTCCTTGCTTTTGTATTTCATATTTTTTAGATTAAATCATTTGAAATTCCAATCATTAATTTGAATATTCTAAATATGTTAATATAATAAATTCGAATAACGGATCTATACAGCTGTTAACAAGGGTATAAAGTATGTTCATTCTACGACAGATTTGAAAGAGAGGGGGAACCTTCAGAACTTGCTGCTGTGGATTTTTTTGTGAGTACAGTTGATCCTTTGAAGGAGCCACCGCTGATCACGGCCAACACTGTCCTTTCAATCCTTGCTGTGGATTATCCTGTGGATAAAGTCTCCTGTTACGTTTCTGATGACGGTGCAGCCATGCTTTCATTTGAATCTCTTGTTGAAACAGCAGACTTTGCCAGGAAGTGGGTACCATTCTGCAAGAAGTTTTCGATCGAGCCACGTGCTCCTGAATTCTATTTTTCTCAGAAGATTGACTATCTGAAAGATAAGGTTCAACCATCTTTTGTGAAGGAGCGCCGAGCAATGAAAGTAACAACTTAAAAGCTCTTCTAGTTCCCATATAAATATCAGTTGATTGCTTATAATGATCTAGTCTTTTGGTAACAGAGGGACTATGAGGAATTTAAAGTGCGCGTTAATGCGTTGGTGGCAAAAGCTCAGAAAGCACCAGAAGAAGGTTGGTCCATGCAAGATGGTACGCCATGGCCTGGAAATAATACTCGTGATCACCCTGGCATGATTCAGGTAAAACCATCTTTCTGACATGTAGACTTAATGATAAGTATTACGTTTTAGGAGTTAGATCCTGAATTTTGTTTATGAGCTAGATCCTGAATTTGGGTCTATATCCAAAAATGTGCTATCTCTAAATTTCATGTGATGCCTATTTGATACTTTAGGTTTTCCTTGGGAATACTGGAGCTCATGATATTGAGGGAAATGAAATTCCGCGTCTCGTATATGTCTCCAGGGAGAAAAGACCTGGTTACCAGCATCACAAGAAAGCTGGAGCAGAAAATGCACTGGTACCGAAACATGTTCTTGTGATACTCTGTACTATATATTAATAATAAGTTCTAATACTTAATTTCATTTTCTATTCATAATATATACAGGTGAGAGTGTCGGCTGTCTTAACAAATGCTCCCTACATCCTCAACCTTGACTGTGATCACTATTTAAACAATAGCAAGGCAATCCGTGAGGCAATGTGCTTCATGATGGACCCGGTAGTAGGAAGAGATGTGTGCTATGTTCAGTTCCCACAGAGATTTGATGGAATTGACCCTAGTGATCGCTATGCCAACCGAAACACAGTTTTCTTTGATGTAAGTAGAAATCTCTTCGTTCTTTTGTTACCAGCCTGCTCAAGATTATCATGATGTTTATGTTTCGCCAAGATACATGCTGAAATAGTGTTACAAGTCTGCTGACATCATAATTCCTAATGATATCAGGAATGTTACATTTGGGTAGACGTGTTCTCAGGTTTTTCAATACTACATAGTTGGACCATTGGATTATATTCTCTCCAGAATCCAGCATCTCCACTTTGGGGAATTTAAAATTCATGTTAATGTTTCAAGATGTAGAAAAAAAAACTAAGGTCGTTTTATTCGTTTCTAGAGTAAAATAGAATGGACCTCTCGTAGAATAACAAGTGGTAACGATTGGTGGATTACTCGTGACATCTCGTCTATATATTAGAACTGAGGGAACATTGTTTAACTTATCAGGTCAACATGAAAGGTCTGGATGGAATTCAGGGTCCAGTTTATGTGGGTACAGGATGCGTCTTTAACAGGCAAGCACTCTATGGTTATGGACCTCCTTCCATGCCCTCTATTCCAAAGAGCTCGTCATCATGCTCATGGTGTGGCTGCTGCTCTTGTTGTTGCCCTTCAAAGAAACCTTCTAAAGATGTGTCGGAGCTCTACCGAGAGGCCAAACGAGATGATCTCAATGCCGCCATCTTTAACCTTCATGAGATTGACAGTATGTGGAAATTTTATATGCAACTGATTTTGAGCAGAGTGATTCAGTTCTCATAGCTGATGCATTTCACAATGTATTGCAGATTATGATGACCACGAGCGATCCATGCTGATCTCGCAGATGAGCTTTGAGAAAACCTTTGGCTTGTCATCTGTTTTTATTGAGTCAACACTAATGGAAAATGGAGGAGTGCCCGAGTGTGCCAATTCACCAATATTGATCAAGGAAGCAATTCATGTGATTAGTTGTGGCTACGAAGAGAAGACTGCATGGGGGAAAGAGGTATACGTTAAAATTCCTCTTGAACCTTTTTTTAATACATTGATTAAAAGGCCAGATACCTTAGCACCTAGTCTATAAAGGCCGAGAGTAGCTACATTTTGCTAAAAAATTTTGATCAGTTATCTATTCTGCTGTTTAACATTAGAGTCAATGTACATGCAAGTATAACAGGACACATCTGACCCATGTATTTGCTCTGTAGATTGGCTGGATTTACGGTTCAGTTACAGAGGATATCTTAACAGGTTTCAAGATGCACTGCAGAGGATGGAGGTCGATCTATTGCATGCCTTTAAGACCAGCATTCAAAGGTTCAGCACCCATCAACTTGTCTGATAGGTTGCACCAGGTTCTCCGATGGGCCCTTGGATCTGTGGAGATTTTCCTGAGCAGGCATTGTCCCCTTTGGTATGGCTTCGGTGGAGGCCGTCTCAAATTGCTCCAGAGACTAGCGTACATCAACACAATTGTCTATCCATTTACATCACTTCCTCTTGTTGCCTACTGCACCATTCCTGCGATTTGCCTACTCACAGGAAAATTTATCATCCCAACGGTAATAAATTTCTCTCTTGCATACTACATCCACATGATAATATTCAATGAAACCTATATAACATACGAGAATTCTGAATCAGCTAGGGGTTTTGAATACCATGTATCTTATGCATTTTGGAGGATAGAGGTGATAAAACGCAAATGAATGAGACAGTGCATTGCAAGTTGCGTTCTTTTCTTTCCTAATAACGGAAGTATGATCCTGCCGGGTGCTTTGCTAAAACTGATTTTCGATTCACCCCTGAAAAATTGTTTTAATCTTATTCCCCAGCTCTCGAATCTCGCGAGCATGTTATTTCTGGGCCTTTTCCTCTCCATTATCATTACCAGTGTCCTCGAGCTGCGGTGGAGCGGAGTCAGCATACAGGACTGGTGGCGTAACGAGCAATTTTGGGTGATCGGAGGGGTTTCAGCGCATCTCTTTGCTGTCTTCCAAGGGTTTCTGAAGATGTTAGCAGGGATTGATACCAACTTCACAGTCACTGCAAAAGCAGCAGAAGATACGGAGTTTGGAGATCTCTATCTGTTCAAGTGGACAACTGTCTTAATACCACCCACAACCCTTCTTGTTTTGAACTTGGTGGGTGTTGTTGCTGGATTCTCTGATGCCCTCAACAAAGGGTATGAAGCATGGGGTCCACTTTTCGGGAAAGTCTTCTTTGCATTCTGGGTTATTGTTCATCTCTATCCATTCCTCAAAGGTCTCATGGGGCGGCAGAATCGAACTCCAACGATCGTCATTCTGTGGTCAGTGCTACTAGCCTCTGTTTTCTCTCTCGTTTGGGTAAAGATAGATCCATTCGTAAGCAATGGAAATAGTAGCACTGCAGCACAGAGTTGCATTTCTATAGATTGCTGATCTGAGGAGTACACTGTTGTTTTGTTTTATGGAACATGGAATGTATGCTGTGAAGTTTTATGTGCCTCTGAGAGTGTTGGACCATAAACTTTGTTTAGAGAAATTGATACTGTAAAAAGTGGAAACTTCTACAAAGTAAAGCTCATAGTAATATATGATTGTTGTTTCCTATGAGTTCACGCATGTGTTGCATTTTTCAAGTCTTTACAGCTGCTCGATAGTTTTGCAACAGCTTTCAATCTGATATATCTGTAGCGGTATTTAGCAGTTATTGTAGAGTTAATAAAATTGTGTTGTTTTGATTTGCTGCGTGACTGTCTTTGCTGCCTCCGGGATTCTTGAAGGAAAATAATTGCGAGAAAATAAAAGATTATTATTCAATGTGCTCATAGAAGGTGTAGCTGGATCATTAGATGATCGGTTACTTAGCCGAAGCTGAAGATGTATCCACCACAACTGAGATGTCCTTATCTCAAATCAGAACCTTCACATCTCTATAACCAGAAAAGTAGTGACATAGATTTATAAAAATTGAAAGTAGCAGCCCACCCTTACAACTAACACTACCTTTTAGCTCCTCTCCAACTGAAAGGCACTACAGAAACTACCACTTGTTGATGCACCATAATATAAAAAGCTCAGGAACATAGATTAGAAAATGCATAAACGATTTCTGCCAAGGAGAGAAAGAGGATGGAATCCGAGATGCCTATTTGCTATAGCTGTGGTGAGCAGATCAAGCTGTTTATTGCCTGCCATGGATGCAAATATGTTGTCTGCATGGATTGCTTGGATCTTGAAGCCAACAAAGGAAGGAAATGTTGCTTGCATTGTGGTACTCCCTATGATGATGGTAATTATATTGTCATTCCCTTTGTTTCTGTTGGTCATTTTGTGTATGTTTGGCTTGTGATATTGAAATGGATGATTGATCATGGTGCTTGAGAGTGGATACGACTCACAGCCATGATTTATAATTTTTAAGAAAGTCGAATGCTTGGTTTAAAGTGCGATGCGCAGAGAAGAGATTATGTGTGGGAGTCTGGGAGATACAGTTAAGGTTCTGAGAGTATAATCTACAAGTACATTATAAAGACAATGGATCGATTTATTCAGTGATATGTATATGTTTTTATAATATTTATTGTGGCTGTATGCATCTCTAGAACCGTGGATATTATAAAGAAAAATGCTTCGTCTCAATCAAAAGAAATTTTTGCATAGTTTGATATCATTGCAGAATGTGGTATATTATAAGGGTTAATACCACTTAATTAAAGAGTAAAATACAAGTTAAGATGGATGATATTTTGGTACTGAAAAACAAATCCATCTGCATTGCATCCCTCAGAGGACTCACTAGCCAAAGCAAACTCCGTGGCGTCTGATAATGATGAATCTCATCTGGAGAATCTTCAACAGGTACAAGTACATCCTTCCCATAGTAATCTTCAATCTGTTGATGCATCACTTTAAACTGTAAAATAGACTATTATTTGATGCAATATCAGTGCTTTAGTACAGCTTTACAAGAAACAGAGAGTGGGGTTTAAGTACTGTAAACTATGGTTTTACAGGATGCTGGAGTTTCTACTAGGCATGTGCGCAGTGAAACTGGTATGTGTTTATAAAAGAAAGGTTCTACTGCAATAATCCAATCCAAGATGAGCTGAATTTAAACTGCATTACTCTGAGTTTTCTAGAAAACAATGGGAATACAATTTGGAAGAACAGAGTGGAGAGCTGGAAGGATAAAAAAGTCGAGAAGAAAACACCTGTTTCCATGACTAATCCTGAAGCTGTCAGTCCTCCAAAGCTAGAGATGGAAGAGAAACAGTGAGTGCTGAACTTCGTGTAATAATGCATATGTTGAAGAATCCTTGATGCGATATCATAAAGTTACTTGAAACTATAGCAGAATCGGTTATATCTCATACATTCAGTTTTTTGTTTTTGTTTTTTCAGATCAACAGATGCTACAGAACCACTGTCAACTGTTGTCCCTATCCCAGTCAACATTCTAAGAGGATACAGAGCTATGATTCTCATGCGGTTAATTATCGTGGTCATTTTTATTGGTTATCGAGTGACAAATCCTGTTGATGATGCATATGCCTTATGGCTTACATCTGTCATATGTGAAATATGGTTTTCATTATCATGGGTGTTGGATCAGTTCCCTAAATGGTCACCAGTCAATAGGAACACTTATATGGACGCTCTATCAGCAAGGTAGAGATCCATCCACAACTGCAGGAAAACTAATTATATTGTTCATTACTTTTTCTAGAAGGTATGCCTTCATGAACAAGAATTTGTCATGTACTGTAACAGGTATGAGAAAGAGGGTGAACCTGCAGAGCTTGCTGCTATAGATTTCTTTGTTACTACAACTGATCCAACTAAAGAACCACCATTAGTCACAGCCAATACTGTGCTTTCCATCCTTGCTGTGGACTATCCTGTGGAGAAGGTTTCCTGTTATGTTTCAGATGACGGTGCTTCCATGCTTACTTTCGAATCTCTTGTTGAGACTGCCAGTTTTGCAAGGAAATGGGTGCCATTTTGCAAAAAATTCTCAATTGAACCTCGTGCTCCGGAATTTTACTTCTCTCAGAAGATTGACTACTTGAAGGATAAAGTTCAACCTTCCACTGTGAAGGAACGGCGGTCAATGAAAGTAAGCACTTTAACACAGCATGCTAGTTATGGTCGACGAATAATGGCTTTCCCATATATTCTGAAGTATGACATTTATATATTGCTTTTAATAGAGAGACTATGAGGAGTTCAAGGTGCGCATCAACGCTCTGGTGGCTAAGGCTCAGAAAAAGTCAGCGGAAGGTTGGATCATGAAGGACGGAACACCATGGCCCGGAAATAACTCACGCGATCATCCGGGGATGATTCAGGTACCTCAGTCAATCTGCATAAAATGTTGTGATATTATAGGAAAAATGTTTTCTTTTTTAAGTTTTCAAATCTGACAAACTAAATAGAATCATGCAATAGTTGTACCTTTTTTAGAGGGTGGTGTTTCCATTGATATTCTCCATAGTTTTCCTCTCCAGGTCTTGTTTACTAACTTTAGATGGAATTGCTTTGCACTTTTTAAGGTTTTTCTTGGACGTAGTGGAGCCCATGATGTTGATGGAAACGAACTTCCTTGTCTAGTGTATGTCTCGAGGGAGAAGAGACCCGGAATTCGGCATCACAAGAAAGCTGGAGCAGAAAATGCTCTGGTCAGAGTATCTGGAATCCTGACAAATGCCCCATACATACTCAACCTTGACTGCGACCACTTTGTTAACAACAGCAAGGCTGTTCGCGAGGCAATGTGTTTCTTGATGGATCCACAATTGGGAAAAGATACGTGCTTTGTTCAGTTTCCTCAGAGATTTTTTGGGATGGATCGATACGCTAACCGAAACACTGTTTTCTTTGACGTATGTTTTTCTTTGACTTATTAACCAAGCAAGCTTCTATTCTATTCTTAAAGAGAGCTTCTTCAAATGATTATGATTCTTTTTGGATTCAGGCTACCATGAAAGGATTGGATGGCATTCAAGGGCCAGTTTATGTCGGTACTGGCTGCGTGTTCAATAGGCAAGCACTTTATGGATATGGACCATATTCAAAACCTCCAACATCAACAAAACTCTTGTCATTGTCAATGTTTCTTCGTACGTCAAAGAAAGATCCATCAGAAGTTAAGAAAGATGCGACAAATGAAGATCTAGATGCTGCCATCTTCAATCTCCGAGAACTCAAAAGTGAGTAAAACAGTCCATCATTTTTGCTTATTTTTACTTCTTCCACTGCAACTTCGTCTCTGTGTGCAGATTACGATGAGAATGAAAGATCGATGCTGGTTTCCAAGATGAGCTTCGAGAAAACATTTGGCTTATCATCTGTGTTTATCGAGTCAACAAGAATGGAGAATGGAGGGATACCTGAATCTGTGAGCGCGGTTAAATTAATCAGGGAAGCAATTCATGTCATTGGCTGCTGCTATGAAGATAAGACCGACTGGGGAAAAGAGGTTGATGCATTTAGTTACACTTTTTACTTCTAAACAGCTATTTTTTGTTGTAAAATGAATCTCGAACTGCTGCATTGTATGTTTATGTGCAGATTGGTTGGATGTACGGGTCGGTAACAGAGGATATCTTGACCGGTTTCAAGATGCACTGCAGAGGATGGAGATCGATCTACTGCATGCCTTCAAGAACCGCATTCAAAGGGTCAGCACCACTGAATCTGTCTGATAGGCTGCACCAAGTTCTTCGATGGGCACTCGGGTCGGTCCAGATTTTCTTGAGCAGACACTGTCCACTCTGGTATGGGTTCAGAGGAGGACGCCTTCATTGGCTGCAAAGATTAGCATACATCCACAGCATTGTTTACCCATTCACATCTTTTCCTCTCGTCACTTATTGCTTGATCCCTGCTATTTGCCTTCTCACTGGACAATTCATTGTTCCATCAGTAAGTAAAGACGAGATAGAAAGCAGGATAGAATAGAATGAATTATGATTGATTAATGAAATGGTTATTATTGTGTTTCAGCTGACAAACTTATCCAACATGCTTTTCATGGGGCTGTTCCTATCCATCATTGTGACCAGCATACTGGAGATGATATGGAGCAAAGTAAGCATAGGGGATTGGTGGCGAAACGAGCAGTTTTGGGTGATTGGTGGGGTGTCGGCCCATCTGTTTGCAGTGTTTCAAGGGTTTATAAATTGGGTTGGGGGAATTGATGCAAACTTCACAGTGACTGCTAAAGCACCAGAAACAGAGGAGTTGGAGTTGGGAGGAGAGTACATGTTGAAATGGAGCACATTGCTCATACCTCCCACCACCATACTGATTGCCAATATTGTTGGAGTGGTGGCAGGATTCTCTGATGCCCTAAATAAAGGATACGCATCGTGGGGCCCGCTTCTAGGAAAGGTGTTCTTTGCAGTATGGGTGATCCTCCATCTCCATCCTTTTCTCCAAGGTCTTATGATGGGTGGTGGTAAACAAAACAGGATTCCGACCATCATTATATTGTGGTCGGTATTGCTTGCGTCGGTGTTTTCAATGATTTGGGTCAAGTTAAGTCCGTTTGTGAGTAGTGTTGATCCCACAACGCTAGTACCAACCTGCATTGCTATTGATTGTTGATGTTTGTTTCATCCAGCCAGTCAGTGATTATGCTCCACCAAGTGATGATCATATGTGATGGTAGTAGTAGGAGTTTTGTGTTATTGATGTTGTTGGAATTAAATATCTATCAGATTTCATTCTTTGATCAATAAATAATGCCTTTGCCTTCTATTCTATTCTAGTCTAATCCCCTTTGATTTACATTGCATGAATTGATTCCACTTCCATACGTTTCCTAATGAAGAAATATGAGCCAAACAAATCTGATGATACATGGGTGGTGCATTGCATCGTCAATGTAAACACTTAATTTTGGACAACGCGCGACACGTGTGACATGTGGCATACTAAACGAGAGTGTCTAAATACAGCAAGTTAGGAAGCTTCCAAGAATGCTCAGTGCAATATTAGGACAATTATCTTTATTTATTGCAGAATATATTTTCAAAATATTTGTATTAAATGTTAAAAATATTTAGCATTTTATTAGGAGAATAAATCAGTGTAATTTACTGATTAATTAGTTCTAGTCTAGATTAGTATAAATATGAGTATCTAATATATGTAAAAACATACAGAAAAACACCACAACAACAATAATACATTACTTTCTCGAGATTCTCGCGATTTTGTCCTTTTGTGCTTTAGATTAAAAAAAAAAAAAAAAAATTACTGCCTCTCCTTGCTTTTCGCCGGCGTCTATCCCTGCCTCGCCGGTGGCCGTCCTTCGCGTCTGCCGTCCAGACTACCTCGCCGGCCACTCCACTCGCCCCTCGCGTCCACCTGCCTGCCCGAGTCTCTCTCTCTCTCTCTCTCTCTCTCTCTCTCTCTCTCTCTCTCTCTCTCTCTCTCTCTCTCTCTCTCTCTCTCTCTCTCTCTCTCTCTCTCTCTCTCTCTCTCTCTCGTCGAAGAAAGCAGCAGCTAACCACCACGCCTTCGATGGAGCTCGTCCAGTCACTGTCCTCGACCGCACCTTCCGTCCCAGCAGCCACGACCGTAACTCCACCGCGCTCCATCCGCCGTGGTTCGCTCAGCCCCGCCAAGTCGCTCGCCATCCTTCCCAGCTCGTTTCGCCCATCGCCGGAGCCCCGTTATCCAGTCACATCCATCGACGGAGATCAATCTGCCGGAGCCCCGTCATCCGCTGCGCCGCCTGGAGCTTGATGTCGTGTCGTCCACACCAGTAGCCGCCGTGAAGTCCTTCCCCAAGGCACCTGTGATGTCCCTGCTGCTTCTTTTTGTTTTTTGTTTATTTTATTATTTATTATTATTAATTTATATGTTTGTTTATTATAATTATATTAGGATAAACTGATTTTTTATTCAACTAGGTGCGTACAACACTAATCACATGTTGCAACATTGTTTATTTTATTATTTTCATACATGTTATGTTATTATATTTAATTTGACATAATAGTCCGAATTTTGATTAGTTTATATTAATTAAAAGGTTAATTGTGTATATTCGTCATGTTAGTTCGCGTCGATTTAATTATATATGGTAACCGTTGGTATAATTTAATTTTATCGCTGTTAATGTTTGAGTCAATTTATAATTGATTAACGGTAAAATTGTCAAATGAAGTGAATTGAGTACTGATGGGTTCGACTACAGCCGTTAGGCCCTTTAACGGTGAGGAAACGGCAAATAGGCCTGGTGGGCCCAAAACGAAGGCCAAGATGGCCCAGACAAAGGATCCCGACGAAGAGAGCCCGAGGATGAGAGGTCCCGACAGAGTCGGACCTGACAAGTGAGCTGAACGCTCCCGACGAGATGCCTCCGAGTAGGCCCCGATGACGAATCCCTGAGAACAATAGGCCCTGTCACGATGACGAGGGGCCCCAAGCGGTGACACAACGAGATAATTCTGGAGTCCCCGATGTTAGTCGGGACTCGCTATCAGAGGATAAGGCCGGGATACGCGGGGCGTGGCTGAGATACGCGGAACGTGGTTAAGATACACGGAGCGTGACCGAGATACGCGGGGCGTGGCCGAGATAAGCGAGATCATGGCCTAGATAGGCGGGATCACACCCGAGATACGCGGGATACGGGCTAACCACCTCCAACGGTTCACCAGGTAACTGAGGTATCTCTTCGCCTATAAAAGGGCAAGAGGTCACCTCAGATCACTTACGTTGAATTACATTTACTTGAGATTACTGCTTGCCAGTCCGTACGAGGTACTCATTTAAGCATCGGAGAGGGATTCTGGGTCACCGCCCGGTCTATCCCCTCTTGCAGGATTGCGTGGAGCGAAGGAGCTAGGATCGCCGTCAAAGACCGTACCGGAGTTCCACCGTGATCCAACATTGGCGCCGTCTGTGGGAAGCAAACAAAAAGCAGATATGCCTTCTACTCGTTCAATGGCGGCTGGCAAGCAAAGAAGGCAAGGACAATCTGGTGGCTCTCGTCACCCCGCTGCAACAACTCTGAATTCACTACCGGAACAGGAGGAAAACCAGAACCATCCCGCTGCTGAGCTCTCCCAGACAGGGGGCATAATGAAGGTCCCGAAGAGATTGCCGCTCAGCACCAGGGCAATAGAGAGCAGGAGGCTCCCCCAGCTACGGACCTGACAAGAGTTGTGGCAGAAGCCATGCCCATATTTTTGGCAGCTGTGGAGGCTCTCTTGGATCGGAGAGAGGCTGCGAAGAGGCAGGAGGAGATGCCCCCGTTGGAAGAAGCGCCCCCAACAGCAGAGGTTCGGAACGTACAGGAGGCTCCGCCCCGAGGTCAGGACAGGAGTCGGGTGTCCGTTCAGCCAGAGAGGTTCGTGGTTGATGGGCCAGGACCAGTACAGCACAGGACCATTCCCCTGAATGGTCCCATCACCCCCGATCAGGTGGTAAAGATCGTGAACATCTGCATGGGAGAACAGAAGCCGCTGGTGTCGGAGCTGAGGGATCGATCTACTCATCCCTTCGTTCCTCGACTTATAGACACCCTAGCCCCACCAGGGCTGGGTATCCCCACGATAAAGGAATACGATGGCGAAGGAGATCCGGTTCGTCATGTCCAGAAGCACCTCATGGCGTGTCTGGGAAGAGCCCCGAATGAAGACATAGTGTGCACGCTGTTCCCGAACACACTTGGGGAAAGAGCCCTGACCTGGTTCTTTAGTTTGCCCCCAGGCTGCATCACTTGCTGGGCAGATATGCACGACCGGTTCATTCAGCAGTACCAGGGTCTTAGACGTTTGCTGAAGAGTGTGAGGTCCCTGACCCAGGTGGTCCAAAGGCCCGACGAATCGCTGGCACACTATTACCAGCGGTACACTGCCAGTGTGGCAGAGATTGATGAGGAGATCTCGGAGGGTGAAACCATCCGTACATTCATTCGGAACCTAACGGCCCCCTATGGTTCCGACCTAATGCATAGCGTGGCTGAGAAAGCCGTGTGGAATATGGAGGCGCTACAGAAAAGGGTGAAACGACAAATAGATGTACAGGAGTCGAAGATAGCCGCTGGAGAGTTTGAGCCCCCGAAATCGAATAAAGGGAAGCAGTCGGTTAAACCTTTCGACGATCGTAAGTCAAATGGCAGACCCGAGGGCAGTCGGGATCGAGGACGCACTGGTCGGAGGGATGATAGGCGTTCTTTAAGGAAGGACAAGCGGGAGGATCTCGACATTCCTCTCAACTGCTCCATGGCGGAGGTACTAATGGTCATGGAACGACAAGGTATCTCTAGGTACCCCCCGAAGAAGGAAGGAGAGTTTTTGGGATCCCGCACCGACCGCTACTGTCGATTCCATCGCGCGAATGGCCACGACACCAACCATTGCCGGGAGCTGAAGAAGGAGATCGAGAAACTGATCCAGAAGGGAAAGCTTAAAGAGTTCGTCG
Organism: Clarkia xantiana subsp. parviflora; assembly: GCA_036873135.1. Classification (NCBI taxonomy): domain Eukaryota; kingdom Viridiplantae; phylum Streptophyta; class Magnoliopsida; order Myrtales; family Onagraceae; genus Clarkia; species Clarkia xantiana. The sequence goes on from JAPTYO010000001.1 coordinate 14,597,358, forward strand.
GGGATAAGCGGTGTTGATCCCGCTCTCGGTCCCGATCGCGGTCCCGTTCCCGATCCCGCGATCGGTCCTCAAAGAAGAAGAGAACCGACCCAGAGTCATCCGGTGCTCGTAAAGAGAGACGGGGCACTATCAATGTGATTCACGGAGGGTTTGCTGCTGGAGGTGATACTTCATCCTCCCGAGAGGCTTATGCCTCTAGAATTCCTACGGCGGTGGTGCTGGGTAAGAGGTCCCGATCCTGGACCCTGAAGGAAGAAATGGTGATCTCCTTTTCGTCGGAGGATCTCATAGGCGTGGAAACTCCGCACGACGACGCCTTGGTTGTAACCTTGGATGTAGACGGGTTCGAGAAGAGACGAATTCTGATCGATGGGGGAAGCTCCTCCGATATTCTATTTATGGAAGCGCTGGAGGCCATGGGAAAAACGAAGAAAGATCTGAAGGAGGCAAACTTCCCGATGGTCGGGTTCTCTGGTTCAACCTCCTATCCGCTAGGAGTAATCACCTTACCAGTGGAGTTTGGTAGTGGGTGGATGTCAGAAAGGAGGAACGTGGAATTCATGGTAGTTGATTCCGTAGGGACTTACAACGCGATTATCGGGAGGACCACCATCAACCCCCTAATGGCGGCTGCCTCGACAGTACACCAGAAGATGAAGTTCCCGACCGACCACGGAGTTGGAGAAGTTAAGGGTGACCAGGTAGCTTCCCGAAAATGCTATGTTAACGCCACCCGGAGGAGGAGGCGAGAGGCCATGACTGTCCTCCAGACAGATACAGATCCTAGAGAGGAGTTTGGCGCCCCGCCCTTGTAGAAGATCTAAAAGAAGTTGAAATCGACGGACCCTAGAGGAAGGTGAAAATCGGGTCTGCTCTGACTGAGGAGACAACCCAAAAATTGATTGAGTTGCTGAAGGAGTTCAAGGAGCTGTTTGCCTGGTCCCCGAGCGATATGCCAGGAATCAGCCCCGATGTGATCGTACACGAGCTGAAGATAGATCCCGCGATCAAACCTATCACGCAGAAAAGGCGTCCGATGGGCACGGACAAGAAGGTCGCGATCCAGCAGGAGGTGGGCAGGCTGCTCGATGCTGGGTTTATTAAAGAACTCCGATTCCAGACTTGGGTCGCTAATCCAGTGCTGGTGAAGAAGACTAATGGGAAATGGCGGATGTGTGTGGATTTCCGCGACCTGAACAAGGCTTGCCCGAAGGACTGCTACCCACTCCCGAGAATCGACCAGCTGGTAGATGCCACGTCGGGGCATGAGCTGTTGAGCTTCATGGATGCATATTCGGGCTATAACCAAATCAAGATGGCCAAGGAGGACGCTCCTCACACAGCGTTTTATGCAGACAGTGACATCTATCACTACGATGTCATGCCTTTCGGGTTAATCAATGCCGGGGCAACCTACCAGCGGATGGTGAATAAGCTGTTCGGAGATATGTTGGGGGAAACCATGGAAGCTTACGTGGATGATATGCTGGTGAAGTCCCGACAAGCTGAGGATCATGTGCACAACCTAACCCTGGCGTTTGAGCGGATGAGGCTTCATCAGTTCCGCTTAAACCCGACGAAATGCGCCTTCGGAGTCCACTCAGGGAAGTTTTTGGGCTTTATGGTGAGCCAGAGAGGAATTGAGGTGAATCCCGAGAAGCTGAGGGCGATTGAGGAGATGCAGTCTCCGATAAACCATCGGGAGGTACAAGTGCTGAATGGCCGACTAGCTGCAATGAATCGCTTCCTGTCCAAAGCTAGCGATCAATCAATGCCATTTTTTGAAGTCCTGAGGGCCAACAAGAAGTTTGAGTGGACCGACAAGTGTGAAGAAGCGTTCCAAGCACTCAAGCAGCACCTTCGCACCCTCCCGCCGTTGGCGAAACCGGTTCCAGGCGAGCCGCTCTATCTTTACTTGGTTGTTTCTGAATTTGCCATTAGCTCTGTATTAGTGAAGGTTGTCGAGGGTAATCAAGTCCCCGTCTATTATGTAAGCAAGGCGTTTGCCAAGTCTGAATTAAATTATCCTGCCGTTGAGAAGTATCTCTTTGCGTTGATTACAACTGCTCGGAAGCTAAGGCCTTATTTCCACGCACACGAGATTACTGTGCTGACGAACCAGCCTTTGAAGCATTTTTTGAATCGACCGGATGCGTCGGGGAGATTAGTGAAATGGGCAGTAGAGCTTAGTGAGTTTCGCATACACTTTGCTTCGAGAACGGCTATTAAGGGTCAGGCGTTGGCGGATTTCATAGCAGAATCTACAGCCCCCGATCTAGAAGAAGCGGGGCCTGTAGAGGGGGCAACCATGGAGGTCCCGACAGAAGAACAATCAGAGAGGGCAGAGCAATCAGAACAGCCAAATGAGGAAAATACCTGGGAGATGTACACGGATGGCTCCTCGAGTTCAGACGGATCAGGAGCAGGCTTTTTGTTAATACCACCAGGTGGAGGTAAGCCGCTCCGATATGCCCTGGCTTTAACATTCAAGGCCACAAACAACGAAGCGGAGTACGAGGCTCTTATCACGGGCCTGAAAATTGCTAAAGGCTCTGGAGTCGATCACTTGAGAGTGAAGTGTGACGCAGCTTTAATCGTGAACCAGGTTCAAGGGCGATACGAAGCGAGGAGTCCGATAATGAAGAAGTACCTGCGCGAGGTACAAGCCCTGAAGGAGAGCTTTAAAAGCTTCGATATCGAGGCAATCCCCGAGGGAGGAGAACGTAGAGGCAGACGCCCTGAGCAAATTTGCCCTGGGGGCACCCTTGGAAGAAAATCGGAAGGTGCACTTCTTAGAGAAGGTGATCTTATCGACCATCGACCCAACATAGGTGTGTACCATCGAGGCAAAACCGGAGGAGGAGCCCACTTGGATGACCCCGATAGTCGCATACCTGACTACGGGGGCAGTCCCCGATGATAAGATAGTAGCTGACAGGATACGTCGGATCGCGGCTAATTACGTGATGCTAGACGATCAGCTGTACAAGAAGGGCTGGTTCTCGACTTCGTACTTGAAGTGTGTGGCAGAACCCGATACAAATCGAATCCTGAAGGAGGTGCATGAAGGGGTCGCGGCCTGCCATGAGGGAGCCCGATCCATCATGAGGAAAGTGCTGAACTTGGGCTATTATTGGCCTACGATGAGCAAGGAAGCAACGACGTTGGTCCGATCCTGTGACGCGTGCCAGAGGTACGCCCCGAGTATCGTGGCTCCGGCCGCTAATCTGACGTCCATCAAGAGCGCTTGGCCCTTCGCGCAATGGGGCATCGACTTGGTGGGACCCTTCCACAAGCACAAGGTCAATGTAAGTATTTACTTGTAGCTATCGATTATTTTTCGAAATGGATAGAAGCAAAGGCGTTGGCCAGAACGATGGGGAACCAGATACGGGATTCCTAAGGTGGTGATCAGCGACAATGGTCCACCGTTTAACGGCTCTCAGGTGAGGGAGTATCTGGAGGAGTTGAACATCGAGCATCGGACAGCTTCCGTACGCCATGCTCAGACGAACGGTCAGGTGGAATCAGCCAACAAAATCGTGATGGATGGCCTAAAGAAGAGGGTCTATGCCTTGAAGGGCAAATGGCTGAACGAATTGGAAAACGTGCTTTGGGCTGTTAGAACGACACCCAAACGATCAACGGGGGAGACTCTGTTTGGCCTCGTTTATGGCACGGAGGCTGTCGCCCCCGTGGAGGTAGCTGTGGCGTCCCATCGGATGAGATATTACGAGCCTCTGACGAATGATGAGATGAGACGTCTGGACTTGGACTTGCTCGAAGAGAAGAGGCGGGAAGCTGATGAAGTCCAAGCTCGAATGCGTTTGGCGACGGCCAGGTACTACAATCGGCGAGTGAAATCCCGATAGTTCTTCGTCGGGGAGCTGGTTTGGCGTCGCAACGAGTTTACCCTTTTGGATCGAATCAACAAGATGTCACCAAAATGGGAAGGACCTTATAAGGTCGTGGGGATGCCAGCTCCAAATGCGTACAAATTGGAAGACCTCGATGGCAGAGTATTAAAGCATTCTTTTAGTGGCGAACACTTGAAGAAACACCATGCTTGATGAAAAGTCGCCTTAAGTGGTGCCCGACGAAAAGTCGCCTTAAGTGGTGCCCGAAGAAAAGCCGCCTTAGGTGGTGCCCGATGTAAAATCGCCTTAAGTGGTGTATGCTGTTTATCGCTTAATTCGATGTAAGCCAAATTTTATGCCATCAATAAATAAAGAGGTTGCTTCCAATCAGAGTCATTCTTAGATTTATGCTAAGTGTTAAAGTCGCCTTGAGTGGTGCACGAGAAAAGTCGCCTTGAGTGGTGCAAGATGTAAAGTCGCCTTAAGTGGTGCACGAGATTAAGCCGCCTTAAGTGGTGCACGATGTAAAGTCGCCTTAAGTGGTGCACGAGATTAAGCCGCCTTAAGTGGTGCACGATGAAAAGTCGCCTTAAGTGGTGCTCGGTTCTTAGATTTATTCTAAGTATTGAAAAGTCGCCTTAAGTGGTGCACGATATTAAGTCATCTTAAGTGATGCATGTGTTTTAGATTTATTCAAGTATTGAAAAGTCGCCTTAAGTGGTGCACGATATTAAGTCGTCTTAAGTGATGCATGTGTTTTAGATTTATTCTAAGTATTGAAAAGTCGCCTTAAGTGGTGCACGATATTAAGTCGTCTTAAGTGATGCACGAAATTAAGTCGCCTTAAGTGGTGCAAATTAGTCGGGAATGACGTACGAAAATGTCTTAAGTGTCGAAGTATCGACCTAAGCAAATATAGTAAAGCCACTTGGAGAAGTGCATTGAAAAGATCGGAACTAAGAAAGTCTGATAAATTGATAAGGGCTCAAAGGCCCAACGATTACAAAAGCGAGGAAAATACAAGGACTCTAAAGATAAACAGTTAGGCTTGGTCCTTGTCAGCGACATCTGTTGGAGCGGGGTCCACGAGGTCGGCGGCAGAAGTCTCCACAGGGTCGGCCGCGGGAGGATCGACTATCGGGGCATCCGCACTTGGAAGCTCAGCGGCATCTTCGACAATTGCGGGGGTACTCCCCCCATCACTCTCCTCAGAAAGAGCAAAGTACTTCTTCGCGAAGGGAGCGAGAGAAGGAGACTTGTCGAAGTTGATGGCGTCACCATACTCCAGGTGGAGCTCCTCAACCGCGTTGAAGAGAGTGTTCTCCACCTCCGCGCCGAAGAACTTCATAGCATCAGCCTGGAAGTCCTCAGACTTCCGATAATCCTCCCGACCTTTGGCCTCGGCCGCGACCAGCTGCGCAGGAACCCCCGCGACTTGCTCCTCCAGAGCCTTCTTCTCGAGGACCAGCTTGTCCTCAGCAGCCTGCCGCTCCTGTCGCTCCCGCCTCAGGAGCCCCTCGAAATCCCCGACCTGCTTTTGGAGGTCCTGAGCCTTTTGGTCAAGGACGGCTTGCTCCTTGGCAAGTTTTCCCCGCGAAGACTTGGAGGCTGCAAGATCCTCCTTAAGCTTGTCGATGGCCGCCCGGTCCCGCTCCCGGGACTCATCATAGGCGATGAGGTACCCAAAAAGACGGTTGAAATCCCCGAGCTCCTACAATAGAAGAAAGAAAAGTGTTAAAGGACAAACGACCAGATTTACCAACAAAAAGGGAGAAGCGAAGTTTTACCTCTATCCGACGCAGGGACATCTCTCGAACATCCCGATGTATAGCCGTCCGATTCAGGGAAATCGGGTACCGCATGGTGGGCAGGATCGAGCCTGCCAGGTCCTCATGCTGGTCCCCTTGTCGAAGCTGGACCCCTTGCAGCGTTTGGATTGGAGTCCAGGGAGCATCCACTTGCGCGGGGTTGAAGGACCTGTAGAAATTCCCGTCGAGAGGGACAGGAGGAGGACTAGCACGAGTCGTGGAGGGGCGCGCCTCCGGCTCGACCCGGGCGGGGGAAGGAGTGAAGTTGTGGATGGGCGACGGCTGTCGCTGTTACGGAGAAGATGAAGGGGGCAGCCCCTGAGAGGTTGGTTTCAAGGGGGACTGCCCCGTCCTCCGACAAGACGAAGGGAGCCACCCTCATCAGACTCCTCGGAGGAGTCCAAGGTTTCCACCCGACGAAATTGTTCGCCGGTCGGGGTTTTCTCCCCAGTTGAGGGAGGCGCCCCTGCTGAAGACGGTGCACCCGCGGAAGCTTCAGCACCTGATGGAGCCCCTGAGCGACCTGCACCTAGAGGACGAGAGGCTTCAGAAATGTAATCAGGGAGTTCATCAGGATTCTTACACCAAACAATACGTCGGGAGACATATTGATCCTTCCCGTGGTAGTGGTAGTAGCCCGCCTTCAGGACACGAGGAGTTTCGCCTTGAAGGATTCGTCTAACGTCAGCAATACGGGCCTCCCTGGTCGAAGGAATCAAATCCTTCGGGACCATTCTCCTATATGATTTAATAGCAAGTCGGAGCTTTTTACCTTCTTCAGCATTCTGGACGTCGAAGAGTTGGTCCAGCTCCACGCGCTTCCGCTTAGGTTGCTCCGCAGAAGGAGACCCCGACGGAGCAGCAGCCTTCTTGGCGGACTTCCTCTTCCGCGAAGGACGGACGGCATCGGTCTCCCCCTGCTTAAGGAACAGATCGGTCAGCACGGATACCCTCTTTGTTAAGTTATGGGATCTAGGTCAACGGGGTGTCGGCTTTGATCCCACTTCTTACGGGGGATGTGTATGATTCGGTCTTCTCGAGTCGCCTTGCCTTTGCCTATGTCCTTCTTCCTTTCCTTCTTCCCTTGGTTCCTTCTCTTCTTCTCTCCCTTTGCCCTGCAAAAGGGGCAGTACCAGATGTTGGATCACGGCGGGAACTCCGGTTACGGTGACGGATTCCTTAGCTCCTCGTAATCCTGCAGAAGGGGATAGAGGGCAGTGGCCCAGAATCCCTCTCCGATGCTTAACGTAAGTATGGCGATCAACAGAATAGGCAAGCAATCTGAGTGTGTGTAAAAACGTAACCCTAATCTGGAATAACTTCCCTCCTTTTATAGAGGGAGGTTATCCCAGTTACCTGATTAGGTGGTTGGATTGTGATCCGCTATTCCACGTATCTCGCCATATATTCTGCCCTGTATCTCGTACAGTTATTCGTATCCCGCATATCTCGCTCATTATACCACCACTATAATCGTGGAGAGATTTCCAGGATTGTGCTTTTACTGGCGAGTCTCGATCGTTATCGGAGACTCCCAAGTTACATCGTTTGAGGATTCGGTTTCGGGGAGTGGTGTCAACTCCCATATCGGGACCGACTACGTCCAGGTCCGATATCTTCGAGGCTCTTCCCTGTCGGAGCCATACTTGCTCGTGGCCATTCAGTGTCGGGGCCTCCTTCCGTCGGAGCCCTTAGCCTTCCAGCAGCCCAGCTCCTAGCCCATTAGGCCTAGTCGCCGTTTAGCCAATCGTTAAGGGGCCTAACGGCCTTCGCCAGGGCCCATCATCTGCCCCCAAGACGTGAGGGACTTATAGTGCATCGCGTCTTCCGACATCGGACTCTTCCGCGTCTCCATCGGAGGCCTTTGCCTTGGATCTTTTCAAGATCTTCTGGGATCCTGTTTGGATTCGAAGGGGTTTTTTTTTTTTTTTTTTGAAAAGGTCAACATTAAATGCTGATAGGAGGTGAGGGAACGTTTTGGGCTCTGCAGGCCCGCCTGTTGAAAAAGCACTTTTCAGCCGTTCCAATGCGTCATTACTTTTGTCTTATCTGTTCTGACGGTTCAGATTAAAACCGTTCCTATTTTCCGAATCGGCACGTTTCCCCTTGGACGATCGTGATTGAATCGTTTCGAATTCTGTGGCTCAGATTTTCCACCCCTTCAGTTTCCTTTTCTCTTATAAAACCCTAGCCCCAAGCACTGTTTTACCTTTCTTTTACTTCCTCCTCTTTGTGATCCCAAGAGCCGTAATTCTCCAGATTTCAAGTTTTCACCGGCGATTCGAGTTTTTACCAGTGTTTCAGGCACTTCAGGCTTCTCCGATCAGGACTTAGTCACTATGTCTGGTAAGATTCTTTTCCTTATTGTTCCTTTCCTTTTCATCTTCGATTTTCCTAGGTTTCAATTTTCCCCTTCCTCCTTCCTCGACGATTTTCAGCCGAGGGATCTGCTACTGCTGGACCACCCTTCGTCTTCAAATACTTGAAGAACTCCCTCGCGCCTATTAATTATGAGAGGGCTTGTAACGAGTGTGGCATATTTGAATCTTCCTTTGGGGCTCGTTATCCCTACGAGGAGTCCCAATTCAACTCTCGCAATACTCAAGTTACGCTCCCCAAAGGAGACGAAGTGTTTATCTCTCCGGGGCAAATTCGTGCGGGGATTCGACTCCCCTTTTGTCCAAGCTGGGTAGAGTTGTGCAATCACTACAAAACCTACCCCACGACCTTCTCCCCCCATGCGATTCGTACGTGGATTGCCTTCCAGGTGTGGTGCGACATCAATGCAGAAGATTGGAGTTATAGCCTGGAGCTTTGGCGAGTCCTCTATAAGATGACTTGCAACAAGGATGGGATCTGCTCCTTTTCTCCCCGTCAACCTGAGGGGACCGACGAGCAGTACAAGGAGATGGGTTGGGACAGGAGGGTGTCCTGGAAGATCTGCAAGGAGCGGGCCATCATCTCCGACAAAGGGAACGATAATGCCAATTGGAAGGAGCAATACTTCTTCATCCAGCCTGGTCCCATTGAGTGGCCGAGGACCATCGTGGAGGCTGATCCTCCCGTGTCTTTCCATTCGTGGTCAGAACAGACTCGGAGAGCCTTGATGCTTATTCAGGCTCGTCGCTGGGAGGAGGGTTACCAGCCCTTCGAGGCCACCTCTGTCACTGACCAACAGCGGGTCAAGATTGGGATTATGCTGATCGATCCCATGGCTGGGGGAAAAGTTCGTGACGGTGTTTCCAATGTAATTCTCTGGGTAATCTTCTAATTGTTTCTTTTTTACTGCTTACAGCCCCTCGAGCATCGCTGACCGTCCGTCTGTTTCAGGAGGATACCGATGCCTCCCACTCACTGAAGCGCAAGAAGAAGCCTTCCCACCGAAAGACTTCTGCCACTTCGGGGCCGTCCAAGAAGAAGGCAAAGACCTCTGAGGCCCCCACCTCCGAGGGGCGGACTAATGTGGATGTTGTTCGGTCCGCCTTCAACGTCCGCTCCGAAAAGGAAGGTAAGGAAGTCTTTCGTGCTATTAAAAGATATAGGGAGTTAGTACCTCGGGATCTTCAAGCCTCCGATATGGAAGGACGAATTAGGGATGTCGGGAATGTCCTCCGAGGGGAAACTCCACATGTTCTCGAGGCGGGTTATTATGACTTTTTCGGCAGAGAAAGGTTTATGGAGCGTTGTTTAATCTGGCACACTGATATCAAATTAATCCCTCGACTTATTCGCCCCGCTGCAGGTCCTGCGGACGTCGCCCCTGCTGCAGCTGGCTCGGACTCTGCGCCTGCGGCGGAGCCGGTGGTGGAGGATGCCCCGACGGAAGACCGGGGCGAATTCGGTCGGGTGACCAGCTTGGAGGACTCCCCTTCCGATGATCGGGCTGAGGAGGAAGGCCTCATCCTCCGAGGGAAATCAAGGTTGACTCCCGTGCGGTCATCCGGTGGGAAGGCATCTCCACTTCCTACCACGCCGCCATCATCTTCTGCTCTACCATCCTCGCCAGTTAGGGGTGTGACCTCCGAAGCTCGAGTGAGTGAGGAAGCTGAGGAGCCTCGCCTGGTGGTACCTCCGCTTCCCTTGGACGAGGACTACTATCGGGCCTTCTCTTCAGACCAGGGCTCCGAGCCTTGGAGACCGGTGGAGTCCCTTCAGGGAATCCCTCTGCATCGGGGGTGCCAGGAGAAGAACCTGGCCTTACATTTGGTGTCGGGCTCGGTCCCGCCCTCTTTGAGGCGTCCCCTTTCTCTGGAAGGGGAAGACATCGATGCTGACATCCGGCAGATGGCTATCCGTCGGATAGAGGTAAGCGAATTTTTCTTTTGTTCATCTGGGGGCGTTCCGATTTTTGAGTACTAAGCTACACTTTCTTTTCAGGAAACCGCGGACCGGGATCGTTGCTTCGGCTACATCCTGTCTTTGCGGGCGGCGTTGGAGCGAGAGCGGGCCAACTCCAACCTCGAGAGCTTGACCAAGCTCCAGGAGGACCTAGCTGCCTCCGAGACGTCAAGGCTCCGAGCGGAGGAGGGCGAAAGGCGGGCTGAGGAGCTCCGAGCTAAGCTCACTCAAGAGGTTCAATCCCAACAGCGGCAGATTCTAAGTCTTGAGAGCTCGCTCAAGCGGGAGCAGCAGGCTGCCATGGCGGATCGGGACCAGTTTGCTTTCGAGAAGACGGCGTTGCAGGAGACTGCGGAGCGGCTAAAGCTCGAGAATCAGAGGGCCGTCGCGGGGCTAGAAGAGGCGAGGGCGGAGCTAGAAGAGGCGAGGGCGGATCACTCCGCCCAATTAACAAACGCGAAGGTCCGAGGTCGTGAGGAGTACCGAAGCTCGGAGGACTTTAAGGAGGATGCGGCGAAGCATTGTCAAGAAGACCTACAGAACGCCATCCTCGATATTGTTGAAGAGCTCAATGAGACTTATGGGGACTCCATCGACTTGAGAAAGTCCAAGACTCTCGGCCCAGCCGCAGAAGCGTATTTCAACCTTCCTTCCGAAAGCTCCTCCGAAGACGCCGATGAGTCTGCCCCTCCAAAGCCTTCCGAAGATTCAGCCCCTGGTGTTTAAAATCTTAAGTCCTTGTGCTTCTTTTTTATTATCCTCTTTGTACCGAACCTTTTGGGCCTTCGAGCCTTCTAAGAATGTTTTCTTTTTCGGTTATGCTCCCCGTGACTCTCTTATCGGATCCTAAGGCCTTCGGTTGTCTCACGACGCTTTTAAAAGCGAACCTTAAAGGCTTACGGACATTTCGGACGTCCAATGACGCTTTTTTTTTTTAATCGAACCTTAATAGCTTGGGATTTTTCGGACGTCCAATGACGCTTTTTTAATCGAACCTTAATAACTTAAGGATTTTTCGGACGTCCCATGACGCTTTTTAATCGGACCTTAATAACTTAAGGATTTTTCGGACGTCCAATGACGCTTTTTAATCGGACCTTAATAACTTAAGGATTTTTCGGACGTCCAATGACGCTTTTTAATCGGACCTTAATAACTTAAGGATTTTTCGGACGTCCAATGACGCTTTTTAATCGGACCTTAATAACTTAAGGATTTTTCGGACGTCCAATGACGCTTTTTAATCGGACCTTAATAACTTAAGGATTTTTCGGACGTCCAATGACGCTTTTTAATCGAACCTTAATAACTTAAGGATAACTTAGGAACACTTTGATCAGAAGTAACCTCTTTATTGATTGATGTCTTTAACAGGATATGCACCACTCAGGACGACTTGATTACATCGTTGCGCCTCTACGGACGACTTATTTGTCAAACATGACATTTCTTCAGATGTTCGCCACTAAAGGTGTTTCGTAATACTTTGCCGTCGAGGTCTTCTAACTTGTAAGCATTTGAGGCCGGCATGCCTACGATCTTGTAAGGCCCTTCCCATTTCGGAGACAGCTTGTTGATCCGATCCTGGAGAGCGAACTCATTCCGACGTAGGACCAGCTCCCCCGCATAGAACTGTCGCGACCTGACTTTCCGGTTATAGTACCTGGCCGTCGCCAGACGCATCCGAGCTTGCGTTATGTCGGCCTCTAGCCGTTTTTCCTCTAACAAGGATAACTCCAGGCGCCTGGTTTCGTCATTCGTCAAAGGTCCTATCTTGGCTTTTCCTGGACTCGTCGAGGGCTCATAGCTTCTGGTTCGATGGGACGCCACAGCGATTTCCACAGGAGCGACCGCCTCTGTCCCATAAACAAGTGCAAACGGGGTTTCACCTGTTGACCGCTTGGGTGTCGTTCGGACCGCCCACAGCACGTTCTCCAGCTCGTCTAGCCACTTTCCATCCAGGGCATAGACCCTTTTCTTCAAGCCCTCCATCACGATTTTATTGGCAGCCTCCACCTGCCCATTGGTCTGGGCGTGACGAACGGATGCCGTCCGATGCTCGATATTGAACTCGTCTAGGAATCTCTCCAACTGGGCCCCATTAAATGGAGGACCGTTGTCACTGATGATCACCTTCGGCACCCCATATCTTGACAAGATTCGGGTCTGGAGGAACTTAATGATATGTCCCGCTGTTGTTTTGGCTAAGGGCTTAGCCTCGATCCACTTCGAGAAGTAATCAATCGCAACCAGCAGATGTGTGCACTGGCTCTTTGCTTTCGGAAGGGGTCCCACCAGGTCAATGCCCCACTGTGCGAAGGGCCAAGCACTCCCAATGGGCGTCAGATCAGCGGCGGGGGCTGTGATGTTCGAGGCGTATCTCTGACACGCGTCACAGGATCGAACAAGCGCTGTTGCCTCCTTATTCATCGTAGGCCAATAGTATCCCAAGTTCAACGCCTTTCTCAGGATGGATCGGGCGCCCTCGTGACAGGCTGCGACTCCTTCATGTAGTTCTCTCAGAATTCGGGTCGTGTCAGGTTCTGCTACGCATTTCAAGAAAGGTGTCGAGAGTAAACCCTTCTTGTACAACTGGTTATCCACCATCGCGTAGTTAATTGACATTCGTCGCAGTCGCTCTGCTGCCACTTTGTCTTCAGGCAGTGCCCCCGTGGTTAGGTACACAATTATCGGGGTCATCCACGTGGGCTTCTCTTCTGATCCTGTCCCGATAGTGCATACTTCCGATGGATCGGTCGTCGATAGAATCACCTTCTCCAAGAAGTGTACCCTCCGAGTCTCCTCCAAAGGTGCCCCCAAGGCAAACTTGCTCAAGGCATCGGCCTCCACATTCTTTTCTCTTGGGATCGCCTCTATATCGAAACTTTTGAAGCTCTCCTTTAACGTTTGAGCCTCCTGAAGATATTTCTTCATGATTGGATTCTTTGCTCCATACTGTCCCCGAATCTGATTTACAATCAGGCTTGCATCACACTTCACTCTCAGATGCTCGATTCCAGTACCCCTGGCGATTTTCAGTCCTGTTATAAGAGCTTCATACTCTGCCTCGTTATTGGTGGCTTTAAATGTCAGGGCCAATGCATATCGAAGCGGCTCCGCCCCACCTGGTGGAATCAATACGAATCCTGCACCCGATCCGTCTGAGCTTGAGGAGCCATCTGTGTACAACTCCCAGGTGTTCTTCGGGACCTCGTCAGTCTTGCCGGTGGTTGCCCCCTCTACTGTTTCCGTTACTTCAGGATCGGGAATAGTAGATTCAACTATAAAGTCAGCCAATGCCTGCCCTTTGATAGCTGTTCTCGGAGCGAAATGAATTCGAAACTCGCTAAGTTCCACGGCCCACTTTACTAGTCTCCCCGACGCGTCGGGTCGGTTCAAGAAGTGTTTCAATGGCTGATCAGTCAACACCGTAATTTCATGCGCATGGAAGTAGGGCCGTAACTTTCGAGCAGTAATAATCAACGCAAAGAGATACTTCTCAATCGGAGGATAATTCATTTCACTCTTGGCAAACGCCTTGCTTACATAATAGACAGGAATCTGATTGCCTTTGACAGCTTTAACTAGAACAGAGCTTATTGCGAATGCAGAAATGGCCAAATAAAGATAGAGCGGCTCGCCTGGAGTTGGCTTCGCCAGTGGCGGGAGGTCGCGGAGGTGTTGTTTGAGCGTTTGGAACGCCTTCTCACATTCAGTAGTCCATTCGAACTGTCGGTTGGCCCTTAACACCTTGAAAAATGGCATCGATCGGTCACTGGCTTTGGATAAGAAGCGATTTATGGAAGCCAGTCGACCGTTCAACACTTGCACCTCCCTATGGCTGGTCGGAGACTGCATCTCTTCTATTGCCCTCAGCTTCTCGGGATTCACCTCGATCCCCCTCTGGCTCACCATGAAGCCTAAGAACTTCCCGGAATGGACTCCGAAAGCGCATTTAGCTGGGTTCAGTCGGACTTGGTGGAGCTTCATCCTCTCGAAGGCCATAGCCAAATTACCGACATGGTCTGATGCTTGTCGGGATTTCACCAACATGTCATCTACATAAGCTTCCATGGTATCTCCGATCATATCCCCGAACAGCTTGTTCACCATTCTCTGATAGGTCGCCCCCGCATTTACCAGGCCAAAAGGCATGACATCGTACTGGAAGACTTCGCTGTCAGCGTAGAAGGCGGTGTGTTGGGCATCCTTCTCCGCCATTTTTATCTGATTATAACCAGAATACGCATCCATAAAGCTCAGCAGCTCATGTCCCGATGTAGCATCCACTAGTTGATCGATCCGCGGGAGCGGATAACAGTCCTTCGGACAGGCCTTGTTCAGGTCGCGGAAGTCGACACACATCCGCCACCTCCCGTTGCTCTTCCTTACCAGCACTGGGTTGGCTACCCACGTCTGGAATCGGATCTCCCTAATGAACCCAGCGTCGAGCAACCTGCCAACCTCCTGCTGGATTGCAATTCTCTTGTCTGCCCCCATTGGACGTCTCTTCTGCGCGATTGGCTTGATCGTAGGGTCGATATTCAGTTCGTGCTCGATTACGTCCCGGCTGATTCCTGGCATATCACTCGGGGACCAGGCAAACAGCTCCTTAAATTCTTGTAAGAGCGCAATCAACTCCTGGGCCCTTTCATCGGATAAGGCAGATCCGATTTTCACCTTCCTCTCGGGTCCGTCTATCTCGACCTCCTTTAGGTCCTCCATGGGGGCAGGACGCCCAAACTCCTCTCGAGGGTCAGTGTCCGTCTGGAGCACTGACATAGCTTCCTTCCTTGATCTCCTGGTGGCGTTGACATAGCACCGTCTCGACGCCACTTGGTCGCCTTTCACTTCGCCTACCCCATTTTCGGTCGGGAACTTCAGTTTTTGGTGGACGGTCGAGGCTATCGCCATTAGAGGGTTGATGGTGGTTCTTCCGATGATTGCATTGTACGTTCCTGTGGATTCGACCACCACGAACTCCACATCTCGCTTCTCCATTTTCCAGCCACTGCCGAACCACACGGGCAGTGTGATAACCCCTAACGGATAAGAGGTCGTGCCACAAAATCCTACCATCGGGAAGTTAACCTCCCGCAAATCTTTCTTCTTCTTTCCCATCTGTTCCAGGGCGTCGGAGAAGAGGATGTCGGAGGAGCTCCCTCCATCAATGAGGATCCTCTTCACTTCAAATCCCCCTACATCCAGTGTTACTACTAGGGCATCCTCGTGGGGGGTCTCTACTCCCTCCAGATCCTTCGCCGAGAAGGTGATCTCCATTTCTTCCTTCGGGGTCCACGACCGCGATCTCTTCCCCAAAACCACTGCGACTGGTACTTGGTTGGCATAACGTTCCCGAGAGGATGATGTGTCTCCTCCTGCGGCGAACCCTCCGTGGATCACATTAATAATCCTCTTCTGTCGGGACCCGGATGGGCCCTCCGAAGGTTCTACGTCGGACCTTCTCTTCCTGGGGGACCTCGATCGAGATTTGGACCTCGACCGAGATCGTGAGCGGGGCTTGCAGCGTGAGTCCCCCACGAATTCCTTCAACTTACCCCTCTGGATAAGCTTCTCTATTTCCTTTTTCAGTTCTCGACATTGGTCAGTGTCGTGACCGGAGGCCCGATGAAATCGGCAGTAACGGTCGGTGCGGGAGCCCAATTTTTCTCCTTCCTTCTTCTTGGGGAAACGGGCGAGGCCTTGCTTCTCCATCACTGCCAGGACCTCCTTCAAAGGTCTGTTGAGAGGGGTAAACTCTTCCTTTTGACTGTCCCTCCTGCTCGGACGCTTATCCTCCCTCCGATCAGAACGTCCTCGACTCCGACTACCCTCGGAGTTATCCTTCTTGTGCCGGTTGTCCAATGGTTTGAACAAGTGTTTTCCTTCATGCCCCTTGGGAGGAGCCAGTTCCCCGGCGGCAATCTTCGACTCCTGGACGTCGATTTGCTGTTTCACCCTTGCCTGGAGCGCCTCCATGTTCCAGACATTTTTGGCCGCGATGCTGTGCAGTAAGTCGGAACCGTAAGGGGGTTTGAGGTTCTTCAGGAAGGTACGGATGGCCTCGCCCTCCGATATCTCCTCATCCAGCTCAGTCATGCCAGCCGTGTAACGCTGATAGTATTGAGCCAACGACTCGTCAGGCCTCTGGACCACCTCATGCAGGGTCCGAACACTTTTTAGGAGCCGTCGACGTCCTTGATATTGGGCGATGAATCGCTGATGCATATCCTTCCAGCAGGTGATACATCCAGTGGGCAGACTGTAGAACCATGTCATCGCCTTCTCCCCAAGGGTGCTTGGGAACAGAGCGCAGATAACATCCTCATCCGGGGTCCTGCCCATGCATGCTGTCAAGTGCTTTTGTACGTGGCGAACCGGGTCTGCGTCCCCATCGTACTCGTCTATCTTCGGGATACCCAAACCTGGGGGGGCCAGGGTATGAATCAGCCTGGGCACGAAGGGATGGGTTTCCTGACTTCCCAGCTCCGACATCATGGGCTTCTGGTCTCCCATGCAGATACCCACAATTCTCACCACCTGGTCGGCAGTGAGGGGACCATTCAGGGGAATGGTCCTTTGTTGCACTGGCCCCGGTCCATCGACCACAAAATTCTCCGCCGATGCTGGATTGGGGGGAATAGGTTGTTCCCTTAACGGAGGAGGTGGAGGCAAATTGTCGTCCCCCTGCCTTCTGGGATTGTCTCGCCGCGGAGGGAGCGGTGGTAAATCAGCCTGCCTTCTGGCAGCTTCTCTTCGGTCTAGGAGGGCCTCCATGGCCTCCATGAATAGGGGCATGGCCTCTGCCACTACCCTGGCCAACTCTGGATTCGGGGAAGGTGCTTCGTTCCGGCGAGTGCTGTCGCCCTCATCTCTCAGATCCTGATGCTGGGCAGCATCCTCGGGAGGATTGCTAGCGGCCGGCACCTGCTTGCCTGAACGCTGCGGTCTGTTGCCAGCCATGATAAGGAATCAAAGGAAAGCAAACTTACTTTTTGGCTTTTTGTTGCGTTTCCCACAGACGGCGCCAATGTTGGATCACGGCGGGAACTCCGGTTACGGTGACGGATTCCTTAGCTCCTCGTAATCCTGCAGAAGGGGATAGAGGGCAGTGGCCCAGAATCCCTCTCCGATGCTTAACGTAAGTATGGCGATCAACAGAATAGGCAAGCAATCTGAGTGTGTGTAAAAACGTAACCCTAATCTGGAATAACTTCCCTCCTTTTATAGAGGGAGGTTATCCCAGTTACCTGATTAGGTGGTTGGATTGTGATCCGCTATTCCACGTATCTCGCCATATATTCTGCCCTGTATCTCGTACAGTTATTCGTATCCCGCATATCTCGCTCATTATACCACCACTATAATCGTGGAGAGATTTCCGGGATTGTGCTTTTACTGGCGAGTCTCGATCGTTATCGGAGACTCCCAAGTTACATCGTTTGAGGATTCGGTTTCGGGGAGTGGTGTCAACTCCCATATCGGGACCGACTACGTCCAGGTCCGATATCTTCGAGGCTCTTCCCTGTCGGAGCCATACTTGCTCGTGGCCATTCAGTGTCGGGGCCTCCTTCCGTCGGAGCCCTTAGCCTTCCAGCAGCCCAGCTCCTAGCCCATTAGGCCTAGTCGCCGTTTAGCCAATCGTTAAGGGGCCTAACGGCCTTCGCCAGGGCCCATCACCAGACACGGAGGAGGGGGGGGTGGTGCCTGGTGAACCCTCTCCGATGCCTAAGTCAGAACTATATTTCTAGAGAGATAAAGCTAGAGAGATGTCAGAGCTGAATTATCCAAATAGCCAAGATGTTTAAATAAGTTGTGAAGGTGGGGTATTTATAGGCAACGGTGTCATTAAGGTGGCTTAATGACATCGTTAACCTCTAAACACAATTAATTAACCTTTAAGCATATAATTAAGACCTTAGGATTCGGAGGAGGTAGGCGGAGTGGACCGAGCATGGGCGTCTGAGAGGGGTGTCGGGACCCTTGGGGGGGGGAGGAAACCGACCCCCGAGGGTAGGGGTTGGGTGAGGGCACCCAACCCCTCCTAGGGAGGGTGGGGTTGGCCAACCCCATCCCTCTTAGGAGGGATCGGGTCAGCCGACCCGATCTCTCCTAGGAGAGATCGGGTTGGCCAACCCGATCTCTCCTAGGAGAGATCGGGTTGGCCGACCCGATCTCTCCTAGGAGAGATCGGGTCGGCTGACCCGATCTCTCCTAGGAGAGATCGGGTTGGTCCACCCGATCTCCCCTAGGGGAGATCGGGTCGGCTGACCCGATCTCCCCTAGGGGAGGTCGGGTGTGGCCACCCGACCTCACCTAGGTGAGTCCTTCATTGTCGGACGGGCGCTTCGGCCCCGTCCGAGCCGTCGGTGTTCTCGCGAAGTGTCCGGGTTGAAGTTTCGATTTGCAATCATAAATGGGACGATAAAAATACAACGGTTCGGAAGTCAACGGGTTCAAATTGGGCGTATATCCATCACATGCCCCCGAGTCAACCAATGGCTTAACCCTTGATTGACTCTATTTTAGGATGGTATGATACGCGCAATTTGAAACCGGGATTTTACCTTCCTTGTCTGAATGCCTGCTTACCCATGGATGTGTGCCTCTGACCCTGCCCCCCTGTCTACTGAGATAGAGGAAATGTAAACGTCAGAGTAGCACGGACGTGTGCCTAGACACGCGTCCGTCTGAGGTGGGAATGATAAACTTATCTCTGCTACAGGTGTGTACTCAAAAAATACAAACTTGCACAGGGGTATGACACGAATGCAACTAAACAACTTATGCTTCAATTTCGTACCGGGATTCCATCTAAGTGCGGAAAAATTAATTTTAGCCAAAAATTTTCCTAAGTATGGAATACTAGAAAATAAACCTTAGGGGATGTTAACTAGGGTGAGCGTGGATTTAACCGTGGTTAATAGGAACTAGTTTTTGAATCTTGTCCCTTGAAATTTTCCTCTTTAAAATTCAACGGTGTTGATTTGGCGATTTTGGAAAAACCCTAAACCTTTGTGTTATAAAAGGGGGAATGATTACCTCATTCTCGTTGTCCTTTTCTTTTCTTTTCGACGGTGGGGTTTCTGGTTGGGCTTACTTCTCGAGGCACGAGTCGCATTGAGGTATGCGTTTTCCTTCTTGTGTAAGCATTGTTCTTGTGGAATTCGATCCTGTTTTTCTTTCAGTTGTTTCTTTACTTGCCTCGTTTCGACTTACGTGTCTTCATGATAATATAGTTCTGTTTGATTTGTCTTTCCTCCATCTTCTTGCTTTCGTACTTCCGTTTACTGGCGTGTGGGGTTTTTTACATCGGGATTATGGCTATCTCTGTTTGCCCTCTTGCCTCTGTCTGTTGGGCTGAGGGGTCTCTTTATGCTGGGGGTTATGACTATCTCCCCCTGCCCCCTGCCTCTGCCTGTTGGGCTGAGGGGTCTCTCCATGCTGGGGGTTATGACTATCTCCCCCTGCCCCCTGCCTCTGGCTGTTGGGCTGAGGGGTCTCTCCATGCTGGGGGTTATGACTATCTCCCCCTGCCCCCTGCCTCTGCCTGTTGGGCTGAGGGGTCTCTCCATGCTGGGGGTTATGACTATCTCCCCCTGCCCCCGGCCTCTGCCTGTTGGGCTGAGGGGTCTCTTCGTGCTGGGGGTTATGACTATCTCCCCCTGCCCCCTGCCTTTGCCTGTTGGGCTGAGGGGTCTCTCCATGCTGGGGGTTATGACTATCTCCCCCTGCCCCCTGCCTTTGCCTGTTGGGCTGAGGGGTCTCTCCATGCTGGGGGTTATGACTATCTCCCCCTGCCCCCTGCCTTTGCCTGTTGGGCTGAGGGGTCTCTCCATGCTGGGGGTTATGACTATCTCCCCCTGCCCCCGGCCTCTGCCTGTTGGGCTGAGGGGTCTCTTCGTGCTGGGGGTTATGACTATCTCCCCCTGCCTCCTGCCTTTGCCTATTGGCTGGTGGGGTTTTTCCTGCCGTCTTTCTATTCTTGTCTTTTGACTTTGTATCTATCATTTTATGGAAATGAGTTCGTGTCCCTTGTCCATTGTTTGCTTTCTGTTTTTCTCGGATTGAGCCTGTGTTTTTTCCGGTTAGCAGAACTTTCTGGTGATTGATGAGGAGTAAGAGGCCAGTACGTATGGGAGTGGTTACTTCCGGGACCGGATCTTCGATTGCAAAAAGATCGGTTTTCTATGGTGCGGGGAGGTGTTCTCTAACTGAAGGTAAGGGTGGTGACGTTGGGGTGCTATCTTCTTTCTATATTGATGCCCCCCAATCGAAGGTCCGGGAGCCGTCATTTCCTCCCTCTCTGTTTGGTGAGTTCTTGAGCAGCTGAGTTTCCTTAGTGTATATTGGTATTTACTCTGTGCTTTGTTATAGGTAGACTTCGTCTTCCGCGTCTGAGTCGGAAAGAGCTGTCTCGTCCGCCTGTTGATGGAATTGTTGGGTCTGAGTGGGCGCCTTATTATGGGCGTGGGTCTCGTTTTGACAATCAATCTTCTTTGCAAACTCCTGAGGTTGGAGTTCGTGTTCTGCAGTCTGCTGTTCCTCCTGTTGATCGTGTGTCCCTCTCCAAAGGGTCGGATGTAACTTATGAGTTGTCTCGTGATGTGTTGGCTCGTTATGCTCCTGTAATGTTATTAACCGTTTTATCCTTTGGCATACTTCTTCTCCATGCGTTATCCGTCTCATCTTTTGTTTTGGTTGCAGGGTATGGCCGACCTTGTTAATTTATCCACCCTTGCTATTCATCTTGCTGAGGAGAGGAAGGTGTACGAGGACATTTGTGTCTCCCTTAATTCCCGTCTTATTAGCTATTTGGAGCATAGTCGTATTACTGATTTGCGGTGCCGAGACTTGGAGGGTCGCATTGCTCTTCTCAATGAAGAGGTTGAGGCGTTGAAACAAAGGTCTTATCGTGATGAGACACTTCGTGCTGCTGAGTTAGTCTCTCTGGAGGAAATGTTTCGTATGGAGGCGAAAGAGTGTGCCATTGCTGAGTATAAGGCCTCTTCCGCTTATCAGGCTGCTATGGACGTTCGCTGCTCTGTGGCTAAACGTATTTCCTTTAAGGAGATTCTTGAACGGATTCACATGATTGCTCCCGACTTTCCTTTCTCTCGTCTTGGTGATTTGTCAGACTTTGCACTTAAGCATATTGCGAAGGTAAAGGAATAGTATCCCTATCTATTGTGGTAGTCTCATGTGCTTGTGAGTTGTGGTTGTCTTTAGAGTTTAAAACTCCACCTTTCTTAGTGTTGCCATCTTTGTCTGATACACTTGTTTATATTCGTTGTATATATGGCCGTGTGCTTATATCTCTTCTCATGATGTCCCCCTATGCTTTGTGTATGGCTCTTTGGGTATGGACCCTTTCATTGGTGTGTTTCCTTTACTTATCCTTCTTTCGTGCTTTCCTTCTTGCCTTACCTGCCATTTCATAAAGAAAAAACATTACTTGTTCTTCATATTACTTTACTTAGAAATTTCTTTCTCATGTTACCCTTCCGAGCATGGTATCCTTCTGAGCATGGTGTCCTTTCAAACATGGTATCCTTTCAAACATGGTATCCTTTCAAACATGGTATCCTTTCAAACATGGTGTGATTATCTCTTCTGATACCCCTTACACGGTATACGTTGTACTGTTAGACCAAAGATACGCTCTTGGTGGGCGTCGAAATCTTTTCACGAGACAGGCTCTCGGACGGCACTTAACGTTTCACAGGATAGGCTCCCGGAGGGCACATGTTAGTCCACCGATACCTTCTTGACGGATGTCAAGCTGTTCACGAGACAGGCTCTCGGACGGCACTTAACGTTTCGCAGGATAGGCTCCCGGAGGGCTCAGGTTAGTCCACCGATACCTTCTTGACGGATGTCAAGCTGTTCACGAGACAGGCTCTCGGACGGCACTTAACGTTTCGCAGGATAGGCTCCCGGAGGGCTCAGGTTAGACCAAAGATACGCTCTTGGTGGGCGTCGAACTGGTAGTTTGAAATCTACCTCAAGATACGCTCTTGGGGGCGTCGAACTGGTAGTGTTTTTTCTACCTCAAGATACGCTCTTGGGGGCGTCGAATCTGGTAGGTTGCAAATCTACCTCAAGATACGCTCCTGGGGGCGTCGAATTCGTAGTTTTTGGAAACCACTCTCAAGATACGCTCTTGGTGCGTCGAAGTCGTAGTGTAATAACTACTCTCAAGATACGCTCTTGGGGGCGTCGAAGGTTGTAGTATGAACACTACTCTCAAGATACGCTCTTGGGGGCGTCGAAGTTCGTAGTTTTTGGAAACCACTCTCAAGATACGCTCTTGGTGCGTCGAAGGTCGTAGTATAATAACTACTCTCAAGATACGCTCTTGGGGGCGTCGATGGTCGTAGTATGAACACTACTCTCAAGATACGCTCTTGGGGGCGTCGAAGTTCGTAGTTTTTGGAAACCACTCTCAAGATACGCTCTTGGTGCGTCGAAGGTCGTAGTATAATAACTACTCTCAAGATACGCTCTTGGGGGCGTCGATGGTCGTAGTATGAACACTACTCTCAAGATACGCTCTTGGGGGCGTCGAATGTCGTAGTACGAAGACTACTCTCAAGATACGCTCTTGGGGGCGTCGAAGGTTGTTGACTTGAAGTCATATCTGTGTAAGGATAACTTGGTGATTGTAACATCACATTCACTGGTAAATGCTTTTGAATAACTACTACTCTCTTAGGAGCATTCATGTTTTTGTACACTCGGGATGCCTTGGTGCACCAAGACATCCTTTGTAGGAATTTGAAGATAGTTGTAGAGTTGGAGTAACTTCGTGAGTTCTCCTTCTCAAGAGTTGTTTTTTGAAAAGCTTGTAAAGCTAAAATATGCGAAATGCTAGATACGAAACTAAGGATATGGGGTGGTCACTGTGTCTGTTGCCACATACTCCTTGAAGCTTCCATTGTAGATCATTTCTTCCACTTCCACCTTCAACACCATGCAGTTGTTGGTTTGATGCCCCCAGGTCCCATGGTACTCACACCAACCCTGTGCATCTCTACCTAGGAAGGCCTTGCCTTCCTCCCTGCATGCTGGCAGCTCTTGCTTGAGGCGCTTGTGGAAAATTTCTTCTATGCTGAGTGTGAGGGGTGTGAATGTGAAATTGACACCTCCTCCCAATGTGTCTGCTTCTCTTCTTTTCTCTGGAACTTCATCCAACTGTTCCGCCTCTTGTTCAAATGCCCTGTCCAGCTTTGCCTTGAGCTCTCTCATTGTGCTCGTCCTGACCATCTCATAGAGCCCTCCATAGGCCTCGAATGAGCTTGGGTGTATGTGTCTGATGAATGCTCTGACTGCTTCTCCTCTTGTGATGTCCATGTTGGCACCATAATTGAAGAATCTCTTGAAATAGCTTGATATGGGCTCCTGCGGCATTTGCTTGATATCATCTATGTGGCGGAAGCCTCTTAGGATGGAGTCCCTTGTCCTGCTCCCTATTATGGTGTCCGGCTGCCAAGGTATGGATGTCACCTTCACAGCCTTGCCCTTGTATCTCCTTGTAGGCACTGTTTGAAAAAACTGTCTGCTTAGGCGGAGTGTCACTCCACTCCTCCTCCTTCCTTGCCTTTGTCTTCCTCCCCTCTTTCTTCTTTCCTGGTTGGCTCCTGCCATGACCATAGCCACTGTATCTGTCCTGTGTGATCCATGTCTCATTGAATTGACATAGCATTGTCTTGCAGTGCGTTGATCACCCAGGACCTCTCCCACTCCGTTCTCCGTGATGTACTTCAGCTTCTGGTGAACAGTGGATGGCACTATTTCATATGGATTTATGGTTGTCCTTCCTAGGATCCCATTGTAGGCTCCCAGGCTTTCAACCACCAAGAAATTGACATTTACCTTCAGCTGGGTCCATCCTTGGCCCATGGTCACTGGCAATGTTATCATCCCCAGGGGGTAGCTTGTTGCCCCTGAGAAGCCAACTAGGGGGAAGTTGACCGGATTGATGTCTGCTTTGGTTTTCCCTATCTCTTCCAACACTCTCAGGCTTAGGAGGTCAGCTGAGCTGCCCCCATCCACCAAAATTCTCTTTACATCAAAATTATCAATATCTAAAGTAATAACTAGAGCATCGTCATGTGGAAAGACGATGTGGCTTTTGTCCTTCTCCGAGAACTCTATCTTCACTTCTTCTCCTTCTCTTGGTCTTTTCCTCCACCTTGGCACTGAACTTAGCTTGGATGCATAGACTTCCCTTGCATTAGCAGTTGGGCCACCTGATGCTGCTCCTCCATGTATCATATTGATGACTCCTCTTTTGTTAGGTGGAGGGTTATAGTCTACCTTTTCCTTGCCCTTGTCTTTCTGTGGTGGCCCCAGCTGCATACTATTGCCCCCATGGTCTACGAACTGCTTCAGTTCTCCCCTCTGGACGATGTTGTTTATGCTTAGCTTTAAGCTAAAGCATTCATTTGTGTCGTGACCATAAGCCTCGTGGTTATCACACCATCTATCCTTGTGATTTCCTACCATTGGGGCTCTCCACCTTGCAGGGGGTGACCATAGCTTTTGGTTCCGCATCTCTCTAAGTACGGTAGCTGGAGTGGCGTTCAGTGGGATGAACTTAATGACATTGATTTCTCTAGCCTTTAAGGGTTCACCCATTTGGTTTCTTTGCTGTGGCGGACGCCACTCTTGTTGTCTTGCCTGCTGCGGCGGACGCCACTCTTGTTGCCTTGCTTGATGTGGTGCCTGGGGTGGGTTGCCTTTGTTTGGCCTTTTATTATCCTCCTTGGCTGCCTGGATTTTGGCCTTCTTGCTTGCCCTGTGCCTCTCAAGGTCAATATGCGTTTTAACTCTCCCTGCAAGCTCCTCCAAGGTGCTTGCTGGCTTTTTGGCCATCTTTTCAGCCAATGTTGACCCAAAGCGACCTAAGTTTCTGATAAAGGCTCGGATTATCTCCCCTTCAGTAATGTCTCCCTGGATGTCTGCAATATTCTGATTGAACCTAGTGTAGTAGCTGGCCAAGGTTTCATCGTATTCTTGTTTTACGTCATCAATGGAGCCTGTTCCCTTGAGGAGTTTCCTCTCCCCTAGGTATCTCTGCAGAAACTTAGCTTTTAGTTGCTCCCATGAGTGGATGCTCTCAGAGGGTAGGCTGAAGAACCAATGTGAGGCCACCCCTGATAGGGTGTTTGGGAAAAGGAGTGCCTTGTATCTTTCATCAGTTGTCCTCCCGAATAGAGAGGCCTCATGCTGTTGGATATGCTCTAGGGGGTCTCCTTTCCCGTTGTACTTTGCAATTTGCACAGTGTGCAGGGAGTCTGGCACCCTGTTCATCTCCAGTTCCTTTGTGAAAGGGTGGTTCGTCTTGTCACTTAGACAATGCAAGCTGGGTTTCTTTGACTCATTCAATTTCCGGGTTATCATGGCTTCTATCTCCTCCGGGGTGATCACTACCTGCGCCGGAGTATAATCCCTCTGGTATCCATTGTAGTTGTAGACTGGGCTTACTGGGTTCCCTTGTCCCTGCTGGTATGGACTGTAGGTGTACTCTTGATACGCCTGCTGGGGTGCTTCATAGAAGTCTTGCCTCCTTGGAGGTCTTGCTTGTCTTTCCTCCCCAAGCGGGGTGTAAGCCCTGTTGTTCTGCTGTTGCCTAGGAGGCACAAATTGTTGCCTGCCCTCTGGGGGTGGCTCCTGGTGATATCTTCTTTGTTCCTCTCGCTGCCCTGTTCGAGGGTGCGGGTAGTGCTCTTCTGCTGGGACCTGCTCCTCCTCCTGAGCTTCAGTGTAAGTCCCTTGGGTGTATGCCTGCCTTGCATATGCTGTGTGGGCGCGGTTGCCACCTCTCTGTGCTGGCATCCCATACGGGTACCCTTGGGGTTGCTCTTCATAATAGTATCCCTCAGGGGGTGCCGTGTTGTGAGAAGGCATTCCCTGTTGTCTTCCTTCTCTCTGTGGCCTTCTTGCCCGGGGGGTGGAGGCTGTGGAGGATTCAGCCCCAGCTGGGCGTGAAGGTCCTCCCTCCTGATTGTTCTGTTGCTGAGGAGGTTGTGGTATTTCTTGGGGCTCTGGATGCATTGGCTGCTTCCCAGGGTCAGGCCGCCTCCCTGGAGGTATGGGTTCTCTTCTCCGCCCATTGCCCCCGGGTGGGTGTTGGGGCCTGGACACCCTACTGTTCGTCATAGCTCGTGTAATAGCCAGGCTTTCTGTCCGAAGCCTACAGACGGCGCCAAGTGTTAAGTTATGGGATCTAGGTCAACGGGGTGTCGGCTTTGATCCCACTTCTTACGGGGGATGTGTATGATTCGGTCTTCTCGAGTCGCCTTGCCTTTGCCTATGTCCTTCTTCCTTTCCTTCTTCCCTTGGTTCCTTCTCTTCTTCTCTCCCTTTGCCCTGCAAAAGGGGCAGTACCAGACACGGAGGAGGGGGGGGTGGTGCCTGGTGAACCCTCTCCGATGCCTAAGTCAGAACTATATTTCTAGAGAGATAAAGCTAGAGAGATGTCAGAGCTGAATTATCCAAATAGCCAAGATGTTTAAATAAGTTGTGAAGGTGGGGTATTTATAGGCAACGGTGTCATTAAGGTGGCTTAATGACATCGTTAACCTCTAAACACAATTAATTAACCTTTAAGCATATAATTAAGACCTTAGGATTCGGAGGAGGTAGGCGGAGTGGACCGAGCATGGGCGTCTGAGAGGGGTGTCGGGACCCTTGGGGGGGGGGAGGAAACCGACCCCCGAGGGTAGGGGTTGGGTGAGGGCACCCAACCCCTCCTAGGGAGGGTGGGGTTGGCCAACCCCATCCCTCTTAGGAGGGATCGGGTCAGCCGACCCGATCTCTCCTAGGAGAGATCGGGTTGGTCCACCCGATCTCCCCTAGGGGAGATCGGGTCGGCTGACCCGATCTCCCCTAGGGGAGGTCGGGTGTGGCCACCCGACCTCACCTAGGTGAGTCCTTCATTGTCGGACGGGCGCTTCGGCCCCGTCCGAGCCGTCGGTGTTCTCGCGAAGTGTCCGGGTTGAAGTTTCGATTTGCAATCATAAATGGGACGATAAAAATACAACGGTTCGGAAGTCAACGGGTTCAAATTGGGCGTATATCCATCACTCTTGGCTGCAAAAATTAAGAGAAAAGAGTTAGAGATTTACCCAGGGAACCACATTGGAGGGGCCGTCGAAGAGCTGCCCCCCGGAGATTATGTCGAGGAGTCGGATCCCGGCGTTCACCAGGTCCCGCTCCACGAGAGAATTGGCGTCGGGGGGAGTGTAGGACTCCCCCCATCGGTAAAGTTGGATAAGTTGAAGAGTCTGGAAGTCTTCATCAGTGTAGGTGTGGAAAGCGGGAGGAGAGTCCGCTTCCACCTTCCATCGGGGCCGTGGGATCGAAGAATGTTGGATGAAGAAGTAGCTCCTTTTCCAACTGCTGTTATCGGACCCCGTATCAACCAGGAGTCCCCGACCCTTGACCACCTTCTAGGTGTCATTGGTCCAGTTACACCGCCCAAGTTGTGCCTTGTTCCACTTCGGCATTCGGGGGTAGAAGGCGCAAACCCCCGCCTCGTTGCACTTCATCCCGTAGAAGGTCCTGAAGAGCTTGAGGCTGTATACCCACCGTTGTCGGAAGCAGAGGACCTGGAAAGCATTCCACAGGCGAATGGCATGCGGAGAGAAGGTGGTCGGATGAGTTTTGTAATGCTGGCACACCTCGACCAGATTACCACAGAAGGGGAATCTGATCCCCGCTGATACTTGCCCCGTAGAGACAAATACCTCCCCTTTTCGGGGACGAGTAACCTCAAGGTTACCCGAGGGGCGAGGCCAGGGATACGGGAAACGAGGTTCCCAAGTAGAACTGATGCACCCCTCTCGGAGAGCTACATCATAAGCGGTGTTGGAGATTTCATTCAGGGCATAATCAAAGTTGAAGGGCTTTCTCCCCTCAGAGCTGGATCCACTGTCTGAAAAGTAGCAATGGCAAGGAAGGCACAGTGGGATTTTCGGAAAGCTGCAAACAAGGAAAAGATGAACAAGCAACGAAGAAGAAATCCTTACCAGACATGACGAATTGGAGGATTGAAAGAATGAACTGGGCATTGCCGGAAAGATGGTCGGAAAAGCACTAATGGTCTTCGAAATCGCAAAAGCTTGAATTCACAAAGGTTGTAGAGAGCTCCTGAAAATTCGAAGATGGTAAAAGTGATCTAACACCCACGGTTAGGGTTTTATAGGCGAAGAGGACAGTTGAAGGGACACTTCGATCCGAGTCGTCGAAGTTGAAGAGTTTTAATCTGGACCGTTGAGATGAAACGTGCAGAAGGGTAACGGGCGTAATGATGAAACGGCCTGAAAAGCACTTTTCAGAAGAAACAAGCGCGAAAAATCAGGCACGAGTGCCGAAGACGTCGCTTCACTGGCTGCTGCATTTAATGAACTGGGGAATCGAAAAGTCCCCCCAGATTTAGCAGTTATCCAAAAAGCATCGAGAAAACGTGAAGGAGAAGACTAGTATTGAGTGACTATGCCAAGGGAAAGATCCCCGATCCCAATATCGGGAGGTCGGGAGTTGAAAGACACTACGAACTAGAAGTCCCTCATGTCTTGGGGGCAAATGATGGGTTCGACTACAGCCGTTAGGCCCTTTAACGGTAAGGAAACGGCAAATAGGCCTGGTGGGCCCAAAACGAAGGCCAAGATGGCCCAGACAAAGGATCCCGACGAAGAGAGCCCGAGGATGAGAGGTCCCGACAGAGTCGGACCTGACAAGTGAGCTGAACGCTCCCGACGAGATGCCTCCGAGTAGGCCCCGATGACGAATCCCTGAGAACAATAGGCCCTGTCACGATGACGAGGGGCCCCAAGCGGTGACACAACGAGATAACTCTGGAGTCCCCGATGTTAGTCGGGACTCGCTATCAGAGGATAAGGCTGGGATACGCGGGGCGTGGCCGAGATACGCGGAACGTGGTTAAGATACACGGAGCGTGGCCGAGATACGCGGGGCGTGGCCGAGATAAGCGAGATCATGGCCTAGATAGGCGGGATCACACCCGAGATACGCGGGATACGGGCTAACCACCTCCAACGGTTCACCAGGTAACTGAGGTATCTCTTCGCCTATAAAAGGGCAAGAGGTCACCTCAGATCACTTACGTTGAATTACATTTACTTGAGATTACTGCTTGCCAGTCCGTACGAGGTACTCATTTAAGCATCGGAGAGGGATTCTGGGTCACCCCCCGGTCTATCCCCTCTTGCAGGATTGCGTGGAGCGAATGAGCTAGGATCGCCGTCAAAGACCGTACCGGAGTTCCACCGTGATCCAACAAGTACAGAAATGGCGAAATTAAGAAATATTTTTTACTTCGTAACAGAACCCCCGAACTCGAATTTCTGATTGTAGACCAATTTTATACCTAGGTGTTTAATTCGTTATTCGCTTAGATAATTTAGGATTATAGTTAGCCTTAGTTAACTAGTGGCGAATCTTTTAAAAATCCACGTTTTGAAAACGTAATTCGCCGTAGGTTAGATTTAGATCTGAAAATTTGGTGACTCTGTCGGACTCATTATATTCGCTTATTGCCATGTTTTTAGAGTTTTTTATATTTTATTATTTTCACCATTCTAACTTTGCTTTTTTGTGTGACTGGTACATATTTTTAGAGTTACAGCTAACATTTTTCTTTTTTGTGGCATCGTTTGAATTTGCACACACCACTTTAGAATAATGTCCCAAACGCCTAAATCCCAGGGAAACTAGGATATCCAGAGAGTTAGTAAGAGTACGACCGCGCGGCCGAGCCGCCGGAACGACTCAGAACAACTCCACCGCTCGTGAAGATCCTGTGATCCCTATGAAGGGGTGCGGAAACCACCGTGTCGGAAGCCTATCAGTAGATCCTACCTTGTACAGCAAAGCCACTTATTTTTTACCCCCTAACTCTTAGCATTTGGACAATGGGCCGCAGTAATTGGAATCCCATTAATAGTAGTCATTTACCTAAGTATTGAGGAAACGTCACATTAGGGATTTTGGGCTAGGCTTAAAATCTCAATGACATGGGAGGTCCAAATTAGGCCTCCCCCTAAGGCTAGGTCTGCCAAAATACATAAGAGGGCAAAATAGACTTTTGTCCACTTTGCTCCTCTTATAAATAGGGAGGTGTTTGAGATTTATTATAAGCTATTGGTCTCCTCATTTGTGGTGAGATTAAAAGAAATCCCTCCTCCCTATATTCACATAGTTTCGGCCGACTCACACCTTGCCCTAGGAGGTGCCAAATTGTGTCAAACAGTTTTACTCTGGAGATCCATCACGCGAAGAATCGACTGAGTTGTGAGGTACAATCCGCGTAGGGATTCTCTAACAGGAACCTCTATGGGAACCGTCCGGCGGATCGAGAATTCCCCTTCAAGCGATCTAAGGTACACAAAAGCAAAGAAGGTATGTGCACTATCTTCCGCTGCGTATTAGTTTCCTAACACATATCTTATTATTGTTTCTGGTGTATCTACCCCTATAATCCAACAGTGGTATCAGAGCCTGTGTTAGGGAGTTCATGATTTTGATAAAATTGGTGTTCTTGGATTTCTCAGTGTTGGCCAAAAAAATTTAAATTGGGTTTTCAAGTTTTAAAATTTCGATTTTTATAAATCATGGCCGGAATTTTTCATGATGTTCATAGTGAAGTTTGATGTTCATCATCTTAAAGAAAAACAAGACTTTTATCAAAATTGAACATTGGATTCTTGATCATGACAAAATTTGATCTTGAAATTTGACCACAAACCCTAATTTAAGTGTTCGGCTGAACCTCC
Organism: Clarkia xantiana subsp. parviflora; assembly: GCA_036873135.1. Lineage (NCBI taxonomy): Eukaryota > Viridiplantae > Streptophyta > Magnoliopsida > Myrtales > Onagraceae > Clarkia > Clarkia xantiana. Next base: position 14,628,162 of record JAPTYO010000001.1, read on the forward strand.
TTTAGGTGTTCAAGGTGATTTTTTAATTTCTTAATCCACAAGTAACCCTAAAGTGACCGAAATTTTTCACAAAATTTTTAATATAAAAGTTTCGGCCGAAATATGCCTAGGGATTAGGCCAAAATTAGGGTTAGGTTCATAAGATAATTGTGAATAGAAACTATCAATATATCTAGCACAATTTTAGGGATGTAGATATTATTGATATATATTTAGTTGCCTAAAAGATTGAGAAAATATATTGTTCATAGATAATATATCATATTGAATATTGACAATAATATATATGTATATATATATAGTGTTGCCAAATATAGTGTATATATATTGTCGATTGATTATATATCTCTAAACATAGAATCTTGACAATATATATATATGTGTGCAGAAAATTGGAAATTATTTTATAATTAATTGTTACTTGGTGGCCAAGTTAAATTTTTAGTGGACTTTAAAACCTTACTTGGCCCACAAGTAATCAATTTCGGCCGAACCCTAAGGGTAACGGGCCCCAATTTTTTACACATTTGGGTCGGGCCAACCGAACCCATAAGACCTAGGGAACCCGACCGGACCGAACCGGGTCGGGTTCACGGGTCCTAAGCCGGTGCGGGTTAACCAAACCGATTTTTTTTCAATCGGTCAAACCCATTCGTGTCGGGTCGGACCAGGGGCAACTAAAATGGGTCTTACCTACCTGGTTTGAGTGTCGAACCAAATCAAATTCCTATTTTAAAACCGAACCGGTCCGAACCGATCCGGACCGAACCGGTTCATTGATTGAACCGGAATTTTAAAACCAGACCGAACCAAGTCAATTTAAAATAGGATGGTCAATTTTTTAAAATCCAAATGTTTTTGAACTTTAAAATTACCTACACAGTGCTTATGGGTTTAAACCTGATGCCTAGTTTCGATTATGAGGATGGATCTCGGAAATGCATGATTTTTTGGACAGAGTCATTTAGTGGGCTGAATTGCAATTGCTATTTAATTGATATTATTACATGATTAGAACTGTCATCTTGACTAAGTCAAGCTAGCTGGATTTTGCATGTTGTGGGCAGAGCCCTGGTTTTCAATTAATGAGTTGCGCACAAGGATAGACATGTTGTTATGGTTGCAAATGCCTAGGATTCATAACTAGAAGTACGCATGTTTTATTAATAGTATGAATTGCAAGTCAACCTCAAAATATTTTAAAACCAAAAACCAGTCGCCAAATATGGATATTTATCGTGATGTACGCATGATGCGTGTGCATGAATGTTGAGGATGTGTTAGCATGTGATAATTTACTTGCGCAGTAGAATTATATATGCAAGCATGAGTTCCTCGGAACATTAGACGCACGACGCGTATGCATGATGAGTGGTTTGTTTCGTGGATGTGACCTGCGCATGATGATTTACTTGTGTAGTAGAATTGTATATGCAAAATAGAAATCCTCGAAAGCGTTTTCAAAAAGGGCCTTGGGAAATCCAAGATCGAGTGTTTTATAACCTCCCTTTCCGGTAAAAGCGATTAAAGTGTTTTAAAAGACTGATCTTTTTTAAAGAAGATGACGGTAATGTGAACTCTTTCACAACCCTGCTTCCCTCGATTTACTGGCGGTCGGTTAGGTTAGATGTCTGAGGAATCATTATTCGTCGTCTTCTATCTCATAGATATCCGATGTAGGCAATTCATTTTCCAAAATGTTATTGTCTCCCCTTCCTTATGCATGATTATCAATGTGTCAAACTAGATGGCAGATCAAAAGCGTTTCTTCAATACACTTGATGGTAGCAATTATGATGCATGGGAAGAGTATGTTACGAACATTCTCCTTGCTGCGAAAGTTGAGGATAGGATAGAATCAACTGCAGGAAGAGTAAACACGGACGAATTTGGTAGTCCAAGATACAACTACGGTGAAAGGTCACAGAAGGATCGAATATCACGTGATTTAATCCGTGCAACTCTGACTGAAGAAGTGGAAGAAAGCTACGTGAACGTTAGTGCGTTACACCTCTGGTATACCATACGCCTTCGCTACGGTGGAGGAATGGCTGCACAAGCCATAAACCTGATGCTTAGGTATTACGGTATTCTTTGCAAAGATGGAGGTATACTTACCGCTGCCGATCCTGAAGATGAAGTAGACGTATGGAAGAGTATTAAAAAGGTGATGAGGGTGTTTCCCCTTTCGTGGTTTGCAGATACTGATAGGCTCTCATGTCTGATTAGAACAATTCAGACTACGACTGAGCTATTCGAAAAGAACCCTAGGGATGAGTGTTCCTCCAACGAATCCGGGTCGGAATATCTATATGATCATCTCCACAAGTTGATGGGTAAAACCAGCAACAAAAGGTCTAAACAAAATCTGGTGGGACAAACACCGTAGATGAAAGCGCGGCACAGGTACGCCTCGTTTTCCATATAAATTCATAAAAACACTTTATTTGAATCACAACGTTTGATGAAATTCACTTGTGAATTCTTTTCAGATGTCGTGCTCAGTATGGCAAGGACTTCTCGTCTATTCTATCGCTTTTTGCTTCTTTGTTTTCTAGGATCGTACCGCTTAGTTGTAAAGTGTTTACTTGTTCGATTAACTTGTTGAATTTCGGTTATTTGAGATTCAGAGTAATTGAATAAAAATTAATTGTAATTCGATTCGAAATACAGTTTACTTTTCAAATCGTCCCCGACAACGGGAACGATCTGAAACGAGAATCTAAGTCTCGGGCTTAAGAACCAATACTTGTCGAACAGGACAACTGTTCATACAAGACAACAAAAAATAACATAATTCATCCGAGCATGCTATAAGGTTGTTAATCAATGTAGTGAGAACGCGAATGATTTAAATTATTCCTTATTTGTTAATACTCCTTAAAATATTTAAAGTCGTAATGATGAACATGTGCGAAACCGATTAAATTGAATTTTGGAAACGAAACGATTTCACCACGGGTAAAAGATGGTGATTCACGCGCGTAAAGAGCATGTTCTTCGAAAGATGGAAAACTTCTATTCGAAGTACAAATTCAATGTAAAGTGTACTTTTGACTTAATGCTTATTATAAATTTTCATTTGCAGTTAAGACCTATTTTAGGTCTTACTCATTGATTTCTCGTAAATCGAGGAGAAGTATGCTTTAGAAGCTACCACGATCTCGTATGGAATCAAATATTGCATAAGGTAAAAATTGAATGCACAATTCAATGGCAGAAAAAACCTTTGGAAATTTGTATGCAATGAAAAGGAACGTCAGTCAGACGACGTCTCCCACTACATGATAATCATGTTCTTGAACCGTTGGATGAAAATTCTATCATACCGCAACCTCCTACTAGTAACAGTAGGAATAGTGAAACCATCTTGGTTCCTGGTCCTAGTAACCGTGGAATTAATCTCGGAGGTTGAATTCCGAGACCAATAGGTCATCCTAGAAAAGTTGTTGGTGAAGGTTCTAGTAATGCTCTTGTTCCCAGTGGGAGTAATGCACCGATAACGAGCATTATTCCGAGTGGGAGCGTTGTTCAAGTACAAGATGGGATTAACGAGCCTAGACGTAGTTAAATGCATTGAACTTCTCCCAAGAAGCATCCCATCGAAAGAGGCGAGTTATTCACTCTGACTTCGGTTGATGAACCGGTAACGGTTAAACAAGCTATGGATGGACCTCAAGCGAAAGAATGGAGTAAAGCAATGGAGGATGAGATCGCCTCTATGAAAGTTAATTTGGTTTGGTCTTTGGTTGATTTACCTGCTAACTGCAGGGCCATAGGTGTCAAGTGGGTTCTGAAATTGAAACTCACTGCTGATGGAGTCGTCGAGCGATACAAAACTCTACTCGTTGCAGAAGGATATACCCAACTACACGGAGTGGAAGATGAGACATACTCACCGACTGTGTGTTACACCACAGTCCGGGCCATAATGGCCTTGGTTGCCAGCCTCGATCTAGAGTTGCACCAAATGGATGTTAAGACTGCATTCCTCCACGAAAACCTTGAGAAGAGATCTATATGGTGCAATCGTAGGGATTCATTACTCTTGGTAACGAAATTAAAGTTCATAAACTCCAAAGATCTATGTACGGTCTTAAACAATCCAGGCAATGGTACCGCAGATTCCACGAGGAAATCGTAGGAAACGGATTCGTGAATCTTCACGAGGATCCATGCGTGTACACCAAGACCTCTGGGTCAAAGTACGTCATCTTGACATTATATGTAGATGACATACTAACTGCTGCGAACGATGTGAGTTACATGAATGAATCAATGTCTTGGTTGACATCTGTATTCGAGATGAAGGACATAGGAAAAGTCACGTACATCCTAGGCATTAAGATTGCCAGGCATCGGGCTGCTCGCAAGCTATGTCTCTCTCAAGAATCCTATATCAACAAATTGTTGAAAAGGTTCAGATTACAAGATGAAAAACTCGTGGATACGCCGGTTGTGTTTGGGTGCGCGATGTCGAAAGGTGACGACCAATAAATCAGGCTGAGCGTGAACATATGAAAACTGCATAATACCTTAGTATGTTTAGCATCTTAATGTATGCCATGCAATGCACTCGTACAGACATCTGTTACACTGTGGGCCTAGTAGCACGATTCCAATCAGAACCTGGCTATCAATATTTAAAGGCCGTAAATGAATTATTCGATACCTGAAAGCTACTGCCGACTTTGGAGTGTGTTATAAGGGAGGAAAACTAGAATTGACTGGATTCAGTGACGCCGACCACGGTGGCGATCCAGATGATCGTAAGTCCACCTCTGGAGGAGTATTCCTCCTTGCTAATGCCGCCATTTCATGGATGAGCAAGAAGCAAACATGTGTCGGGTTGTCAATGATGGAATCCGAATTCGTAGCCCTCTCTATAAATGCGCAGGAAGCGGTCTGGCTTAATAGACTTTTAACTGCATTGCTTGGCGTCCAGGACGGGAGTAAGCCTGTTAATGTATACTAAGACAGTTAAGAAGCAATTGCAGCAGTTAAGAACCCTAAGTACCATAGCAGGACGAAACACATTGATGTGAAATATAATTATGCTAAGAATATGGTTGAGGACAAATTAGTCGCAGTAGAATACTTGTCCACTGAAAGTATGATGGCGGACCCATTAACTAAACATTTACGCATGGATGTTTTCGAAAAGCATGTTAAAATGCTGGAATTGCGTAAGGTTTAAGTGGCATGTATTGTGACAATTAACATTTGAGATTTGAAGTAATATTTGATTAGAATTAATTGAAATTTTGAGTTTATGATTCTTACGACGTCATAATGTTTGAAATACATTGGATTTTTACGGTCTATAAACTAGTTGTAGGAGGGACAACCTCCAAAATAAAATAATGACGAATGTGGGCCAAGCCTCGTCACACAGGCTTGACCGTCTTGACAGAGAGGGGGACCTCTACCATATCAAGACCGGCTAAGAACCACGGTGGCAAACCTGGTTAAGCAGAACGATCATTTGGTTTCGGGGTAACACGACATGATCTACGTTCTGCAAATTGATGTAACGAACTTTGTTCGTTAGACAACCATATTCTGGGCCAGATGATAAATCCGCGATAACATATGACATTTCACACTCCTTTCTAAATTCAGGTTATGTTATCGACGCGCACTTCATACTGCACGTGCCATGTTCGATCACGGGGCTAGGCTCGGTTGTGCTAGATAGAATCCATGAGATTCGAATGGGCACAAACTTCTTCACCTTGAGCGTGTGACTGATCCTGGAAGCTACATGAAGGAACATCCAAAGTATACTCACGAACTCAGAACTCATACCTAAGGTCAGGCTCAATGTTCGCTTCCCGGCGTAGTGCTAAACAAAAAGGCCAAGTGACCACATCTTGGAAACCAGTTTGGTTTGACTAAGGGTATGAGCGATGGGGATGGTCAAGTACACCTATAATTCTCCTACTCTTGTATTCACTAGGTGGCCACCAGCCTGATATTAGTTGAAGGTTGTGAATACTTGTACGGATGCCCTGAAGGAGTATTCCTATGTGGAAACTGGGCAATTGGAGAATGAAAGTTGACCTAGGATACAACACGACTTTATTTGTCACGGGCTAATTAGACACGGGGAATGAACGTTCCGCGGGCGCTACAACACTCCTAACAGATGAGTAGCACGATGCTCGCCATGTCCGCCGGTCGCACGAAGAACCTCGTATGAACTTTCCGGAGCAGGGATTGGATCGAAGAAAAAATGCTGATGTGTTGGACGACAACATATTAATAGGTACCCTCCCATTCCGGCGAGTGAGAGCTGTTAGCATTTGGACAATGGGCTGCCGTAATTGGGAGCCCATTAATATTAGCCATTTACCTAAGTAATGAGGTAATGTCACATAAAGGTTTTTGGGCTAGGCCTAAAATCCCAATTGACACGGGAGGCCCAAAATTGGGCCTCCCCCTAGGGCTAGGTCGGCCGAAATACATAAGGGGGCAAAGTGTTAGGATTTATTTTAAGCTATTGCTCTCCTCCTTTGTTGTGAGATTAAAAGAAATCTCTCCTCCCTATATTCACACAGTTTCGGTCGAACCACACCTTGCCCTAGGATGTGCAAATTGTGTCTAGCAATTTTACTCCGGAGATCCATCCCACGAAGAGTCGTATGAGGCTGTGCTGTGAGGCAAAATCTGCGTAAGGCTTCTCTAACAGGAACCTCTACGAGAACCGTCCGGCGGATCGAGAACTCCCATTCAAGCGATCTAAGGTACACAGAAGCAAAATAGGTATGTTCACTATATTCCGCTGCGTATTAGATACCTAGCACATATTGTTAGGATATGGTGACGTGGCGCCGTAATTGGTAGCCCGTTATTGCTAAGGAAATTACCTGAGTTAATTAGGTAACTGTCACATTAGGGTAATTGGGTCAAACCCTAACCCTAATTGACATGGGAGGCCCAAAATTGGGCCTCCCCCTTTAATAGCACGGTTCGCCGAAACTTGTCCCACATTGGTTGGAGTGGACTTTTGTCCACTCCGCCAATCCTATATATAGGGGACTCACCTAAGGGGTTTATTCATTCATTCAGAATAAGAAGTACCTCCATTGAGGAACTTGAGAGAAACCCTCTCACCCCCTTAGTAGTGATTTTCGGTGCACATCTTAGTCCGAGGTTCTGTCCCCGTTGAAGAATCGATCAGAGGCTTTGTTGTGGAGCTTACACCGCGTAGGACTTCTTCTTACGAAGAACTTGTACGTGGTTCCGACCGGAGGATCATAACTCCCTCCACGACGTTCTTGGGCAGGAAAGCTAAAAGGTATGTGTTATTCTGCTGCGTAGTTAGATTACTTACATGTACACGTTTAACATTCCGTAGTATTACGTCCCCGTAGTCCAACAGTGGTATCAGAGCATGGTTAGGAGTTCTTAAATTTTTGATAAGCTGATGTTCTTGAGTTTCGAAAAATCTGAAATTTTCATGTTCATGAACACCATGAGTAATACTGAATTTTTAAGTAAATTTCATGTGTTTGATCTTTAAAAACTTAAAATTTTCGAAATTTACATGTTTTTATAGATAAAAACCGAATTTTATGTTCGAATTTAAGTTTAATTTTCATGATCTTCAAGAACACCATGAGTTTTATCAAGAACACATTTTGGTTCATGATCAAGTTAGGGTTTGATCTTAAAATTTGATAACTTTTCCAATTTACATGTTTGTGCCGAAAACCCTAGGGGTATTTTAGGTAAAAAAAATTAATTTTCTTGGACACCAAGTTACCTAGTTCGGCCAAATTTTTAAAGGATATATGTTGCCATTTTTAAATTTTATTAATAGGTAACTATATATCTATAAGTTGAAAATAAGGATAGGTTCATAATATAATATTGTAAAAGATATTAACTATCAATATATATAGTTAAAGATAGAGTAAATATATATTGATAGATTTAGTTGCTATAAAAGATTAAGAAAATATATTGTCTACATATTTTATTCTCTAAAGATATATTTGACAATAATAAATATATATATATAGGAGCCGAATATTTTATATATATACATATATTGTTGATTGATTTACATCTTAAAGATAGAATCATGACAATATATATATATATATATATATATATATATATATATATATATATATATATATATATATATATATATATATATATATATATATATATATATATATATAAGTATATTAGAAATATTGGAAATTATTTTAAATAATTAATATTTCTTGGTGGCTAAGTTAAGTTTTTAGTGGACTTTAAAACCCTACTTAGTCCACAAGACATATTTCGGCCGAACCCTAGGGTTTATGGGCTGGTCCAATTGCTAAACCGGAACGGATAAAACAAATCCGGGTTTTCTTAATCGGGTCGACCTAGTCGGGTCGGGTTAGACCGTAGTAACTAAATTGAACCTAACCTAACCGGTTTTGAGTGATAAACCGAACCACGATCTTATTTTATTGAACCGTTTCAGACCAAACTGGATTTTTAAAATCGGACCGACTTGAACCGGATTTTAAATTGGACCGGACCAAATTTTTTTAAATTTCTCGGAAATTTTAAAATGTTCAATAAATAGTATGTCAAATTTTAAATCCAAAATGTCTTCGAACTTTAAGCCTAAACAGTGCTCTTTGGGTTTGCGTTTTATCACGTTTTTCGGTTAAAACCCTAATACCTAGTTTCGATTATGGGGATGGATCTCAGATATGCATATTTTTGGGACTGGATTAAATTAGTGGGCTGCATTGGAATTGTTTACTTTCTGCTACATATGTATTAGAACTGTCTTGTTGACTCAGTCAAGCTAGCTGGATATTAATTGCGAGCATTGAGCTCTGGGATTTAAATATGTATTGCGCAATAGGACAGACATGCTATGCTGATTGAAAGTGCCGAGAATCCATGTCTATAAATGTCGCATGATTGATTGTAAGCATGAATTGCAAAATAGGCCCCAATATTTTCAAACATGATTTGTGCGAATGTTGCATGTTTTGACACGTATGCTAGGATTTTCAAGAATAGAAAGCATGTGATAATTTACTTTAAGTAGAATTATATATGCTAAGAACATTAGACGCATGACGCGTAAGCATGTTTTGGTTTGTTCGATTTTTATAGCATAATATGGCATTATGCATGCATAAATTATCAGATAATTCCTTTTAAAATTATAAGGGCCTTGGGAAAGCCAAGATCGGGTATAATTGTTTGAAAATTCCCGTTCCGGTAATTTGCAACATAATAACCCTTTTCAAAAGTCTGATCTATTGGATTGAACACGACGATAGTGTGAATTCTTTCACGACACCCCCTTCCCTCAGTTTACTGACGATCGTTTTGGTTTAGTGACTGAAATATCTCTTTTTGTCGTATTCCATTCTAATAGGTAATCCGATGTTTGCAATTTTGTCAGAATATTGTTGTCTTCATAACTTGCATGAAACATATGAGTTAGTTTTGATGGCTGGGTTGGTACGCTTTTATAAACCGTGTAATCTGGATGGTATGGATTACGAGGCATTGGGTGAGATGGTGAGAGAACGTCTTATAGCATGTGACACACATATGTGTATCATGCCTATAAGAAACGAGATGTTGGTACCGCCGGACAGCAACCTAATTCCCAGAATTGGGAATATAGGTTTGGGAGATCAGAAAGCATGCAAGGCAGCCTTGGATAAAGAGGTTGCAGAGGACTTCACACTCAATTATTCAGCTGCTCAGCTTTGGGCTGCCCTTAAACTCCGTTTCGGAAGTGGAAAGGCAGTAGAAGCAAGACAGGTAATAATGGAGTATGATGACATACTTTCAAACGACACCAGCCTATAACCTGGGTCTAACCAGAGGATCGAAAGGTCCAATTGGAGAAAGATAATCAATATCGCACAGGGATATCCTATGTCATGGTTTGCTGATGATTTTGGACTAGAATACTTAATAACGGCAATTAAGTACTCTATGTACTTATTCACGGAAAGCAATCAAAAGAGACTGACATATTCCCCGGTGCACTATCGCAAGAGGACAAAGGAAATAACAGAGGAAACAGGATCAACTTGGTCCTCAAATGAGATCCGTAGTATGAAAAATGCTACTAATTTTGTACCGTAAAAGGTACGCCTCGTTTGCCACATATATAAAACCGTTAAACGTTTTATGTCACTAAGTCTACTGATATGATTCACTGGTGAATTCATTTCAGGGATGCTTGGTGAAGATGGCTGGAGTTTTCATTTTCAACTTTATTTTCCTTTACTTCTAAAAGCTTTATTCTGTATCTCATTACCGCACCAATGTCTATAAATTCTCTTACTATCAATAAATTTTTGACATTAGTTAATTATGATTCGGAATTATTGAATAAAGTAGCAACCATTCGCTCCATGATATGGTCTACTTATCAAAATTAATCGGGCCAGTTGAACGAGCCCGATCCGAAACGAACAACTAATTTGAGATTCTTCCAATAAAACGGTTGAACCAGAGAACATTCACTCACCTAATCAATCATCCATCGATTGCATAGTTCCAAAAGAGACCGACCAGAAAATTACATCCTTATTTGTTAAGTACTCCATTAAAATAATAAAGATCCCGAAATAATATGCATGATAAAACCGATTTTAAAATTCGAAGACTAAAACGATTTCGTAACCATGGTTTAAACCTTGTATGCGCGTGGCGCAAGTCACCTCGAGAGACGGGACACATCATTTTAAAGTCTGAATTTAATACTGAAGTATTTTAATGAATGCTAAATTTTCGTTTGTAATCCTTTGAATATAACTCAATGATAACTACTAGGATTATTAGTATGCTTCAAAGCTACTACAATCTAGTAAGAACATCAACTATGGCATTAAAGCAAACGCTTAAATGCATAGCCCTTAAGATGAATAAGTCTCTGGGTGAGTTAAACAAACGAAAGGAAGAAGTCAGTAAAACGACTCTCCCACAATAAGCCTTGAGCGAAAAGTTTGGCTAAAGCATTCATTTTAACAAATACTTCAATGAACATAGTTCAAAGTTACATAATGATGAAATTCAACATTAATTACTCCTCCGAAACAAATTAAGTTGATTCACATTAATGTAATTCTATGTTCCAATAAAATCGGTTGACTCCTCACCATAGCTAAAAACATGATACGGGTAAAACCTTATCGTTAGCAGCATTAATTTGTGGATTAAACAAGTATTTATTAAGAGTACGGTCTACTATTAAAAGAATATAAGTTTAATATTAGCTTAGATTGATGGTATTGTGGTCAAACATGACATATTATAAAGATTTGAGGATAAAATTCCTATTGCAAAACGAACAGACATAGTACTGATCAAATCAATGGATGGTTAACGGAGATTATCAGGTCCCACTTACTTCGAGTGGGGGAATTTATAAAGCATAAGTGACTGATATGGTATATGATGATACAAAAGTCTTCATAATAAATCCAGTGAGAAGGCTTACTCCCCCTCACATATAATCATCACTAAATACAAATGTGAATCAAGTCGGAACCTGATAATCAAGAACACTGAATTGATATAACATCCCATTATTCCTAGTTGGAGGGAAAAACGACCAACTTGGTTCCTGATCCTAGTAATCAAGGAATAATGTTCGGAGGTAAAATTACGAGACCAAAAGGTCATCCTGAAAAGTTGTTAATCAGAGTTCAAGCACTGCCATTCTTCCCAGTTGGAGTGATGCTCCGATAAGAAGCATTATTCTGAGTGGGAGTTACAATCAGACTATAGATGGGATTAACGAGCCTAGACATAGTCAAAGGCAACAGACTTCTCTCGAGAAGTGTCCCATCGAATAAGATGTGTTAAACATCTTAACATTCGTTCTCGAATCAGTGACGATTCAGCAAAGCAAGGGAAGGACCTCAAAACGAGGGAATGGAGGAAAACAATGGAGGATGAAATATGCCTAAATAAGAACAAATTCGGTTATGGTCCTTAGTTGATTGAACTGCTTACCGCAGAACTAGAAAGTGAAATTTTAGAATTCACTACTGGTGGAAAGATGAGTGGTTCAAAACTCAAGTGATTGCGAATGGATATACCCAAATTCACGGAATGGACTTTGATGAAACATGCTCACCAATTGTGCGTTACACCACGGTAAGAGCCATCCTTGCCCTCGTTGCATGTCTCGATCTAGAGCTGCACCAAATGGATATTAAGACCACACCTCTCCACGTAAACCTGGAGAAAAAGATATCTATGGAGCAGCCAGATGCTTTTATTACTCCTGGCAAAGAACGTAAAGTTTGCAAACTCCAAAGGTCTATTTACGGTCTTAAATAGTCGTCTCGGCAATGTTATCGCAGATTCCACGAGGAAATCGTCGGAAACGGATTTGTGAATCTTCACGAGGATCCTTGCATATACACTAAGATCTTTGGGTCTAATTATGTCATCATAACACTATATGTAGATGATATACTCATTTCTGCGAACGACGTGAGTTTCATGAACAAATCAAATTCCTGGTTAGCGTCAGCATTTGAGATGAAAGACATGGGAGAGGCCACGTACATCTTAGGCATTAACATTGCCCGAGATCGTGCCGCCCGGACATTGTGTCTGTCTCAAGAATCTTATATCAACAAACTGTTGAAAAGATTTAGAATGCTCGATGCTAAACCCGTGGATACGCCGATTGTGTTCGGGTGCGCGCTGTCAAAGCGTGATGGACCGAAAAACCAGCAGCAGCGTGAACATATAAAGGGGGCAGAGTACCTAAGCATGGTAGGGAGTCTTATGTACGCCATGCTATGTACTCGACCAGATATCTGTTACGCTGTGGGCCTAGTAGCAAGATTCCAATCAGATCCTAGTTATCAACATCTAAAGACCGTAAAACGAATTATAAGGTATCTGAAAGGTACTGCTGACCATGTTCTGTGCTATAAGGGCAAGCAAATAGAATTGACCGGTTATAGTGACGCCCACCACGGTGGCGATCCAGATGATCGTAAGTCCACCACAGGAGGAATTCTCCTTCTTGCTAATGTTGCCATATCATGGGTAAGCAAGAAGCAACCATGTGTCGCGCTTTCCACTATGGAATCGGAATTCGTTGCCCTTTCTAAAAACGCATAGGAAGCGGTCTGGCTGAAAAGGCTTCTTACTGCATTGATTGGCACTGGCAAAGAGAGTAATCCCGTCAAGGTATACTCCGACAGTCAGGCAGCCATTGCAGCAGTTAAGAATCCAAAGTACCATAGTAGGACCAAACACATTGAAATACAATTATGCTAAATTTGTTCTAGAAGACAACATAATCGCTTTAGAATACTTGTCCACGGATAAAATGGTTGCAGATACATTAACTAAGCCATTACATAGAGAGATTTTCGAAAATCACATAAAACTGCTTGGATTACGTAGGGCTTAAATAAGAGACTTGTATAAGCGATAACATTTTGACATTTGAAATAATATTATTTCGATTAAATAAAAGAATTGCAAACTATGTATATGATCTATCGATGTCATAATGAAATATAACATCGGATTTTACGGTCTATAAACTAAGTCGTAGGAAGAGGTAAAAATCTTCCACCAAAATTATGTCGAATGTGAACCATGCCTCGTAACACAGGAACGGTCATCTTGCAAGAATTGGGGCCCAACAAGATTGGCTACGAACCAGGGGATAAACCTGGTTAAACGAAACGATAACCTTGTCACGCTTAATGCATGACTTAATCTTCGATTTGTACATCGCCGTGTTGGACCCAGTCCATCATTAAAATCACATTCAGGGCCAGATGAAAGATTCTGCGATAGCATGATTGACTTATCCCAATCCTGGCTAGTCCAGGTGTGCTATCGAAGCGTGCTTCATACTGCGCATACCATGTTCGACCACGGGGTCATGCTCGGTTGTGCTAGCTCGAATCCTAGTGATTCAAAGGGCGCATACTTCGTCACCTTGAGCGTGTGATTGATCCCGGATGCCTTATGAAGAGGCATTCAAACTATGCTCACGGACTCAGAACTTATACCTAAGGTCTAGCTCAATGTTCGCTTCCCGGCGTACGAGCGTAGAGCCAAAGAGAACGGCCAAGTGACCACGTCATGGAAACCGGTTGAGTTAGACTAAGGGTATAAGCGACGGGGATGGTCAAGTTCACCTATAATTCACCGACTCGTGTGTTCACTAGGTGGCCGCCAACCGGATATTAGTTGAAGGTTGTGAACACTTGTAACAGACGCCCTGGAGAAGTATTCCTATGTGGAAAAATGGACAATTGGAGAATTATCAGTTGAATAAGGATACAGTGCGGTACATATTTTATTTTAACAGGATTGATTTACGAAAGGGAATCAACGTTCTGCGGGCGCTACAATACTCCTAACAAATGAGTAGCACGATGCCCGTCGTATCCGCCGGTCGCACGGAAAACCTCGTATGAACTATTCGGAGACGGAGACAAAGACTGAAGACTGAGTGTTGATGCTATTGGATAACTATATATTAACAGGCACCCTCCCATTCCGGAGAGTTGGAGCTGTTAGCATATGGTGACTTGGCGCCGTAATTGGTAGCCTGTTATTGCTAAGGAAATTACCTAAGTTAATTAGGTCATTGTCACATTAGGGTAATTGGGTCAAACCCTAACCCTAATTTACATGGGATGCCCAAAATTGGGCCTCCCCCTTTAATAGCATGGTTCGACCGAAACTTGTCCCACATTGGTTGGAGTGGACATTTGTCCACTCCACCAATCCTATATATAGGGGACTCACCTAAGGGGTTTATACATTCATTCAGAATAAGAAGTACCTCCATTGAGGAACTTGAGAGAAACCCTCTCACCCCTTAGTAGTGATTTTTGGTGCACATCTCAGTCCGAGGTTCTGTCCCCGTTGAAGAATCGATCAAAAGCTTTGTTGTGGAGCTTATACCGCGTAGGAATTCTTCTTACGAAGAACTTGTACGTGGTTCCGACCGGAGGATCAGAACTCCCTCCACGACGTTTTTGGGCAGGAAAGCTAAAAGGTATGTGTACACTATTATGCTGCCTAGTTAGATTACATGCATGTACACGTTTAGCATTCCGTAGTATTACGTCCCCGTAGTCCAACACATATCTTGTTATAGTTTCTTGTGTATCTACCCCTATAATCCAACGCTAACATGTCGTGTTTTATGCGTGTTTTTTTTTGTAAAGAGGTTATGAGGTAAACTGTAAGTTTTTCTAAATGCGTAACTTTATTTCTCATGTATTCATCTCATTGCATTAAAAAACAAACTTTTTATGCTAACTAGTTAGTTATTTAGTTGTAGAATTTTTTTTTCAAACATACATTTCGTATGCATTGTTTTTTTAAAAAAAAAAAAACTCTCACCTGGATTTTTTATTTTAAACCTGCGTTTCATACGCATTATTTTTTTTAAATAAATCTCTTCTGGTGAGTTGTAATTTTGGTTAGTGCGTTACGTATGCATTATTTAAAAAAAAAAGGAAAAATTGTAATTTCTCTTTAGCTATTAGAGGTTCTAATTTCGAACGTGCATTCTATATGTATCATTTAAAATTTTTTTATTTTTACCTGAATTGTTTTATTTTTAATAATGCACCCAGTATGCATAAACTTTAAAAAAAAAAAAATAGATAAATCGTAAGCTCTCTTAGTTTTAGGGCTCTTTGTTTAAAAAACCTTTTAAGTGAATTTTTAATCAAAAGACGTGCATCTCATGCATTATTTTCGGAAAAACCTTATGGGGAAGTTCTAAATTTTTTTAGTTGTAGAACTTTTATTTTTAAGTTTGCATCTTGTATTTATTTTTGTGCATCTACTATGCATTCTTTTTAAAATATAATTTCACCTGGATTTTTAATTTTGAGCAACCAAGGTGCATTGATTTTTTTTTCCTCTTAAAAAAAAAAAAAAAAACAGGCAACTTGTAAATTTTCTTAACTGTAGATCTTTCATTTCAAGTATGCATCTCATGTGCGTCGCATATGCATTGTTTTAGGAACACTGATTTATAGATTGTACAAATTCTTAGTTGTAGAGCTTTTAATTGTAAACATGCATCATATATACATTGTTTCAAAAAACCAAACTTTTACCCGATTTTTTTTTTCAAGTGTGCATCCAATATGCATTTTTCTTTTAAATCTTCTTAGGTAAGTTGTAAACATTCTTAGTCGTAGAACTTTTAACTTAAAAAATGCATCGCATTTGCAATAATTTTTAAAAAAATCTACCTGAAATTTTCATGTCAAAATATGCATTCCATATGCATTATTCAGGTTAACTTGTTGTAAGTTGTAGGTTTCTTAGCATTAGAACTTTAACTTTCGAGCATGCATGAGCATTTAAAAAAAATTCAAAATGTCATTCATTTTTATCCTATGTGTATTACACTTTTTCGGCAAGATCTTCATTTCAACATTCGCATGAGCAAGCGTTTAAAAAATGGGAGTTTGATTCTAATTTTTGAAAAAATAGTTTAATCGCTCAGTTGAGTGTGACTATTCAAACAAAGGGCGAGAAAACTATTTTGAAAAAAAAATTGTTTTGAGCATCCGTCCTCCGTTCGAGCCAGATAGTGCACTCAGCGAACTCAATAAACTCCATGATGGTGCAAAACACCTTAGATCATTAATGTAGATTATCTTTTAAAAAATGTAATCAAAATTATGAAATGAATGACATTAGAATTTTTTCGAAAATCATGCAAGATTTATTTTATTCTTTATATTAATTTTCATATATTTGGTATTTTCAGGTGCCTTTCAGCAGTTGTCTCACACACAAGTTGTGTCCGCCAAATGGAGCAAAAAAAAAAAACCGGAACACATAACAGGTCCATTCACATATGGAACAAATTGCCATTAAAGATGTCAAGCACCCATGTAAGATAAGTATTGATCAACTTTAACCTCGAAATTTGAGTTTTTCCTTACTCATTATGCAGCTCGGATAATCATCCAAATAAAAGCCACTGAAGAGCACATCTCGTGTGCAGCCTTTTGATCGTCGACTATTCTTGTGTCAGTTACCGAATTTTTCCCAAATACCTCGACCAATATCTATACCCCAATTTACCATCTTAGGTGTTCATCAACCAGGTCATTCATCTAGCATACGACGAGCCTAACCCGACAGGTGCTACCCATGGGGCATCCCCAGCTGATATTGAGCAATGGCAAGTGCACTTGAGAAGCCTAGAGAAGAAGACATTATTGTCTATGTCATCCATTTGTCGTAGGGTCCATCCAAGACATCAACACGGCGACGTAGTTTGACTCAAGTGGACGAGTCCTCCTAAAGAAGAAGTTCCGAGAATCCAAAGATTTCAATCTGCCGTTAGGGGAACGTAAATAATTTTTGTTGTTGATTATTCTGTAAATTTTACTTTAAAAAAAAAAGAAAAAATTATTTCCCGTTAGGTTGAAAACCTGTAAAGGCGACCTAGGAAAAAGTTAGGGAGATGGGCATGATTGAAAACACGCAAGGGCAGTCATGGCAAAATGTGAGCTGGAAAAAAAATCATTTTTCTTTAGGGCCACAACCGCCTTCCAAATGGCTACGCAAAAAGAGTGATCCCGCGAACCCGGTGAGGGCGGGAAAAAAAAAAAAGAAAGGGTCACATCCACCCTCAAAATGGCTACATATACATAGTATCCCTGTTAATCTTGTGAGACCAGAAATTATTTGAAAGGGCCACAGTCACCCTTAAAATGGCTACTTACAAAGAATGTTCCCCAAATCATGAGAGGTGGAGAAATTTTTTAAAGGGTCACAGCCACCCTTAAAATGGCTAAATATAAAGAGTTAATTCCCACAAATTTGGTGAGCGTGGGAAATATTTGAAAGGGTCATAGTCACCCTCCAAACGGCTACAAATTAGAGGCACTCCTGTATCCGAGACGGGAAATAAAGGATCAAAGCCACCCTCCAAACGACTACAAATAAAAAAAGCTCCCACAACATTGAAGACGGTGAAAAAAAAGACACAGCCACCTTCCAAACGGCTGCAAATGCTCCCACATCGAGGCGAAAAATAAAGTACGGGTCACAGCCACCCAGCAATTGGCTACCAAAAAAAAAGAAAAGAAAAAAAGAGAGTGTTTCTGCTTGGTTGAAAACTCGAGAGGGATGCCTAGGCAAAATTAGAAAATGAGGGGCATGGTTGCAAATTCAGAAATTGCAATCATGGCAAAAAGAGAGGAAAATAAAATCCCG
This sequence comes from Clarkia xantiana subsp. parviflora, assembly GCA_036873135.1. NCBI lineage: Eukaryota > Viridiplantae > Streptophyta > Magnoliopsida > Myrtales > Onagraceae > Clarkia > Clarkia xantiana. The sequence continues at coordinate 14,646,402 of JAPTYO010000001.1, forward strand.
ATGGGCTGAAAACCATTACGAGGCAGTCCATGCAAAAATTAGAGAAACCGAGGGGCACAGTCGAAAATCTCTCAAAATCGAATGTGGCAAAATGAGAGAATAAGACAGAAAAAAGAAAAAGAAAGAAAGTTCCCGCTAAGTTGTCGCACCATACGCAGTTTAGGAAAAAAATTAGGGATAAACATTCACACGCATGTGTATTTTATACGGCACAATGTTTTCCAAAGTCAACTTCACGGCAAGAGGGACGGTTGCAGTTTGCTCTCGCAAGTCACCATTCAATAATGAGTAGGATTGTTATAATCTGTTCCTACAAGTAAATTTCACAACAACCAGGATCTGAAGTTTTCCAATTTTATGACAGTTATAACCTGACTAATAGAGCATTTGATGTTAAGCCTTCGCGAGTCACAATTGGCAATCGGAATCTGTAGTTTTCCAACTTTCCAATAGTCACAACCAGATGAACGGAGTCTTTGATGTTAAGCCTCCGCAAATCACAAGCGGCAACCACAATATGAAGTTTTCCAGCTTTCTAAGAGTCACAACCCGACGAACGGAGACTTTGGTGTTCAGCCTTCGCAAGTCACAACCACAAACAGGATATGAAGTTTTCCAGCTTTCTAAGAGTCACAACCCTACAAACAGAGTCTTTGGTGTTAAGCCTTCGCGAGTCACAACCGACAACCAGGAACTGAAGTTTTCCAGCTTTCTGAGAGTCAAAAACCGACAAACGGAGCCTTTGGTGTTCAGCCTTCAGAGTCACAATCGACAATCAGGATCTGAAGTTTTCCATATTTTTGAGAGTCACAACCCGACGAACGGAGCCTTTGGTGTTCATCCTTCGCAAGTCACAACCAACAAAAGTCATAACCCGACAAAAGGAGCCTTTGGTGTTCAGCCTTCGTGAGTAACATATGACAATCAGGATCTGTAGTTTTCCAGCATTATGAGAGTCACCCCCAACGATGAACAGGGCCTTTGGTGTTAAGTTTTTGCAAGTCACCACCGATGATCGGGACCTGTAGTTTTCCAGATTTCCGTGAGTCACAACCAGAATAAGCACATGAGCCGCCTTGGAGATTTGAAGACTCAGGTGAAGACACACTTCTCATCCAAAATTTGGTGTTTTCTTGTCTTTGGACAAACCCTCTCGAACGTGTTCTACGAGAATCCATCCAAAGATGGGAAAACTGTAAACACCTAATTTTGGACCACGCGCGACACGTATGGCATACTAAATGAGGAAGTGTCCAAATACGGCAAGTTGGGAAGCTTCCAAGAATGCTCAGTGCAATATTAGTATAGTTATCTGTATTTATTGCAGAGTATATTTTCTGAATATTTGTATTTATTGTTAAGAATATTTAGCATTTATTAGGAAAATAAATCAGTGTAAATTAGTGTTTAATTAGTTCTAGTCTAAATTAGTATAAATAGGGGTACCTGATACATGTAAATACACACAGAAAAACACCACAACAACAATAATACATTACTTTCTCTGGATCCGCGCGATTTTGTCCTTCTGTGCTTTAGAAAGCCGCTCCTTGCCTCTCGCTGGCGTTCATCCATGCCTCGTCGGTGGCCGTCCTTCGCGTCCGCCGTCCAAACCACCTCGTCAGCCACTCAACTCGCCCCTCGCGTCCACCTGCCTGCCCTACCCTCTCTCACACACTCTCTCTCACACACACACTCTCTCTCTCTCTCTCTCTCTCTCTCTCTCTCTCTCTCTCTCTCTCTCTCTCTCTCTCTCTCTCTCTCTCTCTCTCTCTCTCTCTCTCTCTCTCTCTCTCTCTCTCTCTCTCTCTCTCTCTCTCTCTCGTCGAAAAAGCAGCAGCTAACCACCACGCCTTCGCCGGAGCTCGTCCAGTCACCGTCCTAGACCGTACCAGCAGCCATGACCGTCACTTCATTGCGCTCCGTCCGCCGTGGTTCTCTCAGCCCCGCCAATTCGCTCGCCATCCGTCCGAGCTCTTTCCGCCCATCGCCGGAGCCCCGTTATCAGGTCACGTACATCACTGGAGATCAAACTGCCGGAGCCCTATCATCCGTTGCGCCGCCTTGAGCTTGATGCCGTGCATGTTAGCATATGGTGACTGTAATTGGGCTTGACCTAAATCCCAATTGACATGAGAGGCCCAAAATATTGGGCCTCCCTTATACATGGCCGGCCGAAACATAAGTGTAGGGGAAAAGTGGACTTTTGTCCACTTTGCACCTCCTACAAATAAATGGTGTTACGGTTTTATTTGGGGTAATTCACAATTCCTCCTAAGTAGTGATTTGAGAGAAAACCCTCCCTCCTAGAACAAGTTTCGGCTGAACCATATAGAACCACCAAGGGTGTGCCAGTTTGCTTAGAGAAAATCACTCCGAAGATCTGTCCCTGCCAATAATCGATAAGAGGCTTTGCTGTGGAGACTATACCGCGTAGGACTTCATTAACAAGATATTCTACGGGTTCCTTCCGGTGGGTTGTTGATGTAAGCATATGGTGATGGGCGCCGTAAATGGAAGCCCATTATATGTATATGTTACCTAAGTTAATTGAGTAAATGTCACATTAGAACATTGGGCCATACCCAAATCCCAACTGATATGAGAGGCCCAAAATTGGGCCTCCCAAATATATGTATGGCCGGCCGAAATTAGTGTAGGGGTAAAGTGGGCTTTTGTCCACTTTACTCCTCCTATATATATGGGGAGTTAGGGGTTTATTAAAGTTAATCACAATTCCCACTAAGTGGTGATTTGAAAGAAAACCCTTCCCCCATAACACCACTACTTCAGCTGAAACCACCAAACACCAAGTGTGCCAATTTGCTTTCGAGCAAACACTCCGGAGATCCGTCACTTTACAAGAATCGATTTGAGGCTTTGCTATGGAGAATATACTACATAGGGCTTCCTTAAAAAGAACCTCTACGAGTGCCGACCGGAGGATCGTGAACTCCCTTCTACAATGATCTTGGGACTACGGACTACGTTTAAGGTATGTGCGAATCTTCCGCTGCGTAATTTCGATTACTAGCATGTACAATGGTTTTAGTATCCGTAGTGACTACTCTTGTAATCTAACAGTGGTATCAGAGCCTGTGTTAGGTGTTCATGATTTTGATAAATTGGTGTTCTTGAAAATTTAAGATTTGGACCGAAAATTTTAATGTGAAAACTTTTAAAATTTTCGAATTTTTGAGTTAACATAGGTCCGAAATTTTCATGATGTTCTTGGTAAATTTGATGTTCATGATCTTCAAGAAAAATGTGATATTTATCAAAATCGAACATTGGATTGTAGATCGTATTAAAATTTGATCTTGAAAATTGACCACTTGTTTCCAATTAGTGTTTGTGCCGAAACCCTAAGTGAATTACAAGGTAAATTTTTTAAATTTCTTAGGCACCAAGTTTTAATTTTCTGCCGAATATGTAAAAAATATTGTTTACCATATTTTAATTTTTAATCTAGGTAACAATATATCTATAATTGGAAACATTAGGATAGATTCACATTAATATATAGAAATATATATATAACTATCAATATATCTAAATAGAGTTAAAGATATTATTGATAGATTTAGTCACCTAAAAGATTGAGAAAATATATTGTTAATTTTTGTACTTCCCTATTTAAGATATTGACAATAAACAAAATATATATTTCTATGTGTGTGCCGAATTTTACATATGTATATATATATATATTGTTGATTGATTTAGTATTAAAGATAGAATCTTGGCAATAAATATATATATGTTATAGTTATGGCCGAAATATATATATATATATATATATATATATATAATATTGGAAATTATTTTGTACAGTTAATGTTACTTGGTGGCTAAGTTAAATATTTTTAATGGATTTCAAAACCCTACTAGGGCACAAGTAAACATTTCAGTCCAACCTTTTATTTTAAATTTATTGGGCCGGTCCAATATGTCAAACTGGGACGAATTAAAACCGAACCGGGTTTTCTTAATTATTTGTGCCGAAAATATATATATATATATATATATATATATTTATTTATTTATTGTTGGAAATTATTTTATATAATTAATATTACTTGGTGGCTAAGTTAAGTTTTTAGTGGACATCAAAACCGTACTTAGCCCACAAGTAATCATTTCGGCCCAAACCCATTTTGATATTATTGGGCCGGTCCAATATGTATTAAATCGGGACGTAATTTTTAAATCGAACTGGGTTTTCTCAATCGGTTCGACCTAGTCGGGTCGGGTCGGACCAGGTACCTAAGTGGATCTAACCGAACCGGTTTTGAGTGTTAAACCGAACCGAACCCTATTTTATCGAACCGGTTCGGACCGAACCAGAATAAATTAAAACCGGACCGAACCGGATTACACAGAACCGGAACCGAACCGGATTTTAGTGGACAAAACCGAACCAGACCGAAAATTGACTGAACCGAACCGAATTTTCAAAACCGAATTCAAGTAAATTAAATAAAATAGAGATGTCAAGTTTTAAAATCCTAATGTTTTATAACTCCGGTTAGCTTACAAAGTGCTCAAGGGTTTACTAATATTCACATATTAATTAAACCATATTGCCTCGTTACGATCATGGGGATAGATCTCAGATATACATGTTTTTGGGACTGGTATAATTAGTGGGCTGAATTGCAATTGTTTATTATTCTATATATATTTATGCATCCTTAGAACTGTCGTCTTGACTATGTCAAGCTAGCTGGATATTGGATGTTGTGGGTTGAGCCCTGGTTAAATATATGGTTTGCGCACTAGGATAGACATGCTGTGATGGTTGATATTGCATAGGATTCATGTCTAGATGTTGCAAAATTGAATTTAAGCATGAATTGCAAATCAGCCCCTAATGTTTAAAATTATTTTAAAATCTAAAACTAGTCGCCAAATGTGTATGATTGATGTGGATGTTGCATGTTTGACACGTATGCTAGAATGTTAAGGATGTAGCTGCATGTGATAATTTACTTAGGAAGTAGAATTATGTATGCAATCATGAGTTCCTCGGAACATTAAACGCATGACACGTAAGCATGTGTTCGGTTTGTGTGATGAATGTTACTTCCGTATGATAATTTACATGGAATATAGAATTGTATATGCATGAAGTAAATTCATCGAAAATTTTTAAAAAATAAAAGGGCCTTGGGAAAGCCAATATCGGGTATGCTTATTTTAAAATTCCCGTTCCGGTAATTTGCGATAAAACCGTTTTAAAAGACTGATTTATTGGATTGAAGACGACGATAACGTGAACTCTTTCACAACCCCCTTCCATTGGTTTACTGGTGGTCGGTTTGGTTTAGATGACCGAGGAATCATTATTTGTCGTATTCCATCTTAATAGATATCCGATGTATGCAATTCTTTCTCAAAATGTTATTGTCTCCCCGATTTTTACATAATCATCAAAGTGTTAGTTTTCATGGCTGGATCGGTTCGCTTCTATAAGCCTTGCAATCTGGATGGCATGGATTATGATGCATGGAAAAAGAATGTCTGGATATGCTAAGTGCTGCAGAACTTGCTGACCTAGTAAGTCCGCAAGCGGAAAGGATGAAAATGGACGAATATGGGAATCCACAAGAAAGCATGAACAAGAAGAGGTTGAGGAGAGATCTTAAGGCACGAGAGATAATCCTCTTGCAGCTGACAACTGAAGCTGAAATTTGGATTTCACAAATCATCGCACTGCATGTTTGGTGCGCCATATACTTTCGCTACGGTTGGGGGGAAGGCCGCTGAAGCTAAAGCCTTAATGGTGGAATATTACAATATTCTATGCAGTGATGACGGTGTTATAACCGATCGTGCTCCCGCTGAAGAAGTAAACACATGGATGAGGACAAGGAAAGTCATGAAAATGTTTCCTCTTTCATGGTTCGCAGACGAAGAAGGTCTCATGCGTTTGATCACATCGATTAAGAAGACGATGGATCTATTCAAAGCGGATCATGAAGAAGAAAACTTTCCTAAAAAACAAGAGGCATTCGATGAGAGATTCATTGAAATGCTGAAAAGTTTGCAAACCCCAGCTAAGAAAAGGCCCAAACGATGATCTGGTGCGATAACCACCATGATTACAGTACCTACAAGGTACGAATCGTTTACCACACATACATAAAACCGTAAAAACGTTTTATACACATGAAAGACAACTTATATAATTCACTTGTGAATTCATTTTAGGTACACTGCAGAACGTGGTAAAGACTGTTCATCCATGATTCTTCTTCGCAAATGCTTCAAGTTGGAGATCTTGGACCTTAGTATTGTTTATGTTGGATTTCTAATTTGTTCATTTAATGTTTGAATTTTGGTTGATGATTTTCATATTTATTGAATAAAGTAGCCTCCATTCGAATCGAAATGTGATCTACTTATCAAGATTAATTGACCCGGTTAAACGGGATCGATCTGAAATTACATAAACACCGAAACATAAGGCTATGAATAATGTCTGAATCAAACATATCCATACGTCTCCACCATAGTCTAATCATTTGAGTAAAATCAAGATGCCATCAAAATTCATCGATTGCGTTGCTCTAAGAATGAACCGATTAAAATTCTTTCTTAATTATTAGTACTCCATTAAATGAAATAATTAATAATTATCATGTACGAAACCGATTAAATTAAAGTTGGATTAAATTTTGGAAAGGAAAAGATTTTACCTTAGGGTTAAACCATGGTAAATAACGCCTTATAGCGTACATGTGGACCTCGAAAGACGGAACACATCGTTTCAAAGTACAAATTTAATAATGAAGTTCTTTGATGAATAAATGCTGATTTTTGTTTGCATCCCTTTCGGAATGACTTATTGATAACATTTACACGGAAAGAAGTATGCTTCAAAAGCTACCCCGACCTTGTAAAAGTATCAACTGATGCACAAGGTGAAAACCTAAACGCTCAATTCGGAGATGGGAAAAAATATCTGAAATAAGTGTGCAAACAAAGAAGAATGAAGTTGGTTAAACGTATCTCTTCTACTAGTCTTGAACGAAAGTCGGGCTAGGCATTCATTTCACACCACTTCATATAGCAAAGTTTGAATCACATAATGTTAGAGTCAATCTATCATACGATCCCTCAAGGATGAGAGAAAGATTACTCACATTTATGTAAGACTTTGTTCCAATAAAATCGGTTAATGACACTGCACCATGAAGCTAAAGAATGATAATGAGTTAAATCATATCATCATGGGACATTAAAATGGCGCATTAAAACAAGTATTTGGACCAAGAGTACGATGACTACTCTTTGAACATACATGTTTATAGCTTGAAAATGGTAGCGTGGTCGAACGTGATACATTACACTTCTTGAGGACGAACTTTCAATGCATGGAAATTTAAACAGATATAATCTTGATTAAAAGATGCAGGATATCATTGAAATTCAGGTCCCAGTTAATTCGAGTGGGAGAAAGATTTGAATCGGCAACCCAAGTGAATGATATGGTAAATGATAATGGAAACATTGTCATAATAAATCCACTGGGAGGATTACACCCTCTACCACACGAAAATCACTGTTGACGATAGGACGAATCAAGTTGAACCTGATATTCATGATGGATGCTGAATCCCTGGATGAAAATAATCCAATAACACCACATCTTCCATCGATACCAATTGTTTCCAGTGGGAGTGATCCGATCAGACTCGGTTCCAGGTCCTAGTGATCAAGGAATTCAATCTCGGAGATAAAATCCCGAGAACGAGAGGTCGTTAAAGGGAAGTTGTAGGTCAAGGTTCGAGCACTGCTCTTATTTCCAGTGGGAGTGATGCTCCGAAAAGAAGCATTATTCCGAGTGGGAGTGTCATTCAGACTCAAGATGGGATTGACGAGCCTAGATACGATTGAAGGCATCTGACTTCTTCAAAGAAGTATCCCAGTAATAAGGGTGATAACCTCACTCTGACATCTGTAGACATACCAGAAACAGATTAACAAGCATTGAAAAGACCTCAAGCGGATAAATGGAGGAAAATAATAAAATGAGAAAGATCGCCTAAATGAAAGCCATTATAGTATTTGTTGATTTACTTGTTAACCACGGGAGCGTAAGGATGAGATGGATCCCGAAAAGGGTTCATCACTGATGGAAAAGTCAGACGGTTTAAAACCTTCAACTATTATCCGGTTGGTGGCCACCTAGTGAATACAAGAGTCAGAGAATTATAGGTGAACCTGACCATCCCCATCGCTTATACCCTTAGTCAAACTCAACCGGTTTCCAAAACGTGGTCACTAGGCCTTTTTGTTCAGCACTGCGTTCGTACACCTAGAAGCGACCATTGAGTTTGATCTTAGATAAGAGTTCTGATTTCGTAAGGATACTTCGGGTGTTCCTTCATAAAGCACCCGGGATCTGTCACACACTCAAAGGGAAGAAGTTTTCGCCCATCTGAATCACTTGTATTCTACCTAACATAACCGAGCCTGACCCCGTGGTCGAACGTGGCACGCGCAGTATGAAGTGCGCATAGGAAATGTCATACGCTATCGCAGATTATCATCTAGCCCTGAATTTGGTTTCCGACGAATTGTGTTCATCACGGCGATATGCAAAACAAGATCACGTCGTGTTACCCCAAAACCAAATGATCGTTTCGCTTAAACAGGTTTTATAGCACCTTGGTTCTTAGCCGGTCTTATCATGGTGGAGGTTCCTCCTCCGTCAAGACGACCGAGCTTGTGTGACGAGGCTGGCCCACATTCAACATGTTTTATTGGAGGTTTTACTCTCCAACGACTAGTTTATAGACCGTAAAATCCTATGTAATCCAACCATTATGACGTCGTAAGATCATAACTCAAAGTTGCAATTCTTTATATCCAAATACTACTTCGAAACTCAAAATTTTATCTGACACAATACAATCCTCCTAAACCCTTTGCTGTCCAAGAATTTTGACATGTTTCTCAAAAACAACCATGCGCAGTGGTTTAGTTAATGCCTTAATGGGTCAGCCACCATATTCTCAGAGGATAAGTATTCTAATATGATCAATCTGTCTTCTACCACAATTTTCACATAATTGTATTTAGTATCAATGTTTCGTTCTATTATGGTACTTTGGATTCTTGACTGCTGCAATTGCTGCTTGTCTGTCAGTAAATCCTCACAAGCTTACTCCTATCCTCGACGTCAAGCAAAGCAGTCAAGAGTCTCTTTAGCCAGACAGCCTCCTGTGCATTTTTAGAGAGTGCCACGAATTCGAATTCCATCGTAGAAATCGCGACATAGGATTGCTTATTACTCATCCATTAAATGGCGGCATTATCAAGGAGAAATACTCCTCCTGAGGTAGGCTTACGATCTTCCGGATCGCCACCATGGTCGTCGTCACTGAACCCAGACAATTCTAGCTTCCTACCCTCATAGCACAGTCCGTAGTTGGCAGTACCTTTAAGGTATCGAATAATTCGTTTAACCGATCGTAAATGTTGATATCCAGGGTCTGATTTGAAACGTGCTACTAGGCCCACAGCGTAACAGATATATGGACGAGTGCATTGCAAGGCGTACATCGGACTACCAACCATAATGAGGTACTCTGCACTCTTCAACTGTTCACGCTCCGCCTGCTCTTTCAGGCCATCACGCTTCGACAACGCGCACCCATACACGACCGGTGTATCCACTGCTTTGGCATCTTGGAGATTGAACCTTCTCAACAATTTGTTAATATAGGCTTCCTGGGAAAGACATAATTTCCGAGCAGCCTGATACCTAGCAATCCTAATGCCTAGGATGTACGTGGTTTCTCATATGTCTTTCATCTAAAAGACGCCAGCCAAGACTTTGATTCACTTAAATAACACATTTCATTCGCGGAAATAAGTATGTCATCGATGTATAACGTCAAGATAAAGTACTTAGACCCAGAGGTCTTCGTATACACGCAGGGATCCTCGTGATGATTCACGAATGTTGCCAACGATTTCATCGTGGAACCTGCGGTACCACTGCCGAGACGATTGTTTAAGACCATAGATCGACCTTTAGAGTTTACAAACTGTATATTCATTTCCAGGGGTAATGGAACCCTCTGGTTGATCCATAGAGATCTCTTCCACCAGTCTTCATTGAAGGAATGCGGTCTTAAAATCCATTAGTTGCAGCTCCAGATCGAATCTCGCAACAAAGGCCAAAATAGCCCGGACTGTGGTGTAACACACAGTCGGTGACTATATCTCATCAAAGTCCACTCCGTGGAGTTGGGTATATCCTTTCACAACCAATCGAGCTTTGCATCGCTCAACATTTCCATCAACGGTGAGTTTCAATTTAGAACCAACTTAGCTCCTATTGTTCTGCGGCTAGCAGGCAACTCAACTAACGACCACACATAATTAGCTTTCATAGAGGCGATCTCTTCTTCAATGTCTTTTCTCCATTCCTTCGCTTAAGTTCCATCCAACGCTTAACTAACCGTAGCCAGTTCATCATCCGAAGTCAGAGTGAACAATTCACCATCTCGATGTGATACTTATTAGGAAAATTTCAGTGCCTTTGACTTCGTCTAGGCTCAACATTCCCATCTTGAATTTGAAATATACTCCCACTGGGAACAATGCTCCCACTCGGAACAACTCTCCTACTGGGAGCTCAGGCGGTGCTTGAACCTTCCCCAACAACTTTTCTTGGACGACCTCTTGGTCTCGGGATTCCACCTCCGAGATTAATTCCAAGGTTACTAGGACCCAAAACCAAGTTAGTCGTCCCACTCCTATTGTTTCCAACAAGTAGTTTAGGTATTATAAGGTTCTCATCTTGCGGTTCAACAATGCGATGATCACGTTCTACTTAATTCTCATCCTACGTGGTCGGATTGACTGCTCCTACTGGATTATTATGAAAATATCCTCATTCTCATTTACCATGCGTTCACTAGTGTTGCCGCCTAAAATATCCCACTTGAAGTAAGTGGGACCTGAACATCATCATCCTGTTCTAATTCAATTAAGACTTCATTCGTTTTGATGTAATCAACCGTTGGAAATTCGTCATCAAGGAACGTAACGTCTCATGTTCAAACACGTCACCATCCCACTGAGCCACTATAAACACGTATTCTTAGAGTTTTCATAGTACCTTACAAAGATGCTTTTCAATTCTCTAGGTCCTAACTTGCCGAATCAACTATCGGTCTGATGCGTGAATGTTGCGCAAACCCAAGGCCGTAGCCTGGTAAAATCCATCTTTTTTCCAGTCGACAACTCATATGGTGTCGCGTCCACCGATTCTATACGAACTAGGTTTACCACATAGTTTTCAGTCAACTACACATCTTCCTAGAAGGAGATCGGAAGTTGAGCTTGCGATATTAAGATACTTACCATGTCCCAAATAATGTGTGATTACGATGCTCCGCCAATCTTATTCGCTAAGGGAGAATTCCATATCGTCATTTAATAGACCATCAATTTCATTTCATACTCATGCTTCGAGGTTTCGTCTTCCTCAAATAGTCCAATAGGTTCTCAACCTATACTCATTTGCAATTCTCGATGAGAAATTGTATGAGTATTAGACCCTAAATGGGTATTTTTGCAATGAAAATTTTATTTCGAGCATTAAATAAAACACACTACATTAAATTTTTACTTTGAAACGATGTGTCATATCTATCGAAGGAGCTACGCGTCTCGCGCGTGTCACCAGCTGTTACCCGTGGTGAAATCGTTTGGTTTCCAAAATTTAATTTAATCGGTTTCGCACATGTTCATCATTACGAGTTATCAATTTTAATTTTAAAGGAGTACTAACAAATAAAGAATTTAAATCGGTCGCTCTCAAATTAGCAATGTATATAATAGTAATCATAAGATCAAGCGGCGCCAAGTGAATAAGATAATCGATACTCAGTTCAAGCATTCAACATATGCCTAATAAGAGTTCCCAATTTTCACAAGGAAACTTAAAACCCAAGAGTACTCAATATTGATAGAAATAGAAAAGTTCAAGCAAGTGAAGGGACGGTCGATCGTCCAATCCATTTTATTATGGGGCATAATCCTCCATCTTTACGCTCCATCCTCATCTCGATTTTGTAATTCACAAATGGGACTGAATTACTCTTGAGGAAGTAGGAATTTATAGAGAATATATGACTCTCATCATTCTTTCTCGGAACGTACCTTATAAGGACTGGTACAGGAAGATGCCAGGTGGCCTTTTACACTACACCTGAAGCACGTTCGAGATTCCTCTCTACGTGCCCGCTTCTTTGCCTGTTCTTGCCCCAGGATTGCTTTGGTTTGAACTTTCTTCGAGTGTTTGGACCAAATGACTTGTTAGCCTTCTTCTGAAGGTCTTTGCCCTTCCTCTTGCGCTTAACCTTCTACTCTGTCGGGGAGGATGACGATATATGCATCTCAGCTCTAGGCTTTTCAGCCCTGATTCGATCCTCCTCCAACTCGAGTTGAACTCGCACGGACTCGAGTGTATCGAGATGCGTGAGATGGGTAAGGTGCATTTTCACGCTATTCCAAGAGTAGGGCAAAGATCGAATGACGCATTGGACCTTATGTTCATCAGACAGAGTTTTTCCTGCCTCCTTGAGTTCGGCAATCATGTTAGACATATGTTTGATATGCTCCTTCAATGTATGCTTAGGATTCATCTTATATGAGTCTAAAGCGATTTTCAACGACCACTTTGTGCTGTGGTTTAAACACCAAACCCTGCTTTAAGACCATCCCATAGGTCTTTAGATGACTCAAGATAATCATACCCTTATAGTATGTCATCCTCAACCATACTCATCAAGGCGTAACAGATTTCAACGTCCTTGGCAACTCATTGGTCATGGGATTTCCTTTGCTTGTTAATGAAGTCACCCTCAGGCCTAACCTTCTTAGTAGTCAGATGATCCAAACCTTTCATTTCAGTAACCACCATCTTCGCTCGCTTATTCCAAATCTTATAATTGTTACCATTCAATCGGATCCCCTTATTCCTTTGGGTGATCACATTGCTAATGGCAGCCAACAATACTAACATTGATAATTATGCGACAATCAGGGAGACAATAACATTTTGGAAAAAGAATTGCATACATCGGATATCTATGAGATAGAAGGCGACAAGTAATGATTCCTCTGACACCTGACTAACCCGACCACCAGTAAACCAATGGAAGGAGGTCTTGAAAAAGTTCACACTACTAATGTCTTCTTTCTAATAGATCAGTCTTTTAAAACTTTTTAATCGCTCTCACGGGAACAGGGAATTTTAAAAAACACCCGATCTTGGCTTTCCCAAGGCCCTTTTTAAAATGTTTCGAGAATTCATACAATGATATACAATTCTACTACATAAGTAAATCATCATACGCAGCCACATCCAAGAAACAATCCAATCACATCCATACGCATCATGCGTCTAATGTTTCGAGGAACTCCAGATGGCATATATAATTCTACTATCCAAATAAATTATCACATGTGGCTACATCCTCCATATTCCTGCATACACGCATGCGTGATCTCTCAAAAATAAACATGAATATTTGGCGACTCATTTCCAATTTTAAACATTTGGGACTGTCTTTCAATTCATGCTATCAATCAATCATGTGAACATCTAGACATGGATCCTAGGCAATTACAACCATCACAGCATGTCTATCCTATTGCGCAACTCGTTAATTGAAAAGGGGTCTGCCCACAATTCTAATCATGCAATAATATCAATTAAAATAGGAATTGCAATTCAGCCCACTAAATGCCTCAAAGGAAGAACCTCTTGGGTTCCTCAAATAACGCATCATGTCGAAGCTACAGGGTTGGAAAACTCTTTTGCTGAACAATGCTGGGAGGGAGGTTCTGATTAAATCAGTTTTCACGGCCATGCCGACGTATGCCATGAGCCTCTTCTTATTGCCGAAAACGTGGTGCGCGGAAATTAACTCTCTTATTGCTCAGTTTTGGTGGGGTCAACGAAACGGAGAAAGAATGATCCACTGGAAGTCATGGGATACGCTAACAAGTCTGAAGTGTTATGGGGAACTCGGCTTTAAAGAGTTACAAACTTACAACGTTGCTCTACTCACCAAAATGGCATGGAAATTGCTAAAGAACCCAGATTATTTTTGGTTTCAGACACTAAAGGGACTGTATTTCCCGCGAACCACTCTCCACCGAGCCACGAAAGGGTCCCGAGGATCATGGACATGGACTAGCCTGTTGCAAGGTAGAGATGTACTCATGGACATTGAGATGTGGAAAATAGTGGACGGTCAGCAGGTCAACATCTTCGAGGATGCGTGGATCCCGGGTGTCCCACATTTCTGACTGGGCTATGATGTGCCCACAGACCCCGTGGCAGCAACCAGGAAGGTCTCAGAGCTAATTAACACATCCCTTAATATATGGGATGTCCAAACGCTGCATGGGATGGCGTCCGCAGGAGAATTGGTCGCGATACGATCGATAACACTGCCTATTAATCTTACACCTCATGCATTTATCTGGCCGCATAACAGGAACTGTCTGTCAGTTCAGTCTACACACAAGTGAAGATTGTTGGGGATAGAACGAAGTAGATCGAGCCGACATCACATCAAGAAAGTCTGTCACTCAAATGGAAGGACGTGTAGGCTAGTACCTCAGTCCCGAAGGTATGAGATTTTCTATGGCGGCTTTTTCCAAATGGCCTAGATATTAGTGGAAACCTGAGTCGACGAGGAATGAACATTGATGCGCATTTTACTTTCTACGTCGAAGAGGAATCCACCGAGCACATGCTATATCAATGTGGGTGGACTCTTCCTGTTTGGTTTGTTGTGGCATCAGTTTGATCAGATGAGCTAATTGGGAATTCTATTCCTGCGTTCTTGACGCGATTGAAGCACACCCCACATATGTCGAAAAAGGAGAAGAAGATCTGATGGGCTTTGATCAGAGGGACGTGCTAAGCCATATGGAAGGAAAGGTGTCGGGCCATGCATGATAGAGGTGATTCGAACCCCAGAACGATAACGGAAAAGATTATCCATGACCACAATGAGTTTTGGGGCATCCACGAGTCCGTCAGACCTCGACCCCCCGACCTAGGTGAAACTGAAACGACTCGTGATCACAAGTGGTCTCCCCCCCGGCCAGCGCGGTGAAATTGAACTGTGATGCATCTTTTGAGGCTTTGACTGGGCACGGTGGTATTGGCGTGGTTGCTAGGAATGAGTACGGAGTGGTTGTAGCAGAAATCGATCGACACACAACGGGCCAGGGTGTCCTTGAACTAGAGATGCGTGCCATAGAGACCAGGGTAGAGCTGGCGATCGCGAGTGGATGGCAGTGTGTTATCATCGAATAAGACGCGAGAGAGGTGGTCCATAACATCAACTGAAGGAACGTGACACTAGACTGGCGTATAACCACACAGGTATCCAATATACTCCACTGTGCTAGGCTCTTGAGTGACGTCATATGGTCCTTAAACCCGCAAGAAGCAAACGAATGCGCAAACTGGGTTGTCGTTCAATCTAGGAAGAGGTCGTGTTGTCTATATTGGGTTTGCGCACCCCCGCCATCTCTTTTATCTTTACTTGTAAAGGATCAGAATTATAATCCCCCCTAAACACTTTTGGGTTTCCAGTTTGAATGAATATCATCTTTGGCAAAAAAAAAAGATTTCGTCCCATAATCATGCATATCCGAGATCCATCCCCATAATCGAAACAGTTAGATATCTGTCCAATTCGGGTTCGTATTTACATTTCGGGCCTCACAAAATACTCCAAAACCCGTAAAAGAACTCTTTTGCGGACACCCAAGTCCAAAACGGTCCGGAATACGCGCAGTACCCGGACCGGTGGACTTCCGGATTGCCCTAAGGCAATCCGGACCCGATCCGGATTGCTAAACAATCCGGGTAGGTCCGGATTACCGACGTTCTCCGCGTGCTTATCACGATTATTTTGCCAAGTGCGAGAAGTCAGTGCGCGCAGTCCACCTTGATAACGGTATACGTTTTCTTTTATACCGACATCAAACAACTGGGCACGATCCTTTGGTTCCCTATAAATAGGGGCCTAGGTATTCCATTTTGAACAATTCCCTCATTCTGGCATTTCGTGCTCTGACTTCTCTCTAAAAGGCTTTCTCTCTCTAAAGATTTTGACTTGAGCGTCGGAGAGGGCACAACCAGCATTCCCCCCCTCTCCCACGCTGGTTACTGCCCCTTGTGCAGGACCCGGATTTCGAGAGAGATCAAAGTCGGGAAGTTGAAGACTAGTTCGAGGATCGTGTTTCAAGGATCGCGGCATACAGACAGATACCCTTTCCTGTACACACATCCGGAGCCATTTCGTGGAAAAGAAGCCCGAAGCTACCCAAGTGGAAGCCGACTTAACATTTGGCGCCGTCTGTGGGAATCAAACAAAAAGCCGTTTCCATACCGCGAGCTATGACAGGAAGACGAACAAAGAAGGCAGGTGCAAGCAAGTCAAAGCCAACGAGAAGCCAACCAGGACCTTCTCATATTCCGGATGCAAAATCTACGGCTTCATCCATGCCATCCAAAAATGCGCCTCCTGCACAATACGGGCCGGAAGACCAAAACAATGCACCTGCGCAAGAGCAAAAGATGAGGATGAATTAGGAATTCCCATATGGGATACCAGCTGAGGAAGCACAGCAACAACCAAGGAATGCAACCAACATGCCTCTAGTCACACCGGAGATGATGGCGGCACTTGAAGAACTCCTTGCTCTCAGGGAGATTTTAAGGAGTCAAGGATGTGCTGCACCTCCGCCACAACCCCCGCATGCTAACGAACAAGCTGCACCAGCTAGGGAGGCGTCGCATGATGCCAACCATCAAAAGCTGCAACATCTAAAAGGACTGAAGGTACATATCGACAGGCCAGGCAGGAGCCAGCACGTTCATGCACCCCAAGTGTTGGCATGAAGCAACAACAAGGAGTAAGATGGAAGCAACCTCCTGTGAGCAATTCACAACGCCTACACAAGGAAGATAGTTTCAAGACAGCAAGCCATGCTGACACATGCAATGATGGGTGGAGGAAGCCCGCATACGACAATGACATCCCAGTCACAGGACTTACGGCTAAGGCCTTAGAAGAAATGATTGAGAGAAATATTAGGCAGTCAAAGATGAAGGGAATGCATGTCCTTGAAGAGAATGCATCACATCCATTCTCTGATGAACTAGTACACAGTCACGTTCCAGATGCCCTGTACAGAATCGATGGAGAAAAATATAGAGGAAAAGGAGATTCAATCGAACATGTGCAACAACATGAAGCTTCTTTGCTGGGACGAACTGACAACCCGCATCATGTTGCCATGACATTTGCTAATACCCTTTTTGGAATTGCCGCACACTGGTTCTTTTCACTACCATGTGGAAGCGTTACGTCATGGGCATACCTGAAGGCAAAACTAATTAAAAGATACATGGGACAACGCACACTCCTTAAAGGGCCAAATGCGTTGAATGAGGTGACACCGCAAAACGACGAGTCGTTAGCAGATTATTACATCCGTTTCAACCAAAACATCTTAGACATTCAGGGAAACTTCGCCGAAGGAGAAATCGTGCGCGCCTTCATTGCAAATTTAGGCCGAAGAGGATATTCCGTGGCTGAAAAGATGTCAAAGCGCCCAGCTGAGACACTTGAAGAATTGGCGGCAAGGGTAAAAGAATTCGTGGATCTAGACAGATTCAGAGGACAGCATAAGGCGAAAGTTAGTGCAGCTCGCTAAGGAAAAGTAAGCAAAACCCCAACAAGGCCCGCAACAAGCAAGACAATTCCTGCCCCATAAGAGGTCATATCAGCCAGAATTCCAAAGACCAAAAGAAGTGAACTTGGCAGAATGCGTTCCTTTGAATGCACCACTTCCATAATCCTGAAGAAGATGAAGGAAGATAACATTTGGAGGGAGCCAACAAACTTCAGAAAAGGGCCACTGGGAAAGCAGGAAGACAAATGGTGTGAAAACCATGAAGTCTACGGCCATGAAACGAACAACTGTGTCAGCTTACGGTTTCGTATAAACAACTTCATCCTTAAAGGAGAGCTCAAGCAATATGTAGATCAAGGCGACAAGCGCCAAAAGAAGAACCATGCAGAGCCATCCGGAAAGGGGAACAAGGGAAAGGAGAAAATGAATGAGAACCCACCACCGCCAAAGCGTGGTGTCATCAACGTAATCCACGGAGGGCCAACGGTAGGAGGGAGCATTTTTAATGCCCAAGATGTCTATGCCTCGCAGCTACAAGTTTTACCGAAGTACGGGAAGAGGCGACAACCAGAGAAGGAAGACGTAATCATCCCGTTCTCAAGTGCCGACAAGAAACACATAGTGTATCCCCACGATGATGCTTTGGTCAAAACAATGGATATCAATGGATATGACGTGCAAAGGATATTGGAAGACGGTGGGAGTTCTGCGAATTTAGTGCATATAGAAGTTCTCAAGAAGATGGGAAAAACGGAAGCCGATCTCTCGCCAAGCACATTTCCACTAATTAGCTTCGCAGGAGCTGCAACCTAACCATTGGGCATGATCACACTTCCAGTTATCCTTGGAGAAGGTTGGAAGGCACTGCATATAGCTGTCACATTCGTAGTGGTAAATAACATGGGGGCATATAACGGCATCCTAGGAAGAACGACAATCAACCCACACGACATTGTGCCATCTACAGCTCATCAGAAAATGAAGTTCCTAACTTCTCATGGGATCAGAGAGGTGCTAGGTGATCAGACAGCCGCACGAAAGTGCTACGTCAATGCCTTGAGGAAAATGAAACAAGTATCAATTTCCATGATAGAATTTGGTGCAAAAAGAAAGCTGTTCGCCTCAAACGATGATGATAAAAGGAAGAAGGAAAAGTTATCGCCAAGGTCTGAGCTTGACAAGATACTTTTTTCGCCTAAGCGAAGTGTGCTTAATGTCAGACAAGGAGAAGAAGAATCCATCATGACCTACTTCCGGAGGTTCGCCCAAAATGCAACTGCACTGAGCGCAATCAAGAAGGAAGCCATCAACGCATTTTACTTGAACATGAACACGCCAACATTTTTGCTATTCGGAAGGGTATTTGGATGGCGTACAACTAAGACGATGGCATGCCTAAAAGACAAGATAGAGACTGCAATCTCTTGTGAACATGAATTGAGATGGGGCACACCTCTTAACGCAAGTATGAAAGCT
This sequence comes from Clarkia xantiana subsp. parviflora, assembly GCA_036873135.1. Lineage (NCBI taxonomy): Eukaryota > Viridiplantae > Streptophyta > Magnoliopsida > Myrtales > Onagraceae > Clarkia > Clarkia xantiana. Next base: position 14,665,635 of record JAPTYO010000001.1, read on the forward strand.
CAAACTTCAAGGAAATCAGAAGGCTCAAGTATGGAGTACACTAACATCTTCACTCCCTTAAACACGGCGGTGGAAGAGATATACATCAAGCTTCTGGAAAACAAGCTTCCAAGACCACTTGAGCCGGAGACCGCCTTCTTAGGCAGGGATATTGAAGATTGGTGTCGATATCACCAAACTTGGGGGCACAATACCAATGGCTGTTTGACTTTGAGGATGGAGATCGAAGAGTTCATTGCACATGGAGCTTTGGGAAGCTATGTTGCAAACAACAGTGCCCGTCAGCCGCCAAGACATATTTGAGGGAGATAGACTTTCCCCTTCCAATCTATCTTTTTTAATACACCTTTAGGAATATAAGTGCAGATCATGCTTTTGTACTTAGAAATATTTCGGAAGAAGCATTCAATAGACGCCTTCCTTCAAAACTATTGTAAACACAACAAGTATCTAATGATGGTCAATCTACTTTCGTATGTACATCTCTACATTATGCATTCTACTATGGATTAACATCAAGAAACAAAACAACATGCAATGCCTTGGAAGAAAACCAAAACCTATTCTAAAAAGTGTCATGGTGCAATATCCTCCTCGTAAGGAAAATACCCATGTTCAAATCTATCAAAAGTAACATGTTGCGACATCCTTTTCAAAAGGGCAAACTCCATGCTTACTTATAAAAAATGACATGTTGTGAAATCCTCTGGGCAAATCCTCATGTTCATAGCCATTCCCTGAGTAAAAACAGGATGCGGCAAATACATTATGGGACTGATCACCCCACCGTGGCGGAAATCCTCTTAATAGACGACAACCCCACACACTAAAAGTATGCATACTCTCCTAAGGGTACATACCCCATGAAGACTTAGGCCTGAAAAAGGATAGCTTCGTGTTATACGCTTTTTAAAGAAAACCTTGTACAAAACTCATCAAACTTACAAGTCGAGTCTTGTATAACGTTATCTTGCTCTTTAGCATTTAACGCAAAAACAGCAAAATAAGCAAGAAGTATCTTGCAACAACGTCGCCTTAGAGTGGAACTAAGAGACAGTATAAACTTAAGTCTTGATTCGTCAAGACGACACTGCTACATGTCAAGTGCCAGTGCCGAGTGCCAAGTGCCTGCGCCGAGTACATTACTACTTACAACGCTACTAGTACCTAGTGTACGCATCTTGCCATGCATTGGAATCTAACCAAGAGGGGCGCTCATAACACTCAACAATGCGCGACATACAGTCGTAACTACGGACATCATGCTCATCATCTAAGGATATCTATTCTATCTTCCAAGTTCAAAGCATACAGATAGCATAGATAACTCAAGGTATAAAATATTACTAACAAGTTATCACATGATTATTATTATTGAAAAACAGGTCCAAAGGACGAAGTACCATACAAGCAAACACACAAATAAAGGTTTGGACAAAAGCCTCAAACATATCATCATCTCCAAAGGACTAAGACAGCATGTCCAGGAAATCAACACCAAGTTCAACATATGCATTATCATATCCAAAGGTCAAAGCAATAGAAGCCGCTTCAGCTTCTTTACACTGTAAATCCTCAACATGGTTAACAGCAAAAGAAGAATAAGGACCTAACTTGTCGAACGGAAATCCGGGGGCAAGTGTGTGTAATCTGCCAATATAATCTTTGGCAAACTCATCAATCAAAGGTGCAAAATCCGCTTTAGCTGCAGCAAGGACGGCAGCAGAATGGGCAGGGGTACTAGGATATTCAGCGAGTCCCTTCTCAACACCCGCTCTATGTGCCTCATCACGAACAGAAGCAAGCGCGACATCATGAACGCTGTTGTTCTCTGCAATTTGCTGCTTGATAGCAGCAATCTCAGCCTCAAGTTGTTCAACATGGACGCGACGAGTAGCAATGCGCGTATCAATATCAGCAACCTTGGAGTTCAAATTCCGCACTTCCTCCTCGGACTGTGCAAGCTCGCGTGAAACTGTATTGCTCTTCTTGATAGCAGCTCTCCTCTCTCTCACAAGCTCCAACAAAAAGGAAGACATGTTCATCATCCTTGAAATAGCCTAAGTACAATAAACAAGACGATCATGATCAACAACAATAACAAAGCACACGCATACAGCAGGAAGGCAAGAAAGTTAGAATAAAATCTACCGGTGCAAATTCAGCTAAGCCACTCTCAACATATGTTTGCGCCTCCTCATCAGTAGATGGTTTGACATCATGATTACCAGGAGGAACACATCTTTGAAGCACTCGCACACCAACTCCTGGAGTGCTAAGTTTGGAGTCCTTCGGAAAATGAAGACTACAAGTGGAGAAAGGCGACCAGTTTTCTCCGGAAATATCAATTCCGTCAGACAAGGTCAAGTCATCATGCTTAATGCGTGGCAACGCTACAATAAGAACAACATAAAAACAAAGAAGACATCAGCAAAATATACTAAGTATAAGAAATACGTCAAAGAGAACAATGCATACCTCGGCGGGAAGAACGCTCCTCCTCGGGCCGGTCCCTCGACCAGGGGAAAGAAGGCGCCATCGTGCGACTCTCAACTCTCTTCCCTTTATCGCAAGAAGGAGCTGGAATAGCCGCACTTGGTTTAGAGCGCTTCAGATCACTCGAGGGACACACCTCTGCGGCAGATCTTTTGGGAAGAAAACTAGTGGCAGGCACTGCAACAACGCGCTCAGTCACATGTACGGAGTTACCTAAAAGAACAAATACAGCATGAATATAAAAAAGTCTGGAAAATCAAAAAGTCAAGAGTAGATACAAGAAGATGCCTCACTTCTAGGTCCTTTACCACGTTCATGTCCGGAGCCTTCAGGAATAGTGGGGGCAGTATTACGAACACGACGCCCAACTGACGGGTTATCACGATCATTAGCTGTCTGCAAATATGAGCTTTTTCCATCAATACGACCTACATTGCAACATAGTACAAGTTATAAAGTTATCAACATACCAAATCTTCAGAAGGAAGTATATGAATCCCGGCATCAATCAAATCCTGATCTGAAGCACGTAATAGACAACGATAGTGGTGCTCTTGCTGACATCGGAAAATACTCTTCACCGCCTCCCTATCATCCGAGGAAAGATCAGAAAAAATAGGAGCAGGATCAGCTTTCTCCACACCCTCAACATCCCAAACAGTCCTGACATCGCATACGAAGAAGTAATGATGTCGCCAATGAAAACCAGAACGATCAACCGGGGCGGTTAGGCGTTGTTTATGATCTCATTCGGCATCTCCAGGACCAAGCTTCTTGAAACCCTTATCTTGCAAGTTTGGCCAACGCATCTTCATACCACATAACCCCGTCGCGTCTGGACACATCAGTTGATAGAAGCATCAGAAAAGGGTGGTAGAATAGTGCCAAGATTGCCTGTGAAACAAAACCCGAAAGCAGCTCCATACACGGAAGCCAGTAGGAGATAGACTTAAGGGTGATATCCGGTAATAACGAAAAAGGTCCACCAAGTCAGGACAATAGGGAAAACGCAGGCCTTCCTTAATCTGTGAGGTATAAACTGCGGAAAAGTCACTTGGAGGAACAGTAACTTGCCCCTTTTTGGAGTCGGGAAACACGTCATAAGGAAGAACACCTTCCAAAGCATGATCAAGTCCACAACAAGTCGCATACAACTCAAACATATCTTCATCAATATAGTTGAAGAAGTAACTCACATTTCTCGTTGTATCCTTAAAAGACTCAATTGTGTTGATACAGGGCTCGTCACCAACATCTGAACATAATGTCACTCGCGGAACGGGGATAGAAGACTTACTCATAGAAACCGCGGCAAGAAGACTAACTCTGAAAAGGAGACTGCGTAACTCTGAATCCTGAAAATTATAAGCAACAAATCAATCAGTGTGCGAGCACTATGTATGTACATACATGTCGACAAGTGAAGAATATTTTCTAAGTATTTCCATGTACGTACATACATGTCGACAAGGATGCATGTCAACAAGTGAAGAATATTTTCTAAGTATCTCCATGTACGTACATACATGTCGACAAGGATGCATGTCGACAAGTGAAGAATATTTTCTAAGTATTTCCATGTATGTACATGCATGTCGACAAAGATACATGTCTACAAGGGAAGAATATTTTCTAAGTGTTTCCATGTACGTACATACATGTCGACAAGGGGAGAATATTTTCTAAGTGTTTTCATGTATTTACATACATGTCGACAAGGATGGATTGCGTGCATCAAGTAGCTACTATCAACTTCTACACAATACCTCCTAAGAATTCCTACGACGCTTATCGACAAAGCTCATACGACGACATCTATGGTAACAAGCATTAGATATTGTTAAAATATTTTCTAAGTGTTTTAGCATGTTTGCAGACATTGACCGACAGTCTATACATGATGCTCAACATACATTGCCTAAGCTATCATTACCAACATACAACCATTGACGGCCATGTATGTACAACTACCGATCATCAATATCGAGCATACAAAAACAACGGCTAAGACATGGAACAACATGTCGGCAAATGAACACTATGCATAAGGGAAGTATAACGATTCATTTTCACTTTTCTAAAATTTTCAACACTTAGAAAAATTTTGGCCGATTTGGGGCTAAGTATTCTAATGCATTTTATCAAACACCTTGTATGCATGGTAAGATAACTAGGTACATGGTAATTTCAAGACTAAATCAAGGCCTAACGAAGTCACGAAAGATCCAGCCATGTACGAAATTGCACTCACCGACACGAAGCAAGTTTGAATTGCTACTCGCCCTCACCCGAAAACCCACGCGCCGCCGCTGCAACTTTACGCGCCGTCCCTCATTCCTCACGCGCGGCCTTAATCACCTCCTTGCCCGGATTCGATCTTGATCGATGTCAAATATGGTGTGACTACTCCAAATTCACACCTCCATGAATTCCCTCTTCATCAATAATGGAGAGCTTCTTGGGGATTTATCTATAAAGGATGTTAGATAACGAGTATTCTCTCTCCTAATTCTCATTAATAGTGGCTACACCATGTGCTAAGGAATAAACTAATATCTATTTTCACACAAGTTCTTAGTATCATGTATAAGCATACTTACATCTCTCCTATGCTTGTTTTACATACATGCTCCCTAATGTTGCATGACGCGCTTCGTAGATCATTACGCATGTTATTATTTTTATATGTACATGATGCTAACTCATGGTTGTTATGTGATTATTTTTATAATCTAAGTATGAATTGAATGTTTGCATCATTTTCCATGCTTACATCATACTACATACTTGCATCATTTTCTATGTTTACATCATGCTTTATGTTGACAAGCATGCTCTCCAGTTTCATATTATTCTAAGTGTTTTGCTTAATGCATGATTACGTCATCCGTTTACTATGTCTTCATCTACATATTGACAACGTGCTATATGTTTACATCATATATCATGATATTATCACGTTGTATAATTCTTTATTATTACAAGTATTTCACTCATTACATGATATTGCGAATATAACTGCATGTTGTTATATGCATATTGTCCGCTATGCTAACCCTATAAACAGATTACGTACATACGGCGGAAAACTGAAGTTGGTCAAATTTATGATCCCAACACCCGAATTGACAAACAGGCCACCCCTGAGGTCAGTACCGAACCTAAATTGGACAAATATCTTATCTTAAAATGAGTCAAGCATGGGTTTTGAACCGCTACTTGACTCGGGGGAAAGTGTTAGATATCTATCCAATTCGGATTCGTATTTACATTTCTGGCCTCACAAAATACTCCAAAACCCGTAAAAGAACTCTTCCGCGGACACCAAAGTCCAAAACGGTCCGGAATACGCGCAGTACCCGGACCGGGGGACTTCCGGATTGCTAAACAGTCCAGGTAGGTCCGGGTTACCGACATTCTCCGCGCGCTTATCCCGAGTATTTTGCCAAGTGCGAGAAGTCAATGCGCGCATAGTCTGCCTTGATAACGGTATACGTTTTCCTTTATACCGGTGTAAACACTCGATTTTCACCCGGACGTAACAACGTTACACATGATTCGTCAAATTCCGGACGCGTCAAGCCACAAAGTCTCCAAAAATACTCAAGGGCACATTAGGGAAATTATTATAAAATATATTTTAAATTATTTCGAATATATTTAATATTTTCGGAATATTTAAAAATATATATACAGTGATTAGTTTTTTTATTTTTAGAAAATTCTCTGTAAGATATTTATCTCCAGATATTATTTTTTATTCAAAAAATAATTATCTGTAAATATATATATCCTTAGGAATATTCTCTAGAATAATTATCTGTTAGCAATTTTTTATTTAAATTTTATCTGTAACTAGGCTAGGTTTTTAGTATAAATAGGGGTCTATGTTTACATTGTAAGGGACACAGAAAACCACAATATTATTAATAAATTATTTTTTCTCGAAATTCGCACTATTTCGTCCTGTAGTGCCCTCTATTTTTTCTGATCTCCCGCCCCTTTAGAGCAGCCAGTTCCGGTGACCGGCTCCCCGCCCTCCTGGCCGCCGCCACGGCATCGCGCCGCCCTCGCCGCTCCCGCCGTGTCGCACACTAACCGTTCGTCGGCGTACCACCCTGCTGCCGCGTCGGTCCGCCTGATTCTCGCAAGACCTGCATCTGCTGCGATCGTGCCGAGTTTCCAGGTCCATCGCCGACCGCCGTTCGTCGCCCGTTTCGCCACCGCTCTTTCTATCGACCCCACCGGAGTGTCTGCTGCCGTTTTTACACGCTGCAGCGACCTCCACAACAAGCAGCAGCCCTGACCAAATTCCGGCAGCTCCCATCGCCGGTGATGGGTTTCGCTATGGCCGTTAGGCCCTTTAACGGCGAGGAAACGGTGGATAGGCCCACTGGGCCCTAAAACGAGGTCAAGAAGACCAAGGCAAAGGGTCCCGACAGAGGGAGTCCCGATGATGAGAGGTCCCGACAGAGTCGGACCCGATAGGCGAGCTGGACGCTCCCGACGATATGCCTTTAAGTAGGCCCCGATGATGAATCCCTGAGAATGATTGGCCCTGTCACGATGACGAGGGGCCCCGAGCGGTGACACAATGATATAAATCTGGAGTCCCCGATATTGGTCGGGACTTGCTATTAGAGGATGAGGCCGAGATACGCGGGGCGTGGCCGAGATACGCGGAGCGTGATTAAGATACGCGGAGCGTGGCCGAGATACGCGGGGCGTGGCCGAGATAAGAGAGATCATTGCCTAGATAGGCGGGATCGTGCCCGAGATACGCGGAATATGGGCTAACCACCCCAATGGTTCACCAGGTAACTGAGGTACCTCTCCGCCTATAAAAGGGCAGAGGTTACCTCAGATCAAGCACGTTTTTTGAGATACACAGTTTGAGTTTACTGCTTGTCAGTCATTACGAGATACTCATTTAAGCATCGGAGAGGGATTCTGGGTCACCGCCCGGTCTATCCCGTCTTGCAGGATTACGTGGAGCAAAGGAGCTCGGATCGCCGTCAAGATCGTACCGGAGTTCCACCGTGATCCAACATTGGCGCCGTCTGTGGGAACGTGACAAAAAGCTAATATGCCTTCTACTCGTTCAATGGTGGCTGGCAAGCAAAGAAGACAAGGACAATCTGGTGGTTCCCGATATCCTGCTGGGACGACTCTGAATTCACCACCGGAGCATGATGAGGACCAGAATCTCCCTGCTGAGGTCTCCCAGACAGGGGGGCACAACGAAGTCCCCGAAGATGCTGCTCAGCACAAAGAGAATAGGGAGCAGGAGGCTCCTCCAAATACGGACCTGACGAAGGCTGTGGCGGAGGCCATGCCGATGTTTTTTGGCAGCCGTGGAGGCTCTCTTAGATCGGAGAGAGGCTGCGAGGAGACAGGAGGAAGTGCCCCCACCAGCAGAGGTTCAGAATGTGCAGGAGGCCCAACCTCGGAGCCAGGATAAGGGTAAGGAGCCTGCTCAGTCAGAGCGATTTGTGGTCGATGGGCCAGGACCAGTGCAGCATAGGACCATTCCCCTTAATGGTCTCATCACCCCTGATCAGGTGGTGAAGATCGTGAACATCTGCATGGGAGAGTAGAAGCCGCTGCTGTCGGAACTAAGGGACCGATCTTCCCATCCCTTTGTTCCCCGACTAATATATACCCTCGCCCCGCCAGGGCTGGGTATCCCCACGATTAAGGAGTATGATGGCGAGGGAGATCCGGTTCGTCATGTCCAGAAGCACCTCACGGCGTGTTTGGGCAGAGCCCCGAGTGAAAATATCGTGTGTACACTGTTCCCGAACACACTTGGTGAGAGAGCCCTGACCTGGTTCTTCAGTCTACCCCCAGGGTGCATCACATGCTGGGCCGATATGCACGACTGCTTTATTCAGCAGTACCAGGGTCGCCGACGTCTGTTAAAGAGTGTGAGGTCTCTGACCCAGGTGGTGCAGAGGCCCGATGAGCCGCTGGCACACTATTACCAGCGATACACCGCCAGCGTGGCGGAGATTGACGAGGAAATTTCGGAGGGTGAGACCATCCGTACCTTCATTCGGAACCTAACAGCCCCCTATGGTTCCGACTTGATGCACAGTGTGGCTGAGAAGCCTGTGTGGAATATGGAGGCGTTTCAGAAAAGGGTGAAGCGGCAAATCGACGTCCATGAGTCGAAAATAGCTGCTGGAGAACTTGAGCCCCCGAAGTCAAATAAGGGAAAGCAGTCGTCCAAACCCTTGGATGATCGTAAGTTGAAGGATAAATCCGAGAGCAGTCGGAGTCGAGGTCGCTCTAATCGAAGGGATGATAGGCGTTCTTCGAGGAAGGACAAGCGGGAGGACCATAGCATTCCTCTCAACAGCTCTATGGCGGAGGTGTTAACGGTCATGAAGCGACAGGGTATTTCCAGGTACCCCCCGAAGAAGGAAGGAGAATTTTTGGGATCCCGCACCGATCATTACTGTCGGTTCCACCGCGCAAATGGTCACGACACTAATCATTGTCGGGAACTGAAGAAGGAGATTAAAAAGCTGATCCAGAAGGGGAAGCTTAAGGAGTTTGTCGGGGAGAAGCGGTGTCGATCCCGTTCTCGATCCCGATCCTGCGATCGGTCCCCAAAGAAGAAGAGGTCTGAGCCGGAGTCTTCTGGTGCCCGTAAGAAGAAGCGGGGCACTATCAATATGATTCACGGAGGATTTGCCGCCGGAGGTTACACCACAGCCTCTCGGGAGGTCTATGCCTCCAGAATTTCTGCTGCTGTGGTGCTGGGCAAGAGGTCCCGATCCTGGACTGTGAAGGAAGAGATGGTGATTTCCTTTCCGCGGAGGACCTGATAGGAGTGGAGACTCCACATGATGACGCTCTGGTCGTGACCCATGACGTGGATGGGTATGAGATGAAGCGGATTTTGATCGACGGAGGGAGCTCCTCTGATATTCTGTTTCTGGATGCACTGGAAGCCATGGGGAAAACGAAGAAGGATCTCAAGGAGGTGAACTTCCCAATGGTCGGGTTCTCTAGTATTACCTCCTATCCGTTGGGAATGATCACCTTACCAGTAGAGTTCGGTAGCGGGTGGAAGGCGGAGAGGAGAAATGTGGACTTCGTGGTGGTTGAGTCCGCGGGGACTTACAACGCGATTATCGGGAGGACCACCATCAATCCCTTGATGGCAGTTGCCTCGACTGTGCACCAGAAGATGAAGTTCCCGACTGACCATGGAGTCGGAGAGGTTAAGGGTGACCAGGTGGCTTCCAGGAAGTGCTATATTAATGCCACCCGACGAAAGAGACGGGAGGCCATGGCTATCCTCCAGACCGATGCTGATCCCAGAGAGGAGTTTGGGCGCCCCGCCCCCGTAGAGGATTTGAAGGAGGTCGAGATTGACGGACCTCAGAGGAAGGTGAAAATCGGGTCTGCCCTGACCGAGGAGACAGCCCGAGAATTGATCGATCTACTGAAGGAGTTCAAGGAGCTGTTTACCTGGTCCTCGAGTAACATGCCAGGAATCAGCCCCGACGTGATTGTGCACGAGTTGAAGATCGATCCTGCGATCAAGCCTATCGCACAGAAAAGGCGCCTGATGGGCGCGGACAAGAGGATTGCAATCCAGCAGGAGGTGGGCAGGTTGCTCGATGCTGGGTTTATCAAGGAGCTCCGATTCCAGACTTGGGTCGCTAACCCGGTGCTGGTGAAGAAGAGCAATGGGAAGGCTTGCCCGAAGGACTGTTACCCGCGACCTAAATAAGGCTTGCCCGAAGGACTGTTACCCGCTCCCGAGAATCGACCAGTTGGTGGATGCCACGTCGGGACATGAGTTGTTGAGCTTCATGGATGCGTATTCGGGCTATAATCAGATCAAGATGGCTAAGGAAGATGCTCCTCACACAGCATTTTATGCAGACAGTGACGTCTATCACTACGATGTCATGCCTTTCGGACTGATCAATGCCGGGGCAACCTACCAGTGGATGGTGAACAAGCTGTTTGGAGATATGCTGGGGAAAACCATGGAAGCTTACATGGACGATATGCTGGTGAAGTCCCGACAAGCTGAGGATCATGTGCACAACCTAGCCACGACGTTTGAGCGGATGAGGCTTCATCAGGTTCGCTTGAACCCGACCAAGTGCGCCTTCGGAGTCGACTCGGGGAAGTTTCTGGGCTTTATGGTGAGTCAAAGAGGAATTGAGGTGAACCCCGAGAAGCTGAGGGCGATCGAGGAGATGCAGTCTCCGATAAAACATCGGGAGGTGCAAGTGCTGAATGGCCGACTGGCTGCAATGAATCACTTCCTGTCTAAGGCGAGTGATCGATCCATGCCGTTTTTTGAAGTGTTGAGGGCCAACAAGAAGTTTGAGTGGACTGCCAAGTGTGAAGAGGCGTTCCAGGCACTCAAGCAGCACCTTCGCACCCTTCCGCCGTTGGCGAAACCGGTCCCAGGCGAGCCACTCTATCTATACTTGGCTGTCTCTGAATTTTCCATTAGCTCTGTGTTAGTGAAGGTTGTCGAGGGTAATCAAGTCCCCGTCTATTATGTAAGAAAGGCATTTTCCAAGTCTGAAATGAATTATCCCGCCGTTGAGAAGTATCTCTTTGCGTTGATTATTACTGCTCGGAAGTTGAGGCCTTATTTCCATGCACATGAGATTACTGTGCTGACGAATCAGCCTTTGAAGCATTTTTTGAACCGACCTGATGTGTCGGGGAGATTAGTGAAATGGGCAGTCGAGCTAAGTGAGTTTCGCATACACTTTGCTCCGAGGACGGCTATTAAGGGCCAGGCGTTGGCGGATTTCATAGCAGAATCTACAGCCCCCGATCTAGAAGAAGCGGGCCCTGTAGAGGGGGCAACCATGGAGGTCCCGATAGCAGAACAACCAAAGATGGCAGAGCAATCAGAACAGCCAAACGAGGAAAAAACTTGGGAGATGTACACAGATGGCTCCTCGAGTTCAGATGGATCAGGAGCAGGATTTGTGTTGATACCACCAGGCGGAGGTGAGCCGCTTCGATATGCCTTGGCTTTAACGTTTAGGGCCACGAACAACAAAGCTGAGTATGAAGCTCCTATCACGGGCCTGAAAATTGCTAAAGGTACGGGAGTTGCTCACTTGAGAGTGAAGTGTGACGCGGGCCTCATCGTGAATCAAGTCCAAGGGCGATACGAAGCGAAGAGCCCGATGATGAGGAAGTACCTTCGTGAGGTGCAAACCTTGAAGGAGAGCTTCAAAAGCTTCGATATTGAGGCGATCCCAAGGGAAGAGAACGTGGAAGCGGATGCCTTGAGCAAATTTGCCTTGGGGGCACCCTTGGAGGAAAATCGGAAAGTGCACTTCTTGGAGAAGGTGATCTTGTCGACCACCGACCCAACACAGGTGTGTGCAATTGAAGCAGGATCGGAGGAGGAGCCCACTTGGATGACCCCGATAGTCGCGTACCTGACAACGGGGGCAGTCCCCGATAATGAAGTAGTAGCAGACAGGATACGCCGGATCGCGGTTAATTACGTGATGCTGGACAATCTGCTATACAAGAAGGGCTGGTTCTCGACTCCGTACTTGAAGTGTGTGGCTGAGCCCGACACAAGTCGAATCCTGAAGGAAGTACATGAAGGGGTCGCGGCTTTTCATGAAGGGGCCCGATCCATAATGAGGAAAGTGTTGAATCTGGGCTATTATTGGCCTACGATGAGCAAGGAGGCGACGGCGTTGGTCCGATCCTGTGACGCGTGCCAGAGGTACGCCCCGAATATTGTGGCTCCGGCTGCTAATCTGACGTCCATCAAGAATGCTTGGCCCTTCGCGCAGTGAGGCATCGACTTGGTGGGACCTCTTCCGCAAGCGCAAGGTCAGTGTAAGTATTTGCTTGTGGCTATCGATTATTTTTCGAAATGGATAGAAGCAAAGGCGTTGGCCAAGACGACGGGGAACCAGATCGTCAAGTTTCTCCAGACTCATATTGTGTCCAGATACGGGATTCCTACGGTGGTGATCAGCGATAATGGTCCACCGCTTAACGGAGCTCAAGTGAAGGAGTATCTGGAAGAGTTGAATTTCGAGCATCGGACAGCCTCTGTCCACCATGCTCAGACTAATGGCCAGGTGGAAGCGGCCAACAAAATCCTGATGGATGGCCTGAAGAAGAGGGTCTATGCCTTGAAGGGAAAATGGCTGAACGAGCTAGAAAACGTGCTTTGGGCGGTTAGAACGACACCCAAACGATCAACTGGGGAGACTCCGTTTGGCCTTGTTTATGGCACGGAGGCTGTTGCTCCCGTGGAGGTAGCTGTGGCGTCCCATCGGGTGAGATATTACGAGCCTTTGACGAGATGAGATGAGACGTCTGGATTTGGACTTGCTCGAAGAGAAGAGGCGGGAAGCCGATGAAGTCCAGGCTCGAATGCGTTTGGCGACGGCCAGGTATTATAATCGGCGAGTTAAGTCCCGACAATTCTTCGTCGGGGAGCTGGTTTGGCGTTGCAACGAGTTTACCCTTTTGGATCGAATCAACAAGATGTCACCAAAATGGGAAGGACCTTACAAGGTCGTGGGGATGCCAGCTCCGAATGTGTACAAGTTGGAAGACCTCGATGGCAGAGTATTGAAGCATTCTTTCAGTGGCGAACACTTGAAGAAATGTCATGCTTAATGAAAAGTCGCCTTAAGTGGTGCCCGATGAAAAGTCGCCTTAAGTGGTGCCCAATGAAAAGTCGCCTTAAGTGGTGCCCGATGTAAAATCGCCTTAAGTGGTGTATGTTATTTGTCGTTTGATTCGATGTAAGCAAGTTTTGTGCCATCAATGAATAAAGAGGTTGCTCCGATCAGATTATTCTTAGATTTATTCTAAGTGTTGTTGAAAAGTCGCCTTAAGTGGTGCACGAGAAAAGCCGCCTTAAGTGGTGCACGAGAAAAGCCGCCTTAAGTGGTGCACGAGAAAAGCCGCCTTAAGTGGTGCACGAGAAAAGCCGCCTTAAGTGGTGCACGAGGTTAAGTCGTCTTAAGTGATGCACGAGGTTAAGTCGTCTTAAGTGATGCACGAGGTTAAGTCGTCTTAAGTGATGCATGATTCTTAGATTTATTCTAAGGGAAAGTCGCCATAAGTGGTGCGTGATATTAAGTCACCTTAAGTGGTGCAAGTTGTTAAATCGTCTTAAGTGATGTGTGAAAATATCTTAAGTATCGAGGTTTCGCCTTAAGTAAGTAAAGTCGCTTTGAGAAGTGCAATGGAAAATTGGAACTAAGAAAGTCTGATATTCATAAGGGCTCAAAGGCCCGAGGATTACAAAAATGGGGAAAATACAAGGACTCTAAAGATAAGCAGTTAGACTTGGTCCTTGTCGGCGGCATCAACGGGAGCAGGGTCCACGAGGTTTGTGGCAGAAGGCTCCACAGGTTCAGCCGCTGGAGGATCGATTATCGGGGCATCAGGACTTGGAGGCTCCGCTTTGTCTTCAACAATCGCGGGAGTGCTCCCCTCATCACTCTCCTCCGAGAGAGCAAAGTATTTCTTCGCGAAGGGAGCGAGAGAAGGAGACTTGTCGAAGTTGATGGCGTCGCCATACTCCAGGTGGAGTTCATCAACGGCATTTAAGAGGGTGTTCTCCACCTCCGCGCTGCAGAACTTTACAGCATCAGCCTGGAAGTCTTCGGACCTCCGATAATCCTCCCGGCCCTTTGTCTCGGCCGCGACCAGCTGCACAGGAACCTCCGCGATTTGCCCCTCCAGAGCCTTCTTTTCAAGGACCAGCTTGTCCTCAGCAACCCGCCGCTCCTGTCGCTCCCGCTTTAGGAGCCCCTCGAAGTAACGGACCTGCTTTTGGATGTCCCGAGTCTTTCGGTCGAGGATGGCCTGCTCCTTGGCCAGTTTTCCCCGCGAAGACTCGGAGGCCGCGAGATCCTCCTCGAGCTTAGCAATGACTGCGGGAGCCCCCTTAGCCCGCTCCTGCTCCAGGGCTTCTTCGTAGGCGAAGATGTACCCCAGGAAACGGTTGATGTCCCCCATCTCTTGTGAAGGAAGGAAGAGAAGTGTTAGTAGATGAGCAACCGGTCTTATGGATGAAGAAGAGAAAAGTGAAAATCTTACCTCTATCCGACGCATGCACATCTCTTGTACATCCCGGCGCATCTCCTCCCGATCCAAGGAGATCGGATACCTCACAGTAGGCAGGATTGAGCCTGCTACCAGGTGTACAGCCAGCTCCGGGTATGTGTCCCCTTGTCGGAGCTTGACCCCTTGCAGCGTTTGGATCGGGGCCCATGGAGTATCCTTTTGTGCGGGGTCGAGGACCTTGTAAAATCTCCCGTCGAGGGGGAGAGGAGAAGGGCCGACTTGAGTCGTGGAGGGGCGTGCCTCCGACTCACCCCGGGCTGGGGAAGGAGTGAAATCGTGGATGGGCGACGGTTGTCGCTGTTGTTGTGAAGAAGGCGAGGGGGCAGCCCCTTGGAGGTTGGTTTCAGTGGGGACTGCCCCGTCCTCCGACGATGGCGAAGGGAGCTGTTAGGTTATAAAGTCTAGGTCAACGGGTCGTCAATCTAGAATTTATCTCCCACTAATGAAATGTCGGGTTCACTGTTCCTAGGACTAGTCATTCTGATACATGCCCTTCTGCTCCCTCGGGGTAGTCGTTCCGATATATGTCCTTCTCTTCTCTCCTTCTGACCTCCTTTCCTTCTCTCCTTCTGACCTCCTTTCCTTCTCTCCTTCTGACCTCCTTTCCTTCTCTCCTTCTGACCTCCTTTCCTTCTCTCCTTCTGACCTCCTTTCCTTCTCTCCTTCTGACCTCCTGAGGCTTGTGCTTCTTACCCCTGGGGCTTGTCCTACTGCTCTATGCTTTTCTGCTTCCTTGGCTCTCTTCTTTGGGGATTCCCTGCAAGAGGGGCAATACCAGGCACAGAGGGGGGGGGGGGGTGGTGCCTGATGAACCCTCTCCGATGCCTAAGTCAGTACGGTTTTAGAGAGATAAAGCTAGAGAGATGTCAGAGCAAAATTGTGCAACTTGCCAAGATGTTCAAATGAGTTGTGAAGGTGGGGTATTTATAGGCAACGGTGTCATTAAGGTGGCTTAATGACATCGTTAACCTCTAAACACAATTAATTAACCTTTAAGCATATAATTAAGACTTTAGGATTCGGAGGAGGTAGGCGGAGTGGACCGAGCATGGGCGTCTGAGGATGGTGTCGGGACCCTTGGGGGGGGGAGGAATCCGACCCCCAAGGGTAGGGGTTGGGTGAGGACACCCAACCCCTCCTAGGGAGGGTGGGGTTGGCCAACCCCATCCCTCCTAGGAGGGATCGGGTTGGCCGACCCGATCTCTCCTAGGAGAGATCGGGTTGGCTGACCCGATCTCTCCTAGGAGAGATCGGGTTGGCCAACCCGATCTCCCCTAGGGGAGATCGGGTCGGCTGACCCGATCTCCCCTAGGGGAGGTCGGGTGTGGCCACCCAACCTCACCTAGGTGAGTTCGCCTCTTGTCGGACGGGCGCTTCGGCCCCGTCCGAGCCGTCGATGTTCTCGCGAAGTGTCCGGTGTTGAAGTTTCGATTTGCAATCATAAATGGGACGATAAAAATACAATGGTTCGGAAGTCAACGGGTTCAAATTGGGCGTATATCCATCACATGCCCCCGAGTCAACCAATGGCCTAACCCTTGATTGACTCTATTTTAGGATGGTATGACACGCGCAATTTGAAACCGGGATTTTACCTTCTTTGTCTGAATGTCTGCTTACCCATGGATGCGTGCCTCTGACTCTGCCCCCTGCCTTATGAGATAGAGGAATTGTAAACGTCAGAGTAGCACGAACGTGTGCCTAAGCACGCGTCCGTCTGAGGTGGGAGTAATAAATCTATCTTTGCTACAGGCGTATACTCAAAAAATACATGCTTGCATAGGAATGCAATACTGATACATCTAAGTGATTCATGCTTCAATTTCATGTCGTGATTTGCCTAAGTGGAGAAAAATTTAATTTTGGCCCAAAATTTTTTCTAAGTATGGGATACTAGAAAATATGCCTATAGGATGTTAACTAGGAGTGAACATGGACATATCATGAACATGAGGATGTGTACTAGCATACATGCAAGTAGGAACATAAGGATGGGAGTGAGTAGAGACATGCTGCGATTGTAGTCATGAATGTATGCACGAATATGTATGTATGTATGTATGGATGGGTTGTGAGTATAAGCATGAGTGATGACATTGACGTACCCGTAGATGTTATCATGAATATGAGCATAAATGCAAAGGTGAGAGCATAGACCTCTCCTTTACCTGAGGGTGGGGACTCTGCCACTCAATGGGACATAATGTTCCGCCTCCCTTGTACTAGCATGAGCATGTCCATTAACCTCGACCTTCGGCATGTGTATCATTTTTCCTTCATTCGTTGGAGCGTGTGTATAGCTCTTGACCTTTACCCTGCAATTTGTTCCCCATAAAAGTGAGGGTGATAAAGCTTACAAGCTTTCTTCTTACCGCCGCGAGCGAAGGGGTCTATTGACATGTGTTAAGGGTTGACCCTTCCTTCGGATGTGCTGGAGCGTTCCTCCATTTGGGGAAACTAAAAGTTCGCCCTCTTCCCTTGGTGTTAAGGTTGCCCCCGTAGTAGGCGTATCTCGCCCCTCCCTGAGTAAGGGTCGATCTTTGCGTTGGTTGCTCGTATAGATGACTCACTTTTGGGAAGCTTTCTTCTTCAGACAGGGAGACCGTTGAATCAGATGAGAGGGAAGGACCCTCTAGTTCTGCTTATCAGACCAAGAAATTTTCTAAGTCAGGTGTGACTGCTAATGCTTCCAGTACGTTCTTTTTCCCTTCTTTTTTCTTTGTGATATACTTATGATTGTTCTCATGCTGCTTCCTTTTTGTTGTTAGAGCGTTCTTTCTTGGTGACCGAATGGTTCTTGTGGTGGGTGAGAGTTCAAGTCAATCTAAATCCAAGGCGCGGAAACCTGACTCTGAGGTCGGGCCCTCGGCTGCCGAGGAGAAAGAAACCGCGAGAGGCTCTCCTTCAAGTGCCCCCTTGCTGACTCCCTCCCATGGTAAGGAGGTAGTGGTTGAAGAGGCACCCCCTTTGTTTGACAAAAAGAAACAACCTGTGGCTGGCGATGGGGTGATCATAGGTCTTGATGTCTCTTCTATATCCCCTGCCCCCCAGCCGAGGGGCCGAGCCTCAAGTTTATTTCATCTTTCATTGAGGTTCCTTTCTCTTGCCATGGCTCTGATTAAGATAGCGAATTCTTGCTTTGGAGTTTGGTGGAGACTGCTCTTTAGTTAGTCTCTACTAGTATCGTAGTTGTGATCGTTGTGGGGATCGTTTTGTTATATGCCCTCAATAGTGCTTGTCGTGATTCTTTGCTTCATGGTTGATTTCGTGAGATATGGAGGTTGTCTTCATAATGAGGACGTCTCCTTCCTGGTATCACCCATTGGGTTGAAATATAAGTGCCTACCTTTGATGAGCGTACGAAGGGTGTTGTTTTTCCTTTTTCTTGAACCTCCTCCTAAGGCTAGGCGTAGCCTTTTGATGTTCGTGGTCGGGATGGTGTCTTTACAATGCATGTCTTTGACAGATGTTTTATGATGTGCTGCCGTGATAAACACTTCGGGGTATGTGAACGTGATAGCCACTTCGTGATGTGTCGGAGTGATAGCCCTTCTGTAGTGTGTGGACATGATAGCCACTTCAGGGTATGTGGACATGATAGCCACTTCAAGGTATGTGGACATGATAGCCACTTCAAGGTATGTGGACATGATAGCCACTTCAAGGTATGTGGACATGATAGCCATATCACGATGTATGAGGTTGTGCTTTAGTATTCCTTTCTCATTGGAGAGCCTTCATTGCTATATTTGCCTTTTGTGTGGGCTATGTCTGTTGGGTTAGGTCCCGATGTCTCGTCTTGTCGGATGTTCTATCCTTTATGCTCTTTAGATGTCTCCTTCATGAGTTGTGCTTGACGATGTTCAAGTCTGATATGAGCATAGGTCACGCGAGGGCGACATGCCTTCGGATTTCATGTCTTTGCTATCCTTCTTGGTGGTGTTGGGTTCCTTTGAGATACTTCTCTTGACTTGTGATATGGGTGGTAGGATAACTCGTTATTTTTCATGATAACCTCTTGTGCTTCTGTATATGATCCTTTGGTCATGGACTCTTCTCTTGGTGTGTTTTCCTTTCTTTATCTTTCTTTTGTGCTTTCCTTTACATCATACCTGCTATCTCATCAAGAAAAAACATTATGTGTTCTTCCCATTACTTTACTTAGAAATTTCTTTCTCATGGTATCCTTCTGAGCATGGTATCCTTCTAAGCATGGTATCCTTCTAAGCATGGTATCCTTCTAAGCATGGTATCCTTCTAAGCATGGTGTGATGATCTCTTCTGATACCCATTACACGGTATACGTTGTACTGTTAGACCAAAGATACGCTCTTGGTGGGCGTCGAAATCTGTTCACGAGACAGGCTCTCGGACGGCACTTAACGTTTCACAGGATAGGCTCCCGGAGGGCACAGGTTAGTCCACCGATACCTTCTTGACGGGTGTCAAACTATTCACGAGACAGGCTCTCGGACGGCACTTAACGTTTCACAGGATAGGCTCCCGGAGGGCTCAGGTTAGACCAAAGATACGCTCCTGGTGGGCGTCGAACTGGTAGTTTGAAATCTACCTCAAGATACGCTCTTGGGGGCGTCGAACTGGTAGTGTTTTTTCTACCTCAAGATACGCTCTTGGGGGCGTCGAATCTGGTAGGTTGCAAATCTACCTCAAGATACGCTCTTGGGGGCGTCGAATTCGTAGTTTTTGGAAACCACTCTCAAGATACGCTCTTGGTGCGTCGAAGGTCGTAGTGTATAAACTACTCTCAAGATACGCTCTTGGGGGCGTCGAAGGTCGTAGTATGAACACTACTCTCAAGATACGCTCTTGGGGGCGTCGAAATTCGTAGTTTTTGGAAACCACTCTCAAGATACGCTCTTGGTGCGTCGAAGGTCGTAGTGTATAAACTACTCTCAAGATACGCTCTTGGGGGCGTCGAAGGTCGTAGTATGAACACTACTCTCAAGATACGCTCTTGGGGGCGTCGAATGTCGTAGTATATAAACTACTCTCAAGATACGCTCTTGGGGGCGTCGAAATCTGTTCGCGGGATAGGCTCCCGGAGGGCTCATAATATTACCTTACCTTGTGTCCTTTCTCATGTAGGGTGCATCTTTGGTATGCTTTTCGAGTCTTTGCTTGACTTTTCCTTTTATGATATTGCATGCTATCACGCTTTTCCTTCAGTATGGGAGATCACCTCTCGAGGGCGATGTTTGTGTGTTGCCAACTTAGGGCGAGTTCATATAGGAAGTTGAAGATGTTTTCCTCCTATGTGACCTTTTCTGGGAAAGGTGGTATTGCATGTTATTGTGATCTTCTGCCTCTAATCTCTTCTTTTACACTTAGGTGGACTACCAAGCACTTATTCGTTTGGTGCCCCCCAAGTTGCTTGGTGGTCACACCGCCTTTCATATTTGGCCGTTGAAGGCCCCTCGTTCACTTTCTTGGTTGGGTGCCCCTTATGCTCGGGGCTCCTTTGTTTGCTTGTTTGAATGTGATGAGTGTCCCTTGTAGGATTTACTCTTTCTCATGCTTGCTTGTTTCAGTCATAGGCATGGTTTGGATGATGCCTTTGTCGGATGTGTCTTTGAAGGCTGTGTGGAAGAGCTTTTGCTTTGGGTGGGTGGGGGTGGATTTCATTCTCTTGATAACTAGGATGTGGCAATGTTTGTATCCTAGGGATGCTTGTAAATTCTTTCCCCCTTTCCTTATGTAGGTTGAAGAGCTTTCTCATAGAATGGTGTCTTGAGTTGTTAATCTCGTAGGCGTGTTTTAGACTATTCAATCTGATCCATGCTCTTTGCTCGTGCGTGGGGGTGTGGGGGTCTGACCGGGCTGTATCTTCTTGGAGTGTTGTGGCACTTAGAGTGCCTTGCCTTTTCCTTCACATTGGAGTATTCTTCAATGCCTTTGGGGAGTGTTCCATTGGTCATGCTCCTCCCACCTTGAATCTTGGTTATAGACTTCTTTTGAATTAGGACTTGAACCTAAAAAGGACGTTTTCCTTTAGGTTCGCCGGTGATGTTCCCTGAATTTCCATGGGTTTGCCCTCGTATTGGCTATTCCTTGTTAGATAACTTCATTAGAGGCTGCATTTGTATTGCGTACGTATACGTGTTTGAGGTGTGTTGAGCTGACAAGTCCCTCCTTTTTTGTTTTGTCATAACCTTCATTCATCATGTATTCGGCGTATGGCCTTAGAGGCGGGATATTTTTCTAGTGCCCCTTTTATCGGGGTTCTCCTCTTGATGGGATGCCAGGGTCAAATGTCTTATCATTTGCAGACAAGGTGGTTGATCGGGAAGTGTATCTAGTGCGAGGGTCGATCTTGAAACCTTACTCCCCAAGCTTTAGAGCTCTTCTTTGGTTGATCTTGTAGAACTATTTTCCTGCCCTAAGGCTTTAGAGATGTATCTCCTTTTCATACTCTAGTTGTTGCACTATCTCTTTTGCTAATCTTGCATCTCTAGATTTTCTCTCTTGGTGCATGGCTTCAATGACAGGATTTTCTACCGATGTTTATTCTATTAGGACTTGTATCCTTGGTTGCCTTCCTTTCTTGTGAGATGTCGAAGGAGTGTTTGTGAACACTCCAATGTGTCGTACTTGGTAAAGGTATGGGCCTTAATCTTTATGGCGCTGTCTTGAATCTTCGTGTACCTGTCTCTGATGAACATGTTATTCATTGCATATATGATACGGAGGCCAAGTATCTCCGGGTTAGGATCATATTTTGAGAACAGAGACATAGTCATCTATTAGATGACTTCTTTATCTACGGAGTTTATTTTTGCAAGGATAAATGCAAGGATACTTGTAAGGATACTTGTAAGGATATGTGTTCCATCCTTTTCCTGGTTCATTTGCAGTGCCGTGTCCCTAATGGGTGTGTTGATGTTCTGACCACCTTTACTAGTAGGGGGTCCCTTGGTATCAGGTATGCCTGACTCTTCTCTAGTATCATCAATGGTTGGTCATGGGAGATGTCTGACGGACTCCTTTCATGTACTATGGTTCTCTTCATGTCAAAGTTGGTGACTCCCTCTCTTATGACTAACATATCATTGTGTGGAAATACTATGTTTTCTATATCCCTTTTTAAAAGCTTGATGATGGTGTCACCGTTCTTCCTTAGCTAGGCTTGGTGTCCTTGAGGGTTTTTGATGGAAGTGTATTCCATTATCTTGGATGGGCTTTCTAAGTGTGGTTGTGTCTCCTGGCTACTTTGTGAAATCATAAAGATCCGCGGGAGGTGTTTGCCTTTGATGGTGGGCGTTACTCATGTGATATGGTTTCCTCCATTTTTGGAGGGATGTGTTCGCGGCTACCCTCTCTTATGCTAATGGGCGCTTGTGGGGAGGGCATGTTGTAACTGGTGCCCCCCTTGCATACCAATGCCCGATGGGATCCTTTGACGGACTTGGCCCTAGGATGCTTAGTGGAAGGTTATGGTGGGGGTAATCTTTTGTGACCTTCATGGTAGTTCCTCTATAGGATGTTGGGGGTGCTCAACTTATTTTTGTAAGTGAGCCTTCCATCTTGTGATCCTTCCCAGAAACTTGACCTTATAGGTGTTCTTTGGGATTGAGGAATCTGTTGCTTGTGCATCTCTTGATTGGTGATGGCCTTTTACGTATTCTTCTAGTGGTCCACCTGTGTATATATATACCACGGAGCCCGAAGGCGTCCGGTGTGGTCTTTCTTGGAAAACATGTTGATATCAAGTATCAAAATATACTCCTTTTAGGGAGTTGACTTGTTATGCAGTTAAATTAAATAAGAGGATATGGGAAGGATATGAGTGTGGGGTGTTGATATCCCCTGCTTCCTTGGTAATGTAACTGTTTTCCTCCATTAGTCTGTGTGTATTCCTTCCACTTGAAGAATATGAGGTCGCATTCTTGCAAGGCGGACTAGGTGGAGGCGTATCCTTCAAGTATGCTATGTGCGATCTCACTCTACTATGTCTCTCCATGAGACTTCCCATTGTAGTAGCTATGTGCTGACGTGGTGTGGTACTCTATTAGTTCCCTGTTCAAATCCTTGTCTTTTCAACTCCTCCCCTGTCCTAGGACGACGTGTGCCAAGGGTTGTCATGCATAAGGGGTTTGGACCTGTCGTGCTGTATCATGGGTAGGTGGTTTCCTTGTTGTGTTGTTGGGACTATGTCCCTCCCTTTGAGCTTTCCTTGGTATGTCCCTTAGTCATGTCCGTGGTGATACGGACTGTATGTGTACATTGCCATGGTGGATGTTGGAACTCCTATGTCCTTGTTGGGGTACTTGGTTGAATTCCTTCCTCCTTGGAGGTCTTGCCTGTCTGTCTGCCCCCAGAGGGGTGTATGCTCTGACATCCTGCTGTGTCTGTTGCTGCCTTGGAGGCACAGACTGCTGCCTTCCCCTTGGGGGTGGCCTTTGGTTGTCTCTCCTTTGTTCTCCTCGCTGCCCTGTTCGAGGGTGCGAGTGGCGTTTTTCCGTTGGGATTTTCTCCTCTTCATGAGCTTCTTATCCTTCATGCTGGTGTTGCCTTCTCTGTCTGTTCCTCAGGGTCTCTCAATAGGCTAGCAGCTCATCCAATGCTTTCATCAACCTCGGAGTCACTGTTTGTGCTCCTTGCGAGTATGCGGGCCTTATGTTGGTTGTGCGGGCACGATTGTCGTTCCTTTAAGTCATTATTCCATATGGATACCCTTGAGGTTGTGCCTCATAGTAGTACCCCTGTGGAGGTGCCGTGTATTGGGATGGCACTCCTTGTTGCCCCCCTGTCCCTGTGGCTTCCTAGTCAACGGAGTTGGAGCTGTGGAAGCCTCCTCCCTGCTTGTTAGGCTGGGGTGCCTGTGGGGCTATCTGAGGCTCTGGTGTGCAGGCTGTTTCTCTGGGTTAGGCTGCCTTGCTGGAGGTATAGGATGTCTTTCTTGCCTATTGCCCCCAGGTGGGCGATTATTTCTAGACACTAAGTTGTTCGTCTTCGCTCTCGTGATTGTCAGGCTTTCTGTTCGAAGCCCACGGACGGCGCCAAGTGTTAGGTTATAAAGTCTAGGTCAACGGGTCGTCAATCTAGAATTTATCTCCCACTAATGAAATGTCGGGTTCACTGTTCCTAGGACTAGTCATTCTGATACATGCCCTTCTGCTCCCTCGGGGTAGTCGTTCCGATATATGTCCTTCTCTTCTCTCCTTCTGACCTCCTTTCCTTCTCTCCTTCTGACCTCCTTTCCTTCTCTCCTTCTGACCTCCTTTCCTTCTCTCCTTCTGACCTCCTTTCCTTCTCTCCTTCTGACCTCCTTTCCTTCTCTCCTTCTGACCTCCTGAGGCTTGTGCTTCTTACCCCTGGGGCTTGTCCTACTGCTCTATGCTTTTCTGCTTCCTTGGCTCTCTTCTTTGGGGATTCCCTGCAAGAGGGGCAATACCAGGCACAGAGGGGGGGGGGGTGGTGCCTGATGAACCCTCTCCGATGCCTAAGTCAGTACGGTTTTAGAGAGATAAAGCTAGAGAGATGTCAGAGCAAAATTGTGCAACTTGCCAAGATGTTCAAATGAGTTGTGAAGGTGGGGTATTTATAGGCAACGGTGTCATTAAGGTGGCTTAATGACATCGTTAACCTCTAAACACAATTAATTAACCTTTAAGCATATAATTAAGACTTTAGGATTCGGAGGAGGTAGGCGGAGTGGACCGAGCATGGGCGTCTGAGGATGGTGTCGGGACCCTTGGGGGGGGGAGGAATCCGACCCCCAAGGGTAGGGGTTGGGTGAGGACACCCAACCCCTCCTAGGGAGGGTGGGGTTGGCCAACCCCATCCCTCCTAGGAGGGATCGGGTTGGCCGACCCGATCTCTCCTAGGAGAGATCGGGTTGGCTGACCCGATCTCTCCTAGGAGAGATCGGGTTGGCCAACCCGATCTCCCCTAGGGGAGATCGGGTCGGCTGACCCGATCTCCCCTAGGGGAGGTCGGGTGTGGCCACCCAACCTCACCTAGGTGAGTTCGCCTCTTGTCGGACGGGCGCTTCGGCCCCGTCCGAGCCGTCGATGTTCTCGCGAAGTGTCCGGTGTTGAAGTTTCGATTTGCAATCATAAATGGGACGATAAAAATACAATGGTTCGGAAGTCAACGGGTTCAAATTGGGCGTATATCCATCAGGAGCCACCCTCATCGGTCTCCTCGGAGGAGTCCAGGCTCTCCACCCGACGAAACTGTTCGCCGGTCGGGGTCTCTCCGCTGGAGAAAAGTGGTGCCCCTGCAGAAGGAGGCGCCCCTGCTGAAGGTGGTGCACCTACTGAAGCTCCAGCACCTGACGGAGCCCCCGAGTGACCTGTACCTAGAGGACGAGATGAGGCTTCAGTAACATAATCAGGAAGTTCGTTAGGGCCCTTACACCAAACAATGCGCCGGGAAACATATTGGTCCTTCCCGCGGTAGTTGTAGTAGCCCGCCTTCAGGACACGAGGAGTTTCCCCTCGGAGGACATGTTTGACATCGGCGATGCGGGCCTCCATGGTCGAAGGGATCAACTCCTTGGGAACTAGCTTCCTGTACGATTTAATAGCGAGGCGGAGCTTTTTACCTTCTTCAGCAGTCTGGACATCAAAGAGCTTGTCCACCTCCACGCGGCTCCGCTTTGGCCGCTCCGCGGAAGGAGATCCCGATGGAGCAGCAGCCTTCTTGGCTGACATCCTCTTCCGCGTAGGGCAGACAGCATCGGTCTCCCCCTGCTTAAGGATCAGATTGGTCAGCACGGATACCTTCTTAGCTGCAAACAGTAAAAAACAGAGGTTAGAGATGTTACCCAGGGAACCATATTGGAGGGGCCGTCGAAGAGCTGACCCTCGGAGACTATGTCGAGGAGTCGGATCCCGGCATTCACCATGTCCCGCTCCACGAGAGAATTGGCGTCGAGGGGAGTATACAACTCCCCCCATCGGTAGAGCTGGATGAGTTGAAGGGTCTGGAAGTCTTCATAAGAATAGGTGTGGTAAGCGGGAGGAGAGTCCGCTTCCACCTCCCATCGGGGCCACGAGATCGAGGAGTTCTGGATGAAGAAGTAGCTCCTCTTCCATCCACTGTTATCGGACCGCGTGTCGACCAGGAGTCCCCGACCCTTGACCACCTTCCAGGTGTCATTGGTCCAGTTGCACAACCCGATTTGCGTCTTGTTCCACTTCGGCATACGGGGGTAGAAGGCACAGACCCCCGCCTCGTTACACTTCATCCCGTAGAAGGTTCTGAAGAGCTTGAGGTTGTAAACCCACTTCTGTCGGAAGCAGAGGACCTGGAAGGCGTTCCACAAGCGTATGGCGTGGGGAGAGAAGGTGGTCGGATGCGTCTTGTAGTGCTGGCACATCTCGACCAGATTGCCACAGAAGGGGAATCTAATCCCCGCTGATATTTGCTCCGTAG
The DNA here is from genome assembly GCA_036873135.1 of Clarkia xantiana subsp. parviflora. Taxonomy (NCBI): domain Eukaryota; kingdom Viridiplantae; phylum Streptophyta; class Magnoliopsida; order Myrtales; family Onagraceae; genus Clarkia; species Clarkia xantiana. The sequence continues at coordinate 14,691,642 of JAPTYO010000001.1, forward strand.
AGACAAACACCTCCCCTTTCCGGGGACGAGTAACCTCAAGCTTACTCGAGGGGCGGGGCCAGGGATATGGGAAGCGAGGTTCCCAGGTAGAGGTGATGCATCCCTCCCGGAGAGCTGCATCGTAAGCAGTGCTGGAAATCTCGTTGAGTGCATAGTCGAAGTTGAAGGGCTTTCTCCCCTCGGAACTAGATCCACTGTCTGAAATCAGCCATGGCAAGGAAAGGTACATTGGGTTTTTCGGGAAATTGCAAACAAACTAAGCAAAGATGAAGGAAAAGATACACGAGTAACAAGGAAGAAATCCTTACCAGACATGATGATTGGAGGCTGGAAGGATGAACTTGACGTTGCCGGAAGTTGTTCGGAGAACAGGAGAAGCACTTGAGTCTTCGAAATCGCAGATCTTGAATTCTCAGAGAAGTTGCAGAGAACTTTTGGAATTTCAAAAATGGTAAAAAGGAAACTGTACCCAGGGTGAGGGTTTTATAGAGGAAGAGGACAGTCGAAAGGACGCTTTGATCTGAATCGTCGAAGTTGAAGCGTTTTGATCTGGACCGTCGAGATGAAACGTGCAGAATGGCAACGGGTGTAATGATGAAATGGCCTGAAAAGCACTTTTTTCAGAAAAAGCAGGCGCGAAAAATCAGGCACGGGTGCTACAAACGTCGCTTCGTTATCTGCTGCATTTAATGGCAGAGGAATCGAGGAGTCTTCTCGGATTTTGTGGTTATCCTCAAGGCATCGAGGAAACGTGAACGATAATATTTGTATCAAGTGACTGCATCAAGGGAAAGGTCACCGACTCCGATCTCGGGAGGTCGGGAGTTCAAAGACACGACGAACTGTAAGTCCCTCATGTCTTGGGGGCAAATGATGGGTTTCGATATGGCCGTTAGGCCCTTTAACCGCGAGTAAACGGTGAATAGGCCCACTGGGCCCTAGAAGGAGGTCAAGAAGACCAAGGCGAAGGGTCCCGACAGAGGGAGTCCCGATGATGAGAGGTCCCGAAGGTGTCGGACCCAATAGGCGAGCTGGACGCTCCCGACGATATGCCTTTAAGTAGGCCCCGATGATGAATCCCTGAGAATGATTGGCCCTGTCACGATGACGAGGGGCCCCGAGCGGTAACAAATGAGATAACTCTGGAGTCCCCGATATTGGTCGGGACTTGCTATCAGAGGATGAGGCCGAGATACGCAGGGCGTGGCCGAGATAAGCGCGATCATGGCCTAGATAGGCGGGATCGTGCTCGAGATACGCGGAATATGGGCTAACCACCGCAATGGTTCACCAGGTAACTGAGGTACCTCTCCGCCTATAAAAGGGCAGAGGTTACCTCAGATCAAGCACGTTTTTTGAGATACACACTTTGAATTTACTGCTTGTCAGTCCATACGAGATACTCATTTAAGCATCGGAGAGGGATTCTGGGTCACCGCCCGGTCTATCCCCTCTTGCAGGATTACGTGGAGCAAAGGAGCTCGGATCGCCGTCAAGATCGTACCGGAGTTCCACCGTGATCCAACAGCCGGTAAGCGGGTAAAGCCCGTCTCTGTTTTCCTTTTTTTTTGTATTTTATTATTATTATCATTATTATCATTATCAGTATATTTAATTATGTAATTTAAATGTAATTAATTTGATTTGATTGGGTAAATTATGTATGTATGTTGGATATATTAGGTTATATATGTAATTTGAGCATGTTAAACAATTTTGGGTTCTAGATTTCGTCTTAATTAGGAGTTATAGAATATAATTAGTTTTTTTTTTAGACTTATGTTAATGAATGACAATATTTTTACATGATAAATTTAATTAAAAATTGACATCGTTAGATTAATTGGATATAACATATATAAAAAAGTAAAATTGGCAAATATGTGAATTAAGTACCGAAAGGGCATAATTAAAAAAATATTTTTTTAATTAGTAACAAAACCCCCGAACTCGAATATCTGATCGTAGACCGATTTTATACTTAGGTATTTAATTCGTTATTCGCCTAAGTAATTTAGGATTCTAGTTAGCCTTAATTAACTAGTGGCGACTATTTTCACCACCACGTTTTCAAAACGTAAATTCGCCGTAGGTTAGATTTAGGTCTGACAACTTGGCGACTCTGCTGGGGATATTTGAGGGTTCGAACTCTTATATATTTGCTTGTTTGCCATGTTTTAGTTTTTTTATATATTTAACTTTGTCGTTCTAATTTGGTTGTTTTTGGGTGATTTCAGGTGTAAATATACTTTTTATAACTGACTATTTTTCTTTGTTGTATTCTATACTGTATAAACTCGCACACACATCACTTTAGAATAAGGACCAAACGCCTAAAACCCAGGGCGACTAGGAACCCCGGAAGTTTAGTACGGTACGACCGGAGCGGCTGGGCCACCGGTACAGCTCGGAAAAACTCTACTCGCTTGTGTAGGTCCTGTGATCCCTATGATGGGGTGAGGAAACCACCTTGTCGGGAACCTATCAGTGGAACCAACCATAGAGCAAAGCAAAACACACACTACCTGAAGCTTCAATCCGGCTGATATGCATGCATGCGTGATTTTTTTTGTTTCGCTTTATCATTCTCGACCCCTAGATTTTATGGTGTATAGGATATGGGTCCATATGTAATCTTCATGTTATAGTGTTTTAATTGTAAATGTGACATGGATATTAGTGGAACTTTACTTTTAAATCATGCATCATCATTTTAAAAAACAAACTTATGTGCCATTCATTTCACCAACTCTAAAGTGTTTTACACTCCATTTTGGTAAGGATGGCGGCAGTACGCAAATGCCCGCACCTCATGACTTTGCCGGCTCCCAAGGAAGATATCAATCAAATCTGGAATGCCATGCTAAGCACGGAACAAGATTACGTCACCAAGATCATTGGGGGAATTCAACGTCTCCCCGACTACAAAATAGAGTGGCATATTCTTGAAGCCTTAACCGACTTTTGGGACCCGGAAAAGGCGGTGTTCATCGTCAATGGCGTAGAGCTTACCCCCACGCTAGAAGAATACAGACACCTAGTGCAAGGTGTCGAGTGGAATAGGAAGATTATACTGCCACAATTCGGAGCCCCGGAGAGATGTATCATGTCCGCACTTTTGCGAGCTAAAAAAGGGAGGGTGGCTAACGAGCTTATGGTGAATGTAGAGCATGGTATATCTATCAAGCGTTTAATAAGATGGATCGATTTCAGAATGAAAGATGAACGAACGATTCGAGGAGCAACTCACGCCTATCTGTTACTTTATTTTTGGGACTGTCTTATTCCCCCGCTCCAAAAGCCATATAGACGTGGCATTAGCACATGTCGTCCTTCATGTGGTCGAAGGCAGAGGCTACATAGTGGAGTTGCTTGCTGAAACAATCACGTCACTAAATCTCATAAAGGCTAAAGGAAAAGGGGTAATTAGGGCAAGTCCAGCTTTGCTACAAATATGGTTTTTAAGTCATTTGATCGAGATCGGCGCGGGTTTCCACAAATTTCGTTTTCTCATTGACCGAAAAATTATATCAAGGATGATAGATTATTCTCGCCATGTAGATAGAGGATGGAGCGCCCTTGAATGGAAAAAACATTTTTCAAAACTTTTACCTAAAGATATTTTGTGGGTAGCTCGTTGGTTTTCGCCAAAACCCGTATTTCCAAAATGCAAAGATTTCGAAGGCATTCCTCTTATCATTCACCTAGGCTCAGTAGTCACCTACCCGGCTCGAGTCACACGACAACTGGGGGGCCTCCAAGGTATACCGGCGAGTGTGAAGGGAACCTCTCTTGTGTTCAAATGGCATGACAACAAAGTCACTCAAGCCACGCTCAAGGAAGGTGCCAGACAGATTCAAAAGATTTGGGAAAACCGAGTCGAGGAGAAAGTCCATATACCGGATGATCTCGGAGAAGAGGAAAAGATGTATTGAGTTTCCAAAGAATACATCTACCGATTTCACATGACTCCTAGTGAGCCAGTCATTGACCCCACAGATATCCTCGGGCAAAAGCCCCAAACTCAACATCCTTCTAGCGAAGATGTGTACGACACACTGGCAGCTTGGGTAGAAATTCAGTGCACGGCATGGGTCCAGGACTATGCAAGGGCCAGGGAAGGGGTCAAGCGGCTACAAAAAGACCTTGTTGAAGCAAATGTCACCGTCATGCACCAGCAATGGACTCTCAAAGTGAAAGAGAGACAGAAGACGCGACTAAGTGCTGAGCTTGAAAAGTTCAAACGAAGAGCGAGGAAACTCAAATTTTTTTCAAAGCATTTATCTGTCACTTTCATTAGAACTAAAGAGCAAGCACTTGATACATTCGGCGAGATGCGCAGTCGTGTAAAGCATTTTAGAGATTAAATTTTAGTTGTAAAACTATCTCTTTTATGAACAAAATGTTGAAATGAATGGCACATTAATTTAAAAAAAAAAAATCATGCATGGAATTCTGTGTCCACATTTTGAATCGTCATTTTTTCCAATTGCAGGACTAGCTAGTACTAGCACGTACGCGAAAAATCACTAATATGGAGAACACGCAGCAAATCCAGCGACATGAGGAACGAATGGTCGAAATCGAGGCAGCTAACGCAAAAATGCATAAGGATATGGCCACCATGTCAGTAAACATGGAACGCATCATGGCACTCCTCGAGGCTCAGTCAACCATCAATGCTCCAAACCCGCCCTTACCGACAGGGACCTCGACTCCAGGCCCCTCAGCGAATATAGGAACCACAATGCCAGCGACCACTGTACCTCCCAACACCACGGTGGACCCCTCTCGAAACCAACCTACTTTGATCAGCCCCAATCAGACTCTACCAACGCCATGTGTCTCCCCAAGCCTGACCATAATGAATGGGCATGTTAACCAAGGGGGCGCAACCAGCACGAATGCTTTCACATCATCGTCTGTCATCGAGACTGAACATGATCGCCGCTTGAAGAAAATGGAGGAAAAGATGAAAGCGTTCTCCGGTCTTGAACAATATGGGGGCATTGGTTACTCAAACCTGAGCCTTTTTCCTAACATGTCAACACCGGAGAAATTCAAGGTCCCTGAGTTCGAGAAGTACGATGGCCTTGGTAATCCCATAGTCCACCTGCGGATTTACCTTACGAAGATGGCCCCTTACCAACAGTATGAGGAGTTCTTGGTCCAAACATTCCAAGAATGCTTGAAAGGAGCAGCTTTGGTTTGGTTCGTCAGCTTGAAGGCCGACGATATTCAAAATGGGAAGAAATGGCCAACGCTTTCGTTCGCCAATATAAGTTCAATCTGGACACCGCTCCGACCCGCATGGATCTCCAGAGCATGGAAATAAATGTGGGACTGTCCTTCAGTAACTATATGCAGTCTTGGAGGGATAAGGTGGCCGGAGTCCGACCACCTCTAGAGGATGCGGAAGCAGTATCCATGTTTATTGGAACTCTGAAGGGAGCATATTACTCTCATTTATTGGGACATGTTTCTGCAAATTTCACTGACTTGGTAAAATCCGGAGACATTATCGAGCAGGGAATCCGGACAGGGAGGATTGAAGATCCCCTCAAAAGCTACCAGGGAGACGGTTTGAGAAAGAGTGATGCCAAAAAGATGCTCCCAAAAGATGCAACTGTCAGTGCAGTCTACCCGATGCAGTTGGCGGCACCTGTGACTCAGACAATGACTCAAATACCCCCGGCTCCACAACCTTCCTTCACGGGTGGAAAAGGAAATCGAGTTAATTACAAGCAGAGTGACATAAGATCCTTTACGCCCTTACCTGTGTCAATGGCCGAGGTGTACCAGAAGATGTTAGAACAAAACCTCATCGGCCCCGAGTTCATGAGGCCAGATTCAAAAGTACTCAACGACGACCCAAGTTCGAGATGTGAGTTCCATATGGGGATAGCAGGACACTCCATAGAGAAATGCACCCGCCTAAGGCACAAGACTCAAGACCTCATTGACAACAAGCTCCATATTCTCAACCCGATCCCTCCTCCAAATGTCAAGACGAACCCTTTACCGCAACACAATGCAGGTTCATCATCGTCTATCAACATGATCTGTCTTGAAGATGAGTCGTCAGAAGATGTCGCTATCGCGGTAATCACACCATTCGTACTAAATTATGTGCCCGAACAGCCAGCCAGTCTGTCGCTAGTGATGCAGGGGCCAGCTAAGAAGAAGGTCAGATAGTCGGGGCACAAGAAGGTCCCTTGGATCTACGAAGCTCAGATAGTCGGGGCACCAAAACCAGATTATCATGTTATGATCATGACACGTTCGGGTCGTGTGTACGCGGAGGATGTTTCTAAAGACAGGGTTGTAGAAGTGGCACCGAAGAAGAAGGTAACCGACACGAAATTGAAGACTTCGTAAAGTTCATGAAGGAAGGAAAGGACAAAGTGATTGATCAGCTCCGCAAGACCCCGGCTCAAATTTCTTTGCTTGCTCTCCTCTTAAGCTCAGAAAGTCATCGCGAGGCTCTCATGAATGTGTTCAAGGAAGCGTTAGTTCCAAAAGAGACCACTGCCGAAAAAATGGGCAATGTTATTGGCTCCATATTCTCGAACCAAATTTATTTCGGGGATGATGATCTGGGAGTCGACGGCCAGAACCATGTAAAAGCCCTTCACATTATCTGCAAGTGTAACGGATTTGTGCTCTCAAAGTTCATGATTGACGGTGGTTCGGCAGTCGATGTTTTCCCATTATCCACGCTCAAGCAAATGAAGATTGACCTATCACATATACGTACAAGCAAGTCGGCAGTTCGAGCTTTCGATGGTACGAAGAAGGAAGTCTACAGAGATCGAATTACAACTTGAAATTGGTCCAAATGTTTTTTATGTAACCTTTAGGGTCATGGATATCCCGAATGTTTTCAGCCTTCTCTTGGGAAGATCACGGATCCACACGGCTGGGGCAGTTCCAAGCACCCTACATCAGAAACTGAAGTACGTGATTAACAATCGCCTTGTGGAAATCAGGGGGGGAAGGTGATCACAACATTTATCAGGAAACGGCAGTGCCTGTCATCAACACCAGCAGAGATGAACCACCCTCATTCCATTCCTTTGAACTAGTCTCTTTCATCAAGGATTGGGGAGAGCCAACACTGAGCAAGGCATATATCATGGTGGGAAGGTTCATGTTGAAGAATAATTTTGTCCCGGGTCAAGACCTGGGTATCAGGTGTCAAGGAATTCCCCTTTCCAAGAAGATGGTCAAAGCGCACATGGAGAGCAACAGCTGATGGACTTCCAGAGGGGACGATTCGCTAGAAGATGGAGGCCTATGAACATTCTGCCACTGTCAATCACTTTCCCAGGACCAGCTCACGTCATTCGAACCGATGAAGATGAAGCATTACAAGCCTTAGCAAGACTGTTCATCACCGACAACACAGTCGGAGCCGTCCTCGAAGAAGTGCCCCAAGGAATTTATGTTCGACCCTTCGTTGAAGAAGAAGCAATCACCAATTGGTTTTCGATTTCGGTTTATGCTCTCTCGCTTAGCGATGAGTAAGATTTAGGATTTTATGTACTCCTTGCGCGGCAAGATAATGAGCCCCGCATAGGAAAGAGGGATATTGTCATGATCTTATCAATATAAATAAATCCCTTTATTCAATTTTACTCATTTTCATTTATTTCTCGTCAAATTCATATTGATTCTGGTTATTTTCCTTACCGTAGGAGAAATACAAGAAAACATAAGAAGCATGATGATATGATTCAATCCCTGGAATATAGTGATGACCATGTTCCGATCGAAATAAGAGAGAGTCTCGAGAGATTCAAGGAGAGGAAGCCATCAACTGCCGAAACTATCGAGATAATTAACATCGGTACAAAGAAAGAACCCCGAGAGCTCAAAATTGGGGCAACTCTTGATCCCTCTCAGATAGCCCAGATGATTGAGCTACTAGACGAGTACAAGGAGATCTTTGCCTGGTCATATTCCGACATGCCAGGTTTAGATACATCAATTGTGCAACATACTTTGCCCATGGATACTGAGAAGTTCAAGCCCAAAAGACAACATTTAAGGCAACAAAGTCCGGAGTTACTCCTCAAGATCAAGGAAGAAATCATCAAGCAGATTAACGCAGGGTTCCTTGAGGTGTGCAACTACTCTGAGTGGGTTGCCAATATTGTCCCTGTACCGAAGAAGGGTGGTCGTGTTCGAGTCTGTGTTGATTATCGAGATCTCAACAAGGCTAATCCGAAGGACAACTTTCCACTCCCTCATATTGACATGTTAGTCGATAGCACGGCACGACACAACATGTTCTCATTCATCGATGGGTTTTCATACAATCAGATCAAGATGGCGGAAGAGGACAAGTCAAAAACCACTTTCATCACGATGTGGGGCACATTTTGCTACAATGTCATGCCTTTCAGACTCAAGAATGCGGGGGCAACTTACCAGAGAGCAATGGTGACATTGTTCCATGACATGATGCATAAGAAGATAGAATTGTACGTCGATGATATGATCGTAAAATCCCGCGACACCTTGTCAACTTGCGGATGCTCTTTGAACGGCTCAAGAAGTTTAAACTCAGGCTAAATCCAGCAAAATGCACATTCGGGGTAACATCCGGTAAATTGTTGGGCTTTATAGTCAACAAGAAGGGTATAGAAGTGGATCCCGACAAGGTCAAGGCGATACTAGACCTTCCAGCACCGTCTACCGTCAAGGAAGTCAGAAGCTTGCTCGGACGTTTGAATGACGAACAAGTGTCAGCCTTTGTTCCGCCTCCTGCGGAAAAATGCATTGATTGAATGGTATGAAGAGTGTCAGCATGCCTTCAATCAAAGAATATCTCGTCAATTCACCAGTCCTGGTCACACCCACTCCAGATCGGCCGCTTATCTTGTATCTGGCGGTTCGAAAAGGATCATTGGGATGCATGTTGGGGCAACTAGATGAAGATGGCCAGACAGAGCACGCCATTTATTACCTCAACAAAAAGTTCACTGAAGGAGAGGCCAAGTACACGGAGGTTGAAAGGACAAGTTGCGCGTTAATATGGGTGATGCAGCGACTCCGACAGTAAACGTTGTATTACACCATACATCTCATTTCTAAGTTGAATCCCTTGAAATACATACTAGAGAAGCCGGCATTAGTGAAGAATGTCGCCAAATGGCAGGTCCAGCTTGCTGATTACGACATACAGTTCGTTCCTCGTACTTCTATAAAAGGGCAGGCTATCACAGATCATCTGGCCGAGTTTCCCATTGATGACGATCATCAAGCAAGTCACGAGCTTCCAGACAACAACATACTTCACGTGGAAGAAGAGGCAGAAAATAGTAGCATGTGGAGGATGTATTTTGATGGAGCTGCAAATTCCTCCGGATGTGGTGTAGGGGCAGTACTCGTATCCCCAAAGGTCAACATTTTCCTATAGCAGCAAAGATTACTTTCCCATGCACCAACAACGTGGCGGAATACGAAGCGTGCATTCTCAGGTTGCGAGCGGCAATTGATTTCAAGATACATGAAGTGGAGGTTTATGGAGATTCCATGCTGATCATTCTCCAAACCTTAGGAGAATGGAAAACAAGAGATCCCAAGTTGCAGCCATATCATCAGCATATTGAAGAGTTGAGCGAGAATTTCGAAGAAATAACGTTCACGCAGATGCCTCAGAGTAAAAAACAGTTCGCAGACGCGTTGGCGACCCTCGCATCAATGGTGAATATTTCAAATGCGAGTTCCATAGAGCCTCTTGAGATCGAAGTAAACAAGCGTCCTGCGTACTGTTGCACACTTGAAGAATCAAATGGCGAACCCTGGTTCATCAACATAAAAAGATACTTGCAGTCAGGCGAGTTTCCCGAGGGCGCAAGTAGCAAGGATCGGAAAACCATCCGCAGGATGGCATGTAATTACTTTCTTAGTGGTGAGATTCTTTATAGAAAATATTTTGATGCCACCCTTTTGAGATGTGTAGGTTCGGAAGAGGCAAAGCGATTGATGGAGGAAGTCCACGAAGGAAGTTGTGGACCGCAAATGAGCGGTCACATGCTCGCAAGAAAAATCATGAGGATGAGCTATTATTGGACTACCCTGATGTTAGACTGTGTCAAGAATGTCCAACGATGCCACCTATGCCAGGTGTACTCTAGTCAGATTCATGCGCCGCCAAACGAGTTGCATCAGATGTCTTCTCCGTGGCCTTCTTCAATGTGGGGAATTGATGTGATCGGTCCCATTTCACCAAATGCATCTAACGGCCATTGGTTTATTTTGGTGGTATTTGATTATTTTACCAAGTGGGTAGAGGCGGTCACGCTGGCGTCAGTTACTGCAAAAGCGTTTGAGCATTTCTTACGAAGAGACATTGTTGCCCGTTACGGGGTGCCCGAGACGATAATCACAGACAATGCCAAGAACCTCAACAACAAGTTGATAAACGATTTATGTGTTCAACTCAAGATCAAGCACAGGAATTCGTCCCCATACCGCCCTCAGATGAACGGCGCGGTGGAAGCAGCGAATAAAAACATAAAGAAGATCATTGAGAAGATGACAGTCACATACAAAGATTGGCATAATATGCTACCTTGTGCACTCTTGGCATACAGGAATTCGATTCGTACTTCAACCGGGGCAACTCCGTTTTCTCTCGTATACGGAACTGAAGCTGTTCTGCCCGTGGAAGTAGAGATCCCCTCTGCAAGGATCCTGGCAGAATCAGGGCTCGACGAGGCAGAATGGGCTAGACAAAGGTATGAACAGTTGAACCTCATCGACGAAAAGAGGCTCACGGCACTATTTCATGGGCAATGTTACCAACAATGGATGGCTAGGGCCTTTGACAAGAAGGTACGACCACGTAATTTCTAACCGGGGGACCTGGTATTGCGTAAAGTACTGCGTATCAATCCTGATTCGCGAGGGAAGTTCGCGCCAAAGTACGAAGGACCCTACGTGGTCAAATAAGTGTTCGAGGGAGGTGTGCTGATCATCACGGATATGGATGGTCAAGACCTTCCTAGTCCAATCAACGCAGACGCACTTAAAAGGTACGATGCCTGAAAAGGGCAGTTTCTCCATGTAAAATAAAAAATAAAAAAAATCCCGCTAGGTCGAAAACCGGTAAAAGCGACTTAGGCAAAAGTTAGGGATGAGAGGCATGATTGAAAATCTGAAAGGACAATCATGGTAAAAGGAGAGCAGAAAAAAAAAAAAAAAAAAAAAAAAACCAGGGCCTTAAGTAGCGATGACGACAAGCTTCATAGCGCACCCTGAGCTACTTTCCTGAGATTTTCAAACTGCATTCTTGAAAGGGCCACAGTCGTCCCTAAAACGACTACAAAACAAAGGGCCACAACAACCCTTCAAATGGTTACAGATAAAGAGCGCTCCCGCAACATCAAAACTAGAGAATAAGTGAAAGGGCCACAGCCACCCTCCAAACGGCTAAAGATAAAAGAGTGACCCGCGAATCCTATGAGGGCGGGAAAATAAAAAGGGCAAGTGTCGTCCCTAAAACGACTACAAAATAAAGGGCCACAGCCACCCTCCAAACGGCTACAGATAAAAGAGTGACGCCGCGAATCTTGTAAGGGCGGGAAAATAAAAAAGGGTCACAATCGTCCCTAAAACGACTACAAAATAAAGGGCCACAACCACCCTTATAACGGCTACAGATATAGAGCACTCTCGTAACATTGAAGGCGGGAAATGAGTGAAAGGGCCACAGCCACCCCTAAAATGGCTACCTACAAAGAATGTTCCTCGAATCCTGGGAAGATAGGAGATTGTTGAAAGGGCCATAGCCACCCTCAAAATGGCTACATATAAAGAGTATTCTCGTGAATCTTGTGAGGCCGGGAAATCATTTGAAAGGGCCACAACCACCCTTAAAACGGCTACAAATCAAAAGAGCGCTCCCGGAACATCGACGATGGAAATATTTAAAAGGGCCACAGCCACCCTCCAAATGGCTACAAATCAAAAGAGCTCTCGCGACATTGAAGACGGTGAGGAAAGGATCACAGCCACCCTCCAAATGGCTACAAATACTCTCGCATCGAGACAGGAAATAAAGTACGGGTCACAGCCACCGTTTAATCGGCTACCAAAAAAGAGCGCTTCCGTTAGGTTGAAACCCGAAAGGGCAGCCTAGGCAAAATTAGGAAATGAGGGGCATGATAGCAAATTCAGAAATTGCAATCATGGCAAAAGGAGAGAAAATAAAATCCCGATGGAATAAAAACCCCAAGGGGCAATCCATGCAAAAATTAGGAAAACCGAGGGGCACGGTCTAAAATTTTGACCGTGGCAAAAGGAGAGAATATGAGAGATTTAAAAAAAAAAAAAAAAAAAAGAGATCCCTCTATGTTGTCGCGCCATGCGCAATTTAGGCAAAAATTAGGAACATGCATTCATGTCGTCAAGCCACTAGAGGCCCTTATCCAATCAACGCCACTAGAGGCTCTTCTCCAACAGAAGCCACTAGAGGCTCTTCTCAGACGGACGCCACTAGAGGCTGTTCTCAAAACGGACGCCACTAGAGGCATTTCTCCGACACACGCTTCTAAAGGCTCTTCTCCATCGGACGCCACTAGGGAATGTCTCCGACATATGAGGCTCTTCTACAATAGACGCCACTGGAGGCATCGTCGATCGATGTTTCTACACGCCACTGGAGGCTTTACTTTCCGCACCGCCACTGGAGGCTTTTCCTTGTTGCACGCTGATGGGTTCGATTACAACCGTCAGGCCCTTTAACGGGGAGGAAACGGAAAACAGGCCCACTAGGCCCAAAATGAAGGTCAAGATGACCTAGGAGAAGGGTCCCGACGAAGGGAGTCCCGACAAGGCAAGGTCCCGAAGGAGTCGGTCCCGACAGTGGAGCTGGAAGCTCCCGATGAAAGCCTTTAAGTAGGCCCCGATGATGAATCCCTGAGAATGATTAGCCCTGTCACGATGACGAGGGGCCCCGAGCGGTGACACAACAAGATAACTCTGGAGTCCCCGACGGGAGTCGGGACTCGATTATCGGAGGATAAGGCCAAGATATGCGGGGCGTGGCCGAGATACGCGGAACGTGGTTAAGATACACGGAGCGTGGCCGAGATACGCGGGGCATGGCTGAGATACGCGAGATCACATCCGAGATACGCGGGATACGGGCTAACCACCCCCAACGGTTCGCCAGGTACCTGAGGCATCTCTTTGCCTATAAAAGGGCAGGAGATCACCTCAGAAGACTTACGTTGAATTACATACCCTTTGAGATTATTTGCTTGCCAGTTCGTATTGGGCACTCATTTAAGCATCGGAGAGGGATTCTGGGTCACCACCCGGTCTATCCCCTCTTGCAGGATTGCGTGGAGAAAAGGAGCTAGGATTGCCGTCAAAGTCCGTACCGGAGTTCCACCGTGATCCAACATTGGCGCCGTCTGTGGGAAACAAACAAAAAGCTGATATGCCTTCTACTCGATCAATGGCGGCTGGCAAGCACAGAAGACAGGGACAATCCGGTGGTTCCCGTCACCCCGCTGCAACGAATCTGGATTCAGTACCAGAACAGGAGGAAAACCAGAACCATCCCCCGGCTGAGCTCTCCCAGACAGGGGGGCACAATGGAGATCCCGAAGATATTGCTCCTCAGCACCAGGGCAATAGGGGGCAGGAGGCTCCCCCAGCTACAGACTTGACAAGGGCCGTGGCGGAAGCCATGCTCATGTTTCTGGCGGCCGTAGAGGCTCTCTTGGATCGGAGAGAGGCTGCAAGGAGGCAGGAGGAAATGCCCCCGTTGGAGGAAGTGGCCCCGCCAACAGAGGGTCGGAACGCACAGGAAGCCCCGCCCCGAGGCCAGGACGGGAGTAGGGCAACAGGTCAGCCGGAGAGATTCGTGGTTGATGGGCCAGGACCAGTACAGCACAGGACCATTCCCCTGAATGGTCCCATCACTCCCGACCAGGTGGTAAAGATCGTGAAAATCTGCATGGGAGAACGGAAGTCGTTGGTGTCGGAGCTAAGGGATCGATCCACTCATCCCTTCGTTCCCCGACTCATCGACACCCTAGCCCCGCCTGGGCTAGGCGTCCCCACGATAAAGGAGTACGATGGCGAAGGAGATCCGGTTCGTCATGTCCAGAAACACCTTATGGCGTGTCTGTGAAGAGCCCCGAGTGAAGACATAGTGTGTACGCTGTTCCCAAACACACTTGGAGAAAGAGCCCTGACCTGGTTCTTTAGTCTACCCCCAGGCTGCATCACTTGCTGGGCAGATATGCATGATCGATTCATTCAGCAGTACCAGGGTCGGAGACGTTTATTGAAGAGCGTGAGGTCCCTGACCCAGGTGGTGCAGAGGCCCGACGAATCACTAGCTCATTATTACCAACGGTACACGGCCAGCGTGACAGAGATCGACGAAGAAATTTCGGAGGGCGAAACCATCCGTACCTTCATTCGGAACCTGACAGCCCCCTATGGCTCCGATCTGATGCACAGCGTGGCTGAGAAAGCTGTGTGGAATATGGAGGCATTACAGAAGAGGGTGAAACGGCAGATCGATGTCCAGGAGTCGAAGATAGCCGCGGGAGAACTGGAGCCCCCAAAGTCGAACAAAGGAAAGCAGTCGGTTAAACCTTTTGACGATCGTAAGTCAATGGGTAAACCCGACAGTAGCAAGAATCGAGGCCGTCCGGATCGGAGGGACGATAGGCGTTCTTCAAGGAAGGATAAGCGAGAGGATCTCGACATTCCTCTCAACTGCTCCATGGCGGAGGTGCTGACAGACATGGAACGACAAGGTATCTCCAGGTACCCCCCAAAGAAGGATGGAGAATTCTTGGGATCTCGCAGGATCGCTACTGCCGATTTCACCGCGCAAATGGTCACGACACCAACCACTGTGGAGAACTGAAGAAGGAGATCGAAAAGCTGATCCAGAAGGGGAAGCTCAAAGAATTTTTCGGGGATAAGCGGTGTCGATCTCGCTCTCGGTCCCGATCGCGGTCCCGTTCCCGATCCCGCGACCGGTCCCCAAAGAAGAAGAGAACCGATCCAGAGTCGTCCGGTGCTCGCAAGGAGAGACGGGGCACTATCAATGTGATCCACGGAGGATTTGCTGCTGGAGGTGATACTTCATCCGCCCGAGAAGTCTATGCTTCTAGAATCCCTACGGCGGTGGTGCTGGGTAAGAGGTCCCGATCCTGGACCTTGAAAGAAGAGAATGTAATCTCCTTTTCGTCGGAAGACCTCATAGGCGTGGAGACTCCGCACGACGATGCCTTGGTGGTAACCTTGGATGTAGACGGTTTCGAAATGAAGAGAATTCTAATCGACGGGGGAAGCTCCTCCGACATCCTATTCATGGACGCGCTGGAGGCTATGGGGAAGACGAAGAAAGATCTAAAGGAGGCAAACTTCCCGATGGTCGGATTCTCTGGCTCAACCTCCTATCCGCTAGGAGTAATCACCTTACCAGTGGAGTTTGGTAGCGGGTGGAAATCAGAAAGGAGGAACGTAGAGTTCGTGGTAGTCGATTCTGCGGGGACCTACAACGCGATCATAGGAAGAACCACCATTAACCCCCTGATGGCGGTTGCCTCGACAGTGCACCAGAAGATGAAGTTCCCGACCGACCATGGAGTCGGAGAGGTTAAGGGCGACCAGGTGGCTTCTCGAAAATGCTATGTTAACGCCACCCGAACGAGGAGACGAGAGGCCATGACTGTCCTTGACAGACACGGATCCTAGAGAAGAGTTTGGGCGTCCCGCCCCCGTAGAAGATCTGAAAGAAGTCGAGATCGACGGACCCCAGAGGAAGGTGAAAATCGGGTCCGCCCTGACTGAAGAGACAGCCCAGAAATTAATTGAATTATTGAAGGAGTTCAAGGAGCTGTTTGCCTGGTCCCCAAGCGATATGCCAGGAATCAACCCCGATGTGATCGTACACGAGCTGAAGATAGACCCCGCAATCAAGCCTATCACGCAGAAAAGGCGTCTGATGGGCACGGACAAGAAGATCGCGATCCAGCAGGAGGTGGGCAGGTTGCTCGATGCTGGGTTCATTAAGGAGCTCCGATTCCAGACTTGGGTTGCTAATCCAGTGCTGGTGAAGAAAACTAACGGGAAATGGCGAATGTGTGTGGACTTCCGCGACTTGAACAAGGCTTGCCCAAAGGACTGTTATCCACTCCCGAGAATCGACCAGTTGGTGGATGCCACGTCGGGACATGAGCTGTTGAGTTTCATGGATGCGTATTCAGGCTACAACCAGATCAAGATGGCCAAGGAAGACGCTCCCCATACAGCGTTCTATGCGGACAGTGACATCTATCACTACGATGTCATGCCTTTCGGGTTGATCAATGCTGGGGCCACCTACCAACGGATGGTGAACAAACTGTTTGGAGGTATGCTGGGAGAAACCATGGAAGCTTATGTGGATGATATGCTGGTGAAGTCCCGACAAGCCGAGGATCATGTGCACAACCTAACCATGGCATTTGAGCGGATGAGGCTCCATCAAGTTCTCTTGAACCCGACGAAATGCGCCTTCGGAGTCCACTCAGGGAAATTTTTGGGCTTCATGGTGAGCCAGAGAGGAATTGAGGTGAATCCTGAGAAGCTGAGGGCAATCGAGGAGATGCAGAATGGCCGACCAGCTGCAATGAATCGCTTCTTGTCCAAAGCCAGCGACCGATCAATGCCGTTTTTTGAAGTCCTGAGGGCCAACAAGAAATTCGAATGGACCGCCAAGTGTGAAGAGGTGTTCCAGGCACTCAAGCAGCACCTTCGCACCCTCCCCCGTTGGCGAAACCGGTTCCAGGCGAGCCGCTCTACCTTTATTTGGTTGTTTCTGAATTTGCCATTAGCTCTGTGTTAGTAAAGATTGTCGAGGGTAATCAAGTCCCCGTTTATTATGTAAGCAAGGCGTTTGCCAAGTCTGAATTAAACTATCCCGCCGTTGAGAAGTACCTCCTTGCGTAGATTATTACTGCTCGGAAGCTAAGGCCTTATTTCCACGCACACGAGATTACTGTGCTGACAAACCAGCCTTTGAAGCATTTTTTGAACCGACCGGACGCGTCGGGAAGATTAGTGAAGTGGGCAGTAGAGCTTAGTGAGTTTCGAATACACTTTGCTCCAAGAACGGCAATTAAAGGCCAGGCGTTGGCGGATTTTATAGCAGAATCTACAGCCCCCGATCTGAAAGAAGCGGGCCCTGTAGAGGGGGCAACCGTGGAGGTCCCGATAGAAGAACAACCAGAGAGGGCAGAGCAATCAGAACAGCCAAACAAGGAAAATATCTAGGAGATGTACACGGATGGCTCCGCGAGTTCGGACGGATCAGGAGCAGGCTTTTTGTTGATACCACCGGGCGAAGGTGAACCGCTCCGATACGCCTTGGCTTTAACATTCAAGGCCACAAACAACGAAGCGGAGTATGAAGCCCTTATCACGGGCCTAAAAATTGCTAAAGGCACTGGAATCGATCACTTGAGAGTGAAGTGCGACGCAGCTTTAATCGTGAACCAGGTTCAAGGGCGATACGAAGCAAGGAGTCCGATAATGAAAAAGTATCTGCGAGAGGTACAAGCCCTGAAAGAGAGCTTCAAAAGCTTCGATATCGAGGCAATTCCAAGGGAGGAAAATGTAGAGGCAGATGCCTTGAGCAAATTTGCCTTGGGGGCACCCTTGGAAGAAAATCGGAAGGTGCACTTCTTGGAGAAGGTGATCTTATCAAACATCGACCCAACACAGGTGTGCGCCATTGAAGCAAGATCGGAGGAGGAGCCAACCTGGATGACCCCGATAGTCGCGTACCTGACTACGGGGGCAGTCCCCGATGATCAAGTGGCAGCGGACAGGATACGTCGGATCGCGGCCAATTATGTGATGCTGGACAATCAGCTATACAAGAAGGGCTGGTTCTCGACTCCGTACTTGAAGTGTGTAGCAGAACCCGACACCAGTCGAATCCTGAAGGAAATGCATGAAGGGGTCGCGGCTTGTCACGAAGGGGCCAGATCCATTATGAGGAAGGTGTTG
Organism: Clarkia xantiana subsp. parviflora; assembly: GCA_036873135.1. Lineage (NCBI taxonomy): Eukaryota > Viridiplantae > Streptophyta > Magnoliopsida > Myrtales > Onagraceae > Clarkia > Clarkia xantiana. The sequence continues at coordinate 14,709,681 of JAPTYO010000001.1, forward strand.
AACTTAGGCTACTATTGGCCCACGATGAACAAAGAAGCAACGGCGTTGGTCCGATCCTGCGACGCGTGCCAGAGGTACGCCCCGAGTATCGCGGCTCCGGCCGCTAATCTGACATCCATCAAGAGCGCGTGGCCCTTCGCGCAGTGGGGCATCGACTTGGTGGGACCTATTCCACAAGCACAGGGACAATGTAAGTATTTACTTGTAGCTATCGATTATTTTTCGAAATGGATAGAGGCAAAGGCGTTGGCCAGAACAACAGGGAACCAGATCGTCAAGTTCCTCCAGACCCATATTGTGTCCAGATACGGGATTCCTAAGGTGGTGATCAGCGACAATGGTCCACCGTTTAACGGATCTCAGGTGAGGGAGTATCTGGAGGAGTTGAACATCGAGCATCGGACTGCTTCTGTGCGTCATGCTCAGACTAACGGCCAGGTAGAATCAGTCAACAAAATTGTGATGGATGGCCTAAAGAAGAGGGTCTATGCCTTGAAAGGCAAGTGGCTGAACGAACTGGAAAACGTGCTTTGGGCTGTTAGAACGACACCCAAACGATCAACAGGGGAGACTCCGTTTGGCCTCGTTTACGGCACGGAAGCTGTCGCCCCCGTAGAGGTAGCTGTGGCGTCCCATCGGATGAGATATTACGAGCCCCTGACGAATGATGAAGTGAGACGTCTGGACTTGGACTTACTCGAAGAGAAGAGGCGGGAAGCCGATGAAGTCCAAGCTCGAATGCGTTTGGCGACGGCCAGGTACTACAATCGGCGAGTGAAATCCCGACAGTTCTTCGTCGGGGAGCTGGTTTGGCGTCGCAACGAGTTCACCCTTTTGGATCGAATCAACAAGATGTCACCAAAATAGGAAGGACCTTATAAGGTCGTGGGGATGCCAGCTCCAAATGCGTACAAGTTGGAAGACCTCGATGGCAGAACGTTGAAGCATTCTTTTAGTGGCGAACACTTGAAGAAACACCATGCTTGAAGAAAGTCGCCTTAAGTGGTGCCCGATAAAGTCGCCTTAAGTGGTGCCCGATAAAGTCGCCTTAAGTGGTGCCCGATGTAAAAATCGCCTTAAGTGGTGTATGTTGTTTATCGTTTAATTCGATGTAAGCCAATTTTATGCCATCAATAAAGAGGTTGCTTCCAATAAGAGTTGTCCTTAGATTTATGCTAAGTGTCAAAGTCGCCTTCAGTGGTGCACGAGAAAAGTCGCCTTAAGTGGTGCACGAGAAAAGTCTCCTTAAGTGGTGCACGAGAAAAGTCGCCTTAAGTGGTGCACGAGAAAAGTCGCCTTGAGTGGTGCACAATCCTTAGATTTATTCTAAGAATCAAAAAGTCGCCTTGAGTGGTGCACGATACTAAGTCGCCTTGAGTGATGCACAATCTTTAGGTTTATCCTAAGTAATAATTAAGTCGTCTTAAGTGATGCGCGGAACTAAGTCGCCTTAAGTGGGACAAGTTATTAAATCGTCGAGAAGGACGTACGAGAATGTCTTAAGTGTCGAGGTTTCGACCTAAGAACGTATAGTAAAGTCACTCGGAGAAGTGCAACGAAAGAATCGGAACTAAAGAAGTCTGATATTGATAAGGGCTCAAGGGCCCGACGACGACAAAAGAGAAGAAGATACAAGGACTCTAAAAGTAAACATTCAAGCTTGGTCCTTGTCGGCAGCGTTGGCAGCAGCTGGGTCCGCGGAGTCGGTAGCAGAAGGATCCACAGGGTTAGCTTCAGGAGGATTGGCTATCGGGGCGTCCGCACTTGGAATTTCAGAAGCGTCTTCAACAATTACGGGGGTACTCCCCCCATCACTCTCCTCGGAAAGAGCAAAATACTTCTTCGCAAAGGGAGCGAAGGAAGGAGACTTGTCGAAATTGATAGCGTCCCCGTAATCCAGGTGGAGCTCCTCAACCGCGTTGAAGAGAGTGTTCTCCACCTCCGCGCCAAAGAACTTCATGGCATCAGCTTGGAAGTCCTCGGACCTCCGATAGTCCTCCCGACCCTTTACCTCCGCCTCGGCCAGCTGCGCAGGAAATCCCGCGACTTGCTCCTCCAGAGCCCTCTTCTCGAGGACAAGTTTGTCCTCGGCAGCCTTCTTCTCCTGGGCCAGCCTGTCCACAGCCGCCTCCCGCTCATGCCGCTCTTGCCTCAAGAGCCCCTTGAAGTCCCCGATCTGCTTCTGAAGGTCCCGAACCCTCTGATTGAGGACGGCCTGTTCCTTGACAAGCTTTCCCTGAGAAGATTGGGAGGCCTTAAGATCCTCCTGGAGCTGCTCGCGGATCCCTCGGTCCCGCTCCCGGGACTCATCGTAGGCAATGACATACCCGATGAGGCGGTTGAAGTCCCCGAGCTCCTGCAATAAGAAGGAAAAGTGTCAATGGACAAACGACCCGATTTATCATCAAAAAGAAAGAAGCGAAGTCTTACCTCTATACGGCGCATGGCCATATCCCGGACATCCCGCTGCATGTGCGTCCGATTGAGGCAAATCGGATACCGCATAGTAGGCAGGATCGAGCCCGCCAGAAGATGCAAGGCCAGCTCCCGATCCTGCTCCCCTTGTGTAAGCGGGACTCCTTGGAGCGTCTGGATAGGAGTCCAGGGGGCATTCTCTTGTGAAGAATCGAAGGGCCTGTAGAAGTTCCCATCAAGAGCAAGAGGAGAAAGAGGACGATGAGTGGAAGGGCATGCCTCCGTCTCGGCCCGAACAGGGGAAGGAGTGAAGTCATGGATAGGCGAGGGCTGCCGCTGCTGCGGAGAAGATGAAGGAGGCGGCCCCTGAGGGGTTGGTTTCAAGGGGGATTGCCCCGTCTTCCGACGCTGACGAAGGGAGCCACCCTCGTCAGTCTCCTCGGAGGAGTCCAAAGTTTCCACCTGACGAAACTGTTCGCCAGTTGGAGCCTTCTCTCCAGCTGAGGAAGGCACCCCCGCTGAAGACGGTGCGTCCGCAGAAGCTGCAGCACCCGATGGAGCTCCCGAGCGACCTGCACCTGGAGGATGAGAAGCTTCAGAAAGGTAGTCAGGAAGTTCATCGGGATTCTTACACCAAATGATACGTCGGGAGACGTATTGATCCTTCCCGCGATAATGATAGTAGCCCGCCTTCAAGACTCGGGGAGTTTCGCCCCGAAGAATTCGTTTGACATCAGCGATGCGGGCTTCCTTGGTCGAGGAAATCAAATCCTTCGGGACCATCCTCTTGTATGATTTAATAGCAAGTCGGAGTTTTTTACCTTCTTCAGCATTTTGGACATCAAAGAGCTGGTCCAGATCCACCCGCTTCCGCTTGGGTTGCTCCGCTGAAGGAGACCCCGACCGAGCAGCAGCCTTCTTGGCGGACTTCCTCTTCCGCGAGGGGCGGACAGCATCAGTCTCCCCCTGCTTAAGGAATAGATCGGTCAGCACAGATACCTTCTTGGCTGCAAATAGTAAACAAAGAAGAGTTAGAAGTTTACCCAAGGGACCATATTAGAAGGGCCGTCGAAGAGCTGCCCCCCAGAGACAATATCAAGGAGTCGGATCCCGGCGTGCACCAGGTCCCGCTCCACAAGAGAGTTGGCGTTGAGGGGAGTGTAAGACTCCCCCCACCGATAAAGCTGGATAAGTTGGAGAGTTTCAAAATCCTCGTCGGCGTAAGTATGGAAAGCAGGCGGAGGGTCCGCCGCCACCTCCCACCGAGGCCAGGGAATCGAAGAGTGTCGGATAAAGAAGTAGCTCTTCTTCCAGCTACTGTTGTCGGACCCTGTATCAACCAAGAGTCCCCGACCCTTGACCACCTTCCAGGTGTCATTGGTCCAACCACATCGGGCAAGCTGCTGCTTACTCCACTTAGGCATCCGAGGGTAGAAGGCGCAAACCCCCGCCTCATTGCACTTCATCCCATAAAAGGTTCTGAAGAGCTGGAGGCTGTAGACCCACTTCTGTCGGAAGCAGAGGACTTGAAAGGCGTTCTAGAGACGGATGGCATGGGGAGAAAAGGTGGTGGGATGTGTCTTGTAATGCTGGCACATCTCGACCAGATTACCGCAAAAGGGGAATCTGATCCCCGCTGATACTTGTCCTGTAAGAGACAAATACCTCCCCTTTCTGGGGACGAGTAACCTCAGGGTTACTCGAGGGGCGAGGCCAAGGATACGGGAAACGAGGTTCCCAGGTGATGGTGATACAACCCTCTCGGAGGGCTGCATCATAAGCAGTATTGGAGATCTCATTTGGAGCATAATCAAAATTAAAGGGTTTTCTCCCCTCAGAGCTGGAACCGCTGTCTGAAAAGCAACCATGGCAAGAAAAATACAGTGGGACTCTTGGAAAGCTATAAAAAAGGAAAAGACGAACAAGCAACAAAGGGGAATCCCTTACCAGACATGATGAAGTAGAGGTTGAAGGAGATGAACGAAACGTCGCCGGAAAGATGATTGGAGAAACTCCAAAGACCTTCGAAATCACAAAGCTTGGAATCGCAGAGGAGTCGCAGAGAAATCGCAGAGGAATCGCAGAGAGCTCTTGAGAATTCGAAGACGGTAAAAGTTAAATTATGACCATGGCTAGGGTTTTATAGTCAAAGAAGACGGTTGAAAGGACACTTCGATCCGAGTCGTCGAAGTCGAAGAGTCTTAATCTGGACCGTTGAGATGAAACGTGCAGAAGGACAACGGACGTAATGATGAAACGGCCTGAAAAGCACTTTTCAGAAAAGGACAGGCGCGAAAAATCAGGCACGTGGGCTGAAAACGTCACTCCATTATCTACTGCATTTAATGCACTGGGGAACCGAGGAGACCCCTAGGATTTAACAGTTATCTACAAAACATTGAGGAAACGTGAAGGAGAAGACTGATAATTGAGTAACTAAACCAAGGGAAAGATCCCCGACTCCAGCATCGGAAGATCGGGAGTTGGAAGACACGACGAACTAAAAGTCCCTCATGTCTTGGGGGCAAATGATGGGTTCGATTACAACCGTCAGGCCTTTTAACGGGGAGGAAACGGCAAACAGGCCCACCAGGCCCAAAATGAAGGTCAAGATGACCTAGGAGAAGGGTCCCGACGAAGGGAGTCCCGACAAGGCAAGGTCCCGACAGAGTCGGTCCCGACAGTGGAGCTGGAAGCTCCCGATGAAAGCCTTTAAGTAGGCCCCGATGATGAATCCCTGAGAATGATTGGCCCTGTCACGATGACGAGGGGCCCCGAGCGGTGACACAACAAGATAACTCTGGAGTCCCCGACGGGAGTCGGGACTCGATTATCAGAGGATAAGGCCAAGATATGCGGGGCGTGGCCGAGATACGCGGAACGTGGTTAAGATACACGGAGCGTGGCCGAGATACGCGGGGCATGGCTGAGATACGCGAGATCACATCCGAGATACGCGGGATACGGGCTAACCACCCCCAACGGTTCGCCAGGTACCTGAGGCATTTCTTTGCCTATAAAAGGGCAGGAGATCACCTCAGAAGACTTACGTTGAATTACATACCCTTTGAGATTATTTGCTTGTCAGTTCGTATTGGGCACTCATTTAAGCATCGGAGAGGGATTCTGGGTCACCGCCCGGTCTATCCCCTCTTGCAGGATTGCGTGGAGCAAAGGAGCTAGGATTGCCGTCAAAGTCCGTACCGGAGTTCCACCGTGATCCAACACACGCCACTGGAGGCATCGTCGATCGAGGTCTTTACTTTCTGCACCGCCAACGGAGGCACCGCCAACAGGGGCACCGCCGACCGAGGCTTTAGTTTTCCGCACAGCTACTGGAGGCTTTACTTTCTGCATCGCTAATGGAGGCACCGCCAACAGGCGTCCCGCCGACAGAGGTTTTATCTTTCCGCACCAGAATAATCATATGAGCCACCTTGAAGACTTTGAAGAATTGGAAGAGAATATACTTTCTGGTCAAAATCAGTGTTTCTTCGTCTTTGGACAAACCCCTTCGAACACGATCTACGGGAGTCCGTCCAAAGAGAGGCAAACTGTAAGCACTCGATTTTGACCCGGACGTAACGACGTTACACATTATACGTCAAATTCCGGACACGTCAAGCCACAAAGTCTCCCAAAATGCTCATGGGCACATTAGGGAAATTATTATCAAATATATTTTAAAATATTTCGAATATATGTAATATTTTCGGAATATTTAAAAATATATATATAATAATTAGTTTTTTTATTTTTAGAAAATTATCTGTAAGATATTTATCTCCAGATATTATTTTTTATTCAAAAAAAAATTATCTATAAAGATATATATATCCTTAGGAATATTCTCTAGAATAATTATCTGTTAGCAATTTTTTATTTAAATTTTATCTGTAACTAGGCTAGGTTTTTAGTATAAATAGGGGTCTAGGTTTACATTTTAAGGGACACAGAAAACCACAATATTATTAATAAATTATTTTTTCTCGAAATTCGCAGTATTTCGTCCTGTAGTGCCCTCTGATTTATCAGATCTCCCGCCCCTTTAGAGCAGACAGTTCCGGTGACCGGCTCCCCGCCCTCCAGGCCGCCGCCACGGCTTCGCGCCGCCCCCGCCGCTCCCGCCGTGTCGCACACTGACCGTTCGTCGCCGTACCACCATGCTGCCGCGTCGGTCCGCCTGATTCGCGTAAGACCTGCATCTGCTGCGACCGTGCCAGAGTTTCCAGGTCCGTCGCCGACCGCCGTTCGTCGCCCGTGTCGCCAACGCTCCTTCTGTCAACCCCGCCGGAGTGTCTCCTGCCGTTTTCACACGCTGCAGCGACGTCCACAACAAGCAGCAGCCCTGACCAAATTCCGGCAGCTCCCTTCGCCGGTAAGCAGGTAAAGCCCGTCTCTGTTTTCATTCTTTTTTTTTTGTATTTTATTATTATTATTATCATTATTATTATTATTATTATTATTATATTTAGTTATGTAATTTAAATATAATTAATTAGATTTGATTGGGTAAATTATGTATGCATGTTGGATATATTAGGTTATATATGTATTTGAGCATGTTAAATAATTTTTGGATCTAGATTTCGTCTTAATTAGGAGTTATAGAATATAATTAGTTTTTTTTTTAGACTTAGGTTAATGAATGACAATATTTTTACATGATAAATTTAATTAAAAATTGACATTGTTAGATTAATTGGATATAACATATATAAAAAAGTAAAATTGGCAAAAATTGGCAAATATGTGATTAAGTACCAAAAGGGCGTAATTAATTTTTTTTTTTAAAATTCGTAACAGAACCCTCGTACTCGAATTTCTGATCGTAGACCGATTTTATACTTAGGTGTTTAATTCGTTATTCGCTTAAGTAATTTAGGATTCTAGTTAGCCTTAATTAACTAGTGGCGACTCTTTTCACCACCACGTTTTCAAAACGTAAATTCGTCGTAGGTTAGATTTAGGTCTGACAACCGGCATCAAACTGTTCAAAACTGGGCACGATCCTTTGGTTCCCTATAAATAGGGGCCTAGGTCTCCCATTTTGAACAACTCCCTCATTTTGGCATTTCGTGCTCTGACTTCTCTCTAAAAGGCTTTCTCTCTCTAAAGATTTTGACTTGAGCGTCGGAGAGGGCCCAACCAGCATTCCCCCCCCCCCCCCTCTCCCACGCTGGTTACTGCCCCTTGTGCAGGACCCGAATTTCGAGAGATCAAAGTCGGGAAGTTGAAGACTAGTTCGAGGATCGTGTTTCAAGGATCGCGGCATACAGACAGATACTCGTTCCTGTACACACATCCGGAGCCCGTTCGTGGAAAAGAAGCCCGAAGCTACCCAAGTGGAAGCCGACTTAACAGAAACCAGGCATCAGGTTTGATTATAAAGTGAAAAATTAAAACAGATTTGCACTATGTAGGTAATTTTAAAGTTCGAAAACATTTGGATTTTAAAATTTGACCATCCCAATTTTAGTTGACTCGGGTCGGTCCAACCAAAACGGTCCGATTTACGTCAATTTGGTCCGACCTGCCTGGTTCGGAAAAAATAGGTTCAGTTCGAATTTTACCCATAAAACCAGGTCGGTTTGGTTCGACACATTAGATACCCGGTCTGACCCGACCCGGATGGGTCGGACCGATTGAGAAACCCCGGATTGGTTGACCTGCTCCGGTTGGACCCATGGAAACCGACCCGATTCGGTTCGTTTGACCCGCTTCAGCTAGTTCGGGTTCTCATGTTCCTCCGGGTCAGTCAACCCGACCCGGAGTGAAAAATTGGACTGACCCATTACCCAACAGGGTTCAGACAAATTCTATTTTATGGGCTAAGTAGGGTTTTAAATTCCACTAAAAAACTTAACTTAGCCACCAAGTAAGAATAATTATAGATATAATTTCCAATATTTGCACAGTATATATATAGTAAATTTTGGCCCCAATATATATATATATATATATATATAATTATTGCCAATATTCTATATTTAAAGATATAAATTTGTTAACAATATATATTCTCAATCTTTATGGTAATTAAATCTATCAATATTCCAAATATTGTGATAAATAAATATTGATAGATATTATCACAATTATTATGTGATTCTGGCCCTAATTATGGCCACATTCACCCTAGCAATATGGTCGAAATTTTACCCTAAAAATTCCATCATTATTTCGGACAATGTCAGACCTAAAATCCGACTTACGGCGAATTACGTTTTAAAAAAAAATGTGCATTTTTGAATAGAGTCGCCACTAGTTAATTAAGGCTAACTAGAATCCTAAATTACCTACGCGAATAACGAATTAAACACGTAGGTATAAAATCGGTCTACGATCAGAAACTCGAGTTCGGGGGTTCTATTATGAATTTAAAAATGTATTTTTAACTTCACCCTTTTGGTACTCAATTCACATATTTTCCAACACACTAATACGTACGATCTTATAACATTAGGAAAATAGTCAAGTAAGGATTAAATTTCTATGTTAAATAACTATAACCATATGCCAAGATTAGTAAACAAAATTATATTGCTTTAAGAAAATTAAGCCTAAATTCACTAAAAGTTATCAAATATAATTTAACTAAAACACAGTATGCTATATATTTAAAGCAAACTTGTCAAATTAATTCGGTGATATTCAACAGAGCTTAGGGCACTTCCAATGGGCAAATTTTGCAAGACATTTGCTTATGTGGATGTGAGAGGTAAGGACAATTTTTGTCCATACCACTAATTGTCCCTCCATAATTTTTTTCTCTTTCCTCTAAGTTGTCCTTAGGACATTTGTGTTTCCAAGACATTTAATTTATTTATTTATTTTTAACAAAAAAAAATGACTTACAAATAATAATAAAATGTTTGTAGCATATAAAATGTTATATATTATTGTGACTATGAGAGGTATATCAAAAATAATATACATTTTCGTGATAAACAGACACATCGACAACTACAAGAAGACTTGATCGAACATATTTGACAATTTCATAATACTCGTGCAAATTCCGTTTAAATCTACTATGAGTGATTGATGACGTAGCTTAATTATTTAATAAAAAAATTAATACAATGAAATTTTCTATTTTATAATATTATTAATGATTTAAATTATGTATTTTTTTTATATATTTCATGGATAATTACTTGAATAAAATATTTATTTGTTGTATAATAATATAATTAGTTGATTAAAAAGTAATTATAATTAAATACATTTTATTTATTTAAATCATATAAAAACCATATAAATCCAAAATGGCTTGCCTAATGTGTCCAAAATGGGTTTTGCACATTGTGAAGACTTTGGACAAAATTCATTTTTCTCTCTCTTCTATGACACATAGTCTATGTGGCGCTGGTGTGGCGGCAAATGTCCTTCAAAATGTCTTTTACCATTGGAAATGCTCTTACAGCCCTACCCCATAATATAATAATAATAATAATATTTGAAGAAGACTACATACATGAAACTTAATAATGCAGGTCCTGGGCATCGGAAAACAGAGCGGAATTGGATGTAACGGACGAAAGACCGACTCTGGTGCTAAGCAGCAACCGAAGAAGATGATTGGGTTGTTCGAGACTTCTGTGTGGTTTGAGTCGCACGATTAGTCGGGTGTCCGAGGTGAGTGGCTCAGTAATGTCGGGAAGATGGAGAAGGCAATAATGTTTGATACATGAAATAATACTATAATAATAAAAGTTAATTATCAAGTCAACAAGTATAATGAAAGTAAAGAGTTAATATGCACAATCCAAGAACACACAGAGTCACGATGATTATCCGAATAAATTTGAGCTTTTATTTCTTCAGTCTGTTTATTCTAAATCTCTCCTCCTTTACAATTTAACCCTAAACCCCTATTTATACTAAAAACCTAGCCTAGTTACAAATAAAATTTAAATAAAAAATTTCTAACAGATAATTATTCTAGAGAATATTCCTAAGGATATATAACTTTACAGATAATTATTTTTTTGAATAAAAAATAATATCTGGAGATAAATATCTTACGGATAATTTTCTAAAAATAGAAAAACTAATTATTATATATATATATTTTTAAATATTCCGAAAATATTAAATATATTCGAAATAATTTAAAATATATTTTATAATAATTTCCCTAATGTGCTCTTGAGCATTTTTGGAGACTTTGTGGCTTGACGCGTCTGGAATTTGACGTATCATGTGTAACGTCGTTATGTCCGGGTCAAAATCGAGTATTTACAGACAACATAGCTTACTTGGGGGCCTAAGAAAAAAAAATTCACTTTGTAAACCTATAGTGGTTCGGCCGAAAAACACCAAATTAGGGCTAATGGTCAAATTTCAAGATATAATTTACTAAGATCATTAATCCAATGTTTAATTTTGATAAATGTCACGTTTTTCTTGAAAATCATGAACACCGGTTTTACCGAAAATACTCAATTTCATGAACAGTTTACCAAAAACTTCAAGAACACCAATTTTATCAAAATCAAGAACTCCCAAACACAGGCTCTGATACCACTGTAGGATATTATGGGGACAGTTACTACGAACAATAAACACGTGTACATGCCAGGTAACTAATTACGCAGCGGAATAGGGACACATACCAGTTTCTCCTTTGCCGTAGTCCCAAGATCTTGTGGGATTTTGCGGTCCACCGGCTGGATCCTGTAGTGATTCTTGTTAAGGAATCGCCTACGAGAAATGGTCTATACAGAAAAGCCTCTTGTCAATTCCTCGTGGATGGGTCTCTGGGGTAATTGCTCAAAGCAATTTGGCACCTCCTTATTGTAACCTTCGGCCTAACTAGCACTAATAGAGAGGAGGGATTCCTTTGTCTCAACACTTAGGAGAAATGAGTGATTAACTATTAACCTAAGAGAAATTCTGACACCCCCTATTTATGTTGGATCACGGTCGAAGCTCCGTTACGTTCTTGACGGAAAGCTTGAACTCCATGGCTCCGCGTAATCCTGCAAAAGGGGATGACCTGGGTGGTGACCCAGAATCCCTCTCCGATGCTTAAATGAGTGTATGAACGATGGGGTGGTAAGCCGTAATCTAAGTTCGTATTAGAGTGTCCGTTTTCTGAGGTAACTTCCTCCCTTATATAGGAGGGGAAGTTACTCAGTTACCTGTAACCGCGCCTGGCAGTTTTACCCACGTTCCGTATATCTCGTTCGGGATTTCGTGTATCTCGCCCCACGCTCCGCGTATCTCGCCCACACTCCGCGTATCTCGGGCACGCCCTGCGTATCTCGGGGGAATTTATCCGTATCTCAACCGTCTCCCCACTACCTTATTTAGTAGGCAGGTTTCTTGGTCTTATCCTCTGATCACAAGTCCCAATTCATATCGGGGACTCCAGAGATATCTCATTCTAGGTCACCACCCAGGACCCCTCGTCTCACGAGACAGGGCCAGCTTTCTCGGGGCTTTATTATCGGGGCCTACTCAGAGGCATATCGGGGCCTACTTAGAGGCTTCTCGTCGGGAGCATTCAGCTCATATATCGGGACCTATCTCGTCGGAACCCTTCATACTGGGTTTCTGGACCTTCCAAGTCTTTTACAAGGCCCACTGGGCTTACTCGCCGTTTGTTGGTTGTTAACGGGGCTAACGATTATATCGGAACCCATCATTTGCCCCCAAGACATGGGGGACTTGCAGTCCGTCGTGTCTTCCAATTTCAGACCTCCTGACCTTATCGTCGAAGGCTTTTATCTTCAGACCTCCCGATATTACCATCGGAGGTCTTTACCTTCAGACCTCCCGATATCACCATCGGAGGCTTTTACCTTGGGTACAGTTCTTGAATAACAGAGCTTCTCACTCACAATTCCTCAGACTCCAAGGGCAGTTGCCAAATCCGAGGTGGAGAACGTTTTGTTCAATGCCGTCGAGGAGCTTTACACGGCATACGAGGATTCCATCGACTTCAAGAAGTCCGAGACCCTCGCCCCCTTCGCGGAGAAATACTTCAGCCTCCCCGCGGAGAGTGATGAGGTCGATGCCGCGGACCCGACTCCACAGACTGCGGAGCCTTCTGCCCAGGACCCCTCGATTCCTACTCCCTCCAAAGCTGCTGAGGACCCAACTTCCAACAAGGACCAAGCTTAATGCTTTATTCTTTAAGTCCTTGTACTTTCCTCTTTGTATCCTCCTTGTATCGGAACCTTTAGGCCTTCGTGCCCTTATAAAAATTTCTTTCATCCACTTTAGTCTTGATCATTATTGCACTACTTAAAGCGACTTAGACTCGTTACTTAAAACGTTCTGATGCATCACTTAAGATGACTTCATACATCCTTCCGATGCTTTACTCGGGACTTCACCACTTAAAATTTCTCGTCCATATCATTTAATGTAATTTCGTATGTCCTTCGCGACATTTTTCTCGGGACTTTACCACTTAAGGTTTCTCATCCATGCCATTCAAGGCAATTTCACACATCACTTAAGATGATTTTTTCGCACCCCTTAGGCTTTTATCGCGCCATTCTAGACGACTTAATCGCACCCCTTAAGGCTTTTATCGCGCCATTCTAGACGACTTAATCGTACCCCTTAGGGCTTTTTGCTGCATCATATAGACGACTTATGCGGACCCGTTAGGGCTTTTTCATACCTAGGCTTTTGATTGCATCATAAAGACGACTTACTCATACCCCGTAAGGCTTTTGTCCGTACCTCGAAAGGCTTTTTATCGCGCCATAAAGGCGACTTACTCGTACCTCGTAAGGCTTTTAATCGTACCTCGGAAGGCTTTTTAATCGTACCTCTGAAGGCTTTTTATCGCGTCCTTTAGGACGACTTACTAACAGTTAGAATAAATCTAAAAGCAATTTGATCGGAAGCAACTTCTTTTATTCATTAACAACTTAAAGCTGGCTTAAATCGGATCAATCGATAGACAACTTGCGCCATTCGCGGCGACTTAACATCACACACCTCTTAAGGCGACTTAATATCAAACATGATACTTCTTCAAGTGTGCGCCACTGAAGGAATGTTTCAACGTCTTGCCGTCAAGGTCTTCTAGCTTGTACGCATTCGGGGCTGGCATCCCTACGATCTTGTAAGGTCCCTCCCATTTCGGTGATAGCTTGTTGATTCGATCTTGATGGACGAACTCATTCCTCCGCCAAACAAGTTCTCCCACGAAGAATTGTCGGGACTTGACCCGCCGATTATAGTACCTGGCTGTTGCCAGACGCATGCGAGCCTGAACTTCATCAGCCTTCCACCTTTTCTCTTCGAGCAATTCCAAGTCCAGACGTCTCATTTCCTCGTTCGTCAGAGGCTCATAATACCTCCTGCGATGGGACGCCACCGCTATCTCCACGGGAGCAACTGCCTCCGTGCCATAAACAAGGCCAAACGGAGTCTCCCCCGTCGATTGCTTGGGTGTTGTTCTAACAGCCCACAGCACGTTTTCAAGCTCATCTAGCCAATGACCCTGCAAGGCGTAAACTCTCTTCTTCAAGCCATCCATCACGATCTTGTTGGCTGATTCGACTTGGCCATTAGTCTGAGCATGGTGGACGGAAGTTGTCCGATGCTCGATGTTCAATTCCTCCAGATACTCCTTCAACTGAGCCCCATTAAACGGAGGGCCATTATCGCTGATCAGCACTCGAGGAACCCCATACCGGGATATGATCTGAGTCTGGAGAAACTTGAGGATCTGCTGCCTCGTTGTCTTGGCCAACGCCTTAGCCTCTATCCACTTCGAAAAGTAATCAATGGCTACGAGTAAATACTTGCACTGACCTTTTGCTTGTGGAAGAGGTCCCACCAAGTCAATGCCCCACTGCGCGAAGGGCCAAGCACTCCTGATGGACATCAAGTCCGCGGCAGGAGCCACGATATTCGGAGCGTACCTCTGGCACGCATCACAGGATTGGACCATCGTTGTTGCTTCCTTGTTCATCGAAGGCCAGTAATAGCCTAAATTCAGCGCTTTCCTCACAATGGATCGGGCCCCTTCATGACAGGCCGCGACTCCTTCGTGCAACTCTCTCAGGATCCGATTCGTATCAGGCTCCGCCACACATTTCAGAAAAGGCTTTACATGCCCCCTCTTGTATAACTGGTTGTCCACCATCACGTAGTTGCTCACGATTCGACGCAACCTAACAGCTGCCACTTCATCGTCGGGGAGTGCCCCCGTAGTCAATTATGTGACTATCGGGGTCATCCAGGTGGGTTTCTCTTCTTCCTCCGATCCTGCTTCAATAGCGCATACCTCTGATGGATCGATGGTTGAGATAATTACCCTCTCCAGAAAGTGCACCTTCCGATTCTCCTCAGGGGTTACACCTAGGGCAAACTTGCTTAAAGCATCTGCCTCCGCGTTTTCTTCCCTCGGGATTGCCTCAATATCGAAGCTTTTGAAGCTTCCCTTCAAAGTCTGCACCTCGTGCAAATACTTCCTCATTGTCGGGCTCTTCGCTTCGTAATTCCCTTGGACTTGATTCACAATCAGGCTAGCATCACACTTCACCTTTAAATGATCAACTCCCGTACCTTTGGCGATTTTCAGGCCCGTGATGAGAGCCTCATACTCAGCTTCATTGTTGGTGGCCCTAAACGTCAAGGCCAAGGCATATCGCAGGGGCTCGCCTCCACCAGGCGGTATCAATACAAATCCTGCCCCCGATCCTTCTACACTAGATGAACCATCAGTGTACATCTCCCAGGTGTTCTCCTCATTTGGCTGTTCTGGCTGTTCTGCTATCGGGACCTCCATGGTTGCCCCTTCTACAGGACCTGCTTCTTCCAGATCGGGTGCTGTAGACTCTGCTATAAAATCTGCCAATGCCTGGCCCTTAATAGCCGTTCTCGGAGCAAAGTGGATACGGAACTCCGTAAGCTCGATGGCCCACTTCACCAATCTCCCCGACGCCTCCGGTCGGTTCAAAAAGTTCTTCAAGGGCTAATTAGTTAACACCGTAACTTCGTGGGCATGGAAGTAAGGCCGTAGCTTTCGAGCAGCAACAATCAACGCAAGGAGATACTTCTCAATAGCAGGATAATTCATTTCAGATTTGGCAAACGCCTTGTTTACATAATAAACAGGAACTTGGTTGCCATTGACAATCTTTATTAAAATAGAACTAACAGCAACTTCAGAAACAGCCAAATAGAGATAAAGCGGCTCGCCTGGAACCGGTTTCGCCAACGGCGGGAGGGTACGGAGGTGTTGCTTAAGTGCTTGGAATGCCTCCTCGCACTTGTCGGACCATTCAAATTTCTTGTGGGCCCTTAGCACATCAAAAAATGGCATGGCTCGGTCACTCGCCTTGGATAGGAAACGATTCATCGCGGCTAATCGTCCATTCAGTACCTGGACCTCCCGATGGGTTTTCGGAGACTGCATCTCCTTGATTGCTCTCAGCTTCTCAGGATTCACCTCGATTCCTCTTTGGCTCACCATAAATCCCACGAATTTCCCTGAGTTCACTCCGAAAGCGCACTTGTCCGGGTTCAAACGAACCTGATGAAACTTCATCCGCTCAAACGCCGCCGCCAAGTTTCGGACATGGTCTCCAGCCTGTCGGGACTTCACCAGCATGTCATCCACGTAAGCCTCCATGGTCTTTCCCAGCATGTCCCCGAACAACTTGTTCACCATCCTCTGGTAAGTTGCTCCAGAATTGATCATCCCGAAAGGCATAACGTCGTAGTGATAGACATCACTATCAGCATAGAAGGCCGTGTGGGGGGCATCCTCCTTCGCCATCTTGATCTGGTTGTAACCAGAATAAGCATCCATGAAGCTCAGAAGCTCATGTCCCGATGTGGCATCCACCAACTGGTCAATCCTCGGGAGCGGATAACAATCCTTCGGGCAAGCTTTGTTCAAGTCGCGGAAATCGACACACATCCGCCACTTCCCATTACTCTTCTTCACCAGGACCGGGTTAGCGACCCAAGTCTGGAATCGGAGCTCCTTGATGAATCCAGCGTTGAGCAACCTGCCCACTTCCTGCTGGATCGCGATCCTCTTATCTGAGCCCATCGGACGCCTCTTCTGCGCGATAGGCTTGATCGCGGGATCAATCTTCAGTTCGTGCACTATCACGTCGGGGCTGATTCCTGGCATATCGCTCAGGGACCAGGCAAACAGCTCCTTGAACTCTCTTTCCTCTGACAAAGCAGACCCGATCTTCACTTTCCTTTGAGGTCCGTCAACCTCGAACTCTTTCAGATCCTCCATGGGGGCGGGACGCCCAAACTCCTCTCGAGGATCGGCGTCAGTCTGAAGGACAACCATAGCTTCCCTCCTTCTTCTTCGGGTGGCGTTGACATAACAACTTCTGGATGCCACCTGGTCACCCTTGACCTCTCCGACCCCATTGTCAGTCGGGAACTTCATCTTCTGGTGGACGATCGAGGCGACTTCCATGAGAGGGTTGATGGTGGTCCTCCCGATAATAGCATTGTACGTCCCCGCAGACTCTACCACGACAAAATCCACGTTCCGCCTTTCCACTTTCCAGCCACTACCGAATTCCACCGGTAAGGTAATCATTCCCAACGGATAGGAAGTAGAACCGGAGAATCCTACCATCGGGAAGTTCACCTGCGTCAGGTCCTTCTTCGTCTTTCCCATGGCCTCCAGGGCGTCCATAAACAGAATGTCGAAGGAGCTCCCTCCATCTATCAGGATCCGCTTCATCTCGAATCCATCCACATCCAAAGTCACGACCAAGGCGTCATCGTGGGGGCTCTCCACACCTATCAGGTCCTCTGCTGAGAAAGAAATCACCATTTCCTCCTTCACAGTCCACGATCGGGACCTCTTTCCTAACACCACAGCAGCAGAAATACAGGAAGCATAATTCTCCCGAAAAGCGGAGGTATCACCTCCCGCCGCCATTCCTCCGTGAATGACGTTAATGGTTCCCCGCCTCTCCTTACGGGCACCGGAGGATTCCGGTTCAACCTTCTTCTTCTTCGGAGATCGATCGCTGGACTTGGAACGGGACCGTGATCGAGTCTTGGAACGGGATCGGCACCGTCGCCTACCAACGAACTCCTTAAGCTTCCCCTTCTGGATCAGCTTCTCTATCTCCTTCTTCAACTCCCGACAGTTATCTGTGTCGTGACCATTGGCTCGATGGTATCGACAATAACGATCAAAGCGACCTCCCAAGAATTCACCTTCTTTCCTCGGGGGGTATCGGGCGAGACCCTGCCGATCCATCACTGCTAGCACGGAGGTCATCGAACTGTTGAGGGGAACATTACGACCCTCGCGGTTATCCTTCCTCGGGGGACGCTTGTCCTCTCTTATATCGGGGCGACCACGGCTCCTACTTCCCTCCGATTTGTCGCTCCCTTTGCGATCATCCGACAGCTTGGACGATGGCTTTCCTCTTCCTGACTTCGGAGGATCAAGCTCTTCGGCAGCAATCTTCGACTCCTGCACGTCGATTTGCTGCTTCACCCTCGCTTGCAAGGCTTCCATACTCCACACAGCCTTCGCAGCCACACTGTGCATCAGATCGGAACCATACGGAGCAGTTAGGTTCCGAAGGAAGGTGCGGATGGTCTCTCCCTCCGATATCTCCTCGTCTATCTCCGCGGCACTAGCAGTGAACCGTTGGTAGTAGTATGCCAACGATTCGTCAGACCACTGCACCACCTGGGTCAAAGACCTCACGCTCTTCAAGAGGCGCCTACGAACCTGATATTGCTTGATGAAGCGGTCGTGCATATCAGCCCAGCTAGTAATGCTTCCCGACGGTAGGCTGAAAAACCATGTCATGGCCCTTTCTCCCAAGGTGATCGGGAACAGCGAACACACGAGGTCATCATTCGAGGTCCTACCCATACAGGCCTGGACATGCCTCTGAACATGGCGAACCGGGTCCCCCTCACCATCGTACTCCTTGATGGTAGGAATACCTAGTCCTGGCGGGGCGACAGTATCTAGCAGCCGTGGAACAAAAGGATGAGTAGATCGGTCCCTCAGCTCCGATGTCATATGTTTCTGGTCGCCCATGCAGATGTTGACAATTTTCACCACCTGGTCGGGGGTGATGGGGCCATTCAGGGGAATGGTCCTGTGTTGCACCGGTCCGGGACCGTCAACCACGAACTTTTCCGAGTGCACTAGCTGAACCTCCTGTTCTTCTTGAACCTCCCTCGGAGTAGGTGGGGGCAAATCCTCCCGTGGAGGTAACTCTTCTCCCCTCTTGGCAGCCTGTCTCTTGTCCAGCAAAGCCTCCATGGCCGCCAAGAACATGGGCATAGCATCTGCTACTGCCTTAGCCAACTCCGAGTTTGAGGAAGCACCTACCTCCCTCCGCAGGATTTCTTCTCTGTGCACCACCGGATTTGGAGGAGCATTCACCACCCTTCTCGGGATATCCTCCCTATTCACCGCCGTGTCTCGGACTGAGACCTCATAATCTTCACCATGCCCTCCTATCTGAGAAACAGCAAGGTGCTCACCTTGTTCAGCAGCATGCTCCGGCAACGCGGAATTCACAGTTCCAGCAGGGCGAGAACTTGCTTCTTCTTGCCACCACCAGCCATCGATTTAGTAGAAACTATTGTGACTTTTTGTCAGATTCCCACAGACGGCGCCAATGTTGGATCACGGTCGAAGCTCCGTTACGTTCTTGACGGAAAGCTTGAACTCCTGGGCTCCGCGTAATCCTGCAAAAGGGGATGACCTGGGTGGTGACCCAGAATCCCTCTCCGATGCTTAAATGAGTGTATGAACGATGGGGTGGTAAGCCGTAATCTAAGTTCGTATTAGAGTGTCCGTTTTCTGAGGTAACTTCCTCCCTTATATAAGAGGGGAAGTTACTCAGTTACCTGTAACCGCGCCTGGCAGTTTTACCCACGTTCCGTATATCTCGTTCGGGATTCTGTGTATCTCGCCCCACGCTCCGCGTATCTCGCCCACACTCCGCGTATCTCGGGCACGCCCTGCGTATCTCGGGGGAATTTATCCGTATCTCAACCGTCTCCCCACTACCCTATTTAGTAGGCGGGTTTCTTGGTCTTATCCTCTGATCACAAGTCCCAATTCATATCGGGGACTCCAGAGTTATCTCATTCTAGGTCACCACCCAGGACCCCTCGTCTCACGAGACAGGGCCAGCTTTCTCGGGGCTTTATTATCGGGGCCTACTCAGAGGCATATCGGGGCCTACTCAGAGGCTTCTCGTCGGGAGCATTCACCTCATATATCGGAACCGATTTCGTCGGAAACCTTCATACTGGGTTTCTGGACCTTCCAGGTCTTTACAAGGCCCACTGGGCTTACTCGCCGTTTGTTGGCTGTTAACGGGGCTAACGATTATATCGGAACCCATCAATATATAGGAGGAGGTGGGTATATCCTAACTCCTTAATTACTTAGTTCGGCCGACCTACATAGGAGATGGGAGACCCAATTTTGGGCCTCTCATGTCAATTGAGATTTTCGGCCCATGCCAAAATTCCTAATGTGACATTAACTAATTACCTTAACTGTTAGGCTTATATTAAGGGGCTCCTATTACGACAGCCCATTCACCAAATGCCAACATACAGGACCTCTCAAGTGGGAGGGTCTTGGCCAATGGTGATCAACAATCTGGTCTGTATTTTTTCAATCCCAATAGCCAAAAAAAAAAAAATATTTGGCTTTGTTTAGCGTGAATAAATAGTCCAGTCCACTTGTGGCATAAACGATTAGGGCACGCTTCTGTTAAAGCATTGGAACATACCGATTCCCTGAATTCTGTTATAAATAAGAAACTTGTAATTGATGATTGTATTGTTTGCCTTTAGCCAAATTTACTAGAAACTATTTCCCTATTTCAAATAGTAGAGCAAATGTCATCTTTGATTTAGTACACAGTGATGTTTGGTGGCCCTAACATACTGCCACATATGATCAAAAGAAGTATTTTCTGACTCTAGTTGATGATCATTCTAGAGTCACTTCAGTATTCTTGATGAATTTCATCAATGATGCGGCAGAATTACTTAGGACTTTTGTTCTGATGGTTTATACTCATTTTGGAAAAATCATAAAGAAGTTTCGTGGTGATAATGGAGCTAGATTTTTTGGTGATCATTTGAAACATTTATTTAAAAAAAAATGTATACTCCATTAGACAAGTTGTTATTATACTCCTCGACAAAATTGTAGGGTTGAGAGAAAACATAGGCATTTGCTTGAGATGGCTAGGGCTTTAAAAGTACATGCTTCCATTCCCAACAGGTTCTGGGGGGATTGAGTTCTAACTGCATGCTATTTGATTAATTTGCTGCCCACAGATGTTCTTGTGGAAAATCTCCTACGGAAGAATTTTCTAAACAAAAACCTAGCATTGATCATTTGAGAGTTTTTTGTTGTTACTGTCTTGCAAAAAAGGCTTTGGTAGTGGACAAACTGGCTGCCAGGGGAATTCCTTCTGTCTTTATGGGTTATTCTGACTCTCAAAAATGGTATAAACATTATGACTTGGATTCCAATAATTTTTTTGTAAATAGAGATGCCAGATTCTTTGAAAATGTTTTACCATTTTCTGGTAGTAGATCTGATCCACTGCCCCTTTTTTGTGAAGATGAGTTTGGTTTGGAGACAATTGCTGTTGGTGTTCATATACACAATAATGCACCTGAAATTGAAATCGACCCTATGTTGGAGAATGCAGAGAATTCCAATGATGCTAATGCACACGGTCAAGTTGCCCCTGCAAATGATGAGGAGGTCACTATTGATATCCCTGATGCTTCCCCTATTAGAAACTCCTCACGTGAGAGTAAACCACCTATTTGGATGACAAGTGGTGATTTTATTGTGAATACTGGTTCCACTACTTACCCCTTAAAGAAGTTTGTTGGTTATGATTCTGTTTCCCCTGCTTATCATTGTTATCTAACAAAAATCTATAATTTGGTGAAGCATGTCAGACCTAAATCTAACCTACGGTGAATTACGTTTTAAAAATGCGGATTTTGAAAGATTCGCCACTAGTTGGTAATGCAGAAAGTAGAGCCTTTGTCGGCAATGCAGAAAAGTAAAGCATCGGTCGGCGGTGCCCCTTTGGCTGTGCCTCCGTTGGCGGTGCAGAGAGTAAAGCCTCCAGTGGCGTGCGGAAAAGTAAAGCCTCGGTCAGCGGTGCCCCTGTTGGTGATGCCTCCGTTGGGGGTGCAGAAAGTAAAGCCTTCAGTGGGGTGCGGGAAAGTAAAGCCTCGGTCGGCGGGGCCCCTATTGGCGGTACCTCCGTTGGCGGTGCAGAAAGTAAAGTCTCCAGTGGCATGCATAAAAGTAAAGCATCGGTTGGCAGTGCCCCTGTTGGTTGTGCCTCAGTTGGCGGTGCAGAAAGTAAAGCCTCCAGTGGCGTGCGGAAAAGTAAAGCCTCGGTCGGCGGTGCCCCTGTTGGCGATGCCTCCTTTGGCGGTGCAGAAAGTAAAGCCTCCAGTGGTGTGCGGGAAAGTAAAGCCTCGGTCGGCGGGGCCCCTGTTGGCGGTGTAGAAACTAAAGCCTCCAGTGGCGTGCGGGAAAGTAAAGCCTCGGTCGGCGGTGCCCCTGTTGGCGGTGCCTCCGTCGGCGTTGCAGAAAGTAAAGCCTCCAGTGGCGATGCATAAAGTAAAGCCTCGGTCGACGGTGCCCTTGTCGGCGGTACCTTCGTTGCCGATGCAGAATCAGACCCTTCAGTGGCGTACGGAAAAGTAAAGCCTCCAGTGGCGTGCAATAAAGTAAAATCTTGATCGGTGATGCCTCTAGTGGCGTGCGACAAGGAAAAGCCTCAAGTGGCGGGTATTTTGAAAAGAGCCTCTAGTGGCGTCCGTTGGAGAAGAGCCTCTTGTGGCGTCCGTCGGAGAAGAGCCTCTAGTGGCATATGTCGGAGAAGAGCGTCTAGTGGTGTCTGTTGGAGAAGAGCCTCTAGTGACGTATGTCGGAGAAATGCCTCTAACGGCGTCCGTTGGAGAAGAGCCTCTAGTGAGGTATGTCGGAAAAATGCCTCTAGTGGCGTCTGTCGAATAAGAGCCTCTAGTGGCGTATGTTGGAGAAATGCCTCTAGTGGCGTCCGACTGGAGAAGAGCCTCTAGTGGCGTCCATCGGAAAAGAGGCTCTAGTGGCGTCCGTTGGAGAAGAGCCTCTAGTGTCGTGTGTCGGAGAAATGCCTTTAGTGGCGTCTGTCGGATAAGATCCTCTTGTGGCGTCCTTCTGAGAAGGGCCTCTAGTGGTGTCCGTCGGGGAAGAGCTTCTAGTGGCTTGACGGCTTGAATGTTTGTCCCTAATTGCCTAAGCTTTGCATGACGCAATAACTTAGCAGGATTGTTTTTTTTTATCTCTCATATTCTCTCATTTTGCCACGGTCGACTTTGAGATATTTTAGACCGTGCCCCTCAGTTTCCCTAATTTTGCATGCATGTCCCCTTGGGGTTTTCATTCCATCGGGATTTCATTTTCTCCTTTTGCCATGATTGCAATTTCTGAATTTGTGATCATGCCCGTCATTTCCGAATTTTGCCTAGGCCGCCTTTTCGGGTTTTCAACCTAGCGGAAGCACTCTTTATTTGGTAGACGATTAAACGGTGGTTGTGACCCGTACTTTATTTCTCGTCTCGACGCGGGAGTATTTGTAGCCATTTAGAGGGTGGCTGTGACCCTTTCATCACCGTCTTCAATGTCGCGAGAGCTCTTTTGATTTGTAGCCATTTGCAGGGTGGCTGTGGCCCTTTCATTTATTTCCCGTCGTCGATATTCCGTGAGCGCTCTTTGATTTGTAGCTGTTTTAAATGATTTCCCGGCCGCACAAGATTCACGGGAATACTCCTTATATGTAGCCATTTTGATGGTGGTTGTGGCCCTTTCAACAATCTCCCCTCCTCTCAGGATTCGGGGAACACTCTTTGTATGTAGTCATTTTAAGGGTGGATGTGGCCATTTCACTCATTTCCTGCTTCACTGTTACGAGAGTTCTCTATATCTGTAGACATTTGAAATGTGGCTGTGGCTCTTTCTTTTGTAGTCGTTTAAGGGAAGATTGTGACCCTTTTTATTCTCCCGCCCTCACAGGGTTTGCGGGGTCACTCTTTTTGTGTAGCCATTTTAAGGGTGGCTGTGGCCCTTTCTTTTGTAGTTGTTTAAGGGATGACTGTGGCCCTTTTTATTCTCTCGCCCTCACAGGGTTTGCGGGGTCACTCTTTTTGTGTATCCATTTTATGGGTGGTTGTGGCCCTTTCAAATAACTTCCCGGCCTCACAAGATTCACTGGAACACTCTGTATGTGTAGCCATTTTGGGTTGGTTGTGACCCTTTCACTTATTTCCCGTTTTTTATGTTGCGGGGGCGCCCCTTTAACTGTAGCCATTTGAAGGGTGGTTGTGGCCTTTTTCTTTGTAGTCGTTTTAGAGACGACTGAGACCCTTTATATTCGTAGTTGATTTAGGGACAACTGTGACCCTTTATTTCTTCACTGCTTTCACAAAATTTGCGTGAGCACTCTCTTTATTTTTATCGTTAGCCAATTAAAGGGCGGCTGTGACCCTAAAGAAAAATGATTTTTTTTTTTTTTTGCACCCTTTTTTTAAAAGAAAATTTACCGAAAATAATCAACAAGAATTATTTACATGCTTCTAGTGGCAAATTGAAAATTTCTAATCCAAAACATCTTCTAGAGAAGGACTCAATTGATTGAATCAAAATACGTCGGTCGTGTCAACGCCTTGGATGGACCCTACGACCAATGGATGACATTCTATCAGCTTCTTAAGTGCCCCGACTATTGCTCAATTTCGTCCGGGGATGCCCCATGGCTAGCACCTATCGGGTTAGGCTCGTCGCATGCAGGATGAATGGCCTGGTTAATGAACACACATGGATGGTGTTGAGTTTGGCACAGTAGTCCACAAATGATAAATTTGGGCATATATCGCCCGAGGCATCTGGGATAAATTCGACAGCTGGCACAAGAACGGTCGACGAGCAGTGGGCCGTGCACGAGGTGTGCTCTTCAGGGGTTTTGATTTGGGTGATTATCCAAGCTACAATATGAGTTAGGAAAAACTCAGATTTCAGGGATAAAAATTATCACAACTTACCTGGGAGTTGGATTTTTTCTAGTGGGCAATGTGCTCGCTATGCTACTGGACCTGCTGCATGTCCTGATTCTCCTGCTCCACAACTTGTATATGTACACCTGCTCTAAAGTACATGCCCCTAGTGGCAGACTGAAAATTTCAAAATTTCAGAACTTTTTCGGAAAAGGACTCGGTTGATCGAGTCAAGCTACATTGATCGGCACATTGAATCTTCACGGGATTCTCGATGATCTCTTGAAATTTTTCCATCTCCGGACATGCCTGATCTTACCTGGCCACATAACGGTTGTTTACCGCGGCTTGGAAAGCGTATGAGTTCCATACATGGTAGGTGAATTTTTGCATGGGAGTTCTTTGAAGCAGTCACGTTTCACGTGGTTGCGACCTCGTCGAACTAGTCATCTGATCTGCAAAAGAGTAGGGTCACTCAAATATCAAGGAAAAATCAAGTACAATTTATGTGCTGGATATCTCGAATGCGCAATTTGTTCTCCGTGCAACTCGACGGCTGTATGTTCCTTTTTTGCTGCCCCATGGGTACCTGAAAATAGTGAATGAAAAATCAGTGTAAAGAATATGAAAAATCATGCATGATTTTTTGGAAAACTCTAATGTCATTCATTTCATAATTTTGATTACATTACAAAAAGGAATCAAAATTTATGATCTAAGGTATTTCGCACCATCATGGAGTTTACTGAGTTTGCTGAGTGCATTATCTGGCTCAACGCAGGGCAGATGCTCAAAAACAGAATTTTTAAAAAGGTTTTATCGTCCTTCGTTTTAACTTGAATAGTCGCACTCAACTGCACAGTTAAACTATTTTCTCAAAAAATTGAATCAAATCTTTTTTTTTAAACGCTAGCTCATGTGAAGGTTGAGGCGATCTTGCCGAAAAAGTGCAATACACCTTGGATAAAACGAATGACACTTTGAGTTTTTATTTTTTAATGCTCATGCATGCTCGAAAGTCAAAGTTCTACAGTTAAGAAACTTACAACCAGTTTACCTGGATGATACATATGGAATGCATATTTTGAAATGAAAATTTCAGGTGACCTTTTTTTTTTTTTAAATAATGCAAATGTGATGCATGCGTGAATTTGAAAGATTCATAGCTAAAAACTTACAATTTACCTGAAATATTTTTTTTTATAAAAAGAAAAATAATGCATATTGAATGCATACTTTAAAAAATTAGGTAAAAGGTGTAAACACCTAATTTTGGACCACGCACGACTTGCGTGACGTGTGGCGTACGTAAATGAGGAAGTGTCTAAATTTGGCAAGTCGCGAAGCTTCCAAAGATGTTCAGAGAAATATTAGGATAGTTATTTGTATTTATTGCAGTGTATATTTGCTGAATATTTGTATTAAATATTTAGAATATTTAGAGTATATTAGGAGAACAAATCAGTATTATTTACTGCTTAGATTAGACTAGACCTAAACACTATAAATAAGAGTTTATCTTTACATGTAACGGGGGAAAAATATACAAGAAAATAATAAAGAATGAGCCGTGGCTCTCGTCCAAATCCATTGAGCCATCTTTCTTCTTCATACTTGTTGTATCTTGTTTATTGTTATATTAATTTTTTTTTTTCTGTTTTTATATACATATAATAATCTATTGTTTATCTTTTTTTTTTGAGCTCATCCTCTTAAGTTTTCCACAGTATAGGAACCTACGTTCCATTCATCCCCGATTCGCTATTGATAGCACCTCCAGCTAGGCCCACCCACGTTCGACAGCAACAACCCAGGACCTTCGTCACCGATTCCAAGCTATCTCTACACCCTCGCACCGAACTCCGATCAACTTCCGTCCAGATCATCTTTTGTTTCGGTTCCAATCCCACGCTGGAGTCCACTTGTTGTTCCTGCTGTCTCGCCGCGCTCCTGCTCTTGTTCCAGCACAGATCTCATCCCGAAGGAGGTTTATATCGTCGTCTTCTTCCTCAAGAGATTTGAAAAATCCGATGTAACCCTAAGCAGCTCCCTACCCGGCTAACCTCCGCCGGACCTCCTGCCAGTCCCACTCGGACCACTCACCTCGTCCGGACCAGGCCGACGCCACACTGGTCATGACCACCACCGCTTGTTACAGCCGTTTCGTTCCAGTCTCCAACCAGCAATTAGACGTCGTCTCTGCCACAACCGTGCCCGTCCTGCTCCGATCTGCCGCTACCGCCTCCGTTCGTCCGAGCCCGGTCTTCCCTGCTGCTACCGACGTCCATTTACCTCTCTTCAGGTGTACATATGCTGAGGCATTTGTCTCACTCGACTGATATCTGAGGTCATTTTATGTTTATGTTATAATATTCATACTGATATGTATATAATTGTTTGATGCTTACTAGTATTAATTTGCAATTGCTGATTATTTAGCATAGGAAATTATACCTTATCAAATCGTTTTTCATAAAATTATATGTATTAGAGTAGTGGCAATTTTTGAATTGAGTACCGAAAGGGCGAGATTAATTACATGTGTTTTAATTCGTAATAGAACCTCCGAACCTGAAACTCTGATCGTAGACCAATTTTATACCTAGGTGTTTAATTCATTATTCGCTTAGGTAAATTTATGATTCTAGTTAGCCTTTATTAACTAGTGACGACTCTTTCAAAATTCACGTTTTCAAAACGTAATTCGCCGTAGGTCAGATTTTAGGTCCGACAAAAGGTTTTTGAAAATGATACATATGCGGTTCATGCTTGAATTTAAAAGCTCTAAGAGCCAAAAAAGGAATTACAATTTTTTCTAAAAAATGATGCATATTGAATGCACTAACAGAATTTACAACTTACGTGAAATATTTTTTTCAAAAAAATAATGCGTATGAAACACATGCTTGAAGTAAACATTCTGGTAAGAGGTTTTGAGAACAATGCTTATGGAATGCATGTTTAAAATTAAAAGTTCTACGACTAAGATTGTGTACAATCTATCAACAAATTACTTTTTTTCAAAAAACATGCATATGAGATGCACATGAGATTCATACTTGAAATGAAAGTTCTACAGTTAAAAAATTTACAAATTACCTGAATTTTTTGTTGTTTTTTCTTTATTAAGGAAAGAGAAAAATCAATGCATCCTAGTTGCTTGAAATTAAAATTCATGTGAAATTTTTTGAAAAGAATACATATGAGATGTAAAAACAAAAAAATAATAAGATGCAAACTTAAAAAAAAGTTCTACAGCTAAAAAATTACAATTTACCTGAAAGGTTTATTTCCGAAAATAATGCATATGAGATGAATGTATTTAATTAAAAATTTCAGGTAAAAGGTTTTTCCAACATAAGAGCCCTAAAGCTAAGAGAGCCTACGATTTATCTAAAAAGTTTGTTTAAAATTAATGC
Organism: Clarkia xantiana subsp. parviflora; assembly: GCA_036873135.1. Taxonomy (NCBI): domain Eukaryota; kingdom Viridiplantae; phylum Streptophyta; class Magnoliopsida; order Myrtales; family Onagraceae; genus Clarkia; species Clarkia xantiana. Next base: position 14,737,550 of record JAPTYO010000001.1, read on the forward strand.
ATACAAGATGCATTATTAAAATTAAAACAATTCAGATAATAGATTTTTTGAAATGATGCATCCAGAATGCATGTTTGTAATTAGAAGCTCTAATAGGTAAAGAGGAATTACGATTTTTCCTCAAATGTTTTTTTGTTTTTTTAAGTAATGCATACGTAACGCACTAACCAAATTACAACTTACCTGAAGAGTTTTTTTTTTTTTTAATAATGCGTGTGAAACGCAAGTTTTAAATAAAAAAATTCAGGTAAGAGGTTTTTTTAAAAAATGCATATGAAATGCGTGATTGAAAAGAAAGTTTCTACAACTAAGGGATTAACTACTTAGCTAAAAATGTTTATTTGGTTTTTTATGAAGATAATGTATGCAAAATTCTTTTTGAAATTAGAAGCCCTAATAGCTAAAAATGAGTTAAATTTCTCATTAAAATATTTTTTGAAAATAATACGCGAAAGATCCGCTAATTATGAATTACAACTTACCTGGAGGTTTTTTAAAAAAATAATCTGCGTGAAACACATGTTTAGGACAAAAATTCAGGTAAGAGGTTTTTTGAAAACTGTACATACAGAATGTACGTTTGAAAAGGAAAATTCTACTTAAGAGACATGCTGCAAATATGATTTTTTTTTTTGTGATTTTTTTTTCTTTTATTTAAAATGCAATGGGATGCATGCTCAGAAATAAAAGTTACACAGTCAAAAAAACTTACAGTTTACCTGAAAAAAAATTTCAACAAAAATATGGATAAAACATGACATGTTGGTAGAATTGTGTGGCTTTGCTCTACAAGGTAGGTTCCACTGATAGATTCCCGACACGGTGGTTTCCTCCCCCTAAAAAGGGATCTCGGGACCTACACGAGCGAGTGAGTCTTTCCAAGTCGTACCGGCGGCCCAGCCGCTCCAATCGTACCCTTACTAAATCTAAAGGGTTCCTAGTCGCCCTGGGTTTTAGGCGTTTTGGATATCATTCTAAGAGTGGTGTGTGTGCGAATTCAAACATAGCCACAAAAGAAAACGTTAGTTTAAATTCTAAACCTTTGTACCTGTCGAAAGGAAAAAACAAAAAGTTAGAATATTCAAGAGAAAAAAAAAAACTAAAAAACATGGCAATAAGTGAATGTAATGAGCCCGAACCCTTTAAGTGTCCCCAGCAGAGTCGCAAAATTGTCAGACCTAAATCTAACCTACGGCGAATTACGTTTTAAAAACGCGGATTTTGAAAGAGTCGCCACTAGTTAAATAAGGCTAACTAGGAACCTAAATTACCTAAGTGAATAACGAATTAATCACCTAAGTATAAAGCCGGTCTATGATCAGAAATTCAGGTTCAGGGGTTCTGTTACGAATTAAAAAAATAAATGATTTTTAACTACGCCCTTTCGGTACTCAATTCACTTGATTAGCAAATTTTATTATTTTAAATTATATTATACCAAATTAACCTAACGATGTCAAGATTAAATTAAATTTCTATCATATGCAAAATATTATCAATTATAAACCTAAGTCTAAAAATAAAATATAATTCTATAACTCCTAGTAAGAATGAAATCTAAAGTGCTAAAATTATCTAACATGTTTTGAATTCATTCCACAACCTATTATTCAACATATATACATACTTGAACAATTAAACATGTTATCTTATTAAATTTAATCAACTACAATTAAACTACTAATTAAGTTTAACCAACTATATTTAAAATATTCAATTAAATATAATAATAATAATAACTAATAGAATGACTAAAACAAATTAAAAAAAAAAGGAAGCAAGAACGGGACGAGACCAGCACGGGCCACCGGGGATGGACTAACGTCGTGGGTTCTGACCTGAGGTGACAGAAACGGCACCGACGAATTTCTCGACAAGGCGAGGGCGGAGCTGCGACGGAGATGGGTGGTCGAGCAGCAGGGTGGTGCGGACGACAGGGGAGACGCAGCAAGGTCGAAGCTTTGAAGATGAGTCTGGAGATTGGCGGCGCTGCGGGGCTTGACTCAGCGGGGAAGAGGGCACCGATAGTCGGGAATGGTGGTTGTGATCGTTCACGGCGACCGGTGAAGGAGGGTGGAGACCTGGACGAGTGGAATCGGTGGCCATGGCTGAGCGGGACCTCTGTTGAGGAAGACGACAAATGTTGTGTTAGCATATGGTGACGTGGCGCAGTAATAGGAGCCTGTTAATTAAGGGAATTACCTAAGTTAATTAGGTAATTGCAAATCCAATTATTAATTGACAAGGGAGGCCCAAAATGCCCCCCCCCCCCCCCCCCCCCCCTTATTATGCATGGTTCGGCCGAAATCCTAGTACCACATTGGTTGGAGTTGCCTTTTGGCAACTACACCCAATTCTATATATAGGGGTGATTCCTAAGGGTTTAAACACACAATTAAGAACAAGGATCTCCATTGAGAAAACTTGTCACCCTAGTATAATATTTCGGCACCACCAACATCAAGTCCGAGGTTCCATCTCCGTTGAATAATCGATCAGAGGTCTTGTTGTGGAGCTACATCGCGTGGGACTTCTTCTAACGAAGAACTTGCACGTGGTTCCGACTGGAGGATCAGAACTCCTCCACATCGTTCTTGGGCAGGAAAGCTAAAAGGTATGTGTACTAATTCCGCTACGTAGATTAGATTTCTTGCTAGTAAACGTTTAGCATTCCGTAGTATTACGTCCCCGTAATCCAACAGTGGTATCAGAGAGAGTGTTAGGAGTTCTTAAAATTTTGATAAACTGATGTTCTTGATGTACATAAAAACCGAATTTTTGATGTTCATGAACACCATGAAGAATCCGAAATTTTTAAGTAGATTTCATGTGTTTGATCTTTAAAAACTTAAAATTTTCAACTTTACATGTTTTTCAAGATCAAAACCGAATTTTTTATGATAAATTCAAGTTTGATGTTCATGATCTTCAAAAACACCATGACTTTTAATCAAGAACACTATTTGGATTCTTGATCAAGGTATTATTTGATCCTAAAATTTGACAACTTTTCCAACTTTTCGTGTTTGTGCCGAAAACCCTAGGGGTCTTTTAGGTAAAAATTTTAATTTTCTTGATCACCAAGTTATTAAAATTTCGGCAAAAATATTTTAATATATATGTTGCCATTTTTAAATTTTATTAATAGGTAACTATATATCTACAAGTTGGAAAATATGGATAGATTTATAATATAATATTGTAAAAGATATTAACTATCAATATATATAGTTAAAGATAGGGTTAATATATATTGATAAATTTAATTACTATATAAGATTAAGAAAATATATTGTCTACATATTTTAATCCCTAAAGATATATTTGACAATATTTATATATATATATATGTATAACCGGCCGAATATACTAATATATATACATATATTGTTGATTGATTTGCATCTTAAAGATAGAATCTTGACAATATTCATATATATATATATATATATATATATATATATATATATTAGCATTATTGGAAATTATTTTAATAATGATTATTATTTCTTGGAGGTTAAGTTGAATTTTTAGTGGATTTTAAAACACTACTTAGCCCACAAGGAATAATTCGGCCGAACCCTAGGGTTTATGGGCCGGTCCAATTGCTAAAACGGAGCGGGTAAAACCAATCCGGGTTTTCTTAATCGGGTTGACCTAGTCGGGTCGGACCATAGTAATTAAATTAAACCTAACCAGACCGATTTCGAGTGATGAACCGAACCACAATCTTATTTTATTGAACCGATTCGGACCAAACCGAATTTTTAAAATCGGACCGACTTGAACCGGAATTTAAATTGGACCGAACCAAAATTCAAAATTTTGGGAAATTTTAAATTGTTCAATAAAATAGGATGTCAAATTTTAAATCCAAAATGTTTTCGAACTTTACGGATTATGGGGATGGATCTCGGACTTGCATGTTTTTGGGACTGGATTAAATTATTGGGCTGATTTGCAATTGTTTATTTTCTGCGTCATATATTTTGATATAATTATAATTGTCGTCTTGACTTAGTCAAGCTAGCTGGATATTATATTGCGAGCATTGAACTCTGAGATTTAAATATATGGTTTGCGCAATAGGATAGACATGCTATGCTGATTGAAAGTGCCTAGAATCCATGTCTAGAAATTCGCATGATTGATTGTAAGCATGAATTGCAAAACAGCCCCCAACATTTTCAAATCATTTTATAAAACCGAAAATTCCAGTCGCCAATTATGCATGATGTGTGCGGATATTGCATGTTTTGACGCATATGCCAGGATGTTCCCAATAGAACACGTGTGATAATTTACTTTACGTAGAATTATGTATGCTAGGAACATTAGACGCATGACACGTAAGCATATTGTGCTCGATATTTATGGCATGATATGATGATTTGCTAGATGTAGTATAATTATAAATATGCATGCGTAAATTATCGGATAATTTAACAAAATCATAAGGGCCTTGGGAAAGCCAAGATCGGGTATGCTTATTTGAAAATTCTCGTTCCGGTAATTTGCAATAGAATAACCGTTTTCAAAAGACTGGTATATTAGATTGAAAACGACAATAGTGTGAATTCTTTCACGACACCCCCTTCCTCGGTTTACTGAAGGTTGGTTTGGTTTAGTGACTGAAGAATCACTATTCGTCGTATTCCATCATAATAGATAATCCGATGTATGCAATTCTGTCAAAATGTTGTTATCTTCCCAACCTGGTGTTGTTATCGATGAATAGATGGCATTATCATGTGAATCTGAGCTATTAGTTGAGACGAATTATGACTCGTGGAGCAAACGCGTCATTACGATTTTGGAAACACAAGGTCTGTGTGACCACATACAAATAACCATGAATTACCCAAATGTCGGACTCACTAAAGATCTGGCATTTGCCCACTTTAAGTGGGAGCAAGATGACAAGAAAGCAAAGGAGCTGATACTGTCGCAAATGTCAGAAGATTTCTATGTCCGCTATAAGGATGATCCGACGACAAAGGACATCTTGGATGCCCTCTTTCTGAAATATGGAAGTGGCATGTCAGTTACACTGCACCCACTTATACCAACATTAGAAATATGTATGAACAACAACAGTAAGAGTGTACTTGAAAAAGTATACGACCTCCTTCGCCTATTCAAGCCATTGGAAGATGACAGTCAGATGGCTGAATGAGATAAAATTCAGGCCATAATAGGGATCCTCCCGAAGTCTTGGAGAGCAACCAAGACCATATTGACTGTCAGCAGTTCCGTACTTGATATTGCATCTGTCCTGAAAATAGTCAGATGGAACAGGCTAGATTAAAATCGGTATCGAAGGAACCGAAATCCACAGGAAAAGCTGGCCGCAAGAAAAGGAAATTCAGGAACAAAGGAAAGAAACAACAGGCAGTCGACGGTAAAACGTTGACTTCACTTAAACAAGGCAGTCCCAGATTAAAATCTGAGATAGTTTGCGGGAACTCCAGCCCATGCCAAATAAGCGATGGTACAGGTTATAGCAAATCGCATCCTGAAAAGGTATGCGAATTTGGTTATGTAGAGGAAGCTTTAGTTTCCTCAACTGTCATGTTAACTGACTCAAATCCGCCTTGGATTCTTGATTCAGGTGCAGCAGACCACATAGCCAACGATCGAGAACTATTTTCCAAGTTTAGACGACTGTCGAAGGATTCTAAAAGGATATACATTGGCGACAACTCACAAGTTGAAGTCATAGGGGTAGGGACTTGCAAATTGCCGATGGGCAATGGCAAATTCTTACTTCTAGATAATGTTCTTTTCACTCCTAGAATCCGTAGGAACGTTGTTTCTGTTTCTGCACTTATGGATAAAAACTTTATTTTGTCATTTGAAAGATCCTTTGTTTGTATAAATAAAGGGGATACTTTATTTGGATATGCCTTTTCTTTTAATGGTTTGTTTATCATGGATCTACATGGCAATGTAAATTCATATCGTTTGTATGCAATGTCTTCCAAAGAAGCAGAAACTGACGCAACCGGATGGCATTCGCGGCTTGGATATATAGGATATGACAGAGTTCAGTCGTTGACTCGACGAGGGCTTCTTCCCGGAACAAACAGTTTGGTCAAACACATATGTCATGACTTTCTGGCTGGAAAGTTCACCCGCAAGCCATTCAGTGAAGCAAAACGAGCAGAATTTCCATTGCAGATAATCCATTCTGATGTCTGTGGACCAATGAACGTAACTGCTAGGAATGGAAAGCGATACTTCGTAACTTTCATTGATGACGACACTCGATTTAGGTTTACTCATTTGATTACTCGCAAATCTGAAGCTATAGATTGCTTTAAAAGCTTTCTGAAGCTCGTGGAGAATCAACAGGAGCAGAAGGTGAAAATCCTTCGCACCGATAGAGGTGGAGAATATCTCTCTAATGAGTTTGATAAGTTATGCAAAGAAAGTGGGATCGCCCGTCAAACGACGATCCCCAACACACCACAGCAGAATGGTGTGGCTGAACGTCATAATCGGACTCTCCTAGACATGGTGAGAACCATGATGTCACAAGCACAATTACCAATTTATTATTGGGAGACGCATTGCTTGATGCCACTCATGTAGTAAACCTTGTACCATCAAAAGCAGTTAACACAACACCGTATGAGCTCTGGACTAGTAGAGAATTAAATCTTACCAGGCTGCGACCTTGGGGGTGCGCAGCTTACACACATACAACTGACAGCCGATTTGGCAAGTTAGGCCCCAGAGGACTTAAGAGCATCTTTATAAGATACTCTGAGAACTCAAAAGGTTATGTATTTGTGTCAACTCAAGAAAACGGTAGTGTGTACGAACATGAATCCAGAGACATCACTTTTCTTGAGGACGAATTTCCATCGCTTCAAGAGATAAAAACAGATGAAGTTCTGACCGAACTAGAACATAATGATTATGATTCTCAGGTCCCACTTTATTCGAGTGGGAGATTTGGCGCAGCAACAAGTGATTCGGTTAATGAGGACGATATCCCCATTATAAATCCAGTGGGAGGGCTCACTCCCCCCAAACACAAATCACTATTGCTGGGAATGCGAATCAAGTAGAACCTGACATTCATAACACAAAACTACCATCAATTCCCATTATTCCAAGTGGGGGTGGGATGATCGCTCCAGTTCCAGATCCTAGCGATCAAAGAACTAATCTCAGAGGTGAAGTTCCGAGACGAAGGGATCGCCCTAGGAAAGTTGTTGCTCAAAGTTCTAGTAACGCCAACATTCCCAGTGAGAGTAGTGCCCCGATAAGAAGAATTATTCCAAGTGGGAGTATGGGTCAAACTCAAAATGGGATAGGTAAGCCTAGACGCAGTCAAAGGCAACGCACTTCCCCTAATAGGTATCCCATTGAGAGAGGCGAAATATTCACTCTCACATCTGTTGATGAACCAGTAACGGTTAAACAAGTGATGGAAGGACCTCAAGCAAAGGAATGGAGAAAAGCAATGGAAGATGAAATCGCCTTAATGAAAGCTAATTCAGTTTGGTCATTAGTTGATTTGCCTGCAAACCGCAGAGCAATAGGAGCTAAGTGGGTATTGAAACTCAAACTCACTGCTGATGGAGAAGTCGAGCGATACAAAGCTCGACTAGTTGCGAATGGATATACCAAAATCCACGTAGTGGACTTTGATGAAACATACTCACCAACGCTGCGTTACACCACAGTAAGGGCCATCCTTGCCCTAGTTGCTAGTCTTGATTTAGAGCTACATCAAATGGATGTTAAGACCGCATTCCTCCGTGGAAACCTGGAGGAAGAGATCTATATGGAGCAGCCGGAGGGTTTCATTATTCCTGGCAAAGAACGTAAAGTTTGCAAACTCCAAAGATCTATATACGGCCTTAAACAATCGTCTCGGCAATGATATCGCAGATTCCACGAGGAAATCGTCGGATACGGATTCGTGAATCTTCACGAGGATCCCTGTGTATACACGAAGACCTCCAGGTCTAAGTATATCATCAAAACACTATACGTAGATGACATACTCATTGCTGCGAACGACGTGAGTTTTATGAATAAATCAAAGTCCTGGTTAGCATCAACATTCGAGATGAAAGACATGGGAGAGGCCACGTACATCTTGGGCATCAAAATTGCCCGAGATCGTGCTACCCGGAAATTATGTCTATCTCAGGAATCATATATCAACAAACTGTTGAAAAGATTCAGAATGCTGGATGCTAAACCCATGGATACGCCGATTGTGTTCGGGTGCGCGCTATCGAAGCGTGATGGCCCGAAAAAACTAGCAGGAGCGTGAGCAGATGAAGAATGCAGAGTATCTGAGCATGGTAGGGAGTCTAATGTACACCATGCTCTGTTCTCGGCCAGACATCTGTTACACTGTGGGCCTAGTAGCAAGATTCCAATCAGATCCTAGTTATCAACATCTAAAGGCCGTAAAACGAATTATCAGATATTTGAAAGGTACTGCCGACTACGTTCTGTGCTATGAGGGCAATCGGCTCGAATTGACCGGTTATAGTGACGCCGACCACGATGGCGATCCGGATGATCGTAAGTCCACCACAGGAGGAGTTTTCCTCCTTGCTAATGCTGCCATATCATGGGTAAGCAAGAAGCAATCTTGTGTCGCGCTTTCCACTATGGAATCATAATTCGTTGCCCTCTCTAAAAACGCACAAGAAGCGGTCTGGCTAAAAAGGCTTCTTACTGCATTAATTGGCACCGACAAGAAGAGTAAACCTGTGAAGGTGTACTCCGACAGTCAGGCGGCCATTGCGGCAGTTAAGAATCCAAAGTACCATAGTAGGACTAGACACATTAATGTGAAATACAATTATGCTAGGTTGGTTCTGGAAGACAACATAATCGCTTTAGAATACTTTCCTACAGACAATATGGTCGCAGACCTTATAACTAAGCCGTTACGTAGGGAAATTTTTGAAAAGCACGTAAAACTGCTTGGATTACATAGGGCTTAAACTGTGTGGCTTGTAAAAATGATAACATTTTGACATTTGAAATTATGTTTCAATTGAATTAAAGAATTTCAATTTGATTTTATGATTTATCGATGTCATAATGATTAACAACATCGGATTTTAAGGTCTATAAACTAAGTCGTAGGAAGAAGTAAAATTTTTCCACCAAAATTATGTCGAATGTGAACCTTGCCTCGTCACACAGGCACGGTCATCTTGTAAGGAGAGAGAGACCTCTACCATAACAAGATTGGCTAAGAATTAGGGGGATAAACTTGATTAAACAAAACGATAACATTGTCACGCTTAACAACATGACTTAATCTTCGTTTTGTAAATCGTCGAGTTGGACTTTGTCCAAAACTATATATCACATTCAAGGCCAGAAGAGAGATTCTGCGATAGCATTATTGACATATCCCATCCCTGGCTTTACCAGGTGTGCTATCGACGCGTGCTTCATACTGCGCGTGCCACGTTCGACCACGGGATCATGCTCGGTTGTGCTAACTAGAATCCTTGTGATTCAAAGGGCGCATACTTCTTCACCTTGAGCGTGTGATTGATCCCGGACACCTTATGAAGAGGCATCCAAAGTGTCCTCACGGACTCAGAACTTATACCTAAGGTCTGGCTCAATGCTCGCTTCCTGGCGTACAAGCGTAGTACCAAAGAAAACAGCCAAGTGACCACGTCTTGGAGACCGGTTGAGTCAGACTAACGGTATAAGCGATAAGGATGGTCAAGTTAACCTTTAATTCACCGACTCTCGTGTTCACTAGGTGGCCGCCAACATGATATTAGTTGAAGGTTGTGAACACTTGTACGGATGCCCTGGAGAAGTATTCCTTTGTGGAAAACTGGGCAATTGGAGAATTAACAGTTGACCAAGGATACAGTGCGGTACATAGTTTTATTTCAAACAGGTTTGGTTCATGAAAGGGAATCAACGTTCTGCGGGCGCTACAATACTCCTAACAGATGAGTAACACGATGCCCGTCGTATCCGTCGGTCGCACGGCAAGCCTCGTATGAACTATTCGAAGACGAAGACTGAAGACTGAGATGTTGATACTATTGCGTAATCGTATAGATTAACGAGCACCCTCCTATTCCGACGAGTGGAGCTGTTAGCATATGGTGACGTGGCGCCGTAATAGGAGCCCGTTAATTAAGGGAATTACCTAAGTTAATTAGGTAATTGTCAATCTGGGCTAATTGGGCCAAATCCAATTAGTAATTGACAAGGGAGGCCCAAAATGGGCCTCCCCCTTATTATGCATGGATCGGCCGAAACCCTAGTACCACATTGGTTGGAGTTGCCTTTTGGCAACTCCGCCCAATACTATATATAGGGGTGACTCCTAAGAGTTTAAACACACAATTAAGAACAAGGATCTCCGTTGAGAAAACTTGTCACCCTAGTCTAATATTTCGGCACCACCAACATCAAGTCCGAGGTTCCATCTCCGTTGAAGAATCGATCAGAGGTCTTGTTGTGAAGCTACATCGCGTGGGACTTCTTCTAACGAAGAATTTGCACGTGGTTCCGACCGGAGGATCAGAACTCCCTCCACATCGTTCTTGGGCAGGAAAGCTAAAAGGTATGTGTACTAATTCCGCTGCGTATATTAGATTTCTTGCTAGTACACGTTTAGCATTCCGTAGTATTACGTCCCGTAATCCAACATGCTGAGGGAAGGAGTATTTCACGGCGGAGCTCCGGTCGGAGGGCACAGCAGTTGGCCGGTGGTGGCTGCTGGTCCAGGGCGAGGGAGGACGAACGGGGACGACGGGCAGAGCTAGCAGCAGGGCAGAGCAGGGCATGCTCGGTAACGGAGGTTCGGCGGGCTGGGCTGTCACGACGAGAGAGAGAGAGAGAGAGAGAGAGAGAGAGAGAGAGAGAGAGAGAGAGAGAGAGAGAGAGAGAGAGAGAGAGAGAGAGAGAGAGAGAGAGAGAGAGAGAGAGAGAGAGAGAGAGAGAGAGAGAGAGAGAGAGAGGCGGTGGTCCGGCGAGTGGTGGTCAGGCGCGACGGAACTGGAGGGACGGGGTCATGGCGGCGGGACGGACGGCGGTGTCGTTGGCTGCCGGTGGCCGGGATCCTAGGAGCAGGATGAACAGCCAAAAATATAAATTAATATGTATATAAATATAAATAATAAATTAAAAAATCAATGCACTAGTAGACGGAATAGTACGAATTTCAAGAAAAAAACTGATTTATTAAGGCTTGTTGTTTTTTTTTTGTTTGTGTAAAACTGAACCCGTATTTATAGTAGAACTCACCAAGATTACTTATTAAATCTACTAAATCTTAAGATAATTAAATAAATGACAAATAAATTCCTACGGACAAATATCTACAGATAATTATTCCTACATAATAGGAGATAAATAGTTATAGATAATTATCTTACAGATAATAACTATTACATATATATATTTTAATATAATTCGAATATATCCGAGATATTTTAAAAAAATATTTATTTATTTATTTACGCTAATATGCACATGAGCATTTTTGAACACTTCGTAACGTGACACATCTGAAAATGACACGTCACATGTAATGACGTTACGTCCGGGTCAAAATCGAGTGCTTACAAAGCCCAGTAATTTTGAGGAATGGAAGAAAAGGTCTTTGCATTGGAGGATAATGACATTTAGGATCTTTTACCATTGCCTTAAGGTAAGAAACCTATTGGATGCAAATGGGTCTATAAACTTAAGTATCATGTTGATGGTAGTTTAGAACGATATAAGACTCGTTTGGTTGCTAAAGGTCTTAAACAGAAACATGACATTGATTAATTTGAGTCTTTTTCACATGTGGTTAAGATGAATAATGTTAGGACTGTGCTTGCTCTTGCTGTAATCTATAACTGGCATTTGTTTCAAATATATGTGTTTAATACTTTTCTTCAAGGTGACTTGGAGGAAAATGTCCATATGACTTTACCACAAGGATTTAGTAATCAACAGGGTACTGATGGTAATTTACTTTGTAGATTACGTAAATCCTTGTATGGTCTTAAACAGGCTTCTAGACAATGGAATACAATGTATACTGATTCCTTGATTCAGTCCAGCTATCATCAATCTATGTATGATTATTCTTTGTTCTCTAAACATGAAGGAATGACTGGGTTTTATTGATGGTTTATGTTGATGATCTACTCATTATTGGTAATAGTAATAGGTTGATTACTCAATTGAAACATGTATCAGAGACCAACTTTAAAATGAAGGATTTGAGTGAGTTACAATATTTAATGAGAATTGAGATTCTAGATCTGAAAAATGAATTGTTTTGTGTCAAAGGAAATATGCCTTAGAATTAATTTCAGAGGCTGGTTTGGCTTGTGGTAGAACAACTAAAACCCCTATGGAATTCAATTCTAAACTTACAAGCCAGAATTATAATGAGTCACTGGGTGTGAATTCTGGTGATAGGTTGATGTATGATATTACCTCTTATAGAACACTTATTGGAAAATTGCTTTATTTGACCATCACTAGACCTGACATTAGTTTCACTGCGCAACATTTAAGTTAATATCTTAAAACACCAAAACAGTCTCATTATGAGGCAGCTTTGCGTGTGGTAAGGTATGTGAAGAATGAACCAGGTAAATGTGTGCTTTTATCTGCTTTTAGTACTCCTCAGTTGTTTGCTTATTGTGATAGTGACTGGAGTAACTGTGTTGAGACCAGAAGATCTCTTACAGGGTACTGTGTTAAATTGGGAGAGTCCCTTATTTATTGGAAAGTAAAAAACATGAAATTGTTTCAAAGTCATCTGCTGAAGTAGAATATAGGTTTTCCTCAAAAGATTGCTTCTGAGTTATATTGTGATAACAAGGCCGCTTTACAAATTGCTTTGAAAATAATTTTTCTTGAGAGAACAAAGCATATTGAGATTGATTGCCATTTTATTAGGAAAAATATTGGATCATACTGTGCAGGCAATGCATATAAAAACATAAGAACAACTGGCTGATATTTTTATCAAAGATTTACCTTCTAAGCATCGTTTGTATTTGGTTGGTAAGTTGGGATGGTGAATATATTTCCTGATGTTGGTGATGAAAATGTTGGTAATGGTGATCATGAACAAGATTCTTAGCCGGGGGGGGGGGGGGGTAACTTGACTTGGTTGCTCTTGTTGCTCGATAATGTTGGTTATGTTGTAATTTGGGCTTATTTTATTAGTTTGTGTGGGCTCGTGTATGCTGGATTATTGACTAGTTCGTGGGCTTGCCTAATACTTGGGCCTTGGGCCTGTTACTATTGTTGGTTCGAGTTGGATTGGTTGTTGGCTTAAGTAAAAAGTCCAGATGGTTTGTCTATGACTTATTTGGAGGTTATAAGAAATAAGGGGACCCTTGAGTAATTACACTCGGGACCCCGCCTATTTAAGATGAGAATTAGGTCACTTTGTGACCTAATTCGATGAGCCACAAACATAGTTCAATCTTTTCTTCTTCTTCCTTTCAGAGCGTCGTTTGGTTAGGGTTAGGGTTACGTATCTCTATAATTCACGCATCTAATTCCCTCGTCTGCTCTAAATTAAGGTTTTTGCTCCCAAAAGTGATTATCTGGCCACTTTCCTACATTCGGCAATCCCTTGACAACTATTTTTTCATTCAATTATAAAGTTCCATATTCTAGATCGTGTTAATCATTATTTATCCATCGGTTTATACAAACTTGTACCGTTTTTTATTAAAAATAATCATGGAGAAAATTGGTCTTGCCCTAGAAGGAGGAAGGGACCAACATGAGGTGGGGATCAAGTCCTAACTCGGAATGTGGAGGCGAAAATAGAGAAATGTGGAGGTGAAAATCGAGTGGCTGGTGGCAAATCTTTTCAAATGAAGAAGGAAGTGAAGAAGAAAAAGCTAGGGAGGGTCATAGATTTCACTGGGCAATTCTTGTGTAGACTTGGTGTTTACACCAAGCTAATATTATTATGACAAGTGTCTTATACTTAGTGGAGGTTTTTTCTAAAATCTTAATAATGAATCCAGAAAAGTGAGAACAAAGACACTTGTCTTAATACCAAGACTACCTAAGAATTTTCCGATCTCATGAGATAGACAACCGTTGTTTTATGCTCATATCCATGATGGTGGTGAAAACAAGAGGTGAGTTGATCAAGTAGCGGAGGAAGGAGATGACATGACACCGGCGACTGTTGGTTAGTAATTTAGGGAATAGTTTGGGCATGATACGAACTGGTTTTATAGCCAACCTGGCCGACCACTGCTTAACTCATACCGGTTCTGTGTGCATTTCGGTTTTTCATACGACCTGGGTCAATGATATGGCCTATTCATGGTCGTATCAGATCCGGTTCAAATCATTGTTTTTTTTTGGTGAAAGGTTCAAATCATTGTTGATATATATATATATTTTCTATTCCTCTTTTACCATAACAAATAAAAATTTTGTTTAAAGAACATGTTCTTTGACACTTACAGGTGAAGATCACGCTCTACAAGTTAATTTGGGTTTTTCTTTTTCCGGAGTGCAGCGCAGCATTGCTTCAGCTGTTCCGCAATTCACTTGCTCTGACACCCGGAAAAACGAGGCAACGTACCGCCATGGATGCTATGCATCTCTGTCCCCGCGCTACGATACGGTTTCCGGCTGTTAGTGCTTTAACTAGGGGTCTTGGAAGCTCCATAGCCTCTCTTAAAGGTGTCGACCTTTCTTCTTTTTCTGGAATGGATAACTGATACCTAGTTTTCTTAATTGTACTTTCGAAATCATCTTCTGTGACTTGTTTGTGCACCCCAGGTTATTTGTATTTGGTGTCTGGCTTAAGTACCCAAAGTTTTCTACTTGTACATTCATACTTAGAGAAAATCCTTTCCTAGCAATAATCTCCGATTATTTTCTCAATTCGAGTTTCACAGATTTGTTTCAGAGCTGCATCAGATGCTCGAATGTGGGTAGATAATATATCATAAAACTACCCAGGATAGCTAGATAGTATTAAAATGCAAGTAAGAATTTGGTTCTATTGTATTTGTTTCTACCCTGCATAATTGATTTCAAAGATGTTTAATTACGATGAAATAAGTTGTGGTGTCTGTCTTTGTGGTGTGTGACTGTTGCCTAGATAGAAAAATATGTAGTTTTGCCACGAAGTATTGGTTTACAGTGAAGAGAAAAGCTTTTTTAGGGACTGGCTCAGACTAAATATCAAATCTGATACTATAGTTTTAGAGAGATTTGTCTTGTTTATGACTCACATGAGTTTGCTGTGTAGAGCAGATATTGTTGATGCATGGATGTCCGTTAGACAAACTTCATTCAAAACTTTCATGTTTATATTTCAGTTTAAGTGATTGGAAAGGAAAATATATACAAGTGCATTTCAAGGGTTGTGTTGATGTGTTTGTCTCACATCTCCTTTTCTTGAAATTTTTACTCAAACATGAATTACTGACACTTGGTGCAAATACTTTACATTTTGTCAAATTCAACAATAGCTTTGAAGTTTGAATCACTAATAATGTAATAGAAAGTTCCACTCTAATCTTTATTTGATTATACTGAGAATCTTTAACGCCTTATGGAAATTAGCTACTCTTTCTCTCCTCATATCTGGCATCTACTAGGTTAGTTACTTAGCTAATTGCTATCATGAGTTTTATGCAAACAGTGTTTTGGACTTTCTCTGTAGCTTCATTTTCCGGAAGATCCAGAAATGTATGTTTTATAGAAACCTCCAACATAGCTTGAAAAATCTAATAATTACCATTCTTTTGAAGTTTCAATCATTGTGCTAGCCATGTATTACAATGATTGAGTATTTTCAGGCTTAAAGACTAATTCTCTGAAGTTAACTGGAAGAACCGATTTATTTCTTTAAAAAAAAGAATGATGGGTGATTCTATAAGCAATTGGCTTGTACTGAAGTTGGCTTGTCCTGGATATATACAAATCTGAGGGATCATTAATTTGTTGATGCAGCTTGTTCAATTTGGCAGAGACTGGAGCTAAGTCACATAAACCTGTTGGCTTGAAGAAGAAGACATTTGTAATTTCATGCATTAATAGTGACAGTAGTCCGGATGGACGTAAGATAAAAAGAGGCCATCAAACCCCCCGAGAGGAGGAAGCTAATAAGTCCCTAAACAAGACAAACTCTGCAAACCAGGAGGAGATCATTTCTCTTTTCCAACGGTTAAAATCTTCAATATCAAATGAGAGTAGTACGCAAGGCATCATCAACAACAGTAGACATTCCAATAAGTCTTCGGTTTTGGAAATCATTCGTAATTCAAAGAGGCGGCAAACAAAAGGTAATAATATGATGAAATTTATGTGTCATCTTATTGTTGAAATGATTGATTTTTTTGTGTCAGGCAAAGTAGAGGCATTGACAAACTTCAAGTTAACTCGACCACGTTCCAATTTTAGAAGGAGGTCTCCAATTCCTTTGCCGACAGCAGCAAGAGGAAAGAAGGTGCATTTGGATTTATTAGATGATTCAAATGCAAATGAAGAAGTCATGTCGGAGAACAATGTCTCACAATTGAAACTTGGTGAGTTGAAGGAAGTAGCCAAGTCGCGTGGAATTAAAGGGTACTCGAAGCTGAAGAAAAGAGAGCTTCTGGATTTACTCAAGTCCTGAAGTGTAATGTAACACCGTGTCTTTCTTAATTGTCAAACAACCTGACGTTCTGTCTGCTGCTGTTTTCTGTTTATACAGATGAGTGAATGGGTCAGTTATTGCTGTTGAAATTTTTGAAGTTGAAATGTGGAAAAGCTGCAAATTCGTGGGACTAATACACCGAGGCTTTTCATAAACAGTCGTTCCATTCCATTCATATTAGATCAAATAAATAGCTTTTTCTTTTGGGTTAACAACCTATGAAAGGTCTGAACTGTCACCAATGTTAACGGGAGAGGTCTGAAATTTAAAAAGTTAATAACAGAGGTCTGAAATTTCAATTTTGTTGATTTGAGATTTTCCGTCCATTTTTTGGTTAAATTTAACAGAGTTGTGTGAAATGACATTTTTGCCCCTTTAATATTTTGTTTTATTTAATATCTTATTTAAGAAAATGTGAAATGACAATTTTACCCCTAAAGTCAAATTAAAACCACCCAACTCCGGCCACCACCACCCGACTCCGGCGACCACCACCTCGACTCCGATGACCACCATCTCGGCTCTGGCGACCCGACTCCGGCTACCACCTCAACAAAAAAGCTCCGATCTGGAGCTCTGTGGCTCCGACCAGAGCTACAGTGCTCCGATCTGGAGCTCTATTGCCCCGACCGGAGCCACAGAGCTCCAGATCGGAGCTCTGTGGCTCCGGCCGGGGCCACAGAGCTCCGACCAGAGCCTCAAAGCTCCGATCGGAGCCCAATCGGGACCGGTGGCTCCGATTTGGGCCCAATCGGAGCCTTGGTGGTGGTCGCCGGAGTACGGTGGTGGTCGCCGGAGTACGATTGGTGGTCGCCGGAGTATCGTGGTGGCTTCAAGGGCATTTTGGTCTTTTCACTCCAAGCATGTGAGGGGCACACATGATAGAAGGGCGTTTTTGGAAATTTATTTTAGGGTTAAAGGTCCTTTTGGTACCACATGTTTGCATAAATTACACTATTCATACCACTAGTATTTTTTCGTACCGAATTGGTACCATATGTTTCCAAACCTTACTGTTTTGGTACCTCCGTTAGGGTTCTGTCAAAAACAGCCGTTAAATGGCATGTGCAATGCACGTGACCAACCCAAAACTTTCAATTTTGTTACAATTTAGTCCATCTAATACATCCCTAACTTTTATTTTGTTCAATTTAGTCCTAAAACTTCAAAACCAAACCATTTTCCCAAATTGACCTAGCCCTAATTTAACTCAATTGGGGCTAGGTCCCAATTGACCTAGCCGGACCTAGCCTAGGGCTAGGTCCGACCCTGGGTAGGGGTCGCCTGGGTCCGGCGACCATGACCCAGGGTCGGACCTAGCCCATGGCTAGGTCCGGCTAGGTCAATTTGGGGAAATGGTTTGATTTTGAAGTTTTAGGACTAAATTGAACAAAATAAAAGTTAGGGATGTATTAGATGGACTAAATTGTAACAAAATTGAAAGTTTTGGGCTAGTCACGTGCATGGCACATGCCATCTAACGGCTGTTTTTGACGGAACCCTAACGGTGGTACCAAAACAGTAAGGTTTGGAAACATATGGTACCAATTCGGTACGAAAAAATACTAGTGGTATGAACAGTGTAATTTTTGCAAACATGTGGTACCAAAAGGACCTTTAACCCTTTATTTTATTTCCGGTCACATGCCAAGCATGTGACCAACTTCCGTTAGTTTTAACGGAAAAAACTAACGGAGACCGCTGTTATCAACAAAACTGAAATTTCAGACCTCTATTATTAACTTTTTAAATTTCAGACCTCTCCCGGTAATATGGGTGATAGTTCAGACCTTTCATAGACTCTTAACCCTGAGTTTATGGCATATTTTGAGTTAGAATGTCATCTTCCTCTTGAATTTGATGAACAAACCTTTCAAAACCTTGCTATACGGATGGGTATCTGTCAGTAGTACTAGTAGATATATGTGTCCGAATTGAATTCTGTTGACGACTCTTTTCGTCTATTTTCTTTTTATTATTTAGGAATATATGTAATAAAAAGTTCCGTTACCAAGATTTGAAGCCAGGTCTTTCGGGAAAAGCAAAATATCCTGACCAACTAAACTGCAATGGATTATGGACATCTGTTAACGCCACCAGTGTTATCAGAACCGGACCGGACTGGCGGTCCGACCGCGGTCGGACCGGAACCGGACCCCTCACCGGTCCGGTTTGCTTATTTCCGGAGGATGTAAGCGAACCCGGTTCTGAAGTCCGGTTTTCACCGAACCGGCCGGTTTTAGGCGAACCGGGCGGTTCACCGGTTCGCCGGTTCGGACTCTTTTCATTAAAAAAAAATTAAAAAAAAAATTTAAAATTTTTTTAGGGTAAACTTATAGAGAGGCAGGCCCCGATCCGGACTAAAACCTACAGAAGGGTTAACTTACAAAGAGGATATGCAAATTTGCATTTTTTTTACTAAAACCGGTCGGACCCGGTTCGGACCGGGTCCGACCGGCCGAACCGGGAACCGGTGGCCCTGCCGGTTCAGGCCCCGGTCCGGTTCTGATAACACTGAACGCCACACAACAATGATATTTACAGAAAACAAAAAGTCTAGTTATTAATTAGTGTTTAAGTTTGAAAATGTCATATTACCTCTTTTATCTTTGGACTAAATTTTCTATTGAGCTATGTCTTTTTACCGTGCTTCACAAGTATTTTATTTTCATTTTATTTTACATTTTTATATTAATTTAGAGATAAATTCTATAGGAAAAATGATATTAATAACGATTTGATGCAAATTATAGATGTAGTTAAAAAAATGCATACCTATAAAGTTTTACTTATATACAATTAAACTCTCCATAGCAGTAAAAAAGGCATAATCATTGTGTTTGTGAAGCATATTAGAAAAGGCCATGATTTCCACTTAATTTATTTTTTTTAAATGTTATTCTCCCCTTATGTTTTAAAATATGTAATATTGCTCATTTTTCATTAAAATTGGACGAAAACGATTAAATATTTTGAAAATACCCTTATTTAAATTTAAATTTAGAAGTATCTGTTCGTATTTAACTTACTAATAGAGCTCTATGACTAATTTGGTATTGTCTCAAAGGTTAAATAGACCTAAATTTTCCGTCAAAGCTGGTGTGATTCTCTTAAAAATCACTAGCCTTTACATGAATCCAACAAAGCCAATTGTTTTATTATTATTATTTTTTTACATTTTTCTATTAATTTATAGGTGAACTCTGATGGATATCAGTCTAAGAACCGAACAAACAGTCTCATTTATCCGATCCAACGTGAACCGTCAAAAGGTATAACGGAACAAGTCGACCTTCTACTATAGAAAGTAGACGATACCTCTCCATAAGGAGAAGCGATAGTCACTTCTTCCATAGGAGGAAAACAACCTCTCTCCATAAGGAGAGAGGATCGTCCCCTCCCCTATAAAGAGGGGGACGACCCTCTCTAATGGAGAGGGGATCATCCTCTCTCCTATAGGGAGGGGGGCGACCCTTCTCTAGTGGATCCTTCCTTCAAACATAGCGAACAGTCGTCCCCTCTCTAATAGATAGGGGATCGTCCTCTCTTCTATAGAGAGGGGGACGACACCTCTCTATAAAGAGAGGGGATCAACCACTCTCTTATAATAGGAAGATGATCCCTCTCGAGGGATCGTCTCCTCTCCTTATTAAAAGAATTCAATGTCCACCTCAAGAGGTCGATCTCTTATCTTCTAGGAATTGAAGTATGACGAAGCTTCATTGACTTAGTCTAAATATGTGAATCCCTCTCCATAAGGAAAGTATGCATAGACAACTTTCCATACACGGAGACTCGGTGTATCTTAAATACATAAGCCAGTTTCCATAAGAGTGATTCCCTATAATTATAACTCGATATCTCTTCTCATTTTTTACATACTCTTGGAGATCACAATACATATAGCAGTTCTTAGACTTATTTTCTGAGGACTGACTTAAGCTTCAGATGAGGATTACCTAGCAAAAGCCTGGTTTATCCCTTTGTGCAGGTTCGGGCGCACAGACGGTCAGGTTCAATTTTCATCGTAGATCAAAATCCAACACTTGACGCCGTCCGTGGGAAATCTTGCAAAAGTCGTGGCTATTACCCGATCAATCACAGCTAGTCGGCAAACTACAGGTGTTACATCCAATGGATCTCGTCCACCTTCAAGAAGAGATCATCCCGCTGATTTGAACCGAGTGCAGGTACCCCCTGCAAATCCTCCATCATCCCAACGTCCATCCCGTGCGGTTGGTCGTCAAGATGGACCTTTAAGCATACGGTGATGGGCGCCGTAATTGGTAGCCCATATATGTATAGTTTACCTAATGAACTTGGGTAAATGTCACATTAGGGTAATTGGGCTAGACCTGATGGATATATGTCCAATTCGGGTTCGTATTTATATTTCAGGCCTCGTAAACACGTCAAAAATCACATTACGGTTTAGAAAACGTCTCCTAAGGGTCAAAACGGTCCGGAAGCGCGGTACACGTGTCCGGGTTGCGGCAATCCGTAGGTCCGGGTTGCACGGCAATCCGGACCTCGCCGAATTGCCCAAATTCGACGAGGTCCGGATTGCTCTATAGGTATTACGCGATTACCGTTACGCATAGGGAAGTCGAGTTCGCGCATTGCCAATATTGATGACGGTTACCACTTGCTTTTGAACCGTCATCAAACCGCTTCAAAACCGAGTTCGGTCCCAAGGAAGCCTATAAATAGGAGGCCTTGGCCACCCATTTTGACACATCCTCTCATTTGCCCAACTTTGGCATTTTGAGCTCTGACTTCTCTCTAGAAATATTTTCTCTCTCTAGAGTTACCTTTCTCTCTTTAGCCCAATCGTGACTTAAGCATCGGAGAGGGCTCCACTAGCACCCCCCCTCTCCGTGCTAGTATTGGCCCTTTGTGCAGGAACGGGCCCCGCAGCTAAGGCGTGGAAGAGAAATAGGAGTAAGATGTGCCCAGAGGCTAATCGAGACTCAGACTTCTGCCGAGATTCAGACTTTTCCTGAGACACAGACTTTTTCTGAGACACAGCGTTAAAACCGAACACTCTTCATCGGCATTAGGCGAATACCTCTTCCAAGCGAAGGGTGTCAGCCCAAAAACCTGAACAAGCCAATCAGACAGACGCGTCCATCTGACCCAGTTCAACCAGGACGCAACATTTGGCGCCGTCTCCGTGATTCGAACAAAAGTTACCATACTGCAAAGTCATGACGAGTGATCACAACGCTCTCAATAATTCCAATCCGTCAGAAACCAGGAAGCGCCTTGGACGGCGTAAAAAGTCTATGCCGTCACCCGTGCCAGCAAGCAGTGTGCCATCCGCACAACACGACCCAAAAGTTCCAGGCATCCACGTGATACATGGAGGCTTTGGCGCAGGAGGCGAAACGTCATATGAAAGAGAAATATACGCTTCCCTGATGATCCATGAGTCTGAAGGCAGTCAGCAAGGAGATGTTGGCATGGAAGATGTCATTGGCTTTTCTTCAGAAGACAAGACGCACATAACATACCCGCATAGCGACGCCTTAGTCATAACCATGACAATCGACGGCATGGACATCAAGCGTATCTTGGTCGATGGAGGAAGTTCGCCCAACGTCATTACAAAAGACGTCATCCTAGCTCTTGGAAAAAAGAGGAATGTCAACAGGATGAATTCACCCTTTGTGGGATTCATGGGAGATGCAAGTTACCCAAGGGGATCCATAACACTGCCAGTTATATTGGGAGAAAGCGACCCACGTCTCCAAATAGAAGTACCATTCGTGGTAGTGGAAAAGCTTGACGCGTACAATGGTATCTTAGGATACACGACTATGAATGCATGGGGAATGGTGCCATCAACGACACACCAGAAGATCAAATTCCCAACAGCAGCCGGAATTGGTGAAGTCAAAGGAGACCAACAGTTATCAAAGGATTGTTACAACGTGGAAATCCAAAATAACGTTAAGCCAAACAAGGATGACATGCCCATCATCGATGATGATCCAAGAGAAGGCCGTGCCCGACCATCCCCAGTAGAAGATTTAAAGCAAATAAAGGTCGAAGAGCCGGACAGAATTGTCCAAATTGGAGCATCCTTGTCAGAAGATGAAGTGATAGAAATCACAGCACTCCTCAAAGAGTACAAAGAGTTATTCGCATGGTCACCAAGCGACATGCCTGGAATAAGCGCAGATGTTATCTCCCATAAGCTCAACATCAAGCCAGGAACTCGAGCTGTAGCCCAGAAACTTCGACCCCTCGGCGGCGATAAGAAACCGGCAATCAGAGAAGAAGTAGGAAGACTGCTTGACGCAGGATTCATTGAAGAGTCAAGATACCAAACATGGGTGGCAAACCCGGTTTTGGTACCTAAATCAAGTGGCAAATTGAGAATGTGCATCGATTACAGAGATCTCAACAACGCATGCCCCAAAGATTCATATCCTCTTCGAAGAATCGACCAGCTAGTCGATGCCACCGCCGGCCATGAGTTAATGTCCATAATGGATGCATACTCAGGATACAACCAGATCCCGATGTTCAAAGATGATGCACGCACACTGCATTCTATGCAGATAGCGAAATATACAACTACACGGTGATGCCATTCGGCTTGATCAATGCGGGAGCAACATACCAGCTGATGGGTTCCGCTATGGCCGTTAGGCCCTTTAACAGTGAGTACACGGTGAATAGGCCCACTGGGCCCTAAAAGGAGGTCAGGATGACCAAGGCGAAGGGTCCCGACAGAGGAAGTCCCGACGGTAAAAGGTCCCGACAGAGTCGGTCCCGAAAGGCGAGCTAGGCGCTCCCGATGAGATGCCTTTAAGTAGGCCCCGATGACGAATCCCTGAGAATGATTGGCCCTGTCACGATGACGAGGGGCCCCGAGCGGTGACACAATGAGATAACTCTGGAGTCCCCGATATTGGTTGGGACTTGCTATCAGAGGTTGAGGCCGAGATACGCGGAGCGTGGCCGAGATAAGCGAGATCATGGCCTAGATAGGCGGGATCGTGGCCGAGATACGCGGAGCGTGGCCGAGATAGGCCAGATCATGGCCTAGATAGGCGGGATCGTGGCCGAGATACGCGGAACGTGGGCTAACCGCCCCAGCGGTTCTCCAGGTAACTGAGGTAGCTCTTCGCCTATAAAAGGGCAGCAGTTACCTCAGATCACATATGTTTTGATATACACTCTTTGAGATTCTTGCTTACCAGTTCATACGAGATACTCATTTAAGCATCGGAGAGGGATTCTGGGTCACCGCCCGGTCTATCCCCTCTTGCAGGACTACGTGGAGCGAAGGAGTTCGGATCGCCGTCAAGACCGTACCGGAGTTCCAACCGTGATCCAACATTGGCGCTGTCTATGGGAAGCGTGACGAAAAGCTAGTATGACTTCTACTCGTTCAATGGCGGCTGGTAAGCAGAGAAGGCAAGGACAATCTGGTGGTTCCCGTCATCCTGCCGGGACGACTCTGAATTCGCCACCGGAGCGTGCTGAGGACCAAAATCTCCCTGCTGAGGTCTCCCGGACAGGGGGGCACAATGAAATTCCTGAGGATGCTGTTTAACACCAAGAGAATAGAGAGGAGGAGGCTCCTCCAAACGCGGATCTGACGAAGGCTGTGGCGGATGCCATGCCGATGTTTTTGGCGGCCGTGGAGGCTCTCTTAGAGCGGAGAGAGGCGGCCAAGAGGCAGGAGGGGGTGCCCCCGCCAGCAGAGGTTCAGAATGTGCAGGAGGCCCAACCCAGGAGCCAGGATAAGGGTAAGGAGCCCGCTCAATCAGAGCGATTTGTGGTCGACGGACCAGGACCAGTGCAGCATAGGACCATTCTCCTCAATGGTCCCATCACCCCCGATCAGGTGGTGAAGATCGTGAACATCTGCATGGGGGAGCAGAAGTCGATGATGTCGGAACTGAGGGATCGATCCACCCATCCCTTCGTTCCCTGACTAATAGACACCCTTGCCCCGCCAAGGCTGGGTATCCCCACAGTGAAGGAGTATGATGGCGAGGGAGATCCGGTTCGTCATGTCCAGAAGCACCTCATGGCTTGTCTGGGCAGAGTCCCGAACGATGATATCATGTGTGTACTGTTCCCGAATACACTTGGAGAAAGAGCCCTGACCTGGTTCTTCAGCTTGCCCCCAGGGTGCATCACCTGCTAGGCTGATATGCATGATCGTTTCATTCAGCAATACCAGGTTCGTCGGCGTCTCCTGAAGAGTGTGAGGTCCCTGGCCCAGGTGGTATAAAGGCCCGACGAATCGCTGGCACAATATTATCAGCGATATACTGCCAGCGTGGCGGAGATTGATGAAGAAATATCGGAGGGAGAGACTATTCGCACCTTCCTGCGGAACCTGACAGCCCCCTATGGTTCCGACCTGATGCACAGCGTGGCTGAGAAGGCTGTGTGAAACATGGAGGCACTACAGAAGAGGGTGAAGCAGCAAATCGACGTGCAAGAGTCGAAAATAGCTGCCGGAGAGCTTGATCCTCCGAAGTCGAATAAGGGGAGGCAGTCGCTCAAGCCATTGGACGACCATAAGCGGAAGGATAAGTCCGAGAGCAGTCGGACAGGCGTCCCCCGAGGAAGGATAAGCAGGAGGACTATAGCATCCCTCTGAATAGCTCCATGGCGGAGGTGCTAGCGGTCATGGATCGACAGGGTATCTCTAGGTACCCCCCGAAGAAGGAAGGAGAGTTTATGGGATCCCGCACCGATCGTTACTGTCGGTTCCACCGCGCCAGCGGCCACGACACTAACCACTGTCGGGAGTTGAAGAAGGAGATTGAAAAGCTGATCCAGAAGGGAAAGCTTAAGGAGTTTGTGGCTGAGAGGCGGTGTCGTTCCCGCTCCCGATCTCGATCGCGGTCCCCTTCCCGCGATCGGTCCCCGAAGAAGAAGAAGTCGGAGCCAGAATCCTCTGGTGCCCGTAAGGAGAAGCGCGGCACCATCAATGTGATTCACGGGGGATTTGCTGCGGGAGGTGACACCACAGCCTCTCGGGAGGTCTATGCCTCTAGAATTTCCGCTGCTGTGGTGCTGGGTAAGAGGTCCCGATCCTGGACTGCGAAGGAAGAGATGGTGATTTCCTTTTCAGCGGAGGACCTGGTAGGTGTGGAGAGTCCACACGATGATGCTTTGGTCGTGACCCTGGACGTGGATGGGTACGAGATGAAGCGAATATTGATCGACGGAGGGAGCTCCTCCGACATTCTGTTTATGGATGCGCTGGAAGCCATGGGGAAAACGAAGAAGGATCTCAAGGAGGTGACCTTTCCGATGGTCGGGTTCTCTGGTATTACCTCCTATCCGTTGGGAATGATCACCTTACCAGTGGAGTTCGGTAGCGGGTGGAAAGCGGAGAGGAGAAATGTGGACTTCGTGGTGGTTGAGTCCGCGGGGACGTACAACGCGATTATCGGGAGAACCACCATCAACCCCTGATGGCAGTTGCCTCGACTGTGCACCAGAAGATGAAGTTCCCGACCGACCACGGAGTCGGGGAGGTCAAGGGCGACCAGGTGGCTTCCTGGAGGTGCTATGTTAATGCCACCCGAAGGAAAAGACGGGAGGCCATGACTATCCTCCAAACAGACGCTGATCCCAGAGAGGAGATTGGGCGTCCCGCCCCCATGGATAATTTGAAGGAGGTCGAGATTGACGGACCTCAGAGGAAGGTGAAAATCGGGTCCGCCCTGTCCGACGAAAGGGCCCAAGAGTTGATTGAGCTGCTGAAGGAGTTCAAGGAGCTGTTTGCCTGGTCCCCGAGTGACATGCCAGGAATCAGCCCCGATGTGATCGTGCATGAATTGAAGATTGATCCCGCGATCAAGCTTATCGCGTAGAAAAGGCGTCCGATGGGCGCGGACAAGAGGATCGCGATCCAGCAGGAGGTGGGCAGGTTGCTCGATGCTGGATTTATCAAGGAGCTCCGAATCCAGACTTGGGTCGCCAACCCGGTGCTGGTGAAGAAGAGCAATGGGAAGTGGCGGATGTGTGTTGATTTTCGCGACCTGAATAAGGTTTGCCCGAAGGACTGTTACCCGCTTCCGAGAATCGACCAGTTGGTGGATGCGACGTCGGGACATGAGTTGCTGAGCTTCATGGACGCTTACTCGGGTTATAATCAGATCAAGATGGCTAAGGAGGATGCCCCCCACACTGCCTTTTATGCCGACAGTGACATCTATCATTATGATGTCATGCCTTTCAGATTGATCAATGCTGGGCAACCTACCAGCGGATGGTGAACAAGTTGTTCGGAGACATGCTGGGGAAAACCATGGAAGCTTACGTGGACGATATGCTGGTGAAGTCCCGACAGGCTGAGGATCATGTGCACAACCTAGCCACGGCGTTTGAGCGGATGAGGCTTCATCAGGTTCGTTTGAACCCGACCAAGTGCGCCTTCGGAGTCCACTCGGGGAAGTTTTTGGGCTTTATGGTAAGCCAGCAAGGAATTGAGGTGAATCCTGAGAAGCTGAGGGCAATCGAGGAGATGAAGTCTCCGATAAATCATCGGGAGGTGCAAGTGCTGAATAGCCGACTGGCTGCAATGAATCGCTTCCTGTCCAAGGAAAGTGACCGATCTATGCCGTTTTTTGAAGTTCTGAGGGCCAACAAGAAGTTTGAGTGGACTGCCAAGTGTGAAGAGGCGTTCCAGGCAGTCAAGCAGCACCTTCGCACCCTCCCGCCATTGGCGAAACCGATCCCTGGCGAGCCGCTCTATCTATATTTGGATGTTTCTGAATTTGCCATTAGCTCTGTGTTAGTGAAGGTTGTCGAGGGTAATCAAGTCCCCGTTTATTATGTAAGCAAGGCATTTGCCAAATCTGAAATGAATTACCCCGCCGTTGAGAAGTATCTCTTTGCGTTGATTATTACAACTCGGAAGCTGAGGCCTTACTTCCATGCGCATGATATTACTGTGTTGACGAATCAACCTCTGAAGCATTTTTTGAACTGACCTGATGCGTCGGGGAGATTAGTGAAATGTGCAGTTGAGCTTAGTGAGTTTCGCATACACTTTGCTCCGAGAACGGCTATTAAGGACCAGACGTTGGCGGATTTCATAGCAGAGTCTACAGCCCCCGATCTGAAAGAAGCGGGCCCTGTAGAGGGGGCAATCATGGAGGTCCCGATAGCAGAAAAACCAGAAATGGCAGAGCAATCAGAACATCCAAATGAGGAAATACTTGGGAAATGTACACGGATGGCTCTTCGAGTTCAGATGGGTCAGGAGCAGGGTTCGTGTTGATACCACCAGGTGGGGGTGAGCCCCTTCGATATGCTTTAGATTTAACGTTCAGAGCCACGAACAACGAAGCTGAGTATGAGGCTCTTATCACAGGCCTGAAAATTGCGAGAGGTACGGGAGTTGCTCACTTAAGGGTGAAATGTGACGCGGGCCTGATTGTGAATCAAGTCCAAGGACGATATGATGCGAAGAGCCCGATGATGAAAAAGTACCTTCGCGAGGTGCAAGTCTTGAAGGAGAACTTCAAAAGTTTCGACATCGAGGCGATCCTGAGGGAGGAAAACGTGGAAGCAGATGCCTTGAGAAAATTCGCCTTGGGGGCACCCCTAGAGGAAAATCGGAAGGTGCACTTACTGGAGAGGGTGATCTTGTCGACCACCGACCCGTTGGAGGTGTGTGCTATTGAAGCAGGATCAGAGGAGGAACCCACATGGATGACCCTGATAGTCGCGTATCTGACTACGGGGGCAGTCCCTGATGATAGAGTACTAGCTGACAGGATACGTCGGATCGCGGTTAATTACGTGGTGCTGGACAATCAGCTGTACAAAAAGGGGTGGTTCTCGACTCCTTACTTGAAATGTGTGGTGGAGCCCGACACAAATCGGATCCTTATGGAGGTGCACGAAGGGGTCGCGGCTTGTCATGAAGGGGCCCGATCCATTACGAGGAAGGTGTTGAATCTGGGCTATTATTGGCCTACGATGAGCAAGGAGGCGACGGTATTAGTCCGATCCTGTCACGCGTGCCAGAGGTACGCTCCGAATATCGTGGCTCCGGCTGCTAATCTGACGTCTATCAAGAGTGCTTGGCCCTTCGCGCAGTGGGGTATCAACTTGGTGGGACCTCTCCCGCAGGCACAAGGTCAGTGTAAATATCTGCTTGTGGCTATCGATTATTTTTCGAAATGGATAGAAGCTAAGGCGTTGGCCAAGACGTTGGGGAACCAGATCGTCAAGTTTCTTCAGACTCATATTGTATCCAGATACGGGATTCCTAAGGTGGTGATCAGCGATAATGGTCCACCGTTTAACGGGGCTCAAGTCAAGGAGTATCTGGAGGAGTTGAACATCGAGCATCATACAGCCTCTGTTCATCATGCTCAGACTAATGGCCAGGTGGACTCAGCCAACAAAATCGTGATGGATGGCCTGAAGAAGAGGGTCTATGCCTTGAAGGGCAAATGGCTGAACGAGCTGGAAAACGTGCTTTGGGCTGTTAGAACGACACCCAAACAATCAACTGGGGAGACTCCGTTTGGCCTCGTTTATGGCACGGAGGCTGTTGCTCCCGTGGAGGTAGCTGTGGCGTCCCATCGGATGAGATATTATGAGCCTTTGACGAATGATGAAATGAGACGTCTTGATTTGGACTTGCTCGAGGAAAAGAGGCAGGAAGCCGATGAAGTCCAGGCTCGGATGCGTTTGGCGACAGCCAGATATTACAACCAGCGAGTTAAGTCCCGAAAATTCTTCGTCGGAGAACTAGTTTGGCGTCGGAATGAGTTTAACCTTTTGGATCGGATCAACAAGATGTCACCAAAATGGGAAGGACCTTACAAGGTCATGGGGATGCCAGCTCCGAATGCGTACAAGTTGGAAGACCTCTATGGCAGAGTATTGAAGCATTCTTTCAGTGGCGAACACTTGAAGAAATGTCATGCTTGATGAAAAGTCGCCTTAAGTGGTGCCTGATGAAAAGTCGCCTTAAGTGGTGCCCGATGTAAAATCGCCTTAAGTGGTGTAAGTTATTTATCATTTGATTCGATGTAAGCATATTTTGTGCCATCAATGAATAAAGAGGTTGCTTCCGATCAGATTATTCTTAGATTTATTCTAAGTGTTGTTTAGAAGTCACCTTAAGTGGTGCACGAGAAAAAGCCGCCTTAAGTGGTGCACGAGATTAAGTCGCCTTAAGTGGTGCACGAGATTAAGTCGTCTTAAGTGATGCATGGTTCTTGGATTTATTCTAAGTGTTGCGAAGTCGCCTTAAGTGGTGCAAGCTGTTAAGTCGCTTTAAGTGGTGCACGAGACTAAGTCGCCTTAAGTGGTGCACGGAATTAAATCGTCTTAAGTGATGTGTGAAAATGTCTTAAGTGTCGAGGTTTCGCCTTAAGTAAGTATATTTAAGTTGCTTGGAAGAAGTGCAATGGAAAATCGGAGAGATAGTCTGATATTAATGAGGGCTCAAAGGCCCGAGGATTACAAAATGAGGAAAAATACAAGGACTCTAATGATAAAGCGTTTAGGCTTGGTCCTTATCGGCGACATCAGCGGGAGCAGGGTCCACAAGATCTATGGCAGAAGGCTCCACAGGTTCAGCTGCTGGAGGGTCGATTATCGGGGTGTCGGTACTTGGAGGCTCCGCCATGTCTTCAACAACCGCGGGAGTGCTCCCCTCATCACTCTCCTCCGAGAGGGCAAAGTATTTCTTCGCGAAGGGAGCGAGAGACGGAGACTTGTCGAAGTTGATGGCGTCGCCATACTCCAGGTGGAGTTCGTCGACTGCGTTGAAGAGGGTGTTCTCCACCTCCGCGCTGCAGAACTTCACCGCATCAGCCTGGAAGTCCTCGGACCCCCGATAATCTTCTCGGCCCTTGGTCTCGGCCGCGACCAGCTGTGCAGGGACCTCAGCAATTTGCTCCTCCAGAGCCTCCTTTTCAAGGACAAGTTTGTCCTCAGCAATTCGCCGCTCCTGCCGCTCCCGCTTCAGGAGCCCCTCGAAGTCACGAACCTGCTTTTGGAGGTCCCGAGTCTTTCGGTCGAGGATGGCCTACTCTTTGGCCAGTTTTCCCCGCGAAGACTCGGAGGCCGCGAGATCCTCCTCATGATTAGCTATGACCGCGGGAGCCCCCTTTGCCCGCTCCTGCTCCAGGGCTTCCTCGAAGGCGAAGATGTACCCGAAGCAGCGGTTGATGTCCGCCATTTCCTGCGAAGGGAAAGTGTTAGCATATGAATATCTTGCCTTATTGATGAAAAGGTATTGATGAAGAGGAGGAGAATGTCTTGGATGTCCAGACGAATGTCCTCCCGATCCAAGGAAATCGGATACCTTAGAGTGGGCAGGATTGAGCCTGCTAGCAGATGGGGAGCCAGCTCTGGGTATGCGTCCCCTTGTCGGAGCTGGACCCCTTGCAGCGTTTGGATCGGGGTCCAGAGAGCCTCCTTCTGCGCGGGGTCGAAAACCTTGTAAAAACTCCCGTCGAAGGGGAGAGGAGAAGGACCGACGCGAGTCGTGGAGGGGCGCGCCTCCAACTCGCCCTGAGCCGGAGAGGGAGTGAAGTCGTGGATGGGCGACGGTTGTCGCTGTTGTGAAGAAGGCGAGGGGGGCAGCCCCTTGGAGGTTGGTTTCAGTGGGGACTGTACCGCCCTCTGACGAGGAATCAGGGAGCCGCCCTCATCCGTCTCCTCGGAGGAGTCCAGATTCTCCACCCGACGAAATTGATCGCCGGTCGGGGTGTCTCCAGCCCCGAAAAGTGGCGCCCCTGCTGAAGGAGGCGCCCCTGCTGAAGGTGGTGCCCCTGCTGAAGCTCCAGCACCCGATGGAGTTCCCGAGTGACCTGCACCTAGAGGACGAGAGGCTTCAGAAATATAGTCAGGAAGTTGGTTAGGGCCCTTACACCAAACGACGCGCCGAGAAACATATTGATCTTTCCCGTGGAAGTTGTTGTAGCCCGCCTTCAGGACGCGAGGAGTTTCCCCTCGGAGGACACGTTTGACATCTGCGATGCGGGCCTCCATGGTCGAAGGGACCAACTCCTTAGGAACTAGCTTCCTGTACGATTTAATAGCTAGGCGGAGCTTTTTACCTTCTTCAGCACTCTGGACATCGAAGAGTTTGTGCACCTCCACCCGGCTCCGCTTTGTCCTCTCCGCGGAGGGAGATCCCGACGGAGCAGCAACTTTCTTGGCCGACTTCCTCTTCCGCGCGGGGCGGACAGCGTCGGTCTCCCCCTGCTTAAGGATCAGATTGGTCAGCACGGATACCTTCTTAGCTGCAAACAAATGGAAACAGAGATTAGAAACGTTACCCAAGGAACCCTATTGGAGGGGCCGTCGAAGAGTTGACCCCCCAGAGACTATGTCGAGGAGTCGGATCCCGGCATTCACCAGGTCCCGCTCCGTCAAAGAATTAGCATCGAGGGGAGTATAGGACTCCCCCCATCGGTAAAGCTGGATAAGGTAAAGGGTCTGGAAGACGTCATCAGAGTAGGTGTGGTAAGCGGGAGGAGAGTCCGCTTCCACCTCCCATCGGGGCCACGGGATCGAAGAATTCTGGATGAAGAAGTAGCTCCTCTTCCACCCACTGTTATCGGACCCCGTGTCGATCAGGAGTCCCCGACCCTTGACCACCTTCCAGGTGTCATTGGTCCAGCTGCACAACGCGAGTTGCGTCTTGTTCCACTTGGGCATCCGGGGGTAGAAGGCACAGACCCCCGCCTCGTTGCACTTCATCCCGTAGAAGGTTCTGAAGAGCTGGAGGCTGTAAACCCACTTCTGTCGGAAGCAGAGAACCTGAAAGGCGTTCCATAGGCGGATGGCATGGGGAGAGAAGGTAGTTGGATGCGTCTTATAGTGTTGGCACAGCTCAACCAGGTTGCCACAGAAGGGGAATCGATCCCCGCCGATATTTGCCCCGTAGAGACAAATACCTCCCCTTTCCGGGGACGGGTAACCTCAAGGTTACTCGGGAGGCGAGGCCAAGGATATGGGAAGCGAGGCTCCCAGGTAGAAGTGATGCAGCCCTCCCGGAAAGCGGCCTCATAGGCAGTGCTGGAAATGTCGTTGGGTGCATAGTCGAAATTGAAGGGCTTTCTCCCCTCGGAACTGGATCCACTATCTGAAATCAGCCATGGCAAGGAAAGGAAAATTGGGTTTTTCGGAAAAATTGCAAACGAACTAATCAAAGATGAAAAAAGAGATATACAAGCAACAGGGAAGAAATCCTTACCAGACATGATGACTCGAACTGGAAGGGATGACCTGAAAAGTTGCCGGAAAGTTGATCGGAGAGCAGAAAGCCTTGAGTTCTCAGAGTTGCAGAGAGCTTTTGAAATTTTGGAAACGGTAAAAGGGAAACAGTTCCCAGGGTTAGGGTTTTATAGGAGAAGAGGACAAGTGAAAGGACATTCTGATCTGGGTCGTCGAAGTAGAAACGTTTTAATCTGAACCGTTGAGATGAAACGTGCAGAATGGAAATGGGCGTAATGATGAAACGGCCTGAAAAGCACTTTTTCAGAAAAAGCAAGCGCGAAAAATCAGGCACGGGTGCCAAAGACGTCGCTTCGTCATCTGCTGCATTTAATGACTGAGGAACCGAGGAGTCTTCTCGGATTTGGTGACTATCCTCGAGGTATCGAGGAAACGTGGACGAGAAGATCCGTATCAAGTGATTTTGTTAAGGGAAAGGTCCCCGACTCCGATGTCGGGAGGTCGGGAGTTGAAAGACACGACGAACTGAAAGTCCCTCATGTCTTGGGGGCAAATGATGGGTTCCGCTATTCCCCGACTCCGAATTCGTCACCGTTAGGCCCTTTAACAGTGAGTACACGGTGAATAGGCCCACTGGGCCCTAAAAGGAGGTCAGGATGACCAAGGCGAAGGGTCCCGACAGAGTCGGTCCCGATAGGCGAGCTAGGCGCTCCCGATGACGAATCCCTGAGAATGATTGGCCCTGTCACGATGACGAGGGGCCCCGAGCGGTGACACAATGAGATAACTCTGGAGTCCCCGATATTGGTCGGGACTTGCTATCAGAGGTTGAGGCCGAGATACGCGGAGCGTGACCGAGATAAGTTAGATCATGGCCTAGATAGGCGGGATCGTGGCCGAGATACGCGGAGCGTGGCCGAGATAGGCGAGATCATGGCCTAGATAGGCGGGATCGTGGCCGAGATACGCGGAACGTGGGCTAACCTCCCTAGCGGTTCTCCAGGTAACTGAGGTAGCTCTTCGCCTATAAAAGGGCAGCAGTTACCTCAGATCACATACGTTTTGATATACAATCTTTGAAATTCTTTCTTACCAGTTCATACGAGATACTCATTTAAGCATCGGAGAGGGATTCTGGGTCACCGCCCGTTCTATCCCCTCTTGCAGGACTACGTGGAGCGAAGGAGTTCGGATCGCCGTCAAGACCGTACCGGAGTTCCAACCGTGATCCAACACCAGCGAATGGTCAATACCACCTTCGGCGATTTAATTGGGAAGAAAATGGAGGCATACGTGGATGACATGGTTGTGAAGTCAACCAAAAGGCGCAACCATATTGATGACTTACGAGCAATCTTCAAAAGAATGCGTGAATATCAAGTCCGCCTGAATCCAACAAAGTGTGCTTTCGGTGTACAATCAGGAAAAATCCTGGGATTCATGGTGAGCCAGAGAGGGATAGAGGCTAACCCAGAGAAGGTACGGGCAATTGAAGAAATGGAATCCCCAAAGAAACATAAGGAAGTCCAGCAACTAAATGGCCGCCTAGCAGCTTTAAACAGATTCCTTGCCAGGATAAGTGACAAGACACTCCCCTTCTTTGAAGTCTTGCGTGCAAACAAGAAGTTTGAATGGACACCGGTGTGTGAAGAGGCCTTCCAACAATTAAAGCAACACTTGCGCACATTGCCAGCATTGGCAAAACCGATACAAGGCGAGCCCCTTTACCTGTACATATCGGTGAGCAACACGGCATTCAGTTCAGTACTTGTCAAACAAAAAGGGACTACCCAGCTCCCAGTATACTACGTAAGCAAGATACTCGCAAAGTACGAGATAAACTACATGCCAATCGAGAAATACCTGTACGCGCTTATAATAGCAGCAAGGAAACTGAGGCCATACTTCCACGCACACGAAGTAACAGTCTTAACAGACCAACCCCTGAAGCACATCTTGTCAAAGCCAAACATGTCAGGAAAGTTAACGAAGTGGTCGGTGGAGTTAAGTGAATTCCGCATTCATTTCGCTCCTCGAACAGCAATCAAGGGGCAAGCATTGGCAGACTTCATTGCAGAGTTCACCGGGATAACACCCAAGACAAATGTCCAAGACGGAACTCAACGAATTGAACAACATACCGAAGTATGGCAAATGTACACCGGTGGATCTTCAAATGTAGGAGGATTAGGCGCCGGATTCCTCCTAATTCCACCCGACGGATCCAATCCATTGAAATATGCTCTAAACTTAACATTTAAAGCAACAAACAACGAGGCGGAGTACGAGGCATTGATAACTGGCTTAAGAATTGCAAAAGGTGCTGGAGTTAAGCACCTAAGAGTGAAGTGCGATTCGCAATTAGTCGTCAATCTAGTTAAAGGCGAATACGCGGCAAAGTCAGAAAATATGCAAAAATACCTGGGGCAAGCAAAAGACCTCATCACAAGCTTCGATTCCTTCGACATTATCGCGGTGCCTAGAGAAGAAAATCAAGAAGCCGATGCCTTGAGCAAGTTCGCACAAGGCAATGAACAGGGCAAAGAAACGCATTTCGTGGAAAACAGAATCTTGTCAGTAATTGACAAATTCGAAATCTTGTGCATCAGTCCAGATCCGGATTGGATGACCCCAATATTGGCATATCTCAAAGACCACAAGCTCCCCGAAGACAAAGTTCAAGCCCAAAAAATCCAGAGACAAGCTGTCAACTACGCGTTGATAGATGACCAGCTTTACAAGAGAGGATTTTCAACCCCATACCTAAAGTGCATCACCTTCCGAGAGGGCCAGAAAGTGTTAGAAGATTTGCATAAAGGTCAAGAGGCCTGCCATGAAGGTGCAAGATCTCTAATACGCAAGACGTTGAGCTTAGGATACTATTGGCCAACCATGAAGAACCAAGCTACGCACTTGGTCGGAGAGTGCGAATCTTGCCAACTTTACTCAAGAAGTATCACGGCACCAGCCGCGGAGCTAAGCCCAATTGCAAGTTCCTGGCCATTCGCACAATGGGGGATAGACTTGGTGGGCCCACTTCCAAAATCAAAAGGCCAAACCAAGTACATTGTCGTCGCAATCGACTACCTTTCGAAGTGGATCGAGGCAAAGGCATTAGCACGAACAACCGATGCACAAATAATGGATTTCATTCGAAATCACATCATCTCACGATACGGAGTTCCAAAGGTGCTAATCAGCGACAATGGACCACAATTCAAGAGTTCAAGGCTTCAAACTTGCGAAAGGCTCAACATCAACCACCGTTTCGCATCAGTCCGCCATGTTCAAACCAACGGACAAGTCGAAGCCGCCAAAAAGACCGTCCTAGACGGTCTCAAGAAGAGAGTGCATGCACTAAAAAGAGGGTGGGCAGAAGAGCTTAGCAGTGTGCTATGGGCACTACGAACAACTCAAAGGAGTCAACCGGAGAAACACCATTCAGTCTGGTATATGGAACGGAACCAGTCGCTCCCATCGAAATTGTTGCCTCATCCTACCGCACAACCCGTTTCGACGCCCAAGCCAACGAAGTAGACATGCGTCTAGACTTAGACCTGGCTGAAGAAAAAAGGCGTAACTCGGAGCATAATCAGGCACGCATGCATGTGATAACTGCAAGATATTACAACAGAAAGGTGAAAGAAAGATAATTCCATGTCGGAGAAATGGTGTGGAGAAAGAATGAGTTCTCACATCTCGATTAAATTAACAAAATGTCTCCAAAATGGGAAGGCCCTTACAAGGTCATATCCATCCCGTATATCAACGCATATCACCTTGAAGATGCAAATGGCAATGCCTCTACGAACACGTTTAGTGGAGGACACTTGAAGAAATTCCATGGATGAAAGGATAATCTTCTGTCACAAAAGGAGCTGTCGTATCAAGCCGTTTTGCTCTTATTTTCATAATGCATCTACTTGTTGAAAAGTCCACACTCTCAAATAAAGTGGCATCTTTGTAATAATCGCATGAACCTAATGAAGTTGTTCTATCTTCGTAGGAACATCACTATTCTATATACGTTACTTGGAAGCAAAGCAAAGTAACTACAACAACTATTATCTACATCAACAATTCAAGACATTATGCTATGTGCAAGCAAAAATCTACTACGCGTTATGACAACGCTTATCATCAGCAACAACTTACTCATATTGACGACTATATCAAAAGGCGTCATCAAGGAATCAACAACATGGAATTAAAACAAAGATATATTCAAAGTCAGCATGCTGCAACAACATTTTGCAAGGACATACTTGCAACCTTTTACTTCAAAACGTCATGTTAACGACGTTCTATTTCAAAGCGTCATATTAACGATGTTCTATCAACAATGTCCTATTGATGACATACAAATGACATGCTGTGACATCTCTTGTTAGAGGCAAATCCTCATGTTCATCGCCATTCCCTGGATTCAAAACAGGACGGGCAAATACAATACGGGACTGATCACCCCATAAGTGGCGGAAGTTCTCTTGTTAGACAACGACCCCACGCTACAACAAGTGTGTATATCCTATTAAGGGTTCACACTATACGGTGAACGTCCTCTTGTTAGATGACAATCCCGTACTATGAATTCCTGCTTAAGGGTTCACTCTTTATGGCGAATGTCCTCTTGTTAGATGACAATCCCATACTATGAATTCCTGCTTAAGGGTTCACTCTTTATGGCGAATGTCCTCTTGTTAGATGACAATCCTATACTATGAATTCCTGCTTAAGGGTTCAATCTTTATGGCGAATGTCCTCTTGTTAGATGACAATCCCGTACTATGAATTCCTGCTTAAGGGTTCACTCTTTATGGCGAATGTCCTCTTGTTAGATGACAGTCCCATACTATGAATTCCTGTTTAAGGGTTCACTCTATACGGCGAACGTCCTCTTGTTAGATGACAATCCCGTACTATGAATTCCTGCTTAAGGGTTCACTCTTTACGGCAAAAGTCCTCTTGTTAGATGACAATTCCGTACTACAGGTTTTCAAAGCGTGTTGCGTGGTTCCCGGACGCGGAAATCATGCATCACAATACATATTTTCAAAACGTGTTACGTGGTCCCTGGACGCAGGAATCACGTATCACAAATATTTTTTCAAAAACCAAAATGTTTTTACGTATGCTTCCCCAACGCGGGTTGATACACGCTGGCAGGTGCGCACCCTGTTTACAAAACTCATAAAATTTACAAGTTGAGTCTTGTACAATGTCGCCTTAGAGTGGAACTAAGAGACGGTATAAACTAGTATCTTGCTTAGCCAAGATAACACCTTTCAAATAGCAAAGGCCAGTGTCAAGTGCCTTTGTGCCAAGTACCCGCGCCAAATACACTACTTGTTAAAAAAAGTCGCTATACGCGAAATGCTTGACAGGTTACAACATATATAGCGGCAAGCTATTCAGGAAAGAAGGGCAACATGCGTAATGCATCATGCAAGCAATCTTGAGAACATCTCAAATCATCAATCAAGAAGTGGCTATCGGTCACGGCTGCGGGGACTACGTCTATGTTACTAGTCATCCACATTCAACAAAAACAGTAATTGATAACGGTATGAAATATTACTAACAAGTTATCATGCAAACTGCTATGCATAAAGCAGGTTCAAACGACATAGTTCAAAGCGAACAAGTCACAAGAAATAACCAAGGAACAATCCATGCCAAGTTCCAAACACAAAAGCCAGAAGCAAAGTGGAAAAAGAACCCAACAAGCTCAAAATAAACATCAAAGTGCAGCTTAAGTAGCGGCACCACCTGCAGAAGGCTCGGGGGCAACCTCCATAAACTCAAGAGAGGTAACAACGACATTTACACCTCCACTGTCGTCAACCAACATCTCATAGTTGGGAACTCCACGCTCCAAAAGGCTTAAAGACGCAATATGAGAAAGGGCATAACTCGCATAAGGCCCTAGCTCGCCAAAGGGGAACTCAGGTTCAAGATCCTTCACCCGAGTGAAGTAATCTTCGGAACGCTCACTCATCAACTTGTTCACCTTCTCCTCAATAGCAGCTTCGAATTTAGAAGTACCCATGTACTTGGTGTTGGGATCAAAATGACGCGGCCACAAACTTCACAGAATGGACTTCTAGGCTTCGCCTTCGACGTAGCTCTCTCGAGGACTTGATTTCCTCCGGGAGACTTTTAAGGTCGAGCACCTAAAAAGGGGTGGGGATGGCCCCTGATTCCACTCCGAAGCTTAAGTTAGTAATGTATTTGAGAGTGTAATATATAAGTATTCAGAGCATATTGTTAGAGTCGTCTTCTCTTTTCCCAGAACTATCGGGAGTTTGATTGCTCCCATTAGATAGGTGGTCCTTCCTGCAAATCCTATGAGGGGGAAGTCGACTTTCATGAGGTCCCTTTGGGTCAGACCCAAATTCTGAAAGGCCTTGAAGAAAAGTATATATGTCGAGCTTCCACTGTCGATGAGGATACTCTTTACTTCGTACTCTGCAATAGTGGCGGTGATGACAAGGGCGTCCTCATGTGGTTGAGTCACCATCATGAGGTCGTCCGTAGTGAAACTGATAGTTACTGCCTCAGTCTTTGCAGGCGCTTTTCCTTTTCCATCACGAGCTATTTGGGCGGCATATACTTCGCGGGCGGTGCTGGTCTCTCCTCCCGAGGCGAAGCCTCCCGCGACGACATTGATTGTCCCCCTTTGTATTGGGGCGACGTTATTGTGAGGGGGAGATCGAGAATTCCCCCGATGACTTCGACTTCATTTTTGCTGGGGTTTGAACGGTTTGTCGATGAATTTCGACAACTTCCCCCTTTTGATCAATGTCTCGATGTCTTTTTTGAGGGCCACACAATCGTCGGTGTCGTGCCCTTGTACTCGATGGTAACGGCAATTGTTGTTCATCTGGGATCCCATCGGGCCTTTTCTTACTTGAGGAGGATCGCCCAGCCTAAGTTTCTCCATTTCTTGCAATACTACTGATATGTTATGTGTGAGTGGAGTAAAGTTGCCTGGATAGGGATTAGGATCCCTCCTTATTCCTTGTTGATTTCCCGGGGGGAAGTCTCGCTCACGTCTTTCTTCCCTCCTGGGCGGTCGGGAAGCAGAGCCCTCCTCGATCTTGGCGTGCACCAGTTGTTTCTTAACTTCTTCGGGCAACCCTTCATGCGACCTTTCTTGGGGTATTCGGGGATCTTCTTGGGGGATCGGCCTCGATGTGGTAGGATCCACTGGTGGACTGCTCCTTTCTTCCACCGGAGTGTTGGAAATCTTGCTCTTTTCGGCAGCCATGACTTTTTGATATGTTCCCACAGACGGCGCCAAATGTTGGGATCAAAATGACGTGGCCACAAACTTCACGGAATGGACTTCTAGGCTTCGCCTTGGACGTAGCTCTCTCGAGGACTTGATTTCCTCCGGGAAACTTTTAAGGTCGAGCACCTAAAAAGGGATGGGGATGGCCCCTGATTCCATTCCGAAGCTTAAGTTAGTAATGTATTTGAGAGTGTAATATATAAGTATTCAGAGTAGATTGTTAGAGTCGTCTTCTCTTTTCCCAGAACTATCGGGAGTTTGATTGCTCCCATTGGATAGGTGGTCCTTCCTGCAAATCCTATGAGGGGGAAGTTGACTTTCATGAGGTCCCTTTGGGTAAGACCCAAATTCTGAAAGGCCACGAAGAAAATTATATCTGTCGAGCTTCCACTGTCGATGAGGATCCTCTTTACTTCGTACTCTGCAATAGTGGGAAAGACGTGAGCGAGACTTCCGCCCGGGAAATCGACAAGGAATAAGGAGGGACCCTAATCCCTATCCAGGCAAGTTTACTCCACTCACACATAACATATCAGTAGTATTGCAAGAAATGGAGAAACTTAGGCTGGGCGATCCTCCTCAAGTAAGAAAAGGCCCGATGGGATCCCAGATTAACAACTATTGCCGTTACCATCGAGTACAAGGGCACGACACCGACGATTGTGTGGCCCTCAAACACGACATCGAGACACTGATCAAAAGGGGGAAGTTGTCGAAATTCATCGACTAACCGTTCAAACCCCAGCAAAAAACAAAGTCGAAGTCCTAGGGGGAATTCTCGATCTCCCCCTAACAATAACCTCGCCCCAATACAAAGGGGGACAATCAATGTCATCGCGGGAGGCTTCGCCTCGGGAGGAGAGACCAGCACCGCCCGCGAAGTATATGCCGCCCAGATAGCTCGTGATGGAAAAGGAAAAGCGCTTGCAAAGACTGAGGCAGTAACTATCAGTTTCACTACGGACGACCTCATGATGGTGACTCAACCACATGAGGACGCCCTTGTCATCACCGCCACTATTGCAGAGTACGTAGTAAAGAGGATCCTCATCGACAGTGGAAGCTCGACAGATATACTTTTCTTCGAGGCCTTTCAGAATTTGGGTCTGACCCAAAGGGACCTCATGAAAGTCGACTTCCCCCTCATAGGATTTGCAGGAAGGACCACCTATCCAATGGGAGCAATCAAACTCCCGATAATTTTGGGAAAAGAGAAGACGACTCTAACAATCTGCTCTGAATACTTATATATTACACTCTCAAATACATTACTAACTTAAGCTTCATAGTGGAATCAGGGGCCAACCCCACCCCTTTTTAGGTGCTCGACCTTAAAAGTCTCCCGGAGGAAATCAAGTCCTCGAGAGAGCTACGCGAAGGCGAAGCCTAGAAGTCCATTCCGTGAAGTTTGTGGCCACGTCATTTTGATCCCAACACTTGGTAAAGCCCATTTGTACACCTTTCTCCTGACTCTCCTTGCCGAGAGGAAGTAATTCCGCTCCCTGCGCGTGAAGATCGTCTGTGACCTTCTTCTCAAGAGCAATCATCTCAGATTCAAGCTCGGATAAGCGAATATGGCGCGCCTTATAACGGACCTCAGAAGCGATGAACTTCGAACTCATCAAACGCGCCTTCTCCTTGGTTCGTGACAACTCTTGACAAAAAGCATCACACTTGTCCATAGCAGCTTGCTTCGCGCCTACCAGCTCCATAACAAAAGACGACATGTTCACCATGTCGGCAACAACCTTCACACGTCAATGCGATAAGAAAAACATAAATCGCAAAAACAGCAAACTTGGCAAAAAGAAACAATATATTACGGGAGCAAACCGGGACAAGGCGCTCTGCGCATAAGCCTCGGCCTCCTCATCAGT
Organism: Clarkia xantiana subsp. parviflora; assembly: GCA_036873135.1. Taxonomy (NCBI): domain Eukaryota; kingdom Viridiplantae; phylum Streptophyta; class Magnoliopsida; order Myrtales; family Onagraceae; genus Clarkia; species Clarkia xantiana. Next base: position 14,779,572 of record JAPTYO010000001.1, read on the forward strand.
CGATGGACAAGAATGCCTATCACCCAGGGGAACACATCTGCGCAATACGAGAACTCCAACCTCTGGAGTACGAAGAGAAGACTCCTTGCGAAAATAAACACCACCATTACCAAAAGGTGCCTAAGTGTCCCCAGTAATATCCAATCCAACTGGACAGACCAGATGGTCGCGCCTAAGAGGAGGAACCGCTACAACAAAGAGGGAAAGCGGTTAACAACAAATAACAAAGCCACGGGATATACTTATCAAAAGTATACTGACAGAGTCCGCGGACTTCCACAAGTCGGTTTCCCGACCGGGGGGCAGATGGCGCTACATTGCGACTCGCAACTTCCTTGCCTTTGTTACAATGAGTTGAAGTAGCCGCATTGAGCTTCAAGCGCTTGGGATCAGTCGGGCCACGCGCCACTGTGTCAGTCCGCTTGGAAGAAATGCGAGAATCAGACACTTGGGGAGCATCCCCGGTCACATGTGCAGAAGACCCTTTACCAGGACCGCGCTCCGAATTGACGGGAATGATGGGGGCAGGGGCCGCCAAAGCCTGATCAACGCGGGAAGCAACACGCGAATCCGCTGCGTGGAGAGACGAACTCTTTCCGGCAAACCAACCTGCAATATAAGTTCCATGAAAGACATAGAGCCGGCTAACAGGCTATCCATCATGAGTACCAAGATGCTCAAAATTTGCAAAGTAGGTATGAAGGACTTACTCATAGTGGTAATTCGATCAAAAAGAAAGGAGTTCCACAAAAGATTACTGCAACTTCACAATCTGCAAGAACCAAACAAGGAGTCTACACGTCAAATTCATGCGACCATAAAGCGCCAATGCACATAACAACATACGTGTAGCAAAGTCAACGCGCATAGCAAAGTTAATGCGTACAACAAAAGTGGCCAACGTCCCAAGAAACCATCATGCGAGCGGTGCGACTAACGTGACGAACCGCGAAGAGCAAACGCGACAACACTTAGGAAAAATATTTTTCTAAGGCATCAAGACAACAAACGACTACCCCCCAAAGACGTTTAACAACTTCCGGCAACCAACAAACCCGTTAAGGGAAAAACAACATGTACCGATCAAAAGACCGTTACGCAAAGGCATGGGGGCAATATATCAAATTGGGGAATTTTACCACGACTATGCACGGAGGTAAAAAATTGTCTAAGGCATGAGCTAACGACAATAGCAACAACAACCAACAAGCAATTATTCAACGTACGAACACCATTGAGCAGCTCTATGCGGAAACAACGACAAATAGTTCAAAGGAACAACAACATGGCAACATCCAAAAATCAAAACGAAGCTGTTCTGTAAAATCGAGTTTTCAGACTACCTCAAAATGTGACAAAAAGTATCACAATGGACTCCACTCGTCGAGACGATTTCAGAAAGGTAAAGACCGCGGCGAACGGAGCACGGGAAGGTGGCGCGTGGGTTGCACGCGCCGGCAGGACAACACATACGTGACGGCACGTGAGGGCGCGTCCGGCGTCGGCTGGCGATTCTGAAGGCGGCGCCGAAATCCTCGCGATGATCTGAGTCGATTGGTGGTGTCAATTTCTGAAAACAAGTCAAGAATCAAACACGTAACTTTCGGGATGCACCTAAAGTTTACGACGGTGAAGAAACTATGAACAAGCAAATGGCTTCTAGAAATGGTGGAGCAATTACCTGCAAAGAAGGATGAAGAATGAATTCCCAAAAAGCTAGAAGAATGATTGGGGATTAGTGTAATCACATATCCCAAAAGATTCATTGATGATAAGGATCGAATGAGTAATTCATCTACACCCACGCCTAAGTGCTTACGGTATACTCCACCTTCTTCTAAATATTTATCTCTACTCGCATGATTATTTTAGTGCTACGTGTATCAAGTTCATCATTTTACATGCATGTTTGCATATCGCATGATTTATTAATCGCTAAGTCATTTTAGGGTATACGGATTATATTTCTAGCATCACGTAATTACGTTCTTGCCATAACCGTTACTTGTGCATGCATGTTGATAAAAAGCATGTCCGCATTACATATTACTAACCGCTTATATCCCTAGCGGTAATCATGTTCGCACGTTATATACGCGCATTCTCTATTGCACTAACCATGATGACAGGAAATAAAGTCACTCGGTCAAAAATCAAGGGACGGACGAAATCGAGACTTCTACGTCCAACCGACGATCAAAACCGGAAGGTTAGCGTCAAGCTCAAATTGGACATGTACCCTAACTTAAAATAGAGTCAAGAAAGGTTTTGAACCGTTTCTTGACTCGGGGGCAAGTGATGGATATATGTCCAATTCGGGTTCGTATTTATATTTCGGGCCTCGTAAACACGTCAAAAATCACATTACGGTTTAGAAAACGTCTCCTAAGGGTCAAAACGGTCCGGAAGCGCGGTACACGCGTCCGGACCGGACCTCCGGGTTGCAGCAACCCGGATGTCCGGTTTGCTTGCAATCCGGACCTCGCCGAATTGCCCAAATTCGACGAGGTCCGGATTGCTCTATGAGTATTACGCGATTACTGTTACGCATAGGGAAGTCGAGTTCGCGCATTGCCAATATTGATGACGGTTACCGCTTGCTTTTGAACCGTCATCAAACCGCTTCAAAACCGGGTCCGGTCCCAAGGAAACCTATAAATAGGAGGCCTTGGCCACCCATTTTGACACATCCTCTCATTTGCCCAACTTTTGCATTTTAAGCTCTGACTTCTCTCTAGAAATATTTTCTCTCTCTAGAGTTACCTTTCTCTCTTCAGCCCAATCGTGACTTAAGCATCGGAGAGGGCTCCACTAGCACCACCCCCCCCCCTCTCCGTGCTAGTATTGGCCCATTTGTGCAGGAATGGGCCCCGCAGCAAAGTCGTGGAAGAGAAATAGGAGTAAGATGTGCCCAAACGCTAATCGAGACTCATACTTCTGCCGAGATTCAGACTTTTCCTGAGACACAGACTTTTTCCGAGACACTGCGTTAAAACCGAACACTCGTCATCGGCATTAGGCGAATACCTCTTCTAAGCGAAGGGTGTCAGCCCAAAAACCCGAACAAGCCAATCAGACAGACGCGTCCATCCGATCCAGTTCAACCAGGACGCAACAAGACCCAAATCCCAATTGACATGTGAGGCCCAAAATTGGGCCTCCCTAATACATAGGCCGGCCGAAACATTAGTGAGGGGTAAATTGGACTTTTGTCCACTTTACTCCTCCTATAAATAAGAGGTTTTAGGGAATATTTTTGGGTTAATCATAATTCCTTCACAAGAGTGTTTTAGAGAGAAAACCCTCCTCCCACACCAACAAGGTTCGGCCGTACCAAGCATAACACCAGGGGTGTGCCAAACTGCTTTCGAGCAACTCTCCGAAGATCTGTCCCCATGTCAAGAATTGATATGAGTCTTTGCTGTGGAGCTATCATCACGTAGGGCTTCTTCAACAAGAACCTCTACATGTTCCGTCCGGTGGATCGAGAACTCCCTTCGCGCAAATGATCTAGGACTACGGTAAACTGTTGAGGTATGTGTAACTCTTCTGCTGCGTAATTGATATTACTAGCATGTACCTTGTTTTTAGTATCCGTAGAGATTACTCCCTGTAATCTAACAGTGGTATCAGAGCCTGTGTTAGGAGTTCATGATTTTGATAAATTGGTTTTCTTGAAATTTTTTTAAAAAATTTGGACCGAATTTTTTTAAAGGAATTTTTAAAAGTTTTGAATTTTGGGGTTTAAATGATAGGTCCGAAATTTTCATGTTCTTGGTTTAATTGATGTTCATGATCTTCAAGAAAAATGTGATATTTATCAAAATCAAACTTTGGATTGTAGATCTTATTAAAATTTGATCTTAAAATTTGACCACTAGTTCCTAATTTTGTGTTTGGCCGAAACCCTAGAAAATTTACAAGGTAAATTTTTTAAATTTTTAAACACCAAAGGGATAAATTTCGGCGACTATATTAAAATAATATTGTTTACCATATTTTAATTTTTAATTAAGGTAACAATATATCTATATTTAGGAACATTAGGATAGATTCACATTAAAATATATAGAAATTTATAAATATCAATATATCTAAATATTTAAATAGGGTTAAAGATATTATTGATAGATTTAGTTACCTAAATGATTGAGAAAATATATTGTCAGTTATTTATTTCCCTATTAAAGATATTGACAATAAATAAAATATATATACATTATATTATTGCCGAATTTACATATATATATATATATATATTGTTGATTGATTTAATCTTAAAAATTGAATCTTAGCAATAAATATATATATGTTTATGTGTGTGCCGAAATATATATATATATATTAATATTGAAAATTATTTTATATAATTAATGTTACTTGGTGGCTAAGTTTAATATTTTCAATGGATTTAAAACCCTACTTGGGCCACAAGTAAACATTTCGGCCCAACCTTTTAAATTTTTATTATTGGGCTGGTCCAATATGTTAAACCGGGACGAAATAAAACCGAACCAGATTTTCTCAGTCTGTTCGACCTATTCGGATCGGGTCGGATCGGGTCGGACCGGGGTAATTAAGTGGATCTAATCGAACCGATTTTGAGTGTTGAATCGAGCTATTTTCTTGTACCGGTTCGGACCGAACCAATTTTTAAATTTAAACTGGACCGAACCGAACCGGATTTTTGCCGGACCAGACCGAGCCGGATTTTCCGGACCGGACCAACCGGATTTTCTTAACCGGACCGAACCAGACCAAAACGGACTAAAATTGACTGAACCGAACAATGTTTTCTAAACCAAATTCAAGTAAATTAAAATAGGGAGGTCAAGTTTTAAAATCCAAATATTTTTTAACCTCGAAATAGACTACACAGTGCTCATAGGGTTGCTAACATTTATGCCTTGTTTCGATTATGGGGATGGATCTCGGAGATACATGTTTTTGGGACTGGTTAAATTAGTGGGCTGAATTGCAATTATTTATTATTCGATATATATATATATATTTATGCATGATTAGAATTGTTGTCTTGACTGAGTCAAGCTAGCTGGATGTTACATGTTGTGGGCAGAGCCTAGTTGAATATATGGTATGCGCCATAGAATAGACATGCTGTGATGGTTGAAAATTCCTAGGATTCATGTCTAGAAGCTTGCATAATTGAATATAAGCATGAATTGCAAATCAGCCCCTAATGTTTAAAATTATTTTAAAACCGAAAACCAGTCGCCAAATATGTATGATTGTTGTGGATGTTACATGTTTGACACATATGCTAGAATGTTAATGATGTAGTTGTGTTTGATAATTTACTTAAAAGTAGAATTATAAATGCAAGCATGAGTTCCTCGGAACATTAGACGCATGACGCGTAAGCATGTATGTGATATGTATGATGAATGTTACTAGCATATGATAATTTGCATGGGTTGTAGAATTGTGTATGCATGAGTGAATTCATCGGAATGATTTTTTCCAAAACAAAAAAAAGGGCCTTGGGAAAGCCAAGATCGGGTATGCTTATTTTAAAATTACCGTTCCGGTAATTTGCGATTAAAACCGTTTTAAGATACTGATCTATTGGATAGAAGAAGACGATAGTGTGAACTCTTTCACAGCCATCTTCCATTGGTTTACTGGTGGTCGGTTGGTTTAGATGACTGAGGAATCACTATCTGCCGGATTCTATTTCAATGGATATTTGACGTATGCAATTCTTTCTCAAAATGTTAATGTCTCCCTGATTTTTGCATAATCATCGATGTGTTAGTATGAATTGGTTGAATTAGTGCGATTCGATATTCCTCGCAATCTTGATGGTATGAATAAATAGAGTACGTGTTGAACACTCTACTACGATTCCGAAAAGTGGAGAGGACAACTACAGATGAATATGGTAGTCTGTATGATTTTGACAATGTGAAACGAATGTAATAATTTGTTCCACCAAGAATAGGGGTAGGTTCTTTGATGATCTCAACGCGCATGTGGTGATACATTCAACCTTGGTAAAATGGGGTTGAAGAAGACTTCAATAGCGACCAAAGAATGTTACAGCTTGATATTCCTTTGCATCCACCACGGTGGAAGCAAGGATGCAAAAGCAAGAAATGTTTCGGTTGAATGTGATGGTCTTCTCTCTTTTCATGGATGTTTGAGTATAACCCCCATCGGATCTTCAGAATGAAAGGTCAACATGGAAAAGATGTATATGGTTCTTTGATATTGACAGGACTCAATGACCTTGAGCCTAATCAAGTACAGTAACCACAACAGTAAAAGGGAAACCTTCTCTGCTCACCATACTGGGTTCGAATGAAGTCGACCATGATCCGCATATTATAGAAAGATCTGGACCATAAAGGTCTTATACGATAATCCAATGGGTTAAACCATGTTGATAAAGTGCGTCTCAAGTACGCCTCATAGGTCATGTGTATGAAGCGGTAAAATGTTTCTTACAGAGATAGATCATTTGACGTGATTCACTCGTGAATGTACTAAGATGTGATGTTCAACATGGCTTAAAGTTCTCGACTATCTATGCGAAAATCATGGATCAAATACGCGATCTTCAGATCAAGAACCTACCATTGTCATTTATCGTTCGTTTGAGTCACTAATTTTTTGGTTATTTCGAGATTCAGATTTATTGAATAAAGTAGTTTCCGTTCGATTCGAAATGTGATCTATTTATCAAAATTAATCGACCCGGTTAAAAAGGATCGATCCGAAACAAAATTTTGACAAGGTAAAAGTGGTCGAATAAAATGAAACGATTCACGTACTCCGTCATCTCAGTTGGGAAACTGAAGTGAACATACACATCGATTGCATAGCTAGATCGAATGATTTAGTATTTCTTTATTAACTACTCCATTGAATGAAATAAACTGTAATGATGATCACGTTTGAAACCGATTGGATTAAATTGAATTAAATTCAGGAATGAAACGATTTAACCAAGGGTTTAAACCCCAGGGTAAATTGCGCCTTGCGCAAGTGGACCTCGGTAGACGGAACACATCGTTTTCACAAAATGAATTTAATGATGAAGTGTTTGAATAATGATGTGCTGAATTTTCGTTGGCATTCCTTCGGAAACAACTTATTGATAACACTTACATCGGTAGAGGCTTCGAAAGCTACTACGACCTTGTAAAAAATATCAGCTGACGCATAAGGTGAAAACCTAAAATGCTCAGTTCGGAGATGGATAAATCTCTGAGATAATCCAGCAAACGAAGAAGGATAAAGTCAGTTAAACGATTTTCCTTCCAAACGCCTTGAACGATAAATCATGCTAGGCACTCAAGTTAAATAACACACTTCAAGAAGCATAGTTTATGTATTTACATAATGTTGGAGTCGTTCTATAAGATATTCCATATGGAATGATGACAGATGATTCACACAAATGTAAAACTGTGTTCCATTAAGATCAGTAAGGTAGGTAACCGTCATAGCTGAAAGGTGACAATGAGTTAAATCATATTACCATGCGACATTAATTTGCGCAATAAACACGTATTTAGGACAAGGGTACGCCAGTTACTCCTAGAAAATACCTGTTTCCAGCTTGGATTAAATGGTACCGTGATCGAACATGAGATATTACATCACTAAGAGGGAAAATTTTCCAAATGCATGAACAGTTTCAATCACATAGTCATGATCAAAACATAGCGGAATAACGATGACAATCAGGTCCCACTTAATTCGAGTGGGAGAGAGATTTGAACCAGCAACTCAAGTGAATAACATGGTAAATGAGAATGGGGACATTTTCATAGTAAATCCAGTGGGAGGAATAAACCCTACCACGGGTAATCACTATTGCTGTTGGGACGAATCAAGTCGAACCTGATGGTCAAATTGCTGAACCAGGAATGACAAATTTGCCTATATTACCCATTGTTCACAGTGGGAGTGATCCAACCACACTTGGTTCCAGATCCTAGTGATCAATGAATGCATCTCAGAAGTAAAACCCCGAGACCAAGAGGTTGTAATAGGAAAGTTATAGGTCAAGGTTCTAGCACTGCCGTTGTTCCCAACAAAGACGATGCTCCGATAAGAAGCATTGTTCCGAGTGGGAGGATCATTCCCAATAGAAATAGTGCTACGATAAGAAGCGTTATTTCGAGTGGGAGAAAAGACCAGACTATTAAGTGGGACTCATAATGCCTAGACGAGAGTCAAAGGCAAGTATCTCATTGAGCAAGGTGAAAACCCCGATCAAACTGTTTGCAAGCACTGGAAAGACCTCAACTGGAGAAATGGAAAGAATAATAAATGAGGGAGATCGCCTAAATGAAAGCCATTATAGTCTATAGTTTTTTACCTGTTGACCACAAGGGCATAAGGATAAGGTGAGCCCTGAAAGAAGGCTCACCTCTGATGGAACGAGTCGGAGAACCCGACTCATTACGAAAGGTCTTACCCCATGCTTCACGGAAAGGACTTTGATAAGAGAAACTCAATGACTGTGCATAAAACGACGGTTAGGGCCATTCATGGTCCTGGTCGCAAGTCTCGATCACGAGCTGCACCGAAGGAATGTTAAGACCGCATTCCTCCAAGGAAACCTGGAGGAAGAGATCTACATGGAGCAACCGGAGGGTTTAATTAATCCTAGTAACGAACGTAAAGTTTGTAAACTCCAAAAGGTCTTTCTACGGTCTTATACAGTCGTAACGACAATGATACCGCAGATTCCACGAGGAAACCGTAGGAAACAGATTAGTGAGTTTTCACAAGAATCCGTTCGTGTATTATAAGAACTGCGAGTCTAAGTATGTCATCTTAACCTAGTACGGCATACTCATTGACGCAAACGACATGAGTTTCATGAATAAGTCAAAGTCCTGGTTGACAACTGTATTTGAGACGAAAGACATGGGAAACACCACGTACATCTTAGGCATTAAATTGCCTGAGATCGGGCTACCCAGAATTTATGTCTATCTAAAGAAACCTATACCAACGAGCAGTTGAAAGTTGGTTCAGATTACATGACGTCAATACCGTGGATGCGGTGGTAGTATTTGGGTGCGCACTGTTGAATCGTGACAGCCCCAAGAACCCGGTAGGGCGTGAACTGATGAAGGGTGCAGAGATTTTTAGCATGGTTGGTATTTCGATATACACCGTGCAATAGACCCATCAGAATATCTGTAACGTCGTGGGCCCAATAGCACGTTTCCAATCAGATCCTAGCTATCAACATTTAAAAGACTGTAAAACGAATTGTTGGTTATACCTAATTAGTTGTCCGAAAGGTACTGCCGACTATGCTCTGCGCTATGAGGGCGGGAAGTTAGAATTGACCGGTTAGAGTGACGCCGACCATGGTGGCGAACCGGATGATCGTAAGTCCACCACAGGAGGAGTATTTCTCCTTGCTAATGCCACCATTTCATGGACGAGCAAGCAAACCTGTGTCGCGTTGTTAACAATGGAATCGGAATTCGTTGCTCTCTCTAAGAATACACAGGAAGCAGTCTGGCTGAAAAGGCTTCTTACTGCGTTGCTTAGTGGTGACGTCGGAAGTAAACCTGTAAAGGTGTTCTCCGACAGTCAGGCAGCTATTGCGGCAGTTAAGAATTCGAAATACCATTGTAGGACCAAACACATTGATGTGAAATATTTCTATGCTAAATTGATGGTAGAAGACAATATAATCACTACGGAATACTTGTCCACTGATAATATGATTGCAGGCCCATTAACTAAGCCACTACGCAGGGAGATATTCGAAAAGCATGTAAAACTGCTTGGATTGCATAGGGTTTAGAAATGGCATGTATCTGTGATAACATTTTGAAATTAGAAAGTTACATTTTGTAAGCAAAAGAATTGCAACTGAGTTTATGATCAATCGACGTCATAATTTTTTGATTACATCAAATTTACGGTCTATAAACTGAGTCGTAGGAGAACGCAATCCTCAACCAAATCTATGTCGAATGTGGCATTACCTAGTCACGCAGGTACGGTCGTCTTGTGGTGGAAGGAGGCCTCTACTATGCAAGGCTGGCTAAGAATCAGGGGGATAAACCTGATTACGCAGAACAATTATCTATAGTCGAAGTAACTCAACATGATCTTCGTCCTGCAGATCGCCGTGATGAACTCCGTTCGTCATAAATCCACATTCTGGGCCAGATGAAATTATGTGATAGCGTGATTGACATGTCTCATTCCTGTTGACCCAAAAGGTTCAGGTATGCTATCAACGCGTGCTTCATATTACGCGTGCCATGTACGACCACGGGGTCACAACTCGGTTGTTCTAGGAAAAGAATCCCCGTGATTATGACGGGCGCAAACTTCTTCACCTCGAGCGTGTGATTGATCCAGGGAGCCTTATGAAGAGGCACCCAAAGTATCCTCATGGACTTACAACTCATACTTAAGGTTAGGCCCAATGCTCGCTTCCCAGCGTACGAGCGTAGTGCTGAACAAAAAGGCCCAATGACCACGTCTTTGGAAACGGGTTGGTTTTGACTAAGGGTATGAGCGATGGAGATGGTTAAATTCACCTATAATTCACCGACTCTTTTATTCACTAAGGTGGCTTTCAGCCGGATATTAGTTGAAGGTTGTGAATACTTGTGCGGATGACTTGGAGAAGTGTTCCTATGTGGAAACCAGGCAAATGGAGAATTATCAGTTGACCTAGGATACAGCGCGGCACAATATGTATAAATGTTGTTTATAACAGGTTGATTGGAGAAAAGGAATCAACATTCCGCGGGCGCTACAACACTCCTAACAGATGAGTAGCACGATGCCCGTCGTATCCGCCGGTCACACGGCAAACCTCGTATGAACTATTCGGAAGCACGGAGCAGATCAAAGGGGAGAAATGTTGATGCGGATTTGGACAACAATACATTAACAAGCACCCTCCCATTCTGGCGAGTGGGAGCTGTAAGCATATGGTGATGGGCGCCGTAATTGGTAGCCTATAATATGTATAGTTTACCTAATAAACTTGGTTAAATGTCACATTAGGGTAATTGGGCTAGACCCAAATCCCAATTGACATGGGAGGCCCAAAATTAGGCCTCCCTAATACATAGGCCGGCCGAAACATTAGTGAGGGGTAAGGGAATATTTTATGGTTAATCATAATTCCCTCACAATAGTGTTTTAGAGAGAAAACCATCCTCCCACACCAACAAGGTTCGGCCGCACCAAGCATAACACCAGGGGCGTTTCAAATTGCTTTCGAGCAATTCTCCGAAGATCTGTCCCCGTGTCAAGAATTGATCTGAGGCTTTGCTGTGGAGCTAACACCACGTAGATCTTCTTTCACAAGAACCTCTACGGGTTACATCCGGTGGATCGAGAACTCTCTTCGTGCAAAGGATCTAGGACTACGGTAAACTGTTGAGGTATGTGTAACTCTTCCGCTGCATCATTGATATTACTAGCATGTACCTTGTTTATAGTATCCGTAGTGATTACTCCCCGTAATCTAACAGGACCATCGCACAACCAAGGAGATATATCCTCTTCAGCGTCAACTCCGTTGGCTCGAGGACCATCTGCTTGTAAAAGGCCACCCTATGATCCTGCTTCGTTCTACGAATTTCCATATGGAATTCCCCCATATGGAATGCCTTCACATGGAGTTACCTCTTATGGACATCCCTCATATGTAGTTCCTCCCTATCCTATGCCTCCTTAGGGTGGTCTTCCCAGGAATTATCATGTGACTCCATAGCTCATGGCTTCCTTGGATGCACTGTTGGAATATAGAGAGGCGATGAAGGCGGTATGCCTCCCCCACCACCACCTCAGGGTCCATTTACCCCTTTAGTATCTTCATCTCCCACAATATGAAAAGCAGAGTTCCTTACTCAGCAACAGGTCCCTCGTCCTCATCCTCCATATCAACTGCAATATCAACATTACCACCCTCCTCCGTATCAACCATATCCACTCCCTCCTCCAACAAGTCAAAATGTGAGTACGGCTGTGCCTCCCCCACCTCCGTCGGCCCCCTGTTTCACCTGCAGGAGGGATAACAGCTGAACAGATAGAGGCATTGATCACTAAGAAGAGGTAAGAGTCTCGGGTCAAGATAACGCATAATCTGAGGGATCGTGCTTCCCATCCATTATATGGGATGATGTGACTCCGGCAAAAATCCCGCGCTATACAGGGAAAGGTGACCCGGTGGAGCCTGTGCGGCAACATGAAGCTTCATTGTTGGGACGAACCAAAGATGATAATTACATTGCTTTATTATTCCCGACCACTTTGGCGGATGCAGCGTCACATTGGTTTTCGCCCTGCCTAGGGGCTCGGTAAGTTCGTGGAAATACTTGAAGTCCAAGTTCCTACAATGTTACCAAGGAAGACGACAACTTCTCAAGGGTACGAATTCGCTGGATGAAGTTCGACAAGAACAAGATGAGACCTTGGTGACTTACTATGCTCGTTTCAAACAGAATCTTGCCGACATCGATGAAGATATGACTGGAGGGGAGATTATCCGAGCTTTTAAGAGAAATATTGGACGCATAGGGGCTGCATTAGAAGATAATATGGCTCTGAATCCAATCTATACACTTGAGCAATTGGCAGCTCGAGTGAAGTCCCATATGGATTTAGAGCAGACCATGTCTTTCTGCAAAACAAAAAAGATTGTGGAATTGAAAGCGGGGGAGAGGAACGAAAATAAGAAGGAAAATCGGCTGCCTAACAAGCCCAACATCAACCATTAACATGGGTAGCACCAGAGAATCGTCCTCGTGGCGGTCCACGCATAGAGGATAATCGACATCGTTCGAATGAAGTTCAAGAAGTTCGTCTCACTCCTTTGAATAGGGAACTTTCAATCGTTTTACACGAGATGAGACAGAAGGGCCTTGATACACTACCGCCACCAAAGAAAGCCGAAGTGCAATTGGGAAACAATGTAGACCAATTGCGTGAATATCAACAATGTAAGGGACACCAATAACTGCATACGATTGAACAAGGCTATTTGGGAAAATTGTTGAAGGATCTTGAAAGAGGTCACAAAGTACTCTCCCTCCGTCAAAGGACAAAGGGAAGAAGGTGATTGAAGACAATCCTCTACAGAAGAAGGTCATCAATATGATACATGGTGTCTATGCATCTGGAGGGGTGTTGAGTAATTATAGGCAAGTGTATGCTTCTCAGGCTAGTGACATTGCACTATCAAGGAAGCGACCAAGATCGTTGGAGAAGTCGATTATTTCTTACTCAGAGGAAGACATGAAGCAAGTCACTAGTAATCACTCTAAAAAATTTGGATTGTGATGTGAAGAGGATTCTAATTGATGAAGTGTAAGCATATGGTAATGGGCTCCGTGATTGGTAGACCATAATATGTATAGTTTACCTAATGAACTTGGGTAAATGTCACATTAGGGTAATTGGGCTAGAGCCAAATCCCAATTGACATGGGAGGCCCAAAATTGGGCCTTCCCAAATACACAGGCCGACCGAAACCCTAGGTGGGGTAAAGTGGACTTTTGTCCACTTTACTCCTCCTATAAATAATAGGTGTTAAGAGATTTTTAGGGTTAATCACAATTTCCTCATTAGAGTGTTTTAGAGAGAAAAACCCTCCCCCCCATAAACCCTAGTTCGGCCGAACCATATACCTCACCAAGGGTGTGCCAAATTGCCTTCGAGCAAACTCTCCAGAGATCTGTCCCCGTACCAAGAATCGATCAGAGGCTTTGCTGTGGAGCTTGCACCACGTAGGGCTTCTCTAACAAGAACCTCTACGGGTCCCGACCCGCGAACTCCCTCCTAAGAATATTTTGGATCTACGGATCATCTTAAAGGTATTTGTGAAACTTCCGCTGCGTAATTCCAATTACTAGATGTACCTTGTTTAAGTATCCGTAGTGATAACTCCCTGTAATCTAACAGTGGTATCAGAGCCCGTGTTAGGAGTTCATGATTTTGATAAAATTATGTTTTTGAAATTTAAATATGAAATCCGAAATTTTAAAAAGAAAATTTTAAAATTTTAGGGTTCTTGGTGAAACCGAAATTTTCATGATGTACTTGGTTAATTTGATGTTCATGATCTTCAAGAAAAGAGTAATATTTATCAATATCAAACATTGGATTGTAGATCTTATTAAAATTTGATCTTAAAATTTGACAACTTGTTCCCAATATGGTGTTTGTGCCGAAGTTTTAATGAATTTACTAGGTAAAATTTTTAATTTCTTGGTCTCCAAGCTTGTAAATTTCGGCCAGATATATTAAATTATATTTTTTTACCATATTTTAATATTTAATTAAGATAACAATATATCTATAATTGGGAACATTAGGATAGATTCACATTAATATATTGAAATATATATCACTATCCATATATCTAAATATTTAAATAGGGTTAAAGATATTATTGATAGATTTAGTTCCCTAGAAGATTGAGAAAATATATTGTCAGTATATTTGTTACCCTATTTAAGATATTGACAATAAATAAATATATATTATATATTGTGCCGATTTTTTACGTATATATATATATATATATATATATATATATATTGTTGATTGATTTAATCTTATAGATAGAATCTTAGCAATAAATATATACATGTTTTAATATGATCCGAAATTTATATATTTATATTTAATATTGGAATTTTTTTTTTAATAATTAATGTTATTTGGTGGCTAAGTTATATATTTTTTGAATTTAAAACCCTGCTTGAGCCACAAGTAAACTGTTCGGCCCAACCTTTGAAATTTTTTTAATTAAATTATTGGGCCGATCCAATAAATTAAACCGGGACGGATTTAAATCGAACCGGGTTTTCTCAATCGTTTCGACCTAATCGGGTTGGGTCGAACCGGGCTAATTAAGTGGATCTAACCGAACCGGTTTTGTGTGTTGAACCGAACCAAGCCCTATTTTATTGGATCAGTTCGGACCGAACCGAATTTTAAAATTTAAAACCGGACCGAACCGGATTTGCCGGACCGCGCCGAACCGAAATTGACTGAACAGAAATGTTTTTCAAAACCGAATTCAAGTCAATTAAATAAAATAGGGTGGCCAAGTTTTAAAATCAAAAAGTTTTTGAACCTCTAAATGGACTACATAGTGCTCATAGGGTTGCTAACCTTTATGCCTTGTTTCATTATGGGGATGGATCTCGGAGATACTTGTTTTTGGGACTTAATTAATTAGATGGCTGAATTGCAATTGTTTATTATTCAATATATATTAATGTTAGGTTTGTCTTGAATTACTAGTTAAGTTCATTAAGCAATTTAGCCCGTTAGGTATTTTAGATAGCAAGTTGACTAGGTTATATATATATATATATAAATTAATCGGCTGATTACTATTATTATATATATATATATATAGATAGTATTAAGGCGGTGGCTTGTTTGCCGTATAGATATATATATACGTGGCGGCGGACCTTGCTTTTTATATATATATATATATATATATATATATATATATATATATATATATATATATATATATATATATATATATATATATATATGTATAGCTCAGGTTAAGAATACGAGACACCAAAAAGCATGCCATGAGAAAGAGAGAGAGCTGCTGTGAGCGTGAGAGGAGTTCTTCATATAATCAACGACGACGAAGACTAGTGGGCGAGAGTTCTTCCTGAGTGCTAGGGTTTAGGCGAGTGTATTATTAATTTAGAGCTGTATGTTAAAATTTCTACATGTATTGTGAGAGTGAGTGCTCTATGTGGTCTCGTCTTGTAACCCTCCGGTGTTAATTTTTCTAGTGAAGTGGTGCTCCTCCTTTGCCCGTGGACGTAGGTCGCGTTGACCGAACCACATTAAATCTTGTGTTCTTTATTGCTTTCTTTTAATCCTTTTGTGAGTGTTAAGAGAATCGATCCTAACAACTGGTATCATTGCTATGGAGATTCAACACGATCACTGAAGATGGAGTTGTCGAATGCTGGAATAGAGAAGTTCAATGGAAACGATTTCTGTTTCTGGAAGATGCAGATTGAATATTATTTGTACCAGAAGAATCTGTACGAACCCTTGTCTGGGGAGAAACCGGAGTCCATGACTGAGCATCAGTGGAAAATCAAGGATCGACAAGCCATGGGGCTGATCCGGTTTTGCTTGTCCAGGAACGTTGCGTTCAACATCGTCAAGGAAACATCGACGGCAGGCGTGCTGAAGGCGTTGGCAAACATGTACGAGAAACCATCAGCGATGAACAAGGTATATCTGAAGCGTAGATTGTTCAATTTACAGATGGTTGTAGGTGGTTCTGTACAGATGATTGTGTCGCAACTGAGTTCTATTGAGTTTAATTTTGAGGATGAGGTTAAAGATTTGATTTTGTTGTCATCTCTGCCCGAGTCGTGGGATACTATTGTTTCCGCGGTTAGTAGTTCCCATGGATCTAAGAAGCTGAAATTTAATGAAATCCGAGATGTTGTTCTTAGCGAAAGTATTCGCAAAAGAGAAATTGGTGAATCATCAGAAAGTGCTCTCAATGTTGACGGAAGGGGATGAGTAATTCAAACAGTTCAAATCAGCATGGACGCTCAAAATCAAGAAACAGAGGAATACCATTAGGGTCATGTTGGAATTGTGGTGAAGAAGGCCACTACCGATCTGATTGTCCGAAGTCAAATAAGAAGAATAACAAACCTGGCAATGATAGTGATTATGTGAATTCAACAGAAGTCATTGGGGACGTGTTAACCCTCAGTGTGGATAGCTCACTTGAATCCTGGATTTTGGATTCTTGAGCATCATTTCATTCTTCTCCGAGCAAGAAGTTGTTCCGAAATTTCAAGTCAGGAAAGTTTGGAAAAGTGTATCTTGCTGACAGCAAGGTGTTGGAGATCGAAGAAAAGGGGAATGTCTGCATTTACATTCCAGCAAGAAATCAGTGGTCATTGGAAGATGTCAGGTACATTCCTGGTCTCAAGAAGAATCTGATCTCGGTTGGTCAATTGGATCGCACAGGTTATGCAGCAGAGTTTGTGAATGGTTCGTGGAAGATAAAAAAAGGGTGCTATGGTTGTAGCACGGGGCCTTAAATCTGGAAACTTGTACACCACTGAAGGGTTTGTAAATGTGGCTGCTATTCAGAAGAGTGCATCCAGACAGATCAGCGGTAAAGGAATGAAGACGTTGGTGAAGAAAGGAGCTTTAGAGGGCCCGAAATGTGTTGACAGGGGACTCTGTGAAAGCTGTGTTGCGGGGAAGAAGAAACGAGACAGTTTCGCGAAGACCCCAAAAGACCCAGAGATCAAGTCAGAGGTAGATCTAATAACACCTGGGCAGGTGTTGAGAAGATTATCCAAGACTACCAGGCCAACAGATAGGTATTCACCTTCGTTAAACTACCAGTTGTTGACGGATGATTATATGAAAAGACAGAGTGTCTTGAAGAAGGTGAAGTTGGAGGCTGGTTGCTCTTCCGGTCAGAAAGAGCATGTTGTTTCTACTCCAGATCGGTTAGTCCGGGACAGGGACAGGAGACTGGTCAAGTTTGAAGACTTGGAGGCCTATTGCCTCAGTGTAAAGTGTAGCGAAAGTTGAGACCGGGAAACGTTTGAGCTCGGTTAGGATCTCGCGGAGATCAGGGTAGGCTCGTCGGGGGCCTTGGCAAAGGAGGTAGCGGACCATTGAGCACGCTAGCAAGGTGGAGCTATGGAGCATGCAAGTTAAGGTGGAGCTATGAAGAATTCAAGACAAGTGTGGAGATTGTTGGGTTTGTCTTGAATTAGTTAGTTAAGTCCACTAAGCAATTTAGCCCGTTAAGTATTTTAGATAGCAAGTTGACTAGGTTATATATATATATATATATATTAATGGGCTGATTACTATTATTATATATATATATACTTAGTATTAGGGCGGTGGCTTGTTTGCTGTATAGTATATGTGGTGGTGGACCTTGCTTTATATATATATATGTATAGCTTAGCTTAAAAATACACACAAGACACCAAAAAGCATGCCATGCGAGAGAGAGAGCTGCTGTGTGCGTAAGAGGAAGTTCTTCATGTAATCAACGAAGACGAAGACTAGTGGGCGAGAGTTCTTCGTGAGTGCTAGGGTTTAGGCGAGTGTATTATTAATTTAGAGCTGTATGTTAAAATTTCTACATATATTGTGAGAGTGAGTGCTCTATGTGGTCTCGTCTTGTAACCCTCCGGTGTTGATTTTTCTAGTGAAGTGGTGCTCCTCCTTTGCCCGTGGACGTAGGTCGCGTTGACCGAACCACATTAAATCTTGTGTTCTTTTTTTGCTTTCTTTTAATCCGTTTGTGAGTGTTGAGAGAATCGATCCTAACAACTGGTATCAGAGCTATGGAGATTCAACACGATCACTGAAGATGGAGTTGTCGAATGCTGGAATAGAGAAGTTCAATGGAAACGATTTCGGTTTCTGGAAGATGCAGATTGAATATTATTTGTACCAGAAGAATCTGTACGAACCCTTGTCTGGGGAGAAACCGGAGTCCATGACTGAGCATCAGTGGAAAATCAAGGATCGACAAGCCATGGGGCTGATCCGGTTTTGCTTGTCCAGGAACGTTGCGTTCAACATCGTCAAGGAAACATCGACGGCAGGCGTGCTGAAGGCGTTGGCAAACATGTACGAGAAACCATCAGCGATGAACAAGGTATATCTGAAGCGTAGATTGTTCAATTTACAGATGGTTGTAGGTGGTTCTGTACAGATGATTGTGTCGCAACTGAGTTCTGTTGAGATTAATTTTGAGGATGAGGTTAAAGATTTGATTTTGTTGTCATCTCTGCCCTAGTCGTGGGATACTATTGTTTCCGCGGTTAGTAGTTCCCATGGATCTAAGAAGCTGAAATTTAATGAAATCCGAGATGTTGTTCATAGCGAAAGTATTCACAAAAGAGAAATTGGTGAATCATCAGGAAGTGCTCTCAATGTTGACGGAAGGGGATGAGTAATTCAAATGGTTCAAATCAGCATGGACGCTCAAAATCAAGAAACAGAGGAATACCACAAGGGTCATGTTGGAATTGTGGTGAAGAAGGCCACTACCGATCAGATTGTCCGAAGTCAAATAAGAAGAATAACAAACATGGCAATGATAGTGATTATGTGAATTCAACAGAAGTCATTGGGGACGTGTTAACCCTCAGTGTGGATAGCTCACTTGAATCCTGGATTTTGGATTCTTGAGCATCATTGCATTCGTCTCCGAGCAAGAAGTTGTTCCGAAATTTCAAGTCAGGAAAGTTTGGAAAAGTGTATCTTGCTGACAGCAAGGTGTTGGAGATCGAAGAAAAGGGGAATGTTTGCATTCACATTCCAGCAGGAAATCAGTGGTCATTGGAAGATGTCAGGTACATTCCTGGTCTCAAGAAGAATCTGATCTCGGTTGGTCACTTGGATCGCACAGGTTATGCAGCAGAGTTTGTGAATGGTTCGTGGAAGATAAAAAAAGGGTGCTATGGTTGTAGCACGGAGCCTTAAATCTGGAAACTTGTACACCACTGAAGGGTTTGTAAATGCGGCTGCTATTCAGAAGAGTGCATCCAGACAGATCAGCGGTAAAGGAATGAAGACGTTGGTGAAGAAAGGAGCGTTAGAGGGCCCAAAATGTGTTGATAGGGGACTCTGTGAAAGCTGTGTTACGGGGAAGAAGAAACGAGTCAGTTTCGCGAAGACCCCAAAAGAGCCAGAGATCAAGTCAGAGGTAGATCTAATAATACCTGGGCAGGTGTTGAGAAGATTATCCAGGACTACCAGGCCAACAGATAGGTATTCACCTTCGTTAAACTACCAGTTGTTGACGGATGATTATATGAAAAGACAGAGTGTCTTGAAGAAGGTGGAGTTGGAGGTTGGTTGCTCTTCTGGTCAGAAAGAGCATGTTGTTTCTACTCCAGATCGGTTAGTCCGGGACAGGGACAGGAGACTGGTCAAGTTTGAAGACTTGGAGGCCTATTGCCTCAGTGTAAAGTGTAGCGAAAGTTGAGACCGGAAAACGTTTGAGCTCGGTTAGGATCTCGCGGAGATCAGGGTAGGCTCGTCGGGGGCCTTTGGCAAAGGAGGTAGCAGACCATTGAGCACGCTAGCAAGGTGGAGCTATGGAGCATGCAAGTTAAGGTGGAGCTATGAAGAATTCAAGACAAATGTGGAGATTGTTGGGTTTGTCTTGAATTAGTTAGTTAAGTCCACTAAGCAATTTAGCCCGTTAAATATTTTAGATAGCAAGTTGACTAGGTTATATATATATATATATATATATACATTAATGGGCTGATTACTATTATTATATATATATACATAGTATTAGGGCGGTGGCTTGTTTGCTGTATAGTATATGTGGTGGTGGACCTTGCTTTATATATATATATATATATATAGCTTAGCTTAAAAATACACACAAGACACCAAAAAGCATGCCATGCGAGAGAGAGAGCTGCTGTGTGCGTGAGAGGAAGTTCTTCATGTAATCAACGAAGACGAAGACTAGTGGGCGAGAGTTCTTCGTGAGTGCTAGGGTTTAGGCGAGTGTATTATTAATTTAGAGCTGTATTTTAAAGTCTCTACATGTATTGTGAGAGTGAGTGCTCTATGTGGTCTCGTCTTGTAACCCTACAATGTTGATTGTGCTAGTGAAGTGGTGTTCCTCCTTTGCCCGTGGACGTAGGACGCGTTGACCGAACCACGTTAAATCTTGTGTTCTTTATTGCTTTCTTTTAATCCGTTTGTGAGTGTTGAGAGAATCGATCCTAACAATTAATGCATGATTAGAAATGTTGTCTTGACATAGTAAAGCTAGCTGGACATTGCATGTTGTGGGCTGAGTTCTGGTTAAATATATGGAATGCGCACTAGGATAGACATGCTGTGACGGTTGTAAATGCCTAGGATTCATGTCTAGAATGTTGGGTAATTGAATATAAGTATGAATTGCAAATCAGCCCCTAATGTTTAAAATTATTTTAAAACCGAAAACCAGTCGCCAAATATGTATGATTGTTGTGGAATTTTCATCTTTGACACGTATGCTAGAATGTTGAGAATGTAGTTACATTTGATAATTTACATGGAAGTAGAATTATATATGCAAGCATGAGTTCCTCGGAACATTCGACGCATGATGCGTAAGCATGAGTGTGATTTGTTTGATGAATGTAACTTGCGTATGATAATTTACATGGTTAGTAGAATTATATATGCATGAGTTAATTCATCGGAATATTTTCCAAAAAAAAAAATACAAAGGGCCTTGGGAAAGCTAAGATCGGGTATGGTTATTTTAAAATTCTCATTCCGGTGATTCACGATTAAAACCGTTTTAGAAGACTGGTCTATTTGATTGAAAACAACGGTAATGTGAACTCTTTCACAGCCATCTTCAATTGGTTTACTGGTGGTCGGTTGGTTTAGGTGATTGAGGAATCATTATTTGTCGGATTCAATCTTAATAGATATCTGATGTATGCAATTCTTTCTCAAAATGTTATTGTCTACCTAATTTTTTGCATGATTATCAAAGTGTTAGCAATGGCTGCGATCAGCAATGTAATCGCCCAAATGAACAAGGGAGTGAGATTGAACAGCAACAAGGATATCTGCATGATCCGATCGATTGCGTAAAGCACAATTATAAGATCTGGAATAAGCGAGCGAAAATGGTAATTACTGAAATGAGAGGTTTGGAGCATATGACTACAAAGAAAGTCAGGCTAGAGGGAGACCTCACTGTTGAACTGGAGAAAACCCCTGATGAATGAGATGCAAAGGACCAAGAGATCCGTTCCGCCTTGCCGTCACTGCTTGAGGATGACATACTATATGGGTATGATCACTATGAGTCTGCCAAGGACCTATGGGATGGTCTTAAGGCAGGGTTTGTTGTTTACACCACTGACCAGAAGCTATCGTTAAACATCGCTTTAGACTCATACAAAATGAATCCAAAGCATATAATGAAGGAGCATATCAGACACATATCTAACATGCTTGCTGAACTCAAGGAAGCAGGAGAAATCCTAACGGAGGAACAGAAAGTCCAATGCGTGATCCGATCCTTACCTGACTCTTGGAGTAGCATGAAAATGCACATTACCCATTCCACTCAACTCGATAACCTCGAGAAAGTGCGAGTTCATCTCGAGCTGGAAGAGGATCGTCTCAAGGCTGAAAAGCCTAGGACGGAAATGCATATCGCATCCTCATTTCCAGCTGAGCAAAAGGGTAAGCGCAAGAGGAAAGGAAAGAATCTCCAGGTTAAGGCTGATAAGCCTCTATTTCCGAAACCTTAGAAGAAGTTCAAGTGAAAGCAATTAGGTGGTAAGAAAGGCAAAGCAAAACAAACACGTAAAGAGGAAATTCGAACGTGTTTTAGGTGTGGCGTGAAAGGACACCTTGCTAATGTCTGTACCAATCCTCCCAAGGTACGTGCTGAAGAATAATGATAAAATCATAAGTTCTTCTAGGACTCATCTTACGCGAGAGTAATTCAATTCATTCTTTTGGATTACAGAACCGAGAAGGAGAACAAGCACAAACCTGAGGAACTTGCCCCGAAGGTATAAAGATTGAATGAAAGACTTTATCTTTACTTGCTTTGCTTAATAAACCTCTTCTAAATTCTTCAGTTTAAAAGGATACTTAATAATGTTCCTTGAAATACAGGAAACATTTTATTTTGAGCATGTAACCATGCTCAGAGAAAGTATTAATTACCGTTTCTCAAGCTTTTCGATCATTTAATTAGCTGTTTGATGCATTGCTTATAAGTATATTGCTTATATATTTCTTTATTATTATTAATCCATCAAATAAAATAAACTGTAATGATAATTATATGCGAAACCGATTGGATTAAATTATATTAAATTCAGAAATGAAACGATTTGACTGAAGGTTAAACTAGGGTAAGTTGCGCCTCACGCAAGTGGACCATGAAAGGGGAACACATCGTTTCAAAGTATGAGTTTAATACAGAATTGTTTAAAATGATGATGCTGAATTTTCGTTTGCATTCCTTCGGAAATAACTTATTGATAATGTTTACATCGGTAGAAAGTAGGCTTCGAAAGCCACTACCACCTTGTAAAAGTATCGACTGACGCATAAGGTGAAAACCTAAAATGCTCAGATCGGAGATGGGATAAAATCTCTTAAATAAGTTAGCAAATGAAGAAGGATGAAGTCGGTTAAACGATTTTCCTTCCGTACGCCTTGAACGATAAGTCAGGCTAAGCATTCAAATCAAATGACACACTTCTATAAGCATAGTTTGTAAACATAAATGTTGTAGTCATTTTAGCACGCGTTCCCTATGGGATGATGAGAAAATGATTCACTTTAATGTAAAACTATGTTCCTTTGTAATCGGTAAGACACGCCGCCATAAAAGAGTATGTTACTACTCTTTGAAAATACATGTTTACAGCTTAAAGACATGGTATCATAGTCAAACATATGACATTACATACTTGAGGACGAATTTTCCGATGCATTAACAGTTCAGAATAATGAGTCCTGATCAGACAGAAGAGGATATTACTAACATCAGGTCCCACTTATTTCGAGTGGGAGAGATTTGAACCAACAACTCAAGTAAATGACATGGTAAATGATAATGGGAACGTTTTCATGATAAATCCAGTGGGAGGTCTGAACACCTACCACAAGTATTCATTATTGCTGTTTGGACGAATCAAGTAGAACCTAATTATCGTAATGCTAAACCGAGGATACCACAACTACCTATACTACCCATTGTTCTCAGTAGGAGTGATCCGACAAAATTGGTTCCGGATCCTAGTGATCAAGGAATTCATCTTGGAAGTAAAATTCTACGACCAAGAAATCGTACACGGAAAGTTGTCGATTATGGTTAAAACACTTCTCTTGTACCCAACAGAAGTGATGCTCCGATGAGAAGCCTCATCTCGAGTGGGAGAATTGATCCCAATTTGAAAAAATGTTCCGATAAGAGACATTATTCAGAGTGGGAGAGACATTAAGACTCAAACAGGGGATAATCAAGCCTGGACGAAAGTAAAAGGCATCGAGCTTCTCCAAAGAAGTATCCCATCTGGAAGAGTGATAACCTCACTCTATCGACAGTCGACATGCATTGGAAAGACCTCAAGTAGAGAAATGGAAGAAAATAATAAATGAGAGAGATCACCTGAATAAAAAGCCATTAAAGTCAATAGTTGATTTACCTGCTAACCACAGGGACATAAGGATAAGGTGAGTCCTAAAAAAAAGGCTCACCACTGATGGAAAATGTCGAGCTATAGACAGCTCGACTCGTTGCGAAAGGATGTACCCAACTTCACGGAGTGGACTTTGACGAAACATACTCAACACCTGTGCGTAAAACCATGGTGCATGGCCATTCATGGTCCTGGTTGCAGGCTTCGATTACGAACCTTGCCAAATGAGTATAAAGACCGCATTCCTCCTCGAAAACCTGGAGGAAGAGACCTACATGGAGCAACCAGAGGGTTTTATTACTCCTGGTAAAAAACGTAAACGTTTGTAAACTCCATAGGTCAATCTACGGTCTTGAACAGTCGTCTCGGCAATGGTACCGCAAATTCCACGAGGAAATCGTAGGAAACGGATTTGTGAATTTTCATGAGGATCCGTGCGTGTATTATAAGACCTCTGGGTCTAAGTATGTCATCTTAACCTCATGCGTGGATGACATACTTATTGTTGTAAACGACGTGAGATTAATGAATAATTCAAATTTCTTGTTGACATCTGTATTTGAGATGAAAGACATGAAAGAGGCGACGTACATCTTGTGCATTAAAATTGCTAGAGATCGGGCTACCCGTCAATTGTGTCTGTCTCAAGAAGCCTATATTAACAAGGTGTCGAAAAGGTTTCAGATTACAAGATGTCAAAATCCATGGAAATGCCAATGTTGTTTGGGTGCGCACTGTCAGAACGTGACGGCCCCCAAGAACCTGGCAGAGGGTGAATAGATAAAGGGTGCAAGATGTTTTAGCATGGTGGGTAGTTTGTTCTACGCCATGTAACGCACCTTTCCGGATATCTGTTACACCGTAGGCCTAGTAGCACGTTTCCTATCAAATCCTGGTCATCAATATTTAAAGACTATAAAACGAGGAACTCGTTATCCGAAAAGGTACTGCTGTGCTTTGAGGGCAGGAAGTTTGAATTAACCGATTACATTGACGTCGACCGTGGTGGCGATCCAGATGATCATAAGTCCACCACAGGAGGAGCATTCCTCCTTGCTAATGCCGCCATTTCATGGATGAGCAAGAAGCAAACCTAAGTCGCGTTGTCCACAATGGAATCAGGAATTTGTAGCTCTCTCTAATGAAGCACGGGAAGTGGTCTGGCTCAAAAGGATTCTAACTGCGCTGCTTGGTGGTGATGTCAAGAATAAACCTGTGAAGGTCTTCTCTGACAGTCAAGCAGCCATTGCGGCAGTTAAAAATCGGAAGTACCATAGTAGGACCAAACACATTGACGAGAAATAATTTCAAGCTAAATTTTAATAGTAGTAGACAATATGAAAGAGAAGGCCTATGAGAGAAGACAAGAAAATTGCCATTAGACAAGAGGTTGGCAAGTTGCTTGATGCTGTCTTCGTCAAAGAGCTTAGATTTCAATCATGGGTACCTAACCCAGATCTGGTACAGAAATCCAATGGAAAATGGCGAATGTGTGTAGATTTTCGTGATCTGAACAAGGCATGTGCCAAGGATGCCTATCTAGTGCCCAGGATCGACCAACTTGTGGATTCTACCTCTTGGCATGAACTAATAAGCTTTATGGATTCTTATTTGGGCTACAATCAGATCAAGATGGCGCCCCAAGATGCTCCTCACAGAGCTGTTTACGCAGATAGTGATATTTATCACTATGAGGTGATGTCATTCGGTCTCCTTAATGCGGGTGCTACCTATCAAAGATGTGAATAAGCTCTTCGGAGATTTCATTGGCAAAACAATGGAAGCATATGTTGATGACATGTTAGTAAAGTCAATTAAACGTGAGGACCATGCAAGAGACTTGGCCGCAACGTTCGAAAGGACGCGCCTCTATCAGGTACGATTAAACCCCACAAAACGTGTATTCGGGGTACAACTTTATATGTCAAACGAGGCGTACCTGAGACGCGCTTTTATCTAAGGTGTTTGTCGCACCAGATTTCGTTTAGACCTCATGTTGCTGGATTTACCCATCAACTTACGGATATGATCATAGATATGTTCCGATTGGGATTCGTTGGAGGAACATTCATCCTTAGGTTGCTATTCGGATAGCTCAGTCGCAGTGTGAATTGTACTAATCAGACATGAGAGCCCATCACCATTTTAAAACCATGAATGGGGAAACATCCTCGTCATTGAATCCTCTTCCATATGTCTACTTCATCTTTGGGATCGTCAGTGGTGAGTACACCTCCATCTATGCAAAGAATACACATTAGGTCTCTTGCATGTGCAGCCATTCCTCCGCCGTAGCGAAGGCGTATGGTGCACCAGAGGTGTAGCGCAATAACGTTCACGTCGCTTTCTTCAGCTCCTTCTATCAGGGTTGCATTGATTAAATCGCGTGCTATCCGATCTTTCCGAGACATTTCACCATAGTTGTATCTTGGACTACCAAATTCGTTTGTGTTTACCCTCCCCGTGGCTGAGTCTATACGTTCCTCAACGTTTGCAGCAAGGAGAATGTTCGTAACATATTTCCCCCCATCAAGTTCAGTGAAGAAACACTTTTGATCTGCCATCTATACTATAAAGACATTGACAGTTATGCACAAGCGGGAAGAAAATGATACTTTGAAAAAGAATTGCGTCCATCAGATATCTATGAGATAGAGGATGACTAATAATGATTCCTCAGACATCTAACCCAACTGACCGACAGTAAACCGAGGGAAGGGGGTCGTGAAACAGTTCACATTACCGTTGTCTTCTTTCTAATATATCAGTCCTTTAAAACGATTTACTCGCTGTAATTGGAACGAGAAGTTGTAAAACACCCGATCTTGTCTTTCCCAAGGCCCTTTAAAAAAGTTTTCTAGGATTTCAAGTTTGCACGCACAATTCTACTACACAAGTAAATCATCGTGCACAGATCGCATCCAAGAAACAAACACACCTCATGCTTACGCGTCATGCGTCGAATGTTCCGAGGAACTCATACTTAGCATATATAATTCTACTCCTCATGTAAATTATCACATGCGAATTCATCCTCAACATTCATGCATACGCATCATGCGTGATCATACCACTCAAACATGCATATTTGGCGACTGATTTCCGCTTTTAAAAACATTTGGGGCTGACTTGCAATTCATGCTATAAATCAATCATGCGTACTTCTAGACATGTATCCTAGGCAATTTCTACCATCACAACATGTTTATCCTAGTGTACAACTCATTAATTGAAAACCAGGGCTCTACCCACAACATGCATAATCCAGCTAGCTTGACATAGTCAAGACGACAGTTCTAATCATGCAATAATATCAATTAAATAGCAATTGCAATTCAGCTCACTAAATGATTCAGTCCCAAAATCATGCACTTCATAGATCCATCCCCATAATCGAAACTAGGCATCAGGTTTAAATAAATCGATGAAATATTAAACATTTGAGCACTGTATAGGTAATTTAAAGTTCGAAAAAATTTGGATTTAAAAATTTGACCATCCTATTTTATTTAATTTATTCGGTTCAGATTAATTAATTCGGGTTCGGTTCAGACAGGTTCGGACCGGTCCGGTTCGGTAAAAGGGTTCGGCCGGACCGGTTCGGTTTAAAATAGAGTTTCGAATCGGTTTGTCACTCTAACAGGTTCGGTTCGACCCATTTTAGTTGCCCCAGTCCGACCCTACCAGAGTGGGTTGGACCGATTGAGAAAACCCGGCTTTTGACTCGCTCCGGTTTAGACCTGTGGAACCCGACCTGGTTCGGTTCGGTTGACCTGGTTCGGTCCGGTTCGAATTCCCTTGGTCACCCGGGTTGGATGTGTTAGATTACGGGGAGTAATCACTACGGATAATGAAACCATGGTACATGCTAGTAATCGAAATTACGCAGCGAAAGATTTGCACATACCTTAACAATAGTCCGTAGTCCCAAGATCCTTGCAGGAGGGAGTTCAGGTCCTCCAGTCGGCACCCGTAGAGGTTCCTGGGAAGGAAGCCCTACGCGGTATATTCTCCACAACAAAGCCTCAGATCGATTCTTGGCAAAGGACGGATCTCCGGAGTGTTTGCCCGAAGGCAAATTGGCACAACCTCTGGTGGATGTATGGTTCGGCCGAATATGGTGTTTCTGGGGGAAGGGTGTTCTCTCAAATCATCACTTAAAGGGAATAGTGATCAACCCTAATAAAACCCCTAACTCCCAATATGGTGGATATACGCCCAAGCTACCACTAATTGGGCCCGAGAAGTGGGCCGGAATCGGTAAAACTTGAAGCTTAGAACACGGACACCCGAAGCCCATCACATGGGCCCGGGAAATACCCCAAGTGGCAAAACCCACTTGGGAAGACCCCGTGTGGAAAGACCACCCGGGGGCACCCGAGCAAGGGACTCCTTGCTCGGGTACCCGAGCAAGGCCTAGGGGGTACCCCTCCGGGTACCCCCATCCGTCCCCTGGACGATATCTCGCCTGGGGCTTACCCTTGAAGGGCCATACACCAGCACTTAGCCACAACGAACTTACCTACGGTTGAACCGGGGTCAAAGATAACCTATATACGGTTAAGGCCAACTTATAATAATGAACCCAACCGGACCAGAGAACCACTGGAACCGGGGCGGTCCAATAGTAACTACATAAATAGAGAACTCCTCCCCTCATTTGAAGGTAATCTCTCTCTCTTTCTAATCTCACCCTCTCTCTAGAAGCTCTCAACTTACTTCAGCTTCAGAGTGGGCTTACCGGGACCCCCCTGGTGCCCTTTTGCAGGTAAGCGATGAAGGAAGAAAAGAGTCAAAGCACTAAAGAGCCCAAGATGGAGAAGATCGGGAAGAAGAAGCCCATAAGGAAGAAGATCGAGAAGGAGAAGCCCACCACAAACACTCGTGTGTAACACTGGTGCTATAAAACGTTATAATTGTAGAGATGTGGGAGAGAATGTAGAGAGCAATCCTTTACTAATATGAAACATTGTAATAGAATTGCTTAGTTATTACATAGAGTGGAGGCTCCTTTATATAGGAGACCTCTAGGACTAGTATGCCAAACCCTAGATACAATAGGGACTAATGTGCAAATACTAGAACTAACATAACTTAGCATAATTAGATAGTGACCCCATATGTATGATACCATATGTATGATATCCAATATTCCCCCATCTTTTCCTTCTTCTTCCTTCTTCAATCCGAAGAACATCCCAATCTTTGACAATTCATGCTCAATCTTCAAAATGAATCTTCAAGGTCCACCGTGCTCTCAGAGGTGAACATCCACTTGTAGCCTTCATGGTCTCTCAGAGGTGTGATAATCCATGTTAGGTTCCGAATCTAGGGTCAACGGGCCGTCGACTTAAGCCTCGTTCCTCACTGGAGATGTTGCGGATTTGGTGTTCTCGGGTTGTGTTGTCCTAGCTTGTGTCCTTCCGTCCTTAGCTTCTCTTCTCTTCTCGCCCTGCAAGAGGGGAAATACCAGGCACAGAGGGGGGGGGGGTGGTGCCTGATGAACCCTCTCCGATGCCTAAGTCAGTACGGTTTTAGAGAGATAAAGCTAGAGAGATGTCAGAGCAAAATTATGCAACTTGCCAAGATGATCAAATGAATAGTGGAAGGGTTGTATTTATAGGCAACGGTGTCATTAAGGTGGCTTAATGACATCGTTAACCTTTAAACACAATTAATTAACCTTTAAACACGTAATTAAGACCTTAGGGTACGGAGAAGGTTGGCGGAAATAAACCGAGTATGGGAGTCTAAAAACAGTGTCGGGGCCCTTGGGGGGGAGGAAAATCCGACCCCCAAGGGTAGGGGTTGGGTGTGGCCACCCAACCCCTCCTAGGGGAGATAGGGTTGGCCAACCCTATCCCCCCTAGGGGAGATCGGGTTGGCTGACCCGATCTCCCCTAGGGGAGGTCGGGTGTGGCCACCCGACCTCACCTAGGTGAGTCTAACTTGGCCGGACGAGTATTTTGGCCTCGTCCGGACCGTTGGTGTTTTCGCGCAGTGTTCGGGTTGAAGTTTCGATTTACAATCATTAACGGGTGATCAAAATGAAACGATTAGGAAGTCAACGGGTTCAAATGGGCGTATATCCATCACATGCCCCCGAGTCAACCAATGGCCTGACCCTTGATTGACTCTATTTTAGGATGGTATGACACGCGCAATTTGAAGCCGGGATTTTACCTTTTGTCTGAATGCTTACTTACCCATGGATGTGTGCCTCTGACTCTGCCCCCTGCCTTATAAGATAGAGGAATTGTAAATGTCAGAATAGCACGGACACGCGTCCAAGCACGCGTCCGTCTGAGGTGGAAATAATAAATCTATCCTTGCTACGGGCACATACTCGAAAAATATATGCTCGCATAGGAATGCAATACGAATACAGCTAGGCGATTCATACTTCAATTTCATGTCGGGATTTGTCTAAGTGGGGAAAAATTTAATTTTGGTCTAAAGTTTTTCTAAGTATGGGATGCTTAAAAATAAACCCATGGGATGCTAACTGTGGTATGAGTGAGTTTAACCAGGGGTATCATTTTTTAAATCTGGCCCTTGAATTTTTCCTTCCTAAAAATCAACGGTGTCGATTTGGCGATTTTAGAAAAAACCCTATTCTCTTGTACTATAAAAGGGGTAAGTGATTACCTCATTCTCATTGTCCTTTTTCCTTTCCCTTTTCTTTTAGTCGGTTATGATCCTTGGTTGGATTCGTTTCTTGGGACGCGTGTCGTATTGAGGTACGTGCCTTTTGCTTTGTGTAAGTGTTGTTCTTGGGAGACATAATCCCGTCTCTTCCTCGGCTGTTTCTTTACTTGTCTCGTTTTTGATTTGCGGGTCTTCATGGTGATATAGTCTTGTTTGGTTCATCCTCTTTTGATCTTCTTGACCCCGTGTTTCTGCTTGCTGGCGTGTGGGGTCTTCTATACTGAGATTATGATTATCTCCCTTTGCCCCCTGCCTCTGCTTGTTGGCCAGTTGGGTCTCTCTATGTTGGGGGTTATAACTATCTCCCCTTGCCCCCTGCCTCTGCTTATTGGCCAATGGGGTCTCTTTATACTGGGGGTTATGACTATCCCCCCTTGCCCCCGGCCCCTGCTTGTTGGCCTGTGGGGTCTTCCCATGTCATCTTTCTATTCTTACCTTTTGGCTTTGTATTCGTCGTTTAAGGAAAATGAGTTTTATCTTATGTCCACTGTCCGCTTTCTGTTTTCCTTGGGCTAAGCTTGTGTTTTTTCGATTAGCAGAACTCCCCGGTGATTGATGAGGAGTAAGAGGCCAGTACGGGTGGGGGTAGTTAACTCCGGGACCGGACCTTCGATTGCAAAAAGATCGGTTTTTTATGGTGCGGGGAAGTGTCCTCTTATTGGAGGTAAGGGCGGTGGTGATGTTAGGGTACCATCTTCTTTCTATATTGATGCCCCCCAATCGAGGGTCCGGGAGCCATCTTTTCCTTCTTCTTTGTTTGGTAAGTCCTCGAATGTTTGAGTTTTTTTAGTGTATGTTGGTGTTTACTCCGTATCTTGCTGTAGGTAGACTTCGTCTTCCGCGTCTGGGTCGAAAGGAACTGTCTCGTCCTCCTGTTGATGGGATTGTTGGGTCTGAGTGGGCGCCTTACTATGGGCGTGGGGCTCGTTTTGATAATCATTCTTCTTTACAAACTCCTGAGGTTGGAGTTCGTGTTCTGCAGTCTGCTGTTCCTCCTGCCGATCGTGTGCCCCCTTCTAAAGGGTCGGAGGCAGCTTATGAATTGGCTCATGATGTGTTGGCTCGTTATGCTTCTGTAACTTTTCTTAGCCGTGTTTACCCTTTAGGACATTTCATTTTTGCTTTATATGTCTCATCCTTTGTTTTTGTCGCAGGGTATTGCCGACCTTGTTAATTTATCCACCCTTGTTATTGATCTTGCTGAGGAGAGAAAGGTGTACGAGGACACTTGTGTCTCCCTTAACTCCAAGCTTATTAGTTGTTTGGAGCATAGTCGTATCACAGATTTGCAGTGCCGAGATTTGGAGGGTCGTATTGCCCTTCTCAAGGAAGAGGTTGAGGCCTTGAGACAAAGGTCTTATCGCGATGAAGTACTTCGGGCTGCTGAGTTGGTGTCCCTTAAGGAGATGTTTCGTGTGGAGGCGAAAGGGTGTGCTATCGCTGAGTATAAGGCTTCTTCCTCTTATCAGGCTGCTATTGATGTTCGCTGCTCTGTGGCTAAGCGTATTTCTTTAAAGGCGATTCTCGAGCGTATGTACATGATTGCTCCTGACTTTCCTTTTTCTCAGCTTGGTGATTTGTCTGACTTCGCTGTTAGGCATATTGCTAAGATGAGGAAGTAGTACACCTATCTCTTGTGGTGGTCTCGCGAGTTTGTGGATTGAGGTTCTTCTTAGAGTTTGAAACTCCACCTTTCTTAGTTTTGCCATCTTTGTTTGATACACTTGTCTTTACTCATGGTATATATGGCAGGGTGATTATCTTTCTTCTCATGATATCTCCCTGTGCCTTAGTGTGTAGTTCTTTGGTTATGGACCCTTCCCTTGGCGTGTTTCCTTTACTTATCCTTCTTTTGTGTTTTCCTTCATGCCATACCTGCTATTTCATCAAGAAAAAACATTATGTGTTTTTCATACCACTTTACTTTGAAATTACTTTCTCATGGGATCCTTTTTAGTATGGTGCGATGATCTCGTCTGATACCCTTTGAATGGTATGTGTGGTACTGCTAGACCAAAGATACGCTCTTGGTGGGCGTTGAAACTGTTCACGAGATACGCTCCCGGAGGGCACCAGTAGTTAGACCAAAGATACGCTCTAGGTGGGCGTCGAAAACTGTTCACGAGATACGCTCCCAGAGGGCACCAGTAGTTAGACCAAAGATACGCTCTAGGTGGGCGTTGAAACTGTTCACGAGATACGCTCCCGGAGGGCACCAGTAGTTAGACCAAAGATACGCTCTAGGTGGGCGTAGAAACTGTTCACGAAATACGCTCCCGAAGGGCACCAGTAGTTAGACCAAAGATACGCTCTAGGTGGGCGTCGAAACTGTTCACGAGATACGCTCCCGGAGGGCACCAGTAGTTAGACCAAAGATACGCTCTAGGTGGGCGTTGAAACTGTTCACGAGATACGCTCCCGGAGGGCACCAGTAGTTAGACCAAAGATACGCTCTAGGTGGGCGTCGAAACTGTTCACGAGATACGCTCCCGGAGGGCACCAGTAGTTAGACCAAAGATACGCTCTAGGTGGGCGTCGAACTGGTAGTTTGAAATCTACCTCAAGATATGCTCTTGGGGGCGTCGAATCTGGTAGTGTTTTTTCTACCTCAAGATACGCTCTTGGGGGCGTCGAATCTGGTAGGTTGCAAATCTACCTCAAGATACGCTCCTGGGGGCGTCGAAGGTCGTAGTTTTAGAAACTA
Organism: Clarkia xantiana subsp. parviflora; assembly: GCA_036873135.1. Lineage (NCBI taxonomy): Eukaryota > Viridiplantae > Streptophyta > Magnoliopsida > Myrtales > Onagraceae > Clarkia > Clarkia xantiana. The sequence continues at coordinate 14,813,208 of JAPTYO010000001.1, forward strand.
CTCTCAAGATACGCTCTTGGGGGCGTCGAAATTCGTAGTTTTTGGAAACCACTCTCAAGATACGCTCTTGGTGCGTCGAAGGTCGTAGTATAGAAACTACTCTCAAGATACGCTCTTGGGGGCGTCGAAGGTCGTAGTATGAAAACTACTCTCAAGATACGCTCTTGGGGGCGTCGAATGTCGTAGTATAAAAACTACTCTCAAGATACGCTCTTGGGGGCGTCGAGGGTCGTAGTATGAAAACTACTCTCAAGATACGCTCTTGGGGGTGTCGAATGTCGTAGTATAAAAATTACTCTCAAGATACGCTCTTGGGGGCGTCGAGTCTGTTCGCGGGATAGGCTCCCGGAGGGCACAGGTTTCGTAGTTTTTGGAACTACTCTCAAGATACGCTCTTGGTGGCGTTGAAGGTGTTGTTGACTTGACGTCATATCTGTGTAAGGATAACTCAATGATTATATCATCTCCTTCTTTGGAAAATACTTTTTTGAGTAACTCCTACTTCTTTAAGAGCATTCATGTTTTTTGTACACATGAGATGCCTTGGGTGGATCAAGGCACCCTTTGGAGGAAATCAAAGATAGTTATAGAGTTGGAGTAACTTCGTGAGTTCTCCTTCTCAAAAGTTGTTTTTAAAAATTTAAACAATTATATGTAATGACTTGAAGTAACTTCAAGGATATGGCCTTTTGCTTGTGCTGTCTTCTTAGACGTAGTACTTCTTTAGGTGTTCCCCACTGAAGGTGTTTGTGGAGATATACCCATCCCCATCCTCTAGGCGGTAAGCATTTGCGTATGGAACTGATGCTATCTTATACGGCCCTTCCCATTTTGGAGATAATTTTCTGACTTGGTCTAAATGTGAGAACTCGTTCTTTTCTGAGCACTAGTTCTCCTATGTGGAATTGCCTCTCCTTGACTTGGCGGTTGTAATATCTTGCGGATACAAGGCGCATTCGTGCCTGTGCTTCTTCTGAATTCCATCTTTTATCCTCCACCATGTCTAAGTCTAAGAGCCTTGCTTTGTTGTTCTCATGCTCTTCAAAGTACGTGGTTCTTAGTGATGATACCGCCATTTCTGCTGGTGCCACCGCCTCGGTCCCGTATACCAGGCCAAATGGTGTTTCTCCTGTGGCTATCTTTGGTGTTGTCCGCACTGCCCATAGAACATTTTCCAGCTCATCTACCCAACTTCCCTTGGTAGCATGGAGTCGTTTCTTTAGGCCGTCTAGTACTATTTTATTTGCCGACTCTACTTGCCCATTTGTCTAAGGGTGCTTTACTGATGCGAAGCGGTGCTCTATATTCAGCCTTTCGCAATACCATTGCAGTTTCTTGCTCTTGAATTGTGGGCCATTATCACTTATTATTGCCTTTGGGACTTCGTACCTCGAGACAATGTGAGATTGAATGAAGTTAACGACTTGGTCGTCTGTTGTCTTTCCCATTGCCTTTGCTTCTATCCATTTGGAGAAGTAGTCTATTGCTACAATTATGCAAGTTTTCTGCCCTTTTGTTCTTGGTAGGGGGCCTATCAGATCGATCCCCCACTGTGCGAAAGGCCAAGCTCCCGAGATGGAACTTAGCTTTGCTGCTGGGGCTGTTATATTTCTGGAGTACCTTTGGCAGTGATCACATTTTTGTACCAAGTCTGCTGCTTCTTTGCTCATTGATGGCCAATAGTATCCTAGGTTGTAGACCTTCCGGATTATTGATCGTGCTCCTTCATGGCACCCCGCATCTCCCTTGTGGAGTTCTGCAAGTACTCTCTCTGTTTCTGGATATGTTATGCATTTGAGGAAGGGTGTAGAGTACCCTTTCTTGTAGAGTTCATTATCCATCACTGCATAATTTCTAGCCATCCTTTCGATCTTGACTGCCTCTACTTTATCCTTTGGGAGTTTTCCTTCCATGATGTATTGACGCATTGGGGTCATCCAGGCTTCTGCTTCATCTATTACTAGGACCTCCACTTGTTCTATCACTGATTGCATTCTTTGCTCTACAAAGTGAACCTCTTTGCCTGCTTCTACCCCTAGGGCTAGTTTGCTTAAGGCGTCTGCCTCTTGGTTTTGTTCTCTTGGGACTGACTCAATGTCGAAGCTTTGGAAGCTCTTTATTAGGTCCCTGGCTTGTTGTAAGTATTTCTGCATGTTTTCAGACTTTGCAGTGTAGATTCCTTTCACTTGGTTGACAACTAGTTGAGAATCGCACTTAGCTCTTAGGTGCTTTGCCCCTAATCCTTTGGCTATTCTCAAGCCTGTTATCAGCGCTTCGTATTCAGCCTCATTGTTCGTTGCCTTAAAGGTAAGTGCCATGGCATAGCGCATAGGTGTATCGCTATTTGGTGGGTATAGTAGGAGGCCTGCACCTGAACCTCCCCCGTTGGACGACCCATCAGTATGCATCTTCCATAACTCTTCTGGTTGTTTCTCCTGACTACTGCTCGCCTCCCTTGTATTTTTTATTTCTCCCAAGTCTTCATCTGGATTAATTCCGGTGAATTCGGCAATAAAATCTGCTAGAGCCTGCCATTTTATAGCTGTTCTGGGGGCAAAGTGAATACGAAACTCACTTAACTCAATTGCCCACTTGGTCAGTCTCCCCGATGTGTCTGGTCTTTGGAGGAGGTGTTTCAATGGTTGGTCTGTGAGGACTGTTACTTCATGCCCATGAAAATACAGCCTCAACTTTCTTGCTGATATAATCAGTGCATAGAGGTACTTTTCTATTGGCAAGTAGTTGATCTCATACTTTGCCAATGTTTTGCTTACGAAGTATACCGGCAATTGTGCAGCGTTTTCTTCTTTTATTAGCATTGAGCTTACTGCCACGTTGCTCACGGAGATGTAGAGGTAGAGGGGCTCCCCTGGTGTAGGCTTTGCTAGGGGTGGTAGTGTCTTTAGATGTTGTTTGAGTTGTTGAAAGGCTTCTTCACATCTTGGTGTCCATTCGAATTTCTTGTTTGCCCTTAGTACCTCAAAGAAGGGTAATGCCTTGTCTCCTATTTTGGATAGGAATCTGTTAAGAGCTGCCAACCTCCCGTTCAGTCGTTGAACCTCTTTGTGCTTCGTAGGTGACTGCATTTCTTCAATTGCCTGTAGTTTTTCGGGGTTTACCTCTATGCCTCGCTGACTTATCATGAAGCCTAAAAACTTCCCTGATTGTACCCCAAATGCACATTTTTTCGGGTTTAGGCAGACTTGGTATTGCCTCATTCTCTCAAACGTTGAGCGAAGGTTCTCCACATGGTCTTTCTTCTCTTTGGATTTGACGATCATGTCGTCCACGTATGCCTCCATTGTCTTTCCTATCATGTCCCCGAAGATTTTGTTGACCATTCTTTGGTATTTTGCTCCAGCATTTATAAGTCCGAAGGCATCACCGTGTAATGGTATATCTCGCTATCAGCGTAGAATGCTGTGTGGGGGGCGTCCTCAGGGGCCATTTTTATTTGGTTATATTCTGAGTATGCATCCATGAAGCTCATTAGTTGGTGACCTGATGTTGCATCCACTAACTGATCTATTCTTGGTAGTGGATATGAGTCCTTAGGGCATGCTTTGTTTAGGTCGCGATAATCGATGCACATTCTCCAACTTCCCCCCGCCTTCTTTACCAGTACTGGGTTTGCCACCCATGTTTGGAATCTAATCTCCTTGATGAAATTTGCTTTCAATAGCTTTTCCACTTCTTCCTGGATAGCTATCTTTTTACTTCCTCACATTGGCCTTACCTTTTGTGTTATTGGTCGCGTTGCCGCGTCTATATTGAGCTTGTGTGAGATTACTTCTTCTGATATTCCTGGCATATCGCTTGGTGACCAGGCGAACAGATCTTTGTATTCCCTTAGTAAAGCTACTAAGTGGTTTTCCTCTTCCTGAGATAAGGCGGTCCCGATTTTTGCCTTCCTATCGGGTTCTTCTATGAGTATTTCTTTTAGTTCCTCCATGGGGGCTGGTCTTCCGTGATCTTCTCTTGGGTCCTCATCTATTAGTAGGACCTCTCTTGTTTCCTTCTTCTTGCTTAGTGCGATCCTTGCACATTTCCTTGCTACCTTCTGGTTACCCTTTACTTCCCCTATTCCTTGGCTTGTGGGGAATTTCATTTTCTGATGTAGTGTTGATGGTACCATACCCCACCTGTTGATTTTAGTGGTACCCAGGACTCCATTGTATTCCTCCATTTCTTCTGTGATGAAGAAGGGGACATCGATCTTTAACTGCCTCTGGCCTATGCCCAGTGTCACAGGTAGTGTGACTGCCCCCAGTGGGTATGTTGGTTCTCCTGAAAATCCCACCAAGGGGGAGTGAACCTGTTTTATGCTACTTGGCCTTACTTTCAGTATGTTGAGGACTTTCTTGCTAATGATGTTGGGTGAGCTTCCACTGTCTACCAGGATTCTTCCAATGTCCATATCAGTGATCTTCATTGTTATGACTAGGGCATCCTTGTTGTCTAGTAACACATGCTCCATGTCTCTTCTTGAAAATTGTATTATATCTTCTCTCTTTCCTTCTGCTTGTTCTTCCTTTGGTTTATGGTCCTCTAACTGTGCCATATTTGCTTCTCTAGCATTCGCTGACTCTCCTCCAGCTCCATAACCTCCATGAATGACATATACGCTTGCCATCTGGCTGGTGATAATTAGGCTTTCTATTCGAAACCCACGGATGGCGCCAAGTGTTAGGTTCCGAGTCTAGGGTCAACGGGCCGTCGACTTAAGCCTCGTTCCTCACTGGAGATGTTGCGGATTTGGTGCTCTCGGGTTGTGTTGTCCTAGCTTGTGTCCTTCCGTCCTTAGCTTCTCTTCTCTTCTCGCCCTGCAAGAGGGGCAATACCAGGCACAGAGGGGGGGGGGGGGGGTGGTGCCTGATGAACCCTCTCCGATGCCAAAGTCAGTACGGTTTTAGAGAGATAAAGCTAGAGAGATGTCAGAGCAAAATTATGCAACTTGCCAAGATGATCAAATGAATAGAGGAAGGGTTGTATTTATAGGCAACGGTGTCATTAAGGTGGCTTAATGACATCGTTAACCTTTAAACACAATTAATTAACCTTTAAACACGTAATTAAGACCTTAGGGTACGGAGAAGGTTGGCGGAAATAAACCGAGTATGGAAGTCTAAAAACAGTGTCGGGGCCCTTGGGGGGGAGGAAAATCCGACCCCCAAGGGTAGGGGTTGGGTGTGGCCACCCAACCCCTCCTAGGGGAGATAGGGTTGGCCAACCCTATCCCCCCTAGGGGAGATCGGGTTGGTCCACCCGATCTCCCCTAGGGGAGGTCGGGTGTGGCCACCCGACCTCACCTAGGTGAGTCTAATTTGGCCGGACGAGTATTTTGGCCTCGTCTGGACCGTTGGTGTTTTCGCGCAGTGTTCGGGTTGAAGTTTCGATTTACAATCATTAACGGGGTGATCAAAATGAAACGATTCGGAAGTCAACGGGTTCAAATTGGGCGTATATCCATCAATCCACGTGTAGCAACAATCGGTTGGTCTTCATCATGCTCTCAGCGGAGTGATGACAGATGCCACCTATGGCCTTGAAGTATTCAGAAAACAAAATGGTTGAACGGAAGATGAAGTTCCAATGTCTCAGTCTTACTGCGAAACTGAGGTTCCTATGTTTCAATCTTCCAGAAGGTGAAGTTCCGATGTCTCAGTCTTACTCTGAAGCTGAGGTTCCTATGTTCCACTCTTCTATAATGTTCAACCGAAGATGAAGGTCCACACTTCAATCTTCAACAAATTCAACCGAAAACAGTTGAAATCCAACAATCAAGCTATCTATAGCTCGAATCCATCATAATACCATCAAAACCACAGCATATCCATCACGGCACAGTAAATTTCAGCAATTTCAGCTAAAAACAGCAATTTTCTGCACATTTCTGCAATTTCCAGCAATTTTCAGCCGATTTCCAGGAATTTCAGCAATTTGCAGCAGAATTTCAGCATTTACAGCAGCAAATCCAGCAAAAACAGCAACTAAACCGCAGCAAAAAAATGATTCCAGCCATAATACTCAACTCGGGACAGCAGATTTCAGCAAGTTCAAACCAGTATGAACAGTAAATCAATGGAACAGTAACTTTGCTGAAATTTCAATATCCAGCCGAAACATCTCAGTAAAATCGAGATTTGAAATCACCTCAAAATGAGACAAAATGTATCGCAATGGACTCAGCTCGTCGAGACGATTCCAGGGATGTCAAAACGGCGGCGATTGGACCACGGGAAGGTGGCGCGTGGCCTGCACGCGCCGGCGGGGCGCAGCTCACACGGCGGCGCGTGAGAGCGCGTGCGGTGGCTGCTGACGGCGGCGAAAACTGCAGAATGTTTGCCGGAGGTTGCTGGGTCGATTGGTGATGTCAATTTTGGAAGAAGATGTGTAAATCAAATGGGTATTTTTCGGGGCTTAGGAAGTGACTTACGGCAATTTCAGATTTTTCTGATAAATTTCTGGAAAAATTGAAAAAACGAAATTGAAATCAAAACACCAAAATCGAAACGAGCTCTGATACCATATAAAACGTTATAATTGTAGAGATGTGGGAGAGAATGTAGAGAGCAATCCTTTACTAATATGAAACATTGTAATAGAATTGCTTAGTGATTACATAGAGTGGAGGCTCCTTTATATAGGAGACCTCTAGGACTAGTATGCCAAACCCTAGATACAATAGGGACTAATGTGCAAATACTAGAACTAACATAACTTAGCATAATTAGATAGTGACCCCATATGTATGATACCATATGTATGATATCCAATAGGTGCCGTCTACCAGATTCGAACAAGAAGCACGTTGCTACTACTTGCGATCGATGGAAACAACAAGGAGGCAAGTTGGGGGGGCCGAGCAGACAACCAGCCACGGGAGACAACAACCAACCACCACCCGCGGGGAATAGTCAAGTTCCGGTGGTCAGCCAACAAGCAACCGTTGAAAGGGATCGGGGGGAGCAAGAAATGAGGAACATCCAACTCCCGAAGAACAACACTCTTCAACTAATGTTCGCCCAGAAGCAACGGTAAACCAACCGCAACCTCGGACACCCCAACAAGCAAGAACATACAACATCACTCATGAGTTAATGGCAGCACTAGAGGAAATACTAGAAAGAAGGGAACGTATATGGGCGCATGTAAGGCAAGAACAACCAAGGTACCAAGCGTCACCTCCAAGGTTGGTAGGGGGACACAGGCAAGCGTATTCTAACATCATGAACCAGCAACCCCAGGGAAGGGGATATTACCAGCAAAGGAACCCCAATTACCAGGCAGACAACGGTCAAGGATATGCGGCACTCCATAACGGGCAAGGATACGTTGGACCTCAAAACGGTCAAGGATATGCCGAGCCTCTGTACAATCAACAGAATATGGGTCCCCAAGTGGCAGGGCAGCAAAACATGGCAGCAATGGCATACACTAAGGAGGAAATTGAAGACCCGATTGCCAAGAAAATCAAGAACTCAAAGGGAAGAGCCATGCATAAACTGAGAGACAGGGCCTCACACCCCTTTACTCAGGAGCTGATCAATGTAATGGTCCCGCCAAAGTCACGGCCCGTCAGATCCCGGACTATGTCGGAAAGGGGGACCCAATACAACATATCTAGAAGCACGAGTCATCACTTTTGGGAAGAACGACGGTGGAAGACCATTATGCAATGTTATTCCCCTCAACTCTGGCAGGAAATGCCTCATACTGGTTCTTCAATCTACCTCAGGGGTCGATCACCTCATGGGCAGACTTAAAGGACAAATTTAACCAGCAGTACTTAGGGGAAAGGCAGCTCCTAAAGGGAGACTCCGCACTGGATGATGTAAAGCAGGGTTACGACGAAAGTTTGGAAAGCTACTACACGAGGTTCAACCAGAACATCTCTGACATAGCAATAGTGTTATCTGAAGGAGAGATAGTTCGAGCCTTCGTCAGAAATCTGGGACGTCGGGGGGCACCTCTGGCGGATAACGTGGAAGTAATGCCAATCAACTCACTGGAGGAAATGGCAGAGAGAGTAAAAGCTTACATCGATTTGGAGCGTGCACGCTCATACCGAAAGAAAGGTTATGAAGCACAGGCAAATTAGAAGAAACCAGCAAAAAGAAAACCCCAACAGCCTCTGAACCAATAATAGGCTCCAAGAAGACAAGCATGGACTCCTCAGGGAGGGACAAGGACAAATGAGCAGCAAAGGCATCAAGGCATCCATAACATAGTGTTCACCTCTCTTACAAGGGAAGCCTCAGTCATCTTACAAGAGATGAAGAGGCTCGACTTGTGGACACCACTGGCAGAGAAAAGGAAGACAAGAATGGGAAACAACATTGAGCAATGGTGTGAATAACACAATGCCAACGGACACCACACAGACAACTGCTTCCACCTGCAGCGGGATATTGAAAACCTCATCCAAGAATGTATACTAAAGAACTTTTTGAAAGATGAGAGGAAAAGAGATAGGAGTCCCCAGCCGAGGTACAACGACAAAGGAAAGGGAAAAGAGAAAATGGATGATCTCCCCCCACCACAAAACAGAAAACTAACCATCAACGCCATTCATGGCGGCCCGGCAGCAGGGGGAGAGGTCTCCAACTCAAGAGAAGTTTATGTCGCCCAAATCACAGAGATGCCTCCATTCGGAAAATGCCAAAGGCCGGTAGATAACATGAAGATAACATTCTCGGATGAGGATTTGAAGTATGTGGTACCCACATGATGATGCGTTGGTGATAACGATGGATATTGCAGGTTGCAACGTAAGAAGAATGCTAGTGGATGGGGGCAGCTCCACAGACATCCTTCATATCGATGTGATAAGAGCAATAGGAAAATCATAGCGAGACCTCAGGCCTGTTAATTTCCCTTTGGTCAGCTTCGTGGGGGCAACAACATTCCCCCTTGGATTGATCACCCTTCCTGTGACCATAGGTGAATGATGGACACAACTCTCACAGAAAATAACATTTGTGGGGGTCGAAGAGTTAGGAGCTTACAATGGGATAATGGGTCGCACAACGACTAACCCAAATCGTATAGTCCCATCAACAGTCCACCAAAAGATGAAGTTCCCGACACCAAATGGCATAGGAGAGGTTCTGGGAGATCAAGAAGCGTCAAGGAAAATGCTACCTGAATGTCATGAGAAGGAGTGCACAACATGGACTACCCATCGCCTTCGTGGAAATACCAAGAGGAAATCCAAAGTATGGACCAGCCAAGGCTGGAGAACCATGATGGAGGCAATGAAGGGAGCCATAACCCACCTTCTGGACATGACAAGGCAGGTCTTTATAAAGAGGAAGAGACAGGGACACCAAGAGCAGGATGTAGAAGATGTGGAAGATGTGGAAAAGAATGCAAGGGAGGAAAGAAGGAAAAGACGAAGAGAAAGAAGGGCGAACCGAGAATACCTGGAGGACATCCAGCAAAAGGAAGATGAAATGATAGAGAGTTCATACGAGGTTTGCCGTGCGACCGGTGGATACGACGGGCATCGTGCTACTCATCTGTTAGGAGTATTGTAGCACCTGCAGAACGTTGATTCCCTTTTCTCCAATCAACCTGTTATAAACAACATTTATGTATTGTACCACGTTGTATCCTAGGTCAACTGATAATTCTCCATTTGCATAGTTTCCACATAGGAACACTACTCCAAGGCATCCATACAAGTATTCACAACCTTCAACTAATATCCGGTTGGTGGCCACCTAGTGAATAAAAGAGTCAATGAATTACATGTGATCTTGACCATCCCCATCGCTCATACCCTTAGTCAAACCCAACCGGTTTCCAAAGACGTGTCACTGGGCCTTTTTGTTCAGCACTACGCTCGTAAGTCGGGAAGCAAGCATTGAGCTTGATCTTAGGTATGAGTTCTAAATCCATGAGGATACTTCGGGTGCCTCTTCATAAGGCTCCCGGGATCAATCACACGCTCGAGGTGAAGAAGTATGCGCCCGCCAGAATCACAAGGATTCTTTCCTAGCACAACCGAGCTGTGACCCCGTGGTCAAACGTGGCACGCATAGTATGAAGCACGCGTTGATAGCATACCTGGACCTTTTGGGTCTACAGGAATAGGATATGTCAATCATGCTATCACAGATTTTCATCTGGCCCAGAATGTGGAATAATGACGAACTAAGTTCATCACGGCGATCTGCAAAACAAAGATCATGTCGAGTTACTTCGACATTGAGATAACCGTTCTGCGTAATCAGGTTTATCCCCTTATACTTAGCCAGCCTTGCTTAGTAGAGGCCTCCCTCCACCGCAAGACGAGCGTACCTGTGTGACGAGGTAAGGCCCACATTCGACATAGTTTTGGCAGAGGATTGCGTCCTCCTACGACTTAGTTTATAGACCGAAAATTTTATGTAATCAAAACATTACGACGTCCATTGATCATAAACTCAGTTGCAATTCTTTCTCTTACAAAATGTAACTTTCTAATATCAAAATGTTCTCACAGATACATGCCACCTCTAAACCCTACGCAATCCAAGCAGTTTTACTTGCTCTTCGAATATCTCCATGCGTAGTGGTTTAATGGGTCTGCAATCATATTATCAGTGGACAATTATTCCATAGTGATTATATTGTCTTCTACCATATATTTAGCATAAAAATATTTCACATCAATGTGTTTGTTCCTACTATGGTACTTTGGATTCTTCACTGCCGCAATGGCTGCTAGACTGTCGGAGAACACCTTCACAGGTTTACTCTCGACCTCACCATCTAGCAGCGCAATAAGAAGCCTTTTCAGCCAGACTGCTTCATGTGCATTCTTAGAGAGAGCTACGAATTCTGATTCCGTCGTTGACAGCGCGACACATGTTTGCTTCTTGCTCGTCCATGAAATGGCGGCTTTAGCAAGGAGGAACACTCCCGCTGTGGTGCAGTTACGATCATCCGGATCGCCACCATGGTCGGCGTCACTGTAACCGGTCAATTCTATCTTCCTGCCCTCATAGCACAGCGCACAGTCGGCAGTACCTTTCAGATAACAAATTATTCGTTTTATAGCCTTTAAATGTTGATAACTAGGTTCTAATTGGAAATGTGCTACTAGGCCCATAGCGTAACAAATATCCGGACGGCTGCATTGCATGGCGTACATCAAACTACCAACCATGCTTAAATACTCCGCACCCTTCATCTGTTCACGCTCTGCCAGGTTCTTGGGGCCGTCACTTTTTGACAGTGTGCACCCAAACACCACCGGCGTATCCACGGGTTTGACATCCTGTAATCTGATCCTTTTCAACAGCTTGTTGATATAGGCTTCTTGAGACAGACACGATTTCCGGGTAGCCCGATCTCTAGTAATTTTAATGCCTAAGATGTACGTGGCCTCTCCCATGTCTTTCATCTCAAATACAGATGCCATATATTACCTTGACTTGTTCATAGAATTCACGTCGTTTACGGAAATGAGTATGTCGTCCACTTATAAGGTTAAGATGACATACTTAGACCCGAAAGTCTTATTATGCACACACGGATCCTCGTGAAGACTCACGAATCCGTTTCCTACGATTTCCTCGTGGAATCTGCGGTAACATTGTCGTGACGACTGTTTAAGACCGTAGATGGACCTTTGGAGTTTACAAACTTTACGTTCGTTACCAGGAGTAATGAAACGCTCTGGTTGCTCCATGTAGATCTCTTTCTCCAGGTTTCTGTTGATGAATGCGGTCTTAACATCCATTTGGTGCAGCTCGAGATCGAGACTTGCGACCAGGACCATAAATGGCCTTAACCGTGGTTTCACGCACAGTCAGTGAGTTTCTCTTGTCAAAGTCCATTCTGTGAAAATGGGTAAGTCCTTTCGCAATGAGTCGTGTTTTTTGACTTTTTCCATCAGTGGTGAGCCTTCTTTCAGGGCTCACCCTGTGGTTAGCAGGTAAATCAACTATAGACTATAATGGCTTTCATTTAAGGCGATCTCTCTCTTTTATTATTTTCCTCCATTTCTCTACTTGAGGTCTTTCCAATGCATGCCAACAGTTTTAGTGAGGTTTTCACCTTTCTCGATGGGATATTTCTTGAGAGAAGTTCGATGCCTTTGACATTCATCTAGGCATTACTAGTCCCATTTATTAGTCTGATCTTTTCCCCCACTCTGAATATTGCTTCTTGTCGTAGCATCATTTCTTATTGGGAACAATCCTCTCACTCGGAACAATGCTTCTTATCGAAGCATCGTTTCCTTTGGGAACAAGGGCAGTGTTAAAACCTTGACTTACAACTTTCTTTGACAAGCACTTGGATCACTCCCACTGGAAATAATGGGGTATTTTAGGTAGTTGCGTCATTCATGGTTCAGCAATTTTGACTATCAGGTGTAACTTGATTCGTCTCAACAGCAAATAGTGATTACGTGTGGTAGGGTTAATTCCTCCCACTGGATTTACTATGAAAATGTCCCCATTCTCATTTAACATGTCATTCACGTGAGTTGCTGGTTCAAATCTCTTCCACTCGAATTAAGTGGGACCTGATTGTCAGTAATATCCTGCTATGTTTTGATCATGACTACATAGATTGAAACTGTCCATGCAATTGGAAAATTTGCCCTCTTAGTGATGTAATGTCTCATGTTCGACCACGACACCATTTACCTCAAGCTTTAAACTTGTATTTTCTAAAAGTAGAATTCGAACTCTTGTCCTAAATATTTGTTCATTGCGCATTTTAATGTCGCATAACGATATGATTTAAGTCATCATCATCTTTAGCTTTTAATGGCAGCGTGTCTTACTGATTCATTGGAACAAAGTTTTTCATGTATGTGAATCATTATCCCATAGGGAACGTCTGATAGAGTGATTCCAACATTATGTATATAAATTGTGCTACTTGAAGTGTGTCATTTAGAATGAATGCCTAGCCTGACTTATCGTTCAAGGCATACGGAAATAAAATCGTTTAACCGACTTCATCCTTCTTCGTTTGCAAACTTATGTCAGAGGTTTTATCCCATCTCTGAACTGAGCATCATAGGTTTTCACCTTATGAGTCAGTTGATACTTTAACAAGGTCGTGGTGGCTCTGAAGCCTACTTCGTACCATTGTAGATGTTATCAATAAGTTATTTCCGAAGGAATGCAAAAGAAAATTCAAAACTTCATTATTCAAACACTTCCGTTGGATTACGGGGACGTAATACTACAGAATGCTAAACGTGTACATGCAAGTAATCTAACTACGCAGTGGAATAATGTACACATACCTTTTAGCTTTCCTGCCCAAGAACGTCGTGGAGGGAGTTCTGATCCTCCGGTCGGAACCACGTACAAGTTCTTCGTAAGAAGAAGTCCTACGCGGTGTAACCTCCACAACAAAGCCTCCGATCGATTCTTCAACGGGGACAGAACCTCGGACTAAGATGTGCACCGAAAATCACTACTAAGGGGGTGAGAGGGTTTCTTTCATGTTCCTTTATGGATGTACTTCTTATTATGAATGAATTGTGTAAACCCCTTAGGTGATTCCCCTATATATAGGATTGGTGGAGTGGCCAAAAGTCCACTCCAACCAATGTGGGATAAGTTTCGGCTGAACCATGCTATTAAAGGGGGAGGCCCAATTTGGGGCCTCCCATGTCAATTAGGGTTAGGGTTTGGCCCAATTACCCTAATGTGACAAATACTTAATTAACTTAGGCAATTTCCTTAGCATTAACATGCTACCAATTAAAACGCCACGTCACCATATGCTAACAGCTCCCACTCTCCGGAATGGGAGGGTGCCTGTTAATATATAGTTATCCAATAGCACAAACATCTCAGTCTTCAGTCTTTGTCTCCGTATCCGAATAGTTCATACGAGGTTTGCCGTGCGACCGGCGAATACGACGGGCATCTTGCTACTCATCTGTTAGGAGTATTGTAGCGCCCGCAGAACGTTGATTCCCTTTCGTAAATCAATCCTGTTAAAATAAAATATGTACCGCACTGTATCCTTGGTCAACTAATAATTCTCCAATTGCCCAGTTTTCCACATAGGAATACTTCTCCAGGGCATCCTTTACAAGTGTTCACAACCTTCGACTTACATCCGGTTGGTGGCCACCTAGTGAACACAAGAGTCGGTGAATTATAGGTGAACTTAACCATCCCCATCGCTTATACCCTTAGTCTAACTCAACCGGTTTCCAAGTCGTGGTCACCTGGCCGTTTTCTTTGGCTCTACGCTCGTACGCCGGGAAGCGAACATTGAGCTAGACCTTAGGTATAAGTTTCGAGTCTTAAAGGATACTTTGGATGCCTCTTCATAAGACATCCGGGATCAATCACACGCTCAAGGTGAAAAAGTACGCGCCCTTTGAATCACTAGGATTCTAGGTAGCACAACCGAGCATGACCCCGTGGTCGGACATGGCACGCACAGTGTGAAGCACGCGTCGATAGCACACCTGGACTAGCTAGGATTGGGATATGTCAATCATGCTATCACAGAATCTTTCAGCTGGCCCTGAATGTGATTTTAATGAAGGACTGGGTCCAACATGGCGAGTACAAAACGAAGATTAAGTCATGCATTAAGCGTGACAAGGTTATCATTTCGTTTAACCAGGTTTATCCCCCTGGTTCTAAGCCAATCATGTTGTGGTAGAGGCCCCCCTCTCCTTACAAGATGACCGTGCCTGTGTGACGAGGCATGGTTCACATTCGACATAGTTTTGGTGGAAGAGTTTTACCTCTTCCTACGACTTAGTCTATAGACCGTAAAATCCGATGTTATATTTCATTATGACTTTGATAGATCATATACTCAGTTTGCAGTTCTTTTATTCAATCGAAATAATTTTATTTCAAATTTCAAAATGTTATCGCTTATACAAGTCTCTTAATTAAGCCCTACGTAGTCCATGCAGTTTTACGTGCTTTTCGAAAATTTCTCTACGTAATGGCTTAGTTAATGGATCTGCAACCATTTTATCCGTGGACAAGTATTCTAAAGCGATTATGTTGTCTTCCAGAACAGATTTAGCATAATTGTATTTCACATCAATGTGTTTGGTCCTACTATGGTACTTTGGATTCTTAACTGCTGCAATTGCTGCCTGACTGTCGGAGTATACCTTGACGGGATTACTCTCTTTGCCAGTTCCAATCAACGGAGTAAGAAGCCTTTTCAGCCAGACTGCTTCTTGTGCATTTTTAGAAAGGGCAACGAATCCTGATTCCATAGTGGAAAGAGCGGCACATGATTGCTTCTTTCTTACCCAAAATATGGCAGCATTAGCAAGAAGGAAAACTCCTCCTGTGGAAGACTTACGATCATTTGGATCGCCACCGTGGTCGGCGTCACTATAACCGGTCAAATCTATTTTCTTGCCCTTATAGCACAGAACATAGTCGGCAGTACCTTTTAGATACCTTATAATTCGTTTTACGGCCTTTAGATGTTGATAACTAGGATCTGATTGGAATCTTGCTACTAGTCCCACAGCGTAACAGATATCTGGCCGAGAACATAACATGGCGTACATAAGACTCCCTACCATGCTTAGGTACTCTGCCTCCTTCATCTGTTTACGCTGCTGCTGGTTTTTCGGTCCATCACGCTTTGACAGCGCGCACCCGAACACAACTGGCGTATCCACGGGTTTAGCATCGAGCATTCTGAATCTTTTCAACACTTTGTTGATATAAGATTCTTCAGACAGACACAATGTCCTGGCGGCACGAACTCGGGCAATCTTAATGCCTAAGATGTACGTGGCCTTTCCCATGTATTTCATCTCAAATGCTGATGCTAACCAGGACTTTGATTTGTTCATGAAACTCATTTCGTTCGCAGCAATGAGTATGTCATCTACGTATAAGGTTATGATGACATACTTAGACCCGGAGGTCTTGGCGTAAACGCAGAGATCCTTGTGTAGGCACAAAAATCCATTTCTGATGATTTTCTCGTGGAATCTGTGATACTATTGCCGAGACGATTGTTTAAGACCGTAAATAGATCCTTGGAGTTTGCAAACTTTATGTTCTTTACCAAGAGTAATGAAACCTCTGGCTGCTCCATATAGATCTCTTCCTCCAGGTTTCCATGGAGGAATGCGGTTTTAACATCCATTTGGTGCAGCTCTAGATCGAGACATGCAACAAGGGCAAGGATAGCCCTAACTGTGGTGCAACGCACAGTTGGTGAGTATGTTTCATCAAAGTCCACTCCGTAAATTTGGGTATGTCCATTCGCAATCGTTTGAGTTTTTGAACCACTCAATCTTTCCATCAGTAGAGAATTTTTTTGAATTTTACTTCCTAGTTCTGCGGTTAGCAGTTAAATCAACTAAAGACCAAAAATGAATTTGTTCTTATTTAGGCAATTTCATCCTCCATTGTTTCCTGCATTCCCTCGTTTGAGGTTATTTTCATTGCTTGTTGAACCGTCACTGGTTCGTGAATGAATGTGTCCCCTGATGGTATACTTCTTTTGACAGAAGTTCGTTACCTTTGACTATGTCTAGGCATGTTAATCCATCTATAGTATGATCGTTACTCCCACTCGGAATAATGCTTATCCTTGGAGCATCACTCCCACTGGGAACAATGGCGGTGCTTGAGTCATTGATTTACAACTTTCTTAGAATGACTTCTTAGTCTCGGGATTTTACCTCCGAGATTTATTCCTTGATCAATAGGATCTGGAACCAAGTTAGTCGTTTCTCTCCCATTAGGAATGATGGGAAGTTGCGTCAATTATTGGATTTTCATCCAATGGTTAAGCATTATGATTATTAGGTCCGACTTGATTCGCATTAATATTTAGTGATGATTATGTGAGGGGGAGTGAGCCCTCCCACTGGATTTTGTTATGAGGATGTTTCCATCATCATTTACCATATCATTCACTAATGCTATATCATTCTCCCACTCGAAGTAAGTGGGACCTGAGAATCTCCTTTTATCCATTTTAATCTGATAAGTACTTTAGTTCGTTTCGTTCCGCAAAGCATTGGAAATCCATCCTCAGATTTCTATAATGTGTCATGTTCGACCATGTTGCCATTAATCCAAGCTAATTTTAAACTTGCATCCTTCTAAGAGTAAACCGTACTCTTATTAAAATTTATGTTTAATTCGCAAATTAATGCTGCTTTAATGATAAGGTTTAACCCAAATCATCTTAGCTTATATGGTAACACGTCTACCGATCTTGTTAGAACATAGTGTTACATTAAAAAGAGCCAACTTAATTTCATTCCGAAGGAACAATTAATCTCGAGTCTTAATAATGTAATTTTAAACTACGTTTCTCGAAGTATTTTAATAATATGATCGCTTAGCCAAACTTTTCGTTTAAGGCTTATAATGGGAGAGTCATTTTACTGACTACTTCCTTTCATTTTTTTTAACTCATCCAGAGACTTGTCCACCTCATGGGCGATGCATTTAAGCTCTCGCTTTAATGCCATAGTTGACGTCCTACTAGGTTGTTAGTAGCGTATTAAGCATACTTTTAACCACAGTAGCCATCAATGAGTTATTTCCATAGGATTACAAACGAAAATTCAGCATTCATTTATTAAAACACTTCATTATTAAATTTGTACTTACAAAACAATGTGTTCCATCTTTCGACGTACACGCGCGTACAGCGCATAAAACTAGTTTTATCCCGTGGTTTAAATCGTTTTGTTTCCAAATTTATTTAATCGGTTTTCCATGCACATTATATCGGGACACTTAATCATTTAATGGAGTAATAACAAATAAGAATTATTAAATCTTTCGATCTAGCTACGCAATCGATGGGTATATTCAGTTCAGTTGTACCGACTGAGATGACGGAGTATGTGAGTCGTTTCATTTTATTCGTCCACTTTTAACTTGCCGAAATTTTGGTCCTAACCCGTAGGTTTGTATTTTTATTTCGGATCGTTCTCGTTCAACCGAGACGTTAAATTGATAAGCAAATTGAGCTTCGAATCGAGCAACAATTACTTTATTCAATAACTCCGAATCTCAAAATAACCTAAATTTAGTAACGAACGAGGAACGATAAATGACAATGGTATAGTTCTTGATCTGAAGTTTGCATATTTGATCCATGATTCTGGCGCATATAGTCAAGAACTTGGAGTGATGTTGAACATCTCGTCTGAGTAAATTCACGAGTGAGTCACTTCAATGATCTGTGTCCGTATAAAACATTTTTACAGCTTCATACACATGACCTACAAGGCGTATTCGAGACGCACTTTATCAACGGGGTTAAACCCACTGGATTATCGTAAAGGTCTTATTCGGTCCATTTATGTTCTTGCTTTGCGGATCACGGTTCACTTCTTTCGAACTCACTATGGTGAGCAGATAAGGTTTCCCTTTCACTGCTGTGGTTACCGTACTTGATTAGGCTCAAGGTTATTGAGTCTTATCAATATCAGACAACCATATACATCCTTTCCATGTTTACCTTTCATCCTGAAGATCTGAAGCGGGTTTTACGCCGACATCCATGAAAAGATTGAAGACTATCTCATTCTACCGAAACATTTCTAGCGTTTGCATCCTTGCTTCCACCGAGGCGGATGCGAAGGAATACTAAGCTATTATATTGTCTGGTTTCAATTGAAGTTTTCTTCAATCTCTTTTTACCAAGGTCGAATGTATCACCATATATGCGTTCAGATCAACAAAGAACCTATCTAATTCTTGGGGAAACAAATTTTCACATTCATTTCACATTGTCAAAATCATACAGATTACTATATTCATCTGTGTTTGTCCTCTCAACACACACTCCAATTTTTATTCATCATAACTGATACCATCAAGATTGCGAGTAATATCGGATCGCACTAATTGAGCCAACTTTCACATTGATGATTATGAAAATTTAGGAAGACAATAACATTTTGACAGAATTGCAAACATCAGATTATCTATTAAGATGGAACACAACTAATAGGATCCCTCAGTCATCTAGACCAAACCGATAGCTAGTAAACCGATGGAAGGGGGTCCGTGAAAGAGTTCACACTACCGTCGTGTTCAATCCAATAGACCAGTCTTTTGAAAACGGTTTTTATGTTGCAAATTACCGGAACGGGAATTTTCAAAACAAGTATACCCGATCTTGGCTTTCCCAAGGCCCTTATAATTTTAAAAGGAATTATCTGATAATTTACGCATGCATAATACAATATTACGCCATAAAAATCGAACAAACCAAAGCATGCTTATGCGTCTAATGTTCCTAGCATCTATAATTCTACGTAAAGTAAATTATCACATGCTTTCTGTTCTTGAACATCCTAGCATACGTGTCAAAACATCCAACATCCGCACAAATCATGCATAATTGGCGATTGGGATTTTCAGTTTTAAAAATGTTTAAAAATATTAGGGGCTGTTTTTCAATTCATGCTTACGATCAATCATGCGACATTTCTAGACATGGAATCTAGGCACTTTCAATCAGCATAGCATGTCTATCCTATTGCGCAATACATATATTTAAATCCCAGAGCTCAATGCTCGCAATTAATATCCAGCTAGCTTGACTGAGTAAAGACGACAGTTCTAATATTTGTAGCAGAAAGTAAACAATTGCAATTCAGCCCACTAATTTAATCCAGTCCCAAAATCATGCATATCCGAGATCGATCCCCATAATTGAAACTAGGTATTAGGGTTTTAACCGAAAAACGTGTTAAAACGTGAACCCTAAGAGCACTATTTAGGCCTAATTTAAAGTTCGAAAACATTTTGGATTTTAAAATTTGACATCCTATGTTATTGAATATTTTAAATTTTCTGAGAAATTTAAAAATTCTGGTCCGGTCCAATTTAAAATCCGGTTCATGTCGGTCCGATTTTAAAAATTCGGTTTGGTCTGAAACGGTTCAATAAAATAAGATTGTGGTTCGGTTTATCACTCAAAACCGATTAGGTTAGGTTCAATTTAGTTACTACGGTCCGACCTGACCCGACTAGGTCGACCCGATTAAGAAAACCTGGATTGGTTTATCCGTTCCGGTTTAGCAATTGGACTGGCCCATAAACCCTAGGATTCGGCCGAAATATGTCTTGTGGGCTAAGTAGGGTTTTAAAGTCCATTAAAAACTTAACATAGCCACCAAGAAATATTAATTATTTAAAATAATTTCCAATATTGCTAACATATATATATAATTCGGCACACACACACATATATATAAATATTGTCAAGATTCTATCTTAAAGATGTAAATCAATCAACAATATATGTATATATATAAAATATTCGGCTCCTACATATATATATATATATATATATATATATATATATATATATATATTATTGTCAAATATATCTTTAGGGAATAAAATATGTAGACAATATATTTTCTTAATCTTTTATAGCAACTAAATCTATCAATATATATTAACCCTATCTTAAACTATATATATTTATAGTTAATATCTTTTACAGTATTATATTATGAACCTATCTATATTTTCCAACTTATAGATATATGGTTACCTATTAATAAAATTTAAAAAATGGCAACCTATATCCTTTAAAAATTCGGTCGAACTAGGTAACTTGGTGTCCAAGAAAATAATTTTTTTTACCTAGAATACCCCTAGGGTTTTCGGCACAAACATGTAAATTGGAAAAGTTGTCAAATTTTAAGATCAAACCCTAACTTGATCATGAATCCAAAAGGCGTTCTTGATAAAACTCATGGTGTTCTTGAAGATCATGAACATCAATCTTAAATTCGAACATAAAATTCGGTTTTGATCTATAAAAACATGTAAATTTCAAAAAATTTAAGTTTTTAAAGATCAAACACATGAAATTTACTTAAAAATTTCGGATTAATCATGGTGTTCATGAACATGGAAAATTCGGATTTTTCAAAAACTTAAGAACATCAGTTTAACAAAATTTAAGAACTCCTAACCTCGCTCTGATACCACTGTTG
The DNA here is from genome assembly GCA_036873135.1 of Clarkia xantiana subsp. parviflora. Classification (NCBI taxonomy): domain Eukaryota; kingdom Viridiplantae; phylum Streptophyta; class Magnoliopsida; order Myrtales; family Onagraceae; genus Clarkia; species Clarkia xantiana. The sequence continues at coordinate 14,834,161 of JAPTYO010000001.1, forward strand.
GATTACGAGGACGTAATACTACGGAATGCTAAACGTGTACATGCAAGTAATCTAACTACGCAGCGGAATAATGTACACATACCTTTTAACAATCCTGCTCAAGAACGTCGTGGAGGGAGTTCTGATCCTCCGGTCGGAACCACGTACAATTCGTAAGAAGAAGTCCTACGCGGTGTAAGCTCCACAACAAAGCCTCTGATCGATTCTTCAACGGGGACAGAACCTCGGATTAAGATGTACACTGAAAATCACTACTAAGGGGGTGAGAGGGTTTCTCTCAAGTTCCTCAATGGAGATACTTCTTATTATGAATGAATTGTGTAAACCCCTTAGGTGAGTCCCCTATATATAGGATTGGTGGAGTGGACAAAAGTCCACTCCAACCAATGTGGGACAAGTTTCGGCCGAACCATGCTATTAAAGGGGGAGGCCCAATTTTGGGCCTCCCATGTCAATTAGGGTTAGCGTTTGGCCCAATTACCCTAATGTGACAATTACCTAATTAACTTAGGTAATTTCCTTGCTATTCGGTCATGTTCTCTCCTTGCTATGCGGACCATGGTTGGCTTCTTTCGAGCTCAGTATGGTGAGCAGATAAGGTTTCCCTTTCACTGTCGTGGTTACCGTACTTGATCACGCTCATGGTTATGGAGTCCCGTCAACATCAGACAACCATATACATCCTTTCCATATTGACTTTCATTCTGAAGAGAGAAGACCATCACGTTTAACCGAAACATTTAGCTTTTGCATCCTTGCTTCCACCGAGGCGGATGCAAAGGGTTACAAAGCTGCCACATTACCTGGTTGCAATTGTAGTCTTCTTCAACCCCCTTTTACCAAGGTTGAATGTATCACCACATACGTATTGAGATCATCAAAGAACCTACTCCTATTCTTTGTGAAACAAATTATTACATTCGTTTCTCATTGTCAAAATCATACAGACTACCATATTCATCTGTAGTTTTCCTCTCCACTTTTCGGAATCGTAGTAGAGAGTTCAACGCGTACTCTATTTATTCATCACGATTCATACCATCAAGATTGCGAGGAATATCGAATCGCACTAATTCAACCAATTCATACTAACACATCGATGAGTACGCGATAAATCAGGGAGACAATAACATTTTGAGAAAGAATTACATACATCAAATATCTATTAAGATAGAATCCGACAAATAATGATTCCTCAGTCATCTAAACCAACCGACCACTAGTAAACCAATGGAAGATGGTTGTGAAAGAGTTAACATTACCGTCGTCTTCTATCCAATAGATTAGTCTTTTAAAACGGTTTTTAATCGCAAATTACCGGAACAAGAATTTTAAAATAAGCATACTCGATCTTAGCTTTCCCATGACCCTTTTGTTTTAGAAAATCATTCTGATGAACTCACTCATACATACATAATTCTACCATCCATGTAAATTATCATATGCCAGTAACATTCATCATACAGACCACACTCATGCTTACGAGTAATGCGTCTAATGTTCCGAGGAACTCATGCTTGCATCCATAAGTCTACTTTTAAGTAAATTACCAAACGCAACTACATCCTCAACATTCTAGCATACGTATCAAACATGTAACATTAACATCGATCATACATATTTGGCGACTGGTTTTCAATTTTAAAATAATTTTAAACATTAGGGGCTGATTTGCAATTCATGATTATATTCAATTACGCAAGCTTCTAGACATGAATCCTAGGCATTTTCAACAATCACAGCATGTCTATCCTAGTGCGCATTCCATATATTTAACCAGGGCTCAGCCCACAATATGCAATATCCAGCTAGCTTGACTCAGTCAAGAAAACATTTCTAATCATGCATAAATATATATATATTGAATAATAAACAATGGCAATTCAGACCACTAATTATACCAGTCCCAAAAACATGTATCTCAAAGATCCATCCCCAAAATCGAAACAAGGCATAAAGGTTAACAACCATATGAGCACTGTGTAGTCCATTTAAAGGTTCGAAAGCATTTGGATTTTAAAACTTAACCTGCCTATTTTAATTGACTTGAATTCAGTTTTGAAAACAAGGTTCAGTTCAGTCAATTTTGGTTCGTTTTGGTCTGGTTCGGTTCGGTCCAGTCCGGTAAATTTGGTTCGATTCAGTCCGGTAAATCCGGTTCGGTTCAGTCCGGTTTTAAATTCTGGTCCGGTCCGAATCGGTCCAATAAAATAGGGTTCGGTTGAACACACAAAACCGGTTCGGTTAGATCCACTTAATTACCCCGGTCCGACCCGACCCGACCCGACCCGACTAGGTCGAACCGATTGAGAAAACAAGGTTCTATTTAAATTCGTCCCGGTTTGACATATTGGACTGGCCCAATAATTAAATTTTAAAAGGTTGGGCCGAAATATTTACTTGTGGCCCAAGTAAGGTTTTAAAGTCCAAAAATATTTAACTTAACCACCATGTAACATTAATTATATAAAATAATTTTTAATATTATATATATATATATATATATATATATATATATATATATTTCGGCCAACATCATAACATATATATATATTTACTTCCAAGATTCTATCTATAAGATTAAATCAATCAACAATATATATATATATATATATGTAAAATTCGGTTTTTATATTAATATATATATTTATTTATTTTTAATATCTTAAATAGGGTAACAAATATGCTGACAATATATTGTCTCAATCTTTTAGGCAACTAAATCTATCAATAATATCTCTAACCCTATTAAATATTTAGATATATTGATAGTTATATATATTTATATACATTAATGTGAATCTATCCTAATTTTCCTAGTTATAGATATATTTTTACCTTGATTAAAAAATAAAATATGGTAAACAATATAATTTTAAAAATATGTGCCGAAATTTTATACTTAGAGACCAAGAAATTAAAGATTTTACCTTGTAATTTTCGGCACAAACACATATTGGGAACAAGTGGTCAAATTTCAAGATCAAATTTTAATAAAATATTTAATCCAATGTTTGATTTTTATAAATATTACTCTTTTCTTGAAGATCATGGACATTAAATTAACAAAGAACATCATAAAAATTTCGATTTCACCAAAACCCTAAAAAAATCGAAAATTTAAAATTTTCTTCTTAAAATTTTTGGTTTTCAATCTTAAATTTCAAGAACACCAATTTATAAAAATCATGAACTCCTAACAAAGGCTCTGATACCACTGTTAGATTACGAGGAGTAATCACTACGGAAACTTAAAACAAGGTACATGCTAGTAATCGAAATTACGCAGCGGAAGATTCACACATACCTTTACAGTTCTCTGTAGACCCAAGATCTTCGCAGGAGGGAGTTCACGATCCTCCGGTCGGAACCCGTAGAGGTTCTTGTTAAAGAAGCCTGACGTGGTATAAGCTCCACAACAAAGTCTCTGATCGATTCTTGGCAAGCGGACGGATCTCTGGAGTGTTTGCTCGAAGGCAAATTGGTACACCCTTGGTGAGGTATAGGTTCGGCCGAAACATTGTGTGGGGTAGAGGGTTTTCTCTCTAAAATACTCTAATGAGGGAATAGTGATTAACCCTAAAAATCCCTAGCACCATGTATTTATAGGAGGAGCAAAGTGGACAAAAGTCCACTTTTCCTTTCCTACAAGTTTCGGTCGGCCATGTATAAGGGAGGCCCAAATTTTGGGCCTCTCATGTCAATTGTGATTTGGGTCTAGCCCAATTACTCTAATGTGACATGTACCTAATTTCCTTAGGTAAACTATACATATTATGGGCTATTTACGGCGCCCATCACCATATGCTTACACACACACACGCACACAGACACATATATATATATTTATTGTCAGTATTCTATATTTGTAAATATAAAATCAATCAAATATATATATATATATATATATATCTTATTGTTGAGGTCGTTCCACCTGGGACACCTCGGGTAGCTCTTCGCGAACGGATTGGATGTGCACACATGTACGGTCTCCTGTCAGCACGTCACGATCCACGATTCGTGAACCTCGATCCTCAAACCCCAAACTTGGCTTTGGCTCTAATCTCGGTCTCCTACACGTTGGGTCCTGCAAAACGGGCAATAACCAGCATGGAGAGGGGGGGCGGCGCTGGTTGAGCCCTCTCCAGTGCTTAAGTCACAATCTGGAGAGAGAAAGTATGTAGAGAGAGGTCAGAGCACAAATAGGCAATTTGAGAGAGTTTCGAGTTAAGTTCTCAAATGGGAGGTCTAGGTCCTTATTTATAGGAAACCCGAGAACCGTACCCGGTTTTATGCGGTTCAATGACGATTTAAAGGAAAACGCTTACCGACATCGAGGTTGGCTATGTGCGCACTGACTTCTCATACTTAGTAAAAATAATAGGGGTAATCGCGCGGTGCCAGTCGACAGTCCAGACCATGTCGGATGTCCGACATGGTCCGGATTGCCTTGGCAATCCGGAAGTCCTTTTCCGGGTGCTGCGCGCATCCGGACCATTTTGGACTCAGGGTGTCCGCGGTAAAATCCGTTTATGGGTTTGGTCGTGTTTGGGAGGTCCGAAATGTAAACACGAACCAGAATTGGACAGATATCCAACACTTGTCCCCCAGTCAAGTAGCGGTTCAAAACCAATGCTTGACTCTATTTAAGATAGGATATTCGTCCAATTTAGGTTCGGCACTAACCACAGGGGTGGCCTGTTTGTCAATCGAATGCGCAGAGCACAAATTCGTCCATCTTTACTTTTTCGACGAACGTGCGTAATTTGTACACGGGGTCAACGTAACATACGGTATACATATAATAGTGTGTAATTAACGACACATTCGTAGTAACATGCAATAGGCGAAATACTTGTAATAATAAATAATCATGCAACGTGTCATCATGGTACATGACGTAAACGTGTAACATGATGTTAACATGGAGATGACGACATAGCATATGGATGACGTAATCGCGCAATAAGCAAAATACTTAATGCAATATAAAATTGGAGATTATGCTTGTCAACATGAAGCATGATGAATCATAGGATATGATGTAAGCATTTAATATGATGTAAACATGCAATTCATACTTAGATTATAAAAATAATCATGTAGCAACCATAAGTTAGAATCATGCATATATAAAAATAATATCATGCATAATAGCCTATGCGTACGTAACATGCAATAATAATTGTATTTAGCGCGTCATGCACCATTAGGGAGCATGTATGTAATGTAAGCATAGGAGAGATGTAAACATGCTCATACATGATGCTAGGGACTTGTGCGAAAATAGATATGAGTTTAGTCCTTAGCACATGATGTAGACACTATTAGTGAAAATTAGGAGAGAGAGTAGTCATTACCTTACATCCTCCCTTGATAGTTTTCTAAGAAGCTCTCGTTGCTTGTTGAAGACGGAGCTTATGGAGGTGTAAATTTGGAGTAGTCACATCATACTTGACATCAATTAAATTCCGGCCAAGCTAGAGGTGGAAGTCGACGGCGCGTGGAGTGCAGAACAGCGGCGCGTGGCAATCAGCGGAGGCGCGTGACAGACACGGCAGTGGCGCGTGGAGCTCCGGTGACGGCGTGTGACAATTCAGACTCGCTTCGTGTTGGTGAGTCCAATTCCGTACATGGCTGGACATTTTGTGACTTCGTTTGGCCTTGATTCAATCTTGAAATCACTATGTTCTTAGTCACCTTAACATGCATACAAGGTGTTTGATGAAATGCATTAGGATACTTAGCCCCAAATGAATTGTTACACTTCCCTTATGCATAGTATTCATTGCCGACATGTTGCTCCATGCCTTAGCCGTTGTTTTAGTATGCTCGATGTTGACGATCTGTAGTTGTTCGTACATGGTCGTCAATGGTTGTATGTTGGTAGTGATAACTTAGGCAATGTGCGCTGATCATCATGTATTGATCGTTGGTCACTGTCTGCAAACATGCTAAAACACTTAGAAAATATTTCAATAATATCTACTGCTTGCTACCATTGATGTCATCATATGATTCTTGTCGACCGCCGGCATAGAAACAGTTAGAAAATATTCCGTAGTAGTTGGTGTATGTTATCCGTCATCATGCTAGTGTACTTGGAGAATGCTCCTAGATAGTTGATTCCATTCTGCTTGTTGATTGTTGACATCAAGGAAATACTTAGACAATATTTTATGACGGTTGGATTCTTGTCCCATGTCGTAAGCGAAATACTTAGAAAATATTTCAGTCATATTTTGTTGCATGCCGACACCTTTTCGTACGTTGATACTTAATAGTATGCTGACAGCTTGTTGATTGCTGACATGGTGGAACACTTAAAAAATATCCTTGACAGCTGGCTTCTCGTCATATGTCGACAGCCGATATGGTTGGAACACTTGGAGAATATTCCTGATAGCCGACATCTCGTTGTATGTCGACACCTGTATGTGCGTGCTCGTATGTACGCGCTTGTATGTGCGCACTTGCCCCCACACTTAGAATCTTTTCTCTATCCTTGGCTATGTACGCTGTATCCATATGCTTGATGTAAACATAGGTTGTATGTCAACACCTTGTCGTATGCTAACACTTGGTAATATGCTGACAGCTTGTTGTATGCCGACACTTAGTAACATGCTAACAGCTTGTAGTATGCTGACTGTCATCTTGAGCAAAACACTTATAAAATTATTCACCCTTGTTGTCATGTATACTGCGAGTATGAGCCTGATGTCGACATGTAAGTCGATGTGTTGAGAGGTTTTCCCCCCTTTGCATGATGGTTGTTACTTGTTACACGAAGACTATTAAGTCATTGCGTACGTAGTTATCTCACATGGAGCGTTCATTGCATAGATGTTTGCATAAGTGTTTGATGCGTGCTTGTGCACTGATTGGATTGTCGGTTGTACTTTTCAAGATACCACATCTCGCTGTCATCTTCGTGGACTTAGCCTTTTCACAGCTGTTAATATGAGTAAGTCTTCTATCCATGTTCTGAGAGTGACACTATGTTCGGATATCGATGATGAGTTGGATGTTAACATGGCTGAGCAGCTAAATAATACACCAAGTGTAGATGTTGACATCCTTGCTTTATTAATTGATGTCGGTATACATATACATCCTTCTGAAGATTTGGTATGTTGATGATCTTTATGATTTGTATCATGTTGCAATGTAGGTCGGACTGGTGGAAAAAGCTCATCTTTGCAGACTGCTGATGTACACGGTAATCTGCTTGTTGGAAGGAATGTCCGTACCATCGCCCCCGCTACTCTGGAGTCTCTAGACATGGTCGTGGTAAAAGACTTGTGAGTAAGGCACCTCCTTGTATCTTCTTTGAACTTGTTAATTTTCCAAGTTGCTGCTTTCATGTTGCTTTTGTTTGCAAGTTGCTCCGTACATGGGACTGAACGCATGGTTGCAGTTCCTGGCTTTAGCACAATTCTCAAAAGATCCGTCGTAGGGGCGCGTTCCTCGAGCGATTCTAAGTTCTCTATGCCGAGTGAGACTGTGCCAACTCCTTCTTGCGATAAAGGGAATAGAGTTGAGGGTCGTGTGGTGGCGCCTTCTGCCCCCCGGTGAGGGACCGGCCCAAGAAGGAGTGTTCCTCCCATTGAGGTAAGCGTTGTTTACTTCTTCTCACTTGAAGCTTGAACTCGAAGATAGCTGATTTTGATGCATGCATTGCTGCTTGTCACGCCCATGTTAAAGAGTTATGTCGCATTGAAATTGAAGCGGCCATTCTTGCTGTATTTTTGTGAGGGTGACGACATTGCATTTGATGGCGATATTATGAACTCTTTGCCTTAGTTTCTTGGAGATGACGTTATCTCTTGGATGGTATCACGTTGTTTGCTTTCAGCACGTTGAACCCTTTGTGAACGGGTTGATGTTATGTTGAGGCTTTTGTCCCAACCTTCGTTTATGCGTTTGCTTGCATGGTATTTCGTCACTTGGACCTGTTTTCAATAATAATAAACACGTGATAACTTTCTAGTAATATTTCATACCTTGAGTTATCTTCATTGTCCGTATGTATTGGACTTGCATGATAAGATTGATCTCCTTGTTATAATGGATAAACATCCAATGTTACGAATTGCGCATTGCAGGGTGTTATCAGCGCCCCTCTTGAAAAAATTTCCAAGGCATGGCATGGTATGTTCACTTGGTACTTGTAGCATTGTAGATAGTAATGTACTTGGCACTTGGCCCTTGACATGAAGTAGTGTCGTCTTGACGAAGCAAGACTTAAGTTTATATCGTCTCTTAGTTCCAATCTAAGGAGACGTTGTACAAGACTCGACTTGTAAGTTTGGTGAGTTTTTCAAACAGGGTGCGCTCCTGCTAGCGTTTTTTAATGAAGCCTGCCCACTTAAGGTATAGGTCTTCATTATGTCTGCATCCTTAAGAAGATATGTATAGTTTGAGTGTACATGAAGCTATCCTATCAAGGAATGTATCTTCATGGCGTATGGACCCTTAAGAGGGATGTACATACTTTGTAGATGTGTGGGGTTGTCGTCTAACAAGAGGACTTCCGCCACGATGGGATGATCAGTCCCATCTAAGTGACGCATCCTGGTTTGTATGCAGGGAATGGCTTTGAACATGAGGATTTGCCTCTAAGAGGATTTCACAGCATGCCATTTTTTAGAAGTAAGCATGGGGTTTGCCCTTGCAAAGAGGATGCCATTGACATGTAGTAGTGTCGTCTTGACGAAGCAAGAGTTAAGTTTATACCGTCGCTTAGTTCCACTCTAAGGCGACGTTGTACAAGACTCGAATTGTAAGTTTGGTGAGTTTTTCAAACAGGGTGCGCTCCTGCTAGCGTTTTTGAATGAAGCCTGCCCACTTTAGGTATAGGTCTTCATTATGTCTGCATCCTTAAGAGGATATGTATAGTTTGAGTGTACATGAAGCTATCTTATCAAGGAATGTATCTTCATGGCGTATGGACCCTTAAGAGGGATGTACATACTTTGTAGATGTGTGGGGTTGTCGTCTAACAAGAGGACTTCCGCCACGATGGGATTATCAGTCCCACCTAAGTGCCGCATCCTGGTTTGTATGCAGGGAATGGCTTTGAACATGAGGATTTGCCTCTAAGAGGATTTCACAGCATACCATTTTTTAGAAGTAAGCATGGGGTTTGCCCTTGCAAAGAGGATGTCGCAGCATGCTACTTGCAAAGAGGATGTCACTGCCCTTGCAAATCCTCATGTTCAAAGCCATTCGCGAACGGGTTGGATGTGCACACAATTACGGTCTCCTGTCAGCACGTCACGATCCACGATCCGCGAACCTCGATCCTCGAATCATGAACTTGGCTTTGGCTCCAATCTCAGTCTCCTACACGTCAGGTCTTGCAAAACGAGCAATAACCAGCATGGAGAGGTGGGTGGGCGCTGGTTGTGCCCTCTCCGATGCTTAAATCACAACTAGAGAGAGAAAGTATGTAGAGAGAGGTCAGAGCACAAATAGCCAATTTGAGAGAGTTTCGAGTTAAGTTTTCAAATGGGAGGTCTAGGTCCCTATTTATAGGAAACCCGAGAACCGTACCCAGTTTTATGCGGTTCAATGCCGGTTTAAAGGAAAACGCTTACCGACATCGAGGTTGGCTATGTGCGCACTGACTTCTCATACTTAGTAAAAATAATAGGGGTAAGCGCGCGGTGCCAGTCGACAGTCCGGACCATGTCGGATGTCCGACATGGTCCGGATTGCTAGGCGAACCGGACTAGTCTAGATTGCCGAGGCAATCCGGAGGTCTGGATTGCCATGGGGCAATCCGGACCTCCGGGTTGCCTTGTGGCAATCCGGAAGTCCTGGTCCGGTTGCTGCGCTCATCCAGACCATTTTAGACTCGGGGTGTCCGCGGTAAAATCCGTTTATGGGTTTGGTCGTGTTTGCGAGGTCCGAAATGTAATTATGAACCCGAACTGGACAGATATCCAACACTTATGAAAATATATTATTGTCAATATTCAATATTAGGGATATATATTTCATCAATAATATATATTTTCTCAATCTTTTAGGCAACTATATTATCAATAAAATTGTGCTAGATATATTGATAGTTTCTATTCACAAATATCTTGTGAACCTAGCCCTAATTTTGACTTAATCCATATGATTAAAAATTTCGACCGAAATCTTTAAAATATTTTCGGTCACTTTAGGGTTACTTGTGGACTAAGAAATTAAAATTTTCACCTTGAACACCTAAAGGAAGTTTTTCGGCCGAAAACAAGAATTTAGGGCAAGTGGTCAAATTTCAAGATCAAATCTTGTCATGATCAAGAATCCAAATTTTAAATTTGATAAAATTCTTATTTTTCTTGAAGATTATGAACATCAAACTTCACTATGAACATCATGAAAAACCATGGCCAGTCCAAATTTTATCAAAAAACCAAAATTTTAAAACCTTAAAACTTTTTAAAGTTTCGGCCAACATCAAAGAAAACCAAGAACACCAATTTTATCAAAAACAAAAACTCCCTTACACAGGCTTTGATACCACTGTTAGATTTAGAGGATTAATACTACGGAAACAAAACCCTATATACGTGCATGGTAACTAATACGCAACGGAATAAGGTGCACATACCTGTAATATTTCTTGTAGCCTAGGACCGTTGAGGGGAGTTCTCGATCCGCCGGACGGTTCCCGTAGAGGTTCATGTTAGAGAAGCCCTACGCGGATTATGCCTCACAGCAAAGCCTCCGTCGATTCTTCGCGGAATGGATCTCTTGGAGTAAATTGCTCTACGCAATTTGGCACCTCCTTGGTGGTGTGAATCTCAGTCTAACTAGTTAGGTATAGGGAGGAAGGTTTTCTTTTAATCTCACCACTTAGGAAGAGAGGAATAGCATTGATAAAACCTCCTAGGACTCTATATTTTTAAGAGGTGTAAAGTGGACAAAAGTCGACTTTGCCCCTTATCAAAGTCGGCCGGCCATGTAAGGAGGGAGGCCCAATTTTGGGTCTCCCATGTCAATTGGGATTTTAGGCCTAGCCCAAAATCTCCAATATGACATTACCTAATTTCTTAGGTACATGGACTTTATTAATGGGCTCCCAATTACGGCGGCCCGTAGTCCAAATGCTTACAAATATCCCATATTTCCAACACGAAGAGCGTTTCAGAAAAATTGGCAGGCGTGAATGCCATAAAAACTACAAAGCTCATAGAGATCGGGGCAAAGGGGGAATCGAAATCCCACCTCGGTTATTTTTGAAAAGATCACATTTTCTCCAAATAAAGGAAGATGAATTTCACCATTGTTTCTAGGAAACCTAGTGTGTTCCTCATCAAAGAGGTTTGCTAAAGTATCCGACTCTAGAAAATCCTCGACTGAGAAATAATTCACTTTGGGACCTCGACGTGGAGGAGGAAAGAACAAATTACCAACGCCAAGAGTAGATGCGAAGCTGGAAACCATAGAAGCTCTTGGAAGAAGAATTGCGAAACAAAGTCTCTTTGTCGGAATTAAGAAATCTTGGAGAAGAAATTCCTAGCAAGATCTTCTCTCTTGGAAAAAAAAAAAAGACGAAGAAAGCGAGAATTCAAAGAATACACACTTCATAAGTTCGATCGCGGAGAAAAATGAAAGTGGGCAATAGTAAAAAAAAATAGAGAGATTATATAGGAGAAGAGAAATCTTCTACCAGAAGACAAAGTAATCATTGCAATTGGGGAAAAAGGAATTACAACGGTAAGAAATTCCTAGAAAAAGACAACACCAACGGTCAAATATATTTTGGGAAAGACGAAACGATTAGGGGCAAAATCCGATGAGGCAAAAACTGCAAAGAACTTCAAGTTGACGCCATTACCTAAAGGAACATGAGGTAACGACAACAGCCTATGAGTTTAATATCTACATCAGAATAAGCCTTCGCCTAAGAAGAGGATGACTCGACACCGTCATATCCTCTTTTTTAGAAAAATAGTTTATGCTAATATCTCGGGGAAAAATATTGGAACTATTGTGAAATATTGAACCAAAGGCGACAACTAGCAGAATATTGTTGAAGAAATAATTTAAGGAAGGTGCTTAAGGTGACGCCCTACGATATATTCATAAGGCGACGCCCTACGATACATCCAAAATCATGGGGAATGTCGGGGGCAAACCAGCATCCAGTTACATCAGCCGTAGATGCCAATGAAACAATATTATGTGCTAGAAGAACGGGAGACCTGGGGCACTTTTAATATTAACCGATAGTAAACTTAAAAGAAATCTAATATCGTGGACGACGTCGAACAGGGAGGGAATACAGCCAGTAGAGGAGGAGGATATATGTTTCAACAAGTTTGTCGAGTCCGTGAACAGAGTGTGGGGACTTCGACGTGAAGAACGTGCTAACAGAAGTCCTGCCCTGCAAGCTTATCCTTCCGTGAGGAGGGGTTCATCACCGTTCTCCGAGGTGATGGAGACCGTCGAGATGGTCCCACTCTCGTTTAGTAAAATTGCGGCTCCGTAGATAGTATTAGTAGTGCTTCTGACGGCCCCATCACATACAATGGTGGGTCTTGTATGTGTCGAGGTTGTGGTTCTGGGTCTCAGGGGAGATCGGGTGTGTCCGGACTGCCTGCCTAGAGATCGAACAAAATCAAACATGTTAGCACAGTCAAAAGAAGCCCTATGTATCTGGTACATAATAGAGATCGCAGAGGGGATCTTCTGTCGAAAAATAACTAGGTTCCTCTCTAGCCAAATCCCCCATAAGATCAAGCATTTCTGACTAATAAGATCGGCCTCAGGCCCAGGAGAATGACTCATCGGGTCCTTCTCAAAAAGCCACTCCATCACTGAGCGTAATGGAGTGGTTGTAGGGTGAATGCCCAGATTCGAACTAAACCATACTCTTACTTCAAAGGGACATTTCCACATGACGTGATCCCAGGTCTCGTTTGCTTGAGAACAAAGATGACACCTGGATTGAAAGAGGGAATTCGTCTTTGCATATTCTGCCCGAGTGGCAAGCCGTTGTTGCAGCCCTTCCAGATGAACATACGAAGTTTTGGAGGTAACCTGAGTTCCATAGTTTCTTCCAAAAGAATTTATTGGCAATCTTGGTGGTTGCAAATGAGATTCCTTCTGTCTCGGGATGGAGACATAAGTAAATGAAGTGATGGCCGGAATTTACAGTGTAAATAGTGGTGTCACTGTGGAACCAGAGGAGCATGTACGGAGTGTTGAAGAGTGGGAGATCCAGTAGGGAAATTGCATTTGTGATGACAGCAGGGAGAAGGTTTTCCAGAGTGTCCATCATTCAGCGGCCGTTGCAAATGAAATGGTTGACCTTGATGTTTGGAGTGATCATGCCTTGGGGTACCCAGTCCTTCAAGAGGCCCATGTTGGGAACCCACGGATCTGTCCAGAATTTGATGGAGTGGCCATTAGGTACATGCCATCTTGTCCCGGTGAGAAGGAACTTCTGTAGTTTGGTCAACGTTATCCCGACAGGTGAGTGATACTTTTGTGGCTTTGTGTTGAAAGAGCTTTGATACATGTGCCGACGTCAGGAATCCGAGAAGTTACGAATTAGACACAGTGGCATCTGTTGTAAATACATTGAACTTTTAGGTCAATTTCGTATCTACCCTGAATCGGAACAAATCGGAATTTAAATGTCGGAACGGTTATCTTTTCTCGTGTTGAAATATGTTGTATTTCTTAGATATTTGTCTTTTATGCATTTAGCCCAGAGAGAATCCTTTTCCGTAATCACTCTCACTGCGTGTTTTGCCAGAAGAGCCAAGTTGAATGCTCTTGTGTCTCGGAAGCCTAGTCCTCAATTTTACTTTGGTTTGCATAGCTTATCCCATGACACCCAATGTATCCCTTTTTTTGTGCTATCTGTGTTCCACCAAAAATGTCTGATCAATTTGTCGATCTGGCATGTCGTTATTTTTGACAGGTTTATGCAAGACATTGTGTAGGTTGGTATCGAACTAACGGCTGATTTGATAAGCACTTCTCTTCCTGCTGGTGATAGTAATTTATTCATCCATCCCTGAATTCTTGACGTGGTTCTTTGAACTATCTTTTCTCCCACTCGCTTTTTGCATCTGGACCAATCTGTTGGTAGTCCCAGATATAATTCCTCCGGTAACATATCTCGGACGCCTAGAATGTCTGAAATGCTAGAGGCCACCTCAACTGGGACATTCGGGCTGTAGCGAATGCTTGACTTGCTATAGTTGATCAGCTGCCCCGATTCTCTTTGGTATGTATCTAGAATTTCCTTTAGATTGATTGCATTGTCTGAAGAAGCTTCAAGGAAGAGAAAGCTATCATCTGCAAAGAGCAGGTGGGTGAATTCCTATGTGAATTCTCCAAGTCATATACCCTGTAATCGGTCGTCGTGCTGAGCTCTTGCGACAGCATTTGGGCGACCAAGATAAAGAGGTAAGGCAGCAGGGGATCCCCTTGTCTTAGGCCTCTTGAGGGTTTGAAAAGTCTGGTCGCTTCCCCGTTGATCAGTATTCAGAAAGAGGAGGTGGTTAGGCATTCCATTATCCAGTTTATGAATTTTGAGGGAAAACTCATACTTGTCAAGACTGAATTAAGGAAGGACCATTCCACCCTGTCGTGCGCCTTGCTCATATCTAATTTCAAAGCCAACAGCCATTTGCGTCCCTTCCGTCTCATTTTAATTATATGAAGCAGCACCTGAGCGAGGAAAGTGTTGTCTGTTATGCTTCTTTCTGGTACAAAGGCCGTTTGGAACGGGGAAATTAGATTTGGAATTATCCAGCGAATGCGGTTGCCCAGTATTTTTGCGACCACTTTGTAGGTTGTGTTACACAAGCCTATCGGTCGCCAATCTTTCATGGATCGTGGGAATTCACATTCCGAGAGAAGGACAATTGTTGTGCAATTTGTTTTTGGTTCCATCTTCCCGTCACCAAAAAAATGACGAATGGCCATAGTCAGGTCATTCCCTGTGGTTGCAGACGTTTTCTTGAAAAAGTGAGGGGGGTAACCGTCTGGCCCTGGTGCTTTGTCTGCTCCAAGTTGAGAAAGCGCCGTATCCGTTTCCAGTTTTGTTATATCCAGGCATAGCAAGGTCATTTGGGTTGGCCCAATTCGAAAAATGTTGGTCGATGTGGATGTTGGGTTGGCGAGGTTTGGTTGAGTTTGGAAAAGGGCCAGGTAATGATTTGTCGCGTGTCACTTCACCTCATTCGGGTTATCGATGGTTGTCCCGTCATCTAGATTGATTGTTAGGTGGGCATTTCGTCTTCTTCGCGTAAGGTATATGCGTGAAAGAACTTTGTGTTTCTATCACCGTCGGTTAACCATAACTGTCTCGATTTTTGTCTCCACATAACCTCATGATAAGTATACAGCTCCGTGAGCCGGTTAATGGTAACATCAAGGAAGGATGTGGAGACATTGTTCTCCTGTTGGGAGTTCAATTTGTTGAGACAATTCCGGATGGCTATGTCTATGTTGCCGAAGGCTGTCTGATTCCATTTCCTTACTTCTGCTTTGAGGAGGCGAAGTTTTTGACAAAGGATTTCTTGTGAGTTACCTCTTGGGGACCACTGCCATGATTTTGGTAGCAACTGGACGAACGAAGGATGTTCCAACCACATTGCCTTGAAACGAAATGGACAGTTCTTTCAGGCTACGTGCTTCTCAGGTGAGCATGATACAAGATTTGGACAGTGATCCGAGGCAATTTTTTTGAGATGTCGGTTTGTTGCAGTTGGAAAAAGAAATTGCCATTCTGGGTTACTAAAAGCCCTATCAAGTCTTTCTCGGACTAGGTTTGGGGGGTCCCGTCTATTTGACCAAGTGAACTTTTGCTCCAAAAAACCTAGGTTGAGTGAATTAGACCGGTTATGAGCCTATAGGATTCTGTTCGCTAGGACCTGGGTACCAGCTTCCTTTTCTTCAAAACTCCAGATATCATTGAAGTCGCCTATTACCAACCAGGGGGACAGGTTATGCGTGAATTTCTTTTAGGAGGCTAGGTCATCCCAGAAATGCGGCCAATTGCATGGTTTGGAGGGGGCATAAATAAAAGAGCCTTCCCAGGGGCTGTTTCTGAGTGGCATTGTGATGACCATATGAATAGCGTTCTGGTTTGAATGGATGATATCTAAATTGATGTTGAATCCCATGCTAAAATTAATCCCCCTCTCGTTTCCTATGGTAGGATAGAAACTTCTGCTTAGCCCGGCCCGAGAAATGACTGAATTGAGTCTAACTAGTTGACTTTTAACTTCTGTATGAATACTATACTATGTTTATGATCGATTACAGACTTCTGGATGATGATCGATTTTTTGAGGGATTTTTAAAAATCTCTCACAAATATCATCTTATGAGGATTTGTGAGAGGCGTCCATCTAGCAAATAGCCTCGCCAGAAAAATTACGATTTTATAGGGAAATCACTTAGAAACTTTTGTGAGGAATTTCCCTTGAAAAATATATATCAAACCTTTCGAAAAATCAAATCCCTCAAAAAATATCTAGGAATTTTTTAGAGTTTCCGGTTATAAATTACTAAGGGATTTTCTTAGGTCCATATTAAAAGGGTTTTTTAGAGAATTTTAGGGCCTGAGTTCATTAACTTACCAATGGTTTTTTTGAGGAATTATATTATAAGGGCTTTGTGAGGGATTTTGTAAGGGATTATTAAAATATATATTAATATTAACATATTCTATTATTATAATATATATATATATTGAATTAATATTAATAAAACATATATAATGCAAAAATGTGATCTCATATAAAACTTCAAAGATTACATGATCAAGTGCAAATATAACATACAACCAAAAACATTAAATACCAAACACTCTAAATAACACTATTTATGTCTTGGCAAATAACACCATTAACGATAACATAGTCATTACTCAAAATCATACCACCATTCAAGAATTCTCCAACTTCTTTGCATAATGCACTGCTCAAAATCTCATTCATCATACCACCATTCCAGATTCATATTGCAAAAATAAAACAATGCAGAGTTAGTGTGCAGATTCAGTTAGCATATTATAACATGCCTTCACACAACTTCCACTTACAATACCTCCATACATTTGCATTTTGTTCCATTTCAGATCAGTGCAGCAACATCAAAACAATATATACATACATAAACCTAAAATACGTTGATTATGTGTTCAAATTGGTGTTTTGCAGGAGTTTACTTTGGATATTAGGTCTGCAAGTACTTTCATTTGTATTAAATTTATAAATAACTTTCACATATTACTCATGATTAAAGCTTGGCCAACCAAAGTACTTGCACATTTTAAAAAATTTGAAATCCCACCACAATCCTTCAAAAAGTTGCCATCGGTGAACATTTTAAGTTTAGGCACAATGTCTCTGTGTCCATCCTGAAATATCAAAATGGAAGTAAGTTAGGTACATAAAGAAGGATGGAGTGGGGTTAAACTAAATTATGTTGAAAGATGACATATATGCGTATGATACCTTTATTAGTTCGAATTATGAACTTGCATTAGAAAAATGAACAATAAAAGTCTTCTACATTTGGCTAAGACGGATAAACCTGCCTGCACAAGTTTCATACATAATCCTCATCAATTGAATGAATAATTAAGATTCTATTCTACCACATAACACAGACTATAGTCTGTCTTACTTTTCAAATTTCAACTACATGTACATTAATATGGTTCGCATCTATCAATGAACACATACTATAGTCTGTTTTAGGCTTTCTTCTTTCTTGAGGATGGCAAAGACACTGAGATTGCCCTAGCAGTAACAACTTTAATATAATAACGAAAGTGACAACGTAAGGTAAGACTTAGTACAGAAGAACACAATACCGCAAATTATAATCTTAAGCTACTTGCAAAACTGAAATCAATACACTTGATGTTGATCAGAAGAACGAAATGAGTGAAGGAAAATAAACAAACCTTGTAATAAGACGACATTAGGCTTCGTTATTTCTTGAGGATGGCCAAAACATTGAGATTGCTCAAGCAAAAAATGTAATATAATAGTTAGACATGTAGTAGCAATAACATATAACAACCATTTCAAACAGATTTGCTCTTCATAATGAGGTTTTGGAAGAAAAAAATTATTTCTCACCAAAAGCTGAGATGACAGGTGGAATAGATGCAAATCACTAATCAACTTGAAAGCAGCAGAAGTATTTAGTAGCTTTAAGATTAATCATCGAAAATCATACATTCAATTTTTTTAAACACTCCCACATTTAACAATAAGACAAAAAGGAATCGTCAAAAGTGAGACAACATAAATTAGGTGGAGAATTATATCAGTTATAGATAAATGATAACTTGACATAATACAAAAGGTTAGAGTGTTAATATCCAGAAGTGAAATTTTGCATTGTACAGAGTTTACAGACTACTGCATCAGGGATGCACCTGTGAGTTAATGGCACCAAACTGCCACCGGTCATGCTATCATGAACAACCCAGTCATGTTATTGAACATAAATCAGCATTTGATTTGATCATCTTCATCTGCTGAAATCAAATTTTAAGCTAGCTAGGCACTTACAATTGGTTCCAAGTTAAAAGAGATTTGCAGCTGAGCTCCTAGCTTCCAGTAAAGTTTAGACAATGAGCTTACTGCATACTTAAAACACTAATTGATTTCAACAAAGTTCAGCACTGGAATTCACCAAAGTTCTTATTTGCCAAGTATCAAAGATTCCTATAGTCCGTATATACGAATCTAACTAAGATCGTGAAAAACTGTATCGGAAAATATGTACATTCGAGCCCTGATCTGTATTCCAATGCAACTTAAATTAAGCAGCAGATCATCGATACCAGAATTCAATTGAAATCAGAACTACAATCTATATATTCGTTTAGAAAATCTCAGCGATCAGAAATTTTTTACCTCATCAAATCAAACGAAGGCTATTGCAGTTTCTTCACTGCACGCCTTGATCTTACACAAAGTAATTTCATAAAATTGAATGCGCGATAAGCTTCCCCAATAGTGCCCAAACGAAGAGCTAGATCATGTTGGAGTTGGAGTCCACTTGCATTGTCGTCACCGAAAGCCAGACGAACAGCTTCTTGGCCTGAATCCCACACAGGTCGGACATGGCACCATACTTCATCTTCCCCTTGAGAGTCTTTCCGTAGTACACAAGCATGTCGAATTGTAGGTAGCAGGCGGATTCCAAGTAGATCTCGATGTAAGAAAGAAAGATAGTTATGGCGGTTTTAGGGTAGATGAATGGGAGTGGATAGTGTGAATTGGGAACTTGTGTGAAAAGTGGGAGAAAATGATGAAATGACTAATTGCCCATGTATAAGTGAAGTTAGGAAGGGTATATCGTATGTGGAAACTGGAAAGTAAAAAAAAACCGTGTAACAATGATGTGGTGGTTCAGCGTCTCATCCTTAAACAGAGGTCAGGGGTTCATCCCCACTAGTCACCATAAAAATGGAAAATTGTTCATGGACAGCACTTTACCCCTTACGGGCTGACCCGGTGTGGAGCAAGCATGCTACGGATACTGCCCTTCTGATGAGGGACCCCTAGGACCACCCCAATATAATATATATATATATAGTCTTTTCAACAATCTCTCACAAATAAAATAACTTTTGTAAGGAGTTATAAATCCCTCAAAAAACTTCATATTATATAGGTTGATTAGTAAGAGATTTTCCCTAAAAAATGTATTTACGAAATTCCTAGTTAAAAGCCTTTATTGTCCCTTTGAAATTTTACACTTATAAAACTCTTAATATTTTATTTAGGAAAGTTAAAATAGTAAGGGATATTCATTAGAAAATATTTATCTCACTAATTCCTAATAAATCACTTACAAAATGTAATAAAATTTGAGGGATAAATTACCTCGAAATATACCCGTCACAAATAACAGATTTTTATGTAGTGCATACATATGTTTGGTGGCCAACTCCAGTTTCATCACTTGGCGGATCCAGGTTCTATATTACCTTCATTTATGATTATAGTAAGAAGGTGTGGGTTTACTACTTGAAGCGCAAGTCAGACGTGTTTGCTACTTTCAAGAAGTAGAAAGATGAAGTTGAAAATTGAACTGGGTTGATGATCAAATGCCTGAGATCTGACAACGGAGGGGAGTACGAAAATTTAGAATCCATAGAATTTTGTGCAACTGAGGGAATAAAATTGATTAAGACAGTTCCTGGCCTAGGGTCGGACCTAGGCCTAGGCTAGGTTCGGCTAGGTCAATTGGGTTCGATTGGTTCAACTGGGTTTGCTTTGAAGTTTTAGGACTAAATTAAACAAAATAAAAGTTATGAATATATTTGAGGAACTAAATTAATCAAAATCAAAAGTTTAAGGTCGGTCACGTGACTTGCACATGTCATTTAACGGCCAAAACTAATGGCCAACTAACGGAAGTACTAAAAGCGACATTTTTTTTCAAACGTTTGGTACCAAAAGTATATAAAATAAATATGGGTTTATAGATCTTTTGGTACCCTATGTTTGCTCAATTTTGGCTTGTGGTACCAAATGTTTGGTTTTTCCTATTTTTGGTACCATACGTTTGTCAATTGTATACTTTTGGTCCGACCGTTAGTTGACCGTTAGAGTTGACTGTTAAATAGTTACGTGACTTGCACATGCCTAGCCCCAAATTTTGAGTTTTTTTTTTCAGTTTAGTCCTCAATTTTTTTGTCATAACTTTTTATTTTTGCAATTTAGCCCTTAAAATTTTCAACTGAACCCTAGGACTAAATTGACCTAGCCATGGTCCGCCCATGGCTATGTAGGACCATGGCTAGGTTTACCGGACCTAGGCGGCCCTAACCATGGTCTGACCTAGCTATGGGACAGACCATGGTTAGGTCAATTAAGCAATAGGGTCCAATTGGGTTCAATTGACCAAATTGTACCCTAATGTTAAATTGACCTAGCCATGGTCCGACCCATGGCTAGGTCAGACTATGGTTAGGGTCGCCCAGGTCCGGTGACCTTTGTCATGGACCGACCTAGCCATGAGTTGGACCATGGCTATGTCAATTTATTCATAGGATGCGGTTGAAAATTTTTAAGGGCCAAATTGCAAAAAATAAAAGTTAGGACAAAAAATTTGATGACTAAACTGAACAAAATCAAAATCTGGGGCTAGGCATGTGTAAGTTACGTGACTATTTAACGGTCAACTAAGGGTCGGATCAAAAGTATACAATTGACAAACGTATGGTACCAAAAATAGGCAAAACCAAACATGTAGTACCAAAAGCCAAAAGTGAGCAAACTCAGGGTACCAAAAGACTTATAAACCCAATAAATATACAGTACTAAAATGCACTTCCGGTCAAACATGTACTTTGAAAATTACCTTTAACCCATATAATATATTTTATAGCCTTACGGTTACGGCCATGCAGTGTGGATGAACCGCGTTTTGTAACGCAAATTGGCGGGTTTCCTTGGGAAACCAGGAATATGAGTGCTCCGATCTGGAGCTCTGTGGCCCAGACCGGAGCCACAGAGCTCCGAATAATGCTGCATAACTTTCAACCTTTCTGTAAATCAATCACCAGTATTGCATTTGAATTTGTATTGATATAATATATATTCAACAACCACTCACCAGTGGCGGCTCCAGCCATATAGCTTGGGCAACAAAATGTCCCCATTAATTGGGATTTTTTTTTAATTAATATACTTATTCTTAAAATATAATCACCAATTAAAAAAAGTTAAAATTAAAAGCATGTATGTCATGATCTATTTACTAAGAGATACATTGAAATCATTAACGATTTCTTCTCCATTAAATTCTATTTAATTTTTAATAACTCATTAATTCCTTCATTTTTTTTTCAACATTAATCCCTTTATTTAATACATACAATAGTGGAATATTAAACTCATGTTTTCTTGGCCAAAAAAAAAACTCATGTTTTTTTTTCTTCTCTTTTATACCCAAAAGTGATTAATTGTATAAATATTTATTATTTCTAAATCAAATCAAATAAAAAACACTTAAGCAATAGTAAATGAATTAGATAAATACTCGATGAAACTTGTTAATACTAGAAAACATATCACATTTTATCAAGTTCATTTGTTCACGTTAGATACAGCAAGTGTAAAAAATGTCATTTTTAACTATGCATTACATAAAGAATAAACTACAGACTAGAATAAGTGATCAACTTCTGAATGATTGTTTGGTCACTTTCATATAAAGATCATATAAAGAGATATAACGTCAAATTGTGTAATGCACTATAACTTAGTATATAGCATGACTTATTAAATTTTACAATAATTTTTTTAATAAAAATATCATTATTTTTCAATACAATTTTTTTATAAATGTCCCCCGTTATTCAAATTCTGCGTCCGCCACTGCCACTCACTCATGTCCACTATACTATATTATACAGCATATTGTTTGTAAAATTATATAAAATCTCAAACAAACAAACATATATATATATAATATATGAGAGCTAGAACATTTTGACACGGAAGAACCATGGGAGAACGAATGCAATGACGAGACATGCCATTAAGAAATTACAGAATGGCTGTCCTCTCCAACACCCTCCCCTCTGTCTCTGGGACGATGATGATCCACCACCCTCGTTCCACATCTTCTCTATGAACCTGTCATCCCAATCCCCTGAGATGTTCTTCGCCGTTTCACCACATATCTCACAAAACCTTCATCATCATCATCTCTTATTCATTTCAATTTCATACCCAACAAATATCTAACTACATACATACATACACACACATACATACCTGTTTCCTTTCAGTCTGAACCATGCCTCTGCACACACAGTGTGTGCTAACCCAAGCTCGTCTTTACACCCACAACCCAGTTTAATCAATCCCCAACTGCTGCTCCCTCCACCATCTTCTAACCTTACTCCACCAACTCTATCTGATTGCTCCTCATTCAATTGACAGATCCTGCACACTCTTTCTTCTTCTTCTCCTTCCAAATCCACTCCCTTTAACACTTTATTATTATTATTATTTTTACACAAATTACTACTTTCACTCTTTGCTTCCACTTCCAATGTCATGCACCTAATTTTACTATTGCTGCTGCTCCCCCCAATATTCAACACTATCTCATTTACATTTTCCTCCTTTTTCTTTTCATTGTGAGGGACTTGCTCTTTTTCTTCTTCTCTATGTATCTCACTATGTCCTTCACTGGAAGCAGTTACCTCTTCATGATGTTCTTCTTCTGGAGTCATGATATTACAAATTCAACACAACCACCTACTCGACTTGTAATAAGATCTTCAAGGATTGGATTTAATCATACTACTCCAATTCGTACTTGTAACTTCCACTCCTCATCTAAATTCTGAAATCAAGTATATATACAACAGACAAAAAAATAAAGCTAAATACATGATTCAAATTAACAAAATCATGGTCTCAAATCTTGCTTTTGCATTTGATGACCATGCAAAATTAATTAGGCTGTGATCAATCCATTCTTTTAGTCATGATTCATGTATTTCTAAACTCTACTCAACTCAATTCACTTTCAAAAACCCGCTTGAGTTGATTGTTTCAAACACAAAGTTGGTGTTTTTTGTGACCAGCTCAGGGCCATTGACCTCATCGACATCCAGCATCTGGGCATGTTTTGGCACCCCTCCACAACTTCATATGGCGTTGTTTACATTAATTAATGGTAAATTATGCTCTACTGACAACTGGCAGATTGGACTCATCAACCATTCTTCTTTCTAAACATATCAGACTTCGGTGATTAAGGATTTTCGATTCAAAATATCTAAAATTCAATGTCTGTATGTGTCGAAAATTACTGGTTTCTCAAAATTTCAGAGAATTCTAATGATAGACCGCTAAATGGAACAAGGGAATTAACTGAAATCACTTAATTATAATGTGTATAATAAATTTCATATATATAAGAAGGCCTTTGCTTCCCCAATAAGCAAGAAGCTGATTGAAATCCAATCGACTGACTAACATATAACTATGCCATTAACGCCGACAATTCAAAGGGGGGTTTTTTTTTTATTTTCTCTCTCTAATGGCGTGGAAAAAAGGAAGTAGCAAAGGGGCATATACCTGTTGATTGAAACCCAATCCTCATCTTCATCCTGGAGCTGCTGAACTACAAGTCCTTCTTCACCGCTGCGTCCTTCAATTGTTTCAACTCATCTGTCTGTTTAAGAAGAGAATACACGTTTGGGTGGGTAAAGATAATTGGATGGAATGGCTTGTGCCTATACGAAAAATCAAGAAGAGGAAGCACTAGCAGGGTTTAGCAGCCAAAAAGCAAAGCAATTTGCTTGAATGGAATGGCTGCTCAACTGTTGAATTGAATCTGAACAACAACGACTGCCGGCTGTTACGATGCTGTAATGATATACTTCCCATCATTTCTTTTTTAGATTTTTTTAGTAACTACTAACAAGATGACTTTTTCTGGTGACGTATTCAACGGGTAATTATATTATTTTTTTTTTTTTGGTAATAAGGAGATGCATTAAGATGAAACGAGGCTACAGAGCAGGGAAATGATCAGGAAAAGGCCTTGACCACAAACCCGAAAACTCAAAGTTCAAAGAAAATCTAGCTAGCGAATGAGCAGTACAAACTAAGGTTCTGGGAACTTTTACAATAACTAGAGAGGAGTACCAAGAACAAAGGATCTTAATGTCATTAAGTAAACAAAAGAGCTCTCCTTGATGCGAAATTGAGCCTTTGATTGCCTGAACCAGCAACAGGGAATCCGTCTTTAACATGACTGATTCATGTCTGTGAGGAAGAGCTAACAAAAGAGCTGATCTGATTGCAATACCTTCAGCCAAAACAGAAGACGAACCTGGAATACAAGAACAAGAAACATGGACAGCAATATTATTGGAGTTATGAAGGACCACAGCACCAGCTAACATCCCTGCAGCAGCATCTACTCCACCATCGCAGAGCAAAGTCCAGGAAATGGGATGTTGAGCAAAGCCCCAGGTAATCACTTGTTGCTGTCGAAATTGTCTCCCTGGTAGTCCAACTCCTGTTAAAGATAATAGCATATAAGAGTTAACCTTGCAGAGGTTTGAGAGGAGATCCATTACAGACTCAATGCTAGGCTTCTGAGCGTTGAACACCAAAAGATTCCTAGCAATCCATATTGACCACATAGCCATACACTTCAAAGGTAAAGAAATAATCCAAGCCTCATTGGGAGAATCCAAAGTAAGCCAATCCAAGGCTGAAGTAACTGCTAAGCTGTTAACACGCACAGCAAAAGCTGAAGCAAACCAAACTCGTTGAGAAAAGGCACAGTTCCACATCAGATGGTTCCAAGTTTCAGGATAGTCACCACAGAGAGGGCAAACAGGGTTAATGACTGGGATACGTCTGTGGAGGTTAGCACCTAATGCTAACCCTCCAGAACACCCCTTCCAGATGAACATCTTAATCTTTGGAAAAAGTTTGGTGGACCAGAGCTTATTCCAGAAACTAAAATTAGCAATCATAGGGGGTGCAGAGGTTGAGCCAAATTTAAGATTACGGTCGAAAGTGGAGAAAACCTGATAACCTGACTTGACTGTGTAGATACCTGTGGAGTTAGGAGTCCAGATGAGTTTGTCTGGGGTTGAAAAGATTGGCAAAGTGATGGTTTGAATTTTGTCAATCAAGAGGGGATGGAGAAAGGTGCTCAGAAGTGGCAAATTCCAGATAGAATCTTGAGGCTGGAGGAAATGAGAGACTTTGAGTGGTTGGGAAGAAATGTCAGAAGGAAGCCAGTCTGCCAAGGAGGGGATATTTGGTACCCAGGGATCAGTCCAAAAGTCAATGTCATGCCCAGTTCCAACAAACCATCTAGCACCTAAAAGGAAGAGTGGCCTTAAATGGACAAGAGACTTCCACACTGAGCTATGATGTTGCTTAGCAGTGCAATTGAAAAAGGTCTGATTAAGCAGATATTTCTTACGCAAGCAGTCAGCCCACAGGGAATCAGCAGAAGTGAGCAGGCGCCAAATTTGCTTGATCAACAAGGCATTGTTCTGGTAGCTGGAATTTTTAAACCCTAGGCCCCCAAGAGATTTGCTGATAGTAAGTTTGTTCCAAGCTATCCAGGGAATGCCTTTCTTGTCAACTGAGGACTCCCACCAAAAATTCCTAACTATAGATTCAAGTTTGTGATGGAAATCCTGTGAGAGTTTAATGCAGGATAGGGCATAGGTAGGAATTGAGGAGAGAGTTGATTTGATAAGGACTTCCTTCCCAGCAGCACTCAAAAATCTACCTGACCAGGATTGAATGCGTTTTGAGACCCTATCTAGGAGAGAGGTTCCTATTATTTGACGTTGCTTGGTCCAATTGACAGGAAGCCCTAGATACAGGTCTGAATCTGCCATCAGTTTCACACCAAAAGAAGTTAGCAATGTATCCCGGGTTGCAGATGGCGTGTTGTGGCTGAAGGAGATACAGGACTTTGAAAAGTTCACTTGCTGGCCAGACTGAGCTTCATACCGGAGAAGGAGATCCTGAAGAGCTTGAGCGTACTGCAATTTTGCCTCAAGGAAAATAAAGCAATCATCCGCAAATAAAAGATGATTAATGGGTGAGCAAGAGATACCAGGTTTAATTCCTTTCAGGTGACCAAGAGATTGGTGATTTGACAGATTCCTTGAAAGAACCTCAGCACAGATAATGAAAAGAAAGGGAGAGAGAGGATCTCCCTGTCTTAAGCCTCTTGTGGGTGTGAAGGCAGGTGAGGGAATCCCATTAATAAGGACAGATAGAGTTGTTGAGGTAATACACTCCATGATCCATGCTATAAAAAGAGGAGGGAAACCCAGTTTGAGCATGGTGGCCCGAAGAAAGGGCCATTCAATACGGTCAAAAGCCTTTGCCATATCTAATTTGAGTGCAAGAAGGCCAACTTTGCCTCGACGTCTTCTCTTTAAAGCATGAAGGATTTCTTGAGCTAACAGAGTATTGTCCGAGATTAAGCGTCCCTTAACAAAAGCACTTTGGAAAGGAGAGATAATGGATGGAAGAACCTCCTTTAATCTGTTGCAAAGGATCTTGGATATGATTTTGTAGGCTGAAGTGCATAGGCTGATAGGTCTCCACTGCTGAATGGTTTGAGGCTGATTGACCTTTGGGATTAGGACAATGAATGTGCTATTGATATCCCTAAGGAGGTGAGAAGTTTGAAAAAAGGAGTGAACAGCACACTTTGTATCAACAGAAACAGTATCCCACTGTTTTTGAAAGAAACTTGGCGGATAACCATCAGGGCCTGGAGATTTATCAGGACTCAGATCTTTTAATGCTCTAAGAATTTCAAGATCAGTGATGGGATTATCTAGATGAGAGAGATCCGAGTCTGGAGGATGAACAACTTGCAGAAGATTAAGATTGTTAGGGGGTAATTGAGCAGTGAAAACAGTAGAGAAGTGTTGAACTGAATGATTGATTATTTGTTGAGGCTCAGTAAGCCAAACCCCAGTCTGGTCTTTAATCCAGTTGAGTTTGTTAGTGTGCCGTCGTGCAAGTGTTTTGGCATGAAAAAACTTGGTGTTTCTGTCACCCTGAATGACCCACTGCTCCCTAGATTTCTGTCTCCAATGACACTCCTCACGATTATAAAGATCTTGCAGGTGAGCTTCAATGGAAGATTCCTCACCATCAGAGCAGGATGCTTGCTGGCAACGTTTGAGAGCTTCTAGGGAATCATTAATTTGTGTTTGAAGTTTCCCAAAAGTTGATCTGTTCCAAGTTCTCAACTCAGAACTGAGCCTAGTAAGTTTATGATGAAGCAGTGATTGGGAAACTAAGGAGGAAGGCCTATTCCATGAAGAGGCAAGGAAATCATGAAAGTCTGGGTGATCCAGCCACATGTTTTCAAACCTGAAAGGTTTTTGAACTCTAGAATTATTAGGTGGATCCGTATGCAAAATTAAGGGACAATGATCAGAGCCAAGCCTTGCAAGGTTAAATAGAGTTGTCATGGGAAAGAGGTGAAGCCAGGAGGAATTGACTAAAGCTCTGTCCAACCTTTCAAGGATAAGGTCAGGATAGGATCTTCGGTTAGACCAAGTGAAGGAAGGCCCCTGTGCCCCTATATCTAGAAGATGAAGGGAATCAGACCAAGTATTAGCTTGAAGGAGCCTAGCAGCAGATAAGGGATTTCCTCCTAACTTCTCAGATTGGGACCAAATATCATTGAAATCACCAAGGAGGATCCAAGGTGATGAGTGAGGGACATTGAGAGACTGTAAGGAAGACCAGAAGGCATGTCTATGGATGAATTTGCTCGGCGCATAGACGAAACTTGCAACACAAGGAACAGAGGTAGGAGATTCCCTAATACTGACATGAATGAAGTTACGATGGATCTGAAGCTGGTCAACTTCATAAATGAATCTCCAAGCCACTACCAGCCCTCCTCTAGAGAGAAAAGGAGGACTCTTCAGGTGATCATTAAATCCTAGATTACTCAAAGTCTTAACCAGTTTGTCCAAATTACTCTTAATCTCAGAGAGGAAAACTATATGCGGTTTCCAAATGCTGATCAGATTCCGCAAATGTTGAATTGTCAAAGCTCTACCAATGCCTTGACAATTCCAGGCTAGGGCTATCATAATGCTGGCAGAGAATGCCCTAAGGACATCTCTGCGTTGAAATCATCAATGACAACATGAGAACAATACCTAGTGTAAAAATTCAAATGCCAGTGATGATAGTGGTCAGGTACCTCATTGTGTTCTTGTGGATTGCCATCTGTCAGAAGGAGGTCCTCACTTGAGCTCGACGAGGAAGAGGTATCAGTGTTGAAGTTCCCTTGTTCCAGTCTAGGCCTGAGTCTCCTAAGATGGTTAAAAGCCTCCTCTTCTTCATCCTGACGCTGCCTTACTCCTAGGATAGTAACTGGTGCATTAGGATTGTAGGGTCTGCGCGTCCAAATTCTTCTCGCTGAGCGACTAGACTCAGGTTTAGTCATTGGCTCCTTGCCTGGACGATGATGCACTATTGCTGTATCAGTTATTGAGGTGTGTGCTGGTAGAGCTGCCTGTTGGACTGCCTGGACAAGGGGTGTTATGTAAGAGGAATTTCCCTGTCTCGCCAAGAAGGGTGGTCTCTCTGAAGTCTTGTTTTCTTGGAGATGGAACTGCTCCATCAAGACCAGCTGCTCCGCCAAGGTGTTATCATCCATGAAAGCTTCCGTAGGATCAAGGAGAGTGTGAGAATGCGTGGTCACCAGAGAACCCAGACCACGGGCACCTCCTGCAGGTGTGTCCAAATTGGAGGTCGCATGACGTGCTGGGGGTTGGTTACTTGGCTCACACGTTCTAACTGCTGGGGTCTCAGTCATTGGAGTGGGCATTGGACAGGGTGTTTGGTGGTTCTCCAGGCCGCGAAACCCTGGAGGGGGTCCAGGAAAAGAGGAATAGTTCATCGAAGATCCATTATTGTCAGAAGAGGATTGAAAGCCAGGTCTAGGTTGGGGAAGCCACGGATTGAGCCAAGGTGGATAAAAGGCTAGAGCAGGGAGTCCATGAACAAAAGGGTAGTGTAAGTCATATGGTAGTGGATAACCACGAAAAGAGTGCTGTGTGTTGGTCATGGATGGCTGAGCTACCTGTGGGTACCAAAGAAAGGCTTGAGGGAAGGTATGTGGATGCATGGCTTGAAGTGGCTGGGGTCCTTGCGGTTGAAGGGGGTAAGGTAGGACTGAAGGAGGGGTGGGATGTGGTGGAGAGCTTGTAGATGAAGGGTGCACAGGGCTAGGAGGCGGAGCAGTGGGAATATGATAAGGATGAGAACGCTGGATTGGCGGAGAAGGAGTAGCCTCCAAAGAAGAAGTGAGGGTAGTGGCTGCCTGAGATAGCGGTGGGGCTGAAGATCTATGACGAGCCACTGATAAAACAATACGAGCAGCAAGTTCGGAGGGGTGAGCATGACCATTCTCATTTGCACCTTGGGAACCACCATCTCCCTGAGCCCTAGGTGTGTAACGACCACCCTGTGTAGGAGTATTCCGATTAGCATCCCGACTAAAGGGAATCCAGTTGGTCAAGAGGCCTGCCCCCCGGTTGCCAAAAGTGTAAAGATCGTGACTAGCGTCCGAGATAGGTGCCACTCCTGCTCTCTCAGAGAGACGCATGAACAAGGTGTTAAGGTCACGAACCACTATTTCTTCGGGCACACGGCAATGACCTAAAGTGTGGCCAAAACGCCCACAACGCCGGCAAGGCATACCTGGTCTATAGGAAATGAGGACCTCTGTCTCAGCATTGCCTGTGGAGACTCCGACAGAGGGAAGCACAGGGTTCAGGTAATTGATAAGCACCAGAACGCGCGGATGAGTTGTGAGCCAAGGGTGGGTGGGATGCAACTCAGAACGGACCACTTCCCCCACTGCTGATGCAAGAAACTCTATGTATTCAACTTCCATCAGCATGTGGGGAATATCTCTCAATTCAATCCAGGTGGGGACACTGGAGAAATCAACTGTGGGAAAGGGATTGTCAGAAGTAGGTCGAGCAAAGGCCAGTAAGTTGCCTTCAATAATGAAAGGTCCATTTTGGAAGACCTCCTGAGCTTCTTCTGAAGAGTTGAAAATAAAAGCCCAAGAATTGTCCTCTCGTTGAACAATTTCAGGCACCCTCTCTATACGCCATTGATTTTCAACAAACCCTCTAATAGCCGCCTCACTCATGCGTCGTTGGTTAAGAAAACGGCCAAGGAGAACACAATCAAGATTCTCCATGAATTTAATTTTGGACGAGGTAGGTTTGGGGTAGTTAATGGTAAGGCAGACGTAAATTCTCTTAAATCGCAGCTGTTTTCTCCTTGGCGATGGGAGGTGAAAAGGAACTGAAGTAGAAGGAGTAGTATAGATTGGCATATCTGCGCAGTGTAATGATTACTGAAGAAACTTTTCGTGCAGGGAAGTAGAAAGACAGCAGACATGCAAGAGCAGGGATTGGATGGCCGCTGATCGGAAAACGAGAATTGCAGAGATACAGAAGTCGAAACGAAAAGGGTTCCTGATAGAAATCAGACGTAGCCGTGCGGGGAAAAGAAGAAAGGTGATTGGGTGGAGAAAACAAGCGAAAGAACGGAAAATAGCAAACGATTGAAACCCTAGTAAGAAACCCTAGGTTCGGCAATGGTAATTATATTATTATCTAAGCTAATATTATTAAGTACTATATTAATTTATTTTATTGTTTTCCAAATACCTATGTTGGTGGCCCTTCATTAATTATAATATGAATACTAGCTACTAATCCCGCGCGGTAAAAAATATTGAAATAAAAAAATATAATATAATATAATTAAATTTTATTTTATTTTATTTCTTCTATAAAATATTATTTAAGGTGTACTAAAACAATATTACACTGCAAAAAAAACCTGAATTTAGAAGACATTTGTTGAGTTTAAGTGACGCTTTAAAAGACAAAAACGGAAGCGTAATTACTGTCTCCACTATATTTCTAACGCCTTAGGAAAGTTTGTCCTTTAATCTACATATAATATTTATATAACATATTTTATTTTCATGAACCTCGTATTATATAACTCAATAATAACGACTACTATGGATCACTTCCTTTGAAACATATTAATTAATTAATAAACCGGGGATGTTTCTAAAACTATTTTTCAAATATTGATTTACTTTTTTTTACCCTTAATTAACAATGATAACGTTTATTAATTTATATTTAATATAAGGCTACTTTCAATATTAATTTACTAAATATTAGTATATATCGGCCAAAAAATATACGTCTGTATATAGTAAATTTATATAACTTTAGATGTTATTTATATTCCATATTTTGTATATTAAGACTTGTCATTACATTATATTGAAAAATTTAATAAACAAAAATAGAACGTATACGTGACATACTTAGAAGGCTTCAAAATCAAACTATATAAATATAATTTTTTAATATTTGTGTCTTTATTAAGTAGAGACTAACTTATGAAATAAAAATAATATTCTATATATATATATATATAGAATTTACATATTTTCATCAGTACATCATTAGTATATACTATACATTTTATTTATTTCATGATTTATATTAATACATACACCTAATTATATACTCGACTCATTTTTAATATATTTAAATTTTAGTTGCAAAAATTTATTATTAATATATTTAGAATTATTATTACTTAGATAAATTATGAATGCCAAAGTTCGTTTATTTTAGTTGCATGCATATTGTTATCAAAAGATGTTGTATGTCGTTTAAGAAAAAGTTCTTTCGACCCATTTTAGAATGGTATTATTATAAATTTCTACAGTAAAAAAATTTATCCGTATAATAAAGAGTTTATAATAAATAACTATCAAAATGTAAGAGATTTATATATTATATATAGATCTTAAAACTGAAAAGGTAATTAACACATTAATTCATGTAATATAAAAAATTAAACATAATTGATTCAGTAGTCAAACAGTGTAATTTACCTTTACTTTTTATATTGATGATAATTCAATAAAAAAAATTTTTTTACTGGATCAATATGACTTTATTTCAATAAATGTAAATAAGTGTTTTAAACAATAGATTCTTATAAATCTTATCAAATTAAATTCATCTTTATACTCATCATCTATGAGATGATCACACACAGAGAAACCATAAAATTTGAACGCAAATTTAGCTCACATTATTAACGATGATCCCAAAAAATTAGTCATTGAATATCCATTTTCAATACATAAGAAATGAGGGCTTAGTACAAACATGAAGATTTTAGCTGCAGCCTGCATATACTAATTGAAGCACGAAATACCTAGAGATATATCTTTCATAGAAAACCAAACAAAAGCTAAATACATGTCAATTAGCTACTTAGGGGGTTAATAATTAAGTAATGATAGAAGATAAGAGACAACGTAGAAAAGAGATTTAAGAACACGATATAAAATCAATGACCACCTTATCAAATACCATGATTTCTCGCAAATCAAGATTATACCGGGAACATATCCCATTCGTGCCAGCAACGACATATAAAAAATTCTACCTGCATTGAGCATGCATGCAATTAGCATAATTAATCATATAACCAAGCATAAACGACCCATTAATAATTTGTTCGTACTTTTAAGAGAACAACTAATATATTAAATCTTCGAAACATATAAAATAACTGAATTTATTAATCATCATTAATGAAATGTTGATCTCCACGAATGTCAGTAACTTTAGGTTTGTTCACATCAATCTGCATGCCACCTGAAACATATAAGCGGGTCAGTAGTTAGAGAGATGAATAACATAAAGAACATCGAATATCAAGCAAGATATAGGTAACAAATGTGAAGGTTATAAAGATCGTAGAAAATCTAAAATTTGCCATCATAGTTCAGTCTCAACCACTTGAGTAATCGATGATTATAACCAGATATCGTCTTTGTTTTCGTGAGGGAGCAATCTAGAGATTTCTTCACTAATAGAGAATTACCTACCGGTCTCCTTGAGGTGAGGTCAGGAGGGCGAGGTGGAACCTTCAAAATTAGACATGAAAGTGTAAATTTTGAAGGCAATATATATAAGATATATAATAGTTCCATATGGTATATACAATATATAGAAAAATGGTAGTTAAAGACATCGGTCATCCCAATCTAATCGTTGGTCCTAGAATGTCGAATTAGTTCATGTAATGAGCCATTATAAATTTCAAGACTAATCCTTAACTATAATTTTGGTAGAAATACTAATGCTTCACTATGTAACTGAGCTGAACTCAATATCAATATGGACTAGATTAAATAAAAATAAAGATTCTTATCAAGATAATCAAAATGTCAAACTTTTAAAACGTTAGAATATCCGATCCATCTAACTTTAGAAAAATTATTATAAACAAAATACAAATTTACAAAAAGAACATATACAAATTCAAACCAAACCTTGTACGTAATTAGCCCTAAAAGCTCAACTTCTTCGCAATTTCTTCTTCTTCTTCTTCTTCTTCTTCTTTTTTTTTTTTTTTTTTTGCTTAAGAGCTTTCTTCCTCCCTTCAAGATTATAATCTAGGTGACAGAGCTAGCCCAACGAAAGGGACCAGGCACTACCGCGTACATCTCCAGCCCTTGCAGAAACAGTGTCTCCAAAAAAACCTAGTTCCTAGTCAAGAATTTATAAAGAACAATATTGGCTAGAGTTTCTGAAAAATATATATTAAACTATGTATGTAAATGCATACACGGCCATATATAATAAGATCAATATTTATAAGGGTTTCTTAAAAATATTTTGGAATATATATATATATATATATATGCATAAACGATTATATGTAAAATAATATATATAAATATTTCTATTATGTTATTATTATCTTTCTCTGTTTTTGAAAAGTTATTAATACCGAATTTATATCTTAAATAAATTTCTTAGGTTCAATTAATATACTATTATATATTATTTTTATTGATAAATTAATACATATTTACTAAAGTAAATCATAATATATATAATATACGTAATATTATATCTATATATAGAGAAGGCTTTGTCCCATCTGTTACTAATTACTATATATATTCTTTTTTATTGATGAATTAATACATATTTATTAAGGTAAATTATAACATTTATTACATGTATATAAAGAGAAAAAGCTTTGATCCGTTATTATATAACTAATACTCTATCCGAATTAATTGCATCTTTTAAAAGTAAACCTACTAAAAATAAGTTTGTCTACGTGGCGGCCTGTGGTCTTCCGGAGCCAAACTGTATAGATAATGAATTTAAAAGGAAATTTCAATTAATTTGTTTTTTTAAATTGCATAGAGACCAAAATAGGAGATAAAAATACTTCTTAATTTTTAATAAATCAATATTATGTATCTAAATTTAGAGAACCCCTATTAAATTCCGATTAAATTAGGAAACGGTGACTGCGTGGACTGTCCACGTGTCAACCAGAGGGCTTCCAATACCGAATTAATATAATATAGTAGATTGGTCAAAACTAATTGATATATAACTCGTATCACGTATTTATCGGTTGCAGTGGTATCAGAGCAGAGCCAATTTGCTCCGTGCTAATAAATAATTTCTCATATTAATGGACGCATATATAGGTCTATATGAGAAGTGGGTCAGACTTAGGGATGGCAACGGGGCGGGTCGGGGCGGGTTTTCGCAGCCCCGGACCCGCCCCGCGGGTCGGCTTGGCTGACCTGGCCCCGGCCAAATGGCCCTTTCGGGGCGGGTCGGGTCGGGTCAACAATCCCGCGGGTCGACCCGCGGGGCCCCGCCCCGCCATGTGAACATTTTTTTTTTTTTTTCACTTTTCAATATTAAATACAATTTTTTTTTTGCCAAAATATTACATTATATATAAATTCAAAACATAAATCTAACACCAATCAAATATAAACAATAAACACATCAAATTCATTACAAATACAAATTCAAATCCAAACACCAAATTAACAAATCCTAATAATCTAAATATACATCTATTTGTAATTTGGTCCATGTTATTTATATATGTACTATATTAACCATATTGTTTAGTAAATGTTAGATCATATTAACATAAAAATATATATATATATATATATATATATATATATATATATATATATATATATATATATATATATATATATATATATATATATATTATATATATATATGCATTTCGGGGCGGGTCTACGGGGCCCCGGGTCTCTAGACCCGGACCCGCCCCGACCCGAGCCCGACCCGCCCCGGACCCAACCCGTGACCCGCGGGTCGGCGGGTCGAAACCGGGTCGGCGGGTCGGGGCCCTGCGGGTCAGCGGGCCCCGAGACCCGTTGCCATCCCTAGTCAGACTCATGTTTACAAGAAGCTCAATTCGAAAGTAAGACACTATGGAACTCCTTGTCAGCCTAAAGTGAGGTAACGTGTGTCAGACCTAAATCTAACCTAGGACGAATTACGTTTTGAAAACATGCAATTTTTAAAGAGTCGCCACTAATTAATTATTAGGTTAACTAGAATCTTAAATTACCTAAGCGAATAACGAATTAAACACCTAGGTATTAAATTGGTCTACGATTAGAAATTCGAGTTCGGGGGTTCTATTACGAATTAAAAATACAAATTTTTAACTACGCCCTTTCGGTACTTAATTCACTTAATTTGCCAAATTTACTTTTTAATATATATTATATCCGATTAATCTAACGATGTCAGGATTTAATCTATGTTTTTATCATATACGAAAAAATTATCAAATATTGACCGTCTAAAACTAATTATAATTTATAACTCCTAATTAAAATGAAATCTAAAAAATATCTAAATTATTAAACATGCTCAGATTCATACAAAATCCAATACAAATTTAACATACATGCATGATTTACCCAGTCAAATTTAATCAATTACATTTAAATACCTATTTAATTATAAAATAATATTATAATACTAATAACAGAAATTAAAATAAATAAATATAAAATAATAAAATAAAATTAAAATTAAAAAAAAAAGTTTACCTGGGCAGATATGGGACGATGAAGGCAGCAGCAGCGACGACGAGCTCCGGCAGCAGAAGCGACGGCGAGCTCCGGCAGCAGCAACGACGGGCAGCAGGACCGGTCATGGCGGCAGACAGCAGCGGATCTGGGCGAGATAGGAGACTCCGATGTTCTGGCGAACGGGATGGAATCGGGCTTGGCCGGCGATGGAACTTGCTGGGGCTGGGAAGGGCTAATCGGAGCGACACAGTCGGGAACCAGGGCGGCGCTGGCGGGCGGACGGCGTTGATGGGCCCCGGCGGAGGCCGTTAGGCCCCTTAACGATTGACAAACGGCATTTAGGCCCGTTGGGCTAGGAGCTGGAGGGCTAAGGGCTCCGACAGAAGGAGGCTCCGACATCGAAAGGCCCCGAGCAAGTATGGCCCCGATAGGGGAGGGCACTGAAAATATCGGACCTGGACGTAGTCGGTCCCGATATGGGAGTTGAAGCCACTCCCCGAAACCGAATCCTTAAACGACTTAATTTGGGAGCCTCCGATAACGATCGAGGCTCGCCAGTAAAAGCACAATCCCGGAAATCTCGCCACGATTACAGTAATGGCATAATGGGCGAGATTTGGGGGATGCGAATAACCGCACGAGATACATGGCCAGATACACGGCGAAATATGTGGGATAACGGATCACGATCCAACGGCCTAACCAGGTAACTGGGGTAACCTTTCCTCTATAAAAGGAGGGAAGTTATCCCAGATTAGGGTTACGTTTTACACACACATTTATTGCTTACTTGCGCTGTTGGCCACCATACTTACGTTAAGCATCGGAGAGGGATTCTGGGCCACTGCCCTCTATCCCCTTCTGCAGGATTGCGAGGAGCTAAGGAATCCGTCACCGTAACCGGAGTTCCGCCGTGATCCAACATTGGCGCCGTCTGTGGGAAACGCAACAAAAAGTCAAAAGTAAGTTTGCTTTCCTCTGATTCCATATCATGGCTGGCAACAGACCACAACGTTCAGGCAAGCAGGTGCCGGCCACCAGCACCCACCCGGAGGATGCTGCCCAACATCAGGATCTGAGAGATGAAGGTGACAGCACTCGCCGGAACGAAGCACCTCCCCCGAATCCGGAACTGGCCAGGGTAGTGGCAGAGGCCATGCCCCTATTCATGGAGGCCATGGAGGCCCTCCTGGATCGAAGAGAAGCTGCTAGAAGGCAAACCGACCTGCCACCACTCCCCCCGCGGCGAGATGCTCCTAGAGGGGAGGCGGCTGACAACCTGCCACCGCCCCCTCCGAGGAGGGAACAGCCCGTTCCCCCTAACCCAGCACCGGTGGAGAACTTCGTGGTCGATGGACCAGGGCCCGTGCAACAAAGAACAATCCCATTGAATGGTCCCCTCACCCCCGACCAGGTAGTGAAGATTGTGGGTATTTGTATGGGAGATCAGAAACCCATGATGTCAGAGTTGGGAAGTCAGGAAACCCATCCTTTCGTTCCCAGGTTGATCCACACCCTGGCCCCGCCAGGCTTGGGTATCCCAAAGATAGATGAATACGACGGAGTTGCGGACCCGGTCCGCCACGTGCAGAAGCACCTGACAGCTTGCATGGGCAGGACCCCTGACGAAGACGTTATCTGTGCATTGTTCCCGAGTACCTTGGGAGAAAAGGCGATGACATGGTTCTACAGCCTGCCCACTGGATGTATAACCTGTTGGAAGGACATGCACCAGCGATTCATCGCTCAGTACCAGGGGCGTCGACGATTACTGAAGAGTGTTCGGACCCTACATGAGGTGGTCCAGAAGCCTGACGAGTCGTTAGCTCAGTACTACCAGCGTTACACGGCTAACATGACCGAGCTAGACGAGGAGATATCGGAGGGCGAGGCCATTCGTATCTTCATAAATAACCTCAGCCCTCCCTATGGCTCCGACTTACTCCACAGCGTCGCGGCCAAAAGCGTCTGGAACATGGAGGCGCTCCAGGCGAGGGTAAA
This sequence comes from Clarkia xantiana subsp. parviflora, assembly GCA_036873135.1. Lineage (NCBI taxonomy): Eukaryota > Viridiplantae > Streptophyta > Magnoliopsida > Myrtales > Onagraceae > Clarkia > Clarkia xantiana. The sequence continues at coordinate 14,872,690 of JAPTYO010000001.1, forward strand.
GCAGCAAATCGACGTCCAAGAATCGAAAATCGCTGCCGGAGAGCTGGCTCCTCCTAAGGGGCGCGAAGGAAAGCAGTTCTTCAAATCATCGGATAACCGACACAAAAAAGATAGCTCCGAAGGCAGCCGAAGTCGTGGACGCTCTGATCGGAGGGAGGATAGGCGTCCGAACCGGAGGGATGGTCAGAAGGAGGAGTTTACTCCTCTCAACAGACCTTTGAAAGAAGTCCTGGCGGTAATGGAGAAACAAGGCCTGGCCCGTTTCCCCAAGAAGAAAGAAGGAGAAAAGTTGGGCTCTCGCACCGACCGATACTGCCGATTCCATCGGGCCCCCGGACACGACACCGACCAGTGTCGGGAGTTGAAGAAGGAAATAGAGAAGCTTATCCAGAGGGGAAAGCTAAAGGAGTTCGTGGGAGACCCACGCTGCAAGCCCCGTTCTCGCTCCCGGTCAAGGTCCAAGTCTCGATCGAGGTCCCCAAGAAAAAGGAGGTCTTCTGCCACAGAGCCTCCGGAAGGTCCCTCAGGGTCCCGACAGAAGAGGATTATTAACGTGATCCATGGAGGGTTCGCTGCGGGAGGTGACACGTCGGCCTCTCGGGAGCGTTATGCCAACCAAGTGCCAGTCGCGGTGGTTTTGGGAAAAAGATCGCGGTCGTGGACTCCGAAGGAAGAGATGGAGATCACCTTCTCGGCGAAGGATCTGGAGGGAGTGGAGGCCCCCCACGAAGATGCCCTAGTAGTAACGCTGGATGTAGGAGGGTTTGAGGTAAAGAGAATCCTCATTGATGGAGGGAGCTCCTCCGACATCCTCTTCTCCGACGCCCTGGAGCAGATGGGAAAGAAGAAAAAAGATTTGCGGGAGGTTAACTTCCCGATGGTAGGATTTTGTGGCACGACCTCTTGTCCGTTAGGGGTTATCACACTGCCCGTGTGGTTCGGCAGTGGCTGGAAAATGGAGAAACGAGATGTGGAGTTCGTGGTGGTCGAATCCACAGGAACGTACAATGCAATCATCGGAAGAACCACCATCAACCCTCTAATGGCGGTAGCCTCGACCGTTCACCAAAAACTGAAGTTCCCGACCGAGAATGGGGTAGGCGAGGTGAAAGGTGACCAAGTGGCGTCGAGACGGTGCTATGTCAACGCCACCAGGAGATCAAGGAAGGAAGCTATGTCAGTGCTCCAGACGGACACTGACCCTCGAGAGGAGTTTGGGCGTCCCGCCCCCATGGAGGACCTAAAGGAGGTCGAGATAGACGGACCCGAGAGGAAGGTGAAAATCGGATCTGCCTTATCCGATGAAAGGGCCCAGGAGTTGATTGCGCTCTTACAAGAATTTAAGGAGCTGTTTGCCTGGTCCCCGAGTGATATGCCAGGAATCAGCCGGGACGTAATCGAGCACGAACTGAATATCGACCCTACGATCAAGCCAATCGCGCAGAAGAGACGTCCGATGGGGGCAGACAAGAGAATTGCAATCCAGCAGGAGGTTGGCAGGTTGCTCGACGCTGGGTTCATTAGGGAGATCCGATTCCAGACGTGGGTAGCCAACCCAGTGCTGGTAAGGAAGAGTAACGGGAGGTGGCGGATGTGTGTCGACTTCCGCGACCTGAACAAGGCCTGTCCGAAGGACTGTTATCCGCTCCCGCGGATCGATCAACTAGTGGATGCTACATCGGGACATGAGCTGCTGAGCTTTATGGATGCGTATTCTGGTTATAATCAGATAAAAATGGCGGAGAAGGATGCCCAACACACCGCCTTCTACGCTGACAGTGAAGTCTTCCAGTACGATGTCATGCCTTTTGGCCTGGTAAATGCGGGGGCAACCTATCAGAGAATGGTGAACAAGCTGTTCGGGGATATGATCGGAGATACCATGGAAGCTTATGTAGATGACATGTTGGTGAAATCCCGACAAGCATCAGACCATGTCGGCAATTTGGCTATGGCCTTCGAGAGGATGAAGCTCCACCAGGTCCGACTGAACCCAGCTAAATGCGCTTTCGGAGTCCATTCCGGGAAGTTCTTAGGCTTCATGGTGAGCCAGAGGGGGATCGAGGTGAATCCCGAGAAGCTGAGGGCGATAGAAGAGATGCAGTCTCCGACCAGCCATAGGGAGGTGCAAGTGTTGAACGGTCGACTGGCTTCCATAAATCGCTTCTTATCCAAAGCCAGTGACCGATCGATGCCATTTTTCAAGGTGTTAAGGGCCAACCGACAGTTCGAATGGACTACTGAATGTGAGAAGGCGTTCCAAACGCTCAAACAACACCTCCGCGACCTCCCGCCACTGGCGAAGCCAACTCCAGGCGAGCCGCTCTATCTTTATTTGGCCATTTCTGCATTTGCAATAAGCTCTGTTCTAGTTAAAGCTGTCAAAGGCAATCAGATTCCTGTCTATTATGTAAGCAAGGCGTTTGCCAAGAGTGAAATGAATTATCCTCCGATTGAGAAGTATCTCTTTGCGTTGATTATTACTGCTCGAAAGTTACGGCCCTACTTCCATGCGCATGAAATTACGGTGTTGACTGATCAGCCATTGAAACACTTCTTGAACCGACCCGACGCGTCGGGGAGACTAGTAAAGTGGGCCGTGGAACTTAGCGAGTTTCGAATTCATTTCGCTCCGAGAACAGCTATCAAAGGGCAGGCATTGGCTGACTTTATAGTTGAATCTACTATTCCCGATCCTGAAGTAACGGAAACAGTAGAGGGGGCAACCACCGGGAAGACTGACGAGGTCCCGACGGAAGAGCCAAATAAGAAGAACACCTGGGAGTTGTACACAGATGGCTCCTCAAGCTCAGACGGATCGGGTGTAGGATTCGTATTGATTCCACCAGGTGGGGCGGAGCCGCTTCGATATGCATTGGCCCTGACATTTAAAGCCACCAATAACGAGGCAGAGTATGAAGCTCTTATAACAGGACTGAAAATCGCCAGGGGTACTGGAATCGAGCATCTGAGAGTGAAGTGTGATGCAAGCCTGATTGTAAATCAGATTCGGGGACAGTATGGAGCAAAGAATCCAATCATGAAGAAATATCTTCAAGAGGCTCAAACGTTAAAGGAGAGCTTCAAAAGTTTCGATATAGAGGCGATCCCAAGAGAAAAGAATGTGGAGGCCGATGCCTTGAGCAAGTTTGCCTTGGGGGCACCTTTGGAGGAGACTCGGAGGGTACACTTCTTGGAGAAGGTGATTCTATCGACGACCGATCCATCGGAAGTATGCACTATCGGGACAGGGTCAGAAGAGAAGCCCACGTGGATGACCCCGATAATTGTGTACCTAACCACGGGGGCACTGCCTGAAGACAAAGTGGCAGTAGAACGACTGCGGCGAATGTCAATTAACTACGCGATGGTGGATAACCAGTTGTACAAGAAGGGTCTACTCTCGACACCTTTCTTGAAATGCGTAGCAGAACCTGACACGACCCGAATTCTGAGAGAACTACATGAAGGAGTCGCAGCCTGTCACGAGGGCGCCCGATCCATCCTGAGAAAGGCGCTGAACTTGGGATACTATTGGCCTACGATGAATAAGGAGGCAACAGCACTTGTTCGATCCTGTGACGCGTGTCAGAGATACGCCTCGAACATCACAGCCCCCGCCGCTGATCTAACGCCCATTGGGAGTGCTTGGCCCTTCGCACAGTGGGGCATCGACCTGGTGGGACCCCTTCCGAAAGCAAAGAGCCAGTGCACACTGTTAGGTTATAAATTCTAGGTCAACGGGTCGTCAATCTAGAATTTATCTCCCACTAATGAAATGTCGGGTTCAGTGCTCCTAGGACTAGTCGTTCTGATCCGTGCCCTTATACTCCCTTAGGGTAGTCGTTCTGATCCCTGCCCTTATACTCTCTTGGGGTAGTCGTTCTGATATATGTCATTCCCTTCTCTCCTTCTGACCTCCTTTCCTTCTCTCCTTCTGACCTCCTTTCCTTCTCTCCTTCTGACCTCCTTTCCTTCTCTCCTTCTGACCTCCTTTCCTTCTATCCTTCTGACCTCCTTTCCTTCTCTCCTTCTGACCTCCTTTCCTTCTCTCCTTCTGACCTCCTGAGGCTTGTCCTACTGCTCTATGCTCTTCTGCTTCCTTGGCTCTCTTCTCCTTGCTACCCTGCAAGAGGGGCAATACCAGGCACAGAGGGGGGGGTGGTGCCTGATGAACCCTCTCCGATGCCTAAGTCAGTACGGTTTTAGAGAGATAAAGCTAGAGAGATGTCAGAGCAAAATTGTGCAAATGGCCAAGATGTCCAAATGAGTTGTGAAGGTGGGGTATTTATAGGCAACGGTGTCATTAAGGTGGCTTAATGACATCGTTAACCTCTAAACACAATTAATTAACCTTTAAGCATATAATTAAGACTTTAGGATTCGGAGGAGGTAGGCGGAGTGGACCGAGCATGGGCGTCTGAGGATGGTGTCGGGACCCTTGGGGGGGAGGAATCCGACCCCCAAGGGTAGGGGTTGGGTGAGGACACCCAACCCCTCCTAGGGAGGGTGGGGTTGGCCAACCCCATCCCTCCTAGGAGGGATCGGGTTGGCCGACCCGATCTCTCCTAGGAGAGATCGGGTTGGCCAACCCGATCTCTCCTAGGAGAGATCGGGTTGGCTGACCCGATCTCTCCTAGGAGAGATCGGGTTGGCCAACCCGATCTCCCCTAGGGGAGATCGGGTCGGCTGACCCGATCTCCCCTAGGGGAGGTCGGGTGTGGCCACCCAACCTCACCTAGGTGAGTTCGCCTCTTGTCGGACGGGCGCTTCGGCCCCGTCCGAGCCGTTGATGTTCTCGCGAAGTGTCCGGTGTTGAAGTTTCGATTTGCAATCATAAATGGGCCGATAAAAATACAACGGTTCGGAAGTCAACGGGTTCAAATTGGGCGTATATCCATCACATGCCCCCGAGTCAACCAATGGCCTAACCCTTGATTGACTCTATTTTAGGATGGTATGACACGCGCAATTTGAAACCGGGATTTTACCTTCTTTGTCTGAATGTCTGCTTACCCATGGATGCGTGCCTCTGACTCTGCCCCCTGCCTTATGAGATAGAGGAATTGTAAACGTCAGAGTAGCACGAACGTGTGCCTAAGCACGCGTCCGTCTGAGGTGGGAGTAATAAATCTATCTTTGCTACAGGCGTATACTCAAAAAATACATGCTTGCATAGGAATGCAATACTGATACATCTAAGTGATTCATGCTTCAATTTCATGTCGTGATTTGCCTAAGTGGAGAAAAATTTAATTTTGGCCCAAAATTTTTTCTACGTATGGGATACTAGAAAATATGCCTATAGGATGTTAACTAGGAGTGAACATGGACATATCATGAACATGAAGATGTGTACTAGCATACATGCAAGTAGGAAACATAAGGATGGGAGTGAGTGGAGACATGCTGCGATTGTAGTCATGAATGCATGCATGAATGTATGGCGGCCACGTGCATGGACGTCTAAATGTTTGAACACATGGGAGTATGTATGTGAGCATGCATATGAGTGTAAGCATGAACATGTATGTATGCATGGACGGGTTGTGAGTATGAGCATGAGTGATGACATTGATGTACCTGTAGATGTTAATCATGAATATGAGCATAAGTGCAAAGGTGAGAGCATAGACCTCTCCTTTACTTGAGGGTGGGAACTCTGCCACTCAATGGGACACAACGTTCCGCCTCCCTCGTACTGGCGTGAGCATTGTCCATTAATCTCGACTTTCGGCACGTGTAACATTTTTCCTTCATTCGTTGGAGCGTGTGTATAGCTCTTGACCTTTACCCTGCAATTTGTTCCTCATAAAAGTGAGAGTGAAAAAGCTTACAAGCTTTCTTCTTACCGCCGCGAGCGAAGGGGTCTATTGACATGTGTTAAGGGTTGACCCTTCCTTCGGATGTGCTGGAGCGTTGCTCCATTTGGGGAAACTAAAAGTTCGCCCTCTTCCCTTGGTGTTAAGGTTGCCCCCGTAGTAGGCGTATCTCGCCCCTCCATGAGTAAGGGTTGATCTTTGTGTTGGTTGCTTGTATAGATGACTCACTTTTGGGAAGCTTTCTTCTTCAGACAGGGAGACCGTTGAATCAGATGAGAGGGAAGGACCCTCTAGTTCTGCTTATCAGACCAAGAAATTTTCTAAGTCAGGGGTGACTGCTAATGCTTCCAGTACGTTCTTTTTCCCTTCTTTTTTCTTTGTGATATACTTATGATTGTTCTCATGCTGCTTCCTTTTTGTTGTTAGAGCGTTCTTCCTTGGTTACCGAATGGTTCTTGTGGTGGGTGAGAGTTCAAGTCAATCTAAATCCGAGGCGCGGAAACCTGACTCTGAGGTCGGGCCCTCGGCTGCCAAGGAGAAGGAAACCGCGAGAGGCTCTCCTTCAAGTGCCCCCTTGCTGACTCCCTCCCCTGATAAGGAGGTAGTGGTTGAAGAGGCGACCTCTTTGCTAGACAAAAGGAAACAACCTGTGGCTGGCGATGGGGTGATCATAGGTCTTGATGTCTCTTCTATATCCCCTGCCCCCCAGCCGAGGGGCCGAGTCTCAAGTTTATTTAATCTTCATATAGATTTGACGACTTTTGAAGGTGTCTTTGTCTTTCCTATGGGTTATGTTATTAACCCCTGCGTTGAAGATTTTTCTTTTGGTGATGGGTGTGATCATCATCTTACATTGAGGTTCCCCTCTCTTGCCATGGCTCTGATTAAGATAGCAAATTCTTGCTTTGGAGTTTGGTGGAGACTGCTCTTGAATTAGCCTCTACTAGTGTCGTAGTTGTGATCGTTGTGGGGATCGTTTTGTTATATGCCCTCAATAGTGCTTGTCGTGATTCTTTGCTTCATGATTGATTTCGTGAGATATGGAGGTTATCTTCATAATGAGGATGTCTCCTTCCTGGTATCACTCAGTGGGTTGAAATATAAGTGTCTCCCTTTGATGAGCGTACGAAGGGTGTTGTTTTTCCTTTTTCTTGAACTTCCTCCTAAGGCCAGGCGTAGCCTTTTGATGTTCGTTGTCGGGATGGTGTCTTTACAATGCATGTCTTTGACAGATGTTTTATGGTGTGCTGCCATGATAATCACTTCGGGGTATGTGGGCGTGATAGCCACTTCGTAATGTGTCGGAGTGATAGCCCTTCTGTAGTGTGTGGACATGATAGCCACTTCGTGATGTGTCGGAGTGATAGCCCCTCTGTAGTGTGTGGACATGATAGCCACTTCAAGATATGTGGACATGATAGCCACTTCGGGGTATGTGGACATGATAGCCACTTCAGTGTATGTGGACATGATAGCCACTTCAAGATATGTGGACATGATAGCCACTTCAGGGTATGTGGACATGATAGCCACATCACAATGTATGGAGTTGTGCTTTAGTATTCCTTTCATATTGGAGAGCCTTCATTGCTATAGTTGCCTTTTGTGTAGGCTATGTTTGTTGGGTTAGGTCCCGATGTCTCGTCTTGTCGGATGTTGTATCCTTTATGCTCTTTAGATGTCTCCTTCATGAGTTGTGCTTGACGATGTTGAAGTCTGATACGACCATAGGTCACGCGAGGGCGACATGCCTTCGGATTTCATGTCTTTGCTATCCTTTTTGGTGGTGTTGGGTTCCTTTGAGATACTTCTCTTGACTTGTGATATGGGTGGTAGGATAACTCGTTACTTTTCATGATAACCTCTTGTGCTTCTGTATATGATCCTTTGGTCATGGACTCTTCTCTTGGTGTGTTTTCCTTTCTTTATCTTTCTTTTGTGCTTTCCTTTATGCCGTACCTGCCATCTCATCAAGAAAAAACATTATGTGTTCTTTATACAACCTTACTTTAAGATTACTTTCTCATGGGATCCTTCTGAGCATGGTATCCTTCTAAGCATGGTATCCTTCTAAGCATGGTATCCTTCTAAGCATGGTGTGATGATCTCTTCTGATACCCCTTACACGGTATACGTTGTACTGTTAGACCAAAGATACGCTCTTGGTGGGCGTCGAAATCTGTTCACGAGACAGGCTCTCGGACGGCACTTAACGTTTCACAGGATAGGCTCCCGGAGGGCACAGGTTAGTCCACCGATACCTTCTTGACGGGTGTCAAACTGTTCACGAGACAGGCTCTCGGACGGCACTTAACGTTTCACAGGATAGGCTCCCGGAGGGCACAGGTTAGTCCACCGATACCTTCTTGACGGGTGTCAAACTGTTCACGAGACAGGCTCTCGGACGGCACTTAACGTTTCGCAGGATAGGCTCCCGGAGGGCTCAGGTTAGACCAAAGATACGCTCCTGGTGGGCGTCGAACTGGTAGTTTGAAATCTACCTCAAGATACGCTCTTGGGGGCGTCGAACTGGTAGTGTTTTTTCTACCTCAAGATACGCTCTTGGGGGCGTCGAATCTGGTAGGTTGCAAATCTACCTCAAGATACGCTCTTGGGGGCGTCGAATTCGTAGTTTTTGGAAACCACTCTCAAGATACGCTCTTGGTGCGTCGAAGGTCGTAGTGTATAAACTACTCTCAAGATACGCTCTTGGGGGCGTCGAAGGTCGTAGTATGAACACTACTCTCAAGATACGCTCTTGGGGGCGTCGAAATTCGTAGTTTTTGGAAACCACTCTCAAGATACGCTCTTGGTGCGTCGAAGGTCGTAGTGTATAAACTACTCTCAAGATACGCTCTTGGGGGCGTCGAAGGTCGTAGTATGAACACTACTCTCAAGATACGCTCTTGGGGGCGTCGAATGTCGTAGTATATAAACTACTCTCAAGATACGCTCTTGGGGGCGTCGAAATCTGTTCGCGGGATAGGCTCCCGGAGGGCTCATAATGTTACCTTACCTTGTGTCCTTTCTCATGTAGGGTGCATCTTTGGTATGCTTTTCGAGTCTTTACTTGACTTCTCCTTCTACGATATTGCTTGTTGTCACGCTTTTCCTTCAATGTGGGAGACCACCTCTCGAGGGCGATGTTTGTGTGTTGCCAACTTAGGACGAGTTCGTATAGGGAGTTGAGGATGCTTTCCTCTATGTGACCTCTTCTAGGAGGAGTGGTATTGCATGTGATTGTGATCTTCTGCCTCTAATCTCTTCTCTTACACTTAGGTGGACTACCAAGCACTTATTCGTTTGGTGCCCCCCAAGTTGCTTGGTGGTCACACCGCCTTTCATATTTGGCCGTTGAAGGCCCCTCGTTCACTTTCTTGGTTGGGTGCCCCTTATGCTCGGGGCTCCTTTGTTTGCTTGTTTCAGTCATAGGCATGGTTTGGATGATGCCTTTGTCGGATGTGTCTTTGGAGGCTGTGTGGAAGAGCTTTTGCTTTGGGTGGGTGGGGGTGGATTTCATTCTCTTGATAACTAGGATGTGGCAATGTTTGTATCCTAGGGATGCTTGTAAATTCTTTCCCCCTTTCCTTATGTAGGTTGAAGAGCTTTCTCATAGAATGGTGTCTTGAGTTGTTAATCTCGTAGGCGTGTTTTAGACTATTCAATCTGATCCATGCTCTTTGCTCATGCGTGGGGGTGTGGGGGTCTGACCGGGCTGTATCTTCTTGGAGTGTTGTGGCACTTAGAGTGCCTTGCCTTTTCCTTCACATTGGAGTATTCTTCAATGCCTTTGGGGAGTGTTCCATTGGTCATGCTCCTCCCACCTTGAATCTTGGTTATAGACTTCTTTTGAATTAGGACCTGAACCTAAAAAGGACGTTTTCCTTTAGGTTCGCCGGTGATGTTCCCTGAATTTCCATGGGTTTGCCCTCGTATTGGCTATTCCTTGTTAGATAACTTCATTAGAGGCTGCATTTGTATTGCGTACGTATACGTGTTTGAGGTGTGTTGAGCTGACAAGTCCCTCCTTTTTTGTTTTGTCATAACCTTCATTCATCATGTATTCGGCGTATGGCCTTAGAGGCGGGATATTTTTCTAGTGCCCCTTTTATCGGGGTTCTCCTCTTGATGGGATGCCAGGGTCAAATGTCTTATCATTTGCAGACAAGGTGGTTGATCGGGAAGTGTATCTAGTGCGAGGGTCGATCTTGAAACCTTACTCCCCAAGCTTTAGAGCTCTTCTTTGGTTGATCTTGTAGAACTATTTTCCTGCCCTAAGGCTTTAGAGATGTATCTCCTTTTCATACTCTAGTTGTTGCACTATCTCTTTTGCTAATCTTGCATGTCTAGATTTTCTCTCTTGGTGCATGGCTTCAATGACCGGATTTTCTACCGATGTTTGTTTTGCTAGGACTTGTATCCTTGGCTGCCTTTCTTTCTTGTGCGATGGCGAGGGAGTGTTTATGAACACTCAAATGTGTCGTACTTGGTAGAGGTATGCGCCTAATCCTTATGGCGCTGTCTTGGATCTTCTTGTACCTATATCTGATGAACATGTTATTCATTACATATATAGTACGGAGTCCAAGGATCTCCGGGTTAGGATCATATTTTGAGAACAGAGACATAGTCATCTATTAGATGACCTCTTTATCTACGGAGTTTATTTTTGCAAGGATAAATGCAAGGATACTTGTAAGGATACTTGTAAGGATATGTGTTCCATCCTTTTCCTGGTTCATTTGCAGTGTCGTGTCCCTAATGGGTGTGTTGATGTTCTGACCACCTTTACTAGTAGGGGGTCCTTTGGTATCAGGTATGCCTGACTCTTCTCTAGTATCATCAATGGTTGGTCATGGGAGATGTCTGACGGACTCCTTTCATGTACTATGGTTCTCTTCATGTCAAAGTTGGTGACTCCCTCTCTTATGACTAACATATCATTGTGTGGAAATACTATGTTTTCTATATCCCTTTTTAAAAGCTTGATGATGGTGTCACCGTTCTTCCTTAGCTAGGCTTGGTGTCCTTGAGGGTTTTTGATGGAAGTGTATTCCATTATCTTGGATGGGTTTTCTAAGTGTGGTTGTGTCTCCTGGCTACTTTGTGAAATCATAAAGATCCGCGGGAGGTGTTTGCCTTTGATGGTGGGCGTTACCCATGTGATATGGTTTCCTCCATTTTTGGAGGGATGTGTTCGCGGCTACCCTCTCTTATGCTAATGGGCGCTTGTGGGGAGGGCATGTTGTAACTGGTGCCCCCCTTGCATACCAATGCCCGATGGGATCCTTTGACGGACTTGGCCCTAGGATGCTTAGTGGAAGGTTATGGTGGGGGTAATCTTTTGTGACCTTCATGGTAGTTCCTCTATAGGATGTTGGGGGTGCTCAACTTATTTTTGTAAGTGAGCCTTCCATCTTGTGATCCTTCCCAGAAACTTGACCTTATAGGTGTTCTTTGGGATTGAGGAATCTGTTGCTTGTGCATCTCTTGATTGGTGATGGCCTTTTACGTATTCTTCTAGTGGTCCACCTGTGTATATATATACCACGGAGCCCGAAGGCGTCCGGTATGGTCTTTCTTGGAAAACATGTTGATATCAAGTATCAAAATATACTCCTTTTAGGGAGTTGACTTGTTATGCAGTTAAATTAAATAAGAGGATATGGGAAGGATATGAGTGTGGGGTGTTGATATCCCCTGCTTCCTTGGTAATGTAACTGTTTTCCTCCATTAGTCTGTGTGTATTCCTTCCACTTGAAGAATATGAGGTCGCATTCTTGCAAGGCGGACTAGGTGGAGGTGTATCCTTCAAGTATGCTATGTGCGATCTCACTCTACTATGTCTCTCCATGAGACTTCCCATTGTAGTAGCTATGTGCTGACGTGGTGTGGTACTCTATTAGTTCCCTGTTCAAATCCTTGTCTTTTCAACTCCTCCCCTGTCCTAGGACGACGTGTGCCAAGGGTTGTCATGCATAAGGGGTTTGGACCTGTCGTGCTGTATCATGGGTAGGTGGTTTCCTTGTTGTGTTGTTGGGACTATGTCCCTCCCTTTGAGCTTTCCTTGGTATGTCCCTTAGTCATGTCCGTGGTGATACGGACTGTATGTGTACATTGCCATGGTGGATGTTGGAACTCCTATATCCGTGTTGGTCTGGCATGTATGTCCTCCCTTAGTGCGGTATATGTCCCTGTTGGGGTACTTGGTTGAATCCGTGCCTCCTTGGAGGTCTTGCCTGTCTATCTGCCCCCAGAGGTGTGTATGCCCTGGCATCCTGCTGTGTCTGTTGCTGCCTTGGAGGCACAGACTGCTGCCTTCCCTCTGGGGGTGGCCTTTGGTTGTCTCTCCTTTGTTCTTCTCACTGCCCTGCTCTAGGGTGCGAGTCGTGTTCTTCTTCTGGGACTTGTTCTTCCTCATGAACTTCTTCTTCTTCATGCTGGTGTTGCCTTCTCTGCCTGTTCCTCAGGGTCTCCCTATAAGCTAGCAGCTCATCCAATGCGTGCATCAACCTCGGAGTCACTGTCTGTGCTCCTTGCGAGTATGTGGGCCTTATGTTGGTTGTGTGGGCACGATTGTCGTTCCTTTGAGTCATTATTTCATATGGATACCCTTGAGGTTGTGCCTCATAGTAGTACCCCTGTGGAGGTGCCGTGTATTGGGATGGCACTCCTTGTTGCCCCCCTGTCCCTGTGGCTTCCTAGTCAATGGAGTTGGAGTTGTGGAAGCCTCCTCCCTGCTTGTTAGGCTGGGGTGCCTGTGGGGCTATCTGAGGCTCTGGTGTGCAGGCTGTTTCTCTGGGTTAGGCTGCCTTGCTGGAGGTATAGGATGTCTTTCTTGCCTATTGCCCCCAGGTGGGCGATTATCTCTAGACACTAAGTTGTTCGTCTTCGCTCTCGTGATTGTCAGGCTTTTTGTTCGAAGCCCACGGACGGCGCCAAGTGTTAGGTTATAAATTCTAGGTCAACGGGTCGTCAATCTAGAATTTATCTCCCACTAATGAAATGTCGGGTTCAGTGCTCCTAGGACTAGTCGTTCTGATCCGTGCCCTTATACTCCCTTAGGGTAGTCGTTCTGATCCCTGCCCTTATACTCTCTTGGGGTAGTCGTTCTGATATATGTCATTCCCTTCTCTCCTTCTGACCTCCTTTCCTTCTCTCCTTCTGACCTCCTTTCCTTCTCTCCTTCTGACCTCCTTTCCTTCTCTCCTTCTGACCTCCTTTCCTTCTATCCTTCTGACCTCCTTTCCTTCTCTCCTTCTGACCTCCTTTCCTTCTCTCCTTCTGACCTCCTGAGGCTTGTCCTACTGCTCTATGCTCTTCTGCTTCCTTGGCTCTCTTCTCCTTGCTACCCTGCAAGAGGGGCAATACCAGGCACAGAGGGGGGGGTGGTGCCTGATGAACCCTCTCCGATGCCTAAGTCAGTACGGTTTTAGAGAGATAAAGCTAGAGAGATGTCAGAGCAAAATTGTGCAAATGGCCAAGATGTCCAAATGAGTTGTGAAGGTGGGGTATTTATAGGCAACGGTGTCATTAAGGTGGCTTAATGACATCGTTAACCTCTAAACACAATTAATTAACCTTTAAGCATATAATTAAGACTTTAGGATTCGGAGGAGGTAGGCGGAGTGGACCGAGCATGGGCGTCTGAGGATGGTGTCGGGACCCTTGGGGGGGAGGAATCCGACCCCCAAGGGTAGGGGTTGGGTGAGGACACCCAACCCCTCCTAGGGAGGGTGGGGTTGGCCAACCCCATCCCTCCTAGGAGGGATCGGGTTGGCCGACCCGATCTCTCCTAGGAGAGATCGGGTTGGCCAACCCGATCTCTCCTAGGAGAGATCGGGTTGGCTGACCCGATCTCTCCTAGGAGAGATCGGGTTGGCCAACCCGATCTCCCCTAGGGGAGATCGGGTCGGCTGACCCGATCTCCCCTAGGGGAGGTCGGGTGTGGCCACCCAACCTCACCTAGGTGAGTTCGCCTCTTGTCGGACGGGCGCTTCGGCCCCGTCCGAGCCGTTGATGTTCTCGCGAAGTGTCCGGTGTTGAAGTTTCGATTTGCAATCATAAATGGGCCGATAAAAATACAACGGTTCGGAAGTCAACGGGTTCAAATTGGGCGTATATCCATCACACACATCTGCTGGTTGCGATTGATTACTTCTCGAAGTGGATCGAGGCTAAGCCCTTAGCCAAGACAACAGCGGGACATATCATTAAGTTCCTCCAGACCCGAATCTTGTCAAGATATGGGGTGCCGAAGGTGATCATCAGTGACAACGGTCCTCCATTTAATGGGGCCCAGTTGGAGAGATTCCTAGACGAGTTCAATATCGAGCATCGGACGGCATCCGTTCGTCACGCCCAGACCAACGGGCAGGTGGAGGCTGCTAATAAAATCGTGATGGAGGGCTTGAAGAAAAGGGTCTATGCCCTGGATGGAAAGTGGCTAGACGAGCTGGAGAACGTGCTGTGGGCGGTCCGAACGACACCCAAGCGATCAACAGGTGAAACCCCGTTTGCACTTGTTTATGGGACAGAGGCGGTCGCTCCTGTGGAAATCGCTGTGGCGTCCCATCGAACCAGAAGCTATGAGCCCTCGACGAGTCCAGGAAAAGCCAAGATAGGACCTTTGACGAATGACGAAACCAGGCGCCTGGAGTTATCCTTGTTAGAGGAAAAGCGGCTAGAGGCCGACATAACGCAAGCTCGGATGCGTCTGGCGACGGCCAGGTACTATAACCGGAAGGTCAGGTCACGACAGTTCTATGCGGGGGAGCTGGTCCTACGTCGGAATGAGTTCGCTCTCCAGGATCGGATCAACAAGCTGTCTCCGAAATGGGAAGGGCCTTACAAGATCGTAGGCATGCCGGCCTCAAATGCTTACAAGTTAGAAGACCTCGACGGCAAAGTATTACGAAACACCTTTAGTGGCGAACATCTGAAGAAATGTCATGTTTGACAAGTAAGTCGTCTGTAGAGGCGCAACGATGTAATCAAGTCGCCCTGAGTGGTGTATATCATGTTAAAGACATCAATCAATAAAGAGGTTACTTCTGATCAAAGTGTTCCAAAAATCCTTAAGTTATTAAGGTCTGATTAAAAAGCGTCATTGGACGTCCGAAAAATCCTTACGTTATTAAGGTCCGACTAAAAAGCGTCATTGGACGTCCGAAAATCCTTAAGTTTTTAAGGTCCGATTAAAAAGCGTCTTTGGACGTCCGAAAATCCTTAAGTTTTTAAGGTCCGATTAAAAAGCGTCTTTGGACGTCCGAAAATCCTTAAGTTTTTAAGGTCCGATTAAAAAGCGTCTTTGGACGTCCGAAAATCCTTAAGTTTTTAAGGTCCGATTAAAAAGCGTCTTTGGACGTCCGAAAATCCTTAAGTTTTTAAGGTCCGATTAAAAAGCGTCTTTGGACGTCCGAAAATCCTTAAGTTTTTAAGGTCCGATTAAAAAGCGTCTTTGGACGTCCGAAAATCCTTAAGTTTTTAAGGTCCGATTAAAAAGCGTCTTTGGACGTCCGAAAATCCTTAAGTTTTTAAGGTCCGATTAAAAAGCGTCTTTGGACGTCCAAAAATCCTTAGGTTATTAAGGTTCGATTTAAAAGCGTCATAGGACGACGGAAGGCCTAAAAGTTCTTAGGGTCCGATAGAAGAGTTACGAAGAGCATGATCGAAAAAGAAAACATTCATCAAAGGCTCGAAGGCCCAAAAGGTTCGATACAAAAAGGACAATAAAAAAGAAATACAAGGACTTAAGATTTTAAACACCAGGGGCTGAATCTTCGGAAGGCTTTGGAGGGGCAGACTCATCGGCGTCTTCGGAGGAGCTTTCGGAAGGAAGGTTGAAATACGCTTCTGCGGCTGGGCCGAGAGTCTTGGACTTTCTCAAGTCGATGGAGTCCCCATAAGTCTCATGAAGCTCTTCAACGATATCGAGGATGGCGTTCTGCAAGTCCTCTTGGCAATGTTTCGCCGCATCCTCCTTGAAGTCCTCCGAGCTTCGGTACTCCTCGCGGCCTTGGACCTTCGCGCTTGTTAATTGGGCGGAGTGATCCGCCCTCGCCTCTTCTAGCTCCGCGATGGCCCTCTGCTTCTCGAGCTTCAGCCGCTCCGCAGTTTCCTGCAATGCTGCCTTCTCGAAAGCAAACTGGCCCCGATCCGCCATGGCCGCCTCCTGCTCCCGCTTGAGCGAACTCTCAAGACTTAGAATCTGTCTCTGCTGAGATTGAACCTCTCCAGCAAGCTTAATCCTGCCCTCCTCGGCCTGCTGACCAACCTCTCTGGCCCGCTGCCAACTCTCTTCGACCCGCCTTTTCTCCTCTTCCGCCTTGAGCCTTGACGCCTCGGAGGCAGCTAGGTCCTCCTGGAGCTTGGTCAGGCTCTCGAGGTTGGAGTGGGCCCGCTCTCGCTCCAAAGCCTCTCGCAAAGACAGGATGTAGCCGAAGCAACGATCCTGGTCCGCGATTTCCTGAAAAGAAAAAGTAGCTTAGTACTCATAAATCGGAACGCCCCCAGATGAACAAAAGAAAAATTCATTTACCTCTACCCGACGAACAGCCATCGCCCGAATATCAGCATCGATGTCGTCCCCTTCCAGAGAAAGGGGACGCCTCAAAGAGGGCGGAACCGAACCCGACACCAAGTGCAAGGCCAGGTTCTTCTCCTGGCACCCCCGATGTAGAGGGACCCCCTGGAGGGACTCCACCGGTCTCCAAGGCTCGGAGCCCTGGTCCGAAGAGAAGGCCCGATAGTAGTCCCCGTCCAAAGGGAACGGGGGTACTACCAGGCGAGGCTCTTCAGCCTCCTCACTCACTCGAGCTTCGGGGGTTGCACCCCTAGCTGGCGAAGATGGTGGTGGCGAAGATGGCGGGGCGGAAGACGACGCTGGCGTGGTAGGAAGTGGAGAAGCCTTCCCACCAGATGACTTCACGGGAGTCAGCCTCGACTTCCCTCGGAGGGTGAGACCTTCCTCCTCAGTTCGGTCATCCGAAGGGGAGTCCTCCAGACTGGTCACCCGACCAAACTCACCCCGAGCTTCCGTCGGGGTATCTTCTACCACCGGCTCCGCTGCAGGCGCGGAGTCTGAAGCAGGCATAGCAGGGGCGACGTCCGCAGGACCTGCAGCGGGGCGAATAAATCGAGGGATTAGTTTGATATCGGTGTGCCAGATTAGACGACGCTCCATATATCTCTCCTTGCCGAAAAAATCATAATAGCCCGCTTCGAGGACATGCGGAGTCTCCCCTCGAAGGATACTCTTGACATCCCTAACTCGTCCTTCCATATCGGAGGCCTGAAGATCCCGAGGTACTAACTCCCTATATCTCTTTATAGCACGAAAAACTGCCTTACCTTCTTTTTCGGAGCGAACGCCGAAGGCGGTCCTGACCACGTCTGCATTAGTCCGCCCCTCGGAGGTGGGGGCAGACCTAGGAGCCTCCGAGGTCCTCGCCCTCTTCTTGGATGGCCCCGATGGGGCAGAAATCTTCCGGTGGGAAGACTTCTTCTTACGCTTCAGTGAGTGGGAGGCATCGGTGTCCTCCTGAAATAGACGGGCAGTCAGCGATGCTCGAGGAGCTGTAAGCAGTGAAAAAGAAACAATTAGAAAATTACCCAGAGAATTACATTGGAAACACCGTCGCGAATTTTTCCTCCGGAAGTAGGGTCGATCAGCATAACCCCAACTTTGAGCCGCTGTTGGTCGGTGACGGAGGTAGCTTCAAAGGGTTGGTAACCCTTCTCCCAGCGGCGAGCCTGGATAAGCATCAAGGCTCTCTTGGTCTGTTCCGACCACGAACGAAAAGGCACGGGGGGATCAGCCTCCACGACAGTCTTCGGCCACTCGATGGGACCAGGCTGGATGAAGAAATACTGCCCCTTCCAGTTAGCATTATCATTCCCCTTGTCGGAGACGACGGCCCGTTCCTTGCAGGGCCTCCAGGACGTCTTCCTGTCCCAGCCTAGCTCCCTATACTGCTCCTCGGTCCCTTCGGGCTGGCGGGGGGTGAAGGAGCAGATTCCATCCTTGTTGCAGGTCATCTTGTACAAAACCCGCCAAAGCTCCAGGGAATAGCTCCAGTCTTCCCTATTAATGTCACACCACACTTGGAAAGCAATCCATGTACGGATTGCGTGTGGAGAGAAGGTCGTAGGGTACGTCTTGTAATGATTGCACAACTCAACCCAACTCGGACAGAAGGGCAGTCGAATTCCTGCACTGATCTGCCCTGGGGAGATGAAGACCTCATCTCCTTTGGGGAGGGTAATCTCAGGCTCACGAGAATCGAATTTGTCATAGGGGTAGCGGGCCCCGAAGGAGGATTCAAAAATGCCACACCCTCTAAGAGCCCTATCAAAGCTAATGGGGGCGAGGGTGTTCTTGAGGTACTTGAAGACGAAGGGTTGGCCGACAGTAGCAGATCCCTCGGCTGAAAATCGTCGAAGGAAGGAAAGAAGGACAAAATTGAAACCTAAAGGAAACCGAAGATAAAAAGAAGCAGAGTAGTAGGATGAAAAGCCTTACCAGACATAGTGGTTGGAATGGTCCTGATCAAAGAAGCTTGAAGTGCCTGAAACACTGGTAAAAACTTGAATCGTCGGTGAAAACTTGAAATCTGGAGAATCACAGCTCTTGGGATCGCAAAGAACGGGAGGTAAAAGAAAGGTAAAACAGTGTGTAGAGTTAGGGTTTTATAAGAAAAAAGGGAACTGAAGGGGTGGGCAATCTGAGCCACAGAATTCGAAACGATTCAATCATGATCGTCCAAGGGGAAACGTGCGAATTCGGAAAATGCGAACGGTTTTAATCTGAACCGTCAGGACGCATGGGACGAATAAGACAAGAAATAATGACGCATTGGAACGGTTGAAAAGTGCTTTTCCAGCAGATAAGCGTGCAGAGTCCGAAACGTTCCCTCATCTCCCATCAGCATTAAATGCTGGTCTGATCAAGAAATCCTTTTGAGTACAAACAAGATCCCAGAAGATCTCGAAAAGATCAAGGCAATGGCCTCCGACATTCCACACAAAGGCCTCCGATAAAAATACGAAAAGCCCGATGTTGGAAGACGTGACGCACTAAAAGTCCCTCACGTCTTGGGGGCAGATGATGGGCCCCGGCGGAGGCCGTTAGGCCCCTTAACGATTGACAAACGGCATTTAGGCCCGTTGGGCTAGGAGCTGGAGGGCTAAGGGCTCCGACAGAAGGAGGCTCCGACATCGAAAGGCCCCGAGCAAGTATGGCCCCGATAGGGGAGGGCACTGAAAATATCGGACCTGGACGTAGTCGGTCCCGATATGGGAGTTGAAGCCACTCCCCGAAACCGAATCCTTAAACGACTTAATTTGGGAGCCTCCGATAACGATCGAGGCTCGCCAGTAAAAGCACAATCCCGGAAATCTCGCCACGATTACAGTAATGGCATAATGGGCGAGATTTGGGGGATGCGAATAACCGCACGAGATACATGGCCAGATACACGGCGAAATATGTGGGATAACGGATCACGATCCAACGGCCTAACCAGGTAACTGGGGTAACCTTTCCTCTATAAAAGGAGGGAAGTTATCCCAGATTAGGGTTACGTTTTACACACACATTTATTGCTTACTTGCGCTGTTGGCCACCATACTTACGTTAAGCATCGGAGAGGGATTCTGGGCCACTGCCCTCTATCCCCTTCTGCAGGATTGCGAGGAGCTAAGGAATCCGTCACCGTAACCGGAGTTCCGCCGTGATCCAACAGGCGTCAGGGTCGATTGGATGGAGGCCGGAGGTGCAGTGGATGGCGACGTCGCCGGGACGAAGCGAAGCCGGAGCTGCAGCAACCGGAGGTCACAGCGTGGTCGGAGCTCTGGTGGTTAGCATAGCGAGACTGCAGGGAGCGGGGAGGCAATGGCGGTTCGAGGGCGAAGCTCCAGTCCAGTCAGGGCGTGCGGCGGAGCGTGGTGGTCGGAGGGGTGGAGGAGCTGCTGTTGCCGTAAGAGAGAGAGAGAGAGAGAGAGAGAGAGAGAGAGAGAGAGAGAGAGAGAGAGAGAGAGAGAGAGAGAGAGAGAGAGAGAGAGAGAGAGAGAGAGAGAGAGAGAGAGAGAGAGAGAGAGAGAGAGAGAGAGAGAGAGAGAGAGAGAGAGGGTGGTCGCCGTGGCCGGAGCGGACCGGAGGGCCACCGGCGTGGCCGGAGGTGCCCGGTCGGGCGTGCCAGGAAGATGGGGGAGTGGACCAATGAAAAAAAAAACTTTTTCTGAGCACTAGAAGACGAAATTGCACAGACCCCGAGAAATAATGTATTATTGCTTGTTGTGTTGTTTTTCTGTGTCCTTTACAATGTAAACCTAGACCCCTATTTATACTAAAAACCTAATCTATATTACAGATAAAATTAAAATTAAAATTGCTAACAGATAATTATTCTAGAGAATATTCCTAAGGATATTTATCTTTACAGATAATTATTTTTTTGAATAAAAAATAATATCTGGAGATAAATATCTTACAGATAATTTTCTAAAAATAAAAAAAACTAATTATATATATATTTTTAAAAATTCCGAAAATGTTAAATATATTCGAAATAATTTAAAATACATTTTATAATAATTTCCCTAGTGTGCCCTTGAACATTTTTGGAGACTTTGTGGCTTGCCGGGTCCGGAATTTGACGTATCATGTGTAACGTCGTTACGTCCGGGTCAAAATCGAGTGTTTACAGTTTGCCTCTCATTGGACGGACTCCCGTAGAATGTGTTCGAAGGGGTTTGTCCAAAGACGAAGAAACACTGATTTTGACCAGAAAGTATATTCTCTTCCAATTCTTCGAAGTCTTTAAGGTGGCTCATACGCTTATTCCGGTGCGGAAACGATAAAACTTCTGTTGGCGGGACGCCTGTTGGCGGTGCCTCCATTAGCGATGCAGAAAGTAAAGCCTCCAGTGGCGGTGCGGAAAAGTAAAGAGCCTCCAGTGGCGGTGCGGAAAAGTAAAGAGCCTCCAGTGGCGGTGCGGAAAAGTAAAGAGCCTCCAGTGGCGGTGCGGAAAGTAAAGCCTCCAGTGGCGTGCAGAAAAGTAAAGCCTCCTGTGGCGTGCGGGAAAGTAAAGCCTCCTGTGGCGTGCAGAAAAGTAAAGCCTCCAGTGGCGTGCGGGAAAGTAAAGCCTCCAATGGCGTGCGGGAAAGTAAAGCCTCCAGTGGCGCGCGGAAAAGTAAAGCCTCCAGTGGCGCGCGGGAAAGTAAAGCCTCCAGTGGCGTGCGGGAAAGTAAAGCCTCCAGTGGCGTGTAGAAAAGTAAAGCCTCCAGTGGCGTGCGGGAAAGTAAAGCCTCCAGTGGAATGCGGGAAAGTGAAGCCTCCAGTGGCGTGCAGAAAAGTAAAGCCTCCAGTGGCGTGCGGGAAAGTAAAGCCTCCAGTGGCGTGCAGAAAAGTAAAGCCTCCAGTGGCGTGCGGGAAAGTAAAGCTTCCAGTGGCGTGCAGAATAGTAAAGCCTCCAGTGGCGTGCAGAAAAGTAAAGTCTCCAGTGGCGTGCGGGAAAGTAAAGCCTCCAGTGGCGTGCAGAAAAGTAAAGCCTCCAGTGGCGTGCAGAAAAGTAAAGCCTCCAGTGGCGTATGTCGGAGAAATGCCTCTAGTGGCATCCGTTGGATAAGGGCCTCGAGTGGCTTGACAACTTGAATGCATGTCCCTAATTTTTGCATAAACTGCGCATGATTCGACAACTTAGCGGGATCTTTTTTTTTTTTTTAATCACTCATATTCTCTCCTTTTGCCACGGTCAGAGTTTTAGACCGTGCCCCTCGGTTTTCCTAATTTTTGCATGGATTGCCCCTTGGGGTTTTCATTCCATCAGAATTTTATTTTCTCTCCTTTTTCCATGATTGCAATTTCTGAATTTTCTATCATGCCCCTCACTTCTTAATTTTGCCTAGGCTGCCCTTTCGGGTTTTCAACCTAACGGAAGCACTCTTTTTTTGGTAGCCGATTAAACGGTGGCTGTGACCCGTACTTTATTTCCCGTCACGATGCGAGAGTATTTGTAGCCATTTGGAGGGTGGCTGTGACCTTTTCATGACCGTCTTCAATGTCGCGAGAGCTCTTTTGATTTGTAGCCATTTGGAGGGTGGCTGTGGCCCTTTCATTTATTTCCATCGTCGATGTTCCGGGACTGCTCTTTCGATTTGTAGCCGTTTTAAGGGTGGCTGTGGCCCTTTCAAATGATTTTCCGGCCTCACAAGATTCACGAGAATACTCTTTATATGAAGCCATTTTGAGGGTGGCTATGGCCTTTTTAACAATCTCCCATCCTCTCAGGATTCGAGGAACACTCTTTGTAGGTAGCCATTTTAGGGGTGGCTGTGGCCCTTTCACTCATTTCCCGCCTTCAATGTTGCGAGAGTGCTCTATATCTGTAGCCGTTTGAAGAGTGGTTGTAGCCATTTATTTTATAGTCGTTTTAGGGACGACTGTGGCCCTTTTTTATTTTCTCGCTCTTACAAGATTTGCGGGGTCACTCTTTTATCTGTAGCCGTTTGGAGGGTGACTGTGGCCCTTTATTTTGTAGTCGTTTTAGGGACGACTGTGGCCTTTTTTATTTTCCCGCCCTCACAGGATTCGCGGGGTCACTCTTTTATCTGTAGCCGTTTGGAGGGTGGCTGTGGCCCTTTATTTTGTAGTCGTTTTAAGGACGACTGTGGCCCTTTTTATTTTCCCGCCCTCACAGGATTCGCGGGGTCACTTTTTTAGCTTTAGCTGTTTGGAGGGTGGCTGTGGCCCTTTCACTTATTCCCCTTTTTTGATGTCGCGGGAGCGCTCTTTATCTGCAACCATTTGAAGGGTGGTTGTGGCCCTTTATTTTGTAGTCATTTTAGGGACGACTGTGGCCCTTTTTTATTTTCCCGCCCTGTCAAGATTTGCGGTGTCACTCTTTTATCTTTAGCTGTTTGGAGGGTGGCTGTGGCCCTTTCACTTATTCTCCGCTTTTGATGTTGCGGGAGCGCTCTTTATCTGTTGCCATTTGATGTGTGGCCGCGGCCCTTTTTTTTATTGTCATTTTATGGATGACTGTGACCCTTTTATTTGTAGTTGATTTAGAAACAACTGTGACCCTTTTATTGCTTCATTGCTCTCACAAGATTTGTACGAACGCTTTCTTTATTCTTCTGTAGCCGATTAAAGGGCGGCTGTGACCCTTAATGAAGATTTTTTTTTTTGCACTTTTTTTTTTGCTTTTTTTGCTTTTTTCATCTCACCTATTGCCATGACTGCCCCTGCGGGTTTTCAATCATACCCCTCTCCCTGACTTTTGCCTAGGTTTTCAACCTAGCGGGAATTCATTTTTTTCTCTCTTTTTTCTTTTTTCAAATGGAAAGAAAATCTACAGAAACTAATCAACAACAAATATGTTACATGCCCCTAATAGCAGATTAAACCTTTTAATTTCTCAGAACTTCTCCGGAGGAAAACTTGTCAAACAAGTTGATTATGTCGATGTCTTGAATGGGGGATCCTTTCAATGGGTGGACGACATCGACAATAATTTCTTCTTCCTCTCAAATGCTCTTTCATTAGCACGGTCGATCTTCATGGAATCTCGATTTTTTAATAGAAAAATCTCTGGATGTCTTCTATCTTCAATCATGCTTGATCTTAACAGGAATGCCCCACGGCTACATCTGACTGGTTCATAATTCGTCGCATGCTGGATGAATGGCCTGACTAATGAACACACATGGATGGTGTTGAGTTTGGCACAGTAGTCTGCAAATGGTAACTTAGGCATAAATATCGTCCGAGGTATCTGGGATAAATTCGATAGCTGGCATGAGAAGTGATGGATATGTGTCCAATTCTGGTTCGTATTTATATTTCGAGCCTCGTAAACACGCCGAAAATCACACCACGACTTGAAAAACGTCTCCCAAAGGGTCAAAACGGTCCGGAAGCGTGTTACGCGCGTCCGGACCGGACCTCCGGATTGCACTATGGGTATTGCGCGATTACCGTTTACGCGATTACCGTTACGTGTAGAGAAGTCAAGTTCGCGCATTGCCAATATTGATGACGGTTACCGCTTGCTTTTGAACCGTCATCAAACCTCTTTAAAACCGGGTCCGGTCCTAAGGAAGCCTATAAATAGGAGGCCTTGGCCACCCATTTTCGCACATCCTCTCATTTGCCCAACTTTTATATTTTGAGCTCTGACTTCTCTCTAAAAATACTTTCTCTCTCTAAATTACCTTTTTAGCCCTATAGTGACTTAAGAATCGGAGAGGGCTCCGCTAGCACCCCCCCTCTCCGTGCTAGTACTGGCCCTTCGTGTAGGAACCGGCGTCCCAGACGTTCGGACTTGTGCACAGACCACCGCCTTTTGTGACTCAGACGCCTCCTGAGACACAACCGCCTTTTGAGACACAGACCTTTCCGAGACTCAGCCGAACACTCGTTAGTGGCACAAACATCTTTCAGACGAAGGGTTACAAAACCCGCTCAACCATTCAGACAGACGCGTCCCCACGACCCAGTTCATCCAGGACGCAACATTGGCGTCGTCTCCGTGATTCGAACAAAAAGCTACCATACCGCAAAGACATGACGAGTGATCGCAACCCTCCCGAAGAGGTTAACGCGAGAAACACAAGGAAAAGTCCTGGACGTCCTAAGAAGTCTCCGGCAAACAAAAGAGCAGGAGGTCTGAGACCAGCTGGAAGCCAGTCGGGACCTTCCCACATACCGAGAGCTACTTCCGTAGCTTCATCCATGCCAACCGAGGATGTGCCCGATGCACAGCACAACCACCAAGAGCCAAGGGACGAGCATCGCTCACCCCCACCAGGTTTCGAGCCAGAGATGCATGATGATGATGAATCTCAGACAGAAATGCCGCAAGGCGAACAGCAAACGGGAGCAAACCCGATGCCTACCGTTACTCCAGCAATGATGGCTGCACTGGAAGAGTTACTCGCATTCCGCGAGTCACTAAAAAATCAAGGATATGCGGCTCAACCACCTCCAACCGCTCAGGAGCACGCTGCGCCGACGATATAAATTTCGCAAGACACTACCCGCCAAGGCAATCCTTTCCAGGGCAGAAACCAACATGCAAGATATGAACCTGCCCGTTCATATACTCCTTCCCAAGGAGCCCGTCATTGGAGGAATGAAAGGCAACCCCCATACCACCGCCCACAGCAGCCAACGAGGGATGATCCCTTCAAGGCCACAAGCAGAGATCAATCTGATATCTACCATAACAATTGTCGGCAAAATCCTTCAACAGGTTATGCTGAGCCTGTAAAAGGGTTTACCGCCGAGATGTTAGAAGAAATTGTGGAGAAGAAGATGAAAGAAGCAAAGATGAAGGGTATGCACGCACTTGAAGAAAGGGCGTCACATCCGTTCGCGGACCACCTTGTGAACAGTCGTGTCCCAGACTCACTGTACTAGATTGGAGGAGATCTCTATCGCGGAAAAGGAGATCCAGTATAACATGTGCAGAAGCACGAGGCCTCTCTGCTAGGCAGAACGAAGAATCCACACCACTTTGCAATGACGTTTTCACAAACTCTTGCCGGGACCGCAGCACACTGGTTCTTCTCGCTGCCATGGGGAAGCATCACTTCACGGGCGGACCTGAAGGCTAAATTCATTCAACGATACATGGGCGAGCGCACATCGCTGAAGGGATCAAATGCTCTGGACGACGTCCAACAGCAAAACGAAGAATCTCTCACCGACTACTACGTTCGCTTCAACCAGAATATCTCCGATATTCAGGGGAACCTGACGGAAGGAGAGATATTTCGAGCATTCATTCGAAACCTCGGACGAAGAGGCTATGCCCTAGCAGAAAAGATGGCAAAGCGCCCAGCTGAAACTATTGTAGAGTTAGCCGCAAGAGTTAAAGAATACGTGGACCTCGAAAGGTTCAGAAGCCAGAACAAGGCAAAAATCTCTGCGGCAAAGGCAAAAGAAAACCCAAAGCAGAATCAAGCAAAACCACCCTCAAGCGGTCAGCAATGAAGAAATTGGCAGCCTCAGCCAAAAAGGCCTTTTCAAGGAGATTTCCAGAAGCCAAAAGAAGTAAACCTCGCTGACTGCATTCCTTTGAATGCCCCACTATCCGTGATATTGAGAGAGATGAGGGATGCAAACATGTGGAAAGAGCCGAACAATTTCAGAAAAGGCCCGTTGGGGAAAGACAAAGACAAGTGGTGTGAAAACCACGAGGTCTTCGGCCACGAGACGGACAGCTGTGTCAGCCTACGTTTCTGCATTAACAACTTCGTCCTCAAGGGCGAACTGAAGCAATTCTTCGATCAAGGCGACAACCCCCCAAAGAAGACTCAAGCAGAGTCATCAAAAAGAGGAAACAAAGGCAAAGAAAAGGTCAACGACAACCCTCCGCCAACCAAGCGAGGTGTCATCAACGTCATCCACGGAGGACCTGCCGCCGGAGGAAAAATATCTAATGCTCGGGATATTTATGCATCCCAAGCAGCAACTTTTCCGAAATACGGAAAGCGCAAGCAACCGGAGCAAGAAGACGTGGTCATCCAATTTTCCAGGGAAGACTTAAAGCATATCGTTTACCCTCACGATGACGCCTTAGTCATAACCATGGACATCGACGGATATGATGTGAAAAGAATCCTCGTTGATGGTGGAAGCTCCGCTGACATTCTACATGTCAAAGTCCTAGAGCAACTGGGAAGATCAGTCAAAGACTTGACTCCGGGAACCTTCTCGCTAGTCAGCTTCGCCGGAGTAGCTACACACCCCCTGGGAATAATCATGCTTCCTGTCATCCTTGGCGAAGGGTGGAAAGCATTGCACGTCAACGTCACTTTTGTCGTTGTGGAATCTCTTGGGGCCTATAATGGAATTTTGGGACGAACAACGATCAACCCTTACGTGATCGTTCCTTCTACTGTCCACCAAAAGATGAAGTTCCCTACGGACCATGGGATTAGGGAAGTACTGGGCGACCAAATAACTGCAAGACGTTGTTACGTCAACGCCCTAAGAGCAAAGCACCATTTCCATGTGGCGATGATAAATTCTTTCAAGAAGCAGAAAGTCGTTGATGATGGAAGGCACGAACAAGCTGTTACAGTTTGGAAGCCACAAGAGTACATCCAGATTCGTTATGGAACCAGATATGGCTCGTCAAGCAGGGAGAAGGTGAGCCAATCATGAACTACTTCATCAGATTCGCTTCCACGCCTCCTCGGCAAAAGCAACAAGGGAAGAAGTGATAAGCGTGTTCTATGCAAACATGAACCCCAGATCCTTCCTTCTCTTTGGAAGAACTCATGGATGGCGAACAACCAAAACCATGGCAGATCTAAAAGATAAGCTCGAGACAGCAGACTTGTGCGAACAAGAACTGAGGTGGGGTACACCCCTCAGTTGGGACAAAGAAGTTCAAGCCGAAACGAATAAACAGGAGGACGCAAGCATCAATATCAACAACATCTTCACACCGCTAAACGCGGTTGCTGAAGACATTTACGTCAACCTACTCGAAAATAAGCTCCCGAGTCCACTTGTTCCAAAGACAGCTTTCTTGGGCAACAACATTAAGGAATGGTGCAAGTACCACAAAACCTGGGGGCACAACACAAACATGTGTCTACCACTAAGATGGGAGATTGAAGAATGCATCGCGCTAGGCGCATTAAGGCGATTTGTTGCAACCAACTCCGCGACATCATCGTCAAACCAACCATAAAGAGACGGGAGAAATAACTATATTTTCGATTACTTTGCGCATTTCTATTCTAAGTGTTTCTAGTATAATCGCATTTACATGTTTTAAGAAGGAATGATCGGTTGACGCCTTCTCGAAAAAACAATGTAAATACGCGCAAGTATCTAATAAAGTCAATCTAC
Source organism: Clarkia xantiana subsp. parviflora (assembly GCA_036873135.1). Taxonomy (NCBI): domain Eukaryota; kingdom Viridiplantae; phylum Streptophyta; class Magnoliopsida; order Myrtales; family Onagraceae; genus Clarkia; species Clarkia xantiana. Next base: position 14,900,383 of record JAPTYO010000001.1, read on the forward strand.
ATTTGTAGGTACATATCCATGTCTTGCACGCTATTTTTGGATTAAACGCGAAGTAACAAAACTACGCACTTATTATCTACATCAACAATCCAAGATATTACGCCATGTGCAAGCCAAAAATCTATTACGCGTTATGACAACGTTTATCATCAACAACAACTTACTCATATTGACGACTACATCAAAAGGCGTCACCATGGAATAAAAAACTTGGAATTAAGCCCAAGATATTTTCAAAGTTAGCATGTTGCAACTACATATAACTGATGATACTTGGAAAAGCTACGTTCCCAATATATGCATACCTATCATGATCCGCACCTATCGCGTCCGCACTCAGGGAAGTTTCCTACACAAACAAGGAATCCTCGTATCAGATTCCTTTACTTCATTTATCATATGCATGACTAAAAAAGAAATTTCATGACTCTATACTTTGGCAAACTTATAAAAATTGCGATTACCTGACAAAAGCAACTCTGTTCGTAGGTACATGCTACACTACGATTACTACATGGGAATTACGCCAAGTAGTAACCTATGCACAAAAATCTACTTCAACAATACAAGCTAAGCATTGTATTCAAGGAGGGATTTATGGTATACAATGCCAACATATATATTATCTACACCAACAGGGAGTTTATTTCTCCATTCATAACATTGGCGTCTATCTCAAGAAGATGCCGGCAACACAAAGCCATCGCGCTATGTGCACAATCAACTTATATGCCGCAATGACAACCTGCGGATTATCCATCAAAATGACGACTATTTCAGAGGCGTCAACTACAAGCAACACCTTGGAATAACACCAAGGTCTACTATCAAAAAGACGACTATTTCAGAGGCGTCAACTACAAGCAACACCTTGGAATAACACCAAGGTCTACTATCAAAATGACGAATATTTCAGAGGCGTCAACTACAAGCAACACCTTGGAATAACACCAAGGTCTACTATCAAAATGACGACTATTCCAAAGGCGTCAACTACAAACAATATCTTGGATTAACACCAAGATCTACTATCAAAAGTAGCATGTTGAGGTATCCTCTTTATAAAGACAAACCCCATGTTTACTTCTAAAAAATGACATGCTGTGACATCTCTTGTTAGAGGTAAATCCTCATGTTCATAGTCATTCCCTGGATTCAGAACAGGATGGGCAAACACAATACGGGACTGATCACCCCATAAGTGGCGGAAGTTCTCTTGTTAGACAACGACCCCACGCTGCAACAAGTGTAAATTCCTGTTTAAAGGGTTCACTCTTTATGGAGAATGTCCTCTTGTTAGACGACAATCCAATACTATGAATTCCTGTTTAGGGTTCACTCTTTATGGCAAATGTCCTCTGGTTAGATGACAATCCCGTACTATGAATTCCTTTTTAAAGGGTTCACTCTATACAGCAAAAGTCCTCTTATTAGATGACAATTCCGTACTACGAATTTTCAAACCGTGTTGCATGGTTCCTGGACGCAGAAAGCATGCATCACAATTCATATTTTCAAAAAGTGTTACGTGGTCCCTGGACGCAGGAATCATGTATCACAAATATTTTATCAAATATTTTGTCAAATATTTTATGTATCAAATACCTTTCCAAATATTTTATCAACACGATTTTTTGCGTGTATCACGAGCTTTTTAGGGTTCACAAAATACTTCTTCAAAAACCAAAATGTTTTTACGTATGCTTCCCCAACGCGGGTTGATACACGCTGGCAGGTGCGCACCCTGTTTAAAACTCATAAAATTTACAAGTCGAGTCTTGTACAACGTCGCCTTAGAGTGGAACTAAGAGACGGTATAAACTAGTATCTTGCTTAGCCAAGATAACACCTTTCAAATACACTACTTGTTAAGGAAAATTGCTATACGCAAAATACTTGGCAGGTTACAACATATATAGCGGCAAGCTATTCAGGAAGAAGGGCAACATGCATAATGCATCATGCAAGCAATCAGGAGAGCATCTCAAGTTGTCAATCAAGAGGTGGCTATTGGTCACGACTACAGGGACTATGTCTATGATTATTAGTCTTCCACATCCAACAAAAACCTACAATGCGCAAGTCGCAACATCCTATGCTCTATCCATCTTGCCATGCCTTGGAATCTAACCAAGAGGGGCGATCATAACACTTAACAATGAGCGACATACAGTCGCAACTACGGACATCATGTTCATCATCTAAGGATATCTATCCTATCTTCCAAGTCCAAAGCATATGGACAACATAGATAACTCAAGGTATGAAATATTACTAACAAGTTATCACATGATTATTATTGAAAACAGGTCCAGGTGACGAAATATCATGCAAGCAAAGGCATGAACCAAGAGTTATCAACACAACATCAACCCATTCACAAAGGGTTCAACATGCTGGAAGCAAACAGCCCTACAATAACCAAGAGTTAACATCATCTCTAAGGACCTATGGCAAAGAGTTCATAATGTCAACATCAAATGCAATGTCGTCATCCACACAAAGGACACGACAAGGATGATTGTTTCAACTTTCAACACAACATAGCTCTTCATCATAAGGGCGACAATCAGCAATCAACAAATACTTACCTCAATAGGAGTAACGCTCCTCCTTGGGCCGGTCCCTCGACCGGGGGGCAGAAGACACCACTGCACAACCCTCAACTCTATTTCCTTTATCACAAGAAGGAATTAGCACGGTCATGCTCGGCATAAAGAACTAAGAATCGCTCGAGGAACACGCCCCTGCGTCGGATCTTTCGAGAATTATGCTAAAAACAGAAGCTGCAACCAGCAATAACTTGGAAAATTAACAAGTTCAAAGAAGATACAATGAGACGTCTTACTCACAAGCCCTTTAACGCGACCGTGTCCAAAGACTCCAGAGTAGTGGGGGCACTTGTATGGACATTCCTCCCAACAAAGGGATTTCTGTACACATCAGCTATATGCAAAGACAAGCTTTTTCCCATCAAGATGGAGATAGTGGATTTACTCATGGTAACAGCCATGGGAAGACTAATTCTGACAAGAGGACAGCAAGATTTGATATCCTGGAAAATGCAACCAACAATCCAGTCAGTGCGTAAACACGCACCAACACTTATGCAAGCATTCATACAACAGACGCTCCATGTGAGACAACCATGTACGTACAAGAATCGTTAGTCTTCGTGCAACAAGTAACAAGCATCACGCAAGGGGGGGCAACCTCTTCAACACATTAACCTTGCATGACAACACCGAGCTCATACTCGCAGCATACAAGATTACAATGGTGGAATATTTTCTAAGAGCTTTGCTCAGGATTACAGTCAGCATATTGCAAGCTGTCGGCATACAACCATGTGTCAGCATATTATCAGGAGTTGGCATATAACCTGTGTTCGTATCAAGCATATGGATACAGCATACATAGCCAGGGATGGTGAAAAGATTCTATGCACGGGGGCAAATACGCACATACAGTGTACGTACATACATGTCGACAAGGATGCATGTCGACAAGGAAAAATATTTTCTAAGTGTTTCCAGGTGCGTACATACATGTCGACAAGGATGCATGTTGACAAGGAGAAAATATTTTCTAAGTATTTCCATGTACATACATACATGTCGGCAAGGATGCATGTCGACAAGGAGAAAATATTTTCTAAGTGTTTTCATGTACGTACATACATGTCAACAAAGAAGCATGTCGACAAGGAGAAAATATTTTCTAAGTGTTTCCATGTGCGTACATACATGTCGACAAGGAGAAAATATTTTCTAATTGTTTCCATGTACGTACATACATGTCGACAAGGAAAAAATATTTTCTAAGTGTTTCCATGTACGTACATACATGTCGACAAGGATGCATGTCGACAAGGGGAAAATATTCTCTAAGTGTTTCCATGTACGTACATACATGTCGACAAAGATGAATTGCATACAACAAGTAGCTATGCCGCCTAAGCACACCTACGACGCTCATCGACAAAGCTCATACGACGACATCTATGGTAACAAGCATTATCGTTTATATAATTTCTAAGTGTTTTAACATGCTTGCAGAAAATGACCGACGGTCTATACATGATTCTCAACAATACATCGCCTAAGCTATCATTACCAACATACAACCATTAGCGTCAAACGCGCATAGTAAAGTCAACGCGCATAGTAAAGTCAACGCGCATAGCAAAGTCAACGCGCATAGCAAAATGGATACGTGCAACAAAAGTGGTTAACGTCCCAAGAAGCTATCATGCAAACGGTGCGACTAATGTGACGAACCGCGAAGAGCAAACACGACAACACTTAAGAAAATATTTCTCTAAGGCATCAAGGCAACAAACGACTACTTCCAAGGGATTCCTTGATGATAAGGATCAAAGGAGTAATGCACCTACACCCACACCTAAGTGCTTACGGTATACTCCGCCCTCTTTTAAGTATTTATCTCTACGCACATGATTATTTCGGTATTACACATGTCAAATTCGTCATTTTACATGCATGTTTGCATATCGCATGATTCATGATTTAATAATCACTAAGTCGTTTTAAGAGTATATGGATTATATTTCTTACGTCACGTAATTACGTTCTTGCCATGACCGTTACTTGTGCATGCACGTTGATAAAAGCATGTCCGCATGACGTATTACTAATTGCTTATATCCCTAACGGTAACCATATTTGCACGCTACCTATGCGCATTCTCTATTGCACTAACCGTGATGACAGGAAATAAAGTCATTCGGTCGGAAAATCAAAGGACGGACGAAATCAAGACTTCTACGTCCAACCAACGACCAAAACCGGAAGGTTAGCGTCAAGCTCAAATTGGACGCGTATCCTAACTTAAAAATAGAGTCAAGAAAGGTTTTAAACCGTTACTTGACTCGGGGGCAAGTGATGGATATGTGTCCAATTCGGGTTCGTATTTATATTTCGGGCCTCGTAAACACGCCGAAAATCACATCACGACTTGAAAAACGTCTCCCAAAGGGTCAAAACGGTCCGGAAGCGTGTTACGCGCGTCCGGATTGCGCGGCAATCCGGACCTCGCCGAATTGCCCAAATTCGACAAGGTCCGGATTACACTACGGGTATTGCGCGATTACCGTTTACGCGATTACCGTTACGTGTAGAGAAGTCAAGTTCGCGCATTGCCAATATCGATGACGGTTACCGCTTGCTTTTGAACCGTCATCAAACCGCCTTAAAACCGGGTCCGGTCCCAAGGAAGCCTATAAATAGGAGGCCTTGGCCACCCATTTTCACACATCCTCTCATTTGCCCAACTTTGGTATTTTGAGCTCTGAATTCTCTCTAGAAATACTTTCTCTCTCTAGAATTACCTTTTTAGCCCTATAGTGACTTAAGCATCGGAGAGGGCTCCACTAGCACCACCCCCCTCTCCGTGCTAGTACTGGCCCTTCGTGCAGGAAACGGCGCCCCAGACGTTCGGACTTGTGCACAGACCACCGCCTTTTGAGACTCAGACGCCTCCTGAGACACAACCGCCTTTTGAGACACAGACCTTTCCGAGACTCAGCCGAACACTCGTTAGTGGCACAAACCTCTTTCAGACGAAGGGTTACAGAACCCGCTCAACCATTCAGACAGACGCGTCCCCACGACCCAGTTCATCCAGGACGCAACAAGAATGGTCGGCGAGCGAAGGGAATCCAAGCTGCACAATGAGTAAGGAAAAACTCAAATTTCGGGGATAAGAATGATCACAACTTCTCTTACCTGGGAGTTCGATTTTTCAGTGGGCAATGTGCTCGCTATGCGACTGGACCTGCTGCATGTCCTGATTCTCCTGCTCCACAACTTGTATATGTACATATGCTGAAAAGTACATGCCCCTAGTGGCAGACTGAAAATTTCAGAACTTTTTTTGGAAAAGGACTCGGTTGATCGAGTCAAGCTACATTGATCGGCATATTGAATCTTCATGGGATTCTCAATGATCTCTTGATATTTTCTCATCTCTTGACATGTCTGATCTCAATGGGAGATGCCCCATGGTTACCGCTGACTGGTTTAAACCTGGCCACATAACGGTTGTATACCTCGTCTTGGAAAGCGTATGAATTTCACACATGCTGGGTGAATTTTTTCATAGAAACTCTTCGAAGTGCTCACGTTTCACACGGTTGCGGCATTGGTTTAAGTGGTCATCCGACCTCAGCGTTAGATATCTCGAGTGTCAATTTGTTCCTTGTGCAACTAGATGACTGCATGTTCTTTTTTGTTGCCCCATTTAGCCGGCATAACTTATGTGTACATGATACCTTAACCAAGGGTACCTAAAAAGAGTGAATGAAAAATTAGTGCAGAGAATATGAGAAATCATGCATGATTTTTTGAAAACTCTAATGTCCTTCATTTAATAATTTTGATTATTTTTTTTGAAAAGGAATCAAAATTCATGATCAAATGTGTTTTGCGCCATCATGGAGTTTACTGAGTTTGCTGAGTGCATTATCTGGCTCGAACGCAGGACAAATGCTCAAAACAAAGTTTTTTCAAAAGGGTTTTATTGTCCTTTGTTGAAACTCGAATAGTAGCACTCAACTGCACAGTTAAACTATTTTCTCAAAAAAGAAGAAAAAATCCCATTTTTTGAAATGACGATCTTGCAAAAAAAAAGCAATACTCCTTGGATAAAAACGAATGACACTTTGAGTTTTTTTTTAAATGCTCATGCATGGTCGAAAGTTAAAATTCTACTGTTAAGAAAGTTAAAACTTACAACATATTACCTGAATGACGCATATGAAATGCATTTTTGAAAGTTAAAATTCTATTCTAAGAAATTCACAACTTACAACAGCTTACCTGAATAATGCATATGAAATGCATATTTTGAAATGAAAATTTCAGGTGGATAATGCAATTGAGATGCATGCGTAAATTTGAAAGCTCTATAGCTAAAAAAAAAAAAACTCACAATTTTTCTGAAATGTTTTTTTTATAAAAATAATAATAATGCATACACACATGTAATTCACCGACTCTTGTATTCACTAGGTGGCCACCATCCGGATATTAGTTGAAGGTTGTGAATACTTGTGCGGATGCCTTGGAGAAGTATTCCTATGTGGAAACGAGGAAATTGGAGAACTAAAAGTTGACCTAGGTTACAACGCGATACAATTTAATGTTTTCAACAGGTTGATTGGAAACAGGGAATCAACGTTCCGCGGGCGCTACAACACTCCGAACAGATGAGTAGCACGATACCCATCGTATCCGCCGGTTGCACGGCAAACCTCGTATGAACTATTTGGAAGCAGGGCAGGATCGGAAGAAGGAGATGGTTATGCTATTTGGACAACAATACATTACTAGGCATCCTCCCATTCCGACAAGTGGGAGCTGTTAGCTTATGGTGATTGGGCGCCGTAAATGGAAGCCCATTAATATGTATATGTTACCTCAGGCAATTGGGTAAATATCACATTAGGGAAATTGGGCTAGATCCAAATCTCAACTAACATGAGAGGCCCAAATTTGGGCCTCCCTTATACACTAGGCCGGCCGAAACTATAAGTGGGCAAAATTGACTTTTGTCCACTTTGCTCCTCCTATAAATAAGGAGTGTTAGGGGTTTTATTTGGTTGAATCATAATTCCTCATTTGTGGTAATTTAAGGAAAAAACCTTCCTCCCTAACACTCCTGTTTCGGCCGAACCACATATTCACCAAGGGTGTGCCAATTTGCTTTGAGCAAAGACTCTGGAGATCTGTCCCTGCCATGAATCGATCAGAGGCTTTTCTGTGGAGACTATACCGCGTAGGGATTCCTTAACAAGAACTTCTACGGGTTCCATCCGGTGGATGGAGAACTCCCCCGGCATGATCTTGGGACTACGAAAAGCGATTAAGGTATATGCACATCTTCCGCTGCGTAATCGTGATTACTAGCATGTACCTGTAAGCATATGGTGATGGGCCATAAATGGAAGCCCATTATATGTATATGTTACCTAAGTTAATTTGGTACATGTCACTTTTGGAAACTGGGCCAGACCCAAATCCCAAATGACATGAGAGGCCCAAAACTGGGCCTCCCTATACTAAGCATGGCCGACCGAAATTTAGGTGGAGGTAAACTCCTCCTATATGCATGGGGAGTTAGGGGTTTTATTAGAGTTAATCACATTGCCCTTCAAGTGGTGATTTGAAAGAAAACTCTTCCCCCAAATACACCATACTTCGGCCGAACTTACTACCTCACCAAGGGTGTGCCAGTTTTCCTTCGAGCAAACACTCCGGAGATCCGCCTCTTGTCGAGAATCGATCAGAGGCTTTGCTATGAAAAATATACCACGTAGGGCTTCCTTCACAAGAACCCCTACTTGTGCCGACCGAAGGATCGTGAACTCCTTCCTGCAAAGATCTTGGGACTACGGACAACTGTAGAGGTATGTGCGAATCTTCCAATGCGTAATTTCGATTACTAACATGTACCATGGTTTTAGTTTCCGTAGTGATTACTCCCTGTAATCTAACAATGGTATCAGAGCCTGTGTTAGGAGTTCATGATTTTGATAAATTGGTGTTCTTGAAAATATTTATTTTTGGCTGAAAATTTTAGAGAAAGAAGGAGGATGCCCCCCATACAGCCTTCTATGCTGATAGTGACGTCTATCACTACGACGTTATGCCCTTCGGACTGATCAATGCTGGAGCCACTTACCAGAGGATGGTGAACAAGTTGTTCAGAGATATGCTGGGAAAGACCATGGAGGCTTATGTGGACGACATGTTGGTGAAGTCCCGACAGGCAGGAGACCATGTCCATAACTTGGCGGCGGCGTTTGAGCGGATGAAGTTTCATCAGGTTCGTTTGAATCCGGACAAGTGCGCTTTCGGGGTGAACTCGGGGAAATTCCTAGGGTTCATGGTGAGCCAAAGAGGAATCGAGGTGAATCCCGAGAAACTGCGAGCAATCGAGGAGATGCAGTCTCCGAAGACGCATCGGGAGGTTCAAGTGTTGAATGGCCGGTTGGCCGCGATGAATCGATTCCTATCCAAGGCGAGTGACAGAGCCATGCCATTTTTTGATGTGCTAAGGGCTCACAAGAAGTTTGAATGGTCCGACAAGTGCGAGGAGGCATTCCAAGCACTCAAGCAGCACCTCCGTACCCTCCCGCCGTTGGCGAAACCGGTTCCAGGCGAGCCGCTTTATCTCTATTTGGCTGTTTCTGAAGTTGCTGTTAGTTCTGTTTTAATAAAGATTGTCAAGGGCAACCAAGTGCCTGTTTATTATGTAAGCAAGGCGTTTGCCAAATCTGAAATGAATTATCCCGCTATTGAGAAGTATCTCTTTGCGTTGATTGTTGCTGCTCGAAAGCTACGACCTTACTTCCACGCCCACGAGGTTATGGTGTTAACTAATCAGCCTTTGAAGCACTTTTTGAACCGACCGGAGGCGTCGGGGAGATTGGTGAAATGGGCCATCGAGCTTACGGAGTTCCGTATTCATTTTGCTCCGAGAACTGCTATTAAGGGCCAGGCATTGGCGGATTTTATAGCTGAGTCTACCTCACCCGATCTAGAAGAAGCGGGTCCTGTAGAGGGGGCAACCATGGAGGTCCCGATAGCAGAACAGTCAGAACAGCCAAATGAGGAGAACACTTGGGAGATGTACACTGATGGTTCATCAAGTGTAGAAGGATCGGGGGCAGGATTCATATTGATACCGCCCGGTGGAGGCGAGCCCTTGCGATATGCTTTGGCCTTGACGTTTCGGGCCACCAACAATGAAGCCGAGTACGAAGCTCTCATCACGGGCCTTAAAATTGCCAAGGGTACGGGAGTCGATCATTTAAAAGTGAAGTGTGATGCCAGCTTGATCGTGAATCAAGTCCAGGGGAACTATGAAGCCAAGAGCCCGACAATGAGGAAGTATTTGCACGAGGTGCAGACTTTGAAGGGAAGCTTTAAAAGCTTCGATATTGAGGCAATCCCGAGAGAAGAAAATGCGGAAGCAGACGCCTTAAGCAAGTTTGCTCTGGGAGTGGCCCCCGAGGAGAATCGGAAGGTGCACTTTCTGGAGAGAGTAATTATCTCAACCATTGATCCGGCGGAGGTTTGCGCTATTGAAGCAGGATCGGAGGAAGAAGAGAAACCCACCTGGATGACCCCGATGGTCACATACCTGACTACGGGGGCACTCCCTGATGATGAAGTGGCAGCTGTTAGGTTGCGTCGAATCGCGAGCAACAATCTGATGGTGGACAACCAGTTATACAAGAGGGGGCATGTAAAGCCCTTTCTGAAATGTGTGGCGGAGCCTGATACGAATCGGATCCTGAGAGAGCTGCACGAGGGAGTCGCGGCCTGTCATGAAGGGGCCCGATCCATTGTGAGGAAGGCGTTGAATCTAGGCTACTATTGGCCTTCGATGAACAAGGAGGCGACAGCGATGGTCCAATCCTGTAGTGCATGCCAGAGGTACGCTCCGAATATTGTGGCTCCTGCCGCGGACTTGATGTCCATCAGAAGTGCTTGGCCCTTCGCGCAGTGTGGTATTGACTTGGTGGGACCTCTTCTACAAGCGAAAGGTCAGTGCAAGTATTTACTCGTAGCCACTGATTACTTCTCGAAGTGGATAGAGGCTAAGGCATTGGCCAAGACGACGGGGCAGCAGATCCTCAAGTTCCTTCAAACTCAGATCATATCCCGGTATGGGGTTCCTCGAGTGTTGATCATCGATAATGGCCCTCCGTTCAATGGGGCTCAGTTGAAGGAATACCTGGAGGAATTGAACATTGAGCATCGGACAGCTTCCGTCCACCATGCACAGACTAATGGCCAAGTCGAATCAGCCAACAAGATCGTGATGGATGGCTTGAAGAAGAGAGTCTACGCCTTGCAGGGTCATTGGCTAGATGAGCTTGAAAACGTACTGTGGGCTGTTAGAACAACACCCAAGCAGTCGACAGGGGAGACTCCGTTTGGCCTTGTCTATGGCACGGAGGCAGTTGCCCCCGTGGAGATAGCGGTGGCGTCCCATCGCAGGAGGTATTATGAGCCTCTAACGAACGAGGAAATGAGACGTCTAAACTTAGACATGCTCGAAGAGAAAAGATGGAAGGCTGATGAAGTTCAGGCTCGGATGCGTCTGGCAACAGCCCGATATTATAATCGGCGTGTCAAGTCCCGACAATTCTTCGTTGGAGAACTTGTCTGGCGGAGGAACGAGTTCGTTCATCAAGATCGGATAAACAAGCTATGGGAGGGACCTTACAAGATCGTAGGGATGCCAGCCCCGAATGCGTACAAGCTAGAAGACCTTGATGGTAAGATGTTGAAACATTCCTTCAGTGGCGCACACTTGAAGAAGTATCATGTTTAATATTAAGTCGCCGCGAATGGCGCAAATTGTCTATCGATAAAGATCCGATGTAAGCCATCTTTGAATTGTTAATGAATAAAAGAAGTTGCTTTCGATCAAATTGCTGTTAGATTTATTCTAACTGTTAGTAAGACGTCCCGAAGGACGCGACAAAAGCCTTCCGAGGTACGATAAAAGCCTTACGAGGTACGGGTAAGTCGCCTTTATGGCGCGACAAAAAGCCTAGGTACGAAAAAGCCCTAACGGGTCCGCGTAAGTCGTCTATATGATGCGGCAAAAAGCCTTAAAGGGTACGAAAAGCCCTAACGGGTCCGCGTAAGTCGTCTATATGATGCGGCAAAAAGCCCTAACGGGTATGATTAAGTCGTCTAGAATGGCGCGATAAAAGCCTTAAGGGGTGCGAAAAATCATCTTAAGTGATGTATAAAATTGCCTTGAAAGGCATGGATGAGAAACCTTAAGTGGTAAGGTCCCAAGGAAAATGTCGCGAAAGACATACGAAATTACATTAAATGATATGGACGAGAAACCTTAAGTGGTGAAGTCCCGAGTAAAGCATCAGAAGGATTTATGAAGTCATCTTAAGTGATGCGTCGGAACGTTTTAAGTAACGGATCTAAAGTCTCTTTAAATAGTGCAAACGATTATTGGGACCAAAACAGATGGAAGGAATTTCTTATATAAGGGCTGAAAGGCCTAAAGGTTCCGATACAAAAGATAAGGAGGATACAAGGAGGAAAATTACAAGGACTTAAAAAAAATAGAGCATTAAGCTTGGTTCTTGTTGGAAGTTGGGTCCTCAGCAGCTTCTGAGAGGGCAGGAATCGAGGGGGCTTGGGCAGAAGGCTCCGCAGTCCGCGGAGTCGGGTCCGCGACACCTGAAGGGGGATCGGCCTCATCACTCTCCGCGGGGAGGTTGAAGTACTTCTCCGCGATAGGGGCGAGGGTCTCGGACTTCTTGAAGTCGATGGAATCCTCGTATGCCGTGTAGAGCTCCTTGACGGCATTGAACAGCATGTTCTCCACCTCGGTTTTGCAGAACCTCACGGCATCCGCCCGGAAATCATCGGAGTTCCGATACTCCTCACGACCCTCTTGGCGACCCTCCTCGCGGCTTTGAGCCTTCGCTTCAGCCAGCTTGGCAAGAAACTCAGCCTTCTCAGCCTCGAGCTTCGCCTTAGCTTCCTCAAGTCCCGCCTTGGCTTCCGCGAGAGCTTCCGCGAAGACGTCCTTTTCGTGGACGAGCTGCCTCTTCTCCGCCTCGTACCGCCGCTGTTCCTCCTGGAGCATCTTCCGCTCCCGACGCAGCACGACCTCATGATCCTGGACTTGCTTGTGCAGACCCACAGCCTTCTCGCCAAGGAGAGCTTGCTCCTTGGCTATCTTATTCTTCGCCGCTATAGCCTCGTCGAGGTCCGCTTGGAGCTTGGCCAAAGCGTCGGGGTCCTACTTGGCTTGTGCCTCTTCCAAAGCACCCTTCAGAGCTAGGATGAAGCCAAAGCAGCGCTGCTGGTCCGCGGTTTCCTAAGACGAAAAGGAAAAAGGATTAAAATCCGATAATCGAAAGCAAGAACAATGAAGGAAAAAATAAAAGTAAAGTCTTACCTCCATCCGGCGGATAGCCATATTACGGAGCTCTTCCTCGATATCCTCCCGCGCCAAGGAGATTGGACGCCTCAGGGCTGGTGGAATTGACCCTGCCAGCAGATGCAGGGCCAATTCAGGCTGAAGGTCTCCCCGATGGAGTGAGACCCCCTGGAGAGACTCGATCGGGTTCCAGGGAACCGTCTCCTGGTCGGGGGTGAAAACCTTGTAAAGATTCTCATCCACGGGGAGAGGAGGGATGACCCTAGAAGCCTCAGCCAGAGGAGCCACCTCGGTCGGAGGCTCGGGAGTCGGAGAGCGGAGCTCCGGGGGAGGACTCCGAGACACGTCCTCCACAGTCGGCCTCAGGATGCTTCGACCAGGCCTTTTGCGGGGAAGCAGGCCGCCTTCATTTGGCTCCTCGGAGGAGGGGGAAGCCTCCAAGTTGGTCACCTGACGGAATTGAGCTTCCGTCGGAGCATCCTCCAGCATCAGCTCTGGTGGAGTCGCGGCCCCCGTTGGAGTAGCAGCCTTCTTCGGAGTAAGAGCCTCCGACGGACCTGCGGTGGCGGGACGAATAAAATCAGGCAGAGTATCATGGGGGCACCAGATGATTTGGCGCTCGAGATGTTGGTCCTTTCCAAAGAAGTTGTAGTATCCCGCCTTGAGGACGCGGGGGGTTTCTCCTCGAAGTATATACTTAATTTCTCGGACCCGCGACTCCCGATCAGCGGGGATAAACTCCTCGGGAACCAACCTCCTATATTTCTTAATAGCGAGGCGAACGCGCTTACCTTCCTCAGCAGTGGTGACACCAAAGGCTTGGTCTATCTCCTCCCTTTTGGCCCGCTTGGCCACGGTCCGCTCTTTAGTCGGGGGAGCAGCAGAAGAAGAAGTTCCCTTCTTCAACGATTTCCGCTTCCGCTTGGAGCCACCCTGGACGGCATCGGTCTCCCCCTGCTTCAACATGAGATGGGTCAACAGAGATGCCTTCTTGGCTGCAAAAATGAAAAGACAAAGTGGTTAGAAGTGTTACCCAGATAACCAAATCCTTGGAAATAGAATCGAGGAGCCGGACTCCGATATGAATCAAGTCTTTCTCCACGAGCTTATTAGCGTCGAGGGGAATGAAGGATTCCCCCCAACGGTAAAGCCGGAGAGTGTTGAAGTCATCTTCGGTGTAGACTTCGAGCTTGGGGGCAGGGTCCGTCACAACCTCCCATCGGGGCCATGGGACAGAGCTGTTTTGGACGAAGAAGTAATACTTCTTCCATCCGCTATTGTCGGACCCTGAGTCACGGATGAGCACCCGATCCTTATTAAACTTCCAGGTCTCGCTATCCCAGCCGAAACATGAAATTTACTCCTTTGTCCACTTGGGGAGTCGGGGAGAGAAGGAGCAAACACCAGCCTTATTACACTTCATTCCGTAGAAGGTTCGGAAGAGTAGCAAACTGTACGTCCACCGCTGGCGGAGGCACAGAACCTGGAAAGCGTTCCACACGCGGATGGCATGTGGAGAGAAGGTGCAGGGATGTGTCTTGTAGAAGTTGCACATCTCCACCAGGTTCCCGCAAAAAGGGAATCGAATCCCAGCGTTTATCTGCCCGGTGGAGACGAACACCTCTCCCTCTCGAGGACGCGTGACGATATGCTTTCTCCTGGTGGTTGGCTGAGACTCGTAGGGAAAGCGGGGTTCCCAGTCTGAGGTAATGCAGCCTTCTCGGAGGGCAACCTCATACGAGGTCTCGGAAATCTCTTTAACAGCAAGCTCAAAAATGAAAGTGGTCCTTGACCCGGAACTAGCCTCGTCTAAAAACGGTTACAAACAGGAAAACTTAAGAAAGGAGGAAAAGGCAATGTCAACAAATTATGGAAGCAGAGAATAAAGGCCTTACCAGACATAGTTGAAGATTGCTTAGAGAAGACGAAGAAAGGGCTGAAGGCCTTGGATCACTGAAAGAACAGACGAAACTTGGAGAAGAAACTTCGAGGTTCGAAAATGGCAGAACTTCCAGGAATTGAAACGGTGAAGAAGAAGTGAATAGTGCTAGGGTTTTGGCTTTTATAAGCAAAAGGACAGCTGGACGGATTTAATCTGAACCGTTGAAGATGAAACGACTCAATCTTGACCGCCGAGATCACAGAGACGGTACGGAAGAGATGCTAGTGACGTAATGAGTGCTTTTTCAGGTAATGAGTGCTTTTTCAGAAAGCAGCACTCACGCCGGTTTGGGCGTCGTTTCATAATCCCCAGCATTTAATGCTGTAATAACCGAGGAGTCTCCTCGGATTTGGCAACTTCCCTTAGAGTCCAGTGGGCCCAAGGCAGTCAGGAGTGGGAAGCTCCGTTATTCAAGAATTGTGCTCAAGGCAAGAGCCTCCGATTGAGATATGAGGAGGCCTGAAGACAAAAGCCTCCGATGGCAATATCGGGAGGTATGGAGATAAAAGCCTCCGATGATAAAGTCGGGAGGTCTGGAATTGGAAGACACGACGGACTGAAAGTCCCCCATGTCTTGGGGGCAAATGATGGGCTCCGATGTAATCGTTAGCCCCGTTAACAGTCAGTGGACGACGAGTAAGTTCAGTAGGCCTCGTGGAAGGCCTGGAAGGCCCAAAAGCCCAGTATGAAGGGTCCCGATGTTAGCGACCCCGATATATGAGCTGAATGCTCCCGACAAGAAGCCTCGGAGTAGGCCCCGATATGCCTTTGAGAAGGCCCCGATTATAAAGCCCCGATGAGGCTTGACCTGTCTCATGAGACAAGGGGTCCTGGGTGGTGACCTAGAATGAGATAACTCTGGAGTCCCCGACAGGAGTTGGGACTTGTGATCAGAGGATAAGACCGAGAAACCCGCCTAAGATAGAGTAGTGGGAAGACGGTTAAGATATAGATAACCTCCCCCGAGATACGCAGGGCGTGCTCGAGATACTCGGAGAGTGGGCGAGATACGCGGAGCGTGGGGCGAGATATATGGAATCCCGAACGAGATATGCGGGATCATGGGTAAAACTGCCAGGCGCGGTCACAGGTAACTGAGTAACTTCCTCCTATATAAAGGAGGAAGTTACCTCAGAAAACATACATTCTAATACGAGCTTAGATTACTGCTTACCACCCCATTGATCACATACTCATTTAGGCATCGGAGAGGGATTCTAGGTCACCACCCAGGTCATCCCCTTTTGCAGGATTACGCGGAGCCCAGGAGTTCAAGCTTTCCGTCAAGAACGTAACGGAGCTTCGCCCGTGATCCAACAGTTCCAAAAATTTCATGTTCATATTTAAGTTTGATGTTCATGATCTTCAAGAACAGGATGAGTTTTATCAAGAACAATATTTGGATTCATGAACATAATGGTTGTTTGTCTTAAAATTTGACAATTTTTCCAATTCTTGGTGTTTTTGGCCGAAAACCCTAGTGATTATTAGGTAAAAAAATTTAATTTCTTAGGGTGCAATAAAGAAAAATTCGTCCGGCCTAGTATAGATATATTTGTTACCATATTTTAATTTTATTAAAGATGACAATATATCTATAAATCAGAAAGATAAGGAAAAGATTCACATTATATAATAAATATATAAACTATCAATATATTTAGCTAAAAGATAGGGTTAAAAATATATTGATAGGATTTAGTTACTTAAAAAGATTAAGAAGATATATTGTCTATATATTTTATCCCTAAACATATATTTGACAATAATTATATACATATATATATATATATATGTTTATATTGTTAGTTGATTTACATCTTAAAGATAAAATCTTGACAATATTTATATATATACTAATAATAAGTGACGAATTATATATATATATTAGCAATGTTGGAAATTATTTTACATAATTAATATTTCTTGTGGGCTAAGTTAAGTTTTTGGTGGTTTTTAAAACCCTATTTAGCCCAAGGAAGTATTTTGGCCAAACCCATTAGGGTTTATGGGCCAATCCAATTTGCGTTAACGGAGCGGGTTAAACCAATCCGGGTTTTCTTAATCGGGCCGACCTAGATGGGTAGGGTTGGACCTAAGTAACTAAGTGAATCTATATCGAACAGGTTTTGAGTGATGAACCGAACCGAAAACCTATTTTATTAAACCGATTCGGACCGAACCATATTTTAATTCAACCGGACCTAACCCGAACCGATTTAATGGACCGAACCGAACCAGATTTTAAATTGACTATACCGAAATTTTTAAGTCAATTTAATAAAATAGAATGTCAAAATTTTATAATCCAAATGTTTTGAACTTTAAAATTAGCCTAAAACTGTGCTCAAAAGGTTTAAATTCCACATTTTAAATAAACCTTATTTCCCGGTTACGATTATGGGGATGGATCTCGGAAATGCATGTTTTAGGGACTGGTTTAAATTAGTGGGCTGAATTGCAATTGTTTACTTTCGGCTATATATTTTAATATAATTAGAACTGTCGACTTGACTAAGTCAAGCTAGCTGGAAATTATATTGTGAGCTATGCTCTGGGATTTAAATATATGGTTTGTGCAATACGATATACATGTTGTGATGGTAGGAATTTCTTAGGATTCGTGTCTAGAAATTCGCATGATTGATTGTAATCATGAATTGTAAATCAGCCCCTAATATTTAAAAAGTGTTTAAAACGAAAATCTAGTCGCCAATTATTCATGTTTATGGAAGCTTCATGTATGACACGTATGCTAGGATGTTGAGGATGTAATAGCATGTGGTAGTTTACTTTATAGAAGAATTATATATGCTAGCATGAGTTCCTCGGAACATTAGAAGCATGACGCGTATGCATGATGTTTGGTTTGTTCGATTTTACGGTATGATGTGATAATATGCTAAGTGTAGTAGAATTATATATGCATGCGTAAATTGTCGAATAATTTTCAAAATAAAAAGGGCATTGGGAAAGCCATGATCAGGTATGCATATTTTTCAAAATATTCCCGTTCCGGTAACTTTTGATAGAATAACCATTTTCAAAAAGACTGATTTATTAGATTGAAGACAACGATGGTGTGAACTCTTTCACGAACCCCCTTCCCTTGGTTTACTTGGGTTGGTTTGGTCTATATGACTGAAGGATAACTACTTGTCGTATTCCATACTAATAGATAATCCGATGTTTGCAATTCTTTTTCAAAATGTTATTGTCTTCCTGATCATACATGATTATCAATGTGTTAGTATCAATGGATGCGACAAGAAATGTTATCTCCCAAATGAATAAGGGGATAAGAATGAGAATAATTATAAAACCTGGAATAAGCGAGTAAAGATGATGATTGCTGAAATGAGGGGTTTGGAGCACTTAACTACGAAACACACCAGGCCTGAAGGAGAGATCGCGGGCAATCCGAAGGAATTCCATGATGAATGGGATGCTAAAGATCAAGATGTACGCTCTGCCTTGTTGTCAATGCTAGAGGATAATATCCTCTATAGGTATGATCATTTGGAGTCTTCCAAGGACCTATGGGACGGTCTCAAGGCAGGGTTTGGTGTATACAACACAGCCCAGAAGAGGTCGTTAAACATTGCTTTAGAATCCTACAATATGAACCCTAAGTATTTGATGAGGGGGCACGTTATGCACAAGTGTAACATGCTTGCCGAACTCAATGAAGCAGGAGAAATCCTGTCTGAGGAGCAGAAAATCAACTACTTGATCCGATCTTTGCCTGACTCTTGGAACATCATGAAAATGAACCTTACCCATGCTACGCATCTCGATAGCCTTGAGAAAGTGCAAGTTCATCTTGAGCTGGAGGAGGATCGACTCAAAGCTGAGAAGCCCAGAGCTGAAATGCATATTGCATCCTCCACACCAGCTGAGCAAAATGGTAAGCGCAAGACAAAAGGCAAAGTCCTTCAGAGTAAGAATGAGAAGTCTGTGTTTCCCAAACCTCAAAGGAAGTTCAAACGCAAGCAATCCGGCGGCAAGAAAAGGCGAGAAAAATAAACACGTAAAGAGGAAACTCGAACGTGTTTCAGGTGTGGGGTTAAAGGACACTTGGCTGCTGCCTGTACCAATCCTCCCAAGGTACTTACTGAGAAATAATGATGAAAATCATACATTCTCTTTGGATTCCTCGAACTCGAGAAGTAATTCATCTTTTGAATTACAGAACTGAGAAGCAGTATCAACGTAGACCTGAAGGAGGATGCCCCGAATTAATAAAGATTAAAGGAAAAACTTTATCTTTACTTGCAAGAACTTTTGAAGTTTCTGTTTATTTTACCTTTTCAATAACGCATGTAAAAATGCTGGGATTGAATATTCATCTTCTTCGCGTTATTTTGATTTTATCGTTATTTCCATTCGATGCATTGCTATATATTTCTTATTTGTTAGTACTCCATTTAAATGATAACCCCTGTAATAATTAAACATGTTCGAAACCAATTAGATTAAATTGACTTAAATTTGAAACAAAACGATTTAAACCACGGGATGAACTAGTTTTAGGCGCCACTCGCGCGTGTACCTCGAAAGACGTAATACATCGTTTCAGATAACTAATATAAAGCTGAAATGTTTTAATGAAATGAATGCTGAATTTTCGTTTATGGAATAACTCATTGATTATTTGTACAAAAGCAAGAGCTACGCCTTAAGGGTACCACGAGCTACTATAATATCAAATCATGCATAAGCGTAAGACCATTGCATAATTCAAGAGGTGGATAAGTATCTGAATGAGTTAACAAACGAAATGAAGTAGTCGGTAAAATGACTCTCCCACTATTAGTTTTGAACGATAAGTCTGGCGAGACATTCATTTAAGAAAACACTTCAAGAAGCATAATCTAAAATTACATAATGTTATAATTCAACGAATCACGGGATGAAGTATTGTTGACTCGCATAAATGTAATTCATTGCTTCACAAAAATCGGTCGAAACACGTAACCATAAACTAGCTAAAGGAAATGATATGGGTTACTCCTTATCAAAGTGCGACATTAATTTGCTCATTAAAAACAAGTATTTGGATAAAGAGTATGAAAACACTCTTAGTCAATATATGTTTAAAATTAGCTTCAAATTATGGTGTCGTGGTCGAACATGAAACATTACAAAGCTTGAGGACGAAATTCCAACGCTTATAAAACAGACGAAGTCTTTATCGAGTGGGAGATTTGGCGGCGATTCCCAGGTCCCACTTACTTCGAGTAGTATAATTGAAAAATCACAAGTGAATGAATTGGTAATTGATGATGGAGACATTATCATAGTAAACCCAGTGGGAGGGCTCCCTCCCCCCCACACTCAAAACACTAATGCAGCTAATGCTAATCAAGTTGAACCTGAGAATCACGTTGCTGAACCAACAGATGAAAATCCAGTAACGACACAACTACCCATTGTTCCCAGTGGGAGTGGATTAACCAACTCGGTTCCAGGTCCTAGTGATCAAGGAATTAACCTCGGAGGTAGAATCCCGAGACCGAGAGGACGTCCAAGGAAAGTTCTCAATCAAGGTTCCAGCACTGCCATTATTCCCAGTGGGAGTGATGCTTCGATAAGAAGCATTATTCCGAATGGGAGTATCGATCAAACTCAAGATGGGACAAACGAGCCTAGACGAAGTCAAAGGCAACGAACTTCTCCCAAGAAGTATCCCATTGAAAGAGGTGAAATACTCACTCTAACGTTTGTTGATGAACCGGTAACGGTTAAGCAAGTAATGGAAGGACCTCAAGCGAGGGAATGAAGGAAAGCAATGGAGGAAGAGATCGCCTCAATGAAAGCCAATTCAGTATGGTCTTTAGTTGATCTACCTGCTAAACGCAGAGCATTAGGGGCTAAGTGGGTTTTGAAGCTCAAACTCACTGCTGATGGAGAAGTCGTGCGATACACAGACCGACTTATTGCGAAAGGATATACCCAGCTGCATGGAATGGACTTCGATGAAACATACTCACCGACTCTGCGTTATACCACGGTTAGGGTCATCCTTGCCCTCGTTGCATGCCTCGATCTCGAGCTGCACCAAATGGATGTTAAGACCGCATTCCTCCATGGAAACCTGGAGGAAGAGATCTACATGGAACAGGCGGTGGGTTTCATTACTCCTGGAAACAAAAAAAAAGTTTGTAAACTCCATAGGTCTATCTACGGTCTTAAACAATCGTCTCGGCAATGGTATCGCAGGTTCCACGAGGAAATCGTTGGAAATGGATTCGTGAGCCTCCATGAGAATCCCTGCGTGTACACTAAGACCTCCAGATCTAAGTACGTCATCTTAACCTTTTACGTGGATGACATACTCATTGCTGAAAACGATGTGAGTTTCATGAAACAATCGAAGTCCTGGTTAGCATCAGTATTCGAGATGAAAAACATGGGAGAGGTCACGTACATCTTAGGCATTAAAATCACCAGAGATCGTGCCTATCTCAAGAATCATACATCAACAAACCGTTGAAAAGATTCAGAATGCTAGATGCCAAACCCGTGGAGACGCCGGTTGTGTTTGGGTGCACGCTGTCAAAGCGTGATGGACCGAAAAACCAGCAGGAGCGTGACCAGATGATGGGCGCAGAGTATTTGAGCATGGTCGGAAGTCTGATGTACGCCATGCTCTGCACTCGCCCAGAAATCTGTTACGCCGTTGGCCTAGTAGCTTTATTCCAATCAGACCCCAACTATCAACATTTAAAAGCCGTAAAACAAATTATATGTTATCTAAAATGTACTGCTAATGCCGCCATTTCATGAACGAGCTAAAATCAATCATGTGTCGCGCTGTCTACGATGGAATCAGAATTCGTTGCCCTCTCCAAAAACGCACAGGAAGCGGTCTGGCTAAAAAGACGTCTTACTGCATTGCTAGGCACTGACAAAGAGAGTAAGCCTGTGATGGTATACTCCGACATTCAGGCAGTCATTGCGGCAGTTAAGAATCCAATGTACCATAGTAGGACTAAGCACATTTATGTGAAATATAATTATGCTAAATCTGTAGTGGAAGACAATATAATCACTTTAGAATACTTGTACACAGGCAATATGGCGGATCCTCTAACTAAGCCTTTACGCAAGGATGTATTTGAAAAGCACGTAAAACTGCTAGGAATGCGTAGAGTTTAGAATGTGGCTCGTATTAGTGATAAAATTTTGATTATTGAAAGTTATATTTTGATCGAATAAAGAAATGCAAATTGAGTACATGATCTATCGACGTCATGATAAATAATTAACATCGAATTTTACGGTCTATAAACTAAGTCGTAGGAGGATGTAAAAGTTCTCTGTTCAAAATTATGTCGAATGTGGGCCTTGCCTCGTCACACAGGCACGGTCGTCTTGTAGGTGAGGGGGACCTCTACCATAACAAGTTCGGCTAAGAACCATGGGGATAAACCTGGTTACATGAAACGATCACCTAGTCTCGGTAAAACACGAGTTAATCCTCGTTTTGTAAATCGCAGTGATGGACTCCGTCCGTCATCTTCCACATTCAGGGCTAGATGAAATAATCTCCGGTAGCATCATTGACATATCCCACCCCTGACTTTTTCATTTATGCTATCGACGCATGCTTCATACTGCGCGTGCCATGTTCGACCATGGGGTCATGCTCGGTTGTGCTAGCTAGGATCCTTGAGATTCCGATGGGCGCAAACTTCTTCACCTCGAACGTGTGATTGATCTCGGGTACCTTATGAAGAGGTGCCCAAAGTATGCTCATGGACTCGGAACTCATACCTAAGGTCAGGCTCGATGTTCGCTTCCTGACGTACGAGCGTCGTGCTGAAGAAAAAGGCCAAGTGACCACGTCTTTGGAAACCGATTGAGTTTGACTAAGAGTATGAGGGATGAGGATGGTCAAGTTCACATGTAATTCACCGACTCTTGTATTCACTAGGTGGCAACCAATCGGATATTAGTTGAAGGTTGTGAATACTTGTACGGATGCCCTGGAGAAGTATTCAATTACTGTTGACCAAGGATACAACGCGATACGATTAATGTTTTATTAACAGGTTGATTGACTACAGGGAATCAACGTTCCGCGGGCGCTACAACACTCCTAACAGATGAGTAGCATGATGCCCGTCGTATCCACTGGTCACACGGCAAACCTCGTATGAACTGTTCGGAAGCAGGGGCAAGATCGGAAGACTGAAATGTTGATGCGATTCGGACAACGATAGATTAACAAACACCCTCCCATTACAGCGAGTAGGAGCTATTGGCATAAGGTGTACGGGCGCCGTAAATGGTAGCCCATTAATATATGTATATGTTACCTAAGTCAATTGGGTAAATTTCACCTTAGGGTAATTGGGCATGACCCAATTCCCTAATGACATGAGAGGCCCAAAATCGGGCCTCCCTTATACATGGAGGTAGCCGGCCGAATATTAGTACCGCATAGAATGGAGTGGACTTTTGTCCACTCCATTCCTCCTATATATAGAGGTGTAATGGGATTTTCAAAATATAATTCATAACTCTCCTTAAGAGTAAATTGGAGTGAATTTCCCTCACTCCTTAGTACAATATTCGGCCGGACCTTGTTCATCACCAAGGGTGTGCCAAATTGCTTTCGGGCAATCAACTTGAGGATCTGTCCCCGCCGAAGAACTGATCAGAGGATTTGCTGTGGAGCTATACTTCGTGAGACTTCTTTCTAAGAACTTGCAGGAGGTTCCGACTGGTGGATCGTGAACTCCCTCCACTGATGGATATACGCCCAATTTGAACCCGTTGACTTCCGAATCGTTTCATTTTGATCACCCCGTCAATGATTGTAAATTGAAACTTCGACCCAAACACCCCGCGAAAACGCCAACGGTCCGGACGAGGCCAAAATACTCGTCCGGACCGAGGCAGACTCACCTAGGTGAGGTCGGGTGGCCACACCCGACCTCCCCTAGGGGAGATCGGGTGGACCAACCCGATCTCCCCTAGGGGAGATAGGGTTGGCCAACCCTATCTCCCTTAGGGAGGTGTTGGGTGGCCACATCTAACCCCTACCATTGGGGGTCGGATTTTCTCCCCTCCCCAAGGGCCCCGGCACCATTTCCCGACTCCGATACTCAGTTTATTTTTGCCAGCCTCTCCGTGCTTTAAGGTCTTAATTACGAGATTAAGGGCTAATTAATTGTGTTTAAAGGTTAATGATGTCATTAAGCCACCTTAATGACACCGTTGCCTATAAATACAACCTTCCACCATTCATTTGATCATCTTGGCTAAGTGGACAATTTAGCTCTGACATCTCACTAGCTTTATCTCTCTAAAAGTATCGTACTGACTTAGGCATCGGAGAGGGTACATCAAGCACCACCACCCCCTCCGTGGTTGGTATTGCCCCTCTTGCAGGGCACGAGGAGAAGAGAAGGCAAAGGACGGAAAGATACGGATCAGGACGACAAGGCTTAGAAGCACCGAACCCGCAATTTCTCCTGTGAGGAATAAGGCTTAGGTCGACCACCCGTTGACTTGAGACTTAGAACCTAACACTTGGCGCCGTCCGTGGGCTTCGAACAGAAAGCCTGGCAATAACAAGAGCGATGACGAACAGCTTAGCATCTAGACATCACCGCCCACCTGGGGGCAATAGGCGAGGGAGACAGCCTATACCTCCAGCAAGTCAGCCTAACCCAACAGTGGCTATGGTCATGATGGGGGCCAACCAAGACAAAGAGAAGGTGATGAAGAGGAAAAGGCAAAGAAAGATGAAAAACGGAGTTGCACTCCGCCTGAGTTGGTAGCTTTTTCAAGGACTGGCTAAGAAGTGACAAAGGGGTAAGGCTGTAAAGGTAACAAGCATACCTTGGCAGCCAGAAAGCGTAGAAGGAAAGAGAACAAGGGACTCCATCATAAGAGGTTTCCGATACATAGATGACATCAAGCAAATGCCGAGGGAGTCCATGTCAAGCTACTTTGAGAGATTCTTCAACTATGGTGCAAGCATGGACATCACAAGAAGAGAGGCCGTAAGGGCCTTCCTTAGAAACATGCATCCAACTTCATTTGAAACATACGGAGGGCTCTATGAGATGGTCATGACAAGCACAATGAGGGAGCTCAAACAAAAGCTGGACAAGGCGTTTGCAAAAGAGATGGGGCAAACGGAAGAAGTCCTTGAAAAAGAAAGAGAGACTGACATACTGGAAGGAGGTGTAAATTTCAATTTCACACCCCTTACAGTGAAGATAGATGAAATTTTTCAGAAGTACCTCAAGGAAGAGCTACCCACATGCAAAGAGGAGGGCAAAGCCTTCCTAGGAAGAGATGCACAGGGTAGGTGTGAGTACCATGGGACCTGGGGGCATCAAACCAATGATTGCATGGTGTTGAAGATAGAAGTGGAGGAGATGGTTTACAAAGGAGGCCTAAGGGAGTACGTAGCAACAGACAAACTCACCACCCCATATCCTTAGTTTCATATTTAGCACTTTGCATGTTCAAGCATTCTAAGTTTTCAAAAAACAACTTTTGAGAAGGAGAACACAAGAAGTTACTCCAACTCTACAACTATCTTCGATTTCCTCCAAAGGGTGTCTTGATCCACCCAAGGCATCCCATGTGTACATAAAGGCTTGAATGCTCCTAATGAAGTAGAGGTTACTCAAAAATATTTTTCAAAGAAGGTGGTGATACAATCATTATGTTATCCTTACACAGATATGACTTTCAAGTCAGCAACACCCTCGACGCCCCCAAGAGCGTATCTTGAGAGTAGTTTTCATACTACGACCTTCGACGCCCCCAAGAGCGTATCTTGAGAGTAGTTTTCATACTACGACCTTCGACGCCCCCAAGAGCGTATCTTGTGAGTAGTTTTCATACTACGACCTTCGACGCCCCCAAGAGCGTATCTTGAGAGTGGTTTCCAAAAACTACGAATTTCGACGCCCCCAAGAGCGTATCTTGAGAGTAGTTTCTAAAAACTACGACCTTCGACGCCCCCAGGAGCGTATCTTGAGGTAGATTTCAAACTACCAGATTCGACGCCCCCAAGAGCGTATCTTGAGGTAGATTTTAAACTACCAGATTCGACGCCCACCAGGAGCGTATCTTTGGTCTAACTTGTGCCCTCCGGGAGCCTATCCTGTGAAACGATAAGTGCCCTCCGAGAGCCAGTCTCGTGAACAGTTTTTGACGCCCACCAGGAGCGTATCTTTGGTCTAACTACTGGCGCCCTCCGAGAGCCTGTCTCGTGAACAGATTCGACGCCCACCAAGAGCGTATCTTTGGTCTAACAGTATCATAGACACCATTTAAAGGGTATCAGAAAAGATCATTGCACCATACAAAGAAGGATCCCATGAGAAAATAATGGCAAAGTAAAGTTATATAAAGAACACATAATATTTTTTCCTTGATGAGATGGCAGGTATGACATGAAGGAAAACACAAAAGAAGGACAAGTAAAGGAAAACACACCAAAGGAAGAGTCCATGATCAAAGGAATACATACAAAAGCATACGAAGCACCCATCAAAAGGCAAGTGATCCACACTGCAACAACACAATACGAAAAAGGAAAGCAACACAAAATCCTACAGCAATCCCAAAAGATACTCAACCCATCAAAGGGGAGGAAGAGTATGGTCGTATATACAAAGATAGAAAGATGTCAATACATCAACCAAAGCCCTCTGGGGAGTCCCCCTGACCCCCGAGGACGAACCACCAGCAGAGATAGAGGAAGAGGATGAAGAGTCCGAAGTGTCAATATCCACAGGCGTAGCATCCACCTGTGCAGGGGCAGGCTCGTCAGCAACAGCAGCCTGACCCCTAAGGACAGCCATGTAACCAGTAGCGTACGGTCCAAAATCACCCAGATTGCCAACCGGAAACTGAGGATCAATACGAAAAATATGGTCAACAAGATACTCACCAAACTGGTTCATCTCCTGAGTAAGCCGCACACTGTAATCAGCAGTAAAGGAAGAGGAAGCCTTGTACTCAGACACTGCAATAGCCCTCTCCTCTGCCCGGCACCTTGCCTCGAGTTTCCTCAACTCCTCAGAATGGAGTGAAGATGCGACCTCAGCCTCACGGCGTAAGCTACCTACGGTAGTCTCAAGTAAAGACACTTGGTCCCTGAGCTCCTGCATCTTCAGATCAGACATGCGTGCCTTCTCAGTGGCAAGGTCCGTCTTCAGGGATACCTGGCTATCTTCAAGAGCCTTCTTCTCATCGGATAGCTCAAGAACAAGGGACGACATGTTCACCATGTCAGACATACCCTGGAAATTTAACAAGAGATGAGTAACTGGAAAAGCAACCCCATGAAAGTAAAAAGGGTAAGTGAGACACCACTCACAGGCACATAACGGGATAGTACACCCTGAACAAAACGCCGGGTCTCCCTAGGAGACTTAGGCTGAGCAACACGATCACCAGGAGGGATGGCACCGCGAAGCACACGGATACCAACCTCCGGAGTGCGCAACGAAGATCCACTATCAAGGTGAAACTCCTTCCACCCGGCAAAAGGAGTCCACTCAGACCCAACGATATCCTCGTCAGTAAGGCGCATAAAATCCTCCAGACTCAAAGCCGGAGGCCCACCTATACAAACAAAGGAAGATAAAGAAAAATACAAACATAGAAGCATCAGTGACATGGAAAAGATCGAACCTGACGACCGTGCCCTCGGCTGGGGGCAGGGGATGGAGAACCAGTGACCACTCCACCATCACCAACAGGTCGCTTCCCTTTATCAGCTCGGGAAGGCGCCTCTTCGACCACTATCGCTTTGTCGCGAGACAGGGTCGGGGGACGAACACCAGGAGGAGGAGGATCTGCAGCCTTTTTCTTCTTGACAGCCGAGGCCCCGGCCTCAGAGTCGGACCTCCGCGACTTGGACTTAGAAGGTCCAGAGCCCTTTCCCACAGAGACAAATCTCTCAGTCACCAAAGGAGAGTGTCCTAACAATACAAGGAAAACAGCGTAAGAAAAAACATAAGTATACCATAAGAGGAAAAGAGAAGGAAGCATACCAGAGGCCCAGCAGTCTTCCCAAGCATAGGGGACTTCTTTGGAGTAGAGCTAGAGCGAGCCCTCCTCTTGCTCAGATCGACCGGAGCTGCCTGCACGTTATACGTTTTCCCGTGAAACCAACCTACAAGGGAAGAGCAGAAAGTAAATGTAGATGAGAAGACTAAGTAACATACCGAACCCCCGGAGTCAGGAGTCAAACTAATCCCTGCCTCATAAAGATCTGTCTCGGTTACCAAGGACACGGGGCAGTATGACTGGGTCCTGTTGCTCTCATAGATGGTCTTCATAGTCTCTAAGTCCACATAAGAGAACTCCCCAAAAGCAGGCCAGCCGTCTGACCGATCCTCATTCAAAACCGGCCAGGTAACATATCGATCCGTAATGAAGAAATAATGTTTGGCCCAGTGGCTCGCCGAGTTATCGCTCCGGGCCACGAAACGAAGAGAAGTATCCCACTCAACCCCGCTCAACCCGAAATCGGCAAATCGGGAATCTTTGAGGGATGGATGGCGAGTTACAAAACTCGCGAAGCCTACCTTCCTCTGATACTGGAATCGATAGAAGCATCGGAACAAGACCAATGAATACTTCCAGGAGTACCGGTGGCATAACACCCGGAAGCTCACCCAGACACGGATAGCACTAGGGGCAAGGTTCACAGGGGAGATCCTAAAGAACCTACTCAACTCTACAAGATCATCGCAATAATGCAGCCGCAATCCAAACCGAATCTGGGAAGGATAAACAACAACCTTCCCCCTGGGGGCTCTGTCACTGTCTGGCGGGCATTCCCCAAAGAAGGTAGGAAGGGATATAAAGGCTCATCTAAGGGGCAAATGTCACCTAAAGTAACATGCTCGTTATAGTCAGACCTAGTCAGGTAGTTCTCCGACAAAGCAGCGAGACCTAAATCAAAGGCAGTGAGAAATTCCAAGTTTGAATCAGGCTCCGACTAACACCTCGGCTCAGTGTATGGCTTAGAATTCGACACCAAACTAAGGGAAGGAAAGAAAGCAATGCGGCGAATAGAAAGAAAGAGAAACTTACTCATCCTTCGAAGGATGTAACGCTTTTGCAGAGTTTGTGTACGGGGACACCACCACGAATACAGTACCTGCCACGGCATGACAGATGTCAAAACAAGAAGACTTCCGGAAAGACCGAGCATACCCCGGCACCCGACAAACAACAAACAAAAATCCAAAGGCATCCAACAAAGGTAACAAACGCACGTCAAGGACACCCCAACGATAAAATCGAACAGTTTTGCTCAAACCGAAAATCAATTCCCGGGTAAAATTACGATTACGCCCTCCAACGGGAATCAACACACAAATGGCGCCCCAACGTCAAATTCAAACGGGAATAGTCTAAACGGACAAAACACTATCTCCGGACGACCGGCTTATATTTTTTCCCAAATCGGCGGTTATCTACGGCAATCACATATTCAATCAAGCATCGGCAATCCAAGTATCGATATTTTACGCGGTAACAAAAGGGAAAGATTGGACCTTTGGAAAACCCGACCCGATTTGATAAACGGGTCCGGAATTCGAGTTTGAAGATCGCCGGAAATCAGCCTCTCGCCGGAAACCAGACCCCGACGTCGCCGGAGGTCGCCTCAGATCACGCCGGAGCTGCGCCGCCTCGCTGTCGCCCACCCCCGCCGGAGCAGATGCTGCTGTCGTCAGGGACAGCCTCGCCGTCAACCACCGTCTCCGCCCTGGTCTGCGCCGCCTAGAGCCGTCGGATCGCCTCGCCTCCACCGTGCCACCGGGAGCTTCCGTCGTCGCCCTAGAACCGTGCCGCCGTGTCCGTGCTGGTCGGAATTCCTGGTCCCCCACCGGAATTTTGACCGGCCCCTCTCCCTTGGTGTGCAAGAATTCCTCCCTTGGTTTCCAAGTGTGAGGAAAAAAGGAAAAGATGACAATGGTGGCTAAGTGAGGTAATTTCTTTACTCCTCTATATATTTGAAAAGGTGTAGGGTTTTTTAAAGTGACATAATCACAACACTCCATTTAAAATTAGAAGAGATCTAAGGGTCAAAGGAAAACTATCATCTTTACCCCCCTTAGACTATGGTTAGGCATATTTCCACTCAAGTTAACATCCCATGGGTTTATTTTTAAGTATCCCATACTTAGGAAAATTTTAGACCAAAATTAAAATTTTTCTCCACTTAGACTTATCCCGGCATGAAATTGAAGCATGGACTCGTTTAGCTGTATTCATATTGCATCCCCACGTGAGCGTATATTTTTCAAGTATACACTCTTGACGGGGATATATTTATTATTTCCATCTCAGACGGACACATGCTTGGACACGTGTCCGTGCTATTCTAACATTTGCAATCCCTCTATCTTATAAGACAGGGGGCAGAGTCAGAGACACACATCCATGGGTAAGTAAGGATTCCGACAAAAGGTAAAATCCCGGCTTCGAATTGCGCGTGTCATACCATCCTAAAATAGAGTCAATCAAGGGTCAGGCCATTGGTTGACTCGGGGGCATGTGATGGATATACGCCCAATTTGAACCCGTTGACTTCCGAATCGTTTCATTTTGATCACCCCGTCAATGATTGTAAATCGAAACTTCGACCCAAACACCCCGCGAAAACGCCAACGGTCCGGACGAGCCAAAATACTCGTCCGGACCGAGGCAGACTCACCTAGGTGAGGTCGGGTGGCAACACCCGACCTCCCCTAGGGGAGATTGGGTTGGTTCACCCGACCTCCCCTAGGGGAGATCGGGTTGGTTCACCCGATCTCCCTATCGGGTTGGCCAACCCGATCTCCCCTAGGGGAGATAGGGTTGGCCAACCCGATCTCCCCTAGGGGAGATAGGGTTGGCCAACCCGATCTCCCCTAGGGGAGATAGGGTTGGCCAACCCGATCTCCCCTAGGGGAGATAGGGTTGGCCAACCCGATCTCCCCTAGGGGAGATAGGGTTGGCCAACCCGATCTCCCCTAGGGGAGATAGGGTTGGCCAACCCTATCTCCCCTAGGGAGGGGTTGGGTGGCCACACCCAACCCCTACCCTTGGGGGTCGGATTTTCTCCCCCCCCCCAAGGGCCCCGGCACCATTTCCCGACTCCGATACTCAGTTTATTTCCGCCAACCTCTCCGTGCTTTAAGGTCTTAATTACGAGATTAAGGGCTAATTAATTGTGTTTAAAGGTTAATGATGTCATTAAGCCACCTTAATGACACCGTTGCCTATAAATACAACCTTCCACCATTCATTTGATCATCTTGGCTAAGTGGACAATTTAGCTCTGACATCTCACTAGCTTTATCTCTCTAAAAGTATCGTACTGACTTAGGCATCGGAGAGGGTACATCAAGAACCACCACCCCCTCCGTGGTTGGTATTGCCCCTCTTGCAGGGCACGCGGAGAAGAGAAGGCAAAGGACGGAAAGATACGGATCAGGACGACAAGGCTTAGAAGCACCGAACCCGCAATTTCTCCAGTGAGGAATAAGGCTTAGATCGACCACCCGTTGACCTGAGACTTAGAACCTAACATCCACAACATCTTGGGCAAAGGAATCGACTAAAAGTATGTGCGAATTCTTCCGCTGCGTAATTGTGATTACTAGGACGTACTTGAATTTAGTGTTTCCTAGTATTACGTCCCCGTAATCCAACAGGACCGAACCGAACCGGATTTTACCCTACCGAACCGAACCGGATTTTCTGGACAGTACCCGAACCGGAATTTCAAGACCGAACCAAACCAAACCAAACTGGAATTGACTGAACCGAACCGTATTTTCAAAACCGAATTTATGTCAATTAAAATAGGGTGTCATGTTTTAAATCCAAATTTTTTTGAACCTCAATAGGCCTACATAGTGCTCAAGGGTTGATAAGCTTTATTCCTTGTTTCGATTATGGGGATGGATCTCGGAGATACATGTTTTTAGGACTGGTATAATTAGTGGGCTGAATTGCAATTTTTTATAATTCAATATATATTTATGCATGATTAGAAATGTTGTCTTGACTAAGTCAAGCTAGATGGATAATGTATATTGTGGGCTGAGCCCTGGTTCAATATATGGAATGCGCACTACGATAGACATGTTATGATGGTTGGAAATGCCTAGGATTCATGTCTAGATATTTTCTTGATTGAATATAAGCACGAATTGCAAATCAGCCCCTAATGTTTAAAATTATTTTAAAATCGAAAACCAGTAGCCAAATATGTATGATTGATATGGAAATATCATGTTTGACACGTATGCTAGAATGTTAAGGATGTAGCTGCATTTGATAATTTACTTGGAAGTAGAATTATGTATGCAAGCATGAGTTCCTCGGAATATTAGACCCATGACGGGTAAGCATGAGTGTGGTTTGTATGATGAATGTTACTGGCATATGATAATTTACGTGGATAGTAGAATTATGTATGCATGAGTGAATTCATCAGAATATTTTTCCAAAACAAAAGGGGCCTTGGGAAAGCCAAGATCAGGTATGCTTATTTTAAAAATCCCCGTTCTGGTAATTTACGATTAAAACAGTTTTAAAAATACCGATATAATGGATGGAAGACGACGATAATGTGAACTCTTTCACAGCCATCTTCCATTGGTTTACTGGTGGTCGGTTGGTTTAGATGACTGAGGAATCATTATTTGTCGGATTTCATCTTAATAGAAATTTGATCTATGCAATTCTGTCTCAAAATGATATTGTCTCCCTGATTATGCGTGATTATCAATGTGTTAGTTTTCATGGCTGAACCGTTACAATTCTACGAGTCTCGCACCCTGGACGGCATGGACTATGATGCATGTAGAGACAATGTTTTGGATCTCATGATCGCTGCGGATCTTGACGATCAATCAATCCGACGGCGAAATGGATAAGCCTTGACGGATATGGAAACCAGCATGAAAGAAACAGCATGAAAAGGTTGTGGAAGGATCGTAATGCACGAGAATTAATTCTCTCGCAACTGTCAACTGACGTAGAAAGAGATTTTATACAACTCAGCGCATTCCATGTTTGGTGTGCCATATACCTTTGCTTCAATAAGTGTAAGGGCGCTGAAGCACGAGCCTTAATGGCAGAATACTACAGTATTCTATGCATTGATGACGGTGTAATAGCCTTTTATGATCCCGCTGACGAGTTAGATGTATGGACAAGGACTCAGAAAGTAATGAGGATGTTTCCTCTTTTATGGTTTGTTGACGAAATTGGGCTCACGCGTCTGATCAAATCGATTAAGACGACAATAGACCTATTCGAAGTAGATGATAACCAAGGAAACTTTCCGAAAGAACCTGAGGCATTCGATGAAAGATTCATTGGTATGCTAAAATGATTGGAAACCCCCGGCAACAAAAGGTCTAAATAGTGATCAGTACCTTTACGGTACAACTCGGTTATGAAAACATGCCCATCACTCTTTTTCGGTACTGCTTCAAGTTTGAGATCTGAGACCCCAATATTGTTTATGTTGGGTTTTCCTATTGTTCATTTTGTTTGAATTCTGGTTATTATTATTTCTGAATTATTGAATAAAGTAGTTACCATTCGATTCGAAATGAGTTCTGCTTATCAAGAATAATCGGCTCCGCTAGAAACGAGATCGATACGAAATGTAAGCAAACCGAAGTAGTAAGGCTGTTGGAAATAGCCAAAACAAACAAATCCATACATTTTATCCTATGATGGGTTTCGGTATAGCCGTTAGGCCCATTAACGACGAGTAAACGGTGAAGTAGGCCCACTGGGCTCCAAAAGAGGCCTAGAATGCCAATGTGAGGGGACCCGGCAAGGTCGGTCCCGACATATGAGCCTGTACGCTCCCGATGATATGCCTTTGAGTAGGCTCTGATGATATGCCTTTGAGTAGGCCCCGATGATATGCCTTTAAGTAGGCCCCGATGTTGAATCCCTGAGGATGTTGGCCCTGTCCCGATGACGAGGGGCCCCGAGCGGTGACCAAAGGAGATAACTCTGGAGTCCCCGACTTCCGTCGGGACTTGCCACCAGAGGATGAGGCCGAGAAACACGCCCACTATCAGCAGAGTGGGGGAGTGGCCTGAAAAGACGGAACGTGGGCTGACTGCCCCTAGCAGTTACCGCGACAGGTAACTGGCGTAACTCCTCCCCTATATAAAGGAAGAGTTACCTCAGAACTGATATACGCTGATTTACACACTTATACTACCATACTTGCTTGCCTACATCGAGGTACTCATTTAAGCATCGGAGAGGGATTCTGGGTCACCGCCCGGTCTATCCCCTTCTTGCAGGATTACTTGGAGCAAAGGAGTTCGGACTTCCGTCAAGAACGTACCGGAGTTCCAACCGTGATCCAACATTGGCGCCGTGTGTGGGAATCGTAAAAAAAAGCAAAGATAGCTTCTACCCATTCGATGGCTGGCAAGCAGAAGAAGAAGTAAGGACAATCCGGCGGTTCCCGTCATCCTGCTACAACTCTGAATTCGGAGCTGCCGGAACGCAGTGTCGATTGGAATGATCCTCTCCCTTCTGGTTCCCAAACATGGGAGCATCATGACAATCGCGAGGATTCCGTTCGAAACTCGTTGGAGGACAGGGAGGAGGTCCCGAGGAGGGACCAGGATGCTCCTACAAAGGTGGACTTGACGAAGGCTATAATGGAGGCCATGCCGATATTCCTGGAGACTATGGAGGCTCTCCTGGACCGAAGGGAGGCCGCCAAAAAGAAGGAGGAACAGTTGCCTCCGTCTCCGCCGAGGGAGAATCGGGACGAGCAGGAAGCTCAACTCGAGAACCAGGACAAGGGCAAAGAGCCCGCTCAGTCGGAGCAGTTCGTGATTGATGGGCCTGGACCGGTGTAGCATAGGACCATCCCTCTTAATGGTCCTATCACCCCCGACCAGGTGGTGAAGATTGTGAACATCTGTTTGGGAGACCAGAAGAAGATGATGTCGGAGCTGAGGGATCGATCCACTCATCCCTTTGTTCCCCGATTGGTGAACACCACTGCCCCGCCAGGACTTGGTATCCCGACAATCAAGGAGTATGATGGCGAGGGAGATCCAGTTCGCCATGTCCAGAAGCACGTCATGGCTTGTCTAGGCAGAGCCCCGAATGACGGTATAGTGTGCGTTCTGTTCCCGGGCACACTTGGTGAGAGGGCCCTGACATGGTTCTTCAGCCTTCCTCCAGGATGCATCTCTACCTGGACTCAGATGCATGATTGTTTCATCCAGCAGTACCAGGGCCGTCGATGTCTCTTGAAAGCGCGAGGTCCCTGGCCGAGGTGGTACAGAGGCCCGATGAGTCGCTGGCACATTATTATCAGAGGTACACTGCCAGCGTGGCCGAAATTGATGAGGAGCTGTCGGAGGGAGAAACCATCCGTACCTTCATTCGGAACCTGACTGCACCGTATGGTTCCGACCTGATGCACAGCGTGGCTGAGAAAGCTGTGTGGAACATGGAGGCGTTGCAGAAGAGGGTGAAGCAACAAATCGACGTATAGGAGTCGAAGATAGCTGCCAGAGACCTTGATCCTCCGAAATCGAACAAGGGGAAACAGTCGTTCAAGCCCTCAGACGATCGAAGGAGGAAAGATAAACCCGAGAGTAGTCGGGGTCGAGGTCGTCCCGATCGGAGAGAAGACAAGCGTCCCTCGAAGTTGGACAAACGGGAGGACCGTTACACTCCTCTCATTTGCTCCATGGGTACTGTGTTGGCGGTGATGGACCGACAGGGTATCACTAGATACCCCCCGAAGAAGGATGGAGAGTTCATGGGAGCCCGTACCGATCGCTATTGTCGTTTCCACCGCACCAGCGGTCACGACACTAACCATTGTCGGTAGTTGAAGAAGAAGATTGAGAAGCTGATCCAGAAGGGGAAGCTCAAGGAATTCGTGGCTGGGCGACGAAGCCGATCTCGTTCCCCGTCCAGATCACGGTCCCGTTCCCGATCCCGCGACCGGTCCCCGAAGAAGGAGAAGCCCGAGTCTTCCGATGCCCGCAAGGAGAAGCGGGGGACCATTAACGTGATCCATGTGGGATTGGCTGCAGGAGGTGATACCACGGCATCTCGAGAGGTCTATGCTTCTCAGATTCCTATTGCTGTGGTGCTGGGCAAGAGGACCCGATCTTGGACCCCGAAGCAAGAGATGGTGATTCCCTTCTCAGCGGAGGACCTGATAGGCGTGGAGACCCCGCATGATGATGCTTTGGTCGTGACCCTGAACGTGGATGGGTACGAGATGAAGCGAATCTTGATTGATGGAGGGAGCTCCTCCGATATTTTGTTCATGGATGCACTGAAGGCAATGGGAAAAACTAAGAAGGACTTGAAGCCTGCGGACTTCCCGATGGTCGGATTTTCTGGGTCTACCTCTTACCCGGTGGGGGTGATTACCTTACTGGTTAAGTTCGGTAGTGGCTGGAAGTCGGAGAAGAGGAACGTGGAGTTCGTGGTGGTCGAGTCCGCGTGGAATTATAATGCAATTATCGGGAGGACCACCATCAACCCGCTGGGGGCAATCGCCTCAACTGTTCATCAGAAGATGAAGTTTCCGACCGACCACGGAGTCGGGGAGGTCCAAGGTGATCAGGTGGCCTCCAGGAGGTGCTATGTCAATACCACTCGAAGGAGAAATCGGGAGGCTATGATTGTTCTCCAGACTGATGCTGATCCCCGAGAGGAGTTTGGGCGTCCCGCCTCGAAGGAGGATTTGAAGGAGGTCGAGATTGATGGACCTCAGAGGAAGGTGAAAATCGGGTCCGCTCTGACGGAGGAGACGGCCCGAGAACTGATTGATCTGTTGAAGGAGTTCAAGGAGCTGTTTGCCTGGTCCCCGAGTGACATGCCAGGAATCAGCCCCGATGTGATTACTCACGAGCTGAAGATTGATCCCGCGATCAAGCCGATTACACAGAGAAGGCGCCCGATGGGTGCCGACAAGAAGATCGCGATCCAGCAAGAGGTGGGCAGATTGCTTGATGCTGGATTTATCAAGGAGCTCCGATTCCAGACTTGGGTCGCCAACCCAGTCCTGGTGAAGAAGAGCAATGGCAAGTGGCGGATGTGTGTTGATTTCCGCGACTTGAACAAAGTATGCCCGAAGGATTGCTATCCGCTCCCGAGGATTGACCAGCTGGTGGATGCAACATCGGGACATGAGCTGCTGAGCTTTATGGATGCCTACTCCGGCTACAATCAGATCAAGATGTCCAAGGAGGATGCCCCGCATACCACCTTTTATGCTGATAGCGACATCTATCACTATGATGTCATGCCCTTTGGACTGATCAATGCAAGTGCAACTTATCAGAGGATGGTGAACAAGCTGTTCGGGGATATGCTGGGGAAAACGATGGAGGCCTATGTAGACGATATGCTGGTAAAGTCCCGACAGGCCGAGGATTATGTTCACAGCATAGCCACGGCATTCGAGCGAATGAGGCTTCATCAAGTTCGCTTGAACCCGACCAAGTGTGCCTTCGGAGTGCACTCAGGGAAATTTCTGGGCTTCATGGTGAGCCAGAGGGGAATCGAGGTGAACCCTGAGAAGCTGAAGGCGATCGAGGAGATGAAGTCCCCGAAGAACCATCGGGAGGTGCAGGTGCTGAATGGCCGACTAGTCGTGATGAACCGCTTCCTGTCCAAGGCAAGCGACCGATCCATGCCGTTCTTTGAAGAGCTGAGGGCCAACAAGAAGTTTGAATGGACTGCCAAGTGCGAAGAGGCGTTCCAGGCACTCAAGCAGCACCTCCGCACCCTCCCGCCGTTGGCGAAGCCCATTCCAAGCGAGCCACTCTATCGTATTTGGCTGTTTCTGAATTTGCTGTTAGCTCTGTCTTAGTGAAAGTCGTAGAGGGTAACCAAGTCCCCGTCTATTATGTAAGCAAGGCACTCGCCAAGTCTGAAATGAATTATCCCGCCGTTGAGAAGTATCTTTATGCGTTGATTGTTACTGCTCGGAAGTTGAGACATTACTTCCATGCGCATGAGATTACCATTTTGATGAATCAGCCCTTAAAACATTTTTTGAACCGACCTGATGCGTCGGGGAGATTAGTGAAATGGGCAGTCAAGCTTAGTGAGTTCCGCATTCACTTTGCTCCGAGAACGGCTATTAAGGGCCAGGCGTTGGCGGATTTCATAGCAGAGTCTACAGCCCCCGATCTAGAAGAAGCGGGTCCTGTAGAGGGGGCAACCATGGAAGCCCCGATGCCAGAGCAATCAGAACAGCCCGATAACGAAGACACTTGGGAGATGTATACCGATGGCTCCTCAAATTCAGAAGGATCGGGAGCAGGGTTTGTACTGATACCGCCAGGTGGAGGCGAGCCCCTTCGATATGCCTTGGCCTTGACGTTTAGGGCCACCAACAATGAAGCTGAATACGAGGATCTCATCACCGGCCTCAAGATTGCTAAAGGAACGGGAGTTGGTCACTTAAAGGTGAAGTGCGATGCTAGCCTGCTTGTGAACCAAGTTCAGGGGCGATACGAAGCAAAGAGCCCGATGATGAAAAAATACCTTCGGGAGGTGCAAACCTTGAAGAAGAGTTTCAAGAGCTTCGATATTGAGGCGATCCCGAGGGAGGATAATGTGGAAGCAGATGCTTTGAGCAAGTTCGCCTTGGGGGCACCCCTCGATGAAAGTCGGAAGGTGCACTTCTTGGAGAAGGTGATCTTGTCAACCACCGATCAATCGGAGGTATGTGCCATCGAGACCGGATCGGAGGAGCCCACTTGGATGACCCCGATAGCCGCGTACCTGACTACGGGTGATGGATATACGCCCAATTTGAACCCGTTGACTTCCAAACCGTTGTATTTTTATCGTCCCATCGCCAATTGTAAATCGAAACTTCAACCCGGACACTTCGCGAGAACATCGACGGCTCGGACGGGGCCGAAGCGCCCGTCCGACATAGGCAAACTCACCTAGGTGAGGTTGGGTGGCCACACCCGACCTCCCCTAGGGGAGATCGGGTTGGCCAACCCGATCTCTCCTAGGAGAGATCGGGTTGGCCAACCCGATCTCTCCTAGGAGAGATCGGGTCGGCCAACCCGATCCCTCCTAGGAGAGATCGGGTCGGCCAACCCGATCCCTCCTAGGAGGGATGGGGTTGGCCAACCCCACCCTCCCTAGGAGGGGTTGGGTGTCCTCACCCAACCCCTACCCTTGGGGGTCGGATTTCTCCCCCCCCAAGGGTCCCGACACCACATTCGGACTCCCATGCTCGGTCCACTCCGCCTACCTCCTCCGAATCCTAAGGTCTTAATTATGTGATTAAAGGTTAATTAATTGTGTTTAAAGGCTAACGATGTCATTAAGCTACCTTAATGACACCGTTGCCTATAAATACCCCACCTTCACAACTCATTTGATCATCTTGGCCATTTGGACATTTTAGCTCTGACATCTCTCTAGCTTTATCTCTCTAGAAAAGTACTGACTTAGGCATCGGAGAGGGTTCACCAGGCACCACCCCCCCCCTCCTCCGTGTCTGGTATTGCCCCTTCTGCAGGGTAGAAGGAGAGAAGAAGCAGAGGAAGGAAGGAAGGAAAGGAGAAGATAGACTAAGGCAGAGCAGCTCAGGAACATCGGATCACACACATCCCCCGTAAGGAGTGAGATCAAAGCTGACACCCGTTGACCTAGATCTCATAACTTAACACTTGGCGCCGTCAGTGGGCTTCGAACAGAAAGCCTGGCTATTACACGAGCTATGACGAACAGTAGGGTGTCTAGGCCCCAACACCCACCCGGGGGCAATGGGCGGAGAAGAGAACCCATACCCCCAGGGAGGCGGCCTAACCCTGGGAAGCAGCCAATGCATCCAGAGCCCCAAGAAATACCACAACCTCCTCAGCAACAGAATAACCAGGAGGGAGGACCTTCACGCCCAGCTGGGGCTGAGTCCTCCACAGCCTCCACCCCCCGGGCAAGAAGGCCACAGAGAGCAAGAGGACAACAGGGAGTGCCTTCCCACAACACGGCACCCCCTGAGGGATACTATTATGAGGAGCAACCCCAAAGGTACCCATATGGGATGCCGGAACAAAGAGATGATAACCGCGCCCACACAGCATATGCAAGGCCGGCATACACCCAAGGGACTTACACTGAAGCTCATGAGGAGGAGCAGATCCCGACAGAAGAGCACTACTCGCACCCTCGAGCAGGGCAACGAGAGGAACAAAGAAGATATTACCAGGAGCCACCCCCAGAGGGAAGGCAACAATTCGTGCCTCCTAGGCAACAGCAGAACAACAGGGCTTACACCCCGCTTGGGGAGGAAAGACAAGCAAGACCTCCAAGGAGGCAGGACTTCTATGAAGCACCCCAGCAGGCGTATCAAGAGTACACCTACAGTCCATACCAGCAGGGACAAGGGAACCCAGTAAGCCCAGTCTACAACTACAATGGATATCAGAGGGATTATACTCCGGCACAGGTAGTGATCACCCCGGAGGAGATAGAAGCCATGATAACCCGGAAATTGAATGAGTCAAAGAAACCCAGCCTGCATTGTCTAAGTGACAAGACGAACCACCCTTTCACAAGGGAGCTGGAGATGAACAGGGTGCCAGACTCCCTACACACTGTGCAAATTGCAAAGTACAATGGAAAGGGAGACCCCCTAGAGCATATCCAACAGCATGAGGCTTCTCTATTCGGGAGGACAACTGATGAAAGATACAAGGCACTCCTTTTCCCAAACACCCTATCAGGCGTGGCCTCACATTGGTTCTTCAGCCTGCCCTCTGAGAGCATCCACTCATGGGAGCAGCTAAAAGCTAAGTTTCTGCAGAGATACCTAGGGGAGAGGAAACTCCTCAAGGGAACAGGCTCCATTGATGATGTAAAACAAGAATACGATGAATCCCTGGCCAGCTACTATACTAGGTTCAACCAGAATATCGCAGACATCCAGGGAGACATCACTGAAGGGGAGATAATCCGAGCCTTCATCAGAAACTTAGGTCGCTTTGGGTCAACATTGGCTGAAAAGATGGCCAAAAAGCCAGCAAGCACCTTGGAGGAGCTTGCAGGGAGAGTTAAAACGCATATTGACCTTGAGAGGCACAGGGCAAACAAGAAGGCCAAAATTCAGGCAGCCAAGGAGGATACTCAAAGGCCAAACAAAGGCAAGCCACCCCAGGCACCGCAGCATGCAAGGCAGCAGGAGTGGCGTCCGCCACAGCAAAGAAACCAAATGGGTGAACCTTTAAAGGCTAGAGAAATCAATGTCATTAAGTTCATCCCACTGAACGCGACTCCAGCCACCGTACTTAGAGAGATGCGGAACCAAAAGCTATGGTCACCCCCTGCAAGGTGGAGAGCCCCAATGGTGGGAAATCATAAAGATAGATGGTGTGACAACCATGAGGCTTATGGTCACGACACAAATGAATGCTTTAGCCTAAAGCTAAGCATAAACAACATCGTCCAGAGGGGAGAACTAAAACAGTTCGTAGACCATGGGGGCAATAGTATGCAACTGGGGCCACCACAGAAAGACAAGGGCAAGGGAAAGGTAGACTATAACCCTCCACCCAATAAAAGAGGAGTCATCAATATGATACATGGAGGAGCAGCATCAGGTGGCCCAACGGCTAACGCAAGAGAGGTCTATGCATCCAAGCTAAGCTCAGTGCCAAGGTGGAGGAAAAGGCCAAGAGAAGGAGAAGAAGTGAAGATCGAGTTCTCGGAGAAGGACAAGAGCCACATCGTCTTTCCACATGACGATGCTCTAGTTATTACTTTAGATATTGACAATTTTGATGTAAAGAGAATTTTGGTGGATGGGGGCAGCTCAGCTGACCTCCTAAGCCTGAGAGTGTTGGAAGAGATAGGGAAAACCAAAGCAGACATCAAACCGGTCAACTTCCCTCTAGTTGGCTTCTCAGGGGCAACAAGTTACCCCCTGGGAATGATAACCCTACCAGTGACCATGGGCCAAGGATGGACCCAGCTGAAGGTAAATGTCAATTTCTTGGTGGTTGAAACCCTGGGAGCCTACAATGGGATCCTAGGAAGGACAACCATAAACCCATATGAAATAGTGCCATCCACTGTTCACCAGAAATTGAAGTACATCACGGAGAACGGGGTTGGAGAGGTCCTGGGTGATCAACGCACCGCAAGGCAATGCTACGTCAACTCAATGAGACGTGGATCACACGGGACAGATACAGTGGCTGTAGTCATGGTAGGGGCCAACCAGGACAGAAGAAGGAGGAGAAGGAGACAAAGGCAAAGAAGGAGGAGGAGTGGAGTAACACTCCGTTTGAGCAGGCAGTTTTTTCAAACAGTGCCTACAAGGAGACACAGGAGCAAGGCTGTGAAGGTGACATCCATACCTTGGCAGCCAGACACCATAATAGAGAACAGGACAAGGAACTCCATCCTAAAAGGCTTCTGCTACATAGATGATATCAAGCAAATGCCGCAGGAGTCTATATCAAGCTATTTCCAGAGATTCTTTGATTATGGTGCCAACATGGACATCACAAGGAGAGAAGCAGTCAGAGCATTCATCAGAAACATGCATCCAAGTTCATTCGAGGCCTATGGAGGGCTCTATGAGATGGTCATGACGAGCACAATGAGAGAGCTCAAGGCGAAGCTGGACAGGGCATTTGAACAAGAGGCGGAACAGTTGGATGAAGTTCCAGAAAGAGGAAGAGAAACAGACACATTGGGAGGAGGTGTCAATTTCACATTCACACCCCTCACACTCAGCATAGAAGAAATTTTCCACAAGCACCTCAAGCAAGAGCTACCAACATGCAGGGAGGAAGGCAAGGCCTTCCTAGGAAGAGATGCACAGGGTTGGTGTGAATACCATGGAACCTGGGGGCATCAAA
The DNA here is from genome assembly GCA_036873135.1 of Clarkia xantiana subsp. parviflora. NCBI lineage: Eukaryota > Viridiplantae > Streptophyta > Magnoliopsida > Myrtales > Onagraceae > Clarkia > Clarkia xantiana. Next base: position 14,943,187 of record JAPTYO010000001.1, read on the forward strand.
CCAATGACTGCATGGTGTTGAAGGTGGAAGTGGAAGAAATAATTTACAATGGAGGCTTCAAGGAGTACGTGGCAACAGACACAATGGCCACCCCATATCCTTAGTTTTCATATCTAGCACTTTGCATGTTTCACCTCTACAAGCTTTTCAAAAACAACTTTGGAGAAGGAGAACTCACGAAGTTCCTCCAACTCTACAACTATCTTTCATTCCTACAAAGGATGTCTTGGCGCACCAAGGCATCCCAAGTGTACAAAAACATGAATGCTCCTAAGGGAGTAGTAGTTACTCAAAAGTATTTTCCAGTGAATGCAGTGGTATAACCACGAAGTTATCCTTACACAGATATGACTTCAAGTCAATGACAGGTTCGACGCCCCCAAGAGCGTATCTTGAGAGTAGTTTTCATACTACGACATTCGACGCCCCCAAGAGCGTATCTTGAGAGTAGTTTTCATACTACGACATTCGACGCCCCCAAGAGCGTATCTTGAGAGTAGTGTTCATACTACGACCTTCGACGCCCCCAAGAGCGTATCTTGAGAGTAGTTATTACACTACGACCTTCGACGCACCAAGAGCGTATCTTGAGAGTGGTTTCCAAAAACTACGAACTTCGACGCCCCCAGGAGCGTATCTTGAGAGTAGTGTTCATACTACGACCTTCGACGCCCCCAAGAGCGTATCTTGAGAAGTAGTTATTACACTACGAATTCGACGCACCAAGAGCGTATCTTGAGAGTGGTTTCCAAAAACTCCGATTTCGACGCCCCCAGGAGCGTATCTTGAGGTAGATTTGCAACCTACCAGATTCGACGCCCCCAAGAGCGTATCTTGAGGTAGAAAAAACACTACCAGTTCGACGCCCCCAAGAGCGTATCTTGAGGTAGATTTCAAACTACCAGTTCGACGCCCACCAAGAGCGTATCTTTGGTCTAACCTGAGCCCTCCGGGAGCCTATCCTGTGAAACGTTAAGTGCCGTCCGAGAGCCTGTCTCGTGAACAGATTTGACACCCGTCAAGAAGGTATCGGTGGACTAACCTGTGCCCTCCGGGAGCCTATCCTGTGAAACGTTAAGTGCCGTCCGAGAGCCTGTCTCGTGAAAAGATTTCGACGCCCACCAAGAGCGTATCTTTGGTCTAACAGTACAACGTATACCGTGTAAGGGGTATCAGAAGAGATCATCACACCATGTTTAGAAGGATACCATTCTTAGAAGGATACCATGCTCAGAAGAATACCATGAGAAGGAAATTTCTAAGAAAAGTAATGTGAAGAACAAGTAATGTTTTTTCTTTATGAAATGGCAGGTAAGATATGAAGGAAAGCACGAAAGAAAGATAAGTAAAGGAGACACACCAAGTAAAGGGTCCATACCCAAAGAGCCATACACAAGGCATAGGGAGCCATCATGAGAAGAGATATATACAAAAGCATGAGAAGTACTAATGTAAAGGCAAACGAACCACGTAGTCAACAACACAATGTGGCAAAGGAAAGTAACAACAAACACCATCACAATCTCAACGGACACTCAACCCATACAAGGGGAGAAGGAGTGTAATTATATACAAGGATAGCATGAGATAAACACGTCAGTCAGAACCTTCGGGGGAGTCACCCTCACCCCCTGAAGCTGAACCGCCAGCGGAAATGGATGAAGAGGAGGAGTCTGAGGTACCAATCTCCACAGGTGTAGCATCCACCTGGGCAGGGGCAGGCTCGTCTGCAACGGCAGCCTGACCCATCAGAATAGTCGCGTAGCCAGTGGCATATGGCCCAAAGTCACCAAGGTCACCAAAGGGGAACTGAGGATCAATCCGGTATATGTGATCAACCAGATACTCACCGAACTGGTTCATCTCCTGGGTGAGACGCGTGCTATAATCGGCGGTGAAGGCAGAGGAGGCCTTGTACTCAGATACCGCGACAGCCCTCTCCTCCGCCCGACACTTAGTCTCCAACCTCCGCAGCTCCTCAGAATGAAGCGACGCAGCAACCTCAGCTTCCCGACGCAAACTGCCCACAGTGGCTTCAAGCAAGGACACCTGGCCCTGGAGCTCCTGCAGCCTCAAATCAGATATACGCGCCTTCTCGGCAGCAGTGGCGACCTCCGCCTTGAGAGAAACCTGGCTGTCCTCAAGGGTCTTCCTCTCGTCAGATAACTCGAGCACGAGCGAAGACATGTTCACCATGTCAGACATACCCTAACAATTCAAACAAGGGGTGAGTAACCAAAGGATAGCAATTATGAAAGTAATGAAAGGAAAGCAAGGAACAACTCACAGGTGCATAACGAGAGAGTACCCCCTGAACAAAGCGCCGAGTCTCCCCAGGAGACTTGGGCGGAGCAACACGATCGCCAGGGGGGATGGCGCCGCGGAGTACGCGGACGCCAACCTCAGGAGTCCGCAAAGAGGAAGTGCTATCGAGGTGGAACTCCTTCAGACCAGCGAAGGGAGTCCACTCAGACCCAATAACATCTTCATCAGTGAGTCGTGCGAAATCCTTCCGACTTAAAGTCGGAGGCCCACCTACACAAGCAAAGCAAGTCAAAGGAGAGTATAAACATACAAGGATCAGCACAAGGTAGAGATCATACCTGAGGACCGTGCCCTCGGCTGGGGGGCAGGGGAACCACCACCAGCAGGTCGCTTCCCTTTGTCAGCCAGGGAAGGCACCTCTTCGACCACCATCTCCTTATCACGAGATAGGGTCGGAGGACGAGCAGTAGGCGAAGCAGGATCCACAGCCTTCTTTCTCTTAGCAGCCGAGGCCCCGGCCTCAGAATCAGATCGCCGCGGCTTGGACTTGGAAGGTCCAGAATCTCTGCCAACGGAGACGACCCTCTCAGTCACCAAGGGGGAACGCACTAGCAAAGTAAGAAAAACAAGATAAGGAAAACATAAGTTACATCATAAAGAAGCAAATAGGAGAAAGCATACCAGAGGCCCCAGCCTTCTTCCCAGGCAGGGGGGATTTCTTCAAAGCAGAACTAGAAGGAGCCTTCCTCTTGCTCAGATCAACAGGGGCTCCCTGCATGTTATAGGTTTTTCCATGAAACCAACCTACAAAGGAAGAGCAGAAGGTAAATAAAGATGGAAAGACCAAGTGACATACCGAACCCCCGGAGTCAGGAGTCAGACTGATCCCGGCCTCGTAAAGATCCGTCTCAGTTATTAAAGACACGGGGCAGTAAGACCGGGTCCTGTTGCTCTCGTGAATGATCTTCATAGTCTTCAAATCATCCGAAGAGAACTCTCCAAAAGCAGGCCAACCATCGGACCGATCCTCATTCAAGACCGACCAAGTGACGTATCGGTCCGTAATGAAGAAGTAATGCTTAGCCCAGTGACTGGCCGAATTGTCAATCTGGGTCACGAAACGGAGGGAGGTATCCCACTCGATCCCACTCAACCCGAAGTCAGAAAATCGGGGATCTTTGAAGGTCGGATGGCGAGTTACGAAACTCGCAAACCCCACCCTCGTCCGGTACTGGAACCGATAGAAGCATCGGAATAGAACGAGAGAGTACTTCCAGGAGTACCAATGGCACAATACCCGGAAGCCCACCCAGACACGGAGGGCACTGGGGGCAAGGTTCACAGGAGAAATCCTGAAGAACCTGCTCAACTCTATAAGCTCGTCACAGTAAGGCAACCTCAGTCCGAATCGGATCTGAGAGGGGTACACGGCGACCTTCCCTATAGGAGGCTCCGTCACCGTCCCGCGAGTATTCCCCAAGGAGGGGAGAAAAGGATACAGAGGCTCATCTAGGGGACTGATATCTCCTAGGGTAACATGTTCGTTGTAATCGGACCTAGTGATATGGTTCTCTGACAGAATAGCAAGACCTAAGGCAAAGATAGCAGGAAACCCCAAAGCACGAATCAAATTTCGACTAACACCCCAATGAAGGTCACGATACCAAGCTAGCAATAGGAAAGAAAGTAACGCGACCGAAGAGGAAGAGAAAGAGGAACTCACTCATCCTTCGGAGAATACGGCGTCTCTGAAGAGTCTGCGTACGTGGACACCACCAGGAGTATAGTACCTGCCACGACACGACAAATATCAAGACAAGGAAAATTTCCGAAGAACCGGAAATACTCCAACACCCAACCAACGACAACAATCAAAGATCCAAAGACACCCTCCAACAAAGATTAACACACCAACGGCGGCACGACATCAAATTCAAGACCGAGATAACCCAATCGGACAAGAAACCATATCCGGACGACCGGCAAACATTTTTCCCCAAAATCCACAACTACCAACGGCTATCTACGGCAATCCCACATTCAATCAAATTTCGGCAATCAAGCATCGGCAATCAAACATCGGCAATCAAATACCAACGATTCGAAAATCGACATTTTATACGGTAACGGAAAGGAAAAGAATGGACCTTCGGAAAAACCGACCCGATGTGGTAAACGGGTCCGGAAGTTGAATTTTGAAGACCGCCGGAATCAGTTCCCCGCCGGAGCCTCGATTTTCCCGCCGCCGGAGATGATCTCGCTCGCCCCGCCGTCGCCGGAGGGCCCTGCACGCCACACCGGAGTCGTCTCCCTTCGCCGTCGACAACCCCCGCCGGATTTGGTGTCGTCGTCGTCAGAGGCGAGCCTGTCGTCAACCACAGCTGTCCGTCCAGAGCCACGCCGCCGTCGTCGTCGTCGATCAAGCCCCTGACCGCCTCCGCGTCGCCGTGGGCTGCCTCCCGCCTGGAGCTGTGTCGTCCCCTCCGGCCAAACTCCCTCCCGTCGCTGGTCCCGGCTGAATTGCTGGTCGGATTTCTGCCCCTTGGTGGAAATTCCGGCCGGCCCTTACCTTGGGGGTGCTCTCCAACCTTTCTTGCTCTCCAAGGGTAAGTGAAGAAGGAAGATGGTGGCTAAGGTGACTTTTGGAGGTATTTTTCTAACTCCTTTCTATATTAAAAGATGGTAGGGTTTTTTAGAGGGTTTTTAATCACCACCATCCATCTCTCCTTAAATAAAATCTAAGGGTCAAGGAAAAACCATCATTTTTGTCCCTTTCACCTATAGCTAAGTATATTCCCATACTTAGAAAAATTATCAAGATAGTTTTATTTTTGAGCATTCCATACTTAGGAAAAATTTTGGCCAAAATTAAAATTTCTCCTCATCTAGATGGAATCCCGGCACGAAATTGAAGCATAAGTTACTTAGTTGCATTCGTATCACACCCCTGTGCAAGTTTGTATTTTTTGAGTGTACACCTGTAGCAGAGATAAGTTTATTACTCCCACCTCAGACGGACGCGTGCCTAGGCACACGTCCGTGCTACTCTGACGTTTACAATTCCTCTATCTCAGTAGACAGGGGGGCAGAGTCAGAGGCATGTATCCACGGGTAAGCAAACATTCAGACAAAGAAGGTAAAACCCCGGTTTCAAATTGCGCGTGTCATACCATCCTAAAATAGAGTCAATCAAGGGTTAGGCCATTGGTTGACTCGGGGGCATGTGATGGATATACGCCCAATTTGAACCCGTTGACTTCCAAACCGTTGTATTTTTATCGTCCCATCGCCAATTGTAAATCGAAACTTCAACCCGGACACTTCGCGAGAACATCGACGGCTCGGACGGGGCCGAAGCGCCCGTCCGACATAGGCAAACTCACCTAGGTGAGGTTGGGTGGCCACACCCGACCTCCCCTAGGGGAGATCGGGTCAGCCGACCCGATCTCCCCTAGGGGAGATCGGGTTGGCCAACCCGATCTCTCCTAGGAGAGATCGGGTTAGCCAACCCGATCTCTCCTAGGAGAGATCGGGTCGGCCAACCCGATCCCTCCTAGGAGGGATGGGGTTGGCCAACCCCACCCTCCCTAGGAGGGGTTGGGTGTCCTCACCCAACCCCTACCCTTGGGGGTCGGATTTCTCCCCCCCCAAGGGTCCCGACACCACATTCGGACTCCCATGCTCGGTCCACTCCGCCTACCTCCTCCGAATCCTAAGGTCTTAATTATGTGCTTAAAGGTTAATTAATTGTGTTTAAAGGCTAACGATGTCATTAAGCTACCTTAATGACACCGTTGCCTATAAATACCCCACCTTCACAATTCATTTGATCATCTTGGCCATTTGGACATTTTAGCTCTGACATCTCTCTAGCTTTATCTCTCTAGAAAAGTACTGACTTAGGCATCGGAGAGGGTTCACCAGGCACCACCCCCCCCTCCTCCGTGTCTGGTATTGCCCCTTCTGCAGGGTAGAAGGAGAGAAGAAGCAGAGGAAGGAAGGAAGGAAAGGAGAAGATAGACTAAGGCAGAGCAGCTCAGGAACATCGGATCACACACATCCCCCGTAAGGAGTGAGATCAAAGCTGACACCCCGTTGACCTAGATCTCATAACTTAACAACGGGGGCAGTCCCCGATGTTGAATCAGCAGCCGGCAAATTACGCCGAATCGCGCCCAATTATGTGATGGTGGACAATCAGCTGTACAAAAAGGGGTATTTAACTCCTTACTTGAAATGTGTGGCTGAGCCCGATACAGATCGGATCCTTAGGGAGGTGCACGAAGGATACTTGGCTTGTCATGAAGGTGCCCGATCCATCGTGAGGAAAGTGCTGAACCTGGGCTATTACTGGCCCTCAATGAACAAGGAGGCAACGATGCTAGTCCGATCTTGTGACGCTTGCCAGAGGTATGCCCCGAATATCGTGGCTCCAGCTGCCGACCTGACGACCATTAAGAGTGCTTGGCCCTTCGCGCAATGGGGAATCGATTTGGTGGGACCCCTTCCAGTTGCAAAAGGTCAGTGCCGATATTTAGTCGTTGCTATTGATTAATTCTCGAAGTGGATAGAAGCTAAGGCGTTTGCCAAGACAACGGGGAATCATATCCTCAAATTCCTCCAGACCCATGTTATATCCCGATATGGGATCCCTAAGGTGTTGATTAGTGATAACGGCCCTCCGTTTAACGGGGCCTAGTGGAAGGAGTACTTGGAGGATCTGAAAATTGAGCATCGGACAGCCTCTGTCCATCATGCTCAAACCAATGGACAGGTGGAGTCAGCCAACAAGATCGTGATGGATGGCCTGAAGAAGAGGGTCCATGCCTTGAAGGGAAAATGGCTGGATGAGCTGGAAAATGTGCTTTGGGCTGTTAGAACAACACCCAAACGATCGACTGGGGAGACTCTGTTTGGCCTTGTTTATGGCACGGAAGCAGTTGCTCCCGTTGAAATAGCTGTGGCATCCCATCGGACGAGGTATTACGAACCTCTGTCAAATGATGAAATGAGGCGCCTGGACTTGGACTTGGTCGAAGAGAAGAGGCGGAGTGCCGAGGAGGCCCAGGCTCGGATGCGCCTGGCGACGACCCGATATTATAATCGACGAGTCAAGTCTCGACAGTTCTTTGTCGGGGAACTGGTCTGGCGTCGGAACGAATTTACCCTTTTGGATCGGATCAACAAGATGTTACCAAAATGGGAAGGACCTTATAAGGTCGTGGGGATGCCAGCTCGAAACGCGTATAAGTTGGAAGACCTCGATGGCAATGTGTTGAAGCATTCTTTTAGTGGCGAACACTTGAAGAAATTTCATGCTTGATATTAAGTCGCCTTCAGTGGTGCAAGTTGTTTATTGTTTTGATTTGATGTAAAAAGGTTTTGAGCCATCAATGAATAAAGAGGTTGCTTCCGACCAAAATGTGCTTAGACTTATCATTCTAAGTATGCTTAAATCGCCTTAAGTGGTGTGATTAAATCGCCTTAAGTGGTGTGGATAAATCGCCTTAAGTGGTGTGGATAAATTTCCTTAAGTGGCACGATTGAATCGCCTTAAGTGGTGTGGGTAAAATGTCTTAAGTGACGCGTCGAATCACTCTAAGTGGTATGATCGAATCGCCTTAAGTGGCGTGGTTAATTCACCTTAAGTGGTGCAGCGATAATCGGAACCAAAAGGGATTGATGTTACAAAGGCCTAAAAGGTTCACGATAAACGAAGGAAATTACAAGGATTCAAAAATAAAACGTTAAGCTTGATCCTTGGCAGCGTTGTGTGGAGCAGAGTCCACGAGGTCCGTTGCAGAAGGCTCCGCGATCTGAGGATTGGATCCTGGAAGTATAGAGTATATAAGTTGATATGCTCACATTGCATCTTGTCATTTATACTTGCATTTACTTCTATCATGTCATTAGATGATTGTATAACGTTATTATATGGTGCATATATCATGTAGTACATGTTACATGGTGTATGCACCTTGGTGCACCAAGTTGGGCACATAGGATAGCTAGTCCTAGTTGGTGATCCTTATCACCTAGTATATATAGTTTACCTATTGCATTGTAATCCCTAATCATCAATCAACAAATGATTCAACCTACTAAAGTTATTATGGTATCAGAGCCACCTCAAATGGCGGCACAACCACAAAGCTAAAGAAGACCAAGTTTCTTCAAAGTTTTGCTTTAACATTCACCTTGTTCAAGTGTGGATTTGCAACTTCAGCTTCGTGGATCATCTTTTCTACTTCAACAATCCATTTCTTACTTAAGAATGGACATATAGTAAGTGGAATTTCAAGAACTCAACACGCATAAAGTAGATCTGCACCTAGACTAAGCATAGCCAAGATGACTTAGTACTAGTTTGCTTGTTCTTGAAGAATTCAGCTTTGTTGAGCTGATTGCGTGTTTGATATTGCTATTTCCTGGAGTTTGCTTTGTTTCTCTACATTTGGATATGGATTTTGAACATGTCTCAGCTGCGCCCCTTGCTTGATACCTGGAATTTCATTGCTTGATTTCCCTTATCTACACATTGCTCGGCTGAGGAGCATTTGTGCCTACCTTGTGCTTTGTGTTCATATCTTCAAGAATTCTGAGCTTTCATCAATGGAGAATGGTTTCTAATCCATTTCTGTTGAATTTCAAGCTTTGAAAGTCACAAATCTTGTTGCGGAATTGTACAAGCAATCTCATAGGGTGAGCTGGATTTTGTCCTACTATCAACAACCTTGGTGTACTACTTTTGTTTGTAGTGCAACTTGTGTATGCGATTTTGATTGGATTGTGGCAGCTGATTTCTTGGATTTGGATTCCTATTATTCACATTCCATACCTACTTGTGTTATCTGAGTTACAAAATGGCTCAAGAAACCAATGTTGATGACCCCCTTTACATACACCCCTCAGACACCACTGGCCATATGCTCATCCCTTTCCAACTACAAGGAACCTCCAACTATCATGTTTGGAGCACATCAATCAGAGAAGGCTTGTTGGTGAAGAACAAGCTTGGTTTTATAGATGGCACATTCACAAGATTGGATGTTGATGTCAATGATAGAGTGAAATGGGATAGGGCAAATGCAATTGTCAAGGCATGGTTGAGGAACACTGTGGCCAAAGATTTGGTGAATGGTTTGGTCTACAACACAACTGCTTCTTCTATTTGGAATGACTTGAAGGAGATGTTTGATAAAGTGGATGGCACACAAATCTTTCAATTAACAAGGGAGATTTATCAAACATCTCAAGGTGTGCTCTCTATCACTGAGTACTTTGCCAAAATGAAGCAACTCTGGGATGCCCTTGCTTCCATTGATGATTTGGATCTTCAATGTGCTGGAGACATTGCCATTGTCAATGAACACAAGGAGAAGCAAAAGTTGATGGCATTTCTTCTGGGACTGAATGACTCCTATGGACACATTAGGAGCACCTTACTTATGAGACAACCACTTCCTTCCCTTAGCATTGCCTTCTCTGTATTGGTACAAGAAGAAAGCCAAAGGACCATCTCTGGTTCCATTGGTGATGTGGGTGAGGCAACTGCCTTGTTCACTGGAAAGCATCCATCCTATGGTGGTGGTAGAGGCAATGGAAGAGGATATGCAAGGGGTAGAGGCTTTGCTAGAGGCAATGGCAATGGCATTGGAAGAGGAAATGGCTTTGGAAGAGGCAACTTCAATCCTTCAAGTCAGAGACCACTCAATACTTGCAACTATTGTGGCAAGAGAGGTCACATTGAAGACAATTGCTACATCAAACATGGCTACCCATATGATCACCCAATTCATCAAACCAATCCAAATGCTCCTAAGAGGAATTGGAATTCAGCCAACATTGTTGAAGAAGGTGGCAACTCAAGTACAATTGAGCATGTGGCAGCCAAGGACAAAAGGATATTTCATGGCACAGCTGACAAAAGAATCCAACATGTTGCTGCCCATAATGATCACTTTGATCATACACCCCTAAGCTTTGAGGATATGGATCAAGCTCATGTCAACATGGCAGGTATATCTAGTGATTCTATGGTTTGGATAGTTGACTCAGGTGCTACTAACCACATCACTCATCAAGTTGAGTGGCTACATGATTTGAAGAAAAGTGATTCAGATCACCAATATGTGCACTTGCCAAATGGTCACAAATGCAAAGTGACTCATGTTGGTTCTTGTTCTTTCTCAAGTGGATTTACCTTGACCAACATACTCTTGGTCCCTGACTTCAAGTTCAATCTGATCTCTGTTTCTAGGTTACCTAGCCAGTTAAATTGCAAAGTGATCTTTACTTGTGATCATGTGTTACTTCAGGGCCAGAGTGGCAAGTCCATGGTGATTGGGGAATGGAATAGAGGACTATACACTTTGAAGGATGTGGTGCCTTCAAGCCCAAGGAAGTTAGCAGCTGCTTGCTTGGAGAATAAGGATGAAGTATTGAGATGGCATAGGCGTTTGGGCCATGTCTCTGAACAATATTTGAATCATTTGGATGTTTTAGGCATGAATAAGACATATGGTTGTATCAAACAATGCACTATTTGTCCTCTTGCAAAACAATCTAGATTTTCTTTTCCAACCAGTGATTCTATTGCTTCAAAGCCCTTTGATTTGGTTCACATGGATTTATGGGGTCCTTACAAAGTGCCAACCTTCAAGAACAATCAATACTTCTTGACCATTGTTGATGATCACTCAAGGGCAACTTGGGTTTACTTGATGAGGCACAAAAGTGATACTTTCTTGCACATCAAGAATTTCCTAATCATGGTGAAGAATCAATTTGGAACAATGGTCAAAACTTTGAGGAGTGATAATGGGACTGAGTTCATCAATTCTATTTGCAAAGGTTTGCTTCTTCAATTTGGCATTCTTCATCAAACAAGTTGTGTGCATACACCACAACAAAATGGAAGGGTGGAACGCAAACATAGGGACATCCTCAACATTGCTAGAGCTATAAGATTTCAAGCATCCATGCCTTTGAGGCATTGGGGGTATTGCATACTCAATGCTTGTTACTTACTCAATAGGCTTCCCACCTCTATCTTGAAGTTCAAGTCACCTATTGAAGTGTTATATGGCAAAACTCCTTCCCTTCATCACTTGAGAACTATAGGTTGTCTATGTTTTTCAACCAAATTGAACAACCATGATAAGTTTAGTCCAAGAGCTGAACCATGCATCCTAATGGGATATTCAACATCTCAAAAAGGATACCTTGTGATGAACATTTCAAACTCAGTGTTTCATGTATCAAGGGATGTTCATTTCCATGAAGATATTTTCCCCTTTAGCATGTCTAAGGATGCTCTAAAGGCTCTTATTCCATCTTGCTTGGGAGTCAAGCAACCACTTGAGGATTTCCCACCTGAGAATCCTTTTCATTTTGACATGGATATATCAACCAACTCTCCTCCCATTGAGGTTGTCACACCTCAAATAGATGATCAAGCACCTCCAATTGAGGATCAACCACCTCAACAACCAATTGAGGAAGAAGCACCCCAACCTTCCAATCTGAGAAGGAGTCTTAGAATTGCACAACTACACCCACCACCTCCTAGGAGAAGTGCAAGGCTTGCTGAACTCAAACAAAGATCAAGTTCAAATGCTATCTTTGGAATGGAGAAGTATATCTCCTATGACAACTTGGGTCCACAATACAAATGCTTCTTGGCTGCTCTTGACAAGATCAAAGAGCCAACCACCTATAAACAAGCAATCAAAGACCCAAAATGGATCTTGGCCATGAAGGAGGAAATGCAAGCACTTCAAAACAACAACACTTGGGAGCTAATAGAACTCCCACAAGGCAAATCTTCAATTGGTTGCAAATGGGTATTTAAGGTCAAATACAATTCTGATGGTTCCATTGAAAGATACAAAGCAAGATTGGTTGCCAAGGGATTCACTCAAATTGAAGGGACTGATTTCAATGAGACATTCTCCCCTGTAGTCAAAATGGACACAGTGAGGATCATATTAGCTTTGGCAGCTTCCAAATCATGGGGATTGTACCACATGGATGTAAACAATGCATTTCTTCAAGGTGATCTAAATGAAGAAGTGTATATGGACATTCCCCAAGGTTTTAATCATTCCAAGTCTCTTGAGGGATATCCCAAACTTGTGTGCAAGCTCAACAAGTCCTTATATGGTCTCAAACAAGCTTCAAGACAATGGAACATCAAGCTCACTCAAACCTTATTGAAGAATGGTTACAAACAATGTGCCTCAGATCATTCCTTGTTCACCAAGATACAAGGTGATGACAAAGTTTTTCTTCTCACCTATGTTGATGATCTTCTAATCACTGGCTCCAACACCAAGATGATCAATCAATTGAAGAACACACTCCAAACACACTTCAAATTGAAGGACTTAGGAGACTTGAGGTACTTTTTGGGACTTGAAGTTGCAAGGTCAGATAGAGGTCTTGTAATCAACCAAAGGAAGTATGCAATTGAGCTCATTGAAGATGCTGGCCTAGGGGCTGCAAGGCCTGCTGAAACCCCTATGGAGTTCAATGTCAAACTCACCACACATGAGTATGACAAAGCAACTAATTCAAACATTGATGATGCACTCTTGGAGGATGCCACTTCTTATAGGAGGATCATTGGCAAGTTGCTATACCTTACCATGACAAGGCCAGACATTAGCTTTTCAGTGCAAAGACTCAGTCAATTTGTTGACAAGCCAAAGAAGTCCCATCATGATGCAGTCATAAGAGTCATCAGATACATTAAAGGCACTCCAGGTCAAGGATTGATCTATCATTCCAACAACAAGCTCAATTTGAGTTTGTTTTGTGATTCTGATTGGGCTGCTTGCCCTTTTAGTAGGAAATCAGTGAGTGCTTATTGTGTCAAGCTAGGAGAGGCTATGATAGCCTGGAAGGTAAAGAAGCAAGACACAATTTCCCTATCAAGTGCTGAAGCAGAGTATAGATGCCTAAGGGTTGCAATTCAAGAGGCACTTTGGGTGGGAAGAATCCTCAAGGAACTTGGCATACAAGTAAATCTTCCTATCCCAATCTACACAGATAGCCAAGCAGCTGTAAAGATTGCAAAGAATCCCATGTTCCATGAGCGCACCAAGCACATTGAGCTAGACTGCCACTTCACAAGACATCATATTCAACAAGGATTCATAGGTGTCCATTACATTCCTTCAAAGGAACAACTTGCTGACTTGCTTACCAAGGCATTGGTCAAGGGTCAACACTTAGCTTTGCTAAAGCTATATGGAATCAAGGATGTGTTCCAAGAAAGAAGAGAAGAAGAAGAAAAGGATGGGAGAATATAGAGTATATAAGTTGATATGCTCACATTGCATCTTGTCATTTATACTTGCATTTACTTCTATCATGTCATTAGATGATTGTATAACGTTATTATATGGTGCATATATCATGTAGTACATGTTACATGGTGTATGCACCTTGGTGCACCAAGTTGGGCACATAGGATAGCTAGTCCTAGTTGGTGATCCTTATCACCTAGTATATATAGTTTACCTATTGCATTGTAATCCCTAATCATCAATCAACAAATGATTCAACCTACTAAAGTTATTAGGAAGACTGGCCGCGGGAGGATCGTACCCTTGAAGGTCAGCCATTGAAGCGTCGGTTGTCGGGGGATCAGCTGTCGGGAGGTCTGCACTTGGAGGCTCCACCGTGCCTTCAGCAGCCGCCATTCCCTCGGGGGTGTTAGCCTCATCAGTCTCCTCTGAAAGGTTGAAATACCTCTCCGCGAAGGGGGCGAGAGTCTGAGACTTGGTGAAGTCGATGGCACCACCATACTCTAGATGGAGCTCCTCGACAGCGTTGAGCAAGGTGGTCTCCATCTCCACAGTACAGAACCTCACCGCGTCCAATTTGAAGTCCTCGGAGCCCCGATAATCTTCCCGACCCTTGGCCAGCTTGGGGGGAAACTCAGCGATCTCCCGCTCCATCTGTTGGGACCGATTGGCAAGAAGGACTTTCTCAGCCTCCAGTCCCGCCTTGACGTCCTCAAGGGCCTTCTTCTCGAGGACGAGCCTGTCCCGATCCTCCGCGTGCCCCTGCTGCTCTTCCTGGAGCTTTTGTCGCTCCTGCTTCAGCAACCGCTCGAAGTCGTGGACCTGCCTCAGAGGTCCCGAGTCTTCTGGTTAAGGAGGGCCTGCTCCTTAACCAACTTGCCCCTCGACGATTCGGAGGCTGCCAGATCCTCCTTGAGCTTGGCCAAGACCTCTAGGGCCTCCTCCAGGGCCAGGATGAACCCGGAACAGCGGTGTTGGTCTGCCATTTCCTGTGAAAAAGAAAGGAAGAGGTTAGTATATGAGAATATTTTACCTTATATACTAAGTGTAAAAACAGGAAGCCTTACCTCCACACGACGGATGGCCATTTTGCGAATTTCCGTGTGGATGTCTTCCTGGGCCAAGGAAAGCGGAAGCTTCAAAGATGGCGGAACTGAACCTGCCAGCAGGTGCAGACCCAGTTCCGGTGGTGTATCACCTCGACGGAGCGGGACTCCCTGCAATGACTCGATCGGGGTCCGGGGAGCCCCCGCCTGGTCGGGGGTGTAAAGCTGATAGAAGCTCCCGTCTAAGGGGAGAGGAGGAAGGATGACCTGAGGGTCGGAGGTGCGCGCCTCTGAGCCGCCGTGAGAACCCGTCGTCCCTTCAGGAGTCAGGCTCAAGACCAGCGAATGCTGTAGTGCCAGGGAAGATGGAGGCAGCCCTTCGGGTGTCGGCTCCAACGGGGTCTGCCTCACCCCCCGACGACGAACCAGGGGCTGACCCTCGCTCGCCTCCTCAGAAGAGTGAGAAACGTCCAGGTCAACCACCCGACGGAGCTGACCGTCCGTCGGGGCGTCTTCAGTCCCCGATCCTCCTGGGGCAGGAAGAGAAAGGAAGGGCTCTCCGACCCGGGCGTCGGAGGGTGGCGCCCCCGCTGAAGCTCCAGCTCCCGATTGACCTGCAGCTGGAAGACGAGAAGCTTCAGAAAGATAATCAGGAAGTTGATCGGGATCCCTACACCAAATGACGCGACTTGAGAGATACTGGTCCTTCCCGTAATAATTATAATAACTTGCTTTAAGGATGCGGGGAGTTTCTCCTTGCAGGATGCGGTTGATCCCTTCGATTCTGGCTCTCTTATCGGAGGGGATTAACTCCTCTGAAATACGCCTCCTGTATAATCGAATTGCTAACCGAAGCTGCTTACCTTCTTCGGGAGTTTGGGTGTTGAAGATCTTCTCCGTCTTCTCCACTCGGGCCCGCTTGATATGCTCCGAAGTTGGAGGTGCCGATGAGGAGGCGGCCCTCTTCGAAGACTTCCTCTTCCTCGCAGGGCGTTGGACAGCATCAGTCTCCGCCTGCTTAAGCATGATATTGGTCAGCAATGATACCTTCTTAGCTGCAAAGACAAAAACGAAGGTGCAGTTAGAATATTACCCAAGGGACAAGGTTGGAAGGGCCGTCGTAGAGCTGACCCTCGGAGGCAACATCGAGGAGGCGGATCCCTGCCAGAACCAGGTCCAGCTCCCCGATGGAGTTGGCATCGAGGGGAGCGAAAGAATCCCCCCAGCGATAGAGTTGGATGCAGTGGAGAATCTGGAAATCCTCCTCGGAGTAAGTGTGAAAAGCGGGAGGAGGGTCTGCTTCAACCTCCCATCGGGGCCACATAATAGAGCTGTTCCAGATGAAGAAGTAATTCTTCTTCCAGCCGCTATTGTCGGGCCCCGAGTCAGTGATGAGCCCCCGACCTTTGGCGACCTTCCAGGTGTCACCATTCCAGCTGTACCGGGAGAGCTGCGCCTTGCTCCATTTAGGCATCCGCGGGTAGAAGGCACAGACCCCGACATCATTGCATTTCATTCCGTAGAAGGTCCGGAAAAGTCGGAGGCGGTAGGTCCACTATTGGCGAAGGCAAAGGACATGGAAGGCATTCCACACAAGGATGGCGTGGGGGGAAAAAGTAGTCAGATGCGTTTTGTAATATTCACACATCTCGACTAGATTCCCACAAAAAGGGAATCGGATCCCTGCCGATATTTGCCCGGCGGAGACAAATACCTCCCCTTCCCGGGGACGAGTGACCACAGGGTTCGGGACGCGAGGGCGAGGGCGAGGATAGGGATAGCGAGGCTCCCAGGTGGAAGTGATACATCCTTCCCGGAGAGCTGCATCGTAGGCGGTTTCTGAAATCTCATTATAGCCAAAATCAAACCTGAAGGGCTTTCTCCCCCCAGAGCTGGATTCACCGTCTGGAAAACGACCACGGTAAGAAAAGGCACAGTTGGATTTTGGAAAAGTCCGGGAAAGACTGATTGAGATAAAATATAAATTATGCTAACAAGTTTTTTTCGGAATCGAAGGAGGAAATCTTACCAGACATGTTGAATCAGAGAAGAAAAGATGATCCTGGTGGTCGGAGGTCCTGGTTGCCGGAATGCTGATCAGAAATCAGAAGAGAGAGCTTGAGCTTTTGAAATCACAGAGGATGAAACGGTGGAGGAGAACTAAATAGTGCCAAGACTTGGGGTTTTATAAAAGAGAAGACAGCCAAAGAGACGTTGCAATCTGGACCAATGAAGATGAAACGCCTCAACCTGAGTCGTTGAGACGCTAGCGACAAAACGGCTAGAAAGTGCTTTTTCAGAAAAAGCAGGCACGGGTACCCAAGCCGTCGCTTCATCACCCATCGCATTTAATAGTTGAGTAACCGAGAAATCCTTTCGGATTCGGTGGTTATCCTTGGAATATCGGGGAATCATGAATGAGAAGATCCGCGTCAGAAGTTAGAAGGTCTGAAGTCAAAAGCCTCTGATGCCGATATCAGGAGGTCCGGAGTTGAAAGACACGACGAACTATAAGTCCCTCATGTCTTGGGGGCAAATGATGGGTTTCGGTATAGCCGTTAGGCCCATTAACGACGAGTGAACGGTGAAGTAGGCCCACTGGGCTCCAAAAGAGGCCTAGAAGGCCAATGTGAGGGGAACCGGCAAGGCCGGTCCCGACATATGAGCCTGTACGCTCCCGATGATATGCCTTTGAGTAGGCCCCGATGATATGCCTTTGAGTAGGCCCCGATGATATGCCTTTAAGTAGGTCCCGATGTTGAATCCCTGAGGATGTTGGCCCTGTCCCGATGACGAGGGGCCCCGAGCGGTGACCAAATGAGATAACTCTGGAGTCCCCGACTTCCGTCGGGACTTGCCACCAGAGGATGAGGCCGAGAAACACGCCCACTATCAGCATAGTGGGGGAGTGGCCTGAAAAGACGGAACGTGGGCTGACTGCCCCTAGCAGTTACCGCGACAGGTAACTGGGGTAACTCCTCCCCTATATAAAGGAAGGAGTTACCTCAGAACTGATATACGCTAATTTACACACTTATACTTCCATACTTGCTTGCCTACATCGAGATACTCATTTAAGCATCGGAGAGGGATTCTGGGTCACCGCCCGGTCTATCCCCTTCTTGCAGGATTACTTGGAGCAAAGGAGTTCGGACTTCCGTCAAGAACGTACCGGAGTTCCAACCGTGATCCAACATCCTACATCTAATTCTTTGAGTAAAATCAAAATGCCATTAAAATCATTGATTGTGTAGTTCTAGGAACGAACCGGTTAGAAATCTTTTCTTATTATTAAGTACTCCATTGAATGAAATAATCTGTAATGATGATCATGTGAAAACCAATTGGATTACATTAAATTAAATTCAGAAATGAAACGATTCAACCTAGGATTAAAACTACGGTGAATAGCGCTACGCGCAAGTGGACCTCGATAGGCGGAACACATCGTTACAAATACGAATTTAATTATGAAGTGTCTGAATGATGAAGTGCTGAATTTTCGTTTGCATTCCCTTGGAAATACTTATTGATTCTATTTACATCGTTACGAAGTTGGCTTCGAAGCTACCACGACCTAGTAAAAGTATCAGCTGACACATAGGGTGATAACCCAAGATGCTCAGTTCGAAGATAAGATGAAATCCCTGGGATAAGTTTTGCAACGAAGAAGGATGAAGTCAGTTAAACGATTTTCCTTCCAAACGCCTTCAGCGATAAGTCAGGCTAGGCATTCAAATCAATTAAAACACACTTTAAGAAGCACAGTTTAAGAACATTATGTTAGAGTTACTCTATCAGGTGTTCCCTAAGGGATGAAAAAGATGACTCACATGTATGTAAACTGTGTTCCAATAAAATCCGTAAGACACGTCGCCATAAAAGCTAAAGAATGATAATGAGTTAAATCATATCATCTTGCGACATTAAGTTGCACACTAAACACGCATTTAAGACAAGAGTATGATACCTACTCTTAGGAAATGCCTGTTTAAAGCTTTTGAAAATGGTGTCGTGGTCGAACATGAAGACATTACATCACTTAAGGACGAATTTTCCAATGTATGGAAAGTTTCAAAATAGTATAGTCTTGATCCAAACCAGAGCAGTAACACTGATATTTAGGTCCCCACTTAATTCGAGTGGGAGATATTTGAACCGGCAACTCAAGTGAATAAGATGGTTAATGATAATGGAAACATTTTCATAGTAAATCCAGTGGGAGGAATAAACTCTACCACATGAGATCACTGTTGCCGCAGAGACGAATCAAGTAGAACCTAAAATTCAAATTGCTAAACCAGGAATGCCACAACTGCCTAGACTACCCATTGTTTCCAGTGGGAGTTACCCGTTGTTTTCAGTGGGAGTGATTCGACCAAACTTAGTTCCAGATCCTAGTGATCAAGGAATTAATCTCGGAAGTGAAACCCCGAGACCGAGAGGTTGTCAAAGGAAAAGTTGTTGGTCAAGGTTCAAGCACTACTCTAGTTCCCAAAGGAAACGATGCTCCGACAAAAAGCATTGTTCCGAGTGGGAGAAATGTTCCCAATTGAAGTGATGCTACGAAAAGAAGCATTATTCCAAGTGGGAGAAATGATTAGACTCTCGATGGGATTAATCAAGCCTAGACAAAAGTCAAAGGCTTCGAACCCATCAAGTAGGGTGAAAACCTAACTCTAACAACTATTTGCAAGCATTGGAAAGACCTCAAGTGGAGAAATGGAAGAAAATAATAAAAGAGAAGATCGCCTTAAATGAAAGCCATAATAGTCTATAATTGATTTACCTGCTAACCACAGGGGCTCAAGGATACGGTGATTCCTGAAAGAAGGCTCACCACTGATGGAAAAGGTTGGGAGGTGCGAAACCCGACTTGATGCGAAAAGATATACCCATTTCACGGAGTTGACTTTAACAAAACAAACTCACTGACTTTGCGTAAAACCACGGTTAGGGCCAGTCATGGTCCTGGTCGCAAGTCTCGATCTCGAGCTGCACCAAATGAATGTTAAGACCGCATTCCTCCACGAAACCGGAAGTAAGGGATCTACATGGAGCAACCAGAGGGTTTCATTACTCCTGGTAACGAACGTAAAGTCTGTAAACTCTAAAGGCCCGTCTACTGTCTTTAACAGTCGTCTCGGCAATGGTACCGCAGATTCCACGAGGAAATCGTAAGAAACGGATTCGTGAATCTTCACAGGGATCCGTGCGTGTATTATAAGACCTCCAGGTCTAAGTATGTCATCTTAACCAAGTACATCTTGGGCATTAAAATTGCTAGAGATCGGAATACCCGGAAATTGTGTCTGTCTCAAGATGCTTATATCAACAAACTGTTGAAAAGATTTAGATTATAGGATGTCAAACCCGTGGATACGCCGGTGGTGTTTGGGTGCGCACTGTCAAAATATGACGGCCCCAAGAACCTGGCAGAGCATGAACAGATGAAGGGCGCAGAGTATTAAAGCATGGTCGGTAGTGTTGGGTTATAAATAAACCCGACTGTGTATGTACGTTCTTGGTCTATGGTGATTTCCTACAGGTGACAGGTCGAGTACGCTTTCAGGGCGAGGAGAAAAAGTCGACGACCTTTCTTGTTTATTCCAACCATTTGGAGATAAAAGGTCAACTACCAATCGTGAAAAAGTCGACTTCAAAAGAATGACTGGTCGACTATGGAGACTTAGAGAATCTTCCAGAGGACAGGTGGCGACCTGCTTCCCACCGTCTCCAAGGGAAAACCTTCCCTCGAAGTAAAGACAGGTGGCGACCTGCTTCCCACCGTCTCCAAGGGAAAACCTCCCCCCGAAGTAAAGGTGAGGTGGCGACCTGCTTGTCACCTGCTTCAGCCGCCTTAGGAAAGACTTCCCTCCTAAGTAAAAGTGAGGTGGCGACCTGCTTGTCACCGGCTGACTGATAACCGCTTCTATCAGCCAATCACAAAGGGCTGATTGCCGCCCCTAGGCAACCAATCAGAGGCCAGTAGCTGCCTCTACAAAGTCAGTAAACTTCCCCTATAAATAGGGACTATTTCTATTTACTTCATGACATTCAATCTGCTTTGAATACTTATATATTACACTCTCAAATACATTACTAACTTAAGCTTCGGAGTGGAATTAGGGGCCATCCCCACCCTTTTTTAGGTGCTCGACCTTAAAAGTCTCCCGGAGGAAACCAAGTCCTCGAGAGAGCTACATCCAAGGCGAAGCCTAGAAGTCCATTCCGTGAAGTTTGGGACCAACATTTGGCGCCGTCTGTGGGAAACAGATCAAAAAGTCATGGCTGCCGAAAAGAGCAGGATTTCTAACACTACGGTGGAAGAAAGGAGCAGTCTACCAGTGGATCCTACCACATCGAGGCCGATCCCCCAAGAGGATCGCCCAATACCCCAATCTAATGGTGTTGGCGGAGATGAAACCCTCAACCATTCCAAATCTCTACAAATTTTGGAAGATGCGAGGACAGCTCCCCAGGCTGTTCCTCAGGAGGTAATAGCTGCCTTTATTACTTTTTGGAATAAAACCCAAGCAGGGGCTGTTCAAGAGGAAAGAGAGCCAACCCGAGAGGCCTCGCAAAAGGAAGAAGTAGCTTCCAGTGTGAAAATCCAGGAGAAGAATCCCCTGGAGAAAGAAACCCCTAAAGCTCCCGAGGCCGAAACGGTGAGCAAGGAACCTGTCCTATTCACAATAGGGCAGGTCGAAGAACTTTTGGAGAAGAAGAGGCGAGGTGCGAACGATTTGCTCATCGTTCGTGATCATACTTCTCACCCCTTCACCAAAAGGCTATTCAATACTCGAGTTCCTCCGCAAGTCTTCACGAGGAGCATCGA
Source organism: Clarkia xantiana subsp. parviflora (assembly GCA_036873135.1). Classification (NCBI taxonomy): domain Eukaryota; kingdom Viridiplantae; phylum Streptophyta; class Magnoliopsida; order Myrtales; family Onagraceae; genus Clarkia; species Clarkia xantiana. The sequence goes on from JAPTYO010000001.1 coordinate 14,964,648, forward strand.
CGATTATACCGGAGAAGGCGACCCAGTTCGCCACATCAACGCCCACAACTCCTCCCTCTTGGGAAGAGGGGAAACACCTGATCACTATGCAGCACTCTTCCCAACCACGCTGAAGGAAGAGGCGTCTACTTGGTTTTATGGTCTCCCCGACAACTCTATAGACTTGTGGGATGAGCTGAAAACCAAATTCATTGAAGGACGCATAGGTTAGAGGCAGCGCCTCAAGAGCATGAACTTCCTCAACAAGATCGAGCAAGGCCCAGGTGAAACCTTGGCCAACTACTACATAAGGTTTCATAAGATACTCAAACAGCTGAACGAGGACGCCACGGATGGCGAGCTGATCCGGACCTTCTGGAGGGGTCTTAGAGTGCAGAGCCAAGCTCTGAAAGACAGCATGGTGATGAAGCCCGTGCAATGGATTGACGCCCTCGCCGTCAAAGTAAAGAAATTCATCGACCTAGAAAGGTCGCATGAAGGGTTGCCCGAAGAAGTCAAGAAACAACTGGTGCCCGCCAAGATCGAGGAGGGCTCTGCTTCCCGACCACCCAGGAGGGAAGAAAGTCGTGAGCGAGACTTCCGCCCGGGAAATCGACAAGGAATAAGGAGGGATCCTAATCCCTATCCAGGCAAGTTTACTCCACTCACAAACAACATATCGGTAGTATTGCAAGAAATGGAGAAACTTAGGCTGGACGATCCTCCTCAAGTAAGAAAAGGCCCGATGGGATCCCAGATGAACAACTATTGCCATTACCATCGAGTACAAGGGCACGACACCGACGATTGTGTGGCCCTCAAACACGACATCGAGACATTGATCAAAAGGGGGAAGTTGTCGAAATTCATCGACAAACCGTTCAAACCCCAGCAAAAACGAAGTCGAAGTCCTCGGGGGAATTCTCGATCTCCCCCTCACAATAACCTCGCCCCAATACAAAGGGGGACAATCAATGTCATCGCAGGAGGCTTCGCCTCAGGAGGAGAGACCAGCACCGCCCGCGAAGTATATGCCGCCCAGATAGCTCGTGATGGAAAAGGAAAAGTGCCTGCAAAGACTGAGGCAGTAACTATTAGTTTCACTACGGACGACCTCATGATGGTGACTCAACCACATGAGGACGCCCTTGTCATCACCGCAACTATTGCAGAGTACGAAGTAAAGAGGATCCTCATCGGTCTGACCCAAAGGGACCTCATGAAAGTCGACTTCCCCCTCATAGGATTTGCAGGAAGGACCACCTATCCAATGGGAGCAATCAAACTCGCGATAGTTCTGGGAAAAGAGAAGACGACTCTAACGATCGATGTATTCTTTGTAGTCGTCGACGCCGCTTCCGCCTATAACACCATCATTGGAAGGACGACGCTCAATCCTCACCGAATAATCCCATCGACTGCTCATCAAGTAATTAGGTTCCCGACGCTACAGGGAATTGGGGAAGTGAGAGGCGACCAAACAGCATCCCGACGATGCTACGTCAGTTCAATGCGACGTCGAAATCAAAGAGAAGTCATAGAGACAACACCTCCTTAAAGAAATAATATTGTTTATTATGATAAGGCTAATGTTCGTTTTATGGTGTTCCTCTTTTTTGTCAAAACTCAGGAAGGATGAATGAATATAGGCCTTTCAAAGGCTCTTCTTTTCCTCGAGATATCTGAGTTCTCTCTTTTAAGGCGACCGACATTTAATATCGACCATAAATAATCTGATATCCACTAGATCACTCAGATTCGACGATAATATGCGGCGTCGAAGACAAACTTTTTCCAAATCAAGAGTCGACCATCAAAAATCTGATATCTACTAAATCACTTAGATTGGTCGACTACTTGAAAGCGGTTAAGTAAATGAAGAACCCAAGAGTCGATCATAAAAAACATCTGATATCTACAATATCACTCAGATGGATCGAGTTCCTTGAGGTGCAGAAGAACCCAAGAGTCGATCATCAAAAACATCTGATATCTACAATATCACTCAGATGGATCGAGCTCCTTGAGGTGCAAAAGAACCCAAGAGTCGATCATCAAAAAACATATGATATCTACAATATCACTCAGATGGATCGAGCTCCTTGAGATGCAGAAGAACCCAAGAGTCGATCGTCAAAAAACATCTGATATCTACAATATCACTCAGATGGATCGAGCTCCTTGAGGTGCATAAGAACCAAGATACAAAAACATCTGATATCTACAATATCACTCAGATGGATCGAGCTCCTTGAGGTGCAGAAGAACCCATGAGTCGATATCAAAAAACATCTGATATCTACAATATCACTCAGATGGATCGAGCTCCTTGAGGTGCAGAAGAACCCAAGAGTCGATCATCAAAAACATCTGATATCTACAATATCACTCAGATGGATCGAGCTCCTTGATGTGTAGAAGAACCCAAGAGTCAATCATCAAAAACATCTGATATCTACAATATCACTCAGATGGACCGAGCTCCTTGAGGTGCAGAAGAACCCAAGAGTCGATCATCAAAAACATCTGATATCTACAATATCACTCAGATGGATCGAGCTCCTTGAGGTGCAGAAGAACCCAAGAGTCGATCATCAAAAACATCTGATATCTACAATATCACTCAGATGGATCGAGCTCCTTGCGGTGCAAAATAACCCGAGAGTCGATCATCATCTGATATCTACAATATCACTCAGATAGATCGACTACTTGCGGAACTCAAGAGTCGACCATTCAAACATCTGATATCTACAATATCACTTAGATAGATCGACTACTTGCAATACGAAAGATCCCAAGAGTCGATCATTAAAATATTTGATATCTACTAAATCACTCAAATAGATCGACTACTTGAGGTTTCGAAAGTCAATCATCCCGCCTCGAAGCTCGGTGTCGACCATTCAAAATCCGATATCCACTAAATCACTCGGACAAATCTACAACTCGAGAGAAAGGTTAGATATTTGGGAATTACCCTTAAAATCATTCGATTATATGGGGACCTAATGATTGTTCTAAAGTCGAGTATGTTTTCTATTAAGTCCGTTGAAAGTTCTATAAAAACGGTGAGAAGCCTAAGAGAGGCGAGCATATGTAAGATTGCTAAAAATTATCCTTCATTAATAAACGGGAGTTACAAAATATCGAGAAGGAAATTAAAATCGTCTATGCTAAAATCTATCTATCAGCCCTAGCTTTGGCTTTAGCTTCCTCCTGCAGATATTCTCGAAGAACTGCAACTCTTGAGAGGTCCAGGTTGGGGTCCAAGGCCCTAAGGTCGGCCACCAATGAAGCAAAAACTGAGAGAAGCATGGGGACCTAATGATTGTTCTAAAGTCGAGTATGTTTTCTATTAAGTCCGTTGAAAGTTCTATGAAAACGGTGAGAAGCCTAAGAGAGGCGAGCATATGTAAGATTGCTAAAAATTATCCTTCATTAATAAACGGGAGTTTACAAAATATCGAGAAGGAAATTAAAATCGTCTATGCTAAAATCTATCTATCAGCCCTAGCTTTGGCTTTAGCTTCCTCCTGCAGATATTCTCGAAGAACTGCAACTCTCGAGAGGTCCAGGTCGGGGTCCAAGGCCCTAAGGTCGGCCACCAATGAAGCAAAAACTGAGAGAAGCATCTGCCCGCTCGCCATGGCAGCATCCTTTTGAAAGGCCAGGCTGGCCTTGTAAGCGGCAACAGCATTCCACTCAGGCTCCTCGAGCTCTTCCACCCTCTTCTTCAACTCGATGTTCTCTTCGCGCTGAGAACCCAGTTGGGCATGCAAAATTTTGGAGAAGGCAGCAGCATCAGGATATGCCTTGCCAAGCACGGCCGCCAAAACTCCACTAGCTCTCAGAGCCTCCTTGCAGGTATCGAGCTCCCCAGATATGGTGCCCAAGACCCTCTGAAGGCTGGAAACCTCCCCTTCAAGGCGAGCCACCTTTTCGCGAAGGCCCTGCACTTCTTTGGCCTCTGACTCCAGGGAAGCAAGCTGCCCCTTTGCGAGAGATAACTCCTCGCCAAGGTCGATGAGCAATTGACCCACCTGCAAGAAATCGCGGTTGGCCTGGAAAGGAAAAAGTCGTCAACATAAGGTACAAATAATATGTATCGACGAATAAGAATATGGTTCTACCTTGGACTGTCGATGCGGGAACATTCGAGTGGCGTCCTCCACTCGATCTTTAGGGAGGCGAGGACGATCCCAAGGAGGAACAGAGGCGTTCAGCAAGTGAAGGGCCACCTCCTTGTTGGCGATGGAATGGCCCTCCTTCAGCTTGTACTCTCCCGGAGTGGCGAGAGGGTCCCAATCGACATCTCGTGGCGGAGAGTCGGGGGCAGAATGAAGCATCCTCCGAGAAAAGGGAGGACCCTCATACCCCAAGCCTGTCTTGGCTTGAGAGGAAGAAGCCTCAGCAATACCCTTGCCCTCAGGGCCGACTTCTGTGAGGAAAACACGTTAATAAAAATGAACTACCTATCAAGGAAAAAGTCTGTACCAGTGGGGGGCAAGGGACTAGGGGGCGTCAGATTGACCCCAGAAGTAACCTCCTGAAATGAGGAGACTGGAGTGGCGGTGGTGATCTTCACTTTCTTCGAAGGAGTGGCGCCTGCCCTCCCAGCGGGTCTCTTTGTCCTCTTCTTCGAGGACTTTGGCTGTTCTTCTACGGCAGGTTGGGTGGCTTCTTCTGTTCAGAAGAGTCGACCACCATGTCAGGCGAAGTTCCCTCCAAAGTAGGTTGGGCGTCCTCCATGGACAGAGGTTCCGAAGTGGCTCTAGTTCCACTTCCACTTCCTGCTGCCCCGCCAGCAAGGGGCACTCCAGTCGCCGCCTGCTTATCAAAAAGCCTTGTAAATAGACCTACAGAAAGCAAAAGAAAGGATTCAAGAAACGACTAAAGATAGAAAGAAAAAAGGATTACCCAGTTTATGGGAGGATCCTCGAGGCGGAGACGAATGGAAGCATTGATAAGGGCCTGTTCCGAGGTATCAGATATCGACTTCCAAGGAAGAAAATCGGGAGAAAATATGGTGGCATGAATCTTATAGACCGTGTCGACTTCATCCAGAGTTAATCCTTGAAGAGTTGGGGCACGATCCGTACCCAAAGGAGGAAGCACAGGCCACGGGACGCTTACTCGACAGAAGAAATAATGATTCTTCCAGTTGGCGTTTTTCGATTTAATGTTGCAAACCAACCGTGGGGCAGACTCCCAATAAAGATCGCTGCCAGTAGGCCAACGACTCCTGAAATTGTAGGTGCCATGAGGCGTACGTTGTAGTTGGTAGAAGCTGCGGAAAACCCTCAAAGAATACTTTCACTCATAGGTGGAACACAAACAACGAAAACCCACCCAATAACGGAGGGCATTCTCAGTTGGCAAGGATGGATGCGATAATGCTCGCAGAGTTCCATCAAGTCGCCACAAAAAGGGAATCCCAGTCTCGCCTCGAGATGACCCACGAAGACCGCCACTTCTCCCTCTTGGGGAAAAAAATTTGCTCCCGGGGGACCAGGATATCGAGGATGTTCATTGTTAGGTTATAAAGTCTAGGTCAACGGGTCGTCAATCTAGAATTTATCTCCCACTAATGAAATGTCGGGTTCAGTACTCCTAGGACTAGTCGTTCTGATCCGTGCCCTTATACTCCCTTGGGGTAGTCGTTCTGATCCCTGCCCTTATACTCTCTTGGGGTAGTCGTTCTGATATGTGTCCTTCTCTTCTCTCCTTCTGACCTCCTTTCCTTCTCTCCTTCTGACCTCCTTTCCTTCTCTCCTTCTGACCTCCTTTCCATCTCTCCTTCTGACCTCCTGAGGCTTGTACTTCTTACCCCTGGGGCTTGTCCTACTGCTCTATGCTCTTCTGCTTCCTTGGTTCTCCTCTCCTTGCCACCCTGCAAGAGGGGCAATACCAGGCACAGAGGGGGGGGGGGGGGTGGTGCCTGATGAACCCTCTCCGATGCCTAAGTCAGTACGGTTTTAGAGAGATAAAGCTCGAGAGATGTCAGAGCAAAATTGTGCAACTTGCCAAGATGATCAAATGAGTTGTGAAGGTGGGGTATTTATAGGCAACGGTGTCATTAAGGTGGCTTAATGACATCGTTGACCTTTAAACACAATTAATTAACCTTTATACGCATAATTAGGACCTTAGGATACGGAGAAGGTAGGCGGAGTGAACCGAGTGTGGGAGTCCAAAAATGGTGCCGGGGCCCTTGGGGGGGAGAAATCCGACCCCCAAGGGTAGGGGTTGGGTGAGGGCACCCAACCCCTCCTAGGGAGGATGGGGTTGGCCAACCCCATCCCTCCTAGGAGAGATCGGGTTGGCCGACCCGATCTCTCCTAGGAGAGATCGGGTTGGTCCACCCGATCTCCCCTAGGAGAGATCGGGTTGGCTGACCCGATCTCTCCTAGGGGAGGTCGGGTGTGGCCACCCAACCTCACCTAGGTGAGTTTGCCTCGGCCGGACGAGCGCTCCGGCCTCGTCCGAGCCGTTGATGTGTTCGCGCAGTGTTCGGGTTGAAGTTTCGATTTACAATCGTTAATGGGACGATAAAAATACAACGGTTTGGAAGTCAACGGGTTCAGATTGGGCGTATATCCATCACATGCCCCCGAGTCAACCAATGGCTTAACCCTTGATTGACTCTATTTCAGGATGGTATGATACGCGCAATTTGAAACCGGGGTTTTACCTTTCGTCTGAACATTTGCTTACCCATGGGTGCGTGTCTCCGACCCTGCCCCCTGCCTTATGAGATAGAGGAGTTGTAAACATTAGAGTAGCACAGACGTGTGCCTAAGCACACGTCCGTCTGAGGTGGGAGTAATAAATCTATCTTTGCTACAGGCGTATACTCAAAAATACATGCTTGCATAGGAATGTAATACTGATACATCTAAGTGATTCATGCTTCAATTTCATGCCGTGATTTGCCTAAGTGGAGAAAAAATTAATTTTGGCCCAAATTTTTTCTAAGTATGGGATACTAGAAAATATGCCTATAGGATGTTAACTAGGAGTAAACATGGACATATCATGAACATGAGGATGTGTACTAGCATACATGCAAGTAGGAACATAAGGATGGGAGTGAGTAGAGACATGCTGCGATTGTAGTCATGGATGTATGCATGAATATATGGCGGCCATGTGCATGGACGTCTAAATGTTTTAATACACGGGAGTGTGTACGTGGGCATGCATATGAGTGCAAGCATGAACGTGCATGTATGTATGGATGGGTTGTGAGTATAAGCATAAGTGATGACATTGATGTACCTGTAGATGTTAATCATGAATATGAGCATAAGCGCAAAGGTGAGAGCATAGACTTCTCCTTTACTTGAGGGTGGGAACTCTGCCACTCAATGGGACACAACGTTCCGCCTCCCTCGTACTAGCGTGAGCATTTTCCATTAATCTCGACCTTCGGCATGTGTAACATTTTTCCTTCATTCGTTGGAGCATGCGTATAGCTCTTGACCTTTACCTTGCAATATGTTCCCCATAAAAGTGAGGGTGGAAATGCTTACAAGCTTTCTTCTTACCGCCGCGAGCGAAGGGGTCTATTGACATGTGTTAAGGGTTGACCCTTCCTTCGGATGCGTTGGAGCGTTGCTCCATTTGGGGGAACTAAAAGTTCACCCTCTTCCATTGGTGTTAAGGTTGCCCCCGTAGTAGGCGTATCTCGTCCCTCCATGAGTAAGGGTCCATCTTTGCGTTGGTTGCTCGTATAGATGACTCAATTTTGGGAAGCTTTCTTCTTCAGACAGGGAGACCTTGAAGATCGTTTTCCAAGGTAATCAGACCAAATTTGACCGTCCGTTGGATCGGATGAGAGGGAAGAACCCTCTAGTTCTGCTTATCAGGCCAAGAAATTTTCTAAGTCAGGGATGGCTGCTAATGTTTCCAGTATGTTCTTTTTTCCCTTCTCTTTTCTTTGTGATATACTTATGATTGTTCTCATGCTGCTTCCTTCTTGTTGTTAGAGCGTTCTTCCCTGGTTACCGAATGGTTCTTGTGGAGGGTGAGAGTTCAAGTCAATCTAAATCCAAGGCGCGGAAATCTGACTCTGAGGTCGGGCCCTCGGCTGCCAAGGAGAAAGAAACCGCGAGAGGCTCTCCTTCAAGTGCCCCCTTGCTGACTCCCTCCCATGATAAGGAGGTAGTGGTTGAAGAGGTGCCCTCTTTGCTTGACAAAAGGAAACAACCTGTGGCTGGCGATGGGGTGATCATAGGTCTTGATGTCTCTTCTCTATCCCCTGCCCCCCAGCCGAGGGGCCGAGTCTCAAGTTTATTTCATCTTCATGTAGATTTGACGACTTTTGAAGGTGTCTTTGTCTTTCCTATGGGTTATGTTATTAACCCCTGCGTTGAAGATTTTCTTTTGGTGACGGGTGTGATCATCATCTTACATTGAGGTTCCTTTCTCTTGCCCTGGCTCTGATTAAGATAGCAAATTCTTGCTTTGGAGTTTGGTGGAGACTGCTCCTGAGTTAGCCTCTACTAGTATTGTAGTTGTGATCGTTGTGGGGATCGTTTTGTTATATGCCCTCAATAGTGCTTGTCGTGATTCTTTGTTTCATGGTTGGTTTCGTGAGATATGGAGGTTGTCTTCATAATGAGGACGTCTCCTTCATGAGTTGTGCTTGACGATGTTCAAGTCTGATACGAGCATAGGTCACGCGAGGGCGACATGCATGACAATAACATTTGTCGGAGGTTGATTTGTGTGACTTGTAAGGCAATTCTCTTCTTGATGGGTCGAGCTTCTTTTGAGGGCCTTGAACTTTGGATTTCATGTCTTTGCTATCCTTCTTGGTGGTGTTGGGTTCCTTTGAGATATTTCTCTTGACTTGTGATATGGGTGGTAGGATAACTCGTTACTTTTCATGATAACCTCTTGTGCTTCTGTATATGATCCTTTGGTCATGGACTTCTCCTTTGAATATGCTTTCCTTTCTTTATCTTTCTTTTGTGCTTTCCTTCACATCATACCTGCTATCTCATCAAGAAAAAACATTATGTGTTCTTTATACAACTTTACTTTGCAATTATTTTCTCATGGGATCCTTCTGAGCATGGTGTGATGATCTCTTCTGATACCCCTTACACGGTATACGCTGTACTGTTAGACCAAAGATACGCTCTTGGTGGGCGTCGAAAACTGTTCACGAGACAGGCTCTCGGATGGCACTTAACGTTTCACAGGATAGGCTCCCGGAGGGCTCAGGTTAGACCAAAGATACGCTCCTGGTGGGCGTCGAACTGGTAGTTTGAAATCTACCTCAAGATACGCTCTTGGGGGCGTCGAACTGGTAGTGTTTTTTCTACCTCAAGATACGCTCTTGGGGGCGTCGAATCTGGTAGGTTGCAAATCTACCTCAAGATACGCTCCTGGGGGCGTCGAAATTCGTAGTTTTTGGAAACCACTCTCAAGATACGCTCTTGGTGCGTCGAAGGTCGTAGTGTATAAACTACTCTCAAGATACGCTCTTGGGGGCGTCGAAGGTCGTAGTATGAACACTACTCTCAAGATACGCTCTTGGGGGCGTCGAAATTCGTAGTTTTTGGAAACCACTCTCAAGATACGCTCTTGGTGCGTCGAAGGTCGTAGTGTATAAACTACTCTCAAGATACGCTCTTGGGGGCGTCGAAGGTCGTAGTATGAACACTACTCTCAAGATACGCTCTTGGGGGCGTCGAAGATCGTAGTATAAAAACTACTCTCAAGATACGCTCTTGGGGGCGTCGAATCTGTTCGCGGGATAGGCTCCCGGAGGGCACAGGGTTCGTAGTTTTAGAACTACTCTCAAGATACGCTCTTGGGGGCGTCGAATGTGTTCGCGGGATTGGCTCCCGGAGGGCTCATAATATTACCTTATCTTGTGTCCCTTCTCATGTATGGTGCATTTTTTGTATGCTTTTCGAGTCTTTACTTGACTTCTCCTTCTACGATATTGCCTGTTACCACGCTTTTTCTTCAATGTGGGAGATCACCTTTCGAGGGCGATGTTTGTGTGTTGCCAACTTAGGACGAGTTCGTATAGGGAGTTGAGGATGTTTTCCTCTTATGTGACCTCTTCTAGGAGAAGTGGTATTGCATGTTCTTGTGATCTTCTGCCTCTAATCTCTTCTTTTACACTTAGGTGGACTACCAAGCACTTATTCGTTTGGTGCCCCCCAAGTTACTTGGTGGTCACATCGCCTTTCATATTTGGCCGTTGAAGGCCCCTCGTTCATTTTCTTGGTTGGGTACCCCTTATGCTCGGGGCTCCCTTGTCTGCTTGTTTGAATGCGATGAGTGTCCCTTGTAGGATTTACTCTTTCTCATGCTTGCTTGTTTCAGTCATAGGCATGGTTTGGATGATGCCTTTGTCGGATGTGTCTTTGGAGGTTGTGTGGAAGAGCTTTTGCTTTGGGTGGGTGGGGGTGGATTTCATTCTCTTGATAACTAGGATGTGGCAATGTCTGTATCCTAGGGGTGCTTGTAAATTTTTCCCCCCTTTCCTTGTGTAGGTTGAAGAGCTCTCTCATAGAATGGTGTCTTGAGTTGTTAATCTCGTAGGTGTGTTTCAGACTAGTCAATCTGACCCATGCTCTTTGCTCGTGCATGAGGGGGGGGGGGTCTGACCGGGCTGTATCTTCTTGGAGTGTTGTGGCACTTAGTGTGCCTTGCCTTTTCCTTCACACTGGAGTATTCTTCACTGCCCTTAGGGGGTGTCCCATTGGTCATGCTCCTCCCACCTTGAATGTTGATTGTAGACTTCCTTCGAATTAGGACTTGAATCTAAAAAGGGCGTTTTCCTTTAGGTTTGCAGGTGATGCTCCCTGATTTTCCCTGGGTTTGTTCCCGTATTGGCTATTCCTTGTTGGATAACTTCATTAGAGGCTGCATTTCTATTGCGTACGTATACGTGTTTGAGGTGTGTTGAGCTGACAAGTCCCTCCTCTTTTGTTTTGTCATAACCTTCATTCATCATGTATTTGGCGTATGGCCTTAGAGGCGGGATATTTTTCTAGTGCCCCTTTTATCGGGGTTCTCCTCTTGATGGGATGCCAGGGTCAAATGTCTTATCATTTGCAGACAAGGTGGTTGATCGGGATGTGCGTCTAGTGTGAAGGTCGATCTTGAAACCTTACTCCCCACGCTTTAGAGCTCTTCTTTGGTTGATCTTGTAGAACTATTATCCTGCCCTAAGGCTTTTGGTAGGAGATGTATCTCCTTTTTCACACTCTAGTTGTTGCACTATCTCCTTTGCTAAACTTGCATCTTTAGAGTTTCTCTCTTGGTGCATGACTTCAATGACAGGATTTTCTACCGATGTTTATTCTATTAGGACTTGTATCCTTGGTTTCCCTCCTTTCTTGTGAGATGGCGAAGGAGTGTTTGTGAACACTCCAATGTGTCGTACTTGGTAGAGGTATGCGCCTAATCTTTATGGCGCTGTCTTGAATCTTCGTGTACCTATCTCTGATGAACATGTTATTCATTACATATATAGTACGGAGTCCAAGGATCTCCGGGTTAGGATCATAGCTTGAGAACAGAGATATAGTCATCTATTAGATAACTTCTTTATCTATGGAGTTTATTTTTGCAAGGATAAATGCAAGGATACTTGTAAGGATACTTGTAAGGATATGTGTTCCATCCTTTTCCTGGTTCATTTGCAGTGCCGTGTCCCTAATGGGTGTGTTGATGTTCTGACCACCTTTACTAGTAGGGGTCCCTTGATATTAGGTATGCCTGACTCTTCTCTAGTATCATCAATGGTTGGTCATGGGAGATGTCTGACGGACTCCCTTCATGTACTATGGTTCTCTTCATGTCAAAGTTGGTGATTCCCTCTCTTATGACTAACATATCATTGTGTGGAAATACTATGTTTTCCATATCCCTTTTTAAAAGCTTGATGATGGTGTCACCGTTCTTCCTTTGCTAGGCTTGGTGTCCTTGAGGGTTTTTGATGGAAGTGTATTCCATTACCTGGGATGAGCTTACTAAGTGTAGTTGTATCTCCTGGCTATTTTGTGAAATCATAAAGATCCGCTGGAGGTGTTTGCTTCTAATGGTGGGCGTTGCCCATGTGATATGGTTTCCTCCATTTTTGGAGGGATGTGTTCGCGGCTACCCCCTCTTGTTAATGGGCGTTTGTGGGGAGGGCATGTTGTGACTAGTGCCCCCCTTGCATACCAATGCCAGATGGGATCCTTTGACGGGCTTGGCCCTAGGAAGCTTAGTGGAAGGTTGTAGTAGGGGTAATCCTTTGTGACCTTCATGGTAGTTCCTCTATAGGATGTTGGGAGTGCTCAACTTATTTTTGTAAGTGAGCCTTCCATCTTGTGATCTTTCCCAGAAACTTGACCTTATAGGTGTTCTTTGGGATTGAGGAATCTGTTGCTTGTGCATCTCTTGATTGGCGACGGCCTTTTACTGATTCTTCTAGTGGTCCACCTGTGTATATATATATCACGGAGCCCGGAGGCGTCCGGTATGGTCATTCTTGGAAAACATGTTGATATCAAGTATCAAAATCTACCCCTTTTAGGGAGTTGACTTGTTATGCAGTTAAATTAAATAAGAGGATATGGGAAGGATATGGGAGTGGGGGTGTTGATATCCCCTGTTTCTTTGGTAATGTAACTGTCTTCCTCCATTAGTCTGTGTGTATTCCTTCCACTTGAGGAATATGAGGTCGCATCCTTGCAAGGCGGACTAGGTGGAGGTGTATCCTTCATGTATGCTATGTACGGTCTCACTCTACTATGTCTCTCCATGAGACTTCCCATTGTAGTAGCTATGTGCTGACGTGGTGTGGTACTCTATTAGTTCCCTGTTCAAATCCTTGTCTTTTCAACTCCTCCTCTGTCCTAGGAGGACGTGTGCCAAGGGTTGTCATGCACAAGGGGTTTGGACCTGTCGTGCTGTATCATGGGTAGGTGGTTGCTTTATTGTGTTGTTGGGACTATGTCCCTCCCTTTGAGCTTTCCTTGGTATGTCCCTTAGGCATGTCTGTGGTGATACGGACTGTATGTGTACATTGCCATGGTTGATGTTGGAACTCCTATATCCTTGTTGGTCTGTCATGTATGTTTTCCCTTAGTGCGGTGTATGTCCCTGTTGGGGTACTTGGTGGAATTCTTGCCTCCTTTGAGGTCTTGGCTGCCTGTCTGCCCCCAGTGGGGTGTAGGCCCTGGCGTCCTGTTGTGTCTGTTGTTGCCTAGGAGGCACAAATTGCTGCCTTCCCTCTGGGGGTGGCTCTTGATAATTTCTTCTTTGTTCTTCTCGCTGCCCTGCTCTAGGGTGCGAGTCGTGTTCTTCTTCTGGGACTTGTTCTTCCTCATGAACTTCTTCTTCTTCATGCTGGTGTTGCCTTCTCTGCCTGTTCCTCAGGGTCTCCCTATAGGCTAGCAGCTCATCCAATGCGTGCATCAACCTCGGAGTCACTGTCTGTGCTCCTTGCGAGTGTGCGGGCCTTATGTTGGTTGTGTGAGCACGATTGTCGTTCCTTTGAGTTAATATTCCACATGGATACCCTTGAGGTTGTGCCTCATAGTAGTACCCCTGTGGAGGTGCCGTGTATTGGGATGGCACTCCTTGTTGCCCCCCTGTCCCTGTGGCTTCCTAGTCAATGGAGTTGGAGCTGTGGAAGCCTCCTCCCTGCTTGTTAGGCTGGGGTGCCTGTGGGGCTACCTGAGGCTCTGGTGTGCAGGCTGTTTCTCTGGGTTAGGCTGCCTTGCTGGAGGTAAAGGCTGTCTCCCTCGCCTATTGCCCCCAGGTGGGCGGTGATGCCTATATACTAAGCTGTTCGTCATCGCTCTTGTTATTGCCAGGCTTTCTGTTCGAAGCCCACGGACGGCGCCAAGTGTTAGGTTATAAAGTCTAGGTCAACGGGTCGTCAATCTAGAATTTATCTCCCACTAATGAAATGTCGGGTTCAGTACTCCTAGGACTAGTCGTTCTGATCCGTGCCCTTATACTCCCTTGGGGTAGTCGTTCTGATCCCTGCCCTTATACTCTCTTGGGGTAGTCGTTCTGATATGTGTCCTTCTCTTCTCTCCTTCTGACCTCCTTTCCTTCTCTCCTTCTGACCTCCTTTCCTTCTCTCCTTCTGACCTCCTTTCCATCTCTCCTTCTGACCTCCTGAGGCTTGTACTTCTTACCCCTGGGGCTTGTCCTACTGCTCTATGCTCTTCTGCTTCCTTGGTTCTCCTCTCCTTGCCACCCTGCAAGAGGGGCAATACCAGGCACAGAGGGGGGGGGGGGGTGGTGCCTGATGAACCCTCTCCGATGCCTAAGTCAGTACGGTTTTAGAGAGATAAAGCTAGAGAGATGTCAGAGCAAAATTGTGCAACTTGCCAAGATGATCAAATGAGTTGTGAAGGTGGGGTATTTATAGGCAACGGTGTCATTAAGGTGGCTTAATGACATCGTTGACCTTTAAACACAATTAATTAACCTTTATACGCATAATTAGGACCTTAGGATACGGAGAAGGTAGGCGGAGTGAACCGAGTGTGGGAGTCCAAAAATGGTGCCGGGGCCCTTGGGGGGGAGAAATCCGACCCCCAAGGGTAGGGGTTGGGTGAGGGCACCCAACCCCTCCTAGGGAGGATGGGGTTGGCCAACCCCATCCCTCCTAGGAGAGATCGGGTTGGCCGACCCGATCTCTCCTAGGAGAGATCGGGTTGGTCCACCCGATCTCCCCTAGGAGAGATCGGGTTGGCTGACCCGATCTCTCCTAGGGGAGGTCGGGTGTGGCCACCCAACCTCACCTAGGTGAGTTTGCCTCGGCCGGACGAGCGCTCCGGCCTCGTCCGAGCCGTTGATGTGTTCGCGCAGTGTTCGGGTTGAAGTTTCGATTTACAATCGTTAATGGGACGATAAAAATACAACGGTTTGGAAGTCAACGGGTTCAGATTGGGCGTATATCCATCATTCATCATCGCTCAGATTACCCAAAGCCACGGCCTTCATGAAGCAACGACTAGTCAATTTACTAACCTTAGGAGAAGGAGTGGAGGGAACGAAATCTTCAAGATTACCTTCAGGAATGGGGAGAGCCATCGGAGTTCTATAGAGAGAATGAAGGAACGAAGCTTCTCGCTAAGGATCGGAGGGACCTGCGGTGGAAATTCCGATCAAAATCCTCTCTTCAGGCGTACAAGGACGAGGAGAATTAGGGTTTATAAAGAAGGCACTATATTGATTCGCCAGGATTGGAGAAAAGACGAAGGTGAGAGGTGAAAAGTGAAAGAAAAAAAGGGGGGGGTATTTATAGAAGAACTCCCTCGCTGGGATAACTTCCTTGCGAAGCCTTATCAAGGTCAGCCATTCATTGGTTCTTCATCTGACAACATGACCGTTAGCCTACACCTGTAGAGCCATTGGGAGGGTGACTCCCCAGCTTCCCTAGGAGATCTCTGCATGCCGAAACCATCTCTTCTCCCAACGGATAGAAATCCTAATCCCGAGGGAGGGCCTCTTCAACTTCTGGAAAGTCAGGAAAATCTAGAAGTCCTGAGAATTAAATTATCTCGCCACAAAACGTGGTTTTACTCGACTCAAGCCTTCACCTTAAGTAAATGAAGCTGACGACTCGAGTCTCGGGGGCAAGTGTTGGGTTATAAATAAACCCGACTGTGTATGTACGTTCTTGGTCTATGGTGATTTCCTACAGGTGACAGGTCGAGTACGCTTTCAGGGCGAGGAAAAGAAGTCGACGACCTTTCTTGTTTATTCCAACCATTTGGACATAAAAGGTCAACTACCAATCGTGAAGAAGTCGACTTCAAAAGAATGACTGGTCGACTATGGAGACTTAGAGAATCTTCCAGAGGATAGGTGGCGACCTGCTTCCCACCGTCTCCAAGGGAAAACCTTCCCTCGAAGTAAAGACAGGTGGCGACCTGCTTCCCACCGTCTCCAAAGGAAAACCTCCCCCCGAAGTAAAGGTGAGGTGGCGACCTGCTTGTCACCTGCTTCAGCCGCCTTAGGAAAGACTTCCCTCCTAAGTAAAAGTGAAGTGGCGAACTGCTTGTCACCAGCTGACTGACAACCGCTTCTATAAGCCAATCACAAAGGGCTGATTGCCGCCCCTAGGCAACCAATCAGAGGCCAGTAGCCGCCTCTACAAAGTCGGTAAACTTCCCCTATAAATAGGGACTATTTCTATTTACTTCATGACATTCAATCTGCTTTGAATACTTATATATTACACTCTCAAATACATTACTAACTTAAGATTCGGAGTGTAAATCAGGGGCCATCCTCACCCCTTTTTAGGTGCTCGACCTTAAAAGTCTCCCGGAGGAAACCAAGTCCTCGAGAGAGCTACGTCCAAGGCGAAGCCTAGAAGTCCATTCCGTGAAGTTTGTGGCCACGTCATTTTGATCCCAACAGGTAGTTTGATGTACGTCATGTAATGCACCCGTCCGGATATCTGTTACGCCGTGGGCCAAGTAGCACGTTTCCAATCAGATCCTGGCTATCAACATTTAAAGGCTGTAAAAATGAATTATTCGTTATCTGAAAGGTACTGCCGACTACGCACTGTGCTATGAGGGCGGGAAGTTAGAATTGACCGGTTACAGTGACGCCGACCATGGTGGCGATCCGGATGATCGTAAGTCCGCCACAGGAGGAGAGTTTCTCCTTGCTAATGACATCATTTCATGGACAAGCAAGAAGCAAACCTGTGTCGCGCTGTCCACGATGGAATTGGAATTCGTAGCTCTCTCCAAGAACGCACATGAAGCGGTCTGGCTGAAAAGGCTTCTTACTGCGCTGCTTGATGGTGACGTCAGGAGTAAACCTATGAAGGTTGATGGATATACGCCCAATTTGAACCCGTTGACTTCCGAATCGTTTTATTTTGATCACCCCGTCAATGATTGTAAATCGAAACTTCAACCCAAACACCCCGCGAAAACGCCAACGATCCGGACGCGGTCAAAATACTCGTCCGGACCGAGGCAAACTCACCTAGGTGAGGTCGGGTGGCCACACCCGACCTCCCCTAGGGAGGGGTTGGGTGGCCACACCCAACCCCTACCCTTGGGGGTCGAATTTTCTCCCCCCCAAGGGCCCCGGCACCATTTCCCGACTCCGATACTCAGTTTATTTCCGCCAACCTCTCCGTGCTTTAAGGTCTTAATTACGAGATTAAGGGCTAATTAATTGTGTTTAAAGGTTAACGATGTCATTAAGCCACCTTAATGACACCGTTGCCTATAAATACAACCTTTCCACCATTCATTTGATCATCTTGGCTAAGTGTACAATTTAGCTCTGACATCTCTCTAGCTTTATCTCTCTAGAAGTACCGTACTGACTTAGGCATCGGAGAGGGTACATCAAGCACCACCCCCCCCCCTCTGTGCTTGGTATTGCCCCTCTTGTAGGGCGAGAAGAGAAGAGAAGGCGAAGGACAGAAAGTTACGGATTAGGACGACAAGACTCAAGAGCACCGAACCCGCAATTTCTCCAGTGAGGAATAAGGCTTAGGTCGACCGCCCGTTGACCTGAAACTTAGAACCTAACACTTGGCGCCGTCTGTGGGCTTCGAACAGAAAGCCTGGCAATAACAAGAGCGATGACGAACAGCTTAGCATCTAGGCATCACCGCCCACATGGGGGCAATAGGCGAGGTAGACAGCCTATACCTCCAGCAAGGCAGCCTAACCCAGAGAAACAGCCTGTACACCCAGAGCCTCAAGTAACCCCACAGGCACCCCAGCCTAACAACCAGGAAGGAGGACCCTCACGCCCAGCTGGGGCTGAGTCTTCCACAGCCTCAACTCCATTGGCAAGGAGGCCACAGAGAGAGGGGGAGCAACAGGGAGTGCCATCCCAATACACGGCACCTCCTCAGGGATACTACTATGAGGCGCAACCTCAAGGATATCCATATGGGATGCCGGCTCAAAGGAACGACAATCGCGCCCAGCTTATAACTATGGAGGATATCAGAGAGACTATACTCCGACGCCGGTGATGATTACCCCGGAGGAGATAGAGGCCATGATAGTGAGAAAAATGAATGAGTCAAAGAGAAACGGCTTACACTGTCTGAGTGACAATACGAACCACCCCTTCACGAGGGAGTTGGAAATGAGCAAAGTGCCAGACTCCTTGCATACAATACAGATAGCAAAGTACAATGGCAAGGGAGACCCTTTGGAGCACATTCAACAGCATGAAGCTTCTCTATTCGGGAGAACTACCGATGAAAAATACAAGGCACTCCTATTTCCAAACACCCTATTAGGGGTGGCCTCACACTGGTTCTTTAGCCTACCTACCGAGAGCATCCACTCATGGGCGCAGCTAAAGGCGAAATTTCTTCAGAGATACCTAGGAGAAAGGAAGCTACTCAAAGGAACAGGCTCCATAGATGATGTGAAGCAAGAAAAAAGATGAATCTCTGGCTGATTACTACACTAGGTTCAACCAGAACATAACAGACATACAGGGCGACATCACTGAGGGTGAGATAATAAGAGCCTTCATACGAAACCTAGGCCGCTTCGGGTCCACACTAACAGAAAAGATGGCCAAGAAACCAGCAAGCACCTTAGAGGAGCTAGCCGTGAGAGTAAAAACTCATATAGACCTGGAGAGGCACAGGGTGAGTAAGAAAGCCAAGATTCAAGCAGCTAAGGAGGACAATACAAAGCCGAACAGAGGAAAGCCACCTCAGGCACCTCAACCCATAAGGCAATAGGAATGGCGTCCGCCTCAACAAAGAAATCAGATGGGCGAACCACTGAAGGCTAGGGAAGTAAATATCATCAAGTTCATACCATTGAACACCACCCCAGCAGTGGTCCTAAAGGAGATGAGAAATCAGAAGTTATTGTCGCCCCCTGGAAGATGGAGAGCCCCAATGGTGGGGACGCACAAGGATAGATGGTGTGATAACCATGAGGCATACAGGCATGATACGAACGAATGCTTTAGCCTGAAGCTAAGCATCAACAATATCATCCAGAGGGGGGAGCTAAAACAGTTTGTGGATCACGGTGGCAACAGCATACAGCTAGGGTCATCATACAAGGACAAAGGGAAAAACAAGGTAGATTATAATCCCCCACCTAACAAGAGGGGGACTATAAACATGATACACGGAGGAGTGGCATCAGGTGGCCCAACAGCTAATGCAAGGGAGGTTTACGCATCCAAACTGAGCTCAGTACCAAGGTGGAGAAAGAGACCACGAGAAGGAGAGGAGATGAAGATTGAATTCTCGGAGAAGGACAAGAGTCACATTGTCTTCCCACATGACGATGCTTTAGTCATCACAATAGACATTGATAATTCCGATGTAAAGAGAATACTGGTAGATGGGGGCAACTCTGCAGACCTCCTAAGCCTAAGGGTCCTAGAAGAAATAGGAAAAACGAAGGCAGACATCAAACCAGTCAACTTCCCTCTGGTTGGCTTCTCAGGGGCAACAAGTTACCCCTTGGGAATGATAACCCTGCCAGTGACCATGGGCCAAGGATGGACACAGCTGAAGGTGAACGTTAACTTCTTGGTGGTTGAAAGCCTAGGAGCCTACAATGGGATCTTAGGAAGAACAACCATAAATCCATACAAAATCGTGCCATCTACCGTGCATCAGAAGTTGAAATACATCACTGAAAACGGAATTGGAGAAGTATTGGGTGATTAACGCACTGCAAGACAGTGCTACGTAAACTCCATGAGACGTGGATCACACAAGTCAGACACAGTGGCAATGGTCATGATATGGGCAAACCAAGACAAAAAGAAGGTGATGAGGAGACAAAGGCAAAGAAAGATGAAGAACGGAGTTGCACTCCGCCTGAGCAAACAACTTTTTCAAGGAATGGCTAAGAAGAGACACATGAGCAAGGCTGTAAAGGTAACAAGCATACCTTGGCACCCAGAGAGTGTAGAAGGAAAGAGAACAAGGGACTCCATCATAAGAGGTTTCCGATACATAGATGACATCAAACAAATGCCGAGGGAGTCCATGTCAGGCTACTTTGAGAGATTCTTCAATTATGGTGCCAACATGGAAATCACAAGAAGAGAGGCCGTCAGAGCGTTCCTTATAAACATGCATCCAACCTCATTTGAAGCATATGGAGGGCTCTATGAGATGGTCATGACAAGCACAATGAGGGATATAGAGTATATAAGTTGATATGCTCACATTGCATCTTGTTACTTACACTTGCATTCACTTCCATCATGTCATTAGATGATTGTATAAGGCTATTATATGGTGCATATATCATGTAGTACATGTTACATGGTATATGCACCTTGGTGCACCAAGTTAGGCACATAGCATAGTTAGTCCTAGTTGGTGACCCTTATCACCTAGTATATATAGTTTACCTCTTGCATTGTAATCCCTAATCATCAATCAACAAATGATTCAACCTACTAAAGTTCATATGGTATCAGAGCCACCTCAAATGGCGGCGCAACCACAAAGCTAAGGAAGACCAAGTTTCTTCAAACTTTTGCCTTAACATTCACCTTGTTCAAGTGTGGATTGGCAAATTCAGCTTCGTGGATCATATCTTCTACTTCAAGAATCCATTTCTTACTTAAGAATGGACATCTAGTAAGTGGAATTTCAAGAACTCAACACGCATAGATAGATCTGCACCTAGACTAAGCAAAGCAAAGATGACTTAGTACTAGTTTGCTTGTTCTTGAAGAATTCAGCCTTGTTGAGCTGATTGCGTGTTTGACACTATCATTTTGTGGAGTTTGTATTGCTTCTCTAGATTTGGATATGGATTTTGAACTTATTTCAGCTGCGCCTCTTGCTTGAAATCTGGATATTCATTGCTTGGATTCACTTGCATACACATTGCTCGGCTGAGGAGTATTTGTGACTGCTTTGAGTTTTGTGTTCATATCTTCATGAATTCTGCGCTTTCATCAATGGAGAATGGTTTCTAACCCATTTCTGTTGATCTTCAAGCTTTGAACATCACGAATTTTGTTGCGGAATTGTACGGACAATACCAAAGAGTGAGCTGGATTTTGTCTTACAATCAACAACCTTGGTGTACTACTTTTGTTTGTAGTGCAACCATGTGTATGCCTTTTTGCTTGGATTTCTGGCAGCTGATTTCGTGGATTTAGTTTCCCCTGACTCCATTTTGATACCTACTTGTGTTGCTTGGGTTACAATATTGCTCAAGACACCAATGTTGTACATACACCCCTCAGACACCACTGGCCATATGCTCATCCCTTTCCAACTTCAGGGGACCTCCAACTACCATGTTTGGAGCACCTCAATCAGGGAAGGCTTGTTGGTAAAGAACAAGCTTGGTTTTATAGATGGCACATTCACAAGATTGGATGTTGATGTCAATGATAGAGTGAAATGGGATAGAGCAAATGCAATTGTCAAGGCATGGTTGAGGAATACTGTGGCCAAGGATTTGGTGAATGGTTTGGTCTACAACACAACTGCTTCTTCCATTTGGAATGACTTGAAGGAGATGTTTAATAAGGTGGATGGCACACAAATCTTCCAATTAACAAGGGAGATTTACCAAACATCTCAAGGTGTGCTCTCCATCACTGAATACTTTGCCAAAATGAAGCAATTCTGGGATGCTCTTGCTTCCATTGATGATTTGGATCTTCAATGTGCTGGGGACATTGCCATTGTTAATGAACACAAGGAGAAGCAGAAGTTGATGGCATTTCATTTGGGACTAAATGACTCCTATGGACACATTAGGAGCACCTTGCTTATGAGACAACCACTTCCTTCTCTTAGCATTGCCTTCTCTGTGTTGGTACAAGAAGAAAGCCAAAGGACAATCTCTGGTTCCTTTGGTGATGTGGGTGAGGCAACTGCCTTATTCACTGGAAAGCACCCATCCTATGGTAGTGGTAGAGGCAATGGAAGAGGATATACAAGGGGTAGAGGCTTTGCAAGAGGCAATGGCATTGGAAGAGGAAATGGCTTTGGTAGAGGCAACTTTAATCCTTCAAGTGGGAGACCACCCAATACTTGCAACTATTGTGGCAAGAGAGGTCACATTGAAGACAATTGCTACATCAAGCATGGCTACCCATATGATCACCCAATCCATCAAACCAATCCAAATGCTCCTAAGAAATTGGAATTCAGCCAACATTGTTGAAGAAGGTGGCAACTCAAGGACAATTGAGCATGTGGCAGCCAAGGACAAAAGGATATTTCATGGCACAGCTGACAAAAGGATCCAACATGTTGCTGCCCATAATGATCATACACCTCTAAGCTTTGAAGATGTGGATCAAGCTCATGTCAACATGGCAGGTATATCTAGTGATTCTATGGTTTGGATAGTTGACTCAGGTGCTACTAATCATATCACTCATCAAATTGAGTGGCTACATGATTTGAAGAAGAGTGATTCTGATCACCAATATGTGCACTTGCCAAATGGCCACAAGTGCAAAGTGACTCATGTTGGTTCTTGCTCTTTCTCAAGTGGATTCACATTGACCAACATACTCTTGGTCCCTGACTTCAAGTTCAATCTGATCTCTGTATCTAGGTTACCTAGCCAGTTAAATTGCAAAGTGATCTTTACTTGTGATCATGTGTTACTTCAGGGCCAGAGTGGCAAGTCCATGGTGATTGGGGAATGGAATAAAGGACTATACACTTTGAAGGATGTGGTGCCTTCAAGCCCAAGGAAGTTAGCAGCTGCTTGCTTGGAGAATAAGGATGAAGTATTGAGATGGCATAGGCGTTTGGGCCATGTCTCAGAACAATATTTGAATCATTTGGATGTATTAGGCTTGAATAAGACATATGGTTGTATCAAACAATGCACTATTTGTCCTCTTGCAAAACAATCTAGACTTTCATTTCCAATCAGTGATTCTATTGCTTCAAAGCCTTTTGATTTGGTTCACATGGATTTATGGGGTCCTTACAAAGTGCCAACCTTCAAGAACAATCAATATTTCTTGACCATTGTTGATGACCACTCAAGGGCAACTTGGGTTTACTTGATGAGGCACAAAAGTGACACTTTCTTGCACATCAAGAATTTCTTAATCATGGTGAAGAACCAATTTGGTACAATGGTCAAGACTTTGAGGAGTGATAATGGGACTGAGTTCATCAATTCAGTTTGCAAAGGATTGCTTCTTCAATTTGGCATACTCCATCAAACTAGTTGTGTGCATACACCACAACAAAATGGAAGAGTGGAACGCAAACATAGGGACATCCTCAACATTGCTAGAGCTATAAGATTTCAAGCATCCATGCCATTGAGGCATTGGGGATATTGCATACTCAATGCTTGTTACTTACTCAACAGGCTACCCACTTCTATCTTGAAGTTCAAGTCACCTATAGAAGTGTTATATGGCAAAGCCCCTTCCCTTCATCACTTGAGAACTATAGGTTGTCTATGTTTTTCAACCAAATTGAACAACCACGACAAGTTTAGTCCAAGGGCTGAACCATGCATTCTAATGGGATATTCAACCTCCCAAAAAAGGGTACCTTGTGATGAACATTTCAAACTCAGTCTTTCATGTTTCAAGAGATGTTCATTTCCATGAAGATATCTTCCCTTTTAGCATGTCAAAGGATGCTCTAAAGGCTCTTATTCCATCTTGCTTGGGAGTCAAGCAACCCTTTGAGGATTTCCAACCTGAAAGTCCATCCTATTTTGACATGGATATATCAAGCAACACTCCTCCCATTGAGGTTCCTACACCTCAAATGGTTGATCAAGCACCTCAGATTGAGATTCAAGCACCTCAACAACCAATTGAAGAAGCTCCACCCCAATCTTCCAATCTAAGAAGGAGCCTGAGAATTGCAGAACTACACCCACCACCCCCTAGGAGGAGTGCAAGGCTTGCTGAACTCAAACAAAGATCAAGTTCAAATGTCATTTTATGGAATGGAGAAGTATGTATCCTATGACAACTTGGGTCCACAATACAAATGCTTCTTGGCTGCCTTTGACAAGATCAAAGAACCAACCACTTACAAACAAGCAATCAAAGACCCAAAATGGATCTTAGCTATGAAGGAAGAAATGCAAGCCCTTCAGAACAACAACACTTGGGAGCTAATGGAACTTCCACAAGGCAAATCTTCAATTGGTTGTAAATGGGTATTTAAGGTCAAATACAATTCTGATGGTTCCATTGAAAGGTACAAAGCAAGATTGGTTGCCAAGGGATTCACTCAGATTGAAGGGACTGATTTCAATGAGACATTCTCCCCTGTTGTCAAAATGGACACAGTGAGGATCATATTAGCTTTGGCAGCTACAAAGTCATGGGGATTGTACCACATGGGTGTAAACAATGCATTTCTTCAAGGTGATCTGAATGAAGAAGTGTATATGGACATTCCCCAAGGTTTCAATCATTCCAAGTCTCTTGAGGGATATCCCAAACATGTATGCAAGCTCAAGAAGTCCTTGTATGGTCTCAAACAAGCTTCAAGACAATGGAACATCAAGCTCACCCAAACCTTATTGAAGAATGGGTACAAGCAATGTGCCTCAGATCATTCCTTGTTCACCAAGATACAAGGTGATGAAAAAGTTTTTCTTCTCACTTATGTTGATGATCTTCTAATCACTGGTTCCACCACCAAGATGATCAATCAATTGAAAAGCACACTCCAAGCACACTCCAAACAAACTTCCAACTGAAGAATTTAGGAGACTTGAGATACTTTTTGGGACTAGAAGTTGCAAGATCAGATAGAGGTCTTGTAATCAACCAAAGGAAGTATGCAATTGAGCTTATTGAAGATGCTGGCCTAGGGGCTGCAAGGCCTGCTGAAACCCCTATGGAATTCAATGTCAAACTCACCACACATGAGTATGACAAAGTAACTAACTCAAACACTGATGATACTCTCTTGGAGGATGCCACTTCTTATAGGAGGATCATTGGCAAGTTGCTATATCTTACAATGACAAGGCCAGACATTAGCTTTTCAGTGCAAAGACTTAGTCAATTTGTTGACAAACCAAAGAAGTCTCATCATGATGCAGTCATAAGGGTCATCAGATATATTAAAGGCACTCCAGGACAAGGATTGATCTATCCTTCCAACAACAAACTCAATTTGAGCTTGTTTTGTGACTCTGATTGGGCTGCTTGCCCCTTTAGTAGGAAATCAGTCAGTGCTTATTGTGTCAATCTAGGTGAATCCATGATAGCTTGGAAAGTAAAGAAGCAAGACACCATTTCCTTATCAAGTGCTGAAGCAGAGTATAGATGTCTAAGAGTTGCAATTCAGGAGGCACTTTGGGTGGGGAGAATACTCAAGGAACTTGGCATACAAGTAAATCTTCCTATCCCAATACACACAGATAGCCAGGCAGCTATGAAGATTGCAAAGAATCCCATGTTCCATGAGCGCACCAAGCACATTGAGCTAGACTGCCACTTCACAAGACACCATATTCAACAAGGGATCATTGGTTTCCATTACATTCCTTCAAAGGAAAAACTTGCTGACTTGCTTACCAAGGCATTGGTAAAGAATCAGCACTTAGCTTTGCTAAAGCTATATGGAATCAAGGATGTCTTCCAAGAAAGAAGAGAAGAAGAAGAAAAGGATGGGAGAATATAGAGTATATAAGTTGATATGCTCACATTGCATCTTGTTACTTACACTTGCATTCACTTCCATCATGTCATTAGATGATTGTATAAGGCTATTATATGGTGCATATATCATGTAGTACATGTTACATGGTATATGCACCTTGGTGCACCAAGTTAGGCACATAGCATAGTTAGTCCTAGTTGGTGATCCTTATCACCTAGTATATATAGTTTACCTCTTGCTTTGTAATCCCTAATCATCAATCAACAAATGATTCAACCTACTAAAGTTCATAAGGGAACTCAAAGAAAATCTGGACAAGGCGTTTGCAAAAGAGATGGGACAACCGGAAGAAGTCCTTGAAAAAGAAAGAGAGACTGATACACTGGAAGGAGGTGTAAATTTCAAATTCACACCCCTTACAGTGAACATAGAAGAAATTTTTCAGAAATACCTCAAGGAAGAGCTACCCACATGCAAGGAGGAGGGCAAGGCCTTCCTAGGAAGAGATGCACAGGGTTGGTGTGAGTACCATGAGACCCGGGGGCATCAAACCAATGACTGCATGGTGTTGAAGATAGAAGTGGAGGAGATGATTTATAAAGGAGGCCTAAAGGAGTATATGGCAACAAACAAACTCACCACCCCATATCCTTAGTCTCATATTTAGCACTTTGCATGATCAAGCATTCTAAGTTTTCAAAAAACAGCTTTTGAGAAGGAGAACTCAAGAAGTTACTCCAACTCTACAACTATCTTTGATTTCCTCCAAAGGGTGTCTTGATCCACCCAAGGCATCCCATGTGTACATAAAGGCTTGAATGCTCCTAATGAAGTAGAAGTTACTCAAAAATATTTTTCAAAGAAGGTGGTGACACAATCATTATGTTATCCTTACACAGATATGACTTCCAAGTCAGCAACACCTTCGACGCCCCCAAGAGCGTATCTTGAGAGTAGTTTTCATACTACGACCTTCGACGCCCCCAAGAGCGTATCTTGAGAGTGGTTTCCAAAAAATACGAACTTCGACGCCCCCAAGAGCGTATCTTGAGAGTGGTTTCCAAAAACTACGAACTTCGACGCCCCCAAGAGCGTATCTTGAGAGTGGTTTCCAAAAACCACGAACTTCGACGCCCCCAAGAGCGTATCTTGAGAGTGGTTTCAAAAAACTCCGAAATTCGACGCCGCCAAGAGCGTATCTTGAGAGTGGTTTCTAAAAACTACGACCTTCGACGCCCCCAGGAGCATATCTTGAGGTAGATTTCAAACTACCAGATTCGACGCCCCCAAGAGCGTATCTTGAGGTAGATTTCAAACTACCAGATTCGACGCCTACCAGGAGCGTATCTTTGGTCTAACTACTGGTGCCCTCCGAGAGCCTGTCTCGTGAACAGTTTTCGACGCCAACCAGGAGCGTATCTTTGGTCTAACTACTGGTGCCCTCCGAGAGCCTGTCTCGTGAACAGTTTTCGACGCCCACCAGGACCGTATCTTTGGTCTAACTACTGGTGCCCTCCGAGAGCCTGTCTCGTGAACAGTTTTCGACGCCCACCAGGAGCGTATCTTTGGTCTAACTACTGGTGCCCTCCGAGAGCCTGTCTCATGAACAGATTCGACGCCCACCAAGAGCGTATCTTTGGTCTAACAATATCATACATTCCATTCAAAGGGCATTAGAAGAGATCATTGCACCATACTAAGAAGGATCCCATGAGAAAGTAATTTCAAAGTAAAGTTGTATGAATAACACATAATGTTTTTTCTTGATGAGATAGCAGGTATGATATGAAGGAAAACACAAAAGAAGGATAAGTAAAGGAAAACACACCAAAGGAAGAGTCCATGATCAATGGAATACATACAAAAGCGTACGAAGTACCCATCAAAAGGCAAGTGATCCACACTGCCAACAACACAATACGAAAAAGGAAAGCAACACAAAATCCTACAGCAATCCCAAAAGATACTCAACCCATCAAAGGGGAGGAAGAGTATGGTCGCATATACAAAGATAGAAAGATGTCAATACATCAACCAGAGCCCTCTGGGAGTCCCCCTGACCCCCTGAGGTCGAACCACCAGCAGAGATAGAGGAAGAGGAGGAAGAGTCCGAAGTGTCAATATCCACAGGTGTAGCATCCACATGTGCAGGGGCAGGCTCGTCGGCAACAGCAGCCTGACCCCTAAGGACAGCCATGTGACCAGTAGCGTACGGTCCAAAATCACCCAGATCGCCAATCGGAAACTGAGGATCAATACGAAAAATATGGTCAACAAGATACTCGCCAAACTGGTTCATCTCCTGAGTAAGCCGCACACTGTAGTCAGCAGTAAAGGCAGAGGAAGCCTTGTACTCAGACACTGCGACAGTCCTCTCCTCTGCCCGGCACCTTGCCTCAAGTTTCCTCAACTCCTCAGAATGGAGTGAAGATGCGACCTCAGCCTCCCGGCGTAAGCTACCTACAGTAGTCTCAAGTAAAGACACTTGGTCCCTGATCGGACAGGCGTGCCTTCTCAGTGGCAGTGGCAAGCTCCGCCTTCAGGGATACCTGGCTATCCTCAAGAGCCTTCTTCTCATCGGATAGCTCAAGCACAAGGGATGACATGTTCACCATGTCAGACATACCCTGAAAATTTAACAAGAGATGAGTAACTGGAAAAGCAACCACATGAAAGTAAAAAGGGAGAAGCGAGACACCACTCACAGGCACATAACGGGATAATACACCCTGAACGAAACGCCGGGTCTCCCTAGGAGACTTAGGCTGAGCAGCACGATCACCAGGAGGGATGGCACCGCGAAGCACCCGGATACCAACCTCCGGAGTGCGCAAGGAAGACCCGCTATCAAGGTGGAACTCCTTCAACCCAGCAAAAGGAGTCCACTCAGACCCAACGATATCCTCGTCAGTAAGGCGCGTGAAATCCTTTTGACTCAAAGTCGGAGGCCCACCTATACAAACAAAGCAACATAAAGAAAAATACAAACATAGAAGCATCAGTGACATGGAGAAGATCGAACCTGACGGCCGTGCCCTCGGCTGGGGGGCAGGGGATGGAGAACCAGTGACCACTCTACCATCACCAACAGGTCGCTTCCCTTTATCAGCTCGGGAAGGCGCCTCTTCGACCACTATCTCTTTGTCACGAGACAGGGTCGGGGGACGAACACCAGGTGGAGGAGGATCGGCAGCTTTCTTCTTCTTGACAGCCGAGGCCCCGGCCTCAGAGTCGGACCTCCGCGACTTGGACTTAGAAGGTCCAGAGCCCTTGCCCACAGAGACAACTCTCTTAGTCACCAAAGGAGAGTGCCCTAACAATACAAGGAAAACAGTGTAAGAAAAAACACAGGTATACCATAAGAGGAAAAGAGAAGGAAACATACCAGAGGCCCCAGCGGTCTTCCCAAGCATAGGGGACTTCTTTGGAGTAGAGCTGGAGGGAGCCCTCCTCTTGCTCAGATCGACCGGAGCTGCCTGCACGTTATACGTTTTCCCGTGAAACCAACCTACAAGGGAAGAGCAGAAAGTAAATGTAGATGAGAAGACTAAGTAACATACCGAACCCCCGGAGTCAGGAGTCAAACTAATCCCTGCCTCATAAAGATCTGTCTCGGTCACCAAGGACACGGGGCAGTATGAATGGGTCCTGTTGCTCTCATAGATGGTCTTCATAGTCTCTAAGTCCACAGAAGAGAACTCCCTAAAGGCAGGCCAGCCGTCTGACCGATCCTCATTCAAAACCGGCCAGGTAACATATCGATCCGTAATGAAGAAATAATGTTTGGCCCAGTGGCTCGCCGAGTTATCGCTCCGGGCCACGAAACGAAGAGAAGTATCCCACTCAACCCCGCTCAACCCGAAATCGGCAAATCGGGAATCTTTGAGGGATGGATGGCGAGTTACAAAACTCGCGAAGCCTACCTTCCTCTGATACTGGAATCGATAGAAGCATCGGAACAAGACCAATGAATACTTCCAGGAGTACCGGTGGCATAACACCCGGAAGCTCACCCAGACACGGATAGCACTAGGGGCAAGGTTCACAGGGGAGATCCTAAAGAACCTACTCAACTCTACAAGATCATCGCAATAAGGCAGCCGCAATCCAAACCGAATCTGGGAAGGATAAACAACAACCTTCCCCCTGGGGGCTCTGTCACTGTCTGGCGGGCATTCCCCAAAGAAGGTAGGAAGGGATATAAAGGCTCATCTAAGGGGCAAATGTCACCTAAAGTAACATGCTCGTTATAGTCAGACCTAGTCAGGTAGTTCTCCGACAAAGCAGCGAGACCTAAATTAAAGGCAGTGAGAAATTCCAATTTTGAATCAGGCACCGACTAACACCTCGACTCAGTGTATGGCTTAGAATTCGACACCAAACTAAGGGAAGGAAATAAAGCAATGCGGCGAATAGAAAGAAAGAGAAACTTACTCATCCTTCGAAGGATGTAACGCCTTTGCGGAGTTTGCGTACGGGGACACCACCACGAATACAGTACCTGCCACGGCATGACAGATGTCAAAACAAGAAAACTTCCGGAAAGACCGAGCATACCCCGGCATCCGACAAACAACAAACAAAAATCCAAAGGCATCCAACAAAGGTAACAAACACGCGCCAAGGACACCCCAACGATGAAATCAGACAATTTTGCTCAAACCAAAAATCAATTCCCGGGTAAAATTACGATTACGCCCCCCAACGGGAATCAACACACAAATGGCGCCCCAACGTCAAATTCAAATGGGAATAGTTTAAACGGACAAAACACTATCTCCGAACGACCGGCCAATAAATTTTTCCCCAAATCGGCGGTTATCTACGGCAATCACATATTCAATCAACCATCGGCAATCGAATATCGGCAATTCAAAAATCAACATTTTACACGGTAACAAAAATGAAAAGATTGGACCTTTGGAAAACCCAACCCGATTAGGTAAACGGGTCCGGAAATCGAACTTCGATGTTGACCGGAACCAGCCCCTCGCCGGAAACTCGATTTCGTCGTCGCCGGAGCCGAGCTACGCCTGGTCCCGCCTACCCCGCCGCCGTGGCCGTCCGCCGGAATCGCAGGAGCCCTCGCCGTCGCAAATGGCAGTCTCCGTCGCCTCAGCCGCCCTCCGCGCCGCCGCTAGCTGGGTCGTCCTCCCGATCAGCTGCCGCCGTGCCGCCGGGAGCTTCCGCCGTCGCCCTAGGACCGTGCCGCCGTGTCCGTGCTGGTCGGAATTCCTGGTCCCCCACCAGAATTTTGGCCGGCCCCTCTCCCTTGGTGTGCAAGAATTCCTCCCTTGGTCTCCAAGTGTGAGGAAAAAAGGAAAAGATGACAATGGTGGCTAAGTGAGGTAATTTATTTACTCCTCTATATATTTGAAAAAGTGTAGGGTTTTTTAAAGTGACATAATCACAACCCTCCATTTAAAATTAGAAGAGATCTAAGGGTTAAAGGAAAACTATCATCTTTACCTCCCTTAGACTATGGTTAGGCATATTTCCACTCAAGTTAACATCCCATGGGTTTATTTTTAAGTATCCCATACTTAGAAAAATTTTAGACCAAAATTAAAAAATTTGTCCACTTAGACTTATCCCGGCATGAAATTGAAGCATGGACCCGTCTAGCTGTATTCATATTGCATCCCCACGCGAGCGTATATTTTTCAAGTATACACCCATGGCGGGGATAGATTTATTATTTTCATCTCAGACGGACACATGCTTGGACACGTGTCCGTGCTATTCTAAAATTTGCAATCCCTCTATCTTATAAGACAGGGGGCAGAGTCAGAGACACACATCCATGGGTAAGTAAGGATTCCGATAAAAGGTAAAATCCCGGCTTCAAATTGCGCGTGTCATACCATCCTAAAATAGAGTCAATCAAGGGTCAGGCCATTGGTTGACTCGGGGGCATGTGATGGATATACGCCCAATTTGAGCCCGTTGACTTCCGAATCATTTTATTTTGATCACCCCGTCAATGATTGTAAATCGAAACTTCAACCCAAACACCCCGCGAAAACGCCAACGGTCCAGACGAGGCCAAAATACTTGTCCGGACCGAGGCAAACTCACCTAGGTGAGGTCGGGTGGGCCAACCCTATCTCCCCTAGGGAGGGGTTGGGTGGCCACACCCAACCCCTACCCTTGGGGGTCGAATTTTCTCCCCCCCAAGGGCCCCGGCACCATTTCCCGACTCCGATACTCAGTTTATTTCCGCCAACCTCTCCGTGCTTTAAGGTCTTAATTACGAGATTAAGGGATAATTAATTGTGTTTAAAGGTTAACGATGTCATTAAGCCACCTTAATGACACAGTTGCCTATAAATACAACATTTCCACCATTCATTTGATCATCTTGGCTAAGTGTACAATTTAGCTCTGACATCTCTCTAGTTTTATCTCTCTAGAAGTACCGTACTGAATTAGGCATCGGAGAGGGTACATTAAGCACCCCCCCCCCCCCTCCGTGCTTGGTATTGCCCCTCTTGCAGGGCGAGAAGAGAAGAGAAGGCGAAGGACAGAAAGATACGGATTAGGACGACAAGACTCAAGAGCACCGAACCCGCAATTTCTCCAGTGAGGAATAAGGCTTAGGTCGACCGCCCGTTGACCTGAAACTTAGAACCTAACAAAGGTGTTCTCTGACATTCAGGCAGCCATTGCGGCAGTAAAAGATCCGAAGTACCATAGTAGGACCAAAAACATTGATGTGATATATTTTTATGCTAAATCTAAGGTAGAAGACAATACAATCACTATGGAATACTTGTCCACTGATAACATGATTGTGGACCCATTAAGTAAACCACTACGCTGTGAGATATTCGAAAAGCATTTAAAACTGTTTGGATTGTGTAGGGTTTTAGTAGTGGCATGTATCTGTGATAACATTTTGATATTAGAAAGTTACATTTTGTAAGCGAAAGAATTGCAATTGCCTTGATGATCAATCGACGTAATTATGTTTTGATTACATCAAATTTTGGGTCTATAAACTAAGTCGTAGGAGGACACAATCTTCTGCCAAAACTATGTCGATTGTGGGCCTTACCTTGTCACACAGGTACGGTCATCTTGCGGTGGAGAGAGGCGTCTACTAATCAAGGATGGATAAGAATAAGGGGGATAAACCTGATTACGTAGAACGATCATCTAGTGTCGAAGTAACTCGACATGATCTTCATTTTGCAGATCGCCCTAATGAACTTTGTTCGTCATTAATGCACATTCTGGGCCATATGAGAATCTGCGATATCATGATTTGACATGTCCCATTCCTTTGAACTTAAACGTTCAGGTATGCTATCGACGCATGCTTCATACTACACGTGCCACGTCCGACCACGGGGTCACAGCTCGGTTGTGCTAGGAAAGAATCCTCGTGATTCTGGCGGGCGAAAACGTCTTCACCTCGAGCATGTGATTGATCCCGGGAGCCTTATGAAGAGGCACCCAAAGTATCCTCACGGACTCAGAATTCATATCTAAGGCCAGGCTCAATGTTCGCTTCCCGGCGTACGAGCGTAGTGCCGAACAAACAGGCCTAGTGACCACGTCTTTGGAAACCAGTTGGGTTTGACTAAGGATATGAGCGATGGGGATGGTCAAGTTCACCTGTAATTCACCGACTCTTGTATTCACTAATGTGGCCACCAACCGGATATTAGTTGAAGCTTGTGAATACTTGTACGGATGCCATAGAGAAGTGTTCCTATGAGGAAACTAGGCAAAAGGAAAATTATCAGTTGACCTAGGATACAGCGCGACACTATATAAATGTTGTTTATAACAGGTTGATTGGAGAAAAGGGATTCAACGTTTCGCAAGCACTACAACACTCCTAACAGATGAGTAGCACGATGCCCGTCTTGTCTTCCGGTCGCACGGAAAACCTCGAATGAACTATTCGGACGCAAATGACGAGATCGAAGGAGTGAAATGTTGATGCAGACTTGGACGACAATTCATTGACAGGCACCCTCCCATTCCGGCGAGTGGGAGCTGTAAGCATATGGTGATGGGCACCGTAAATGGAAGCCCATTATATGTATATGTTACCTAAGTTAATTGGGTACATGTCACTTTAGGACATTGGGCCAGGCCCAAATCCCAAAGACATGAGACTCCCAAAATTGGGCATCCCTATACTAAGTATGGCCGGCCGAAATTTAGGTGCAGGTAAAGTGGACTTTTATCCAACAAGTTACCCGGTCCGACCCGACCCGAATGAGTCGGACCGATTGAGAAATCCCGAATTGGTTGACCCGTGGAACCCGACCTGGTTTGGTTCGGTTTACCCTGTTCGGTCCAATTCATATTTTCTTGGGTCTTCCAGGTCAGTTGACCTAACTTAGATGTGAAAAATTAGACCGGCCCATGACCAACTAGTGGTCCAGCCGAAATAATTACCTGTGGGCTAAGTAGGGTTTTAAAATCCACTAAAAACTTAACTTAGCCACCAAGTAATATTATATATAGATATAATTTCAAATATTTGCACAATATATATATATAATTTCGGCACACACACACACACACACACACATATATATATATATATTGTCAAGATTCTATATTTGGAATATAAATTTATAAACAATATATATAAAATTCGGCATATATATATATATATAAATTGTCAAGATTCTATATTAGAGATATAAATCAATAAACAATATCTTTTCTCAATCTTTAGGCAACTACTATCTATCAATATTATCAATATCCCTAATTTTGTGTTAAAATATATTAATAGTTTCTATCCACAATTATCATGTTAATCTAGCCCTAATTGTGGCCTAATACACTTAGCAAAAATTTGGCCAAAATTTTAATCACCACTTATCAGACTTAAATCTAACCTACGACGAATTACATTTTTAAAACACTGATTTTGAAGAGTCTCTACTAGTTAATTATAAGGCTAACTAGAATCATAAATTACCTAGATAAATAATGTATTAAATACCCAGGACTAAAATCAGTCTACGATAAAAAAATTGGATTTAGGGGTTCTATTACGAATTAAAAAAATATAATTTTTACTACGCCTTTGGGTACTCAATTCACTTAATTTCTCAATTTATTATCAAATTATATCTATTATGAATTAATTTTAGAAAAAAGTAAAATAAAACCTAATAGCGTCGTCTCACATATTTACATCAAAATGTAACTTAGCATGTTCACATAAACACAATTTGATTACAAATTATAATTAGTCTAAATTAACTATCGTTAAATAGGTTAAATTACATCTAATATAACAATAATATATAATCACAATAAAAAAAATAATAAAAAGAAAAGAACGGGGGGGGGGGGGGCATCAGCGGAGGGACAGCTGCGGGATGACACGACACTGGACAATAGGATGGCGACAACAGCGGACGGCGGCGGTCGGCCTGGGCTAAGCGGCACTGGTGGCTGTGGCTAGAACGGACGGCACAGCGGGAGTGGGTGACCGGGATCTGGACGTCGTCATAGGGAATATGGTGATGCTGCGCTGCAACAAGATCTCAATCTGGTGCTGAAGGGCTACGACGACGGCGGGGGATGGTAGAAACGGCGGGCGGCCAGACAGGGCGGTGGTCCGGCCACCGGAGTTGACTGCGAACGGAAGAGAGGAGAGAGAGAGAGAGAGATAGAGAGAGAGACGGAGAAGGATAGGGAGAGTGAGAGAGAGAGAGAGAGAGAGAGAGAGAGAGAGAAAGAGAGAGAGAGAGAGAGAGAGAGAGAGAGAGAGAGAGAGAGAGAGAGAGAGAGAGAGAGAAAGAGAGAGAGATAGAAGGAGGGCCGGGCGACGGGCAGACGATGGCTGGCGGCGTCGAAATCGATCGGATAGAGGCCGAAGGTTTGGTGGACGGCGAGGTCTCGGCGGGGCTGGCCAACCACCGGCGGATGGAAGGGCTGATGGCAGCGGAAATAGGAAAAAAAAAACTTTTTGGCACTAGATGACAAGAATCGCACAGTTCCCGATAAAGTGATGTATTATTGTTGTTGTCTCTTTTTTACATGTAAAATGGCCCTATTTATAGCTAAACTAGGACCCCCCAAACTAGGAAAATAATATCTAAAAAATATGCACCATTAATATTCCGAAAATATACATATATATTTATGTATTTTACCATAAATACACATAATATATTTTCTGAATAATTTACTTTATTTAATGCATATACACTAACCTATTTTAAGCCAATCTTATCTTTTAGAAGCTTCGCGACCTTTCATATTTAAATACTTCCCTTTTTAGCGCGTCACATATGAATTCTGAACGTGCTACGCGTGGACCAAAATTAAGTGTTTAAAGTTTTCCCCTCTTTGAGCGGATTCCCGTAGAACAGGTTTGGGGGGATTTGTCCAAAGTCAAGTAAACACTAATTTTGTTTAGGAACTATATCTTCTTCAGAGTCTTCGAATCTTTAATAGAACTCCTGGCTTATTTCGGACGGTGCGAAAAAGTAGAGCCTCTGTCAGCGGTGCCTCCTTTGGCGGTGTGTAAAAGTAATGCATCTAGTGGTGTGCAGTAACAAAAGCCTCTAGTGGCGTGCGGAAAAGAAGCCTCCAGTGGCGTGCAGTAACGAAAAGCCCCAGTGACGTGCATAAAAGAAAAGCCTCTAGTGTCGTGCAAAAAAAGAAAAGCCTTAATCGGCGATAAGGAAAATCTTCCAGTGGCGTATGTCGGAGAAGAGCCTCTAGTGGCGTCCGTCAGAAAAAGTAGAATTATGTATATGCTAGCATCAGTTCCTCGGAACATTAGACGCATGCCAAGGTGCCTCAAATGTGGGTGCGTATTTTTCATCTCCTAAACACCATTTTCTGACCAGCAAAATCAGAAGGAGAAATCGGTCAGCAAACCGTTAGGAGTCATTTTTTCATCAAATCAGTCAAAATCTGGTCGGGAACAGGTAGTACATTTCCCACCAATGGAATGTTAAGTATATCACCCATATGTAATCGCATGTGTTTTTTTGTAGCGAATCTTACGAATGACATATGAGATGATGTAATTTTGAATTTCGAATACAACTATAAAAATTTAATAAACAATAAGATGCAGTTTAATATATTTATTAATTAAAAAAATTGTGCGAATATACAATATTAGAATCAAAGTTTATCTTATCAATATAATCATGGGTAAACTCTAGGTTAATGACCAGTATATATTATATAAAATAAATCGAGATATATATACGCTAGTTGTTTACACGTGTGCGTTGCACACACATATTTTTAATTTTTACTTTTAAATAATTTCATATATAGAATTCATATATGCAACATAGGAGTGGACGTTGGTATATGTCTAACAATATAAGTTATGCAACATTAAACGACCAAAGTCGTGGCTAACCTTCTCAAAATCCTATTAATGCATGAACAAAGAGCTAGCAAAAATCAACAGGCTTGTGTTAATTCAAACATTAAACTGCTGGAGGAAGTCTAACAACATAAACTCCAAACATACCATAAAATACCATGTTCCCTTATCGGTCAGGCCATGATGGATCACGCTCGTCGAGGTTCCGGTCTTGGGCGGCCTTTCGTCGAGTCGAGATCGCTTTCCTTGCTCGTATTCCGCTCTTCCAGTTCCTTTCCTTGCTTACCTCTACAAAGGGTAAGCCGGGGGGTGTCCGGCGAACCCTTTCCGATGCTAAAATCAGAGTTCGGTTCTAGAGAGATGAAGTTCTAGAGAGAGGTCAGAGCATTCAAGTGAAATCAAGTTGTAAATGAAGAATATAAGGTTCTAGCTATAGGGATTGTGATCTTAGAATCAGAGGGGCCCACATTTACAGGCAGGGCCCGCGTAATATTCATATCGGATGCTTCGTGCGCGTAACTCGGGTGTCGATCACCCGGGTGTCGGGGGCCGGACGCGGGACGCGTCGGCTCCGTTGTGACTAGACGGAGGTTCTCGGGAGGACTAGCGCGTATTCTTCGGTCTCGGTCACTTTCCATGTTCGGGGTCGAAGGTGTGACCAAGTAGAGCCTTGAGTGAGGTCCAATTAGGTGTATATCCATCATTTTCCCCTGAGTCAACTGTTGGGTCCTGGTTGAACTGGGTCGTGTGGACGCGTCTGTCTGAGTAGGTTGTTCAGGTTTTGGGCTGACACCCTTCGTCTGGAAGAGGTTTTCGCCTTGTGCCGATAACGAGTGTTCGGTTTTAACGCTGTGTCTCGGAAAAGTCGGTGTCTCAGGGAACGGCTGTGTCTCTGGAGGAGTCTGTGTCTCAGAAATGGTTGTGTCTCAGGAGGAGTCTGTGTCTCGGGAAACGGTTATGTCTCAGGAAATGACGGTTTGTGCACAAGTCTGAGCGTCTGGGCACATCTTACTCTTATTTCTCTTCCTCGCCTTAGCTTTGGAGTCTGTTTCCTGCACAAAGGGCCAGTACTAGCACGGAGAGGGGGGGTGGTGCTAGTGGAGCCTTCTCCGATGCCTAAGTCACGATTGGGGCTAAAAAGGTAATCTTAGAGAGAGAAAATATTTCTAGAGAGAAGTCAGAGCTAAAAGTGCCAAAGTTGGGCAAATGAGAGGATGTGTCAAAATGGGTGGCCAAGGCCTTCTATTTATAGGCTTCCTTGGGACCGGACCCGGTTTTAGAGCGGTTTGATGACGGTTCAAAAGAAAGCGGTAATCGTCATCGATATTTGCAATGCGCGAACTCGACTTCTCTATACGTAACGGTAATAAACGGTAATTACGTAATACCCGTAGAGCAATCTGGACCTCGTCAAATTTGGGCAATTCGGCGAGGACCGGTTTGCCGCGCAACCCGAACCTCCGGATTGCTGCAATCCGGACGTCCGTGTTGTTTGCTACCCGGACGCGCGTAACGCGCTTCCGGACCGTTTTGACCCTCAGGAGATGTTTTTCGAACCGTAATGTGATTTTTGACGTGTTTACGAGGCCCGAAATATAAATACGAACCCGAATTGGACATATATCCATCACTTGCCCCCG
Organism: Clarkia xantiana subsp. parviflora; assembly: GCA_036873135.1. Lineage (NCBI taxonomy): Eukaryota > Viridiplantae > Streptophyta > Magnoliopsida > Myrtales > Onagraceae > Clarkia > Clarkia xantiana. The sequence continues at coordinate 15,003,205 of JAPTYO010000001.1, forward strand.
AGTCAAGTAACGGTTCAAAACCTTTCTTGACTCTATTTTGAGTTAGGGTACATGTCCAATTTGAGATTGACGCTAACCTTCCGGTTTTGACTGTCGATTGGACGTAGAAGTCTTGATTTCGTCCGTCCTTTGATTTTTTGACAGAGTGACTTTATTTCCTGTCATCACGGTTAGTGAAATAGAGAATGCGCGTATATATCGTGCAAACATGATTACCGCTAGGGATATAAGCAATTAGTAATGTGTCATGCGGACATGCTTTTTATCAACATGCATGCACAAGTAACGGTCATGCCAAGAACGTAATTACGTGATGCTAGAAATATAATTCGTATACTCTAAAATGACTTAGCGATTAATGAATCATGAATCATGCGATATACAAATCATGCATGTAAAATGACAAACTTGATATGCGTAATACCAAAATAATCATGTGCGTAGAGATAAATACTTAGAAGAGGGTGGAGTATACCGTAAGCACTTAGGCGTGGGTGTAGATGAATTACTCCTTTGATCCTTATCATCAAGGCATCTTTTGGGATATGTGATTACACTAATTCCCAATCATTCTTCCAGCTTTTTTGGAATTCCTTCTTCATCCTTCTTTGCAGGTGATTGCTCCAGCATTTCTAGAAACCATTTGCTTGTTCATAGTTTCTTCACCGTCGTAAACTTTAGGTGTATCCCGAAAGTTACGTGTTTGATTCTTGACTTGTTTTCAGAAATTGACACCACCAATTGATTCAGATCATCGCAAGGATTCCGGCGCCGCCTTCAGAATCGCCATACGACGTCGGACGCGCCCTCACGCGACGTCGCGTGCGTGCTGCCCTGCCGGCGCGTGCAACCCATGCGCCGCCTTCCCGTTCTCCGTTCACCGCGGTATTTACCTTTCTGAAATTGTCTCGACGAGTGGAGTCCATTATGATACTTTTTGTCACATTTTGAGGTAGTCTGGAAACTCGATTTTACAGGACAGCTTCGTCTCGGTTTTTGGATGTTGCCGTATTGTTGTTCCTTTGAGCTATTTGTCGTTGTTGTTGCATAGAGCTGCTCATTGGTGTTCGTATGTTGAATAATTGCTGGTTGGTTGTTCTTGCCATTGTTGTTAGCTCATGCCTTAGACGATTTTTTACCTCCGTGGATAGTTGTGGTAAAATTCCCCATTGGACATATTGCCACCATGCCTTCGCGTAAAAGCCTTTTGGTCGGTACGTGTAGTTTTTCCCTTAACGGTTTTGTTGGTTGTCAGGAGTTGCCAAACGTCTTTGGGGGTAGTCGTTTGTTATCTTGATGCCTTAGAAAAATATTTTTCCCAAGTGTTGTCGTGTTTGCTCTTCACGCTTCGTCACGTTAGTCGCACCGCTTGCATGATAGCTTCTTGGGACGTTGGCCAATTTTGTTGCACGTATCAACTTTGCTATGCGCGTTGACTTTGCTATGCGCGTTGACTTTGCTATGCACGTTGACTTTGCTATGCGTGTTGACGCTAATGGTTGTATGCTGGAAATGATAGCTTAGGCGATGTATTGTTGAGCATCATGTATAGACTGTAGGTCATTTTCTGCAAACATGTTAAAACACTTAGAAAATATATAAACGATATCTAATGCTTGTTACCATAGATGTCGTCGTATGAGCTTTATCGATGAGCGTCGTAGGTGTGCTTAGGAGGCATAGCTACTTGTTGTATGCAATCCATATTTGTCGACATGTATGTACGTACGTGGAAACACTTAGAAAATATTTTCTCCTTGTCGACATGCATCCTTGTTGACATGTATGAATGTACATGGAAACACTTAGAAAATATTTTCTCCTTGTCGACATGCATCCTTGTCGACATGTATGTACATACATGGAAACACTTAGAAAATATTTTCTCCTTGTCGACATGCATCCTTGTCGACATGTATGAATGTACATGGAAACACTCAGAAAATATTTTCTCCTTGTCGACATGTATGTACGTACATGGAAACACTTAGAAAATATTTTCTCCTTGTCGACATGCATCCTTGTCAACATATATGTACGTACATGGAAACACTTAGAAAATATTTTCTCCTTGTCGACATGCATCCTTGTCGACATGTATGTACGTACATGGAAACACTTAGAAAATATTTTCTCCTTGTCGACATGCATCCTTGTCGACATGTATGAATGTACATGGAAACACTTAGAAAATATTTTCTCCTTGTCGACATGCATCCTTGTCGACATGTATGTACATACATGGAAACACTTAGAAAATATTTTCTCCTTGTCGACATGCATCCTTGTCGACATGCATCCTTGTCGACATGCATCCTTGTCGACATGTATGGATGTACATGGAAACACTTAGAAAATATTTTCTCCTTGTCGACATGCATCCTTGTCGACATGTATGTACGTACATGGAAACACTTAGAAAATATTTTCTCCTTGTCGACATGCATCCTTGTCGACATGTATGTACGTACATGGAAACACTTAGAAAATATTTTCTCCTTGTCGACATGCATCCTTGTCGACATGTATGTACGTACATGGAAACACTTAGAAAATATTTTCTCCTTGTCGACATGCATCCTTGTCGACATGTATGAATGTATACGTATGTGCGTATTTGCCCCCGCACTTAGAATATTTTCACCATCCCTGTCTATGTATGCTGTATCCGTATACTTGATGCGAACACAGGTTATATGCCAACTCCTGATAATATGCTGACACATAGTTGTATGCTGACAGTTTGTAATATGTTGACTGTCATCCTGAGCAAAATACTTAGAAAATATTCCACCCTTGTAATCTTGTATGCTGCGAGTATGAGCTCGATGTTGTCATGCAAGGTTAATGTGTTGAAGAGATTGCCCCTCTTACGTGATGCTTGTTACCTGTTGCGCGAAGACTAACGAGTCTTGTACGTACATAGTTGTCTCACATGGAGCGTCCGTTGCATAAATGTTTGCATAAGTGTTGATGCGTGTTTACGCACTGACTGGATTGTTGGTTGCATTTTCCAGGATATCAGATCTTGCTGTCTTCTTGTCAGAATTAGTTTTCCCACGGCTGTTACAATGAGTAAGTCCACTATCTCCATCAAGTGCCACCGCTACTCTGGAGTCTTCGGACACGGTCGTGGTAAATGGCTTGTGAGTAAGATGTCTCATTGTATCATCTTTTAACTTGTTAATTTTCCAAGTTATTGCTTTCATGTTGTTGAACGCGTGGCTGCAGTTTCTGTTTTTAGCACAATTTTCAAAAGATCCGACGCAGGGGCGCGTTCCTCGAGCGATTCTTAGTTCTTTATGCCGAGTACGACCGTGCTAATTCCTTCTTATAATAAAGGGAATAGAGTTGAGGGTCGTGCGGTGGTGTTTTCTGCCCCCTAGTCGAGGGACCGGCCCAAGAAGGAGCGTTACTCCTATTGAGGTAAGTGTTTGTTGATTGCTGATTTTGATGCACGTATTCCTGATTGTCGCCCTTATGTTGAAGAGCTATGTTGTGTTGAATGTTGAAACAACCATTCTTGTCGTGTCCTTTGTTTGGATGACGACATTGCATTTGATGTTGACATTATGAACTCTTTGCCATAGGTCCTTAGAGATGATGTTAACTCTTGGTTGGTGTCAGGCTGTCTGCTTCCAGCATGTTGAACCCTTTGTGAATAGGTTGATGTTGTGTTGATAATTTTTTGTTCATGCCTTTGCTTGCATGATATTTCGTCACCTGGACCTGTTTTCAATAATAATCATGTGATAAATTGTTAGTAATATTTCATACCTTGAGTTATCTATGCCGTCCATATGCTTTGGACTTGGAAGAGAGGATAGATATCCTTAGATGATGAACATGATGTCCGTAGTTGCGACTGTATGTCGCTCATTGTTAAGTGTTATGATCGCCCCTCTCGGTTAGATTCCAAGGCATGGCAAGATGGATAGAGCATAGGATGTTGCGACTTGCGCATTGTAGGTTTTTATGAGCGCCCCTCTTGGTTAGATTCCAAGGCATGGCAAGATGGATAGAGCATAGGATGTTGCGACTTGCGCATTGTAGGTTTTTGTTGGATGTGGATGACTAGTAATCATAGATGTAGTCACTGCAGTCGTGACCATTAGCCACTTCTTGATTGATGACTTGAGATGCTCTCCTGATTGCTTGCATGATGCATTACGCATGTTGCCCTTCTTTCCTGAATAGCTTACCGCTATATATGTTGTAACCTGCCAAGTATTTTGCGTATAGCAATTTTTCTTAACAAGTAGTGTATTTGAAAGGTGTTATATTGGCTAAGCAAGATACTAGTTTATACCGTCTCTTAGTTCCACTCTAAGGCGACGTTGTACAAGACTCGACTTGTAAATTTTATGAGTTTTAAACAGGGTGCGCACCTGCCAGCGTGTATCAACCCGCGTTGGGGAAGCATACGTAAAAACATTTTGGTTTTTGAAAAGATGTTTGTGAACCCTAAAAAAGCTCGTGATACATGCAAAAACCGTGTTGATAAAATATTTGAAAAAATATTTGATACATCAAATATTTGATAAAATATTTGATAAAGTATTTGAAAAAATATTTGTGATACATGATTCCTGCGTCCAGGGACCACGTAACACTTTTTGAAAATATGAATTGTGATGCATGCTTTCTGCGTCCAGGAACCATGCAACACGGTTTGAAAATCTGTAGTACGGAATTGTCATCTAACAAGAGGACTTTTGCCGTAAAGAGTGAACCCTTTAAACAGGAATTCATAGTATGGGATTGTCATCTAACAAGAGGACATTCGCCGTATAGAGTGAACCCTTTAAATAGGAATTCATAGTATGGGATTGTCATCTAACAAGAGGACATTCGCCATAAAGAGTGAACCCTTTAAACTTGAATTCACACTTGTTGTAGCGTGGGGTCGTTGTCTAACAAGAGAACTTCCGCCACTTATGGGGTGATCAGTCTCGTATTGTATTTGCCCATCCTGTTCTGAATCCAGGGAATGGCTATGAACATGAGGATTTGCCTCTAACAAGAGATGTCACAGCATGTCATTTTTTAGAAGTAAACATGGGGTTTGTCTTTACAAAGAGGATACATCAACATGCTACTTTTGATAGTAAATCTTGGTGTTAATCCAAGATATTGCTTGTAGTTGACGCCTTTGGAATAGTCGTCATTTTGATAGTAGACCTTGGTGTTTTTCCAAGATATTGCTTGTAGTTGACGCCTCTGGAATAGTCGTCATTTTGATAGTAGACCTTGGTGTTATTCCAAGGTATTGCTTGTAGTTGACGCCTCTGGAATAGTCGTCATTTTGATAATAGACCTTGGTGTTATTCCAAGGTATTGCTTGTAGTTGACGCCTCTAGAATAGTCGTCATTTTGATAGTAGACCTTGGTGTTATTCAAAGGTATTGCTTGTAGTTGACGCCTCTGGAATAGTCGTCATTTTGATAGTAGACCTTGGTGTTATTCCAAGGTATTGCTTGTAGTTGACGCCTCTAGAATAGTCGTCATTTTGAGTAGAGGATTTTTATAAGTCTCTTTTTGTAGATAATCCGCAAGTTGTCATTGCGACATATAAGTTGACTGTGCACATAGCGCGATGGCTTTGTGTTGTCCGCACCTTCTTGAGATAGACGCCAATGTTATGAATGGAGAAATAAACTCCCTGTTGGTGTAGATAATAGATATGTTGGCGTTGTATACCATAAATCCCTCCTTGAACACAATGCTTAGCTTGTATTGTTGAAGTGGATTTTTATGCATAGGTTACTACTTGGCGTAATTCCCATGTAGTAATCGTAGTGTAGCATGTACCTACGAACAGAGTTGCTTTTTGTGAGATAATTGCAATGTTTATAAGTTTGCGAAAGTATGGAGTCATGAAATTTTCTTTTTAGTAATGCATATAATAAATAAAGTAAAGGAATCTGATACGAGGATTCCTTGTTTGTGTAGGACACTTCCCTGAGTGCGGACGTGATAGGTGCGGATCATGATAGGTGTGTATATGTTAGGTGGAATGCCGAGCACTTGTCAACTTGGTGCCCTCCAAGTCGCTTGGCAGTTGTATCGTTGTTTCCTGATGGTTTTTATTGTTTCATCTTCTAACAGTGTATGATCTGCCCTTGGGTAATGCCCACGCCTTATTTATTATTGCGACACCATTTTTAGTCTTGCGCGTATAGAATGCTTTGAGGCTTTGTGTTGTTGACGCGATTAATATGTGCGTAGTTGTTACTTGGCGTTATTCCAAGGTAATATGCGTCATAATAATGTACCTACGAAAGTAGATTTAACCTTTATTAGATATTTGGAGTTCTTACAACATATTTCAAGAAAGCGTCTACTGATCACCTCTTTTGAAAAGTACTGAGGCTAATAAGCATAAGTTGTACTTAATGTAAAAAGATTTAAAATAGATATGCGAAAAAGGAGATAAGGGAGATAAAGGGATTGCTGATGTGTTTGACATCCTCATAGGTGATTTGTTGGCAAGTTGACTCTGCCACGTGCCACATAGTTTCTCAATGCATCTAGCGTGTTGAGCTCTTCAATCACCTTTGGGGATGAACAAATGTTGATGTCATGCCCCCCCAGTTTTACGTTGCTTGTGTTGTTCTTCAACATTTTTGCCAAGGAAGGCAGTCGTTGGCTCATGTGGGCGGTGAAGTTTGTTTCCCGGGAGTTTGAAATTTGTTTCTTCCACCTTCATGCTCCAAGGATTGTATAAGTTGTCACAATTGGTTCCATAAGTGACGTTGTTTTTCTGGCGTTTGGCGGTAGGTGGATTAACATTCGCCTTTTCTTTTCCCTTGCCTTTTTCTGAAGACTTCACACGAGGCTTCCTTTGATGCTTATTGCCTTGGTCGATATACTTCTTCATTTTTCCTTTTAAGATTAAGTTGTTTACATGAAGCTTTAATCCATCACAGCTTTCTGTCTCGTGGCCATATACTTCATCATTTTCACACCATTTGCATTCATCTTTTCCCAGTGGGCCCTTGCGGAAATTGGAGGGCTTTTTCCACCGCTTGGACTTCTTTATCTCTTTCAAGATGACGGACAGCGATGTGTTCAATGGAACACATTTGGCGAGATTGTTCTTTTTGAGACTTTGGACGTCTGACTGGAACGGCCTCTTTTGTTGCGGTTGTCTCTTTTTCCAGGAGACGTGTATCTCCTTTTCAATTATTGCCTTCAAGTTTCTTGTTGTAAATCCCGTGATTAGGACGTCATCGTCACTAACAGGTTTTTCCCGTCCCTCCTTGTGACAGATGTCAGCATCGTCTTGGCTTGTCCTTGTGGAAGGACCTTCCTTGTGTATTTTTGATGACTCTGCTTGAGTCTTCTTTGGGGGGCTGTCGCCTTGATCGACGAATTGCTTCAATTCGCCTTTGAGGAAGAAGCTGTTAGAGCATCCACAATGCAAGACAAAAATGAAGGACAACTCCTCCATGTGGCAAGATGGGTTGTCCATTTGCATTGGAGATGGACAAATTTTTTTGTCCAATCTCTCCAAGGAGGGATTCACTCTCTCATATCCCATCATTAATATTATGAGAGAGTATAATAGAAAAAAGTGTTAATTTTATTATTATTTAAAAGATTATGTAGGTCCAAGTTGGTAGACACCATTGAATTAGTAATAGACAACCTCAAGACACTTTTTTATTTTATTATATATTGATTATGTGGCACTTATGTGGCATAAAGTGGGATAGAAGTTGGGGTCGTGCATTGTGGATGCTCTTAATGCGAGAACGTAGGCTGACACAGCTATCTGTTTCGTGGCCGAAGACCTCGTGGTTTTCACACCACTTGTCTTTGTCTTTCCCCAGCGGACCTTTTCTGAAATTGTTCGGCTCTTTCCACATGTTCGCATCCTTCATTTCCTTCAATATTACGAATAGCGGTGCATTTAATGGAATGCTCAGTGAGCTTTTCTTCTCTTTGTTTCTGGAAATCTCTTTCGAAAGGCCTTTTCGGCTGAGGCTGCCAATTTCTTTCTTGCTGACCGCTTGAGGGCGGTTTTGCTTGATTCTGCTTTGGAGGTTGTTTCCATGCCTCTTTTTGGTGCAGTGTGTCTTGATGACTTGTGACTCAAGACTTTGTTCATGTCGCCTCGACTTGTCCGTTGATTGGAGGCAGAGGTGGTGACGGGTTGACACCTTTGTATTGGAGGGCTCCTTGCTCGCATTGTGCGAAGGATGCATTTCTTGTTGGCGTAAAGAAAGCATTGGATGTGGCAACAGGGATGTGGAAGGATTCAAGTTGTCTTCTTATCGGCTTCTGCGAGGTTATGGGCAAGGCGTCATGATGTGCAACGTGCTCCTTGTCCTTTGATGAGAAATCAATGACATCTTCAAAGGCGGCATCCTTTATGTCAACATACTCCAAGTTGGTGTCATCGGTCTTGTGCATTGTCTTTGCAACATACACTTCTTGCTCGTATGAATTCTCGCTTTCAGCGTCAAAATCTCTTGCATTCCTCCAATGACTGGCTCCTTGGGAAGGAGTGTATGAACGTGCCGCTTCATATCTTGTATGCTGGAAGGCATTTTCTGCATGTTGGTCCTTGCCTTGGAATGGACGGCCTTGGCGGGTAGTGTTTTGCGACATTTCTCTTGTCGGCCTAGCGTGTTCCTGGGCGGTTGGGGGTGGTTGGGCCGCATATCCTTCATTTTTCAGTGACTCGCGGAATGCAAGTAAGTCTTCCAGCGCAGCCATTATTGCTGGAGTAACTGAAGGCATCGGGTTTGTTCCCATTCCTTGTTGTTCGCCTTGCGGCATTTCTGGCTGAAATTCATCATCATCATGCATCTCTGGCTAAAAACCAGGTGGGGGTGGACGATGCTCGTCATTTGGTTCTTGGAGGTTGTGCTGTGCGTCGGGCACATCCTCGGTTGACATGGATGAAGCTACGGAAGTAGCTCTCTGTATGTGGGAATGCCCTGGCTGGCTTGTGACCTCCTGCTTTTTTGCTTGCCGGAGACGTCTTAGGATGTCTAGGCCTTTTTCTTGCATTTCTCGCGTTAACCTCTTCGGGAGGGTTACGATCACTCGTCATGTCTTTTCGGTATGGTAGCTTTTGTTCGAATCACGGAGACGGCGCCAAAATGTTGGGTCCTGAATGAACTGGGTCGTGTGGACGCGTCTGTCTGAGTAGGTTGTTCGGGTTTTGGGCTGACACCCTTCGTCTGGAAGAGGTTTTCGCCTTGTGCCGATGACGAGTGTTCGGTTTTAACGCTGTGTCTCGGAAAAGTCGGTGTCTCAGGGAACGGCTGTGTCTCAGGAGGAGTCTGTGTCTCGGGAAATAGTTGTGTGTCAGGAGGAGTCTGTGTCTCGGGAAACGGTTGTGTCTCCGGAAATGGCGGTTTGTGCACAAGTCTGAGCGTCTGGGCACATCTTACTCATATTTCTCTTCCTCGACTTAGCTTTGGAGTCCGTTTCCTGCACAAAGGGCCAGTACTAGCACGGAGAGGAGGGGGGGTGGTGCTTCTAGAGAGAGAAAATATTTCTAGAGAGAAGTCAGAGCTCAAAGTGCCAAAGTTGGGCAAATGAGAGGATGTGTCAAAATGGGTGGCCAAGGCCTCCTATTTATAGGCTTCGTTGGGACCGGACCCGGTTTTAGAGCGGTTTGATGACGGTTCAAAAGCAAGCGGTAACCGTCATTGATATTGGCAATGCGGGAACTCGACTTCTCTATACGTAACAGTAATCGCGTAAACGGTAATCGCGTAATACCCGTAGAGCAATCCGGACCTCGTCGAATTTGGGCAATTTGGCGAGATCCGGTTTGCCGCGCAACCCGAACCTCCGGATTGCATTGCAATCCGGACGTCCGAGTTGTTTGCAATCCAGAGGTCCGGACGCGCGTAACGCGCTTCCGGACCGTTTTGACCCTCGGGAGATGTTTTTCGAACCGTAATGTGATTTTTGACGTGTTTACGAGGCCCGAAATATAAATACGAACCCGAATTGGACATATATCCATCATCAACCATTGGTTTTACATTTACTTGACTCTATTTATTACAAGGATGCACGCCCAATTGTACCTCAGCTATATTTTACCTCTTTAATGAGTCTGTCATTGTCAGTGCGCGTTGCCCGATATTCACTCCTTCATTGCTAGGAGGGTGTTCAACCTATGTCATTGTTATAATCATAGATGCAAAAATATACACAAGTATGGGGTGAATCGTATGTGTATAAGCATGTGGTTTCATGGATGTAAGCATTGATATGGATCATACATTCTTGTAATGAATCCTAAATAACATTGCAAATGAACGTGAGTGTGTCAACATGCGTATGTACGTAATAAAGCACATATGTATGAATATTTGTATGTCATGATGTATGCATGTATGAGTATGCCTAAATTGTGTCATATGGTGCGAGTCAGTGTACGTATGTAATGATCATGAAAAATTTCTAAGTGTTTCATAACACTAGCATTGATGCATATGGATGCATACATGTAAATGAATGAGAAATTTACTAAGTGTTGGAAAACACTATCAATGATCCATAATGATGCATATATGTAAATCATGGGTGAAAAAACACATACTAATACTATATACCTAAGCATGTCATAGTTGATGACATCAATGTAAATAATCACAATTCCAAAAACCCTATTTGCATCTTCTTTAAAAATGGTGTATGTCACCGCTTGTCATAGCCACCAAAGATTCAATATTTACCAATATTTAAAAATCCTTTCTTTTTACTACGAACACCTAATTTTGGACCACGCGTGACACGCGTGACGTGTGGCGCACCTAAATGAGGAAATATCCAAATTTTGAAGGTCGAGTAGCTTCCAGGAATGCTCCAACTTATATTAAGATATTATATGTCTTTATTATTAAGAATACTTAGTATTTATTAGGAGAATAAATCAGTTTATTTATCTCCTAGAATAAAGCAAATCCTAGATCACCATTTACTATTATAAATAGGTGGTCTAGGTAAATTTAAAAGGGAATAAGAAGAAAAACACAATATATATATATATATATATATATATATATATATATATATATATATATATATATCTTTATACCAATATAAAATGTGAGGGTTGTCCTCACCCCAATAGGTACCTTTTCAACATTTTTAATTTTATTATTATTATTATTATTATATAATATTTAGTTCCCATAACTTTATAAAATTGATGATGTACTCTTTATTATCTTTGAGAACTATCTATTTATCTTTAATTACTATTGCTTAAAAATCATTTCGTTAAATTTTGTTATTTTTATTTTTTAAGTTCGTTTAATTGACACGTCGTTGTAGTTATTATTAAATTCTCATCCAATAAACTTATCAATTAGGGATGTATATCTCCTGCCCCACTCTTCTTGTTCCAGATCGTGTCTCGTCGTTAAGATTTTGACACATGTTCTGTGTAATTAATTTTGTGGTTTTTTTTCTCTAAAACCCTACCGAGACTTGTGAAACCTAGAAGGAAAATTAAATTTAAGGACACGTGTCAAAATCTAAATGGTGAGGCACAATCTGGGGCATGAAGAGTAGGCAGCAGATCTGAATCCATCAATTAGAGTCATCATTAACATATGATACGCATTCAATATGTGCAAATGCCGGGTGCATGCATTGTTTCATTTACCGTATCACAGATTTGGGGATGTTCCGCTCTTTAACATTTTTGTATCGCATAAATCAGTCACTTGCCAACTCATATAACCTATCAAAATATGGATCAACCGTAGTTCCTGAAGTTTGACTTTACATATACCGTGTTACTCAATGTTCAATACTTATTGACTCGAACTAATAATTTAGTTCTTGTGTTTGTAAATTTAATCATATTAGGTATATCCTAATTAGCGGTTGAATAAATATTTAAGATGAATTCAATAAACTTCAGACATTAGTGATTTAAAAAATTAATGATTTAGTCCCTACTATATTTGAGAGTTACTAAATTTTTCATTAGTTAAATTGCATTAATTTTTTTGCTAAGTCACTTAACTTACATTTTACATTAATTATCATTAACTTCTTAATGCAATATACCTATAAATTCGAGTCACCCCCAAATTATGATATGTATTCAACTCGTGTACACTTAGAGTACATGTTGAGATTTTTTTGTATATGTGTCAACAAAGGTACTTGAATTTTGACCTTTTACGGATAACATGTTACTCATCGTCCATCATTTAGGGTCTCGAACTATTAATTTAGTTCTTCCATCTGTCAATTTAATCAAATTGTGTACAACCTAATTAGTATTTAAATAAATAATTGATGTAAAGTCAAGTATAAACTTTTGATATTAATGAATTGAATTTTCATTTACCGTTAAATCAATTTTTGTTGGTATTATGGTATAAAATTGCATGGAACGTGTATAGTTACGTTTGTATAGGTCAAATTGTTCCACTAATGACTCTAAGTGGTTAAGTACGGGTTTACATTCTTCACTTCTCAAGTTGATGAGTTAGATACAACTTTGTCGTTAATAACCCACGTCATACGGGATGTAACTCATTATTAGTTCTAACCGTTGTTGGATCACGGGCCAAGCTCCGTTACGTCCTTGACGGAAAGCTTGGACTCCTGGGCTCCGCGTAATCCTGCAAAAGGGGATGGCCTGGGTGGTGACCCAGAATCCCTCTCCGATGCTTAAATGAGTATGGTGATCAATGGGTGGTAAGCAAAAAGTCTAAGTTCGTCTTAGAGAATGTGCGTTTTCTGGGGTAACTTCCTCCCTTATATAGGAGGAGCAGTTGCCCAGTTACCTGTGACCATGCTTGGCCGTTGTGCCCATGATTCCGTGTATCTCGCCACGATTCCGCATATCTCGGTTGGGATTCCATATATCTCGCCCCACGCTCCGCGTATCTTACCCGTACTCCGCGTATCTCGGGCACGCCCTGCGTATCACGGGGAGTTTATCTATATTCTAACCGTCTTCCCACTACTCTTATCTAGTAGGCGGGTTTCTCGGTCTTATCCTCTGATCACAAGTCTCGACTCCTGTCGGGGACTCCAGAGTTGTCTCATTCTAGGTCACCACCCAGGACCTTCAGTCTCTACGGGACAGGTCCAGCCTCTGCGGGGCTTTATTATCGGGGCCTTTACTAAGGCATATCGGGGCATACTCAGAGGCTTCTCATCAGGAGCATTCAGCTCATACATCGGGACCGCTAAAGTCGGGGCCCTTCGTGCTGGGCCTCTGGGCCTTCCAGGCTTTTCACGAGGCCCACTGGACCTATTCGCCGTCCATTGGCTGTTAACGGGGCTAACGATTACATCGGAACCCATCATTTGCCCCCAAGACATGGGGGACTTTTAGTTCGTCATGTCTTTCAGTCCAGATCTTTTGATCTCTTTGTCGAAGGTTTTCGCTTTCACGCCCTCCGATACCACCGTCGGAGGCCTTTGTCTTCGTACCTCCCGATACCACCGTCGGGGGCTTTTGCCTTGCGTGTGATCGTTGCGTAACAGAGTCTCTTACTCATGATTGCCTTGGGCCCACCAGGCCCCATGGGCAGTTGCCAAATCCGAGGGGACTCCTCAGTTAGTGTGGCATTAAATGCCTAGGGATAAGGAAACGACGTTTAAACCAGCGTGACTGCTGTTTTCTGAAAAAGCAACTGTGACGTCACACATGTCCCTTTCGTGCCTGTGATCTTGGTGATTAAGATCGTGTCGTTTCCTCTTCAACGGTGCAGATCAAGCCCATCCAGCTGTCTCTTCCGTACCGTCTCCATAATTTCAATGGTTGTGATCAAATCGTTTCGTCTTCGACGGTCAAGATTATGTCCCCTCCGATTGTCCTTTTGCCTATAAAAGGTAAAACCCTGGTCTTATTAACTTCTTCTGCACTCTCTCGTTTTCAGCCATCTTTGTATTCGAAGCTTCCTATCCAAGCTCCTCCTGGTGTTCAAGTGATCCAAGGCCTTCAACCCTTCCGATCTTCCTTCACCTTACTTCTTCGACCATCGATCATGTCTGGTAAGGACTTTCTTCTAAGTTTTCATGATTTACTTGCTGTTTATTCTTCTTTTCTCAAATCCTTTCGTTTGCAATCGTTCTAGATGAAGCTAGTCCTGAGGTTAGGGCTCCTTTCGTTTTCGAGTTTGCTGTCAATGAGATATCTGAGGCTTCGTATGAGGCTGCTCTCAGAGAGGGGTGTATTACCTCGGATTGGGAGCCTCGCTTCCCATATGAGTCCCAAGCTGCTGTTAGAAGGAAGCACATTATTACGCCTCCTCGGGAAGGGGAGGTGTTCGTCTCCGCTGGACAAATAAGCGCGGGGATTCGGTTCCCCTTCTGCGGAAATATGGTGGAGATGTGCAACTTCTACAAAACGCATCCCTGTACTTTCTCTCCACACGCCATCCGCGTGTGGAACGCCTTCCAGCTCTTGTGTCACCGCCAGCAATGGACGTACAGTCTTCTGCTGTTTCGCACTTTCTACGGCATGAAGTGCAACAAAGCCGGTGTCTGCTCCTTCTCCCCTCGACTCCCCAAGTGGACAAAGGAGCAAATTTCACGTTTCGGCTAGGATAGCGAAACTTGGAAGTTCCACAAAGATCGGGTGCTGATTCGTGACTCTGGGTCCGACAACAGCAGATGGAAGAAGTATTACTTCTTCGTCCAGCACAGCTCTGTTCCATGGCCCCGATGGGAGGTCGTGGCGGACCCTGCCCCCAAGCTCCAGGACTACACTGAGGATGACCTCAACACCCTCCAGATGGTTCAACTCTACCGCTGGGGAGACAACTTCATACCCCTTGATGCTAACAGGCTCCAGGAGCGGAACCTGATTGCTATCGGAGTCCGACTCCTTGACTCTGTTTCTGCAGATTTAGTCGTCTGGGTAATATTTCTAACTATTTTATCTTTACCTTTGCAGCCAAGAAGGCTTCTCTGTTGACTCATCTCATTCAGAAGCAGGGCGAGACTGATGCCGTCCAGAGTGGCTCCAAGCGGAAGAGCAAACTGGTGAAGAAGGGTACTGCCTCCTCCACTCCCTTATCTGCTGCTCCCCCTACCGACGAGCAAGTCGGGGCCAAGAAGGCCAGGCGGGAGGAGATAGATCGGGCCTTCGGGGCCACCACCATTGAGGAAGGTAAGCGCGTTCGTCGTGCAATTAATCAATATAAAAAATTAATCCCCAAGGAGTTTATCCCCGCTGATCGGAAAACACGGGTTCAAGAGATCAAGTATATCCTTCGAGGAGAAATTCCCCACATCCTTGAGGCGGGATACTACAACGTCCTTGGGAAGAATAGACATTTCGATCGTCAAATCATCTGGTGTCCTGAAGGTACTCTTCCTAACCTTATTCGTCCCGCCACCGCAGGTCCCTTGGAGACTCCTCCCCTAACGGAGGCTATCGTTCCGGCGGAGACTGCAGCTCCGCAAGAACTGATGCTGGAGGACACCCCGGCGGGAGCTCAGTTCCGCCAGGTGACCGATTTGGAAGCCTCTCCTTCTGCCGAGGAGCCTGAAGAGGGGGGCCTGCTTCCCCGCGGCAGGTCAGGGTCCAGGAGCGTGAGGCCCGCTGTTAGGGACGTGTCCCAGAGTCCTCCTCCTGTTCTTCGCACTCCAACTCCTGAGCCGCCAGCGGAGGTGGCTCCTCCTGCTGAAAGTTCCGGGGTCATCCCCCCTCTCCCCGTGGATGAAAACCTTTACAAGGTTTTCACCCCCGATGAGGGGATGATGCCTTGGAACCCGATCGAGTCCCTCCGAGGGGTTCCACTTCGACGGGGAGAGCTTGATCCTGGGCTGGCCCTACATCTGCTGGCAGGGTGCGTTCCTCCAGCCTTGAGGCGGCCCCTGTCCTTTGCGCGGGAGGACCTTGAGGAGGAGATCCGCGACATGGCCATTCGTCGGATGGAGGTGAAACTTCTATCCTTGTTTCGTCTTCTTCATTACCCTTATCTTCGATTGCTTATGTCTTGATCTTTTCCTTTCCTTCTTTTAGGACACCGCGAACCAACAGCGCTGCTTCGGCCTTATCCTGGCCCTGAAGGGTGCTTTGGAGGCGGCGGAGGCCCAATCGAACCCTGATGCTTTAGCCAAGCTTCAGGTAGAACTCGACGAGGCTGTAGCGGCTAAGAACAAGATGGCCAAGGAGAAGGCTCTCCTCGATGATTTGTCCTCCAACCTGCTCAAGAAGGTTCACGATCACGAGGCTGTTATGCGTCGGGAGCGGAAGATGGTCCAAGCGGACCAGCAGCGGAACGAGGCGGAGAAGAAGCAGCTCATTCATGAGAAAAACGTCTTCGCGGATCTCCTCGCGGAGGCAAGGCAAAGTTTGAGGCGGAGAGGGCTGAGTTCTCTGCCAAGCTGGCTGAGGCCAAGGCTCAGGGTCTCGAGGAAGGCCGCCTGCAAGGCCGCGAGAAAGGTTTCCAGCAAGGTCGCGAGGAGGGTCGCGGGGAGTATCGGAACTCTGAAGAATTCAAGCTGGCTGCTGTGGAGTTTTGCAAGTCCGAGGTAGAGGACGTTTTGTTCAACGCCGTCGAGGAACTGTTCACAGCCTACGCGGATTCCATTGACTGCACAAAGTCCGAGACTCTTGCCCCCGTTGCGGAGAAGTACTTCAACCTCCCCGCGGAGAGTGAAGAGGCTGCTGCCGTGGACCCGACTCCGCCAACTGCGGAGCCTTCTGCCCAAGCCCCTCCAAGCCTTGCTTCCCCCGACGCTGCTGAGGATCCATCTTCCAACAAGGACCAAGTTTAATGCTTACATCTTTTAGTCCTTGTTGCCTTTCTCCTTTGTTTCTTGTTTATCCTTTGTATCGGACCCCTTTTTGGCCTTCGAGCCTTTATCTAAGGAATCTCATTCCATCTGTTTTGGTTTCGATGATCATTTGCACTTTATCTAAAGCGGCTTACAATTCGTTACTCAGAACGCTCCAATGCGCCATTAAAATGACTTCATACGTCCCTTCGACGTTTTACTCGCGACTTTACCATTTAAGGCTTCTTATCAAATCGGGACTTTACCACTTAAGGTTTCTCGTCCAATCGGGACTTTACCACTTAAGGTTTCTCGTCCAAAACCAGGACTTCACCACTTAAGGCTTCTTGTCCAAAATCGGGACTTCACCACTTAAGGTTTCTCGTCCCTGCCCTTCAAGGCTATTTTCACACCCCTTAGGGCTTTTACCGCGTCTCTACCAGACGGCTTAATCGTACCCTTTAAGGCTTTTTGCCGCATCATATAGACGACTGACGCGGACCTGTCTAAGGCTTTTCCGTACCCGTTAAGGCTTTTTGCTGCATCATATAGACGACTTACGCGGACCCATCAGGGCCTTTTCGTACCTAGGCTTTTGGTTGAATCATATAGACGACTTACGTGTACCCCGTAGGGCTTTTGTCCGTACCTGTTAAGGCTTTTGGCCGCGTCATATAGACGACTTACGCATCCCCTGCGGGGCTTTCATCGTACCTCGGAAGGCTTTTGTCGCGTCACTCAGGACGTCTTACTAACAGTTGGAATAAATTTGAAAGCAATTTGATCGGAAGGCAATTTCTTTATTCATAAATAACTCAAAATAGGCTTACATCGGATTTTACTGATAGACAATTTGCGCCCTTCACGGCGGCTTAATATCAAACATGATACTTCTTCAAGTGTTCGCCACTGAAGGAATGCTTCAACGTCTTGCCTTCGAGATCCTCTAACTTGTATGCATTGGGCACTGGCATCCCTACGATCTTGTAAGGTCCTTCCCATTTTGGCGACAGCTTGTTGATTCGATCTTGATGAACAAACTCATTCCTCCGCCAGACAAGTTCTCCCACGAAGAATTGTCGGGACCTGACACGCCGATTATAATATCGGGCTGTTGCCAGACGCATTCGGGCCTGGACTTCATCAGCCTTCCATCTCTTCTCCTCGAGTAGGTCTAAGTCCAGACGTCTCATTTCCTCATTTGTCAGAGGCTCGTAATATTTCGCGCGGTGGGACGCCACCGCTATCTCCACGGGAGCGACTGCCTCCGTGCCATAAACCAGGCCAAACGGAGTTTCTCCTGTTGATTGCTTGGGTGTCGTTCTCACAGCCCATAGCACATTCTCGAGCTCATCCAGCCAATGGCCCTGCAAGGCGTAGACTCTCTTCTTCAAGCCATCCATCACGATCTTGTTGGCTGACTCTACCTGGCCATTGGTCTGAGCGTGGCGGACTGAAGCAGTCCGATGCTCAATGTTTAATTCTTCCAGGTACTCCTTCAACTGAGCCCCATTGAACGGAGGGCCGTTGTCGCTGATCAACACTCGCGGGACCCCGTACCGGGATACGATCTGAGTTTGAAGGAACTTGAGGACCTGCTGCCCCGTTGTTCTAGCCAATGCTTTAGCCTCTATCCACTTTGAGAAGTAGTCGATAGCCACGAGTAAGTACTTGCACTGACCTCTCGCTTGGGGAAGTGGTCCCACCAAGTCAATTCCCCATTGCGCGAAGGGCCATGCACTCCTGATGGGCATTAGGTCCGCGGCGGGAGCCACGATATTTGGGGCGTACCTCTGGCATGCATCACAGGATCGGACCATCGCGGTCGCTTCTTTGTTCATCGAGGGCCAATAGTAGCCTAGGTTCAATGCCTTCCTTACCAGAGATCGGGCTCCTTCATGGCAGGCCGCGACTCCTTCATGTAACTCCCTCAGGATCCGATTTGTGTCAGGCTCTGCTACGCATTTTAGGAAAGGCTTTACGTACCCTTTTTTGTACAACTGGTTGTCCACCATTGCATAGTTGTCCGCAATCCGCCGCAACCTGACAGCTGCCACTTTGTCATCGGGGAGTATCCCCGTAGTCAGGTACGTGACCATCGGGGTCATCTAAGTGGGCTTCTCTTCTTCCTCCGATCCTGTCTCAATAGCACAGATCTTTGTCGGATCGATGTTTGAGATAATCACCTTCTCTAGGAAATGCACCTTCCGATTCTCCTCGGGGGCCACTCCCAGGGCAAACTTACTCAAGGCATCTGCTTCCGCGTTCTCTTCCCTCGGGATCGCCTCGATATCAAAGCTTTTGAAGCTTCCCTTCAAAGTCTGCACCTCGTGCAAATATTTCTTCATTGTCGGGCTCTTAGCTTCATAGTTCCCCTGGACTTGATTTACAACCAAGCTAGCATCGCATTTCACTTTTAAATGGTCGACCCCCGTACCCTTGGCAATCTTAAGGCCTGTGATGGGAGCCTCATACTCCGCTTCGTTGTTGGTGGCTTTGAATGTCAACGCCAAGGCATATCGTAGGGGCTCGCCTCCGCCGGGCGGTATCAATATGAATCCTGCCCCCGAGCCTTCTACACTCGATGAACCATCAGTGTACATCTCCCAAGTATTCTCCTCATTTGGCTGTTCTGGCTGCTGTTCTGTTGTCGGGACTTCCCCCATGGTTGCCCCCTCTGCGGGACCCGTTACTTCCAGATCGGGTGCCGTAGACTCAGCTATAAAATCTGCCAATGCCTGGCCCTTAATAGCGGTTCTCGGAGCAAAATGAATGCGGAATTCTGTCAGCTCGATGGCCCATTTTACCAATCTCCCCGACGCCTCCGGTCGGTTCAAAAAGTGTTTCAGGGGCTGATTAGTCAGTACCGTGACTTCATGGGCATGGAAGTAAGGTCGCAGTTTTCGAGCGGCAATAATCAACGCGAAGAGATACTTCTCAATAGCGGGATAGTTTATTTCAGACTTGGCAAACGCCTTGCTTACATAATAGATAGGCACTTGGTTGCCCTTGACAATTTTAATCAAAACAGAACTAAAAGCCACATCAGAAACAGCCAAATAGAGATAGAGCGGCTCGCCTGGAACTGGTTTCGCCAACGGCGGAAGGGTACGGAGGTGCTGCTTAAGTGCCTGGAACGCCTCCTCGCATTTGTCAGTCCATTCGAATTTCTTATGGGCCCTCAGCACATCAAAAAACGGCATGGCTCGGTCACTCGCCTTGGATAGGAAGCGATTCATCGCGGCCAACCGGCCATTCAGCACCTGGAACTCCCGATGAGTCTTCGGGGACTGCATCTCCTCGATTGCTCGCAGCTTCTCGGGGTTCACCTCGATTCCTCTCTGGCTCACCATGAACCCTAGGAACTTCCCCGAGTTCACGCCAAATGCACATTTGTCGGGGTTCAGCCGAACCTGATGGAACTTCATCCTCTCAAATGCCGCCGCCAAATTCTGGACATGGTCTCCTGCCTGTCGGGACTTCACCAGCATGTCGTCCACATATGCCTCCATGGTTTTCCCCAGCATGTCCCCGAACAACTTGTTCACCATCCGCTGGTAAGTTGCTCCGGCATTGATCAATCCGAAGGGCATCACATCGTAATGGTAGACGTCACTGTCAGCGTAAAAAGCTGTGTGGGGGGGATCCACTTTCGCCATCTTGATCTGATTGTACCCGGAGTAGGCATCCATGAAGCTCAGCAGCTCATGTCCCGATGTGGCATCCACCAGCTGGTCAATCCTCGGAAGCGGGTAGCAGTCCTTCGGGCAGGCTTTGTTCAGGTCGCGGAAGTCGACACACATCCGCCACTTTCCGTTACTCTTTCGCACCAGCACCGGGTTAGCCACCCAAGTCTGGAATCGGAGCTCCTTGATGAATCCAGCATCAAGCAGTCTGCCCACCTCTTGCTGGATCGCGATCCTCTTGTCCGCGCCCATCGGACGCCTTCTCTGCGTGATGGGCTTGATCGCGGGGTCTATCTTCAGCTCGTGCACTATCACGTCGGGGCTGATTCCTGGCATATCACTCGGGGACCAGGCAAACAGCTCCTTAAACTCCTTCAAGAGCTCGATCAGCTCTCGGGCTCTTTCCTCCGACAAAGCAGAGCCGATCTTCACCTTCCTCTGAGGTCCATCGATCTCTACTTCCTTCAAATCCTCCATGGGGGCGGGACGCCCATACTCCTCTCGAGGATCAGTATCAGTCTGAAGGACAGTCATGGTTTCCCTTCGTCTCCGTCGGGTGGCGTTAACATAGCATTTCCGCGATGCCACCTGGTCGCCCTTGACCTCTCCGACCCCATTATCAGTCGGGAACTTCATCTTCTGGTGGACCGTCGAGGCGACGGCCATAAGAGGGTTGATGGTGGTCCTCCCGATGACCGCGTTGTATGCCCCCGCGGACTCCACGACGACGAAATCCACGTTTCGCCTCTCCATTTTCCAGCCACTACCAAACTCTACTGGTAAGGTAATCATTCCCAACGGGTAGGAAGTGGAGCCAGAGAATCCCACCATCGGGAAGTCCACCTGCGTCAAGTCCTTCTTCGTTTTTCCCATGGCTTCCAGAGCGTCCATGAAAAGAATATCGGAGGAGCTCCCTCCGTCTATCAGGATCCGCTTCATCTCGAATCCGTCCACGTCCAGGGTCACGACCAAGGCATCGTCGTGAGGGCTCTCCACGCCTACTAGATCCTCCGCCGAGAAAGAAATTACCATTTCCTCCTTCAGGGTCCAGGACCGGGACCTTTTTCCTAGCACCACCGCGGCAGATATGCGGGAAGCGTAGTTCTCCCGAGAGGCAGAGGTATCTCCTCCCGCCGTCATTCCTCCATGGATGACGTTGATAGTTCCGCGCCTCTCCTTACGGGCACCTGAACCCGAGGCCTCATGTTCGACCTTCTTCTTCTTCGGGGATCGGTCGCGGGACTTGGAACGGGATCGAGACCGACTTCTAGAACGGGATCGGCACCGACCCTTCCCGACGAACTCTTTCAGCTTTCCCTTCTAGATCAGCTTTTCAATCTCCTTCTTCAGCTCCCGACTGTTCTCAGTGTCGTGACCATTGGCTCGATGGTAGCGACAGTAACGGTCAGGACGGCCTCCTAGGAATTCGCCTTCTTTTCTCGGGGGGTATCGAGCGAGACCCTGTCTGTCCATCACAACTAACACAGAGGTCATCGAGCTATTGATGGGAACAGCCTCTCGGTTGTCCTTCCTCGGAGGACGCTTGTCTTCTCTTTTATCGGGACGACCACGGTTCCTACTTCCCTCCGACTTGTCGCTCCCCTTGCGATCATCCGACAGCTTGGACGATGGCTTTCCTCTTCCCGACTTCGGGGGATCGAGTTCTCCAGCAGCAATCTTCGACTCCTGGACGTCGATTTGCTGTTTCACCCTCGCCTGCAGGGCCTCCATACTCCACACAGCCTTTGCGGCTACGCTATGCATTAGGTCGGAACCGTACGGAGCGCTCAAGTTCCGCAGGAAAGTGCGGATGGTCTCACCCACCGAAATTTCTTCATCAATCTCCGCGGCACTGGCAGTGAATCGCTGGTAGTAGTATGCCAACGATTCGTCGGGCCTCTGCACCACCTGAGTCAAGGATCTCACGCTCTTCAGAAGACGCCTTCGACCTTGATACTGCTTTATGAAGCGATCGTGCATATCGGCCCAGCAGGTGATGCTTCCTGGAGGGAGGCTGAAGAACCAAGTCATGGCCCTTTCTCCCAGGGTTATCAGGAACAATGAGCATATGACATCATCGTTCGATGTTCGTCCCATACAGGCCTGGACATGCCTCTGCACATGGCGAACTGGGTCCCCCTCACCATCGTACTCCTTGATGGTCGGAATACCTAGCCCAGGCGGGGCTACGGTATCGATCAGCCGCGGCACGAAAGGATGGCTGGACCGATCCCTTAACTCCGATGTCATCTGCTTTTGATCACCCATGCAGATGCTCACGATCTTCACCACCTGATCGGGGGTGATGGGGCCATTCAGGGGAATGGTCATGTTCTGCACTGGTCCTGGGCCGTCGACCACGAACTTCTCCAGGTGTGCTGGTTCCTTGCCCTTATTCCTGAGCGGAACCTCCTGTTCCTCCGGGTCCACCCTCGGCGGGGGTGGTGGTAATTCTTCTCGCGGAGGCAACTCCTCCGCTCTCCCGGCGGCCTCTCTCTTATCCAGCAAGGCCTCCATGGCGGCCAAGAACATGGGCATAGCCTCCGCTACTGCCTTGGCCAACTCCGAGTTCGAAGACGACCCTTCTTCCCTTCGCGGGACTCCTTCTCTTCCATGGCCCACCGGGTTTGGGGGAGCCTCATCTTCCTCCCTACGCGGGACATCCTGCCTGTTCGTCTCAGCGTCTCGGACTGAGACCTCATAGCCATCACCTTGCCCCCCTGTCTGGGAGAGAGCAGGGTTCTCACCTTGTTCAGCAACGCGTTCTGGCAACGGGGAGTTCACAGTTCCTGCGGGACGAGAACTGCCAGCCTGAACTTGCTTCTTCTTGCCACCACCGGCCATTGATCTGGTAGAAGCTATCTTGACTTTTCGTAAGTTTCCCACAGACGGCGCCAATGTTTGGATCACGGGCGAAGCTCCGTTACGTCCTTGACGGAAAGCTTGGACTCCTGGGCTCCGCGTAATCCTGCAAAAGGGGATGGCCTGGGTGGTGACTCAGAATCCCTCTCCGATGCTTAAATGAGTATGGTGATCAATGGGTGGTAAGCAAAAAGTCTAAGTTCGTCTTAGAGAATGTGCGTTTTCTGGGGTAACTTCCTCCCTTATATAGGAGGAGCAGTTGCCCAGTTACCTGTGACCATGCTTGCCCGTTGTGCCCATGATTCCGTGTATCTCGCCACGATTCCGCATATCTCGGTTGGGATTCCATATATCTCGCCCCACGCTCCGCGTATCTTACCCGTACTCCGTGTATCTCGGGCACGCCCTGCGTATCACGGGGAGTTTATCTATATTCTAACCGTCTTCCCACTACTCTTATCTAGTAGGCGGGTTTCTCGGTCTTATCCTCTGATCACAAGTCTCGACTCCTGTCGGGGACTCCAGAGTTGTCTCATTCTAGGTCACCACCCAGGACCTTCAGTCTCTACGGGACAGGTCCAGCCTCTGCGGGGCTTTATTATCGGGGCCTTTACTAAGGCATATCGGGGCCTACTCAGAGGCTTCTCATCAGGAGCATTCAGCTCATACATCGGGACCGCTAAAGTCGGGGCCCTTCGTGCTGGGCCTCTGGGCCTTCCAGGCTTTTCACGAGGCCCACTGGACCTATTCGCCGTCCATTGGCTGTTAACGGGGCTAACGATTACATCGGAACCCATCAACCGTAAATATATATTAAAGCTAATTTAATACCGTCATGGAAAATGTTAGTTAATTTTGTACATAATTATCATCTTTCTATTTTTTTCGTTGTTAATTACATTGTGTCGTTCTTTTTTTCTCCCAGCCCCTCAAGTTGCCCATGTATTAATTAAATATCATCATATTAGAAAGCTTAAGATAAATTATATATCTTGAAATTTAGACGACCGATACGCGTGCAACGCACGCGTTAATAACTAGTATATATATATACTAGTTATTAGCGCGTGCGTTGCACGCGCATCGATCATCTATATTTCAAAATACATAACTTATCTGAAATTTTATAATACGATAATATCTACAATTAATCATAATACTTTGGCAAGTTAAGGCGTTGAATTCATGTGATAGAGAAGAATGACACAACATTATTCAAAACAGGAGAAATAGAAGAAAGGATGATTAAGTATAAAATTAACTATTGTTTTCTATTATGTTACTAAATTAGTCCTACTTATATAGATATATATAGATCTGTCAATAAGTAGGGTCGAGCATGACGCGGGTCATTAATGACTCAGTTATATCTAACTCATCAACTTAAGTAGTCAAGAATGCAGAATCGTACTTAACCACTTAGAGCCATTGGTGGAACAGTTTGATTTAGTCAAACGTAATTATACATTTTCACGCAATTTCATAACATAATATCAACACAAATTGATTTAACGCTAAAGAAAAATTTAATTTACTAAAATATAAAGTTTATACATGACTTCACCTCAATTATTTATTTAACTACTAATTAGGATGTACACAATGTGATTGAATTGACAAACAAAATAACTGAATTTATAGTCGAAACCATAAATGTTGGAAGAGTAGTAACATGTTATCTATAAGATGTCAAACTTCAATAACCATGTTTGACACATATTTTGAGATTGTTATATGATTTGGCTAGTGATTGATTTAAGTGATACAAAAATCTCAACATGTACTTGAAATTTGCATGGATTGAGTACAAATCATATTTGTGGGTGACTCAATTTGATAGGTATATTGGCGGATTGAAAACTTGATAATAATTAATGTTACATGTCAGTTAAGTGACTTTATCAAAAAAACGACACTTAATGGAATTTAACTAAATGAAATTCTCAGTAGGGACTAAATCATCAATTTTTAAACTACTAAAGTCTAAAGTTTATACTTGACTTTACCTCATGTATTTATTACACTAATAATTATGATATACCCAATGTGATTAAATTGACAAACAAAAGAAAAAAAACAATAGTTCGAGTCCATAAATATTAAATTGTGAGTAATAAGTTAACTATAAGATCAAACTTCAAGAACCATGTTTGATCCATATTTTGATATCTTATATGAGTTGGCAAGTGACAAATTTATGTTATACAAAAAACCAAACAGGCAAAACATTCTCTGATCTCTATGATTTATTGAATGAAAAATACATGTACCCAAGATTTGTGCATGTTGAGTACATATCATATGTTAATGCCGACTCTCATTGATAGATATTTGATTGAAAAGTTAATAAAACATTTTGTTACATCCCAGTTAAGCAACTTTAAAAAAAACGAAATTTAACTAAATAACTGCTTTAGAAACAGTAATGAAGATAAATAAACATGTCTCAAATATAATAAAAGTTAAATTATCAATTGTATAAAATTATAGAAAATAAATTTAATTAAAAAATAAAAAATATTCAAAAGGTACCTATTGGGGGTGAGGACAACCTTCACTTTTTATACTTTTTATATTTGTATAAAGATATATATATATTACTCTCAAGTTTTGCATCGTTCCTAATATTCTTTTTCTTGCCCTGTTCTTCCTTTTTATTATTATTATTATTATTATTATTATTATTATTATTATTATTATTATTATGTACAAAGGCTTCCATCGTCTTCTTCCTTTCAATTTGTAAGTGTTGGTTATCTTCCCAACATTGTCTCCGACCACCCTATACAATCCCCGATGACCACCCGAATCTCCACCATATCGGCTCGTCTTGTTAGATTGCCTCCTCAAGCCTGATTCGACCGTCCATGCACCCACTTCGGTGAAGCCCCGCGGTTTCGTCTACTCGGCACCGATCACTACAGGTCTGTTCCGACCTCAACCGTGCTACGCTTAACTTGCCTCCTTGTTGTCCACCTCCACCGCGCCTCGCTTCAGACCTGATTCCGTTCAGCCACTCCTTGCCGGTAGATCTCTGGTATTCACTTCTTCGCACTGTCTGCTCTTAAAGATGATTAGAGCTTAAGGATGTGGAAAGAACATCTTCTTGGCAATGCAGACATCGAAACTGTTGGAGGTAGGTAAATTTGTCAAGCTATAGAACTTTTTTGTTGGAAAATGTATCTGTTAAATTGTTCTTAGTTGATTTGAATTGATAGCTGAAATGCACAAAAGAATGAAACTTTGCTTCATTAACATTGATTAATACATGGTTGCATGTTGTAGTCCTTCCATACAAATTTGGCACACTTAATCGAATTCTCATGGAGTAACTGACGATAAGACTAATTTAATGTTCTTGATCGCTTTTACTTGTTGCATTTACAAGTCAAGAAACAAATCAAACGTGGATTTTCTTTATGTACATTGCCATAGATTTTTAATCTTGTTTTCTTTTTCCTAAATTCAATATTCTCTCAATTGTTTTTAAGATTTTTTTATCAGTTTTTGAACCAAACTAAAAAAAGTCTACAACGCGCATACGTTGTATGCGCCAATATCTACTATATATATATAAAGTACGATATGTTTTTATTTTGATATGTATGTGTATGATGAATGTTAGTGTATTGAGATTTTAACGAATGTTAATTTTATTTATACAGAATTAGTTTATAGTCATTAATTTTTTAGTAATGTAACCTTATTTTACCATTTTTTAACTAATATTTAGTCATGTATATTTAAGAGATAAAATTAATAAATATGTGAATTGAGTACCGAAATGACAGAATTTTTAACAATGTTTTATTTCCGTAATATAACCCTCGAACTTGAATCTCTATCTGTAGATCGATTGTATAAATAAGTGTTTAATTCATTATTTTCCCATGGAATTTAGGTTTCTAGTTAGCCTTATAATTAACTAGTGGCTAATCTTTACAGAATCCACGTTTTCAAAACGTATATCGCCTTAGGTCTGATAATTTGGCGACTCTGCTGGGAAAGATAAATGGTTCGGGCTCAATATGTTCACTTTTTGCCATGTTTGAGTTTTGTAGCCTTACTTTTATTTTATTTTAACTTCATTGATCTAACTTTGTTGTTTTTGTGTAATTTCAGGTGTGGAGTAATTTTTTTTATTTATATCTGACTATTTTTCTTTGTTGTATTTATTACTTGAATTCGCACATCACTCACTTTAGTGTAATGTCCAAAACGCCTAAAACCCAGGGCGGCTAGCAACCCCAGAGATTTAGTAAGGGTTCTACCGGAGCGGGTGGGCCGCCGGTACGACTCGGAAAAACTCACTCGCTCGTGTAGGTCCTGAGATCCCTTTTTAGGGGGAGGAAACCATCGTGTCGGGAACCTGTTAGTGGAACCTACCTTGTTGAGCAAAGCCACACATTTTTACCCCTCTAACATGTCGTTTTTATCCATGTTTTTGTTGTAAGTTATCAGGTAAACTGTAAGTTTTTCTTTTTAAGTGTGTAACTTATATTTCTAAGCATGCATGTCAAAGCATTTTTTTTTTTTTAAAAATCATATTTGCAGCATGTCTCTTAGAAAGAATTTTCCTTTCCAAAATGCACGGTTTTCAAAATATTCTTACCTGAATTTTTGTTCTAAACATTAGTATCATACGCATTATTTAAAAAATTTCTTCAGATAAGTTGTAATTTTGGTTAGTGCGTTACATATGCATTACTTTTTTTAGTGTGTTACCTATTTAACTATTAGAGCTTTAATTAACGTGCATTCCATATGCATCATTTCAAAAAATCTTTTTATCTGAATTGTTTTATTTTTAATAATGCATCCAATTTGCATTATTTTTTTAATATTTTTTTAAATAAATCGTAAGCTCTCTTAGTTTTAGGGCTCTTATGTTTAAAAAATATTACCTGAATTTTTAGGTAAAGACATGCATCTCATATGCACTATTTCGAGAAAAAAAATCTTTAAGGTAAATTGTAATTTATTTTAGTTGTAGAAATTTTCTTTTTAAGTTTGCATATTATAATTTTTTTTTTGTGCATCTCATATGCATTCTTTTCAAAAAAAGTTCACCTGAATTTTTTATTTTGAGCAACCAAGATGCATTGAATATTTTTCCTCGTTTAAAAAAAAAAAAAAAACTTATCAGGTAACTTGTAAATTTTCTTAATTGTAGAATTTTCATTTGAAGTATGCATCTCATATGCATTGTTTTATGGTAACGCTTGCATCTCAAATTGTCATTCGTTTTTATCCAAGCTGTATTACACTCTTTCGGCAAGATCGTCATTTCAACATTCGCATGAGCAAGTGTTTAAAAAAATGGAGATTTTATTCTAATTTTTGAAAAAAAAAAAAAGAAGTTGAGTGCGACTCTTCGAGTTTAAACAAAGGACAAGAAAATCTTTTTGAAAAAAACTTTTTTTTAGCAACTGTCTTGCGTTCGATCCAGATAGTGCACTCAGCAAACTCAGTAAACTCCATGATGGTGCAAAACACCTTATATCATAAATTTTGATTCCTTTTTAAAAAGTAATAAATATTACGAAATGAATGACATTAAAGTTTTCAAAAAAAAAAAAAAAAATCATGCATGATTTCTCATATTCTCTACACTGATTTTTCATTCACTCTTTTAAGATACCCTTGGTTAGGTGTCCTGTACATATAAGTTCTGCCGACCAAATGGGGCAACAAAAAAAGAAGATGCAGTCATCCAGTTGCACGAAGAAAAATTGCGCACTCGAGATATCCAATGCTCAGGTGCGATGAATTGTACTTGATATTTTCTTGAGATTTGAGTGTCCCTACTCTTTTGCAGATTAGAAGACCACTTCGACGAGTTCGCAACCTAGTTAAGTGTGACTACTTCAAAGAATTTTCATACCAAAATTTTACCTACAATGTGTGGAATTCATATGCGTCATCTTAGCTCATTAACCATGATTGTGTTGACCGACGAACTTGTTCAAGATACTTCACGCAGTCTCCATGCATCTGAAACTCTACGACCTGCTTGGCCAGACTTTACATCGTCCATGTGCATTAAGCATGCGGCTAACCCAAAGGGTGCTCACCATGGGGCACTCCCGTTGTGATCAAGCATAACCAGAGATTTGAGAAGCCGAGAATCATTGTTTTCGGTGTCTTTCATCATAGGGTACTCAACCCAAGGCGTCGACATGATCGACATATTTTGACTTGATCAGCCGAGTCCTTCTCCGGAAGAAGTTCTAAAAAATTTGAATTTTCAATCTGCTACTAGGGGCATGTAAATAATTGTTGTCGATTATTTTCGGTAAATTTTTTTTTTTAAAAAAAGTAAAAAAAAAAAAGAGATAAAAAAATAAATTCCCGCTAGGTTGAAAACCTGTGTATGCGACCTAGGCAAATGTTAGGGAGAGGGGCATGATTGAAAACCCGCAGGGGCAGTCATGGGAAAAGGTGAGCTGCAAAAAAAAAAAAAACTCATTTTTCTTTAGGGTCTCAGCCTCGCTTTAATCAGCTACAGGAAAATCAAGAGAGTGTTCCTGCAAATCTTGTGACAGCATAGAATAAATAAAAGGGTCATAGTCGTCCCTAAAACGACTACAAAGAAGGGTCACAACCACCCTTCAAATGGCTACAGATAAAGAGCGTTCCTGCAACATCAAAAGCGGAAAACAAGTGAATGGGCCACAGCCACCCTCTGAACGGCTACAGATAATGCGCGCTCCCGCAAACCCTGTAAAGGCCAAAAAAATAAATGAAAGGGCCATAATCACCCTCAAAATGGTTACATTCAAAGAGTGCTCCCCGAATTCGGTGAGGAGGGGAAATTGTTGAAGGGGCCACAGCAATCCATAAAATGACTATATATAAAGAGCAAATTGTTATACTTTCCGTTTGCTTTGGGCTATATTTTCTTGGTTGTGTGTGTTTTCACAACTTGTCATATCCTCCATTGCTCGAGTTCATTGTTATACTTGCCATGTTGGTTGTATGCCAGTCGTAGCTTGATAATGCGTGTTCCCACGACTTGTCGTACCCTCTAATATTCGATGTTATGTTCATTTTCGCCATACCCATTGTATGTCAGACGTAGCTTGATAGTACATTTTCCCACGACTTGGTCATACCCTCTTTTATTCGAGGCAGTTTTCATTCTTTCCATGCCGGTTGTACGCCGGTCAAGACGTTCATTTCATTCATTATCAATGGTACTTAAGCACTATGCTCGTGTGTGCCCCTTTTGGTAGTTACCAAGGCATGAAGTCATTCAAGAGTGTTCATCGTGAACTTTGACATTCATCCGATGTTCGATGCCTCGACATAGCGTTATTGGTGTTAGACCTCAAATATCCAACTTAAGGCGAATACGATTTGAAAACGTGGATTTTGAAATAGTCACCACTAGTTAATTATTAGGTTAACTAGAATCCTAAATTACCTAGGGAATAATGAATTAGACACCCAGGTATTGAATCAGTCTACGATCAGAAATTCGAGTTCGGGGGTTCTATTACGAAATAAAACACTGTTTAAAATTCCGCCCTTTCGGTACTCAATTAACAAATTTGCCAATTTTATTTTTTAAATATATACTACATCAAATTAATCGAACGATGACAAGATTCAATTAATTTTTTCTTATGCAAAAATATTATCAACTATAAGCTTATACTAAAAAAAAGACTAATTATAATTTATAACTCCTAATTACGACAAAATCTAAAAATAAAAAATTTACTAATATGCTTCAAACAATTAGATATTTTCCCACTTAAATTAAGTATATTACTTTTTTGAATTACCTAATCAAATTTAATACAATAATACTAACAATTTAATAATAAAAGATAAATAATAACAAAATAAAATAATAATAATAAAAAAAACGTTACCTGGAAGATAGTAATGAGCTCCGGCAAGGTCAGCACTAGGAACCACGGCGGCAGCTCGGCGAGGGCAAGCCAGCATCTAGCACGGCAGACGGAGAGGTTCTAGCGAAAGTGTAGAAGGCGGACGACCGGAGCTGGGACGAGCAACGAACGGAGGAGCAGAGGAGCGCGGAGTCTAATGGATATAATCTGGATTGCTGGCGCCCTGTGAGTGACGGAGACGGGCCAATGAAGGTGGCAGTGGCCAACCGGCGACGAAGAAGGACTTCGGTGGCTTTGAGCGGTGGCGCGAAAGGCAACTGGTCAGGGGAAATGGCCGCAGGAGTCGTCAGGCAGAAAGAAATGGGAGAGAGAGAGAGAGAGAGAGAGAGAGAGAGAGAGAACCTGGCGACGGCGGACGGAGCGCAGGGCGGATGAGGGTGGCCGGCGTCGTTGAGAGCTAGACGGATGGCGAGGCGTAGGGAGCGGAAAGCGGTGGTCCGACCACCGGCGGGGCTGGACAGACGGGAGGAAGACAACCTGCCAAAAAAAAATTTCACTAAAAGACAAGTCTACACGGGTTACGAGATCTGATGTATTATTATTGATGTGGTGTGTATTCTGTTTTTACATGTAAAATGAGCTTACTTATAGCTAAACTAAGACCCCCAAACTAGGAAAATAAATTTTAAAAAATATATGCATTTAATATTCCAAAAATATACATATATATTTATGTATTTCACCATAAATACACATAATATATTTTCTAAATATTTTACAATAATTAATGCATATACACTGTCCTAATTTAACCAGTCCTATCTTTAGAAACTTCGCGACCTTCCATATTTAAATACTTCCTTTTTTTAATGCGTCACATATGACATTTTGAATGTGCTATACGCGGACAAAAATTAGGTGTTTACAGCTTGCCCCTCTTTGGGCGGATTCCCGTAGAACATGTTCGAGGGGATTTCTCCAAAGACGAATAAACACTAATTTTGGTTGGGAAGTATATCTTCTTTTGAGTGTTTGAATTTCAAGGAAAACCCTGGCTTATTTCGGACGGTGGAAAAAAAAACGTCCATTGGTAATGCAGATTGTAGAGCCTCCAGCGGCAATGCGGTAAATAAGAGCCTCCAGTGGCGGTGCGGAAAAGCAAAGCCTTGGTCGGCGGTGCCCCTTGTTGACGGTGCTTCCGTTGGCGGTGCGTAAAATTAAAGCCTCCAGTGGCGTGCAGTAACGAAAAACCTCCAGTAGCGTGCGGAAACGAAAAGCCTCCAGTGGCGTGCGGAAAGAAAAGCCTCATGTGGCGTGCAGTAAAGTAAAACCTCAATCGATGATGCCTCCAGTGGCGAGCGACAAGGAAAAGCCTCCAGTGGCATGCAATAAATTAAAATCTTGATAGATGATGCCTCTAGTGGCGAGCGAAAAGGAAAAGTCTCTAGTGGCGTGCAATAAACTAAAATCTTGATAGATGATGCCTCTAGTGGCGAGCGAAAACGAAAAGCCTCCTATGGCGTGCAATAAAGAAAAAATATTGATAGATGATGCCTCTAGTGGCGAGCGAAAACGAAAAGCCTCCTGTGGTGTTTGTCAGAGAAGAGCCTCTTGTGGCGTCCGTTGGAAAAGAGTCTCGAGTGGCGTATGTCGGAGAAGAGCCTCTAGTGGCGTCCATTGAAGAAGAGCCTCTAGTGGCGTACGTCGGAGTAGAGCCTCTAGTTGCGTCCGTCAAAGAAGATCCTCTAATGACGTATGTCGGAGAAGAGCCTCTAGCGGCGTCCGTCGGTGAAGAGCCTCCAGTGGCGTCCATCGGAGAAGATCCTCTAGTGGTTTTGGCGACTTGAATGTCTCTCCCTAATTTTTGACTAAGTTGTGCATGATGCGACAACTTAGCGGGATCTTTTTTTTTTTAATCTCTCATATTTTCTCCTTTTGCCACAGTCGATTTTGAGAGATTTTCTACTGTGCCCCCTCGGTTTTTTTATTCTCTCTTCTTTTGCCATGATTTAAATTTCTGAATTTGCAATCATGCCCTTCATTTTCTGATTTGACTAGGCCGCCCTTTCGAGTTTTTAACCTAGTCAAAGCACTCTTTATCTGGTAGCCGATTAAACGGTGGCTGTTGTTGGATCACGGGCGAAGCTCCGTTACGTCCTTGACGGAATGTTCGGACTCCTAAGCTCCGCGTGGTCCTGCACAAGGGGATGACCTGGGTGGTGACCCAGAATCCCTCTCCGATGCTTAAATGAGTACAGTAATCAATGGGGTGGTAAGCCAAAGTCTAAGCTCGTAATTCAATTAGGGTTTTCTGGGGTAACTTCCTCCTTTATATAGGAGACGAAGTCACCCAGAGTTACCTGGGGCCAGGTTTGGCCGTTATGGTCATGATTCCGTATATCTCGGGGGATTCCGTATAATTCGCCCCACGCTCCGCGTATCTTACCCATACTCCCGCGTATCTCGGGCACGCCCTGCGTATCTCGGGGGAGATTATCTATATCTTAACCGTCTTCCCACTACTCTCATCTAGTAGGCGGGTTTCTCGGTCTTATCCTCTGATCACAAGTCTCGACTCCTGTCGGGGACTCCAGAGTTGTCTCATTCTAGATCACCACCCAGGACCTTCAGTCTCTACGGGACAGGTCCAGCCTCTGCGGGGCTTTATTATCGGGGCCTTTACTAAGGCATATCGGGGCCTACTCAGAGGCTTCTTGCCGGGAGCATTCAGCTCATTCATCGGGACCGCCGAAGTCGGGACCCTTCGTGCTGGGCCTCTGGGCCTTCCAGGCTTTTCACGAGGCCCACTGGACCTACTCGCCGTCCATTGGCTGTTAACGGGGCTAACGATTACATCGGAACCCATCATTTGCCCCCAAGACATGGGGGACTTTTAGTTCGTCATGTCTTCCAGTTCAGATCTCTTGACCTCTCTTGTCGAAGGTTCTCGCTTTCATGCCTTCCGATATCACCGTCGGAGGCCTTTGTCTTCGCACCTCCCGATACTACCGTCGGGGATTTTCACATTCACTTTCCTCCCGATACTGCCGTCGGAGGCTTTTGTTTTCATACCTCCCGATACCGCCGTCGGAGGCTTTTGTCTTCATACCTCCCGACACCGCCGTCGGAGACTTTTGTCTTCATACCTCCCGATACCGCCGTCGGAGGCTTTTACCTTGGGTACAATTCTTGAATATGACTCTCCCAATTCTTCGGTCCATCACTTAAGATGACTTCATACACCCTTCCGATGCTTCACAATGACTTACCACTTAAGGTTTCTCATCCAAAATCGGGGCTTCACCACTTAAGGATTCTCGTCCAGAATCGGGACTTCACCACTTAAGGCTTCTCGTCCATAATCGGGACTTCACCACTTAAGGCTTCTCGTCCATAATCGGGACTTCACCACTTAAGGCTTCTCGTCCAAAATCGGAACTTCACCACTTAAGGCTTCTCGTCCAAAATCGGGACTTCACCACTTAAGGCTTCTCGTCCAAAATCGGGACTTCACCACTTAAGGTTTCTCGT
This sequence comes from Clarkia xantiana subsp. parviflora, assembly GCA_036873135.1. Classification (NCBI taxonomy): domain Eukaryota; kingdom Viridiplantae; phylum Streptophyta; class Magnoliopsida; order Myrtales; family Onagraceae; genus Clarkia; species Clarkia xantiana. The sequence continues at coordinate 15,037,880 of JAPTYO010000001.1, forward strand.
CCCTGCCTTTCAAGGCCATTTTCATACCCTTTAGGGCTTTCATTGCGTCTCTACTGGACGGCTTTCATTGCGTCTCTACTGGACGGCTTTCATTGCGTCTCTACTGGACGGCTTAATCGTACCCGTTAAGGCTTTTTGTCGCATCATATAGACGACTTACACGGACCTGTTAAGGCTTTTTCATACCCGTTAAGGCTTTTGGCCGCATCATATAGACGACTTACGCGGACCCATCAGAGTCTTTTCATACCCGTTAAGGCTTTTGGCCGCATCATATAGACGACTTACGCGGACCCATCAGGGTCTTTTCATACCCGTTAAGGCTTTTGGCCGCATCATATAGACGACTTACGCGGACCCATCAGGGTCTTTTCATACCTAGGCTTTTGGTTGCATCATATAGACGACTTACGTGTACCCCGTAGGGCTTTTGTCCGTACCCGTTAAGGCTTTTGGCCGCGTCATATAGACGACTTACGCATCCCCTGCGGGGCTTTCATCGTACCTCGGAAGGCTTTTGTCGCGTCACTCAGGACGTCTTACTCGGATTGATAGATAACTTGTGCCATTCGCGGCGACTTAATATCAAACATGATACTTCTTCAAGTGTTCGCCACTGAAGGAATGCTTCAACGTCTTGCCTTCGAGATCCTCTAACTTGTATGCATTGGGCGCTGTCATCCCCACGATCTTGTAGGGTCCTTCCCATTTTGGTGACAGCTTGTTGATCTGGTCTTGATGAACAAACTCATTCCTCCGCCAGACAAGTTCTCCTACGAAGAATTGTCGGGACCTGACACGCCGATTGTAGTATCGGGCTGTTGCCAAACGCATTCGGGCCTGGACTTCATCAGCCTTCCACCTCTTTTCCTCGAGTAGGTCTAAGTCCAGACGTCTCATTTCCTCGTTTGTCAGAGGCTCGTAATATTTCGCGCGATGGGACGCCACCGCTATTTCCATGGGAGCGACCGCCTCCGTGCCATAAACCAGGCCAAACGGAGTTTCTCCTGTTGATTGCTTGGGTGTTGTTCTCACAGCCCACAGCACGCTCTCGAGCTCATCCAGCCAATGGCCCTGCAAGGCATAGACTCTCTTCTTCAGGTCATCCATCACGATCTTGTTGGCTGACTCTACCTGGCCATTGGTCTGAGCGTGGCAGACTGAAGTGGTCCGATGCTCGATGTTTAGTTCTTCCAGGTACTCCTTTAACTGAGCCCCATTGAACGGAGGGCCGTTGTCGCTGATCAACACTCGAGGAACCCCGTACCGGGATACAATCTGAGTTTGAAGGAACTTGAGGATTTGCTGCCCCGTCGTTCTAGCCAATGCCTTAGCCTCTATCCACTTTGAAAAGTAGTCGATGGCCACGAGCAAATACTTGCACTGACCTTTCGCTTGGGGAAGAGGTCCCACCAAGTCAATTCCCCATTGCGCGAAGGGCCATGCACTGCTGATGGGCATCAGGTCCGCGGCGGGAGCTACGATATTTGGGGCGTACCTCTGGCATGCATCACAGGATTGGACCATCGCCGTCGCTTCTTTGTTCATCGAGGGCCAGTAGTAACCTAAGTTCAACGCTTTCCTTACTAGAGATCGGGCCCCTTCATGGCAGGCCGCGACTCCTTCGTGAAGCTCCCTCAAGATCCGATTTGTATCAGGCTCTGCTACACATTTTAAGAAAGGCTTTACGTACCCTTTTTTGTATAACTGGTTGTCCACCATCGCGTAGTTGTCTGCAATCCGCCGTATCCTGACGGCTGCCGTTTTATCGTCGGGGAGTACTCCCGTAGTCAGGTACGTGACCATCGGGGTCATCCAGGTGGGCTCCCCCTCTTCTTCCGATCTTGTCCCCACAGCACAGACCTCCACCGGGTCGATGTTTGAGATGATCACCCTCTCTAGGAAATGTACCCTCCGATTCTCCTCGGGGGCCACTTCCAGGGCAAACTTGCTCAAGGCATCCGCTTCCGCGTTCTCTTCCCTCGGGATCGCCTCGATATCAAAGCTTTTGAAGCTTCCCTTCAAAGTCTGCACCTCATGCAAATATTTCTTCATCGTCGGGCTTTTAACCTCATAGTTCCCCTGGACTTGATTTACAACCAAGCTAGCATCGCACTTCACTTTTAAATGGTCGACCCCCGTACCCTTGGCAATCTTAAGGCCTGTGATGAGAGCCTCATATTCTGCTTCGTTGTTGGTGGCTTTGAATGTCAACGCCATGTTCTGGCTGTTGTTCTGTTGTCGGAACTCCTTCCATGGTTGCCCCCTCTGCGGGACCCGTTACTTCCAGATCGGGTGCCGTAGACTCAAGCTATAAAATCTGCCAATGCCTGGCCCTTAATAGCGGTCCTCGGAGCGAAATGAATGCGGAACTCAGTCAGCTCGATGGCCCATTTTACCAATCTCCCCGACGCCTCCGGTCGGTTCAAAAAGTGTTTCAAGGGCTGATTAGTCAATACCGTGACTTCATGTGCATGGAAGTAAGGTCGGAGCTTTCGAGCGGCAATTATCAACGCGAAGAGATACTTCTCAATAGCGGGATATTTTATTTCAGACTTGGCAAACGCCTTGCTTACATAATAGATAGGCACTTGGTTGCCCTTGACAATCTTAATCAGAACAGAACTAACAGCCATATCGGAAACAGCCAAATAGAGATAGAGCGGCTCGCCTGGAACTGGTTTTGCCAACGGCGGAAGGGTACGGAGATGCTGCTTGAGTGCCTGGAACGCCTCCTCGCACTTGTCAGTCCATTCGAACTTCTTGTTAGCCCTCAGCACCTCAAAAAATGGCATGGCTCGGTCACTTGCCTTGGATAGGAAGCGATTCATCGCGGCCAACCGGCCATTCAGCACCTGGACCTCCCGATGAGTCTTTGGGGACTGCATCTCCTCGATTGCTCGCAGCTTCTCGGGGTTCACCTCGATTCCTCTCTGGCTCACCATGAACCCTAGGAACTTCCCCGAGTTCACCCCGAAAGCACATTTGTCGGGGTTCAGCCGAACCTGATGGAACTTCATTCGCTCAAATGCCGCCGCCAAATTCTGGACATGGTCTCCTGCCTGTCGGGACTTCACCAGCATGTTATCCACATATGCCTCCATGGTTTTCCCCAGCATGTCCCCGAACAACTTGTTCACCATCCGCTGGTAAGTTGCTCCGGCATTGATCAATCTGAAGGGCATCACGTCGTAATGGTAGACGTCGCTGTCAGCGTAGAAAGCTGTGTGAGGGGCGTCCTCCTTCGCCATCTTGATCTGATTGTACCCGGAGTAGGCATCCATGAAGCTCAGCAGCTCATGTCCTGATGTGGCATCCACCAGCTGGTCGATCCTCGGCAGCGGGTAGCAGTCCTTCGGACAGACTTCGTTCAAGTCGCGGAAGTCGACACACATCCGCCACTTTCCGTTACTCTTTCGCACCAGCACTGGGTTAGCCACCCAAGTCTGGAATCGGAGTTCAGCATCGAGCAGTCTGCCCACCTCCTGCTGGATCGCGATCCTCTTGTCCGCGCCCATCGGGCGCCTTCTCTGCGCGATAGGCTTGATTGCGGGGTCTATCTTCAGCTCGTGCACTATCACGTCGGGGCTGATTCCTGGCATATCACTCGGGGGCCAGGCAAACAACTCCTTAAACTCCTTCAAGAGGTCGATCAACTCTCGGGCTCTTTCCTCCGACAAAGCAGAGCCGATCTTCACCTTCCTCTGAGACCCATCAATCTCCACTTCCTTCAAATCCTCCATGGGGGCGGGACGCCCATACTCCTCTTGAGGATCGGTATCGGTTTGAAGGACAGTCATGGCCTCCCTTCTTCTTCGTCGGGTGGCGTTAACATAGCATTTTCGCGATGCCACCTGGTCGCCCTTGACCTCTCCGACCCCATTGTCAGTCGGGAACTTCATCTTCTGGTGGATCGTCGAGGCGACTGCCATGAGAGGGTTGATGGTGGTCCTCCCGATGATCGCGTTGTATGCCCCCGCGGACTCCACGACGACGAAATCCACGTTTCGCCTCTCCATTTTCCAGCCACTACCAAACTCTACTGGTAAGGTAATCATTCCCAACGGGTAGGAAGTGGATCCAGAGAATCCCACCATCGGGAAGTCCACCTGCGTCAGGTCTTTCTTCGTCTTTCCCATGGCTTCCAGTGCGTCCATGAAAAGAATATCGGAGGAGCTCCCTCCGTCTATCATGATCCGCTTCATCTCGAATCCGTCTACGTCCAGGGTCACGACCAAGGCATCGTCGTGAGGGCTCTCCACGCCTATTAGATCCTCCTTCGAGAACGAAATTTCCATTTCCTCCTTCAGGGTCCACGACCGGGACTGTTTGCCTAGCACCACCGCGGCAGATATGCAGGAAGCGTAGTTCTCCCGAGAGGCAGAGGTATCTCCTCCCGCCGCCATTCCTCCATGGATGACGTTGATAGTTCCGCGCCTTTCCTTGCGGGCACCTGAACCCGAGGCCTCATGCTCGACCTTCTTCTTCTTCGGGGATCGATCGCGGGACTTGGAACGGGATCGCGACCGACTTCTGGAACGGGATCGGCACTGACCCTTCCCGACGAACTCTTTCAGCCTTCCCTTCTGGATCAGCTTTTCAATCTCCTTCTTCAGCTCCCGACAGTTCTCAGTGTCGTGACCATTGGCTCGATGGTAGCGACAGTAACGATCGGGACGGCCTCCTAGGAATTCGCCTTCTTTCCTCGGGGGGTATCGAGCGAGACCTTGTCTGTCCATCACAGCTAACACAGAGGTCATCGAGCTATCGATGGGAACAGCCTGACCCTCTCGGTTGTCCTTCCTCGAAGGACGCTTGTCTTCTCTTTTATCGGGACGACCACGGTTCCTACCTCCCTCCGACTTGTCGCTCCCCTTGCGATCGTCCGACAGCTTGGACGATGGCTTTCCTCTTCTCGACTTTGGGGGATCAAGTTCTCCAGCAGCAACCTTCGACTCCTTGACGTCGATTTGCTGTTTCACCCTCGCCTGCAGGGCCTCCATACTCCACACAGCCTTCGCGGCGACGCTATGCATTAGGTCAGAACCGTACGGAGCGCTCAAGTTCCTTAGGAAGGTACGGATCATCTCTCCCTCCGAGATTTCTTCGTCAATCTCCGCAGCACTAGCAGTGAACCGTTGGTAATAGTATGCCAACGATTCATCGGGCCTCTGCACCACCTGGGTTAAAGTCCTCACGCTCTTCAGGAGGCGTCTCCGACCTTGATATTGCTTGATGAAGCGATCGTGCATATCAGCCCAGCACGTGATGCTCCCCGGCGGAAGGCTGAAGAACCAAGTCATGGCCCTTTCTCCCAGGGTTATCGGGAACAATGAGCATATGAGGTCATCGTTCGATGTTCGTCCCATACAGGCCTGGACATGCCTCTGCACATGGCGAACAGGGTCCCCCTCGCCGTCATACTCCTTGTTGGTTGGAATACCTAGTCCAGGCGGGGCTACAGTATCGATCAGCCGCGGCACAAAAGGATGGCTGGACCGATCCCTCAGCTCCGATGTCATCTGCTTCTGATCACCCATGCAGATGCTCACGATCTTCACCACCTGATCGGGGGTGATGGGGCCATTCAGGGGAATGGTCCTGTTCTACACCGGTCCGGGGCCGTCAACCACGAACTTCTCCAGGTGTGCTGGTTCCTTACCCTTATTCCTGAGCGGAACCTCCTGTCCCTCCGGGTCCACCCTCGGCGGGGGTGGTGGTAACTCTTCTCGCGGAGGCAATTCCTCCGCTCTCTTAGCGGCCTCCCTCTTATCCAGCAAGGCCTCCATGGCGGCCAAGAACATGGGCATAGCCTCCGCTACTGCCTTGGGCAACTCCGAGTTCAAAGACGACCCTTCTTCCCTTCGCGGGACTCCTTCTCTTCCACGGCCCACCGGGTTTGGGGGAGCCTCATCCACTTCCCTACGCGGGACATCCTGCCTGTTCATCTCAGCGTCTCGGACTGAGACCTCATATCCATCACCTTGCTCCCCTGTCTGGGAGAGAGCAGGGTTCTCACCACCTTGTTCAGCGATGCGTTCCGGCAACGGGGAATTCACAGTTCCTGCGGGACGAGAACTGCCAGCCTGAACTTGCTTCTTCTTGCCACCACCGGCCATTGATCTGGTAGAAGCTATCTTGGCTTTTCGTAAGCTTCCCACAGACGGCGCCAATGTTGGATCACGGGCGAAGCTCCGTTACGTCCTTGACGGAATGTTCGGACTCCTAAGCTCCGCGTGGTCCTGCACAAGGGGATGACCTGGGTGGTGACCCAGAATCCCTCTCCGATGCTTAAATGAGTACAGTAATCAATGGGGTGGTAAGCCAAAGTCTAAGCTCGTAATTCAATTAGGGTTTTCTGGGGTAACTTCCTCCTTTATATAGGAGACGAAGTCACCCAGAGTTACCTGGGGCCAGGTTTGGCCGTTATGGTCATGATTCCGTATATCTCGGGGGATTCCGTATAATTCGCCCCACGCTCCGCGTATCTTACCCATACTCCCGCGTATCTCGGGCACGCCCTGCGTATCTCGGGGGAGATTATCTATATCTTAACCGTCTTCCCACTACTCTCATCTAGTAGGCGGGTTTCTCGGTCTTATCCTCTGATCACAAGTCTCGACTCCTGTCGGGGACTCCAGAGTTGTCTCATTCTAGATCACCACCCAGGACCTTCAGTCTCTACGGGACAGGTCCAGCCTCTGCGGGGCTTTATTATCGGGGCCTTTACTAAGGCATATCGGGGCCTACTCAGAGGCTTCTTGCCGGGAGCATTCAGCTCATTCATCGGGACCGCCGAAGTCGGGACCCTTCGTGCTGGGCCTCTGGGCCTTCCAGGCTTTTCACGAGGCCCACTGGACCTACTCGCCGTCCATTGGCTGTTAACGGGGCTAACGATTACATCGGAACCCATCAGCTGTGACCCGACTTTATATTCCGCCTCGATGCGGGAATATTTGTAGCCGTTTGGAGGGTGGTTGTGACCCTTTTCTTACCGTCTTCAACGTTGCGGGAGCTCTTTAGATTGTAGCCATTAGGAGGGTGGTTGTGGCCCTTTATTCCTTGTCTATAATCCGGGAAACACTCTTTGTATGTAACCATTTTGAGGGTGGTTGTGGCCCTTTCATTTAATACCCATAATCGATGTTCCGGGAGCGCTCTTTTAATTGTAGACGTTAAGAGGGACAACTGTGACCCTTTCTTTTCTTTTCCCGCCCTCGCCGGGTTCGTGGGATCACTCTTTTTGTGTAGCCATTTTAATGGTGGTTGTGGCCATTTTTTATTCTCCCGCTCTCACAAGGTTCACGGGATAACTCTTTTTTTATTTTTTTGTAGCCGTTTAGAGACTGGCTGAGGCCCTTTCACTTATTTCCCGCTTTTGATGTTGCAGAGGCACTCTCTATCTGTAACCATTTGAAGGGTGGCTGTGGCCCTTTCTTTGTAGTCAGTTTAGAGACGAATAATACCCTTTTAATTTGTAGTTGATTTAGGGACAACTGTGACCCTTTTATTTCTTCACTGCTCTCACAAAATTTGCATGAACACTCTCTTTATTTTTCTGTAGCCGATTAAAGGGCGGCGGTGACCATAAAGAAATATTTTTTTTTTTTAAAGAAAATTAACCGAAAACAATCAACAACAGTTATTGACACGCCCCTAGTGGCAAATTGAAAATTTCTGATTCAAAACATTATTCTAGAGATAGACTCGGTTGATCAAGTCAAAATATGTGGATCGTGTCGACGCCTCGGGTTGAGTACCCTATGATGGAAGACACCGACAACAGTGTTTCTCGAATTCTCGAATGCTCTGGTTATTCTTGATCACAACGGGGATGCTCCATGGTTAGCACCTATCGGTTTTGGCTCGTCGCATGCTGGATGAATGGCCTGGGTGCTCGACATATTTAATGGCAATTTGTTCCATATGTGAATGGACCTGCTGCATGTTCCGACTTTTTTCTCCATCTGGCGGTTGTGCTTAACCTTAACGGGAGATGCTCCTTGGTTACCGCTGACCGGTTTAGACCTCGCCGTAAAATGGATGTACGGCTTGGTTCGGGGACGCGTATGAATTCATGGTAGGTGGAATTTTGGCATGGAATTTCTCTGAAGCAGACACGTTTCACGTGGTTGCGACCTTGTCGAAGTAGTCGTCTGATCTGCAAAAAAAAAAAAGAAAAAAAAAAGATAGGGACACTCAAATCAGAAGGAAAAAATCGAGTACAATTCATCATACCTGAGTGTTAGATATCTCGAATGCGCAATTCGTTCTCCGTGCAACTTGACGGCGGCATGTTCTTTTTTGTTGTCCCATTTGGCCGGCAGAACTTACATGTACAAGATACCTAACCTAGGGTACCAAAAAGAGTGAATGAAAAATCATTGTAGAGAATATGAGAAATCATGCACGATTTTTTTTTGAAAACTCTAATGTCATTCATTTCATAATTTTGATCTTTTTCTAAAAAGAATCAAAATTTATGATCTAAGGTATTTTGCACTATCTGGCTTGAATGCAGGACATATGCTTAAAACAAAGTATTTTTTTTCAAAAAGTTTTTCTCGTCCTTTGTTTAAACTAGAATAATCACAATCAATTGAGCGATTTAGAATCAAAAGTCCCATTTTTTAATGCTTGCTCATGCGAATGTTGAAATGAAGATCTTGCCGCAAAAGTGCAATAAACCTTGGATAAAAATGAATGGTACTTTAAATTTTTTTTAATGCTCAGGCATGCTCGAAAGTTAAAATTCTACCGTTAATTTTTTTTTTTTTTTAATTTACAACAGTTTACCTGAAGGGTACATATGGAATGCATGTACGAGATGAAAAATTCAGGTAAAGCTTTTTTATAGGAAGAAATGAAAATTCAGTTCATGTTTGGAATTAAAAGCTCAACAACTAAGAGAAGATTTACAATCTATCTAATTTTTAATTCTAAACAATGCCTAGGAGATGTACATAAGATGAAAGTTGTACAGTTAAAAAAACTTACAAGCTACCTGAAATTTTTTGTTTTTTTTGTTTTGTTTTTTAAAGAGGAAAAAAAACATCAATGCATTCTAGTTGCTCAAAATTAAAAATTCAGATGAAATATTTTTTTGAAAAGAATGCATATGAGATGCACAAAAATAAGATGCAAACTTAAAAAATAAAATTTCTACAACTAAAAATTACAACTTACCTGAAAGGTTTTTTCGGAAATAATGCATACGTGATGCATCAGGTAAAAGGTTTTCTCAGCTAAGAGCCCTAAAATTAAGAGAGTTTACGATTTATCTAAGTTCTTTTTTTAATTAATGCATATTGGATGCATTATTTAAAAATAAAACAATTTAGGTAAAAAGGTTTATATGAAATGATGCATATGGAATGCGCGTTCGAAATTAGAAGCTCTAATAGTTAAAGAGGGATAACAATTTTTCATAAATTGTTTTTTTAAAAACAATGCATACACAACGCGCTAACCAAAATTACAACTTACCTGAAGAGTTTAAAAAAAATAATAACTCGTACGAAACACAAGTTTGAAATAAAAAAAATTAAGGTAATATGTTTTTTTTTTTTTCAAACAATGCATACGAAATTCATGTTTGGAGAGAAAATTTCTACAACTAAATGGCTAACTACTTAGATGAAAAAGTTTTTGTTTTTTGTTTTGTTTTGTTTTTTTTTTTTTTAAAAAGGCAAGGACATGAATGCATGAGAATTAAAATTTATACAAACAGTACTAGCATAACATTTACAACAAAAAAACACATATAACACGACATGTTAGGGGGGGGGGTAAAAAATGTGTGGCTTTGCTCAACAAGGTAAGTTCCACTGATAGGCTCCCGACAAGGCGGTTTCTCCCCCCCCCCCATCATAGGGATTACAAGACCTTAACAACCGAGTGGAGTTTTTCGGTGTCGTACCGGCGGCCCAACCGCTCCGGTCGTACCATTATTACTAACTCTCTGGGGTTCCTAGTTGTCCTGGGTTTTAGGAATTTTGGATATTAAACTAAAGTAGTGTGTGTGAATTCAAGTAACACATAATACAACAAATAAAAATAGTCAGACATAGAAAAAAATTAACTCCACACCAGAAATCATACAAAAAAAAACCAAGTTAGATTAGTGACGTCAAAATAAAATAAAAAATAAAGCTACAAGACTCAAACATGGCAACAAAAGTGAACATACTGAGCCCGAACACTCTAATATGTTAGATTACGGGGAATAATCAATACGAATACTAAATCATGGTACATGCTAGTAATCGAAATTACGCAGCGGAAGATTTGCACATACCTCAAACGATGTTTGTAGTCCCAAGATCCTTCCTGCAGGGAGTTCACGATCCTCCAGTCGGCACCCGTAGAGGTTCTGGTTAAGGAAGCCCTACGCAGTATGTTCTCCACAGCAAAGCCTCTGATTGATTCTTGGCAGGGGACAGATCTCTGGAGTGTTTGCTAGAAAGCAAATTGGCTCACCCTTTGGTGAGGAGTGGTTCGGGCGAAACCCTTGTGTGGGGTGGAGGGTTTTTCTCTCTAAAACACTCTAATGAGGAAATAGTGATTACCCCTAAAATCCCTTAACAACATGTAGATATAGGAGGAGTAAAGTGGACAAAAGTCCACTTTATCCTCACTATAAGTTTCGACCGGCCACATGTATAGGGAGGCCCAAATTTGGGCCTCTCATGTCAATTGGAATTTAGGTCTGGCCCAATTCCCTAGTTAGACATTTACCCAATTAACTTAGGTAACATATACATATAATGGCTTCCATTTACGGTGCCCATCACCATATGCTTACAGCTTCCACTCGCTGGAATGAGAGGGTGCCTTTTAATGTATTGTCGTCCAAATCTGCATTAACATTTCACTCCTTCGATCTGGTCCTTTCTTCCGAACAATTCATACGAGGTTTGCCGTGTGACCGGCGGATACGACGGGCATCGTGCTACTCATTTGTTAGGAGTTTTGTAGCACCCGCGGAACGTTGATTCCCTTTTCTCTAATCAACCTGTTAAAAACAACATTTATATAGTACCGGGATGTATACTAGGTCAACTGATAATTCTCCTTTTGTCTAGTTTCCACATAGAAACACTTCTCCAAGGCATTCGTTTGCGATAATGAGTATGTCATCCACGTATAAGGTTAAGATGACATACTTAGACCCGGAGGTCTTATAATACACGCACGGATCCTCGTAAAGATTCACAAATCCGTTTCCTACGATTTCCTCGTGGAATCTGCGGTACCATTGTCGAGACGACTGTTTAAGACCGTTAATGGACAATTGGAGTTTACAAACTTTACGTTCATTACCAGGAGTAATGAAACCCTCTGGTTGCTCCACTTAGATCCCTTCCTCCAGGTTTCCGTGGAGGAATGCGGTCTTAACATCCATTTGGTGTAGCTCGAGATCGAGACTTGCTACCAAGGCCAGAATGGCCCGTACTGTGGTGTAACACACATTGGGTGAGTATGTTTCGTCAAAGTCCACTCCGTGAAGTTGGGTATAGCCTTTCGCAACAAGTCGAGCTTTGTATTGCTCGACCTTTTCCATCAGTGGTGAGCCTTCTTTGTATTGCTCGAAATACTATAATGTCTTTCAGTTAGTCGATCTCATTCATTCATTATTTTCCTCCATTTCTCCACTTGAGGTCTTTCCAATGCAGGCCAACAGTTGTTAGAGTTAGGTTATCACCCTTCTAGATGGGATACTTCTTTAGAGAAGTTTGATGTCTTTGAATTCCGTCTAGGCTTGTTTATCCCTTCTTTGAGTCTTAACGTCTCTCCCACTCAGAATAATGCCTCTAATTGGAGCTGTTCTTCCAATTGGAATCAATTCTCCCACTCGAAATAACGCTTCTTATCGGAGCATCACTTCTATTGGGTACAAGAGCAGTGCTTGAACCATAACCAACAACTTTCCTTGGACGACTTCTCGGTCTCGAAGTTTTACTTCAAAGATGAATTCCTTGATCACTAGGATCTGGAACCAAGTTTGTCGGATCACTCCCACTGGGAACAATGAGTAGTAATCACTACGGTATCTAAATCATTGTACATGCTTGTAATCGAAATTACGCAGCGGAAGATTCGCACATACCTCAAACGATGTCCGTAGTCCAAGATCCTTCCTACAGGGAGTTCACAATCCTCCGGTCGGCACTCGTAGAGGTTCTGGTTAAGGAAGCCATACGCGGTATATTCTCCACAACAGAGCCTCTAATCGATTCTTGGCAGGGGACAGATCTCTGGAGTGTTTATTAGAAAGCAAATTGGCACACCCTTTGGTGGATAGTGGTTCGGCCGAAACCCTTGTGTTGGGTGGAGGGTTTTTCTCTCTAAAACACTTTAATGAGGAAATAGTGATTAACTCTAAAAATCCCCTAACACCATGTATATATAGGAGGTGTAAAGTGGACAAAAGTCCACTTTACCATCACTATAAGTTTCTGCCGGCCACATGTATAGGGATGCCCAATTTTGGGCCTCGTGTCAATTGGGATTTAGGTCTGGCCCAATTCTCTAACTTGACATTTACCCAATTAACTTAGGTAACATATACATATAATGGGCTTCCATTTATGGCGCCCATCACCATATGCTTACATAATATCCCCAGCAGAGTCACCAAATTGTCAGACCTTAAAAATCCAACTTAAGGCGAATACGTTTTCAAAACGTGGATTTTAAAGAGTATCCACTAGTTAATTATTAGGTTAACTAGAATTCTAAATTACCTAGGGAATAATGAATTAGACACCTAGGTATTGAATCGGTCTACGATCAGAAATTCGAGTTCAGGGGTTCTATTACGAAATAAAACACTGTTTAAAATTCCGCCATTACGGTACTCAATTCACAAATTTTATTTTTTAAATATATACTACATCAAATTAATCTAACGATGTCCAGATTCAATTAAATTTTTTCATATGCAAAAATATTATCAACTATAAGCTTAAAAAAAAAAAAGACTAATTATCATTTATAACTTTTAATTACGACAAAATCTAAAAAAACAAAATTACTAACATGCTTTAAATAATTAGATATGTGTAAAATGTATGAAAAATGGCTAAGTGTTTAGAAATGTTGTATGTATAGTCAAGAGTGTTACTCCCCTTGTTTATTGCATGCGTTAGGTGACCGAGACCTTGTTGTTTTTGAGTTGTAAACTTAGCTACTTTTTGACCGAAAATGTCGATCGATGAAATCCATGTAATGATTTTTGTTGTGACACAACTCGTACGTACATGCTTGTTAACATGATAGTGTTTGTAATTGTGGAACCTCTCGCATTCCGCTTGTTAAGGATATACGCATAAGCATGCATCACCTGTCAACATTGAACGATATACGCACGTTGGTGTTAATGTCATAATTATAACCGTAATGTTACCTAAAGCATTTGTGTTAGGACGCGCGGGCACGAGCAGGTGTGTAAGAACAAATAGGCTTGCATAGGCACAAGTAAGTGTATGTAGGCACGAGTAAGTGCGCGTAGGCACATGTTGACTGTATAAGTGTTGGGACGTGGCCCTTACTGAAATAGACTTGCCCCCGTATAGAGGATGTTCACTATGTAGTAGTTGTAAACTTATAAGTCAGTATGAACCGGGTTGTCCCCGTGTGGGGGACGTTTTCCCCATAGTCGTTAGCCATGCGATCATTACGCACATGATTTCTGAATTGATTGTTGCTTTTGTCATTGTAGGACTTGTAGTTCGAGAGTTACGGGATAATTCGTTGAATAGATACAACCTTGCAGGTGCGCCTCTCACTAGGACTACCTTCTTGGTTCGCCGGATACAACAAAATGAGTAAGTTCTTCATTCCCACTCCAGGAGTTAGGTATTGTTCAGATTCTGATTTTTATTCTGAGTCAGATCCTGCGGCATCCGCTGATTCAAGATCTGAGGATAGCACAGACTCTTCTCCAAAGTCGGAGTCTGGTTCGGGGTCGCTAAATATGTTCAAAGCTTTTACTGGCAACCAGCCGCAACGCAAGGTTTATAAGCGTTATGTGGAGCAGTCTGGACTTTGTCCACTCGTGGAGGCAGTTTTTCCTTTCGACATACTCCCTGGCGTTGTTCGGGGTGAACCTATTGTGCCCTCTACTGAGATGGCGGCGGTGTATACTGGACAGATACGGGAGGGGTTGTGTTTTCCCTATTGTCGAAACTTAGTCAGACTTTGTCGCTATTACAGGATTTCCCCACTTGATCTCACGTCGTCGGGATACGGTATTGGGTTTTCTTCCAGGTGCTATTCCACCAGCAGTCATGGCGCTACTCCACACTGCTTTTTCAGTGTTTCTTTCGACTTCAGTTTTCGGATTCCGCCGACTTATCTTCTATCTTCTATCTCTATTTGCTGGGACACTACACTTTGTTTTGTGACTGCTGCTGATCGGTCGAGAAGTCACTGGGAAGAACACTATTTCTTTGCCCATGACGTTGGGGTGACTTGGCCAGTTGCCCATGTTACTAAGACTGATCCCGTGCCGACATATGCCGATTTTTCCGATTCAGACAAAGTGACCATGAAGGCTATATATTGAGCACACATGGCGCGCGCCTATTGCGCAATGTCTTGCGTGACGGAGCAAGAATTGTGCGAAGCCAGGATTCGTGTAACTCCTACGGGAAGTCCTTCAGTATGTTATGAACTTTTTTAACCTCTATTATATTGTGATGTATGTTGGTTTCATGGAAAATCCTCGCGCTTGCTGGCAAGTCTTCGAGGGAATGTTGTTGCCCCTGCACGAAGTGCTCCCTCTGCTGTTTCGGATGCGCTTCGAACCATGAAGCATGGGCGTGGGAAAGAATCTATGCGTAAGTCACCTTCTTGTAACTTTGTTCTTCTTGTCCATATTGGGTATTGTTGTTCTCATGTTGCTTTGTTCTTGTTTGCAAGTCACTCGCCCAACGTGACTGATCGCGTTGTGGCTGTTGCTGAAACTCCGCCTCGACCCAAGGTGAAGAGAACCGAGTCTGAGGTACGACCCTCGAGCGATCCCAAGCGATCGAAGTCTGGAGGTAGTGGGGTGTTGAGGACTCCTTCCCGTGACAAAGAGAAGGACGTCGAATGACAGGCTCGCACGCCTACCATGTCTGCCCACCGGTCGAGGGACTGGACCTTGTAGGAGGTTGCTCTTCATGAAGGTGTATATTGTATTTTACATTATTTCTATACTTTTAATATTTCGCCTTTTTTCTTATTTGCTTGTGTATTCACAGGTGTTGCGCCTCTTGCTGCGCTTACGCCAGCCGACTTGGTTCGTCCTATTGGCGATGCTATCATTGGGGATGAGTGGGCGCCCTTTGCTGTTGGGGAGCCCCGTTTCGCTAAGGAAGCCAGCTTGAGTACTCTCGAGGTGGGAGTACGCGTTTTTCAGTTGGTTATCCCTCCTGGTGATCGGAGGGCTCGCTCCAGTGAGCCTGAGGATGCGGGCGTCTATGTTGAGGGTGCGTTCGCACGTGTTGCGCCAGTGAGTGTTTTCCTTACTCTTTTATAGCTTGTATGTATATTTTCATTGTTGTTACAACTTGCTTGTTGTTTGATTTTGTATTGCGCTATAGGTTGTTATTGATGTGGCGAATCTTTCCTCCTTTGTGATTGAACTCACTGAGGAGAAGAAGACTCTCCAAGAGTAGTGCGACAAGCTTTGTCGTGAACTTGCGAGTGCAAAGGAGAAGGCGCGTCTCTCGGATGCTAAGGTCATCGACTTTGAGGCGAGTGCCTTGGTTTGCCAGGCTCGAGTTGTTACACTCAAGTCCGATGTGATTGTCCTTCAGAAGAAGGTAGTTGCAGATGGCGAGGCACATGGTCTTGCCACTCAGGCAATGCAAGATAGCGCGCATGAGGACGGTAAGGTTTTCGGTGTTGCAGAGTACAAGGACCAGAAATCCTTTCGCGATGATGTTCGGGAAAGAGCCGATGATTTGATGTATGACTTCTCGGAGGGATTTATTGAGCAGGTATATACTATTGATCCCGACTTTCGTTTTGATTAGATGGGTATATATGCTGAGTTTGCCACTGGACATGTGTCGGCATTGCGCCTTCGAGATGCGACCACTCCTCAGATTGATGTTGTGTTTAGTGATGATGGTGATGTCCGTGTAGTGGTTGAGACTACTCAGGACGAAGTTGTGGCCGAGCCATCTGGCATTGTCGATGCACCTGATGTGGCCTCAGGTTGATTTTTTCTTACTTATCAAACCTTTGTATATAGTTTTGCTCCCCGTGTCAGGTTGAGGTTGTCTTTTGGGTGTTGTCTTCTTGAACCCTTTATCTTTATGCTTTTATGTTTGACGTTGTCATATAGACCTGTCTTAGAAGTTTTAGTAATACATGATAACTTATTTGTAATCTTCCATACCTTTGTTATCGTATTTGTCCATATGGTTTGGAGTGTAGTATGGAGTTAAGACTCGTCCTCTAATTGGATGTAGTATCCGTAGTTGTAGTAAGGGGACGTGAGTCCCTGCGTTTACCGCCCCTCTTGGTTACCCCACGGCATGGTATAATGCATAGGTGCGAGTTGAGTAGGTGAGTAGTATGCTTGCCGTATTTAATAGTTAGTAACGCGCAAGAATTTGCAATGGCACTTGGCATTTGTGAGTAGTAATGCACAAGAGCCCTTATCCCGGTACTTGACATTAATGAGTAGTAACGCGCAAGACCCTTATCCGGTACTTGGCATTATGAGTAGTATGCGCAAGACCCTTTCATGTACATAGGAGAATCGTCCCGACGAGGTGAAACTTTAGTTTCTACTGTCTCTTAGTCCACTCTAAGGCGACGTTGTGACAAGACGCTATTTGTTAATTTGGTGCGTTTTTGCATCCGTTAGTTGGGAACACCCCGCGTAACGTTGTTGCAAAGGCGTTCCGCTGGCTAATCCATGTACTTTCCATGTGATGCTAGTGCGTCTCCACTTGGTTATTCCAAGGGGCGGAACATAGGTCGTGCAATACGCCTTGTAATTTTTGCCGTCTTTTGGGCCATTCCTAAGCGACGTTGTTGGCAAGACACGACTTGCTAACTTGGATGTGTTTTATTTCCACTACTTGGGAACCCTCGTCGTAGTGTTGTGGCAAGGTGTTCTACTGGCTAACCCATGTACTTACCTTGCGATTCTACTACACCTCTACTTGATTATTCCAAGGGGCTGTACAAGACCGTGTTACATGACTTGTAGTTTTTTCCGTCTCTTTGTCCATTACAAGGCGACGTTGTGGCAAGACAAGACTTGCTAAATTGAAGTGTTTTGTTTCCGTTACTTTTTCACGTCCAAGGTAACGTTTTACAGGACTCGACTTGTAGGTTTGGTGAGTTTTTCGATTCATTGCGTATAGCGATGATCTCATGATACGCTCTTGCCGGCGTAGACGGGTGTTTAGTAATGAACGCTACTTGTGTTTAGTAGTAGGTTCCCATGGGGTTGCCCTCGTATTAAAGATGTCGCGCCATGCAATGTGAGGTTAAACTCACGCCCGAGTGTTTAGTAATCTATACTGGGTTTCATAGTCCGCAGCAAGATAACATGGGGTTGCCCTCGCATGGAAGATGTCGCGCCATGTTTTCATGGGGCTGCCCTCGCATGGAGGATGTCGCACCATGTAATAGTGTGGGGTTTCCATCAAATGGAGGATGTCGCACCACGTTGTAGATGACCACATCTTGTTTTAAAAACCCAGGGAATGGTCGTTGTAATCATGGGGTTGCCCCCGAGCTGGGGATGTCTCGCCATGTTGTTAATATAAACCTTGGAAAAATTTCCTGGATGTAATATGTTGTTTTCGTTGATTAGAATCGACATAATAGATGTCGAGCGTATTGATTGTTCATTGTTGACGTTGAGTGTGGACGTGTTGTTGGCGTATAATATAGGTCGTTTGTTTTGTTTAGCGTTATAGCTTGTATTGCTGATGTATCTTATATGCGAGGAGTCCGCTACTTGGTGTGGTTCTAGAGAAGGGAATATATGAGAGCAATGTACCTACGAGAATACATTAACTTCATTAGCTTTGTTGGCGTATGTACAATGCTTGGTAGATGGGGTCAACTGATCACCCATTTGTAAATAGTCTACTAAGAGCTTAAACTGCTTAGAAAAGTAAAGCTTGAAAGTAGATAGATGAATAAAGCTATTAGTAACGCAGTAGTGGGGAGGGATCTGTTTGTCGCATCCCCAATCAGTCTGTTCACGCGGCGAGGTGATTGTGTGCCACGCGACGTTGCAGCGCCCCAAGAAATATCATCTCTTCAATTTCGATCCTCAGAGTGAGGCAGTCGTTAGTGATGTGTCCCCAGGTATGGTGGAACTTGCACCAGTCAGCTATACTTGTTCCAAGGAACGCTTGCATTGTCTCGCATTGGGAAGGTAACTTGTCGTACAGGATGCTATCGTATAACTCTTCGACTCCTATGTTCAAAGGAGTGAAAGTATGGTTTGCGCAGCTGTTTGCCACCCTGCTTGTGCTTGTATGCGAGTGTACCTCCCCTTGGCTTGTGTGTGGTTTGGACCGCCCCAGCTCTTGATCACAAGCAATTGCCCTTTCCAGCTTGTCTTTGAGATCACCCATTGTATGGGTTGTTCTCCAACCATAAACTATTATGAATAGGAGGAATGAGCGAGCGTTCAAGTTCATGAAGAACGCATTGATCAATGCCTCCCTGGTTGCCTTCACTAAGGAAGCATTCAACGCGTAGTGCTTGAAAAATCTCCATGTTGACTCTTCATCTCCTTATTTTAATTCCCAAACACTTTCCAGTGATGGGGCTAGTTGGTAATGTGTCATGTATCCAGGCGCGATAGACAGTTTGAATCGCACTTCCTCAACTTGGGGAATGCCTTCTCCTTCCACCATGCTCAACCTTATCATGACAATCGAGAGTTGTTTTTATGCCTTCAAGCGTTTACATATCACTGACGTGCGGCAGTTTGGTCGCCCAACACCTCTCCAATTCATTTCTTGTTGGGAACTTAATCTTTTGATGTGCAGTCGAAGGCACTATTTCGTACGGATTGATTGTTGTCCTCCCTAATATTCCGTTGTATGTACCCAGGGTCTTAACCACTATGAAGTTGACATTGATGTCAAGCCTTTTCCACCCGTCGCCAAGTGTTAGTGGGAGTGTGATTGTCCCCAAGGGGTATGTTGTTGCACCAACGAAGCTTATCAGGGGGTAGCTTCCAGGACTTAAGTCTGCTTTTGTTCTTCCAAGCTATTCCAGCACCTTGATGGTTAGGATATCTGCAGAACTTCCACCGTCAACGAGGATTCGCTTGGCGTAGTAGTCCGCAATTGGCATAGTTATTACTAGTAGTCGTCGTGGGGGTAGACTATATGCTTCATGTCTTCTTTGGAGAACATGATTACAAGGTCTTCTTGTTCTCCCCTTGGCCTGTTGCCATACTTAGGATGTGTTTCTGCCTGCGAAGCATAAACGCTCTTTACATGTGAGCCTTGCCCCCCCGGCAGCTTGTCCTCCGTGTATGACGTTGATCACGCCTCGTTTGAGAGGAGGTGGGTTATCATGAATCTTCTCTTTTCCCTTGTTCTTGGTCGAGGATTCTCCTTGGATCCTTTTCGGGTTGTTATCATCTTGATAAAAAAAGTGTTTCAACTCCTCTTTGAATGGCGTTGTTGATTCACATCTTTAAGCTAAAGCAGCTATTGGTGTCATGGCCGTACACCTCGTGGTTTTCACACAACTTTTCCGTTTCCTTCTCGAGAGGGCCCTTTCGCCAGCTATTGGGTACTTTCCAAAGATTGGTTTACATCATCTCTTTTAGAATTACCGACAATGGTGCGTTCAGCGGGATGGGGTTTGCAGCATTTACTTCTCTTGGTCGCTGAAAATCGACTGGAGGGGGACGCTTAGGCTGTGGTTGCCATTGTCTGTTCTTCTGGTTCCCTTGGATTTTTTTTGGCTCTGCAGGCTTGTTATTTTTGTCTTTGTTGCGCAAAGCGTTCATCTTTGCCTTAGCTTTGTTCCTGAACCTTTCAAGGTCCACATACTCCTTTACGCGCGAGGCTAGCTCTTCCATGGTTTATGTCGGACGCTTCGACATCTTTTCACCTAGCGCGAAGCCTAGGCGGCCTAAGTTCCGAATGAATGCTCTGATTATTTTTCCCTCAGACAAATTCGTCTGTATGTCCGCAATGTTCTTGTTGAAACAGATGTAATAGTGAGCCAAAGATATGTCATGCAGTTGTTACATGTCATCCAGTGCGTTCAAGCCTTTCAGCAACGTACGTTCCCCCATGTATCGTTGAATGAACTTGCCCTTTAAGTATGGACATGAATCCACACTTTCTTTGGGGGGGGGGGGGAGAAAAACCAATGTTCGATTTAGTTGTTCTCCTTAGCAGGGATGCCTCGTGCTGCTGCACGTGTTCAATAGAGTCTCCTTTGCCAGAATACTTCTCAATCCTTATGTTGTTTAGGATTCTTGGAATTTGATTGTACAAGAGCTCTTGTGTGAAATGATGAGACGCACTCACGGACAGGGCATGCATTGACCTGACCCTTGATTGTTTTAGCTTTTGCTCTATAGACGCCTCCAAGCATTTGGCGGTTAGCCCTGTGATAGGGATACTGTCATCTCTTGCAGGCATCCTCCAATCAGCATTCGGGTTCCTGCCCATGTTCTGCCCTTGGCTTTGTTGGTAGCGGGAGTCCTCCTTATACTGCTGCTGGAACATCTGGCTTGGTTGGTAGTGGGAGTCCTCCTTATAGTACTGCTAGAACATCTGAATTGGTTGCCCCCATGAGTCCTCAGGATATGGCCTTTCATCATGAGGTGTGTATGAGCGAGTTCCCTCAGGTCCCGCATTAGCATGATGTGGGTTGGCCGCTGGGTGTTGCCTTCCCCCATGTTGCAAGGCGTTACCCCTAGGTGTGGTATACAACTCTATTCTCGCTGCAGCTTGCCTGTATGCAGGTGGTGGAGGTGGTGGAGCATAGCCTTGATTCCTTAATGTCTCTCTGAAAGCTATCAATTCCTCTATTGCTGTCATCATTGCTGGGGTAATGGTGGGTGCATCTCCTCTTTGGGGTTGTTGCTCCTCTATAGGCATCCCGTAAGGGTGCAGTTCATCTATGCGTGCCCTACGCTCAAACCCTGGTGGTGGTTCATTGGTTTGGGCAGTAGGGTCCGATTGTGCACTCGATGTTGGCACCGAGGAAGTTGTGGATGTAGCCTCAGAATTGAAGGAAGGGTTGGCTTGACTCCTTCTTGGTGGTGCCTGTTTGGGTGCTTCCGTAGAAGCCTTCCATTTTTAGCGTCTCAGCTCCTTTTCCCTTCCAGGGTTTAAGTTATCAGGAGGTGGAGGGTTGTTCGGCATCGCTTTTGGTAGTGTATGACTTGTTATATTCGGATCTCGCAGACGGCGCCAAAATGTTGGGACCTGAACCACTCGGGGCGTCGGGTCCTTGTAAGGTAGGTTGGAATGTACTTCGGGTCGTCGGGTCGCTATACAAGCCTTGTATGCGCGCTTCTCCTGAGACCTGCACACGGGTAAGTATCGATACCACGAGGGAGGGTGGGGTGCGATGAGCCCTCTCCGATGTTAAAATGAGAAATCTTAGAGAGATAAAACTAGTGATAAGTCAGAGCTCTCTTGCCAAGTTAAGTTATGAAATGGGTGACCAAGGTTCCTATATAGAGGGCACCTTCGGTTCAAACTCGGTTTTAAGCGGTCTGACCCCGTTTAAGTAGAAAAACGTGAACCGGGCGTGGACTTGAGTTAAATTAGCAAAGGAAAGTCTCGCGTGTAGTGTAAGTATACGGGGATACGCGCGTCCCGAAATGTCAATCCGAAACTTCTAATTGTGTGGCAATCCAGACGAGTCACGGTCCGAATACACGCGTTCGGACCGTTCTAACCCGTTATAGGCGTTTGTAAACGTTGGTGGGTTTTGCGTGTTAATTAGGTCCGAATGTAAAAAGAACCCAAATCAGACGTATATCCATCAGTGTCCCTCAGCTTGTGTCGTTCTCGGGCCTTCCCTTGGGGGAACCTGAAGGTTCGGGCCAACAGGGGGTGGTCCTTATCCTCTTGCTCTCATAGCTTCTCGATATGCCATCAGGTCGTCTATGGCAGACATGAAACCTGCTGTAACCGGTGGGTACTTTAAGAATACATTGGGCGTCCAGACGCCGCATAAGTGTGCCGATTGAACATTGGCATGACGTATGATGGCACTCCATGGGATGACATTCCATATGGTTGCTTTTGCGGAGGCATACCATAAGGGAATATTTGAGGGGAATCTCCCTGTTGTGTTCTTGGGGATTACGCTTGAGCGCTTGTCTCGACCTCCCTGCTTGGGTGTCTGCACACCATAGGTGTTGAGGCAGTCGAAGACTCCTCTTGACGGAAAGGAACGGGTGGTTCCTCCCTCAGTCTTGTCGCTCTTGGTACTTGCATGTTGGGATGTAGATGTGGTCTTTAACTCTCAGGTGGAGGCTCGTTACCCTCTGTGGGTTCACCTCCTTATTGTCCACTCGCTATCATCGATCTTGTTATAGCAAGATTTTTGTTCGAGTGACACGGACGACACCATTGATGGATCACGCTCGTCAGGGTTCCGGTATTCTGCTCTTTTGGTTGCTTTCCTTGCTTAACTGTACAAAGGGTAAGCCGAGGGGTATCCGGTGAATCCTCTTCGATGCTAAAATGAGAGTTCCTTTCTAGAGAGATAAAGTTCTAGAGAGAGGTCAGAGCATTCAAGTGAAATCAAGTTGTAAATGAAGGATATAAGGCCCTATTTATAGGGATTGTAATCTTGGAATCGGAGGGGCCCCCATTTATGGGTGGGACCCGTGTATTATTTGTATGGGATGTGTCGTGCACGTAACCAAGGTGTCGATCACCTGGGCGTCGGGGGTCGGACGCGAGATGCGTCGGCCCCGTTATGACCGGACTAGTCCGATCCTGTTATCCGGATTAGAACAGTGATTGAAACCGGACTAGTCCGGACAAAGGTTCTCGGCAGGACTAGCGCGTATTCTTCGGTCTCGGCCACTTACTATGTTCGGGGTCGACGGTACGACCAAGTCGAGCCTTAATGAGGTTCAATTGGGTGTATATCCATCATACCCCAAACTATTCTAAAATCCCATGGAAATAAAAAACTCGAAAGTTGCACTTCAGGTTGGGGCCAAAGATGTTTTTTTCTTCTAACTGTATCCATCTCTCTACTAGTGGGAAAAAATGTGCGCGACCTATATTTCCCAGTTCCATCCTCGGCCACGATGTGGATGTTGTTCACCGTTTTAAGCTCAAACTTGACTATATCTTGGCGGTATAACCCACTATCCCCCACCCCCCCTATCTACCCCTTCCAGCTGAACCCATGGTTCGCCAGAACCAAAGCTTTGTTCTCAGAACAAACCACCGCATGATATTTACCCTTCGAGGTACCCACGATACGACCGCGGTCGTATCTCATTTTCTTCTCCTAACGGAGAAGCATAGCATTTTTTTGGCACCCCCGACGTGCGCTAGTCCTTTGCGGATGTTCCACAGGCAGGGGCGCTTTGGTAGACTGGTTTCATCCAGCCCCTAATACTTAGAAATATTTGAACCAATCATGCGGTCATCTTTGTTTGTCTATGGAGTAGTGTGTGTTTCCGATTTATTGTGGGTCTTGTCTGGTATCACTTGGTGTGCAAGTCATCTGTTAGCTATGTCGCTCTTGAGGTAGGTTCTTCTACCCTCCGAAGGGCTACGGGTGCCGCTGTATCAATTGAATTCCTCATTTCCAAACTTCTATCATTTGTCTAGGGTCGTCTCTTACTAAGCCGTTCTGTTATTTTTGTTTATTTACTATTTGTATTTCTATTTATTGCTCTGTTGTATTTGCTTATGTTGTTTTGTTAGTACCCGCTCTACTAGTTTAGGAATTGGATGTTAACCAATCCCTCCAGAACGGGTATATTTTAATTTGTAGTGTGTAATCGTTCTTGTTTCAATAAAGTTTGGCATTGATATAAAAAAAAAAAAACTCAGGTGATAAACAATTATAATTACATGGAATTTTTCTCTTCATATAAGACCACTGCTTGATGGCCTAATAGCACATATGTTACAACAAAGTGAAGGAAAAAGAACACTAAATAAGCAAATTTCAATGTTAAATGCATAAATAAGAATTCGATTTTGAGAATGTCAAAATGAGCAAACATTCGACTCCAAATCGAGGTTTGACCAAAAGATTTGGTCAAACCCTTGATTTCGGGGTTTGACCTGAGTCTTCAGTCATACACTAGATTGAGAGTCGAGGGTTTGACTGAAGCCTCCTGTAAAACCCTCGATTCCGTATCAAGAGTTTGACCTCAAATTTGACCAAAATTTGAAATTAAAAAAGAATTACAACTTCAACAAAAACCATTTACAACATTAAAAGGAAACCATTCCAACATTTCAATTCATCCTAACATTTAGAATACAAACGTTAGAATCTTGCTCGTTCAAATACAAAAGACATTATTCAATACTACACACAACATATATAATACATAGTAAAGGTCTCCATGGGCACCCACCTAGCCTATCCCGATTTGTCGAAACCCCACCCTTACGTCCTCTATCTAAACCTGTCACATTTTTTTCTTTGATGCTCTGGATGTTTCGGTTGGCTCCTGAGTGAGCTGAGACGGTAAAGGGTGCGTCAGGTTGATGAAGGGTGCAGGAGCAGTGTGTTCTCTTCTTCAGATGGGAGGGGGTTATTTTGGAATGGAATTGGGACAACGACGGTTTTATCTAAATGAAACCATGGACTCCCAATAGAGGATTCACCTATTTGTGTAATTTTTTATTTTACCCGCTCAATTTTGTATTTTAGTTTTATTATATGCACATCCATCAGTTGATATGTGTCTCAATTCACGATGTGTAAGCTAATGGACTTAGATCACCTGCCCCACTCTTCTTATCTCGGATCGTACCTCACTGTTGTAATTGACATGTTATTTGGTGTAGTTAATTTATAGATTTTTTCTAAAAATCTATTAGATTATTAATCACTAAAAAAAAATATAAATATAAATATACGTGTCAAGATCACAACAATTTCATAAAAAAAAAAAAAAAGATCATAACAATAAAACACAATGTGGGGTAGGGAGACTAGGGCGGCTATTTAACTCCGTAAGCTATACCTACCATAGTTGAATAAAATTGTAGGTTGGTGGAGCCGGCCAATTTAGAGTTTCTCTTAAACACTAAATTCATTTGTATTTTAAACTAATTATTTCATTACATATTTCTAAATATTTTATAAATTATAGAAGTTTCCAATTTTTTAATGAATGGTTATACTTTTTTTTTTAAAAAAATCCGGAATTTAATTTAATTTCAAATAAACTCTACTAAATTTAAAAAAAAAATTGAAAATATTTCTCAAATTTTGTTTCAATTTTTTTACATTACTTTAAAAAAAAAGTATGTCATTTTCATAGTTAAGGCCATAAAAGAGAGTAAATTCGTTTTTTTTTTTTTTTTACTGTTTGGCATTATTAGATAATATTTTAGAAAAATGAGGTCCCATCAAAACTATGTACTCAAATTAAAAGAAGAGTTATGAGATTCTTTTTGATTCTACTAGAGTTATGGATAGAATTAGGGCTGAGCATGGGACAGATGGGCGGGCTTTTTCTAAAAAATGGTCCAAGCCCTAAAACTAGGGTCACTTAATGGCTGTCCCGAGCCCTATCCCGAGCCTTAGCTAGTAGAAAAAGGCCCGCCCGTCACGGGCCTACAGGGACTAGGGACAAATGGGATAAATTCAAATTCCCATCCAAGTTCAAAAAAAAAAAAAAAATCATACTCAATTTAATTAAACCGTAACCAAACATAGAACAACAACAAAGTTCAGCACATACCACAAAGTTCACCATAAAACACCAAAATCACTCAAACATTTTGTCACTTGTAAGAACACCAAGTTCAACACATAACTTGGTTCTCCAAAATAGTTCACCAATGACTCCAAAACTAAGTTTTACCAAGACTCTAACACAAAGTCACCAACAATTCTGACATAACAAGTTATAAATACAAATCCCAGATCAAATGGAACTTCAACCCGAGCCATCACTAAAGTTAACTTAACTAACTATAGTTTATAGCTGATTAGTTAGCAAAAAGGGACGGGACGGGTCTTTTGGGACTTCGTAAAAAATCCCTAGCCCTAGCCCTATCCCTAGTTGAGAAGAAAAGTCCCGCCCATTAGGGCTTGGGTACATTTTTGGGATGGGCTTTTTGGGACGGGCTAGGGCGGGACGGGCGGGATTTGGAGCCTTTCGGGATATTTGCTCACCCCTAGATAGAATAGAACCATACGTTACTTTGTAGTTACAAGGGCAAATTAATGAGGACGATAGCGCATTCAACACAATTAAACAAATAACTTGTACTAGGGACAATATAATAAGTATATGATTGATGTACGTATGTATGTGTTTAATACTATGTTATGATGAGGATATCAGAAAGGGACGCATAGAAATTGTGAGGCTTGTACGCTTACCTCGTGGATCTTCTGGTTTAGGGGCCACGCCATACCTGACATTATTAAATTAGATTAGATGGTGGAGATGTAATTAGTGTATTTAAAAAAAAAAATCGATATTATAATAAGCATAGAAATAAAAAGAAAGCCCATCTACCTAGTAAAAATATGCGGGGCATCAATGACGTTCCAATATTCAGTAACATTGGCTGCAACATCGTGTCGTTAATAATCAAGTTTTTTTTTTTTGGTCATAGGTTAATAATCAAGTTATAACGGAAATAGATAACATATTTTGTAAGGTAATATCTGTTTGCATTTGGAGTAAACTGGCCGCCGTAATAGGAGCCCATTAATAGAAGTCTAACATGCTAAGTTTAATTTGGGGTATGGAGCATAAGGAATTTCGGGTCAGGCCGAAATCCCCATGAGCCATGGCCCAAATGGGCCGGCCCTAGTTTCTGATAAAATAATGGTGAGCAACCATAAATGGTTTTGCTCACCTCCTCTTATAAATAAGAGATGTTAGGAATTTCATAGGGTTTGCGCTCTTTTCATTTTAGTTGTCAGAAAAGAAATCTATCTTCCTAATTTCTATAGCATTCAGCCGAACCTCTTTCACCACCAAGTAGGTGCCGAATTGGGTGATACAATTCACCCCGGAGATCCATCAGCGACTTGATTGAAGAGGCTTTTATGTGGAGAACATTGCCTGCGGATTGCTCCTTAACCAGAGTTCCCGTAGGACACCATCCGGCAGATCGTGAACTCCCTCGTTGACGTCCTTGGGCTACGGATTGCGTAATAAGTATGTGCACCATTTCCGCTGCGTAATTAGTTACTAGCATGCACTTATGGTTTGATCCGTATTATTTATCCCTAGAATCCATCAGTGGTATCAGAGTCTCTGTAGGGTATTCATGAATTTTTAATAAAAATTCATTTTTTATCAAAATTGAACTTTGGATTTTTGATCGAGGTAAAATTTAATCTTGAAATTGCCCACAGAACCCTAGGGCCACGGATAGCCTTGGCAAATCCACGGCACGAGCCACTGCCAAGCCACCACGCCGGTGGCCTCCCACAGAAAAAAAAAAAAAAAATCGGCGGCTAGGGTTCGTCACGAGGTTAAAAATCGTGACATTAATTATTGTTATATTCTAAGCACGATTTTAGGGTTATAGATATATTTGGTGATAAATACTTACCTAAATGGATTGAGAAAATATATTTATTGATAGATTTTATCTCTAATATAGAATCTAATCAATTATAAATATATAATGCGCATAAATTATCTTAGGAAAATGAATATTATAATTAATGTAACTTGACGACTAAGTTAAGTTTTTCGTGGATTTTAAAACCCTACTTAGCCACCAAGTAACATATTCGTTTAGTGGCGGTACCAAATGCACAACCGGGTTGGGTCGACAGACCAGTATAACCCGTGGGATCCGAACAGTTCGGGTTCAGGTCGGGTTCAATCGGTTCAAACGGGTCAAGTCGACCGACCCGGAACTCTCTATCGGTCCAACCCGGATCTGGTCGGGTCGGACCAGGTGTGCTAATGGGTCGGTCAAACCGACCTAGTTTGTGTAAAACTGAAAGGACCAAACTGGACCGGACCGGGTTGACCGAACCGGACAGGTCCGAGTCAACTAAAATTGGGTCGGGTCAAATTTAAAATCCAATTTTTTTTAACTTTAAAATTACTTACACTGCGCTAATCGGTTTGATATTTACATGTTTTAATCAAACTTGTTGCCTAGTTTCGGCTATGGGGATGGATCTCGAAAAATGCATGATTATGAGACTGAATCATTTTTGGGATGATTTGAAATTGATATATATATATATATATATATATATATATATATATATATATATATATGAATGCATGTTATAATTGAGACTTGACTATGTTATGCTAGCTGGATATTGCATGCTTGGGGGCCGAAGCCTGTTGTCAATTAATGAGTTGCGCACTAGGATAGACATGTTATGTTGTGTGATCTTGATAGGATCCATGTCTAGAAGTACGCATGATTTTATAAGCTTGAATTTAAAGTAAGGGCGCACTGGGAAAAAGGGCGCTGCTGGAACCTTCACCTACAACTTTTCTTGGACGACATCTTGGTCTTGGGTTTCAGCCGCCGAGATTAATTCCACGGTTGCTAGGACTTGGAACCAAGGTGGTTGTGGCACTCCCACTGTTTCCAGCAGGTAGTTGAAGAATTATACGATTCTCATCCAACGGTTCAGCAATGTGATGCTCAGGTTCCAATTGATTCGCACCTACAGCAACAGTGATCTACGTGGTAGAATTGACTCCTCCCACTGGATTTATTATAAAAATGTCTCCATTCTCATTTATCCTGACATTCCCTGCTGTTGCCGCCTTAAATCTCCCACTCGAAGTATGTGGGACCTGAACATCATCATCATTTTCTAGTTCAATTAAGACTTCATTTGTTTTGATGTTACCAAGCGTCGGAAATTCGTCCTCAATGAACGTAACGTCTCATATTCGACCACGCCACAATTTTCTAGATCTTTCCTTAACACGTGTCCCATAGAGTTTTTAGTGTCATTGAAGATACTTTTCATTCATCTAGGTTCCAACTAGCCGAATCGCATGTCGGTCGGTACGTGTGTGCTGCGCCACCCGCAGGGTTGCAGCTTGGTAAGATCGATCTATTTACAAATTTAAAGCTCATATGGTGATGGTTATCCGATTTTATATGAACTAGGTTCACCACAGGATTTTTAGTCAAGTACACATCATCCTTGAAGGAGATCATAAGTTGAGCCAGTGATATCATGATACTGAACATGTCTTGGAAGTGTGCTGTTATGATGCTCCACCAATCTAATTCATTAGAAGCGATATCTAGATTGTCTTTTAACAGACAATCAATTTCATTGTATACTTAATTTCTGAGGTTTTGTCCACCTCAGATCGTGCAATAGGTTCTCACCCTTTACTCGTTTCAAAATTCTTCACGAGAAGTTGTTTGAGTATCATAAACCGAAAGGTTATATGTAATGAAAAATTTATTTTGAGCATTAAATCAAACACTTCATATTAAATTGTACTTTGAAACGATGTGTCCCGTCTGTCGAGGGATTTGCGCGTTGCGTGCGTCACCAGATGTAACACTTGGTGAAATCGTTTCGTTTCCAAAATTTAAACTTATCAGTTTCGCACATGTTCGTCGTTAAGATTTATTAATTATATGGAGTACTATTAAACAAGAAATTTTAAATCGGTCATACTCAGATTAGCAATTTTAAATCGGTCATACTCGAGGAAGTATGATTTTAAAAAGAATATATGACTTTTTCATTATTTCTCGGAACGTACCTTGGGAGGATTGGTACATGCAGCTGCCAGGTGGCCTTTTACGCCGCACCTGAAGCACGTTTGAAATTCCTCTCTACGTGCACACTTTCTCTGCCCATTCTAGCCACCAGCTTGCTTTAGTTTAAACTTTCTTTGATTGTTTGGACCAACCGACATGTTAGCCTTCATCTGAAGATCTTTGCGATTTCTCTTGCGCTTACCCTTCTGCTCTGTTGGGGAGGATGACATTATATGCATTCCAGCTCTGAGATTTTCAGCCATGAGTCGATCCTCTTCCAACTCGAGATGAACGCGCACGGACTCGAGAGTATCGAGATGCGTAGCGTGGGTAAGGTCCATTTTCATGTTGTTCCATGAATCGGGCAAAGAGCAAATGACGCATTGGACCTTCTGTTCCTCTAACAAGGTCTCCCCTACCTCCTTGAGTTCAGCAAGCATGTTAGACATATGTAAAATATGCTCTTTCATCATGTTCTTAGGATTCATTTTATATGAGCCTAAATAGATGTTTAACGACCGCTTCTGGGTTGTGGTGTAAACACCAAACCCTACTTTAAGACCATCCCAAAGGTCTTTAGCAGATTCAAGGTGATCATACCCGTAGAGTATGTCATCCTCTAGCAACAACATAAAGGCGGAACGAAACTCCAGGTCCTTAGCATCCCATTGTTCATAGAATGCTTTCTGCTCATTTGTGAGGTCTCCCTCATGCCTAACTTGTTTGGTAGTCAGGTGGTCCAAACCTTTCATTTCAGTAATTACGATCTTTACGCGCTTTCTAGATCTTATAATTGTTACCACTCAATCTGACCACCTTGTTCATTTGGGTTATCACATTGCTAATCGAAGCAATGGTTACTAAACCCACAATGATAATTATGCGACAATCAGGGAGACAACAACATTTTGGAAAACGAATTGCATACATCGGATATCTATGAGATAGAAGGCGAGAAGCAACGATTCCTCAGACATCTAACCAACCCGACCACCAGTGAACCAATGGAAGGAGGCCGTGAAAGAGTTCACATTACCGACTTCTTCTTTCTAATAGACCAGTCTTTTAAACTGATTTAATCACTCTCACTGGAACGGGGAATATGTGTTAGCATTTAGACTATGGGACGCCGTAAATGGGAGCCCATTAATTAAGTGCATTTTCCTAAGAAATTATGATATTTTATATTAGGGATTGTGGGCTAGGCCTAAAATCCCAATTGACATGGGAGGCTCAAAATGGGCCACCCCCACATACATGGCCAGCGCCGACTTAAAGTAAGGAGGTGGGATTTTTAATCCCACCTCCACACTTATAAATAAGGACATAAGGTGGTTTTTCTAGTGCTAATCAATCTCTCCCAAGTTGTGAGATTAAAAGAAAACCCTCCTCCCTTTTAGAGAAAAAGTCCGGCCGAAATACACACCAAGGAGGTGCCAAATTGCGACGAGCAATTTAATCCGAGTAGATCCATCCCGTGGAGAATCGACAGAGGCTTTGCTTGAGGCACAATCCGCGTAGGGCTTCTCTAACTGGAAACTCTAGGAGGAACCATTCGGCGGATTGAGAATTTCGCTCAAAGGTCCTAGGCTACAGGAAACCGTATAAGTATGTGTACTTTCTTCCGCTTCGTATTAGTTACCATGCACGAACTTAGAGTTTTGTTTCTGTAGCATTAATCCCCTAAATCCTTCAGTGGTATCACAGCCTGTGTTAGGGAGTTCGTGTTTTTTATAAAATTT
Source organism: Clarkia xantiana subsp. parviflora (assembly GCA_036873135.1). Lineage (NCBI taxonomy): Eukaryota > Viridiplantae > Streptophyta > Magnoliopsida > Myrtales > Onagraceae > Clarkia > Clarkia xantiana. The sequence continues at coordinate 15,069,531 of JAPTYO010000001.1, forward strand.
ATGTTCTTGGATTTTCTTGTGTTTACCGAACCGAATTTTACAACTTTTGTTCAAAGTTTTAAATTTTTTTATTTTTTGGGTAACACCATGTTTGCCGAAATTTTCATGATGTTATTAGTAAAATTTAATGTTCATGATCTTCAAGACAAGACTTTTATGAAATTTGAACTTTGGATTCTTGATCATGACAAGATTTAATCTTGAAATTTGACCACAAACAATAATTTTGAATGTTTCGGACGAACCACCTATAGGTGTTCAAGGTGAAATTTTTAATTTCTTAGTCCACAAGTAACCCTATAGTGAATAGAAATTTTCAAAATATTTGAAGTATAATTCGGCCGAATTTTTTTTTGTCAAAATTAAGACAATATTCACAAGATAATTGTGTATGTATTTACTGTCAATATATATCTAATAATATTAGGGAACTAGACAATATTGATAATACAGTTGCCTAAAGATTGAGAAAGATGAAAAATATATCCCTAACATTAACAATAACATATTTTCTAAAAGATATATATATATATATATTGTGTTGCCAATTATATATATGTATATATATTACTGTTTGATTATATATTTGTAAATATAGAATCTTGACAATAAATATATGTATATGCAGAAAACTGGACAGTATTTAATTATTAATTGTTACTTGGAGGCCAAGTTAAGTTTTAGTGGACTTTAAAACCCTACTTGCCCCACAAGTAATAATTTGTACCGAACCCTGTGGGTTATGGACAGGTCCAATTTTAGCACATCTAGGATGGAAAACCTGTTGCATTACGGGGACGTAATACTACGGAATGCTAAACGTGTACTAGCAAGAAATCTAATCTACGCAGCGGAATTAATACACATACATTTTAGCTTTCCTACCCAAGAACGATGTGGAGGGAGTTCTGATCCTCCGGTCGGAACCACGCGCAAGTTCTTCGTTAGAAGAAGTCCCACGCGATGTAGCTCCACAACAAGACCTCTGATTGATTCTTCAACGGAGATGGAACCTCAGACCAGATGTGATGGTGCCGAAATTTAACTAAGGGAAACAAGTGTTCTCAATGGAGATCCTTGTTATTATGAATGAGTGAATAAACCCTTAACAGACACCCCTATATATAGTATTGGTGGAGTTTCCAAAAGGCAACTCCAACCAATGTGGTATAGGGTGGCCGGCTGAATTGCATGTATAAGGGGGAGCCCCAATTTTGTGCCTCCCTTGTCAATTACTAATTGGATTTGGCCCAATTAGCCCAGATTGACAATTACATAATTAACTTAAGTAATTCTCTTAATTAACGGGCTCCTATTACGGCGCCACGTCACCATATGCTAACAAAACCAACCCGACATACCATGTGAACCGAACTGGTCTTACTGGACCGAACCGGAGCAGGTTAAACACCGGGTTTTCTCAAATGGTCCGATCTCTTCGGGTCGGGTCGGACCGGGGCAACTAATATGGGTCGAACCGATCAGGTTTGAGTGACGAACCTAAGCAAATCATATTTCAAACCGTACCGGTCCGGCCGAACCATTACTTTTACCGAACCGGACCGGTCTGAACCGAACCGGAATTAATACGATCCGAATTAATTAAAATAAAATAGGATGATCAAATTCTTAAATCCAAATGTTCTTTGAACTTTAAATTACCTACACAATGCTCGGAGGTTTAAAAATCTTCGCGTTTTAATTAAACTTGATGCCTAGTTTCAATTATGGGGATGGATCTCGGAGATGCTTGATTTTGGGACTGAGTCATTAAGTGGGCTGAATTGCAATTGCTATTTAATTGATATTATCACATGATTAGAACTGTCGTTTTGGCAAATTCAAGCTAGCTGGATTATGCATATTGTGGGCGGAGCCCTGGTTTACAATTAATGATTTGCGCACTAGGATAGACATGTTGTGATAGTTGCAATTGCCTAGGATACATGTCTAGAAGTACGCATGAATGGTTTATAGCATGAATTGCAAGTCAGCCCCAAATGTTTTTAAAAACGTAATCAGTCGCCAAATATGCATGTTGTTATGATGTGATCACGCATGATGCGTATGCATGAATGTTGATGATGGATTAGCATGTGATAATTTATCTATGCGGTAGAATTATGTATGCTGAGCATAGTTCTTCGGAACATTAGACGCTTGACGCGTATGCATGATGTGTGTTTGGTATCTTGGATGATAAATGCGCATGATGATTTACTTGTGAAGTTGAATTATATGTGCAAACTTGCGTTCCTAATTTTTTTTTCAAAAAGGGCCTTATGAAAGCCAAGATTGGGTGTTTTAAAAACCTCATTTTCTGGTTATAGCGATTAAATCGTTTTCAAAGACTGGTTTATTAGAAAGAAGATGACGCTAATGTGAACTCTTTCACGACCCCCTTCCCTCGGTTTACTGACAGTCGGTTGGGTTAGATGTCTGAGGAATCATTATTAGTCATCTCCTATCTCATAGATATCTGATGGACGCAATTCTTTTTCCAAAATGTCATTGTCTCCCTAGTTTAGCATACTTATCAATGTGTCGGCTTGAGTTAGCTAAATGAGTGCGATTCATTATTCCTCGCAATCTTGATGGTGTATGTGTATGGAGTATGTGGTAAACTCCTCTCTACTGCGATTCCGTAAGCAGGGAGGACAAATACGGATGAATGTGGTAGTCCGTATGACTTTGATGATAACGAATGAATGTGGTTGTCCGTTTCCCAATAATAGGAATAAGTTCTTTGATGATCTGAAATGAGCTATGGCGATGTATATTCAACCTTGGTCAAAGAGGTTGAGGGAAACTTCAGTCACGACCATACAACGTTACAGCCTTTAGTGTCCCCTCTGCAACCGCTTCGGTGGAAGCAAGGCCACTAAAGCTAGAAATATTTTGGTTGTGAATGAAAGACTCCTTTCCATGGATGCTGGTGTAAAAGCCGCTCGGGATATTTGAATAAAGCCAACATGGAGAAGAAGAGGTACCCCCCCCCTTTAATGATTGACTGACGTTGATGAGGCTCACTTACCATGAGTCTTTTCAAGTGCAGTGACCAGGGCGAAAGGGAAACCAAATTCACAAATCACCATAAGACATCGAGGGATTCAAACTTGATGTCCGTTTATCGTGGAGCGAACAATACCCTAGGGGTCACAAACGAATGTCCGGTGGGTGAAACACCGTCGATAAAGTGCGTTTCAGTATGCCTCGTTTTTCATCTACATAAAGTTGTAAAAAGGCTTTATTTAGACACATACCGTCTGATGTGATTCACTCGTGATTTGTTCAGATGTGGTGTTAGGCTGACTCAAGGTTCTCGACTATCTGTGCGATAAGCATAGATTGAATACACGACCCTTCAGATCAAGAAACTCATCATTGTCGTTTCATTTTATTCATCGTTCATTTGAATTGATGATTTTGTTATTTGAGATTCATAATTATTAAATAAAGTAATTGTTACTCGATTCGACGTACAATTCACTTATCAATATATCATCCCAGTCAATGGGGAACGATCCGAAACGAAAATCCAATTCTATGGGTTAGGAACCAAAATTTCGACCAGGTATGGTTGAATGAAATGAAACGATCAACATACTTCATCATAAGTATCGGGTTGACCGAACTAGATTAAACCCATCAATTGTGTAGTTAGAATATGAACCGATTCAATTCCTTATTTGTTAGTACTCCATGAAATATTTAAAATTGTAAAGATGAACATGTACGAAACCGATTAAAACTGAATTTTATAAAATGAAACGATTTCACCACGGGTTAAACCTGGTGATACGCGCGCGAAACGCAAGTGTTCTTCGAGAGACGGAACACATCGATTCGAAGTACAAAATTCAGCATAAAGTGTGTTCATGATTTAATGCTTGAAATAATTTTTCATTTGCACGAACACCCATTCAAGTGTTTTTACTCATACAAAATTCTCATGGAGAATTTACGAGCATAAGGTGAAAACCTAATGCACGATCCATAGTGGAGAAAACCTTGGAGTATGAACGAGAAATAAAAAGGAACGTCCGTTAAACGACGTACCCCAGTATTCGCCTTTAACGACAAAAGATTGGTGAAGCATTAAAATGACGCACACTTCATAAATAAGGTCAGTACCATGATATCGCAAGTTTGACTCATAACATCCATTTCTAAGGTGAATTATGGTCAACTGCAAATCATGTAGTGAACCTAGTTAATGAACAAATAAGTTACACGACATCACGTGAGCTATTGGTAATGAGAGGATCTTACCGAAATTACGACATTCGTGTAGCAAATCATACACACATAGTACCGAGTAGAATACTGAAAAGTATCTCTATGCATACACATGTGTAATAGTTTGGGAGCATGGTGACGTGGTCGAACATGAGACGTTAAAATACTTGAGGTTGAAATTTCATCGCTTTATAAATATCAACAAATGAAGTTTTGATTGAACTGGAGGCTAATGATAATCAGGCCCCACTCGCTTCGAGTGGGAGATTTGAGGCAGCAACACAAGTGAACGATATGGTAAATGAAGATGGATACATTTTCATAATAAATCCAGTGGGAGGAGTCAATCCAACCACACATATCATTGTTGCTGCAAGTGCGAATCGAGTCGGTCTTGATAATCATTTTACTGAACCTATGGATGATTCAGTGTTACCTCAACTTCCTACTATACCTAGTGGGAGTGGAACGACCAACTCGGTTCCCGGTCGTCGACACCGTGGAATTAATCTCGGAGGTGGAATTCCGAGACCGATAGGTCATCCAAGAAAAGTTGTTGCTGAAAGTTCAAGTAACGCTCTTGTTCCCAGTGGTAGTATTGCACCGACAACGAGCATTGTTCCTAGTGGGAGCGTAGTTCAAACTCAAGATGGGATAATCTAGCCTAGACGCAGTCTAAGGCACCAGACTTCTCCTAAGAAGTATCCCATTGAGAGAAGTGAATTGTTCACCCTCATTTTGGTTGATGAATCGATAACGGTTAAACAAGCTATGGATGGACCTCAAGCGAAAGAATGGGGGAAAGCAATGGAGGATGAGATCGCCTCTATGAAAGCTAATTCGGTTTGGTCTTTAGTTGATTTGCCTGCTGACTGCAGCATAATAGGTGCCAAGTGGGTTCTGAAACTGAAACTCACTACTGATGGAGCTGTCGAGCGATACAAAGCTCGACTCGTTGCGAAAGGATATACCCAAATTCACGGAGTGGACTTTGATGAGACGTACTCACCCACTGTGTGTTACACTACAGTGCGAGCTATTTTAGCTCTGGTTGCAAGCCTCGATTTGGAGCTGCACCAAATAGATGTTAAGACTGCATTCCTCCACGGTAACCTGTAGGAAGCTATCTATATGGAGCAGCCGGAGGATTTCATTACTCTTGTCAACGAATGTAAAGTTTGTAAACTCCAAGGATCTATTTACGGTCTTAAACAATCTTCCCAACAATGTTATGGCAGATTCCACGAGGAAATCGTTGGAAATGGATTCGCGAATCTTCACGAGGATCCATGCGTGTATATGAAGACTTCCGAGTCTAAATACGTCTTCTTGACATTGTATGTCGATGACAGATTAATTGCAGCAAATGATGTGAGTTACATGAATGAATCAAAGTCTTGGCTAGCATCTGTATTTGAGATGAAAGACATGGGAGAAGCCATGTAGATCCTAGGCATAAAGACTGCTACGAATCGGGCTGCTCGTAAGCTATGTCTGTCTCAAGAATCCTATGTCAACAAATTGTTGAAAAGGTTTGGACTACATGATGCCAAGCCTGTGGACAAGTCGGTTGAGTTCGGGTGCGCGCTATCGAAGTGTGATGGCCCGAAGAACCTGGCCGAGCATGAACAGATGAAAAGTGTAGAATACTTAAGTATGGTTGGCAGCTTAATGTATGCCATGCAGTGCACTCGTCCAGACATCTGTTACGCTGTGGGCCTAGTAGTACCATTCCAATCAGATCCAGGCACTCAACACCAAAAGGCTGTGAAACGAATAATTCGATACCTGAAAGGTACTGCCGACTAGCTATGTGCTATGAGGGTGGGAAATTAGAATTTTTAGGATTCAGTGATGCCGACCATGGTGGCGATCCGAATGATCGTAAGTCCACCTCAGTGGAGTATTCCTCCTTGCTAATGTCGTCATTTCATGGATGAGCAAGAAGCGAACCTATGTCGCGCTGTCAACGATGGAATCCAAATTCGTTGCCCTATCTAAGAACGCACAACAAGCAGTCTGGCTTAATAGGCTCTTAGAGCATCCACAGTGGTATTACGTAAAAATTACGTAAACGTGGGTCCTACATATTTATTTAAGTAAAGCAATAAAAACTATCTACAGTGGTTTTACATAGCATTCCTTAAAGATGGGACCCACACGTAAATTTATGTTTTTACATAAAGCATTACTTAAATTTAAGTAATGCACTATGTATTACGTAACCAATTTTTTATTATAAATTAATTCATTTTATAATTAATGCTAATATCTTATTGGTGGTTGTTGAAAATTTAACAATAAAATATATTTAAGGAATATGTTTAAGTAATACGATTGTAGAGAAAATATTTTTTACGTGTGTCTTAAATTTACGTATTACTTAAAGTGCACATAAATGTCTACGTGGCAACTTTAAAGAATACAATTTATGTAAAACCATTGTGGATGCTCTTAACTGCATTGCTTGGGGTCAGGGACGGGAGTAAACCTGTAAAGGTATACTCTAATAGTCAAGCAGCAATTGCAGCAGTTAAGAACCCTAAGTACCATAGCAGGACGACACACATTGATATAAAATATAATTATGCTAAGAATATGGTTGAGGACAAAGTTATCACATTAGGATACTTTTCTACTGAAATTATGATGGGGGATCCATTGACTAAACCATTATGCATGGACGTTTTCGAAAAGCATGTTAAAATTCTGGGAATGCGTAGGGTTTAAGTAGACTGTATCGTGATGACAACTTTTGAAACTTTAAAGAATTGTAATTTGAGTTTATGATTATTACGAAGTCATAATGATTGAAACTTCATCAGATTTTTACGGTCTATAAACTAGTCGTAGGAGGGACAACCTCCAAAGTAAAATAGTGTCGAATGTGGGCCAAGCCTCGTCACACAGGCTCGGTCGTCTTGACTGAGAAGAGGATTCTCCATCTAGTTAAGACTGGCAAAGAAACATGATGGCAAACCTAGTTAAGCAAAACGATCATTATGCTTTCGGAGTAACACGAAGTGATCTACATTTTTCCAATCGCCCTTACGAACTATGTTCGTGATAAAACCACATTATGGGCAAGATGAAAAGTCTGCATTAGCATATGACATTTCCCACACCCTGGGGGGGTGCCATGTTCGACCACGGGCGTTATGCTCGGTTGTGCTAGATAGAATCCACGAGATTCGGATGGGCACAAACTTCTTCACCTAGAGCGTGTGACTAATCCCGGATGCTATATGAATGAGCATCCAAAGTATCCTTACGGACTCAGAACTCATACCTAAGGTCAGTCTCAATGTTCGCTTCCCGGCGTACGAACACAGTGCTGAACAAAAAGGCCTAGTGACCACATCTTTGGAAACCGGTTGGGTTTGACTAAGGGTATGAGCGATGGGGATGGTCAAGTACACCTGAAATTCCCCGACTCTTGTATTCACTAGGTAACCACCAACCTGACATTAGTTGAAAGGTTGTGAATACTTGTACGGATGCCCTGAAAGTGTTTCTATGTGGAAACAGGGCAATTGGAGAATTACAGTTGACCTAGGATACAGCGCGACACTTTTGATTTTAAAACGTTGATTAGACATAGGGAATCAACGTTCTGCGAGCGCTACAACACTCCTAACAGATGATTAGCACGATGCCCGTCATGTCCGACGGCGCACGGCAGACCACATATTAACTATTCGAAGCAGGGATTGGATCGAAGACCGAATGCTTATGTGTTGGACAACAACATATTAATAGGCACCCTCCAATTCCGGGGAGTGGAAGCTGTTAGCATTTAGACTATGGGCCGCCATAATTGGGAGCCCATTAATTAAGTCCATGTTCCTAAGAAATTAGGATATGTCATATTAGAGATTTTAGGCTAGGCCTAAAATCCCAGTTGACATGGGAGGCATAAAATCGGCCTCCCCCACATACATGGCCAGCGCCGACTTAGAGTAAAGAGGTGGGATTTTTAATCCCGCCTCCACTCTTATAAATAGGGACATAATGTGGTGTTTTCTAGTGCTAAATCTCTCCCAAGTTGTGAGATTAAGAGAAAACCCTCCTCCCTTTAAGAGAGCTAGTTCGGCCGAAAATACACACCAATGAGGTGCCAAATTGCGACGAGCAATTTACTCCGAGTAGATCCATCCCGTGGAGAATCGACAGAGGCTTTGCAGTAAGGCATAATCCGCGTAGGGCTTCTCTAACAGGAACCTCTACGAGGAACCTTCTAACGGATCGAGAACTCCCCTCAAAGGTCCTGGGTTACAGGAAACGGTATAGGTATGTTTACTTTCTTCCGCTGCGTATTAGTTACCATGCACGTACTCAGGGTTTTGTTTCCGTAGCATTAATCCCCTAAATCCTTCAATATGAACATACACCTGATATTGGATTTCCCAAGGCCCTTTTTGAAAACGTTTCGAGGAATTCATGCATGCATATAAAATTCTACTACACAAGCAAATTATCATATGCAGCCACACCCAAGAAACACACCAATCATCATGCATACGCATCATGTGTCTAATTTTCCTATGAACTTATGCTATTATATATAATTCTACTTCACAATTAAATTATCATATACGGCTATACCCTCCACATTCATGCATACGCATTATGCGTGACCACTCCATAACAAACATGCATATTTGGCGACTGATTTTTTATTTTAAAACATATGGGGCTAACTTTCAATTCATGCTTATATCAGTCATGCGAACTTCTAGACATGGATTCTAGGCAATAACAACCATCACATCATGTCAATCCTAGTGCGCTACTCGTTAATTGAAATCCATAGCTGTGCCCACAACATGCAATATCTAGCTAGCTTGACATTGTCAAGACGCAATTCTAATCATGTAATAATATCAATTAATAAAGCAATTGCAATTCAGCCCACTAAATAATTTAGTCCCAAAATCATGCATTTCCGAGATCCATCCCCATAATCGACAACAGGTATCAGGTTTTACTAAAACATGAAAATTTCAAATTGATTTGCGTTTTGTAGGTAATTTTAAAGTTCGAAAAACATTTCGATTTAAAATTTGACCATCATATTTTCGGTTGAATCGGTTCGGTCCGAACAAAAAGGTCCGGTTCATATCAAGTCGGTCCGACTAGTCCTGTTCAGACCATTAGGAATTCGGTTTGATCCATCACGCAAACCGGGTCGGTTCAGTTCGACCCATTAGTTACTCGGTCTGACCCGAAACGAATGGGTCAGACCGATTGAGAAAACCCGGATTTGTTGACCCTTTCAGGTTTGACCCGTGGAACCTGACCCGGTTTCCGTCCGGTATGGGTTCCCTTTGGTCTTCCGGGTCGGTTGACCCGACCCGGACGTGCAAAATTGGACCGGCCCATGACCCATTAGTGGTCCGGCCGAAATAGTTACTTGTAGGTTAAGTAGGGATTTAAAATCTACAAAAAACTTAAATTAGCCACCAAGTACTAATAATTTTAGATATAATTTCCAATATTTGCCCAATATATATATATGTAATTTATGCACACACATAAATATTTATATATTAATTGTCAAGATTCTATATTTAGGATATAAATCTATCAACAATATATATATGTAATTCGGCACGAATATATATATTGTCAAAAATTCTTTATTAGGGATATAAATCTATCAACAATATATTTTCTCAATCTTTAGGCAGCTAATATCTATCAATATTATCAATATTCCTAATATTTTGCTAAAATATATTGATAGTTTCTATCCACAATTATCGTGTGAATCTAGCCCTAATTATGGCCTATAACACTTACTAAAAATTCGGTTCGGCCGAAATAGCTTAGGTTACTTGGAGACTAAGAAATTAAAATTTCACTTTGTACACATGTAGTGGTTAGGCCGAAACATCAAGATTAGGGCTAGTGGTCAAATTTCAAGATCAAGTTTTACTAAGATCGTAAATCCAATGTTTGATTTTGATAAAAGTCACGTTTTTCTTGAAGATCATGAACATCAGTTTTACCGAAAACATTCGGTTTCAAGACTATCAGTTTTACCAAACACTCAAGAACATCAATTTATAGAAAATCATGAACTCCCTAACTCACGCTCTGATACCACTGATGGATTTAGGGGATATATACTACAGAAACAAAACACGTGTACTTGTTAGGTAATCTAATTACGCAGCGGAACAGAGGCACATACCAGTAATTGCTTTGTTGTAGTCCCAAGTTCTTCAAGAGGAGTTCCGATCCGCCAGACGTCCCCTGTAAATATTCTTGTTAAGGAATCACCTACACGGAATGGTCTCCACAGCAAAGCCTCTTGTCGATTCCTAGCAGGGACGAATCTTTGGGGTAAATTGCTTAAAGCAATTTGGCACCTTGAACCTAGGGAGGTTCGGCCGAAACTAGAGGAGTGAGGTAGAGGGATTTCTTTGTCTCAACACTTAGGAGGTAAAATGACTAGCCTTGAATAAAACCCTAACACTCCCTTTTTATAGATGAGGTGGGATAAATCGCACCTCTTTAACTCACATAATTCGGCCGGCCATGTTAAGGATGGGGAGGCACAATTTTGGGCCTCATGTCAATTGGGATTTTAGGCCTAGCCAAGATCCCTAATGTGACATTACCCATTAATTAACTATTGGTCTTATATTACAGGGCTCCTATTGTGGCGGCCCATTCACCACATGTCAACACCATCCCGCCGAAGAATTGAAAGAGACTTTGTTGTGGAGACCGTTCTGTGTGGGTGATTCCTTAACAAGAATCCTTACAGGAGTCGTCCGGCAGACCGCGAACTCCCTCAAGATCTTGGGTCTACGGAAAGCAAGAAACTGGTATGTGCCCCTATTCCGCTACGTAATTAGTTTACCTGGTATATACACGTGTTTTATTATGTAGTAACTATCCCCTATTTCCATCAAGCGCATCACCTAGTACAAAATTTCTAAAGGGAATATTACCCTACCTATACGATTTCGCATACGGGCCAGAAAATGTGGCTAAATTCAAAAAACTCCAACCATGAGCGAACTAGCAAGCTCATCGTAACAAGTGCAACACTCAGATTTAGCACCAACAGATGCCGGAAGCAATTATCACGTGTTCTAGTAGGGAGAAGTAGATACTCTCCCAACAAAGTGATATATACCTACCATCAAAGGCCTTAAGGCAAGTTAGAGTTCTCTATGTACGAGCAAGGAAGGGGCAATTCCCACTTCCGAATCACCAACGCCAAAATTTTGCCAAGGGATCAAAACTAACCTCAAGCCCGAATTCAAGGCAAACCAATCCACAGCCTAACGGTGTGGGAAGTAAGGATCCGAGATCAATTCTTGCACTAAGAGCACATCTCCACTAAGTGTCGCACTTAGGTGGTGAGAAAGTTGGCTCCGCCATCCCGCATGAGTAAAATCTCAACAAAGGGGGCACCAGCAGAAAACCCTGCCCTTAAGGCTATACAAAAAACAATAAGTGAGTGAATGTTACAACAAGGTAAAATAGGGAGATCCTCTCAATCCGACATCTCTTATCCATGTATACATCATCAACGCAAGCGCAACTTCTAATGAAGTTAAGCTACAATTCATAGCCACTAGGAGCAACCCCACGGAAAATCACGAGGTAACACATACCTCAAAAGGAGAGACTAAAGTCTAAAAGCAAACATCTTTTTTAAAATCTCAAATTCGTTGAGAGCTTACAATCAAGATTAGATGGGAAAATCCCTCGAGAATACTCTAAGGCAAAAGTGAAGAAAGAACACATCAAGTTCGACAGTGCATAAAAAAAATCGTCAACACCTAATCGAGCCCGCAAATCCGACACAAGGCGCATCGATCGGACTCACATGTCCAACCCACGCCTTTAAATCGTGAAGACCACCCGTTCCAACCGGACAACCCAAGATGCTACGTCTGAATGAGCTCTTCGCTAAACTATAACCAATTTCAGGAAACATTGCTCTTATCAAATCCTCATCACAAAAGTGCTTACGCCAAAGCGCAAAGGAAAAGGGGAAGGAATTTACAAGCCTTTCTAAAATATGGAAATTTCCATGCGGTAGCCACCAACAGAAAGATTCAAAGCCTTGAATGTACTTACATCAAAATAATGAGTAGAACGTGTCAACTCTCGCATTAAGAGGGGGAGGCAAGGAAACGTAAGAATCAACATTCTACCTAAATGTTGAAACAAGCTAAAACGAGAGTCGGCGCTCGCTAAGAGAAAGCAATAACCATTGTTACCCGAATGTGAATAACAAAAGAACGGGGGCACCACATCGAAACCGACGCCTGCAAATATTTTATTCCTTTCGTTTGACGCGAAATCTTTATTCCCCTTCTATAGTGTACACCTAAGGAAGAAAATTTAAAGAAACACTAAGTATAGGAAACAGAAACCGCGCCCACCCAAAATCTAAAGCTTCCCTCCCAACTCTTTGGGATACATCCGGCAAATGAATTTCTCAAACCATGGCTATGATAAAAATAAAACCATGAGAAAGAACTTCTTCGTAAAGGTTACCCATCACGCTTGAGAGCATGCATATTCAAGAAATTGAATAAGGAGCTTTCATTAGTTAAACACGGAAAACGGTGAGCTACCAAGCAACTTGGGGGCACAAAACGAACAAGTAGTCGACATTCCTCCTAAGAGTAGACAAGGAGACAAAAATCAAAGGCCACGAGAAAACGCGGCACCACTTCACCTAGAAGTTACTAAAAAGGGAAACAACCTCAATCCCTGTACAAATTATTCCTAGTCGACGACAACAAGCATCGCCCTCGATAGGCAATATCACCCAGTCGGGAAAGGCTCAGGTAACATGCAATATTTTTAAAAGAAAAACCCAAGTAACGGGTAACATCTCTAAGAGCAACAAATTTGAATAGAGCAGACTACCCGGGATAGACATCTCGTTTGGATAATCTGACCTAGTCAAAGTAAGATCCGATCTGAACGGAACAGACTAGTTGTGAATAGTCTGGTCAAGTAACATTGAAAATCTAGTCCAGATGGACAATACTACGGATGAAACAAGTCCTCCAGGAGATACATAACTTCATAATATGTCTTGACTAACATATATCTTGAAGTAATGTAAAGCAATTTGAGACAGGTTATGATAGAATCAGAAGACATATCAAGAAAACACACTCTACTTTTGAAATACCACCAAGTAGTGGCCACAAGCAATGCCTCGCACCAACAGTGTTTGCGACATTACTATTGAAAAGTCTTACCAATATCTCAATGTCGCATAAGTTGCGTTTAAGTTAGTAAAATGAGTCCTCGTACTCGAGGGTCGCGCAACTGAAATATGTTGATAAGTAAATGATAATGATAAACCACCCTAAATCTCCGTTCGTTGTGGGAGTAAGCCACCTAGATGCTTCGCCGTCACAAGAGTAAACCACCCCAAAGCTTCACCATTGTGGGAGTAAACCACCCCGATGTTTCGACATTGTGGGAATGAACCCACCCGACATTTCAACGTCGCGAGAGAAGATTGTGCAAGTTATGTTAAAAGTTATATTAAATCATGATGTCATTTTAATAATGCAGGATGTACGATGTAGCACAAGTGAAGATATTTAGGCCAACATTTCAATATCTTGCAAGTTATGGTAAATCATGCCGATGTTTCGATGTCGTGCAAGTTATGGTAAATCATGTTGAAATTCCAATATCATCCAAGTTGTATTTCAGGTCATAAAACAAGTTTTCATTCTCAAGGATCGCACATTTTAAGGTGTCAATAAGATTAAATCACACCGACTAATCTAGTCGACATCTTTACCTCACACAACAATGCGGTCAGACATATAAACCTAAGACAAGCGATTATCTCGGAAATCACACCATGCCTTGGAACAACCAAGAGGAGGTGTAGTTATCTCGCAAATCGCATATCGCGATCACTGCTTACATATTATTATGAAAGATAAACTATCTGGATAGACACAACACTCAATCAAACAAGATGCGAGGACATAACCTCAAAAGCATAGCCTTAATCGAAAGAGAAACTATAAACAAAGAGGTATGAAACAATACTCATATTATCATGTTATAATGTCAAAAATTACGTGACGGGTTCATTAACTTGCATGGAATACCGAAGCACAACTGCGAATCTCGAAATGAATATCATGTTCATACATATCCAAGTGCTATTATGACACGTGTCAGTAAGTGTTAGTATGCCTACGTACATCAACACGGCTATCACACTTACATATTGAGAAGAGCCTATCGTGCCCACATTTCACAACATTGATATTCGGTTCAAAAATCAAAAGTAGTTGTCACGCTTATACATCAAGATATGGTTATCATATCCATACATGGTGAAGTAATGGTCACGCCCATAGATCGTGAAGTGAATATCGTGACTATGAATCACAAAATGGCTATTATGCCCATGACTTTCTAAGCAGCTATCATGTTTGTTAGGTTCCGAGTCTAGGGTCAACGGGCGGTCGACTCAAGTCTCGTTCCTCACTGGAGATGTTGTGGATCGAGTGATCTCGGGTTGTGCTGTCCTAGCTTGCGTCCTTCCGTCCTTAGCTTCTCTTCTCCTTTCGCCCTGCAGAAGGGGCAGTACCAGGCACAGAGGGGGGTGGTGCCTGATGAACCCTCTCCGATGCCTAAGTCAGTACGGTTTTTAGAGAGATAAAGCTAGAGAGATGTCAGAGCAAAATTATCCAACTTGCCAAGATGATCAAATGAATAGTGGAGGTGGGGTATTTATAGGCAACGGTGTCTAACCCTTGAATTTTTCCTTTCTAAAAATCAACGGTGTCGATTTGGCGGCTTTGGAAAAAACCCTAATCTTTTGTACTATAAAGGGGCAAGTGATTACCTCATTCTCGTTGTCCTTTTCTCTTCTTTTCTTTTTGACGGTGGGATTCTTGGTCGGACTTGCTTCTTGGGACGCGTGTCGCATTGAGGTACGTGTCTTTTCTTTTGTGTAAGCATTGCTTTTGGGAGACGTAATCCTGCCTCTCCCTCGATAGTTTCTCTACATACCGATTGTTTCTTTACTTGTCTCATCTTTGATTTGCGGATCTTCGTGGCGATATAGTCCTGTTTGGTTCACCCTTTTTTCATCTTTTTGCCCCCGTGTTTCCGCTTGCTGGCGTGTGGGGTTTTCTATACTGAGATTGTGATTATCTCCCTTTGCCTTCTGCCTCTGCTTGTTGGTCGGTGGGGTCTCTCTATGGTGGGGGTTATAACTATCTCCCCTTGCCCCCTGCCCCTGTTTGTTGGCCAGTGGGGTCTCTCTATGGTGGGGGTTATAACTATCTCCCCTTGCCCCCTGCCCCTGTTTGTTGGCCAGTGGGGTCTCTCTTGTCGTCTTTCTATTCTTACCTTTTGGCTTTGTATTCGTCGTTTTAGGAAAATGAGTTTATATCTTATGTCCACTGTCCGCTTTCTGTTTTCCTTGGGCTAAGCTTGTGTTTTTTCGATCAGCAGAACTCCCCGGTGATTGATGAGGAGTAAGAGGCCAGTACGGGTGGGAGTAGTTAATTCTGGGACCGGACCTTCGATTGCAAAAAGATCGGTTTTTTATGGTGCGGGGAGGTGTCCTCTAATTGGAGGTAAGGGTGGTGGTGATGTTAGGGTGCCATCTTCTTTCTATATTGATGCCCCCCAATCGAGGGTCTGGGAGCCATCTTTTCCTTCTTCCTTGTTTGGTGAGTCCTCTAATATCTGAGTTTCCTTAGTGTATATTGGTATTTACTCTGTACCTTGTTATAGGTAGACTTCGTCTTCCGCGTCTGAGTCGGAAGGAGCTGTCTCGTCCTCCTGTTGATGGAATTGTTGGGTCTGAGTGGGCGCCTTATTATGGGCGTGGGGCTCGTTTTGACAATAAATCTTCTTTGCAAACTCCTGAGGTTGGAGTTCGTGTTCTGCAGTCTGCTGTTCCTCCTGCCGATCGTGTGCCCCCGTCTAAAGGGTCGGAGGCAACTTATGAATTGGCTCGTGATGTGTTGGCTCGCTATGCTTCTGTAACTTTTGTTAACCGTGTTATCCTTTAGCATATTTCTTCTCCGTGTGTTATCTGTCTCATCCTTTGTTTTTGTTGCAGGGTATGGCCGACCTTGTTAATTTGTCCACCCTTGTTATTGACCTTGCTGAGGAGAGAAAGGTGTACGAGGACAGTTGTGTCTCCCTTAACTCCAAGCTCATTAGTTGTTTGGAGCATAGTCGTATCACAGATTTGCGGTGCCGAGATTTGGAGGGTCGTATTGCTCTTCTCAAGGAAGAGGTTGAGGCCTTAAAACAAAGGTCTTATCGTGATGAAGTACTTTGGGCTGCTGAGTTGGTCTCCCTTGAGGAGATGTTTCGTGTGGAGGCGAAAGGGTGTGCTATCGCTGAGTATAAGGCTTCCTCCTCTTATCAGGCTGCTATTGATGTACGCTGCTCTGTGGCTAAGCGTATTTCTTTAAAGGCGATTCTCGAGCGTATGTACACGATTGCTCCTGACTTTCCTTTTTCTCAGCTTGGTGATTTGTCTGACTTCGCTGTTAGGCATATTGCTAAGTTGAGGAAGTAATACACCTGTCTCTTATGGTGGTCTCGCGAGTTTGTGGATTGAGGTTCTTCTTAGAGTTTGAAAACTCCCCCTTTCCTGGTTTTGCCATCTTTGTTTGATACACTTGTCTTTGCTCATGGTATACACGGCAGGGTGATTATCTTTTTTCTCATGATATCTCCCTGTGCCTTAGTGTGTAGTTCTTTGGTTATGGACTCTTCTCTTGGTGTGTTTCCTTTACTTATCCTTCTTTTGTGTTTCTCTTCATGTCATACCTGCTATTTCATCAAGAAAAAACATTATGTGTTCTTCATATCACTTTGCTTTGAAATTACTTTCTCATGGGATCCTTCTTAGTGATGGTGTAATACTCTCTTCTGATACTCTTTGAATGGTATGTATGGTACTGTTAGACCAAAGATACGCTCTTGGTGGGCGTCGAAAACTGTTCACGAGACAGGCTCTCGGAGGGCACTTAACGTTTCACAGGATGGGCTCCCGGAGGGCACAAGTTAGACCAAAGATACGCTCCTGGTTGGCGTCGAAACTGGTAGTTTGAAATCTACCTCAAGATACGCTCTTGGGGGCGTCGAATCTGGTAGTGTTTTTTCTACCTCAAGATACGCTCTTGGTGGCGTCGAATCTGGTAGGTTGCAAATCTACCTCAAGATACGCTCCTGGGGGCGTTGAAATTCGTAGTTTTTGGAAACCACTCTCAAGATACGCTCTTGGTGCGTCGAAGGTCGTAGTATAGAAACTACTCTCAAGATACGCTCTTGGGGGCGTCGAATGTCGTAGTATGAACACTACTCTCAAGATACGCTCCTGGGGGCGTCGAAATTCGTAGTTTTTGGAAACCACTCTCAAGATACGCTATTGGTGCGTCGAAGGACGTAGTATAAAAACTACTCTCAAGATACGCTCTTGGGGGCGTCGAAGGTCGTACTATGAACACTACTCTCAAGATACGCTCTTGGGGGCGTCGAAGGTCGTAGCATGAAAACTACTCTCAAGATACGCTTTTGGGGGCGTCGAGGGTCGTAGTATTGAAACTACTCTCAAGATACGCTCTTGGGGGCGTCGAAAATTCGTTGTTGACTTGAAGTCATATCTGTGTAAGGATAACTTCATGATTATATCACCACATTCATTGGAAAATACCTTTGAAGGAAATCCTACTCATTTAAGAGCATTCATATTTTTTGTACACATGGGGTGCCTTGGGTGGGTCAAGACACCCTTTGGAGGAAATCAAAGATAGTTGTAGAGTTGGAGTAACTTCGTGAGTTCTCCTTCTCAAAAGTTGTTTTTGGAAAACTTAGAAAGCTTGAACATGCAAAGTGCTAAATATGAAACTAAGGATATGGGGTGTTGATTTTGTCCGTTGCCACGTACTCCTTTAGGCCTCCGTTGTGAATCATTTCCTCCACTTCTATCTTCAGCACCATGTAGTTGTTGGTTTGATGCCCCCAGGTCCCATGGTATTCACACCATCCCTGTGCATCTCTTCCTAGGAAGGCCTTGCCCTCCTCCCTACATGTGGGTAGCTCCTCTTTGAGTGCTTCTGAAAAATTTCTTCTATGCTCACTGTAAGGGGTGTGAATGTGAAGTTTACACCTCCTCCCAGTTTGTCAGTCTCTCTTTCTTTCTCCGGGACTTCATCCAGTTGCTCCATCTCCTTTGCAAACGCCCTGTCTAGCTTTTCCTTGAGCTCTCTCATCGTGCTCGTCATGATCATCTCATAAAGCCCTCCATAGGCTTCAAATGAGTTTGGGTGCATGTTCCTAATGAATGCTTTGACGGCTTCTCCTCTTGTGATGTCCATACTGGCACCATAACTGGAGAATCTCTGGAAGTAGCTTGAAATTGGCTCCCGCGGCATTTGCTTGATATCATCGATGTAACGGAAGCCTCTTATGATGGAGTCCCTTGTCCTTTTCCCTTCTATGGTTTCTGGCTGCAAAGGTATGGCTGTCACCTTCACAGCCTTGCTCATGTGTCTCTTCTTAGGCATTATTTGAAAAAACTGCTTGCTCAAACGGAGTACAACTCCCTTCTTCATCTTTCCTTGCCTTCGTCTCCTTCCCTTCTTCTTGCTGTCTTGGTTGGTTCCTACCATGACCATTGCCACTGTGTCTGTCCTGAGTGATCCCCGTCTCATGGAGTTGACGTAGCACTGCCTTGCTGTGCGTTGGTCACCCAGGACTTCTCCAACTCCATTCTCAGTGATGTACTTCAATTTCTGGTGTACGGTGGATGGCACGATTTCATATGGGTTTATGGTTGTTCTTCCTAGGATCCCGTTGTAGGCTCCCAAGCTTTCAACCACCAAGAAGTTAATGTTCACCTTCAGCTGTGTCCATCCTTGGCCCATGGTTACTGGCAGTGTTATCATTCCCAGGGGGTAACTTGTTGCCCCTGAGAAGCCAACTAGAGGGAAGTTGACTGGTTTGATGTCTGCCTTTGTCTTCCCTGTTTCTTCTAAGACCCTTAGGCTTAGGAGGTCTGCTGAGCTGCCCCCATCTACCAGTATTCTCTTTACATCAAAATTGTCAATTTCTATTGTGATGACTAACGCATCGTCATGTGGGAAGACAATGTGGCTCTTGTCCTTCTCCGAGAATTCAATCTTCATCTCCTCTTCTTCTCTTGGCCTTTTCCTCCATCTTGGCATTGAACTCAGTTTGGATGCGTAAACCTCCCTTGCATTAGCAGTTGGGCCACCTGATGCCACTCCTCCGTGTATCATGTTTATGGTTCCTCTCTTGTTGGGTGGAGGATTGTAGTCTACCTTGCTCTTGCCTTTGTCCCTGTGTGATGGCCCTAACTGTATGCTGTTGCCCCCATGATCCACGAACTGCTTTAGTTCTCCCCTTTGGATGACATTGTTGATGCTTAGCTTTAGGCTGAAGCATTCGTTCGTGTCATGTCCGTATGCTTCATGGTTATCACACCATCTATCCTTGTGCGTCCCCACCATTGGGGCTCTCCACCTTGCAGGGGGTGACTGTTAAGTTATGGGATCTCAGTCAACGGGGTGTCGGCTTTAATCCCACTCCTTGTAGGGGGATGTGTGTGATCCGATCTTCTCAAGTCGCCTTGTCTTTTCCTATGTCCTTCTTCCGTTCCTTCTTCCCTTGGTTCCTTCTCTTCTTCTCTCCCTTTACCCTGCAAAAGGGGCAATACCAGACACGGAGGAGGGGGGGGTGGTGCCTGGTGAACCCTCTCCGATGCCTAAGTCAGAACTATACTTCTAGAGAGATAAAGTTAGAGAGATGTCAGAGCTAAATTATCCAAATAGCCAAGATGATCAAATGAGTTGTGAAGGTGGGGTATTTATAGGCAACGGTGTCATTAAGGTGGCTTAATGACATCGTTAACCTTTAAACACAATTAATTAACCTTTAAGCACATAATTAAGACCTTAGGATTCGGAGGAGGTAGGCGGAGTGGACCGAGCATGGGCGTCTGAGAGTGGTGTCGGGACCTTTGGGGGGGAGGAGTCCGACCCCCGAGGGTAGGGGTTGGGTGAGGGCACCCAACCCCTCCTAGGGAGGGTGGGGTTGGCCAACCCCATCCCTCCTAGGAGGGATCGGGTTGGCCGACCCGATCTCTCCTAGGAGAGATCGGGTTGGCTGACCCGATCTCTCCTAGGAGAGATCGGGTTGGCCAACCCGATCTCCCCTAGGGGAGATCGGGTCGGCTGACCCGATCTCCCCTAGGGGAGGTCGGGCGTGGCCACCCAACCTCACCTAGGTGAGTTCGCCTCCGTCGGACGGGCGCTTCGGCCCCGTCCGAGCCGTTGATGTTCTCGCGAAGTGTCCGGGTTGAGGTTTCGATTGGAAATCATAAATGGGACGATAAAAATACAACGGTTTGGAAGTCAACGGGTTCAAATTGGGCGTATATCCATCACATGCCCCCGAGTCAACCAATGGCCTAACCCTTGATTGACTCTATTTTAGGATGGTATGACACGCGCAATTTGAAACCAGGATTTTACCTTCTTTGTCTGAATGCCTGCTTACCCCTGGATACGTGCCTCTGACTCTGCCCCCTGTCTAATGAGATAGAGGAATTGTAAACGTCAGAGTAGCACGGACGTGTGCCTAGGCATACGTCCGTCTGAGACGGGAGTAATAAACTTATCTCTGCTACAGGTGTATACTCAAAAAATACAAACTTGCACAGGGATGTGATACGAATGCAAATAAACAACTTACGCTTCAAATTCGTGCCGGGACTCCATCTAGATAAGGAGAAATTTTAATTTTGGCCAAAAATTTTCCTAAGTATGAAATGCTCAAAAATAAAGCTATCTTGATAATTTTTCTAAGTATGGGAATATACTTAGCTATAGGTGAAAGGGATAAAAAAGATGATCTTTCCTTGGCCCTTAGATTTTACTTAAGGCTAGATGGATGGTGGTGATTAAAACCCCTAAAAAACTCTATCATCCTTTTAACATAAAAGAGGAGAGTTAGAGAAATACCTCCAATAGTCACCATAGCCACCATAGCCACCATAGCCACCATCTTTCTCTTCCACTTACCCTTGGAGAGCAAGAAAAGGTTGGAGAGCACCCCCAAGGTAAGGGCCGGCCGGAATTTCCACCACGAGACAGAAATCCGACCAGCGATTCTGGTGAGAGGAGGCCCAGCTGACGACGACGTCCCAGTCCCCAGCGAACGGCGACGTGACCTCCGGCGAGCGACGTCCCACGGCAGCGCAGACCACGGCTGAGGCAGCGGAGGTCGTTATTCGCGACGGCGAGGCCTTCTGTGGCTACGGCGGACAGCCACGGCGGCGGGAAGGACGGGGCTAGGCGAAATTCAACTCCGGCGGCGGGAGAATCGAGGCTCCGGCGGAGAACTGATTCCGGCGGTCTTCAAACTTCAATTTCTGGACCCGTTTACCATATCGGGTCGGGTTTTCCGAAGGTCCGCTCTTTTCTTTTCCATTACCGTGTAAAACGTTGATTTTTGAATCGTTGATATTTGATTGTCGATGCTTGATTGCCGATGCTTGATTGCCGATGTTTGATTGAATGTGGGATTACCGTAGATAGCCGTTGGTAGTTGTGGATTTTGGGGAAAAATGTTTGTCGGTTGTCCGGATATGGTTTCTTGTCCGATTGGGCTATTCCGGTCTTGAATTTGATGTCGTGCCGCCGTTGGTGTGTTAATCTTTGTTGGAGGGTATAAAGGTAATTTTTTCCCAAAACCCGACCTTAGGCTTGGATAAAATTATTTGACTTGGTTGTTGTCGTTGGTTGAGTGTCTTTGGATCTTTGATTGTTGTCGTTAGTCGGGAGTCGGAGTATTTCCGGTTCTTCGGAAATTTTCCTTGTCTTGATATTTGTCGTGTCGTGGCAGGTACTATACTCTTGGTGGTGTCCACGTACGCAGACTCTTCAGAGGCGCCGTATTCTCCGAAGGATGAGTGAGTTCCTCTTTCTCTTCCTTTTCAGTCGCGTTGCTTCCTTTCCTATTGCTAGCTTAGTATCGTGACCTTCCTTGGGGTATTAGTCGAAATTTGATTCGTGCTTTGGGGTTTCTTGTTATCTTTGCCTTAGGTCTTGCTATTCTGTCAGAGAACCATATCACTAGGTCCGATTACAACGAACATGTCACCCTAGGAGATATCAGTCCCCTAGATGAGCCTTTGTATCCTTTTCTCCCCTCCTTGGGGAATACTCGCGGGACGGCGACGGAGCCTCCTATAGGGAAGGTCGCCGTGTACCCCTCTCAGATCCGATTCGGGCTGAGGCTACCTTACTGTGACGAGCTTATAGAGTTGAGCAGGTTCTTCAGGATTTCTCCTGTGAACCTTGCCCCCAGTGCCCTCCGCGTCTGGGTGGGCTTCCGGGTATTGTGCCATTGGTACTCCTGGAAGTACTCTCTCGTTCTATTCCGATGTTTCTATCGGTTCCAGTACCGGACGAGGGTGGGGTTTGCGAGTTTCGTAACTCGCCATCCGACCTTCAAAGATCCCCGATTCTCTGATTTCGGGTTGAGTGGAGTTGAGTGGGATACCTCCCTCCGTTTTGTGACCCAGATTGACAATTCGGCCAGTCACTGGGCTAAGCACTACTTCTTCATTACGGACCGATACGTCACTTGGTCGGTCCTGAATGAGGATCGGTCCGATGGTTGGCCTGCCTTTGGAGAGTTCTCTTCGGATGATTTGAAGACTATGAAGATCATTCACGAGAGCAACAGGACCCGGTCTTACTGCCCCGTGTCTTTAATAACTGAGACGGATCTTTACGAGGCCGGGATCAGTCTGACTCCTGACTCCGGGGGTTCGGTATGTCACTTGGTCTTTCCATCTTTATTTACCTTCTGCTCTTCCTTTGTAGGTTGGTTTCATGGAAAAACCTATAACATGCAGGGAGCCCCTGTTGACCTGAGCAAGAGGAAGGCTCCTTCTAGTTCTGCTTTGAAGAAATCCCCCCTGCCTGGGAAGAAGGCTGGGGCCTCTGGTATGCTTTCTCCTATTTGCTTCTTTATGATATAACTTATGTTTTCCTTATCTTGTTTTTCTTATCTTGCTAGTGCACTCCCCCTTGGTGACTGAGAGGGTCGTCTCCGTTGGCAGAGATTCTGGACCTTCCAAGTCCAAGCCGCGGCGATCTGATTCTGAGGCCGGGGCCTCGGCTGCTAAGAGGAAGAAGGCTGTGGATCCTGCTTCGCCTACTGCTCGTCCTCCGACCCTATCTCGTGATAAGGAGATGGTGGTCGAAGAGGTGCCTTCCCTGGCTGACAAAGGGAAGCGACCTGTTGGTGGTGGTTCCCCTGCCCCCCAGCCGAGGGCACGGTCCTCAGGTATGATCTCTACCTTGTTCTGATCCTTGTATGTTTATATTCTCCTTTGACTTGTTTTGCTTGTGTAGGTGGGCCTCCGACTTTAAGTCGGAAGGATTTCGCACGGCTCACTGATGAAGATGTTATTGGGTCTGAGTGGACTCCCTTCGCTGGTCTGAAGGAGTTCCACCTCGATAGCACTTCCTCTTTGCGGACTCCTGAGGTTGGTGTCCGCGTACTCCGCGGTGCCGTTCCTCCTGGGGATCGTGTTGCTCCACCCAAGTCTCCTGGGGAGACTCGGCGCTTTGTTCAAGGGGTACTTTCTCGTTATGCACCTGTAAGTTGTTCTTTGCTTTCCTCTTATTTCTTTCATAATGTCTATCTTTCGGTTATTCACCCCTTGTTTGAATTGTTAGGGCATATCTGACATGGTGAACATGTCCTCGCTCGTACTCGAGTTATCTGACGAGAGGAAGACCCTTGAAGACAGCCAGGTTTCTCTCAAGGCTGAGGTCGCCACTGCTGCCGAGAAGGCGCGTATATCTGATTTGAGGCTGCAGGAGCTCCAGGACCAGGTGTCCTTGCTTGAGACCACTGTGGGCAGTTTGCGCCGGGAAGCTGAGGTTGCCGCATCTGTCCATTCTGAGGAGCTGCGGAGGTTGGAGACTAAGTGTCGGGCGGAGGAGAGGGCTGTCGCGGTATCTGAATACAAGGCCTCCTCTGCCTTCACCGCCGACTATAGCACGCGTCTCACCCAGGAGATGAACCAGTTCGGTGAGTATCTGGTTGATCACATATACCGGATTGATCCTCAGTTCCCCTTTGGTGACCTTGGTGACTTTGGGCCATATGCCACTGGCTACGCGACTGTTCTGATGGGTCAGGCTGCCGTTGCAGACGAGCCTGCCCCTGCCCAGGTGGATGCTACACCTGTGGAGATTGGTACCTCAGATTCCTCTTCCTCATCTATTTCCGCTGGCGGTTCAGCTTCAGGGGGTGAGGGTGACTCCCCCGAGGGTTCTGACTGACTTGTTTATCTCATACTATCCTTGTATATATAACTACACTCCTTCTCCCCTTGTACGGGTTGAGTGTCTTTTGAGATTGTGATGGTGTTTGTTGTTACTTTCCTTTGCCGCATTATGTTGTTGACTACGTGGTTCGTTTGCCTTTACATTAGTGCTTCTCATGCTTTTGTATATATCTCTTCTCATGATGGCTCCCTATGCCTTGTGTATGGCTCTTTGGGTATGAACTCTTTACTTGGTGTGTTTCCTTTACTTATCCTTCTTTCGTGTTTTCCTTCGTGTCTTACCTGCCATTTCATAAAGAAAAAAACATTACTTGTTCTTCACATTACTTTACTTAGAAATTTCTTTCTCATGTTACCCTTCCGAGCATGGTACCCTTCTGACCATGGTATCCTTCTGACCATGGTATCCTTCAAAACATGGTATCCTTTCAAACATGGTGTGATTATCTCTTCTGATACCCCTTACACGGTATACGTTGTACTGTTAGACCAAAGATACGCTCTTGGTGGGCGTCGAAAGCTTTTCACGAGACAGGCTCTCGGACGGCACTTAACGTTTCACAGGATAGGCTCCCGGAGGGCACAGGTTAGTCCACCGATACCTTCTTGACGGGTGTCAAACTGTTCACGAGACAGGCTCTCGGACGGCACTTAACGTTTCACAGGATAGGCTCCCGGAGGGCACATGTTAGTCCACCGATACCTTCTTGACGGATGTCAAGCTGTTCACGAGACAGGCTCTCGGACGGCACTTAACGTTTCGCAGGATAGGCTCCCGGAGGGCTCAGGTTAGACCAAAGATACGCTCTTGGTGGGCGTCGAACTGGTAGTTTGAAATCTACCTCAAGATACGCTCTTGGGGGCGTCGAACTGGTAGTGTTTTTTCTACCTCAAGATACGCTCTTGGGGGCGTCGAATCTGGTAGGTTGCAAATCTACCTCAAGATACGCTCCTGGGGGCGTCGAATTCGTAGTTTTTGGAAACCACTCTCAAGATACGCTCTTGGTGCGTCGAAGTCGTAGTGTAATAACTACTCTCAAGATACGCTCTTGGGGGCGTCGAAGGTTGTAGTATGAACACTACTCTCAAGATACGCTCTTGGGGGCGTCGAAGTTCGTAGTTTTTGGAAACCACTCTCAAGATACGCTCTTGGTGCGTCGAAGGTCGTAGTATAATAACTACTCTCAAGATACGCTCTTGGGGGCGTCGATGGTCGTAGTATGAACACTACTCTCAAGATACGCTCTTGGGGGCGTCGAATGTCGTAGTACGAAGACTACTCTCAAGATACGCTCTTGGGGGCGTCGAATGTCGTAGTACGAAGACTACTCTTAAGATACGCTCTTGGGGCGTCGAAGGTCGTTGACCTGAAGTCATATCTGTGTAAGGATAACTTGGTGATTGTAACATCACATTCACTGGTAAATGCTTTTGAATAACTACTACTCTCTTAGGAGCATTCATGTTTTTGTACACTCGGGATGCCTTGGTGCACCAAGACATCCTTTGTAGGAAATTGAAGATAGTTGTAGAGTTGGAGTAACTTCGTGAGTTCTCCTTCTCAAGAGTCGTTTTTTGAAAAGCTTATAAAGCTAAAATATGCGAAATGCTAGATATGAAACTAAGGATATGGGGTGGTCACTGTGTCTGTTGCCACATACTCCTTGAAGCTTCCATTGTAGATCATTTCTTCCACTTCCACCTTCAACACCATACAGTTGTTGGTTTGATGCCCCCAGGTCCCATGGTACTCACACCAACCCTGTGCATCTCTACCTAGGAAGGCCTTGCCTTCCTCCCTGCATGCTGGCAGCTCTTGCCTGAGGCGCTTGTGGAAAATTTCTTCTATGCTGAGTGTGAGGGGTGTGAATGTGAAATTGACACCTCCTCCCAATGTGTCTGCTCCTTTTCCTTTCTCTGGAACTTCATCCAACTGTTCCGCCTCTTGTTCAAATGCCCTGTCCAGCTTTGCCTTGAGCTCTCTTATTGTGTTCGTCATGACCATCTCATAGAGCCCTCCATAGGCCTCGAATGAGCTTGGGTGCATGTGTCTGATGAATGCTCTGACTGCTTCTCCCCTTGTGATGTCCATGTTGGCACCATAATTGAAGAATCTCTGGAAATAGCTTGATATGGGCTCCTGCGGCATTTGCTTGATATCATCTATGTGGCGGAAGCCTCTTAGGATGGAGTCCCTTGTCCTGCTCCCTATTATGGTGTCCGGCTGCCAAGGTATGGATGTCACCTTCACAGCCTTTCCCCTGTGTTTCCTTGTAAGCACTGTTTGAAAAAACTGTCTGCTTAGGCGGAGTGTCACTCCACTCCTCCTCCTTCCTTGCCTTTGTTTTCCTCCCCTCTTTCTTCTTTCCTGGTTGCCTCCTGCCATGACCATAGCCACTGTATCTGTCCTGTGTGATCCATGTCTCATTGAATTGACATAGCATTGTCTTGCAGTGCGTTGATCACCCAGGACCTCTCCCACTCCGTTCTCCGTGATGTACTTCAGCTTCTGGTGAACAGTGGATGGCACTATCTCATATGGATTTATGGTTGTCCTTCCTAGGATTCCATTGTAGGCTCCCAGGCTTTCAACCACCAAGAAATTGACATTTACCTTCAGCTGGGTCCATCCTTGGCCCATGGTCACTGGCAATGTTATCATCCCCAGGGGGTAGCTTGTTGCCCCTGAGAAGCCAACTAGGGGGAAGTTGACCGGATTGATGTCTGCTTTGGTTTTCCCTATCTCTTCCAACACTCTCAGGCTTAGGAGGTCAGCTGAGCTGCCCCCATCCACCAAAATTCTCTTTACATCAAAATTATCAATATCTAAAGTAATAACTAGAGCATCGTCATGTGGAAAAACGATGTGGCTCTTGTCCTTCTCCGAGAACTCTATCTTCACTTCTTCTCCTTCTCTTGGTCTCTTTCTCCACCTTGGCACTGAGCTTAGCTTGGATGCATAGACTTCCCTTGCATTAGCAGTTGGGCCACCTGATGCTGCTCCTCCATGTATCATATTGATGACTCCTCTTTTGTTAGGTGGAGGGTTATAGTCTACCTTTTCCTTGCCTTTGTCTTTCTGTGGTGGCCCCAGCTGCATACTATTGCCCCCATGGTCTACGAACTGCTTCAATTCTCCCCTCTGGACGATGTTGTTTATGCTTAGCTTTAAGCTAAAGCATTCATTTGTGTCGTGACCATAAGCCTCGTGGTTATCACACCATCTATCCTTGTGATTTCCTAACATTGGGGCTCTCCACCTTGCAGGGGGTGACCATAGCTTTTGGTTCCGCATCTCTCTAAGTACGGTGGCTGGAGTGGCGTTCAGTGGGATGAACTTAATGACATTGATTTCTCTAGCCTTTAAGGGTTCACCCATTTGGTTTCTTTGCTGTGGCGGACGCCACTCTTGTTGTCTTGCCTGCTGCGGCGGACGCCATTCTTGTTGCCTTGCTTGATGTGGTGCCTGGGGTGGCTTGCCTTTGTTTGGCCTTTGATTATCCTCCTTGGCTGCCTGGATTTTGGCCTTCTTGCTTGCCCTGTGCCTCTCAAGGTCAATATGCGTTTTAACTCTCCCTGCGAGCTCCTCCAAGGTGCTTGCTGGCTTTTTGGCCATCTTTTCAGCCAATGTTGATCCAAAGCGACCTAAGTTTCTGATAAAGGCTCGGATTATCTCCCCTTCAGTAATGTCTCCCTGGATGTCTGCAATATTCTGGTTGAACCTAGTGTAGTAGCTGGCCAGGGTTTCATCGTATTCTTGTTTTACGTCATCAATGGAGCCTGTTCCCTTGAGGAGTTTCCTCTCCCCTAGGTATCTCTGCAGAAACTTAGCTTTTAGCTGCTCCCATGAGTGGATGCTCTCAGAGGGCAGGCTGAAGAACCAATGTGAGGCCACCCCTGATAGGGTGTTTGGGAAAAGGAGTGCCTTGTATCTTTCATCAGTTGTCCTCCCGAATAGAGAGGCCTCATGCTGTTGGATATGCTCTAGGGGGTCTCCCTTCCCGTTGTACTTTGCAATTTGCACAGTGTGCAGGGAGTCTGGCACCCTGTTCAACTCCAGTTCCTTTGTGAAAGGGTGGTTCGTCTTGTCACTTAGACAATGCAAGCTGGGTTTCTTTGACTCATTCAATTTCCGGGTTATCATGGCTTCTATCTCCTCCGGGGTAATCATCACCTGTGCCGGAGTATAATCCCTCTGATATCCATTGTGGTTGTAGACTGGGCTTACTGGGTTCCCTTGTCCCTGCTGGTATGGACTGTAGGTGTACTCTTGATATGCCTGCTGGGGTGCTTCATAGAAGTCCTGCCTCCTTGGAGGTCTTGCTTGTCTTTCCTCCCCTAGCGGGGTGTAAGCCCTGTTGTTCTGCTGTTGCCTAGGAGGCACAAATTGTTGCCTGCCTTCTGGGGGTGGCTCCTGGTGATATCTTCTTTGTTCCTCTCGCTGCCCTGCTTGAGGGTGCGGGTAGTGCTCTTCTGCCGGGATCTGCTCCTCCTCATGAGCTTCAGTATAAGTCCCTTGGGTGTATGCCTGCCTTGCATATGCTGTGTGGGCGCGGTTGCCACCTCTCTGTGCTGGCATCCCATACGGGTACCCTTGGGGTTGCTCTTCATAATAGTATCCCTCAGGGGGTGCCGTGTTGTGGGAAGGCACTCCCTGTTGTCCTCTTGCTCTCTGTGGCCTTCTTGCCCGGGGGGTGGAGGCTGTGGAGGACTCAGCCCCAGCTGGGCGTGAAGGTCCTCCCTCCTGATTGTTCTGTTGCTGAGGAGGTTGTGGTATTTCTTGGGGCTCTGGATGCATTGGCTGCTTCCCAGGGTCAGGCCGCCTCCCTGGAGGTATGGGTTCTCCTCTCCGCCCATTGCCCCCAGGTGGGTGTTGGGGCCTGGACACCCTACTGTTCGTCATAGCTCGTGTAATAGCCAGGCTTTCTGTCCGAAGCCTACAGACGGCGCCAAGTGTTAAGTTATGGGATCTCAGTCAACGGGGTGTCGGCTTTAATCCCACTCCTTGTAGGGGGATGTGTGTGATCTGATCTTCTCAAGTCGCCTTGTCTTTTCCTATGTCCTTCTTCCGTTCCTTCTTCCCTTGGTTCCTTCTCTTCTTCTCTCCCTTTACCCTGCAAAAGGGGCAATACCAGACACGGAGGAGGGGGGGGTGGTGCCTGGTGAACCCTCTCCGATGCCTAAGTCAGAACTATACTTCTAGAGAGATAAAGTTAGAGAGATGTCAGAGCTAAATTATCCAAATAGCCAAGATGATCAAATGAGTTGTGAAGGTGGGGTATTTATAGGCAACGGTGTCATTAAGGTGGCTTAATGACATCGTTAACCTTTAAACACAATTAATTAACCTTTAAGCACATAATTAAGACCTTAGGATTCGGAGGAGGTAGGCGGAGTGGACCGAGCATGGGCGTCTGAGAGTGGTGTCGGGACCTTTGGGGGGGAGGAGTCCGACCCCCGAGGGTAGGGGTTGGGTGAGGGCACCCAACCCCTCCTAGGGAGGGTGGGGTTGGCCAACCCCATCCCTCCTAGGAGGGATCGGGTTGGCCGACCCGATCTCTCCTAGGAGAGATCGGGTTGGCCAACCCGATCTCCCCTAGGGGAGATCGGGTCGGCTGACCCGATCTCCCCTAGGGGAGGTCGGGCGTGGCCACCCAACCTCACCTAGGTGAGTTCGCCTCCGTCGGACGGGCGCTTCGGCCCCGTCCGAGCCGTTGATGTTCTCGCGAAGTGTCCGGGTTGAGGTTTCGATTGGAAATCATAAATGGGACGATAAAAATACAACGGTTTGGAAGTCAACGGGTTCAAATTGGGCGTATATCCATCAGTGACCAGAGTTTCTGATTCCGCATCTCTCTGAGGACTGTAGCTGGAGTGGCGTTCAATGGGACGAACTTGATGACGTTGATTTCCCTAGCTTTCAGTGGTTCACCCATTTGATTTCTTTGCTGGGGCGGACGCCATTCCTGCTGCCTTGTGTGTTGAGGTGCCTGAGGTGGCTTTCCTTTGTTCGGCTTTGCATTGTCTTCCTTAGCTCATTGGATCTTGGCTTTCTTGCTTGCCCTGTGCCTCTCCAGGTCTATATGAGTTTTTACTCTTCCTGCAAGCTCCTCTAAGGTGCTCGCTGGTTTCTTGGCCATGTTTTCTGCCAGCGTTGACCCGAAGCGGCCTAGGTTTCTGATGAAGGCTCGTATTATCTCACCCTCAGTGATGTCGCCCTGGATGTCTGCTATGTTTTGGTTGAACCTAGTGTAGTAACTGGCCAAGGATTCATCATTTTCTTGCTTCACATCATCAATGGAGCCTGTTCCTTTGAGGAGCTTCCTTTCTCCTAGATACCTTTGAAGGAACTTCGCCTTTAGCTGCTCCCATGAGTGGATGCTCTCAGAGGGTAGGCTGAAGAACCAGTGTGAGGCCACCCCTGATAGGGTGTTTGGAAATAGGAGTGCCTTGTATCTTTCATCAGTGGTTCTCCCAAATAGGGAGGCTTCATGCTGCTGAATATGCTCCAAAGGGTCTCCCTTGCCATTGTATTTTGCAATCTGGACTGTATGCAGGGAGTCCGGCACCTTTCTCATCTCCAATTCCCTTGTGAAAGGGTGGTTCGTTTTGTCACTTAGATAATGCAAGCTATGTTTCTTTGACTCGTTCATTTTCCTTGTTATCATTGCCTCTATTTCTTCCGGAGTGATCAATATCGGTGTCGGAGTGTAATTTCTCTGATAGCCTCAGTAGTTATAGATAGGGCTTGCCGGGATCCCTTGTCCGTATTGATACGGACTGTAGGTGTATCCTTGGTGTCCCTGCTGGGGTGCTTCATAGAATTCTTGCCTCCTTGGAGGTCTTGCTTGTCTTTCCTCCCCCAGTGGGGTGTAAGCCCTGGCGTTCTGCTGTTGCCTAGGAGGCACGAATTGTTGCCTTCCCTCTGGGGGTGGCTCCTGGTAATTTCTTCTTTGCTCCTCTCGCTGCCCTGCTCGGGGGTGCGAGTGGTGCTCTTCCGTTGGGATCTGTTCCTCTTCATGAGCTTCTGTATTTGTCCCGGGGGTGTATACCAGCCTTGTGTATGTTGTGTAGGCGCGGTTGTCATTCCTTTGGGTCGGCATTCCATACGGGTACCCTTGGGGTTGCGCCTCGTAGTAATATCCCTCAGGGGGTGCCGTGTGTTGGGATGGCACTCCCTGTTGCTCCCTCTCTCTCTGTGGCCTCCTTGCCAGGGGGGTTGATGCTGTGGAGGACTCAGCCCCAGCTGGGCGTGAGGGTCCTCCCTCATGGTTGTTGTGTTGGGGAGGCTGTGGGGTTCCTTGTGGTTCTGGTTGCACTGGCTGCTTTCCCGGGTTAGGCTGCCTTCCTGGGGGTATAGGCTCTCTCCTTCGCCCATTGCCCCCTGGTGGGCGGTGGTGCCTAGACACCCTGCTGTTCGTCATTGCCCTTGTTATAGCCAGGCTTTCTGTCCGAAGCCCACTGACGGCGCCAAGTGTTAGGTTCCGAGTCTAGGGTCAACGGGCGGTCGACTCAAGTCTCGTTCCTCACTGGAGATGTTGTGGATCGAGTGATCTCGGGTTGTGCTGTCCTAGCTTGCGTCCTTCCGTCCTTAGCTTATCTTCTCCTTTCGCCCTGGAGAAGGGGCAGTACCAGGCACAGAGGGGGGGGGGGGTGGTGCCTGATGAACCCTCTCCGATGCCTAAGTCAGTACGGTTTTTAGAGAGATAAAGCTAGAGAGATGTCAGAGCAAAATTATCCAACTTGCCAAGATGATCAAATGAATAGTGGAGGTGGGGTATTTATAGGCAACGGTGTCATTAAGGTGGCTTAATGACATCGTTAACCTTTAAACACAATTAATTAACCTTTAAACACATAATTAAGACCTTAGGATACGGAGAAGGTAGGCGGAATAAACCGAGTATGAGAGTCCAAGAATGGTGTCGGGGCCCTTGGGGGGAAGGGAAATCCGACCCCCAAGGGTAGGGGTTGGGTGAGGCTACCCAACCCCTCCTAGGGGGGATGGGGTTGGCCAACCCTATCCCCCCTAGGGGAGGTCGGGTGTGGCCACCCAACCTCACCTAGGTGAGTTTGACTCGGCCGGACGAGCGCTTCGGCCTCGTCCGGGCCGTTGGTGTTCTCGCGAAGTGTTCGGGTTGAAGTTTCGATTTACAATCATTAATGGGATGATAAAAATACAACGATTCGGAAGTCAACGGGTTCAAATTGGGCGTATATCCATCAATGTTCATACATCGGCAATTGGCTAATATGCATATGCATCTCAAACGGCTATCACGTCCGCACACCGCCAAGAGACTATTACATCTACGCCTTTCAAAGTGGCTATCATGTCCGCACATTGCTAGTAACTATTATGCCCAAGCATCCTAAGAGAGCTATTACACATGCACATCGAGAAATGGCCATGATATAAATCAGGCCAAGACCAGCAAAACATTGAAGATGGACATTTCAATTAGTAGAGAAATACAATTCTCAATAAATGAAGCTATGAGAAGATAAACTCACAAGCATAGCTCAATTCAAACAAGCAATCGCCATAGCAAGAATGCAAAATACTATCATCATCATCAAGTCACGATCTATACATACGTGCATCACATGTCCATCGCAAAGAGAATCAGAGTTTTAACATAGTCAAACAAGCTAAAAGAAGAAAATGTGCCCAACCACCATACTAGAGTTTCCACCATAACAGGAAAGAAACATAACATAATTTATATGTACAAGCATGATAACTAAATCGTCAACCAGACACCACGAAAGGACCACTACCAACACCTGGATCCACGGAACCAATTCCAACAACATCAACAGATGCAGAAGAGGAATCTAACTCATTCTCACGATCAGAGTTCACCTCCACCCCCCAAATTCCTCAAAAGGAAAATCTGGAGCAAATTTGTGCAACTTCACCGCGAGCTATTCGCCATACTCAAAAAGCATAGTCTGACACTTATCCTGAGTGTCAAACTCAAACTCTGGTGAAATCAGATACTCTTCGAAACAAAATACCTTTCCTTTAGAAGTAGCCTCCGAAATGGCCAACACTTAAACGACCCTGGTGAAACGACCTCTCATCCACCAACTCCTGATGAAGTCTCGCATACTCACGCCGATGTGACTCAGATGAATCAAGCTTATGTACCTTCTGGGTAAGGGCACGCACCATCTCTTGAGGAGACTCTAAGTTAGTCTTGAGCGACTGCCATTTAGCTTGCAAAGTCTCTTTCTCTTCAACAAGCTCAATCAGAGAGGAGGACAAGTAGACGATACTAGCTACGCCCTGAAATGAGAAACAATATTAAATATAATAACAAATGTATATAAGAAGCAAAGTATAGTAAAGAAACTCACCGGAGCATAACGAGAATAATTTCCTTGGCCACATAACTTGTTTCCTTACGGATATCTGGAATACGCCTTCGATCCGAAGGTGGCACACACGCGCGTGTAAAATGCGAACTCCAACCTCAGGCTCTTTCATGGAGGACCAACGATAAAACGGATAACTCCCTTCAGAGAAGAAAGGAACCCAAAGGGATCAAATGATGTCGCCTTCAAGGGGACGCATAAAGTCCTCGCGTGAAAGCGCAGGGAGCCTAAGTCTACCTATAGATCAAGAATACATATAAGTATGACATACATAATAATAATAAGAAGACAAGAGGGAATACCTGCACGATCGGTCTTTTCAGGCACCGATTGAACCCTCTCGACTCGAGGGTAGGAATAGGGGATGACACACCCAAATCAGCAACAACATCAACATCCATCATCGGTCCTTTCCCCTTATCATTAAGAGGAATTGGAGAGACAATAGCCTCAGGAACAACCGTCTTCTCTTTATCACAAGAAGGCGCCTTCGGAAAATCAATAGTAGTAGAGGATTTCCTTTTCCGTGAAGTAGTCGAAGTCCAATCTCGAAATCACACTTCCTCATCTTCGGCCTATGAGAAGCCTTAGCAGCCTCGTTTCCCACGCAGGCGTTAAACAACGAGAGATGAAACAACATGAGAAAAGCACACGAAGCATATATAGAACGAAGCGATAAAATGACATGTTTTCATACCGGAAGCTTGGGCTTCCTTCGCCGTCTTTGAAGAAACTTTGGCCGCCTTCGAGGCACCAGGAATAACACTGGAAGAAGTCTTCCTCTTGAATTCATTGGCATTGCCACATTCAGAATCCGACTCCTGCAGTCGATAGTTTTTACCATGAAACCAACCTACAAAGAAGAGCAACCAGAAATATAAAAGTTTAGAAAATCGGTAGCATACCGAATCATCAGAAGGGGGAGTTGATCAAATTCCTACATTGTAAAGATCCATCTCTGAAACTCGATTCACAGAACGATAAGCCATGGCCTTGTAATTAATGTAGATGCACTTCACAGTCTCCCTATCCAACGTGGAAAACTCTTTGATAGAAGGGTTACCGTCCACAATAGAGATGTCCAGAATGGACCAAGTAACGTGACGATCCTTGATGAAGAAATAAATGCTCGCCCCATTTTTTTTAGATCGGTCGGCCGGAGTGACAAAGCGGAAGTTTGAATTCTACGTACTGCCTCTAAGTCTAGATGAACGAATCTAGGATCTTTTAAAAGAGAGAAACGAATGGTGAAAACGGACATGCCTGTAGGGCCTTGAAGGTGAATTCGGAAAAGCATCAGAATACCGTAAGAGAATAGGCCCAAGACTGACGATAACACAACACTCGGAAACGACCCAAGCTCAGATTCCTGACGGAGCAAGATCGGTGGGAGAAATCCCATAATAACGACAAAGTTTGATCAAATCCTCACAATAAGGGAATCGCAAGCCGCTCCGCACCTGGGCAGTGTACAATGCTACTCGCCCATCCGGAGGTACAGTAACTGCGCAAGGAGCAAGGCCCGAGGAATAATGAAATGGATATAAAGCCTTGTCTAGAGAACAAAGACCGACCATCTTTGATGGATATACGCCCAATTTGAACCCGCTTTAATTCGGATTGTCTTATTCTGGCCACCCCACTTACGATTATAATTCGAAACTTTGACCCGAACACATTATCCACAGCGTGAACGGCCCGGACGAGCGAAAAATACTCGCCCGGACCTGTCCGCTGGCCCGACCTCACTTAGGTGAGATCGGAGCAGGTGGACCGATCTCACCAAGGTGGGATCGGACCAGCAGGCCCGATCTATCCTAGGAGAGATCGGTCCGGCTGGATCGATCCCAAGACCTAGGGGTCCGATTTTTTATCCGACCCCGAAGGTCCCGAGACCCTTCCCGGACGTCGTACCCCCCACCCCCCCCCCCCAAGGGGGTGTGCGACGTCCCGAACCTTGTCATACGGACCTCTTCATGCGGAGTCCCGACATATTTTTACCCGACTCACACTTAGACTTTTTCACCAAACTCTCCATGCCATTAAGGGTTTAACCCCTTCATTATGTGTTAATTAAGTGCGCTTAGGGATTAACGGTGTCATTAAGCCACCTTAATCCCCTTGAAATCTATCTATAGTGCTCAAGTTCTATTCATTTCCATCGTGTTGCAACTTTTCTCGTTTTAGCTCTGCCTTCTCTCAAGATTTCATCTCTCTAGAATACCGAACTTTCTTAGGCATCGGAGAGGGCTCACCGAGCACCACCCCCCCTCTCCGGGCTCGGTATCGCCCCTTGTGCAGGTTTGCAAGGAGTTGAGCAATGGATCATTTGAAGCTAGTGAATCATCTTCGCGAGCTATCGGATTACGAGGAAGGACGTTTTACCCGTGAGAGGTGCCATTCAGATCGGAGACCCGCCGAACTGATACGCACGTCTTAACACTTTCCACCTTCCGTGGGTTTTGAACAAAAAGCCTGGCTATCAAGAGATCAAAAATAAACAGTCTGCCATCTAGGGACAACCGTCCACCGGGGGACAAAAGACCGCCAAACAATCAAGGAGGGCAGCCTACGCATCCACCACCACAGCCCGTATCCCAGAAAGAAAACTTACCCCGCAAGAGCAGCCTGTACCCCCTGCACGTAAGGCAACCCCATAAGCACCTCAGACAAATAACCAAGGAGGACCGTCAAGCCCAGCTAAGGCTAAGTCTTCCACTGCTTCAACCCCTATGGCTCGACGACCACAAGGGCAGGGTGTGGAACAAGGAGTACCGTCCGAAGGATACCAATACACGGAACCTCCACAGTGGTACCATTATTAAACTCACCCTCAGGAGTATCCTTATGGAATGCCAACACAAGGCATGGCAGGAAACAATAATCGGGCTCATACCACCAATACAAGGCCTATGTATTCGCAAGGAGCACAAACAGTGACTCCGGGGTTCATATATGCATTAAATGAGTTGTTGGCTTATAGGGAGGCTTTGAAAAATAGGCAAGAGAGGCAGTATACGCAAGCGGAGCAACACCCGCAGGCGAACCAATATCCACAACCGGAGCGACATCCGTAGGAAGAACAGTACCAACAAGCAGAGCAGTTTCTGGAGGAAGGGCAACACACACGCCCTCCAACAGGGCATCGTGGAAATCAAGAAAGGAATGAGCAAGTACCACCCCAAGGGAAAGGCAGCAGTCCGTGCCTCCAGTGCAACACCAAGCACCACAAGGTGCATGGACATACACTCCGTTGAGGGATAACACATAGCTTCAGCCATCAAGGAGACAAGGGTTTCAGCATCCACCCCCGGAAGGATATCCGCGGCACACATACAATCCATATCACCACGGAACTGGGATCCCTGCAAGCCCGGTGGTCATCTATGACGAACCTCAAAGAAAGTATAGTCCGTCACCAGTGATGCTAACTCAAGAGGATATAGAGGCGATGATTGCGAAAAAGATGAATGAATCTAAGAAGAATGGATTGCACTGATTGAGTGATAGCACAAGTCACCCCTTTAAAAGGGAGTTGGAAAACAACAAAGTTCCAGACGCGTTACACATGATAAGGATAGAAAAATATAATGGCAAGAGTGGCCCCTTGGAGCACATCCAACAACACGAAGCTTCCCTCCTGGGAAGGACAACGGATGATCGCTATAAGGCACTATTGTTCCCAAATACTTTGTCAGGGGTAGCATCACACTGGTTTTTCAGCATACAAAATGAGAGCATCCATCCATGGGCACAACTGAAAGCAAAGTTACTCCAAAGGTACTTAGGTGAAAGGAAGTTGCTCAAGGGAACAAGTTCGCTTGACGACGTGAAACAAGAGCACGAGGAGACGCTGGCAAACTATTACACAAGGTTTAATTAGAACCTACCTGATATACAAGGGGACATAACTGAGGGCGAAATCATAAGGGCTTTCATACGGAACCTTGGGCGTTTTGGCTCAACCTCGGCAGAAAAAATGGCTAAGAAACCCGCAAGCACACTTGAAGAGCTGGCAGTATTAGAGAATGTAGAGAGGAGGGCTGAACCATAAGCAATAAAGCATATGAATGTATAATTGATTCAACCAAGTATTACATGTTAGGAGACTACTATATATAGGAGTGTAATCCTAACTAACTAAGTCAACATACAAGTTGGTACGATGTATCTATAAAAGTATGAGTACCTTTCTATACAAGTATGTATATACAAGTTTACAACAATGGAAGTACCATGTGTATACTCCTATTTCCCCCCATCTTTTCCTTCTTCTTCCCTTTTAAGAAAGACAAGGAAAATTTGAGAGTTGATGACTTGTTGATGAAGAAATCCAAGGTACATATAAACCCGGTCAAAACAAGCCAAGGTACATTTAAACCCGAACTCCACAAGATGGCAAGGTACATTTAAACCCGATCATCACAAAATGCCAAGATACATTTAAACCCGGTCTTCACAAAATGGACCCTCGAAAATCCAATTTCTGGAAAATGGCCCCCAAACTTAAGAATTGTTCCAAAACAGCTCCAAAATCTTCTAAATTCTGTCAAAATTCGCCCAATATGGCGAAGTCACATGCACTGCACATGTAGGTGCACCGGGGTGCACAGGTGAGACCAACAGCTGATTGAGAAACCGGGTGTATGGAGGGTGCACGACCTAGAGACCAGAGATCGCGGGTTCGAAACCAGCTAGACGCATAATTTCCTTGTTCATATCTTCAATATGAATATCCGGGCAGTAACATGAAGATATTCAAATCTTCAACAGAAACCCAGGTGTTCTTCAACAAATTTCCAGAAATCCATCAGAAATCAACTCGAAATCACTACAATCAATCATCAATTCAACACAAAACAAAACTCTGCTTTGATCGCGCACTAATCCCTGAGAAACTATCCAAAGAACTCCTCCATCAATAGATTGCTGATTTAAAGTCCATATGAATAGGACAACATAATAATGCCAAATCAAGCCAATCCTAAGACTATATCAATATATTGGAGCCTCAAATCCTGCAGGAACCACACGGCGCAGCAAATTCAATCCAAAACGTAGCATATACACGATAATACAGGTCGAATTTGAAGCAATTGCAAGAAATGGTACAGCAGTGCCAAAAAGAGAGCGCAACGCACCAAAACGAATCCAAATTGAACAAATCCACAGCAGAAATCACCAGATTGGAGCTCGGAAACAATCACAGAGCTCGAAGCGAATCCAAATCTCAGCATATAAACGAGCATCCATCTCAAATTTGAAGATCAAACTTCAACCAGTAAAAAGCGCGAAAAACTGAGTTTGAATCGCAATTACCTCCACAGAAGTTTCGCATTGATGCACAAATCTTCACAGAAGCTTCGCAATGATGGAGAATCCAATCCAGAACCAATCCAATCACAGGATGTACCGCGAATTGATGAGCAGAGCTCAAATCGATAGAACAGTAAACACACAACAATAGAATGAGGATAAGTTGCTGTAAATAGAACTGCTGATCCAAAATGCAGATAATCCTCAATCGAAACAGCAATAATGAGCAGCAGATCCACAAAATGTCGAAGCAACAACTTGATCTTCAATAAATCCAATGAATCAATGCTTGATCTTGAAGAGTCAAGCTCGATGTATGCAAAAATCCTCTCGAAAAATCAAGAAACTGCAGCTGTAATACCACAACTTTGATACCTTATTAGAGAATGTAGAGAGGAGGGTTGAACCATAAGCAATAAAGCATATGAATGTATAAATGATTCAACCAAGTATTACATGTTAGGAGACTACTATATATAGGAGTGTAATCCTAACTAACTAAGTCAACTATACAAGTCAACTTAAGGTACCATGTATCTATACAAGTGTGAGTACCTTTCTATACAAGTATGTATATACAAGTATACAACCATGGAAGTACCATGTGTATACTCCTATAGGCAGCGAGGGTGAAAACCCACATAGATCTAGAAAGACATAGAATAAGCAAGAGGGCAAAGATTCAGGCCACATAGGAAGAGAACACAAAGACAAACTGAGGAAAACCACCTTAGGCTCCCCAACCAATTAGACAACAAGACTGGCGTCCGCCCATCCAAGGAACCAGACAGGCGAGCAGCTGAGAGCAAAGGATATTAATGTCATTACGTTCGTACCATTGAATGCGACCCCGACAGTCGTATTGAGAGAAATTAGGAAATTGAATATATGGATACCCCCAGCAAGATGGAGAGCCCCAATGGTAGGAGATGAAAAAGAAAAATGTTGTAACAACCATGAAGCGCACGGCCATGATACCAACGAATGATTTAGTTTAAATTTAAGTATAAACAATGCGGTACAAAGAGGATAACTGAAGCAATTTGTAGATCACGGGGGCGGCAGCGTACCCGCAAGGCCCGCGCAAAGCGACAAAGGCAAGGAGAAGGTTGATTTCACTCCTCTTCCTAACAAAAGGGGAATGATTAACATGATACATGGTGGAATCGCGGCACGCAGACCAGCTGCAAATGCAAGGGAGGTATATGCCTCCAGGATTGATATGACAACAAAGTTGAGAAAGAGACCAAAAGAGAAAGTGGAAATGGTGATTCAATTTTCTGAGAAGGATAAGAGCCACATCGTCTTCCCTTATGACGATGCTCTAGTAATAACACTGGACATTGAAAACATTGATGTGAAAAGAATACTTGTTGATGGAGGGAGCTCGGCAGACATACTACACATGCGCGTGCTAGAAGAGATAGGAAAATCGAAGTCAGATATCAAGCCGGTGATTTTCCTCTAGTCGGATTCTCAGGAGCGACAAATACCCTCTAGGTATGATAACTCTACCAGTGACACTGGGGCAAGGATGGACACAGCTGAGGATAAATGTGAACTTTTTAGTAGTGGAAAATTTAGGAGCCTACAACGGGATCCTAGGTAGAACCACAATAAACCCATACGAGATTGTGCCCTCTACAGTGCATCAGAAAATGAAGTACATCACTGAGAACGGAGTAGGAGAAGTCCTGTGTGGTCAACGCACTGCAAGGCAGTGTTACGTCAATTCCATGAGACGTATGTCACATCAAATTGACTTAGTGGCAATGGTAACGACAGGGGGCAAACATAATAAGAACTATCAAAGACGGGAGAGAAAAAAGGCAGGTTACAAAAATCAAAGGGTAGGAGTCACACTCCGCCTAAGCAAATGGTTGTTTGGAAGGTTGGCATTGAGAACAGGAGGTAATAAGGTTGTAAGGGTAACGAGCATACCATGGCACTCAGATGACGAAAATGGAAGGAGAGTGAAAAGAGCAATTGAAAGAGGCTTCAGACACATGGAGGATGTAAAACAAATGCCAGGAGAGTCCATTACAAGTTACTTCGAAAGGTTCATAGAATACGGAGCCGACATGGAGGTAACAAGAAGGGAGGTTGTAAGACCTTTCCTTAGAAACAAGCATCCAACTTCCTTCGAGGCCTTCAGAGGTCATTATGAGGTGGTGATGACAAGCATGATGCGCGAACATAAAAAAAAATTGGACAAGGCATTCGAGAAAAAAAGGGGGCAGCATGGCGAAGTATTCAAAGATGAGGAGGAAGCATACATGCAAGGAGGGGGTGTAAATTTAAACTCCACACCCCTTAAGGTGCAAGTTGAAGAGCTTTTTAAGAAACAACTGAGTAAGGAGCTTCCAGAATGCGAGGAAGAAGGCAAGGCCTTCCTTGGAAAAGACAAAAGAGGATGGTGTTGATGGGTTCGATTACAGCCGTCAGGCCCTTTAACGGGGAGGAAACGGCAAACAGGCCCACCAGGCCCAAAATGAAGGTCAAGATGACCTAGGAGAAGGGTCCCGACGAGGGAGTCCCCATGATGAAAGGTCCCGACAGAGTCGGTTCCGACAGATGAGCTGGAAGCTCCCGATGAGAAGCCTTTAAGTAGGCCCCGATGATGAATCCCTGAGAACGATTGGCCCTGTCACGATGACGAGGGGCCCCGAGCGGTGACACAACGAGTTAACTCTGGAGTCCCCGACTGGAGTCAGGACTCGTTACCAGAGGATAAGGCCAGGATACGCGGGGCGTGGCCGAGATACGCGGAACGTGGTTAAGATACACGGAGCGTGGCCGAGATACGCGGGGCGTGGCCGAGATAAGCGAGATCACGTCCGAGATATGCGGGATACGGGCTAACCACCCCCAACGGTTCACCAGGTACCTGAGGCATCTCTTCACCTATAAAAGGGCAAGAGGTCACCTCAGAACACTTACGTTGAATTACATACCCTTTGAGATTATTTGCTTGCCAGCTCGTATTGGGCACTCATTTAAGCATCAGAGAGGGATTCTGGGTCACCGCCCGGTCTATCCCCTCTTGCAGGATTGCGTGGAGCAAAGGAGCTAGGATTGCCGTCAAGGTCCGTACCGGAGTTCCACCGTGATCCAACATTGGCGCCGTCTGTGGGAATCAAACAAAAAGCTGATATGCCTTCTACTCGATCAATGGCGGCTGGCAAGCACAGAAGACAGGGACAATCCGGTGGTTCCCGTCACCCCGCTGCAACAAATCTGGATTCAGTACTGGAACAGGAGGAAAACCAGAACCATCCCTCGGCTGAGCTCTCCCAGATAGGGGGGCACAATGGAGATCCTGAAGATGTTGCTCCTCAGCATCAGGGCAACAGGGGGCAGGAGGCTCCCCCAGCTACAGACTTGACAAGGGCCGTGGCGGAAGCCATGCCCATGTTTCTGGCGGCCGTAGAGGCTCTCTTGGATCGGAGAGAGGCTGCAAGGAGGCAGGAGGAGATGCCCCCGTTGGAGGAAGTGGCCCCGCCAACAGAGGGTCGGAACGCACAGGAAGCCCCGCCCCGAGGCCAGGACGGGAGTAGGGCAACCGGTCAGCCGGAGAGGTTCGTGGTTGATGGGCCAGGACCAGTACAGCACAGGACCATTCCTCTGAATGGTCCCATCACTCCCGACCAGGTGGTAAAGATTGAGAACATCTGTATGAGAGAGCAGAAGCCGCTGGTGTCGGAACTAAGGGATCGATCCACTCATCCCTTCGTCCCCCGACTCATCGACACCCTAGCCCCGCCTGGGCTAGGCATCCCCACGATAAAGGAGTATGATGGCGAAGGAGATCCAGTTCGTCATGTCCAGAAGCACCTCATGGCATGTCTGGGAAGAGCCCCGAATGAAGACATAGTGTGTACGCTGTTCCCAAACACACTTGGAGAAAGAGCCCTGACCTAGTTCTTTAGTCTGCCCCCAGGCTGCATCACTTGCTGGGCGGATATGCACGATCGGTTCATCCAGCAGTACCAGGGTCGGAGACGTTTATTGAAGAGCGTGAGGTCCCTGACCCAGGTGGTACAGAGGCCCGACGAGTCGCTGGCACACTATTACCAGCGGTACACAGCCAGTGTGGCAGAGATAGACGAGGAAATCTCGGAGGGCGAAACCATCCGCACCTTCATTCGGAACCTGACAGCCCCCTATGGCTCCGACCTAATGCACAGCGTGGCTGAGAAA
Organism: Clarkia xantiana subsp. parviflora; assembly: GCA_036873135.1. Classification (NCBI taxonomy): domain Eukaryota; kingdom Viridiplantae; phylum Streptophyta; class Magnoliopsida; order Myrtales; family Onagraceae; genus Clarkia; species Clarkia xantiana. The sequence goes on from JAPTYO010000001.1 coordinate 15,113,050, forward strand.
GCTGTGTGGAATATGGAGGCATTACAGAAGAGGGTGAAACAGCAGATCGATGTCCAGGAGTCGAAGATAGCCGCGGGAGAACTGGAGCCCCCAAAGTCGAACAAAGGAAAGCAGTCGGTTAAACCCTTCGACGATCGTAAGACAAAGGGCAAACCCGAGAGTAGTCGGAACCGGGGCCTACCTGATCGAAGGGACGATAGACGTTCTTCAAGGAAGGATAAGCGGGAGGATCTCGACATTCCTCTCAACTGCTCCATGGCGGAAGTACTAACAGTCATGGAACGACAAGGTATCTCCAGGTACCCTCCAAAGAAGGATGGAGAATTCTTGGGATCTCGTACGGATCGGTACTGCCGATTTCACCGCGCAAATGGCCACGATACCAACCACTGTCGAGAACTGAAGAAGGAGATCGAAAACCTGATCCAGAAGGGGAAGCTCAAAGAATTTGTCGGGGATAAGCGGTGTCGATCCCGCTCTCGGTCCCGATCGCGGTCCCGTTCCCGATCCCGCGACCGGTCCCCAAAGAAGAAGAGAACCGATCCAGAGTCGTCCGGTGCTCGCAAGGAGAGACGGGGCACTATCAATGTAATCCACGGAGGATTTGCTGCTGGAGGTGATACTTCATCCGCCCGAGAGGTCTATGCTTCTAGAATCCCTACGACGGTGGTGCTGGGTAAGAGGTCCCGATCCTGGACCTTGAAAGAAGAGATGGTAATCTCCTTTTCGTCGGAAGACCTCATAGGCGTGGAGACTCCGCACGACGATGCCTTGGTGGTAACCTTGGATGTAGACGGTTTCGAAATGAAGAGAATTCTAATCGACGGGGGAAGCTCCTCCGACATCGTATTCATGAACGCGCTGGAGGCTATGGGGAAGACGAAGAAAGATCTAAAGGAGGCAAACTTCCCGATGGTCGGATTCTCTGGCTCAACCTCCTATCCGCTAGGAGTAATCACCTTACCAGTGGAGTTTGGTAGCGGGTGGAAATCAGAAAGGAGGAACGTAGAGTTCGTGGTAGTCGATTCTGCGGGGACCTACAACGCGATCATCGGAAGAACCACCATTAACCCCCTGAAGGCGGTTGCCTCGACAGTGCACCAGAAGATGAAGTTCCTGACCGACCACGGAGTCGGAGAGGTTAAGGGTGACCAGGTGGCTTCTCGAAAATGTTATGTTAACGCCACCCGAAGGAGGAGACGAGAGGCCATGACTGTCCTTCAGACAGACACGGATCCTAGAGAAGAGTTTGGGCGTCCCGCCCCCGTAGAAGATCTGAAAGAAGTCGAGATCGACGGACCCCAGAGGAAGGTGAAAATCGGGTCCGCCCTGACTGAAGAGACATCCCAGAAATTAATTGAATTATTGAAGGAGTTCAAGGAGCTGTTTGCCTGGTCCCCAAGCGATATGCCAGGAATCAGCCCCGATGTGATCGTACAAGAGCTGAAGATAGACCCCGCGATCAAGCCTATCACGCAGAAAAGGCGTCCGATGGGCACGGACAAGAAGATCGCGATCCAGCAGGAGGTGGGCAGGTTGCTCGATGCTTGGTTTATTAAGGAGCTCTGATTCCAGACTTGGGTTGCTAATCCAGTGCTGGTGAAGAAAACTAACGGGAAATGGCGAATGTGTGTGGACTTCCGCGACTTAAACAAGGCTTGCCCAAAGGACTGTTACTCACTCCCGAGAATCGACCAGTTGGTGGATGCCACGTCGGGACATGAGCTGTTGAGTTTCATGGATGCGTATTCAGGCTACAACCAGATCAAGATGGCCAAGGAAGACGCTCCCCATACAGCGTTCTATGCGGACAGTGACATCTATCACTACGATGTCATGCCTTTCGGGTTGATCAATGCTGGGGCCACCTACCAACGGATGGTGAACAAACTGTTTGGAGATATGCTGGGAGAAACCATGGAAGCTTATGTGGATGATATGCTGGTAAAGTCCCGACAAGCCGAGGACTATGTGCACAACCTAACCATGGCATTTGAGCGGATGAGGCTCCATCAAGTTCGCTTGAACCCGACGAAATGCGCCTTCGGAGTCCACTCAGGGAAGTTTTTGGGCTTTATGGTGAGCCAGAGAGGAATTGAGGTGAATCCTGAGAAGCTGAGGGCAATCGAGGAGATGCAGTCTCCAATAAACCATCGGGAGGTACAAGTGCTGAATGGCCGACTAGCTGCAATGAATCGCTTCTTGTCCAAAGCCAGCGACCGATCAATGCCGTTTTTTGAAGTCTTGAGGGCCAACAAGAAATTTGAATGGACCGCCAAGTGTGAAGAGGCGTTCCAAGCACTCAAGCAGCACCTTCGCACCCTCCCGCCGTTGGCGAAACCAGTTCCAGGCGAGCCGCTCTACCTTTATTTGGCTGTTTCTGAATTTGCCATTAGCTCTGTGTTAGTAAAGATTGTCGAGGGTAATCAAGTCCCCATCTATTATGTAAGCAAGGCGTTTGCCAAGTCTGAATTAAACTATCCCGCCGTTGAGAAGTACCTTTTTGCGTTGATTATAACTGCTCGGAAGCTAAGGCCCTATTTCAACGCACACGAGATTACTGTGCTGACGAACCAGCCTTTGAAGCATTTTTTGAACCGACCGGATGCGTCGGGAAGATTAGTGAAATGGGCAGTAGAGCTTAGTGAGTTTCGCATACACTTCGCTCCAAGAACAGCCATTAAAGGCCAGGCATTGGCGGATTTTATAGCAGAATCTACAGCCCCCGATCTGGAAGAAGCGGGCCCTGTAGCGGGGGCAACCGTGGAGGTCCCGATAGAAGAACAACCAGAGAGGGCAGAGCAATCAGAACAGCCAAACAAGGAAAATACCTGGGAGATGTACACGGATGGCTCCGCGAGTTCAGACGGATCAGGAGCGGGCTTTTTGTAGATACCACCGGGCGAAGGTGAACCGCTCCGATACGCCTTGGCTTTAACATTCAAGGCCACAAACAACGAAGCGGAGTATGAAGCTCTTATCACGGGCCTAAAAATTGCTAAAGGCACGGGAATCGATCACTTGAGAGTGAAGTGCGACGCAGCTTTAATCGTGAACCAGGTTCAAGGGCGATACGAAGCAAGGAGTCCGATAATGAAGAAGTATCTGCGAGAGGTACAAGCCCTGAAAGAGAGCTTCAAAAGCTTCGATATCGAGGCAATTCCGAGGGAGGAAAATGTAGAGGCAGATGCCTTGAGCAAATTTGCCCTGTGGGCACCCTTGGAAGAAAATCGGAAGGTGCACTTCTTGGAGAAGGTGATCTTATATAAACATCGACCCAACACAGGTGTACACCATTGAAGCGAGATCAGAGGAGGAGCCAACTTGGATGACCCCGATAGTCGCGTACCTGACTACGGGGGCAGTCCCCGATGATCAAGTAGCAGCGGACAGGATACGTCGGATCGCGGCCAATTGTGTGATGCTAGACGATCAGCTGTACAAGAAGGGCTGGTTCTCGACTCCATACTTGAAGTGTGTGGCAGAACCTGACACCAATCGGATTCTGAAGGAAGTACACGAAGGGGTCGCGGCTTGTCATGAAGGGGCCCGATCCATCTTGAGGAAAGTGCTGAACTTGGGCTATTATTGGCCCACGATGAACAAGGAAGCAACGGCGTTGGTCCGATCCTGTGACGCGTGCCAGCGGTACGCCCCGAGTATCGTGGCTCCGGCCGCTAATCTGACATCCATCAAGAGCGCGTGGCCCTTCGCGCAGTGGGGCATCGACTTGGTGGGACCTCTTCCACAAGCCCAAGGACAATGTAAGTATTTACTTGTAGCAATCGATTATTTTTCGAAGTGGATAGAGGCGAAGGCACTGGCCAGAACAACGGGGAACCAGATTGTCAAGTTCCTCCAAACCCACATCGTGTCCAGATACGGGATTCCTAAGGTGGTGATCAGCGACAATGGCCCACTGTTTAACGGCTCTCAGGTGAGGGAGTATCTGGAGGAATTGAACATTGAGCATCGGACCGCCTCCGTACGCCATGCTCAGACTAATGGCCAGGTGGAGTCAGCCAACAAAATCGTGATGGATGGCCTGAAGAAGAGGGTCTATGCCTTGAAGGGCAAGTGGCTGAACGAACTGGAAAACGTACTCTGGGCTGTTAGAACGACACCCAAACGATCAACGGGGGAGACTCCGTTTGGCCTCGTTTATGGCACGGAAGCTGTCGCCCCCGTGGAGGTAGCTGTGGCGTCCCATCGGATGAGATATTACGAACATTTGACGAACGATGAAGTGAGACGTCTGGACTTGGACTTACTCGAAGAGAAGAGGCGGGAAGCCGATGAAGTCCAAGCTCGAATGCGATTAGCGACAGCCAGGTACTACAATCGGCGAGTGAAGTCCCGACAGTTCTTCGTCGGGGAGCTGGTTTGGCGTCGCAACGAGTTCACCCTTTTGGATCGAGTCAACAAGATGTCACTAAAATGGGAAGGACCTTACAAGGTCGTGGGGATGCCAGCTCCAAATGCGTACAAGTTAGAAGACCTCGATGGCAGAACGTTAAAGCATTCTTTTAGTGGCGAACACTTGAAGAAACACCATGCTTGAATAAAGTCGCCTTAAGTGGTGCCCGATAATGTCGCCTTAAGTGGTGCCCGATAAAGTCGCCTTAAGTGGTGCCCGATGTAAAATCGCCTTAAGTGGTGTATGCTGTTTATCGTTTAATTCGATGTAAGCCAATTTTGTGCCATCAATAAATAAAGAGGTTGCTTCCGATCAAGAATTATTCTTAGATTTACTCTAAGCTTTGTAAAGTCGCCTTGAGTGGTGCACGAGAAAAGTCGCCTTGAGTGGTGCACGAGAAAAGTCGCCTTGAGTGGTGCACGAAAAAAGTCGTCTTAAGTGATGCATGGGGCTAAGTCGCCTTAAGTGGTGCACAACCTTAGATTTATTCTAAGTATCAAAAAGTCGCCTTGAGTGGTGCACGATACTAAGTCGCCTTGAGTGGTGCACGATATTTAGGTTTATCCTAAGTAATAATTAAGTCGTCTTAAGTGATGCACGGGACTAAGTCGCCTTAAGCGGTGCACAATCCTTAGATTTATTCTAAGTGTCAAAAAGTCGCCTTAAGTGGTGCACGATATTAAGTCGTCTTAAGTGATGCGTGATTCCTAGATATTACTCTAAGTAATAATTAAGTCGTCTTAAGTGATGCACGGAACTAAGTCGCCTTAGGTGGTGCAAATTATTAAATCGTCAGGAAGGACGTATGAGAATGTCTTAAGTGTCGAGGTTTCGACCTAAGCACGTATAGTAAAGTCACTCGGAGAAGTGCAACGAAAGAATCGGAACTAAGAAAGTCTGATATTGATAAAGGGCTCAAGGGCCCGACGACGACAAAAGAGAAGAAGATACAAGGACTCTAAAAGTAAACATTTAAGCTTGGTCCTTGTCGGCAGCGTTGGCAGCAGCTGGTATAAGGGAATAAGATATATTATAGATAAATATATCTTATTATATTTAGATAAATATATCTAGATTAGGAATAGATATATTCTTAGTATATTATCAGATTATGTTTCTTATTATATTGCTATAGATATAGTCTTGTATCTATATATATAAGTACATGTACTCAACCCTAAATAAGATCAATAATACAATTCTCATTCTTCTATATGGTATCAGAGCCTTTCTAACTCCAACGAGTACAACTTACAAGCCGTCGCCCACCATCGCCGCTGTTCAGGGGCGGTCGGCACCGCCGTCAACTATGAAGATGTCATGCCGGCCGCCCCCTGGCCAATTCTAATTCAGTTTTTTTTATTTTTTTTTCTTTTCTAATAAGACAATAAATCCCTGCTTCCGTATCGATGATTTCTGCACCAACCTTTTGGTACCCGCTCCAACGAGCATAATTTTTTTTATCGGCCCATGCTCATGGCGGTATTTCTATCTACTTGCATCCTCGATCCTACTAGCTCCAACGAGCGAAAGTATCTGATCGCTACACCTGAGGACTCTTCCGTGGCTCCGTGACTAGCTTCAAGCTTTCTGATTGAGACTTGCTGCCTTTTGTTGGAATTAAGAGGTTTGCTCCAACGAGCAAATTCACCTCCGTCGTTTGCTTATCGTTCACCAACGTGAACATCGTGACCAGCAGCATCCTGACCGACTGGACTTCTCCGGGTCTCCGCCATTGCCGTCTAGACCTCCGGGCTACCGCCGTGCCGACTGGATGGATATTTCCGGGCTACCACCGTGCCGACTGGACATCTCCGGACTTCCGCCGTGCCGATTGGACCTCTTCGGACATCCTCCGATGAAGACTGGACTATTGGGGCATTCATTAATATTATTCGTATCAAGATCGGCATTCTTGTCAGAACGTCCGTCTTGCGGGGGCGTATAAGGGAATAAGATATATTATAGATAAATATATCTTATTATATTTAGATAAATATATCTAGATTAGGAATAGATATATTCTTAGTATATTATCAGATTATGTTTCTTATTATATTGCTATAGATATAGTCTTGTATCTATATATATAAGTACATGTACTCAACCCTAAATAAGATCAATAATACAATTCTCATTCTTCTATAGCTGGGTCCGCGGAGTCGGTAGCAGAAGGATCCACAGGATTGGCTTCGGGAGGATCGACTATCGGGGCGTCCGCACTTGGAAGTTCAGAAGCATCTTCGACAATTACGGGGGTACTCCCCCCATCACTCTCCTCGGAAAGAGCAAAATATTTCTTCGCAAAGGGAGCGAGGGAAGGAGACTTGTCGAAATTGATGGCGTCCTCGTACTCCAGGTGGAGCTCCTCAACCGCATTGAAGAGAGTATTCTCCACCTCCGCGCCAAAGAACTTCATGGCATCAGCTTGGAAGTCCCCGGACCTCCGATAGTCCTCCCGACCCTTTACCTCCGCCTCGGCCAGCTGCGCAGGAAACCCCGCGATTTGCTCCTCCAGAGCCTTCTTCTCGAGGACCAGTTTATCCTCGGCAGCCTTCTTCTCCTGGGCCAGCCTGTCCATAGCCGCCTCCCGCTCCTGCCGCTCTTGCCTCAAGAGCCCCTCGAAGTCCCCGATCTGCTTCTGGAGGTCCCGAACCTTCTGATCAAGGACAGCCTGTTCCTTGACAAGCTTTCCCCGCGAAGATTGGGAGGCCTTAAGATCCTCCTGGAGCTGCTCGCGGATCCCTCGGTCCCGCTCCCGGGACTCATCGTAGGCAATGACATACCCGATGAGGCGGTTGAAGTCCCCGAGCTCCTGCAATAAGAAGGAAAAGTGTTAATGGACAAACGACCCGATTTATCATCAAAAAGAAAGAAGCGAAGTCCTACCTCTATACGGCGCATGGCCATATCCCTGACCTCCTGATGCATGTGCGTCCGATTGAGGCAAATCGGATACCGCATAGTAGGCAGGATCGAGCCTGACAGCAGATGCAGGGCCAACTCCCGGTCCTGCTCCCCTTGTGTAAGCGGGACTCCTTGAAGCGTCTGGATAGGAGTCCAGGGGGCATTCTCTTGTGAAGGATCGAAGGGCCTGTAGAAGTTCCCATCGAGAGCAAGAGGAGAAAGAGGACGATGAGTGGAAGGGCATGCCTCCGTCTCGGCCCGAACAGGGGAAGGAGTGAAGTCATGGATGGGCGAGGGCTGCCGCTGCTGCGGAGAAGATGAAGGAGGCGGCCCCTGAGGGGTTGGTTTCAAGGGGGATTGCCCCGTCTTCCGACGCTGACGAAGGGAGCCACCCTCGTCAGTCTCCTCGGAGGAGTCCAAGGTTTCCACCTGACGAAATTTTTCGCCAGTCGGAGCCTTCTCTCCAGCTGAGGAAGGCACCCCCGCTGAAGATGGTAGGTCCGCGGAAGCTGCGGCACCTGATGGAGCTCCCGAGCGACCTGCACCTGGAGGATGAGAAGCTTCAGAAATGTAGTCAGGAAGTTCATCAGGATTCTTACACCAAATGATACGTCGGGAGACGTATTGATCCTTCCCGTGAAAATGATAGTAGCCCGCCTTCAAGACACGAGGAGTTTCGCCTCGAAGGATTCGTTTGACGTCAGCGATACGGGCCTCTTTGGTTGAAGGTATCAAATCCTTCGGGACCATCCTCCTGTATGATTTTATAGCAAGTCGGAGCTTTTTACCTTCTTCAGCATTCTGGACATCAAAAAGCTGGTCCAGATCCACCCGCTTCCGCTTAGGTTGCTCCGTTGAAGGAGACCCCGACCGAGCAGCAGCCTTCTTGGCGGACTTCCTCTTCCGCGAAGGGCGGACAGCATCAGTCTCTCCCTGCTTAAGGAATACATCGGTCAGCACAGATACCTTCTTGGCTGCAAACAGTAAACAAAGAAGAGTTAGAAGTTTACCCAAGGGACCATATTAGAAGGGCCGTCAAAGAGCTGCCCCCCAGAGACAATCTCGAGGAGTCGGATCCCGGCGTGCACCAGGTCCCGCTCCACAAGTGAGTTGGCGTTGAGGGGAGTGTGAGACTCCCCCCATCGATAAAGCTGAATAAGTTGGAGAGTTTCAAAATCCTCGTCGGAGTAAGTATGGAAAGCAGGCGGAGGGTCTGCTGCCACCTCCCACCGAGGCCAGGGAATCGAAGAGTGTCGGATGAAGAAGTAGCTCTTCTTCCAGCTACTGTTGTCGGACCCTGTATCGACCAAGAGTCCCCGACCCTTGACCACCTTCCAGGTGTCATTGGTCCAACCACATCGGGCAAGCTGCTGCTTACTCCACTTGGGCATCCGAGGGTAGAAGGCGCAAACCCCCGCCTCATTGCACTTCATCCCATAGAAGGTTCTGAAGAGCTGGAGGCTGTAGACCCACTTCTGTCGGAAGCAGAGAACTTGAAAGGCGTTCCAGAGGCGGATGGCATGGGGAGAAAAGGTAGTGGGGTGCGTTTTGTAATGATGGCACAGCTCGACCAGATTACCACAAAAGGGGAATCTGATCCCCGCTGATACCTGTCCCGTAGAGACAAATACCTCCCCTTCTTGGGGACGAGTAACCTCAGGGTTACTCGAGGGGCGAGGCCAAGGATATGGGAATCGGGGTTCCCAGGTAATAGTGATACAACCCTCTCGGAGGGCTGCATCATAAGCAGTATTGGAGATCTCATTCAGAGCATAGTCAAAGTTAAAAGGTTTTCTCCCCTCGGAGCTGGAACCGCTGTCTGAAAAACAACCATGGCAAGAGAAATACAGTGGGACTCTTGGAAAGCTATAAACAAGGAAAAGACGAACAAGCAACAAAGGGGAATCCCTTACCAGACATGATGAAGTAGAGGTTGAGGAGATGAACGAAGCGTCGCCGGAAAGATGATCGGAGAAACTCCAAAGACCTTCGAAATCACAGAGCTTGGAATCGCAGAGAAATCGCAGAGAGCTTTTGAGAATTCGAAGACGGTAAAAGTTAAATTATGACCATGGCTGGGGTTTTATAGTCGAAGAAGACGGTTGAAAGGACACTTCGATCCGAGTCGTCGAAGTCGAAGAGTCTTAATCTGGACCGTTGAGATGAAACGTGCAGAAGGACAACAGACGTAATGATGAAACGGCCTGAAAAGCACTTTTTCAGAAAAGGACAGGCGCGAAAAATCAGGCACGTGGGCTGAAAACGTCGCTTCATTATCTACTGCATTTAATGAACTGGGGAACCGAGGAGACCCCTAGGATTTAACAGTTATCTACAAAACATTGAGGAAACGTCTGATAATTGAGTAACTGAACCAAGGGAAAGATCCCCGATTCCAGTATCGGAAGATCGGGAGTTAGAAGACACGACGAACTAAAAGTCCCTCATGTCTTGGGGGCAAATGATGGGTTCGATTATAGCCGTCAGGCCCTTTAACGGGGAGGAAACGGCAAACGGGCCCACCAGGCCCAAAATGAAGGTCAAGATGACCTAGGAGAAGGGTCCCGACGAAGGGAGTCCCGATGATGAAAGGTCCCGACAGAGTCGGTTCCGACAGATGAGCTGGAAGCTCCCGATGAGAAGCCTTTAAGTAGGCCCTGATGATGAATCCCTGAGAACGATTGGTCCTGTCACGATGACGAGGGGCCCCGAGCGGTGACACAACGAGTTAACTCTTGAGTCCCCGACTGGAGTCGGGACTTGTTACCAGAGGATAAGGCCAGGATACGCGGGGCGTGGCCGAGATACGCGGAACGTGGTTAAGATACACGGAGCGTGGACGAGATACGCGGGGCGTGGCCGAGATAAGCAAGATCACGTCCGAGATATGCGGGATACGGGCTAACCACCCCCAACGGTTCACCAGGTACCTGAGGCATCTCTTCGCCTATAAAAGGGCAAGAGGTCACCTTAGAACACTTACGTTGAATTACATACCCTTTGAGATTATTTGCTTGCCAGTTCGTATTGGGCACTCATTTAAGCATCGGAGAGGGATTCTGGGTCACCGCCCGGTCTATCCCCTCTTGCAGGATTGCGTGGAGCAAAGGAGCTAGGATTGCCATCAAGGTCCGTACCGGAGTTCCACCGTGATCCAACAGGTGTGACTACCATGGTACGTGGGGGCACAAAACAAATGACTGCATGGTGTTGAAAGTTGAGATTGAAGGGATGATCTACAAGGGAGAACTGAAAGAATACATAGCACCGGAGGCATCCACCACACACTAAAGGAACATCATCGATGAAACAACCATATCATTGGTTTATCTTTCGTTTAATGCATGTCTGTGTTTCTAGTCTTTCATAACAACTCTCGAGGCGGAAAGCTCATGAAGTATTTCCAACTCTTTTACTACTTATTTTTTTTCCCTAAAGGATGTCCTGGACTACCTACAACATTCACCTTGTGTATAATGCATGAATATCTTCAATGAAGAAGATGTTCATCAAAATATTTTCTAAGTATGAGATAGCGCCATCGCCACAGACTCCTTACTTAGATACAAAAACCAAGTGCATGTCACTTTCTGTGCCCTCTGAGAAACTGTCTCGTGAAAAAATATCGCGCCCTCCGAGAGCCTATCTCGCGAACACATTATGTGCCCTCAGAGAGCCTGTCTCGTGAAAATTATATGTGCCCTCTGAGTGTTAGTCTCGTGAAAATAATTTGTGCCCTCCAAGAGCATGTCTCGTGAATATAATTTGTGCCCTCCGAGAGCATGTCTCGTGAAAATAATATGTGCCCTCCGAGAGCCTGTCTCGTGAAAATAAACTGTGCCCTCGAGAGCCTGTCTTGTGTAAATAATATGTGCCCTCTGAGAGCCTATCTCGTGATAACACTCTGCGCCCTCCAAGAGCCAATCTCGCGAACAAACTCTATGCCCTCCGAGAGCCTATCTCGTGATAAAACTCTTCGCCCTCCGAGAGCCAATCTCGCGAACAAACTCCGTGCCTTCCGAGAGCCTATCTCTTGATAACACTCTGCGTCCTCCGAGAGAAAATCTCGCGAACAAACTCTGTGTCCTCTGAGAGCCAATCTCCTGATAACATTCTGCGCCCTCCGAGAGCAAATCTCGCGAACACATTCCGCGCCCTCCGAGGGCCAGTCTCGCGAAAAATATTTACAACATCCCAAAGAACGTAGCTTGAAAAGTCTTTCTTTTACAAAGCAAGGATATATAATATGAGAAACATGCAAGTTTTTTCATGATGACCTTACAAGTATCATGATACACGAGAATGCTTAAAGGACATCAAGTAAGTAAATGCAAGCACAAGAAAGGAGCACGCAAAGAAGGAACCACATAAACAACCACAAGCAGTTATCATAACCAAGTAGCAAGTCATCCTACCATCCACACCATAAGCTAAGGCAGACATCTTAAAGAGAACCAACACAACCAACTCTAGTAGCAAAGCCATAAAACTCTTAAGTATGAGGCTTTCAAAATAAACTCAACCCAACACGGGGAGAAACCACTCAACCCAACAAGGGGAGGAAAAGCAAAGAAATGTGTACAAGGACAAAGATATCATATAATCAACCTGATGCCACTGCACAGTCCTCACGGTCCTAATGCTCAGAAGAAGAAACAGAAATAGAACTCGTAGATGACGAAGAAGAACTCGACTCAGTGACATCAATAGGTACGGTATCCTTCTGCAGAGGTACCTCAACAACATTCCCGGCAACTGCAGCCTGGCCTCTGAGTACAGCAACATAACCTTCGGCATAAGGACCGAAATCACCCAGATCACCAAACGGAAAATGGGGATTCATACTGAAAATCTGATCAACGAGATATTCTCCAAACTGATTCATCTCCTTGTCGCATCGAACTTTGAAATCAGAAGCATAGGCAGGGGAAGCTTTATACTTAGCCACCGCGGAAACTCTCTCCTCCGTGTGACACTTCTTCTCGATGTTCTTCAACTCCGCAGTATGGAGGGAAGAATCAACCTCAGCCTTTTGGCGCAACTCAGCAACAGTAGTCTCAAGCAAGGCTACCTGATCTCAAAGCTCTTGCACCTTCAAATTAGAAAGGCGAGCCTTCTCCTGAGGACTGCTAAGCTCAACCTTCAAGGATACCTGGGCATCCTCAAGCACCTTCTTCTCGTCGGATAGCTCAAGAGTAACGGCCGAAAGATTGACAGTGTCAGCAATGCCCTGAAACAACAATAAAACATTCAAATCACATAGGCGATAAACGAGCATACAAAGAAGAACAAAAAGAATAAAAAACTTACAGGGGCATAGCGAGAAAGAACTCCATGGACCAATGTCTTGTTTCTTTAGGAGAAACACGAGGGGAGATGCGATCCCCAGGGGAAACGGCACTGTAAAAATGCGAACCCCTACCTCCGGTGTGCGCAAAGAAACATGACGATCAAGGTGGTACTCCTTCAATCCAGAAAAAGGAGTCCACTCAGAGCCTGCAATGTCTTCATCAGTAGCGAGACACAAATCCTCACAACTCAAGACTGGAGGACGGCCTGTCTCTGCAAAGTATGGTATGATCACAAGGCATAAGAAACAAAGCATTTACAAGAAAAGTGAAAGTAACAAACATGAGGTTCGTCCCCTCGAATGGGGGGCAGGAGAGGGAGAAGGGTCATCAAGGTGTATGGTCATCCTGTCCCTCTCCATAGGTCGCTTCCCCTTGTCTGGAAGAGGAGGCGCCTCTTCGACCACCATCTCTTTATCAGAAGAAGGGGTCGGTACGCGGGCGTTCGAGGGAGGATCCTTTACGTATTTCTTTTTCTTTGCATTCGAGGGCCTGACCTCAGAGTCATGTTTCCGCACCTTGGACTTAGACTGGCTTGAACTCTTACCGACTAAGAGTACGCGCTCAGTGATTAGAGGCGAATGCTCTCATAACATAAAGAAAGCAACATGAGAACAGATATAAGTATGTCATAAAGTAAAGAGAATAGAAGAGGAGGAAAACATACTAGAGGTTGCAACCGCCTTCCCTGACTTAGAAGGTTTCAAGACCTTTGGATCAGAACTAGAAGGCGCTTTCTTCTTATTAATGGCAATGGTGCGTTCGGAATGCTCCACCTTCACATTATACATTTTTCCATGAAACCAACCTACAAGCCGAAAACAAAACGCGAATGAAAACAAGAAGATTAATAACATACCAAATATGCGGAAGGAGGGGTCAAGCGAATCCCCGCCTCATATAAGTCCATCTCGAACACCTAAGACACGGGACAATAAGATTTGGTCTGGTGGCTTTGGTAAATGATCTTCATAGTCTCCTTGTCCGAAGAAGAAAACTCCCCAAAGCTGGGCCGGTCATCCGAGCGATCGTCGCAAAGGATTGACCAGGTAAAGTAATGATCAGACAAAGAAATAATGTTTGGACCAATGACTCAATGAACGATCGACAGAAGTCATAAAGCGATGGTCATTATCCCTCTCAACCTCACACAGTCCCAACTCCTTGAATCGAGCATCTTTAAGAGGATGGTAACGTGTCACCATGGATGCAACCCCAGTGTTCTTCTTGTACTGGAATCGATAGAAACACCGGAATAGGACCAAAGAATACTTCCAAGAGTGCGAATGACATAACACTCGGAAGCTCACCCAGGCACGGATAGTAGTGGGAGCAAGGTTCACGGGCGAAATCCCATGAAACCGACAAAGTTCGATGAGATCGTCGCATTAGGGATAACGCAACCCATATCGAATCTGAGAAGTGTACACTACAACCTTTCCCTCCGGGGGCACCGTCACGGTCTGACGAACGTTTTTCAGAGATGGAAGAAAGGGATACAAGGGTTTGTCTAAGGGCCTGACATTGCCTAACTCAAGGTACTCGTTAAACTCACGTCAACCCAACCAATTCACCGACAATGGTGCGGAACCTAAATCGAAAGCAGTAAGAGATTCCAAACTTAAAATAAACTCCGACTCAGACCAATACTGAAGCTCAGTGTCTGACTCAAAAAACGACTCTGAGCTAACATCAGGAAAGAAAGTAACACGAAGAACCGAGGGGATGAAGAACTTACTCAGTCTACGCAAGATGTAACGTCATTGCAAGGTCTGAGTCTTATGACATCACCACAAGTATAAAACCTGCCATATCAAGCTAAGTATCAAAACAGAGTGACTTCCGAGGTAAGATCGGAAACAGTGCAACGTTGACTTATCGACAGTTATACAACAAAACAATCAACGAATATCAATTGTGGCTCAATAACGCCCAACAACAACAACGGCTAAGTACGAGTAATTTTGCGACAACAAAATCGAATAAGGAAAATTTACTCAGGCAAAGACCATTTTTCGAGAAAATGACGATTGTCCGATCAAACACGACAATCACAATTCAAGCATTCAGGAAATCATCAAAAGTCAAGCCTAGGCAATCTAAATACGAGCATTTGATATGTTCACAGAAAGGAAAAGATCAAACCTTCGGAAATCCCGAACCAATTCGAACACTCGGTTCAAAATTGGAATCCCGCCGTGGCCAAGAAGGTGCCGTCATCGTCGGCAAGACCTCCGTTGTCCCCCGCCGGAGCCCTATCGCACCGGAGAACCTCCCCTCGCCGTCCGATGTCGCGCCACGTGGAGGATTAGACTGGCCCTCCCCCTCCCGACGCCGCGCTGGTCGACCTCCACTGCGGCTGGCCTCGCCGTGCCTAGCTGCTCGCCGCGCCGCCCGTCCTGACCCGGAGCCTGCCGTGCTGTTCCGGAATCCCCCTCTCCAACCGATGGCTTTCGGACTGGCCACCCCCTAATTTTAGGGCAAACAACTTTCTTGACCCCCAAGAATGAGAAATTAGAGAGAAAAGATGATGGTGGCTCTAAGTGAGGTAATTCTCTTCTCTTATTTTATATGTAAAGGTATGTAGGGATTTTGGAGGATACATAATCTCCACCATCAATTTGAATTAAAGAAGATCTAAGGGTTAGATAGAAAACTATCACATTTACTCACTCTTAACTATAGTTAAGCACATCTTCACTCAAGTTACCATTATCCATACTTAGAAATTTTTTAGACATGATTCAAATATTTTTTATACATGGAACCCCTTCACACGTACACCCATGGATTACTGTATTATGAAATCGGACTGCATCAACCTATAATCATGATCGCATTGCATTCCCGTGTATATTAACATTTTTAGAATATATACATGAAGAGATTGAATTTCATTTCATCCATATTTTACGGACACGTGCCTATGCACGTGCACGTTTACTCTAACGTTTACAATTGCTCTATTTTGAGAAATGGAGGAAAAGGCATGGAAAACGCGCCTGTGGACAAGCAAAGGATTCGTCAAGAGGTAAAACCACGGCTTCAAATTGCGCGTGTCATCCAATCATAAAATAGAGTCAACCAAAGGATAGACCGTTGGTTGACTTGGGGGCATGTGATGGATATATGCCATACTTGAACCCGCTTTAATTTGGATTGTCTTATTCTGGCCACCCCACTTACTATTATAATTCGAAACTTTGACCCGAACATATTACCCACAGCGCGAACGACCCGGACGAGCAAAAAATACTCACCCGGACCTGTCCGCAGGCCCGATCTCTCCTAGGAGAGATCGGTCCGGCTAGACCGATCCCAGGACCTAGGGGTCGGATTTTTTATCCAACCTCGAATGTCCCGAGACCCTTCACGGACGTCGTACCCCCCCCCCCCCCCCAAGGGCAGGTGCGACGTCCCGAACCTTGTCACACAGACCTCTTCCCACGGAGTCCCGACATCTTTTTACCCGACTCACACTTAGACTTTTTCACCAAACTCTCCATGCCATTAAGGGTTTAACCCCTTCATTACGTGTTAATTAAGTGCGCTTAGGGATTGATGGATATACGCCCAATTTGAACCCGTTGACTTCCGAATCGTTGTATTTTTATCATCCCATTAATGATTATAAATCGAAACTTCAACCCGAACACTTCGCGAGAACACCAACGACCCGGACGAGGCCGAAGCGCTCGTCCGGCCGAGTCAAACTCACCTAGGTGAGGTTGGGTTGCCACACCCGACCTCCCCTAGGGGAGATCGGGTGGACCAACCCGATCTCTCCTAGGAGAGATCGGGTCCACCAACCCGATCTCTCCTAGGGGAGATCGGGTTGGCCAACCCGACCTCCCCTACGGGAGATCGGGTAGGCCAACCCGATCTCCCCTAGGGGGGATAGGGTTGGCCAACCCTATCCCCCCTAGGAGGGGTTGGGTGGCCTCATCCAACCCCTACCCTTGGGGATCGGATTTCCCTTCCCCCCAAGGGCCCCGACACCATTCTTGGACTCCCATAATCGGTTAATCCGCCAACCTTCTCTGTATCCTAAGGTCTTAATTATGTGCTTAAAGGTTAATTAACTGTGTTTAAAGGTTAACGATGTCATTAAGCCACCTTAATGACACCGTTGCCTATAAATACCACACCTCCACTCTTCATTTGATCATCTTGGCATATTGCATAATTTTGCTCTGACATCTCTCTAGCTTTATCTCTCTAAAACCGTACTGACTTAGGCATCAGAGAGGGTTCATCAGGCACCACCCCCCCCCTCTGTGCGTGGTATTGCCCCTCTTGCAGGGCGAGAGGAGAAGAGAAGCTAAGGACGGAAGGACACGAGTTAGGACAGCACAACCCGAGAGCATCAGATCCGCGACATCTCCAGTGAGGAACGAGACTTGAGTCGACCGCCCGTTGACCCTAGACTCGGAGCCTAACACTTGGCGCCGTCAGTGGGCTTCGGACAGAAAGCCTGGCAATAACAAGAGCAATGACGAACAACAGGGTGTCTAGGCACCACCGCCCACCCGGGGGCAATAGGCGAAGGAGAGAGCCTATACCCCAGGGACGACAGCCTAACCCAGGGAAACTGCCAGTGCAACCAGAACCACAAGGAACCCCACAGCCTCCTCAACACAACAACCAGGAGGGAGGACCCTCACGCCCAGCTGGGGCTGAGTCCTCCACAGCCTCAACCCCCTTGGCAAGGAGGCCAGAGAGAGAGAGGGAGCAACAGGGAGTGCCATCCCAACACACGGCACCCCCTGAGGGATATTACTATGAGGCGCAACCCCAGGGGTACCCGTATGGGATGCCGGCCCAAAGGAATGACAACCGCGCCTACACAACATACACAAGGCCGGTATACACCCAGGGGACAAACACGGAAGCTCATGAAGCAGAACAGCTCCCAACGGAAGAGCACCACTCGCACCCCCGAGCTGGGCAACGAGAGGAGCAAAGAAGAAATTACCAGGAGCCACCCCCAGAGGGAAGGCAACAATTCGTGCCTCCTAGGCAACAGCAGAACGCCAGGGCTTACACCCCACTGGGGGAGGACAGACAAGCAAGACCTCCAAGGAGGCAAGAATTCTATGAAGCACCCCAGCAGGGACACCAAGGATATACCTACAGTCCGTATCAATACGGACAAGGGATCCCGGCAAGCCCTATCTATAACTACGGAGGCTATCAGAGAAATTACACTCCGACACCGATATTGATCACTCCGGAAGAAATAGAGGCAATGCTAACAAGGAAAATGAATGAGTCAAAGAAACACAGCTTGCATTGTCTAAATGACAAAACGAACCACCCCTTCACGAGGGAATTGGAGATGAGCAAGGTGCCGGACTCCCTGCATACAGTCCAGATTGCAAAATACAATGGCAAGGGAGACCCTTTGGAGCATATTCAACAGCATGAAGCCTCCTTATTTGGGAGAACTACTGATGAGAGATACAAGGCACTCCTATTTCCAAACACCCTATCAGGGGTGGCCTCACACTGGTTCTTCAGCCTACCCTCTGAGAGCATCCACTCATGGGAGCAGCTAAAGGCGAAGTTCCTTCAGAGGTATCTAGAAGAAAGGAAGCTCCTCAAAGGAACAGGCTCCATCGACGACGTGAAGCAAGAAAATGATGAATCCTTGGCCAGTTACTACACTAGGTTTAACCAAAACATAGCAGACATCCAGGGCGACATCACTGAGGGTGGGATAATACGAGCCTTCATCAGAAACCTAGGCCGCTTCGGGTCAACGCTGGCAGAAAAGATGGCCAAGAAACCAGCGAGCACCTTAGAGGAGCTTGCAGGAAGAGTAAAAACTCATATAGACCTGGAGAGGCACAGGGCAAGTAAGAAAGCCAAGATCCAAGCAGCTAAGGAAGACAATGCAAAGCCGAACAGAGGAAAGCCACCTCAAGCACCTCAACACACAAGGCAGCAGGAATGGCGTCCGCCCCAGCAAAGAAATCAAATGGGCGAACCACTGAAAGCTAGGGAAATCAACGTCATCAAGTTCATCCCATTGAACGCCACTCCAGCTACTGTCCTCAGAGAGATGCGGAATCAGAAACTCTGGTCACCCCCTGCAAGGTGGAGAGCCCCAATGGTGGGGACACACAAGGATAGATGGTGTGATAACAATGAAGCATACGGGCATGACACGAACGAATGCTTCAGCCTAAAGCTAAGCATCAACAATGTCATCCAAAGGGGAGAACTAAAGCAGTTGGTGGACCATGGGGGCAATAGCATACAGTTTGGGCCATCATACAGGGACAAAGGCAAGAGCAAGGTAGACTACAATCCTCCACCCAACAAGAGAGGAACCATAAACATGATACACGGAGGAGTGGCATCAGGTGGCCCACCTGCTAATGAAAGGGAGGTTTACGCATCCAAACTGAGTTCAGTGCCAAGATGGAGGAAAAGGCCAAGAGAAGGAGAGGAGATGAAGATTGAATTTTCGGAGAAGGACAAGAGCCATATTGTCTTCCCACATGACGATGCGTTAGTCATCACAATAGACATTGACAATTTTGATGTAAAGAGAATACTGGTAGATGGGGGCAGCTCAGCAGACCTCCTAAGCCTAACGGTCCTAGAAGAAATAGGGAAAACAAAGGCAGACATCAAACCAGTCAACTTCCCTCTAGTTGGCTTCTCAGGAGCAACAAGCTACCCCCTGGGAATGATAACCCTGCCGGTGACCATGGGCCAAGGATGGACACAGCTGAAGGTGAATGTTAACTTCTTGGTGGTTGAAAGCCTGGGAGCCTACAACGGGATCCTAGGAAGAACAACCATAAACCCATACGAAATCGTGCCATCCACCGTACACCAGAAGTTGAAGTACATCACTGAGAATGGAGTCGGAGAAGTCTTGGGTGATCAACGCACTGCGAGGCAGTGCTACGTCAACTCCATGAGACGTGGATCACACAGGACAGACACAGTGGCGATGGTCATGGTAGGAGCCAATCAATACAGCAAGAAGAAGGGAAGGAGACAAAGGCAAGGAAAGATGAAGAACGGAGTTGTACTCCGTTTGAGCAGGCAGTTTTTTCTAACAACACCTAAGAAGAGACACATGAGCAAGGCTGTGAAGGTGACAGCCATACCTTGGCAGCCAGAAACCATAGAAGGGAAAAGAACAAGGGACTCCATTATAAGAGGCTTCCGTTACATCGATGATATCAAGCAAATGCCGCAGGAGCCACTATCAAGCTACTTCCAGAGATTCTCCAGTTATGGTGCCAACATGGACATCACAAGAGGAGAAGCCGTCAAAGCATTCATTCGAAACATGCACCCAAACTCATTTGAGGCCTATGGAGGGCTTTATGAGATGATCATGACAAGCACGATGAGAGAGCTCAAGGAAAAGCTAGACAAGGCGTTTGCAAAGGAGATGGAGCAACTGGATGAAGTCCTGGAGAAAGAAAGAGAGACTGACACACTGGGAGGAGGTGTAAATTTCAAATTCACACCCCTTAAAGTGAGCACAGAAGAAATTTTTCAGAAGTACCTCAAGGAGGAGCTACCCACATGTAGAGAGGAGGGCAAGGCCTTCCTAGGAAGAGATGCACAGGGATGGTGTGAGTACCACGGGACCTGGGGGCATCAAACCAACAACTGCATGGTGTTGAAGATAGAAGTGAAGGAAATGATTCACAATGGAGGCCTAAAGGAGTACGTGGCAACAAACAAATTGACCACCCCATATCCTTAGTTTCATATTTAGCACTTCGCATGTTCAAGCTCTCTAAGTTTTTCAAAAACAACTTTTGAGAAGGAGAACTCACGAAGTTACTCCAACTCTACAACTATCTTTGATTTCCTCCAAAGGGTGTCTTGACCCACCCAAGGCACCCCATCTGTACAAAAAACATGAATGCTCTTAAGGGAGTAGGATTTCCTTTAAAGGTATTTTCCAATGAATGTGGTGATATAATCATGAAGTTATCCTTACACAGATATGACTTCAAGTCAACAACGAATTTCGACGCCCCCAAGAGCGTATCTTGAGAGTAGTTTCAATACTACGACCCTCGACGCCCCCAAGAGCGTATCTTGAGAGTAGTTTTCATACTACGACCTTCGACGCCCCCAAGAGCGTATCTTGAGAGTAGTTTTTATACTACGTCATTCGACGCACCAAGAGCGTATCTTGAGAGTGGTTTCCAAAAACTACGAATTTCGACGCCCCCAGGAGCGTATCTTGAGAGTAGTGTTCATACTACGACATTCGACGCCCCCAAGAGCGTATCTTGAGAGTAGTTTCTATACTACGACCTTCGACGCACCAAGAGCGTATCTTGAGAGTGGTTTCCAAAAACTACGAACTTCGACGCCCCCAGGAGCGTATCTTGAGGTAGATTTGCAACCTACCAGATTCGACGCCCCCAAGAGCGTATCTTGAGGTAGAAAAAACACTACCAGATTCGACGCCCCCAATAGCGTATCTTGAGGTAGATTTCAAACTACCAGCTTCGACGCCAACCAGGAGCATATCTTTGGTCTAACTTGTGCCCTCCGGGAGCCTATCCTGTGAAACGTTAAGTGCCCTCCGAGAGCCAGTCTCGTGAACAGATTTCGACGCCAACCAGGAGCGTATCTTTGGTCTAACTTGTGCCCTCCGGGAGCCTATCCTGTGAAACGTTAAGTGCCCTCCGAGAGCCTGTCTCGTGAACAGATTTCGACGCCAACCAGGAGCGTATCATTGGTCTAACTTGTGCCCTCCGGGAGCCTATCCTGTGAAACGTTAAGTGCCCTCCGAGAGCCAGTCTCGTGAACAGATTTCGACGCCAACCAGGAGCGTATCTTTGGTCTAACCTGTGCCCTCCGGGAGCCTATCCTGTGAAACGTTAAGTGCCCTCCGAGAGCCTGTCTCGTGAATAGTTTTCGACGCCTACGAAGAGCGTATCTTTGGTCTAACAGTACCATACATACCATTCAAAGGGTATCAGAAGAGAGTATTACACCATCACTAAGAAGGATCCCATGAGAAAGCAATTTCAAAGTAAAGTGATGTGAAGAACACATAATGTTTTTTCTTGATGAAATAGCAGGTATGGCATGAAGGAAAACACAATAGAAGGATAAGTAAAGGAAACACACCAAGGAAAGATTCCATAATCAAAGGAGTACATACAAAAGCATACGAAGTACCAATGTAAAGCCAAGCGAACCACATAGTCAACAACACAATACGACAAAGGAAAGCAACACAAAACCCCACAACAATCCCAAAAGATACTCAAACCATCAAAGGGGAGAAAGAGTATGGTTATATATACAAAGATAGCAAGATGTAGACACATCAATCAGAGCCTTCGGGAGAGTCACCCTGACCCCCTGAGGCTGAACCACCGGTAGAGATGGAGGAAGAGGAGGAGTCTGACGTATCGATATCCACAGGCGTAGCATCCACCTGTGTAGGGGCAGGCTCGTCTGCAACAACAGCCTGACCCCTAAGAACAGCCATGTAGCCAGTAGCGTATGGCCCAAAATCACCAAGATCGCCAACTGGAAACTGAGGATCAATGCGGAAAATATGATCAACCAAATACTCACCAAACTGGTTCATCTCCTGAGTGAGCCGCACGCTATAGTCAGCAGTGAAGGCAGAAGAAGCCTTGTATTCAGACACTGCGATAATCCTCTCCTCCGCCCGGCACCTAGCTTCCAACTTCCGCAACTCCTCAGAATGGAGTGAAGATGCAACCTCAGCCTCCCGGCGCAAGCTACCTACGGTAGTCTCAAGTAAGGACACTTGGTCCCTGAGCTCCTGCATCTTCAGATCAGATAAGCGCGCCTTCTCAGCAGCAGTGGCGAGCTCCGCCTTCAGAGAGACCTGGCTGTCCTCAAGGGTCTTCTTCTCGTCAGATAGCTCGAGCACAAGTGATGACATGTTCACCATGTCAGACATACCCTGATAATTCAAACAAGGGATGAGTAACCGAAAAACCAACCACATAAAAGTATAAAGAAAAAAGCAAGGAACAACTCACAGGTGCATAACGAGAGAGTACACCCTGAACGAAGCGCCGAGTCTCCCCAGGAGACTTAGTCTGAGCAGCACGATCGCCAGGAGGGATGGCACCGCGAAGTACACGGATGCCAACCTCAGGAGTCCGCAAAGAGGAGTCGCTATCAAGGTGGAACTCCTTCAAACCAGCGAAGGGAGTCCACTCGGACCCAACGACATCCTCGTCAGTAAGACGTGCGAAGTCCTTCCGACTCAAAGCCGGAGGCCCACCTATACAAGCGAAGCAAGTCAAAGGAAAATATAAACATAAAAGCATCAGTGATAAGGTAGAGATCGAACCTGATGACCGTGCCGTCGGCTGGGGGGCAGGGGAACCACCACCAACAGGTCGCTTCCCTTTATCAGTATGGGAAGGCGCCTCTTCGACCACCATCTCTTTATCGCGAGACAGGGTCGGGGGACGAGCAACAGGCGAAGGAGGATCCGCAGCTTTCTTCCTCTTGACAGCCGAGGCCCCGGCCTCAGAGTCAGATCTCCGTGACTTGGACTTGGAAGGTCCAGAGTCTTTGCCTACGGAGACAACCCTCTCGGTCACCAAGGGAGAGCGCCCTAGCAATGTAAGAAAAACAAGATAAGGAAAACACAAGTATACCATAAAGAAGCAAACATGAGGAAGTATACCAGAGGCCCCAGCCTTCTTCCCAAGCATGGGGGATTTCTTCAGAGTGGAGCTAGAAGGAGCCTTCCTCTTGCTCAGGTCGACCGGTGCTCCCTGCACGTTATAGGTTTTTCCGTGAAACCAACCTACAAAGGAAAAGCAGAAAGTAAATAAAGATGAGAAGACTAAGTAACATACCGAACCCCCGGAGTCAGGAGTCAAACTGATCCCTGCCTCATAAAGATCCGTCTCAGTCACTAAAGACACGGGGCAGTATGATCGGGTCCTGTTGCTCTCATGAATGATCTTCATAGTCTCTAAATCAACAGGTGAAAACTCCCCGAAGGCAGGCCAACCATCCGACCGATCCTCATTCAAGACCGACCAAGTGACATATCGATCCGTGATGAAGAAATAATGCTTGGCCCAGTGACTTGCCGAGTTGTCACTCCGAGCCACGAAGCGAAGAGAGGTATCCCACTCGACCCCACTCAACCCGAAATCAGCAAATCGGGAATCCTTGAAGGACGGATGGCGAGTTACAAAACTCGCAAAGCCCACTTTCCTCTGATATTGGAACCGGTAGAAGCATCGGAACAGAACCAGCGAATACTTCCAGGAGTACCAATGGCACAACACCCAGAAGCCCACCCAGACGCGGAGGGCACTAGGAGCAAGGTTCACAGGAGAAATCCTGAAGAACCTACTCAACTCTACGAGGTCATCGTAGTAAGGCAACCTCAACCCAAATCGAATCTGGGAGGGGTAAACGACGACCTTCCCCCTAGGGGGCTCTGTCACCGTCTCGCGGGTATTCCCCAAGGAAGGGAGGAAAGGATATAGAGGCTCATCTAAGGGACAGATATCACCTAAGGTAACGTGCTCATTGTAATCAGACCTAGTCAGGTGATTCTCCGACAGAGCAGCGATACCTAAGTCAAAGGTAGCAGGAAATCCCAAAGTTCGAATCAAGTTTTGACTAACACCCCAGCTCAGATCGCAACACTAAGCTAATGATAGGAAAGGAAGTAATGCGACGAAAAGAAGAGAAAAGGAACTCACTCATCCTTCGGAGGATGTAACGCCTCTGTAGAGTCTGTGTGCGGGGACACCACCAGGAATACAGTACCTGCCACGACATGACAAATGTCAAGACAAGAAAATTTCCGAAAAACCGGGAATACTCCGGAACCCAATCAACGACAACAACCAAAGATTCGAAGACACCCAACAAAGATAACAAACATGAGCCAAGGACACCACGACAACCAAATCGAACAATTTTGTCCGAACCTAAAGTCGGTTTTCGGCCAAAATTACCATTACGCCCTCCAACGGAAATCAACACACAAATGGCGACTCAACATCAAATTCAAAACGGGGATAGTTTAGCCGGACAAGAAACTATCTCCGGACGACCGGCCAAATTTTTTCCCCAAATCCACAACTATCTATGGCTATCCACGGCAATCCCACATTCAATCAAATATCGGTAATTAAGTATCGGCAATTCAAAAATCAACATTTTACGCGATAACGGAAAGGAAAAGAATGGACCTTCGGAAAACCTGACCCGATGTGATAAACGGGTCCGGAATTCAAATTTTGACGTTGGCCGGAATCAGCCCCTCGTCGGAGCCCCAATTTTGTCGTCGCCGGAGTTGATTTCAGTCGCCCCACCGTCGCCGGAAAGCACCTCACGCCGCGCCGGAGCCGTCCCACCTCGCCGTCGATCGCCCTCGCTGGACCAGACGCCGTCCCCGCCGGCAACGACCTCGCCGTCGTCCCGCTGTCCCTCCGCGCCGCCGCTAGCTGGGCTGTCGTCCCAGTCAGCCGCCGCCTTCGCCCGATGCCGGTGTCTCCTCTCCGCCCATGCTGGTCGAGATTTCTGGCCTCTCACCGGAAATTTCGGCCGGCCTCCTCCTTGGGTGTGCTCCAAATTCTTTCTTGCTCTCTAAGGCTGAGAAAAGAGGGAAAATGATGGCTATGGTGACTAACTAAGGTATTTTCTTAACTCTCCTATATATTTGAAAGATGGTAGGGTTTTTTAAAGAGTTCTAATCACCACCCTCCATTTATTTTTAAGTGAGATCTAAGGGTTAAAGAAAAACCATCACTTTTACCCCTTTTAACTATGGCTAAGTATATCTCCATACTTAGAAAAACCATCAAGTTAGGCTTATTCTTGAGCATCCCATACTTAGAAAAAAAATTTAGGCCAAAATTAAATTTTTCTCCACTTAGGCAAAATCCCGGCATGAAATTGAAACATAAGTCACTTATTTGTATTCGTATTGCATCCTTATGCGAGCATGTATTTTTCGAATATACGCCTGTAACAGGGATAGATTTATTACTCCCATCTCAGACGGACGCGTGCCTAGGCACGTGTCCGTGCTATTCTGACGTTTACAATTCCTCTATCTCATAAGGCAGGGGGCAGAGTCAGAGGCACGCATCCATGGGTAAGTAAGCATCCAGATGAAAGGTAAAACCCCGGTTTCAAATTGCGCGTGTCATACCATCCTAAAATAGAGTCAATCAAGGGTTAGGCCATTGGTTGACTCGGGGGCATGTGATGGATATACGCCCAATTTGAACCCGTTGACTTCCGAATCGTTGTATTTTTATCATCCCATTAATGATTGTAAATCGAAACTTCAACCCGAACACTTCGCGAGAACACCAACGGCCCGGACGAGGCCGAAGCGCTCGTCCGGCCGAGTCAAACTCAACTAGGTGAGGTTGGGTGGCAACACCCGACCTCCCCTAGGGGAGATCGGGTGGACCAACCCGATCTCTCCTAGGAGAGATCGGGTCCTCCAACCCTATCCCCCCTAGGAGGGGTTGGGTGGCCTCACCCAACCCCTACCCTTGGGGGTCGGATTTCCCTTCCCCCCAAGGGCCCCGACACCATTCTTGGACTCCCATACTCGGTTTATTCCGCCAACCTTCTCCGTATCCTAAGGTCTTAATTATGTGCTTAAAGGTTAATTAACTGTGTTTAAAGGTTAACGATGTCATTAAGCCACCTTAATGAAACCGTTGCCTATAAATACCACACCTCCACTATTCATTTGATCATCTTGGCAAATTGCATAATTTTGCTCTGACATCTCTCTAGCTTTATCTCTCTAAAACCGTACTGACTTAGGCATCGGAGAGGGTTCATCAGGCACCACCCCCCCCCCCTCTGTGCGTGGTATTGCCCCTCTTGCAGGGCGAGAGGAGAAGAGAAGCTAAGGACGGAAGGACACGAGTTAGGACAGCACAACCCGAGAGCATCAGATCCGCGACATCTCCAGTGAGGAACGAGACTTGAGTCGACCGCCCGTTGACCCTAGACTCGGAACCTAACAGGGATTAACGGTGTCATTAAGCCACCATAATCCCCTTGAAATCTATATATAGTGCTCAAGTTATATTCATTTCCATTATATTGCAACTTTACTCGTTTTAGCTCTGCCTTCTCTCTAGATTTCATCTCTCTAGAATACCGAACTTACTTAGGCATCAGAGAGGGCTCACCGATCACCACCCCCCCCACCCCACCCCTCTCCGTGCTCGGTATCGCCCCTTGTGCAGGTTTGCAAGGAGTTGAGGGACGGATCATTTGAAGCTAACGAATCATCTTTGCGAGCTATCGGATTACGAGGAAGGACGTTTTACCCGTGAGAGGTGTCATTCGAATCGGAGACCCGCCGACCCGATACGCACGTCTTAGCAATCTTAACACGAATGTGAAACTCTCGTTCTCTCAAAATGTTACCTGAAAAAGTTCACTGCAAGTACTCGGACTTTGGTCATAAACTCGCTTCAGAGTGCGAGGCGGGCTCCACTCTGAACAAGGCTCTGACTCTAGCATGGATTGTGAATCTGATTCTGACTCCTACTCTGACTCAAAATATAAGTTTGGGAAGCGAGTAGTAGTAACTTTTGGAAGAAAGAACTTACGCATTCTGGTCCACCCTGTTAGCATTGAGGGATTGGGCCGCCGTAAAAGGGAGCCCATTAATATGAGTCAGATACCTGAGAAAATTGGGTACTGTCACATTAGGGATTTTGGGCCTTGCCTAAAATCCCAATTGACATGTGAGGCCAGAAATTGGGCCTCCCTAACTCTAAGTGGCCGGCCAAAATTAGCTAGGGACAAAGTGGAATTTTGTACACTTTGCTCATCTTATAAATAGGGAGTGTTAAACTTTATTTAAAGGCTAATCACTTTTGTGGTGAGACAAAAGAATTCCTCCTCCCTATAAGTTTCGGCCGAACCACATATCACCAAAGGAGGTGCCAAATTGCTTCGAGCAAATTACTCCGGAGATCCATCCCTGCAGAAGAATCGACAATAGGCTTTGCTGTGGAGACAAATCCGCGTAGGGCTTCCTTTACAAGAATCCTTACAGGAACTGACCGGCGGATCGTGAATTCCCTTAGAAGGTCTTGGACTACGATAAATTTCGAATAGGTATGTGCCCCTTATTCCGCTGCTTAAAGTGTTTACTAGCATATACCTTGTTAATTTCCGTAGTATTTATCCTCCATAATCCTACAGTGGTATCAGAGCCTGAGTTAGGGAGTTAGTAATTTTTTATAAATTTATGTTCTTGGGTTATAAGCATTGGCCGAAAGTTTTAAAAAAATTAAGTTTTAAAAAATTTGATTTTTAATCACCATGGCCGAAAATCTCATTATGTTCATAATAAAACTTGATGTTCAAGAAAAGTTGAACTTTTATCAAAATTAAACTTTGGATTGGTGATATTAGTAAGATTTGATCCTGAAATTTTACAACTAACCCTAATTACATGTTTCAGCCGATTCCTATAGGAAATTACAAGGTAAATTTTTTAATTTCTTAGGCCCCAAGTTAACATGTTTCGGCCGAAATTATATTGTTGCGATTTTTAAAATTAAATTTTAGGTAACAATATTACATGAACTTGGACATAATATGGGTTAGATTCACAAATTAATTGTGATAGATAGATAAATATCCTAGCATGATTTTAGGAATATTAAATATTATATGAAGGGTCCGACTATAGCCGTCAGGCCCTTTAACGGCGAGGAAACGGCAAACAGGCCCACCAGGCCCCAAAATGAAGGTCAAGATGACCTAGGAGAAGGGTCCCGACGAAGGGAGTCCCGACGAGGCAAGGTCCCGACAGAGTCGGTTCCGACAGTGGAGCTGGAAGCTCCCGATAAGAAGCCTTTAAGTGGGCCCCGATGATGAATCCCTGAGAATGATTGGCCCTGTCACGATGACGAAGGGCCCCGAGCGGTGACACAACGAGATAACTCTGGAGTCCCCGACGGGAGTCGGGACTCGTTATCAGAGGATAAAGCCAAGATATGCGGGGCGTGGCCGAGATACGCGGAACGTGATTAAGATACACGGAGCGTGGCCGAGATACGCGGGGCATGGCTAAGATACGCGAGATCACGTCCGAGATATGCGGGATACGGGCTAACCACCCCTAACGGTTCGCCAGGTACCTGAGGCATCTCTTTGCCTATAAAAAGGCAGGAGATCACCTCAGAAAGACTTACGTTGAGTTGAATACACTCTGAGTTTATTACTTGCCAGTCATACGAGATACTCATTTAAGCATCGGAGAGGGATTCTGGGTCACCGCCCGGTCTATCCCCTCTTGCAGGATTGCGTGGAGCAAAGGAGCTAGGATTGCCGTCAAAGTCCGTACCGGAGTTCCACCGTGATCCAACATTGGCGCCGTCTGTGGGAATCAAACAAAAAGCTGATATGCCTTCTACTCGATCAATGGCGGCTGGCAAGAACAGAAGACAGGGACAATCCGGTGGTTCCCGTCACCCCGCTGCAACGAATCTGAATTCAGTACCAGAACAAGAGGAAAACCAGAACCATCCCCCGGCTGAGCTCTCCCAGACAGGAGGGCACAATGGATCGCATCCCGAAGATGTTGCCCCTCAGCACCAGGACAACAGGGGGCAGGAGGCTCCCCCAGCTGCAGATTTGACGAGGGCCGTGGCAGAGGCCATGCCCATGTTTCTGGCGTCTGTAGAGGCTCTCTTGGATCGAAGAGAGGCTGCGAGGAGGCAGGAGGATATGCCCCCGTTGGAGGAAGCGACCCCGCCGACAGAGGGTCGGAACGCACAGGAAGCCCCGCCCCGAGGCCAAGACAGAGGTAGGGCAACCGGTCAGCCGGAGAGGTTCGTGGTTGATGGGCCAGGACCAGTACAGCACAGGACCATTCCCCTGAATGGTCCCATCACTCCCGACCAGGTGGTAAAGATCGTGAACATCTGTATGGGAGAACAGAAGCCGCTGGTGTCGGAGCTGAGGGATCGATCCACTCATCCCTTCGTCCCCCGACTCATTGACACCCTAGCCCCGCCTGGGCTAGGCATCCCCACGATAAAGGAGTATGATGGCGAAGGAGATCCAGTTCGCCACGTCCAGAAGCACCTCATGGCGTGTCTGGGAAGAGCCCCAAGTGAAGACATAGTGTGTACGTTGTTCCCGAACACACTGGGAGAAAGGGCCCTGACTTGGTTCTTTAGTCTGCCCCCAGGCTGCATCACTTGCTGGGCAGACATGCACGATCGATTCATTCAGCAGTACCAGGGTCGGAGGCGTTTATTGAAGAGCGTGAGGTCCCTGACCCAGGTGGTGCAAAGGCCCGACGAATCGCTGGCTCATTATTACCAGCGGTACACAGCCAGCGTAGCAGAGATAGACGAAGAAATCTCGGAGGGCGAAACCATCCGTACCTTCATTCGGAACCTGATAGCCCCCTATGGCTCCGACTTGATGCACAGCGTGGCTGAGAAGGCTGTGTGGAATATGGAGGCATTGCAGAAGAGGGTGAAGCGGCAGATCGATGTCCAGGAGTCAAAGATAGCCGCGGGAGAACTGGAGCCCCCAAAGTCGAACAAAGGGAAACAGTCAAGTAAGCCCTTCGACGATCGTAAGTCAAAAGGTAAACCCGACAGTGGCAAGAATCGAGGTCGTCCGGATCGGAGGGACGACAGACGTTCTTCAAGAAAGGATAAGCGGGAGGATTTTGACATTCCTCTCAACTGCTCCATGGCGGAAGTGCTGACAGTCATGGAACGACAAGGTATCTCCAGGTACCCCCCGAAGAAAGATGGAGAATTCCTGGGGTCCCGCACAGATCGCTATTGTCGATTTCACCGCGCAAACGGCCACGACACCAATCACTGTCGGGAACTGAAGAAGGAGATTGAGAAGCTAATCCAGAAGGGAAAGCTCAAGGAATTCGTCGGGGACAAACGATGCCGGTCCCGCTCTCGGTCCCGATCGCGGTCCCGTTCCCGATCTCGCGACCGGTCCCCGAAAAAGAAGAGAACTGATCCAGAGTCATCCGGTGCTCGCAAGGAGAGACGAGTCATCAACGTGATTCATGGAGGATTTGCTGCTGGAGGTGATACCTCATCCGCTCGAGAGGTCTACGCTTCTAGGATCCCTACGGTGGTGGTACTGGGTAAGAGGTCTCGATCTTGGACCTTGAAAGAAGAGATGGTAATCTCCTTCTCGTCGGAAGACCTCATAGGCGTAGAGACCCCGCACGACGATGCCTTAGTTGTAACTTTGGATGTAGACGGGTTCGAGATGAAGAGAATTCTAATCGACGGAGGGAGCTCCTCCGACATTCTGTTCATGGACGCGCTGGAGGCTATGGGGAAAACAAAGAAAGATCTGAAGGAGGCAAACTTCCCGATGGTCGGGTTCTCTGGCTCAACCTCCTACCCGCTAGGAGTAATCACCTTACCAGTGGAGTTTGGTAGCGGGTGGAAATCATAAAGGAGGAACGTGGAATTTGTCGTGGTTGATTCCGCAGGGACCTACAACGCGATTATCGGGAGAACCACCATTAATCCCCTGATGGCGGTTGCCTCGACTGTGCACCAGAAGATGAAGTTCCCGACCGACCATGGAGTCGGAGAGGTCAAGGGCGACCAGGTGGCTTCCCGAAAATGCTATGTTAATGCCACCCGGAGAAGGAGGCGAGAGGCCATGACTGTCCTCCAGACAGACACAGATCCCAGAGAAGAGTTTGGGCGTCCAGCCCCCGTAGAAGATCTGAAAGAAGTCGAGATCGACGGACCCCAGAGGAAGGTGAAAATCGGGTCTGCTCTAACTGAAGAGACAGCCCAAAAATTGGTGGAATTGTTGAAGGAGTTCAAGGAGCTGTTTGCCTGGTCCCCCAGCGATATGCCAGGAATCAGCCCCGATGTGATCGTGCACGAGCTGAAGATAGACCCCGCAATCAAGCCTATCACACAGAAAAGGCGTCTGATGGGCACGGATAGGAAGATCGCGATCCAGCAGGAAGTGGGCAGGTTGCTCGACGCTGGGTTCATTAAGGAGCTCCGATTCCAGACTTGGGTGGCCAACCCAGTGCTAGTAAAGAAAACCAACGGGAAATGGCGAATGTGCGTGGACTTCCGCGACTTGAACAAGGCTTGCCCAAAGGATTGCTATCCACTCCCGAGGATTGACCAGCTGGTGGATGCCACATCGGGACATGAGCTGTTAAGTTTCATGGATGCGTATTCAGGCTACAACCAGATCAAGATGGCCAAGGAAGACG
Source organism: Clarkia xantiana subsp. parviflora (assembly GCA_036873135.1). NCBI lineage: Eukaryota > Viridiplantae > Streptophyta > Magnoliopsida > Myrtales > Onagraceae > Clarkia > Clarkia xantiana. The sequence continues at coordinate 15,144,974 of JAPTYO010000001.1, forward strand.
CCCCCCACACAGCGTTCTACGCAGACAGTGACATCTATCACTACGATGTCATGCCTTTCGGGTTGATCAATGCCGGGGCAACCTACCAGCGGATGGTGAACAAGCTGTTTGGAGATATGCTGGGAGAAACCATGGAAGCTTACGTGGATGATATGCTGGTGAAGTCCCGACAAGCCGAGGACCACGTACACAACCTTACCATGGCGTTTGAGCGGATGAGGCTCCATCAAGTCCGCTTGAACCCGACGAAATGCGCCTTCGGAGTCCACTCAGGGAAATTCTTGGGCTTCATGGTAAGTCAGAGAGGAATTGAAGTGAATCCTGAGAAGCTGAGGGCAATCGAGGAGATGCAGTCCCCAATAAACCATCGGGAGGTGCAAGTACTGAATGGCCGACTAGCTGCAATGAACCGCTTCTTGTCCAAAGCCAGCGACCGATCAATGCCGTTTTTTGAAGTCTTGAGGGCCAACAAAAAATTCGAATGGACCGCCAAATGTGAAGAAGCGTTCCAAGCACTCAAGTAGCACCTTCGCACACTCCCGCCGCTGGCAAAACCGGTTCCAGGCGAGCCGCTCTTCCTTTATTTGGCTGTTTCTGAATTTTCCATTAGCTCTGTGTTAGTAAAGATTGTCGAGGGTAATCAAGTCCCCGTCTATTATGTAAGCAAGGCATTTGCCAAATCTGAATTGAACTACCCCGCCGTTGAGAAGTACCTCTTTGCGTTGATTATTACTGCTCGGAAGCTAAGGTCATATTTCCACGCACACGAGATCACTGTGCTAACGAACCAGCCTTTGAAGCATTTTTTGAACCGACCGGATGCGTCGGGGAGATTAGTGAAATGGGCAGTAGAGCTTAGCGAGTTTCGCATACACTTCGCTCCGAGAACAGCCATTAAGGGTCAGGCATTAGCAGATTTCATAGCAGAGTCTACAGCCCCCGATCTGGAAGAAGCGGGCCCTGTAGAGGGGACAACCATGGAAGTCCCGACAGAAGTACAACCAGAGAGGGCAGAGCAATCAGAACAGCCAAACAAGGAAAATATCTGGGAGATGTACACGGATGGCTCCGCGAGTTCAGACGGATCAGGAGCGGGCTTCTTGTTGATACCACCAGGTGAAGGTGAACCGCTCCGATACGCCTTGGCTTTAACATTCAAGGCCACAAACAACGAAGCGGAGTACGAAGCTCTTATCACGGGCCTAAAAATCGCTAAAGGCACTGGAATCGATCACTTGAGAGTGAAGTGCGACGCAGCTTTAATCGTGAACCAGGTTCAAGGGCGATACGAAGCAAGGAGTCCGATAATGAAAAAGTATCTGCGAGAGGTACAAGCCTTGAGAGAGAGCTTCAAAAGCTTCGATATCGAGGCTATCCCGAGGGAGGAGAACGTAGAGGCATACGCCTTGAGCAAATTTGCCCTGGGGGCACCTTTGGAAGAAAATCGGAAGGTGCACTTCCTGGAGAAGGTGATCTTCTCGAGCATCGACCCAACACAGGTGTGCGCCATTGAGACAGGATCGGAGGAAGAGCCCACCTGGATGACCCCGATAGTCGCGTATCTGACTACGGGGGCAGTCCCCGAGGATAAGGTAGCAGCAGACAGGATATGTCGGATCGCGTCTAATTATGTGATGCTGGACAATCAGCTGTACAAGAAGGGCTGGTTCTCGACTCCGTATCTGAAGTGTGTAGCAGAACCCGACACCAATCGAATCCTGAAGGAAATGCATGAGGGGGTCGCGGCTTGTCACGAAGGGGCCCGATCCATTTTGAGGAAGGTGTTGAACTTAGGCTACTATTGGCCCACGATGAACAAAGAAGCAACGGCGTTCGTCCGATCATGCGACGCGTGCCAGAGGTACGCCCCTAGTATCGCGGCTCCGGCCGCCAACCTAACATCCATCAAGAGCGCTTGGCCCTTCGCGAAGTGAGACGTCTGGACTTGGACTTACTCGAAGAGAAGAGGCGGGAAGCCGATGAAGTCCAAGCTCGAATGCGTTTAGCGACGGCCAGGTACTATAATCGGCGAGTGAAGTCCCGACAGTTCTTTGTCGGGGAGCTGGTTTGGCGTCGCAACGAGTTCACCCTTTTGGATCGAATCAAAAAGATGTCACCAAAATGGGAAGGACCTTATAAGGTCGTGGGGATGCCAGCTCCAAATGCATACAAGTTGGAAGACCTCGATGGCAGAACATTAAAGCATTCTTTCAGTGGCGAACACTTGAAGAAACACCATGCTTGAAGAAAGTCGCCTTAAGTGGTGCCCGATAAAATCGCCTTAAGTGGTGCTCGATAAAGTCGCCTTAAGTGGTGCCCGAAAAAGTCGCCTTAAGTGGTGCCCGATGCAAAATCGCCTTAAGTGGTGTATGCTATTTATCGTTTAATTCGATGTAAGCCAATCTTATGCCATCAATAAATAAAGAGGTTGCTTCCAAATAAGAGTTGTCCTTAGATTTATGCTAAGTGTAAAAGTCGCCTTCAGTGGTGCACGAAAAAAGTCGCCTTCAGTGGTGCACGAGAAAAGTCGCCTTCAGTGGTGCACGAGAAAAGTCGCCTTCAGTGGTGCACGAGGAAAGACGCCTTAAGTGGTGCACAATACTTAGATTTATTCTAAGTATCCAAAAGTCGTCTTAAGTGATGCGCGGGACTAAGTCGCCTTGAGTGGTGCACGATCTTTAGGTTTATCCTAAGTAATGATTAAGTCGTCTTAAGTGATGCCCGAGAAAAGACGCCTTAAGTGGTGCACAATACTTAGATTTATTCTAAGTATCCGAAAGTCGTCTTACATGATGCATGGAACTAAGTCGCCTTAAGTGGTGCCCAGAATTAAGTCGTCTTAAGTGATGCACGATTCTTAGATTTACTCTAAGTAATATAAAGTCGTCTTAAGTGATGCATGGAACTAAGTCGCCTTAAGTGGTGCGCAGAATTAAGTCGTCTTAAGTGATGCACGATTCTTAGATTTACTCTAAGTAATATAAAGTCGTCTTAAGTGATGCATGGAACTAACTCGCCTTAAGTGGTGCGCAGAATTAAGTCGTCTTAAGTGATGCATGGAATTAAGTCGCCTTAAGTGGTGCAAGTTATTAAATCGTCGGGAAAGACGTACGAGAATGTCTTAAGTGTCGAAGTTTCGACTTAAGCGCGTATAAGTAAAGTCACTCGGAGAAGTGCAGCAAAAGATCGGAATTAGAGAAGTTTGATATTGATAAGGGCTCAAGGGCCCGACGACGACACAAGAGAAGAAGATACAAGGACTCTAAAAGATAAAGATATTCAAGCTTGGTCCTTGTCGGCAGCATTGGCAGCAGCTGGGTCCGCGGAGTCGGTAGCAGAGGGATCCACAAGATTAGCTTCGGGAGGATTGACTATCGGGGCGTCCGCACTTGGAAGTTCAGAAGCGTCTTCGAAAATTACGGGGGTACTCCCCCCATCACGCTCCTCGGAAAGAGCAAAATACTTCTTCGCAAAAGGAGCGAGAAAAGGAGACTTGTCGAAGTTGATAGCATCCCCGTACTCTAGGTGGAGCTCCTCAACCGCGTTAAAGAGAGTGTTCTCCACCTCTGCGCCAAAGAACTTCATGGCATCAGCTTGGAAGCCCTCAGACCTCCGATAGTCCTCCCGGCCCTTTTCCCCCGCTTCGGCCAGCTGCGCAGGAAACCCCGCGATTAGCTCCTCCAAAGCCTTCTTCTCAAGGACCAGTTGATCCTCGGCAGCCTTCTTCTCCTGGGTCAGCCTGTCCACAATCACCCCCCGCTCCTGCTGCTCTTGCCTCAAAAGCCCCTCGAAGTCCGCGATCTGCTGCTGAAGGTCCCGAATCTTCTGATTAAGGGCAGCCTGCTCCTTGGCAAGTTTCCCCCGCAGAGACTGGGAGGCCTTGAGATCCGCCTGAAGCTGCTCGCGGACCCCTCGGTCCCGCTCCCGGGCCTCATCATAGGCAATAACATACCCGATGAGGCGGTTGTAGTCCCCGAGCTCCTGCAATAAAGAAGGAAAAGTGTTAATGAACAAACGACCCGATCTATCATCAACAAGAAAGAAGCAAAGTCTCACCTCTACGCGGCGCACAGCCATACCCCTGATATCCCGCTGCATATGCGTTCGATTGAGGTAAATCGGATGCCGCATAGAATGTAGAATAGAACCCGCCAGCAGATGCAGGGCCAGCTCCTGGTCCTGTTCCCCTTGTGTGAGCGGGACTCCCTGGAGCGTTTGGATAGGAGTCCAGGGGGCATTTGCCTGTGAAGAATTGAAGGGCCTGTAGAAGTCCCCATCAAGAGCAAGGGGAGAGATAGGACGAGGAATGGAAGGGCACGCCTCCGTCTCGCCCCGAACAGGGGAAGGAGAGAAGTCGTGGATAGGTGAGAGCTGCCGCTGCTGCGGAGAAGACGAAGGAGGCAGCCCCTGAGGGGTTGGTTTCAAGGGTGATTGCCCCGCCTTCCGACGCTGTTGAGGGGGGTCAACCCCGCCAGTCTCCTCGGAGGAGTCCAGAGTTTCCACCTGACGAAACTGTTCGCCAGTTGGAGCCTTCTCTCCAGCTGAGGAAGGCACCCCCGCTGAAGGCGGTGCATCTGCGGAAGCTGCAGCACCCGAGGAAGCTCCCGAGCGACCTGCACCTGGAGGATGAGAAGCTTCATAAAGGTAGTCAGGAAGTTCATCGGGATTCTTACACCAAATGATACGTCGGGAGACGTATTGATCCTTCCCACGATAATGATAGTAGCCTGCCTTCAAGACTCGGGGAGTTTCGCCTCGAAGGATTCTTTTGACATCAGTAATGCGGCCTTCCTTGTCGAGGAAATCAAATCCGACGGGACCATCCTCTTGTACGATTTAATAGCAAGTCGAAGTTGTTTACCTTCTTCAGCGTTCTGGACATCGAAGAGCTGGTCCAGATCCACCCGCTTCCGCTTGGGCTGCTCCGCTGAAGGAGACCCCGACCTAGCAGCAGCCTTCTTGGCAGACTTCCTCTTCCGCGAGGGGCGGACAGCATCAGTCTCCCCCTGCTTAAGGAACAGATCGGTCAGCACAGATACCTTCTTGGCTGCAAACAGTAAACAAAGAAAGAGTTAGAAGTTTACCCAAGGAACCATATTGGAAGGGCCGTCGAAGAGTTGACCCCCAGAAACAATGTCGAGGAGTCGGATCCCGGCGTGCACCAGGTCCCGCTCCACGAGTGAGTTGGCGTTGAGAGGAGTATAAGACTCCTCCCACCGATAGAGCTGGATAAGCTGGAGAGTCTCAAAATCCTCATCAGCATAAGTATGGAAAGCAGGTGGAGGGTCCGCTACCACCTCCCAACGAGGCCAAGGAATGGAGGAGTGACGGATAAAGAAGTAACTCCTTTTCCAGCTACTGTTGTCGGACCCTGTATCAATCAAGAGTCCCCGACCCTTGACCACCTTCCAGGTGTCAGTGGTCCAACCGTACCGGGCAAGCTGCTGCTTACTCCACTTGGGCATCCGGGGGTAGAAGGCGCAAACCCCCGCCTCGTTGCACTTCATCCCATAAAAGGTTCTGAAGAGTTGGAGGCTGTAGACCCACTTCTGTCGGAGACAGAGGACTTGAAAGGCGTTCCGGAGGCGGATGGCATGGGGAGAAAAGGTAGTGGGGTGTGTTCTGTAATGGTGGCACAGCTCGACCAGATTACCGCAAAAGGGGAACCTGATCCCCGCTGATATTTGTCCCGTAGAGACAAACACCTCCCCTTTCTGGGGACGAGTAACCTCAGAGTCACTCGAGGGACGATGCCTAGGATACGGGAAACGAGGTTCCCAGGTGATGGTGATGCAACCCTCTCGGAGAGCTGCATCATAAGCAGTATTGGAAATCTCATTTGGAGCATAGTCAAAGTTAAAGGGTTTTCTCCCCTCAGAGCTGGAACCGCTGTCTGAAAAGCAACCAGGGCAAGAAAATACAGTGGGACTCTTGGAGAAATTAGAAAGAAAAAGACGAACAAGCAACGAAGAGGGGTTCCTTACCAGACATAATGAAGTGGAGGTTGAAGGAGATGAGCGGAACGTCGCCGGAAAGATGATCGGGAAAACTCCAAAGACCTTCGAAATCACAGAGCTTGGAATCGCAGAGGAATCGCAGAGAGCTTTTGAGAATTCGAAGACGGTAAAAGTTAAATTGTGACCATGGCTAGGGTTTTATAGTCGAAGAAGACGGTTGAAAGGACACTTCGATCCGAGTCGTCGAAGTCGAAGAGTTTTAATCTGGACCGTTGAGATGAAACGTGCAGAAGGACAACGGGCGTAATGATGAAACGGCCTGAAAAGCACTTTTCAGAAAAGGACAGTCGCGAAAAATCAGGCACGTGGGTCGAAAACGTTACTCCATTATCTGCTGCATTTAATGCACTAGGAAACCGAGGAGACCTTTGGGATATAACAGTTATCTACAAAATCCTGAGGAAACGTAGAGAAGAAGACTGATAAACTAAGTAACTGAACCAAGGAAAAGATCCCCGACTCTAGTCTTGGGAGATCGGGAGTTGGAAGACACGACGAACTAAAAGTCCCTCGTGTCTTGGGGGCAAATGATGGGTCCGACTATAGCCGTCAGGCCCTTTAACGGCGAGGAAACGGCAAACAGGCCCACCAGGCCCCAAAATGAAGGTCAAGATGACCTAGGAGAAGGGTCCCGACGAAGGGAGTCCCGACGAGGCAAGGTCCCGACAGAGTCGGTTCCGACAGTGGAACTGGAAGCTCCCGATAAGAAGCCTTTAAGTAGGCCCCGATGATGAATCCATGAGAATGATTGGCCCTGTCACGATGACGAAGGGCCCCGAGCGGTGACACAACGAGATAACTCTGGAGTCCCCGACGGGAGTCGGGACTCGTTATCAGAGGATAAAGCCAAGATATGCGGGGCATGGCCGAGATACGCGGAACGTGGTTAAGATACACGGAGCGTGGCCGAGATACGCGGGGCATGGCTAAGATACGCGAGATCACGTCCGAGATATGCGGGATATGGGCTAACCACCCCTAACGGTTCGCCAGGTACCTGAGGCATCTCTTTGCCTATAAAAAGGCAGGAGATCACCTCAGAAAGACTTACGTTGAGTTGAATACACTCTGATTTTATTACTTGCCAGTCATACGAGATACTCATTTAAGCATCGGAGAGGGATTCTGGGTCACCGCCCGGTCTATCCCCTCTTGCAGGATTGCGTGGAGCAAAGGAGCTAGGATTGCCGTCAAAGTCCGTACCGGAGTTCCACCGTGATCCAACATTATAGATAGATATTTTAGTTGCCTAAAATTGACAAAATATATTGTAGATAGATTATATCCTAGATAGAATCTTTACATTAAATATATATATATATATATATATATATATATATATATATATATATATGTGTGTGTGTGTGTGTAAATATTGATAATTATTTTATAATTAATTTACTTGGTGGCTAAGTTAAGTTTTTAATGGATTTTTAAAACCCTACTTAGCCCACAAATGATATTTAGGTTCAACCATTTAGGGTTAATGGGCCGGTCCAATTTTACATATCCGAGTCGGGTCGACTGACCCGGAGGTCCAAGGGAACACTAACCGGACCGAACTATGTCAACCGAACCAGGTCGGTTCCACAAGTCAAGACTGGAGTGGGTCAACCAAATCGGATTTTCTCAATCGGTCCGACCTTTTCACATTGGACCAGGTAACTAAAATGGATCAAACCGACCCGGTTTGAGTGAAGGACCGAACTGAACCTTACCAGACCGGGTAACTACACCGAACCGGACAGAACCAAACCGGTTGGACCGGACCGAAGTGAACCAGACAAAATTTGACTGAACCAGACCTTTAAACTAGACTGACCTGAGTCAATTAAAAATAGGAAGGTAAAATTTTAAAATTCAAATGTTTTCGAATTTTAAAATTCAAATGTTTTCGAACTTCAATTATGGGGGTGGATCTCGGAAATGCATGATTTTGGGGCTGAGTCATTTAGTGGGCTGAATTGCAATTGCTATTTAATTGATATTATTGCAGGATTAGAACTGTCGTCTTGACTTTGTCAAGCTAGCTGAATAATGCATGTCGGGGGCAGAGCCATGGATTTCAATTAACGAGTTGCACACTAGGATAGACATGCTGTGATGGTTGCAAATGCCTAGGATTCATGTCTAGAAGTACGCATGTTGATTGATAGCATGAATTGCAAGACAGCCCCAAATGTTTAAAACCGAAAATCAGTCGCCAAATATGCATGTTTGATGTGGTGTGATCACGCATGATGCGTATGCATGAAAGTTGAGGTTGTAGTCGCATGTGATAATTTATTTAAGTAGTAGAATTATATGTGCAAGCGTGAGTTCCTTGGAACATTTGACACATTACGCGTATGCATGATGAGTGTTGTTTGGTTTCATGGATGTGGTCTGCGTATGATGATTTACTTGTGTAGTAGAATTATGTATGCATGCATGAAATCCTCGAAACGTTTTAAAAGGGCCTTGGGAAAGCCAAGATCGGGTGAATGTAAAAGCTCCCCATTCCGGTAAAAGCGATTAAACCGTTTTAAAAGAATGATCTATTAGAAAGTAGACGACAGTAATGTAAACTCTTTCACGACCCCCTTCCCTCGGTTTACTGGCGGTCGGATTGGTTAGATGTCTAAAGAATCGTTACGTGTCGCCTTCTATGTCATAGATATCTGATGTATGCAATTCCTTTTCCAAAATGTTATTGTCTCCCTGATTATGCATGATTATCAGTGTGTCAGTATCGAATAACCGCACAGATGGACTCATCGTGTGCCAATGAGCTTTTGAATAAGGAAAACTACGACTCGTGGTGTAAACGCATGAGTGATTTGTTGGATGATAAGGGTCTCCTAGACCACATTCGGAAGAAAATGGGTTGTCTAGATGTCGGCCTGACTAAATGGCTAACATATACCCAATTCAAGTGGGAGCAGGATGACAAGAGAGCCAGTGAGATTTTGTTGTCCGAAATGTATCCGGACTTTAAGGAAGAGTATAAGGATATTCTGGTTACAAAGGATATATGGGATGCCTTGTTCCTGAAATATGGAAACGGCATTGCAGTTGTACTGCACCCTCTTATACCATATATGGATGAATGTCTACAGAGAACAACACCATTACACTTGAAAAATTATATCAACTCCTCAACGTGCTCAAACCACTCGAAGAGGAAAGTCAGATGGCTGAATGGGACAAAATTCAAGCCATAATCGAGATCCTCCCGAAATCCTAAAGAGCAACCAGGACTTTGCTGACTATCAGTGGTTCAATGCTGGATCTTGCATCCGCCCTGAAATTAATCGAGATGGAAGAAGCTCGGTTAACATTGGTAACGAAAGAAACCAAGATTTCATAACAACATGCTGGACATAAGAGTAAATGGAGGAAATCTCCAGTTAATCGCATTCTAGCCCTCGCCGTATCGGTGACGAAGCAGGATCCAGCAAATCGCATGCTGCCAAGGTATGCGACATTGGATATGTTTTTGAAGCGTTAGTTTCCTCATCTGTCATGTTAACTGATTCAAATCCTTCTTGGATTGCGATGGACCAAATAACCAATGACAATGGATTGTTTGCCATGTTAGGACGTATGCCGAAGGATTCAAAGGGGATATACATAGGCAACAACTGTCATGTTGAAGTCGAAGGAATAGGGAACTGCAAATTGATTTTACGCAATGGCAGGACCTTACTTCTTGAAAATGTCATTTTTGCTCCTAGAATCCGAATGAATGTTGTTTCAGTTACCTCTCTTATGAATAATGGATTTATTTTATCATTTGAGAACTCCCTTTTTCGACTAAATAAAGGAAATTTAATTTATGGGCATGCAGTTTCCTCTCAAGGTCTCGTTGTCATGGATTTGAATGATAATGAAGATTCAAATAAAATATATTCAATATCTTTCAGGGAAGCAGAAACTGATGCGGCCGGATGGCACTCAGGGTTAGGACATATAGGCTATGACAGATTCCAGTCTCTAGCTCGAAGAGGGCTTTTGCTCAGAGCAACTCAGGTGGTGAAAACCACTTGTGAGGTCTGTCTAGCTGGAAAATCTAACCGCAAGCCATTTGCTATATCACTATGAGCCGGGTACCAATTGCATCTAATTCATTTCGACGTATGTAGACCTATGAATGTCACCGCTAGGGGTGGTAAATTTTACTTCGTAACTTTCATTGATGACTTTACCCGTTACGGGTTTACTCATTTGATCACTCGTAAATCTGAGGCAATTGATTGCTTTAGGAGCTCTCTTAACCTCGTAGAGAATCAACAATAGCGAAAGGTGAAAACCCTACGTACTGATAGAGGTGGAGACTATCTCACTAATGAGTTCAATAAGTTATGCAAAGAAAGAGGGATTGTACGAAAAACTACAATTCCCTATACGCCACAACAGAATGGAGTGGCGGAGCGACATAATCGTACACTCCAGTACATGGTCAGAACCATAATGTCGTAAGCTCAACTGCCGATCTCCTTCTGGGGTGACGCATTGTTGACTGCCACAAATGTAGTAAACCTTGTTCCTATAAAATCGGTGGACACGACACCATATGAGTTTTCGACTGGTAAAGAGATGGATCTTACCAGGCTGTGACCTTGGGGTTGTGCAGAATACACGCATCAAACCGACATCCGTTTTGGCAAGTTAGGACCTAGAGGATTGAAAGGTATCTTTATAAGGTACTCTGAAAACTCTAAGGGATACGTGTTCGTGGTAGCTCAAGATAATGGTTGCGTGGTCGAACATGAGTCCAGAGACGTCACATTCCTTGAGGACGAATTTCCGACGCTCGGAAACATCAAAACAAACAAAGTCTTGATTGAACTAGAGCATGATAATGATGATCAGGTCCCACTTAATCGAGTGGGATATTTGAGGCAGCAACACATGTGAATAACGTGGTAAATGAGAATGGAGACGTTTTCATAATAAATCTAGTGGGAGGAGTCAATTCAACCACACTGATCACTATTGCTCCAAGTGCGAATCAAAACGAACTTGATAATCATGTTCTTGAACCGCTGTATGAAAATCCAATAATTCCTCAACTACCTACTAGTGACAGTGGGAGTGGATCTACCAACTTGGTTCCTGGTCCTAGCAACCGTGGAATTCATCTCTGAAGTAAAATCCCGAGACCAAAAGGCCGTCCAAGAAAATTTGTTGGTGAAGGTTCAAGTAACGTTCTTGTTCTAATCAGGAGCATCATTCCTAGTGGGAGCTTAGCTCAAACACAAGATGGGACTAACGAGCCTAGACGTAGTCAGAGGCATCGAACTTCTCCCAAGATGTATCCCATCGAAGAGGGTGATTTATTCACTCTTACTTCGGTTGATGAACCGGTAACAGTTATACAAGCCTTGGAAGGACCTCAATAGAAGGAATGGAGGAAAGAAATGGAGGAAGAGATCGCCTCTATGAAAACCAACTTAGTATGGTCTTTAGTTGATTTACCTACTAACCGCAGAGCCATAGGGGTAAAGTGGGTTTGAAGAAAGGATAAACCCAACTTCAAGTAGTGGACTTTGATGAGATACACTCACTGACTATACGTTACACCATAGTCCGGGCTATTCTTGCCCTGGATGCAAGCCTCGATCTAGAGCTGCACCAAATGAATGTTAAGACTGCATTCCTCCACGGAAACCTGGAGGAAGAGATCCATATGGAACAACCAGAGGGTTTCATTGCTCCTGGTAACGAACATAAAGTCTGTAAACTCCAAAGATCGATCTATGGTCTTAAAAAATCATCACGGGAATGGTACCGCAGGTTTCACAAGGAAATAGTTGGAAACAGATTCGTGAATCTTCACGAGGATCCGTGCATGTACACTAAGACCTCTAAGTCGAAGTACGTCATCTTTACATTATATGTGGATGAAATTCTAATTTTCATGAACGATGTGAGTTACATGAATGAATCAAAGTCCTGACTAGCATCTGTATTCGAGATGAAGGACATGGGAGAAGCCACGTACATCCTTGACATTAAGATTGCTAGGGATCGGGTTGTCCGCAAACTATGTCTCTCTCAAGAATCCTATTATCTTTAGTAAGTTGAATCATTTGTTGATTGATGATTAGGGATTACAATGCATGAGGTAAACTATATATACTAGGTGATAAGGATCACCAACTAGGACTAACTATCCTATGTGCCTAACTTGGTGCACCAAGGTGCATATACCATGTAACATGTACTACATGATATATGCACCATCTAATAGCCTTATACAATAATCTAATGACATAATGGAAGTAAGTGCAAGTGTAAGTAACAAGATGCAATGTGAGCATATCAACTTATATACTCTATATTCTCCCATCCTTTTCTTCTTCTTCTCTTCTTTATTGGAAGACATCCTTGATTCCATATAGCTTTAGCAAAGCTAAGTGCTGATTCTTTACCAATGCCTTGGTAAGCAAGTCAGCAAGTTGTTCCTTTGAAGGAATGTAATGGACACCAATGATCCCTTGTTGAATATGGTGTCTTGTGAAGTGGCAGTCCAGCTCAATGTGCTTGGTGCGCTCATGAAACATGGGATTCTTTGCAATCTTCACAGCTGCCTAGCTATCTGTGTGTATTGGGATAGGAAGATTTACTTGTATGCCAAGTTCCTTGAGTATTCTCCCCACCCAAAGAGCCTCCTGAATTGCAACTCTTAGACATCTATACTCTGCTTCAGCACTTGATAAGGAAATGGTATCTTGCTTCTTTACTTTCCAAGCTATCATGGCTTCACCTAGCTTGACACAATAAGCACTGACTAATTTCCTACTAAAAGGGCAAGCAGCCCAATCAGAGTCACAAAACAAGCTCAAATTGAGTTTGCTGTTGGAAGGATAGATCAATCCTTGTCCTGGAGTGCCTTTAATGTATCTAATGACTCTTATGACTGCATCATGATGAGACTTCTTTGGTTTGTCAACAAATTGACTAAGTCTTTGTACTAAAAAGCTAATGTCTGACCTTGTCATGGTAAGGTATAGCAACTTGCCAATGATCCTCCTATAAGAACTGGCATCCTCCAAGAGTGTATCATCAGTGTTTGAGTTAGTTGCTTTGTCATACTCATGTGTGGTGAGTTTGACATTGAATTCCATAGGGGTTTCAGCAGGCCATGCAGCCCCTAGGCCAGCATCTTCAATAAGCTCAATTGCATACTTCCTTTGGTTGATTACAAGACCTCTATCTGATCTTGCAACTTCTAGTGCCAAAAAGTATCTCAAGTCTCCTAAATCCTTCAGTTTGAAGTGTGTTTGGAGTGTGTTTTTCAATTGATTGATAATCTTGGTGTTGGAACCAGTGATTAGAAGATCATCAACATAGGTGAGAAGAAAAACTTTGTCATCACCTTGTATCTTGGTGAACAAGGAATGATCTGAGGCACATTGCTTGTACCCATTCTTCAATAAGGTTTGGGTGAGCTTGATGTTCCATTGTCTTGAAGCTTGTTTAAGACCATACAAGGACTTCTTGAGCTTGCATACATGTTTGGGATACCCTTCAAGAGACTTGGAATGATTGAAACCTTGGGGAATGTCCATATACACTTCCTCATTTAGATCACCTTGAAGAAATGCATTGTTTACATCCATGTGGTAAAATCCCCATGATTTGGCAGCTGCCAAAGCTAATATGATCCTCACTGTGTCCATTTTGACCACAGGGGAGAATGTCTCATTGAAATCAGTCCCTTCAATCTGAGTGAATCCCTTGGCAACCAATCTTGCTTTGTATCTTTCAATGGAACCATCAGAATTGTATTTGACTTTAAATACCCATTTGCAACCAATTGAAGATTTACCTTGTGGAAGTTCCATTAGCTCCCAAGTGTTGTTGTTCTGAAGGGCTTGCATTTCTTCCTTCATAGCTAAGATCCATTTTGGGTCTTTGATTGCTTGTTTATAGATGGTTGGTTCTTTGATCTTGTCAATGGCAGCCAAGAAGCATTTGTATTGTGGACCCAAGTTGTCATAGGATACATACTTCTCCATTCCAAAAATGACATTTGAACTTGCTCTTTGTTGGAGTTCAGCAAGCCTTGCACTCCTCCTAGGAGTAGGTGGGTGTAGTTGTGCAATTCTCAGGCTCCTTCTTAGATTGGAAGGTTGGGGTGGATCATCTTCAATTGGTTGTTGAGGAGCTTGAACCTCAATCTGAGGTGCTTGATCATCCATTTGAGGTGTAGTAACCCCAATGGTAGGAGTGTTGCTTGATATATCCATGTCAAAATAAGATGGACTCTCAGGTGGGAAATCCTCAAAGGGTTGCTTGACTCCCAAGCAAGATGGAATAAGAGCCTTTAGAGCATCCTTTGACATGCTAAAGGGGAAGATGTCTTCATGGAAATGAACATCTCTTGAAACATGAAATACTGAGCTTGAAATGTTCATCACAAGGTACCCTTTTTGGGAGGTTGAATACCCCATTAGAATGCATGGTTCAGCCCTTGGACTAAACTTGTCATGGTTGTTCAATTTGGTTGGAAAGCATAGACAACCTATAGTTCTCAAGTGATGAAGGGAAGGGGCTTTGCCATATAACACTTCTATAGGTGACTTGAACTTCAAGATAGAAGTGGGTAGCCTGTTGAGTAAGTAACAAGCATTGAGTATACAATACCCCCAATGCCTCAATGGCATGGATGCTTGAAACCTTATAGCTCTAGCAATGTTGAGGATGTCCCTATGTTTGCGTTCCACCCTTCCATTTTGTTGTGGTGTATGTACACAACTAGTTTGATGGAGGATGCCAAATTGAAGAAGCAAACCTTTGCAAACTGAGTTGATGAACTCAGTCCCATTATCACTCCTCAAAGTCTTGACCATTGTACCAAACTGATTATTCACCATGATTAAGAAATTCTTGATGTGCAAGAAAGTGTCACTTTTGTGCCTCATCAAGTGAACCCATGTTGCCCTTGAGTGGTCATCAACAATGGTCAAGAAATATTGATTGTTCTTGAAGGTTGGCACTTTGTAAGGACCCCATTAATCCATGTGAATCAAATCAAAAGGCTTTGAAGCAATAGAATCAATGATTGGAAATGAAAGTCTAGATTGTTTGGCAAGAGGACAAATAGTGCATTGTTTGATACAACCATATGTCTTATTCAAGCATAAAACATCCAAATGATTCAAATATTGTTCTGAGACATGGCCTAAACGCCTATGCCATCTCAATACTTCATCCTTATTCTCCAAGCAAGCAGCTGCTAACTTCCTTGGGCTTGAAGGCACCACATCCTTCAAAGTGTATAGTCCTTTATTCCATTCCCCAATCACCATGGACTTGCCACTCTGGCCCTGAAGTAACACATGATCACAAGTAAAGATCACTTTGCAATTTAACTGGCTAGGTAACCTAGATACAGACAGATTGAACTTGAAGTCAGGGACCAAGAGTATGTTGGTCAATGCGAATCCACTTTAGAAAGAGCAAGAACCAACATGAGTCACTTTGCACTTGTGACCATTTGGCAAGTGCACATATTGGTGATCAGATTCACTCTTCTTCAAATCATGTAGCCACTCAATTTGATGAGTGATATGATTAGTAGCACCTGAATCAACTATCCAAACCATAGAATCACTAGATATACCTGCCATGTTGACATGAGCTTGATCTACATCTTCAAAGCTTAGAGGTGTATGATCAAAATGATCATTATGGGCAGCAACATGTTGGATCCTTTTGTCAGCTGTGCCATGAAATATCCTTTTGTCCTTGGCTGCCACATGCTCAATTGTGCTTGAGTTACCACCTTCTTCAACAATATTGGCTGAATTCCAATTCCTCTTAGGAGCATTTGGATTGGTTTGATGGATTGGGTGATCATATGGGTAGCCATGCTTGATGTAGCAATTGTCTTCAATGTGACCTCTCCTGCCACAATAGTTGCAAGTATTGAGTGGTTTGCCACTTGAAGGATTAAAGTTGCCCCTACCAAAGCCATTTCCTCTTCCATTGCTATTGCCTTTTACAAAGCCTCTACCCCTTGCATATCCTCTTCCATTGCCTCTACCACCACCATAGGATGGGTGCTTTCCAGTGAATAAGGCAGTTGCCTCACCCACATCACCAATGGAACCAGAGATGGTCCTTTGGCTTTCTTCTTGTACCAACATAGAGAAGGCAATGCTAAGAGAAGGAAGTGGTTGTCTCATAAGCAAGGTGCTCCTAATGTGTCCATAGGAGTCATTCAGTCCCAAAAGAAATGCCATCAACTTCTGCTTCTCCTTGTGTTCATTAAAAATGGCAATGTCCCCAGCACATTGAAGATCCAAATCATCAATAGAAGCAAGAGCATCCCAGAGTTGCTTCATTTTGGCAAAGTATTCAGTGATAGAGAGCACACCTTGAGATGTTTGGTAAATCTCCCCTGTTAATTGGAAGATTTGTGGGCCATCCACCTTATCAAACATCTCATTCAAGTCATTCCAAATGGAAGAAGCAGTTGTGTTGTAGACCAAACCATTTACCAAATCCTTGGCCGCAGTATTCCTCAACCATGCCTTGACAATTGCATTTGCTCTATCCCATTTCACTCTATCATTGACATCAACATCCAATCTTGTGAATGTTCCATCTATAAAACCAAGCTTGTTATTTACCAACAAGCCTTCCCTGATTGAGGTGCTCCAAACATGATATTAGAGGTCCCTTGAAGTTGGAAAGGGATGAGCATATGGCCAGTGGTGTCTGAGGGGTGTATGTAAAGGGGGTCATCAACATTGGTGTCTTGAGCCATATTGTAACCCAAGCAACACAAGTAGGTATCAAATTGGAGTCAGGGGAAACTAAATCCAAGAAATCAGCTGCCAGAAATCCAAGCAAAATTGCATACACAAGGTTGCACTACAAACAAAAGTAGTACACCAAGGTTGTTGATAGTAGGACGAATTCCAGCTCACTCTTTGGTATTGTCCGTACAATTCCGCAAGAAAATTCGTGATGTTCAAAGCTTGAAAATCAACAGAAATTGATTAGAAACCATTCTCCATTGATGAAAGCTCAGAATTCTTGAAGATATGAACACAAAGCTCAAAGCAGTCACAAATACTCCTCAGCCGAGCAATGTGTATGCAAGTGAATCCATGCAATGAATATCCAGATTTCAAGCAAGAGGCGCAGCTGAAATAAGTTCAAAATCCATATCCAAATCTAGAGAAGCAATACAAACTCCAGAAAATGATAATATCAAACACGCAATCAGCTCAACAAGGCTGAATTCCTCAAGAACAAGCAAACTAGTACTAAGTCATCTTGGCTTTGCTTAGTCTAGGTGCAGATCTATCTATGCGTGTTGAGTTCTTGAAATTCCACCTACTAGATGTCCATTCTTAAGTAAGAAATGGATTCTTGAAGTAGAAAAGATGATCCACGAAGCTGAACTTGCCAATCCACACTTGAACAAGGTGAATGTTAAGGCAAAAATTTGAAGAAACTTGGTCTTCCTTAGCTTTGTGGTTGCGCCGCCATTTGAGGTGGCTCTGATACCATATTATCTTTAGTAAGTTGAATCATTTGTTGATTGATGATTAGGGATTACAATGCATGAGGTAAACTATATATACTAGGTGATAAGGATCACCAACTAGGACTAACTATCCTATGTGCCTAACTTGGTGCACCAAGGTGCATATACCATGTAACATGTACTACATGATATATGCACCATATAATAGCCTTATACAATCATCTAATGACATAATGGAAGTAAGTGCAAGTGTAAGTAACAAGATGCAATGTGAGCATATCAACCTATATACTCTATAAATCCTATATCAACAAACTGTTGAAAATGTTCAGATTACAAGATTCCAAACCCGTGGATACGCCGGTTGTGTTTGGGTGTGCACTGTCAAAGTGTGAGGGCCCAAAAGATCAAGTTGAGCGTGAACAGATGAAAAGTGCAGAATACCTTAGTATGGTTGGCACTCTTATGTATGCCATGCAATGCACTCGTCCATACATCTTTTACGATGTGGGCTTAGTGGCACAATTCCATTCAGGCCCTGGGTATCAACATTTAAAGGCTGTGAAATGAATTATTCGATATCTAAAAGGTTTTTCCGACTACGGACAGTGCTATGGGGGTGGAAAATTAGAATTGACTGGGTTCAGTGACGCCGACCACGGTGGAGATCCGGGTGATCGTAAGTCCACCTCAGGAGGAGTGTTTCTCCTTGCTAATGTCGTCATTTCATGGATGAGCAAGAAGCAATCCTGTGTCGCGCTGTCTATGAAGGAATCCGAATTTGTAGCCCTCTCTAAGAATGCACAGGAAGCAATCTGGCTTAAAAGTCTCTTAACTGCATTGCTTGACGTCGAGGACGGGAGTAAGCCTGTGAAGGTATACTCTGACAGTCAAACGGCTATTGCAGCAGTTAAGAACCCTAAGTACCATAGTAAGACGAAACCCATTGATGTGAAATATATTTATGCTAAAAGTATGGTCAAAGAAAAATTAATTACATTAGAATACTTGCCTCTGAGAATACTGAGGCGGACCCATTGACCAAACGTTTACGCAAGGATGTTTTCAAAACTCATGTTAAAATGCTTGAACTGCGTTGGGGTTTAAGAGGCTTGTGTTTTGATGATAACATTTTGAGTTTTAAAGTAATATTTAATTAAAAGAATTTCAATTAGAGTTTATGATCTAGTGACGTCATAATGTTTGAATTACATCGGATTTTACGATATACAAACTAGTCGTAGGAGAGACAATCCTCTTAAACAAAACATGTCGAATCTAGGCCAAGCCTAGTCACACAGGCTCGGTCGTCTTGTCGGAGGGGGGGACCTCTACCATGTGAAGACCGGCTAAGAACCATGGTGTTTTCGAAAGACAGACCTTGTTAAGCAAGACGTTCATTTGTTTTGGGGTAACACGACATGATCTGAGTCTTCCGTATCGTCATCATGAACTTTGTTCGTCAACAGCCACATTCTGGGCCAGATGAAAAATTTGAAATAGCGAATGAAATTTCTCACTCCTGACAATATGTAAGTTCATGTTATGTTATCGACGCGCGCTTCCTACTGCGTGTGCCATGTTCGACCATGGGGTCAAGCTCGGTTGCTAGATAGTGTTAGGTTCCGAGATCTGGGTCAACGGATGATCGGCTCAAATCCCGATCCTCACTGGAGATGCGAATGATCTGATACTCTCGGGTTGCCCTGCTTTGCCTTGCTTCCTTCCTTCCTCCCTGCAGAAGGGGCAGTACCAGACACAGAGAGGGGGGGTGGTGCCTGGTGAACCCTCTCCGATGCCTAAGTCAGTATCGTTTTTAGAGAGATAAACTAGAGAGATGTCAGAGCAAAATAATCCAAATTGCCAAGATGTCCAAATGAGTTGTGAAGGTGGGGTATTTATAGGCAACGGTGTCATTAAGGTGGCTTAATGACATCATTAACCTTTAAACACAATTAATTAACCTTTATACGCATAATTAGGACCTTAGGATACGGAGAAGGTAGGCGGAGTGAACCGAGTGTGGGAGTCCAAAAATGGTGCCGGGGCCCTTGGGGGGGGAGAAATCCGACCCCCAAGGGTAGGGGTTGGGTGAGGGCACCCAACCCCTCCTAGGGAGGATGGGGTTGGCCAACCCCATCCCTCCTAGGAGAGATCGGGTTGGTCCACCCGATCTCCCCTAGGAGAGATCGGGTTGGCTGACCCGATCTCTCCTAGGGGAGGTCGGGTGTGGCCACCCAACCTCACCTAGGTGAGTTTGCCTCGGCCGGACGAGCGCTCCGGCCTCGTCTGAGCCGTTGATGTGTTCGCGAAGTGTTCGGGTTGAAGTTTCGATTTACAATCGTTATTGAGACGATAAAAATACAACGGTTTGGAAGTCAACGGGTTCAAATTGGGCGTATATCCATCACATGCCCCCGAGTCAACCAATGGCTTAACCCTTGATTGACTCTATTTCAGGATGGTATGATACGCGCAATTTGAAACCGGGGTTTTACCTTTCGTCTGAACATTTGCTTACCCATGGGTGCGTGTCTCCGACCCTGCCCCCTGCCTTATGAGATAGAGGAGTTGTAAACGTTAGAGTAGCACAGACGTGTGCCTAAGCACACGTCCGTCTGAGGTGGGAGTAATAAATCTATCTTTGCTACCGGCGTATACTTAAAAAATTCACACTCGCATAGGGGCGTAATGCAAATGCAACTAAGTAACTTACGCTTCAAATTCGTGCCGGGATTCTATCTAAGTAAGGAAAAATTTAATTTTGGCCAAATTTTTTTCCTAAGTATGAAATGTTCAAGAATAAACCTAACTTGATAATTTTTCTAAGTATGGAGATATACTTAGCCATAGTTGAAAGGGATAAAAATGATGGTTTTTCCTTGGCCCTTAGATCTCATTTAAAGATAGATGGAGGGTGGTGATTAAAACCCTTTAAAAAACCCTATCATCTTTTCAATATAGAGGAGAGTTAGAAAAATACCTTAGTGAGTCACCATAGCCACCATCTTCCCTCTTTACTCATCCTTGGAGAGCAAGAAAAAATTGAGAGCACCCCCAAGGTAAGTGTCGGCCGAAATTTCCAGCAAGGGACCGGAAATTCGACCAGCAGCTCAGCCGGGACCGTCGACGGGAGGGAGCTTGGCCGGAGGCGACGACGCAGCTCCAGGCGGTAAGCATCCAGCGGCGACGCGGAGGCGGCAAGGGGCCTGATTGACGACGGCGACGCCGGGCTGACTGTCGACGGGGTACGGCGACGACGACGGGACGGTGTGGACGATCGACGTAGGACGGCGACATTGGCCGGACATCACCGGCAAGTGACGGCGGTGGGGCGACTGGGCTCTGCTCCGGCGACGACGACGGCAGGCCATTCTCGGCGAGGAGCTGATTTCCGGCAACGCCCAAATTCGAATTCCGGACCCGTTTATCACATCGGGTCGGGTTTTCCGAAGGTCCGCTCTTTTCCTTTCCGTTACCGCATAAAACGTTGATTTTTGAATCGTTGATACTTGATTGCCGATGCTTGATTTCCGATGTTTGATTGCCGAAATTTGATTGAAAGTGGGATTGCCGTGGATAACCGTCGATAGTTGTGGATTTGGGGAAAAATTTTGCCGGTTGTCCGGATATAGTTTCTTGTCCGATTGGACTATCCCGGTTTTGAATTTGATGTCGTATCGCCGTTGGTGTGTTAATCTTTGTTGGAGGGCATAATGGTAATTTTTCCCAAAACCCGACCTTAGGCTCGGATAAAATTATTCGATTTGGTTGCCGTGGTGTCCTTGGTTCATGTTGACTATCTTTGCTGGGTGTCTTTGGATCTTTGATTGTTGTCGTTGGTCGCGTGTCGGAGTATTTCCGGTTCTTCGGAAATTTTCTTGTCTTGATATTTGTCGTGTCGTGGCAGGTACTGTATTCCTGGTGGTGTCCGCGCACACAGACTCTACAGAGGCGTCGCATCCTCCGAAGGATGAGTGAGTTCCTTTTCTCTTCCTTTTCGGTCACATTACTTCCTTTCCTATTGCTAGCTTAGTACCGTGACCTTCATTGGGGTGTTAGTCGAAATTTGATTCGAACTTTGGGATTTCCTGCTACCTTTGCCTTAGGTTTCGCTACCCTGTCGGAGAACCATCTCACTAGGTCCGATTACAATGAGCATGTTACCTTAGGAGATATCTGTCCCCTAGATGAGCCTCTGTATCCTTTTCTCCCCTCCTTGGGGAATGCTCGCGAGACGGTGACGGAGCCTCCTAGAGGGAAAGTCGCCGTATACCCCTCCCAGATTCGATTTGGGTTGAGGTTGCCTTATTGTGATGACCTCATAGAGTTGAGCAGGTTCTTCAGGATTTCTCCTGTGAACCTTGCCCCAAGTGCCCTTCGTGTCTGGGTGGGCTTCCGGGTGCTGTGCCATTGGTACTCCTGGAAGTACTCCCTCGTTCTATTCCGATGTTTCTATCGGTTCCAATACCAGACGAAGGTGGGGTTTGCGAGTTTCGTAACTCGCCATCCGACCTTCAAGGATCCCCGATTTGCTGATTTCGGGTTGAGTGGGGTCGAGTGGGATACCTCTCTCCGCTTCGTGGCCCGGAGTGACAACTCGGCCAGTCACTGGGCTAAGCATTACTTCTTCATTACGGATCGATACGTCACTTGGTCGGTCTTGAATGAGGATCGGTCCGATGGTTGGCCTGCTTTCGGGGAGTTCTCTTCAGTTGATTTAGAGACTATGAAGATCATTCATGAGAGCAACAAGACTCGGTCATACTGCCCCGTGTCCTTAGTGACTGAGACGGATCTTTACGAGGCCGGGATCAGTTTGACTCCTGACTCCGGGGGTTCGGTATGTCACCTTCTGCTCTTCCTTTGTAGGTTGGTTTCATGGAAAAACCTATAACGTGCAGGGAGCCCCTGTTGATCTGAGCAAGAGGAAGGCTCCTTCTAGTTCCGCTCTGAAGAAATCCCCCCTGCCTGGGAAGAAGGCTGGGGCCTCTGGTATGCTTTCTCCTATTTGCTTCTTTATGGTATAACTTGTGTTTTCCTTATCTTGCTTTTCTTACATTGCTAGGGCGCTCCCCCTTGGTGACCGAGAGGGTCGTCTCCGTTGGCAGAGATTCTGGACCTTCCAAGTCCAAGCCGCGGAGATCTGATTCTGAGGCCGGGGCCTCGGCTGCTAAGAGAAAGAAGGCTGCGGATCCTGCTTTGCCTACTGCTCGTCCTCCGACTCTATCTCGTGATAAGGAGATGGTGGTCGAAGAGGTGCCTTCCCTGGCTGACAAAGGGAAGCGACCTGCTGGTGGTGGTTCCCCTGCCCCCCAGCCGAGGGCACGGTCCTCAGGTATGATCTCTACCTTGTTGCTGATCCTTCTATGTTTATATTTTCCTTTGACTTGCTTCGCTTGTGTAGGTGGGCCTCCGACTTTAAGTCGGAAGGATTTCGCACGTCTTACTGATGAAGATGTTATTGGGTCTGAGTGGACTCCTTTCGCTGGTCTGAAGGAGTTCCACCTCGATAGCACCTCCTCTTTGCGGACTCCTGAGGTTGGCGTCCGCGTACTCCGCGGCGCCATCCCCCCTGGCGATCGTGTTGCTTCGCCCAAGTCTCCTGGGGAGACTCGGCGCTTTGTTCAGGGTGTACTCTCTCGTTATGCGCCTGTGAGTTGTTCCTTGCTTTCTTCATTATACTTTCATATTGGTTGTCTTTCGGTTACTCACCCCTTGTTTTAATTGTTAGGGTATGTCTGACATGGTGAACATGTCATCACTCGTGCTCGAGTTATCTGACGAGAAGAAGACCCTTGAGGACAGCCAGGTCTCTCTCAAGGCGGAGGTCGCTACTGCTGCTGAGAAGGCGCGTTTATCTGATTTGAGGATGCAGGAGCTCCGGGACCAAGTGTCCTTGCTTGAGACTACTGTGGGCAGTTTACGCCGGGAGGCTGAGGTTGCAGCGTCACTCCACTCTGAGGAGTTGCGGAAATTGGAGGCTAAGTGCCGGGCAGAGGAGAGGACCGTCGCCGTGTCTGAGTACAAGGCTTCCTCTGCTTTCACTGCCGACTATAGCGCGCGTCTCACTCAGGAGATGAACCAGTTCGGTGAGTATCTGGTTGATCACATTTTCCGCATTGATCCTCAGTTCCCAGTCGGTGACCTTGGTGACTTCGGGCCATACGCCACTGGCTACATGGCTGTTCTGAGGGGTCAGGCTGCTGTTGCCGACGAGCCTGCCCCTGCCCAGGTGGATGCTACACCTGTGGAGATTGGTACCTCAGACTCCTCCTCTTCATCCATATCTGCCGGTGGTTCAGCCTCAGGGGGTGAGGGTGACTCTCCTGAAGGTTCTGATTGATGTGTTTACATCATGCTATCTTTGTATATATAACTGCACTCCTTCTCCCCTTTAATGGGTTGAGTGTCTTTTGAGATTGTGGTGGTGTTTGTTGTTACTTTCCTTTGTCGCATTGTGTTGTTGACTACGTGGTTCACTTGTCTTTACATTAATGCTTCTCATGCTTTTGTATGTATCCCTTTGGTTATGGACTTTTCTCTTGATGTGTTTCCTTTACTTATCCTTCTTTCGTGTTTTCCTTCATATCATACCTGCTATTTCATCAAGAAAAAACATTATGTGTTCTTCATATATCTTTACTTTGAGATTACTTTCTCATTGGATCTTTCTGAGCGTGGTGTCATGATCTCTTCTGATACCCTTTAAATGGTATACATGGTACTGTTAGACCAAAGATACGCTCTTGGTGGGCGTCGAATCTGATCACGAGACAGGCTCTCGGAGGGTACTTAACGTTTCACGGGATAGGCTCCCGGAGGGCACAGGTTAAACCAAAGATACGCTCTTGGTTGGCGTCAAAACTATTCGCGAGACAGGCTCTCGGAGGGCACTTAACATTTCACAGGATAGGCTCCCGGAGGGCGCAGGTTAGACCGAAGATACGCTCTTGGTTGGCGTCGAAGACTGTTCACGAGACAGGCTCTTGGAGGGCACTTAACGTTTCACAGGATAGGCTCCCGGAGGGCACAGGTTAAACCAAAGATACGCTCTTGGTTGGCGTCAAAACTATTCGCGAGACAGGCTCTCGGAGGGCACTTAACGTTTCACAGGATAGGCTCCCGGAGGGCGCAGGTTAGACCAAAGATACGCTCATGGTTGGCGTCGAAACTATTCGCGAGACAGGCTCTCGGAGGGCACTTAACGTTTCACAGGATAGGCTCCCGGAGGGCACAGGTTAAACCAAAGATACGCTCTTGGTTGGCGTCAAAACTATTCGCGAGACAGGCTCTCGGAGGGCACTTAACGTTTCACAGGATAGGCTCCCGGAGGGCGCAGGTTAGACCAAAGATACGCTCTTGGTTGGCGTCGAAACTATTCGCGAGACAGGCTCTCGGAGGGCGCTTAACGTTTCAAAGGATAGGCTCCCGGAGGGCTCAGGTTAGACCAAAGATACGCTCCTGGTGGGCGTCGAAGCTGGTAGTTTGAAATCTACCTCAAGATACGCTCTTGGGGGCGTCGAGTCTGGTAGTGTTTTTTCTACCTCAAGATACGCTCTTGGTGGCGTCGAATCTGGTAGGTTGCAAAGCTACCTCAAGATACGCTCCTGGGGGCGTCGAAATTCGTAGTTTTTGGAAACCACTCTCAAGATACGCTCTTGGTGCGTCGAAGGTCGTAGTGTAATAACTACTCTCAAGATACGCTCTTGGGGGCGTCGAATTTCGTAGTATGAACACTACTCTCAAGATACGCTCTTGGGGGCGTCGAAAGTCGTAGTTTTTGGAAACCACTCTCAAGATACGCTCTTGGTGCGTCGAAGGTCGTAGTGTAATAACTACTCTCAAGATACGCTCTTGGGGGCGTCGAATTTCGTAGTATGAACACTACTCTCAAGATACGCTCTTGGGGGCGTCGAAAGTCGTAGTTTTTGGAAACCACTCTCAAGATACGCTCTTGGTGCGTCGAAGGTCGTAGTGTAATAACTACTCTCAAGATACGCTCTTGGGGGCGTCGAATTTCGTAGTATGAACACTACTCTCAAGATACGCTCTTGGGGGCGTCGAGGGTCGTAGTATGGATACTACTCTCAAGATACGCTCTTGGGGGCGTCGAAACTGTTATTGACTTGAAGTCATATCTGTGTAAGGATAACATCATGACTATATCATCACATTCATTGGAAAATGCCTTTGAAGGAAAACTTACTCTTTTAAGAGTGTTCATGTCTTCTGTACATTTGGGGTGCCTTGGGTGGGTCAAGACACCCTTTGGAGGAAAATATAGATAGTGGTAGAGTTGGAGGAACTTCGTGAGTTCTCCTTCTCAAAAGTTGTTTGAAAAACTTGGAAAGCTTGAACATGTAAAGTGCTAGATATGAAACTAAGGATATGGGGTGGTTACTTTGTCTGTTTCCACGTACTCCTTCAGACCTCCATTGTGAATCATTTCTTCCACCTCTATCTTCAGCACCATGCAGTTATTGGTTTGATGCCCCCAGGTCCCATGGTACTCACACCATCCCTGTGCATCCCTTCCTAGGAAGGCCTTGCCCTCCTCCCTGCATGTTGGTAGTTCCTGCTTGAGGTGCTTGTGGAAGATTTCTTCTATGCTCACTGTAAGGGGTGTGAATGTGAAGTTTACACCTCCTCCCAGTGCGTCAGTGTTTCTTCCCTTCTCCAGTACTTCATCAAGCTGCTCCATTTCCCTTGCAAATGCTTTGTCTAGCCTTTCCTTGAGCTCCCTCATCGTGCTCGTCATGACCATCTCATAGAGCCCCCCATAGGCCTCGAATGAGTTTGGATGCATGTTTCTAATAAATGCTCTGACGGTTTCTCCTCTTGTGATGTCCATGTTGGCACCATAATTGGAGAATCTCTGGAAATAGCTTGATATTGACTCCTGCGGCATTTGCTTGATATCATCGATGTGACGGAAGCCTCTTGAGATGGAGTCACTTGTTCTTTTTCCCTCTTTGGTATCTGGCTGCCAAGGTATGGCTGTGACCTTCACAGCCTTGCTCCTGTGTTTCCTCTTAGACATTGTTTGAAAAAACTGCCTACTCAAACGGAGTACCACTCCATTCTTCATCTTTCCCTGCCTTTTCCTCCTTCTCCTCTTCTTTCTATCTTGGTTGGCTCCAATCATGACCACAGCCACTGTGTCTGTCCCGTGTGATCCACGTCTCATGGAGTTGACGTAGCATTGCCTTGCGGTGCGCTGATCACCCAGGACTTCTCCGACTCCATTCTCCGTGATGTACTTCAGCTTCTGGTGTACAGTGGATGGCACGATTTCATATGGGTTTATGGTTGTCCTTCCTAGGATCCCATTGTAGGCTCCTAGGCTTTCCACCACCAGGAAATTAACATTCACCTTCAGCTGTGTCCATCCTTGGCCCATGGTCACCGACAGGGTTATCATTCCCAGGGGGTAGCTTGTTGCCCCTGAGAAGCCAACTAGAGGGAAGTTGACTGGTTTGATGTCTGCCTTGGTTTTCCCTATCTCTTCTAGGACTCTCAAGCTTAGGAGGTCAGCTGAGCTGCACCCATCCACCAAAATTCTCTTTACATCAAAATTATCAATGTCTATTGTGATAACTAGAGCATCGTCATGTGGGAAGACGATGTGGCTCTTGTCCTTTTCTGAGAATTCGATCTTGATTTCTTCTCCTTCTCTTGGCCTTTTTCTCCACCTCGGCACTGAACCCAGCTTTGATGCGTAGACCTCCCTTGCATTAGCAGTTGGGCCACCTGAGGCTACTCCCCCGTGAATCATGTTTATGGTTCCTCTCTTGTTGGGTGGGGGGTTGTAGTCTACTTTGCCTTTGCCCTTGTCTCTGTGTGATGGCCCTAGCTGCATGCTATTGCCCCCATGATCCACGAATTGCTTGAGGTCTCCCCTTTGGATGGCATTGTTGATGCTTAGCTTTAGGCTGAAGCATTCGTTTGTGTCGTGCCCGTAAGCTTCATGGTTGTCGCACCATCTATCCTTGTGATTCCCCACCATTGGGGCTCTCCACCTTGCAGGGGGTGACCAGAGCTTCTGGTTCCTCATCTCTTTGAGGACAGTAGATGGAGTGGCGTTCAATGGGACGAACTTGATGACGTTTATTTCTCTAGGCTTTAGTGGTTCGCCCATTTGGTTTCTTTGCTGGGGCGGACGCCATTCCTGCTGCCTTGTGTGCTGAGGTGCCTGGGGTGGTTTGCCTTTGTTCGGCTTTGCATTGTCTTCCTTGGCTGCTTGAATCTTGGCTTTTTTACTTGCCCTGTGCCTCTCCAGGTCTATATGAGTTTTGACTCTTCCTGCAAGCTCCTCTAAGGTGCTTGCTGGCTTCTTGGCCATCTTTTCTGCCAGTGTGGACCCGAAGCGGGCCTAGGTTTCTGATAAAGGCTCGTATTATCTCCCCCTCAGTGATGTCGCCTTGGATGTCTGCGATATTTTGATTGAACCTAGTGTAGTAACTGGCCAGAGATTCATCATATTCTTGTTTCACATCATCGATGGAGCCTGTGCCTTTGAGGAGTTTCCTCTCCCCTAGGTATCTCTGTAGGAACTTCGCCTTTAGCTGCTCCCATGAGTGGATGCTTTCAGAGGGTAGACTGAAGAACCAGTGTGAGGCCACCCCTGATAGGGTGTTTGGGAACAAGAGTGCCTTGTACCTTTCATCAGGGGTCCTCCCAAATAGGGAGGCCTCATGCTGTAGGATATGCTCTAGGGGGTCTCCCTTCCCATTATACTTTGCAACTTGCACTGTGTGTAGGGAGTCTGGCACCCTGTTCATCTCTAGTTCTCTTGTGAAAGGGTGGTTCGTCTTGTCACTTAGACAATGCAAGCTTGTTTTCTTTGACTCATTCATCTTCCGGGTTATCATTGCTTCTATTTCCTCCGGAGTGATCAATATCGGTGTTGGAGTGTAATTCCTCTGATAGCCTCCATGGTTGTAGATAGGACTCGCCGAGATCCCTTGTCCGTATTGATACGGACTGTATGTGTATCCTTGGTGTCCCTGCTGGGGTGCTTCATAGAATTCTTGCCTCCTTGGAGGTCTTGCTTGTCTGTCCTCCCCCAGTGGGGTGTAAGCCCTTGCATTCTGCTGTTGCCTAGGAGGCACGAATTGTTGCCTTTCCTCTGGGGGTGGCTCCTGGTAGTATCTTCTTTGCTCCTCTCGCTGCTCTGCTCGAGGGTGCGAGTGGTGCCCTTCTGTTGGGATCTGTTCCTCTTCATGAGCTTCAGTGTGTGTCCCCTGGGTGTATGCCGGCCTTGCATATGTTGTGTGGGCGCGGTTGCCATCTCTTTGGGCCGGCATCCCATACGGGTACCCTTGGGGTTGCGCCTCATAATAATACCCCTCAGGGGGTGCCGTGTGCTGGGACGGCACTCCCTGTTGTTCTCTTTCTCTCCGTGGCCTTCTTGCCCGAGGTGTGGAGGCTGTGGAGGACTCAGCCCCAGCTGGGCGTGAGGGTCCTCCCTCCTAGTTGTTCTGTTGAGGAGGCTGTGGTACTTCATGTGGTTCTGGTTGCATTGGCTGCTTCCCAGGGTTAGGCTGCCTTCCTGGGGGTATAGGCTCTCTCCTTCTTCCATTGCCCCCTGGTGGGCGGTGGTGCCTAGACACCCTGCTGTTCGTCATTGCTCGTGTTATAGCCAGGCTTTCTGTCCGAAGCCCGCAGACGGCGCCAAGTGTTAGGTTCCGAGATCTGGGTCAACGGATGATCGGCTCAAATCCCGTTCCTCACTGGAGATGCGAATGATCTGATACTCTCGGGTTGCCCTGCTTTGCCTTGCTTCCTTCCTTCCTCCCTGCAGAAGGGGCAGTACCAGACACAGAGAGGGGGGGGGTGGTGCCTGGTGAACCCTCTCCGATGCCTAAGTCAGTATCGTTTTTAGAGAGATAAACTAGAGAGATGTCAGAGCAAAATAATCCAAATTGTCAAAATGTCCAAATGAGTTGTGAAGGTGGGGTATTTATAGGCAACGGTGTCATTAAGGTGGCTTAATGACATCATTAACCTTTAAACACAATTAATTAACCTTTATACGCATAATTAGGACCTTAGGATACGGAGAAGGTAGGCGGAGTGAACCGAGTGTGGGAGTCCAAAAATGGTGCCGGGGCCCTTGGGGGGGGAGAAATCCGACCCCCAAGGGTAGGGGTTGGGTGAGGGCACCCAACCCCTCCTAGGGAGGATGGGGTTGGCCAACCCCATCCCTCCTAGGAGAGATCGGGTTGGCCGACCCGATCTCTCCTAGGTGAGATCGGGTTGGCCAACCCGATCTCCCCTAGGAGAGATCGGGTTGGCTGACCCGATCTCTCCTAGGGGAGGTCGGGTGTGGCCACCCAACCTCACCTAGGTGAGTTTGCCTCGGCCGGACGAGCGCTCCGGCCTCGTCCGAGCCGTTGATGTGTTCGCGAAGTGTTCGGGTTGAAGTTTCGATTTACAATCGTTAATGAGACGATAAAAATACAACGGTTTGGAAGTCAACGGGTTCAAATTTGGCGTATATCCATCAGATAGGATCCACGAGATTCGGATGGGCACAAACTTCTTCACCTTGAGAGTGTGATTGAACCCGGGTGCTTTATGAAGAAGCATCCAAATTATCCTCACGAACTCAGAACTCGTACATAAGGTCAAGATTAATGTTCGCTTCCAGGCGTACGAGCGCAGTGCTGAACAAAAAGGCCCGGTGACCACGTCTTTAGAAATTGGTTGAGTTTTACTAAGGGTAAGAGCGATGGGGATGGTCAACTACACCTGTAATTCTCTGACTCTTGTATTCACTAAGTGGCCACCAAGCTGATATTAGTTGAAAGGTTGTGAAAACTTGTACGGATGCCTTGGAGAAGTATTCCTATGTAGAAACTAGGTAATTGGAGAGTGACAGTTGACCAAGGATATAGTGCGGCACAATATTATTATTTTCACAGGTTTATTGTACATGGGGAATCAACGTTCCGCGGGTACTACAACACTTCTAACAGATGAGTAGCACAATGCCCGTCGTGTCCGTCGGTCGCACGGCAAACCTCGTATGAACTTTTCGGATACAGGGATGGATCGAAGAAAAAATATTTATGTGTTGGTCGACAACATATTAACCGGCACCCTCCCAATCCGGCGAGTTGGAGCTGTTAGCATTAGGGGATTGGGCCGCCGTAAAAGGGAGCCCATTAATATGAGTCAGTTACCCAAGACAATTGGGTAATGTCACATTAGAGATTTTTGGGCCTAGCCTAAAATCCCAATTGATATTAGAGGCCCAAAATTGGGCCTCCCTCACTCTAAGTGGCCGGCCTAAATTAGCTAGGGGAAAAGTGGACTTTTATCCACTTTGCTCTTCTTATAAATAGGGAGAGTAAAGTTTCATTTAAAGGCTAATCACTTAATCACTTTTGTGGTGAGACAAAAGAATTCCCTCCTCCCTATAAGTTTCGGTCGAACATCATATCACCAAAGGAGGTGCCAAAATGCTTCGAGCAAATTACTCCGGAGATCCATCCCTGCAGAAGAATTGACAAGAGGCTTTGCTGTGGAGACAAATCCGCATAGGGATTCCATAACAAGAACCCTTACGGGATCAATCCGGCGGATCGTGAACTCTGCTAGAAGGTCCTGGACTACGGTAAGTTTCGAATAGGTATGTGCCCCTTATTACGTTGCGTAATGTGTTTACTAGCATATACCTTGTTAATTTCCGTAGTATTTATCCTCCATAATCCTACACACCCTACGAGTTCTGAAGGAATACCTAGTGAAGGAGGTGCCAACGAAACTCCTCTTCAAGAAAATCCGAATTCAACGACCCCAGTCGAAAAAAAAACCCTGAAGCACCATTAGGGAAGTTGTCAAATCTCGAGTATGTGTCAACAACGTTCTGTTACGCGCTCTCTACAGGAGCAACTTTTGTACTTAGGCAGAGTTTAGCGAGGGAACTAACCCCTACCCTTGAAAATGTTACGCCCTCGTGATGGGAGCAATTGTATACTTAGTCAAATTCAACGATGGAACCAATCCCCTACGCTTGAATGGGTTACACACCCACTATCCGAGAAATTCTATACTTAGCCAAATTTCAGTGATGATCTCGAATATGTAACACCCCTACTATGCGAGAAATTCTATACTTAGCAAAAATTCAGTGTTGGTCTTGAAGATGTTACACCCCTACTATGCGAGATATTCTATACTAAGCGAAATTTCAATAATGGTCTTAGAGGTTCTACGTACTCGCTACGGGGGCAAATTTCATACTTGGTCAATTTTAGCGAGGGAACCAACCCCCTGCGCCTAAAAGTGTGACGTCCCATAAAAGTGACTCTATACTTAGTCAATTTCAAAAGGGAACCTACACCTGACACCTGTTACAGTAACCTTTCTATGCTTATCTAATTTTGAGATTACAGGTTACACGTGAGAAAATAAATGATTCGGCAATCTACTTAAAGGGAGTTACCAACCTTCCAATTTTAAAAGACTTAGGCTTTTTTCCGAGAAAATTTCTCGCTATCAACACCTAAGGTAATCATTTACCTTACACTCAAAGTTTAAGTAGTTTTGATATAACCATGTTTTGCGAGTTTTGACCCTATGACAAGGAAAAATAGAGCATAAATGCAAAAATACGGGAAAAGATCGAACATTTGAAGGAATCGAGGTCGATACCCACAATATCGAGCCAAACCCGGTCCGAAAAAACCGGTTCAGCCGAGTTGAATTAAGGCCCGCCAGAGCCCCTACGCTTCACCAGTGCTATTGCCACGCGCCGCCGTAGTCTCCACGCGCCGCCACCATCGCGCCGCCCTTGTCGCCGCTGTCTCCACCTAATCCGGGCGAAGTTGCGTCGTCCGTCGTTTAGCGGAGGTGAGCCCATCGCCTAGGCCCCTTCGCGTTCCCAGTCAAGCCGAGGAAGGCGCCCGCCTCGCCGGAGTCCCCACCTCGCTGAAACCCCCCACCTCGCTGAAACACCCACCACGATGCCGCCTTGAGGAAGCCTCGGGCCCGCTGTTGATCAAGACCCTCTACCACTTAGATCGCCAGTGCAACCCCGCCGTGATTAGGGGACAGTTTCGTCGTAGATGGCGCCGCCCCTAGCCTTGTCTCCTCCGCAAGCTGCTGCCGGCCTCTCCGCCATGCTTAATTGTGTTAAGTAATTTACTCCAGGAGATCCATCCCGCGAAGAATCGACTGAGTCTTTGCTGTGAGGCATAATCCGCGTAGGGCTTCTCTAACAGGAACCTCTTCAGGGAATTTTCCGGCGGATCGAGAACTTCACTCAACGGTCTTGAACAACGTGGAAGCATTGTAGGTATGTGCACCTTATTCCGCTGCGTATTAGTTACCACAAACGTATCTTGATTTGTTTCCATAGTATTAATCCCCTAAATCCATCAGTGGTATTAGTGCCTTTGTTAGGGAGTTCGTGTGTTTGATAAAATTGTTGTTCTTGATTTTCTTGGTGGTGCCAAAATTTTTAAACTTGGTTTCAAAGTTTTAAAATTTTCGATTTTTGGGGTAATCGTGTTGGCCGTGATTTTTCATGATGTTCATACTGAAGTTTGATATTCATGATCTTCAAGAAAAACAAGACTTTTATCAAAATCAACTTTGGATTCTAGATCTTTACGAGATTTGATCATGAAATTTGACCACAACCCCTAATTTTGGTTTTTTTCGGCCGAACCCTTCCTTTAGGTGTTCAAGGTGAAATTTTTAATTTCTTAGTCCACAAGTAACACTAAAGTGACCGAAATTTTTTAGAATTTTTTTTAATATATTCGGCCGAAATTTTAATCCCAATGGATTATGTCAAAATTACGACTAGGTTCACAAGATAATTGTGGATAGTAATTATCAATATATCTAGCACAATATTAGGGAAATATATATTATTGATAATGTAGTTGCCTAAAAGATTGAGAAAATATACATATATTATTGATGAAAATATATCCCTAATATTAAATATTGACAATAATATATTTGTATATATATAGTGTTGCCAAATATATATATGTATATATATTGTTGATTGATTATATATCTAAATATAGAATCTTGACAATAAATATATATATATATACACACTACAATATAACATATTTTTTGTGGTAGACAGTACGGTCGCACAAGTTCAGGAAATAGTCACTAAATAAATTAGTGATCAAAATAAAAATTGTCACAGGGTAGTCACAATAGACTCCATTGTTAAATGTTTTAGTGACTAAAATTTGAGATAATCACTAAATATTAATAAATTTTGTGACCAAATATAAATGACCACTAGATATTGCGAGGGGTAGCACTATATATATATATATGTAAATATATTAATAATTTATTATTTCTGTGTTTCTATTTAAAATTTTTAAATTAGATTTAATAAAATATCGAAATGAAAATAATTCACAAATTACTATCATTAATAATATTTTATATTTCAGGTGTTCATAAACAAATAGTATAGCATATATAGAAAAATTAGTTGATACAAAAAAATATGAAATTGAAGCAGAAGAAAGAAACAAAGAGCAATAAAAATAATTTTCTCTAGATGAAATCTTCTCTCTCTACTTAAACAAGAAGAAATACTTCTACATATCTCTTCAATCTATACACATCTTCTTGTTTGATAGAATTCCTGCAATATGATAACACAAAAGACATTTACTTTTTGATCGAAAAGATACATCATATATACGTTCCATCAAATCATAGAGGGATGAAAGTGATGTGAAGAAAATGTGTATGTTATTATTTGATCAATACTCACATATGCATGCCATAGAGACAAAAAGAACCGACAATAGTTAAAGATCAATAGGTCGTTGCGGAAGTACTTTGTGGTCGGGGAAGATCGATCAAAATCAATGGAGCGCGACTGGATATCATAGTGTTTTAACAAGGAGGAGGATATGATTTTGCACTTATAAAGCATGAAGAGATTGAGAAAATTTCAACTCTTAGCTTGTTTTCTCAATTCATGATCTACAAGCAATAGGACTTAAATTGCTACAGGAAACTCCCAACTTGTGTGATGGCCTCCACTTATCATGGGATATGTGCGAAATTTTAGGAAGACATGACAAATTGAGGCAGTTATTTGAAAATATTTGAGACAAACGTCGTTTTTTTCCCAAAGAGGTAAACATGGTTAAAAATTTAAATTTTGTGAGATAACTTATTGTTTCTTTCTTTTGTATATCTCTACTATACTACTACAAAGCACTAGTACAATTAATGTATAGAAAACAATGTA
Source organism: Clarkia xantiana subsp. parviflora (assembly GCA_036873135.1). NCBI lineage: Eukaryota > Viridiplantae > Streptophyta > Magnoliopsida > Myrtales > Onagraceae > Clarkia > Clarkia xantiana. The sequence goes on from JAPTYO010000001.1 coordinate 15,179,739, forward strand.
TTATATTATATATAATTAATTATATAAAAAAACTATATTAGATTATTACATATATATATATATATTTAGAGAACACTGCTAAATTTTGACCGATAATGTATTATACATTCAATACTTTTTTATTCCAAAGCAATTTTCTTTATAACAAATAAAATAAAATTCTCAATATAACTTAAACTAATTGTAAATGTTGAATAATTAATTAAATTGATGTAATTTAGTCGTAATGAAAAAAATATTTATTTACAATTATGTGTGACAAATTAAAATGATCACGTATATTTAGGATTAGTTGTGTACAAAATATATAATTATTTAGTCACTAATCGCAATCATTTTTCAATGGTAATCATTTCCCCATGTTTAGTTACTAAGCGCATGTGACAAGTTTAATTTGGTTGCAAATTAATTGTAACTAGTGACGAATATTAGTTTGACATTAAATAATTTCACAAATATATAATTTTGTGATCAAATTCATATATTATCACTAAATCATTAAATTTTAGTAACAACTTGTGTAATAGTCACAAAACGTTCTTCACTAAAAACATATTTTCCTGTAGTGATATATATATATATGTTTGTACCGAATTATATATATATATATATATATATATATATATGTGCAGAAAATTGGAAACTATTTTATAATTAATTGTTACTTGGAGGCCAAGTTATGTTTTCAGTGGACTTTAAAAACCCTACTTGGCCCAAAAGTATCAATTTCGGCCGAACATATTGGGTAACGGGTCGGTCCAATTTCGCACAACCGGGTCGGGTACCCGACCCGGGAGGCCAAGGGAACCCGAACCGGACCAATCTGGGTCAACAGAACCGGGTCGGGTTCCACGAGTAAAAAGCCGGGCTTTTCTCAATTGGTCCGACCCATCCGGGTCGAGTCGGACCGAGGCAACTAATATGGGTCGAACCGACCCGGTTTTAGTGACAACCCGAACCGAATTCCTATTATAAACCGAACCGGTCCGGGCGAACCATTTCTTCAAACCGTACCGGACCGGTCAGAGCTGGTATGACTGATCGGATTAATTAAATCAGACCGAACGAACCGAATTATGTAAATAAAATAGGATGGTCAAATTTTTAAATCCAATTTTTTCGAACTTTATATTACCTACACAGTTCTTAAAGGTTTAATATTTCATCGTTTGAATTAAACAAGATACCTAGTTTCGGTTATGGGGATGGATCTCGGAAATGCATATTTTGGGACTGAGTCATTTAGTGGGCTGAATTGCAATTGTTGTTTAATTGATATTATTGCATGATTAGAACTGTCGTCTTGACTATGTCAAGCTAGCTGGATTATGCATGTTCTGGGCGGAGCCCTGATTTTTAACTAATGAGTTGCGCACTAGGATAGACATGCTGTGATGGTTGCAAGAGCCTAGGATTCATGTCTAGAAGTACGCATGTTTGATTTATAGCATGAATTGCAAGTCAGCCCAAAATGTTTTAAAAGCGGAAATCAGTCGCCGAATATGCATGTTTGAAAGGTGTGATCACGCATGATGCGTATGCATGAATGTTGATGATGTATTGGCATGTGATAATTTACTTAAGTAGTAGAATTATATATGTTAAGAATGAGTTCCCCGGAACATTAGATGCATGACACATGCATGAGGTGTGGTTTGTTTCTTGGATGTGATCTGTGCACGATGATTTACTTGTGTAGTATAATTGTGTGTGTAAACTTGAAATCCTAGAAAACGTTTTAAAAAGGGCCTTGGGAAAGCTAATATCAGGTGTTTTAAAACCTCCCATTCCGGTGATTGCGATTAAACCGTTTTGAAAGACTGATCTATTAGAAAGAAGATGACAGTAATGTGAACTCTTTCACGACCCCCTTCACTCGGTTTACTGTCGGTCGGTTGGTTAGATGTCTGAGTAATCATTATAAGTCATCTTCTATCTCATAGATATATGATGAACTCAATTCTTTTTCAAAATGTTATTGTCTTCCTGCCTATGCATAATTATCAATGTGTTAGTTTCAATAGCTGCGATTAGCAATGTCATCTCCCTATTGAATAAGGGAGTGAGTGTTCGATTACGGGGCTAAATACTACAAAAACTTAAATACGGTACATGCTAGTAATTAAGATTACGCAGCTGAAGATGTGCACATACCTTAATCGCTTTATGTAGTCCCAAGATCTTGCTGAGGGAATTCTCGATCCACCGGAAAGCACGCGTAGAGGTTCTTATTAAGGAAGCCCTACGCAGTATAGTTTCCACATCAAAGCCTCTAATCGATTCTTGGCAGGGACAGATCTTCAGAGTGTTTGCTCAAAGCAAATTGACAAACCCTTGGTGTTCTATGTGGTTCGACCGAACAAGGAGAGTTTAGGGAGGAGGGTTTTTCTTAAATTACCACAAATGAGGAATTAGGATTCACCTTAATAAAACCCCTAACACTCTCTATTTATAGGAGGAGAAAAGTAGACAAAAGTCCACTTTTCCCTACCTATAATATTCGGCCGGCCTAGTGTATAAGGGAGGCCCAATTTTGAGCCTCTCATGTCAATTGGGATTTAGGTCTGGCCCAATTTCCCTAATGTTACATTTACCAAATTTTCTCAGGTAACATATACATATTAACAGGCTTCCATTTACGGCGCCCTATCACCATATGCAAACAGCTCCCACGCACCGGAATGAGAGGGTGCCTGTTAATGTATTGTTGTCCAAATCGCATCAACATTTCATTATTTTGATCTTGTCCCTGCTTCCGAATAGTTCATACGAGGTTTTCCGTGGGACCAGCGGATACGGCAGGCATCGTGCTACTCATCTGTTAGGAGTGTTGTAGCGCTCGCAGAACGTTGATTCCCTATTTCTAATCAACATGTTAAAAACATTAATGTATCCTAGGTCAACTATTAATTCTCCAATTGCCTAGTTTCCACATAGGAATACTTCTCCAAGGCATCCGTACAAGTATTCACACTCTTCAACTAATATCCGGCTGTTGGCCACCTAGTAAATACAAGAGTTGGTGAATTACATGTGAATTTTACCATCCCCATCGCTCATACCCTTAGTCAAACTCGATTGGTTTCCAAAGACGTGGTCACTTAGCCTTTTTCTGCAGCACTACGCTCGTACGCCAGGAAGTGAACATTGAGCCTAACATTAGATATGAGTTATAAGTCCATGAGGATACTTCGGCTGCCTCTTCATAAGGCTTCCGAAATTAATCACACGCTCGAGGTGAAGTAGTTTACACCCATCCGAATCACGAGAATTCTACCTAGCACAATCGAGCCTGACCCCGTGGTCGAACATGGCACGCGTAGTATGAAGCACGCGTCGATAGCATACCCGAACATTGTTAGGAGTGGGATATGTCAACAATGCTATCGCATATTTTTCATCTGGCCCAAAATGTGGTTAATGACGAACAGAGTTCATCAAGGCGATGTGCAAAACGAAGATCATGTCGTGTTACTCCGAAACCAAATGATCGGTTTGCGTAACCAAGTTTGTCCCTAGGTTATTAGCTAGCCTTGTTACGGTAGAGGTCCCCCTCTCCTACAAGACGACAGTGCCTGTGTGACGAGTCAAGGCCCACATTCGACATAATTTAGGCAGAGGATTGCGTCCTCCTACGACTTAGTTTATAGACCGTAAAATCTGATGTTATCAAACATTATGACGTCAATGAATCATAAACTCAATTTGCAATTCACTCATTTATTAAAAGATGTAACTTTCAATTATCAAATTGTTATCACATATACATGCCCACTTTTAAACCCGAAGCAATCCAGGCAGTTTAACGTGCTTTTCAAATGTCTCCTTTCGTAATGATTTAGTTAATGGGTCCGCTACCATGTTGTCAGTGGGCAAGTAATATAAAGTGATTATATTTTTTTCTAACACGGATTTAGCATAATTATATTTCACATCAATGTGTTTAGTTCTACTATGGTACTTTGGATTCTTAACTGGCGCAATAGCTGCCTGACCGAGTACACCTTCACAGGCTTACACCCGACATCGACACCAAGCAGTGCAGTAAGAAGCCTTTTCAGCCAGACCGCTTCCTGAGCATTTTTTGGAGAGAGCAACGAATAGCGATTCCATCGTAGACAGCGCGACACAGGATTGCTTCTTGCTCGTCCATGAGATGGTGACACTAGCAAGGAGATAGAATCCTCTTGTGGTGGACTACGATCGTCTTGATCGCCACCATGGTCGGCATCATTAAAAAATGGTCAATTCTCACTTCCAACCCTCATAGCCAGTACGTAGTCGGCAGTACCTTTCAGATAATGTATGATCCGTTTTACAGCCTTTAAATGTTGATAGCCAAGGTCCCGATTGGAATCTTGCTACTAGGCCTACAGCTTAACAGATATCTGGACGAGTGCAAAGCATGGCATACATGAGACTTCCGACCATACTTAAATACTCCGCACTCCTCATCTGTTCATGCTTTTTCTGGTTCTTCGGGTCGTCACGTTTTGACAATGCGCACCCGAATACTACCGGCGTCTCCACGGGTTTGGCATCTTGTAATTTGAACCTTTTCAACAGTTTGTTTATATAGGCTTCCCGAGACATACATAACCTCCGGGCGGCACGATCTCTAGCAATTTTAATGCCCAACATGTACGTAGCCTCTCCCATGTATTTCAGCTCAAATACAGATGCTAACCAGGACTTTGATTCATTCATGTAACTCACATCGTTTGCAGCAATGAGTATGTAATCCACCTATAAGGTTAAGATGATGTACTTAGACTCAGAGGACTTAGTATACACATGGATCCTCATGGAGGTTCACGAATCCGTTTCCAACGATTTCCTCGTGGAATCTGCGGTACCATTGCCGAGACGATTGTTTAAGACCGTAAATGGATCTTTGGGGTTTACAAACTTTTTTTTCGTTACCAGGAGTAATGAAAATCTCTAGTTGCTCCATATAGATCTCTTCATCCAGGTTTCCGTGGAGGACCGCAGTCTTAACATCCATTTGGTGCAACTCCAGATCGAGGCATGCTACCAGGGCTAGGATGGCCCGAACTGTGGTGTAACACATAGTCGGTGAGTATGTTTCATCAAAGTCCACTCCGTGAAGCTGGGTGTATCCTTTCGCAACTAGTCGGGCTTTGTACCGCTCGACATTCTCATCATCAGTGAGTTTTAGCTTCAGAACCCACTTATCCCTTATGGCTCTGCGGTTAGCAGGTAAATCAACTAAAGACCATCCCAAATTGGCTTTCATTGAGGCTGTCTCTTCCTCCATTGCTTTCCTCCATTCCTTCCCTTGAGGTCCTTTCAATGCTTGTTGAAACGTTATCGGTTCGTCAACAGAAGTTAAGGTAACAATTTCACCCTTCTCGATGGGATACTTCTTGGGAGAAGTTCGATTCCTTTGACTTCGTCTAGGCTCGTTAATCCCATCTTGAGTCTGAACATTGCTCCCACTCGGAATAATGCTTCTTATCAGAGCATCACTCCCACTGGGAACAAGGGCAGTGCTAAAACCTTGAGCTACAACTTTTCTTGGACGACCTCTCGGTCTCGGGATTTTACCTCCGAGATGAATTCCTTGATCACTAGGATCTGGAACCAAGTTGGTTGATCCACTCCCACTGGGATTATTATTGGATTTTCATCCAGCGGTCTGGCTACATGATTATCTGTTTCAACTTGATTCGCACTTGCAGCAACAGACATTTACCATGTCATTAACTTGCGTTGCTGCCTCAAATATCCCACTTGAAGTAAGTGGGGTCTGACTATCATTGTCATCCTGCACCATTTCAATCAAGACTTCGTCTGTTTTGATTTCACCAAGCGTTAGAAATTCGTCGTCAAGGAATGTATCGTCTCATGTTCGACCACGGCACCATTATCCCAAGCTAATTTAAACATGTATCCTCTAAGAGTAGTTATCGTACTCTTGATTTGAATACTTGTTTAATGCGCAAATTAATGTCGCGTGATGATAAGCTTTACTTCGTTATCATTCCTTTTAGCTTTTATGGCATCGTGTTTGAAAGATTTTATTGGAACATAGTTCTTCATTGATGTGAGTCCACTGTTTTTCATCCCGTAGGGAACGTCGGTTGTTGAAGTCTAACATTATGTTTTCAAACCATGCCTGTTGAAGTGTGTTAGCGATACGAATGCCTTGCCAGACTTGTCGTTCTAGGCGTATAGTGGGAGAGTCATTTAACCGACTTCATCCTTTTCATTTGCTAACTCATCTCAAAGACTTTATCCATCACTACACTGTGCATTGGGCTTTCGTCTTATGCGTTAGTTGATACTTTACGAGTCCGTGGTAGCTTGTGAAGCATGCCTCTTTTCTTCGTATATGTATTAAATGAGTTATTCCCGAAGGGATGCAAATGAAAATTCAGCATTCATTCATTAAAACACTTCATCTTTAAATTCATACTTTGAAACGATGTGTTCCGTCTTTTGAGGTACACACGCGCGCGTGGCGCCTATTACCAGGTTTAACCCATGGTATAAATTGTTTATTTTCCAAAATTTAAATTTAATTTAAACCCAATCGGTTTCACTTATGTTCATCATTACGGAATTTATCATATAATGGAGTACCAAAATACAAGAAAGAGTTAAATCGGTTCGCACTTAGAACTACGCAATCGATGGATATTAACGGTATTTCGATGTTCACGATATTTGATGAAGGAGAGTGTGTATATTTTTTTGATCCGACCAATTGCACTGGCGGATATTTCGGTTTTAATTTCGTTCCGGATCGATCCCGTTTAACCAAGTCGATTAATTATGACAAGTAGATCACATTTCGAATCGAATGGAAACTAATTGATTCAATAAATATGAATCTCAATCAACCAAAATTCAAACATCAAACGAACAATAAGAGAAATAACAACGGTGGGTCAGATTTCAGATCTTCTACGAAGCTATAAGAGATAAAGGTAAAGCTAAAAAGAGAACTGCTGCCAGCTCGACCAACACTCCTGAAAGAAATATTCACAAGTGAATTATATCAGGTGACATTGGTCATATAAAACGTTTAACAGCTTTATATATGTGGCAAACGAGGCATACCTGTTACGGCACTATATCAACAATGTTTGTCGCACCAGATCTCGTTTATGGACCAATTTGATCATGTTCCCTCTGCTGATTCTCTTGATCTCTTGCGATGATGCACAGTGGAACCTTCCTGCTCCTTTTGGTTGCTTTCGACAAATAGGAGCATGGAAAACTTAATCAATTCGATTAAGTAACCTAATTATTTGTCGTCAGCTAACCATGATAGTAGGTATCTCTGTGCTATATTGAGTACTTTTCTCCAATTTTATCTTTCAACCTGAAGATCCGACGTGGGTTTTACGCCAGCATCATGGGAAAGTTGGGCAACATAATCTAACCAAAATTTTCTGGCTTCGGCTGCCCTCCCTTTACCATAGCGGAGTTTGAGGGCAACCCAAAGCTGAAGAGCAGTGAAGTTGAGTTTGATGTCCTCTGCCACCTCTTTGTCCAAGGCTGCCAATGTCACCTTACAAGCTCTCTGATCATCAAGACCTCTAATCTCTTGACGGGTTTTAAGATTGCCATTCTCATCCACCAATGTCCTTCCCATTTTAGCATCAGTACACTCGTGTGTACTTTCAGAGATGATAATTTCTCTTACAAGTTCACTACATGCATCATAATCCATACCATCCAGATTGCGAGGTTCATAGAAGCGTACTGACCCAGCCATGAAAACTAACACATTGATAATCATGCACAATCAGGGAGACAGCAACATTTTTGAGAAAGAAATGCATGCATCGGATATCTATTAAGACGAAATACGACAAATAATGATTCCTCAGCCATCTAAACCAATAGACCGCCAGTAAACCGAGGGAAGGGGGTTGTGAAAGAGTTCAGATTACTGTCGTCTTCGATCCGGTACGAGAATTAAAATAGTTTTGATCGCAAATTACCGGAACGGGAATTAAAAATAAGCGTACCCGATCTTGGATTTCCCAAGGCCTATTTGTTTTTGAAAAATATTCTGATGAATTTACTCATGCATACACAATTCTACTTCACAAGTAAATCATCATATCAAGCCAAATTCATCATCCAAACCACACATCATGCATACGCGTCATGCGTCTAATGTTCCTAGGAACTCATGCTAGCATATATATAATTCAACTTTCTAAGTAAACTATTACATGTGGCTACATCCTCAACATTCAAGCATGCTAGTCATACATAAACTTTCACATCAAACATGCATATTTGGCAACTGGTTATTTTTTTTAAAACATTTTAAAATATTTGGGGCTGACTTGCAATTCATTCTTACAATCAATCATGCGAGTTTCTAAACATGAATCTTGGGCAATTGCAACCATCATATCATGTCTATCCTAGCGCGCAAACCATATATTGAACAAGGGCTCCGCCCCAAACATGAAATTTCCAGCTAGCTTGACATAGTCAAGACGACAGTTCTAAGAAAAAAATATGTGACGAAAAGTAAACAATTGCAATTCAACCCTCTAATTAATCCAGTCCCAAAGTCATGCGTTTCCAAGATTCATCCCCATAATCGAAACTAGGCATTAAGGTTTAACTAAAACGTGAAAATTTTAAACCTTCGAGCAGTGTGTGGCCTAACTTAAAGTTCGAAATTATTTGGATTTTAAAATTGGAACATGTTACAAATTCCGAAGTTAAAGTTCCTACTAGTTCCGACAGAGAGACAATAAAATATTGCCCCAAAAGTTGTAAAATATTACACCTAGTGCCATTGTGAGTGCATCAGAACTAACTGGAATATAAGAACCGGACTTTGTATCAGGTCTCTTTAAAATTTGACCATCCTATTTTATTAATTGACTTGAATTCGATTTTGAAAAATCCGGTTCGGTTCAGATAATTTCGATTCAATCCGGTTTGGTTCCATAAATCACGTTCGGGTTCGGGCCGGTTTTTTTAAAATCTGGTTTGGTCCGAATAGGTTCAATAAAATAGGATTTCGGTTCGGTTCATCACTCAAAACCGGTTCGGTTAGATTCACATAGTCACCCCGGTCCGACCCGACCCGACTAGGTCGAACCGATTAAGAAAACCCGGATTGGTTTAACCCGCTCCGGTTTTGCAAGTTGGACCGGCCCATTGAACCCATAGGGTTCGGCCGAAATATTTCTTGTGGGCTAAGTAGGATTTTAAAATCCACTAAAAAGTTAACTTAGCCACAAAGAAATATTAATTATGTAAAATAATTTCCAATATTTCATATATATATATATATTGTCAAAACTCTATATATAAGATATAAATCAATCAACAATATATATACATATATATATAAATTTCGGCAAACATATTGATGGATATACGCCCAATTTGAACCCGTTGACTTGACTTCCGAATCGTTCCATTTTTATCACCCCGTTAATAATTGTAAATCGAAACTTCAACCCGAACACTTCGCGAAAACACCAACGGACCGGACGAGGCCGAAGCGCTCGTCCGGCCGAGTTAGACTCACCTAGGTGAGGTCGGGTGGCCACACCCGATCTCCCCTAGGGGAGATCGGGTGGACCAACCCGATCTCCCCTAGGGGAGATAGGGTTGGCCAACCCTATCTCCCCTAGGAGGGGTTGGGTGGCCTCACCCAACCCCTACCCTTGGGGGTCGGATTTTCCTTCCCCCCCAAGGGCCCCGGCACCATTCTTGGACTCCCATACTCGGTTTATTTCCGCCAACCTTCTCCGTACCCTAAGGTCTTAATTACGTGTTTAAAGGATAATTAATTGTGTTTAAAGGCTAACGATGTCATTAAGTTACTTTTATGACACCGTTGCCTATAAATACAACTCTTTCACCATTCATTTGAACATCTTTGGACATCTTGGCAAGTTGCATAATTTTGCTCTGACATCTCTCTAGCTTTATCTCTCTAAAACCGTACTGACTTAGGCATCGGAGAGGGTTCATCAGGCACCACCCCCCCCCCCCCTCTGTGCCTGGTATTGCCCCTCTTGCAGGCCGAGAGGAGAAGAGAAGCTAAGGACGGAAGGAAACAAGCTAGGACAGCACAACCCGAGAGCACCGAATCCGCAACATCTCCAGTGAGGAACGAGACTTAAGTCGACCGCCCGTTGACCCTAGACTCGGAACCTAACACTTGGCGCCGTCTGTGGGAAACGCTACGACAAGTCATGGCGTACCACTGTTATTCTAAGATCACCACTTTACAAGATTCGGGAGAGTCACGCCAAGCGCGTACACCTCCTACACCTCCTACCAAACACGCATATGTCGACAGTCTAAGAGGAAGAGTAACACCTCTCGTCCAGAAACTAAGTGTAATAGCAGCAGACTATCATGTCCGTGTATCTCAGAGCGGCTATCATGTCCGCGCATCTCGGAGCGGCTATCATGTCCGCACATATCGGAGCGGCTATCATGTCCGCGTATCTAGGGGCAACTATCATGTCCGCGCCTCTCGGGGTGGCTATCATGTCCACGCAGTGATAAGCGACTATCATGTCCGCACATCTTGGAGTGGCTATCATGTCCACCCCCCTCTAGGCGGCTATCATGTCCGCATATTGTCCAATGATTATTGTGTTCACAGGTAATGGACTATATACAGGTTCAGGAGACGTACCAAGAAGACACTCTACCTTGAAAAAAAAAAAAAAAAAACCAAATACGGGTCGCAAGCCACACTCGACCTTGGGGAAAACCAAGTAGCGGTGCAGGAGGCAGACTACCTTGAAAACGCCAGGTTGTGGCAACAACATGGATAGGCAAGTCGCCTCGCCGACCTCTAACCGACGTCGTGGAAGGGTATGTCGCCTCGTCCGACCTCTGGCCTTCTCCCTACCTCGGAAACTTCAAGTAGCTGTCGCGGAGTGCACCCTACCTTGGGAAAAACTAAGTAGCAGCTGTGGAATGCACCCTACTTTGGAAAACCCAAGTAGCAGTCGGTACAATAGTCGCCACCTCGTGCCCGAAACGACTACGGTGCGAACGTCCCAACAAGGGGGCAACTCCACACCTACGAACTTACAAGTTCACAACTACTACATAGCGAACATCCTCTATACGGGGGCAACTCTATGTCAGTACGGGCCTCGTCCCAACGCTTTATATGGCCTATATGGCACTACACGCGTTTGCGCCACCCAACACATGTTTATCATGAGATGTTCATCGACAACATACCAGGAGGCCTAACACCTCGCGACTAAGGGGCAAATGCCCCTACTTTGCCACGTCACTACATATACTCCCCCTCTGGGGGCATTCACCTCAATGATCTTGGGGGCAATACTATATCAACAAGGGTCATGTCCCTCGGCATATACATTGAGAACATACTTCTGTTGTAAGATGTTCATCAACGACGCGTCGGATGCATGGCACCTCGCAAGTCCAGGACCCTCATGTCCGCGACACACCTTCCCTTATATAGGTACACACTTCCATGTTCATGATACATCCATGTTCACTCAAGGTAACATCCCATGAGTTTATTTTTAAGCATCCCATACTTAGAAAAATTTTAGACCGAAATTAAATTTTTCTCCACTTAGACAAATCCCGGCATGAAATTGAAGTATGAATCCGTTTAGCCGCATTCGTATTGCATCCCTACGCAAGCGTGTATTTTTCGAGTATACGCCCGTAACAAAGATAGATTTATTATTTCCACCACAGACGGACTCGTGCTCAGACACGTGTCCGTGCTATTCTGACGTTTACAATTCCTCTATCTTATAAGACAGGGGGCAGAGTCAGAGGCACACATCCATGGGTAAGTAAGCATTCAGACGAAAAGGTAAAATTCCGGCTTCAAATTGCGCGTGTCATACCATCCTAAAATAGAGTCAATCAAGGGTCAGGCCATTGGTTGACTCGGGGGCATGTGATGGATATACGCCCAATTTGAACCCGTTGACTCCCGAATCGTTTCGTTTTGATTACCCCGTTAATGATTGTAAATCAAAACTTCAACCCGAACACTTCGCGAAAACACCAACGGTCCGGACGAGGCCGAAGCGCTCGTCCGGCCAAGTTAGACTCACCTAGGTGAGGTCGGGTGGCCACACCCGACCTCCCCTAGGAGGGGTTGGGTGGCCTCACCCAACCCCTACCCTTGGGGGTCGGATTTTCCTTCCCCCCAAGGGCCCCGACACTGTTTTTAGACTCCCATACTCGGTTTATTTCCGCCAACCTTCTCCGTACCCTAAGGTCTTAATTACGTGTTTAAAGGATAATTAATTGTGTTTAAAGGCTAACGATGTCATTAAGTTACTTTTATGACACCGTTGCCTATAAATACAACTCTTTCACCATTCATTTGAACATCTTTGGACATCTTGGCAAGTTGCATAATTTTGCTCTGACATCTCTCTAGATTTATCTCTCTAAAACCGTACTGACTTAGGCATCAGAGAGGGTTCATCAGGCACCACCCCCCCCCCCCCCCCCCCTCTGTGCCTGGTATTGCCCCTCTTGCAGGGCAAGAAGAGAAGAGAATCTAAGGACGGAAGGACACGAGCTAGGACAGCGTAACCCGAGAGCATCGAATCCACAACATCTCCAGTGAGGAACGAGACTTGAGTCGACCGCCCGTTGACCCTAGACTCGGAACCTAACACATATATATATATATATTTATTTATTTAATATCTTTAATAGGGAAACAAATAAACTGACAATATATTTTCTTGACCTTTTATGCAACTAATTCTGTCAATAATATATTTATCCCTATAATTTATCTGATAACATATTGATAGTCATTTATATTTCTATATAATGTGTGAATCTATCCATGTATTTTCAATTATAGATATATTGTTACCTTTAATAAAAAAATTAAAATAGGGTAAACAATATAATAATATATTTCGGCCGAAACATAGAAAACTTGGGGCTATGAAATTTAAAATTTTACCTTGTAATTTCAATTAGGGTTCGGCCGAAACATCATATTGGAAACAAGTGGTCAAATTTCAAAATCAAATTTTACTAAGATCTACAATCCAATGATTGATTTTGATAAAGTCACATTTTTCTTAAAAATCATGAACATCAAATTTTACTAAGAACGTCATGAAAACTTCCGGCATCAAAATTCACCTTAATAAAACCCCTAACACTCTCTATTTGTAGGAGGAGCAAAGTGGACAAAAGTCCACTTTGCCCTACCTATAATATTCAACCGGCCTAGTGTATAAGGGAGGCCTAACTTTGGGCCACTCATGTCAATTGGGATTTAGGTCTAACCTAATTTCCCTAATGTGACAGTTACCCAATTGTCTCAGGTAACATATACATATTAACGGGCTTCCATTTACGGCGCCCTATCACCATATGCTAACAGTGAGATTGAATGGTAAGAACTATAAGAACTGAAATAAGCGAGCAAAGATGGTGATTACTGAAATGAAAGGGTTAGACCATTTAACCACTAAGAAAGTTAGGCTAGAGGGAGACCTCAGTGATGCACATAAGGCATTCTACGTTGAACGGAATGCCAAGGACCTGGAAGTTTGTTCCGCCTTGATGTCAATGCTGGAAGATGACATACTCTACGAGTATGATCACACTGAGTCTACTAAGGACCTATGGGATGGTATCAAAGCAGGGTTTGGATTTCACACCGCGGCCCAGAGGCGATCGTTAAACATCGCTTTAGAATCATACAAGATGAATCCTAAGCATACGATGCAGGAGCACATCAGAAAAAATGTCTAATATGCTTGCTGAACTCAAGGAGGCAGGGGAGATCCTGTCTGAGGAACAGAAAGTCCAGTGTGTCATCCGCTCTTTACCGGACGCTTAGAGCAGCATGAAAATGCACCTTACCCATGCCAACCATCTCGATACTCTCGAGAAGGTGCAAGCTCATCTCGAGCTGGAACACGATCGACTCAAGGCTGAGCAGCCTAGAGCTGAGATGCACGTTGCATCATCCTCCACAGCTGTGCAAAAGGTTAAGCGCCAAAGAAAGGGTAAAGACCTTCAGAAGAAGGCTAACAAACCACTTGGTCCATACTCATAGAAAATGTTTAAATCTAAGCAAACCGGTGGTAAGAACAGACAGAAAAGCGCACACTAAGAGAGGAATCTCTAACGTGCTTCAAGTGTGGAGTAAAAGGCCACCTGGCTGCTGCCTGTACCAGTCCTCGTAAGGTACTTTCGGAAATAATGACGAAAGTTATATATTCTCATCAAATTCCCAAATTCTTGAGAGTAATTCAAGATCTTCTTTTTGATTTACAGGACCGAGAAGAGGAATGAGCCCCAAAATAAATAAGGACTGTATGTTAGGACCGTCCTTACATTCTTAAACTTTTTATATTCCATCAATAATAATTCTTGGATTATAGGCTTCCTCATGAAAACGGGAACCTTTATTTTTGGGCATGTTGTGAATGCTTAAATTGAGTATAAATTATTCATTTAATTCATCTTGAGCCACTTGATCTTATAGTTACTATCCTATACATTGCTAATCCGAGTGCGATGTTTTCTATTCCTTATTTGTTAGTACTCCATGATATAATTAAAATCGTAATGTTGAACATGTACGAAACCTATTATATTGAATTTTGAAAAAGAAACGATTTCACCGCTAGTGGAACCTGGTGATGCGCACACACTAAACGCGTGTTCTTCGAGGGATGGAACACATCGATTCAATGTGAAAAAAATCATTATAAAGTGTGTTCTTGATTTAATGCTTGAAGTAAATTTTCATTTGCACGAACACCCATCCAAGGGTTTTACTCATAGAAAATTCTCGTAGAGAATTTCAACGAGCATAAGGTGAAAACCTAATGCACGATCCATAGTGGATAAATCCTTGGGTTATGAATGAGAAATGAAAAGGAACGTTCGTTAAACGACGTCTCCTACTATTCGCCTTTAACAATAAAAGATTAGCGAAGCATTAAAACGACAAACACTTCATAAACAAGGTATGTACCATGATATCGCAAGTTCAACTTATAACCTCCCTTTCACAGGAAAGTTATGGTTAACTGCAAATCATGTGGTGAACCTAGTTAATGTAGTAATCGGCTACACCACACCATATGAGCTATTAGTATTGAGAGGGATCTTATCAGAATTTCGACATTCATGTTGCAAATGAAACACACAAAGTACCAAATGGAATGCTGAAAAGTATCTCTAAAGCATACATGTGTGTAATAGCCTGGGAGCTTGGTGATGTGGTCGAACATGAGACGTTACACTACTTGAGGCTGAATTTCCATAGATTTGTAAACATCAACGAACGAAGTATTGATTGAAATAGAGGATGATGATGATCAGGTCTCACTCCCTTCAAGTGGGAGATTTGAAGCAGCAACACAAGTGAACGATATGGTAAATGAAGATGAGGATATTTTCATAATAAATCTAATGGAGGAGCCAATCCAGCAACCCAGATCACTATTGTTGCATATGGGAATCAAGTCGGACCTGATGTTCATGTTACTGAACTGACGGATTAAAATCCAATTTTAACTCAACTACATACTGCACCAATTGGGAGTGGTAAGACCAACTCGGTTCCCGGTCATCGTAACCGTGGAATTAACTTGGAGGTGGAAATCCGAGACCGAGAGGTAAAAGTTGTTGGTGAAAGTTCAAGTAGCGCTCTTGTTCCCACTGGGAGTATTGCACCGATAATGAGAATTATTCCTAGTGGGACCGTAGTTCAAGTTCAAGATGGGACTAACGAGCCTAGACGTAGTCTATGGCACCGAACTTCTCCTAAGAAGTATCCCATCAAAAGAGGTGAATTGTTCACCCTAACTTCGGTTGATGAACCGGTAACGGTTAAACAAGCTATGGATGGACCTCAAGCGAAAAAATGTAGGAAAGCGACGGAGGATGATATCGCCTCTATGAATGCTAATTATGTAAGGTCTTTGGTTGATTTTCCTACTAACGGCAGAGCAATAGGTGCCAAGTGGGTCCTGAATTTGAAACTCACTGATGATAGAGCTGTCGAGCAATACAAAGCTCGACTCGTAGCGAAAGGATATACCCAACTTCATGGAGTGGACTTTGATGAGACATACTCACCTACTGTGTGTTATACCACAGTAAGGGCCTAATTGGCTTTGGTTGCGAGCCTCAATCTGGAGCTGCACCAAATGGATGTTAAGACTGCATTACTCCATGGTAACCTGGAGGAAGAGATCTATATGGAGCAGCCAGAGGGTTTTGTTACTCCTGGCAACGAACATAAAGTTTGTAAACTCAAAAGATCTATCTACGGTCTTAAACAATCATCCCGGCAACGGTACCGCATATTCCACGAGGAAATCGTTGGAGATGGATTCGTGAATCTTCACGAGGATCCATGCGTGTACACGAAGACTTCCGAGTCTAAATACGTCATCTTGACATTATATGTAGATGACATATTGATTTTCGTAAATTATGTGAGTTGCATGAATAAATCAAAGTCCTGGGTGGCATTTTTATTTGAGATGAAGGACATGGGAGAAGCCACGTACATCTTAGGCATTAAGATTGCTAGGGATCGTGCTGCTCGCAAACTATGTCAACAAGTTGTTGAAAAGGTTCATACTACAGGATGACAAACCCGTGGATACGCTGGTTGTGTTCGGGTGCGCGTTACCGAAACGTGACGGCCCGAAAAACAAGGCTGAGCGTGAACAGATGAAAAGGGAAGAATACTTAAGTATGGTTGGCAGCTTAATGTATGCCATGCAATGCACTCGTCTAGACATCTGTTATGCTGTGGGCCTAGTAGCACAATTGCAATCAGATCCTGGCATTCAACATTCAAAGGCCGTGAAACGAATAATTTGATACCTACGCACTGTGCTATGAGGGTGGAAAATAAGAATTGACTGCATTCAGTGATGCCGACCATGGTGGTGATCCGGATGATCGTAAGTCCACCTCAGGAGGAGTGTTTCTCGTTGCTAATGTCTCCATTTCATGGATGAGCAATAAGCAATCTTGCTTCGCGCTGTCAACGATGGAATCCGAATTCGTGGCCCTCTCTAAGAATGCACAAGAAGCGGTCTGGCTTATTAGGCTCTTAATTGCATTGCTTGGCGTTGATGATGGGAGTAAACCTCTGAAGGTATACTCTGACAGTCAAGAAGCAATTGCAGCCGTTAAGAACCCTAAGTACCATAGCAGGACGAAACACATTGATATAAAACATAATTATGCTAAGAAAATGGTTGAGTACAAATTAATCACATTAGAATATTTGTCTACTGAAAGTATGTTTTCGAAAAGTATGTTAGAATGCTGGGACTGCGTAGGGTTTAAGTTGCTTGTATCGTGATAACAAATTTTTGAAACTTTACTGGAAAATTGCAATTTGAGTTTATGATTCTTACGACGTCATAATTTTTAAAGTTTCGTCGTATTTTTACGGTCTATAAAATAGTTGTAGGAGGGTTGACTTCCAAAATAAAATAATGCGGGCCAAGCCTCGTCACACAGGCTCGGCCGTCTTGACGGATAGGAGGATCTCCATTAGATCAAGACTGGCTAAGAACCATGGTGGAAAACCTGGTTAAGCAGAACGATCATTTGGTTTTTGGAGTAACACGATATGATCTAAGTTCTGTAAATCGTAATAAAACCACATTGAGGGACAGATTACGAATCTGCGATAGCATATGACTTTTCCCACTTCCTGACCAAACTCATGTTATGCTATCGACGCATGCTACATACTGCGCGTGCCATGATCGACCACGGGGTTAGGCTCGGTTGTGCTAGATAGAATCCACGAGATTCGGACGGGCACAAAATTCTTCACCTTGAGTGTGTGGCTGATCCCGGATGCTATATGAAGAAGCATCCATAGTAACCTCACGGACTCAGAACTCATACCTAAGGTCAGTCTCAATGTTCGCTTCCGGGCGTACGAACGTAGTGCTTAACAAAAAAGCCAAGTGACCATGTATTTGAAACCGGTTGGGTTTGACTAAGGGTATGAGCGATGGAGATGGTCAAGCACACCTTAAATTCTCCGACTCTTGTATTCACTAGGTGGCCACCTTTGTGGATGCCCTGAAGGAGTATTCATATGTGGAAACTAGGCAATTCGAGAATAACAGTTGACCTAGGATACAACGCGGCATTTTATTTTCACTGGTTGATTATACATGGGGAATCAACGTTCCGCGGGCGCGACAACACTCATAAAAGATGAGTAGCACGATGCCCGTCGTGTCCTCCGGTCGCACGACAAACCTCGTATGAACTATTCGAAGCAGGGATTGGATCGAAGATCAAATGTTGATGTGTAGGAGGACAACATAATAATAGGCACCTCCCATTCCGGCGAGTGGGAACTGTTAGCATTTGGGCAATGGGCTGCCCTAATCGGGAGCCCAGTAATTAAGGTTATGTACCTAAGAAATTAGGTAATGTCACATTTAGAATTTAGGGCTAGGCCTAAAATCCCAACTGACATGGGAGGCCCAATTGGGCCTCCCTAATATGCATGGCCGACCGAAACTTAAGGCGGTGGTTATTTATTTGATATTCTACAAATTACTAAGTGAGTCTTGTAGATGAATCGAATAGATAATGAACTTGTGGTTCTCATATACATTAAGGCGGTGGTTAGCTCATCGACTTGACTTATAAAGATACGTCATATAAAGAGATAGTTCATTCCGCTGACTATTTTCTTTTGCACTATGAAACATAAGCATGTTGCTAGAAGACGTAGATGATACGCTTCTGAAGATGGTTGAGTCAGTGACAACATTGGTCCAATAATATATTACCCATGGTAATATCTAGGTCTCTCCACAAGGAGGACCCACCTTATATCGACACAAATATTTGTCAACTTGATAAAGTGCCTAAATATTAGTTTCATACCACTTCATATAAGTTATGATCCGGAAAATGTCCGAAAATGAAAGTAAATTTCTGCCTAAACTAAAAGATGTCGAAATGAACATGTTTATCTTTATAAAGGGAAAAGTGGGTTGTGACCCATTTTTGAGTTCTTGAGCTAAATGTACCAAGATAACTTCATTCGAGTGTGAAGATTTTTGCAGAGATGTTGAATAAGTTTCTCATCATGCTAGCAAATGTTGAATAAGTTTCTCGTCATGCTCGCATTCTTCATCATCAGTTGCGAATGTAGATGATCTTTGTCATGATCGAAGTTTAAGTGAGGGCAAGAACTTTCATGTTGTTACTCGAAATGAGTAAAAGTTATCGTTCCCGTGGGAGTGTGTACAAAATGTTCTTAATCCTAGTGGGAGCTAACTGTGGCTTCTAGTACCCTTTAAGGAATATGGAGGACAAGATGTAAGACGCGAAGCGCAAATGGATTGGTGAGGTCCTAAATGTCATGAAAAAATTGAGATTTGTCTCGAATAATTGCGAACATGATATTCGCATGATCCCAGCCACGTTGATCTTGAATGTAGATATTGCCTTTGAAATATCAAAATAGAAATCAAAGGGTTATATTACGGGGATTAACCACTACGGATACTATAAACATGGTACATGCTATTAATCAAAATTACGCAGCGGAAGATTCGCACATACCTCAACAGTAGTAGTCCCAAGATCCTTACAGAAGGGAGTTCACGATCCTCCGGTCGGCACCCGTAGAGGTTCTTATGAAGGGAGCCTTACGCGGAATATTCTCCACAACAAAGCCTCAGACCGATTCTTGGCAAGGGACGGATCTCCGGAGTGTTTTCTCAAAGGCAAATTGGCACACCCTTGGTGGAAAGGTGGTTCGGCCGAAGTGGGTGTTTTGGGGGGAGGGTTTTTCTCTCTAAAACACTCCTAGGAAGGATTAAGGATTAACCTAATAAAAGCCCTAACAAATATATAGGAGGAGTAAAGTGGATAAAAGTCCACTTTACACACCTATTAAATTCAGCCGACCAGTATGCATAGGGAGGCCTAATTTTGAGCCTCTCATGTCAATTGGCATTTGGGTCTGGCTCAATGTCCTAATGTGACATGTACCCAATTAACTTAGGTAACATATACATATAATGGGCTTCCATTTACGGCGCCCATCACCATATGCTTACAGCTCCCACTCGCCGGAATGGGAGGGTGCCTGTTAATTTATTGTCGTCCAAATCTGTATCAACATTTCTATCCTTCGATTTCGTCTTTGCTTCCGAATAGTTCATACGAGGTTTTCCGTGCGACCAGCGGACACAACGGGCATCGTGCTACTCATCTGTTAGGAGTGTTGTAGCGCCCGCGGAACGTTGATCCCCTTTTCTCCAATCAACCTGTTATAAACAAAATTTATATAGTGTCGCGTTGTATCCTAGGTCAACTGATAATTCTCCATTTGCCTAGTTTCCACATAGGAACACTTCTCCAAGGTATCCGTACAAGTATTCACAACCTTCAACTAATATCCGATTGGTGACCACCTTAATGAATACAAGAGTCGGTGAATTATAGGTGAACTTGACCATCTCCATCGATCATATCCTTAGTCAAACCCAACCTGTTTCCAAAGATGTGGTCACTGGGCCTCTTTGTTTAGCACTACGCTCGTACGCCGGGAATCGAACATTGAGCCTGGCCTTAGATATGAGTTCCGAGTCCTTGAGGATACTTTGGGTGCCTCTTCATAAGGCTCCCGGGATCAATCACACGCTCGAGGTGAAGAAGTTTGCGCCCGCTAGAATAACGAGGATTCTTATCTAGCACAACCGAGCTGTGACCCCATGGTCGAACATGGCACACGCAGTATGAAGCACGCATCAATAACATACATGAACATTTAATTTGACATGAATAGGATATATCAATCATGTTATCGCAGATTCTCATCAGGCCCAGAATGTGGATTAATAACGAACAAAGTTCATCACGACGATTTGCAAAACGAAGATTATGTCGAGATACTTCGAGACAAGATGATCGTCTTAAGTAATCAGGTTTATCCCCCTGACTCTTAGCCAGTCTTGCTTGGTAGAGGCCTCCCTCCACCGCAAGATGACCGTACCTGTGTGACGAGGTAACGCCCACATTCGACATAGTTTTAGCAGAGGACTGCGTCCTCCTACGATTTAGTTTATAGACCGTAAATCTGACGTATTCAAACATTATGACGTCGATTGACCATAAACTCAATTGCAATTCTTTTGTTTCAGAAATTTAACTTTGAATTAACAAAATGTTATCACAAATACATGCCACTTTTAAACCCTATGCAATCCAAGCAATTTTACATGCATTTCGAATATCTCCCTGCGTAGTGGTTTAGTTAATGGGTCCGCAACTGTTAGGTTCCGAGTCTAGGGTCAACGGGCAGTCGACTCAAGTCTCGTTCCTCACTGGAGATATTGTGGATCGGTTGATCTCGGGTTGTGCTGTCCTAGCTTGCGTCCTTCCGTCCTTAGCTTCTCTTCTCCTTTCGCCCTGCAGAAGGGGCAGTACCAGGCACAGGGGGGGGGGGGGGGCGGTGCCTGATGAACCCTCTCCGATGCCTAAGTCAGTACGGTTTTTAGAGAGATAAAGCTAGAGAGATGTCAGAGCAAAATTATGCAATTTGCCAAGATGATCAAATGAATAGTGGAGGTGGGGTATTTATAGACAACGGTGTCATTAAGGTGGCTTAATGACATCGTTAAACTTTAAACACAATTAATTAACCCTTAAACACATAATTAAGACCTTAGGATACGGAGAAGATAGGCGGAATAGTCCGAGTATGGGAGTCCAAGAATGTTGTCGGGGCCCTTGGGGGGGGGGAAGGGAAATCCGACCCCCAAGGGTAGGGGTTGGGTGAGGCCACCCAACCCCTCATAGGGGGGATGGGGTTGGCCAACCCTATCCCCCCTAGGGGAGATCGGGTTGGTGGACCCGATCTCTCCTAGGGGAGATCGGGTCGGCTGACCCGATCTCTCCTAGGGGAGGTCGGGTGTGGCCACCCAACCTCACCTAGGTGAGTTTGACTCGGCCGGACGAGCGCTTCGGCCTCGTCCGGGCCGTTGGTGTTCTTGCGAAGTGTTCGGGTTGAAGTTTCGATTTACAATCATTAATGGGATGATAAAAATACAACGATTCGGAAGTCAACGGGTTCAAATTGGGCGTATATCCATCACATGCCCCCGAGTCAACCAATGGCCTAACCCTTGATTGACTCTATTTTAGGATGGTATGACACGCGCAATTTGAAACCGGGGTTTTACCTTTCATCTGAATGCTTACTTACCCATGGATGCGTGCCTCTGACTCTGCCCCCTGCCTTATAAGATAGAGGAAGTGTAAACGTCAGAGCAGTACGAACACGTGCCTAAGCACGCGTCCGTCTGAAGTGGGAATAATAAATCCTTCCTTGTTACGGACGTATATTTCGAAAAATACACGCCCGCATAGGGATGCAATACGAATGCAACTAAGCGACTTATGCTTCAATTTCATGCCGGGCTTTCGCCTAAGTGGAGAAAAATTTAGTTTTGGCCTAAAATTTTTTTCTAAGTATGGGATGCTCAAGAATAAGCCTAACTTGATGGTTTTTCTAAGTATGGAGATATACTTAGCCATAGTTAAAGGGGATAAAAGTGATGGTTTTTCTTTAGCCCTTAGATCTCACTTAAAAATAAATGGAGGGTGGTGATTAGAACTCTTTAAAAAACCCTATCATCTTTCAAATATATAGGAGAGTTAGGAAAATACCTTAGTTAGTCACCATAGCCACCCTTTTCCCTCTTTTCTCACCCTTGGAGAGCAAGAAAGAAATTGGAGCACACCCAAGGGGGAGGCCGGCCGAAATTTCCGGTGAGGGACCAGAAATCCGACCAGCAGCTCAGTCGGAACGATCGACGACGCCAGGGCCCAGCCGGAGACGACGACTTGGCTTCAATCGGACGGCAGCTGACGGCGGTGCGGGGCGCGACGGGGGCCGCCATTCACGACGGCGAGGGGCTCCACAGCTTCGACGGGCGGACGGCGGCGTGGAGGCGGGACGGGCTAGCAGACCAGGACGACGGCAAGGCTGCCGTTGACGAAGGCAACGTCTGGTCCGGCGAGGGTGGACGTCGGCGAAGTGGGACGACTCCGACGCGACGAGGGACGACCTCCGGCGACGACAGGGTCCGACCTCCGGCGAGGGACTGATTTCCGGCGATCTCCAAATTCGAAATCCGGATCCGTTTATCACATCGGGTCGGGTTTTCCGAAGGTCCACTCTTTTCCTTTCTGTTGTCGTGCAAAATGTTGATTTTTGAATTGTCGATACTTGATTGCCGATACTTGATTGCCGATACTTGATTGCCGATATTTGATTGAATGTGGGATTGCCGTGGATAGCCGTAGATAGTTGTGGATTTTGGGGAAAAATTTGGCCGGTCGTCCGGAGATAGTTTCTTGTCCGATTAAACTATCTCCATTTTGAATTTGGTGTCGAGTCGCCATTTATGCGTTGATTTCCGTTGGAGGGCGTAACGGTAATTTTGCCCGAAAACCGACTTTAGGTTCGGATAAAATTATTCGATTTGGTTGTCGTGGTGTCCTTGGCTCATGTTTGTTACCTTTGTTGGGTGTCTTCGAATCTTTGGTTGTTGTCGTTGGTCGAGTGTCGGAGTACTCCCGGTTTTTCGGAAATTTTCTTGTCTTGATATTTGTCATGTCGTGGCAGGTACTGTATTCCTGGTGGTGTCCCCGCACACAGACTCTACAGAGGCGTTACATCCTCCGAAGGATGAGTGAGTTCCTTTTCTCTTCTTTTTGTCGCATTACTTCCTTTCCTATCATTAGCTTACTGTTGCGATCTAAGCTGGGGTGTTAGTCGAAACTTGATTCGAAATTTGGGATTTCCTGCTACCTTTGCCTTAGGTCTTGCTGCTCTGTCGGAGAACCACCTAACTAGGTCTGATTACAATGAGCACGTTACCTTAGGAGATATCTGTCCCTTAGATGAGCCTCTATATCCTTTCCTCCCTTCCTTGGGGAATACCCGCGAGACGGTGACGGAGCCTCCTAGGGGGAACGTCGTCGTTTACCTCGTAGAGTTGAGCAGGTTCTTCAGGATTTCTCCAGTGAACCTTGCCCACAGTGCCCTCCGTGTCTGGGTGGGCTTCCGGGTGTTGTGCCACTGGTACTCCTGGAAGTACTCCCTAGTTCTGTTCCGATGCTTCTACCGGTTCCAATACCAGAAGAAGGTGGGCTTTGCGAGTTTTGTAACTCGCCATCCGACCTTCAAGGATTCCCGATTTGCTGACTTCGGGTTGAGTGGGGTCGAGTGGGATACCTCCCTTCGCTTCGTGGCCCGGAGTGACAACTCGGCCAGTCACTGGGCCAAGCATTATTTCTTCATCACGGATCGATACGTCACTTGGTCGGTCTTGAATGAGGATCGGTCGGATGGTTGGCCTGCTTTCGGGGAGTTCTCTCCTATTGATTTAGAGACTATGAAGATCATTCATGAGAGCAACAGGACTCGATCATACTGCCCCGTGTCCTTAGTGACTGAGACGGATCTTTACGAGGCCGGGATCAGTTTGACTCCTGACTCCGGGGGTTCGGTATGTTACTTAGTCTTCTCATCTTTATTTACTTTCTGCTTTTCCTTTGTAGGTTGGTTTCACGGAAAAACCTATAACGTGCAGGGAGCACCTGTTGACCTGAGCAAGAGGAAGGCTCCTTCTAGCTCCACTCTGAAGAAATCCCCCATGCTTGGGAAGAAGGCTGGGGCCTCTGGTATACTTCCTCTTGTTCGCTTCTTTATGGTATACTTGTGTTTTCCTTATCTTGTTTCTCTTACATTGCTAGGGCGCTCTCCCTTGGTGACCGAGAGGGTTGTCTCCGCAGGCAAAGACTCTGGACCTTCCAAGTCCAAGTCGCGGAAATCTGACTCTGAGGCCGGGGCCTCGGCTGTCAAGAGGAAGAAAGCTGCGGATCCTCCTTCGCCTGTTGCTCGTCCCCCGACCCTATCTCGCGATAAAGAGATGGTGGTCGAAGAGGCGCCCTCCCATACTGATAAAGGGAAGCGACCTGTTGGTGGTGGTTCCCCTGCCCCCCAGCCGAGGGCACGGTCATCAGGTTCGATCTCTACCTTATCTCTGATACTTCTATGTTTATATTTTCCTTTGACTTGCTTCGTTTGTATAGGAGGGCCTCCGGCTTTGAGTCGGAAGGATTTTGCACGTCTTACTGATGAAGATGTCGTTGGGTCTGAGTGGACTCCTTTCGCTGGTTTGAAGGAGTTCCACCTTGATAGCGGCTCCTCTTTGCGGACTCCTGAGGTTGGCATCCGCGTACTTCGCGGTGCCGTCCCCCCTGGCGATCGTGTTGCCCAGCCTAGGTCTCCTTGGGAGACTCGGCGCTTCGTTCAGGGTGTACTCTCTCGTTATGCACCTGTGAGTTGTTCCTTGCTTTCTTCTTTATACTTTTATGTGGTTGGTTTTTCGGTTACTCATCCCTTGTTTAAATTATCAGGGTATGTCTGACATGGTGAACATGTCATCACTCGTGCTCGAGTTATCTGACGAGAAGAAGACCCTTGAGGACAGCCAGGTCTCTCTGAAGGCGGAGCTCGCCACTGCGGCTGAGAAGGCGCGCTTATCTGATCTGAAGATGCAGGAGCTCAGGGACCAAGTGTCCTTACTTGAGACTACCGTGGGTAGCTTACGCCGGGAGGCTGAGGTTGCATCTTCACTCCACTCTGAGGAGTTGCGGAAGTTGGAGGCTAGGTGTCGGGCGGAGGAGAGGATTATCGCAGTGTCTGAATACAAGGCTTCTTCTGCCTTCACTGCTGACTATAGCGTGCGGCTCAATCAGGAGATGAACCAGTTCGGTGAGTATCTGGTTGATCATATTTTCCGCATTGATCCTCAGTTTCCAGTTGGCGATCTTGGTGATTTTGGGCCATACGCTACTGGCTACATGGCTGTCCTTAGGGGTCAGGCTGCTGTTGCAGACGAGCCTGCCCCTACACAGGTGGATGCTACGCCTGTGGACATCGATACTTCAGACTCCTCCTCTTCCTCCATCTCTACCGGTGGTTCAGCCTCAGGGGGTCAGGGTGACTCCCCCGAAGGCTCTGATTGATGTGTCCACATCTTGCTATCTTTGTATATATGACCATACTCTTTCTCCCCTTTGATGGGTTGAGTATCTTTTGGATTGTTGTGGGGTTTTGTGTTGCTTTCCTTTGTCGTATTGTGTTGTTGACTATGTGGTTCGCTTGGCTTTACATTGGTACTTCGTATGCTTTTGTATGTACTCCTTTGATTATGGACTCTTTCCTTGGTGTGTTTCCTTTACTTATCCTTCTTTTGTGCTTTCCTTCATGCCATACCTGCTATTTCATCAAGAAAAAACATTATGTGTTCTTCATATCACTTTACTTTGAAATTGCTTTCTCATGGGATCCTTCTTAGTAATGGTGTAATACTCTCTTCTGATACCCTTTGAATGGTATGTATGGTACTGTTAGACCAAAATACGCTCTTGGTGGGCGTCAAAAACTGTTCACGAGACAGGCTCTCGGAGGGCACTTAACGTTTCACAGGATAGGCTCCCGGAGGGCACAGGTTAGATCAAAGATACGCTCCTGGTTGGCGTCGAAATCTGTTCACGAGACTGGCTCTCGGAGGGCACTTAACGTTTCACAGGATAGGCTCCCGGAGGGCACAAGTTAGACCAAAGATACGCTCCTGGTTGGCGTCGAAACTGGTAGTTTGAAATCTACCTCAAGATACGCTCTTGGAGGCGTCGAATCTGGTAGTGTTTTTTCTACCTCAAGATACGCTCTTGGTGGCGTCGAATCTGGTAGGTTGCAAATCTACCTCAAGATACGCTCCTGGGGGCGTCGAAATTCGTAGTTTTTGGAAACCACTCTCAAGATACGCTCTTGGTGCGTCGAAGTTCGTAGTATAGAAACTACTCTCAAGATACGCTCTTGGGGGCGTCGAATGTCGTAGTATGAACACTACTCTCAAGATACGCTCCTGGGGGCGTCGAAATTCGTAGTTTTTGGAAACCACTCTCAAGATACGCTCTTGGTGCGTCGAAGGACGTAGTATAAAAACTACTCTCAAGATACGCTCTTGGGGGCGTCGAAGGTCGTAGTATGAACACTACTCTCAAGATACGCTCTTGGGGGCGTCGAAGGTCGTAGCATGAAAACTACTCTCAAGATACGCTCTTGGGGGCGTCGAGGGTCGTAGTATTGAAACTACTCTCAAGATACGCTCTTGGGGGCGTCGAAAATTCGTTGTTGACTTTAAGTCATATCTGTGTAAGGATAACTTCATGATTATATCACCGCATTCATTGGAAAATACCTTTGAAGGAAATCCTACTCCTTTAAGAGCATTCATGTTTTTTGTACACATGGGGTGCCTTGGGTGGGTCAAGACACCCTTTGGAGGAAATCAAAGATAGTTGTAGAGTTGGAGTAACTTCGTGAGTTCTCCTTCTCAAAAGTTGTTTTTGGAAAACTTAGAAAGCTTGAATATGCAAAGTGCTAAATATGAAACTAAGGATATGGGGTGTTGATTTTGTCCGTTGCCACGTACTCCTTTAAGCCTCCATTGTGAATCATTTCCTCCACTTCTATCTTCAGCACCATGCAGTTGTTGGTTTGATGCCCCCAGGTCCCATGGTATTCACACCATCCCTGTGCATCTCTTCCTGGGAAGGCCTTGCCCTCCTCCCTACATGTGGGTAGCTCCTCTTTGAGGTGCTTCTGAAAAATTTCTTCTATGCTCACTGTAAGGGGTGTGAACGTGAAGTTTACACCTCCTCCCAGTGTGTCAGTCTCTCTTTCTTTCTCCGGGACTTCATCCAGTTGCTCCATCTCCTTTGCAAACACCTTGTCTAGCTTTTCCTTGAGCTCTCTCATCGTGCTCGTCATGATCATCTCATAAAGCCCTCCATAGGTTTCAAATGAGTTTGGGTGCATGTTCCTAATGAATGCTTTGACGGCTTCTCCTCTTGTGATGTCCATATTGGCACCATAACTGGAGAATCTCTGGAAGTAACTTGATATTGGCTCCCGCGGCATTTGCTTGATATCATCGATGTGACGGAAGCCTCTTATGATGGAGTTCCTTGTTCTTTTCCCTTCTATGGTTTCTGGCTGCCAAGGTATAGCCGTCACCTTCACAGCCTTGCTCATGGGTCTCTTCTTAGGCATTATTTGAAATAACTGCCTGCTTAAACGGAGTACGACTCTCTTCTTCATCTTTCCTTGCCTTTGTCTCCTTCCCTTCTTCTTGCTGTCTTGGTTGGTTCCTACCATGACCATTGCCACTGTGTCTGTCCTGTGTGATCCACGTCTCATGGAGTTCACATAGCACTGCCTTGCCATGCGTTGGTCGCCCAAGACTTCTCCAACTCCATTCTCAGTGATGTACTTCAATTTCTGGTGTACGGTAGATGGCACAATTTCATATGGATTTATGGTTGTTCTTCCTAGGATCCCATTGTAGGCTCCCAAGCTTTCAACCACCAAGAAGTTAATGTTCACCTTCAGCTGTGTCCATCCTTGGCCCATGGTTACTGGCAGTGTTATCATTCCCAGGGGGTAACTTGTTGCCCCTGAGAAGCCAACTAGAGGGAAGTTGACTGGTTTGATGTCTGCCTTTGTTTTCCCTATCTCCTCTAGGACCCTTAGGCTTAGGAGGTCTGCTGAGCTGCCCCCATCTATCAGTATTCTCTTTACATCGAAATTATCAATGTCTATCGTGATGACTAACGCATCGTCATGTGGGAAGACAATGTGGCTCTTGTCCTTCTCTGAGAATTCAATCTTCATCTCCTCTCCTTCTCGTTACCTTTTCCTCCACCTTGGCACTGAACTCAGTTTTGATGCGTAAACCTCCCTTGCATTAGCAGTTGGGCCACCTGATGCCATTCCTCCGTGTATCATGTTTATGGTTCCTCTCTTGTTGGGTGGAGGATTGTAGTCTACCTTGCTCTTGCCTTTGTCCCTGTGTGATGGCCCTAACTGTATGTTGTTGCCCCCATGATCCACGAACTGCTTTAGTTCTCCCCTTTGGATGACATTGTTGATGCTTAGCTTTAGGCTGAAGCATTCGTTCGTGTCATGTCCGTATGCTTCATGGTTATCACACCATCTATCCTTGTGCGTTCCCACCATTGGGGCTCTCCACCTTGCAGGGGGTGACCAGAGTTTCTGATTCCGCATCTCTCTGAGGATTGTAGCTGGAGTGGCGTTCAATGGGATGAACTAGATGACGTTGATTTCCCTAGCTTTCAGTGGTTCACCCATTTGATTTCTTTGCTGGGGCGGACGCCATTCCTGCTGCCTTGTGTGTTGAGGTGCCTGAGGTGGCTTTCCTTTGTTCGGCTTTGCATTGTCTTCCTTAGCTGCTTGGATCTTGGCTTTCTTGCTTGCCCTGTGCCTCTCCAGGTCTATATGAGTTTTTACTCTTCCTGCAAGCTCCTCTAAGGTGCTCGCTGGTTTCTTGGCCATCTTTTCTGCCAGCGTTGACCCGAAGCGGCCTAGGTTTCTGATGAAGGCTTGTATTATCTCACCCTCAGTGATGTCGCCCTGGATGTCTGCTATGTTTTGGTTGAACCTAGTGTAGTAACTGGCCAATGATTCATCATTTTCTTGCTTCACATCATCAATGGAGCCTGTTCCTTTGAGGAGCTTCCTTTCTCCTAGATACCTTTGAAGGAACTTCGCCTTTAGCTGCTCCCATGAGTGGATGCTCTCAGAGGGTAGGCTGAAGAACCAGTGTGAAGCCACCCCTGATAGGAGTGCCTTGTATCTTTCATCAGTGGTTCTCCCAAATAGGAGTGCCTTGTATCTTTCATCAGTGGTTCTCCCAAATAGGGAGGCTTCATGCTGCTGAATATGCTCCAAAGGGTCTCCCTTGCCATTGTATTTTGCAATCTGGACTGTATGCAGGGAGTCCGGCACCTTGCTCATCTCCAATTCCCTTGTGAAAGGGTGGTTCGTTTTGTCACTTAGACAATGCAAGCTATGTTTCTTTGACTCGTTCATTTTCCTTGTTATCATTGCCTCTATTTCTTCCGGAGTGATCAATATCGGTGTCGGAGTGTAATTTCTCTGATAGCCTCCGTAGTTATAGATAGGGCTTGCCGGGATCCCTTGTCCGTATTGATACGGACCGTAGGTGTATCCTTGGTGTCCCTGCTGGGGTGCTTCATAGAATTCTTGCCTCCTTGGAGGTCTTGCTTGTCTTTCCTCCCCCAGTGGGGTGTAAGCCCTGGCGTTCTGCTGTTGCCTAGGAGGTACGTATTGTTGCCTTCCCTCTGGGGGTGGCTCCTGGTAGTTTCTTCTTTGCTCCTCTCGCTGCCCTGCTCGGGGGTGCGAGTGGTGCTCTTCCGTTGGGATCTGTTCCTCTTCATGAGCTTCTGTATTTGTTCCCTGGGTGTATACCGGCCTTGTGTATGTTGTGTAGGCGCGGTTGTTATTTCCTTGGGCCGGCATCCCATACGGGTACCCTTGGGGTTGCGCCTCGTAGTAATATCCCTCAGGGGGTGCCGTGTGTTGGGATGGCACTCCCTGTTGCTCCCTCTCTCTCTGTGGCCTCCTTGCCAGGGGGGTTGAGGCTGTGGAGGACTCAGCCCCAGCTGGGCGTGAGGGTCCTCCCTCATGGTTGTTGTGTTGGGGAGGCTGTGGGGTTCCTTGTGGTTCTGGTTGCACTGGCTGCTTTCCCGGGTTAGGCTGCCTTCCTGGGGATATAGGCTCTCTCCTTCGCCCATTGCCCCCTGGTGGGCGGTGGTGCCTAGACACCCTGCTGTTTGTCATTGCCCTTGTTATAGCCAGGCTTTCTGTCCGAAGCCCACAGACGGCGCCAAGTGTTATGTTCCGAGTCTAGGGTCAACGGGCAGTCGACTCAAGTCTCGTTCTTCACTGGAGATATTGTGGATCGGGTGATCTCGGGTTGTGCTGTCCTAGCTTGCGTCCTTCCGTCCTTAGCTTCTCTTCTCCTTTCGCCCTGCAGAAGGGGCAGTACCAGGCACAGAGGGGGGGGGGGGGTGGTGCCTGATGAACCCTCTCCGATGCCTAAGTCAGTACGGTTTTTAGAGATATAAAGCTAGAGAGATGTCAGAGCAAAATTATGCAATTTGCCAAGATGATCAAATGAATAGTGGAGGTGGGGTATTTATAGACAACGGTGTCATTAAGGTGGCTTAATGACATCGTTAACCTTTAAACACAATTAATTAACCCTTAAACACATAATTAAGACCTTAGGATACGGAGAAGGTAGGCGGAATAGTCTGAGTATGGGAGTCCAAGAATGGTGTCGGGGCCCTTGGGGGGGGAAGGGAAATCCGACCCCCAAGGGTAGGGGTTGGGTGAGGCCACCCAACCCCTCATAGGGGGGATGGGGTTGGCCAACCCTATCCCCCCTAGGGGAGATCGGGTTGGCCGACCCGATCTCTCCTAGGAGAGATCGGGTTGGTCCACCCGATCTCCCCTAGGGGAGATCGGGTCGGCTGACCCGATCTCTCCTAGGGGAGGTCGGGTGTGGCCACGCAACCTCACCTAGGTGAGTTTGACTCGGCCGGACGAGCGCTTCGGCCTCGTCCGGGCCGTTGGTGTTCTTGCGAAGTGTTCGGGTTGAAGTTTCGATTTACAATCATTAATGGGATGATAAAAATACAACGATTCGGAAGTCAACTGGTTCAAATTGGGCGTATATCCATCAGCAACCATGTTATCAGTGGACAAGTTTTCCAAAGTGATTATATTGTCTTTTACCATAGATTTAGCATAAAAGTATTTCACATCAATGTGTTTGGTCCTACTATGGTACTTTGGATTCTTTACTGTCGCAATGGCTGCCTAAATGTCAGAGAACACCTTCACAAGTTTGCTCTCGACATCGCCATCAAGCAGCGCAGTAAGAAGACTTTCAACCAAACCGCTTCTTGTGCATTCTTGGAGAGGGCTACGAATTCTGATTCCATCGTGGACAGCACGACACATGTTTTCTTCTTGCTCGTCCATAAAATGGTGGAATTAGCAAGGAGAAACACTCCTCCTGTGGTGGACTTACGATCATCCGGATCGCCACCATGGTTGGCGTCACTGTAACCGGTCAATTCTAACTTCCCGCCTTCATATCACAGTGCGTAGTCGGCAGTACCTTTCAGATAACAAATTATTCGTTTTACAGCCTTTAAATGTTGATAGCCATAATTTGATTGGAAACGTGCTACTAGGCCCACGACGTAACAGATATCTGGACGGGTGCATTGCATGGCGTACATCAAACTACCGACCATGCTTAAAGACTCTGCACCCTTCATCTGTTCCCGCTCTGCCAGGTTCTTGGTCTAAGCGTATAGTGATGGGTGCCGTAAATGGAAGCCCATTATATGTATCTGTTACCTAAGTTAATTGGGTACATGTCACATTAGGATATTGGGCAAGACCCAAATCCCTATTGACATGAGAGGCCAAAAATTGGGCCTCCCTATACAAGCATGGCCGGCTGAATTCTAGTGTAGGGGTTTTATTGGGGTTAATCACAATTCCATTTAAGCGGTGATTTGAGAGAAAACCCGTCCCCCAAATACACCTACATCGGCCGAACCCACCAAACACCAAGGGTGTGCCAATTTGCCTTAGAGCAAACACTCTAGAGATACGTCCCTTGCCAAGAATCGATCTGAGGCTTTGCTATGGAGAATATACTGTGTAGGGCTTCCTTAACAAGAACCCCTACGGGTGCCGACCGGAGGATCGTGAACTCCTTCCTGCAAGGATCTTCGGACTACGGACTACTGTTGAGGTATGTGCGAATCTTCCGCTGCGTAATTTCGATTACTAGCATGTACCATGGTTTTAGTATCCGTAGTGATTACTCCCCGTAATCTAACACTTGGGGCCGTCACGTTTTGACAGTGCGCACCCAAACACCACCTGCGCATCCATGGGTTAGGCATCCTGTAATCTGAACCATTTCAACAGTTTGTTGATATAGGCTTCTTGAGACAGACATAATTTCCGGGTAGCCCGATCTCTAGCAATTTTAATTCCTAAGATGTACATGGCTTCTCCCATGTCTTTCATCTCAAATACAGATGCCAACCATGACTTTAACTTGTTCATAAAAGTCACGTCGTTTGCGGGAATGAGTATGTCGTCCACGTCTAAGGTTAAGATGACAAACTTAGACACGGAGGTCTTATAATACACGCACGGATCCTCGTGAAGATTCACGAATCCGTTTCCTACGATTTCCTCATGGAATCTGCGATACCATTGCCGAGACGACTTTTAAAGACCGTAGATGGACCTTTGGAGCTTACAAAATTTACGTTCATTACCAGGAGTAATGAAACCCTCTGGTTGCTCCATGTAGATCTATTTTTCCAGGTTTCCGTGGAGAAATGCGGTCTTAACATCCATTTGGTGCAGCTCGAGATCGAGACTTGCGACCAGGACCATAACTGGCCCTGACTGTGGTTTTACGCACAGTCGATGAATTTATTTCGTCAGAGTCAACCCCGTGAAGTTGGGTATATCCTTTTGCAATTAGTCGGGCTTTATATTGCCTAACCTGTTCCATCAATGGTGAGCCTCTTTTCAGGACTCACCGTATCCTTGTGTCCCTGTGGTTAGCAGGTAAATCAATTATAGACTATAATGGCTTTCATTTAACCGATCTCTATCTTTTATTATTTTCCTGTATTTTCCCCACTTGAGGTCTTTCCAATGCTTATCAACACTTTTTAGAGAGAGGTTATTACCCTACTCAATGGGTTTGATGCCTTTGACTCGCGTCTAGGCTTGTTATTCCCATCTTGAGTCTGGACATTTCTCCCACTCGGAATAATGCCTCTTATCGGAGCATTAATCTCATTGGGAACAAGAGCAGTGCTTAGACCTTGACCAACAACTTTCCTTGGACGACCTCTTGGTTTCGGGGTTTTATTTCCGAGATAAATTCCTTGATCACTATGACCTGGAACCTAGTTGGTCGAATCATTCCAACTAGAAACAATGGGTAGTCTAGGCAATTGTGGCATTCCTGGTTCAACAATATGACTATCAGGTTCTACTTGATTCGTCTCTGTGGCAACAGTAATTTCATATGGTAGGGTTTATTCCTCCCACTGGATTTACTATGATAATGTTTCCATTATCATTAACCATGTCATTCACTTGAGTTGCCAGTTCAAATCTCTCTCCCAATCGAATTAAATGGGACCTGATTGTCAGTGTTATCCTGCTCCGGTTTTATCAAGACTACATCAGTTTGAAACTGACCATGCATTGGAAATTCGTCCTCGAGTGATGTAATGTCTCATGTTCGACCACGGTACCATTTTCAAAAGCTTTAAACAGGTATTTTCTAAGAGTAGGTAATGTACTCTTGTCCTAAATACGTGTTTAATGCGCAATTTAATGTCGCACGACGATATGATTTAACTCATTATCATTCCGTAGCTTTTATGGTGACGTGTCTTACGATTATATTGGAACACAGTTTACATACATGTGAGTCATCCTTTTCATCCCAAGGGAACGACCGATAAGTTGACTCTAACATTATGTTCTTGAACTGTGCTTCTTGAAATGTGTATCACTTGATTTGAATGCCTAGCCTGACTTATCATTCAAGGAGTTTGGAAGGAAAATTGTTTAACCGACTTTATCCATCTTCGTTTGCAAACTTATCTCAGGGATTTCGTTCCATCTCTGAACTGAGCATTTTAGGTTTTCACCCTATGCGTTAGCTGATACTTTTACAAGGTCGTGGTAGCTTATGAAACATACTTCTTTCCGATGTAAACGTTATCAATAAGTTATTTCCGAAGGGATGCAAACAAAAATTCAGCACTTCATCACCTAAACACTTCATTATTAAACTCGTATTTTGAAACGACATGTTCCGTCTTTCGAGGTCCACTCGCGCATTACGCTATTTACCAAAGCTTTAACCCTTGGTTAAATCTTTTCATTTCTGAATTTAATTTAATTTAATCAGTTTCGCAGATGATTATTATTACTATTTATTTCATTTAATGTGGTACAAATAATAAAGCAAGATTTATAACCGGTTCATACTTAGAACTACGCAATCAATGGATTTTAATGGCATTTTGATTTTACTCAACGAATTAGATGTAGGATAAGATGGATGGATTTGTTTTATTCGGCCATTTCCAATAGCATTATTGCTTCGGTTTAGTTACATTTTGGATCGATCTCGTTTCTAGCCGAGTCGATTAATTTTGATAAGCAGAAATCATTTCGAATCGAATGGTAACTACTTTATTCAATGAATCTGAAACAAAAATAACCAGAATTCAAACAAAAATGAACAATAGGAAAACCAACATAAACAATACTGGGGTCTCAGATCTCAAACTTGAAGCAATCATGAAGAAGATTGATGGACAGGTCGTCTTAATCGAGTTGTACCGTGAAGGTACTGATATATGGTGGTTATCGCACTGAATCATCGTTTAGACCTTCTGTTGCCGGGGGTTGACCGATTACATTGACGTTGGCCGTGGTGGCAATCCAGATGATCATAAGTCCACCAGAGGAGGAGCATTCCTCCTTGCTAATGACTTCATTTCATGGATGAGCAAGAAGCAAACCTAAGTCACGCTGCCCACAATGAATCGGAATTCGTAGCTCTCTCTAAGGAAGCGGTCTGGCTCAAAAGGCTTCTTAACTGCACTGCTTGACGGTGATGTTGAGGATAAATCTGTGAAGGTCTTCTCTGACATTCAAGCACCCATTGCGGCAGTTAAGAATCCAAAGTACCGTAGTAAGACCAAACACATTGATGAGAAATAATTCCATGCTAAATATTAATAATAGTAGACAATATAATCACTATGGAATACTTGTCCACCAATAACTTGGTAACGAACCCATTAACAAAACCACTACGCAGGGAGATATTCGAAAAGCATGTAAAACTGCTTGGATTGTGTAGGGTTTAGAAATGGCATGTATATCTGATAACATTTGATATTAGAAAGTTGCATTTTGTAAGCGAAAGAATTGTAATTGAGTTTATGATCAAACGACGTCATAATTTTTTTTATTACATCAGATTTACGGTCTATAAACTAAGTCGTAGGAGGACGCAATCCTCTGCCAAACTATGTCGAATGTGGGCCTTACCTAGTCCAACAAGTACGGTAGTCTTGCGGTGAAGGGAGGCCTCTTCCATGCAAGACTGGCTAATAGTAAAGGGGATAAACCTGATTAAGCAAGACGATTATCTAGTTTCGAAGTAACTCGACATGATCTTCGTTTTGCATATCGTCGTGGTGAACTTCGTTCGTCATTTAACCTCATTCTGGGCCGGATGAGAATCTGTGATACATGATTGACATATCCCTTTCTTGTTAACCCAAAAGGTTCAGGTATGCTATCAACGTGTGCTTCATACTGCGCGTGCGACGTTCGACCACGGGGTCGCAACTCGGTTGTGCTAGGAAGTAATCCTCGTGATTCTGGCGGGCGCAAGCTTCTTCACCTCGAGCGTTTGATTGATCCCAGGAGCCTTATGAATAGGCACCTAAAGTATCCTGATGGACTCAGAAATCATATCTATGGTCAGGCCCAATGCTCGCTTCTCGGCGTATGAGCGTAGTGCAAAACAAAAAGGCCTAGTGACCAAGTCTTCGGAAACCAGATGGGTCTGGCTAAGGATATGAGCGATGGGGATGGTCAGGTTCACCTGTAATTCACCGACTCTTGAATTCACTAGGTGGCCACCAACCGGATATTAGTTGAAGGTTGTGAATACTTGTACGGATGCCTTGGAGAAGTGTTCCTATGTGGAAACTAGGAAAAAGGAGAATCAACAGTTGGCATAAGATACAACGCGGTACAATATAAATGTTGTTTATAACAGGTTGATTGGACAAAAGGGAATCAACGTTTCGCGGGCGCTACAATTCTCCTAACAGATGAGTAGCACGATACCCGTCGTATCAGCCGGTCGCTCGGCAAACCTCGTATGAAGTATTCGGAAGCAAGGAGCAGATCGATGGAGTGAAATGTTGATGCAAATTTGGATGAAAATACATTAACAGGCACCCTCCCATTCCGGCGAGTGGGAGCTGTAAGCATATGGTGATGGGCGCCGTAATAGGTAGCTCATAATATGTATAGTTTACCTAATGAACTTGGGTAAATGTCACATTAGGGTAATTGGGCTAGACCCAAATCCCAATTGACATGAGAGGCCCAAAATTGGGCCTCCCTATACTAATGGCCGGCCGAAATTATAAGGAGGGTAAAGTGGCCTTTTTGTCCACTTTACTCCTCCTATAAATAACAGGTGTTAGGGGATTTTTAGGGTTAATCACAATTCCCTCATTAGAGTGTTTTAGAGAGAAAAACCCTCAACCCCACAACACCTAAGTTTCGGCCGAACCCTTCACTTCACCAAGGGTGTGCCAATTTGCTTTCCAAGCAAACACTCAAGAGATCTGTCCCCGTGCCAAGAATCGATCAGAGGCTTTGCTGTGGAGCTTGCAACACGTAGGGTTTCTCTAACAAGAACCTCTACGGGCACGACCAGAGGATCGTTAAGTCCCTCCTGAAAAGATCTTGGGTCTACGGATCATCTTAAAAGTATGTGCGAAACTTCCACTGCGTAATTCCGATTACTAGCATGTACTTTGTTTAAGTATCCGTGGTAATTACTCCCCGTAATCTAACACATATTTTTATTTATTGTCAATATCTTAAATAGGGTAACAAATATAAAGACAATATATTTTCTCAATCTTTTAGGTAACTAAATCTATCAATAATATCTTTAAACCTATTATATACTTAGATATATTAATAGTTATATATATTTCTATACATTAATGTGAATCTATCATAATGTTTCAAATTATTCATATATTGTTACCTAGAATAAAAATTGAAATATGGTAAACAATATATTTGATTGGTTCGGCCAAAATACATTAATTGGTGCCTAATAAATTTTAAAAATTTACCTAGTAATTTACCTAGGGTTTCGGCACAAACACCATATTGGAAACAAGTGGTCAAATTTCAAGATCAAATTTTAATAAGATCTATAATCTAATGTTCGATTTTGATAAATATCACATTTTTCTTGAAGATTATGAACATCAAATTTCCTAAGAACATCATGAAAATTTCGGACCACTCTTAATTTCGAAAATTTGAAAATTTTAAAACATTTTCACTTAAAATTTTCGGTCCAAACTTAAAAATATCAAGAACACCAATTTATCAAAATCATGAACTCCTAACACAGGCTCTGATACCACTGTTAGATTACGGGGAGTAATCACTACGGCTACTATAAATATGGTACATGCTAGTAATCGAAATTACGCAGCGGAAGATTCGCACATACCTCAACAGTAGTCCGTAGTCCCAAGATCCTTGCAGAAGGAAGTTCACGATCCTCCAGTCGGCAACCGTAGAGGTTCTTGTGAAGGAAGCCCTACGCGGTATGTTCTCCACAGCAAAGCCTCATATCAATTCTTGGCAAGGGACGGATCTCCGGAGTGTTTGCTCGAAGGCAAATTGGCACACCCTTGGTGGATAGGTGGTTCGGCCGAAGTTGGTGTTTTGGGGAGAGGGTTTTTCTCTCTAAAAGACTCCAAGGAAGGATTAAGGATTAACCTAATAAAACCCCTAACACCACATATATATAGGAGGGGTAAAGTGGACAAAAGTCCACTTTACCCACCTATTAAACTCGGCCGGCCACTATGCATAGGGAGGCCCAATTTTGAGCCTCTCATGTCAATTGGGATTTGGTTTTGGCCCAATGTCTTAATGTGACATGTACCTAATTAACTTAGGTAACATATACATATAATGGGCTTCCATTTACGGCGCCCATCACTATATGCTTACACAAAGCACTTCTTCATATTTTGGACTATGGTGGTCCGTTAGCATTCTACTTTATTCCCTCGAGGCAGTACTATTAATGATGATGTGTTAGTCATGTCAGATGTTTTAGTCACTATGAACTAAGACTGTTATTAAAACATCGACAAGATCATGTAAAGTAAATGTGTTTGACACATAGTACGTGCTGGTAGTTACGGAGTTAATCAAATGAGTATGAGACTTAGTTGATATCTGGAGGGTAAATCAATATAATCTTGGAATTAAAATTCTAAGAGATCATTTAAGAGAATATGTTTCTTGGGTGATTGATCATATTATTACCTCGATAAGCTAACTCTGTATAAATGTCATGACTTGATGTGCTAAATGTCTTAATTAAGATGAGCTCAGTCGGGTGACTTGTGCATGTTGTCACGTGCACTAGACCCACTAATAAATCAGGCACATGGCTCGAGTTGGATTATTGCTCAATTTTCAGATAACGATGGTTGTTGAGGTGTCGTACATACGTGTATGACAAAATATAGTGATGTTGTTCCTAGTGGGAGTAATGACTTCCTTAGGGAAATGTTTCTTACTGACTGGCCATCAGATACTGAGAAACGAGTGCAAACTTCACTATAGGCGAATGAAGCTAGTGCTCTCGCAACAGCAACCGAGGATTAAATTTGGTATATAAGGTTCCTATATGTATTCCAGATGATGCACATTATTGCTCCAATGTTAGTCTACTGGTAATTGTGTTGTAATATTTTCCGAAGAGGATCCTAGCGGTGTTTGAACATTCAGTAGACCAATATAACCATGCATAAGGCATGGTTGCATGCAAGATGGTGAATGTGAAGTGATAATAGATGAATGATAGATAAACGGTAAGTCTGTAAAGTCCATGCATTTGAGCAATTCATCGACATTTGATCACAATGAAGACAAATGATCTTGAACATTGTGTAGATAGCGAGATAGCTTGCTTTATTTTTTCCATTGATCACTTCACGATGTTCATTTTTATCAATAAGTTTGATTTGAATACACACATGGTTATTGTGATAGCTATGTGCATTCACTAGAATTGTCAAATGTATGTCAGGTAAACTAGAGGTTAGCTCTTTCACACGAGCAACCGCCTCCGCGTCTTAGTGACGTTACTTCTGTGTGGCAATGGGAGATGAGATAGGATATTGAGTTTAAAATCATCAAGTGGTTGATTAGAGAGATAAATACTTGAATTCATAAGTCGCTCGTGGACATGCGGTCATCGATAACTTTAGTGGAATGAAGTTCCACGTAGTTTACCTTAGAGCGGGATGGGAGTTAGTGGACTCTGGTTTAGATGCATACGACATTTGAACAGACATCTGCACAGCACTGTCTTTGAGACAAATGACATACACTCCATGGGAAAAGGAGAAGCGTGATGTGACACACGTTTAATACCGTGTGTGCTATTATAGGACCACGGGTTTACACATGCAAGATCTCAGCTTGTTGTAGTCTAAGACCCAGGATCCTTGGGAGGTTCCTAAAGTGTGTACCCTCACGACTCCGATCAGAGACTTGAGACCTGGCACGATGTTCGCTAGCTTAGTGTTTTTACAAATGGCTACCTACAGATTCGGCCTGGCGGGACATGTCTAGAAAAGCGAGTCGGGTTGGTGTTGAAGGAATCGTGAGAAGAGAAAGATCATCAACGGGACCACTTTTAGAATTGTGTTCACTGGTCGACAATTCATGATTTCGTTTAATGATTGTGAATACAAGGTATAACTAATGAGATCTTTGAGATATACCTAAATGAGATTCGATGATCTAGGGTACAAGCATAGTTACGATTCTCCAGTTGTTCGTCCACAACGAGAGGTTGTACACTCCTAACAGATGTACAACAACTAGCTCTCGCAAAGTATGTCGGTCACACGGTTGAACCCTGTATGAAAGACAGACGACGTGTTAGGAGTATGTCTCTTGGCACACTGAGCATTCCCATTATGTGTGAGTGGGAGATGTAGGAAAATGCGCTCATACGGGGTGCTCATGTGAGTTACGGAGAGAGCGGGACCGAAGTGTCGAGTCCTGGAAGTATGTAATCGCCCGTCTATCTCCGAGCCTATAAATAGAGCCCTATGTGAGGCCTATCGGAATGTATGAGAAAACTGCTCACGGTTACTTCCTCACGTCCAACACTCCAACTCCCTATACATAGTTCTAGTCTTAGGGTATCAACTGTGGAGACCGAGGTGCGTCCGATCAAGTGACGCACCTCTCCGACCGGCATCCCCGCCACGCCGCCGTGATTCCGAACCGTCGCCGACGATCTACGCTTCCGCAACCGCACGCCGCCACACTGAACAAGTAAGTATCGTCTCTGTGTTACGATCTCATGTCTTACTAATGTGTGTGTTTTAGCGTGCATTAAGTTCGCATTCCTACAAGCGAACAACACAAGGATTCAGTCCAAGTAATCTTCTAGGATCTGGTGGGTTTAGATCTGTGTATAGAGGGACTCTTTTGCATGGAAGTGTTTTTGCAGTTAAAGTGATTAATACAGTCAGAATTGGCAGGAGGAGCATTCAAGTCTTTTGATGCTGAGTGTGAACCCCTCCGACATATTCGGCATAGGAACCTGATAGGAATCGTTAGCAGCTGTAGTCATGACAAGTCTGACTTTATGCATGGCCTTGATACTTTGTTGGAATTTTGTAGAGAATTTGATGTTTGACAAGAAAATATCGACTGAAACTAAAAAGGTTAAGAACACAATAGGGGCCTGAATGTTTGACGATGTTGCCAAAAGGGGTCTGGATTGAAAAAACGTATTATTAAGGGTCTGAATTTTGAGTTTTGCTGATAATCGAGTTTCCGTCCAAATTTACTGTTAAATGTAACGGAAATACGTGAAATGACAGAATTACCCTTTTGCAATTATTATACAATTTATCAGTTTAATTAATGAAATGTGAAATGTCTAAAATACCCCTGCACACTAATTATGCCCTAAGGCCACCACGGCCACGGCCACCGACCACCACCCCAGCTCCGGCGACCACCACTCCAGCTCCGGCAACCACCACCCCAGCTCCGGCGACCTCCGGTGACCCAAAAAAGCTCCAATCGGAGCTCCGTGGCTCCGATTCGGGGCCAAAGAGCTCCGATCTAGAGCTCCGTGGCTCCGATTCGGGGTCCACAGAGCTCCGATCGGAGCTTTGTGGCTCCGAATCGGGGCCACAGAGCTCCGATCGGAGCTTTGTGGCTACGAATCAGAGCTTTGTTATGATTTTGGAACGTAAAGAACATCTGAGATGGTGTTGGTACCTAACCTTGTTATGATTACCACTGCCCCTCTTCCTTTGACATCAAGGTATATTCCATCTCCAATTTTTACTTTGGTTGCTCTAGTCGAATCCAACTTCTTGAACAATGTACCATCGAATGTCATGTGGTTAGTGCAACCACTGTCTATGAGCCAACAAAAAAATTGAAACCTTTGCTACAAAAAATTGATCTTCATCTTCTTCTTCTTGATCGACCACCTTGGCTTCTTCTTGTTCTTCAAATCTGCAAATTACAGCTTCATGTCCGAGCTGATTGCATTTACTGCACTTTGCATCTGGTCTCCTCCAGCATCTAAAGGGTGCGTGGCCTTTCTTACCACAATGATAGCATGGTGGAAAGGTTCTTTTTTCTCCTCTGAACTTGGAAGATGTGTTATCATCACTTGCCCCTTCAAACACTTGATATTTCTTCTTGCCTCATAATTCTTCTCTGTTTTTGAGCTTGTAGAGCATGTATCAACTCAGCTAAGGTAACCTTCGAGAGATCCTTGGAGTTTTCTAAAGTTGTAATGGATGCTTCATATCGCTCGGGCACTGTGACAAGAATTTTCTCCACCAAACGAGAATCAGTGAAAGAAGTTCCTAGCAATCTCACCTTGTTGGCTATGTTGAGTAACTTGTTCGAATACTCCTTGATAGTTTATGTCTCCTTCATTCTTTGTACCTCAAATTTTCTTATTAGGTTCAATGCCTGCATGCCACTGATAGTCCCAAATGTCTTTTGCTGATTTGAATGTCATAATCCTGTTGAAGATTGAATTAGACACTGCAGCATATAGACATGCTTTTGCTTTTGACTTTCTCGTCTTCTTGTCTTTGTGACTTTTTATCTGTGCTACGGTGGGGTTTGTTAGGTTCTAAGTTTCAGGCCAACGGACGGTCGACCTAAACCTTATTCCTCACTGGAGATATTGCGGATTCGGTGCTCTCGAGTCTTGTCGTCCTAGCCCGTATCTTTCTGTCCTTCGCCTTCTCTTCTCTTCTCGCCCTGCAAGAGGGGCAATACCAAGCACGGAGGGGGGTGGTGCTTGATGTACCCTCTCTGATGCCTAAGTCAGTACGGTATTTGTAGAGAGATAAAGCTAGAGAGATGTCAGAGCTAAATTATGCACTTAGCCAAGATGTGTAAATGAATGATGGAAAGGTTGTATTTATAGGCAACGGTGTCATTAAGGTGGCTTAATGACATCGTTAACCTTTAAACACAATTAATTAGCCTTAAATTACGTAATTAAGACCTTAAGGCACGGAGAAGGGTGGCGGAAATAAACCGAGTATGGGAGTCAGAAAAACGGCGTCGGTGCCCTTGGGGGAGGAAAATCTGTCCCCCAAGGGTAGGGGTTGGGTGTGGCCACCCAACCCCTCCCTAGGGGAGATAGGGTTGGCTGACCCGATCTCCCCTAGGGGAGGTCGGGTGTGGCCACCCGACCTCACCTATGTGAGTTTACCTCGGTCCGGATGAGTATTTCGGCCTCGTCCGGACCGTTGGTGTTTTCGCGGGGTGTTTGGGTCGAAGTTTCGATTTACAATCATTAACGGGGTGATCAAAATAAAACGATTCGGAAGTCAACGGGTTCAAATTGGGCGTATATCCATCACATGCCCCCGA
The DNA here is from genome assembly GCA_036873135.1 of Clarkia xantiana subsp. parviflora. Classification (NCBI taxonomy): domain Eukaryota; kingdom Viridiplantae; phylum Streptophyta; class Magnoliopsida; order Myrtales; family Onagraceae; genus Clarkia; species Clarkia xantiana. The sequence goes on from JAPTYO010000001.1 coordinate 15,223,555, forward strand.
GTCAACCAATGGCCTGACCCTTGATTAACTCTATTTTAGGATGGTATGACACGCGCAATTTGAAGCCGGGATTTTACCTTTTTCCGGAATACTTACTTACCCATGGATGTGTGTCTCTGACTCTGCCCCCTGCCTTATAAGATAGGGGAATTGCAAATGTCAGAATAGCACGGACACGTGTCCAAGCACGTGCCCGTCTGAGATGGAAATAATAAATTTATCCCCGCCATGGGTGTATACTTGAAAAATATACGCTCGCGTGGGGATGTAATATGAATACAGCTAAACGGGTCCATGCTTCGATTTCATGTCGGGGTAAGTCTAAATGGAGAAATTTTTTAATTTTGGTCTAAAATTTTTCTAAGTATGGAATGCTCAAAAATAAACCCATGGGATGCTAACCGTGGTAGGTGTGAGTTTAACCGCGGTTAATGGGAACTAGGGGTATCAGTTTTTGAATCTGACCCTTGAATTTTTCCTTTCTAAAAATCAACGGTGTCGATTGGGCGGTTTTTGAAAAAACCCTATTCTCTTGTACTATAAAAAGGGGTAAGTGATTACCTCATTCTCGTTGTCCTTTTTTCTTTTCCTTTTCTTTAGGCGGTTATGATCCTTGGTTGGATTCGCTTCTTGGGACGCGTGTCGTATTGAGGTACGTGCCTTTTGTTTTGTGTAAGCGTTGCTTTTGGGAGACGTAATCCCGCCTCTCCCTCGATTGTTTCTTTACTTGTCTCGTTTTTTATTTGTGGGTCTTCATGGTGATATAGTCCTGTTTGGTTCATCCTCTTTTCATCTTCCTGCCCCCGTGTTTCTGCTTGCTGGCGCGGGGTCTTCTATACTGGGATTATGACTATCTCCCCTTGCCCCCTGCCTCTGCTTGTTGGCCAGTGGGGTCTCTCTATGTTGGGGGTTATAACTATCCCCCCTTGCCCCCTGCCTCTGCTTGTTGGCCTGTGGGGTCTTCCCATATCATTTTTCTATTCTTACCTTTTGACTTTGTATTCGTCGTTTTAGGAAAATGAGTTTTATCTTGTGTCCACTGTCCACTTTCTGTTTTCCCTGTGCTAAGCTTGCGTTTTTTCGATCAACAGATCTCCCCGGTGATTGATGAGGAGTAAGAGGCCAGTACGGGTGGGAGTAGTTAACTCCGGGACCGGACCTTCGATTGCAAAAAGATCGGTTTTTTATGGTGCGGGGAGGTGTCCTCTAATTGGAGGTAAGGGCGGTGGTGATGTTAGGGTACCATCATCTTTCTATATTGATGCCCCCCAATCGAGGGTCCGGGATCCATCTTTTCCTTCTTCCTTGTTTGGTAAGTCCTCTAATGTCTGAGTTTCCTTAGTGTATATTGGTGTTTACTCCGTATCTTGTTGTAGGTAGACTTCGTCTTCCGCGTCTGAGTCGAAAGGAGCTGTCTCGTCCTCCTGTTGATGGAATTGTTGGGTCTGAGTGGGCGCCTTATTATGGGCGTGGGGCTCGTTTTGACAATCAATCTTCTTTACAAACTCCTGAGGTTGGAGTTCGTGTTCTGCAGTCTGCTGTTCCTCCTGCCGATCGTGTGCCCCCTTCTAAAGGGTCGGAGGCAGCTTATGAATTGGCTCATGATGTGTTGGCTCGCTATGCTTCTGTAACTTTTCTTAACCGTGTTACCCTTTAGGACATTTCATTTTTGCTTTATCTGTCTCATCCTTTGTTTTTGTCGCAGGGTATTGCCGACCTTGTTAATTTGTCCACCCTTGTTATTGATCTTGGGAGAAAAAGGTGCACGAGGACATTTGTGTCTCCCTTAATTCTAAGCTTGTTAGTTGTTTGGAGCGTAGTCGTATCACAGATTTGCAGTGCCGAGATTTGGAGAGTCGTATTGCCCTTCTTAAAGAAGAGATTGAAACCTTAAGACAAAAGTCTTATCGCGATGAAGTGCTTCGGGCTGCTGAGTTGGTGTCCCTTGAGGAGATGTTTCGTGTGGAGGAGAAAGGGTGTGCTATCGCTGAGTATAAGGCTTCCTATCAGGCTGCTATCGATGTTCGCTGCTTTGTGGCTAAGCGTATTTATTTGAAGGCGATTCTTGAGCGTATGTACATGATTGCTCCTGACTTTCCTTTTTCTCAGCTTGGTGATTTGTCTGACTTCGCTGTTAGGCATATTGCCAAGATGAGGAAGTAGTACACCCATCTCTTGTGGTGGTTTCGCGAGTTTGTGGCTTGAGGCTCTTCTTAATTTGGGTTGTATTTCTCCTTTTTGGCCTCTAGCTTTTTTATGCTTGTCTTTAGAGTTTGAAACTCCACATTTCCTAGTTTTGCCATATTTGTTTGACACTTGTGTCTTTACTTATGGCATGCATGCGGGGTGTTTATCTCCCTTTTCATGATAACCTCTTGTGCCTTTATGTATAGCTCTTTGGTTATGGATCCTTCCCTTTCTGATGCTTCCTCTTCTTTGCGTTTCTTTGGTGTTTTCCTTCATCGTCCTACCTGCTATTTCATCAAGAAAAAACATTATGTGTTCTTCTTACAATCTTACTTTGCAATAATTTTCTCATGGGATCCTTCTTAGTATGGTGCAATGATCTCTTCTAATACCCTTTAAATGGTATGTACGGTACTGCTAGACCAAAGATACGCTCTTGGTGGGCGTTGAAAACTGTTCACGAGATACGCTCTCGGAGGGCACCAGTAGTTAGACCAAAGATACGCTCTTGGTGGGCGTCGAAACTGTTCACGAGATACGCTCCCGGAGGGCACCAGTAGTTAGACCAAAGATACGCTCTTGGTGGGCGTCGAAACTGTTCACGAGATACACTCCCGGAGGGCACCAGTAGTTAGACCAAAGATACGCTCTTGGTGGGCGTCGAAACTATTCACGAGATACGCTCCCGGAGGGCACCAGTAGTTAGACCAAAGATACGCTCTTGGTGGGCGTCGAAACTGTTCACGAGATAAGCTCCCGGAGGGCACCAGTAGTTAGACCAAAGATACGCTCTTGGTGGGCGTCGAATCTGGTAGTTTGAGATCTACCTCAAGATACGCTCTTGGGGGCGTCGAATCTGGTAGTTTGAAATCTACCTCAAGATACGCTCTTGGGGGCGTCGAAGGTCGTAGTTTTTAGAAGCTACTCACAAGATACGCTCTTGGGGGCGTCGAAATTCGTGGTTTTTGGAAACCACTCTCATGATACGCTCTTGGGGGCGTCGAAGGTCGTAGTATAGAAACTACTCTCAAGATACGCTCTTGGGGGCGTCGAAGGTCGTAGTATGAACACTACTCTCAAGATACGCTCTTAGGGGCGTCGAAGGTCGCTGTATAAAAACTACTCTCAAGATACGCTCTTGGGGGCGTCGAATGTCGTAGTATAAAAACTACTCTCAAGATACGCTCTTGGGGGCGTCGAAGGTCGTGTTGACTTGGAAGTCATATCTGTGTAAGGATAACATAATGATTGTATCACCGCCTTCTTTAAAAGATACTTTTGAGTAACTTCTACTTCATTAGGAGCATTCAAGCCTTTATGTACACATGGGATGCCTTGGGTGGATCAAGACACCCTTTGGAGGAAATCAAAGATAGTTGTAGAGTTGGAGTAACTTCTTGAGTTCTCCTTCTCAAAAGTTGTTTTTGGAAAATTTAAACAATTATATGTAATGACTTGAAATAACTTCAAGGATATGGTCTTTTGCTTGTGCTGTCTTCTTAGACGTAGTACTTCTTTAGGTGTTCCCCACTGAAGGTGTTTGTGGAGATATACCCATCCCCGTCCTCTAGGCGGTAAGCATTTGCGTATGGAACTGATGCTATCTTATACGGCCCTTCCCACTTTGGAGATAATTTTCTGACTTGGTCTAAGTGTGAGAACTCGTTCTTTCTGAGTACTAGTTCTCCTATGTGGAATTTCCTCTCCTTGACTTGGCGGTTGTAATACCTTGCGGATACCAGGCGCATTCGTGCCTGTGCTTCTTCTGAGTTCCATCTTTTATCATCCACAAGGTCTAAGTCTAAAAGCCTTGCTTTGTTGTTCTCATGCTCTTCAAAGTACGTGGTTCTTAGTGATGATACAGCCATCTCTGCTGGTGCCACCGCTTCGGTCCCGTATACCAGGCCAAATGGTGTTTCTCCTGTGGCTATCTTTGGTGTTATCCGCACTGCCCATAGAACATTTTCCAGCTCATCTACCCAACTTCACTTGGTAGCATGGAGTCGTTTCTTTAGACCGTCTAGCACTATTTTATTTGCCGACTCTACTTGCCCGTTTGTCTGAGGGTGTTTTACTAATGCGAAGCGGTGCTCTATATTCAGCCTTTCGCAATACCATTGCAGTTTGTTGATCTTGAATTGTGGGCCATTATCACTTATTATTGCTTTTGGGACTCCGTATCTCGAGACAATGTGAGATTGAATGAAGTTAACGACTTGCTCGTCTGTTGTCTTTCCCATTGCCTTTGCTTCTATCCACTTGGAGAAGTAGTCTATTGCTACTATTATGCAAGTTTTCTGCCCTTTTGTTCTTGGTAGGGGGCCTATCAGATCAATCCCCCACTGTGCGAATGGCCAGGCTCCCGAGATGGAACTTAGCTTTGCTGCTGGGGCTGTTATATTTCTGGAGTACCTTTGGCAGTGGTCACATTTTTGTACCAAGTCTGCTGCTTCTTTGCTCATTGATGGCCAATAGTATCCTAGGTTGTAGACCTTTCGGATTATTGATCGTGCTCCTTCATGGCACCCCACATCTCCTTCATGGAGTTCTGCAAGTACTCTCTCTGTTTCTGGGTATGTTATGCATTTGAGGAAGGGTGTGGAGTACCCTTTTTTGTAGAGTTCGTTGTCCATCACTGCATAATTTCTAGCCATCCTTTCAATCTTGACTGCCTTTACCTTATCCTTTGGGAGTTTTCCTTCCATGATGTACTGACGCATTGGGGTCATCCAGGCTTCTCCTTCATCTATTACTAGAGCCTCCATTTGTTCTATCACTGATAGCCTTCTTTTCTCTACAAAGTGAACCTCTTTGCCTTCTTCTGCCCCTAGGGCTAGTTTGCTTAAGGCGTCCGCCTCTTGGTTTTGTTCTCTTGGGAGTGACTCAATGTCGAAGCTTTGGAAGCTCTTTATTAGGTCCTTGGCTTGTTGTAAGTACTTCTACATGTTTTCAGACTTTGCAGTGAAAATTCCTTTCACTTGGTTGACAAATAGTTTAGAATCGCACTTGACTCTTAGGTGCTTTTCCCCTACTCCTTTGGCTATTCTCAGGCCTGTTATCAATGCTTCGTATTCAGCCTCATTGTTCGTTGCCTTAAAGGTAAGTGCCATGGCATATCGCAGAGGTGTATCCCTACTTGGTGGGTATAATAGGAGGCCTGCACCTGAACCTCCTCCGTTGGATGACCCATCGGTATGCATCTCCCATAACTCTTCTGGTTGTTTCTCCTGACTACTACTCGCCTCGCTTGTAGTTTTGATTTCTCCCATGTCTTCATCTGGATTAATTCCGGTGAATTCGGCAATAAAATCTGCTAGAGCCTGCCCTTTTATAGCTGTTCTAGGGGCAAAGTGAATACGAAACTCACTTAGCTCAATTGCCCATTTGGTCAGTCTTCCCGATGTGTCTGGTCTTTGGAGGAGGTGTTTCAATGGTTGGTCTGTGAGGACTGTTACCTCGTGCCCATGAAAGTACGGTCTCAACTTCCTTGCTGATATAATCAGTGCATAGAGGTACTTTTCTATTGGCAAGTAGTTGATCTCATACTTTGCCAATGTTTTACTTACGAAGTACACTGGCAATTGTGCAGAATTTTCTTCTTTTATTAGTACCGAGCTTACTGCCACGTTGCTCACGGAGATGTAGAGGTAGAGGGACTCCCCTGGCGTAGGCTTTGCTAGGGGTGGTAGTGTCTTTAGATGTTGTTTGAGTTTTTGGAAGGCTTTTTCACATCTTGGTGTCCATTCGAACTTCTTGTTTGCCCTTAGTACCTCAAAGAAGGGTAATGCTTTGTCTCCTATTTTGGACAGGAGTCTGTTAAGAGCTGCCAACCTCCCATTCAGTCGTTGAACTTCTTTATGCTTCGTAGGCGTTTGCATTTCTTCAATTGCTTGTAGTTTCTCGGGGTTTACCTCTATGCCTCGCTGACTTACCATGAAGCCTAAAAACTTCCCTGATTGTACCCCAAATGCACATTTTTTCGGGTTTAGGCGGACTTGGTATTGCCTCATTCTCTCAAACGTTGAGCGAAGGTTTTCCGCATGGTCTTTCTTCTCTTTGGATTTGACGATCATGTCGTCCACGTATGCCTCCATTGTCTTTCCTATCATGTCCCCGAAGATTTTGTTGACCATTCTTTGGTATGTCGCTCCAGCATTTATGAGTCCGAAGGGCATCACCGTGTAATGGTATATCTTGCTATCAGCGTAGAGTGCTGTGTGAGGGGCGTCTTCAGGGGCCATTTTTATCTGGTTATATCCTAAGTATGCATCCATGAAGCTCATTAGTTGGTGACCTGATGTTGCATCCACTAACTGATCTATTCTTGGTAGTGGATATGAGTCCTTAGGGCATGTTTTGTTTAGGTCGCGATAATCGATGCACATTCTCCAACTTCCCCCCGTCTTCTTTACCAGTACTGGGTTTGCCACCCATGTTTGGAATCTAATCTCCTTGATGAAATTTGTCTTCAATAGCTTTTCCACTTCTTCCTGGATAGCTATCTTTTTGCTTCCTCCCATTGGCCTTACCTTTTGTGTTATTGGTCGCGTTGCCTCGTCTCTATTGAGCTTGTGTGAGATTACTTCTTCTGAAATTCCTGGCATATCGCTTGGTGACCAGGCGAACAGATCTTTGTATTCCCTTAGTAAAGCTACTAAGTGGTTTTCCTCTTCCTGAGATAAGGCGGTCCCGATTTTTGCCTTCCTATTAGGCTCTTCTATGAGTATTTCTTTTAATTCTTCCATGGGGGCGGGTCTTCCATGATTCTCTCTTGGGTCCTCATCTATTAGTAGGCCCTCTTTTATTGTTTTCTTCTTGCTTAGTGCGATCCTTGCACATTTCCTTACAACCTTCTGGTTACCCTTTACTTCTCCTATTCCTTGACTTGTGGGGAATTTCATTTTCTGATATAGTGTTGATGGCACCATGCCCCATTTGTTGATTGTGGTGGTACCTAGAACTCCATTGTATTCCTCCATTTCTTCTGTGATGAGGAAAGGGACATCGATTTTTAACTGCCTCTGGCCTACCCCCAATGTCACGGGTAATGTGACTGCCCCCAGTGGGTATGTTGGCTCTCCTAAAAATCCCACCAAGGGGGAGTGAACCTGTTTTATGCTACTTGGCCTTACTCCCAGTATATTGAGGACCTTCTTGCTAATGATGTTAGGTGAGCTTCCACTGTCTACCAGGATTCTTCCAATGTCCATATCGGTGATCTTCATTGTTATGACTAGGGCATCCTTGTTGTCTGGTAACACATGCTCCATGTCTCTTCTTGAAAATTGTATTACATCTTCTTTCTTTCTTTTTACTTGCTCTTCTTTTGGTTTACGTCGTCTAACTGTGCCATATACGCTTCTCTGGCATTCGCTGACTCTCCTCCAGCTCCAAAACCTCCATGAATGACATATACGCTTGCCATTTGGCTGGTGATAATTAGGCTTTCTATTCGAAACCCACGGACGGCGCCAAGTGTTAGGTTCTAAGTTTCATGTCAACGGGCGGTCGACCTAAACCTTATTCCTAACTGGAGATATTGCGGATTCGGTGCTCTCGAGTCTTGTCGTCCTAGCCCGTATCTTTTTGTCATTTCTCTTCTCGCCCTGAAAGAGGGGCTATACCAAGCACGGAGGGGGGGGGGGTGGTGCTTGATGTACCCTCTCCGATGCCTAAGTCAGTACGGTATTTGTATAGAGATAAAGCTAGAGAGATGTCAGAGCTAAATTATGCACTTAGCCAAGATGTGTAAATGAATGATGGAAAGGTTGTATTTATAGGCAACGGTGTCATTAAGGTGGCTTAATGACATCGTTAACCTTTAAACACAATTAATTAGCATTAAATTACGTAATTAAGACCTTAAGGCACGGAGAAGGGTGGCGGAAATAAACCGAGTATGGGAGTTAGAAAAACGGCGTCGGGGCCCTTGGGGGGAGGAAAATCCGTCCCCCAAGGGTAGGGGTTGGGTGTGGCCACCCAACCCCTCCCTAGGGGAGGTCGGGTGTGGCCACCCGATCTCACCTAGGTGAGTTTACCTCGGTCCGGATGAGTATTTCGGCCTCGTCCGGACCGTTGGTGTTTTCGCGGGGTGTTTGGGTCGAAGTTTCGATTTACAATCATTAACGGGGTGATCAAAATAAAACGATTCGAAAGTCAACGGGTTCAAATTGGGTGTATATCCATCAGGGTTATTGGGCAAATCACCTACTTCATAATCCTCTTCAACCGCCTCCTAAAGATCTTGGGCATCAAGATAATTCTCCATTCGCACCGCCCACCGCTGATAGTTTTCATCATCGAAGACATGTGGTGCTAGGTGTGATAGACTTTACTCTCCATCCATCTTGGTGTGAATTGCAGGTCCAATAAGAAACCAGCTCTGAAACCAAATGTTGGAATTTTATAAAGAATTTGATGTTTGACTAGAAAATATCGACTGAAACTAAAAACAAGTGGGTTTGTACTGCTGAATTGATCTATTTATTCATTGATACTTTCCAGCTTTAAATAGAAGAAGAGATAACAAAAAAAAATACAGATGTGGATAACTCCCACGTGCCTACACTGACTAACAAACTTCTAATAATAGAAAAATAACTTTTTGACTGAAATTCAGGAATCTAAACAGAAAACAAGAAGATAACGTTGCAGTCTTGAGGAACACTCCAACATACATGAATACATGGCCAATGCAAGTCTTGAGGAATGGCTTTAAAATCACCACATGGATCCTAATGGACTCAACTTTTTGCAGCGACTCCATATATAGTGATTGATGTTGCTTCAGGAATGGAGTATTTGCACCATGGATGTGCCACCACGGTTATTCACTCTGATTTGAAGCCTACAAACCAATGTGCTCTTAGATGACAACTTTGTCGCTTATGTCACCGATTTTGGCCTTGCTAAACTGACTGTTACATGGGGACAACTCTATGACCGGACCACTACAAACTCTACTTATCACTACAAACAAACAGGTCAATTAACACAAGGCATTTTCGTGTTAAATTCGTGTATAAACGTGTTTGACACGAACCTGGCATGATTTTGCCCAGTGATAAGTAATAGCGTGAGTAATTTTTTTTGACACCGGGAGGACCGTGTCAAATACTGTAGCCCGTGTAAAATTCGTAATTGCCTCGTGTCAGAAATATCCCCGTGTCAAATTCATGTTAACTGTGTCAAGTGTACACGACTTTTGTACACGACTTTTCACACGCTGGATACGAATTTTCACACGACCTTGGACACAACAATTGTGCATTTTTGTTGTTTTTGAGTAAATAATTCTGATTCAAAATAAATATTTAAAATCAACTATCTTACCTCAATAAAACTCTTTTAGAATCAACAAACTTGTCTCAGTAAAACACTTTTAGAATCAACAAACTAGTCTTAATAAAAACATTTAGAATCAACAAATTTGCCTCAATCAAAATTTTTAGAATCAACAAACATGTATCAATAAAACACCTTTAGATTCAACAAACTTGCTTCAATAAAAGACTTTCAGAATCAACAAAACTTGCTTCAATAAAAAACTTTCAGAATCAACAAACTTGTCTCAGTAACACTTTTAGAATCAACCAACTTTCTTCAATAAAAACTTTTAGAAGTGTTAGGTTATAGGTCTCAGGTCAACGGGTGGTCGACCTAAACCTTACTCCTCACTGGTGAAACTACGGGTTCGGTGCTCCTAAGTCCTGTCGTTCTGATCCGTGTCCTCCTGTCCTTCGCCTTCTCTTCTCCACGTGCCCTGCAAGAGGGGCAATATCAAGCACGGAGGGGGGGGGGGGGTGGTGCTTGATGTACCCTCTCCGATGCCTAAGTCAGTATGTTTCTTTCTAGAGTGATAATGCTAGAGAGATGTCAGAGCTAAACTCCACAATTAGCCAAGATCCCCAAATGAATGGTGGAAATGTCGTATTTATAGGCAACGGTGTCATTAAGGTGGCTTAATGACATCGTTAACCTTTAAGCACAATTAATTAGCCCTTAATCACGTAATTAAGACCTTAAAGCACGGAGAGGTGGGCGGGAATAATCCAAGTGTGAGAGTCGGAAAATGGTGCCAGGGCCCTTGGGGGGGTGGGGAGAAAATCTGACCCCCAAGGGTAGGGGTTGGGTGTGGCTGACCCGATCTCCCCTAGGGGGGATCGGGTTGGCTGACCCGATCTCCCCTAGGGGGGATCGGGTTGGCTGACCCGATCTCCCCTAGGGGGGATCGGGTTGGCTGACCCGATCTCCCCTAGGGGGGATCGGGTTGGCTAACCCGATCTCCCCTAGGGGAGGTCGGGTGTGGCCACCCGACCTCACCTAGGTGAGTTCGTCGCGGTCCGGACGAGTATTTTCGCCTCGTTCGGACCGTTGGTGTTTCCGCGGGGTGTTTGGGTCGAAGTTTCGATTTACAATCATTAACGGGGTGATCAAAATAAAACAATTCGGAAGTCAACGGGTTCAAATTGGGCGTATATCCATCACATGCCCCCGAGTCAACCAATGGCCTGACCCTTGATAGACTCTATTTTAGGATGGTATGACACGCGCAATTTGAAGCCGGGATTTTACCTTTTGTCGAAATCCTTACTTACCCGTGGGTATGTATTCCTGACTCTGCCCCCTGTCTTATAAAATAGTGGAATTGCAAACGTCAGAATAACACGGACACGTGTCCAAGCACGTGTTCGTCTGAGATGAAAATAATAAATCTAACCCCGCCATGGGTGTATGCTCGGAAAATATACGCTCGTGTGGGGATGCAACATGAATACAGCTAAACGAGTCCATGCTTCAATTTCATGTCGGGATAAGTCTAAGTGGAGTAATTTTTTAATTTTGGTTTAAAATTTTTCTAAGTATGGGATACTTAAAAATATACCCATGGGGTGTTAACTTGGGTGGAAGTATGCTTAACCATAGTCTAAGGGAGGTAAAGATGATAGTTTTTCCTTTAGCCCTTAGATCTCTTCTAATTTTAAATGGAGGGTCTTGATTATATCACTTTAAAAAACCCTACACCTTTTTAAATATATAGAGGAGTAAAGAAATTACCTCACTTAGCCACCATTGTCATCTTTCCCTTTTTTCCTCACACTTGGAGAGCAAGGGAAAATTTGGAGAAAATCTTGCACATCAAGGGAGGGGGCCGGCCAGAAATTCCGGTGGAGGAGGTGGAATTCCGGCCAGCAGCTCGGGTAAGGGGAGACCACCGGCACGGGGCGAAGGCGACGGGTGGGCCAGCAGAGGTCGAAGGCGTGACTCCGGCTGGGCGGTGGCTGGACGAAAGGTGGAGCTCGGACCGGCTGGGGCAGGCGACGGCGAGGCGGGACGTGGGTGGCTCCGACCGGCCGGCATCGGGACGTGGCGAGGGTCAGGCGGCCGAGCACAGCTCCGGCGACGGCGGGACCAGATTTCCGGCGGCCTCGAAACTTAAATTCCGGACCCGTTTATCAAATCGGGTCGGGTTTTCCGAAGGTCCGATCTTTTCCTTTCCGTTACGATGCGAAATGCCAATACTTGAATTGCCGATATTCGATTGCCGATTCTTGATTGGATATGTGATTTCCGTAGATAGCCGCGGATTTGGGGAAAAAAATTTTGGCCGGTTGCCCGGAGATAGTTTTTGTCCGTTTAAACTATTCCCGCTTGAATTTGACGTCGTGGCCCCACTTTTGTATTGATTTCCGTTGAGGGGCATAATTGTAAATTTGCCCGGGAATTGATTTTCGGTTCGAGCAAAATTGCCCGATTTTATCGTTGTGGTGTCCTTGGCGCGTGTTTGTTACCTTTGTTGGATGCCTTTGAGTTTTTGGTTGTTGGTTGTCGGGTGCCGGGGTACGCCCGGTCTTTCTGGAAATCTTCTTATCTTGACACCTGTCGTGCCGTGACAGGTATTATACTCGTGGTGGTGCCCCCGTAGGCAAACTTGGCAGAGGCGCTATATCCTTCGAAGGATGAGTAAGTTTCTCTTTCTTTCTATTCATCGCATTGCTTTCTTTCCTGCCATTAGTTCGGTGTCGGATTCTGAGCCGTGTACTGAGCCGGGGTGTTATTCGGAGCCTGATTCGAGCTTGGAATTTCTCACTGCCTTTGATTTAGGTCTCGCTGCTTCGTCGGAGAACTACCTGACTAGGTCCGACTATAACGAGCATGTTACCTTAGGTGACATTTGTCCCTTAGATGAGCCTTTATATCCCTTCCTTCCTTCTTTGGGAAACACTCGCCAGACAGTGACAGAGCCCCCCAGTGGGAAGGTTGTTGTTTACCCTTCCCAGATTCGGTTTGGATTGCGGCTGCCTTATTGCGATGAGCTTGTAGAATTAAGTAGGTTCTTTAGGATATCCCCTGTGAACCTTGCCCCCAGTGCTATTCGCGTCTGGGTGGGCTTCCGGGTGTTGTGTCACTGGTATTCCTGGAAGTATTCATTGGTCTTGTTCCGGTGCTTCTTCCGATTCCAGTATCAGAAGAAGGTAGGCTTCGCGAGTTTTGTGACTCGCTATCCGTCCCTCAAAGATTCCCTATTTGCTGATTTCTGGTTGAGCGGGGTTAAGTGGGATACTTCACTTCGTTTCGTGGCCCGGAGCGATAACTCGGCGAGCCACTGGGCCAAACATTATTTCTTTATCACGGATCGATATGTTACCTGGCCGGTTTTGAATGAGGATCGATCAGACGGCTAGCCTGCCTTTGGGGAGTTCTCTCCTGTGGATCTAGAGACTATGAAGACCATCTATGAGGGCCACAGGACCCAGTCATACTGCCCTGTGTCCTTGGTGACCGAGACAGATCTTTATGAGGCAGGGATTAGTTTGACTCCTGACTCCGGGGGTTCGGTATGTTACTTTGTCTTCTCATCTACATTTACTTTCTGTTTTTCCCTTGTAGGTTGGTTTCACGGGAAAACGTATAACGTGCAGGCAGCACCGGTCGATCTGAGCAAGAGGAGGGCTCCCTCAAGCTCTACTCCGAAGAAATCCCCTATGCTTGGGAAGACTGTTGGGGCCTCTGGTATGCTTCCTTCTCTTTTCCTCTTATGGTATACTTGTGTTTTTTCTTACGCTGTTTTCCTTGTATTGTTAGGGCACTCTCCTTTGGTGACCGAGAGAGTTGTCTCTGTGGGCAAGGGCTCTGGACCTTCTAAGTCCAAGTCACGGAGGTCCGACTCTGAGGCCGGGGCCTCGGCTGTCAAGAAGAAGAAGGCTGCATATCCTCCTCTCCCTTGTGTTCGTCCCCCGACCCTGTCTCGCGACAAAGAGATAGTGGTCGAAGAGGCACCTTCCCGAGCTGATAAAGGGAAGCGGCCTGTTGGTGATGGTGGAGTGGTCACTGGTTCTCCATCTCCTGCCCCCCAGCCGAGGGCACGGTCGTCAGGTTCGATCTTCTTAATGTCATTGATGCTTCTATGTTCGTATTTTTCTTTATCTTGCTTTGTTTTTATAGATGGGCCTCCGGCTTTGAGTCGGAAGGATTTTACGCGCCTTACTGACGAGGATATCGTTGGATCTGAGTGGACTCCTTTTGCTGGGTTGAAGGAGTTCCACTTTGATAGCGGATCTTCCTTGCGTACCCCGGAGGTTGGCATCCGTGTGCTTCGCGGTGCCATCCCTCCTGGTGATCGTGCTCCTCAGCTTAAGTCTCCTAGGGAGACCCGGCGTTTCGTTCAGGGTGTATTATCCCGTTATGTGCCTGTGAGTGGTGTCTGTCTTCCCTTTTTACTTTCATGTGGTTGCTTTTCCAGTAACTTATCCCTTGCTAAATTTTCAGGGTATGTCTGACATGGTGAACATGTCGTCCCTTGTGCTTGAGCTGTCAGATGAGAAGAAAGCTCTTGAGGATAGCCAGGTATCCCTGAAGGCGGAGCTTGCCACTGCCGCTGAGAAGGCTCGCCTGTCTGACTTGCAGATGCAGGAGCTTAGGGACCAGGTGTCATTACTTGAGACTACTGTAGGTAGCTTGCGCCGTGAGGCTGAGGTTGCATCGTCACTCCATTCTGAGGAGTTGAGGAAGCTTGAGGCAAGGTGCCGGGCGGAGGAGAGAGCTGTTGCAGTATCTGAGTACAAAGCTTCCTCTGCCTTTACTGCTGATTACAGTGTTCGGCTGAACCAGGAGATGAACCAATTTGGCGAGTATCTTGTTGATCACATCTTTCGTATTGATCCCCAGTTTCCCGTCGGTGATCTGGGTGACTTTGGACTGTATGCTACTGGTTACATGGTTGTCCTCAGGGTTCAAGCTGCCGTTGCTGATGAGCCTGCCCCTGCACAGGTGGATGCTACACCTGTGGATGTTGATAGTTCGGACTCTTCCTCCTCTTCTTCGATCTCTGCTGGTGGTTCTTCCTCAAAGGGTCAGGACCGTGAGGATTCTCCAGCAGGCTCTGGTTGATGTGCTGATATCTCTTTATCTTTGTATATATGACTTTACTTTTCCTCCCCTTTGATGGGTTGAGTGTCTCTCCCCTTGATGGGTCGAGTTCATTTTGGGATTGTTATACTTTGGATATTTTGTGTTGCTTTTCTTCTTCACATGGTTATGTTGGCAGTGTGTGGAACACTTGCCTTTTGATGGGTACTTCGTGTGCTTCTGTATATATTCCTTTGATCATGGACTCTTCCTTTCTTTGTGCTTTCCTTTACTTATCCTTCTTTTGTGTTTTCCTTCACATCATACCAGCTATCTTATCAAGAAAAAACATTATGTGTTCTTTATACAACTTTACTTTGCAATTATTTTCTCATGGGATCCTTCTTAGTATGGTGCAATGATCTCTTCTGATACCCTTTAAATGGTATGTATGATACTGTTAGACCAAAGATACGCTCTTTGTGGGCGTCGAATTTGTTCACGAGACAGGCTCTCGGAGGGCACTTAACGTTTCACAGGATAGGCTCCCGGAGGGCACAAGTTAGACCAAAGATACGCTCCTGGTGGGCGTCGAATCTGGTAGTTTGAAATCTACCTCAAGATACGCTCTTGGGGGCGTCGAATCTGGTAGTTTGAAATCTACCTCAAGATACGCTCTTGGGGACGTCGAAGGTCGTAGTTTTTAGAAACCACTCTCAAGATACGCTCTTGGGGGCGTCGAAATTCGTAGTTTTTTGAAACCACTCTCAAGATACACTCTTGGGGGCGTCGAAGTTCGTAGTTTTTGGAAACCACTCTCAAGATACGCTCTTGGGGGCGTCGAAGGTCGTAGTATGAAAACTACTCTCAAGATACGCTCTTGGGTGCGTCGAAAGTCGTAGTATGAAAACTACTCTCAAGATACGCTCTTCGGAGCGTCGAAGGTCGTAGTATGAAAACTACTCTCAAGATACGCTATTGGGGGCGTTGAGGGTGTTGCTGACTTGGAAGTCATATCTGTGTAAGGATAACATAATGATTGTATCACCACCTTCTTTGAAAGATACTTTTGAGTAACTTCTACTTCATTAGGAGCATTCATGCTTTATGTACACTTGGGATGCCTTGGGTGGATCAAGACACCCTTTGGAGGAAATCAAAGATAGTTGTAGAGTCGGAGTAACTTCTTGAGTTCTCCTTCACAAAAGTTGTTTTTGGGAAACTTTAAATGCTTGACCATGCAAAGTGCTTAATATTAAACTAAGGATATGGGGTGGTGAGTGCGTCTGTTGCCACGTACTCCTTTAGGCCTCCTTTGTAAATCATCTCCTCCACTTCTATCTTCAACACCATGCAATCATTGGTTTGATGCCCCCAGGTCCCATGGTACTAACACCAACCATGTGCATCTCTTCCTAGGAAGGCCTTGCCTTCCTCTTTGCATGTGGGTAGCTCTTCCTTGAGGTACTTCTGGAAAATTTCCTCTATCTTCACTGTAAGGGGTGTGAATTTGAAGTTTACACCTCCTTTCAGTGTGTCAGTTTCTCTTCCTTCTTCCAGGACTTCTTCCAGTTGCCCTATCTCTTTTGCGAACGCCTTGTCCAGCTTCTCTTTGAGCTCCCTCATTGTACTTGTCATGACCACCTTATAGAGCCCTCCATATGCTTCAAATGAGGTTGGATGCATATTTCTAAGGAAGGCCCTTACGGCCTCTCTTCTTGTGATGTCCATGCTTGCACCATAGCTGAAGAATCTCTCAAAGTAACTTGATATGGACTCCCTTGGCATTTGCTTGATGTTATCTATATATCGGAAACCCCTTTTAATGGATTCCCTTGTTCTCTTTCCTTCTGCGTTCTCTGGCTGCCAAGGTATGCTTGTTACCCTTACAGCCTTACCTCTCTGCTTCTTCTTAGCTGGTCCTTGAAAGAACTGCCTACTCAGGCGGAGTGCAATTCCCTTTTTCATCTTTCCCTGCCTTGGCCTTTTCATCACCTTCTCTTTATCTTGGATGGCTCCCGTCATGACCATAGCCACTGTGTCTGACTTGTGTGATCCACGTCTCATGGAGTTGACGTAGCACTGCCTTGCAGTGCGTTGATCACCCAATACTTCCCCAATTCCGTTTTCACTGATGTACTTCAGCTTCTGATGCACGGTAGATGGCACAATTTCATATGGATTTATGGTTGTTCTTCCTAAGATCCCGTTGTAGGCTCCCAGGCTTTCAACCACCATGAAGTTGACGTTCACTCTCAGCTGTGTCCATCCTTGGCCCATGGTCACTGGCAGGGTTATCATTTCCAGGGGATAACTTGTTGCCCCTGAGAAGCCAACCAAAGGGAAATTGACTGGTTTGATGTCTGCTTTTGTTTTTCCTATCTCTTCTAGGACTCTTAGGCTTAGGAGGTTTGCAGAGCTGCCCCCATCTACCAGTATTCTTTTTACATCGAAGTTATCGATGTCCATCATGATGACTAAGGCATCATCATGCGGGAAGACAATATGGCTCTTGTCCTTCTCCGAAAACTCAATCTTCATTTCTTCTCCTTCTCGTGGCCTCTTTCTCCACTTTGGTACTGAGCCCAGTTTGGATGCATAAACTTCCCTTGCGTTAGCTGTTGGGCCACCTGATTCCACTCCTATATGTATCATGTTTATAGTCCCCCTCTTGTTTGGTGGGGGATTATAATCTACCTTGTCTTTGCCTTTATCCCTGTGTGATGGCCCTAGCTGTATGCTGTTGCCACCGTGATCAACAAACTGTTTTAACTACCCTCTTTGGATGATATTGTTGATACTTAGCTTCAAGCTAAAGCATTCGTTCGTATCATGCCCATATGCCTCATGGTTATCACACCATCTATCCTTGTGTGTCCCTACCATTGGCGCTCTCCATCTTCCGGGGGGCGACCATAGTTTCTGATTTCTCATCTCTCTTAGGACCACTGCTGGGGTGGTGTTCAATGGTATGAACTTGATGACATTTATTTCCCTAGCCTTCAATGGCTCACCCATCTGATTTCTTTGCTGAAGCGGGCGCCACTCCTGTTGCCTTATGGGTTGAGGTGCCTGAGGTGGCTTTCCCTTATTCTGCTTTGTGTTGTCCTCCTTTGCTGCTTGAATCTTGGCTTTCTTACTCACCCCGTGCCTTTCTAGGTCTATATGAGTTTTCACTCTCCCTGCTAACTCCTCTAAGGTGCTTGCCGGTTTCTTGGCCATCTTTTCTGCCAGTGTGGACCCGAAGCGACCTAGGTTTCTTATGAAGGCTCTTATTATTTCACCCTCAGTGATGTCGCCCTGTATGTCTGCTATGTTCTTGTTGAACCTAGTGTAGTAATCAGCCAAAGACTCATCATTTTCTTGCTTCACATCATCTAGGGAGCCTGTTCCTTTGAGTAGCTTCCTTTCTCCTAGATATCTCTGAAGAAATTTCGCCTTTAGCTGCGCCCATGAGTGGATGCTCTCAGTAGGTAGGCTAAAGAACCAATGTGACGACACCCCTGATGGGGTGTTTGGAAATAAGAGTGCCTTGTAGCGGTCATCAGTAGTTCTCCCGAATAGAGAGGCTTCATGTTGTTGAATGTGCTCCAAAGGGTCTCCCTTTCCATTGTACTTTGCTATCTGTATTGTATGCAAGGAGTCTGGCACTTTGTTCATTTCCAACTCCCTCGTGAAGGGGTGGTTGGTGTTGTCACTTAGGCAATGCAGTCCATTTCTCTTTGACTCACTCATCTTTCTCACTATCATGGCTTCTATCTCCTCTGGGGTAATCATCACCGGCGATGGAGTATAGTCTCTCTGATATCCTCCATAGTTGTAAACTGGGTTTGCTGGGATTCCTTGTCCGTGCTGGTACGGACTGTAGGCGTATCCCTGATATCCCTGCTGGGGTACTTGGTGGAATTCCTGCCTCCTTGGAGGTCTTGCCTGTCTGTCTGCCCCCAGCGGGGTGTATGCCATGGCGTCCTGCTGTGTCTATTGTTGCCTTGGAGGCACAAAATGCTGCCTTCCCTCTGGGGGTGGCCCTTGGTTATCTCTCATTTGTTCTTCTCGCTGCCCTGTTCGAGGGTGCGAGTGGTGTTCTTCTTCTGGGACTTGTTCTTCCTCATGAACTTCTTCTTCTTCTTCATGCTGGTGTTGCCTTCCCTGCCTGTTCCTCAGAGTCTCTCTATAGGCTAGTAGCTCATCCAATGCGCTCATCAACCCTGGAGTCACTGTATGTGCTCCTTGTGTGTATGCGGGCCTTGTGTTGGTTGTGTGGGCGCGATTGTCGTTCCTTTGAGCCGGCATCCCATATGGATATCCTTGAGGTTGCGCCTCATAGTAGTATCCCTGAGGAGGTGCCGTGTATTGGGATGGCACTCCCTGTTGCTGCCCCTCTCTTTGTGGCCTCCTTGCCAATGGAGTTGAGGCTGTGGAAGACTCAGCCCCAGCTGGGCGTGAGGGTCCTCCTTCCTGGTTGTTAGGCTGGGGTGCCTGTGGGGTTACCTGAGGCTCTGGGTGTACAGGTTGTTTCTCTGGGTTAGGCTGCCTTGCTGGAGGTATAGGCTGTCTCGCTCGCCTATTCCCCCAGGAGGGCGGTGATGCCTAGATGCTAAGCTGTTCGTCATCGCTCTCGTTATTGCCAGGCTTTCTGTTCGAAGCCCACGGACGGCGCCAAGTGTTAGGTTATAGGTCTCAGGTCAACGGGTGGTCGACCTAAACCTTACTCCTCACTGGTGAAACTACGGGTTCGGTGCTCCTAAGTCCTGTCGTTCTGATCCGTGTCCTCCTGTCCTTCTCCTTCTCTTCTCCACGTACCCTGCAAGAGGGGCAATATCAAGCACGGAAGGGGGGTGGTGCTTGATGTACCCTCTCCGATGCCTAAGTCAGTGTGTTTCTTTCTAGAGAGATAAAGCTAGAGAGATGTCAGAGCTAAACTCCACAATTAGCCAAGATCCCTAAATGAATGGTGGAAAGGTTGTATTTATAGGCAACGGTGTCATTAAGGTGACATCGTTAACCTTTAAGCACAATTAATTAGCCATTAATCACGTAATTAAGACTTTAAAGCACGAAGAGGTGGGCGGGAATAATCCAAGTGTGAGAGTCGGAAAATGGTGCAGGGGCCCTTGGGGGGTGGGGAGAAAATCCGACCCCCAAGGGTAGGGGTTGGGTGTGGTCACCCAACCCCTCCCTAGGGGAAATAGGGTTGGCCAACCCTATCTTCCCTAGGGGGGATCGGGTTGGCTAACCCGATCTCCCCTAGGGGAGGTCGGGTGTGGCCACCCGACCTCACCTAGGTGAGTTCGTCGCGGTCCGGACGAGTATTTTTGCCTCGTTCGGACCGTTGGTGTTTCCGCCGGGTGTTTGCGTCGAAGTTTCGATTTACAATCATTAACGGGGTGATCAAAATAAAACGATTCGGAAGTCAACGTGTTCAAATTGGGCGTATATCCATCAAGAATCAACAAACATGTCTCAATGAAACACTTCTAGAATCAATAAACTTGCCTCAATAAAACACATTTAGAATCAAACTTAACTTTAAATATGGATATTATAATCAAAGAACATAATACAGTAATTAAAATCGATTTCAAATTAATCCAAAACTAAGAATGCCAAATACATTGTATTGATACTTCAATATAATACAATTAGTCCAACTTATAATACCCAACAACGTAGCTAAACTAAACACAAAAATACACTCTTATGTACTACATATATGGATGCCTAACTATACTTACTTGAAATAAGACTGCACAAATGATTCATTTTGTTCTTTGCTTGGAAGAGTAACCACAACACTGAATCGGGCAGATTGTTCTTTCAGTTTTGAATCATGCAGCAAATGATATTTTGTTGGAGATAAGATGACTTATAGACAAAAGCTTTGATAAGTAGTTGGTGCCTGCTAAAGATGGTTGAATCGTCATTACTACCCATAGCTGTTACAAATACAAATGCAACTGACACACCTCCATAGTTGAAGATAAAATCATGCAAGAAATTTACTTACATGTATCAGGAACTCGGATTACTATAGCAGTCACACCCATTCCAGATCCGAAAATTATCATCTTTCGTATCAGGAACTGGAACTGCCAATGATTTGGTTCTCTTGCACATGTACTCGATCTAAAAAGAAAAGCATATAGCTAAAATAGAGAAAGCTTACATGGACAATGATGGGTTTCGATATAGCCGTTAGGCCCATTAACGACGAGTAAACGGTGAAGTAGGCCCATTGGGCTCCAAAAGAGGCTTAGAGGACCAATATGAGGGGTCCCGACAAGGCCGGTCCCGACATATGAGCTGTACGCTCCCGATGATATGCCTTTAAGTAGACCCCGATGATATGCCTTTAAGTTGGCCCCGATGTTGAATCCCTGAGGATATTGGCCCTGTCCCGATGACGAGGGGCCCCGAGCGGTGAACAAAGGAGATAACTCTGGAGTCCCCGACATCCGTCGGGACTTGCCACCAGAGGATGAGGCCGAGAAACACGCCCACTATCAGCGTAGTGGGGAAGTGGCCTGAAAAGACGGAACGTGGGCAAGTGGCCGAGATAAATGGAACGTAGGCTAACTGCCCCTGGCAGTTAGCGCGACAAGTAACTAGGGTAGCTCCTCCCCTATATAAAGGAAGGAATTACTTCAGGACAGACACATTCACATACTCATACTTTCATACTTGCTTGCCTACATCGAGATACTCATTTAAGCATCGGAGAGGGATTCTGGGTCACCGCCCGGTCTATCCCTTTTTGCAGGATTACTTGGAGCGAAGGAGTTCGGACTTCCGTCAAGAACGTGCCAGAGTTCCAACCGTGATCCAACATTGGCGCCGTCTGGGGGAATCGTAACAAAAAGCAAAGATAGCTTCTACCTGATCGATGGCTGGCAAGCAGAAGAAGAGACAAGGACAATCCGGCGGTTCCCGCCATCCTGCTAGAACTCTGAATTCAGGGCTGACGGAGCGCAGTGTTGATCGGAATGATCCTCCCCCTGCTGGTTCCCAAACAAGGGGGCATCATGACGATCATGAGGATTCCATTCGAAACTCGTTGGAGAACAGAGAAGAGATCCCGAGGAGGGACCAGGATGCTCCAACAAAGGAGGACTTGGCGAAGGCTGTGATGGATGCCATGCCGATGTTTCTGGAGACTATGGAGGCTCTCCTGGACCGAAGGGAGGCTGCCAAGAAGAAGGAGGAAGAGTAGCCTCCGCCTCCGCCGAGGGAGAATCGGGACGGGCAGGAGGCCCAACCCGAGCACCAGGACAAGGGCAAGGAGCTCGCTCAGTCGGAGCAGTTCGTGATTGATGGGCCTGGACCGGTGCAGCATAGGACCATCCCTCTTAATGGTCCTATCACCCCCGACCAGGTGGTGAAGATCGTGAACATCTGTATGGGGGACCAGAAGAAGATTATGTCGGAGCTGAGGGATCGATCCACTCATCCCTTTGTCCCACGATTGGTGAACACCACTGCCCCGCCAGGACTTGGTATCCCGACAATCAAGGAGTATGATGGCGAGGGAGATCCAGTTCGCCATGTCCAGAAGCATGTTATGGCTTGTCTAGGCAGAGCCCCGAATGACGATATAGTGTGCGTTCTGTTCCCGGCCACACTCGGTGAGAGGGCCCTGACGTGGTTCTTCAGCCTTCCTCCAGGGTGCATCTCTACCTAGACCCAGATGCATGATCGTTTCATCCAGCAGTACCAGGGCCGTCGGCGTCTCCTGAAAAGCGCGAGGTCCCTGGCTGAGGTGGTACAGAGGCCCGATGAGTCGCTGGCGCATTATTACCAGCGGTACAGCGCTAGCGTGGCCGAGATTGATGAGGAGATGTCGGAGGGAGAGACCATCCGCACCTTCATTCGGAACCTGACAGCACCATATGGTTCCGACCTGATGCACAGCGTGGCTGAGAAGGCTCTGTGGAACATGGAGGCGCTGCAGAAGAGGGTGAAGCAGAAAATCGACGTATAGGAGTCGAAGATAGCTGCCGGAGAGCTCGACCCTCCGAAATCGAACAAGGGGAAGCAGTCGTCCAAGCTGTCGGACGATCACAGGAAGAAGGATAGACCCGAGAGTAGTCGGGGCCGAGGCCGCTTTGATCGGAGGGAAGACAAGTGTCCCTCGAAGTCGGACAAGCGGGAGGACCGTTACACTCCTCTCATTTTCTCCATGGGTGCTGTGTTGGCGTTGATTGACCGACAGGGTATCGCCAGGTACCCCCCGAAGAAGGATGGAGAGTTCATGGGAGCTCGCACTGATCGTTATTGTCGTTTCCATCGCGCCAGCGGTCACGACACTAACCACTGTCGGGAGTTGAAGAAGGAGATTGAGAAGCTGATCCAGAAGGGGAAGCTCAAGGAATTTGTGGCTGGACGACGGAGCCGATCCCGTTCCCGGTGCCGATCGCGGTCTCATTCCCGATCCCGCGATCGATCCCCGAAGAAGGAGAAGCCCGAGTCTTCCAATGCTCGCAAAGAGAAGCGGGTAACCATTAATGTGATCCATGGAGGATTTGCTGCAAGAGGTGATACCACGGCGTCTCGAGAGGTCTATGCTTCTCGAATTCCTGTTGCTGTGGTGCTGGGCAAGAGGGCCCGATCTTGGACTCCGAAGGAAGAAATGGTGATTCCCTTCTCAGCGGAGGACCTGATAGGTGTGGAGACCCCGCACGATGATGCTTTGGTCGTGACCCTGAACGTGGATGGGTACGAGATGAAGCGAATCTTGATTGATGGAGGGAGCTCCTCCGATATTTTGTTCATGGATGCGCTAGAGGCCATGGGAAAACCAATAAGGATTTTAAGCATGCGGACTTCCCGATGGTCGGATTTTCTGGCTCTACCTCCTACCCGGTGGGGATGATTACCTTACCGGTTGAATTCGGTAGTGGTTGGAAGTCGGAGAAGAGGGACGTTGAGTTTGTGGTGGTCAAGTCTGCAGGGACTTACAATTCAATTATCGGGGAGACCACCATCAACCCGTTGGGGGCAATTGCCTCTACTGTCCATCAGAAGATGAAGTTTCCGACCGACCACGGAGTCGGGGAGTTCCAGGGCGATCAGGTGGCCTCCAGGAAGTGCTATGTCAATGCCACTCGAAGGAGGAATCGGGAGGCTATGACTATTTTCCAGACTAATGCCGATCCCAGAGAGGAGTTTGGGCGTCCCGCCCCGATGGAGGATTTAAAGGAGGTCGAGATTGATGGACCTCAGAGGAAGGTGAAAATCGGGTCCGCTCTGACTGAGGAGACGACCCAAGAACTGATTGATTTGTTGAAGGAGTTCAAGGAGCTGTTTGCCTGGTCCCCGAGTGACATGCCAGGAATCAGCCCTAATGTGATTACTCATGAGCTGAAGATTGACCCCGCGATCAAGCCGATTACACAGAGAAGGCGCCCGATGGGTGCCAACAAGAAGATCGCGATCGAGCAAGAGGTGGGCAGGTTGCTCGATGCTGGATTTATTAAGGAGCTCCGATTCCAGACCTGGGTCGCCAACCCAGTCCTGGTGAAGAAGAGCAATGGCAAGTGGCGGATGTGTGTTGATTTCCGCGACTTGAACAAAGCATGCCCGAAGGATTGCTATCCGCTCCCGAGGATCGACCAGCAGGTGGATGCCACATCGGGACATGAGTTGCTGAGCTTTATGGATGCCTACTCCGGCTACAATCAGATCAAGATGTCCAAGGAGGATGCCCCCCACGCCGCTTTTTATGCTGATAGCGACATCTATCACTATGATGTCATGCCCTTTGGACTGATCAATGCCGGTGCAACTTATCAGAGGATGGTGAACAAGTTATTCGGGGATATGCTGGGGAAAACGATGGAGGCCTATGTGGACGATATGCTGGTGAAGTGCCGACAGGCTGAGGATCATGTTCACAACTTGGCCACGGCGTTTGAGTGGATGAAGCTTCATCAAGTTCGCTTGAACCCGACCAAGTGTGCCTTCGGAGTGCACTAAGGGAAGTTTCTGGGCTTCATGGTGAGCCAGAGGGGAATCGAGGTGAACCCTGAGAAGCTGAAGGCGATCGAGGAGATGAAGTCCCCGACAAACCATCGGGAGGTGCAGGTGCTGAATGGCCGATTGGCCGCGATGAATCGCTTCCTGTCCAAGGCAAGCGACCGATCCATGTCGTTCTTTGAAGTGCAGAGGGCCAACAAGAAGTTTGAGTGGACTGCCAAGTGCGAAGAGGCGTTCCAGGCACTCAAGCAGTACCTCCGCACCCTCCTGCCGTTGGCGAGGCCCATTCCAGGCGAGCCACTCTATCTGTATTTGGCTGTTTCTGAATTTGCTGTTAGCTCTGTCTTAGTGAAAGTCGTAGAGGGTAACCAAGTCCCCGTCTATTATGTAAGCAAGGCACTCACCAAGTCTGAAATGAATTATCCCGCCGTTGAGAAGTATCTTTAAGCGTTGATTGTTACTGCTCGGAAGCTGAGTCCTTACTTCCATGCGCATGAGATTACGGTTCTGACAAATCAGCCCTTGAAACATTTTTTGAACCGACCTGATGCGTCGGGGAGATTAGTGAAATGGGAAGTCTAGCTTAGTGAGTTCCGCATTCACTTTGCTCCGAGAACGGCTATTAAGGGCCAGGCGTTGGCAGATTTCATAGCAGAGTCTACAGCCCCTGATCTAGAAGAAGCAGGCCCTGTAGAGGGGGCAACCACGGATGTCCCGATGGCAGAGCAGTCAGAATAGCCCAATGAAGAAGACACTTGGGAGATGTATACCGATGGCTCCTCAAATTCAGAAGGATCAGGAGCAGGGTCCGTACTGATACCGCCAGGAGGAGGCGAGCCCCTTCGATATGCCTTGGCCTTGACGTTTAGGGCCACCAACAATGAAGCTGAATATGAGGCTCTCATCACTGGCCTCAAGATTGCCAAAGGAACTGGAGTTGGCCACTTAAAGGTGAAGTGTGATGCTAGCCTGATTGTGAACCAAGTCCAGGGGCGATACGAAGCAAAGAGCCCGATGATGAAAAAGTACATTCGTGAGGTGCAAACCTTGAAGGAGAGTTTCAAGAGCTTCGATATTGAGGCGATCCCGAGGGAGGATAATGTGGAAGCAGATGCCTTGAGCAAGTTCGCCTTGGGGGCACCCCTCGATGAAAGTCGGAAGGTGCACATATTGGAGAAGGTGATCCTGTCAGCCACCGATCAATCAGAGGTATGTGCCATCGAGACCGGATCGGAGGAGCCCACTTGGATGACCCCGATAGCCGCGTACCTGACTACGGGGGCAGTCCCCGATGATGAGGTAGGAGCCGGCAGATTACGCCGAATCGCGTTCAATTATGTGATGGTGGACAATCAGCTATATAAAAAGGGGTATTTAACTCCTTACTTGAAATGTGTGGCTGAGCCCGACACAGATCGGATCCTTAGGGAGGTGCACGAAGGATACTCGGCTTGTCATGAAGGTGCCCGATCCATCGTGAGGAAAGTGCTGAACCTGGGTTATTACTGGCCCTCGATGAACAAGGAGGCAACGATGCTAGTCCGATCCTGCGACGCTTTCCAGAGGTATGCCCCGAATATCGTGGCTCCAGCCGCCGATCTGACGACTATCAAGAGTGCTTGGCCCTTCGCGCAATGGGGAATCGATCTGGTGGGACCTTCTTCGGGAGTCTGGGTGTTGAAGATCTTCTCCATCTTCTCCACCCGAGCCCGCTTGGTCTCCTCCGCAGGTGGAGGTGCCGATGAGGAGGCGGCCCTCTTCGAGGACTTCCTCTTCCGCGCGGGACGTTGGACGACATCGGTCTCCGCCTGCTTAAGCATGATATCGGTCAGCATTGATACCTTCTTAGCTGCAAAGACGAAAACAAAGGTGAAATCAGGATATTACCCAAGGAACGACATTGGAGGGGCCGTCGTAGAGTTGACCCCCGGAGGCAACATCAAGGAGACGGATCCCGGCCAGAACCAGATCCCGCTCCACGATGGAGTTGGCATCGTGGGGAGCGAAGGAATCCCCCCAGCGATAAAGTTGAATGCAGTGGAGAATCTGAAAATCCTCCTCATAGTAAGTGTGATAAGCAAGAGGAGGGTCTGCTTCAACCTCCCGTCGGGGCCATGGGATGGAGCTGTTCCGGATGAAGAAATAATTCTTCTTCCAACCACTGTTGTCAGGCCCCGAGTCAGTGATGAGCCCCCGATCATTGGCGACCTTCCAGGTGTCACCATTCCAGCTATATCTGGAGAGCTGCGCCTTGCTCCATTTAGGCATCCACGGGTAGAAGGCACAGACCCCGACATCATTGCACTTCATTCCATAGAAGGTCCGGAAAAGTCGGAGGCTATAGGTCCACTGTTGGCGGAGGCAAAGGACATGGAAGGCATTCCACACACAGATGGCGTGGGGGGAAAAAGTAGTCGGATGTGTTTTGTAATACTCACACATCTCGACTAGATCCCCACAGAAAGGGAATCGGATCCCCGCCGATACTTGCTCGATGGAGACAAATACCTCCCCTTCCTGGGGACGAGTGACCATAGGGTCGCACGGGATGCGAGGGCGAGGATAGGGGTAGCGAGGCTCCCAGGTGAAAGTGATACACCCCTCCCGGAGAGCTTCGTCATAGGCGTTTTCCGAAATCTCATTATAGCCATAATCAAACTTGAAGGGCTTTCTCCCCTCAGAACTGGATTCACTGTCTGGAAAATGATCAGAGCAAGAAAAGGCACAGTTTATTTTTGGAAAAAATCCGGGTAAGTTGATCGAGATAAAACTAAAACTATGCTAACAGTTTTTTCGGAATCGGAGGAAGAATCTTACCAGACATGTTGAATTGGGGAAGAATAGATGATCTTGATGGTCCGAGATCCTGGTTGCCGGAGCGTTGATCAGAAATCAGAAAGGAGAGCTTGAGCTTTTGAAATTGCAGAGGATGAAGCGGTGAAGGAGAAATGAATAGTGTCAGGATTTGGGGGTTTTATAGGAGAGAAGATAGCCGAAGAGACGTTGCAATCTGGACCGTTGAAGATGAAACACTTCAACCTGAGTCGTTGAGACGCTAGCGACAAAACGGCAAAAAGTGCTTTTTTAGAAAAAGCAGACACTGGTACCCAAGCCGTCGCTTCATCACCCATTGCATTTAATAGTTGAGTAACCGAGAAATCTTTTCGGATTCGGTGGTTATCCTCGGAATATCGGGGAATATTGGATGAGGAGATCCGCTTCAGAAGATTTTTTGTAAAGTTAAAAGCCTCTGATGCCAATATCGGGAGGTCCGGAGTTGGAAGACACGACGAACTGTAAGTCCCTCATGTCTTGGGGGCAAATGATGGGTTTCGATATAGCCGTTAGGCCCATTAACGACGAGTAAACGGTGAAGTAGGCCCACTGGGCTCCAAAAGAGGCTTAGAGGACCAATATGAGGGGTCCCCACAAGGTCGGTCCCGACATATGAGCTGTACGCTCCCGATGATATGCATTTAAGTAGGCCCCGATGATATGCCTTTAAGTAGGCCCCGATGATATGCCTTTAAGTAGGCCCCGATGTTGAATCCCAGAGGATATTGGCCCTGTCCCGATGACGAGGGGCCCCGAGCGGTGACCAAAGGAGATAACTCTGGAGTCCCCGACATCCGTCGGGACTTGCCACCAGAGGATGAGGCCGAGAAACACGCCCACTATCAGCGTAGTGGGGAAGTGGCCTGAAAAGACGGAACGTGGGCAAGTGGCCGAGATAAATTGAACGTGGGCTAAGTGCCCCTGGCAGTTATCTCAACAGGTAACTGGGGTAACTCCTCCCCTATACAAAGGAAGGAATTACCTCAGGACTGGGACACATTCACATACTCATATACACTCATACATACTTGCCTACATCGAGATACTCATTTAAGCATCGGAGAGGGATTCTGGGTCACCGCCCGGTCTATCCCCTTTTTGCAGGATTACTTAGAGCAAAGGAGTTCGGACTTCCGTCATGAACGTGCCGGAGTTCCAACCGTGATCCAACATTGGCGCCGTCTGTGGGAATCTAACCAAAAGTAAAGATAGCTTCTACCCGATCGATGGCTGGCAAGCAAAAGAGGAAACAATGGCAATCCGGTGGTTCCCGCCATCCTGCTGGAACTCTGAATTCAGGGCTACCGGACCGCAGTGTTGATCGGAATGATCCTCCCCCTGCTGGTTCCCAAACAGGGGGGCATCATGACGATCATGAGGATTCCGTTCGAAACTCGTTGGAGGACAGGGAGGAGATCCCGAGGAAGGACCAGGATGCTCCTACAAAGGTGGACTTGGCGAAGGCTGTGATGGATGCCATGCCGATATTCCTGGAGACTATGGAGGCTCTCCTGGACCAAAGGGAGGCTGCCAAGAAGAAGGAGGAAGAGTTGCCTCCGCCTCCGCCGAGGGAGAATCGGAACGGGCAGGAGGCCAAATCCGAGCAGCAGGACAAGGGCAAAGAGCCCGCTCATTCGGAGCAGTTCGTAATTGATGGGCCTAGACCGGTGCAGCATAGGACCATCCCTCTTAATGGTCCTATCACCCCCGACCAGGTGGTGAAGATCTTGAACATCTGTATCGGGGACCAGAAGAAGATGATGTCGGAGCTTAGGGATCGATCCACTCATCCCTTTGTTCCCCGATTGCTGAACACCATTCTCCCACCAGGACTTGGTATCCAGACAATCAAGGAGTATGATGGCGAAGGATATCCAGTTCGCCATGTCCAGAAGCACGTTATGGCTTGTCTAGGCAGAGCCAAGGATGATGATATAGTGTGCGTTCTGTTCCCGGGCACACTTGGTGAGAGGGCCCTGACGTGGTTCTTCATCCTTCCTCCAGGGTGCATCTCTACCTGGACCCAGATGCATGACCGTTTCATCCAGCAGTACCAGGGCCGTCGGCGTCTCCTAAAAAGCGCGAGGTCCCTGGCTGAGGTGGTACAGAGGGCCGATGAGTCGCTGGCGCATTATTACCAGAGATACACTGCCAGCGTGGCCGAGGTTGATGAGGAGATGTCGGAGGGGGAGACCATCTGCACCTTCATTCGGAACCTGACAGCACCATATGGTTCCGACCTGATGCACAGCGTGGCTGAGAAGGCTGTGTGAAACATGGAGGCGCTGCAGAAGAGGTTGAAGCAGCAAATCGACGTACAGGAGTCGATGATAGCTGCCGGAGAGCTCGGTCCTCCGAAATCGAACAAGGGGAAGCAGTCGTCCAAGCCATCGGACGATCGCAGGAGGAAGGATAAACCCGAGAGCAGTAGGGGTCGAGGCCGCTCTGATCGGAGGGAAGACAAGCGTCCCTCGAAGTCGGACAAGCGGGAGGACCGTTACACTCCTCTCATTTTCGCCATGGGTGCTGTGTTGGCGGTGATGGATCGACAGGGTATCGCCAGGTACCCCCCGAAGAAGGATGGAGAGTCCATGGGAGCCCGCACCGATCGTTATTGTCGTTTCCATCGCGCCAGCGGTCACGAAGGGGAAGCTCAAGGAATTTGTGGCTGGGAGACGGAGCCAATCCCGTTCCCGGTCCCGATCGCGGTCCCGTTTTGATCCCGCGATCGATCCCCGAAGAAGAAGAAGTCCGAGTCTTCCGACACCCGCAAGGAGAAGCGTGGGACCATTAATGTGATCCATGAGGGATTTGCTGCAGGAGGTGATACCACGGCATCTCGAGAGGTCTATGCTTCTCGAATTCCTATTGCTGTGGTGCTGGGTAAGAGGGCCCAATCTTGGACCCCGAAGGAAGAGATGGCGATTTCCTTCTCAGCGGAGGACCTGATAGGTGTGGAGACCCCGCACGATGATGCTTTGGTCGTGACCCTGAACGTGGATGGGTACGAGATGAAGCGAATCCTGATTGATGGAGGGAGCTCCTCCGATATTTTGTTCATGGATGCGCTGGAAGCCATGGGAAAAACCAAGAAGGATCTAAAGCATGCAGACTTCCCGATGGTCGGATTTTCTGGCTCTACCTCTTACCCGGTGGGGATGATTACCTTACCGGTTGAGTTCGGTAGTGGTTGGAAGTCGGAGAAGAGGGAAGTGGAGTTTGTGGTGGTCAAGTCTGCAGGGACTTACAATGCAATTATCGGGAGGAGCACCATCAACCCGATGGGGGCAATTGCCTCAACTGTCCATCAGAAGATGAAGTTTCCGACCGACCACGGAGTCGGGGAAGTCAGGGGCGATCAGGTGGCCTCCAGGAAGTGCTATGTCAATGCCACTCGAAGGAAGAATCGGGAGGCTATGACTATTTTCCAGACTGATGCTGATCCCAGAGAGGAGTTTGGGCGTCCCGCCCCGATGGAGGATTTGAAGGAGGTCGAGATTGATGGACCTCAGAGGAAGGTGAAGATCGGGTCCGCTCTGTCTGAGGAGAAGGCCCAAGAGCTGATTGATTTGTTGAAGGAGTTTAAGGAGCTATTTGCCTGGTCCCCGAGTGACATGCCAGGAATCAGCTCCGATGTGATTACTCATGAGCTGAAGATTGACCCAGCGATCAAGTCGATTGCACAGAGAAGTCGCCCGATGGGTGCAGACAAGAAGATCGCGATCCAGCAAGAGGTGGGCAGGTTGCTCGATGCTGGATTTATTAAGGAGCTCCGATTCCAGACCTGGGTTGCCAACCCAGTCCTGGTGAAGAAGAGCAATGGCAAGTGGCGGATGTGTGTTGATTTCCGCGACCTGAACAAAGCATGCCCGAAGGATTGCTATCCGCTCCCGAGGATCGACCAGCTGGTGGATGCCACATCGGGACATGAGTTGCTGAGCTTTATGGATGCCTACTCCGGCTACAATCAGATCAAGATGTCCAAGGAGGATGCCCCCCACAACGCTTTTTATGCTGATAGTGACATCTATCACTATTATGTCATGCCCTTTGGACTGATCAATGCCGATGCAACTTATCAGAGGATGATGAACAAGCTGTTCGGGGATAAGCTGGGGAAAACGATGGAGGCCTATGTGGACGATATGCTGGTGAAGTCCCGACAGGCCGAGGATCATGTTCACAACTTGGCCACGGCGTTTGAGCGGATGAGACTTCATCAAGTTCGCTTGAACCCGACCAAGTGTGCCTTCGGAGTGCACTCAGGGAAGTTTCTGGGCTTCATGGTGAGCCAGAGGTGAATCGAGGTGAACCCTGAGAAGCTGAAGGCGATCGAGGAGATGAAGTCCCCGACGAACCATCGGGATGTGCAGGTGCTGAATGGCCGATTGACCGCGATGAATCGCTTCCTGTCCAAGGCAAGCGACCGATCCATGCCGTTCTTTGAAGTGCTGAGGGCCAACAAGAAGTTTGAGTGGACTGCCAAGTGCGAAGAGGCGTTCCAGGCACTCAAGCAGCACCTCCGCACCCTCCCGCCGTTGGCGAAGCCCATCCCAGGCGAGCCACTCTATCTGTATTTGGCTGTTTCTGAATTTGTTGTTAGCTGTCTTAGTCAAAGTCGTAGAGGGTAACCAAGTCCCCGTCTATTATGTAAGCAAGGCACTCGTTAAGTCTGAAATGAATTATCCCGCCGTTGAGAGGTATCTTTATGCGTTGATTGTTACTGCTCGGAATCTGGGACCTTACTTCCATGCGCATGAGATTACTGTTTTGACGAATCAGCCCTTAAAACATTTTCTGAACCGACCTGATGCGTCGGGGAGATTAGTGAAATGGGCATTCGAGCTTAGTGAGTTCCGCATTCACTTCGCTCCGAGAACGGCTATTAAGGGCCAGGCGTTATAGCAGAGTCTACTGCCCCCGATCTAGAAGAAGCGGGCCCTGTAGAGGGGGTAACCGTGGAAGTCCTGATGGCAGTGCAGTCAGAACAGCCCAATGACGAAGACACTTGGGATATGTATACTGATGGCTCCTCAAATTCAGAAGGATCGGGAGCAGGGTTCATACTGATACCACCAGGTAGAGGTGAGCCCCTTCGATATGCCTTGGCCTTGACGTTTAGGGCCACCAACAATGAAGTTGAATATGAGGCTCTCAACACCGGCCTCAAGATTGCCAAAGGAACGGGAGTCGGTCACATAAAGATGAAGTGTGATGCTTGCCTGATTGTGAACCAAGTCCACGGGCGATACGAAGCAAAGAGCCCGATAATGAAAAAATACCTTCGTGAGGTGCAAACCTTGAAGAAGAGTTTCAAGAGCTTCGATATAGAGGCGATCCCGAGGGAGGACAATGTGGAAGCAGATGCCTTGAGCAAGTTCTCCTTGGGGGACGCTTGCCAGAGGTATGCCGCGAATATCGTGGCTCCAGCTGCCGATCTGACGTCCATCAAGAGTGCTTGGCCCTTCGCGCAATGGGGAATCGATTTGGTGGGACCCGTTCCAATTGCAAAAGGTTTTGAGCCATCAATGAATAAAGAGGTTGCTTCCGATCAGGTTGTTATTAGAAAAATCGCCTTAAGTGGTGTGGTTAAATCGCCTTAAGTGGTGTGGTTAAATCGTCTTAAGTGGTGTGGTTAAATCGCCTTAAGTGGTGTGGTTAAATCGCCTTAAGTTGTGTGGTTAAATCGCCTTAAGTGGTGTGGTTAAATCGCCTTAAGTGGTGCGGTTAAATCGCCTTAAGTGGTGCGGTTAAATCTCCTTAAGTGGTGTGGTTAAATCGCCTTAAGTGGTGTGGTTAAATTACCTTAAGTGACATGATCAAATCGCCTTAAGTGGCGTGGTTAATTCACCTTAAGTGGTGCAACGATAATCGGAACCAAAATAGATTGATATTATAAAGGCCTGAAGGTTCACGACAAGAGAAGGAAATTACAAGGATTCTAAATCAAAGCGTTAAGCTTGGTCCTTGGCAGCATCGAGGGGAGCAGAGTCCACGAGGTCCGTGGCAGAAGGCTCTGCGATCAGAGGATCGGATCCCGGAAGATTGGCCGAGGGAGGATCGGACCCTTGGAGGTCAGCCAGTGAAGGGTCGATTTTCGGGGGATCAGCTGTCGGGAGGTCTGTACTTGAAGGCTCCACCGTGCCTTCAGCACCCGCAATTCCCTCGGGGGTGTTGGCCTCATCACTCTCCTCCGAAAGGCTGAAATACCTCTCCGCGAAGGGGGCGAGAGTCAGAGACTTGGTGAAGTCAATGGCATTGCCATACTCCAGATGGAGTTCCTCAACAGCATTGAGCAAGGTGGTCTCCATCTCCGCGTTACAGAACCTCACCGCGTCCACCTTGAAATCCTCGGAGCCCCGGTAATCTTCCCGACCCTTGGCCTCAGCCTCAGCCAGCTTGGTGGGAAACTCTGCGATTTCCCGCTCCATTTGTTGGGACCGATTGGCTAAAAGGACCTTCTCAGCCTCCAGTCCCGCCTTGACGTCCTCAATAGCCTTCTTCCATGAGCTTTTGCTGCTCCTGCTTCAGCAACCGCTCGAAGTCGTGGACCTGCCTCAGGAGGTCCCGAGTCTTCTGGCTAAGGAGGGCCTGCTCCTTAACCAGCTTGCTCTTCAACGATTCGGAGGCAGCCAAATCCTCCCCGAGCTTGGCCAAGACCTCGGGGGCCGCCTTGGCTCGCTCCTGCTCAAGGGCCTCCTCCAGGGCCAGGATATACCCGAAACAGCGGTGTTGGTCCGCCATTTCCTGTGAAGAAGAAAGGAATAGGTCAGTACATGAGAATATTTTGCCTTATATACTAAGTGTAAAAACAGGAAGCCTTACCTCCACGCGGCGAACGGCCATTTCGCGAATGTCCGTGTGGATGTTCGCCCGAGCTAAGGAGAGCGGAAGCTTTAGAGATGGCGGAACTGAACCTGCCAGCAAGTGCAGACCCAGTTCCGGTGGCGCATCGCTCCGACGGAGCGGGACCCCTCGCAATGACTCGATCGGGGTCCAGGGAGCCGCCGCCTGGTCGCGGGTGTAGAGCTGATAGAAACTCCCGTCTAAGGGGAGAGAGGGAAGGACAACCTGAGTGTCGGAGGTGCGTGCCTCCGAGCCGCCGTGAGACCCAGTCGTCCCTTCAGGAGTCAGTCTCAAAACCGGCGAATGCTGTTGTGTCGGGGAAGATGGAAACAGCCCTTCGTGAGTCGGCTCCAACGGGGTCTGCCTCACCCCCCGACGACGAATCAGGGCTGGAACTTCGCTCACCTCCTCGGAAGAATGAGAAACGTCTAGGTCAACCACCCGACGGAACTGACCGTCCGTCGGGACATCTTCAGTCCCCGATCCTCTCGGGGCAAGAAGTGGAAGGAGGGGCTCCCCGACCCGAGCGTCAGAGGGTGGCACCCCCGCTGAAGCTCCAGCTCCCGATTGACCTGCAGCTGGAGGACGAGAAGCTTTAGAAAGATAATCAGGGAGTTGATCGGGATCCTAACACCAAACGACACGACGAGAGAGATACTGGTCTTTCCCGTAATAGTTGTAATAACCCGCTTTAAGGATGCGGGGAGTTTCTCCTTGCAAGGCGGTTGATCCCTTCGATTCTGGCTTTCTTATCGGAGGGGATTAACTCCTCGGCAATACGCTTTTTGTATAATCGGATGGCTAATCGGAGCTGCTTACCTTTTTCGGGAGTCTGGGTGTTGAAGATCCTCTCCATCTTGTCCACCTGGGCCCGCTTGGCCTCCTCCGCAGATGGAGGTGCCGATGAGGAGGCGTCCCTCTTCAAGGACTTCCTCTTCCGCGCGGGACGTTGGACGGCATCGGTCTCCGCCTGTTTAAGCATGATATTGATCAGCATTGATACCTTCTTAGCTGCAAAGACAAAATCAAAGGTATAATTAGAATATTACCCAAGGAACGACATTGGAGTGGCCGTCGTAGAGTTGACCCCCGGAAGCAGCATCGAGGAGACGGATCTCGGCCAGAACCAGATCCCGCTCCCCGATGGAGTTGGCATCGAGGGTGTTGGATCACGGTTGGAACTCCGGTATGTCCTTGACGGAAATCCGAACTCCTTCGCTCCAAGTAATCCTGCAGGAAGGGGATAGACCGGGCGGTGACCCAGAATCCATCTCCGATGCTTAAATGAGTATCTCGATGCAGGCAAGCAAGTCTGAGTATGTAAGTATGTGAACTTATCAATCCTGAGGTAACTCCTTCCTTTATATAGGGGAGGGGTTACCTCAGTTACCTGTTGGGATAACTGCCACGTTCCGCTTATCTCGGCCAGTAACCCATGTTACGTCTTTTCCGGCCACTTCCCCACTATGTTGATAGTGGGCGTATTTCTCGGCCTCGTGCTCTGGTGGCAAGTCCCGACGGAAGTCAGGGACTCCAGAGTTATCTCCTTTGGTCACCGCTCGGGGCCCCTCGTCATCGGGATAGGGCCAATCTTCTCAGGGATTCAATATCGGGGCCTACTCAAAGGCATATCATCGGGGCCTACTCAAAGGCATATCATCGGGGCCTATTCAAAGGCATATTATCGGGGGCCTACTCAAAGGCATATCATCGAGGCCTACTCAAAGGCATAACATCGGGACCTGCTTAAAGGCATAACATCGGGGCCTGCTTAAAGGCATACCATCGGGAGCGTTCAGCTCATATATCAGGACCGACCTTGTCGGGATCCCTCGTATTGGTCTTCTAAGCCTCGTTTGGGGCCCAGTGGGCCTACTTCGCCGTTTAGTCGTCGTTAATGGGCCTAACGGCTATATCAAAACTCAGGCTCGGATGCGCTTGGCAACAGCCCGATATTATAATCGACGAGTCAAGTCTCGACAGTTCTTTGTCGGGGAACTGGTCTGGCGTCGGAATGAATTTACCCTTTTGGATCGGATCAACAAGATGTCACCAAAATGGGAAGGGCCTTATAAGGTCGTGGGGATGCCATCTCGGAATGCGTACAAGTTGGAAGACCTCGATGGCAATGTGTTGAAGCATTCTTTTAGTGGCGAACACTTGAAGAAATGTCATGTTTGATATTAAGTCGCCTTCAGTGGTGCAAGTTATTTATTAAGTCGCCTTCAGTGGTGCAAGTTATTTACTAAGTCGCCTTCAGTGGTGCAAGTTGTTTATTAAGTTGCCTTCAGTGGTACAAGTTGAGCCATCAATGAATAAAGAGGTTGCTTCCGACAAGACTATGCTAAGACTTATTATTCTAAGCGCGATTAAATCACCTTAAGTGGTGTGGTTTCGCCTTAAGTGGCGCGATTAAATCACCTTAAGTGGTGTGGTTTCGCCTTAAGTGGCGAGATTAAATCGCCTTAAGTGGTGTGGATAAGTTGCCTCAAAAGGGCACGATTAACTCGCCTTAAGTTGTGTGGATAAGTTGCCTTAAGGGGCACGATTAAATCGCCTTAAGTGGTGTGGGTAGAATGTCTTAAGTGACGCGTGAAATTACTCTAAGTTGACGGGTTCCGATGTAATCGTTAGCCCCGTTAACAGCCAATTGACGGCGAGTAGGTCCAGTGGGCCTCACGAAGGGCCGGGAAGGCCCAAAGAGCCCAGTACGAAGGGTTCCGACCCTAGCAGTCCCGATGTATGAGTTAAATGCTCCCGACGAGAAGCCTCTGAGTAGGCCCCGATATGCCTTAGTAAAGGCCCCGATGATAAAAGCCCCGTAGAGGCTGGACCTGTCTCGTGAGACAAAGGGTCCTGGGTGGTGACCTAGAATGAGATAACTCTGGAGTCCCCGACAGAAGTTGGGACTTGTGATCAGAGGATAAGACCGAGAAACCCGCCTACTAGATAGAGTAGTGGGGAGACGGTTAAAGATATAGATAAACTTCCCCGAGATACGCAGGGCGTGCCCGAGATACGCGGAGTATGGGTAAGATACGCGGAGCGTAGGGCGAAATCTACGGAATCCCGAACGAGATATACGGAATCGTGGCGAGATATGCGGAATCATGGGCAAAACGGCCAATCACGGCCACAGGTAACTGAGTAACTTCCCCTCCTATATAAAGGAGGAAGTTACCTCAGAAAACGATCTATCTAATACGCACTTAGATTATTGCTGCCACCCCATTGATCATATACTCATTTAAGCATCGGAGAGGGATTCTGGGTCACCACCCAGGTCATCCCCTTTTGCAGGATTACGCGGAGCCCAGGAGTCCAAAGCTTTCCGTCAAGGACGTAACGGAGCTTCGCCCGTGATCCAACATTGGCGCCGTTTGTGGGAAGCTAACAAAAAGCCAAAATAGTTTCTACCAGATCAATGGTCGGTGGTGGCAAGAAGAAGCAAGTTCAGGCCGGCAGTTCTCGCCCCGCTGGAACTGTGAATTCCCCGTTGCCGGAACATATTGCTGAACAAGGTGAATACCCTGCTGTTTCTCAGACAGGGGGGCATGGCGATGAGGAGGTCTCAGTCCGAGACACGGCGCTGAACAGGCAAGATATCCCGCGAAGGGAGGTGGATGCTCCCCCAAACCCAGTGGGGCACAGAGAGGAGGTCCCGCGAAGGGAAGCAGGCTCTTCTTCAAACTCGGAGTTAGCCAAGGCGGTAGCAGACGCTATGCCTATGTTTTTGGCAGCCATGGAGGCTCTGTTGGACAAGAGAGAGGCCGCCAGGAGGGCGGAGGAGTTGCCTCCGCGAGAAGAGCTGCCCCCACCCCCTCCGAGGGTGGTTCCAGAAGAACAGGAGGTTCAGGAGGTTCAACCCAGGAATAGGGGTAAGGAACCTGCACACTTGGAGAAGTTCGTGGTCGACGGCCCGGGACCAGTGCAAAACAGGACCATTCCCCTGAACGGCCCCATCACCCCCGATCAGGTGGTGAAGATCGTCAGCATCTGCATGGGTGACCAGAAGCAGATGACATCGGAGTTGAGGGATCGATCCAGCCATCCTTTCACTCCGCGGCTGCTGGATACTGTCGCCCCGCCAGGGCTAGGCATCCCGACCATCAAGGAGTACGATGGTGAAGGAGACCCGGTCCGCCATGTTCAGAGACATGTCAAGGCTTGCATGGGAAGAACCTCAAACGATGACCTCGTGTGTTCACTGTTCCCGATCACCCTGGGAGAAAGGGCCATGACTTGGTTTTTCAGCCTACCGCCAGGAAGTATCACGTGCTGGGCTGATATGCACGATCGCTTCATCAAGCAGTATCAAGGTCGGAGGCGTCTTCTGAAGAGTGTAAGGTCCCTGACCTAGGTGGTGCAGAGACCCGACGAATCGTTGGCATATTACTACCAACGATTCACTGCCAGTGCCGCGGAGATTGATGAGGAGATATCGGAGGGGGAGACCATCCGCACTTTCCTTCGAAACCTATCCGCTCCATATGGGTCCGATCTGATGTACAGTGTAGCCGCGAAGGCTGTGTGGAGTATGGAGGCCCTGCAAGCGAGGGTGAAACAGCAAATCGACGTCCAGGAGTCGAAGATTGCTGCCGGAGAGCTTGATCCTCCAAAGTCGGGAAGAGGAAAGCCATCGTCCAAGCTGTCGGATGATAGCAAGGGGAGCGACAAGTCGGAAGAGAGTAGGAACCGTGGTCGCCCCGAGAGAAGGGAAGATAGACGTCCTCCGAAGAAGGACAACCGCGAAGGTCGTAGTGTTCCCATCAACAGCTCGATGACCTCCGTGCTAACTGTGATGGATCGGCAAGGTCTCGCCCGATACCCCCCAAGGAAGGAAGGAGAGTTCTTAGGAGGCCGCTCTAATCGTTATTTTCGGTACCATCGAGCAAATGGCCACGACACAGATAATTGTCGGGAGTTAAAGAAGGAGATAGAAAAGCTGATCCAGAAAGGAAAGCTGAAGGAGTTCGTTGGAAGGGGAAGATGCCGATCTAGTTCCAAAAGTCGGTCGCGGTCCCGTTCCAAGTCCCGTGACCGATCCCCGAAGAGGAAGAAGATTGAGTCGGAGCCCTCTGGCTCCGGTGCCCGTAAGGAGAGACGGGGGACCATTAACGTCATTCACGGAGGAATGGCAGCGGGAGGTGACACCACCGCTTCCCGGGAAAATTATGCTTCTCGCATCTCCGCTGCTGTGGTGCTAAGCAAGAGGTCCCGGTCGTGGACTCTTAAGGAGGAAATGGGGATTTCTTTCTCGGCGGAGGATTTGATAGGCGTGGAGAGCCCCCACGATGACGCCCTGGTCGTGACCCTAGACGTGGACGGATTCGAGATGAAGCGGATCCTGATAGATGGAGGGAGCTCCTCCGACATTCTTTTCATGGATGCCCTGGAGGCCATGGGTAAGACGAAGAAGGACCTGACGCAGGTGAACTTCCCGATGGTGGGCTTTTCCGGATCGACTTCCTATCCGGTGGGGATGATTACCTTACCAGTAGAGTTTGGTAGTGGCTGGAAGATAGAACGGCGTAACGTGGATTTCGTCGTGGTAGAATCGGCGGGAACGTATAACGCCATTATCGGGAGGACTACCATCAACCCTCTCATGGCAGTTGCTTCAACTGTCCACCAGAAGATGAAGTTCCCGACCGACCACGGTGTTGGAGAGGTTAAGGGCGACCAGGTGGCGTCACGAAAATGCTATGTTAACGCCACTCGAAGGAGAAGAAGGGAAGCCATGGCTGTCTTACAGACCGATGCTGATCCCGAGAAGAGTTTGGGCGTCCCGCTCCAATGGAGGATCTGAAGGAGGTTGAGATTGATGGACCTCGAAGGAATGTGAAGATCGGAGCTGCTCTGTCAGACGAGAGAGCTCGAGAGTTGATCGAGCTTCTGAAAGAGTTCAAGGAGCTGTTTGCCTGGTCCCCGAGTGATATGCCAGGAATCAGTCCCGACGTGATTGTGCACGAACTGAAGATTGACCCCGCTATCAAACCTATCGCGCAGAGGATGCGCCCGATGGGCACGGACAAAAGAATCGCGATCCAGCAAGAGGTGGGCAGACTGCTCGACGCTGGATTCATCAAGGAGCTCCGATTCCAGACATGGGTTTCTAACCCAGTCCTGGTGCGAAAGAGCAATGGAAAGTGGCGGATGTGTGTTGATTTCCGCGACTTGAACAAGGCCTGCCCAAAGGATTGCTACCTGCTCCCGAGGATTGACCAGTTGGTGGATGCCACATCGGGACATGAGCTGCTGAGCTTCATGGATGCCTATTCCGGATACAACCAGATCAAGATGGCGAAGGAGGATGCCCCGCACACAACTTTTTACGCTGACAGTGACGCCCTTCGGATTGATCAATGCCGGAGCAACTTACCAGTGGATGGTAAACAAGTTGTTTGGAGACATGTTGGGGAACACCATGGAGGCTTATGTGGATGACATGCTCGTGAAGAACTGACAGGCAGGAGACCACGTCCAAAACCTGGCGGCGGCGTTTGAACGGATGAGCTTGCATCAGGTTCGGTTGAACCAAGACAAGTGTGCTTTCGGGGTGAACTCGAGGAAGTTACTAGGGTTCATCGTGAGCCAGAGAGGAATCGAGGTGAATCCTGAGAAGCTGCGTGCAATCGAGGAGATGCAGTCCCCGAAAACCCATCGGGAGGTTCAAGTGTTGAATGGCCGGTTGGCCGCGATGAATCGATTCTTATCCAAGGCGAGTGATAGAGCCATGCCATTCTTTGATGTGTTAAGGGCTCACAAGAAGTTCAAATGGTCCGACAAGTGCGAGGAGGCATTCCAAGCACTCAAGCAGCATCTCCGTACCCTCCCGCCGTTGGCGAAACCGGCTCCAGGCGAGACGCTTTATCTCTATTTGGTTGTTTCTGATGTTGCTGTTAGTTCTGTTTTGATTAAGATTGTCAAGGGCAACCAAGTGCCTGTCTATTATGTAAGCAAGGCATTTGCCAAATCAGAAATGAACTATCCCGCCATTGAGAAGTATCTCTTTGCGTTAATTGTTGCCGCTCGAAAGCTCCGACCTTACTTCCATGCCCACGAGGTTACAGTGTTGACAAATCAGCCCCTAAAACACTTTTTGAACCGACCGGAGGCGTCGGGGAGATTGGTGTAATGGGTCATCGAGCTTACGGAGTTCCGAATACATTTTGCTCCTCGAACTGCTATTAAGGGCCAGACATTGGCAGATTTTATAGCTGAGTCTACGGCACCCGATCTGGAAGTAACGAGTCCCGCAGAGGGGGCGACCATGGAGGTCCCGATAGCAGAGCTGGCCCCGATAATAGAACAGTCAGAACAGCCAAATGAGGAGGACAGTTGGGAGATGTACACTGATGGTTCATCAAGTGTAGAAGGATCGGGGGCAGGATTCGTATTGATACCGCCCGGTGGAGGCGAGCCCCTGCGATATGCTCTGGCCTTAACATTCAAGGCTACCAACAACGAAGCGGAGTATGAGGCTCTCATCACGGGCCTTAAGATTGCCAAGGGTACGGGGGTCGACCATTTGAAAGTAAAGTGTGATGCCAGCTTGATTGTGAATCAGGTTCAGGGAAACTATGAAGCCGAGAGCCCGATAATGAGGAAATATTTGCACGAGGTGCAGACTTTGAGGGGAAGCTTCAAAGCTTCGATATCGAGGCAATCCCGAGGGAAGAAA
This sequence comes from Clarkia xantiana subsp. parviflora, assembly GCA_036873135.1. Classification (NCBI taxonomy): domain Eukaryota; kingdom Viridiplantae; phylum Streptophyta; class Magnoliopsida; order Myrtales; family Onagraceae; genus Clarkia; species Clarkia xantiana. The sequence continues at coordinate 15,265,427 of JAPTYO010000001.1, forward strand.
ACGCGGAGGCAGACGCCTTAAGCAAGTTTGCTCTAGGAGTGGCCCCTGAGGAGAATCGGAAGGTGCACTTCCTGGAGAGAGTGATTATCTCAACCATCGATCCAACGGAGGTTTGCGCTATTGAAGCAGGATCGGAGGAGGAAGAGAAACCCACCTGGATGACCCCGATGGTCACATACCTGACTACGGGGGCACTCCCCGATGATGAAGTGGCAGCTGTCAGGCTGCGTCGAATCGCGAACGACTACGTGATGGTGGACAACTAGTTATACAAGAGGGGGCATGCGAAGCCTTTTCTGAAATGTGTGGCGGAGCCTGATACGAATCGGATCCTGAGAGAGCTACACGAGGGAGCCGCGGCCTGTCATGAAGGGGCCCGATCTATCGTGAGGAAGGCGTTGAACCTAGGCTACTATTGGCCTTCGATGAACAAGGAAGCGACAATGATGGTCCAATCCTGTGATGCATGCAAGAGGTACGCTCCAAATATCGTGGCCCCCGCCGCGGACTTGATGCCCATCAGGAGTGCTTGGCCCTTCGCGCAATGGGGCATTGACTTGGTAGGACCTCTTCCCCAAGCGAAAGTTCAGTGCAAGTATTTGCTCGTGGCCATCGATTACTTCTCGAAATGGATAGAGGCTAAGGCATTGGCCAAGACGACAGGATAACAGATCCTCAAGTTCCTTTAAACTCAGATCATATCCCGATATGGGGTTCCTTGAGTGTTGGTCAGCGATAATGGCCCTCCGTTCAATGGGGCTCAGTTGAAGGAGTACCTGGAGGAATTGAACATCGAGCATCGGACCGCTTCAGTCCGCCATGCTCAGACCAAAAGCCTTCCGAGGTACGAGAAAAGCCTTACGGGGTATGAGTAAGTCGTCTTTATGGCGCGACAAAAAGCCTTACGAGGTACGGACAAAAGCCCTACGGGGTACAAGTAAGTCGTCTTTATGATGCAACCAAAAGCCTAGGTACGAAAAAGCCCTAACGGGTACGCGTAAGTCGTCTATATGATGCGGCCAAAAGCCTTAACGGGTACGAGAAAGCCCTAACGGGTCCGCGTAAGTCGTCTATATGATGCGGCCAAAAGCCTTAACGGGTACGAAAAAACCTTAACAGGTCCGCGTAAGTCGTCTATATGATGCGGCCAAAAGCCTTAACGGGTACGAAAAAAGCCTTAAGGGGTATGATTAAGTCGTCGGGAAGGACGCGATAAAAGCCCTTAAGGGGTACGATTAAAGTCGTCTAAATGGGCGCGGTAAAAGCCCTTAAGGGGTATGATTAAGTCGATTGGATGAGAAACCTTAAGTGGTGAAGTCCCGATTGGATGAGAAACCTTAAGTGGTAAAGTCCCGACAAGACGAGAAACCTTAAGTGGCAAAGTCTCGAGTAAAGCGTCGGAAGGACATATGAAGTCATCTTGTATGGTGCGTCGGAACGTTCTGAGTAACGAGTCTAAAGTCGCTTTAAATAGCGCAAATAATTGTCGGAACCAAAATAGTTGGAAGAAATTTCTTATATAAAGGCTCGAAGGCCAAATGGGTCCGATACAAAAGAGAAAAAGGAGAAAAACTACAAGGACTAAAAAGATGGAGCATTAGGCTTGGTCCTTGTTGGAAGATGGGTCCTCAGCAGCGTTGGAGGGATCAAGGTTCGGAGGGGCTTGGGCAGAAGGCTCCCCAGTCCGCGAAGTCGGGTCCACATCATCAGTCTCTTCACTCTCCGCTGGGAGGTTGAAGTACTTCTCCGCGAAAGGAGCGAGGGTCTCGGACTTCTTGAAGTCGATGGAATCTTCGTAGGCGGTGTAGAGTTCTTCGACGGCATTGAACAGGGTGTTCTCCACCTCGGACTTGCAGAACCCTACAACATCCACCTTGAAGTCTTTAGAATTCCGGTACTCCTCCCGGCCTTGTAGACGACCCTCCTCGCGACCCTGCAGGCGGCCTTCCTCGTGGCCCTGGGCCTTGGCCTCAGCAAGCTTGGCTTCGAGCCCCGCCTTGGCCTCTGCAAGAGCCTCCGCGAAAACATTCTTCTCGTGGATGAGCTGCTTCTTCTCCGCCTCATGCCGCTGATGATCTGCCAGGACCATCTTCCGCTCCCGACGCATGACAGCCTCGTGATCCTGAACCTGCTTGAGCAGGCCCGAAGCCATCTCGTCAAGGAGAGTCTTCTCCTTAGCCATCTTGTTCCTGGCCGCCACCGCCTCGTCGAGGTCCACCTGGAGCTTGGCTAACGCGTCGGGGTCCGACTTAGCTTGAGCTTCCTCCAAAGCACCCTTGAGAGCCAGGATGAAGCCGAAGCAGCGCTGCTGGTCCGCGGTTTCCTAAGATGGAAGGGAAAGAGGATTAGAATCTGATGGTCGAAGGCAAAGAACAATGACGAAAATAAAGCAAAGGTAAAGTCTTACCTCCATCCGACGGATGGCCATAGCACGGAGCTCCTCCTCGATGTCCTCCCGCGCCAAGGATATGGGCCGCCTCAAGGCTGGAGGAATTGACCCCGCCAGCAGATGCAGGGCCAATTCAGGATCAAGGTTTCCCCGCTGGAGTGGAACCCCTCGGAGAGACTCGATCGGGTTCCAGGGCATCGTCTCCTGGTCGGGGGTGAAAATCTTATAAAGATTTTCATCCACGGGGAGAGGGGGGATGGCCCCGGAACATTCAGCTGGAGGAGCCACCTCGGCTGGTGGCTCGGGAGTCGGAGTGCAGAACACGGGAGGAGGACTCCGGGACACATCCTCCACGACGGGCCTCAGGGTGCTCCGGCCTGACTTGCGGCGGATCAGGCCCCCTTCAGCAGGCTCCTCGGAAGAAGGAGAAGCCTCCAAATCAGTCACCTGGCGGAACTGAGCTTCCGTCGGGGTTTCTTCCGTCATCGGCGCCGGTGGAGTCGTGGCCCGGGCTGGAGTAACAGCACGCCCCGGAGTGACAGCCTCCGATGGACCTGCGGTGGCGGGACGAATAAAGTCAGGAATAGTATCCTTAGGGCACCAGATGATTTGACGATCGAAGTGTTGGTTCTTCCCAAAGACGTTGTAATATCCCGCCTTGAGAACGCGGGGGATTTCTCCTCGAAGGATATACTTGATTTCTCGAACCCGCGTTTCCCGATCAGCGGGGATAAACTCCTTGGGAACCAGTTTCATATATCTTTTAATAGCACGACGGACACGCTTACCTTCTTCGGCGGTGGTGACCCCGAAGGCTTGGTCAATTTCCTCCCTCCTGGCTCGCTTGGCCACGACCTGTTCTTCGGTCGGAGGGGCAGCAGATGGAGTGGCGGAAGAGGAAGCGCCCTTCTTCAGCGACTTTCGCTTCCTCTTGGAGCCACCTGGGACGGCATCAGTCTCGCCCTGCTTCAACATGAGATCAGTCAGCAGAGAAGCCTTCTTGGCTGCAAAAATAAAAAAGAGAGTGATTAGAAGAATTACCCAGATGACTAAATCTTTGGAAACAGAATCGAGGAGCCGGACTCCGATATGAATCAAATCCTTCTCCGTGAGCTTATTGGCGTCGAGGGGAATGAAGGAGTCCCCCCAACGGTAGAGCTGGACCATCTGAAGGGTGGTGAGGTCATCCTCAGTGTAGACCCCAAGCTTGGGGGCAGGGTCCGCCTCAACCTCCCATCGGGGCCATGGGACAGAGCTGTTTTGGACGAAGAAGTAATACTTCTACCACCCACTGTTGTCCGACCCCGAATCGCGAATCAACACCCGATCCTTGTGGAACTTCCAAGTCGCGCTGTCCCAGCCGAAACGTGAAAGTTGCTCCTTTGTCCACTTGGGAAGTCGGGGGGAGAAGGAGCAGACACCAGCCTTATTGCACTTCATTCCGTAGAAGGTGCGGAAGAGCAGTAGACTGTACGTCCACTGCTGGCGGAGGCACAGAAGCTGGAAGGCATTCCACACGCGGATGGCGTTTGGAGAGAAGGTACAAGGGTGCGTCTTGTAGAAATTGCACATCTCCACCAGGTTCCCGCAGAAGGGGAATCGAATCCCTGCACTTATCTGTCCGGCGGAGACGAACACTTGTCCCGCTCGAGGACGCGTAACGACATGCTTCCTCTTGACAGCGGGCTGAGACTCATAGGGGAAACGAGGTTCCCAATCCGAAGTAATACACCCTTCTCGAAGGGCAACCTCATATGAGGTCTCAGAAATCTCATTGACAGCGAGTTCAAAGGTGAAAGGGGTCCTAGCCTCAGAACTAACTTCGTCTAAAACGGTTACAAATAAGAGAGATTTGAGAAAAGAGGAGCAAACATCAGCAAACAATGAAAGCAGAGAAGAAAATCCTTACCAGACATGATGGATGATTGCTTGGTAAAGTTGAAGAAAGATCGGGGAGATCGAAGACCCTGGATCACTTGAAGAGCAGAAGAACCTTGGTGAAGAAAACTTCGAATTCGAGAATGGCAGAACTTCCAGAAACTGAGAGGGTGAAGAAGAAGTGAATAAGGCCAGGGTTTTAGCTTTTATAAGCAAGAAGACAACTGGAAGGATTTAATCTTGACCGTAGAAGACGAAACGATTCGATCCCAATCGTCGAGATTAAGAGGACGGTACGGAAGAGACGTGGTGACGTAATAAACGCTTTTTCAGAAAGCAACAGTCACGCCGATTTGAGAGTCGTTTCATAATCCCTAGCATTTAATGCTGTGATAACCGAGGAGCCTCCTCGGATTTGGCAACTGCCCATAAGGTCCAGTGGGCCCAAGGTAATCATGAGTGAGAAACTCCTTCACACGACAATTATGCGCAAGGTAAAAGCCTCGGATCAAGATATCAAGAGATCTGAAGATAAAACCCTCCAACGGCGGTATCGAGAGGTATGAAGACAAAAGCCTCCGACGGCAGTATCGGGAGGTATGGAGACAAAAGCCTCCGACGATGAAGTCGGGAAGCATGGAATTGGAAGACACGACGGACTAAAAGTCCCCCATGTCTTGGGGGCAAATGATGGGTTCCGATGTAATCGTTAGCCCCGTTAACAGCCAATGGACGGCGAGTAGGTCCAGTGGGCCTCACGAAGGGCCGGGAAGGCCCAAAGAGCCCAGTACGAAGGGTTCCGACCCTAGCAGTCCCGATGTATGAGTTAAATGCTCCCGACGAGAAGCCTCTGAGTAGGCCCCGATATGCCTTATTAAAGGCCCCGATGATAAAAGCCCCGCAGAGGCTGGACCTGTCTCGTGAGACAAAGGGTCCTGGGTGGTGACCTAGAATGAGATAACTCTGGAGTCCCCGACAGAAGTTGGGACTTGTGATCAGAGGATAAGACCGAGAAACCCGCCTACTAGATAGAGTAGTGGGGAGACGGTTAAAGATATTGATAAACTTCCCCGAGATACGCAGGGCGTGCCCGAGATACGCGGAGTATGGGTAAGATACGCGGAGCGTGGGGTGAAATCTACAGAATCCCGAACGAGATATAGGGAATCGTGGCGAGATATGCGGAATCATGGGCAAAACGGCCAATCACGGCCACAGGTAACTGAGTAACTTCCCCTCCTATAAAAAGGAGGAAGTTACCTCAGAAAACATCATCTAATACGCACTTAGATTATTGCTGCCACCCCATTGATCATATACTCATTTAAGCATCGGAGAGGGATTCTGGGTCACCACCCAGGTCATCCCCTTTTGCAGGATTACGCGGAGCCCAGGAGTCCAAAGCTTTCCGTCAAGGACGTCACGGAGCTTCGCCCGTGATCCAACATAAGTGATATGATCGAATTGCCTTAAGTTGCGTAGTCAATTCACCTTAAGTGGTGCAGTGTTAATCGGGACCAAAAAGATTGATATTATAAAGATCTAGGAGGTTCACGACAGAGAAGGAAATTACAAGGATTCGAAAATAAAGCAATCAAGCTTGATCCTTGGCAGGGTCGAGGGGAGCAGGCTCCACGAGGTTTGTGGCAGAAGGCTCCGTTATCGGGGGATCGGACTCTGGAAGATTGGCCGCGGGAGGATCGGACTCTGGGAAGTCAGCCGGTGAAGGGTCGATCATTGGGGGCTCAGTTGTCGGGAGTTCTGCACTTGGAGGTTCCACCGTGCCTTCAGCACCCGCAGCCCCCTCGGGGGTGTTGGCCCCGTCGCTCTCCTCAGAAAGGTTGAAGTACCTCTCCGCGAAGGGGGCGAGGGTCTGAGACTTGGTAAAATCGATGGCACCACCATACTCCAGATGGAGCTCTTCAACAGCATTAAGCAGGGTGGTCTCCACATCTGCCGTACAGAACTTTACCGCGTCCAGTTGGAAAGCCTCGGAGCCCCGATAATCTTCCCGTCCCTTGGCCTCAGCCTCGGCCAGCTTGGTGGAAAACTCAGCAAGTTCCCGCTCCATCTGCTGGGACCGGTTGGAGAGAAGGACCTTCTCAGCCTCCAGCCCCGCCTTGGCATCCTCGAGGGCCTTCTTCTCGGCCTTCTCCTCCCGCGGCCAATCTTCCAGAGTCCGATCCCCCGATCACGGAGCCTACTACCACAGACCTCGTGGATCCTGCTCCCCTCGACGCTGAGAAGCTGCGAGCAATTGAAGAGATGCAGTCCCCGAAGAATCATCGGGAGGTTCAAGTATTGAATAGCCGGTTGGCCGCGATGAATCGGTTCCTATCCAAGGCGAGTGACAGAGCCATGCCATTTTTTGATGTGCTAAGGGCCCACAAAAAGTTTGAATGGTCCGACAAGTGCGAGGAGGAATTCCAAGCGCTCAAGCAGCATCTCTGTACCCTCCCGCCGTTGGCGAAACCGGCTCCAGGCGAGCCACTTTATCTCTATTTGGCTGATTCTGATGTTGCTGTTAGTTCTGTGTTGATTAAGATTGTCAAAGGCAACCAAGTGCCTGTCTATTATGTAAGCAAGGCATTTGCCAAACATGAAATGAATTATCCCGCTATTGAGAAGTATCTCTTTGCGTTAATTGTTGCCGCCCGGAAGCTCCGACCTTACTTCCATGCACACTGATGGATATACGCCCAATTTGAACCCGTTGACTTCCAAACCGTTGTATTTTTATCGTCTCATTAACGATTGTAAATCGAAACTTCAACCCGAACACTTCGCGAACACATCAACGGCTCGGACGAGGCCGAAGCGCTCGTCCGGCCGAGGCAAACTCACCTAGGTGAGGTTGGGTGGCCACACCCGACCTCCCCTAGGAGAGATCGGGTCAGCCAACCCGATCTCTCCTAGGGGAGATCGGGTGGACCAACCCGATCTCTCCTAGGAGAGATCGGGTCGGCCAACCCGATCTCTCCTAGGAGGGATGGGGTTGGCCAACCCCATCCTCCCTAGGAGGGGTTGGGTGCCCTCACCCAACCCCTACCCTTGGGGGTCGGATTTCTCCCCCCCCCCCCCCCCCCAAGGGCCCCGGCACCATTTTTGGACTCCCACACTCGGTTCACTCCGCCTACCTTCTCCGTATCCTAAGGTCCTAATTATGCGTATAAAGGTTAATTAATTGTGTTTAAAGGTTAATGATGTCATTAAGCCACCTTAATGACACCGTTGCCTATAAATACCCCACCTTCACAACTCATTTGATCATCTTGGCAATTTGGATTATTTTGCTCTGACATCTCTCTAGTTTATCTCTCTAAAAACGATACTGACTTAGGCATCGGAGAGGGTTCACCAGGCACCACCCCCCCCCCCCCCCCTCTCTGTGTCTGGTACTGCCCCTTCTGCAGGGAGGAAGGAAGGAAGCAAGGCAAAGCAGGGCAACCCGAGAGTATCAGATCATTCGCATCTCCAGTGAGGAACGGGATTTGAGCCGATCATCCGTTGACCCAGATCTCGGAACCTAACACTTGGCGCCGTCCGCGGGCTTCGGACAGAAAGCCTGGCTATAACACGAGCAATGACGAACAGCAGGGTGTCTAGGCACCACCGCCCACCAGGGGGCATTGGGAGAAGGAGAGAGCCTATACCCCCAGGAAGGCAGCCTAACCCTGGGAAGCAGCCAATGCAACCAGAACCACATGAAGTACCACAGCCTCCTCAACAGAACAACCAGGAGGGAGGACCCTCACGCCCAGCTGGGGCTGAGTCCTCCACAGCCTCCACACCTCGGGCAAGAAGGCCACGGAGAGAAAGAGAACAACAGGGAGTGCCGTCCCAGCACGCGGCACCCCCTGAGGGGTATTATTATGAGGCGCAACCCCAAGGGTACCCGTATGGGATGCCGGCCCAAAGAGATGGCAACCGCGCCCACACAACATATGCAAGGCCGGCATACACCCAGGGGACACACACTGAAGCTCATGAAGAGGAACAGATCCCAACAGAAGGGCACCACTCGCACCCTCGAGCAGAGCAGCGAGAGGAGCAAAGAAGATACTACCAGGAGCCACCCCCAGAGGAAAGGCAACAATTCGTGCCTCCTAGGCAACAGCAGAACGCAAGGGCTTACACCCCACTGGGGGAGGACAGACAAGCAAGACCTCCAAGGAGGCAAGAATTCTATGAAGCACCCCAGCAGGGACACCAAGGATACACATACAGTCCGTATCAATACGGACAAGGGATCTCGGCGAGTCCTATCTACAACCATGGAGGCTATCAGAGGAATTACACTCCAACACCGATATTGATCACTCCGAAGGAAATAGAAGCAATGATAACCCGGAAGATGAATGAGTCAAAGAAAACAAGCTTGCATTGTCTAAGTGACAAGACGAACCACCCTTTCACAAGAGAACTAGAGATGAACAGGGTGCCAGACTCCCTACACACAGTGCAAATTGCAAAGTATAATGGGAAGGGAGACCCCCTAGAGCATATCCAACAGCATGAGGCCTCCCTATTTGGGAGGACCACTGATGAAAGGTACAAGGCACTCTTGTTCCCAAACACCCTATCAGGGGTGGCCTCACACTGGTTCTTCAGTCTACCCTCTGAAAGCATCCACTCATGGGAGCAGCTAAAGGCGAAGTTCCTACAGAGATACCTAGGGGAGAGGAAACTCCTCAAAGGCACAGGCTCCATCGATGATGTGAATCAAGAATATGATGAATCTCTGGCCAGTTACTACACTAGGTTCAATCAAAATATCGCAGACATCCAAGGCGACATCACTGAGGGGGAGATAATACGAGCCTTTATCAGAAACCTAGGCCGCTTCGGGTCCACACTGGCAGAAAAGATGGCCAAGAAGCCAGCAAGCACCTTAGAGGAGCTTGCAGGAAGAGTCAAAACTCATATAGACCTGGAGAGGCACAGGGCAAGTAAAAAAGCCAAGATTCAAGCAGCCAAGGAAGACAATGCAAAGCCGAACAAAGGCAAACCACCCCAGGCACCTCAGCACACAAGGCAGCAGGAATGGCGTCTGCCCCAGCAAAGAAACCAAATGGGCGAACCACTAAAGCCTAGAGAAATAAACGTCATCAAGTTCGTCCCATTGAACGCCACTCCAGCTACTGTCCTCAAAGAGATGAGGAACCAGAAGCTCTGGTCACCCCCTGCAAGGTGGAGAGCCCCAATGGTGGGGAATCACAAGGATAGATGGTGCGACAACCATGAAGCTTACGGGCACGACACAAACGAATGCTTCAGCCTAAAGCTAAGCATCAACAATGCCATCCAAAGGGGAGACCTCAAGCAATTCGTGGATCATGGGGGCAATAGCATGCAGCTAGGGCCATCACACAGAGACAAGGGCAAAGGCAAAGTAGACTACAACCCCCCACCCAACAAGAGAGGAACCATAAACATGATTCACGGGGGAGTAGCCTCAGGTGGCCCAACTGCTAATGCAAGGGAGGTCTACGCATCAAAGCTGGGTTCAGTGCCGAGGTGGAGAAAAAGGCCAAGAGAAGGAGAAGAAATCAAGATCGAATTCTCAGAAAAGGACAAGAGCCACATCGTCTTCCCACATGACGATGCTCTAGTTAGCACAATAGACATTGATAATTTTGATGTAAAGAGAATTTTGGTGGATGGGGGCAGCTCAGCTGACCTCCTAAGCTTGAGAGTCCTAGAAGAGATAGGGAAAACCAAGGCAGACATCAAACCAGTCAACTTCCCTCTAGTTGGCTTCTCAGGGGCAACAAGCTACCCCCTGGGAATGATAACCCTGCCGGTGACCATGGGCCAAGGATGGACACAGCTGAAGGTGAATGTTAATTTCCTGGTGGTGGAAAGCCTAGGAGCCTACAATGGGATCCTAGGAAGGACAACCATAAACCCATATGAAATCGTGCCATCCACTGTACACCAGAAGCTGAAGTACATCACGGAGAATGGAGTCGGAGAAGTCCTGGGTGATCAGCGCACCGCAAGGCAATGCTACGTCAACTCCATGAGACGTGGATCACACGGGACAGACACAGTGGCTGTGGTCATGGTTGGAGCCAACCAAGATAGAAAGAAGAGGAGAAGGAGGAAAAGGCAGGGAAAGATGAAGAATGGAGTGGTACTCCGTTTGAGTAGGCAGTTTTTTCAAACAATGTCTAAGAGGAAACACAGGAGCAAGGCTGTGAAGGTCACAGCCATACCTTGGCAGCCAGATACCAAAGAGGGAAAAAGAACAAGTGACTCCATCTCAAGAGGCTTCCGTCACATCGATGATATCAAGCAAATGCCGCAGGAGTCAATATCAAGCTATTTCCAGAGATTCTCAAATTATGGTGCCAACATGGACATCACAAGAGGAGAAGCCGTCAGAGCATTTATTAGAAACATGCATCCAAACTCATTCGAGGCCTATGGGGGGCTCTATGAGATGGTCATGACGAGCACGATGAGGGAGCTCAAGGAAAGGCTAGACAAAGCATTTGCAAGGGAAATGGAGCAGCTTGATGAAGTACTGGAGAAGGGAAGAAACACTGACGCACTGGGAGGAGGTGTAAACTTCACATTCACACCCCTTACAGTGAGCATAGAAGAAATCTTCCACAAGCACCTCAAGCAGGAACTACCAACATGCAGGGAGGAGGGCAAGGCCTTCCTAGGAAGGGATGCACAGGGATGGTGTGAGTACCATGGGACCTGGGGGCATCAAACCAATAACTGCATGGTGCTGAAGATAGAGGTGGAAGAAATGATTCACAATGGAGGTCTGAAGGAGTACGTGGAAACAGACAAAGTAACCACCCCATATCCTTAGTTTCATATCTAGCACTTTACATGTTCAAGCTTTCCAAGTTTTTCAAACAACTTTTGAGAAGGAGAACTCACGAAGTTCCTCCAACTCTACCACTATCTATATTTTCCTCCAAAGGGTGTCTTGACCCACCCAAGGCACCCCAAATGTACAGAAGACATGAACACTCTTAAAAGAGTAAGTTTTCCTTCAAAGGCATTTTCCAATGAATGTGATGATATAGTCATGATGTTATCCTTACACAGATATGACTTCAAGTCAATAACAGTTTCGACGCCCCCAAGAGCGTATCTTGAGAGTAGTATCCATACTACGACCCACGACGCCCCCAAGAGCGTATCTTGAGAGTAGTGTTCATACTACGAAATTCGACGCCCCCAAGAGCGTATCTTGAGAGTAGTTATTACACTACGACCTTCGACGCACCAAGAGCGTATCTTGAGAGTGGTTTCCAAAAACTACGACTTTCGACGCCCCCAAGAGCGTATCTTGAGAGTAGTGTTCATACTACGAAATTCGACGCCCCCAAGAGCGTATCTTGAGAGTAGTTATTACACTACGACCTTCGACGCACCAAGAGCGTATCTTGAGAGTGGTTTCCAAAAACTACGACTTTCGACGCCCCCAAGAGCGTATCTTGAGAGTAGTGTTCATACTACGAAATTCGACGCCCCCAAGAGCGTATCTTGAGAGTAGTTATTACACTACGACCTTCGACGCACCAAGAGCGTATCTTGAGAGTGGTTTCCAAAAACTACGAATTTCGACGCCCCAGGAGCGTATCTTGAGGTAGCTTTGCAACCTACCAGATTCGACGCCACCAAGAGCGTATCTTGAGGTAGAAAAAACACTACCAGACTCGACGCCCCCAAGAGCGTATCTTGAGGTAGATTTCAAACTACCAGCTTCGACGCCCACCAGGAGCGTATCTTTGGTCTAACCTGAGCCCTCCAGGAGCCTATCCTGTGAAACGTTAAGCGCCCTCCGAGAGACTGTCTCGCGAATAGTTTCGACGCCAACCAAGAGCGTATCTTTGGTCTAACCTGCGCCCTCCGGGAGCCTATCCTGTGAAACGTTAAGTGCCCTCCGAGAGCCTGTCTCGCGAATAGTTTTGACGCCAACCAAGAGCGTATCTTTGGTTTAACCTGTGCCCTCCGGGAGCCTATCCTGTGAAACGTTAAGTGCCCTCCGAGAGCCTGTCTCGCGAATAGTTTCGACGCCAACCAAGAGCGTATCTTTGGTCTAACCTGCGCCCTCCGAGAGCCTATCCTGTGAAACGTTAAGTGCCCTCCGAGAGCCTGTCTCGCGAATAGTTTTGACGCCAACCAAGAGCGTATCTTTGGTTTAACCTGTGCCCTCCGGGAGCCTATCCTGTGAAACGTTAAGTGCCCTCCGAGAGCCTGTCTTGTGAACAGTCTTCGACGCCAACCAAGAGCGTATCTTCGGTCTAACCTGCGCCCTCCGGGAGCCTATCCTGTGAAACGTTAAGTGCCCTCCGAGAGCCTGTCTCGCGAATAGTTTTGACGCCAACCAAGAGCGTATCTTTGGTTTAACCTGTGCCCTCCAGGAGCCTATCCTGTGAAACGTTAAGTGCCCTCCGAGAGCCTGTCTCGTGATCAGATTCGACGCCCACCAAGAGCGTATCTTTGCTCTAACAGTACCATGTATACCATTTAAAGGGTATCAGAAGAGATCATGACACCACGCTCAGAAAGATCCAATGAGAAAGTAATCTCAAAGTAAAGATATATGAAGAACACATAATGTTTTTTCTTGATGAAATAGCAGGTATGATATGAAGGAAAACACGAAAGAAGGATAAGTAAAGGAAACACATCAAGAGAAAAGTCCATAACCAAAGGGATACATACAAAAGCATGAGAAGCATTAATGTAAAGACAAGTGAACCACGTAGTCAACAACACAATGCGACAAAGGAAAGTAACAACAAACACCACCACAATCTCAAAAGACACTCAACCCATTAAAGGGGAGAAGGAGTGCAGTTATATATACAAAGATAGCATGATGTAAACACATCAATCAGAACCTTCAGGAGAGTCACCCTCACCCCTGAGGCTGAACCACCGGCAGATATGGATGAAGAGGAGGAGTCTGAGGTACCAATCTCCACAGGTGTAGCATCCACCTGGGCAGGGGCAGGCTCGTCTGCAACAGCAGCCTGACCCCTCAGAACAGCCATGTAGCCAGTGGCGTATGGCCCGAAGTCACCAAGGTCACCGACTGGGAACTGAGGATCAATGCGGAAAATGTGATCAACCAGATACTCACCGAACTGGTTCATCTCCTGAGTGAGACGCGCGCTATAGTCGGCAGTGAAAGCAGAGGAAGCCTTGTACTCAGACACGGCGACGGTCCTCTCCTCTGCCCGGCACTTAGCCTCCAATTTCCGCAACTCCTCAGAGTGGAGTGACGCTGCAACCTCAGCCTCCCGGCGTAAACTGCCCACAGTAGTCTCAAGCAAGGACACTTGGTCCCGGAGCTCCTGCATCCTCAAATCAGATAAACGCGCCTTCTCAGCAGCAGTAGCGACCTCCGCCTTGAGAGAGACCTGGCTGTCCTCAAGGGTCTTCTTCTCGTCAGATAACTCGAGCACGAGTGATGACATGTTCACCATGTCAGACATACCCTAACAATTAAAACAAGGGGTGAGTAACCGAAAGACAACCAATATGAAAGTATAATGAAGAAAGCAAGGAACAACTCACAGGCGCATAACGAGAGAGTACACCCTGAACAAAGCGCCGAGTCTCCCCAGGAGACTTGGGCGAAGCAACACGATCGCCAGGGGGGATGGCGCCGCGGAGTACGCGGACGCCAACCTCAGGAGTCCGCAAAGAGGAGGTGCTATCGAGGTGGAACTCCTTCAGACCAGCGAAAGGAGTCCACTCAGACCCAATAACATCTTCATCAGTAAGACGTGCGAAATCCTTCCGACTTAAAGTCGGAGGCCCACCTACACAAGCGAAGCAAGTCAAAGGAAAATATAAACATAGAAGGATCAGCAACAAGGTAGAGATCATACCTGAGGACCGTGCCCTCGGCTGGGGGGCAGGGGAACCACCACCAGCAGGTCGCTTCCCTTTGTCAGCCAGGGAAGGCACCTCTTCGACCACCATCTCCTTATCACGAGATAGAGTCGGAGGACGAGCAGTAGGCAAAGCAGGATCCGCAGCCTTCTTTCTATTAGCAGCCGAGGCCCCGGCCTCAGAATCAGATCTCCGCGGCTTGGACTTGGAAGGTCCAGAATCTCTGCCAACGGAGACGACCCTCTCGGTCACCAAGGGGGAGCGCCCTAGCAATGTAAGAAAAGCAAGATAAGGAAAACACAAGTTATACCATAAAGAAGCAAATAGGAGAAAGCATACCAGAGGCCCCAGCCTTCTTCCCAGGCAGGGGGGATTTCTTCAGAGCGGAACTAGAAGGAGCCTTCCTCTTGCTCAGATCAACAGGGGCTCCCTGCACGTTATAGGTTTTTCCATGAAACCAACCTACAAAGGAAGAGCAGAAGGTAAATAAAGATGGAAAGACCAAGTGACATACCGAACCCCCGGAGTCAGGAGTCAAACTGATCCCGGCCTCGTAAAGATCCGTCTCAGTCACTAAGGACACGGGGCAGTATGACCGAGTCCTGTTGCTCTCATGAATGATCTTCATAGTCTCTAAATCAACTGAAGAGAACTCCCCGAAAGCAGGCCAACCATCGGACCGATCCTCATTCAAGACCGACCAAGTGACGTATCGATCCGTAATGAAGAAGTAATGCTTAGCCCAGTGACTGGCCGAGTTGTCACTCCGGGCCACGAAGTGGAGAGAGGTATCCCACTCGACCCCACTCAACCCGAAATCAGCAAATCGGGGATCCTTGAAGGTCGGATGGCGAGTTACGAAACTCGCAAACCCCACCTTCGTCTGGTATTGGAACCGATAGAAACATCGGAACAGAACGAGGGAGTACTTCCAGGAGTACCAATGGCACAGCACCCGGAAGCCCACCCAGACACGAAGGGCACTGGGGGCAAGGTTCACAGGAGAAATCCTGAAGAACCTGCTCAACTCTATGAGGTCATCACAATAAGGCAACCTCAACCCAAATCGAATCTGGGAGGGGTATACGGCGACTTTCCCTCTAGGAGGCTCCGTCACCGTCTCGCGAGCATTCCCCAAGGAGGGGAGAAAAGGATACAGAGGCTCATCTAGGGGACAGATATCTCCTAAGGTAACATGCTCATTGTAATCGGACCTAGTGAGATGGTTCTCCGACAGGGTAGCGAAACCTAAGGCAAAGGTAGCAGAAAATCCCAAAGTTCGAATCAAATTTCGACTAACACCCCAATGAAGGTCACGGTACTAAGCTAGCAATAGGAAAGGAAGTAATGTGACCGAAAAGGAAGAGAAAAGGAACTCACTCATCCTTCGGAGGATGCGACGCCTCTGTAGAGTCTGTGTGCGCGGACACCACCAGGAATACAGTACCTGCCACGACACGACAAATATCAAGACAAGAAAATTTCCGAAGAACCGGAAATACTCCGACACGCGACCAACGACAACAATCAAAGATCCAAAGACACCCAGCAAAGATAGTCAACATGAACCAAGGACACCACGGCAACCAAATTGAATAATTTTATCCGAGCCTAAGGTCGGGTTTTGGGAAAAATTACCATTATGCCCTCCAACAAAGATTAACACACCAACGGCGATACGACATCAAATTCAAAACCGGGATAGTCCAATCGGACAAGAAACTATATCCGGACAACCGGCAAAATTTTTCCCCAAATCCAAAACTATCGACGGTTATCCACGGCAATCCCACTTTCAATCAAATTTCGGCAATCAAACATCGGCAATCAAGCATCGGCAATCAAGTATCAACGATTCAAAAATCAACGTTTTATGCGGTAACGGAAAGGAAAAGAGCGGACCTTCGGAAAACCCGACCCGATGTGATAAACGGGTCCGGAATTCGAATTTGGGCGTTGCCGGAAATCAGCTCCTCGCCGAGAATGACCTGCCGTCGTCGTCGCCGGAGCAGAGCCCAGTCGCCCCACCACCGTCACTTGCCGGTGATGTCCGGCCAATGTCGCCGTCCTCCGTCGATCGTCCACACCGTCCCGTCGTCGTCGCCGTACCCCGTCGACAGTCAGCCCGGCGTCGCCGTCGTCAATCAGGCCCCTTGCCGCCTCCGCGTCGCCGCTGGATGCTTCCCGCCTGGAGCTGCGTTGTCGCCTCCGGCCAAGCTCCCTCCCGTCGACGGTCCCGGCTGAGCTGCTGGTCGAATTTCCGGTCCCTTGCTGGAAATTTCGGCCGGCCCTTACCTTGGGGGTGCTCTCAATTTTTCTTGCTCTCCAAGGATGAGTAAAGAGGGAAGATGGTGGCTATGGTGACTCACTAAGGTATTTTTCTAACTCTCCTCTATATTGAAAAGATGATAGGGTTTTTTAAAGGGTTTTAATCACCACCCTCCATCTATCTTTAAATGAGATCTAAGGGCCAAGGAAAAACCATCATTTTTATCCCTTTCAACTATGGCTAAGTATATCTCCGTACTTAGAAAAATTATCAAGTTAGGTTTATTCTTGAACATTTCATACTTAGGAAAAAATTTTGGCCAAAATTAAATTTTTCCTTACTTAGATAGAATCCCGGCACGAATTTGAAGCGTAAGTTACTTAGTTGCATTTGCATTACAACCCTATGCGAGTGTGAATTTTTTAAGTATACGCCGGTAGCAAAGATAGATTTATTACTCCCACCTCAGACGGACGTGTGCTTAGGCACACGTCTGTGCTACTCTAACGTTTACAACTCCTCTATCTCATAAGGCAGGGGGCAGGGTCGGAGACACGCACCCATGGGTAAGCAAATGTTCAGACGAAAGGTAAAACCCCGGTTTCAAATTGCGCGTATCATACCATCCTGAAATAGAGTCAGTCAAGGGTTAAGCCATTGGTTGACTCGGGGGCATGTGATGGATATACGCCCAATTTGAACCCGTTGACTTCCAAACCGTTGTATTTTTATCGTCTCATTAACGATTGTAAATCGAAACTTCAACCCGAACACTTCGCGAACACATCAACGGCTCGGACGAGGCCGGAGCGCTCGTCCGGCCGAGGCAAACTCACCTAGGTGAGGTTGGGTGGCCACACCCGACCTCCCCTAGGAGATATCGGGTCAGCCAACCCGATCTCTCCTAGGGGAGATCGGGTGGACCAACCCGATCTCTCCTAGGAGAGATCGGGTCGGCCAACCCGATCTCTCCTAGGAGGGATGGGGTTGGCCAACCCCATCCTCCCTAGGAGGGGTTGGGTGCCCTCACCCAACCCCTACCCTTGGGGTCGGATTTCTCCCCCCCAAGGGCCCCGGCACCATTTTTGGACTCCCACACTCGGTTCACTCCGCCTACCTTCTCCGTATCCTAAGGTCCTAATTATGCGTATAAAGGTTAATTAATTGTGTTTAAAGGTTAATGATGTCATTAAGCCACCTTAATGACACCGTTGCCTATAAATACCCCACCTTCACAACTCATTTGATCATCTTGGCAATTTGGATTATTTTGCTCTGACATCTCTCTAGTTTATCTCTCTAAAAACGATACTGACTTAGGCATCGGAGAGGGTTCACCAGGCACCACCCCCCCCCCCCCCTCTCTGTGTCTGGTACTGCCCCTTCTGCAGGGAGGAAGGAAGGAAGCAAGGCAAAGCAGGGCAACCCGAGAGTATCAGATCATTCGCATCTCCAGTGAGGAACGGGATTTGAGCCGATCATCCGTTGACCCAGATCTCGGAACCTAACACTCGAGGTGACAGTGTTGACCAATCAGCCCCTGAAGCACTTTTTGAACCGACCGGAGGCGTCGGGGAGATTGGTGAAATGGGCCATCGAGCTTACGGAGTTCCGTATCCATTTTGCTCAGAGGACTGCTATTAAGGGCCAGGCATTGGCGGATTTTATAGCTGAGTCTACGGCACCCGATCTGGAAGTAACGAGTCCCGCAGAGGGGGAAACCATGGAGGTCCCGATAGCAGAACAGGCCCCGATAACAGAACAGCCAGAACAGCCAAATGAGGAGAACACTTGGGAGATGTACACTGATGGCTCATCAAGTGTAGAAGGGTCGGGGGCAGGATTCGTATTGATACCGCCCGGTGGGGGCGAGCCCCTGCGATATGCCTTGGCCTTGACATTCAAAGCCACCAACAATGAAGCGGAGTACGAGGCTCTCATCACGGGTCTCAAGATTGCCAAGGGTCTCATCACGGTCGATCATTTGAAGGTAAAGTGCGATGCCAGCTTGATCGTGAATCAGGTCCAGGGGAATTATGAGGCCAAGAGCCCGACAATGAGGAAGTATTTGCACGAGGTGCAAACTTTGAAGGGAAGCTTCAAAAGCTTCGATATCGAGGCAATCCCTAGGGAAGAAAACGCGGAGGCAGACGCCTTAAGCAAGTTTGCTCTAGGAGTGGCCCCTGAGGAGAATCGGAAGGTGCACTTCCTGGAGAGAGTGATTATCTCAACCATCGATCCATCAGAGGTATGCGTTGTGGAAGCAGGATCGGAGGAAGAAGAGAAACCCACCTGGATGACCCCGATGGTCACATATCTGACTACGGGGGCACTCCCCGATGATGATGTGGCAGCTGTCAGGCTGCGTCGAATCGCGAACGACTACGCGATGGTGGACAACCAATTATACAAGAAGGGGCATGTAAATCCTTTCCTAAAATGCGTGGCGGAGCCGGATACAAATCGGATCCTGAGAGAGCTACACGAGGGAGTCGCAGCCTGCCATGAAGGGGCCAGATCCATCGTGAGGAAAGCACTGAACCTAGGCTACTATTGGCCTTCGATGAACAAGGAGGCGACAGCAATGGTCCGATCCTGTGATGCATGCCAGAGGTACGCTCCAAATATCGTAGCTCCCGCCGCGGACTTAATGCCCATCAGAGTGCTTGGCCTTTCGCGCAATGGGGGATTGATTTGGTGGGACCTCTTCCCAAGCGAAAGGTCAGTGCAATTATTTGCTCGTGGCCATCGATTACTTTTCAAAATGGATAGAGGCTAAGGCATTGGCCAAGACGACAGCTGCAGATCCTCATTGTTCCATACTAATTTAATCATCGGAGGGGTTCCTCGAGTGCTGGTCACCACCCAGGTCATCCCCTTTTGCAGGATTACGCGGAGCTCAGGAGTTCAGAGCATTCCGTCAAGGACGTAACGGAGTTTCGACCGTGATCCAACAAGTGGGGACTCGAGAGAGTAAGTCTGTTGAGGAATGAGTTAGTCGGTAGGGACGGAGAGGATGCACAGCCGGACTCGGGTCGGTGACCGGAAGGAGAGCGGAAACCCGGCGTTTAGTCAACGGTGAAGACCCGGGGCTGCATTTCAAACTCGATATGGGTTTGGCCGACAGGACAACATGGTTGTCGTGGAAATCGGTGGTGATCGGAGACGGTCGATCTCAGAGCTATGGAGGAGGTTCCGATGGTGTTGCAGGTGGTCAATGATGGATGGTGAAGGAGATTGAACGACCGAAAGCAGGATGGAGATGGGATCCTGGTCGGTGGTGAGCGATGACGACGACTGGATCTGGATCGGAGGTGGAACGGCTCTATGGTTTGCAATCAATGGAGGACGGGATCGATCCCGGGAAGCAGATGAGCGGCGCCACGGTGGTCGAAATTAGAGTGCCATCATGGTGACTCAAGATGGAGGAGCTAGGGCCGAATGGAGGTCAATCGGTGATGATGGATTCACGGTAGGAGACGAGATCGATGGTGATGGAGTTGAATGGAATTCTTTCTGTCGATGAAGACAAATGCAAGCCAGTAATAATGATATATAATAATATAATAATAATAATAAGAAGAACAAAGACTTTATCAAACTACATTGCTGGTACAAGCCAAAACTTAGAACTTTGCTTCTTATTTGTTCGTCTCTTTTTGGTGCATTTTCTGTTTTTTTCCTCCCCCATTTACATCGACAATAGCTAGCTATATATAATACCTATCACTAGTCTAATCTAATCAGTAAATAATACTGATTTATTCTTCTAATATACTCTAAATATTCTAAATACTTAATACAAATATTCAGAAAATATACACTGCAATAAATATATAAACTATCCTAATTTTGCACTGAAGCATTCTTGGAAGCTTCTCGACTTGCCATATTATTTCCTCATTTAGCACGCCACATGTCACGCGTGTCGCGCGTGGTCCAAAATTAGGTGTTTACATCGATATAGCCGTTAGGCCCATTAACGACGAGTAAACGGTGAAGTAAGCCCACTGGGCTCCAAAAGAGGCCTAGAGGACCAATATGAGGGGTCCCGACAAGTTCGGTCCCGACATATGAGCTGGGCACCCCCGATGAAATGCCTTTGAGTAGGCCCCGATGAAATGCCTTTGAGTAGGCCCCGATGAAACGCCTTTGAGTAGGCCCCGATGTTGAATCTCTGAGGATGTTGGCCCTGTCCCGATGACGAGGGGCCCCGAGCGGTGACCAAAGGAGATAACTCTGGAGTCCCCAACATCCGTCGGGACTTGCCACCAGTGGATGAGGCCGAGAAACACGCCCACTATCAGCGTAGTGGGGAAGTGGCCTGAAAAGACGGAACGTGGGCAAGTGGCCGAGATAAATGGAACGTGGGCTAACTGCCCCTGGCAATTATCTCAACAGGTAACTGGGGTAACTCCTCCCCTATATAAAGGAAGGAATTACCTCAGGACTGGGACACATTCACATACTCATATACACTCATACATACTTGCCTACATCGAGATACTCATTTAAGCATCGGAGAGGATTCTGGGTCACCGCCCGGTCTATCCCCTTTTTGCAGGATTACTTGGAGCAAAGGAGTTCAGACTTCCGTCAAGAACGTGCCGGAGTTCTAACCATGATCCAACAAGGACGATCTCAAATGAAGAATTGCGGTAGAAAATCGCGGAAGTGGCCAAATTCAACATTTTGGAAATTTTGGCTGCTGCATTTGTTTGCAATTATGTTAGCTAGGGTTTTTGTTTGTAGTTGCGTTTGTTTGCAATTAGATATGCCACTGCTAGCTAGGTTTTTGGTAGTTTTACAATGGGTTTTGCAATATGGGCCGAACCCTTATTTAATTTTTTTTAGGTAGTTTTACAATGGGTTTTGCAATATGCTAGCTAGGTATGCCACTACTAGCATGTACACGTGTTTTAGTGTTTTTATCTATAGTGTTTATCCTTAAATCCAACATTATCCATATATATTTTGTGCATTTTTCCTAAATACAAGACTACTTAATGTCGTTTACATAGTTTCACAAAAAGAAGTTTAGGGTACATTGATTTATGGTTTATCTGACGGAAATAGGGGATGATTACTACGGAAACAAAACCACACGGTATATGCTTATGTAACTTATTACACAACGGAAAGAATGCACATACCAATAATGCTTTTAGTAGTCCCACGAGCGTGACGAGAGTTCACGATCTGTCGGAATGGTCCTGTAGGAACTCTTGTGAAGAAGCAATCTACGATGAATGGTCTCCACATCAAAGTCTCTTTCAATCTGGTCACTAGGATGGATCTCCGGTGTAATTGCTCAAAGCAATTCGGCACCTCCTTGATGTTTATGTGGTTTCGGTCGAACCTTCTAGTAAAAAGGGAGAGGAATTTCTTTTGTCTCAACTAAAATGGAGAAAGTGATTAAACTCAAATAACTCTCTAACACTCTCTATGTATAAGAGGAGATTGACAAAATCCACCCTAGTGATTTAGAGTATATTGGTTTATGCTTTATGTGATATAGTGATTTAAGTATATTAAACTATGGTATAGTGGTTTATTGTTTATGATTTACGTTTTTTACTCTATTTTTAAAATTGACATAAAAAATATTATTGGATATCAATTTGTTTTCTCAATGATAAATATTTAACTATGACGATAATTTATTTTATTTTATTTTAGTTCAATTATTTTGTTTTTGCCAAAAAGTTAAATTATTTATTATTAGTTAATATTATTATATAAAAAAATATTTTGAAAATATTATTAATTTGAAACACTCTTATTACTTCTATTTTCTATTTTCTCAATTTTTTTTCTAATTTTACCATTTATGATACTAAATATATTAGATAATAAACGTATTCACAGAAAGATATAAATACGTTATATGTGTAGTTTTTATTTTTTATTTATTTATTCATGTTTTCATTCTTAGTTTTTCTCTCATATTTACGTCAATTCAGTGTATAGTGATTTAAGATATAGTGCTTTATTGTATAAGGATTTATGTTATATAGATTTATGTATAGTTTTTGAACATTTTTAAGGTCTCAACTTTTAAAAAAATATGATATCACTGTTGGCATTTGGTGAATGGGCCGCCGTAATAGGAGCCTTGTAATATAAGCAAATAAGTAATTGGGTAATGTCACATTAGGAATTTTGAGCTAGGCCTAAAATCCCAATTGACATGAGAGGCTTAAAATTGGGCCTCCCCTCTCCTATAGTGACCGCCGAAACTTACATAGGGTTTATGTGAGTTTTGCCCACCTTCTCTTATAAATAGGAAGTCATGGATTTATTAAGGTTAAGTGATTTAAGGTATATTGGTTTAACACCTAAATTACTAAATAAATTTAACACATAAGTAATAGATGAGTGTCATGTATTAACATAATAAACTTTTATCACCTTTAAAATTAAGTTGACAAATATTAATAATCATCAATATTGTTATCATTTGCCATAATTAAATGGGGATTCTAAATGTGTATTTTAATGTAATTTTGTAACTATAAATGTGTATTTTAGGGTTAAGTGGTTTATAGTTCAGGATATATGATTTTAGGTGTGGTGATTTAGGGTATAGTGGTTTATACTTTATTGTTTACGGTATAGTAGTTTATGGTTTAAGGAATATTGATTTAAGGTATAGTTATTTAGGGTATAGTGGTTTACGGTATAGTGAATTGGGACCTAGGGTTTATGGTTTAGGGTGTAGTGATTAAGTGATACTGTTTATGGTTTAAGGTATCATGATTTACGACGTAGCTGTTTATGATCATTTTTTATCTCTAAATTTGTATTTTATGGTTAACAAGGTAGACCTAAAGTTTGACTTACTCTTTTTTATTTTGTTATAATATTCTATTTTAAAATTTATATAAAGAAAAAAATATTGTTGTATATTAATTTATATTTAATTATTTGCCAATGCTAAATATTTACTTATAGCAATTTTTATTTTGTTTTATTTTATATTTATTATTAATTAATATTATTATATAAAAAATATCTTTTTTAAATTGTATTTTAAACACTTGTATTACTTTTTTTTTATATTTTTATTTTACCTTCTATGAAGCTAAATATATTATTTATTAAATGTATTTAAAAAGATGTGAATGATATATGTGTGGTTTTACTTTTTTATTCATTAGACTAATATATGCAATTATTAATAATTTGGAGAGTATACAATTGTTATTCCTCTTTTTTAATCTTATCTTATATAAGAGGAAAACTGAAATAGTGGTAGTATAGTTACATTTAAAATATAAAAATTTATAATTTAAAAAATTAGTGTAATAAAATATAACATGCAAAGGTGCTAATACATGCTGTTCTGTTAAACCCAAAATAATATGTCGTAATTGATTATTCAGTTACATAAAGTTGAATAGTTACTTTAGCCCAACGGCAATGCTTCCTTACCTAGTGTAGACTATGTAGACTATGAGGTCATTCGTTCGAGTCCTCTCAAATCCGTTTTTATTTTCATAAAATACATCTTTTTTACCTCGTGTCAAATTCGAGTCAGAGCCATGTGTAATAATTTTTCTTACACGATTTATACACGAACTTAGGGCGTGTCATTAAAGCTGTGTCAGAAGCGTGTTAAAGGCCGTGTCAATTGACACGACCCAATAGACCGTGTCAAAGGTCGTTTTAAATGAAGGTCTGTGTCAAATTTATGCTAAATGTCGTCGCAAGTTGACACGAGAAATCACCCCGTGTCAAAGTTCATGTTAATTGACCCTGTGTCATCGCTTGAACCTGATAATCTTAATATTGTATGTATCAGATTGGTAACTTGATTATACAATGTCACCGCAATTTTTTATTAGTATTAAATTCCTTACTTATCTAAAGTGTTAATTAATAGTAATTATAGGTAGACTCACCTAATTATGGTATTTGCCCTGACCCTTACCTGGTCTGGGAGACCATGTTTGGCACAAGCTCGAGTCGAGGGCAAGCCTCTGACTCAATGAAGGTTTGTGTGAAATTTATGCTAAATGTCGTCGCAAGTTGACACGATAAATAACCCCGTGCCAAAGTTCATGTTAATTGACCCCGTGTCATCGCTTGAACCTGATAATCTTAATATTGTATGTATCAGATTGGTAACTTGATTATACAATCTCACCACAATTTTTTATTATTATTAAATTCCTTGCTTATATAAAGTGTTAATTATTAGTAATTATAGGTAGACTCACCTAATTATGGTGTTTGCCCTGACCCTTACCTGGTCTGGGAGACCATGTCTGGCACAAGCTCGAGTCGAGGGCAAGCCTCTGACTCAGCTACTTGAGTCAAAAATCACTCAAGAGTTTTGATCTGATTAATTGAGTTAAGGGGCTCTTGCACTAGTCTGGATTCCGTGACAGAAATATTCTCCCAAACTAGGTGACTAGGTCATTCGTTCGAGTCCTCTCAAACCCGTTTTTATTTTCATAAAATACATCTTTTTTGCCTCGTGTCAAATTCGAGTCAGAGCCATGTGTAATAATTTTTCTTACACGATTTATACACGAACTTAGGGCGTGTCATTAAACTTGTGTCAGAAGCGTGTTAAAGTCCGTGTCAATTTGACACGACCCAATAGACCGTGTCAATGGTCGTTTTAAATGAAGGTTTGGGTCAAATTTATGCTAAATTTCATCGCAAGTTGACACGAGAAATCACCCCGTGTCAAAGTTCATGTTAATTGACCTCGTGTCATCGCTTGAACCTGATAATCTTATTATTGTATGTATCAGATTGGTAACTTGATTGTAAAATGTCACCACAATTTTTTATTATTATTAAATTCATTACTTATCTAAAGTGTTAATTAATAGTAATTATAGGTAGACTCACCTAATTATGGTGTTTGCCCTGACCCTTACCTGGTCTGGGAGACCATGTCTGGCACAAGCTCGAGTCAGAGGCTGAGTCGAGGGCAAGCCTCTGACTCGGCTACTTGAGTCAAAAATCACTCAAGAGTTTTGATCTGATTAATTGAGTTAAGGGGCTCTTGCTCTAGTCCGGATTCCGTGCCAGAAATATTCTCCTAAACCAGGTGGCTAGGTCATTCGTTCGAGTCCTCTCAAACTCGTTTTTATTTTCATAAAATACATCTTTTTTGCCTCGTGTCAAATTCGAGTCAGAGCAATGTGTAATAATTTTTCTTACACGATTTATACACGAACTTAGGGCGTGTCATTAAACCTGTGTCAGAAGCGTGTTAAAGTCCGTGTCAATTTGACACGACCCAATAGACCGTGTCAAAGGTCGTTTTAAATGAAGGTTTGGGTCAAATTTATGCTAAATGTCCTCGCAAGTTGACACGAGAAATCACCCCGTGTCAAAGTTCATGTTAATTGACCCCGTGTCATCGCTTGAACCTGATAATCTTATTATTGTATGTATCAGATTGGTAAATTGATTATAAAATGTCACCACAATTTTTTATTACTATTAAATTCATTACTTATCTAAAGTGTTAATTAATAGTAATTATAGGTAGACTCACCTAATTATGGTGTTTGCCCTGACCCTTACCTGGTCTGGGAGACCATGTCTTGCACAAGCTCGAGTCAAGGGCAAGCCTCTGACTCGGCTACTTGAGTCAAAAATCACTCAAGAGTTTTGATCTGATTAATTGAGTTACGGGGCTCTTGCTCTAGTCCGGATTCCGTGCCAGAAATATTCTCCTAAACCAGGTGACTAGGTCATTCGTTCGAGTCCTCTCAAACTCGTTTTTATTTTCATAAAATACATCTTTTTTGCCTCGTGTCAAATTCGAGTCAGAGCCATGTGTAATAATTTTTCTTACACGATTTATACATGAACTTAGGGCGTGTCATTAAACCTGTGTCAGAAGCTTGTTAAAGTCCGTGTTAATTTGACACGCCCAATACACCGTGTCAAAGGTCGTTTTAAATGAAGGTTTAGGTCAAATTTATGCTAAATGTCATCGCAAGTTGACACGAGAAATCACCCCGTGTCAAAATTCATGTTAATTGACCACGTGTCATCGCTTGAACCTGATAATCTTATTATTGTATGTATCAGATTGGTAACTTGATTATAAAATGTCACCACAATTTTTTATTATTATTAAATTCATTGCTTATCTAAAGTGTTAATTAATAGTAATTATAGGTAGACTCACCTAATTATGGTGTTTGCTCTGACCCTTACCTGGTCTGGGAGACCATGTCTGGCACAAGCTCGAGTCGAGGGCAAGCCTCTGACTCGGCTACTTGAGTCAAAAATCACTCAAGAGTTTTGATCTGATTAATTAAGGTGTTCTTGCTCTAGTCCGGATTCCGTGCCAGAAATATTCTCCCAAACTAGGTGACTAGGTCATTCGTTCGAGTCCTCTCAAACCCGTTTTTATTTTCATAAAATACATCTATTTTTGCCTCGTGTCAAATTCGAGTCAGAGCCATGTGTAATAATTTTTCTTAAACGATTTATACACGAACTTAGGGCGTGTCATTAAACCTGTGTCAGAAGCGTGTTAAAGTCCGTGTCAATTTGACACGACCCAATAGACCGTGTCAAAGGTCGTTTTAAATGAAGGTTTGGGTCAAATTTATGCTAAATGTCCTCGCAAGTTGACACGAGAAATCACCCCGTGTCAAAGTTCATGTTAATTGACCCCGTGTCATCGCTTGAACCTGATAATCTTATTATTGTATGTATCAGATTGGTAACTTGATTATAAAATTCACCACAATTTTTTATTATTATTAAATTCATTACTTATCTAAAGTGTTAATTAATAGTAATTATAGGTAGACTCACCTAATTATGGTGTTTGCCCTGACCCTTACCTGGTCTGGGAGACCATGTCTAGCACAAGCTCGAGTCGAGGGCAAGCCTCTGACTCGGCTACTTGAGTCAAAAATCACTCAAGAGTTTTGATCTGATTAATTGAGTTAAGGGGCTCTTGCTCTAGTCCGGATTCCGTGCCAGAAATATTCTCCCAAACTAGGTGACTAGGTCATTCGTTCGAGTCCTCTCAAACCCGTTTTTATTTTCATAAAATACATCTTTTTTGCCTCGTGTCAAATTCGAGTCAGAGCCATGTGTAATAATTTTTCTTACACGATTTATACACGAACTTAGGGCGTGTCATTAAACCTGTGTCAGAAGCGTGTTAAAGTCCGTGTCAATTTGACACGACCCAATAGATCGTGTCAAAGGTCGTTTTAAATGAAGGTTTGGGTCAAATTTATGCTAAATGTCGTCGCAAGTTGACACGAGAAATCACCCCGTGTCAAAGTTCATGTTAATTGACCCCGTGTCATCGCTTGAACCTGATAATCTTATTATTGTATGTATCAGATTGGTAACTTGATTATAAAATGTCACCACAATTTTTTATTATTATTAAATTCATTACTTATCTAAAGTGTTAATTAATAGTAATTATAGGTAGACTCACCTAATTATGGTGTTTGCCCTGACCCTTACCTGGTCTGGGAGACCATGTCTGGCACAAGCTCGAGTCGAGGGCAAGCCTCTGACTCGGCTACTTGAGTCAAAAATCACTCAAGAGTTTTGATCTGATTAATTGAGTTAAGGGGCTCTTGCTCTAGTCCGGATTCCGTGCCAGAAATATTCTCCCAAACTAGGTGACTAGGTCATTCGTTCGAGTCCTCTCAAACCCGTTTTTATTTTCATAAAATACATCTTTTTTGCCTCGTGTCAAATTCGAGTCAGAGCCATGTGTAATAATTTTTCTTACACGATTTATACACGAACTTAGGGCGTGTCATTAAACCTGTGTCAGAAGCGTGTTAAAGTCCGTGTCAATTTGACACGACCCAATAGACCGTGTCAAAGGTCGTTTTAAATGAAGGTTTGGGTCAAATTTATGATAAATGTCATCGCAAGTTGACACGAGAAATCATCCCGTGTCAAAGTTCATGTTAATTGACGCCGTGTCATCGCTTGAACCTGATAATCTTATTATTGTATGTATCAGATTGGTAACTTGATTATAAAATGTCACCACAATTTTTTATTATTATTAAATTCATTACTTATCTAAAGTGTTAATTAATAGTAATTATAGGTAGACTCACCTAATTATGGTGTTTGCCCTGACCCTTACCTGGTCTAGGAGACCATGTCTGGCACAAGCTCGAGTCGAGGGCAAGCCTCTGACTCGGCTACTTGAGTCAAAAATCACTTAAGAGTTTTGATCTGATTAATTGAGTTAAGGGGCTCTTGCTCTAGTCCGGATTCCGTGCCAGAAATATTCTCCCAAACTAGGTGACTAGGTCATTCGTTCGAGTCCTCTCAAACCCGTTTTTATTTTCATAAAATACATCTTTTTTGCCTCGTGTCAAATTCGAGTCAGAGCCATGTGTAATAATTTTTCTTACACGATTTATACACGAACTTAGGGCGTGTCATTAAACCTGTGTCAGAAGCGTGTTAAAGTCCGTGTCAATTTGACACGACCCAATAGACCGTGTCAAAGGTCGTTTTAAATGAAGGTTTGGGTCAAATTTATGCTAAATGTCATCGCAAGTTGACACGAGAAATCACCCCGTGTCAAAGTTCATGTTAATTGACCCCGTGTCATCGCTTGAACCTGATAATCTTATTATTGTATGTATCAGATTGGTAACTTGATTATAAAATGTCACCACAATTTTTTATTATTATTAAATTCATTACTTATCTAAAGTGTTAATTAATAGTAATTATAGGTAGACTCACCTAATTATGGTGTTTGCC
This sequence comes from Clarkia xantiana subsp. parviflora, assembly GCA_036873135.1. Classification (NCBI taxonomy): domain Eukaryota; kingdom Viridiplantae; phylum Streptophyta; class Magnoliopsida; order Myrtales; family Onagraceae; genus Clarkia; species Clarkia xantiana. The sequence goes on from JAPTYO010000001.1 coordinate 15,294,586, forward strand.
CTGACCCTTACCTGGTCTGGGAGACCATGTCTGGCACAAGCTCGAGTCGAGGGCAAGCCTCTGACTCGGCTACTTGAGTCAAAAATCACTCAAGAGTTTTGATCTGATTAATTGAGTTAAGGGGCTCTTGCTCTAGTCCGGATTCCGTGCCAGAAATATTCTCCCAAACTAGGTGACTAGGTCATTCGTTCGAGTCCTCTCAAACCCGTTTTTATTTTCATAAAATACATCTTTTTTGCCTCGTGTCAAATTCGAGTCAGAGCCATGTGTAATAATTTTTCTTACACGATTTATACACGAACTTAGGGCGTGTCATTAAACCTGTGTCAGAAGCGTGTTAAAGTCCGTGTCAATTTGACACGACCCAATAGACCGTGTCAAAGGTCGTTTTAAATGAAGGTTTGGGTCAAATTTATGATAAATGTCATCGCAAGTTGACACGAGAAATCACCCCGTGTCAAAGTTCATGTTAATTGAACCCGTGTCATCGCTTGAACCTGATAATCTTATTATTGTATGTATCAGATTGGTAACTTGATTATAAAATGTCACCACAATTTTTTATTATTATTAAATTCATTACTTATCTAAAGTGTTAATTAATAGTAATTATAGGTAGACTCACCTAATTATGGTGTTTGCCCTGACCCTTACCTGGTCTGGGAGACCATGTCTGGCACAAGCTCGAGTCGAGGGCAAGCCTCTGACTCGGCTACTTGAGTCAAAAATCACTCAAGAGTTTTGATCTGATTAATTGAGTTAAGGGGCTCTTGCTCTAGTCCGGATTCCGTGCCAGAAATATTCTCCCAAACTAGGTGACTAGGTCATTCGTTCGAGTCCTCTCAAACCCGTTTTTATTTTCATAAAATACATCTTTTTTGCCTCGTGTCAAATTCGAGTCAGAGCCATGTGTAATAATTTTTCTTACACGATTTATACACGAACTTAGGGCGTGTCATTAAACCTGTGTCAGAAGCGTGTTAAAGTCCGTGTCAATTTGACACGACCCAATAGACCGTGTCAAAGGTCGTTTTAAATGAAGGTTTGGGTCAAATTTATGCTAAATGTCGTCGCAAGTTGACACGAGAAATCACCCCGTGTCAAAGTTCATGTTAATTGACCCCGTGTCATCGCTTGAACCTGATAATCTTATTATTGTATGTATCAGATTGGTAACTTGATTATAAAATGTCACCACAATTTTTTATTATTATTAAATTCATTACTTATCTAAAGTGTTAATTAATAGTAATTATAGGTAGACTCACCTAATTATGGTGTTTGCCCTGACCCTTACCTGGTCTGGGACCATGTCTGGCACAAGCTCGAGTCGAGGGCAAGCCTCTGACTCGGCTACTTGAGTCAAAAATCACTCAAGAGTTTTGATCTGATTAATTGAGTTAAGGGGCTCTTGCTCTAGTCCGGATTCCGTGCCAGAAATATTCTCCCAAACTAGGTGACTAGGTCATTCGTTCGAGTCCTCTCAAACCCGTTTTTATTTTCATAAAATACATCTTTTTTGCCTCGTGTCAAATTCGAGTCAGAGCCATGTGTAATAATTTTCTTACACGATTTATACACGAACTTAGGGCGTGTCATTAAACCTGTGTCAGAAGCGTGTTAAAGTCCGTGTCAATTTGACACGACCCAATAGACCGTGTCAAAGGTCGTTTTAAATGAAGGTTTGGGTCAAATTTATGATAAATGTCATCGCAAGTTGACACGAGAAATCATCCCGTGTCAAAGTTCATGTTAATTGACCCCGTGTCATCGCTTGAACCTGATAATCTTATTATTGTATGTATCAGATTGGTAACTTGATTATAAAATGTCACCACAATTTTTTATTATTATTAAATTCATTACTTATCTAAAGTGTTAATTAATAGTAATTATAGGTAGACTCACCTAATTATGGTGTTTGCCCTGACCCTTACCTGGTCTGGGAGACCATGTCTGGCACAAGCTCGAGTCGAGGGCAAGCCTCTGACTCGGCTACTTGAGTCAAAAATCACTCAAGAGTTTTGATCTGATTAATTGAGTTAAGGGGCTCTTGCTCTAGTCCGGATTCCGTGCCAGAAATATTCTCCCAAACTAGGTGACTAGGTCATTCGTTCGAGTCCTCTCAAACCCGTTTTTATTTTCATAAAATACATCTTTTTTGCCTCGTGTCAAATTCGAGTCAGAGCCATGTGTAATAATTTTTCTTACACGATTTATACACGAACTTAGGGCGTGTCATTAAACCTGTGTCAGAAGCGTGTTAAAGTCCGTGTCAATTTGACACGACCCAATAGACCGTGTCAAAGGTCGTTTTAAATGAAGGTTTGGGTCAAATTTATGCTAAATGTCGTCGCAAGTTGACACGAGAAATCACCCCGTGTCAAAGTTCATGTTAATTGACCCCGTGTCATCGCTTGAACCTGATAATCTTATTATTGTATGTATCAGATTGGTAACTTGATTATAAAATGTCACCACAATTTTTTATTATTATTAAATTCATTACTTATCTAAAGTGTTAATTAATAGTAATTATAGGTAGACTCACCTAATTATGGTGTTTGCCCTGACCCTTACCTGGTCTGGGAGACCATGTCTGGCACAAGCTCGAGTCGAGGGCAAGCCTCTGACTCGGCTACTTGAGTCAAAAATCACTCAAGAGTTTTGATCTGATTAATTGAGTTAAGGGGCTCTTGCTCTAGTCCGGATTCCGTGCCAGAAATATTCTCCCAAACTAGGTGACTAGGTCATTCGTTCGAGTCCTCTCAAACCCGTTTTTATTTTCATAAAATACATCTTTTTTGCCTCGTGTCAAATTCGAGTCAGAGCCATGTGTAATAATTTTTCTTACACGATTTATACACGAACTTAGGGCGTGTCATTAAACCTGTGTCAGAAGCGTGTTAAAGTCCGTGTCAATTTGACACGACCCAATAGACCGTGTCAAAGGTCGTTTTAAATGAAGGTTTGGGTCAAATTTATGCTAAATGTCGTCGCAAGTTGACACGAGAAATCACCCCGTGTCAAAGTTCATGTTAATTGACCCCGTGTCATCGCTTGAACCTGATAATCTTATTATTGTATGTATCAGATTGGTAACTTGATTATAAAATGTCACCACAATTTTTTATTATTATTAAATTCATTACTTATCTAAAGTGTTAATTAATAGTAATTATAGGTAGACTCACCTAATTATGGTGTTTGCCCTGACCCTTACCTGGTCTGGAGACCATGTCTGGCACAAGCTCGAGTCGAGGGCAAGCCTCTGACTCGGCTACTTGAGTCAAAAATCACTCAAGAGTTTTGATCTGATTAATTGAGTTAAGGGGCTCTTGCTCTAGTCCGGATTCCGTGCCAGAAATATTCTCCCAAACTAGGTGACTAGGTCATTCGTTCGAGTCCTCTCAAACCCGTTTTTATTTTCATAAAATACATCTTTTTTGCCTCGTGTCAAATTCGAGTCAGAGCCATGTGTAATAATTTTTCTTACACGATTTATACACGAACTTAGGGCGTGTCATTAAACCTGTGTCAGAAGCGTGTTAAAGTCCGTGTCAATTTGACACGACCCAATAGACCGTGTCAAAGGTCGTTTTAAATGAAGGTTTGGGTCAAATTTATGATAAATGTCATCGCAAGTTGACACGAGAAATCATCCCGTGTCAAAGTTCATGTTAATTGACCCCGTGTCATCGCTTGAACCTGATAATCTTATTATTGTATGTATCAGATTGGTAACTTGATTATAAAATGTCACCACAATTTTTTATTATTATTAAATTCATTACTTATCTAAAGTGTTAATTAATAGTAATTATAGGTAGACTCACCTAATTATGGTGTTTGCCCTGACCCTTACCTGGTCTGGGAGACCATGTCTGGCACAAGCTCGAGTCGAGGGCAAGCCTCTGACTCGGCTACTTGAGTCAAAAATCACTCAAGAGTTTTGATCTGATTAATTGAGTTAAGGGGCTCTTGCTCTAGTCCGGATTCCGTGCCAGAAATATTCTCCCAAACTAGGTGACTAGGTCATTCGTTCGAGTCCTCTCAAACCCGTTTTTATTTTCATAAAATACATCTTTTTTGCCTCGTGTCAAATTCGAGTCAGAGCCATGTGTAATAATTTTTCTTACACGATTTATACACGAACTTAGGGCGTGTCATTAAACCTGTGTCAGAAGCGTGTTAAAGTCCGTGTCAATTTGACACGACCCAATAGACCGTGTCAAAGGTCGTTTTAAATGAAGGTTTGGGTCAAATTTATGCTAAATGTCGTCGCAAGTTGACACGAGAAATCACCCCGTGTCAAAGTTCATGTTAATTGACCCCGTGTCATCGCTTGAACCTGATAATCTTATTATTGTATGTATCAGATTGGTAACTTGATTATAAAATGTCACCACAATTTTTTATTATTATTAAATTCATTACTTATCTAAAGTGTTAATTAATAGTAATTATAGGTAGACTCACCTAATTATGGTGTTTGCCCTGACCCTTACCTGGTCTGGGAGACCATGTCTGGCACAAGCTCGAGTCGAGGGCAAGCCTCTGACTCGGCTACTTGAGTCAAAAATCACTCAAGAGTTTTGATCTGATTAATTGAGTTAAGGGGCTCTTGCTCTAGTCCGGATTCCGTGCCAGAAATATTCTCCCAAACTAGGTGACTAGGTCATTCGTTCGAGTCCTCTCAAACCCGTTTTTATTTTCATAAAATACATCTTTTTTGCCTCGTGTCAAATTCGAGTCAGAGCCATGTGTAATAATTTTTCTTACACGATTTATACACGAACTTAGGGCGTGTCATTAAACCTGTGTCAGAAGCGTGTTAAAGTCCGTGTCAATTTGACACGACCCAATAGACCGTGTCAAAGGTCGTTTTAAATGAAGGTTTGGGTCAAATTTATGCTAAATGTCATCGCAAGTTGACACGAGAAATCATCCCGTGTCAAAGTTCATGTTAATTGACCCCGTGTCATCGCTTGAACCTGATAATCTTATTATTGTATGTATCAGATTGGTAACTTGATTATAAAATGTCACCACAATTTTTTATTATTATTAAATTCATTACTTATCTAAAGTGTTAATTAATAGTAATTATAGGTAGACTCACCTAATTATGGTGTTTGCCCTGACCCTTACCTGGTCTGGGAGACCATGTCTGGCACAAGCTCGAGTCGAGGGCAAGCCTCTGACTCGGCTACTTGAGTCAAAAATCACTCAAGAGTTTTGATCTGATTAATTGAGTTAAGGGGCTCTTGCTCTAGTCCGGATTCCGTGCCAGAAATATTCTCCCAAACTAGGTGACTAGGTCATTCGTTCGAGTCCTCTCAAACCCGTTTTTATTTTCATAAAATACATCTTTTTTGCCTCGTGTCAAATTCGAGTCAGAGCCATGTGTAATAATTTTTCTTACACGATTTATACACGAACTTAGGGCGTGTCATTAAACCTGTGTCAGAAGCGTGTTAAAGTCCGTGTCAATTTGACACGACCCAATAGACCGTGTCAAAGGTCGTTTTAAATGAAGGTTTGGGTCAAATTTATGCTAAATGTCATCGCAAGTTGACACGAGAAATCACCCCGTGTCAAAGTTCATGTTAATTGACCCCGTGTCATCGCTTGAACCTGATAATCTTATTATTGTATGTATCAGATTGGTAACTTGATTATAAAATGTCACCACAATTTTTTATTATTATTAAATTCATTACTTATCTAAAGTGTTAATTAATAGTAATTATAGGTAGACTCACCTAATTATGGTGTTTGCCCTGACCCTTACCTGGTCTGGGAGACCATGTCTGGCACAAGCTCGAGTCGAGGGCAAGCCTCTGACTCGGCTACTTGAGTCAAAAATCACTCAAGAGTTTTGATCTGATTAATTGAGTTAAGGGGCTCTTGCTCTAGTCCGGATTCCGTGCCAGAAATATTCTCCCAAACTAGGTGACTAGGTCATTCGTTCGAGTCCTCTCAAACCGTTTTTATTTTCATAAAATACATCTTTTTTGCCTCGTGTCAAATTCGAGTCAGAGCCATGTGTAATAATTTTTCTTACACGATTTATACACGAACTTAGGGCGTGTCATTAAACCTGTGTCAGAAGCGTGTTAAAGTCCGTGTCAATTTGACACGACCCAATAGACCGTGTCAAAGGTCGTTTTAAATGAAGGTTTGGGTCAAATTTATGCTAAATGTCATCGCAAGTTGACACGAGAAATCATCCCGTGTCAAAGTTCATGTTAATTGACCCCGTGTCATCGCTTGAACCTGATAATCTTATTATTGTATGTATCAGATTGGTAACTTGATTATAAAATGTCACCACAATTTTTTATTATTATTAAATTCATTACTTATCTAAAGTGTTAATTAATAGTAATTATAGGTAGACTCACCTAATTATGGTGTTTGCCCTGACCCTTACCTGGTCTGGGAGACCATGTCTGGCACAAGCTCGAGTCGAGGGCAAGCCTCTGACTCGGCTACTTGAGTCAAAAATCACTCAAGAGTTTTGATCTGATTAATTGAGTTAAGGGGCTCTTGCTCTAGTCCGGATTCCGTGCCAGAAATATTCTCCCAAACTAGGTGACTAGGTCATTCGTTCGAGTCCTCTCAAACCCGTTTTTATTTTCATAAAATACATCTTTTTTGCCTCGTGTCAAATTCGAGTCAGAGCCATGTGTAATAATTTTTCTTACACGATTTATACACGAACTTAGGGCGTGTCATTAAACCTGTGTCAGAAGCGTGTTAAAGTCCGTGTCAATTTGACACGACCCAATAGACCGTGTCAAAGGTCGTTTTAAATGAAGGTTTGGGTCAAATTTATGCTAAATGTCATCGCAAGTTGACACGAGAAATCACCCCGTGTCAAAGTTCATGTTAATTGACCCCGTGTCATCGCTTGAACCTGATAATCTTATTATTGTATGTATCAGATTGGTAACTTGATTATAAAATGTCACCACAATTTTTTATTATTATTAAATTCATTACTTATCTAAAGTGTTAATTAATAGTAATTATAGGTAGACTCACCTAATTATGGTGTTTGCCCTGACCCTTACCTGGTCTGGGAGACCATGTCTGGCACAAGCTCGAGTCGAGGGCAAGCCTCTGACTCGGCTACTTGAGTCAAAAATCACTCAAGAGTTTTGATCTGATTAATTGAGTTAAGGGGCTCTTGCTCTAGTCCGGATTCCGTGCCAGAAATATTCTCCCAAACTAGGTGACTAGGTCATTCGTTCGAGTCCTCTCAAACTCGTTTTTATTTTCATAAAATACATCTTTTTTGCCTCGTGTCAAATTCGAGTCAGAGCCATGTGTAATAATTTTTCTTACACGATTTATACACGAACTTAGGGCGTGTCATTAAACCTGTGTCAGAAGCGTGTTAAAGTCCGTGTCAATTTGACACGACCCAATAGACCGTGTCAAAGGTCGTTTTAAATGAAGGTTTGGGTCAAATTTATGCTAAATGTCATCGCAAGTTGACACGAGAAATCACCCCGTGTCAAAGTTCATGTTAATTGACCCCGTGTCATCGCTTGAACCTGATAATCTTATTATTGTATGTATCAGATTGGTAACTTGATTATAAAATGTCACCACAATTTTTTATTATTATTAAATTCATTACTTATCTAAAGTGTTAATTAATAGTAATTATAGGTAGACTCACCTAATTATGGTGTTTGCCCTGACCCTTACCTGGTCTGGGAGACCATGTCTGGCACAAGCTCGAGTCGAGGGCAAGCCTCTGACTCGGCTACTTGAGTCAAAAATCACTCAAGAGTTTTGATCTGATTAATTGAGTTAAGGGGCTCTTGCTCTAGTCCGGATTCCGTGCCAGAAATATTCTCCTAAACTAGGTGACTAGGTCATTCGTTCGAGTCCTCTCAAACTCGTTTTTTTTTTCATAAAATACATCTTTTTTGCCTCGTGTCAAATTCGAGTCAGAGCCATGTGTAATAATTTTTCTTACACGATTTATACACGAACTTAGGGCGTGTCATTAAACCTGTGTCAGAAGCGTGTTAAAGTCCGTGTCAATTTGACACGACCCAATAGACCGTGTCAAAGGTCGTTTTAAATGAAGGTTTGGGTCAAATTTATGCTAAATGTCATCGCAAGTTGACACGAGAAATCACCCCGTGTCAAAGTTCATGTTAATTGACCCCGTGTCATCGCTTGAACCTGATAATCTTATTATTGTATGTATCAGATTGGTAACTTGATTATAAAATGTCACCACAATTTTTTATTATTATTAAATTCATTACTTATCTAAAGTGTTAATTAATAGTAATTATAGGTAGACTCACCTAATTATGGTGTTTGCCCTGACCCTTACCTGGTCTGGGAGACCATGTCTGGCACAAGCTCGAGTCGAGGGCAAGCCTCTGACTCGGCTACTTGAGTCAAAAATCACTCAAGAGTTTTGATCTGATTAATTGAGTTAAGGGGCTCTTGCTCTAGTCCGGATTCCGTGCCAGAAATATTCTCCCAAACTAGGTGACTAGGTCATTCGTTCGAGTCCTCTCAAACCCGTTTTTATTTTCATAAAATACATCTTTTTTGCCTCGTGTCAAATTCGAGTCAGAGCCATGTGTAATAATTTTTCTTACACGATTTATACACGAACTTAGGGCGTGTCATTAAACCTGTGTCAGAAGCGTGTTAAAGTCCGTGTCAATTTGACACGACCCAATAGACCGTGTCAAAGGTCGTTTTAAATGAAGGTTTGGGTCAAATTTATGCTAAATGTCATCGCAAGTTGACACGAGAAATCACCCCGTGTCAAAGTTCATGTTAATTGACCCCGTGTCATCGCTTGAACCTGATAATCTTATTATTGTATGTATCAGATTGGTAACTTGATTATAAAATGTCACCACAATTTTTTATTATTATTAAATTCATTACTTATCTAAAGTGTTAATTAATAGTAATTATAGGTAGACTCACCTAATTATGGTGTTTGCCCTGACCCTTACCTGGTCTGGGAGACCATGTCTGGCACAAGCTCGAGTCGAGGGCAAGCCTCTGACTCGGCTACTTGAGTCAAAAATCACTCAAGAGTTTTGATCTGATTAATTGAGTTAAGGGGCTCTTGCTCTAGTCCGGATTCCGTGCCAGAAATATTCTCCCAAACTAGGTGACTAGGTCATTCGTTCGAGTCCTCTCAAACCCGTTTTTATTTTCATAAAATACATCTTTTTTGCCTCGTGTCAAATTCGAGTCAGAGCCATGTGTAATAATTTTTCTTACACGATTTATACACGAACTTAGGGCGTGTCATTAAACCTGTGTCAGAAGCGTGTTAAAGTCCGTGTCAATTTGACACGACCCAATAGACCGTGTCAAAGGTCGTTTTAAATGAAGGTTTGGGTCAAATTTATGCTAAATGTCATCGCAAGTTGACACGAGAAATCACCCCGTGTCAAAGTTCATGTTAATTGACCCCGTGTCATCGCTTGAACCTGATAATCTTATTATTGTATGTATCAGATTGGTAACTTGATTATAAAATGTCACCACAATTTTTTATTATTATTAAATTCATTACTTATCTAAAGTGTTAATTAATAGTAATTATAGGTAGACTCACCTAATTATGGTGTTTGCCCTGACCCTTACCTGGTCTGGGAGACCATGTCTGGCACAAGCTCGAGTCGAGGGCAAGCCTCTGACTCGGCTACTTGAGTCAAAAATCACTCAAGAGTTTTGATCTGATTAATTGAGTTAAGGGGCTCTTGCTCTAGTCCGGATTCCGTGCCAGAAATATTCTCCCAAACTAGGTGACTAGGTCATTCGTTCGAGTCCTCTCAAACCCGTTTTTATTTTCATAAAATACATCTTTTTTGCCTCGTGTCAAATTCGAGTCAGAGCCATGTGTAATAATTTTTCTTACACGATTTATACACGAACTTAGGGCGTGTCATTAAACCTGTGTCAGAAGCGTGTTAAAGTCCGTGTCAATTTGACACGACCCAATAGACCGTGTCAAAGGTCGTTTTAAATGAAGGTTTGGGTCAAATTTATGCTAAATGTCATCGCAAGTTGACACGAGAAATCACCCCGTGTCAAAGTTCATGTTAATTGACCCCGTGTCATCGCTTGAACCTGATAATCTTATTATTGTATGTATCAGATTGGTAACTTGATTATAAAATGTCACCACAATTTTTTATTATTATTAAATTCATTACTTATCTAAAGTGTTAATTAATAGTAATTATAGGTAGACTCACCTAATTATGGTGTTTGCCCTGACCCTTACCTGGTCTGGGAGACCATGTCTGGCACAAGCTCGAGTCGAGGGCAAGCCTCTGACTCGGCTACTTGAGTCAAAAATCACTCAAGAGTTTTGATCTGATTAATTGAGTTAAGGGGCTCTTGCTCTAGTCCGGATTCCGTGCCAGAAATATTCTCCCAAACTAGGTGACTAGGTCATTCGTTCGAGTCCTCTCAAACCCGTTTTTATTTTCATAAAATACATCTTTTTTGCCTCGTGTCAAATTCGAGTCAGAGCCATGTGTAATAATTTTTCTTACACGATTTATACACGAACTTAGGGCGTGTCATTAAACCTGTGTCAGAAGCGTGTTAAAGTCCGTGTCAATTTGACACGACCCAATAGACCGTGTCAAAGGTCGTTTTAAATGAAGGTTTGGGTCAAATTTATGCTAAATGTCATCGCAAGTTGACACGAGAAATCACCCCGTGTCAAAGTTCATGTTAATTGACCCCGTGTCATCGCTTGAACCTGATAATCTTATTATTGTATGTATCAGATTGGTAACTTGATTATAAAATGTCACCACAATTTTTTATTATTATTAAATTCATTACTTATCTAAAGTGTTAATTAATAGTAATTATAGGTAGACTCACCTAATTATGGTGTTTGCCCTGACCCTTACCTGGTCTGGGAGACCATGTCTGGCACAAGCTCGAGTCGAGGGCAAGCCTCTGACTCGGCTACTTGAGTCAAAAATCACTCAAGAGTTTTGATCTGATTAATTGAGTTAAGGGGCTCTTGCTCTAGTCCGGATTCCGTGCCAGAAATATTCTCCCAAACTAGGTGACTAGGTCATTCGTTCGAGTCCTCTCAAACCCGTTTTTATTTTCATAAAATACATCTTTTTTGCCTCGTGTCAAATTCGAGTCAGAGCCATGTGTAATAATTTTTCTTACACGATTTATACACGAACTTAGGGCGTGTCATTAAACCTGTGTCAGAAGCGTGTTAAAGTCCGTGTCAATTTGACACGACCCAATAGACCGTGTCAAAGGTCGTTTTAAATGAAGGTTTGGGTCAAATTTATGCTAAATGTCATCGCAAGTTGACACGAGAAATCACCCCGTGTCAAAGTTCATGTTAATTGACCCCGTGTCATCGCTTGAACCTGATAATCTTATTATTGTATGTATCAGATTGGTAACTTGATTATAAAATGTCACCACAATTTTTTATTATTATTAAATTCATTACTTATCTAAAGTGTTAATTAATAGTAATTATAGGTAGACTCACCTAATTATGGTGTTTGCCCTGACCCTTACCTGGTCTGGGAGACCATGTCTGGCACAAGCTCGAGTCGAGGGCAAGCCTCTGACTCGGCTACTTGAGTCAAAAATCACTCAAGAGTTTTGATCTGATTAATTGAGTTAAGGGGCTCTTGCTCTAGTCCGGATTCCGTGCCAGAAATATTCTCCCAAACTAGGTGACTAGGTCATTCGTTCGAGTCCTCTCAAACCCGTTTTTATTTTCATAAAATACATCTTTTTTGCCTCGTGTCAAATTCGAGTCAGAGCCATGTGTAATAATTTTTCTTACACGATTTATACACGAACTTAGGGCGTGTCATTAAACCTGTGTCAGAAGCGTGTTAAAGTCCGTGTCAATTTGACACGACCCAATAGACCGTGTCAAAGGTCGTTTTAAATGAAGGTTTGGGTCAAATTTATGCTAAATGTCATCGCAAGTTGACACGAGAAATCACCCCGTGTCAAAGTTCATGTTAATTGACCCCGTGTCATCGCTTGAACCTGATAATCTTATTATTGTATGTATCAGATTGGTAACTTGATTATAAAATGTCACCACAATTTTTTATTATTATTAAATTCATTACTTATCTAAAGTGTTAATTAATAGTAATTATAGGTAGACTCACCTAATTATGGTGTTTGCCCTGACCCTTACCTGGTCTGGGAGACCATGTCTGGCACAAGCTCGAGTCGAGGGCAAGCCTCTGACTCGGCTACTTGAGTCAAAAATCACTCAAGAGTTTTGATCTGATTAATTGAGTTAAGGGGCTCTTGCTCTAGTCCGGATTCCGTGCCAGAAATATTCTCCCAAACTAGGTGACTAGGTCATTCGTTCGAGTCCTCTCAAACCCGTTTTTATTTTCATAAAATACATCTTTTTTGCCTCGTGTCAAATTCGAGTCAGAGCCATGTGTAATAATTTTTCTTACACGATTTATACACGAACTTAGGGCGTGTCATTAAACCTGTGTCAGAAGCGTGTTAAAGTCCGTGTCAATTTGACACGACCCAATAGACCGTGTCAAAGGTCGTTTTAAATGAAGGTTTGGGTCAAATTTATGCTAAATGTCATCGCAAGTTGACACGAGAAATCACCCCGTGTCAAAGTTCATGTTAATTGACCCCGTGTCATCGCTTGAACCTGATAATCTTATTATTGTATGTATCAGATTGGTAACTTGATTATAAAATGTCACCACAATTTTTTATTATTATTAAATTCATTACTTATCTAAAGTGTTAATTAATAGTAATTATAGGTAGACTCACCTAATTATGGTGTTTGCCCTGACCCTTACCTGGTCTGGGAGACCATGTCTGGCACAAGCTCGAGTCGAGGGCAAGCCTCTGACTCGGCTACTTGAGTCAAAAATCACTCAAGAGTTTTGATCTGATTAATTGAGTTAAGGGGCTCTTGCTCTAGTCCGGATTCCGTGCCAGAAATATTCTCCCAAACTAGGTGACTAGGTCATTCGTTCGAGTCCTCTCAAACCCGTTTTTATTTTCATAAAATACATCTTTTTTGCCTCGTGTCAAATTCGAGTCAGAGCCATGTGTAATAATTTTTCTTACACGATTTATACACGAACTTAGGGCGTGTCATTAAACCTGTGTCAGAAGCGTGTTAAAGTCCGTGTCAATTTGACACGACCCAATAGACCGTGTCAAAGGTCGTTTTAAATGAAGGTTTGGGTCAAATTTATGCTAAATGTCATCGCAAGTTGACACGAGAAATCACCCCGTGTCAAAGTTCATGTTAATTGACCCCGTGTCATCGCTTGAACCTGATAATCTTATTATTGTATGTATCAGATTGGTAACTTGATTATAAAATGTCACCACAATTTTTTATTATTATTAAATTCATTACTTATCTAAAGTGTTAATTAATAGTAATTATAGGTAGACTCACCTAATTATGGTGTTTGCCCTGACCCTTACCTGGTCTGGGAGACCATGTCTGGCACAAGCTCGAGTCGAGGGCAAGCCTCTGACTCGGCTACTTGAGTCAAAAATCACTCAAGAGTTTTGATCTGATTAATTGAGTTAAGGGGCTCTTGCTCTAGTCCGGATTCCGTGCCAGAAATATTCTCCCAAACTAGGTGACTAGGTCATTCGTTCGAGTCCTCTCAAACCCGTTTTTATTTTCATAAAATACATCTTTTTTGCCTCGTGTCAAATTCGAGTCAGAGCCATGTGTAATAATTTTTCTTACACGATTTATACACGAACTTAGGGCGTGTCATTAAACCTGTGTCAGAAGCGTGTTAAAGTCCGTGTCAATTTGACACGACCCAATAGACCGTGTCAAAGGTCGTTTTAAATGAAGGTTTGGGTCAAATTTATGCTAAATGTCATCGCAAGTTGACACGAGAAATCACCCCGTGTCAAAGTTCATGTTAATTGACCCCGTGTCATCGCTTGAACCTGATAATCTTATTATTGTATGTATCAGATTGGTAACTTGATTATAAAATGTCACCACAATTTTTTATTATTATTAAATTCATTACTTATCTAAAGTGTTAATTAATAGTAATTATAGGTAGACTCACCTAATTATGGTGTTTGCCCTGACCCTTACCTGGTCTGGGAGACCATGTCTGGCACAAGCTCGAGTCGAGGGCAAGCCTCTGACTCGGCTACTTGAGTCAAAAATCACTCAAGAGTTTTGATCTGATTAATTGAGTTAAGGGGCTCTTGCTCTAGTCCGGATTCCGTGCCAGAAATATTCTCCCAAACTAGGTGACTAGGTCATTCGTTCGAGTCCTCTCAAACCCGTTTTTATTTTCATAAAATACATCTTTTTTGCCTCGTGTCAAATTCGAGTCAGAGCCATGTGTAATAATTTTTCTTACACGATTTATACACGAACTTAGGGCGTGTCATTAAACCTGTGTCAGAAGCGTGTTAAAGTCCGTGTCAATTTGACACGACCCAATAGACCGTGTCAAAGGTCGTTTTAAATGAAGGTTTGGGTCAAATTTATGCTAAATGTCATCGCAAGTTGACACGAGAAATCACCCCGTGTCAAAGTTCATGTTAATTGACCCCGTGTCATCGCTTGAACCTGATAATCTTATTATTGTATGTATCAGATTGGTAACTTGATTATAAAATGTCACCACAATTTTTTATTATTATTAAATTCATTACTTATCTAAAGTGTTAATTAATAGTAATTATAGGTAGACTCACCTAATTATGGTGTTTGCCCTGACCCTTACCTGGTCTGGGAGACCATGTCTGGCACAAGCTCGAGTCGAGGGCAAGCCTCTGACTCGGCTACTTGAGTCAAAAATCACTCAAGAGTTTTGATCTGATTAATTGAGTTAAGGGGCTCTTGCTCTAGTCCGGATTCCGTGCCAGAAATATTCTCCCAAACTAGGTGACTAGGTCATTCGTTCGAGTCCTCTCAAACCCGTTTTTATTTTCATAAAATACATCTTTTTTGCCTCGTGTCAAATTCGAGTCAGAGCCATGTGTAATAATTTTTCTTACACGATTTATACACGAACTTAGGGCGTGTCATTAAACCTGTGTCAGAAGCGTGTTAAAGTCCGTGTCAATTTGACACGACCCAATAGACCGTGTCAAAGGTCGTTTTAAATGAAGGTTTGGGTCAAATTTATGCTAAATGTCATCGCAAGTTGACACGAGAAATCACCCCGTGTCAAAGTTCATGTTAATTGACCCCGTGTCATCGCTTGAACCTGATAATCTTATTATTGTATGTATCAGATTGGTAACTTGATTATAAAATGTCACCACAATTTTTTATTATTATTAAATTCATTACTTATCTAAAGTGTTAATTAATAGTAATTATAGGTAGACTCACCTAATTATGGTGTTTGCCCTGACCCTTACCTGGTCTGGGAGACCATGTCTGGCACAAGCTCGAGTCGAGGGCAAGCCTCTGACTCGGCTACTTGAGTCAAAAATCACTCAAGAGTTTTGATCTGATTAATTGAGTTAAGGGGCTCTTGCTCTAGTCCGGATTCCGTGCCAGAAATATTCTCCCAAACTAGGTGACTAGGTCATTCGTTCGAGTCCTCTCAAACCCGTTTTTATTTTCATAAAATACATCTTTTTTGCCTCGTGTCAAATTCGAGTCAGAGCCATGTGTAATAATTTTTCTTACACGATTTATACACGAACTTAGGGCGTGTCATTAAACCTGTGTCAGAAGCGTGTTAAAGTCCGTGTCAATTTGACACGACCCAATAGACCGTGTCAAAGGTCGTTTTAAATGAAGGTTTGGGTCAAATTTATGCTAAATGTCATCGCAAGTTGACACGAGAAATCACCCCGTGTCAAAGTTCATGTTAATTGACCCCGTGTCATCGCTTGAACCTGATAATCTTATTATTGTATGTATCAGATTGGTAACTTGATTATAAAATGTCACCACAATTTTTTATTATTATTAAATTCATTACTTATCTAAAGTGTTAATTAATAGTAATTATAGGTAGACTCACCTAATTATGGTGTTTGCCCTGACCCTTACCTGGTCTGGGAGACCATGTCTGGCACAAGCTCGAGTCGAGGGCAAGCCTCTGACTCGGCTACTTGAGTCAAAAATCACTCAAGAGTTTTGATCTGATTAATTGAGTTAAGGGGCTCTTGCTCTAGTCCGGATTCCGTGCCAGAAATATTCTCCCAAACTAGGTGACTAGGTCATTCGTTCGAGTCCTCTCAAACCCGTTTTTATTTTCATAAAATACATCTTTTTTGCCTCGTGTCAAATTCGAGTCAGAGCCATGTGTAATAATTTTTCTTACACGATTTATACACGAACTTAGGGCGTGTCATTAAACCTGTGTCAGAAGCGTGTTAAAGTCCGTGTCAATTTGACACGACCCAATAGACCGTGTCAAAGGTCGTTTTAAATGAAGGTTTGGGTCAAATTTATGCTAAATGTCATCGCAAGTTGACACGAGAAATCACCCCGTGTCAAAGTTCATGTTAATTGACCCCGTGTCATCGCTTGAACCTGATAATCTTATTATTGTATGTATCAGATTGGTAACTTGATTATAAAATGTCACCACAATTTTTTATTATTATTAAATTCATTACTTATCTAAAGTGTTAATTAATAGTAATTATAGGTAGACTCACCTAATTATGGTGTTTGCCCTGACCCTTACCTGGTCTGGGAGACCATGTCTGGCACAAGCTCGAGTCGAGGGCAAGCCTCTGACTCGGCTACTTGAGTCAAAAATCACTCAAGAGTTTTGATCTGATTAATTGAGTTAAGGGGCTCTTGCTCTAGTCCGGATTCCGTGCCAGAAATATTCTCCCAAACTAGGTGACTAGGTCATTCGTTCGAGTCCTCTCAAACCCGTTTTTATTTTCATAAAATACATCTTTTTTGCCTCGTGTCAAATTCGAGTCAGAGCCATGTGTAATAATTTTTCTTACACGATTTATACACGAACTTAGGGCGTGTCATTAAACCTGTGTCAGAAGCGTGTTAAAGTCCGTGTCAATTTGACACGACCCAATAGACCGTGTCAAAGGTCGTTTTAAATGAAGGTTTGGGTCAAATTTATGCTAAATGTCATCGCAAGTTGACACGAGAAATCACCCCGTGTCAAAGTTCATGTTAATTGACCCCGTGTCATCGCTTGAACCTGATAATCTTATTATTGTATGTATCAGATTGGTAACTTGATTATAAAATGTCACCACAATTTTTTATTATTATTAAATTCATTACTTATCTAAAGTGTTAATTAATAGTAATTATAGGTAGACTCACCTAATTATGGTGTTTGCCCTGACCCTTACCTGGTCTGGGAGACCATGTCTGGCACAAGCTCGAGTCGAGGGCAAGCCTCTGACTCGGCTACTTGAGTCAAAAATCACTCAAGAGTTTTGATCTGATTAATTGAGTTAAGGGGCTCTTGCTCTAGTCCGGATTCCGTGCCAGAAATATTCTCCCAAACTAGGTGACTAGGTCATTCGTTCGAGTCCTCTCAAACCCGTTTTTATTTTCATAAAATACATCTTTTTTGCCTCGTGTCAAATTCGAGTCAGAGCCATGTGTAATAATTTTTCTTACACGATTTATACACGAACTTAGGGCGTGTCATTAAACCTGTGTCAGAAGCGTGTTAAAGTCCGTGTCAATTTGACACGACCCAATAGACCGTGTCAAAGGTCGTTTTAAATGAAGGTTTGGGTCAAATTTATGCTAAATGTCATCGCAAGTTGACACGAGAAATCACCCCGTGTCAAAGTTCATGTTAATTGACCCCGTGTCATCGCTTGAACCTGATAATCTTATTATTGTATGTATCAGATTGGTAACTTGATTATAAAATGTCACCACAATTTTTTATTATTATTAAATTCATTACTTATCTAAAGTGTTAATTAATAGTAATTATAGGTAGACTCACCTAATTATGGTGTTTGCCCTGACCCTTACCTGGTCTGGGAGACCATGTCTGGCACAAGCTCGAGTCGAGGGCAAGCCTCTGACTCGGCTACTTGAGTCAAAAATCACTCAAGAGTTTTGATCTGATTAATTGAGTTAAGGGGCTCTTGCTCTAGTCCGGATTCCGTGCCAGAAATATTCTCCCAAACTAGGTGACTAGGTCATTCGTTCGAGTCCTCTCAAACCCGTTTTTATTTTCATAAAATACATCTTTTTTGCCTCGTGTCAAATTCGAGTCAGAGCCATGTGTAATAATTTTTCTTACACGATTTATACACGAACTTAGGGCGTGTCATTAAACCTGTGTCAGAAGCGTGTTAAAGTCCGTGTCAATTTGACACGACCCAATAGACCGTGTCAAAGGTCGTTTTAAATGAAGGTTTGGGTCAAATTTATGCTAAATGTCATCGCAAGTTGACACGAGAAATCACCCCGTGTCAAAGTTCATGTTAATTGACCCCGTGTCATCGCTTGAACCTGATAATCTTATTATTGTATGTATCAGATTGGTAACTTGATTATAAAATGTCACCACAATTTTTTATTATTATTAAATTCATTACTTATCTAAAGTGTTAATTAATAGTAATTATAGGTAGACTCACCTAATTATGGTGTTTGCCCTGACCCTTACCTGGTCTGGGAGACCATGTCTGGCACAAGCTCGAGTCGAGGGCAAGCCTCTGACTCGGCTACTTGAGTCAAAAATCACTCAAGAGTTTTGATCTGATTAATTGAGTTAAGGGGCTCTTGCTCTAGTCCGGATTCCGTGCCAGAAATATTCTCCCAAACTAGGTGACTAGGTCATTCGTTCGAGTCCTCTCAAACCCGTTTTTATTTTCATAAAATACATCTTTTTTGCCTCGTGTCAAATTCGAGTCAGAGCCATGTGTAATAATTTTTCTTACACGATTTATACACGAACTTAGGGCGTGTCATTAAACCTGTGTCAGAAGCGTGTTAAAGTCCGTGTCAATTTGACACGACCCAATAGACCGTGTCAAAGGTCGTTTTAAATGAAGGTTTGGGTCAAATTTATGCTAAATGTCATCGCAAGTTGACACGAGAAATCACCCCGTGTCAAAGTTCATGTTAATTGACCCCGTGTCATCGCTTGAACCTGATAATCTTATTATTGTATGTATCAGATTGGTAACTTGATTATAAAATGTCACCACAATTTTTTATTATTATTAAATTCATTACTTATCTAAAGTGTTAATTAATAGTAATTATAGGTAGACTCACCTAATTATGGTGTTTGCCCTGACCCTTACCTGGTCTGGGAGACCATGTCTGGCACAAGCTCGAGTCGAGGGCAAGCCTCTGACTCGGCTACTTGAGTCAAAAATCACTCAAGAGTTTTGATCTGATTAATTGAGTTAAGGGGCTCTTGCTCTAGTCCGGATTCCGTGCCAGAAATATTCTCCCAAACTAGGTGACTAGGTCATTCGTTCGAGTCCTCTCAAACCCGTTTTTATTTTCATAAAATACATCTTTTTTGCCTCGTGTCAAATTCGAGTCAGAGCCATGTGTAATAATTTTTCTTACACGATTTATACACGAACTTAGGGCGTGTCATTAAACCTGTGTCAGAAGCGTGTTAAAGTCCGTGTCAATTTGACACGACCCAATAGACCGTGTCAAAGGTCGTTTTAAATGAAGGTTTGGGTCAAATTTATGCTAAATGTCATCGCAAGTTGACACGAGAAATCACCCCGTGTCAAAGTTCATGTTAATTGACCCCGTGTCATCGCTTGAACCTGATAATCTTATTATTGTATGTATCAGATTGGTAACTTGATTATAAAATGTCACCACAATTTTTTATTATTATTAAATTCATTACTTATCTAAAGTGTTAATTAATAGTAATTATAGGTAGACTCACCTAATTATGGTGTTTGCCCTGACCCTTACCTGGTCTGGGAGACCATGTCTGGCACAAGCTCGAGTCGAGGGCAAGCCTCTGACTCGGCTACTTGAGTCAAAAATCACTCAAGAGTTTTGATCTGATTAATTGAGTTAAGGGGCTCTTGCTCTAGTCCGGATTCCGTGCCAGAAATATTCTCCCAAACTAGGTGACTAGGTCATTCGTTCGAGTCCTCTCAAACCCGTTTTTATTTTCATAAAATACATCTTTTTTGCCTCGTGTCAAATTCGAGTCAGAGCCATGTGTAATAATTTTTCTTACACGATTTATACACGAACTTAGGGCGTGTCATTAAACCTGTGTCAGAAGCGTGTTAAAGTCCGTGTCAATTTGACACGACCCAATAGACCGTGTCAAAGGTCGTTTTAAATGAAGGTTTGGGTCAAATTTATGCTAAATGTCATCGCAAGTTGACACGAGAAATCACCCCGTGTCAAAGTTCATGTTAATTGACCCCGTGTCATCGCTTGAACCTGATAATCTTATTATTGTATGTATCAGATTGGTAACTTGATTATAAAATGTCACCACAATTTTTTATTATTATTAAATTCATTACTTATCTAAAGTGTTAATTAATAGTAATTATAGGTAGACTCACCTAATTATGGTGTTTGCCCTGACCCTTACCTGGTCTGGGAGACCATGTCTGGCACAAGCTCGAGTCGAGGGCAAGCCTCTGACTCGGCTACTTGAGTCAAAAATCACTCAAGAGTTTTGATCTGATTAATTGAGTTAAGGGGCTCTTGCTCTAGTCCGGATTCCGTGCCAGAAATATTCTCCCAAACTAGGTGACTAGGTCATTCGTTCGAGTCCTCTCAAACCCGTTTTTATTTTCATAAAATACATCTTTTTTGCCTCGTGTCAAATTCGAGTCAGAGCCATGTGTAATAATTTTTCTTACACGATTTATACACGAACTTAGGGCGTGTCATTAAACCTGTGTCAGAAGCGTGTTAAAGTCCGTGTCAATTTGACACGACCCAATAGACCGTGTCAAAGGTCGTTTTAAATGAAGGTTTGGGTCAAATTTATGCTAAATGTCATCGCAAGTTGACACGAGAAATCACCCCGTGTCAAAGTTCATGTTAATTGACCCCGTGTCATCGCTTGAACCTGATAATCTTATTATTGTATGTATCAGATTGGTAACTTGATTATAAAATGTCACCACAATTTTTTATTATTATTAAATTCATTACTTATCTAAAGTGTTAATTAATAGTAATTATAGGTAGACTCACCTAATTATGGTGTTTGCCCTGACCCTTACCTGGTCTGGGAGACCATGTCTGGCACAAGCTCGAGTCGAGGGCAAGCCTCTGACTCGGCTACTTGAGTCAAAAATCACTCAAGAGTTTTGATCTGATTAATTGAGTTAAGGGGCTCTTGCTCTAGTCCGGATTCCGTGCCAGAAATATTCTCCCAAACTAGGTGACTAGGTCATTCGTTCGAGTCCTCTCAAACCCGTTTTTATTTTCATAAAATACATCTTTTTTGCCTCGTGTCAAATTCGAGTCAGAGCCATGTGTAATAATTTTTCTTACACGATTTATACACGAACTTAGGGCGTGTCATTAAACCTGTGTCAGAAGCGTGTTAAAGTCCGTGTCAATTTGACACGACCCAATAGACCGTGTCAAAGGTCGTTTTAAATGAAGGTTTGGGTCAAATTTATGCTAAATGTCATCGCAAGTTGACACGAGAAATCACCCCGTGTCAAAGTTCATGTTAATTGACCCCGTGTCATCGCTTGAACCTGATAATCTTATTATTGTATGTATCAGATTGGTAACTTGATTATAAAATGTCACCACAATTTTTTATTATTATTAAATTCATTACTTATCTAAAGTGTTAATTAATAGTAATTATAGGTAGACTCACCTAATTATGGTGTTTGCCCTGACCCTTACCTGGTCTGGGAGACCATGTCTGGCACAAGCTCGAGTCGAGGGCAAGCCTCTGACTCGGCTACTTGAGTCAAAAATCACTCAAGAGTTTTGATCTGATTAATTGAGTTAAGGGGCTCTTGCTCTAGTCCGGATTCCGTGCCAGAAATATTCTCCCAAACTAGGTGACTAGGTCATTCGTTCGAGTCCTCTCAAACCCGTTTTTATTTTCATAAAATACATCTTTTTTGCCTCGTGTCAAATTCGAGTCAGAGCCATGTGTAATAATTTTTCTTACACGATTTATACACGAACTTAGGGCGTGTCATTAAACCTGTGTCAGAAGCGTGTTAAAGTCCGTGTCAATTTGACACGACCCAATAGACCGTGTCAAAGGTCGTTTTAAATGAAGGTTTGGGTCAAATTTATGCTAAATGTCATCGCAAGTTGACACGAGAAATCACCCCGTGTCAAAGTTCATGTTAATTGACCCCGTGTCATCGCTTGAACCTGATAATCTTATTATTGTATGTATCAGATTGGTAACTTGATTATAAAATGTCACCACAATTTTTTATTATTATTAAATTCATTACTTATCTAAAGTGTTAATTAATAGTAATTATAGGTAGACTCACCTAATTATGGTGTTTGCCCTGACCCTTACCTGGTCTGGGAGACCATGTCTGGCACAAGCTCGAGTCGAGGGCAAGCCTCTGACTCGGCTACTTGAGTCAAAAATCACTCAAGAGTTTTGATCTGATTAATTGAGTTAAGGGGCTCTTGCTCTAGTCCGGATTCCGTGCCAGAAATATTCTCCCAAACTAGGTGACTAGGTCATTCGTTCGAGTCCTCTCAAACCCGTTTTTATTTTCATAAAATACATCTTTTTTGCCTCGTGTCAAATTCGAGTCAGAGCCATGTGTAATAATTTTTCTTACACGATTTATACACGAACTTAGGGCGTGTCATTAAACCTGTGTCAGAAGCGTGTTAAAGTCCGTGTCAATTTGACACGACCCAATAGACCGTGTCAAAGGTCGTTTTAAATGAAGGTTTGGGTCAAATTTATGCTAAATGTCATCGCAAGTTGACACGAGAAATCACCCCGTGTCAAAGTTCATGTTAATTGACCCCGTGTCATCGCTTGAACCTGATAATCTTATTATTGTATGTATCAGATTGGTAACTTGATTATAAAATGTCACCACAATTTTTTATTATTATTAAATTCATTACTTATCTAAAGTGTTAATTAATAGTAATTATAGGTAGACTCACCTAATTATGGTGTTTGCCCTGACCCTTACCTGGTCTGGGAGACCATGTCTGGCACAAGCTCGAGTCGAGGGCAAGCCTCTGACTCGGCTACTTGAGTCAAAAATCACTCAAGAGTTTTGATCTGATTAATTGAGTTAAGGGGCTCTTGCTCTAGTCCGGATTCCGTGCCAGAAATATTCTCCCAAACTAGGTGACTAGGTCATTCGTTCGAGTCCTCTCAAACCCGTTTTTATTTTCATAAAATACATCTTTTTTGCCTCGTGTCAAATTCGAGTCAGAGCCATGTGTAATAATTTTTCTTACACGATTTATACACGAACTTAGGGCGTGTCATTAAACCTGTGTCAGAAGCGTGTTAAAGTCCGTGTCAATTTGACACGACCCAATAGACCGTGTCAAAGGTCGTTTTAAATGAAGGTTTGGGTCAAATTTATGCTAAATGTCATCGCAAGTTGACACGAGAAATCACCCCGTGTCAAAGTTCATGTTAATTGACCCCGTGTCATCGCTTGAACCTGATAATCTTATTATTGTATGTATCAGATTGGTAACTTGATTATAAAATGTCACCACAATTTTTTATTATTATTAAATTCATTACTTATCTAAAGTGTTAATTAATAGTAATTATAGGTAGACTCACCTAATTATGGTGTTTGCCCTGACCCTTACCTGGTCTGGGAGACCATGTCTGGCACAAGCTCGAGTCGAGGGCAAGCCTCTGACTCGGCTACTTGAGTCAAAAATCACTCAAGAGTTTTGATCTGATTAATTGAGTTAAGGGGCTCTTGCTCTAGTCCGGATTCCGTGCCAGAAATATTCTCCCAAACTAGGTGACTAGGTCATTCGTTCGAGTCCTCTCAAACCCGTTTTTATTTTCATAAAATACATCTTTTTTGCCTCGTGTCAAATTCGAGTCAGAGCCATGTGTAATAATTTTTCTTACACGATTTATACACGAACTTAGGGCGTGTCATTAAACCTGTGTCAGAAGCGTGTTAAAGTCCGTGTCAATTTGACACGACCCAATAGACCGTGTCAAAGGTCGTTTTAAATGAAGGTTTGGGTCAAATTTATGCTAAATGTCATCGCAAGTTGACACGAGAAATCACCCCGTGTCAAAGTTCATGTTAATTGACCCCGTGTCATCGCTTGAACCTGATAATCTTATTATTGTATGTATCAGATTGGTAACTTGATTATAAAATGTCACCACAATTTTTTATTATTATTAAATTCATTACTTATCTAAAGTGTTAATTAATAGTAATTATAGGTAGACTCACCTAATTATGGTGTTTGCCCTGACCCTTACCTGGTCTGGGAGACCATGTCTGGCACAAGCTCGAGTCGAGGGCAAGCCTCTGACTCGGCTACTTGAGTCAAAAATCACTCAAGAGTTTTGATCTGATTAATTGAGTTAAGGGGCTCTTGCTCTAGTCCGGATTCCGTGCCAGAAATATTCTCCCAAACTAGGTGACTAGGTCATTCGTTCGAGTCCTCTCAAACCCGTTTTTATTTTCATAAAATACATCTTTTTTGCCTCGTGTCAAATTCGAGTCAGAGCCATGTGTAATAATTTTTCTTACACGATTTATACACGAACTTAGGGCGTGTCATTAAACCTGTGTCAGAAGCGTGTTAAAGTCCGTGTCAATTTGACACGACCCAATAGACCGTGTCAAAGGTCGTTTTAAATGAAGGTTTGGGTCAAATTTATGCTAAATGTCATCGCAAGTTGACACGAGAAATCACCCCGTGTCAAAGTTCATGTTAATTGACCCCGTGTCATCGCTTGAACCTGATAATCTTATTATTGTATGTATCAGATTGGTAACTTGATTATAAAATGTCACCACAATTTTTTATTATTATTAAATTCATTACTTATCTAAAGTGTTAATTAATAGTAATTATAGGTAGACTCACCTAATTATGGTGTTTGCCCTGACCCTTACCTGGTCTGGGAGACCATGTCTGGCACAAGCTCGAGTCGAGGGCAAGCCTCTGACTCGGCTACTTGAGTCAAAAATCACTCAAGAGTTTTGATCTGATTAATTGAGTTAAGGGGCTCTTGCTCTAGTCCGGATTCCGTGCCAGAAATATTCTCCCAAACTAGGTGACTAGGTCATTCGTTCGAGTCCTCTCAAACCCGTTTTTATTTTCATAAAATACATCTTTTTTGCCTCGTGTCAAATTCGAGTCAGAGCCATGTGTAATAATTTTTCTTACACGATTTATACACGAACTTAGGGCGTGTCATTAAACCTGTGTCAGAAGCGTGTTAAAGTCCGTGTCAATTTGACACGACCCAATAGACCGTGTCAAAGGTCGTTTTAAATGAAGGTTTGGGTCAAATTTATGCTAAATGTCATCGCAAGTTGACACGAGAAATCACCCCGTGTCAAAGTTCATGTTAATTGACCCCGTGTCATCGCTTGAACCTGATAATCTTATTATTGTATGTATCAGATTGGTAACTTGATTATAAAATGTCACCACAATTTTTTATTATTATTAAATTCATTACTTATCTAAAGTGTTAATTAATAGTAATTATAGGTAGACTCACCTAATTATGGTGTTTGCCCTGACCCTTACCTGGTCTGGGAGACCATGTCTGGCACAAGCTCGAGTCGAGGGCAAGCCTCTGACTCGGCTACTTGAGTCAAAAATCACTCAAGAGTTTTGATCTGATTAATTGAGTTAAGGGGCTCTTGCTCTAGTCCGGATTCCGTGCCAGAAATATTCTCCCAAACTAGGTGACTAGGTCATTCGTTCGAGTCCTCTCAAACCCGTTTTTATTTTCATAAAATACATCTTTTTTGCCTCGTGTCAAATTCGAGTCAGAGCCATGTGTAATAATTTTTCTTACACGATTTATACACGAACTTAGGGCGTGTCATTAAACCTGTGTCAGAAGCGTGTTAAAGTCCGTGTCAATTTGACACGACCCAATAGACCGTGTCAAAGGTCGTTTTAAATGAAGGTTTGGGTCAAATTTATGCTAAATGTCATCGCAAGTTGACACGAGAAATCACCCCGTGTCAAAGTTCATGTTAATTGACCCCGTGTCATCGCTTGAACCTGATAATCTTATTATTGTATGTATCAGATTGGTAACTTGATTATAAAATGTCACCACAATTTTTTATTATTATTAAATTCATTACTTATCTAAAGTGTTAATTAATAGTAATTATAGGTAGACTCACCTAATTATGGTGTTTGCCCTGACCCTTACCTGGTCTGGGAGACCATGTCTGGCACAAGCTCGAGTCGAGGGCAAGCCTCTGACTCGGCTACTTGAGTCAAAAATCACTCAAGAGTTTTGATCTGATTAATTGAGTTAAGGGGCTCTTGCTCTAGTCCGGATTCCGTGCCAGAAATATTCTCCCAAACTAGGTGACTAGGTCATTCGTTCGAGTCCTCTCAAACCCGTTTTTATTTTCATAAAATACATCTTTTTTGCCTCGTGTCAAATTCGAGTCAGAGCCATGTGTAATAATTTTTCTTACACGATTTATACACGAACTTAGGGCGTGTCATTAAACCTGTGTCAGAAGCGTGTTAAAGTCCGTGTCAATTTGACACGACCCAATAGACCGTGTCAAAGGTCGTTTTAAATGAAGGTTTGGGTCAAATTTATGCTAAATGTCATCGCAAGTTGACACGAGAAATCACCCCGTGTCAAAGTTCATGTTAATTGACCCCGTGTCATCGCTTGAACCTGATAATCTTATTATTGTATGTATCAGATTGGTAACTTGATTATAAAATGTCACCACAATTTTTTATTATTATTAAATTCATTACTTATCTAAAGTGTTAATTAATAGTAATTATAGGTAGACTCACCTAATTATGGTGTTTGCCCTGACCCTTACCTGGTCTGGGAGACCATGTCTGGCACAAGCTCGAGTCGAGGGCAAGCCTCTGACTCGGCTACTTGAGTCAAAAATCACTCAAGAGTTTTGATCTGATTAATTGAGTTAAGGGGCTCTTGCTCTAGTCCGGATTCCGTGCCAGAAATATTCTCCCAAACTAGGTGACTAGGTCATTCGTTCGAGTCCTCTCAAACCCGTTTTTATTTTCATAAAATACATCTTTTTTGCCTCGTGTCAAATTCGAGTCAGAGCCATGTGTAATAATTTTTCTTACACGATTTATACACGAACTTAGGGCGTGTCATTAAACCTGTGTCAGAAGCGTGTTAAAGTCCGTGTCAATTTGACACGACCCAATAGACCGTGTCAAAGGTCGTTTTAAATGAAGGTTTGGGTCAAATTTATGCTAAATGTCATCGCAAGTTGACACGAGAAATCACCCCGTGTCAAAGTTCATGTTAATTGACCCCGTGTCATCGCTTGAACCTGATAATCTTATTATTGTATGTATCAGATTGGTAACTTGATTATAAAATGTCACCACAATTTTTTATTATTATTAAATTCATTACTTATCTAAAGTGTTAATTAATAGTAATTATAGGTAGACTCACCTAATTATGGTGTTTGCCCTGACCCTTACCTGGTCTGGGAGACCATGTCTGGCACAAGCTCGAGTCGAGGGCAAGCCTCTGACTCGGCTACTTGAGTCAAAAATCACTCAAGAGTTTTGATCTGATTAATTGAGTTAAGGGGCTCTTGCTCTAGTCCGGATTCCGTGCCAGAAATATTCTCCCAAACTAGGTGACTAGGTCATTCGTTCGAGTCCTCTCAAACCCGTTTTTATTTTCATAAAATACATCTTTTTTGCCTCGTGTCAAATTCGAGTCAGAGCCATGTGTAATAATTTTTCTTACACGATTTATACACGAACTTAGGGCGTGTCATTAAACCTGTGTCAGAAGCGTGTTAAAGTCCGTGTCAATTTGACACGACCCAATAGACCGTGTCAAAGGTCGTTTTAAATGAAGGTTTGGGTCAAATTTATGCTAAATGTCATCGCAAGTTGACACGAGAAATCACCCCGTGTCAAAGTTCATGTTAATTGACCCCGTGTCATCGCTTGAACCTGATAATCTTATTATTGTATGTATCAGATTGGTAACTTGATTATAAAATGTCACCACAATTTTTTATTATTATTAAATTCATTACTTATCTAAAGTGTTAATTAATAGTAATTATAGGTAGACTCACCTAATTATGGTGTTTGCCCTGACCCTTACCTGGTCTGGGAGACCATGTCTGGCACAAGCTCGAGTCGAGGGCAAGCCTCTGACTCGGCTACTTGAGTCAAAAATCACTCAAGAGTTTTGATCTGATTAATTGAGTTAAGGGGCTCTTGCTCTAGTCCGGATTCCGTGCCAGAAATATTCTCCCAAACTAGGTGACTAGGTCATTCGTTCGAGTCCTCTCAAACCCGTTTTTATTTTCATAAAATACATCTTTTTTGCCTCGTGTCAAATTCGAGTCAGAGCCATGTGTAATAATTTTTCTTACACGATTTATACACGAACTTAGGGCGTGTCATTAAACCTGTGTCAGAAGCGTGTTAAAGTCCGTGTCAATTTGACACGACCCAATAGACCGTGTCAAAGGTCGTTTTAAATGAAGGTTTGGGTCAAATTTATGCTAAATGTCATCGCAAGTTGACACGAGAAATCACCCCGTGTCAAAGTTCATGTTAATTGACCCCGTGTCATCGCTTGAACCTGATAATCTTATTATTGTATGTATCAGATTGGTAACTTGATTATAAAATGTCACCACAATTTTTTATTATTATTAAATTCATTACTTATCTAAAGTGTTAATTAATAGTAATTATAGGTAGACTCACCTAATTATGGTGTTTGCCCTGACCCTTACCTGGTCTGGGAGACCATGTCTGGCACAAGCTCGAGTCGAGGGCAAGCCTCTGACTCGGCTACTTGAGTCAAAAATCACTCAAGAGTTTTGATCTGATTAATTGAGTTAAGGGGCTCTTGCTCTAGTCCGGATTCCGTGCCAGAAATATTCTCCCAAACTAGGTGACTAGGTCATTCGTTCGAGTCCTCTCAAACCCGTTTTTATTTTCATAAAATACATCTTTTTTGCCTCGTGTCAAATTCGAGTCAGAGCCATGTGTAATAATTTTTCTTACACGATTTATACACGAACTTAGGGCGTGTCATTAAACCTGTGTCAGAAGCGTGTTAAAGTCCGTGTCAATTTGACACGACCCAATAGACCGTGTCAAAGGTCGTTTTAAATGAAGGTTTGGGTCAAATTTATGCTAAATGTCATCGCAAGTTGACACGAGAAATCACCCCGTGTCAAAGTTCATGTTAATTGACCCCGTGTCATCGCTTGAACCTGATAATCTTATTATTGTATGTATCAGATTGGTAACTTGATTATAAAATGTCACCACAATTTTTTATTATTATTAAATTCATTACTTATCTAAAGTGTTAATTAATAGTAATTATAGGTAGACTCACCTAATTATGGTGTTTGCCCTGACCCTTACCTGGTCTGGGAGACCATGTCTGGCACAAGCTCGAGTCGAGGGCAAGCCTCTGACTCGGCTACTTGAGTCAAAAATCACTCAAGAGTTTTGATCTGATTAATTGAGTTAAGGGGCTCTTGCTCTAGTCCGGATTCCGTGCCAGAAATATTCTCCCAAACTAGGTGACTAGGTCATTCGTTCGAGTCCTCTCAAACCCGTTTTTATTTTCATAAAATACATCTTTTTTGCCTCGTGTCAAATTCGAGTCAGAGCCATGTGTAATAATTTTTCTTACACGATTTATACACGAACTTAGGGCGTGTCATTAAACCTGTGTCAGAAGCGTGTTAAAGTCCGTGTCAATTTGACACGACCCAATAGACCGTGTCAAAGGTCGTTTTAAATGAAGGTTTGGGTCAAATTTATGCTAAATGTCATCGCAAGTTGACACGAGAAATCACCCCGTGTCAAAGTTCATGTTAATTGACCCCGTGTCATCGCTTGAACCTGATAATCTTATTATTGTATGTATCAGATTGGTAACTTGATTATAAAATGTCACCACAATTTTTTATTATTATTAAATTCATTACTTATCTAAAGTGTTAATTAATAGTAATTATAGGTAGACTCACCTAATTATGGTGTTTGCCCTGACCCTTACCTGGTCTGGGAGACCATGTCTGGCACAAGCTCGAGTCGAGGGCAAGCCTCTGACTCGGCTACTTGAGTCAAAAATCACTCAAGAGTTTTGATCTGATTAATTGAGTTAAGGGGCTCTTGCTCTAGTCCGGATTCCGTGCCAGAAATATTCTCCCAAACTAGGTGACTAGGTCATTCGTTCGAGTCCTCTCAAACCCGTTTTTATTTTCATAAAATACATCTTTTTTGCCTCGTGTCAAATTCGAGTCAGAGCCATGTGTAATAATTTTTCTTACACGATTTATACACGAACTTAGGGCGTGTCATTAAACCTGTGTCAGAAGCGTGTTAAAGTCCGTGTCAATTTGACACGACCCAATAGACCGTGTCAAAGGTCGTTTTAAATGAAGGTTTGGGTCAAATTTATGCTAAATGTCATCGCAAGTTGACACGAGAAATCACCCCGTGTCAAAGTTCATGTTAATTGACCCCGTGTCATCGCTTGAACCTGATAATCTTATTATTGTATGTATCAGATTGGTAACTTGATTATAAAATGTCACCACAATTTTTTATTATTATTAAATTCATTACTTATCTAAAGTGTTAATTAATAGTAATTATAGGTAGACTCACCTAATTATGGTGTTTGCCCTGACCCTTACCTGGTCTGGGAGACCATGTCTGGCACAAGCTCGAGTCGAGGGCAAGCCTCTGACTCGGCTACTTGAGTCAAAAATCACTCAAGAGTTTTGATCTGATTAATTGAGTTAAGGGGCTCTTGCTCTAGTCCGGATTCCGTGCCAGAAATATTCTCCCAAACTAGGTGACTAGGTCATTCGTTCGAGTCCTCTCAAACCCGTTTTTATTTTCATAAAATACATCTTTTTTGCCTCGTGTCAAATTCGAGTCAGAGCCATGTGTAATAATTTTTCTTACACGATTTATACACGAACTTAGGGCGTGTCATTAAACCTGTGTCAGAAGCGTGTTAAAGTCCGTGTCAATTTGACACGACCCAATAGACCGTGTCAAAGGTCGTTTTAAATGAAGGTTTGGGTCAAATTTATGCTAAATGTCATCGCAAGTTGACACGAGAAATCACCCCGTGTCAAAGTTCATGTTAATTGACCCCGTGTCATCGCTTGAACCTGATAATCTTATTATTGTATGTATCAGATTGGTAACTTGATTATAAAATGTCACCACAATTTTTTATTATTATTAAATTCATTACTTATCTAAAGTGTTAATTAATAGTAATTATAGGTAGACTCACCTAATTATGGTGTTTGCCCTGACCCTTACCTGGTCTGGGAGACCATGTCTGGCACAAGCTCGAGTCGAGGGCAAGCCTCTGACTCGGCTACTTGAGTCAAAAATCACTCAAGAGTTTTGATCTGATTAATTGAGTTAAGGGGCTCTTGCTCTAGTCCGGATTCCGTGCCAGAAATATTCTCCCAAACTAGGTGACTAGGTCATTCGTTCGAGTCCTCTCAAACCCGTTTTTATTTTCATAAAATACATCTTTTTTGCCTCGTGTCAAATTCGAGTCAGAGCCATGTGTAATAATTTTTCTTACACGATTTATACACGAACTTAGGGCGTGTCATTAAACCTGTGTCAGAAGCGTGTTAAAGTCCGTGTCAATTTGACACGACCCAATAGACCGTGTCAAAGGTCGTTTTAAATGAAGGTTTGGGTCAAATTTATGCTAAATGTCATCGCAAGTTGACACGAGAAATCACCCCGTGTCAAAGTTCATGTTAATTGACCCCGTGTCATCGCTTGAACCTGATAATCTTATTATTGTATGTATCAGATTGGTAACTTGATTATAAAATGTCACCACAATTTTTTATTATTATTAAATTCATTACTTATCTAAAGTGTTAATTAATAGTAATTATAGGTAGACTCACCTAATTATGGTGTTTGCCCTGACCCTTACCTGGTCTGGGAGACCATGTCTGGCACAAGCTCGAGTCGAGGGCAAGCCTCTGACTCGGCTACTTGAGTCAAAAATCACTCAAGAGTTTTGATCTGATTAATTGAGTTAAGGGGCTCTTGCTCTAGTCCGGATTCCGTGCCAGAAATATTCTCCCAAACTAGGTGACTAGGTCATTCGTTCGAGTCCTCTCAAACCCGTTTTTATTTTCATAAAATACATCTTTTTTGCCTCGTGTCAAATTCGAGTCAGAGCCATGTGTAATAATTTTTCTTACACGATTTATACACGAACTTAGGGCGTGTCATTAAACCTGTGTCAGAAGCGTGTTAAAGTCCGTGTCAATTTGACACGACCCAATAGACCGTGTCAAAGGTCGTTTTAAATGAAGGTTTGGGTCAAATTTATGCTAAATGTCATCGCAAGTTGACACGAGAAATCACCCCGTGTCAAAGTTCATGTTAATTGACCCCGTGTCATCGCTTGAACCTGATAATCTTATTATTGTATGTATCAGATTGGTAACTTGATTATAAAATGTCACCACAATTTTTTATTATTATTAAATTCATTACTTATCTAAAGTGTTAATTAATAGTAATTATAGGTAGACTCACCTAATTATGGTGTTTGCCCTGACCCTTACCTGGTCTGGGAGACCATGTCTGGCACAAGCTCGAGTCGAGGGCAAGCCTCTGACTCGGCTACTTGAGTCAAAAATCACTCAAGAGTTTTGATCTGATTAATTGAGTTAAGGGGCTCTTGCTCTAGTCCGGATTCCGTGCCAGAAATATTCTCCCAAACTAGGTGACTAGGTCATTCGTTCGAGTCCTCTCAAACCCGTTTTTATTTTCATAAAATACATCTTTTTTGCCTCGTGTCAAATTCGAGTCAGAGCCATGTGTAATAATTTTTCTTACACGATTTATACACGAACTTAGGGCGTGTCATTAAACCTGTGTCAGAAGCGTGTTAAAGTCCGTGTCAATTTGACACGACCCAATAGACCGTGTCAAAGGTCGTTTTAAATGAAGGTTTGGGTCAAATTTATGCTAAATGTCATCGCAAGTTGACACGAGAAATCACCCCGTGTCAAAGTTCATGTTAATTGACCCCGTGTCATCGCTTGAACCTGATAATCTTATTATTGTATGTATCAGATTGGTAACTTGATTATAAAATGTCACCACAATTTTTTATTATTATTAAATTCATTACTTATCTAAAGTGTTAATTAATAGTAATTATAGGTAGACTCACCTAATTATGGTGTTTGCCCTGACCCTTACCTGGTCTGGGAGACCATGTCTGGCACAAGCTCGAGTCGAGGGCAAGCCTCTGACTCGGCTACTTGAGTCAAAAATCACTCAAGAGTTTTGATCTGATTAATTGAGTTAAGGGGCTCTTGCTCTAGTCCGGATTCCGTGCCAGAAATATTCTCCCAAACTAGGTGACTAGGTCATTCGTTCGAGTCCTCTCAAACCCGTTTTTATTTTCATAAAATACATCTTTTTTGCCTCGTGTCAAATTCGAGTCAGAGCCATGTGTAATAATTTTTCTTACACGATTTATACACGAACTTAGGGCGTGTCATTAAACCTGTGTCAGAAGCGTGTTAAAGTCCGTGTCAATTTGACACGACCCAATAGACCGTGTCAAAGGTCGTTTTAAATGAAGGTTTGGGTCAAATTTATGCTAAATGTCATCGCAAGTTGACACGAGAAATCACCCCGTGTCAAAGTTCATGTTAATTGACCCCGTGTCATCGCTTGAACCTGATAATCTTATTATTGTATGTATCAGATTGGTAACTTGATTATAAAATGTCACCACAATTTTTTATTATTATTAAATTCATTACTTATCTAAAGTGTTAATTAATAGTAATTATAGGTAGACTCACCTAATTATGGTGTTTGCCCTGACCCTTACCTGGTCTGGGAGACCATGTCTGGCACAAGCTCGAGTCGAGGGCAAGCCTCTGACTCGGCTACTTGAGTCAAAAATCACTCAAGAGTTTTGATCTGATTAATTGAGTTAAGGGGCTCTTGCTCTAGTCCGGATTCCGTGCCAGAAATATTCTCCCAAACTAGGTGACTAGGTCATTCGTTCGAGTCCTCTCAAACCCGTTTTTATTTTCATAAAATACATCTTTTTTGCCTCGTGTCAAATTCGAGTCAGAGCCATGTGTAATAATTTTTCTTACACGATTTATACACGAACTTAGGGCGTGTCATTAAACCTGTGTCAGAAGCGTGTTAAAGTCCGTGTCAATTTGACACGACCCAATAGACCGTGTCAAAGGTCGTTTTAAATGAAGGTTTGGGTCAAATTTATGCTAAATGTCATCGCAAGTTGACACGAGAAATCACCCCGTGTCAAAGTTCATGTTAATTGACCCCGTGTCATCGCTTGAACCTGATAATCTTATTATTGTATGTATCAGATTGGTAACTTGATTATAAAATGTCACCACAATTTTTTATTATTATTAAATTCATTACTTATCTAAAGTGTTAATTAATAGTAATTATAGGTAGACTCACCTAATTATGGTGTTTGCCCTGACCCTTACCTGGTCTGGGAGACCATGTCTGGCACAAGCTCGAGTCGAGGGCAAGCCTCTGACTCGGCTACTTGAGTCAAAAATCACTCAAGAGTTTTGATCTGATTAATTGAGTTAAGGGGCTCTTGCTCTAGTCCGGATTCCGTGCCAGAAATATTCTCCCAAACTAGGTGACTAGGTCATTCGTTCGAGTCCTCTCAAACCCGTTTTTATTTTCATAAAATACATCTTTTTTGCCTCGTGTCAAATTCGAGTCAGAGCCATGTGTAATAATTTTTCTTACACGATTTATACACGAACTTAGGGCGTGTCATTAAACCTGTGTCAGAAGCGTGTTAAAGTCCGTGTCAATTTGACACGACCCAATAGACCGTGTCAAAGGTCGTTTTAAATGAAGGTTTGGGTCAAATTTATGCTAAATGTCATCGCAAGTTGACACGAGAAATCACCCCGTGTCAAAGTTCATGTTAATTGACCCCGTGTCATCGCTTGAACCTGATAATCTTATTATTGTATGTATCAGATTGGTAACTTGATTATAAAATGTCACCACAATTTTTTATTATTATTAAATTCATTACTTATCTAAAGTGTTAATTAATAGTAATTATAGGTAGACTCACCTAATTATGGTGTTTGCCCTGACCCTTACCTGGTCTGGGAGACCATGTCTGGCACAAGCTCGAGTCGAGGGCAAGCCTCTGACTCGGCTACTTGAGTCAAAAATCACTCAAGAGTTTTGATCTGATTAATTGAGTTAAGGGGCTCTTGCTCTAGTCCGGATTCCGTGCCAGAAATATTCTCCCAAACTAGGTGACTAGGTCATTCGTTCGAGTCCTCTCAAACCCGTTTTTATTTTCATAAAATACATCTTTTTTGCCTCGTGTCAAATTCGAGTCAGAGCCATGTGTAATAATTTTTCTTACACGATTTATACACGAACTTAGGGCGTGTCATTAAACCTGTGTCAGAAGCGTGTTAAAGTCCGTGTCAATTTGACACGACCCAATAGACCGTGTCAAAGGTCGTTTTAAATGAAGGTTTGGGTCAAATTTATGCTAAATGTCATCGCAAGTTGACACGAGAAATCACCCCGTGTCAAAGTTCATGTTAATTGACCCCGTGTCATCGCTTGAACCTGATAATCTTATTATTGTATGTATCAGATTGGTAACTTGATTATAAAATGTCACCACAATTTTTTATTATTATTAAATTCATTACTTATCTA
The DNA here is from genome assembly GCA_036873135.1 of Clarkia xantiana subsp. parviflora. Lineage (NCBI taxonomy): Eukaryota > Viridiplantae > Streptophyta > Magnoliopsida > Myrtales > Onagraceae > Clarkia > Clarkia xantiana. The sequence goes on from JAPTYO010000001.1 coordinate 15,330,536, forward strand.
AAGTGTTAATTAATAGTAATTATAGGTAGACTCACCTAATTATGGTGTTTGCCCTGACCCTTACCTGGTCTGGGAGACCATGTCTGGCACAAGCTCGAGTCGAGGGCAAGCCTCTGACTCGGCTACTTGAGTCAAAAATCACTCAAGAGTTTTGATCTGATTAATTGAGTTAAGGGGCTCTTGCTCTAGTCCGGATTCCGTGCCAGAAATATTCTCCCAAACTAGGTGACTAGGTCATTCGTTCGAGTCCTCTCAAACCCGTTTTTATTTTCATAAAATACATCTTTTTTGCCTCGTGTCAAATTCGAGTCAGAGCCATGTGTAATAATTTTTCTTACACGATTTATACACGAACTTAGGGCGTGTCATTAAACCTGTGTCAGAAGCGTGTTAAAGTCCGTGTCAATTTGACACGACCCAATAGACCGTGTCAAAGGTCGTTTTAAATGAAGGTTTGGGTCAAATTTATGCTAAATGTCATCGCAAGTTGACACGAGAAATCACCCCGTGTCAAAGTTCATGTTAATTGACCCCGTGTCATCGCTTGAACCTGATAATCTTATTATTGTATGTATCAGATTGGTAACTTGATTATAAAATGTCACCACAATTTTTTATTATTATTAAATTCATTACTTATCTAAAGTGTTAATTAATAGTAATTATAGGTAGACTCACCTAATTATGGTGTTTGCCCTGACCCTTACCTGGTCTGGGAGACCATGTCTGGCACAAGCTCGAGTCGAGGGCAAGCCTCTGACTCGGCTACTTGAGTCAAAAATCACTCAAGAGTTTTGATCTGATTAATTGAGTTAAGGGGCTCTTGCTCTAGTCCGGATTCCGTGCCAGAAATATTCTCCCAAACTAGGTGACTAGGTCATTCGTTCGAGTCCTCTCAAACCCGTTTTTATTTTCATAAAATACATCTTTTTTGCCTCGTGTCAAATTCGAGTCAGAGCCATGTGTAATAATTTTTCTTACACGATTTATACACGAACTTAGGGCGTGTCATTAAACCTGTGTCAGAAGCGTGTTAAAGTCCGTGTCAATTTGACACGACCCAATAGACCGTGTCAAAGGTCGTTTTAAATGAAGGTTTGGGTCAAATTTATGCTAAATGTCATCGCAAGTTGACACGAGAAATCACCCCGTGTCAAAGTTCATGTTAATTGACCCCGTGTCATCGCTTGAACCTGATAATCTTATTATTGTATGTATCAGATTGGTAACTTGATTATAAAATGTCACCACAATTTTTTATTATTATTAAATTCATTACTTATCTAAAGTGTTAATTAATAGTAATTATAGGTAGACTCACCTAATTATGGTGTTTGCCCTGACCCTTACCTGGTCTGGGAGACCATGTCTGGCACAAGCTCGAGTCGAGGGCAAGCCTCTGACTCGGCTACTTGAGTCAAAAATCACTCAAGAGTTTTGATCTGATTAATTGAGTTAAGGGGCTCTTGCTCTAGTCCGGATTCCGTGCCAGAAATATTCTCCCAAACTAGGTGACTAGGTCATTCGTTCGAGTCCTCTCAAACCCGTTTTTATTTTCATAAAATACATCTTTTTTGCCTCGTGTCAAATTCGAGTCAGAGCCATGTGTAATAATTTTTCTTACACGATTTATACACGAACTTAGGGCGTGTCATTAAACCTGTGTCAGAAGCGTGTTAAAGTCCGTGTCAATTTGACACGACCCAATAGACCGTGTCAAAGGTCGTTTTAAATGAAGGTTTGGGTCAAATTTATGCTAAATGTCATCGCAAGTTGACACGAGAAATCACCCCGTGTCAAAGTTCATGTTAATTGACCCCGTGTCATCGCTTGAACCTGATAATCTTATTATTGTATGTATCAGATTGGTAACTTGATTATAAAATGTCACCACAATTTTTTATTATTATTAAATTCATTACTTATCTAAAGTGTTAATTAATAGTAATTATAGGTAGACTCACCTAATTATGGTGTTTGCCCTGACCCTTACCTGGTCTGGGAGACCATGTCTGGCACAAGCTCGAGTCGAGGGCAAGCCTCTGACTCGGCTACTTGAGTCAAAAATCACTCAAGAGTTTTGATCTGATTAATTGAGTTAAGGGGCTCTTGCTCTAGTCCGGATTCCGTGCCAGAAATATTCTCCCAAACTAGGTGACTAGGTCATTCGTTCGAGTCCTCTCAAACCCGTTTTTATTTTCATAAAATACATCTTTTTTGCCTCGTGTCAAATTCGAGTCAGAGCCATGTGTAATAATTTTTCTTACACGATTTATACACGAACTTAGGGCGTGTCATTAAACCTGTGTCAGAAGCGTGTTAAAGTCCGTGTCAATTTGACACGACCCAATAGACCGTGTCAAAGGTCGTTTTAAATGAAGGTTTGGGTCAAATTTATGCTAAATGTCATCGCAAGTTGACACGAGAAATCACCCCGTGTCAAAGTTCATGTTAATTGACCCCGTGTCATCGCTTGAACCTGATAATCTTATTATTGTATGTATCAGATTGGTAACTTGATTATAAAATGTCACCACAATTTTTTATTATTATTAAATTCATTACTTATCTAAAGTGTTAATTAATAGTAATTATAGGTAGACTCACCTAATTATGGTGTTTGCCCTGACCCTTACCTGGTCTGGGAGACCATGTCTGGCACAAGCTCGAGTCGAGGGCAAGCCTCTGACTCGGCTACTTGAGTCAAAAATCACTCAAGAGTTTTGATCTGATTAATTGAGTTAAGGGGCTCTTGCTCTAGTCCGGATTCCGTGCCAGAAATATTCTCCCAAACTAGGTGACTAGGTCATTCGTTCGAGTCCTCTCAAACCCGTTTTTATTTTCATAAAATACATCTTTTTTGCCTCGTGTCAAATTCGAGTCAGAGCCATGTGTAATAATTTTTCTTACACGATTTATACACGAACTTAGGGCGTGTCATTAAACCTGTGTCAGAAGCGTGTTAAAGTCCGTGTCAATTTGACACGACCCAATAGACCGTGTCAAAGGTCGTTTTAAATGAAGGTTTGGGTCAAATTTATGCTAAATGTCATCGCAAGTTGACACGAGAAATCACCCCGTGTCAAAGTTCATGTTAATTGACCCCGTGTCATCGCTTGAACCTGATAATCTTATTATTGTATGTATCAGATTGGTAACTTGATTATAAAATGTCACCACAATTTTTTATTATTATTAAATTCATTACTTATCTAAAGTGTTAATTAATAGTAATTATAGGTAGACTCACCTAATTATGGTGTTTGCCCTGACCCTTACCTGGTCTGGGAGACCATGTCTGGCACAAGCTCGAGTCGAGGGCAAGCCTCTGACTCGGCTACTTGAGTCAAAAATCACTCAAGAGTTTTGATCTGATTAATTGAGTTAAGGGGCTCTTGCTCTAGTCCGGATTCCGTGCCAGAAATATTCTCCTAAACCAGGTGACTAGGTCATTCGTTCGAGTCCTCTCAAACTTTTTTATTTTCATAAAATACATCTTTTTTGCCTCGTGTCAAATTCGAGTCAGAGCCATGTGTAATAATTTTTCTTACACGATTTATACACGAACTTAGGGCGTGTCATTAAACCTGTGTCAGAAGCGTGTTAAAGTCCGTGTCAATTTGACACGACCCAATAGACCGTGTCAAAGGTCGTTTTAAATGAAGGTTTGGGTCAAATTTATGCTAAATGTCCTCGCAAGTTGACACGAGAAATCACCCCGTGTCAAAGTTCATGTTAATTGACCCCGTGTCATCGCTTGAACCTGATAATCTTATTATTGTATGTATCAGATTGGTAACTTGATTATAAAATGTCACCACAATTTTTTATTATTATTAAATTCATTACTTATCTAAAGTGTTAATTAATAGTAATTATAGGTAGACTCACCTAATTATGGTGTTTGCCCTGACCCTTACCTGGTCTGGGAGACCATGTCTGGCACAAGCTCGAGTCGAGGGCAAGCCTCTGACTCGGCTACTTGAGTCAAAAATCACTCAAGAGTTTTGATCTGATTAATTGAGTTAAGGGGCTCTTGCTCTAGTCCGGATTCCGTGCCAGAAATATTCTCCCAAACTAGGTGACTAGGTCATTCGTTCGAGTCCTCTCAAACCCGTTTTTATTTTCATAAAATACATCTTTTTTGCCTCGTGTCAAATTCGAGTCAGAGCCATGTGTAATAATTTTTCTTACACGATTTATACACGAACTTAGGGCGTGTCATTAAACCTGTGTCAGAAGCGTGTTAAAGTCCGTGTCAATTTGACACGACCCAATAGACCGTGTCAAAGGTCGTTTTAAATGAAGGTTTGGGTCAAATTTATGATAAATGTCATCGCAAGTTGACACGAGAAATCACCCCGTGTCAAAGTTCATGTTAATTGACCCCGTGTCATCGCTTGAACCTGATAATCTTATTATTGTATGTATCAGATTGGTAACTTGATTATAAAATGTCACCACAATTTTTTATTATTATTAAATTCATTACTTATCTAAAGTGTTAATTAATAGTAATTATAGGTAGACTCACCTAATTATGGTGTTTGCCCTGACCCTTACCTGGTCTGGGAGACCATGTCTGGCACAAGCTCGAGTCGAGGGCAAGCCTCTGACTCGGCTACTTGAGTCAAAAATCACTCAAGAGTTTTGATCTGATTAATTGAGTTAAGGGGCTCTTGCTCTAGTCCGGATTCCGTGCCAGAAATATTCTCCCAAACTAGGTGACTAGGTCATTCGTTCGAGTCCTCTCAAACCCGTTTTTATTTTCATAAAATACATCTTTTTTGCCTCGTGTCAAATTCGAGTCAGAGCCATGTGTAATAATTTTTCTTACACGATTTATACACGAACTTAGGGCGTGTCATTAAACCTGTGTCAGAAGCGTGTTAAAGTCCGTGTCAATTTGACACGACCCAATAGACCGTGTCAAAGGTCGTTTTAAATGAAGGTTTGGGTCAAATTTATGATAAATGTCATCGCAAGTTGACACGAGAAATCACCCCGTGTCAAAGTTCATGTTAATTGACCCCGTGTCATCGCTTGAACCTGATAATCTTATTATTGTATGTATCAGATTGGTAACTTGATTATAAAATGTCACCACAATTTTTTATTATTATTAAATTCATTACTTATCTAAAGTGTTAATTAATAGTAATTATAGGTAGACTCACCTAATTATGGTGTTTGCCCTGACCCTTACCTGGTCTGGGAGACCATGTCTGGCACAAGCTCGAGTCGAGGGCAAGCCTCTGACTCGGCTACTTGAGTCAAAAATCACTCAAGAGTTTTGATCTGATTAATTGAGTTAAGGGGCTCTTGCTCTAGTCCGGATTCCGTGCCAGAAATATTCTCCTAAACCAGGTGACTAGGTCATTCGTTCGAGTCCTCTCAAACTTGTTTTTATTTTCATAAAATACATCTTTTTTGCCTCGTGTCAAATTCGAGTCAGAGCCATGTGTAATAATTTTTCTTACACGATTTATACACGAACTTAGGGCGTATCATTAAACCTGTGTCAGAAGCGTGTTAAAGTCCGTGTCAATTTGACACGACCCATTAGACCGTGTCAAAGGTCGTTTGAAATGAAGGTTTGGGTCAAATTTATGCTAAATGTCCTCGCAAGTTGACACGAGAAATCACCCCGTGTCAAAGTTCATGTTAATTGACCCCGTGTCATCGCTTGAACCTGATAATCTTATTATTGTATGTATCAGATTGGTAACTTGATTATAAAATGTCACCACAATTTTTTATTATTATTAAATTCATTACTTATCTAAAGTGTTAATTAATAGTAATTATAGGTAGACTCACCTAATTATGGTGTTTGCCCTGACCCTTACCTGGTCTGGGAGACCATGTCTGGCACAAGCTCGAGTCGAGGGCAAGCCTCTGACTCGGCTACTTGAGTCAAAAATCACTCAAGAGTTTTGATCTGATTAATTGAGTTAAGGGGCTCTTGCTCTAGTCCGGATTCCGTGCCAGAAATATTCTCCCAAACTAGGTGACTAGGTCATTCGTTCGAGTCCTCTCAAACCCGTTTTTATTTTCATAAAATACATCTTTTTTGCCTCGTGTCAAATTCGAGTCAGAGCCATGTGTAATAATTTTTCTTACACGATTTATACACGAACTTAGGGCGTGTCATTAAACCTGTGTCAGAAGCGTGTTAAAGTCCGTGTCAATTTGACACGACCCAATAGACCGTGTCAAAGGTCGTTTTAAATGAAGGTTTGGGTCAAATTTATGATAAATGTCATCGCAAGTTGACACGAGAAATCACCCCGTGTCAAAGTTCATGTTAATTGACCCCGTGTCATCGCTTGAACCTGATAATCTTATTATTGTATGTATCAGATTGGTAACTTGATTATAAAATGTCACCACAATTTTTTATTATTATTAAATTCATTACTTATCTAAAGTGTTAATTAATAGTAATTATAGGTAGACTCACCTAATTATGGTGTTTGCCCTGACCCTTACCTGGTCTGGGAGACCATGTCTGGCACAAGCTCGAGTCGAGGGCAAGCCTCTGACTCGGCTACTTGAGTCAAAAATCACTCAAGAGTTTTGATCTGATTAATTGAGTTAAGGGGCTCTTGCTCTAGTCCGGATTCCGTGCCAGAAATATTCTCCCAAACTAGGTGACTAGGTCATTCGTTCGAGTCCTCTCAAACCCGTTTTTATTTTCATAAAATACATCTTTTTTGCCTCGTGTCAAATTCGAGTCAGAGCCATGTGTAATAATTTTTCTTACACGATTTATACACGAACTTAGGGCGTGTCATTAAACCTGTGTCAGAAGCGTGTTAAAGTCCGTGTCAATTTGACACGACCCAATAGACCGTGTCAAAGGTCGTTTTAAATGAAGGTTTGGGTCAAATTTATGATAAATGTCATCGCAAGTTGACACGAGAAATCACCCCGTGTCAAAGTTCATGTTAATTGACCCCGTGTCATCGCTTGAACCTGATAATCTTATTATTGTATGTATCAGATTGGTAACTTGATTATAAAATGTCACCACAATTTTTTATTATTATTAAATTCATTACTTATCTAAAGTGTTAATTAATAGTAATTATAGGTAGACTCACCTAATTATGGTGTTTGCCCTGACCCTTACCTGGTCTGGGAGACCATGTCTGGCACAAGCTCGAGTCGAGGGCAAGTGTATCAGATTGGTAACTGATGGGTTCGATTACACCCGTCAGGCCCTTTAACGGGGAGGAAACGGCAAACAGGCCCACCAGGCCCAAAATGAAGGTCACGACGACCTAGGAGAAGGGTCCCGACAAAGGGAGTCCCGATGATGAAAGGTCCCGACAGAGTCGGTCCCGACAGTGGGGCTAGAAGCTCTCGATGAGAAGCCTTTAAGTAGGCCCCGATGATGAATCCCTGAGAATGATTGGCCCTGTCACGATGACGAGGGGCCCCGAGCATTGACACAACGAGACAACTCTGGAGTCCCCGACGGGAGTCGGGACTCGTTACCAGAGGATAAGGCCAAGATATGCGGGGCGTGGCCGAGATACGCGGGACGTGGTTAAGATACACGGAGCGTGGCCGAGATACGCGGGGCATGGCTAAGATACGCAAGATCACACCCGAGATACACGGGATACTTGTTAACCACCCCTAACGGTTCACCAGGTACCTGAGGCATCTCTTTGCCTATAAAAGGGCAGGAGGTCACCTCAGAATGTTAAGGTTGAATTCAATATACTTGGAGATTACTGCTTGCCAGTCATACGAGATACTCATTTAAGCATCAGAGAGGGATTCTGGGTCACCGCCCGGTCTATCCCCTCTTGCAGGATTGCGTGGAGCGAAGGAGCTAGGATTGCCGTCAAAGTCCGTACCGGAGTTCCACCGTGATCCAACATTGGCGCCGTCTGTGGGAAACAAACAAAAAGCTGATATGCCTTCTACTCGATCAATGGCGGCTGGCAAGCACAGAAGAGAGGGACAATCCGGTGGTTCCTGTCACCCCGCTGCAACAAATCTGGATTCAGTACCGGAACAAGAGGAAAACCAGAACCATCCCCCGGCTGAGCTCTCCCAGACAGGGGGGCACAACGGAGATCCCGAAGATATTGCTCCTCAGCACCAGGGCAATAGGGGGCAGGAGGCTCCCCCAGCTACAGACTTGACAAGGGCCGTGGCGGAAGCCATGCCCATGTTTCGGGCGACCGTAGAGGCTCTCTTGGACCGAAGAGAGGCTGCGAGGAGGCAGGAGGAGATGCCCCCGTTGGAGGAAGTGGCCCCACCGACAGAGGGTCGGAACGCACAGGAAGTCCTGCCCCGAGGCCAGGACGGAGGTAGAGCATCCGGTCAACCGGAGAGGTTCGTGGTTGATGGGCCAGGACCAGTACAGCACAGGACCATTCCCCTGAACGGTCCCATTACTCCCGACCAGGTGGTAAAGATCGTGAACATCTGCATGGGAGAACAGAAGCCGCTGGTATCGGAGCTAAGGGATCGATCCACTCATCCCTTCGTTCCCCGACTCATCGACACCCTAGCCCCGCCTGGGCTAGGCATCCCCACGATAAAGGAGTACGATGGCGAAGGAGATCCAGTTCGCCATGTCCAGAAGCACCTCATGGCGTGTCTGGGAAGAGCCCCGAGCGAGGACATAGTGTGTACGCTGTTCCCGAACACACTGGGAGAAAGAGCCCTGACTTGGTTCTTTAGTCTGCCCCCAGGCTGCATCACTTATTGGGCAGACATGCACGACCGATTCATTCAGCAGTACCAGGGTTGGAGGCGTTTATTGAAGAGCGTGAGGTCCCTGACCCAGGTGGTGCAAAGGCCCGACGAATCACTGGCGCACTATTACCAGCGGTACACGGCCAGTGTGGCAGAAATAGACGAGGAAATCTCAGAGGGCGAAACCATCCGTACCTTCATTCGGAACCTGACAGCCCCTTATGGCTCCGACCTAATGCACAGCGTGGCTGAGAAAGTTGTGTGGAATATGGAGGCATTACAGAAGAGGGTGAAACGGCAGATCGATGTCCAGGAGTCGAAGATAGCCGCGGGAGAACTGGAGCCCCCAAAGTCGAACAAAGGGAAGCAGTCGGTTAAACCTTTCGACGATTGTAAGTCAAAGGGTAAACCCGACAGTAGCAAGAATCGAGGCCGTCCGGATCGGAGGGACGATAGGCGTTCTTCAATGAAAGATAAGCGGGAGGATCTCGACATTCCTCTCAACTGCTCCATGGCGGAAGTGCTGACAGTCATGGAACGACAAGGTATCTCCAGGTACCCCCCCCCCCCCCCCGAAGAAAGATGGAGAATTCTTGGGATCTCGCACGGATCGCTACTGCCGATTTCACCGCGCAAATGGTCACGACACCAATCACTGTCGGGAACTGAAGAAGGAGATTGAAAAGCTGATCCAGAAGGGGAAGCTTAAGGAATTCGTCGGGGATAAGCGGTGTCGATCCCGCTCTCGATCCCGATCACGGTCCCGTTCCCGATCCCGCGATCGGTCCCCAAAAAAGAAGAGAACCGATCCAGAGTCATCCGGTGCTCGCAAGGAGAGGCGGGGCACTATCAACGTGATTCATGGAGGGTTTGCTGCTGGAGGTGATACCTCATCCGCCCGAGAGGTCTATGCCTCTAGAATCCCTACAGCAGTGGTATTGGGTAAGAGGTCCCGATCCTGGACCTTGAAAGAAGAGATGGTAATCTCCTTCTCGTCGGAAGACCTCATAGGCGTGGAGACTCCGCACGACGATGCCTTGGTGGTAACCTTGGATGTAGACGGGTTCGAAATGAAGAGAATTCTAATCGACAGAGGGAGCTCCTCCGACATTCTATTCATGGACGCGCTGGAGGCTATGGGGAAAACAAAGAAAGATCTGAAGGAGGCAAACTTCCTGATGGTCGGGTTCTCTGGCTCAACCTCCTATCCGATAGGAGTAATCACCTTACCAGTGGAGTTTGGTAGCGGGTGGAAATCAGAAAGGAGGAACGTGGAGTTTGTTGTGGTTGATTCCGCGGGGACCTACAACGCGATTATCGGGAGGACCACTATTAATCCCCTGATGGCGGTCGCCTCGACAGTGCACCAGAAGATGAAGTTCCCGACCGACCACGGAGTCGGAGAGGTCAAAGGCGACCAGGTGGCTTCCCGAAAATGCTATGTTAATGCCACCCGGAGGAGGAGGCGAGAGGCCATGACTGTCCTCCAGACAGACACATATCCCAGAGAAGAGTTTGGGCGTCCCGCCCCCATAGAAGATCTGAAAGAAGTCGAGATCGACGAACCCCAGAGGAAGGTGAAAATCGGGTCTGCTCTGACTGAGGAGACAGCCCAAAAATTGGTGGAATTATTGAAGGAATTCAAGGAGCTGTTTGCCTGGTCCCCGAGCGATATGCCAGGAATCAGCCCCGACGTGATCGTCCACGAGCTGAAGATAGACCCCGCGATCAAGCCTATCACGCAGAAAAGGCGTCCGATGGGCACGGACAAGAAGATCGCGATCCAGCAGGAGGTGGGCAGGTTGCTCGATGCTGGGTTCATTAAGGAGCTCCGATTCCAGACTTGGGTTGCCAACCCAGTGCTGGTAAAGAAGAATAACGGGAAATGGCGAATGTGTGTGGACTTCCGCGACTTGAACAAGGCTTGCCCAAAGGACTGCTATCCACTCCCGAGAATTGACCAGTTGGTGGATGCCACGTCGGGACACGAACTGTTGAGTTTCATGGACGCGTATTCAGGCTACAACCAAATCAAGATGGCCAAGGAAGACGCTCCCCACACAGCGTTCTACGCAGACAGTGACATCTATCACTACGATGTCATGCCTTTCGGGTTGATCAATGCTGGGGCAACCTATCAACGGATGGTGAACAAGCTGTTCGGAGATATGCTGGGAGAAACCATGGAGGCTTACGTGGATGATATGCTGGTGAAGTCCCGACAAGCCGAGGATCATGCGCACAACCTAACCATGGCATTTGAGCGGATGAGGCTCCATCAAGTTCGCTTGAACCCGACGAAATGCGCCTTCGGAGTCCACTCAGGGAAGTTTTTGGGATTCATGGTGAGCCAAAGAGGAATTGAAGTGAATCCTGAGAAGCTGAGGGCAATCGAGGAGATGCAGTCTCCGATAAACCATCGGGAGGTGCAAGTGCTGAATGGCCGACTAGCTGCAATGAATCGCTTCTTGTCCAAAGCCAGCGACCGATCAATGCCGTTTTTTGAAGTCCTGAGGGCCAACAAGAAATTCGAATGGACCTCCAAGTGTGAAGAGGCGTTCCAAGCGCTCAAGCAGCACCTTCGCACCCTCCCGCCGTTGGCGAAACCGGTTCCAGGCGAGCCACTATACCTTTACTTGGCTGTTTCTGAATTCGCCATTAGCTCTGTGTTAGTAAGAATTGTCGAGGGTAATCAAGTCCCCTTCTATTATGTAAGCAAGGCATTTGCCAAGTCTGAATTAAACTATCCCGCCGTTGAGAAGTACCTCTTTGCGTTGATTATTACTGCTCGGAAGCTAAGGCCTTATTTCCACGCACACGAGATTACTGTGCTGACGAACCAGCCTCTGAAGCATTTTTTGAACCGACCGGATGCGTCGGGAAGATTAGTGAAATGGGCAGTAGAGCTTAGTGAGTTTCGAATACACTTTGCTCCAAGAACGGCCATCAAGGGCCAGGCATTGGCGGATTTTATAGCAGAATCTACAGCCCCCGATCTAGAAGAAGCGGGCCCTGTAGAGGGGGCAACCATGGAGGTCCCGATAGAAAAACAACCAGAGAGGGCAGAGCAATCAGAACAGCCAAACAAGGAAAATACCTGGGAGATGTACACGGATGGCTCCGCGAGTTCGGACGGATCAGGAGCAGGCTTTTTGTTGATACCACCAGGTGAAGGTGAACCGCTCCGATATGCCTTGGCTTTAACATTCAAGGCCACAAACAATGAAGCGGAATATGAAGCTCTTATCACGGGCCTAAAAATTTCTAAAGGCACTGGAATCGATCACTTAAGAGTGAAGTGTGACGCAGCTTTAATCGTGAACCAGGTTCAAGGGCGGTACGAAGCAAGGAGTCCGATAATGAAGAAGTATCTGCGAGAGGTACAAGCCCTGAAAGAGAGCTTCAAAAGCTTCGATATCGAGGCAATTCCGAGGGAGGAGAACGTAGAGGCAGACGCCTTGAGCAAATTTGCCTTGGGGGCACCCTTGGAAGAAAATCGGAAGGTGCACTTCTTGGAGAAGGTGATCTTATCGACCATCGACCCAACGCAGGTATGCACCATTGAGGCAAAATCGGAGGAGGAGCCCACTTGGATGACCCCGATAGTCGCGTATCTGACTACGGGGACAGTCCCCGATGATCAAGTGGCAGCGGACAGGATACGACGGATCGCGGCCAATTATGTGATGTTGGACAATCAGCTATACAAGAAGGGCTGGTTCTCCACTCCGTACTTAAGGTGTGTGGCAGAACCCGACACCAATCGAATCCTGAGGGAAATGCATGAAGGGGTCGCGGCTTGTCACGAAGGGGCCCGATCCATTATGAGGAAGGTGTTGAACTTGGGCTACTATTGGCCCACGATGAACATAGAAGCAACGGCGTTGGTCCGATCCTGCGACGCGTGCCAGAGGTACGCCCCGAATATCGTGGCTCCGGCCGCTAATCTGACATCCATCAAGAGCGCGTGGCCCTTCGCGCAGTGGGGCATCGACTTGGTGGGACCTCTTCCACAAGCACAAGGACAATGTAAGTATTTACTTGTAGCTATCGATTATTTTTCGAAATGGATAGAGGCAAAGGCGTTGGCCAGAACCACGGGGAACCAGATCGTCAAGTTCCTCCAGACCCACATCGTGTCCAGGTACGGGATTCCTAAGGTGGTGATCAGCGACAATGGTCCACCGTTTAACGACTCTCAGGTGAGGGAGTATCTGGAAGAATTGAACATTGAGCATCGGACCGCCTCCGTACGCCATGCTCAGACTAATGGCCAGGTGGAATCAGCCAACAAAATCGTGATGGATGGCCTGAAGAAGAGGGTCTATGCCTTGAAGGGAAAGTGGATGAACGAACTGGAAAACGTGCTTTGGGCTGTTAGAACGACACCCAAACGATCAACGGGGGAGACTCCGTTTGGCCTCGTTTATGGCACGGAAGCTGTCGCCCCCGTAGAGGTAGCTGTGGCGTCCCATCGGATGAGATATTACGAGCCCCTGACGAACGATGAAGCGAGACGTCTGGACTTGGACTTACTCGAAGAAAAGAGGCGGGAAGCCGATGAAGTCCAAGCTCGAATGCGTTTGGCGACGGCCAGGTACTACAATCGGCGAGTGAAATCCCGACAGTTCTTCGTTGGGGAGCTGGTTTGGCGTCGCAACGAGTTCACCCTTTTGGATCAAGTCAACAAGATGTCACCAAAATGGGAAGGACCTTACAAGGTCGTGGGGATGCCAGCTCCAAATGCGTACAAGTTGGAAGACCTCGATGGCAGAACGTTAAAGCATTCTTTTAGTGGCGAACACTTGAAGAAACACCATGCTTGAAGAAAGTCGCCTTAAGTGGTGCCCGATAAAGTCGCCTTAAGTGGTGCCCGATAAAGTCGGCTTAAGTGGTGCCCGATGTAAAATCGCCTTAAGTGGTGTATGTTGTTTATCGTTTAATTCGATGTAAGCCAATTTTGTGCCGTCAATAAATAAAGAGGTTGCTTCCAATAAGAGTTGTCCTTAGATTTATGCTAAGTGTCAAAGTCGCCTTGAGTGGTGCACGAGAAAAGTCGCCTTGAGTGGTGCACGAGAAAAGTCGCCTTCAGTGGTGCACGAGAAAAGTCGCTTTAAGTGGTGCACAGTCCTTAGATTTATTCTAAGTATCAAAAAGTCGCCTTGAGTGGTGCACGATACTAAGTCGCCTTAAGTGGTGCACAGTCCTTAGATTTATTCTAAGTATCAAAAAGTCGCCTTGAGTGGTGCACGATACTAAGTCGCCTTAAGTGGTGCACAGTCCTTAGATTTATTCTAAGTATCAAAAAGTCGCCTTGAGTGGTGCACGATACTAAGTCGCCTTGAGTGGTGCACGATCTTTAGATTTATTCTATGTATCAAAAAGTCGCCTTGAGTGGTGCACGATACTAAGTCGCCTTAAGTGGTGCACAGTCCTTAGATTTATTCTAAGTATCAAAAAGTCGCCTTGAGTGGTGCACGATACTAAGTCGCCTTAAGTGGTGCACAGTCCTTAGATTTATTCTAAGTATCAAAAAGTCGCCTTGAGTGGTGCACGATACTAAGTCGCTTGAGTGGTGCACGATCTTTAGATTTATTCTAAGTATCAAAAAGTCGCCTTGAGTGGTGCACGATACTAAGTCGCCTTAAGTGGTGCACAGTCCTTAGATTTATTTTAAGTATCAAAAAGTCGCCTTGAGTGGTGCACGATACTAAGTCGCCTTGAGTGGTGCGCGATCTTTAGGTTTATCCTAAGTATCAAAAAGTCGCCTTAAGTGGTGCACGATACTAAGCCGCCTTGATTGGTGCGCGATCCTTAGATTTATTCTAAGTATCAAAAAGTCGCCTTAAGTGGTGCGCGATATAAATTCGCCTTTGGTGGTGCACGATACTAAGTCGCCTTAAGTGGTGCACAAGAAAAGTCGCCTTGAGTGGTGCACGATATTAAGTCGTCTTATGTGATGCGTGATTCTTAGATTTACTCTAAGTAATATTAAGTCGCCTTAAGTGGTGCACGGGAAAAAGTCGCCTTAAGTGGTGCACGATATAAAGTCGCCTTGAGTGGTGCACGATATTAAGTCGTCTTAAGTGATGCGTGATTCTTAGATTTACTCTAATTAATATTAAGTCGCCTTAAGTGGTGCACGGAAAAAAGTCGCCTTAAGCGGTACATGATGATAAGTCGCCTTAAGTGGTGCAAGTTAGTAAATCGTCTTAAGTGATGTATCTTAAGTATCGAGGTTTCGACTTGAGAAAGTATAATAAAGCCACTAGGAGAGGTGCAATAAAAGAATCAGAACTGAGAAAGTCTGATATCAATAGAGCTCGAAGGCCCGATGATTACAAAAGGAGAAGAATACAAAGATTCTAGCGATAAGCAGTTAGGCCTAATCCTTGTTAGCGGCATCAACGGGAACAGGGTCCGCAAGGTCTATGGCAGAAGGCTCCACAGGGTCAGCCGTTGGAGGATTGGCTATCGGGGTCATGGGATCGAGGAGTTTCCGATGAAGAAGTAGCTCCTCTTCACTCTGAACTTGTGGTATGCATTTCGGCCTTGAGCATCGGCTTTTCTGGTGGAAATGATACATCCTTCCCGGAGAGCTGCATCATAAGCAGTGCTGAAAATTTCGTTCAGAACATAGTCGAAGTTGAAAAGCTTCCTTCCCTCGAAACCAGATCCACTGTCTGAAATCAGCCATTGAAAAGGATGTTAGGTTTTCCCGGAAAATTACAATCAAACTAAGCAAAGACGAAGGCGAACAATAGAGAAGAAACCCTTACCTGACATGATAATTGAACGCTGGAAGGATGAACCTGACATTGCCGGAGAG
This sequence comes from Clarkia xantiana subsp. parviflora, assembly GCA_036873135.1. Taxonomy (NCBI): domain Eukaryota; kingdom Viridiplantae; phylum Streptophyta; class Magnoliopsida; order Myrtales; family Onagraceae; genus Clarkia; species Clarkia xantiana. The sequence continues at coordinate 15,346,086 of JAPTYO010000001.1, forward strand.
ATGGCCGAAGAAACATTAAGGTCTCAAGAGTTGCAGAAAGCTTTCGAAAATTTGTAGATGATAAGAGGAAACTGAACCCTGGGTAAGGATTTTATAGACGAAGAGGACAGTCGAAGGGACGCTTTAATCTGAACCGTCGAAGTTGAAGCATTCTAATCTGGTCCGTTGAGATGAAACGTGCGGAATGGCAGCAGGTGCAATGATGAAATATCCTGAAAAGTACTTTTCAGAAAAAAGCAGACACAGAGAATCAGGCACGGGTACTGATGACGTCACTTCACTATCTGCTGCATTTAATGAACTGGGGAACCGAGGAGACCCTTGGGATTTGGCAGTTATCTACAAAACACTAAGGAAACGTGAAGGAGAAGACTAACAACGGAGTAACTGAACCAAGGGAAAGATCCCCGATTCCAATATCGAAGGATCGGGAGTTGGAAGACACGACGAACTAAAAGTCCCTCATGTCTTGGGGGAAAATGATGGGTTCGATTACACCCGTCAGGCCCTTTAACGGGGAGGAAACGGCAAACAGGCCCACCAGGCCCAAAATGAAGGTCACGACGACCTAGGAGAAGGGTCCCGACAAAGGGAGTCCCGATGATGAAAGGTCCCGACAGAGTCGGTCCCGACAGTGGGGCTAGAAGCTCCCGATGAGAAGCCTTTAAGTAGGCCCCGATGATGAATCCCTGAGAATGATTGGCCCTGTCACGATGACGAGGGGCCCCGAGCGGTGACACAACGAGACAACTCTGGAGTCCCCGACGGGAGTCGGGACTCGTTACCAGAGGATAAGGCCGAGATATGCGGGGCGTGGCCGAGATACGCGGGACGTGGTTAAGATACACGGAGCGTGGCCGAGATACGCGGGGCATGGCTAAGATACGCAAGATCACACCCGAGATACACGGGATACATGCTAACCGCCCCTAACGGTTCACCAGGTACCTGAGGCATCTCTTTGCCTATAAAAGGGCAGGAGGTCACCTCAGAAGGTTAAGGTTGAATTCAATATACTTGGAGATTACTGCTTGCCAGTCATACGAGATACCCATTTAAGCATCGGAGAGGGATTCTGGGTCACCGCCCGGTCTATCCCCTCTTGCAGGATTGCGTGGAACGAAGGAGCTAGGATTGCCGTCAAAGTCCGTACCGGAGTTCCACCGTGATCCAACAGTAACTTGATTATAAAATGTAACCACAATTTTTTATTATTATTAAATTCATTACTTATCTAAAGTGTTAATTAATAGTAATTATAGGTAGACTCACCTAATTATGGTGTTTGCCCTGACCCTTACCTGGTCTGGGAGACCATGTCTGGCACAAGCTCGAGTCGAGGGCAAGCCTCTGACTCGGCTACTTGAGTCAAAAATCACTCAAGAGTTTTGATCTGATTAATTGAGTTAAGGGGCTCTTTCTCTACTCCGGATTCCGTGCCGTGCTAGAAATATTCTCCCAAACTAGGTGACTAGGTCATTCGTTCGAGTCCTCTCAAACCCGTTTTTATTTTCATAAAATATATCTTTTTTGCCTCGTGTCAAATTCGAGTCAGAGCCATGTGTAATAATTTTTCTTACACGATTTATACACGAACTTAGGGCGTGTCATTAAACCTGTGTCAGAAGCGTGTTAAAGTCCGTGTCAATTTGACACGACCCAATAGACCGTGTCAAAGGTCGTTTTAAATGAAGGTTTGGGTCAAATTTATGCTAAATGTCGTCGCAAGTTGACACGAGAAATCACCCCGTGTCAAAGTTCATGTTAATTGACCCCGTGTCATCGCTTGAACCTGATAATCTTATTATTGTATGTATCAGATTGGTAACTTGATTATAAAATTTCACCACAATTTATTATTATTATTAAATTCATTACTTATCTAAAGTGTTAATTAATAGTAATTATAAGTAGACTCACCTAATTATGGTGTTTGCCCTGACCCTTACCTGGTCTGGGAGACCATGTCTGGCACAAGCTGGAGTCGAGGGCAAACCTCTGACTCGGCTACTTGAGTCAAAAATCACTCAAGAGTTTTGATATGATTAATTGAGTTAAGGGGCTCTTGCTCTAGTCCGGAATCCGTGCCAGAAATATTCTCCCAAACCAGGTGACTATGTCTGCATGAACTCGGATAATGGCAAGCCCCTAATTAGGTGAATGGAGTTATGAATGATTTATAAATAAAACTCTATAGAAGTGAGTTACTGTTGGATCACGGTTGGAACTACGGTACGTTCTTGACGGAAGTCCGAACTCCTTCGGTCCAAGCAATCCTGCAAAAAGGGGATAGACCGGGCGGTGACCCAGAATCCCTCTCCGATGCTTAAATGAGTATCTCGATGCAGGCAAGCAAGTATCAGTATGTAAGTATGTGTACGTATCAATAGACCGTGTCAAAGGTCGTTTTAAATGAAGGTTTGTGTCAAATTTATGCTAAATGTCGTCGCAAGTTGACACGAGAAATCACCCCATGTCAAAGTTCATGTTAATTGACCCCGTGTCATCGCTTGAACCTGATAATCTTATTATTGTATGTATCAGATTGGTAACTGGATTATACAATGTCACCACAATTTTTTATTATTATTAAATTCCTTACTTATCTAAAGTGTTAATTAATAGTAATTATAGGTAGACTCACCTAATTATGGTGTTTGCCCTGACCCTTACCTGGTCTGGGAGACCATGTTTGGCACAAGCTCGAGTCGAGGGCAAGCCTCTGACTCGGCTACTTGAGTCAAAAATCACTCAAGAGTTTTGATCTGATTAATTGAGTTAAGGGGCTCTTGCTCTAGTCCGGATTCCGTGCCAAAAATATTCTCCCAAACCAGGTGACTATGTCTGCATGAACTCGGATAATGGCAAGCCCCTAATTAGGTGAATGGAGTTATGAATGATTTATAAATAAAACTCTATAGAAGTGAGTTACTGTTGGATCACGGTTGGAACTCCGGTACGTTCTTGACGGAAGTCCGAACTCCTTCGCTCCAAGCAATCCTGCAAGAAGGGGATAGACCGGGCGGTGACCCAGAATCCCTCTCCGATGCTTAAATGAGTATCTCGATGCAGGCAAGCAAGTATCATTATGTAAGTATGTGTACGTATCAATCATGAGGTAACTCCTTCCTTTATATAGGGGAGGGGTTACCTCAGTTACCTGTTGAGATAACTGCCGCGTTCCGTTTATCTCGGCCAGTAGCCCACGTTCCGTCTTTTCCAGCCACTTCCCACTACGCTGATATTGGGCGTGTTTCTCAGCCTCGTCCTCTGGTGGCAAGTCCCGACGAAAGTCGGGGACTCCAGAGTTATCTCCTTTGGTCACCGCTCGGGGCCCCTCGTCATCAGGACAGGGCCAGCATTCTCAGGGATTCAATATCGGGGCCTACTCAAAGGCATATCATCGGGGCCTACTCAAAGGCATATCATCGGGGCCTACTTAAAGGCATAACCATCGGGAGCGTATAGCTCATATGTCGGGACCGACCTTGTCGGGACCCTTCGCATTGGTCTTCTAAGCCTCTTTTAGGGCCCGGTGGGCCTACTTCGCCGTTTAGTCGTCGTTAATGGGCCTAACAGCTATATCGAAACCCATCATTTGCCCCCAAGACATGAGGGACTTACAGTTCGTCGTGTCTTCCAGTTCCAGACCTCCCGATATCGGCATCGGAGGCTTTTGACTTTACGGAAAATCTTCTGAAGCAGATCTCCTCCTCCAAGATTCCCCGATATTCCGAGGATAACCACCGAATCCGAAAAGATTTCTCGGTCACTCAACTATTAAATGCAGCAGGTGACGAAGCGACGACTTGGGTACCCATGCCTGTTTTTTTCTGAAAAAGCACTTTCTAGCCGTTTTTGTCTCTAGTGTTTCGACGATTCAGGTTGAGGCGTTTCATCTACAACGGTCCGGATTCCAACGTCTCTTTGGCTGTCCTCTCTCCTATAAAACCCCAAATCTTGGCACTATTCAGTTCTCCTCTACTGTTTCATTCTCTGTGTTTTCGAAAGCTCAAGCTCTCCTTTCTATTTCTGATCAATACTCCGGCGACCAGGATCTCCGACCATCAAGATCATCTTTTCTTCTCCGATTCAACATGTTTGGTAAGATTTCCTCCTTTAATTCCGAAATAACTTGTTAGCATAGTTTTTCCCTTTATCTCAATCAACTTACCCGAAATTTTGCAGAAATCAACTGTGCCTTTTCTTGCCATGATTACTTTCCAGACGGTGAGTCCAGTTCCGAGGGGAGGAAGCCCTTCAAGTTCGGTTATGCTTGTTATGAGATTTCAGACACCGCCTATGATGCAGCTCTCCGGGAGGGGTGTATTACTTCCACCTGGGAGCCTCGCTTCCCTTTTCCTTGGCCTCGTGTCCCGGGTGACCCTGTGGTCACTCGTCCCCAGGAAGGGGAGGTATTTATCTCCACCGGGCAAATATCGGCAGGGATCCGATTCCAATTCTGTGGGAATTTAGTCGAGATGTGTGAATATTACAAAACACATCCGACTACTTTTTCCCCCCACGCCATCCGTGTGTGGAATGCCTTCCTTGTTCTCTGCCTTCGCTAACAGTGGACCTACAACCTCCGACTCTTCCGGACCTTCTACGGGATGAAATGCAATGATGCCGGGGTCTGCGCCTTCTACCCGCGGATGCCTAAATGGAGCAAGGCGCAGCTCTCTCGGTACAGCTAGAATGGTGACACCTGGAAGGTCGCCAAGGGTTGGGGGCTCATCACTGACTCGGGGCCCGACAACAGTGGCTGGAAGAGGATTTATTTCTTCATCCGAAACAGCTCCATCCCGTGGCCCCGATGGGAGGTTGAGGCGGACCCTGCTCCCGCTTTTCACACTTACTCCGAGGAGGATTTCCAGATTCTCCACTGCATCCAACTTTATCGCTGGGGGGATTCCTTCGCTCCCCTCGATGCCAACTCCATCGGGGAGCGGGACCTGGTTCTGACCGGGATCCGACTCCTTGATGTCGCCTCCGGGGGTCAACTCTTCGATGGCCCTTCCAACTTCGTTCCTTGGGTAATATTCTAACTGCACTTTCGTTTTCGTCCTTGCAGCTAAGAAGGTATCATTGCTGACCAATCTCGTGCTTAAGCAGGCGGAGATCGATGTTGTCCAACGCCCCGCGAGGAAGAGGAAGTCTTCAAAGAGGTCCGCCTCTTCATCGGCACCTCCCACCTCGGAGCAGATCAAGCGGGCCCGGGTGGAGAAGATGGAGCAGATCTTCAACACCAAGACTCCCGAGGAAGGTAAACAGCTCCGCTTAGCAATTCGATTATACAGGAGGCGTATTCCTAAGGAGTTAAACCCCTCCGATAAGGGAGCCAGGATCGAAGGGATCAAACGCATCCTGCAAGGAGAAACTTCCCGCATCCTCAAAGCGGGTTACTACAATTATTACGGGAAGGATCAGTATCTTTCCCGTCGCGTCATCTGGTGTAAGGATCCTGATCAACTTCCTGATTTTCTTTCTGAAGCTTCTCGTCCTCCAGCTGCAGGTCAATCGGGAGCTGGAGCTTCGGCGGAGGTGCCACCCTCCGACGCCCAGGTCGGAGATCCCCTCCTTTTTTCTTCCAGCCCCAGGAGGATCGGGGACTGAAGACGCCCCGACGGACGGTCAGTTCCGTCGGGTTGTTGACCTGGACATCTCTCACTCTTCTGAGGAGGCGAGCGAAGGTCAGCCCCTGGTTCGTCGTCGGGGGGCGAGGCAGACCCCGCTGGAGCCGACTCCCGAAGGGCTGCCTCCATCTTCTCCGGCACAGCAGCTTTCGCCGGTCTTGAGCCTGACTCCTGACGGGGCGACGGGTTCTCATGGCGGCTCGGAGGCCCGCACCTCCGACATTCAGGGCGTCGTTCCCCCTCTCCTCTTGGACGGGAGCTTCTACCAGGTTAACACCCCCGACCAGGCGGCCGCTCCTTGGACTCCGATCGAGTCAATGCGGGGGGTCCCGCTGCGTCGGGATGATGTATCATCGGAACTGGGTCTGCACCTGATGGCAGGTTCAGTTCCACCCTCTATGAAGCTTCCGCTCTCCCTGGCTCGAGAGGACATCCACGCGGATATTCGCGCCATGGCCGTTCGTCGTGTGGAGGTAAGGTTTCCTGTTTTTACACTTAGTACATATAAGGCAGAATATTCTCGTGTACTGACCTCTTGCTTTCTTCTTCACAGGAAATAGCGGACCAACACCGCTGTTTAGGGTACGTCCTGGCCTTGGAGGAGGCCCTGGAACAGGAGCGAGCCAAGGCGGCCCCCGACGTCTTGGCCAAGCTCAAGGAGGATCTGGCTGCCTCCGAATCAGTGAAGGGGAAGCTGGTTAAGGAGCAGGCCCTCCTTAATCAGAAGACTCGGGACCTCCTGAGGCAGGTTCACGACTTCGAGCGGCTGTTGAAGCAGGAGCGGCCGAAGCTCCAGGAAGAGCAGCAGGGGCGCGCAGAGGATCGGGATAGGCTTGTCCTCGAGAAGAAGGCCTTTGAGGATGCCAAGGCGGGGCTGGAGGCTGAGAAAGTCCTTCTCGCCAATCGGTCCCAACAGATGGAGCGGGAACTCGCTGAGTTTCCCACCAAGCTGGCCGAGGCTGAGGCCAAGGGACCGGAAGATTATCGGGGCTCCGAGGCTTTCCAAGTGGATGCAGTGAAGTTCTGTACGGCGGAGGTGGAGACCACCCTGCTTAATGCTGTCGAGGAGCTCCATCTGGAGTATGGTGGTGCCATCGACTTCACCAAGTCTCAGACCCTCGCCCCCTTCGCGGAGAGGTATTTCAACCTTTCCGAGGAAAGCGACGGGGCCAACACCCCCGAGGGGGCTGCGGGTGCTGAAGGCACGGTGGAGCCTCCAAGTGCAGACCTCCCGACAACCGATCCCCCGACAATCGACTCTTCGCCGGCCGACCTCCAAGGGTCCGATCCTCCTGCGGCCAATCTTCGAGGATCCGATCCCCCGACCACAGAGCCTTCTGCCATAGACCTCGTGGACCCTGCTCCCCTCGACGCTGCCAAGGATCATGCTTAATCGCTTTATTTTCGAATCCTTATACTTTCCTTCTTTTTTACGTGAACGTTTTAGATCTTTATAATATCAATCTCTTTTGGTTCCGATTATCGCTGCACCACCTAAGGTGAATTAACCACGCCACTTAAGGCAATTCGATCATACCACTTAGAGTGATTTCGACGCGTCACTTAAGACATTTTACCCACACCACTTAAGGCGATTTAATCGTGCCACTTAAGGCAATTTATCCACACCACTTAAGGCGATTTAACCGTGCCACTTAAGGCAATTTATCCACACCACTTAAGGCGATTTAATCGTGCTACTTAAGGAAATTTATCCACACCACTTAAGGAGATTTAATCGTGCCACTTAAGGCAATTTATCCACACCACTTAAGGCGATTTAATCGTGCCACTTAAGGCGAAACCACGCCACTTAAGGCGAAAACATGCCACTTAAGGCGAAACCCTGCCACTTAAGGCGATTTAGCTACACCACTTAAGGCGATTTAAGCATACTTAGAATGATAAGTCTAAGCACAATCTGGTCGGAAGCAACCTCTTTATTCATTGATGGCTCAAAATCTGTTTACATCGAATCAAAGCGATAAACAACTTGCACCACTGAAGGCGACTTCGATAAACAACTTGCACCACTGAAGGCGACTTAATAAACAACTTGCACCATTGAAGGCGACTTAATACACAACTTGCACCACTGAAGGCGACTTAATAAACAACCTGCACCACTGAAGGCGACTTAATAGACAACCTGCATCACTGAAGGCGACTTAATATCAAGCATAACATTTCTTCAAGTGTTCACCACTAAAAGAATGCTTCAACACATTGCCATCGAGGTCTTCCAACTTATACGCGTTTCGAGCTGGCATCCCCACGACCTTATAAAGCCCTTCCCATTTTGGTGACATCTTGTTGATCCGATCCAAAAGGGTAAATTCGTTCCGACGCCAGACCAGTTCCCCGACAAAGAACTGTCGAGACTTGACTCGTCGATTATAATATCGGGCCGTTGCGAAGCGCATCCGAGCCTCGACCTCCTCGGCACTCCGCCTCTTCTCTTCGACCAAGTCCAAGTCCAGACGCCTCATTTCATCATTCGACAGAGGTTCGTAATACCTCGTCCGATGGGATGCCACAGCTATCTCGACGGGAGCAACTGCTTCCGTGCCATAAACAAGGCCAAACGGAGTCTCCCCAATCGATCGTTTGGGTGTTGTTCTAACAGCCCAAAGCACAGTTTCTAGCTCATCCAGCCATTTGCCCTTCAAGGAATGGACCCTCTTCTTCAGGCCGTCCATCACGATCTTGTTGGCTGATTCCACCTGTCCATTGGTTTGAGCATGACGGACAGAGGCTGTCCAAAGCTCAATTTTTAGTTCCTCCAAGTACTCCTTCCACTGGGCCCCGTTAAACGGGTGGCCATTATCGCTGATCACCACCTTGGGGATCCCGTATCGGGATATGATATGGGTCTGGAGGAATTTGAGGATATGGTTCCCCGTTGTCTTGGCCATTGCCTTAGCTTCTATCCATTTCGAGAAATAATCAATAGCCACAATTAAATATCGGCACTGACCTTTTGCAACTGGAAGGAGTCCCACCAAGTCGATTCCCCATTGCGCGAAGGGCCAAGCACCCTTGATGGACGTCAAATCGGTAGCTGGAGCCACGATATTCGGGGCGTACTTCTGGCAAGCGTCACAGGATCGGACTAGCATCGTTGCCTCCTTGTTCATGAGGGCCAGTAATAGCCCAGGTTCAGCACTTTCCTCACGATGGATCGGGCCCCTTCATGACAAGCCAAATATCCTTCGTGCACCTCCCTAGGGATCCGACCTGTGTCGGGCTCGGCCACGCATTTCAGATAAGGAGTTAAATACCTCTTTTTGTACAGCTGATTGTCCACCATCACATAATTTGGCGCGATTCGGCGTATTTTGCCAGCTGCTACTTCATCATCGAGGACTGCCCCCGTAGTCAGATACGCGGCTATCGGGGTCATCCAAGTGGGCTCCTCCGATCCGATCTCAATTGCACATACCTCCGACTGATCGGTGGTTGACAGGATCACCTTCTCCAAGAAATGCACCTTCCGACTTTCATCGAGGGGTGCCCCCAAGGCGAACTTGCTCAAGGCATCTGCTTCCGCGTTATCCTCCCTCGGGATCGCCTCAATATCGAAGCTCTTGAAACTCTCCTTCAGGGTTTGCACCTCCCGAAGGTATCATCGGGCTCTTAGCTTCGTATCGCCCCTGGACTTGGTTCACGATCAGGCTAGCGTCACACTTCACCTTTAAGTGACCAACTCCCGTTCCCTTAGCAATCTTGAGGCTAGTAATGAGAGCCTCATATTCAGCTTCATTGTTGGTGACCCTAAATGTCAAGGCCAAGGCATATCAGAGGGGCTCGCCTCCGTCTGGTGGTATCAGTACGAAACCTGCTCCCGATCCTTCTGAATTTGAGGAGCCATCTGTGTACATCTCCCAAGTATTTTCGGCGTCGGGCTGTTCTGACTGCTCTGTTATCGGGACCTCCGTGGTTGCCCCCTCTACAGGGCCCGCTTCTTCTAGATCGGGGGCTGTAGACTCTGCTACGAAATCCGCCAACGCCTGGCCCTTAATAGCCGTTCTCGGAGCAAAGTGAATGCGGAACTCACTAAGCTCGACTGCCCATTTCACTAATCTCCCCGACGCATCAGGTCGGTTCAAAAAATGTTTCAAGGGCTGATTCGTCAAAACAGTAATTTCATGCTCGTGGAAGTAAGGCCTCAGCTTCTGAGCAGTAACAATCAACGCATAAAGATACTTCTCAACGGCGGGATAATTCATTTCAGACTTGGCGAGTGCCTTGCTTACATAATAGACAGGGACTTGGCTAGCCTCTACAACTTTCACTAAGACAGAGCTAACAGCAAATTCAGAAACAGCCAAATACAGATAGAGTGGCTCGCCTGGGATGGGCTTCGCCAATGGCGGGAGGGTGCGAAGGTGTTGCTTGAGTGCCTGGAACGCCTCTTCGCACTTTGCAGTCCACTCAAACTTCTTGTTGGCCCTTAGCACTTCAAAGAACGGCATGGATCGATCACTTGCCTTGGACAGGAAGCGATTCATCGCGGCCAATCGGCTATTCAGCACCTGCACCTCCCGATGGTTCGTCGGGGACTTCATCTCCTCGATTGCCTTTAGCTTCTCAGGGTTCACCTCGATTCCCCTCTGGCTCACCATGAAGCCCAGAAACTTCCCTGTGTGCACTCCGAAGGCACACTTGTTCGGGTTCAAGCGAACTTGATGAAGCCTCATCCGCTCAAACGCTGTGACCAAGTTGTGAACATGATCCTTGGCCTGTCGGGACTTCACCAGCATATCGTCCACATAGGCCTCCATCGTTTTCCCCAGCATGTCCCCAAACAACTTATTCACCATCCTCTGATAAGTTGCACCTGCATTGATCAGTCCAAAGGGCATAACATCATAATGGTAGATGTCACTATCAGCATAAAAAGCGGTGTGGTGGGCGTCCTCCTTGGACATCTTGATCTGATTGTAGCCGGAGTAGGCATCCATAAAGCTCAGTAGCTCATGTCCCGATGTGGCATCAACCAGCTGGTCGATCCTCGGGAGCGGGTAGCAATCCTTCGGGCATGCTTTGTTCAGGTCGCGGAAATCGACACACATCCGCCACTTGCCATTGCTCTTCTTCACCAGGACTGGGTTGGCGACCCAGGTCTGGAATCGGAGCTCCTTAATGAATCCAGCATCGAGCAACCTGCCCACCTCTTGCTGGATCGCGATCTTCTTGTCGGCACCCATCAGGCGCCTTCTCTGTGTAATCGGCTTGATCGCGGGATCAATCTTCAGCTCGTTAGTAATCACATCGGGGCTGATTCCTAGCATGTCACTCGGGGACCAGGCGAACAGCTCCTTGAACTCCTTCAACAGATCAATCAATTCTCGGGTCGTCTCCTCAGTCAGAGCGGACCCGATTTTCACCTTCCTCTGAGGTCCATCAATCTCGATCTCCTTCAAATCTTCCATCGGGGCGGGACGCCCAAACTTCTCTCGGGGATCAGTGTCAGTCTGGAAAACAGTCATAGCCTCCCGATTCCTCCTTCGAATGGCATTGACGTAGCACCTTCTGGAGGCCACCTGATCGCCCTGGACCTCCCCGATTCCATGGTCGGTCGGGAACTTCATCTTCTGATGGACAGTTGAGGCAATTGCCCCCGGCGGGTTGATGGTGGTCCTCCCGAGAATGGCATTGTAGGTCCACGCGGACTCGACCACCACGAATTCCACATTCCTCTTCTATGACTTCCAGCCGCTACCGAATTCAACCGGTAAGGTAATCATCCCCCCCGGGTAAGAGGTAGACCCAGAAAATCCGACCATCGTGAAGTCCGCAGGCTTCAAGTCCTTCTTGGTTTTCCCCATGGCCTGCAGCGCATCCATGAACAAAATGTCGGAGGATCTCCCTCCATCTATCAAGATTCGCTTCATCTCGTACCCATCCACATTCAGGGTCACGACCAAAGCATCGTCGTGCGGGGTCTCCACACCTATCAGGTCATCCGCTGAGAAGGAAATCACCATCTCTTGCTTCGGAGTCCAGGTTCGGGCACTCTTGCCCAGCACCACAGCGATAGGAATCCGAGAAGCATAGACCTCCTGAGATGCCGTGGTATCTCCTCCTGCAGCAAGTCCTCCATGAATCACATTAATGGTTCCCCTCTTCTCCCTGCGGGCTTTGGAAGACTCGGGCTTATCCTTCTTCGGGGACCGATCGTGGGATCGGGAGCGAGACCGCGATCGGGACCGGGAACGGGATCGGCCCCGTTGTCCAGCCACAAATTCCTTGAGCTTCCCCTTATGGATCAGCTTCTCAATCTCCTTCTTCAGCTCCCGACAATGGTTAGTGTCGTGACCGCTGGAAACGACAATAACGATCGGTGCGGGCTCCCGTGAACTCTTCATCCTTCTTCGGGGGGTACCTGGTGATACCCTGTCGGTCCATCACCGCCAACACAGCGCCCATAGAGAAAATGAGAGGAGTGTAACGGTCCTCTCGCTTGTCCGACTTCGAGGGACGCTTGTCTTCCCTTCGACCGGGACGGCCTCGACCCCGACTATTCTCGGGTTTATCCTTTCTTCTGCGATCGTCCGAGGGCTTGAACGACTGCTTCCCCTTGTTCGATTTTGGAGGATCGAGGTCTCCGGCAGCTATCTTTGACTCCTGGACGTCGATTTGCTGCTTCACCCTCTTCTGGAGCGCCTGCATGTTCCACACAGCCTTCTCAGCCACGCTGTGCATCAGGTCGGAACCATATGGTGCTGTCAAGTTCCGAATGAAGGTGCGGATGGTGTCTCCCTCCGACATTTCCTCATCAATCTCGGCCACGCTGGCAGTGTACCTCTAGTAGTAATGCGTCAGGGATTCGTCGGGCCTCTGTACCACCTCAGCCAAGGACCTCGCGCTTTTCAGGAGACGCCGACGACCTTGGTACTGCTGGATGAAGCGATCATGCATCTGGGTCCAGCTAGAGATGCACCCTGGGGGAAGGCTGAAGAACCACGTCAGGGCCCTCTCACCAAGTGTGCCTGGGAACAAAACGCACACTATATCATCATTCGGGGCTCTGCCTAGACAAGCCATGACATGCTTCTGGACATGACGAACTGGATCTCCCTCGCCATCATACTCCTTGACTGTCGGGATACCCAGCCCTGGCGGGGCAGTGGTGTTCACCAATCGGAGAACAAAGGGATGAGTGGATCGATCCCTCAGCTCCGACATCATCTTCTTCTGGTCCCCCATACAGATGTTCACGATCTTCACCTCTTGGTCGGGGGTGATAGGGCCATTGAGACGGATGGTCCTATGCTGCACCGGTCCAGGCCCATTGACCACGAACTGTTCCGATAGGGCAGGCTCCTTGCCCTTGTCCTGGTGCTCGGGTTGGGCCTCCTGCCCATCCCGATTCTCTCTCGGCGGGGGCGGAGGCAACTCCTCCTCCTTCTTCTTGGCAGCCTCCCTTTTGTCCAGGAGAGCCTCCATAGTCTCCAGGAATATCGGCATGGCATCCAGCATAGCCTTCATCAGGTCCACCTTTGTAGGAGCATCCTGGTCCCTCCTCGGGACCTCTTCCCGGCTCTCCGACGAGTTTCGAATGGAATCTTCGCGATCATCATGATGCCCCCCCTGTTTGGGAAACAGCAGGGGGAGGATCATTCCGATCAACAGTGCGCTCCGGCGGCCCTGAATTCAGAGTTCCGGCAGGGTGGCGGGAACCGCTGGATTGTCTTTGTCTCTTCTTTTGCTTGCCAGCCATCGATCGGGTAGAAGCCATTTTTGCTTTTCGCTTCGTTCCCATAGACGGCGCCAATGTTGGATCACGGTTGGAAGACAATAACATTTTTCGGAGGTTGATTTGTGCGACTTGTAAGGAAAATCTCTTCCTGATGGGTCTAGTTTATTTTGAGAGCCTTGAACTTTGGATTTCATGTCTTTGCTATCTTTCTTGGTGGTGTTGGGTTCCTTTGAGATACTTCTCTTGACTTGTGATATGGATGGTAGGATAACTCGTTACTTTTCATGATAACCTCATGTGCTTCTGTATATGATCCTTTGGTCATTGACTTCTCCTTTGTTTATGCTTTCCTTTCCTTGTCTTTCTTTTGTGTTTTCCCTCACATCATACCTGCTATCTCATCAAGAACAAACATTATGTGTTCTTCATACAACTTTGCTTTGCAATTATTTTCTCATGGAATCCTTCTTAGTATGGTGCAATGATCTCTTCTGATACCCATTAAATGGTATATATGGTACTGTTAGACCAAAGATACGATCTTGGTGGGCGTCGAATCTGTTCACGAGACAGGCTCTCGGAGGGCACTTAACGTTTTACAGGATAGGCTCCCGGAGGGCACAAGTGTTAGACCAAAGATACACTCCTGGTGGGCGTCGAAATCTGTTCACGAGACAGGCTCTCGGAGGGCACTTAACGTTTCACAGGATAGGCTCCCGGAGGGCACAAGTGTTAGACCAAAGATACGCTCCTGGTAGGCGTCGAAATATGTTCACGAGACAGGCTCTCGGAGGGCACTTAACGTTTCACAGGATAGGCTCCCGGAGGGCACAAGCTAGACCAAAGATACGCTCCTGGTGGGCGTCGAATCTGGTAGTTTGAAATCTACCTCAAGATACGCTATTGGGGGCGTCGAATCTGGTAGTTTGAAATCTACCTCAAGATACGCTCTTGGGGGCGTCGAAGGTCGTAGTTTGTAGAAACCACTCTAAAGATACGCTCTTGGGGGCGTCGAAGTTCGTAGTTTTTGGAAACCACTCTCAAGATACGCTCTTGGGGGCGTCGAAGGTCGTAGTATGAAAACTACTCTCAAGATACGCTCTTAGGGGCGTCGAAGTTCGTAGTATGAAAACTACTCTCAAGATACGCTCTTGGCGGCGTTGAAGGTCGTAGTATGAAAACTACTCTCAAGATACGCTATTGGGGGCGTCGAAGGTCGTAGTATGAAAACTACTCTCAAGATACGCTCTTGGGGGCGTCGAAGGTCGTAGTATGAAAACTACTCTCAAGATACGCTCTTGGGGGCGTCGAAGGTCGTAGTATGAAAACTACTCTCAAGATACGCTCTTGGGGGCGTCGAATCTGTTCGCGGGATAGGCTCCCGGAGGGCTCAAAATATTACTTTACCTTGTGTCCCTTCTCATGTAGGGTGCGTTTTTTATACGACTTTTAGATATTTACTTGAGTTTTCTTTCCATGATATTGCCTGTTATCACGCGTTTTCTTCAATGTGGGAGATCACCTTTCGAGGGCGATGTTTGTGTGTTGCCAACTTAGGACGAGTTCGTATAGGGAGTTGAGGATGTTTTCCTCTTATGTGACCTCTTTTAGGAGAAGTAGTATTGCATGTTCTTGTGATCTTCTGCCTCTAATCTCTTCTTTTACACTTAGGTGGACTACCAAGCACTTATTCGTTTGGTGTCCCCCAAGTTGCTTGGTGGTCATACCGCGTTTCATATTTGTCCATTGAAGGCCCCTCGTTCATTTTCCTTGTTGGGTACCCCTTATGCTTGGGGCTCCCTTGTCTGCTTGTTTGAATGTGATGAGTGTCCCTTGTAGGATTTACTCTTTCTCATGCTTGCTTGTTTCAGTCATAGGCATGGTTTGGATAATGCCTTTGTCAGATGTATCTTTAGAGGTTGGGTGGAGAGCTTTTGCTTTGGGTGGGTGGGGGTGAATTTCATTCTCTTGATAACTAGGATGTGGCAATGTTTGTATCCTAGGGGTGCTTGTAAATTCTTTCCCCACCCCCCCCTTCCTTGTGTTTTTTAGAAAAAACACTTTTGCGGTGATGATAGAGCAGGAGTAACGTATCTTGTAAGGGATTGTATTTAGGTTGAAAAGCTTTCTCATAGAATGGTGTCTTGAGTTGTTAATCTCGAAGGTGTGTTTCAGACTAGTCAATCTGATCCATGCTTCTTGCTCGGGCCTAGGGGGGTCTGACCGGGCTGTGATAATCTTCTTGAAGTGTTGTGGTACTTAGTGTGCTTTGCCTTTTCCTTTTCATTGGAGTATTCTTCAATGCCTTTAGGGAGTGTCACATTGGTCATGCTCCTCCCACCTTGAATGTTGATTATAGACTTCCTTTGAATTATGACTTGAATCTAAAAAGGACGTTTTCCTTTAGGTTTGCAGGTGATGCTCCATGATTTTCCATGGGTTTGCCCCCGTATTGGCTATTCCTTGTTGGATAACTTCATTAGAGACTGCATTTGTATTGCGTACGTATACGTGTTTGAGGTGTATTGAGCTGACAAGTCCCTCCTTTTTTATTTTGTCATAACCTTCATTCATCATGTGTTCGGCGTATGGCCTTAAAGGCGGGATATTTTTCTAGTGCCCCTTTTATCGAGGTTCTCCTCTTGATGGGATGCCAGAGTCAAATGTCTTATCATTCGCAGACAAGGTGTTTGATCCGGATGTGCGTCTAGTGTGAGGGTCGACCTTGAAACCTGACCCCCGAAGCTTTTGAGCTCTTCTTTGGTTGATCTTGTAGAACTGTTATCATGCCCTATGGCTCTTGATAGGAGATGTATCTCCTTTTTCATATTCTAGTTGTTGCAATATCTCTTTTGCTAATCTTGCATCTTTAGAGTTTCTCCTTGGTGCGTGACTTTAATGACGGGATTTTCTACCGATGTTTGTTCTGTTAAGACTTGTATCCTTGGTTGCCTTCCTTACTTGTGAGATGGCGAAGGAGTGTTTATGAACACTCAAATGTGTCGTACTTGGTAGAGGTATGCGCCTAATCTTTAGGGCGCTGTCTTGAATCTTCGTGTACCTATCTTTGATGAACATGTTATTCATTGCATATATAATACGGAGTCCGAGGATCTCCGGGTTAGGATTATATTTTGAGAACAGAGACATAGTCATCTATTAGATAACCTCTTTATCTACGGAGTTTATTTTTGCAAGGATAAATGCAAGGATACTTGTAAGGATACTTGTAAGGATATGTGTTCCATCCTTGTTCCTGGTTCATTTGCAGTGTCGTGTCCCTAATGGGTGTGTCGATGTTCTGACCACCTTTACTAGTAGGGGTCCTTTGGTATTAGGTATGCCTGACTCTTCTCTAGTATCATCAATAGGTTGCCTTTGAAGGTGGGCGTTGTCTATGTGATATGGTTTCCTCCATTTTTGGAGGGACGCGGCTACCCCCTCTTATGCTAATGGGCGTTTGTGGGGAGGGCATGTTGTGACTGGTGCCCCCCTTGCATACCAATGCCAGATGGGATCATTTGACGGACTTGGCCCTAGGATGCTTAGTGGAAGGTTATAGTAGGGGTAATCCTTTGTGACCTTCATGGTAGTTCCTCTATAGGATGTTGGGAGTGCTCAACTTATTTTTGTAAGTGAGCCTTCCATCTTGTGATCTTTCCCAGAAACTTGACCTTATAGGTGTTCTTTGAGATTGAGGAATCTGTTTCTTGTGCATCCCTTGATTGGCGATGGCCTCTTATGGATTCTTCCAGTGGTCCACCTGTGTATGTATATACCCCAGAGCCCGAAGGCGTCCGGTATGGTCTTTCTTGGAAAACATGTTGATATCAAGTATCAAAATCTATCTCTTTTAGGGAGTTGACTTGTTATGCAGTTAAATTAAATAAGAGGATATGGGAAGGATATGGGTGTGGGGATGTTGATATCCCCTGCTTCCTTGGTAATGTAACTGTCTTCCTCCATTAGTCTGTGTGTATTCCTTCCCCTTTGAGGAATACAAGGTCGCATCCTTGCAAGGCGGACTAGGTAGAGGTGTATCCTTCATGTATGCTATGTGTGATCTCACTCTACTACGTCTCTCCATGAGACTTCCCATTGTAGTAGCTATGTACTAACATGGTGTGGTACCCTATGAGTCCCCTTTTCAAATCCTTATCTTTTCGACTTCACCCCTGTTCTAGGGGGATGTGTACCAAGGGTTGTCATACACAAGAGGTTGGGACCTGTCGTGCTGTATCATGATTAGGTGGTTGCCTTGTTGTGTTGTCGGGGCGATGTCCCTCCCTTTGAGCTTTCCTTGGAATGTCTCTTAGTCATGTCTGTGGTGATACAGACTGTATGTGTACCTTGCTGATGTGGATGTTGGAACTCTTATATCTTTGGTGGTCTGACTTGCATGTCCTCCCTTAGTGGGGTGTATGTCCCATCTCTTTGTTGTGTTTGTTATTGCCTTGGAGGCACAAATTGTTGTCTTCCCATCTGGGGGTGGCCCTTGCTCTTCTCTCCTTTGTTCTTCTCGCTGCCCTGTTGGAGGGTACGAGTAGTGTTTTTCTTCTGGGACTTGTTCTTCCTCATGAACTTCTTCTTCTTCATGATGGTGTTGCCTTCTCTGCCTGTTCCTCAGAGTCTCTCTGTAGGCTAGCATCTCATCCAATGCGTTCATCAACCTCGGAGTCACTGTTTGTGCTCCTTGCGAGTATGCGGGCCTTGTGTTGGTTGTGTGGGCACGATTGTTGTTCCTTTGAGTCGGCATTCCATATGGATACCTTTGAGGTTGTGCCTCATAGTAGTACCCCTATGGAGGTGTCGTGTATTGGGATGGCACTCCTTGTTGCCCCCTGTCCCTGTGGCCTCCTAGCCAATTGAGTTGAAGCTGTGGATGCCTCCTAGCCAGCTGGGCGTGAAGGTCCTCCTCCCTGCTTGTTAGGCTGGGGTGCCTGTGGGGCTACCTGAGGCTCTAGGTGTGCATGCTGTTTCTCTGGGTTAGGCTGCCTTGCTGGAGGTATAGGCTGTCTTTCTTGCCTATTGCCCCCAGGTGGGCGATTATCTCTAGACGCTAAGTTGTTCGTCATCGCTCTCGTGATTTCCAGGCTTTCTGCTCGAAGCCCACAGACGGCGCCAAGTGTTAGGTTATAGGTTTCAGGTCA
Organism: Clarkia xantiana subsp. parviflora; assembly: GCA_036873135.1. Classification (NCBI taxonomy): domain Eukaryota; kingdom Viridiplantae; phylum Streptophyta; class Magnoliopsida; order Myrtales; family Onagraceae; genus Clarkia; species Clarkia xantiana. Next base: position 15,364,577 of record JAPTYO010000001.1, read on the forward strand.
ACGGGTCGCCGGCCTAAATCCTACTCCTCACTGGTGAACTGACGGATTCAGAACTCTTGGGGCTAGTCGTTCTGATGCTTGTCCTTCTGCTCTCCTCCTTCTCTTCTCCATGCTACCCTGAAGGGTTCAGAACTCTCAGGGTCAGTCGTTCTGATGCTTGTCCTTCTGCTCTCCTCCTTCTCTTCTCCACACTATCCTGCATCAGGGGCAACATCAAGCACGGAGAGGGGGGTGGTGCTTGATGAACCCTCTCCGATGCCTAAGTCAGTACGATACTTTTAGAGAGATAAAGCTAGAGAGATGTCAGAGCTAAATTGCACACTTAGCCAAGATGATCAAATGAATGGTGGATGAGTGGTATTTATAGGCAATGGTGTCATTTAGGTGGCCTAATGACGTCGTTAACCTTTAAACACATTTAGTTAACATGTAATTGCACGATTAAGTGTGGGAGTCGGGAAACGGTGCCGGGACCCTTGGGGCGTGTTGGATCACGGTGGAACTCCGGTACGGTCATTGACGGTGATCCTAGCTCCTTCGCTCCACGCAATCCTGCAAGAGGGGATAGACCGGGCGGTGACCCAGAATCCCTCTCCGATGCTTAAATGAGTATCTCGTACGGACTTGCAAGTAGTAATCTCAAGTAATGTATTTCAACGTAATTGATCTGAGGTGACCTCTTGCCCTTTTATAGGCGAAGAGATACCTCAGTTACCTGGTGAACCGTTGGGGGTGGTTAGCCCGTATCCCGCGTATCTCGGGTGTGATCCCGCCTATCTAGGCCATGATCTCGCTTATCTCGGCCATGCCCTGCGTATCTCGGCCACGCTCCGTGTATCTTATCCACGTTCCGCGTATCTCGGCCACGCCCCGCGTATCTCGGCCTTATCCTCTGATAATGAGTCCCGACTAGCGTCGGGGACTCCAGAGTTATTTCGTTGTGTCACCGCTCGGGACCCCTCGTCATCGTGACAGGGCCTATCATTCTCAGGGATTCATCATCGGGGCCTACTCAGAGGCATCTCGTCGGGAGCTTCTAGCTCACCTGTTGGGACCGACTCTGTCGGGATCCTTCATCATCGGGACTCCCTACATCGGGACCCTTTGTCTGGGCCATCTTGGCCTTCGTTTAGAGCCCACCGGGCCCATTTGCCGTTTCATTGTTTAAAGGGCCTAACGGCCATAGTCGGACCTATCATTTGCCCCCAAGACATGAGGGACTTTTAGTTCGTCGTGTCTTTCAAATCCCTACCTCCCGACATTGGAATCGGGGGTCTTTCCCTTGGCATAGTCACTCAATACTAGTCTTCTCATTCACGTTTCCTCGATGCCTTGTGGATAACTGCCAAATCCGAGGGGACTCCTCGGTTCCCCAGTTCATTAAATGCAGCAGCTAGTGAAGCGACGTCTTCGGCACTCGTGCCTGATTTTTCGCGCCTGCTTTTTCTGAAAAGTGCTTTTCAGGCCGTTTCATCATTACGCCCGTTGCCCTTCTGCACGTTCCATCTCAACGGTCCAGATTAGAACTCTTCCACTTCGACGACTCGGATCGAAGTGTCCCTTCAACTGTCCTCTTTGCCTATAAAACCCTAACCGTGGGTGTTGGATCACTTTTACCGTCTTCGAATTCTCAGGAGCTCTCTACAACCTTTGTGAATTCAAGCTTTTGCGATTCCGAAGACCTTAGTGCTTTTCCGATCATCTTCCCGGCAACGCCAAGTTCATTCCTTCAATTCTTCATGTCTGGTAAGGATTTCTTCTTCGTTGCCTGCTCATCTTTTCCTTGTTTGCAGCTTTCCGAAAATCTCACTGTGCCTTCCTTGCCATTACTACTTTTCAGACAGTGGATCCAGCTCTGGGGGAAGAAAGCCCTTCAACTTTGATTATGCCCTGAATGAAATCTCTAGCACCGCTTATGATGCAGCTCTCCGGGAGGGATGCATCACTTCTACTTGGGAACCTCGTTTCCCGTATCCCTGGCCTCGCCCTTCGGGTAACCTTGAGGTTACTCGTCCCCGAAAAGGGGAGGTATTTGTCTCTACGGGGCAAGTATCAGCGGGGATCAGATTCCCCTTCTGTGGTAATCTGGTCAAGATGTGCCAGCATTACAAAACTCATCCGACCACCTTCTCTCCGCACGCCATTCGCATGTGGAACGCTTTCCAGGTCCTCTGCTTCCGATAGCGGTGGGTATACAGCCTCAAGCTCTTTAGGACCTTCTACGGGATGAAGTGCAACGAGGCGGGGGTTTGCGCCTTCTACCCCCGAATGCCAAAGTGGAACAAGACGCAACTCGGGTTGTGCAACTGGACCACTGACACCTGGAAGGTGGTCAAGGGTCGGGGACTCCTAGTCGACACGGGGTCCGACAACAGCGGATGGAAAAGGAGCTACTTCTTCATCCAACATTCTTCGATCCCATGGCCCCGATGGGAGGTGGAAGCGGACTCTCCTCCCGCTTTCCACACCTACACTGATGAAGACTTCCTGACTCTTCAACTTATCCAACTTTACCGATGGGGGGAGTCATACACTCCTCTCGACGCCAACTCTCTCGTGGAGCGGGACCTGGTGAATGCCGGGATTCGACGCCTCTACATAATCTCCGGGGGGCAGCTCTTCGACGGCCCCTCTAATATGGTTCCCTGGGTAAATCTCTAACTCTTTTCTTTTACTGTTTGCAGCCAAGAAGGTATCCGTGCTGACCGATTTGTTCCTTAAGCAGGGGGAGACCGATGCCGTCCGCCCTTCGCGGAAGAGGAAGTCCGCCAAGAAGGCTGCTGCTCCGTCGGGGTCTCCTTCTGCGGAGCAACCTAAGCGGAAGCGCGTGGAGCTGGACCAACTCTTCGACGTCCAGAACGCTGAAGAAGGTAAAAAGCTTCGTCTCGCTATTAAATCGTATAGGAGGATGGTCCCGAAGGATTTGATTCCTTTGACCAGGGAGGCCCGTATTGCTGACGTTAGACGAATCCTTCGAGGTGAAACTCCTCGTGTCCTGAAGGCGGGCTACTACCACTACCACGGGAAGGATCAATATGTCTCCCGACGTATTTTTTGGTGTAAGAATCCTGATGAACTCCCTGATTACATTTCTGAAGCCTCTTGTCCTCTAGGTGCAGGTCGCTCAGGAGCTCTGTCGGACGCTGAAGCTTCCGCGGGTGCACCACCTTCAACAGAGGCGCCTCCCTCAACTGGGGAGAAAACCCCGACCGGCGAACAATTTCGTTGGGTGGAAACCTTGGACTCCTCCGAGGAGACTGATGAGGGTGGCTCCCTTCGTCATCGTCGGAGGACGGGGCAGTCCCCCTTGAAACCAACCTCTCAGGGGCTGCCCCCTTCATCTTCTCCGCAGCAGCGACAGCCGTCGCCCATCCACGACTTCACTCCTTCCCCCACCCGGGTCGAGCCGGAGGTGCGCCCCTCCACAACTCGTGCTGGCCCTCCTCCTCTCCCTCTCGACGGGAGTTTCTACAGGGCCTTCGACCCCACGCAGGTGGATGCTCCCTGGACTCCAATCCAAACACTGCAAGGGGTCCAGCTTCGACAAGGGGACGCCCATGAGGAACTGGCTCTGCACTGCTGGTAGGCTCGATCCTGCCCACCATGCGGTACCCGATATCCCTAAATCGGGCGGCGATGCATCGGGATGTTCGAGAGATGTCCCTGCGTCGGATAGAGGTAAAACTTCACTTCTCCTTCTTCATTGGTAAGGCTGGTTGTTTGTCCAACACTTTTCTTTCTTCTATCGTAGGAGCTCGGGGACTTCAACCGTCTTTTTGGGTACCTCTTTGCCTATGATGAGTCCCGGGAGCGGGACCTGGCGGCCATCGCCAAGCTTAAGGAGGATCTTGCGGCCTCCAAATCTTCGCGGGGGAAACTTGCCAAGGAGAAGGCCATCCTCGACCAAAAGGTTCAGGACCTCCAAAAGCAGGTCGGGGATTTCGAGGGGCTCCTGAGGCGGGAGCGACAGGAGCGGCAGACTGCTGAGGACAAGCTGGTCCTCGAGAAGAAGGCTCTGGAGGAGCAAGTTGCGGGGGTTCCTGCACAGCTGGTCGCGGCCGAGGCCAAGGGCCGGGAGGATTATCGGAGGTCTGAAGACTTCCAGGCTGATGCTGTGAAGTTCTTCGGCGCGGAGGTGGAGAACACTTTCTTCAATGCGGTTGAGGAGCTCCACCTGGAGTATGGCGAAGCCATCAACTTCGACAAGTCTCCTTCTCTCGCTCCCTTCGCGAAGAAATACTTTGCTCTTTCTGAGGAGAGTGATGGGGGGAGTACTCCCGCAATTGTCGAAGACGCAGCAGAGCTTCCAAGTGCTGATGCCCCGATAGTCGATCCTCCCGCGGCCGACCCTGTGGAGCCTTGTGCCACCGATCTCGTGGACCCAGCTCCCGCAGATGCCGCTGACAAGGACCAAGCCTAACTGCTTATCTTTAGAGTCCTTGTATTTTCCTCGCTTTTGTAATCGTCGGGCCTTTGAGCCCTTATCAATTATCAGACTTTCTTAGTTCCGATCTTTTCGATGCACTTCTCCAAGTGGCTTTACTATACTTGCTTAGGTCGATACTTCGACACTTAAGACATTCTCGTACATCACTCAAGACGATTTACTAATTTGCACCACTTAAGGCGACTTACCATCATGCACCACTTAAGGCAATTTTTCAATGCTTAGAATAAATCCAAGAAACATGCATCACTTAAGACGACTTAACTTCGCGCATCACTTAAGACGTCTTTTCAATACTTAGAATAAGTCTAAGAATCATGCACCACTTAAGGCGACTTTTCTCGTGCACCACTCAAGGCGACTTTTCTCGTGCACCACTCAAGGCGACTTTATAAAGCTTAGAGTAAATCTAAGAATAATTCTGATCGGAAGCAACCTCTTTATTTATTGATGGCACAAAATTGGCTTACATCGAATTAAACGATAAACAGCATACACCACTTAAGGCGATTTTACATCGGACACCACTTAAGGCGACTTTCATTGGGCACCACTTAAGGCGACTTTCATCAAGCATGGTGTTTCTTCAAGTGTTCGCCACTAAAAGAATGCTTCAATACTCTGCCATCGAGGTCTTCCAATTTGTACGCATTTGGAGCTGGCATCCCCACGGGCCTTATAAGGTCCTTCCCATTTTGGTGACATCTTGTTGATTCGATCCAAAAGGGTAAACTCGTTGCGACGCCAAACCAGCTCCCCGACGAAGAACTGTCGGGACTTTACTCGCCGATTGTAGTACCTGGCCGTGGCCAAACGCATTCGAGCTTGGACTTCATCGGCTTCCCGCCTCTTCTCTTCGGGTGAGTCCAAGTCCAGACGTCTCATTTCATCATTCGTCAGAGGCTCGTAATATCTCAACCAATGGGACGCCACAGCTATCTCCACGGGGGCGACAGCCTCCGTGCCATAAACGAGGCCAAACGGAGTCTCCCCCGTTGATCGTTTGGGTGTCGTTCTAACAGCCCAAAGCACGTTTTCCAGTTCGTTCAGCCATTTGCCCTTCAAGGCATAGACCCTCTTCTTCAGGCCATCCATCACGATTTTGTTGGCTGATTCCACCTGACCGTTAGTCTGAGCATGGCGTATAGAAGCTGTCCGATGCTCGATGTTCAACTCCTCCAGATACTCCCTCACCTGAGAGCCGTTAAACGGTGGACTATTGTCGCTGATCACCACCTTAGGAATCCCGTATCTGGACACAATATGGGTCTGGAGGAACTTGACGATCTGGTTCCCCGTCGTTCTAGCCAACGCCTTTGCCTCTATCCATTTCGAAAAATAATCGATAGCTACAAGTAAATACTTACATTGACCTTGTGCTTGTGGAAGAGGTCCCACCAAGTCGATGCCCCATTGCGCGAAGGGCCAAGCGCTCTTGATGGATGTCAGATTAGCGGCCAGAGCCACGATACTCGGGGCGTACCTCTGGCACGCGTCACAGGATCGGACCAACGCCGTCGCTTCCTTGCTCATCGTAGGCCAATAATAGCCCAAGTTCAGCACTTTCCTCATAATGGATCGGGGCCCCTTCATGACAAGCCGCGACCCCTTCAAGCACCTCCTTTAGGATTCGATTTGTGTCGGGTTCTGCCACACACTTCAAGTACGGAGTCGAGAACCAACCCTTCTTGTATAGCTGATTGGCCAGCATCACGTAATTAGCCGCGATCCGACGTATCCTGTCGGCTGCTACTTTATCATCGGGGACTATCCCCGTAGTCAGGTATGCGACTATCGGGGTCATCCAAGTGGGCTTCTCCTCCGGTTTTGCCTCAATGGCACACACCTGTGTCGGGTCGGTGGTCGATAAGATCACCTTCTCCAAGAAGTGCACCTTCCGATTTTCTTCCAAGGGTGCCCCCAGGGCAAATTTGCTCAAGGCGTCTGCCTCTACGTTTTCCTCCCTCGGTATTGCCTCGATGTCGAAGCTTTTAAAGCTCTCCTTCAAGGCTTGTACCTCGCGTAGATACTTCTTCATTATCGGGCTCCTCGCTTCGTATCGCCCTTGAAACTGGTTTACGATTAAAGCTGCGTCACACTTCACTCTCAAGTGATCGACTCCAGTGCCTTTGGCGATTTTCAGGCCCGTGATAAGAGCCTCATACTCCGCTTCGTTTTTTGTGGCCTTGAATGTTAAAGCCAAGGCGTATCGGAGCGGCTCACTTCCACCCGGTGGTATCAACAAAAAGCCTGCTCCTGATCCGTCCGAACTCAAGGAGCCATCTGTGTACATTTCCCAGGTATTTTCCTTGTTTGGCTGTTCTGATTGCTCTGCCCTCTCTGGTTCTTCTGTCGGGACCTCCATGGTTGCCCCCTCTACAGGACCCGCTTCTTTTAGATCGGGGGCTGTAGATTCTGCTATGAAATCCGCCAATGCCTGGCCCTTAATGACCGTTCTTGGAGCAAAGTGTATGCGAAACTCACTAAGCTCTACTACCCACTTCACTAATCTTCCCGACGCATGCGGTCGGTTCAAAAAATGCTTCAAAGGCTGGTTCGTCAACACAGTAATCTCCTGTGCATGGAAATAAGGCCCTAGCTTCCGAGCAGTAATAATCAACGCAAAGAGATACTTCTCAACGTCAGGATAATTCAATTCAGACTTGGCAAACGCCTTGCTTACATAATAGACGGGGACTTGATTACCCTCGACAACCTTCACTAACACAGAGCTAATGGCAAATTCAGAAACAGCCAAGTAAAGATAGAGCGGCTCGCCTGGAACCTGTTTCGCCAACGGCGAGAGGGTGCGAAGGTGCTGCTTGAGTGCTTAGAACGCTTCTTCACACTTGGCGGTCCACTCAAACTTCCTGTTGGCCCTCAGGACTTCAAAAGATGGCATTGATCGGTCGCTGGCTTTGGACAGGAAGCGATTCATTGCAGCCAGTCGGCCATTCAGCACTTGTACCTCCTGATGGTTTATCGGAGAATGCATCTCATCAATCGCCCTCAGCTTCTCAGGATTCACCTCAATTCCTCTCTGGCTCACCATAAAGCCCAAAAATTTCCCTGAGTGGACTCCGAAGGCGCATTTCGTCGGGTTTAAGCGAACCTGATGAAGCCTCATCCGCTCAAACGTCATGGCTAGGTTGTGCACATGATCCTCAGCTTGTCGGGACTTCACCAGCATGTCATCCACGTAAGCTTCCACGGTCTCTCCCAGCATATCTCCGAATAACTTATTCACCATGCGCTGATAGGTTGCCCCGGCATTGATTAACCCAAAAGGCATGACATCGTAGTGATAGATGTCACTGTCTGCATAAAACGCTGTGTGAGGAGCGTCCTCTTTAGCCATCTTGATCTGGTTGTAGCCCGAATACGCATCCATGCAGCTCAACAGTGTTAGGTTCCGAGTCTAGGGTCAACGGGCGATCGACTTAAGTCTCGTTCCTCACTGGAGATGTTGCGGATTTGGTACTCTCGGGTTGTGTTGTCCTAGCTTGCGTCCTTCCGTCCTTAGCTTCTATTCTTTTCTCGCCCTGCAAGAGGGGCAATACCAGGCACAGAGGGGGGTGGTGCCTGATGAACCCTCTTCGATGCCTAAGTCAGTACGGTTTTAGAGAGATAAAGCTAGAGAGATGTCAGAGCAAAATTATGCAACTTGTCAAGATGATCCAATGAATAATGGAAGAGTTGTATTTATAGGCAACGGTGTCATTAAGGTGGCTTAATGACATCGTTAACCTTTAAACACAATTAATTAACCTTTAAACACGTAATTAAGACCTTAGGATACGGAGAATGTTGGCGGAAATAAACCGAGTATGGGAGTCTAAAAACGGTGTCGGGGCCCTTGGGGGAGGAAAAATCCGACCCCTAAGGGCAGGGACCGGGTGTCGGAACCTTCGGGGTCGGGTCGAGGATCCGACCCCGAGGACTTGGGTCGGGTGAATGGGCCCGGTCAAACAAGTTTGACCGGGTGAGGGGGGTCTCCCAGTCAAACCAAGTTTGACTGGGAGCCCCCCTCCCTTTCCCCTTCCACCCGATCTCTCAATAGAGAGATCGGGTGGGGGAACCCGATCTCTCAGTTGAGAGATCGGGTGGGAGGTGAGAGATCGGGTGGGAGAGGCCTCCCAGTCAAACTTTTGACTGGGAGCCTCTCCCTCTTCCCAATCTCTCAACTGAGAGATTGGGAGGGTCTCCCACCCGGTCAAACCATGGTTTGACCGGCTCGGAAAATTCGGAGGTTTGGGCTGGCGCGTTTTTTCTGGTTCGGACCGTTTCTTTTTTTGGGTAACATACTTGGGCCATAAGTTTCGATTTACAATCATTAACGGGGTGATAAAAATAAAACGATTCGGAAGTCAACGGGTTCAAATTGGGCGTATATCCATCAAACAGCTCATGTCCCGATGTGGCATCCACCAACTGATCGATTCTCGGGAGTGGGTAACAGTCCTTCGGGCAAGCCTTATTCAGGTCGCGGAAATCCACACACATCCGCCATTTCCCATTAGTCTTCTTCACCAGTACCGGATTAGCGACCCAAGTCTGGAATCGGAGCTCCTTAATAAACCCAGCGTCGAGTAACCTGCCCACCTCCTGCTGGATCGCGATCTTCTTGTCTGTTCCCATTGGACGCCTTTTCTGCGTGATAGGTTTGATCGCGGGATCTATCTTCAGCTCGTGTACGATCACATCGGGGCTGATTCCTGGCATATCGCTCGGGGACCAGGCAAACAGCTCCTTGAATTTTTTCAGCAGGTCGATCAACTCTCGGGCTGTCTCATCAGTCAAAGCAGACCCGATTTTCACCTTCCTCTGGGGTCCGTCGATCTCAACTTCTTTTAGATCTTCTATGGGGGCGGGACGCCCAAACTCCTCTCTAGGATCTGTATATGTCTGGAGGACAGTCATGGCCTCTCGCCTCCTCCTTCGGGTGGCGTTAACATAACATTTTCGGGAAGCTACCTGGTCACCCTTGACCTCTCCGACTCCGTGGTCGGTCGGGAACTTCATCTTCTGGTGCACTATCGAGGCAACTGCCATCAGGGGGTTGATGGTGGTTCTCCCGATAATCGCGTTGTAAGTCCCTGCGGAATCAACTACCACGAACTCCACGTTCCTCCTTTCTGATTTCCACCCATTACCAAACTCCACTGGTAAGGTGATTACTCCTAGCAGATAGGAGGTAGAACAGAGAACCCCACCATCGGGAAGTTTGCCTCCTTCAGATCTTTCTTCGTTTTTCCCATAGCCTCCAGCGCGTCCATAAATAGAATATCGGAGGAGCCTCCTCCGTCGATCAGAATTCGCTTCATCTCGTACCCGTCTACATCCAAGGTTACAACCAAGGCGTCATCGTGCGGAGTCTCCACGCCTATGAGATCCTCCGACGAAAAGGAGATCACCATCTCTTCTTTCAGGGTCCAGGATCGGGACCTCTTACCCAGCACCACAGCCGTAGGAATTCTAGAGGCATAAACCTCTCGAGAGGATGAGATATCACCTCCAGCAGCAAATCCTCCGTGAATCACATTAATGGTGCCCCGTCGTTCTTTGCGGGCACAGGACGGCTTCGGATCGGACCTCTTCTTCTTTGGGGACCGATCGCGGGATCGAGAACGGGACCGCGATCGGGACCGAGAGCGGGATCGACACCGCTTATCCCCGACGAACTCCTTGAGCTTCCCTTTCTGGATCGGTTTTTCGATCTCCTTCTTCAGCTCCCGACAATGGTTGGTGTCGTGACCATTTGCGCGGTGAAATCGGCAGTAGCGATCCGTGCGGGATCCTAAGAATTCTCCATCCTTCTTTGGGGGGTACCTGAAGATACCTTTTCGTTCCATGACCGTTAGTACCTCCGCCATGGAGCAGTTGAGAGGAATGTCGAGATCCTCCTGCTTGTCCTTCCTTAAAGAACGCCTATCATCTCTCCGATCAGAGCGGCCTCGATTCCGACTGCCCTCGGGTTTACCCTTTGACTTACGATCGTCGAAAGGTTTAACCGACTGCTTCCCTTTATTCGACTTCGGGGGCTCCAGCTCTCCAGCGGCTATCTTCGACTCCTGGACATCGATTTTCCCGTTTCACCCACTCGATTTTGACTAGGAGCCTCTCCCTCCTCCCAATCTCTCAACTGAGAGATTGGGAGGGTCTCCCACCCGGTCAAACCAAGGTTTGACCGGGTGCTCCCACCCAGTCAAACCTTGGTTTGACCGGGTCGGAAAATTCGGAGGTTTGGGCTGGCACGTTTTTTCTGGTTCAGACCGTTTCTTTTTGTGGGTAACATACTTGGGCCAAAAGTTTCGATTTACAATCATTAACGGGGTGATAAAAATAAAACGATTCCGAAGTCAACGGGTTCAAATTGGGCGTATATCCATCACATGCCCCCGAGTCAACCAATGGTCTGACCCTTGATTGACTCTATTTTAGGATGGTATGACACGCGCAATTTGAAGCCGGGATTTTACCTTTTTTCGGAGTCCTTACTTACCCATGGATATGTATCTCTGACTCTGCCCCCTGTCTTATAAGATAGAGGAATTGCAAATGTCAGAATAGCACGGGCACGTGTCCAAGCACGTGACCGTCTGAGGTGGAAATAATAAATTTAACACCGCCATGAGTGTGTGTTCGGAAAATGTATGCTCATGTGGAGATGCAACATGAACACAGCTAAACAAGTCCATGTTTCAATTTTATGCCGGGATAAGTCTAAGTGAAGAAAAATCTTAATTTTGGTCTAAAATTTTTCTAAGTATGGGATACTAGAAAATATGCCTATAGGATGTTAACTAGGAGTGAACATGGACATATCATGAAAATGAGGATGTGTACTAGCATACATGCAAGTAGGAACATAAGGATGGGAGTGAGTATAGACATGCTGCGATTGTAGTCATGAATGTATGCATAAATATATGGCGGCCATGTGCATGGACGTCTAAATGTTTGAACACACGGGAGTGTATACGTGGGCATGCATATGAGTGCAAGCATGAACATGTAGGTATGTATGGACGGGTTGTGAGTATAAGCATGAGTGATGACATTGATGTACCTGTAGATGTTAATCATGAATATGAGCATAAGTGCAAAGGTGAGAGCATAGACCTCTCCTTTACTTGAGGGTGGGAACTCTGCCACTCAATGGGACACAACGTTCCGCCTACCTCGTACTAGCTTGAGCATTGTCCATTAACCTCGACCTTCAGCATGTGTAACATTTTTCCTTCATTCGTTGGAGCGTGTGTATAGCTCTTGACCTTTACCCTGCAATTTGTTCCCCATAAAAGTGAGGGTGAAAATGCTTACAAGCTTTCTTCTTACCGCCGCGAGCGAAGGGGTCTATTGACATGTGTTAAGGGTTGACCCTTCCTTCGGATGTGTTGGAGCGTTGCTCCATTTGGGGAAACAAAAAGTTCGCCCTCTTCCCTTGGTGTTAAGGTTGCCCCCGTAGTAGGCGTATCTCGCCCCTCCATGGGTAAGGGTCGATCTTTGCGTTGGTTGTTCGTATAGATGACTCACTTTTGGGAAGCTTTCTTCTTCAGACAGGGAGACCTTGAAGATCGTTTTCTAAGGTAGTCAGACCAAATCTGACTATCCTGTGTCTTGGGTGTCCGAGGTGGACTCGTATGAGGCGGGGACTCGTATGACCCCTTGTAGGTTGATTTCATGGAGAAACATATAAGGTGTAGGCAGAGCGTTCCGAACGTACCGTTGAATCGGATGAGAGGGAAGGACCCTCTAGTTCCGCTTATCAAGCCAAGAAATTTTCTAAGTCAGAGAAGGCTGCTAATGCTTCCAGTATGTTCTCATTCCATTCCCTTCTCTTTGTGATATACTTATGATTGTTCTCATGTTGCTTCCTTCTTGTTGTTAGAACGTTCGCCCCTGGTTACCGAATGGGTTCTTGCGGTGGGCGAGAGTTCAAGTCAATCTAAATCCAAGGCGTGGAAACCTGACTCTGAGGTCGGGCCCTCGGCTGCCAAGGAGAAGGAAACCGCGAGGGGCTCTCCTTCAAGTGCCTCTTTGCTGACTCCCTCTCATGATAAAGAGGTAGTGGTTGAAGAGGCGCCCTCTTTACTTGACAAAGGGAAACAACCTGTGGCTGGCGATGGGGTGATCATAGGTCTTGATGTCTCTTCTCTATCCTCTGCCCCCCAGCCGAGGGGCCGAGTCTCCGGTTCATTTCATCTTCATGTAGATTTGACGACTTCTGAAGGTGTCTTTGGCTTTCCTATGGGTTATGTTATTAACCCCTGCGTTGAAGATTTTTCTTTTGGTGATGGGTGTGATCATCGCCTTTCGTTGAGGTTCCTTTCTCTTGTCATGGTTCTGATTAAGATAGCAAATTCTTGGTTGGGAGTTTGGTGGAGACTGTTCTTGAGTTATCCTCTACTAGTATCGTAGTTGTGATCGTTGTGGGGATCGTTTTGTTATATGCCCTCAATAGTGCTTGTCGTGATTCTTTGCTTTGATGAGCGTATGGAGAGTGTTGTTTTCCCCTTTTTCTTGAACCTCCTTCTAAGGCTAAGCGTAGCCTTTTGATGTTCGTGGTCGGGATGATGTCTTTACAATGTATGTCTTTGACAGATGTTTTATGATGTGCTGCCATGATAATCACTTCGAGGTATGTGGACATGATAGCCACTTCGTGACGTGTGGGAGTGATAGCCCTTCTGTAGTGTGTGGACATGATAGCCACTTCAAGGTATGTGGACATGATAGCCACATCACGATGTATGGAGTTGTGCTTTAGTATTCTTTTCTCATTGGAGAGCCTTCATTGCTATAGTTGCTTTTTGTTTAGGCTATGCTTGTTGGGTTAGGTCCCGATGTCTCGTCTTGTCGGATGTTGTATTCTTTATGCTCTTTAGATGTCTCATTCATGAGTTGTGCTTGACGATGTTCAAGTCTGATACGACCATAGGTCACGTGAGGGCGACGTGCAGGACAATAACGTTTGTCGGAGGTTGCTTTGTGCGACCTGTAAGGCAACTCTCTTCTTGATGGGTCGAGTTTATTTTGAGAGCCTTGAACTTTGGATTTCATGTCTTTGCTATTCTTCTTGGTGGTGTTGGGTTCCTTTGAGATACTTCTCTTGACTTGTGATATGGATGGTAGGATAACCCGTTACTTTTCATGATAACCTCTTGTGCTTCTATATATGATCCTTTGGTCATGGACTTCTCCTTTGTATATGCTTTCCTTTCCTTATCTTTCTTTTGTGTTTTCCTTCACATCATACCTGCTATCTCATCAAGAAAAAACATTATGTGTTCTTCATACAACTTTGCTTTGCAATTATTTTCTCATGGAATCCTTCTCAGTATGGTGCGATGATCTCTTCTGATACCCTTTAAATGGTATACATGGTACTGTTAGACCAAAGATACGCTCTTGGTGGGCGTTGAATCTGTTCACGAGACAGGCTCTCGGAGGGCACTTAACGTTTCACAGGATAGGCTCCCGGAGGGCACAAGTTAGACCAAAGATACGCTCCTGGTTGGCGTCGAAGCTGGTAGTTTGAAATCTACCTCAAGATACGCTCTTGGGGCGTCGAATCTGGTAGTGTTTTTTCTACCTCAAGATACGCTCTTGGGGGCGTCGAATCTGGTAGGTTGCAAATCTACCTCAAGATACGCTCCTGGGGGCGTCGAAGGTCGTAGTTTTAGAAACTACTCTCAAGATACGCTCTTGGGGGCGTCGAAATTTGTAGTTTTTGGAAACCACTCTCAAGATACGCTCTTGGTGCGTCGATGGTCGTAGTATAGAAACTACTCTCAAGATACGCTCTTGGGGGCGTCGAAGGTCGAAGTATGAACACTACTCTCATGATACGCTCTTGGGGGCGTCGAAGGTCGTAGTATAAAAACTACTCTCAAGATACGCTCTTGGGGGCGTTGAAGTTCGTAGTATTAAAACTACTCTCAAGATACGCTCTTGGGGGCGTCGAATCTGTTCGCGGGATAAGCTCCCGGAGGGCACAGGGTTCGTAGTTTTAGAATTACTCTCAAGATACACTCTTGGGGGCGTCGAATGTGTTCGCGGGATTGGCTCCCGGAGGGCTCAGAATATTACTTTACCTTGTGTCGCTTCTCATGTAGGGTGCGTCTTTGGTATGCTTTTCGAGTCTTTACTTGACTTTTCCTTCTATGATATTGCCTGCTACCACGCTTTTTCTTCAATGTGGGAGATCACCTTTCGAGGGCGATGTTTGTGTGTTGCCAGCTTAGGACGAGTTCGTATAGGGAGTTGAGGATGTTTTCCTCTTATGTGACCTCTTCTAGGAGAAGTGGTATTGCATGCTCTTGTGATCTTCTGCCTCTAGTCTCTTCTTTTACACTTAGGTGGACTACCAAGCACTTATTCGTTTCGTGCCCCCCAAGTTGCTTGGTGGTCATACCGCCTTTCATATTTGGCCGTTGAAGGCCCCTCGTTCATTTTCTTGGTTGGGTACCCCTTATGCTCGGGGCTCCCTTGTCTGCTTGTTTGAATGCGATGAGTGTCCCTTGTAGGATTTACTCTTTCTCATGCTTGCTTGTTTCAGTCATAGGCATGGTTTGGTCGGATGTATCTTTAGAGGTTGGGTGGAGAGCTTTTGCTTTGGGTGGGTGGGGGTGATTTTCATTCTCTTGATAACCAGGATGCGGCAGTGTTTGTATCCTAGGGGTGCTTGTAAATTCTTTCCCCCCCCCCCTTCTTTGTGTTTTAGGTTGAAAAGCTCTCTCATAGAATGGTGTCTTGAGTTGTTAATCTCGTAGGTTTGTTTCAGACTAGTCAATCTAATCCATGCTCTTTGCTCGTGCATGGGGGGGGGGGGGGGGGGGGGGGTCTGACCGGGCTGTGATAATCTTCTTGGAGTGTTGTGGCACTTAGTGTGGTTTGCCTTTTCCTTCACATTGGAGTATTCTTCAATGCCTTTAGGGGGTGTCACATTGGTCATGCTCCTCCCACCTTGAATCTTGATTATAGACTTTCTTTGAATTAGGACTTGAACTTAAAAAGGATGTCTTCCTCTAGGTTTGCAGGTGATGTTCCATGATTTTCCATGGGTTTGTCCCCGTATTGGCTATTCCTTGCTGGATAGCTTCATTAGAGGCTGCATTTGTATTGCGTACGTATACGTGTTTGAGGTGTGTTGAGCTGACAAGTCCCTCCTTTTTTGTTTTGTCATAACCTTCATTCATCATGTATTCGGCGTATGGCCTTAAATGCGGGATATTTTTCTAGTGCCCCTTTTATCGGGGTTCTCCTCTTGATGGGATGCCAGCGTCAAATGTCTTATCATTTGCAGACAAGGTGGTTGATCGGGATGTGCATCTAGTGTGAGGGTCGATCTTGAAACCTTACTCCCCAAGCTTTTGAGCTTTTCTTTGGTTGATCTTGTAGAACTATTATCCTGCCCTAAGGCTCTTGATAGGAGATGTATCTCATTTTCATACTCTTGATCTTGTAGAACTACTATCTCTTTTGCTAATCTTGCATCTCTAGAGTTTCTCTCTTGGTGCATGACTTCAATGACAGGATTTTCTACCGATGTTTATTCTATTAGGACTTGTATCCTTGGTTGCCTTCCTTTCTTGTGAGATGGCGAAGGAGTGTTTGTGAACACTCCAATGTGTCGTACTTGGTAGAGGTATGCGCCTTAATCTTTATGGCGCTGTCTTGAATCTTCGTGTACCTATCTCTGATGAACATGTTATTCATTACATATATAGTACGGAGTCCAAGGATCTCCGGGTTAGGATCATAGTTTGAGAACAGAGACATAGTCATCTATTAGATAACCTCTTTATCTACGGAGTTTATTTTTGCAAGAATAAATGCAAGGATACTTGTAAGGATATGTGTTCCATCCTTATTCCTGGTTCATTTGCAGTGCCGTGTCCCTAATGGGTGTGTTGATGTTCTGACCACCTTTACTAGTAGGGGGTCCTTTGGTATTAGGTATGCCTGACTCTTCTCTAGTATCATCAATGGTTGGTCATGGGAGATGTCTGACGGACTCCCTTCATGCACTATGGTTCTCTTCATATCAAAGTTGGTGATTCCCTCTCTTATGACTAATATATCCTTGTGTGGAAATACTATGTTTTCCATATCCCTTTTTAAAAGCTTGATGATGGTGTCACCATTCTTCCTTTGCTAGGCTTGGTGTCCTTGAGAGTTTTTGATGGAAGTGTATTCCATTACCTAGGATGAGCTTACTAAGTGTAGTTGTGTCTCTTGGCTATTTTGTGAAATCATAAAGATCCGCTGGAGGTGTTTGCTTCTGATGGTGGGCGTTGCCCATGTGATATGGTTTCCTCCATTTTTGGAGGGATGTGTTCGCGGCTACCCCCTCTTATGCTAATGGGCGTTTGTGGGGAGGGCATGTTGTAACTGGTGCCCCCCTTGCATACCAATGCCCGATGGGATCCTTTGACGGACTTGGCCCTAGGATGCTTAGTGGAAGGTTATGGTAGGGGTAATCCTTTGTGGCCTTCATGGTAGTTCCTCTATAGGTTGTTGGGAGTGCTCAACTTATTTTTGGAAGTGAACCATCCCTCTTGGTGATCTTTCCCAGAGTCTTGACCTTATAGGTGCCCTTTGAGATTGAGAGATATGTTCCTTGTGTATCTCTTGGATGGCGGCGGCGTTTTATGGACTCTTCTAGTGGTCCACCTGTGTATATATATATATCACGGAGCCCGAAGGCGTCCGGTATGGTCATTCTTGGAAAACATGTTGATATCAAGTATCAAAATCTACCCCTTTTAGGGAGTTGACTTGTTATGCAGTTAAATTAAATAAGAGGATATGAGAAGGATATGGGTGTGGGGGTGTTGATATCCCCTGCTTCCTTGGTAATGTAACTGTTTTCCTCCATTAGTCTGTGTGTATTTCTTCCACTTTAGGAATATAAGGTCGCATCCTTGCAAGGCGGACTAGGTGGAGGTGTATCCTTCATGTATGCTATGTGCGATCTCACTCTACTACGTCTCTCCATGAGACTTCCCATTGTAGTAGCTATGTGATAACGTGGTGTGGTACTCTATGAGTCCCCTGTTCAAGTCCTTGTCTTTTCAACTCCTCCCCTGTCCTAGGGGGATGTGTGCCAAGGGTTGTCATGCACAAGGGGTTTGGACCTGTCGTGCTGTATCATGGGTAGGTGGTTGCCTTGTTGTGTTGTTGGGACTATATCCCTCCATTTGAGCTTTCCTTGGGATGTCCCTTAGTCATGTCCGTGATACGGACTGTATGTGTACATTGCCAGGGTGGATGTTGGAACTCCTATATCCTTGTTGGTCTGGTATGTATGTCCTCCTTGTGGAGGTGCCGTGTATTGGGATGGCACTCCTTGTTGCCCCCCTGTCCCTGTGGCTTCCTAGTCAATGGAGTTGAAGCTATGGAAGCCTCCTAGCCAGCTGGGCGTGAAGGTCCTCCTCCCTGCTTGTTAGGCTGGGGTGCTTGTGGGGCTACCTGAGGCTCTGGGTGTGCAGGCTGTTTCTCTGGGTTTGGCTGTCTTGCTGGAGGTGTATGCTTGTCTTTCTTGCCTATTG
This sequence comes from Clarkia xantiana subsp. parviflora, assembly GCA_036873135.1. Classification (NCBI taxonomy): domain Eukaryota; kingdom Viridiplantae; phylum Streptophyta; class Magnoliopsida; order Myrtales; family Onagraceae; genus Clarkia; species Clarkia xantiana. Next base: position 15,382,580 of record JAPTYO010000001.1, read on the forward strand.
CCCCCAGGTGGGCGATTATCTCTAGACACTAAGTTGTTCGTCATCGCTCTCGTGATTGCTAGGCTTTCTGTTCGAAGCCCACAGACGGCGCCAAGTGTTAGGTTCCGAGTCTAGGGTCAACGGGCGGTCGACTTAAGTCTCGTTCCTCACTGGAGATGTTGCGGATTTGGTACTCTCGGGTTGTGTTGTCCTAGCTTGCGTCCTTCCGTCCTTAGCTTCTCTTCTTTTCTCGCCCTGCAAGAGGGGCAATACTAGGCACAGAGGGGGGTGGTGCCTGATGAACCCTCTCCGATGCCTAAGTCAGTACGGTTTTAGAGAGATAAAGCTAGAGAGATGTCAGAGCAAAATTATGCAACTTGTCAAGATGATCCAATGAATAGTGGAAGAGTTGTATTTATAGGCAACAGTGTCATTAAGGTGGATTAATGACATCGTTAACCTTTAAACACAATTAATTAACCTTTAAACACGTAATTAAGACCTTAGGATACGGAGAATGTTGGCGGAAATAAACCGAGTATGGGAGTCTAAAAACGGTGTCGGGGCCCTTGGGGGAGGAAAAATCCGACCCCTAAGGGCAGGGACCGGGTGTCGGAACCTTCGGGGTCGGGTCTAGGATCCGACCCCGAGGACTTGGGTCGGGTAAATGGGCCCGGTCAAACAAGTTTGACCGGGTGAGGGGGGTCTCCCAGTCAAACCAAGTTTGACTGGGAGCCCCCCTCCCTTTCCCCTTCCACCCGATCTCTCAATAGAGAGATCGGGTGGGGGGACCCGATCTCTCAGTTGAGAGATCGGGTGGGAGGACCCGATCTCTCAACTGAGAGATCGGGTGGGAGAGGCCTCCCAGTCAAACTTTTGACTGGGAGCCTCTCCTTCCTCCCAATCTCTCAACTGAGAGATTGGGAGGGTCTCCCACCCGGTCAAACCATGGTTTGACCGGGTCGGAAAATTCGGAGGTTTGGGCTGGCGCGTTTTTTCTGGTTCGGACCGTTTCTTTTTTTGGGTAACATACTTGGGCCAAAAGTTTCGATTTACAATCATTAACGGGGTGATAAAAATAAAACGATTCGGAAGTCAACGGGTTCAAATTGGGCGTATATCCATCAAACAGCTCATGTCCCGATGTGGCATCCACCAACTGATCGATTCTCGGGAGTGGGTAACAGTCCTTCGGGCAAGCCTTATTCAGGTCGCGGAAATCCACACACATCCGCCATTTCCCATTAGTCTTCTTCACCAGTACCGGATTAGCGACCCAAGTCTGGAATCGGAGCTCCTTAATAAACCCAGCGTCGAGTAACCTGCCCACCTCATGCTGGATCGCGATCTTCTTGTCTGTGCCCATTGGACGCCTTTTCTGCGTGATAGGTTTGATCGCGGGATCTATCTTCAGCTCGTGTACGATCACATCGGGGCTGATTCCTGGCATATCGCTCGGGGACCAGGCAAACAGCTCCTTGAATTTTTTCAACAGGTCGATCAACTCTCGGGCTGTCTCTTCGGTCAAAGCAGACCCGATTTTAACCTTCCTCTGGGGTCCATCGATCTCAACTTCTTTTAGATCTTCTATGGGGGCGGGACGCCCAAACTCCTCTCTAGGATCTGTATCTGTCTGGAGGACAGTCATGGCCTCTCGCCTCCTCCTTCGGGTGGCGTTAACATAACATTTTCGGGAAGCTACCTGGTCACCCTTGACCTCTCCGACTCCGTGGTCGGTCGGGAACTTCATCTTCTGGTGCACTATCGAGGCAACTGCCATCAGGGGGTTGATGGTGGTTCTCCCGATAATCGCGTTGTAAGTCCCTGCGGAATCAACTACCACGAACTCCACGTTCCTCCTTTCTGATTTCCACCCACTACCAAACTCCACTGGTAAGGTGATTACTCCTAGCGGATAGGAGGTAGAACCAGAGAACCCCACCATCGGGAAGTTTGTCCTTCAGATCTTTCTTCGTTTTTCCCATAGCCTCCAGCGCGTCCATAAATAGAATATCGGAGGAGCTTCCTCCGTCGATCAGAATTCGCTTCATCTCGTACCCGTCTACATCCAAGGTTACAACCAAGGCGTCATCGTGCGGAGTCTCCACGCCTACGAGATCCTCCGATGAAAAGGAGATCACCATCTCTTCTTTCAGGGTCCAGGATCGGGACCTCTTACCCAGCACCATAGCCGTAGGAATTCTAGAGGCATAAACCTCTCGAGAGGATGAGGTATCACCTCCAGCATCAAATCCTCCGTGAATCACATTAATGGTGCCCATCGTTCTTTGCGGGCACCGGACGGCTCCGGATCAGACCTCTTCTTCTTTGGGGACCGATCGCGGGATCGAGACCGGGACCGCGATCGGGACCGAGAGCGGGATCGACACCGCTTATCCCCGACGAACTCCTTGAGGTTCCCCTTCTGGATCAGTTTTTCGATCTCCTTCTTCAGCTCCCGACAATGGTTGGTGTCGTGACCATTTGCGCGGTGAAATCGGCAGTAGCGATCCGTGCGGGATCCTAAGAATTCTCCATCCTTCTTTGGGGGGTACCTGGAGATACCTTTTCGTTCCATGACCGTTAGTACCTCCGCCATGGAGCAGTTGAGAGGAATGTCGAGATCCTCCTACTTGTCCTTCCTTATAGAACGCCTATCATCTCTCCGATCAGAGCGGCCTCGATTCCGACTGCCCTCGGGTTTACCCTTTGACTTACGATCGTCGAAAGGTTTAACCGACTGCTTCCCTTTATTCGACTTCGGGGGCTCCAGCTCTCCAGCGGCTATCTTCGACTCCTGGACATCGATTTTCCGTTTCACCCACTTCTGTAGTGCCTCCATATTCCACACGGCTTTCTCAGCCACGCTATGCATTAGGTCGGAATCGTAGGGGGCCGTTAGGTTCCGAATGAAGGTACGGATGGTTTCGACCTCCGAGATCTCCTCATCAATCTCCGCCACACTGGCAGTGTACCGCTGGTAATAGTGTGCCAGCGATTCGTCGGGCCTTTGCACCACCTGGGTCAGGGACCTCACACTCTTCAGCAACCGTCTACGACCCTGGTACTGCTGAATGAACCGGTCGTGCATATCTGCCCAGCAAGTGATGCAGCCTGGGGGCAGACTAAAGAACCAGGTCAGGGCTCTTTCCCCAAGTGTGTTCGGGAACAGTGTACACACTATATCTTCATTCGGGGCTCTTCCCAAACACGCCATGAGGTGCTTCTGGACATGACGAACCGGATGTCCTTCAACATCGTATTCCTTTATCGTGGGGATACCCAGCCCTGGCGGGGCTAGGGTGTCTATGAGTAGAGGAACGAAGGGATGAGTAGATCGATCCCTCAGCTCCGACACCAGCGGCTTCTGCTCTCCCATGCAGATGTTCACGATCTTTACCACCTGATCGGGGGTGATGGGACCATTCAGGGGAATGGTCTTGTGCTGTATTGGTCCTGGCCCATCAACCACGAATCTCTCTGGCTGAATGGACACCCTACTCCTGTCCTGGCCTCGGGGCGGAGCCTTCCGTACGTTCCGAACCTCTGCTGGTGGGGGCGCTTCTTCTAATGGGGGCATCTCCTCCTGCCTCCTCGCAGCCTCTCTCCGATCCAAGAGAGCCTCCACGGCTGCCAAAAACATAGGCATGGCTTCTGCCACAGCCCTCGTCAGGTCCGTAGCTGGGGGAGCCTCCTGCTCCCTATTGCCCTGGTGCTGAGAAGCAATCTCTTCGGGACCTTTATTATGCCCCCCTGTCTAGGAGAGCTCAGCAGCTGGATGGTTCTGGTTTTCCTCCTGTTCTGGTAGTGAATTCAGAGTTGTCGCAGCGGGGAGACGGGAACCACCAGATTGTCCTTGCCTTCTTTGCTTGCCAGCCGCCATTGAACGAGTAGAAGGCATATCAGCTTTTTGTTAGCTTCCCACAGAAGGCGCCAATGTTGGATCACGGTGGAACTCCGGTACGGTCTTTGACGGCGATCCTAGCTCCTTCGCTCCACGCAATCCTGCAAGAGGGGATAGACCGGGCGGTGACCCAGAATCCCTCTCCGATGCTTAAATGAGTATCTCGTACGGACTAGCAAGTAGTAATCTCAAGTAATGTATTTCAACGTAAGTTATCTGAGGTGACCTCTTGCCCTTTTATAGGCGAAGAGATACCTCAGTTACCTGGTGAACCGTTGGGGGTGGTTAGCCCGTATCCCGCGTATCTCCGGTGTGATCCCGCCTATCTAGGCCATGATCTCGCTTATCTCGGCCATGCCCCGCGTATCTCGGCCACGCTCCGTGTATCTTATCCACGTTCCGCGTATCTCGGCCACGCCCCGCGTATCTCGGCCTTATCCTCTGATAATGAGTCCCGACTAGCGTCGGGGACTCCAGAGTTATTTCGTTGTGTCACCGCTCGGGACCCCTCGTCATCGTGACAGGGCCTATCATTCTCAGGGATTCATCATCGGGGCCTACTCAGAGGCATCTCGTCGGGAGCTTCTAGCTCACCTGTCGGGACCGACTCTGTCGGGATCCTTCATCATCGGGACTCCCTACATCGGGACCCTTTGTCTGGGCCATCTTGGCCTTCGTTTAGAGCCCACCGGGCCCAATTGCCGTTTCATCGTTTAAAGGGCCTAACGGCCATAGTCGGACCTATCAGGGCGGATGAAAAATCCGATTCCTAAGGAAAGGGACCGGGTGTCGAAACCTTCGGGGTCGGGTCGAGGATCCGACCCCGAGGACTTGGGGTCGGGCGAATGGGCCCGGTCAAACTCGAATTTGACCGGGCGGGGGAGGTTTCCCAGTCAAACTGGGTTTGACTAGGAGCCCCCCCCCCCCTTTCCTCCCGATCTCTCAGTAGAGAGATCGGGTGGGGGCCCCCGATCTCTCAGCTGAGAGATCGGGTGGGAGAGGCCTCCCAGTCAAACCAGTTTGACTGGGAGTCTCTCCCTCCTCCCGATCTCTCAGCTGAGAGATCGGGAGGGCTTCCCCCCGGTCAAACTAAGGTTTGACCGGGTACACCCACCCGGTCAAGCCATGATTTGACCGGGTGCACCCACCCGGTCAAACCATGGTTTGACTGGGTGCACCCACCCAGTCAAACTTTGGTTTGACCGGGTCGGAAAATTCGGAGGGTTTGGGCCGGCGCGTTTTTTTTGGTTCGGACCGTTTCTTTTTGTGGGTAACATACTTTGGCCAAAAGTTTCGATTTATAATCATTAACGGGGTGATAAAAATAAAACGATTCGGAAGTCAACGGGTTTAAATTGGGCGTATATCCATCAGTCCCTAAATCATGCATATCCGAGATCCATCCCCATAATTGAAACTAGGCATCATGTATTATTATAACGTGAAAATTTCAAACCACTTAGCGATGTGTATGTAATTTTAAAAAGTTCGAAAAAATTTGTTATAGAATTTGACCATCCTATTTTCAGTTGACTATGGTCGGTCCGACCAAAACGGTCTGGTTCACGTCAATTCAGTCTGGTCCAGTTAAATAGGATTCGGTTCGATTCTTCACACATACCGGGTCGGTTTGGTTCGACCCATTAGTTACCCGGTGCGACCCGACACGGATGGATCAAACCGATTGAGAAAACCCGGATTGGTTGACCCGCTCCGGTTGGACCCGTGAAACCTGACCCAGTTCGTTTCGCGACCCGGTCGGCCGGTTTGGGTTCCCCTGGTCTTAAGGTTCAGTTGACTCGACCCGGATGTTCAAAATTGGACCGACCCAATACCCTATAGGGTGTGGCCGAATTTCTTACTTCGTGGCTATGTAGGGTTTTAAAATCCACTAAAAACTTAACTTAGCCTCCAAGTAAGAATAATTATAGATATAATTTCCAATATTTGCACAATATATATATATATATATATATATATATATATATATATATATATATATATATATTTCGGCCCCAATAGACACACATATATATATATATATTGTCAATATCCTATATATAGGGATATAAATCTACCAACAATATATTTTCTCAATCTTTAAGCAACTAAATCAATCAATAATATCTAACTTCCTTAATATTCTGCTGGAATATATTGATAGTTAATATCACAATTATCATGTGAATCAAGTCCTAATTATGGCCTAATCCATTTAGCAAATTTCAGAAAAATTTGACAAAAATTTCACAATGGGTTACGGCCGAATTTTACATTACTTGGGACCTAAGAAATTAAAAAATTTACTTTGTAATTCCTTTAACATGGTTCGACCGAAATTGGCTTTTAGGGCTAGTGGTCAAAATTCAAGATCAAATTTTACTAAGATCAATAATTCAATGTTTAATTTTGATAAATGTCACGTTTTACTTGAAAATCATGAACATCAGTTTTACTAAAAACACTCAATTTCATGAATATGGGTTCTATAAAAAAAAAACTTCAAGAACGCCAATTTCATCAAAATCATGAACTCCCTAACACAAGCTCTGATACCACTGTAGGTTTTAGGGGATAGTTACTACGGAAAAAACACGTGTACATGCCAGGTAAACTAATTACGCAGCGGAATAGCGACACATACCGGTTCTTGCTTTCTGTAGACCCAAAATCTTGAGGGGAGTTCGCAGTCCGCCGGACGGATTCTGTAAGAAATCTTGTTAGGGAATCTCTACACTGAATGGTCTCCACATTAAAGCATTTTGTCGATTCCTTGTAGGGATGGATCTCTGGGGTAATTGCTCAAAGCAATTTGGCACCTCCAAGGTATAGGGTTCGGCTAAACTAGGTGTAATAGGGAGGATGGATTTCTTTGTCTCAACACTTAAGAGAATGAGTGATTAATTGATTAAACCTAAAGAAATCCTGACACCCCATATTTATAAGAGGAGGTGGGCAAAATCCACCTTACCACTTGTTAAGTTTCGGCCGACCATATTGGAGAAAAGGGAGGCCCAATTTAAGGTCTCTCATGTCAATTGGGATTTTAGGCCTAACCCAAAATCCATAATGTGAAATTGCCAAATGCCAACACAATGTCCATAATACTTGAACATGTGGAAGAAGGCCAACATGATGTTGAAGCCGCTTCCGATACTATTAGCTTGATTGATGGACTACATTAGGTCACATGTGATAGTGATGTTGTTTATGATCAATATCATAATATTGAGGCATCCAAGTCAGTTAAATACTCATCTTCAGAGTTTCAACTACCGGACATAGTTGTAGAGTACTCTGATCCTTTTTGGATACCTAGTCTTACATTGTTAGTTGAAGAACAGTTGCATTTCTTACTTTTAAAGATGTCTTTCACAAGCAGTCCGGACATGATTATTGACTTGGTGGACAACCCGAAGTTGAAGAGTGTAATTATTTGTGGATATTTCTTTCTAGGATGTAAACATGCGAGACAATGAAGACTTCAACGGTTCGGGAAGTTTTCAAGCTGCTTTTATCTCTGCTTTGCCTCTTGTTCGGGATTATGATGTGTGTAATGGTCCTAGAGACACCTTGAGGACAATGTGTCTTTTAAGGAGAGGACTATGTTATGGTATAATATATATAGGGGTTATTATTAATAAGTATAATATTTAAGGGGTGATAGGTTAGTTGGATAGTTGGGGGACTATCTTATACTAAACGTGGTATTAGGTTTTATATATTAAAATTTGTAGGCTTGGAAAGAGTATGATAGAAATATAAATTGATATGTTGCATTGCGGCAGTCTCTGTTGCTCTTTCATTCTTCATCTACCCGTATTCTACTATAATCCGATCTAAATCTGTTATTCTACTATTCTCGGTTCTTTATATATCCACGTTCTTAATCGGGTTCGTATCAAGGGATTGTAAGTATCAAACTACATGGTGTACAAATAATCACTTGTATCAAGAATAACAACTACAAATAGTTTTGTATCATCCGGCCGAAAGTCAGTAGTTCCTGGGATAAATAGTTCGACGTGATTACCCGAATCAGTGACGTACACGAGGAACAATAAGAGGCACGAGAGGCGAAGACCCGCGGAGCCATCATATGGGTGTGTTTGGCATATTCACGTAGAAGAAGACAATCTCGGAGCGTTGCTTAGGTCCTGATGGGTTCCGATGTAATCGTCAACCCCGTTAACAGCCAATGGACGGCGAGTAGGTCCAATGGGCCTCGTGAAAGCCTGGAAGGCCCAGAGGCCCAGTACGAAGGGTCCCGATTTCAGCGGTCCCGATAAAGGAGCTGAATGCTCCCGGCAAGAAGCGTCTGAGTAGGCCCCGATATGCCTTAGTAAAGGCCCCGATAATAAAGCCCCGCAGAGGCTGGACCTGTCCCGTAGAGACTGAAGGTCCTGGGTGGTGACCTAGAATGAGACAACTCTGGAGTCCCCGACAGGAGTCGAGACTTGTGATCAGAGGATAAGACCGAGAAACCCGCCTACTAGATGAGAGTAGTGGGAGACGGTTAGAGATAGAGAAAAATTCCCCGAGATACGCAGGGCGTGCCCGAGATACGCGGAGTATGGGTAAGATACGCGGAGCGTGGGGCGAGATATACGGAATCGTGGCGAGATACACGGAATCATGGGCACAACGGCCAAGCATGGTCACAGGTAACTGAGCAACTCCTCCTCCTATATAAGGGAGGAAGTTACCCCAGAAAACGCATACACACTGATACGAACATATACTCTTGCTTACCACCCATTGATTACCGTACTCATTTAAGCATCGGAGAGGGATTCTGGGTCACCACCCAGGCCATCCCCTTTTGCAGGACCACGCGGAGCCCAGGAGTCCAAGCATTCCGTCAAGGACGTAACGGAGCTTCGCCCGTGATCCAACATTGGCGCCGTCTGTGGGAAGCTTACGAAAAGTCAAGATAGCTTCTACCAGATCAATGGCCGGTGGTGGCAAGAAGAAGCAAGTTCAGGCTGGCAGTTCTCGTCCCGCAGGAACTGTGAACTCCCCGTTGCCAGAACGCGTTGCTGAACAAGGTGAGAACCCTGCTCTCTCCCAGACAGGAGGGCAAGGTGATGGCTATGAGGTCTCAGTCCGAGACGCTGAGACGAACAGGCAGGATATCCCGCGTAGGGAGGAAGATGAGGCTCCCCCAAACCCGGTGGGCCATGGAAGAGAAGGAGTCCCGCGAAGGGAAGAAGGGTCGTCTTCGAACTCGGAGTTGGCCAAGGCAGTAGCGGAGGCTATGCCCATGTTCCTAGCCGCCATGGAGGCCTTGCTGGATAAGAGAGAGGCCGCCAGGAGGGCAGAGGAGTTGCCTCCGCGAGAAGATTTACCACCACCCCCGCCGAGGGTGGACCCGGAGGAACAGGAGGTTCCGCTCAGGAATAAGGGCAAGGAACCAGCGCACCTGGAGAAGTTCGTGGTTGACGGCCCCGGACCGGTACAGAACAGGACCATTCCCCTGAATGGCCCCATCACCCCTGATCAGGTGGTGAAGATCGTGAGCATCTGCATGGGTGATCAGAAGCAGATGACGTCGGAGCTGAGAGATCGGTCCAGCCATCCTTTTGTCCCGCGGCTGATCGATACTGTAGCCCCGCCTGGGCTCGGTATTCCGACCATCAAGGAGTATGACGGTGAGGGGGACCCAGTTCGCCATGTGCAAAGGCATGTCCAGGCCTGTATGGGACGAACATCGAACGATGATCTCATATGCTCATTGTTCCCGATAACCTTAGGAGAAAGGGCCATGACTTGGTTCTTCAGCCTCCCACCAGGAAATATCACCTGCTGGGCCGATATGCATGACCGCTTCATCAAGCAGTATCAAGGTCGAAGGCGTCTTCTGAAGAGCGTGAGGACTTTAACCCAGGTGGTGCAGAGGTCCGATGAATCGTTGGCATACTATTACCAACGGTTCACCGCTAGTGCTGCGGAGATTGATGAAGAAATCTCGGAGGGAGAGATGATTCGTACTTTCCTGAGGAACTTGAGCGCTCCGTACGGTTCCGACCTGATGCATAGCGTAGCCGCGAAGGCTGTGTGGAGCATGGAGGCCCTGCAGGCGAGGGTGAAGCAGCAGATTGACGTCCAGGAATCGAAGATTGCTGCAGGAGAGCTAGACCCCCCGAAGTCAGGGAGAGGAAAGGCATCATCCAAGCTGTCGGATGATCGCAAGGGGATCGACAAGACGGAAGGAAGTAGGAACCGTGGTCGCCCCGAAAAGAGGGAGGACAGGCGTCCTCCGAAGAAGGATAACCGCGAAGGTCGAAATGTCCCCATCAACAGCTCGATGACCTCCGTGCTAACTGTGATGGATCGGCAAGGTCTAGCTCGATACCCCCCGAGGAAAGAAGGCGAATTCCTAGGAGGCCGTCCTGACCGTTACTGTCGCTACCATCGTGCCAATGGTCACGATACTGAGAACTGTCGGGAGCTGAAGTAGGAGATTGAAAAGCTGATCCAGAAGGGAAAGCTGAAAGAGTTTGTCGGGAAGGGACGGTGCCGATCCCGTTCCAGAAGCCGGTCTCGTTCCCGTTCCAAGTCCCGCGACCGATCCCCGAAGAAGAAGAAGGTTGAGCATGAGGCTTCGGGGTCAGGTGCCCGCAAGGAGAGGCGGGGGACTATCAACGTCATCCACGGAGGAATGGCAGCGGGAGGTGACACCTCCGCTTCCAGAGAGAACTATGCTTCGCGCATATCTGCCGCGGTGGTGTTAGGAAAAAGGTCCCGGTCGTGGACCCTGAAGGAGGAAATGGTGATCTCTTTTTCAGCAGAGGATCTAGTTGGCGTGGAGAGCCCTCACGACGACGCCTTGGTCGTGACCCTGGATGTGGATGGATTCGAGATGAAGCGGATCCTGATAGACGGAGGGAGCTCCTCCGATATTCTTTTCATGGATGCTCTGGAAGCCATGGGAAAGACGAAGAAGGATCTGACGCAGGTGGACTTCCCGATGGTGGGATTCTCTGGCACCACTTCCTACCCATTGGGAATGATTACCTTACCAGTAGAGTTTGGTAGTGGCTGGAAGATGGAGAGGCGGAACGTGGATTTCGTTGTAGTGGAGTCTGCAGGGGCATAAAACGCGATTATCGGGAGGACCACTATCAACCCTCTTATGGCAGTCGCCTCGACGGTCCACCAGAAGATGAAGTTCCCGACTGATAACGGAGTTGGAGAGGTCAAGGGTGACCAGGTGGCGTCGCGAAAATGCTACGTTAACGCCACCCGACGGAGAAGGAGGGAGACCATGACTGTCCTTCAGACTGATGCCGATCCTCGAGAGGAGTATGGGCGTCCCGCCCCCATGGAGGATCTGAAGGAAGTGGAGATCGATGGGCCTCAGAGGAAGGTGAAGATAGGCTCCGCTTTGTCGGAGGAAAGAGCCCGGGAGTTGGTCGAGCTCTTGAAGGAGTTTAAGGAGCTGTTTGCCTGGTCCCCAAGTGATATGCCAGGAATCAGCCCCGACTTAATAGTGCACGAGCTGAAGATAGACCCCGCGATCAAGCCTATCGCGCAGAGAAGGCGTCCGATGGGCGCGGACAAGAGGATCGCGATCCAGCAGGAGGTGGGCAGACTGCTCGATGCTGGATTCATCAAGGAGCTCCGATTCCAGACTTGGGTGGCTAACCCAGTGTTGGTGCGAAAGAGTAACGGAAAGTGGCGGATGTGTGTCGACTTCCGCGACTTAAATAAGGCCTGCCCGAAGGACTGCTACCCGCTTCCGAGGATTGACCAGCTGGTAGATGCCACATCGGGACATGAGTTGTTGAGCTTCATGGATGCCTATTCCGGATACAACCAGATCAAGATGGCGAAGGAGGATGCCCCCCACACAGCTTTTTACGCTGACAGTGACGTCTACCATTACGACGTGATGCCCTTCGGATTGATCAATGCCGGAGCAACTTACCAGCGGATGGTGAACAAGTTGTTCGGGGACATGCTGGGGAAAACCATGGAGGCATATGTGGACGACATGCTGGTGAAGTCCCGACAGGCAGGAGACCATGTCCAGAACTTGGCGGCAGCATTTGAGCGGATGAAGTTCCATCAGGTTCGGCTGAACCCCGACAAATGTGCTTTCGGGGTGAACTCGGGGAAGTTCCTAGGGTTCATGGTAAGCCAGAGAGGAATTGAGGTGAACCCTGAGAAGCTGCGAGCAATCGAGGAGATGCAGTCCCCGAGGAATCATCGGGAGGTCCAGGTGCTGAATGGCCGGTTGGCCGCGATGAATCGCTTCCTGTCTAAGGCGAGTGATCGAGCTATTCCATTTTTTGACGTACTGAGGGCCAACAAAAAGTTCGAATGGACCGACAAGTGCGAGGAAGCATTCCAGGCACTCAAGCAGCACCTCCGTACCCTCCCGCAGTTGGCAAAACCAGTTCCAGGCGAGCCGCTCTATCTCTATTTGGCTGTTTCTGATGTGGCTGTTAGTTCTGTCTTAATTAAGATTGTTAAGGGCAACCAAGTGCCTATCTATTATGTAAGCAAGGCGTTTGCCAAGTCTGAAATAAACTATCCCGCTATTGAGAAGTATCTCTTCGTGTTGATTATTGCCGCTCGAAAACTGCGACCTTACTTCCATGCCCATGAAGTCACGGTACTGACTAATCAGCCCCTGAAACACTTTGTGAACCGACCGGAGGCGTCGGGGAGATTAGTGAAATGGGCCATCGAGCTGACGGAATTCCGCATTCATTTTGCTCCGAGAACCGCTATTAAGGGCCAGGAATTGGCAGATTTTATAGCTGAGTCTACGGCACCCGATCAGGAAGTAACGGGTCCCGCAGAGGGGGCAACCATGGGGGAAGTCCCGACAACAGAACAGCAGCCAGAACAACCAAATGAGGAGAATACTTGGGAGATGTACACCGATGGTTCATCGAGTGTAGAAGGCTCGGGGGCAGGATTCGTATTGATACCGCCCGGTGGAGGCGAGCCCCTACGATATGCCTTGGCGTTGACGTTCAAAGCCACCAACAACGAAGCGGAGTATGAGGCTCTCATCACAGGCCTTAAGATTGCCAAGGGTACGGGGGTCGATCATTTAAAAGTAAAGTGCGATGCCAACTTGGTTGTAAATCAAGTCCAGGGGAATTATGAAGCCAAGAGCCCGACAATGAAGAAATATTTGCACGAGGTGCAGACTTTGAAGGGAAGCTTCAAAAGCTTTGATATCGAGGTGATCCCGAGGGAAGAGAACGCGGAAGCAGATGCCTTGAGCAAGTTTGCCCTGGGAGTGGCCCCCGAGGAGAATCGGAAGGTGCATTTCCTAGAGAGGGTGATTATCTCAAACATTGATCCGGCGGAGATCTGTGCTATTGAGACAGGATCGGAGGAAGAAGAGAAGCCCGCTTGGATGACCCCGATGGTTACGTACCTTACTACGGGGGTACTCCCCGATGACTAAGTAGCAGCTGTCAGGTTACGGCGAATTGCGGACAACTATGCAATGGTGGACAACCAGTTGTACAAAAAAGGGTACGTAAAGCCTTTTCTAAAATGCGTAGCAGAGCCTGACACGAATCGGATACTGAGGGAGCTACACGAAGGAGTCGCGGCCTGCCACGAAGGGGCCCGATCTCTAGTGAGGAAGGCATTGAACTTAGGTTACTATTGGCCCTCGATGAACAAAGAAGCGACCGCGATGGTCCGATCCTGTGATGCATGCCAGAGGTACGCCCCAAATATCGTGGCTCCCGCTGCGGATCTAATGCCCATCAGGAGTGCATGGCCTTTCGCGCAATGGAGAATTGACTTGGTGGGACCACTTCCCCAAGCGAGAGGTCAGTGTAAGTACCTACTCGTGGCTATTGACTACTTCTCAAAGTGGATAGAGGCCAAAGCATTGGCTAGAACGACGGGGCAGCAGATCCTCAAGTTCCTTCAGACTCAAATCATAACCCGGTACGCGGTCCCGCGAGTGTTGATCAGCGACAACGGCCCTCCGTTCAATGGGGCTCAGTTGAAGGAGTACCTGGAAGAATTAAACATTGAGCATCGGACCGCTTCAGTCCGCCACGCCCAGACCAATGGCCAGGTAGAGTCAGCCAACAAGATCGTGATGGATGGCTTGAAGAAGAGAGTCTATGCCTTGCAGGGCCATTGGCTGGATGAGCTCGAGAACGTGTTGTGGGCTGTGAGAACAACACCCAAGCAATCAACAGGAGAAACTCCGTTTGGCCTGGTTTATGGCACGGAGGCAGTCGCTCCCGTGGAGATAGCGGTGGCGTCTCATCGCGCGAAATATTACGAGCCTCTGACAAATGAGGAAATGAGACGTCTGGACTTAGACCTACTTGAGGAGAAGAGGTGGAAGGCTGATGAAGTCCAGTCCCGAATGCGTTTGGCAACAGCTCGATATTATAATCGGCGTGTCAGGTCCCGACAATTCTTCGTGGGAGAACTTGTCTGGCGGAGGAATGAGTTTGTTCATCAAGACCAGATCAACAAGCTGTCACCAAAATGGGAAGGACCCTACAAGATCGTGGGGATGCCAGTGCCCAATGCATACAAGTTAGAGGATCTCGAAGGCAAGACGTTGAAGCATTCCTTCAGTGGTGAACACTTGAAGAAGTATCATGTTTGATATGAAGCCGCCACGAATGGCGCAAATTGTCTATCAATAAAATCCGATGTAAGCCTACTTTGAATTATTAGCGAATAAAAGAATTTGCCTTCCGATCAAATTGCTTTCAAATTTATTCTAACTGTTAATAAGACGTCCTGAGTGACGCGACTAAAGCCTTCCGAGGTACGATGAAAGTCCCGCGGGGGACGCGTAAGTCGTCTATATGGCGCGGCCAAAAGCCTTAACAGGTATGGACAAAAGCCCTACGGGGTACACGTAAGTCGTCTATATGATGCAACCAAAAGCCTAGGTACGAAAAAGGCCCTGATGGGTCCGCGTAAGTCGTCTATATGATGCGGCCAAAAGCCTTAACGGGTACGAAAAAGCCTTAAACAGGTCCGCCTAAGTCGTCTATATGATGCGGCAAAAAGCCTTAAAGGGTACGATTAAGCCGTCCGGTAGAGACGCAGTAAAAGCCCTAAGGGGTGTGAAGATGGCCTTGAAAGGCAGGGACGAGAAACCTTAAGTGGTGAAGTCCCGATTTTGGACGAGAAACCTTAAATGGTGAAGTCCCGATTTTGGACGAGAAACCTTCAGTGGTGAAGTCCCGATTAGACGAGAAACCTTAAGTGGTGAAGTCCCGATTGGACAAGAAAACTTCAGTGGTGAAGTCCCGATTGGACGAGAAACCTTAAGTGGTGAAGTCCCGATTGGACGAGAAACCTTAAGTGGTGAAGTCCCGATTGAACGAGAAACCTTCAGTGGTGAAGTCCCGACGGCGGTATCGGGAGGAATGAAGACAAAAGCCTCCGACGGCGGTATCGGGAGGTATGAAGACAAAAGCCTCCGACGGCGGTATCGGGAGGTATGAAGACAAAAGCCTCCGACGGCGGTATCGGGAGGTATGAAAACAAAAGCCTCTGACGGCGGTATCGGGAGGTATGAAAACAAAAGCCTCCGACGGCGGTATCGGGAGGTATGAAGACAAAAGCCTCCGACGGCAGTATCGGGAGGAATGAAAACAAAAGCCTCCGACGGCAGTATCGGGAGGTATGGAGACAAAAGCCTCCAACGATGAGGTCAGGAGGTCTGAAATTGGAAGACACGACGAACTAAAAGTCCCCCATGTCTTGGGGGCAAATGATGGGTTCCGATGTAATCGTCAACCCCGTTAACAGCCAATGGACGGAGAGTAGGTCCAATGGGCCTCGTGAAAGCCTGGAAGGCCCAGAGGCCCAGTACGAAGGGTCCCGATTTCAGCGGTCCCGATAAAGGAGCTGAATGCTCCCGGCAAGAAGCCTCTGAGTAGGCCCCGATATGCCTTAGTAAAGGCCCCGATAATAAAGCCCCGCAGAGGCTGGACCTGTCCCGTAGAGACTGAAGGTCCAGGGTGGTGACCTAGAATGAGACAACTCTGGAGTCCCCGACAGGAGTCGAGACTTGTGATCAGAGGATAAGACCGAGAAACCCGCCTACTAGATGAGAGTAGTGGGAGACGGTTAGAGATAGAGATAAATTCCCCGAGATACGCAGGGCGTGCCCGAGATACGCGGAGTATGGGTAAGATACGCGGAGCGTGGGGCGAGATATACGGAATCGTGGCGAGATACACGGAATCATGGGCACAACGGCCAAGCATGGTCACAGGTAACTGGGCAACTCATCCTCCTATATAAGGGAGGAAGTTACCCCAGAAAACGCATACACACTGATACGAACATATACTCTTGCTTACCACCCATTGATTACCGTACTCATTTAAGCATCGGAGAGGGATTCTGGGTCACCACCCAGGCCATCCCCTTTTGCAGGACAACGCGGAGCCCAGGAGTCCAAGCATTCCGTCAAGGACGTAACGGAGCTTCGCCCGTGATCCAACATTGGCGCCGTCTGTGGGAAGCTTACGAAAAGTCAAGATAGCTTCTACCAGATCAATGGCCGGTGGTGGCAAGAAGAAGCAAGTTCAGGCTGGCAGTTCTCGTCCCGCAGGAACTGTGAACTCCCCGTTGCCAGAACGCGTTGCTGAACAAGGTGAGAACCCTGCTCTCTCCCAGACAGGAGGGCAAGGTGATGGCTATGAGGTCTCAGTCCGAGACGCTGAGACGAACAGGAAGGATATCCCGCGTAGGGAGGAAGATGAGGCTCCCCCAAACCCGGTGGGCCATGGAAGAGAAGGAGTCCCGCGAAGGGAAGAAGGGTCGTCTTCGAACTCAGAGTTGGCCAAGGCAGTAGCGGAGGCTATGCCCATGTTCCTAGCCGCCATGGAGGCCTTGCTGGATAAGAGAGAGGCCGCCAGGAGGGCAGAGGAGTTGCCTCCGCGAGAAGATTTACCACCACCCCCGCCGAGGGTGGACCCGGAGGAACAGGAGGTTCCGCTCAGGAATAAATCTGACATCGTGCGGTCTTTAACAGAGAATGGTGTAATGTATCACCTTTCAGGGGTTGTGGTGGTGGCTAAGGAGATGGTGTGTGTGTCGGAAGAACTCCATACCAGACGGTGTTGGAAAATTCGATGGTATACTGCTGGTTGTGCTAACATGGGTGGGAGAGAAGGTTTCAAACGAAGGGGATAGGATGGATGGCTGAAGTGAACTGAACCGGAAAATGGTGGTGGTGGCAAATATGAAAAAGTTAGGTTTGGTGGGTGTGGGAGATAATCTGTTAGGGAATAAGACGTACGCCTTAACTAATCAGCCAATAAGCTTGAATTTGTGAATGAATGCTTACGGCATTCACTTATAACATGTTTAGTTCGTGAAATAGTAATATGGAATGTGGAATCAGTATGATAATACTTTGTTACTTAAGTGTGTGGAATAAGGATTTACAATTCTTAATTTTAAGGGAATAGTCAATCACAGCCCAACAACCAAGATTACATATTCCAGTTTCTGCTAGAATTGGGAATTAAAATAAAAAAAAATAAAAAAACTTTCACATCAATGCTCGCTCGCCACCCGCCCACTGCCTACCCGTCGCCGCTTGCTCGCCCGTTGCCTACTCGCCGCCGCTTGCTCGCCCGTTGCTTACCCGCCGCTGCTTGCCTGCCCACTACCTTCCCTCCACCTCTTGCCCACACGCCCTTCACCGCCTCTCTCCCGCTGCCTGCTCGTCAATTGCTCGTCGCTGCCGCTCGGTCCGACTTTTTCAAGTTTAATATTGTTAATTTGATCGATACATAGAGCAAAATGGTATATCTGTCAATTTGGGCTTATTCCATTTATTTACCTATAGCAATCTATCAACCAAATATTGGATTTGGAATCCTCATTCTAGATTTTTCATGTCAACCAAACAACGTCATATTAATACTACATATTCCTTACTCCCTATTCCATAATATTAATACTAAATATTTACTGTTCCCTACTCCTTATTGCCTATTCCACAAACAAAGGACCCACTAAGTCTGCACCCATGACTTCAACCCGGCCCACACTGGCATTTTCTTAAACGGGAGGTTTCAACGAGTGAATGTCCAAAGTAGGTTAGTTTCCGAAACTAATTTCCAAACTAGCCTTGTTAAAAAACTAATACCCAAAATAGGTCTCTTCATCTTTTTAATAATAATATATATATATATTATTTAATTTGCATCCTAAATTTAAGAAGATTAAATGTATGAAAAAAAAAGTAATTAATTACATGATGAAAATGCACATTAAAAAATAATCAAACAAATAACCTTTTTTTGTAGATTTTAATTCTTAAAAAAATATGTGAAACTAAAGGAAAAATTTTAATTTAAAAATAAATAAGTTTTAAAAAAAATTATCTTGGCAAAAAAAACCAACTATATAATGATATAAAAACAATTCATCACGGTTATGAAAAAAATATAAAAACTAAAATTTATTCTTAAAATTATTCTAAAATTTAAAAACTAAAATTATGCTTTCATTTTTATATTTTCATACTTAAAAAATCACAAGTATTTTGTTTTTTTACGTTTTATATCTCTGTCGGACCTAAAATCTAACCTACGGCGAATTACGTTTTTTTAAAACGTGGATTTTAAATTGAGTCGCACTAGTTAATTATAAGGCTAGCTAGAATCCAAAATTACCTAAGTGAATAACGAATTAAACACCTAGGTATAAAATCGGTCTACGATCAGAAATTCGAGTTCGGGGGTTCTATTACGAATTAAAAATATAATTTTTAATTACGCCCTTTCGGTACTCAATTCACTTAATTTGCCAATTTTATTCTTTAAATACATTTTACATCATATTAATTTAACAACGCCAAGATTTAACTCAATTTTTATCATACACAAAGATATCATCAAATATAAAATAAAATCTAAAAAAACTAATTAATCTATAATCTCTAATTAAGACGAAATATAAAACACCAACACTATCAAGCATGCTTAATTCTATACACAATCTATTACAAAAAAAAAACAATTTGAGCAGTTAAACATGATACCGACTAAGTTTAATTAATACATTTAAACCACTAATTATATCTAACCAAACTACAAACTAAATTTAGACTATCCAATTAAATGTAATACAATAATTATAATTACAGAATATAATAAATAAACAAAACAATAATAAAAAAATGAAAAAAAAAGCACTCACCTGCAGCAATTGAGACTTTTGGATCACGGTGGAACTCCGGTACGGACTTTGACGGCAATCCTAGCTCCTTTGCTCCACGCAATCCTGCAAGAAGGGATAGACCGGGCGGTGACCCAGAATCCCTCTCCGATGCTTAAATGAGTACTTTGTATGACTGGCAAGTAACAAATATCAGAGTATATTCAACTCAACGTAAGTCTTCTGAGGTGATCTCCTGCCCTTTTATAGGCAAAGAGATGCCTCAGGTACCAGGCGAACCGTTGGGGGTGGTTAGCCCGTATCCCGCGTATCTCGGATGTGATCTCGCGTATCTCAGCCATGCCCCGCGTATCTCGGCCACGCTCCGTGTATCTTAACCACGTTCCGCGTATCTCGGCCACGCCCCGCATATCTTGGCCTTATCCTCTGATAATCGAGTCCCGACTCCCGTCGGGGATTCCAGAGTTATCTCGTTGTGTCACCGCTCGGGGCCCCTCGTCATCGTGACAGGGCCAATCATTCTCAGGGATTCATCATCGGGGCCTACTTAAAGGCTTCTCATCGGGAGCTTCCAGCTCCACTGTCGGGACCGACTCTGTCGGGACTTTGCCTTGTCGGGACTCCCTTCGTCGGGACCTTTCTCCTAGGTCATCTTGACCTTCATTTTGGGCCTGGTGGGCCTGCTTACCGTTTCCTCCCCGTTAAGGGGACTGACGGCTGTAATCGAACCCATCATTTGCCCCCAAGACATGAGGGACTTTTAGTTCGTCGTGTCTTCCAACTCCCGGTCTTCCGATACTGGAATCGGGGATCTTTCCCTTGGTTCAGTTACTCAATTATCAGTCTTCTCTTTCACGTTTCCTCAATTTTTTGTAGATAACTGTTAAATCCTAGGGGTCTCGGTTCCCCAGTGCATTAAATGCAGTAGATAATGGAGTGACGTTTCCAACCCACGTGCCTGATTTTTCGCGCCTGTCCTTTTCTGAAAAGTGCTTTTCAGGCCGTTTCATCCTTACGTCTGTTGTCCTTCTGCACGTTTCATCTCAACGGTCCAGATTAAGACTCTTCGACTTCGACGACTCGGATCGAAGTGTCCTTTCAATCGTCTTCTTCGACTATAAAACCCTAGCCATGGCCATAATTTAACTTTTACCGTCTTCGAATTCTCCAGAGCTCTCTGCGATTCCTCTGCGATTTCTATGTGACTCCTCTGCGATTCCAAGCTCTGTGATTTCGAAGGTCTTTGGAGTTTCTCCAATCATCTTTCCGGCGACGTTTCGTTCATCTCCTTCAACCTCTACTTCATCATGTCTGGTAAGGGATTCCCCTTTGTTGCTTGTTCGTCTTTTCCTTTTTATTACAGGAGCTTGGGGACTACAACCGCCTCATCGGGTATGTCATAGCCTATGATGAGGCCCGGGAGCGGGACCGAGGAGTTCGCGAGCAGCTTCATGCGGATCTCAAGGCCTCTCAGTCTTCACGGGGGAAGCTTGCCAAAGAGCTGGCTGTCCTCAATCAGAAGATTCAGGACCTTCAGCAGCAGATCGAGGACTTCGAGGGGCTCTTGAGGCAAGAGCGGCAGGAACGGGGGGCAGTTGTGGACCGGCTGACCCAGGAGAAGAAGGCTGCCGAGGATCAACTGGTCCTTGAGAAGAAGGCTTTGGAGGAGCTGATCGAGGGATTTCCTGCGCAGCTGGCCGAAGCGGAGGCCAAGGGTCGGGAGGACTATCGGAGGTCGGAGGGCTTCCAAGCTGATGCCATGAAGTTCTTTGGCGCGGAGGTGGAGAACACTCTCTTCAATGCGGTTGAGGAGCTCCACCTGGAGTACGGGGATGCTATCAACTTCGACAAGTCTCCTTCCCTCGCTCCTTTTGCGAAGAAGTATTTTGCTCTTTCCGAGGAGAGTGATGGGGGGAGTACCCACGTAATTGTTGAAGACGCTTCTGAACTTCCAAGTGCGAACGCCCCGATAGTCAATCCTCCCGAAGCCAATCCTGTGGATCCCTCTGCTACTGACTCCGCGGACCCAGCTGCTGCCGATGCTGCCGACAAGGACCAAGCTTGAATATTTTTATCTTTTAGGGTCCTTGTATTTTCTTCTCTTTTGTCGTCATCGGGCCTTTGAGCCCTTATCAATATCAAACTTCTCTGGTCCCTATCTTTTGTTGCACTTCTCAGAGTGACTTTACTTATACGCGCTTAAGTCGAAGCCTCGACACTTAAGACATTCTCGTACGTCTTTCCCGACGATTTTAATAACTTGCACCACTTAAAGCGACTTAGTTCCGTGCATCACTTAACACGACTTAATCCCGCGCATCACTTAAGACGACTTTTGGATACTTAGAATAAATCTAAGTATTGTGCACCACTTAAGGCGGCTTGATCCCGTGCACCACTGAAGGCGACTTTTGGATACTTAGAATAAATCTAAGTATTGTGCACCACTTAAGGCGGCTTTTCTCGTGCACCACTTAAGGCGACTTTTCTCGTGCACCGCTTAAGGCGGCTTTTCTTGTGCACCACTTAAGGCGAATTTTCTCGTGCACCACTTAAGGCGACTTTCATCGTGCACCACTGAAGGCGACTTTCATCGTGCACCACTGAAGGCGACTTTCATCGTGCACCACTGAAGGCGACTTTCATCGTGCACCACTGAAGGCGACTTTCATCGTGCACCACTGAAGGCGACTTTCATCGTGCACCACTGAAGGCGACTTTCATCGTGCACCACTGAAGGCGACTTTTATTCATTGATGGCACAAAATTTGCTTACATCGAATTAAACGATAAATAACATACACCACTTAAGGCGATTTTACATCGGGCACCACTTAAGGCGACTTTTTCGGGCACCACTTAAGGCGACTTTATCGGGCACCACTTAAGGCGACTTTATCGGGCACCACTTAAGGCGACTTTCTTCAAGCATGGTGTTTCTTCAAGTGTTCGCCACTGAAAGAATGCTTTAATGTTCTGCCATAGGTCTTCCAACTTGTATGCATTTGGAGCTGGCATCCCCACGACCTTATAAGGTCCTTCCCATTTTGGTGACATCTTGTTGATTCGATCCAAAAGGGTGAACTCGTTGCGACGCCAAACCAGCTCCCCGACAAAGAACTTTCGGGACTTCACTCGCCGATTGTAGTACCTGGCCGTCGCTAAACGCATTCGAGCTTGGACTTCATCGGCTTCCCGCCTCTTCTCTTCGAGTAAGTCCAAGTCCAGACGTCTCACTTCGTCATTTGTTAGGGGCTCGTAATATCTCATCCGATGGGACGCCACAGCTACCTCAACAGGTGCGACAGCTTCCGTGCCATAAACGAGGCCAAACGGAGTCTCCCCTGTTGATCGTTTGGGTGTCGTTCTCACAGCCCAAAGCACATTTTCCAGTTCGTTCAGCCATTTGCCCTTCAAGGCATAGACCCTCTTCTTCAGGCCGTCCATTACGATTTTGTTGGCTGACTCCACCTGGCCATTAGTCTGAGCATGACGTACAGAAGCAGTCCGATGCTCGATATTCAACTCCTCCAGATACTCCCTCACCTGGGAGCCGTTAAATGGTGGGCCATTGTCGCTGATCACCACCTTAGGAATTCTGTATCTGGATACGATGTGGGTTTGGAGGAACTTGACGATCTGGTTCCCCGTTGTTCTGGCCAACGCCTTCGCCTCTATCCATTTCGAAAAATAATCGATAGCTACAAGTAAATACTTACATTGTCCTTGTGCTTGTGGAAGAGGTCCCACCAAGTCGATGCCCCACTGCGCGAAGGGCCACGCGCTCTTGATGGATGTCAGATTAGCGACCGGAGCCACGATACTCGGGGCGTACCTCTGGCACGCGTCGCAGGATCGGACCATCGCCGTCGCTTCTTTGTTCATCGTGGGCCAATAATAGCCCAAATTCAGCACTTTCCTCATGATGGATCAAGCCCCTTCATGGCAAGCCGCGACCCCTTCGTGCACCTCCTTCAGAATCCGATTGGTGTCGGGTTCTGCCACACACTTCAAGTACGGAGTCGAGAACCAGCCCTTCTTGTACAGCTGATTGTCCAGCATCACATAATTAGACGCAATCCGACATATCCTGTCTACTGCTACCTTGTCCTCGGGGGCTGCCCCCGTAGTCAGATACGCGACTATCGGGATCATCCAAGTGGGCTCCTCCTCCGATTTTGCTTCAATGGTGCATACCTGCGTGGGGTCGATGTTTGATAAGATCACCTTCTCCAGGAAGTGCACCTTCCGATTTTCTTCCAAGGGTGCCCCCAGGGCGAATTTGCTCAAGGCGTCTGCCTCTACGTTCTCCTCCCTTGGAATAGCCTCGATATCGAAGCTTTTGAAGCTCCCTTTCAGGGCTTGTACCTCTCGCAGATACTTTTTCATTATCGGACTCCTTGCTTCGTATCGCCCTTGAACATGGTTCACGATTAACGCCGCGTCGCACTTTACTCTCAAGTGATCGATTCCAGTGCCCTTAGCGATTTTTAGGCCCGTGATAAGAGCTTCGTACTCCGCTTAGTTGTTTGTGGCCTTGAATGTTAAAGCCAGGGCGTATCGGAGCGGTTCACCTTCACCCGGCGGTATCAACAAAAAACCCGCTCCTGATCCGTCTGAACTCGCGGAGCCATCCGTGTACATCTCCCAGGTATTTTCCTTTTTTGGCTATTCTGATTTTGCTCTGCCCTCTCTGGTTGTTCTTCTGTCGGGACCTCTATGGTTGCCCTCTCTACAGGGCCCGCTTCTTCCAGATCGGGGGCTGTAGACTCTGCTATGAAATCTGCTAATGCCTGACCCTTAATGGCTGTTCTCGGAGCGAAGTGTATGCGAAATTCGCTAAGCTCTACTGCCCATTTCACTAATCTCCCCGACGCATCCGGTCGGTTCAAAAAATGCTTCAATGGCTGGTTCGTTAGCACAGTGATCTCGTGTGCGTGGAAATATGGCCTTAGCTTCCGAGCAGTAATAATCAACGCAAAGAGGTACTTCTCAACGGCGGGGTAGTTCAATTTAGATTTGGCAAATGCCTTTCTTACATAATAGACGGGGACTTGATTACCCTCGACAATCTTTACTAACACAGAGCTAATGGCAAATTCAGAAACAGCCAAATAAAAGAAGAGCGGCTCGCCTGGAACCGGTTTCGCCAGCGGCGGGAGTGTGCGAAGGTGCTGCTTGAGTGCTTGGAACGCCTCTTCACATTTGGCGGTCCATTCGAATTTTTTGTTGGCCCTCAAGACCTCAAAAAACGACATTGATCGGTCGCTGGCTTTGGACAAGAAGCGGTTCATTGCAGCTAGTCGGCCATTCAGTACTTGCACCTCCCGATGGTTTATCGGAGACTGCATCTCCTCGATTGCCCTCAGCTTCTCAGGGTTCACTTCAATTCCTCTTTGGCTCACCATGAAGCCCAAAAACTTCCCTGAGTGGACTCCGAAGGCGCATTTCGTCGGGTTCAAGCGAACTTGATGGAGTCTCATCCGCTCAAACGCCATGGTAAGGTTGTGCACGTGATCCTCGGCTTGTCGGGACTTCACCAGCATATCATCCACATAGGCTTCCATGGTTTCTCCCAGCATGTCTCCAAACAGCTTATTCACCATCCGCTGGTAGGTTGCCCCGGCATTGATCAACCCGAAAGGCATGACATCGTAGTGATAGATGTCGCTGTCTGCATAGAACGCTGTGTGGGGAGCGTCTTCCTTGGCCATTTTGATCTGGTTGTATCCTGAGTACGCATCCATGAAACTCAACAGCTCATGTCCCGATGTGGCATCCACCAGCTGGTCAATCCTCGGGAGTGGATAGCAATCCTTTGGACAAGCCTTGTTCAAGTCGCGGAAGTCCACGCACATTCGCCATTTCCCGTTGGTCTTCTTTACCAGTACTGGGTTGGCTACCCAAGTCTGGAATCGGAGCTCCTTAATGAACCCGGCGTCAAGCAACCTGCCCACTTCCTGCTGGATCGCGATCTTCTTATCCATGCCCATCGGACGCCTTTTCTGTGTGATAGGCTTGATCGCGGGGTCTATCTTCAGCTCGTGTACGATCACATCGGGGCTGATTCCTGGCATATCGCTGGGGGACCAGGCAAACAGCTCCTTGAACTCCTTCAACAATTCCACCAATTTTTGGGCTGTCTCTTCAGTTAGAGCGGACCCGATTTTCACCTTCCTCTGGGGTCCGTCGATCTCGACTTCTTTCAGATCTTCTACGGGGGCGGGACGCCCAAACTCTTCTCAGGGATCTGTGTCTGTCTGGAGGATAGTCATAGCCTCTCGCCTCCTCCTCCGGGTGGCATTAACATAGCATTTTCGGGAAGCCACCTGGTCGCCTTTGACCTCCCCGACTCCGTGGTCTGTCGGGAACTTCATCTTCTGGTGCACAGTCGAGGCAACCTCCATCAGGGGATTGATGGTGGTTCTCCCGATAATCGCGTTGTAGGTCCCCGCAGAATCAACTACGACAAACTCCACGTTCCTCCTTTCTGATTTCCACCCACTACCAAACTCCACTGATAAGGTGATTACTCCTAGCGAGTAGGAGGTTGAGCCAGAGAATCCGACCATCGGGAAGTTTGCTTCCTTCAGATCTTTCTTTGTTTTCCCCATAGCCTCCAGCGCGTCCATGAACAGAATGTCGGAGGAGCTCCCCCCGTCGATTAGAATTCTCTTCATTTCAAACCCATCTACATCCAAGGTTACCACCAAGGCATCGTCGTGCGGAGTCTTTACGCCTATGAGGTCTTCCGAAGAAAAGGAGATTACAATCTCTTCTTTCAAGGTCCAGGATCGGGACCTCTTACCCAGCACCACCGCCGTAGGGATTCTAGAGGCATAGACCTCTCGTGCGGACGAGGTATCACATCCAGCAGCAAATCCTCCGTGGATCACATTGATAGTGCCCCGTCTCTCCTTGCGAGCACCGGACGACTCTGGATCGGTTCTCTTCTTCTTTGGGGACCGATCGCGGGATCGGGAACGGGACCGCGAGCGGGACCGAGAGCGAGATCGACACCGCTTATCCCCAACAAATTCTTTGAGCTTCCCCTTCTGGATCAGCTTTTCGATCTCCTTCTTCAGTTCTCGACAGTGGTTGGTTTCGTGACCGTTCGCGCGGTGAAATCGGCAGTAGCGATCCGTGCGTGATCCCAAGAAATTCTCCATCCTTCTTTGGGGGTACCTGGAGATACCTTGTCGTTCCATGACTGTCAGCACTTCCGCCATGGAGCAGTTGAGAGGGATGTCGAGATCAGCCTCCCGCCTATCCTTCCTTGAAGAACGTTTATCGTCCCTTCGATTAGGTCGGCCTCGGTTTCGACTACTCTCAGATTTGCCCTTTGACTTACGATCGTCGAAGGGCTTCACCGACGGCTTTCCTTTGTTCGACTTTGGGGGCTCCAACTCTCCTGCGGCTATCTTCGACTCCTGGACATCGATTTGTCGTTTCACCCTTTTTTGTAGCGCCTCCATATTCCACACAGCTTTCTCAGCCACGCTGTGCATCAGGTCGGAACCATAGGGGGCTGTCAGGTTCCGAATAAAGGTGCGGATGGTTTTGCCTTCTGAGATTTCCTCATCTATCTCTGCTACGCTGGCTGTGTACCGCTGGTAATAGTGAGCCAGCGATTCGTCGGGCCTTTGCACCACCTGGGTCAGGGACCTCACGCTCTTCAATAGACGCCTCCGACCCTGGTACTGCTGAATGAATCGGTCGTGCATGTCTGCCCAGCAAGTGATGCAGCCTGGGGGCAGACTAAAGAACCAGGTCAGGGCTCTTTCTCCCAGTGTGTTCGGGAACAGCGTACACACAATGTCCTCACTCGGGGCTCTTCCCAGACACGTCATGAGGTGCTTCTGGACATGGCGAACTGGATCTCCTTCGCCATCGTACTCCTTGATCGTGGGGATGCCTAGCCCAGGCGGGGCTAGGGTGTCGATGAGTCGGGGGACGAAGGGATGAGTGGATCGATCCCTTAGCTCCGACACCAGTGGCTTCTGTTCTCCCATACAGATGTTCACGATCTTTACCACCTGGTCGGGAGTGATGGGACCATTCAGGGGAATGGTCCTGTGCTGTACTGGTCCTGGCCCATCAACCACGAACCTTTCCGGCTGACCAGTTGCCCTACCTCTGTCCTGGCCTCGGGGCAGGGCTTCCTGTGCGTTCCGACCCTCTGTTGGCAGAGTTGCTTCCTCCAATGGGGGCATCTCCTCCTGCCTCCTCGCAGCCTCTCTTCGATTCAAGAGAGCCTCTACAGCCGCCAGAAACATGGGCATGGCCTCTGCCACGGCCCTCGTCAAATCTGCAGCTGGGGGAGCCTCCTGCCCCCCTGTTGTCCTGGTGTTGAGGGGCAACATCTTCGGGATGCGATCCATTGTGCCCTCCTGTCTGGGAGAGCTCAGCCGGGGGATGGTTCTGGTTTTCTCCTTGTTCTGGTACTGAATTCAGATTCGTTGCAGCGGGGTGACGGGAACCACCAGATTGTCCCCTTCTGTTCTTGTCAGCCGCCATCGATCGAGTAGAAGGCATATCAGCTTTTTGTTTGATTCCCACAGAAGGCGCCAATGTTGGATCACGGTGGAACTCCGGTACGGACTTTGACGGCAATCCTAGCTCCTTTGCTCCACGCAATCCTGCAAGAGGGGATAGACCGGGCGGTGACCCAGAATCCCTCTCCGATGCTTAAATGAGTACTTTGTATGACTGGCAAGTAACAAATATCAGAGTATATTCAACTCAACGTAAGTCTTCTGAGGTGATCTCCTGCACTTTTATAGGCAATGAGATGCCTCAGGTACCTGGCGAACCGTTGGGGGTGGTTAGCCCGTATCCCGCGTATCTCGGATGTGATCTCGCGTATCTCAGCCATGCCCCGCGTATCTCGGCCACGCTCCGTGTATCTTAACCACGTTCCGCGTATCACGGCCACGCCCTGCATATCTTGGCCTTATCCTCTGATAATCGAGTTCCGACTCCCGTCGGGGATTCCAGAGTTATCTCGTTGTGTCACCGCTCGGGGCCCCTCGTCATCGTGACAGGGCCAATCATTCTCAGGGATTCATTTAATTCTCAGGGCCTTTCGGTACTCAATTCACTTAATTTGCCAATTTTATTCTTTAAATACATGTTACATTATATTAATTTAACAACGCCAAGATTTAACTCAATTTTTATCATACACAAAGATATCATCAAATATAAAATAAAATCTAAAAAAACTAATTAATCTATAATCTCTAATTAAGACGAAATATAAAACACCAACACTATCAAGCATGCTTAATTCTATACACAATCTATTACAAAAAAAAACAATTTGAGCAATTAAACATGATACCGACTAAGTTTAATTAATACATTTAAACCACTAATTATATCTAACCAAACTACAAACTAAATTTAGACTATCCAATTAAATGTAATACAATAATTATAATAACAGAATATAATAAATAAAAAAAACAATAATAAAAAAATGAAAAAAAAAGCACTCACCTGCAGCAATTGAGACCACGGGTATCTGGAGTGGTCACTGCGGCCACCAGCAAACAGAGGGACGGTCCGGACAGAGCATGGCTGAGGCGCGGTGCTGGCTATCCGGATCAGGGACGACGTCGCGGTGGGCCAATCGGGCGATCGTCATGGGGATGCAGCTCCGACAAGGTGGTCTAGAGCGGTGGAGGTCACGCAGGCAGATCGGAGGTCGGAAGTGCTGGACCGGTGGCGTGATCGTCTACAATCAGAGGCGGTCGTGGCTGAGCAGGGCTATCCCCGGCGAGTCGAGTCCGACCGGGAAAGGTGGTTGTCGCAGTGGCCACCGGTGGAGCTTCACTCCGGCGGAAGGAATGAGAAGATGCGAAACAGTAATAAAAAATAAAAAAAAAAAAAAAACTTTACACTAGATGACAAAATTGCACAGATTTCGAGAATATATGTAGTATTATTGCTGGTGGTGTTTTTCTCCCTCATTACATGTAGAATTAGATCCCTATATATACTAATCTTGGCTAGAACTAAATAAGTAGTAAATTATACTGATTTATTCTCCTGATAAATGCTAAATATTCTGAACATTAAATACAAATATTCAGAAAATATACTCTACAATAAATACAAATAACTATCTTAATTTTCCATGAGCATTCTTGGAAGCTTTGCGACTTGCCATGTTTAGACATTTCCTCATTTAGCGCGCTACATGTCACGTGTGCCGCGCGTGGTCCAATATTAGGTGTTTACAGTTTGCCCCTCTTTGGACGGATTCTCGTAGAACATGTTCGAGGGGATTTATCCAAAGACGAGTAAACACTAATTTTAGTTAGGAAGTATATCTTCTATTGAGTCTTCGAATCTTCAAGGGAACTCCTGGCTTATTTCGGACGGTGCGAAAAAGTAAAGCGTTCAATGGCGTGCGAAATGTAGAGCCTCCAGTGGCAGTGCGGTAAATAAGAGCCTCAAGTGGCGGTGTAGAAAAGTAAAGCCTCAGTCGGCGGTGCCTCTGTTGACGGTGCTTCCGTTGGCGGTGCGTAAAAGTAAAGTAAAACCTTGATCGAGTAAAGCCTCCAGTGGCCTGACTTGCGAAGCCTGAATACTAAGGCTTCGTTCGTCGGGGTTGTCTCTCAGAAAGCTGGAAAACTACAGATCCTGATCATTGGTTGTGACTCTCGGAAAGCTGAAAAACTACAGATCCCGATTGTCGATTGTGACTTGCGAAGGCTGAACATCAAAGACTCCGTTAAACTGGTTGTGATTCTCGGAAGGCTAGAAAACTACAGATCCCGATTGCCGGTTGTGACTTGCGAAGACTGAACATCAAAGGCTATGTTCGTCGGGTTGTGACTCTCAGAAAGCTTGAAAACTTCAGGTCCTGATTGTCGGTTGTGAATCGCGAAGGCCGAACATCAAAGGCTCCGTTCGTCGGGTTATGACTCTCAGAAAGCTGGAAAACTTCAGGTCCTGATTGTCGGTTGTGACTCACGAAGGCTGAACATCAAAGGCTCCGTTCGTTGGGTTGTGACTCTCAGAAAGCTGGAAAACTCCAGATCATGATTGTCGGTTGTGACTTGTAGAAACAGACTATAACAGTCCTACTCATCTTTGAATGGTGACTTGCGAGAGCATACTGTAACCGTCCCGCTAGCCGTGAAGTTGACTTGCAAAACGCAGAGTCACATGAATGTTTGTCCCTAATTTTTGCCTAAATTGCGCAGGGTGCGACAACTTAGCGGGATCTTTCTTTCTTTCTTTCTTTCTTTATTTCTTTTTTTTTAGAATTTCTCTCTTATTCTCTCCTTTTGCCACGGTCGATTGAGAGATTTCCGATCGTGCCCCTCGGTTTTTTTTTCTCTCCTTTTGCCATGATTGCAATTTCAGAAATTGCAATCATGCCCCTCATTTTCTGATTTCGACTAGGCCGCCATTTCGGGTTTTCAACCTAGCGGAAGCACTCTTTATTTGGTATCCGATTAAAGGGTGGTTGTGACCCTCTCAATTGATTACCGCATCCTCCGTTGGGGAAGCTCTTCTTTTTGAGTAGTCAATTTCGGGTTGACTATGGCCCGTTCTTTTATTTCACGCCTTCGAAGTTGTGGGAGCACCTCTAATTTGTTGCCGTTTGGAGGGTGGCTGAGACCCTTTCTTCCCATCTTCAATGTTGTGGGAGCTCTTTTGATTTGTAGCCTTTTGGAGGGTGGTTGTGGCCCTTTCCTTTATTTTCCCGCCCTCACCGGGTTCGCGGGATCATTCTTTTTGTGTAGCCATTTTTTTTAAGGGTGGTTGTGGCCCTTTTTATTCTCTCGCCCTCAAAAGGTTCGCGGGGTCACTCTTTTATTTGTAGCAGTTTGGAGGGTGACTGTGGCCGTTTCACTTATTTCCCGCTTTTGATGTTGCGGGAGCACTCTTTATCTGTAGCCATTTGAAGGCTGGCTGTGGCCCTTTTCTTTGTAGTCGTTTTAAGAACGACTGTGACCCTTTTTATTTGTAGTTGATTAAGGGACAACTGTGACCCTTTTATTTCTTCATTGCTCTCACAAGAATTGCGTGAACACTCTCTTTATTTTTCTGTAGCCAATTAAAGGGCAACTAGGACCCTAAAGAATAATGAGTTTTTTTTTTTTTTTTTTTATGCACCTCATCTTTTGCCATGACTTCCCCTGCGGGTTTTCAATCATGCCCTCTCCCTAAATTTTGCCTAGGTCGCCTTTACAAGTTTCAACCTAGCGGGAAATTATTTTTTTCTATTTTCAATTGTTTCTCTTTTTCAAATGGAAATAAAAATTTACAGAAACTAATTAACAACAATAATTATGTACATGCCCTTAGTGTCTGATTGAAATCACCTGAATCCACGTAACTTCATCTAGATGAGGACTCGGTCGCTCGAGTCAACTAAGTTGATTATGTCAGTGTATTGAGCTGTGTACCATCTGATGGACGACACCGACAATAATGTTTTTCCTCGCTTGAAATATCAAATGCTCATTGATCGACACATTGAATCTTCACGGGACTCTCGACGATCTCTTGATATTTTCCCATCTTCGGACTTGTGTGATCTCTATGGGAGATGCCCCTTAGTTATCACAGACCGGTTTAGACCTCACCGTAAAACGAATGTACGGCTTGGTTCGGGACGCGTAAGAATTCCACACATGGTAGGGTGAATTTTGGCATGGAAGTTCTTTGAAACAGACACATTTCACATGGTTGCGACCTCGTCGAAGAGGTCGTATGATCAGCAAAAAGAGTAGGGACACTCAAATCTCAAGGAAAAAATCAAGTACAATTCATCGTACCTAAGCGTTGGATATCCCGAGTGCGCAAATTGTGCTTCGTTCAACTGGATGGTAGCATGTTCCTTTTATGTTGCCCCATTTGGCCAGCATAACTTATATGTACAGGATACCTAACCAAAGGTACCTGAAGGGTACATATGGAATGCATGTACGAGATGAAAAATCCAGGCAAAGTTTTTTTATAAATAAAAATGCAAATTCAATGCATGTTTGGAATTAAAATCTCAACAACTAAGAGAAGATTTACAATATATCTAGAAAATTGTGTTTCCTAAAACAATTCTTATGAGATGTACATGAGATGAAAGTTGTACAGTTAAGAAACATATAAGCTACCTAAATTTTTTTTGTTTTTTATTTTTTGTTTTTTTAAGGGGAAAAAATAAAAATAAATGCATCCTAGTTGCTCAAAATAAAAAATTCAGGTGAATTTTTTTTTGAAAACAATGCATATGAGATGTACAAAAATAAATACAAGATGCAAACTTAAAAATAAAAGTTCTACAACTAATAAAAATTACAATTTACCTGAAAGGTTTTTTTTTAGAAAATAATGCATATGAGATGCACGTCTTTTGATTAAAAAAAGAATCAGGTAAAAGGTTTTTTAAAAAAAAGAGCCCTAAAACTAAGAGAGCTTACGATTCATCTAATTTTTTTTTTTTAAATTAATACATATTTGATGCATTATTTAATATAAAACAATTTAGGTAAAAAAATTTTGAAATGATGCATATGAAATGCATATTTGAAATTAGAAGTTCTAATAGCTAAAGAGGAATTACAATTTTTCCTAATTTTTTTTTAAACAATGTATACGCGACGCGCTAGCCAAAATTACAACTTACTTGAAGAGTTTTTTTTTTTTTTTTTAAATAATGCGTATGAAATGCAAGTTTAAAATAAGAAAAATTTAGGTAAGAGGTTTTTTAAAAAAAACGATGCATATGAAATACATGTTTGGAGAGAAAATTTCTACAACTAAATGACTAACTATTTAGCTGTGAAAGTTGTAAAATGTGAGGCTTTGCTCTACAAGGCAGGTTCCACTGACAGGCTTCCGAAACGGCGGTTTCTTCACCTCATCATAGGGATCACATGACCTTCACGAGCGGTGGAGTTGTTATGAGTTGTTCCGGCGGCTCGGCCGCGCGGTTGTACCCTTACTAACTCTCTGGGGTTCCTAGTTGCCCTGGGCTTTAGAAATTTTGGAGATTGTTCTAAAAGTGGTGTGTGCGAGTTTATACAATAGCACAACAAAAGAAAACGAGTCAGTTATAATATAAAAAAACACGACACCTGAAACCACGAAAAAAACAAGTTAGATCAGTGAAATCAAAATAAAATACAATGATAAATTACAAAACTCAAGCATGGCAAAAAGCGAATATAATGAGCCCGAACTCTCTGACCTACGGCAAATTACGTTTTTTAAAAAAATGGATTTTAAATTGAGTCGCCACTCGTTAATTATAAGGCTAACTAGAATCCTAAATTACCTAAGTGAACAACGAATTAAACACCTAGGTATAAAATCGGTCTACGATCAGAAATTCGACTTCGGGGGTTCTATTACGAATTAAA
The DNA here is from genome assembly GCA_036873135.1 of Clarkia xantiana subsp. parviflora. Classification (NCBI taxonomy): domain Eukaryota; kingdom Viridiplantae; phylum Streptophyta; class Magnoliopsida; order Myrtales; family Onagraceae; genus Clarkia; species Clarkia xantiana. Next base: position 15,416,009 of record JAPTYO010000001.1, read on the forward strand.
AATATAATTTTTAACTACGCCATTTCGGTACTCAATTCACTTACTTTGCCAATTTTATTATTTAAATACATGTTACATTAGATTAATTTAACAACGCCAAGATTTAATTAAATTTGTATCATACACAAAGATATCATCAAATATAAAATTAAATCTAAAAAAAAACTAATTAATTTATAACATCTAATTAAAACGAAATATAAAACACCAACACTATCAAGCATGCTTAATTCTATACACAATCTATTAAAAAAAACAATTTGAGCAATTAAACATGCTACCTAACTAAATTTAATTAATACATTTAAACTACAAATTATATCTAACCAAACTACGAACTACATTTAGACTATCCAATTAAATGTAATACAATAATTATAATAACAGAATATAATAAATAAATAAAATAATAAAAAAAATGAAAGAAAAAAAACACTCACTTGCAGCAATGGAGACCACGGGTATCAGTAGTGGTCACGGCTGCCAGCAGCAAACGGAGAGACGGCCCGGACAGAGCACGGCTGAGGCGCGTTGCTGGCTATCCGGATCAGGGACGATGTCGCGGTGGGAAAATCAGGCGATCGTCACGGGGACGGAGCTCCGGCAAGGTGGTCTAGAGCGGTGGAGGTCAGGTAGGCAAATCGGAGGTCGGAAGTGCTGGACCGGTGGCGTTGTCATCTACAGTCAGGGGCGGTCGTGGCTGAGCAGGGCTATCTCCGGCGAGTCGAGTCCAACCGGGGAAGGTGGTTGTTGCAGTGGCCACCGGTGGAGCTTAACTCCGGCGGAAGGAAGGAGAAGATGCGGAACAGTAATAAAAAAATAAAAAATTACGCTAATTGACAAAATTGCATAGATTTCGAGAATAGATGTAGTATTATTGCTGGTGGTGTTTTTCTCCCGCATTACATGTAGAATTAGATCCATATATATACTAATCTTGGCTAGAACTAAATAAACAGTAAATTATACTGATTTATTCTCCTAATAAATGCTAAATATTCTGAACATTACATACAAATATTCAGAAAATATAATCTACAATAATTACAAGTAATTGTTCTAATATTCCATGAGCATTCTTGAAAGCTTCGCGACTTATCATATTTAGACATTTCCTCATTTAGCACGTCACATGTCAAGTGTGCCGCGCGTGGTCCAAAATTAAGTGTTAACAATCTCTTTTTTTTTTTTTTTAATTTATATCTTTAGAATAATTTATTTTTAGATTTTTTTTCACAATTACTAATCTATTATTTTTCAGTTTATAAATTTTTAAAATAATTACCTTATATTTTTCATTTTTTTTTTATATATTTCTTATATTAAATTTTGGTTTAGGGTCGGTTGTAACAAAATATAAACTTTGGGATGTAAAGTAGAAAATATAAATGATTAAAAAAAAACATAGCTTAGGAATTAGTTTCGCAAACGAACCTACTTTGAGGATTCACTCGGTTTCAACTCTATTAATGTCGCTCACAGGAATCGAACCTTCGACTTTGATACAACTATTAGGGAACATGACGTGCGCTTTAAATAATTAGTCCATAAGCTTGAACTTGTAAGATTTTCAGTATACACTTAAACTTTTTAAAGTATTCTGAATGCACTAACAGAAGCCTATGAACTACAAGTTCTCGATGGGGCATGGAAAAGAGCGAAATGAAAACGAGAAACACAAGAGGCTTTAGATAAAGTTTATACATAATACAAATAGCAATATTTTTTTACAAATATATATATACTTTGAAAAAACCAGAGAATAATTGTGAAAATCATTATATTTAAAATAAAAAAATTAATTAATTTATGAAAAATAAGAAAAGTTTAAATGTTCTTTCTAAAGAAAAAAATTTCTCTAATTCGTAAAATAAATAAAAGCGGGAAAAGGTATATATTTATTTGTAGGTTTCATATAGTGTGAATTCAGTCAGTATTGAACCAGTTAACATACAGAATTCAAAAACTGAAAGAAGAAAAAGTACATATATATATGCAAGGAAAAAGCAAAGGGGAAAAGGTAAAAAAGTAGACAAGATGGTCACAAGATCTATGGCGGGCCTTTCCTTTGAAACTGGCCTCTACACTACACTACACTACACTACACTACACTACACTACACATCATCCATCCATCCAATTCTCTAAACTAAAGAGTAAAGATAGATAGAGAGTATAGACCCACGTTCCTTCTTCTTCTTCTTCTTCCCCTGTTTCTATCTAACCGTAACTGCTCTCCTCCTTCCTTAACTCCATTTTAACATCTCTCTCTCTCTCTCACTCTCTCTTTTACTTTGAATAAAGGTGGATCTGAAACCTTAACCCGAAATTCCCATTATTCATCTTCCTCCTCCTCCTCCAGAGTTAAGTGGAGTGTGGGGCATAATGATCAAGTGGGGAAGAAGAAAGAAGCAGCAACCACCCTCCTCCCCCCGACCTTCGCTTTTGTCTTCATGGCTTGTGAGGTTAAAGAAGATGGGTGGTGGCACTGCCAATGCCAATGCCAATGCCAATGCCAATGCTAATGCTGGTGGTCACTATAAGGATGTCGTCGTTGCCGGCAAGCACCATAACCCAACTCCTCCTCCTGTCAAAGCGGCCTGCTACAAATCAAGAAGCACCAATCACCATAATTCTCCTTCAACCGCCCAACAGGAGGAGTTATACCGCGGGGACGAAGCTTTCTGGAGATTATCCTTCAGGAAGGAGAAAGTGTATGAAACAGAAGAAGATGATGAAAAGAGAGAAGCATTCACGAAGATGGTGTCTGGTATTCGAAGGATGAAGGAACTGCAGAAAATTACTACTTCAGAGAGAGTGAAAGCAAGAGAATTCAATACTAGCACGCCCAGAATGAAGATACTGATCAAGTCTTCTTCTCCTTCATCAAGAAGAAGAAGAAGAAGACGAAGAAAGAATCATGTTAAAGAAGAAGAAGAAGATGAGTATGTATTTTCTGCAGGTGGTGGGTTATGTGATTCTGGAGATTACGTAAACAGAGGGTCTCCCATTCCCAAGAGAAGAGGGATTCGTTGCAGAGTTGTTGGTCATAGCATTAGCAGCGAGAGAAAGGGAGGAGGACTTGAGAGGTTTGCGGTGGTTAAGTGTTCGTTGGATCCGGAGAGGGATTTCAGGGAATCAATGGTGGAGATGATATTGGAGAGGAATATTTGTGGACCTCAACAGCTTCAAGACTTGCTTGCCTCCTATTTAGCTCTCAACTCCCACCACTATCATCATCTCATCATCAATGTCTTCCGTCAAATTTGCTTCCACTTTAACATCTAATTACTCAACTCATTCTCAACCCACAAACTACTAGTAACTACCCTTCTTATCTAATTAATTAAACTCTCTCTCTCTCTCTCTATCAATCAATTAGTATATATATATATGTTGTACAGTACATTGCAGCAGTTAACGTTATGCATTCTCCAGAAAAACAATTATGGTTGGTCACTAGATGTTTGTTGTCTCTGTTCCAAACAAACTGCTGTCAGTTTTTATATGGATGCATCATGCATTATATTCATCATATTGTTGCCTGGTACTAAAGTTTAAAATTTGCAATTTATATTACATAGATGATGATGATTAATTATGTGATGTCTTACCAATGCACATAGTTTTCAATCTTGCTAACAATTGATTTGCCTGCACACAGTTAGTTGCTTTCCTTCACTTTGCAAGTCCGGAGTGATCACATTTTGGAATAAAAGAAAACCTTGTGTTTTTATTATCTATCTAATCTAGTAATATAGCAATGGGAGGAACTACTAGTATCACCCCCGTTAGTCTACACATATAATAATTTAATTAATTATTATAAAGGGTATGGTTTCAAGTTAGAGAGCTCCAACTATACTATTGTAACCAGAAATGTTAACTAAAATGTAAGTTACGGCATGGAAACAAAACCCATACATAATATTGTTTAGTTTAAACCACATTAACACAAGGGCTCATTCATCCATAACCATAAGAATCGTCGTAACTCATTTTAAACTAAGGTTTAGTTTTGATATTATTCTATTCTTCTATATATGTATGAAAAAAATCAAGCAAGATAAGAATGTAACCTCAAATTTGACTATATGACAGTAGCTGGCTATCAGTTAGCTAGGCTAGGGTGGGGAAATTATTATAACTTAACCGCCCCACCAAAGTAGGAGATACTAGGATATGGTTAGCTCTAGTCTAGTCTAGTTTAGGAATAAACCATATTGGTAAGGTTGAGGAGGGAGGGTGACGATGATTCCCTTCATTAATTCAACCAAACCAAACCACCAAAAACACAAACAAATGAAATGAGTGAGAGGAGAGCAACGTCCTCCGTCATAGTCAGACATAGAGCAGCCGCTTACCACAAGAAGAAGCCATTTAATATTATTTATGTATTAATAACACTCAAAACAAAACAAAACAAAAATAAAATCAAAATTGGAATTGGAATGCTTCTCTCTCTCTTAGTGTTGCCTTGCCCATCTCGATCGAGAATAATCATACTGATGTCTTCTGCATCGTCGGTCCATACCCATGATTTATGTCTTCTATACTAACTCCAAATTATAACCCTATTTTGAATGCTTATACATGGTCAATTTGAACCCGTTTTTATTCGGACTGTTTTATTTTAATCATCTCACTTACGATTACAATTCGAAACTTTGACCCCAAGCACATTACCTATGGCGCGAACGGCTCGGACGAGCAAAAAACACTCGTTCGGACATGTCCGGACATGTCCGCTGGCCCGGTCTCACTTAGGTGAGATTGGACCAGCTGGACCGATCCCAGGGTCTATGGGTCGGATTTTCCCTCCGACCCCGAAGGTCCCGGACCCTGCCCAGACGGCGTACTCTCCCCCAAGGGTGTGTGCGACGTCCTGAACCTTGTCACACGGACCGCCCTCCGTGGAGTCCCGACATCATTTTACCCGTCCAACACTTAGTCATTTTCACCAACCTCTCAATGCTTTTAAGGGTTTAATCCATTCGTTATGTATTAATTAAGTGCATTTAGGGACTAACAGTGTCATTAAACCACATTAATCCCCTTGGAGCCTATATATAGTACTCACGTTCTATTCATTTCTATCATGTTGCATCTTCACTCGTTTTTAGCTCTGCTTTCTCTCTATATTTCCTCTCTCTAGAATACCGAACTTACTTAAGCATCGGAGAGGGCTCATCGAGCACCACCCCCTCTCTGTGCTCGATATCGCCCCTTGTGCAGGTTGACAAGGAGCTGGACAACAGATCGCCTGGAACTAACAGATCGAAAAGGAGAACGATTTACCCGTGAGAAGTGTTATTCGGATCGAAGACCCGCAAACCCGACACACACGTCTTAACACTTGGCGCCGTCCGTGGGATTTGAACAAAAAATCCTGGCTATTGATGGGTCCGACTATAGTCGTCAGGCCCCGTAACGGCGAGGAAACGGCAAGCAGGCCCACCAGGCCCCAAAAGGAAGGTCAAGATGACCTAGGAGAAGGGTCCCGACAAAGGGAGTCCCGACGAGGCAAGGTCCCGACAGAGTCGGTTCCGACAGTGGAGCTGGAAGCTCCTGATGAGAAGCCTTTAAGTAGGCCCCGATGATGAATCCCTGAGAATGATTGGCCCTGTCACGATGACGAGGGGCCCCGAGCGGTGACACAACGAGATAACTCTGGAGTCCCCGACGAGAGTCGGGACTCGTTATCAGAGGATAAAGCCAAGATATGCGGGGCGTGGCCGAGATACGCGGAACGTGGATTAAGATACACGGAGCGTGGCCGAGATACGCGGGGCATGGCTAAGATACGCGAGATCATGTTCGAGATATGCGGGATATGGGCTAACCACCCCTAACGGTTCACCAGGTACCTGAGACATCTCTTTGCCTATAAAAGGGCAGGAGATCATCTCAGAAAGACTTACGTTGAGTTGAATATACTCTGATATTTGTTACTTGCCAGTCATACAAAGTACTCATTTAAGCATCGGAGAGGGATTCTGGGTCACCGCCAGGTCTATCCCCTCTTGCAGGATTGCGTGGAGCAAAGGAGCTAGGATTGCCGTCAAAGTCCGTACCGGAGTTCCACCGTGATCCAACATTGGCGCCGTCTGTGGGAAATAAACAAAAAGCTGATATGCCTTCTACTCGATCGATGGAGGCTGGCAAGAACAGAAGGGGACAATCCCGTGGTTCCCGTCACCCCGCTGCAACGAATCTGAATTCAGTACCAGAACAAGGAGAAAACCAGAACCATCCCCCGGCTGAGCTCTCCCAGACAGGAGGGCACAATGGATCGCATCCCGAAGATGTTGCCCTCAACACCAGGACAACAGGGGGCAGGAGGCTCCCCCAGCTGCAGATTTGACGAGGGCCGTGGCAGAGGTCATGCCCATGTTTCTGGCGGCTGTAGAGGCTCTCTTGGATCGAAGAGAGGCTGCGAGGAGGCAGGAAGAGATGCCCCCATTGGAGGAAGCAACCCTGCCAACAGAGGGTCGGAACGCACAGGAAGCCCCGCCCCGAGGCCAGGACAGAGGTAGGGCAACTGGTCAGCCGGAAAGGTTCGTGGTTGATGGGCCAGGACCAGTACAGCACAGGACCATTCTCCTGAATGGTCCCATCACTCCCGACCAGGTGGTAAAGATCGTGAACATCTGTAGGGAGAACAGAAGCCGCTGGTGTCGGAGCTGAGGGATCGATCCACTCATCCCTTCGTTCCCCGACTCATTGACACCCTAGCCCCGCCTGGGCTAGGCATCCCCACGATAAAGGAGTATGATGGCGAAGGAGATCTAGTTCGCCACGTCCAGAAGCACCTCATGGCGTGTCTGGGAAGAGCCCCAAGTGAAGACATAGTGTGCACATTGTTCCCAAACACACTAGGAGAAAGGGCCCTGACTTGGTTCTTTAGTCTACCCCCAGGCTGCATCACTTGCTGGGCAGACATGCACGATCGATTCATTCAGCAGTACCAGGGTCGGAGGCGTTTATTGAAGAGCGTGAGGTCCCTGACCCAGGTGGTGCAGAGGCCCGACGAATCGCTGGCTCATTATTACCAGCGGTACACAGCCAGCGTAGCAGAGATAGACGAAGAAATCTCGGAGGGCGAAACCATCCGCACCTTCATTCGGAACCTGACAGCCCCCTATGGCTCCGACTTGATGCACAGCGTGGCTGAGAAGGCTGTGTGGAATATGGAGGCATTGCAGAAGAGGGTGAAGCGGCAGATCGATGTCCAGGAGTCAAAAATAGCCGCGGGAGAACTGGAGCCCCCAAAGTCGAACAAAGGGAAACAGTCAAGTAAACCCTTCGACGATCGTAAGTCAAAAGGTAAACCCGACAGTGGTAAGAATCGAGGACGTCCGGATCGGAAGGACGACAGACGTTCTTCAAGAAAAGACAAGCGGGAGGATTTTAACATTCCTCTCAACTGCTCCATGGCGGAAGTACTGACAGTCATGGAACGACAAGGTATCTCCAGGTACCCCCCGAAGAAAGATGGAGAATTCCTGGGGTCCCGCACAGATCGCTATTGTCGGTTTCACCGCGCAAATGGCCACGACACCAATCACTGCCGGGAACTGAAGAAGGAGATTGAAAAGCTAATCCAGAAGGGAAAGCTCAAGGAATTCGTCGGGGATAAACGATGCCGGTCCCGCTCTCGGTCCCGATCGCGGTCCCGTTCCCGATCCCGCGATCGGTCCCCGAAAAAGAAGAGAACTGATCCAGAGTCATCCGGTGCTCGCAAGGAGAGACGAGTCATCAACGTGATTCATGGGGGATTTGCTGCCGGAGGTGATACCTCATCCGCCAGAGAAGTTTATGCCTCGACAATCCCTACAGCAGTGGTGTTGGGTAAGAGGTCCCGATCCTGGACCTTGAAAGAAGAGATGGTGATCTCCTTCTCGTCGGAGGACCTCATAGGCGTAGAGACTCCGCACGACGATGCCTTGGTGGTGACCTTGGATGTAGACGGGTTCGAAATGAAGAGAATTCTAATCGACGGAGGGAGCTCTTCCGACATTCTGTTCATGGACGCACTGGAGGCTATGGGGAAAACAAAGAAAGATCTGAAGGAAGCAAACTTCCCGATGGTCGGATTCTCTGGCTCAACCTCCTACCCGCTAGGAGTAATCACCTTACCAGTGGAGTTTGGTAGTGGGTGGAAATCAGAAAGGAGGAACGTGGAGTTTGTCGTAGTTGACTCTGCGGGGACCTACAACGCGATTATCGGGAGAACCACCATCAATCCCCTGATGGCGGTTGCCTCGACTGTGCACCAGAAGATGAAGTTCCCGACCGACCACGGAGTCGGGGAGGTCAAAGGCGACCAGGTGGCTTCCCGAAAATGCTATGTTAATGCCACCCGGAGGAGGAGGCGACAGGCTATGACTATCCTCCAGACAGACGCAGATCCCAGAGAAGAGTTTGGGCGTCCCGCCCCCGTAGAAGATCTGAAAGAAGTCGAGATCGACGGACCCCAGAGGAAGGTGAAAATCGGGTCTGCTCTAACTGAAGAGACAGCCCAAAAATTGGTGGAATTGTTGAAGGAGTTCAAGGAGCTGTTTGCCTGGTCCCCCAGCGATATGCCGGGAATCAGCCTCGATGTGATCGTGCACGAGCTGAAGATAGACCCCGCGATCAAGCCTATCACACAGAAAAGGCGTCCGATGGGCACGGATAAGAAGATCGCGATTCAGCAGGAGGTGGGCAGGTTGCTCGATGCTGGGTTCATTAAGGAGCTCCGATTCTAGACTTGGGTGGCCAACCCAGTGCTGGTGAAGAAGACCAACGGAAAATGGCGAATGTGCGTGGACTTCCGCGACTTGAACAAGGCTTGTCCAAAGGATTGCTATCCACTCCCGAGGATTGACCAGCTGGTGGATGCCACATCGGGACATGAGCTGTTGATTTTCATGGATGCGTACTCAGGATACAACCAGATCAAAATGGCCAAGGAAGACGCTCCCCACACAGCATTCTATGCAGACAGCGACATCTATCACTACGATGTCATGCCTTTCGGGTTGATCAATGCCGAGGCAACCTACCAGCGGATGGTGAATAAGCTGTTTGGAGACATGCTGGGAGAAACCATGGAAGCCTATGTGGATGATATGCTAGTGAAGTCCCGACAAACCGTGGATCACGTGCACAACCTTACCATGGCGTTTGAGCGGATGAGACTCCATCAAGTTCGCTTGAACCCGACGAAATGCGCCTTCGGAGTCCACTCAGGGAAGATTTTGGGCTTCATGGTGAGCCAAAGAGGAATTGAAGTGAACCCTGAGAAACTGAGGGCAATCGAGGAGATGCAGTCTCCGATAAACCATCGGGAGGTGCAAGTACGGCCGACTAGCTGCAATGAATCGCTTCTTGTACAAAGCCAGCGACCGATCAATGCCGTTTTTTGAAGTCTTGAGGGCCAACAAAAAATTCGAATGGACCGCCAAATGTGAAGAGGCGTTCCAAGCGCTCAAGCAGCACCTTCGCACACTCCCGCCGCTGGCGAAACCGGTTCCAGGCGAGCCGCTCTTCCTTTATTTGGCTGTTTCTGAATTTGCCATTAGCTCTGTGTTAGTAAAGATTGTCGAGGGTAATCAAGTCCCCGTCTATTATGTAAGCAAGGCATTTGCCAAATCTGAATTGAACTATCCCGCCGTTGAGAAGTACCTCTTTGCGTTGATAATTACTGCTCGGAAGCTAAGGCCATATTTCCACGCACACGAGATCACTGTGCTAACGAACCAGCCTTTGAAGCATTTTTTAACCGACCGGATGCGTCGGGGAGATTGGTGAAGTGGGCAGTAGAGCTCAGTGAGTTTCGAATACACTTTGCTCCAAGAACGGCCATCAAGGGCCAAGCATTGGCGGACTTTATAGCAGAATCTACAGCCCCCGATCTAGATGAAACGGGCCCTGTAGAGGGGGCAACCATAGAGGTCCCGACAGAAGAACAACCAGAGAGGGCAGAGCAATCAGAACAGCCAAACAAGGAAAATACCTGGGAGATGTACACGGATGGCTCCGCAAGTTCAGACGGATCAGGAGCGGGTTTTTTGTTGATACCGCCGGGAGAAGGTGAACCGCTCCGATATGCTTTGGCTTTAACATTCAAGGCCACAAACAACGAAGCGGAGTACGAAGCTCTTATCACGGGCCTAAAAATCGCTAAGGGCACTGGAATCGATCACTTGAGAGTAAAGTGCGACGCGGCGTTAATCGTGAACCAGGTTCAAGGGCGATACGAAGCAAGGAGTCCGATAATGAAAAAGTATCTGCGAGAGGTACAAGCCTTGAGAGAGGGCTTCAAAAGCTTCGATATCGAGGCTATCCCGAGGGAGGAGAACGTAGAGGCAGACGCCTTGAGCAAATTTGCCCTGGGGGCACCCTTGGAAGAAAATCGGAAGGTGCACTTCCTGGAGAAGGTGATCTTATCAAACATCGACCGAACACAGGTGTGCACCATCGAGACAAAATCGGAGGAAGAGCCCACTTGGATGACCCCGATAGTCGCGTATCTGACTACGGGGGCAGTCCCCGAGGACAAGGTAGCAGCGGACAGGATATGTCGGATCGCGTCTAATTATGTGATGCTGGACAATCAGCTGTACAAGAAGGGCTGGTTCTCGACTCCGTACCTAAAATGTGTAGCAGAACCCGACACCAATCGAATCCTGAAGGAAATGCATGAGGGGGTCGCGGCTTGCCACGAAGGGGCCCGATCCATTTTGAGGAAGGTGTTGAACTTAGGCTACTATTGGCCCACGATGAACAAAGAAGCAACGGCGTTGGTCCGATCATGCGACGCGTGCCAGAGGTACGCCCCGAGTATCGTGGCTCCGGCCGCTAACCTGACATCCATCAAGAGCGCTTGGCCCTTCGCGCAGTGTGGCATCGACTTGGTGGGACCTCTTCCACAAGCACAAGGACAATGTAAGTATTTACTTGTAGCTATCGATTATTTTTCGAAATGGATAGAGGCGAAGGCGTTGGCCAGAACAACGGGGAACCAGATCGTCAAGTTCCTCCAAACCCACATCGTATCCAGATACGGAATTCCTAAGGTGGTGATCAGCGACAATGGCCCACCATTTAACGGCTCCCAGGTGAGGGAGTATCTGGAGGAGTTGAATATCGAGCATCGAACTGCTTCTGTACGTCATGCTCAGACTAATGGCCAGGTGGAGTCAGCCAACAAAATCGTAATGGATGGCCTGAAGAAGAGGGTCTATGCCTTGAAGGGCAAATGGCTGAACGAACTGGAAAATGTACTTTGGGCTGTTAGAACGACACCCAAACGATCAACAGGGGAGACTCTGTTTGGCCTCGTGTATGGCACGGAAGCTGTCGCCCCTGTGGAGGTAGCTGTGGCGTCCCATCGGATGAGATATTACGAGCCCCTAACGAACGACGAAGTGAGACGTCTGGACTTGGACTTACTCGAAGAGAAGAGGCGGGAAGCCGATGAAGTCCAAGCTCGAATGCGTTTAGCGACGGCCAGGTACTACAATCGGCGAGTGAAGTCCCGACAGTTCTTTGTCGGGGAGCTGGTTTGGCGTCGCAACGAGTTCACCCTTTTGGATCGAATCAACAAAATGTCACCAAAATGGGAAGGACCTTATAAGGTCGTGGGGATGCCAGCTCCAAATGCATACAAGTTGGAAGACCTCGATGGCAGAACATTAAAGCATTCTTTCAGTGGCGAACACTTGAAGAAACACCATGCTTGAAGAAAGTCGCCTTAAGTGGTGCCCGATAAAGTCGCCTTAAGTGGTGCCCGATAAAGTCGCCTTAAGTGGTGCCCGAAAAAGTCGCCTTAAGTGGTGCCCGATGTAAAATCGCCTTAAGTGGTGTATGTTATTTATCGTTTAATTCGATGTAAGCAAATTTTGTGCCATCAATGAATAAAGAGGTTGCTTCCAAATAAGAGTTGTCCTTAGATTTATGCTAAGTGTAAAAGTCGCCTTCAGTGGTGCACGATGAAAGTCGCCTTCAGTGGTGCATGATGAAAGTCTCCTTTAGTGGTGCACGATGAAAGTCGCCTTCAGTGGTGCACGATGAAAGTCGCCTTCAGTGGTGCACGATGAAAGTCGCCTTCAGTGGTGCACGGGATCAAGCCGCCTTAAGTGGTGCACAATACTTAGATTTATTCTAAGTATCCAAAAGTCGCCTTCAGTGGTGCACGATGAAAGTCGCCTTCAGTGGTGCACGATGAAAGTCGCCTTCAGTGGTGCACGGGATCAAGCCGCCTTAAGTGGTGCACAATGCTTAGATTTATTCTAAGTATCCAAAAGTCGCCTTCAGTGGTGCACGATGTAAGTCGCCTTCAGTTGTGCACGATGAAAGTCGCCTTCAGTGGTGCACGGGATCAAGCCGCCTTAAGTGGTGCACAATACTTAGATTTATTCTAAGTATCCAAAAGTCGCCTTCAGTGGTGCACGGGATCAAGCCGCCTTAAGTGGTGCACAAACCTTAGATTTATTCTAAGTATCAAAAAATCGCCTTAAGTGGTGCACAAACCTTAGATTTATTCTAAGTATCAAAAAGTCGCCCTGAGTGGTGCACGATACTAAGTCGCCTTGAGTGGTGCACGATCGTTAGGTTTATCCTAAGTAACGATTAAGTCATCTTAAGTGATGCGCGGGATTAAGTCGTCTTAAGTGATGCACGGAACTAAGTCGCTTTAAGTGGTGCAAGTTACTAAAATCGTCGGGAAAGACGTACGAGAATGTCTTAAGTGTCGAGGCTTCGACTTAGGCGCGTATAAGTAAAGTCACTCTGAGAAGTGCAACAAAAGATCGGGACCAGAGAAGTTCGATATTGATAAGGGCTCAAAGGCCCGATGACAACAAAAGAGAAGAAGATACAAGGACCCTAAAAGATAAAAATATTAAAGCTTGGTCCTTGTCGGCAGCATCGGCAGCAGCTGGGTCCGCGGAGTCAGCAGCAGAGGGATCCACAGGATTGGCTTCGGAAGGATTGACTATCGGGGCGTCCGCACTTGGAAGTTCAGCAGCGTCTTCGACAATTACGGGGGTACTCCCCCCGTCACTCTCCTCGGAAAGAGCGAAGTACTTCTTCGCAAAGGGAGCGAGGGAAGGAGACTTGTCGAAGTTGATAGCATCCCCGTACTCCAGGTGGAGCTCCTCAACCGCATTGAAGAGAGTGTTCTCCACCTCTGCGCCAAAGAACTTCATGGCATCAGCTTGGAAGCCCTCCGACCTCCGATAGTCCTCCCGACCCTTGGCCTCCGCTTCGGCCAGCTGCGCAGGAAATCCCTCGATCAGCTCCTCCAAAGCCTTCTTCTCAAGGACCAGTTGGTCCTCGGCAGCCTTCTTCTCCTGGGTCAGCCGGTCCACAACTGCCCCCCGCTCCTGCCGCTCTTGCCTCAAGAGCCCCTCGAAGTCCGCGATCTGCTGCTGAAGGTCCCGGATCTTCTGATTGAGGACAGCCAGCTCTTTGGCAAGCTTCCCCCGTGAAGACTGGGAGGCCTTGAGATCCGCCTGAAGCTGCTCGCGGACTCCTCGGTCCCGTTCCCGGGCCTCATCATAGGCAATGACATATCCGATGAGGCGGTTGTAGTCCCCGAGCTCCTGTAATAAGGAGGAAAAGTGTTAATGAACAAAAGACCCGATTTATCAATCAACAAGAAAGAAGCAAAGTCTCACCTCGATGCGGCGCACAGCCATACCCCTGACGTCCCGCTGCATATGCGTCTGATTGAGGTAAATCGGATGTCGCATAGAAGGTAGGATAGAACCCGCCAGCAGATGCAGGGCCAATTCTTGGTCCTATTCCCCTTGTGTAAGCGGGACTCCCTGGAGCGTCTGGATAGGAGCCCAGGGGGCATTCGCCTGGGAAGAGTTGAAGGGCCTGTAGAAGTCCCCATCAAGAGCAAGGGGAGAGATAGGACGAGGAAGGGAAGGGCACGCCTCCGTCTCGGCCCGAACAGGGGAGGGAGAGAAGTCGTGGATAGGCGAGAGCTCCCGCTGCTGAGGAGAAGACGAAGGAGGCGGCCCCTGAGGGGTTGGTTTCAAGGGGGATTGTCCCGCCTTCCGACGCTGTTGAGGGGGGTCAACCCCGCCAGTCTCCTCGGAGGAGTCCAGAGTTTCCACCTTGCGAAACTGTTCGCCAGATGGTGCCTTCTCTCCAGCTGAGGAAGGCACCCCCGCTAGAGGCAGTGCATCTGCGGAAGCTGCAGCACCCGAGGAAGCTCCCGAGCTACCTGCACCTGGAGGATGAAGAGCTTCAGAAAGGTAGTCAGGAAGTTCATCGGGATTCTTACACCAAATGATACGTCGGGAGACGTATTGATCCTTCCCGTGGTAATGATAATAGCCTGCCTTCAAGACTTGGGGAGTTTCACCTCTAAGGATCCTTTTGACATCGGCAACGCGGGCTTCTTTGGTCGAGGAAATTAAATCTGACGGAACCATCCTCTTGTATGATTTAATAGCAAGGCGGAGTTGTTTACCTTCTTCAGCATTCTGGACATCGAAGAGTTGGTCCAGATCCACACGCGTCCGCTTGGGCTGCTCCGCTGAAGGAGACCCCGACCTGGCAGCAGCCTTCTTGGCAAACTTCCTCTTCCGCGAGGGGCGGACAGCATCAGTCTCCCCCTGCTTAAGGAATAGATCGGTCAGCACAGATACCTTCTTTGCTGCAAACAATAAACGAAGAAAAGTTAGAAGTTTACCCAAGAGACCACGTTAGAAGGGCCGTCGAAGAGCTGCCCCCCAGAGACAATACTAAGGAGTCGGATCCCGGCGTGCACCAGGTCCCGCTCCACAAGAGAGTTAGCATTGAGAGGAGTGTAAGACTCCCCCCAACGATAAAGCTGGATAAGTTGGAGAGTCTCGAAATCCTCATCGGCATAAGTGTGGAAAGCAGGCGGAGGGTCTGCTGCCACCTCCCACCGAGGCCAGGGAATTGAAGAATGTTGGATGAAGAAGTAGCTCTTATTCCAGCTACTGTTGTCGGACCCTGTATCGATCAAAAGTCCTCGACCCTTGACCACCTTCCAGGTGTCACTGGTCCAACCATGCCGGGCAAGCTGCTGCTTACTCCACTTAGGCATCCGGGGGTAGAAGGCGCAAACCCCCGCCTCGTTGCATTTCAGCCCATAAAAGGTCCTGAAGAGTTGGAGGCTGTAGACCCACTTCTGTCGGAGACAGAGGACTTGAAAGGCGTTCCAGATACGGATGGCATGAGGGGAGAAGGTAGTGGGGTGTGTTCTGTAATGGTGGCACAGCTCGACCAGGCTACCACAAAAGGGGAACCTGATCCCCGCCGATATTTGTCCCGTAGAGACAAATACCTCCCCTTTCTGGGGACGAGTAACCTCAGGATCACTCGAGGGACGATGTCTAGGATACGGTAAACGAGGTTCCCAGGTGATGGTGATGCAACCCTCTCGGAGAGCTGCATCATAAGCAGTAGTGGAAATCTCATTTGGAGCATAGTCAAATTTAAAGGGTTTTCTCCCCTCAGAGCTGGAACCACTGTCTGAAAAGAAACCATGGCAAGAAAATACAGTGGGACTCTCGGAAAAATTAGAAAGGAAAAGACAAACAAGCAACGAAGAGGAACTACTTACCAGACATGATGAAGTAGAGGTTGAAGGAGATGAACGAAATGTCGCCGGAAAGATGATCGGGAAGACTCCAAAGACCTTCGAAATCACAGAGCTTGGAATTGCAGAGGAATCGCATAGAGCTTTTGAGAATTCGAAGACGGTAAAGGTTAAATTGTGACTGTGGCTAGGGTTTTATAGTCGAAGAAGACGGTTGAAAGGACACTTCGATCCGGGTCGTCGAAGTCGAAGAGTCTTAATCTGGACCGTTGAGATGAAACGTGCAGAAGGACAACGGGCGTAATGATGAAACGGCTTAAAAAGCACATTTTCAGAAAAGGACAGGCGCGAAAAATCAGGCACGTGGGTCGAAAACGTCACTCCATTATCTAATGCATTTAATGCACTAGGAAACCGAGAAGACCCTTGGGATATAACAGTTATCCACAAAACCCTGAGGAAACGTAGAGGAGAAGATTGATAAACTGAGTAACTGAACCAAGGAAAAGATCCCCGACTCTAGTATTGAAAGATCGGGAGTTGAAAGACACGACGAACTAAAAGTCCCTCATGTCTTGGGGGCAAATGATGGGTCCGACTATAGTCGTCAGGCCCCGTAACGGCGAGGAAACGGCAAGCAGGCCCACCAGGCCCCAAAAGGAAGGTCAAGATGACCTAGGAGAAGGGTCCCGACAAAGGGAGTCCCGACGAGGCAAGGTCCCGACAGAGTCGGTTCCGACAGTGGAGCTGGAAGCTCCCGATGAGAAGCCTTTAAGTAGGCCCCGATGATGAATCCCTGAGAATGATTGGCCCTGTCACGATGACGAGGGGCCCCGAGCGGTGACACAACGAGATAACTCTGGAGTCCCCGACGAGAGTCGGGACTCGTTATCAGAGGATAAAGCCAAGATATGCGGGGCGTGGCCGAGATACGCGGAACGTGGATTAAGATACACGGAGCGTGGCCGAGATACGCGGGGCATGGCTAAGATACGCGAGATCATGTTCGAGATATGCGGGATATGGGCTAACCACCCCTAACGGTTCACCAGGTACCTGAGACATCTCTTTGCCTATAAAAGGGCAGGAGATCATCTCAGAAAGACTTACGTTGAGTTGAATATACTCTGATATTTGTTACTTGCCAGTCATACAAAGTACTCATTTAAGCATCGGAGAGGGATTCTGGGTCACCGTCCGGTCTATCCCCTCTTGTAGGATTGCGTGGAGCAAAGGAGCTAGGATTGCCGTCAAAGTCCGTACCGGAGTTCCACCGTGATCCAACAGCTATCATGAGATCAATGACAAACAGTCTGCCATCTAGGGACAACCATCCACCGGGGGACAACAGGCCGCCAAACAATAAAGGAGGGCAGCCTGCGCATCCACCACGACAGCCCGTACCACCGGCAAGATAGCCTACCACGTCAGACAACCCCACAAGCACCTCAGGCAAACAACCAAGGAGGACCGTCACACCCAGCTGGAGCTGAGTCTTCCACTGCTTCGACCCGTATTGCTCGACGACCACAGGGGCATGGTGTGCAACAAGGAGTGCCGTCCCAAGAATACCAATACACGGCACCTCCACAGGGGTACAATTATGGAACGCACCCTCAGGAGTATCCATATGGAATGTCAGGAAACAACAGTCGGGTTCATACCACCAATACAAGGCCTATGTATTCTTAAGGAGCACAAACAGTGACTCCGGGGTTCATGAATGCATTAGAGGAATCGTTGGCTTATAGGGAGGCTTTGAAAAATAGGAAAGAGAGGCAGTATACGCAAGCGGAGCAACACCCGCAGGAAAATCGTTACCCACAAGCGGAGAGACATCCGCAGGCAGAGCAGTACCAATGAGCAGAGAAGTTCCTGGAGGAAGAGCAACACACACGCCCTCTAACAGGGCAACATGAAAATCAAGAAAGAAATGAGCAAGTACCACCTCTAAGGGGAAGGCAACAGTCCGTGTCTCCAATGCAACACCAAGCATCGCAATGTGCATGGACATACACTCCATTGAGGGATAACACACAGCCTCAGCCACCAAGGAGACGAGAGTTTCAACATCCACCTCCGCAGGGATATCCGCGGTACACATACAGTCCATATCATCACGGACACGGAATCCCCGCAAGCCCGGTGGTCAGCTATGACGGACCTCAAAGATATTATAGTCTGTCACCAGTGATGCTAACTCAAAAAGATATAGAGGCGATGATCGCGAAAAAGATGAATGAATATAAGACGAATGGATTGCACTGGTTGAGTGATAGCACAAGTCACCTCTTTACAAGGAAGTTGGAGAACAATAAAGTGCCAGACGCATTGCACATGATAAGGATAGAAAAGTATAATGGCAAGAGTGACCCCTTGGAGTACATCCAGCAACACTAAGCTTCACTCCTGGGTAGGACAACGGAAGATCGCTATAACGCACTATTGTTCCCAAATACTTTGTCAGGGGTAGCATCGCACAGGTTTTTAAGCCTACCAAATGAGAGCATCCATTCATGGGCACAGCTGAAAGCAAAGTTCCTCCAAAGGTACTTAGGAGAAAGAAAGTTGCTCAAGGGAACAAGCTCGCTTGACGATGTGAAACAAGAGCATGAGGAGACGCTAGCAAACTATTACACAAGGTTCCATCAGAACCTAGCTGATATACAAGAGGACATAACTGAGGGCGAAATCATAAGGGCTTTCATAAGAAACCTTGGATGTTTTGGCTCAACCCTGGTAGAGAAAATGGCTATGAAACCCGCAAGCACACTGAAAGAGCTGGCGGCGAGGGTGAAAACCCACATAGATCTGGAAAGAAATAATCAAGAAGGAAAAGATTCAGGCCACAAAGGAGGAGAACACAAAGCAAATAGAGGAAAACCACCTCAGGCTCCCCAACCAATCAGACAGCAAGACTGGCGTCCGCCCAAGCCAAGGAACCAGAAAGGCGAGCAACAGAGAGCAACGGATATTAATGTCATCAAGTTCGTAACATTGAATGCGACTCGGCAGCCGTGTTGAGAGAAATGAGGAATTTGAAGATATGGGTACCCCCAGCAAGATGGAGAGCCCGATGATAGGAAATGAACAAGAAAAATTGTGTGACAACCATGAAGCGCACTGCCATGATACCAACGAATGCTTCAATTTAAAGTTAAGTATAAATAATGCGATATAAAGAGGAGAGCTGAAGCAATTTGTAGATCACGAAGGCAGCAGTGCACCCGCAAGGCCTGCGCAAATGGACAAAGACAAGGAGAAGGTTGATTACAATCCTCCTCCTAGCAAAAGAGGAATGATTAACATGATACATGGCGGAGTCGCGGCAGGCGGAACATCTGCAAATACAAGAGAGGTGTATGCCTCCAGGATCGATATGACAACAAAGTGGAGAAAGAGACCAAGAGAGGAAGAAGAAATGGTTATTGAATTTTCTGAGAAGGATAAGAGCCACATCGTCTTCCCGCATGACGATGCTCTAGTAATAACAATGGACATTGACAACTTTGATGTGAAAAGAATACTTGTTGATGGAGGGAGCTCGGCAGACATACTGCATATGCGCGTGCTAGAAGTAATAGGAAAATCCAAGTCGGATCTCAAGTCGGTAATTTTCCTCTAGTCGGATTCTCATGCGCGACAAGCTACCCTTTGGGTATGATAACCCTACCAGTGACATTGGGTCAGGGATGGACACAACTGAGGATAAATATGAACTTTATGGTAGTGGAAAACTTAAGAGCCTACAACGGGATCTTAGGTAGAACCACAATAAACCCATACGGGATTGTGCCCTCAACAGTGCATCAGAAAATGAAGTACATCACTGAGAACGGAGTAGGAGAAGTCCTGGGTGATCAACGCACCGCAAGGCAGTGTTACGTCAATTCCATGAGACGTAGGTCACATCAATTAGACTTAGTGGCAATAATAACGACAGGGGGCATACAGAGTAAGAACTATCAAAAAAGGGAGAGAAAAAAACCAGGTTACAAAAAACAAAGGGTAGGAGTTACACTCCGCCTAAGCAAGCAGATGTCTGGAAGTTTGGCCAAGAGAACAAGAGATGATAAGGTTGTAAGGGTAACAAACATACCCTGACAGCCGGATAACTAAAAAGGAGGAAGAGCAATTGAAAGTGGCTTCAGACACATGGAGGATGTAAAGCAAATGGCAGGAGAGTCCATTGCAAGTTACTTCGAAAGGTTCATGGAGTACGAGGCCAACATAGAGGCAACAAGAAGAGAGGATGTAAGAGGTTTCCTTACAAACATGCATCCAACCTCCTTCAAGGCCTTCAGAGGTCTTTATGAGGTGGTGATGACAAGCACGATGCGCGAACTTAAAGAAAAATTGGACAATGCATTTGAGAAAGAAAGGAGGCAGCATGGCGAAACTTTCGAAGATGAGGTGGAATCATACACGCAAGGAGGGGGTATAAATTTCAACTTCGCACCCCTTAAGGTGCAAGTTGAGGAGCTTTTTAAGAAACACCTTAGCAAGGATCTTTTTAAGAAACACCTGAGCAAGGAGCTGCCAGAATGCAAGGAAGAAGGCAAGGCCTTCCTCGTAAGAGACACAAGAAGATGGTGTGATTACCATGGTACGTGGGGGCACAAAAAAAATGATTGCATGGTGTTGAAGGTTGAGATTGAAGAGATGATCTACAAGGGAGAACTTAAAGAATACATAGCACCAAAGACATCCACCATCCACTGAAGGAATGTCATCAATGAAATAACCATATCCTTGATTTTATCTTTCGTTTAATGCATGTCTATGTTTCTATTCTTCCATAGCAACTCTCGAGGCGGAAAACTCATGAAGTTTCTCCAACTCTTTTGCTACTTATTGTTTTCCCTAAAGGATGTCCTGAACTACCCACAACATCCACCTTGTGTATAATGCATGAATGCTTTCAATGAAATAGATGTTCATCAAAATATTTTCTAAGTATGAGATAGCTCTATCGCCACAAACTCCTTACTTAGATACGACAACCGAGTGTATGTCACTTTCTGTGCCCTCCGAGAGCCAATCTCGCAAACATATTATGCGCCCTCCGAGAGCTAATCCTGTGAATAATTTCGACGCCCCGAAGAGCGTATCTTGAGAGTAGTTCTAAAACTACGAAAAAATTCTGCGCCCTCCGAGAGCCAATCTCGCGAACATATTTTGCGCCCTCCGGGAGCCAATCCCATGAATAATTTTGAAGCCCCTAGGAGCGTATCTTGAGAGTAGTTCTAAAACTACGAAAACATTCTGCGCCCTCCAAGAGCCAATCTCGCGAACATATTTTACGCCCTCCGAGAGCCAATCTCGCGAACATATTCTGCGCCCTCCGGGAGCAAATCCTGTGAATAATTGCGACACCCCCAAGAGCGTATCTTGAGAGTAGTTCTAAAACTACGAACACAATTCTGCGCCCTCCGAGAGCGCCCAGTCTCGCGAACAATTTTTACAACATCCCCAATAACGTATCTTGAAAAACCTTTCTTTTTACAAAGTAAGGATATATGATATGAGAAACATGCAAGTTTGTTCATGATGACATTACAGGTATCATGATACACGAGAATGCTAAAAAGACATCAAGTAAGTAAATGCATGCACAAGAAAGGAGTCTGCAAAGAAGGAACCACACAAACAACCACAAGCAGTTATCATAACCAAGTAACAAGTCATCCTACCATCCACGCCATAAATTAAAGCAGACATCTTAAAGAGAACCAACACAACCAAGTCAAGTAGCAAAGCCATAAAACTCCTAAGTATGAGGCTTTCAAAATAAACTCAACCCAACACGGGGAGAAACCACTCAACCCAACAAGGGGAGGAAAAGTAAAGAAATATGTACAAGGATAGAGATAT
The DNA here is from genome assembly GCA_036873135.1 of Clarkia xantiana subsp. parviflora. Taxonomy (NCBI): domain Eukaryota; kingdom Viridiplantae; phylum Streptophyta; class Magnoliopsida; order Myrtales; family Onagraceae; genus Clarkia; species Clarkia xantiana. The sequence continues at coordinate 15,437,453 of JAPTYO010000001.1, forward strand.
TAGATAATCAACATGATGCCACTGTAGAGTACTCGCGGTCCTGATGCTCAGACGAAGAACCACCAACAGAGCTCGAAGAGGATGAAGAAGAACCCGACTCAATGACATCAACAAGTACGGTATCCTCCTGCACAGGTGCCTCAACAACATTCCCGGCTACTGCAGCCTGTCCTCTGAGCACAGAAGCATAACCTTCGACATAAGGAACGAAATCACATAATCACCCAATGGAAAATGAGGGTTAATCCTGAAAATCTGATAAAGCGAGATATTCTAAAAACCGATCCATCTCATTGTCGCATCGAACTTTGAAATCAGAAGCACACGCAGGGGAAGCCTTATACTTAGCCACCGCAGTAGCTCTCTTCTCCGTGCAACACTTCTCCTCAACATCTTCAACTCCGCAGCATGGAGTGAAGAGTCAACCTCAGCCTTTTGGCGCAACTCAGCAATAGTAGCCTCAAGCAAAGCTACCTGATCTCGAAGTTGTTGCATCTTCGAATCAGAGAGGCGAGTCTTCTCCTGAGCACCGCTAAGTTCAACCTTCAAGTATACCTGGGCATCCTCAAGCACCTTCTTCTCGTCGTATAGCTCAAGCGCAATAGCCGAAAGATTGACAATGTCAGCAATGCTCTGAAACAACAATCAAACATTCAAAACAAATAGGCGATAAACGAGTATACCAAGAAGAACAAAAAAAATAAAACACTTACAGGGGCATAGCGAGAAAGAACTCCCTGAACGAATCGTCTTGTTTCTTTAGGAGAAACAGGAGAAGATGCGATCCCCAGGGGCAACGGCACTGTAAAGAACGTGAACCCCTACCTCAGGTGTGCACAAGGAAACATGACAATCAAGGTGGTCCTCCTTCAATCCAGAAAAAGGAGTCCACTCAGAGCCTGCAATATCTTCATCAGTAGGGAGACGCAAATCCTTACGACTCAAGGCAGGAGGCCGGCCTGTCTCTGCAAAATATGGTATGATCACAAGGCATAAGAAACAAAGCGTTTACAAGAAAAGCGAGAGTAACAAACCCGAGGTTCGTCCCCTCGGCTGGGGGGCAGGAGAGGGAGAAGGGTCATCAAGGTCTATGGTCATCCTGTCACCCTCCATAGGCCGCTTCCCCTTGTCCGGCAGAGGAGGTGCCTCTTCGACCACCATCACTTTATCACAAGAAGGGGTCGGTACGCGGGCGTTAGAGGGAGGATCCTTTGCGTGCTTCTTTTTCTTTGCAGTCGAGTGCCCAACCTTAGAGTCAGGCGTCCGCACCTTGGACGTACACTGGCTTGAACTCTTGCCCACTGGGAGTACGCGCTCGGTGACTAGGGGTGAATGCTCTGATTACATAAAGAAAGCAACATGAGAACAGGTATAAGTATATCATAAAGTAAATAGAATAGAAGAGGAATAAAACATACTAGAGATTACAGCCGTCTTCCCTGACTTAAAAGGTTTCGGGACCTTTGGAGCAGAACTGGAAGGCGCTTTCTTCTTATTAATGGCAACGGTGCGTTCAGAATGCTCCGTCTGCACATTATACGTTTTTCCATGAATCCAACCTACAAGGAGAAAACCAAAGGTGAATGAAAACAAGAATATTAATAACATACCAAGCCCGCGGAAGGAGGGGTCAAGCGGATCCCCACCACATATAAGTCCATCTCGGACACCCAAGTCACGGGACAATAAGATTTGGTCTAGTGGCTTTGATAAATGATCTTCATAGTCTCCTTGTCTGAAGAAGAAAACTCCCCAAAACTGGGTCAGTCATCCGAGCGATCGAAGCAAAGGATCGACCAGGTAACGTAACAATCGGTGACGAAGAAATAATGCTTGGACCAATGACTCAATGAACGATCGACAAGAGTCACAAAGCGACGGTCATTGTCCCACTCAACCTCACCTAATCCCAACTCCTCAAATCGAGCGTCTTTAAGAGGATGGTAACGAGTCACCATGGATTCAAACCCGGTTTTCTTCTTGTACTGGAATCGATAGAAACACCGGAATAGGACTGTTAGGTTATGAGATCTAGGTCAACGGGGGGTCGGCTTTGATCTCACTCCTTACGGGGGATGTGTGTGATCCGATGTTCCTGAGCTGCTCTGCCTTAGCTTATCTTCTTCTTTCCTTCCTTCCTTCCTTTGCTTCTTCTCTCCTTCTACCCTGCAGAAGGGGCAATACCAGACACGGAGGGGGGGGTGGTGCCTGGTGAACCCTCTCCGATGCCTAAGTCAGTATTTTTCTAGAGAGATAAAGCTAGAGAGATGTCAGAGCTAAAATGTCCAAATGGCCAAGATGATCAAATGAGTTGTGAAGGTGGGGTATTTATAGGCAACGGTGTCATTAAGGTGGCTTAATGACATCGTTAGCCTTTAAACACAATTAATTAACCTTTAAGCACATAATTAAGACATTAGGATTCGGAGGAGGTAGGCGGAGTGGACCGAGCATGGGAGTCCGAAGGTGGTGTCGGGACCCTTGGGGGGGAGAAATCCGACCTCCAAGGGTAGGGGTTGGGTGAGGGCACCCAACCCCTCCTAGGGAGGGTGGGGTTGGCCAACCCCATCCCTCCTAGGAGGGATCGGGTTGGCCGACCCGATCTCTCCTAGGAGAGATCGGGTTGGTCCACCCGATCTCCCCTAGGGGAGATCGGGTCGGCTGACCCGATCTCCCCTAGGGGAGGTCGGGTGTGGCCACCCAACCTCACCTAGGTGAGTTCGTCTCTGCCGGACGGGCGCTTCGGCCCCGTCCGAGCCGTCGATGTTCTCGCGAAGTGTCCGGGTTGAAGTTTCGATTTGCAATCATAAATGGGACGATAAAAATACAACGGTTCGGAAGTCAACGGGTTCAAATTGGGCGTATATCCATCACATGCCCCCGAGTCAACCAATGGCCTAACCCTTGATTGACTCTATTTTAGGATGGTATGACACGCGCAATTTGAAACCGGGGTTTTACCTTCTTTTTCTGAATGCTTGCTTACCCATGGATGCGTGCCTCTGACTCTGCCCCCCTGTCTAATGAGATAGAGGAATTGTAAACGTCAGAGTAGCACGGACGTGGGCCTAGGCACGCGTCCGTCTGAGGTGGGAGTAATAAACTTATCCTTGCTATAGATGCATACTCAAAAAATACACACTTGCACAGGGGTGTGATACGAATGCAACTAAATGACCTATGCTTCAAATTCGTGCCGGGATTTTATCTAAGTGAGGAAAAATTTAATTTTGGCCAAAAATTTTCCTAAGTATGGAACGCTCAAAAATAAAACTATCTTGATAATTTTTCTAAGTATGGGAATATATACTTAGCTATAGGTGAAATGGATAAAAATGATGGTTTTTCCTTGGCCCTTAGATTTTATTTAAGGATAGATGGATGGTGGTGATTAAAACCCTCTAAAAAACCCTATCATTCTTTTAATATAAAAAAGGAGAGCTAGAAAAATACCTCCAAGAGTCACCATAGCCACCATCTTCCCTCTTCACTCACCCTTGGAGAGCAAGAAAAGTTGGAGAGCACCCCCAAGGTTAGGGCCGGCCAAAATTCCGGTGGGAACCTGAAATTCCGGCCAGCAGCTTGATCGGGACGGCGACGAGGAAACAGCCCGGTCGGAGACGAGGGCTCGATTCCAGGCGGACAGCGGCTGCTGGCGGTGCTGGGCACGGCGGAGGCGACGGAGGCCATTGTTTACGACGGCAAGGAGGTCCACTACTTCGACGGGCGACCACGGCAGCAGGACGGGCGGGGACGGACGTGGCTTGACTCCGACGGCGGAAGAATCACGGCTCCGGCGGCGAGAAAATCACAGCTCCGGCGAGGGGGGTGATTCCGGCCAGCTTCACAATTTAAAATCCGAACCCGTTTATCACATCGGGTCGGGTTTTCCGAAGGTCCACTCTTTTCCTTTCCGTTACCGTGTGAAATGTTGATTTTCGAATCGTTGATATTTGATTGCCGATGCTTGATTGTCGATGTTTAATTGCCTAAACTTGATTGAATGTGGGATTGCCGCGGATAGCCGTTGATAGATGTGGATTTGGGGAAAAATGCTTGCCGGTTGTCCGGATATGGTTTCTTGTCCGATTGGGCTATCCCGGTCTTGACTTTGATGTCGTACCGCCGTTGGTGTGTTAATCTTTGTTGGAGGGTATAACGGTAATTTTTTCCAAAACCCGACCTTAGGCTTGGATAAAATTATTCAACTCGGTTGTCGTGGTGTCCTTGGCTCAAGTTGACTATCTTTGCTGGGTGTCTTTGGATTCTTGATCGTTGTCGTTGATCGGGTGTCGGAGTGTTTCCGGTTCTTCGGAAATTTTTCTTGTCTTGATATTTGTCGTGTCGTGGCAGGTGCTATATTCTTGGTGGTGTCCGCGCACACAGACTCTTCAGAGACGTCGTATTCTCCGAAGGATGAGTGAGTTCCCTTTCTCTTCCTCTTCGGTCGCATTACTTCCTTTTCTATTGCTGGCTTAGTATCGTGACCTTCATTGGGGTGTTAGTCGAAATTTGATTCGTACTTTGGAATTTCCTCCTACCTTTGCCTTAGGTCTTGCTATCCTGTCGGAGAACCATCTCACTAGGTCCGATTACAACGAACATGTTACCCTAGGAGATATCTGTCCCCTAGATGAGCCTCTGTATCCTTTTCTCCCCTCCTTGGGGAATACTCGTGAGACGGTGACGGAGCCTCCTATAGGGAAGGTCGCCGTGTACCCCTCCCAGATCCGATTCGGGCTGAGGCTGCCTTACTGTGACGAGCTTATAGAGTTGAGCAGGTTCTTCAGGATTTCTCCTGTGAACCTTGCCCCCAGTGCCCTCCGTGTTTGGGTGGGCTTCCGGGTATTGTGCCATTGGTACTCCTGGAAGTACTCTCTCGTTCTATTCCGATGTTTCTATCGGTTCCAGTACCGGACGAAGGTGGGGTTTGCGAGTTTCGTAACTCGCCATCCGACCTTCAAAGATCCCCGATTCGCCGATTTCGGGTTGAGTGGGGTCGAGTGGGATACCTCCCTCCGTTTCGTGACCCAGAGTGACAATTCGGCCAGTCACTGGGCTAAGCATTACTTCTTCATTACGGACCGATACGTCACTTGGTCGGTCTTGAATGAGGATCGGTCCGATGGTTGGCCTGCTTTTGGAGAGTTCTCTTCAGTTGATTTGAAGACTATGAAGATCATTCATGAGAGCAACAGGACTCGGTCGTACTGTCCCGTGTCCTTAGTGACTGAGACGGATCTTTACGAGGCCGGGATCAGTTTGACTCCTGACTCCGGGGGTTCGGTATGTCACTTGGTCTTTCCATCTTTATTTACCTTCTGCTCTTCCTTTGTAGGTTGGTTTCATGGAAAAACCTATAACATGCAGGGAGCCCCTGTTGATCTGAGCAAGAGGAAGGCTCCTTCTAGTTCTGCTTTGAAGAAATCCCCCCTGCCTGGGAAGAAGGCTGGGGCCTCTGGTATGCTTTCTCCTATTTGCTTCTTTATGGTATAACCTATGTTTTCCTTATCTTGTTTTTCTTACCTTGCTAGGGCGCTCCCCCTTGGTGACTGAGAGGGTCGTCTCCGTTGGCAGAGATTCTGGACCTTCCAAGTCCAAACCGCGGAGATCTGATTCTGAGGCCGGGGCCTCGGCTGCTAAGAGAAAGAAAGCTGTGGATCCTGCTTCGCCTACTGCTCGTCCTCCGACCCTATCTCGTGATAAGGAGATGGTGGTCGAAGAGGTGCCTTCCCTGGCTGACAAAGGGAAGCGACCTGCTGGTGGTGGTTCCCCTGCCCCCCAGCCGAGGGCACGGTCCTCAGGTATGATCTCTACCTTGTTGCTGATCTTTCTATGTTTATATTCTCCGTTGACTTGATTTGCTTGTGTAGGTGGGCCTCCGACTTTAAGTCGGAAGGATTTCGCCCGTCTCACTGATGAAGATGTTATTGGGTCTGAGTGGACTCCTTTCGCTGGTCTAAAGGAGTTCCACTTCGATAGCACCTCCTCTTTGCGGACTCCTGAGGTTGGTGTCCGCGTACTCCGCGGTGCCGTTCCCCCTGGCGATCGTGTTGCTCCGCCCAAGTCTCCTGGGGAGACTCGGCGCTTTGTTCAAGGGGTACTTTCTCGTTATGCACCTGTAAGTTGTTCTTTGCTTTCCTCTTATTTCTTTCATAATGGCTATCTTTCGGTTACTCATCCCTTGTTTGAATTGTTAGGGTATATCTGACATGGTGAACATGTCCTCGCTCGTGCTCGAGTTATCTGACGAGAGGAAGACCCTTGAGGACAGCCAGGTCTCTCTCAAGGCGGAGGTCACTACTGCTGCTGAGAGGGCACGATTATCTGATTTGAGGATGCAGGAGCTCCAGGACCAGGTGTCCTTGCTTGAGACCACTGTGGGCAGTTTGCGTCGGGAAGCTGAGGTTGCAGCGTCGCTCCATTCCGAGGAGTTACGGAAGTTGGAGGCTAAGTGTCGTGCTGAGGAGAGGACTGTTGCGGTTTCTGAGTACAAGGCCTCATCTGCCTTCGCTGCCGATTATAGCGTGCGTCTCACTCAGGAGATGAACCAGTTCGGTGAGTATCTGGTTGATCACATTTACCGAATTGATCCTCAGTTCCCGTTTGGTGACCTTGGTGACTTTGGGCCATATGCCACTGGCTACGCGACTGTTCTGATGGGTCAGGCTGCCGTTGCAGACGAGCCTGCCCCTGCCCAGGTGGATGCTACACCTGTGGAGATTGGTACCTCAGACTCCTCCTCTTCATCCATTTCCGCTGGCGGTTCAGCTTCAGGGCGTGAGGGTGACTCCCCCGAAGGTTCTGACTGACGTGTTTATCTCATGCTATCCTTGTGTATATAACTACACTCCTTCTCCCCTGTTATGGGATGAGTGTCTTTTGAGATTGTGATGGTGTTTGTTGTTACTTTCCTTTGCCGCATTGTGTTGTTGACTACGTGGTTCGTTTGCCTTTACATTAGTACTTCTCATCTTTTTGTATATATCTCTTCTCATGATGTCTCCATATGTCTTGTGTATGGCTCTTTGGGTATGGACCCTTTCCTTGGTGTGTTTCCTTTACTTATCCTTCTTTCGTGCTTTCCTTCATGTCTTACCTGCCATTTCATAAAGAAAAAACATTACTTGTTCTTCACATTACTTTACTTAGAAATTTCTTTCTCATGGTTTCCTTCTGAGCATGGTATCCTTCTAAGAATGGTATCCTTCTAAGCATGGTGTGATGATCTCTTCTAATACCCCTTACACGGTATACGTTGTACTGTTAGACCAAAGATACGCTCTTGGTGGGCGTCGAAATCTTTTCACGAGACAGGCTCTCGGACGGCACTTAGCGTTTCACAGGATAGGCTCCCGGAGGGCACAGGTTAGTCCACCGATACGTTCTTGACGGGTGTCAAAATCTGTTCACGAGACAGGCTCTCGGACGGCACTTAACGTTTCACAGGATAGGCTCCTGGAGGGCTCAGGTTAGACCAAAGATACGCTCCTGGTAGGCGTCGAACTGGTAGTTTGAAATCTACCTCAACATACGCTCTTGGGGGCGTCGAACTGGTATTGTTTTTTCTACCTCAAGATACGCTCTTGGGGGCGTCGAATCTGGTAGGTTGCAAATCTACCTCAAGATACGCTCCTGGGGGCGTCGAAATCGTAGTTTTTGGAAACCACTCTCAAGATACGCTCTTGGTGCGTCGAATTCGTAGTGTAATAACTACTCTCAAGATACGCTCTTGGGGGCGTCGAAGGTCGTAGTATGAACACTACTCTCAAGATACGCTCCTGGGGGCGTCGAAGTTCGTAGTTTTTGGAAACCACTCTCAAGATACGCTCTTGGTGCGTCGAAGGTCGTAGTGTAATAACTACTCTCAAGATACGCTCTTGGGGGCGTCGAAGGTCGTAGTATGAACACTACTCTCAAGATACGCTCTTGGGGGCGTCGAATGTCGTAGTATGAAAACTACTCTCAAGATACGCTCTTGGGGGCGTCGAATGTCGTAGTATGAAAACTACTCTCAAGATACGCTCTTGGGGGCGTCGAATGTCGTAGTATGAAAACTACTCTCAAGATACGCTCTTGGGGGCGTCGAACCTATCATTGACTTGAAGTCATATCTGTGTAAGGATAACTTCGTGGTTCTACCACTGCATTCACTGGAAAATACTTTTGAGTAACTACTACTCCCTTAGGAGCATTCATGTTTTTGTACACTTGGGATGCCTTGGTGCACCAAGACATCCTTTGTAGGAATGAAAGATAGTTGTAGAGTTGGAGTAACTTCGTGAGTTCTCCTTCTCCAAAGTTGTTTTTTGAAAAGCTTGTAAAGCTGAAACATGCAAAATGCTAGATATGAAACTAAGGAGTACGTGTCTGTTGCCACGTACTCCTTGAAGCCTCCATTGTAAATTATTTCTTCCACTTCCACCTTCAACACCATGCAGTCATTGGTTTGATGACCCCAGGTCCCATGGTATTCACACCAACCCTGTGCATCTCTTCCTAGGAAGGCCTTGCCTTCCTCCCTGTATGTTGGTAGCTCTTGCTTGAGGTGCTTGTGGAAAATTTCTTCTATGCTGAGTGTGAGGGGTGTGAATGTGAAATTGACACCTCCTCCCAATGTGTCCATTTCTTTTCCTCTCTTTGGAGCCTCATCCAGCTGCTCCGCTTCCTGTGCAAATGCCCTGTCCAGCCTTGCCTTGAGCTCTCTCATTGTGCTCGTCATGACCATCTCATAGAGCCCTCCATAGGCCCTGAATGAGTTTGTATGCATGTTCCTAATGAATGCCCTTACTGCTTCTCCCCTTGTGATGCCCATGTTGGCACCATAATCAAAGAATCTCTGGAAATAGCTTGATATAGACTCCTGCGGCATTTGCTTGATATCATCTATGTAGCGGAAGCCTCTTAGGATGGAGTTCCTTGTCCTGTTCCCTATTGTGGTGTCTGGCTGCCAAGGTATGGATGTCACCTTCACAGCCTTGCTCCTGTGTCTCCTTTTAGGCACTGTTTGAAAAAACTGCCTGCTCAGACGGAGTGTGACTCCACTCCTCCTCCTTCCTTGCCTTTGTCTCCTTCCCCTCCTTCTTCTGTCCTGGTTGGCCCCTACCATGACTACAGCCACTGTGTCTGTCCCGTGTGATCCACGTCTCATTGAGTTGACGTAACATTGCCTTGCGGTGTGTTGATCACCCAGGACCTCTCCAACCCCGTTCTCCGTGATGTATTTCAGCTTCTGGTGAACAGTGGATGGCACTATTTCATATGGGTTTATGGTTGTCCTTCCTAGGATCCCATTGTAGGCTCCCAGGCTTTCAACCACCAAAAAATTGACATTTACCTTTAGCTGGGTCCATCCTTGGCCCATGGTCACTGGTAGGGTTATCATCCCCAGGGGGTAACTTGTTGCCCCTGAGAAGCCAACTAGAGGGAAGTTGACTGGCTTGATGTCTGCCTTGGTTTTCCCTATCTCTTCCAACACTCTCAAGCTTAGGAGGTCAGCTGAGCTGCCCCCATCCACCAAAATTCTCTTTACATCAAAATTGTCAATATCTAAAGTAATAACTAGAGCATCGTCATGTGGAAAGACGATGTGGCTCTTGTCCTTCTCCGAGAACTCGATCTTCACTTCTTCTCCTTCTCTTGGCCTTTTCCTCCACCTTGGCACTGAGCTTAGCTTAGATGCATAGACCTCTCTTGCATTAGCCGTTGGGCCACCCGATGCTACTCCCCCATGTATCATATTTATGACTCCTCTTTTGTTGGGTGGAGGGTTGTAGTCTATCTTTCCCTTGCCCTTGTCCTTGTCCTTCTGTGATGGCCCTAGTTGCATACTGTTGCCCCCATGGTCTACGAATTGCTTGAGTTCTCCCCTCTGGACGATGTTGTTTATGCTTAGCTTTAGGCTAAAGCATTCATTTGTGTCGTGACCATAAGCCTCATGGTTGTCACACCATCTATCCTTGTGATTTCCTACCATTGGGGCTCTCCACCTTGCAGGGGGTGACCAAAGCTTTTGGTTCCGCATCTCTCTAAGTACGGTGGCTGGAGTGGCGTTTAGTGGGATGAACTTAATGACGTTTATTTCTCTAGCCTTTAAGGGTTCACCCATTTGGTTTCTTTGCTGTGGCGGACGCCATTCCTGCTGCCTTGCATGCTGTGGTGCCTGGGGTGGCTTTCCTTTGTTTGGCCTTTGAGTATCCTCCTTGGCTGCCTGAATTTTGGCCTTCTTGCTTGCCCTGTGCCTCTCAAGGTCAATATGCGTTTTAACTCTCCCTGCAAGCTCCTCCAAGGTGCTTGCTGGCTTTTTGGCCATCTTTTCAGCCAATGTTGACCCAAAGCGACCTAAGTTTCTGATAAAGGCTCGGATTATCTCCCCTTCAGTGATGTCTCCCTGGATGTCTGCAATATTCTGGTTGAACCTAGTATAGTAGCTGGCCAGGGATTCATCGTATTCTTGTTTTACGTCATCAATGGAGCCTGTTCCCTTGAGGAGTTTCCTCTCCCCTAGGTATCTCTGCAGAAACTTAGCTTTTAGCTGCTCCCATGAGTGGATGCTCTCAGAGGGCAGGCTGAAGAACCAATGTGAGGCCACCCCTGATAGGGTGTTTGGGAAAAGGAGTGCCTTGTATCTTTCATCTGTTGTCCTCCCGAATAGAGAGGCCTCATGCTGTTGGATATGCTCTAGGGGGTCTCCCTTCCCATTGTACTTTGCAATTTGCACAGTGTGTAGGGAGTCTGGCACCCTGTTCATCTCCAGCTCCCTTGTGAAAGGGTGGTTCGTCTTGTCACTTAGACAATGCAGGCTGGGTTTCTTTGACTCATTCAATTTCCGGGTTATCATGGCTTCTATCTCCTCCGGGGTGATCATCACCTGTGCCGGAGTATAATCCCTCTGATATCCATTGTAGTTGTAGACTGGGCTTACTGGGTTCCCTTGTCCCTGCTGGTATGGACTGTAGGTGTACTCTTGATACGCCTGCTGGGGTGCTTCATAGAAGTCCTGCCTCCTTGGAGGTCTTGCTTGTCTTTCCTCCCCAAGCGGGGTGTAAGCCCTGTTGTTCTGCTGTTGCCTGGGAGGCACGAATTGTTGCCTTCCCTCTGGGGGTGGCTCCTGGTAATATCTTCTTTGCTCCTCTCGCTGCCCTGCTCGAGGGTGCGAGTAGTGCTCTTCTGTCGGGATCTGCTCCTCCTCATGAGCTTCAGTGTAAGTCCCTTGAGTGTATGCCGGCCTTGCATATGCTGTGTGGGCGCGGTTATCATCTCTTTGTGCCGGCATCCCATATGGGTACCTTTGGGGTTGCTCCTCATAATAGTATCCCTCAGGGGGTGCCGTGTTGTGGGAAGGCACTCCCTGTTGTCCTCTTGCTCTCTGTGGCCTTCTTGCCCGGGGGGTGGAGGCTGTGGAGGACTCAGCCCCAGCTGGGCGTGAAGGTCCTCCCTCCTGGTTGTTCTGTTGCTGAGGAGGTTGTGGTATTTCTTGGGGCTCTGGATGCATTGGCTGCTTCCCAGGGTTAGGCCGCCTCCCTGGGGGTATGGGTTCTCTTCTCCGCCCATTGCCCCCGGGTGGGTGTTGGGGCCTGGACACCCTACTGTTCGTCATAGCTCGTGTAATAGCCAGGCTTTCTGTTCGAAGCCCACTGACGGCGCCAAGTGTTAGGTTATGAGATCTAGGTCAACGGGGGGTCGGCTTTGATCTCACTCCTTACGGGGGATGTGTGTGATCCGATGTTCCTGAGCTGCTCTGCCTTAGCTTATCTTCTTCTTTCCTTCCTTCCTTCCTTTGCTTCTTCTCTCCTTCTACCCTGCAGAAGGGGCAATACCAGACACGGAGGGGGGGGGGGGTGGTGCCTGGTGAACCCTCTCCGATGCCTAAGTCAGTATTTTTCTAGAGAGATAAAGCTAGAGAGATGTCAGAGCTAAAATGTCCAAATGGCCAAGATGATCAAATGAGTTGTGAAGGTGGGGTATTTATAGGCAACGGTGTCATTAAGGTGGCTTAATGACATCGTTAGCCTTTAAACACAATTAATTAACCTTTAAGCACATAATTAAGACCTTAGGATTCGGAGGAGGTAGGCGGAGTGGACCGAGCATGGGAGTCCGAAGGTGGTGTCGGGACCCTTGGGGGGGAGAAATCCGACCTCCAAGGGTAGGGGTTGGGTGAGGGCACCCAACCCCTCCTAGGGAGGGTGGGGTTGGCCAACCCCATCCCTCCTAGGAGGGATCGGGTTGGCCGACCCGATCTCTCCTAGGAGAGATCGGGTTGGTCCACCCGATCTCCCCTAGGGGAGATCGGGTCGGCTGACCCGATCTCCCCTAGGGGAGGTCGGGTGTGGCCACCCAACCTCACCTAGGTGAGTTCGTCTCTGCCGGACGGGCGCTTCGGCCCCGTCCGAGCCGTCGATGTTCTCGCGCTTCGGCCCCGTCCGAGCCGTCCGGGTTGAAGTTTCGATTTGCAATCATAAATGGGACGATAAAAATACAACGGTTCGGAAGTCAACGGGTTCAAATTGGGCGTATATCCATCAAGGACCAAGGAATACTTCCAGTAGTGTGAATGACATAACACTCGGAAGCTCACCCAGGCACGAATAGCAGTGGGAGCAAGGTTCACGGGGGAAACCCCATGGAACCGAAAAAGTTTGATGAGGTCGTCGCAATAGGGATAACGCAACCCATATCGAATCTGAGAAGTGTATACTACAACCTTTCCCTCCTGGGGCACCGTCACGGTCTGGCGAACATTTTTCAAGGATGGAAGAAAGGGATACAAGTGTTTGTCTAAGGGCCTGACATCGCCTAACTCAAGATACTCGTTATACTCGCGTCGACTCAACCAATTCCCCGAAAATGCCACGGAAGCTAACTCGATGGCAGTAAGAGGTTCCAAACTTGAGACGGACTCTAACTCGGACCAATACTCAAACTCAGTGTATGACTCAAAATCCGACTATGAGCTAACATCAAGAAAGAAAGTAACACGACGAACCGAAGGAATAAAGAACTTACTCATTCTGCGCAAGATGTAACGCCGCTGCAAGGTCTGAGTCTTGGGACATCACCACGAGTATAAAACCTGCCATATCAAGCTAAACATTAGTACGATCTAGCAAGTCCAGGGATAGCCCGACGTCGACACATTGACAGTTGTACCACATAACGAACGACGATAATGATCAAGGCTCAACCATCTCTAATAACAACAACGGATATGTACAAGCCATTTCATGATAAAAAAATCAAGCAAGGAAAATCTACTCGGGCAAAAACCATTTTTCGAGCAAACGACGGTTATCCGATCAACACTTCGGGAAATTATCACAAGTCAAGCATATGAAATCTAAATATGAGCATTTAATATGTTCACGGAAAGGAAAAGATCAAACCTTGGGAAATCCCGAACCAATTCGAACACTCGGTTCAATTGGAATCCCGCCGTGGCCGAGAAGGCGCGGTCGTCGCCGGAAAAATCACCGTCGTCGTCGCCTGCAAAATCACCGCCCATTCCCTCGCCGGTAAAATGGTCGTCATTGTCCTCCGCCGGAGTTTTGTCGCGCTGGAGAACCTCACCTCGCCGTCCGGTGTCGCGCCACGTGGAGGGTCGGATTGGCCCTCCTCTTCCCGACGCCGCCCTGGTCGACCTCCGCTGCAGTTGGCCCTGCCGTGCCCAGCTGCTCGCCGCCCTTCCCGACCAGGAGCTCCTCTCCCTCACCGATGAAATTCAGACCGGCCACCCCCTAATTTTAGGGCAAGTAATTTTTCTTGACCCAAGAATGAGAAATTGGAGAGGAAAAATGATGGTGGCTCTAAGTGAGGTAATTCTCTTCTCTTATTTTATAAGTAAAGGTGTGTAGGGTTTTTGAAGGAGACATAATCTCCACCATCAATTTGAATTAAAAAAGGATCTAAGGATTAGTGTGGAAAACTATCACCTTTACTCCATTTTAACCATAGTTAAGCACATCTTCACTCAAGTTAGCATTTTCTATATGCATATATCTCATTTTCCCATACTTAGAAAAATTTTGGACCCAGTCAAAGTATTTTTTCGCAGACAGGGCTCACCCCGCATGTGCACACATTGATTACGATAAGATGGAATCAGATTACATTTGTTCATATTCATGATTGCATTGCATCCCCACGCATATACGTATTTTTAAATTCATGTATGAGAAGATTGGATTTTAATCTATCCACATTTTACGGACACGTGTCTAGGCGCGTGCACGTTTACTCTAACGTTTATATTTCCTTTATTTTGAGAAACTGAGGACAAGGCACGGAAAATGCGCCTACAGACAAGCAAGGGATCCTTCAAAAGGTAAATCACAGTTTCAAATTGTGCGTGTCATCCCATCATAAAATAGAGTCAATCAAGGGTTAAGCCATTGGTTGACTCGGGGGTATGTGATGGATACACGCCCAATTTGAACCATTTTTAATTCAGACTGTTTTATTTTAATCATCCCACCTACGATTACAATTCGAAACTTTGACCCGAGCACATTACCCATGGCACGAACGACCCGGAAGAGCAAAAAACACTTGTCCGGACGTGTCCGCTGGCCCGATCTCACCTAGGTGAGATTGGACCAACTGGACCGATCTCACCTGGACCGATCACAGAGCCTAGGGGTCGGATTTTCCCTCTGACCCCGAAGGTCTGGGGACCCTGCCCAGATGGCGTACTCTCCCGCAAGGGTGTGTGCGACGTCTCGAACCTTGTCACACGGACCGCCCTTCGCGGAGTCCAGACATCATTTCACCCGTCCAACACTTAGTCATTTTCACCAACCTCTCAATGATTTTTACGGTTTAATTCCTCCGTTATGTATTAATTAAGTGCATTTAGGGACTAACGGTGTCATTAACCCAACTTAATCTCCTTGGAGTCTATATAAAGTACTCAAGTTCTATTCATTTCTATCATGTTGCATCTTCACTCGTTTTTAGCTCTGCCTTCTCTCTAGATTTCCTCTCTCTAGAATATCGAACTTACTTATGCATCGGAGAGGGCTCATCGAGCACCACTCCCCCCCTTCCGTGCTCGATATCGACCCCTTGTGCAGGCTGGCAAGGAGCTGGACAACAGATCACTTGGAACTAACGGATCGCAAAAGAGAACGATTTACCCGTGCGAAGTGTTATTCAGATCGAAGACCCACAGACCCGACACACGTCTTAACACTTCACCCATCCATTCTTTTATTTCCTCAGTCGTAGTTATAACACAATTATTTCTCTTTTCACATTACTACTACACTCCCACAAAAAAAGAAAAAAAAGAAGACAGAGGTTCAAGATTGATGGATATATAAATATATATATATATATATATATAGGTTATCTAACCAACTCAATTAGTCACCTTCATATTATGGGGTTTGTATGCCTATACTATCCTATATATATAACCCAAAAGAAATAACATTTTGATTCAACAAAGAGCTTGGGTGCACTACTCAAATTTTCTTTTATAATGTCACCCACCAAACAAGCAACAATGGAAGCCACAGCAAACTATCAAGCAAGCACCGTTGTTGCTGTTGGTGACCAATATCTCATTTGTAAACTAATAGAGGATAACTAAGAATTATATTTATATATATATTACTGAAGCACAAGTGATTTTTTTGTAACCACTACTTTGAAATTGGAACAAGGATTGTAAAGGTGAGAGATGGTAGGGTACTGTACTTACAAGTCGAGAGCATATAAGTTGAGACTCCCAAAAGAGGTCGACGACTAATCACGCTCAGAATTTCAAAACCAGGAAAGATGGTCGACACCAAAAATTGGGAAGGTCGACATTCAAGGTCTTCTAAGACCGGCGACCAGTCAAACTCCAAACTCTCCCTCTTAAGGCAAGAGTCAAGTTGACAACCAAGTCTTATTGAATAAACCATCCTCTTAAGGAAAAGACAACTAGCAAACTGACTTGCCGCCCTAGAGAAAACCCTTCCTCTTAAGGAAGGGACAGGTGGCGACCTGCTTCAACCGCCAGAAAGGAAACCTTCCTAGTTAAGGAAAGGTGAGGTGGCGACCTGCTTGTCACCTGCTGACACCGACTCAGGACAGAAACCCTCCCAAGAGGGTAGCCGCCATTCAAAGTCGGTACACTTCTCCTATAAATAGGGGGATACTTTCATTATTTATAGATATATATACTTCTTAAAGTATTCTCTTATATTTCATTACTGACTTAAGCTTCAGAGTGGAATCAGGGGCCATCCCCACCCCATTTTAGGTCCTCGCCTTTAACAAAGCGCCTAGAGGAAACTAAGTCACCCTGAGGTCAACACAGATACCTAAAGGAGCTAGCCATAGGCGAGATCTCGAAGTCCATTACCAGAAGTTCAAGCCACGTCATTTTGATCCCAACATTTGGTGCCGTCTGTGGGAAACGGTGATAAAAAAGTCATGGCTCCCAACAAGAATACGAAGAAAACGGCGGTAGTGGTGGAAGAGATGGCCAAATTTAAGACAGATCCTACCACTTCGAGAACAACAAATGAGGAAGACCCTCTTCGAAACAATGGTACTCACCAGGAAGAAGAAACTCTCCAATCTGATCCACCTCCTAATATAGTGGATCCAGAAGTAGTAGCAGGGGCGACACCTACTGTTGTTCCCCAAGAAGTGATGGCTGCATTCATTGCCTTCTGGAACCATACTCAAGCAGGAGCCATCCTTGGCAACAAAGAGGCCAGCTCGAGAAGTCTCTCGAAAGGAGGATGTGGCTTCTAGTGAGAAGATCGACGAGATCAACCTCCCAGAGAATGAAGTTCACAAGGCTTCCAAGTCTGACAAAGCGACCAAATAGCCTGTCTTATTCACTATAAAGCCAGGTAAAAGAATTGCTTGAAAAGAAGAGAAGGGGAATAAGCGATATGCTAACCGTTCGAGATCATACCTCTCACCCCTCCTCCAAAAGACTCTTTGACACTCGAGTTCCCCCGCAAGTCTTCGCGAGGAACATCGACGATTACACTGGCGAAGGAGATCCTGTTCGCCACATCAACGCTCATAACTCTTCTCTTTTAGAAAGAGGGGAAACGCCGGATCATTATGCGGCTCTCTTCCCGACAACTCTCAAAGAGGAAGCCTCTATGTGGTTATGTGGCCTCCCTGACAGTTCCATAGATTCATGGGAAGAATGAAAGATTAAGTTCATTGAGGGACATATCGGCCAGAGGCAACGCCTCAAAAGTATGAACTTTCAGGATAAATTTGAACAAGGTCCCGACGAGACCTTGGCCAGTTATTATACCAGGCACCATAAAATACTTCTACAATTGAGGGAGGACGCCACCGATGGCGAGTTGATACAGACTTTCTGGAGAGGTCTGAGGAGCCAGAGTCAAGCTCTAAAAAATAGCATGGTGAAAAAGCTCGTAAGAAAGATTGATGCCCTCGCCCTTAGAGTCAAGATGTATATCGACTTGGAGAGGTCACACGAGAAGTCGTCGGCAGAAATAAAAAAGCAAGTTGTTCCCGCAAGAACAGAAGAGACATCCGCTTCCTGACCTATAAAGAGAAAAGAAAGACGAGAGGGAAAGTTCCGACAAGGAAATCACCAGAGCAAGAAAAGGGATACCAATCCCTACCTGGCAAGGTACACCCCTCTCACACATAATATTTCTGTAGTACTTCAAGAAATGGAGAATCTCAGACTAGACGACCCGCCTCCGATAATAAAGAGTCTGATGGGATCCCGGATGTTGGGATCAAAATGCCGTGGCTTGAACTTATGGTAATGGACTTCAAATCTCGCCTGAGGCTAGCTCCTTTAGGTATCTCTATCGACCTCGGGGTGACTTAGTTTCCTTTAGGTGCTCTGTGAAAGGGAGGACATGAAAAGGGTTGAGGATGGCCCCTGATTCCACTACGAGGCTTAAGTCAATAATGAAATATAAGAGAATACTTTATGAAGTATATATATCTGTAAATAATGAAAGTATCCCCCTATTTATAAGGGAAGTGTACCGAATTTGAATGGCGGCTACCCTCTTGGGAGGGTTTCTGTCCTGAGTCGGTGTCAGCAGGTGACAAGCATGTCGCCACCTCACCTTTCCTTAACTAGGAAGGTTTCATTCTGGCGGTTGAAGCAGGTCGCCACCTGTCTCTTCCTTAAGAGGAAGGGTTTTCTCTAAGGCGGCAAGTCAGTTTGCTAGTTGTCCTTTTCTTAAGAGGAAAGTTTCTTCAATAAGACTTGGTTGTCAACTCGACTTTTGCCTTAAGAGGGAGAGTTTGGAGTTTAACTAGTCGACGGTCATAGAAGACCTTGAATGTCGACCTTCCCAATTTTTGGTGTCGACCGTCTTTCCTGGTTTTAACATTCTGAGCGTTGTTGGATCCTTTTCGAGTGGGGTGTCGGATCCTGGTAGTGACGACGGAAGAATGCCTCGGGTTGCTCCTATTCGGGTCTTTGCACGGTGTCGAACTCGTGCGTCTCCGTATACCTGCAATAGGGGCAATATCGCACACCACACAGGGGGGTGGAGTGTGATGAACCCTCTCCGAAGCTTAAATCAGGTATTTTAGAGAGAGAAAGTAAGAGAGAGGGCAGAGCTTCCGCTGTCAACTTAGTTTGAAATGAATGATCAAGGCTACTATTTATAGGAAACCTTGGAATAAAACCGGGTTTTGAATGGTCCGATGTCGGTTCAATGCATAGTATGAACCGAGCATAGACGGGAGTAAAGCTGACATCGGGAGGGTTTGCACATGCGATGTTTGCGTAGGGGTTTAAACACCATCGATAGGAGGAATCCGGACCTTCCCGAGGTATCGCGAGGATCCCGGGAGGTTCGGAATAACGGGAAAATCTGGAGGGTCGAATTGTCCCACAATCCGGACTGGATCCGGATTGTCTTGGAATCCGGACGCGGTGCAAGTCCGGGGCACGTACGCGTGTGCCCCGGACTTTTTAGTACCCGCGGGTGAATACTTCAAAACCTTTTAGTGGTTTTGACGTGTAATCAAAGTCCGAATAATATAAAACGAACCCGAATCGGACGTATACCCACCATTTGCCCCCAAGTCAAGTGGGGGCATGGCCCCGTCTTGACTCTATTTTCGATAGATTATACGTTCGATTTAAGTTTGGGTGTTACCTCACGGTGGACTTATTATCCGTTGGCGCGTGGGCCTTGTTATTATGCATTCCTTCCTTGACTTAGTCGGGAATGATTTTATCTGCCGACATGGTTAGCGCGACAGGTGTATACACATGAAATATACGTATATAACGATATGAGTTCATTTATAAGATCATGGATATAAATGCTAACACATACGTGAACATGGCATATGTACGTTCATGAGTCGGTGTATGACGTGCAATGTTATGAAATTAAATCACACAAGTATGGGCATATATATATATGGGATAACATGGATAGGAGTATATGCACGCCGGGGTTGTAATTGCAAACACGTGACATGGATATGTAAACATGTGTGTGTTGATGTATGCGTGTATGCATGATTATGTAAGCATGCATAGGTGTTAGGTATTCCTTCCAAAAGAGACAGAAAAAATATGGAAGGGGAAAGATGTTACCCATAGGTGTATATAAGGGAGTGAATTCAAATAATGCCACACTTTGTCTTCTCCCCTTTTAGAATTGTCTTCCACATTTTCTAGAGGGTATGTGATTTAGCACCCAATCAATCCAACCACCCACACCCCTCCTAGAACCGGCCAACCACTACTCACCGGAGGACCATTGTAGCAATAGCTAAGCTTTGTATTCCCAAAGGGGATGTATGTATGTATGTATGAATCCATATCCTACACATGTTAGATAAGCATATGCATATAGGTGTTAGTACTATAAGTATATTAGCATTTGTTACCTTGGTGGATTTGCCTTAGGCCACGTAGGTGAGCATAGATTCATGTAAGCAATCGTAGATACACATGAGCATGTGTAAGTGCATGTATGCACATGTTGGCACTCATAGGTACATGTACGTGCATGTATGCACATATAGTTGCACATAGGCACGTAGAGTGGTGCATGAACACATACTAGTATATCCAAACACATATAGTTGAGCGCGGGTGTACGTAAGTACTCGCAGGTACGTAGGCGCGCGTAGGCATGCGTAGGTGTGCATACGCACGTGTAGATCATATAAGTGTTGGGACGAGGCCCTTACTAACATAGAGTTGCCCTCGTATGAGGGATGTTCGCTATGTAGTAGTTGAACACCTTATAGATTTGTGAGCATGATGTTTCCCCCGAGCGGGGGGCAATCGTTGCATAGTAGTTGTTAACACGTTGAGTGTAAGCGTACGTATTGAACGGGTTGTAGTTGTATACTTGTAGGAGTTGTGTTGTGAGAAGCTGGGGCGTTCATCCTTAGGATTACCTTCTCGACTTGCTGGCTTTGAGAACATGAGTAAGTCTCATATTCCTACCCCTTATGTTAGATTTCTTTCTGATTCGGATTCTGATTCCGAGTCGGAGTCTTCGGAGTTTACGGATTCTTTCGAACCGGAAACTATGGACGATATACCTTCTTCCTCCAAGCTGGAGCCTCGCGTGGAGTCGAAGGACTTGGTGCAAACCTTTGTGGGCAACAAATTGGATCGTGATGAGTATCAGCGCCTTGTCGTTCGTTCCGGGCTTTGTCCTTTGGGAGATGTATTCTTCCCGTTTGATGTTATTCCTGATGCTAGTCCGGGAATGCCCACTATGCCTCCGAATGATTTGTCTGCTATTTACGCCTCCCAGTTTCGAATGGGACTACGCTTCCCTTACTGTTCGGACTTGCGGAAGTTTTGTCGTTATTATAGGATCTCTCCTCTTGATCTTGCGCCTGCTGCAATACGATACTGGGTTTGCTTCCGAGTACTATGCCATCAATAGTCCTGGAGTTATTCGACCTTGCTCTTTCAATGCTTCTTCCGGCTCCAGCGTCTAGATGCGTCTGGGTTATGTTCCATTTCTATCTGCTGGCCTTTGATGAGGGGAAAGGAGTTTGCTGATCTTGGATTGGGTGAAGTTAAGTGGGATAGCACTCTTCGCTTTGTTACTGCTGTAGACCGGTCGAAGAGTCATTGGTAGAAATACTATTTCTTTACTGATGATCCCGGGATGACTTGGCGTATTGTTCGGATAACAAAAACTGATCCCGTGCCGGCCTTTCGTGAATTTTCGGAGTCTGACAAAGCAGCGATGAAGAAGGTCTATCGGGCGCACAAGGCGCGTGCATACACGGCCTTGTCTTGTGTGAAAGAGAGAGATTTGCGCAGGGCTGGGATTTGCACTCCTCCTTCGGGAGGTACTTCGGTATGTTATAAACCATTATAACTTCCTTGTGTTTTGATGTAGGCTGGTGTCATAGAAAAACTTCCCGCTTGCAGGCGGGCTCTCAGGAGGTTCTGCTCCTGCTGCACGGAGCGGTCGCACAGATGTGTCTACTGTTCTCTAGGGCATGAAGCCTGGTCGTGGTAAAGAGAGTGCGAGTAAGTTGTATATTTGCGCGATCGTTTTACTTGTCTGTGTTCAATTCCTTTGTTGTTATCTTGCTTTGTTCTTGTTTGTAGGTCAATCCCCACTCGTGGCAGAGCGAGCTGTTAGGACTGTCGACACTCTGCCTCGGGCCAAGGCGAAGCGTCCCGACTCCGAGGTGCGGCCCTCGAATGATCCTAAGCGCCCCAAGTCTGGTAGTGGCGAGGTTTCGAGGACTCCTCTTAGCAAAGGGAGAGGAGTTGAGGCTCGCATGCCTGCCATGCCCATGATGTCTGCCCCCCGATCAAGGGACCGGATTTCGGAGGATGGGCCTCCCCGTGCAGGTATATTGGTTGTTCTTGTATAGTTGCTATACTTGGTGTATTTGGATCTTCTTGTTTATCTTTGCAGATGTTTATAGTTGTACCGCCTGTTGCTGCCCTTACACGGGCCGAGATGGTTTGTCCTTCCGAGGACTCTGTTGTTGGTGATGAGTGGGTACCCTTCTCTGCCGGAGGACCTCGCTTTTCGAATGAGGTTAGCTTGACCACTCCCGAGGTGGGAGTTCGTGTTTTTCCGAAGGTTATTCCTTCCGGGGATCGGAGGATTGGCCCGAGTGACCACGAGGGTGTGCAAGCATGTGCTGAGGGTGCACAGTCGTGCCTTGCTCTTGTGAGTATCTATCCTTACTCCTTCATGCCTTGTATGTATGTTTATCTTTGTTGCTACAACTTAATTGTTGTTTATTCTTGTGTTGCTCTTATAGGTTGCCATTCAGATGGCCAATCTCTCCTCCTTCGTGATTTAACTCACAGAGGAGAAGAAGACGTTTATCAAGAAGTGTGAGATTGCATGTCTCGAGGCTGAGGGTGCTAAGGAGCGCGCATCTTGGATACGAAGGTTGTTGACCTACAAGCGGAGAGCTCCGCTCGTAAGGCTCGGATTGTGGCGCTTCAGTTTGATATTGCTGCCCTTCAGGCGAAGGCCGTTGCAGATAGCGCCGATCATGATCTCGCCTTGCGGGCCATGAAGGAGAAGTCCCTTGCGGATTGCAAGGTTATAGGCGTTGCGGAATACAAGGCTTCTGAATCTTATCATGCTAAAGTCCTGGTGGCTGCGGACGATATGCTTTATGACTCTATTGAGGGTCTTATCGATCTTGTGTATGCTCTTGCTCCGAACTTGTGTTTTGATCAGCTGGGTCCGTATTCCAAGTTTGCTACTGGGCATGTGGCCGCCTTGTGACTTAGAGATGAGACTTTTGCCCCACCTGTTGTGGTGGATGCCCCCCTGCAGTTGAGGAGTATGTCCCTGCCATGGTTGTTAGGAATGCTCTTGAGGATATCAAAGCTGACACCCGTGAGTACGAGTTGATGTTCAATGATGTTGGATATCCGATTATCATGGAGGGTACCACGTTTGGAGAGGATGTTCTCGGGGCATGCGGAGATGCCATTGATGATGGTGTTCCTGATGTGGCGTCAGGTTGAGTATTTGTTTTCACAAACTCTTTTGTATATAGTTTTAGCTCCCCATGTTTGGGTTGAGGTTTCTTGTTAGGGTGTTATCCCTTTGAACCCTTTATGTTTATGTTTATATGCTTTGACGTTGTCATATGAGACCTGTCATGAATGGTTTAGTAATGCATGGTAATATGGTAGTAATATTTCATACCTTTGTGCTTTGTGATTGTCCATGTGTCGTGGACTATAGAGTAGAGTTGAGACTCGTTCTCTTGGTGGATGAAGCATCCGTAGTTGTTGTTAGGAGACATACGTCCCTGAATTGCGTGCCCCTCTTGGATATACGAAGGCATGGCGAGATGAATGTGTCATGGACACATATGTTGTATGCTTGCTATATTCCATGAGTAGTAATGTGCAAGACTTAAGAGTGACACTTAGAATTTGTGGGTAGTAATGCGTAAGGCCAATGTCCCAGCACTTGGTACTTGTGGGTAGTAATGCGCAAGTCCTTAGAGTGACCCTTTGCATTTATGGGTAGTAATGCACAAGGTCGGTTTTCCGGTACTTGGCATTTATGAGTAGTAATGCACAAAACCCATGTATACACGCGAGCGTGTCATTCCGACGAGCCGAAACCTTAGTTTTTACCGTCTCTTAGTCCACTCTAAGGCGACGTTGTTACAAGACGCTACTTGTTAGTTTGGTGCGTTTTTCCATCCGTTAGTTGGGAACTCTCCGCGTAACGTTGTTGCAAGGCGTTCTGTTGGTTAATCCAATTACTTGCCTTGTGATGCTAGTACGCCTCTGCTTTGTTAGTCAAAGGGGCGTGACGAAGGTCGTGTGATACGCCTTGTAGTTTATCCCGTCTTTCGGACCATTTCGAAGCGACGTTGTAGCAAGACACGACTTGCCGAATTTTGAATGTGTTTTGATCCGCTATTTGGGTACCCCCTTTATAGCATTAAGGCGAGGTGTTCCTTGGCTAGTCCTTGTACTAACCTTGCGATGCTACTACACCTCATCCTGGTTATTCCAGGGGGCTGTACAAGTTTGTTTTCACAACTTGTAGTTTTTTCCGTCTCTTGGGCCATTCCAAGGCGACGTTGTGGCAAGACACTACTTGCTTGATTGGAGTGTTTTATTTTTGTTATTTTTTCACGGACAAGATAACGTTTTACAAGACTCGACTTGTATGTTTGGTGAGTTTTTTCACTGCGTTGAGTATCGCGACGATTGTTGTCTACGCTCCTGCCAGCGTAGAGTGTTGGTACGTAATAATGAACGCTACTTGTGGGTAGTAGTAAGTTCCCATGGGGTTGCCCTCGTATAGAGGATGTTGCGCCATGTATATGTTTAGTAATCTATACTGGGTGTCTAGTTCCTCAATAAGATGTCATGGGGTTGCCCTCGTATAGAGGATGTCGCGCCATGTAAGTGTTTAGTAATATATACTGGGTGTCTCGTTCCTCAGTAAGACATCATGGGGTTGCCCACGTATAGAGGATGTCGTGCCATGTAAGTGTTTAGTAATCTATACTGGGTGTCTTGTTCCTCAGTAAGATATCATGGGGTTGCCCTCGTATAGAGGACGTCGCGCCATGTAATTATGTGAGGTTGCCCTCGTGTAGAGGATGTCGCGCCACTTAATAGATGAGAACCTCTTGGTTGAAAAAATCCATGGAATGAGTGCTGTAATCATGGGGTTGCCCGCGAGCGGGGATGCTGCGCCATGTTACTTGTAGATAATCCTTAGGAAAGTATCCAGGATGTGGTTGACTAGAATAGACATAATAGATCTCGTGAAAGAGAGCGTATTGCGAGCTCGTTGTTGATATCAAGTATTGACATGTTGGTGGCGTGTGATATAAGCCTCTTGTTGTATTAAGCGTTTTAAGCTTGAAGTGTTGTTGCAAGGTTAATGCATAGAGTCCACTACTTGACGTTATTCCAGAGCGTGGATTGTATGAGAGTAATGTACCTACGAAAATAAATTAACTTTATTAGTTATGCTATATTTACAATGCTGGATAGATGGGGTCAACTGATCACCCATTTGTAAATAGTCTACTAGAAGCATAAACACTTAAAAAGGTAATGCTTGAAAGTAGATGAATGCATAAAGTTGTGCGTAACGCAGAGATGTGGGAAGGATGTGGTTGTCTCCTCACGACATGTTGTGATGGAAGATGTCTGTTCACACGGCGTGATGGCTACATGTCACGCGGTGCTGCAAGGCCCCGAGGGCTATCATATCTTCGATTTCAAATCGCAGGGTGAAGCAGTCGTTGGTGCGGTGACCCCAGGTGTTGTGGAATTTACACCAATGCGTGATGTCGGCTCCCAAAAACGCATTTGGTGTTTCCCTTGGGGAGGGCAGCTTGTTCGGCAGGATGCTCACGAATATCTCTTCGACCTCTGTGTTTAGAGGCGTGAATGCATATTCTGGGCCATCAAGTGTGCTCCTACTGTCGTGGTGTTGAAATAGTGCTCCTCCCTCACCTGCGGGTGGTTTGCTCCACTCGAGCTCCTGCTCACAAGAGAATGCTCTTTCGAGTTTCTCTTTGAGGTCACTCATTGGCTGAGTGGTCCTCCAACCATACTCTCTTCCAAATAGAAGGACGCGTTGATCACTGCCTCCTTTGTGGCCTTTAGCCAAGCTGCATTCAGCGCGAAGCGCTTGAAGTACTCGAGAGTTGGTTCCCTTTCTCCTTGCTTGATGTCCCAAACACTTTTCAGTGGGGAATGTTGGTAGTTGGATGGCCGTATAGGCGCAGAGAGTTGTTCAGGTCGTACCTCTTCTTGCTCGGGAAAACCCTGCCTTATCATGGCGATGGAGAGTTGTTGTTACGCCTTAGAGCGTTCAAATAACACTATCGTGCTGTGGTTTGATCTCCTAAGATCTCTCCAATTTCATTCTTGGTTGGGAACTTCAATTTATGATGTGCCGTGGATGGCACTATCTCCAAGGGGTTTATGGTTGTTCTTCCGAGGATCCCGTTGTAGGTTCCCAAGGTTTCGACCACAATAAAGTTGACATTAATGTCAAGCTTTGTCTAGCTTTCTCCTAGTGTTACCGGGAGTGTGATCGTACCGAGCGGGTAAGTTGCAGCTCCGGCGAAGCTTATTAGAGGGAATGTTCCGGGACTCAAATCTGCCTTTGTACGACTAAGTTGTTCGATTACCTTGATAGTCAGGATATCAGCAGAACTTCCTCCGTCAATGAGGATTTATTTTACGTCATAGTTCGCTATAGGCATGGTAATGACGAGTGCGTCGTCATGGGGATATACGATGTGTCTCATATCTTCCACAGAAAACATGATAACCAGATCCTCTTCCTCCCTCTTGGTCGTTTGCCGTATTTAGGATGCGTCTCTGCCTGCGAGGCGTAGACATTCCTTGTGTGCGAGCCTTGGCCCCTAGCAGCTGGTCCTCCATGTATGACATTTATTACACCCCTCTTGGGAGGAGGTGGATTGTCATACATCTTCTCTTTCCCTTTGTTTTTCTTGGAGGTCTCTCCTTGTGTCTTTGTAAGGGAGTTTTCCCCCTGATCAACGTAGTGCTTTAGCTCGCCCCGCAGAATAATGTTGTTTATGCGCATCCTAAGTCTGAAGCAGTTGTCCGTGTCGTGTCCCTTGACCTCGTGGTTTTCAAACCACTTGTCATCTTCCTTTCCCAAGGGGCCCTTTCGCCAACTGTTTTGTTCTCTCCAGAGATTCGTTTCCTTCATCTCCTTCAAGATTGCCGACATAGGGGCGTTTAGCGGAATGACGTTTGCGATGTTGACCTCCCTTGGTGTTTGGAAACCGATCTGGATGGGATTATGCCGTGGTTGCCACTACTTCTGTTGCTGGATCCTTGGGATTGTTTTGCCTGTGAGGCCTTGTCTTTTTTGCGTTCAGCGTTCAGCTTTGCTCTTGCATTGTTCCTGAACCTTTCCAGGTCCACGTATTCCTTCACGCGCGAGGCTAACTCCTCCAAATTTTCAGTCGGGCGTTTGGACATCTTTTCCCCCAAGGAGAAACCTAAGCGACCCAGGTTCCTGATGAATGCCTTGATTATCTCTTCTTCAGACAGGTTTTTCTGAATGTCAGCTATGTTCTGATTAAAACAGATGTAATAATCAGCCAAGGATTCATCATATTGTTGCTTCATATAATCTAATGCGCTGGAGTCTTTGAGCAGCCTTCGTTCGCCCATGTATCTCTGGATAAACTTTCCCTTCAGGTAGGATCAGGAGGTCACTTTTTCCTTTGGAAGTGAGAAAAACCAATGTGTCGGTGAACCTAGTAAGGTTTGCGGGAATGTGACCGCCACATGGTCTGGATTTTTGGTTCTTCCCAGTAGCAAAGCCTCGTGTTGCTGCACGTTCTCAATGGGACCCTCTTTTCCAGTGTACTTCTTGATTTGTATGTTGTTTAGGATTCTCGGAACACTTTCATATAACATCTCCTTGGCGAAAGGATGACTTGCGCTGTCTGTTAAGACGTGTATTGGTCTGGTCTTTTTCTGCTTTAGCTTTTGCTCAATGAGGGCCTCCAAAGTCTTAGCGGTTAACCCTGTGAGGGGAACGTCGTTGTTTCTCTCGGGTATTCCCCACACATTATTTGGGTTTCCACTATCCTGCCCCAGCTCTGTTGGTAATGAGAGGCCTTCCTGCCTTGTCTCTCATTGAGGTTACTTGGTTGCTTCCATGATTCGGCCGGGTATGGCCTTTCATAGTGAGTTGCACCAGAGTAGGATCCTTGAGGTCCTTAATTGTAGTATTGAGGGTTGGCAGCCGGGGGCTGCCTTCCCTTTTGTCTTGGGGTGTCTCCTCGGGTTGTTCCATGGCACATTGCTTCTCCTGCAGGATGTGCTTTAGCCGGTGGTAGTGGAGATGGGGGAGGCGGTGGAGGCGCGTAGCTTAGTTTCTTAGAGTATCCCTGAAGGCCAGGAGTTCCTCTATTGCTTCCATCATTGCAAGAGTTACGGTTGGGGCAGCATGTCGCCTTGTGTGCCTGCATCCTGAGGTTGCCGGTTGTTTTCCGGCATTCCGAAAGGTTGTTCCTCTTCAGTATGCGTTGTTCTCTCAAACCCTGGCGAGGGTTCGTTGGTTTGAGCTGTATAATCTGGTTGAGCATTAGGGGTCTCTTCTGAGGAAGCTGTGGACACCACCTCTGGGATGTCCTCAGGGCCTGGCTGATTCCTCTTGGGTTGCGCCCTGCTGGGCTCTCCTGTAGTTTTCTTTCTTTCTCTTTGCCATTTAGCTTTGCTGGTAAGCGAGTGCTTATTCGTTCGAGTCTCGTGGACGGCGCCAAAATGTTGGATCCTTTTCGAGTGGGGTGTCGGATCCTGGTAGTGACGACGGAAGAATGCCTCGGGTTGCTCCTATTCTGGTCTTTGCACATGCCGAACTCGTGCGTCTCCGTATACCTGCAATAGGGGCAATATCGCACACCACGCGGGGGGTTGGAGTGCGATGAACCCTCTCTGAATCTTAAATCAGGTATTTTAGAGAGAGAAAGTAAAAGAGAGGGCAGAGCTTCCGCTGTCAACTTAGTTTGAAATGAATGATCAAGGCCCCTATTTATAGGAAACCTTGGAATTAAACCGGGTTTTGAACGGTCCGACGTCGGTTCAATGCAAAGTATGAACCGAGCGTAAACGGGAGTAAAGCTGATATCGGGAGGGTTTGCACGTGCGGTGTTTGCGTAGGGGTTCAAACATCATTGAGATGAGGAATCCGGACTGTCACGAGGTATCGCGAGGATCCAGGGAGGTCCGGAATAACAAGACAATCCGAAGGGTCGGATTGTCCCACAATCCGGAGGGTTAAATTGTCCCACAATCCGGAGGGTCGGATTGTAGAGCAATCCGGTGCCGATCAGGATTTTCTGCAATCCCGACCAGCTCCAGATTGAAGGACAATCCGGAGCTGATAAGGATTTTCTTGAAATCCGGACCTGTTCCGGACAATCCGGACCCGGTCTGGATTGTGATGAAAATCCGGACGCGGTGCAAGTCCGGGGCGCGTACGCGCGTGCCCCGGACTTTTTAGTACCCGCGGGTGAATATTTCGAAACCGTTTAGTTGATTTGACGTGTAAACAAAGTCTGAATAATATAAAACGAACCCGAATCGGATGTATACCCATCAAGCTTGGTTAGTCGTCGACCTTAGTTGGGAGTTTCGACTTATATGCTCTCGACTTGTAAGTACTGATCCATCCTAAAGATAGTAATCCAACACTTACCCCCGAGACTTAGGTCGTCGTCTTCTCATGAAGAAGAGATCTTAAGTCGAGTATTGATCAAATACTTCCATTTATTTGGCGATATATTTATTTGATTCGCAATCTTCAGACTTTATCGATTTCTTGGATCGAAGTCTGGCTCTTCAAGCGAGATCTGAATATCTTCAATCGAGTCAGTGATCTGTACTCCTAACCCTTGGATGGCTTTGAGAAGCTCAATAGTCACAGCGGTTATATTTGTACAAAGGTAATGTTGTCAGTAATTACACCAAAGAATGATGGCTTCGTGAAAACTTCCTTAGGAAGATATCTTGGGGAGTGGAAACTTCGGTATAAATACTACTATTTCACTTGTAGTGTTTACCTTCTGCTCCCGTCCTTTTTCACTCTGGCGAATCAATATATTGTTTCTTCATCAACCCAAATTCTCCAGACTCCTGTTCTCGCGAGGAAAGAATCTTAGTTGTAGTCGCCACTGCTGGTCCTTCAGACCATGATCGAGAAGCGTCTTTTTTTCGATTGGTTTCTAGAACTCCAATGGCTTCTTCACTTCCCCCAGGTAGGTTTTCTGGTTTCGTTCCTTCTTTCCACAAACCCATTAAGGTGATTAAATTGTCATGCGCCGCTTTTATGTGAGTGGTGACGCTGGCCAATCTTAGTGATGCTGAGAGGCCTCGATATGGCGGTCCTATTGGTGAAGCTTACTAGCCTCTTCCAGGAGAAGTCCCTGTATTCGTTGGTCAGATCAAAGCGGGACTTCGATTTCCCTTGTGCTACGAATTGGAGGAGCTCTGTTTTCATTATGGGGTGCGTCCCTGTCAATTTACTGCAACTGTTATCCATTTTTGGATGGGTTTTCGTTGTCTGTGAGATGTTCACGGCTGGAAGTATAACCTTCAAGTTTTTAGATGCTTCTTTCAAATGGTGGGTAGCCCACAATTAGTTGTCAGCTTCAAGAGTCGATGGCCCTAAGAAGATGATCAGTTTTCCTTAAGATCGACCGGGAAGTTGGTGACGGGATTGAAATCCCTCAATTCCAACTAGACGCTACGATGCCCCTTCTCTGCATGGTCTGACTCCGGAAGAATTTGCCACTATTGGCAAAATTAATGCCTCGGTTACTCAGAAAGACTTAGAGCCTAGGCATTCCGTCAATGACACCATAGAGGAGGCTCTTAATCGGGCGGAGATACGTCTTCGCGTAGACGAGGTCCCGATTAGCTGGGTAACTTTATTTTTTTCATAGTTACCTTTTGAACATTCTGTTACTTTCTGTAGGTATCTTTATAAATTTTTTTCGTGACCAGGCGGCGACAGGGGTCCCGATACACTCTGATTCCCCCGCAACTGATGTTGCTGATGAGGTCCTTCCTTCGGGCGAGCTGTCTGCTGCCGGTGAGGTTCCTACTCTTGGCGAGTCGTCTGCTGCTGATGAGGCTCCCGCCCTTGATGCTTCTGCGGTGGAAAAGACGCCCAGGACCCAAACCAAAAGGAAGGCCAAACGCGACCCTTCCTCGAAGAAGAATGATGTCGACTCTTCCAAGAGAGTCAAGGTGACAGTTGCTACTCCATTAAAAACAGTTCTTAAAATGGGTGCGTCTGTTACATCCGATGTTCTACTAAGCTCTTCGCCTGTTTCTGAAGGTATGAAAGCTTATCGACCTTGCTTCTCTTCCGTTGGGATAATTTTCTTATGCTCTTCGATTTTATTTCTTTGATAGGGGTCGATCTGAAAGGCAAGGGTATCGCCGACCCACCCGCTCCTCAGGCCATGACAGGCTTGAAGTTCGAGGGTCCTCCTTTCAATTGGAAGATGCTTCACTATGCCCCCCGAGGGCTTGGCTGGGGAAGTCGACTGGAATCCTCTCGCATCTTTGAAGGGAGTTCAGCTGAAAGAGGGCCATTCTCTTTCTAATCGGAATTTGGCGTTGCATCTGCTTAACGCCTAAGGACCCCACTGTCAACAATGACTGCGGCAAGAAATCAAGAAAGCATCACAGTTGAGGAGGAAATTCACCTGTCCTTACTGAACAATATTTTGTAAGTTTTACGAATTCTAATTGCCAGGATCTTGATCATGCTTTATGAGAGAAAATATATAGACAGGAATGACTTACACGGTACTGATTTCGATTACGTTGATCTTATTAAACTGACGATTCGCTTCTCTGAAGAACGGTTCTACTTCTCTCCCTTTTCCATTTTTTCTGTCAGAGACCAGTTGATGGAGAACTGCTCTTACTCTCAGTCACCGTCACTGGCAGGGAGAGATGACCGTTTATAATATTAACCATTTAATCTGGTACGTCCATCAAATAACCAATTGAACGGTCTAGATTAAATACATTCCATAAAGACATATGTTGATATAATATAATATAATACATTATTCAATATATCTATATTTATTAATATTATCTGGCCACATAATTAGAATATATATTGTAACATTAAATATATATTCTTACATTCTCCCACTTGGCCAGATAATCACATAAGTCTTACATCTTTATGGAATAACATAAGGCGCACGTAAAATTTAATCTTTCCGTTCATCCTGAACACTTACATTCAATAATCTGTAAATGCGAGTTATGGCGGTCATACACTTATTTAAGCCGCATACTCCCTTCCATATACCACGACAGTTACATCTTATCAAATGTAAGCCTGTAAGTAATATATATAAACACATTAGGGTCCGAGTAAGGCTTTGCATAAGGTTTTCCCGTTATCATAAACTTTATGTGTACACAATCATAATTAACGGGAAAACATTTGAGTAAAAAACATATCATTGAGCTCAGAGTGTCAAACATCATCATCATCATCAGCTTTACAACTAAGACTAATTATTTGCATGCTTTTTTTTAATGTCATTAGTTGTAAACATTCATTTAAATACATCATTGTCAGCTTGGCCATTATGCCGACAGACACTCTTATTTCTGAACTTTCTTCTTAACGACAATAAACTTTCATTCCATAAGTTTGCACATTTTAATGCTTGTCGTTTTGACGAAGAAATAACTGTGGCATTATTACGATAAATTTTCCAACGACTTGGTAACGGTGTCGACAACCTCCAGCCCTGAAATAAGTCCCATAATTCTTAATGCATGATAAACATGCTTAAGCCTTACTTTACATTATTGATAAGGACAGATAATTACCACTTTTCTGTAATATTGCTCCAACACATAAAATGAACAATTAATTAAAAGTGGACTTTCAACTGTCAATATATCCTTTAAATCTGAATCTACACGAACATAAATGCATTCACATGTTCCTGTAGGTGCATTAAGACATTATTTAAAGCATTTGAGAATTATACTCCCTCTTTAAGATCATTTCAATGTGAGCTTTCTGAGACAATCCCACCGTAACTGTGACTAGATTAAAATTTGAATTTAATCTTTGTCACATAAATTGTCTCTCACATTACTTGTCGTCTTAACTTCAGAAATAATCATAATACATAATCATTTAAATGTGAGCAAGATATAATCAATTATACAGGTAAAATATATGCGTACTCCCACTAATCTTATGGTTCATAAACCTGTAAAGTAACTTACTAAACCATTCGTGGGAACATCAATTTTATCCTATAAATTGATTTCTAAAATGACCATTCATTAATTGAGGAATAAACTTCGTAACATAATATATTGTGGGAATGAAACCGAAAAATATTTACTAATATCTGAATCCTACAAGTAAACCAACTTCTAGAATAACAAGTTTTCGTAATGTTATTCTACATGATTTAACTTTATCAGATTATTATTATACTTTTCTTTCTTTATGGAGTATCATGTTTTTTGAACATTATCCCTTATGTTGAAATTTTCATTAAACTGATGGAACTATATTCTAATCCATGTGAATAATGTATTCATACAGATAGACAATGTCTATCATTTACCATAATATCCACATCTTATTATTCAGACACTCCCACTAATTTCATTATTCTTAAGATTAACATAACTGGTTTCTACAATTTTCGGACTTCAGTTAAGAAAGTAAGTCTTTATACCTGATGGATATGTGTCCAATTCGAGTTCGTATTTATATTTCGGGCTTCGTAAACACGTCAAAATTACATCACGGCTTGAAAAACGTCTCCCAAGGGTCAAAACGGTCCGAAAGCACGTTACGCGCGTCCAGACCGGACCTCCGGATTGCACGGCAAGCCGGACCTCGCCGAATTGCCCAAATTCGATGAGGTCCGGATTGCATTACGGGTATTGCGCGATTACCGTTTACGCGATTACCATTACGTGTAGAGAAGTCAAGTTCGCGTATTGCCAATATTGATGACGGTTACCGTTTGCTTTTGAACCGTCATCAAACCGCTTTAAAACCGGGTCCGGTCCCAATAAAGCCTATAAATAGGAGGCCTTGGCCACCCATTTTCACACATCCTCTCATTTTCCCAACTTTGGTATTTTGAGCTCTGACTTCTCTCTAGAAATACTTTCTCTCTCTAAGATTACCTTTTTAGCCCTATAGTGACTTAGGCATCGGAGAGGGCTCCACTAGCACCACCCCCCCCCCCCCCTCTCCGTGCTAGTAGTGGCCCTTCGTGCAGGAATCAGCGCCCCAGACGCTCAGACTTGTGCACAGACTGTTAAGTGTACATGTGAGTCAAGTGTACCACATCGGTTAGATTTGAAGAGTTGGAACACTATATAAGCTTGGTGGGCTACTCCTACTATTACCAATTGGTTTTAGTATGGAACCTCACTGGGCTTATGTAGTGGGCCTGGGCTCGCTCCCCAGTTTTATCTCCTAACAACTGGTATCAGAGCCGGTGGCTCGGTCCAGGAAGTCGGGGAAGGCCCAAAGTGGTGAGTCCCGGTGTAGGGCGGCGACACGTAGTACATGCTGTTTCGAGTGTGCTCTGGCTCGTTGCATGGCGTGGTCGTTCGAGGGGCTGGTTTGAAAATTCCATAGTTTGGTGCCGTGGACTTCCGGTTAAGGGGGAGTTACGATGTGGGTAGATTCCCGGTTAAGGGGGAGCTACGGTGGACTCACATGTAAGGGGGAGATTGTTAAGTGTACATGTGAGTCAAGTGTACCACATCGGTTAGATTTGAAGAGTTGGAACACTATATAAGCTTGGTGGGCTACTCCTACTATTACCAATTGGTTTTAGTATGGAACCTCACTGGGCTTATGTAGTGGGCCTGGGCTCGCTCCCCAGTTTTATCTCCTAACAACTGGTATCAGAGCCGGTGGCTCGGTCCAGGAAGTCGGGGAAGGCCCAAAGTGGTGAGTCCCGGTGTAGGGCGGCGACACGTAGTACATGCTGTTTCGAGTGTGCTCTGGCTCGTTGCATGGCGTGGTCGTTCGAGGGGCTGGTTTGAAAATTCCACAGTTTGGTGCCGTGGACTTCCGGTTAAGGGGGAGTTACGACGTGGGTAGATTCCCGGTTAAGGGGGAGCTACGGTGGACTCACATGTAAGGGGAGATTGTTAAGTGTACATGTGAGTCAAGTGTACCACATCGGTTAGATTTGAAGAGTTGGAACACTATATAAGCTTGGTGGGCTACTCCTACTATTACCAATTGGTTTTAGTATGGAGCCTCACTGGGCTTATGTAGTGGGCCTGGGCTCGCTCCCTAGTTTTATCTCCTAACACAGACTGCCATCCGCTTTCCCGAGACACATCCGCTTTCCTGAGACTCAACCGTTTCCCGAGACACAGACGCCTCCCGAGACACAACCATTTCCCCGAGACTCGGACGCCTCCTGGGACACAACCGTCTTTCGAGACACAGGCTTTTCCGAGACTCAGTGACAAAGCCGAACACTCGTCATCAACACAAGGCGAAAACCTCTTTCAAACGAAGGGTGACAGCCCAAAAACCCGCTCAACCACTCAGACAGACGCGTCCACACGACCCAGTTCATCCAGGACGCAACATTGGCGCCGTTTCCGTGATTTGAACAAAAAGCTAACATACCGCAAAGTCATGACGAGTGATCACAACGCTCTCAATAATGCCAATCCGTCAGAAACCAGGAAGCGCCTTGGACGGTGTAAAAAGTCTATGATGTCTCCCGTGCCAGCAAGCAGCGTGCCATCCGCACAGCACGGCCCAAAATTTCCAGGCATCCACATGATACATGGAGGCTTTGGAGCAGGAGGCGAAACATCATACGAAAGTGAAATATACGCTTCCCTGATGATCCATGAGTCCAAAGGCAGTCAGCAAGGAGACGTTGTCATAGAAGTCGCCATTGGCTTTTCTTCAGAAGACAAGACGCACATAACATTTCCGCATTATGACGCCTTAGTCATAACCATGACAATCGACGGCATGGACATCAAGCGTATCTTGGTCGACGGAGGAAGTTCGCCCAACATCATTACAAAAGACGTCATCCTAGCTCTGGGGAGAAAGAAGAATGTCAACAGAATGAATTCACCCTTAGTGGGATTTATGGAAGATGCAAGTTACCCATTGGGATCCATAACACTGCCAGTTATACTGGGAGAAGGCAACTCACGTCTCCAAATAGAAGTACCATTTGTGGTAGTGCAAAAGCTTGACGCATACAATGGTATCTTAGGATACGCAACCATGAATGCGTGGGGATGGTGCCATCAACGGCACACCAGAAGATCAAATTCCCAACTGCAGCCGTAATCGGTGAAGTCAAAGGAGACCAACTGTTAACAAAGGATTGTTACAATGTGGCAATCCAAAATAACGTCAAGCCAAACAGGGATGACATGTCCATCATCGATGATGATCCAAGAGAAGGTCGTGCCCGACCGGCCCCCGTAGAAGAGTTAAAGCAAATAAAGATCGAAGAGCCAGACAGAATGGTCCAAATTGGAGCATCCTTGTTAGAAGATTAAGTGATAGAAATCACAGCACTCCTCAAAGAGTACAAAGAGTTATTCACATGGTCACCAACCGACATGCCCGGAATAAGCGCAGACGTCATTTCCCATAAGCTCAACATCAAGCCGGGAACTCGAGCAGTAGCCCAGAAACTTTGACCCCTCGGGGGCAATAAGAAACTGGCAATCAGAGAAGAAGTGGGAAGACTGCTTGACGCAGGATTCATTGAAGAATCAAGATACCAAACAAGGGTGGCAAACCCGGTATTGGTACCTAAATCAAGTGGCAAATTAAGAATGTGCATCGATTACAGAGATCTCAACAACGCATGCCCCAAGGATTCATATCCTCTCCCTCAAGAATCGACCAACTAGTCGATGCCACAGGCGGCCATGAATTAATGTCCGTAATGGATGCGTACTCAGGATACAACCAGATCCCGATGTTCAAACATGATGCACCGCACACTACATTCTATGCAGATAGCGAAATATACAACTACACGGTGATGCCATTCGGCTTGATTAATGCGGGAGCAACATACCAGCGAATGGTCAATGCCATCTTCGGCGATTTAATCGGAACGAAAATGGAGGCATACGTGGATGACATGGTCGTGAAGTCAACCAAAAGGCGCAACCATTTTGACAACATACGAGCAATCTTCAAAAGAATGCGTGAATATCAAGTCTGCCTGAATCCAACAAAGTGTGCTTTCGGCGTACAATCAGGAAAAATCCTGGGATTCATGGTGAGCCAGAGAGGGAAAGAGGCTAACCCAGAGAAGGTACGGGCAATTGAAGAAATGGAGTCCCCAAAGAAACATAAGGAAGTCCAGCAACTAAATGGCCACCTAGCAGCTTTAAACAGATTCCTTGCCAGGATAGGCGACAAGGCACTCCCTTTCTTTGAAGTCTTGCGTGCAAACAAGAAGTTTGAATGGACACCAGTGTGTGAAGAGGCCTTCCAGCAATTAAAGCAACACTTGCGCACATTGCCAGCATTGGCAAAACCGATACAAGGCGAGCCCCTCTTCCTGTACATATCGGTGAGCAACACGGCAGTTAGCTCAGTCCTTGTCAAACAAAAAGGGACTACCCAGCTCCCAGTATACTACGTAAGCAAGATACTCGCAAAGTACGAGATAAACTACATGCCAATCGAGAAATACCTGTACGCACTTATAATAGCAGCAAGGAAACTGATGCCATACTTCCACGCACACGAAGTAACAGTCTTAACAGACCAACCCCTGAAGCACATCCTGTCAAAGCCAAACATGTCAGGAAAGCTAACAAAGTGGTCGGTGGAGTTAAGTGAATTCCACATTCATTTTTCTCCTCGAACGGCGATCAAGGGGCAAGCATTGGCAGATTTCATTGCAGGGTTCACCGGGATAACACCCGAGACAGATGCCCAAGTCGGACCTCAATAAATTGAAGAACATACCGAAGTATGGAAAATGTACACCGACGGATCTTCAAACGTAGGAGGATCAGGCGCCGGATTCCTCCTAATACCACCCGATGGATCTAATCCATTGAAGTATGCTCTAAACTTAACATTTAGAGCAACAAACAACGACGCGGAATACGAGGCATTGATAACTAGCTTAAGAATTTCAAAAGGTGTTGGAGTTAAGCACCTAAGAGTGAAGTGCGATTCACAGTTAGTCGTCAATCAAGTTAAAGCCGAATACGCAGCAAAGTCAGAAAATATGCAAAAATACCTGGGACAAGCAAAAGACCTCATCACAATCTTCGATACCTTCGACATCATTGCGGTGCGTAGAGAAGAAAATCAAGAAGCCGATGCCTTGAGCAAATTCGCACAAGGCAATGAACAGGGCAAAGAAACGCATTTCGTGGAAAACAGAATCTTGTCAGTAATTGAAAAATTTGAAGTCTTGTGCATCAATCCAGATCCGGATTGGATGACCCCAATATTGACATATCTCAAAGACCACAAGCTCCCCGAAGACAAGGTTCAAGCCCAAAAAATCCAGAGACAAGCCGTCAATTACGCATTGATAGATGACGAGTTATACAAGAGAGGATTTTCAACCCCATACCTAAAGTGCATCACCTTCCGAGAAGGCCAGAAAGTGTTAGAGGATTTGCATAAAGGCCAAGCAACCTGCCATGAAGGTGCGAGATCTCTAATACGCAAGACGTTGAGCTTAGGATACTATTGGCCAACCATGAAGAACCAAGCTACGCACTTGGTCGCCGAATGCGAATCTTGCCAACTTTATTCAAGAAGTATCACGGCACCAGCCGCGGAGCTAAGCCCAATTGCAAGTTCTTGGCCATTCGAACAATGGGGGATCGATATGGTGGGCCCACTTCCAAAATCAAAAGGCCAAACCAAGTACATTGTCGTCGCAATTGACTACTTTTCAAAGTGGATTGAGGCAAAGGCATTGGCACGAACAACCGATGCACAAATAATGGATTTCATCCGAAATCACATCATCTCACGATACGGAGTTCCAAAGGTGCTAATCAGCGACAACGGACCACAGTTCAAGAGATCAAGGCTTCAAACATTTTGCGAAAGGCTCAACATTAACCACCGTTTCGCATCAGTCCGTCATGCTCAAACCAACGGACATGTCGAAGCCGCCAACAAGACGGTCCTAGACGGTCTCAAGAAAAGAGTGCATGCATTAAAAGGAGGATGGGAAGAAGAGCTTAGCAGTGTGCTGTGGGCACTACGAACAACTCCAAAGGTGTCAACCGGAGAAACACCATTCAGTCTGGTGTATGGAACGGAAGCATTCGCTCCCATCGAAATTGCTGTCTCATCTTACTGCACAACCCATTTCAACGCCCAAGCCAACGAAGTAGACATGCGTCTAGACCTAGACCTGGCTGAAGAAAAAAGGCGTAACTCTGAACATAATCAGGCACGCATGCGTTTGATAACTGCAAGATATTACAACAGGAAGGTGAAAGAAAGACAATTCCATGTCGGAGAAATGGTGTGGAGGAAGAATGAGTTCTCGCATCTCGATCAAATCAACAAAATGTCTCCAAAATGGGAAGGCCCTTACAAGGTCATATCTATCCCGTATATCAACGCATATCGCCTTGAAGATGCAAATGGCAATGCCTCTACGAACACATTTAGTGGAGGACACTTGAAGAAATTCCACGGATGAAAGGATAATCTTCTGTCACAAAAGGAGCTGTCGTATCAAGCCCTTTTGCTCTTATTTTCATAATGCATCTACTTGTTGAAAAGTCCACACTCTCATATAAAGTGGCATCATTGTAATAATCGCATGAACCTAATGTAGTTGTTCTATCTTCGTAGGAACATCACTATTCTATATACGTTACTTGGAAGCAAAACAAAGTAACTACAACAACTATTATCTACACCAACAAGGAGTTTATTTCTCCATTCATAACATTGGCATCTATCTCAAGAAGGTGCCGACAACACAAAGCCATTGCGCTATGTACACAGTCAACCTATGTGACGCAATGACAACTTGCGGATTATCTTCAAAAAAGGGACTAATAAAAATTCTCTACTCAAAATGACGACTATGCCAAAGACGTCAACGACAAGCAATATCTTGGAAAAACATCAAGGTCTACTATCAAAATGACAACTATTCCAAAGGCGTCAACTACAAGCAATATCTAGGATAAACACCAAGATTTACTATCAAAAGTAGCATGTTGAGGTATCCTCTTTGTAAAGGCAAATCCCATGTTTACTTCTAAAAAATGACATGCTGTGACATCTCTTGTTAGAGGCAAATCCTCATGTTCATGGCCATTCCCTGGATTCAGAGCAGGATGGGCAAATACAATACGGGACTGATCACCCCATAAGTGGCGGAAGTTCTCTTGTTAGACAACGACCCCACGCTACAACAAGTATGAATTCCTGTTTAGGGTTCACTCTTTATGGCGAATGACCTCTTGTTAGACGACAATCCCATACTATGAATTCCTGTTTAGGGTTCACTCTTTATGGCGAATGTCCTCTGGTTAGACGACAATCCCATACTATGAATTCCTGTTTAAGGTTCACTCTATACGGCGAACGTCCTCTTGTTAGAGGACAATCCCGTACTACGAATTCCTGTTCAAGGGTTCACACTTTTCGGCAAGAGTCCTCTTGTTAGATGACAATTCCGTACTACAGATTTTCAAACCGTGTTGCATGATTCCTGGATGCATAAATCATGCATCACAATACATATTTTCAAAAGTGTTACGTGGTAGCTGGACGTAGAAATCACGTATCACAAATATTTTTTCAAAAAACCAAAATGTTTTTACATATGCTTCCCCAACGCGGGTTGATACACGCTGGCAGGTGCGCACCCTGTTTAAAAATCATAAAATTTACAAGTCGAGTCTTGTACAACGTCGCGTTAGAGTGGAACTAAGAGACGGTATAAACTAGTATCTTGCTTAGCCAAGATAACACCTTTCAAATATACTACTTGTTAAGAAAAGTCGCTATACGCGAAACACTTGACAGGTTACAGCATATATAGTGGCAAGCTATTCAGGAAAGAAGGGCAACATGCGTAACGCATCATGCAAGCAATCTTGAGTACATCTCAAGTCATCAATCAAAAAGTGGCTATCGGTCACGACTGCGGGGACTATGCCTACGTTACTAGTCATCCACATTCAATAAACACAGTAAGTGATAACGGTATGAAATATTACTAACAAGTTATCATGCAAACTGCTATGTATAAAGCAGGTTCAAACGACGTAGTTCAAAGCGAACAAGTCACAAGCAACAACCAAGGAACAACTCCAACAAAGTTCCAAACACAAAAGCCAGAAGCAAAGTGGAAAAGAGCCCAACATGCTCAAAATAAACATCAACGAGCAGCTCAAATAGCGGCACCACCTGCAGAAGGCCCGAGGGCGACCTCCATAAACTCAGGAGAAGTAACAACGACGTTTACATCTCCGCTATCATCAACCAACATCTCATAGTTGGGAAGTCCACGCTCCAAAAGGCTTAACGCCTCAATGTGAGGAAGGGCATAACTCGCATAAGGCCCTAACTCGCCAAAAGGGAACTCAGGGTCAAGATCCTTCACCCAAGTGAAGTAATCTTCGGAACGCTCACTCATCAACTGGTTCACCTTCTCCCCAACAGCAGCTTCGATTTCAGAAGTACCCATGTACTTGGTAAAACCCACTTGTACACCTTTCTCCCGACTCTCCTTACCGAGAGCAAGTAATTCCGCTCCCTGCGCATGAAGATCGTCTGTGACCTTCTTCTCAAGAGCAATCGTCTCAGATTCAAGCTTTGATAAGCGAATATGGCGCGCCTCATAACGGCCCTCAGAAGCAGTGACCTTCGAACTCATCAAACGAGCCTCCTCCTTGGTTCGTGACAACTCTTGACAAAGAGCATCACACTTATCCATAGCAGCCTGCTTCGCGCTTACCAGCTCCATAACAAAAGACGACATGTTCACCATGTCGGCAACAACCTTCATACATCAATGCGATAAGCCAAACATAAATCGCAAAAACAACAAACTTGGTAAAAAGAAACAAGATACTTACAGGAGAAAACCGGGATAAGGCGCTCTGCGCATAAGCCTCAGCCTCCTCATCAATCGATGGACAAGAATGCCTATCACCCTGGGGAACACATCTGCGCAATACGCGAACTCCAACCTCTGGAGTGCTAAGTGAAGACTCCTTGGGAAAATAGACTCCACAATTACCAAGAGGTGCCCAAGTGTCCCCGTAATATCCAATCCAACTGGGCAGACGAGATGGTCACGCCTAAGAGGAGGAACCGCTACAACAAAGAAGGAAAGCGGTTAACAACAAATAACAAAACCACGGAATACACTCATCAAAAGTATACTAACAGAGTCCGCGCACTTCAACAAGTCGGTTTCCCGACTGGGGGGCAGAGGGCGCTACATTGCGACTCGCAACTTCCTTGCCTTTATGAGTTGAAGTAGCCGCATTTGGCTTCAAGCGCTTGGGATCAGTCGGGCCACGCGCCACTGTGTCAGTCCGCTTGGAAGTAACGCGAGGGTCAGACACTGGGGGAGTATCCCGGTCACATGTGTAGAATACCCTTTGCTAGGACCACGCCCCGAATTGGCAGGAGTCATGGGGGCAGGGGCCGCCAAAGCCTGATCGGCGTGAGAAACAACACGCGAAGCCGCTGCGTGGAGAGACGAACTCTTTCCGGCAAACCAACCTGCAATATGAATTCCATGAAAGACATAGAGCCGTTTAATAGGCTATCCATCATGAGTATCAAGATGCTCAAAAATTTTCAAAGTAAGTATGAAGGAATTACTCATAGCAGCAATTCGATCAAAAAGAAGGGAGTTCCACAAGAGGTTACTGATGGGTTTCGATATAGCCGTCAGGTCCATTAACGGCGACTAAACGGCGAAGTAGGCCCGCTGGGCCCCAAAAGAGGCTTAGAAGACCAATACGAGGGGACCCGACAAGGTCGGTCCCGTTATACGAGTTGAACGCTCCCGATCCTATGCCTTTAAGTAGGTCCCGATCCTATGCGTTTAAGTAGGCCCCGATCCTAAGCCTTTAAGTAGGCCCCGACGATATGCCTTTAAGTAGGCCCCGATATTGAATCCCTGAGAATACTGGCCCTGTCCCGATGACGAGGGGCCCCGAGCGGTGACCAAAGGAGATAACTCTAGAGTCCCCGACATCCGTCGGGACCTGCCACCAGAGAACGAGGCCGAGAAACACGCCCACTATCAACATAGTGGGGAAGTGGCCTGAAAAGACGGAACGTGGGCTACTGGCCGAGATGAACGGAACGTGGCAGTTATCTCAACAGGTAACTGAGGTGACCCCTCCCCTATATAAAGGAAGGAGTTACCTCAGGATTGATACGTTGAATACTTACATACTGATACTTGCAGTTTACATCGAAATACTCATTTAAGCATCGGAGAGGGATTCTGGGTCACCGCCCGGTCTATCCCCTTCTTGCAAGATTACTTGGAGCAAAGGAGTTCAGACTTCCGTCAAGAACGTACCGGAGTTACAACCGTGATCCAACATTGGCGCCGTCTGTGGGAAGGAAGCGAAAAGCAAAAATGGCTTCTACCCGATCGATGGCTAGCAAGCAAAAGAAGAGACAAGAACAATCTGGCGGTTCCCGCCACCCTGCTGGAACTATGAATTCAGGGCCGCCGGAGCGCACTGTTGATCGGAATGATCCTCCCCCTTCCGTTTCCCAAACAAGGGGGCATCATGATGATTGCGAAGATTCCATTCGAAACTCGTCGGAGAGCCGGGAAGAGATCCCAAGGAGGGACCAGGATGCACCTGCAAAGCCGGAATTGGCAAAGGCTGTGATGGATGCCATGCCAATATTTTTGGAAGCTATGGATGCTCTCTTGGACCGAAGGGAGGCCGCCAAGAAGAAGGAGGAGGAGTTGCCTCCGCCTCCGCCGATGGAAAATTGGGACGGGCAGGAGGCCCAGCCCGAGCACCAGGACAAGGGCAAGGAGCCTGCTCGGTCGGAGCAGTTCGTGGTCGATGGGCCTGGACCGGTGCAACATAGGACCATCCCTCTTAGTGGTCCTATCACCCCCGACCAGGTGGTGAAGATCGTGAATATCTGTATGGGAGACCAGAAAAAGATTATGTCGGAGCTGAGGGATCGATCCACTCATCCCTTCGTTCCCCGATTAGTGAACACTACTGCCCCGCCAGGGCTGGGTATCCCAACAATCAAGGAGTATGATGGCGAGGGAGATCCAGTTCGTCATGTCCAGAAGCATGTCATGGCCTGTCTAGGCAGAGCCCCGAATGATGACATAGTGTGCGTTCTGTTCCCGGGTACACTTGGTGAGAGGGCCCTGACGTGGTTCTTCAGCCTTCCCCCAGGGTGCATATCTAGCTGGACCCAGATGCATGATCATTTCATCCTAGGGTTGAGCTCGGGCCGGGACGGGCGGGCTTTTACCTGAGCCCGAGCCCGAGCCCGAAATTTTCGGGACACTAATTTTTAGCCCGAGCCCAAGCCCGAAAATGAGGAAAATGGCCCGCCCGAGCCGGGAGTTCGGGACTCGGGCTCGGGCTCGGGCTAGCCCGAATTTTAACAAAAATTTGAAAAAAAAAAATTCGAATATGGAGGAAGATGGTTAGATACTAACTATAGTTAGTGGGGAATATATATAATTATATATATTTATATAGTATTAAAAAAAAAATCAGGACGGGCTCGGGCTTTTCGGGATTTTGGCACAAAAGCCCGAGCCCGAGCCCGAATTGAAAATAAAAGTCCCGCCCGCTCGGGCTCGGGTCTATTCGGGACCGGGTTTTTCGGGACAGGCTCGGGACGTGTTTTTCGGGCTTTCGGGCTTTCGGGTTTTCCTGCTCAGCCCTATTTCATCCAGCAGTACCAGGGTCGTCGACGTCTCCTGAAAAGCGCGAGGTCCCTGGCTGAGATGGTACAGAGGCCCGACGAATCTCTGGCGCATTACTACCAGAGGTACACTACCAGCGTGGCCGAGATTGATGAGGAAATGTCGGAGGGAGAGACCATCCGCACCTTTATTCGGAACCTGACAGCACCATATAGTTCCGACCTGATGCACAGCAAGGCTGAGAAGGCTGTGTGGAACATGGAGGCGCTGCAGAAGAGGGTGAAGCAGCAAATTGACGTCCAGGAGTCGAAGATAGCTGCCA
This sequence comes from Clarkia xantiana subsp. parviflora, assembly GCA_036873135.1. NCBI lineage: Eukaryota > Viridiplantae > Streptophyta > Magnoliopsida > Myrtales > Onagraceae > Clarkia > Clarkia xantiana. Next base: position 15,482,181 of record JAPTYO010000001.1, read on the forward strand.
GTGACCTCGATCCTCCAAAATCAAACAAGGGGAAGCAGTCGTTCAAACCCTCGGACGATCGCAGGAGGAAAGATAAACCCGAGGGCAGTCGGGGTCGAGGCCGTCCCGATCGGAGGGAAGACAAGCGTCTCTCGAAGCCGAACAAGCGGGAGGACCACTACACTCCTCTCATTTGTTCCATGGGTGCTGTTTTGGCAGTGATGGACCGACAGGGTATCGTCAGGTACCCCCCGAAGAAGGATGGAGAGTCCATGGGAGCTCGCACCGATCGTTATTGTTGTTTCCATCGTGCCAACGGTCACGACACCAACCATTGTCGGGAGTTGAAGAAGGAGATTGAGAAGCTGATCCAGCGGGGAAAGCTTAAGGAATTTGTGGCTGGGAAACGGGGCCGATCCCGTTCCCGGTCCCGATCGCGTTCCCGTTCCGGATCCCGTGGTCGATCCCCGAAGAATGATAAACCTGAGTCTTCCAATGCCCGTAAGGAGAAGCGGGGGACCATTAATGTGATTCATGGAGGACTTGCTGCGGGAGGAGATACCACGGCATCTCGGGAGGTCTATGCTTCTCGAATTCCCATTTCTGTGGTGCTGGGCAAGAGGGCCCGAAATTGGACTCCGAAAGAAGAAATGGTGATTCCCTTCTCAGCGGAGGACCTGATAGGTGTGGAGACCCCGCACGATGATGCTTTGGTCGTGACCCTGAACGAGGATGGGTACGAGATGAAGCGAATCATGATTGATGGAGGGAGCTCCTACGATATTCTGTTCATGGATGCACTGGAGGCCATGGGAAAAACCAAGAAGGACTTGAAGCCTGCGGACTTCCCGATGGTCGGATTTTCGGGCTCTACCTCTTACCCGGTGGGAATGATTACCTTACCGGTCGAGTTCGGAAGCGGTTGGAAGTCGGAGAAGAGGAACGTGGAATTCGTGGTGGTCGAGTCCGCGGGGACATATAATGCAATTATCGGGAGGACCACCATCAACCCGCTGGGGGCAGTTGCCTCAACTGTCCATCAGAAGCTGAAGTTCCCGATCGACCATGGAATCGGGGAGGTCCAGGGCGATCAGATAGCCTCCATGAGGTGCTACGTCAATGCCACTCGAAGGAGGAATCAGGAGGCCATGAATGTTTTCCAGACTGATGCTGATCCCCGAGAGGAGTTTGGGCGTCCCGCCCCAATGGAGGACTTGAAGGAGGTCGAGATTGATGGACCTCAAAGAAAGGTGAAAATCGGGTCCGCTCTGTCGGAGGAGACGGCCCGAGAACTGATTGATCTATTGAAAGAGTTTAAGGAGCTGTTTGCCTGGTCCCCGAGCGACATGCCAGGAATCAGCCCCGATGTAATTACTCACAAGCTGAAGATTGATCCCGCGATCAAGCCGGTCACACAGAGAAGGCGCCCGATGGGTGCCGACAAGAAGATCGCGATCCAGCAAGAGGTGGGCAGGTTGCTCGATGCTGGATTCATTAAGGAGCTCCGATTCCAGACCTGGGTCGCAAACCCAGTCCTGGGGAAGAAGAGCAATGGTAAGTGGCGGATGTGTGTTGATTTCCGTGACCTGAACAAAGCATGCCCGAATGATTGCTATCCGCTCCCGAGGATCGACCAGCTGGTGGATGCCACATCGGGACATGAGCTGCTGAGCTTTATGGATGCCTACTCCGGCTACAATCAGACCAAGATGTCCAAGGAGGATGCCCCCCATACCGCTTTTTATGCTGATAGTGACATCTATCATTATGATGTTATGCCCTTTGGACTAATCAATGCAGGCGCAACTTATCAGAGGATGGTGAACAAGCTGTTTGGGGACATGTTGGGGAAAACAATGGAGGCCTATGTGGACGACATGCTGGTGAAGTCCCGACAGGCCGAGGATCATGTTCACAACTTAGCCACAGCGTTCGAGCGAATGAGGCTTCATCAAGTTCGCTTGAACCCGACCAAATGTGCCTTCGGAGTTCACTCAGGGAAGTTTCTGGGCTTCACGGTGAGCTAGAGGGGAATCGAGGTGAACCCTGAGAAGCTGAAGGCAATCGAGGAGATGAAGTCCCCGACGAACCATCGGGAGGTGCAGGTGCTGAATGGTCGATTGGCCGCGATGAATCGCTTCCTGTCCAAGGCAAGTGATCGATCTATGCCGTTCTTTGAAGTGCTGATGGCCAACAAGAAGTTTGAGTAGACGGCCAAGTGCGAGGAGGCGTTCCAGGCACTCAAGCAGCACCTCCGCACCCTCCCGCCATTGGCGAAGCCCATCCCAGGCGAGCCACTCTATCTGTATTTGGCTGTTTCTGAATTTGCTGTTAGCTCTGTCTTAGTGAAAGTTGAAGAGGGTAGCCAAGTCCCCGTCTATTATGTAAGCAAGGCACTCGCCAAGTCTGAAATGAATTATCCCGCCGTTGAGAAGTATCTTTATGCGTTGATTCTTACTGCTCGGAAGCTGAGACCTTACTTCCATGCGCATGAGGTTACCGTTTTGACAAATCTGCCCTTGAAACATTTTTTGAACCGACCTGATGTGTCGGGGAGATTAGTGAAATGGGAAGTCGAGCTTAGTGAATTCCGCATTTACTTTGCTCCGAGAACAGCTATTAAGGGCCAGGCGTTGGCGGATTTCATAGCAGAGTCTACAGCCCCTGATCTAGAAGAAGCGGGCCCTGTAGAGGGGGCAACTATGGAAGTCCCGATAACAGAGCAGTCAGAACAGCCCGACGCCGAGAATATTTGGGATATGTACACCGATGGCTCCTCAAATTCAGAAGGATCCGGAGCAGGTTTCGTACTGATACCACCAGACGGAGGCGAGCCCCTCCGATATGCCTTGGCCTTGACATTTAGGGCCACCAACAATAAAGCTGAATATGAGGCTCTCATCACTGGCCTCAGGATTGCTAAAGGAACGGGAGTTGGTCACTTAAAGGTGAAGTGTGATGCTAGCCTGATCGTGAACCAAGTCCAGGGGCGATACGAAGCAAAGATCCCGATGATGAAAAAGTATCTTCGCGAGGTGCAAACCCTGAAGGAGAGTTTCAAGAGCTTCGATATTGAGGCGATCCCGAGGGAGGATAATGCGGAAGCAGATGCCTTGAGCATGTTCGCCTTGGGGACACCCCTCGATGAAAGTCGGAAGGTGCGTTTCTTAGAGAATGTGATCCTGTCAACCACCGATCAATCGGAGGTATGTGCCATTGAGATCAGATCGGGGGAGCCCACGTGGATGACCCCGATAGTCGCGTATCTGACTACGGGGGCATTCCCCGATGACGAAGTAGCAGCCGGCAAAATACGTCGAATAGCACCCAATTATGTGATGGTGGACAATCAACTGTACAAAAAGGGATATGTAACTCTCTACTTAAAATGTGTGGCTGAGCCCGACAAAGATCGGATCCTTAGGGAGGTGCACGAAGGACACTTGGCTTGTCATGAAGGTGCCCAATCCATCGTGAGGAAAGTGGTGAACCTGGGCTATTACTGGCCCTCGATGAATAAGGAGGCAACGATGCTAGTCCGATCCTGTGACGCTTGCCAAAGGTACGCCCCGAATATCGTGGCTCCAGCTGCCAATCTGACGTCCATCAAGAGTGCTTGGCCCTTCGCGCAATAGGGAATCGACTTGGTGGGACCCCTTCCAGTTGCAAAAGGTCAGTGTCGATATTTAGTCGTGGCTATTGATTATTTTTCGAAATGGATAGAAGCTAAGGCATTGACCAAGACAACGGGGAACCATATCCTCAAATTCCTTCAGACCCATATCATATCCCGATACGGGATCCCCAAGGTGGTGATCAGCGATAACGGCCCTCCGTTTAACGGGGCCCAGTGGAAGGAATATTTGAAGGAACTAAAAATTGAGAATCGGACAGCCTCTGTTCGTCATGCTCAAACCTATGGACAGGTGGAATCAGCCAACAAGATCGTGATGGACGGCCTGAAGAAGAGGGTCCATTCCTTGAAGGGCAAGTGGCTGGATGAGCTGGAAACTGTGCTTTGGGCTGTTAAAACAACACCCAAGCGATCGACTGGGAGACTCTGTTAGGCCTTGTTTATGGCACGGAAGCAGTTGCTCCCGTCGAAAGAGCTGTGACATCCCATCGGACGAGGTATTACGAACCTCTGTCGAATGATGAAATGAGGCGTCTGGACTTGGACTTGGTCGAAGAGAAGAGGCGGAGTGCTGAGGAAGTCCTGGCTCGGATGCGCTTGGCAACGGCCCGATATTATAATCGACGAGTCAAGTCTCGACAGTTCTTTGTCGGGGAACTGGTCTGGCGTCGAAACGAATTTACCCTTTTGGATCGGATCAACAAGATGCCACAAAAATGGGAAGGACCTTATAAGGTCGTGGGGATGCCAGCTCGAAATGCGTATAAGTTGGAAGACCTCGATGGCAATGTGTTGAAACATTCTTTTAGTTGCGAACACTTGAAGAAATGTCATGTTTGATATTAAGTCGCCTTCAGTGGTGCAATTTGTTTATCAAAGTCGCCTTCAGTGGTGCAAGTTGTTTATTAAGTCGCCTTCAGTGGTGCAAGTTGTTTATCAAAGTCGCCTTCAGTGGTGCAAGTTGTTTATCGTTTTGAGTCGATATAGACAGGTTTTGAGCCATCAATGAATAAAGAGGTTGCTTCCGACCAGATTTTGCTTAGACTTATCGTTCTAAGTATGCTTAAATCGCCTTAAGTGGTGTAGCTAAATCGCCTTAAGTGGCGTGGTTCCGCCTTAAGTGGCGTGGTTCCGCCTTAAGTGGCGTGGTTCCGCCTTAAGTGGCGGGGTTTTTCCTTAAAAGGCACGATTAAATCGCCTTAAGTGGTGTGGTTCCGCCTTAAGTGGCGTAGTATCGCCCTAAGGGGTGTAGTTAAATCGCCTTAAGTGGCGTGGTTTCGCCTTAAGTGGCATGGTTCCGCCTTAAGTGGCGTAGTATCACCCTAAGGGGTGTAGTTAAATCGCCTTAAGTGGCGTGGTTTCGCCTTAAGTGGCATGGTTTTGCCTCAAGTGGCCTGGTTTCGCCTTAAGTGGCGTGGTTTCGCCTTAAGTGGCGGGGTTTTGCCTTAAATGGCATGATTAAATCGCCTTAAGTGGTGTGGATAAGTTGCCTTAAGTGGCACGATTAAATCGCCTTAAGTGGCGTGGTTCCGCCTTAAGGGGCACGATTAAATCGCCTTAAGTGGTGTGGGTTAAATGTCTTAAGTGACGCGTCGAAAATACTCCAAGTGGTATGATTGAATTGCCTTAAGTGGCGTGGTTATTTCACCTTAGGTGGTGCAGCGATAATCGGAACCAAAAGATATTGATATTATAAAGATCCAAAAGGTTCACGACAAACGAAGGAAATTACAAGGATTCAAAAGTAAAGCGATTAAGCTTGATCCTTGGCAGCGTCGAGGGGAGCAGGGTCCACGAGGTCTGTGACAGAAAGCTCCGCAGTCGGGGGATCAGACCCTGGAAGATTGGCCGCGGGAGGATCGGACTCTGGGAAATCAGCCGTTGAAGGGTCGGTCATCGGGGGCTCAGTGGTCGGGAGGTCTGCACTTGGAGGTTCCACCGTGCCTTCAGCACCCGCAGCCCCCTCGGGGGTGTCGGCCCCGTCGCTCTCCTCGGAAAGGTTGAAATACCTCTCCGCGAAGGGGGCGAGGGTCTGGGACTTGGTGAAATCGATGGCACCACCATACTCCAGATGGAGCTCCTCGACAGCATTCAGCAAGGTGGTCTCCACCTCCGCCGTAAAGAACTTTACCGCGTCCAGTTGGAAAGCCTCTGAGCCCCGATAATCTTCCCGTCCCTTGGCCTCAGCCTCGGCCAGCTTGGTGGGAAACTCAGCAAGTTCCTGCTCCATCTGTCGAGACCGATTGGCGAGAAGGACTTTCTCAGCCTCCAGCCCCGCCTTGGCGTCCTCAAGGGCCTTCTTCTCGAGGACATGCCTGTCCCGATCCTCCGCGCGCCCCTGCTGCTCCTGACTGAGCCTTTGGCGCTCCTGCTTCAGCAACCTCTCAAAATCGTGGACCTGCCTCAGGAGGTCCCGAGTCTTCTGGTTAAGGAGGGCCTGCTCCTTAACCAACTTACCCCTCGACGACTCGGAGGCAGCCAGATCCTCCTTGAGCTTGGCCTGGACCTCGGGGGCCGCCTTGGCTCGCTCGTCCTTCAGGGCCTCCTCCAGGGCCAGGATGTACCCGAAGCAGCGGTGCTGGTCCGCCATTTCCTGTGGAAAAGAAGGGAAGGTTAGTACATGAGAATATCTTACATTATATACTAAGTGTAAAAGCAGGAAGTCTTACCTCCACACGGCGAACGGCCATAGCGCGAATGTCCGCGTGGATGTCCTCTTAGGCCAAGGAGAGTGGAAGCATCATAGACGGCGGAACTGAACCTGCCAGCAGGTGCAGACCTAGTTCCGGTGATACATTGTCCAGACGCAGCGGGACCCCCTGCAATGACTCGACCGGGGTCCAGGGGGCTGCCGCCTGGTCTGGGGCGTAAAGACGATAGAAGCTCCCATCTAAGGGGAGAGGAGGAGGAATGACCTGAGTGTCGGCGGTGCGCGCCTCCGAGCCGCCATGAGAACCCGTCGTCCCCTCGGGAGTCAGGCTCAAGACCGGCGAGGGCTGCTGTGCCGGAGAAGATGGAGGCATCCCTTCAGAAGTCGGCTCCAGCGGGGTCTGCCTAACCCCCCCGACGACGAACCAAGGGCTGGCCTTCGCTCGCCTCCTCAGAAGAATGGGAGACGTCCAGATCAACCACCCGACGGAATTGAGCGTCCGTCAGGGTGTCTTCGGTCCCCGATCTTGTCGGGGCAGGAAGTGACAGGAGGGGTTCTCCGACCTGGGCGTCGGAGGGTGGCGTCCCCGCGGAAGCTCCAGCTCCCGATTGACCTGCAGCTGGAGGACGAGAAGCTTCAGAAAGAAAATCAGGAAGTTGATCAGGATCCTTACACCAGATGACGCGACGGGAGAGGTACTGATCCTTCCCGTAATAATTGTAGTAACCCGCTTTGAGAATGCGGGGAGTCTCTCCTTGCAGGATGCGTTTGATCCCTTCGATCCGGGCTCCCTTATCGGAGGGGATTAACTCATCGGGAATATGCCTCCTGTATAATCGAATTGCTAATCGGAGCTGTTTACCATCCTCGGGAGTCTTGGTGTTGAAGATCTGCTCCATCTTCTCCACCCGGGCCCGCTTGATCTGCTCCGAGGTGGGAGGTGCTGAGGAGGAGGTGGCCCTCTTCGAAGACTTCCTCTTCCTCGCGGGGCGTTGGACAGCATCGGTCTCCGCCTGCTTAAGCACGAGATTGGTCAGCAATGATACCTACTTAGCTGCAAAGACGAAAACGAAAGTGCAGTCAGAATATTACCCAAGGAACAAGGTTGGAGGGGCCATCGTAGAGTTGACCCTCGGAGACAACATCGAGGAGACGGATCCCGGCCAGAACCAGGTCCCGCTCCACGAGGGAGTTGGCATCGAGGGGAACGAAAGAATCCCCCCAACGGTAAAGCTAGATGCAGTGGAGAATCTGGAAATCCTCCTTGGAGTAAGTGTGAAAAGCGGGAGCAGGGTCCGCTTCAACCTCCCATCGGGGCCACGGGATGGAGCTGTTCCGTATGAAGAAATAACTCTTCTTCCAGCCGCTATTGTCGTGCCCCGAGTCAGTAATCAACCCCCGACCTTTGGCGACCTTCCAGGTGTCACCATTCCAGCTACATCGGGAGAGCTGCGCCTTGCTCAACTTAGGCATCCGCGGGTAGAAGGCGCAGACCCCGACGTCATTGCACTTCAGTCCATAGAAGGTCAGGAAGAGTCGGAGGCTATAAGGCCATTGTTGGCGGAGGCAAAACACGCAGAAGGCATTCCACACGCGGATGGCATGGGGGGAGAAAGTATTCGGATGTGTTTTGTAATATTTACACATCTCGACCATGTCACCACAGAAGGGGAAGCGGATCCCTGTCGATATTTTCCCGGTGGAGACAAATACCTCCCCTTCCCGGGGACGAGTGACCACAGAGTCACCCGGGACGCGAGGCCAAGGAAAAGGGAAACGAGGCTCCCAGGTGGAAGTAATGCACCCCTCCCGGAGAGCTGCATCATAGGCGGTGTCTGAAATCTCATTACAAGCATAATCGAACTTGAAGGGCTTCCTCCCCCCGGAACTGGACTCACCGTCTGGAAAGTAATCATGGCAAGAAAAGGCACAGATGATTTCCGCAAAAGTTCGGGTAAGTTGATTGAGATAAAAGGAAAAACTATGCTAACAAGTTTCTTCGGAATCGAAGCAGGAAATCTTACCAGACATCTTGAATCGGTGAAGAAAGGATGATCTTGATGGTCGGAGATCCTGGTCGCCGGAGTGTTGATCAGAGATAGAAAGGAGAGCTTGAGCTTTTGAAAACACAGAGAATGAAACGGTAAAGGAGAACTGAATAGTGCCAAGATTTGAAGTTTTATAGGAGAGAGGATAGCCAAAGAGACGTTGCGATCTGGACCGTTGAAGATGAAACGCCTCCACCTGAATCGTCGAAACACTAGGGACAAAACGGCTAGAAAGCACCTTTTCAGAAAAGCAGACACGGGCACCCAAGCCGTCACTTCATCACCCATCATATTTAATAGCTGAGTAATCGATAAATATTTTTGGATTCGGTGGTTATCCTCGGAATATCGAGAGGTTCGGAGTTAAAAGACACGACGAACTATAAGTCCCCCGTGTCTTGGGGGCAAATGATGGGTTTCGATATAGCCGTCAGGCCCATTAACGGCGACTAAACGGCGAAGTAGGCCCGCTGGGCCCCAAAAGAGGCTTAGAAGACCAATACGAGGGGACCCGACAAGGTCGGTCCCGACATACGAGTTGAACGCTCCCGATCCTATGCCTTTAAGTAGGTCCCGATCCTATGCCTTTAAGTACCGATCCTATGCCTTTAAGTAGGCCCCGACGATATGCCTTTAAGTAGGCCCCGATATTGAATCCCTTAGAATACTGGCCCTGTCCCGATGACGAGGGGCCCCGAGCGGTGACCAAAGGAGATAAATCTGGAGTCCCCGACATCCGTCGGGACCTGCCACTAGAGAACGAGGCCGAGAAACACGCCCACTATCAACATAGTGGGGAAGTGGCCTGAAAAGACGGAACGTGGGCTACTGGCCGAGATGAACGGAACGTGGCAGTTATCTCAACAGGTAACTGAGGTGACCCCTCCCCTATATAAAGGAAGGAGTTACCTCAGGATTGATACATTGAATACTTACATACTGATACTTGCCAGTTTACATCGAAATACTCATTTAAGCATCGGAGAGGGATTCTGGGTCACCGCCCGGTCTATCCCCTTCTTGCAGGATTACTTGGAGCAAAGGAGTTCAGACTTCCGTCAAGAACGTACCGGAGTTCCAACCGCGATCCAACAGTTACTACGATTCCAAAACCTGCAAAAGCCAAACAAAAAGTCTACGTGCATAGCAAAAGTCAACGCGCATAGCAAAAGTCAACGCGCATAGCAAAAGTCAACGCGCATAGCAAAAGTCAACGTGCATAGCAGAAGTCAACGCGCATAGCAAAAGTCAACGCGCATTGCAAAAGTCAACGCGCATAGCAAAAGTCAACGCGCATAGCAAAAGTCAACGCGCATAGCCAAGTCGACGCGCATAGCAAAGTTGATACGTGTAACGAAAGTGGCCAACATCCTAAGAAGCCATCATGCAAGCGGTGCGACTAACGTGACGAACCGCGAGGAGCAAACACGACAACACTTAGGAAAAATATTTTTCTAAGGCATCAAGACAACAAACGACTACTCCCAAAGACGTTTGGCAATTCCCGACAACCAACGAACCCGTTAAGGGAAAGACTACACGTACCAACCAAAGGGCCTTTACGCGAAGGCATGGGGGCAATATGTCCAATTGGGGAATTTTACCACAACTATCCACGGAGGTAAAAAATAAAAAATCGTATAAGGCATGAACTAACGACGATAGCAACGACAACCAACCAGCAATTATTCAACATACAAACACCAATGAGCAGCTCTATACGACAACAACGACAAATAGTTCAAACGAACAACAATATGGCAACATTCAAAAATCAAGTCGAAGCTGTCCTGTAAAATCGAGTTTTCAGACTACCTCAAAACGTGAAAAAAAAAGTATCACAATGGACTCCACTCGTCGAGACAATTTCAGAAAGGTAAGGACCGCGGCGAACGGAGCACGGGAAGGCGGCGCGTGGGTTACACGCGCTGACAAGGCAATACTCACGCGACGGCGCGTCCGGCATCGTCTGGCGATTCCGAAGGCGGCGCTGGAATCCTCGCGATGATCTGAGTCGATTGATGGTGTCAATTTCTGAAAACAAGTCAAGGATCAAACACGAAACTTTCGGGATGCACCTAAGGTTTACGACGGTGAAGAAACTATGAACACACAAATGGTTTCTAGAAATGGTGAAGCAATTACCTGTAAAGAAGAGGGAAGAATGAATTCCCAAAGAGCTGAAAGAATGATTGGGGATTAGTGTAATCACATATCCCGAAAGATTCCTTGGTGATAAGGATTAAAGGAGTAATTCATCTACACCCACGCCTAAGTGCTTACGGTATACTCCACCCTCTTCTAAGTATTTGCTTCTACATACATGATTGTTTTGGTATTACGCGTATCAAACTCATCATTCTACATGCATGTTTACATATCGCGTGATTCATGATTTAATAATCGCTAAGTCGTTTTAGAAGTATACGGATTATATTTCTAACATCACGTAATTACGTTCTTGCCATGACCGTTACTTGTGCATGCATGTTAATAAAAGCATGTCCGCATAACATATAACTAATTGCTTATATCCCTAACGGTGATAATGTTTGCACGTTACATATGCGCATTCTCTATTGCACTAACCGTGATGACAGGAAATAAAGTCAGTCGGTCAGAAAATCAAAGGACGGACGAAATCAAGACTTCTACGTCCAACCAACAATCAAAACCGGAAGGTTAACGTCAAGCTCAAATTGGACGCGTATCCTAACTTAAAATAGAGTCAAGAAAGGTTTTAAACCGTTTCTTGACTCGGGGGCAAGTGATGGATATGTGTCCAATTCGAGTTCGTATTTATATTTAGGGCCTCGTAAACACGTCAAAATTACATCACAGCTTGAAAAACGTCTGCCAAGGGTCAAAACGGTCCGGAAGCGCGTTACGCGCGTCCGGATCGGATCTCCGGATTGCACGGCAAGCCGGACCTCGCCGAATTGCCCAAATTCGACGAGGTCCGGATTGCATTACGGGTATTGCGCGATTACCGTTTACGCGATTACCATTACGTGTAGAGAAGTCAAGTTCGCGTATTGCCAATATTAATGATAGTTACCACTTGCTTTTGAACCGTCATCAAACCGCTTTAAAACCGGGTCCGGTCCCAAGGAAGCCTATAAATATGAGGCCTTGGCCACCCATTTTCACACATCCTCTCATTTGCCCAACTTTGGTATTTTGAGCTCTGACTGCTCTCTAGAAATACTTTCTCTCTCTAAGATTACCTTTTTAGCCCTATAGTGACTTAGGCATCGGAGAGGGCTCCACTAGCACCCCCCCCCCCCCCCCTCTCCGTGCTAGTACTGGCTCTTCGTGCAAGAATCAGCGCCCCGGACGCTCAGACTTGTGCACAGACTGCCATCCGCTTTCCCGAGACACATCCGCTTTTCTGAGACTCAACCGTTTCCAGAGACACAGACGCCTCCCGAGACACAACCATTTCCCGAGACTCAGACGCCTCCTGGGACACAACCGTCTTTCGAGACACAGGCTTTTCCGAGACTCAGTGACAAAACCGAACACTCGTCATCAACACAAGGCGAAAACCTCTTTCGGACGAAGGGTGACAGCCCAAAAACCCGCTCAACCACTCAGACAGACGCGTCCACACGACCCAGTTCATCCAGGACGCAACAATACCCTTTGGATCTTTTAATGTTACTCTGGAGTAAACATTTCATTCAAGAATCCATTCTTTAATGTGGATCATAAACATTTACTTTACTTTTATTAGACAATCTCAAACAAAACTGTGTCTTAATCAAGCTCCCTTCCAACGCACAGATCATTAAGAGGTTAGAGCTGCCTCTATGGGATCTCAGACTTAACTCATACATCCACAACTTAATGTCATTAATGGGTAAATAATATTTACTTGTCTAACTCTTAACTGTAACTTTCAAAGTCCGATTATATTTCTCACAATACTATTTTCATAAATGTATGACATGTTCTCTCAAGAAGGCTTATTAATGAACTAAATGTCATATCATACTTCTATACATTTCTCATAAAAGTCACCACACATATCAGACATTATAAGTTTTCACGTTTATATCTAATTTCTTAAGCAAATAGATATAGTCATAAAATTAATAAACGTGATTAACTTCATTAAAACTTAATACAGAAAAATAAACATAAATTCATAAGTTCAAGAAGAGATACAAATTATCCCCCTATTCTTGACACTTATTATTTTTTCGCATAAATAATCATGCAATAAGCGAGATATACGAAATATTACATTTTATTCATGTATGAAAAACAATTGATTTAACCTTTTAGTAGCACTCATTTATGAACAGTTGACATGAGACTTTCTTATCTTCATTATTCTTCATAAACATACGAGCTAACTCAGTATCACTTAATGAACACTTTGTAGTGCTCTCATAAATATCGAGTTGTCTTTAGTCATCCTTAAAGTCTTTAATCTTGCTCCATAAATTAGTCAACTCAAACTTCTACAAACTCTACAACTCAAAACTTAATGGTTGTAAGTTTGTACATACGAGTGGCTAATTACATAATTTGTACACTTATCCACAAAACTTCATAATTTCTGTTTCTTTATTGTTTGTGGAATAAATCAAAATCATTCGCATTAACTTCAGATTTACTCTGTTATATCGCGTTTATACTTTATGATTTGACTTTCTATTTAAGTTGTGTACCCGTAAGGGTACTCTTTAATTGTGTTAAGTCAAGACCTAATAACTTCAGAGGAAACTGACTTACACGGTTTAGAAAGTCAATCTTATTAAACACAATAACAGAACATACATGCGAATTAACTATAATAGCTGCAAATCACATTATTGCTCATTCATAAAATAAGCTAATATAGAATCAGCCAATCATTCAGAGTATATCATAATCGACCTTTGGGCAACAACTATAATATACTATCATTAAGTAAATGTCAATTAGGGAATAAACTATAATAGATTCAGATAATCAATAAGAATCGACCTTTGGGCAACGACTATAATACACTAATCTTAATTAAATGCCATAACATTATTTGGAAATTATCAATATATATTATAACCGACCTTTGGGCAACGACTATAACACACGAATCTTAATTCAATTCCATAACATTATTGGACAATTAAAGAAAATCTCCAGTTAAATATATAAGTTATCTTTGGATATACAAATATATAGAACCAAAAGATCTTAATTTTCCCATCATGTTTACCGGCTATAAAAAGCGATTCACCTTTGGGCAAATCCTAAAATTTTAGTAACCTGTAAATGACAGTTTATCCAATCATGTATACAGTAATAGGCATTCATTATTATCATGGATAAATGACAGTTGTATTATATGCATGAAACAAATAAACATTCTAGAATAGCCACTTTGGTGACAATAATCTACTTAAAATACAAGTGCATGCATATAATTATTGATCTTTCTTTAGACATTACTATTGTATTATACGCATGAACAAATAAACATTCTAGATTAGCCACTTTGGTGACAATAAACTACTTAAATTATATGTTCATGCATATAATAGTTGATTTTCTCTAGGCATGACAACACATTCTAGTCTTGTCACTTTGGTGACTAGAAACTAACCATAATGTCATATTGATAGTAACACAACGCACATCTCTCTCCTCTAACTGTTTTTTTCTAGAGTGAGAATATCCTCTCCGTGAGTGTGAGAGCCACCCAGCCGCGATGGCTTGCCTTCTACGCTATAATGATTGCGCCATGATTGAATCCTTGCCATGACAGACACTGCTTCAGATAGGTATTCCTGGTATCTTGCTGTGCTCGCCCCTTCATATTATTGATCCTACGTCAATCCGGGATCATTTTTTCATATGCATTGGGTTTCCTGTTTGTGCGAGCGTGCGAGTGCCAGTTTCGTAGGTATTAGATATCTAATATGATACTTTTCATACGTTTATCTTCCCTATGATTTGTGGTGTTCAGGGACCTCTGTTTGGGTATTTTTTGTGTTGTGTATCAGTCTTTAGGTTTTCTGTTGCTCTCTGATTTCAATTCTGTTAGATTACCAGGTTTTTCGTACTGTTGTTTCTTGTTGAATTTCTTGAGTGCTTTTATTGCTCTGGTTTAATCATGGGGGAGGAAGGGGAAATATTCATTGGTTTGGAGGGCGGGTTGGTTGATTTTGATGGTGCCGTCTTCGTTGGTAAAGTTTACTCAGATAAGCCGATTCGATGTATTGCGGTTCAAAATGTGCTTGAGAAATCCTGGGCGAGATTTGGTCTGGTTCGTATTTTGGAAGTAGGAGAGGGCATTATGAGGTTTGTGTTTCGTAACATGGAGGAGGCGAAGGAGATTCTGGAAGCAGGTCCTTGGTCGATTCAGGGCCACAGCTTGAGCATCCAGAAATGTCACAGTCAAATGGTATTGAGTGAGATATCTTTTAATCGGATTTCGTTTTGGATCCAAATCCAAGGCCTGGTGAGGGATCAGCTTACTGAGAAAAATGCGGGGATTATTGCTGATAAACTTAGCTGTGTAAGCTCTATTGAGAAGGTAGGGGAGATTGGCGTCTCTGGCAGAGGTTTTATGAGAATGAGGATTGACTGGGACGCGACTAAGCCTCTATTGCCAGGGTTCTGGACCTATAGTGAAACAAGGGGCAAGTATGGGGTGGATGTGTATTATGAGAGGCTCTCTGATTTTTGTTATGCTTGTGGAAGATTAGGTCATGCAAAGTCTCATTGCTCAATTCCAGTAAAAATTGCTGATTGGAAAGAAGGGAAGCCATTATATGGGCCATGGATGAGAGCCTTGAGACCTAAGAAGTTGGAGTCTAGTGAGCGTGTAGTTGGACGTGAAACTAGTAAGAAAATGCACACCAGCTGGGATGAAGTCATGGAAAAGTTTGCGAAAAAAAAGTGGCTTCAGGAGGAAGCTGATTCTTCTGAAATGGAAATGGGAGGTTTGTCAGAGAAAGTTCAGAATGCTGAAAAAGGAGTGTGGTGATAGGGTTGGGGAAGAAAGACGCAATAATCTCGCTGATGGAGATTGTCTA
Source organism: Clarkia xantiana subsp. parviflora (assembly GCA_036873135.1). Taxonomy (NCBI): domain Eukaryota; kingdom Viridiplantae; phylum Streptophyta; class Magnoliopsida; order Myrtales; family Onagraceae; genus Clarkia; species Clarkia xantiana. Next base: position 15,497,523 of record JAPTYO010000001.1, read on the forward strand.
AAAATTGGTGATGAAAGTATAAAGGAGCAGCAATTGGAGGGTGGACATGAGAGTTCTAGCAATTGTCGCAGGCTTTGTAAATTTAAGCCTATAAGAAGGTATTCTAATGGGGGTATGCAAAGTTTGGGGGGAAGAGAGGGAGATGCTATTCTTCTGTGTGGGAGCAAAAGAGGAGCTTTGAGTCCTGGTGAGGGGAATGCTTTGAAGAAGAAATTTACTTTGGAACCTGAAAACAACAAATCTTCTGCTGGATCAGTGAGGAAGAAAGGTAAGAAAGGGAGAATTAAAGAGAAAGCTTGCCACAAGCTAAACCCAGAGGACTTGTATGAAGTAGAAGTTAACACAGGGATACAGGGTGTTGGTGACTGGCCCCAAGTAGTCACCAAAGGGTCATGAATACTATTAGTTGGAACTGTCAAGGTTTGAGGACTCCCTTGACAGTTCAGCACCTGAAAAGCCTCATCAGGAAATTTGATGTCTCTGTTTGCTTCCTCATGGAGACAAAGAACAAGTTGAGCTACTATGAAGGTGTGGGTAGGAGTATTGGTATGAGGAATTCCTTTCACATTGAGCCTGAAGGGTTTTCTGGTGGCCTTGCTCTTTAGTGGAGGGATGGGGTGAATGTGGAAATTAGGGGTGCTACAAAAAACATTATTGATACTAAGATTTGGCTAGATGGAATGGAACCTGTGCTTATGACATGGGTATATGGCAATCTAGACCCAGTGGAGCGCAGTAAGAACTGGGATGTGCTTAAGATGGTGGGGGGTTTGAGAAAATAAGCATGGCTCTGCATAGGTGATATGAATGATATTTTGGAGCCTTCAGAAAAGGATGGGGGCAAAACTGAGTGGAGCACCAGAATGGAATGTTTTGCAAAGATGATCAGTGAGGCTTTTTTGGTGGATATTGGATGCAAAGGTGCAAGATTCACATGGTCAAATAACCAGGAGGGGGAGGACAGACTAAGGGCCAGGCTGGATAGGGGCCTTGTGAATAATGAGTGGCTCCGTCAATTTCCAAAATCTGTTGTGCTGGGTTTAGAAGCCATTGGTTCTGACCACTCTCCCTTAATCTTTTTCACGATTTATGAGGACAGTAGAACACCAAAGACTTTCATATTTGAGAGAGTTTGGTTGAGTAGCTCTAACTGCAGAGAGGTGGTTAAGCAGGGGTGGGGACCTGCTAATACTTGGGAGAGTTCGGTGACCATAAAGCACAAGCTAAGCTCTTGTGGGAAGGCTCTTTTAAAATGGAGCAAGAAAGAGTTTGGTAATAATCAAAGAAAGATTGCTGCAATTGAAGGGGAGTTGGCACGATGTCAAGACTCTGGCAATGAGCATTTTAACAAAGATACCAAAGAAATCTTGATGGACCAATTAAGAGAGCTGCACAGATTGGAAGGGATATATTGGCACCAAAGGGCTCGGGTAAATTGGATAAATGATGGTGATAGTAACTCAAAGTTCTTTCACCAAACCACAATGCAAAGGAGGGCTCGAAACAAGATCCTTAGACTCAGAAATGATCAAAATATCTGGGTTGATAAGGAAGATGAGATCCTTGGTCTCTGTAGCAAGTATTATGAGGAAATGTTTAGGGCTAATCCTGGGCAGAATTGGGACAAGGCTCTATGTCATCTGAAGAGTGTTGTGGGTGATGAGATAAACAGCAGTCTAACCAAGGAGATTACTGATGTGGAGGTGAGACAAGCAGCTATGCAATTTCGGGGTGGCAAAGCACCAGGACCTGATGGGTTTTTTGGAATGTTTTATCATAGCTGCTGGGAGGATATTGGGGCTGATTTGACCAGAGCAGTAAGAGGTGTCTTTGAGTCTGGTTTAGATTTAGGCTGTGTCAATAACACTGATATTGTCTTAGTACCTAAGGTTGCTTGTCCAGAGTCTCCAAGTCAGTTTCGCCCTATAAGTCTATGCAATTTTGTGTATAAAATCTTTTCTAAAATCCTGGTAAATAGGCTCAAAAATATCATTCCATCAATTGTCTCACCCTATCAAAGTGCGTTCATGGCAGGTCGATTAATCCATGACAACATTATTGTGCCCCATGAAGCTTTTCATCGTTTGAGACTTAAAAAGAAGGGTAAGAGTGTGGAGTGTGCCATTAAGATAGATATGGAAAAGGCTTATGATAGGGTAGACTGGAAATTTCTGTTGGCTGTTATGAAGAAAATGGGTTTCTGTGATAAGTGGGTTGGCTGGATAAAAATGTGCATAAAGAGTGTTTCTTATTCAGTCATGGTGAATGGCAAAAGGGGTGCTAGTTTTAGGCCTACTCGTGGGATTAGACAAGGTGATCCCTTGTCACCATATTTGTTCATTTTACTGGCTGATGTGCTTTCACAGATTATGATTGATGCAGTTGAGGCTGGTCAGTTGAAGGGAGTCAAACTGAGAAGAAATTGCCAAGTTTTATCACACCTCTTCTTTGCAGATGACTCTTTGTTTTTTCTCAAAGCTGAAGAAAGAAATGTGAGGGTGTTAAAAGCTGTTTTGGAGGATTATTGTGCAGCTTCAGGGCAACTGGTCAACCTGAGTAAATCATCTGTGTTCTTCAGTGCAAATGCCCATGATGAGTGGAAGGAATACATTTCTGGTATCCTTGGCATACCACCAACAGATGACCCAGGAAGATATTTGGGATTGCCTATAATATGGGGTAAGTCAAAAACCCAAGCTTTGGGATTCCTTAAAAGTCGTATAATAGGAAAAACTCAGGGTTGGAAACAAAAACTCTTGTCTCAAGATGGGAGGGAAGTCCTAATAAAGGCAGTCATCCAGGCAATACCCACCTTTGCGATGTCACTGTTTCAGCTCCCCAAGACTTGGTGCAAGGAAATCAACATCATTATTGCTAATTTCTTGTTGGGGAAGCAAATGGGGAAAGGAAAATGCACTGGTTGAACTGGAATAGCCTCACAAAGCCAAAGAATGGGGGTATGGGGTTCAAGAAATTGGAGCTATTCAATATGGCTTTGCTTGTCAAAATAGCATGGCGTATAACTGCTGAACCAGATGCTTTCTGGGTTAGAATGATGAAAGGCATCTACTTCCATGATTGTGATGTGTTGGAGGCTAAAAGAGGGGGGAGAGCATCCTAGGCCTGGTCTAGTGTGTGGAATGGCTTGCAGGTGCTGAAGAGCAAGGGTATTTGGGTGATTGGAAATGGTGAGAGAGTAAATGTTTGGCATGACCCTTGGATCCCATCCCTAGAGGGATTTTGTTTGAGAAGCAGAACCAGTCAAGTAGTGGATGGAAACCTTCGAGATACCAGCTTGATCACTGATGAAGGTACTAAGATGAGCTCTGAATCAATTAGGGGAGCTGTCACCCATGAAGAAGCTCTGGGATAAAGGTGGATATAGCTAAGCTGCGGAGATTAGAGGATTGGTGGATGCATATTGTGAATAAGATTGGAGGTAAAGATGAAAAAATGCAAGTTATGAAATTGATTGCTTTCACTTCATGGGGCATATAAAAAGAAAGGAGTGCTGCAGTTTTTTAAAAAAGAAGACCAGATGAAAACAGGGTTGTCTATGGAATCAAAAAGGCAATGAATGAGTATTATCTGCTTAGAAATGAAGTGATTATGATAGATCATAAGAGCACTCCTGTGTGTGAATGGGAGAAACCTCCAGACGAATCTATTAAGATCAATTGTGATGCTTCTTGGAGTAGTACCTCTGTTGAGTTTGCTCTTGCTGCACTAGCTAGAGATTCAACCGGCAATATAATTGCTGGGAGTGCGAGATTAGTCAAAGCACAAGATGCTGAAATCTCTGAAGCAATGGCTATTGAGGAAGGCATGAAGTTAGCATTACTCAAAGGATGGGTTGAAGTGACTATGGAATTAGATGCTAGCAATGTCATTGAGCTTAATGAGAAGTTCCCTGCTTCTAGATCATGGAAGTGCAACTCTGTGATCACACGCATCAGGAGACTCATTGGAAGACTTGGGCATGTTAGCTGGCACCGAGTTAGTAGGAGTGCTAATAAGTGTGCTGATTGGGTAGCAAAAAACTTGAGAAGGGGGTTGTGTCCACAGGACTGGGGGACTCAGCCACCACCTCCCTTACTGGAGCTTCTTTTGCATGATTGTAAACTACTTGTATTTTGTCTATCTGATATTTGAATAAAACAAGTATTTTTGGTAAAAAAAAAAAAAGTCATATTGATAGTAATGTCCCATTAAACCATAACCTTATCATTCTAGTTCAATCACTTTGGTGATTAGAAACTAACTATAAAGTCATGATGACCGTAAATGTCTCATTCATGCATAACGTTATCATTCAGTTCAATCACTTTGGAGATTAAAAACTAACTATAAAGTCATCCATATAGGCTTTAAAGTGATATTTATTTATAACTAAATATAACCTGATATCATAACGGTTATCATCATATGATTGAAACATCACTAGAAAACATTAGGTTTGGCTAAAATGTTTTAACCCATAAAGTTTAGGGTTAACAGGTCTTTTGGTCAATGATGTTTGACAACTTTAGAGTTTTAGTCAATGATGTTTTTTTTACCTAGTTTTAGTACCATATGTTTGCATATTTTTTCTAGTTTTGGTCTAACCGTTACATTCCGTCCATTTTTTGACATGTACAAGTCACGTGATCCACCCTAAACTTTCAATTTTGTTCAATTTAGTCCCTCTAATACTTTCTTAACCTTTTTTTTAATTCAATTTAGTCCCGAAGTTTCAAAAATTCAATTGGACCTATTGTCCAATTGGGGTCAATTTTGAAACTTCGGGACTAAATTGAACAAAAAAAAGGTTAAGAAAGTATTAGAGGGACTAAGTTTAAAGTTTAAAGTGGATCACGTGACTTGAACATGTCAAAAAATGGACGGAATGTAACGGTTAGACCAAAACTAGAAAAAATCTGCAAACATATGGTACCAAAACTAGGTAAAAAAAAAAACATCATTGACCAAAACCCAAAAGTTGTCAAACATCATTGACCAAAAGACATGTTAATGTTAACCCTAAAGTTTATGGTTTTACACCATAAAACTATAATTTTCATTAGTGATTAGCGGAAGCAATTATCAAGGAAAATTTATATCATTCATCATGATTGATAATCCAATTAAAAAATTTACGTTCATAAAAAGAAAACTAATTTCAACCGATGAATAAAACTTAATTCAGATTCTAAGCTAAATTAATAGCTTATCCTTCATTATTGAAACATAATCAACTCTTAACTTCAAATTAGAATCACATAATCTAATATGCTATTCATTCATCATTCATTCTTACATAACATCATCATCATGATTTAGAATTCATACACACATTGCATGCGAGTTTTATTTGACTACCAATAACATACCCCAAATTCATCATTCATGTGTATGTTTATACTATTATAAGCATACGATTCTAAATACGTAATGAACGAAACAAGTAAATCTATGAATTGATACTATACATGATAAAGCAACGTAAAATGATTTATCATTATGCTATCCAATATTAAGAAAGACAACATAAAGGGAGAGAATTACCTTAACTTTAATATAACCAGCAATGAGAAATTCCCTTTCTTAATATGTGATGTTATCAAATAACGTTGAATGCCATTGAAAGCTATGATGAAGCTTAATTAAGGCTTCCTTTAGTGATGTAGGTAATATGCTGCTGGATTGGGGCGGTCTCCACAGCGGCATTTCCTGCGCCGATATGGCATCCTCCGATATACAGACCTCTCGGTTGTTTCCCGTGAAACCCGAATTATTCAATTCAGTCAGTGAATTGAATATCCGTTAGAATAATATACGACCAATTCAATCGTTAAACTCATTAGCGTGAAAATTAAACTAATTGTACACAAAACATGATCAAACGAAATTCAATTGAACATTCGTCAACAATTAGATTACGAAACCAGCAAAAATTCTCCAATTCCACCTATTGAAGCAGACTAAAACACTCCCACCGATTAACATAAGCAATAACTGCATTAAACAAAGGTTCGTAACCGTGAATTAATTCGACGACAGTTCGATCGTAAGGATTTCGACTCAATTCATGCAATTCAAACGTGATTACGAATAAACCCTAACTAGGATGTTCTGTAATCCTAACACAAAACATGATCAACAACACTGGCTATGATACTACATGTAAGTTTTACAAACCCTAATTGCCAGGATCTTGATCATGCTTTATGAGGAAAGATATAGAGATGACTTACCCGGTACTGAGTTTGATTACGTTGATCTTATTAGACTGACGATTCGCTTCTCTGAAGAACGGTTCTACTTTTTTCCATTGTCCATTCTTTATGTCAGAGACCAGTTGATGGAGAACTGCTCTTACTCTCTGTCTCCGTCACTGGCAGGAGAGATGACGTTTATAATAAACTTTTTAATCTGGTACGCCCATCAAATAACCAATTGAACGGTCTAGATTAAATACATTCCATAAAGACATATGTTGATATAATACATTATTCAATATATCTATATTCATTAATATTATCTAGCCACATAATTAGAATATATATTGTAACATTAAATATATATTCTTACATTTATAGTTACGGGCAAGTAAAATGCTTGGCTTGCTAGTATATAATAATAATTTACACAGTTACAGGCAGAGCTTCGTCCCCATTTACGAACTCCCCTTTGTCATCAATCTAGAACAATAACAGAGTAATCATAATTCTGAGATATCCTCCATCCAAGTAACTGGACAACAGAACGATGACTCCACTCCATTAAGAAAGACACTTCACCAGCCAGTTGGACCGTAGAGTAGAGGTGAGATGAAGGTTTGTTGAGCTACCTGATTTCATGTTCGTTTCTCATCTCAACCAGATGGGCACTAGACATTGCAAACCTTCTCTTGATAGAATTTCAGACTGACCCACCACAGTGGTTCAACCAATGATGCATAAGTTTAGCATGGTTTGTGGCATGACTTTTCAGCAACCACAGAAGAAAGGCCCCTGAACACCAAGTAGCAAGATGAACAACAATTCAAATCAAATACATTACAAACAACCCTAAGGGCACGTTTGTTTGCCGGTATTGCGATATCCTAATACCGGTATTAGCTAATACATACTTAGCTAATACAATGTTTGATTGAGCCATGTATTATGATATCCTAATACAATGTTTGAATGAACTTTGTATTAGGATATCCTAATACAATGACTAAAAGACCTAAATATCCTTACTTACATATTCAGTGAAGGTATATTTTACATATAATTAATTTAACAAAGATAAAATTTAACAAAAAAAGTAACTTCAATTATTTAAAATAATATTTTTCATAAAAAAAAAATCAAATTTATATATAAATAGTAAAACCTATTTTTGTTAATGTATAAATACGTATATATATAAAGAACGTAATACAAAAGAATTGAAAAAGTGATTAGCCCGATTCGGCCCGTTCTAATCGGGTCAGCCCGAACTAAACCAAAGCGGCATAAAGCAACCCGACCGGAACAGCCCGAATTGCTCAGCCCGGCCCGAACCGCACAGCCGGGCCAGAACTGACCAGCCCGGTCTGAACCGCACAGCCCGGTCTGAACCGCACAGCCCGGCCCGAACTAACCAACACGGCCCGACCCGAACTGACCTGCCCGGCCCGAACTGCACAGCCCGGCCCGAACTGACCAGCCCGGCCCAAACCACCCAGCCCAGCCCGAACCACCCAGCCCTTCCCGAACATGACTCGCCCCGACCTGACACATTCCGAAGTTTCGATGTAAACGAGGTCCGGCCCGAAATTACGATGTAAACGGTGAAAGTTTGCCATATATTACAAGGGTCAATTGGTAATTATGAGATTGATATTAGCTAATGCTTTACTTTTAGATGGTATTAATTAATACAAAATTCATTCTATAATTGAGTATTAGCTAATATCAATACCAAATCGACACAAACACGGTATTAGCTAGTACCGGTATTAGGATATCGCAATACCGGCAAACAAACGTGCCCTAATTTTCAACTCCTGAGTTGCTGCAACATGTACATAAATAAATTACAAAAATGAATGTAATGTGTGTATCTATCTATATAACATCTATCGATAATGTACCTAAAGGGTCATTACATCACTGCATATACATAATCTGCAGAAGCCTTGTACCCTCAACCCAATTCACTGCATATACATAATCTGCAGAAGCCTTGTACCCTCAACCCAATTCACACAACACAACCACCATTTTCCTAGCAGTGCATTACCACTCACACTTCACCCGATCCCACCATGATTACTGCTTTTAGAGCTCTCATTCATTTTCCTACCACCACATGCCAAAGATGGACCTGCTTGATTTTCAGATGAACCTGGGTTCTCTGTTAAGAACTGTTCCCAGAACACATCGTTGATTCCACTTGCAACAACTGCAGAACATACCTCTCTTTGCTCCATCATGGCAACTGAATCTGAACCAGCAGAAACACATTTTGGCTCAGAATTCATATCAATCCTATTTTCTGCATCAATGTTCAGTTCACAGCTAGTGGCTTCATCAATGTCCACAACTGATGCCAGAGAAATGCCTGTTCGACTTTCTCTAGCGTCTTGTACAATTTCCTTCCAATAAGATAGGGATGAGTCCAAACGATCAAAGACTCCGACCAGAGTATGCAACTCCCTATCTTCATCAATCTGGGCGATATCAAAATCTTCAATCAAACCAATCTGAGGAAATCTTCTTTTCCTGTCTTGGAATGCAAGTTTTTCCATGACATGAGACAAAATAGACAACATACACCTGTGTCTTTGTTTGATCCTCTGGAAATCCTCTCTCAGCTGCTGAAACTGCAGTTCAAAACCCCGCTTCTCCTCTTCTTGCTTCCCTAAGTCTGACCGAAGCAACTCTATATCTTGTTTAAGTTTATCGATTGTGTCCTTGAAGCGCTGTCTTTCTATATCAGTCAAAGGAGGAGAATTAGCCCCTTGACCTTGGATTGAAGAATGGCTGTGGACCGGTTTACGCCGATAGATGTTCGTCAAAAGGTGCGGCTTTCCTCGAACAAAATCATCATTACTGAATTCCCATTGCTCAGGATCAATCTTTCGAAACCCCTATCATTAAAAAAAAAGATCAATTCCAATGGAGCTACTAAAACTGAACAGCAAGATATCAACTTACATAAGTATTTAGCTGCCTGATGAAGCTAGAGAAGTTATTATGCTTGAAGAATCTTGGGAGTAATTCAGTGGAAAATTGCAACGGATTCAATACGATGAAGCTCTTGCTATTTTGACTCCAGGACACAATTGCATCTGTGGAAGGATCATCCACCATCTCATATGTCTTTAAGAGGAAGGGAGGCAAGGAACTCGAACCGCCTAGAGACTCATCCATCTTCTAAGCACCTAGAAATTAACAGTTACACTGTTAAAATCCAATCATTCTGACAAACCTCACCAGTATTCGAAAGAATGATATCAGAACTGACTAGCCAAATTTTCAAATACATAGAATCTATAAAGAATATTTAAACCGTACATCATGAAACCATAAACGGAGTAAGATAAAATCATCACAAATTCAAATTCGGCAATGAATAAGTACTCTGTCTCTGTCGGGGAAGTGGCAGAAGACGCTAAATTCCAAGAATCCCTAAAGACAGATGAATCCTTTGAAAAGGATCACCTTGGAATCCCAATTCCCAAGCAATTTTCTTCACCTGCCAATCAAAATCAACTATCCAGGGAAATTGGAATCCCAATTGGAAATTTCTAGAAGGGAACAGTCACTCTTGATCCTAACGAAACATGCAATAAGTGTCACCTGGCTAAAAGAACGCGCATTGCCAATGAAAAAAAAACACTACCCGACGGCTGATATACCTCAGTTGTTAGGGCTAAAGAGAAGAACGTGGAGATGGCTGAACGGAGAAGGCCGGCAGCGCGGAGATCGGCTCGATCAGGGGCGACGCCGGCATGTCAGGGACTCTAGCGTGGTGATATTCTCGAACCGGTAGTGTGAACTGAATAGCTGCGGCGAAGAGATCGCTCGCCAAGTAAAGCAACAAGTGGAGCTTGGCTAGATTCTCGACCAGGCACGGCGATAAGCCTAGAAAAAGGGGGCGCCAGCGACAAATCAACTAGGGGCATCAGAGACGGGCTCGACCAAGGGTATAAGCGACGGGCTCGACCAGGGGAGTCAGCGATGAGATCGACCGGCGTCGACGAAGGGCGTCGGTTACGGGCTCGGTCCTCTCTCCTTTTCTCCCTCCCTCTCCCTCCTAAAGTAGGCATGGGCATAAAAACCGGTTCTACTGAACCGAACCGGAACCAAACCGGAACCGAACCGTTATGAACCGGTTCAGAATGAACCGGTTCATTTATGGTTCGGTTCTAAAGGGGTAAAAGTGGTCCGGTTTTAGAGCGGTTCAAACAGGTTCTGAACCGGTTCAGAACCGGTTTTCCCAAAAAAAAACTAAACCCCCCCCCCACAAGTAGCCGACTGTTGCTATCTTCTTCTATCTATAGCAAAGACCTAATTTGGCTACTCCACCATCTTCAATCTCCATCGATCGCCTGCTCCGACGCCATCCGCCGCTCGCTTGCCGACTGCCGCTTGCTCTCTCGCCGACCATCGCCTACTCCACTATGCGGTGCACTCTGTTCTTTTCACATAAAGAATTGTACTGTGGTAAGAAATTTATGATGAAATGTTGTTGTTAATGAATTGATGGATTGTTGTTGTCAATGAATTGATGATAATGATAATTCACCAGCTCTGCTCTTGTTTTTTCCGACGTAATTTTTATATAACTTATTAATTCTTGATTTTGGTCTTTCCCACAATAATATAAACGAAGTTGGGTTTTCTAGGAATGTAAATTTTTCATGTATTGAGTGTTTGGTTGTAGACATCTATCTATATATCTTTTGCAATTTACAAGAATATATAGCCTCTTGGTAACTTTAGTAGAATCTGAATATGAGCAAATATTAGAAATTGTAAAGTGTTGCGTGGGAATGCACGAGTTATACTGCTGAATAGTTTGTGGTTTGACTGTTACATGGTTTTGATGGACTTTCTTCTACTTGTGCGCATTCCATTATTACTTATTGGTTCTCAGCTAGTTATATAGCGTAACTTGTTCAAATCAGCTTGGGTCACTTATAGGCTTTAAGGTTGTTTGGTATTTGTGGATCTGGCATGGTGAAATAAAAAGAACTTAAGAGGAAGACCCAGGCTGAGAGGTGTAGATCCTTCTATATTAATGGCATCTTTTAAATTTATAGTTTCAATGAGTATACTGAGATACGTATTTAACTCTCTTTTGATTCTCGGGTTTGGCCTTTCTGTAGCATTGGTCGTTGTGGATGAAGAAGCCAAGAAGAAAGCCCGACTAGAAAGGTTTAATCAAATGCAAAGAATGAGGAAGCTAAGAGGAAAGCAAGAGCAATTAGGTACTACATTTTTACAATCCTTAAAGAAGCAAGTGATTCAATTTTATGTAGTGGAATCTGATAAAAATAAAAATTATATGTCTGCAGATTCTCAAAGTCTCCTAGCTCCATTTCACAAGTGAGTACCAAGGCTGAAGTTGCTAGAAGTGCTGGTGAAGGGACATGAGGAGCGGTGCCATTTTACATTTTCTTGTTTTTGTTTTTACGTAGTAAGTATTTTGCATTTGCAGTTTCTATAATGCCTATCATATTGATTGTTGCTTATTTCTATCCACTCTATTTTGGCAGGTGTAGGTTCGTAGTTTTACTGCAACTAACGTTAGAAGCAAAGAATCCTTAGTCTGATAGGACACACAATGGCGGCTTTGAGGAGAGTATAACCCTGCCGCATTGGAGATGTTGTTATGCTCTTTGTTTATAACAACTTAACTGGTGAAATCTAGTACTAAATATGTAATACCTTCTCCTGCTTACTTCTCCTGAAGAATATGAGAAATTATTTACTTAGGGAACTTTTTCGCCAGAAATATCAGTTTGTATTATCAACATATGATTCACTTATGTATTATCAACTTCAGTGTATTTTTTGAATTTTTTTTGTTGTTAAAAAACAGGTTCGGGCCGGTTCGAACCGGTTTTGAACCGGTTCTGCTATGGTTCGGTTCCATAGCTCTAAATTAGGTTCGGTTCTCACCTGGTATAGAAAACCACTTGAACCACAAATATGGTTCTGGTTCGGTTTTGAACCGGTTCGGTCCAGAACCGAACCATGCCCAGCCCTATCCTAAAGTGAGAAATATTGTCGCTTTCAAGTTAACTACTTGTTGTTTAACGACTTGGCCAAAAAAACGACTTGTTTTTTCTGGTTGTAAAAACCAGTGTTATCAGAACCCGACCGGACCGGCGGTCCGACCAGGTTCGAACCGGAACCGGACCCCTCTACGGTCCGGTTCACGAAATTCCAGAGGATGTAAGCGAACCCGGTTCGAAAGGCCGGTTTTCATCGAACCGGACGGTTCTGAGCGGACCGGGCGGTTCACCGGTCCGCCGATTCGGACACCATACCCAAAAAAAAAAAAATCAGTTTCAAAGCGCCGCAACCAGGAAACCCTAGTACCCTACCTCCAAAGTGCCGCAACCAGAGCTTTTGCCAAAACTCAAAATCAATATACTTTTGTTTTTGGCAATAACAAATCAAGAATACTTGAAGCAAGCACACAAGAAGGTTAAGAACAAATGTGGAGGACTTGAAGAGAAGGAAGGGAAGACAATGGAAAGGGGACGGGAGAGAGAACCATATTAGGATCTTGAAGCAAGAGCACGAGACGGTTAAGAACACCGTGCTCATCTTCAAATCGTCTGTTCCGCAAGCATCTCCGCCTCCTCTGATTCCGCAAGCATCTACGCCACCTCGCCTTGCCGCCACGCCTCGCCATGCCGCCACGCCTCGCCGTGACTTGATCCATGCCTTGCCTTCGAACTCCTTCCTCTCAGCTATGCCTTGCCGCCGATCTTTCATTCCGTCGATCTTCTTCCTCGGAACCCTTATGACGGCCGTGTAGTTCTCCTTTCCGCCGAACTCCAAATGCGATGCCTCTGAAGTCTAAAGTCTGACTGCTGTGTAAGTATTAGGGTTTTTAGTTACAAAACGGTCGGACCGGGTTGGACCGGCTGAACCGGGAACCGGTTGCCTGTCCGGTTCGAGCCCCGGTCCGGTCCTGATAACACTGGTAAAAACTAGTAAGATCTTGAAAATCAATAATCATGCTCTTACGATTTTACGACTCTATTTAAGTAAAACGATTCTAAGATTCAAGTTAATATAAAATCATCCATAAGTAAAAAAAAGTCGATAATTAATTTTGAATTAAGAATATTAACGTCTTTATTATATAGCTATAGAATTAGAGTGGTAAAATTGAATTTTCTCAACTTTTAAAATGATTTTAAGTGTATTTTATGGGGCAAGTTATCTATTGGGTTTTGATCTCCTAATGAAACTTGAACCCGACCGTTCGTGCACCCGAACCTGCACAAAGGGATAAATCAAACTTTTGTCCGGTAATCCCCATCCGAAACTTAAGTCAATCCTTAGAAAATAAGTCTAAGAGCTGTTATATGTATTGTGATATCAAGTAGTATGTAAAAAATGAGAAGAGATATTGAGTTATATTTATAGGGGATGAGCCATATAGAAACCGGCTTATGCATTTATGATACATCGAGTCACCTTGTATGGAAAGTTGTATATACATACTTTCCTTATGGAGTGGGGATCACATACTTAGACTGAGTCAATAAAACTTTGTTACTCTTCTACTTGTAAAAGATATGAGACTGATCACTTATATCGAAGCGCCCCTTAGTTCATCACTGTCAAACCTAAATCTAACCTAAAGCAATTAAATGGTTTGAAAACATGGAATTTTTAAAGAATCGTTGTTGGGATCAAAATGACGTGGCCACAAACTTCACGGAATGGACTTCTAGGCTTCGCCTTGGACGTAGCCTTCTCGAGGACTTGATTTCCTCCGGGAGACTTTTAAGGTCGAGCACCTAAAAAGGGGTGGGGATGACCCCTGATTCCACTCCGAAGCTTAAGTTAGTAATGTATTTGAGAGTGTAATATATAAGTATTCAGAGCAGATTGATTTTAATTGAATAAGATAGGTCCCTATTTATAGGGGAGAGTTACCGACTTATCAGTGGCGGTTGTCTCCTTAGTGAGTTTTCCTTTTGAGTCGGCCAAGCAGGTGACAAGTAGGTCGCCACCTCATTTTTACTTAGGAGGGAAGTCTTTCCTAAGGCGGCTGAAGCAGGTGACAAGCAGGTCGCCACCTCACCTTTACTTCGGAGGAAGGTTTTCCCTTGGAGACGGTGGGAAGCAGATCGCCACCTGTCTTTACTTTGAGAGAAGGTTTTCCTTTGGAGACGGTGGGAAGCAGGTCGCCACCTGTCTTTACTTCGAGGGAAGGTTTTCCTTTGGAGACGGTGGGAAACAGGTCGCCACCTGTCCTCTGGAAGATTCTCTAAGTCTTCATAGTCGATCAATCATTCTTAAAAAGTCGACTTCTTCATGATTGGTAGTCGACCTTTTATCTCCAAATGGTTGGAATAAACAAGAAAGGTCGTCGACTTCTTCTCCTCGCCCTGAAAGCGTACTCGACCTGTCATCTGTAGGAAATCACCATAGACCAAGAACGTACATACATAGTCGGGTTTATTTATAACCCAACACTTGCCCCCGAGACTCGAGTCGTCAGGTTCATTTACTTAAGGTGAAGGCTTGAGTCGAGTAAAGCCCCATATTGTGGCGAGATAATCTAATTCTCAGGACTTGTAGATTTTCCAAACTTTTCAGAAGTTGAAGAGGCCCTCCCTCGCGATTAGGATTTCTATCCGTTGGGAGAAGAGATGGTTTCGGCATGCAGAGATCTCCTAGGGAAGCTGGGGAGTCACCCTCTCAATGGCTCTACAGGTGTAGGCTAACGGTCATGTTGTCAGATGAAGAACCAATGAATGGCTGACCTTGATAAGGTTTCGCAAGGAAGTTATCCCAGCGAGGGAGTTCTTCTATAAATACCCCCCCCCCCCCCCCCCCCCACTTTTTACTTTCACTTTTCACCTTCGTCTTCTCTCCAATCCTGGCGAATCAATACAGTGCCTTCTTTATGAACCCTAATTCTCCTCGTCCTTGTACGCTTGAAGAGAGGATTTTGATCGGAATTGCCACCGCAGGTCCCTCCGATCCTCAGCGAGAAGCTTTGTTCCTTCATTCTCTCTCTAGAACTCCGATGGCTCTCCCCATTCCTGAAGGTAATCTTGAAGATTTCATTCCCTCCCCTCCTTCTCCTAAGGTTAGTAAATTGACCAGCCGTGGCTTCATGAAGGCCGTGGCTTTGGGTAATCTGAGTGATGATGAACATCCTCGATACCCTGGTCCTCCGGGACCAAAATATTTTCCCCAAGAGGGAGAAGTGGCGGTCTTCGTGGGTCATCTCGACGCGGGACTGAGATTCCCTTTTTGTGGCGACTTGATGGAACTCTGTGAGCATTATCGCATCCATCCTTGCCGATTTACTGAGAATGCCCTCAGTTATTGGGTGGGTTTTCGTTGTTTGTGTTCCACCTATGAGTGGAAGTATTCTTTGAGGGTTTTTCGCAGCTTCTACCAACTACAACGTACGCCTCATGGCACCTACAATTTCAGGAGTCGTTGGCCTACTGGCAGCGATCTTGATTGGGATTCTGCCCCAGGGTTGGTTTGCAACATTAAATCGAAAAACGCCAATTGGAAGAATCATTATTTCTTCTGTCGAGTAAGCGTCCCGTGGCCTCTGCTTCCTCATTTGGGTACGGATTGAGCCCCAACTCATCAAGGATTAACTCTGGAGGAAGTCGACACGGTCTATAAGATTCATGCCACCATATTTTCTCCCGATTTTCTTCCTTGGCAGTCGATATCCGATACCTCGGAACATGCCCTTATCAATGCTTCCATTCGTCTTCGCCTCGAGGAACCTCCTATAAACTGGGTAATCCTTTTTTCCTTCTATCTTTAGTCGTTTCTTGAATCCTTTCTTTTGCTTTCTGTAGGTCTATTTACAAGGCTTTTCGATAAGCAGGCGGCGACTTGAGTGCCCCTTGCTGGCGAGGCAGCAGGAAGTGGAAGTGAGACTAGAGCCACTTCGGAACCTCCGTCCATGGAGGACGCCCAACCTACTTTGGAGGGGGCTTCGCCTGACATGGTGGTCGACTCTTCTGAACAGGAAGAAGCCACCCAACCGGCCGTAGAAGAACAGCCAAAGTCCTCGAAGAAGAGGACCAAGAGACCCGCTGGGAGGGCAGGCGCCACTCCTTCGAAGAAAGTGAAGATCACCACCGTCACTCCAGTCTCCTTATTTCAAGAGGTTACTTCTGGGGTCGATCCGACGCCCACTAGTCCCTTGCCCCCCCATTGGTACAGACTTTTGCCTTGATAGATTCCTTACTTAGTTCTTGGTAGTTCATTTTTATTAACGTATTTTCCTTGCAGAAGTCGACCCTAAGGGCAAGGGTATTGCTGAGGCTTCTTCTTCTCAAGCCAAGACAGGCTTGGGATATGAGGGTCCTCCCTTTTCTTGGAGGATGCTTCATTCTGCCCCCGACTCTCCGCCACGAGATGTCGATTAGGACCCTCTCGCCACTCTGGGAGAGTACAAGCTGAAGGAGGGCCATTCCATCGCCACCCTTCACTTGCTGAACGCCTCTGTTCCTCCCCGGGATCGTCCTCGCCTCCCTACAGATCGAGTGGAGGACGCCACTTGAATGTTCCTGCATCGACAGTCCAAGGTAGAACCATATTCTTATTCGTCGATACATATTATTTGTACCTTATGTTGACGACTTTTTCCTTTCCAGGCCAATCGCGATTTCTTGCAGGTGGGTCAGTTGCTCATCGACCTTGGCGAAGAGTTATCTCTCGCAAAGGGGCAGCTTGCTTCCCTGGAGTCGGAGGCCAAAGAAGTGCAGGGCCTTCGGGAAAAGGTGGCTCGCCTTGAAGGGGAGGTTTCCAGCCTTCAGAGGGTCTTGGGCACCATATCTGGGGAGCTCGATACCTGCAAGGAGGCTCTGAGAGCTAGTGGAGTTTTGGCGGCCGTGCTTGGCAAGGCATATCCTGATGCTGCCGCCTTCTTCAAAATTTTCCGTGCCCAACTGGATTCTCAGCGCCAAGAGAACATCGAGCTGAAGAAAAGGGTGGAAGAGCTCGAGGAGCCTGAGCGGAATGCTGTTGCCGCTTACAAGGTCAGCTTGGCCTTTCAAACGGACGCCGCCATGGCGAGCAGGCAGATGCTTATCTCAGTTTTTGCTTCATTGGTGGCCGACCTTAGGACCTGGACCTCTCGAGAGTGGCAAGTCTTCGAGAATATCTGCAGGAGGAAGCTAAAGCCAAAGCTAGGGCTGATAGATAATTTTTAGCATAGACGCTTTTAATTTCCTTCTTGATATTTTGTAAACTCCCGTTTATTAATGAAGGATAATTTTTAGCAATCTTACATATGCTCGCCCTCACTTGGGCTTTTCACCGTTTTCATAGATCTTTCAACGGACTTAATAGAAAACATACTCGACTTTAGAACAATCATTAGGTCTCCATATAATCGAATGATTTTAAGGGTAATTCCCAAATATCTAACCTTTCTCTCAAATTGTAGATTTTTCCGACTGATTTAGTGGATATCGGATTTTGAATGGTCGACACCGAACTTCGAGGCGGGATGATCGACTTTTGAAACCTCAAGTAGTCGATTTATTTGAGTGATTTAGTAGATATCAAATATTTTAATGATCGACTCTTGGGCTCTTTCGTATTGCAAGTAGTCGATCTGTCTGAGTGATATTGTAGATATCATATGTTTGAATGATCGACTCCTGAGTTCTTTCATACCGCAAGTAGTCGATCTATTTGAGTGATATTGTAGATATCAGATGTTTGAATGATCGACTCTCGGGTTCTTCTGCACCGCAAGGAGCTCGATCCATCCTAGTGATATTGTAGATATCAGATGTTTTTGATGATCGACTCTTGGGTTCTTCTGCACCTCAAGGAGCTCGATCCATCTGAGTGATATTGTAGATATTAGATGTTTTTGATGATCGACTCTTGGGTTCTTCTGCACCTCAAGGAGCTCGATCCATCTGAGTGATATTGTAGATATCAGATGTTTTTGATGATCGACTCTTGGGTTCTTCTGCACCTCAAGGAGCTCGATCCATCTGAGTGATATTGTAGATATCAGATGTTTTTGATGATCGACTCTTGGGTTCTTCTGCACCTCAAGGAGCTCGATCCATCTGAGTGATTGTAGATATAAGATGTTTTTTATGATCGACTCTTGGGTTCTTTTGCACCTCAAGGAGTTCGATCCATATGAGTGATATTGTAGATATCAGTTGTTTTTTATGATCGACTCTTGGGTTCTTTGTTTACTTAACCGCTTTCAAGTAGTCGACAAATCTGAGTGATTTAGTGGATATCAGATTTTTTATGGTCGACTCTTGATTTGGAAAAAGTTTTTCTTCGACGCCGCATATTATCGTCGAATCTGAGTGATTTAGTGGATATCAGATTATTGATGGTCGATATTAAATGTCGGTCGCCTTAAGAGAGAGAACTCAGATATCTTGAGAAAAAGAAGAGCCTTTGAAAGGCCTATATTCATTCATCCTTCCTGAGTTTTGACAAAAAAGAGGAACACCATAAAACGAACATTAGCCTTATCTTAATAAACAATATTATTTCTTTAAGGAGGTGTTGTTTCTATGACTTCTCTCTGATTTCGACGTCGCATTGAACTGACGTAGCATCGTCGGGATGTTGTTTGGTCGCCTCTCACTTCCCCAATTCCCTATAGCGTCGGGAACCTCATTACTTGATGAGCAGTCGATGGGATTATTCGGTGAGGATTGAGCGTCGTCCTTCCAATGATGGCGTTGTAGGCGGAAGCGGCGTCGACGACTACGAAGAGTACATCGATTGTTAGAGTCGTCTTCTCTTTTCCCAGAACTATCGGGAGTTTGATTGCTCCCATTGGATAGGTGGTTCTTCCTGCAAATCCTATGAGGGGGAAGTCGACTTTCATGAGGTCCCTTTGGGTCAGACCCAAATTCTGAAAGGCCTCAAAGAAAAGTATATCTGTCGAGCTTCCACTGTCGACGAGGATCCTCTTTACTTCGTACTCTACAATAGTGGCGGTAATGAAAAGGGCGTCCTCATGTGGTTGAGTCACCATCATGAGGTCGTCCGTAGTGAAACTGATAGTTACTGCCTCAGTCTTTGCAGGCGCTTTTCCTTTTCCATCACGAGCTATCTGGGCGGCATATACTTCGCGGGCGGTGCTGCTCTCTCCTCCCGAGGCGAAGCCTCCCGCGATGACATTGATTGTCCCCCTTTGTATTGGGGCGAGGTTATTGTGAGGGGGAGATCGAGAATTCCCCCTAGGACTTCGACTTCGTTTTTGCTGGGGTTTGAACGGTTTGTCGATGAATTTCGACAACTTCCCCTTTTTGATCAATGTCTCGATGTCGTGTTTGAGGGCCACACAATCGTCGGTGTCGTGCCCTTGTACTCGATGGTAACGGCAATAGTTGTTAATCTGGGATCCCATCGGGCCTTTTCTTACTTGAGGAGGATCGCCCAGCCTAAGTTTCTCCATTTCTTGCAATACTACTGATATGTTATGTGTGAGTGGAGTAAACTTGCCTGGATAGGGATTAAGATCCCTCCTTATTCCTTGTCGATTTCCCGGGCGGAAGTCTCGCTCACGTCTTTCTTCCCTCCTGGGTGGTTGGGAGCGGAGCCCTCCTCGATCTTGGCGGGCACCAGTTGTTTCTTGACTTCTTCGGGCAACCCTTCATGCGACCTTTCCAGGTCGATGAATTTCTTTACTTTGACGGCGAGGGCGTCAATCCTTTGCACGGGCTTCATCACCATGCTGTCTTTCAGAGCTTGGCTCTGCACACTAAGACCCCTCCAGAAGGTCCGGATCAGCTCGCCATCCTTAGCGTCCTCGTTCAGCTGTTGGAGTATCTTGTGAAACCTTGTGTAGTAGTTGGCCAAGGTTTCACCTGGGCCTTGCTCGATCTTGTCGAGGAAGTTCATGCTCTTGAGGCGCTGCCTCTGACCTATGTGTCCTTCAGTGAATTTGGTTTTCAGCTCATTCCACGAGTCTATAGAGTTGTCGGGGAGACCATAAAACCAAGTAGACGCCTCTTCCTTCAACGTGGTTGGGAAGAGTGCTGCATAATGATCAGGCGTTGCCCCTCTTCCCAAGAGGGAGGAGTTGTGGGCGTTGATGTGGCGAACTGGGTCGCCTTCTCCGGTATAATCGTCGATGCTCCTCGCGAAGACTTGCGGGGGAACTCGAGTATTGAATAGCCTTTTGGTGAAGGGGTGAGAAGTATGATCACGAACGATGAGCAAATCATTCGCACCTCGTCTCTTCTTCTCCAACAGTTCTTCGACCTGCCCTATTTTGAACAAGACAGGTTCCTTGCTCACCGTTTCGGCCTCGGGGGCTTTAGGGGTTTCTTTCTCCAGGGGATTCTCCTCCTGAATTTTCACACTGGAAGCTACTTCTTCCTTTTGTGAGGCCTCTCGGGTTGGTTCTCTTTTCTTTGGAACAGTCCCTGCTTGGGTTTTATTCCAAAAAGTAATAAAGGCGGCTATTACCTCCGGAGGAACAACCTGGGGAGCTGTCCTCGCATCTTCCAAAATTGGCAGAGATTTGGAATGGTTGAGGGTTTCATCATCGCCAACACCATTAGATTGGGGTATTGGGGGATCGGCCCCGATGTGGTAGGATCCACTGGTAGACTGCTCCTTTCTTCCACCAGAGTGTTGGAAATCTTGTTCTTTTCGGCAGCCATGACTTTTTGATATGTTCCTACAGACGGCGCCAAATGTTGGGATCAAAATGACGTGGCCACAAACTTCACGGAATGGACTCTAGGCTTCGCCTTGGACGTAGCTCTCTCGAAGACTTGATTTCCTCCGGGAGACTTTTAAGGTCGAGCACCTAAAAAGGGGTGGGGATGGCCCCTGATTCCACTCCGAAGCTTAAGTTAGTAATGTATTTGAGAGAGTAATATATAAGTATTCAGAGAAGATATATTTTAATTGAATAAGATAGGTCCCTATTTATTGGGGAGAGTTACCGACTTATCAGTGGCGGTTGTCTCCTTAGTGAGTTTTCATTTGGAGTCGGCCAAGCAGGTGACAAGTAGGTCGCCACCTCACTTTTACTTAGGAGGGAAGTCTTTCCTAAGGCGGCTGAAGCAGGTGACAAGCAGGTCGCCACCTCACCTTTACTTCGGAGGAAGGTTTTCCCTTGCAGACGGTGGGAAGCAGGTCGCCACCTGTCTTTACTTTGAGGGAAGGTTTTCCTTTGGAGACGGTGGGAAGCAGGTCGCCACCTTTCTTTACTTCTAGGGAAGGTTTTCCTTTGGAGACGGTGGGAAACAGGTCGCCACCTGTCCTCTGGAAGATTCTCTAAGTCTCCATAGTCGATCAGTCATTCTTAAAAAGTCGAGTTCTTCATGATTGGTAGTCGACCTTTTATCTCCAAATGGTTGGAATAAACAAGAAAGGTCGTCGACTTCTTCTCCTCGCCCTGAAAGCGTACTCGACCTGTCACCTGTAGGAAATCACCATAGACCAAGAACGTACATACATAGTCGGGTTTATTTATAACCCAACAGTCACCACTAGCTAATTACGGCTAACTAGAAACCTAAATTACCTATGTAAACAACGAATTAAACACCTAAGTAAATTAATCGGTCTGCGATCCAAATTTGAGTTCGGGGGTTATGTTAAGAATTAAAAAAATATTTTTTCTAATCACGCCCTTTCGGTACATAATTAACCTATTTGCCAATTTTAGAATTTAAATATGCATCACGACTAATTAATCTAGTGATATCACAAATTAAACAAATTTTACGCATGAATTATTATTAATAACAAATCATGATATAATCTAATAACTACAAATACACATATACGCATAAAACATGATATCTGATTCTATTTACATTTTAATTACCTAACCAACATAATATGATAATAACAATAAATAAATAGAAAATAAAACAAACTAATTGTTAAATAATAATAATAATAATTTATTAAAGAAAAAAACAAAACAAAATAGAGCGTGCAAAATTACCTTCCGGACGGAAAGGAGACCAGAGTTGGCAGCAGACCGGAACCGGAGCTGGCGAAGGTGGCCGAAGGGATAGCAGCGGGTGAAGGCGGCGGCGAGACAAGAGGCCGGCGTGAGGGCGAGCTTCGGCGGACCAGCTATGGCACCGGAATCTGGGCGGGCTGGACGACCGAAACTTGGCAACGGCAGCAGCGGGAGATCAGTGGACTAGGGCAGGCGGGGCGGCACGATTTTGAGAGAGCCGGTGACCAGGCGAGCGACGCCGGCGAACCTTCGGTGATCCTCAGGTGGGGCTGCTGTGAAAAACGTGAACAGTAAAGAGATTGCACAATTTTCGAAATATTATTATTTTATTCTTGTCTCAATTGCTGTCCGTTTTTTCATAGTACCTAGGGTCTATTTATAGGTAAATTGACATCCAAAAATTAGGAAAGCAATATTACCTCAATATACACTCCTATAATTCCGAAAATTATACATATATATATTTATGAATATTACCATAAATATATATTATATATTTTCTGAATATTATATATTATTAAATGCATATATACTGTTCTAATTTAAGCTAAACCTATTTTTAGCAACCCCGTGACCTTCCATATTTAATTATTTCCTTTTTTAAACGTGTTACACATAACATTTTTAACGTGTTACATACGTGTCGCGCGTACCAAAATTAGGTGTTTACAGCTTGCCCTTCTTTGGACGGACTCGTGTAGGATGCATTCGAGGGGGTTTGTCCAAAGATGAGTAAACACTAATTTTGGCTAGGATGTATATATTCTTTCGGTATTCAAGTCTCCAAGGTGGCCTTTGGCTTTATAAACGAACGTCGCTAAAGAAAAACCTCAAATGTTACTGCGGAACGTAGAGCCTCCAGCGGCGGTGCGGTAAAGAAGAGCATCCGGTGGCGTACGTTAACGAAAAGCCTCCAGTGGCGTGCGGTAATGAAAAGCCTCCAGTGGTGTGTGGTAACGAAAAGCTTCCAGTGGCGTGCGGTTATGACAAGCCTCAAGTGGCGTGTGGTAACGAAAAGCCTCTAGTGTCATGCGGTAACGAAAAGCCTCCAGTGGCATGCAGTAACGAAAGCCTCTAGTGGCGTGCAGTAAAGGAAAACCTCAATCGACGATGCCTCCAGTGGCGAGCGACAAGGAAAAGCCTCTAGTGGCGTGTAATAAAGTAATATCTTGATAGATGATGCCTCTAGTGGTAAGCGATAACGAAAAGCCTCTAGTGGCATTTGTCGGAAAAGAGCCTCTAGTGGCGTCCGTTGGAGAAGAGCCTCTAGTGGCGTCTGTTGGAGAAGAGCTTCTAATGGCGTATGTCGGAGAAGAGCCTCTAGAGGCGTCCGTAAGAGAAGAGCCTCTAGAGGCGTCCGACGGTGAAGAACCTCTAGTGGCGTCTGTTGGATATGATTCGAGGCAACCTAGTACGAGTCAACCAAACAAAAGTCGAAGATCTCAAAAGAATGTATGATCGACCTTTTGAGTCTGCAATAAGGAGATAAAAATGAATGGTCGACTACCCTACAAACAGAAGTCGACTTTCCAGACATAAGTTATAAAGAACAAGGCGAGAAGGTCATTCAAGGCTCCTTTATTGAAGTGTAAGTCGAGTCGAGGACCAAAGCTTCCCTACTAAAGTATGAATCGATTCGACCATCAGATGCTTAAAGGAAACCTTCCCTCTTAAGGAAAAGACAGGTGGAGACCTGCTCGCCGCCTCTAAGAAGACTTCCCTTTGAAGGAAGAGGCACCAGCTGGCGACCTGCTCGCCACCCTCTATACTACGAAACCTTCCTCTTAAGGAAGTGGTATCAGCTGGCAACCTGCTTGTCACCTGCTTATGCCGACTCAGGACAGAAACCCTCCCAAGAGGATAGCCGCCACTAAAAGTCGGTAATATCTCCCTATAAATAGGGGTTCACTTTCATTATCTAAATTAAGTTCTATCATATACTTTATAGTATTATCTCGATATCCATTACTGATTTAAGCTTCGGAGTGGAATGAGGGGCTTTCCCCACCTCTTTTCAGGTCCTCGCCCAGCACAAAGCCACCAAAGGAAAGTAAGTACCCACGAGGTCAAGAAAGATACCTGAGTGAGCTAGCTCCCGACGAGATCTCGAGGTCAATTACCCGAAGTTCTAGATCCACGTCATTTTGATCCCAACATTTGGCGCCGTCTGTGTGAAGCAGATCAAAAAGTCATGGCCTTCGAGAAGAACAAGATGCCCAACCCCGTGGTTGAGGAGATGGGAAACACTCAACCAAGTCCCACCACCTCAAGACCCACACCAGAAGAAGAACCACCAGTGCCCCAAGCTAATGGTATTGGTGGTGAAGAGAATCTCAGCCATTCCAAGTCACTACCAAATCCGGAAGAAGCGAGAACAGTCCCTCCGGCTGTCCCTCAGGACATAATGGCAGCCTTCATAGCCTTCTGGAAACAAACTCAGGCGGGAACGGTTCCTGACAAAAAGGAACCAACTCGAGAAGCCTCCCAAAAGGAAGAGGTGGCCTCTAGTGTGAAGGTTGTGGAAGAAAATCTCCTAGAGAAAGAGATCCCCAAAGCTCCAGAGGTCGAGATGGCGAACAAGAGCCCTGTCCTATTCACTATAGGACAGGTAGAGGAATTATTGGAGAAGAAAAGAAGAGTGAATGATCTGTGTATCGTTCACGACCACACTTCTCACCCTTTCTCCAAGAGGTTATTCAATACTCGAGTTCCTCCACAAGTCTTTGCAAGGAACATCGAGGACTACACAGGCGAAGGAGACCCGGTTCTCCATATCAACGCCCATAACTCTTCCCTTTTAGGAAGAGGGGCAACTCTGCCAGACCATTACGCGGCGCTTTTTCCCACCACCCTGAAGGAAGAGGCGTCCACTTGGTTTTATGGTCTCCCTGATAGTTCAATTGATTCATGGGAAGAATCGAAGGCGAAGTTCATAGAAGGTCACATAGGCCAAAGACAACGCATCAAGAGTATGGACTTTTTAGATAAAATTGAGCAAGGTCCTGACGAAACCTTAGCCAATTATTATACTAGATACCACAAAATACTCCAGCACCTGAATGAGGACTCCACTGATGACGAATTGATTAGAACCTTCTGGAGGGGTCTCAGGGTACAGAGTAAAGCGCTGAAGGATAGCATGGTGATGAAGCCGGTACGAAAGATTGATGCTCTCGCCATCAATGTTAAGAAGTATATCGACTTAAAGAGGTCACATGAGAAATAGCATATAGAAGCAAAGAGACAAATCTTTTCGACCAAAGTTGAAGAAGGCTCTGGTTCTCGACCGCCCAAGAAGGAGGAAAGGAGGGAAGGAATTTCTCGACATGGGAATCATTTGGGAACCAAAAAAGATCTTAACCCTTATCCGGTAAGGTATACCCCTCTTACACATAATGTGGCGGCGGTAGTTAAAGAAATGGAGAAACTTCGTCTAAACAACCCACCCCTGGCAAAAAAGAACATGATGGGTCATCAAATAAATGCCTACTGTCGATATCACCAAACAAGGGGGCACGACACGAATGAATGCACCATATTAAAGCAAGATATCGAGACCCTCATTCAAAGAGGTAAACTTTAGAAGTTTGTCGAGAAGCCTCTCAATACCCCAAAGAAGCAAAGCCGTAGCCCAAGGAGAAATTCTCGATCCCCACCTCATAGCTATCTCGCTCCCATTCAAACGGGAACGATAAATGTCATCTCGGGAGGATTCGCCTCAGGAGGAGGAACAAATTCAGCTCGAGAGGTATACGCGGCTCAAATATCCACGGCGGCGGTAATGGGAAAAGACATCGAGAACCTGAACTCGAGATAATTAGCTTCACCGTTAGCGATATTTTGAAGGTGGATCAGCCGCATGAAGACGCCTTGGTAATTACTCTCCTTATATCCACATATAGGGTTAAAAGGATTCTTATCGACAGTGGAAGCTCAACGGATATACTTTTCTATCAATTAACAAGAAGAAACTTAAAGAAAGTCAACTTCCCTTTAATAGGGTTCGCATGAGAAACCATCTACCCCATGGGAGCTATTCGACTAACCACTATTTTGGGAGAAGGGGGGAAAGTTTTGCAAGTGGATATACTTTTCGTAGTAGTCGATGCCGCCTCATCTTACTACGCCATCATTGGCAGAACCACCCTCAATCCTCACCGAATTATCCCTTCAACGACGCATCAAGTAATGAAATTCTCGACACCAAAGGGAATTGGCGAGGTCCAAGGAGATCAAGCCATGGCGCGGCACTGTAACAACACGTCGATAAGACGCTCAGAAAAGTTATAATAGCTTCTGAAGTAGATACTTTTTTGTTATGACTAATGTTTTAGTCTCTTTTTTGATGTAATATCCAGGAAACTTTGAATAAACATGATCCCTCGAGATCTCTTTTTCTTTACAAGAAATCGTTCCAATATTATCATCAACCAAAGATCTACAAATCGATTGTCGACCTTATGTGCCCAAAATGACTAAGGTCTAGGTACGGCGACGAATCGATCGAAGATTCGGTCTACAAATCGATTGTCGACCTTATGTGCCCAAAATTACTAATTTCTAGGTACGATGACAACTCGATCGAGGATTCGGTCTACAAATTGATTGTCGACCTTATGTGCCCAAAATGACTAAGGTCTAGGTACGGCGACATCTCGATCGAAGAATCAAAGATCTACCAATCGATTGTCGCCTTATGTTCCTAAAATTACTTAGGAAGTGTCTTCACTTGCGAGGCATAAACATCTCT
Source organism: Clarkia xantiana subsp. parviflora (assembly GCA_036873135.1). NCBI lineage: Eukaryota > Viridiplantae > Streptophyta > Magnoliopsida > Myrtales > Onagraceae > Clarkia > Clarkia xantiana. The sequence goes on from JAPTYO010000001.1 coordinate 15,524,452, forward strand.
TAGGTTTGACATGTGACCGCCAGCAGCTGGGCCTCCATGGATTGCATTGATTACGCCTCGCTTTGGCGGAGGCGGGTTATCATTGACCTTCTCTTTTCCCTTGCCCTTTCCAGATGACTCTGCATTGGCTCTCTTTGGGACGCTTATCGCTTTGGTTGACATAATGCTTTAACTCGCCCTTCAGGATGAAATTGTTGATGCAGAATCTGAGACTCACGCATTTGTCCATTTCGTGGCCATGAACCTCGTGGTTTTCACACCACTTGTTCTCTTCCTTCCCCAACGGACCTTTTCAGAAGTTGATAGGCTCCTTCCACATGTTTATTTCCTTCCTTTCCTTAAAAATAACGGATAGTGGCGCATTCATAGGAACGCATTCAGCAAGATTGATTTCCTTGGGCCTCTGGAAATCTGATAGAAATGGTCTCTTAGGCTGTTGTTGCCACTGCCTGTTTTGCTGGCTGCCTTGCTGAGGCTTTGTTGGCTTGTTGTTTTCTTTTGCTCGGGCGGCGCGTACTTTAGCTTTATTTTGCTCCCTGAATCTCTCCAGGTCTACGAACTCCTTCACTCTTGAAGCCAATTCTTCAACTATTTCAGTAGGTCGTTTAGACATCTTCTCAGCGAGCGCATATCCTTTACGACCTAAATTGTTTATAAAAGCGTGCACTATCTCCCCTTCAGTCAAGTTTCCTTGGATGTCAGCGACGTTCTGGATGAATCGGACATAGTAATCTGCCAAGGATTAGTCGTTCTGCTGCTGGACGCTATTCAACGCGTTTGCTCCTTTTAGGAGCGTGCGCTCTCCTATATAACGCTGAATGAATTTAGCCTTTAAATAGGGCCAAGAAGTCACACTTCCGGATGGAAGTGAGAAGAACCAATGCGTTGCAGTACCTGCCAGAGTTTGCGAAAAAGTCATGGCTACATGGTGTGAGTTGTCGGTTCTTCCCAGTAGAAAGGCTTCATGATGTTGTACATGCTCTATTGGGTCGTCTTTTCCTCGATAGTTGTCTATTTTTATTCCATGGAGCGCGTCTGGTACGAGGCTGTATACCAGTTCGTCTGCGAAGGGATGAGATGAATTCTCAGCTAATGCGTGCATGCCCTTCATCTTGGCTTCCTTCATCTTTTTCTCTATTATTACTTCCAGGTCTTTTGCATTGAGTCCCGTGATTGGGACGTCATCATTGTTCACTGGTTTTCTCCATCTAGTGCTGCGATACATCCCAGCATGTTCTTGGCTGGTTGTCTGGTAGGAATTCTCCCTATAGTATTGCTGTGAGTGTGGAGGTGGTGGTTGTCTCCATGATTATTCCAGACCCCGCATTCTTTCATAAGGATTGAATGAACGCGCTGCTTCTTGCCTTGATGCACCTCTTGCTTGTTGGAACTGGAATTCTTCTTCTGGATGCTGTTCCCCTCCTTGGGATGGAGTCTTTTGGCGGGAAGTGTTGTGTGACACTGCCCATGCTGGCATGGCATGTCCCCTGACTGGTGGAGGTGGGGGAGGAGGTGGTGCGAATCCTTGGTTCCTTAGCATTTCTCTGAAAGCTAACAGCTATTCAAATGCAGCCATCATAGCAGGAGTAACTGCTGGAGCTGGGTGTGCACCTCTTCCAGGTTGTGTCTCCTCAGCAGGCATCCCACGAGGGAATTTTTTATTTGTGTGTGCTTCATGCTCAAACCCTGGAGGGGGTGTATTGTGCACTAGGTTATGTGCTCCTTGCTCGTGTTGTGTTGGGGGCACGTCTCCTGCGGGCACTGTGGAAGCTGTCGAGGTAGCTTGTGGGATGTTTGAAGGTCCAGGCTGACTCCTTGCAGGGGTCTTCTTCGGGCGCCCTGGGCCTTTCTTCTTTTCCTGCAGGTTGACACCATCAGGAGGAGGATGATTGCTCGTCATAACTTGTGGTGCAATATAGCTTCTTGTTCGAATCTTGCGGACGACGCCAAATGTTTTGTCCTGAACCGCTGGATGCAACGACCTTGACGAATCTCTGGATTATCGTCGTGTTAGATCCTTCCTTCTCGTGTTCTCTTCTTCACACCGAGTCGTCTGGACCTGCACACAGGGCGATAGACAGCACGAAGAGGGGGGGGGGTGGTGCCGGTTGAGCCCTCTCCGATGCTAAAATGAGATTTCTAGAGAGAGAAAGCTAGAGAGAAGTCAGAGCTCCTAAGCCAATCTCCCGTGGAATTTTTTTGCAAATGAATGGACTAGGTCCCCTATTTATAGGCAACCTTAGAACCGATCCTTGTTTTTAGCGGTTTGACGACGGTTTTAGAGAAAATGTGAACCGTCGTCCGGTTTGATCAATGTTTGCTATTGGAAACTCTAACTTAGTGTGATGACACAAAGGGAACACGTGCGATCCCGACGTACTCCGGGTCGTCCTGAGCAATTCGGAGGTCCGGTCCGGGCGCGTGTGTCGCGCGTCCGGACCGTTTTGAACCTTGGGGACGTGTTTTCGAACCGTTTATGTGATTTTGACGTGTTTACGAAGTCCAGAATATAAATACGAACCCGAATTGGACGAATATCCATCAGGAATCGGTTTCATTGCCCATATAATCTTCAAACTGAGTGCTACTTCGGTAGGCGCATCATCGGTGTTGATCACTTCGGTTTGCGGTTATTGTTTTCTCGCTTGCTTGTAGGCCAAAGCCAAACTGACAGTAAGAGTTCTTGACCTGTTGTAGGGCCAAATAAAAGAAACCGGGCTTTGTTCCGCAGGCAGCAAAATTGCTTCTATTGCACATATTTCATCATCAGTCGCCACATCACGCAACATCGTTAAATCGCATATTGAAGGCTCCTGATTGATTAAATTGGAAACACAAATGGAATCATCTTCACCCCTCGGTGGCCCTGCGGTGGCCAACCAAAACCCGGGAATGTCGGTATCCAAGTGTCGTCAAACACATTAACATTATGCCCATCACCTATCTTCCACAAACATTATCCATGAGCACATCCCTCCCGACTAACAAGGTTATCACACCCACGAGGCACGAGGCCCTATCCTTGCTTCCTGGATGGTGGTATTCGGAAAGTAGATCCCTTTTATCTTCTGGGCCCTATATATTGCTTATTTAGTTAAACAATATTTCTAATTAATTAACTTAATTGAACACATTTTATAATTGAATAAATATCCAAATTCTAGTAAATTATTTTAAGTAAACACAACTTTCTAACTTAATTTATTATCATCTTGCACCTTTTCCAACTACCAATAAAAAATGAAGAAGTCAGACATCATTTTCACTAAATTTGAAACTAAATACAAAGTAATTATCTAAAATTGAAATTTAGCATTACTTCCTTTAAAGTTTAGATAAAAAATAGTACTGCAACATCTGTTTTTTTTCCTAATTTTTTTCTTATAATTTAAATCTCAAATACATAATTTGAAACGGAAAAAGAAATTTTTATACAATATAATATAATATAATATATATGCTAAAAATATACATATTATAATTGATGGATATACGCCCAATTTGAACCCGTTGACTTCCGAACCGTTGTATTTTTATCGGCCCATTTATGATTGCAAATCGAAACTTCAACACCGGACACTTCGCGAGAACATCAACGGCTCGGACGGGGCCGAAGCGCCCGTCCGACAAGAGGCGAACTCACCTAGGTGAGGTTGGGTGGCCACACCCGACCTCCCCTAGGGGAGATCGGGTCAGCCGACCCGATCTCCCCTAGGGGAGATCGGGTTGGCCAACCCGATCTCTCCTAGGAGAGATCGGGTCAGCCAACCCGATCTCTCCTAGGAGAGATCGGGTCGGCCAACCCGATCCCTCCTAGGAGGGATGGGGTTGGCCAACCCCACCCTCCCTAGGAGGGGTTGGGTGTCCTCACCCAACCCCTACCCTTGGGGGTCGGATTCCTCCCCCCCAAGGGTCCCGACACCATCCTCAGACGCCCATGCTCGGTCCACTCCGCCTACCTCCTCCGAATCCTAAAGTCTTAATTATATGCTTAAAGGTTAATTAATTGTGTTTAGAGGTTAACGATGTCATTAAGCCACCTTAATGACACCGTTGCCTATAAATACCCCACCTTCACAACTCATTTGGACATCTTGGCCATTTGCACAATTTTGCTCTGACATCTCTCTAGCTTTATCTCTCTAAAACCGTACTGACTTAGGCATCGGAGAGGGTTCATCAGGCACCACCCCCCCCTCTGTGCCTGGTATTGCCCCTCTTGCAGGGTAGCAAGGAGAAGAGAGCCAAGGAAGCAGAAGAGCATAGAGCAGTAGGACAAGCCTCAGGAGGTCAGAAGGAGAGAAGGAAAGGAGGTCAGAAGGAGAGAAGGAAAGGAGGTCAGAAGGATAGAAGGAAAGGAGGTCAGAAGGAGAGAAGGAAAGGAGGTCAGAAGGAGAGAAGGAAAGGAGGTCAGAAGGAGAGAAGGAAAGGAGGTCAGAAGGAGAGAAGGGAATGACATATATCAGAACGACTACCCCAAGAGAGTATAAGGGCAGGGATCAGAACGACTACCCTAAGGGAGTATAAGGGCACGGATCAGAACGACTAGTCCTAGGAGCACTGAACCCGACATTTCATTAGTGGGAGATAAATTCTAGATTGACGACCCGTTGACCTAGAATTTATAACCTAACACTTGGCGCCGTCCGTGGGCTTCGAACAAAAAGCCTGACAATCACGAGAGCGAAGACGAACAACTTAGTGTCTAGAGATAATCGCCCACCTGGGGGCAATAGGCAAGAAAGACATCCTATACCTCCAGCAAGGCAGCCTAACCCAGAGAAACAGCCTGCACACCAGAGCCTCAGATAGCCCCACAGGCACCCCAGCCTAACAAGCAGGGAGGAGGCTTCCACAACTCCAACTCCATTGACTAGGAAGCCACAGGGACAGGGGGGCAACAAGGAGTGCCATCCCAATACACGGCACCTCCACAGGGGTACTACTATGAGGCACAACCTCAAGGGTATCCATATGAAATAATGACTCAAAGGAACGACAATCGTGCCCACACAACCAACATAAGGCCCACATACTCGCAAGGAGCACAGACAGTGACTCCGAGGTTGATGCACGCATTGGATGAGCTGCTAGCTTATAGGGAGACCCTGAGGAACAGGCAGAGAAGGCAACACCAGCATGAAGAAGAAGAAGTTCATGAGGAAGAACAAGTCCCAGAAGAAGAACACGACTCGCACCCTAGAGCAGGGCAGTGAGAAGAACAAAGGAGAGACAACCAAAGGCCACCCCCAGAGGGAAGGCAGCAGTCTGTGCCTCCAAGGCAGCAACAGACACAGCAGGATGCCAGGGCATACACACCTCTGGGGGCAGATAGACAGGCAAGACCTCCAAGGAGGCACGGATTCAACCAAGTACCCCAACAGGGACATATACCGCACTAAGGGAGGACATACATGCCAGACCAACACGGATATAGGAGTTCCAACATCCACCATGGCAATGTACACATACAGTCCGTATCACCACGGACATGACTAAGGGACATACCAAGGAAAGCTCAAAGGGAGGGACATAGTCCCAACAACACAACAAGGAAACCACCTACCCATGATACAGCACGACAGGTCCAAACCCCTTATGCATGACAACCCTTGGCACACGTCGTCCTAGGACAGGGGAGGAGTTGAAAAGACAAGGATTTGAACAGGGAACTAATAGAGTACCACACCACGTCAGCACATAGCTACTACAATGGGAAGTCTCATGGAGAGACATAGTAGAGTGAGATCGCACATAGCATACTTGAAGGATACACCTCCACCTAGTCCGCCTTGCAAGAATGCGACCTCATATTCTTCAAGTGGAAGGAATACACACAGACTAATGGAGGAAAACAGTTACATTACCAAGGAAGCAGGGGATATCAACACCCCACACTCATATCCTTCCCATATCCTCTTATTTAATTTAACTGCATAACAAGTCAACTCCCTAAAAGGAGTATATTTTGATACTTGATATCAACATGTTTTCCAAGAAAGACCATACCGGACGCCTTCGGGCTCCGTGGTATATATATACACAGGTGGACCACTAGAAGAATACGTAAAAGGCCATCACCAATCAAGAGATGCACAAGCAACAGATTCCTCAATCCCAAAGAACACCTATAAGGTCAAGTTTCTGGGAAGGATCACAAGATGGAAGGCTCACTTACAAAAATAAGTTGAGCACCCCCAACATCCTATAGAGGAACTACCATGAAGGTCACAAAAGATTACCCCCACCATAACCTTCCACTAAGCATCCTAGGGCCAAGTCCGTCAAAGGATCCCATCGGGCATTGGTATGCAAGGGGGGCACCAGTTACAACATGCCCTCCCCACAAGCGCCCATTAGCATAAGAGAGGGTAGCCGCGAACACATCCCTCCAAAAATGGAGGAAACCATATCACATGGGTAACGCCCACCATCAAAGGCAAACACCTCCCGCGGATCTTTATGATTTCACAAAGTAGCCAGGAGACACAACCACACTTAGAAAACCCATCCAAGATAATGGAATACACTTCCATCAAAAACCCTCAAGGACACCAAGCCTAGCTAAGGAAGAACGGTGACACCATCATCAAGCTTTTAAAAAGGGATATAGAAAACATAGTATTTCCACACAATGATATGTTAGTCATAAGAGAGGGAGTCACCAACTTTGACATGAAGAGAACCATAGTACATGAAAGGAGTCCGTCAGACATCTCCCATGACCAACCATTGATGATACTAGAGAAGAGTCAGGCATACCTGATACCAAAGGACCCCCTACTAGTAAAGGTGGTCAGAACATCAACACACCCATTAGGGACACGACACTGCAAATGAACCAGGAAAAGGATGGAACACATATCCTTACAAGTATCCTTACAAGTATCCTTGCATTTATCCTTGCAAAAATAAACTCCGTAGATAAAGAGGTCATCTAATAGATGACTATGTCTCTGTTCTCAAAATATGATCCTAACCCGGAGATCCTTGGACTCCGTACTATATATGTAATGAATAACATGTTCATCAGATATAGGTACAAGAAGATCCAAGACAGCGCCATAAGGATTAGGCGCATACCTCTACCAAGTACGACACATTTGAGTGTTCATAAACACTCCCTCGCCATCGCACAAGAAAGAAAGGCAGCCAAGGATACAAGTCCTAGCAAAACAAACATCGGTAGAAAATCCGGTCATTGAAGCCATGCACCAAGAGAGAAAATCTAGACATGCAAGATTAGCAAAAGAGATAGTGCAACAACTAGAGTATGAAAAGGAGATACATCTCTAAAGCCTTAGGGCAGGAAAATAGTTCTACAAGATCAACCAAAGAAGAGCTCTAAAGCTTGGGGAGTAAGGTTTCAAGATCGACCCTCGCACTAGATACACTTCCCGATCAACCACCTTGTCTGCAAATGATAAGACATTTGACCCTGGCATCCCATCAAGAGGAGAACCCCGATAAAAGGGGCACTAGAAAAATATCCCGCCTCTAAGGCCATACGCCGAATACATGATGAATGAAGGTTATGACAAAACAAAAAAGGAGGGACTTGTCAGCTCAACACACCTCAAACACGTATACGTACGCAATACAAATGCAGCCTCTAATGAAGTTATCTAACAAGGAATAGCCAATACGAGGGCAAACCCATGGAAATTCAGGGAACATCACCGGCGAACCTAAAGGAAAACGTCCTTTTTAGGTTCAGGTCCTAATTCAAAAGAAGTCTATAACCAAGATTCAAGGTGGGAGGAGCATGACCAATGGAACACTCCCCAAAGGCATTGAAGAATACTCCAATGTGAAGGAAAAGGCAAGGCACTCTAAGTGCCACAACACTCCAAGAAGATACAGCCCGGTCAGACCCCCACACCCCCACGCATGAGCAAAGAGCATGGATCAGATTGAATAGTCTAAAACACGCCTACGAGATTAACAACTCAAGACACCATTCTATGAGAAAGCTCTTCAACCTACATAAGGAAAGGGGGAAAGAATTTACAAGCATCCCTAGGATACAAACATTGCCACATCCTAGTTATCAAGAGAATGAAATCCACCCCCACCCACCCAAAGCAAAAGCTCTTCCACACAGCCTCCAAAGACACATCCGACAAAGGCATCATCCAAACCATGCCTATGACTGAAACAAGCAAACAAAGGAGCCCCGAGCATAAGGGGCACCCAACCAAGAAAGTGAACGAGGGGCCTTCAACGGCCAAATATGAAAGGCGGTGTGACCACCAAGCAACTTGGGGGGCACCAAACGAATAAGTGCTTGGTAGTCCACCTAAGTGTAAGAGAAGAGATTAGAGGCAGAAGATCACAATCACATGCAATACCACTCCTCCTAGAAGAGGTCACATAGAGGAAAGCATCCTCAACTCCCTATACGAACTCGTCCTAAGTTGGCAACACACAAACATCGCCCTCGAGAGGTGGTCTCCCACATTGAAGGAAAAGCGTGACAACAAGCAATATCGTAGAAGGAGAAGTCAAGTAAAGACTCGAAAAGCATACCAAAGATGCACCCTACATGAGAAAGGACACAAGGTAAGGTAACATTATGAGCCCTCCGGGAGCCTATCCCGCGAACAGATTTCGACGCCCCCAAGAGCGTATCTTGAGAGTAGTTTATATACTACGACATTCGACGCCCCCAAGAGCGTATCTTGAGAGTAGTGTTCATACTACGACCTTCGACGCCCCCAAGAGCGTATCTTGAGAGTAGTTTATACACTACGACCTTCGACGCACCAAGAGCGTATCTTGAGAGTGGTTTCCAAAAACTACGAATTTCGACGCCCCCAAGAGCGTATCTTGAGAGTAGTGTTCATACTACGACCTTCGACGCCCCCAAGAGCGTATCTTGAGAGTAGTTTATACACTACGACCTTCGACGCACCAAGAGCGTATCTTGAGAGTGGTTTCCAAAAACTACGAATTCGACGCCCCCAAGAGCGTATCTTGAGGTAGATTTGCAACCTACCAGATTCGACGCCCCCAAGAGCGTATCTTGAGGTAGAAAAAACACTACCAGTTCGACGCCCCCAAGAGCGTATCTTGAGGTAGATTTCAAACTACCAGTTCGACGCCCACCAGGAGCGTATCTTTGGTCTAACCTGAGCCCTCCGGGAGCCTATCCTGCGAAACGTTAAGTGCCGTCCGAGAGCCTGTCTCGTGAACAGTTTGACACCCGTCAAGAAGGTATCGGTGGACTAACCTGTGCCCTCCGGGAGCCTATCCTGTGAAACGTTAAGTGCCGTCCGAGAGCCTGTCTCGTGAACAGTTTGACACCCGTCAAGAAGGTATCGGTGGACTAACCTGTGCCCTCCGGGAGCCTATCCTGTGAAACGTTAAGTGCCGTCCGAGAGCCTGTCTCGTGAACAGATTTCGACGCCCACCAAGAGCGTATCTTTGGTCTAACAGTACAACGTATACCGTGTAAGGGGTATCAGAAGAGATCATCACACCATGCTTAGAAGGATACCATGCTTAGAAGGATACCATGCTTAGAAGGATACCATGCTCAGAAGGATCCCATGAGAAAGTAATCTTAAAGTAAGGTTGTATAAAGAACACATAATGTTTTTTCTTGATGAGATGGCAGGTACGGCATAAAGGAAAGCACAAAAGAAAGATAAAGAAAGGAAAACACACCAAGAGAAGAGTCCATGACCAAAGGATCATATACAGAAGCACAAGAGGTTATCATGAAAAGTAACGAGTTATCCTACCACCCATATCACAAGTCAAGAGAAGTATCTCAAAGGAACCCAACACCACCAAAAAGGATAGCAAAGACATGAAATCCGAAGGCATGTCGCCCTCGCGTGACCTATGGTCGTATCAGACTTCAACATCGTCAAGCACAACTCATGAAGGAGACATCTAAAGAGCATAAAGGATACAACATCCGACAAGACGAGACATCGGGACCTAACCCAACAAACATAGCCTACACAAAAGGCAACTATAGCAATGAAGGCTCTCCAATATGAAAGGAATACTAAAGCACAACTCCATACATTGTGATGTGGCTATCATGTCCACATACCCTGAAGTGGCTATCATGTCCACATATCTTGAAGTGGCTATCATGTCCACATACACTGAAGTGGCTATCATGTCCACATACCCCGAAGTGGCTATCATGTCCACATATCTTGAAGTGGCTATCATGTCCACACACTACAGAGGGGCTATCACTCCGACACATCACGAAGTGGCTATCATGTCCACACACTACAGAAGGGCTATCACTCCGACACATTACGAAGTGGCTATCACGCCCACATACCCCGAAGTGATTATCATGGCAGCACACCATAAAACATCTGTCAAAGACATGCATTGTAAAGACACCATCCCGACAACGAACATCAAAAGGCTACGCCTGGCCTTAGGAGGAAGTTCAAGAAAAAGGAAAAACAACACCCTTCGTACGCTCATCAAAGGGAGACACTTATATTTCAACCCACTGAGTGATACCAGGAAGGAGACATCCTCATTATGAAGATAACCTCCATATCTCACGAAATCAATCATGAAGCAAAGAATCACGACAAGCACTATTGAGGGCATATAACAAAACGATCCCCACAACGATCACAACTACGACACTAGTAGAGGCTAATTCAAGAGCAGTCTCCACCAAACTCCAAAGCAAGAATTTGCTATCTTAATCAGAGCCATGGCAAGAGAGGGGAACCTCAATGTAAGATGATGATCACACCCATCACCAAAAGAAAAATCTTCAACGCAGGGGTTAATAACATAACCCATAGGAAAGACAAAGACACCTTCAAAAGTCGTCAAATCTATATGAAGATTAAATAAACTTGAGACTCGGCCCCTCGGCTGGGGGGCAGGGGATATAGAAGAGACATCAAGACCTATGATCACCCCATCGCCAGCCACAGGTTGTTTCCTTTTGTCTAGCAAAGAGGTCGCCTCTTCAACCACTACCTCCTTATCAGGGGAGGGAGTCAGCAAGGGGGCACTTGAAGGAGAGCCTCTCGCGGTTTCCTTCTCCTTGGCAGCCGAGGGCCCGACCTCAGAGTCAGGTTTCCGCGCCTCGGATTTAGATTGACTTGAACTCTCACCCACCACAAGAACCATTCGGTAACCAAGGAAGAACGCTCTAACAACAAAAAGGAAGCAGCATGAGAACAATCATAAGTATATCACAAAGAAAAAAGAAGGGAAAAAGAACGTACTGGAAGCATTAGCAGTCACCCCTGACTTAGAAAATTTCTTGGTCTGATAAGCAGAACTAGAGGGTCCTTCCCTCTCATCTGATTCAACGGTCTCCCTGTCTGAAGAAGAAAGCTTCCCAAAAGTGAGTCATCTATACAAGCAACCAACACAAAGATCAACCCTTACTCATGGAGGGGCGAGATACGCCTACTACGGGGGCAACCTTAACACCAAGGGAAGAGGGCAAACTTTTAGTTTCCCCAAATGGAGCAACGCTCCAGCACATCCGAAGGAAGGGTCAACCCTTAACACATGTCAATAGACCCCTTCGCTCGCGGCGGTAAGAAGAAAGCTTGTAAGCTTTTTCACTCTCACTTTTATGAGGAACAAATTGCAGGGTAAAGGTCAAGAGCTATACACACGCTCCAACGAATGAAGGAAAAATGTTACACGTGCCGAAAGTCGAGATTAATGGACAATGCTCACGCCAGTACGAGGGAGGCGGAACGTTGTGTCCCATTGAGTGGCAGAGTTCCCACCCTCAAGTAAAGGAGAGGTCTATGCTCTCACCTTTGCACTTATGCTCATATTCATGATTAACATCTACAGGTACATCAATGTCATCACTCATGCTCATACTCACAACCCGTCCATGCATACATACATGTTCATGCTTACACTCATATGCATGCTCACATACATACTCCCATGTGTTCAAACATTTAGACGTCCATGCACGTGGCCGCCATACATTCATGCATGCATTCATGACTACAATCGCAGCATGTCTCCACTCACTCCCATCCTTATGTTTCCTACTTGCATGTATGCTAGTACACATCTTCATGTTCATGATATGTCCATGTTCACTCCTAGTTAACATCCTATAGGCATATTTTCTAGTATCCCATACGTAGAAAAAATTTTGGGCCAAAATTAAATTTTTCTCCACTTAGGCAAATCACGACATGAAATTGAAGCATGAATCACTTAGATGTATCAGTATTGCATTCCTATGCAAGCATGTATTTTTTGAGTATACGCCTGTAGCAAAGATAGATTTATTACTCCCACCTCAGACGGACGCGTGCTTAGGCACACGTTCGTGCTACTCTGACGTTTACAATTCCTCTATCTCATAAGGCAGGGGGCAGAGTCAGAGGCACGCATCCATGGGTAAGCAGACATTCAGACAAAGAAGGTAAAATCCCGGTTTCAAATTGCGCGTGTCATACCATCCTAAAATAGAGTCAATCAAGGGTTAGGCCATTGGTTGACTCGGGGGCATGTGATGGATATACGCCCAATTTGAACCCGTTGACTTCCGAACCGTTGTATTTTTATCGGCCCATTTATGATTGCAAATCGAAACTTCAACACCGGACACTTCGCGAGAACATCAACGGCTCGGACGGGGCCGAAGCGCCCGTCCGACAAGAGGCGAACTCACCTAGGTGAGGTTGGGTGGCCACACCCGACCTCCCCTAGGGGAGATCGGGTTGGCCAACCCGATCTCTCCTAGGAGAGATCGGGTCAGCCAACCCGATCTCTCCTAGGAGAGATCGGGTTGGCCAACCCGATCTCTCCTAGGAGAGATCGGGTCGGCCAACCCGATCCCTCCTAGGAGAGATCGGGTCGGCCAACCCGATCCCTCCTAGGAGGGATGGGGTTGGCCAACCCCACCCTCCCTAGGAGGGGTTGGGTGTCCTCACCCAACCCCTACCCTTGGGGGTCGGATTCCTCCCCCCCAAGGGTCCCGACACCATCCTCAGACGCCCATGCTCGGTCCACTCCGCCTACCTCCTCCGAATCCTAAAGTCTTAATTATATGCTTAAAGGTTAATTAATTGTGTTTAGAGGTTAACGATGTCATTAAGCCACCTTAATGACACCGTTGCCTATAAATACCCCACCTTCACAACTCATTTGGACATCTTGGCCATTTGCACAATTTTGCTCTGACATCTCTCTAGCTTTATCTCTCTAAAACCGTACTGACTTAGGCATCGGAGAGGGTTCATCAGGCACCACCCCCCCTCTGTGCCTGGTATTGCCCCTCTTGCAGGGTAGCAAGGAGAAGAGAGCCAAGGAAGCAGAAGAGCATAGAGCAGTAGGACAAGCCTCAGGAGGTCAGAAGGAGAGAAGGAAAGGAGGTCAGAAGGAGAGAAGGAAAGGAGGTCAGAAGGATAGAAGGAAAGGAGGTCAGAAGGAGAGAAGGAAAGGAGGTCAGAAGGAGAGAAGGAAAGGAGGTCAGAAGGAGAGAAGGAAAGGAGGTCAGAAGGAGAGAAGGGAATGACATATATCAGAACGACTACCCCAAGAGAGTATAAGGGCAGGGATCAGAACGACTACCCTAAGGGAGTATAAGGGCACGGATCAGAACGACTAGTCCTAGGAGCACTGAACCCGACATTTCATTAGTGGGAGATAAATTCTAGATTGACGACCCGTTGACCTAGAATTTATAACCTAACAATAATAATATATAATATTTTTTACATTATTTAAATAATTGTGTAAACAAATTTTTCTTATACAAATATAGTATTATTCTAATATATAAGAGCAATAACTAAGGTAATAATATATGTAAACACTCGATTTTGACCCGGGGTAACGTCATTATAGTGACGTGTCATTTTCAAATGTGTCACGTTAGAAAGTGTTCAAAAATACTCATTTTCATATTAGAGTAAATTAATAAATACATATTTTAAAAATATCTCGGATATATTCAAAATATCTCGGATATATTCGAAATACATAAAAATATATATTTATATGTAATAGTTATTTATCTGTAAGATAATTATCTATAAGTATTATCTCCTATTATTTAGAGATAATTATCTGTAGATATTTATCCGTATGAATTTATCTGTCAGTTATTTAATTATTTTAAGATTTAGTAGATCTTATATATAATCTAGGTGAGTTCTATTATAATTAAGGGTCGAGTTCTACATTGTAAACACACAGAAAAAAACACCACTACAAGCAATAATACATTACTTTCTCGGGGTCTGTGCGATTTTGTCTTCTAGTGCTTAAACAAAAACTTTTTTTTCTTTTTTTTTCCCACTGCAAGGATCTGCCCGCCAGTTCTGGCGACACCGCCCTCGGCTCCGCCCGGCGTCCCTGCTCGCCACACCGCCACCACCGCTCCTCTGATTCCGGCCGACCACTTGTCCCTCATCTCTCTCTCTCTCTCTCACACGCCGGTAACTCCCAGCCACCTGCCCGCCGGAAGCCGTCCTCCATCTCGACATTCCACCCCGCCGTCCCTGCCAGAACCTTCCCCGCCGTCGACTGCTGTTCGCCGCGCCGGAGCCCCCATCACCGTCCGCTGTCCTCTGTAGCTGCAGGTAAGTCTCCCTGCTTCTATGTTTTTTTATTATTTGTTACTTACTTTATTATTTATTAACTGTTTTGTTATTTAATTATTATTAGTATTTTTTTTATTATTATATTAGAATAATTAAGTTGAGTTTTAATTTACCAATGGACAATTTGTTTTAACATAATTTCATGTTACAACCTTGTTTGCTTTATTATTTTTATAAATTTTATATTATTAAGAGATAATTTAGCACAAATAATCCGAATTTTGAATAGATTGGATTGATTAAAATTAAAGAGTTAACTGTATATGTTCGTCATGCAGTCCGTGTCGGTCTAATTATATATGATAATCGTTAATATTATTAGGCTTTATTGTTATACATGTATATAATTAATTATAGCTGATAAATGAAAAAAGTGGCAAATTTGTGGAATTGGTTACCGTAAGGGAGTAATTAAAAAATTATATTTTTTAATTCGTAATAGAACACCCGAACTCGAGATTCTAATCGTGGACCGGTTTAATACCTAGGTGTTTAATTCGTTATTCGCTTGGGTAATTTAGGATTCTAGTTAGCATTTTAATTAACTAGTGGCGACTCTTTTCAAAATCCATGTTTTCAATACGTAATTCGCCGTAGGTTAGATTTAGGTCTGACAATTTGGCGATTCTGCTGGAGAAAACTTAGAGGGTTCGGGCTTTGTATTTTTACTTATTTGCCATTTTTTAGTTTTATTTGTGCATAACTCTGTTATTCTAACTTTTGGTTTTTTTTTTGTGATAGGGGCAGAACTTTTTTTACTAACTCATTTTTCTTTGTTGAAATTGTTGAAACTTGCACACACATCACTTTAGAATAAATATCCAAAACGTCTAAAACCCAGGGCGACTAGGAACCCCGAAGGTTTAGTACGGTATGACCGGAGCGGTAGTTCCTCCGGTACGACTCGGAAAAACTCAGTCGCTTGTGTAGGTCCTGAGATCCCTTTTTAGGGGGAGGAAACCACCTTGTCGGGAACCTATCAGTGGAACTTACCCTTGTAGAATGAAGCAAAAAACACCTACCTTAAGCTTTGATTCTGCCGCTATGCGTACTTGCGTGTGTTCTTTTTCTAATTGTTCTTGACCTCTATTTATATAGGACATGGGTCTCGATGTAATCTTTATTTTTGTACCACATGTAATTGTACAACACATTATAATGGAAATTATAGTTTCAAGCATGCATCATATTTTTCCAAAAAACGTGTCATTCAAATCATCGTTTCTAAAACGCTTTAGACACCATTTTCGGTATGAATGGGAAAACAGCACAATTGCCCTCGTATCACGGCTCTTCCATTTTTCAAGGCTGACGTTGACCAATTCCAGACTAGCATGATGGATGCAGAACATGATCATCAAAGGAAACCGCGTAGATTGGAGCGCCACAACCATTAGCCTTGGAAATTTAACGACAGCGTTAAGTGTCGCTCCAAAATTCGAACAAATGAAAAAACCGAAACCATTTTGAAAAATATTTTTACATTACCTTCGCTTGAATTTTGGGGCAAGCACTCGAAATGAATTGACCAAGTTCTGCAGTTGTGTAAAGCTTATTAGAAACATATTTTTAGTTACAAATATTTTTCAAAAGACGATGAAATGAATGACACATCATTTTCAAAACGATCATGCATGATATTTTGTGTTCCATATTTTGAATATCGCCTTTTCGCTACAGGTATTTCTGGCAATCGCGACAAACCACTAACATGGAGGACGCTCGAAAGATCCAGCAACAAGATGAACGAATGGCCGAGATTGAGGCGGCTAATGCAAAGATGCATCTGGATATGGCTACCATGTTATCCAACATGGAGCGCATCATGGCACTCCTCAAAGCTCAACGCTCTGAACCTGGCCTTGCAGACAGGGGCCTCGAGTCCAAGCCCCTTGACAACACCGTGGTGATTATAGGACCTACAATGCCAGTTGTCACCGGAGTTCCCAACACCACAAGGGACCCTCCTCAAGACCAACCCCAAATTTGGTCATTCCAGATCAAACTTACCAAGGCCGTATCCAACCATGGTGCAAGGACATGTCAACCAAGGGGGCGCGAACGCATTCATAGCATCACCCGCCATCGAGTCGGAGCAGGATCGCCGCTTGAAGAAGATGGAGGAGAAGATAAAAGAATTCTCTAGTTCTGAGCAATACTAGGGCATTGATTATTCTGATCTGTGCGTTTTCCCTAACATGTCAAGGCCGGAGAAATACAAGGTACCCGACTTCGTGAAGTATGACGGCACCAGAAATCCCATAGTTCACCTACGGATTTATGTTGCGAAAATGGCCCCTTACCAGAAGTACGAGGAGTTCATGATCCAAACCTTCCAAGAGAGTTTGAAAGGAGCAGCTTTAGTATGGTTTGTCAGCCTAAGCCGGAGACATCGCTACGTGGGAGGAATTGACAAATGCGTTTGTTCAGCACTACAAATACAACTTGGACACCGCCCAACTCGTGTTGACCTCTAGAGCATGGAAATGAAGGAAGGAAAATCATTTCGTGCATACATGTAGGCGTGGAGAAAGAAAGCTATTGGGGTTCAACCACCGCTAGATAATAAAGAAGTGGTGTCCATGTTCATTGGCACTCTAAATGGGGCATACTACTCCTATTTGTTAGGACATGTTTCAACCAACTTTGCTGACCTGGTGAAATCCGGAGAAATGGTAGAACATGGCATTCATACTGGAAAACTTGAAGACCCCTCCAAGAGTCAACAAGAATACAGAGCAAGGAAGGGAGGCTCCAAGAACTGGTCACCCAAAGACACAACGGTAGGTGCAGTCTACCAGGCACAAAACCCTGTTGCGAACAACCCTGACAACAGGCCTACAAGCAAGGTGGAGAGTCTAGGAAGTTCACACCCCTGCCAGTAACGGTGGCAGAATTATATTAGAAAGCACTTGCTCAAGGTCTCATTGGTCCTGAGGTGTTGAAGACTACTTCAAAGATACCCAACAACGAACCAAACTCAAAGTGTGAGTTTCATATGGGAGTAGTCGGCCAGTCAATTGAGAATTGCTCACGTGTGAGGCACAGGATCTCAATGACCACAAGCTTTTGATTCTTAATACAGTTCCGCTAGCTAGCGTCAACCCCTCTTCGGCTTCGTCCATATGATTTCTCTCAAAAGAACCCTTCCTAGTGATACATCCATTTTTTTTTCAACAATGCATAAACTTTTCAATTATGTACTCCTTACGTGGCAAGATCATGGGCCCCGCAAAGGAAAGAGGGATAGTATCGTGATCTATTTAATATAAATAAATCCCTTTATCCGATTTTGATATTATCATCCTCTCATGGATTCCATTTTTTTTATTTAGGAAACACGTGTTCCTAATGAGTTGCCTTAACCATTGAGGATGGTCCAACCGCCAAGTGAATGGATCAACAATTATCAATGCATTGTCCTATCAAACGAGACAACACATGTCAATGAAGATTCCTGGTGATATGAATAGGTTCACAACACTGTGTCAAGGGAAATTCTACCGGCACAGGATATCTTGGGATTTGGTAAGTGCGATCTCAAAAAAAAAAAAAAAAAGCAACAAAAAAAAGTGCAAAACAAAAAATCATTTTTTCTTTAGGGTCACAGCCGCCCTTTAATCGGCTACAGAAAAAAATAAAGATCTTATGAGAGAAAAGGGTCACAGTCGTCCCTTAAACGATTAAAAAGAAAGGGCCACAGCCACCCTTCAAATGGCTACAGATAAAGAGCACTCCCGCAACATCAAAAGCGGAAAATAAGTGAAAGGGCCATATCCACCCTCCAAACGACTATAGATAAAAGAGTGACCCCGTGAACCCTGTGAGGGCGGGAGAATAAAAAAGGCCACAACCACCTTTAGAATGGCTATACAAAAAGAGTGACGTTGCGAACTCTGTGAGGGCAGAAGAATAAGAAGGGTCACAGTCGTCCCTAAAACGAGTACAAAAGAAAGGGCCACAACCAACCTTCAAATGGCTACAGGCATAGAGAACTCTCGCAACAGTGAAGGCGGAAATGAGTGAAAAGGCAACAGCCACCCTTAAAAATGGCTACAAATCAAAAGAGCACTCCAGGAACATCGACGATGGGAAATAAATGAAAGGGCCACAGCCACCTCCAAATGGCTACAAATCAAAAGATCTCCCGCGAAATTGTAGACGATGAGGAAAGGGTCACACATACCCTCCAAACGACTATAGACATTCTCGCATCTAGACGGGAAATAAAGTACGGGTCACAGCAACCGTTTAATCGGCTACCCAATAAAGAAAGCTTCCACTAGGTTGAAAACACAAAAGGGTGGCCTAGGCAGAATTAGGAAATGAGGTGCATGATCCCAAATTCAGAAATTGCAATCATGGCAAAATGAGAGAAAATAAAATCCCGATGGAATGAAAACCTCAAAGGGCAATCCATGCAAAATTAGGGAAACCGAGGTGCTCGGTCTAAAACCTCTCAAAGTTGACCGTGGCAAAAGGAGAGAATATGAGAGATAAAAAAAAAAAAGATCCCGCTAAATTGTCGCACCATGCACAATATAGGTAAAATTTAGGGACAAACATCCATGCGCAACGCTGCACTTCCCAAGACCGCCAACAGGGGCACACCACCAACAGGGGCACACCGCCAACAGGGGCACTACCGCCAACAGGGGCACCATCGCCAACAAAGGCACGCCAACAGGAGCACCACACGTCAACAGGGGCACACCGCCAACAGGGGCACAACGCCAATAAAGGCACACCGTCAGCAGAGGCACACCGCCAACAGAGGCACGTCAACAGGGGCACACCGCCAACAAGGGCAAACCGCCAACAGAGGCAGGCCAACAAGGGCACACCAACGGAGGGACCGCCAACAGGGGCACCGTCGACCGAGGATATACTTTTTCGCACTACCAACGGAGGCACTGCCAATAGGGGCACCGCTGACGAAGGTTCTATTTTCCGAATAGCAACCGGAGGCACCGCCAACAAGGGCACCGCCGACCAAGACTTTACCTTTCTGCACGCTACTAGAGGCCTTACTTTCTGCACCGCCAACGGAGGCACCGCCAACAGGGGCACTGCCGACCGAGGCTTTACTTTTCCGCACGCCACTGGAGGCTTTACTTTCTGCACCGCCAACCGCCAACAGGGGCACCGCCGATCGAGGTTTTACTTTTCCGCACGCCACTGGAGGCTTTACTTTGTGCACCGCCAACGGATGCACCGCCAACAAGGGCACCGCAGACCGAGTCTTTACTTTTCTGCACTACCAATGGAGGC
Source organism: Clarkia xantiana subsp. parviflora (assembly GCA_036873135.1). Classification (NCBI taxonomy): domain Eukaryota; kingdom Viridiplantae; phylum Streptophyta; class Magnoliopsida; order Myrtales; family Onagraceae; genus Clarkia; species Clarkia xantiana. The sequence continues at coordinate 15,544,317 of JAPTYO010000001.1, forward strand.
ACCGCCAACAGGGGCACCGCCGACGGAGGTTCTATTTTTTCGCACTACCAATGGAGGCACCGCCAACAGGGGCACCACCGACGGAGGTTCTATTTTCCGCACTGCCAACAGGGGCACGCCAACGGAGGCACCGCTAACAGGGGCATCGACGACTGAGGCTTTACTTTTCCGCACTACCAATGGAAGCACCGCCAACTGGGGCACCGCCGACAAAGGTTTTTTTTTTTATCGTTTCCGCACCAGTCAAAATAAACATATGAGCCACCTTAAAGACTTCAAAACAGAAGAAGTCAAAATTGGCGTTTCTTGTCTTTGGATAAGGCCCCTCGAACAAGTTCTATGGTGGCATGCCCAAAGAGGGGTAAACTGTAAACACTCGATTTTGACCCGGGCGTAACGCCATTACATGTGACGTGTCATTTTCAGATGTGTCACGTTACGAAGTGTTCAAAATTGCTCATGTGCATATTAGCGTAAATAAATAAATATATATTTTTAAAATATCTCGGATATATTCGAAATATCTAGTATATGTTTGAAATTTAAAAAATTATATATTTATATGTAATAGTTATTTATTTGTAAGATAATTATCTATATGTATTATCTCCTATTATTTAGGGATAATTATCTGTAGATATTTATCAGTAGGAATTTATCTATATGTTATTTAATTATTTTAAGATTTAGTAGATCTTATATGTAATCTAGGTGAGTTCTTTTATAAATAGGTGTTCAGTTCTACATTGTAAACACACCGAAAAAACACCACTACAAGCAATAATACACTACTGTCTCGTGGTCTGTGCGATTTTGTCTTCTAGTGCTTTTAAAAAAAAACTTTTTGTTCTTTTTTTTTGCTGCAAGGATCTGCCCACCAGTTCCGGCGACATCGCCCTCGGCTCCGCCCGGCGTCCCTGCACGCCACGCCACCGCTCCTCCGATTCCGGCCGGCCACTCTTCTCTCTCTCTCTCTCTCTCTCTCTCTCTCTCTCTCACGTCCAGCCACCTGCCCGCCGGAAGCCGTCCTCCATCTCAGACTTCCGTCCCGTCAACCCTGCCAGAACCTTCCCCGCCGTCGACTGCCGTTTGCCGCTCCGCAGCCCCCTTCACCGTCCGCTGTCCTCTGTAGCTTCAGGTAAGTCTCGCTGCTTCTGTCTTTTTTTTTATTATTTGTTATTTACTTTGTTATTATTAACTATTTTCTTAATTAATTATTATTAATATTTTGTCTTTTTATTATTATATTAGAATAATTAAGTTCGGTTTTAATTTACCTATGGACAATTAGTTTGAACTTAATTTCATGTTACAACCTTGTTTGCTTATTATTTTTATAAATGTTATATTATTAAGAGTTAATTTAGCACAAATAGTCTGAATTTTGAATAGCTTGGATTGATTAAAAATAAAGAGTTAACTGTATATGTTCGTCATGTCAGTCTGCGTCGGTCTAATTATATATGATGATCTTTAATATTATTAGGCTTTATTGTTATACATGTATATAACAAATTATAATTGATAAATGAAAAAAGTGGCAAATTTACGGAATTGAGTACCGAAAGGGCGTAATTAAAAAATTATATTTTTTAATTCGTAATAGAACCCCCGAACTCGATATTCTAATCGTGGACCGATTTAATACATAGGTGTTTAATTCGTTATTCGCTTTTTAATAGGTGTTTAATACATAGGTAATCTAGGATTCTAGTTATCCTTTTAATTAACTAGTGGCGACTCTTTTCAAAATCAACGTTTTCAATACGTAATTCGCCATTGGTTAGATTAGGCCTAACAATATATATGTATTTAGTATGTACAAAAAAGAACGAGAACTATAATTAGTTTTTGGTTGTAGACTTGAGGTCGTGCACTTAAGGTGGGCGTGGTCGCGTAGGAGAGTTACTTTCTCAAGGATTAAAACCATAATAATAATAATAATAATAATAATAATAATAAAAAAACTAAAAATAAGGGAAAAAATGAGATGAGATACTTTTGTACGGTTTAGATTATGCGACAGAGATTCAGAATAAAACTTGGGACAGCAGATGTACTCTGTCCGCTCCTTTTTAAAAGCTACATTTTGTAGAAAAAATACTTCTTTCATGTTTTTATATTTCATTTTTACCCTTAAAAATATTTTACAAATCCTAAACTACCCTTTAATAAATATTTACTTCTTTATAAAACTTAATAATTAACATTACTTTTTCTTAAAATAAATAAATAATTTTACTTATAAACAAATATGTAATAAATTAAAAACTTACGTAATTATTATCTACTATAGTATTTGTTGGAAATATGAGATAGTTACTACGGAATAAAAAACGTGTACATGTCAGGTAAACTAATTACGCAACGGAATAGGGGCACATACCCGTTTGTTGCTTTCCGTAGACCCAAGATCTTGAGGGGAGTTCGCGGTCTGCCAGGTGGCTCCTGTAAGGATTCTTATTAAGGAATCACCTACACGGAATGGTCTCCGCAGCAAAGCCTCTTTCAATATTTTGGCATGATGGATCTCCGGGATAATTTCTCGAAGCAATTTGGCACCTCCTTGCTAGGGTGGTTCGGCCGAAACTAGTGTGTCAAGGGAGGAGATATTTATTTTGTCTCAATACAAATGAGTAAAGTGGTTAATCCTGAATAAATCCCTAACACTCCCTATTTATAGAGGAAGTGCGCATAACCCACCTCACCCTAATTACATATTTCAGCCGACCACATAGAGTAAAGGGGAGGCCCAATTTTTGGCCTCTCATGTCAATTGGGATTTTAGGCAAGGCCCCAAATACCTAATGTGACACTACCCAATTACATAAGTGTTGGACTTATATTAAAGGGCTCCTATTATGGCGGCCCATTCACCAAATAAAACAGCTCCCACTTGCCGGAATGGGAGGGTGTCTGTTAATATGTTGTCGACCAACACATCGACAATTGATCTTCTATCTAGTCCAACATCCGAATTGTTCATACGAGGTTTTCCATGCAACCGACAGACACAATGGACATCGTTCTACTCATCAGTTAAGAGTGTTGTAGTGTCTCCAGAACGTTGATTCCCAACCTATTATCAACATGTTGCTTCTCCGTGCCGCGCTGTATACCTAGTCAACTGTTATTCTCCAATTGTTAGTTTCCACATAGAAACACTTCTCTAAGGCATCCCTACAAGTATTCATAACCTTCAACTAATATCGGGTTGGTGGCATGACCAACCCCATTGCTTATATCCTCAGTCAAACTCAACTGGTTTCCAGTACGTGGTTGATGGGCCTTTTTGTTCGGGCACTGCGTTCGTACGCCTGGAGGCGAACATTGAGCCCAAACTTAGATATGAGTTCTGAGTGGTAAGGATACTTCAGGTTCTCCTTAAGTAAGCACCCGGGATCAGTCACACGCTCAAGGTGAAGAAGTTTGCGCCCTTTAGAACCTCGGAAGATTTCATCTAGCACAACTGAGCCTGACCCTGTGGTCGAACATGGCACGCGAAGTATGAAGTGCGCGTCGATAGTATAACCTGAACTTACGTATTTTCAAGAGTGGGAAATGTCTTATGCTATCGTAGATATTCATCTGACCCATAATGTAGTTTCCAATGAACAGAGTTCATCACGGCAATACGCAAAAACAATGATCATGACGTGTTACCCCGAAACCAAATGATCGCTTTACTTAACCACCGTGGTTCTTAGCCGGTCTTAACAAGTAGAGGCTCCCCCTCCATCAAGACGACCGTGCATGTGTGACGAGGCAATGACCACATTCGACATATTTTATTGGGAGGTTTTACACTCCAACGACTAGTTTATAGACCGTAAATCCGATGTAATTCAGTCATCATGACTTCGTAAAAATCATAAACTAAAATTGAAATTCTTTTATTTTTTATTGATACAATACAAGCCTCTTAAACCATACGCAGTGCAAGCACTTTGAAATGCTTTTCGAAAATTTCCCTGCGTAAAGGTTTGGTCAATGGGTCTGCCACCATACTCTTAAAGTCAATGTGTTTCGTCATACTATAGTACTTAGGATTCTTAACTGTCGTTATCGCTGCTTGACTGTCAGAGTAAATCCTTAAGGGCTTACACCTATCCTCGACGTCAAGCAGAACAATCAAGAGTCTCTTTAGCCAGATCGCCTCCTGTACATTCTTAGAGAGTGACACGAATTCGGATTCCATCGTAGACAGCGCGACACAGGATTGCTTATTGCTCATCCATGAAATGACGAGATTAGCAAGGAGAAATACTACTCCTGATGTGGACTTACAATCATCCGGATTGCCACCATAGTCGGCGTCACTGAACCCAGAAAATTCAAGCTTACTACCCTCATAGTGCAGTCCGTAGTTGGTAGTACTTTTCAGATATCGAATAATTCGTTTTACTGCTCGTAAATTTTGATATCCAGGGTCTGATCGAAAACGTGCTACTAAGTCCACATCGTAACTGATATCTGGATGAGTGCATTGCATGGTATACATCAGAATACCAACCATACTTAGGTACTCTGCACTTTTCATCTATTCACACTCCGCCTGGTCCTTTGGGCCCTCACGTTTTGACAGCGCACACCCAAATACTACTGGCGTATCCACCGGTTTGGTATCTGGTAGATTGAATCTTCTCAATAGTTTGTTGATATGTGGTTTTTGAGAAAGACATAGTTTACAAGCAGCCCTATCCCTAGAAATCTTAATGCCTACGTGGCTTCTCCCATGTCCTATCATCTCGAACCCAGATGTCAGCCAGGACTTTGATTCATTTAAATAACTCAATTCATTTGCGGCAATTAGTATGTCATCGATGTATAACGTTAAAATAACGTACTTCGACTCAGAGGTCTTAATGTATACGTAGGGATCCTCGTGAAGATTCAGGAAACCGTTGCCAACGTTTTCCTCGTGGAACCTGTGGTACCATTGCTGAGACGATTATTTAAGACCATAGATCGATCATTGGAGTTTACAAATTTTATGTTCGTTTCCAGGGGGTATGAAACCCTCCGGTTGCTCCATGTAGATCTCTTCCTCCAAGTTTCCATGAAGTAATGCAGTCTTAACATCCATTTGGTGCAGCTCTAGATCGAGGCTTGCAACCAGAACTAAGATGGCCCGGACTGTGGTGTAACGCACAGTCGGTGAGTATGTCTCCTCAAAGTCCACTCCACTGAGTTGGGTATATCCTTTCGCAACCAGTCGAGCTTGGTATCGCTCAACGTTTCCACCAGCAGTGAGTTTCAATTTCAGAACCCCCATTATGGCTCTGCAGTTAGCAGGCAAATCAACTAACGACCATACCGAATTGGCTTTCATAGAGGTGATCTCTTATTCCATTGATTTCCTAAATGCCTTACCTTGAGGTCCTTCAAGAGCTTGTTTAACCGTTAACGTTTCATCAATTGAAGTCAGGGTGAATAATTTACCCTTCTCGATGGATACTTCTTTGGAGAAGTTCGGTGCCTTTGACTACATCTAGGCTTAACAGTCCCATCTTGAAATTGAACAATACTCACACTAGTGACAATACTCCCACTGGGAACAATGCTCCCACTAGGAACAATGCTCCCACTGGGAAAAAGAGCGTTGCTTGAACCTTAACCTACAACTTTTCTTGGGCGACCTCTTGGTTTCGGGATTCTACCTCCGAGATGAATTACACGGTCACTAGGACCAGGAACCAAGTTGGTTGTACCACTCCCACTGTTACCAGCAGGTAGTTGAGGAATTATAGGATTTCATCCAACAGTTCAGCAACATGATGATTAGGTTCCCCTTGATTAGTACATACAATAACAATGATTTGAGTGGTTGGATTGACCCCTCCCACTGGATTTATTATGTCGTTTGTTGGGATCAAAATGACGTGGTCACAAACTTCACGGAATGGACTTCTAGGCTTCGCCTTGGACGTAGCTCTCTCGAGGACTTGATTTCCTCCGGGAGACTTTTAAGGTCGAGCACCTAAAAAGGGGTGGGGATGGCCCCTGATTCCACTCCGAAGCTTAAGTTAGTAATGTATTTGAAAGTGTAATATATAAGTATTGAAGGAGATAGCCCCCTATTTATAGGAAGAAGTTTACCAACTTTGTAGAGGCGGCTACTTGCCTCTGATTGGTTGCCTAGGGGCGGCAATCAACCCTTTGTGATTGGCTGATAGAAGCGGTTGTCAGTCAGCTGGTGACAAGCAGGTCGCCACCTCATGTTTACTTCGGAGGAAGGTTTTCCTTTTAAGCAGATGACAAGCAGGTCGCCACCTCACTTTTACTTAGGGGGGAAGTCTTTCCTAAGGCGGCTGAAGCAGGTGACAAGCAGGTCGCCATCTCACCTTTACTTCGGGGGAAGATTTTCCCTTGGAGACGGTGGGAAACAGGTCGCCACCTGTCCTCTGGAAGATTCTCTAAGTCTCCATAGTCGACCAGTCATTCTTTTGAAGTCGACTTCTTCATGATTGGTAGTCGACCTTTTATCTCCAAATGGTTGGAATAAACAAGAAAGGTCGTCGACTTCTTCTCCTCGCCCTGAAAGCGTACTCGACCTGTCACCTGTAGGAAATCACCATAGACCAAGAACGTACATACATAGTCGGGTTTATTTATAACCCAACACTTCCCCCCGAGACTCGAGTCGTCAGCTTCATTTACTTAAGGTGAAGGCTTGAGTCGAGTAAAGCCCCATTTTGTGGCGAGATAATCTAATTCTCAGGACTTGTGGATTTCCCGGACTTTCCAGAAGTTGAAGAGGCCCTCCCTCGGGATTAGAATTTCTAACCGTTGGGAGAAGAGATGGTTTCGGCATGCAGAGATCTCCTAAGGAAGCTAAAAGATCAAGTCCTTCCCGCTTGACAAGTGTACAGCAGTGGTCAGGTTGTCAGAGAATGTTCCAATGAGCGGCTGACCTCAGGAAATCTTCCTTTGGAAGTTGTTCCTCTGCTTGTGGCTATAAATACCAGACTCTCTTCTCTTCTGTTCTTACTTCTGTTTCTCTCTTCATGCTTTGATTGGATATTTCAGGATAGATCATCTTCAACATCACTTTTGAAGAACATGGCTGGTGATTCTACCTCAGGTATTTGCGGAGTTTTCTTTTTGTTTTAGTAAAGATTTCATTAATTTGTAGATCTTTTTCATGCCAGCTTTCATTAGGGTGATTATTCAGCGTCATCTTCAAGCCACGGCCGACGCTTCGTCTGCCCCTAGTCCGTCAATCGGAACAAACCCTATTTCTTCTCCAACCCCAACAGTTCCAGGTAATACCCAAACCCGAGCTCCTTCTAACGTAGGGGCGAGCTCAGTGGTACCTCCTGCAGATCCTTCTAGTGCGGGTAGGACGAGGGGTACCCCTCGTCGTTCTGGTTGGGATAGGGATGAGGTCCCCTGGCGAAGAAAGAGACATGGTGGCAGCTCTTCTTCTTCTTCGACTCCAGAGCCTCCTTCAAGGGCTGATAAGTCGACTCGGCCATCGCCAACTGATGAAGCGTCCTCTCACGATCCCATCAATTATGAAGGTCCTTCCTTTAATTGGGTTTAGGGTTTACAATCCACCAACGAACGACTATCCTCTGGCAAATATAAGGGATTAGTGCGGTTTCTTAAAGAAGAAAATGCCCATTTAAAGAGGGATCTTGAGTGTGCTCAGGAGAGATCGACTACTCTTCAAAAAGAACTCAAAAGGAGCGAGGAGTCTCTACAAACCGTTTCTCTACTGGCTAAAGAGTATCGGTACCTAATGGAAGGGAAGAATAAGGAGAATGTGATAGAAGAGTACAAGGCAAACTCGGACTTTGAAGCGGAGATGGTTATCGCAGCCTCTGACTTACTCCACACCACCCTAAAGGAGATGGTGGTCAACTTGAGGGCTTGCTAGGCGGATTTTCCTTTCTCTCAAGTTCCGATCCTCGAACAATTTTTACGACTTCCCACCGAGGAGGATGATCAACCATCAAAAGAACACGACCGTTCGTCTGACGAAGACGACTGTGTTATTGTCTCTCCTTCTAAGGGGAAGAAACCCGTGTAAAATGGACTATCAAGAGACTCCCATATCTTCTATGTATGACTTTTCATAATAAATAAATTTATCTGGGCAACACCTATCTTTTGACATTCTTAACTAGGATAGTATATATATAACTTCCAGGAGGTAGCAGACATACTTTATTTTTACTACCCTTTAGGATTAAAGAATCGATCGTATAAGTATGAGGTAGTCTTTGATACCTTTAGATTGACAACTTGATGACTGATTTGTTGATCCTCTTTTGAGTCTTTTTGATCGGGTCCTTATTGTGCCTTAGCTCTTGTCGCTATTTTGAGCGTTAGGACATCCGAGTTGTAGACTTCGATCGAATCGTCGCCGTACCTAGTCTTTGGTCGCCATTTTGGGAACATAATGGTCGACGATCGATTTGTAGACCTTCCATCGAATTGTCGCCGTACCTAGGCTTTAGTCGCCATTTTGGGCACATAATGGTCGACAACCGATTTGTAGACCTTCCATCGAATTGTCGCCGTACCTAGGCTTTAGTCGCCATTTTGGGCACATAATGGTCGACAACCGATTTGTAGACTTCGATCGAATCGTCGCCGTACCTAGGCTTTGGTCGCCATTTTGGGCACATAATGGTCGACGACCGATTTGTAGACCTTCCATCGAATTGTCGCCGTACCTAGGCTTTAGTCGCCATTTTGGGCACATAATGGTCGACAACCGATTTGTAGACTTCGATCGAATCGTCGTCGTACCTAGGCTTTGGTCGCCATTTTGGGCACATAATGGTCGACGATCGATTTGTAGACCTTCCATCGAATTGTCGCCGTACCTAGGCTTTAGTCGCCATTTTGGGCACATAATGGTTGACGACCGATTTGTAGCGAGTTTGAGGGTGTTGACATTGGAATGATGATTTCTTTATGAAGAAAGTAGATTGAAGGATCTTTTTTATTCATCAATTCCTGAATATTTCATCAAAAAAGGAAAACTCGACATTAGTTATAACAAATATCTATCATAGAATTTGATTATGACTTCTCTGCTTGTCGTGTCGCGGCTTGATAACAATGTCGAGCCATGTTTTGGTCCCCCCGGCGATAAAGTTGATCGTTCCTCTTGGGGGGGGGGGGGGGGTTGATCACGAGGAGGAGATCGAGATTCCTCCCTTGGGCTACGATTTTGCTTCTTCGGAATATTGGGGTTCTTTTCCACAAATTTTAATAATTTCCCCCTCTAGATAAGGGTCTCTATATCTTGCTTCAAGAGGGTATACCCATTTGTGTTATGCCCCCTTACCTGAAGGTAGCGACAGTAAGCATTTACCTGGTGACCCAGCATGTTTCTTCTTGCCGGTGGCGGGTTAGTAAGGCGGAGCTTCTCCATTTCCTAAAGTACTACCGATACATTATGGGTAAGAGGAGTATATTTGGAGGGATAAGGATTAGAATCTCTCCTTATTCCTTGTCGATTCCCTGGTCAGAAGTCTCGCCCACGTCTTTCTTCCCTCCTAGGTGGTCGGGAAGCGGAGCCCTCTTCGATCTTGGCGGGTACCCGTTGTTTCTCGACTTCTTTGGGCAGCCCTTCATGCGACCTCTCTAGGTGTATGAATTTCTTTACTTTGATGACGAGGGCGTCAATCCTTTGCACGGGCTTCATCACCATGCTGTCCTCAGAGCTTGGCTCTGCACTCTAAGACCCCTCCAGAAGGTCCGTATCAGCTCGCCATCCGTGGCGTCCTCGTTCAGCTGTTGGAGTATCTTGTGAAACCTTGTGTAGTTGTTGGCCAAGGTTTCACCTGGGCTTGCTTGATCTTGTCGAGGAAGTTCATGCTCTTGAGGCGCTGCCTCTGACCTATGTGTCCTTCAATGAACTTGTTTTTCAACTCATCCCACGAGTCTATAGAGTTGTCGGGGAGACCATAAAACCAAGTAGACGCCTCTTCCTTCAGCGTGGTTGGGAAGAGTGCTGCATAATGATCAGGCGTTGCCCCTCTTCCCAAGAAGGGGTGAGAAGTATGATCACAAACGATGAGCAAATCGTTCGCACCTCGCCTCTTCTTCTCCAACAGTTCTTCGACCTGCCCTATTGTGAATAGGACAGGCTCCTTGCTCGTTGTTTCGGCCTCGGGAGCTTTAGGGGTTTCTTTCTCCAGGAGATTATCCTCTTGGATTTTCACACTGGAAGCTACTTCTTCCTTTTGTGAGGCCTCTCGGGTTGGCTCTCTTTTTTTTGGAACAGCCCCTGCCTGGGTTTCTTTCCAAAAAGTAATAAAGGCAGCTATTACCTCCGGAGGAACAGCCTGGGGAGCTGTTCTCGCATCTTCCAAAATTGGCGGAGATTTGGAATGGTTGAGGGTTTCATCGCCGCCAACACCATTAGATTGGGGTATTGGGGGATCTTCTTGGGGGATCGGCGTCGATGTGGTAGGATCCACTGGTAGACTGCTCCTTTCTTCCACCGGAGTGTTGGAAATCTTGCTATTTTCGGCAGCCATGACTTTTTGATCTGTTCCCTCAGACGGCGCCAAATGTTGGGATCAAAATGATGTGGCCACAAACTTCACGGAATGGACTTCTAGGCTTCGCCTTGGACGTAGCTCTCTCGAGGACTTGATTTCCTCCGGGAGACTTTTAAGGTCGAGCACCTAAAAAGGGGTGGGGATGGCCCCTGTTTCCACTCCGAAGCTTAAGTTAGTAATGTATTTGAGAGTGTAATATATAAGTATTCAGATCATATTGTTTTTAATTGAAGGAGATAGCCCCCTATTTATAGGAAGAAGTTTAACGACTTTGTAGAGGCGGCTACTGGCCTCTGATTGGTTGCCTAGGGGCGGCAATCAGCCCTTTGTGATTGGCTGATAGAAGCGGTTGTCAGTCAGCTGGTGACAAGCAGGTCGCCACCTCATGTTTACTTCGGAGGATGGTTTTCCTTTTAAGCAGGTTACAAGCAGGTCGCCACCTCACTTTTACTTAGGGGGAAGTCTTTCCTAAGGCGGCTGAAGCAGGTGACATGCAGGTCGCCAACTCACCTTTACTTCGGGGGAAGGTTTTCCCTTGGAGACGGTGGGAAACAGGTCGCCACCTGTCCTCTGGAAGATTCTCTAAGTCTCCATAGTCGACCAGTCATTCTTTTGAAGTCGACTTCTTCATGATTGGTAGTCGACCTTTTATCTCCAAATGGTTGGAATAAACAAGAAAGGTCGTCGACTTCTTCTCCTCGCCCTGAAAGCGTACTCGACCTGTCACCTGTAGGAAATCACCATAGACCAAGAACGTACATACATAGTCGGGTTTATTTATAACCCAACATCGTTGACTTGTGTTGCCGCCTCAAATCTCCCACTCGATATAAGTGGGACCTTACTATCATCATCTTGTTCTAGTTCAATCAATACTTCATTCGATTTGATGTTACCAAGCTTAAGAAATTCGTCCTCAAGGAACGTAACGTCTTTGGACTCATGTTCGACCACGCCACCATTTTTCTAGTCTTCTACAAACACATATCCCTTAAAGTTCTCAGAGTACCTTATAAAGATACTTTTCAGGCCTCGAGGTCCCAACTTGCCGAATCGGCTTTCGGTTTGATGCGTGTATGCTGCGCAACCCCAAGGTCGCAGCCTGGTAAGATCCATCTGTTAACCAATCCACATATCATATGGTGTCAAGTCAACCAATTTTGAAGGAACAGGGTTTACTATATGAGTGACAGTCAACAACACATCACCTAGAAGGAGATCGGTAGTTGGGCTTGCGACATCATGGTTTTAACCATGTCGAAGAGTGTACGATTACGTCGTTACGCCACAATATTCTGTTGTGGTGTATTAGGGATCGTCGTTTGACGGACAATACCTCTTTCTTTGCATAACTTGTTGAACTCATTAGAGAGATATTCTCCACCTCTATCAGTGCGTAGGGTTTTCACCTTTCGGTCATGTTGATTCTCTACGAGGTTGAGAACAATTTTAAAGCACTTAACGACCTCAGATTTAAAAGTAATCAAATGTGTAAACCCGTAACGGGTGAAGTCATAAATGAATGTTACGAAGTAATGTTACCACCCCTAGTGGTGACATTCATGGGTTCATATTTGGCGGAATGAATTAAATGCAATGGTACTCGGCTCAAAGTGCTTTACCGAATGGTTTGCGGGTAGACTTTCCGACTAGACAGTCCCCACAAGTGGCTTTCACCATATGAGTTGCTCCGAGCAGAAGCCCTATTTGAGCTAGATCCATATTTGGTCGTATCCTATATGTCCCAGCCTCGCACGCCATCAGGCCACATCAGTTTCTGCTTCCCTAGATGATACTGATACATTCTATTCGAGTATTCATTTCCATTCATATCCATATCAATGAGACCATTAGAGGAAAAGGAATGCCCATAAAAGACATTGCCTTTATTAATCCGGACAAGGGAGTTCTCAAATGATAAAGAAAATCTATTATTCATAAGAGAAGTCACATAAATAACATTCCTTCGAATTCTAGGAGCAAAAATGACATTTTCAAGAAGTAAGGTCCTGCCATTGCGCATAGACAATTTACAGTTCCCTACTCCTTCGACTTCAACATGCGAGTTGTCGCCAATGTATATCCTTTTCGAATCCTCTGGTATACTTATGATCATGGAAAATAATCCATTTTAATTGGTTATGTGGTCCGTCGCACCTGAGTCAAGAATCCAAGAAGGATTTGAATCAGTTAACATGACAGTTGAGGAAACTAAAACTTCCATAACTTATCCAATGTCACATACCTTGACAAAATGCGGTTTTCTGGAACTAGCTCCATCACCGATACGGCGAGGGCCGGAGTCCCTGCAAACTATCTCTGATTTTAACTAGAGATTGCCTTGTTTACACTTTGTCAACGTTTTATGGTCAACAACCTGTTGTTTCTTTCCCTTGTTCCTCCATTTCCTCTTCTGTCCAGCAGGTTTTCCTGGCACTTTGGTTTCTCTCATAACCATTACCAATCGAGCTTCTTCCATCTCGATTAATTTTAGGACTGATGCAAGATCAATAATGGAATTACTAACAGTTAGCAGTGTCTTGATTGCTTTCCAGGACTTCGGGAGAATCCCGATTATGGCTTGAATTTTGTCCCATTCAGCCATCTGACTCTCATCCTCAAGCGGTTTGATCATGCTGGGGAGTTGATATATTTTTTCAAGTACATTGATGCTATCACTCTTTAGACATTCATCTAAATAGGGTATAAATGGGTGCATGTGAACTGCAATGCCGTTTCCATATTTCAGGAACAATGCATCCCAGATGTCCTTTGTAACCGGAACATCCTTATACTCATCCTTAAAGTCCGAAGACATTTCAGATAACAAAATTTCCTTAGCTCTCTTTTCATCATGCTCCCACTTGAAGTGGGATTATGCTAGCCCGTTGGTCAGGCCTGCATCTGGACAGCTCATCGTCTTCTGAATGTGGTCTCCAGATCATCAAGTAGCTCATTGATGCGTTTGCACCACGAGTCATAATTCGTCTCATTGAAAGCTCATTAGCACAAGATGAATACATCAGTTCCATTCGATACACACACCAATAATCATGCAACAATAAAATTTTGAAAAAGAATTGCATACATCAGATATCTATGAGATAGAAGGCGGACAAAAATTATTCTACAGCCATCAAGCCAGCCCGACCACCAGTAAACCAATGGAAGGAGACCGTGAATGAGTTCACACTGCCGACGTCTCATTTCTAATAGATTAGTCTTTTTAAAACGGTTGAATCGCTTTCACCGGAACGCAGAGTTGTAACTTACACCCGATCTTGGCTTTCCCAAAGCCCTTTTAAAATGTTTCGAGGAATTCATGCAAGCAAATATAATTCTAATACACAAGCAAATTATCACATGCAGCCACATTCTCAAACAAATCATGCATACGCTTCATTCGTCTAATGTTCCAAGGAACTCATGCTAGCATATATAATTCTACTACATAAGTAAATTATCACATGCGGCTACATCCTCAACATTCATACATAAGTTGTTAGATTACGGGGAGTAATCACTACGAAAACTTAAACATGGTATGTGCTAGTAATATCAATTGCGCAACGGAAAGTTTACACATACCTCAAGAGTATTTGTAGTCTAAGATCCTTGTTCGAGTGAGTTGGCTATCCTCCGGACGGGACACGTAGAGATTCTTGTTAGAGAAGCCCTACGTGGTGCAGCTCCACAGCAAAGTCTCTGATCGATTCTCGGCACGGGGACAGATATCTGGAGAGTTTGCTCAGAAAGCAATTTTGCACACCCTAGGTGACTTATGTGGTTCGGCCAAACCTTGTGTATGGAAGGAGGTTTTTTCTCTCTAAAACTCTCTTGTGAGGGATTATAATTAACCCTAAAATTTCCCTAACACCTCTTATTTATAGGAGTAAAGTGGACAAAAGTCCACTTTACCCCAACCATAATATTCGGCCGACCTATGTATTTGGGGAGGCCCAATTTTGGGCCTCCCATGTCAATTGGGATTTGGGTCTGGCTCAATTACCCTAATGTGACATTTACCCATGTTCATTAGGTAAACTATACATATTATGGGCTACCAATTATGGCGCCCATCACCATATGCTTACAGCTCCCACTCGCCGGAATGGGAGGGTGGCTGTTAACGTATTGTTGTCCAAATCCGCATCAACATTTCTCAAATTTGATCTGCTCCATGCTTCCGAATAATTCATACAAGGTTTGCCGTGCGACTGGCGAATACGACGGGCATCGTGGTACTCATCTGTTAGGAGTATTGTAGCGCCCGCGGAACGTTGATTCCCTTTTCTTTAATCAACCTATTATAAACAACATTTATATATTGTACCGCGCTGTATCCTAGGTCAACTGATAATTCTCTATTTGCCTAGTTTCCACATAGGAACACTTCTCCAAGGCATCCGTACAAGTATTCACAACCTTAAACTAATATCCGGCTGGAGCCCACGTAGTGAATACAAGAATCGGTGAATTATAGGTGAACTTAACCATCCCCATCGCCCATACCCTAAGTCAAACCCAACCGGTTTGAAAGACGTGGTCACTAGGCCTTTTTGTTCAGCACTACGCTCGTACGCCGGGAAACGAGCATTGAGCCTGACCTTAGGTATGAGTTCTGAGTCCAAGAGGATACTTCGGGTGCCTCTTCATAAGGCTCCCGGAATCAATCAAACGCTCGAGGTGAAGAAGTTTGCGCCCGCCAGAATCACGAGGATTCCTTCCTAGCACAACCGAGCTATGACCCCGTGGTCGGACGTGGCACGCGTAGTATGAAGCACGCGTTGATAGCATACCTGAACCTTTTGGGTTGACAGGAAAGGGATATGGCAATCATGCTATCACAAATTCTCATATGGCCCAGAATGAGGTTGAATGACGAATGAAGTTCATCATGGCGATATGCTAGACGAAGATCACGTCGAGTTACTTCGAAACTAGATAATCGTTTCGCTTAATCAGGTTTACCCCCTGACTCTTAGCCAGTCTTGTTTGGTGGAGGCCTCCCTCCATCACAAGACGACCGTACCTGTGTGACTAGGTAAGGCTCATATTCGACATATTTTGGCAAAGGATTGCGTGCTCCTACGACTTAGTTTATAGATCGTAAATCTGGTGTAATCAAAATATTATGACGTCCATTGATCATAAAATCGGTTGCAATTCTTTCGCTTACAAAATGTAACTTTCTAATATCAAAATGCTATCACAGATACATGCCATTTCTAAACCCTACGCAATCCAAGCAGTTTTACATGCTTTTCGAATATCTGCCTGCGTAGTGGTTTAGTTAATGGGTCCGCAATCATACTAACAGTGGACAAGTATTCCATAGTGATTATATTGTCTTCTACCATATATTTAGCATAAAAATATTTCACATCAATGTGTTTGGTCCTACTATGGTACTTCAGATTCTTAGCTGCCGCAATGGCTGCCTGACTGTCAAAGAACACCTTCACAGGTTTACTCTCGACATCACCATTTAGCAGCGCAGTAAGAAGCCTTTTCAGCCAGAATGCTTCCTGTGCATTCTTATAGAGAGCTACGAATTCTGATTCCATCGTTGACAGCGCGACATAGGTTTGCTTCCTGCTCGTCCATGAAATGGCGGCTTTAGCAAGGAGGAACACTCCCCCTGTGGTGGACTTACGATCATCCGGATCACCACCATGGTCAGCGTCACTGTAACCGGTCAATTCTAACTTCCAGCCCTCATAGCACAGAGCATAGTCGGCAGTACCTTTCAGATAACGAATTATTCCTTTTACAACCTTTAAATATTGATAGCCAGGATCTGATTGGAAATGTGCTACTAGGCCCACGGTATAACGGATATCGGGATGGGTGCATTGCATGGCGTACATCAAACTACCAACCATGCTTAAATATTCTGCACCCTTCATCTCTTCACACTCTGCCAGGTTCTTTGGGCTGTCACGTTTTGACAGTGCGCACCCAAATACCACCGGCGTATCCACGAGTTTGACATCCTGTAATTTGAACCATTTTAACAACTTATTGATACAGGTTTCTTGAGACAGACACAATTTTCGGGTAGTCCGATCTCTATCAATTTTAATGCCTAAGATATACGTGACCTCTCCCATGTCTTTCATCTCAAATACAGATGCTAACCAGGACTTTGACTTATTCATGAAACTCATGTCGTTTGCAGCAATGAGTATGTCGTCCACGTATAAGGTTAAGATGACATACTTGGACCCGGAGGTCTTATAATACACGCACGGATCCTCGTGAAGATTCACGAATATGTTTCCTACGATTTCCTTGTGGAATCTGCGATACCATTACCAAGACAACTGTTCAAGACCGTAGATGGTCCTTTGGAGTTTACAAACTTTACGTTCGTTACCAGGAGTAATGAAACCCTTCGTTTGCTCCATGTAGGTCTCTTCTTCCAGGTTTTCGTGGAGGAATGCGGTCCTAACGTCCATTTGGTGCAGCTCGGGATCGAGGTTTGCGATAAGGACCATTAATGGCCATAACCGTGGTTTTACGCACAGTCAGTGAGTTTCTCTTATTAAAGTCCACTCCGTGAATTGGATAAGTCCTTTCGCAATAAGTCGAGTTGTTCGACCTTTTTCCATCAGTGGTGAGCCTTACTTCAGGGCTCACCTTATCATTGCTCTCCCGTGGTTAACAGGTAAATCAACTATAGACTATAATGGCTTTCATTTAGGCGATCTCTCTCATTTATTATTATCCTCCATTTCTCCACTTGAGGTCTTTCCAATGCTTGTCAACAGTTTTATACCTTACTTAATAGGATACTTGCCTTTGACTCTCGTCTAGGCATTGCGAGTCCCATTTTATCGTAGCATCATTTATGTTGGGAACGATCCTCCCACTCGGAACAATGCTTCTTATCGGAGCATTGTCTCTATTGGGAACAAGAGCAATGCTAGAACCTTGACTTACAACATTCCTATGTAAACCTCTTGGTCTCGGGGTTTTATTTCCGAGATGTATTCCTTGATCACTAGGATCTGAAACCAAGTATGTTTGGATCACTCCCACTAGAAACAATGGGTATTTTAGGTAGTTGTGTCATTCCTTGTTTAGCTATATGACCATCAGGTTCAACTTGATTTGTCTCAACAGCAACAGTGTTTACGTGTGGTAGGGTTTATTCCTCCCACTGGATTTACCATGAAAATGTTCATATTCTCATTTACCATGTCTTTCACTTGAGTTGCTGGTTCAAATCTCTCCCACTCGAATTAAGTGGGACTTGATTGTCAGTAACATCCTGCTCTGTTTTGATCATGACTACATAGATTGAAACTGTCCATGCATTTGGAAAATTCGCCCTCTTAGTGATGTAATGTCTCATGTTCGACCACGGCACCATATACCTCAAGCTATAAACATGTATTTTCTAAGAGCAGAAATCTAACTCTTGTCCTAAATACTTGTTCATTGCGTATTTAATGTCGCATAATGATATAATTTAACTCATCATAATTCTTTAGCTTCTTATGGCGGCGTGTCTTACCGATATCAATGGAACACAGTTTTACATTTATGTGAATCATCTTTCATCATCCCAGAGGGAACCTTTGATAAAATGACTCCAACATTATGTAAATACAAACTGTGCTTCTTGAAGTGTGCCTTTTAACTTGAATGCCTAGCCTGACTTATCGTTCAAGGCTTACGGAAGGAAAATCGTTTAACCAACTTCATCCTTTTTCGTTTTCTAACTTATCTCATAGATTTTATCCCATCTCTGAACTTAGCGTTTTTAGGTTTTCACCTTATGCGTCAGTTGATACTTTTACAAGGTCGCGGTAGCTTCCGAAGCCTACTTCTTACCGATGTAAATGGTATCATTAAGTTGTTTCAAGGGAATGCAAACGAAAATTCAGCACATCATCAATCTGACACTTCATCATTAAATTCGTATTTTGAAACGATGTGTTCCGTCTATCGAGGTCCACTTGTGCGTAGCGCTTTTCACCGAAGTTTTAACCCTTGGTTAAATCATTTTATTTCTGAATTTAACTTAATTTAATCCAATCGGTTTCGCACATGATCATCATACATATTATTTCATTCAATGGAGTACTAAAAAAATAAGAAATACTAAATATTTGGATCTAGCTACGCAATTGATGTGTATGTTCAGTTCAGTTTCCCGACTGAGATGACGGAGTACGTGAATCGGTTCGTTTTTTTTGCCCACTTTTACCTGGCTGAAATTTCAATTCGGATCGATCCCTCTTAACCGGGTCGATTAATTTTGACAATTAGATCACATTTCGAATCGAACAGAAACTAGTTTATTCAATAAACCTGAATCTCTAAATAACCTAAATTTTTGTAACTTAATCGAACGATAAATGACAATGGTAGGGTTCTTGATCTGAAGATCGCGTATTCGATCCATGATTGTCGCATAGACAGTCGAGAACTTTAAGTCATGTTGAACATCACATTTGAGTAATTCACAAGTGAATTACATCAAATGATATGTGTCTGTATAAAACGTTATACAGCTTCATACACATGACCTTCTTGGCGTACTAGAGACGCACTTTATCAACATGGTTTGACCCAACGGATTATCGTATAAGACCTTTATGGTCCAGTTCTCTCTATTATATGCGGATCATGGTTGATTTCTTTCGAAACCAGTATGGTGAGCAGATAAGGTTTTCCTTTTACTGCTGTGGTTACTGTACTTGATTAGGCTCAAGGTCATTGAGTCCTGTCAATATCAGACAACCATATACATCTTTTCCATGTTGACCTTTCATTCTGAAGATCCGATGCGGGTTTTTCTCCAACATCCATTAAAAGAGATAAGACCATCACATTCAACCGAAATATTTCTTGCTTTTGTATCCTTGCTTCCACCGTGGTGGAAGCAAAAGAATATCAAGCTGTAACATTGTTTGGTCGCTATTGAAGTCTTCTTCAACCTCATTGTACAAAGGTTAAATGTATCACCAGATGCACGTTGAGATCATCAAAGAACCTACTCCTATTCTTGGTGGAACAAATTATTACATTCGTTTCACATTGTCAAAATCATACAGACTACCATATTCATATGTAGTTGTCCTCTCCACTTTTCGAAATCGTAGTAGAGAGTTCAACACGTACTCTATTTATTCATCATAATTCATACCATCAAGATTGCGTGGAATATCGAATCGCACTAATTCAACCAATTCGTATTAACACATTGATGATTATGCATAAATCAGGGAGACAATAACATTTTGAGAAAGAATTGCATACATCAAATATCCATTGAAATAGAATCCAGCAGATAGTGATTCCTCAGTCATCTAAACCAACCGACCACAGTAAACCAATGGAAGATGGCTGTGAAAGAGTTCACACTATCGTCGTCTTCTATCTAATAGATCAGTCTCTTAAAAACGATTTTAATTGCAAATTACCGGAACGGGAATTTTAAAATAAGCATTCCCGATCTTGGCTTTCCCAAGGCCCTTTTGTTTTGGAAAATCAATCCGATAAATTCACTCATGCATAAATAATTCTACTATACGTAAATTATCATATACCAGTAACATTCATCACATGCACCACACACATGCTTACGCGTCATGCGTCTAATGTTCCGAGGAACTCATGCTTGCATTCAGAATTCTACTTCCAAGTAAATTATCAAATGCAACTACATCCTCAACATTCTAGCATACATGTCAAACATGCAACATTCACATCAATCATACACATTTGGCGACTGGTTTTCGGTTTTAAAATAATTTTAAACATTAGGGGCTGATTTGCAATTCATGCTTATATTCATTTACGCAAGCTTCTAGGCATGAATCCTAGGCATTTACAACCATCAGAGCATGTCAATCCTAGTGCGCATTCCATATATTTAACTAGGGCTCCGCCCACAATATGCAATTTCCAGCTAGCTTGACTATGTCAAGACAACAGTTCTAATCATCCATAAATATATATTGAATAATAAACAATTGCAATTCAGCCCTCTAATTAATCCAGTCCCAAAAACATGTATCTCCGAGATCCATCCCCATAATCGAAACAAGGCATAAAGGTTAGCAACCCTATGAGCACTGTGTAATCCATTTCGAGGTTCAAAAAAATTTAGATTTTTAAACTTGACCTCCCTATTTTAATTGACTTGAATCCGATTCAGTCAGTTTCAGTCTGTTTTGGTCCAGTTCGGTTCGGTTCAGAAAATCTGGTTCGGTTCGTAAAATCCGGTTCGGTTCGGTCCGGCAAAATCCGGTTCGGTTCTGTCCGATTTTTTATTTTAAAATCTGGTTTGGTCTGAACCGGTCCAAGAAAATAGGGTTCGGTTCAACACTCAAAACCGGTTCGGTCAGATCCACTTAATTACCTCGGTCCGACCCGACCCGAAAAGGTCGAACCGATTGAGAAAATCCGGTTCGGTTTTATTTTGTCCCGGTTTAACATATTGGACCGGCCCAATAATTAAAATTTTAAAGGTTGGGCCGAAATGTTTACTTGTGGCCCAAGTAGGGTTTTAAAGTCCAAAAATATTTAACTTGACCACCAAGTAAAATTTATTATATAAAATAATTTCCAATATTAATTTATATATATATATATATATATATTGGCCTAAATTACTAACATATATATATATATATATATATATATTTATTGCTAAGATTCTATCTTTAATATTAAATTAATCAACAATATATATATATATATGTGTGTAAAAATTCGGTTTCTATATATATTATATATATATATATATTTATTGTCATTATCTTTAATAGGGAAATAAATAACTGACAATATAATTTCTCAATCTTTTTTAGGTAACTAAATCAATCAATAATATCTATAACCCTATTTAAATATTTAGATATATTGATAGTGATACATGATGGGTTTCGCTTTGGCCGTTAGGCCCTTTAACGGTGAGTAAATGGTGAACAGGCCCACTGGGTCCTAAAAGGAGGTCAAGATGACCAAGGCGAAGGGTCCCGACAGAGGGAGTCCCGATGGTAAAAGGTCCCGATAGAGTCGGTCCCGATAGGCGAGCCGGGCGCTCCTGATGAGATGCCTTTAAGTAGGCCCCGATGATGAATCCCTGAGAATACTGGCCCTGTATCTATGACGAGGGGCCCCGAGCGGCGACACAATGAGATAACTCTGGAGTCCCCGATATTGGTCGGGACTTGCTATCAGAGGTTGATGCCGAGATACGCGGAGCGTAGCCGAGATAGGCGAGATCATGGCCGAGATAGGCGGGATCGTGGCCGAGATACGCAGAGCGTGGCCGAGATAGGCGAGATCATGACCGAGATAGGCGGGATCGAGGCCGAGATAAGCGGGATCGTGGGCTAACCGCCCCAGCGGTTCACCAGGTAACTGAGGTAGCTCTTCGACTATAAAAGGGCAGAAGTTACCTCAGATCAGATACGTATGGATATACACTCTTTCAGACTCTTGCTTGCCAGTTTATTCGAGACGCTCATTTAAGCATCAGAGAGGGATTCTGGGTCACCGCCCGGTCTATCCCCTCTTGCAGGATTATGTGGAGCGAAGGAGTTCGGATCGCCGTCAAGACCGTGCCGGAGTTCCAACCGTGATCCAACATTGGCGCCGTCTGTGGGAAGCGTGACGAAAAGCTAGTATGACTTCTACTCGTTCAATGGCGGCTGGTAAGCAAAGAAGACAAGGACAATCTGGTGGTTCCCGTCCTCCTGCCGGGACGACTTTGAATTCGCCACCGGAGCGTGCTGAGGACCAAAATCTCCCTGCTGAAGTTTCTCGAACAGGGGGGCACAACGAAGTTCCTGAGGATACGGCTAGGCACCAAGAGAATAGAGAAGAGGATGCTCACGGTGCTCCTCCAAACGCGGACCTGGCAAAGGCTGTGGCAGTTGCCATGCCGATGTTCTTAGAAGCTATGGAGGCTCTCCTAGAGCGAAGGGAGGCGGCCAAGAGACAGGAGGAGGTGCCTCCGCTAAGGGAGGTTCAGAATGTCCCGGAGGCCCAGCCTAGAATCCAGGACAAGGGCAAGGAGCCTGCTCAGTCGGAGCGGTTTGTGATCGACGGCCCAGGACCGGTGCAGCACAGGACCATTCCCCTTAATGGTCCCATCACCCCGACCAGGTGGTGAAGATCGTGAACATTTGCATGGGGGATTAGAAGCCGATGATGTCAAAACTGAGGGATCGATCCTTTCATCCCTTTGTTCCCCGACTGATAGACACCCTCGCCCCGCCAGGGCTGGGGATCCCCACGATTAATGAGTATGATGGCGAAGGAGACCCAGTTCGCCACGTCCAGAAGCATCTCATGGCCTGTTTGGGCAGGGCCCCGAATGACGATGTCGTATGTGTGCTGTTCCCAGGTACGCTCGGGGAGAGGGCCCTGACGTGGTTCTTCAGTCTGCCCGCAGGATGCATCTCCAGCTGGGCCGACATGCACGACCGCTTTATTCAGCAGTATCAAGGCCGTCGGCGCCTCTTGAAGAGCGTGAGGTCCCTCGTCCAGGTGGTGCAGAGGCCCGACGAATCGCTGGCGCATTATTACCAGCGGTACACTGCCAGTGTCGCCGAAATTGATGAAGAGATATCGGAGGGAGAGACCATTCGCCCCTTACTTCGGAACCTGACAGCCCCCTATGGTTCCGACCTGATGCACAGCGTGGCTGAGAAGGTTGTGTGGAATATGGAGGCACTACAGAAGAGGTTGAAGCAGCAAATCGACGTGCAAGAGTCAAAAATAGATGCCGGAGAGCTTGTTCCTCCGAAGTCGAATAAGGGGAGGCAGTCGCTCAAGCCATTGGACGACCATAAGCGGAAGGATAAGTCCGAGGGCAGTCGGACTCGAGGTCGTTCTGATCGAAGGGAGGACAGGCGTCCTCCGAGGAAGGATAAGCGGGAGGACTATAGCATCCCTCTGAATAGCTCCATGACGGAGGTGCTAGCGGTCATGGATCGACAGGGTATCTCTAGGTACCCCCCGAAGAAGGAAGGAGAGTTTATGGGATCCCGTACTGATCGTTACTGTCGGTTCCACCGCACCAGCGGTCACGACACTAACCATTGTCGGGAATTGAAGAAGGAGATTGAAAAGCTGATCCAGAAGGGGAAGCTTAAGGAGTTTGTGGCTGAGAAGCGGTGTCGTTCCCGCTCCCCATCTCGATCGCGGTCCCGTTCCCGATCCCGCGATCGGTCCCCGAAGAAGAAGAAGTCGGAACCAGAGTCCTCTGGCGCCCGCAAGGAGAAGCGGGGCACTATCAATGTGATTCACGGAGGATTTGCCACGGGAGGTGACACCACAGCCTCTCGGGAGGTCTATGCCTCTAGAATTTCCGCTGCTGTGGTGCTGGGTAAGAGGTCCTGATCCTGGACTGTGAAGGAAGAGATGGTGATTTCCTTTTCAGCGGAGGACCTGATAGGAGTGGAGACTCTACATGATGACGCTTTGGTCGTGACCCTGGACGTGGATGGGTACGAGATGAAGCGAATTTTGATCGACGGAGGGAGTTCCTCCGACATTCTGTTTATGGACGCGCTGGAGGCCTTGGGGAAAACGAAGAAGGATCTGAAGTAGGTGACCTTCCCGATGGTTGGGTTCTCTGGTATTACCTCCTATCCGCTGGGAATGATCACCTTACCAGTGGAGTTCGGTAGCGGGTGGAAAGCGGAGAGGAGGAATATGGACTTCGTGGTGGTTGAGTCCGCGGGGACTTACAATCGGGAGAACCACCATCAACCCCCTGATGGCAGTTGCCTCGACTGTGCACCAGAAGATGAAGTTCTCGACTGACCATGGAGTCGGGGAGGTCAAGGGCGACCAGATGGCTTCCAGGTGGTGCTCTGTTAATGCCACTCAAAGGAAAAGACGGGAGGCCATGACTATCCGCCAGACAGATGCTGATCCCAAAGAGGAGTTTTGGCGTCCTGCCCCCATGGAGGATTTGAAGGAGGTCGAGATTGACGGGCCTCAGAGGAAGGTGAAAATCGGGACCGCCCTGTCCAACGAAAGGGCCCGAGAGCTGATCGAGCTGTTGAAGGAGTTCAAGGAGCTGTTTGCCTGGTCTCCGAGTGACATGCCAGGAATCAGCCCAGACGTGATTGAGCACAAGTTGAAGATTGATCCCGCGATCAAGCCTATCGCACAGAAAAGGCGTCCGATGGGCGCGGACAAGAGGATCGTGATCCAGTAGGAGGTGGGCAGGTTGCTCGGCGCGGGGTTCATCAAGGAGCTCCGATTCCAGACTTGGGTTGCCAACCCGGTTTTGGTGAAGAAGAGCAATGCGAAATGGCGGATGTGTGTGGATTTCCGCGACCTGAATAAGGCTTGCCCGAAGGACTGTTACCCGCTTCCGAGAATCGACCAGTTGGTGGATGCCACGTCGGGACATGAATTGCTGAGCATCATGGACGCTTACTCGGGCTATAATCAGATCAAGATGGCTAAGGAGGATGCCCTCCACACCGCTTTTTATGCTGATAGTGACATCTATCACTACGATGTCACGCCTTTCGGATTGATTAATGCCGGGGCAACCTACCAGCGGATGGTGAACAAGCTGTTCGGGGATATGTTGGGGAAAACCATAGAGGATTACGTGGACGATATGCTGGTGAAGTCCCGACCGGTTGAGGATTATGTGCACAACCTAGCCACGACGTTTGAGCGAATGAGGCTTCATCAGGTTCGCTTGAACCCGACCAAGTGTGCCTTCGGAGTCCACTCGGGGAAGTTTTTGGGCTTTATGGTAAGCCAGCGAGGAATTGAGGTGAACCCTGAGAAGTTGAGGGCAATCGAGGAGATGCGGTCTCCGATAAATCATTGGGAGGTGCAAGTGCTGAATGGCCGACTGGCTGCAATGAATCGCTTCCTGTCCAAGGCAAATGACCGATCTATGCCATTTTTTGAAGTTCTGAGGGCCAACAAGAAGTTTGAGTGGACTGCCAAGTGCGAAGAGGCGTTCCAGGCACTCAAGCAGCACCTTCGCACGCTCCCGCCATTGGCGAAACCGATCCCAGGCGAGCCACTTTATCTATATTTGGCTGTTTCTGAATTTGCCATTAGCTATGTGTTAGTGAAGATTGTCGAGGGTAATCAAGTCCCCGTTTATTATGTAAGCAAGGCGTTTGCCAAATCTGAAATGAATTATCCCGCCGTTGAGAAGTATCTCTTTGCGTTGATTATTACTGCTCGGAAGCTGAGGCCTTACTTCCATGCGCATGAGATTACTGTGTTGACGAATCATCCTTTGAAGCATTTTTTGAACCGACCTGATGCGTCGGGGAGGTTGGTGAAATGGGCAGTCGAGCTTAGTGAGTTTCGCATACACTTTTCTCCGAGAACGGCTATTAAAGGCCAGGCTTTGGCGGATTTCATAGAAGAATCTACAGCCCCCGATCTGGAAGAAGCGGGCCCTGTAGAGGGGGCAGCCATGGAGGTCCCGATAGCAGAGCAACCAGAAATGGCAGAGCAATCAGAACAGCCAAATGAGGAAAATACTTGGGAAATGTACACGGAAGGCTCTTCGAGTTCAGACGGATCAGGAGCAGGGTTCGTGTTGATACCACCAGGCGGGGGCGGGCCCCTTCGATATGCTTTGGCCTTAACGTTTAGAGCCACGAACAACGAAGCTGAGTATGAGGCTCTCATCACAGGCCTCAAAATTGCCAAAGGTACGGGAGTTGCTCATTTACGGGTGAAATGTGACGGGGGCCTGATCGTGAATCAAATCCAAGGACGATATGAGGCGAAGAGCCCGATGATGAAAAAGTACCTTCGCGAGGTGCAAGTCTTGAAGGAGAGCTTCAAAAGTTTCGACATCGAGGCGATCCCGAGGGAGGAAAACGTGGAAGCAGATGCCTTGAGCAAATTCGCCTTGGGGGCACCCCTAGAGAGGAAAATCAGAAGGTGCACTTTCTGGAGAAGGTGATCTTGTCGACCACCGACCCGTCGGAGGTGTGTGCTATTGAAGCAGGATCAGAGGAGGAACCCACTTGGATGACCCCGATAGTCGCGTATCTGACTACCGGGGCAGTCCCTGATGATGGAGTACTAGCTGACAGGATACGTCGGATTGCGGTTAATTACGTGGCGGTGGACAATCAGCTATACAAAAAGGGGTGGTTCTCGACTCCTTAAGAGGAAAGTGCTGAATTTGGGCTATTACTGGCCTTCGATGTGCAAGGAGGCGACGGCGTTAGTCCGATCCTGTGATGCGTGCCAGAGGTACGCCCCGAATATCGTGGCTCCGGCTGCTAATTTGACGTCCATCAAGAGTGCTTGGCCCTTCGCGCAGTGGGGCATCAACTTGGTGGGACCTCTCCCACAGGCACGAGGTCAGTGTAGGTATTTGCTTGTGGCTATCGATTATTTTTCGAAATGGATAGAAGCTAAGGCATTGGCCAAGACGACGGGGAACCAAATTGTCAAGTTTCTCCAGACCCATATTGTATCCAGATACGGGATTCCTAAGGTGGTGATCAGTGATAATGGTCCACCGTTTAATGGGGCTCAAGTGAAGGAGTATCTGGAGGAGTTGAACATCGAGCATCGGACAGCCTCTGTCCATCATGCTCAGACTAATGGCCAGGTGGAGTCAGCCAACAAAATCGTGATGGATGGCCTGAATAAGAGGGTCTATGCCTTGAAGGGAAAATGGCTAAACGAGCTGGAAAATGTGCTTTGGGCTGTTAGAACGACACCCAAACGATCAACTGGGGAGACTCCGTTTGGCCTTGTTTATGGCACGGAGGCCTATGCTCCCGTGGAAGTAGCTGTGGCGTCCCATCAGATGAGATATTATGAGCCTTTGACGAATGATGAAATGAGACGTCTGGATTTGGACTTGCTCGAGGAGAAGAGGCGGGAAGCCGATGAAGTCCAGGCTCGAATGCGTATGACGACGACCAGATATTACAACCGGCGAGTTAAGTCCGGACAATTCTTCGTCGGAGAGCTAGTTTGGCGTCGGAACGAGTTCACCCTTTTGGATCGGATCAACAAGATGTCACCAAAATGGGAAGGACCTTAAAAGGTCGTGGGGATGCCAGCTCCGAATGCATACAAGTTGAAAGACCTTGATGGCAGAGTATTGAAGCATTCTTTCAGTGGCGAACACTTGAAGAAATGTCATGCTTGATGAAAAGTCGCCTTAAGTGGTGCCCGATGAAAAGTCGCCTTAAGTGGTGCCCGATGTAAAATCGCCTTAAGTGGTGTAAGTTATTTATCATTTGATTCGATGTAAACAGATTATGTGCCATCAATAAATAAAGAGGTTGCTTCCGATCAGAATTGTTCTTAGATTTATTCTAAGTGTTGTTGAGTCGCCTTGAGTGGTGCACAATGAAAAGTCGCCTTGAGTGGTGCACAATGAAAAGTCGCCTTAAGTGGTGCACGAGGAAAAGTCGCCTTAAGTGGTGCGCGAGGAAAAGTCACCTTAGGTGGTGCACGAGATTAAGTCGCCTTAAGTGGTGCACGAGATTAAGTCGTCTTAAGTGATGCATGGTTCTTGGATTTATTCTAAGTGTTGCGAAGTCGCCTTAAGTGGTGCAAGTGGTTAAGTCGTCTTAAGTGATGCGGATTGAATTGCCTTAGTTGGCATGATTAAATCGCCTTAAGTGGTGTGGGCTAAATCGTCTTAAGTGATGTGTTGCAATATCTTAAGTGGCGAGGTTTCGCCTTAAGTGGCATAGTTAAGTCACTTTGAGAAGTGCAAAGGAAAATCGGAACTAAGATAGTCTGATATTAAGGAGGGCTCAAAGGCCCGAGGATTACAAAAAGAGGAAAATTACAAGGACTATAAAGATAAAAGCATTTAAGCTTGGTCCTTGTTGGCGTCAGCTGGAGCAGGGTCCACAAGATCGGTGGCCGAAGGCTCCACAGGTTCAGCTGCTGGAGGGTCGATTATCGAGGCGTCAGCACTTGGAGGCTCCGCGGGAGTGTTCCCCTCATCACTCTCCTCCGAAAGGGCAAAGTATTTCTTCGCGAAGGGAGCTAGAGACGGAGACTGGTCGAAGTTGATGGCGTCGCCATACTCCAGATGGAGTTCCTCGACTGCGTTGAAGAGGGTGTTCTCCACCTCCGCGCTGCAGAACTTCACTGCATCAGCTTGGAAGTCCTCGGACCCCCGATAATCTTCCCTGCCCTTGGTCTCAGCCGCGACCAGCTGCGCAGGAACCTCAGCGATTTGCTCCTCCAGAGCCTTCTTCTCAAGGACAAGTTTGTCCTCAGCAATTTGCCGCTCCTGCCGCTCCCGCTTCAGGAGCCCCTCGAAGTCACGAACCTGCTTCTGGAGGTCCCGAGTCTTTCGGTCGAGGATGGCCTGCTCCTTGGCCAGTTTTCCCCGCGAAGACTCGGAGGCCGCGAGATCCTCCTCAAGCTTAGCTATGACCGCGGGAGCTCCCTTTGCCCGCTCCTTCTCCAGGGCTTCCTCGAAGGCGAAGATGTACCCGAAGCAGCGGTTGATGTCCGCCATTTCCTGCGAAAGGAAGATGAGAAGTGTTAGCATATGAACAACTTGTCTTATTGATGAAGAGGAGAAGAATGAGAGTCTTACCTCTATCCGGCGGATAGACATTTTTTGGACATCCCGACGGATGCCCTCCCGATCCAAAGAAATCGGATACCTCAGAGAGGGCAGGATTGAGCCTGCTAGCAGATGCGGGGCCAGCTCTGGGTATGCGTCCCCTTGTCGGAGCTGGACCCCTTGCAGCGTTTGGATCGGGGTCCAGGGAGCTTCCTTCTGCGCGGGGTCGTAGACCTTGTAAAAACTCCCGTCGAAGGGGAGAGGAGAAGGACCGACTCGAGTCGTGGAGGGGCGCGCCTCCGACTCGCCCTGAGTCGGAGAGGAGGTGAAGTCATGGATGGGCGACGGTTGTCGCTGTTGTGAAGAAGGTGAGGGGGCAGCCCCTTGGAGGTTGGATTCAGTGGGGACTGCCCCGTCCTCCGACGAGGAATCAAGGAACCGCCCTCATCATTCTCCTCGGAGGAGTCAAGATTCTCCACCCGACGAAATTGATCGCCGGTCGGGGTCTCTCCAGCCCCGAAAGGAGGCGCCCCTGCTGAAAGTGGTGCCCCCGCTGAAGCTCCAGCACCCGACGGAGTCCCCGAGTGACCTGCACCTAGAGGACGAGAGGCTTCAGAAACATAGTCAGGAAGTTGGTTAGGGCCCTTACACCAAACGACGCGCCGAGAAACATATTGATCTTTCCCGTGGAAGTTGTAGTAGCCCGCCTTCAGGACGCGGGGAGTTTCCCCTCCGAGGACACGTTTAATATCTTCGATGCGGGCCTCCATGGTCGAAGGAACCAACTCCTTAGGAACTAGCTTCCTGTACGATTTAATAGCTAGGCGGAGCTTTTTACCTTCTTCAGCATTCTGGACATCGAAGAGTTTGTCCACCTCCACCCGGCTCTGTTTTGTCCTCTCTGCCGAGGGAGATCCCGACGGAGCAGCAGCTTTCTTGGCTGATTTCCTCTTCCGTGCGGGGCGGACAACGTCGGTCTCCCCCTGCTTAAGGATGAGATTGGTCAGCACGGATACCTTCTTAGCTGCAAACAAATGGAAAACAGAGATTAGAAACGTTACCCAAGGAACCCTATTGGAGGGGCCGTCGAAGAGTTGACCCCCAGAGACTATGTCGAGGAGACGGATCCCGGCATTCATCAGGTCCCGCTCCGTTAGAGAATTGGCATCGAGGGGAGTATAGGACTCCCCCCATCGGTAGAGCTGGATGAGATGGAGGGTCTGGAAGTCTTCATCAGAATAAGTGTGGTAAGCGGGAAGAGAGTCCGCTTCCACCTCCCATCGGGGCCACGGGATCGAAGAGTTTTTGATGAAGAAGTAGCTCCTCTTCCACCCACTGTTATTGGACCCCGTGTCAATCAGGAGTCCCCGACCCTTGACAACCTTCCAGGTGTCATTGGTCCAGCTGCACAGCGCGAGTTGCGTCTTGTTCCATTTGGGCATCCGGGGGTAGAAGGCGCAAACCCCAGCCTCGTTGCACTAAATCCCATAGAAGGTTCTGAAGAGCTGGAGGCTGTAAACCCACTTCCGTCGGAAGCAGAGGACTTGGATGGCATTCCATAGGCGGATGGCATGAGGAGAGAAAGTGGTGGGATGCGTTTTGTAGTGTTGGCACATCTCAACCAGGTTGCCGCGGAAGGGGAATCGAATCCCCGCCGATATTTGCTCCGTGGAGACAAATACCTCCCCTTTCCGGGGACGGGTAACCTCAAGGTTACTCGGGAGACTGGGCCAAGGATACGGGAAGCGAGGCTCCCAGGTAGAAGTGATGCAGCCCTCCCGGAGAGCGGCCTCATAGGCAGTACTGGAAATGTCGTTGGGTGCATAGTCGAAATTGAAGGGTTTTCTTCCCTCGGAACTTGATCCACTGTCTGAAAATCAGCCATGGCAAGGAAAGGCACATTGGGATTTTCGGAAAAGTTGCAAAAGAACTAAGCAAAGATGAAGGAAAAGATATACAAGCAACAGGGAAGAAATCCTTACCAGACATGATGACTTGAACTAGAAGGGATTATCTGAAAAGTCGCCGGAAAGTTGATCGGAGAATGGAAAGCCAAGGAAGAGCTTGAGTTCTCAGAGTTGCAGAGAGCTTTTGAAATTTCGGAAACGGTAAAAAGGAAACAGTGCCCAGGGTTAGGGTTTTATAGGAGAAGAGGACAGGTGAAAGGACGTTCTAATCTGGATCGTCGAAGTCGAAGCGTTTTAATCTGAGCCGCTGAGATGAAACGTACAGAATGGCAACGGGCGTAACGATGAAACGGCCTGAAAAGCACTTTTTCAGAAAAAGCAGGCGCGAAAAATCAGGCACGGGTGCCAAAGACGTCGCTTCGTCATCTGCTGCATTTAATGACTGAGGAACCAAGGAGTCTTCTCGGATTTGGTGACTATCCTCGAGGTATCGAGGAAACGTGGACGAGAAGATCCGTATCAGGTGATTTTATCAAGGGAAAGGTCCCCGACTCCATGGTTGGAAGGTCGGGAGTTGAAAGACACGACGAACTGAAAGTCCCTCATGTCTTGGGGGCAAAAGATGGGTTTCGCCGCGACCGTTAGGCCCTTTAATGGTGAGTAAACGGTGAACAGGCCCACTGGGCCCTAAAATGAGGTCATGGTGACCAAGGCAAAGGGTCCCGACAGAGGGAGTCTCGATGGTAAAAGGTCCCGACAGAGTCGGTCCCGATAGGCGAGCCGGGCGCTCCCGATGAGATGCCTTTAAGTAGGCCCCGATGATGAATCCCTGAGAATACTGGCCCTGTCACGATGACGAGGGGCCCCGAGCGGTGACACAATGAGATAACTCTGGAGTCCCCGATATTGGTCGGGACTTGCTATCAGAGGTTGAGGCCGAGATACGCGGGGCGTAGCCGAGATAGGCAAGTTGATGGCCGGCGGGATCGTGGCCAAGATACGCGGAGCGTGGCCGAGATAGGCGAGATCATGGCCGAGATAGGCGAGATCGAGGCCGAGATAAGCGGGATCGTGGGCTAACCGCCCCAGCGGTACACCAGGTAACTGAGGTAGCTCTTCGCCTATAAAAGGGCAGAAGTTACCTCAGATCAGATACGTTTGGATATACACTCTTTGAGACTCTTGCTTGCCAGTTTATTCGAGACACTCATTTAAGCATCGGAGAGGGATTCTGGGTCATCGCCCGGTCTATCCCCTCTTGCAGGATTACGTGGAGCGAAGGAGTTCGGATCGCCGTCAAGACCGTGCCGGAGTTCCAACCGCGATCCAACAATACATATATTTCTTTATATTATTGTGAATCTATCCTTATGTTCCTTATAGATATATTGTTACCTTAATCAAAATTAAAATATGGTAAACAATATAATTTTTAACAATTTTATATGTATGTGTCAAAATATCTAACTTGGTGACCAAGAAATTAAAATTTTCACTTTGAAAAATAATTAAAATTTTCGGCACAAACACTAATTGGGAACAAGTGGTCAGATTTTAAGATCAAATTTTAATAAGATCTACAATCCAATGTTTGATTTTGATAAATATCACCCTTTTCTTGAATATCATGAACATTAATTTAACCAAGAACATGAAAATTTCAGACCACCCTTGAACTTAAAAAAATCCGAAAATTTAAATTCCCTTTTTAAAAATTCAGTCCAGAAATTTTAAAAACTCCAAGAATACCAATTTATCAAAATCATGAACTCGTAACACAGGCTCTGATACCACTGTTAGATTACGGAGAGTAATCACTACAGAAACTTAAACATGGTATGTGCTAGTAATATCAATTACGCAACGGAAAGTTTACACATACCTCAAGAGTAATCGTAGTCAAAGATCCTATTTCGAGTGAGTTCGTGATCCTCCGGACGGGACACGTAGAGATTCTTGTTAGAGTAGCCCTACGTGGTGCAACTCCACTGCAAAGCCTCTGATCGATTCTCGGCACGGGGACAGATCTCTGGAGAGTTTGCTCAGAAAGCAATTTGGCACACCCTAGGTGACTTATGTGGTTCGGCCGAACCTTGTGTATGGGAGGGTTTTTCTCTCTAAAACTCTCTTGTGAGGAATTATGATTAACCCTAAAATTTCCTAACACCTATTATTTATAGGAGTAAAGTGAACAACAGTCCACTTTACCCCAACCATAATATTCGGTCGGCCTATGTATTTGGGGAGGCCTAATTTTGGGCCTCCCATGTTAATTGGGATTTGGGTCTGGCTCAATTACCCTAATGTGACATTTACCCATGTCCATTAGGTAAACTATACATGTTATGGGCTACCAATTACGGCGCCCATCACCATATGCTTACATACGCATCATGCGTGATCACACCAAATCAAACATGCATATTTGGCGACTAAATATCAATTTCAAACATATGGGGGTGGCTTGCAATTCATGCTAACAATCTTTCATGCGAACTTCTAGACATGGATTCTAGGCAATCGCAACCATCACAACATGTCTATCCTAGTGCGCAACTCATTAATTGAAATCCAGGACTTTGCCCACAACATGCAATATCTAGCTTGCTTGACATAGCCAAGACGCAATTTTAATCATGAAATAGTATCAATTTATATAGCAATTGCAATTCAGCTCGCTAAATATTCAGTCCCTTTGGCCAAAAAATAAAAAATTTGATTCAGTCATAATCATGCATTTCCGAGATTTATCTCCATAATCGAAACTAGGCATCATGTTTGATTAAAACGTGAAAAATTTCAAACCTATTAGCGATGTGTAGGTAACTTTAAAAGTTTGAAAACATTTGGATTTTAAAATTTGACCATCCTATTTTCAGTTGACTCGGGTCGGTCCGACCAAAACGGTCTGATTCATGTCTATTCGGGCCAGCCGGTGCGGTGTAACTGGTCCGACACCAAAACGGTCCGGTTCATTTCAATTCGGGCAGGCCAGTCCGGTGTAACTGGTCCGACCAGTCCCGTTCGGTATAAATGGGAATTCAGCTCGGTTCTTCACCAAAACCAGGTCAGTTTGGTTCGACCCATTAGTTACCCGGTCCAACCCGACCTGGATGGGTCAGATCGGTTGAGTAAACTTTTGTTCGGTTGACCCGACCCGTCTTTACCCGATGAATCCAACCCGGTTCGGTTCGGTCGACCCGATTCGACCAGTTCAGTTCCCATTTTTGTCCAGGTCGGTTGACCCGACCCGGATGTCAAATTGGACCGACCATTACACTAATGGGGTTCGTCCGAAATATACTTGAGCGCTAAGTAGAGTTTTAAAATCCACTTAAAATTTAACTTAGCCACCAAGTAATATTAATTATAAAAATAATTTCCAATTTTTGCACTATATATACAGATAATTTCGACACACTATATATATATATATATATTGTCAAGATTCTATATTAGGGATATAAATCTATCAACAATATTTTTTCTCAATCTTTAGGAAACTAATATCTATCAATAATATCTAACATCCCAAAAATCATGCTAGAATATATCGATAATTAATGCCACAATTATCTTGTGAATCCAACACCAATTTCGGCCAATACATTGATGATGGTGCCGAAAATTTAAAAATATTTTATAAAGTTTCGGCCGAAATTAACATGTAACTAGGGTTAGTGGTCAAATTTGTAGATCAAATTTTACTAAGATCAACAATCCAATGTTCAATTTTGATAAAGGTCACGTTTTTCTTGAAGATCATGAGCATCAGTTTTACCAAAAAAAACTAAATTTCATGAATATGAGTTTTACTAAAAACTCAAGAGCACCTGTTTTATCAAAATCATGAACTCCCTACACTGGCTGTGATACCACAGTTGGAATAGTGGATAGTTACTACGGAATAAAACACATGTACATGTCAGGTAAACTAATTACGTAGCGGAATAGGGCCACATGCAAGTTTCTTGCTTTCCGTAGACCCGAGATCTTGAGGGGAGTTCGCGGAATGTTCTCCACATCAAAGCCTCTTAAAACTATACGACGGGATGGATCTCCGGGATTATTGCTCGAAGTAATTTGGCACGTCCTTACTAGGATGGTTCGGCTGAAACTAGTGTGACTATGGAGGAGGGATTTCTTTTATCTCAGCACAAATGAGTGAAGTGGTTAACCCTGAATAAATCTCTAACACTCACAGCCTGAGAAGGAAAGTGGTCGTGAGTAGATCAAATCACATATAATAAAGGTTAGTGCCCAACCCTATTTTTGAGGAGGTTGGCAAAACCCACCACACCCTAATTACATATTTCAGCCGGCCATATATAGTAAAGAAGAGGCCCAATTTTGGGCCTTTTATGTCAATTGGGATTTTAGGAAAGGCTCCTATTACGGCGACCCATTTATCAAATGCTAACAATATTTATATATATATATATATATTTCTCTATTACAATATAATAATAAAGAAATATAAAAAAATATGTATTATTAAATAATTATATATATACTTGTTATTTATGCATGTGCTTTGCACATGCATGTTTCTAAAATAGTTGTTTATATAAGTTGTTAAGTTATAACTATGACATTTACATTAAAATAAACAAGTTTATTTTTATGTAGTAACGTATAAATTTTGTGATATTATGGAAAAATTGGGTTTTTGAATGAGTGTCTCTTCATAGTTGCGACATTACCTCTAATGAAATAGGGAACTTCAGAGAGTTTGTTATTCAACTTTTGAACCGTATACATTAAAATAAACTTGCGACCCTAGATATTTTGAATCGTTGATACATCACATATCATATATTAAATCATAGTTGAGACAACACAAAATAAAGTTTTATTGATAAAAGTAGGTCTTAAAAAAGTTTAAACCCATCAAACTATAGAGATAAAATTGGCTCGTCATCCATTTTCTTTACAAGCCTAAGCTTAGAACAACATGGTTCGTGTAGAATGTAAGTGTCAATTATTAAGCTCATTTGAAAGTTATGGTATCCATACTTGAATCGTCAAGCATATATAATAAATTGCTTCATGATTTTCTATGAATCTGTACACATACAACACTATACATAGCAAATAGAAGTTTTTGCAAGAACGAACCTATGTACCTAGTGCAATATATGCCTCTAAAACCCATTATTCGGTTATGATTCAAGACAATCTAAGGTCGACTATTGGCAAGTTGGGACAATGAAAGTCGGAACCACAAAGTAAAGGTCGACGACTATTTAGATACGAAATGAAAAGATAAAGATGAAAGGTCGGTACATCCGTTTTAAGGAGTGAAGACTACAAGGCGATAAATGAGCAAATGGTAACACCTCTCGACAAAACGCTACCTCTTAAGGAATGGGAAGAGGCGATAACCCAACACTGAAGTGGCAGGTGGCAACCTACTTGTCACCACTTCCAGAAGAAAATCTTCCTCTCTAAGGAATGGCAGGTGGCAACCTGCTTATGTCGACTTTCTGAGAACCTCTCCTCTTAAGGAACAATAAGGTGGTGACTTGCTTGTCACCTGCTTCTGCCGACTGAGGACGAAGCCCTTTCCAAAGGGTAGCCGCCAGTTAATGTCAGTAAAACTTCCTTATAAATACCTTCATGTATTTTCATAAATTTACATATTATTACTCATATAATTCATTACTGACTTAAGCGTCAGAGTGGAATCGGGGGAAAATCCCCACACCCTTTTCAGGTTAACGCCACAAAGCTCCACATAGGAAACTAAGTACCCAGTGAGATCAATATAGACAGCTAAGAGATTAATGAAAGGTGAGATCCTAAAATCCACTCCCGAAAGATAGGGCCTGGCGATCCTTGATCCAACAGCTGGCGCCTTCTGTGTGAACATATCAAAAAGGCAGGGCCCCGTTGAAGAAAAAGACGACATGAGTAACGACTGTTGTAGAAGAAGTATCAAGGACGGATCCCACTAACTCCAAACAAGCTGATGGAGATGAAAGGCAGGAAGCCTCCTCCCCACAACAAGCACTACCAGTGAGGAACAACATCCTCAATCTGAGCCACCTCCTAACTTGGAGGAAACAAGACCAGCTCCCGTAGCAGTCCCACCAGAGATGCTAGAGCGGGAGAAGAAAGAAGGTCCGGGACAAATTTCTAATGAAGCGAAGGTCCCCCCTACTCCCGCATTAACAACGTTCTGGAATCAAGGTCAGGCTGAAGCCATCCCAGTCCCTAAGGAGCCAGCACTAGAGGTATCTCAGTTAAAAGAAGAAGCATCAAGCAAAAAAATGACTGGGACAAAACATCCTATCTAAGAAGAAGCAAAAAAGTAGACGATGATTGATGCTCAAGCTAAAGAACCAGCATTATTTACGTTGGGTCAAGTAGAAGAGTTATTGGAAAGAAAGAGGAAGGGATCTAGTGACATGTTGACCATCAAAGATCACACCTCCCACCCATTTTCCAAAAGATTGCTTGACACTCGAGTGCCGCCCCAGGTCTTTGCGAGGAACATTGACGACTATACGGGGGAAGGAGATCCAATCCGCCACATCAATGCCCACAATTCTTCTTTGTTAGGAAGAGGGGAGTCGAAAGATCATTTTGCTGAACTCTTCCCAACCACCCTTAAAGAAGAAGCCTCTACTTGGTTCTATGGACTTCCTAATAACTCCATAGACTCTTGGGAATAATTAAAGGCTAAATTCATAGAGGGGCACATAGGACGGCGTCAACGACTAAAGAATATGGACTTCTTGAAAAATATAGAGCGAGGTCCAGACGAGACTTTGGCTAGTTACTATACTAGATACCATAAGATGCTGCAACAGTTGAACTAAGATGCCACTTACGGCGAACTTATCAGAGATTTCTAGATTGGTCAAAGGCTACAAATTCAAGCTTTGAAAGATAGCATGGTGATGAAGCCTGTCAGGAAAATCGATGCTCTCGCCACCAGAGTAAAATGATACATTTATCTCGAAAGATCATATGAAAGACCACTCTCCGACATAGGGAAGTAAGTAGCCCCGCCCAAGAAAGAGGAATATTCTCACTCTAGGCCTCAAAAGAAGGAGGATATGCGTGATGGAATTTTTCGACACGGTCCTCGACGAGATAAAAACGAGACCAAAACCCCTACCTAGCACGGTATACACCCATAACACGTAATATTTGCGTGGTGTTACGAGAGATGTGAATGCTTAACCTTGATGATCCTCATCCAATAAGGAAAAATCCCATGGGGCAACTTATAAATGACTATTGTCATTACCATCAGATCAAAGGTCACGACACGGATGATTGCGTTGCCGTAAGGCAAGATATTGAAGCCCTCATCCAAAGGGGAAAGCTTCATAAATTCATGGAAAAGCCACCCAAGGTCCCGAGAAAATGAAGCAGAATACCTAAAAGGCAATCTCGTTCTCCCCCACCACTTAAAAACCCTGCTCCCACTCGAAGAGGGACTGTCAACGTCATCGCATGAGGAATTTCGTCGGGAGGAGCGACAAGTGCCGCCAGAGAGGTATATGCCACTCAAATATCTACGGCAGCCATAATGAGGAAGAGGCTTTGAAATCCCGACCAAGTGGTTATCCGCTTCACCGTAGATAACCTCATGATGGTAACTCAACCTCATGAAGACGCCTTAGTAATCACGCAACAATGGCTGAGTATGAAGTAAAACGGGTCCTCATTGATGGAGGAAGCTCGACAAACATCCTCTTCATTAAGGCATTCTTGAACCATGGGCTCACCATAAAGGATTTGAAAAAGGTTGACTTGCCCTTTGTCGGATTTGCAGAAAGAACCACCTATCCTA
This sequence comes from Clarkia xantiana subsp. parviflora, assembly GCA_036873135.1. Classification (NCBI taxonomy): domain Eukaryota; kingdom Viridiplantae; phylum Streptophyta; class Magnoliopsida; order Myrtales; family Onagraceae; genus Clarkia; species Clarkia xantiana. The sequence continues at coordinate 15,583,086 of JAPTYO010000001.1, forward strand.
TGGGCATCATCCAGTTACCAGTAACTCTAGGAAAGGAAAGGAAGGCTCTGAAAATCAACATACTTTTTGTAGTCGTCGATGCCTCTGCCTACAACGCTATCATCGGAAGGACTACCCTCAACCCCTACCATATAGTCTCCTTGACCGCTCATCAATTCATGAAGTTCCCCACGCCACATGGGATCGGAGAATTCAGAGGAGACCAAACTACGTCTCGATACTGTTATGTCAGTTCAATGAGACACCGCAATCTAAGAGAAATCATCGAGACAGCGCTAAATTTAATATTTTTATATTTATTGTGTGGCTAATGTTGATTTTTGATTTTGATGTAATAATCATGATTAATATATGTAGCCCCCTGAGGCCTTTTCATACAAACATCCGAGTCCACTACTAATTAAAGGCATCGACTTTGAAGTCCTTAACAAAACCAATTATCGACACAATGAACCCAAAATGGTCATAACACTTAGGTTTGTCGACAATTTGAAAGAAGAACGACGTCAATCGATTATCGACACAATGAACCCAAAATGGTCATAACACCTATGTTAGTCGACAATTCAAAAGAAGAAAGGCGTCAATACATTGTCGAAAAAATGAACCAAAAACGGTCGTAATACCTAGGTTCGACGACAATTCGAAAGAACAAAGGCATCAATCGATTGTCGACACAATGAATCCAAAATAGTCATAGAACCTAGGCTCGTTGACAATTTGAAATAAGTTAAGAATCGAAGACAAAAAAAGTCCTTAACGGAATCGATTGTCGACACAATGAACCAAAATGGTCATAACACCTAGGTTCGTCGACAATTCGAAAGAAGTTAATCATCGAAGACAAAGAAAGTCCTTTGTGTAATCGATTGTCGAAACAATGAACCCAAATGATCATAACAACTAGGTTCGTCGACAGTTTGTAAGAAGTTAGGTGGTGACAACAATAAATCCTGAGATAAGCGGTTGTTAGCCTTATAAGCTATAAGGGCTATAAAACCTAACGATTGGTGGAAACACGAAAAGAAGATGTGAGTTGTCCTTAAAATCTTAAGGAAGAGTAATCTGTTGTCATTAGGGGATAGTTACTACAGATAAACATGTGTACATGCCAGGTAACTACTTACGCAGCGGAAAGAGGGTACATACCAGTTTATCTTTCGTAGCCCAAGATTCGTCACAGAGGGAATTCTCGATTTTTCAGTCGAGTCCTGCAGGAACTCTTGTTAAGGAGCAATCTACAGGTAATTGTCTCCACAGCAAAGCCACTTTCAATTTGGTGAAGGGATGGATCTCTGTGGTAAATTGTTGACACAATTTTGGCACCTCCTTGGTCTAGGAACCACTTCAGCCGAACCTCTTAGGAATATATGGAGAGGGATTTATTATCTAGTCAACTAAAAGGGAGAGTGAGAAACCCTAAGAAATCCCCTAACACCTCCTATTTATAAGAGGAGGTGAACAAAACCCACCAAGGTTTTACCTTATGTTCGGTCGAAACTCACATGAATTGGGCTTGGCTCATTTTGGGCCAATTGTCGCTCATAGAGATTTTGGCCTGACCCAAAATTCCCTTATGTGCCTAACTCCAATTATGCTTAATATGTTGGGCTTATATTAATGGGCTCCCAATTACGGCGGCCCCTATACACGAAATGCCAACAGCTCCCACTCGCTGGAATGGGAGGGTGCCTATTAATACCCTGTCGACCAACATAATAATATCCATTCATGGTCCAATCCTATTCCCGTATTGTTCATACGAGGTTTGCAGTGTGACCGGCAGACACAACAGATATCATGCTACTAATCGGTTAAGAGTGTTGTAGCGTCCGCAGAATGTTGATTCCCTATCATCTTATCACCATGTTACTGCTCTGTGCCGTGTCGTACCCCTGGTCAACTTTTGTTCTCCAATTGCCTAGTTCTCACATAAATATACTTCTCCAAGGCATCCGCACAAGTATCACAACCTTCAACTAATATCCGTTGGTGGCCACCTAGTGAATACAAGAATCGGAGAATTACAGATGTACATGACCATCCCCGTTACTCATATCCTTAGTCGAACTAAACCGGTGCACTAAACGTGGTCACTTGGCCTTTTTGTTCAGCACTACGCTCGTACGTCTGGGAGCGAACATTGAACCAAACCTTGGATATGAGTTCCCGATTGATAAGGGTACTTCTGGTGATCCTTCATAAAGCACCCGGGATCAGTCACATGCTCAAGGTAAAGAAGTTTGTGTCCTTCAAAATCTCGTAAGATTTCATCAAACACAACCAAGCCTGACCCCGCATCGAACGTGGCACGCGCAAAGTGCGCGTCGACAGCATAACCTGAATTTATATCATGAGTGGGAATTTCATATGCTATCGTAGATTCCCATCTAGCCAAGAATTTGTATATAGACGAACTCAATTCGTCATGGCTTTCTGCAAAACTTTGATCATGTCATGTTACCTTGAAACCAAATGATCGTTTTGCTTAACCAGGATAGTCTTTCGAAATATCATGGTTCTTAGCCGGTCATGTTAAGACTGAGGAATCCTTTCCATCAAGACGACTGAGCCAGGGTGACATGGCAAGGTCCACATTTGACATATTTTATTAGGAGGCTTCGCACTCCAACGACTAGTTTATAGACTATCCATCTGATGCAACAATGATATTATGAAGTCGTAAGATCTTAAATTCAATTCAGCAATTCTTTTATTCAAATATCACTTCTAATTAAAAAATGTTACTGACACATCACAAGCCTTATAAACTCTACGCAAGCCAAGCAGTTTTACGTGCTTTTCGAAAAAATTCTTGCGTAAAGGTTTATTTAATGAATCTGCAACCATGTTTTTAGAAGGCGTGAATTCAACTGTGATCTGCTTGTCCTCTACCACAATTTTCGCATAGTTATATTTTATATCAATGTGTTTAGTCCTACTATGGTACTTAGGATTTCTGATTGCCCCTATATCTGCTTGACTGTCAGAGTAAATGCACAAAGGCTTACTCTCGTCCTTGAAGTCAAGAAGGGAAATCATTAATCTCCTTAGCCAGAGAACCTCCTGTACATTCTATGAAAGGGCTACGAATTCTAATTCCATAGTGGACAGCACGACACAGGATTGCTTCTTGCTTATCCATGACATGGCAGCATTACCAAGGAGAAACACTCCTCCTGAGGTGGATTTACGATCATCTAGATCGCCACCGTAGTCGGCGTCACTATATCCTATCAATTTGAGATTTCATCCATCATAGAACTGTCCATAGTATGACGTACCTTTAAGATATATCATAATCCGTTTGACTTCTTTTAAATTTTATATCCGGGGTCAGATTGGAAACACGCTACCAAACCCACATCGTAACAGACGTCAGGACGAGTGCATTGCATAGCTTACATAAGACTTCTTACCATACTTCGTACTCTGCAATATTCACATGTTCGCGCTCTTCCTGGTTTCTTGGGCCATCACGCTTCGACAGCGCATACCCAAACACAACTGGCGTATCCACAGGTTTAGCATCAAAGAGATTGAACTTTCTCAACAACTTGATAATATAGGCTTCTTGGGAAACACATAATCTCTGAGCACCACGATCTCAAAAAATCTTAATGCCTAGGATATATGTGGTCTCACCCATGTCTTTCATCTCAAACACAGATGCTAACCATGAATTTGATTCATTCAGGTAACTCACATCGTTAGCGGCGATGAGTATATCATCAACGTACAACGGCAAGATAACATACTTCGACCCTGAGGTCTTCGTGTACACACAGGCATCCTCGTGAAGATTCACGAATCCATTACCAATGATTTCCTTGTGGAACCTGCGGTACCATTGCCAAGACGAGTGTTTAAGACCATAGATCGAGTTTTGGAGTTTACAAACTTTATGTTCGTTTCCAGGGGATAAGAAACCCTCTGATTGCTCCATGTAGATCTCTTTCTCCAATTTCTGATGAAGGAAGGCAGTCTTAATATCCATGTGGTGCAACTCGGGATCAAGGCTAGCAACCAAGGGCAAAATTGGACGGACTGTTGTGTAACGCACAGTCGTTGAGTAAGTCTCGTCAAATTCCACTCTATGGAGTTGGGTATATCGCTCAACGTTTCCATCTGCAATGGTTCCAATTTAAGAGCCCACTTAGCCCCTATTGTTCTGCATTTAGCAGGCGAATCAACTAACTTCCAAAGAAAATTGGCTTTCATAGAGGTGATCTCTTCCTCCATTCCTTTGATTGAGGACCTTCCAAAGCTTGCTTAACCGTTACCGGTTCATCAACTGGAGTTAGAGTGAATAACTCACCTCTTTCAATGGGATACTTCTTTGGAGAAGTTCTCTGCCTTAGACTACGTCTAGGATAATTCCCATATAGAACTTTATTCCCACTAGGAACTGATGGGTCCGACTATAGCCGTCAGGCCCTTTAACGGCGAGGAGACGGCAAACACGCCCACCAGGCCCAGAGTGAAGGTCAAGATGACTTTGGAGAAGGGTCCCGACGAAGGGAGTCCCGACGAATCAAGGTCCCGACAGAGTCGGTCCCAATGGTTGAGCTAGAAGCTCCCGATGAGAAGCCTTTAAGTAGGCCCCGATGATGAATCCCTGAGAATGATTGGCCCAATCACGATGACGAGGGGCCCCGAGCGGTGACACAACGAGATAACTCTGGAGTCCCCGACGGGAGTCGGGACTCGTTATCAGAGGATAAAGCCAAGATATGCGGGGCGTGGCCGAGATACGCGGAACGTGGTTAAGATACACGGAGCGTGGCCGAGATACGCGGGGCATGGCTAAGATACGCAAGATCACGTACGAGATATACGGAATACGGGCTAACCACCCCTAACGGTTCGCCAGGTACCTGAGGCCTCTCTTTGCCTATAAAAGGGCAGGAGATCACCTCAGAAAGACTTACGTTGAGTTGAATACACTTTGATATCCAGTCATACAAAGTACTCATTTAAGCATCGGAGAGGGATTCTGGGTCACCGCCCGGTCTATCCCCTCTTGCAGGATTACGTGGAGCAAAGGAGCTAGGATTGCCGTCAAAGTCCGTACCGGAGTTTCACCGTGATCCAACATTGGCGCCGTCTGTGGGAATCAAACAATAAGCTGATATGCCTTCTACTCGATCAATGGCGGCTGGCAAGAACAGAAGGGGACAATCCGGTGGTTCCCGTCACCCCGCTGCAACGAATCTGAATTCAGTACCAGAACAAGGAGAAAACCAGAACCATCCCCCGGCTGAGCTCTCCCAGACAGGAGGGCACAATGGATCGCATCCCGAAGATGTTGCCCCTCAACACCAGAACAACAGGGGGCAGGAGGCTCCCCCAGCTGCAGATTTGACGAGTGCCGTGGCATAGGCCATGCCCATGTTTCTGGCGGCTGTAGAGGCTCTCTTGGATCGAAGAGAGACTGCGAGGAGGCAGGAGGAGATGCCCCCATTGGAGGAAGCAACCCTGCCAACAGAGGGTCGGAACGCACAGGAAGCCCCGCCCCGAGGCCAGGACAGAGGTAGGGCAACTGGTCAGCCGGAAAGGTTCGTGGTTGATGGGCCAGGACCAGTACAGCACAGGACCATTCCCCTGAATGGTCCCATCACTCCCGACCAGGTGGTAAAGATCGTGAACATCTGTATGGGAGAACAGAAGCCGCTGGTGTTGGAGCTGAGGGATCGATCCACTCATCCCTTCGTTCCCCGACTCATTGACACCCTAGCCCCGCCTGGGCTAGGCATCCCCACGATAAAGGAGTATGATGGCGAAGGAGATCCAGTTCGCCACGTCCAGAAGCACCTCATGGCATGTCTGGGAAGAGCCCCAAGTGAAGACATAGTGTGCACATTGTTCCCGAACACACTAGGAGAAAGGGCCCTGACTTGGTTCTTTAGTCTACCCCCAGGCTGCATCACTTGCTGGGCAGACATGCACGATCGATTCATTCAGCAGTACCAGGGTCGGAGGCGTTTATTGAAGAGCGTGAGGTCCCTGACCCAAGTGGTGCAGAGGCCCGACGAATCGCTGGCTCATTATTACCAACGGTACACAGCCAGCGTAGCAGAGATAGACGAAGAAATCTCGGAGGGCGAAACCATCCGCACCTTCATTCGGAACCTGACAGCCCCCTATGGCTCCGACTTGATGCACAGCGTGGCTGAGAAGGCTGTGTGGAATATGGAGGCATTGCAGAAGAGGGTGAAGCGGCAGATCGATGTCCAGGAGTAAAAAATAGCCGCGGGAGAACTGGAGCCCCCAAAGTCGAACAAAGGGAAACAGTCAAGTAAACCCTTCGACGATCGTAAGTCAAAAGGTAAACCCGACAGTGGTAAGAATCGAGGACGTCCGGATCGGAAGGACGACAGACGTACTGACATTCCTCTCAACTGCTCCATGGCGGAAGTACTGACAGTCATGGAACGACAAGGTATCTCCAGGTACCCCCCGAAGAAAGATGGAGAATTCCTGGGGTCCCGTACAGATCGCTATTGTCGGTTCCACCGCGCAAATGGCCACGACACCAATCATTGTCGGGAACTGAAGAAGGAGATTGAGAAGCTAATCCAGAAGGGAAAGCTCAAGGAATTCGTCTGGGACAAACGATGCCGGTCCCGCTCTCGGTCCCGATCGCGGTCTCGTTCCCGATCTCGCGACCGGTCCCCGAAAAAGAAGAGAACTGATCCAGAGTCATCCGGTGCTCACAAGGAGAGACGAGTCATCAACGTGATTCATGGAGGATTTGCTGCTGGAGGTGATACCTCATCCACCAGAGAAGTTTATGCCTCTAGAATCCCTACAGCAGTGGTGTTGGGTAAGAGGTCCCGATCCTGGACCTTGAAAGAAGAGATGGTGATCTCCTTCTCATCGGAGGACCTCATAGGCGTAGAGACTCCGCACGACGATGCCTTGGTGGTGACTTTGGATGTAGACGGGTTCGAAATGAAGAGAATCCTAATCGACGGAGGGAGCTCCTCCGACATTCTGTTCATGGACGCGCTAGAGGCTATGGGGAAAACAAAGAAAGATCTGAAGGAAGCAAACTTCCCGATGGTCGGATTCTCTGGCTCAACCTCCTACCCGTTAGGAGTAATCACCTTACCAGTGGAGTTTGGTAGCGGGTGGAAATCAGAAAGGAGGAACGTGGAATTTGTCGTGGTTGACTCTACGGGGACCTACAACGCGATTATCCGGAGAACCACCATCAATCCCCTGATGGCGGTTGCCTCGACTGTGCACCAGAAGATGAAGTTCCCGACCGACCACGGAGTCGGAGAGGTCAAGGGCGACCAGGTGGCTTCCCGAAAATGCTATGTTAATGCCACCCGGAGGAGGAGGCGAGAGGCTATGACTATCCTCCAGACAGACACAGATCCCAGAGAAGAGTTTGGGCGTCCCGCCCCCGTAGAAGATCTGAAAGAAGTCGAGATCGACGGACCCCAGAGGAAGGTGAAAATCGAGTCTTCTCTAACTGAAGAGACGGCCCAAAAATTGGTGGAATTGTTGAAGGAGTTCAAGGAGCTGTTTGCCTGGTCCCCCAGCGATATGCCAGGAATCAGCCCCGATGTGATCATACACGAGCTAAAGATAGACCCCGCGATTAGGCCTATCACACAGAAAAGGCGTCCGATGGGCACGGATAAGAAGATCGCGATCCAGCAGGAGGTGGGCAGGTTGCTCGACGCTGGGTTCATTAAGGAGCTCCGATTCCAGACTTGGGTTGCCAACCCAGTACTGGTAAAGAAGACCAACGGGAAATGGCGAATGTGCGTGGACTTCCGCGACTTGAACAAGGCTTGTCCAAAGGATTGCTATCCACTCCCGAGGATTGACCAGCTGGTGGATGCCACATCGGGACATGAGCTGTTGAGTTTCATGGATGCGTACTCAGGATACAACCAGATCAAAATGGCCAAGGAAGACGCTCCCCACACAGCATTCTATGCAGACAGCGACATCTATCACTACGATGTCATGCCTTTCGGGTTGATCAATGCCGGGGCAACCTACCAGCGGATGGTGAATAAACTGTTTGGAGACATGCTGGGAGAAACCATGGAAGCCTATGTGGATGATATGCTGGTGAAGTCCCGACAAGCCGTGGATCACGTGCACAACCTTACCATGGCGTTTGAGCGGATGAGACTCCATCAAGTTCGCTTGAACCCGACGAAATGCGCCTTCAGAGTCCACTCAGGGAAGTTTTTGGGCTTCATGGTGAGCCAAAGAGGAATTGAAGTGAACCCTGAGAAACTGAGGGCAATCGAGGAGATGCAGTCTCCGATAAACCATCGGGAGGTGCAAGTACTGAATGGCCGACTAGCTGCAATGAATCGCTTCTTGTCCAAAGCCAGCGACCGATCAATGCCGTTTTTTGAAGTCTTGAGGGCCAACAAAAAATTCGAATGGACCGCCAAATGTGAAGAGGCGTTCCAAGCACTCAAGCAGCACCTTCGCACACTCCCGGCGCTGGCGAAACCGGTTCCAGGCGAGCCGCTCTTCCTTTATTTGGCTGTTTCTGAATTTGCCATTAGCTCTGTGTTAGTAAAGATTGTCGAGGGTAATCAAGTCCCCGTCTATTATGTAAGCAAGGCATTTGCCAAATCTGAATTGAACTATCCCGCCATTGAGAAGTACCTCTTTGCGTTGATAATTACTGCTCGGAAGCTAAGGCCATATTTCCACGCACACGAGATCACTGTGCTAACGAACCAGCCTTTGAAGCATTTTTTGAACCGACCGGATGCGTCGGGGAGATTGGTGAAGTGGCCAGTAGAGCTCAGTGAGTTTCGAATACACTTTGCTCCAAGAACGGCCATCAAGGGCCAGGCATTGGCGGACTTTATAGCAGAATCTACAGCCCCCGATCTAGAAGAAACGGGCCCTGTAGAGGGGGCAACCATAGAGGTCCCGACAGAAGAACAACCAGAGAGGGCAGAGCAATCAGAACAGCCAAACAAGGAAAATACCTGGGAGATGTACACGGATGGCTCCGCAAGTTCAGACGGATCAGGAGCGGGTTTTTTGTTGATACCGCCGGGTGAAGGTGAACCGCTCCGATATGCTTTGGCTTTAACATTCAAGGCCACAAACAACGAAGCGGAGTACGAAGCTCTTATCACGGGCCTAAAAATCGCTAAGGGCACTGGAATCGATCACTTGAGAGTGAAGTGCGACGCGGCGTTAATCGTGAACCAGGTTCAAGGGCGATACGAAGCAAGGAGTCCGATAATGAAAAAGTATCTGCGAGAGGTACAAGCCCTGAAAGAGAGCTTCAAAAGCTTCGATATCGAGGCTATTCCAAGGGAGGAGAACGTAGAGGCAGACGCCTTGAGCAAATTCGCCCTGGGGGCACCCTTGGAAGAAAATCGGAAGGTGCACTTCCTGGAGAAGGTGATCTTATCAAACATCGACCCCACGCAGGTGTGCACCATTGAAGCAAAAGCGGAGGAAGAGCCCACTTGGATGACCCCGATAGTCGCGTTTCTGACTACGGGGGCAGTCCCCGAGGATAAGGTAGCAGCAGAAAAGATATGTCGGATCGCGTCTAATTATGTGATGCTGGACAATCAGCTGTACAAGAAGGGCTGGTTCTCGACTCCATACCTGAAGTGTGTAGCAGAACCCGACACCAATCGAATCCTGAGGGAAATGCATGAGGGGGTCGCGGCTTGTCACGAAGGGGCCCGATCCATTTTGAGGAAGGTGTTGAACTTGGGCTACTATTGGCCCACGATGAACAAAGAAGCAACGGCGTTGGTCCGATCATGCAACGCGTGCCAGAGGTACGCCCCGAGTATCGTGGCTCCGGCCGCCAACCTGACATCCATAAAGAGCGCTTGGCCCTTCGCGCAGTGGGGCATCGACTTGGTGGGACCTCTTCCACAAGCACAAGGACAATGTAAGTATTTACTTGTAGCTATCGATTATTTTTCGAAATGGATAGAGGCGAAGGCGTTGGCCAGAACAACGGGGAACCAGATCGTCAAGTTCCTCCAAACCCACATCGTATCCAGATACGGAATCCCTAAGGTGGTGATCAGCGACAATGGCCCACCATTTAACGGCTCCCAGGTGAGGGAGTATCTGGAGGAGTTGAATATCGAGCATCGGACTGCTTCTGTACGTCATGCTCAGACTAATGGCCAAGTGGAGTCAGCCAACAAAATCGTGATGGATGGCCTGAAGAAGAGGGTCTATGCCTTGAAGGGCAAGTGGCTGAACGAACTGGAAAATGTACTTTGGGCTGTTAGAACGACACCCAAACGATCAACAGGGGAGACTCCGTTTGGCCTCGTGTATGGCACGGAAGCTGTCGCCCCTGTGGAGGTAGCTGTGGCGTCCCATCGGATGAGATATTACGAGCCCCTAACGAACGACGAAGTGAGACGTCTGGACTTGGACTTACTCGAAGAGAAGAGGAGGGAAGCCGATGAAGTCCAAGCTCGAATGCGTTTAGCGACGGCCAGGTACTACAATCGGCGAGTGAAGTCCCGACAGTTTTTTGTCGGGGAGCTGGTTTGGCGTCGCAACGAGTTCACCCTTTTGGATCGAATCAACAAAATGTCACCAAAATGGGAAGGACCTTATAAGGTCGTGGGGATGCAAGCTCCAAATGCATACAAGTTGGAAGACCTCGATGGCAGAACATTAAAGCATTCTTTCAGTGGCGAACACTTGAAGAAACACCATGCTTGAAGAAAGTCGCCTTAAGTGGTGCCCGATAAAGTCGCCTTAAGTGGTGCCCGAAAAAGTCGCCTTAAGTGGTGCCCGATGTAAAATCGCCTTAAGTGGTGTATGTTATTTATCGTTTAATTCGATGTAAGCAAATTTTGTGCCATCAATGAATAAAGAGGTTGCTTCCAAATAAGAGTTGTCCTTAGATTTATGCTAAGTGTAAAAGTCGCCTTCAGTGGTGCACGATGAAAGTCGCCTTCAGTGGTGCACGATGAAAGTCGCCTTCAGTGGTGCACGATGAAAGTCGCCTTCAGTGGTGCACGATGAAAGTCGCCTTCAGTGGTGCACGATGAAAGTCGCCTTCAGTGGTGCACGATGAAAGTCGCCTTCAGTGGTGCACGGGATCAAGCCGCCTTAAGTGGTGCACAATACTTAGATTTATTCTAAGTATCCAAAAGTCACCTTCAGTGGTGCACGGAATCAAGCCGCCTTGAGTGGTGCACGATCTTTAGGTTTATCCTAAGTATCAAAAAGTCACCTTGAGTGGTGCACGATACTAAGTCGCCTTGAGTGGTGCACGATCTTTAGGTTTATCCTAAGTATCAAAAAGTCGCCTTGAGTGGTGCACGATACTAAGTCGCCTTGAGTGGTGCACGATCTTTAGGTTTATCCTAAGTAATAATTAAGTCGTCTTAAGTGATGCACGGAACTAAGTCGCCTTAAGTGGGACAAGTTATTAAATCGTCGAGAAGGACGTGCGAGAATGTCTTAAGTGTCGAGGTTTCGACCTAAGCACGTATAGTAAAGTCACTCGGAGAAGTGCAACGAAAGAATCGGAACTAAAGAAGTCTGATATTGATAAGGGCTCAAGGGCCCGACGACGACAAAAGAGAAGAAAATACAAGGACTCTAAAAGTAAACATTCAAGCTTGGTCCTTGTCGGCAGCGTTGGCAGCAGCTGGGTCCGCGGAGTCGGTAACAGAAGGATCCACAGGGTTGGCTTCGGGAGGATTGGCTATCGGGGCGTCCGCACTTGGAAGTTCAGAAGCGTCTTCGACAATTACGGGGGTACTCCCCCCATCACTCTCCTCGGAAAGAGCAAAATACTTCTTCGCAAAGGGAGCGAGGGAAGGAGACTTGTCGATGTTGATAGCATCCCCGTACTCCAGGTGGAGCTCCTCAACCGCATTGAAGAGAGTGTTCTCCACCTCCGCGCCAAAGAACTTCATGGCATCAGCTTGGAAGCCCTCCGACCTCCGATAGTCCTCCCGACCCTTAGCCTCCGCTTCGGCCAGCTGCGCAGGAAATCCCGTGATCAGCTCCTCCAAAGCCTTCTTCTCAAGGACCAGTTGGTCCTCGACAGCCTTCTTCTCCTGGGTCAGCCGGTCCACAACTGCCCCACGCTCCCGCCGCTCTTGCCTCAAGAGCCCCTCGAAGTCCGCGATCTGCTGCTGAAGGCCCCGAATCTTCTCATTGAGGACAGCCAGCTCTTTGGCAAGCTTCCCCCGCGAAGACTGGGAGGCCTTGAGATCCGCCTGAAGCTGCTCGCGGACTCCTCGGTCCCGCTCCCGGGCCTCATCATAGGCAATGACATATCCGATGAGGCGGTTGTAGTCCCCGAGCTCCTGTAATAAGGAGGAAAAGTTTTAATGAACAAAAGACCCGATTTATCAATCAACAAGAAAGAAGCAAAGTCTCACCTCGATGCGGAGCACAGCCATACCCCTGACGTCCCGCTGCATATGCGTCCGATTGAGGTAAATCAGATGTCGCATAAAAGGTAGGATAGAACCCGCCAGCAGATGCAGGGCCAATTCTTGGTCCTGTTCCCCTCGTGTAAGCGGGACTCCCTGGAGCGTCTAGATAGGAGCCCAGGGGGCATTCGCCTGGGAAGAGTTGAAGGGCCTGTAGAAGTCCCCATCAAGAGCAAGGGGAGAGATAGGACGAGGAAGGGAAGGGCACGCCTCCGTCTCGGCCCGAACAGGGGAGGGAGAGAAGTCGTGGATAGGCGAGAGCTCCCGCTGCTGAGGAGAAGACGAAGGAGGCGGCCCCTGAGGGGTTGGTTTCAAGGGGGATTGTCCCGCCTTCCGACGCTGTTGAGGGGGGTCAACCCCGCCAGTCTCCTCGGAGGAGTCCAGAGTTTCCACCTGGCGAAACTGTTCGCCAGATGGTGCCTTCTCTCCAGCTGAGGAAGGCACCCCCGCTGGAGGCGGTGCATCTGCAGAAGCTGCAGCACCCGAGGAAGCTCCCGAGCGACCTGCACCTGGAGGATGAAGAGCTTCAGAAAGGTAGTCAGGAAGTTCATCGGGATTCTTACACCAAATGATACGTCGGGAGACGTATTGATCCTTTCCGTGGTAATGATAATAGCCTGCCTTCAAGACTCGGGGAGTTTCACCTCTAAGGATCCTTTTGACATCGGCAACGCGGGCTTCTTTGGTCGAGGAAATTAAATCTGACGGAACCATCCTCTTGTATGATTTAATAGCAAGGCGGAGTTGTTACCTTCTTCAGCATTCTAGACATCGAAGAGTTGGTCCAGATCCACCCGCGTCCACTTGGGCTGCTCCGCTGAAGGAGACCCCGACCTGGCAGCAGCCTTCTTGGCAGACTTCCTCTTCCGCGAGGGGCGGACAGCATCAGTCTCCCCCTGCTTAAGGAATAGATCGGTCAGCACAGATACCTTCTTGGCTGCAAACAATAAACGAAGAAAAGTTAGAAGTTTACCCAAGAGACCACGTTAGAAGGGCCGTCGAAGAGCTGCCCCCCAGAGACAATACTAAGGAGTCGGATCCCGGCGTGCACCAGGTCCCGCTCCACAAGAGAGTTAGCATTGAGAGGAGTGTAAGACTCCCCCCAACGATAAAGCTGGATAAGTTGGAGAGTCTCGAAATCCTCATCGGCATAAGTGTGGAAAGCAGGCGGAGGATCTGCTGCCACCTCCCACCGAGGCCAGGGAATTGAAGAATGTTGGATGAAGAAGTAGCTCTTCTTCCAGCTACTGTTGTCGGACCCTGTATCGATCAAAAGTCCCCGACCCTTGACCACCTTCCAGGTGTCACTGGTCCAACCGTGCCGGGCAAGCTGCTGCTTACTCCATTTGGGCATCTGAGGATAGAAGGCGCAAACCCCCGCCTCGTTGCATTTCAGCCCATAGAAGGTTCTGAAGAGTTGGAGGCTGTAGACCCACTTCTGTCGGAGACACAGGACTTGAAAGGCGTTCCAGATACGGATGGCATGAGGGGAGAAGGTAGTGGGGTGTGTTCTGTAGTGATGGCACAGTTCGACCAGGCTACCGCAAAAGGGGAACCTGATCCCCGCTGATATTTGTCCCGTAGAGACAAACACCTCCCCTTTCTGGGGACGAGTAACCTCAGGGTCACTCGAGTGACGATGTCGAGGATACGGGAAACGAGGTTCCCAGGTGATGGTGATGCAACCCTCTCGGAGAGCTGCATCATAAGCAGTAGTGGAAATCTCATTTGGAGCATAATCAAATTTAAAATGTTTTCTCCCCTCAGAGCTGGAACCACTGTCTGAAAAGCAACCAGGGCAAGAAAATACTGTGGGACTCTTGCAAAAATTAGAAAGGAAAAGACAAACAAGCAACGAAGAGGAATCCCTTACCAGACATGATGAAGTAGAGGTTGAAGGAGATGAACGAAACGTCGCCGGAAAGATGATCGGGAAGACTCTAGAGACCTTCGAAATCGCAGAGCTTGGAATCACAGAGGAATCGCAGAGAGCTTTTGAGAATTCGAAGACAGTAAAAGTTGAATTGTGACTATGGCTAGGGTTTTATAGTCGAAGAAGACGGTTGAAAGGACACTTCGATCTGAATCGTCGAAGTCGAAGAGTCTTAATCTGGACCGTTGAGATGAAACGTGCAGAAGGACAACGGGCGTAATGATGAAACGGCCTGAAAAGCACTTTTTCAGAAAAGGACAGGCGCGAAAAATCAGGCACGTGGGTCGAAAACGTCACTCCATTATCTACTGCATTTAATGCACTAGGAAACCGAGAAGACCCTTGGGATATAACAGTTATCTACAAAACCCTGAAGAAACGTGGAGAATAAGACTGATAAACTGAGTAACTAAACCAAGGAAAAGATCCCCGACTTTAACACTGGAAGATCGGGAGTTGAAAAGACACGACGAACTAAAAGTCCCTCATGTCTTGGGGGCAAATGATGGGTCCGACTATAGCCGTCAGGCCCTTTAACGGCGAGGATACGGCAAACAGGCCCACCAGGCCCAGAGTGAAGGTCAAGATGACTTTGGAGAAGGGTCCCGACGAATCAAGGTCCCGACAGAGTCGGTCCCAATGGTTGAGCTAGAAGCTCCCGATGAGAAGCCTTTAAGTAGGCCCCGATGATGAATCCCTGAGAATGATTGGCCCTGTCACGATGACGAGGGGCCCCGAGTGGTGACACAACGAGATAACTCTGGAGTCCCCGACGGGAGTCGGGACTCGTTATCAGAGGATAAAGCCAAGATATGCGGGGCGTGGCCGAGATACGCGGAACGTGGTTAAGATACACGGAGCGTGACCGAGATACGCGGGGCATGGCTAAGATACGCAAGATCACGTACGAGATATACGGAATACGGGCTAACCACCCCTAACGGTTCGCCAGGTACCTGAGGCCTCTCTTTGCCTATAAAAGGGCAGGAGATCACCTCAGAAAGACTTACGTTGAGTTGAATACACTTTGATATCTGTTACTTGCCAGTCATACAAAGTACTCATTTAAGCATCCGAGAGGGATTCTGGGTCACCGCCCGGTCTATCCCCTCTTGCAGGATTACGTGGAGCAAAGGAGCTAGGATTGCCGTCAAAGTCCGTACCGGAGTTTCACCGTGATCCAACAGGAACAATGCTCCCACCAGGAACAATGCTCCCACTAGGGACAAAGCATTACTAGAACCTTCTCCTACAACTTTTCTTTGACGATCTCTTTGTCTCGGGATTCTACCTCTGATATGAATTCCTTGGTCTCTCGAACCAGGAACCAAGTTGGCTGTCCCACTCCCACTAGCCCCTGTAGGTAGTTGAGGAATTATAGGATTTTCATCCAACGGTTAAGAACCTAGATGACCATGATCAGGTTCTACTTGATTCGCACTCGGAGCAACTAGCATTTCTGTTGTTTGATTGTCTCCTTCCACTGGATTTATTATGAAAATGTTTCAATTCTCATTTACCACATCATTTCCCGTTGTTGCTCCCTCAAATCTCTCACTCGAAGTAAGTGGGACTTGATAATTTTAATCATGTTCTAGTTCTATTAAGACTTCATTCGTTTTGATGTTAAAAAGTTTCGGAAATTCATCTTTAATAAATGTAACATCTCTGGACTCATGTTTGACCACGCCACCTTTCTTCTCAGTCGCCACAAAAACGTATCCCTTAGAGTTTTTGGAGTATCTAATAAAGATACTTTTCAATCCTCTAGGTCAAAACTTGCAGTATCGGCTGTCGGTCGGATGCATGTATGTTGCGCAACCCCAAGGGCGCAGCCTGGGAAGATCCACCTATTTACCAGTCCACAGCTCATACGGTGTCGTGTCCACTGATTTCGTTGGTACAAGGTTTACTACATGAGTGACAGTCAACAGTGCATCACCCCTATAGGAGATCAGAAGTTGCGCTTGCGACATCATGGTTCTTACCATGTCCATGAGTGTAGATCACGTCGCTCTGTCACACCATTCTGTCGCAGTGTATAAGGGATCGTCGTTTGATGGACAACGACCTTTTCATTTTATAACTTATTAAACTCATTTGTGAGGTACTCTGCACCTCTGTCAGCGCGCAAGGTTTTCACCTTTAATTCCAGCTGACTCTCTACGAGTTTGAGATAGCTCTTAAAGCATTCAATAATCTCTTATTACGAGTAATCAATGAGTAAACCCACATTGGGCTAAGTTATCAATGAAAGTAATTTCAAGCATCTAAATCATACAACTCATCATTAAATTTACATTTGGAATCGATGTGCATCATTTTCACATGGATACACGTGCTACGCGCGCGCCACCTTAGGTATTTATCCTAGTTGAAATCGTTTCATTTCCAACATTTATTGATCTGTTTAGTACATGTTTGTCGCTACGTTATAAAATTTTTTATGGAGTACTAACAAATAAGGAATTAATTCGTCCAACAATGTTAAGAATAGTGAATACTAAGACTCAACAATGCAAAAATGTATCGAACATATTTTGTTTAACCAATTAGATCATGCTGAATCTTGATTTGCAAGAAAATTCTTAACCAAAATTTATCTAACTGAAAGACAGGATAGTTCTTGCAAGCAAAAGGAAATGTTGAACATAAAGATGAACTTTTGCTTTTCCTACACCCGTTTTACGCTCATTCCTCACATCGGTTCTATAATTAACAAGTGGGATCGAATTACTAACCAAGTTGGAATATTAAATAGAATTTATGACTTTCTTCATTGTTTTTACGAAAGTAATGGTGACCTTTCACCCCACACCCAAAGCACGTTCGAATTTCCTCTCTACATGCTCTTTTCTTCTGCCTGTTCTTTCTACCAGCTTGCTTAGGTTTCAACTTTCTTTGGCATTCAGACAAGATGACCTGTTAGCCTTCTTAGCAATGTCTTTGCTCTTTTTCTAGCACTTACCCTTCTACTGTGTTGGAAGAGTTGATTCAATGTGCATCTCAGCCCTTGGCTTTTCAGCCTTAAGGCGATCGACATCCAACTCGAGATGAACTCGAATCGCATCGAGGGTATCGAGTTGAGTAGGATAGGTAAGTTGTATTTTCATGTTGTTCTAAGAGTCAGGAAAATAACGAATAACGTACTGGACCTTCTGTTATTCAGTCTGGGTTTCCCCTACTTCCTTGTGTTCAACAAGCTTATTAGACATCTGTCTTATGTGCTGTTTCATAGTATGCTGAGAATTCATCTTGTATGAGTCTAAAGTGATGTTTAACAACCAATTTTGGGCTGTGGTGTAAACACCAAATCCTGCTTTAAGACCATCCCATAGATCTTTAGCAGACTTATGATGTTCATATCCATAGAGCATGTCATCCTCCAGCATAGTCATCAAGTCAGAACAAATCTCAAGGTCCTTAGCATCCCATTCATCGCGGGATTTCTTTTGCTCATCAGTGAGGTCACCCTCAGGCCTAACTTTCTTAGTGGTCAAATGGACATGGACCATTAACTCAATAAGGTCCGACCAGAATTATTACTTGTGGGATAAGTAGGGTTTTAAAATCCACCAAGTAACAATAAATACAATATATATATTTTCCAAATATTTTCTCAATATATATATATATATATATTTGGCATTCCTATTAAATATATATACATCTACTTAATTTTCAGGATTCTATATTAGGGATATAAAATCTATGAACAATTTATTTTCTCAATCTTTAGGAAATAAAATAATACCAAATATATCTACATCCCTAAAATCACGCATAGAGTATATCGGTAATTAATATCACAATATTTTAATCTAAACCCTAGGGCCGGCCGAAACTTAGGTTTCTTGATGCCGAGGAAATAAAAAATTTACCACATAGGGTCCGGCCATAACGAGATATCTAGGGTTGGTGGTCCAATTTCTAGATCAAATTAAACCTTAATCACAAATCCAAAGTTTAATTTTGATAAAAATCATGTTTTAGTAAGAACATCCAAGAACACCAATTTTACTAAGAACATGAAAATTAGATTTACCAAAAATTATGAACACCAATTTATTCAAAAATCATGAACTCCCTACACAAGCTCTGATACCACTGTTGTAATTAGGGATAGTTACTACGGATCAAAACACGTGTACATGCCCGGTAGCTAATTACGCAGCGGAAAGGGGGCACATGACAGTTTATTTTCTGCATCCCAAGAATCTTCACAGATGGAGTTCTCAATCTTCTGGTCGGCGCCTGCAGAAAATCTTGTTAAGGAGCAATCTGCAGGCAACTGTCTCCACATCAAAGCCTCTTTCAATTCGGTGATGGGATGGATATTTGGGGTAAATTGTTGACACAATTTCGGCACCTCCTTGGTCTAGGAACCACTTCGGCCGAACCTCTTAGGAATATAGGGAGAGGGATTTCTTGTCTAGTCACCTAAAAGGGAGAGGCTGATCAACCCTAATAAATCCTCTAACACCTCCTATTTATAAGAGTAGGTGAGAAAAAACCACCTAGGGTTCGCCGAAACTCACATGAATTGGGCTTGACCCATTTTGTGCCAATTATGGCTCATAGGGATATTGACCTGACCCAAAATCCCTTATGTGCCTAACTCCAATTATGCTTAATATGTTGGGCTTATATTAATAGGCTCCCAATTACGGCGACCCATATATACCAAATGCCAACATAATCATCCTCATAAGCTAGAATGATGCAAATGTTTAAGGCTTGGCAACGACTCCAGCAAGATTATCTATGATGAGCAAAAAATCGAATATGCAAATTGTCAAAAAAGAATACTTTCATTGATAAACTCTAGTTTACAATAAGAAATGAAAATTACAAAGAAATCTAAAAACCTAGGCGTCATCTTCAGGGACGTAATCCTCCCTTGCTCTGGCCCTCAGATACTGACAGAGAAATGCCAGCTTCTTAAAATCGAAATCAGGATGGAGAGCTTTGATGTCTTCCACTACTGACTCAAAAGAAGAAAGAACCATATCAGAAGCCGCGGAAGTGACATCCTCCTGGAATTAAGGACTGGCCTTATAATCGGGGACGACATTCTCCAGTGCGACTTTGAGCCTATATGTCTCAGCCTTCATAGCCTCAGCTTCCTCTCGAATGACATCCACTTCTGAATGGAAAAAGTTTTTATATTTAACCAACTTCCATTGACGTTGGCAGAACTCTTCATTAAGAAACAGGGAAGCCTTCAATGCTTCCTTGCAATCTTGAAGCTCCTTCTCCACGGCGGCAGCCATCCATTTAGACGAGCAACGTCGTCCTTCAGCTAAGTCATTTATTCTCGAAGGCGTTGCTTCTCTCCTTCATTCACCCCGAATTGAAGGTCATGAAGTCTCTTTCTGACAAAGTTTAACTCGTCAAGGAGATCGAGGACCAATTGGGAAAACTGAGGAGATTCTTGGGACGCCTATCAAAGCAAATAAATACTGTTAGAAAAAAGCAATGAGTTGAAGAACCAAAGAACTTCTAAAATTTCCGTCCTTACCTTCACATTCCTTTGAATAAAGACACGGGTAGCCCTTTCTACCTTGTCGGCGTCCGTCTTAAGGCGGGATCGATCTTGAGGAGGAATAGAGGCATCCAGGAGGTGAAGGGCTAGGTTACGATTTGCAATTGAATGACCTTCCTTTAACTGATATCCTTTCAAAGAAGCTAGAGGATCCCAGTTGGCATCCCCAGTAGGATCACTTGGAGTTTGGAGTAGCATCATCCAACTAAAAGGCGGACCATCAAACCTCAAACATGTTATTGCTTGAGGATTTGAAGTTTCATCCACGCCTTTTCCTTTCAAATTGCCACCTACAGAAAGAAGTGTAAGAATGATCAAGGGAAACCTCGGGTTTAGAGAAAAAATAAAATTAGAGGGAAGATCCCATACCTTTAGTGGCAAAGGAAGAACTTAAATAGACATCAGGATTGATACTGTCAGGAAGATTGGAGATATGGTCCTCAGTGACGACCATTACCTTCTTAGAAGTCTGGTGGATTTGGTGTCACCTTTCCTAGAGGAAGGATCGCAATTTGCGGGTCTCTTTTTCCTTATCATGGTTGTCTTCTCTATCGACTACCCAGTAACTGCGACAGCTTCAACAGTCAAAAGAATTTTGGGCGATGCCCCATGAGCATCTTCTGTAGTGCTTGATGTCGGGGCATCCTTAGGCAAAGGAACTCCAGTTGCCGCCTGCTCCCGATCATGAAAAAGCTTCTTAAACATACCTACAAAAGGATGGAGAAAACTTTAAAAATAAGTATAGAAGGCGTAATTACCCAGCTAAGAGGAATTTCAACCAAACGAGTATGAATTTCAACTTGAATAAGCTCATTCTCGGTGGTGTCGTTGACAGAAAGGATCGAAACCTTTGGTAAGATCAGCATGGATCTTTTCTACCACTACAAACTCTTCAGCAGACAATCCATCAAGTGAAAGTGGGAGGTTTGTTTAGATAGGCGGGATGATGGGCCAAGTTACACAAACCCGACAAAAGAAGTAATAGTCCTTCAAATTAAGTAAGGGACTTTAACCCTTCTACTAAAATCATGTTTTATTTCCAAGAAAAAGGTTGGTTGCCCTTGGGCCATCGGGGTTCAAAAGAAAAAATCCCTTTGTCGTTCCCTTCCAAACGATAAAAGAATCGAAAGACCTTGAGACAGTAACGCCGGCCTTAGGCGTCGCATAGGCAGTGAAAACTCACCCAAAAAACGGATGGCATTTACCAAAAGTTGGCACAGTTGAACACTGTAATGCTTGCAAATGTACAAGAGAACAGGACAAAGAAGAATTCGAAGCCTCGCATCTATATGCTGAGCATAGAAGTGCCTCCCCTGGCGAGGGAAAGTGTTCTTCATGATGGTTGCTGCCATATCTAGGCCCCTCATCATCAGTAAGATTAACTAAGGTCAACGTCTCCATAAAGGTCGGGCTTGAAAGCTTGTTTCTCTTAGGGCTTGAGGGGGTAGGAGGAAAAAATCAAGAAGAGTTAAACGAAGGAATACCGGGCGCCATGGGAGTCTTTGAAAGAGATTTAAGAAAATACGCCTCTTGAAGAGGATCCTGTGGACCAGAAGTGGCGACTCCAACAAGGATTTTTTCCTCCGCAGAACATGAGCGAGGTGAGTTGGGATTGATATAGTATGCACTATAATTGTTCGCCATAATGAAAAATTGAGAGCAGGTGAGGGAGGATAGAAAGTGAACTCCAGTATTTATACTAGAGATGAAACCGGCAAATGTTAACTTTCTAATCATTGCACCAATGAAGAGTCACCTCGGGAAAAACTTCTTCACGAAGATTCTTAAAAAATCATTAAAGACTCTACATGGGTAGGAAGGTGACTCTTGAGCTCCCCATAACATCCTTACGGTCAAAAAGTCTGAAGAAATAGTAGACGCCCAGACTTTTGAAGAAAGAATCCCGCCGACATATCTTGAAAACGATAAGAACAGTACTCGACCTAAGCCTCTTCCCTCGTCAAAATAAGGGCAACGACTCAGGTCTCGGGAGGCAAGTATTGGATTAAGATTCAACATAAAATAAGGTCGACAATTGGTAAGTCGGGACCATTAAATTCGGAACCACAAAGTAAATGTCGACAACTATATAGATCCAAAATGAAAAGATAAAGAATAAAGGTCGTCACATCCCTTTTAAGGAGTGACGACATACAAGGCGACGACTGATTAAAGGATGACACCTTTCGACGAAACCTTTCTTCTTAAGAAATCTGAAGAGGCGACGACCCAGGACTTATAAAGAAACCCTCCCTCTTAAAGAAAAAGAGGAGGTGACAACCTACTTGTCATCACCTCCAGAAGAAAACCTTTCCTATTAAAGAATGGTAAGGTGGTGACATACTTGTCACCACCTACAGAAGAAAACCTTCCTCTCTAATGAATATCCAGGTGGCAACCTGCTTATGCCGACTTTCAGAGAACCTCTCATTTTAAGGAACAATGAGGTGGTGACTTTCTTGTCACATGCTTATGCCGATTCAGGAAAAAACTCTTTCCAAAGGGTACCCACTATCGGTAAAACTTCACTATAAATACCTTCAAGTATTTTTATACATTTACATATTATTACTTATATAATCCATTACTGACTTAAGCTTCAGAGTGGAATCAGGGGCAAATCCCCACCCCTTTTTAAGGTTAATGCCACAAAGCTCCACAAAGGAAACTAAGTACCCGATGAGGTCAAGATAGACACCTAAGAGAGTACTTAAAGGCGAGATACTGAAATCCATTTCCGAAAATTAGGGCCTGGCGATCCTTGATACTTCACCCATAAAATCAAACATATTCATAGTTTGCAAAAGACTCCAAGGATATCAGACATGGAGATTCTACACTGCCACGTAAGATAACTCTTTTAATCTGCCTCCTTAGAAGTGCATAGAATATATGGCTATAAAAATGACATGTACAAAAAGTTAGCTGCAATGAGATGAAACTGCTACTATATATATAGCACAACAGCTATAAATTATAAATAATGAGATTAATCAATATGTACAAAATGTGTCACTACAAAATATCAATCTTATGGCTAAAGAACCTCAGTCTTCTACCTCGGTATTGAAGATGTAACTTGGAAACTGATGGATATACGCCCAATTTGAACCCGTTGACTTCCGAACCGTTGTATTTTTATCATCCCATTAACGATTGTAAATCGAAACTTCAACCCGAACGCTTCGCGAGAACATCAACGGCTCGGACGAGGCCAAAGCGCTCGTCCGGCCGAGGCAAACTCACCTAGGTGAGGTTGGGTGGCCACACCCGACCTCCCCTAGGGGAGATCGGGTCAGCCAACCCGATCTCCCCTAGGGGAGATCGGGTGGACCAACCCGATCTCTCCTAGGAGGGATGGGGTTGGCCAACCCCATCCTCCCTAGGAGGGGTTGGGTGCCCTCACCCAACCCCTACCCTTGGGGGTCGGATTTCCCTTCCCCCCCAAGGGCCCCGACACCACTTGTGGACTCCCATACTCGGTTTACTCCGCCTACCTTCTCCGTATCCTAAATTCTTAATTATGCGTTTAAAGGTCAATTAACTGTGTTTTAGGGTTAACGATGTCATTAAGCCACCTTAATGACACAGTTGCCTATAAATACCCCACCTTCACAATTCATTTGGATCATCTTGACAATTTGGATTATTTTGCTCTGACATCTCTCTAGCTTTATCTCTCTAAAAACGATACTGACTTAGGCATCGGAGAGGGTTCACCAGGCACCACCCCCCCCCCCCCTCTCTGTGTCTGGTACTGCCCCTTCTGCAGGGCGCAAAGAAAAGAGAAGCGACAGAAGGAAACACACAAGCTAAGGCAGGGCAACCCGAGAGTATCAGATCATCCACCCCTCCAGTGAGGAACGAGATTTGAGCCGACCACCCGTTGACCCAAATCCCGGAACCTAACACTTGGCGCCGTCTGCGGGCTTCGGACAGAAAGCCTGGCTATAACACGAGCAATGACGAACAGCAGGGTGTCTAGGCACCACCGCCCACCAGGGGGCAATGGGAGAAGGAGAGAGCCTATACCCCCAGGAAGGCAGCCTAACCCTGGGAAGCAGCCAATGCAACCAGAACCACAAGAAATACCACAGCCTCCTCAACAGAACAACCAGGAGGGAGGACCCTCACGCCCAGCTGGGGCTGAGTCCTCGACAGCCTCCACACCTCGGGCAAGAAGGCCACAGAGAGAAAGAGAACAACAGGGAGTGCCGTCCCAGCACACGGCACCCCCTGAGGGGTATTATTATGAGGCGCAACCCCAAGGGTACCCGTATGGGATGCCGGCCCAAAGGGATGGCAACCGCGCCCACACAACATATGCAAGGCCGGCATACACCCAGGGGACACACACTGAAGCTCATGAAGAGGAACAGATCCCAACAGAAGGGCACCACTCGCACCCTCGAGCAGGGCAGCGAGAGGAGCAAAGAAGATACTACCAGGAGCCACCCCAGAGGAAAGGCAACAATTCGTGCCTCCTAGGCAACAGCAGAACGCAAGGGCTTACACCTCACTGGGGGAGGACAGACAAGCAAGACCTCCAAGGAGGCAAGAATTCTATGAAGCACCCCAGCAGGGACACCAAGGATACACCTACAGTCCGTATCAATACGGACAAGGGATCTCGGCGAGTCCTATCTACAACCATGGAGGCTATCAGAGGAATTACACTCCAACACCGATATTGATCACTCCGGAAGAGATAGAGGCAATGATAACCCGGAAGATGAATGAGTCAAGGAAAACCAACTTGCATTGTCTAAGTGACAAAACAAACCACCCTTTCACAAGGGAACTGGAGATGAACAGGGTGCCAGACTCCCTGCACATAGTGCAAATTGCAAAGTACAATGGGAAGGGAGACCCCATAGAGCATATCCAACAGCATGAGGCCTCCCTATTTGGGAGGACCACTGATGAAAGATACAAGGCACTCCTGTTCCCAAACACCCTATCAGGGGTGGCTTCACACTGGTTCTTCAGTCTACCTTCTGAAAGCATCCACTCATGGGAGCAGCTAAAGGCGAAGTTCCTGCAGAGATATCTAGGGGAGAGGAAACTCCTCAAAGGCACAGGCTCCATCGATGATGTGAAACAAGAATATGATGAATCTCTGGCCAGTTACTACACTAGGTTCAATCAAAATATCGCAGACATCCAGGGCGACATCACTGAGGGTGAGATAATACGAGCCTTTATCAGAAACCTAGGCTGCTTCGGGTCCACACTGGCAGAAAAGATGGCCAAGAAGCCAACAAGCACCTTAGAGGAGCTTGCAGGAAGAGTCAAAACTCATATAGACCTGGAGAGGCACAGGGCAAGTAAGAAAGCCAAGATTCAAGCAGCCAAGGAAGACAATGCAAAGCCAAACAAAGGCAAACCACCCCAGGCACCTCAGCACACAAGGCAGCAGGAATGGCGTCCGCCCCAGCAAATAAACCAAATGGGCGAACCACTAAAGCCCAGAGAAATAAACGTCATCAAGTTCGTCCCATTGAACGCCACTCCAGCTACTGTCCTCAAAGAGATGCGGAACCAGAAGCTCTGGTCACCCCCTGCAAGGTGGAGAGCCCCAATGGTGGGGAATCACAAGGATAGATGGTGCGACAACCATGAAGCTTACGGGCACGACACGAACGAATGCTTCAGCCTAAAGCTAAGCATCAACAATGCCATCCAAAGGGGAGACCTAAAGCAGTTCGTGGATCATGGGGGCAACAGCATGCAGCTAGGGCCATCACACAGAGACAAGGGAAAAGGCAAAGTAGACTACAACCCTCCACCCAACAAGAGAGGAACCATAAACATGATACACGGAGGAGTAGCGTCAGGTGGCCCAACTGCTAATGCAAGGGAAGTCTATGCATCAAAACTGAGTTCAGTGCCGAGGTGGAGGAAAAGGCCAAGGGAAGGAGAAGAAATGAAGATCGAATTCTCAGAGAAGGACAAGAGCCACATCGTCTTCCCACATGACGATGCTCTAGTTATCACAATAGACATTGATAATTTTGATGTAAAGAGAATTTTGGTGGATGGGGGCAGCTCGGCTGACCTCCTAAGCTTGAGAGTCCTAGAAGAAATAGGGAAAACCAAGGCAGACATCAAACCAGTCAACTTCCCTCTAGTTGGCTTCTCAGGGGCAACAAGCTACCCCCTGGGAATGATAACTCTGCCGGTGACCATGGGCCAAGGATGGACACAGCTGAAAGTGAATGTTAACTTTGTGGTGGTTGAAAGCCTGGGAGCCTACAATGGGATCCTAGGAAGGACAACCATAAACCCATACGAAATCGTGCCATCCACTGTACACCAGAAGCTGAAGTACATCACTGAGAATGGAGTCGGAGAAGTCCTAGGTGATCAACGCACCGCAAGGCAGTGCTACGTCAACTCCATGAGACGTGGATCACACGGGACAGACACAGTGGCTGTGGTCATGGTAGGAGCCAACCAAGATAGAAAGAAGAGGAGAAGGAGGCAAAGGCAGGGAAAGATGAAGAATAGAGTGGTACTCCGCTTGAGCAGGCAGTTTTTTCAAACAGTGCCTAAGAGGAGACACAGGAGCAAAGCTGTGAAAGTGACAGCCATACCTTGGCAGCCAGATACCATAAAGGGGAAAAGAACAAGTGACTCCATCTTAAGAGGCTTCCGTCACATCGATGATATCAAGCAAATGCCGCGGGAGTCAATATCAAGCTATTTCCAGAGATTCTCCAGTTATGGTGCCAACATGGACACCACAAGAGGAGAAACCGTCAGAGCATTTATTAGAAACATGCATCCAAACTCATTCGAGGCCTATGGGGGACTCTATGAGATGGTCATGACGAGCACGATGAGGGAGCTCAAGGAAAAGCTAGACAAAGCATTTGCGAAGGAAGTGGAGCAGCTGGATGAAGTTTTGGAGAAAGGAAGAAAGACTGACACACTGGCAGGAGGTGTAAACTTCACATTCACGCCCCTTACAGTGAGCATAGAAGAAATTTTCCACAAGCACCTCAAGCAGGAGCTACCCACATGCAGGGAGGAGGGCAAGGCCTTCCTAGGAAGGGATGCACAGGGATGGTGTGAGTACCATGGGACCTGGGGGCATCAAACCAACAACTGCATGGTGCTGAAGATAGAAGTGGAGGAAATGATTCACAAAGGAGGCCTGAAGGAGTACGTGGCAATAGACAAAGTGACCACCCCATATCCTTAGTTTCATATCTAGCACTTTACATGTTCAAGCTTTCCAAGTTTTTAAAAAACAACTTTTGAGAAGGAGAACCCACGAAGTTACTCCAACTCTACAACTATCTTTGATTTCCTCCAAAGGGTGTCTTGACCCACCCAAGGCACCCCATCTGTACAAAAATCATGAATGCTCTTAAGGGAGTACGTTTTCCTTCAAAGGTATTTTCCAATGAATGTGATGATATAATCATGAAGTTATCCTTACACAGATATGACATCAAGTCAACAACAGGTTCGACGCCCCCAAGAGCGTATCTTGAGAGTAGTTCTTATACTACGACACTCGACGCCCCCAAGAGCGTATCTTGAGAGTAGTTCTTATACTACGACACTCGACGCCCCCAAGAGCGTATCTTGAGAGTAGTTTTCATACTACGACCCTCGACGCCCCCAAGAGCGTATCTTGAGAGTGGTTTCCAAAAACTACGAATTTCGACGCCCCCAGGAGCGTATCTTGAGAGTAGTGTTCATACTACGACCTTCGACGCCCCCAAGAGCGTATCTTGAGAGTAGTTATTACACTACGACCTTCGACGCACCAAGAGCGTATCTTGAGAGTGGTTTCCAAAAACTACGAATTTCGACGCCCCCAGGAGCGTATCTTGAGGTAGATTTGCAACCTACCAGATTCAACGCCACCAAGAGCGTATCTTGAGGTAGAAAAAACACTACCAGATTTGACGCCCCCAAGAGCGTATCTTGAGGTAGATTTCAAACTACCAGCTTCGACGCCCACCAGGAGCGTATCTTTGGTCTAACCTGAGCCCTCCGGGAGCCTATCCTGCGAAACGTTAAGCGCCCTCCGAGAGCCTGTCTCGTGAACAGTTTTCGACGCCAACCAGGAGCATATCTTTGGTCTAACCTGCGCCCTCCGGGAGCCTATCCTGTGAAACGTTAAGTGCCCTCCGAGAGCCTGTCTCGCGAATAGTTTCGACGCCAACCAGGAGCGTATCTTTGGTTTAACCTGTGCCCTCCGGGAGCCTATCATGCGAAACGTTAAGTGCCTTCTGAGAGCCTGTCTCGTGAACAGTTTTCGATACCAACCAAGAGTATATCTCTGGTCTAACCTGTGCCCTCCGGGAGCCTATCCTGTGAAACGTTAAGTGCCCTCCGAGAGCCTGTCTCGTGATCAGATTCGACGCCCACCAAGAGCGTATCTTTGGTTTAACAGTACCATGTATACCATTTAAAGGGTATCAGAAGAGATCATCGCACCATGCTCAGAAGGATCCAATGAGAAAGTAATCTCAAAGTAAAGTGATATGAAGAACACATAATGTTTTTTCTTGATGAAATAGCAGGTATGGCATGAAGGAAAGCACGAAAGAAGGATAAGTAAAGGAAACACACCAAGAGAAGAGTCCATAATCAAAGGGGTATATACAAAAGCATGAGAAGTACCAAGGTAAAGCCAAGTGAACCACGTAGTCAACAACACAATGCGACAAAAGAAAGCAACACCAAACACCATAACAATCTCAAAAGACACTCAACCCATTAAAGGGGAGAAGGAGTATAGTTATATACAAAGATAGCACGATGTAAACACATCAATCAGAACCTTCGGGAGAGTCACCCTCACCCCCTGAAGCTGAGCCACCGGCAGAGATGGATGAAGAGGAGGAGTCTGAAGTACCGATCTCCACAGGTGTAGCATCCACCTGTGCAAGGGCAGGCTCGTCTACAACAGCAGCCTGACCCCTCAGAACAGCCATGTAGCCAGTGGCGTATGGCCCGAAGTCACCAAGGTCACCAACTGGAAACTGAGGATCAATGCGGAAAATATGATCAACCAGATACTCACCAAACTGGTTCATCTCCTGAGTGAGACGCGCGCTATAATCAGCAGTGAAGGCAGAGGAAGCCTTGTACTCAGACACTGCGACAGTCCTCTCCTCTGCCCGGCACCTAGCCTCCAACTTCCGCAACTCCTCCGAGTGGAGCGAAGATGCAACCTCAGCCTCCCGGCGTAAACTACCCACGGTAGTCTCAAGCAAGGACAATTGGTCCCGGAGCTCCTGCATCTTCAAATCAGATAAGCGCGCCTTCTCAGCTGCAGTGGCGAGCTCCGCCTTGAGAGAGACCTGGCTGTCCTCAAGGGTCTTCTTCTCGTCAGATAACTCGAGCACGAGTGATGACATGTTCACCATGTCAGACATACCCTAACAATTCAAACAAGAGATGAGTAACTGAAAGACAACCAATATGAAGGTATAAAGAAGAAAGCAAGGAACAACTCACAGGTGCATAACGAGAGAGTACACCCCGAACAAAGCGTCGAGTCTCCCCAGGAGACTTGGGCTGAACAACACGATCGCCAGGGGGGATGGCACCGCGGAGTACGCGGATGCCAACCTCAGGAGTCCGCAAAGAGGAGCTGCTATCGAGGTGGAACTCCTTCAAACCAGCGAAAGGAGTCCACTCAGACCCAATAACATCTTCATCAGTAAGACGTGCGAAATCCTTCCGAATTAAAGTCGGAGGCCCACCTACACAAGCGAATCAAGTCAAAGGAAAATATAAACATAGAAGGATCAGTAACAAGGTAGAGATCATACCTGAGGACCGTGCCCTCGGCTGGGGGGCAGGGGAACCACCACTAACAGGTCGCTTCCCTTTGTCAGCCAGGGAAGGCACCTCTTCGACCACCATCTCCTTATCACGAGATAGGGTCAGAGGACGAGCAATAGGCGAATCAGGATCCGCAGCTTTCTTCCTCTTAGCAGCCGAGGCCCCGGCCTCAGAATCAGATCTCCGCGGCTTGGACTTGGAAGGTCCAGAGTCTCTGCCTACGGAGACGACCCTCTCGGTCACCAAGGGGGAACGCCCTAGCAATGTAAGAAAAACAAGATAAGGAAAACACAAGCTATACCATAAAGAAGCAAATAGGAGGAAGCATACCAGAGGCCCCAGCCTTCTTCCCAGGCATGGGGGATTTCTTCAGAGTGGAACTAGAAGGAGCCTTCCTCTTGCTCAGGTCAACAGGGGCTCCCTGCACGTTATAGGTTTTTCCATGAAACCAACCTACAAAGGAAGAGCAGAAGGTAAATAAAGATGGGAAGACCAAGTGACATACCGAACCCCCGGAGTCAGGAGTCAAACTGATCCCGGCCTCGTAAAGATCCGTCTCAGTTACTAAGGACACTGGGCAGTATGACCGAGTCCTGTTGCTCTCATGAATGATCTTCATAGTCTCTAAATCAACTGAAGAGAACTCCCCGAAAGCAGGCCAACCATCGGACCGATCCTCATTCAAGACCGACCAAGTGACGTATCGATCCGTAATGAAGAAGTAATGCTTAGCCCAGTGACTGGCCGAGTTGTCACTCCGGGCCACGAAGCGGAGAGAGGTATCCCACTCGACCCCACTCAACCCGAAATCAGCAAATCGGGGATCCTTAAAGGTCGGATGGCGAGTTACGAAACTCGCAAACCCCACCTTCGTCTGGTATTGGAACCGGTAGAAACATCGGAACAGAACGAGGGAGTACTTCCAGGAGTACCAATGGCACAACACCCGGAAGCCCACCCAGACACGGAGGGCACTGGGGGCAAGGTTCACAGGAGAAATCCTGAAGAACCTGCTCAACTCTATGAGGTCATCACAGTAAGGCAACCTCAACCCAAATCGAATCTGGGAGGGGTATACGACGACCTTCCCTCTAGGAGGCTCCGTCACCGTCTCGCGAGCATTCCCCAAGGAGGGGAGAAAAGGATACAGAGGCTCATCTAGGGGACAGATATCTCCTAAGGTAACGTGCTCATTGTAATCGGACCTAGTGAGATGGTTCTCCGACAGGGCAGCGAGACCTAAGGCAAAGGTAGTAGAAAATCCCAAAGTTCGAATCAAGTCTCGACTAACACCCCAACGAAGATCACGATACTAAGCTAGCGACAGGAAAGGAAGTAATGCGACCAAAAAGGAAGAGAAAAGGAACTCACTCATCCTTCGGAGGATGTAACGCCTCTGTAGAGTCTGTGTGCGCGGACACCACCAGGAATACAGTACCTGCCACGACACGACAAATATCAAGACAAGGAAAATTTCCGAAGAACCGGAAATACTCCGGCACTCGACCAACGACAACAACCAAAGATCCGAAAACACCCAGCAAAGATAGCCAACATGAACCAAGGACACCACGACAACCAAATCGAATAATTTTATTCGAGCCTAAAGTCGGGTTTCGGGCAAAATTACCGTTACGCCCTCCAACGAAGATTAACACACCAACGGTTGTACGACATCAAATTCAAAACCGGGATAGTTTAATCGGACAAGAAACTATATCCGGACGACCGGCAAAAACTTTTTCCCAAATCCACAACTATCGACGGTTATCCACGGCGATCCCACATTCAATCAAACATCGGCAATCAAGCATCGGCAATCAAGCATCGGCAATCAAGTATCAACAATTCAAAAATCAACGTTTTACGCGGTAACGGAAAGGAAAAGAGTGGACCTTCGGAAAACCCGACCCGATGTGATAAACGGGTTCGGATTTCGAATTTGGAGACCGCCGGAAACCAGTCCCTCGCCGGAAATCAAGTCCCGTCGTCGCCGGAGCTTGTTTTGGCCGCCCCACCGTCGCCGGAAAACACCGCCCGTCGTACTGGAGTCGTCCCACCTCGCCGTCGATCGCCTTCGCCGGACCAGACGTGGCCTCCGTCAGCGGCAGCCTTGGCGTCGTCCTGGTCTGCTGGTCCGTCCCGCCTCCACGCCGCCGTCTCGAGCCGCCAATCCCCAAGCCGTCTCCGTCCCGTGCTGGTGGTCACCTCCCGCCGGAGCTGCTGGCCGGAATTTCGGGTCTCTCGCCGGAATTTTGGCCGGCCCTTACCTTGGGGGTGCTCTCAATTTTTTCTTGCTCTCCAAGGGTGAGTAAAGAGGGAAGATGGTGGCTATGGTAACTCACTAAGGTATTTTTCTAACTCTCCTCTATATTGAAAAGATGATAGGGTTTTTTAAAGAGTTTTAATCACCACCCTCTATTTATCTTTAAATGAGATCTAAGGGCCAAGGAAAAAAACCATCATTTTTACCCCTTTTAACTATGGCTAAGTATATCTCCATACTTAGAAAAACTATCAACTTAGGCTTATTCTTGAGAATTCCATACTTAGGGAAAATTTTGGCCAAAATTAAATTTTTCCTCACTTAGACAGAATCCCGGCACGAAATTGAAGCGTAAGTTACTTAGTTGCGTTTGTATTGCACCCTTATGCGAGTGTGAATTTTTTAAGTATACGCCGATAGCAAAGATAGATTTATTACTCC
The DNA here is from genome assembly GCA_036873135.1 of Clarkia xantiana subsp. parviflora. Taxonomy (NCBI): domain Eukaryota; kingdom Viridiplantae; phylum Streptophyta; class Magnoliopsida; order Myrtales; family Onagraceae; genus Clarkia; species Clarkia xantiana. The sequence goes on from JAPTYO010000001.1 coordinate 15,615,527, forward strand.
CACCTCAGACGGACGCGTGCTTAGGCACACGTCCGCACTACTCTAACGTTTACAACTCCTCTATCTCATAAGGCAGGGGGCAGGGTCGAAGACATGCATCCATGGGTAAGCAAACATTCAGATAAAAGGTAAAACCCCGGTTTCAAATTGCGCGTATCATACCATCCTGAAATAGAGTCAATCAAGGGTTAAGCCATTGGTTGACTCGGGGGCATGTGATGGATATACGCCCAATTTGAACCCGTTGACTTCCGAACCGTTGTATTTTTATCATCCCATTAACGATTGTAAATCGAAACTTCAACCCGAACGCTTCGCGAGAACATCAACGGCTCGGATGAGGCCAAAGCGCTCGTCCGGCCGATGCAAACTCACCTAGGTGAGGTTGGGTGGCCACACCCGACCTCCCCTAGGGGAGATCGGGTCAGCCAACCCGATCTCCCCTAGGGGAGATCGGGTGGACCAACCCGATCTCTCCTAGGAGGGATCGGGTCGGCCAACCCGATCTCTCCTAGGAGGGATGGGGTTGGCCAACCCCATCCTCCCTAGGAGGGGTTGGGTGCCCTCACCCAACCCCTACCCTTGGGGGTCGGATTTCCCTTTCCCCCCAAGGGCCCCGACACCACTTGTGGACTCCCATACTCGGTTTACTCCGCCTACCTTCTCCGTATCCTAAAGTCTTAATTATGCGTTTAAAGGTCAATTAACTGTGTTTTAGGGTTAACGATGTCATTAAGCCACCTTAATGACACCGTTGCCTATAAATACCCCACCTTCACAATTCATTTGGATCATCTTGACAATTTGGATTATTTTGCTCTGACATCTCTCTAGCTTTATCTCTCTAAAAACGATACTGACTTAGGCATCGGAGAGGGTTCACCAGGTACCACCCCCCCCCCCCTCTCTGTGTCTGGTACTGCCCCTTCTGCAGGGCGCAAAGAGAAGAGAAGCGACAGAAGGAAAGACACAAGCTAAGGCAGGGCAACCCGAGAGTATCAGATCATCCACCCCTCCAGTGAGGAACGAGATTTGAGCCGACCACCCGTTGACCCAAATCCCGGAACCTAACAGAAACACTGTTGTTATATCCCTCAACCAGTTACAAGAATTAATATTTGAGGTATATAATAAATGGTCATAATTAATATACATAAGTAAAGATGAAAGAATGAAGATATGGTATCGTAATTTATGTAAGAGGAGTTAGTCATATTCTTCAATAGGTAAGGTTTTGAACAACAAATGACTTTCATTCTTATTATGTTCATATCTTACAATCTCTATCGACGTGTGCACTGCACTGTTGGATCACGGTGGAACTCCGGTACGATCTTTGACGGCGATCCGAGCTCCTTCGCTCCACGTAATCCTGCAAGAGGGGATAGACCGGGCGGTGACCCAGAATCCATCTCCGATGCTTAAATGAGTATCTCGTATGAACTAGCAAGCAGTAATCTCAAAAATTGTATCTCAAAACGTACTGTGATCTGAGGTAACCTCTGCCCTTTTATAGGCGGAGAGGTACCTCAGTTACCTGGTGAACCGTTGGGGTGGTTAGCCCATATTCCGCGTATCTCGGGCACGATCCCGCCTATCCAGGCCATGATCTCGCTTATCTCGGCCACGCCCCGCGTATCACGGCCACGCTCCGCGTATCTCAGCCACGCTCCGCGTATTTCGGCCACGCCCCGCGTATCTTGGCCTCAACCTCTGATAGCAAGTCCCGAGCAATGTCGGGGACTCCAGAGTTATCTCGTTGTGTCACCGCTCGGGGCCCCTCGTCATCGTGACAGGGCCAATCATTCTCAGGGATTCATCATCAGGACCTACTTAAAGACATCTCATCGGGAGCGTCCAGCTCGCCTATCGGGTACGACTCTGTCGGGACCTCTCACCATCGGGACTCCCTCTGTCGGGACCCTTCACCTTGGTCTCCTTGACCTCCTTTTAGGGCCCAGTGGGCCTGTTCACCGTTTCCTCGCCGTTAAAGGGCCTAACGGCCATAGCGAAACCCATCATTTACCCCAAGACATGAGGGACTTACAGTTCGTCGTGTCTTTCAACTCCCGACCTCCCGACATCGGAATCGGGGACCTTTTCCTTGATATAGTCACTTGATACAAATCTTCTCGTTCATGTTTCCTCGATGCGTTGAGGATAACCACCAAATCCGAGAAGACTCCTCGGTTCCTCAGCCATTAAATGCAGCAGATAACGAAGCGACGTCTTTGGCACCCGTGCCTGATTTTTCGCGCCTGCTTTTTCTGAAAAAGTGCTTTTCAGGCCGTTTCATCATTACACCCGTTGCCATTCTGCGCGTTTCATCTCAACGGCTCAGATCAAAATGCTTCGACTTCAACGATTCAGATTAGAGCGTCCTTTCGACTGTCCTCTACGCCTATAAAACCCTAACCCTGGGCACAGTTTCCCTTTTACCGTTTCTGAAATTCCAAAAGCTCTCTGCAACTTTGAGAACCCAAGCTCTGTGATTTCGAAGACTCAAGTGCTCCTCCGGCTTCCTGTTCTCCGAACAACTTTCCGACAACGTCAAGCTCATCCTTCCTACCTCCAATCATCATATCTGGTAAGGATTTCTTCCTCGTTGCTCATATATCTTTTCCTTCATCTTTGCTTAGTTTGTTTGCAATTTTCCGAAAAACCCAATGTGCCTTTCCTTGCCGTGGCTGATTTTCAGACAGTGGATCTAGTTCCGAAGGGAGAAAACCCTTCAATTTCGACTATGCTCTCAACGAGATTTCCAGCACTGCTTACGATGCAGCTCTCCGGGAGGGATGCACCACCTCTACCTGGGAACCTCGCTTCCCATATCCCTGGCCCCGCCTCTCGAGTAACCTTGAGGTTACTCGTCCCCGGAAAGGGGAGGTATTTGTCTCTACGGGGCAAATATCGGCGGGGATCAATTTCCCCTTCTGTGGCAACCTGGTCGAGATGTGCCAACACTACAAGACGCATCCAACCACTTTCTCTCCTCACGCCATCCGCCTATGGAACGCCTTCCAGGTCATCTGCTTCCGACAGAAGTGGGTTTACAGCCTCAAGCTCTTCAGAACCTTCTACGGGATGAAGTGCAACGAGGCAGGGGTCTGTGCCTTCTACCCCCGTATGCCGAAGTGGAACAAGGCGCAACTCGCGTTGTGCAGCAGGACCAGTGACACCTGGAAGGTGGTCAAGGGTCGGGGCCTCCTGGTCGACACGGGGTCCGATAATAGTGGGTGGAAGAGGAGCTATTTCTTCATCCAGAACTCCTCGATCCCGTGGCCCCGATGGGAGGTGGAAGCGGACTCTCCTCCCGCTTACCACACCTACTCCGATGAAGACTTCCAGACTCTTCATCTCATCCAGCTCTACCGATGGGGGGAGTCTGATACTCCCCTTGATGCCAATTCTCTCGTGGAGCGGGACCTGTGAATGCCGGGATCCGACTCCTCGACATAGTCTCCGGGGGTCAACTCTTCGACGGCCCCTCCAATATGGTTCCCTGGGTAACGTCTCTAACCTCGGTTTTTTACTGTTTGCAGCTAAGAAGGTATCCATGTTGACCAATCTGATCCTTAAGCAGGGGGAGACCGACGCTGTCCGCCCCACGCGGAAGAGGAAGTCGGCCAAGAAGGCTGCTGCTCCGTCGGGATCTCCTTCCGCGGAGAGGCCAAAGCGGAACCGCGTGGAGGTGGACAAACTCTTCGATGTACAGACTGCTGAAGAAGGTAAAAAGCTCCGCCTCGCTATTAAATCGTACAGGAAGCTAGTTCCGAAGGAATTGGTCCATTCGACCATGGAGCCCCGCATCGCCGATGTCAAACGTGTCCTCCGAGGGGAAACTCCTCGTGTCCTGAAGGCGGGCTACTACAACTACCGCGGGAAGGACCAATATGTCTATCGGCGCATCGTCTGGTGTAAGGGCCCTAACGAACTTCCTGATTATGTTTCTGAAGCCTCCTCTCGTCCTCTAGGTGCAGGTCACTCAGGAGCTCCGTCGGGTGCTGGAGCTTCAACAGGTGCACCACCTTCAGCAGGGGCGCCTCCTTCCGTGGGGGCACCACTTTTCTCTGGTGGAGAGACCCCGACCGGCGATCAATTTCGTCGGGTGGAGAACCTGGACTCCTCCGAGGAGACTGATGAGGGCGGCTCCCTTCGCCATCGTCGGAGGACGGGGCAGTCCCCATTGAAACCAACCTCCAAGGGGCTGCCCCCCTCGCCTTCTTCACAACAGCGACAACCGTCGCCCATCCATGACTTCACTCCTTCCCCAGCCCGGGGTGAGTCGGAGGCACGCCCCTCCACGACTCGGGTCGGCCCTACTTCCCTCCCCCTCGATGGGAGTTTTTACAAGGTCTTGGACCCCGTACAGAAGGATGCTCCCTGGACCCCGATCCAAACGCTGCAAGGGGTCCAGCTCCGACAGGGGGACACGTACCCCGAGCTGGCTACGCATCTGCTAGCAGGCTCAATCCTGCCCACCATGAGGTATCCGATTTCCTTTTCGGGAGGACATCCGCCGGGATGTCCAAGAGATGTCCATGCGTTGGATAGAGGTAAGACTTTCACTTTTCTCTCCTTCATCAATAAGACCGGTTACACATCTGCTAACACTTCTCTCTCTTCCTTCGCAGGAGATGGGGGACATCAACCGTTTCCTGGGGTATATCTTCGCCTTCGAGGAAGCCCTGGAGCAGGAGCGGGCAAAGGGGGCCACCGCAGTCATAGCTAAGCATGAGGAGGATCTCGCGGCCTCCGAGTCTTCGCGGGGAAAACTGGCCAAGGAGCAGGCCATCCTCGACCGAAAGACTCGGGACCTCCAAAAGCAGGTTCGCGACTTCGAGGGGCTCCTGAAGCGGGAGCGAAGGATTGCTGAGGACAAACTTGTCCTTGAAAAGAAGGCTCTGGAGGAGCAAATCGCGGAGGTTCCTGCGCAACTGGTCGCGGCCGAGACCAAGGGCCGGGAGGATTATCGGGGGGTCCGAGGACTTCCAAGCGGATGCAGTGAAGTTCTGCAGCGCGGAGGTGGAGAACACCCTCTTCAACGCAGTTAAGGAACTCCACCTGGAGTATGGCGACGCCATTAACTTCGAGAAGTCTCCATCTCTCGCTCCCTTCACGAAGAAATACTTTGCCCTCTCGGAGGAGAGTGATGAGGGGAACACTCCCGTGGAGACTCCAAGTGCTGATGCCCCGATAATCGACCCTCCAGCAGCTGAACCTATGGAGCCTTCTGCCACAGATCTTGTGGACCCTGCTCCTGCTGATGCCGCCAACAAGGACCAAGCCTAACCGCTTTATTTTTAGAGTCCTTGTATTTCTCCTCATTTTTGTAATCCTCGGGCCTTTGAGCCCTCATTAATATCAGACTGTCATAGTTCCAATTTTCCATTGCACTTCTCAAAGCGACTTAACTATACTTACTTAAGGCGAAACCTCGATACTTAAGATATTTTCACACATCACTTAAGACGATTTAACTCCGTGCACCACTTAAGGCGACTTAACCTCGTGCATCACTTAAGACGACTTAACCCCATGCATCACTTAAGACGACTTTATCTCGTGCATCACTTAAGACGACTTAACCTCGTGCATCACTTAAGACGACTTTATCTCGTGCATCACTTAAGACGACTTTATCTCGTGCATCACTTCAGACGACTTTAAAACACTTAGAATAAATCTAAGAATAATCTGATCGGAAGTAACCTCTTTATTCATTGATGGCACAAAACTTGCTTACATCGAATCAAACGACAAATAACTTACACCACTTAAGGCGATTTTACATCGGGCACCACTTAAGGCGACTTTTCATCGGGCACCACTTAAGGCGACTTTTCATCAAGCATGACATTTCTTCAAGTGTTCGCCACTGAAAGAATGCTTCAATACTCTGCCATCAAGGTCTTCCAACTTGTACGCATTTGGAGCTGGCATCCCCACGACCTTGTAAGGTCCTTCCCATTTTGGTGACATCTTGTTGATCCGATCCAAAAGGGTAAACTCGTTGCGACGCCAAACCAGCTCCCCGACGAAGAATTGTTGGGACTTAACTCGCCGATTGTAATACCTGGCCGTCGCCAAACGCATTCGAGCCTGGACTTCATCGGCTTCCCGCCTCTTCTCTTCGAGCAAGTCCAAATCCAGACGTCTCATTTCATCATTCGTCAAAGGCTCATAATATCTCATCCGATGGGACGCCACAGCTACCTCCACGGGAGCGACAGCCTCCGTGCCATAAACAAGGTCAAACGGAGTCTCCCCAGTTGATCGTTTGGGTGTCGTTCTAACAGCCCAAAGCACGTTTTCCAGCTCGTTCAGCCATTTTCCCTTCAAGGCATAGACCCTTTTCTTCAGGCCATCCATCACTATTTTGTTGGCTGATTCCACCTGGCCATTAGTCTGAGCATAATGGACAGAAGCTGTCCGATGCTCGATGTTCAACTCCTCCAGATACTCCTTCGCTTGAGCCCCAATAAACGGTGGACCATTGTCGCTGATCACCACCTTGGGAATCCCGTATATGGATACGATATGAGTTTGGAGAAACTTGACGATCTGGTTCCCCGTCGTCTTGGCCAATGCCTTAGCCTCTATCCATTTCGAAAAATAATCGATAGCCACAAGCAAATACTTACACTGACCTTGTGCTTGAGGGAGAGGTCCCACCAAGTCGATGCCCCACTGCGCGAAGGGCCAAGCACTCTTGATGGACGTCAGATTAGCGGCCGGAGCCACGATATTCGGGGCATACCTCTTGCACGTGTCACAGGATCGAACCAACGTCGTCGCCTCCTTGCTCATCGTAGGCCAATAATAGCCCAGATTCAACACTTTCCTCATAATGGACCGGGCTCCTTCGTGACAAGCCGCGACCCCTTCATGCACCTCTCTCAAGATTCGACTTGTGTCAGGCTCAGCCACACACTTCAAGTACGGAGTCGAGAACCAACCCTTCTTGTCAAGCTGATTGTCCAGCACCACGTAATTAACCGCGATCCGACGTATCCTGTCAGCTAGTACTCCATCATCAGGGACTGCCCCTGCAGTCAGATACGCGACTATCGGGGTCATCCAAGTGGGTTCCTCCTCTGATCCTGCTTCAATAGCACACACCTGCGTCGGGTCGGTGGTCGACAAGATCACCTTCTCAAAGAAGTGCACCTTCCGGTTTTCCTCCAGGGGTGCCCCCAAGGCGAATTTTCTCAAGGCATCTGCTTCCACGTTTTCCTCCCTCGGGATCGCCTCGATGTCGAAAATTTTAAAGCTCTTCTTCAAGACTTGCACCTCACGAAGGTACTTTTTCATCATCAGGCTCTTCGCCTCATATCGCCCTTGGACTTGATTCACGTTCAGGCCCGCGTCACACTTCACTCTCAAGTGAGCAACTCCCGTACCTTTGGCAATTTTCAGGCCTGTGATAAGAGCCTCATACTCAGCTTCGTTGTTCGTGGCCCTGAACGTTAAAGCCAAAGCATATCGAAGGGGCTCACCCCCGCCTGGTGGCATCAACACAAACCCTGCTCTTGATCCGTCTGAACTTGAGGAGCCATCCGTGTACATCTCCCAGGTATTTTCCTCGTTTGGCTGTTCTGATTGCTCTGCTATCTCTGGTTGTTCTGCTATCGGGACCTCCATGGTTGCCCCCTCTACAGGGCCCGCTTCTTCCAGATCGGGGGCTGTAGATTCTGCTATGAAATCCGCCAACGCCTGGCCCTTAATAGCCGTTCTCGGAGCAAAGTGTATGCGAAAATCACTAAGCTCGACTGCCCATTTCACTAATCTCCCCGACGCAGGTCGGTTCAAAAAATGCTTCAAAGGCTGATTCGTCAACACAGTGATCTCATGCGCATGAAAGTAAGGCCTCAGCTTCCGAGCAGTAATAATCAACGCAAAGAGATACTTCTCAACGGCGGGATAATTCATTTCAGATTTGGCAAACGCCTTGCTTACATAATAGACGGGGACTTGATTACCCTCAACAACCTTCACTAACACAGAGCTAATGGCAAATTCAGAAACAGCCAAATATAGATAGAGAGGCTCGCCTAGGACCGGTTTCGCCAACGGCGGGAGGGTGCGAAGGTGCTGCTTGAGTGCCTGGAACGCCTCTTAACACTCGGCAGTCCACTCAAACTTATTTTTGGCCCTCAGTACTTCAAAAAATGGCATGGATCGGTCACTTGCCTTAGATAGGAAGCGATTCATTGCAGCCAGTCGGCCATTCAGCACTTGCACCTCCCGATAGTTTATCGGAGACTTCATCTCCTCAATTGCCCTCAGCTTCTCAGGGTTCACCTCAATTCCTCGCTGGCTTACCATAAAGCCCAAAAACTTCCCCGAGTGGACTCCGAAGGCGCACTTTGTCGGGTTCAAGCGAACCTGATGAAGCCTCATCCGCTCAAACGCCGTAGCCAGGTTGTGCACATGATCCTCAGCTTGTCGGGACTTCACCAGCATATGGTCCACGTAAGCCTCCATGTTTTTCCCCAGCATGTCTCCGAACAGCTTGTTCACCATCCGCTAGTAGGTTGCCCCAGCATTGATCAGTCCGAAAGGCATGACATCGTAGTGATAGATGTCACTATCGGCATAAAAGGCAGTGTGGGGGGCATCTTCCTTAGCCATCTTGATCTGATAATAGCCCGAGTACGCATCCATGAAGCTCAACAACTCATGTCCCGACGTGGCATCCACCAACTGGTCGATTCTCGGGAGCGGGTAACAGTCCTTCGGGCAAGCCTTATTCAGATCGCGGAAATCCACGCACATCCGCCACTTCCCGTTGCTCTTCTTCACCAGCACCGGGTTAGCGACCCAAGTCTGGAATCGGAGCTCCTTGATAAACCCAGCATCGAGCAACCTGCCCACTTCCTGCTGGATTGCGATCCTCTTGTCTGCGCCCATCAAACGCCTCTTCTGCGCGATAGGCTTGATCGCGGGATCAATCTTCAACTCGTGTACGATCACATCGGGGCTGATTCCTAGCATGTCACTCGGGGACCAGGCAAACAACTCCTTGAACTCCTTCAGTAGATCGATCAATTCTCGGGCTGTCTCCTCGATCAGAGCAGACCCGATTTTCACCTTCCTCTGAGGTCCGTCAATCTCGACCTCCTTCAAATTTTCTACGGGGGCGGGACGCCCAAACTCCTCTCTGGGATCAGCATCGGTCTGGAGGATAACCATGGCCTCCCGTCTTTTCCTTCGGGTGGCATTAACATAGCACCTCCTTGAAGCCACCTGGTCGCCCTTGACCTCCCCGACTCCGTGGTCAGTCGGGAACTTCATCTTCTGGTGCACAGTCGAGGCAACTGCCATCAAGGGGTTGATGGTGGTTCTCCCGATAATCGCGTTATAGGTCCCCTTGGACTCAACTACCACAAACTCCACGATCCTCCTCTCCGATTTCCACCCACTACCAAACTCCACTGGTAAGGTGATCATTCCCAGCGGATAGGAGGTAATACCAGAGAAACCGACCATCGGGAAGTTCACCTCCTTGAGATCCTTCTTCATTTTCCCCATGGCTTCCAGTGCATCCATAAACAGAATATCGGAGGAGCTCCCTCCGTCGATCAGAATCCGCTTCATCACGTACCCATCCACGTCCAAGGTCACGACCAAGGCGTCATCGTGTGGAGTCTCCACACCTACTAGATCCTCCAATGAAAAGGAAATCACCATCTCTTCCTTCAAGGTCCAAGATCGGGACCTCTTACCCAACACCACAGCAGCGGGAATTCTAGAGGCATAAACCTCCCGAGAGGCCGAGGTATCACCTCCCGCAGCAAAGCCTCCGTGAATCACATTGATAGTGCCCCGCTTCTCCTTACGGGCACCAGAAGACTCCGGCTCAGACCTCTTCTTCTTTGGGGACCGATCGCGGGATCGGGAACGGGACCGCGATCGAGATCGAGAACGGGATCGACACCGCTTCTCCCCGACAAACTCCTTAAGCTTCCCCTTCTGGATCAGCTTTTCGATCTCCTTCTTCAGCTCCCGACAATGATTAGTGTCGTGACCATTTGTGCGGTGGAACCGACAGTAACGATCGGTGCGGGATCCCAAAAATTCTCCTTCCTTCTTCGGGGGGTACCTGGAGATACCATGTCGTTCCATGACCGTTAACACCTCCGCCATCGAGCTGTTGAGAGGAATGTTATGATCCTCCTGCCTGTCCTTCCTCGAGGAACGCCTATCCTCCCTTCGATCAGAGCGGCCTCGAATCCGACTGCTCTCGGATTTATCCTTCGACTTACGGTCGTCCAAGGGTTTGAGCGACTGATTTCCCTTATTTGACTTCGGGGGCTCAAGCTCTCCAGCGGCTATTTTCGACTCCTGGACGTCGATTTTCCGCTTCACCCTTTTCTGCAATGCTTCCATATTCCACACAGCCTTCTCAGCTACGCTGTGCATCAAATCGGAACCGTAGGGGGCTGTTAGGTTCCGGATGAAGGTACGGATGGTCTCACCCTCCGAAATCTCCTCGTCAATCTCCGCCACACTGGCAGTGTATTGCTGGTAATAGTGCGCCAGCGATTCGTCGGGCCTCTGTACCACCTGGGCCAGGGACCTCACACTCTTCAGCAGACGTCGGCGACCCTGGTACTGCTGAATAAAGCGGTCGTGCATATCAGCCCAGCAAGTGATGCAACCTGGTGGCAGACTGAAGAACCAGGTCAGGGCTCTCTCACCAAGTGTGTTTGGGAACAGTATACACACGATATCTTCATTCGGGGCTCTGCCCAGACACGCCATGAGGTGCTTCTGGACATGACGAACCGGATCTCCCTCGCCATCATACTCCTTAATCGTGGGGATACCCAGCCCTGGCGGGGCGAGGGTGTCTATCAGTCGGGGAACAAAGGGACTAGAGGATCGATCCCTCAGTTCTGACAGCAGCGGCTTCTGCTCTCCCATGCAGATGTTCACGATCTTCACCACCTGATCGGGGGTAATAGGACCATTGAGGGGAATGGTCCTATACTGTACGGGTCCTGGCCCATCGACCAAAAATCGCTCTGACTGAGCGGGCTCCTTACCCTTGTCCTGGCTCCGAGGTTGGGCCTCTTGCACATTCTGAACCTCTGCTGGTGGGGGCACTTCCTCCTGTCTCCTCGCAGCCTCTCTCTGATCTAAGAGAGCCTCCACGACTGCCAAAAACATCGGCATGGCCTCCACCACAGCCTTCGTCAGATCCGCATTTGGAGGAGCCTCTTGCCCCCTATTCTCTTGGTGCTGAGCAGCATCTTCGGGGACTTCGTGGTGCCCCCCTGTCTGGTCGTTGTGCCCCCCGGTCTGGGAGACCTCAGCAGGGAGATTCTGGTCCTCAGCACGCTCCGGTGGTGAATTCAGAGTCGTCCCAGCAGGATGACGGGAACCACCAGATTGTCCTTGTCTTCTTTGCTTGCCAGCCGCCATTGAACGAGTAGAAGGCATATTAGCTTTTTGTTACGCTTCCCACAGACGGCGCCAATGTTGGATCACGGTGGAACTCCGGTACGATCTTTGACGGCGATCCGAGCTCCTTCGCTCCACGTAATCCTGCAAGAGGGGATAGACCGGGCGGTGACCCAGAATCCCTCTCCGATGCTTAAATGAGTATCTCGTATGAACTGGCAAGCAGTAATCTCAAAAAGTGTATCTCAAAACGTACTGTGATCTGAGGTAACCTCTGCCCTTTTATAGGCGGAGAGGTACCTCAGTTACCTGGTGAACCGTTGGGGTGGTTAGCCCATATTCCGCGTATCTCGGGCACGATCCCGCCTATCCAGGCCATGATCTCGCTTATCTCGGCCACGCCCCGCGTATCTCGGCCACGCTCCGCGTATCTCAGCCACGGTCCGCGTATTTCGGCCACGCCCCGCGTATCTCGGCCTCAACCTCTGATAGCAAGTCCCGATCAATGTCGGGGACTCCAGAGTTATCTCGTTGTGTCACCACTCGGGGCCCCTCGTCATCGTGACAGGGCCAATCATTCTCAGGGATTCATCATCAGGGCCTAATTAAAGGCATCTCATCGGGAGCGTCCAGTTCGCCTATCGGGTCCGACTCTGTCGGGACCTCTCACCATCGGGACTCCCTCTGTCGGGACTCTTCACCTTGGTCTCCTTGACCTCCTTTTAGGGCCCAGTGGGCCTGTTCACCGTTTCCTCGCCGTTAAAGGGCCTAACGGCCATAGCGAAACCCATCATGCACTACCAAGAAAAATATTATCATCGTAAAAATGTAAAAGATAAAGTAAAGAAGAAAAATAAGATAGAGTTGCTATCTTGTATATTAGAACTTCGAGAAGTATTTCAGTTGGGATCATCTCCGGTTCCATAAAAAAATTTATCACCGTTTTATTAACCTATAAACAGATCAAAATTGATCGGTTGTTAGTTCATCATCATTTGAAAGCGCTGCTATTATGTTACAATTGATGAATTAATTCATCAGACTTACTTTGTTTTTAATTAAACCGATTGTTCCCGTAAAAATGAATACGCATATTAAAATAGAAAATGATTAAGTTAACCTTATGTTTTAAGAATGATAGTAACAAATGAAGAGGGTAGAAAGCCAAAAATACGAGATGTGACACTTCTTTCAGGTATAGTTGTAAGATGACTAATTTCGACTTTTGGAAAGTTTTTTATTTTTGATTTTTTGCATGAATATAGATTTTTACAAAGTTACCTATTATAAAGTGGAGAAGTACCCACGAGTTACAATCCCTAGCCTTCTCGATAATCTCATGAGAGAGGATAATGTCCATTTATCTACTATGGGATCCAACACGAATCTATCCGGAGGTATGCTGCAATTTCACCCTCTACCAATCGATTTTGGGCCAAACCGTAATTGTCGTTCATGCTGGTTCCATACACCATGCAAGAACAAAATCGGATTAGGAGAATCTTACACAACTATAATCCTTCCCGCTACCACTATGGTATATTTGGAGACACGTTCTCGAAAGCATACTTGAATGGTCTCGAAGTACGATAATGGATTCAGAATTTGGTTGCCAGCTTTTCCTATGACACGCTTAATCGATTGGTTCATTCTGATCGGAGAAAATCTTTGCGGGAAAGGATCCGCATTCTGCATTGCTGTAACCTCCGGCTTCCCTTCTGGTTGGGACAACGATAAAGAACTCGGAAATTGTACCTTGTGACAAACTGAGCAAGTTTAGTGTTGTTAAAAGCGCCAGATTGAATTAGGCTGCTGCTAATGTTAAAGCAAAGCTTTGTCTGTTTTTTTTCCATATATATATATATATATTGTTATGATCACTATTAGTAAAGTATATGGAGTTTTATTGGTAAGCATAATTGTTTAGGGGTCAAGTGATGCGGAGCAATAGTTGAGGGGCTTACTGTTATTATATTCTAATGTTAAATAATATTGGAGACTTGAATGAATAAATGAACGATGATGAATTAAAGTATATGTTCTTCTCCCTTTGCTCTCTTCTCCCTCCCATTCTTCTTCAAATCTGTTACTCCCTTGAATCTGATGTTGGATCACGGGCGAAGCTCCGTTACGTCCTTGACGGAAAGCTTGGACTCCTGGGCTCCGCGTAATCCTGCAAAAGGGGATGACCTGGGTGGTGACCCAGAATCCCTCTCCGATGCTTAAATGAGTACGGTGATCAATGGGTGGTAAGCAAAGTCTAAGTTCGTATTAGAGAGTATGCGTTTTCTGGGGTAACTTCCTCCCTTATATAGGAGGAGGAGCTGCCCAGTTACCTGTGACCATGCTTGGCCGTTGTGCCCATGATTCCGTGTATCTCGCCACGATCCCGTATATCTCGGTTGGGATTCCGTATATCTCGCCCCACACGCTCCGCGTATCTTACCCATACCTCCGCGTATCTCGGGCACGCCCTGCGTATCTCGGGGGAGATTATCTATATCTTAACCGTCTTCCCACTACTCTAATCTAGTAGGCGGGTTTCTCGGTCTTATCCTCTGATCACAAGTCTCGACTCCTGTCGGGGACTCCAGAGTTGTCTCATTCTAGATCACCACCCAGGACCTTCAGTCTCTACGGGACAGGTCCAGCCTCTGCGGGGCTTTATTATCGGGGCCTTTACTAAGGCATATCGGGGCCTACTCAGAGGCTTCTTATCGGGAGCATTCAGCTCATTCATCGGGAACTCTAAAGTCGGGACCCTTTGTGCTGGGCCTCTGGGCCTTCCAGGCTTTTCACGAGGCCCACTGGACCTACTTGCCGTCCATTGGCTGTTAACGGGGCTAACGATTACATCGGAACCCATCATTTGCCCCCAAGACATGGGGGACTTTTAGTTCGTCATGTCTTCCAGTTCAGATCTCTTGACCTCTTTTGTCGAAGGTTCTCGCTTTCATGCCTTCCGATACCACCGTCGGAGGCCTTTGTCTTCGCACCTCCCGATACCACCGTCGGGGATTTTCACATTCCTTGATGCCTCTTTGCCGAAGGCTTTTATTTCTCTTTTGACACCACTGTCGGAAGTTTTTGCCTTGCGTGTGATCGTTACATAACAGAGTCTCTTACTCATGATTGTCTTGGGCCCACCAGGCCCCATGGGCAGTTGCCAAATCCGAGGAGACTCCTCGGTTACTGTAGCATTAAATGCCTAGGGATAAAGAAACGACGTCTAAACCAGCATGACTGCTGTTTTCTGCAAAAGCAACCGTGACGTCATACACGTCCCTTCCGTGCCTATAATCTCGTCAATTAAGATCGTGTCGTTTCCTCTTCAACGGTACAGATCAAGCCCATCCAGCTGTTTCCTCCGTACCGTCTCCTTAATCTCAATGGTTGTGATCGAGTCGTTTCGTCTTCGACGGTCACGATTACATCCCTTCAATTATCCTTCTGCCTATAAAAGGTAAAACCCTGGTCTTATTTACTTCTTCTGCACTCTCTCGCTTTCAGCCATCTTTGCATTCGAAGCTTCCTCCTGGTATTCAAGTGATCCAAGGCCTTCAACCTTTCCGACCTTCCTTCTTCAACCACCGATCATGTCTGGTAAGAATTCCTTTCTACGTTTTCGTGATTTGCCTGCTGTTTTTCTTCTTTTCTCAAATCCTTTTGCTTGCGACCGTTTTAGACAAAGCTAGTTCTGAGGCTAGGACTCCCTTCACCTTCGAGTTCGCTGTCAATGAGATCTCGGAGGCTACATATGAGGTTGCCCTTAGGGAGGGGTGTATCACCTCTGATTGGGAACCTCGTTTTCCATATGAGTCCCAAGCTCCTGTTAGAAGAAAGCACATTATTACGCCTCCTCGGGCAGGGGAGGTGTTCGTCTCCGCTGGACAAATAAGCGCGGGGATTCGGTTCCCCTTCTGCGGAAATATGGTGGAGATGTGCAATTTCTACAAAACGCATCCCTGTACCTTCTCTCCACACGCCATCCGCGTGTGGAACGCCTTCCAGCTCTTGTGTCACCACCAGCAATGGACGTACAGTCTTCTGCTGTTTCGCACTTTCTACGGCATGAAGTGCAACAAAGCCGGTGTCTGCTCCTTCTCCCCCCGACTCCCCAAGTGGACAAAGGTGCAACCTTCACGTTTCGGCTAGGATAGCGAAACTTGGAAGTTCCACAAAGATCGGGTGCTGATTCGTGACTCTGGGTCCGACAACAGCGGATGGAAGAAGTACTATTTCTTCGTCCAGCAAAGCTCAGTTCCATGGCCCCGATGGGAGGTCGTGGCGGACCCTGCCCCCAAGCTCCAGGACTACACTGAGGATGACCTCAACACCCTCCAGATGGTTCAACTCTACCGCTGGGGAGACAACTTCATACCCCTTGATGCTAACAGGCTCCAGGAGAAGAACCTGATAACTATCGGAGTCCGACTCCTTGACTCTGTTTCCAAAGATTTAGTCATCTGGGTAATATTTCTAACTATTTTATTTTTACCTTTGCAGCCAAGAAGGCTTCTCTGTTGACTCATCTCATTCTGAAGCAGGGCGAGACTGATGCCGTCCAGAGTGGCTCCCGGCGGAAGCGCAAGTTGGTGAAGAAGGGTACTTCCTCCTCCACTCCACTATCTGCTACTCCTCCTACCGACGAGCAAGTCGGGGCCAAGAAGGCCAGGCGGGAGGAGATAGATCGGGCCTTCGGGGCCACCACCATTGAGGAAGGTAAGCGCGTTCGTCGTGCAATTAATCAATATAAAAAATTAGTCCCCAAGGAGTTTATCCCCGCTGATCGGAAAGCACGTGTCCAAGAGATCAAGTACATCCTTCGAGGAGAAATTCCCCACGTCCTTGAGGCAGGATACTACAACGTCCTTGGGAAGAATAGACATTTCGATCGTCAAATCATCTGGTGCCCTGAAGGTACTCTTCCTAACTTTATCCGTCCCGCCACCGCAGGTCCCTTGGAGACTCCTGCCCCAACGGAGGCTATTGTTCTGGTGGAAACTGCAACTCCGCAGGAACAGATGCTGGAGGACACCCCGGCGGGAGCTCAGTTCCGCCAGGTGACCGATTTGGAAGCTTCTCCTTCTGTCAAGGAGCGTGAAAAGGGGGGCCTGCTTCCCCGCGGCAGGTTGGGGTCCAGGAGCGCGAGGCCCGCCGTTAGGGACGTGTCCCAGAGTCGTCCTCCTGTTCTTCGCACTCCAACTCCTGAGCCGCCAGCGGAGGTGGCTCCTCCTGCTGAAAGTTCCGGGGTCATCCCCCCTCTCCCTGTGGATGAAAACCTTTACAAGGTTTTCACCCCCGATGAGGGGATGATGCCTTGGAACCCGATCGAGTCCCTCCGAGGGATTCCACTTCGGCGGGGAGAGCTTGATCCTGGGCTGGCCCTGTATCTGCTGGCGGGGTACGTTCCTCCAGCCTTGAGGCGGCCCCTGTCCTTTGCTCGGGAGGACCTTGAGGAGGAGATCCGCGACATGGCCATCCGTCGGATGGAGGTGAGACTTCTATTCTTGTTTCGTTTTCTTCATTACTCTTATCTTCGATTGCTTATGTCTTGATCTTCTCCTTTCCTTCTTTTAGGACACCGCGAACCAACAGCGCTGCTTCGGCCTTATCCTAGCCCTGAAGGGTGCTTTGGAGGCGGCGGAGGCCCAGTCGAACCCTGATGCTTTAGCCAAGCTTCAGGTAGAACTCGACGAGGCTGTAGCGGCCAAAAACAAGATGGCCAAGGAGAAGGCTCTGCTCGATGATTTGTCCTCCAACCTGCTCAAGAAGGTTCACGATCATGAGGCTGTCATGCGTCGGGAGCGGAAGATGGTCCAGGCGGACCAGCAGCGGAATGAGGAGGAGAAGAAGCAGCTCATTCATGAGAAAAACGTCTTCGCGGATCTCCTCGCGGAGGCCAAGGCGAAGTTTGAGGCTGAGAGGGCTGAGTTCTCTGCCAAGATGGCTGAGGCAAAGGCGGCCTCGAGGAGGGCCGCCAGCGGGGCTTCAAGGAGGGCCGCCAGCGGGGCCTCGAGGAGTATCGGGACTCTGAAGAATTCAAGGTGGCTGCTGTGGAGTTTTGCAAGTCCGAGATGGAGGACGTTTTGTTCAACGCCGTCGAGGAACTGTACACAGCCTACGCGGATTCCATTGACTTCACGAAGTCCGAGACTCTTGCCCCCGTTGCGGAGAAGTACTTCAACCTCCCCGCGGAGAGTGAAGAGGCTGCTGTCGTGGACCCGACTCCGCCAGCTGCGGAGCCTTCTGCCCAAGCCCCTCCAAACTTCGTTCCCTCCGATGCTGCTGAGGATCCATCTTCCAACAAGGACCAAGTTTAATGCTTACATCTTTTAGTCCTTGTTGCTTTTCTCCTTTGTTTCTTGTTTATCCTTTGTATCGGACCCCCTTTTGGCCTTCAAGCCTTTATCCAAGGAACTTCTTTTATCTGTTTTGGTGTTGATATTCGTCTGCACTTTATCTAAAGCGGCTTAAAATTCGTTACTCAGAACGTTCCGATGCACCATTAAAATGACTTCATACGTCCTTCCGACGTTTAACTCGGGACTTTACCACTTAAGGCTTCTCATCCAGAATCGGGACCTCACCACTTAAGGTTTCTCGTCCAAGATCGGGACTTCACCACTTAAGGCTTCTCGTCCAAAATTGGGACTTCACCATTTAAGGTTTCTCGTCCAAGATCGGGACTTCACCACTTAAGGCTTCTCGTCCAAGATCGGGACTTCACCACTTAAGGCTTCTCGTCCAAGATCGGGACTTCACCACTTAAGGCTTCTCGTCCCTGCCTTTCAAGGCTATTTTCACACCCCTTAGGGCTTTTACTGCGTCTCTACCGGACGGCTTAATCGTACCCTTTAAGGCTTTTTGCCGCATCATATAGACGACTTACGCGGACCTGTCTAAGGCTTTTCCGTACCCGTTAGGGCTTTTTGCCGCATCATATAGACGACTTACGCGGACCCATCAGGGTCTTTTCATACCTAGGCTTTTGGTTGCATCATATAGACGACTTACGTGTACCCCGTAGGGCTTTTGTCCGTACCTGTTAAGGCTTTTGGCCGCGCCATATAGACGACTTACGCATCCCCCGCGGGGCTTTCATCGTACCTCGGAAGGCTTTTGTCGCGTCACTCAGGACGTCTTACTAACAGTTAGAATAAATTTGAAAGCGATTTGATCGGAAGGCAATTTCTTTATTCATAAATAACTCAAAATAGGCTTACATCGGATCTTATTGATAGACAATTTGCGCCCTTCACGGCGGCTTAATATCAAACATGATACTTCTTCAAGTGTTCGCCACTGAAGGAATGCTTCAACGTCTTGCCTTCGAGATCATCTAACTTGTATGCATTGGGCACTGGCATCCCTACGATCTTGTAAGGTCCTTCCCATTTCGGTGACAGCTTGTTGATTCGATCTTGATGAACAAACTCATTCCTCCGCCAGACAAGTTCTCCCACGAAGAATTGTCGGGACCTGACACGCCGATTATAATATCGGGCTGTTGCCAGACGCATTCGGGCCTGGACTTCATCAGCCTTCCACCTTTTCTCCTCGAGTAGATCTAAGTCCAGACGTCTCATTTCCTCATTTGTCAGAGGCTCGTAATATTTCGCGCGGTGGGACGCCACCGCTATCTCCACGGGAGCGACTGCCTCCGTGCCATAAACCAGGCCAAACGGAGTTTCTCCTGTTGACTGCTTGGGTGTTGTTCTCACCGCCCATAGCACATTCTCGAGCTCATCCAGCCAATGGCCCTGCAAGGCATAGACTCTCTTCTTCAAGCCATCCATCACGATCTTGTTGGCTGACTCTACCTGGCCATTGGTCTGAGCGTGGCGGACTGAAGCAGTCCGATGCTCAATGTTTAATTCTTCCAGGTACTCATTCAACTGAGTCCCATTGAACGGAGGGCCGTTGTCGCTGATCAACAATCGCGGGACCCCATACCGTGATATGATCTGAGTCTGAAGGAACTTGAGAACCTGCTGCCCCGTCGTTCTAGCCAATGCTTTGGCCTCTATCCACTTTGAGAAGTAGTCGATAGCCACAAGTAAGTACTTGCACTGACCTCTCGCTTGGGGAAGTGGTCCTACCAAGTCAATTCCCCATTGCGCGAAGGGCCATGCACTCCTGATGGGCATTAGGTCCGCAGCGGGAGCCACGATATTTGGGGCATACCTCTGGCATGCATCACAGGATCGGACCATCGCGGTCGCTTCTTTGTTCATCGAGGGCCAATAGTAGCCTAGGTTCAATGCCTTCCTTACCAGAGATCGGGCTCCTTCATGGCAGGCCGCGACTCCTTCATGTAACTCTCTCAGGATCTGATTTGTGTCAGGCTCTGCTACGCATTTTAGAAAAGGCTTTACGTACCCTTTTTTGTACAACTGGTTGTCCACCATTGCATAGTTGTCCGCAATTCGCCGTATCCTGACAGCTGCCACTTTGTCATCGGGGAGTACCCCCGTAGTTAGGTACGTAACCATCGGGGTCATCCAAGTGGACTTCTCTTCTTCCTCCGATCCTGTCTCAATAGCACAGATCTCCGCCGGATCAATGTTTGAGATAATCACCTTCTCTAGGAAATGCACCTTCCGATTCTCCTCGGGGGCCACTCCCAGGGCAAACTTGCTCAAGGCATCTGCTTCCGCGTTCTCTTCCCTCGGGATCGCCTCGATATCAAAGCTTTTGAAACTTCCCTTCAAAGTCTGCACCTCGTGCAAATATTTCTTCATTGTCGGGTTCTTAGCTTCAGAGTTCCCCTGGACTTGATTTACAACCAAGCTAGCATCGCATTTCACCTTTAAATGGTCGACCCCCGTACCCTTGGCAATCTTAAGGCCTGTGATGAGAGCCTCATACTCCGCTTCGTTGTTGGTGGCTTTGAATGTCAACGCCAAGGCATATCGCAGGGGCTCGCCTCCACCGGGCGGTATCAATACGAATCCTGCCCCCGAGCCTTCTACACTCGATGAACCATCAGTGTACATCTCCCAAGTATTCTCCTCATTTGGCTGTTCTGGCTGCTGTTCTGTTGTCGGGACTTCCTCCATGGTTGCCCCCTCTGCGGGACCCGTTACTTCCAGATCGGGTGCCGTAGACTCAGCTATAAAATCTGCCAATGCCTGGCCCTTAATAGCGGTTCTCGGAGCAAAATGAATGCGGAATTCCGTCAGCTCGATGGCCCATTTTACCAATCTCCCCGACGCATCCGGTCGGTTCAAAAAGTGTTTCAGGGGCTGATTAGTCAGTACCGTGACTTCATGGGCATGGAAGTAAGGTCGCAGTTTTCGAGCGGCAATAATCAACGCGAAGAGATACTTCTCAATAGCGGGATAGTTTATTTCAGACTTGGCAAACGCCTTGCTTACATAATAGATCGGCACTTGGTTGCCCTTGACAATTTTAATCAAAACAGAACTAACAGCCACATCAGAAACAGCCAAATAGAGATAGAGCGGCTCGCCTGGAACTGGTTTCGCCAACGGCGGAAGGGTACGGAGATGCTGCTTGAGTGCCTGGAACGCCTCCTCGCACTTGTCGGTCCATTCGAACTTCTTGTTGGCCCTCAGCACCTCAAAAAATGGCATGGCTCGGTCACTTGCCTTGGATAGGAAGCGATTCATCGCGGCCAACCGGCCATTCAGCACCTGGACCTCCCGATGAGTCTTTGGGGACTGCATCTCCTCGATTGCTCGCAGCTTCTCGGGGTTCACCTCGATTCCTCTCTGGCTCACCATGAACCCTAGGAACTTCCCCGAGTTCACCCCGAAAGCACATTTGTCGGGGTTCAGCCGAACCTGATGGAACTTCATCCGCTCAAATGCCGCCGCCAAATTCTGGACATGGTCTCCTGCCTGTCGGGACTTCACCAGCATGTCGTCCACATATGCCTCCATGGTTTTCCCCAGCATGTCCCGCGTAGGTATTCCTTAACCTGAATCCTTACGGGAACCGTCCAGCAGATAGAGAACTCCCCTTAAATATCTTGGGTCTACGGAAAGCATTGTAGGTATGTGCCCCTAATTCCGCTGCGTAATTCGTTTACATATCATGTACCTTGTTTTGTTTCCGTAGTAATTTCCCCTATAATCCTACATTTACGATAGTAATAAGTTTTATAAAATCATTTAAATTAGGAAAGGTCCTTTTGGTACCACATGTTTGCAAAAATTACACTGTTCATACCACTAGTATTTTTTCGTACCGAATTGGTACCATATGTTTCCAAACCTTACTGTTTTGGTACCTCCGTTAGGGTTCTGTCAAAAACAGCTGTTAAATGGCATGTGCCATGCACGTGACCAGCCCAAAACTTTCAATTTTGTTACAATTTAGTCCATCTAATACATCCCTAACTTTTATTTTGTTCAATTTAGTCTTAAAACTTCAAAATCAAATCATTTTCCCAAATTGACCTAGCCGGACTTAGCCTAGGGCTAGGTCCGACCCTGGGTCATGGTCGCCGGACCCAGGCGACCCCGACCCAGGTTCGGACCTAGCCCTAGGCTAGGTCAGGGTCCCCTGGGTCCGGTGACCCCGACCCAGGGTCGTACCTAGCCCATGGCTAGGTCCGGCTAGGTCAATTTGGGGAAATGGTTTGATTTTGAAGTTTTAGGACTAAATTGAACAAAATAAAAGTTAGGGATGTATTAGATGGACTAAATTGTAACAAAATTGAAAGTTTTGGGCTGGTCACGTGCATGGCACATGCCATTTAACGGCCGTTTTTTACGGAACCCTAACGGAGGTACCAAAACAGTAAGGTTTGGAAACATATGGTACCAATTCGGCACGAAAAAATACTAGTGGTATGAATAGTGTAATTTTTGCAAACATGTGGTACCAAAAGGACCTTTAACCCTTATTAACATTAGTATCATTAAATAAAGGGTTAAAGGTCCTTTTGGTACCACATGTTTGCAAAAATTACACTGTTCATACCACTAGTATTTTTTCGTACCAAATTGGTACCATATGTTTCCAAACCTTACTGTTTTGGTACCTCCGTTAGGGTTCTGTCAAAAAACAGCCGTTAAATGGCATGTGCCATGCACGTGACCAGCCCAAAAATTTAAATTTTGTTACAATTTAGTCCATCTAATACATCCCTAACTTTTATTTTGTTCAATTTAGTCCTAAAACTTCAAAACCAAATCATTTTCCCAAATTGACCTAGCCGGACTTAGCCTAGGGCTAGGTCCGACCCTGGGTCATGGTCGCCGGACCCATGCGACCCCGACCCAGGGTCGGACCTAGCCCTAGGCTAGGTCCGGCTAGGTCAATTGGGACCTATACCCAATTTGGGGCTAGGTCCCAATTGACCTAGCCGGACCTAGCCTAGGGCTAGGTCCGACCCTGGGTCGGTTTTGCCTGGATCCGGCGACCCCGACCCATGGTCGTTCCTAGCCCATGGCTAGGTCCGGCTAGGTCAATTTGGGGAAATGGTTGATTTTGATGTTTTAGGACTAAATTGAACAAAATAAAAGTTAGGGATGTATTAGATGGACTAAATTGTAACAAAATTGAAAGTTTTTTGCTGGTCACGTGCATGGCACATGCCATTTAACGGCCGTTTTTGACGGAACCCTAACGGAGGTACCAAAATAGTAAGGTTTGGAAACATATGGTACCAATTCGGTACGAAAAAATACTAGTGGTATGAACAGTGTAATTTTTGCAAACATGTGGTACCAAAAAGACCTTTAACCCTTAAATAAAATTATATTAAAAATCATGATACTATTTTATTATCAAATTAATCAATTTACTCATTTATTGATATCAAAAAAATAAAAAACAATAATTTTATGGTTGTCTAAATGGATTAAGTGTTTGCATTTAGCGTAAATAAGTCGTCGTCCATTAATATAATCCAAATATGCTAAGTCCAATTGGGTATGGCACATAGGGAATTTCGTGTCAGGACGAAATCCCCATGGGCCATGCGCGGCTCATATGGGCCGGCCCAATTGAGACACATGCTGCGGCCGAAATAGTGAGAAATCCACCAAGGGTTTTGCTCACCTCCTCTTATAAATAGAAGGTTTTATGGATTTCTTAGGGTTGGTCATTCTCACCCTTTTAGTAGTCATAAAAGAAATCCCCTCTGCTTGGCACAATGAGTTGTAGCCGAACCTACCACAACAAGATAGGTGTCAAATTACTTCAAGTAACTCACCCCGGATATCCATCCAGTAACCGGATTGAAAGAGGTTTTGCTGTGAAGACCATTGCCTTCGGATTTCCTCCTTAACAAGAGTCAGTGAAGGACACCGTCCGGCATTCCGTGAACTCCTATTGAAATCATGGGCTACGTATTGCGATAATGGTATGTGCACCCTTTCCGATGTGTATTAGTTACCTGGGATGTATCTTGTTTTGATCTGTATTAATTCTCCCTAAAACCAACAATGGTATCAGAGTTTCTGTAGGTTTTTCATGATTTTAAAAATGTGATTTTTTTTTTTTTATCAAAATTGGACTTTGGATTTTTAATCGAGGTAAAATTTGATCTAAAAAATTGCCCACAAAACCTAAAGGCCAAGGTGTAACCGCGGCTAGCCTAAACTAAGCCACGACGTGATACATGGCTAGTTGTGGCGGCCACGGCCAATTCACCGACGACGGTGGCCTCCCACGGCGACGGAGGAATGTGGGGCGGCTAGGGTTGGCTGTCAGGAGGTCAAATCAAGACATTAACTACCGATATATTCTATGCATATTTTTAGGAATGTTGGAATATTTCTAGATAATTAGTTACCTTAAAAGATTTTGAATATATATTTACTGATAGATTTTATCTTTAATGGAGAATCAAATTAGTTATAGATATATTGCGCATTAATTTTCTATAGGGTAATATCCATTATAATTAATTTACTTGACAGCTAATTTAAGTTTATGGTGGATATAAAACCCTACTTAGCCACCAAGTAATTAGGGTTCCGGACCGGGTCAGTAAGGGATATAACCCAAATGCGCAACCGGGTCCGGTCGACCGACCCGATTAACCAAAGTGGGACCCGAATCGGTTAGGTTCGTGTCATATCCCACTAGGTCAAACAGGTCGGGCCAACCCGACCCGGAATTCTCAATCGGTCCGATCCAGGTCGGGTTCGACCAGGTGAGCTAATGGGTTGGGTCAAACCCGACCCGGTTCGAGTAAAACCTAATTGAACCAAACCTAACCGGATAGGACCGGACCGGGTTAACTGAACTGAACTGGTTTGACCGAACCAGTTCGGTTCGATTACCTTTAAAATTACATGCACAATAAGAATTGGTATGATATTTAAACGTTTTAATCAAACATGATGCCTAATTTCGGTTATGGGGATGGATCTCGGAAATTAAATGATTAAGGGACTGAATCATTTAGAGGGATGAATTGCAATTTTTATATATTGATATAATTGCATGTTAGAATTGAGTCTTCACTATGTCAAGCTAGCTGGATATTGCATGCTTGGGGGCAGAGCCTTGCTGTCAATTAATGAGTTGCGGACTAGGATAGACATGGTATGCTGAGTGATCTTGAAAGGATCCATGTTTAGATGTACGCATGATTTTTAAATCATGAATTGGAAGTCATCCCCAAATATTTTAAAAACGATATTCAGTCGCCAAATATACATGTTTGATGTAGAATGAATGCGCATGATGTGTATGGATGATAGTTTCAGGAGATGGCCGCATGCGATAATTTTCTAATGATGTAGAATTATGTATGCTTGCATGAGAAATCCTCGAAACATTTTAAAAGGGCATTGGGAAAACCATGATCAGGTGTATATAAAAACTCCCTGTTCCGGTTAAAATAGCGATTAAACCGTTTTTCAAAGACACTGATCTATTAGAAAGGAGACGTCGGCAGTGTAAAATCTTTACACGGCCCCCTTCCATTGGTTTACTGGTGGTCGGTTAGGCTAGATGACTAAGGGATTATTGTCTACCGCTTCCTATATCATAGATATCTGATGTAGGCGATTCTTTTCAAAATATTTTAAATTCTCACCCAGATTTTTGCAAACTATTTGTATACGTGTTATTTTTCAATGGCTGAAAGAGTGCTATTCTATATTCCTCACAATCTTGATGGTGTTAACTATGATTATTGGAGTAGCTATGTGAAGTATCTCCTCGATGTTAAGGGCATCCATAAGTGTATTGATGTGAAAGTAAAGAGGACGATGACAGATGAATATGGTATTCCGTGTTCCAATCAAGGGAGGAGGTTCTTTGATGATCTGGAAGCGACTGTGGTGATACTTTCATCATTGACTCAAGAGGTTATAGAAGACTTCAAATGCAACCACACTGTATGACAGCTTTTGTGTTCCCTTTGCATCTGCTTCGGTGGAGGCAAGGCCTCTGAAGCTAGAAATGTCTTGGTTGAGTATGATGATTTTCCCTCCATGGATGTTGGTGTAAAATCCGCTTGTGGCCTTCAGGATGAAAGGTCAACATGGAGGAGAATATTTCTAATATTGAAGAGGTATCCCATGACATGGTTTGCTAACGATGAATGACTCACTTACTTGATTGAATCAATTAAGTATACCATGAGTCTATTCAAGGGCAGATACCAGGGCAAAGGGGAAACCACCTTCACAAATCACCAATGGAGATCGAGGGAAGTCTACCATGATCTCTGTATATCATAGAGAGAACCGGACCACTGAGGTCCTAAACGATTATCCGGTGGGTCACAGCACCGTCGATAAAGTGTATGTTAGGTACGCCTCGTTAGTCATGTATATAAAACTGTAAAGTTTTTATTAAGACACAGATCGTCTGATGTGATTTACTCGTGAATATTTCAGGTGTGGTGATCGGCATGGCTCGGATTTCTCAACTATCTTTTCTTTCTTTGTTGCTACATTATGATCAAGAACCTTATCACTGTCATTTCACCTTTCATTGTTCATTTGAATTAATGACTTTGGTTATTTGTGTTTCAGATTATTGAATAAAGTGATTGTCATTGAGATTGAATGCCATTCGAGTCGAAGTACAATTTAATTATTAATCCATCAACCCGGTCAAAGGGATTGACCCGAAAAAAATCCGGTAATAGGGATTAAAACCAAAAAATTTGGCTAGTTCAAAGAGGTCGAATGAAAGAAACGATTAACACGCTCCATCATCATTGGTAGCCCATCGATTTCGTAACTAGATCGAACGATTTAATTTTCTTATTTTTTATTACTCCATAAATATAATTGATATCGCAAAGGCGAACATATATGACACCGATGATTAAATTGTGTAAACGAAACGATTTCACCTAGGGTACCACCCATTTGTGGAGCGCGCAACGCTTGTATTCCGTGTAAAAAAAAAACGGAACACATCGATTCAAAGTACAAATTTAATGGAAAGATGTATAATTATGAAGCTCAAAATAACTTTCATTGATGACTTTGCCCGTTATGGGTTCACTCATCTGATTACTCATAAATCCGAGACCATTGAGTGCTTTAAGAGCTATCTCAATCTCGTGGAGAATCAGCTGGAGCGGAAGGTGAAAGCCTTACAAACTGACAGGGGAGGTGAATACCTCTCGAATGAGTTTGATAAGTTATGAAATGAAATGGGTATTGTCCGTCAAACGACGATCTCTTATACGCCACATTAGAACGGTGTGGCGGAGTGACGTAATCGTACACTCTTGGAAATGGTAAGAACCATGATGTTGCAAGCTCAACTTCCGATCTTCTTTTGAGGTGATGCGTTGTTGGGTACTACTCGTGTAGTAAACCATGTACCTAAAAAACCGGTGGACACGACACCATATGAGCTTTGGACTCGTAATAAAGTTGATCTTACCAGACTGCGACCTTGGGATTGCGCAGCATACACGCATAAGAACGACAGCGATAAGGCAATCTGGGACCTATAGGATTGAAAAGTATCTTTATAAGATACTCGAAGAACTCTAAGGGATACATGTTTATGGAAGCTCAAGAAAATGGTTGCGTGGTCGAACATGAGTCCAGCGACGTTACAGAGGAAGAATTTCCTAAGCCTTATGACATCAACACGAATGAAAATTTAGAAGAATTTGAAGAGGAAGAGGATGATCATGTCACACTTCCTTCTAGTGGGATAATTGAGGGAGAAGCCACTGTGAATTAAATGGTAAATTAGAATGGGAAAATTTCCATAATAAATCCAGTGGGAGGAGTCAATCCACCCGCAGAGATCACAATTTCTCTTGGTGCGAATCAAGTAGGACCTGATAATCCAGTTTCTGAACTGTTGGATGAGAATCCTATGATTCCTCAACTACCTACTGTAAACAATGGGAGTGGAACAACCAACTTGGTTCCTGGTCCAAGTGGCATGGAATTCATCTCAGGGGTAGAAACTTGAGACCAATGGTTCGTCCAAGAAAGGTTTCAGGAGAAGGTTCCAGTAACGCCCTGGTTCCTAGTAAGAGTATTGTTCCCAGTGGAAGCGTAGTTCAAGACGAGAATAATGAGCCTAGAAGTAGTCAAAGGCAGAGAACTTCTCCTACGAAGTTTCCCATTGAAAAGGATGAGTTATTCACCCTAACTTGAGTTGATGAATCATTCAAGGTTAAACAAGCTCTGGAAGGTCCTCAAGCGAAGGAATGCAGGATAACAATGGGGGAGAGTTCGCCTCAATGGAAGCCAATTCGGTTTAGACGTTAGTTGATCTGCCTGCTAACCGCAGGGCGATCGGGGCAAACTGGGTTCTGAAACTGAAACTCAATACTGATGGAAACATTGAGCGATACAAAGCTCAACTTGTCGTGAAAGGTTATACCCAACCACAGAGTGATGAGACTTACTCACTGACTATGCGTTACACCACAGTCCGGGCCACTTTAGCCATAGTTGCTAGCCTTGATCTCGAGCTGGATGTTAAGACTGTCTTCCTTTATGGGAACTTGGTGGAGGAGATCTACATATAGCAACCAGAGGGTTTCTCATCCACTAGGAACGAACGTAAAGTTTGTAAGCTCCAAAGGTTAATCTATGGTTTTAAACAATCGTCCTGGCAATGGTACCGCAGGTCAACGAACAAGTCGTGGGAAACAGATTCATAAATCTTCATGAGGATCCCTACGTGTACCCTATGACCTCGAGGTTAATGTATGTCATCTTGACGTACTACGTCGATGACATCATTCTTGCCGCGAAAGATGTGAGTTATTTGTAGAAGTCAAAGTCTTGGTTAGCATCTGTATTTGAGATGAATGACATGGGAGAGGACACTTACATCTTAGACATTAAGATTGCTAGAGATCGTGGTGCTCGTAGATTATGTCTTTCTCAGGAAGCCTATATCAACAAATTGTTGAGAAGGTTCAATCTGTGTGATGCTAAACCTGTGGAGATGCCATTTGTATATGAAAGTGCACTGTGAAAGAGTGATGCCCAAAGAACATGGTAGAGCGTGAACATATGAGAAGTGAAAAGCACCTCAGTATAGTAGGAAGTCTTATGTATGCGATGCAATGCACTCGTCAAGATATCTGTTACGTTGTGGGATTAGTAGCGCGTTTCAGTCGAACCCCGATTATCAACATTTACGAGCCTTGAAACGAATAATGAAATATCCGAAATGTATGGCAGACTATGGACAGTGCTTTGAGGGAAGTAAGCTAGAATTGGTAGGATATAGTGACACCGACTGATGGGTATACGTCTGATTCGGGTTCGCTTTATATTATTCGGACTTCGTTTACACGTCAAACCCACCAAACGGTCTAGAATGATTCACCCGTGGGTATTAAAAAGTCCGAGGCTCACATGTACGCGCCCCGGACTTGCACCTCGTACGGATTTCATGACAATCCGGAGCCGGTCCGGGTTGTGGGACAATCCAACCCTCCGGATTGTCCCGACACTCCGGACCTCCCGGGATCCTCGCGATAGTCCGGGACGGTCCTGATTACTCCTCTTGATGACGCGTAAACCCCTAGGCCAGCACTATACATGCAGACCCTCCCGTTGTCAGCTTTACTCCCGACTACGCCCGGTTGATTCTTTACATTAAACCGGCGTTGGACCGTTCAAAACCGGGTTCGAGTAGGAAAACTCCTATTTAAGGAATCCACTCTCCCATTTTATATCTAAGTTGACAGCGGAAGCTCTGACCTCTCTCTTACTTTCTCTCTCTAAATACCTGACTTAAGCTTCGGAGAGAGTTCATCGTTCTCCACCCCCCCCCCCCCGCGTGGTGTGCGATATTGCCCCTCGTGCAGGTATACGGAGACGAACGAGCCCCGACACGTGCGAAGACCCGACGAGTGAGCAACCTGAGGCATCTTCTCGAATCAATACCCGGATCCGACACTTCGTCTAGTTTGGGTCCCAACATATGCGCATACACTACAAGGCGCGCATACCCCGCAGTGTGCGCATACCCCGCAGTGCGCACATACTCCGCAAGGCGCGTATATGCGCGTACACCGCCAAGATCGTACACGCGCACACATCGCAAGGCACGCGCATGCGCAGACATTGCAAGGGACTCAAACACTTAGCCATTTTAAGGGCTTGCAAGTCTCCGGCACCCCGACTGTCGGACATCTGCAAGCTCAAACAACCCGTCAGTATAACCATTCAACACTTCAAGGACCCGGCGATTTTCGAGTCAACGACCCGCGAAGATTCAGGATCCAACATTTTGACGCCGTCTGTGGGAAACGCTACGATAAGTCATGGCATACCACTGTTATTCTAAGACCACCTGTTTACAAGATTTGGGAGAGTCATGTCAAGCGCGCGCATGTACATCCATATAGCAATGTGAGATCTACCACCTCACGTACGAAGCACCTAACGGATACACTAAGTGGCTATCATGTCCGCGAACCTCGGAGCGGCAATCATGTCCGCACATCTCGGAGCGACTATCACGTCCGCGTATCTCGGAGTGGCTATCCTGTCCCCGTATCTCGGAGTGGCTACCATGTTTGCGTATCTTGGAGCGGCTATCATGTCCGCATCTCGAAGCGGCTATCATGTCCGCTCATTGCAAAAATCCAAGTCGCAGAAAACCAAGTAGTGGTCGCAAGACACACTCTAACTTGGGGAAAACAAGTAGTGGTTGCAAGACACACTCCACCTTGGGGAAAACAAAGTAGCGGTCGCTAGACACACTCTACCTTGAGGAGAAGCGGTCGTAGAATGCACTCTACCATGAAAACTCCGGGTAGCGGCAGCAACATGGATAGGCACGTCGACTCACCGACCTCTGACCGACGCCATAGATGGGTATGTCCTCTTCAACCTCTGACCTGCTCCCTACCTCGGAAACATCAAGTAGCTGTCGCTGAATGCACCCAAATTTGGAAAAACCAAGTAGCAGTCGTGGAATGCACCCAACTTTGGAAAAACCAAGTAGCTGTTGTGGAACGCACCCTACTTTGGAAAAACCGAGTAGCTGTCGTGGAACGCACCATACTTTGGAAAACCCAAGTAGTAGTCGGCACAAGGGTCAACACCCAGCGTCCGACACAACTACGTGGTGCGACACCTCTATATGAGGGCAACCCCACAAAACTATGTGGCGAACATCCCCGACTCGGGGGAAACTCCACACCTACGGACTTATAAGTTCTCAACTACTACATACCGAGCATCCTCTCTGCAGGGGCAACTCTATGTCAGCAAGGGCCTCGTCCCGACACTTACATACACCTACATACACCTATATACACCTATGGTTTGAACCGGCACCTACATACACCTATATAATCTACGCGCCTATATAGCACATACATGCGCGTACTCGGCCATGTCACTACAAACACTCCCACTCCGGGGGCAACACTATATCGACGAAGGCCTCGTCTCTCGACATATACATGGCGAACATACTCCTATTATGAGGCGTTCCTTAACGACGCAGCGAATGCATGACGCTTCGCAGTCTCATGACCTGTGCGTTCGTAACACACGCTCCTCTGTATAGTGTGAGAGTAAAGGTTTAACTCTCCTTAATTTCTCTAACTCTTTTTTATGAGTCTTTAGCATATACACATGCTTACATACCCGCGCGTACATATGCATGTCTACATATACATACACACATTTGTGTCACGGGCTTGGAGAAAGAATATTGTTTCCTCCTTACTCGTGCGGCCTTAGGTTGCCCTAAGTTCAGCCTTTCCCTCAACTCACACGGAAATATGAAGAACACTCGAATGTATGAAGATTTACTCTTGTATTCTATTAAAATGTAATTGAGTTGATGAGTTACAAATGAGAGGAGACCCCCTATATATACAAGTGAGGATAGTCCTCTAAGGCAACTATACAATTAAGGAGGAAGCTAATATGGTAAGTGGCATCTTCTCAACTATCCCCTAATACAGCGAATGTAGATGAATACATTGAACCGAGACAGTTAGAAGCTACTCCCTCCTTTACTGCCATATATGTCAGGATCCCTTCCATATGGAGCTGATTCTTGGGTGTATGCTCCATGTCCGTGACATTCTCCCCCACCCAATTTCGACGACGTCCTCGTCGTGTCCTCGGCATAGAACTTGTCGATCAGCCCTTGGAATCTCCACAAGACCTTCGCGGACTCCCAGCTTGCCATGCTAACAGGTTGTCCTTTCCATTTGATAAAGTACTCTTGCCTCGGTTCCTTATTCTGTTCCTCGATGACACGTTCGTCAATGATGGACTCCACTGAATGTTGCTCCACTCGAGTAATCAACGCCAATTCCGCCCTTCGACTCAGCGCGTCTGCTACGAAGTTTGTATTCCCCGGCTTGTACTCGAGTACGAAGTCGAACTCCGCGAGAAATTCTTGCCACCGAGCTTGCTTCTGGGAGAGCTTCTTCTGTGTTTGGAAGTAAGCTCGTGGCAATATTGTCCGTCTTCACAACGAACCGCGCTCCGAGTAGGTAATGTCTCCATGTACGAAGGCAATGCACCACCGCGGTCATCTCCTTCTCGTGGACGCTATACCTACGCTCGGTGTCGTTTAGCTTCCGGCTTTCGAACGCCACTGGGTGTCCATCATGCATGAGAACTCCATCTATGGCATAGTCTGAGGCATTTGTCTGCACCTCGAATGGTTTGGCAAAATCGGGCAGCGCGAGCACGGGCTCTTCTAACATGGCTCGCTTCAGCTGCTCGAACGCCTTCTGACACACCACGGTCCAGTCCAAAGTTTTGTTCTTCTTGAGGAGCTCCGTGAGTGGCACCGCAATCTTCAAGTACCCCCTTACAAACTTGCGGTATTAATTCGTAAGGCCCATGAATGATCTCAACTCCGGCACCCTGGTTTGTGGCTCCCAAAGGTCAATGCACCGCACCTTTCCTGGATCCATCCGCACTCGTCCTTCTCCTACGATGTGGCCAAGAAATGGAACCTCCGTTTGGGTGAATGAGCACTTCTCTCTCTTCACATAGATTTCGTTATCCCGAAGGACTTCGAAAACCTGTCTCAAGTGATCTACGTGCTCGGCCAACGACCGATTATATATAACAATGTCATCAAGGTATACAACCACAAATCGATCAATAAATGGCTGCAATACCTTTTGCATCAAGGTACAGAATGTCGCTGGCGCATTGGTCAATCCGAACTGCATCACCAAGAACTCGTAACTCCCATAACGTGTCACACACGCTGTCTTTGGGACATCCTCCTCGGCGATCCGAACTTGATAATAGCCCGAACGTAGATCCAACTGATCAAACAAGTCCGCAATAAGTGGGATGGGGTACTTGTTCTTCACCGTCTGCTTGTTTAAGGCTCGATAATCGATGCACATGCGGAGAGAACCATCGTGCTTCTTTTGGAACAAGATGGGCACAGCAAACGCGGACTTCGATGGCTGAATGTGCCCCGCATCAAGCAGATCCTTGAGCTGCTTCCTCAATTCCTCCAACTCCGGAGACGCCATGTGATACGGCGCCATTGCAGGGGGTCGAGCGTCTGGGACTAGCTCGATCCGATGGTCCACCTCTCTCTTCGGTGGCAGCTTCTGGGGAAGCTTGTTGGGCATGGTATCGGCAAATGTGTCAAGGACTTCTTGAACTTCCTTCGGCACATCTCCTTCTCCACGTGGTTCCTCCTCCTTCAAGGTAGCAAGGAATGTCATTTAACCCTTCTGCACTCCCCGATTCAGCTGCATGGCTGAAAGCATCTTCGAGCCACGACCCTTCATGCGCTTCACCGGCACCACGCATTGGCAATTCGGATCCAATACACATATGGCCTTTTGGAATGGAACCAATAGTGCATTAATCCGATCAAGGAACTCCATCCCAATAACGAAATCATAGTCATCAAGTGGAATTACCTCAATGTTTTGCTTTTCGGACCAAGGCCCGATATTCATCTCAACATCCCTCGCCATGCCACCTGTTGGGATTTCCTTGGAGTTCACCATCTTTAACCAAGTCGGCTGCTTGTCCACTTTAAGTCCCACCTTCTTAGCGGATTCCATGGAGATAAAGAGATCCGTTGCACCCGTATCCACTACTGCGTTCATGGGAGTGCCCGCGATCTTGACGTCCACGAACATCAACCCCTTCTTGTCGGACTTTTTGATTGAGCCCAACAACTTGATTGCCCCAAGTCTTGTCTCGTCCTCCTCCGGCTCTTCCTCACGAGCTATGGCGGCGAGCTTTTGCTTCTCGGGACAGAATTTGGCCGTGTGGTTATTCCCACCACACCGGAAGCACTTGAAAATGCGCTTCTCTTAGCCCGAATTGTCCGTTTGAACGGACTTCCCTTTGTCTTGTTGCTGCGGCTTCTTAGGGACGTCTCCCCCACCTGTCACCTTGGTCTCGGTACTGCTTTCCCGTGTATACTCGACCATGGCCTCGCAAACTCGTAAGGCTTCCTTCAACTCCCTAATTCCCCGTCGCTGCAACTCCAGTTTGGCCCACGGCTTGTGCCCATCCGCAAAGTGGCGGAAACCTTCCTTCGCGTCCAGCTTTGGGATAGAAATCCTGATCCTTTGGAACTCACGAACGTAGTCCCTCAGGCTGTTCTTGAACGTATGATCGACCATTCAAGTCCGGAATAAGGATACAAAGATGAATGGTCGACTACCGTACAAACAGAAGTCGACCTACTTGACAACAAAGGACAAGGCGAGAAACTCATTCAAGGCTCCCCTATTTTGAAGTATAAGTCAAGTCGAGGATTAAAGTTTCCTTACTAAAGTGCGAGTCAAGTCGAGTCGACCATCAGATACTTGGAGGAAACATTCCCTCTTAAGAAAGGACAGGTTGAGACCTGCTCGCCGCCTCTGGGAAGACTTCCCTCCGAAGGAAGAGGCTCCAGCTGGCGACCTGCTTGCCGCCCTCTATGCCACATAAACCTTCCTCTGAAGAAAGTGGCACCAGCTAGCGACCTGCTCGTCACCTACTGATTTCGCACCGTCTTTCTCACCCAATCAAAGCATAGTAGCCGCCTCCTTGAGAAATTCGGTAAATATCTCCCTATAAATAGGGGCTCACTTTCATTATTTAAGTTCTAAGTTCTATCATATACTTTACAATATTCTCTCGATATCCATTACTGACTTAAGCTTCGGAGTGGAATCAGGGGCCCTCCCCACCCTTTTTCAGGTCCTCGCCCAGCACAAAGCCACCAAAGGAAACTAAGTACCCATGAGGTCAAGAAAGATACCTGAGTGAGCTAGCTCCCGGCGATAACTCAAAGCCCGTTACCCGATGTTCTAGAGCCACGTCATTTTGATCCCAACATTTGGCGCCGCCTGTGTGAAAACGGTGATAAAAAAAGTCATGGCACCACCAAGGAGTCGAGTGAGGCAAAACCAGACGCGTAGAGCTGAGAGTATATTCCAGGGGTCAAATGAAACCTTGGAGAATTACTTTAGGAGATTTCAGGGAGGATATAACGAAGGTGAACTCTCAGAAAGAGAAGCCATCCAGGTGTTCTTTAGAGGTTTGGGACCCCAGTCTCGATCCTTAGCCATCACTCAATACACCGAACCAGTGGAAAGTTTGGAAGAGTTAATTCAACGAGCGACTATCTATATAGAAGCGGAACAAGCCCGGGTGAGTCGCCCAACTCTACACCAAACCCCACGAGATCAAGGGGAGAGTTCATCCATTCGAGGAGTTTCCTCAAGAGAATTCCGGCAAACTCAACAAATGATGGAAGAACTTCTAGCAACGGAAGGAACTTGTCGTCCCCTCTCTTACTGTGAAAGTCACTAAGAAGAGGGGAACAACACGGAAGATTGCCTCCTGGTGAGGAAAGAATTAGAATTCATGCAAAGAGAAATTCAACGACATCACCGTCGTCGAGCCCACGAGAGTCGAAGATGGAGATCCCCGCCAAACAACAACATCAATGTTTTGTCAGGACGATTCTCCGCTGGAGGAGAGTCGAGCACAGCCTGAGACACCTATGCGGCTCGAGACATCTCCTTGACGGATACTTGCAATAGATCAAGGGAGCTCGACCCCATGATAGTTAACTTCTCTACGGAGGATTTGTCGAGAGCGGCACTATTCCAGGAAGACGACCTCGTAATTACAAATCAAATAGGTAATTTTGAAGTTAAAAGAATACTGGTCAATGGAGGAAGCTCTACTGACGTAATCACCTTCGAGACCATCACCACGATGGGATACAAAGAAGAAGATCTTCAAAAGATGACTTCCCCGTTGGTAGGATTTGCAAGGAAAACAACTTACCCCCTGGGGGAAATATGACTCCCTGTGATCTTGGGCCAGGGATGGAAAGCATTGCATTTAAAGGTGCGCTTTGTGGTCGTCGACCAAATCAACGCCTACAACGCCATATTGGGAAGGACAACTCTCAATTCCAATTACATTGTCCCTTCCACTGCCCATCAAGTCACGAGGTTTCCCACTCATCACGGAATAGGAGAAGTATGGGGCGACCAAGAGGCATCTCGCCAATGTTATGCTAACTTCCTCTGGAGAAATAACCAGAAAGAAACCCTCTCTATGATCACAGATGAGGATCCTCGAGAAGAAGGAGGACGACTAGCCCATATGGAAGAATTGATAGAAGTCTCCTTGGAAGGAGAGGAAAGAAAGGTCAAGATTGGAGCTGCTCTCCCCCCAGAATTAGCCAAGAGGATAATCGCCCTCTTAAGGGACTACAAGGAATTATTTGCTTGGGAACCCAGCGACATGCCAGGGATAAGCCCGGAAATCATCTCCCACGAAATAAGAATAGAACCTGCCATAAAGCTCATAACTCAGAAAAGAAGATCTATGGGGGCAGATAAGAAGGCAGTAATTTGCTAGGAGGTGGGAAAACTAGTTGAAGCTGGTTTTGTTAAGGAAATACGATTCCAGACCTTGGTTGCAAATCCAGTCCTAGTATGAAAATCTAATAAGAGATGGAGGATGTGTGTAGATTTTCGAGATCTCAACAAGGCGTGTCCGAAAGATTCTTATCCTCTTCCAAGAATTGATCAATTGGTCGACGCTACCTCAGGACATGAACTCCTAAGTTTCATGGACGCGTATTCAGGGTAAAACCAAATACAAATGCACCCCAAGGACGAGGTCCATACCGCTTTCTACGCCGACAGTGATATTTATCACTATAAGGTTATGCCCTTTGGCTTGATAAACGCGGGAGATACTTACCAACGTATGGTGAACAAGCTCATCAAACACATGATAGGAAGGAATATGGAGGCATACGTGGACGACATGCTGGTTAAGACTAAAAGGGGGCAGGACCACGACTGATGGATATACGCCCAATTTGAACCCGTTGACTTCCAAACCGTTGTATTTTTATCATCCCATTAACGATTGTAAATCGAAACTTCAAACCCGAACACTTCGCGAAAACATCAACGGCTCGGACGAGGCCGGAGCGCTCGTCCGGCCGAGGCAAACTCACCTAGGTGAGGTTGGGTGGCCACACCCGACCTCCCCTAGGAGAGATCGGGTCAGCCAACCCGATCTCTCCTAGGGGAGATCGGGTGGACCAACCCGATCTCTCCTAGGAGAGATCGGGTCGGCCAACCCGATCTCTCCTAGGAGGGATGGGGTTGGCCAACCCCCATCCTCCCTAGGAGGGGTTGGGTGCCCTCACCCAACCCCTACCCTTAGGGGTCGGATTTCTCCTCCCCCCCAAGGGCCCCGGTACCATTTTTGGACTCCCACACTCGGTTCACTCCGCCTACCTTCTCCGTATCCTAAGGTCTTAATTATGCGCTTAAAGGTTAATTAATTGTGTTTAAAGGTTAACGATGTCATTAAGCCACCTTAATGACACCGTTACCTATAAATACCCCACCTTCACAACTCATTTGAGGATCTTGGCAATTTGGATTATTTTGCTCTGACATCTCTCTAGTTTATCTCTCTAAAAACGATACTGACTTAGGCATCGGAGAGGGTTCACCAGGCACCACCCCCCCCTCTCTGTGTCTGGTATTGCCCCTTCTGCAGGAAGGAAGGAAGGACGCAAGACAAGGCAGAGCAACCCGAAGACGTCAGGTTATCTACATCTCCAGTGAGGAACGGGATTTGAGCCGATCATCCTTTGACCCAGATCTCGGAACCTAACACTTGGCGCCGTCTGCGGGCTTCGGACAGAAAGCCTGGCTATAACACGAGCAATGACGAACAGCAGGGTGTCTAGGCACCACCGCCCACCAGGGGGCAATGGGAGAAGGAGAGAGCCTATACCCCCAGGAAGGCAGCCTAACCCTGGGAAGCAGCCAATGCAACCAGAACCACATGAAGTACCACAGCCTCCTCAACAGAACAACCAGGAGGGAGGACCCTCACGCCCAGCTGGGGCTGAGTCCTCCACAGCCTCCACACCTCGGGCAAGAAGGCCACAGAGAGAAAGAGAACAACAGGGAGTGCCGTCCCAGCACACGGCACCCCCTGAGGGGTATTATTATGAGGCGCAACCCCAAGGGTACCCGTATGGGATGCCGGCCCAAAGAGATGGCAACCGTGCCCACACAACATATGCAAGGCCGGCATACACCCAGGGGACACACACTGAAGCTCATGAAGAGGAACAGATCCCAACAGAAGGGCACCACTCGCACCCTCGAGCAGGGCAGCGAGAGGAGCAAAGAAGATACTACCAGGAGCCACCCCCAGAGGAAAGGCAACAATTCGTGCCTCCTAGGCAACAGCAGAACGCAAGGGCTTACACCCCACTGGGGGAGGACAGACAAGCAAGACCTCCAAGGAGGCAAGAATTCTATGAAGCACCCCAGCAGGGACACCAAGGATACACCTACAGTCCGTATCAATACGGACAAGGGATCTCGGCGAGTCCTATCTACAACCATGGAGGCTATCAGAGGAATTACACTCCAACACCGATATTGATCACTCCGGAAGAAATAGAAGCAATGATAACCCGGACTATGTAGTTAAAAACTCGTCTTTAAATCGTAAAAACGCACGTTTTTACGTATTTACATCAAAAAACGAGTTAACACGTGATTAAGTCGTCACTGCAGTAGAAACGGGCGAAAACGTAAGTAAAGTCGTAGAGTCGGTTAAAAACTACGTTTCCACCCGTCTTTCACGTTTCTACTCATCTCATCTAAAATTGACTAAAAGCTGATCCAAAAACTAATTAGATGGACTTTAACCTAATTCTAACCATTATGGCCCAACTAGAATAAGTTTATTTGGCCCAAACCACTTAGATTATTTGTCATCTAGCTCTCTGCAATTCATACGACTTCTTCTTCCTCTATATATCTAATTACTTTTACTTGTTTACCAAAAAAAAAAATATTAATTTTACCCCAATTATCAATTAACTGCATCTCTTCCCTATGTTTAGTGTTTATTTATCTTAGTTCTTCTTTGGCTCAAATTTCTGCCATATAATAGACTCCACACTCGGCTCTAAAAGTTCCTCCATTGTTGTTGCTATACAAGTTGTTTTCTCTTGATTTAAGTATTAGTAGTCTAGGACAAGATCTTTAATAAACATATATAGATCGTTCATATTTTTTTGGTTTGTATTTTGTTGTAGGATCCTATCAGTATGGTGGAGTATGTTGATTTGCTGACAATCTTTATTATGATGTTTGAGCTTTGGACTATAACAAACCCATTTATTTAACAAAATTAGTTAATTACATATATTTACATATATGTACTTTTCATTTGTAATGTTATTTTAGCATATTGATAGAAACTTACGTTTTTACGATCCGACTCTACAATTCGACTCTACATACCACTTTTCGTCTCTACGTAGAAACTCGTCTTTGACTGCATAGAACCCGGAAGATGAATGAGTCAAAGAAAACAAGCTTGCATTGTCTAAGTGACAAGACGAACCACCCTTTCACAAAAGAACTAGAGATGAACAGGGTGCCAGACTCCCTGCACACAGTGCAAATTGCAAAGTACAATGGGAAGGGAGACCCCCTAGAGCATATCCAACAGCATGAGGCCTCCCTATTTGGGAGGACCACTGATGAAAGATACAAGGCACTCCTGTTCCCAAACACCCTATCAGGGGTGGCCTCACACTGGTTCTTCAGCCTACCCTCTGAAAGCATCCACTCATGGGAGCAGCTAAAGGCGAAGTTCCTACAGAGATATCTAGGGGAGAGGAAACTCCTCAAAGGCACAGGCTCCATCGATGATGTGAAACAAGAATATGATGAATCTCTGGCCAGTTACTACACTAGGTTCAATCAAAATATCGCAGACATCCAAGGCGACATCACTGAGGGTGAGATAATACGAGCCTTCATCAGAAACCTAGGCCGCTTCGGGTCCACACTGGCAGAAAAGATGGCCAAGAAGCCAGCAAGCACCTTAGAGGAGCTTGCAGGAAGAGTCAAAACTCATATAGACCTGGAGAGGCACAGGGCAAGTAAGAAAGCCAAGATTCAAGCAGCCAAGGAAGACAATGCAAAGCCGAACAAAGGCAAACCACCCCAGGCACCTCAGCACACAAGGCAGCAGGAATGGCGTCCGCCCCAGCAAAGAAACCAAATGGGCGAACCACTAAAGCCCAGAGAAATAAACGTCATCAAGTTCGCCCCATTGAACACCACTCCAGCTACTGTCCTTAAAGAGATGCGGAACCAGAAGCTCTGGTCACCCCCTGCAAGGTGGAGAGCCCCAATGGTGGGGAATCACAAGGATAGATGGTGCGACAACCATGAAGCTTACGGGCACGACACGAACGAATGCTTCAGCCTAAAGCTAAGCATCAACAATGCCATCCAAAGGGGAGACCTAAAGCAGTTCGTGGATCATGGGGGCAATAGCATGCACCTAGGGCCATCACACAGAGACAAGGGCAAAGGCAAAGTAGACTACAACCCCCCACCCAACAAGAGAGGAACCATAAACATGATTCACGGGGGAGTAGCCTCAGGTGGCCCAACTGCTAATGCAAGGGAGGTCTACGCATCAAAGCTGGGTTCAGTGCCGAGGTGGAGAAAAAGGCCAAGAGAAGGAGAAGAAATCAAGATCGAATTCTCAGAGAAGGACAAGAGCCACATCGTCTTCCCACATGACGATGCTCTAGTTATCACAATAGACATTGATAATTTTGATGTAAAGAGAATTTTGGTGGATGGGGGCAGCTCTGCTGACCTCCTAAGCTTGAGAGTCCTAGAAGAGATAGGGAAAACCAAGGCAGACATCAAACCAGTCAACTTCCCTCTAGTTGGCTTCTCAGGGGCAACAAGCTACCCCTTGGGAATGATAACCCTGCCGGTGACCATGGGCCAAGGATGGACACAGCTGAAGGTGAATGTTAATTTCCTGGTGGTTGAAAGCCTGGGAGCCTACAATGGGATCCTAGGAAGGACAACCATAAACCCATATGAAATCGTGCCATCCACTGTACACCAGAAGCTGAAGTACATCACTGAGAATGGAGTCGTAGAAGTCCTGGGTGATCAGCGCACCGCAAGGCAGTGCTACGTCAACTCCATGAGACGTGGATCGCACGGGACAGACACAGTGGCTGTGGTCATGGTTGGAGCCAACCAAGATAGAAAGAAGAGGAGAAGGAGGCAAAGGCAGGGAAAGATGAAGAATGGAGTGGTACTCCGTTTGAGCAGGCAGTTTTTTCAAACAGTGCCTAAGAGGAGACACAGGAGCAAGGCTGTGAAGGTGACAGCAATACCTTGGCAGCCAGACACCAAAGAGGGGAAGAGAACAAGGAACTCCATCTTAAGAGGCTTCCGTCACATCGATGATATCAAGCAAATGCCGCAGGAGTCAATATCAAGCTATTTCCAGAGATTCTCCAGTTATGGTGCCAACATGGACATCACAAGAGGAGAAACCGTCAGAGCATTTATTAGAAACATGCATCCAAACTCATTCGAGGCCTAT
Organism: Clarkia xantiana subsp. parviflora; assembly: GCA_036873135.1. NCBI lineage: Eukaryota > Viridiplantae > Streptophyta > Magnoliopsida > Myrtales > Onagraceae > Clarkia > Clarkia xantiana. The sequence goes on from JAPTYO010000001.1 coordinate 15,657,271, forward strand.
GGAGGGCTCTATGAGATGGTCATGACGAGCACGATGAGGGAGCTCAAGGAAAGGCTGGACAAAGCATTTGCAAGGGAAATGGAGCAGCTTGATGAAGTCCTGGAGAAGGAAAGAAAGACTGACACACTGGGAGGAGGTGTAAACTTCACATTCACACCCCTTACAGTGAGCATAGAAGAAATTTTCCACAAGCACCTCAAGCAGGAACTACCCACATGCAGGGAGGAGGGCAAGGCCTTCCTAGGAAGGGATGCACAGGGATGGTGTGAGTACCATGGGACCTGGGGGCATCAAACCAACAACTGCATGGTGCTGAAGATAGAAGTGGAGGAAATGATTCACAAGGGAGGCCTGAAGGAGTACGTGGCAACAGACAAAGTGACCACCCCATATCCTTAGTTTCATATCTAGCACTTTACATGTTCAAGCTTTCCAAGTTTTTAAAACAACTTTTGAGAAGGAGAACTCACGAAGCTCCTCCAACTCTACAACTGTCTTTATTTTCCTCCAAAGGGTGTCTTGACCCACCCAAGGCACCCCACATGTACAGAAAACATGAGCACTCTTAAAAGAGTAAGTTTTCCTTCAAAGGCATTTTCCAATGAATGTGGTGATATAATCATGATGTTATCCTTACACAGATATGACTTCAAGTCAACAACAGTCTCGACACCCCCAAGAGCGTATCTTGAGAGTAGTATTCATACTACGACCTTCGACGCCCCCAAGAGCGTATCTTGAGAGTAGTATCCATACTACGACCTTCGACACCCCAAGAGCGTATCTTGAGAGTAGTATTCATACTACGACCCTCGACGCCCCCAAGAGCGTATCTTGAGAGTGGTTTCCAAAAACCACGAACTTCGACGCCCCCAAGAGCGTATCTTGAGAGTAGTGTTCATACTACGAACTTCGACGCCCCCAAGAGCGTATCTTGAGAGTAGTTATTACACTACGACCTTCGACGCACCAAGAGCGTATCTTGAGAGTGGTTTCCAAAAACTACGAATTTCGACGCCCCCAGGAGCGTATCTTGAGGTAGATTTTCAACCTACCAGATTCGACGCCACCAAGAGCGTATCTTGAGGTAGAAAAAAACACTACCAGATTCGACGCCCCCAAGAGCGTATCTTGAGGTAGATTTCAAACTACCAGCTTCGACGCCCACCAGGAGCGTATCTTTGGTCTAACCTGAGCCCTCCGGGAGTCTATCCTGTGAAACGTTAAGCGCCCTCCGAGAGCCTGTCTCGCGAACAGTTTCGACGCCAACCAAGAGCGTATCTTTGGTTTAACCTGTGCCCTCCGGGAGCCTATCCTGTGAAACGTTAAGCGCCCTCCGGGAGCCTGTCTCGTGAACAGTTATCGACACCAACCAAGAATATATATCTGGCCTAACCTGTGCCCTCCGGGAGCCTATCCTGTGAAACGTTAAGTGCCCTCCGAGAGCCTGTCTCGCGAATAGTTTCGACGCCAACCAAGAGCATATCTTTGGTCTAACCTGTGCCCTCCGGGAGCCTATCCTGTGAAACGTTAAGTGCCCTCCGAGAGCCTGTCTCGCGAATAGTTTCGACGCCAACCAAGAGCGTATCTTTGGTTTAACCTGTGCCCTCCGGGAGCCTATCCTGCGAAACGTTAAGTGCCCTCCGAGAGCCTGTCTCGTGATCAGATTCGACGCCCACCAAGAGCGTATCTTTGGTCTAACAGTACCATGTATACCATTTAAAGGGTATCAGAAGAGATCATGGCACCATGCTAAGAAGGATCCAGTGAGAAAGTAATCTCAAAGTAAAGTTATATGAAGAACACATAATGTTTTTTCTTGATGAAATAGCAGGTATGACATGAAGGAAAACACGAAAGAAGGATAAGTAAAGGAAACACATCAAGAGAAGAGTCCATAACCAAAGGGATACATACAAAAGCATGAGAAGCATTAATGTAAAGGCAAGTGAACCACGTAGTCAACAACACAATGCGGCAAAGGAAAGTAACAACAAACACCACCACAATCTCAAAAGACACTCAACCCATTAAAGGGGAGAAGGAGTGCAGTTATATATACAAAGATAGCATGATGTAAACACATCAATCAGAACCTTCGGGAGAGTCACCCTCACCCCCTGAAGCTGAACCACCGGCAGAGATGGATGAAGAGGAGGAATCTGAGGTACCAATCTCCACTGGTGTAGCATCCACCTGGGCAGGGGCAGGCTCATCTGCAACAGCAGCCTGACCCCTCAGAACAGCCATGTAGCCAGTGGCGTATGGCCCGAAGTCACCAAGGTCACCAACTGGGAACTGAGGATCAATGTGGAAAATGTGATCAACCAGATACTCACCAAACTGGTTCATCTCCTGAGTAAGACGCGCGCTATAATCGGCAGTGAAGGCAGAGGAAGCCTTGTACTCAGACACTGCGACGGTCCTCTCCTCTTCCCGACACTTAGCCTCCAACTTCCGCAACTCCTCAGAATGGAGCGACGCTGCAACCTCAGCTTCCCGGCGTAAACTGCCCACAGTAGTCTCAAGCAAGGACACTTGGTCCTGGAGCTCCTGCATCCTCAAATCAGATAAACGCGCCTTCTCAGCAGCAGTGGTGAGCTCCACCTTGAGAGAGACCTGGCTGTCCTCAAGGGTCTTCTTCTCGTCAGATAACTCGAGCACGAGCGAGGACATGTTCACCATGTCAGACATACCCTAACAATTCAAAGAAGGGATGAGTAACCGAAAGACAGTCATTATGAAAGTAATAAGAGGAAAGCAAGGAACAACTCACAGGAGCATAACGAGAAAGTACACCCTGAACAAAGCGCCGAGTCTCCCCAGGAGACTTGGGCGGAGCAACACGATCGCCAGGGGGGATGGCGCCGCGGAGTACGCGGACGCCAACCTCAGGAGTCCGCAAAGAGGAGGTGCTATCGAGGTGGAACTCCTTCAGACCAGCGAAAGGAGTCCACTCAGACCCAATAACATCTTCATCAGTAAGACGTGCGAAATCCTTCCGACTTAAAGTCGGAGGCCCACCTACAAAAGCGAAGCAAGTCAAAGGAAAATATAAACATAGAAGAATCAGTAACAAGGTAGAGATCATACCTGAGGACCGTGCCCTCGGCTGGGGGGCAGGAGAACCACCACCAACAGGTCGCTTCCCTTTGTCAGCCAGGGAAGGCACCTCTTCGACCACCATCTCCTTATCACGAGATAGGGTCGGAGGACGAGCAGTAGGCGAAGCAGGATCCGCAGCTTTCTTCCTCTTAGCAGCCGAGGCCCCGGCCTCAGAATCAGATCTCCGCGGCCTGGACTTGGAAGGTCCAGAGTCTCTGCCTACGGAGACGACCCTCTCGGTCACCAAGGGTGAGTGCCCTAGCAATGTAAGAAAAACAACATAAGGAAAACACAAGCTATACCATAGAGAAGCAAATAGGAGGAAGCATACCAGAGGCCCTAGCCTTCTTCCCAGGTATGGGGGATTTCTTCAGAGTGGAACTGGAAGGAGCCTTCCTCTTGCTCAGATCAACAGGGGCTCCCTGCACGTTATAGGTTTTTCCATGAAACCAACCTACAAAGGAAGAGCAGAAGGTAAATAAAGATGGAAAGACCAAGTGACATACCGAACCCCCGGAGTCAGGAGTCAAACTGATCCCGGCCTCGTAAAGATCCGTCTCAGTCACTAAGGACACGGGGCAGTATGACCGAGTCCTGTTGCTCTCATGAATGATCTTCATAGTCTCTAAATCAACTGAAGAGAACTCCCCGAAAGAAGGCCAACCATCGGACCGATCCTCATTCAAGACCGACCAAGTGACGTATCGATCCGTAATGAAGAAGTAATGCTTAGCCCAGTGACTGGCCGAGTTGTCACTCCGGGCCACGAAGCGGAGAGAGGTATCCCACTCGACCCCACTCAACCTGAAATCAGCAAATCGGGGATCCTTGAAGGTCGGATGGCGAGTTACGAAACTCGCAAACCCCACCTTCGTCTGGTACTGGAACCGGTAGAAACATCGGAACAGAACGAGGGAGTACTTCCAGGAGTACCAATGGCACAATACCCGGAAGCCCACCCAGACACGGAGGGCACTGGGGGCAAGGTTCACAGGAGAAATCCTGAAGAACCTGCTCAACTCTATGAGGTCATCACAGTAAGGCAACCTCAACCCAAATCGGATCTGGGAGGGGTACACGGCGACCTTCCCTATAGGAGGCTCCGTCACCGTCTCGCGAGTATTCCCCAAGGAGGGGAGAAAAGGATACAGAGGCTCATCTAGGGGACAGATATCTCCTAGGGTAACGTGCTCATTGTAATCGGACCTAGTGAGATAGTTCTCCGACAGGGTAGCGAAACCTAAGGCAAGGGTAGCAGGAAATCCCAAAGTTCGAATCAAATTTCGACTAACACCCCAATGAAGGTCACGATACTAAGCAAGCAATAGGAAAGGAAGTAATGCGACCGAAAAGGAAGAGAAAAGGAACTCACTCATCCTTCGGAGGATGCGACGCCTCTGTAGAGTCTGTGTGCGCGGACACCACCAGGAATACAGTACCTGCCACGACACGACGAATATCAGGACAAGAAAAATTTCCGAAGAACCGGAAACACTCAGACACCCGACCAACGACAACAACCAAAGATCCAAAGACACCCAGCAAAGATAGTCAACATGAACCAAGGACACCACGACAACCAAATCGAATAATTTTATCCGAGCCTAAAGTCGGGTTTTGGGAAAAATTACCGTTACGCCCTTCAACGAAGATTAACACACCAACGGCGATACGACATCAAATTCAAAACCGGGATAGTCCAATCGGACAAGAAACTATATCCGGACGACCGGCAAAATTTTTTTCGAATCCACAACGGCTACCCACGGCAATCCCACATTCAATCAAACATCGGCAATCAAACATCGGCAATCAAGCATCGGCAATCAAATATCAACGATTCGAAAATCAACATTTCACACGATAACGGAAAGGAAAAGAATGGACCTTCGGAAAACCCGACCCGATGTGATAAACGGGCCCGGAGTTCGAATTTGGAGACCGCCGGAAATCAGGTCCTCGCCGGAGGTCGGACCCCGTCGTTGCCGGAACTGATTTCAGTCGCCCCACCGTCGCCGGAAGCCGCCCAAGGTCACACCGGAGCTGCTTCGTATCGCCGTCGACGATCCCCGCCGGACGTGGTGCTTTCGTCGTCAGAGGTAGGCTCGCCGTCGACCACCGCCGTCCGTCCAATGTCGCGCCGCCGTCGCCAATCGAGCCTCCAGTCGTCTCCGCGTCGCCGCTGGCCGCCGTCCGACTGAGACCACGTCGCCGCCTTCGACTGAGCCCCCTCCTGTCGCCGGTCCCGGCTGAGCTGCTGGCCGGATTTTTGCCCTTTGGTGAAAATTTCGGCCGGCCATTACCTTGGGGGTGCTCTCAATTTTTTCTTGCTCTCCAAGGGTGAGTGAAGAGGGAAGATGGTGGCTATGGTGATTCCCTAAGGTATTTTTCTAACTCTCCTCTATATTGAAAAGATGATAGGGTTTTTTAAAAGGTTTTAATCACCACCCTCCATCTATCTTTAAATTAGATCTAAGGGCCAAAGAAAAACCATCATTTTTATCCCTTTCAACTATGGCTAAGTATATCTCTATACTTAGAAAAACTATCAAGTTAGGTTTATTTTTGAACATTCCATACTTAGGAAAAAATTTTGGCCAAAATTAAATTTTTCCTCACTTAGATAGAATCCCGGCATGAATTGGAAGCGTAGGTTACTTAGTTGCATTAATATTGCGCCCCTGTGCGAGTGTGAATTTTTTAAGTATACGCCGGTAGCAAAGATAGGTTTATTACTCCCACCTCAGACGGACGCGTGCTTAGGCACACGTCCGCGCTACTCTAACGTTTACAACTCCTCTATCTCATAAGGCAGGGGGCAGGGTCGGAGACACGCATCCATGGGTAAGCAAACACTCAGATGAAAGGTAAAACCCCGGTTTCAAATTGCGCGTATCATACCATCCTAAAATAGAGTCAATCAAGGGTTAGGCCATTGGTTGACTCGGGGGCATGTGATGGATATACGCCCAATTTGAACCCGTTGACTTCCAAACGGTTGTATTTTTATCATCCCATTAACGATTGTAAATCGAAACTTCAAACCCGAACACTTCGCGAAAACATCAACGGCTCGGACGAGGCCGGAGCGCTCGTCCGGCCGAGGCAAACTCACCTAGGTGAGGTTGGGTGGCCACACCCGACCTCCCCTAGGAGAGATCGGGTCAGCCAACCCGATCTCTCCTAGGGGAGATCGGGTGGACCAACCCGATCTCTCCTAGGAGAGATCGGGTCGGCCAACCCGATCTCTCCTAGGAGGGATGGGGTTGGCCAACCCCATCCTCCCTAGGAGGGGTTGGGTGCCCTCACCCAACCCCTACCCTTAGGGGTCGGATTTCTCCTCCCCCCCAAGGGCCCCGGTACCATTTTTGGACTCCCACACTCGGTTCACTCCGCCTACCTTCTCCGTATCCTAAGGTCTTAATTATGCGCTTAAAGGTTAATTAATTGTGTTTAAAGGTTAACGATGTCATTAAGCCACCTTAATGACATCGTTACCTATAAATACCCCACCTTCACAACTCATTTGAGGATCTTGGCAATTTGGATTATTTTGCTCTGACATCTCTCTAGTTTATCTCTCTAAAAACGATACTGACTTAGGCATCGGAGAGGGTTCACCAGGCACCACCCCCCCCTCTCTGTGTCTGGTATTGCCCCTTCTGCAAGAAGGAAGGAAGGACGCAAGACAAGGCAGAGCAACCCGAAGACGTCAGATTATCTACATCTCCAGTGAGGAACGGGATTTGAGCCGATCATCCTTTGACCCAGATCTCGGAACCTAACAACGACCAAGATTTGGAAGAGGCTTTCGCTTGCGGAGGCTTCACCAAGTAAGACTGAATCCCACTATGTGTGCTTTTGGGGTTCAGTCGGGAAAGTTTCTGGGTTTTATGGTTAGTCAAAGAGGGATCGAAGCTAACCCTTTGAAAGTGACTGACATAGAAGAAATGTCCTCCCCTACCTACCATAGAGAAGTACAATGTCTCAAAGGAAGACTGGCCTCGTTGGGGAGATTCTTGGCAAGACTAGGTGACAAGTCTCTTCCCTTCTTCAAAATTATAAGAGCCAATAAGAAATTTGAATGGACACCAGAGTGCGAAGAAGCCTTCCTGGAATTGAAGAAACATCTCCACTCGCTCCCCGCCTTGGCAAAGCCACTACCGGAGGATCTCTTATTCCTATATTTGAATGTCAGCTCAGCGTCGGTGAGCTCGGTCCTCATTAAAGTGAATTGCAACATTCAAATTCCGGTATACTATGTTAGCAAGCTCTTTGGCGTCACTGAAGCTAACTATATGGAGATCGATAAGTACCTGTATGCCCAATTAATAGCGGCCAGGAAAATTCGACCTTACTCTCATGAAATCAAGGTGCTCACTAACCAACCTTTGAAACAACTGCTACAGAAGCCCGACGTTTCAGGAAGAATGGTTAAGTGGGCAGTAGAGCTGAGTGAATTTCGTATTCACTTTGATAATATGGGTCAAGCATTGGCCAACTTTATAGTTGATAATATGATAACACCAGATGCTAAACCCGTCATTCTTCCACAAGAAGATCATGTAAAGGCTACGCCATAAAGCACAGCTAACGACACTATGCCATGGTCGCTATACACTGATGGATCGTCCTCTGCCTTGGGATGTGGGGCAGGTTTAGTGCTAACACCACCTGATGGGGAGCCACTCCGCTATGCCTTGGCTTTAACTTTCTGAGAAACCAATAATGAGACCGAGTATGAAGCTTTACTCACAGGTCTTCGAATAGCCAAATGTATGGGAATCACCAACCTAAGGGTACGATGCGACTCTGAATTGATTGTTAATCAGACGAATGGAACCTATGTCGACAAAGGGGGAAATATGAAAAAGTACGCAGAAGAGGTACGAAGACTCGTCCAAGATATGCTCCATTTTCGAATTGAAGCTATTCCACGCGAGGAAAATCAAGAGGCGGATGCCCTCAGCAAATTCGCCTTGGGAAACCCACCAGTAGTAATAAACTTCATTGAAAGATCTATCTATTCAGCCGTAGAAGCAGGAGTTGAAGTCCTCAACATTCAAGCTCCCGATTCATGGATTACTCCCATCCAGAATTATCAGGAAAAGGGAACTATTCCAGAAGATCCTATGGAAGCAACCAAAATCCAAAGGACGACAGGGCGTTTTGTAATATTAGATGGATATCTCTATAAAAGAGGATACTCCACCCCTTATCTTCGGTGCATAGCCGCCCCTCAGACTAAAGGATAATGGAAGACTTGCATGGGGGGTGATGCAGGATGTCATGAGGGAGCCAAAACCTTAGTGTTAAGAGCCTTACGACAAGGGTTCTACTGGCCGACAATGCATAAAGAAGCGACAACATTAGTGCAAGTCTGCCCCGCCAGTCAAATTTATGCCCCTAGAATCACAAATCCACCGGCAGATCTTACTCCTATGATGAGTTCCTGGACTTTTGCACAGTGGGGGATCGATCTTATTGAACCGCTACCTCAATCCACAGGTCAACGAACACATATTATGGTCGCCGTTGATTACTCCAAATGGATAGAAGCCAAAGCTCTAACATCAACGGCCACTTTCCAAATGATTAAGTTCATATGAGAAAAAATCATATGTCGATATGGGGTTCCTAAGATCCTCATTTGTGACAATGGTCCTCAATTCGCCAGCGATGAGCTTGCCGAATTTTGTGAAGAAATGTTAATCAACCATCGATTTGGCTCGGGTCATCACGCTCAGAGAAATGGGCAAGTGGAGGCAGCCAACAAAACAATCATCAACTGATTAAAGAAGAGGGTGGCCTCTTTGAAGGGAAAATGGGTTGAAGAGTTAGATCAAGTACTATGGGCGCTCAGAACCTCACCCAAAAGAGCCACTGGCGAGACCCCCTTTAGCATGGTTTATGGATCAGAAGTCGTCTCACCTATTGAGGTAGCCAATATCTCCCAAAGAGTCGCCGCATACCATGTCGACCAAAACGACGAACAAAGGAAGATCGATTTAGATCTAGCCGATGAAAGAAGATATGCCTCTGAAGAAGTCCAGGGGAGATTGAAGCTCGCCACTGCTAGATATTTCAATCGAAAGGTAGGGCGGCGTCAGTTCTTTCTAAGGGAAAAATTCCTACGAAGAAATGAATTCATAACAGCCGATCAAAGGGGAAAGATGGTCCCATAGTGGGAAGGTCCCAACACAATCATCGGTATACGTGCCCCAACGCTTACAAGTTGCAGGATCCGCAGGGGCAACCCCTCAATAGAACTTTTAACGCGGAGCACTAGAAGAAATTCTATGTTTATAAAGATCCTATTTATGTATCTTGAATACAATGAAATAAATATATATATGATTTATTTCCTCCTAATGTGCATGGAACAAGACTCCTCGACTTCCTACAGTCGGCGGCGATCAAGAGATCAATCATAACACTGATATCTTTAACTTTCTACAAAGGAGCAGTCATAACTGATTCCTCGACTTCCTACAGTCGGCGGCAATCAAGAGATCAGTCATAACACTGACTCCCCCGACTTCCGAAAGTCGCCTCTACACAGGAGATCAGTCATAATACTGACTCATTCAAATTTTTACAAAGGAGCAGTCATAACTGACTCCTCGACTACCTACAGTCGGCGGCGATCAAGAGATGAGTCATAACACTGACTCCCTCCCCCGATTTCTGAAAGTCGCCTCTACACTGGAGACCAGTCATAATACTGACTCCTTCAACTTTCTACAAAGGAGCAGTCATAACTGACTCCTCGACTTCCTACAGTCGGTGGCGATCAAGAGAGTCATAACACTGACTCCCTCCCCCGACTTCTGAAAGTCGTCTCTACACAGGAGATCAGACATAATACTGACTCCTTCAACTTTCTACAAAGGATCCGTCATAACTGACTCCTCGACTTCCTACAGACGGCGGCGATCAAGAGATCAGTCATAACACTGACTCCCTCCCCCGACTTCCGAAAGTCGCCTCTACACAGGAGATCAGTTATAATACTGACTCCTTCAACTCTCTACAAAGGAGTAGTCATAACTGATTCCTCGACTTCCTACAGTCGGCGGCGATCAAGAGATCAGTCATAACACTGACTCCCTTCCCTGACTTCCGAAAGTCGCCTCTATACAAAGAAGCAGTCATAACTGACTCCTCGACTTCCCATAATCAATGGTTATAAAGGAGATCTCAACTGACTTCTCGACTCCTCGAGGCTTTCTCAACAAAGGAGCTATCCTAATTAACTACTCAACATTGGAAGGTCATCTCGATGGAAGAGAGCAGTCCCCACTGACTCCTCGATTCTACCAACACCGAATGAAAATAAGGAACCTAAATGCTAAAAAAGCGGAGGGTGTTGGATATCTGTCCAATTCAGGTTCATATTTACGTTTCAGACCTCGCAAACACGCTAAAACCACAGAACGGATCTTACCACAGTCACCTTGGGTCAAAACGGTCTGGATGCGCGTCACACCCGGACCGGGGACTTCCGGATTGCCTTGAGGCAATCCGGACCGTGTCGAATATCGACACGGTCCGGGTTACCTACTAGTACTGCGTGTTTACCCTTGTTTTTACTATGTACGAAGTTAGTGCGTATATAGCCAATCTCGATGTCGGTAAGAATTTTCCTGCAAACCGACATCAAACAAGGCACACCTCTCAGGTTTCCTATAAATAGGGGCCTAGATCTCCCATTTAAGGATAATTAACTCGAAACTCTGGAGAATTGGCTATATGTGCTCTGAGCTCTTTCTAGAACTTTCTCTCTCTAAAATACTGACTTTAGCATCGGAGAGGGCACAACAAGCACCACCCCCCTCTACATGCTGTTTATCGCCCGCTCTGCAGGACCCGGCGTTTAGAAGGCTGAGGCAAAGATCAAAGTCAGTTCGAGGATTGAGGTGGGAGCCAACGATAGTTCGTGGATCGAGGATCGAGGTCCCTGAAATGCAGTTCGAGATATCCCAAGTGGAAACGATCTCAACACTTGGCGCCGTTAGCGTGATTCGAGCAAGAAGCCGTTCTATACCGCAAGCTATGACAGGCAGACGTACGAAGAAGGAGGGTGCAAGCAAGCCAAGGCCGATGAGAAGTCAACCGGGATTTTCTCACATTCTAAATACAGAGTCTACCGCCTCCTTCGTGACAACAAACAGTGTGCCCTCCGCACAGCATGGCCTCAAAGACCAGCATACGACATACATTACATCTCTTTCAGAAAAAATGGCAAGTGTGCACGTGATCTATGGACGCAACGGAGCCGGAGGAGAGACGTCGTACGAACGAGAAGTATACGCTGCCCAGACCAATCGCATATGCCAAAATACTGACACAGAGGACGTTATCATGGAAGATGTCGTCAGGATAGATGTTGTCATGAAGATGGATCCCGTAGAAGACGTCATTGGTTTTTCATCAAAAGACAAAAAGCACATTGTGTGTCCACACATTGATGCTTTAGTCATAACCATGACAATTGACGGCATGGATATCAAGTGCATGAAGGTGGACGGTGGAAGTTCGCCCAACGTCATTACAAAGGTCATCATCCTAGCCCTTGGAAGAAAGAAACACGTCAAAAGAATGAACTCACCCTTAGTGGGATTCATGGGAGATGCAAGCTATCCGTTAGGAGTCATAACCCTGCAAGTCATCATGGGGGAAGGAGAACAACAAATCCAAATAGACGTTCCATTCGTGGCCGTGGAGAAGCTTGACGCATATAACGGAATCCTAGGATATACAACCATGAACAAGTGGGGCATGATAGCGTCAACATCACACCAGAAGATCAAATTTCCAACAAAAGTGGGAATTGGTGAAGTTAAGAGAGACCAGCAGCTATCAAAAGATTGTTACAAGGTTGCACTCCAGCATAATGTCAAGGCGGATAATAGCGAAGTCCCCGTCATTGATGAAGACACAAGGATGGATCATGCACGTCCTGCTCCAGTTGAAGCATTACAAGAAGTCAAGATAGATGAACCAGACAGGATGGTCCGAGTAGGCGTATCACTGTCAGAAGACGAAGTGATAGAAATCAAGGCACTCTTAATAGAGTACAAGGAGTTGTTCGCATGGTCACCAAGCGACATGCCGGGAATAAGCCCAAACGTGATCTCTCACAAACTAAACATCAAGCCAGGATCCAGAGCGGTGGCACAGAAATTATGACCGTTGGGAGGGGACAAGAAGTTGGCAATACGAGAAGAAGTTGGAAAGTTGCTGAACGCAGGCTTTACTGAAGAATCGCGATACCAAACATGGGTGGCAAACCCAGTCTTAGTACCCAAGCCTAACGGCAAGATGAGAATGTGCATCGACTACAGAGATCTTAACAATGCATGTCCGAAAGATTCATATCCTCTTCCAAGAATCGACCAGCTGGTCGATGCCATCGCAGGACACGAGTTAATGTCAGTAATGGATGCATACTCAGTATACAACCAAATCCCAGTGGCAGAAGAAGATGCACCTCATACCGCATTTTACGCAGATAGCGAGATCTACAATTACATGGTACTGCCATTCGGACTAATCAATGCAGGGGCAACATACCAGCGTATGGTCAACATACTTTTCGGAGATATGATCGGGAAGACTATGGAAGCATATGTTGATGACATGGTCGTGAAGTCAACGAAAAGGCGTAACCATGCTGACAGCCTCCGCACGGTGTTCAAAAGAATGCGAGAATTCCAAGTCAGGCTAAATCCAAAAAAGTGTGCCTTTGGCGTGCAGTCGGGAAAAGTTTTGGGATTCTTGGTCAGCGAGAGGGGAATCGAAGCAAACCCAGAAAAAGTAAAGGCGATAGAAGAAATGGAGTCCCCCAAGAAGCATAAGGAGGTCCAGCAACTAAATGGTCGTTTAGCAGCTCTTAACAGATTCCGGGCAAGGGTAGGAGACAAAGCCCTTCCCTTTTTCCAAGTGCTTTGTGCAAACAAGAAGTTCGAGTGGACGCCAGTATGTGAAGAAGCATTCCAACAATTGAAGCAACACTTGCTAACGCTCCCAGCGTTAGCAAAACCAATACAGGGCGAACCACTCTACCTATACATATCCGTGAGAAACACCGCAATCAGCTCGGTGCTTGTCAAACAAAAAGGAAAGCTAACAAAGTGGTCAGTTGAGCTAAGTGAATTTCGCATCCACTTTGCACCGCAAACAGCAATCAAAGGTCCGGAATTGGCAGATTTCATTGCGGAGTTCACAGGAATAACCCCAGAAACCGACACTCAAGACGGAACACAACAAAATGAGGAGCACACCGAAGTATGGAAAATGTACAATGACGGTTCCTCAAATGTAGGAGGACCGGGAGCGGGCTTTCTCTTAATACCACCTGACGGTTCAGAACCATTGAAGTATGCTCTAAGCCTAACATTCAGAGCAACAAACAACGAGGCAGAGTACGAAACCTTGATAACAGGATTGAGGATTGCAAAAGGCCTCGGAGTCAAACACTTAAGAGTCAAGTGCGATTCACAGCTAGCCGTAAATTAGGTCAAAGGCGAGTACGTGGCCAAGTCGGAAAACATGCAAAAGTACCTGGGAAAAGCAAAAGAACTCATAACGAGCTTTGAAACTTTCAACATAACATCTTTGCCAAGGGAAGAAAATCAAGAAGCATACGCTTTAAGCAAGTTCGCGCAAGGAAAGGAGCAAGGCAGAGAAACACACTTCGTCGAAAAAAGGATCATGTCCGTAATCGACAAGCTAGAAGTGTTAAACATCAACTCAGAGCCAACATGGATGACTCCAATCCTGGCATATCTCACAGACCACATACTCCCATAGGACAGAGTTAAAGCACAAAAAATTAGAAGAATCACCGTCAACTACACGTTGATCGAAGGCCAGTTATACAAGATAGGATTCTCAACTCCATACCTAAAGTGCATAACCTTCCCAGAGGGCCAAAGAATGTTGAAAGAATTACACGAAGGCCAAGCAGCTTGTCACGAGGGGGCAAGATCCTTAATCCACAAGGCGCTTAATTTGGGATACTATTGGCCAACAATGAAGAACCAAGCAACACACTTGGTCGCAGAGTGCGAACTTCCAATCATACTCAAGAAACATAGCGGCACCCGCAAAAAGTAGTGTCCAATCGCATGTTCCTGGCCCATTGCACAATGGGGCATCGACCTGGTGGGCCCACTTCCAAGATCGAAGGGTCAAACCAAGTACATTGTGGTAGCCATCGACTACTTCTCCAAGTGGATCGAGTCTAAGGCATTAGCACGAACAACAGATGCGCAAATAATGGATTTCATCCGAGGAACTTACATCATACAACGCCAACATATCTATTATCTACACCAACAAGGAGTTTATCTCCCCATTTATAACGGCGTCTATTTCAAGAAGATGTCGGCAGCACAAAGCCATCGTCCTATGTGCACAGTCAACTTATATGTCGCAATGAGAACTTGCGGATTATCAACAAAAGGGACTTATATAAATTCTCTACTCAAAATGACGACTACTCCAAAGGCGTCAACAACAAGTAATATCTTGGATAAACACCAAGATTTATTATCAAAGGTGACATGCTGCGACATCCTTTTTGCAAGGGCAAACCTCATGTTCACATCTATCAAAGTAGCATGCTGCGACATCCTCTTCGAAAGGGCAAACCCCATGCTTACTTCTAAAAAATGGCATGCTGTGAAATCCTCTTAGAGGCAAATCCTCATGTTCATAGCCATTCCCTGCATACAAACCAGGATGTGGCATTTAGGTGGGACTGGTCACCCCATCTACAAAGTATGTATATCCCTCTTAAGGGTTCATACGCCATGAAGATACATTCCTTGATAGGATAGCTTCTTGTATATTCAAACTATGCATATCCTTTTAAGGATGCAGACATAATGAAGACCTATACCTTAAGTGGACAGGCTTCATTCAAAAACGCTAGCAGGAGCGCACCCTGTTTGAAAAACTCTTTAAACTTACAAGTCGAGTCTTGCACAACGTCGCCTTAGAGTGGAACTAAGAGATGGTATAAACTTAAATCTTGCTTCGTCAAGATGACACTGCTACATGTCAAGTGCATGTGCCAAGTGTCAAGTGCCCGTGCCGAGTACAATACTATTTGCAATGCTACAAGTACCAAGTGTACATATCGTGCCATACCTTGGAAATTTTTTTCTAGAGGGGCGCTAATAGCACCCTACAATGCGCAAGTCGCAATATTGGATGTTTATCCATTATAACAAGGAGATCAATCTCATCATACAAGTCCAATACATACGGACAACAAAGATAACTCAAGGTATGAAATATTACTAGCAAGTTATCACGTGTTTATTATTTTTGATAACAGGTCCAAGTGACAAAATATCATGCAAGCAAATGCATAAGCGAAGGAACAACAACCCAATGCCACATGAGAGGTACCACTATCTCCAGAAAGTTGAGAAGCAACTTCCATAAACTCAGGGGAGATAACAACAACATCAATGCCTCCTTCTCCATCATCAATCACATCATAGTTGGCTACATCAAGCCCCAAATCATGAAATTCTTTGAGATAGTTAACGGCATATTCAGAATAAGGCCCAAGTTCACCAAAAGGAAAGTTGAGGGCAACTGCGCTCACACGGCGGAAATATTCTTCAGCACGTTTGGCCATCATGTCGTCATACTTCTCCTTAACTGCAAGACTAAAGGCAGGAGTATCCAAATACTTGGCAAAACCTGCTTCAACTCCGAGTGCATGATGTTCTTCACGCGCAGCAATCAAGGCAGCCTCTCGAATTGTGATATCGTCAGAAATCTGCTTCTCAAGCGCAATCATCTCAGCTTCAAGATCAGAAATTTGAGTCTCTAACACCTGATACTTGGTTTCAGAATCAGCAATCTTCAAACCAAGTGCACACACCTTCTCCTTAGAACGTGCAATTTCAAGACTGGCGGTACTGCATTTGCTAACGGCAGCCCTTTTAGCACTTACAAGCTCCACAACATGAGACGACATGTTAACTATCTGAGAGACAGCCTGAGAATCATAACAAGTAGACAAATGTGTAAGCATTACATGAAAAAGGCAAGCGACACATAAAGAAATCAAGAAACGGAACCTGCTAACATACAGGGGCAAAGCCGGCCAAGGCATGCTCAACGTATTCCTCGGCTTCTTCATCAGTCCTTGGACAGGCGCGTCGATCGCCCGGGGGCACACTCCTGTGCAAATCACGGACTCCAACTTCTGGCATTCTAAGCTTCACATCCTTAGGTATGCGAAGGCTACCCTTGCCAAGAGGTTTCCATGCATTACCAGATACATCACCCTCCAAGGGACGAAGTAGATGATCACGCTTCAAAGCTAGAATCACTGCAAAAAAAAATAAATAAATATATAAATAAATAAATAAATACGTGTTAAACATACAGACAGGGTCAAAGCTAAGTGTTTACCTAATACCTTGAGAAGAAGGGCGATCCTCCGCGGGCCGATTGCTCGACCGGGGGGCAGAAGATACCGTCGTGCATCCAACAACTCATTTTTCCTTATCGCAAGCCGGAGTTGGAATGGTAGCACTTGTCTTAGCACGCTTTGGGTCGCTCGAGACATGCGCCGCCGCCTCGGATCGCTTGGTGGGAAGTTGGGAATCAGCCACGGGAACGTCAAATGCAGAAGAACGAGCTGAATTATCAAAAAGGCAAGGCAGTAAGAGTGATAAGTCAAGGATGTAAAAAAGAGTTTCAAGACAAATATCTTACTCATAAGACCCTTCCCGCGACCATATTCGGAAATCAAGGGGGCAGCAAGAACAACAAATGAAGCGGACTTGTCGGAAGGAGAGGTGCTACGTGTAGATGCCACGTGCAAGGAAGAGCTCTTCCCAATAAACCAATGTACAAGTATGATACAAACAAGACTACAAAGGCTATTAATGTCTAACTTTGCCTTAATATCCGAACATAGTGTCACTCTCGGAATGGGGATAGAAGACTTAATCATATTAGCAGCTGTGAGAAAGCTAAGTTTACAAAGATAACAGTGAGGTGTGATATACTGAAAGTTACAACCGACAATCCAATCAGTGCACAAGCACGCATCAAACACTTATGCAAACATCTATGCAATGAATGCTCCATGTGAGAAAACTACGTACGCAATGACTTAATAGTCTTCGTGCAACAAGTATCGACCATCGTGCAAGGGGGGAAAACCTCTCAACTCATTATCTTACATGTCGACATCACGCTCATGCTCACAATGTACATGATCACAAGGGAGAAATATTTTCTAAGTGTATTGTTCAGGATGACAGTCAACATCTTACAAGCTGTCAGTGTACGTACGACAAGATGTCGACATACAGCAAGCGACATGGACTTAATTGTCTAAGAGCATTCTCCAAATATACGAGCATGACGACGGATAATTTACATCAAGTGGCTAACACCAACTACTACGAAATATTTTCTAAAGTGTTTCCATGCCGGCAGTCAACCAGAATCATACGACGACATAAATGGTAACAAACACTAGATATTATTGAAATATTTTCTAAGTGTTTTAGCATGTTTGCAGACAATGACCGACAATCGATACATGATGCTCAACATAAATTTTCTAAGCTATCATCACCAACATACAACCATTGACGGTCATGTACGTACAATTACCGATCATCAATATCAAGCATACTAAAACAACGGCTAAGGCATGTGGCAACATGTCGGCAATGAACACCATGCGTGTTAGGTTATGAGATCTAGGTCAACGGGTGGTCGGCTTTGATCTCGCTCCTTACTGGGGATGTGTGTGATCCGGTATTCCTGAGTTGCCTTGTCTTAGCCTATGTCCTTCCTTCCTCTCTCCTTCTATCCTGCAAAAGGGGCAGTACCAGACACGGAGGGGGGGGGGGTGGTGCCTGGTGAACCCTCTCCGATGCCTAAGTCAGTATTCTTCTTAGAGAGATAAACTAGAGAGATGTCAGAGCAAAATAATCCAAATTGCCAAGATGTCCAAATGAGTTGTGAAGGTGGGGTATTTATAGGCAACGGTGTCATTAAGGTGGCTTAATGACATCGTTAACCTTTAAACACAATTAATTAACCTTTAAGCGCATAATTAAGACCTTAGGATACGGAGAAGGTAGGCGACGTGAATCGAGTGTGGGTGTCCGAAAATGGCGCAGGGGCCCTTGGGGGAGGAGAATCCGACCCCCAAGGGTAGGGGTTGGGTGAGGGCACCCAACCCCTCCTAGGGAGGATGGGGTTGGCCAACCCCATCCCTCCTAGGAGAGATCGGGTTGGCCGACCCGATCTCTCCTAGGAGAGATCGGGTTGGTCCACCCGATCTCCCCTAGGAGAGATCGGGTTGGCTGACCCGATCTCTCCTAGGGGAGGTCGGGTGTGGCCACCCAACCTCACCTAGGTGAGTTTACCTCGGCCGGACGAGCGCTCCGGCCTCGTCCGAGCCGTTGATGTGTTCGCGAAGTGTTCGGGTTGAAGTTTCGATTTACAATCGGTAATGGGACGATAAAAATACAACGGTTTGGAAGTCAACGGGTTCAAATTGGGCGTATATCCATCACATGCCCCCGAGTCAACCAATGGCCTAACCCTTGATTGACTCTATTTCAGGATGGTATGATACGCGCAATTTGAAACCGGGGTTTCTACCTTTCATCTGAGTGCCAGCTTACCCATGGATGCATGTCTTCGACTCTGCCCCCTGTCTTATGAGATAGAGGAGTTGTAAACGTTAGAGTAGCACGGACGTATGCCTAAGCATGCGTCCGTATGAGGCGGGAGCAATAAATCTATTGTTACCACCGGCGTATACTTAAAAAATGTATACTCTTACAAGGATACAATATGAATGCAACTAAGTGACTTATGCTTCAAATTCGTACCGGGATTCTATCTAAGTGAGGAAAAATTTAATTTTGGCCAAAAATCTTTCTAAGTATAGAATGTTCAAGAATAAACCTAACTTGATAGTTTTCCTAAGTATGGAGATATACTTAGCCATAGTTGAAAGGGATAAAAATGTTGGTTTTTCCTTGGCCCTTAGATCTCATTTAAAGATAGATGGAGGGTGGTGATTAAAACCCTTTAAAAAACCCTATCATCTTTTCAATATAGAGGAGAGTTAGAAAAATACCTTAGTGAGTCACCATAGCCACCATCTTCCCTCTTTACTCACCCTTGGAGAGCAAGAAAAAATTGAGAGCACCCCCAAGGTAAGGGCCGGCCGAAATTTCCAGCAAGGGACCGGAAATTCGACCAGCAGCTCAGCCGGGACCGTCGACGGGAGGGAGCTTGGCCGGAGGCGACGACGCAGCCCCAGGCGGGAAGCATCCAGCGGCGACGCGGAGGCGGCAAGGGGCCTGATTGACGACGGCGACGCCGGGCTGACTGTCGACGGGGTACGGCGACGACGACGGGACGGTGTGGACGATCGACGGAGGACGGCGACATTGGCCGGACATCACCGGCAAGTGACGGCGGTGGGGCGACTGGGCTCTGCTCCGGCGACGACGACGGCAGGCCATTCTCGGCGAGGAGCTGATTTCCGGCAACGCCCAAATTCGAATTCCGGACCCGTTTATCACATCGGGTCGGGTTTTCCGAAGGTCCGCTCTTTTCCTTTCCGTTACCGCATAAAACGTTGATTTTTGAATCGTTGATACTTGATTGCCGATGCTTGATTGCCGATGTTTGATTGCCGAAATTTGATTGAAAGTGGGATTGCCGTGGATAACCGTCGATAGTTGTGGATTTGGGGAAAATTTTTGCCGGTTGTCCGGATATAGTTTCTTGTCCGATTGGACTGTCCCGGTTTTGAATTTGATGTCGTATCGTCGTTGGTGTGTTAATCTTCGTTGGAGGGCATAATGGTAATTTTTTCCAAAACCCGACCTTAGGCTCGGATAAAATTATTCAACTTGGTTGTCGTGGTGTCCTTGGCTCATGTTGACTATCTTTCTGGGTGTCTTTGGATCTTTGATTGTTGTCGTTGGTCGGGGGTCGGAGTATTTCCGATTCTTCGGAAATTTTTCTTGTCTTGATATTTATCGTGTCGTGGCAGGTACTATATTCCTGGTGGTGTCCGCGCACACAGACTCTTCAGAGGCGTCGTATCCTCCGAAGGATGAGTGAGTTCCTTTTCTCTTCCTTTTCGGTCGCATCACTTCCTTTCCTATTGCTAGCTTAGTGTCGTGACCTTCATTGGGGTGTTAGTCGAAATTTGATTCGAACTTTGGGATTTCCTGCTACCTTTGCCTTAGGTCTCGCTATCCTGTCGGAGAATCATCTCACTAGGTCCGATTACAATGAACACGTTACCCTAGGAGATATCCGTCCCCTAGATGAGCCTCTGTATCCTTTTCTCCCCTCCTTGGGGAATACTCGCGAGACGGTGACGGAGCCTCCTATAGGGAAGGTCGCCATGTACCCCTCTCAGATCCGATTTGGGTTGAGGTTGCCTTACTGTGATGACCTCATAGAGTTGAGCAGGTTCTTCAGGATTTCTCCTGTGAACCTTGCCCCCAGTGCCCTCCGTGTCTGGGTGGGCTTCCGGGTATTGTGCCATTGGTACTCCTGGAAGTACTCCCTCGTTCTATTCCGATGCTTCTACCGGTTCCAGTACCAGACGAAGGTGGGGTTTGCGAGTTTCGTAACTCGCCATCCGACCTTCAAGGATCCCCGATTTGCTGATTTCGGGTTGAGTGGGATCGAGTGGGATACCTCCCTCCGTTTCGTGGCCCGGAGTGACAATTCGGCCAGTCACTGGGCTAAGCATTACTTCTTCATTACGGATCGATACGTCACTTGGTCGGTCTTGAATGAGGATCGGTCCGATGGTTGGCCTGCTTTCGGAGAGTTCTCTTCAGTTGATTTAGAGACTATGAAGATCATTCACGAGAGCAACAGGACTCGGTCATACTGCCCCGTGTCCTTAGTGACTGAGACGGATCTTTACGAGGCCGGGATCAGTTTGACTCCTGACTCCGGGGGTTCGGTATGTCACTTGGTCTTTCCGTCTTTATTTACCTTCTGCTCTTCCTTTGTAGGTTGGTTTCATGGAAAAACCTATAACGTGCAGGGAGCCCCTGTTGATCTGAGCAAGAGGAAGGCTCATTCTAGTTCCGCTCTGAAGAAATCCCCCCTGCCTGGGAAGAAGGCTGGGGCCTCTGGTATGCTTTCTCCTATTTGCTTCTTTATGGTATAACTTGTGTTTTCCTTATCTTGCTTTTCTTACATTGCTAGGGCGCTCCCCCTTGGTGACTGAGAGGGTCGTCTCCGTTGGCAGAGATTCAGGACCTTCCAAGTCCAAGCCGCGGAGATCTGATTCTGAGGCCGGGGCCTCGGCTGCTAAGAGAAAGAAGGCTACGGATCCTGCTTCGCCTACTGCTCGTCCTCCGACCCTATCTCGTGATAAGGAGATGGTGGTCGAAGAGGTGCCTTCCCTGGCTGACAAAGGGAAGCGACCTGCTGGTGGTGGTTCCCCTGCCCCCCAGCCGAGGGCACGGTCCTCAGGTATGATCTCTACCTTGTTGTTGATCCTTCTATGTTTATATTTTCCTTTGACTTGCTTCGCTTGTGTAGGTGGGCCTCCGACTTTAAGTCGGAAGGATTTCGCACGTCTTACTGATGAAGATGTTATTGGGTCTGAGTGGACTCCTTTCGCTGGTTTGAAGGAGTTCCACCTCGATAGCACCTCCTCTTTGCGGACTCCTGAGGTTGGCGTCCGCGTACTCCGCGGCGCCATCCCCCCTGGCGATCGTGTTGCTTCGCCCAAGTCTCCTGGGGAGACTCGGCGCTTTGTTCAGGGTGTACTCTCTCGTTATGCGCCTGTGAGTTGTTCCTTGCTTTCTTCATTATACTTTCATATTGGTTGTCTTTCGGTTACTCACCCCTTGTTTTAATTGGTAGGGTATGTCTGACATGGTGAACATGTCATCGCTCGTGCTCGAGTTATCTGACGAGAAGAAGATCCTTGAGGACAGCCAGGTCTCTCTCAAGGCGGAAGTCGCCACTGCTGCTGAGAAGGCGCGTTTATCTGATTTGAGGATGCAAGAGCTCCGGGACCAAGTGTCCTTTCTTGAGACTACTGTGGGCAGTTTACGCCGGGAAGCTGAGGTTGCCGCGACGCTCCATTCTGAGGAGTTGCGGAAGTTGGAGGCTAAGTGTCGGGCAGAGGAGAGGATTGTCGCGGTGTCTGAGTACAAGGCTTCCTCTGCCTTCACTGCCGATTATAGCGCGCGTCTCACTCAGGAGATGAACCAGTTTGGTGAGTATCTGGTTGATCACATTTTCCGCATTGATCCTCAGTTCCCAGTTGGTGACCTTGGTGACTTCGGGCCATATGCCACTGGTTACCTGGCTGTTCTGAGGGGTCAGGCTGCTGTTGCAGACGAGCCTGCCCCTGCCCAGGTGGATGCTACACCAGTGGAGATTGGTACCTCAGATTCCTCCTCATCATCCATCTCTGCCGGTGGTTCAGCTTCAGGGGGTGAGGGTGACTCCCCCGAAGGTTCTGACTGATGTGTTTATCTCATGCTATCCTTGTCCCCTTTATTGGGTTGAGTGTCTTTTGAGATTGTGGTGGTGTTTGTTGTTACTTTCCTTTGCCGTGTTGTGTTGTTGACTACATGGTTCGCTTGTCTTTACATTGGTGTTTCTCCTGTTTTTGTATATACCCCTTTGGTTATGGACTCTTCTCTTGGTGTGTTTCCTTTACTTGTCTTTCTTTCGTGTTTTCCTTCATGTCATACCTGCCATTTCATAAAGAAAAAACATTACTTGTTCTTCACATTACTTTACTTAGAAATTTCTTTCTCATGGTATCCTTCTGAGCATGGTGTGATGATCTCTTCTGATACCCCTTACACGGTATACGTTGTACTGTTAGACCAAAGATACGCTCTTGGTGGGCGTCGAAAACTGTTCACGAGACAGGCTCTCGGATGGCACTTAACGTTTCACAGGATAGGCTCCCGGAGGGCTCAGGTTAGAACAAAGATACGCTCCTGGTGGGCGTCGAACTGGTAGTTTGAAATCTACCTCAAGATACGCTCTTGGGGGCGTCGAACTGGTAGTGTTTTTTCTACCTCAAGATACGCTCTTGGGGGCGTCGAATCTGGTAGGTTGCAAATCTACCTCAAGATACGCTCCTGGGGGCGTCGAAGTCGTAGTTTTTGGAAACCACTCTCAAGATACGCTCTTGGTGCGTCGAAGTTCGTAGTGTAATAACTACTCTCAAGATACGCTCTTGGGGGCGTCGAAGGTCGTAGTGTGAACACTACTCTCAAGATACGCTCCTGGGGGCGTCGAAGTTCGTAGTTTTTGGAAACCACTCTCAAGATACGCTCTTGGTGCGTCGAAGGTCGTAGTATGAAAACTACTCTCAAGATACGCTCTTGGGGGCGTCGAAGGTCGTAGTATGAACACTACTCTCAAGATACGCTCTTGGGGGCGTCGAATGTCGTAGTATGAAAACTACTCTCAAGATACGCTCTTGGGGGCGTCGAATGTCGTAGTATGAAAACTACTCTCAAGATACGCTCTTGGGGGCGTCGAACCTGTCATTGACTTGAAGTCATATCTGTGTAAGGATAACTTCGTGATTATACCACTACATTCACTGGAAAATACTTTTGAGTAACTTCTACTCCCTTAGGAGCATTCATGTTTTTGTACACGTGGGATGCCTTGGTGCACCAAGACATCCTTTGTAGGAATCAAAGATAGTTGTAGAATTGGAGTAACTTCATGAGTTCTCCTTCTCAAAAGTTGTTTTTTGAAAAGCTTATAAAGCTGAAAAAGCAAAATGCTAAATATGAAGCTAAGGATATGGGGTGGTCATTGTGTCTGTTGCCACGTACTTCTTGAAACCTCCATTGTGAATCATTTCCTCCACTTCTATCTTCAACACCATGCAGTTGTTGGTTTGATGCCCCCAGGTCCCATGGTACTCACACCAACCATGTGCATCTCTTCCTAGGAAGGCCTTGCCTTCCTCCCTGCATGTTGGTAGCTCTTCCTTGAGGTGCTTGTGGAAAATTTCTTCTATGCTGATTGTGAGGGGTGTGAATGTGAAATTGACACCTCCTCCCAATGTATCAGTTTCTCTCCCCGGAACTTCATCCAACTGCTCCTCTTCCTGTGCAAATGCCTTATCCAGCTTTTCCTTGAGCTCTCTCATTGTGCTCGTCATGACCATCTCATAGAGCCCTTCATAGGCCCCGAATGAGTTTGGATGCATGTTTCTAATGAATGCTCTGACTGCTTCTCCCCTTGTGATGTCCATGTTGGCACCATACTTGAAGAATCTCTGGAAATAGCTTGATATAGACTCCCGCGGCATTTGCTTGATATCATCGATGTAGCGGAAGCCTCTTAGGATGGAGTTCCTTGTTCTTTTCCCTATTATGGTGTCTGGCTGCCAAGGTATGGATGTCACCTTCACAGCCTTGCTCCTGTGTCTTCTCGTAGGCATTGTTTGAAAAAACTGCCTGCTCAGACGGAGTGTCACTCCACTCCTCATCCTTCCTTGCTTTTGTCTCCTTCCCCTCCTTCTTCTATCCTGGTTGGCTCCTACCATGACCACAGCCACTGTGTCTGTCCCGTGTGATCCACGTCTCATTGAGTTGACGTAGCACTGCCTTGCAGTGCGTTGATCACCCAGGACCTCTCCAACTCCGTTCTCCGTGATGTACTTCAGCTTCTGGTGAACGGTGGATGGCACTATTTCATATGGGTTTATGGTTGTCCTTCCTAGGATCCCATTGTAGGCTCCCAGGCTTTCAACCACCAAGAAATTGACATTTACCTTCAGCTGGGTCCATCCTTGGCCCATGGTCACTGGCAGGGTTATCATCCCCAGGGGGTAACTTGTTGCCCCTGAGAAGCCAACTAGAGGGAAGTTGACTGGTTTGCCGCTAGAGGAAACTAGAGGGAAGTTGGGTGTATGCCGGCCTTGCATATGCTGTGTGGGCGCGGTTGCCATCTCTTTGTGCCGGCATCCCATACGGGTATCTTTGGGGTTGCTCTTCATAATAATATCCCTCAGGAGGTGCCGTGTTCTGGGAAGGCACTCCCTGTTGTTCTCTTTCTCTCTGTGGCCTTCTTGCCCGGGGGGTGGAGGCTGTGGAGGACTCAACCCCAGCTGGGCGTGAAGGTCCTCCCTCCTGGTTGTTCTGTTGAGGAGGCTGTGGTATTTCTTGTGGCTCTGGATGCATTGGCTGCTTCCCAGGGTTAGGCTGCCTCTCTGGGGGTATAGGCTCTCTCCTCCGCCCATTGCCCCCGGGTGGGCGTTGGTGCCTTGACACCCTACTGTTCGTCATTGCACGTGTAATAGCCAGGCTTTCTGTCCGAAGCCCACTGACGGCGCCAAGTGTTAGGTTATGAGATCTAGGTCAACGGGTGGTCGGCTTTGATCTCGCTCCTTACTGGGGATGTGTGTGATCCGGTATTCCTGAGTTGCCTTGTCTTAGCCTATGTCCTTCCTTCCTCTCTCCTTCTATCCTGCAAAAGGGGCAGTACCAGACACGGAGGGGGGGGGGGTGGTGCCTGGTGAACCCTCTCCGATGCCTAAGTCAGTATTCTTCTTAGAGAGATAAACTAGAGAGATGTCAGAGCAAAATAATCCAAATTGCCAAGATGTCCAATTGAGTTGTGAAGGTGGGGTATTTATAGGCAACGGTGTCATTAAGGTGGCTTAATGACATCGTTAACCTTTAAACACAATTAATTAACCTTTAAGCGCATAATTAAGACCTTAGGATACGGAGAAGGTAGGCGACGTGAATCGAGTGTGGGTGTCCGAAAATGGCGCAGGGGCCCTTGGGGGAGGAGAAATCCGACCCCCAAGGGTAGGGGTTGGGTGAGGGCACCCAACCCCTCCTAGGGAGGATGGGGTTGGCCAACCCCATCCCTCCTAGGAGAGATCGGGTTGGTCCACCCGATCTCCCCTAGGAGAGATCGGGTTGGCTGACCCGATCTCTCCTAGGGGAGGTCGGGTGTGGCCACCCAACCTCACCTAGGTGAGTTTACCTCGGCCGGACGAGCGCTCCGGCCTCGTCCGAGCCGTTGATGTGTTCGCGAAGTGTTCGGGTTGAAGTTTCGATTTACAATCGGTAATGGGACGATAAAAATACAACGGTTTGGAAGTCAACGGGTTCAAATTGGGCGTATATCCATCAATGCGTAAGGGAAGTGTAACGATTCATTTGCACTTTTCTAAAATTTTCAGCACTTAGAAAAAATTTAGTCGATTTGGGGCTAAGTGTTCTAATGCATTTTATCAAACACCTTGTATGCATGGTAAGGTAACTAGGTACATAGTGATTTCAAGACTAAATCTAGGCCAAACGAAGTCATAAAATGTCCAGCCATGTACGGAATTGGACTCACCAACACGAAGCAAGTCCGAATTGCTACTCACCGCCACCCGGAAATCCACGCGCCGCCCCGGAGATCCACACGCCGCCGCTGCAAGTCCACGCACTGCCTCTTCCTTCTCACGCGCCGTCGTGGTTTCCTCCTTGCCCAAATTAAACCTTGATCGATGCCAAATATAATGTGACCACTCCAAATTCACAATTCCATGAGCTCCTTCTTCAACAAGCAAGGAAAGCTTCTTGGAAAATTATCAAGGGAGGATGTAAGCTAATGACTACTCTGTCTCCTAATTCTCATTAATAGTGTCTACACCATGTGCTAAGGACTAAAATAATATCTATTTTTGCACAAGCCCCTAGTATCATGTAGGAGTATATTTACATCTCTCCTATGCTTGCATTACATACATGCTCCTTAATGTTGCATGACGCGCTACGTACGATCATTATCGCATGTTGCGTACGTGTAGACTATTATGCATGTTATCATTTTTATATGTGCATGATGTTAACTTATGATTGCTATATCGTTATTTTTATAATCTAAGTATGAATTGCATGTTTACATCATATTGCATGTTTAATCGTATTACATGCTTATATCATTTTCTATGTTTACATCATGCTTCATGTTGACAAGCAGGCTCTTCAATTTTAAATTGCTCTAAGTATTTTGCTCATTGCACGATTATGTCATCCATGTGCTATGTTGTCATCTCTATGTTAACATCATGTTACACGTTCATGTCACGTACCATGATGACACCGCATTGCATGATTACCCATTTTCACAAGTATTTCGCTTATGACGTGTTATTACGAATAAGTCGTTAACTACACCATGTTATATGTATACCGTCTATTACGCTAATCCTGTGAATAGATTATGTACGTGCATCAGAAAAGTAGAAATGGACGAATCTGTGCTCCGCGCACTCGATTGACAAACAGGCCACCCCTGAGGTCAGTGTCGAACCTAAATTGGACGAATATCCTATCTTAAATAGAGTCAAGCATGGGTTTTGAACCACTACTTGACTCGGGGGAAAGTGTTGGATATCTGTCCAATTCGGGTTCATATTTACGTTTCAGACCTCGCAAACACGCTAAAACCACAGAACGGATCTTACCGCAGTCACCATGGGTCAAAACGGTCTGGATGCACGTCGCACCCGGACCGGGGACCTCCGGGTTACCGACTAGTACTGCATGTTTACCCTTGTTTTTACTATGTACGAGAAGTTAGTGCGTATATAGCCAATCTCGATGTCGGTAAGCATTTTACTGCAAATCGACATCAAACCAGGCACAACTCTCAGGTTTCCTATAAATAGGGGCCTAGATCTCCCATTTAAGGATAATTAACTCGAAACTCTGGAAAATTGGCTATTTGTGCTCTGACCTCTCTCTAGAATTTTCTCTCTCTAAAAATACTGACTTTAGCATCGGAGAGGGCACAACAAGCACCACCCCCCCTCTCCATGCTGGTTATCGCCCGCTCTGCAGGACCCGGCGTTTAGAAGGCGGAGGCAAAGATCAGAGTCAGTTTGAGGATCGAGGATCGAGGTCCCTGAAAAGCAGTTCGAGATATCACAAGTGGAAACGATCTCAACAGGGGGCAAAGTCCTTTTCCCATCATGGAAGGTACTCGACATAACTCCTTCCCCTTTATTTTAAAGACTAATGACTTATGTCTGGAGGGAAAGTGTTGGATATGGTTCGAGGCAGCCTAGTACGAGTCGACAGAGTAAAATTTGAGTTCTCAATAGAACGTATGATCGACCATTCATGTCCGGAATAGGGAGACAAAGATGAATGGTCGACTGCCCTACAAATAGAAGTCGACCTACCAGACAATAAAGGACAAGGCGAGAAACTCATTCAAGGCTCCCCTTTTTTGAAGTATAAGTCAAGTCGAGGATTAAAGCTTCCTTACTAAAGTGCGAGTCAAGTCGAGTCGACCATCAGATACTTGGAGGAAACCTTCACTCTTAAGAAATGACAGGTTGAGACCTGCTCGCCGCCTCTGGGAAGACTTCCCTCCGAAGGAAGAGGCACCAGCTGGCGACCTGCTTGCCGCCCTCTATGCCACGAAAACCTTCCTCTAAAGAAAGTCGCATCAGCTAGCGACCTGCTCATCACCTACTGATTTCACACCGTCTTTCTCAGCCAATCAAGGCATAGTAGCCGCCTCCTTGAGAAAGTCGGTAAATATCTCCCTATAAATAGGGGCTCACTTTATTATTTAAGTTCTAAGTTCTATCATATACTTTACAATATTCTCTCGATATCCATTACTGACTTAAGCTTCGGAGTGGAGTCAGGGGCCCTCCCACCCCTATTCAGGTCCTCGCCCAGCACAAAGCCTGCAAAGAAAATTAAGTACCCACGATGTCAAGAAAGATACCTGAGTGAGCTAGCTCCGGGCGAGATCTCGATGTCCGTTACCCGAAGTTCTAGAGCCACGTCAATTTGATCCCAACAAGGTGTTAGGGGTTTTATTAGGTTAGATTATAATTCCTACTTTGTGCCAATTTGAGAGAAAACCCTTCTCCCCAAATAACCCTAGTTCGGCCAAACCACCTCCTTCACCAAGGTTGTGCCAATTTGCTTCGAGCAAACACTCCAGAGATCTGTCCCTGCCAAGAATCGATCAGAGGCTTTGTTGTGAAGACAATACCGCGTAGGGCTTCCTTAACAAGAACCTCTACGAGTTCCGTCCGGTGGATCGAGAACTCCCTTAGCAAGATCTTGGGACTACGGAAAAGCGATTAAGGTATGTGCACATCTTCCGCTGCGTAATTGTGATTACTAGCATGTACCCTATTTGAATTTCCGTAGTATTTAGCCCCGTAAACCAACATAGTAATCTATTTTACTTCTAAATTCGTCTTTTTATGTTTCTAAAATTTTAAATGAACAAATTATTAGATAGTGGCAACACAAATTTATTATTATTATTATTATTATTATTATTATTATTATTATTATTACTATTATTATTATTATTATTATTATTATTATATTCAACTATCAAATAACATATCGTTGGCATTTGGTGAATGGGCCGCCGTAATAGGAGCCATTTTAATATAAGTTCAACATCCTAAGCATAATTGAGAAATGAAACATTAAGGATTTTGGGCTAGGCCTAAATCCCAATTGACATGAGAGGCCCAAAATTGGGTCTCCCCAATTAGCATGGCCGGCCGAACTATAGGGTAATTTCCTATGTGTGTTTTTAACCCACCACCTCTCCACCTCTTATAAATAGAGAATGTTATGGATTTTTTAAGTTCAATCACTTCCTCACTTTGATTTGAGACAAAAGAAATCCCTATATTTTTTTCTTGAGGTTTCTGCCGAACCACAACCTACACAAGGAGGTGCCGAATTGCTTCAAGCAATTACCCCGGAGATCTATCCCACCGACTAGATTGAAAAGAGGCTTTGATTTGGAGCCTATAGCATGTAAATTTCTCCCTCACATGAGTTCCTACAAGACCCGTCCGGCAGATCGTGAACTCCCCGTGACGCTCATGGGCTACGGAAAGCATAATTGGTACGTGTCTTCTATTCGTTGCGTAATTTGTTACATAGCATGTACCATTTTTTTTCCGTAGTAATCGTCATCTAATTACAACAGTGGTACCGGAGCCTGTGTATAGTTCATAATTTTGATAAAATAAGTATTCTTGAGCCTTGGGTAAAAATGATAGTTCATTATTTTAGGTTTTTAGTAAAACTTTGTGTTCATGATCTTCAAGAAAAACATGACATTTATCAAAATAAAATATTGGATTATTGATCTTTGTAAAATTTGATCTAGAAATTTGACCACTAACCCTAAAATTGGTGTGTTTAGCCGAAAATTACATGTTAAATTTTTTAAATATTTCGGCCACCATGTAATGTATGGCTGAATTTTTGGGATAGGTTCAAATGATAATTGTGTCATTAATTCTCGATATTGTAGCATGATTTAGGGAAGTTAGAATATATACTGATATATGTTAGTTATCTAAGATTGAGAAAATATATTGTAGATAGATTTTATCCCTAAATATGGAATATTTACAATAAATATATATATATTAATGTGGTCGGATTATATATATATATATATAATGCTAATATATTTGAAAATTATATCTATAATTAATATTACTTGGTGGCTAAGTTAAGTTTTTGGTAGATTTTAAAATCCTACTTAGCTCCGAAGTATATTTCGGCCGAACCCCTATGGGTAAATGGGCCGGTCCAATTTTCACATCCGGGTCGGGTCGTCTAACCCGGATAACTAGTGGAACTCGAACCGGTCCAACCGACTCGGGTTCCACCGGTTTAACCGGGTCGGGTCGACCAACCATGGTTTTCTCAATCGGTCCGACCCGTTCAGGTCGGGTCGGACCAGGTACACTAATAGGTCGAACCAAACCGACCCGGTTTGCATGAAGAACCGAATCGAATGACCTATTTGGACCGAATAGGACCGGTCGGACCGAAATTGACTGAACCTGACCACATTAGTAGGACCGACCCAAGTCAACTAAAAATAGGTTTGTCAAATTTTAAAATCCAAATTTTTTTCGAACTTTATAATTACCTACTCAGCGCAAATTAGTTTGATATTTTTTTTTTATATTTTATTCAAACCTAATGCCTAGTTTCAATTTTGGGATTGGATTTCGAAAATGAATGATTATGGGACTGAATCATTTTGTGGGTTGAATTGAAATTGCTATATATATGGATATAAATGCATGATTAGAATTGTGTATTGACTGTAAGCTAGCTGGATATTGTATGTTGGGGGCGGAGCTCAGTTTTCAATTAATAAGATGCGCACTAGGATAGACATGTTATGCTAGGTGATCTTGAATAGGATCTGTGTCTCGATGTTCGCATGTTTGATTGATAACATGAATTACAAGTCATCCCCAAATATTTTAAATCGAAGTTCAGTCGCAAAATATGCATGATTAGTGTCGTGTGATTACGCGTGATGCGTATGCATGATAGTTTCCAGATGTGGCCGCATATGATAATTTGCTAGTGTAGTAGATTTATGTATGCTTGCATGAAATTCCTCAGAACAATTTAAAAGGGCCTATTTAAAAACTCCACGTTCCGGTGAAAGCGATTAAACTATTTTAATAAGACTGATATATTAGAAAGGAGACTTCGGCAGTGTGAACTCTTTCACGGCCTCCTTCCATCCATTTACTAGTGGTTGGGTTGGCAAGATATCTGAGGAATCATTGTTTCTCACCTTTCTCGTATATATCCGAAGTAAGCAATTTTTTTTCAAAAAAATTTACATTGTCTCCCTGAGTGTCACATGGTTATCAATGTGTGAATTTAGATGGCTAGTAGAGTGAGTTTCTATACTCCTCTCAATTTTGATGGTGTGAACTACAATGCTTGGAGTGTATATGTGAAGGATCTCCTCGATGAAAGGGACATTTATCATTGTATTTATGTGAAAGCACAAAGAACAATGATGAACGAATATGGTAATTTGTGTCCTGAAAAAGGGGATAGGTTCTATGATCTGGAAGTGACTATGGTAATTCTCTCAACCCTCACACATGAGATTGTAGAAGAATCCATACACAACTATAATGCATTAACATTTTAGTGTTCCCTTCACATCCGCTTCGGTGGAGGAAGGGCCACTGATGCCAGAAATGTTTTATTCGAGTATGATGCTCTTCGGTCCATGGATGCTGGTGTATTAACCGCTCGAGGCCTTCCGGAAGAAAAGTCTATATGGAAGATAATATTCATAATACTGAAGAGGTATCATCTCTCCTAGTTTGCTGACAATGAAGGACTCGCTCTCTTGATTGAATCGATTGAGTGCACCATGGGTCTCAGCAGACACAATAACCAGTGTAGAGGGGAGACCAACTTCATATATCACCAAAGAACATCGAGGGAAGTCTGCCATGATATTCGTACATCGTGGATTGAACTTGACCGAAGAGGTCACAAACGAACATCTGGTGGGTCAAGAAATTATTGATTAAGAGCGTCCCAGGTACGCCTCATTTACCATGTACATAAAACCTTAAAACGTTTTATTCAAACACAGATAATCTGATGTAATTCACTTGTAAATTCCTTTTCAGGTGTGGTGATTCGACATGGCTAGAAGTTCAAGACTATTATATTCTCTCTTTGTTGTTGCTTAATGATTGGAACCTTGTTATTGTCCTTTTAAACGTTCCTTTTTGTTAAATATTAGTTATTTAAGATTCAGAATTATTGAATAAAGTAATTTTTATTGAGATTGAATACAATTCGATTCGAAGTAAAATTTACTTATCAATTTATCGACCTGGTCAAAGGGAACAAAACCGATCGAAATCCGAATAAACGGATTAAGAACCAAAATTTTGGCCATGAAAAATGCTCGAATAGACGAAACGATTAACATACTCCATCATAATTATAAACCCATCGATTGTGTAGTTAGAACGTGAGCGGTTAATATTCCTTAATTGTTAGTACTCCATAAAATAATTAAATCGTAACAGAAAACATGTATGAAACCGATTAAATTAAATTTTGGAAATGGTAAGATTACACAATGGGTAACACCAGCGTGTCGCGTGCGTAGCGCCTGTATCCCTCGACAGACGGGACACATCGTTTTGAAGTACAAATTTAATGGGAAGTGTATGATTTGAAGCTTTAAATAAACTTTCATTTTAAAATGTATCCATTTCGGACCTACTCATGTAATTTCTCGCAAAGAATAAATTCAAGCAAAAGATGAGAACTTAATGCATGATCAGAGGTGGAAAAAATCCTTGAAATGAGTACGCAATGAAAACGGTATTATCCGTCAGACGGCGATCCCAAATACGCCATTACAAAAACAGTATGGCGGAGCATCTTACTCAAACACTTCTTCGACATGGTTAGAACCATGATGTCGGAAGCTTAACTTTCGATCTCCTTTTAAGGATGATGCGTTGTTGACTGAAAGTCATGCAGTAAACCTTGATCCTTCAAAATCGATGGACACGACACCATATTAGTTGTGGACTGGTAAGGAGATGGATCTTACCAGGTTGCGACCTTGGAGTTGCGCAGAATACACGCATTAAACCGACAGCCGATTCGGCAAGTTGGGACCTAGAGTTCCGAAAAGTATCTTCATAAGGTACTCCGAACACTCTAATGCACACGTGTTTGTGGGAGCTTAGGAGAATGGTGGCGTGGTCGAACATGAGTCCAGAGGCGTTACGTTTCTTGAGGATGAATTTCCTAAGCTTGGTAACATCAAATCAAACAAAGTATTAATAGAACTTGAACAAGATGATGATAGTCAGGTCCCACTTACATCGAGTGGAAGATTTGAGGTAGCAAAACCAGTGAACGACATGGTAAATGAGAATGGAGACATTTTCATAATAAATCTAGTGGGTGGAGTCAATCTAACCACACATATCACAGTTACTGCAGGTGCGAATCAAGTAGAACCTGATCATCATGTTACTGAACCGTTGGATGAAAATCCTATAATTCCTCAACTACCTACTGGTAACAGTGGGAGTGGGACAACCAACTTGGTTCCTGGTCCATGTGATTGTGGAATTCATCTCGGAGATAGAATCCCGAGACTAAGAGGTCGCTCAAAAAAAGTTGTAAGTGAAGGTTCAAGTAACACCCTGATTCCCAGTGGGCGTGTTTTTCCTAGTGGGAGCATTAATCCTAGTGGGTGTGTAGTTTAGATAGGAATAATGAGCCTAGACGTAGTCAAAGGAAAATAGCTTCTCCTAAGAAGTATCCCATCGAGAAGGGTGAGTTATTCACTCTAAATTTTGTTGATAAACTAGTAACGGTTGAATGAGCTTGAGAAGGACCTCAAGCAAAGGAATGGAGGAAGATATCGCCTCTATGAAAGCCAATTCCGTGTGTTCGTTATTTGATTTTCCAGCTAACCGCAGAGCAATTGGGGCAAAGCGGGTTCTGAAATTGAAACTCACTGCTGATGGAAGTGTTGAACGATATAAAGATCGACTTGTTACGAAAGGATATACCAAACTCCACGGAGTGGACTTTGATGAGACATACTCACCGACTGTGCGTTACACCACGGTCTAGGCTATCTTAGCCCTGGTTGCAAGCCTCGACCTCGAGCTGCACCAAATGGATGTGAAGTCTGACTTCCTTCTTGGGAACTTGGAGGAAGAGATCTACATTGAGAAACCATAGGTTTTCATAACCCCTGGAAACGAACGTAAAGTTTGTAACCTACAAAGATCTATCTATGGTCTTAAGCAATCGTCTCGACAATGGTACCGCAGGTTCCACGAAGAAATCGTTGGCAACGAATTTGTTAATTTTCACGAGGATCCATGCATGTAAACAAAGACCTCTGAGTCGAAGTATGTTATCTTTACGTTATACGTCGATGGCATGCTCATTGCCGTGAACGATGCGAGTTATTTGAATGAATCAAAGTCCTGGCTAGTATCTGTATTTGAGATTAAAGACTTGGGACAAGCCACGTACATCCTGGGCATTAAGACTGCTAGGGATCGGGCTGTTCATAAATTATGTCTTTCTCAAGAAGCCTATATCAACAAATTGTTGATAAGTTTCAGTCTCTACGATGCTAAACCCGTGGATACGCCGGTTGTGTTTGGGATTGCGCTTTAAAAGCGTGAAGGCCGAAAAGACCAAGTTTGTAGGCAGTCTTATTTACGCCATGTAATGCACTTGTCCAGACATCTGTTACGTTCTGGGCTTAGTAGCACGTTTCTAATCATACCTTGGTTATCACCATTTACGAGCCGTGAATTGAACTATTCGAACTCTGAAAGGTACGGTTGACTACAGACTGTGCTATGAGGGAAGTAAGCTTGAATTGACTGGGTACGGTGACACCGACCATGGTGGCGATCCGGATGATCGTAAGTCCACCTCAGGCTAATGCCTCAAATTCATGGATAAGCAAGAAGCAAACCTGTGTCGCGCTGTCTACGATGGAATCCAAATTTATAGCTCTCTTTAAGAATAAAGATGCAGCTGTCTAGCTAAAGAGCCTCTTTAAGAATGAACTATGTTCGAATCACCAAATTCTAGGCTAGATGGGAATCTACGATAGCATATGACATTCCCCATTCTCGACAATATGTAGGCTCAAGTTATGCTATCGACGCGCATTTCATACTGCGCATGCCATGTTCGACCACGAGGCCAGGCTCGGTTGTGCTAGGTAAAATCTTCTGAGATTATGATGGGCGCAAACTTCTTACTTCCCAGGTGATTACTGAAGGAGCGCCTTGATGGGTCCGACAATAGCCGTCAGGCCCTTTAACGGCGAAGAAACGGCAAACAGGCCCACCAGGCCCAGAGTAAGGGTCAAGATGACCTAGGAGAAGGGTCCCGATGAAGGGAGTCCCGACGAAGCAGGGTCCCGACAGAGTCGGTCCCGACAGTGGAGCTAGAAGCTCCCGATGACAAGCCTTTAAGTAGGCCCCGATGATGAATCCCTGAGAATGATTGGCCCTGTCACGATGACGAGGGGCCCCGAGCGGTGACACAACGAGATAACTCTGGAGTCCCCGACGGGAGTTGGGACTCGTTATCAGAGGATAAAGCCAAGATATGCGGGGCGTGGCCGAGATATACGGAACGTGGTTAAGATACACGGATCGTGGCCGAGATACGCGGGGCATGGCTAAGATACGCGAGATCACGTACGAGATAAGCGGGATACGGGCTAACCACCCCTAACGGTTCACCAGGTACCTGAGGCATCTCTTTGCCTATAAAAAGGCAGGAGGTCACCTCAGATCACCAGGACGTTGAGTTGAATACACTTTGATATCTGTTACGTGCCAGTCAGACGAAGTACTCATTTAAGCATCGGAGAGGGATTCTGGGTCACCGCCCGGTTTATCCCCTCTTGCAGGACTGCGTTGAGCAAAGGAGCTAGGATTGCCGTCAAGATCCGTACCGGAGTTCCATCGTGATCCAACATTGGCGCCGTCTGTGGGAATTCTACAAAAAGCTGATATGCCTTCTACTCGATCGATGGCGGCTGGCAAGAACAGAAGGGGACAATCCGGTGGTTCCCGTCACCCTGCTGCAACGAATCTGAATTCAGTACCAGAACAAGAGGAAAACCAGAACCACCCTCCGGCTGAGCTCTCCCAGACAGGAGGGCACAATGGATCGCATCCCGAAGATGTTGCCCCTCAGCACCAGGACAACAGGGGGTAGGAGGCTCCCCCAGCTGCAGATTTGACGAAGGCCGTGGCGGAGGCCATGCCCATGTTTCTGGCGGCTGTAGAGGCTCTCTTGGATCGAAGAGAGGCTGCGAGGAGGCAGGAGGAGATGCCCCCGTTGGAGGAAGCGACCCTGCCGACAGAGGGTCGGAACGCACAGGAAGCCCCGCCCCGAGGCCAGGACAGAGGCAGGGCAACTGGTCAGCCGGAAAGGTTCGTGGTTGATGGGCCAGGACCAATACAGCACAGGACCATTCCCCTGAATGGTCCCATCACTCCCGACCAGGTGGTAAAGATCGTGAACATCTGTATGGGAGAACAGAAGCCGCTGGTGTCGGAACTGAGGGATCGATCCACTCATCCCTTCGTCCCCCGACTCATTGACACCCTAGCCCCGCCTGGGCTAGGCATCCCCACGATAAAGGAGTATGATGGCGAAGGAGATCCAGTCCGCCACGTCCAGAAGCACCTAATGGCGTGTCTGGGAAGAGCCCCAAGTGAAGACATAGTGTGTACGTTGTTCCCGAACACACTGGGAGAAAGGCCTTGACTTGGTTCTTTAGTCTGCCCCCAGGCTGCATCACTTGCTGGGCAGACATGCACGACCGATTCATTCAACAGTACCAGGGTCGGAGGCGGTTATTGAAGAGCGTGAGGTCCTTGACCCAGGTGGTGCAGAGGCCCGACGAATCGCTGGCTCATTATTACCAGCGGTACACAGCCAGCGTAGCAGAGATAGATGAAGAAATCTCGGAGGGCGAGACCATTCGCACCTTTATTCGGAACCTGACAGCACCCTATGGCTCCGATCTGATGCACAGCGTGGCTGAGAAGGCTGTGTGGAATATGGAGGCTTTGCAGAAGAGGGTGAAGCGACAGATCGATGTCCAGGAATCCAAAATAGCCGCAGGAGAGCTGGAGCCCCCAAAGTCGAACAAAGGGAAGCAGTCGAGTAAACCTTTCGACGATCGTAAGTCAAAGGGTAAACCCGACAGTGGCAAGAATCGAGGTCGTCCGGATCGGAGGGATGACAGACGCTCTTCAAGGAAGGATAAGCGGGAGGATTTTGACATTCCTCTCAACTGCTCCATGGCGGAAGTGCTGACAGTCATGGAACGACAAGGTATTTCCAGGTACCCCCCGAAGAAAGATGGAGAATTCCTGGGGTCCCGCACAGATCGTTATTGCCGGTTTCACCGCGCGAATGGCCACGACACCAATCACTGTCGGGAACTGAAGAAGGAGATTGAAAAGCTAATCCAGAAGGGAAAGCTTAAGGAGTTCGTTGGGGACAAACGATGCAGGTCCCGCTCTCGGTCCCGATCGCGGTCCCATTCCCGATCCCGCGATCGTTCCCCGAAGAAGAAGAGAACTGATCCAGAGTCATCCGGTGTTCGCAAAGAAAGACGAGTCATCAACGTGATTCATGGAGGATTCGCTGCTGGAGGTGATACCTCATCCGCCCGAGAGGTCTATGCCTCTAGAATTCCTACGGCGGTGGTGCTGGGTAAGAGGTCCCGATCTTGGACCTTGAAGGAAGAGATGGTGATCTCCTTCTCATCGGAGGACCTCATAGGCGTAGAGACTCCACACGACGATGCCTTGGTGGTAACTTTGGACGTAAACGGGTTCGAGATGAAGAGAATCTTGATTCACGGAGGGAGCTCCTCCGACATTCTATTCATGGACGCGCTGGATGCCATGGGAAAGACGAAGAAAGACCTGAAGGAGGCAAACTTCCCAATGGTCGGGTTCTCGGGCTCAACTTCCTACCCGCTGGGAGTAATCACCTTACCAGTGGAGTTTGGTAGCGGGTGGAAATCAGAAAGGAGGAACATAGAATTTGTCGTAGTCGATTCTGCGGGGACCTACAACGCGATTATCGGGAGGACCACCATCAATCCCCTAATGGCGGTTGCCTCGACTGAGCACCAGAAGATGAAGTTCCCGACCGACCATGGAGTCGGAGAAGTCAAGGGCGACCAGGTGGCATCCCGAAAATTCTATGTCAACGCCACCCGGAGGAGGAGGCGAGAGACCATGACTGTCCTCCAGACAGACACAGATCCCAGAGAAGA
Source organism: Clarkia xantiana subsp. parviflora (assembly GCA_036873135.1). NCBI lineage: Eukaryota > Viridiplantae > Streptophyta > Magnoliopsida > Myrtales > Onagraceae > Clarkia > Clarkia xantiana. The sequence continues at coordinate 15,696,094 of JAPTYO010000001.1, forward strand.
GTTTGGGCGTCCCGCCCCCGTAGAAGATCTAAAAGAAGTCGAGATTGACGGACCCCAGAGGAAGGTGAAAATCGGGTCTGCTTTAACAGAAGAGACAGCCCAAAAACTGGTGGAGCTACTGAAAGAGTTCAAAGAGCTGTTTGCCTGGTCCCCCAGCGATATGCCAGGGATCAGCCCCGACGTGATTGTGCACGAGCTGAAGATAGACCCCGCGATCAAGCCTATCACACAGAAAAGGCGTCCGATGGGCACGGATAAAAAGATCGCGATCCAGCAGGAGGTGGGCAGGTTGCTCGATGCTGGTTTCATTAAGGAGCTCCGATTCCAGACGTGGGTCGCCAACCCAGTGCTGGTGAAGAAGACTAACGGGAAGTGGCGAATGTGCGTGGACTTTCGCGACTTGAACAAGGCTTGTCCAAAGGATTGCTATCCACTCCCGAGGATTGACCAGCTGGTGGATGCCACATCGGGACATGAGCTGCTGAGTTTCATGGATGCGTATTCAGGCTACAACCAGATCAAGATGGCCAAGGAAGACGCCCCCCACACCGCGTTCTATGCAGACAGCGACATCTATCACTACGATGTCATGCCTTTCGGGTTGATCAATGCCGGGGCAACTTACCAGCGGATGGTGAATAAGCTGTTTGGAGATATGTTGGGAGAAACCATGGAAGCCTACGTGGATGATATGCTGGTGAAGTCCCGACAAGCCGAGGATCACGTACACAACCTTACCATGGCGTTTGAGCGGATGAGACTCCATCAAGTTCGCCTGAACCCGACGAAATGCGCCTTCGGAGTCCATTCCGGGAAGTTTTTAGGCTTCATGGTAAGCCAAAGGGGAATTGAAGTGAACCCTGGAAAGCTGAGGGCAATCGAGGAGATGCAGTCTCCGATAAACCATCAGGAGGTGCAGGTACTGAATGGACGACTAGCCGCAATGAACCGCTTCTTGTCCAAAGCCAGCGACCGATCAATGCCGTTTTTTGAAGTCTTGAGGGCCAACAAAAAATTCGAATGGCCGCCAAATGTGAAGAGGCGTTCCAAACACTCAAGCAGCACCTTCGCACACTCCAGGCGAGCCGCTCTTCCTTTATTTGGCTGTTTCTGAATTTTCCATTAGCTCTGTGTTAGTAAAGATTGTCGAGGGTAATCAAGTCCCCGTCTATTATGTAAGCAAGGCATTTGCCAAATCTGAATTGAACTATCCCGCCGTTGAGAAGTACCTCTTTGCGTTGATAATTACTGCTCGGAAGCTAAGGCCATATTTCCACGCACACGAGATCACTGTGCTAACGAACCAGCCTTTGAAGCATTTTTTGAACCGACCGGATGCGTCGGGGAGATTGGTGAAATGGGCAGTAGAGCTCAGTGAGTTTCGAATACACTTTGCTCCAAGAACGGCAATCAAGGGTCAGGCATTGGCGGACTTTATAGCAGAATCTACAGTCCCCGATCTAGAAGAAACGGGCCCTGTAGAGGGGGCAACCATGGAGGTCCCGATAGAAGAACAACCAGAGAGGGCAGAGCAATCAGAACAGCCAAACAAGGAAAATACCTGGGAGATGTACACGGATGGCTCCGCAAGTTCAGACGGATCAGGAGCAGGCTTCTTGTTGATACCACCGGGTGAAGGTGAACCGCTCCGATATGCCTTGGCTTTAACATTCAAGGCCACAAACAACGAAGCGGAGTATGAAGCTCTTATCACGGGCCTAAAAATTGCTAAAGGCACTGGAATCGATCACTTGAGAGTGAAGTGCGACGCAGCGTTAATCGTGAACCAAGTTCAAGGGCGATACGAAGCAAGAAGCCCGATAATGAAGAAGTATCTGCGAGAGGTACAAACCCTGAGAGAGAGCTTCAAAAGCTTCGATATCGAGGCTATTCCGAGGGAGGAGAACGTAGAGGCAGACGCCTTGAGCAAATTTGCCCTGGGGGCACCCTTAGAAGAAAATCGGAAGGTGCACTTCCTGGAGAAGGTGATCTTGTCAAACATCGACCCCACGCAGGTGTGCACCGTTGAAGCAAAATCGGAGGAGGAGCCTACTTGGATGACCCCGATAGTCGCGCATCTGACTACGGGGGCAATCCCCGAGGATAAGGTAGCGGCAGACAGGATATGTCGGATCGCGTCTAATTATGTGATGCTGGACAATCATCTGTACAAGAGAGGCTGGTTCTCGACTCCGTACCTGAAGTGTGTAGCAGAACCCGACACCAACCGAATCCTGAAGGAAATGCATGAGGGGATCGCGGCTTGTCACGAAGGGGCCCGATCCATTTTGAGGAAGGTGTTGAACTTAGGCTACTATTGGCCCACGATGAACAAAGAAGCAACGGCGTTGGTCCGATCATGCGACGCGTGCCAGAGGTACGCCCCGAGTATTGTGGCTCCGGCTGCTAACCTAACATCCATCAAGAGCGCTTGGCCCTTCGCACAGTGGGGCATCGACTTGGTGGGACCTCTTCCACAAGCACAAGGACAATGTAAGTATTTACTTGTAGCTATCGATTATTTTTCGAAATGGATAGAGGCGAAGGCATTGGCCAGAACAACGGGGAACCAGATCGTCAAGTTCCTCCAAACCCACATCGTGTCCAGATACGGGATTCCTAAGGTGGTGATCAGCGACAATGGCCCACCGTTTAACGGCTCTCAGGTGAGGGAGTATCTGGAAGAACTGAACGTCGAGCATCGGACCGCCTCCGTACGCCATGCTCAGACTAATGGCCAGGTGGAGTCAGCCAACAAAATCGTGATGGATGGCCTGAAGAAGAGGGTCTATGCCTTGAAGGGCAAATGGCTGAACGAACTGGAAAATGTACTTTGGGCTGTTAGAACGACACCCAAACGATCAACAGGGGAGACTCCGTTTGGCCTTGTTTATGGCACGGAAGCTGTCGCTCCTGTGGAGGTAGCTGTGGCATCCCATCGGATGAGATATTACGAGCCCCTAACGAACGATGAAGTGAGACGTCTGGACTTGGACCTACTTGAAGAGAAAAGGCGGGAAGTCGATGAAGTCCAAGCACGAATGCGCTTAGCGACGGCCAGGTACTATAATCGGCGAGTGAAGTCCCGACAGTTCTTCGTCGGGGAGCTGGTTTGGCGTCGCAACGAGTTCACCCTTTTGGATCGAATCAACAAGATGTCACCAAAATGGGAAGGACCTTATAAGGTCGTGGGGATGCCAGCTCCGAACGCATACAAGTTGGAAGACCTCGATGGCAGACCGTTAAAGCATTCTTTCAGTGGCGAACACTTGAAGAAACACCATGCTTGAAGAAAATCGCCTTAAGTGGTGCCGGAGAAAGTCGCCTTAAGTGGTGCCCGAGAAAGTCGCCTTAAGTGGTGCCCGATAAAGTCGCCTTAAGTGGTGCCCGATGTAAAATCGCCTTAAGTGGTGTATGCTGTTTATCGTTTAATTCGATGTAAGCTTATCTTATGCCAATTAATAAAGAGGTCGCTTCCAAATAAGATTTGTCCTTAGATTTATGCTAAGTATAAAAGTCACCTTCAGTGGTGCACGATGAAAGTCGCCTTCAGTGGTGCACGATGAAAGTCGCCTTCAGTGGTGCACAATACTTAGATTTATTCTAAGTATCCGAAAGTCGCCTTCAGTGGTGCACGATGAAAGTCGCCTTCAATGGTGCACGATGAAAGTCGCCTTCAGTGGTGCACGATGAAAGTCGCCTTCAGTGGTGCACGATGAAAGTCGCCTTCAGTGGTGCACAATACTTAGATTTATTCTAAGTATCCGAAAGTCGCCTTCAGTGGTGCACGATGAAAGTCGCCTTCAATGGTGCACGATGAAAGTCGCCTTCAGTGGTGCACGATGAAAGTCGCCTTCAGTGGTGCACGATGAAAGTCGCCTTCAGTGGTGCACAATACTTAGATTTATTCTAAGTATCCGAAAGTCGCCTTCAGTGGTGCACGATGAAAGTCGCCTTCAATGGTGCACGATGAAAGTCGCCTTCAGTGGTGCACGATGAAAGTCGCCTTCAGTGGTGCACGATGAAAGTCGCCTTCAGTGGTGCACGATGAAAGTCGCCTTCAGTGGTGCACAATACTTAGATTTATTCTAAGTATCCGAAAGTCGCCTTCAGTGGTGCACGATGAAAGTCGCCTTCAGTGGTGCACGATGAAAGTCGCCTTCAGTGGTGCACGATGAAAGTCGCCTTCAGTGGTGCACAATACTTAGATTTATTCTAAGTATCCGAAAGTCGCCTTCAGTGGTGCACGATGAAAGTCACCTTAAGTGGTGCACAATACTTAGATTTATTCTAAGTATTCAAGAGTCGTCTTAAGGGATGCGTGGGATTAAGTTGCCTTAAGTGGTGCGCGATCTTTAGGTTTATCCTAAGTAGCGATTAAAGTCGTCTTAAGTGATGCACTCGATATTAAGTCGCCTTAAGTGGTGCAAGTTATTAAATCGTCGGGAAGGACGTATGAGAAATTCGTAAGTATCGAAGTCTCGACTGCTAAAGAACGAAGTCGTCTTAAGTGATACACTCGATGCTAAGTCGCCTTAAGTGGTGCGAGTTGTTAAATAGTCGGGAAAGACGAAAGACGAAAGACAACGAGACATCGGAATCAAAGGAGTCTAATATTGATAAAGGGCTCGAAGGCCCGACGACGACACGAGAGAAGAAAATACAAGGACTCTGAAAGATAAAAGCATTCAAGCTTGGTCCTTGTCAGCAGCAGCAGAGGGGTCCACAGGATTGGCTTCGGGAGGATTGGCTGTCGGGGCGTCCGCACTTGGAAGCTCAGAGGCATCTTCGACAATTATGGGGGTACTCCCCCCGTCACTCTCCTCAGAAAGAGCAAAATACTTCTTCGCAAAGGGAGCGAGGGAAGGAGACTTGTCGAAGTTTATGGCATCCCCGTACTCCAGGTGGAGCTCCTCAACGGCGTTGAAGAGAGTGTTCTCCACCTCCGCGCCAAAGAACTTCATGGCGTCAGCTTGGAAGCCCTCCGACCTTCGATAGTCCTCCCGACCCTTGGCCTCCGCTTCGGCCAGCCGTGCCGGGAACCCCGCGATCAGCTCCTCCAGAGCCTTCTTCTCGAGGACCAGCTGGTCCTCGGCGGCCTTCTTCTCCTGGGTCAGCCGATCCACGATTGCCCCCCGCTCTTGCCGCTCTTGCCTCAAGAGCCCCTCGAAGTCCGCGATCTGCTGCTGAAGGCCCCGAATCTTCTCATTGAGAACAGCCAGCTCTTTGGCCAGCTTCCCCCGCGAAGACTGGGAGGCCTTGAGATCCGCCTGAAGCTGCTCGCGGACTCCTCGGTCCCGCTCCCGGGCCTCATCATAGGCAATGACATACCCGATGAGGCGATTGTAGTCCCCGAGCTCCTGCAACCCAAAGGAAAAATGTTAGAAGGACAAAAGACCCGATTTATCGATCAACAAGAAAAAGCGAAGTCTCACCTCGATGCGGAGCACAGCCATATCCCTGACGTCCTGCTGCATATGCGTCCGATTGAGGTGAATCGGATGTCGCATAGAAGGCAGGATGGAACCCGCCAGCAGATGCAGGGCCAGTTCTTGGTCCTGTTCCCCTTGTGTGAGCGGGACTCCCTGGAGCGTATGGATAGGAGCCCAGGGGGCATCGGCCTGTGAAGAGTTGAAGGGCCTGTAGAAGTCCCCATCAAGAGCAAGGGGAGAGATAGGACGAGGAATAGAAGGGCACATCTCCGTCTCGGCCCGGACAGGGGAGGGAGAGAAGTCATGGATAGGTGAGAGCTCCCGCTGCTGTGGAGAAGACGAAGGAGGCGGCCCCTGAGGGGTTGGTTTCAAGGGGGATTGCCCCGCCTTCCGACGCTGCTGAGGGGGGTCAACCCCGCCGGTCTCCTCGGAGGAGTCCAGAGTCTCCACCTGACGAAATTGTTCGCCAGATGGTGCCTTCTCTCTAGCTGAGGGAGGCACCCCCGCTGAAGGCGGCGCATCTGTGGAAGCTGCAGCACCCGAGGAAGCTCCCGAGCGACCTGCACCTGGAGGATGAAGAGCTTCAGATAGGTAGTCAAGGAGTTCATCGGGATTCTTACACCAAATGATACGTCGGGAGACGTATTGATCCTTCCCGCGGTAGTGATAGTAGCCTGTCTTCAAGACTCGGGGAGTTTCGCCTCGAAGGATCCTTTTGACATCAGCAATACGGCCTTTCTTGGTCGAGGAAATCAAGTCCGACGGGACCATCCTTTTATACGATTTAATAGCAAGTCGGAGTTGTTTACCTTCTTCAGCATTCTGGACCTCAAAGAGTTGGTCCAGATCCACCCGTGGCCGCTTGGGCTGCTCCGCTGAAGGAGACCCCTGTTAAGTTATGAGATCTAGGTCAACGGGGTGTCAGCTTTGATCTCACTCCTTACGGGGGATATGTGTGATCCGATGTTCCTGAGCTGCTCTGCCTTAGTCTATCTTCTCCTTTCCTTCCTTCCTTCCTCTGCTCCTTCTCTCCTTCTACCCTGCAGAAGGGGCAATACCAGACACGGAGTAGGGGGGGTGGTGCCTGGTGAACCCTCTCCGATGCCTAAGTCAGTACTTTTCTAGAGAGATAAAGCTAGAGAGATGTCAGAGCTAAAATGTCCAAATGGCCAAGATGATCAAATGAGTTGTGAAGGTGGGGTATTTATAGGCAACGGTGTCATTAAGGTGGCTTAATGACATCGTTAGCCTTTAAACACAATTAATTAACCTTTAAGCACATAATTAAGACCTTAGGATTCGGAGGAGGTAGGCGGAGTGGACCGAGCATGGGAGTCCGAATGTGGTGTCGGGACCCTTGGGGGGGGAGAAATCCGACCCCCAAGGGTAGGGGTTGGGTGAGGACACCCAACCCCTCCTAGGGAGGGTGGGGTTGGCCAACCCCATCCCTCCTAGGAGGGATCGGGTTGGCCGACCCGATCTCTCCTAGGAGAGATCGGGTTGGCCGACCCGATCTCTCCTAGGAGAGATCGGGTTGGCCGACCCGATCTCTCCTAGGAGAGATCGGGTTGGCCAACCCGATCTCTCCTAGGGGAGATCGGGTCGGGTGTGGCCACCCAACCTCACCTAGGTGAGTTCGCCTATGTCGGACGGGCGCTTCGGCTCCGTCCGAGCCGTCGATGTTCTCGCGAAGTGTCCAGGTTGAAGTTTCGATTTACAATTGGCGATGGGACGATAAAAATACAACGGTTTGGAAGTCAACGGGTTCAAATTGGGCGTATATCCATCACATGCCCCCGAGTCAACCAATGGCTTAACCCTTGATTGACTCTATTTCAGGATGGTATGACACGCGCAATTTGAAACCGGAATTTTACCTTCTTGTCTGAATGCCTGCTTACCCATGGATGCGTGCCTCTGACTCTGCCTCCCTGTCTAATGAGATAGAGGAATTGTAAACGTCAGAGTAGCACGGACGTGTGCCTAGGCACGCGTCCGTCTGAGGCGGGAGTAATAAACTTATCTCTGCTACAGGTGTATACTCAAAAAATACAAACTTGCACAGGGGTGTGATACGAATGCAACTAAATGACTTGTGCTCCAAATTCGTGCCGGGATTTCATCTAAGTGAGGGAAAATTTTAATTTTGGCCAAAAATTTTCCTAAGTATGGAATGCTCAAAAATAAAATTATCTTGATAATTTTTCTAAGTATGGGAATATATTTAGCTATAGGTGAAAGGGACAAAAATGATGGTTTTTCCTTGGCCCTTAGATTATTTTTAAGGCTAGATGGATGGTGGTGATTAAAACACTCTAAAAAACCCTATCATCCTTTTAACATAAAAAAGGAGAGTTAGAAAAATACCTCCAAGAGTCAACATAGCCACCATCTTCCTTCTTCACTTACCCTTGGAGAGCAAGAAAGGTTGGAGGGCACCCCCAAGGCTAGGGCCGGCCAAAATTCCGGTGGGAACCTGAAATTCCGGCCAGCAGTTTGATCGGGACGGCGACGAGGCAACAACCCGGCCGGAGACGAGAGCTCGATTCCAGGCGGACAGCGGCTGCTAGCGGCGCTGGGCACGGCGGGGGCGACGGAGGCCGTTGTTCACGACGGCAAGGAGGTCCACGGCGAAGGGGGACGGCGGACGTGAGGTTGCTGCCGGCGGAGACAACTGCTGGTTCATCGGAAGCGGTCGACGGCGAAAGGGGACGGTTCCGGTGTGACGTGCAGGGCTCTCCGGCGACGGTGGGGCGGGCGAGATCACCTCCGGCGACGGCAAGGTCCCAATTCCGGCGAGGGACTGATTTTTGGGCGTCTTCAAATTCGAAATCCGGACCCGTTTACCATATCGGGTCGGGTTTTCCGAAGGTCCGCTCTTTTCCTTTCCATTACCGCGTAAAACGTCGATTTTCGAATCGTTGATATTTGATTGCCGATGCTTGATTGCCGAAATTTAATTAAATGTGGGATTGCCGTAGATAGTCGTTGGTAGTTGTGGATTTTGGGGAAAAATGTTTGCCGGTCGTCCGGATATGGTTTCTTGTCCGATTGGGCTATTCCGGTCTTGAATTCGATGTCGTATTGCCGTTGGTGTATTAATCCTTGTTGGAGGGTATAATGGAAATTTTTTCCAAGACCCGACCTTAGGCTCGGATAAAATTATTCAACTTGGTTGTCGTGGTGTGCTTGACTCATGTTGACTATCTTTGCTGGGTGTCTTTGGATCTTTGATTGTTGTCGTTGGTTGGGTGTCGGAGTATTTCCGGTTCTTCGGAAATTTTCCTTGTCTTGATATTTGTCGTGTCGTGGCAGGTACTATACTCCTGGTGGTGTCCACGTACGCAGACTCTTCAGAGACGCCGTATTCTCCGAAGGATGAGTGAGTTCCTCTTTCTCTTCCTCTTCGGTCGCGTTACTTTCTTTCCTATTGCTAGCTTGGTATCGTGACCTTCATTGGGGTGTTAGTCGAAATTTGATTCGTGCCTTGGGGTTTCCTGCTATCTTTGCCTTAGGTCTTGCTATTCTGTCAGAGAACCATATCACTAGGTCCGATTACAACGAACATGTTACCCTAGGAGATATCAGTCCCCTAGATGAGCCTCTGTATCCTTTTCTCCCCTCCTTGGGGAATACTCGCGGGACGGTGACGGAGCCTCCTATAGGGAAGGTCGCCGTGTACCCCTCTCAGATCCGATTCGGGCTGAGGCTGCCTTACTGTGACGAGCTTATAGAGTTGAGCAGGTTCTTCAGGATTTCTCCTGTGAACCTTGCCCCCAGTGCCCTCCGTGTCTGGGTGGGCTTCCGGGTATTGTGCCATTGGTACTCCTGGAAGTACTCTCTCATTCTATTCCGATGCTTCTATCGGTTCCAGTACCGGACGAGGGTGGGGTTTGCGAGTTTCGTAACTCGCCATCCGACCTTCAAAGATCCCCGATTTTCTGACTTCGGGTTGAGTGGGATCGAGTGGGATACCTCCCTCCGTTTCGTGACCCAGATTGACAATTCGGCCAGTCACTGGGCTAAGCACTACTTCTTCATTACGGACCGATACGTCACTTGGTCGGTCTTGAATGAGGATCGGTCCGATGGTTGGCCTGCTTTTGGAGAGTTCTCTTCGGATGATTTGAAGACTATGAAGATCATTCACGAGAGCAACAGGACCCGGTCTTACTGCCCCGTGTCTTTAATAACTGAGACGGATCTTTACGAGGCCGGGATCAGTCTGACTCCTGACTCCGGGGGTTCGGTATGTCACTTGGTCTTTCCATCTTTATTTACCTTCTGCTCTTCCTTTGTAGGTTGGTTTCATGGAAAAACCTATAACATGCAGGGAGCCCCTGTTGATCTGAGCAAGAGGAAGGCTCCTTCTAGTTCTGCTTTGAAGAAATCCCCCCTGCCTGGGAAGAAGGCTGGGGCCTCTGGTATGCTTTCTCCTATTTGCTTCTTTATGGTATAACCTATGTTTTCCTTATCTTGTTTTTCTTACCTTGTTAGGGTGCTCCCCCTTGGTGACTGAGAGGGTCGTCTCCGTTGGCAGAGATTCTGGACCTTCCAAGTCCAAACCGCGGAGATCTGATTCTGAGGCCGGGGCCTCGGCTGCTAAGCGAAAGAAAGCTGTGAATCCTGCTTCGCCTACTGCTCGTCCTCCGACCCTATCTCGTGATAAGGAGATGGTGGTCGAAGAGGTGCCTTCCCTGGCTGACAAAGGGAAGCGACCTGCTGGTGGTGGTTCCCCTGCCCCCCAGCCAAGGGCACGGTCCTCAGGTATGATCTTTACCTTGTGCTGATCCTTGTATGTTTATACTCTCCTTTGACTTGCTTTGCTTGTGTAGGTGGGCCTCCGACTTTAAGTCGGAAGGATTTCGCCCGTCTCACTGATGAAGATGTTATTGGGTCCGAGTGGACTCCTTTCGCTGGTCTGAAGGAGTTCCACTTCGATAGCACCTCCTCTTTGCGGACTCCTGAGGTTGGTGTCCGCGTACTCCGCGGTGCCGTTCCCCCTGGGGATCGTGTTGTTCCGCCCAAGTCTCCTGGGGAGACTCGGCGCTTTGTTCAAGGGGTACTTTCTCGTTATGCACCTGTAAGTTGTTCTTTGCTTTCCTCTTATTTCTTTCATAATGTCTATCTTTCGGTTATTCATCCCTTGTTTGAATTGTTAGGGCATATCTGACATGGTGAACATGTCCTCGCTCGTGCTCGAGTTATCTGACGAGAGGAAGACCCTTGAGGACAGCCAGGTTTCTCTCAAGGCGGAGGTCGCCACTGCTGCCGAGAAGGCGCGTATATCTGATTTGAGGCTGCAGTAGCTCCAGGACCAGGTGTCCTTGCTTGAAACCACTGTGGGCAGTTTGCGCCGGGAAGCTGAGGTTGCTGCTTCGCTCCATTCTGAGGAGCTGCGGAGGTTGGAGACTAAGTGTCGGGCGGAGGAGAGGGCTGTCGCGGTATCTGAGTACAAGGCCTCCTCTGCCTTCACCGCCGATTATAGCACGCGTCTCACCCAGGAGATGAACCAGTTCGGTGAGTATCTGGTTGATCACATATACCGGATTGATCCTCAGTTCCCCTTTAGTGACCTTGGTGACTTTGGGCCATATGCCACTGGCTACGCGACTGTTCTGATGGGTCAGGCTGCCGTTGCAGACGAGCCTGCCCCTGCCCAGGTGGATGCTACACCTGTGGAGATTGGTACCTCAGACTCCTCCTCTTCATCCATTTCCGCTGGCGGTTCAGCTTCAGGGTGTGAGGGTGACTCCCCCGAAGGTTCTGACTGACGTGTTTATCTCATGCTATCCTTGTATATAATTACACTTCTTCTCCCCTTGTATGGGTTGAGTGTCCTTTGAGATTGTGATGGTGTTTGTTGTTACTTTCCTTTGCCACATTGTGTTGTTGACTACGTGGTTCGTTTGCCTTTACATTAGTGCTTCTCATGCTTTTGTATATATCTCTTCTCATGATGGCTCCCTATGCCTTGTGTATGTCTCTTTGGGTATGGACTCTTTCCTTGGTGTGTTTCCTTTACTTATCCTTCTTTCGTGCTTTCCTTCATGTCTTACCTGCCATTTCATAAAGAAAAAACATTACTTGTTCTTCACATTACTTTTCTTAGAAATTTCCTTCTCATGGTATTCTTCTGAGCATGGTATCCTTCTAAGAATGGTATGATGATCTCTTCTGATACCCCTTACACGGTATACGTTGTACTGTTAGACCAAAGATACGCTCTTGGTGGGCGTCGAAATCTTTTCACGAGACGGGCTCTCGGACGGCACTTAACGTTTCACAGGATAGGCTCCCGGAGGGCACAGGTTAGTCCACCGAAACCTTCTTGACGGGTGTCAAATCTGTTCACGAGACAGGCTCTCGGACGGCACTTAACGTTTCACAGGATAGGCTCCCGGAGGGCTCAGGTTAGACCAAAGATACGCTCCTGGTAGGCGTCGAACTGGTAGTTTGAAATCTACCTCAAGATACGCTCTTGGGGGCGTCGAACTGGTAGTGTTTTTTCTACCTCAAGATACGCTCTTGGGGGCGTCGAATCTGGTAGGTTGCAAATCTACCTCAAGATACGCTCCTGGGGGCGTCGAAATCGTAGTTTTTGGAAACCACTCTCAAGATACGCTCTTGGTGCGTCGAATTCGTAATGTAATAACTACTCTCAAGATACGCTCTTGGGGGCGTCGAAGGTCGTAGTATGAACACTACTCTCAAGATACGCTCCTGGGGGCGTCGAAGTTCGTAGTTTTTGGAAACCACTCTCAAGATACGCTCTTGGTGCGTCGAAGGTCGTAGTGTAATAACTACTCTCAAGATACGCTCTTGGGGGCGTCGAAGGTCGTAGTATGAACACTACTCTCAAGATACGCTCTTGGGGGCGTCGAATGTCGTAGTATGAAAACTACTCTCAAGATACGCTCTTGGGGGCGTCGAATGTCGTAGTATGAAAACTACTCTCAAGATACGCTCTTGGGGGCGTCGAACCTGTCATTGACTTGAAGTCATATCTGTGTAAGGATAACTTCGTGGTTATACCACTGCATTCACTGGAAAATACTTTTGAGTAACTACTACTCCCTTAGGAGCATTCATGTTTTTGTACACTTGGGATGCCTTGGTGCACCAAGACATCCTTTGTAGGAATGAAAGATAGTTGTAGAGTTGGAGGAACTTCGTGAGTTCTCCTTCTCCAAAGTTGTTTTTGAAAAGCTTGTAGAGGTGAAACATGCAAAGTGCTAGATATGAAAACTAAGGATATGGGGTGGCCCTTGTGTCTGTTGCCACGTACTCCTTGAAGCCTCCATTGTAAATTATTTCTTCCACTTCCACCTTCAACACCATGCAGTCATTGGTTTGATGCCCCCAGGTCCCATGGTATTCACACCAACCCTGTGCATCTCTTCCTAGGAAGGCCTTGCCTTCCTCCCTGCATGTTGGTAGCTCTTGCTTGAGGTGCTTGTGGAAAATTTCTTCTATGCTGAGTGTGAGGGGTGTGAATGTGAAATTGACACCTCCTCCCAATGTGTCTGTTTGTCTTCCTCTTTCTGGAACTTCATCCAACTGTTCCGCCTCTTGTTCAAATGCCCTGTCCAGCTTCGCCTTGAGCTCTCTCATTGTGCTCGTCATGACCATCTCATTGAGCCCTCCATAGGCCTCGAATGAACTTGGATGCATGTTTCTGATGAATGCTCTGACTGCTTCTCTCCTTGTGATGTCCATGTTGGCACCATAATCAAAGAATCTCTGGAAATAGCTTGATATAGACTCCTGCGGCATTTGCTTGATATCATCTATGTAGCAGAAGCCTTTTAGGATGGAGTTCCTTGTCCTGTTCCCTATTATGGTGTCTGGCTGCCAGGGTATGGATGTCACCTTCACAGCCTTGCTCCTGTGTCTCCTTGTAGGCACTGTTTGAAAAAACTGCCTGCTCAAACGGAGTGTTACTCCACTCCTCCTCCTTCTTTGCCTTTGTCTCCTTCTCCTCCTTCTTCTGTCTTGGTTGGCCCCTACCATGACTACAGCCACTGTATCTGTCCCGTGTGATCCACGTCTCATTGAGTTGACGTAGCATTGCCTTGCGGTGCGTTGATCACCCAGGACCTCTCCAACCCCGTTCTCCGTGATGTACTTCAATTTTTGGTGAACAGTGGATGGCACTATTTCATATGGGTTTATGGTTGTCCTTCCTAGGATCCCATTGTAGGCTCCCAGGGTTTCAACCACCAAGAAATTGACATTTACCTTCAGCTGGGTCCATCCTTGGCCCATGGTCACTGGTAGGGTTATCATTCCCAGGGGGTAACTTGTTGCCCCTGAGAAGCCAACTAGAGGGAAGTTGACCGGTTTGATGTCTGCTTTGGTTTTCCCTATCTCTTCCAACACTCTCAGGCTTAGGAGGTCAGCTGAGCTGCCCCCATCCACCAAAATTCTCTTTACATCAAAATTGTCAATATCTAAAGTAATAACTAGAGCATCGTCATGTGGAAAGACGATGTGGCTCTTGTCCTTCTCCGAGAACTCGATCTTCACTTCTTCTCCTTCTCTTGGCCTTTTCCTCCACCTTGGCACTGAGCTTAGCTTGGATGCATAGACCTCTCTTGCGTTAGCCGTTGGGCCACCTGATGCTGCTCCTCCATGTATCATATTGATGACTCCTCTTTTGTTGGGTGGAGGGTTATAGTCTACCTTTCCCTTGCCCTTGTCTTTCTGTGGTGGCCCCAATTGCATACTATTGCCCCCATGGTCTACGAACTGTTTCAGTTCTCCCCTCTGGACGATGTTGTTTATGCTTAGCTTTAGGCTAAAGCATTCATTTGTGTCGTGACCATAAGCCTCATGGTTGTCACACCATCTATCTTTATGATTTCCCACCATTGGGGCTCTCCACCTTGCAGGGGGTGACCATAGCTTTTGGTTCCGCATCTCTCTAAGTACGGTGGCTGGAGTGGCGTTCAGTGGGATGAACTTAATGACATTGATTTCTCTAGCCTTTAAAGGTTCACCCATTTGGTTTCTTTGTTGTGGCGGACGCCACTCCTGCTGCCTTGCATGCTGCGGTGCCTGAGGTGGCTTGCCTTTGTTTGGCCTTTGAGTATCCTCCTTGGCTGCCTGAATTTTGGCCTTCTTGTTTGCCCTGTGCCTCTCAAGGTCAATATGCGTTTTAACTCTCCCTGCAAGCTCCTCCAAGGTGCTTGCTGGCTTTTTGGCCATCTTTTCAGCCAATGTTGACCCAAAGCGACCTAAGTTTCTGATGAAGGCTCGGATTATCTCCCCTTCAGTGATGTCTCCCTGGATGTCTGCGATATTCTGGTTGAACCTAGTATAGTAGCTGGCCAGGGATTCATCGTATTCTTGTTTTACATCATCAATGGAGCTTGTTCCCTTGAGGAGTTTCCTCTCCCCTAGGTATCTCTGCAGAAACTTAGCTTTTAGCTGCTCCCATGAGTGGATGCTCTCAGAGGGCAGGCTGAAGAACCAATGTGAGGCCACGCCTGATAGGGTGTTTGGGAAAAGGAGTGCCTTGTATCTTTCATCAGTTGTCCTCCCGAATAGAGAAGCCTCATGCTGTTGGATATGCTCTAGGGGGTCTCCCTTTCCATTGTACTTTGCAATTTGCACAGTGTGTAGGGAGTCTGGCACCCTGTTCATCTCCAGCTCCCTTGTGAAAGGGTGGTTCGTCTTGTCACTTAGACAATGCAGGCTGGGTTTCTTTGACTCATTCAATTTCCGGGTTATCATGGCTTCTATCTCCTCCGGGGTGATCACTACCTGTGCCGGAGTATAATCCCTCTGATATCCATTGTAGTTGTAGACTGGGCTTACTGGGTTCTCTTGTCCCTGCTGGTATGGACTGTAGGTGTACTCTTGATACGCCTGCTGGGGTGCTTCATAGAAGTCCTGCCTCCTTGGAGGTCTTGCTTGTCTTTCCTCCCCAAGCGGGGTGTAAGCCCTGTTGTTCTGCTGTTGCCTAGGAGGCACGAATTGTTGCCTTCCCTCTGGGGGTGGCTCCTGGTAATATCTTCTTTGTTCCTCTCGCTGCCCTGCTCGAGGGTGCGAGTAGTGCTCTTCTGTCGGGATCTGCTCCTCCTCATGAGCTTCAGTGTAAGTCCCTTGGGTGTATGCCGGCCTTGCATATGCTGTGTGGGCGCGGTTATCATCTCTTTGTTCCGGCATCCCATATGGGTACCTTTGTGGTTGCTCCTCATAATAGTATCCCTCAGGGGGTGCCGTGTTGTGGGAAGGCACTCCCTGTTGTCCTCTTGCTCTCTGTGGCCTTCTTGCCCGGGGGGTGGAGGCTGTGGAGGACTCAGCCCCAGCTGGGCGTGAAGGTCCTCCCTCCTGGTTGTTCTGTTGCTGAGGAGGTTGTGGTATTTCTTGGGGCTCTGGATGCATTGGCTGCTTCCCAGGGTTAGGCCGCCTCCCTGGGGGTATGGGTTCTCTTCTCCGCCCATTGCCCCCGGGTGGGTGTTGGGGCCTGGACACCCTACTGTTCGTCATAGCTCGTGTAATAGCCAGGCTTTCTGTCCGAAGCCTACAGACGGCGCCAAGTGTTAAGTTATGAGATCTAGGTCAACGGGGTGTCAGCTTTGATCTCACTCCTTACGGGGGATATGTGTGATCCGATGTTCCTGAGCTGCTCTGCCTTAGTCTATCTTCTCCTTTCCTTCCTTCCTTCCTCTGCTCCTTCTCTCCTTCTACCCTGCAGAAGGGGCAATACCAGACACGGAGGAGGGGGGGGGGGGTGCCTGGTGAACCCTCTCCGATGCCTAAGTCAGTACTTTTCTAGAGAGATAAAGCTAGAGAGATGTCAGAGCTAAAATGTCCAAATGGCCAAGATGATCAAATGAGTTGTGAAGGTGGGGTATTTATAGGCAACGGTGTCATTAAGGTGGCTTAATGACATCGTTAGCCTTTAAACACAATTAATTAACCTTTAAGCACATAATTAAGACCTTAGGATTCGGAGGAGGTAGGCGGAGTGGACCGAGCATGGGAGTCCGAATGTGGTGTCGGGACCCTTGGGGGGGGAGAAATCCGACCCCCAAGGGTAGGGGTTGGGTGAGGACACCCAACCCCTCCTAGGGAGGGTGGGGTTGGCCAACCCGATCTCTCCTAGGAGAGATCGGGTAGGAGAGATCGGGTTGGCCAACCCGATCTCCCCTAGGGGAGATCGGGTCGGCTGACATGATCTCCCCTAGGGGAGGTCGGGTGTGGCCACCCAACCTCACCTAGGTGAGTTCGCCTATGTCGGACGGGCGCTTCGGCTCCGTCCGAGCCGTCGATGTTCTCGCGAAGTGTCCGGGTTAAAGTTTCGATTTACAATTGGCGATGGGACGATAAAAATACAACGGTTTGGAAGTCAACGGGTTCAAATTGGGCGTATATCCATCAACCCCGACCTGGCAGCAGCCTTCTTAGCAGACTTCCTCTTCCGCGAGGGGCGGACAGCATCGGTCTCCCCCTGCTTAAGGAATAGATCGGTCAGCACAAATACCTTCTTGGCTGCAAACAATAAACGAAGAAAAGTTAGAAATTTACCCAAGGGACCACGCTAGAAGGGCCGTCGAAGAGCTGCCCCCCAGAGACAATACTGAGGAGTCGGACCCCGGCGTGCACCAGGTCCCGCTCCACCAGAGAATTAGCATTGAGAGGAGTGTAAGACTCCCCCCAACGATAAAGCTGGATCAATTGGAGAGTCTCGAAATCCTCATCAGCATAAAAGTGGAAAGCAGGCGGAGGGTCTGCTGCCACCTCCCACCGAGGCCAAGGAATAGAAGAATGTCGGATGAAGAAGTAGCTCTTCTTCCAGCTACTGTTGTCGGACCCTGTATCGACCAAGAGTCCCCGACCCTTGACCACCTTCCAGGTGTCACTGGTCCAACCGTGCCGGGCAAGCTGTTGCTTACTCCACTTGGGCATCCGAGGGTAGAAGGCGCAAACCCCCGCCTCGTTGCACTTCAACCCATAGAAGGTCCGGAAAAGTTGAAGGCTGTAGACCCACTTCTGTCGGAGACAGAGGACTTGAAAGGCGTTCCAGATGCGGATGGCATGAGGAGAGAAGGTAGTGGGGTGTGTTTGATAGTGTTGGCACAGCTCAACCAGGCTACCGCAAAAGGGGAACCTGATCCCCGCTGATATTTGTCCCGTAGAGACAAATACCTCCCCTTTCTGGGGACGAGTAACCTCAGGGTCACTCGAGGGACGATGCCGAGGATATGGGAAACGAGGTTCCCAGGTGATGGTGATGCAACCCTCTCGGAGAGCTGCATCATAAGCAGTGGTGGAAATTTCATTTGGAGCATAGTCAAATTTAAAGGGTTTTCTCCCCTCGGAGCTGGAACCGCTGTCTGAAAAGCAACCAGGGCAAGAAAATACAGTGGGATTCTGGAAAAAATTAAAAAGAAAGAGACAAACAAACAACGAAGGGGGTTTCCTTACTAGACATAATGAAGTAGAGGTTGAAGGAGAGGAACGAGAGGCCACCGGAAAGATGATCGGAAAAGCTCCAAAGATCTTCGAAATCACAGAGCTTGGAATTGCAGAGGAATCGCAGAGAGCTTTTGAGAATTCGAAGACGGTAAAAGTTAAATAGTGACTGTGGCTAGGTTTTTATAGTCGAAGAAGACGGTTGAAAGGACACTTCGATCCGAGTCGTCGAAGTCGAAGAGTCTTAATCTGGACCGTTGAGATGAAACGTGCAGAAGGACAACGGGCGTAATGATGAAACGGCCTGAAAAGCACTTTTCAGAAAAGGACAGGCGCGAAAAATCAGGCACGTGGGTCGAAAACGTCACACCATTATCCGCTGCATTTAATGCACTAAGAAAACCGAAGAGACCTTTGGGATATAGCAGTTATCTACAAAACCCTGAGGAAACGTGGAGGAGAAGACTGATAAATTAAAGTAACTAAACCAAGGAACAGATCCCCGACTCTAGCATTGGAAAATCGGGAGTTGGAAGACACGACGAACTAAAAGTCCCTCATGTCTTGGGGGCAAATGATGGGTCCGACAATAGCCGTCAGGCCCTTTAACGGCGAAGAATCGGCAAACAGGCCCACCAGGCCCAGAGTAAGGGTCAAGATGACCTAGGAGAAGGGTCCCGATGAAGGGAGTCCCGACGAAGCAGGGTCCCGACAGAGTCGGTCCCGACAGTGGAGCTAGAAGCTCCCGATGAGAAGCCTTTAAGTAGGCCCCGATGATGAATCCCTGAGAATGATTGGCCCTGTCACGATGACGAGGGGCCCCGAGCGGTGACACAACGAGATAACTCTGGAGTCCCCGACGGGAGTTGGGACTCGTTATCAGAGGATAAAGCCAAGATATGCGGGGCGTGGCCGAGATATACGGAACGTGGTTAAGATACACGGATCGTGGCCGAGATACGCGGGGCATGGCTAAGATACGCGAGATCACGTACGAGATAAGCGGGATACGGGCTAACCACCCCTAACGGTTCACCAGGTACCTGAGGCATCTCTTTGCCTATAAAAAGGCAGTCACCTCAGATCACCAGGACGTTGAGTTGAATACACTTTGATATCTGTTACTTGCCAGTCAGACGAAGTACTCATTTAAGCATCGGAGAGGGATTCTGGGTCACCGCCCGGTTTATCCCCTCTTGCAGGACTGCGTGGAGCAAAGGAGCTAGGATTGCCGTCAAGATCCGTACCGGAGTTCCATCGTGATCCAACACGCCTGAAGTATCCTTACCACTCAGATTTCATATCCAATGTTGGGCTCAATATTCGCTTCCTGGCGTACGAGCGCAGTGCTAAACAAAAAGACCAAGTGACCACGTACTGGAAACCGGTTGAGCGTGACTAAGGATATGAGCAATGAGGATGGTCATGTACACCTGTAATTTTTCGACTCTTGTATTCACTTGGTGGCCACCGACCGGATATTAGTTGAAGGTTGTGAATACTTGTACAGATGCCTTGGAGAAGTGTTCCTATGGGGAAACTAGGCAATTGGAGAATAACAGTTGACCAGAGATACAACTCGGCACAGAGAAGAAACAGGTTGGGAATCAACGTTCCGCGGACGCTACAACACTTTTAACCGATGAGTAGCACGATGTCTGTTGTGTCTGTCGTTCGCACGACAAACCTCGTATGAACAATTCGGGAACTGGACTGGATTAAAGAATAAATGTTGATGTGTTGGCCGACAACATATTAAAAGGCACCCTCCTATCCCGGCGAGTGGGAGATGTTGGCATTTGGTGAATGGGCAGCAGTAATAAGAACCCTTTTAACATAAGCCCAACATCCTAAGCATAATAGGGTAACTTCACATTAAGGATTTTGGGCTAGGCCTAAGTGCCAATGACATGAGATGCCCAAATTGGGCCTCCCCAATTAGTATGGCGGGCCGATCTATAGGGTAATTCCCTAGTGGGTTTTTAACCCACCACCTCTTATAAATAGAGAGTGTTAGAGATTTCTTTAAGGTTAATCACTTCCTCACTTTCAGTTGAGACAAAAGAAATCCCTCTCCCTTTTTCTAGAGGTTTCGGCCGAACAACAATCTACACAAGGAGGTGCTGAATTTCTTCAAGCAATTACCCCGGAGATCTATCCTAGCGACCAGATTGAAAAGAGGCTTTATTGTGGAGAGTATAGCCTGTAGAGTGCTCATTCACAAGAGTTCCTACAGGACCCGTCCGACAGATCGTGAACTCCCCGTGACGCTCCTGGCTACATAAAGCAATATTGGTATGTGCCTTTTTTCCGCTGCGTAATTTGTTACATAGCTTGTCCATTAATTCCAACACATATTTAGTACAATCTATTTCTTTTATTAAATTACTTAATATTGTTTAGTTATTTTTTTAATGTATTTTAACTAGAGGATTTTTGTATATGTTCTTTCTTCTCTTTAAATTTTTAATAGAATGTATGGAATTATTTTTATCAATTATATCAGCTAAATTATATTTTTATATTTTATTTATTTTAGTTTATGAATATTATTTTATTATGTTTATATTTTTATTTTTCTAACCATATTTTAGTGCACTTCTCCAAATTAATTTGTTAGGCGTGAAAGTTTGCAGTTTTATGTTGTATGGAGTTGAAAACTCAAATTTGCCAACTTCAAAATGAAATGGCTTTTGAATAGTAATATGGGGCTTTGCTTAATTTCTAGAGTTAAATGTGGATGTAATTTATAAAAAATTAATATGGACGAATGAAATGTAATGATTTTCATTTTAAAATATATGTATTATAAAGTTCAATGAATTTTATTAATTATAGTTAGAATTCATTTATTTTTGTTTTTATTAACATTTCTGAATTTAAAATTAATCCAAATTTATATAAAAAATAATTTTACACTCTGCACAAATTGCAGGTCAATTTCTATTTCATAAGTATTTGTATGGAAAATATGTACAATGTAATTTTAAATTATGGAAAATATGTACAATGTAATTAAGTTAATAGGGTAAGAGATTTAGAAATAATAAGAAATTTAATTCTTATTTAAATTAAATAATGACAGCTAGAGAAACTAGCAAATTTCGACGTTTAAAATTAGTTTTTGGAGTGTCTAACCTAATATCTAAATATATACTAATCCTGATAATTATCAATTCTGGAGCCACCACATCATACCATTAGCAAATCATACACTGACACGTGTCCTTTTCTAAACCTAAATCATACTAATCCTGATAATTATCAATTCTCGAGCCACCACATCATACCATTAGCAAATCATACACTGACACGTGTCCTTTTCTAAACCTAAATCACAATCGGTTTCTTTTTCAACCCAAATCTTTCTAGGAGACAATAACTTTAGCTTACATATCACTCTGCCGTTACGTTCGAGGACTAATCCTGATAGTGTGCAATTCTGGAACCGCCACATCAGCGTCTCTAATACATTGACACGTGTCCTTTGCTAAAAATAAAACAACCTGTTATTTTTCTTCACTGGAAAAAACTCGGAACCCAAATGTCTCTGGAGTTACATTTGAGAATTAAATAAAAAAACCAAGTCATCTTCAATGCTTCAAATTCAACCGATCAACGCCGACAATTAAAGGAAAAAAAACGACTAAGGATCTCTTCATCTTCAATTCATAATGCCACTGAAAAGATTTGTGCTTTAAAGGCGGCCTTACCGAGTGGATTCCATATGTCTGCTTGCTTGAATTCATATCACAAGCCTCTCCATAAATTGCTTAAATTTAATTCGGCATTTGATAGCATATGTTGTCTGTCAATTCTTGCTCCGCCTTTGAGTTCTTCAATTACCATATCTGCTTCAGAAATTGATATGTAAGTTGAATTGTTGCAATGCATGTAAACTCAAATGTCTGAAATTTACAACTAAATTCTTTTTGGGTTTTGATCTATTTCGACTTCCATACCATAACCAATGAGAAATGCGGTTCTTTTTTGCAGACACACTAAAGAAAAACTTCACCTTTGATCGATGATGATTGCATGTAGAGACAAGCTCCTTAGGCCTCTACATCAGAAGGATTATACGAATTTCATTTGAATCCTGCACCAGAAAAGATTACGAGGCCAATTGTGGAGTTTACACATTAGCAATTTAACCAATATCAAGGTGTAGAAACGACTCTCCTAATCTCTTCATCAACCTTACACAAAATTAATCTCTATTCATTTGCGTTATAATTATCTCGAAATGATAACATATTCAATTCAGAGATCCTGATGTGGACTCATGAATTTCATCTGCCATTGTGCGATTAAATTGTAAAGAATCACAGTTAGAGAAGGGAAGCAGCACTTCGGCTGGTCTCAAACGTTGTACTTTACCTTTGGTTTCTGCATACTAATTTGTGAAAGATTTCTGTAGAACCGGACACGGCAGATCAAAGAGACTAAAATCAACATCAACCGGGATTGAATCGACAGCTGATCAAACAAGATCGGAAAGGAGCGACTTCCAGAATAGGGAGAATGGATAGGAACGGCTTGAAGGCTGCCATCGCCGTTTGGATCTGGAAAGCAAATGACACTGCTTCTTCAACTCTCCTGTCTCTCTCTGCTTTTTTTTTGTACGACTCTCTCTAAGCTTTACTTTAGCGGAAAAAGGAAAGTCAAGTGGGCCTTGGATGACATTCTGGTCTTCAGCCCAATATACTTTGCTTCCTTCCTTTCTAGACTACCTGGTACAATTTATTCCCCGATGGCACCACCTTCCAAATCATTCAGGTTAATTTTTTTTTTTTTTTTTGCCATAAAATCATTCAAGGTAATTAATCATTTTTTTCTTTTATTTTAGGTTGTTTTTTCTTCATTATATTATTATTCCTTTATTTTATTTATTTTCTTCTGTAGTAATAATGGATTGAATTTCATGATCGGGCAAAAAATAAAACGACTAAGCTAAGTGCAGCATTTTTTCTATTATTTTATCAAATAGTACATTAGTAATCATAATTATTTAACAAATCACCCGCGCCATGCGCGGGTATAGCATCTAGTATACATATTAATGTGGACATAGTCCAACCAGCGATTCAGAGTTTTAAAAATACACCAGGTTAATGCACGTCATTAAATAATATTATATAATTTTAATTAAAATATATTTTTATACTTTTATATACTATAAAATATTATCTACTTTTGAATATTGTAATCAATAGTCATAACTTTTTCTATGATACTCTTATTTACGAAAGATTTTTTTCATGTGAAAGTAATGGTGAATACGTTTTCGTTGACTTATGATATCACATAGTTCTAACTTATATACACTAGTGTAATAAATTATTTAATAATAAGTTGTATATATTTATTTAATATATTTATTAATTTGAAAAATAATTTATGCAAATCAATAACATTATTTTATAACTTAGAACATTGCGAAACTGGAAACAGTAATTCCTTATCTATTGTAATTCTGAAAGTTGACAATATGATTTTCAATCATGACATATGCCATGCATGAGCTTTAAACGACTAGTGGAACCACATAAATTATGTGTATTCATTTCAATCATTCTTGTTATTATTATTCTCTTTTCTTTGTCACTATTCATGTTTTCAATCAATTTGGAAGAGAGAGGGTTAGCCAGGCCAGCCAAAGTGATGCGTAACATGAAGAACAACCGCCATAATTAATATTTGTTGGAAAAGTTGGACATTTATATAAGCCATTGGTCGACCAACACACATGTTCTAATTTGTAACGATGCATGCATGGCCATGTTAAAGAGCACTTGCAATTAATGTCTAGCTTAGCTACTCAATCTGTCGTATCGTATCGCCTCTGCCGACGTTTCTGTATTATTATTGATCAATCGATAAAGATGATCCAAAAATTCAAAATGGTTAACTAAGGACGCGTTAGGGACCCAAACTTCTTGTTAATAACACAAAGGATATGTGGGCCCAGTCTTAATTCAGCACCCATGTGATGTTTCATTTGTCTAGTCTCTTGTATAATCCCAAAATCCTCGCCGCATAATGTCTATAATCTATTGTTCACGCGTTATTACATACATACATATGAGTATGAGTGTCATTCTCTTAGTTATCATCTATATGGTTAATTACCAAATTGCTTATCAAACTTGACATGAACTTACAAATTGTTAGCTAGACCTTCTTTATAGTAATTAAATTGCTATTTGAACTTTTTATATTGTGTAAAAAAATTAGTCATGTTCTTCTTTTCATTAGTTTTGAACTGGAAATACTTTAAAAGTTGCTAAAAAAAACCATAAATTTTTACTATATTAATATAATGAGATGATATTTTATATATAATCAAAGTTTCAAATAATATATGTTAATACATTTATAAAAGAAAAAAAAAAGTAGCTTAAAAATATAAAAAAATTAATTTTATTAATATTTTTTAAAAATTCTATAAAAATAAACTTTTAAAAAATAGTTAATTTTTGAATTTTAGGGTTATAGGTTTACCTTATATATGTATATATTTTGTATAATATATATTATTCTAAATCTTTTATTCGATATTTATATATTTGTTTTTATATAAAAGTTGATATTATTTTAGGATCATAGTAGAACTTTATGATATTTTTAGTAATTTTTAGAAAATATATTCCTTCCAAAATTAACGTTGCTAATAAAGTGCATATTAACAATAATTCGGCTAGCAACTTGCTATATAAAAATAAGTATGGCTACCAAATTGCATTTTTAAATAAAGTTCACACGTTTAAATGAACTCGATCGAGAACCATAATGCTGAAAATATATATTCTATATATTGATTTAATATAACAGAAAAATATTAACATCATAAAAATAACTATTTAAGTGATATAACATGACACATGGGTTTAAGACTTGACGGTCAATCCACGAGCGATGGTGATCCATGCATGGAGTGTCCCATTCCCATAGGCCTAAACATTTCTTTTTTTTATTTTTATTATTATGACACCGATACAATATTTAATTAAAAAATAAATCGTAAAAGTGGTAAAATATATTACATTGTTAGAGCACAATTGATGTTAGTTCTTAGTTTCTGTTTCCATTTTATAAATTTATTATTGTTGGGAGTTCATACTTTCTAATGTCATACTGGTGGTACCTATTAGTAATGATTAAATAGAAACTTTACATTTCAATTTGAGTTTATTGCACTACAACGAGAGTTCCTACTTCTAATATTTATTATGAGGTGCCACTAGGCGTGACTAGAATTTAAAATAGTAATATTTTCTCATCATTGAGTGAATAGTGAACTGGTACAGTTCCTACTAGTCCTGTTGAAATTAGGGGATAGTTACTACGGATTAAAACACGTGTGCATGCCGGGTAAACTAATTACGCAGCGGAAAGGGGCACATACCAGTTTCAAGCTTTCCGTAGACCCAAGATCGTGACGAGACTTCGCGGTCCGCCGGACGACTCCTGTAAGGATTCTAGTTAAGGAATCACCTACACGGAATAGTTTCCACAGGAAAGCCTCTTTTCAATTCGTCAGCAGGATGGATCTCTGGGGTAGTTGCTCGAAGAAATTTGGCACCTCCTTGCTCCTATGGGTTTCGGCCGAACTATGTGTATACAGATGAGGGATTTCTTTTGTCTCAACAGTTAAGAGGAAGACTGATTAACCCAGAATAAATCCCTGACACTCCCTATTTATAAGAGGATGTGGGAAAAACTCACATCACCACTAAATAATGTTCCGGCCGGCAACTTGGAGTAAAGGGGAGGTCCAATTTTGGGCCTCTCATGTCAATTGGGATTTTTGGCCTAGCCCAAAATCCCTAATGTGACATTACCAATTACTTAGGTGTTGAGCTTATTTTAAAGGGCTCCTATAATGGCAGCCCATTCACCAAATGCCAACAACTCCCACTCGCCTGAATGGGGGGTGCCTGTTAATATGTTGTCGATCAACACATCAACATTTCGATCCAGTCCAGCTTCCGAATTGTTCATACGAGGTTTGTTGTGTAACCGGCAGACACAACAGACATCGTGTTACTCATCAGTTAAGAGTGTTCTAGCGTCCGCCGAACGTTGATTCCCAACCTGTTATCAACCTGTTACTTCTTTGTGCCGCGATGTATCCCTGGTCAATTGTTATTCTCCAATTACCTAGTTTCCACATAGGAACACTTCTCCAAGGTATCCGTACAAGTATCCACAGCGTTCAACTAATATCTGGTTGGTGGCAACCTAGTGAATACAAGAGTCGGAGAATTACAGGTGTACATGATCATCCCCATTGCTCATATTCTCAGTCAAACTCAACCGGTTCCCTAAACGTGATCACTGGGCCTTTTTGTTTAGCACTGCGTTCGTATGCCTAAAAGCGACCATTGAGCCTGACCTTAGATATGAGTTCTGAATAGTAAAGATAGTTTCGGTGCTCCTTCATTAAACACCCAGGACTAGTCACACGCTCAAGGTGAAGAAGTTTGCGCCGATTAGAATCTCATAAGATTCCACCTAGCACAACCGAGCCTGACCCCGTTGTCGAACGTGGCACACGCAGTATGAAGTGCGCGTCGATAACATAACCTGAACTTACATATTATTAGGAGTGGGAAATCACATACACTATCGAAGATTTTCATCTGGCCCAGAATGTGGTTACTAACGAACAGTGTTCATCACGAAGATCCGCAAAAGAATGATCATGTCGTGTTACCCCGAAACCAAATGATAGTTTTCCTTAACCATGTTTATGTTTCGAAACACTGTGGTTCTTAGCCGGTCTTGACATGGTAGAGGTTCCCCCTCCATCAAGACGGCCGTGCCTATGTGACGAGGCAAGGCCCACATTTGACATATTTTATTGGGAGGTTTTACACTCCAACGACTAGTTTATAGACCGAAAATCCGATGTAATTCAGCCATCATGACGTCGTACAATCATAAACACAAATTGCAATTATTTTATTTAAAATTTAAAAGCTCAGAATGTTATTGACACATTACAAGCCTCTTAAATCCTACGCAGTCCAAGCATTTTGACATGTTTTTCGAAAACTTCCTCTCGTAAAGGTATTGTCAATGGGTTTGCCAACATACTCTCAGAGGACAAGTATTCAAATGTGATCAATTTCTCTTCTACCATTCTTTTTGCATAATTATATTTAACATCAGTTTGTTTTGTCATACTGTGGTACTTTGGATTCTTAACTGCCGCTATCGCTACTTGACTGTCAGAGTAAATCCTCACAGGCTTACTCCCATCCTCGACATCACCAGAGTAGTCAAGAATCTCTTTAGCCAGACAGCCTCCTGTGCTTTCTTAAAGAGGGCTACGAATTCGGATTCCATCATAGGCAACGCGACACATGATCGCTTCTTGCTCATCCATGAAATGGTGGCTTTAGCAAGGAGAAATACTCCTCCTGATTTGGACTTACGATCATCCGGATCGCCACCATGGTCAGCATCATTGAACCCAGTCAATTCAAGCTTACTACCCTCATAGCACAGTTCGTAGTCGGCAGTACCTTTCAGATATCGAATAATTCGTTTCACGGCTCGTAAATGTTGATCTCCAGGTTCTGATTTAAAACTTGCTACTAAACCCACAGCGTAACAGAAATCTGGACGAGTGCATTGCATGTCGTACATCAGACTGCCAACCATACTGAGGTACTCTGCATTTTTCATATGTTCACGCTCGGCCTGGTCTTTTGGGCCCTTACACTTCGATACCGCGCACCCATACATTACCGGCATATCCACATATTTGGCATCTTGGAGATGAAACCTTCTCGACAATTTGTTGATATAGGCTTCTTGAGAAAGACATAGTTTACGAGTAGCCTGATCCCTAGCAATTTTAATGCCTATGATGTATGTTGCTTCTCATATGTCCTTCATCTCGAACAACGATGCTAGCCAGGACTTTGATTCATTCAAGTAACTCACGTCGTTCGTGGCAATCACTATGTCATTGACGTATAACGTCAAGATAATGTACTTCGACTCAGAGGTCTTTGTGTACACGCAGGGATCCTCGTGAAGATTCACGGATCTGTTGCCAACAATTTCCTCATGGAACCCGCGGTACCATTGCCGTGACGATTGTTTAAGACCATAGATTGATCTTTGGAGTTTATGAAACCCTTCAGTCACTCCATGTAGATCTCTTCCTCCAAGTTCCCATGAAGGAATTTAGTCTTAACATCAATTTGGTGCAGCTCTAGATCAATGCTAGCAACCATGGCCGGATGGCTCGGACTATGGTGTAACACACAGTCGGTGAGTATGTCTCATCAAAGTCCATTCCGTGTAATCAGGGATATCCTTACGCAACCAATCGAGCTTTGTAACACTCAACGTTTCCATCAACAGTGAGTTTCAATTTCAGAACCCACTTTGCCCCTATAGCTCTGTGGCTAGCTGGCAAATTAACTAACGACCATACCGAATTGGCTTTCATAGGGGCGATCTCTTACTCCATTGATATCCTCCATTCCTTCGCTTGAGGTCCTTCCAAATCTTGTTTAACCGTTATCGGTTCATCAACCGAAGTCAGGGTGAACAATTCACTCTTCTAGATGGGATATGTTGGATCTGACTCTTCGTGGGTCGTTGACTCGAAAGTCGTCGGGTCCTTGAAGAATTGTGTAGTTATGCTAACGGGTAGTCTGAGCTCGCGGGTGTCCGACAGTCGGGATGTTGGACTGTCGGACTGCCGGGGAGTCGGAGTGTCGGAGAGTCGGAGCGTCGGACTGTCGGAGAGTCAGAGCGTCGAACTGTCAGAGCGTCGGAGAGCC
Organism: Clarkia xantiana subsp. parviflora; assembly: GCA_036873135.1. Lineage (NCBI taxonomy): Eukaryota > Viridiplantae > Streptophyta > Magnoliopsida > Myrtales > Onagraceae > Clarkia > Clarkia xantiana. Next base: position 15,724,760 of record JAPTYO010000001.1, read on the forward strand.
GGAGCGTCGGAATGTCGGGGACTTGCAGGCCCTTGAAATGACTAGGTGTTTGAATGTCTTGCAGTGTCCGCGCATGCGTGCACCACGCGGTGTATGCGCGTGTGCGCACCCTGCGGAGTATGCGTGTATGCATGCCTTGCAGTGTATGCATGCCTTGCGGTGTAGACGCTCCTCTTCTTGACACATGCACAAGGGGCAATATCGCACACCACGCAGAGGGGGGGGGGGGGGTGGAGTGCGATGAACCCTCTCTAATGCTTAAATCATAGATCTAGAGAGAGAAAGCTAGAGAGAGGTCAGAGCTTCCACGTCAACTTAATTGTGAAATGGGTGAGTGGATTCCCTTAAATAGGAGCTCCTAAACCCGAACCCAGTTTTGAACGGTCCGACGCCGGTTTAGTGTAAAATATGAACCGGGCGTAGACGGGAGTAAAGTTGACATCGGGAAGGTCGGTACGTGTAGTGTGTACGTAAGGGTTTGCGTGTTGTTGGGACGAACAATCTGGACCACACCGGGATATCGCGATAATCCGGAGCGGTCCGGGTTGTCAGGACAGTCCGGACCAGGTCCGGATTGCCTAGCAATCCGGACGAGGTTTTAGCCCGAGAGGCGTACGCGCGCGTCCGAACCTTTTTAAACTCGCGGGTGAATAATTCGAAGCCGTTTGTGGGTTTGAGTTGTAAACGAAGTCTGAATAATGTAAAACGAACCCGAATATGACGTATATCCATCATTTTCCCTGAATCAAGTGGTGGCGCAGCCCCTGCTTGACTCTATTTATGATAGAGTATACGTTCGATTTAAGTTCGGGTGTTACCACAAGGTGGACTTACTGTCTGTTGGCGCGCGGGCCTTGCTTTTGTGTGTCCCTCATTTTGTTTGAGTGGGAGTGATCATAATTTCCGACATGGTTAGTGCAGCAAGTGTATGTGTATGACATGTATATACATAATAATGTAAGTCTATGTATGCAATTATGGATACGAATGCTAACATGTGTACGAACATGGTATACGCGCGTACATGAGTCGGCGCGTGACGTGCAATCCCATGAAATTAAATCATGTAAGTATGGGCATGTATATATGCGATGACATGTGTATAAGTATATGGGTAATGGAATTGTAATAATAAACATGTGACATGGATATGCAAACGTGTGTATATGTGTAGACATGCATATTTATGCGAGGGTATGTAAGCATGAGTATATGCTAGGGAATTCCCTCAAAAGAGTTAGAAGAAATATGGAGAGGATATGATATTACCCATACATCTATATAAGGGAGTGTGTATGTGAGCGTCTCAGTACTTAGTCTCCGCGTATTGGAATTGGTTTCCTCCCTATTACTTGGTGGAAGAGACCGTAACTGCTGACATGGTTAGTGCAGCGAGCATGCGTGTATAGAAAATACATATGTAGTCATGTAAGCGTATGTATATAACATAGACGTAAATGTTAACATGTATGCAAACATGGTATACGCGTGTATGCGAGCAGACTTGCGATGTCTAATGACATGGAATTAACGATGTGAACATGAGAATCTATATGCAATGATATGAGTGTAGATATATGCGCAACAAGGTTGCGGTAACAGGCACCTGTCATGTATATGAAAACGTGCATATGTAAGTGTGGATATGTAAGCATGGGTGTATGCTAAAGACTCATAAAAAGAGTTAGAGGAATTAAGGAGAGGTAAACCTTCACCCTCATACTATACAGAGGAGTGTGTGTTACGAACGCATAGGTCCTGAGATTGCGGGGCACCATGCATATGCCGCGTCGTTGACGAACGCCTCATAATAAGAGTGTGTTTCTAACGTATATGTCAAGAGACGAGGCCTTTGTCAATATAGTATTGCCCCCGTAGTGGGAGCGTTTGTAGTTACGTGGCCGAGTATGCGTATGTATGTGTCGTATAGGCGCGTAGATCATAGGTTCCAGTTCGAATCATAGGTGCACTAGCCCCTTAGTTGCGAGATTTTAGGCCTCCGACGTGTTGTCGATGAATGTCCCGTGATAGACATGTGTTGGGTCGCGCAGACGCACGTAGTGTAGGGTCAAGCAGACGCGCGTAGTGCCGTATAGGCTGTATAAGTGTCGGGACGAGGCCCTTACTAACATAGAGTTGCCCCCGTATAGACGATGTTCTCTATGTAGTAGTTGTGAACTTATAAGTCCGTAGGTGTTGAGTTTCCCCCGCAGTGGGGGTGTTTTCCATGAAGTTATCTCGGACGCGAGGTGTTGACCCTTGTGCCGACTGATACTTGGGTTTTCCAAAGTAGGATGCGTTCTACTACTGCTACTCAGTTTTTCCAAGGTTGGGTGCATTCAGAGACTGCTACTTAATGTTTCCTAGGTAGGGAGAATGCCAGAGGTCGACGAGGCGACGTACCCTTCCATGTCATTGGTCAGAGGTCGGCGAGGCGACGTGCCTATCCATTTTGTTGCCGCTACCTGGCGTTTTCAAGGTAGTGTTCATCCTGCGACCGCTACTTGGTTGTAGATATGTTGATGTGACACACAGATATGAAAGTCGTTTGGCGATTTGCGGACATAATAGCTACTTAGAGGTGCGTGGACATGATAGTTGTTTACTAGTGCGCGGATCTGATAGCCGCTTCAAGAAATGCGGACATGATAGCCGCATAGAGATGTGTGGACATGATAGCCACTTGGTGTATCCGTTAAGTGCTTTGTATGTGAGATGGTAGATCTTGCATTGACATGTCGACGCGTGTGCGCGGTGTTGCGCTTAGGGCTTATACTTAAAATTTCGAAGCGGATCGTTATCCCTTGTCGACGTGTTGAAACATGCGTGCGTTGCGCCAGGTGTCTTCGTACTTAGTTTTAGAATGGGAGGTGTAACTCCTCCTTCTTGGTGCGTTGACGCGCGCGTGCTGCACATTGCATCTCTATACTTAGCTTTCGGATGTGAGGTGTTGCTCCCCCTCTTATTGCGTTGACGCGCGCGTGCTATACGTTTGGTATGGTAGTCCCTGCGAATTTTGAAAGCTGGCGATCTTAGAGTAACAGTGTTACACTATGACTTTTTACGACTTCCTGTTTGTAGGCCGTTCTTCTAATGTGACGAATCGCGTTGTTGCTGTTGCGGATACTCCGCCTCGTTCCAAAACCAAAGGAGCCGACAACGAGGTGCGTCCCTTAAGCGATCCCAAGCGGTCGAAATCTGGCAGTGGCGAGGCATCGAACGTTAAGGGTCAGGCTCGCACGCCTGCAATGTCTGCCCCTCGGTCGAGGGACCGAACCTTGGAGTAGAGGTCTCCTTGTTTAGTTGTGTAACTTGCCTTTATTTTCTTGCTATACTTTGATGTTTAGGCCTTTTGTTTATCTTTGTGTGCGTTCATAGGTATTGCGCCCCTAGCCGCGCTCACCTGGGCTGACTTGGTTCGTCCTGCCAAAGACGCTATCACTGGTGGAGAGTGGGCACCCTTTGCTTGTTGGGGGACCACGTTTTGCCGAAGGTGCCAGCTTCACTACTCCCGAGGTGAGAGTACGTGTGTTCCGGCAGATTATTCCACTTGTCGATCGAAGGGTTCGTACCAGCGAACCAGAGGATTCGCACTCGTATGCTGAGGGTGCGATGACATGTCTTGTGCCTGTAAGTATTCATCCTTACTCTTTTATACTTGTCTTTCTTCCCTTGTGATTTAACTCACGAAGGAGAATAAGGCACTTTAAAAGAAGTGCGACATGGTATGTCGCGAGCTGGCAAGCGCGAAGGAGAAGGCGCGCTTCTTGGATTCGAAGGTTGCTAACTTGGAGGCGGGAACCTCATCTCGTCTGGTTCGAGTTGTTGTACTTGAGTCTGATGTTGTTGCCCCTCATAAGAAGGTTGCTGAGGATAAGAGGCGCACGGCCTTGCCTTGCAAGCTGTGGAGGAGAAGGCCTATGCAGCAGGCAAGGTTGATGGTGTGGTGGAGTACAAAGACTCGGAGTCCTATAGGACTGAGATTCGGGCAGGTGCTGACGACCTGTTGTACGAATCCATCGAGGGCTTTATGTAACAGGTATATATTGTTTCCCCCGATTTCCGCTTTGATCAGTTGGGTGTATATGCCATGCTTGCCACTGGGCATGTGGCTGCCTTGTGTCTTACAGACGGGATTGTTCTCCCGTCTATTGTGGCAAATGCTCCCGAGATTTCTGAGGCGCCTTCCCTTGAGGTTATTGAGGCGGATGCCCCCGAGGACGTTAAGGCGACTGCCTCCTAGGATGTTGTGGCTGATATTCGCCAGTATGAATTGGTATTTGATGATGGTGGTGAGTTGAGTATAGTGGTGGGGGCTTCTCTGGATGAGGTTGTAGCCGATGCGTGCATTGATGCTGATGTTTTTGATGTTCCTAACGTGGTGTCGGGTTGATCGGTTGTTTCATATTGAACCTTTGTATATAGTTTTGGTTCCCGTGTCGGGTTGAGGTTGCGCTTGGGGTGTTTTCCCTTTGAATTTTTAATGCTTATGTTTTGATGCTTGACATTGTCTTATGAACCTGTCTTGGATACTTTAGTAATGCATGATAACTTGGTAGTAATATTTCATACTTTTTTTTTCATGATTGTCCATGTGGTGTGGACTATTGAGTAGAGTTAAGACTTGTCCTCTGATTGGATGTAGCATCTGTAGTTGTAGTTAGGAGATATATGTCCCTATGTTGCTTGCCCTTCTTGATTATACCAAGGCATGACGTACTGAGGATGTAGTAAACACATGTATTGTATGCTTGTCGTATTTTATGGGTAGTAACACACAAGATTTTAAAGTGACGCTTGGCATTTATGGGTAGTAATGCGCAAGGCCATTGTCCTAGTACTTGGTATTTATGAGTAGTAATTGACAAGACCTTAGAGTGACCCTTGTTATTTATGGGTAGTAATGCACAAGGCCGTTTTCCCGGTACTTGGCATTTATGAGTAGTAATGTGCAAGACCCACACACACACGTGAACGTGTCATCTCGACGAGGCGAGACCTTAGTTTTTACCGTCTCTTAGTCCACTCTAAGGCGACATTGTCACAAGATGCTACTTGTTAGTTTGGTGCATTTTCCATTTGTTAGTTGGCAACACCCCGCGTAACGTTGTTGCAAGGCGTTCTGTTGGCTAACCCAATTACTTACCCTGCGATGCTAGTACGCCTCCACTTTGTTAGTCAAAGGGACGTGACAGAGGTCATGTAATACGCCTTGTAGTTTATACCGTCTTTTGGGCCATTCCAAAGCGACGTTGCAGCAAGACACGACTTGCAGATTTTGAAGTGTTTTGATCCGCTACTTGGGTACCCCCATTATAGCGTTGAGGCGAGGTGTTCTTTGGCTAGTCCTTGTACTGACCTTGCGATGCTACTACACCTCTACCTTGTTATTCCAGGGGGCTGTACAAGTTCGCATTACACGACTTGAAGTTTTTTCCGTCTCTTGGGCCATTCCAAGGCGACGTTGTGGCAAGAAACTACTTGCTTATTTGGAGTGTTTGTTTCCGTTATTTGTTCACGGACAAGATAACGTTTTACAAGACTCGACTTGTAGGTTTGGTGAGTTTTTCGTTGAGTTGTGTATTGTGGCGATTGTATGATATGCTCATACCGGCGTAGAAAGGTGGTACGTAATAATGAACGATACTTGTGGGTAGTAGTAGGTTCTCATGGGGTTGCCCTCGTAAAGAGGATGTCGCAGCATGTTTCATGGGGTTGCCCTCGTATAGAGGATGTCGCTCCATGTATTGTAGGGGTAAATCACGCCCAAATGTTTAGTAATCTATACTGGGTGTCATTTTCCACAGTAAGATGTCATGGGGTTGCCCTCGTAAAGAGGATGTCGCACCACGTAGTAGATGATCGCCTCTTGGTTGAAAAAACCAAGGAATTGTTGTTGTAATCATGGGGTTGCCCCCGAGCGGGGATTCCGCGCCATGTTATTTGTAAGTAATCCTTAGAAAAATTTCTAGGATGTAGCTGTGTAGAGTAGATATAATAGATGTCGCGCGAGAGAGCGTATTGAGTGCTCTTTGTTGACATCAAGTGTTGACGTGTTGGTGGCGTATGATATAGGCCACTTATTGTGTTTAGCGTAATACTTGTATTGTTGATGCAAGTTGTATGCATAGAGTCCACTACTTGTTATGATTCCAGAGCAGGGAGTATGTGAGAATAATGTACCTATGAGAATACATTAACTTCATTAGATAATTGCAATGCTTGCAATATGATAGAGAATAGATGAAGTTCTAATGTCTTCTTCAATTAGTATATGTATTTAAACTTTTGTATGAATACTCCCTTTGGTTGACGACGCATGTTAAGCATGGAACTTTTCAAGCGTTCCTAGCTGTATGTGTTCGTTAATATATCGTTGATTGCATTATTTAGTCGATGCGCGTAGTTTCGTCCATGTCGTGATGCGAATATACGTGTGCGATCGCTACTTGATGTTGTTCCCAAGGTGAGATCCAATATATGTTGTGAGTATTCCGTAAGATACTGTGACGACATCGTTCGGGATGTGCATGCGACCACTATTTGGTGTTATTCCTAAATAGTGTCCGATGTTTGAGTAGTATGCTCTACTGAGCGTCATGAGTTGTCACTAACTCGAAGGCTTGCTTTGATGATAAAAGTGATATATCTGCCACTTCTACTTAGCTTGGATGCCTAAGTTGAGTTTTCGTAAATAGAGAATTACAGGGAGTGTTGTATACAACCTCTACTTGGTGTTGTCTCCATGTATCTGTATATAACCTGTCTCAAATTTTTTCGCATTGATTCGAGGTATATATTGGTTAGTAAGTAATATGGAGCTATAAGTCTCCTTGTAAGCCTATATCACATGTCATGTCGTCCAACAGGGCTAGATTAGAATGAACTATTCGATCCTAATATCGGGTTCGGCTAGTTCGTTCTGTTCAGTTTGTAATGTCAATATGACTGGATCATACTATTCGCGACTAGTCTGTTTCGTTCAGCTTGCATTACGTTCTGACTAAATCAGACTATTCGGGGTAGATATTTTTACCCGAGTAGTCTGTTCTATTCAGTTTAGTATTTCGCATAGAGTTATTACCTCTTAATCTTGTTTCGACAATATGCCGGTTACCTGGACCTTTTTTAGTAGAAGTGATTGCCTTTGAGGGCGATATCTGGTGTTCATATCTTGGATTGAATCCTGGAAGGATGTTGATGTTGTTTTCCTCGTATGTGGCTTTCTCTTAGGAAGGGTGGTGTTGCGTGTTCACGTGCTCGCGTGACCTTTCATTTCTGAACTTCTTCCTAATAGTTAGGTGGGGTGACAAGCACCTATTCATTCGGTTCCCCCCAAGTCGATTGGCAGTCGAAATCATCTTTCTTTGCTCTGGTGTGATGAGTATCATTTGCAAGTAGGATAACGCTAAACCCATGTAATAGTCGCAGTTCACAACGTGCCCCCGTTCTTTCGACGAGTGTTGGGCATTTCCCTTGGTGACTGCTGTGTGGCAGCGCACATTCTTGAGGAGGATTTGTAAATTCCCTCCCTCCTATTCCTTGCATTTTGATGCAAGTGTATTTTTTTGTGGAATTGAGTAGGGGTAACTGTTCCCCGCTTGGACGCGTGTCTCGTTGTGGTGAGAAGCATTGGTACGCTTTGTGTCAAATTTGCGCGTTCTTATGATTCTTCATGGTGTTGTACCCCTGTCGTGGCTATGACTTGTAGTTTAACTTCTTTTGAAGTTGTGATTGTGTTACAGATGTGTACATGGTTGAGGAATTTTGAAATGACAAGGTCCCCTGCTTTTCCGTTTGTTGTTATCGGATATAGTGCTTATGTTACTTTAAACATTCGCATTAGCCCGCGCATGCCTGGCTAAGTGCGTGTAAGCATATGCATGTACGCGTAGAAACATGTAGGTGCGCGTAGGCACATGTAGGTGCGCGTAGGCACATGTAGATGCGCGGGATTGCCTGGGGCCTATCCATCCATGTTAGAGTCGCCTCCTTCTTATTTGCTCGGCGAAGGAGTATTTGTAGGATGTCGGAGATATTAAGTCTGTTTCCACTTGGGTAACTTTGGGCTTCTCTCCCACGAACAGGCTCTGGATGTGTGCTCAGGAACGGGTATCTGTCTATATGCTGTGAACCTTTGAGACACGATCCTCGAACTAGTCTTCAACTTCCCGAATTTGATCTCTCGAAATCCGGGTCCTGCACAAGGGGCAGTATCCAGCGTGGAAGAGGGGGGGGATGCTGGTTGGGCCCTCTCCGACGCTCAAGTCAAAATATTTAGAGAGAGAAAGTCTTTAGAGAGAAGTCAGAGCACCCAAAATCCAAAATGAGGGAATTTTTTTTAATGGGAGACCTAGATCCCTATTTATAGGGAACCAAAGGATCGTGCCCGATTTTGAATGGTTTGATGTCGGTATAAAGGAAATCGTATACCGTCATCAAGGTGGACTATGCGCGCACTAACTTCTCGTACTTGGCAAAATAATCAGGATAAGCGCGCGGAGTATGTCGGTAATCCGGATCCACCCGGATTGTCTAACAAGTTCCGGATTGCCTTGTGGCAATCCAGAGGTCCGGAATTCCTTAGGGCAATCCGGAAGTCCCCCGGTCCGGGTACTGCGCGTATTCCGGATCGTTTTTGACTTGGGTGTCCGCGGAAGAGTTCTTTTACAGGTTTTGGAGTATTTTGCGAGGCCCGAAATGTAAATACGAACCCGAATTGGATAGATATTTAACACTTTCCCCGAGTCAAGTAGTGGTTTAAAACCCATGCTTGACACTTTTTAAGATAAGATATTCGTCCAATTTAGGTTCGGTACTGACCTCAGGGGTGGCCTGTTTGTCAATTCGAGTGTAGGGATCATAAAGTTGACCAACTTCAATTTTCCGCCTTATGTACGTAATCTTCTTATAGGGTTAGCGTAGCGGACAATATGCATATAACAACATGCAATTAACGATATATTCGCAATATCATGTAATGAGAGAAATACTTGTAATAATAAAGAATTATACGACGTGATAATATCATGGAACATGATGTAAACATACAACACGTTGTCAACATGTAGATGACGATATAGCAAATGGATGACGTGATCATGCAATAAGCAAAACACTTGGAACAATATAAAATTGGAGAGCATGTACGTAATCATGAAGCATGGTGTAAACGTGAGACATGATGTAAACATGAAATTCATACTTAGATTACAAAAATAATTATGTAACGATCATAAATAAGAATCATGCATGATAAATTCTATGTACGTAATATGTAATAGTAATTACGTGTAGCATGTCATGAAGCATTGTGTAATATGTATGCAATATGAACATAGGAGAGATGCAAAGATGCTTCTAAAGGTTACTAAGGACTTATATGAAAATACATGAAGGTTTAGTCCTTAGCACATGGTGTAGGCACTATTAATGAGAACTAGGAGAGAGAGTAGTCATTAGCTTACATCCTCCCTTGATAGTTTTCAAAGAAGCTCTCCTGGCTTGTTGAGGAGGGAGCTCATGGAGGTGTGAATTTGGAGTAATCACATCATATTTGACATCGATCAAGGTCTAAACCGGGCAAGGAGGAAACCACGACTGTGCGTGAGAAGGAAGGGGCGGCGCGTGGGTTTCTGGGTGGCGGCGAGTAGCAATTCAGACTTGCTTCGTGTCGGTGAGTCCAATTCCGTACATGGCTGGACATTATGTGACTTCGTTTGGTCTTGATTTAATCTTGAAATCACTATGTATCTAGTTACCTCACCATGCAAACAAGGTGTTTGATAAAATGCATTAGAATACTTATCCCCAAATCGGCCAAAATTTTTCCAAGTGCTGAAAATTTTAGAAAAGTGCCAATGAATCGTTATCTTCCCTTATGCATAGTGTTCATTGCCGACATGTTGTTCCATGCCTTAGCCGTTGTTTTAGCATGCTTGATATTGATGATCGGTAATTGTACGTACAGGGCCGTCAATGGTTGTATGTTGGTAATGATAGCTTAGGCAATGTATGTTGAGCATCATGTATAGATTGTCAGTCATTGTCTGCAAACATGTTAAAACACTTAGAAAATATTTCAATAACATCTAGTACTTGTTACCATAGATGTCGTCGTGTGAGCTTTGTCGATAAGCGTTGTAGGAATGTTTAGGAGGTATTATGTAGAAGTTGACAATAGCTACTTGATGCATGCAATCCATCCTTGACGACATGTATGTACGTACATGGAACCACTTTAAAATATTCTCCCCTTGTCGACATGCATTCTTGTCGACATGTATGTACGTACATGGAAATACTTAGAAAATATTCTTCACTTGTCGACATGTATGCACGTACATGGAAATACTTAGAAAATATTCTTCACTTGTCGACATGCATCCTTGTCGACATGTATATACGTACATGGAAATACTTAGAAAATATTCTTCACTTGTCGACATGCATCCTTTTTGACATGTATGTACGTACATGGAAATACTTAGAAAATATTCTTCACTTGTCGACATGTATCATTGTCGACATGTATGTACGTACATGGAAAGACTTAGAAAATATTCTTCACTTGTCGACATGCATCATTGTCGACATGTATGTACGTACATGGAAATACTTAGAAAATATTATTCACTTGTCGATATGTATCCTTGTCGACATGTATGTACGTACATGGAAATACTTTGAAAATATTCTTCACTTTTCGACATGCATCCTTGTCGACATGTATGTACGTACATAGTGCTTGTACACTGATTGGATTGTTGTTTGCCATTTACAGGATTCCAAGTTACGCAATCTCTTTTTCAGAGTTAGTCTTCTTGCCGCGGTCGTCATGAGTAAGTCTTCTATTGTCATTCTGCGAGCGATGTTATGCTCGGATGTTTGATGATGAGTTACATATTGATGGTCTTCGTAACCTTGCTTATATCATCCTTGTAGACTGGTTTATTGGTAAGAACTCTTCCTTACATGCGGAGTCTATTCGCAACACTCCTCCATCCGAGACGTCCGCTTTATCACTTGTTCTTGCTGCCCCCGTGACTTCTGGATATGGTCGCGGAAAGGGGCTCATGGGTAAGATGTTTTTCCTTGTAACTTTTCCTTATCTTTTACTTCTTTGACTCATCATTTGTTTTTTCTTTTTGATTATTCAGTACGTTCCCCTGCTCTTGATGTTTCTGTGGATGATTATCAACTTCCTATCAAGCGATCCGAGGTGGTGTCGCATGTCTCGAGTGATCCTAAGCGCGTAAGGACGAATGCTGCCCCTCCACCTTTGATAAGGGAGGGGAAGTTACTGGATGCACAACGGTATCTTCTGCCCCACAGTCGAGAGATCGACTCGCAGATGATCGCTCCTCGTCTGTCGGTATGAGATGTACTTCGCGTTTCTTGTTATACTCTGATTTTTAACACTTGGTTTTTATTCTTTATTTTTTCCTTGCAGTGATCCCAGCTTTGAAGCGTGATCATCTTCTTCGTCCCTTGGAAGGTGATATATCTGGTGATGCTTGGAAACCTCTTGGTAGGGGTGGTCTTCGCTTTCCTAAAGAGGCGAAACTTAATATGCCGGAGGTTGGTGTTCGTGTGCTGCATAGGAGTGTGCCCCCAGACGATCGACGTGCTTGTCCGAGGACTGATGAAGAAGCCGAGGAGTGTATTGAACATGCTTTGGCCAATTTTGCTCCTGTAAGTTAACAAGTTCTGTTTCCTGATAACTCTCGTGTCGTATTCCTTTGTTGTGTAATATTTATGGCCTTGTGGTTTGTATTATTTTCAGGCTGTGTCTCAGATGGTTAACAGGTCGTCGTATGTTGTGGAGCTTGTTAGTTCTAGAAGAGCTGCTCTCAACAGATGTAACACCGTTAGTCTTGAACTTGCACGTTCTAAGGAGAAGGTGTGTGCACTTGGCTTGAAGATAGTTGATTCCGAGACCAAGTATCAGGTGCAGGAGACTCAAATTTCTGATCTTGAAGCTGAGATGATTGCGCTTGAGAAACAGATTTCTGATGACATCCCATCTCGAGAGGCTGCCTTGATTGCCGCACGTGAGGAACATTATGTGCTTGGAGTTGAAGCGGGTTTTTCCCAGTATATGAGTAGTCCCGCTTTTAGTCTTGCGGCTAAGAAAATAACTGATACCATGATGGGAAAGCGTTCTGAGGATTACTTTCTTCGTGTCAATGTGCTTGCCCCCAACTTTCCTTTTGACAAGCTTGGGCCTTGTTCTGACTATGCCGTTAACTACCTTAAGGCATTTCACACTTTGGGGCTTGATGTATCCGCCTATAATATGATTGAAGATGGAGGAGGTGCTGATGTCGTTGTTGTTTCTCCCGAGCTTATGGATGTTGTTCCACAGCTTACTGGGGATAGCGGAACTTCCCATGTATCTTTGAGTTGATGTTTGAGCTTGATGCTGATTTCCTGGACATGCTGTCTTAGTCCATTGGAGATGATGGTATCTTTGCTTGTATGGTACTTCGTCCTTGGTACTTCGTCCTTTGGACCTGTTTTTAATAATAATAAACATGTGATAGCTTGTTAGTAATATTTCGTACCTTGCGTTATTTTCATTGTCCGTATGTATTGGACTTGCATGATAGGATTGAACTCTTTGTTGTGATGGATAGAACATACGATGTTGCGACTTGCGCATTGCAGGGTGTTATGTACACTTGGTACTTGTAGCATTGCAGGTAGTAATGTACTTGGCACTTGGCCTTTGACATGTAGCAGTGTCGTCTTGACATAGCAAGACTTAAGTTTATACCGTCTCTTAGTTCCACTCTAAGGCGACATTGTTGCAAGATACTTCTTGCTAATTTTGCTGTTTTTTCGTTGTATGCTAAAGAGCAAGATAACATTATACAAGACTCGACTTGTAAGTTTGATGAGTTTTTACAAGGTTTGCTTTTAAAAGCGTATAACATGAAGCTATCCTTTTTCAGGCCTAAGTCTTCATGGTGTATGAACTCTTAAGTGAGTATACATACTTTAGTGTGTGGGGTTGTCGTCTATTAAGAGGATTTCCGCCACGGTGGGGTGATCAGTCCCATAATGTATTTGCCGCATCCTGTTTTTTATTCAGGGAATGGCTATGAACATGAGGATTTGCCCGAAGGATTTCACAACATGCCATTTTTTAGAAGTAAACATGGGGTTTGCCCTTTTGAAAAGGATGTCGCAACATGTTACTTTTGATAGATGTGAACATGGTTTTATCCTTACAAGGAGGACATTGCACCATGTCACTTTTGGAGCATTGCATGATGTTGCTTTTGAGTGAATATTACTTTGAATTTTTTGAAGATGAACTTGTTGATGTCGCCTATTATAAGTTGCATGGCGTGATGATTTGTTGATATGAGTAGTATGCACGTTGTTTGCTACTTGATGTTAATCAAGAGTATCACGCTGACGGCGCCAAATGTTAATTCTGTTTCCACTTGGGTAACTTCGGGCTTCTCTTCCACCAACGGGCTCTGGATGTGTGCTCAGGAACGGGTATCTGTCTGTATGCTGTGAACCTTTGAGACACGATCACTAGTCTTCAACTTCCCGACTTTGATCTTTCGAAATCCGGGTCCTGCACAAGGGGCAGTAACCAGCATGGAAGAGGGGGGGAATTCTGGTTGGGCCCTCTCTGACGCTCAAGTCAAAATATTTAGAGAGAGAAAGTCTTTAGAGAGAAGTCAGAGCACCCAAAAGCCAGAATGAGGGAATTTTTTTAAAAATGGGAGACCTAGATCCCTATTTATAGGGAACCAAAGGATCGTGTCCGATTTTGAATGGTTTGATGTCGGTATAAAGGAAAACGTATACCGTCATCACGGTGGACTATGTGCGCACTGACTTCTCGTACTTGGCAAAATAATTGGGATAAGCGCGCGGAGTATGTCGGTAATCTGGATCCACCCGGATTGTCTAACAATCCGGACTGGGTCCGGATTGCCTTGGGGCAATCCGGAAGTCCCCCGGTCCGGGTACTGCGCGTATTCCGGATCGTTTTAGACTTGGGTGTCCGCGGAAGAGTTCTTTTACGGGTTTTGGAGTATTTTGCGAGGCCCGAAATGTAAATACGAACCCGAATTGGACAGATATCTAACAGGAGATAACTATGTCGCCTTTTCCACGTTATGGGTTTGGCACAGATGTGCGTATAGCGCAGGAGTCGATATTGAATAACGTTCTGCAATGGTGATGAAGTTGTTCCTTGAATGGTTCCCCCCTTCTTTTTATCGTGATGCGATGTTTGAAGTGTTTGGATTCCTTCATAGAGGTGTAATTAGCGCATGCCCCCGGTTGGGGATTGACGAGCAAATTAAGGATTTAGCGCGGTCGCGGCATATTGAGCAGTTGTGTCGGAATCGGATGATGATAATTGTTCCGATTGTATGTTGCCTTTCCTTAGTGGGGTTTGGAATCGTTGTCATTGCTCTTTTCATCTGTTATGGGTCGTTTTTTATACCTATTGTTTTGTGTCCGTCATGTTGCGCGTTGTTTGCGCGTTGGTTGTTGCACCTTGTCCCCATGGGGTGTTGCTATGTCTAGCATTGGGTACACTGTAAAGACGTATGCACTTTGTATGTGCGCGCATTTTCTAGCTGGTCGTTGGATGCAACTTGTTGAGGTAATGCGACTAAAGTCGTGTCTTCCCCCTTTGTGTTTTCTTTTATTCCTATTCTCCCTTGTCATAAGATAGAAATTTGTAATGTATAAAAATAGTTATAACATTCAGTTTATAGTAAGGGTTTACTCTCTGTGTTGGTCGTGAGAGTTCCTCGGTTTGAGGTCTCGTCAACCTTGTGTTGAATATATACTTGCTTTGTGTTGATCGCCCATAGGTACGACTTGCAATTATGTTACTTTATATATATAGTTGTTACTGTAAAGGATACGCTTGTGATAGGCGTGCTAGCGGGTGTCTGGGGGATTCGCATTGGTACCCCTACCATAAGGTTTGGACTAGGTCGTCTTGTCAATGGCTTTAGTCGAAGACGATTTCTAGCGGTAGCGATCCCTTCGCCGAGCGGAGTGATCACGACACGTGAAAACTGTGTGTCGAATTTCGATGATTGGTGGTAATAGATGTCGCAATTGTGGCAGTGTTAGTGGTGATATCAGCGATTACTGCTTCCTTGGTGAACCCTGTTGTAGGGGTGACGGTAGACGCAGTCGCCATAGCGCTGGTTACGACGTCAGAGTAGCGCGGCATAGCGCGACGTAGCACTCCAGTGTTGGGTGCATGTCTCTTTTCTGGACCATGCATCTCCTGTTGGGAAGCCTCTATGAATGTCCACGTTTGGATTGGTTCATCATCATCTTGGTGTTCTTCAGCATGTTGCATTTTCTAGGACGCGTATGCTTTCCTTGCATAACACCCCCATGTATGACGTATATGTTTTCCATATAGCTGTTGCTGGTAAGCGAGAGCTTGTTAGTTCGAATCTCGCGGACGACGCCAAAATGTTGGATCCTGACTCTTCGCGGGTCGTTGACTCGAATTCGTCGGGTCCTTGAAGTGTTGTGTAGTTATGCTAACGGGTTGTCTGAGCTCGCGGGTGTCCGACAATCGGGATGTCGGACTGTCGAAATTTCGGGGATTCGGAGTGTCAGACTTTCGGAGAGTCGGAGCATCGGACTGTCGGAGAGTCGGAGCGTCGGAATGTCGGGGACTTGCAGGCCCTTTAAATGACTAAGTGTTTGAATGTCTTGCAGTGTCCGGGCATGCGTGCACCACGCGGTGTATGCGTGTGTGCGCGCCCTGTGGAGTATGCGTGTATGCATGCCTTGCAGTGTATGCATGTATGCATGCCTTGCGATGTAGAAGCTCCTCTTCCTGACACAAGGGGCAATATCGCACACCACGCAGAGGGGGGGTGGAGTGCGATGAACCCTCTCTGATACTTAAATCAGAGATCTAGAGAGAGGTCAGAGCTTCCGCGTCAACATAATTGTGAAATGGGTGAGTGGATTCCATTAAATAGTAGTTCCTAAACCCGGACCCGGTTTTGAACGGTCCGACGCCGGTTTAGTGTAAAATACGAACTGTGCGTAGACGAGAGTAAAGCTAACATCTGGAAGGTCCCTACGTTTAGTGTGTATGTAAGGGTTTGCGTGTCGTCGCGAGGAACAATCCGGACCACACCGGGATATCGCGATAATCCATAGTGGTCCGGAGTGTAGTACAATCCGGACCCGGTCCGGATTGTCATCACAATCCGGACGTGGTTTTAGCCCGGGAAGCGTACGCACACGTCCCGAACCTTTTTAAACTCGCGGGTAAATAATTCGAAACCGTTGGTAGGTTTGATGTGTAAACGAAGTCCAAATAATGTAAAACGAACCCGAACCAGACGTATACCATCAGGATACTTCTTTGAAGAAGTTCGGTGCCTTTGAAATTGAACTATACTCCCACAAGGAATAATGCTCCCACTAGGAATAATACTTCTACTGGGAACAAGGGCGTTGCTTGAACCTTCACCTACAACTTTTCTTGGAAGTCCTCTTGGTCTCGGGATTCGACCTCTGAGATGAATTTCACGGTTGCTAACACCAGGAACCAAGTTGTTTGTCCCACTCCCAATATTACCAGCAGGTAGTTGAGGAATTATAGGATTCTCATCCAACGGTTCAAGAAGATGATGATCAGGTTCCATTTGATTCTCACCCGAAGCAACAATTATCTGCGTGATTGGATCGACTCCTCCCACTAGACTTATTATGAAAATAAAATTCATTCTCATTTACCATGTCGTTCACCGGTGTTGCCTCCTCTAATATCCAACTCGAAGTAAGTTGGACCTGACTATCATCATCAAGTACTAGTTTAATTAAGACTTCATTCGTGTTGGATATCTGTCCAATTCGGGTTCGTATTTACGTTTCAGACCTCGCAAACACACTAGAATCACAAAACGGATATTACCGCAGTCACCCCGGGTCAAAACGGTGCGGATGGCGTCGCACCCGGACCGGGGACCTCCGGATTACCTACATGTACTGCGCGTATACACCTATTTTTTCTAAGTATGAGAATTTAGTGCGCGTATAGCCAACCTCGATGTCGGTAAGCGTTTTCCTGTAAACCGACATCAAACCGGGCACAGTTCTCAGGTTTCCTATAAATAGGGGCCTAGATCTCTCATTTTAGGAGGTTAACGGAAAACTCTGGAAAATTGGCTATTTGTGCTCTGACCTCTCTCTAAACTTTCTCTCTCTAAAATACTAACTTTAGCATTGGAGAGGGCACAACCAGCACCACCCCCCCTCTCCATGTTGGTTATCGCCCGCTCTGCAGGACCCGACGTATAGAAGATTGAGACAGAGATCAAAAGTTAGTTCGGGGATCGAGGTAGAAGCCAAAGTTAGTTCGGGGATCGAGGTAGAAGCCAAAGTTAGTTCGTGGATCTAGGATCGAGGTCCCTGAAAAGAAGTTTGAGATATCCCAAGTGGAATCTATCTCAACACTTGGCGCCGTCAGCGTGATTCGAACAAGAAGCCGTTCCATACCGCAAGCTATGACAGGCAGACGTACGAAGAAGGCGGGGGCAGACAAGCTGAAGCCGACGAGAAGCAAACAAGGACCTTCTCACATTCCAGATGCAGAGTCTACTGCCTCCTCCATGTTAACCGAAAATGCGCCTTCCGTGCAGCATGGTCCCGACGTCTAGAACGAGGTACCGGTGCACGAGCTCGAGCAAAGGATGGAAAGGAATGAAGAGTTCCCATACAGGATGCCAGCTGACGGAGTGCAGCAGAAAGCAGGAGGCGCAAGCAACATGCCATCATTCACACCAGCCATGATGGATGCGCTTGAAGAACTTATCGCATTCAGGGAGACTCTAAAGAATCAAGGATACACCGGATCCTCCATGCCAACAAGCAATGTGCCTTCCGCACAGCATGGCCTTGAAGTCCAGAGTACGATGTACATTGCATCCTATTCGAAGAAGATGGCAAATGTACATGTGATCAATGAAGACTTTGATGCTGGAGGCGAGAAGTCATACGAGCAAGAAGGGTACATTGCAAAGACAGTTCACAAGTCCCAGGATGCGGACATGAAGTATGCTGACATGAAGTATGCCGACATAAAGGATGCCGTCATGGAGGATGCTGCCATAAAAGATGTCATTGGTGTCTCATCAAAGGAAAAAGAGCACAATGTGCACCACGATGCCTTGTTCATAACCACGCAGAAGTCGACAAGAAGTCAACTTGGATCCTCCCACATGCCTGTTGCCACATCCAATGCCTTCTTCATACCAACAAGAAGTGCGCCCTTCGCACAGTATGACCAAGGAGTCCACAATGCAAAGCACGTTACACCCCCGCTGGGATTTTAGCCTAAGAAGCACATCAATGAAGAATTTCCTTATGGGATGCCAGAAGAGGGAGTCCACCGATATGAAGGTGTCAACCCGCCACTACCTATCACTCCTACCATGATGGCCGCGCTCGAAGAGCTGCTTGCATTCCGAAGGATGCAAAGGAACCAAGGATATGCCCCGCCACCACCACCTCCGCCTCCAAACAACGGACAAACCAAGGGGAAAAGAGCAATGTCCCGAAAAACAAGTCATCAAGACATACTGCACCAAGGAGTAGGGGCAATTCACGGAATGTACCTTCCAGTACCGACAAACAAGGCAAGGAGTTGCGCGCCCATACAACCCGTATATGATAGCACAACACCAAGAAGGGACATGGAGACAACCTCCAACCTCTCACTCAAAGATACACAAGGAAGGTTCCCCCACGATGACAAGCCAAGACGACGCTAACATCCGTCACAAAGAGAGATGAAGAAAACCTGTTGATAACGATGATGTCCCAATCGTGGGACTTACAACAAGAACCTTGAAGGCAATAATGGAGGAAAAGATGGACGCTTCCTGGGAAAAGAGACAACAAAAACAAAAGATGCCATTCCAGTCAGACGTCCAAAGGCTCAAAGAAACCAATCTCGCCAAATGTGTTCCATTGAACACACCGCTTTCTGTCATCTTGAAAGAAATAAAGGAGACCAAGCTTTGGAAAACGCCCTCTAAATTCGTCAAAGGCCCATTGGGAAAAGATGAAAGAAAATGGTGTGAAAATCACGAAGTATATGGCCACGAGACGGACAGCTGTGTCAGCCTAAGAGTCCATGTAAACAGCTTCATCTTAAAAGGAGAAATTAAGAAGTATATCCACCAAAGCAATAAGCATCAAAAGAAGTCTCATGTGGAGTCTTCAGGAAAAGGAAAAGGAAAAGAAAAGGCGAATAATAATCCACCTCTCGCGA
Source organism: Clarkia xantiana subsp. parviflora (assembly GCA_036873135.1). Classification (NCBI taxonomy): domain Eukaryota; kingdom Viridiplantae; phylum Streptophyta; class Magnoliopsida; order Myrtales; family Onagraceae; genus Clarkia; species Clarkia xantiana. The sequence goes on from JAPTYO010000001.1 coordinate 15,744,060, forward strand.
AGCGTGGGAAAAACAACGTCATTCAGGGAACCAATTATGACGACTTCTACAGTCCTTGGAGCACGAAGGTGGAAGAAACAAATGTCAAACTCTCGGAAAACAAGCTTCCCCGTCCACTAGAGCCAATGACTACCTTCCTTGGCAAGAATGTTGAAGAACGATACAAGAACCATAAAACTGGGGGGCATAATACCAAAATTTGTTCATCCCCAAGGGTTGAGATTGAAGAGCTTAACACGCTAGATGCACTGAGGAACTATGTGGCACGTGGCAGAATCAACTTGCCGACAAGTCACCTATGAAGACGTCAAACACATCATCAATCCCTTTATCTTCTTTTTTGCATATCTACTCTAATTCTTTTTAGATTAAGTACAACTTATGCTTATTGGCCTTAGTACTTTTCAAAAAGAGCAATCAGTTGACGCCTTCCTGTAATCCGTTGTATGAACTCCAAAATATCTAATGAAGGTTAAATCTACTTTCGTAGGTACCTTATTGCACTATGCTCATTACTTTGGAATAAAACCAAAAACAACACACATATTAATCGCGTCAACAACACAAGCTATCGCACTAGGAACAACAAACAGCTTAGGCCATATAACACCCATATGTCTATTATCAACACCAAGCATCGCCCTCAAAAGACGATATCTCCAACTAAAACAAGGTCTAGGTAACACGTGTTATTGCCAAAGGTAAACTCAGGTATGAGATAACAACTTCACAACAGCACTACTATGAATAAAGTAGACCACTCAAGAAGGACAACTACTCAGTGTAGCCTGGTTTAGTCAAAATAGAATCCAAGATGAACAGAACAGACTAGTCGCGAATAATCTGATCCAGTCATATTGGCATTGCAGGCGATAGAGCCATATGAGGAGATTTATAACTCCATTCTATTCCTTAACCAATATATATCTCAAAGTATTGCGACTAATTTGAGACAGGTTATATATACATCCAAGAGATATCTCAATGACACATCTTATTTGGAGAACAACACTAGGAGGAGGTGTATGCAACACTCTCTGGAATTCTCTATCTATGGACATTCTACTTAGGCATCTAAGCCAAGTAATGTTCATGTATATATCATTTGAATCATCACAACAATTCTCCAAGTTAATTATAACTCGCGACATCTCAGAGAATATTCTACTCAAACATCAGCTCTTACCTTGGAAACGATACAAATCAACGATCATATATATGTATGTGCATCATACTAAGGAAGCATCGACGCGTATCGACTAAAGGATGCATACAACAATGCATAGTCTCTCCTTGTACGTACATATTCACAAACACATACAGTGAGCGGTACTTGAAAAACTCAGCTCCCGACATGTCCGCACCTATCACATCTGCACTAAGGGAAGTTTCCTACACAACGAAGGGATCCTCGTATCAGATTCCAATACTCTATTTATTATATGCATTAGTTAAAAGGAAATCCATAACTCCAAATTTTTACAAACTTGCAAACATTGCAATTATCTAACAAAGCACAACCTTGTTCGTAGGTACATACTACACTATCATTACTACATTGGAATTACGCCAGGTAGCAACCTACGCGCATAATATCTACTTCAACAATACAAGCTAAGCATTATGTTCAAGGAAGGACTTATGGCATACAGCGCTGACATACCTATTATCTACATCAACAAGGAGTTTATTTCTCCATCTATAACGTCGTCTATCTCAAGAAGATGTCGGCAACACAAAGCCATCGCGCTATGTGCACAGTCAACTTATATGTCGCAATGACAACTTGCGGATTATCTACAAAAAGGGACTTATAAAATTCTCTATTCAAAGTGACGACTATTCCAAATGCGTCAACAACAAGCAATATATTGGATAAACACCAAGATTTACTATCAAAAGTAGCATGCTGTGGTATCCTCTATGCAAGGGCAAACCCCATGTTTACTTCTAAAAAATGGCATGCTACGAAATGATCTTAGAAGCAAATCCTCATGTTCATATTCCCTGCATACAAACCAGGATGCGGCACTTAGATGGGACTGATAACCCCATCGTGGCGGAAGTCCTCTTGTTAGACGACAACCCCACATATCTACAAAGTATGTATATCCCTCTTAAGGGTTCATACGCCATGAAGATACATTCCTTGTTAGGATGGCTTCATGTACATTCAAACTATACATATCCTCTTAAGGATGCAGACATAAGGAAGACCTGTACCTTAAGTGGGCAGGCTTCATTCAAAAACGCTATCAGGAGCGCACCCTGTTTGAAAAACTCACCAAACTTACAAGTCGAGTCTTGTACAACGTCGCCTTAGAGTGGAACTAAGAGACGGTATAAACTTAAGTCTTGCTTCGTCAAGACAACACTCCTACATGTCAAGTGCCAAGTACATTACTACATGCAATGTTACAAGTACCTAGTGTACACATCTTACCATGCCTTGGAATCTAACCAAGAGGGGCGCTCATAACACTCAACAATACGCGACATACAGTCGCAACTACAGACATCATGCTCATCAACTAAGGATATATATCTTATCATGCAATTCCAATACATACGGACAGTGAAGATAACTCAAGGGTTCAACATGCTGGAAGCAGACAACTTAATACCAACCAAGAGTGCGACATAACTCTTCAACATGGGCGCGACAAGCAGCAATACATGCATCAAAAGCAGCCATCTTCAAGTTCAAGCTTCAAGTGTGAAGAAGTAAACAATGCTTACCTCAATGGGAGGAACGTTCCTCCTTGGGCCGGTCCCTCGAACGGGGGGCAGAAGGCGTCACCGCACGACCCTCAACTCTATTCCCTTTATCGCAAGAAGGAATTGGCACGGTCGCACTCGGCATAGAGAACTAAGAATCGCTCGAGGAACACACCCCTGCGACGGATCTTTTGAATTGTGCTAAAGCCAGGAATTGCAACCATGCGTTCAGTCGCATGTACGGAGCAACTTGCAAACAAAAGCAACATTAAAGCAACAACTTGGAAAATTAACAAGTTCAAAGAAGATACAAGGAGGTGCCTTACTCACAAGTTCTTTACTGCAACCATGTATAGAGACTCCAGAGTAGCGGGGGCAATGGGGCGGACATCTTTTCCAATAAGTGGATTACCATGAACATCGGCTGTCTGCAAAGACGAGCTTTCTCCATCAGTCCGACCTACATTGCAGCATGATACAAATTATAAAGATCATCAACATACCAAATCTTCGGAAAGAAGTATATGAATACCGACGCCAATTAATCAAGCAAAGACGTCAACATCTACACTTGGTGCATGTTTAGCTACTCAACCATGTCGACATCCGGACATAGAGTTACTCGCAGAATGGGAATAGTGGACTTACTCATGATAACAAGGACGAAATATTTTATATGTGTTTTACCATGACAGCCGACGACATGCACCATATCTCTACATCAAGTCTATGGATACAGCGCGCATATAAATGGATATAGAAAAGATTCTAAGTGTGGGGGCAAGTGCACGCATACAAGCGTGTATATACAAGCGTGCGCATACAGCTGTCGACATATGGCAAGGTTTCGACTATCAAGTGATATGTTCTAAGTGTTCCACTATGTTAGCAATCGACACATAACAAGGTGTCGACCATCAAGGAATATTTTCTAAGAGTTTTGCTCAGGATGACAGTCAGCATACAACAAGCTGTCAGCATACTATCAAATATCTATGTACGACAAGGTGCCGGCATGTAGCAAGATATGGCTGAAATATTTTCTAAGTATTTCACTTACGACATGGGACTATATTCGACAAGAAATCAACCGTCAGAAAATATTGTCTAAGTATTTCCTTGATGTCAACAATTAACAAGCGACACTGAATCAACTATCTAGGAGCATTCTCCAATTATACTAGCATGAAGACGGATAACGTACATCAAGTGGCAAACACCAACAACTATGAAATATTTTCTAAGTGTTTCTATGCCGTGCGGTCGACAAGAATCATATGGCTACATCAGTGATAACAAGCACTAGATATTATTGAAATATTTTCTAAGTGTTTTAGCATGCTTGCAGACAGGGACCAATGATCAATACATGATGCTCAATGCACATTGCCTAAGGCATCACTACCAACACACAACCTTTGACGACCATGTACGAACAACCACCGATCGTCAACATCGAACATACTAAAACAACGACTGAGGCATGGAGCAACATGTCGGCAATGAATGCTATGCATAAGGGAAGTATAACAATTCATTTGCACTTTTCTAAAATTTTCAGCACTTAGAAAATTTTTGGCCGATTTGAGGCTAAGTATCCTGATGCATTTCATCAAACACCTTGTATGCATGTTAAGGTGACTACTCCAAATTCACACCTCCATGAGCTCCTTCTTCAACAAGCAAGGAGAGCTTCTTGAAAAACTATCAAGGGAGGATGTAAGCTAATGACTACTCTCTCCCCTAATTCTCATTAATAGTATCTACACCATGTGCTAAGGACTAAACTCATATCTATTTTCGCATAAGTCCCTAGCATCATGTATAAGCATGTTTACATCTCTCTTATGCTTGCATTACATACATGCTCCCTAATGTTGCATGACGCGCTACGTACACTCATTATCGCATGTTGCGTACGTATAGGCTATTATTGCATGTTATTATTTTTATGTGTGCATAAATTTAACTTATGATTGCTATATGATTATTTTTATGATCTAAGTATGTATTGCATGTCTACATCGTATTACATGCTTACATCGTTTTCTATGTTTACATCATGCTTCATGTTGACAAGCATGTTCTCCAATTTTAAATTCCTCTAAGTATTTTACTCATTACACAATTATGTCATCCATGTGCTATGTTGTCATCTCCATGTTAACATCATGCTGCACGTTTACGTCACGTACCATGATAACACCGCGTTGTATAATTATTTATTATTACAAGTATTTTTCTTATTGCATGTTATTATGAATAAGTCGTTAATTGCACATTATTATATGTATACCGTCCGTTACGCTAACCCCGTGAACAGATTATGTACGTTCATCGAAAAAATAATGATGGACAAATTTGTGTTCCACGCATTCGATTGACAAACAGGCCACCCCTGAGGTCAGTGCCGAACCTAAATTGGAAGAATATCCTATCTTAAATAGAGTCAAGCAAGGGTTTTGAACCGTTACTTGACTCGGGGGCAAGTGTTGGATATCTGTCCAATTCGGGTTCGTATTTACGTTTCGGACTTCGCAAACACACTAGAATCACAAAACGGATATTACCGCAGTCACCCCGGGTCAAAACGGTCCGGATGCGCGTCGCACCCGGACTGGGGACCTCCGGATTACCTACACGTACTGCGCGTATACACCTATTTTTTTTCTAAGTATGAGAAGTTAGTGCGCGTAAAGCCAACCTCGATGTCGGTAAGCATTTTCCTGTAACCCGACATCAAGCCGGGCACAGTTCTCAGGTTTCCTATAAATAGGGGCCTACATCTCTCATTTTAGGAGGTTAACTGAAAACTCTGGAAAATTGGTTATTTGTGCTCTGACCTCTCTCTAAACTTTCTCTCTCTAAAATACTGACTTTAGCATCGGAGAGGGCACAACCAGCACCATCCCCCCTTATCGCCCGCTCTGCAGGACCCGGCGTATAGAAGATTGAGACAAAGATCAAAAGTTAGTTCGGGGATCGAGGTAGAAGCCAAAGTTAGTTCGTGGATCTAGGATCGAGGTCCCTGAAAAGAAGTTCGAAATATCCCAAGTGGAATCGATCTCAACAATTCGTTTTGATGTTACCAGTCTTAGGAAATTTGACCTCAAGGAACATAACGAATCTGGAATCATGTTCGACCACGCCACCATCCTCCTGATCCGCCACAAACACGTATCCCTTCGATTTCTCAGAGTACCTTATACAGATATTTTTTAGGAAACTAGGTCCAACTTGTCGAATCGGCTGTCGGTTTGATGTGTGTATGCTGCGCAACCCAAAGGTCGCAGCCTGGTAAGATCCATCTATTTACTAGTTCATAGCTCATATGGTGTCATGTCCGCCGATTTTTAAGGAACGAGGTTTACTGCATGAGTGGCAGTCAACAACGCATCATCTTGGAAGGAGATCGGAAGTTAAGCTTGCGACATCATGGTTCTGACCATGTCCATGAAGTGTGTAATTAAGATGCTCTGCCAATCTTATTCGTTAAAGGTGTATTAGGAATGTCGTTTAATGGATAATTCCCTTTTTCATCGCATACTCATATTTGCGGTTTTGTCTGCCTCTGTTCGTACATTAGGTTATCACATTTTGCTCGATTATAATTCTCCACAAGAAGTTACATGTTTAAGATCTGAAATAGGTATTTTTGCAAATGAAAATTTATTTCGAGATTGGATTCAAACACTTCACATTAAATTTGTACTTCGAATTGATGTGTCCTATCTATCGAATGACATGCGCGCTACGCGCGAGACGACAGGTGTTACCCATGGTGTAGTCGTTTCGTTTCCAAAATTAAATTTAATTGGTTTCTCACATCTTCGTCGTTACAATTTATTTATTTTCATGGAGTACTAACAAATAAGGAATATTAAATCTATTCGCGTTCTAACTACACAATCGACGGGTTTATAACAATTATGATGGATTATGTTAATCGTTTCGTTTTACTCGACCAGTTGTCCTGGCGGATATTTTGGTTCCTAAACCGTGGTTTGGATTTTCGTTTCGGATCGTTCCCTTTGACCGGGCCGATTATTGATAAGTAAATTATACTTCGAATCGAATAAAAATTACATTATCCAATATCTCTGAATCTTAAATAACCAAAATTCAACAATACTAAGAACGATTAAAAGGACACTAGTAAGGTTCCAATCATATAGCAACAACAAATAGAGAATTTAATAGACTTGAACTTCTTGTAAGCATATGGTGTTGTCGTAAATGGAAGCCAATTATATGTATATGTTACCTAAGTTAATTGGGTACATTTCATTTTAGGACATTGGGCAAGACCCAAATCCTAATTGACATGAGAGGCCCAAAATTGGGTCTCCCTATACTACACATGGCTGGCCGAATTATGGGTGGGGGTAAAGTGGACTTTTGACCACTTTACTCATCCTATATATATGGGGAGTTGAGGGTTTTATTAGGGTTAATCACAATTCTCTTTAAGTGGTGTTTTGAGAGAAAACCATTCCCTTAGAGAAATCATATTCGGCTGAACCATATATCCACCAAGGGTGTGCCAATTTGCTTTCGAGCAAACTCTCCGGAAATCTGTCCCTTGCCGAGAATCGATCAGAGGCTTTGCTGTGAAAAATATACCACGTAGGGATTCCTTCACAAGAACCCCTACGGGTGCCGACCGGAGGATCGTGAACTCCCTCCTGTAAAGATCTTGGGACTACGGACAACTGTAGAGGTATGTTCGAATTTCCGCTGCGTAATTTCGATTACTAGCATGTACCATGGTTTTAGTTTCCGTAGTGATTACTCCCCGTAATCTAACAGTGGTATCAGAGCCTGTATTAGGAGTTTATAAATTTGATAAAATCGATGTTCATAATCTTTAATCAAAATTGAATATTGGCTTATAAATCTTAGTAAAATTTGATCTTAAAATTTGACCACAAAATCCAAATTAGCCGTTGCTATCCATGGTCGCCACTGCCTTGCCACGGATCGTATTTCTTAGATCACGTAATTAAAGAGTCATCCGACAGTAATGCTTGATTATAATACCATGAGGGAGGTTACTGTGCATTGTGAATTGGCCTTTAGTGGACGTAGGTTTTGTCCAACAGCATGGCTTATATGAAATTCAAAAAGGATCACTTCATGTTTTTGTTCAAACTCATTCTTAAACACAAATTATATTGTCCGTAACATCACGGCGGTAATCAGACCCTTAAAATCCGACGTGTTGGGAAGCACGAATTTGGCTATGATAGACGTACTTCCCAAGCCTTGCAAGCGTTTGGAAGGTAAAAATAGTGAATCGTAGCATTGTGTTACATATTTTGGGTATTTTGAAATAATTGGCAGCAATGTGGAGTTTGTGGGGTTCAATCCGTGTACAAGAATTTGTCTCGAGTCCGTCAAGAGTTTGGCCCGCGACATCGAGTGATTTTCCCGTGTCCATCCCAAGATTGTCCCGTACGAGCAAAGAGTTGTCCCGTACCAGCAAAGCGTTTATCCCGTACCAGCCTCAACACTCGTCCCGTGCATTCAGTGTGTTCGTCCCGTGCATTTTGTGTTCTTTGCCCGTGCTTGGTGAGTGCCAGTCCCGTGCCCAGCAGATGCCCCAGACGAAGCTGCCAGTCAAGTGCTTGGCCCATGCTTTTAGTGTGTCTGGCCTGTGCTTTTAGTGTTCATGGACCGTCCTTTTAGTGTGCTCAGCCCCTGCTCAGCTGGATTGGACCAGAGTTGGCTGGAAACCCATGTTTGATGGAAGGACAAGCCCAGGCCTGTGTGGACCGAGATTAAGGGATGCAAACAAGATATTTGGCTGTCAAGGATGATCAAATCTACCCAAGATATGTGGAGATTCTATCTATAGCTATATTTAAGGGAACTTAGATATATTTGTGGATTTTGTAATAGCTATGGATATATATATAAATATATATCCTAGCTAATTATAGATAGAATTAGATAAGATATAGATATAGATTTACCTAGGGCAGCTAGGATCCGAAATTTATATAAAGGGAGTGTCCCTTGTGTTGTAAATCAGATTTTGTACACCCAAATTGCTACAAGTCTGAGGAGTGAAGTCAGCGTCTCAATTAGAGGGTGTAATTCAGGCGCGTTGCCGATATTGAGTAATAAAGGCAAGTGTTCAACGATCTTTATATTGTGTTCTTCGATTTAATTGTGTTTGCTACGTGTTTGATCTTGTTCTTCGAATTTCCTGGTGCGTTTCTTGAGCAGGAATCCCTTGGCTGCGTTTTCTGGCTGGTTCGAGTCTTTTGGCTGCGTTGGACCCGTGTGTTGGCTGGTGATTTCGAGCAGGGAATCACGCCAGCAAGTGCTATACTTAGGCGAAAAATAAGCCCTAATTTAGCCCTTGTGACATTGGTATCAGAGCCAGGTTCCAACAAGAAGGAGCTGTCGTATCCAAGATCGAATATTTCTTTGCGGTAAAGAAAGCTGAAACTGCGGGATGTCGGTGGAAGAAGTCATTGCGAAGTGCAGGGAAATCCTTGCTAGTGCGGAGGAGGATCAGTCCATCAAGCACATATTGACGGTGCTGGTCAATCTGCACGAGCATAGGTAAGGAGTGGAAACGCGGATGACGGAAATCGAGACAAGGTTGGCTGCACAACTGAGTCGTGTCCGGGAGGTGGAGGTCTTTGCGGAATCAGTTCGTGAGGACTTGAAACTGATAAAGAAGAGTGTGAAGAGTCGCTCCGACGTGAGAGTTAAGGTACGTGAACCAAAACCCTTTCTTGGTGTTCGTGATTCCCAGGCCTTGGAAGATTTTTTGTGGCGTATGGATCAATACTTCGAGGATGCTGAAGTACCTGAGTCGAAACAAGTGAGGTGCGCGACTGCGTACTTCGAAGGTGATGCGATTGCTTGGTGGAGAAGTTATCTAACTTCTTGTGATGCGAATGGGGGGGAACCTTTGACTACTTGGGAAGATTTGCGCGGAGAGTTAAAAGCTCGTTACATGCCAAACAATAGTGCTTGGGTGGCTCATGAAAAGCTTTTGAATTTGAAGCAGACGGGTTCGATTCGTGAGTACATTGAGCAATTTACGGCGATCATGACCGCGATCCCGAGCATGGAAGAGGAGGATAGGCTCTTTCACTTCGTGAAGGGTTTGCAAGATTGGGCTCAGGTGGAATTACATCGTCGAGGGGCCAAGGACTTGAAGGCTGCAATAATTGCTGCGGACGGATTGATCGAGCTTCGAGCCTTGAAACAGTCGGAAGATGCTAGCCGCGAAGGTAAGGAGCAGAGGGCTTCCAAACATCGTGACAAAGGGAAGGGGACGTCCAAGCCCCAACCCAATGGGAAGCAAGATAAGGGCGACTCTAAGGGATCAAATTGGAAGGATCCGAAACCTCACCGCGGATGCCTTATTTGCGATGGGCCGCACATTGCCCGTGAATGTCCCAAGAGACCTAATGAGAAGTTGAGTGCAACAAGGGTGGCCGATGATACGTCGGACGAGGAGGAAGCAGTGACCCGGATTGCTCCATTGCAAGTGCTAGGAGTAATGGTGACGAGCAAGGTAACTAAAAATCCTTTGTTAGTCCATATTAATGCTTGTCTTGATGGAAAGGATGCAGTGGTGATGGTGGATACCGGATCGACACATTCTTTGTGTTCCGAAGAAGCATGCGCAAATCTGGTATTCTAGGTCCCTAAGTACTCAGGGCGTGTCAAAGTGGTGAACTCGGAAAGCATGGAGGCGAAGGGCACGGTACGTATTCAAGCGGAGATTGGAAATTGGCGTGGCCCGATCGGGTTTCTGGTGGTGCCAATGGATGATTTCGATTTCATCCTTGGAAACAGCTTCATTGTAAGAAACAACGTGATGGTGATGCCTTATCTTTGCGGAATTATGATCAACGACCCGAAGGAACCCTATTTTGTGCCAGGCGTTCGACAAGTCCCGAAGGCAAGGAGGTCGGTTGGTTACGTTTCAGCTATGCAGCTAGCGCATGAGCTGGGACAAGAAGAAAACGTCCAGGATCTAATCCAGCTGAAACCGGAAGAGTGTGGGAACTAAGAAGGTGGAGGCGCCATGGGAATCCAGCTGCAAGGAAGGCCAAGACGAATGATGGGAGCAAGTCAAGGCGCAGTGGAGTCCAGCAAGTATGGAAAAAGCGGTCTTCTACTCCTTACAGGGAGACGAGTGAGTTTGGCGATCCGAAAGTCAAATTCAAGGTGCGCATTGGTGGAATGGTGTGCAAAGGGACCAGCTTGTTGAAGGATGGATTGGATCAGAGTTCGGCACTTGTGCCTGAAGTACGCGGCTCGGAAGTGAGAAATGAGCTGCCATCGAGTGATGAGAAGACCGTCCTAACAAGTCAAGAGATTGTTAAGATTGCAGCCGACGCAGAAAGCGTGGTCTCGGGCGAGAAAAAGTCCAGACAAGGAGGCAAAGGAGCATGGTGCGGAGTATCGGGACTATTTCGACGATTATGCGAAAAGATGCGCGGTAAGTCCAAGGAAAAGGCGTGTTTGCCTACGCCAACAAAGCCTTCAGCTCGCGGAGGAGTTGAAGCACTCCACAGAGGAAGGAACTTGGAGGTTGCATCAGCATCGTTTGCTCATGAAGATCATTACGAGGCTTGCGTGAGGAGCGATGGGGCAGAGGAGATGGCGCGCTTTCGAAGGGAGTATGGGCCCCGGGTTGAAGAGTGCTTCGAATCTGTGTCGACGAGGGCGTCGACTTGGAGTGGTGGGGGGAGGTTTGTCAAACCCTTAAAATCCGACGTGTTGGGAAGCACGAATTTGGCTATGATAGACGTGCTTCCCAAGCCTTGCAAGCGTTTGGAAGGTAAAAATAGTGAATCGTAGCATTGTGTTATATGTTTTGGGTATTTTGAAATAATTGGCAGCAATGTGGAGTTTGTGGGATTCGATTCGTGGACAAGAGTTTGTCCCGCGTCCGTCAAGAGTTTGGCCCGCGACATCGAGTGATTTTCCCGTGTCCATCCCAAGATTGTCCCGTACGAGCAAAGAGTTGTCCCGTACCAGCAAAGCGTTTGTCCCGTACCAGCCTCAACACTCGTCCCGTGCATTCAGTGTGTTCGTCCCGTGCATTTTGTGTGCTTTGCCCGTCCTTGGTGAGTGCCAGTCCCATGCCCAGCAGATGCCCCAGACGAAGCTGCCAGTCAAGTGTTTGGCCTATGCTTTTAGTGTGCCTGGCCCGTGCTTTTAGTGTGCATGGACCGTGCTTTTAGTGTGCTCAGCCCATGCTCAGCTGGATTGGACCAGAGTTGGCTGGAAACCCATGTTTGATGGAAGGACAAGCCCATGCCTGTGTGGACCCGAGATTAAGGGATGCAAACAAGATATTTGGTTGCCAAGGATGATCAAATCTGCCCAAGATACGTGGAGATTCTATCTATAGCTATATTTAAGGGAACTTAGATATATTTGTGGGTTTTGTAATAGCTATGGGTATATATATGTTATAAATATATATCCTAGCTAATTATAGATAGAATTAGATAAGATATAGATATAGATTTACCTAGGGCAGCTAAGATCCGAAATCTATATAAAGCGAGTGTCCCTTGTGTTGTAAATCAGATTTTGTACACCCAAATTGCTACAAGTCTGAGGAGTGAAGTGAGCGTCTCAATTAGAGGATGTAATTCAGGCGCGTTGCCGATATTGAGTAATAAAGGAAAGTGTTCAACGATCTTTATATTGTGTTCTTCGATTTAATTGTGTTTGCTACGTGTTGGATCTTGTTCTTCGAATTTCTTGGTGCGTTTCTTGAGCGGGAATCCCTTGGCTGCGTTTTCTTGCTGGTTCGAGTCTTTTGGCTGTGTTGGACCCGTGTGTTGGCTGGTGATTTCGAGCAGGGAATCACGCCAGCAAGTGCTATACTTAGGCGAAAAATAAGCCATAATTTAGCCCTTGTGACAGTAAGGTTGGTGGCTGGCGGCTGGCCCTAGGGTTTTAGTTTAATGTAAAATCTTGACATTAATTATACATATATTCTAGCACGATTTAAGGGTTGTTAAATTATATGGATAAGATTCACAATATATATATAGAAATATATATAACTATCAATATATCTAGATAATTAATAGGGTTAAAAATATTATTATTAGATTTAGTTAAATAAAAGATTGATAAAATATACTATTAATATATGTTTCCCTATTTAAGATATTGACAATATATAATATATGTATTTATATAGTGTGGCCGATTTATATATATATATATATATTTGTTGATTGATTTAATCTTGAAGATGGAATCCTGGCAATAAATATATATTTTATATATATTGTAAATTATTTTATATAGTTAATGTTGCTTGGTGGCTAAGTTAAATATTTTTTTTGGATTTTAAAACCCTACTTGGGCCACAAGTAAACATTTCGGCCCAACCTTTTATATTTTAATTATTAGGTCGGTCCAATATGTCAAACTGGGACGAATTAAAACGAACCGAATTTTCTCAATCGGTTCGACCTAATTGGGTCAGGTCGGACCGGAGTAACTAAGTGGATCTATCCGAACCAGTTTTATTTGTTGAACTGAACCCTATTTTTATTAGACCGGTTCGGACCAAACCAGATTTTAAATTAAAAACCGGAACGAACCGGATTTTACTGGACCGAACCGAACCGGATTTTCCGGACCGGACCTGAACCGGATTTTACCTGGACCGAACCGAACAGGACTAAACCGGACTGAAATTGATTGAACCGAACCGTATTTTCAAAACCAAATTCAAGTCAATTAAAATAGGAAGGTCAAGTTTTAAAATCCAAATGTTTTGAACATAAAAATGGCCTACAGAGTACTCAATGGTTGATAACCTTTATGCCTTGTTTCGATTATGGGGATGGATATCGGAGATACATGTTTTTTAGACTGGTTTAATTAGTGGGCGATATTGCAATTATTTATTATTCAATATATATTTAAGCATGATTAGAAATGTTGTCTTGACTGAGTCATGCTAGCTGGATACTGCATATTGGGGGCGGAACCCTGGTTAAATATATGGAATGCGCAGTAAGATAGACATGCTGTGATGATTGGAATTGTGTAGGATTCATTCTAGAATGTTGTGTGATTGAATATAAGCATGAATTGCAAATCAGGCCCCAAATGTTTAATATTATTTTAAAATCGAAAACCAGTCGCCAAATGTGTATGATGGATGTGAATGTTTCATGTTTGACACGTATACTAGAATGTTGAGGATGTAGCTGCATTTGATAATTTACTTGGAAGTAGAATTATGTATGCCAGCATGAGTTCCTCGGAACATTAGACGCATGACGCGTAAGCATGAGTGTTGTTTGTATGATTAATGTTACTGGTGTATGATAATTTACGTGGATAATAGAATTATATATGCATGAGTGAATTCATCGGAATAATTTTCCAAAACAAAAAGGGCATATGGAAAGCCAAGATCGGGTATGCTTGTTTTAAAATCCTCGTTCCGGTAATTTGCGATTAAAACCTTTTTAAAAGACTGATCTATTGTATGGAAGACGACGATAGTGTGAACTTTTTCACAACCATCTTCAATTGGTTTACTGGTAGTCGGTTGGTTTAGATAACCGATGAATCATTATTTGTCGGATTCCATCCTAATGGATATTTGTTTTTATTTAATTCTTTCTCAAAATGTCATTGTCTCCCTGATTTTCGCATAATCATCGATGTGTTAGTATGAACTGGTTGAATTAGTGCGATTCGATATTCCTCGCAATCTTGATGGTATGAATCATGATGAATAAATAGAGTACGTGTTGAACTCTCTACTACGATTCCAAAAAGTTGAGAGGACAACTACAGATGAATATGGTAGTCTGTATGATTTTGACAATGTGAAACGAATGTAATAATTTGTTTCACCAACAATAGGAGTAGGTTCTTTGATGATCTCAACGCGTATGTGGTGATACATTCAACCTTGGTAGAAAGGGGTTGAAGAAGACTTCAATTGCAACTAGGCAACGTTGCAACTTAGTATCCATTTGCATCCGCCTCGGTGGAAGCAACGATGCAAAAGCTAAACGTTTCGGTTAACCGTAATGATCTTCTCTCTTTTCATGGAAATTGGCGTAAAAACCGCATCAGATCTTTAGAATGAAAGGTCAACATGGAAAAGATGTATATGGTTGTCTAATATTGACAGGACTCAATGGTCTTGAGCCTAATCAAGTACAGTAACCACAGTAGTAAAAGGGAAACCTTCTCTGCTCACCATACTGGGTTCGAAAGAAGTCAACCATGATTCACATATTATAGAGAGACCTGGACCATAAAGGTCTTATACAATAATCTGATGGGCTAAACCATGTTGATAAAGTGCGTCTCAAGTATGCCTCGTAGGTCATGTGTATGAAGCGGTAAAATGTTTTATACAGACGGATCATTTGAGGTGATTCACTCATGAATTCACTCAGATACAATGTTCAACATGACTTAAAGTGCCCGACTATCTATGTGACAATCATGGATCAAATACGCGATCTTTAGATCAAGAACCCTACCATTGTCATTTATCGTTCGTTTGAGTTACTAAAATTTTGGTTATTTCGAGATTCGGATTTATTGAATAAAGTAGTTGCCATTCAATTTGAAATGCTATCTACTTATCAAAATTAACCAACCCAGTTAAACGGGATCGATCCGAATTGAAATTTTGGCCAGGTAAAATGGTTGAATAAAACGAAACGATTCACGTACTCCATCATCTCAGTCGGGACAGCTAAACTGAACATACACATCAATTGAGTAGCTAGATCGAAATATTTAGTATTTCTTAATTGTTAGTACTCCATTAAATAAAATAATCTGTAATGATGATCATGTGCTAAACCGATCAGATTAAATTGAATTAAATTCAGAAATGAAATGATTTAACCTAGGGTTAAAACGTCGGTAAATAGCGCTACGCGCAAGTGGACCTCGAAAGACGGAACACGTCATTTCAAAATACGAATTCAATGATGAAGTGTCTGAATGATGAAGTGCTGAATTTTCGTTTGCATTCCCTTGGAAATAACTTATTGATACCATTTACATCGTTACGAAGTAGGCTTCGAAGCTACCATGACCTTGTAAAAGTATCAGCTGACGCGTAGGGTGAAAACCCAAGATGCTCAGTTCGGAGATGGGATAAAATCCCCGAGATAAGTTTTGCAACGAATAAGGATTAAGTCAGTTAAACGATTTTCCTTACAAATGCCTTGAACGATAAGTCAGGCTAGGCACTCAAATCAATTAAAACACACTTCAAGAAGCACGGTTCAAAAACATAATGTTTGAGTTACTCTATCAGGTGTTCCCTAAGGAATGAAAAGGATGACTCACATGTATATAAACTATGTTCCAATAAAATCGGTAAGACACGAAGCCATAAAAGCTAAAAGATGATGATGAGTTAAATCATGTCATCGCGCGACATTAAACAGCGCATTAAACACATATTTAGGACAAGAGTAAGTAATCTACTCTTAGAAAATACTTGTTTATAACTTCAGAATATGGGGGTCGTGGTCGAACATGAGCTATTATATCACTAGAGGGCGAATATTCCAAATGCATGGACAGTTTAAATCCATGTAGTCATAATCAAAACAGAGCAGGATATCACTGACAATCAGATCCCGCTTAATTCGAGTGGGAGAGAGATTTGAACCGACAACTCAAGTGAGTGACATCGTAAATGATAATGGAAAAATTTTCATAGTAAATCCAGTGGGAGGAATAAACCCTACCACATTAGATTACTGTTCCGCAGAGACAAATCAAGTTGAAACTGATAGTCATATTGCTGAACCAGGAAAGCCACAACTACCTCTACTACCCATTTCCAGTGGGAGTGATACACATTGTTTCCAATGGGAGTGATCCGACCAAACTTGGTTCCAGATCCTTGTGATCAAAGAATTCATCTTGGAAGTGAAACCCCGAGACCGAGAGGTTGTCAAAGGAAAGTTGATGGTCAAGGTTCAAGCACTGCTCTTGTTCCAAAGGAAACAATGCTCAGATGAGAAGCATTATTCCGAGTGGGAGAATTATTCCCAAAAGAAGTAATGCTACAATAATAAGCATTATTCTGAGTGAGAGAAATGACCAGACTCTAGATGGGATTAACTAAGCCTAGACGAAAGTCAAAGGCATCGAACTTCTCCAAGAAGTATCCCATCAAGTAAGGTGAAAACCTCGATCTAACAACTGTTGGCAAGCAATGGAAAGACCTCAAGTGGATAAATGGAGGAAAATAATAAAAGAGAGAGATCGCCTAAATGGAAGCCATTATAGTCTATAGTTGACTTACCTGCTAACCACAGGGGCACAAGGATACGGTGAGTCCTGAAAAAAAAAGGCTCACCACTAATGGAAAAGGTCGGGAGGTGCTAAACCCGACTTGATGCGAAAGGATATACCAATTTCACGGAGTTGACTTTGACAAAACAAATTCATTGACTGTGCGTGAAACCACGGTTAGGGCCAGTACGGAAACCTGGAGGAAGAGATCTACATGGAGCAACCGAAGGGTTTCATTACTCCTGGTAACGAACGTAAAGTTTGTAAACTCCAAAGGTCCATCTAAGGTCTTAAACAGTCGTCTCGGCAATGGTACCGCAGATTCCACGAGGAAATCGTAGGAAATGGATTCGTGAATCTTCACGAGGATCCATGCGTGTATTATAAGACCTCCGGGTCTAAGTATGTCATCTTAACATTATACGTGGACAACATACTCATTGCTGCAAACGATGTGAGTTTTATGAACAAGTCAAAGTCATGGTTGCATCTGTATTTGAGATGAAAGACATGGGAGAGGCCACGTACATATTGGGCATTAAATTGCTAGAGATTGGGCTACCCGGAAATTGTGTCTGTCTCAAGAAGCTTATATTAACAAACTGTTGAAAAGATTCAGATTACAGGATGCCAAACCCGTGGATACGCCGGTGGTGTTTGGGTGCGCACTGTAAAAACGTGACGGCCCCAAGAACCTGGCAGAGCGTGAACAGATGAAGGGTGCAGAGTATTTAAGCATGGTTGGTAGTTTGATGTACGCCATGCAATGCACCTATCCGGATATATGTTACGTCGTGGGCCTAGTAGCACGTTTCCAATCAGATCCTGGCTATCAACATTTAAAGGCTGTAAAAAAAAATTATTTGTTATCTGAATGGTACTGCCGACTACGCACTGTGCTATGAGTGCGGGAAGTTAGAATTGACCGGTTACAGTGACGCCGACCATGGTGGCAATCCGGATGATTGTAAGTCCCCCACAGGAGGAGTGTTTCTCCTTGCTAATGCCGCCATTTCATGGACGAGCAAGAAGCAAACATGTCCCACGCTGTCCACGATGGAATCAAAATTTGTAGCCCTTTCCAAGAACGCAAAGGAAGCGGTCTGACTGAAAAGGCTTCTTGATGCGCTGCTTGATGGTGACCTCGGGAGTAAACCTGTAAAGGTGTTCTCTGACAGTCATGCAGCCATTGCGGCAGTAAAGAATCCGAAGTACCATAGTAGGACCAAACACATTGATGTGAAATATTTTTATGCTAAATCTATGGTAGAAGACAATATAATCACTATGGAATACTTGTCCACCGATAACATGATTGCGGACCCATTAACTAAACCACTACGCAGGGAGATATTCGAAAAGCATGTAAAACTGCTTGGATTGCGTAGGGTTTAGAAGTAGCATGTACCTGTGAAAACATTTTGATATTAGAAAGTTACATTTTTTATCGAAAGAATTGCAACTGAGTGTATGATCAATCGACGTCATAATGTTTTGATTACATCAAATTTTCGGTCTATAAACTAAGTCGTAGGAGGACGCAATCCTCTGCCAAAACTATGTTGAATGTGGGCCTTACCTCGTCACACAAGTACGGACGTCTTGCGGTGGAAGGAGGCCTCTACTTAGCAAGGCTGGCTAAGAATCAGGGGGATAAACCTGATGACGCAGAACGATCATCTAGTATCGAAATAACTCGACATGATCTTCATTTTGCAGATCGCCATAATGAACTTTGTTCGTCATTAATCCACATTATGGGCCAGATGAGAATCTGCGATAGCATGATATGACATGTCCCATTCCTTTGAACATAAACGTTCAGGTATGCTATCGACGCGTGCTTCATACTACGCGTGCCACGTCCGACCACGGGGTCACAGTTTGTAATCCCTTATCATCAATGAAGTATGATTCAAGCTTATACTAGAATCACATCCATTAGAATGGTACTTGCGATTGCCTCCGTGCGAAATCTAGAAGTATCAAATGGATGTGAAAATAGCTTTCTTAAATGGAGATTTAGAGGAAGTAATCTACATGGAACAACCTGAGGGTTTCTCTGCGCGAGGGCAGTAAAAGAAAGTCTGTAAGCTTGTCAAATCCTTGTATGGTCTAAAACAGGCGCCTAAACAATGGCATCATAAATTTGACAGCGTTATGTTAGAAAAAGGTTTCATAATAAATGAGTGTGACAAATGTATTTACGTGAAAGATACAGATAAAGGTTACGTTATTTTGTGTCTTTACGTAGATGACATGCTTATCGTTGGAACTAACGATGAGATGGTCTAGTCCACCAAATATATGTTGAGTTCGAGGTTTGACGTAAAATATATGGGCCTTACCGATGTGATACTTGGAATTAAAATCATAAGATCATCGGAAGGTCTCGTTCTAAGTCAAACTCATTATATTGACAAGATTTTAGATAAATTTAACAAGGATGACAAGAACGAGGTCAGTACCCCAATAGATACGGGTAAATAACTTTAAAAGAACAAAGGAGAATATTTTCTCAAATTAAGTACGCTCGGATTATTGGTAGTCTCATGTACTTAATGTCATGCACTAGGCTAGATATCGCTCACGCCATAAGTGTTTTGAGTCGATATACGAGTAACCCCATTGTTATTCACTGGCATGGGTTAATCAGGTTACTTAGGTATCTAAGACATACTTAGAGTCACGGTCTACACTATACAAGATATCCTTCTATGGTCGAAGTCTATAGTGATGCGAACTGGGTGTCCAATTCCAGAGACGCGGACTCTTTGAGTATGAGTGGTTACGTATTCACCTTAGGAGGTGCAGCAGTGTCGTGGAAATCCTCAAAACAAACAGTCATAGCCAGATCCACGATGGAGTCTGAGTTTATTGCATTGGATAAATGTGCCGAAGAGGCAAAATGGCTACGCCATTCCCTCGAGGATGTTCCAAGATGGCCAAAACCTTTGCCCGCAATCTGCATTCACTGCGATTGTCAAGCCGCCATCGGCAAAGCGCACAATTTTATGTATAATGGAAAGTCGAGACATATTCTTCGAAGACGTAGTTCCATTAGACAATTACTCTCTACCGGAATTATCACGATCGACTTTACGAGATCAGTCGATAATATTGCGGATCCGCTAGCCAAAGGGTTAAACGAAGAGTTATTTGGCCAAGCATCGAAAGGAATGGGGCTAAAGCCCGTGCAAGAAACGCTCTTGAGAAGGAAATCCCAACTATGGTGACTGAAGATCCCAAGAACTTGGTTCAATGGGACAGCCTAATCACAAGAGTGAGTGTGGTCACTGTGGGGGGGTCAAACCCCGAGCCCATACCTATGATGCAAACAGTCATGGAGATGAGGTTAAGCTTTTTCTTGTGTTGATATTTAAACTTCGGTTAAACCGAGCATAATAAATTACTTAATTGAAATCAAATATTACGCAAAGATTTTAATGATTCGTAAGTGATGGGTTCTGCTATGGCCGTTAGGCCCCTTAACGGCGAGGAAACGGCGAACAGGCCCACTGGGCCCCAAATGAAGGTCAAGATGACCCAGGTGAAGGGTCCTGACGTAGGGAGTCCCGATGATGAAAGGTCCGACAGAGTCGGTCCCGATAGGTGAGCTGGAAGCTCCCGATGAGAAGCCTTTAAGTAGGCCCAGATGAGGAATCCCTGAGAATGATTGGCCCTGTCACAATGACGAGGGGCCCCGAGCGGTGACATAACGAGATAACTCTGGAGTCCCCGATGTTAGTCGGGACTTGCCATCAGAGGTTAAGGCTGAGATACGCGGGGCGTGGCCGAGATACGCGGAGCGTAGTTGAGATACGCGGAGCGTGGCCGAGATACGCGGGGCGTGGCCGAGATAAGTGAGATCTGGCCTAGATAGGCGGGATCGTGCACGAGATACACGGGATACGGGCTAACCACCCCAACGGTTCACCAGGTAACTGAGGTACCTCTCCGCCTATTAAAGGGCAGAGGTCACCTCAGGTCATTTACATTGTGATATACATTTGAGAGTGCTGCTTGCCAGTCCATACGAGATACTCATTTAAGAATCGGAGAGGGATTCTGGGTCACCGCTCGGTCTATCCCCTCTTTGCATGACCACGTGGAGCGAAGAAGCTAGGATCGCCGTCAAAGACCGTACCGGAGTTCCACCGTGATCCAACATTGGCGCCGTCTGTGGGAAACGTAACAAAAAGCTGATATGTCTTCTACTCGTTCAATGGTGGCTGGCAAGCAAAGAAGACAAGGACAATCTGGTGGTTCCCGTCATCCTGCTGCGACGACTTTGAATTCACCACCAGAGCATGCTGAGGACCAGAATCTCCCCGCGGAGGTCTCTCGGACAGGGGGGCATAATGAAGCTCCTGAAGATACTGCTGCTCAACACCAGGGGAATAGGGAGCAGGTGGCTCCTCCAGCTGCGGACCTAACAAGGGCTGTGGCGGAAGCCATGCCAATGTTTTTGGCAGCTGTGGAGG
This sequence comes from Clarkia xantiana subsp. parviflora, assembly GCA_036873135.1. Taxonomy (NCBI): domain Eukaryota; kingdom Viridiplantae; phylum Streptophyta; class Magnoliopsida; order Myrtales; family Onagraceae; genus Clarkia; species Clarkia xantiana. The sequence continues at coordinate 15,765,566 of JAPTYO010000001.1, forward strand.
CTCTCTTGGATCGAAGAGAAGCTGTGAGGAGGCAAGAGGAGATGCCCCCGTTAGAAGAGGAAGCGCCCCCACCAGCAGAGGTTCGGAACGTGCGGGAGGCTCAGCCCCGAGGCCAGGGCAAGAATGGGGAGTCCGTTCAGCCAGAGAGATTCGTGGTTGATGAGCCAGGACCAGTGCAGCACAGGACCATTCCCCTTAATGGTCCCATCACCCCCGATCAGGTGGTGAAGATCGTGAACATCTGCATGGGAGAGCAGAAGCCGCTGGTGTCGGAGCTGAGGGATCGATCTACTCATCCCTTCGTTCCTCGACTCATAGACACCCTCGCCCCGCCAGGGCTGGGTATCCCCACGATAAAGAAGTACGATGGCGAGGGAGATCCGGTTCATCATGTCCAGAAGCACCTCATGGCGTGCCTGGGAAGAGCCCCGAATGAAGATATCGTGTGTACGCTGTTCCCGAACACACTTGGTGAAAGAGCCCTGACCTGGTTCTTTAGTCTGCCCCCAGGCTGCATCACTTGCTGGGCAGATATGCACAACCGGTTCATTCAGCAGTACCAGGGTCGTAGACGTTTGCTGAAGAGCGTGAGGTCCCTGACCCAGGTGGTACAGAGGCCCGACGAATCGCTGGCACATTACTACCAGCGATACACTGCCAGTGTGGCGGAAATTGACGAGGAGATTTCGGAAGGTGAAACCATCCGTACCTTCATTCGGAACCTAACAGCCCCCTACGGTTCCGACCTGATGCACAGCGTGGCTGAGAAGGCTGTGTGGAATATGGCGGCGCTGCAGAAAAGGGTGAAGCGGAAAATCGATGTCCAGGAGTCGAAGATAGCCGCTGGATAACTTGAGCCCCCGAAGTCGAATAAGGGAAAGCAGTCGGTCAAACCCTTAGACGAGCGCAAGTCGAAGGATAAAGCAGAGGGCAGTCGGGGTCGAGGTCGCTCTGATCGGAGGAATGATAGGCGTTCCTCGAAAAAGGACAGGCGGGAGGATCATGACATTCCTCTCAATAGCTCTATGGCGGAGGTGTTGACGGTCATGGAGCGACAGAGTATCTCTAGGTACCCCCCAAAGAAGGAAGGAGAGTTTTTGGGATCCGCACCGACCGCTACTGCCGATTCCATCGCGCGAATGGCCACGACACCAATCATTGTCGGGAGCTGAAGAAGGAGATCGAAAAGCAGATCCAGAAGGGGAAACTTAAGGAGTTTGTCGGGGATAAGCGGTGTCGATCCCGCTCTCGATCCCGATCACGGTCCCGTTCCCGATCCCGTGATCGGTCCCCAAAGAAGAAGAGGTCCGACCCGGAGTCTTCCGGTGCCCGTAAGGAGAAGAGAGGCACAATCAATGTGATTCATGGAGGGTTTGCCGCGGGGGGTGATACCTCGTCCTCCCGAGAGGTTTACGCCTCCAGAATTCCTACTGTTGTGGTGCTGGGTAAGAGGTCCCGATCCTGGACCCTGAAGGAAGAAATGGTGATCTCCTTTTCGTCGGAGGATCTCGTAGGCGTGGAGACTCCGCACGATGACGCTCTGGTCGTGACCTTGGATGTGGATGGGTACGAGATGAAACGGATTCTGATCGATGGAGGGAGCTCCTCCGATATTCTGTTCATGGATGCACTGGAGGCCATGGGAAAAACGAAGAAGGACCTGAAGGAGGCCAACTTCCCGATGGTCGGATTCTCTGGCTCTACCTCCTATCCATTAGGAGTGATCACTTTACCAGTGGAATTTGGTAGCGGATGGAAATCAGAGAGGAGGAACGTGGAGTTCGTGGTAGTTGAGTCCGCGGGGACTTACAATGCGATCATCGGGAGAACTACCATCAACCCCCTGATGGCAGTTGCCTCGACTGTACACCAGAAGATGAAGTTCCCGACTGACCATGGAGTCGGAGAGGTCAAAGGCGACCAGGTGGCCTCCAGAAAATGTTTTGTCAACGCCACTCGAAGGAGGAGACGAGAGGCCATGACTGTCCTCCAGACAGATGCTGATCCTAGAGAGGAGTTTGGGCGTCCCGCCCCCGTGGAGGATTTGAAGGAGGTCGAGATTGATGGGCCTCAAAGGAAGGTGAAAATCGGGTCTGCTCTGACCGAGGAGACAGCACAAAAATTGATCGATCTACTGAAAGAGTTCAAAGAGCTGTTTGCCTGGTCCCCGAGTGACATTCCAGGAATCAGCCCCGATGTGATCGTACACGAGTTGAAGATAGATCCCGCGATCAAACCTATCACGCAGAAAAGGCGTCCGATGGGCACAGACAAGAGGATCGCGATCCAGCGGGAAATGGCGGATGTGTGTTGATCGATGCTGGGTTTATCAAAGAGCTCCGATTCCAGACTTGGGTTGCTAATCCGGTACTGGTAAAGAAGACCAAAGGGAAATGGCGGATGTGTGTTGATTTCCGCGACCTGAATAAGGCTTGCCCGAAGGACTGTTACCCGCTCCCGAGAATCGACCAGCTGGTGGATGCCACGTCGGGACATGAGCTGTTGAGCTTCATGGATGCATACTCGGGCTATAACCAGATCAAGATGGCTAGGGAAGACGCTCCTCACATAGCATTCTATGCAGACAGTGACATCTATCACTACGATGTCATGCCTTTCGGGTTGATCAATGCCAGGGCAACCTACCAGCGGATGGTGAACAAGCTGTTCGGAGATATGCTAGGGGAGACCATGGAGGCTTACGTGGATGACATGCTGGTGAAGTCCTGACAAGCTGAGGATCATGTGCACAACCTAGCCATGGCGTTTGAGCGGATGAGGCTTCATCAGGTTCGCTTAAACCCAACAAAATGCGCCTTCGGAGTTCACTCAGGGAAATTTTTGGGCTTTATGGTGAGCCAAAGAGGAATTGAGGTGAACCCCGAGATGCTGAGGGCGATCGAGGAGATGCAGTCTCCGATAAACCATCGGGAAGTGCAAGTGCTGAATGGCCGACTGGCTGCAATGAATCGCTTCTTGTCCAAGGCAAGTGACCGATCAATGCCATTTTTTGAAGTCCTGAGGGCCAACAAGAAGTTTGAGTGGACCGCCAAGTGTGAAGAAGCGTTCCAGGCACTCAAGCAGCACCTCCGCACCCTCCCGCCGTTGGCGAAACCGATTCCAGGCGAGCCGCTCTATCTTTACTTGGCTGTTTCTGAATTTTCCATTAGCTCTGTGTTAGTGAAGGTTGTCGAGGGTAATCAAGTCCCCGTCTATTATGTAAGCAAGGCGTTTGCCAAGTCTGAATTGAATTATCCGGCCGTTGAGAAGTATCTCTTTGCGTTAATTATAACTGCTTGGAAGCTAAGGCCTTATTTCCATGCACACGAGATTACTGTGTTGACGAACCAGCCTCTGAAGCATTTTTTGAACCGACCGGATGCGTCGGGGAGGTTAGTGAAATGGGCAATCGAGCTTAGTGAGTTTCGCATACACTTTGCTCCGAGAATGGCTATTAAGGGCCAGGCATTGGCGGATTTCATAGCAGAGTCTACAGGCCCCGATCTAGAAGAAGCGGGCCCTGTAGAGGGGGCAACCATGGAGGTCCCGATAGCAGAACAACCAGAGATGGCAGAGCAATCAGAACAGCCAAACGAGGAAAATACCTGGGAGATGTACACGGATGGCTCCTCGAGTTTAGATGGATCAGGAGCAGGGTTTGTATTAATACCACCAGGTGGAGGTGAACCGCTTCGATATGCTTTGGCTCTAACATTTAGGGCCACGAACAACAAAGCTGAGTACGATGCTCTTATCACGGGCCTGAAAATTGCCAAAGGTACGGGAGTCGCTCACTTGAGAGTGAAGTGTGACGCGGCCCTGATTGTAAACCAGGTTCAAGGGCGATACGAGACGAGGAGCCCGACGATGAGGAAGTACCTGCGCGAGGTGCAGGCCTTGAAGGAGAGTTTTAAAAGCTTCGACATCGAGGCAATCCCGAGGGAGGAAAACGTGGAGGCAGATGCCTTGAGCAAATTTGCCCTGGGGGCACCCTAGAAGGAAAATCGGAAGGTGCACTTCTTGGAGAAAGTGATCTTGTCGACCACCCACCGGACACAGGTGTGTGCTATTGAAGCGGGATCGGAGGAGGAGCCCACTTGGATGACCCCGATAGTCGCGTACCTGACTACGGGGGCAGTCCCCGATGATAAAGTAGTAGCTGACAAGATATGTCGAATCGCGGCTAATTACGTGATGCTGGACAATCAGCTATACAAGAAGGGCTGGTTCTCGACTCCGTACTTGAAATGTGTGGCTGAGCCCGACACAAGTCGAATCCTGAAAGAGGTGCATGAAGGGATCGCGGCTTGTCATGAAGGGGCCCGATCCATTATGAGGAAAGTGCTGAACTTGGGCTATTATTGGCCTAAGATGAGCAAGGAGGCGACGGTGTTGGTCCGATCCTGTGACGCGTGCCAGAGGTACGCCCCGAGCATTGTGGCTCCGGCTGCTAACCTGACATCCATCAAGAGCGCTTGGCCCTTCACACAGTGGGGCATCGACTTGGTGGGACCTCTTCCACAAGCACAAGGTCAATGTAAGTATTTACTTGTAGCTATTGATTATTTTTCGAAATGGATAGAGGCAAAGGCATTGGCCAGAACGACGGGGAACCAGACCGTCAAGTTCCTCCAGACCCATATTGTGTCCAGATACGGGATTCCTAAGGTGGTGATCAGCGACAATGGTCCACCGTTTAACGGGTCTCAGGTGAAGGAGTATTTGGAAGAGTTGAATATCGAGCATCGGACAGCTTCTGTACGCCATGCTCAGACTAATGGCCAGGTGGAATCAGCCAACAAAATCGTGATGGATGGCCTGAAGTAAAGGGTCTATGCCTTGAAGGGAAAATGGCTGAACGAGCTAGAAAACGTGCTTTGGGCCGTTAGAACGACGCCCAAACGAGCAACTGGGGAGACTCCATTTGGCCTTGTTTATGGCACGGAGGCTGTTGCTCCCATGGAGGTGGCCGTAGCATCACATCGGATGAGATATTACGAGCCTCTGACGAACGATGAAATGAGACGTCTGGACTTGGACTTACTCGAAGAGAAGAGGCGGGAAGCCGACGAAGTCCAGGCTCGAATGCGTTTAGCGACGGCCAGGTATTACAATCGGCGAGTTAAGTCCCGACAATTCTTCGTCGGGGAGCTGGTTTGGCGTCGCAACGAGTTTACCCTTTTGGATCGGATCGGCAAGATGTCACCAAAATGGGAAGGACCTTACAATGTCGTGGGGATGCCAGCCCGAATGCATACAAGTTGGAAGACCTCGATGGCAGAGTATTAAACATTCTTTTAGTGGCGAACACTTGAAGAAACACTATGCTTGATGAAAAGTCGCCTTAAGTGGTGCCCGATGACAAGTCGCCTTAAGTGGTTCCCGATGTAAAATCGCCTTAAGTGGCGTATGTTATTTATCGTTTGATTCGATGTAAATAAATTTTGTGCCATCAATAAATAAAGAGGTTGCTTCCAAACAGAGCTATTCTTAGATTTATTCTAAGCGAAAAAAGTCGCCTTGAGTGGTGCGTGAAAAAAGTCGCCTTAAGTGGTGCACGAGAAAAGTCGCCTTGAGTGGTGCACGAGAAAAGTCGCCTTGAGTGGTGCACGAAAAAAGTCGTCTTAAGTGATGCACGAGATTAAGCCGTCTTAAGTGATGCATGATTCTTAGATTTACTCTAAGTGTTGTTAAAAGTCGCCTTAAGTGGTGCATGATGGTAAGTCGCCTTAAGTGGTGCAAGTTAGTAAATCGTCTTAAGTGATGTATGAGAATATCTTAAGTGTCGAGGTTTCGACTTAAGAAAGTATAGTAAAGCCACTTGGAGAAGTGCAATAAAAAAAAAAATCGGAACTAAGAAAGTCTGATATTAATAGGGCTCGTAGGCCCGATGATTACAAAAAGAGGAGAATACAAGGACTCTAAAGATAAGCAGTTAGGCTTGGTCCTTGTTGGCGGCATCAACGGGAGCTGGGTCCACGAGGTCGGTGGCAGAAGGCTCCACAGGTTCAGCCGCTGGAGGGTCGATTATCGGAGAGTCGGCGCTTGGAGGCTCTGCTGCATCTTCAACAATTGCGGGAGTGCTCCCTCCATCACTCTCCTCCGAGAGAGCAAAGTACTTCTTCGCGAAGGGAGCAAGAGAGGGAAACTTGTCGAAGTTGATGGCGTCCCCATACTCCAGGTAGAGTTCCTCGACTGCGTTGAAGAGGGTGTTCTCCACCTCCGCGCTGCAGAACTTTACAGCATCAGCCTGGAAGTCTTCAGACCCCCGATAATCCTCCCGGCCCTTGATCTCGGCCACGACCAGCTGCGCGGGAACCCCCGCAACTTGCTCCTCCAGAGCCTTTTTCTCGAGGACCAGCTTGTCCTCAGGAGCCCGCCGCTCCTGTTGCTCCGGTCTCAGGAGCTCCTCAAAATCACCAACCTGCTTTTGGAGGTCCCGAGCCTTTCGGTCGAGGATGGCCTGCTCCTTGGCCAGCTTCCCCCGCGAAGACTTGGAGGCCGCGAGATCCTCCTTGAGCTTGGCGATGGCCGCCCGGTCTCACTCCCGGGACTCCTCAAAGGCGAAGAGGTACCCATAAAGACGGTTGATGTCCCCGATCTCCTGCGATAGAAGAAAGAGAAGTGTTAACGGATAAGCAACCAGTTTTACTGATGAAAGAGAGAAGCGAATCTTACCTCTATTCGACGCATGGACATTTCTCGAACATCCCGACGCATCGCCTCCCGATTCAAGGAAATCGGATACCGCATGCTGGGCAGAATCGAGCCTGCCAGCAGATGCAGAGCCAGCTCTGGGTGGGCATCCCCTTGTCGAAGCTGGACCCCTTGCAGCGTTTGGATTGGGGTCCAGGGAGCATCCACTTGCGCGGGGTCGAAGGCCCTGTAGAAACTCCCGTCGAGAGGGAGAGGAGAAGGGCCAGCACGAGTCGTGGAGGGGCGTGCCTCTGGCTCGCCCCTGGCGGGGGAAGGAGTGAAGTCGTGGATGGGCGACGACTGTCGCTGCTGCGGAGAAGACGAGGGGGGCAGCCCCTGGGAGGTTGGTTTCAGGGGGGACTGCCCCGTCCTCCGACGATGAAGAAGGGAGCCACCCTCATCAGTCTCCTCGGAGGAGTCCAAGGTTTCCACCCGACGAAATTGTTCGCCGGTCGGGGTTTCCTCCCCTATTGAAGGAGGCGCCCCTGTTGAGGGTGGTGCACCCGCTGAAGCTCCAGCACCCGACGGAGCTCCTGAGCGACCTGCACCTAAAGGACGAGAAGAGGCTTTAGAAATGTAATCAGGAAGTTCATCAGAGCCCTTACACCAAACAATACGTCGGGAGACATATTGGTCCTTCCCGCGATAGTTGTAGTAGCCCGCCTTCAGGACACGAGGAGTTTCCCCTCGAAGGACTCGTTTGACATCGGCGATGCGGGCCTCCATGGTCGAAGGAATCAACTCCTTCGGGACCATCCTCCTGTACGATTTAATAGCAAGACGGAGCTTTTTACCTTCTTCAGCGCTCTGGACGTCAAAGAGCTTATCCACCTCCACGCGGCTCCGCTTTGGTTGCTCCGCGGAAGGAGATCCCGATGAAGCAGCAGCCTTCTTGGCTGACTTCCTCTTCCGCGTGGGGCGGACAGCATCGGTCTCCCCCTGCTTAAGGATCAGATTTGTCAGCACGGATACCTTCTTGGCTGCAAACAGTAAAGGAAAAAGGGTTAGAGATTTACCCAGGAAACCATATTGGAGGGGCCATCGAAGAGCTGCCCTCCGGAGATTATGTCGAGGAGTCGGATCCAGGCATTCACCAGGTCCCGCTCCACAAGAGAATTGGCGTCAAGGGGAGTGTAGGACTCCCCCCACCGGTAAAGCTGGATGAGCTGAAGAGTCTGGAAGTCTTCGTCGGTGTAGGTGTGGAAGGCGGGAGGAGAATCCGCTTCCACCTCCCATCGGGGCCACGGGATCGAGGAGTTTTTGATGAAGAAGTAGCTCCTCTTCCACCCGCTGTTGTCGGACCCCGTATCGACCAGGAGTCCCCGACCCTTGACCACCTTCCAGGTGTCAGTGGTCCAGTTGCACAACCCGAGTTGCGTCATGTTCCACTTCGGCATCCGGGGATAGAAGGCGCAAACCCCTGCCTCGTTGCACTTCATCCCGTAGAAGGTCCTGAAGAGCTTGAGGTTGTATACCCACTGCTGTCGGAAGTAGAGGACCTGGAAGGCGTTCCACAGGCGTATGGCATGCGGAGAGAAAGTGGTCGGATGGGTTTTGTAGTGCTGGCACATCTCGACCAGATTACCGCATAAGGGAAATCTGATCCCCGCGGATACTGGTCCCGTAGAGACAAATACCTCCCCTTTCCGGGGACGAGTAACCTCAAGGCTACCCGAGGGACGAAGCCAGGGATAGGGGAAACGAGGTTCCCAGGTAGAGGTGATGCATCCTTCCCGGAGAGCTGCATCGTAGGCGGTGCTGGAGATTTCGTTCAGAGCATAGTCGAAGTTAAAGGGCTTCCTTCCCTCGGAACCGGATTCACTGTCTGAAATCAGCCATGGAAAGGGACATTGGGTTTTCCGGGAAATTACGAACAAGTCAAGCAGAAATTAAGGGAGAAGATAAGCGAACAACAAAGAAGAAACCATTACCAGACATGATGATTAAAGGTTGAAGGAGTGAACTTGGCGTTGCCGGAAAGATGATCGGAGGAACACTAAGATCTTCAGAATCGCAGAGCTTGAATTTACAGAGAAATTGCAGAAAGCTTTTGAAAATTCGGAGACGGTGAAAGTGAAACTGTGCCCACGGTTAGGGTTTTATAGACGAAGAGGACAGTCGAAGGAACGCTTCGATCTGAATCGTCGAAGTTGAAGCGTTCTGATCTGAACCGTTGAGATGAAACGTGCAGGATGGCAACGGACGCAATGATGAAACAGCCTGAAAAGCACTTTTCAGAAAAAGCAGGCGCGAAAAATCAGGCACGAGTACTGAAGACGTCGCTTCGTTATCTGCTGCATTAAATGGCTGGGGAACCGAGGAGTCCTCTCGGATTTGGCAGTTATCCACAGGGTATTGAGGAAACGTAAACAAGAAGACTCACACTAAGTGACCATGCCAAGGAAAAGATTCCCGACTTCGACATCGGGAGGTCGGGAGTTGAGAAGACACGACGAACTGTAAGTCCCTCATGTCTTGGGGGCAAATGATGGGTTCTGCTATGGCCGTTAGGCCCCTTAACGACGAGGAAACGGCGAACAGGCCCACTGGGCCCCAAATGAAGGTCAAGATGACCCAGGTGAAGGGTCCCGACGTAGGGAGTCCCGATGATGAAAGGTCCCGACAGAGTCGGTCCCGATAGGTGAGCTGGAAGCTCCCGATGAGAAGCCTTTAAGTAGGCCCCGATGACGAATCCCTGAGAACGATTGGCCTGTCACAATGACGAGGGGCCCCGAGTGGTGACATAACGAGATAACTCTGGAGTCCCCGATGTTAGTCGGGACTTGCAATCAGAGGTTAAGGCCGAGATACGCGGGGCGTGGCCGAGATACGCGGAGCGTAGTTGAGATACGCGGAGCGTGGCCGAGATACGCGGGGCGTGGCCGAGATAAGTGAGATCTGTCCTAGATAGGCGGGATCGTGCACGAGATACACGGGATACGGGCTAACCACCCCAACGGTTCACCAGGTAACTGAGGAACCTCTCCGCCTATAAAAGGGCAGAGGTCACCTCAGGTCATTTACGTTGTGATATACATTTGAGAGTGCTGCTTGCCAGTCCATACGAGATACTCATTTAAGCATCGGAGAGGGATTCTGGGTCACCGCCCGGTCTATCCCCTCTTTGCAGGACCACGTGGAGCGAAGGAGCTAGGATCGCCGTCAAAGACCGTACCGGAGTTCCACCGTGATCCAACAGTAAGGAGAACTCAGAGTCGTGATGATGCTCTTGAGACATAGAATCACCTATGCGACTGAGAAGTGGGGCCGCTTCGAAATGAATTGTTGAGGGCACAATTCTTAGAAACGCTTGCAGAACCAGTCGAGTGATCCAGGGCCTACGGTTCACGGGGCGTGAACCGAACTATACTAGGAGGGTACATGTGTGGGTTATGTCGTTATTTACACCAATGACAGTCGGTTTAAGGACATCGCGTCTACTGATCAGTCAGTAGAGAAGGCATGATCTCACAAGGGATAGGTTCAAAGGGGCTACCCCTACCTATCCTTTGCAGGTATTGACCGTTGAACACAACTTTTGAGTCTAGAGCTACCGTTAGGTTTCAAATTTTCATTCATGTGGGGGATTGTTGGACGTGGCTTTAGATTGTGGTTTTAAGCCATGTAGGCCTTGGCCCATTTGTAGTGTGTGACTGGCAATTTTCTTGCCATGTATATTTTTGTGTGATGAAGAATACCACACATTCTAGGACTTGGCATTTTTTCTAGATAATATTGATCTAGACTTGTTATAGCAGTAACAAGTTACTAGATGGAAGGCTCTCCCAACGCGCGCATGGGGGTGCAGTCGAGTAGATCGAATGCTCACCCCGGTAAGCTTGGCTTGTGTGCGCGCCCGCAAAGTGCGTACATGAATGTCGGGTTTTGCTAAACAAATCTGTGGTCTGTCCAGATACATTGAATCCGCAAATTAATTTTAAACTTGGAAACAGTCAATTATGGACAGAATTGATTTCGAGATTAATCTAATTGAACTAACGCGTCCATTTTGGACAAAATTGATTTCCAGAATAATTTGATTGAATTTCGAAATTAATCTACATTAATGCAGAAGGAGCTTGTCAATACTATAAATACAGCATCAATCCTTCACATTTGGAGACACCTTCAGAAAATCCTTCTCTCTTTTTTTTCTGCGACTTGCTGTCTCTCCTTTGAATTCGTATTCGTCTGTTGCTTCTGCGATATTTCCAGTTGTTTGTTGCTGCACCATGTTGGATCACGGTTGGAATTCCAGTACGGTCTTGACGGAAATCCGAAATCCTTCGCTCCACGTAATCCTGCAAGAAGGGAATAGACCGGGCGGTGACCCAGAATCCCTCTCTGATGCTTAAATGAGAATCTCGTGGCAAGCAAGGCAAGCAAAAGTATGAGTATGTAAGTGCGTATATGTGATCTGAGGTAACCTCCTCCTTTATATAGGAGAGGAGTTACCCCAGTTACCTGATGAACTGCCAGGGCAGTTAGCCCACGTTCCGCTTATCTCGGCCACTAGCCCACGTTCCGCTTATCTCGGGCCACTTCCCCACTACTCTGATAGTGGGCGAGTTTCTCGGCCTCAATCTCTAATAGCAAGTCCCGACCAATATCGAGGACTCCAGAGTTATCTCCTTTGGTCATCGATCGGGGCCCCTCGTCATCGGGACAGGGCCAGCATTCTCAGGGATTCAACATCGGGGCCTACTCAAAGGCATATCATCGGGACCTACTTAAAGGCATATCATCGGGAGCGTCCAGCTCGCATATCGGGACCGACCTTGTCGGGACCCTTCACCATCGGGACCCATCTTGTCGTGACCCTTCGCATTGGTCTTCTTAACATCTTTTAGGGCCCAGTGGGCATATTCACCGTTTACTCGTCGTTAAAGGGCCTAACGGCTATAGCGAAACCCATCATTTGCCCCCAAGACATGAAGGACTTACAGTTCGTCGTGTCTTTCAACTCCCGACCTCCCGATATCGTTATCAGAGGCTTTTCCCTTGACAAAATTTATTAACACAGAGCTTCTCGTCCACAATTCCTCGATACCTCAGGGATAGTCACCAAATCCGAGAAGACTCTTCGATTACTCGGCCATTAAATGCAGCGGGTAACGAAGCGACGGCTTGGGTTCTCGTGTCTGCTTTTTCTGAAAAAGCACTTTTCAGGCCGTTTCATCATTAACGTCTCTTACCGTTCTGCCCCCTTTTATCTCAACGGCTCGGATTGAAACGTTTCACCTTCAACGGTCCAGATTAGAATGTCCTTTCGACTATCCCTTCTCCTATAAAACCCTCAATTCTGGGCACTGTTCTTCTTTACCGTTTCACTCTCTGCGATTTCAAAAGCTCTGCAACTTCGAAAGCTCAAGTTCTTCTTCGGCTTCCTGTTTTCCGATCAGTCTTCCGGCGACCGTTAAGATCATCCTTTTCGCTCCGATTCATCATGTCTGGTAAGACTTCCTTCTCTGATGTTAGCGTAGCTTTTCCCTTGTCTTTGATCAGTTTGCTTGCGTTTTTCTGAAAACCCACCACGCCTTTTCTTGCCATTGCTAATTTTCAGACACCGGATCCAGTTCTGAGGGGAGAAAACCCTTCAACTTCGATTACGCACCCAATGAAATCTCGGTGACTGCCTATGATGCAGCTCTCCGAGAAGGATGCATCACCTTAACCTGGGAGCCTCGCCTTCCTTACTCTCGCCACCGTGCCTCGAGCGACCCTATGGTCACTCGTCCCGAGGAAGGGGAGGTATTTGTCTCCACCGGACAAGTATCGGCAGGGATCCGATTCCCCTTTTGTGGGAATTTGGTCGAGATATGCGCCCATTACAAGACGCATCCGACTACCTTCTCTCCCCATGCCATCCGCATGTGGAATGCTTTTCAAGTCCTCTGTTTCCGACAAAAGTGGGTCTACAGCCTCCAACTCTTCCGGGCCTTCTACGGAATGAGCTGCAACGAGGCTGGGGTTTGCGCCTTCTATCCTAGGATGCCTAAATGGAATAAGCAGCAGCTTGCGCGGTGTAGTTGGACCAGCGACACCTGGAAGGTTGTCAAGGGTCGGGGGCTCCTCATTGACACAGGGTCCGACAACAGCGGGTGAAAGAGGAGCTACTTCTTCATTAAGAACAGTTCTATCCCATGGCCCCGATGGGAGGTTGAAGCGGACTCTCCTCCCGCTTATCACACCTATTCCGATGAAGATTTCCAAATCCTTCACTGCATCCAGCTTTACCGTTGGGGGGAATCTTACACTCCCCTCGACGCTAACTCCCTCAAGGAGCGGGACCTGGTGGATGCCGGGATCCGCCTCCTCGATACGATCTCCGGGGGTCCACTCCACGACGGCCCCTCCAATATGGTTCCTTGGGTAATATTTCTGATCATGTCTCTGTTTTCCATTGTTTGCAGCTAATAAGGTATCACTGCTGACCAATCTCCTCCTTAAGCAGGGAGAGACCGACGCTGTCCAGCGCCCCGCGCGGAAGAGGAAGTCGGCAAAGAAGGCCACCGCTTCGTCGGCATCTCCCTCCGTGGAGAGGACTAAGCGGACCCGAGTAGAGGAGATGGTCAGGCTCTTCAATGTCCAAAATGCCGAAGAAGGTAAACAGCTCCGCCTAGCTATTAAGTCGTACAGGAAGCAAGTTCCTAAGGAGTTAATCCCCTTCAGCAAGGAAGCCAGAATCAGAGAGATCAAACGCATCCTCCGAGGAGAAACTCCCCGCATCCTCAAAGCAGGTTACTACAACTACCACAAAAAAGACCAATACCTCTCCCGGCGCGTCATTTGGTGTAAGGATCCTGACCAACTTCCTGACTATCTTTCTAAAGCATCTCATCCTCCAGGTCCAGGTCAATCGGGAACTCAGTCGGGGGCTGGAGTTTCAGCAGGGGCACCACTTTCCGGTGCTCAAGTTGGAGAGGATCTCCCTCAACTTCCTGCCCCGATGGGATCGGGGGCTGAAGAAACCCGACAGGCGATCAGTTTCGTCGGGTGGAAGATCTGGACTCCTCTGAGGAGACAGGCGAAGGCCTCACCTTTATTCGTCGTCGGGGGACGAGGCAGTCCCCACTAAAGCCAACCTCCAGGGGGCTGCCCCCCTCACCTCCTTCGCAGCAGCACTCGCCCATTCACAGCTTGACTCCCTCTGGGTCCCAGGGCGACTCGGAGATGTGCACCTCCACGACTCCAGTCGGTCTTCCTCCTCTCCCCTTGGACGGGAGCTTCTACAAGGCCTACAACCCCGACCAGGAGGCGGCTCCCTGGACCCCGATCCAGACGCTGCAAGGAGTCCGGCTCCGACATGGTGATACATACCCGGAGCTAGGTCTGTATTTGGTGGCAGGCTCGGTTCTGCCGTCTCTGAAGCTTCCGCTCTCCCTGGATCGGGAGGACATCCGAGCGGATATCCGTGGAATGGCCATTCTTCGGGTGGAGGTAAGGTTCTTATTTCAACCCTTTAATCGATAAGGCAGGATATTCATGTGCTAACCTCTTTCTCTTTTCTTCGCAGGAGATGGCGGACATAAACTGCTGCTTCGGGTACATCCTGACCCTCGAGGAGGCGTTGGAGCAGGAGCGGGCCAAGGGGGCTCCCGCGGTTGTAGCCAAGCTCGAGGAGGATCTCGCCGCCTCCGAGTCTTCGAGGGGAAATTTGGCTAAGGAGCAGGCCCTCCTTAATCGAAAGACTCGGGACCTCCAAAAGCAAGTTCAGGACTTTGAGGGGCTGCTGAAGCGGGAGCAGCAGGAGCGGAAAAGGGATGCGGAGGCTCGGGACAGACTCGTCCTCGATAAGAAGGCTCTGGAAGATGATTTAGCACGTCACCTAAGACATTTCAACACATCACTTAAGATGATTTAGCCCACACCACTTATGGTGATTTAATCGTGCCAACTAAGGCAATTCAATTCGCACCACCTAAGGCGACTTAGCCACACTCAGAATAAATCTAAGAACCACGCACCGCTTAACGCGACTTTGCCACTTAAGGCCATTTACTTGCACCACTTAAGGCGACTTAACTATGCCACTTAAGGCCATTTACTTGCACCACTTAAGGCGACTTAACAACACTTAGAATAAATCTAAGAACAATCTGATCGGAAGCAACCTCTTTATTCATTGATGGCTCAAAATCTGCTTACATCGAATCAAACGATAGATAACTTGCACCACTTAAGGCGACTTAATAACATCGTGCACCACTGAAGGAGACTTGATAACATCGTGCACCACTAAAGGCGACCTAATATCAAACATGACATTTCTTCAAGTGTTCACCACTGAAAGAATGCCTTAATACTCTGCCATCGAGGTCTTCCAACTTATACGCATTTGGAGCTGGCATCCCCACGACCTTATAAGGTCCTTCCCATTTTGGCGACATCTTGTTGATCCGATCCAAAAGGGTGAACTCGTTCCGACGACAAACCAGTTCTCCAACAAAGAACTGTCGGGACTTAACTCGCCGATTGTAATATCTGGCCGTCGCCTAACGCATTCGAGCCTGGACTTCATCGGCATTCCGCCTCTTTTCCTCGAGCAAGTCCAATTCCATACGTCTCATTTCATCATTCGTCAAAGGCTCGTAGTACCTCGTCTGATGGGACGCCACAGCTATTTCCACGGGAGCAACTGCCTCCGTGCCATAAACAAGGCCAAACGGGGTCTCCCCAGTTGATCGTTTGGGTGTCGTTCTAACAGCCCAAAGCACAATTTCCAGCTCGTTCAGCCATTTGCCCTTCAAGGCATAGACCCTTTTCTTCAGGCCATCCATCACGATTTTGTTGGCTGACTCCACATGTCCATTAGTTTGAGCATGATGGACAGAGGCTGTCCGATGCTCGATATTCAGCTCCTCCAGATACTCCTTCACTTGAGCTCCGTTAAACAGAGGACCATTATCGCTGATCAACACCTTAGGAATCCCGTATCTAGATATAATATGGGTTTGGAGAAACTTGACGATTTGGTTCCCCGTTGTCTTGGCCAATGCCTTAGCTTCTATCCATTTTGAGAAATAATCAATGGCTACAAGCAAATATTTGCACTGACCTTGTGCTTGTGGGAGGGGTCCCACCAAGTCGATACCCCACTGCGCGAAGGGCCAAGCACTCTTGATGGACGTCAGATTAGCAGCCGAAGCCACGATATTCGGGGCATACCTCTGGCACGCGTCACAAGATCGGACTAACATCGTCGCCTCCTTGCTCATCGAAGGCCAGTAATAGCCCAAATTCAGCACTTTCCTCGCAATGGATCGGGCACCTTCGTGACAAGCCGCGACCCCTTCGTGCACCTCCCTAAGGATCCGATTTGCGTCGGGCTCAGCCACACATTTCAAGTAAGGAGTTGAGAACCACCCCTTTTTGTATAGCTGATTGTCCACCACCACGTAATTAACCGCGATCCGGCGTATCCTGTCAGCTACTACTTCATCATCGGGGACTGCCCCCGTGGTCAGGTACGCGGCTATCGGGGTCATCCAAGTGGGCTCCTCCTCCGATCCTGCTTCGATGGCACACACCTCCGATGGATCGGTGATCGACAAGATCACCTTCTCCAAGAAGTGCACCTTATGATTTTCCTCGAGGGGTGCCCCCAAGGCAAATTTGCTCAAGGCATCCGCTTCCACATTTCCCTCCCTCTGGATTGCCTCAATATCGAAACTTTTGAAACTCTCCTTCAAGACTTGCACCTCACGAACGTACTTTCTCATCACCGGGCTCTTTGCCTCATATCGTCCTTGGACTTGATTCACAATCAGGCTAGCGTCACATTTCACCCTTAAGTGACCAACTCCCACCTTTGGCAATTTTGAGGCCTGTGATAAGAGCCTCATACTCAGCTTCATTGTTGGTGGCCCTAAACATTAAAGCCAAAGCATATCGAAGGGGCTCGCCTCCGCCAGGTGGTATCAATACGAACCCTGCTCCTGATCCGTCTGAACTCGAAGAGCTATCAGTGTACATTTCCCAAGTATGTTCCTCATTTGGTTGTTCTGATTGCTCTGCCATTTCTGGTTGCTCTGCTATCGGGACCTCCATGGTTGCCCCCTCTACAGGACCCGCTTCTTCGAGATCGGGGGCTGTAGACTCTGCTATGAAATCCGCCAACGCCTGACCTTTAATAGCCGTTCTCGGAGCAAAGTGAATGCGGAACTCACTAAGCTCGATTGCTCATTTCACTAATCTCCCCGACGCATCATGTCGGTTCAAAAAATGCTTCAAAGGCTGATTCGTCAACACAGTAATCTCATGCGCATGGAAGTAAGGCCTCAGCTTCCGAGAAGTAATGATCAACGCAAAAAGATACTTCTCAACGGCGGGATAATTCATTTCAGGTTTGGCAAACGCCTTGCTTACATAATAAACGGGGACTTGGTTACCCTCGACAATCTTCACTAACACAGAGCTAATAGCAAACTCAGAAACAGCCAAATATAGATAGAGCGGCTCGCCTGGAATCGGTTTCGCCAATGGTGGGAGGGTGCGGAGGTGCTGCTTGAGTGCCTGGAATGCCTCTTCACACTTGGCAGTCCACTCAAATTTCTTGTTAGCCCTCAGCACTTCAAAAAATGGCATGGATCGGTCACTTGCCTTAGACAGGAAGCGATTCATTGCAGCTAGTCGGCCATTCAGCACTTGCACCTCCCGACGATTTGTCGGAGACTGCATCTCCTCGATTGCCCTCAGCTTCTCGGGGTTCACCTCAATTCCCCTTTGGCTTACCATAAAGCCCAAAAACTTCCCCGAGTGCACTCCAAAGGCGCACTTGGCTGGGTTCAGTCGAACTTGATGAAGCCTCATCTGCTCAAACGCCACCGCCAAGTTGCTTACATGATCTTCGGCCTATCGGGACTTTCCCAGCATATCGTCCACGTAAGCCTCCATGGTTTTCCCCAGCATGTCCCCGAACAGCTTGTTCACCATCCTTTGATAAGTTTCCCCGGCATTAATCAATCCAAAGGGCATGACATCGTAGTGATAGATGTCACTATCAGCATAAAAGGCAGTGTAGGGGGCATCCTCTTTAGCCATCTTGATCTGATTATAGCCAGAGTAAGCGTCCATGAAGCTCAGCAATTCATGCCCCGACGTGGCATCCACCAACTGGTTGATCCTCGGAAGCGGGTAACAATCCTTCGGGCAAGCCTTATTCAAGTCGCGGAAATCAACACACATCCACCATTTCCCATTGCTCTTCTTCACCAGAACCGGGTTGGCGACCCAAGTCTGGAATCGGAGCTCCTTGATAAATCCAGCATCGAGCAACCTACCCACCTCCTGCTGGATCGCGATCCTCTTGTCTGTGCCCATCGGACGCCTTTTCTGCGCGATAGGCTTGATCGCGGGATCAATCTTCAACTCATGCACAATCACATCGGGGCTGATTCCTGGCATGTCACTCGGTGACTAGGCAAACAGCTCCTTGAACTCCTTCAGCAGCTCAATCAATTCTCGGGCCCTCTCGTCAGACAGGGCGGACCCGATTTTCACCTTCCTTTGAGGTCCGTCAATCTCGACCTCTTTCAAATTCTCCATAGGGGCTGGACGCCCAAACTCCTCTCTAGGATAAGCATCGGTCTGGAGGATAGTCATAGCCTCCCGTCTTCTCCTTCGGGTGGCATTAACATAGCACTTCCTGGAAGCCACCTGGTCGCCCTTGACCTCCCCGACTCCGTGGTCAGTTGGGAACTTCATCTTCTGGTGAACAGTCGAGGCAACTGCCATCAGCGGGTTGATGGTAGTTCTCCCGATAATCGCATTATAGGTCCCCGCGGACTCAACCACCACGAACTCCACATTCCTCCTCTCCGCTTTCCACCCACTACCGAACTCCACTGGTAAGGTGATCATTCCCAGCGGATAGGAGGTAGAACCAGAGAATCCAACCATCGGGAAGTTCACCTGCTTCAGGTCCTTCTTCGTTTTCCCCATGGCCTCCAGCGCATCCATAAACAGAATATCGGAGGAGCTCCCTCCGTCGATCAAAATTCGCTTCATCTCGTACCCATCCACGTCCAGGGTCACGACCAAAGCATCATCGTGTGGAGTCTCCACACCTACCAGGTCCTCCGCTGAAAAGGAAATCACCATCTCTTCCTTCGCGGTCCAGAATCGGGACCTCTTGCCCAGCACCACAGCAGCGGAAATTCTAGAGGCATAGACCTCCCGAGAGGCTGTGGTATCACCTCCTGCAGCCAATCCTCCATGAATCACATTAATGGTGCCCCGCTTCTCCTTACGGACACCAGAAGAATCCGGCTCGGACTTCTTCCTCTTTGGGGACCGATCGCGGGATCGGGAACGAGACCGCGATCGAGATCGGGAGCGGGATCGACACCGCCTCTCAGCCACAAACTCCTTAAGCTTCCCCTTCTGGATCAACTTTTCGATCTCCTTCTTCAACTCCCGACAATGGTTAGTGTCGTGACCGCTGGCGCGCTGGAACCGACAGTAACGATCGGTGCGAGCTCCCAAAAATTCTCCCTCCTTCTTCGGGGGGGTACCTGGAGATACCCTGTCGATCCATCACCGTTAACACGGCAGCCATAGAACTATTGAGAGGAATGTGATGATCCTCCCGCTTGTCCTTCCTCGGGGGACGCCTGTCCTCCCTTCGATCAGAGCGGCCTCGACTCTGACTGCCCTCGGATTTATCCTTCCACTTACGGTCGTCCGATGGTTTGAACGACTGCTTCCCCTTATCTAACTTCGGAGGATCAAGCTCTCCAGCAGCTATCTTCGACTCCTGCACATCGATTTGCTGCTTTACCCTCGTCTGCAACGCCTCCATGCTCCACACGGCCTTCGCGGCCACGCTGTGCATCAGGTCGGAACCATAGGGGGCTGTCAGGTTCCGAAGGAAGGTGCGGATAGTCTCTCCCTCCGATATCTCCTCATCGATCTCGGCCACACTAGCAGTGTACCGCTGGTAATAATGCGCCAGCGATTCGTCGGGCCTCTGCACCACCTGGGCCAGGGACCTCACGCTCTTCAAGAGGCGCCGACGACCCTGGTACTGCTGAATAAAACGGTCGTGCATATCAGCCCAGCTGGAGATGCACCCTGGGGGCAGGCTGAAGAACCACGTCAGGGCCCTTTCTCCCAATGTGGCCGGGAACAACACACACACAGTATCATCATCTGGGGCCTTGCCCAGACAGGCCATGACATGCTTCTGGACATGGCGAACTGGATCTCCCTCGCCTTCATACTCCTTAATTGTGGGGATACCCAGCCCTGGCGGGGCGAGGGTGTCTATCAATCGGGGAACAAAGGGATGGGTGTATCGATCCCTCAGTTCCGACATCATCTGCTTCTGGTCCCCCATGCTGATGTTCACGATCTTCACCACCTGGTCGGGGGTGATGGTACCATTAAGGGGAATGGTCCTATGCTACACCGGTCCAGGCCCATCGATCACAAATCGCTCCGACTGAGCGAGCTCCTTGCCGTTGTCCCGGTTTCTGGGTTGGGCCTCCTGCCCATTCCGAACCTCCCTCGGCAGAGGCGGAGGCACCTCCTCCTTCTTCTTGGCAGCCTCACTCCGCTCTAGGAGAGCCTCCATGGCCTCCAAGAACATTGGCATGGCATCCGCCACAGCCTTCGTCAGGTTCGTGTTTAGAGGAGCATCCTCCTCCCTATTCTCTTGGTATCGAGCAGTATACTCTGGAACTTCATTGTGCCCCCCTGTTCGGGAAACCTCAGCAGGGGGATTTTGGTCCACAACACGCTCCGGCGGCCCTGAATTCAGAGTTCCAGCAGGGTGACGGGAACCACCGGATTGTCCTTGCTTTTTCTGCTTGCCAGCAGCCATTGAACGAGTAGAGGTCATTTTTGCTTTTCGTTACGTTCCCACAGACGGCGCCAATGTTGGATCACGGTTGGAATTCCGGTACGGTCTTGACGGAAATCCGAAATCCTTCGCTCCACGTAATCCTGCAAGAAGGGAATAGACCGGGCGGTGACCCAGAATCCCTCTCTGATGCTTAAATGAGAATCTCGTGGCAAGCAAGGAACGCAAAAGTATGAGTATGTAAGTGCGTATATGTGATCTGAGGTAACCTCCTCCTTTATATAGGAGAGGAGTTACCCCAGTTACCTGATGAACTGCCAGGGTAGTTAGCCCACGTTCCGCTTATCTCGGCCACTAGCCCACGTTCCGCTTATCTCGGGCCACTTCCCCACTACTCTGATAGTGGGCGTGTTTCTCGGCCTCAATCTCTGATAGCAAGTCCCGACCAATATCGAGGACTCCAGAGTTATCTCCTTTGGTCACCGCTCGGGGCCCCTCGTCATCGGGACAGGGCCAGCATTCTCAGGGATTCAACATCGGGGCCTACTCAAAGGCATATCATCGGGGCCTACTTAAAGGCATATCATCGGGAGCGTCCAGCTCGCATATCGGGACCGACCTTGTCGGACCCTTCACCATCGGGACCCATCTTGTCGGGACCCTTCGCATTGGTCTTCTTGACCTCTTTTAGGGCCCAGTGGGCCTATTCACCGTTTACTCGTCGTTAAAGGGCCTAACGGCTATAGCGAAACCCATCACACCAGTTCTTCCCAGTAGTTTCTGTGTTGCTGCTATTCTAATTCTATTTCTTCATATTGTTCGTTTTTATAAAGTAGCATATCTGTTCTTATATTATTTTATGCCGTCGTCGTTGGCTTGAATTAAAAATCCTGTTGTGTTTAGGTATTGAGTTCGGTTCGTCGAACGTGTTCGTGCATAACACGATTTGACGACATTGTTGAATCCTGGAATGTGATCGCCCCGTGTATAAACCCCTTTGCATAACCCGAAGGTGGGGTCGGGCGAAATTGCCTTAAGGAGACCGTGATCCGCACGGGCCTCAGTATTAAAAACACATTTTCGTCTTTCTCGATTTTACGTGTATTTTCGAAGTTGTTAATGTCTTGCATGATAACCCGGTTAAATTAAATGTAAGAATCCGAAATTTGGCTGATTATGTTTTAGTCCCTAAATTTTTTAGAAATTGCAAATTGATCCCTCAACTTTTATGTTTTGCAGTTTTGACCCTGATATTTTGCCAACAGTCTTAAGGCAATTTATTTTTTTTGTTGCTTATCAGGGTTGTTGTTGGATTTTATTTCTGAACTTCATTTCCTACAGGAAAAATATCGTTGTTGTTAATATTTCCAGATGGATCCCAACAACAACAATGCTAATGTTCCCATGTCTAGCGAAATAATTCCTTTGGTCGAAGTGTCAAATCAGGGAATAAGAGGTGTACTCCCACCGACTACTGCTGTCACCTTCACCACTGCTGCATCCACCGCCTGAATTTTATTCCTGGGGGTGGTTTCAATTTTCATACGGCATGTGCTAGTTCATCTGGAACTGCTCATAATCTCGGATTCGGGAACTTTGCTGGAGAACCCTTGGCCGGAGAAGTGGCCATGCCCTGTCTTTTAACTTCCCCGGTGGAGAAACCAGAAAAGTTTGACGCGACGAACTTAAAATATGGAGCGAGAAGATGAAGTACTATATCACCTTCCATGGGATGGAGAGATTCCTGACAGAAATGCCCCTGACAATTGTCCCAAATGATGCTACATCCTTCCTGGCGTTAGAGGCGTCGAAGCATTCGAACTATCTTTGCAGGAACGCTATCATGAGCTGTCTTACCGACCCGCTGTATATGTCTACAACAGAACGACCTCTTCGAGGGAACTGTGGACGTCCATTATTTCAAAATATAAGTCGGAGGATGCTGGAAGGAAGAAATTTCTTGTTAGTAAACTATTTGAATTCAAAATGGTGGATAACAAATCTGTGATGCAGTACGTGAATGTGTTCTTAAATTTGCTTCAGGAGCTCCTTGATGCGCATATGGCTTTTACCGAGTCATTCAAAGTTGTGATCATTGTGAAGCTTCCCCTAGCTGGGATTGGTTCAAGGGCTATCTGAAGCATAAAACAAAGGAGATGCTGGTGTCAAATGTGGTAAACAGGATCCACACCCAGGAGGGTCTTTTGAAGAATACCCAGGGAAATCCGTTCGGCCCAATGAGAACGATCAACGACCAAGGCTAATGTGATGGAACATAACCAGGGACCGAGAAGGCAGGGCTCTCGTGGAACACGAAAGAAGCCGCAGGAAAAGGGGGTCAACCTAGGTCCGAAGGGAGGTATTTCCAAGAGATCCAAAGGCGGCCAATCTTCCAAGGGAGGCAAGAGACCTCTAGGAGGACAAGGCTCTCAAGATCCACAACGTTTTCTAGGTAGCTACTTTAATTATGGTAAGGTAGGCTACAAATCTATTGAGTGTAGGTTCCCTAGGAAACAGGAGGCCCACGTGGCGGCGATTACAGAGGACTTGGATGACCTTAACTTAGTCGCGGTTGTGTCAGAGGTCAATATGGCTGATTCCAACCCAAATGAGTGGTGGGTGGACACCGGCGCTACAAAGCATGTATGCTCGAGTAAGGCGTTGTTCTCAAGCCTAGAGGAGGTGGATACCGGAGAATCCATTTTCATCGGAAACTCTGCCTCATCGGCGATTAAAGGCAAGGGAACGGTGTTATTAAAGATGACCTCCGGGAAGGACCTCACCCTGGCCAATGTGTTGTATGTTCCGGACATCAGGAAGAATGTAGTGTCAGGAGCCTTATTGAACAAGCATGGTTTCCGTCTTGTTTTTTAGTCTGATAAAGTTGTACTTACTAAGAATTGTGTTTTCGTTGGTAAGGGATATGAGAACGATGGAATGTTTAAGCTGTCTGTAATGGCCGTTGTGCCGAAAAATAACATGAATAAGAATGCTTCCTCTTATGCTTACTTGCTTGAGTTTCCTAATTAATGGCATGGTAGATTAGGACATTTTAATTTTGATTCTTTGCTGAAGTTAATTAACATGGAGCACATTCCTAAATTCAAAATAGATCAAGAACAAAAATGTGAAGTTTGCGTTGAAGCGAAAATTACTCGAACTTCGTTTCACACAGTCGAAAGATTTACTGAACCTCTTAATCTAATACATAGTGATGTTTGTGACTTGAAGTATGTCCAAACGCGTGGTGGGAATAAATATTTCATCACTTTCGTAGATGATAGTACGAAATTTTGATATGTATACTTGATGAAACGAAAAGATGAAGCAATTCAGAAGTTCATGGTTTATAAACAAGAAGTTGAGAATCAACTCAGCAAGAAAATATAAGTGTTACACAGTGACAGAGGAGGCGAGTATGAAGCTTCGTTTGCAGATTTTTGCGCTGAACATGGAATTGTTCATGAAGTCACTGCTCTGTTCTCACCACAGTCAAATGGGGTTGCGGAAAGGAAAAATTGAACACTGAAGGAAATGATGAATTCATTGTTGATAAGTTAGGGGCTGCCGCAAAACATGTGGGGGAAGCTATTTTGACCAGCAATTACCTTTTGAATAAGGTACCCCAAAAGAAGGAAGAGAAAACTCCGTTTGAATTATGGAAATAGAGGAAACCTTCTTACAATCACCTTCGAATGTGGGGGTGTCTTGCTAAGGTAATGATACCTCCCCTGAAGAAGGTGCGAATAGACCCAAAAACCATTGATTGCATTTTCATTGGGTATGCTTAGAACAGCAATGCATATCGGTTTCTTGTGTATGAATCAAAAGTGTCGGATATACACAGAAATACGATTATGGATTCAAGAAATGCATATTTATTTGAAAATGTATTTCCGGCTAAGTCTAGAGGAGAAGAAAGTTCTTCAAGACAAGCATATGAGACTATAGAGGAAAATAGTCAAGACCGAGAACATGAAGGGCATGTTGAGGTCGACACCAAGGTTGAAACCGAGGTCGAGCCCAAGAGAAGTAAAAGGGCAAGGATTGAAAAATCCTATATATGGTCCAGATTTTCTGACCTATATGCTTGAAACTGAACCTCAGACTTACCAAGAAGCCGTAAACTCCTCTGAGGGTCCTCTATGGAAAGAGGCAATCAATAGTGAAATCGAATCGATCTTGCAAAATCATACTTGGGAGCTAGTGGATCTTCCGCCCGGAAGCAAACTGCTAGGCTACAAGTGGATCTTTAAACGTAAAATGAAAGCAGATGATTCGATTGATAAATATAAAGCCCGACTTGTCATCAAAGGATACAGACAAAAGGAAGGACTTTATTATTTTGATACATATTCTCTAGTAACTAGAATCACATCCATTAGGATGGTACATGCGATTGCCGCCTTGCGAAATCTAGAAGTACATCAAATGGATGTGTAATCCACTCCCGGAATGGTCCGTAACCGGTCATGCAAAACATCATATTATATGGGTAAAACTTCTGGTTTACTTCTATGCATCAATAAACTTCTGGTTTATCGGGATATTTAATTCATGCCAATATTGGCGGTAAATTTCTGGTTTACCTGATATCTATTTGTTTCGTATTTCCGTAATATTTATGACATGTGTCTCTTGTAAGATAATTCACATATTATTTTATTCATCTTCATCATAATGATGATTGCAGAGTAATCACATTCTTTATAATAATAATAAATGAATAAAATATATGAAAGTATAAATAAAAGTAATGTATAAAGCATAATAATATAATTTCATATAAATGCTCGTAATATTTTAGGATCTTCATGATTCTTATTCGTAACTCGGAATTTTTAAGGAGCTTTTTTTTTTCATGTCTCAAAATATCTTAGGATGTTCAGATCATATTTTCATCTTTTCAGATCATTCATTCCAAATATATCAAGATCTTCTGTATCTCTGTTCATAATTCAAAATATTTAGGGATCTTCAATCTCGTTAATTCATAGTCCCAGATATTTAGAATCTTCAGGATCATTTATTCATTTCCAGATCTTCTAGGACCTTCATGATCTTTTATTCATAACTCATGATCTTGTTATGTTCTTAGAATAATAAATTAGGGTCTAAAGTGGTGAGTTGAGTAGTTTAGGGTCTTAGGTGGAATTAATCTAAGTTATTAGGGTTATAACTATATATATATATATATATATGTAGAGAGTGGTGCTGCCGCCGTAATCAAGGAATGAATGAAGAATGAAGCTAATTTCCTCTCCACCTCTATTCATGGAGGAAGCCTATCTTTCTCTTCTTCATCAATTCTAACTTCTTCTTCTCCCTTATCTAACTCTAATCTTCTCATATTCTATCTAATTCTACCTATCTATCCCTTTCGATTTCCATTTCGGATCCAAGAACGTAACAGTTGGTATCAGAGCCGTACGATTTCGTCCGCTGTCAAAATTATCCAAATCTTCTTTGATCCAAACAGTTCATCGAAGATCCTTCTCCATGGCCGACGGAGCTCACGGGACTCGTTTGAAGTCATTGGACGATCATATCAAGCTAATGGAAAAAAAGATGCAGCAGAGGATAGAAGAGAATTTATCCAGGTTCATTGAGCAAGATACAGAACTTGAGAAGACTAAGTCAGTAATCGATGCTCGTTTTGAGGAGGTACATCTGAAAATGAAAATCGGGCAAGAGGAATCCACCAAACAGTTCGATCTTCTCCTCCGACACCAAATTGAGGAAGCTGACAAAAACAACAAGCAGTTCAATCAGCTAATGGAATTGCTTCAAAAGAGAGCTCCTGAACAAGGTAAAAAACCTGAAGTAGGAGATGGTTTACTACCGCTACCCCCATTGGTTCCGCAATCATCACCACGAGCTAATTTCTCGCCACCAATACCTCAGATTGGACAGAGTTCGGTTAATCCACCACCTCCGCGAGCTAGAATAGATACATCTCCGACTGGGCATAACTCAATATTACAGCCACTACCTCGACCCAAGGTCGATTTTCCTCACTTTGATAGTGTTTATCCCCGGAGTTGGATCCGTCGATGTGAGCGTTACTTTTCTATCTATCAAACTCCTGAGACACACAAGGTGCAGTATGCGGCTATGCACTTGGATGCCAAAGCTGATTTATGGTTCCATGGCTATTTGAGTGGTCGAACAATTGTAACATGGGAAGAGTTTTCAGCTGCCATATGTAGACGCTTTGATAGTGGCCGTATGCGTGATGTTGTTGAGGAATTTAATAAGCTTGAACAAAAAGATGCTGTATTGGAGTATCAAGAAAAGTTCGAGGACCTTCGTGCATCCATGCTTGTCCTTAATCCATCTCTGCCATAAACATTTTTCATATCAAGTTTTCTTAGTGGGTTAAAGGAAGAGATTCGTCCGGTGGTTAAGTTAATGCGACCCGATTCCCTCCAAACCGTGTTTGAACAAGCTCGATGCCAAGAGATTGCCCTCGAAGCACAAAGTCGATCATCTCTGAATCGACTAGCTGCTGAAGTTCGACCTTCTGCCGGTCCATGTAAGGGGTTTGATTCTGCAGGTCCATTGGACAAGTCCACCATCAATTATCACAAGGAATATGGATCTTGCTTCAAGTGTAAGGAGAGATTTTTCCCCGGGCATAAATGCAAAATCAAATAACTGAATTGTATGTTTGCCTCAGAAGTATCAGACAGATCAAGCCGTGACCATGAAGAAACTGTCTACGTCGAGCCAAGTTAGATATTATTACATTTTATGTAATCCTTGAGGACAAGGACTATTTCAAGCGGAGGGAAATGTTATGTTCTTAGAATAATAAATTAGGGTCTAAAGTGGTGAGTTGAGTAGTTTAGGGACTTAGGTGGAATTAATCTAAGTTATTAGGGTTATAACTATATATATATATATATATATATATATATATATATATATATGTAGAGAGTGGTGCTGCCGCCGTAATCAAGGAATGAATGAAGAATGAAGCTAATTTCCTCTGCACCTCTATTCATGGCGGAAGCCTATCTTTCTCTTCTTCATCAATTCTAACTTCTTCTTCTCCCTTATCTAACTCTAATCTTCTCATATTCTATCTAATTCTACCTATCTATCCCTTCCGATTTCCATTTCGGATCCAAGAACGTAACAGATCTCTTAGGATATTTAAAATCATTTATTTATATTCATGTTATACATGATTCCTTGTTATACATGAAGATCTTTAATTCATAAATACAATGTTTCAGATCCCCTTTTTCATACATTTTAGGATCTTCCAGATCCTAAAATTATATATTTTTGAGCTTTTGAATAACTCATGATCTTCTGGACCATTTTATAATGAAATGCAATGAGCATAAATATATATTTAATAAATATAATGAGTGCGAGAAATATAAATATATATAATAACTAAATATATTGAAGTGCAAGAAATAAAAAAAATGATTGTAAATGTAGTGCAATAAATATAAAATATAACTGTAAATGCGGAATTTAAAAAAATAAATATAAATATTCATAATCTTGATCTTCAGGATCATAATATCGAATCTTCAGGATATGATATTAGTATAATGCAATTTTATTTATTTCAATATCCCAGTATCGAATAATATTTGTTATTGAGGCCAAACTTTGCCTTTTTCATTGCGCTTCATAAAATCATCAAATTTCGCGATGCATAATATCATCAATTTTCTGATAGCATAATCGCCCTTCTCAAAATTATCCTTCTTCCAAATAAATTGGACTTTGCATTCTTTTCATGCATTATTTATTTGTAATAGGCAGTATCGTTCTTTATCGATATCATGATGATACTAACAGTTTAATCTATTTCAAAATCAAAATCAAGTGTGTCAATGAGCATGATGATTATAACATATTTGTATTTGTATTCTTAAAAGGTCATTATAAATTATATCACTCACTTCAGGGAGTGGAATATATTCTCATTGTAATCATAAACTTGCTTCAAGGAGTGGAGGATTCCATCGCTATAATCGTAATTTACAACACTCATTTCAGGGAGTGGAGTATATCCTCGTTATAATCATAACTTACGACGCTCACTTCAAGGAATAAAATATATATAGTAGGCGATGGATATAATTTTGATTTATCAATTACATATGGATATATTTCAGCATCTAGCCGCATTTTTTTTCATGATAACTCATGTGTTACAAACTCACTTCTAGGAGTGGAGTCATCAATACATATAATTTTATGTATGAAATAACTTTCATTGTATGTGTATTCAATATAAATACCACAAAAAAAACTTTAATGACGTAATATTATGTATTGTATAATCGAGTCCACAAAACCTGACATATTGTGTGATATATCCAATCGCGTCTCGTAAATCCGATGTATCGCCTCATATAATAGTTTTTGAAATTGAGCGCAGCGTTGGCTTTAGGAAAATCGTCATATATATATATATATATATACAACATAAGAAGATCATAAGGTGTATGTGTGTAATGATGATAAATATAAGACTTTAAAAATTGGAGATAGGCTTCTCGATCCGTGGCTTTTCCGTGACGATTCGATGAGCAGACGAACGGAACAAATAAATAATCAGATGCCTAAAAAGAAAATATGAGTCGGATCGTGCTGATAATGTGTTACGGAAATAGAGATAATAAAAGAGAGAATTCATTTATGTGCTTTATTTACATACATAGTGCCATTTATATAGGGTTACATATTTTTGGAGAACAAGTCAAAGCAATATAAGGAAAGTCTATATAAGGAATATACCTGGAGATACCTTGTCGTTCTTGGTGCACTTATTCTAGAGGGGGCATCTCCTCTTGCCTCCTCGCAGCCTCTCTCCGATCTAAGAGAGCCTCCACGACTGCCAAAAACATCGGCATGGCTTCTGCCACGGCCCTCGTCAGGTCCGCAGCTGGGGGAGCCTCCTGCTCCCTATTCCCCTGGTGCTGAGCAGCAACATCTTCGGGACCTTCATTATGCCCCCCTGTCTGAGAGAGCTCAGCAGCAGGAAGGTTCTGGTTTTCCTCCGGTTCCGGTGGTGAATTCAGGGTCGTCGCAGCGGGATGACGGGAACCACCAGATTGTCCTTGCCTTCTTTGCTTGCCAGCCGCCATTGAACGAGTAGAAGGCATATCAGCTTTTTGTTAGTTTCCCACAGACGGCGCCAATGTTGGATCACGGTGGAACTCCGGTACGATCTTTGACGGCGGTCCTAGCTCCTTCGCTCCACGCAATCCTGCAAGAGGGGATAGACCGGGCGGTGACCCATAATCCCTCTCTGATGCTTAAATGAGTATCTCGTATGGACTGGCAAGCAGTAATCTCAAGTAATGTATTTTCAACGTAATCGATCTGAGGTGACCTCTGCCCTTTTATAGGCGAAGAGGTACCTCAGTTACCTGGTGAACCGTTGGGGGTGGTTAGCCCGTATCCCGCGTATCTCGGGTGTGATCCCGCCTATCTAGGCCATGATCTCGCTTATCTCGACCACGCCCCGCGTATCTCGGCCACGCTCCGTGTATCTTAACCACGTTCTGCGTATCTCGGCCACAAACCCCGCGTATCTCGGCCTTATCCTCAGATAACGAGTCCCGACTAACGTCGGGGACTCCAGAGTTATCTCGTTGTGTCACCGCTCGGGGCCCCTCGTCATCGTGACAGGGCCTATTGTTCTCAGGGATTCATCATCAGGGCCTACTCAGAGGCATCTCGCCGGGAGCGTTCAGCTCACCTATCGGGACCGACTCTGTCGGGACCTTTCATCATCGGGACTCCCTACGTCGGGACCCTTCACCTGGGTCATCTTGACCTTCATTTGGGGCCCAGTGGGCCTGTTCGCCGTTTCCTCGTCGTTAAGGGGCCTAACAGCCATAGCAGAACCCATCATGATATATAGATATAATATTGATCATTCATAAAATCAGTTCATAACAGTTATATTTATAATAAAATATTTTCTATTTTAGTTCCGAATATTTTTTAATTTATTTATTTCAAAAGAATATTTTTCTTGTTGAGGCCCTTTTGTTTTTAGGCAGGCCTTGTGTTGGAGTTGGAAGTTGGGAAAAGGTCTGGTGTTATCCACGTGATAGTCACGTGATCGTGTGGCTATGAGTGGCATATAGGTAATTACGACATTTTTGTTGGTTGGTTAATAATGGATGGCACTGAAGTTATATAATATTGAGCTCACCTTCTTCTTCTTCTCCGTTGAAACCTCAGTGAGTGTTGGGGTTGGGAATCTTACGGAAGCGAGAAGTGCATTATTAATAGAGTGAGAGACAGAAGAAAAGAAAGTGAGGAGGACCTTGTTTATTGGTTGTGTGTATGAACCAGATCCAAAATATCTCTGTTAATTAACAAGTAGTAGAGGCTAGGCTAGCCGGAGTGAAATTGTAAAATGACATCAGGAACGAGAGCGCCGACGTGGAAGGAGAGAGAGAACAATAAGAGGAGAGAGAGGAGGAGGAGGGCGATCGCCGCCAAGATATTCGCCGGACTCCGGATGTACGGAAACTTCAACCTGCCCAAGCACTGCGACAACAACGAGGTCCTCAAAGCTCTCTGTAGACAAGCCGGCTGGACAGTCGAGGAAGACGGAACCACCTACAGGAAGGTAATTAATTCTTCTTCTTCAAACCAACTTCCACACCTAATTTAACTCTAATCACCAATTATATACCCTGCATATTTTCGAGCTCCGTTACTAATTGCTTGCGCCTCCTTTTGATAATTACAAATTTATTTGACTGAAACTCCATTAACAAGATGCACTAATTCTTCATCGAATTTCG
The DNA here is from genome assembly GCA_036873135.1 of Clarkia xantiana subsp. parviflora. Classification (NCBI taxonomy): domain Eukaryota; kingdom Viridiplantae; phylum Streptophyta; class Magnoliopsida; order Myrtales; family Onagraceae; genus Clarkia; species Clarkia xantiana. The sequence goes on from JAPTYO010000001.1 coordinate 15,796,865, forward strand.
TGAATCTGCAATTGAGGTAGCCCCACCCCCATCTTCATGCATGCCTTTATTAGATTACCCGTTTCCGTTGGATCATGATACACATGCTTTGGATCTCATCTCAGATCATATCCGCTTATTCATTTTCTTCTACATTATTCCTCAACTTTGTTTGCGTTTTCCTTTCCACTTTATTATTATTTAAAGTCTAAAAAAAATAGTTCATATTTTTAAAAAAAAAAAAAAAAAAAATTGGTATATTTGTTATGATCGCTCGCCGTTTTTATTCATGTAGAGACTGGAGGAGAGTTTCCGTTCTTCTCCTACTCCATGACCATGGTCATGGAGGATGGATGATTTTCCCTGTGGAATATTAGTATTATTATTGTGGTGATTGATATTACAATTATATCCTTGACAATCGAATTGTCTAATACTGCCCGACGCGAGGTTATTTTAGTCAAAGCAGTAACGGCCAGCAAAAACTGTTTATTGGTCCGAGATTCACGCGTGATGTTGTAGTCCACTTTGTCAGCATTTGGCAGACAACAATTATATAAAGAGAGGGCCTTTTCTTTTCTTTTCTGTTTCACTTTTTATTTTTCCAATAATTTCTTCCCCTTTTCTTATGAGACTTTATTTTGGGCCAAGATTAAAGAGGTCGTCAATTCCTGTTTGTTTTACCCAAAAAAAACTACAGGCTCGTTCTACTTTGGAAATTACAAAAATGAGATTTTTATGTTTGCCAAAGGTTGAAATAGTACTTAACAGTTAACACTATGTTCACCCTCATAATTCATTTTTAATAAAAAAATGAGAAGATATATTTTTGAAAGATAAACTACTTTTTCTTTATTGTTATTATTATTATTGAAATGTCTCTGTTAAGCAGCTAAAACTTACTTAAAAGGGTTTGATTAATTTTAAAAAAAAAAAACATAAGTTTCAGATTACCTTGTATACTTTTTTTTATCATTAAGATTACCTTGTATACAATAATACTAATCAGATAAATCAATATTCCTGTGCTGTATGTATACAAATTGGATTAAATATCTATTATTATTACAAGGTTAGCATACAGAATTGGAGGTCAGTCCTTTTAAAGGGTTGTTATCCAAATGACAATCCATTTCTACCCAATTTGTAAAACAGTATGCTCTCTGTTGCTACAATATTTCTCTCTTTTTAGCTTGTTTATGTTATTTTATCAGTTGACTACTACATTGGCTGACTTCTTTAGTAATTATTTGGCATGTGATTGGATCAACATCATAGCTGCTAAAAAAATAAGTGGATATTGATTAGGTACATGAGAGAGAGCTAGGGTCAACTCTCTCATATGCACTGGGCTTCTTCTCTTCCATAATAATATGCTGGTTAAACAGTAAGAAACTGCAATAAGTGTACAACATGCATTATGGAGTTATTGCATCCGACACGGACACTCTTATAGGTTCGAACTTGTGAATGGAGTTCTTTGACACGCTCTTATTCATACTTTTACCACCATTGGTCAAACTAATGTTTTTATGAACAACAATTTACTTGCTTGTGAGAGAAAATAGGTTTTTTTTTTTGGGTTAATAACTAAAAAACTGTTACCCTATGTTAAAATTAGGTGTCTGAAGTTTCAAATGTTAAACTGCAGTGTCCAAGGTTTCAAATTTATTAAAATGTGGTGTCTCGGTGTGATTATTTTAGAGAAGTCAATTCCGACGAAACCGTGTGTCAAATTCGAGCTCCCATACACACTCCCTTCTCGTAGTCATATTCCGGACAACCTCTATTCATAGTTTTAACAATTTTAAATTAAAAATGTGCAGGGATGCAGGCCTGTGGATGTGATGGAGATTGTGGGTGGTGGTGGAAGGGGGGGATCAGCTTCAGCAAGTCCATGCTCATCATACCAACCGAGCCCATGCATTTCATACAACCCGAGCCCCAACTCCTCGTCGTTCCCGAGCCCAGTTCGATCCACACAGGCTCCAAACCCAAACCATGATCCAAACTCTCTCATTCCGTGGCTCAAAAATCTATCCTCTAATTCACCATCAAACTCAAAGCACCATCTCTGCCTTGGAGGGGGTTCAATTAGTGCTCCGGTGACCCCACCCTTGAGCTCCCCAACTGCTCGATCCGCTGCAAGAGCCCAACAACATCTGTGGGGTGACTATTCATTTTTTGGTGGCGGTGAAGTTCCCCTTAGCGGCCCTCCGTCCCCAACCTACAGCCTTGTTGCTCGCAATAACAACCCGTTTGGGTTGATGGAAGAAGCGCTGTCTCGAGCAGGGTCTAGAATGTGCACTCCATTGATTCCTGCCGGAGTTGATGGCACATCAGATATTCCGATGTCTGACTCCATGGCAGCAGAGTTCGCCTTCGGTAGTAACCAAGGGGGATTGATTAAGGCATGGGAAGGGGAGAGGATCCATGAGGAGGAATGTGGCTCTGATGAACTTGAGCTCACGCTTGGCAACTCAGCAACTAGGTAAACCTAGCTTAGCCCTGTGATGTTGTTAATTAATCTATCAGAAAGGGTGCAATGCGTGTGTTTAATACATATATATATATATGAACCAAAAGCACAGTAATTTGTTTGTAGGATTATTATTATTATTGTTTCTTTCATTTTACTAAAGATGGTGAACCAACCTCTCTCTTGTATGAATATTTCTTTTATTTTTGGCCGAAATGACCAAGTTTATTTACAGTTCATGCATTGCAGGCAGGGTCGGTCTTGTTCATCATTTCCCTCTTAAAACAAATATAATTAAACTGGATCAAATTATTAGAGATTAAAAACAAAATAGGTACGTATAAACTCTACTTTCCAAAAATAGCCATTACATAATTTATAGGGTTAATTTTCTGGTTAAAAACTAAGGATTAACAACTTATAAACTGTCTGTCTGAAGTTTGCCTTATGTGAAATTTTGGTGTCTGAAGTTTAAATTGTTGATATTGATTGTCTGAAGTTTTAACTTTGTTGAAATTTACTGTTTCCGTCCAAATTTGTTATTAAAATTTACAGAACTTGGTCATGTGCTTATCATATTACACAATAAAAAAATAAATTTCAAAATTGTCCTTAGTTGGGTGGTGGCTGGTCGGAGTAGGGTGGTGGCCGGCCCCCGGAGTTTTGGTGGTGGCCGGCCGCCGGAGTTTTGGTGTTGGCCGGCGGTCGGAATTGGGTGGCGGACGACCGAAGTTGGATGGTGGCCAGCCGAAGTAGGGTGGTGGTCGGAGTAAACATAATAGTATCATGGGCAATTTTGACCTATTCACCACCATTCTGTCAAATTTGAGAGCAAAAATGGACTAAAAACCCAAATTTCAACAAAGTTGAAACTTCAGACATTCATTATCAACAATTTAAACTTTAGACACCAAAATCTCTCATAGGACAAACCTCAGACAGTTTATAGGTTTTTAACCCAAAAATTAATGAGTCCTAAACTTGACACCACTATATTTTATGACCAAAACATTGCCAATTTTATTTGGCCGAATGTTTTTTTTTTTTCTTCTAAACGCTTCAACTTATAGTCGGCAATGATGTGGGTTATTCCTGTGGTATTAAATCCACAACCATAGCATTATCGACGTTCCGATTTGTAGACGATCTCTCTCATATAACTGGATTGAGTCGAATGCTTGCTTATTTAAGCCAAGCTTGATGAGGATCTGTTTCCAATTTCAAATCATTATATAAATATATTTAATCATTATATTTATATTTCTTCTACTAGTGATACGGGCACGTGTCATGCACGTGCGACTAATTGTATTTTGAATATAAATAAATGTTCTAATAAATTATTTTGATCTAAGTTTAATGACAAATTAAATCTAAAATAAAACATTACATAAGTATAATGATATTCTAACCTAATGTACCAAATTGAAAATATTATCAACGAAATGAAAAGGAAAACGTTAACAATTTAGAAGATGTTCTTAGATATCTCAATTGCGCATCCTTTTTTGCTAAAATTGCAATAAAACTGCCAGTAGGGTGATTCCTTTCACGATCTAATAATTCTAAAATTGCCATCTCTTTAGAATCTTCTGTATTATGACTAGATTTTATGAATGAATTTGGGATTCTCTTAGTATGATTAGCCATTTTGATAGAGAAAAATATGAGAATATATATAACATATACATGTGAGAGTGAGAATCATTTTTTTTTTAAAAAAATTAACGTTATGTGGTGTAAGAATATATACCATATCTTGTTTTAAATTTCGAAATTCCTTCAACCGATGGATCAATGACTATTGTTGTAAATGTCACTGATAATAAATAGAGAATACCTGAAGTAGATAGATATAAAGCTAATGATCAATGATAGTAAAGCACGTAAGAAAATTGCAGAAATGAGTTTCTATTTCAACAATGTTTTGCATAAAATAGAGAAATATCAATTTTTAAAAAGTAAGTTGAAAGTTTGAAATTGTAAGCTTTAAATCTATTTGCTCTTTGTACACTTGACTTCTGAAATTTCAACAATGGGAGTTATTACAACTTTTTCTTCAAGTAATTTTCCGCGAACAGTAGCTAAATCTTCCCAAAGTGTAAGAACAATCGTATGGGACCTATGTTTTTTTTAATGTGAAGGTAACTTATAAAGTAATAATTATGAATTAAGAAGAAGAGTGATGACCATGTCTTACGTTTGGTCTTTCAATCAATGTTATGTTTTTCTTGTTAAGAATCTTGTTGGTCGTACTCTTTGTATGTTGGGTGAGTGGATCAATATTTGTGAGAGCCGCCAGAATATCTGCAAATTAAACAAATAGTATAATTGTCTCACTAAGTTAATATAAAATTTGATATATTTTTTTTTCAATTTCGTAAACTACTAATTTTTTTACATAACTATTTTAGCCTTAGAGATATGCAGAATTAATGTTGTCAAAATCTGATATACTAAGTAAAACAATCTAGGGCTGCTGAAAACCTACAAGTATTAGGCTAGCAAGATTAACTGAATCAGAGAACAATAATTTAGAGTAGTATTCAATACCTTTATACAGAGAAATCATCCAATTAAATGGCAAAATGTATTATGATGGCAAAATGTACTTTGAAGAATAAGCAATCTTATATTCTCTGACATGGTACTTTTTAATATGACCAGATGTTTATGTGAAGGATGCATGTGCATGTACATACATATGTTGAGAGGAAATGAGAGTGTATACTGATGTGTAAAGTCCTTACCTACAACATAATTTGATATAATTATAGCTCGGCAAAATAGATGAATGCAGTCAATATTAACTGATCCCAATGCAAGTTCGACACGAGTGTCTACGATGATGATGAGTTGGATCTCTTTATGCGTATTGACAAAGTCGGCGTTGGGATATGAGTCGAGATAACCTTGAACGGGTCGAGACATTCAAAGTCGAGACATTGAAGTATAAAGTCGACCACCATTTAAGTTCGCATCAGAGGAACAAAGGCAAAGTATCGACATGTTTTCCTTATGGCGACGATACTAAAGCCAACTATATAAGAAGAGGTGTCAACTCTCTATAAAAATCATTTATCAGATACAAGGTGAGTCGACGACCAAACCATATGAAGAAACCCTTCCCTTTAAGGAAAAGGTACCAGCTGGTTGCCGCCTTCTGATTCAAGGAAACCCTCCTCTCAAGGTAAAGTTGAGGTGGCAATCTACTTGTCACCTAGTTAGAGGAACCTTCGACGTTAAGGAATGATGAGGTGGCGACCTGCTTGTCACCTACTGACACACCACCGTTCTCCTCAACCAATCAGAGAAAGGCGGCCACCGCCACTGAGCAGCCAGTCAGAGCATAGCTGCTGCCACTTAAAGTCGGTATAAATTTGTGCCTATAAATACTCATATATTCTTACATTCTCTCATATACTTGTCATAGTATTACTCTCATATTCTATTACTGATTTAAGTTTCGGAGTGGAATTAGATGAAGCTCCCCAACCCCTTTTCAGGTTAACGCCTTCAAGACTCCAAAAGGAAACTAAGTACCCTGTGAGGTCGAGATACACACCTAAGTGAGCTAGTCAAAGGCGACATATCTCGAAGTCCACTTCCAGAAGCTAAGGGCCACGTCAACTTGATCCCAACATTTGGCGTCGTATGTGGAAAACTGATGAAAAATTCATGGCTTTAGTGAAGAATAGCTCAAAGAAAGTATTGGCCATTGTCGAAGAGATCACAAAATCTCAGACAAACCCTATTAACCTTGATAAAGCTAATGAAGAAGAGAGGAGGATCCTCCACCACAAGATAGTGTTGATCTTACGGATGAACAACCTCTCCACCCTAATGCACCTCCAAATACAGTGGATCCAGAGGTGGAAACTGTTAGATTACGGGGATTAATGACTACAGATACTTAAACAAAGTACATGCTAGTAATCGGAATTACGCAGTGGAAGATTCGCACATACTTTTAAGATGATCTGTAGACCCAAGATCTTCCCAGGAGGGAGTTCACGATCCTCCGGTCGGGACCCGTAGAGGTTCTTGTTAGAGAAGCCCTACGCGGTACAAGCTCCACAACAAAGCTTCTGATCGATTCTTATCACGGGGACAGATCTCTGGAGTGTTTGCCACATTTGGTGAGGCAAAGGGTTCGTCCGAAACTCTGTAGTGTGGGGTTGAGGGTTTTTCTCTCTAAAACACTCTAATGAGGAAATAGTGATTAACCCTAAAAATCCCTTAACGACACGTATTTATAGGAGGAGCAAAGTGGACAAAAGTCTACTTTGGGCCTCTCATGTCAATTGGGATTTGGGTCTGGCCCAATTACCCTAATGTGACATATACCTAATTTTCTTAGGTAAACTATACATATTATGAGCTACCAATTACGACGCCCATCACCATATACTTACAACTCACACTGGCCGGAATGGGAGGGTTCCTGTTAATGTATTGTCGTCCAAATCTACATCAACATTTCATCACTTCGATCTGCTCCTTGCTTCCGAATAGTTCATACGAGGTTTGCCGTGCGACCGGCGGATACGACGGGCATCGTGCTACTCATCTGTTAGGAGTATTGTAGCGCCCGCAGAATGTTGATTCTCTTTTCTCCATTCAACCTGTTATAAAAAACATTTATATTGTACCGCGTTGTATCCTAGGTCAACTGTTAATTCACCTTTTGCCTAGTTTCCACATAGGAACACTTCTCCAAGGCATCCGTACAAGTATTCACAACCTTCAACTAATATCCGGTTGGTGGCCACCTAGTGAATACAAGAGTTGGTGAATTATAGGTGAGCTTGACCATCCCCATCGCTCATATCCTTACTCAGACCCAACCGGTTTCCAAAGACGTGGTCACTGGGCCTTTTTGTTCAGCACTACGCTCGTACGCCGGTAAGCGAGCATTGGGCCTGACCTTAGATATGAGTTCTGAGTCCGTGAGGATACTTTAGGTTCCTCTTCATTAGGCTCATGAGATCAATCACACGCTCGAGGTGAAGAATTTTGCACCCGCCAGAATCACGAGGATTCCTTCCTAGCACAACTGAACTGTGACCCCGGGGTCAAACGTGGCACGCGTAGTATGAAGCACGCGTTGATAGTATACCTGAACCTTTTGGGTTGACAGGAAAGGGATATGTCAATCATGCTATCACAAATTATTCTCATCTGGCTAAGAATGTAGTTTAATGACGAACGAAGTTCATCATGGCGATATGCAAAACGAAGATCATGTCGAGTTACTTCGAAACAAGATAATCGTCTTGCTTAATCAGGTTTATCCCCCTGACTCTTAGCCAGTCTTGCTTGGTAGATGCCTCCCTCCACCGCAAGACGACCGCACCTGTGTGACGAGGTAAGTCCCACATTCGACATAGTTTTGGCAGAGGATTGCGTCGTCCTACAACTTACTTTATAGACCGTAAATCTGATGTAATCAAAACATTATGACGTCGCTTGATAATAAAATCAGTTGCAATTCTTTCGTTTACAAAATTTAACTTTCTAATATCAAAATGTTATCACAGATACATGCCATTTCTAAACCCTACGCAATCCAAGCAGTTTTACATGCTTTTCGAATATGTCCCTGCGTAGTGGTTTAGTTAATGGGTCCGCAATCATATTATCAGTAGACAAGTATTCCATAGTGATTTTATTGTCTTCAACCATAGATTTAGCATAGAAATATTTCACATCAATGTGTTTGGTCCTACTATGGTACAGTAGACAATGTTTATTCTCAACATCACCACCAAGCAGTGCAGTTAGAAGCCTTCTGAGCCAGACTTCTTTTGTGGATTCTTAGAGAGAGCTACGAATTTCGATTCCATTCTGGACAGCGCGACACAGGCTTGCTTCTTGCTCGTCCATGAAATGGCGGAATTAGCAAGGAGGAATGCTCCTCCTGTGGTGGACTTACGATCATCCGGATCGCCACTACGGTCGGCGTCAATGTAATCGGTCAATTCTAACTTCCTTCCCTCATAGCACAGTTCGTGGTCGGCAGTACCTTTTCAGATAACGAGCTATTCGTTTTATAGTCTTTTAATGTTGATGGCCAGGATCTGAGAGAAAATGTGCTACTAGGCCTACGACGTAACAGATATCCGGACGGGTGCATTGCATGGCGTACATCAAACTACCAACCATGCTCAAATACTCTGCACCCTTCATCTGTTCACGCTCTGCCAGGTTCTTGGGGCCGCCACGTTTTGACAGTGTGCACCCAAACACCACCGGCGTATCCACGGGTTTGGCATCCTGTAATCTGAATCTTTTCAACAGTTTGTTGATATAAGCTTCTTGAGACAGACAAAATTTTTCGGGTAGCCCGATCTCTAGCAATTTTAATGCTTAAGATGTACGTGGCCTCTCCCATGTCCTTCATCTCAAATACAGATGCCAACCAGGACTTTGACTTGTTCATAAAACTCATGTCGTTTGCGGCAATGAGTATGTCGTCCACGTATAAAGTTAAGATGACACTCTCAGACCCGGATGTCTTATAATACACGCATGGATCCTTGTGAAGATTCACAAATCTGTTTCCTACGATTTCCTCGTGGATTTTCCGGTACCATTTCCGAGACGACTGTTTAAGACCGTAGATGGACCTTTGGAGTTTGCAAACTTTACGTTCGTTACCAGGAGTAATGAAACCCTATGGTTGCTCCATGTAGATCTCTTTCCTCCAGTTTTCCATGGAGGAATGCCGTCTTAACACTCATTTGGTGCAGCTCGAGATCGAGACTTGCGACCAGGACCATGACTGGCCCTAACTGTGGTTTTACGTACAGTCAGTGAGTTTGTTTAGTCAATGTCCACTTCGTTAATTTGGGTACATCATTTCGCAACAAGTCGGGTTTTGTATCACCTGACCTTTTCCATCAGTGGTGAGACTTCTTTCAGGACTCACCGTATCCTTGTGCTCCTGTGGTTAGCAGGTAAATCAACTATAGACTATAATGGCTTTCATTTATGCGATCTCTCTCTTTTATTACTTTCCTACATTTCTCCACTTGGGGTCTTTCCAATGCTTGCCAACAGTTGTTAGAGCGAGGTTTTCACCTTGCTCGATGGGTTCAAAGCTTTCGACTTTCATCTAGGCTTGATTAATCCCATCTAGAGTCTGTTCATTTCTCCCACTCGGAATAATGCTTCTTATCGTAGCATCATTTCTATTGGGAACATTTCTCCCACTCGGAACAATTCTTCTCATCGGAGCATCGTTTCTTTTGGGAACAAGAGCAGTGCTTGAACCTTGACCATCAACTTTCCTTTGACAACCTCTCAGTTTCGGGGTTTCACTTCCGAGATGAATTCCTTGATCACTAGGATCTGGAACCAAGTTTGGTCGGATCACTCCCACTGGAAACAATGGGCATCATTCCCACTGGAAACAATGGTTAGTAGAGGCAGTTGTGGTTTTCCTGGTTCAGCAATATGACAATCATGTTCAACTTGATTCGTCTCTGCAGCAACAGTGATTTCATGTGGTAGTGTTTATTCCTCTCACTGTATTTACTATGAAAAATGTTTCCATTATCATTTACCATGTCATTCACTTGAGTTGCCGGTTCAAATCTCTCCCACTCGAATTAAGTGGACCTGATTGTCAGTGTTATCCTGCTCCGTTTTGATCAAGACTTCATCTGTTTGTAACTGTCCATGCATCGGAAAATTCGTCCTCAAGTATGTAATGTCTCATGTTCGACCACGACACCATTTTCCCAAAAAGCTGTAAACAGGTATTTGCTAAGAGTAGTTAACGTACTCTTGTTCCAAATACGTGTTTCATGCGAAAATTAATGTCGCATGATGATTTGATTTAACTCATTATCATCTTCAGCTATTATGGGGACGTGTTTTACCGATTTCATTGGAACACAGTGTTACATAAATTTGAATCACTTTTCATCATCCCATAGGGAACGTCTGATAGAGTGACTCCAACATTATGTTTATAAACTGTGCTTTCTGAAGTGTGTTAGTTGATTTGATTGCCTAGCCTGAATTATCGTTCAAGACGTATGAAAGGAAAATCGTTTAACCGACTTAATCCTTATTCGTTGCAAAACTTATCTCAGGGATTTTATCTCATCTCCAAACTGAGCATCTTGGGTTTTCACCCTATGGGTCAGCTGATACTTTTACAAGGTCATGGTAGCTACGAAGTCTACTTCGTACCGATGTAAATGGTAGCAATAAGTTGTTCCCAAGGGAATGCAACACGATGTGTTCTGTCTTTCGAGGTCCACAAACGCGTAGCGCTATTTACCGAAGTTTTGACCCTTGGTAAAATCGTTTCATTTCTGAATTTAATTTAATTTAGTCCAATCAATTTCGCACTCATCATTACAGATTATTTCATTCAATGGAGTATTTAATAATTAAGAAATACTAAATATTTCTATCTAGCTACGCAATCGATGTGTATGTTCAGTTCAATTGTCCCGACTGAGATGACGGAGTACGTGAATCGTTTCATTTTATTCGACCACTTTTACCTGGCCGAAATGTGTTTTCGGATCGATCCCTATTAAATGGGTCGATTAATTTTGACAAGTAGATCACATTTCGAATCGAACAAAAACTAATTTATTCATTAAATCTGAATCTCCAAATAACCAAAATTTTAGTAACTCAAAGGAACGATAAATGATAATGGTAGGATTCTTGATCTGAAGTTCACGTATTTGATCCATGATTGTCGCATAGATAGTCGAGAACTTTAAGCCATATTGAACATCACATCTGAGTAAATTCACGAGTGAATCACGTAAAATGATCTATATATGTATAAAACATTTTACCGCTTCATACACATGACCTAGGAGGCATACTTGAGACGCACTTAATCAACATGGTTTAACCCACCAGATTATCGTATAAGACCTTTATGGTCCAGTTCTCTCTATGATATGCGGATCATGGTTGACTTCTTTCGAACTCAGTATGACGAGCAGAGAAGGTTTCCCTTTTACTGATGTGGTTACTGTACTTGATTAAGCTCAAGGTCATTGAGTCCTGTCAATATCAGACAACCATATATATCTTTTCCATGTTGACATTTCATTCTAAAGATCCGATGCGGGTTTTACGCCAACATCCATGAAAAGAGAGAAGACCATCACGTTTAACCGGAACTTTTAGCTTTTGCATCCTTGCTTCCACCGAGGCGGATGCAAAGGGATACTAAGCTGCAACATTGCCTGGTTGTAATTGAAGTCTTCTTCAACCCCCTTTTACCAAGGTTGAATGCATCACCACATATCTGTTCAGATCATCAAAGAACCTACTCCCATGCTTGGTGAAACAAATTATTACATTCGTCTCTCATTGTCAAAAACATACAAACTACTTATATTCATATGTAGTTGTCCTCTCTACTTTTCGGAATCGTAGTAGAGAGTTCAACATGTACTCCTTTTATTCGTCATGATTCACACCATCAAGATTGCGAGGAATATTGAATCACACTATATTAACCAATCCATACTAACACATCGATGATTATGCAAAAATCAGGGAGACAATAACATTTTGAGAAAGACTTGCATACATCAGATATCTATTAAGATTGAATCAGACAAATAATGATTCCTCAGTCATCTAAACCAACCGACCACCAGTAAACCAATGGAAGATGGCTGTGAAAGAGTTCACATTACCACCGTTTTCAATCCAATAGATCAGTCTTTTAAAACGGTTTTAATCGCAAATTACCGGAACGGGAATTTTAAAACAAGCATACCCGATCTTGGCTTTCCCAAGGCCCTTTGTATTTTTGAAAATATTCCGATGAATTCACTCATGCATATATAATTCTACTATCCATGCAAATTATCATATGCTAGTAACATTCATCATACAAACCACACACATGCTTACGCGTCATGCGTCTAATGTTCCGAGGAACTCATGCTTGATACATAATTCTATTTCCAAGTAAATTATCAAATGCGGCTTCATCCTCAACATTCTAGCATACGTGTCAAACATGAATCATTCACATCCATCATACATATTTGGCGACTGGTTTTCGATTTTAAAATAATTTTAAACATTAGGGTCTGATTTGCAATTCATGCTTACATTTAATTACGCAACATTCTAGACATGAATCCTAGGCATTTCCAACCATCACAGCATGTCTATCCTAGTGCGCATTCCATATATTTAACTAGGGCTCTGCCCACAACATGCAATTTCCAACTAGCTTGACTAAATCAAGACAACATTTCTAATCATGTATTAATATATATTGAATAATAAACAATTGCAATTCAGCCCTCTAATCAATCCAGTCCCAAAAACATGTATCTCCGAGATCCATCCCCATAATCGAAACAAGGCATTAAGGTTAGCAACCCTATGAGCACTGTGTAGTCCATTTAGAGGTTCAAAAACATTTGGATTTTAAAACTTGACCACCCTATTTTATTTAATTGACTTGAATTCGGTTTTGAATATCATTTTGGTATAGTCAATTTCGGTCCGATTTGGTCCGGTTCGGTTCGGTCTGAAAAATCTGGTTCGGGTCCTGTTCAGATAAATCGGGTTTGAACCGGATTTAATTTTAAAACCTGGTTCGGTCCAAACCGGTCCAATAAAATAGGGTTTGGTTCGGTTCAACACACAAAACCGGCTCGGTTAGGTCCACTTAATTACCCCGATTCGACCCGACCCGACTAGGTCGAACCGATTGAGAAAACCCGGTTCGATTTAAATCCGTCCCGGTTAGACATATTGGACCGACCCAATAATTAAAATTTCAAAGGTTGGGCCGAAATGTTTACTTGTGGCCCATGTAAGGTTTTAAAATCCAAAAGTATTTAACTTAGCCACCAAGTAACATTAATTATATAAAAATAATTTTCAATATTAAATATATATATATATATATTGTCAGACCCTAAAAATCCGACCTAAGGCGACGTACGTTTTGAAAACGTGCAATTTTGAAATGAGTCGCCACTAGTTAGTAAAGGCTAACTAGAATCCTGAATTATCTAAGCGAATAATGAATTAAAAACCTAGGTATACAATCAGTCCGCGATCAGATATTCGAGTTCGGGGGTTCTATTACGAATTAAGAAAAATTATTTTCTAATTACGCCCTTTCGGTACTTAATTAACCTATTTGCCAATTTTAAAATTTAAATATGCGTTACGACTAATTAATCTAATGTTACCAAAATTTAAACTAATTTTTAGACACGAGTTTTTATTAATGACATATTTAAACCTAAAAAGAAAAAATTATTAAGCATCTAAAACTCCTAATTTAGGTAATACAATTTTAACTACCTAATTACATGTCATATACATATACACAAAAACATGGTATCTAATTAAATTTACATTTTAACTATCTAATTAACACAATATGATAATAATAATAAATAATAGAAAATAACAAAAAAAAACCTAATTAATAATAATAATAATAATATTAAATAAAAAAATTGACAGGAAATCACCTCACAGGGGAGGTATTGACAGAAGCGACGCCGGCAGCCCTGACCCCGGCAACAGCAGCGGTGGCGGGTGGATCCAGACAGCAGCAGGCAGGCGGCACCAGCAGGGACGTCGGGCGGCGGCGCGGGCTTCCTTCACAGCAGGGACGGGCGGCGTTAACAGCAGCAGAAATAGCGGGCGCCGGTGATGTCAGGCGGGCGGAAAAGAGCGGCGGCGGGCGATGCCTTGGCCTGACCGGGAAGGCTGCGGGCGAGCGGCGCAATTCAGTGGTCTTGGCGGCGGCGGGCGAGTCTGCCGGAGCTCTGGCGAACTGGAGGTGCAGTCACAGGTGGGAGGGTTGAAAATAAATCAAGCACGAATTTCGAGAAATAATAATATTTTATTCTGGTCTTAATTTTCTGTCCCCTTCACATTGATACTAGGTACCCTTTTATAGCTAAATTAGGTCTCAATATTAGGAAAACACATTTACCTAAATATACACATTAATTATTCCGAAAATTACATATATATATTTATGAAAATTGTCATAAATATATAATATATATTTTCGGATTACATGATATTTAATGCATATATACTATCCTAATTTAAGCTAAACCAATTTTTAGCAACCCTGTGACCTTGTATGTTTAAATATTTCCTTTTTTAAACGTGTTACACATAACATTTTTGAACGGGTTATATTTGTGTCGCGAGTACCAAAATTAGGTGTTTACAGTTTGCCCCTCTTTGGACGGACTCCCGTAGAATGCATTCGAGGGGGTTTGTCCAAAGACGAGTAAACACTAATTTTGGCTAGGAAGTATATCTCCTTCCGGGTCTTCAAGTCTCCAAGGTGGCCTCTGGCTTTATTGACGATGCGAAAAAAAGTTAAACTTCTGTCAGCGGTGCCCCTGTTGACAGTGCCTCCATTGGTAGCGCAGAAAAGTAAAGCCTCGGTCGGCGGTGCCCCTGTTGGCGGTGCCTCCGTTGGTGTGCGTAAAATAGAACCTCCGTCGGCGGTTCCCCTGTTGGCGGTGCCTCCATTGGTAGTTCAAAAAGAACCTCCGTCGGCGGTGCCCCTGTTGGCGGTGCCTCCATTGGTTGTGCATAAAGTAAAGCCTCTAGTGGCGTGCGAAAAAGTAAAGCCTCCAGTGGCGTGCAGAAAAGTAAAGCCTCCAGTGGCATGCGGAAAAGTAAAGCCTCCAGTGGCGTGCAATAAAGTAAAACCTTTGGTGATGATTGGTAACAGAAGACCTCTACGTCAGACAATACCAACAACCTCTGGTGACGCCTCTAGTGGCGAGTGGTAACGGAAAAACCTCTACGTCAGACCGTACCGGAAAACCTCTGGTGATATCTCTGGTGGCGAAAGACTTCTACGTCAGACCGTACCGGAGGACCTTTGGTGATGCCTCTAGTGGCGAGTGGTAACGGAAGACCTCTACGTCAGACCGTACCGGAAAACCTATTGTGATATCTCTGGTGGCGGATGACCTCTACGTCAGACCGAACCAGAGACCCTTTGGCGATGCCTCTAGCGGCGTATGTCGGAGAAGAGCCTCTAGTGGCGTCCGTTGGAGAAGTGCGTCTAGTGGCGTGACTTGCGAGGGCTGAATACTAAGACTTCGTTCGTCGGGGGTGACTCTCAGAAAGCTGAACCACTTCAGATCCCGATCGTCGGTTGATTTGTAGGAACAGACTGTAACAGTCCTACTCATCTTTGAATGGTGACTCGCGAGAGCAGACTGTAACCGTCCCGTTTGCCGTGAAATTGACTTGTAGGAACAGACTGTAACTGTCCTACTCATCTTTGAATGGTGACTCGCGAGAGCAGACTGTAACCGTCCCGCCTGTCATGAAGCTGACTCGTAGGAACAGACTATAACTGTCCTACTTATCCTTGAATGGTGACTCGCGAGAGCAGACTGTAACCGTCCCGCTTGCCGTGATGTTGACTTGGAAAACGCTGTACCGTTAGATAATACACAGGCGCACGAATGTTTGTCCCTAATTTTTGCCTAAATTGTGCATGGTGCGACAACTTAGCGGGATCTTTCTCTTTTTTCTTTTTTTTTTTTTTTGAGAATTTCTTTTTTCTCTCCTTTTGCCACGGCCGATTGAGAGATTTTGGACCGTGCCCCTCGGTTTTTTATTTTCTCTCCTTTTTCCATGATTGCAATTTCTGAATTTGCAACCATGCCCCTCATTTCCTGATTTTGCCTAGGCCGCCCTTTCGGGTTTTCAACCTAGCGGAAGCACTCTTTATTTGATAGCCGATTAAACGGTGGCTGTGACCCGTACTTTATTTTCCGCCTCGATGTGGGAGTATTTGTAGCCGTTTGGAGGGTGGTTGTGACCCTTTTCTCACCGTCTTCAATGTTGCGGGAGCTCTTTTGATTGTAGCCATTTGGATGGTGGCTGTGGCCCTTCATTCCTCGTCTTTGGATATTACACTAAAGTGGTGTGTGTGCGGGTTCAACAAAGAAACATAAGTTAGTAAAATAAAAAGTTCCGTACCTATCACATAAAAACCCAAAGTTAGAATAACAGAGTTATACACAGATAAACTAAAAAATGGCAAATAAGAAAATATACAAAGCCCGAACCCTCTAAGTCTTTCCCCAGCAGAGTCGCCAAATTGTCAGATCCTAAAATCCGACTTAAGGCGACGTACGTTTTGAAAACGTGCAATTTTGAAATGAGTCGCCACTAGTTAATAAAGGCTAACTAGAATCCTAAATTACCTAAACGAATAACGAATTAAACACCTAGGTATACAATCAGTCCGCGATCAGAGATTCGAGTTCGGGGGTTCTATTACGAATTAAGAAAAATTATTTTCTAATTACGCCCTTTCGGTACTTAATTAACCTATTTGCCAATTTTAAAATTTAAATATGCGTTACGACTAATTAATCTTATGTTACCAAAATTTAAACTAATTTTTATACACGAGCTTTTATTAATGACATATTTAAACCTAAAAAGAAAAAATTATTAAGCATCTAAAACTCCTAATTTAGGTAATACAATTTTAACTACCTAATTACATGCCATACACATATACACAAAAACATGGTATCTAATTAAATTTACATTTTAACTATCTAATTAACACAATATGATAATAATAATAAATAATAGAAAATAACAAAAAAAAACTAATTATTAAATAATAATAATAATATTAAATAAAAAAAATTGGCAGGAAATCACCTCACAAGGGAGGTATTGACAGAAGCGACGCCGGCAGCCCTGACCCCGGCAACAGCAGCGGTGGCGGGTGGATCCGGACGGCAGCAAGCAGGCGGCACCAGCAGGGACGGCGGGCGGCGGCGCGAGCTTCCTTCACAGCACGGACAGGCGGCGTTGACAGCAGCAGAAGCAGCGGGCGCCAGTGATGTCAGGCGGGCGGAAAAGAGCGGCGGTGGGCGATGCTTTGGCCTGACCGGGACGGCTGCGGGCGAGCGGCGCGATTCAGTGGTCTTGGTGGCGGCGGGCGAGCCTGCCGGAGCTCCGGCGAACTGGAGGTGCAGTCACAGGCGGGAGGGTTGAAAACAAATCAAGCACGAATTTCGAGAAATAATAATATTTTATTCTGGTCTTAATTTTCTGTCCCCTTCACATTGATACTAGGTACCCTTTTATAGCTAAATTTGGTCTCAATATTAGGAAAACACATTTACCTAAATATACACATAATTATTCTGAAAATTACATATATATATTTATGAAAATATTCATAAATATATAACATATATTTTCTGAATATTACATGATATTTAATGCATATATACTATCCTAATCTAAGCTAAACCTATTTTTAGCAACCCTGTGACCTTCTATGTTTAAATATTTCCTTTTTTTAAACGTGTTACACATAACATTTTTGAACGGGTTATATTCGTGTCGCGCGTACCAAAATTAGGTGTTTACATATATATATATATATATATATATATATATATATATATGAAAATTTCGAACCATATATATATATATGTAAAAATCAGCACAATATATAATATTTTTATTTATTGTCAATATCTTAAATAGGGTAACAAATATACTGACAATATATTTTCTCAATCTTTTATGCAATTTAATCTATCAATAATATCTTTAACTCTATTAAATATTTAGATATATTGTTAGTTATATATATTTCTATATATTAATGTGAATCTATCCTAATGTTCCCAATTATAGATATATTGTTACCTTAATTAAAAATTAAAATATGGTAAACATAATAATTTTAAAAATTTCGGCCGAAATATGTCCCTTGGTGATTAAGAAACTTAAAAAAATTTAACCTTGTATTTCACCTAGGGTTTCGGCACAAACACTAAAATTGGGAACAAGTGGTCAAATTTTAAGATCAAAATTTAATAAGATCTACAATCCAATGTTCGATTTTGATAAATATTACATTTTTCTTGAAGATCATGAACGTCAATTAACCAAGAACATCATGAAAATTTCGGATTTTCCAACAAACCCAAAAACTCGAAAATTTAAAATTTGTTTTGTTTCTTTTTTTTTAAATTTTAAACTTCAAGAACACCAATTTATCAAAATCATGAACTCCTAACCTGGCTCTGATACCACATTTAGATTACGGGGAGTAATGACTATGGATACTTAAACAAAGTACATGCTAGTAATCGAAATTACGCAACGGAAGATTCGCACATACCTTTGAGATGATCTGTAGACCCAAGATCTTCTCAGGAGGGAGTTCATGATCCTCCGGCCGGGACCCGTAGAGGTTCTTGTTAGAGAAGCCCTACGCGGTACAAGCTCCACAGCAAAGCCTCTGATCGATTCTTGGCATAGGGACAGATCTCTGGAGTGTTTGCTTGGAAAGCAAATTGGCATACCTTTGGTGAGGCAAAGGGTTCGTCCGAAACTCTGTGGTGTGGGGTTGAGGGTTTTTCTCTCTAAAACAATCTAATGAGGAAATAGTGATTGGCCCTAAAAATCCCCTAACACCATGTATTTATAGGGGGGAGCAAAGTCCACTTTGCCTACACAATAATTTCGACCGGCCCTTATGCATAGGGAGGCCCAATTTTGGGCCTCTCATGTCAATTGAGATTTGGTTCTGGCCCAATTACCCTAATGTGACATATACCTAATTTCCTTAGGTAAACTATACATATTATGGGCTACCAATTACGGCGCCCATCACCATATGCTTACAGAAACTAGGACAGCTCCTATCGTTGTCCCCCAAGTAGTAATGACGGCGTTTATAGCCTTCCGGAACCAGGCCCAGACGATAACTACCCCAAAAGCTAAAGAGCCAGTGCTTGAGTTTTCCAGAAGGAAGATGTGGCTTCGAGTATGAAGACCATCGAGACAAAGCTCCCAGAGCCTAAAGAGGCGCAGAGGGCCACGGTGATCGACGCCCCAGCTAGAAACCCTGTCCTATTTACATTGGGGCAGGTAGAAGAGCTTTTGGAGAAAAAGAGGAGAGGGGCAGGCGACATGCTAACAATTTGAGACCATACCTCTCATCCTTTTTCCAAAAGGCTCCTCGACACTTGAGTTCCCCCCGCAAGTCTTTGCGAGGAACATCGACGACTATACTGGAGAAGCTTAGGTTAAACGACCCGCCTCCAGTAAGAAAAAGCCTGATGGGTCATCAAGCAAACGACTATTGTCATTACCATCATGTTAAAGGACATGACACAAATAATTGTGTTGCCTTGAAACAAGATATTGAAGCTCTCATTCAAAAAGGAAAGCTGTTGAAGTTCGTCGAGAAACCCTTCAAAACCCCAAGAAAATGAAGCAGAAGCCCACGAAGAGGTTCTCGCTCTCCCCCACACAACAATCATGCTCCTATACAAAGAGGAACTGTTAATTTTATTGCAGGAGGGTTCCCGTCGGGAGGCGAGACTAGTTCAGCTCGTGAGGTATATGCTACCCAAGTCCTTGCAACAGTAAAGAGGGAAAAGAGGCATAAGGATCTCGACCAAGTGATTATTAGTTTTACAACTGACGATCTCATGATGGTGACTCAACCTCATGAAGACGTTCTGGGCTGATGCTGTTAACACAGCTACATACTTGATCAACATGGTACCTTCAATTCCTTTGGGGTTTCTTGCGTCCTGGATGAACTGGATCGTGAGGACACGTCTGTTTGTGCGGTTGTGCGGGCTTTCGGGCTGTAACCCTTCGTCGGGAAGAGGTTGGGCCACTGGCGAGTGTTCGGTTGACTCCCGTAAAGGTCTGTGTCTCGGTATGGCTGTGTCTCAGGAGGCGGTGGTCTGTGCACAAATACGGATGTCTGGGCGACGATTCCTGCACAAAGGACCAATGCTAGCACGGAGAGGGGGGGGGGGGTGGTGCTAGCGGAGCCCTCTCCGAAGCTTAAGTCACTATAGGGGTAAAAGAGTATTTTCTAGAGAGAGAAAATTTCTAGAGAGAAGTCAGAGCTCAAAATACCAAAGTTGGGCAAATGAGAGGATGTGAGAAAATGGGTGGCCAAGGCCTCCTATTTATAGGCTTCCTTGGGACCGGACCCGGTTTTAAAGCGGTTTGGTGACGGTTCAAGAGCATGCGGTAACCGTCATCCATATTGGTAATGCGCGAACTTGACTTCTCTACACGTAACGGTAATCGCGGAAACAGTAGTCGCACAATACCCGTAATGCAATCCGGACCTCGTCGAATTTGGGCAATTTGAGTTTGACGCTAACCTTTCGGTTTTGATCGTTGGTCGGACGTAGACATCTTGATTTCGTCCGTCCTTTGATTTTCCGACCGAATGACTTTGTTTCCTGTCATCACGGTTAGTGCAATAGGGAATGTACATACGTAACGTGCAAGTACGGTTATCGTTGGAGACATAAGCAATTAGTAATACACCATGCGAACATGCCTCTATCAACATGCATGCACAAGTAATGGTCATGGCAAGATCGTAATTATGCAATGCAAGGAATATAAACCGTACGTTTCTAAAACAACTTAGCGATTATCAAATCATGAATCATGCGATATGGAAACATACGCGTAGAGTGACGGGTTTGATACGTGCAATATCAAAATGATCACGTACGTAGGTGTAGATATTTATAAGAGAGGGTGGAGTATACCGTAGGTGTTTAGGCATGAGTGTAGATAAGTTAATCCTTATCAACAAAGCATCTTTTGGGATATGTAATTACACACATCCCCAACTATCCTTCCAGCACCTTGGGAATTCATCATTCCATCTTCTTTGCAGGTAATTCATTCATCATTTCCCGAAATTGTTTGTGTGTTCATAATTTCTTCACCGTCGTAAAGCTTAGACATATCCCGACAGTTTCGTGTTTGATCCTTGACTTGTTTTCAGAAATTGACACCACCATTCGACTCAGATTGTCACGAGGATTCCAGCGCCGCCTACGCGCCCTCACGCGCCGCCGCGTGAGATTCAACCTTGTCGGCGCGTGTAGCCCACGCGCCGCCTTCCCGGCCTCTGTTCGTCGCGGTCCTTACCTTTCCGAAATCGTCTCGACGAGGGGAGTCCATTGTGATACTTTTCGTCACGTTTTGAGGTAATTTGGAAACTCGATTTTACAGGACAGCTTCGACTTGATTTCGAATGTCGCCGTATTGTTGTTCGTTTGAGCTATTTTTCGTCGTTGACGTATGGGACTGCTTGTTGATGCTTGTATGTCGAGTAATTGCTGATTGGTTGCCGTTATTATCGCCGTTAGTCCATAACTTAGACGTTTTTTCATTTCCGTGGATAGTTGAGGTAGAATTCCCCGTTTGGACATAGTGCCCCCGTGTCTTTGTGTAGAAGCTTTTAGGTCGGTATGCATAATTTTTTCCCTTGGCGGGTTTTTTGGTTGACGGGGATTGCCAAATGACTTTAGGCATAGTCACTTGTTGTTTTGACGCCTTAGAGAAATATTTTCCCTAAGCGTTGCCGCGTTTGATCCTTGCGGTTCGTCGCGTTAATCCCACCGTTTGCATGATAGCTTCTTAAGACGTTAGTCCCTTTTATTGTACGTACCAACTTTACTATGCGCGTGGACCTTGGCTATGTGCGTTGACTTTTTGATACGCGCGTTGACTTTTGCTATGCGCGTTGACTTTTGATACGCGCGTTGACTTTTTTATACGCGCGTTGACTTTTGATACGCGCGTTGACTTTTGCTATGCGCGTTGACTTTTTGCAGGTTGTGAAGTCGTAGTAGCTTCTTGCGGAATCCCCTTCCTTTCGACCGAGTTGTTGCTATGAGTAAATCCTTCATTCTTACTCTGAACATTTTTGAGCATTATGACACTCATAATGGATAGATTTTTGAACGGCTATATGTCTTTTGTGAATTCATATTGCAGGTTTGTTTGCCGAAAAGAGTTCGTCACTTCATGCGGCGGCTTCGCGTATTGCTTCTCGTGCCGATCCGGCTTTGGTGGCCCCATGCCCCCATCACTCCTGCCAATTCGGGGCGTGATCTTGGCAAAGGGTCTTCTACTCATGTGATCGGGGATACTCCCCCAGTGTCTGATTCTCGCGTTTCTTCCAAGCGGACTGACACAGTGGCGCGTGGACCGACTGATCCCAAGCGCTTGAAGCCAAATGCGACTACTTCCACTCGTAAAGGCAAGGAAGTTGCGAGTCGTAATGTAGCGTCATCTGCCCCCCAGTCGGGAAACCGACCTGTGGAAGTCCGCAGACTTTGTAAGTACACTTTTGATGACTGTATCCTGCGGTTTTGTTATTTGTTGTTAACCACTTTTCTTTCTTTGTCGTAGCGGTTCCCCCTCTTAGGCGCGACCATCTGGTGTGCCCCGTTGGGTTGGACATCACTGGGGACACCTGGGCTCCTTTTGGTAATGGTGGAGTTTATATCCCAAGGAGTCTTCACTTCGCACTCCAGAGGTTGGAGTTCGTGTGTTGCGTAGATGTGTTCCACCAGGTGATAGGCATTCTTGCCCAACGACTGATGAGGAGGCTGAGGCTTATGCACAGGGTGCCTTATCCCGGTTTGCTCCTGTAAGTAACTTGATTCTTCTGCCAAGTTTGTTGTTTTTGCGATTTATGTTTGGCTTATCGCTTTGATATGTGCAGGTTGTAGCCGACATGGTAAACATGTCATCTTTTGTCATGGAGCTGGTAAGCGCGAAGCAGGCGGCTATGGATAAGTGTGACGCTTTGCGCCAAGAGTTGTCGCGAACCAAGGAAGAGGCTCGCGTGTTGAGTTCGAAAGCTACTGCTTCTGAGAGTCGTTATGAGGCGCGCCATACTCGCTTGTCAAAGCTTGAGTCTGAGATGATCGCTCTTGAGAAGAAGGTTACAGACGATCTTCATTCTCAAGGAGCGGAGTTAGCTGCTCTTGGTAAGGAGAGTCGGGAAAAGGGCGTACAAGTGGGTTTCACCAAGTACTTGGGAACTTCTGATTTTGAAGCTGCTGTTGAGGAGAAAGTGAACAACCTGATGAGCGAGCATTCTGAGGATTACTTCACCCGTGTGAAGGATCTTGACCCTGGGTTCCCTTTTGGCGAGTTAGGGCCATATGCGAGTTACGCCCTTTCTCACATTGAGGCGCTGAACCTTTTGGAGTGTGGCCTTCCCAACTACGAGGTGTTGGTTGATGATAGCGGAGATGTAAACGTTATTGTTACTTCTCCCGAGTTTATGGAGGTTGCCCCCGGGCCTTCTGGTGGTGCCGCTATTTGAACTGCTCGTTTTATATTTAGCATGTTGGGCTCGTTTATGAGTCCGCTTGTCCCCCGGCTTCTATATTTAGAAACTTGTTGGAGTTGTTGTTTGATTGTTGCTTGTGACTTGTTCGCTTTGAACTACGTCGTTTGAACCTGTTTTATACACAGCAGTTTGCATGATAACTTGTTAGTAATATTTCATACCGTTATCGATTACTGTGTTTCCTGAACCCGGATGACTAGTAGTGTAAACGTAATCCCCGCAATCGTGACCGATAGCCACTTTTGATTCAAAATTGTATGCACGATGCGTTATGCATGTTGTACGTCTTCCTGCATAGCTTGTTACTATATTTGTCGAAACCTGTCAAATGATTCGCGTATAGCGACTTAACAAGTAGTATGTTTGAAATGTGTTATCTTGGCTTGAGCAAGATACTAGTTTATACCGTCTCTTAGTTCCACTCTAAGGCGACGTTGTACAAGACTCTACTTGTAAATTTTATGAGTTTTAAACAGGGTGCGCACCTGCCAGCGTGTATCAACCCGCGTTGGGGAAGCATACGTAAAAACATTTTTGGGTTTTGAAAGAGTGTTTTGCGAACCCTAAAATCCTTGTTTGATAAAATGTTTGGAAAAGGTGTTTGATACATAAAATATTTGATAAAATTCTTGACAAAATATTTGGTAAAATATTTGTGATACATGATTCCTGCGTCCAGGGACCATGTAACACTTTTTGAGAATATGAATTGTGATGCATGTTTTCTGCGTCCAGGAACCATGCAACACGATTTTGAAAATCTATAGTACGGAATTGTCATCTAGCAAGAGGACTTCTGCCGTATAGAGTGAACCCTAACCAGGAATTCGAAGCATGGGATTGTCGTCTAAACAGAAGACATCCACCATGAAGAGTGAACCCTTACCATGAATTCGTAATATGGGATTGTCGTCTAAACAGAGGACATTCGCAATGAAGAGTGAACCCTTACCAGGAATTCGTAATATGGGATTGTCGTCTAAACAGAGGACATCCGCCATGAAGAGTGAACCCTTACCAGGAATTCGAAGTATGAGATTGTCGTCTAAACAGAGGACACCCGCCACTTATGGGATAGTGCCACTTATGTCCACGCTATGGGATTGTCATCTAAAGCACTTGATAAGGTCCGGACGCGCGTAAATGCGTTTTCGGACCGTTTTGACTCTTTGGGAGACGTTTTCAAACCGAGATGTAATTTTGACGTGTTTACGAGGCCCGAAATGTAAATACGAACCCGAATTGGACATATATCCATCAGGGTTCAAGATTCCTGAAGAGGTTTGGACACGAAAAGAACTTAGGTACACTCACATGAGAACTTTTGGGTGCACAACTTATGTTCATATAGATCCAATGAAGAGCGAAAAGCTTGATGCGAAGGCTGTAAAGTGAAACTTCATAGGTTATGGTTCTGGCAAGTTCCGCTACAAGTTTTGGGATGAGAAGAACATAAAGATCTAACAGTTAACTCATGAAGATCCTAACAACTAGAATCCATATCTAACTTGTATGCAGAAGATCCGGTATATTCTAATTATCAATTTATTTTGTCTACAAGGTTTTCATTTGTTTATAGTTTTCTAATCTTTTACTGACATAATATCTGTATAGTTTGTTCGATATGATAATTATTATTGATATTCTCAAGAGATGGTTGAACCAATAATTGATTGGAGTTCATGAAAATTTCAAACTGAAACCCACTCCGTATTCTGTGAGTAGCTCGCTAGTGGTGCAATCTTGTTTGAAATCTGACTAACTAGACAAAGACAACTATTGAGGTACAAAATAGTATTAGCTTTCGAGACAAGGTTGGTTGGACCTTCGTAATTTGTTTTTGTTTCAATGTAATTTTATTTTACAATTATGATGATATAATGTTTCAGTTGCTATCCAACTTGCCTTAGAAGTTGCATATGGATCAACTTTGACGTATAAATTAGGCTAAGAACTGATTTTGTAAATATTTGTGAATAAACAGTAATTCAACGACCTAGTTGTTGAAAGTGTGTAGTTGGTTTTTTATGGTATTTGATGTTCACATCAATTTTGTGTTAATTTTTACGCTAACCCAAAGTTGTTAAAGAACTCATATGAGGTATCAATTTTTGTATGAACAAACTATAGTGTATTGATTGATGTGGGCGAAGTTAGCAGAGCGTCGAATTTTGGCGTGTGTGTACAATATTTCATGCGAAAACGGAGACCAAGACTCACTGTAAACTATGGAGTTTGACGTATTTTGGCCAAATTCATTTGTTTAGGGGGTCAAAATCGCAATTTATGTTTCTTGAAGTCATCTTTGCAATTTATCGATTTTGTTAGGTTTTGTTACAAATTTCGAATTTTGGACTAGGATTAGGGTTATGTTTTCATTATTTAAGCTATGTTTAGCCGTCTTTGAGTTTCAGTTATTAAGTTTAATGATAAATGAGAAAATCGAGATTTTTCCTCAACCTTGCGTCTGAGTTTTGGTATTTGATGGATATACGCCCAATTTGAACCCGTTGACTTCCGAACCGTTGTATTTTTATCGTCACATTTATGATTGCAAATCGAAACTTCAACCCGGACACTTCGCGAGAACATCGACGGCTCGGACGGGGCCGAAGCGCCCGTCCGGCAGAGGCGAACTCACCTAGGTGAGGTTGGGTGGCCACACCCGACCTCCCCTAGGGGAGATTGGGTCAGCCGACCCGATCTCCCCTAGGGGAGATCGGGTGGACCAACCCGATCTCTCCTAGGAGAGATCGGGTTGGCCAACCCGATCTCTCCTAGGAGAGATCGGGTCGGCCAACCCGATCCCTCCTAGGAGGGATGGGGTTGGCCAACCCCACCCTCCCTAGGAGGGGTTGGGTGCCCTCACCCAACCCCTACCCTTGGAGGTCGGATTTCTCCCCCCCAAGGGCCCCGACACCACCTTCGGACTCCCATGCTCGGTCCACTCCGCCTACCTCCTCCGAATCCTAAGGTCTTAATTATGTGCTTAAAGGTTAATTAATTGTGTTTAAAGGCTAACGATGTCATTAAGCCACCTTAATGACACTGTTGCCTATAAATACCCCACCTTCACAACTCATTGGATCATCTTGGCCATTTGGACATTTTAGCTCTGACATCTCTCTAGCTTTATCTCTCTAGAAAAATACTGACTTAGGCATCGGAGAGGGTTCACCAGGCACCACCCCCCCCCCCTCCGTGTCTGGTATTGCCCCTTCTGCAGGGTAGAAGGAGAGAAGAAGCAAAGGAAGGAAGGAAGGAAAGAAGAAGATAAGCTAAGGCAGAGCAGCTCAGGAACACCGGATCGCACACATCCCCCGTAAGGAGTGAGATCAAAGCCGACCCCCCGTTGACCTAGATCTCATAACTTAACACTTGGCGCCGTCTGTGGGCTTCGGACAGAAAGCCTGGCAATTACACGAGCTATGACGAACAGCAGGGTGTCTAGGCACCAACGCCCACCCGGGGGCAATGGGCGGAGGAGAGAACCCATACCCCCAGGGAGGCAGCCTAACCCTGGGAAGCAACCAATGCATCCAGAGCCCCAAGAAATACCACAACCTCCTCAACAACAGAACAACCAGGAGGGAGGACCTTCACGCCCAGCTGGGGCTGAGTCCTCCACAGCCTCCACCCCCCGGACAAGAAGGCCACAGAGAGCAAGAGGACAACAGGGAGTGCCTTCCCACAACACGGCACCCCCTGAGGGATACTATTATGAGGAGCAACCCCAAAGGTACCCATATGGGATGCCGGCACAAAGAAATGATAACCGCGCCCACACATCATATGCAAGGCCGGCATACACCCAAGGGACTTACGCTGAAGCTCATGAGGAGGAGCAGATCCCGACAGAAGAGCACTACTCGCACCCTCGAGCAGGGCAGCGAGAGGAGCAAAGAAGATATTACCAGGAGCCACCCCCAGAGGGAAGGCAACAATTCGTGCCTCCTAGGCAACAGCAGAACAACAGGGCTTACACCCCGCTTGGGGAGGAAAGACAAGCAAGACCTCCAAGGAGGCAGGACTTCTATGAAGCACCCCAGCAGGCGTATCAAGAGTACACCTACAGTCCATACCAGCAGGGACAAGGGAACCCAGTAAGCCCAGTCTACAACTACAATGGATATCAGAGGGATTATACTCCGGCACAGGTGATGATCACCCCGGAGGAGATAGAAGCCATGATAACCCGGAAATTGAATGAGTCAAAGAAACCCAGCCTGCATTGTCTAAGTGACAAGACGAACCACCCTTTCACAAGGGAGCTGGAGATGAACAGGGTGCCAGACTCCCTGCACACTGTGCAAATTGCAAAGTACAATGGGAAGGGAGACCCCCTAGAGCATATCCAACAGCATGAGGCCTCTCTATTCGGGAGGACAACTGATGAAAGATACAAGGCACTCCTTTTCCCAAACACCCTATCAGGGGTGGCCTCACATTGGTTCTTCAGCCTGCCCTCTGAGAGCATCCACTCATGGGAGCAGCTAAAAGCTAAGTTTCTGCAGAGATACCTAGGGGAGAGGAAACTCCTCAAGGGAACAGGCTCCATTGATGACGTAAAACAAGAATACGATGAATCCCTGGCCAGCTACTATACTAGGTTCAACCAGAATATTGCAGACATCCAGGGAGACATCACTGAAGGGGAGATAATCCGAGCCTTTATCAGAAACTTAGGTCGCTTTGGGTCAACATTGGCTGAAAAGATGGCCAAAAAGCCAGCAAGCACCTTGGAGGAGCTTACAGGGAGAGTTAATACGCATATTGACCTTGAGAGGCACAGGGCAAGCAAGAAGGCCAAAATTCAGGCAGCCAAGGAGGATACTCAAAGGCCAAACAAAGGAAAGCCACCCCAGGCACCACAGCATGCAAGGCAGCAGGAATGGCGTCCGCCACAGCAAAGAAACCAAATGGGTGAACCCTTAAAGGCTAGAGAAATAAACGTCATTAAGTTCATCCCACTAAACGCCACTCCAGCCACCGTACTTAGAGAGATGCGGAACCAAAAGCTTTGGTCACCCCCTGCAAGGTGGAGAGCCCCAATGGTAGGAAATCACAAGGATAGATGGTGTGACAACCATGAGGCTTATGGTCACGACACAAATGAATGCTTTAGCCTAAAGCTAAGCATAAACAACATCGTCCAGAGGGGAGAACTCAAGCAATTCGTAGACCATGGGGGCAACAGTATGCAACTAGGGCCATCACAGAAGGACAAGGACAAGGGCAAGGGAAAGATAGACTACAACCCTCCACCCAACAAAAGAGGAGTCATAAATATGATACATGGGGGAGTAGCATCGGGTGGCCCAACTGCTAACGCAAGAGAGGTCTATGCATCCAAGCTAAGCTCAGTGCCAAGGTGGAGAAAAAGGCCAAGAGAAGGAGAAGAAGTGAAGATCGAGTTCTCGGAGAAGGACAAGAGCCACATCGTCTTTCCACATGACGATGCTCTAGTTATTACTTTAGATATTGACAATTTTGATGTAAAGAGAATTTTGGTGGATGGGGGCAGCTCAGCTGACCTCCTAAGCCTGAGAGTGTTGGAAGAGATAGGGAAAACCAAAGCAGACATCAAACCGGTCAACTTCCCTCTAGTTGGCTTCTCAGGGGCAACAAGTTACCCCCTGGGAATGATAACCCTACCAGTGACCATGGGCCAAGGATGGACCCAGCTGAAGGTAAATGTCAATTTCTTGGTGGTTGAAACCCTGGGAGCCTACAATGGGATCCTAGGAAGGACAACCATAAACCCATATGAAATAGTGCCATCCACTGTTCACCAGAAGTTGAAGTATATCACGGAGAACGGGGTTGGAGAGGTCCTGGGTGATCAACGCACCGCAAGGCAATGCTACGTCAACTCAATGAGACGTGGATCACACGGGACAGATACAGTGGCTGTAATCATGGTAGGGGCCAACCAGGACAGAAGAAGGAGGGGAAGGAGACAAAGGCAAAGAAGGAGGAGGAGTGGAGTGACACTCCGTTTGAGCAAGGCAGTTTTTTCAAACAGTGCCTACAAGGAGACACAGGAGCAAGGCTGTGAAGGTGACATCCATACCTTGGCAGCCAGACACCATAATAGGGAACATGACAAGGAACTCCATCCTAAAAGGCTTCCGCTACATAGATGATATCAAGCAAATGCCGCAGGAGTCTATATCAAGCTATTTCCAGAGATTCTTTGATTATGGTGCCAACATGGACATCACAAGGGGAGAAGCAGTCAGAACATTCATCAGAAACATGCATCCAAGTTCATTCGAGGCCTATGGAGGGCTCTATGAGATGGTCATGACGAGCACAATGAGAGAGCTCAAGGCGAAGCTGGACAGGGCATTTGAACAAGAGGCGGAACAGTTGGATGAAGTTCCAGAAAGAGGAAGAGAAACAGACACATTGGGAGGAGGTGTCAATTTCACATTCACACCCCTCACACTCAGCATAGAAGAAATTTTCCACAAGCACCTCAAGCAAGAGCTACCAACATGCAGGGAGGAAGGCAAGGCCTTCCTAGGAAGAGATGCACAGGGTTGGTGTGAATACCATGGGACCTGGGGTCATCAAACCAATGACTGCATGGTGTTGAAGGTGGAAGTGGAAGAAATAATTTACAATGGAGGCTTCAAGGAGTACGTGGCAACAGACACAATGGCCACCCCATATCCTTAGTTTCATATCTAGCATTTTGCATGTTTCACCTTTACATGCTTTTCAAAAACAACTATTGAGAAGGAGAACTCACGAAGTTACTCCAACTCTACAACTATCTTTCATTCCTACAAAGGATGTCTTGGTGCACCAAGGCATCCCAAGTGTACAAAAACATGAATGCTCCTAAGGGAGTAGTAGTTACTCAAAAGTATTTTCCAGTGAATGCAGTGGTATAACCACGAAGTTATCCTTACACAGATACGACCTCAAGTCAATGACAGGTTCGACGCCCCCAAGAGCGTATCTTGAGAGTAGTTTTTATACTACGACATTCGACGCCCCCAAGAGCGTATCTTGAGAGTAGTTTTCATACTACGACATTCGACGCCCCCAATAGCGTATCTTGAGAGTAGTGTTCATACTACGACCTTCGACACCCCCAAGAGCGTATCTTGAGAGTAGTTATTACACTACGACCTTCGACGCACCAAGAGCGTATCTTGAGAGTGGTTTCCAAAAACCACGAACTTCGACGCCCCCAGGAGCGTATCTTGAGAGTAGTGTTCATACTACGACCTTCGACGCCCCCAAGAGCGTATCTTGAGAGTAGTTATTACACTACGAATTCGACGCACCAAGAGCGTATCTTGAGAGTGGTTTCCAAAAACTACGATTTCGACGCCCCCAGGAGCGTATCTTGAGGTAGATTTGCAACCTACCAGATTCGACGCCCCCAAGAGCGTATCTTGAGGTAGAAAAAACACTACCAGTTCGACGCCCCCAAGAGCGTATCTTGAGGTAGATTTCAAACTACCAGTTCGACGCCTACCAGGAGCGTATCTTTGGTCTAACCTGAGCCCTCCGGGAGCCTATCCTGTGAAACGTTAAGTGCCGTCCGAGAGCCTGTCTCGTGAACAGATTTTGACACCCGTCAAGAACGTATCGGTGGACTAACCTGTGCCCTCCGGGAGCCTATCCTGTGAAACGTTAAGTGCCGTCCGAGAGCCTGTCTCGTGAACAGATTTCGACGCCCACCAAGAGCGTATCTTTGGTCTAACAGTACAACGTATACCGTGTAAGGGGTATCAGAAGAGATCATCATACCATTCTTAGAAGGATACCATGCTTAGAAGGATACCATGCTCAGAGGGATACCATCAGAAAGAAATTTCTAAGTAAAGTAATGTGAAGAACAAGTAATGTTTTTTCTTTATGAAATGGCAGGTAAGACATGAAGGAAAGCACGAAAGAAGAATAAGTAAAAGAAACACACCAAGGAAAGGGTCCATACCCAAAGAGCCATACACAAGGCATAGGGAGACATAATGAGAAGAGATATATACAAAAAGATGAGAAGCACTAATGTAAATGCAAACGAACCACGTAGTCAACAACACAATGCGGCAAAGGAAAGTAACAACAAACACCATCACAATCTCAAAAGACACTCAACCCATACAAGGGGAGAAGGAGTGTAGTTATATATACAAGGATAACATGAGATAAACACGTCAGTCAGAACCTTCGGGGGAGTCACCCCCACCCCCTGAAGCTGAGCCGCCAGCGGAAATGGATGAAGAGGAGGAGTCTGAGGTACCAATCTCCACAGGTGTAGCATCCACCTGGGCAGGGGCAGGCTCGTCTGCAACGGCAGCCTGACCCATCAGAACAGTCGCGTAGCCAGTGGCATATGGCCCAAAGTCACCAAGGTCACCAAACGGGAACTGAGGATCAATTCGGTAAATGTGATCAACCAGATACTCACCGAACTGGTTCATCTCCTGAGTGAGACGCACGCTATAATCGGCAGCGAAGGCAGATGAGGCCTTGTACTCAGAAACCGCAACAGTCCTCTCCTCAGCACGACACTTAGCCTCCAACTTCCGTAACTCCTCAGAATGGAGCGACGCTGCAACCTCAGCTTCCCGACGCAAACTGCCCACAGTGGTCTCAAGCAAGGACACCTGGTCCTGGAGCTCCTGCATCCTCAAATCAGATAATCGCGCCTTCTCAGCAGCAGTAGCGACCTCCGCCTTGAGAGAGACCTGGCTGTCCTCAAGGGTCTTCCTCTCGTCAGATAACTCGAGCACGAGCGAGGACATGTTCACCATGTCAGATATACCCTAACAATTCAAACAAGGGATGAGTAACCGAAAGATAGACATTATGAAAGAAATAAGAGGAAAGCAAAGAACAACTCACAGGTGCATAACGAGAAAGTACCCCTTGAACAAAGCGCCGAGTCTCCCCAGGAGACTTAGGCGGAGCAACACGATCGCCAGGGGGAACGGCACCGCGGAGTACGCGGACACCAACCTCAGGAGTCCGCAAAGAGGAGGTGCTATCGAAGTGGAACTCCTTCAGACCAGCGAAAGGAGTCCACTCAGACCCAATAACATCTTCATCAGTGAGACGGGCGAAATCCTTCCGACTTAAAGTCGGAGGCCCACCTACACAAGCAAAGCAAGTCAAAGGAGAATATAAACATAGAAAGATCAGCAACAAGGTAGAGATCATACCTGAGGACCGTGCCCTCGGCTGGGGGGCAGGGGAACCACCACCAGCAGGTCGCTTCCCTTTGTCAGCCAGGGAAGGCACCTCTTCGACCACCATCTCCTTATCACGAGATAGGGTCGGAGGACGAGCAGTAGGCGAAGCAAGATCCACAGCTTTCTTTCTCTTAGCAGCCGAGGCCCCGGCCTCAGAATCAGATCTCCGCTGTTTGGACTTGGAAGGTCCAGAATCTCTGCCAACGGAAACGACCCTCTCAGTCACCAAGGGGGAGCGCCCTAGCAAGGTAAGAAAAACAAGATAAGGAAAATATAGGTTATACCATAAAGAAGCAAATAGGAGAAAGCATACCAGAGGCCCCAGCCTTCTTCCCAGGCAGGGGGGATTTCTTCAAAGCAGAACTAGAAGGAGCCTTCCTCTTGCTCAGATCAACAGGGGCTCCCTGCATGTTATAGGTTTTTCCATGAAACCAACCTACAAAGGAAGAGCAGGAGGTAAATAAAGATGGAAAGACCAAGTGACATACCGAACCCCCGGAGTCAGGAGTCAGACTGATCCCGGCCTCGTAAAGATCCGTCTCAGTCACTAAGGACACGGGACAGTACGACCGAGTCCTGTTGCTCTCATGAATGATCTTCATAGTCTTCAAATCAACTGAAGAGAACTCTCCAAAAGCAGGCCAACCATCGGACCGATCCTCATTCAAGACCGACCAAGTGACGTATCGGTCGTAATGAAGAAGTAATGCTTAGCCCAGTGACTGGCCGAATTGTCACTCTGGGTCACGAAACGGAGGGAGGTATCCCACTCGACCCCACTCAACCCGAAATCGGCGAATCGGGGATCTTTGAAGGTCGGATGGCGAGTTACGAAACTCGCAAACCCCACCTTCGTCCGGTACTGGAACCGATAGAAACATCGGAATAAAACGAGAGAGTACTTCCAGGAGTACCAATGGCACAATACCCGGAAGCCCACCCAAACACGGAGGGCACTGGGGGCAAGGTTCACAGGAGAAATCCTGAAGAACCTGCTCAACTCTATAAGCTCGTCACAGTAAGGCAGCCTCAGCCCGAATCGGATCTGGGAGGGGTACACGGCGACCTTCCCTATAGGAGGCTCCGTCACCGTCTCACGAGTATTCCCCAAGGAGGGGAGAAAAGGATACAGAGGCTCATCTAGGGGACAGATATCTCCTAGGGTAACATGTTCGTTGTAATCGGACCTAGTGAGATGGTTCTCCGACAGGATAGCAAGACCTAAGGCAAAGGTAGGAGGAAATTCCAAAGTACGAATCAAATTTCGACTAACACCCCAATGAAGGTCACGGTACTAAGCTAGCAGAAGGAAAGGAAGTAATGCGACCGAAAAGGAAGAGAAAAAGGAACTCACTCATCCTTCGGAGAATACGGCGTCTCTGAAGAGTCTGCGTACGCGGACACCACCAGGAGTATAATACCTACCACGACACGACAAATATCAAGATAAGAGAAATTTCCGAGGAACCGGAAATACCCCGACACTCAACCAATGACAACAACCAAGTCAAATAGTTTTATCCGAGCCTAAGGTCGGGTTTTGGAAAAAATTACCATTATACCCTCCAACAAAGATTAACACACCAACGGTGGTACGATATCAAATTCAAGACCGAGATAGCCCAATCGGACAAAAAACCATATCCGGACGACCGGCAAACATTTTTCCCCAAAATCCACAACTACCAACGGTTATCTACGACAATCCCACATTTCGGCAATCAAATTTCGACATCAAGCATCGGCAATCAAATATCAACGATTCAAAAATCGACGTGTTGTACGGTAACGGAAAGGAAAAGAATGGACCTTCGGAAAACCCGACCCGATGTGATAAACGGCTCCGGAATTCGAATTTCGAGGCCGATTGAAATCAGCCCCTCGCCGGAGTTCTAATCCCGTCGTCGCCGGAGTCGTTCCCGGCCGTCTCCCCGTCGCCGGAGTTGGCCCCAGATCACGCCGGAGCTCGCTGGTCCCGCCGTCGACGGTCCCGGCTGAATTCGAAGCTGCCGTCGCCGGAGAAGAGCCCGCCGTTGAAGTCTCCCGACGCCGCGTCGCCTTCGCCTGTCAGCCGCCGCTGGAGAACAAGCCGCCGTCTCGAGCTGCTGGTCCACCGGTCGTCTTCGTCCGTGCTGGTGGCCACCTCTCGCCGGTCTTGACTGAGTTGCCGGCTGGATTTCTGCTCCTTGGTGGAAATTCCGGCCGGCCCTTACCTTGGGGGTGCTCTCCAACCTTTCTTGCTCTCCAAGGGTAAGTGAAGAAGGAAGATGGTGGCTAGGGTGACTCTTGGAGGTATTTTTCTAACTCTCCTTTTTTATGTTAAAAGGATGATAGGGTTTTCTAGAGGGTTTTAATCACCACGATCCATCTAGCTTTAAATAAAATCTAAAGGTCAAGGAAAAACCATCTTTTTTATCCCTTTCACCTATAGCTAAGTATATCTCTACACTTAGAAAACTATCAAGTTAGTTTTATTTTTGGAACATTCCATACTTAGGAAAATTTTTGGCTAAAATTAATTTTTCCTCACTTAGATAAAATCCCGGCACGAATTTGAAGCATAAGTCATTTAATTGCATTCGTATCACACCCCTGTGCAAGTGTGTATTTTTTGAGTAGGCACCTGTAACAGAGATAAATTTATTACTCCTATCTCAGACGGACGCGTGCCTAGGCACACGTCCGTGCTAATCTGACGTTTACAATTCCTCTATCTCATTAGACAGGGGGCAGAGTCAGAGGCACGCATCCGTGGGTAAGCAAACATTCAGACAAAGAAGGTAAAACCCCGGTTTCAAATTGCGCGTGTCATACCATCCTAAAATAGAGTCAATCAAGGGTTAGGCCATTGGTTGACTCGGGGGCATGTGATGGATATACGCCCAATTTGAACCCGTTGACTTCCGAACCGTTGTATTTTTATCGTCACATTTATGATTGCAAATCGAAACTTCAACCCGGACACTTCGCGAGAACATCGACGGCTCGGACGGGGCTGAAGCGCCCGTCCGGCAGAGGCGAACTCACCTAGGTGAGGTTGGGTGGCCACACCCGACCTCCCCTAGGGGAGATCGGGTGGACCAACCCGATCTCTCCTAGGAGAGATCGGGTCGGCCAACCCGATCCCTCCTAGGAGGGATGGGGTTGGCCAACCCCACCCTCCCTAGGAGGGGTTGGGTGCCCTCACCCAACCCCTACCCTTGGAGGTCGGATTTCTCCCCCCCAAGGGCCCCGACACCACCTTCGGACTCCCATGCTCGGTCCACTCCGCCTACCTCCTCCGAATCCTAAGGTCTTAATTATGTGCTTAAAGGTTAATTAATTGTGTTTAAAGGCTAACGATGTCATTAAGCCACCTTAATGACACCGTTGCCTATAAATACCCCACCTTCACAACTCATTGGATCATCTTGGCCATTTGGACATTTTAGCTCTGACATCTCTCTAGCTTTATCTCTCTAGAAAAATACTGACTTAGGCATCGGAGAGGGTTCACCAGGCACCACCCCCCCCCTCCGTGTCTGGTATTGCCCCTTCTGCAGGGTAGAAGGAGAGAAGAAGCAAAGGAAGGAAGGAAGGAAAGAAGAAGATAAGCTAAGGCAGAGCAGCTCAGGAACACCGGATCGCACACATCCCCCGTAAGGAGTGAGATCAAAGCCGACCCCCCGTTGACCTAGATCTCATAACTTAACAGTATTCGATTTGAATCAACGATTTCTGCGCATCTATCCCCCGTCATGCTGCATCAGATTGGTATCAGAGCCATTCGGTCGTGCGCGATGCCACCCCGAAGACGTCTACTAGCTGCAGAGAAGAACGAACTGCAGCGTTCGATCAGAGAACTGCTGCGACGTCAGATCGACGAACTGCACCGTCATAACGGAGAACAGATACGTCAGTTCATAAACAAAAAATTGAAGAACAACAATGTCACTTCGATTTTTAAGAGGATGAGTTCGAAATTGAGGAGGATGACGATACTGCCTTAGATGTGAACCCTTTCGATAATTCTATTTATGATGATGTCGATGTAGATTCTGCTATTTTTTATAATCCTCTTTATGATGATTACGATGACGATGATGAAGTGAGTGAGGAGTACATAATTGGGATACCGATTTCACAACTAATTCAGGCAGTTTTGAGAATGTGATTTCAGATCTAGCTGTTGGGAAATCAGGTGTTACGGTGGTTCCTATGGATATTAGTAATTTACTTCTTGACCGCCCATGACAATATGATCTTGATGTGCAGCATGGTGATCGTTCCAATATTTATTCTTTTGTCTTTCATGACAAGAAGGTAGTGCCGGTCGAATTCAATTTTTGCCGCAGGAATTTGATGATGTGTTTCCTGAGTCCTTACCACCTGACCTTCCCCATTTACGTGAAATTTTTTATGATGATGTGGCTGAGTGTGTTCTTCTTCATGCTTCCTATTACTGGCCTTCATTGCGCAAGATTCGAGGGTGAATCTTCTCTTCCCAGGAGAGAATGATGTGGGCGAAGTTGAAAAAGCGTCGGATTTTAGTGTGTGAGTACAGTATTTCATGCGGAAACGGTGATTTGAGAAATATCTCTAGTAAACTATGGTGTTTGACGTTTTTTGGCCAAATTCATTAGTTTAGGGTGTTAAAATTGCAATTTATGTTTCTTTAGGTCGTTTTTGCAATTTATCAATTTTTTTAGGGTTTGTTGTAAATTTCGGATTTTGGACTATGATTAGGGTTTTGCTTTCATTATTTAAGCTATGTTTAACCGTCTTTTATTTTCAGTTGTTAAGTTTAATGATATATGAGAAAATCGAAGTTTTTCCTTGACCCTGCGTCTGAATTTCGGTATTCGATTTAAATGAACGATTTCTGCGCACCTATCCCCCATCACGCTGCATCAGATTACTATCATATTATATCTTCAACATTTCTTTTAAAAAGAAAATTACATAGAATATCCAACACCGCGTATTACTCGGAAAATTCCTAGTTTTGATACTTAATTAATTATCGCAGATAATTTGGTTATTGAATTTGTTTATTTATATTTTTTACTTTCGATAGTTCATTTGTTTTGTTCAATCTACCTCAAGTTTCGGTTATAGAAATATTAGTATCTCTGTCAAATATTTCTTCGAATCTAAATATAATTTGTGTGTTGCGCATTATATTAAAGAAAAACTGACATAAAATTATTGAATTGGCATTGTACAGTTAATCATTCATTCATAATATCCAATTAGTTGAAATTACAATGTTTTATTGTAACATGAAAATCATCTAAGAATCACATTTTCTATAATAGTAATTTTGTTATTTTAAGCATGTTTCTCAATTTTTCTTTAATTACGTGTCAGTGACCTGACTAATTCTGTCAGTGACATAATATTTTACATAACTAAATTTTTTTATAATGGAAACCTAAGCAAGCAAATTGTCATAAAAAATTCCGAATAACAATTTATTTGAGTGCCTGTAAGCCATACAATTTGTAACTCTGTAATAAACATTTTATTATATTATTATTTTCCACTTGCAAAAAATTAAATTAAAAAAAACGTAGGAGACAGTAGTAACTAGGAAAACCAAACTAATCGGTAGCTGTTAATCATTTCATTTTTAATTAAAAATCTTAAGTTTAAATCATATAAAATTCTGGAAATTTAAAAAAAATTATAGGCAATTAGATGATACATAACTTTTTTTATACGGAGGGCGAAGTCCATTTTCCCATTAGTAGTAGTATTATTATTATATAATAGTTGTACGAAGTTATTTCAACAAGTTTTCAACTTGGTGTCAATAATCCCAATTATTCCCAAGCTCTCTCTCTCTATATATATCTAGAAGCGAAGAAGAAGAAGATCTTAATCAAATCCCGATTTCCATGGGTGGTGGTATAGCAGCATCGAGCAGCAAGCTCTCAACTCTCATTCTGATGGTTGCTTTCATTGTTTTCCTCATAGCCCTTTCATCACCGACTACCCACGCCACAGATCCAGGGAGCCGAAGCCTGTTGGCGTACCAGAGGAAAACAACTCGTCAGCTACCCAATTGCGCCGAGTTTGAATCGAGCTCTGTCTGCTCCCAAAACCTCCACTGCCGATGGTGCCGCAGCGACAGCCTGGATGACACCTGCTTTAGCAGCCTTGAGTCTCGCCGCTTGCCTTCTCAGGTATTCTCTTGTGATTGAGGGAGGTATTGTTGGGAATGGGTTCCCAGTTTTTGGTCGTTTAAGCACCAATTGAGTCGTTTAGATATGAATCTGTACACATACATTATCTCAATTGCAGGAATCTGAGATTTTTCTATTCTAAATTCATAGAGAAGCTAGTTTGTTTATCATATTGTTGATGTTCCTGCTTGGGTTTTGAGTTAAGAATGAGGTTACCCTTGTGTTATTATAACAAGATGAGAGTTGATTGAATGCAAAGGATTTGATTAATTTTATTTGTGTACTACTATATAATCAAATAAAGCAAACCAGATAGAACCAGCTTATGAGCTGAATTCATATAGCAATTGGTCTTAATCTGTCTTGATTCTCGTTCCTTTTCATTGTCTAGAAGTTGTAGAGTTTAGGGTTTAAACTAATAGTGGTCAGTCTTTTCTTATTATATATGACACACTAACTCACATTTTCTAGTTAATATGGATGGGATAAACCACTTGCTATCTATATTTAACATTCACCCAGCTTCCCAAGTATGTATTTTATTTAACCAACTTCTCCGAGACCTCTTATTTCGGTTTTGATTTTAGCTCATTAAATCTAGTAACGGGTCCACTTAATCTTAATTATTTTTGTTAATCCTGTGGTTTCTAAATTGTGTAGGATATTAGACTGTTCGAGTTCTGAAATTCAATGTATAAGTGAGTAAGGATCTAACTCAAAGGTGAAAGCTAACGGGTCCTGAGAACCTTCACAATTAGAAAAGAAACATGTTTCGACATGTGCCTTTGTTTGACGAGTCCAAAAAGATGCGACCTCTAAGGACTCGGTTAAACAGAATGCAATCTCATAGATAGCGTGTGGTTTGTAGACATTGACTCCAAACATGAATTTGTGTAGTATATAAGAATAAAAAGCTTGCAACTTATTACTTTAGACATTTGGATTGGATATAAAGTTTTTTTTCTTTTAACTTTACCAATATAAAATGTGAGGGTTGTCCTTACCCCCAATAGGCACATTTTGAATATTTTTATTATTTTATTATAAATATATTATATTTAGTTTCCATATTTTTATAAAATTGGTGATTTGGTCCAAACCCATATATTTTTATCTTTACTATTACTAAAAATATCATTTAGTTAAATTTGATTATTTTTATTTTTTAAGCTCGCTTAATTGGTAGGTCACCGTAGTTACTTTTAACTTCTAAATCTAATATACTTATCAATTAGAGTTAGCATTGACATATGATATGCATTCAGTATGTTAAAATGTCGGGTGCATACATTTTTCTATTCATCATATCCCAGATTTTGGGATGTTCCTCATGTTCACATTTTATATCACATAAATCAGTCACTTGTCAACTCATATAATAACATATCAAGATATAAATCAAATGTGGTTCTTGAAGTTTGACTTTACATATAACATGTTACTTAATGTTTAATACTTAATGGCTTGAATTATTAATTTAGTTCTTGTGTTTGTAAATTCAATCATATTAGGTATATCCTAATTAATTAGTAGTTGAATAGATAGTTAAGGCGAATTCAAGTATAAACTTTTGACATTGGTGATTTAAAAAATTGATGATTTAGTCTCTACTATATTTGAGAATTGCTAAAATTTTCATTAGTTAAATTGCATTATTTTTTTTAGTTAAGGTCGCTTAACGGATATCCTACATTAATTATCATTAACTTCTTAATACAATATACCTATAAATTTGAGTCACCTTGAAAGTAGTATATGTACTCAACTCGTGCAAACTTCGAGTACATGTTGAGATATTTTGTATCACAAATATCAGTCAATTGTCAAATCATATAAAGTGTCAAAATATGGGTCAACCACAGTTCTGGAAATTTGACCTTACAGATAGTTTACTCATCGTCCAACGTTTAGGGTCTCGAACTATTAATTTAGTTCTTCCGCCTATTAGTTCAAACAAATTGTGTACAACCTAATTAGTATTTAAATAAGTAATTGACGTAAAGTTAAGTATAAATTTTATATTTTAATGAATTGAATTTCATTTAGCGTTAAATCAATTTTTGTTGGTATTATGGTATAAAATTACAAGGAAAGTAGATAGTTACGTTTGTATAGGTTAAACTATTTCACCGATCACCAATGACTCTAAGTAGTTAAGTACTGGTTTACAATTTTCATTCCTCAAGTTGATGAGTTAGATACAACTTTGTCGTTAATAACCCACGTCATGCGCGATCCAACTCAGTATTAGTTCTAACCGTAAATGTATATACTTGTAAGGCTAATTTAGTACCGTAACTGAAACAATAATTAATTTTGTACCTAATTAACCTCTTCTATTTTTCCCATTTTGAATTATATTGTGTCGTTCTTTTTTATCATACATATTCATTTCTCGCAACCCATTAACTTGACCATGTATTAATTAAATATTATCATATTAGAAAACTTAAGATAAATTATGTATATTGAAACTTAGATAATCGATACGCGTGCAACGCACGCGTTAATAACTAGTACTTTTAAACGTACTAGTGGTCGGCGTGTTCGTTGCACGCGCGACGGTCATTGTTGCTAAATATATTTTTCATGCAATTCCAGTTTTTTTAAATCATTTTTTAGAAAGTACTTTTATATAATTAAATTTACAATAA
Organism: Clarkia xantiana subsp. parviflora; assembly: GCA_036873135.1. Classification (NCBI taxonomy): domain Eukaryota; kingdom Viridiplantae; phylum Streptophyta; class Magnoliopsida; order Myrtales; family Onagraceae; genus Clarkia; species Clarkia xantiana. Next base: position 15,838,561 of record JAPTYO010000001.1, read on the forward strand.
ACTCTTGTCAAATGAGTTGAACTTTATAAACATAAGCTCTTGTGTTAATAAGAGTCGTTCAACCGTGTATGCCTGCATATGTTCTTTGAGCATTATCAGCACATAAGAGCGTTATTTAAAGTTCCAAGAGTTGGGGAAATCTACAGGATTCATTTAGATACATTGCATATAATGAAAGAATAACACTCAAGCTACCTCTCAATAATGTACAAGAAATGCTTTGAAGAATGGCACTACATGGTAATCAGATATTTCAATATCACAACTGATGAATTCAAAAAATCATTCATGCAATGATGAAAATATAATAAGATGCAATAAGATGGCATGTGCAATCTAATAAGTAATCCCGTTGAGTGTTAAAATATTTGATTTCCTAATGTAGAAATTAAAGTATAATATATTAAGAGTAAGTTAAGTTGGTCTTTACAAAGAAATCAAAACCTTTAAGTTGTCAAAATCTGCTACGTACTTTTCACCGATTCATTGTCACCCACCAGGAAAAAGGAAAGACCACATGCGTAATTAGGGTTAATAACTAAAAAACTGTCCAAGGTTTACCCTATGTTAAAATTAGATGTCTGAAGTTTAAAATGTTAAAATGGACTATCCCATGTTTCATTTTTGTTGAAATTTGGTGTCTTTGTGCGTCTTTTCATCTTCATTCCATCATTTTCATCAACCCACCAACCCACTCATAATCAATCACTCTTTACTTTTCACAAAATCGTCAAATTTCACCTAAAAATTGAACATTAAAAAAAAAGTTTCTAGAAGAGTGGTATAGAGCCATTTTCCAAGGACAATAGAGCGAGATTTACTTGCCCGGATGTGACCAACTTTTTAGGTGACGGTCACGGCAAGATGACGAGAAGGGAGTGTGTATGAGAGCTCGAATTTGAAAGAAGGTTTCGTCGGAATTGACTTCTCTAAAGTAATCACACCGAGACACCAAATTTCATCAAAAATGAAACTTGGGACAGTCCATTTTAACATTTCAAACTTCAGACACCTAATTTTAACATAGAGTAAACCTTGGACCGTTTTTTAGTTATTAACCCTTTAACTTACATATAGAAATATATATCATTTAATCAAAGGTAGTGTGACCATAAATTTATGATTTTTTTTTGCCAAAATTTCTGAATTGTATATTCTAGATTTAACAAATGCGATTATTCCACGTTATATTATCAAATTGATATTCTGAAATCCTTTTAGAAATGACCTCTTTTGTAAGGCATCATACAAGAAGGTTATATATAGATATGTTGTTTCAAGTAGTAAGTAGTTCTAAAAAGCCAATCTAATATATTTATATGCTAGCATGTTCGATGTGAAAGTAAATGTTCAGATTGACTTCTGAATCACATTTCTATCATGAAAATACTTCAAACTATGCAAAATCTGTCTTAAGACAGTTTGTTGATATGTAGTTAGCGTTGCTTCATCCTCTATAAAAAAATCATAAAAATTGGCCGATTTGAAAATTTTAACATTTCTTTGGAAAAAAAATATATATATATATATATAACCTTTCGAATAATCAAATAATAGGATTGTTATAACGGCTTGGGTAAAGTGTATATGGTTGAGTATTTTGGCCCAAGAGAATATAAAATCATCGGTTTTTAAAATATATATTAAAACATCCTTCATGATCACTCTTAAAATAGCTTCTAAACTAATTTGATTTTGGTATGCACCTCTAATAAATCAAGTTTAACGTGAGGTTCTCAAGTACTTGATCCAAAAAAAAAAAATATATATATCATTGTGGAGTTAACCTCTTGTGTTATTTAAAAAAAGTAGATACAACATTGTATATAAAAGAAAAATGAAGGGCACACAAGTTGTTCCCACAACCCATTTTACTTCTGTTAGAGATATTAAATAAAACGCCAGATATCTAGTTTTGAGTCCTCTCGAATTCCTTCCTATTCATTTTTATATGTATGATTTTTTTTTGACAAACAACTTCATTAAACTCAAACCAACAACCCAGAGTAACAGATACAATCAAGGAGGAACCCTCCTACCATCAAGCAATAACAGATCAAGTAAAGGAGATGGAGGTTGGACAACCCAATCCAAATGACACATCCTCTTTCTCTTCATCGTGACCACCCAATCAGCACATTAGTTGGCACTCCTCTTAACGAACTTCCATTCAACGTGAAGAACAGCTTCCGCAGCCTTTAGAATTTTCTTGTTCACTGCTTCAGAGAGCCATGACCGTAACTCATCAGGCTTTTGGAGCATCCCAATGACAACTGAGTCATCAGATTCAACAATGATCTTCGACCAACCCTCAGCAATGGCTAGCTTAACACCTTCTTCAATAGCTAAACCTTCCATAATTTCCACTTTTGTTGCTCTGATAAACTTGCAAGAACCCCCCACCATGACAATTCCTGGCAACTGCAGCTATCACCCCTTCTTGTTGTCCCTCCACCATAGAAGCATCATAGTTAATCTTCACTATTCCATCAGGTGGTTTCTCCCATTCGCAGACAGTAGGGACTTCGTACCTATTTGAGCTCTGTTACTCTTAATCTCATAGAACTCCTTCATAGCCATATTAATACTAACAACAGTTTTGCTGCAATTTTGGGATCTCTTCTGGAAGACAGCTGCATTTCTCTCCTTCCAGAACCCCAGCTGACAAACCTATCATCTCCATTACTCTATCCTTCTCACTAGCCAAAGGAACCTTATCAATCAATTCAAGCCACCACAACTCCACTCTTCTTAGAGTGTGATGCAGCGTGATAGGAAGCGCAAATTCGCTGATTCTAATAATACCCGAAAATTGACGCAGATTTGAGGTTAAAACCTCGATTTTCTGATTTATCAAATAACTGAATGCAAATTCATCCAACAATGTCTTAATAGAAAACCCTAAACTGCGAAATAACCGAAAATAACGAACAAGTCCCGAATAAAATAAAAACTACAAAAAAAGACCCAAAATAATATTAAAACGCGATTTTGAAGCCCTAGATGATGGAATTTGGCCAAAAAGCATCGTACGTCACGGAGCTTTGACTTTGAACCAGAAACACCGTTTCTGATCAAAAAATACTATTCACGTGCCAAAATCCGAATGCCGCCCGAAAAACACTATTCACGACCAAAAATCTTCGAAATCTATTCGGTTTCGCCTGCATCATTCCCTCCGGGGTAGACAGGATTCGTCCTCGAATCTGAGGTCGGTTCATCGTCAGAAGGGTTGTCGCCAGCAAACGGAATAAGGTGCTTCACGTTGAACACATCTGAGGTGTGGACATCCCCGGGGAGTTGAAGCGGTAAGCATTAGGATTTATCTTCTCCATAATCTCCACGGGGCCAATCTTCTTTACCGCCAGTTTGCTATACCCATGAGCAGGAAAGCGATCCTTAGTAAGAATAGCCCACACAAGATCGCCAACTTCAAACTCTACCGCTCGCCGTTTCAGATCAGCCCGCGCTTTGTATTAGGCAGTATGGGTGGTCAGCTGGGTATGGGCCGTTTGATGGACCTGCTGGAGCTGGGTAATGAAATCCTCGGCCGTAGCATGAACACGGACTTTGCTAGGCAGTGTAAGCAAGTCAAGGGGACCCCAGGGGGAGAGGCCATACACCACCTGAAAGGGGCTGAAGCCCGTGCTACAGTTGACAGCATGATTGTGCGCGAACTCTGCCTGTGACAACTTCAAGTCCCACGACTTCATATGGTCACAACCAAGCTGCGTAATAAATTACCGAGAGAGCTATTGACCACCTCAGTTTGCCTATCAGTTTGAGGATGATAAGCACTACTAAAGTTCAGCTGGGTGTTGACCAAGCGCCCCAAGTTCCTCCAAAAGTGGCTCAAAAAACGAGTGTCTCTGTCTGAAACAATAGATGCAGGAAGGCCATGCAGACGATAGACATCACGAAAATACAGCCGAGCGACGTTTATAGCATCCGTCGTGCGCTTACACGGAATGAAATGAGCCATCTTCGAAAAACGTTCGACCACGACATAAATAGAGTCATTTCCGCGCTGAGTACGAGGAAGGCCAAGGACGAAGTCCATGCTAACATCCGACCACGGCTGTGTAGGAATGGGTAGCGGCATATATAATCCAGCGTTAGTCGAGGCCCCTTTCGCTAGTTGGAAAATACGACAGCGAGCCACAAACTTATCTATTTCCTTCCTCATCGAGGGCCAGTAATAAGAGGCAGAAAAGAGCTGGAGAGTACGATCACGTCCCACGTGACCTTCGTTATGTAACTCTTGGATAATCTTCGAAAGAAGGCTGCATCAGGAATGCATAATTGTGTGTCGCGAAAGATAAACCTGTTAGGTTATAGGTTTCAGGTCAACGGGTCGCCAGCCTAAATCCTACTCCTCACTGGTGAACTAGCGGATCCTGTGCTTCCTGAGTTCGGTCGTTCTGATCCGTATCCTTCTGCCCTTCTCCTTCTCTTCTCCACGTGCCCTGCAAGAGGGGCAATATCAAGCACGGAGGGGGGGGGGGGGGTGGTGCTTGATGTACCATCTCCGATGCTTAAGTCAGTACGTTTCTTTCTAGAGAGATAAAGCTAGAGAGATGTCAGAGCTAAATTGCACAATTAGCCAAGATGTCTAAATGAATGATGGAAAGGTTGTATTTATAGGCAACGATGTCATTAAGGTGGCTTAATGACATCGTTAACCTTTAAACACAATTAATTAGCTTAAGATTACATAATTAGAGCCTTAAAGCACGGAGAGGTTGGCGGAAATAAACTGAGTATGGGAGTCGGGAAACGGTGTCGGGGCCCTTGGGGGGGGGGGGGGGGGGGGGAATTCCGACCCCCCAAGGGTAGGGGTTGGGTGTGGCCACCCAACCCCTTTCTAGGGGAGATCGGGTTGGCTGACCCGGTCTCCTCTAGGGGAGGTTGGGTGTGGCCACCCGACCTCACCTAGGTGAGTTCGTCGCGGTCCGGACGAGTATTTTCGCCTCGTCCGGACCGTTGTTGTTTCGGCGGGGTCTTTGGGTCGAAGTTTCCATTTATAATCATTAACGGGGTGATCGAAATAAAACGATTTAGAAGTCAACGGGTTCAAATTGGGCGTATATCCATCAAAACCCATCCTCTATAATCATTAACGTTGCTCTATATTCAGCCTTTCACAGTACCATTGCAGTTTCTTGCTCTTGAATTGTGGACCATTATCACTTATTATGGCTTTTGGGACTCCGTATCTCGAGACAATGTGAGATTGAATGAAGTTAACGATTTGCTCGTCTGTTGTCTTTCCCATTGGCTTCGCTTCTATCCACTTGGAGAAGTAGTCTATTGCTACTATTATGCAAGTTTTCTGCCCTTTTGTTCTTGGTAGGGGGCCTATCAGATCAATCCCCCACTGTGCGAATGGCCAGGCTCCCGAGATGGAACTTAGCTTTGCTGCTGGGGCTGTTATATTTCTGGAGTACCTTTGGCAATGATCACATTTTTGTACCAAGTCTGCTGCTTCTTTGCTCATTGTTGGCCAATAGTATCCTAGGTTGTAGACCTTTCGGATTATTGATCGTGCTCCTTCATGGCACCCCGCATCTCCTTCATGGAGCTCTGCAAGTACTCTCTCTGTTTCTGGGTATGTTATGCATTTGAGGAAGGGTGTGGAGTACCCTTTTTTGTAGAGTTCATTATCCATCATTGCATAATTTCTAGCCATCCTTTCAATCTTGACTGCCTCCACTTTATCCTCTAGGAGTTTTCCTTCCGTGATGTATTGACGCATTGGGGTCATCCAGGCTTCTCCTTCATCTATTACTAGAGTCTCCATTTGTTCTATCACTAATTGCATTCTTTGCTCTACAAAGTGAACCTCTTTACCTGCTTCTGCCCCTAGAGCTAGTTTGCTTAAGGCGTCCGCCTCCTGGTTTTGTTCTCTTGGGACTGACTCAATGTCGAAGCTTTGGAAGCTCTTTATTAGGTCCCTGGCTTGTTGTAGGTATTTCTGCATGTTTTCAGACTTTGCAGTGTAAATTCCTTTCACTTGATTGACAACTAGTTGAGAATCGCACTTAACTCTTAGGTGCTTTGCCCCTACTCCTTTGGCTATTCTCAAGCCTGTTATTAGTGCTTCGTATTCAGCCTCATTGTTCGTTGCCATGAAGGTAAGTGCCATGGCATAGCGCAAAGGTGTATCCTTACTTGGTGGGTATAATAGGAGGCCTGCACCTGAACCTCCCCCGTTGGATGACCCATCGGTATGCCTCTCCCATAACTCTTCTGGTGGTGTCTCCTGACTACTACTCGCGTCACTTGTAGTTTTTATTTCTCCCAAGTCTTCATCTGGATTAATTCCGGTGAATTCGGCAATAAAATCTGCTAGAGCCTGCCCTTTTATAGCTGTTCTAGGGGCAAAGTGAATGCGAAACTCACTTAGCTCAATTGCCCATTTGGTCAGTCTTCCCGATGTATCTGGTCTTTGGAGGAGGTGTTTCAATGGTTGGTCTGTGAGGACTGTTACTTCATGCCCATGAAAATATGGTCTCAACTTTCTTGCCGATATGATTAGTGCATAGATGTACTTTTCTATTGGTAAGTAGTTGATCTCATACTTTGCCAATGTTTTACTGGCAATTGTGCAGTGTTTTCTTCTTTTATTAGCACCGAGCTTACTGCCACGTTGCTCACGGAGATGTAGAGGTAGAGGGGCTCCCCTGGTGTAGGCTTTGCTAGGGGTGGTAGTGTCTTTAGATGTTGTTTAAGTTGTTGGAAGGCTTCTTCACATCTTGGTGTCCATTCGAACTTCTTGTTTGCCCTTGGCACCTCAAAGAAGGGTAGTGCTTTGTCTCCTATTTTGGACAGGAATCTGTTAAGAGCTGCCAACCTCCCATTCAGTCGTTGAACCTCTTTGTGTTTCGTTGGTGACTGCATTTCTTCAATTGCTTGCAGTTTCTCGGGGTTTACCTCTATGCCTCGCTGACTTACCATGAAGCCTAAAAACTTCCTTGATTGTACCCCAAATGCACATTTTTTTCGGGTTTAGGCGGACTTGGTATTGCCTCATTCTCTCAAACGTTGAGCGAAGGTTTTCCACATGGTCTTTCTTCTTTTTGGATTTGACGATCATGTCGTCCACGTATGCCTCCTTTGTCTTTCCTATCATGTCTCCGAAGATTTTGTTGACCATTCTTTGATATGTTGCTCCAGCATTTATGAGTCCGAAGGGCATCACCGTGTAATGGTATATCTCGCTGTCAGCGTAGAATGCTGTGTGAGGGGCGTCTTCAGGGGCCATTTTTATCTGGTTATATCCTGAGTATGCATCCATGAAGCTCATTAGTTGGTGACCTGATGTTGCATCCACTAACTGATCTATTCTTGGGAGCGGGTATGAGTCCTTAGGACATGCTTTGTTTAGGTCGCGATAATCGATGCACATTCTCCAACTTCCTCCCGCCTTCTTTACCAGTACTGGGTTTGCCACCCATGTTTGGAATCTGATCTCCTTGATGAAATTTGCTTTCAATAGCCTTTCCACTTCTTCCTGGATAGCTATCTTTTTGCTTCCTCCCATTGGCCTTACCTTTTGTGTTATTGGTCGCGTTGCCGTGTCTATATTGAGCTTGTGTGAAATTACTTCTTCTGATATTCCTGGCATATCGCTTGGTGACCAGGCGAACAGATCTTTGTATTTCCTTAGTAAAGCTACTAAGTGCTTTTCCTCTTCCTGAGATAAGGCGGTCCCGATTTTTGCCTTCCTATCGGGCTCTTCTATGAGTATTTCCTTTAATTCCTCCATGGGGGCGGGTCTCCCATGATCCTCTCTTGGGTCCTCATCTATCAGTAGGACCTCTTTTGTTGTTTTCTTCTTGCTTAGTGCGATCCTTGCACATTTCCTTGCAACTTTCTGGTTACCCCTTACTTCTCCTATTCATTGGCTTGTGGGGAATTTCATTTTCTGATGTAGTGTTGATGGCACCATACCCCACTTGTTGATTGTAGTGGTACCCAGGACTCCATTGTTTTCTTCCATTTCTTCTGTGATGAAGAAAGGGACATCGATCTTTAGCTGCCTCTTGTCTATCCCCAATGTCACGGGTAGTGTGACTGCCCCCAGTGGGTATGTTGGCTCTTCTGAAAATCCCACCAATGGGGAGTGAACCTATTTATGCTACTTGGCCTTACTCCCAGTATGTCGATGACTTTCTTGCTAATGATGCTAGGTGAGCTTCCACTGTCTACTAGGATTCTTCCAATGTCCATATCAGTGATCTTCATTGTTATGACTAGGGCATCCTTGTTGTCTGGTAACACATGTTCCATGTCTCTTTTTGAAAATTGCATTATATCTTCTTTCTTTTCTTATACTTGCTTTTCTTTTGGTTTATGGTCCTCTAACTGTGCCATATACGCTTCTCTGGCATTCGCTGACTCTCCTCCAGCTCCATAACCTCCATGAATGACATATACGCTTGCCATCTGGCTGGTGATAATTAGGCTTTCTATTCGAAACCCACGGACGACGCCAAGTGTTAGGTTATAGGTTTCAGGTCAACGGGTCGCCGGCCTAAATCCTACTCCTCACTGGTGAACTAGCGGATCCTGTGCTTCCTGAGTTCGGTCGTTCAGATCCGTATCCTTCTGCCCTTCTCCTTCTCTTCTCCACGTGCCCTGCAAGAGGGGCAATATCAAGCCCGGGGGGGGGGGGGGGGTGGGGGTGGTGCTTGATGTACCCTCTCCGATGCTTAAGTCAGTACGTTTCTTTCTAGAGAGATAAAGCTAGAGAGATGTCAGAGCTAAATTGCACAATTAGCCAAGATGTCTAAATGAATGATGGAAATGTTGTATTTATAGGCAACGGTGTCATTAAGGTGGCTTAATGACATCGTTAACCTTTAAACACAATTAATTAGCTTTGGATTACATAATTAGAGCCTTAAAGAACGGAGAGGTTGGCGGAAATAAACCGAGTATGGGAGTCGGGAAACGGTGCCGGGGCCCTTGGGGGGGGGAGAAAATCCGACCCCCCAAGGGTAGGGGTTGGGTGTGGCCACCCAACCCCTTCCTAGGGGAGATCGGGTTGGCTGACCCGATCTCCCCTAGTGGAGGTCGGGTGTGGCCACCCGACCTCACCTAGGTGAGTTCGTCGCGGTCCGGACGAGTATTTTCGCCTCGTCCGGACCGTTGTTGTTTCGGCGGGGTGTTTGGGTCGAAGTTTCGATTTATAATCATTAACGGGGTGATCGAAATAAAACGATTTAGAAGTCAACGGGTTCAAATTGGGCGTATATCCATCAAAACCCATCCTCTATAATAAAGTCAATATGCTCCCCTGCCTGAATCTTTTCCATCACGCCGGAAAAGAAAGGATTATCAACATACAATTCAGCGAATGATTCAAAACAGGGTACCTGAAGGCGTATATCAACAACGAGACCGTGACGCCGACTCAGGGCATCAGCCACACGATTAGCAACCCCCGCCTTGTGTTTGATCACAACAGTGAATTGCTACAAGTAAGAGAGCCAAGAAGCATGTTGATGAGAGATCTTATATTGACTGCCGAGGTGTTTGAGGGAATCGTGTTCAGTATAGAGGACAAACTCCCGCTGAAAGAGATAATGACGCCAATGCTTCACCGCTTGGACCACAACATAGAACTCCATATCATAAGTGCTGAAACGAAGCTTATCACCAGAAAGCTTCTCGCTAATATAAGCCATAGGGCGCCCATTTTGACTAAGAACAGCGCCAATGCCAGTCTTGGAGGCATCACAGTGAAGTTCAAACAGCGCCAATGCCAGTCACGGAATGCCGCGTCAGCCTCAGGGGTCCAATGAAACTTCGTGCCCCTCATGCAATCCGTGATAGGAGCCATAATACCGATGAAATGAGGTATAAAGCGCCGATAATAGGATGCCAACCCGTGAAAACAACGCACTTCTGTGATTGACGTAGGTTGTGCCCACTGTTCAATAACACTGATTTTGCTCGGATCAGCACGAAGTCCTTCGCTAGAAATGACATACCCCAGAAAGTTGGTTGAAGAGGTCATGAAATCACATTTAGCAACAGTAGCAAAGAACTTGTGTTTGCGCAGGACTGATAATACCTCCCTCAAATGGATGAGGTGTACCTCCGGGTTGCTGCTATAGATCAAGATGTCATCAAAATAAACGACAACAAACTTACCAATGAGCGGGCGAAGGGCTTGATTCATCACACGGATGAAAGTGCTAGGCGCATTCGAAGCCCGAAAGGCATCACGAGCCACTCATATAAGCCTTCACGAGTTTTAAAGGCTGTCTTCCATTCGTCCCCCATTCGGATCCGAATCTGATGGTAACCACTTTTTAAATCCAGTTTGCTGAACATGCAAGCACCACCCAGTTGATCTAATAAGTCATCCAAACGAGGAATGGGAAACGATATTGTACCGTTATCTTATTGATTGCCCGACTGTCGACACACATGCCCCAGGTGCCGTCTTTTTTGGGGGTGAGGAGGGCTGGGACAGCGCAGGGGCTAAGCCTCTCACGAATGTGACCCTTAGCGAGCAATTCTTCAACTTGCCTACGCAACTCCTCATGTTCCTTCAAACTCATACGATAATGCGGCCGATTAGGAAGAGCTGCACCAGGGACTAGATCAATATGGTGTTGTATATCATGCAGAGGGGGTAAGTCAGGTGGTAGGGACTCAGGGAATACGTCAGCAAATTCCTGCAGTAAGGATTGAACTGCTACTGGCACATCAGCAGACTGATTAGATGCAATTTCATGAGAGAATAACAGAAACACTATTTTCGATTCCTCCATTGCAACCTGAAAAGGGCCACGAGAAAGTAATGTAGTCTGTTTCTGTTCTATCGTGACAGGTGTAGTACGAGGTCTGCTCGGGACCAGCACTATCTTTTTGCCATGAAACATAAAGGAATAAGTGTTTGAACGACCGCTATGCTGCACATCAAGGTCATATTGCCTGGGACGACCAAGAAGTAAATGACAAGCATCCATGGGAACCACATCAAATGAAATCTGATCATTATAAGTAGTACCAATAGAGAACTGCACAAGGGCACGTTTAGAGACAGTGACATCCATACCCTTTTTTAGCCAAGCGAGCTTATACGGCTTCGGATGATCGTCCACAGTGAGACCCAATTTCGTGACTGCCGTATCTGAGATCACGTTCTCGCAGCTGCCTGTGTCAATAATGAAAGTGCACAGTTTACCACCGATAGTGCATGTAGACTGGAACAGGTTAGTACGCAGCCATGAAGAATCTGCATTCGGGGCCCGATGAGTCAAAAACGTGCGACGAACCATCAAGAGAGGGCCAGTATCTCCGGTGACACGCTCCTCAACTACGTCATCACTGGGGGAATAATCATCATACATAGGATATCATAAACAACAAAAGATTCATCTACCTCGCCAACATCATTCGAGAAGAGACCCCGCGTGCTAGGAGCTGATTTATGACACTCCGATTGTCGATGGCCAGGTTCACCGCACTTGAAACATCTCAGTCCTCTGCCACCGCGACCTTGAGGGGGTTCTGTAACAGCACGAGCAGTTGGAGGGGTTGTTTTCTCGGCAATTCCACGAGGGGTGGGTGTCGATGGACCAGCCCCTGAATCATATTGGCGGAATCCAACATTGGTACGGCGAGCTGCCTGCTTTTCCGCTTGTAAAGCACGTTGATATGCTTCAGTCACAGTCAAAGGATCAAACATGTTCAGCACATCCTGTAATTGTAGACGCAAACCACCAATATAACGCGAGACCATCTGAGCCAGAGATTCAGAAAGGTCATTACGAGCTTGCAATTGGTAGAACTCCTGAGTATAATCGTCAACAGAACGAGCACCCTGACGGATCAACTGGAAGCGTTGGTACACTTCCCACTCATAATTGTAGGGCAAGAAGGCATCCCTGATTTTTTTCTTAAACTTATCCCAGGTCTTGATTTTTGGCTTACCGTGACGAACACGAGACTTCTTCAATTGTTGCCACCATGCTTGAGCGTGGCCACGTAGACGGGTAGCAACCATAGGTACACGTTTGTCGTCTGGAACCTCCTTGAAATCCAGCACTTTTTCCACCTGAGCTAGCCAGTCCAGAAATTCATCACCTTTAAGGCCACCACCGAACTCTGGTATGTCTATCCGAAATCCGATCTCCCAACACCGATCTTGTGCAGGTTGGTTGACTCGTGCAAACGGGTTTTCAGCTGGGGGTGTCTCGTCTTCCACTTCCTCTTCCTCATATTGGAAGTCATCAAATCGCTGGGTCAGTTCGTCGATCCGGCGTTGTTGTTCTTCAATAATTCATTGTTGGTCGTCGTAAACACGTCACCATTCGGCCGGTGGACGTTCTCGTAGTGGCATGCGCACATGATCGAATGGAATCTGATACCACTCTGATGCAGCGTGATAGGAAGCGCAAATTCGTTGATTCTAAGAATACCCGAAAATTGACGCAGATTTGAGGAAAAAACCTTGATTTTCTGATTTATCAAATAACTGAATGCAAATTTGTCCAACAATGTCTTAAATAGAAAACCCTAAACTGCGAAATAACTGAAAATAATGAACAAGTCCCGAATAAACTAAAAACTGCAAAAAAAGACCCGAAATAATATTAAAACGCGATTTTGAAGCCCTAGATGATGGAATTTGGTCAAAAAGCATCGTATTTCACGGAGCTGTGACTTTGAACCGGAACACCGTTTCTGATCGAAAAAAACTATTCACGCGCCAAAATCCGAATGCCCGCCTGAAAAACACAATTCACGACCAAAAATCTTCGAAATCTATTCGCTCTCGCCTGCATCAGAGTGTATCTATCAAAACGAATTCCACCAGTGGCAAACCAAACTTTACAGCTCCTAGGACATAACAAGAGCAGATGCTCAATTGTTTCAATCTCATCACAAAAAGCACATTTTGGAGAAGTGCTTAAGTGCCTCTTGAATCTTAGATCATTACACACAGCAATGACTCGTGCCACTTTCCACAGGAAACTCCTTATCTTAGGAAGGCAATTAAGCCCCCAAATCAACTTCCAAACAGCGTCACTAATGGTAACAGAACTAGAAGCTCGAGTGTTAACCTCCTCCTCTTTCCTCCTAAGAACATAGTAGGCAGATTTGGCTGATACTGCTCCACTTCTCTCAAAAGGCCAAATGAACTTGTCATTATCAGTCAAAATAATGCCTTCAATTGCAGAAGCATCTTGAACCGTAATGAGCCCTCTAATAGAGTCAATATTCCAGCAATCCTCCTCAGCAGATATAAGGCTACTAACCTGCACAGCTTCACCTCTTGGACCAGGAATGGTAGCATTGAGCCTGAATCCTTCCAACTCTGGAATCCACGGATCACCCCAAATATCAACCCTTTGTCCATTACTAACCACCCACAAACCATTACTCTTCAATACTTGTAACCCATTCCAAATGCTCGACCAAGCCCACGAGGCACGCCCCCCTCTTTTTGCATCTAGTACTTCACAATCAGGAAAATAGAGTCCTTTCAAGATCTGTACCCAGAATGCTGCAGGCTCCCGTGTCATCCTCCAAGCTGTCTTAGTTAACAGAGCTATGTTGAACAATTCAAGCTATTTGAACCCCATTCCTCCAGCCTTCTTAGGCTTAGTTAGGGCATTCCAGCTAAGCCAATAAGCTTTCCTTCCTCCATCATCTTCTCCCCACTAGAAATTAGCAATTAGGCTATTAACTTCTGAACACCAGGTCTTTGGCAACTGGAAAATTGACATAGCATATGAAGGAATTGCTTGCAAAACAGCTTTTATAAGGATCTCTCTCCCAGCTTGAGATAGAAGCCTTTGCTTCCAGAACCAAGGATATGTGAGCCTAGAACCAAGGATATATGAGCCTTCCAATCATCAGGAGTATTGGAGCTGAAGAAAATTGTAGACTTGCCCAAGTTCACAAGCTGACCAGAAGCTTTTCAAAAAGAATCCAAGATACTTTTCAGCACTCTGATATTCTCCTCTTCTGCTCTAATAAAGAACAGAGAATCGTCAGCGAAAAAAAATTTAGACAAAGTAGGGCATGTCCTCTTAAGCTTTACCTTCTTCAAACTCCCACCAATAACAGCATCAGACACCATCTACGAAAGCACATTTGCCACCAATATGAAAATATAGGGAGATAATGGGTCTCCTTGTCTAATCCCCCTAGTTGGTTTGAAAGCAGCAGACCTTTTGCCATTAACCATGACAGAGTAGGAAACACAAGAAATACAACTATGAATCCAGTTAATCCATCTTTCATGGAACCCCATTTTCCTCAACACAACTAATAAAAAACTCCACTCTACCCTATCTTATGCCTTAGCCATGTCTATTTTTAAAACACACTCAAATTTCTTACCTTTCCTTTTATGCCTTAAGCAATGAAATGCCTCGTGAGCCACAGCTATGTTGTCGTGGATATTTGATCTGCTATGAGCGCGCATTGGTAGGGAGAGACAAGAGAAGGCAACCAGGATTTAAGCCTATTAACCAGGATTTTTGAAACAATTTTGTAAATGAAATTACAAAGATTAATGGGACGAAATTGATTAACGTACTCAGGACAACTAACCTTAGGAACTAAGACAATATCAGTATCATTGATAGACTCCAAATCCAACCCAGACATGAAAAAAGACTTAACAGCCCGACACACTTCATCCCCCACTCCAACAATGGTGAAAGAACACCCCAGAGAGACAAGAGAAGGAAACCAGGATTTAAGCCTATTAACTAGGATTTTTGAAACAATTTTGTAAATGAAATTACAAAGACTAATGGGACGAAATTGATTAACGAACTCAAGACAACTAACCTTAGGAACTAAGACAATATCAGTATCATTGATAGACTCCAAATCCAACCCAGACATGAAAAAAGACTTAATAGCCCTACACACTTCATCCCCCACTTCTCCCCAACAATGGTGAAAGAACACCCCAGAGAAACCGTCAGGCCCAGGAGCTTTAATACCCCCAAGTTGCATAGCAGCTCTTTTGATCTCCTCAGTAGTAACATGGGCAACCAGAGTCATGTTCATATCAGGCGTAACCACTTGCTTAACATGGTCTAAAACAGAGCCCCAGTCCTCCTCAACATAGGCAGTAAACAAATCCTCACAGAAGCCACCACAAAGCCTCATAACCTCATCTTATTTTTCCACCCAGGCACCCTGATCATTCTTAAGCATGTAGATATTATTCCTAGCCCTTCTTTGCAGAGTGGTTTGGTGAAAAAACCTTGAATTACGATCCCTTCATTAATCCACTTCACCAGGACCTCTGATGCCAGTAGGTCTCCTCTAAGCTATACAATCCCCTAAGTTTCCTCTCCAGATCCTTCTTCTCATCTTTATCAAACTGTCCATTACTGTTTTTCTGGAAAACCTCTATCAGCCTCTTCGTACCCTCAGTTTTCCTCTGAATATTCCCAAACTCCTTACTACTCCACTTGATTAGTTCCAATCCACACCTATCAAGTCTACTCCTGACAGTAGGAGGCCTCTCCACTAAGCTCCCAGCCCCCCAACCTTCTTTAACCACCCTTTTGCAATTTGGAATGCTCAACCACAACTTCTCAAACCTGAAGTTCCTTTTCCCCCTTTGTTCATGATAAAACATGCTGGCTATCAAAGGAGAGTGGTCAGACCCAGTAGCAGCAAGGCAAAGAAAAGTAGTTTTTGGAAACCTCATAATCCACTCATTATTCACATGTCCCTTGTCGAGCCTGGCTCTAATATGATCACCCCCCTCTTGATTGTTACACCAAGTAAACTCCTGACCTTTGCAACCAAGATCCACCAGATTAGAATCACAAATCATCTTTGAGAACAACTCCATTCTAGTAGTCCATTCTGTTCTTCCCCCACACTTCTCAGAAGGATTTGCAACTTCATTCATATCCCCAATACATATCCAAGGCCCTCCTCGTTGTTCACTAATCCTTTTAATAGTCTCACAATTAGCAAGTCTATCAGTACTATTTGGGTTACCATAAATCCAAGACACAAAGAATACCGGCAAGTTCCCCACTTGAATCCTACTATCCAGGACATTTTTTGAAGCACCCGGAATATCCAACTGAATTTTAGCATTCCACCATAGAGCTAATCCACCAGATAAGCCTTCTGGTTCAACATAAAAGGATTCCTCAAAACCACACTTGCTTCTAACATTCTCACAATACTCTACTTGATTCTTAGTTTCCATAAGGATGCACACCGAGATGGAGTATTTCCTCTTGAGGTCCCTTAAGTGTTGAACTGTCAAGAAGGTCCCCAGCCCTTGACAGTTCTAGCTCAAAGCATTCATGGCCCCTCTGTGGCTGCTCGAGGCCAGCCACCACAACCTATATCAGCTCCCATAACCTCCACCTCTACAAAACCCTCTTGAACACCATTATTATCCTTATTTCCTAACTCCTGCCCCTTAATTCTCTTCTTTCTTACTGACCCCGCAGAGGACATACTCCATTGAGGCTCAGTCAACACCTTCTTTTTATGCCCCATCACATTCTCCACAAGAAGACTATCAGCTGCCCTCTTATTCCTTGAAAGAGAATTCACCATCTCACTTAGTGGAATCCTTTTCTGTTTCTTAATCTTGGATAACCTTCCCTCACCTTTACTAGCACACCTCATTCCTTTGCCAGCCATCACAGGAGTTGTATCCACAGCTCTAGAAAACTCACCTTCAACCTCTTTAGAACAAAAACCCCCATCAGATTCCCTCTGAGATACCCTTACAGGAATGTTCATATCAATCCCAGGTTCCTTTTCTTGCTCTCTAGGATCTACATTTTCTGAGGATCCCCCATCCTCCCTTAGCCAATTGCTTTCCTCAAACTTCCTCATGATATCATCCCAACTCCTGCTAGTATCCTGCTTATTACTTCCCACAACTCTTTCAGAAATATTCAAACTTCTAGGCCCCAAGGCCTCAAGGCCCTGAGCTACTGCCAATAAAGAGGCTTCCCCACCCTCCATTCTGACATTTTAACAGCCACCTTGCACCCATTCTTGGTATGCCCCAAACACCCACAATTGTAACAAAAGTCTGAAAGTCTTTCGTATGCAACATCCATCCAATACTTCCCCCTAACCTCATTGTAGGTCCAAAACCCTGGTAACAGAGGCCTTTTCACATCCCAATCAACCTACATACACAAGAATCCTCTGCCTTTAGCCCCAGCCTCCTCAACCTTCTCAACCTTCAAAACAGAGCCAATTTTCTTCGCAATTATTTCAACATTGCCATCAGAGATTTGATCCCTAACTAAACCATGGACTTGAATCCAGAAAGGAATCTTATCAAACGAGATCTCAGCCAATCCACACTGACTATGCCATTTCTGGATACACAAGCTATGCCCTTGCACAGACCAAGGCCCACGACTAAGAATCTCATGAGCCTCTCTCTCACTCTGGAAAATGAACTTGGCAATTCCTTCCCCAATCTCTGAAATACCAACCCTTCCGAACCTAGCCCAAGCGTTTTCCAAGACATTCTCTATGGCAACACATCTAATCAGCTTCTAGCAAACCACCTTCCCCATATAAACCACACTATCATCGTCAATTATCCCTCCTTCCAAACCAATGAACAAATCCTCCCCCTCCATAACAATAAACACAGAAAAGATGCACAAAACAACACAACGAGGACCTGGCAACTACGGAAAGAACACAGAAGCAACAGAAAGCCTAGACACAACAAAAAACCTAACCAAGAACCCAGTGAAACAACAATTTTGACTAAAAAACGCACGAACATCATCCAATCGAACATCAGATACCACGAATAATACTCAACACAGCAGTCACTAAAGGAAAAACCCAATGTAGAGAGAAAAATTGATTCCAGATATACGGGGAATCATTCAAGAGAGGAGCAACTGCTGAATCCGAGTACAAACCTACCAGGAATAGAGTCTGTCATAGCAAGGAATCGATCTTCACGGCAACAGAGCTGAAGCTTGGATGACAAGCCATGGCGGCAAGGGGTGGCGCTCTAAAAGGAGAGAGAATTCTCCCTCTAAAAACAGTTAGAGAGAGTCCAGTTTTTTCACTAATTATATATAATATAATTATTATCATTTCAGTAAACTTATATTTTCTTACTCACGTCCAAACAAACCACTTATATTCTTTTAACTGGCATAATGTTGTTGCATATATTACCACTTGCCATACTGTAATTTCTATGTCTTCTATAGACTATTCACAAAACTATGTTGAAGCTACAAAAATCAGTTGCAAAAGAAATATTACCTACACAATCTTGATTTTATCATCGAACTTCATCGTTAAATAATTTAATGTATTAGTAAGGCTGTTTGGACAGTATAAGAAAAACAAACAGTGCATTGTTAAATCTAAATACCAAATACAGAAATATACTTGCAGTCTAGTCAATGGAAGATTAAGGATTCCTGGTATTCTGTTTTTGCCTCCTAGACAAGTCGGGAATACATGCATCTATGTAGTTCGTGAGTTTAAAGACTCGTTCAGCTTTCAACTACGACTTAGCAGTCTACAGAACCCAACTCGGCAACAAACATAGGAGCCTGAACAAAATCTATGTTGCATTGACGACATTGCAATCTCCACAACAAAATAATACTTCTTGGCGGCCGACAAAAAACATATAGATAAGTTCAAACAATGAAATCTCACTAACAACTATAACCCTGTGGCGTTTGACAGCAAGCATGCAATGCATTGACTTGAGGTCGAGGAAGGCGTGAATGACCAGAGGAAAATAGAACCAATGAAAATATAATTTAAACCATGAAAATTCTAAATGGTGTGCTTCCCTCAGAAGTGATGCACCATAACTTTAAATAGATGTTACCTAGACTTACAAGAAAAAAATGAAGTTTTTTAGCAGAACATTGACATATGAGATTGCTAGAAATTGTATAATAATCTTAGTTTAATAGCAGACATATGATGAATATAGTTCACTGATTAAAAAAACAGAGGTTTTGCAACAAATTCAAAAAAAATGAAAGAAAAAATTCCACAATAAATAAAGCTAAAATTAAATCCACAATAAATAAAACTTTAAGAGACCTTTCAAGAATTAATCAATGGCTATCAGTCTCTTGGAGTCAAAGTCATTCTACAATGTAAAACACTAAGCAACATCTGGACATTATATAAGAAAAAATCATGGTAAAAGCTATAATTCTGGTAAAAAAATCAAATCTATCTTTTGCAAAATACTTCTATCAAATTCCCATAAAATTGTTTTCTGTTAAGATTCACCAAGATTAACTGCCATAAAGCTCAAAGTTTTCACTAATTCAACATAGCTACCAGCATCAAAAGACAACTTCAAGAATAAACTTTAGCCATAGTATAAATCATAATAAGTATGAACTATAAACCGGAGGCAAGTTGTCTATTTCCCGACCATTAGAAACCCATCTTCTGGTGCATCTCCGACTACGATAGCCTTTTTTCTGTACCGTGGTTCGAGTCGGATTCTTGTTTAACTTATTAATTTACAGATGATCCATAATCATTCAAGAGAAAAACACATTGATTGAAGGTATATATATACCATAACAACATATGGATAGATAGATAGATACTTAGAATAAATAAAATTATCAAAGAGAGCGACTAAACCATAATCTTTTCTGATGGACCAACTTGCTATGACGATTCAATGAGATGGCGAGAGCATTTGAGACTTATATTATAAGTAACAGAAAGAATTCATAGAAAAAACACATGATAAGTACTTCAAAATAGAGATATAGCTAGCTAGCCATAATTTGGCACACATGAACGACAATTTATTTTCATTCAGGTTTTTGAATCTTCTAATTCGTTTAGCGTACGATGTAACTGGGGTTTGTGAGGCTGTTTAATTTTACACAATAAAAATATCTTATGTGCATGCAACTGTAAGCAGAAAATGCACAACTACATTTGTATTTAACCTAATGACAGATTATGTATGATGAGATTAGAGTACATATTAAATATTAAATTGCATCAAAATGAATGAGCATTAGCTGCATGGCCATTGTCGGAAGAAACAGAGTTGGAGTCGAGATCGTACATGGAGGCTCAACCACGGTTGAGCAGCCTAGAATCTGAAGTCGCTACCACTGCCATTTTTTGTCCACGAGTATTTCAAGAACCGCCATCGCCGCCGCTACTACAACCATTGTTCGGCTTCAAACTGCAACTCCTAAAGCACTGCAGAAGATTGGTTCTGAAGGCTACTCCACTGCTAGAGCATCAAAGAATTTCGAACCGTTACGGGCGCCGTTCATACTGTTTCCATTTGTACCACCGTCGTTCATCATCCGGGGGTGGTTTCATAGTCGGGACGGTTGCACAATTGACAAATGACCCGGTGACCAATATATTGATTAGACATACATGGTTGCTGCTGCATCATGAACATTTTTTGCTTCCTGGGCGCATAATTATGTTAATTGGATAACCAAGCACACCAATATATATATTACCATAATTATTAATCTAGAGCAACGAAATTGCTCTAAATTGAAGCAATCAAATAATGACAACCAACAATATATTGACAACCACCAATCATCCAAGTTTTGAATTGAGCAAATCTTCGTACGGAACCAGCAAAATTTGAATTAAGCACCGACAATAAGCAATCAACAACGGAACTAGCAAACCAACAACCGGACCAGAGGAATCAGCGGAGGGAGTAATCACGATACCTGGGCTGAAACTGGAACCATCGGCAGTAGTCAATCAATTCGTCTGACAACAACGCAGCATCCGCAATGGCCATGAGAACAAAGAAGGCTGGTATCGTTGCCAAAATGTGTAAGCAGATGAAGAAGATGGAAGTCAATCAGCGGAACCTCGGGGGAATTATTGGAGCAGAGGGAAGAGTGATTTTACGTGACGTGAGAAATAGACACAACAGAGGAGGGAAAAGTGAAACGAACGCCTCTGTTGCTGGTGAAGAGAGAGCAGACGATGCAGCGTTTGAAGTGGGTTGGTAGTTTTCTTTGAACCGTTTCTATAGTTTCGAAGCGGAGGAAGCGTCAGTTAAAAGTGAGGACAGGAGAAACATTTATTATAAGTAATTTATTATAAGTAATAGATGTAAAGATGCAGCAGAAGAAATGAATAGGCCTTTAGTTAAACTGTAAAGTAAAGCTGGAGGGATGTGATGGGTTCCGATGTAATCGTTAGCCCCGTTAATAGCCACTGGACGGCGAGTAGGTCCAGTGGGCCTCGCGAAAAGCCTTGAAGGCCCAGAGGCCCAGCACGAAGGGTCCCGACTTCAGCGGTCCCGACGTATGAGCTGAACGCTCCCGATAAGAAGCCTCTGAGTAGGCCCCGATACGCCTTAGTAAAGGCCCCGATGATAAAGCCCCGCAGAGGCTGGACCTGTCCCGTAGAGACTGAAGGTCCTGGGTGGTGATTTAGAATGAGACAACTCTGGAGTCCCCGACAGGAGTCGAGACTTGGGATCAGAGGATAAGACCGAGAAACCCGCCTACCAGATAGAGTAGTGGGAGACGGTTAAATATAATGGATAAATTCCCCCGAGATACGCAGGGCGTGCCCGAGATACACGGAGTATGGGTAAGATACGCAGAGCGTGGGGCGAAATATACGGAATCTCCCGAGATATACGGAATCTTGGTTACAACGGCCAAGCCTGGCCTCAGGTAACTCTGGCTGACTTCTCCTCTTATATAAAGGAGGCAGTTACCCCAGAAAAACATTCATTCTAATACGAGCTTAGACTGTGCTTACCACTCCATTGATCACCGTATTCATTTAAGCATCGGAGAGGGATTCTGGGTCACCACCCAGGTCATCCCCTTTTGCAGGATTACGCGGAGCCCAGGAGTCCAAACTTTCCGTCAAGGACGTAACGGAGCTTCGCCCGTGATCCAACATTGGCGCCGTCTGTGGGAAACTGACGAAAAGTCAAGATAGTCTCTACCAGATCAATGGCCGGTGGTGGCAAGAAGAAGCAAGTTCCGGCCGGCAGTTCTCGTCCCGCAGGAACTGTGAATTCCCCGTTGCCGGAACGCGTCACTGAACAAGGTGAGAACCCTGCTCTTTCTCAGACAGGGGGACAGGGTGATGAGGTCTCAGTCCGAGACGCTGGAAGGGACAGGCAAGAGGTCCCTCGTAGGGGGGAGGATGACGCTCCACCAAACCCGGTGGGCCCTGAAGCTGGAGATGCCCCGCGAAGGGAAGAAGGGTCGTCTTCGAACTCGGAGTTGGCCAAGGCAGTAGCGGAGGCCATGCCAATGTTCCTAGCTGCCATGGAAGCCTTGCTAGATAAGAGAGAAGCTGCCAGGAGAGCGGAGGAGTTGCCCCCGCAAGAGGAGTTGCTGCCACCCCCACCAAGGGTGGCTCCAGAGGAGCAGGATGTACTAGAGGTTCCGCCCCGGGACAAGGGTAAAGAGCCTATGCACTCCGAGAAGTTCGTGGTTGACGGTCCCGGACCAGTGCAGAATAGGACCATCCCCCTGAATGGTCCCCTCACCGCTGACCAGGTGGTGAAAATTGTTAGTATTTATATGGGTGACCAAAAGCAGATGACGTCGGAGCTGAGGGATCGGTCCAGTCACCCTTTCGTGCCACGACTGATCGACACTGTCGCCCCGCCTGGGATAGGCATCCCGACGATCAAGGAGTATGATGGGGAAGGAGACCCAGTCCGCCATGTGCAAAGGCACGTTCAGGCATGCATGGGTAGGACTTCAAACGAAGATCTCATATGTTCGTTGTTCCCGATAACTCTGGGAGAAAGGGCCATGACTTGGTTCTTCAGCCTCCCGCCAGGAAGTATCACGTGCTGGGCTGACATGCACGACCGCTTTATCAAACAGTATCAAGGTCGGAGACGCCTCCTGAAAAGCGTAAGGACCCTAACCCAGGTGGTGCAGAGACCTGACGAATCGTTGGCGTATTATTACCAACGGTTCACCGCCACCGCTGCGGAGATTGACGAAGAAATCTCGGAGGGAGAGATGATACGCACCTTCCTACGGAACCTGAGTGCTCCGTATGGCTCCGACCTGATGCACAGTGTAGCCGCGAAGGCTATATGGAGTATGGAAGCCCTACAGGCAAGGGTGAAACAGCAAATCGACGTCCAGGAGTCGAAGATTGCTGCTGGAGAGCTTGATCCCCCGAGGTCGGGGAGAGGAAAACCGTCCTCCAAACTGGCGGATGATCGCAAGGGGAGCGACAAGACAGAGGGAAGTAGGAACCGTGGTCGTCCCGAAAAGAGGGAGGACAGACGTCCTCCGAAGAAGGATACTCGTGAAGGTAGGATTACCTCCATCAACAGTTCGATGACCTCTGTGCTGGCTGTGATGGAGCGACAGGGTCTAGTCCGGTACCCCCCGAGAAAGGAAGGCGAATTCCTAGGAGGTCGTCCTGATCGTTACTGTCGTTACCATCGGGCTAATGGTCACGACACCGAAAACTGTCGGGAGCTGAAGAAGGAAATTGAGAAGCTGATCCAGAAGGGAAAGCTGAAAGAGTTTGTCGGGAAGGGACGGTGCCGATCCCGTTCCAGAAGTCGGTCCCGATCCCGTTCTAAATCCCGCGACCGATCCCCGAAGAAAAAGAAGATCGAGCATGAGGCTTCAGGATCAGGTGCCCGCAAGGAGAGGCGGGGGACTATCAATGTCATCCATGGAGGAATGGCAGCGGGAGGTGATACCTCCGCTTCCAGGGAGAACTATGCCTCGCGCATATCCGCTGCAGTGGTGTTAGGGAAAAGGTCCCGGTCGTGGACCCTGAAGGAGGAGATGGAGATTTCTTTTTCGGCAAAGGATCTTGTTGGCGTGGAGAGCCCTCACGACGACGCCCTGGTCGTGACTCTAGATGTGGATGGGTTCGAGATGAAGCGGATCCTGATAGATGGAGGGAGCTCCTCTGATATTCTTTTCATGGATGCCCTGGAAGCCATGGGAAAGACGAAGAAGGATCTGACGCAGGTTGACTTCCCGATGGTGGGATTCTCTGGCGCCACTTCCTACCCGCTAGGAATGATTACCTTACCAGTAGAGTTTGGTAGTGGCTGGAAGATGGAGAGGCGGAACGTAGATTTCGTCGTGGTGGAGTCCGCGGGGGCATATAACGCGATCATCGGGAGGACCACTATCAACCCTCTCATGGCAGTCGCCTCGACGGTCCATCAGAAGATGAAGTTCCCAACTGATAACGGAGTAGGAGAGGTCAAGGGTGACCAGGTGGCGTCGCGGAAATGCTATGTTAATGCCACCCGACGAAGAAGGAGGGAGACCATGACTGTTCTTCAGACAGATACCGATCCTCGAGAAGAGTATGGGCGTCCCGCCCCCATGGAGGACTTGAAGGAACTAGAGATCGATGGGCCTCAGAGGAAGGTGAAAATCGGCTCTGCCCTGTCGGATGAAAGAGCACGAGAGTTGATCGAGCTCTTGAAGGAGTTCAAGGAGCTGTTTGCCTGGTCCCCAAGTGATATGCCAGGAATCAGTCCCGACGTAATAGTGCATGAGCTCAAGATTGACCCTGCGATCAAGCCCATCGCGCAGAGGAGGCGTCCGATGGGCGCAGACAAGAGGATCGCGATTCAGCAGGAGGTGGGCAGACTGCTCGATGCTGGATTCATCAAGGAGCTCCGATTCCAGACTTGGGTGGCTAACCCAGTGCTGGTGCGAAAGAGTAATGGAAAGTGGCGAATGTGTGTTGACTTCCGCGACTTAAACAAAGCCTGCCCGAAGGACTGCTACCCGCTTCCAAGGATTGACCAGCTGGTGGATGCTACATCGGGACATGAGCTGCTGAGCTTCATGGATGCGTATTCTGGGTACAACCAGATTAAGATGGCGAAGAATGATGCCCCCCATACGGCCTTCTATGCCGACAGTGGTGTCTACCATTATGACGTGATGCCCTTCGGATTGATCAATGCCGGAGCAACTTACCAGCGGATGGTGAACAAGTTGTTCGGGGACATGCTAGGGAAAACCATGGAGGCATATGTGGACGACATGCTGGTGAAGTCCCGACAGGCAGGAGACCATGTCCAGAATTTGGCGGCGGCATTCGAGCGGATGAAGTTTCATCAGGTTCGGCTGAACCCCGACAAATGCGCTTTTGGGGTGAACTCGGGGAAGTTCCTAGGGTTCATGGTGAGCCAGAGAGGAATCGAGGTGAACCCCGAGAAGCTGCGAGCAATAGAGGAGATGCAGTCCCCGAAGAATCATCGAGAGGTCCAAGTACTGAATGGCCGGTTGGCCGCGATGAATCGCTTTATATCCAAGGCGAGTGATCGAGCTATGCCATTTTTTGATGTGCTGAGGGCCAACAAGAAGTTCGAGTGGACCGACAAGTGTGAGGAGGCGTTCCAGGCACTAAAGCAGCACCTCCGCACCCTTCCGCCGTTGGCGAAACCAGTTCCAGGCGAGCCGCTCTATCTCTATTTGGCTGTTTCTGATGTGGCTGTTAGTTCGGTTTTGATTAAGATTGTCAAGGGCAGCCAAGTCCCGATCTATTATGTAAGCAAGGCATTTGCCAAGTCTGAAATAAATTATCCCGCTATTGAGAAGTATCTCTTCGCGTTGATTATTGCCGCTCGAAAGCTGCGACCTTACTTCCATGCCCATGAAGTCACGGTATTGACTAACCAGCCCTTAAAACACTTTTTGAACCGACCGGAGGCGTCGGGGAGATTGGTAAAATGGGCCATCGAGCTGACGGAGTTCCGCATTCATTTCGCTCCGAGAACCGCTATTAAGGGCCAGGCATTGGCAGATTTTATAGCTGAGTCTACGGCACCCGATCTGGAAGTAACGGGTCCCGCAGAGGGGGCAGCCATGGAAGAAGTCCCGACAACAGAACAACAGCAGCCAGAACAGCCAAATGAGGAGAATACGTGGAAGATGTACACTGATGGTTCATCAAGTGTAGAAGGCTCGGGGGCAGGATTCGTATTGATACCGCCCGGCGGAGGCGAGCCTTTACGATATGCCCTGGCGTTGACATTCAAAGCCACCAATAACGAAGCAGAGTACGAGGCTCTCATCACGGGCCTCAAGATTGCCAAGGGTACGGGGGTCGATCATTTAAAAGTGAAGTGCGATGCTAGCTTGGTTGTAAATCAAGTCCAGGGGAACTATGAAGCTAAGAGCCCGACGATGAAGAAATATTTGCACGAGGTGCAGACTTTGAAAGGAAGCTTCAAAAGTTTTGATATCGAGGCGATCCCGAGGGAAGAAAACGTGGAAGCAGATGCCTTGAGCAAGTTTGCCCTGGGAGTGGCCCCCGAGGAGAATCGGAAGGTGCATTTCCTAGAAAAGGTGATCATCTCAAACATCGACCCAGTGGAGGTCTGTGCTGTTGGGACAGGATCGGAAGAAGAGGAGAAGCCCACTTGGATGACCCCGATGGTCACGTACCTGACTACGGGAGTACTCCCCGAGGATAAAGTGGCAGCCGTCAGGTTGCGGCGGATTGCAGATAACTACGCGATGGTGGACAACCAATTATACAAAAAAGGGTACGTAAAACCTTTCTTAAAATGCGTAGCAGAGCCTGATACAAATCGGATTTTGAGGGAGCTTCACGAAGGAGTCGCGGCCTGCCATGAAGGGGCCCGATCTCTAGTAAGGAAAGCATTGAACTTAGGCTACTACTGGCCCTCGATGAACAAAGAAGCGACCGCAATGGTCCGATCCTGTGATGCATGCCAGAGGTACGCCCCAAATATCATGGCTCCCGCCGTGGACTTAATGCCCATCAGAAGTGCATGGCCCTTTGCGCAATGGGGAATTGACTTGGTGGGACCACTTCCCCAAGCGAAAGGTCAGTGCAAGTATTTACTCGTGGCTATCGACTACTTTTCAAAGTGGATAGAGGCCAAAGCATTGGCTAGAACGACGGGGCAGCATATCCTCAAGTTCCTTCAGACTCAAATCGTATCCCGATACGGGGTCCCACGAGTGTTGATTAGCGATAATGGCCCTCCATTCAATGGGGCTCAGTTGAAGGAGTACCTGGAAGAATTAAACATTGAGCACCGGACCGCTTCGGTCCGTCACGCCCAGACCAACGGCCAGGTAGAGTCAGCCAACAAGATCGTGATGGATGGCTTGAAGAAGAGAGTCTATGCTTTGCAGGGCCATTGGCTGGATGAGCTCGAGAACGTGCTATGGGCTGTGAGAACGACACCCAAGCAATCAACAGGAGAAACTCCGTTTGGCCTGGTTTATGGCACGGAGGCAGTTGCTCCCGTGGAGATAGCGGTGGCGTCCCACCGCGCAAAATATTATGAGCCGCTGACAAATGAGGAAATAAGACGTCTGGACTTAGACCTGCTCGAGGAGAAGAGATGGAAGGCTGATGAAGTCCAGGCCCGGATGCATCTGGCAACAGCCCGATATTATAATCGGCGTGTCAGGTCCCGACAATTCTTCGTGGGAGAACTTGTCTGGCGGAGGAACGAGTTTGTTCATCAGGATCAGATCAACAAGCTATCACCAAAATGGGAAGGACCCTACAAGATCGTGGGGATGCCAGTACCCAATGCATACAAGTTAGAGGATCTCGAAGGCAAGACGTTGAAGCACTCCTTCAGTGGTGAACACTTGAAGAAGTATCATGTTTGATATGAAGCCGCCGCGAATGGCGTAAATTGTCAATCAATAAAATCCGATGTAAGCCTACTTTGAATTATTAGTGAATAAAAGAAGTTGCCTTTCGATTAAATTGCTTTCGAATTTATTCTAATTGTTAATAAGACGTCCTGAGTGACGCAACAAAAGCCTTCCGAGGTACGATAAAAGCCCCGCGGGGGACGCGTAAGTCGTCTATATGGCGCGGCCAAAATCCCTAACAGGTATGGACAAAAGCCCTACGGGGTACACGTAAGTCGTCTATATGATGCAACCAAAAGCCTAGGTACGAAAAGGCCCTGATGGGTCCGCGTAAGTCGTCTATATGATGCGGCCAAAAGCCTTAACGGGTACTGAAAAGCCTTAAACAGGTCCGCGTAAGTCGTCTATATGATGCGGCAAAAAGCCTTAAAGGGTACGATTAAGCCGTCCAGTAGAGACGCAGTAAAAGCCCTAAGGGGTGTGAAGATGGCCTTGAAAGGCAGGCACGAGAAACCTTAAGTGGTGAAGTCCCGATTTTGGACGAGAAGCCTTAAGTGGCGAAGTCCCGATTTTTGGACGAGGAGCCTTGAGTGGTAAAATCTCGAGAAAAGCGTCGGTGGGACGTATGAAGTCATTTTAATGGCGCATCGGAACGTTCTAAGTAACGACTTTAAAGCCGCTTTAGATAAAGCGCAAATAAGTATAGGAGCCAAAACAGATGGAAAGAAAACTATTCATATAAAGGCTCGAAAGCCAGAGGAATTCATTACAAGAGATAAGGGAGAAGGACAACGAGGACTAAAAAGTAAGCGCTAAACTTGGTCCTTGGGGGAAGATGGATCCACAGCAGTGTCGAGGGGAGCAAGGTCTGGAAGGGCTTGGGCGGAAGGCTCCGCAATTGACGGAGTCGGGTCCACAGCAGCAGTCTCTTCACTCTCCGCAGGGAGGCTGAAATACTTCTCCGCGAAGGGGGCAAGGGTCTCAGACTTCTTGAAGTCGATGGAATCCGCATAGACTGTGTAGAGTTCTTCGACAGCGTTGAATAAAGTGTCCTCCACCTCGGACTTGCAGAACTCCACAGCAGCCAACTTGAATTCTTCAGAGTCCCGATACTCCTTATGGCCCTGAAGACGACCCTCCTCACGGCCTTCCTCGAGACCTTGAGCCTTTGCCTCAGCTAGTTTGGCAGAGAACTCTGCCCTTTCCGCTTCGAGCTTGGCTTTGGCTTCTGTCAGAAGATCTGCGAGGATGTTCTTCTCATGGATGAGTTGCTGCTTCTCCTGCTCATTCCGCTGCTGATCCGCTTGGGCCATCTTCCGTTCTCGACGCATGACAGCCTCATGGTCATGGACCTTCTTGAGTAGGCTTGTGGACCTGTCATCGAGGAGAGCCTTCTCCTTGGCCATCTTATTTTTGGCCGCCACCGCCTCGTCGCGCTCCATCTGAAGCTTGGCTAAAGCTTCAGGGTCCGCCTTGGCCTCTGCCTCTTCCAGGGCGCTCTTTAAAGCCAAGGCGATGGCGATGCAACGCTGCCGGTCCGCAGTTTCCTAAGATGGGAGGAAAAAAGATAAAACTCAGAGATTGAAGGTAGGAGTCAAGAAGAAAATAAGGCGGTAGGTTATTACCTCCATCCGGCGAACAGCCATGGAACGGAACTCTTCTTCGATATCCTCTCGCGAGAGATCAAGAGGCTTCCTCAGAGCAGGGGGAATCGACCCTGATAACAAGTGAAGGGCCAAGTCGGCCTCAAGATTGTCCCGACGGATCGAAAACCCAGCGAGGGATTCAATCGGACGCCAGGGAAGCGCTGCTTGGTCGGGGGTGTAAATCTTGTACACCTCGTCCATTGGAAGACGGGGAATGGGCTCGGCCCCGGGGGTGGCAGGAACTACCTCTGTAGGAGGTTCGGGAGATGGAGTGCGAAAAATAGGAGGATGACTCTTGGACACGTCCCTAGCAGCAGGCCGTGCGCTCCCAGACCTCGACCTGCCACGGGGAATCAGGCCTCCCTCTTCAGGCCCTTCAGCAGATGGAGAAGCTTCTAAGTCAGTTATTGGGCGGAACTGAGCTTCCGCCGGAATATCCTCTAACAGCAATTCTTGCGGGGCCGCAGTCCCCGCTTGATTAACAACCTCCGTCGGGATGGGAGCCCCCAAGGGACCTGCGGTAGCGGGACGAATAAACATGAATGTAATCTTGTGGACCCGCGTCTTCCGATCGACGGGGATAAACTTCTTATATATTTTGTAATGGCATGGCGAGCGCACTTACCTTCCTCGACGGTGGTGGCCCCAAAGGCCTGTTCTGTCTCCTCCCGTCTGGCCTTCTTGGCCACAACTGGCTCCTCAGTCGGAGGGGCGACAGCTAGGGGAGTGGAGGAGGAAGCCCCTTTCTTCACCAACTTGCGCTTCCGCCTGGAACCGCCCTGAATGGCATCAGTCTCGCCCTGCTTCATAACGAGATGAGTCAACAGAGAAGCCTTCTTGGCTGCAAAAATAAAAATAAGATGATTAGAAATATTACCCAGACGACTAAATCCGCAGAAACGGAATCCAGGAGTCGAACTCCGGTGGCAATCAGATGCCGCTCCTGAAGCTTATTGGCGTCCATGGGAATAAAGTTGTCCCCCCAGCGGTAAAGTTGAACCATTTGAAGGGTGTTGAGGTCATCCTCGGAGTAATCCTGAAGCTTGGGGGCAGGGTCCGCCATGACCTCCCATCGGGGCCAAGGAATGGAACTATGCTGGATGAAGAAGTAATACTTCTTCCACCCACTATTGTCGGAGCCCGAGTCGCGGATCAGAATCCGATCCTTGTGAAACTTCCAAGTTTCGCTGTCCCAACCGAAACGAGAAAGTTGCTCCTTTGTCCACTTAGGGAGTCGAGGAGTAAAGGAGCAGACGCCTGATTTATTGCACTTCATACCGTAAAAAGTGCGGAATAACAGAAGACTGTATGTCCATTGCTGGCGATGACACAGGAGTTGAAAAGCATTCCACACGCGGATGGCGTGTGGGGAGAAAGTACAAGGATGTGTCTTGTAAAAATTGCACATCTCCACCATATTTCCACAGAAGGGGAACCGAATCCCCGCACTTACCTGTCCAGCGGAAACAAATACCTCCCCAGCCCGAGGAGGCGTGATAATGTGCCTCCTTCTGCCAGCAGTGTGGGATTCATAAGGGAAGCGAGGCTCCCAATCCGAGGTGATACACCCCTCCTTAAGGGCCGCCTCATACGAACCCTCGGATATTTCATTGACAGCAAATTCAAAGAAGAAGGGAGCCCTAACCTCAGAACTAGCCTCGTCTAGAACAATTACAGACAAGGAAAATTGAGAAAAGAGAGATGAACAGTAATCAAGTTGCGAAAATGTAGGGAAGAAGTCCTTACCAGACATGGTCGGTGGTCAAAGGATGAAGAAGATCGGAGAAGTTGAAGTAGCCTTGATCACTTGAAGCACCAGGAGAAGCTAGGAGAAAACTTCGAAGGCAGGAGGGTCTGAGAGCAAGAAAGTGCAGAAGAGGAGAATGGGACCGAGGTCTTTCCTTTTATAGGCCAAAGGACAATTGAAGGGACGTAATCGTGACCGTTGAAGGCGAAACGATTTGATCACAACCGTTGAACTAGGGAGACGGTACGGAGGAGACAGCTGGATGGGCTTGATCTGCACCGTTGAAGAGGGAACGACACGATCTTAATCGACGAGATTATAGGCACAGAAGGGACGTGTATGACGTCACAGTTGCTTTTTCAGAAAAACAGCAGTCACGCTGGTTTAAACGACGTTTCCCTATCCCTAGGCGTTTAATGCTACAGTAGGCCAAGAGTCCCCTTGGATTAACCAACTGCCCATGGTGGGCCCAAGGCAATCATAAGAAAGAGACTCTGATATATAACGATCACACGCAAAGATCAAAGCTTCCGACGGTGGTATCGGAAGGTATGAAGACAAAGGCCTCTAACTGAGGTATCAAAAATTGCAAGGATCTAAGCCTCCGATGGCGGTATCGGAGGGCATGAAAGCGAAAACCTTCGACAAGAGAGGTCAAAATAGTTGGACTGGAAGACATGACGAACTAAAAGTCCCCCATGTCTTGGGGGCAAATGATGGGTTCCGATGTAATCGTTAGCCCCGTTAATAGCCACTGGACGGCGAGTAGGTCCAGTGGGCCTCGCGAAAAGCCTTGAAGGCCCAGAGGCCCAGCACGAAGGGTCCCGACTTCAGCGGTCCCGACGTATGAGCTGAACGCTCCCGATAAGAAGCCTCTGAGTAGGCCCCGATACGCCTTAGTAAAGGCCCCGATGATAAAGCCCCGCAGAGGCTGGACCTGTCCCGTAGAGACTGAAGGTCCTGGGTGG
Organism: Clarkia xantiana subsp. parviflora; assembly: GCA_036873135.1. Lineage (NCBI taxonomy): Eukaryota > Viridiplantae > Streptophyta > Magnoliopsida > Myrtales > Onagraceae > Clarkia > Clarkia xantiana. The sequence goes on from JAPTYO010000001.1 coordinate 15,870,551, forward strand.
TGATTTAGAATGAGACAACTCTGGAGTCCCCGACAGGAGTCGAGACTTGGGATCAGAGGATAAGACCGAGAAACCCGCCTACCAGATAGAGTAGTGGGAGACGGTTAAAGATAATGGATAAATTCCCCCGAGATACGCAGGGCGTGCCCGAGATACACGGAGTATGGGTAAGATACGCAGAGCGTGGGGCGAAATATACGGAATCTCCCGAGATATACGGAATCTTGGTTGCAACGGCCAAGCCTGGCCTCAGGTAACTCTGGCTGACTTCTCCTCTTATATAAAGGAGGCAGTTACCCCAGAAAAACATTCATTCTAATACGAGCTTAGACTGTGCTTACCACTCCATTGATCACCGTACTCATTTAAGCATCGGAGAGGGATTCTGGGTCACCACCCAGGTCATCCCCTTTTGCAGGATTACGCGGAGCCCAGGAGTCCAAACTTTCCGTCAAGGACGTAACGGAGCTTCGCCCGTGATCCAACAGGATGCACTTCATGCCTTGTGAAATTGAAGTACATAGCTCTTGTTGGTCAGCCAACCTGCCTTGCAAAGGGTGGATGAACAATTTCACAGTCTAGCTAGCTTAGTGTATAAGAAAAAACTGAATAACTAACGTATAAGGTAATGATTACTATATTTTAACTTTCTGATGTTATTTGAGCTTCAACAATTTCGTGCGACAAAGAAGTTGGATACAACTTGTGAATGTTGCTTACAAAATGTGGCATGTTGGAGACGGCACATATGCGAAGAAGAATTATATCCAACAAGATTGTAAAAGTAAAACACTAGATCTTGGTTTAGTTAGTTTAGTCAAAACTATCTTTCATTAGTTTTATTTTATATAAATGATTATTTAACAAATTTCTTGCTCATGTGATCATTCAGATAAATTGCTAACTGAAGTTTATTTGGGACGAACTGCTAATTCACTTTGAGCACTTTGTTGAATAGCTAGTTGAAGTTTTCTTATGGATAAGGGGTTATTAGGTCTTTTACTACAATATGTTTGACCAATTTTAGCTTTTAGTGAATCAAGTTCTTTTTGTATACATTTGGTGCAATACATTTGAAACTTGTATATTTTTAGTGCATCTGTTAGTCAACTGTCAATATTAACTGTTAGGTTATAAAGTCTAGGTCAACGGGTCGTCAATCTAGAATTTATCTCCCACTAATGAAATGTCGGGTTCAGTTCTCCTAGGACTAGTCGTTCTGATCCATGCCCTTATACTCCCTTGGGGTAGTCGTTCTGATCCATGCCCTTCTCTTCTCTCCTTCTGACCTCCTTTCCTTCTCTCCTTCTGACCTCCTTTCCTTCTCTCCTTTTGACCTCCTGAGGCTTGTACTTCTTACCCCTGGGGCTTGTCCTACTGCTCTATGCTCTTCTGCTTCCTTGGTTCTCTTCTCCTTGCCACCCTGCAAGAGGGGCAATACCAGGCACAGAGGGGGGGGGGGGTGGTGCCTGATGAACCCTCTCCGATGCCTAAGTCAGTACGGTTTTAGAGAGATAAAGCTAGAGAGATGTCAGAGCAAAATTGTGCAACTTGCCAAGATGATCAAATGAGTTGTGAAGGTGGGGTATTTATAGGCAACGGTGTCATTAAGGTGGCTTAATGACATCGTTAACCTTTAAACACAATTAATTAACCTTTAAGCACATAATTAAGACCTTAGGATTCGGAGAAGGTAGGCGGAGTGGACCGAGTGTGGGAGTCCGAAAATGGTGCCGGGGCCCTTGGGGGGAGGAGAAATCTGACCCCCAGGGGTAGGGGTTGGGTGAGGGCACCCAACCCCTCCTAGGGAGGATGGGGTTGGCCAACCCCATCCCCCCTAGGGGAGATCGGGTTGGCTGACCCGATCTCCCCTAGGGGAGGTCGGGTGTGGCCACCCAACCTCACCTAGGCGAGTCTGACTCGGCCGGACGAGCGCTTCGGCCTCGTCCGAACCGTTGGTGTTTTCGCGAAGGGTTCGGGTTGAAGTTTCGATTTACAATCATTAACGGGGTGATAAAAATAAAACGAATCGGAAGTCAACGGGTTCAAATTGGGCGTATATCCATCACCTATCACTCTTGATGTGAGGGTTGGCACGTTGTACTCATATTTCTGATGTATGTGCTATCAAAATTTCGAGTGTTTCCCTTGGTGACTGTTAAGACGTGTGTATCGGTTGACGGGGTGTCGATCCGAATTACAATCTCACGGGAGAAATTCCTTCATTTAAGATCTGATTCCTTCGAGATGCTCGTTGGGTTCGATCACTGAAATCAGATCCTTCGTGATATTGGGTAGTCTGTACTTCGGGTCTTTGTATGTCAAAGTGTTGGACTGTCGGACTGCCGGAGTGTCAGACTGTCGAATTGTCGGACTGTCAGAGTGTCGGACCGTCATACTGTCAGACAGTCATAGTTTCGGAGTGTCAGACTCTCAGACTGTTAAAGTGTCGGACTGTCGGAGTGTCCTATCGGACCGTCAAAGTGTCGGACTCTCGAATTATCAGACTGTCGGAGGTTTGCAAGCCCTTAAAATGGCTAAGTGTTTGGGTGTCCGTACATGTAGCTGTTCATACATCTCGTTTTTCATATGTCAGGTCGTTGACTCTAGGGTCATTGAGTCCCAGGAGTGTCGTAAGGTTGTGTTGGCGAGTTGCTGAGAGTTCCAAGCGTCGGGACATCGCTCCTATGCAATCCGCGCATGCTCCTCCTAACACCTGCAAAAGGGGCAACATGGAGAACACAGGGGGGGGCTGGTACTCGATGAACCCTCTCCGATGCCTAAATAAGAAACAATTCTAGGAAGAGAAAGTAAAGAGAAGACAGAGCTCAAATGTGTAATGTTTCATAAAGTTGTTCAAATGAAAGGAGGTTGGGTCCTATATATAGGGTCAAAAGAGATTAAGGAGGTTAATGACACCGTTAACCCCTAAATGAGCTTAATTAACAAGTAATGAAGGGATTAGACCCTTAACAAGCATGGGAGGTTTCGTGGTATTTTATAAGGGTCGGACATGCAAAATGAGGTCGGGTCGCCGCCTGGGATGGTTTGGATGACAGTGTTCCGGATGTCGCATACACCTCCTGGGCGGGGATATTACGCTCCTGGAAGGGTGTCAAGACCTTTGGGGTCCGACTGAAAGTCCGACCCCCAAGGTCTGAGATCGGACCAGCAGGTTCAGTCTTGCCTAGGGGGATCAGACCAACAACATGTCCGGACGGGCGTTTTTTCATGTTCGGACCGTTTTTCCTCAGGTGACGTGTTCGGGTCAAAGTTTTGATTTGCAATCGTTCGTGGTGTAATTAAAATAATAGAATAAGAATAAAAACGGGTCCAAATTGGGCATATATCCATCACATGATATCGTTAACCTTTAAACACAATTAATTATCCTTTAAACACGTAATTAAGACCTTAGGGTACGGAGAAGGTTGGCGGAAATAAACCGAGTATGGGAGTCGCAAAATGGTGCCGGGGCCCTTGGGGCGGATGAAAAATCCGACCCCTAAGGGCAGGGACCGGGTGTCGGAACCCTCGGGGTCGGATCGAGGATCCGACCCCGAGGACTTGGGATCGGGTGAATGGGCCCGGTCAAACAAGTTTGACCGGGTGAGGGGGGTCTCCCAGTCAAACCAAGTTTGACTGGGAGCCCCCCTCCCTCTCCCCTTCCACCCGATCTCTCAATAGAGAGATCGGGTGGGGGGACCCGATCTCTCAGTTGAGAGATCGGGTGGGAGGACCCGATCTCTCAACTGAGAGATCGGGTGGGAGAGGCCCCCTCCCAGTCAAACTTTTGACTGGGAGCCTCTCCCTCCTCCCAATCTCTCAACTGAGAGATTGGGAGGGGGCCACCTCCCAATCTCTCTTACGAGAGATTGGGAGGGTCTCCACCCGGTCAAACCAAGGTTTGACCGGGTGCTCCCACCCAGTCAAACCTTGGTTTGACCGGGTTCACCCACCCGGTCAAACCATGGTTTGACCGGGTTCACCCACCCGGTCAAACCATGGTTTGACCGGGTTCACCCACCCGGTCAAACCATGGTTTGACCGGGTTCACCCATCCGGTCAAACCATGGTTTGACCGGGTCGGAAAATTCGGAAGTTCGGGGCTGGCGCGTTTTTTCTGGTTCGGACCGTTTCTTTTTGTGGGTAACATACTTGGGCCAAAAGTTTCGATTTACAATCATTAACGGGGTGATAAAAATGAAACGAATCGGAAGTCAACGGGTTCAAATTGGGCGTATATCCATCACATGCCCCCGAGTCAACCAATGGCCTGACCCTTGATTGACTCTATTTTAGGATGGTATGACACGCGCAATTTGAAACCTGGGTTTTACCTTTCGTCTGAATGCTTACTTACCCATGGATGCGTGCCTCTGACTCTGCCCCCTGCCTTATGAGATAGAGGAATTGTAAACGTCAGAGTAGCACGAACGTGTGCCTAAGCACGCGTCCGTCTGAGGTGGGAGTAATAAATCTATCTTTGCTACAGGCGTATACTCAAAAAATACATGCTTGCATAGGAATGCAATACTGATACATCTAAGTGATTCATGCTTCAATTTCATGCCGTGATTTGCCTAAGTGGAGAAAAATTTAATTTTGGCCCAAATTTTTTTCTAAGTATGGGATACTAGAAAATATGCCTATAGGATGTTAACTAGGAGTGAACATGGACATATCATGAACATGAGGATGTGTACTAGCATACATGCAAGTAGGAACATAAGGATGGGAGTGAGTAGAGACATGCTGCGATTGTAGTCATGAATGTATGCATGAATATGTATGTATGTATGTATGGATGGGTTGTGAGTATAAGCATGAGTGATGACATTGACGTACCCGTAGATGTTATCATGAATATGAGCATAAATGCAAAGGTGAGAGCATAGACCTCTCCTTTACCTGAGGGTGGGGACTCTGCCACTCAATGGGACATAACGTTCCGCCTCCCTTGTACTAGCATGAGCATTGTCCATTAACCTCGACCTTCGGCATGTGTATCATTTTTCCTTCATTCGTTGGAGCGTGTGTATAGCTCTTGACCTTTACCCTGCAATTTGTTCCCCATAAAAGTGAGGGTGAAAAAGCTTACAAGCTTTCTTCTTACCGCCGCGAGCGAAGGGGTCTATTGACATGTGTTAAGGGTTGACCCTTCCTTCGGATGTGCTGGAGCGTTGCTCCATTTGGGGAAACTAAAAGTTCGCCCTCTTCCCTTGGTGTTAAGGTTGCCCCCGTAGTAGGCGTATCTCGCCCCTCCATGAGTAAGGGTTGATCTTTGTGTTGGTTGCTTGTATAGATGACTCACTTTTGGGAAGCTTTCTTCTTCAGACAGGGAGACCGTTGAATCAGATGAGAGGGAAGGACCCTCTAGTTCTGCTTATCAGACCAAGAAATTTTCTAAGTCAGGGGTGACTGCTAATGCTTCCAGTACGTTCTTTTTCCCTTCTTTTTTCTTTGTGATATACTTATGATTGTTCTCATGCTGCTTCCTTTTTGTTGTTAGAGCGTTCTTCCTTGGTTACCGAATGGTTCTTGTGGTGGGTGAGAGTTCAAGTCAATCTAAATCCAAGGCGCGGAAACCTGACTCTGAGGTCGGGCCCTCGGCTGCCGAGGAGAAAGAAACCGCGAGAGGCTCTCCTTCAAGTGCCCCCTTGCTGACTCCCTCCCATGGAAAGGAGGTAGTGGTTGAAGAGGCACCCCCTTTGCTTGACAAAAAGAAACAACCTGTGACTGGCGATGGGGTGATCATAGGTCTTGATGTCTCTTCTCTATCCCCTGCCCCCAGCCGAGGGGCCGAGTCTCAAGTTTATTTCATCTTCATATAGATTTGATGACTTTTGAAGGTGCCTTTGTCTTTTCTATGGGTTATGTTATTAACCCCTGCGTTGAAGATTTTTCTTTTGGTGATGGGTGTGATCATCATCTTACATTGAGGTTCCCCTCTCTTGCCATGGCTCTGATTAAGATAGCAAATTCTTGCTTTGGAGTTTGGTGGAGACTGCTCTTGAATTAGCCTCTACTAGTGTCGTAGTTGTGATCGTTGTGGGGGATCGTTTTGTTATATGCCCTCAATAGTGCTTGTCGTGATTCTTTGCTTCATGATTGATTTCGTGAGATATGGAGGTTATCTTCATAATGAGGACGTCTCCTTCCTGGTATCACCCAGTGGGTTGAAATATAAGTGTCTCCCTTTGATGAGCGTACGAAGGGTGTTGTTTTTCCTTTTTCTTGAACTTCCTCCTAAGGCCAGGCGTAGCCTTTTGATGTTCGTTGTCGGGATGGTGTCTTTACAATGCATGTCTTTGACAGATGTTTTATGATGTGCTGTCATGATAATCACTTCGGGATATGTGGACGTGATAGGTACTTCGTGATGTGTCGGAGTGATAGCCCTTCTGTAGTGTGTGGACATGATAGCCATTTCAGGATATGTGGACATGATAGCCACCTCAAGATATGTGGACATGATAGCCACTTCAAGATATGTGGACATGATAGCCACTTCAGGGTATGTGGACATGATAGCCACTTCAGGGTATGTGGACATGATAGCCACATCACGATGTATGGTGTTGTGCTTTAGTATTCCTTTCTCGTTGGAGAGCCTTTATTGCTATAGCTGCCTTATGTTTAGGCTATGTTTGTTGGGTTAGGTCCCGATGTCTCGTCTTGTCGGATGTTGTATCCTTTATGCTCTTTAAATGTCTCCTTCATGAGTTGTGCTTGACGATGTTCAAGTCTGATACGACCATAGGTCAAGCGAGGGCGACATGCAAGACAATAACGTTTATCGAAGGTTGCTTTGTGCGACCTGTAAGGCAATTCTTCTTCTTGATGGGTCGAGTTTACTTTGGGAGCCTTGAACTTTGGATTTCACGTTTTGCTATCCTTCTTGGTGTGGTTGGGTTTCTTTGAGATACTTCTCTTGACTTGTGATATGGATGGTAGGATAGCTCGTTACTTTTCATGATAACCTCTTGTGCTTCTGTATATGATCCTTTGGTCATGGACTTGTCCCTTGTATATGCTTTCCTTTCCTTATCTTTCTTTTGTGTTTTCCTTCATGCCGTACCTGCCATCTCATCAAGAAAAAACATTATGTGTTCTTTATACAACCTTACTTTAAGATTACTTTCTCATGGGATCCTTCTGAGCATGGTGTTCTTCTAAGCATGGTATCCTTCTAAGCATGGTATCCTTCTAAGCATGGTATCCTTCTAAGCATGGTGTGATGATCTCTTCTGATACCCCTTACACGGTATACGTTGTACTGTTAGACCAAAGATACGCTCTTGGTGGGCGTCGAAATCTGTTCACGAGACAGGCTCTCGGACGGCACTTAACGTTTCACAGGATAGGCTCCCGGAGGGCACAGGTTAGTCCACCGATACATTCTTGACGGGCGTCAAAATCTGTTCACGAGACAGGCTCTCGGACGGCACTTAACGTTTCACAGGATAGGCTCCCGGAGGGCTCAGGTTAGACCAAAGATACGCTCCTGGTGGGCGTCGAACTGGTAGTTTGAAATCTACCTCAAGATACGCTCTTGGAGGCGTCGAACTGGTAGTGTTTTTTCTACCTCAAGATACGCTCTTGGGGGCGTCGAATCTGGTAGGTTGCAAATCTACCTCAAGATACGCTCCTGGGGGCGTCGAATTCGTAGTTTTTGGAAACCACTCTCAAGATACGCTCTTGGTGCGTCGAATTCGTAGTGTAATAACTACTCTCAAGATACGCTCTTGGGGGCGTCGAAGGTCGTAGTATGAACACTACTCTCAAGATACGCTCTTGGGGGCGTCGAATGTCGTAGTATGAAAACTACTCTCAAGATACGCTCTTGGGGGCGTCGAAATCTGTTCGCGGGATAGGCTCCCGGAGGGCACAGGGTTCGTAGTTTTAGAACTACTCTCAAGATACGCTCTTGGGGGCGTCGAATGTGTTCGCGGGATTGGCTCCCGGAGGGCTCATAATGTTACCTTATCTTGTGTCCTTTCTCATGTAGGGTGCGTCTTTGGAGGTTGGGTGGAAGAGCTTTTGCTTTGGGTGGGTGGGGGTGGATTTCATTCTCTTGATAACTAGGATGTGGCAATGTTTGTATCCTAGGGGTGCTTGTAAATTCTTTCCCCCCCTTCCTTGTGCTTTAGGTTGAAAAGCTCTCTCATAGAATGGCGTCTTGAGTTGTTAATCTCATAGGTGTGTTTCGGACTAGTTAATCTAATCCATGCTCTTTGCTTGTGCATGGGGAGGTCTGACCGGGCTATGATAATCTTCTTGGAGTGTTGTGGCACTTAGTGTGGTTTGCCTTTTCCTTCACATTGGAGTATTCTTCAATGCCTTTAGGGGGTCTCACATTGGTCATGCTCCTCCCACCTTGAATGTTGATTATAGTCTTCCTTTGCATTAGGACTTGAACTTAAAAAGGATGTCTTCCTCTAGGTTTGCAGGTGATGTTCCCTGATTTTCCATGGGTTTGCCCTCGTATTGGCTATTCCTTGTTGGATAGCTTCATTAGAGACTGCCTTTGTATTACGTACGTATACGTGTTTGAGGTATGTTGAGCTGACAAGTCCCTCCTTTTTTTTTTTTTTTGTCATAACCTTCATTCATCATGTATTCGGCGTATGGCCTTAAAGGCGGGATATTTTTCTAGTGCCCCTTTTATCGTGGTTCTCCTCTTGATGGGATGCCAGAGTCAAATGTCTTATCATTTGCAGACAAGGTGGTTGATCGGGATGTGCGTCTAGTATGAGGGTCGATCTTGAAACCTTACTCCCCAAGCTTTTGAGCTCTTCTTTGGTTGATCTTGTAGAACTATTATCCTGCCCTAAGGCTCTTGATAGGAGATGTATCTCATTTTCACACTCTAGTTGTTGCACTATCTCTTTTGCTAATCTTGCATCTCTAGAGTTTCTCTCTTGGTGCATGACTTCAATGACAGGATTTTCTACCGATGTTTATTCTATTAGGACTTGTATCCTTGGTTGCCCTCCTTTCTTGTGAGATGGCGAAGGAGTGTTTATGAACACTCCAATGTGTCGTACTTGGTAGAGGTATGCGCCTAATCCTTATGGCGCTGTCTTGAATCTTCGTGTACCTATATCTGATGGACATGTTATTCATTACATATATAGTACGGAGTCCAAGGATCTCCGGGTTAGGATCATATTTTGAGAACAGAGACATAGTCATCTATCAGATGACATCTTTTCTACGGAGTTAATTTTTACAAGGATAAATGCAAGGAAACTTGTAAGGATACTTGTAAGGATATGTGTTCCATCCTTTTCCTGGTTCATTTGCAGTGCCGTGTCCCTAATGGGTGTGTTGATGTTCTGACCACCTTTACTAGTAGGGGTTCCTTGGTATTAGGTATGCCTGACTCTTCTCTAGTATCATCAATGGTTGGTCATGGGAGATGTCTGACGGACTCCCTTCATGTACTATGGTTCTCTTCATGTCAAAGTTGGTGATTCCCTCTCTTATTACTAACATATCCTTGTGTGGAAATACTATGTTTTCCATATCCTTTTTTTAAAAGCTTGATGATGGTGTCACCGTTCTTCCTTTGGTAGGCTTGGTGTCCTTGAGGGTTTTTGATGGAAGTGTATCCCATTACTTTGGATGAGCTTTCTAAGTGTGGTTGTGTCTCCTGGCTATTTTGTGAAATCATAAAGATCCGCTGGAGGTGTTTGCCTTTGATGGTGGATGTTGCCCATGTGATATGGTTTCCTCTATTTTTGGAGGGATGTGTTCGCGGCTACCCCTTCTTGTGCTAATGGGCGTTTGTGAGGAGGGCATGTTGTGACTGGTGCCCCCCTTGCATACCAATGCCAGATGGGATCCTTTGGCGGGCTTGGCTCTAAGATGCTTAGTGGAAGGTTGTAGTAGGGGTAATCATTTGTGACCTTCATGGTAGTTCCTCTATAGGATGTTGGGAGTGCTCGACTTATTTTTGTAACTGAGCCTTCCATCTTGTGATCTTTCCCAGAAACTTGACCTTATAGGTGTTCTTTGGGATTGAGGAATCTGTTGCTTGTGCATCTCTTGATTGGCGACGGCCTTTTACTGATTCTTCTAGTGGTCCACCTGTGTATATATATATCACGGAGCCCGAAGGCGTCCGGTATGGTCATTCTTGGAAAACATGTTGATGTTAAGTATCATAATCTACTCCTTTTAGGGAGTTGACTTGTTATGCAGTTAAATTAAATAAGAGGATATGGGAAGGATATGGGTGTGGGGTGTTGAAATCCCCTGCTTCCTTGGTAATGTAACTGTCTTCCTCCATTAGTCTGTGTGTATTCCTTCCACTTGAGGAATATGAGGTCGCATCCTTGCAAGGCGGACTAGGTGGAGGTGTATCCTTCATGTATGCTATGTGCGGTCTCACTCTACTATGTCTCTCCATGAGACTTCCCATTGTAGTAGCTATGTGCTGACGTGGTGTGGTACTCTATTAGTTCCCTGTTCAAATCCTTGTCTTTTCAACTCCTCCTCTGTCCTAGGAGGACGTGTGCCAAGGGTTGTCATGCACAAGGGGTTTGGACCTGTCGTGCTGTATCATGGGTAGGTGGTTGCTTTATTGTGTTGTTGGGACTATGTCCCTCCCTTTGAGCTTTCCTTGGTATGTCCCTTAGGCATGTCTGTGGTGATACGGACTGTATGTGTACATTGCCATGGTTGATGTTGGAACTCCTATATCCTTGTTGGTCTGTCATGTATGTCTTCCCTTAGTGCGGTGTATGTCCCTGTTGGGGTACTTGGTGGAATTCTTGCCTCCTTTGAGGTCTTGGCTGTCTGTCTGCCCCCCAGTGGGGTGTAGGCCCTGGCGTCCTGTTGTGTCTGTTGTTGCCTAGGAGGCAAAAATTGCTGCCTTCCCTCTGGGGGTGGCTCTTGATAATTTCTTCTTTGTTCTTCTCGCTGCCCTGCTCTAGGGTGCGAGTCGTGTTCTTCTTCTGGGACTTGTTCTTCCTCATGAACTTCTTCTTCTTCATGCTGGTGTTGCCTTCTCTGCCTGTTCCTCAGGGTCTCCCTATAAGCTAGCAGCTCATCCAATGCGTGCATCAACCTCGGAGTCACTGTCTGTGCTCCTTGCGAGTATGTGGGCCTTATGTTGGTTGTGTGGGCACGATTGTCGTTCCTTTGAGTCATTATTTCATATGGATACCCTTGAGGTTGTGCCTCATAGTAGTACCCCTGTGGAGGTGCCGTGTATTGGGATGGCACTCCTTGTTGCCCCCCTGTCCCTGTGGCTTCCTAGTCAATGGAGTTGGAGCTGTGGAAGCCTCCTCCCTGCTTGTTAGGCTGGGGTGCCTGTGGGGCTATCTGAGGCTCTGGTGTGCAGGCTGTTTCTCTGGGTTAGGCTGCCTTGCTGGAGGTATAGGATGTCTTTCTTGCCTATTGCCCCCAGGTGGGCGATTATCTCTAGACACTAAGTTGTTCGTCTTCGCTCTCGTGATTGTCAGGCTTTCTGTTCGAAGCCCACGGACGGCGCCAAGTGTTAGGTTATAAAGTCTAGGTCAACGGGTCGTCAATCTAGAATTTATCTCCCACTAATGAAATGTCGGGTTCAGTTCACCTAGGACTAGTCGTTCTGATCCATGCCCTTATACTCCCTTGGGGTAGTCGTTCTGATCCATGCCCTTCTCTTCTCTCCTTCTGACCTCCTTTCCTTCTCTCCTTCTGACCTCCTTTCCTTCTCTCCTTTTGACCTCCTGAGGCTTGTACTTCTTACCCTTGGGGCTTGTCCTACTGCTCTATGCTCTTCTGCTTCCTTGGTTCTCTTCTCCTTGCCACCCTGCAAGAGGGGCAATACCAGGCACAGAGGGGGGGGTGGTGCCTGATGAACCCTCTCCGATGCCTAAGTCAGTACGGTTTTAGAGAGATAAAGCTAGAGAGATGTCAGAGCAAAATTGTGCAACTTGCCAAGATGATCAAATGAATAGTGGAGGTTGGGTATTTATAGGCAACGGTGTCATTAAGGTAGCTTAATGACATCGTTGACCTTTAAACACAATTAATTATCCTTTAAACACGTAATTAAGACCTTAGGGTACGGAGAAGGTTGGCGGAAATAAACCGAGTATGGGAGTCGCAAAATGGTGCCGGGGCCCTTGGGGCGGATGAAAAATCCGACCCCTAAGGGCAGGGACCGGGTGTCGGAACCCTCGGGGTCGGATCGAGGATCCGACCCCGAGGACTTGGGATCGGGTGAATGGGCCCGGTCAAACAAGTTTGACCGGGTGAGGGGGGTCTCCCAGTCAAACCAAGTTTGACTGGGAGCCCCCCTCCCTCTCCCCTTCCACCCGATCTCTCAATAGAGAGATCGGGTGGGGGGACCCGATCTCTCAGTTGAGAGATCGGGTGGGAGGACCCGATCTCTCAACTGAGAGATCGGGTGGGAGAGGCCCCCTCCCAGTCAAACTTTTGACTGGGAGCCTCTCCCTCCTCCCAATCTCTCAACTGAGAGATTGGGAGGGGGCCACCTCCCAATCTCTCTTACGAGAGATTGGGAGGGTCTCCACCCGGTCAAACCAAGGTTTGACCGGGTGCTCCCACCCAGTCAAACCTTGGTTTGACCGGGTTCACCCACCCGGTCAAACCATGGTTTGACCGGGTTCACCCACCCGGTCAAACCATGGTTTGACCGGGTTCACCCACCCGGTCAAACCATGGTTTGACCGGGTTCACCCACCCGGTCAAACCATGGTTTGACCGGGTTCACCCATCCGGTCAAACCATGGTTTGACCGGGTCGGAAAATTCGGAAGTTCGGGGCTGGCGCGTTTTTTCTGGTTCGGACCGTTTCTTATTGTGGGTAACATACTGATGGGCCATGGCGAAGGCCGTTAGGCCCCCTAACGATTGGCAAACGGCGACTAGGCCTGGTGGGCCAGGAGCTGGACTGCTGGAAGGCTAAGGGCTCCGACTGAAGGAGGTCCCGACATTGAATGGCCCCGAGCAAGTATGGCTCCGATAGGGGAGAGCCCCGAAGACATCGGACCTGGACGTAGTCGGTCCCGATGTGGGAGTTGACACCACTCCCCGACACCGAATCCTCAATGATGTAACTTGGGAGTCTCCGATAATGATCGAGACTCGCCAGTAAGAGCACAATCCCGGAAATCTCGCCACGATTACAGTAGTGGTATAATGGGCGAGATATATGGGATACGAATAACTGTGCAAGATACGTGGCAAGATATACGGCGAGATACGTGGGATAGTGGATCACAATCCAACCGCCCAATCAGGTAACTGGGATAGCCTTTCCTCTATAAAAGGAGGGAAGTTATTCCAGATTAGGGTTACGCTTTATACATACACAAATATTGCTTGCTTGCTCTGTGGCCGCCGTACTTACGTTAACCATCGGAGAGGGATTCTGGGCCACTGCCCTCTATTCCCCTTCTGCAGGATTGCGAGGAGCTAAGGAATCCGTCACCGTAACCGGAGCTCCTGCCGTGATCCAACATTGGCGCCGTCTGTGGGAATTCGCATCAAAAAGCCATAAAGTAAGTTTGCTTCCCTCTGATTTCATTCCATGGCTGGCAACAGATCGCAACGCTCAGGCAAGCAAGTGCCGGCCACCAGCAATCCCCCTGAGGATGCTGCCCAGCATCAGGATCTGAGAGATGAGGGTGACAGCACTCGCCGGAACGAAGCACCTTCACAGAATCCGGAGCTGGCCAGGGTAGTGGCAGAGGCCATGCCCCTATTCATGGAGGCCATGGAGGCCCTCCTAGACCGAAGAGAAGCTGCTAGAAGGCAGGCCGATCTCCCGCCGCTCCCTCCGCGGCGAGACGCCCCCAGAAGGCAGGTGGACGACAACCTGCCGCCACCCCCTCCGTTGAGGGAACAACCCATTCCCCCTCATCCAGCACCGGCGGAGAATTTTGTGGTCGATGGACCAGGGCCAGTACAACAAAGGACTATTCCCCTGAATGGTCCCCTCACTGCCGACCAGGTAGTAAAGATCGTGGGTATCTGCATGGGAGATCAGAAGCCCATGATGTCGGAATTGGGAAGTCAGGAGACCCATCCTTTCGTTCCCAGGTTGATCCATACCTTGGCCCCTCCAGGCTTGGGTATCCCGAAGATAGACGAGTACGATGGGATCGCGGACCCGGTTCGCCACGTGCAGAAGCACCTGACAGCGTGCATGGGCAGGACCCCTGATGAGGATGTTATCTGTGCGTTGTTCCCGAGCACCTTGGGAGAGAAGGCGATGACGTGGTTCTACAGTCTGCCCACTGGATGTATAACCTGTTGGAAGGATATGCATCAGCGGTTCATCGCCCAGTACCAAGGGCGTCGACGACTGCTGAAGAGTGTTCGGACCCTGCATGAGGTGGTCCAGAGGCCTGACGAATCACTGGCCCAATACTATCAGCGTTACACTGCTGGTATGACCGAGCTAGATGAGGAGATATCGGAGGGCGAGGCCATCCGCACCTTCATAAAAAACCTCAATCCCCCCTACGGCTCCGACTTACTTCACAGTGTCGCGGCCAAAAAAGTCTGGAACATGGAGGCGCTCCAGGCGAGAGTAAAACAGCAAATCGACGTCCAGGAGTCGAAGATTGCTGCCGGAGAATTGGCCCCTCCTAAGGGGCACGAACGAAAGCAGTTGTTCAAACCATTGGACAACCGACACCGGAAGGATAGCTCCGAGGGTAGTCGGAATCGTGGACGCTCCGATCGGAGGGAAGATAGGCGTCCGACCAAGAGGGACAATCAGAGGGAGGAGTTTACCCCCCTCAATAGGCCTTTGAAGGATGTCTTGGCGGTAATGGAGAAGCAAGGCCTCGCTCGCTTCCCCAAGAAAAAGGAAGGAGAAAAGTTGGGCTCCCGCACCGACCGTTACTGCCGATTCCATCGGGCCTCCGGTCATGACACTGACCAGTGTCGGGAGCTGAAGAAGGAAATAGAGAAGCTTATCCAGAGGGGTAAGCTGAAGGAGTTCGTAGGAGACTCGCGCTGCAAGCCCCGCTCACGATCTCGGTCAAGGTCCAAATCTCGATCGAGGTCCCCCAGGAAAAGGAGGTCCGACGTAGAGCCTTCGGAGGGCCCATCTGGGTCCAGACAGAAGAGGATTATTAATGTGATCCATGGAGGGTTCGCTGCAGGAGGAGACACATCGTCTTCTCGGGAGCGTTATGCCAACCAAGTGCCAGTCGCAGTGGTTTTGGGAAAAAGGTCACGGTCGTGGACCCCGAAGGAGGAGATGGAGATCACCTTCTCGGCGAAGGATCTGGAGGGAGTAGAGACCCCCCACGAGGATGCCCTAGTAGTAACACTGGATGTAGGAGGATTCGAAGTGAAGAGGATCCTCATTGATGGAGGAATCTCCTCCGACATCCTCTTCTCCGACGCCCTGGAGCAGATGGGGAAGAAGAAGAAAGATTTGCGGGAGGTCAATTTCCCGATGGTAGGATTTTGCGGCACAACCTCTTATCCATTGGGGGTTATTACGCTGCCTGTATGGTTCGGCAGTGGCTGGAAGATGGAGAAGAGAGATGTGGAGTTCGTGGTGGTCGAATCCACAGGGACGTACAATGCGATCATTGGAAGAACCACTATCAACCCACTGATGGCAGTAGCCTCGACTGTCCATCAGAAACTGAAGTTCCCGACTGAGAATGGGGTCGGCGAAGTGAAAGGCGACCAGGTGGCGTCGAGACGATGCTATGTCAACGCCACGAGAAGATCGAGGAAGGAGGCTATGTCGGTTCTCCAAACAGACGCTGACCCTCGAGAGGAGTTTGGGCGTCCCGCCCCCATGGAGGACCTGAAAGAAGTCGAGATAGATGGACCCGAGAGGAGGGTAAAGATCGGATCCGCCCTATCCGAGGAAAGAGCTCAGGAGTTGATCGCCCTATTGAAAGAGTTCAAGGAGTTATTTGCCTGGTCTCCGAGCGATATGCCAGGAATCAGTCGGGACGTGATCGAGCATGAACTGAACATCGACCCCACGATCAAGCCGATCACACAGAAGAGACGCCCGATGGGAACAGACAAGAGGATTGCAATCCAGCAGGAGGTTGGCAGACTACTCGACGCTGGATTCATCAGGGAGATCCGATTCCAAACCTGGGTAGCCAACCCAGTACTAGTGAGGAAGAGCAACGGGAAGTGGCGAATGTGTGTCGACTTCCGCGATTTAAACAAGGCATGCCCGAAGGACTGTTATCCACTCCCTCGGATCGACCAACTGGTGGACGCTACATCGGGGCATGAGCTGCTAAGCTTTATGGATGCTTATTCCGGTTATAACCAGATCAAGATGGCGAAAAAGGATGCCCCACATACCGCCTTTTACGCCGATAGTGAAGTCTTCCAATATGACGTCATGCCTTTCGGCCTGGTGAATGCGGGGGCGACATACCAGAGAATGGTGAACAAGCTGTTCGGGGACATGATTGGGAGTACCATGGAAGCCTATGTAGATGACATGCTGGTGAAGTCCCGACGAGCATCAGACCACGTGGGTAACTTGGCAATGGCCTTCGAGAGGATGAAGCTCCACCAGGTCCGCCTGAATCCAGCCAAATGTGCTTTCGGAGTCCACTCCGGGAAGTTCCTAGGCTTCATGGTGAGCCAGAGGGGGATCGAGGTGAATCCCGAGAAACTAAGGGCGATAGAAGAGATGCAGTCCCCGACCAACCATAGGGAGGTGCAAGTGTTGAACGGTCGGCTGGCTTCGATGAATCGCTTCTTATCCAAGGCCAGCGACCGGTCGATGCCATTTTTCAATGTGTTAAGAGCCAACCGAAAGTTTGAATGGACTACTGAATGTGAGGCGGCGTTCCAAGCACTCAAACAACATCTCCGCGACCTCCCGCCACTTGCGAAGCCAGCTCCAGGCGAGCCACTCTATCTTTATTTGGCTATTTCTTCGTTTGCAATAAGCTCTGTTCTAGTTAAAGCTGTCGAGGGCAATCAGATTCCTGTCTATTATGTAAGCAAGGCGTTTGCCAAGAGTGAAATGAATTATCCTCCGATTGAGAAGTACCTCTTTGCGTTGATTATTACCGCTCGAAAGTTACGGCCCTACTTCCATGCGCATGAAATTACGGTGTTGACTGATCAGCCATTGAAACACTTCTTGAACCGACCCGACGCGTCGGGGAGACTAGTAAAGTGGGCCGTGGAACTTAGCGAGTTTCGAATTCATTTCGCTCCAAGAACAGCTATCAAAGGGCAGGCATTGGCCGACTTTATAGTTGAATCTACTATTCCCGATCCTGAAGCAACGGAAACAGTAGAGGGGGCAACCATTGGGAATACTAAAGAGGTCCCGACGGCAAGGCAGTCGGAACAGCCGAATAAGGAGAACACCTGGGAGTTGTACACAGATGGCTCCTCAAGCTCAGACGGATCGGGTGCGGGGTTCGTACTGATTCCGCCGGGCGGGGCGGAGCCACTTCGATATGCATTGGCCCTAACATTTAGAGCCACCAATAACGAGGCGGAATATGAGGCTCTCATAACGGGGCTGAAAATCGCAAAGGGCACCGGAATTAAACATTTGAAGGTGAAGTGTGATGCTAGCCTGATTGTAAATCAGGTTCGGGGGCAGTATGGAGCAAAGAACCCAGTCATGAAGAAATATCTTCAAGAGGCTAGGACCTTGAAGGAAAGCTTCAAAAGCTTTGATATCGAGGCGATTCCCAGGGAAGAAAATGTGGAGGCTGATGCCTTGAGCAAATACGCCTTGGGGGCACCTTTGGAAGAGAGTAGGAGGGTACACTTCTTGGAGAAGGTGATTCTATCGACCACCGATCCGTCGGAGGTGTGCGCTATCGGGACAGGGGCAGAGAAGGAATCCACTTGGATGACCCCGATAATTGTATACCTAACGACGGGGGCACTTCCTGAAGATAAAGTGGCAGCGGAGCGACTGCGGCGAATGTCAATTAATTACGCGATGGTGGACAACCAGTTATACAAGAAGGGTCTGCTTTCGACGCCCTTCTTGAAATGCGTGGCCGAACCCGATACGACTCGGATTCTGAGAGAATTGCATGAAGGAGTCGCAGCCTGTCACGAAGGCGCTCGATCTATCCTGAGGAAGGCGTTGAACTTGGGATATTATTGGCCTACGATGAATAAGGAAGCAACGACGCTTGTTCGATCCTGTGACGCGTGTCAGAGATATGCCTCAAATATCACAGCCCCCGCCGCCGATTTGATGCCCATTGGGAGTGCTTGGCCCTTCGCACAGTGGGGCATCGACCTGGTGGGACCCCTTCCGAAAGCAAAGAGCCAGTGCACACATCTGCTGGTCGCGATCGACTACTTCTTGAAGTGGATCGAGGCTAAGCCGCTAGCCAAAACAACAGCAGGACATATCATTAAGTTCCTTCAGACCCGAATTTTGTCGAGATATGGGGTGCCGAAGGTGATCATCAGTGACAATGGTCCTCCGTTTAATGGGGCCCAGTTGGAGAGGTTCCTAGACGAGTTCGGTATCGAGCATCGAACAACATCAGTCCACCACGCTCAGACCAATGGGCAGGTAGAGGCGGCCAACAAAATCGTGATGGAGGGCTTGAAGAAAAGGGTCTACGCTTTGGACGGAAAATGGCTGGACGAACTGGAGAACGTGTTGTGGGCGGTCCGAACGACACCCAAGCGGTCAACAGGTGAAACCCCGTTTGCACTTGTTTATGGAACAGAGGCGGTCGCTCCCGTGGAAATCGCGGTGGCGTCCCATCGAACCAGCAGCTATGAGCCCTCGACGAGTCCAGGAAGAGCCAGGATGGGACCTTTGACGAATGACGAAACAAGGCGCCTGGAGTTATCCTTGCTAGAGGAAAAACGGCTGGAGGCCGACATAGCGCAAGCTCGGATGCGTTTGGCGACGGCCAGGTACTACAATCGGAAGGTCAAGTCGCGACAGTTCTACGCAGGAGAACTGGTCCTACGACGGAACGAATTCGCCCTACAAGATCGGATCAACAAGATGTCCCCGAAATGGGAAGGGCCTTACAAGATCGTAGGCATGCCGGCCCCGAACGCTTACAAGTTAGAGGATCCCGACGGCAAGGTTTTAAGAAACACCTTTAGTGGCAAACATCTGAAGAAGTGCCATGTTTGACAAATAAAGTCGCCCGTGGAGGCGCGAAGATGTAATTAAGTCGCCCTGAGTGGTGCATGCTATGTTAAAGACATCAATCAATAAAGAAGTTACTTCTGATCAAAGTATGCCTGAGTCGTTCTCTCGATACGTTTAAAAGCGTCATTGGACGTCCGAAAATCCTTAAGTTTTTAAGGTTCGATTAAAAAGCGTCATTGGACGTCCGAAAATCCTTAAGTTTTTAAGGTCCGATTAAAAAGCGTCATTGGACGTCCGAAAATCCTTAAGTTTTTAAGGTTCGATTAAAAAGCGTCATTGGACGTCCGAAAATCCTTAAGTTTTTAAGGTCCGATTTAAAAGCGTCATTGGACGTCCGAAAATCCTTAAGTTTTTAAGGTCCGATTAAAAAGCGTCATTGGACGTCCGAAAATCCTTAAGTTTTTAAGGTTCGATTAAAAAGCGTCATTGGACGTCCGAAAATCCTTAAGTTTTTAAGGTCCGATTAAAAAGCGTCATTGGACGTCCGAAAATCCTTAAGTTTTTAAGGTTCGATTAAAAAGCGTCATTGGACGTCCGAAAATCCTTAAGTTTTTAAGGTCCGATTAAAAAGCGTCATTGGACGTCCGAAAATCCTTAAGTTTTTAAGGTCCGATTAAAAAGCGTCATTGGACGTCCGAAAATCCTTAAGTTTTTAAGGGTCGATTAAAAAGCGTCGTTGGACGTCCGAAAGCCTTAAGGTTCTCAGGACCCGATAGAAGCGCTACGAAGAACATAATCGAAAAAGATAGTAATAAAAGGCTCGAAAGCCTAAGAGGTTCGATACAAGGGAGATAAATGAGGAAGGAGTACGAGGACTTAAGATTTAACAAATTAAACTCGGTCATCGGGCGCTGAATCTTCAGAAGGCTTTGGAGGGGCAGGCTCGGAGGGATCGGTAGGGGGCTCGTCGGCGTCTTCGGAGGAGCTCTCCGACGGGAGGCTAAGGTACGTCTCTGCGGCTAGGCCGAGAGTCTTGGACTTCCTCAAGTCGATAGAGTCCCCGTAGGTTTCATTGAGCTCTTCGACAATATCAAGGATGGCATTCTGCAAATCCTCCTGACAATGTCTTGCCGCGTCTGCTTTGAAGTCCTCCGAGCTCCGATATTCTTCGAGGGCCTGGACCTTCGCGTTTGTTATTTGGGCGGGATAATCCGCCCTCGCCTCCTCTAGCTCCGCGATGGCCCTCTGCTTCTCAAGCTTCAGCCGCTCAGCAGTTTCTTGCAACGCTGCCTTATCAAAGGCAGCCTGGCTCCGATCCGCCAGGGCAGCCTGTTGCTCCCGCCTAAGCGAGCTCTCGAGACTTAGAATCTGCCTGTGTTGGGATTGAGCCTCTTGAGCAAGCTTGGCCCTGACTTCCTCGGCTCGCTGCCTTTCCTCCTCAGCCTGTTGCCTAACCTCCTCGACCAGTTCTTCGGCTCGCTTTTTACCCTCCTCCGCTCGAAGCCTTGACGCCTCGGAGGCAGCTAAGTCCTCCTGAAGCTTGGTCAAGCTCTCGAGGTTGGAGTTGGCCCGTTCTCACTCCAAAGCCTCCCGAAGAGACAAGATGTAGCCAAAACAGCGATCCTGGTCCGCCATTTCCTGAGGGCAAGGTACAGCTTAATATTTAAAAAGTCGGAGTACTCCCAGGTGAATAAAAACAAAGTGTACTTACCTCTATCCGACGGATGGCCATCGCCCGGATATCCGCCTCGATGTCCTCCCCTTCCAGAGAAAGAGGGCGCCTCAGTGAGGGCGGGACCGAGCCCGACACCAAGTGCAAGGCCAGGTTCCTCTCCTGACACCCCCGATATAGAGGAATCCCCCGAAGGGACTCCACCGGTCTCCAAGGCTTGGCGCCCTGGTCCGAAGAAAAGGCCTGGTAGTAGTCTCCATCCAAGGGGAATGGAGGTACTACCAGGCGAGCCCCTCCATCTCCTCCACTTACTTGGGCTTCGGGGGTCCCACCTCTAGCTGGCGAAGATGGCGGAGCGGATGACGATGGTGGCGTGACAGGAAGTGGAGACGTCTTCCTACCAGGTGACTTCGCAGGAGTCGACCTCGATTTTCCTCGGAGGGTCAGGCCTTCCTCCTCAGCACGATCATCGGAGGGGGAGTCCTCCAAGCTGGTCACCCGACCAAATTCACCACGGGCCTCCGTTGGGGGATCTTCCACCATCGGCTCCACTGCAGGCGCGGGGTCCGAGGCAGGTGCAGCAGGGGCGACGTCCGCAGGACCTGCAGCGGGGCGAATAAGTCGAGGAATTAATTTGATATCGGTGTGCCAAATTAAACAACGCTCCATATATTTCTCTTTGCCGAAAAAGTCGTAACAACCCGCTTCGAGGACGTGTGGAGTTTCCCCTCGAAGGATATTTTTGACATCCCTGACCCGTCCTTTCATGTCGGAGGCTTGAAGGTCTTGAGGTACCAACTCCCTATATCTTTTTATAGCACGAAAAACTTCCTTACCTTCCTTTTCGGAGCGGACGTTGAAGGCGGTCTTGACCACATCCACATTAGTCCGCCCCTCGGAGGTGGGGGCAGACCCGGGGGCCTCGGAGGTCTTCGCCTTCTTTCGAGAGGGTCCCGATTGGGCAGAAGCCTTCCGATGGGAGGGCTTCTTCTTGCGTTTCAGCGAGTGGGAGGCATCGGTATCCTCCTGAAACAGACGGATGGTCAGCGATGTTCGAGGGGCTGTAAACAATGGAAACAAGAAATAATTAGAAGATTACCCAGAGAATTACATTGGAAACACCATCATGAACTTTTCCCCCAGCCTTGGGATCAATCAGCATAATCCCAATTTCAATCCGCTGCTGATCAGTGACAGAAGTGGCCTCGAAGGGCTGGTAACCCTCCTCCCAACGACGGGCCTGGATAAGCATCAAGGCCCTCTTGGTCTGCTCCGACCATGAACGGAAAGGCACGGGGGGATCAGCTTCCACGGTGGTCCTCGGCCACTCGATGGGACCAGGCTGGATGAAGAAGTATTGCTCCTTCCAGTTAGCATTATCGTTCCCCTTATCGGAGATGATGGCCCGTTCCTTGCAAATCTTCCAGGACACCTTCCTGTCCCAGCCCATCTCCTTATACTGCTCATCGGTCCCTTCGGGTTGGCGGGGGGAAAAGGAGCAGATTCCGTCCTTGTTGCAGGTCATCTTGTAGAGAACCCGCCAGAGCTCCAGGGAATAGCTCCAGTCCTCCTTATTGACATCGCACCACACTTGGAAGGCAATCCATGTACGGATTGCGTGTGGAGAGAAGGTCGTGGGGTACGTCTTATAGTGGTTGCACAGCTCCACCCAACTCGGACAAAAAGGAAGTCGAATTCCTGCACGAATCTGCCCGGGGAGATGAACACCTCGTCCCCTTTGGGGAGCGTAATCCGGGCCTCGCGAGAATTGAATTGCTCATAGGGATAGCGGGCTCCGAAGGAGGATTCGAAGATGCCGCACTCTAAACAGGCCCTATCGTAGCTAATAGGTGCAAGCGTGTTCTTGAGATACTTGAAGACGAAAGATTGGCCAACAGTAGCAGATCCCTCGGCTGAAAATCGTCGAGGGAAGGAAGGAAGGGAAAAGTTGAAGCCTAAGAAAACCAAAGATGACAGGGAAAAGAGTAATAAGGTGAAGAACCTTACCAGACATGGTGGTTGAAGTGATCGTGATCGGAAAATCTGGAAGCTGGAAACGCCGGTAAAACCTTGAAGTGATCGTGATCGGAAAATTTGGAAACTGGAAACGCCGGTGAAACCTCGGAATGATCGTGATCGGAAAATCTGGATGCTGAAAACGCCGATGAAACCTTGGAGGGAGAAGAATTAGGGTTCTTGGGATCGCAGAGAAGAAGAAGTAAGGGAAAAGTAAAACAAGGTCTGGATTTAGGGTTTTATAAGAGAAGGAAAAGGAAACTGAAGAGGTGGGCAATCTGAGCCACAGAATTCAAAACGATTCGATCATGAGCGTCCAAGGGGGAAACGTACCAATACGACGAAGGCGAAACGGTTTCAATTTGAACCGTCAGGACGCATGGGACAGATAAGACAAAAGTAATGACGTACCGGGTGGTTGAAAAGTGCTTTTTCAGAAAGCAGGCATGCGGAACCCGAAACGTTCCTTCATCTCCTATCAGCATTTAATGCTGGTCTGGTCAAGAAAACGCCTCGAATCCAAGTAGGATCCCAAAGGATCTTGAAGAGATCCAAGGCAAAGGCCCCCGACAGAAGTAAGGCAATGGCCTCCAGCGTTTCAGATAAAGACCCCCGACTGGGATGTGGAGGGGTCCGATACTGAAAGACGCGACGTACTATAAGTCCCTCGCGTCTTGGGGGCAAATGATGGGCCATGGCGAAGGCCGTTAGGCCCCCTAACGATTGGCAAACGGCGACTAGGCCTGGTGGGCCAGGAGCTGGACTGCTGGAAGGCTAAGGGCTCCGACTGAAGGAGGTCCCGACATTGAATGGCCCCGAGCAAGTATGGCTCCGATAGGGGAGAGCCCCGAAGACATCGGACCTGGACGTAGTCGGTCCCGATGTGGGAGTTGACACCACTCCCCGACACCGAATCCTCAATGATGTAACTTGGGAGTCTCCGATAATGATCGAGACTCGCCAGTAAGAGCACAATCCCGGAAATCTCGCCACGATTACAGTAGTGGTATAATGGGCGAGATATATGGGATACGAATAACTGTGCAAGATACGTGGCAAGATATACGGCGAGATACGTGGGATAGTGGATCACAATCCAACCGCCCAATCAGGTAACTGGGATAGCCTTTCCTCTATAAAAGGAGGGAAGTTATTCCAGATTAGGGTTACGCTTTATACATACACAAATATTGCTTGCTTGCTCTGTGGCCGCCGTACTTACGTTAACCATCGGAGAGGGATTCTGGGCCACTGCCCTCTATTCCCCTTCTGCAGGATTGCGAGGAGCTAAGGAATCCGTCACCGTAACCGGAGCTCCTGCCGTGATCCAACACATACTTGGGCCAAAAGTTTCGATTTACAATCATTAACGGTGTGATAAAAATGAAACGAATCGGAAGTCAACGGGTTCAAATTGGGCGTATATCCATCATTAACTATTAAATAGTCAGGTGACTAGCCTCAAAATTTATTTGTTCACTTTAATACTTCAATTTATATCACATTTTTTTTTTTAAATAAATTAGCCCCTAAACTTGTTCCAAGCGAACCATTGTCCCGATTGATCTAGCTTAGGTCGAGGCTAGGGCTAGGTCGACCACGGGTAGAGGCGACTAGAGTAGGCGATCCTAACATTGGTCGGGCCTAGGTCCATCCGGGTCGACCCAAGGGCTAGGTCTGACCGTGGTTAGTGACGGCTAGGTCATGTGACCCTAACCATGGTTGGACATGCCCGAGTCTCGACCCTGACTAGGTCAATCGAGTAAGGGTTTGAGTTGAATAAGTTTATAGATTAAATTATAATAAAAAAAGTTAATGATATATATTGGAGGACTAAACTGAACAAAATATAATTTTAAGTTAGTCGCGTGCAAGTCTCGTGACTATTTAATTGTCAATATTAATAGATGCACAAAATATATGTACAAGTTCCAGACTTATTGCACCAAAAGTATAAAAAGAAATTGGTTGCACCAAAAGCTAAAATTGGTCAAATATGTACCAAAAAACCTATTAACACTTTGGATAAATTGGTAGTTTCTTTTTGTTTTGATGATATTTTGCTAGTTCAGGTTTCTCTGGTGGACATTTGAGTAAACAATTTGCCCGCGAGCAAAATCTGAGCTATCAAATTTGTCTAAAAAAAAACCTGATGTAGTAAATTGGTAAAACAAAAAAAATATCTTAACTATCAATTTGTGAACGAAGTGAATCGAAACATAAGCCAGTACATTGTAAATCCATCTATTATTAATTATCAATTTGTTCAAACGGGAGTAAGTAGAGTTAGTAATTTTGGTAACGGTTAAAGAGTATTTTGGTGCTATATAATTGGCCAATGTTGGTTTTAGGTGCCATATGTTTTAGTTTGTATGTTTTTAGTGCTATATGTTTGCATTTTGTAGACTTTTGGTGCATCCGTTAATCAACAGTTAAGTTTGACCGTTAAATACTTTTATTTTGTTCAAATTAGTCCTCTAAATTATATTCCTAACTTTTAATTTTTACAATTTAGCTATCAAATATTACAAATCGGCCTTAGCTCTAGTTTCGTACTCAAGTCCTCTACGGTGGGTAAAAAACCGACAAATTGAACAATACACGAAATAGTTCGGAGCTAAACACAAGCCCGAATAAACGTTTTTTTTTTCTTTAATAGAGTTAAGGGTCGGACGAATTTCTGATACTAGCATAACACTAAATTCTTCACTTTTTATTTCTCAGTCACGCTCAAGTTTCGTACTCGCTTGATGAATTGTGTTCCACCTGGTTTAGAAATTTCAAGCTATATGAATTTGTGTATAAAATTGAATTGTTTCTTTTCTGTGGTGGTAAATCGCTTGAATTGTTTCTTTTTATTTCAACATCTTTGCAGTGGTGGTAAATCTCTTGAATTGGAATGTTGGAATTTTCAATTTTTCGGTTTTTTAACCACCCTAGCGAACATAAACACGAAATTAGTGTTAAGTTCGGTTTGTAATCTTTGGGGGCTAACTAGTAAAAATTAAAAGTTAGAAATATAAGTTGAATGACTAATTTGAACAAAATAAAAGTATTTAACGGTTAAACTTAACTGTTGACTACCGGATGCATCAAAAGTCTACAAAATGTAAAACATATGACACCAAAAGCCTACAAAATAAAACATATGACACTAAAAGCCAACATTGGCCAAATATATGACACCAAAAAAGGCCCTTTAACCCAAGAATCCCTTTTGGTAATTAACTTATATAAATTAATAAATATACATAGTACGTTCTTTTGATAATTTGGCTTGCAGCAACTACTTCACTGAAAGAGGACTATAAGCAACAAATGAGTTGAATGAATTTTGAGAATCTCGGACAGTGTGTATAACAATATAACTAGGGACGTCAATATGTCGAAAACCGGCGGTGTTAACTCACTTTTTTATCCGCAAGACATACTCTTTTCATTGAATTCATATCAAATCCACGTCCGTGTAAAATTTTGTGACTCATCCGTGTTGGATCACGAGGCGAAGCTCCGTTACGTCCTTGATGGAAAGCTTGGACTCCTGGGCTCCGCGTAATCCTGCAAAAGGGGATGACCTGGGTGGTGACCCAGAATCCCTCTCCGATGCTTAAATGAGTATATGATCAATGGGGTGATAGCAGTAATCTAAGTGCGTATTAGATAGTTGGTTTTCTGAGGTAACTTTCTCCTATATATATATAGGAGGGAAAGCTACTCAGTAACCTGTGACCGTGATTGGCCGTTTTACCCATGATTCCGCATATCTCGCTACGATTCCGTATATCTCGTTCAGGATTCCATATATCTCGCCCCACGCTCCGCGTATCTTGCCCACTCTCCGAGTATCTCGGGCACGCCCTGCGTATCTCGGGGGAGTTTATCTATATCTTTAACCGTCTTCCCACTACTCTATCTAGTAGGCGGGTTTCTCGGTCTTATCCTCTGATCACAAGTCCCAAATTCTGTCGGGGACTCCAGAGTTGTCTTCATTCTAGGTCACCACCCAGGACCCTTTGTCTCACGAGACAGGTCCAGCCTCCGCGGGCTTTATTATCGGGGCCTTTACTAAGGCATATCGGGGCCTTCTTAGAGGCTTCTTGTCGGGAGCATTCAGCTCATATATCGGGACTGCTAGGATCGGAACCCTTCGTACTGGGCTTCTGAGCCTTCCAAGCTTTTTACGGGGCCCACTGGACCTACTCGCCGTCCATTGGCTGTTAACGGGGCTAACGATTACATCGGAGCCCATCATTTGCCCCCAAGACATGGGGGAGTTTTAGTCCGTCGTGTCTTCCAGTTCCAGATCTTCTGACCTCGCTGTCGGAGGCTTTTTCGTTCATACCCCCCGATATTGTCATCGGAGGCTCTTGCTTTCAGGCCTCTTGATACCTCAATCGGGGGCTTTTGCCTTGCGCGTGATTGTCGTATGGCAGAGTTTCTTACTCATGATTACCTTGGGCCCACTAGACTCTATGGGCAGTTGCCAAATCCGAGGAGGCTCCTCGGTTACTGTAGCATTAAATGCTAGGGATTGTGAAACGACGCTTAAATCGGCGTGACTGTTGCTTTTTGAGAAAGTACTTATTACGTCACCACGTCTCTTCCGTACTGTCCTCGTAATCTCGACGATCAGGATCGAATCGTTTCGTCTTCTACGGTTGTCTTCTTGCTTATAAAAGCTAAAACCCTGGCATTATTCACTTCTTCTTCACCCTCTCAGTTTCTGGAAATTCCGCCATTCTTGAGTTCGAAGTTTTCTTCTCCAGAGTTCTTCTGCGCTTCGAGTGATCCAAGGCCTTCAATCTCCCCGATCCTTCTTCATCTTCACCAACCATCTATCGACAATGTCTGGTAAGGCTTCCCTTTTTTATTCTTGTGATTTGCTGATATTATCCTCTCTTCCTTTCTTGAATTTTTCTGTCTGTAACCGTTTTTAGACGAGGCTAGTTCTGAGGCTAGGACCCCTTTCACCTTTGAACTTGCTGTTAATGAGATTTCTGAGACCTCATATGAGGTTGCTCTTCGAGAGGGGTGCATTACCTCGGATTGGGAACCTCGTTTCCCCTATGAGTCTCAGCCTGCTGTCAAGAGGAAGCATATCGTCACGCGTCCTCGAGAGGGAGAAGTGTTCGTCTCCGCCGGACAGATAAGCGCAGGGATTCGATTCCCCTTCTGCGGTAACCTGGTGGAGATGTGCAACTTCTACAAGACGCACCCTTGCACCTTCTCTCCACACGCCATCCGCGTGTGAAATGCCTTCCAGCTTCTATGCCTCTGCCAGCAGTGGACGTACAGTCTACTGCTCTTCCGCACCTTCTACGGGATGAAGTGCAATAAGGCTGGCGTTTGCTCCTTCTCCCCCCGGCTCCCCAAGTGGACAAAGGAGCAACTTTCACGTTTCGGCTGGGATAGCGAGACCTGGAAATTCCACAAGGATCGGGTGCTGATTCGCGACTCGGGGTCTGATAATAGCGGGTGGAAGAAGTATTACTTCTTCGTCCAAAACAGCTCTGTCCCATGGCCCCGATGGGAGGTCGTGGCGGATCCTGCCCCCAAGCTCGAGGCCTACAGCGAGGATGACCTCAACACACTCCAGCTGGTTCAGCTTTACCGTTGGGGGGACTCCTTCATACCCCTCGACGCCAACAAGCTCATGGAGAAGGACTTGATTCATATCGGAGTCCGGCTCCTAGATTCTGTTTCCAAAGATTTAGTCATATGGGTAATTCTTCTAACCACTTTGTCTTTTATTTTTGCAGCCAAGAAGGCTTCTCTGCTGACTCATCTCATGTTGAAGCCGGGCGAGACTGATGCCGCCCCAGGTGGCTCCAAGAGGAAGCGGAAATCGCTGAAGAAAGGAGCTTCCTCTTCGCCACTCCTTCTGCTGCCCCTCCGACCTAGGAGCAAGTCGTGGCCAAGCGAGCCAGGAGGGAGGAGATTGACCAAGCCTTCGGGGTCACTACCGCCGAGGAAGGTAAGCGTGTCCGTCGTGCTATTAAAAGATATAGGAAATTGGTTCCCAAGGAGTTTATCCCCGCTGATCGGGAATCGCGGGTTCGAGAAATCAAATACATCCTTCGAGGAGAAACTCCCCGCGTTCTCAAGGCGGGATACTACAACTTCTTCGGAAAGGACCAG
This sequence comes from Clarkia xantiana subsp. parviflora, assembly GCA_036873135.1. Classification (NCBI taxonomy): domain Eukaryota; kingdom Viridiplantae; phylum Streptophyta; class Magnoliopsida; order Myrtales; family Onagraceae; genus Clarkia; species Clarkia xantiana. The sequence goes on from JAPTYO010000001.1 coordinate 15,899,445, forward strand.
CATCTTGAACGTCAAATCATCTGGTGCCCTAACGATACTCTTCCTGACTTTATTCGTCCCGCCACCGCAGGTCCATCAGAGGCTGTCACTCAGAGGTGAGCTGCTACTCCAGCCCGGGCCACGACTCCACAGGCGCCGATGACGGAGGAAACCCCAACGGAAGCTCAGTTCCGTCAGGTGACTGATTTGGAGGCTTCTCCTTCTTCCGAGGAGCCCGCTGAAGGTGGCCTGCTCCGCCGCAAGCCAGGCCGGAGCACTTTGAGGCCCGTCGTGGAGGATGTGTCCCGGAGTCCTCCTCCCGAGCTCCGTACTCCTACTCCCGAGCCTCCGGCCGAGGTGGCTCCTCCAGCTGATGATTCCAGGGTCATCCCTCCTCTCCCGGTGGATGAAAATCTTTACAAGATTTTCACCCCCGACCAGGAAGCGATTCCCTGGAATCCGATCGAGTCTCTCCAAGGGGTCCCACTTCAGCGGGGGTACCTTCATCCTAACTTGGCCCTACATCTGCTGGCAGGGTCAATTCCTCCCGCCTTGAAGCGGCCAATATCCTTGGCGCGGGAGGATATCGAGGAGGAGCTCCGTGCTATGGCCATCCGTCGGATGGAGGTAAAACTTTACCTTTGCTTTATTTTCTTCATTGTTCTTTGCCTTCGACCATCGGGTTCTAATCCTTTTTCCCTTCCATCTTAGGAAACCGCGGACCAGCAGCGCTGCTTCGGCTTCATCCTGGCTCTCAAGGGTGCTTTGGAGGAAGCTCAAGCTAAGTCGGACCCCGACGCGTTGGCCAAGCTCCAGGTGGACCTCGACGAGGCTGTGGCGGCCAGGAATAAGATGGCCAAGGAGAATGCTCTCCTTGACGAGATGGCTTCAGGCCTGCTCAAGCAGGTTCGGGATCACGAGGCTGTCATGCGTCGGGAGCGGAAGATAGTCCAGGCGCATCAGCAGCGGAACGAGTCGGAGAAGAGGCAGCTCATCCACGAGAAGGGTGTTCTCGCGGAAGCTCTCGCGGAGGCCAAGGCGGGGCTCGAGGCCAAGCTGGCTGAGGCCAAGGCCCAGGGCCACGAGGAAGGTCGCCTGCAGGGTCGCGAGGAGGGTCGTCTGCAAGGCCGCGAGGAGTACCGGAATTCTGAAGATTTCAAGGCGGATGCTGTAGGGTTCTGCAAGTCCGAGGTGGAGAACGTCCTGTTCAATGCCGTCGAAGAGCTCTACACAGCATACGAGGATTCCATCGACTTTAAGAAGTCCGAGACTCTCGCTCCTTTCGCGGAGAAGTACTTCAATCTCCCAGCGGAGAGTGAAGAGACTGATGCCGTGGACCCGACTTCGCGGACTGCGGAGCCTTCTGCCCAGGCCCCTCCGAACCTCGCTCCCTCCAACGCTGCTGAGGACCCGACTTCCAACAAGGACCAAGCCTAATGCTTTATCTTTTTAGTCCTTGTAGTTTTTCTCCTTTTTCTCTTTTGTATTGGAACCTTCAGGCCTTTGAGCCTTTATATAAGAAATTTCTTCCATCTATTTTGGTCCCGATAATCGCTTGTGCTATTTGAAGCAACTTTAGACTCGCTACTCAGAACGTTCCGATGCACCATTTAAGATGACTTCATACGTCCTTCCGACGCTTTACTCGAGACTTTACCACTTAAGATTTCTCGTCCTATCGGGATTTCGCCACTTAAGGTTTCTCATCCAATCGGGACTTCACCACTTAAGGTTTCTCATCCAATCGGGACTTCACCACTTAAGGTTTCTCATCCAATCGGGACTTCACCACTTAAGGTTTTTACCGCGCCAAATCAGACGACTTTAATCGCACCCCTTAAGGGCTTTTATCGCGCCCTATCAGACGGCTTAATCGTACCCTTTAAGGCTTTTTGCCGCATCATATAGACGACTTACGCGGACATGTTAAGGCTTTTTCGTACCCGTTAAGGCTTTTGGCCGCATCATATAGACGACTTACGCGGACCCATTAGGGCCTTTTCGTACCTAGGCTTTTGGTTGCATCATAAAGACGACTTATTCATACCCCGTAAGGCTTTTGTCCGTACCTCGAAAGGCTTTTTGTCGCGCCATAAAGACGACTTACTCGTACCTCATAAGGCTTTTTCTCGTACCTCGGAAGGCTTTTTATCGTACCTCGGAAGGCTTTTTATCGTACCTCGGAAGGCTTTTGTCGCGTCCTTCAGGACGTCTTACTAATAGTTAGAGTAAATCTAAAAGCAATTTAATCGGAAGCAACTTCTTTTATTCATGAATAACTCAAAGCTTCGCTTACATCGGATTGATAGATAACTTGCGCCATTCGCGGCGACTTAATATCAAACATGATATTTCTTCAAGTGTGCGCCACTGAAAGAATGCTTCAACGTCTTTCCATCAAAGTCCTCTAGCTTGTATGCATTGGGGGCTGGCATCCCTACGATCTTGTAAGGTCCTTCCCATTTCGGCGATAGCTTGTTGATCCGATCTTGATGAACGAACTCGTTCCTCCGCCATACAAGTTCTCCAACGAAGAATTGTCGGGACTTGACACGCCGATTGTAATATCGGGCTGTTGCCAGACGCATCCGAGCCTGAACTTCGTCAGCCTTCCACCTCTTCTCCTCGAGCAAGTCCAAGTCTAGACGTCTCATTTCCTCGTTCGTCAGAGGCTCGTAATAACTCCTGCGATGGGACGCCACCGCTATCTCTACGGGAGAAACTGCCTCCGTGCCGTAAACAAGGCCAAACGGAGTTTCCCCCGTCGATTGCTTGGGTGTTGTTCTAACAGCCCACAGCACGTTTTCAAGCTCATCCAACTAATGGCCCTGCAAGGCGTAGACTCTCTTCTTCAAGCCATCCATCACGATCTTGTTAGCTGATTCTACTTGGCCATTGGTCTGAGCATGGCGGACGGAAGCTGTCCGATGCTCAATGTTTAATTCCTCCAGGTACTCCTTCAACTGAGCCCCATTGAACGGAGGGCCATTGTCGCTGATCAACACTCGAGGAACCCCATACCGGGATATGATCTGAGTTTGAAGGAACTTGAGGATCTGCTGCCCCGTCGTCTTGGCCAACGCCTTAGCCTCTATCCACTTCGAGAAGTAATCGATGACCACGAGTAAATATTTGCACTGACCTTTTGCTTGTGGAAGAGGTCCCACCAAATCAATGCCCCACTGCGCGAAGGGCCATGCACTCCTGATGGACATCAAGTCCGCGGCGGGGGCCATGATATTCGGAGCGTACCTCTGGCACGCATCACAGGATTGGACCATTGCTGTCGCTTCCTTGTTCATCGAAGGCCAATAGTAGCCTAGATTCAACGCCTTCCGCACAAGTGATCGGGCCCCTTCATGACAGGCCGCGACTCCCTCGTGCAGTTCTCTCAGGATCCGATTTGTATCAGGCTCCGCCACACATTTCAGAAAAGGCTTTACATGCCCCCTCTTGTATAACTGGTTGTCCACCATCACGTAGTCGTTCGCGATTCGACGTAGCCTGACAGCTGCCACTTCATCATCGGGGAGTGCCCCCGTAGTCAGGTATGTGACCATCGGGGTCATCCAGGTGGGTTTCTCTTCTTCCTCCGATCCTGTTTCAATGGCGCAAACCTCTGTCGGATCGATGGTTGAGATGATTACTTTCTCCAGAAAGTGTACCTTCCAATTTTCCTCGGGGGCCACTCCCAGAGCAAACTTGCTTAGGGCGTCTGCCTCCGCATTTTCTTCTCTCGGGATTGCCTCGATATCGAAGCTTTTGAAGCTTCCCTTCAAAGTCTGCACCTCGTGCAAATACTTCCTCATTGTCGGGCTCTTGGCTTCATAGTTCCCTGGACTTGATTCACGATCAAGCTGGCATCGCACTTTACTTTCAAATGGTCGACTCCTGCCCCCGATCCTTCTACACTAGACGAACCATCAGTGTACATCTCCCAAGCGTTCTCCTCATTTGGCTGTCCTGGCTGTTCTGTTATCGGGACCTGTTCTGCTATCGTCATGGTTGCCCCCTCTGCGGGACCCGTTACTTCCAGATCGGGTGCCGTAGACTCAGCTATAAAATCTGCCAATGCCTGGCCTTTAATAACAGTTCGCGGAGCAAAGTGGATACGGAACTCCGTAAGCTCGATGGCCCATTTCACCAATCTCCCCGACGCCTCCGGTCGGTTCAAAAAGTGCTTCAAGGGCTGATTAGTTAACACCGTAACTTCGTGGGCATGGAAGTAAGGTCGTAGCTTTCGAGCGGCAACAATCAACGCAAAGAGATACTTCTCAATAGCGGGATAATTTATTTCAGACTTGGAAAACGCCTTGCTTACATAATAGACAGGCACTTGGTTGCCCTTGACAATCTTAATCAAAACAGAACTAACAGCAACTTCAGAAACCGCCAAATAGAGATAAAGCGGCTCGCCTGGCACCGGTTTCGCCAACGGCGGGAGGGTACGGAGGTGTTGCTTGAGTGCTTGGAATGCCTCCTCGCACTTGTCGGACCATTCAAACTTCTTATGGGCCCTTAGCACGTCAAAAAATGGCATGGCTCGGTCACTTGCCTTGGATAGGAATCGATTCATCGCGGCCAACCGGCCATTCAGTACTTGAACCTCCCGATGAGTCTTCGGGGACTGCATCTCCTTGATCGCTCGTAGCTTCTCGGGATTCACCTCGATCCCTCTCTGGCTCACCATGAACCCTAGGAACTTCCCCGAGTTGACCCCGAAAGCACATTTGTCTGGGTTCAACCGAACCTGATGAAACCTCATCCGCTCAAACGCCGCCGCCAAGTTTTGGACATGGTCTCCTGCCTGTCGGGACTTCACGAGCATGTCATCCACATACGCCTCCATCGTCTTTCCCAGCATGTCCCCGAACAACTTGTTCACCATCCGCTGGTAAGTTGCTCCGGCATTGATCAATCCGAAGGGCATCACGTCGTAGTGATAGACGTCACTATCAGCATAGAAGGCTGTATGGGGGGCATCCTCCTTCGCCATCTTGATCTGGTCCCGATGTATCCCGAGTAGGCATCCATGAAGCTCAACAACTCATGTCCCGATGTGGCATCCACCAACTGGTCGATCCTCGGGAGCGGGTAGCAATCCTTCGGGCAGGCTTTGTTCAAGTCGCGGAAATCGACACACATCCGCCACTTCCCATTACTCTTTCGCACCAGGACTGGGTTAGCGACCCAAGTCTGGAATCGGAGCTCCTTGATGAATCCAGCGTCGAGCAGTCTGCCCACCTCTTGCTGGATCGCGATTCTCTTGTCCGCGCCCATCGGACTCCTCCTTTGCGCGATAGGCTTGATCGCGGGATCAATTTTCAGCTTGTGTACGATCATGTCCGGGCTGATTCCTGGCATATCACTCGGGGACCAGGCAAACAGCTCCTTGAACTCCTTCAGGAGCTCGATCAACTCTCGGGCTCTTTCCTCCGACAAAGCAGACCCGATCTTCACCTTCCTTCGAGGTCCATCAATCTCAACCTCCTTCAGATCCTCCATGGGGGCGGGCCGCCCAAACTCCTCTCGAGGATCGGCATCGGTTTGCAAGACAGCCATTGCTTCCCTTCTTCTCCTTCGAGTGGCATTAACATAGCACTTTCGTGATGCCACCTGGTCGCCCTTAACCTCTCCGACACCATGGTCAGTCGGGAACTTCATCTTCTGGTGGACGGTCTATGCAACTGCCATGAGAGGGTTGATGGTGGTTCTCCCGATGATAGTGTTGTATGTTCCCGCGGATTCTACCACGACGAAGTCCACGTTCCGCCGTTCCATCTTCTAGCCACTACCAAACTCCACCGGTAAGGTAATCATCCCCAACGGATAGGAAGTCGATCCAGAGATGCCCACCATCGGGAAGTTCACCCGCGTCAGGTCCTTCTTCGTCTTTCCCATGGCCTCCAGGGCATCCATGAAAAGAATGTCGGAGGAGCTCCCTCCGTCTATCAGGATCCGCTTCATTTCGAATCCGTCCACGTCCAGGGTTACAACCAAGGCGTCATCGTGGGGGCTCTCCACGCCTATCAAATCCTCCGCCGAGAAAGAAATCACCATTTTCTCCTTTAGAGTCCACGACCGGGACCTCTTGCCTAGCACCACAGCAGCGGAGATGCGAGAAGCATAATTCTCCCTAGAAGCAGTGGTGTCACCTCCCGCTGCCATTCCTCCATGAATGACGTTAATGGTTCCCCGTCTCTCCTTACGGGCACCGGAACCAGAAGGCTCCGACTCAATCTTCTACTTCTTCGGGGATCGGTCACGGGACTTGGAACGGGACTACGACCGACTTTTGGAACGGGATCGACACCTTCCCCTTCCGACGAACTCCTTCAGCTTCCCCTTCTGGATCAGCTTCTCTATCTCCTTCTTCAACTCCCGACAATCATCTGTGTCGTGACCATTGGCTCGATGGTACCGACAATAATGATCAGAGCGGCCTCCCAAGAACTCTCCTTCCTTCCTCGGGGGGTATCGGGCGAGACCTTGCCGATCCATCACAGCTAGCACGGAGGTCATCGAGCTGTTGATGGGAATACTACGACCTTCGCGGTTATCCTTCTTCGGAGGACGCCTGTCCTCCCTTCTCTCGGGGTGACCACGGTTCTTACTCCCCTCCAACTTGTCGCTCCCTTTGCGATCATCCGACAGCTTGGACGATGGCTTTCCTCTTCCCGACTTCGGAGGATCAAGCTCTCCGGCAGCAATCTTCGACTGCTGGACGTCGATTTGCTGTTTCACCCTCGCTTGCAGGGCCTCCATACTCCACACAGCCTTCGCGGCTACACTGTGCATCAGATGGGACCCATATGGAGCTGATAGGTTCCGAAGGAAAGTGCGGATGGTCTCGCCCTCCGATATTTCTTCATCAATTTCCGCAGCACTTGCGGTGAACCGTTGGTAGTAGTATGCCAACGATTCATCGGATCTTTGCACCACCTGGGTCAAGGACCTCACGCTCTTCAGAAGACGCCTCCGACCTTGATATTGCTTGATGAAGCGATCGTGCATATCAGCCCAGCATGTAATGCTTCCCGGTGGTAGGCTGAAAAACCAGGTCATGGCCCTTTCTCCCAGGGTGATCGGGAACAGTGAACATACGAGGTCATCATTCGAGGTCCTTCCCATGCAAGCCTGGACGTGTCTCTGAACATGTCGGACTGGGTCTCCTTCACCATCGTACTCCTTGATGGTCGGAATGCCTAGCCCTGGCGGGGCGACAGTATCCAGCAGCCGTGGAACGAAAGGATGACTAGATCGATCCCTTAGCTCCAATGTCATTTGCTTCTGATCACCCATGTAGATGCTGACAATTTTCACCACCTGATCGGGGGTGATGGGGCCATTCAGGGGAATGGTCCTGTTCTGCACTGGTCCCGGGCCGTCGACCACGAACTTCTCCAAATGCGCGGGTTCCTTACCCCTACTCCTGGGCTGAATCTCCTGAACCTCCTGTTCTTCTGGAGCCACCCTCGGAGGGGGTGGGGGCAGCTCTTCTCGCGGAGGCAACTCCTCCGCCCTCCTGGCGGCCTCTCTCTTGTCCAACAGAGCCTCCATGGCTGCCAAGAACATAGGCATAGCATCTGCCACCGCCTTGGTCAACTCCGAGTTTGAAGAAGAGCCTACTTCCCTTCGCGGGACTTCCTCTCTATGCTCCACCGGGTTTGGGGGAGCATCCACCTCCCTTCGGGGGATATCTTGCCTGTTCAGCGTCGTGTCTCGGACTGAGACCTCATCATCACCGTGCCCCCCTGTCTGAGAAACAGCAGGGTACTCACCTTGTTCAGCAACATGTTCCGGCAACGGGGAATTCACAGTTCCAGCGGGGCGAGAACTGCCAGCCTGAACTTGCTTCTTCTTGCCACCACCGGCCATTGATCTGGTAGAAACTATTTTGGCTTTTTGTTAGGTTCCCACAGACGGCGCCAATGTAGGATCACGAGGCGAAGCTCCGTTACGTCCTTGACGGAAAGCTTGGACTCCTGGGCTCCGCGTAATCCTGCAAAAGGGGATGACCTGGGTGGTGACTCAGAATCCCTCTCCGATGCTTAAATGAGTATATGATCAATGGGGTGATAGCAGTAATCTAAGTGCGTATTAGATAGATGGTTTTCTGAGGTAACTTCCTCCTATATATAGGAGGGAAAGCTACTCAGTTACCTGTGACCGTGATTGGCCGTTTTACCCATGATTCCGCATATCTCGCTACGATTCCGTATATCTCGTTCAGGATTCCATATATCTCGCCCCACGCTTCGCGTATCTTGCGCACTCTCCAAGTATCTCGGGCACGCCCTGCGTATCTCGGGGGAGTTTATCTATATCTTTAACCGTCTTCCCACTACTCTATCTAGTAGGCGGGTTTCTCGGTCTTATCCTCCTATCACAAGTCCCAACTTCTGTCGGGGACTCCAGAGTTGTCTTCATTCTAGGTCACCACCCAGGACCCTTTGTCTCACGAGACAGGTCCAGCCTCCGCGGGGCTTTATTATCGGGGCATTTACTAAGGCATATCGGGGCCTTCTTAGAGGCTTATTGTCGGGAGCATTCAGCTCATATATCGGGACTGCTAGGATCGGAACCCTTCGTACTGGGCTTCTGAGCCTTCCAGGATTTTTACGGGGCTCACTGGACCTACTCGTCGTCCATTGGCTGTTAACGGGGCTAACGATTACATCGGAGCCCATCAATCCGTATCTACACCACGACCCAATCTGTTATCCGTACCGCAACGTATGTGTCAACGAATTCGGTGTTAGCTGACCGGTGTTAGGGTGATGGTTGCTAGAGTTGGGTGGTGGTCGGCTGGAGTAGGGTGGTGGCCGGATGGACTAGGGTGGTGGTCGGTCGGAGTAGGGTGGTGGTCGGCTGTAGTAGGGTGTTGATCGACCGGAGTTGGGTGTTGGCCCCTTCAGAGTAAGGTGGTGACCAGCAGGAGTAGTGGTGGTGGTCTCCGATGTTGGGTGGTACCTGACTGAAGTCATGGTGGTGGTCACCAGTGTTGGGCAGTAGCTGACTGGAGTCGTGACGGTGTTCGCAGGAGTAGTCGTGTTAGTCGCCAGAGTCTTGGTGGTGGTCGCCGAAGTTAGGCGTTTGCCGTCCGGAGTCTTGGTAGTGGCCGTTTGAATTAGTGGCTATGGTCGTTTGGAGTCGGGGAAGTGGCCGATCCAAGTCTTGGCCGGTTGAATTAATGGCTATGGCCGTTTGGAGTCGTAGAAATGGCCACCAAACGAAGTACATATATGATTGATATTAGTTAAATTATAAAGATCCACGGTTTATACGGATCAACCCGTATCCAATCCATATATATATATATATATGGATATATTTCAATTATTCGTATTAGTTCCGCAGATTCATGGTGCGGATATCCGCAGTAAAATGTTGTGTGGTTTATCCGCGGAGCGGGTAAAACCTATATCCATTTCCATCCTTAGTTATAACACATATATGTTTTTTAATAATCACGGTAATGTTGGAGGGCGTTTTATGGGAACATTTCTTGAAATATGTTATTACAAATAATATAAATCTGCTTGCTCCGTATTTCTTTTGTTTAATTCAGTTACTTTCGTCTTCCTTGTGTTTAGTTCAGTTACTATGTTCAAGGTATTGACCCTTGAATATATTGATCTCTGGTGTTTCTTTCTTATTTTGGGATGTATTGTTACAGTCCAAGTGCTTTGAACGTGATTATGTAAAGCACGCCCATAATGTGTTCGATAAAATGCTGGAGAAATATGTTCTATCTTTGATAAGTCTAAGTTTTTGGGTTTGTAAGAAGGGATCATTCAAGAGATGCAGTTTCATTGTTTTTTATATGGTTGATCCAGGTGTTCAACTCAATTCAGTTTCAATAGATTGTTATATCTGCATGCTCCATCTTTCATGGTCTTGCATTAGAGTAGTGAGTCTGTGGTTTCACAGAAGATGAGGATTTAAAATGTAACACTGAGATGGTTAATATAATTGATATGTACATGATATGTGCAACTTTAGAAAATGCTAAATAGATATTCGGTGAACGCGTTCAGAGAAACTTGGTTCCTATACAACCGTGTCAAATACTGCATGATTGGGCCAATTTCAGTATTCATATAGAGTGTTTGCACACGAGTCTCCTTCGTGGGCTTCTTCTTCTCGAGCTCCTACTTCTTGGGCTTTCTCCTTCTCGAATCTCTACTTTGTGGGCTTCTTCTTCCCGTTTCCTCACCTTGGTTACCTGTAAATGGGCACCGGGGGGTCTCGGTAAGCCCACTCCGATGCTTAAATAAGTATAAGGTTTAGAGAGAGGTAATGAGCTTAGAGAGAGAGAGTGATGGATTACCTTCAAATGAGGAGAGGAGATCTCTATTTATAGAGTTCCTATTGGACCGCCCCGGTTCCAGTGATTTCCTAGTCCAGTTGTGGCAGTTTCGTAATATAAGTTGGTCTTGACCGTAAGTAAGGTGTGTTTGATCTCTGTTCGACCGTAGATAAGCTAGATATGGCTAAATGTTGGTAAATGATCACCATGGGCGAGCCCTGGGCGAAATATCGTCCGAGGGTAGGGGTTTAGGCGAGGGGAACTTGTCCGGACGGAGGGGGATACCCGGATGGGTATCCTCGGAGCCTTGCTCGGGTACCCGAGTGAGAGGGCCTCATCCGGGTGCCCGAGCAGGCAGCTCTCGCTCGGGTTACCTCCGAGGGATTTCCGTCCCTCGGGGCTTTCCGGGTGGATTTCGCCACTCGGGTGTTTTTTGGGCCTACTGTTGGGCCTCGGGTGTCTATTCTCTACGTTTCAAATTATAATAGAACATGGCCCATTTATCGGGTCCAATTTATAATAGCTTGGGCGTATAACCAACATTTTCCCCAGAGTCAAGGAATGGTTCAGCCTTTTCTTGACTCTATTTTTGCGGAATATCGTCCAAGCGAGTTGTAAGGCGTACCTTTGTGACGATCTCGACCTTTATCGAGTGCTCGAGACGCACCGTGATTCTTCTTGCCCCCTGTTTAGAGAAGCTTAATACTTACACGAAAAATGCTTTTATTAGTTTAAGCAAATTTACGTTATATGACAATATTATACGCGGGTAAAAATTACGAGCATTGGTCTAGTTTTAGTTAGCCCTTGGACTGTTTCCTTTTATTCGTGTCTCATTTTTATTGGAGCTTTCTAGAGAAAATCCTTGGCATGTCCCATTATAAGGCATGTTTTTGTACTCCCCTTCATTATTTCCCCCACTTTCATTTTCCTAAAGCCCCCTCCTCCTTCATCTTTTCTAGAGCATCTTCTTCTCCTCCCAACCTAGGTTTTGTCCACTTTACTCATCTTATAAACAGGGAGTCCTATGAGGGTTTTATAAGGCTAAAGAAAACTATCCTCCCTAAAACACCTGAGAAAAGAGGTGCCAAATTGTGTCAAGCAGTTTACTCCAGAAGATCCATATGCGAAGAATCGAATGAGGCTTTGCTGTGAGGCATAATCCGCGTAGGGCTTCTCTAAAAGGAACCTCTACATGGAACCGTCCGGCGGATCGAGAACTCCCCTCAACGGTCTTGGACTACGTGGAAGCATTGTATGTATGTGCACCTTATTCCGCTGCGTAGTAGTTACTACGCACGTATCTTGAATTTTTTCCGTAGTATTAATCCCCTAAATCCTTCAGTGGTATCAGAGCCCGTGTTAGGGAGTTCTTGTTTTTGATAAATTGGTGTTCTTGATTTTTATTGTTGGTGGCCGAAATTTTAACTTGGTTTTCAAAGTTTTAAAATTTTCAATTTTTGGGGTAAATTGTGTTGGCCGTGATTTTTCATGACATTCATAGTGAAGTTTGATGTTCATAGTGAAGTTTGATGTTCACGATCTTCAAGAAAAACAAGACTTTTATCAAAATCAAACTTTGGATTCTTGAGCTTTGCAAGATTTGATCTGAAATTTGACTACAAACCCTAATTTTGGTGTTTTCATCCGAACTGTTCCTTAAGGTGTTCAAGGTGAAAATTTCAATTCTTAGTCCACAAGTAACCCTAAAGTGACCGAAATCTTTGAGAAAATACTAGGCCGAAATTTTTAATTCCGATGGATTAGGCCAAAATTAGGGCTAGGTTCACAAAATAATTGTGGATAGTAACTATCAATATATCTAGCACAATATTAGGAAACTATATATTAATGATAATATAATTGACTAAAATATTGAGAAAATATATATTATTGATGAAAATATATCCCTAATATTGAATATTGTCAATAATATATTTATATATATATATATATATATATATATATAGTGTTGCCAAATATATATATGTATACATATTGTTGATTGATTATATATCTCTAAATATAGAATCTTGACAATAAATATATATATGTTTGTGCCGAATTATATATATATATGTGTGTGTGTGTGTGTGTAGAAAGTTAGAACTTATTTTATCATTAATTATTACTTGGAGGCCAAATTAAGTTTTTAGTGGACTTTAAAATCCTACTTGAACCACAAGTATCAATTTATGCTGAACCCTTTGGGTATGGACTGTTAGATATCTGTCAAATTCGGGTTCGTATTTACATTTCGGGCCTCGCAAAATACTCCAAAACCCGTAAAAGAACTCTTCCGCGGACACCCAAGTCTAAAACGGTCCGGAATACGCGCAGTACCCGGACCGGAGGACTTCCGGATTGCCTAAGGCAATTTGGACCCGGCCCGGATTTCTAAACAATCCGGGTAGGTCCGGATTACTGATGTTCTCCGCGCGCTCATCCCGATTATTTTGCCAAGTGCGAGAAGTCGGTGCATGCATAGTCCACCTTGATGACGGTATACGTTTTCTTCATACCGATATCAAGCCGTTCGAAACTGGGCATGATCCTTAGGTTCCCTATAAATAGGGGCTTAGGTCTCCCATTTTAGACAACTCCCTCATTTTGGACTCTGGATGCCCTGACTTCTCTCTAAAAAGGCTTTCTCTCTCTAGAGATTATGACTTGAGCGTCGGAGAGGGTCCAAACAGCATTCCCTTCTCTCCCACGCTGGTTACTGCCCCTCATGCAGGATCCGAAGTTCGAGAGTTCGAGGTCGAGAGCTTGAAGATTAGTTCGAGGATCGTGTTTCAAGGATCGCGGCGTACGCGTCCTTGTACACACATCCCTAACCTGTTCGTGAAAAAGAAGCCCGAAGCTACCCAAGTGGAAGCAGACTTAACATTTGGCGCCGTTTGAGTGATTCGAATAAAAATCCGTCCCGTACCGCAAGCCATGACAGGAAGACGACCAAAGAAGGCAGGTGCAAGCAAGGTGAAACCAACGAGAAGCCAACCAGGATTTTCTCATATTCCGGAGGCAGAATCTACGGCTTCATCCATGCCATCCACAAATGCACCTCCTGCACAATATGGGCCGGAAGATAAAAACAATGCGCCTGCGCAAGAGCAAAGGATGAGGATGAATCAGGAAGTCCCATCGGGGATACCAGCTGAGGAAGCACAGCAAAAACCAAGGAATGCAACCAACATGCCTCCAGTCACACCGGCGATGATGGCGGCACTTGAAGAACTCCCTGCTCTCAGGGAGATCTTAAGGATTCAAGGATATGCTGCACCTCCGCCACCACCCCCGCATGCTAACGAACAAGCTGCACCAGCTAGGGAGGCGTCACATGACGCCAACCAGCAAAAGCCGCAACATCCAGAGGGAGTAGGAGACTCCGAAGATACCTACCGACAGGCCAGGTAGGAGCCAGCACGTTCATACACCCCAAGTGTTAGCATGAAGCAACAACAAGGAGTAAGATGGAAGCAACCTCCTGTGAGCAATTTACAACGCCTACACAAGGAAGATAGCTTCAAGACAGCAAGCCATGCTGACACATGCAACGATGGGTGGAGGAGGCCCGCAAACGACAATGACATCCCAATCACGGGACTTACGGCTAAGGCCTTAGAAGAAATGATTGAGAGAAAGATGAAGCAATCGAAGATGAAGGGAATGCATGCCCTGGAAGAGAATGCATCACATCCATTCTCTGATGAACTAGTGCATGATGGGCTTCGCTATGGCCGTTAGGCCCTTTAACGGCGAGGAAACGGTGAATAGGCCCATTGGGCCCTAAAATGGAGGTCAAGAAGACCAAGGTGAAGGGTCCCGACATAGGGAGTCCCGATGATGAAAGGTCCCGACAGTGTCGGTCCCGATAGGTGAGCTGGAAGCTCCCGATGAGATGCCTTTAAGTAGGCCCCGATGATGAATCCCTGAGAATGATTGGCCCTGTCACGATGACGAGGGGCACCGAGCGGTGACACAATGAGATAACTCTGGAGTCCCCGATACTGGTCGGGACTTGCTATCAGAGGTTGAGGCCGAGATACGCGGGGCGTGGCCGAGATACGCGGAGCGTGGCCGAGATACGCGGGGCGTGGCCGAGATAAGCGAGATCATGGCCTAGATAGGCGGGATCGTGCCCGAGATACGCGGAATATGGGCTAACCACCCCAACGGTTCACAAGGTAACTGAGGTACCTTTCTGCCTATAAAAGGGCAGAGGTTACCTCAGATCAGATTACGTTTTGAGATACACCCTTTGAACTTGTTGCTTGCCAGTTCATACGAGATACTCATTTAAGCATCGGAGAGGGATTCTGGGTCACCGCCCGGTCTATCCCCTCTTGCAGGATTACGTGGAGCAAAGGAGCATGGGTCGCCGTCAAGACTGTACCGGAGTTCCACCATGATCCAACATTGGCGCCGTCTGTGGGAACGTGACAAAAAGCTAATATGCCTTCTACTCGTTCAATGGCGGCTGGCAAGCAAAGAAGACAAGGACAATCTGGTGGTTCCCGTCATCCTGCTGGGACGACTCTGAATTCACCACCGCCGGAGGATGCTGAGGACCAGAATCTCCCTGCTGAGGTCTCCCAGACAGGGGGGCACAACGAAGTTCCCGAAGATGCTGCTCAGCACCAAGAGAATAGGGAGCAGGAGGCTCCTTCGAATGCGGACCTGACGAAGGCTGTGGCGGAGGCCATGCCGATGTTTCTGGCAGCCGTGGAGGCTCTCTTAGATCGGAGAGAGGCTGCGAGGAGACAAGAGGAAGTGCCCCCACCAGCAGAGGCTCAGAATGTACAGGGGACCCAACCTCGGAGCCAGGACAAGGGTAAGGAGCCCGCTCAGTCAGAGCGATTTGTGGTCGATGGGCCAGGACCCGTACAGCATAAGACCATTCCCCTTAATGGTCCTATTACCCCCGATCAGGTGGTGAAGATCGTAAACATCTGCATGGGAGAGCAGAAGCCACTCCTGCCGGGACTGAGAGATCGATCCTCTCATCCCTTCGTTCCCCGACTGATAGACACCCTCGCCCCGCCAGGGCTGGGTATCCCTACGATTAAGGAGTATGATGGCGAGGGAGATCTGGTTCGTCATGTCCAGAAGCACCTCATGGCGTGTCTGGGCAGAGCCCCGAATGAAGATATCGTGTGTACATTGTTCCCGAACACACTTGGTGAGAGAGCCCTGACCTGGTTCTTCAGTCTGCCCCCAGGGTGCATCACTTGCTGGGCTGATATGCACGACCGCTTTATTCAGCAGTATCAGGGTCGCCGACGTCTGTTGAAGAGTGTGAGGTCCCTGGCCCAGGTGGTACAGAGGCCCGATGAGTCGCTGGCACACTATTACCAACGATTCACTGCCAGCGTGGTGGAGATTGATGAGGAGATTTCGGAGGGCGAGACCATCCGTACCTTCATTCGGAACCTAACAGCTCCTTACGGTTCCGATTTGATGCACAGCGTGGCTGAGAAGGCTGTGTGGAATATGGAAGCATTGCAGAAAAGGGTGAAGCGGCAAATCGACGTCCAGGAGTCGAAAATAGCTTCTGGAGAGCTTGAGCCCCCGAAGTCAGATAAGGGAAAGCAGTCGCTCAAACCCTTGGACGATCGTAAGTCGAAGGATAAATCCGAGAGTAGTCGGAGTCGAGGCCGCTCTGATCGAAGGGAGGTTAGGCGTTCCTCGAGGAAAGACAGGCGGGAGGATCATAACATTCCTCTCAACAGCTCTATGGTGGAGGTGTTAACGGTCATGGATCGACAGGGTATCTCCAGGTACCCCATGAAGAAGGAAGTAGAATTTTTGGGATCCCGCACTGATCGTTACTGTCGATTTCACCGCGCAAATGGTCATGGCACTAATCATTGTCGGGAACTGAAGAAGGAGATCGAAAAGCTGATCCAGAAGGGGAAGCTTAAGGAGTTTGTCGGGGAGAAGCGGTGTCGATCCCGTTCTCGATCCCGATCGCGGTCCCGTTCCCGATCTCGCGGTCGGTCCCCAAAGAAGAAGAGGTCTGAGCCGGAGTCTTCTGGTGCTCGTAAGGAGAAGCGGGGAACTATCAACGTGATTCATGGAGGATTTGTCGCGGGAGGTGATACCTCGGCCTCTCGAGAGGTCTATGCCTCTAGAATTTCTGCCGGTGTGGTGCTGGGTAAGAGGTCCTGATCCTGGACCGTGAAGGAAGAGATGGTGATTTCCTTTTTCCGCGGAGGACCTGATAGGAGTGGAGACTCCACATGATGACGCTCTGGTCATGACCCTTGACGTGGATGGGTACGAGATGAAGCGGTTTTTGATCGACGGAGGGAGCTCCTCCGATATTCTGTTTTTGGATGCACTAGAAGCCATGGGGAAAACGAAGAAGGATCTCAAGGAGGTGAACTTCCCGATGGTCGGGTTCTCTGGCATTACCTCCTATCCGCTGGGAATGATCACCTTACCAGTGGAATTTGGTAGCGGGTGGAAGGCAGAGAGGAGAAACGTGAACTTTGTGGTAGTTGAGTCCGCGGGGACCTATAACGCGATTATCGGGAGAACCACCATCAACCCCCTGATGGCAGTTGCCTCGACTGTGCACCAGAAGACGAAGTTCCCGACTGACCACGGAGTTGGGGAGGTCAAGGGCGACCAGGTGGCTTCCAGGAGGTGCTACATTAATTCCACTCGACGGAAGAGACGAGAGGCCATGGCTATCCTCCAGACCGATGCCGATCCCAGAGAGGATTATGGGTGTCCCGCCCCCATGGAAGATTTGAAGGAGGTCGAGATTGACGGACCTCAGAGAAGGTGAAAATCGGGTCCGCCCTGTTTGACGAGAGGGCCCGAGAATTGATTGAGCTGCTGAAGAAGTTCAAGGAGCTATTTTCCTGGTCCCCGACTGACATGCCAGGAATTAGCCCCGACGTGAATGTGCACGAGTTGATGATTGATCCTGCGATCAAGCCTATCGCGCAGAAGAGGCGTCCGATGGGCGCAGACAAGAGGATCGCCATCCAGCAGGAAGTGGGCAGATTGCTCGATGCTGGGTTTATCAAGGAGCTCCTATTCCAGACTTGGGTCGCCAACCCGGTGCTGGTGAAGAAGAGCAATGGGAAGTGGCGGATGTGTGTTGATTTCCGCGACCTGAATAAGGCTTGCCCGAAGGACTGTTACCCGCTTCCGAGAATCGACCAGCTGGTGGATGCCACATCGGGACATGAGTTGTTGAGCTTCATGGATGCGTACTCGGGCTATAATCAGATCAAGATGGCTAAGGAAGATGCTCCCCACACTGCCTTTTATGCCGACAGTGACATCGATCATTATGATGTCATGCCTTTCGGACTGATCAATGCTGGGGCAACCTACCAGTGGATGGTGAACAAGCTGTTCGGAGATATGTTGGGGAAAACCATGGAGGCTTACGTAGACGATATGCTGGTAAAGTCCCGACAAGCTAAGGATCATGTGCACAACCTAGCTACAACGTTTGAGCGTATGAGGCTTCATCAGGTTCGCTTGAACCCGACAAAGTGCGCCTTCGGAGTTCACTCGGGGAAGTTTTTGGGCTTTATGGTGAGTCAAAGAGGAAATGAGGTGAACCCCGAGAAGCTGAGGGCGATCGAGGAGATGCAGTCTCCGATAAATTATCGGGAGGTGCAAGTGCGGAATGGCCGACTGGCTGCAATGAATCGCTTCCTGTCCAAGGAAAGTGACCGATCGATGCCCTTTTTTGAAGTTTTGAGGGCCAACAAGAAGTTTGAGTGGACACCCAAGTGTAAAGAGGCGTTCCAGGCACTCAAGCAGCACCTTCGCACCCTCCCGCCGTTGGCGAAACCAGTCCCAGGCGAGCCGCTCTATCTATACTTGGCTGTTTCTGAATTTGCCATTAGCTCTGTGTTAGTGAAGGTTGTTGAGGGTAATCAAGTCCCCGTTTATTATGTAAGCAAGGCGTTTGCCAAATCTGAAATGAATTATTCCGCCGTTGAGAAGTATCTCTTTGCGTTGATTATTACTGCTCGGAAGCTGAGGCCTTACTTCCACGCGCATGAGATTACCGTGTTGACGAATCAGCCTTTGAAGCATTTTTTGAACCGACCTGATGCGTCGGGGAGATTAGTCAAATGGGCAGTCGAGCTTAGTGAGTTTCGCATACACTTTGCTCCGAGGACGGCTATTAAGGGCCAGGCGTTGGCGGATTTCATAGCAGAATCTACAGCCCCCGATCTGGAAGAAGCGGGCCCTGTAGAGGGTGAAACCATGGCGGTCCCGATAGCAGAACAACCAGAGATGGAAGAGCAATCAGAACAACCAAACGAGGAAAATACCTGGGAGATGTACACTGATGGCTCCTCGAGTTCAGACGGATCAGGAGCAGGCTTTGTGTTGATACCACCAGGCGGGGGTGAGCCCCTGCGATATGCTTTTGCCTTAACATTTAGGGCCACGAACAACGAAGCTGAGTATGAGGCTCTCATCACGGGCCTGAAAATTGCTAAAGGTACGTGAGTTGCTCACCTGAGAGTGAAGTGTGATGCGGGCCTGATCGTGAATCAAGTCCAAGGGCGATACGAGGCGAAGAGCCCGATGATGAGAAAGTACCTTCGTGAGGTGCAAGTCTTGAGGGTCCCGATAGCAGAACAACAGAAGATGGCAGAGCAACCAGAACAACAAAACGAGGAAAATATCTGGGAGATGTACACGGATGGCTCCTCGAGTTCAGACGGATCAGGAGCAGGCTTTGTGTTGATACCACCAGGCGGGGGTGAGCCTCTGCGATATGCTTTGGCCTTAACATTTAGGGCCACGAACAACGAAGCTGAGTATGAGGCTCTCATCACGGGCCTGAAAATTGCTAAAGGTACGGGAGTTGCTCACCTGAGAGTGAAGTGCGATGCGCGCCTGATCGTGAATCAAGTCCAAGGGCGATACGAGGCGAAGAGCCCGATGATGAGAAAGTACCTTCGTGAGGTGCAAGTCTTGAAGGTCCCGATAGCAGAACAACCAGAGATGGCAGAGCAACCAGAACAACAAAACGAGGAAAATACCTGGGAGATGTACACGGATGGCTCCTCGAGTTCAGACGGATCAGGAGCAGGCTTTGTGTTGATACCACCAGGCGGGGGTGAGCCCCTGCGATATGCTTTGGCCTTAACATTTAGGGCCACGAACAACGAAGCTGAGTATGAGGCTCTCATCACGGGCCTGAAAATTGCTAAAGGTACGGGAGTTGCTCACCTGAGATTGAAGTGCGGTGCGGGCCTGATCGTGAATCAAGTCCAAGGGCCATACGAGGCGAAGAGCCCGATGATGAGAAAGTACCTTCGTGAGGTGTAAGTCTTGAAGGAAAGCTTCAAAAGCTTCGACATTGAGGCGATCCCGAGGGAAGAAAACGTGGAAGCGGATGCCTTGAGCAAATTTGCTTTGGGGGCACCCCTGGAGGAAAATCGGAAGGTGCACTTTCTGGAGAAGGTGATCTTGTCGACCACCGACCCATCGGAGGTGTGTGCTATTGAAGCAGGATCGGAGGAGGAGCCCACTTGGATGACCCCGATAGTCGCGTAGCTGACTACGGGGGCAGTCCCCGATAATGAAGTAGTAGCTAACAGGATACGTCGGATCGCGGTTAACTACGTGATGCTGGACAATCAGCTATAAAAGAAGGGCTGGTTCTCGACTCCGTACTTGAAGTGTGTGGCTGAGCCTGACACAAGTCGATTCCTGAGGGAGGTGCATGAAGGGATCGCGGCTTGTCACGAAGGAGCCCGATCCATTATGAGGAAAGTGCTGAACATGGGCTATTATTGGCCTACAATGAGCAAGGAGGCGACGACGTTAGTCCGATCCTGCGACGCGTGCCAGAGGTATGCCCCGAATATCGTGGCTTCAGCTGCTAATCTGACGGCTATCAAGAGTGCTTGGCCCTTCGCGCAGTGGGGCATCGACCTGGTGGGACCTCTCCCACAGGCACAAGGTCAGTGTAAATATTTGCTGGTAGCTATCGATTATTTTTCGAAATGGATAGAAGCTAAGGCGTTGGCCAAGACGACGGGAAACCGGATCGTCAAGTTTCTCCAGACTCATATTATATCCAGATACGGAATTCCCAAGGTGGTGATCAGCGACAATGGTCCACCGTTTAATGGGGCTCAAGTGAAGGAGTATCTGGAGGAGTTGAACGTCGAGCATCGGACAACCTCTGTCCACCATGCTCAGACTAATGGCTAGGTGGAATCAGCCAACAAAATCGTGATGGATGGCCTGAAGAAAAGGGTCTATGCCTTGAAGGGCAAATGGCTAAACGAGCTGGAAAACGTGCTTTGGGTTGTTAGAACGACACCCAAACGATCAACTGGGGAGACTCCGTTTGGCCTTGTTTATGGCACGGAGGCTGTTGCTCCCATTGAGGTAGCTGTGGCGTCCCATCGGATAAGATATTATGAGCCTTTGACGAATGATGAAATGAGACGTCTGGATTTGGACCTGCTCGAAGAGAAGAGGCGGGAAGCCGATGAAGTCTAGGCTCGAATGCGTTTGGCGGCGGCCAGGTATTACAATCGGCGAGTTAAGTCCCGACAATTCTTCGTCGGGGAGCTGGTTTGGCGTCGCAACGAGTTTACCCTTTTGGATCGAATCAACAAGATGTCACCAAAATGGGAAGGACCTTACAAGGTCGTGGGGATGCCAGCTCCGAATGCGTACAAGTTGGAATACCTCGATGGCAGAGTATTGAAGCATTCTTTTAGTGGCGAACACTTGAAGAAATGTCATGCTTGAGAAAAGTCGCCTTAAGTGGTGCCCGATGAAAAGTCGCCTTAAGTGGTGCCCGATGTAAAATCGCCTTAAGTGGTGTAAGATATTTATCGTTTGATTCGATGTAAGCAAGTTTTGTGCCATCAATGAATAAAGAGGTTGCTTCCGATCAGATTATTCTTAGATTTATTCTAAGTGTTGTTTAAAAGCCGCCTTAAGTGGTGCACGAGAAAAGCCGCCTTAAGTGGTGCACGAGAAAAGCCACCTTATGGGGTGCACGAGAAAAGCCGCCTTAAGTGGTGCACGAGAAAAGTCGTCTTAAGTGATGCATGATTCTTAGATTTATTCTAAGTGTTGTTAAGTCGTCTTAAGTGATGCACGAGGTTAAGTCGTCTTAAGTGATGCATGATTCTTGAATTTATTCTTAGTATTGGAAAGTCGCCTTAAGTGGTGCGTGATCTTAAGTCACCTTAAGTGGTGCAAGTTGTTAAATCGTCTTAAGTGATGTGTGAAAATATCTTAAGTGTCGAGGTTTCGCCTTAAGTAAGTAAAGTCGCTTTGAGAAGTGCAATGGAAAATCGGAACTAAGAAAGTCTGATATTAATGAGGGCTCAAAGGACCTAGGTTTACAAAAATGAAGAAAATACAAGGACTCTAAAGATAAAGCGTTTAGGCTCGGTCCTTGTCGGCGGCATCAGCGGGAGCAGGGTCCACATGGTCTGTGGCAGAAGGCTCCACAGGTTCAACAGCTGGAGGGTCGATTATCGGGGCATCAGCACTTGGAGGCTCTGCTGTGTCTTCAACAATCGCGGGAGTTCTCCCCTCATCACTCTCCTCCGAGATGGCAAAGTATTTCTTCGCGAAGGGAGCGAGAGACGGAGACTTATCGAAGTTGATGGCGTCGCCATACTCCAGGTGGAGTTCCTCAACTGCATTGAAGAGGGTGTTCTCCACCTCCGCGCTACAGAACTTTACAGCATCATCCTGGAAGTCTTCGGACCTCCGATAATCCTCCCGGCCCTTGGTCTCGGCCGCGACCAGCTGCACAGGAACCTCCGCGATTTGCTCCTTCAGAGCCTTCTTTCCAAGGACAAGTTTGTCCTCAGCAATCTGCCGCTCCTGCCGCTCCCTCTTTAGGAGCCCCTCGAAGTCACGGACCTGCTTTTGGAGGTCCCGAGTCTTTCGGTCGAGGATGGCCTGCTCCTTGGCCAGTTTTTCCCGCGAAGACTCGGAGGCCGCGAGATCCTCCTCAAGCTTAGCAATGACTGCGGGAGCCCCCTTAGCCCGCTCTTGCTCTAGGTCTTCTTTGTAGGCGAAGATGTACCCCAGGAAACGGTTGATGTCCCCCATCTCCTGTGAAGGATGGAAGAGAAGTGTTAGTAGATGAGCAACCGGTCTTATGGATGAAGAAGAGAAACGTGAAAATCTTACCTCTATCCGACGCATGCACATCTCTTGTACATCCCGGCGCATCTCCTCACGATCCAAGGAGATCAGATACCTCATAGTAGGCAAGATTGAGCCTGCTACCAGGTGTACATCCAGCTCCGGGTATGTGTCCCCTTGTTGGAGCTGGACCCCTTGCAGCGTTTGGATCGGGGCCCAGGGAGCATCCTTCTGTGCGGGGTCGAGGACCTTGTAAAAACTCCCGTCGAGTGGGAGAGGAGAAGGGCCGACCTGAGTCGTGGAGGGGCGTGCCTCCGACTCGCCCCAGGCTGGGGAAGGAGTGAAATCGTGGAGGGGCGACGGTTGTCGCTGTTGTGAAGAAGGTGAGGGGGGCAGCCCCTTGGAGGTTGGTTTCAGTGGGGACTGCCCTGTCCTCCGACGATGGCGAAGGGAGCCGCCCTCATCAGTCTCCTCGGAGGAGTCCAGGCTCTCCACCCGACGAAATTGATCGCCGGTCGGGGTCCCTCCACTGGAGAAAAGTGGTGCCCCTGCAGAAGGAGGCGCCCCTGCTGAAGGTGGTGCACCGGCTGAAGCTCCAGCACCCGACGGAGCTCCTGAGTGACCTGCACCTAGAGGACGAGAGGAGGCTTCAGAAACATAATCAGGAATTTCATTAGGGCCCTTACACCAGACGATGCGCCGAGAAACGTATTGATCTTTCCCGCGGTAGTTGTAGTTGCCCGCCTTCAGGACACGAGGAGTTTCCCCTCGGAGAACACGTTTGACGTCGACGATGCGGGTCTCTATGGTCGAAGGGATCAATTCATTCGGAACTAGCTTCCTGTACGATTTAATAGCGAGGTGGATCTTTTTACCTTCTTCAGCGGTCTGGACATCGAAGAGTTTGTCCACCTCCACGCGGCTCCGCTTTGGCCGCTCCACGGAAGGAGATCCCGATGGAGCAGCAGCCTTCTTGGCTGACTTCCTCTTCCGCGTAGGGCGGACAGCATCGGTCTCCCCCTGCTTAAGGATCAGATTGGTCAGCACGGATACCTTCTTACCTGCAAACAGTAAAAAACAGAGGTTAGATATGTTACCCAGGGAACCATATTGGAGGTGCCGTCGAAGAGCTGACCCCCAGAGACTATGTCGAGGAGTCGGATCCCAGCATTCAACAGGTCCCGCTCCACGAGAGAATTGGCATCAAGGGGAGTATAGGACTCCCCCCATCGGTAGAGCTGGATGAGTTGAAGGGTCTGGAAGTCTTCATCAGAATAGGTGTGGTAAGTAGGAGGAGAGTCCGCTTCCACCTCCCATCGGGCCACGGGATCGAGGAGTTTTGGATGAAGAAGTAGCTCCTCTTTCACCCACTGTTACCGGACCCCGTGTCGACCAGGAGTCCCCGACCCTTGACCACCTTCCAGGTGTCATTGGTCCAGTTGCACAACCCGAGTTGCGTCTTGTTCCACTTCGGCATACGGGGGTAGAAGGCACAGACCCCCGCCTCGTTGCACTTCATCCCGTAGAAGGTTCTGAAGAGCTTGAGGCTATAAACCCACTTCTATCGGAAGCAGAGCACTTGGAAGGCGTTCCATAGGCGGATGACATGAGGAGAGAAAGTGGTCGGATGCGTCTTGTAGTGCTGGCACATCTCGAACAGGTTGCCACAGAAGGGGAATCTAATCCCCGCTGATATTTGCCCCGTAGAGACAAATACCTCCCCTTTCCGGGGACGAGTAACCTCAAGGTTACTCGAAAGGCGGGGCCAGGGGTATGGGAAGCGGGGTTCCCATGTAGAGGTGATGCATCCCTCCCGGAGAGGTGCATCGTAAGCAGTGCTGGAAATCTCGTTGAGAGCATAGTCAAAATTGAAGGGCTTTCTTCCCTCGGAACTAGATCCACTATCTGAAAATCAGCCACGGCAAGGAAAGGTACATTGGGTTTTTCGGAAAATTGCAAACAAACTAGGCAAAGATGAAGGAAAATATATAGGAACAACGAGGAAGAAATCCTTACCAGACATGATGATTGGAGGAAGGAAGGGTGAATTTGACGTTGCCGAAAAGTTGATTCGGAAAACAGAAGGCCGGAGGAGAACTTGAATTTTCGAAATCGCAGAGCTTGGGTTCACAAAGTTGCAGAGAGCTTTCGGAATTTCAGAAACGGTAAAAGGGAGTCTCTGCCCATGGTTAGGGTTTTATAGGCGAGGAGGACAGTCGAAAGGACGTTCTGATCTGAATCTTCGAAGTCGAAGCGTTTTGATCTGAGCCGTTGAGATGAAACGTGCAGAATGGCAACGGGTGTAATGATGAAACGGCCTGAAAAACACTTTTTTCAGAAAAAGCAGGCGCGAAAAATCAGGCACGGGTGCCAAAGACGTCGCTTCGTTATCTGCTGCATTTAATGACAGGGGAACCGAGGAGTCTTCTCGGATTTGGTGGTTATCCTCAAGGCATCGAGGAAACGTGAACGAGAAGATTTGTATTAGGTGACCATATAAAGGGAAAGGTCCCCGACTCCGATGTCGGGAGGTCGGGAGTTGGAAGACACGACGAACTGTAAGTCCCTCATGTCTTGGGGGGCAAATGATGGGCTTCGCTATGGCCGTTAGGCCCTTTAACGGCGAGGAAACGGTGAATAGGCCCATTGGGCCCTAAAATGGAGGTCAAGAAGACCATGGTGAAGGGTACCGACAGAGGGAGTCCCGATGATGAAAGGTCCCGACAGTGTCGGTCCCGATAGGTGAGCGGAAGCTCCCGATGTGATGCCTTTAAGTAGGCCCCGATGATGAATCACTGAGAATGATTGGCCCTGTCACGATGACGAGGGGCCCCGAGCGGTGACACAATGAGATAACTCTGGAGTCCCCGATACTAGTCGGGACTTGCTATTAGAGGTTGAGGCCGAGATACGCGGGGCGTGGCCGAGATACGTGGAGCGTGGCCGAGATACGCGGGGTGTGGCCGAGATAAGCGAGATCATGGCCTAGATAGGCGGGATCGTGCCCGAGATACGCGGAATATGGGCTAACCACCCCAACGGTTCACCAGGTAACTGAGGTACCTCTCCGCCTATAAAAGGGTAGAGGTTACCTCAGATCAGATTACGTTTTGAGATATACCCTTTGAGCTTGTTGCTTGCCAGTTCATACGAGATACTCATTTAAGCATCGGAGAAGGATTCTGGGTCACCGCCCGGTCTATGCCCTCTTGCAGGATTACGTGGAGCAAAGGAGCACGGGTCGCCGTCAAGACTGTACCGGAGTTCCACCGTGATCCAACAGTGCACAGTCACGTTCCAGATGCCCTGTACAGAATCGGTGGAGAAAAATATAGAGGAAATGGAGATCCAATCGAGCATGTGCAACAACATGAAGCTTCTCTGCTGGGACGAACTGACAACCCGCATCATGTTGCCATGACATTTGCTAATACTCTGGTTGGAACTGCCGCACATTGGTTCTTTTCGCTACCATGCGGAAGCGTTACGTCATGGGCATATCTAAAGGCAAAATTCATTCAAAGATACACGGGAGAGCGCACACTCCTTAAAGGGCCAAATGCGTTGAATGAGGTGACACAGCAAAACGACGAGTCGTTAGCAGATTATTACATCCGCTTCAATCAAAACATCTCATACATTCAAGGGAACATCAACGAAGGAGAAATCGTGCGCGCCTTCATTGCAAATTTAGGCCGAAGAGGATATGCCCTGGCTGAAAAGATGTCAAAGCGCCCAGCTGAGACACTTGAAGAATTGGCGGCAAGGGTAAAAGAATTCTTGGATCTGGACAGATTCAGAGAACAGCATAAGGCGAAAGTGATTGAAGCTCGCGCTAAGGAAAAGCAAGCAAAACCCCAACAAGGTCCGCAGCAAGCAAGACAATTCCAGCCCCATAAGAGGCCATATCAGCCAGAATTCCAAAGACCAATAGAAGTGAACCTGGCAGAATGCATTCCTTTGAATGCACCACTTTCCGTAATCCTGAAGAATATGAAGGAGGATAATATGTGGAGGGAGCCAGCAAACTTCCAAAAGGGGCCACTGGGAAAACAGGAAGATAAATGGTGTGAAAACCATGAAGTCTACGGCAATTAAACGAACAGCTGTGTCAGCTGATGGGTTCCGCTATAGCCGTTAAGCCCTTTAACGACAAGGAAACGGTGAATAGGCACACTGGGCCCTAAATGGAGGTCAGGATGACCCAGGCGAAGGGTCCCAACGACGAAAAGTCCCGACAGAGTTGGTCCCGATAGGCGAGCTGGACGCTCCCGATGAGATGACTTTAAGTAGGCCCCGATGACGAATCCCCGAGATAAGCAAGATCATGACCTAGATATGCGGGATCGTGCCCGAGATACGCGGAATAAGGGCTAACCACCCCAACGGTTCACCAGGTAACTGAGGTACCTCTCCGCCTATAAAAGGGCAGAGGTTACCCCAGAGCACATTACGTTTTGAGATACGTTACCTGAGATTACTTCTTGCCAATCCATATGAGATACTCATTTAAGCATCGGTGAGGGATTCTGGGTCACCGCCCAGTCTATCCCCTCTTGCGGGATTACGTGGAGCGAAGGAGCTAGGATCGCCGTCAAGATCGTACCGGAGATCCATCGTGATCCACCATTGGCGCCGTCTGTGGGAACGTGACAAAAAGATGATATGCCTTCTACTCGTTCAATGGCAGCTGGCAAGCAAAGAAGACAAGGACAATCTGGTGGTTCCCGTCATCCAGCTGGGACGACTCTGAATTCACCACCAGACCATGCTGAGGACCAAAATCTCCCCGCGGAGGTCTCTCGGACAGGGGGGGGGCATAATGAAGCCCCTGAAGATACTGCTGCTCAACACCAGGGGAATAGGGAGCAGGAGGCTCCTCCAACTGCGGACCTGACGAGGGCTGTGGCGGAAGCCATGCCGATGTTTTTGGCAGCCGTGGAGGCTCTCTTAGATCGGAGAGAGGCTGCGAGGAGGCAATAAGAGATGCCCCCACTAGAAGAGGAAGCGCCCCCACCAGCAGAGGTTCAGAACGTGCGGGAGGCCCAGCCTCGAAGCCAGGGCAGGAGTAGGGAGTCCACTAAACCAGAATGATTTGTGGTCGATGGGCCAGGACCAGTGCAACATAGGACCATTCCCCTTAATGGTCCCATCACCCCCGATCAGGTGGTGAAGATCGTGAACATATGCATGGGAGAGCAGAAGCCGCTGGTGTCGGAGCTGAGGGATCGATCCACCCATCCCTTTGTTCCTCGACTTATAGACACTCTCGCCCCGCCAGGGCTGGGTATCCCCACGATTAAGGAGTATGATGGCGAGGGAGATCCGGTTCGTCATGTCCAGAAGCACCTTATGGCGTGTCTGGGCAGAGCCCCGAATGAAGATATCGTGTGTACGCTGTTCCCGAATACACTTGGTGAGAGAGCCCTGACCTGGTTCTTCAGTCTGCCCCCAGGCTGCATCACTTGCTGGGCTGATATGCACGACCGCTTTATTCAGCAGTACCAGGGTCGCAGACGTCTGCTGAAGAGTGTGAGGTCCTTGACCCAGGTGGTACAGAGGCCTGATGAGTCGCTGGCGCACTATTACCAGCGATACACTGCCAGCGTAGCGGAGATTGACGAGGAGATTTCGGAGGGTGAGACCATCCGTACCTTCATTCGGAACCTAACATCCCCCTACGGTTCCGACTTGATGCACAGCGTGGCTGAGAAGGCTGTGTGGAATATGGAGGCGTTGCAGAAGAGGGTGAAGCGGCAAATTGATGTCCAGGAGTCGAAGATAGCCGCTGGAGAGCTTGAACCCCCGAAGTCGAATAAGGGAAAGCAGTCGATCAAACCCTTAGACGAGCGCAAGTCGAAGGATAAAGCCGAGAGCAGTCGGGGTCGAGGTCGCTCTGATCGGAGGGATGATAGGCGTTCCTCGAAGAAGGACAGGCGGGAGGATCATGACATTCCTCTCAACAGCTCTATGGCGGAGGTGTTAACAGTCATGGAGCGACGGGGTATCTCCAGGTACCCCCCGAAGAAGGAAGAAGAATTTTTGGGATCCCGCACCGATCGCTACTGTTGATTTCATCGCGCGAATGGCAACGACACCAATCATTGTCGGGAACTGAAGAAGGAGATCGAAAAGCTGATCCAGAAGGGGAAGCTTAAGGAGTTTGTCGGGGAAAAGCTGGGTCGATCCCGTTCTCGATCCCGATCACGGTGCCGTTCTCGATCCCGCGATCGGTCCCCAAAGAAGAAGAGATCTGACCCGGAGTCTTCTGGTGCCCGTAAGGAGAAGCGGGGCACTATCAATGTGATTCATGGAGGATTTGCCGCGGGAGGTGGTACCTCGTCCTCCCGGGAGGTTTATGCCTCTAGAATTTCCGCTGCTGTGGTACTGGGTAAGAGGTCCCGATCGTGGACCCTGAAGGAAGAGATGTTGATCTCCTTTTCGTCGGAGGATCTCGTAGGCGTAGAGACTCCGCACGATGACGCTCTGGTCGTGACCTTGGATGTGGACGGGTACGAGATGAAACGGATTCTGATCGATGGAGGGAGCTCCTCCGATATTCTGTTCATGGATGCGCTGGAGGCCATGGGGAAAACGAAGAAGGACCTGAAGGAAGCGAACTTCCCGATGGTCGGATTCTCTGGCTTTACCTCCTATCCGCTGGGAGTGATCACCTTACCAGTGGAGTTTGGTAGCGGGTGGAAATCGGAGAGGAGGAACGTGGAGTTTGTGGTAGTTGAGTCCGCGGGGACCTACAACGCGATTATCGGAAGAACTACCATCAACCCCCTTATGGCAGTTGCCTCGACTGTTCACCAGAAGATAAAGTTCCCGACCGATCATGGAGTCGGAGAGGTCAAGGGCGACCAGGTGGCTTCCAGGAAATGTTATGTTAACGCCACCCGAAGGAGAAGACGGGAGGCTATGACTGTCCTTCAGACAGATGCTGATCCCAGAGAAGAGTTTGGGCGTCCCGCCCCCGTGGAGGATTTGAAGGAGGTCGAGATTGACGGACCTCAGAGGAAGGTTAAAATCGGATCTGCTCTGACTAAAGAGACAGCCTGAGAATTGATCGATCTGCTGAAAGAGTTCAAAGAGCTGTTTGCCTGGTCCCCGAGTGACATGCCAGGAATCAGCCCCGATGTGATCGTACACGAGTTGAATATCGATCCCGCAATCAAACCTATCGCGCAGAAAAGGCGTCCGATGGGCACAGACAAGAAGATCGCGATCCAGCAGGAGGTGGGTAGATTGCTCGATGCTGGGTTTATCAAGGAGCTCCGATTCCAGACTTGGGTTGCTAACCCGGTGCTGGTGAAGAAGAGCAATGGGAAGTGGCGGATGTGTGTTTATTTCCGCGACCTGAATAAAGCTTGCCCGAAGGATTGTTACCCGCTCCCGAGAATCGACTAGCTGGTGGATGCCACGTCGGGACATGAGCTGTTGAGCTTCATGGATGCGTACTCGGGCTACAACCAGATCAAGATGGCTAAGGAAGACGGCCCCCACACTGCCTTTTATGCTGATAGCGACATCTATCATTACGATGTCATGCCTTTCGGACTGATCAATGCCGGGGCAACCTACCGGCGGATGGTGAACAAGCTGTTCGGAGATATGCTGGGGAAAACCATGGAGGCTTACGTGGACGATATGCTGGTGAAGTCCCGACAAGCTATGGATCATGTGCACAACCTGGCCACAGCGTTTAAGCGGATGAGGCTTCATCAGGTTCGCTTGAACCTGACAAAATGCGCCTTCGGAGTCCACTCGGGGAAGTTTCTGGGCTTTATGGTAAGTCAAAGAGGAATTGAGGTGAACCCCGAGAAGCTGAGAGCGATTGAGGAGATGCAGTCTCCGATAAACCATCAGGAGGTACAAGTGCTAAATGGCCAACTAGCTGCTATGAATCGCTTCCTGTCTAAGGCAAGTGACCGATCAATGCCATTTTTTGAAGTCCTGAGGGCCAACAAGAAGTTTGAGTGGACCGCCAAGTGTGAAGAGGCGTTCCAGGCACTCAAGCAGCACCTCCGCACCCTCCCGCCGTTGGCGAAACCGGTTCCAGGCGAGCCGCTCTATCTTTACTTGGCTGTTTCTGAATTTGCCATTAGTTCTGTGTTAGTGAAGGTTGTCGAGGGTAATCAAGTCCCCGTCTATTATGTAAGCAAGGCGTTTGCCAAATCTGAAATGAATTATCCTTACGTTGAGAAGTATCTCCTTGCGTTGATTATTACTGCTCGGAAGCTGAGGCCTTACTTCCATGCGCATGAGATCACTGTGTTGACGAACCAGACTTTGAAGCATTTTTTGAACCGACATGATGCGTGGGGGAGATTAGTGAAATGGGCAGTCGAGCTTAGAGAGTTTCGCATACACTTTGCTCCGAGAACGGCTATTAAGGGCCAGGCATTGGCAGATTTCATAGCAGAGTCTACAGCCCCCGTTCTGGAAGAAGCGGGCCCTGTAGAGGGGGCAACCATGGAGGTCCCGATAGCAGAAGAACCAGAGATGGCAGAGCAATCAGAACAGCCAAACGAGGAAAATACCTGGGAGATGTACACGGATTGCTCCTCGAGTTCAGACGGATCAGGAGCAGGCTTTGTGTTGATACCACCTGGCGGAGGTGAGCCACTGCGATATGCTTTGGCCTTAACATCTAGGGCCACGAACAACGAAGCTGAGTATGAAGCCCTTATCACGGGCCTGAAAATTGCTAAAGGTACGGGAGTTGCTCACTTGAGAGTGAAGTGTGATGCGGGCCTGATCGTAAATCAAGTTCAAGGGCGATATGAGGCGAAAAGCCCGATGATGAGAAAGTACCTTCGTGAGGTGCTAGTCTTGAAGGAGAGCTTCAAAAGCTTCGACATTGAGGCGATCCCGAGGGAAGAAAACGTGGATGCGGATGCCTTCAGCAAATTTGCCTTGGGGGCACCCCTAGAGGAAAATCGCAAGGCGCACTTTCTGGAGAAGGTGATCTTGTCGACCACCGACCCGACACAGGTGTGTGCTATTGGAGCAGGATCGGAGGAGGAGCCCACTTGGATGACCCCGATAGTCGCGTATGTGACTACGGGGGCAGTCCCCGATAATGAAGTAGTAGCTGACAGGATACGTCGGATCGCGGTTAACTACGTGATGCTAGACAATCAGCTATACAAGAAGGGCTGGTTCTCAACTCCGTACTTGAAGTGTGTGGCTGAGCCCGACACAAGTCGAATCCTGAGGGAGGTGCATGAAGGGGTCGCGGCGTGTCATGAAGGGGCCCGATCCATTGTGAGGAAAGTGTTGAATCTGGGCTATTATTGGCCTACGATGAGCAAGGAGGCGACGGCGTTGGTCCGATCCTATGACGCGTGCCAGAGGTATGCCCCGAATATCGTGGCTCTAGCTGCTAATCTGACGTCCATCAAGAGTGCTTGGCCCTTCGCGCAGTGGGGCATCGACTTGGTGGGACTTCTTCCGCAAGCACAAGGTCAGTGTAAGTATTTACTTGTGGCTATCGATTATTTTTCAAAATTGATAGAAGCAAAGGCGTTGGCCAAGACGACGGGGAACCAGATCGTCAAGTTTCTCCAGACTCATATTGTGTCCAGATACGGGATTCCTAAGGTGGTGATCATCGATAATGGTCCACCGTTTAACGGAGCTCAAGTGAAGGAGTATCTGGAGGAGTTGAATGTCGAGCATCGGACAACTTCTGTCCACCATGCTCAGACTAATGGCCAGGTGGAATCAGCCAACAAAATTGTGATGGATGGCCTGAAGAAAAGGGTCTATGCCTTGAAGGGAAAATGGCTGAACGAGCTGGAAAACGTGCTTTGGGCTGTTAGAACGACACCCAAACGATCAACTGGGGAGACTCCATTTGGCCTTGTTTATGGCACGGAGGTTGTTGCTCCCGTGGAGGTAGCTGTGGCGTCTCATCGGATGAGATATTACGAGCCTTTGACGAATGATGAGATGAGACGTCTGGATTTGGACTTGCTCGAAGAGAAGAGGCGGGAAGCCGATGAAGTCCAGGCTCGAATGCGTTTGGCGACGACCAGGTATTATAATCGACGAGTTAAGTCCCGAAAATTCTTCGTCGTGGAGCCGGTTTGGTGTCGCAACGAGTTTACCCTTTTGGATCGAATCAACAAGATGTCACAAAAATGGGAAGGACCTTACAAGGTCGTGGGGATGCCAGCTCCGAATGCATACAAACTGGAAGACCTCGATGCCAGAGTATTGAAGCATTCTTTCAGTGGCGAACACTTGAAGAAATGTCATGCTTGATGAAAAGTCGCCTTAAGTGGTGCCCGATGAAAAGTCACCTTAAGTGGTGCCCGATGAAAAGTCGCCTTAAGTGGTGCCCGATGTAAAATCGCCTTAAGTGGTGTATGTTATTTATCGTTTGATTCGATGTAAGCAAGTTTTGTGCCATCAATGAATAAAGAGGTTGCTTCCGATCAGATTATTGTTGGATTTATTCTAAGTGTTGATTAAAAGTCGCCTTAAGTGGTGCGCGAGGTAAAGTCGCCTTAAGTGGTGCATGAGAAAAGTCGCCTTAAGTGGTGCATGAGAAAAGTCGCCTTAAGTGGTGCACGAGAAAAGTCGCCTTAAGTGGTGCACGAGAAAAGTCGTCTTAAGTGATGCATGATTCTTAGATTTATGCTAAGTGTTGTTAAGTCGTCTTAAGTGATGCACGAGATTAAGTCGCCTTCAGTGGCGCACGAGAAAAGTCGTCTTAAGTGATGCATGAGATTAAATCGTCTTAAGTGATGTGTGAGAATATCTTAAGTGTCGAGGTTTCGACTTAAGTAAGTATAGTAAAGTCGCTTTAAGAAGTGCAATGGAAAATTGGAACTAAGAAAGTCTGATATTCATAGGGGCTCAAAGGCCCGATGATTACAAAATAAGGAGAATACAAGGACTCTAGAGATAAGCAGTTAGGCTTGGTCCTTGTCGGCGGCATCAACGGGAGCAGGGTCCACGAGGTCTGTGGCAGAAGGCTCCACAGGTTTAGCCGCTGGAGGGTCGACTATCGGGGCATCAGCACTTGGAGGCTCCGCTGTGTCTTCAACAATCGCGGGAGTGCTCCCCTCATCACTCTCCTCCGAGAGAGCAAAGTATTTCTTCGCGAAGAGAGTGAGAGAAGGAGACTTGTCGAAGTTGATGGCGTCGCCATACTCCAGGTGGAGTTCCTCGACTGCGTTGAAGAGGGTGTTCTCCACCTCCGCGCTGCAGAACTTCACAGCATCAGCCTGGAAGTCTTCGGACCTCCGATAATCCTCCCGGCCTTTGGTCTCGGCCGCGACCAGCTGCGCCGGAACCCCAGCAACTTGCTCCTCCAGAGCCTTCTTTTCCAGGACAAGTTTTTCCTCAGCAATCCGCCGCTCCTGCTGCTCCTGCTTCAGGAGCACCTCGAAGTCACGGACCTGCTTTTGGAGGTCCCGAGTCTTTCTGTCGAGGATGGCCTGCTCCTTGGCCAGTTTTCCCCGCGAAGACTCTGAGGCCGCGAGATCCCCCTTAAGCTTGGCCGTGACCGCCCGCTCTTTCTCCAGGGCCTCCTCGTAGGCGAAGAGGTACCCGATGGAACGGTTGATGTCCCCCATCTCCTGCGAAGAAAGGAAAAGAAGTATCAGTAGATGAACAACCGGTCTCATTGATGAAGAAAAGAAAAGTGAAAGTCTTACCTCTATCCGACGCATGCACATCTCTTGCACATCCCGACGCATGTCCTCCCGATCTAAGGTGATCGGATACCTCATAGAAGGCAGGATTGAGCCTGCTACCAAGTGTAGAGCCAGCTCCGGATATGTGTCCCCTTGTCGGAGCTGGACCCCTTGCAGCGTTTGGATCAGGGTCCAGGGAGCATCCTCCTGCACGGGGTCGAAGGACTTGTAAAAAATCCCGTCGAGGGGAAGAGGAGAAGGGCCGACTGGGGACGTGGAGGGGCGTGCCTCCGACCCACCTCGGGCTGGGGAAGGAGTGAAGTCGTGGACGGGCGACGGTTGTCGCTGCTGTCTTGAAGAAGGCGAGGGGGGCAACCCCCTTGCAGGTTGGTTTCAGCGGGGACTGCCCCGTCCTCCGACGATGGCGAAGGGAGTCACCCTCATCAGTCTCCTCGGAGGAGTCCAGGCTCTCCACCCAACGAAATTGTTCGCCGGTCGGGGTCCCACCACTGGAGAAAAGTGGTGTCCCTGCAGAAGGAGGCGCCCCTGCTGAAGGTGGTGCGCCTGCTGAGGCTCCAGCACCCGACGGAGTCCCCGAGTGACCTGCACCTAGAGGACGAGAGGAGGCTTTAGAAACGTAATCAGGAAGTTCATTAGAGCCCTTACACCAAACAATACGTCGGGAGACTTATTGGTCCTTCCCGCGGTAGTTGTAGTAGCCCGCCTTCAGGACACGAGGAGTTCCCCCTCGGAGGACACGTTTGACATCGGCGATGCGGGCCTCCATGGTCGAAGGAATCAACTCCTTCGGAACCAGCCTCCTGTACGATTTAATAGCGAGGCGGAGCTTTTTACCTTCTTCAGCGTTCTGGACGTCGAAGAGCTTATTCACCTACACACGGCTCCGCTTGGGCCTCTCCGCGGAAGGAGACCCCGATGGAGCAGCCGCCTTCTTGGCTGACTTCCTCTTCCGCGTGGGGCGGACAGCATCGGTCTCCCCCTGCTTAAGGATCAGATTGGTCAGCACGGATACCTTCTTAGCTGCAAACATAAAAAACAAAGGTTAGAGATTTACCCAGGGAACCATATTGGAGGGCCCGTCGAAGAGCTGCCCCCGGAGACTATGTCGAGGAGTCGGATCCCGGCATTCACCAGGTCCCGCTCCATGAGAGAATTGGCTTCGAGGGGAGTGTAGGACTCCCCCCACCGGTAGAGCTGGATGAGTTGAAGAGTCTGGAAGTCTTCGTCAGTACAGGTGTGGAAAGCGGGAGGAGAATCCGCTTCTACCTCCCATCGGGGCCACGGGATCGAGGAGTTTTGGATGAAGAAGTAGCTCCTCTTCCACCCACTGTTATCGGACCCCGTGTCGACCAAGAGTCCCTGACCCTTGACAATCTTCCAGGTGTCATTGGTCCAGTTGCACAACCCGAGTTGCGTCTTGTTCCACTTCGGCATCCGGGGGTAGAAGGCACTGACCCCCGCCTCGTTGCACTTCATCACGTAGAAGGTCCTGAAGAGCTTGAGGCTGTACAACCACTTCTGTCGGAAGCAGAGGACCTGAAAGGCGTTCCACAAACGTATGGCGTGGGGAGAGAAGGTGGTCGGATGCGTCTTGTAGTGCTGGCACATCTCGACCAGATTACCACAGAAGGGGAATCTAATCCCCGCTTATATTTGCCCCGTAGAGACAAACACCTCCCCTTTACGGGGACGAGTAACCTCAAGGTTTCCCGAGGGGCGGGGCCAGGGATACGGGAAGCGAGGTTCCCAGGTAGAGGTGATGCATGCCTCCCGGAGAGCTGCATCGTACGCAGTGCTGGAAATCTCATTCAGAGCATAGTCGAAGTTGAAGGGCTTTCTTCCCTCGGAACTAGATCCACTGTCTGAAATTAGCCACGGCAAGGAAAGGCACATTGGGTTTTTCCGGGAAATTACAAACAAACTAGGCAGAGATAAAGGAAAAAGATATGCGAACAACAAAGAAGAAGCCCTTACCAGACATGATGGTTGGAGGTTGGAAGGATGAACTTGACGTTGCCGGAATGGTGATCGGAGAAACACTTAGGCCTTCAGAATCGCAGATCTTGAATTCTCAGAGAGGTTGTAGAGAGCTTTTGAAATTTCGGAGACGTTAAAAGGGAAACTGTACCCAGGGTGAGGGTTTTATAGGCGAAGAGGACAGTCGAAAGGACGTTCTGATCTGGATCGTCGAAGTTGAAGCGTTCCGATCTGGACCGTTGAGATGAAACGTGCAGAATGGCAACGGGTGTAATGATGAAACAGCCTGAAAAGCACTTTTCAGAAAAAGCAGGCGCGAAAAATCAGGCACGGGTGCCAAAGACGTCGCTTCGTTATCTGCTGCATTTAATGGCAGGGGAACCGAGGAGTCTTCTCGGATTTGGTGGTTATCCTCAAGGCATCGAGGAAGCGTGAGCGAGAAGACTGCTACTAAGTGACTGTGTCAAGGGAAAGGTCCCCGACCCCGATGTCGGGAGATCGGGAGTGGAAAGACACGACGAACTGTAAGTCACTCATGTCTTGGGGGCAAATGATGGGTTCCGCTATAGCCGTTAAGCCCTTTAACGACAAGGAAACGGTGAATAGGCACACTGTGCCTTAAATGGAAGTCAGGATGACCCAGGCGAAGGGTCCCGACAGAGGGAGTCCCGACGACGAAAAGTCCCGACAGAGTCGGTCCCGATATGCGAGCTGGACGCTCCCGATGTGATGCCTTTAAGTAGGCCCCGATGACGAATCCCCGAGAACGACTGGCCCTGTCACGATGACGAGGGGCCCCGAGCGGTGACACAATGAGACAACTCTGGAGTCCCCGATATCGGTCGGGACTTGCTATCAGAGGATGAGGCCGAGATACGCGGGGCGTGGCCGAGATAAGCGAGATCATGACCTAGATAGGCGGGATCGTGCCTGAGATACACGGAATACGGGCTAACCACCCCAACGGTTCACCAGGTAACTGAGGTACCTCTCCGCCTATAAAAGGGCAGAGGTTACCTCAGAGCACATTACGTTTTGAGATACGTTACCTGAGATTACTGCTTGCCAGTCCATACGAGATACTCATTTAAGCATCGGAGAGGGATTCTGGGTCACCGCCCGGTCTATCCCCTCTTGCAGGATTACGTGGAGCGAAGGAGCTAGGATCGCCGTCAAGATTGTACCGGAGTTCCATCGTGATCCAACATCAGCTTACGATTTCGTATAAACAACTTCATCCTTAAAGGAGAGCTCAAGCAATATGTGGATCAAGGTTACAAGCGCCAAAAGAAGAACCATGCAGAGCCATCCGGAAAGGGGAACAAGGGAAAGGAGAAAGTGAATGAGAACCCACCACCGCCAAAGCGTGGTGTCATCAACGTAATCCATGGTGGGCCAGCGGCAGGAGGTAGCATTTCTAATGCACGAGACGTCTATGCCTCGCAGCTACAAGTTCTACCCAAGTACGGGAAGAGGCGTCAACAAGAGAAGGAAGACGTAGTCATCCCATTCTCAAATGCCGACAAGAAACACATAGTGTATCCTCATGATGATGCTTTGGTCATAACAATGGACATCAATGGATATGACGTGCAAAGGATTCTGGTAGATGGTGGGAGTGCTGCGGAGTTAGTGCATATAGAAGTACTCAAGAAGATGGGAAAAACGGAAGCCGATCTCTCGCCAAGCACATTTCCGTTGGTTAGTTTTGCAGGAGCGGAAACCTAACCATTGGGCATGATCATACTTCCAGTGATCCTTGGAGAAGATGGAAGGCACTGCATATAGACGTCACATTTATAGTGGTAAATAACCTGGGGGCATATAACGGCATCCTAGGAGGAACAACAATCAACCCACATGACATTGTGCCATCTACAGCTCATCAGAAAATGAAGTTCCTAACTCCTCATGGGATCAGAGAGGTGCTAGGTGATCAGACAGCCGCACGAAAGTGCTACGTCAATGCCCTGAGGAAAATGAAACAAGTGTGAATTGCCATGGTAGGGGTTGCTTCAAAAAGAAAGCTGTTTGCCTCAAATGATGATGATAAGAGGAATAAGGAAAAGTTATCGCCAAGGTCTGAACTTGACAGGATGCTTTGTTCGCCTAAGCGGAGTGTGCTTGATGTCAGACAAGGAGAAGAAGAATCCATCATGACCTACTTCCAGAGGTTCGCTCAAAATGAAACTGCACTAAGAGCAATCAAGAAGGACGCCATCAACGCATTTTACTTGAACATGAACGCGCCAACATTTTTGCTATTTGGAAGGAATTTGGATGGCGTACAACTAAAACGATGGCATGCCTAAAAGACAAGATGGAGACTGCGATCTCTTATGAACGGGAATTGAGATGGGGCACACCTCTCAACGCAAGTATGGAAGCTCAAACTTCAAGGAAATCAGAAGGCCCAAGTATGGAGTACGCTAACATCTTCACTCCCTTAAACACGGAGGTGGAAGAGATATACGTCATGCTTCTGGAAACAAGCTTCCAAGACCACTTGAGCCGGAAACCGCCTTCTTAGGCAGGGATATTTAAGATTGGTGCCGATATCATCAAACTTGGGGGCACAATACAAATGGCTGTTTGACTTTGAGGATGGAGATCGAAGAATTCATTGCACATGGAGCTTTGGGAAGCTATGTCGCAAACAACAGTGCCCGTCAGCCACCAAGATATATTTGAGGGAGATAGACTTTCCACTTCTAATCTATCTTTTTCAGTACACCCTTAGGAATATAAGTGCAGATCATGCTTTTGTAATTAGAAGCATTTCGGAAAAAGCAGTCATTAGACGCCTTCCTGCAAAACTATTGTAAACACAACAAGTATCTAATGATGGTCAATCTACTTTCGTAGGTACATCTCTACATTATGCAATTTACTATGGATTAACATCAAGAAACAAAACAACATGCAATGCCTTGGAAGAAAACAAAAACCTATTCTAAAAAAGTGACATGGTGCAATATCCTCCTCGTAAGGACAATACCCATGTTCGCATCTACCAAAAGTAACATGTTGCGACATCCTTTTCAAGAGGGCAAACCCCATGTGTACTTCTAAAAAATGACATGATGTGAAATCCTTCGGGCAAATCCTCATGTTCATAGCCATTCCCTGAATAAAAACAGGATGCGGCAAATGCATTATGGGACTGATCACCCCATCGTGGCGGAAATCCTCTTAATAGACGACAACCCCACACACTAAAAGTATGGATACTCTCTTAAGGGTTCATACACCATGAAGACTTAGGTCCGAAAAGGGATAGCTTCATGTTATACGCTTTTTAAAGCAAACCTTGTATTAAACTCATCAAACTTACAAGTCGAGTCTTGTATAACGTTATCTTGCTCTTTAGTATTTAACGCAAAAGCAGTAAAATAAACAAGAAGAATCTTGCAACAACGTCGCCTTAGAGTGGAACTAAGAGACGGTATAAACTTAAGTCTTGCTTCGTCAAGACGACACTGCTACATGTCAAGTGCCGAGTGCCAAGTGTCAAGTGCCCGCGCCGAGTACATTACTACTTACAACACTACAAGTACCTAGTGTACGCATCTTACCATGCCTTGGAATCTAACCAAGATGGGCGTTCATAACACTCAACAATGCGCGACATACAGTCACAACTACGGACATCATGTTCATCATCTAAGGATATCTATCCTATCTTCCAAGTCCAAAGAATATGGACAGCATAGATAACTCAAGGTATGAAATATTACTAACAAGTTATCACATGATGATTATTATTATTGAAAAACAGTTCCAAAGGACGAAGTACTATAAAAGCAAACACATAAATAAAGCTTTGGAAAAAAGCCTCAAACATATCATCATATCCAAAGGACTAAGACAGCATGTCCAGGAAATCAACATAAGCATTATCATATCCAAAGGTCAAAGCAATAGAAGCCGCTTCAGCTACCTTACGTTGCAAATCCGCAACATGGTTAATAGCAAAAGAAGAATAAGGACCTAACTTGTCAAACGGAAATCCGGGGGCATGTGCGTATACTCGGCCAATATAATCTTTGGCAAACTCATCAACCAAAGGGGCAAGATCCACTTTAGCAGCAGCAAGGACAACAGCAGAATAGGCAGGGGTACTAGGATATTCAGCAAGTCCCTTCTCAGCACCCGCTCTATGTGCCTCATCACGAACAGAAGCAAGCGCGGCATCATGAACACTGTTGTTCTACGCAATTTGCTGCTTGATAGCAGCAATCTCGGCCTCAAGTTGTTCAACATGGACGCGACGAGTAGCAATGCGCGTATCAATATCAGCAACCTTGGAGTTCAAATTTTGCACTTCCTCCTCGGACTGTGCAAGCTCGCGAGAAACTTTATTGCTCTTCTTGATAGCAGCCCTCCTCTCGCTCAGAAGCTCCAACACAAAGGAAGACATGTTCATCATCCTTGAAATATCCTAAGTACAACGAACAAGACGATTATGATCAACAACAACAACAAAGCATACGCGTACTGCAGGAAGGCAAAAAAGTTAGAACAAGATCTACCGGTGCAAATTCAGCTAAGCCGCTCTAAACGTATGCCTGTGCCTCCTCATCGGTGACTTTTTTACATCATGATCACAAGGAGGAACACATCTTTGAAGCACCCGCACAACAACTCCTGGAGTGCTAAGTTTGGAGTCCTTAGGAAAATGAAGACTACCAGTGGAGAAAGGTGACCAGTTTTCTCCAGAAACATCAATCCCGTCAGAAAGGATCAAGCCATCACGCTTAATAAGTGGTAACGCTACAATAAGAACAACATAAAACAAAGAAGACATCAGCAAAATATACTAAGTATAAGAAGTATGTCAGAGTAAACAATGCATACCTCGGCAGGAAGAACGCTCCTCCTCGGGCCGGTCCCTTGACCGGGGGGCAGAAGGCGCTATCGTGCGACTCTCAACTCTCTTCCCTTTATCGCAAGAAGGAGCTGGAATAGCCGCACTTGGTTTAGAGCGCTTCGGATCACTCGAAGGACACGCCCCTCCGGCAGATCTCTTGGGAAGAACACTAGTGGCAGGCACTGCAACAACGCGCTCAGTCACATGTACAGAGTTACCTAAAATAACAAGGATAACATGATTATAACAAAACTTGGAAAATCAACAAGTCAAGGGAAGATACAAGAAGATGCCTCACTCTTAGGTCCTTTACCACGATCATGACCAGAGCCTTTAGGAATAGTGGGGGCAATATTACGAACACAACGCCCAACTGGCAGGTTATCACGATCATTAGCTGTCTGCAAAGACGAGCTTTTTCCATCAATACGACCTACATTGTAACATAGTACATGTTATAAAAGTTATCAACATACAAAATCTTCAGAAGGAAGTATATGAATCCCGGCATCAATCAAATCCTGATCTGAAGCACGTAATAGACAACGATAGCGGCGCTCTTGCTGACATCGAAAAATACTCTTCACCGCCTTCGTATCATCCAAGGAAAGGTTAGAGAAAATAGGAGCAGGATCAGCTTTCTTCACACTCTCAACATCCCAAATAGTCCAGACATCGCATACGAAGAAGTAGTGATGTCGCCAATGAGAACCAGAACGATCAGCCGGGGCGGCTAGACGTTGTTTGTGATCCCACTCGGCATCTCCAAGACCAAGCTTCTTGAAACCCTTATCTTCCAAGTTTGGCCAACGCATCTTCATTCTGCATAACCCCATCGCATCTGGGCACATCAGTTGATAGAAGCATCGGAAAAGGGTGGTAGAATAGTGCCAAGATTGCCTGTGAAATAAAACTC
This sequence comes from Clarkia xantiana subsp. parviflora, assembly GCA_036873135.1. Lineage (NCBI taxonomy): Eukaryota > Viridiplantae > Streptophyta > Magnoliopsida > Myrtales > Onagraceae > Clarkia > Clarkia xantiana. The sequence continues at coordinate 15,941,297 of JAPTYO010000001.1, forward strand.
GAAAGCAGCTCCATACACGGAGGCCAGCAGGAGATAGACTCAAGGGTGATATCTGGTAATAGCGACAAAGGTCCACCAAGCCAGGACAATAGGGAAAATGCAGGCCTTCTTTAATCTGCGAGGTATAAACTGTGGACAGATCACTTGGAGGAATAGTAACTTGCCCTTTTTCGGAGTCTGGCAGCATGTCATAAGGAAGAACACCTTCCAAAGCAGGATCAAGTCCACAACAAGTCGCGTACAACTCAAACATATCTTCATCAGTATAGTTGAAGAAGTAACTCATATTCCTCGTTGTATCCTTAAGAGACTCAACTGTGTTGATACCCGGCTCGTCACCAACATCTGAACATAATGTCACTCGCGGAACGGGGATAGAAGACTTACTCATAGTAACTGCGGCAAGAAGACTAACTCTGAAAAGAAGACTGCGTAACTCGGAATCCTGAAAATTACAAACAACAAATTAATAAGTATGCGAGCATTATGTATGTACACACATGTCGACATGAATACATGATTACAACGGCGAAATATTTTCTAAGTGTTTTGCTTGGGATGACAGTCAGCATATTGCAAGCGGACAACATACTATTATGTGCCAACATATTACCAAGTATTAGCATATAACAAGGTGTTGGCATACAACCTGCGTTTACATCAACCATATGGATACAGCGTACATAGCCAGGGATAGAGAAAAAATTCTAAGTGTGGGGGCAAGTGCGCACATACATGTACGTACATACATGTCGACAAGGATACATGTCAACAAGTGAAGAATATTTTCTAAGTATTTCCATGTACGTACATACATGTCGACAAGGATACATGTCGACAAGTGAAGAATATTTTCTAAGTGTTTCCATGTACGTACAAACATGTCGACAAGGGGAGAATATTTTCTAAGTATTTCCATGTACGTACATACATGTCGACAAGGCTACATGGCGACAAGTGAAGAATATTTTTTAAGTATTTCCATGTACGTACATACATGTCGACAAGGATACATGTCGACAAGTGAAGAATATTTTCTAAGTATTTCCATGTACGTACATACATGCCGACAAGGATGCATGTCGAAAAGTGAAGTATATTTTCTAAATGTTTCCATGTACGTACATACATGTCGACAAGGAGAGAATATTTTATATGTGTTTCCATGTACGTACATACATGTCGGCAAGGGGAGAATATTTTCTAAGTGTTTCCATGTACGTACTTACATGTCAACAAGGGGAGAATATTTTCTAAGTGTTTCCATGTACGTACGTACATGTCGACAAGGATGAATTGCGTGCATCAAGTAGCTGTTATCAACTTCTACACAATACCTACTAAGCATTCCTACTACGCTTATCGACAAAGCTCATACGACGACATCTATGGTAACAAGCATTAGATATTGTTAAGATATATTCTAAGTGTTTTAGCATGTTTGCGGACAATGACCGACAGCTATACATGATGCTCAACGTACATTGCCTAAACTATCATTACCAACATACAACCATTGACGGCCACGTACGTACAAATTCCGATCATCAACATCAAGCATACTAAAACAACGGCTAACGTATGGAACAACATGTCGGCAATGAACACTATGCATAAGGGAAGTATAACAATTCATTTACACTTTTCTAAAATTTTCAGCACTTAGAAAATTTTTGGTCAATTTGGGGCTAAGTATTCTAATGCATTTTATCAAACACCTTGTATGCATGGTAAGATAACTAGGTACATGGTGATTTCAAGAATAAATCAAGGCCAAACAAAGTCACGAAAGGTCCAGCCATGTACGAAATTGGACTCACTGACACGAAGCAAGTTCGAATTGCTACTCGCCCTCACCCGAAAACTCACACGCCGCCGTTGTAACCTCACGCGCTGCCGCGGCAACCTCATGCGCCGTCCCTTCTTCCCCACGCACCGCCTTGACCTCCTCCTTGCCCGGGTTCGATCTTGATTGATGTCAAATATGATGTGACTACTCCAAATTCATACCTCCATGAATTCCCTCTTCATCAAGAATGGAGAGTGTTAGATATCTATCCAATTCGGGTTCGTATTTACATTTCGGGCCTCGTAAAATATCCCAAAACCCGTAAAAAACCCTTTCGCAGACACCCAAGTCTAAAACGGTCCGGATACGCGCAGTTCCCGGGCCGAAGGACTTCCGGACTGCCCTAGGGCAATCCGGACCCGTCCCGGATTGTTAAACAATCCGGGTAGGTCCGGATTTCCGACTTTCTTCGTACGCTCACCCCGATTATTTTGCCAAGTGCGAGAAGTTGGTGCATGCACAGTTCACCTTGATGACGGTTTACGTCTCCCTACATACCGACATCAAGTAATTCAAAACTGGGCATGATCCTTAGGTTCCCTATAAATAGGGGCCTAGGTCTCCCATTCTAGACAACTCCCTCATTTTTGGACTTTGAATGCTCTGACTTCTCTCTAAGGCTTTCTCTCTCTAGAAGTTCTAACTTGAGCGTCGGAGTGGGCCTAACCAGCATTCCCCCCTCCCACACTGGTTACTGCCCCTCGTGTAGGACCCGAAGATCAAGAGTTCGAGGTCGAGGATTGGAAGATTAGCTCGGTGATTGTGTTTTAAGGATCGCGGCGTTCCCGTCCTTATACACATATCTCGAGCCCGCTCATGAAGAAAGAAGCCTGTTCGTGAAGGAAAAAGCCCGAAGCTGCCCAGGTGGAAGCTGACGTAACATTTGGCGCCGTCTGAAGTGATTCGAACAAAAAGCCGTGCTGCAAGCCATGATAGGAAGACGACCAAAAAGGCGGGTGCAAGCAAGCCGAAGCCAACCAGGACGCTCTCGCATGCCAAATACAAGATCCACCGCTTCAACCATACCATCCACAAATGTGCATGTGATCCACGGAGGCTCTGGAGCCGGAGGAGAAACGTCGTATGAACGAGAAATATATGCTACCCGCACAAAGCGCATATGCCAGGATGCTGACAAAAGGGATACTGTCATGATAGATGCTGACGAAGAGGATGATCGCACGAAAGACGTCATTGGCTTTTCGTCAAAAGACAAAATCCACATTGTGCACCCGCACACTGACGCGTTGGTTGTAACTATGACAATTGATGGCATGGACGTTAAGCGCATTATGGTAGATGGTGGAAGTTCGCCCAACATCATTACAAAGGCTATCATTTTAGCCCTGGGGAGAAAGAGGCTCTTCAAAAGAATGGACTCACCCTTGGTGGGATTCATGGGAGATGTATGCTACCCGTTAGGATTCATAACTCTGCCAGTCATCATGGGAGAGGGAAAGCAACAACTCCAAATAGACGTACCATTCGTGATCGTAGAAAAGCTGGACGCATATAACAGAATCTTGGGATACACCACCATGAACAAATGGGGTATGATAACGTCAACATCACACCAAAAAGTCAAGTTTCCAACAAAGGCAGGAGTCGGTGAAGTAAAGGGAGATCAGCAGCTGTCAAAAGATTTCTACAAGGTTGCACTCTAACACGGTGACAAGATAAATAAGGGCGGAATTCCCATCATTGATGAAGACCCGAGGATGGATCATGCACGTCCTCCTCCTGTCAAAGCATTGCAAGAAGTCAAGATCGATGAGCCAGAAAGGATGGTTCGAGTGGGGGCATCAATGTCAGAAGATGAAGTGATAGAAATCAATGCACTTCTAGTAGAATATAAGGAGCTGTTCGCATGGTCACCAAGCGATATGCCAGGAATAAGCCCAAACATAATCTCTCACAAGCTCAACATCAAACCAGGATCCAGACCTATAACACAAAAGCTACGTCCATTAGGGGGAGACAAAAAGCTCGCAATACGAGAAGAAGTGGGCAAGTTACTGAACGCGGGTTTTATTGAAGAGTCGGAATATCAAACTTGGGTTGCGAATCCAGTTTTGGTACCCAAACCTAACGGAAAGATGAGAATGTGCATCGATTACAGAGACCTCAACAATGCATGTCCAAAGGATTCATATCCGCTGCCAAGGATCGACCAACTAGTAGATGCTACCGCAGGACACGAGCTAATGTCAGTAATGGATGCGTATTCAGGATACAACCAAATTCCGATGGCGGAACAAGACGCACCTCGAACTGCGTTTTATGCAGACAGAGAAATCTACAATTACAAGGTCATGCCATTCGGACTAATTAACGCCGGAGCAACATACCAACGAATGGTCAACACAATCTTCGAAGATATGATCGGAAAATTCATGGAAGCATACGTAGATGACATGGTCGTGAATTCGACAAAAAGCCGTAACCATGCTGATGACCTCCACCAGGTGTTTAAAAGAATGCGAGAATTCCAAGTCAGATTAAATCCAACAAAGTGTGCCTTTGGCGTGCAATCAGGAAAAGTTCTTGGCTTCATGGTCAGCGAAAGAGGGATCGAAGCAAACCCGGAAAAAGTAAAGGAAATAGAAGAAATGGAGTCTCCCAAGAAGCATAAAGAAGTCCAACAACTAAATGGACGTTTAGAAGCTCTTAACAGGTTCCTCGCAAGAATAGGTGACAAAGCCCTTCCGTTCTTCGAAGTACTTCGTGCATACGAGAAGTTCGAATGGACACCAGTATGCGAAGAAGCATTCCAACAATTGAAACAGCATTTGCGAACACTCCCAGCGTTAGCAAAACCAATCCAAGGCGAGCCGCTTTACCTGTACATATCCGTAAGCAACACTGCGGTCAGCTCAGTACTCGTCAAGCAAAAGGGGACTACACAGCTTCCAGTGTATTACGTGAGCAAAATCCTGGCAAAGTACGAAGTGAATTATATGCCAATCGAGAAGTACCTGTATGCTCTCGTAGTAGCGGCAAGGAAATTGAGGCCATACTTCCATGCACACGAGATAACAGTCCTAACGGACCAACCCTTGAAGCACATCCTGTCAAAGCCAAACATGTCAGGAAAATTAACAAAGTGGTCAATCGAGCTAAGTGAATTCCGCATTCACTTTGCACCACGAACAGCAATCAAGGGACAAGCATTGGCAGACTTTATCGCAGAGTTCACAGGAATAACACCGGAAACTAACTTTCAAGACGGGGCACAACAAAGTGAAGAACACACTGACGATGGATATGTGTCCAATTCGAGTTCGTATTTATATTTCGGGCCTCGTAAACACGTCAAAATTACACCACGGCTTCAAAAACGTCTCCCAAGGGTCAAAACGGTCCGGAAGCGCGTTACGCGCGTCCGGATTGCATTGCAACCCGGAGGTCTGGTTTGCACAGCAAGCCGGACCTCGCCGAATTGCCCAAATTCGACGAGGTCCGGATTGCATTACGGGTATTGCGCGATTACCGTTTACGCGATTACCGTTACATGTAGAGAAGTCAAGTTCGCGCATTGCCAATATGGATGACGGTTACCGCTTGCTTTTGAACCGTCATCAAACCGCTTTAAAACCGGGTCCGGTCCCAAGGAAGCCTATAAATAGGAGGCCTTGGCCACCCATTTTCACACATCCTCTCATTTGCCCAACTTTGGTATTTTGAGCTCTGACTTCTCTCTAGAAATACTTTCTCTCTCTATGATTACCTTTTTAGCCCTATAGTGACTTAGGCATCGGAGAGGGCTCCACTAGCACCACCCCCCCTCTCCGTGCTAGTACTGGCCCTTCGTGCAGGAATCGGCACCCCGGACGCTCGGACTTGTGCATAGACCACCGTTTCCCGAGACTGAGACACCTCCTGAGACACAACCGCCTTTTGAGACTCAGACGCCTCCTGAGACACAACCGCCTTTCGAGACACAGACTTTTCCGAGACTCAGCGTTAAGACCGAACACTCGTCACCGATCAGGGCGAAAACCTCTTTCAGACGAAGGGTGACTGCCCAAAAACCCGCTCAACCACTCAGACAGACGCGTCCACACGACTCAGTTTATCCAGGACGCAACATTGGTGCCGTCTCAGTGATTCGAACAAAAGCTACCATACCGCAAAGACATGACGAGTGATCGCAAACCTCCCGAAGAGGTTAACACTAGGAATACAAGGAAAAGGCCTGGACGTCCTAAGAAGTCTCCAGCAAACAAAAGAACAGAAGGTCAGAAGCCAGCTGGAAGCCAGTCAGGACCTTCCCACATACCGAGAGCTACTTCCGTAGCTTCATCCATGCCAACTGAGGATGTGCCCGACGCACAGCACAACCACCAAGAGCCAAGGGATGAGCATTGCTCACCCCCACCTGGTTTCGAACCAGAGATACATGATGATGACGAATCTCAGACAGAAATGCCGCAAGGCGAACATCAAAGAACGGGAGCAAACCCGATGCCTACCGTTACTCCAGAAATGATGGCTGCACTGGAAGAGTTACTCGCATTCCGCGATTCACTAAAGAATCAAGGATATGCGGCTCAACCACCTCCAACCGCTCAGGAGCACGCCGCGCCGACAAGAGAAATATCGCACGACACTACCCGCCAAGGCAATCCTTTCCAGGGCAGAAACCAACATGCAAGATATGAATTTGCACGTTCATACACTCCTTCCCAAGGAGCCCATCATTGGAGGAATGAAAGGCAACCCCCATACCACCGCCCACAACATCCAACGAGGGATGATCCTTTCCAGGCCACAAGCAGAGATCAATCTGACATCTACCATAACACTGGTCGGCAAAATCCTTCAACAGATTATGCTAAACCTGTAAAAGGGTTTACTGTCGAGATTTTAGAAGAAATTGTGGAGAAGAAGATGAAAGAAGCAAAGATGAAGGGTATTCACGCACTTGAAGAAAGGGCGTCACATCCATTCCCAGACCACCTAGTGAACAGTCGCGTCCCAGACTCCCTGTACCGGATTGGAGGAGATCTCTATCGCGGAAAAGGAGATCTGGTGGAACACGTGCAGAAGCACGAGGCCTCTCTACTAGATAGAACGAAGAACCCACACCACTTTGCAATGACGTTTTCACAAACTCTTGCCGGGACAGCAGCACATTGGTTCTTCTCGCTGCCATGCGGAAGCATCACCTCATGGGCGAACCTGAAGGCTAAATTCATTCAACGATACATGGGCGAACGCACATTGCTGAAGGGATCAAATGCTCTGGACGACGTCCAACAGCAAAATGAAGAATCTCTCGCTGAGTAATGCGTTCGCTTCAACCAGAACATCTCGGATATTCAGGGAAACCTGATAGAAGGAGAGATAGTGTGAGCATTCATCTGAAACCTCGGACGAAGAGGCTATGCCCTAGTAGAAAAGATGGCAAAGCGCCCAGCTGAAACTATGGAAGAGTTAGCCGCAAGAGTTAAAGAATACGTGGACCTAGAAAGGTTGAGAAGCCAGAACAAAGCGAAAGTCTCTGCTGCATAGGCAAAAGAAAACCCAAAGCAGAATCAAGCAAAACCGCCCTCAAGCGGTCAGCAAGGAAGAAATTGGCAGCCTCAGCCAAAAAGGCCTTTTCAAGGAGATTTCCAGAAGCCAAAAGAAGTAAACCTCGCTGACTGCATTCCTTTGAATGCCCCGCTATCCGTGATATTGAAAGAGATGAAGGATGCGAACATGTGGAAAGAGCTGAACAATTTCAGAAAAGGCCCGCTCGGGAAATACAAAGACAAGTGGTGTGAAAACCACGAGGTCTTCGGCCACGAGACAGATAGCTGCGTCAGCTTACATTTGCGCATTAACAACTTCGTCCTCAAAGGCGAATTGAAGCAATTCGTCGACCAAGGCGACAACCCCCCAAAAAGGCTCAAGCAGAGTCATCAAAAAGAGGAAATAAAGGCAAAGAGAAGGTCAACGACAACCCTCCGCCAACCAAGCGAGGTGTCATCAACGTCATCCACGGAGGACCTGCCGCCGGAGGACAAGTATCTAATGCTCGGGATATTTACGCATCCCAAGCAGTAACATTGCCGAAATTCGGAAAGCGCAAGGAACCGGAGCAAGAAGACGTGGTCATCCAATTTTCCAGGGAAGACTTAAAGCATATCGTTTACCCTCACGATGACGCTTTAGTCATAACCATGGACATCGACGGATATGATGTGAAAAGAATCCTCGTTGATGGTGGAAGCTCCGTTGACATTCTACATGTCAAAGTCCTAGAACAACTGGGAAGATTAGTCAAAGACTTAACCCCGGGAACCTTCTCGCTAGTCAGCTTCGCCGGAGCAGCTACACACCCCTTGGGAACAATCACGCTTCCTGTCATCCTTGGCCAAGGGTGGAAAGCATTGCACGTCAACGTCACTTTCGTCGTTGTGGAATCTCTTGGGGCCTATAATGGAATCTTGGGATGAACAACGATCAACCCTTACGTGATCGTGCCCTCTACTGTCCACCAAAAGATGAAATTCCCTACGGACCATGGGATCGGGGAAGTACTGGGCGACCAAATAACCGCAAGACGTTGTTACGTCAACTCCCTAAGAGAAAAGCACCATTTCCATGTGGCGATGATAAATTCTTTCAAGAAGCAGAAAGTCGTTGATGATGGAAGGCACGAACAAGCTGTTACAATTTGGAAGCCACAAGAGTACATCAAGTATTCGTCATGGAACCAGATATGGCTCATCAAGCAGGGTGAAGGCGAGCCAATCATGAACTACTTCATCAGATTCGCTTCCAACGCCTCTTTGGCGAAAGCAACAAGAGAGGAAGTGATAAGCGTATTCTATGCAAACATGAACGCCAGATCCTTCCTTCTCTTCGGAAGAAATCATGGATGGCGAACAACCAAAACCATGGCAGATTTAAAAGACAAGCTCGAGACAGCATACTTGTGCGAACAAGAACTGAGGTGGGGTACAGCCCTCAGTTGGGACAAATAAGTTCAAGCTGAAACAAACAAACAGGGGGCGCAAGCATCAATATCGACAACATCTTCACACCGCTAAACACGGTTGCTGAAGACATTTACGTCAACCTACTCGAAAACAAGCTCCCGAGTCCACTTGTTCCAAAGACAGCTTTCTTGGGCAACAACGTTAAGGAATGGTGCAAGTACCACAAAACCTGGGGGCACAACACAAACATGTGTCTACCACTGAGATGGGAAATTGAAGAATGCATCGCGCTGGGCGCATTAAGGCGATTTGTTGCAACCGACTCTGCGACATCATCGTCAAACCGACCATAAAAGAGACGGGAGAAATAACTATCTTTCCAATTACTTTGCGCATTTCTATTCTAAGTGTTTCTAGTATCATCGCATCTAGTTCCCTTACATGTTTTAAGAAGGAATGATCGGTTGACGCCTTCTCGAAAAAACAATGTAAATACGTGCAAGTATCTAATAAAGTCAATCTACATTTATAGGTACATATCTATGTCTTGCGCGCTATTTTTGGATTAAACGCGAAGTAACAAAATTACGCACTTATTATCTACATCAAAAATCCAATATATTATGCCATGTGCAAGCAAAAAATCTATTACGCGTTATGACAACGCTTATTATCAACAACAACTTACTCATATTGATGACTACATCAAAAGGCGTCATCATTGAATAAAAAACATGGAGTTAAGCCCAAAATATTTTCAAAGTCAGCATGCTACAACCACATATAACGGATGATACTTGAAAAAGCTGCGCTCCCAATATATACATACCTATCATGATCCGCACCTATCACGTCCGCACTCAGGGAGTTTATTTCTCCATTCATAACATTGACATCTATCTAAAGAAGTTGTCGGCAACACAAAGCCATCGCGCTATGTGCATAGTCAACTTATATGTCGCAATGACAACCTGCGGATTATCCATCAAAATGACGACTTTTCCAAAGGCGTCAGCTACAAGCAATACCTTGGAATAACACCAAGGTCTACCATCAAAATGACGACTTTTCCAAAGGCGTCAACTACAAGCAATATCTTGGATTAACACCAAGATTTACTATCAAAAGTAGCATGTTGAGGTATCCTCTTCATAAAGACAAACCCCATGTTTACTTCTAAACAATGACATGTTGTGACATCTCTTGTTAGAGGCAAATCCCCATGTTCATAGCCATTCCCTGGATTCAAAACTGGACGGGCAAATACAATACGGGACTGATCACCCCATACTATAAATGGCGGAAGTTCTCTTGTTAGACAATGACCCCACGCTACAATAAGTGTGTATATCCTGTTTAGGGTTCACTCTTTATGACGAAAGTCCTCTTATTAGATGACAATCCCATACTATGAATTCCTGTTAAGGGTTCACTCTATACGGAGAACGTCCTCTTGGTAGATGACAATCTCGTACTATGAATTCCTGTTCAAGGGTTCACACTTTACGGCAAAAGTCCTCTTGTTAGATGACAATTCCGTACTACATATTTTCAAACCCTGTTGCATAATTCCTGGACGCAGAAATCATGCATCACAATACATATTTTCAAAATGTGTTACGTGGTCGCTGGACGCAGAAATCACGTATCACAAATATTTTTTCAAGAAACCAAAATGCTTTTACGTATGCTTCCCCAACACGGGTTAATACACGCTGGCAGGTGCGCACCCTGTGTAAAACTCATAAAATTTACAATTCGAGTCTTGTACAACGTCGCCTTAGAGTGGAACTAAGAGACGGTATAAACAAGTATCTTGCTTAGCCAAGATAACAACTTTCAAATATAATACTTGTTAAGAAAAGTCGCTATACGCGAAATGCTTGACAGGTTACAACATATATAGCAGCAAGCTATTCACGAACGAAGAACAACATGCGTAATGCATCATGCAAGCAACCTTGAGTACATCTCAAGTCATCAATCAAAAAGTGGCTATCGGTCACAATTACGGGGACTATGTCTACGTCACTAGTCATCCACATTCAATAAACACAGTAAGTGATAACGCTATGAAATACTACTAACAAGTTATCATGCAAACTGCTATGTATAAGGCAGGTTCAAACGACGTAGTTCAAAGCGAACAAGTCACAAGCAACAACTAAGGAACAACTCCAACAAGCTTCTAAACATAGAAGCCGGGGGGCAAACAGACTCAGAAACGAGTTCAACATATCCAAAAGATGGCACAGATCAAAGAATGCCATCATCTCTGACAGGACTGGGCGGAACAGGCAGAAGTTGCACATTAGTGTCGCCACCGTCTTCTCCAAACAAAAATGCAAACTGAGATGTTGCAGTATCCAAACGACGAAGCTCAGCAACTTGCCCAACCGCGAACTCCGCATACGGCCCTAACCTGTCAAAGGGAAAGCCAGGAGAAAGAATGCTCACCCTACGAACAAAGTCTTCAGCAAACTCGCTAAGCATAGGAGCGGCCTTCGCCGTAGCAGCAGCAGTAACCGCGCTGTCAAACTCAGGGGTAGTAGGGAACTTTCCTAGTCCCTCCTCAATGCCGGCCTTCATTGCCTCTTCGCGCACTTTCCGACAAGCAACCTTGTGTTTGCCCGCACTGTCAGAAATTTTCTTCTCAATGGCAACGTTCTCAGCTTCAAGCAGAACAAGGCGGGCATGATCAGAATCATTATGAGCATAAAAATCCGTCATCTTCAAAGAAAGAAGGCGCACTTCAACATAAAAATCCGTCATCTTCAAATCCGTCATTCGGACACAACGGCAGCCTTATCGGCAATAGCACGCTTCTCCTGGACAAGCTCCAACATGAAGGAAGCCATGTGCACCATATCAGAAACAACCTGAAAACAACAAGACAATAAGCATACATGTTCGAAAACAACGAGCATAGCAAAGCAAAGAAAGATACTCACTGGAGTGAATCTAGATAGCGATCTCTCAACAAAGGTCCGCGCCTCTTCGTCGCTCGAAGGCCGAACAAGTCGATCACCAGGAGGAATGGATCGATGAAGATTGCGCACACCAACTTATGGCATGCTCAGCTGGGAACTCTTGGGGAAAGTGAGATCTCCTGTCACATATGGCATCCACTTATCATCCGAAATATCACCTTCCAAAGGACGAAGCAGATCCGCACGTCCAAGTGGCGGGAGCACTACATGAAAAACAACTAGAGTTATGCAAAAACCAAAAACAAAGCACACAAAAGCACACAGATATGTGTTCAGCTTATACCAGAAGGAAGAATACGTTCCACCTCGGACCACTCCTTCGAGCGGGGGGCAGACAGCGCATCCTTGCAACCGTCAACTTCCTTCCCTTTATGACAGGAAGGAGTAGGAACGGTCACAGTAGTCTTCGGGCGCTTCGAACTGCTCGAACAACGCGTCCCAGCAGTGGACCGTTTGGTAGGATCAGGAGTGGCAACAACTCGATCAGTAACAAGCGTCTTGCGACCTGCAAATAACACACAAAGTTACAGCCAAACTAAGACAGTATACAAGGAAGACTGTTTATTCAAACCGTTTACCTTTTCCATGCCCAGTAGCCGCCGATGCTCCAGGAGCAAGAGATGGAACAATCCTTCCGTTAGAAGCAATCTTGCGGGCGGCTGCCGTCTGCAAAGATGAGCTTTTTCCGTCAAACCAACCTATAGTGCAACACGGTAAAAATTTATAAAAATGCTTAACATACCGAAGCCGCAGAAGGGAGCACATGAATCCCAACATCGACCAACTCCTGATCAGATGCGCCCAACGAACAAGTAAAACCACGCGATCGCTGACAGTGATATATCTGCTTTATCACCTCCCTATCCAGCAAGGAGAGTTCCCGAAAAGCAGGCGCGGGATCAGATTTCCGAATATACTCGACGTCCCAAGTCGTACCCGCATCATGAGCAAAAAAGTAATGATGCCTCCAATGATCGGCAGACCGTTCCGCGGCGGCGACCAATCGGTAACTAGAATCCCACTTGGCTTCACCAAGACCAAGTTCCTCAAAACCATCGCCTTGCAAGTTCGGCCAGCGAACTTTCACACTGTACAATCATGCAGAGTCCGGACTCTTAAGCTGATAGAAGCAACGAAAGAGGGTGGGAGAGTAATGCCAAGACTGTTTGTGAAACAGCACTCTAAAGCAAGTCCATACCCGAATCCCGTTGGGCGCAAGATCTAAGGGGGAAATCCCATAACCGCTACAAAGCTCAATCAAGTCAGAGCAATAGGGAAACCACAAACCCTCCCTAACGTGAGTTGTGTACACGACGGACAAATCTACAGGTGGAGGAGTAGCATCTCCTAAACTACTCTCTAGGAGTGCGTCAAAGGGGTAAACGACCTCTGCACAAGGGTCAAGTCCGGAAGCACTCGCATACAAGGTAAACAAAGATCTATCCAAGCGGTTAGTGTAGTACCTAACCAACACCTCTGTATCTCCGACAGAAGATGCCTCAACTGAAGGCTCGGCAGCTACACCCTCATCAGTGTCCAAAACACTGTCTAATGGTAAAACCAAGTCTACCTCAAAGTCATCCTCAACGTCAGAATTAAAAGGAGTCTGTGATAGAGGAGTGGTGGACTTACTCATAGCGGCAGTTCGTTCAAAAAAGAAAGGAGTTCTGCAAGAGGTTACTACGACTTCACAATCTGCAAGAACCAAACAAAAGTCAACGCGCATAGTGAAAGTAAACGCGCGTAGTAAAAGTCAACACGCGTAGTAAAAGTCAACGCGCATAGCCAAGTCAACGCGCGTAGTAAAAGTCAACGCGCATAGCAAAAGTCAACGCGCATAGCAAAAGTCAACGCGCATAGCCAAGTCAACGCGCATAGCAAAATTGGTACGTATAACAAAAGGGGCCAACATCCTAAAAGTAATCATGCAAACGGTGGGACTAGCGTGACGAACCGCGAGGAGCGAACACGACAACACTTAGGAAAAATATTTTTCTAAGGCATCAAGACAACAAGCGGCTACCCCCAAAGACGTTTGGCAATTCAATACCACCAACAAACTCGTTAAGGGAAAAACTACACGTACCAACCAAAAAGCCTCTACGCGAAGGCATGGGGGCAATATGTCCAATTGGGGAATTTTACTACAACTATCCACGGAGATAAAAATCGTCTAAGGCATGAACTAACGATGATAGCAACGACAACCAACCAACAATTATTCAACATACAAACACCAATGAGCAGTTCCATACGACAACAACGACAAATAGCTCAAACGAACAACAATACGGCAACATTCAAAATCAAGTCGAAGCTGTCCTGTAAAATCGAGTTTTCAGACTACCTCAAAATGTGACGAAAAGTATCACAATGGACTCCACTCATCGAGACGATTTCAGAAAGGTAAGGACCGCGGTGAACGGAGCACGGGAAGGCGGCGCGTGGGTTACACGCGCCGGCAAAGCAATACTCACGCGGCGGCGCGTGAGGGCGCGTCCGGCGTCGTCTGGCGATTCCGAAGGCGGCGCTGGAATCCTCGTGATGATCTGAGTCGATTGGTGGTGTCAATTTTTTAAAACAAGTCAAGGATCAAACACGAAACTTTCGGGATGCATCTAAGGTTTACGACGGTGAAGAAACTATGAACACACAAATGGTTTCTAGAAATGGTGAAACAATTACCTGCAAAGAAGAAGGAAGAATGAATTCCCAAAGAGCTGGAAGAATGATTGGGGATTAGTGTAATCACATATCCCAAAAGATTCCTTGGTGATAAGGATTAAAGGAGTAATTCATCTACACCCACGCCTAAGTGCTTACGGTATACTCCACCCTCTTCTAAGTATTTGCTTCTACATACATGATTGTTTTGGTATTGCGCGTATCAAACTCGTCTTTCTACATGCATGTTTTCATATCGCATGATGCATGATTTAATAATCGCTAAGTCGTTTTAGAAGTATACGGATTATATTTCTAAACATCGCGTAATTACGTTCTTGCCATGACCGTTACTTGTGCATGCACGTTGATAAAAGCATATCCGCATGACATATTACTAATTGCTTATATCCCTAACGGTAATCATGTTGGCACGTTACATATGCGCATTCTCTATTACACTAACCGTGATGACAGCAAATAAAGTCACTCGGTCGGAAAATCAAAGGACGGATGAAATCAATATTTCTACGTCCAACCAACGATCAAAACCGGAAGGTTAGCGTCAAACTCAAATTGGACGCGTATCCTAGCTTAAAATAGAGTCAAGAAAGGTTTTAAACCGTTACTTGACTCGGGGGCAAGTGACGGATATGTGTACAATTCGAGTTCGTATTTATATTTCGGGCCTCGTAAACACGTCAAAATTACACCACGGCTTCAAAACGGTCCAGAAGCGCGTTACGCGCGTCCGGACTGGACCTCTAGGTTGCACGGCAAGCCGGACCTCGCCGAATTGCCCAAATTCGACGAGGTCCGGATTGCATTACGGGTATTGCGCGATTACCATTTACGCGATTATCGTTACGTGTAGAGAAGTCAAGTTCGCGCATTGCCAATATGGATGACGGTTACCGCTTGCTTTTGAACCGTCATCAAACCGCTTTAAAACCGGGTCCGGTCCCAAGGAAGCCTATAAATAGGAGGCCTTGGCCACCCATTTTCACACATCCTCTCATTTGCCCAACTTTGGTATTTTGAGCTCTGACTTCTCTCTAGAAATACTTTCTCTCTCTAAGATTACCTTCTTAGCCCTATAGTGACTTAGGCATCGGAGAG
This sequence comes from Clarkia xantiana subsp. parviflora, assembly GCA_036873135.1. NCBI lineage: Eukaryota > Viridiplantae > Streptophyta > Magnoliopsida > Myrtales > Onagraceae > Clarkia > Clarkia xantiana. The sequence goes on from JAPTYO010000001.1 coordinate 15,956,848, forward strand.
GGCTCCACTAGCACCACCCCCCCCCCCTCTCCGTGCTAGTACTGGCCCTTCGTGAAGGAATCGGCACCCCGGACGCTCGGACTTGTGCACAGACCACCGTTTCCCGAGACTCAGACACCTCCTGAGACACAACCGCCTTTTGAGACTCAGACGCCTCCTGAGACACAACCGCCTTTCGAGACACAGACTTTTCCGAGACTCAGCGTTAAGACCGAACACTCGTCACCGATCAGGGCGAAAACCTCTTTCAGACGAAGGGTGACTGCCCAAAAACCCGCTCAACCACTCAGACAGACGCGTCCACACGACTCAGTTCATCCAGGACACAACAACTGAGGTATGGAAAATGTACACTGATGGTTCCTCAAACGTTGAAGGATCAGGAGCTGGATTCCTCATAATTCCGCCTGATGGGTTGGAACTGTTGAAGTATGCTCTAAGCCTAACATTCAGAGCAACGAATAACGAGGCAGAATACGAAGCCTTGATAACAGGCATAAGGATCGCAAAAGGCCTCAGAATACACTTAAGAGTTAAGTGTGACTCACAGCTAGTTGTCAATCAAGTCAAAGGTGAGTACGTGGCCAAGTCAGAGAACATGCAGAAATATTTGGGACAAGCAAAGGAGCTCATCGCAATCTTTCAAACTTTCAACATAACGTCCGTCCCAAGGGAAGAAAATCAAGAGGCAGATGCGTTAAGCAAGTTTGCACAAGGGAGGGAACAAGGCCAAGAAACACACTTCGTCGAAAATAGGATAATGTCCGTAATCGACAAACTAGAGGTGTTAAATATCAACACAGATCCAACCTGGATGACTCCAATTCTGGCATACCTCACGGATAACGTTCTACCGGAAGAAAGACTTAAAGCGCAAAAAACCAGAAGAATCGCTGTCAACTATACATTGATTGAAGGCCAGCTATACAAGAAAGGATCCTCGATGCCATACCTAAAGTGCTTAACTTTCCCAGAAGGTATGACAGTGTTGAAGGACTTGCACGAAGGCCAAGCAGCTTGTCACGAGGGGGCAAGATCCTTAATCCGAAAAGCGCTTGGTCTAGGATATTATTGGCCAACAATGAGAAGCCATTTTAATAAAGTCAATTTACTCTCGTAGGTACCTTCCCACATTATGCACTATACTCTGGATTAACATCAAGTAGAAAACAACGTGCATACTACTCATAATCATCACGCCATGCAACTTATAATAGGCGACATCAACAAGTTCATCTTCAACAAATTCAAAAGCAACATCATGCAATATTCCAAAAGTGACATGGTGCAATATCCTTCTCAAAAGGACAATACCCATGTTCACATCTATCAAAAGTAACATGTTGCGACATCCTTTCCAAGAGGGCAAACCTCATATTTACTTCTAAAAAATGGCATGCTGCGAAATGTTCTTAGAAACAAATCCTCATGTTCATAGCCATTCCCTGCATACAAACCAGGATGCGGCACTTAGGTGGGACTGATCACCCCATCGTGGCGGAAGTTCTCTTGTTAGACGACAACCCCACACACTAAAAGTATGCATAATCTCTTAAGGATTCATACACCATGAAGACTTAGGCCTGGAAAGGGATAGCTTCATGTTATACGCTTTTTAAAGCAAACCTTGTACAAAACTCATCAAACTCACAAGTTGAGTCTTGTATAACGTTATCTTGCTCTTTAGCATTTAACATAAAAACAGCAAAATAAGCAAGAAATATCTTGCACAACGTCGCCTTAGAGTGGAACTAAGAGACGGTATAAACATAAGTCTTGTTACGTCAAGACGACACTGCTACATGTCAAAGGCCAAGTGCCAAGTACATTACTACCTGCAATGCTACAAGTACCAAGTGTACATAACACCCTGCAATGCGCAAGTCGCAACATCGTATGTTCTATCCATCACAACAAGGAGTTCAATCCTATCATGCAAGTCCAATACATAAGGACAATGAAGATAACACAAGGTATGAAATATTACTAACAAGTTATCATATGATTATTATTATTAAAAAACAGGTCCAAATGACGAAGTACCATACATGCAAACGTACCATCACCTCCAAGGCACTAAGACAGCATATTTAGGAAATCAACACCAAGGACAAACATCAACTCAAAGATGCATGAGAAGTTCCACTATCTCCAGTAAGCTGTGGAACAACATCCATAAGTTCAGGAGGAGTAGCAAGGACATCAGCTCCTCCTCCATCTTCAATCATATCATAGGCGGTTACATCAAGCCCCAAAGTGTGCAATGCCTTAAGATAATTAACGGCATAGTCCTAGCAAGGCCCAACCTTGTCAAAAGGAAAATTGGGGGAAAGCGCGTTGACACGACGAAAGTAATCCTCGGCACGCTTTCCCATCATGGTATCAGTTATCTTCTTAGCTACAAGGCTAAAAGCAGGAGTACTCAAATACTGGGAAAAACCCGCTTCAATTCCAAGCGCATAATGTTCATCACATGCGGCAATCAAGGCAGCCTCTCGAGACGTAATGTCATCAGAAATCTGTTTCTCAAGCGCAATCATCTCAGCTTCAAGATCAAAAATTCGAGTCTCCTGCACCTGATACTTGGTCTCGGAATCAACTATCTTCAAGCCAAGTGCACACACCTTCTCCTTAGAACGAGCAAGTTCAAGACTAACGGTGTTACATTTGTTGACAGCAGCTCTTCTAGCACTAACAAGCTCCACAACATACGACGACATATTAACCATCTGAGACACAGACTGAAAATCATACAAGAGCACAAGGCCATAAATATAACACAACAAAGGCATACGGCACGAAAGTTATCAAAGAGTAGAACTTGTTAACTTACAGGAGCAAAGTTGGCCAAAGCATGTTCAACACACTCTTCGGCTTCTTCATCAGTCCTCGCAAAAACACGTCGATCACCTGGGGGCACACCCCTATGTAGCACACGAACGCCAACCTCCTGCACATTAAGTTTCGCCTCCTTAGGAAAGCGAAGACCACCCCTACCAAGAGGTTTCCAAGCATCACCAAATATATCACCTTCCAAGGGACGAAGAAGATGATCACGCTTGAAAGCTGGGATCACTGCAAGGAAAAGATAAAGAATAAAAACTAAGTGTGTAAAATCAGAGTATAACGAGAAATGCGAGGTACATCTCATACCAACAGACGAGGAGCGATCCTCTGCGAGTCGATCTCTCGACTGGAGGGCAGAATATACCATTGTGCATTCAGTGACTTCCTTTCCCTTATCAAGATTGGAAGGAGGAAAGGCAGCATTCGTCCTTACACGCTTAGGATCACTCGAGACATGCGGCACCACCTCGGATCGCTTGACAAGAAGTTGATAATCATCCACGGAAACATCAAGAGCAGGGGAACGTACTGGATAATCAAAAAAGACAAAGTAAATGACGAGTTAAAGAAATAAAAAGGAAAAGTTACAGGAAAAAAACATCTTACCCATGAGCCCTTTTCCACGACCATATCCAGAAGTCACGGGGGCAGCAAGAACAAGTGGTGAAGCGGACGTCTCGGATGGAGGAGTCCGGCGAATAGACTCCGCGTGCAAGGAAGAGTCTTTACCAATAAACCAGTCTACAAGGATGATATAAACAAGGGGTACGAAGACCATCAATATGTAACTCGTCACCAACATCTGAACATAATGTCACTCGCAGAACGGGGATAGAAGACTTACTCATAATAACCACGGCAAGAAGGCTAACTCTGAAAAGAAGACTGCGTAACTCGGAATCCTGAAAATTACAAGTAACAAGTAAATCAGTGTGCGAGCTCTATGGATGTACACGCATATCGACATAGATACATGATTACAAGGGCGAAATATTTTCTAAGTGTTTTGCTCAAGATGACAGTCAGCATATTGCAAGTGGACATCACGCTACTATGTGTCAAGTATATTGCTAAGTGTTAGCATACAACAAGGTGTTGGCATACAACCTGCGTTTACATCAAGTATATGGGTACAACGTACATAGCCAGGTGTTGGGATCAAAATGACGTGGCCACAAACTTCACGGAATGGACTTCTAGGCTTCGCCTTGAACGTAGCTCTCTCGAGGACTTGATTTCCTCCGGGAGACTTTTAAGGTCGAGCACCTAAAAAAGGGATGGGGATGGCCCCTGATTCCACTCCGAAGCTTAAGTTAGTAATGTATTTGAGAGTGTAATATATAAGTATTCAGAGAAGATTGATTTTAATTGAAGGAGATAGCCCCCTATTTATAGGAAGAAGTTTATCGACTTTGTAGAGGCGGCTACTGGCCTCTGATTGGTTGCCTAGGGGCGGCAATCAGCCCTTTGTGATTGGCTGATAGAAGCGGTTGTCAGTCAGCTGGTGACAAGCAGGTCGCCACCTCGTGTTTACTTCGGAGGAAGGTTTTCCTTTTAAGCAGGTGACAAGCAGGTCGCCACCTGTCTTTACTTAAGAGGGAAGGTTTCTTCTCGGAGATGGTTGGAAGCAGGTCGCTGCCTATCTCAGAAGTTTTCCCTAAGTTTTTGTAGTCGACCTCGACCCGTCTCCTCGATTTAGATCCCTCGTTTCTCCGGTTGAACTTATGTCGAGATATCTTCATGATGTAGTCGATTTCCTCGAATAGTGCTTGTCGAAATTTTATCTCTACTTTATCAGCACGAACAAGAAAGTTCGTCGACTTATATTTAAAATGTGCTCGACTTTATAAGCTGTGATGTCAGGTTTATTCTTGATCCAACACTTGCCCCCGAGACATGAGTCATTTCTCTTTATTGAAAATAAAAGGGAAAGGAGTTAGGTCGAGTACCTTTTTCTCCTTGATTAAGTCATTCTTGGCCATCTATCTTTTCGCGAATAGATCTTTACCCGATGGATGGCCTTTTGGAAATTGAGGGAGGCAATGCATGACGGATCTCTTTGATCGTCGCCGACTGTAATAAGTCGAGGAGTCAATGTTATAATTGATCTCCTTTGTAGATGGCGACTTTCGGAAGTCGGGGGAGTCAGTGTATGACTGATCTCCTTGATCGTCGCCGACTGTAAGAAGTCGAGGAGTCAATGTTATGATTGATCTCCTTTGTAGATGGCGACTTTCGGAAGTCGAGGGAGTAAGTGTATGACTGATCTCCTTGATCGTCGCCGACTGTAAGAAGTCGAGGAGTCAATGTTATGATTGATCTCCTTTGTAGATGGCGACTTTCGGAAGTCGGGGGAGTCAGTGTATGACTGATCTCCTTGATCGTCGCCGACTGTAAGAAGTCGAGCAGTCAATGTTATGATTGATCTCCTTTGTAGATGGCGACTTTCAGAAGTCGGGGGATTCAGTGTATGACTAATCTCCTTGATCGTCGCCGACTGTAAGAAATCGAGGAGTCAATGTTATGATTGATCTCCTTTGTAGATGGAGACTTTCGGAAGACGGGGGAGTCAGTGTATGACTGATCTCCTTGATCGTCGCCGACTGTAAGAAGTCGAGGAGTCAATGTTATGATTGATCTCCTTTGTAGATGGCGACTTTCGGAAGTCGGGGGAGTCAGTGTATGACTGATCTTCTTGATCGTCGCCGACTGTAAGAAGTCGAGGAGTCAATGTTATGATTGATCTCCTTTGTAGATGGCGACTTTTGGATGTCGGAGGAGTCAGTGTATGACTGATCTCCTTGATCGGAGGAGTCCTGTTCTCAATCATTTTTAAGAGGAAATAGATCTTTATTCATATCTTGCAAATATTATTGAAATACAATATAAAGGACCTGTTTTCTAAGCGTAGAACTTCTTCAAATGTTCTGCATTAAAAGTTCTATTAAGGTGTTGGCCCTGAGGATCCTCTAGCCTGTAGGCGTTGGCGTAAGGTATCCCAATGACTATGTAAGGTCCTTCCCATTTCGTCACCATCTTTCCCCTTTGGTCGGCTACCAGAAATTCATTCTTTCTCAGGAATTTTTCCCCTAGGAAGAATTGTCGTCGTCCTACTTTCCGATTAAAATATCGTGCAGTGGCGAGCTTCATCCTTCCTTGGACTTCTTCCGACGCCCATCTTCTTTCGTCAGCCAGATCTAAATGAATCATCCGTTGCTCATCATTTTGATCGACCTGATAGGCTGCGATCCTCTGGGAGACGTTAGCCACTTCGATAGGTGATACAGCCTCCGATCCATATACCATGCTAAACGGGGTTTCACCTGTTGCCCTTTTAGGAGAGGTTCTAAGTGCCCACAACACTTGATCTAACTCCTCGACCCACTTTCCTTTTAGGGTGAGGATCCTTTTCTTCAATCCATTGAGGATAGTTTTATTGGAGTCCTCCACCTGTCCATTAGTCTGGGCGTGATGGACCGAGCCAAATCGATGATTAATTCCCATCTCCTCACAAAAGTCGGCGAGCTCGTCACTAGCAAACTGCGGACCGTTATCACTAATAAGGATCTTTGGGACTCCATATCGGCATATGATCTGTTCTCTTATGAACTTGATCATCTAGAAGGTGGTTGTGGAGGCTAGAGTCCTGGCTTCGATCCATTTGGAGAAGTAATCAATGGCGACTACGATATGCGTACGTTGCCCCGTAGATTGAGGTAGAGCCCTAATTAGATCGATACCCCACTGGGCGAATGGCCGGGAGCTCATCATAGGGGTGAGCTCTGCTGGCGGTTTAGTAATCCTAGGAGCATAGATTTGACAAGCAAAACAAGAGCATACCAGTGACATCGCCTCTTTATGCATAGTCGGCCAGTAGAATCCTTGCCGCAGTGCTTTGAGGACTAAGGTTTTAGCCCCTTCGTGACATCCAGCGTCTCCCCCGTGTAGGTGTTCCATTATTCTTTCTGTTTGAGGAGCTGCTACACACCTGAGATAAGGAGTAGAATACCCCCTTTTGTAGAGATACCCGTCTAAGATCACAAATCGTCCAGTCACCCTTCGAATTTGAGTGGCCTCCGTTGTATCTTCTGGGAGAACCCCTTTTTCCAAGTAGTTTTGGATGGGGGTGATTCAAGAGTCGGGAGTTTGGACATTAAGAACTTCTGCTCCTGCCTCCACAGCGGAATAGAGAGAGCTTTCGATAAAGTGTACAGTCACTAAGGGAGCTTTTCCCAGCGCGAGTTTACTGTGGGCGTCGGCCTCTTGATTTTCTTCTTGTGGGATGGCTTCTATTTGGAAATGGGGCATGTCCCGAACGAGTTTTCGTACCTCCTCAGCATACTTCTTCATGTTTTCTCCTTTGGTGACGTAAGTCCCATTTGTTTGATTAACGATAAATTCAGAATCACATCGTACCTTTAGATTTGGGATGCCCATACCTTTGGCTATCCGAAGACCCGTGAGCAAAGCCTCGTACTCAGCTTCATTGTTGGTCGCTTGAAAGGTTAAAGCCAGGGCATAGCGAAGTGGCTCTCCTTCTGGTGGCGTCAAGACCAGTCAGCCCCACATCCTTGAGCAGAAGACGATCCATCAGTGTGCAATACCCACGGTAAGGTGTCGTTGGCCGTTTTCTCTAGAGTAATCTTTACATGCTCTTCTTGAGGAAGGACGATAGGCGGGGCGTCGGGTGTTACCGTATTTTCAGCTATGAAGTCGGCCAAAGCCTGGCCTTTGATCGTCTTCCGTGGTTCGAAGTGGATGCGAAACTCGCTTAATTATACCGCCCACTTAACCATCCTTCCTGAAATATCGGGCTTTTGCAATAATTGTTTCAAGGGTAGATTAGTGAGTACCGTAATTTTATGAGCGTGGAAGTACGGTCGGAGCTGCCTTGTTGCTATCAATAGAGCATATAGATACTTCTCGATTTCCATGTAATTGGCCTCGGCTACTCCAAAAAGCTTACTAACATAGTACACAGGGATCTGAGCGCCATCGACGCTTACTAACTCAGTTTCTTTGATGAAAACTGAGCTTACTGCGGCTGAGCTGATACTCAAATATAGGAACAAGGGATCTTCAGGTAAGGGTTTTGCCAGGGCGGGGAGTGAGTGAAGATGCCTTTTTAACTGCTGAAAGGCTTCTTGCACTCATTTGTCCAGTCGAACGTCTTATTAGCCCTTAGGATCTTGAAGAAGGGGAGGGATTTATCGCCTGACCTGGCCATAAATCTTCCCAAAGAGGCCAGCCTTCCATTTAGACTCTGCACCTCCCTATGACAGGTGGGCGAGGACATCTTCTCTATGGCGGTTATCTTTTCAAGGTTAGCTTCTATTCCTCTCTGGCTGACCATAAATCCTAGGAATTTTCCTAATTGAACTCCGAAGACGCACTTGGTAGGATTTAGCCTCACTTGGTGTAACCTCATACACGCAAATGCTTCTTCAAGGTCTTGAACGTGGTCGTGCCCCTTCTTGGTTTTTACCAACAGGTCGTCCACGTAGGCCTCCATGTTTCTTCCTATCATGGATTTGAAAAGTTTATTTACCATTCGTTGATAGGTGGCCCCCGTATTTATCAAACCAAAGGGCATGACAGTGTAATGATAGATATCGCTGTCTGCGTAGAAGGCGGTGTGAGCCTCATCTTTGGGATGCATTCGAATCTGGTTGTATCCGGAATAGGCGTCCATAAAGCTTAAGAGCTCATGCCCTGAAGTGGCGTCGTCTAGCTGGTCGATCCTTGGGAGGGGATAGGAATCCTTTGGGCAAGCTTTATTAAGATCTCGAAAATCCACACACATCCTCCATTTCTTACTAGGTTTTCTTACCAATACTGGGTTGGCGACCCATGTTTGGAATCGTATCTCTTTTACGAAATATGCTTCCACCAATTTTCCCACCTCTTGACGGATCACGACCTTCTTTTCTGCCCTCATAGATCTTCTTTTCTGGGCGATAGGTTTTATGGCTGGGTCTATCCTTAACTCATGGGAGATAATATCGGGACTAATTCCTGGCATGTCGCTGGGCTCCCAGGCGAATTACTCATTGTACTTTCTGAGGAGAGTCGTTATCCTCCTCGCCTATTCAGGGTTTAAAGCGGCCCCAATTTTTACTTTCCTTTCCGTTCCCTCCAAGACGACCTCTACCAACTCCTTCATAGGGGCCGGTCGTCCACTCTCTTCTCGCGGATCTTCTTCCGTGACTATAGAGAGGGTTTCTCTTTGATTTGATCTTTTGAGGAGGTCGACATAACATTGTCGAGATATCTCCTGATCACCCCAGACTTCTCCTAACCCGTGGTGAGTCGGGAACTTCATGACTTGGTGGAAAGTCGATGGTACGATGTGGTTGGGGTTGAAGGTGGTTCTCCCCAGTATCACGTTGTAAGCACCAATTTTGTCGACTACTACAAAACGAACTTGCAAATGGAGCGTTTTCCACCCTTGACCTAAAATCATGGGAAGCTGGATTGCTCCTAGAGGGTAAGTCGTCCTTCCCGCCAGTCCCACTAAAGGAGAAGTCATATCTTTCAAGTCTTCCTTCTTAAATCCCATACCAGTGAGAACTTTGAGAGTGATCACGTCGGCGGAACTTCCTCCATCTACAAGTACTCTTTTAATATCTGAATTATTTATTCGAGCAGTTATTACCAAGGCATCCTCGTGGAATGGCAAGACCTCTGAAAGATCTTCTGTCGAAAAGGTGATCGCCATTGGCTCTATGTCTCTTGCCCTTTTCGAGGAGAGCTTTGGCGAGATGCACTGGGCGGCGTATTGATCCCTGGCCGAGCTTATTTCTCCCCCAGCCGCGAATCCTCCTGATAAAATGTTGATGTCGTTTCCCGGGGGCATTCTCCATCTTCTCAACTCGTGTGCTCGATATCGATGATGGCGTTGGATTTCCTCTTGCATAAATTCCAACTCTCTTCTTGCGAGGAGGCAATCTTCAGTGCTATGCCCCTCCTCTTGGGGATGTTCACAATACGGCAAAGAACGGTTTTCTCCTGCTTCTTGAAGCCTTTCCAATCTTTGTTGCGTCCGACGATACTCTCTCGTCGATACCACCAGCATTGACGAGCCTTCTCCTCGTCGCCGCCGGGCTTCTGGTGGTATACTGCGAGCTGCTCGACTTTGTTCCACCTCTACATGGAGATTTATTCGTTCCATCAGTTGTTCTAAACTTCCCAGAGGTTCGGTATACTGGTGATGGCTAAAGTGTGGGACTGGGGTCCCAGACCTCTGAAGAATATTCGAATGGCCTCTCTTTCAGTACACTCGCCTCCGGTGTATCCTGCTTCGAATCGTCTGGAATAACTTTCTAGAGTCTCATTTAACCCTTGAAATATCCCTTCCGCGAGGCGTCGCAGACCTTGCCTGATTCGAATTCTGGGTGGGGCCATGACTTTTTGATCTGTTTCGGACAGACGGCGTCAAATGTTGGGATCAAAATGACGTGGCCACAAACTTCACGGAATGGACTTCTAGGCTTCGCCTTGGACGTAGCTCTCTCGAGGACTTGATTTCCTCCGGGAGACTTTTAAGGTCGAGCACCTAAAAAAGGGGTGGGGATGGCCCCTGATTCCACTCCGAAGCTTAAGTTAGTCATGTATTTGAGAGTGTAATATATAAGTATTCAGAGCAGATTGATTTTAATTGAAGGAGATAGCCCCCTATTTATAGGAAGAATTTTACCGACTTTGTAGAGGTGGTTACCGGCCTCTGATTGGTTGCCTAGGGGCGGCAATCAGCCCTTTGTGATTGGCTGATAGAAGCGGTTGTCAGTCAGCTAGTGACAAGCAAGTCGCCACCTCATGTTTACTTCGGAGGAAGGTTTTCCTTTTAAGCAGGTGACAAGCAGGTCACCACCTCATGTTTACTTCGGAGGAAGGTTTTCCTTTTAAGCAGGCGACAAGCAGGTCGCCACCTATCTTTACTTAAGAGGGAAAGTTTCTTCTCGGAGATGGTTGGAAGCAGGTCGCCGTCTATCTCAGAAGTTTTCCCTAAGTTTTTGTAGTCGACCTCGACCCGTCTCCTCGATTTAGATCCCTCGTTTCTCCGGTTGAACTTATGTCGACTGATCTTCATGATGAAGTCGATTTCCTCAAATAGTGCTTATCGACATTTTATCTCTACTTTATCAGCACGAACAAGAAAGTTCGTCGACTTATATTTAAAATGTGCTCGACTTTATAAGCTGTGATGTCAGGTTTATTCTTGATCCAACACCAGGGATAGAGGAAAAATTCTAAGTATGGGGGCAAGTGCGCACATACATGTATGTACATACATGTCGACAAGGGTACATGTCGACAAGTGAAGAATATTTTCTAAATGTTTCCATTTACGTACATACATGTCGACAAGGGTCCATGTCGACAAGGGGAAAATATTTTCTAAATGTTTCCATGTACGTACATACATGTCGACAAGGGTGCATGTCGACAATAGGAAAATATTTTCTAAGTGTTTCCATGTACGTACATACATGTCGACAAGAGGAAAATAAGTGTTTTCATATACGTACATACATGTCGACAAGGGGAAAATATTTTCTAAGTGTTTCTATGTATGTACGTACATGTCGACAAAGATGGATTGCATACATCAAGTAGCTACTATCGACTTCTACACAATGCCTCCTGAACATTCCTACGACGCTTATCGACAAAGCTCATACAACAACATCTATGGTAAAAACCATTCGATATTGTTAAGATATTTTCTAAGTGTTTTAGCATGTTTGCAGACAATGACCGACAGTCTATACATGACGCTCAACGTACATTGCCTAAACTATCATTACCAACATACAACCAATGACGACCGTGTACGTACAACTACCAATCATCAATATCGAGCATGCTAGAACAACGACTAAGGCATGGGAAAACATGTCGGAAATGAACACTATGCGTAAGGGAAGTATAACGATTCATTTACACTTTTCTAAAAATTTCAGCACTTAGAAAAATTTTGGCCGATTTGGGGCTAAGTATTCTAATGCATTTTATCAAACACCTTGTATGCATGATAAGATAGCTAGGTACATGGTGATTTCAAGACTAAATCAAGGCCAAACGAAGTCACGAAAGGTCTAGCCATGTACAAAATTGGACTCATCGACACGAAGCAAGTTCGAATTACTACTCGCCCTCACCCGAAGACCCACGCGCCGCCGCCGCCGTCCTCACGCGCCGCCGCCGTTGTCTCACGCGCGGTCTCCCTTGCCTCACGCGCCACCTCGATCTCCTCCTTGCGCGGATTCGATCTTGATCAATGTCAAATGTGATGTGATTACTCCAAATTCACACTTCCATGAATTCCCTCTTCATAAAAAATGGAGAGCTTCTTGAGGATTTATCTATTAAGGATGTAAGATAATGGGTATTCTCTCTCCTAATTCTCATTAATAGTGCCTACACCATGTGCTAAGGACTAAACTAATATATATTTTCACACAAGTCCTTAGTATCACATACTTACACCTCTCCTATGCTTGTTTTACATACATGCTCTATAGTATTGCATAACGCGCTTCGTAGATCGTCATGCATGTTATCACTTTTATACGTACATGATGCAAACTCATAGTGATCGCGTGATTATTTTTATAATCTAAGTATGAATTGAATGTTTGCATCATTTTCCATGTTTACATCATGCTTCGTGATTACGTACATGTTCTCCAATTCCATATTATTCGAAGTGTTTTGCTTATTGCATGATTATGTCATCCTTTTACTATGTCGCCATCTACATGTTGGCAACGTGTTATATGCTAACATCGTGTACCATGATATTATCATGTTGTGTAATTCTTTATTATTACAAGTATTTCGCTCATCACATGATATTGCGAATATAATTGCATGTCATTGTACGCATATTGTCCGTTACGCTAACCTTGTAAAGAGATTACGTAGGTAAGGCGGAAAATTAAAAGTTGGTCGAATTTATGATCTCAACATTCGAATTGACAAACAGGCCACCCCTGAGGTCAGTACCGAACATAAATTGGACGAATATCTTATCTTTGAAAAGAGTCAAGCAGGGGTTTTAACCACTACTTGACTCGGGGGCAAGTGTTAGATATCTATCCAATTCGGGTTCGTATTTACGTTTCGGGCCTCGTAAAATATCCCAAAACCCGTAAAAAACCCTTTCGCAGACACCCAAGTCTAAAACGGTCCGGGATACGCGCAGTTCCCGGGCCGAAGGACTTCCGGATTGCTTCGGCAATCCGGACCCGTCTCGGATTGTTAAACAATCAGGGTAGGTCAAGATTTCCGACTTTCTTCGTACGCTCACCCCGATTATTTTGCCAAGTGCGAGAAGTCGGTGCATGCATAGTCCACCTTGATGACGGTATGCGTCTCCCTACATACCGACATCAAGTAATTCAAAACTGGGCATGATTCTTAGGTTCCCTATAAATAGGGGCCTAGGTGTCCCATTCTAGACAACTCCCTCATTTTTGGACTTTGAATGCTCTGACTTCTCTCTAAGGCTTTCTCTCTCTAGAAGTTCTAACTTGAGCGTCGGAGTGGGCCCAACCAGCATTCCCCCCTCCCACACTGGTTACTGCCCCTCGTGCAGGACCCGAAGGTCAAGAGTTCGAGGTCGAGGATTGAAAGATTAGCTCGGTGATTGTGTTTTAAGGATCGCGGCGTTCCCGTCCTTATACACACATCTCGCGCCCGCTCATGAAGAAAGAAGCCTGTTCGTGAAGTAAAAAGCCCGAAGCTCCCCAGGTGGAAGCTGACGTAACAGAGAGCTTCTTGAGGATTTATCTATAAAGGATGTAAGATAATGGGTATTTTCTCTCCTAATTCTCATTAATAGTGCCTACACCATGTGCTAAGGACTAAACTAATATATATTTTCACACAAGTCCTTAGTATCATGTATGAGCATATTTACACCTCTCCTATGCTTGTTTTACATACATGCTCCCTAGTGTTGCATGACGCGTTTCGTAGATCATTACGAATGTTATTATTCTTATATGTGCATGATGCTAACTCATGGTTGTTATGTGATTATTTTTAGAATCTAAGTTTGAATTGAATGTTTGCATCATTTTTTATGTTTACATCATGCTTCATGCTGACAAGCATGCTCTCCAATTTCATATTATTCTAAGTGTTTTGCTTATCGCATGATTACGTCATCCGTTTACTATGTCGTCATCTACATGTTGACAACGCGTTGCATGCTTACATCACGTACCATGATATTATCACGTTGTATAAATCTTTATTTCACTCGTTACATGATATTGCGAATATAATTGCATGTTATTATACATATATTGTCCGCTACGCTAACCCTATAAACAGATTACGTACGTACGGCGGAAAATTGAAGTTGGTCAAATTTATGATCCCTACACTCGAATTGACAAACAGGCCATCCCTGAGGTCAGTACCGAACCTAAATTGGACGAATATCTTATCTTAAAAAGAATCAAGTATGGGTTTTGAACCGCTACTTGACTCGGGGGCAAGTGTTAGATATCTGTCCAATTCGGGTTCGTATTTACATTTCGGGCCTCGCAAAATACTCCAAAACCCGTAAAAGAACTCTTCCGCGGACACCCAAGTCTAAAACAGTCCGGAATACGGGCAGTACCCGGACCGGAGGACTTCCATATTGCTCTAAGGCGATCCGGAGGCCCGTAATACTTAGGCAATCCGGACCCGGCCCAGATTGCTAAACAATTCGGGTAGGTCCGGATTACCGATGTTCTCCGCGCGCTCATCCCGATTATTTTGCCAAGTGCGAGAAGTCGGTGCATGCATAGTCCACCTTGATGACGGTATACGTTTTCCTTCATACCAACATCAAGCCGTTCGAAACTGGGCATGATCCTTAGGTTCCCTATAAATAGGGGCCTAGGTCTCCCTTTTTAGACAACTCCCTCATTTTTGGACTCTGGATGCTCTGACTTCTCTCTAAAAAGGCTTTTTCTCTCTAGAAATTCTGACTTGAGCGTCGGAGAGGGCCCAACCAGCATTCCCCCCCTCTCCCACGCTGGTTACTGCCCCTCGTGCAGGATCCGAAGTTCGAGAGTTCGAGGTCGAGAGCTTGAAGATTAGTTCGAGGATCGTGTGTCAAGGATCGCGGCGTACCCGTCCTTGTACACATATCCCGAACCCGTTCGTGAAAAAGAAGCCAGAAGCTACCCAAGTGGAAGCAGACTTAACATGGACCTGTCCAATTTTAGCACAGCCGGGTCGGGTTCCACGGGTCCAAACCGGAGCGGGTCAAAAGCCGGGTTTTCTCAATTGGTCCGACCCATCCGGGTCGTGTCGGACCGGGGCAACTAATATGGGTCGAACCGACCCGGTTGGAGTGACGAACCGAACCAAATTCCTATTTTAAACCGAACCAGTCCTGCCGAACCATTTTTCAAACCGGACTGGTCCTAACCGGTCTGACCGAACCGGATTAATTAAACCGTAACGTACGAACCGAATTAATAAAATAAAATAGGATGGTCAAATTTTTAAATCCAAATGTTTTCGAACTTTAATAACCTACACCATGCTTAAAGGTTTAATATTTCATCGTTTTAATTAAACCTGATGCCTAGTTTCGATTATGGGGATGAATCTCAGAAATGCATAATTTTGGGACTGAGTTATTTAGTGGGCTGAATTGCAATTTCTATTTAATTGATATTATTGCATAATTAGAACTGTTGTCTTGACTATGTCAAACTAGCTGGATTATGCATGTTGTTGGCAGAGCCCTGGTTTTCAATTAATGAGCTGCGCACTAGGATAGACATGTTGTGATGGTTGCAAACGCCTAGTATTCATGTCTAGAAGACGCATGTTTGGTTATAGCATGAATTGCAAGTCAGCCCCAAATGTTTTAAAAGCGCAAATCATTCGCCAAATATGAATATTTGAATGGTGTGATCACGCATGATGCGTATGCATAAATGTTGATGATGGATCGGCATGTGATAATTTACTTAAGCAGTAGAATTATATATGCTAAGCATGAGTTCCTCGGAACATTAGACGCATGACGCGTATACATGAGGTGTGGTTTGTTTCTTGGATGTGATATGCGCACGATGATTTACTTGTCTAGTAGAATTGTGTGTGCAAATTTGAAATCCTAGAAAACGTTTTAAATAGGGCATTGGAAAAGCCAAGATCAGGCTTTTTAAAACCTCTCATTCCGGTGATTGCGATTAAACCGTTTTAAAAGACTGATCTATTAGAAAGAAGACGATGGTAATATGAACTCTTTCACGACCCCCCTTCCCTCGGTTTACTGTCGGTCGGTTGGGTTAGATGTCTGAGGAATCATTATTAGTCATCCCCTATCTCATAGATATCCGATGAACACAATTTTTTTTTCTTCAAAATATTATTGTCTCCCTAGTTTAGCATAATTATCAATGTGTTGGCTTGAATTGGGCTGAATGAGTGCGATTCGACATTCCTCGCAATCTTGATGGTGTGTCATATGATGGCTGAGTATGTGTTAAACTCCTCTCTGCTGCGATCTGGAAAACAGAGAGGACAACTATAGATGAATGTGGTAGCCCGTCTGACTTTGATGATAACAGATTAATGTCGTAGTTCATTTCCAAATAATGGGATTTAAACCTCGTACAAAAGGGTTCTTTGATGATCTAAAATCAATTATGGTGATATGTTCAACCTTGGACAAAGAGGTTGAGGGAGACTTCAATTGGGACCACACAAAGTTACAGTTTTTAGTGTCCCCTCTGCATCCGCCTTAGTGGAAGCAAGGCCGCTGAAGCTAAAAATGTTTTGGTTGTGAATGATGGTCTCCTCTCCATGGATTCTAGTGTAAAAGCCGCTTGAGAACTTTGAATAAAAGGTCAACATGGAAAAGAGGTATCCCCTTTAATGGTTGACTCTCGTTGATGGGGCTCACTTACCATAAGTCTATTCAAGTGCAGTGACCAGGGTGAAAGAGAAACCAACTTCCCAAATCACCATAGGATGTCGGACCTAAAATCTGACCTACGGCGAATTACGTTTTGAAAACGTGGATTTTGAAAAGAGTCGCCACTAGTTAATAAAGGCTAACTAGAATCCTAAATTACCTAAGTGAATAACGAATTAAGCATCTAGGTATACAATCGGTCCACGATCAGAGATTCGAGTTCAGGGGTTCTATTACGAATTAAGAAAAATCATTTTCTAATTATGCCCTTTCGGTACTTAATTAACCTATTTGCCAATTTTAAAATTTATATATGCGTTACGACTAATTAATCTAATGTTACCAAAATTTGAACTAATTTTTATACACGAGTTTTTGTTAATGACATATTTAAACATAAAGAAAAAAGAAAATAAAAAATTAAGCATTTAAAACTCCCAATTTAGGCAATACAATTTTAACTACTTAATTACATGTCATACACATATACACAAAAACATGGTATCTAATTAAATTTACATTTTTACTATCTAATTAACACAACATGATAATAATAATAAATAATAGAAAATAACAAAAAAACTAATTATTTAAAAAAAAAAAAAAACTTACAGCAGGACAGAACTCACCTTCAGGAAGGGAGCGACGGGAGGACTGGGGCTCGCCGGCGGGGACGGCGGACGACGACGGAATCGAACGGCTGGGCGGAACGACGGCGGGCGACGGTGGGCAACGGAGGACGGAAGGGCGGTCTTGGTGGCTCACCGGGACAGGTGCTGCGCCGGCAAAGACAACAATTTCAGGGACTCCCGGTGGCGCAGCAGGAGCGGTGGTGGCGGGTCGACAGCGACTGGGATGGCGGTCGGGCGAGGCGAGCTGGTAGCGGCAGGGCGAAAGTCTGGCGGGAGAGTGACGACACTGGGTGGCTGTCGGAGGTCGCCGACAGCTGGTGGTCACCGGAGAAGACACATAAGCGAAAAAAAAAGAAAAAAAAAAACTTTTCACTAGAAGACAAATCTGCACGGGTTCTAAAATCTGATGTAATATTATTGTGGTTGTGTAATTTTACATGTAACAAATGACCCTATTTATAACTAAACTAGGACCCCTAAACTAGGAAAATAAAATCTGAAAAATATTTGCATTTAATATTCTGTATATATACATATATATTTATGTATTTCACCATAAATACACATAATATATTTTCTAAATATTTTACAATAAATAATGCATATCCACTATCCTATTTTAAGCCAGTCTATCTTTAGAAACTTCGCGACCTTCCATATTTAAATATTTCCTTTTTTTTACGCATCACATATGATATTTTGAACGTGCTACGCGCGGACCAAAATTAGGTGTTTACAGCTTGCCCCTCGTTGGGCGAATTCCCGTAGAACAAGTTCGAGGGGATTTGTCCAAAGACGAGTAAACACTAATTTTGGTTGGGAAGTATATCTTCTTTCGAGTCTTCGAATCTTCAAGGAAACTCCTGGCTTATTTCGGAAAGTGCAAAAAAAGTAGAGCCTCTGTTGGCGGTGCCCCTGTTGGCGGTGCCTCTATTAGCGTGCCCCTGTTGGCGATGTAGAAAGTAGAACCTCTGTCGGCGTTGCCCCTGTTGGCGGTGCCTCTATTGGTCGTGCAGAAAATAGAACCTCCGTCGGCGGTACCCCTGTTGGCGGTGCCTCCATTGGTCGTGCAGAAAATAGAACCTCTGTCGGCGGTGCCCTTGTTGGCAGTGCCTCCATTGGTAGTGCAGAAAATAAAGCCTCGGTTGGCGGTGCCCCTGTTGGCGGTGCCTCCATTGGCGGTGCAGAAAGTAAAGCCTCCAGTGGCATGCGGAAAAGTAAAGCCTCCAGTGGCGTACAATAAAGTAAAACCTTTGGTGACGATTTGTAACAGAAGACCTCTACGTCAGACAGTACCAACAACCTCTGGTGACGCCTCTAGTGGCGAGTGGTAACGGAAAAACCTCTACGTCAGACCGTACCGGAAAACCTCTGGTGATATCTCTGGTGGCGAAAGACCTCTACGTCAGACCGTACCGGAGAACATTTGGTGATGCCTCTAGTGGCGAGTGGTAATGGAAGACCTCTACGTCAGGCCGTACCGGAAAACCTCTGGTGATATCTCTAGTGGCGGAAGACCTCTACGTCAGACCGTACCGGAGACCCTTTGGCGATGCCTCTAGCGGCGTATGTCGGAGAAGAGCCTCTAGTGGCGTCCATTGGAGAAGTTCCTCTTGTGGCGTGACTTGCGAGGCTGAATACTAAGGCTTCGTTCGTCGGGGTTGACTCTCAGGAAGCTGGAAAACTTCAGATCCTGATGGTTGTGTCTTGTAGGAACAGACTGTAACAGTCCTACTCATCATTTGAGTGGTGACTTGCGAGAGCAAACTGTAACAGTCCCGCTTGCCCTGAAGTTGACTCGTAGGAACAGACTGTAACAGTCCTACTCATTCTTGGAATGCGACCTACGAGAGCAGAATGTAACCGTCCCGTTTGCCGTGAATTTGACTCGTAGGAACGGACTGTAACAGTCCTACTCGTCCTTGAATGATGACTTGCGAGAGCAGACTGTAACCGTCCCACTTGCCTCGAAGTTGACTCGTAGGAACAGACTGTAACAGTCCTACTCGTCTTTGAATGGTGAATCGCGAGAACAGACTGTAACCGTCCCACTTGCCTCGAAGTTGACTCGTAGGAACAGACTGTAAAGGGGACCTCTTAGATGTATAAAGGGGACCTCTTAGGAAATCTAGAGGTAGACTTTGGATAGTGCTATCCTTACATACATACTTGAGTGCTTTTGCTTTTGTTATATGTGTATTTGTCTAGAGTGGTGTGTATTTGTCTTGAGTGCTGTCTTCCTCCTTCCCATTTGACTTGGTTTATGTTCCTGAATGTTCATAGAGAGTATTCTTTCTCCGTGATTGCAATGGTTGACTCTGGAGCAGACCTAAATTGTATCAATGAAGGACTTGTTCCGTCGAGATATTTCTCGAAAACAACTGAAATTCTAAATACTGCAGATGGTAGTAAAATGCTTGTAAAATACAAGCTACAAAATACTGCAGTCTGCAATAAAGGAATTTGTTTAGAAATGCCATTTATAATGGTTAAAAATTTATCCCATGATGTTATTCTTGGAAATCCATTTCTTCATATGCTTTATCCTATTAAAAGCATTACTGAAGAAGGAATTACAAGTACCGTTAATCAACAAGATATAACTTTTAAATTTGTTACAGAACCTCGTTATCACGAGATTGATTTGATACAAAAGAAAATTAAGAGAAAAGAAAATTTTCTAAGCTCCTTAACTCAAGAAATAAGCTATAAAAAGATAGCTGAAAAAATTCAAACATCCTATATGATAGAAAAAATTTCTAATTTACAAAAATACATAGAAAATTCAGTTTGTTCTGATACTCCCAATGCCTTTTGGGAACGAAAGAAGCACGTGGTAAATTTACCATATGAACCAAACTTTGACGAAAGACAAATTCCAACAAAAGCTAGACCTATTGCTATGGGTCCTCGCCATTTAGAAATTTGTAAAAAAGAAATTGATGAACTTTTAGCTAAAGGATTAATTAGAAAATCATATAGTCCATGAATTGTCCAGCATTTTATGTGGAGAATGCTGCTGAACTAGAACGAGGTGTTCCAAGGCTTGTTATCAATTATAAGCCCTTAAATAAAGCTTTAAGATGGATTAGATATCCAATCCCTAATAAAAAAGATTTATTAAATCGACTTTACACAGCTAAAGTTATGTCAAAATTTGACATGAAATCTGGATTCTGGCAAATTCAAATTGCCGAGAAAGACAGATATAAAACGGCTTTTACTGTTCCATTTGGACATTACGAATGGAATGTAATGCCGTTTGGGTTAAAAAATGCCCCTTCTGAATTTCAAAATATAATGAATGATATATTTAGTCCATATATGTCATTTTGTATCGTTTATATAGACGATGTATTAATTTTCTCACAAAATATTGATCAACATTTTAAACATCTAAATGCATTTATAAATGCAGTAAAAAGAGCAGGACTGGTGGTATCAGCTAAGAAAATTAAACTGTTTCAAACAGAAATAAGGTTTCTTGGTCATATCATCAAAGAAGGGACAATATTCCCTATCGATCGGTCAATTAGTTTTGGTGAAAAATTTCCGGATGAAATAAAGGATAAGACTCAATTACAGAGATTCTTAGGAAGTCTTAATTATATTTCAGATTTTTATAAAAATCTAGCCATAGATGCAAAGCCTTTATTTGAAAGGTTGAAGAAAAATCCTCCTGGAAGGTGCTTTTAGTAACTTTTCCATTCTTAGCAATAAAATCTCTATAAGAGCTTTCAAGAGGGAGAATAAATCAAAATCGGGATATTCTTTTTTCTCTGATATATAAAGAATTTGCATAAATTCAAAAAATTCGACAAACTCATCACTCCTTTTAAGGAATTTATTATATAAAGAAAAATATTTTCTCTGGCTTTTAATTCTTTTTAAGGAAAACCATTTTCTATGATATGAATATTTTGGGGAATAAAATAATTCCTTAGCAAGACCTTTTAAAGGACATGATTCAATTTCTTCATCAATGGTAATAGTAAATATGCCCATATCCGAAAGTGTTGGAGATTTAACTCTAGCCTCCTAGGGTGGTATGTTAACTACATATTCAGGTTGATTAACACCGTCAGTAGTAAACCTAGTTCCTGCAATATTATCTTTTTCAGGATTGGACATAGGTGCAGAAGATAAAGACAATCTTCCTTGGGTGAAATTATTGTGGTCTGACTTAAGACTATCTTGACCTAGGTTTAGGCGAGTTATTCTCTTACTAGAGAATCTAATTTCAACGCTACCATCTGGATATTCTATTATTTCTTCAAGTTCACGATTTTCCTGTTTTACAGGTTCACTAGCACCTTCTAAAACCCAGTTTTCGGGTAATTTTACCTGACTCCAAGAAATAGTTTTTGGGACTTTTAAATTGCTTTTAGCAAGGTTTGTAATAAATAGAGTAGTAGATCCTTTTGGATCTGTAGATAACATTTTTAATTTTGGAACTACGGTATTCATAACTTTATATTGAATTCTATAAATAAGAATTATGTTCTCTGATCCTTGCATCATGTAAAAACCATCTGATTTAATGTCAAGACAGAGAGCATGCATGAGGTTAGGGTCATTTAATGACAAAGTAAAATTTGGAAAGCATGAAAAATATATTGGGCCATCACATAGACTAGATTCAATTATTCCTAATAAGGAATCATAAAATTTATTATGTCTTTTGTCTCTCACACATATTATTGCGGATGTATTTAATCCTAATCTTGTTGCTGGTTTTAACCCGACTTGAATTAAGCCTACATGCAGAAATTTATGATTCTCTTGATATTTTTCTATAAGAGATCTAGTTAACAATTGAAATGAATTATATCCCTCTGCTAAGGGAATGGCTTCTTCTACCGTCTTAATCACATAGTCAGAAGCAAATTCAAAAGTTCCTTTTTGTTTATAAACAGATGTTTGTGCTGGTAATTTCCAGCTTTCTAAACCCTTTTCAAAATTTTCATTTAAAAGGATTTCCTTATTATGATTATTACTACTACTACTTGCCTCACTTTGCCTATTAGACAAAGACCTAGTCCACCTAAGCATTTTCTTTGTTGATCACTGTCAACGATTTATGCCAACCCTAACGCCTCCTCTTGGCCTTTTCGGGACTCAGGCAACGCGACTTAAGGTGGTTATACGCCCCACCCGGGTTTCACAACAAAAGAAATTGTTTAGATAGACTAAATTTTTGTCTTAAAATTTTTTATTTTTTATTTTTTTTATTATATATATATATATATATATATATATTTTAATATATATATATATATACTAAGACTAACTAACACTTAAATATTTAAAGTTCTAATTAATAGAGAGAATTTAGAAATAATACTACAAATATAAATTCATACGTTTAAACATACTACATTTATACAAAAGATAAAGTACATTCATACATACCTTCACTACAACTTGGCTCTGATACCAATCTCTCCAGGAACATAAACCAAGTCAAATGGGAAGGAGGAAGACAGCACTCAAGACAAATACACACCACTCTAGACAAATACACATATAACAAAAGCAAAAGCACTCAAGTATGTATGTAAGGATAGCACTCTCCAAAGTCTACCTCTAGATTTCCTAAGAGGTCCCCTTTATACATCTACTTGAGTGGGAGACATAATGATTACTCCTTGAAGCCTTCTTCTCTATCTTCTTTGCATGCCATCCACGTTGAGAAGTCTTCAAGAGTTGTTGTCAAGATTCACTCCTGATAGAAAATGTCCTTTTTTAGACTAACTTTTCTTTTTATGCATGGCATCCACGTATCTATTCATGCATCCATCCATCTAAAATAATTTTTACTATTCATAAATAATAAAGATTACTAATTAATTTTAAATTTACACTAATTAGTGCATACTTACTTACATTTAGACGGATTATTATCCGTAGACATTTATGCAAAAGGATCTTGAGAATCCTGCATAGTGTCATCTGTTTTTTGGCTGCTATTAGCCTCTACATCATTTTCACCTTCAGATTCGTAAAGAATCTCTTTAAGTCGTCTCTTCAATTCGAGCTTGGTCTCAGATGAGGATTCCAATAGTTCTTTTAGAACTTCAGAAAGATCTTTCTTCGAAGGTTCCCCGACTGAAGGGGGAGGTGGAGGTGGATCAAATGAAACTAAGCCCTTTTGAGTAAAGGCAGAGTCTTCTTTGAAAAAATCGAATTTGTCCCACCATTTAATCGAGACCCTTCTTCCTAAATAAGGAATATCGGCAACTAATTTTCCGAATCGATTAATAGGCATTTTAGCCATAACAATTTCCCATTTCAAAATCCATGGGACCTTGTAGAGAGCTGTAAAAATAAGCTCATGATGTTTTAGAGATGAATTTACCTCTTCAAATTGTTCATAAACTTTACTGATTTTATCTGGGAAGATAATTGGATTTGCTCCCCATGTATAAAACCATTTTATAAACCACTGAGGAATTTTAGTGGTGTCGAAATCTCGAAATTGAAGAAACCATGTGTGCTTCTTTTGACGATTTTCATAGTAAAAAGCACCTTCCCATGCTTTGATATAACCAAAGTAATTGAATACGTGTTTTGTTTTTGGTATTTCGTGATAACGAAATAGATCACCATTCCATTGATCTGGTGTTAAAACCCTTTTGATGAAGGCTTTAGAATAAGCCCACTCCTGGCTGTTACCTCTGGTGACAGAGTCAAAGTCTACAGATTGAGTAACCTGCAGAATGGTTAGATAAAAATTGGTTTCTTTTGGATAAAAGAATGGATCTCCGAATTCTTTGAGATAAAAGGAGGATATTTCCTCTGGAGTTAAATGAGCATATTTTTGCTCGACCGGGGCTACCCACATAGTAGCATAGGGGATAAATGGATAGACAAACTCATTAGCTTGCTCTGATTTATTTGCTGCTGCATAAGCATCTCCTCTAAGCTGCATTTCGGTAGGGATAGCCTTTAAGGCCTCAGCTTTTAGCTGATCTTTTGTTTTTGCGATGACTGCCTTATAAGGCGTGGAAGGAGATGGAATTATGGCTTTATCCTTCGCTCTTTTCTTATTCATTTTCCTGCTAAAAATTCACGAGTTAGAAAATCAGGTAATGAATTATCTGATCCTTTAATAAACTCAATATCAAAATCAAATACAGATAATATTCCTTGCCATCTAGCAAAAATTTGTTTAGACGCGATATTTTTAACATCTTTTTCTAATATATTTTTTGCAGCTTTGCAATCAACTCTAATTAGAAATTTTTTATTAAGTAAATCGCTTTCAAATTTCTGTACACAAAGAACAATTGAAAGAATTTCTTTCTTGACGGTTGCATAATTTTTTCGTGGTCCTTGCCACACTCCAGAAGTAAATCTAATTAGAGTCTCTTTATTTCCAATCCTTTGTTTAAGGATTCCACCGTAACCTAATTCTGATGCATCAGTTTCAACAATTTTAAATGCATCAGGGTGGGCTATAGCAAGACAAGGAATTTCCTTAATTTTTGCTTTAATTTTTTGAACAGCCTTAGTGTGAATTTCAGACCATTCAGGAGGATTTTTCTTCAACCTTTCAAATAAATGCTTTGCATCTATGGCTAGATTTTTATAAAAATCTGAAATATAATTAAGACTTCCTAAGAATCTCTGTAATTGAGTCTTATCCTTTATTTCATCTGGAAATTTTTCACCAAAACTAATTGACCGATCGATAGGGAATATTGTCCCTTCTTTGATGATATGACCAAGAAACCTTATTTCTGTTTGAAACGGTTTAATTTTCTTAGCTGATACCACCACTCCTGCTCTTTTTACTGCATTTATAAATGCATTTAGATGTTTAAAATGTTGATCAATATTTTGTGAGAAAATTAATACATCGTCTATATAAACGATACAAAATGACATATATGGACTAAATATATCATTCATTATATTTTGAAATTCAGAAGGGGCATTTTTTTTAACCCAAACGGCATTACATTCCATTCGTAATGTCCAAATGGAACAGTAAAAGCCGTTTTATATCTGTCTTTCTCGGCAATTTGAATTTGCCAGAATCCAGATTTCATGTCAAATTTTGACATAACTTTAGCTGTGTAAAGTCGATTTAATAAATCTTTTTTATTAGGGATTGGATATCTAATCCATCTTAAAGCTTTATTTAAGGGCTTATAATTGATAACAAGCCTTGGAACACCTCGTTCTAGTTCAACAGCATTCTCCACATAAAATGCTGGACAACTCCATGGACTATATGATTTTCTAATTAATCCTTTAGCTAAAAGTTCATCAATTTCTTTTTTACAAAATTCTAAATGGCGAGGACCCATAGCAATAGGTCTAGCTTTTGTTGGAATTTGTCTTTCGTCAAAGTTTGGTTCATATGGTAAATTTACCACGTGCTTCTTTCGTTCCCAAAAGGCATTGGGAGTATCAGAACAAACTGAATTTTCTATGTATTTTTGTAAATTAGAAATTTTTTCTATCATATAGGATGTTTGAATTTTTTCAGCTATCTTTTTATAGCTTATTTCTTGAGTTAAGGAGCTTAGAAAATTTTCTTTTCTCTTAATTTTCTTTTGTATCAAATCAATCTCGTGATAACGAGGTTCTGTAACAAATTTAAAAGTTATATCTTGTTGATTAACGGTACTTGTAATTCCTTCTTCAGTAATGCTTTTAATAGGATAAAGCATATGAAGAAATGGATTTCCAAGAATTACATCATGGGATAAATTTTTAACCGTTATAAATGGCATTTCTAAACAAATTCCTTTATTGCAGACTGCAGTATTTTGTAGCTTGTATTTTACAAGCATTTTACTACCATCTGCAGTATTTAGAATTTCAGTTGTTTTCGAGAAATATCTCGACGGAACAAGTCCTTCATTGATACAATTTAGGTCTGCTCCAGAGTCAACCATTGCAATCACGGAGAAAGAATACTCTCTATGAACAATAATGTTGACTTTAATATGCCATTTATGAGTAATAACTCTATCAAGCATATTGACGAATGTTAAGGAGTTCATAGCTTCTAAAGATTTTTCTCCTTCTTCACTGTCAGTTGCTTCATCTGTTTTAGATTCTAAAATGAGAACCCTGGATTTTAAATCACTTAATTCTTTTTTGAGAATTTTTACTTCATGCATTAAATTATTAATACAAGAAGAATCACTAATGTCTTCTTCTATAGGGGACTTAGCTCTCCTTAGAATTTCTTTGAGACTATAAGCCTCAGGTTCTTTTAATTTTAACTGCTTCTCAGGTTTTTTACTATATTGCTCAAGATAATTTTGTAGCTTTTCTCTCCTTTCTTTCGGATCAGAAATTTGATCTATCATATCTAGTATAAAGTTTTGCTCATGGGTAAGAACAAATAACCCATTTGCTTTGCAAAGTGATTTGTAATAATTACAATTTCCACTGCAATCAGAATCATTCGACTCATCCTCAAATTCAGATTCATCGGTCTGATCCGATTCATTTGCAGCGTAAAAATTATTTTTATCTGTAATAACAGACACTTCTAAATCTTGTCCTTCCTCATTAAGGAATAGTTTTTCTAAAGTTTTCTTTAGTCCTTCATCAATATCTAGACTATTAATTTTCTTTTTCAATTTACACTTATTAGCATAATGGCCGGGTTTCTGGCATTTCCAACATAGTGGAACTGTTTTTTGCTTAGGGTTTTCGAGTCTTTCTTTCTTCTTTCGTTTAGGAATATATTTTTTCCTAGGATATTTACTAAAGTTTTCATAAACTTTATTAGTCTTTTTCTTGTAAGATTTGTTTTTCTTATTAGAATCACCAATGGAGGGTAATCACATTTGTTCACAAAAATCACCAATAATTCTTTTTCCAATAAGTTTCTCCTTTTGGAGTTGGCGATGTAATTTTATTTCATTGCATAAATTTATGCCCTCAGCGACGATCTCAGAAGACAAGTCGCCGTAAGTGTATATGGAATAAGGAATAATTCCATTATGTTTTTGCTTAATCCTATTACGGACCTTTTCAGCAAAAAAATGAGGAAGTCCAGATAAAAAATTTTCTTTCCAAAATTCATTTTGACTATCTTCTCTAGTAAAAACTTTAGAAAGAAAAACATCTTTATACCATTTAAACTGAGATAAGTTTTGACATCTTAAATTCATCAATTGTTCTTGAGATTTATCAAGTTGTAAAGATGTAGTCCCTATAAAATGTTTTGCTATTGTATATAATAGCGTATTGACACAATCGGTAACCTGGGTAGGTTGTCCGTTTTGTGTTTCAATTTTTATGGCTCGCATAATATGCAATTTAGCCTCTTCAGGTAGGTGAAAATCCCACCAACCTTTTAATTGACCAGTGAAGCCTTGAATTAAGGCTCTAGAAATATTCTCATCAGAAGCACCATTTGTTCTACAAGCAGTCGCATACATGGTCATGTAATTTAACACTGTTTGTATTTGGTACTCTGTCATACCATCAATATTCCATTCGGCAATTGAATTTCCATCAAACTGAACAGCATTGAACTCGTCACGCTGTTCAAGTTGGAGGTCAATGGGAGTTGGCCTATGATAATAAGGTTTTGCCGGAATATTGTAAACCAGTTTCTTCTTATAAGAAGTTAACTTATTAACTTGAAATTGATCTTCAGGTTGTTCGGATAAGAACAATTTTTCAAGCTGATCAATTTTTTCTTCTTCAGAATTAGAAGTTTCGGAATATTTGTCAGACTCGTTTTGCCCCAAAGGAGCACAATCCTTTTCTTTTATTCCAAGATTACTTAATCTTTCCATAAGTTCTTCTATCATCTCAGTATTTTGAGATTTAAAATGAAGTTTCTCGGAAGACATGGGTTTAAAAAAAACCCTTTTATCTATTTGATATGGTTCTGAATTAAGAACTTCTTTTCCTTTAGTATGTACTAATTCTGATTTGAAAATTTCTTGAGAGACTTTTTTCTCAATTCGATTTAATTGATCTCCCATTGTTTTGAGAGTCAAGTTTGTAAAATTGTTTTGTTCAACAACAGCTTCTATTTTGTCACTTTTCCTATAAGGAGTTGCTAAAACTTCATCATCATTTATCTTTAAAGTTAAATTTACTTCAGGCGGGTGGTTGATGAACACACATGGATGGTGTTGAGTTTTGCACAGTAGTCCGCAAATGGTAAATGCATAGATATCGCCCGAGGTATCTCGGATAAATTTGACAGCTTGCGGCGAGCAAAGGGCAGCGCACGAGATGTGCTCTTCAGGGGCTTTGATTTGGATGATTATCCAAACTGCACAATGATTAAGGAAACACTCAAATTTCAGGGATAAAGATGATCACAACTTTTCTTACCTGGGTGCCTGACATCTTTAATGGAAATTTGCTCCATATGTGAATGGATCTGTTGCATGTTCCGTCTTTTTCTTCATATGGCGGTTGTGCTCGATCTGAAAGGGGATATGCCATTTGGTTGCCAGTGACCAGTTTGGACATCACCATGAAATGAATGTACGGCTTGGTCAGGAAGGCGCATGTATTCCCTGTATGGAGATTTTGATTGCTGGGTGATTTGAATCCTTCATCGGCCGCCTTGATGGGCTTGGTAGTCCATGACTTTATTTTTTGAGTGCTTTGTTAGGAACATCGACTCAAGAGAAGACTGAATTGTCAATCGACTTACATCATTCCTAAAAAAAAAGAAAACCAAATAAACAAACTCAAATATAGGGATTTATTTATATTGATTAGATCATGACAATATCCCTCTTTCCTATGAGGGGCTCATGATCTTGCTGCGCAAGGAGTACATAACTGAAAAATTTATTCATTTCTAAAAAAACGGATGTAACGCTAAGAGGTTTTTCGAGAAAAATCATGAAGCCGAATGGGTGTTGGCGTCGGCCGACGGAACTGCGTTAAGAATCAAAATCTTATGGTCAATGAGATCCTGGATCCTATGCCTCAGACACGAGCAATCCTCAGTTGAGTGACCAAATATCCCCATGTGAAACTCACACTTCTAATTTGGATCATTGCTGGGTATCCTTGAAGTAGTCTTCCAAACCTCAGGACCAATGAGACCCTGAGCAAGTGCTTTCTGGTATACTTCGGCGGCCGATACTGGTAAATGTGTGAATTTTCTAGACTCCCGCGTCTTGTTCATAGTCCGGTTTTCAGGTCCACTCACAACGGGGGTTTGCGGAGCTTGGGTCTGGTAGACTGCACCTACCGTTTTGTCTTTGGATGACCAGTTCTTGGAGCCTCCCTTTTTGGTTATATCCTCTTGTTGACTCCTGGAGGGGTTTTCAAGTTTTCCAGTTCGAATGCCATGCTCTACCATTTCTCCGGATTTCACCAAATCAGCGAAGTTGGCTGAAACATGCCCTAACAATTGGGAGTAATATGCCCCTTTAAGAGTGCCGATGAACATGGACACCGCTTCTGCGTCTTCCAGTGGTGGTCGGACTCCAGCGGCTTTCTCTCTCCAAGCCTGCATATAGCTTCTAAATGATTGCCCCCCTTCCATCTCCATGCTTTGGAGGTCCATGCGGGTCGGAGCTGTATCCAAGATGAACTTATACTGGTGAACGAAAGTGTTAGCCATCTCATCCCACGTAGAAATGTCACCGGCTTTCAAGTTGACGAACCAAACCAAAGCCGCTCCCTTCAAGCTTTCCTGGAACGTCTAGATTAAGAATTTCTCATACCTTCGTAAAGGGGCCATCTTTGTGAGGTAAATCCGCAAGTGGACAATGGGGTTACCGGTGCCATGATACTTCTGAAAGTCCGGGACTTTGGATTTCTCCGGTCTTGACATGTCGGGGAAAAGGCATAGGTCGGAGTAACCAATGCCTCCATACTGCTCAAGCCCAGACAAAACCTTCATCTTTTCCTCCATTTTCTTCAAGCGGCGATCCTGTTCGGATTCGATGACAGGTGACGATGTGGCTGCATTTGTGCCAATTGCACCTCCTTGGTTAACATGCCCATACATTACCGTCTGTTTCGGAAGGACATGCGGCTTTGATGCAGATTGATCAGGAATGACCAAAACAGGGGGTTGGTCATGAGGGGGTTATACCGTGGCGTCGGGAAGCACGGTTGCAGCTGGCATTGGAGGTCCAGTATTCGCCACAGGTGTTGTGGAGGATCCTGGACTCGAGGTCGCTGTCAACAAGGCCGGTTTTAGAGTATTGTTGGTTGATCGAGCCCCGAGGAGTTCCATGATGCGCTCCATGTTTGCCGACATGGAAGCCATATCCTGATGCATTTTAGCATTAGCCGTCTCGATCTCGGCTATTCGTTCCTCTTGTTGCTGGATCTTCTGAGCGTCCTCCATGTTAGTGGTTTGTCGCGTGATGACCAGTAATACCTGCAGCGAAAAATGTGATATTCAGAATATGGAATACAAGATATCATGCATGATTGTTTTGAAAGTAATGTGTCATTCAACTCATCATCTTTTGAAAAAATGTTTTGTAACTAAAATATGTTTCTAAGACGCTTTATACAACTGCGAAACTTGATCAAAACGTGTCGAGTACTTGCCCCATAATCCGAGCAAAGGTAATGCTACAAGGTTTTTCAAAATGGATTCAATTCTTTTCACTTGTTCGGATTTTGGAGCGTGCACTTAACCCTGACGTTTCTATTTTCAATGTTGAACAATTGCAGCACTCCACACTACACGGTATTTCTTTAATAGTATCGTTTTGCGTCCATCATGCTGGTCTGAATCTGGTCAACGTCGACCTTGGGGAAATTGAAGGGCCTTGATATGAGTGAAATTAAGCAGTCGTTCCATTCTTACCAAAAATGGTGTGTAAAGCGTTTTAGAAACGACGATTCGAATGACACATTTTTTGAGAAAATATGATGCATTGCTTGTAACGTAAATTTCCATTAATATGCGTTGTACACATGGTAAAAAAAAACGATTACATCGAGACCCATGTCCTATACATGAAAAATTCTAGGGGTCGAGAACAATTAGAAAAAGAACACACGCAAGTACGCATAGCGGCAGGATCGAAGCTTCAGGTGTGTGTTTTTGTTTTGTTCTACAAGGTAGGCTCCACTGATAGGTTCCCGACAAGGTGGTTTCCTCACCCCATCATAGGGATCACAGGACCTTCAAAAGCGAGTGGAGTTGTTCTGAGTCGTTCCGGCGGCTCGGCTGCGCGGTCGTACCCTTACTAACTCTCCGGGGTTCCTAGTTGCCCTGGGTTTTAGGCATTTTGGAGATTATTCTAAAGTTGTGTGTGTGCGGGTTCAAGAAAGAAACATAAGTTAGTAAAAAAAATTCCGCACCTATCACATAAAAACCCAAAGTTAGAATAACAGAGTTATACACAAATAAACTAAAAAAATGGCAAATAAGAAAATATACAAAGCCCGAACCCTCTAAGTTGTTCCCCAGCAGAGTCGCCAAATTGTCGGACCTAAAATCTGACCTACGGCGAATTACGTTTTGAAAACGTGGATTTTGAAAAGAGTCGCCAATAGTTAATAAAGGCTAACTAGAATCCTAAATTACCTAAGCGAATAACGAATTAAGCACCTAGATATACAATCGGTCCACGATCAGAGATTCTAGTTCGGGGGTTCTATTACGAATTAAGAAAAATTATTTTCTAATTATGCCCTTTCAGTACTTAATTAACCTATTTGCCAATTTTAAAATTTAAATATGCGTTACGACTAATTAATCTAATGTTACCAAAATTTGAACTAATTTTTATACACGAGTTTTTGTTAATGACATTTAAACCTAAAAAGAAAATAAAAAATTAAGCATCTAAAACTTCCAATTTAGGCAATACAATTTTTACCACTTAATTACATGTCATACACATATACACAAAAACATGGTATCTAATTGACACGACATGATAATAATAATAAATAATAGAAAATAACAAAAAAAAATATTATTTAAAAAAAAAAAAAAAACTTACAGCGGGACATAACTCACCTTCAGGAAGGGAGCGATGGGAGGACTGGGGCTCGCCGGTGGGGACGGCGGACGACGATGGAATCGAACAGCTGGGCGGAACGACGGCGGGCGACGGTGGGCGACGGAGGACAGAAGGGCGGTCTTGGTGGCTCACCGGGACAGGTGCGGTGCCGGCGAAGACAGCAATTGCACGGACTCCCGGTGGCGCAGCAGGAGCGGTGTTGGCGGGTCGACAGCGACTGGGACGGCGGTCGGGCGAGGCGAGCTGGTAGCGGCAGGGCGAAAGTCTAGCAGGAGAGTGACGGCGCTGGGTGGCTGTCGGAGGTCGCCGGCAGCTGGTGGTCACCGGAGAAGACACAGGAGCGAAAAAAAAAAAACAAACAAACTTTTCACTAGAAGACAAATCTGCACAGGTTCCAAAATCTGATGTAATATTATTGTGGTTGTGTAATTTTACATGTAACAAATGACCCTTTTTATAGCTAAACTAGGACCCCTAAACTAGAAAAATAAAATCTGAAAAATATATGCATTTAATATTCCGAAAATATACATATATATTTATGTATTTCAACATAAATACACATAATATATTTTCTAAATATTTTACAATAAATAATGCATATACACTATCCTATTTTAAGCCAGTCCTATCTTTAGAAACTTCGCGACCTTCCATATTTAAATACTACCTTTTTTTTGACGCATCACATATGACATTTTGAACGTGCTACGCGCGGACCAAAATTAGATGTTTACATAGGACATCGAGGGATTCAACCTTGATTTTCGTAAATCGTGGTGAGAACAAGAACCTAGAGGTCATAAATGAACATCTGATGTGATGTTCGTCATGACTCAAGGCTCTCGACTATCTGTACGATGAGCATAGATAGGATACGTGACCCTCAGATAAAAAATGTCATCAATGTCATTTCATTTTTTCATCGTTCATTCGAATTGATGATTTTGTTTATTTAAGATTCGGAATTATTAAATAAAGTGATTGTTACTCGATTCGACGTACAATTTACCTATCAATCAATCGGCCCGGTCTAAGGGAACAATCGAAACGAAAATCCAAACCTACGGTTTAGAAACCAAAATATTCTGATCAAGACAAATGATCGAACAAAATGAAATGTAACATAGTCCATCATTAAACTCGTAATGGTGAACATGTGTGAAATCGATTGTGTTGAATTTCGGAAATGAAACGATTTCACCACGAGTAACACCTGGTGAATTACGCGTGCGCAGCGCTAGGTCCCTCGAAAGATGGGACAAATCGATTCGAAGTAAAAATTCAACACAAAGTGTATTCTTAATATAATGCTTTTTATAAACTTTCATTTGCATTTAAGACCTATTATGGGTTTTACTCATTGATTTCTCATAAATCGAGAAGAAGTATGCTTTGAAATCTACCATGATCTCGTACAGAATCAAATGACGCAATAGGTGAAAACCGAATGCACAATTCAAGAGTGGACAAAACCCTTGAAAATGAGTATGCAATGAAAAGGAACGTCCGTTAAAGTGACGAGTCCCACTATACACCTCTAATGATAAGATTGGCGCAAGCATTATTAAAGATTATACACTTATAGAACTTAGTCTGAAACATGATGTATTTAACTCAACTTCCGATCTCCTCGAAGCATGACATGATGTTGACTTTTACTTATTTAGAAGTTTGTTTCTATAAAATCGGTTGTT
Organism: Clarkia xantiana subsp. parviflora; assembly: GCA_036873135.1. Taxonomy (NCBI): domain Eukaryota; kingdom Viridiplantae; phylum Streptophyta; class Magnoliopsida; order Myrtales; family Onagraceae; genus Clarkia; species Clarkia xantiana. Next base: position 15,990,914 of record JAPTYO010000001.1, read on the forward strand.
AGAACACCACATGAGCTATTATCTGGTAATGAGGGGATCTTACCAAAGTGCGACATTACTGTTGCAAAGATAGACACACATTATACCAATAATTGCGTGTGCAGAGTTGGAACCTAGAATACTGAAAATTATCTCTATGGGATGCATGTGTACAATAGCTTAGGAAAATGGTGGCGTGGTCGAACATGAGACGTTACGATACTTGAGGCTTAATTTCCATTGCTTTATAAATATCAATCGAACTAATTCTTGATTGAACTAGAGCAGGATGATGATAATCAGGTCCCACTTACTTCGAGTGGGAGATTTGAGGCAGCAACACAAGTGAACGATATGGTAAATGAAGATGGAGACATTTTCATAATAAATCCAGTGGGAGGATTCAATCCAACCACCCAGATCACTGTTGCTGCAGGTGCAAACCAAGTCGGACCTGATGATCATGTTACTGAACCGATGGATGAAAATCCAATTTTACCTCAACTACCTACTGCACCCAGTGGGAGTGGTACGACCAACTCGGTTCCCTGTCATCATAATTGTTGAATTAATCTCGGAGGTGGAAATCCGAGACCGAGAGGTCGTCTAAGAAATGTTGTTGGAGAAAGTTCAAGTAGCGCTCCTTTTCCCAGTGGGAGTATTGCACCGATAATGAGCATTATTTCTAGTGGGAGCATAGTTCAAGTTCAAGATGGGACTAACGAGCCTAGACGTAGTCTAAGGCACCGAACTTCTCCTAAGAAGTATCCAGTTGAAAGAGGTGTGTTGTTCACTATCACTTCGGTTGATGAACCGGTAAAGGTTAAGCAAGCTATGGATGGACCTCAAGCAAGAGAATAGAGGAAAGAAATGGAGGATGAGATCGCCTCTATGAAAGCTAATTCGGTATGGTCTTTGGTTTATTTTCCTGCTAACCGCAGAGCAATAGATGCCAAGTGGGTTCTGAAACTGAAACTCAGTGCTGATGGAGCTGTCGAGCGATGCAAAGCTCAAATCGTTGCGAAATGATATACCCAACTTCACGGAGTGGACTTTGATGAAACATACTCACCTACTGTGCGTTATACCATAGTACGGGCCATATTAGGTTTGGTTGCGAGCCTCGATCTGGAGCTGCACCAAATGGATGTTAAGACTGTATTCCCCCATGGTAACCTGGATGAAGAGATCTATACGGAGCATGCTGAGGGTTTTGTTACTCCTGGCAAAGAACATAAAGTTTGTAAACTCCAAAGATCTATCTACGGTCTTAAACAATCATCACGAAAATGGTATCAAAGATTCCACGAGGAAGTTGTTGGAAATGGATTCGTGAATCTTCACGAGGATCCATGCGTGTACACAAAGAATTCCGAGTCTAAATATGTCATCTCGACATTATATGTAGATGACACATTGATTGCCGCAAATGATGTCAGTTACATGAATGAATCAAAGTTCTGGCTGGCATCTGTATTTGAGATGAAGGACATGGGAGAAACAACGTACATCCTAGGCATTAAAATTTCTATGGAACGTGCTGCTCGCAAACTATGTCTCTCTCAAGAATCCTATATCAACAAGTTGTTGCAAATGTTCATACTACAGGATATCAAACCCGTGGATACACTGGTTGTGTTCGGGTGCGCGTTATCGAAGCGTTGTGGCCAAAAAATCCTTGCTGAGCGTGAACATATGAAAAGTGCAGAATACTTAAGTATGATTGGCAGCTTAATGTATGCCATGCAATGCACTCGTTAAGACATCTGTTATGCCGTGGGCCTAGTAGCACAATTCCAATAAGATCCTGGCATTCAACATTTAAAGGTCTTGAAACGAGTAATTCGATACCTGAAAGGTACTGCCGACTGATGGGTTCCGATGTAATCGTTAGCCCCGTTAACAGTCAATAGGCGGCGAGTAAGTCCAGTGGGCCTCGTGAAAGGCGCCCAAAAGCCCAGTATGAAGGGTTCCGACCATAGCGGTCCCGATATATGAGATGAATGCTCCCGACAAGAAGCCTCTGAGTAGGCCCCGATATGCCTTTGTAAAGGCCTCGATAATAAAGCCCCGCAGAGGCTGGACATGTCTCGTGAGACAAAGGGTCCTGGGTGGCGACCTAGAATGAGATAACTCTGGAGTCCCCGACAAGAGTTGGGACTTATGATCAGAGGTTAATGCCGAGAAACCCGCCTACTAGATAAGAGTAGTGGGAGATGGCTGAGATATAGATAACCTCCCCCGAGATACGCAGGGCGTGCCCGAGATACGCGGAGTATGGGCGAGATACGCGGAGCGTGGGGCGAGATACACGGAATCCCGAACAAGATATACAGAATCATGGGTAAAATGGCCAGCCACGGTCACAGGTAACTGAGTAACTTCCCCTCCTATATAAAGGAGGAAGTTACCTCAGAAAACACATTCTCTAATACGCACTTAGATTACTGCTTACCACCCATTTGATCAGATACTCATTTAGGCATCGGAGAGGGATTCTGGGTCACCACCCAGGTCATCCCCTTTTGCAGGATTACGCGGAGCCTAGGAGTTCGAGCTTTCCGTCGAGAACATAACGGAGCTTCGCCCGTGATCCGACATTGGCGCCGTCTGTGGGAAACTAACAAAAAGCCAAAATAGTTTCTACCAGATCAATGGCCGGTGGTGGCAAGAAGAAGCAAGTTCAGGCCGGCAGTTCTTGCCCCGCTGGAACTGTGAATTCCCCGTAGCTGGAACATGTTGCTGAACAAGGTGAGCACCCTGCTGTTTCTCAGACAGGGGGGCATGGTTATGATGAGGTCTCTGTCCGAGACACGACGCTGAACTGGCAAGATATCCCGCGAAAGGAGGTGGATGCTCCCCCAAACCCGGTGGGGTACAAAGAGGAATTCCCGCGAAGGGAAGTAGGCTCTTCTTCAAACTCGGAGTTGGCCAAGGCAGTGGCAGATGCTATGCCTATGTTCTTGGCAGCCATGGAGGCTCTGTTGGACAAAAGGGAGGCTGCCAGGAGGGCAGAGGAGTTGCCTCCGCGAGAAGAGCTGCCTCCACCCCCTCCGAGGGTGGTTCCAGAGGAACAGGAGGTTCAGGAGATTCAGCCCAGGAATAAGGGTAAGGAGCCCGCGCACTCGGAGAAATTCGTGGTGGATGGTCCCGGACCAGTGCAACACAGGACCATTCCCCTGAATGGCCCCATCACCCCCGATCAGGTAGTGAAGATTGTCAACATCTGCATGGGTGACCAGAAGCAAATGACATCGGAGCTGAGGGATCGATCCAGTCATCCTTTTGTTCCACGACTGCTAGATACCGTCGCCCCGCCAGGGCTAGGCATCCCGACCATCAAGGAGTACGATGGTGAAGGAGACCCGGTCCGCCATGTTCAGAGGCATGTCCAGGCCTGCATGGGTAGAACCTCGAATGATGATCTCATATGTTCATTGTTCCCGATCACCTTAGGAGAAAGGGCCATGACATGGTTTTTCAGTCTACCGCCGGGAAGCATTACGTGCTGGGCCGACATGCATGATCGCTTCATCAAGCAATATCAAGGGCGTAGGCGTCTCCTGAAGAGCGTGAGATCCCTGACCCAGGTGGTGCAGAGATCCGACGAATCGTTGGCATATTACTACCAACGATTCACTGCTAGTGCCGCGGAGATCGATGAGGAGATATCGGAGGGAGAGACCATCCGCACTTTTCTTCGGAACCTATCTGCTCCATATGGGTCCGATCTGATGCACAGTGTAGCCGCGAAGCCTGTGTTGAGCATGGAGGCCCTGCAAGCGAGGGTGAAACATCAAATCGACGTCCAGGAGTCGAAGATTGCCGCCGGAGAGCTTGATCCTCCGAAGTCGGGAAGAGGAAAGATATCGTCCAAGCTGTCGGATGATCGTAAAGGGAGCGAAAAATCGGAAGGAAGTAGGAGCCGTGGTCGCCGCGAGAGAAGGGAGGACAAACGTCCTCCGAGGAAGGATAATCGCGATGGTCGTAGCATTCCCATCAATAGCTCGATGACGTCTGTGCTAGCGATGATGGATAGGCAGGGTCTCGCCCGATACCCCCCGAGGAAAGAAGGTGAGTTCTTGGGAGGCTGCTCTGATCGTTACTGTCGGTACCATCGAGCCAATGGTCACGACACAGATAACTGTCGGGAGCTGAAGAAGGAGATAGAGAAGCTAATCCAGAAAGGGAAGCTGAAGGAGTTCGTCGGAAGAGGACGGTGCCGATCCCGCTCCAAAAGTCGGTCGCGGTCCCGTTCCAAGTCCCGTGATCAATCCCCGAAGAAGAAGAAGGTTGAGTCGGAGCCCTCTGGCTCTGGTGCCCGTAAGGAGAGACGGGGGACCATTAACGTCATTCACGGAGGAATGGCAACGGGAGGTGACACCACCGCTTCTCGGGAGAATTATGCTTCCCGCATCTCCGCTGCTGTGGTGCTAGGCAAGAGGTCCCGGTCGTGGACTCTAAAGGAGGAAATGGTGATTTCTTTCTCAGCGGAAGAATTGATAGGCGTGGAGAGCCCCCACGATGACGCCTTGGTCGTGACCCTGGACGTGGACGGATTCGAGATGAAGCGGATCCTGCTAGACGGAGGGAGCTCCTCCGACATTCTTTTCATGGATGCCCTGGAGGCCATGGGAAAGACGAAGAAGGACCTGACGCAGGTGAACTTCCCGATGGTGGGATTCTCTGGATCGACTTCCTATCCGTTGGGGATGATTACCTTACCGGTGGAGTTTGGTAGTGGCTGGAAGATGGAACGGCGGAACGTGGATTTCGTCGTGGTAGAATCGGTGGGAACGTATAATGCCATTATCGGGAGGACCACCATCAACCCTCTCATTGCAATTGCTTCGACTGTCCACCAGAAGATGAAGTTCCCGACTGACAATGGTGTCGGAGAGGTCAAAGGTGACCAGGTGGCGTCACGAAAGTGCTATGTTAATGCCACTCGAAGGAGAAGAAGGGAAGCCATGGCTTTCTTGCAGACTGATACCGATCCTCGAGAGGAGTTTGGGCGTCCCGCCCCCATGGAGGATCTGAAGGAGGTTGAGATTGACGGACCTCGAAGGAAGGTGAAGATCAGGTCTGCTCTGTCGGAGGAAAGAGCCCGAGAGTTGATCGAGCTCCTGAAGGAGTTCAAAGAGCTTTTTGCCTGGTCCCCGAGTGATATGCCAGGAATCAGCCCCGACGTGATTGTGCACGATTTGAAGATTGACCCCGCGATCAAGCCCATCGCGCAGAGGAGGCGTCCGATGGGCGCGGATAAGAGGATCGCGATCCAGCAGGAGGTGGGCAGATTGCTCGACGCCGGATTCATCAAGGAGCTCCGATTCCATACTTGGGTCGCTAACCCAGTCCTGGTGCGAAAGAGTAATGGGAAGTGGCGGATGTGTGTCGATTTCCCCGACTTGAACAAAGCCTGCCCGAAGGATTGCTACCCGCTCCCGAGGATTGATCAGTTAGTGGATGCCACATCGGGACATGAGCTGTTGAGCTTCATGGATGCTTATTCCGGGTATAACCAGATCAAGATGGCAAAGGAGGATGCCCCCCATACGGCCTTCTATGCCGATAGTGACGTCTATCACTACGACGTCATGCCCTTCGGACTGATCAATGCAGGAGCAACTTACCAGAGGATGGTGAACAAGTTGTTCGGAGACATGCTGGGAAAGACTATGGAGGCGTATGTGGATGACATGCTCGTGAAGTCCCGACGGGCAGGAGACCACGTCCAGAACTTGGCGGCGGCGTTTGAGCGGATGAGGTTTCATCAGGTTCGGTTGAACCCAGACAAGTGTGCCTTCGGAGTGATCTCGGGGAAGTTCCTAGGGTTCATGGTGAGCCAGAGAGGAATCGAGGTGAATCCTGAGAAGCTACGAGCAATCGAGGAGATGCAGTCCCCGAAGACTCATCGGGAGGTTCAAGTGTTGAATGGCCGGTTGGCCGCGATGAATCGATTCCTATCCAAGGCGAGTGACAGAGCCATGCCATTTTTTGATGTGTTAAGGGCCCACAAGAAGTTTGAATGGTCCGACAAGTGCGAGGAGGCATTCCAGGCACTCAAACAGCACCTCCGTGCCCTCCCGCCGTTGGCGAAACCGGTTCCAGGCGAGCCGCTTTATCTCTATTTGGCTGTTTCTGAAGTTGCTGTTAGTTCTGTTTTGATTAAGATTGTCAAAGGCAACCAAGTGCCTGTCTATTATGTAAGCAAGGCGTTTGCCAAATCTGAAATGAATTATCCCGCTATTGAGAAGTATCTCTTTGCGTTGATTGTCGCTACTCGAAAGCTACGACCCTACTTCCATGCCCACGAGGTTACGGTGTTAACTAATCAGCCCCTGAAGCACTTTTTGAACCGACCGGAGGCGTCGGGGAGATTGGTGAAGTGGGCCATCGAGCTTACGGAGTTCCGTATTCATTTTGCTCCGAGAACTGCTATTAAGGGCCAGGCATTGGCGGATTTTATAGCTGAGTCTACGGCACCCGATCTGGAAGAAGCGGGTCTCGCAGAGGGGGCAACCATGGAGGTCCCGATAGCAGAACAGCCAAATGAGGAGAACACATGGGAGATGTACACTGATGGTTCGTCTAGTGTAGAAGGATCGGGGGCAGGATTCGTACTGATACCGCCCGGTAGAGGCGAGCCCTTGCGATATGCCTTGGCCTTGACGTTTAGGGCCACAAACAATGAAGCGGAGTATGAGGCTCTCATCACGGGCCTTAAAATTGCCAAGGGTACGGGAGTCGATCATTTGAAAGTGAAGTGTGATGCCAGCTTGATCGTGAATCAAGTCCAAGGGAACTATGAAGCCAAGAGCCCGACAATGAGGAAGTATTTGCACGAGGTGCAGACTTTGAAGGGAAGCTTTAAAAGCTTCGACATCGAGGCAATCCCGAGGGAAGCAAATGCGGAGGCAGACGCCTTATGCAAGTTCGCTCTGGGAGTGGTCCCCGAGGAGAAACGGAAGGTGCACTTTCTGGAGAGAGTGATTATTTCAACCATCGATCCAACGGAGGTTTGCGCTATTGAAGCAGGATCGGAGGAAGAAGAGAAACCCACCCGGATGACCCCGATGGTCACATACCTGACTACGGGGGCACTCCCCGATGATGAAGTGGCAGCTGTCAGGTTGCGTCGAATCGCGAACAACTACGTGATGGTGGACAACCAGTTATACAAGAGGGGGCATGTAAAGCCTTTTCTGAAATGTGTGGCGGAGCCTGATACGAATCGGATTCTGAGAGAGCTGCACGAGGGAGTCGCGGCCTGTCATGAAGGGGCCCGATCCATAGTGAGGAAGGCGTTGAATCTAGGCTACTATTGGCCTTCGATGAACAAGGAGGCAACAGCGATGGTCCAATCCTGTGATGCATGCCAGAGGTACGCTCCAAATATCGTGGCTCCCGCCGCGGACTTGATGTCCATCAGGAGTGCTTGGCCCTTCGCGCAGTGGGGCATTGATCTGGTGGGACCTCTTCCACAAGCAAAAGGTCAGTGCAAGTATTTACTCGTGGCCATCGATTACTTCTCGAAGTGGATAGAGGCTAAGGCATTGGCCAAGACAACGGGGCAGCAGATCCTCAAGTTCCTTCAAACTCAGATCATATCCCGGTATGGGGTTCCTCGAGTATTGATCAGCGATTATGGCCCTCCGTTCAATGGGGCTCAGTTGAAGGAGTACCTGGAGGAATTGAACATTGAGCATCGGACAGCTTCCGTCCGCCATGCTCAGACTAATGGCCAAGTCGAATCAGCCAACAAGATCGTGATGGATGGCTTGAAGAAGAGAGTCTACGCCTTACAAGGTCATTGGCTGGATGAGCCTGAAAACGTGATGTGGGCTGTTAGAACAACACCCAAGCAGTCGACAGGAGAGACTCCGTTTGGCCTTGTTTACGGCACGGAGGCAGTTGCCCCCGTGAAGATAGCGGTGGCGTCCCATCGCAGGAGGTATTATGAGCCTCTAACGAACGAGGAACTGTGACGTCTAGACTTAGACTTGCTCGAGGAGAAAAGATGGAAGGATGATGAGGTTCAGGCTCGGATGCGTCTGGCAACAGCCCGATATTATAATCGGCGTGTCAAGTCCCGACAATTCTTCGTGGGAGAACTTGTCTGGCGGATGAACGAGTTCGTTCATCAAGATCGGATCAACAAGCTATCGCCGAAATGGGAGGGACCTTACAAGATCGTAGGGATGCCAGCCCCGAATGCGTACAAGCTAGAGGACCTCGATGGCAAGACGTTTAAAAATTCCTTCAGTGGCGAACACTTGAAGAAGTATCATGTTTGATATTAAGTCGCCGCGAATGGCGCAAGTTATCTATCAATCCGATGTAAGCGAAGCTTTGAGTTATTAATGAATAAAAGAAGTTGCCTCCGATCAAATTGCTTTTAGATTTACTCTAACTGTTAGTAAGACGTCCTGAAGGGCGCGACAAAAAGCCTTCCGAGGTACGACAAAAAGCCTTATGAGGTACGAGTAAGTCGCCTTTATGGCGCGACAAAAATCCTTCCGAGGTACGATAGAAAAGCCTTACGAGATACGAGTAAGTCGCCTTTATGGCGCGAAAAAAATCCTTTCGAGGTACGGACAAAAGCCCTACGGGGTATGAGTAAGTCATCTTTATGATGCAACCAAAAGCCTAGGTACGAAAAAGCCCTAACGGGTCCGCGTAAGTCGTCTATATGATGCGGCAAAAAGCCTTAAAGGGTACGAAAAAGTCCTAACGGGTCCGCGTAAGTCGTCTATATGATGCGGCAAAAAGCCTTAAAGGGTACGAAAAAGCCCTAACGGGTCCGCGTAAGTCGTCTATATGATGCGGCAAAAAGCCTTAAAGGGTACGAAAAAGCCCTAACGGGTCTGCGTAAGTCGTCTATATGATGCGGCAAAAAGCCTTAAAGGGTACGATTAAGTCGTCTGAAATTGGCCTTCGATGAACAAGGAGGCAACAACGATGGTCCAATCCTGTGATGCATGCCAGAGGTACGCTCCAAATATCGTGGCTCCCGCCGCGGACTTGATGTCCATCAGGAGTGCTTGGCCCTTCGCGCAGTGGGGCATTGATCTGGTGGGACCTCTTCCACAAGCAAAAGGTCAGTGCAAGTATTTACTCGTGGCCATCGATTACTTCTCGAAGTGGATAGAGGTTAAGGCATTGGCCAAGACAACGGGGCAGCAGATCCTCAAGTTCCTTTAAACTCAGAACATATCCCGGTATGGGGTTCCTCGAGTATTGATCAGCGATTATGGCCCTCCGTTCAATGGGGCTCAGTTGAAGGAGTACCTGGAGGAATTGAACATTGAGCATCGGACAGCTTCCGTCCGCCATGCTCAGACTAATGGCCAAGTCGAATCAGCCAACAAGATCGTGATGGATGGCTTGAAGAAGAGAGTCTATGCCTTACAAGGTCATTGGCTGGATGAGCCTGAAAACGTGCTGTGGGCTGTTAGAACAACACCCAAGCAGTTGACAGGAGAGACTCCGTTTGGCCTTGTTTACGGCACGGAGGCAGTTTCCCCCGTGGAGATAGCGGTGGCGTCCCATCGCTGGAGGTATTATGAGCCTCTAACGAACGAGGAACTGAGACGTCTAGACTTAGACTTGCTCGAGGAGAAAAGATGGAAGGCTGATGAGGTTCAGGCTCGGATGCGTCTGGCAACAGCCCGATATTATAATCGGCGTGTCAAGTTCCGACAATTCTTCGTGGGAGAACTTGTCTGGCGGATGAACGAGTTCGTTCATCAAGATCGGATCAACAAGCTATCGCCGAAATGGGAGGGACCTTACAAGATCGTAGGGATGCAAGCCCTGAATGCGTAAAAGCTAGAGGACCTCGATGGCAAGACGTTGAAACATTCCTTCAGTGGCGAACACTTGAAGAAGTATCATGTTTGATATTAAGTCGCCGCGAATGGCGCAAGTTATATATCAATCCGATGTAAGCGAAGCTTTGAGTTATTAATGAGTAAAAGAAGTTGCCTCCGATCAAATTGCTTTTAGATTTATTCTAACTGTTAGTAAGACGTCCTGAAGGGCGCGACAAAAAGCCTTCCGAGGTACGAGAAAAAGCCTTACGAGGTACGAGTAAGTCGCCTTTATGGCGCGACAAAAAACCTTCCGAGGTACGATAGAAAAGCCTTACGAGGTACGAGTAAGTCGCCTTTATGGCGCGACAAAAAGCCTTTCGAGGTACGGACAAAAGCCCTACGAGGTATGAGTAAGTCGTCTTTATGATGCAACCAAAAGCCTAGGTACGAAAAATCCCTAATGGGTCCGCGTAAGTCGTCTATATGATGCGGCAAAAAGCCTTAAAGGGTACGAAAAAGCCCTAACGGGTCCGCGTAAGTCGTCTATATGATGCGGCAAAAAGCCTTAAAGGGTACGAAAAAGCCCTAACGGGTCCGCGTAAGTCGTCTATATGATTTGGCAAAAAGCCTTAAAGGGTACAAAAAAGCCCTAACGGGTCTGCGTAAGTCGTCTATATGATGCGGCAAAAAGCCTTAAAGGGTACGATTAAGTCGTCTGAAATGACGCGATAAAAGCCCTAAGGGGTACGATAAGTCGTCTAGAATGGCGCGATAAAAACCTTAAGTGGTGAAGTCCCGAATAGACGAGAAACCTTAAGTGGTGAAGTCCCGAATAGACGAGAAACCTTAAGTGGTGAAGTCCCGAGTAGACGAGAAACCTTAAGTGGTGAAGTCCCGAGTAGACGAGAAACCTTAAGTGGTAAAGTCTCGAGTAAAGCGTCGGAAGGACGTACGAAGTCATCTTAAATGGTGCATCGGAACGTTCTAAGTAACGAGTCTAAAGTCGCTTTAAATAGCGCAAACGATTATCGAGATCAAAACAGATGGAAGAAACTTCTTATATAAAGGCTCAAAGGCCTAAAGGTTCCGATACAAAAATAGAGGAAAAATTACAAGGACTAAAAAAAAATAGAGCATTAAGCTTGGTCCTTGTTGGAAGTTGGGTCCTCAGCAGCATTGGAGGGAGGAAGATTCGGAGGGGCCTGGGCAGAAGGCTCCGCAGTCCGTGGATTCGGGTCCGCGGCATCAGTCTCTTCACTCTCCGCGGGGAGGTTGAAGTACTTCTCTGCGATGGGAGCAAGGGTCTCGGACTTCTTGAAGTCGATGGAATCCTCGTATGCCGTGTAAAGCTCCTCGACGGCATTGAACAGAATGTTCTCCACCTCGGTTTTGCAGAACTTCACGGCATCCGCCTGGAAATCATCGGAGTTCCGATACTCCTCGCGACCCTGAGCCTTTGCCTCCGCCAGCTTGGTAGAAAACTCAGCCTTCTCGGCTTCAAATTTCGCCTTGGCCTCCGCGAGAGCTTCCACGAAAACACCCTCCTCGTGGAGGAGCTGCCTCTTCTCCGACTCGTTCCGCCGCTGATCCTCCTGAGCTATCCTCCGCTCCCGACGCAGGACAGCCTCGTGGTCGTGAACCTGCTTCTGCAGGCTCGTAGCCATCTCGTCGAGGAGGGTCCGCTTCTTGGCTATCTTCTCCTTGGCCGCTACAGCCTCATCGAGGTCCGCTTGGAGCTTGGCCAAAATGTTGGGGTCCGACTTGGCATGTGCCTCCTCCAACGCACCCTTCAGAGCCAGGATGAAGCCAAAGCAGCGCTGCTGGTCCGCGGTTTCCTAAGACGAAAGGGAAAAAGGGATTAGGATCTGATGGTCGAAGGCAAGAACAATGAAGAAAACAAAGCAAAGGTAAAGTTTTACCTCCATCTGACGGATGGCCATAGCGCGGAGCTCCTCCTCGATGTCCTCCCGCGCCAAGGAGATTGGCCGCCTCAAGGCTGGAGGAATTGACCCTGCTAGCAGATGCAGGGCCAAGTCAGGCTGAAGGTCCCCCCGTTGGAGCGAAACCCCTTGGAGAGACTCAATCGGGTTCCAGGGAACCGTCTCCTGGTCGGGGGTGAAAACCTTGTAAAGATTTTCATCCACGGGGAGAGGAGGGATGACCCTGGAAGCCTCAGCCTGAGAAGCCACCTCGGTCGGAGGCTCGGGAGTGGGACTGCGGAGCTCTGGGGGAGGACTCCGGGACACGTCCTCCACGGTGGGCCTCAGGATGCTCCGGCCTGGCTTTTGGCGGCGAAGCAGGCCACCCTCATTCGGCTCCTCGGAGGAAGGAGAAGCCTCCAAGTCAGTCACCTGGCGGAACTGAGCTTCCGTCGGGGTCTCATCCATCATCGGCGCCTCTGGAGTCGCGGCCCGTGCTGGAGAAGCAGCCCTCCTCGGAGTGACAGCCTCCGATGGACCTGCGGTTGCGGGACGAATGAAATCAGGAAGAGTATCATGGGGGCACCAAATGATTTGGCGTTCAAGATGCTGGTCCTTTCCGAAGAAGTTGTAGTATCCCGCCTTGAGAACGCGGGGGGTTTCTCCTCGAAGGATGTATTTGATTTCTCGAACCCGCGATTCCCGATCAGCGTGGATAAACTCCTCGGGAACCAGTTTCCTATATTTCTTAATAGCACGACGGACACGCTTACCTTCCTCGGCGGTGGTGACCCCGAAGGCTTGGTCAATGTCCTCCCTTCGGACTCGCTTGGCCTCGGTCCGCTCTTCGGTCGGAGGGGCAGCAGAAGAGGAATCTCCCTTCTTCAGCGACTTCCGCTTCCGCTTGGAGCCACCCTGGACGGCATCAGTCTCACCCTGCTTCAACATGAGATGAGTCAGCAGAGATGCCTTCTTGGCTGCAAAAATAAAAAGAAAAAGTGGTTAGAAATATTACCCAGATGACCAAATCCTTGGAAACAGAATCGAGGAGCCGGACTCCGATATGAATCAAGTCTTTCTCCACGAGCTTGTTGGCGTCGAGGGGAATGAAGGAGTCCCCCCAACGATAAAGCTGGACCAGCTGGAGAGTGTTGAGGTCATCCTCGGTGTAAGCTTGGAGCTTGGGGGCAGGGTCCGCCACAACCTCCCATCGGGGCCATGGGACAGAGCTGTTTTGGACGAAGAAGTAATACTTCTTCCATCCGCTATTGTCGGACCCCGAGTCGCGAATCAGCACCCGATCCTTGTGGAACTTCCAGGTCTCGCTATCCCAGCCGAAACGTGAAAGTTGCTCCTTTGTCCACTTGGGGAGTCGGGGAGAGAAGGAGCAAACACTAGCCTTATTGCACTTCATTCCGTAGAATGTGCGGAAAAGCAGCAAACTGTATGTCCACTGCTGGCGGAGACACAGAAGCTCGAAAGCGTTCAACACGCGGATGGCGTGTGGAGAGAAGGTACAGGGGTGCGTCTTGTAAAAGTTGCACATCTCCACCAGGTTCCCGCAGAAAGGGAATCGAATCCCAGCACTTATCTGCCCGGCGGAGACGAACACTTCTCCCTCTCGAGGACGCGTGACGATATGCTTCCTCCTGGTGGTGGGCTGAGACTCGTAAGGGAAACGGGGTTCCCAGTCCGAGGTAATGCATCCTTCTCGGAGAGCAACCTCGTACGAGGCCTCAGAAATCTCGTTAACAGCAAACTCAAAGTTAAAAGGGATCCTTGCCCCAGAACTATCTTCGTCTAAAAACGGTTACAGACAGGAAAACTTGAGAAAGGAAGAGAAGGAAACATTAACAAATCATGAAAACAGAGAAGGAAATCCTTACCAGACATTGTTAGTGGTTGCTTGGAGAAGATGAAAAAAGGATCGGAAGGGTTGAAGGCCTTGGATCGCTTGAAGAGCAGAAGAAACTTGGGGAAGAAGCTTCGAATTCAAAAATGGCAGAACTTTCAGAAATTGAGACGGTGAAGAAGAAGTGAATAATGCCAGGGTTCTTGTATTTATAAGCAAAGGGACAACTGGATGGACTCAATCTTGATCGTTAAAGATGACACGGTTCAATCGTGATCGTCGAGATTGTGGGATGGTACGGAAGAGACGTGGTGACGTAATGAGTGCTTTTTCAGAAAGCAACAGTCACACAGATTTGAGCGTCGTTTCATAATCCCCAACATTTAATGCTACAGTAACCGAGGAGTCTCCTCGGATTTGGCAACTACCCGTAGCGTCCAGTGGGCCCAAGGCAGTCATGAGTGAGAAACTCTGTCATTCGACAATTGCGCGCAAGGTAAAAGCCTCCGATTAAGATATCAAGAGTTTTGAAGACAAAAGCCTCCGACGGTGAGGTCAGGAGGTCTGGCACTGGAAGACACGACGGACTGCAAGTCCCCCATGTCTTGGGGGCAAATGATGGGTTCCGATGTAATCGTTAGCCCCGTTAACAGTCAATAGGCGGCGAGTAAGTCCAGTGGGCCTCGTGAAAGGCCGGGAAGGCCCAAAAGCCCAGTATGAAGGGTTCCGACCATAGCGGTCCCGATATATAAGATGAATGCTCCCGACAAGAAGCCTCTGAGTAGGCCCCGATATGCCTTTGTAAAGGCCCCGATAATAAAGCCCCGCAGAGGCTGGACCTGTCTCGTGAGACAAAGGGTCCTGGGTGGTGACCTAGAATGAGATAACTCTGGAGTCCCCGACAAGAGTTGGGACTTGTGATCAGAGGATAAGGCCGAGAAACCCGCCTACTAGATAAGAGTAGTGGGAGATGGCTGAGATATAGATAACCTCCCCCGAGATACGCAGGGCGTGCCCGAGATACGCGGAGTATGGGCGAGATACGCGGAGCGTGGGGCGAGATACACGGAATCCCGAAAGAGATATATGGAATCATGGGTAAAACGGCCAGCCACGGTCACAGGTAACTGAGTAACTTCCCCTCCTATATAAAGGAGGAAGTTACCTCAGAAAACACATTCTCTAATACGCACTTAGATTACTGCTTACCACCCCATTGATCAGATACTCATTTAGGCATCGGAGAGGGTTTCTGGGTCACCACCCAGGTCATCCCCTTTTGCAGGATTACGCGGAGCCCAGGAGTTCAAGCTTTCCGTCGAGAACATAACGGAGCTTCGCCCGTGATCCAACACCGACTACGCACTGTGCTATGAGGGTGGAAAATTAGAACTGACTGGGTTCAGTGACACCGACTGTAAGCATATGGTAATGGGCGCCGTAAGTGGTAGCCCATAATATTTATATGTTACCTAAGACAATTGGGTAAATGTCAAATTAGGACACTGGGCCAGACCCAAATCCCAATTGACATGAGAGGCCCAAAATTGGGCCTCCCTTATACCACAAGTGGCCGGCCGAATTATGTAGGGGGCAAACTGGACTTTTTTCCACTTTGCTCCTCCTATATATATGGGTTGTTAGGGTTTTTATTAGGGTTAATTATAATTCCTCCCTTGTGGTGATTTAAGAGAAAACCCTCCTCCCCTAACCACATAAATCGGCCGAACCACTCCTAACACCAAGGGTGTGCCAATTTGTTTTCAAGCAAACACTTCGGAAAAAGGTCCCTGCCAAGAATCGATCAGAGGATTTGCTGTGGAGATTATACCGCGTAGGGCTTCCTTAACAAGAACCTCTATGGGTGCCGAATAGTGTGGTTCTAATTTGATTATATGTTACAGTATGGTTTAATTAATGTTTACATGTTATTAGGCTCAATTTAGTTAGTTTTAAACTTGATTAGTTTAGATTAGCTATATGATTAATTACGTATGTTAATCATGTTAGTCTTGCGAGTAAATCCAATTATGTGTGATAATGTACTATTAGGTTTTATTGTTGTTTGTATCAATTTATAATTAATCAAAAATAATAAGTGAATTGAGTACCGAAAGGGCATAGTTAAAATTTATATTTTTAATTCGTAATAGAACCCCCGAACTCGAACTTCTGATCGTAGACCGATTTTATACCTAGGTGTTTAATCCATTATTCGCTTAGGTAATTTAGGATTTTAGTTAGCCTTACAATTAAATAGTGACGACTCTTCCAATATCCACGTTTTCAAAACGTTATTCACTGTGGGTCAGATTTTAGGTCCGACAATTTGGTGACTCTGCTGGGGACGTTTGAGGGTTCAGGCTCTTTATATTTGCTTGTTTGCTATTTTTTAGTTTTTTTTAAGGGTTAAAGGTACTTTTGATACCACCTGTTTGACCGAATGTGGCTTTTAGAACTGAATGTTTAGTTTTGTATACTTTTGGTACCAAACGTTTGAAAAAATGTGGCTTTTGGTACATCTGTTAGTTGGCCGTTAGTTTTGGCCGTTAAATGACATGTGCAAGTCACGTGATCGAATCTGAACTTTTAATTTTGTTCAGTTAAGTCCCTCAAATATATTCCTAACTTTTATTTTGTTTAACTTAGTCATAACACTTCAAAATCGGACCCAATTAAACCAATCGAATTCAATTGACATAGCCCCATTTGGGTCAAATTTACCCAATTGGAGATGGGTCCCAATTGGGTTCGATTTTGAATTTTTAGGATTAAATTAAACAAAATAAAAGTTATGAATATATTTGAGGGACTAAATTGAACAAATTAAAAGTTTAGAGTCGATCACGTGACTTGCACATGTCATTTAACGGCCAAAACTAACGGCTAACCAACGGATGTACCAAAAGTCACATTTTTTCAAACGTTTGGTACCAAAAGTATACAAAACTAAACATCCAGTACTAAAAGCCACATTCGGTCAAGCATGTGGTATGAAAAGTACCTTTAACCCTTTTTTTAATTCAACTTTGTTGTTCTAACTTGGTTGTGTTTGGGTGATTGCAGGTGTGAAGATATTTTTCATTATAACTTACTATTCTTATTTGTTGTATTTTATACTGTATAAACTCGCACAAACTCACTTTAGTGTAATGTCCGAAACGCCTAAAACCCAGGGCGACTAGGAACCCCGGAGAGTTAGTAAGGGTACGACCGCGTGGCCGAGCCGCCGGAACGACTCAGAACAACTCCACTCGCTTGTGAAGGTCCTATGATCCCTATGATGGGGAGAGGAAACCACCTTGTAGGGAACCTATCAGTGGAACCTACCTCGTAGAGCAAAGCCACACATTTTTACCCCCTTAACATGCCGTGTTTTTTTTAAAATAATTTATCAGGTAAACCGTAAGTTTTTCTAACTGTGTAACTTTTATTCATGAGCATGCATCCCATTATATCTTTAAAAAAACAAAAAAAAAAAAATTATTTGCAGCATGTCTCTTAGGTAGAACTCTCATTTCAAAAGTACGTTCCTTACGCACGGTTT
The DNA here is from genome assembly GCA_036873135.1 of Clarkia xantiana subsp. parviflora. Taxonomy (NCBI): domain Eukaryota; kingdom Viridiplantae; phylum Streptophyta; class Magnoliopsida; order Myrtales; family Onagraceae; genus Clarkia; species Clarkia xantiana. Next base: position 16,008,026 of record JAPTYO010000001.1, read on the forward strand.
TAAAAAACTCTTACCTAAATTTTGTTCTAAAATATGTGTTTCATGCGCATTACTTAAAAAAAAAAAACCAGGTAAGTTGTAATTCATAATTAACGCATCATTCGCGCATTATTTTCAAAAAAGTATTTTCATGAGAAATTTAACTCCCTTTTAGCCATTAAAGCTTCTAATTTTAAAATGCATTTTGTATACGTTATTTTCAGAAAAAACCAAAAAACATTTTTAGCTAATTAGTTAATCCCTTAGTTGTAGATTTTTATTTCTAAACATGTGCTTCAGATGCGTTGTTTTTTAAAAAAAAACCCTTACCTAAATTTTTATTGTAAATATGTGTCTCATGCGCATTATTTTTTTAAAAAAAACTCTCATGTAAGTTGTAATTTTTGTTAGTGCATTACGTATGCATTACTTAAAAAAAAACATTTTAGAAAAATTAATTTCTTTAGCTATTAGAGCTTCCTTTCGAACATGCATTTTATATGCATTTTTTCTAAAAAAAACTTCTTACCTGAATTTTTATTTTAAACATGTGTTTCGTACGCATTATTTTAAAAAAATTTCAGGTAAGTTGTAATTTTGGTTAGTGCGTTACGTATGTATTACTTAAAAAAAAACATAGTAGGAAAACTTATAATTCTTCTTTAGCTACTAGAGCTTCTAATTTCAAACGTGCATTCTGTATGCACCATTTAAAAAAACCCTCTGGCCTGAATTTATATTTTAAACATGTGTTTCATATGCATTATTTAAAAAAAATTCTTCAGGTAAGTTGTAATTTTGGTTAGTGCGCTGCGTTTGCAAAAAAAAAAAAAAAAAACAAAAATATTTTAGGAAAATTTGTAATTTCGCTTTAACTGTTAGAACTTCGAATTTCGAACGTGCATTCCATATGCATCATTTTAAAAAACAAATTTAACTGAATGCATCCAATATGCATTAATTTAAAAAAACTTTTAAATAAACCGTAAGCTCTCTTAGTTTTAGGGCTCTTTGTTTAAAAAAAATATTTTATCTGAATTTTTAATAAAAAACGTGCATGTCATATGCATCATTTAAAAAAAAAAATCTTTTCGCCTGATTCTTAATTTTGAGCAACCAAGATGCATTGATTTTTTTTCCCTCGTTAAAAAAACAATAAAATAAAATAAAATAAAATATTTTCAGATAACTTGTCAAATTATCTTGACTATAGAACTTTCATCTCAAGTATGCATCTCATGTGCATTGTTTAGGAAAAATAATATGTTGATAGACTGTACACATTCTTAGTCATAGAACTTTTAGTTTCAAACAGGTATTCCATGTGTTGTTTTCAAAACTATTTACCAGAATGTTTTATTTCAAGCATGTGTTTCATAGGAATTATTTTTTGGAAAAAACTTTTCATGTAAGTTGTAAAATTCTGTTAGTGCATTCAATGTGCATCATTTTTTAAAAAAAATATGTAATTCCTTTTTGGCTCTTAGAGTTTTTTAAATTCAAACATGAATTGCATATGCATCATTATCAAAAACCTTTTTACCTTATTTTTTCTAAGCATGCATTTAATATGCATTATTTTTTTTTATAAAAAACATTACAGGTAAATTGTGAGTTCTTTTTAGCTATAGAGCTTTCAAATTCACGCATGCATCTCAATTACATTATTTAAAAAAAATCCACCTGAAATTTTCATTTCATAATATGCATTTCATATGCATTATTCAGGTAAACTGTTGTAAGTTGTGAATTTCTTAGAATAGAATTTTAACTTTCAAAAATGCATTTCATATGCGTCATTCAGGTAATGTAGTAAGTTGTAACTTTCTTAACAGTAGAATTTTAAATATCGAGCATGCATGAGCATTTAAAAAAAAACTCAAAGTGTCATTCGTTTTTATCCAAGTTGTATTGCACTTTTTGGCAAGATCGTCATTTCAACATTCGCATGAGCGAACATTTAAAAAATGGGAGTTTTGATTCTTTTTTGAGAAAATAGTTTAACTGTGCAGTTGAGTGCTACTATTCGAGTTTAAACAAAGGACGAGAAAACCTTTTTGAAAAACACTTTGTTTTGAGCATTTGTCCCGCGTTCGAGCCAGATAATGCACTCAGCAAACTCAGTAAACTCCATGATGGCGCAAAACACATTTGATCATAAATTTTGATTCATTTTCAAAAAAGTAATCAAAATTATGAAATGAATGACATTAGAGTTTTCAAAAAAAAAAAATTCATGCATGATTTCTCATATTATCTACACTGATTTTTCATTCACTCTTTTCAGGTACCCTTGGTTAAGGTATCATGTACACATAAGTTATGCCGGCTAAATGGGGCAACAAAAAAGAACATGCAGTCATCCAGTTGCACAAGTAACAAATTGCACACTCGAGATATCTAACGTTGAGATGCGTTAAATTGTACTTAATTTTTTCCTTGAGATTTGAGTGTCCCAACTCTTTTGTAGGTCGGATGACCACTTCAATCAATGCCGTAACCGTGTGAAACGTGAGCGCTTCGAAGAGTTTCTACCATGTGTGAAATTCATACGCTTTCCAAGACGAGGTATATAACCGTTATGTGGCCAGGTTTAAACCATTGAGCGGTAACCATGGGGCATCTCCCATTGAGATCGGACATGTCAGGAGATGAGAAAATTTCAAGAGATCATCGAGAATCCCGTGAAGATTTAATGTGCCGATCAATGTAGCTTGACTCGATCAACTGAATCCTTTTCCGAAAAAAAAGTTCTGAAATTTTCAGTCTGCCACTATGGGCATGTACTTTTCAGCAGGTGTACATATATAAGTTGTAGAGCAGGAGAATCAGGACATGCAGCAGGTCCAGTCGCATAACGAGCACATTGCCCACTGAAAAATCCAACTCCCAGGTAAGAGAAGTTGTGATAATTTTTATCCCCGAAATTTGAGTTTTTCCTTATTTATTGTGCAGCTTGGATAATCATCCAAATCAAAACTCCTGAAGAGCACATCTCGTGTACGGCCCTTTGCTCGCCGACCATTCTTATGCCAGCTATCGATTTTATCCCAGATACCTCGGACGATATCTATGCCTACGTTTACCATTTGTGGACTACTGTGCCAAACTCAACACCATCCATGTGTGTTCATTAATCAGGCCATTCGTCCAGCATGCGACAAGCCTAACTCGACAGGTGTTAGCCATGGGGCATCCTCAGACGAGATCGAGCAATAGTCGGGGCATTTGAGAAGCCTTGAGAAGAAGTTATTATCTATGTCATCCATTGATCGTAGGATCTATCCAGGGCATCGACACGACCGACGTATTTTGACCAATCAAATGTGTCATTCTCTAGAAGATGTTCTGAATTAGAAATCTCCAATCTGCCACTATAAATAATTGTTGTTAATTATTTGCGGTAAATTTTCTTAAAAAAAAAAAAAAAGAGAAAAAAACGAATTCCCGCTAGGTTGAAAACCTGTAAAGATGACCTAGGAAAAAGTCATGGAGAGGGGCATGATCGAAAACCCACAGGGGCAGTCATGGCAAAAGGTGATATGAAAAATGCAAAAAAAAAAAAAAAACTCAGTTTTCTTTAGGGTCACAGCCGCCGTTTAATCGGCTACATGAAAATAAAGAGAGTGTTTGTGCTAATACTGTGAGAGCAGTGAAGAAATAAAAGGGTCAGAGTTGTTCCTAAATCAACTACAAATAAAAGGGTCACAGTCATCCCTAAAATGACTATAAAAAAAGGGCCACGACCACCCTTCAAATGGCTACAGATAAAGAGCGCTCCCGCAACATCAAAAGCGAAGAATAAGTGAAAGGGCCACAGCCACCCTCCAAACAGCTAAAGATAAAAGAGTGACACCGCGAATCCTGTGAGGACGGGAAAATAAAAAGGGCCACAGTCATCCCTAAAAACGACTACAAAATAAAGGGCCACAGCCACCCTCCAAACGGCTACAGATAAAAGAGTGACCCCGCGAAACTTGAAAGGGCGGTGTTGGGATAAAAATGACGTGGCCACAAACTTCACGGAATGGATTTCTAGGCTTCGCCTTGGACGTAGCTCTCTCGAGGACTTGATTTCCTCCGGGAGACTTTTAAGGTCGAGCACCTAAAAAAGGGGTGGGGATGGCCCCTGATTCCACTCTGAAGCTTAAGTTAGTAATGTATTTCAGAGTGTAATATATAAGTATTCAGAGCAGATTGATTTTAATTGAATAAGATAGGTCCCTATTTATAGGGGAGAGTCACCGATTTATCAGTGGCGGTTTTCTCCTTAGTGATTTTTCCTTTTGAGTCGGCCAAGCAGGTGACAAGTAGGTCGCCACCTCACTTTTACTTAGGAGGGAAGTCTTTTCTAAGGCGGCTGAAGTAGGTGACAAGCAGGTCACCACCTCACCTTTACTTCGGGGGAAGGTTTTCCCGTGGAGACGGTGGGAAGCAGGTCGCCACCTGTCTTTACTTAGAGGGAAGGTTTTCCTTTGGAGACGGTGGAAGCAGGTCGCCACCTGTCTTTACTTCGAGGGAAGGTTTTCCTTTGGAGACGGTGGGAAGCAGGTCGCCACCTGTCTTTACTTCGAGGGAAGGTTTTCCTTTGGAGACGGTGGCAGGTCGCCACCTGTCCTCTAGATGATTCTCTAAGTCTCCATAGTTGATCAGTCATTCTTTTGAAGTCGACTTCTTCATGATTGGTAGTCGACCTTTTATCTCCAAATGGTTGGAATAAACAAGAAAGGTCGTCGACTTCTTCTCCTCGCCCTGAAAGCGTACTCGACCTGTCACCTGTAGGAAATCACCATAGACCAAGAAAGTACATACATAGTCGGGTTTATTTATAACCCAACACTTGCCCCCGAGACTCGAGTCGTTAGCTTCATTTACATAAGGTGAAGGCTTGAGTCGAGTAAAGCCCCATTTTGTGGCGAGATAATCTAATTCTCAGGACTTGTAGATTTTCCAGACTTTCCAGAAGTTGAAGAGGCCCTCCATCGGGATTAGGATTTCTATCCGTTCGGAGAATAGATGGTTTCGGCATGCAGAGATCTCCTAGGGAAGCTGGGGAGTCACCCTCTCAATGGCTCTACAGGGGTAGGCTAACGGTCATGTTGTCAGATGAAGAACCAATGAATGAATGACCTTGATAAGGCTTCGCAAGGAAGTTATCCCAGCGAGGGAGTTCTTCTATAAATACCCCCGCTTTTTACTTTCACTTTTCACCTTTCACCTTCGTCTTCTCTAAAATCCTGGCGAATCAATACAGTGCCTTCTTTATAAACCCTAATTCTCCTCGTCCTTGTACGCTTGAAGAGAGGATTTTGATCGGAATTGCCACCGCAGGTCCCTCCGATCCTCAGCGAGAAGCATCGTTCCTTCATTCTCTCTCTAGAACTCCGATGGCTCTCCCCATTCCCGAAGGTAATCTTGAAGATTTCGTTCCCTCCCCTCCTTCTCCTAAGGTTTGTAAATTGACCAGCCATGGCTTCATGAAGGCCGTGGCTTTGGGTAATCTGAGCGATGATGAACATCCTCGATTCCCTGGTCCCCTGGGACCAAAATATTTTCCCCAAGAGGGAGAAGTGGCGGTCTTCGTGGGTCATCTCGAGGCGGGACTGAGATTCCCTTTTTGTGGCGACTTGATGGAACTCTGCGAGCATTATCGCATCCATCCTAGCCAATTTACTAAGAATGCCCTCCGTTATTGGGTGGGTTTTCGTTGTTTGTGTTCCACCTATGAGTGGAAGTATTCTTTGAGGGTTTTCCGCAGCTTCTACCAACTACAATGTACGTCTCATGGCACCTACAATTTCAGGAGTCGTTGGCCTACTGGTAGCGATCTTGATTGGGAGTCTGCCCCACGGTTGGTTTGCAACATTAAATCGAAAAATGCCAATTGGAAGAATCATTATTTCTTCTGTCGAGTAAGCGTCCCGTGGCTCTACTTCCTCCTTTGGATACGGATCGTGCCCCAACTCTTCAAGGATTAACTATGGAGGAAGTCGACACGGTCTATAAGATTCATGCCACCATATTTTCTCCCGATTTTCTTCCTTGGAAGTCGATATCTGATACCTCGGAACATGCCCTTATCAATGCTTCCATTCGTCTCCGCCTCGAGGATCCTCCTATAAACCGGGTAATCCTTTTTTCTTTCTATCTTTAGTCGTTTCTTGAATCCGTTCTTTTTCTTTCTTTAGGTCTATTTACAAGGCTTTTTGATAAGCAGGCGGCGACTGGAGTGTCCCTTGCTGGCGAGGCAGCAGGAAGTGGAAGTGAGACTAGAGCCACTTCGGAACCTCTGTCCATGGAGGACGCCCAACCTACTTTAGCGGGGGCTTTGCCTGACATGGTAGTCAACTCTTCTGAACAGGAAGAATCCACCCAACCGGCCGTAGAAGAATAGCCAAAGTCCTCGAAGAAGAGGACCAAGAGACCCGCTAGGAGGGCAGGCACCACTCCTTCGAAGAAAGTGAAGATCACCACCGCCACTCCAGTCTCCTCATTTCAGGAGGTTACTTCTGGGGTCGATCCGACGCCCACTAGTCCCTTGCCCCCCACTGGTAAAGACTTTTGCCTTGATAGATTCCTTACTTAGTTCTTGGTAGTTCATTTTTATTAACGTATTTTCCTCGCAGAAGTCGACCCTAAGGGCAAGGGTATTGCTGAGGCTTCTTCTTCTCAAGCCAAGACAGGCTTGGGATATGAGGGTCCTCCCCTTGCTTGGAGGATGCTTCATTCTGCCTCCGACTCTCCGCCACGAGATGTCGATTGGGACCCTCTCGCCACTCTGGGAGAGTACAAGCTGAAGGAGGGCCATTCCATCGCCAACAAGGAGGTGGCCCTTCACTTGCTGAACGCCTCTGTTCCTCCCCGGGATCGTCCTCGCCTCCCTACAGATCGAGTGGAGGACGCCACTCGAATGTTCCTGCATCGACAGTCCAAGGTAGAACCATATTCTTATTCGTCGATGCATATTATTTGTACCTTATGTTGACGACTTTTTCCTTTCCAGGCCAACCGCGATTTCTTGCAGGTGGTTCAGTTGCTCATCGACCTTGGCGAGGAGTTATCTCTCGCAAAGGGGCAGCTTGCTTCCCTGGAGTCGGAGGCCAAAGAAGTGCAGGGCCTTCGGGAAAAGGTGGCTCGCCTTGAAGGGGAGGTTTCCAGCCTTCAGAGGGTCTTGGGCACCATATCTGGGGAGCTCGATACCTGCAAGGAGGCTCTGAGAGCTAGTGGAGTTTTGGCGGCCGTGCTTGGCAAGGCATATCCTGATGCTGCCACCTTCTCCAAAATTTTCCGTGCCCAACTGGATTCTCAGCGCGAAGAGAACATCGAGCTGAAGAAGAGGGTGGAAGAGCTCAAGGAGCCTGAGCGGGATGCTGTTGCCGCTTACAAGGTCAGCTTGGCCTTTCAAACGGACGCCGCCATGACGAGCGGGCAGATGCTTCTCTTAGTTCTTGCTTCATTGGTGGCCGACCTTAGGGCCTTGGGCCCCGACCTTGACCTCTCGAGAGTGGCAGTTCTTCGAGAATATCTGCAGGAGGAAGCTAAAGCCAAAGCTAGGGCTGATAGATAGATTTTAGCATAGACGCTTTTAATTTCCTTCTCGATATTTTGTAAACTCCCGTTTATTAATGAAGGATAATTTTTGGCAATCTTATATATGCTCGCCCTCTCTTGGGCTTTTCACCGTTTTCATAGATCTTTTAACGGACTTAATAGAAAACATACTCGACTTTTAGAACAATCATTAGGTCTCCATATAATCGAATGATTTTAAGGGTAATTCCCAAATATCTATCCTTTCTCTCGAGTTGTAGATTTGTCCGAGTGATTTAGTGGATATCGGATTTTGAATGGTCGACACCGAACTTCGAGGCGGGATGATCGAATTTCGAAACCTCAAGTAGTCGATCTATTTGAGTGATTTAGTAGATATAATATATTAATGATCGACTCTTGGGCTCTTTCGTAGTCGATCTATCTGAGTGATATTGTAGATATCAGATGTTTGAATGATCGACTCTTGAGTTCTTTCATACCGCAAGTAGTCGATCTATCTGAGTGATATTGTAGATATCAGATGTTTTTTAATGATCGACTATCTGGTTCTTTTGCACCGCAAGGAGCTCGATCCATCTGAGTGATATTATAGATATCAAATGTTTTTTATGATCGACTCTTGGGTTCTTCTGCACCTCAAGGAGCTCGATCCCTCAGAGTGATATTGTAGATATCAAATGTTTTTGATGACCGACTCTTGGGTTCTTCTGCACCGCAAGGAGCTCGATCCATCTGAGTGATATTGTAGATATCATATGTTTTTGATGATCGACTCTTGGGTTCTTCTGCACCGCAAGGAGCTCGATCCATCTAAGTGATAGAGAAGAGACATCAAGATCTATGATCACCCCATCGCCAGCCACAGGTTGTTTCCTTTTGTCAAGCAAAGAGGGTGCCTCTTCAACCACTACCTCCTTATCATGGGAGGGAGTCAGCAAGGGGGCACTTGAAGGAGAGCCTCTCGCGGTTTCCTTCTCCTTGGCAGCCGAGGGCCCGACCTCAGAGTCAGGTTTCCGCGCCTTGGATTTAGATTGACTTGAACTCTCACCCACCACAAGAATCATTCGGTAACCAGGGAAGAACGCTCTAACAACAAGAAGGAAGCAGAAGAGCATAGAGCAGTAGGACAAGCCCCAGGGGTAAGAAGTACAAGCCTCAGGAGGTTAGAAGGAGAGAAGGAAAGGAGGTCAGAAGGAGAGAAGGAAAGGAGATCAGAAGGAGAGAAGAGAAGGACATATATCAGAACGACTACCCCAAGGGAGCAGAAGGGCATGTATCAGAATGACTAGTCCTAGGAACACTGAACCCGACATTTCATTAGTGGGAGATAAATTCTAGATTGACGACCCGTTGACCTAGACTTTATAACCTAACACTTGGCGCCGTCTGTGGGCTTCGAACAGAAAGCCTGACAATCACGAGAGCGAAGACGAACAACTTAGTGTCTAGAGATAATCGCCCACCTAGGGGCAATAGGCAAGAAAGACAGCCTATACCTCCAGCAAGGCTGCCTAACCCAGAGAAACAGTCTGCACACCCAGAGTCTCAGGTAACCCCACAGGCACCCCAGCCTAACAACCAGGAGGGAGGACCCTCACGCCCAGCTGGGGATGAGTCTTCCACAGCTTCAACTCCATTGACTAGGAAGCCACAGGGACAGGGGGGCAACAAGGAGTGCCATCCCAATACACGGCACCTCCATAGGGATACCACTATGAGGCACAACCTCAAGGGTACCCATATGGAATACTGACTCAAAGGAACGACAATCGTGCCCACACAACCAACACAAGGCCGGCATACACACAGGGAGCACATACAGTGACTCCAGGGCTGATGAGTGCCTCGGAAGAGCTACTAGCTTACAGAGAGACCCTAAGGAATAGGCAGGAAAGGCAACACCGACAGGAAGGAGAAGAAGCTCATGAAGAGGAGCAAATCCCAACGGAAGAACGCCACTCGCACCCTCGAACAGGGCAGCGAGAAGAACAAAGGAGAGACAACCAAAGGCCACCCCCAGGGGGAAGGCAGCAGTCTGTGCCTCCAAGGCAGCAACAGACACAACAGGATGCCAGGGCATACACCCCTCTGGGGGCAGATAGACAGTCAAGACCTCCAAGGTGGTATGAATTCAACCAAGTACCCCAACAGGTACATACACCGCACTAAGGGAGGACATACATGCCAGACCAACAAGGATATAAGAGTTCCAACATCCACCCTGGCAATGTACACATACAGTCCGCATCACCACAGACATGACCAAGGGACATACCAAGGAAAGCTCAAAGGGAGGAACATAGTCCCAACAACACAACAAGGCAACCACCTACCCATGATACAGCACGACAGGTCCAAACCCCTCATGCATTACAACCCTTGGCACACATCCCCCTAGGACAGGGGAGCAGTCCAAAAGACAAGAATTTGAACAGGGGACTCATAGAGTACCACACCATGTTAGTACATTGCTACTACAATGGGAAGTCTCATGGAGAGACGTAGTAAAGCGAGATCGCACATAGCATACATGAAGGAGATACATCTCCTATCAAGAGCCTTAGGATAGGATAATAGTTCTACAAGATCAACCAAAGAAGAGCTCTAAAGCTTGGGGAGTAAGGTTTCAAGATCGACCCTCACACTAGACGCACATCCCGATCAACCACCCTGTCTGCAAATGATAAGACATTTGACTCTGGCATCCCATCAAGAGGAGAACCCCGATAAAATGGACACTAGAACAATATCCCGCCTTTAAGGCCATACGCCGAATACATGGTGAATGAAGGATATGACAAAATGAAAAAGGAGGGACTTGTCAACTCAACACACCTCAAACACGTATACGTACGCAATACAAATGCAGTCTCTAATGAAGCTATCCAACAAGGAATAGCCAATAAGGGGGCAAACCCATGGAAATTCATGGAGCATCACTTGCAAACCTAAAGGAAAACATCATTTTTAGGTTCAAGTCCTAATTCAAAGGAAGTCTATAATCAAGATTCAAGGTGGGAGGAGCATGACCAATGTGACACTCCCTAAAGGCATTGAAGAATACTCCAATGTAAAGGAAAAGGCAAAGCACACTAAGTGCCACAACACTCCAAGATTATCACAGCCCGGTCAGACCCCTCCCCCCCCCCCCCCCCCCCCCCACGAGCAAAGAGCATGGATCAGATTGACTAGTCTGAAACACACCTATGAGATTAACAACTCAAGACGCCATTCTATGAGAGAGCTTTTCAACCTAAAGCACAAGCAAGGGGGGGAAAGAATTTACAAGCACCCCTAGGATACAGACACTGCCGCATCCTGGTTATCAAGAGAATGAAAATCACCCCCACCCACCCAAAGAAAAAGCTCTCCACCCAATCCCTAAAGATACATCCGACAAAGGCATTATCCAAACCATGCCTATGACTGAAACAAGCAAGCATGAGAAAGAGTAAATCCTACAAGGGATACTCATCGCATTCAAACAAGCAGACAAGGGAGCCCCGAGCATAAGGGGTACCCAACCAAGAAAATGAACGAGGGGCCTTCAACGGCCAAATATGAAAGGCGGTATGACCACCAAGCAACTTGGGGGGCACCAAACGAATAAGTGCTTGGTAGTCCACCTAAGTATAAAAGAAGAGATTAGAGGCAGAAGATCACAAGAACATGCAATACCACTTCTCCTAGAAGAGGTCACATAAGAGGAAAACATCATCAACTCCCTACACGAACTCGTCCTAAGTTGGCAACACACAAACATCGCCCTCGAGAGGTGATCTCCCACATGGAAGGAAAAGCGTGGTAGCATGCAATATCATAAAAGGAAAAGTCAAGTAAAGACTCGAAAAGCATACCAAAGACGCACCCTACATGAGAAAGGACACAAGATAAGGTAATATTATGAGCCCTCCGGGAGCCAATCCTGCGAACACATTCGACGCCCCCAAGAGCGTATCTTGAGAGTAGTTCTAAAACTACGAACCCTGTGCCCTCCGGGAGCCTATCCCGCGAACAGATTCGATGCCCCCAAGAGCGTATCTTGAGAGTAGTTTTTATACTACGACCTTCGACGCCCCCAAGAGCGTATCTTGAGAGTAGTGTCAATACTACGACCTTCGACGCACCAAGAGCGTATCTTGAGAGTGGTTTCCAAAAACTACGAATTTCGACGCCCCCAAGAGCGTATCTTGAGAGTGGTTTCCAAAAACTACGAATTTCGACGCCCCCAGGAGCGTATCTTGAGAGTAGTGTTCATACTACGACCTTCGACGCCCCCAAGAGCGTATCTTGAGAGTAGTTTCTATACTACGACCTTCGACGCACCAAGAGCGTATCTTGAGAGTGGTTTCCAAAAACTACGAATTTCGACGCCCCCAGGAGCGTATCTTGAGGTAGATTTGCAACCTACCAGTTTCGACGCCCCCAAGAGCGTATCTTGAGGTAGAAAAAACACTACCAGATTCGACGCCCCCAAGAGCGTATCTTGAGGTAGATTTCAAACTACCAGTTTCGACGCCCACCAGGAGCGTATCTTTGGTCTAAATTGTGCCCTCCGGGAGCCTATCCTGTGAAACGTTAAGTGCCCTCCGAGAGCCTGTCTCGTGAACAGTTTTCGACGCCAACCAGGAGCGTATCTTTGGTCTAACTTGTGCCCTCCGGGAGCCTATCCTGTGAAACGTTAAGTGCCCTCCGAGAGCCTGTCTCGTGAACAGTTTTCGACGCCAACCAGGAGCGTATCTTTGGTCTAACTTGTGCCCTCCGGGAGCCTATCCTGTGAAACATTAAGTGCCCTCCGAGAGCCTGTCTCGTGAACAGTTTTCGACGCCAACCAGGAGCGTATCTTTGGTCTAACTTGTGCCCTCCGGGAGCCTATCCTGTGAAACGTTAAGTGCCCTCCGAGAGCCTGTCTCGTGAACAGTTCTCGACGCCAACCAGGAGCGTATCTTCGGTCTAACTTACGCCCTCCGGGAGCCCATCCTGTGAAACGTTAAGTGCCATCCGAGAGCCTGTCTCGTGAACAGATTCGACGCCCACCAAGAGCGTATCTTTGGTCTAACAGTACCACATATACCATTTAAAGGGTATCAGAAGAGATCATCGCACCATACTGAGAAGGATTCCATGAGAAAATAATTGCAAAGTAAAGTTGTATAAAGAACCCATAATGTTTTTTCTTGATGAGATAGCAGGTATGATGTGAAGGAAAGCACAAAAGAAAGATTAAGAAAGGAAAGCATATACAAAGGAGAAGTCCATAACCAATGGATCATATACAGAAGCACAAGAGGTTATCATGAAAAGTAACGAGTTATCCTACCACCCATATCACAAGTCAAGAGAAGTATCTCAAAGGAACCCAACACCACCAAGAAGGATAGCAAAGACATGAAATCCAAAGTTCAAGGCTCTCAAAATAAGCTCGACCCATCAAGAAGAGAATTGCCTTACAAGTCACACAAATCAACCTCCGACAAATGTTATTGTCATGCATGTCGCCCTCGCGTGACCTATGCTCGTATCAGACTTGAACATCGTCAAGCACAACTCATGAAGGAGACATCTAAAGAGCATAAAGGATACAACATCCGACAAGACGAGACATCGGGACCTAACCCAACAAACATAGCCTACACAAAAGGCAACTATAGCAATGAAGGCTCTCCAATGAGAAAGGAATACTAAAGCACAACTCCATACATCGTGATGTGGCTATCATGTCCACATACACTGAAGTGGCTATCATGTCCACATACCTTGAGGTGGCTATCATGTCCACATACCTTGAAGTGGCTATCATGTCCACATACCCTGAACTGGCTATCATGTCCACACACTACAGAAGGGCTATCACTCCGACACATCACGAAGTGGCTATCACGTCCACATACCCCGAAGTGATTATCATGGCAACACATCATAAAACATCTGTCAAAGACATGAATTGTAAAGACACCATCCCGACCACGAACATCAAAAGGCTACGCCTAGCCCTGGGAGGAGGTTCAAGAAAAATGGAAAAACAACACCCTTCGTACGCTCATCAAAGGTAGGCACTTATATTTCAACCCACTGGGTGATACTAGGAAGGAGACGTCCTCATTATGAAGACAACCTCCATATCTAACGAAATCAACCATGAAGCAAAGAATCACGACAAGCACTATTGAGGGCATATAACAAAACGATCCCCACAACGATCACAACTACGATACTAGTAGAGGCTAACTCAAGAGCAGTCTCCACCAAACTCCAAAGCAAGAATTCGCTACCTTAATCAGAGTCATGGCAAGAGAAAGGAACCTCAATGAAAGGTGATGATCACACCCATCACCAAAAGAAAAATCTTCAACGCAGGGGTTAATAACATAACCCATAGGAAAGACAAAAACACCTTCAAAAGTCATCAAATATACATGAAGATGAAATAAACTTGAGACTCGGCCCCTCGGCTGGGGGGCAGGGGATAGAGAAGAGACATCAAGACCTATGATCACCCCATCGCCAGCCACAGGTTGTTTCCTTTTGTCAAGCAAAGAGGGTGCCTCTTCAACCACTACCTCCTTATCATGGGAGGGAGTCAGCAAGGGGGCACTTGAAGGAGAGCCTCTCGCGGTTTCCTTCTCCTTGGCAGCCGAGGGCCCGACCTCAGATTCAGGTTTCCGCGCCTTGGATTTAGATTGACTTGAACTCTCACCCACCACAAGAATCATTCGGTAACCAGGGAAGAACGCTCTAACAACAAGAAGGAAGCAGAAGAGCATAGAGCAGTAGGACAAGCCCCAGGGGTAAGAAGTACAAGCCTCAGGAGGTTAGAAGGAGAGAAGGAAAGGAGGTCAGAAGGAGAGAAGGAAAGGAGATCAGAAGGAGAGAAGAGAAGGACATATATCAGAACGACTACCCCAAGGGAGCAGAAGGGCATGTATCAGAATGACTAGTCCTAGGAACACTGAACCCGACATTTCATTAGTGGGAGATAAATTCTAGATTGACGACCCGTTGACCTAGACTTTATAACCTAACATTATAGATATCAGATGTTTTTGATGATCGACTCTTGGGTTCTTCTGCACCTCAAGGAGCTCGATCCATCTGAGTGATATTGTAGATATCAGATGTTTTTTAATGATCAACTAATGGGTTCTTCTGCACCGCAAGTAGTTCGATCCATTTAAGTGATATTGTAGATATCAGATGTTTTTGATGATCGACTCTTGGGTTCTTCTGCACCTCAAGGAGCTCGATCCATCTGAGTGATATTGTATATATTAGATGTTTTTGATGATCGACTCTTGATTTCTTCTGCACCGCAAGGAGCTCGATCCATCTAAGTGATATTATAGATATCAGATGTTTTTGATGATCGACTCTTGGGTTCTTCTGCACCTCAAGGAGCTCGATCCATCTGAGTGATATTGTAGATATCAGATGTTTTTTAATGATCAACTAACGGGTTCTTCTGCACCGCAAGGAGTTCGATCCATCTGAGTGATATTGTAGATATCAGATGTTTTTGATGATCGACTCTTGGGTTCTTCTGCACCTCAAGGAGCTCGATCCATCTGAGTGATATTGTATATATCAGATGTTTTTGATGATCGACTCTTGATTTCTTCTGCACCGCAAGGAGCTCGATCCATCTGAGTGATATTGTAGATATCAGATGTTTTTGATGATCGACTATTGGGTTCTTCTGCACCTCAAGGAGCTCGATCCATCTGAGTGATATTGTATATATCAGATGTTTTTGATGATCGACTCTTGATTTCTTCTGCACCGCAAGGAGCTCGATCCATCTGAGTGATATTGTATATATCAGATGTTATTGATGATCGACTCTTGATTTCTTCTGCACCGCAAGGAGCTCGATCCATCTGAGTGATATTGTAGATATCAGATGTTTTTGATGATCGACTCTTAGGTTCTTCTTTTACTTTACCGCTTTTAAGTAGTCGACAAATCTGAGTGATTTAGTAGATATCAGATTTTTGATGGTCGACTCTTGATTTGGAAAAAGTTTGTCTTCGACGCCACATATTATCGCCGAATCTGAGTGATTTAGTGGATATCAGATTATTGATGGTCGATATTAATTGTCGGTCGCTTTAAAAGAGAGAACTCAGATATCTTGAGAAAAAGAAGAGCCTTAGAAAGACCTATATTCATTCATCCTTCCTGAGTTTTAACAAAAAAGAGGTACACCAAAAAGAGAACATTAGCCTTATCATAATAAAAAATATTATTTCTTTAAGGAGGTGTTGTCTCTATGACTTCTCTCTGATTTCGACGTCGCATTGAACTGACGTAGCATCGTCGGGATGCTGTTTGGTCGCCTCTCACTTCCCCAATTCCCTATAGAGTCGGGAACCTCATTACTTGATGAGCAGTCGATGGGATTACTCGGTGAGGATGGAGCGTCGTCCTTCCAATGATGGCGTTATAGGCGGAGGCGGCGTCGACGACTACGAAGAGTACATCGATTGTTAGAGTCGTCTTCTCCTTTCCCAGAACTATCGGGAGTTTGATTGCTCCCATTGGATAGGTGGTCCTTCCTGAAAATCCTATGAGGGGAAATCGACTTTCATGAGGGCCCTTTGGGTCAGACCCTAATTCTGAAAGGCCTCGATGAAAAGTATATCTGTCGAGCTTCCACTATCGATGAGGATCCTCTTTACTTCGTACCATGCAATAGTGGCGGTGATGACAAGGGCGTCCTCATGTGGTTGAGTCACCATCATGAGGTCGTCCGTAGTGAAACTGATAGTTACTGCCTCAGTCTTTGCAGGCGCTTTTCCTTTTCCATCACGAGCTATCTGGGCGGCATATACTTCACGGGCGGTGCTGGTCTCTCCTCCTGAGGCGAAGCCTCCCGCGATGACATTTATTGTCCCCCTTTGTATTGGGGCGAGGTTATTGTGAAGGGGAGATCGAGAATTCCCCCGAGGACTTCGACTTCGTTTTTGCTGGGGTTTGAACGGTTTGTCGATGAATTTCGACAACTTCCCCCTTTTGATCAATGTCTCGATGTCTTGTTTGAGGGCCACACAATCGTCGGTGTCGTGCCCTTGTACTCGATGGTAACGGCAATAGTTGTTCATCTGGGATCCCATCGGGCCTTTTCTTACTTGAGGAGGATCGTCCAGCCTAAGTTTCTCCATTTCTTGCAATACTACTAATATGTTGTGTGTGAGTGGAGTTAACTTGTCTGGATAGGGATTAGGATCCCTCCTTATTCCTTGTCGATTTCCCGGGCGGAAGTCTCGCTCACGTCTTTCTTCCCTCCTGGGCGGTCGGGAAGCGGAGCCCTCCTCGATCTTGGCGGGCACCAGTTGTTTCTTGACTTCTTCGGGCAACCCTTCATGCGACCTTCCTAGGTCGATGAATTTATTTACTTTGACGGCGAGGGCGTCAATCCTTTGCACAGGCTTCATCACCATGCTGTCTTTCAGAGCTTGGCTCTGCACTCTAAGACCCCTCCAGAAGGTCCGGATCAGCTCGCCATCCGTGGCGTCCTCGTTCAGCTGTTGGAGTATCTTGTGAAACCTTGTGTAGTAGTTGGCCAAGGTTTCACCTGGGCCTTGCTCGATCTTGTCGAGGAAGTTCATGCTCTTGAGGCGCTGCCTCTGACCTATGTGTCCTTCAATGAATTTGGCATTCAGCTCATCCCACGAGTCTATAAAGTTGTCGGGGAGACCATATAACCAAGTAGACGCCTCTTCCTTCAACGTGGTTGGGAAGAGTGCTGCATAATGATCAGGCGTTGCCCCTCTTCCCAAGAGGGAGGAGTTGTGGGCGTTGATGTGGCGAACTGGGTCGCCTTCTCTGGTATAATCGTCGATGCGCCTCGCGAAGACTTGCAGGGGAACTCGAGTATTGAATAGCCTTTTGGTTAAGGGGTGAGAAGTATGATCACGAACGATGAGCAAATCGTTCGCACCTCGCCTCTTCTTCTCCAACAGTTCTTCGACCTGCCCTATTGTGAACAGGACAGGTTCCTTGCTCACCGTTTCGGCCTCGGGGGCTTTAGGGGTTTCTTTCTCCAGGGGATTCTCCTTCTGGATTTTCACACTAGAAGCTACTTCTTCCTTTTGTAAGGCCTCTCGGGTTGGCTCTCTTTTCTATGGAACAGCCCCTGCTTGGGTTTTATTCCAAAAAGTAATAAAGGCAGCTATTACCTTCGGAGGAACAACCTGGGGAGCTGTCCTCGCATCTTCCAAAATTGGCAGAGATTTGGAATGGTTGAGGGTTTCATCGTCGCCAACATCATTAGATTGGGATATTGGGGGATCTTCTTGGGGGATCGGCCTCGATGTGGTAGGATCCACTGGTGGACTGCTCCTTTCTTCCACCGGAGTGTTGGAAATCTTGCTCTTTTCGGCAGCCATGACTTTTTGATTTGTTCCAACAATCGGCGCCAAATGTTGGGATCAAAATGACGTGGCCACAAACTTCACGGAATGGACTTCTAGGCTTCTCCTTGGACGTAGCTCTCTCGAGGACTTGATTTCCTCCGGGAGACTTTTAAGGTCGAGCACCTAAAAAAGGGGTGGGGATGGCCCTTGATTCCACTCTGAAGCTTAAGTTAGTAATGTATTTGAGAGTGTAATATATAAGTATTCTGAGCAGATTGATTTTAATTGAATAAGATAGGTCCCTATTTATAGGGGAGAGTTACCGATTTATCAGTGGCGGTTTTCTCCTTAGTGATTTTTCCTTTGGAGTCGGCCAAGCAGGTGACAAGTAGGTCGCCACCTCACTTTTACTTAGGAGGGAAGTCTTTCCTAAGACGGCTGAAGTAGGTGACAAGCAGGTCACCACCTCACCTTTTCTTCGGGGGAAGGTTTTCCCTTGGAGACGGTGGGAAGCAGGTCGCCACCTGTCTTTACTTCGAGGGAAGGTTTTCCTTTGGAGACGGTGGGAAGCAGGTCGCCACCTATCTTTACTTCGAGGGAAGGTTTTCCTTTGGAGACGGTGGGAAGCAGGTCGCCACCTGTCTTTACTTCGAGGGAAGGTTTTCCCTTGGAGACGGTGGGAAGCAGGTTACCACCTGTCCTCGGGAAGATTCTCTAAGTCTCCATAGTCGATCAGTAATTCTTTTGAAGTCGACTTCTTCATGATTGGTAGTCGACCTTTTATCTCCAAATGGTTTGAATAAACAAGAAAGGTCGTCGACTTCTTCTCCTCGTCCTGAAAGCGTACTCGACCTGTCACCTGTAGGAAATCACCATAGACCAAGAACGTACATACATAGTCGGGTTTATTTATAACCCAACAGGCGGGAAGATAAAAAAGGGTCACAATCATCCCTAAAATGTCTATAAAAAAGGGCCACGGCCACCCTTCAAATGGCTACAGATAAAAAAGTGACCCCGCGAATCCTGTGAGGGCGGGAAAATAAAAAGGGCCACAGTCGTCCCTAAAACAACTACAAAATAAAGGGCCACAGCCACCCTCCAAACGGCTACAGATAAAAGAGTGAACCCGCGAATCTTGTAAGGGCGGAAAAATAAAAAAGGGCCACAGTCGTCCCTAAAACGACTACAAAATAAAGGGCCACAGCCACCCTCCAAACGGCTACAGATAAAAGAGTGACCCCGCAAATCTTGTAAGGGCGGGAAAAACAAAAAGGGCCACACTCGTCCCTAAAACGACTACAAAATAAAGGGCCAAAACCACCCTTCAAACCGCTACAGATCTAGAGCACTCTGGCAACATTGAAGGCGGGAAATGAGTGAACGGACCACAGCCACCCCTAAAATGGCTACCTACAAAGAATGTTCCTCGAATCCTAAGAGGATGGGAGATTGTTGAAAGGGTCATAGCCACCCTCAAAATGGCTACATATAAAGAGTATTCTCGTGAATCTTGTGAGGCCGGGAAATCATTTGAAAAGGCCACAGCCACCCTTAAAACGGCTACAAATCAAAAGAGCGCTCCCGGAACATTGACAATGGAAATAAATAAAAGGGCCACCCTCCAAATGGCTACAAATCAAAAGAGCTCTCGCGACATTGAAGACGGCGAGGAAAGGGTCACAACCACCCTCCAAATGGCTACAAATACTCTCGCATCGAGACGGGAAATAAAGTACGGGTCACAGCCACCGTTTAATCGGCTACCAAAAAAAGAGTGCTTCCGTTAGGTTGAAAACCCGAAAGGGCAGCCTAAGCAAAAGTAGGAAATGAGGGGTATGATAGAAAATTCATAAATTGCAATCATGACAAAAGAAGAGAAAATAAAATCCCGATGGAATGAAAACCACAGTCCATGCAAAAATTAGGAAAATCGAGGGGCAGGGTCTAACATTTTGACCGTGGCAAAAAGGGAGAATATGAGAGATTAAAAAAAAAAAAAGGGATCCCGCTAAGTTGTCGCGTCATGCGCAAGTTAGGCAAAATTTAGGGACATTCATTCAAATCGGCCCTTATCCAACCAACGCCACTAGAGGCTCTTCTCCAACGGATGCCACTAGAGGGTCTTCTCCGACGGACGCCACTAGAGGCTCTTCTCCAACAGACGCCACTAGGGGCTCTTTTCAAAATACCCGCCACTAGAGGCTTTTCTTTGTCGCACGCCACTGAAGGCATCACTGATCGAGATTTTACTTTATTGCACGCCACTGGAGGCTTTACTTTTCCGTACGCCACTGGAGGCTTTACTTTCTACATCGCCAACGGAGGCACTACCAACAGGGGCACAACCAACCGAGGCTTTACTTTCCCGCACACCACTGGAGGCTTTACTTTTCTGCACGCCACTGGAGGCTTTACTTTCCCGCACGCCACTGGAGGCTTTACTTTTCTGCACGCCACTGGAGGCTTTACTTTCTGCAACGCCACTGAAGGCTTTTCCTTGTCGCACGCCTCTGGAGGCATTGTCGATCGAGGTTTTTACTTTTCTGCACGCCATTGGAGGCTTTACTTTTTTCTGCACACCATTGGAGGCTTTACTTTTCGCACGCCACTGGAGGCTTTACTTTCTGCCCCGCCAAAGGAGGCATCGCCAATAGGGGCACCGCAGACCGAGGCTTTACTTTTCCGCACCGGCACTGGAGGCTCTTCTTTACCGCACCGCCACTGGAGGCTTTACTTTCTGCATCGCTAATGGAGGCACCACCAACAGGCGTCCCGCCGACAGAGGTTTTATCATTTCCGCACCAGAATAAGCATATGAGCCACCTTGAAGACTTCGAAGAATTTGGAGAGAATATACTTTCTGGTCAAAATAAGTGTTTCTTCGTCTTTGGACAAACCCCTTCGAACACGTTCTACAGTAGTCCTTCCAATGAGGGGCAAACTGTAAACACTCGACTTTGACACGGACGTAACGACGTTACACATGATACGTCAAATTTCGGACGCGTCTAACCACAAAGTCTCCAAAAATGCTCAAAGGCACATTAGGGAAATTATTATAAAATATATATTAAATTATTTCGAATTTATTTAATATTTTCGGAATATTTAAAAATATATATATAATAATTAGTTTTTTTATTTTTAGAAAATTATCTGTAAGTATTTATCTCCAGATATTATTTTTTAATTCAAAAAAATAATTATATGTAAAGATATATATCCTTAGGAATATTCTCTAGAATAATTATCTGTTAGCAATTTTTTATTTAAATTTTATCTGTAACTAGGCTAGGTTTTTAGTATAAATAGGGGTCTAGGTTACATTGTAAAGGGACAGAGAAAACACATCAGAAAATAATAGACTAATTTTCTTGGGATCCGTGCGAATTTTGTCCTTTTGTGCTTTATTTCAAAAAAGTAAAAAATTCTTTGCAGCTATTCCTCCCTGTCCCCTGCCGTCCCCTCGCCTGACCGCCCTCCGGTCACCACGGTGGCCCCTCCAGCCACATCGGTGGCCCCTCTGCACTGACCGCCTCGCCCTGCTGGCTAGGGTCGCCGAAGCCACCCGAAGCCGCCGGTTTCCGTTCGCCCGTCGCCTGGGCTCTCTCTCTCTCTCTCTCTCTCTCTCTCTCTCTCTCTCTCTCTCTCTCTCTCTCTCTCTCTCTCTCTCTCTCTCTCTCTCTCTCTCTTCCCTTCATCTCCGGCAGCCAGCAGCCCGTCCTCAACCAGACCACCGCTCCTTCGCCGGTGACCACCATTGCCGAGCCTGCCGCCGCAACCTCGCCATCACAGTCGTCGCTGCAGCCTTCCCCAGCCCCGGTGACCTTCCAACACCGGCCCCGACCTCCTGAGCCGGCACCCAGCCACCCACAGACCTTCCAGACCGAGGAAGCTCCGCCCCGCCTCGCCCAGGCCTCGCCATCCACCGCGTCCCGTTCCGGTCACCTCGCCTATCCGCCGCTGCGTGTCAACCTCCGTTGCCATCCTCCCCATCACAGATCCGGACCAGAGTTTTCCTGCCATTCCCGTTGCTGTCACCGGACCTTCAGATGAGCCATGGCCCGACCACGCCGGAGATCCACCGCTCCGCCCACCGTCTTTCATCGCGCCGGGGACCAGCTCCATCGTCATCCCTCCACCCTCGCACCTCCAGCTCGCCGTCCCAGGGCTTCCTGTTGGTAAGTTTTTCCTTTTTTGATTTTATTTTATTTTATTATCTATTAATTTATTATTATTATTATTATTATTATTATGTTAGAGTAATTAGGTGGATGTTAATTTAATCATGGCCGAATAGTGTGGTTCTAATTTGATTATATGTTACAGTATGGTTTAATTAATGTTTACATGTTATTAGGCTCAATTTAATTAGTTTTAAACTTGATTAGTTTAGATTAGCTATATGATTAATTACGTATGTTAATCATGTTAGTCTTGCACGTAAATCCAATTATGTGTGATAATGTACTATTAGATTTTATTGTTGTTTGTATCAATTTATAATTAATCAAAAATTGGCTAAATAAGTGAATTGAGTACCGAAAGGGCATAGTTAAAATTTATATTTTTAATTCGTAATAGAACCCACGAACTCGAACTTCTGATCGTAGACTGATTTTATACCTAGGTGTTTAATCCTTTATTCGCTTAGGTAATTTAGGATTCTAGTTAGCCTTACAATTAACTAGTGGCAACTCTTTCAATATCCACGTTTTCAAAACGTAATTCGCCGTAGGTCAGATTTTAGGTCCGACAACGGAGCAAGGTGGTTGTGTGCCACATAATTCTTCAGTGCGCCTAGCGCGATGATCTCTTCAACCTCTAATCTTAGACACAGAAAATCATTGGTGTCGTGCCCCCATGTCTTGTGATGTTTGCACCACTCATCAGTGTCCTTGCCTAGAAAAGCTGTCTTTGGTTCGAGTGGCAGGGGAAGCTTGTTCTCTAAGAGGTTAACGTATATTTTCTCCACCTCCGTGTTTAGAGGGGTGAAGATGTAATCATTGTTGACGCTTGTGCCTCCATTCGGTTGCTTGTTAACCTGAACTTCCCCTTCCTTGCTGAGAGGTGTACCCCATCCCAGCTCTCGTTCACATGTGATAGCAGTGTCCAGCTTATCTTTTAAGTCTGCCATGTGTGAGTGGTTTTCCATCCAAAGATTCTTTCGAAAAGGAGGAAAGATGGAGCATTCATGTGCAAGAAGAACGCGTTGATCATATCTCCTTTCGTTGCTCTAAAAAGAGCGGCGTTGTAGGCAAACCTTCTGAAATAACTCATTATCAGCTCATCCTCTCCCTGCTTGACATCCCAAACACTTTGCCATGCTGGGAAGCAGACTCTCTACTGGCAGACTTACGAGGCTTAAAACTTGTTCCTTACTTTCTCCATCACCAGACTCAGGGTTCAATCTTCTCTTCTTTTACGTGTCGACCATTAATATGGTGACGTGTTGTCTGCTTCTTAGTGCGTTGACATAACACTTTGGTGCCGTTGTCTGATCTCCAAGTACTTCGCCAATTCCATTTCTCGTTAGGAACTTCATCTTTTGGTGAACAGTGGATGGAACGATCTCGTAAGGGTTTATTGTTGTCCTTCCCAAGATTCCATTGTATGCTCCTAGAGCTTCCACCACCACGATGGTGACGTCGACGCTGAGCGTTTTCATCCTTCGCCAAAGATGACTGGTAATGTAATTGTTCCCAATGGACAGGTTGCAACACCAGCGAAGCTAACCAAAGTGAAGGTCCCAGGAGTAAGGTCTGCTATTGTCTTTCCCAATTGTTCGAGCCCTCCAACGTGCAATATGTAGGCAGAACTGCCTCCGTCTGCTAAAATGCGCTTCACGTCATATCCATCGGTGTCCATTGTTTTAACGAGGGCGTCGTCATGAGGGTAGACAATGTGCTTCATGTCCTCCCTTGAAAATTGCATGACAACGTCGTCTTCTTCAGGTTGGCGTCGCTTCCCACACTTAGGAAGTGTCTTTACTTGTGAAGCGTAGACATCTCTTGAATTAGTCACGTGACCCCCAGCAGCTGGGCCCCCGTGAATGACGTTGATTACTTCTCTTTTGACAGGAGGTGAGTTATCATTCGCTTTTTCTTTGCCTTTGCCATTTCCTTACTCTGCATTGGCCTTCCTTGGACATTTGTCACCTTGGTCGACGTAGTGCTTCAGTTCTCCTTTGAGCAGGAAATTGTTTATGCGGAATCTCAGACTTACACAGCTGTCTGTTTCATGGCCATATACCTCATGGTTTTCACACCACTTGTCTTCTTCTTTTCCCAACGGGCCTTTGCGGAAGTTAAAAGGCTCTTTCCACATTTTGGTTTCTTTCATCTCTTTCAAGATAACAGATAGTGGCAAGTTCAAAGGAATGCAATCAGCGATATTAATCTCTTTGGGCTTTTGGAAGTTCAACTGAAATGGCCTTTTGTGCTGTGGTTGCCAGTGCCTATTTTGCTGGTTGCCTTGCGGTAGTCTCGCTGGCTTGTTGTTGTTTTTGTCCTTTGCACGAGCAGTGCTCAACATAGCTTTGTTTTGTTGCCTGAATCTTTCCAAGTCCACGAACTCTTTTACTCTTGATGCCAACTCTTCAGGTGTCTCAGCAGGGCGTTTGGACATCTTCTCGGAGAGTGCATATCCTTTACGACCCAAGTTGTTTATAAAGGCTCGAACTATCTCTCCCTCGGTCAAGTTTCCTTGAATGTCAACGATATTTTGGTTGAAACGGATGTAGTAATCCGCCACGATTCTTCGTTTAGCTGCTGTACATAATTCAACGCGTTCGACCCCTTTAGGAGTGTGTTCACCCATATATCGCTGTATGAACTTTTCCTTCAAATATGGCCAAGAGGTTACACTCCCACATATAAGCGAGAAGAACCAGTGCGCTGCCGTTCCTGCCAAAGTTTAGGGAAACGTCATGGCCACATGATGTGGGTTGTCTGTTCTCCCAAGTAAAGAGGCTTCGTGATGCTGCACATGCTCGATTGGGTCTCCCTTTCCTCGATATTTGTATATTCGGATTCCATAGAGCACATCTTGAACACGGTTGTAGAAAAGTTCATCTTTTAATGGATGAGACGCGTTCTCAGCCAACGCGTGCATGCTTTTCATTTTAGATTCTTTCATCTTCTGTTCAGTTATGGCCTCTAGGCCCTTCGACGTGAGCCCTGTGATTGGAACGTCATTATTGACCATTGGACGCCTCCATCCGGTATTGCGATATATCCCCGCATGCTCTTGGGTTGTTTCCTGGTAGGAACTCTCCTTGTAGTAGTGCTGTGAGCGTGGAAACGGAGGTTGCCTCCACGTTTCTTCTTGATCCTGAGTCCTATCATAGGGAGTGTACGAACGCGTCGCTCCCTATCTTGATTCATTCCTTTCTTGCTAATACTGGAATGTATCTTCCAGATATTGTTCTCCTCCCTGGAATGGGGTCTCTTGGCGGGCAGCGTTGCCTGACATTGCCCTTGCAGGCATGGCCTGACCATTGACTGGTGGCGGTGGTGGAGGAGGTGGCATATATCCTTGGCTTCTTAAAGTCTCCCTGAAAGCTAACAACTCTTCCATCGCAGCCATCATGGCAGGAGTCACTGCTGGAGCTGGGTTTGCACCTCTTTGCGTGTTTCCTACAAGCATTCCGTATGTTCCATTCTCGTACCCTGGCGGAGGTGTGTTGTGCACTCTTTTCATACTGTGTTGCCGGCACGCTTCTTGCAGGCACAGAGGAAGTAGGCGAGTTAGCCTTAGGGATGTGAGATGGTCCGGGCTGACTTCTTGCTGGTACCTATCTGCTTGATTAATCGACACTTGTCTTTCTCGGGCGACCTGGGCCTTTCTTCTTTTCTTGCAGGTTGACACTGTCGGGAGGAGGATGATTGCTCGTTATAGCTTGTGGTGCAATATAGCTTCTTGTTCGAATCCTGTGGACTATGACAAATGTTTCGTCCGAACCGGCTTGATGTAACGGATCCGACGAATCTTCAATTTGTTCGCTGTGTTTGGTCCTTCAACTCCACGTTCCTAACTTCAAGCTTGTTGTCCGGACCTGCACACAGGGGCAATAACCAGCACGGAGGGGGGGTGGTGGGGCCGGTTGAGCCCTCTCTGATGCTAAAATGAGAATTCTAGAGAGAGAAAGCTAGAGAGAAGTCAGAGCTCTTATTTATAGGCAACCTAGTGAATACAAGAGTTGGTGGCCACCTAGTGAATACAAGAGTTGGTTAATTACAAGTGAACTTGACCATCCCCATCGCTCATATCTATAGTCAAACCCAACCGGTTTCCAAAGACGAGGTCACTGGGGCTTTTTATTCAGCACTACGCTCGTACGCCGGGAAGATAGGATTGAGGCTGACCTTAGATCTGAGTTCTGAGTCTGTGAGGATACTTTAGGTGCCTTTTCATAAAGATCCTGGGATTAATCACACGCTCGATGTGAATAAGTTTGCGCCCGCCAGAATCACGAGGATTCCTTCCTAGCACAGCCGAGCTGTGACCCCGTGGTCGAATGTTGCACGCGTAGTATGAAGCACGCGTTGATAGCATATCTGAACCTTTTGGGTTGACATGAAAGGGATATGTCAATCATGCTATCACATACTCTCATATGGCCCAAAATTTGGTATAATGACGAACGAAGTTCATCACGGCGATATGGAAAACAAAGATCATGTCGAGTTACTTCGAAACTAGATAATCGTTTTGCTTAATCAGGTTTATCCCCCTGACTCTTAGCTAGTCTTGCTTGGTAGAGGCCTCCTTCCACCGCAAGACTACCGTACCTGTGTGACTAGGTAAGGCCTACATTCGACATAGTTTGGCAGAGGATTGCGTCCTCCTACGACTTAGTTTATAGACCGTAAATCTGATGTAATCAAAACATTATGACGTTGATTGATCATAAACTCAGTTGCAATTCTTTCGCTTACAAAATGTAACTTTATAGTACCAAAATGTTATCACAGATATATGCCATTTCTAAACCCTACGCAATCCAAGCAGTTTTACGTGCTTTTCGAAATCTCCTTGCGTAGTGGTTTAGTTAATGGATTCGTAATCATATTATCAGTGGACAACTAATCCATATTGATTATATTGTCTTCTACCATAGATTTAGCATAGAAATATTTCACATTAATGTGTTTGGTCCAACTATGGTACTTCGGATTCTTAACTGCCGCAATGGCTGCTGGACTGTCAGATAAGACCTTCACAGGTTTATTCTCGACAATGTCAACAAGCAGTGCAGTTAGATGCCTTGTGAGCCAGACCGCTTCTTGTGCATTCTTAGAGGGAGTTACGAATTCTGATTCCATCGTGGACAGCGCGACACAGGTTTGCTTCTTGCTCGTCCATGAAATGGAGGCATTGGCAAGAAAGAACACTCCCCCTGTGGTGGACTTTCAATCATCCGGATTGGCACCATGGTCGGCGTCACTATAACCGGTAAATTCTAACTTCTTGCCCTCATAGCACAGTGCGTAGTCGGCTGTACCTTTCAGATAACGAATTATTTGTTTTACAGCCTTTAAATGTTGATAGCTAGGATCAGATTGGAAACGTGCTACTAGGACCACGTCGTAACAGATATCTGGACGGGTGCATTGCATGGCGTACATCAAACTACCGACCATGCTTAAATACTCTGCACCCTTCATCTGTTAATTATCAGCCAGGTTCTTGGGGCCGTCACGTTTTGAGAGTGCGACCCAAACACCACCGGCGTATCCACGGGTTTTGGCATCTTGTAATCTGAATCTTTTCAACAGTTTGTTGATATAAGCTTCTTGAGATAGACACAATTTCCGGGTTGCCCGATCTCTAGCAATTTTAATGCCTAAGATATACGTGGCCTGTGCCATGTCTTTTGATGGATATACGCCCAATTTGAACCCGTTGACTTCCGAACCGTTGTATTTTTATCATCCCATTAACGATTGTAAATCGAAACTTCAACCCGAACGCTTCGCGAGAACATCAACGGCTCGGACGAGGCCAAAGCGCTCGTCCGGCCGAGGCAAACTCACCTAGGTGAGGTTGGGTGGCCACACCCGACCTCCCCTAGGGGAGATCGGGTCAGCCAACCCGATCTCCCCTAGGGGAGATCGGGTGGACCAACCCGATCTCTCCTAGGAGAGATCGGGTCGGCCAACCCGATCTCTCTTAGGAGGGATGGGGTTGGCCAACCCCATCCTCCCTAGGAGGGGTTGGGTGCCCTCAACCAACCCCTACCCTTGGGGGTCGGATTTCCCTTCCCCCCCAAGGGCCCCGACACCACTTGTGGACTCCCATACTCGGTTTACTCCGCCAACCTTCTCCGTATCCTAAAGTCTTAATTATGCGTTTAAAGGTCAATTAACTGTGTTTTAGGGTTAACGATGTCATTAAGCCACCTTAATGACACCGTTGCCTATAAATACCCCACCTTCACAATTCATTTGGATCATCTTGACAATTTGGATTATTTTGCTCTGACATCTCTCTAGCTTTATCTCTCTAAAAACGATACTGACTTAGGCATCAGAGAGGGTTCACCAGGCACCACCCCCCCCCCCCTCTCTGTGTCTGGTACTGCCCCTTCTGCAGGGCGTAAGGAGAAGAGAAGCGACGGAAGGAAAGACACAAGCTAAGGCAGGGCAACCCGAGAGTATCAGATCATCCACCCCTCCAGTGAGGAACGAGATTTGAGCCGACCACCCGTTGACCCAAATCCCGGAACCTAACACTTGGCGCCGTCTGCGGGCTTCGGACAGAAAGCCTTGCTATAACACGAGCAATGACGAACAGCAGGGTGTCTAGGCACCACCGCCCACCAGGGGGCAATGGGAGAAGGAGAGAGCCTATACCCCCATGAAGGCAGCCTAACCCTGGGAAGCATCCAATGCAACCAGAACCACAAGAAATACCACAGCCTCCTCAACAGAACAACCAGGAGGGAGGACCCTCACGCCCAGCTGGGGCTGAGTCCTCCACAGCCTCCACACCTCGGGCAAGAAGGCCACAGAGAGAAAGAGAACAACAGGGAGTGCCGTCCCAGCACACGGCACCCCCTGAGGGGTATTATTATGAGGCGCAACCCCAAGGGTACCCGTATGGGATGCCGGCCCAAAGGGATGGCAACCGCGCCCACACAACATATGCAAGGCCGGCATACACCCAGGGGACACACACTGAAGCTCATGAAGAGGAACAGATCCCAACAGAAGGGCACCACTCGCACCCTCGAGCAGGGCAGCGAGAGGAGCAAAGAAGATACTACCAGGAGCCACCCCGAGAGGAAAGGCAACAATTCGTGCCTCCTAGGCAACCGCAGAACGCAAGGGCTTACACCCCACTGGGGGAGGACAGACAAGCAAGACCTCCAAGGAGGCAAGAATTCTATGAAGCACCCCAGCAGGGACACCAAGGATACACCTACAGTCCGTATCAATACGGACAAGGGATCTCGGCGAGTCCTATCTACAACCATGGAGGCTATCAGAGGAATTACACTCCAACACCGATATTGATCACTCCGGAAGAGATAGAGGCAATGATAACCCGGAAGATGAATGAGTCAAGGAAAACCAACTTGCATTGTCTAAGTGACAAAACAAACCACCCTTTCACAAGGGAACTGGAGATGAACAGGGTGCCAGACTCCCTGCACACAGTGCAAATTGCAAAGTACAATGGGAAGGGAGACCCCCTAGAGCATATCCAACAGCATGAGGCCTCCCTATTTGGGAGGACCACTGATGAAAGATACAAGGCACTCCTGTTCCCAAACACCCTATCAGGGGTGGCTTCACACTGGTTCTTCAGTCTACCTTCTGAAAGCATCCACTCATGGGAGCAGCTAAAGGCGAAGTTCCTGCAGAGATATCTAGGGGAGAGGAAACTCCTCAAAGGCACAGGCTCCATCGATGATGTGAAACAAGAATATGATGAATCTCTGGCCAGTTACTACACTAGGTTCAATCAAAATATCGCAGACATCCAGGGCGACATCACTGAGGGTGAGATAATACGAGCCTTTATCAGAAACCTAGGCCGCTTCGGGTCCACACTGGCAGAAAATATGGCCAAGAAGCCAGCAAGCACCTTAGAGGAGCTTGCAGGAAGAGTCAAAACTCATATAGACCTGGTGAGGCACAGAGCAAGTAAGAAAGCCAAGATTCAAGCAGCCAAGGAAGACAATGCAAAGCCAAACAAAGGCAAACCACCCCAGGCACCTCAGCACACAAGGCAGCAGGAATGGCGTCCGCCCCAGCAAAGAAACCAAATGGGCGAACCACTAAAGCCCAGAGAAATAAACGTCATCAAGTTCGTCCCATTGAACGCCACTCCAGCTACTGTCCTCAAAGAGATGCAGAACCAGAAGCTCTGGTCACCCCCTGCAAGGTGGAGAGCCCCAATGGTGGGGAATCACAAGGATAGATGGTGCGACAACCATGAAGCTTACGGGCACGACACGAACGAATGCTTCAGCCTAAAGCTAAGCATCAACAATGCCATCCAAAGGGGAGACCTAAAGCAGTTCGTGGATCATGGGGGCAACAGCATGCAGCTAGGGCCATCACACAGAGACAAGGGCAAAGGCAAAGTAGACTACAACCCTCCACCCAACAAGAGAGGAACCATAAACATGATACACGGAGGAGTAGCGTCAGGTGGCCCAACTGCTAATGCAAGGGAAGTCTATGCATCAAAACTGAGTTCAGTGCCGAGGTGGAGGAAAAGGCCAAGAGAAGGAGAAGAAATGAAGATCGAATTCTCAGAGAAGGACAAGAGCCACATCGTCTTCCCACATGACGATGCTCTAGTTATCACAATAGACATTGATAATTTTGATGTAAAGAGAATTTTGGTGGATGGGGGCAGCTCGGCTGACCTCCTAAGCTTGAGAGTCCTAGAAGAAATAGGGAAAACCAAGGCAGACATCAAACCAGTCAACTTCCCTCTAGTTGGCTTCTCAGGGGCAACAAGCTACCCCCTGGGAATGATAACTCTGCCGGTGACCATGGGCCAAGGATGGACACAGCTGAAAGTGAATGTTAACTTTGTGGTGGTTGAAAGCCTGGGAGCCTACAATGGGATCCTAGGAAGGACAACCATAAACCCATACGAAATCGTGCCATCCACTGTACACCAGAAGCTGAAGTACATCACTGAGAATGGAGTCGGAGAAGTCCTAGGTGATCAACGCACCTCAAGGCAGTGCTACGTCAACTCCATGAGACGTGGATCACACGGGACAGACACAGTGGCTGTGGTCATGGTAGGAGCCAACCAAGATAGAAAGAAGAGGAGAAGGAGGCAAAGGCAGGGAAAGATGAAGAATGGAGTGGTACTCCGCTTGAGCAGGCAATTTTTTCAAACAGTGCCTAAGAGGAGACACAGGAGCAAAGCTGTGAAAGTGACAGCCATACCTTGGCAGCCAGATACCATAAAGGGGAAAAGAACAAGTGACTCCATCTTAAGAGGCTTCCGTCACATCGATGATATCAAGCAAATGCCGCGGGAGTCAATATCAAGCTATTTCCAGAGATTCTCCAGTTATGGTGCCAACATGGACACCACAAGAGGAGAAACCGTCAGAGCATTTATTAGAAACATGCATCCAAACTCATTCGAGGCCTATGGGGGACTCTATGAGATGGTCATGACGAGCACGATGAGGGAGCTCAAGGAAAAGCTAGACAAAGCATTTGCAAAGGAAGTGGAGCAGCTGGATGAAGTTTTGGAGAAAGGAAGAAAGACTGACACACTGGCAGGAGGTGTAAACTTCACATTCACGCCCCTTACAGTGAGCATAGAAGAAATTTTCCACAAGCACCTCAAGCAGGAGCTACCCACATGCAGGGAGGAGGGCAAGGCCTTCCTAGGAAGGGATGCACAGGGATGGTGTGAGTACCATGGGACCTGGGGGCATCAAACCAACAACTGCATGGTGCTGAAGATAGAAGTGGAGGAAATGATTCACAAAGGAGGCCTGAAGGAGTACGTGGCAATAGACAAAGTGACCACCCCATATCCTTAGTTTCATATCTAGCACTTTACATGTTCAAGCTTTCCAAGTTTTTAAAAACCAACTTTTGAGAAGGAGAACCCACGAAGTTACTCCAACTCTACAACTATCTTTGATTTCCTCCAAAGGGTGTCTTGACCCACCCAAGGCACCCCATCTGTACAAAAATCATGAATGCTCTTAAGGGAGTACGTTTTCCTTCAAAGGTATTTTCCAATGAATGTGATGATATAATCATGAAGTTATCCTTACACAGATATGACATCAAGTCAACAACAGGTTCGACGCCCCCAAGAGCGTATCTTGAAAGTAGTTCTTATACTACGACACTCGACGCCCCCAAGAGTGTATCTTGAGAGTAGTTCTTATACTACGACACTCGACGCCCCCAAGAGCGTATCTTGAGAGTAGTTTTCATACTACGACCCTCGACTCCCCCAAGAGCGTATCTTGAGAGTGGTTTCCAAAAACTACGAATTTCGACGCCCCCAGGAGCGTATCTTGAGAGTAGTGTTCATACTACGACCTTCGACGCCCCCAAGAGCGTATCTTGAGAGTAGTTATTACACTACGACCTTCGACGCACCAAGAGCGTATCTTGAGAGTGGTTTCCAAAAACTACGAATTTCGACGCCTCCAGGAGCGTATCTTGAGGTAGATTTGCAACCTACCAGATTCGACGCCACCAAGAGCGTATCTTGAGGTAGAAAAAACACTACCAGATTCGACGCCCCCAAGAGCGTATCTTGAGGTAGATTTCAAACTACCAGCTTCGACGCCCACCAGGAGCGTATCTTTGGTCTAACCTGAGCCCTCCGGGAGCCTATCCTGCGAAACGTTAAGCGCCCTCCGAGAGCCTGTCTCGTGAACAGTTTTCGA
Organism: Clarkia xantiana subsp. parviflora; assembly: GCA_036873135.1. Classification (NCBI taxonomy): domain Eukaryota; kingdom Viridiplantae; phylum Streptophyta; class Magnoliopsida; order Myrtales; family Onagraceae; genus Clarkia; species Clarkia xantiana. The sequence continues at coordinate 16,040,813 of JAPTYO010000001.1, forward strand.
CGCCAACCAGGAGCATATCTTTGGTCTAACCTGCGCCCTCCGGGAGCCTATCATGTGAAACGTTAAGTGCCCTCCGAGAGCCTGTCTCGCGAATAGTTTCGACGCCAACCAGGAGCGTATCTTTGGTTTAACCTGAGCCCTCCGGGAGCCTATCCTGCGAAACGTTAAGTGCCTTCCGAGAGCCTGTCTCGTGAACAGTTTTCGATACCAACCAAGAGTATATCTCTGGTCTAACCTGTGCCCTCCGGGAGCCTATCCTATGAAACGTTAAGTGCCCTCCGAGAGCCTGTCTCGTGATCAGATTCGACGCCCACCAAGAGCGTATCTTTGGTTTAACAGTACCATGTATACCATTTAAAGGGTATCAGAAGAGATCATCGCACCATGCTCAGAAGGATCCAATGAGAAAGTAATCTCAAAGTAAAGTGATATGAAGAACACATAATGTTTTTTCTTGATGAAATAGCAGGTATGGCATGAAGGAAAGCACGAAAGAAGGATAAGTAAAGGAAACACACCAAGAGAAGAGTCCATAATCAAAGGGGTATATACAAAAGCATGAGAAGTACCAAGGTAAAGCCAAGTGAACCACGTAGTCAACAACACAATGCGACAAAAGAAAGCAACACCAAACACCATAACAATCTCAAAAGACACTCAACCCATTAAAGGGGAGAAGGAGTATAGTTATATACAAAGATAGCACGATGTAAACACATCAATCAGAACCTTCGGGAGAGTCACCCTCACCCCCTGAAGCTGAGCCATCGGCAGAGATGGATGAAGAGGAGGAGTCTGAAGTACCGATCTCCACAGGTGTAGCATCCACCTGTGCAGGGGCAGGCTCGTCTGCAACAGCAGCCTGACCCCTCAGATCAGCCATGTAGCCAGTGGCGTATGGCCCGAAGTCACCAAGGTCACCAACTGGAAACTGAGGATCAATGCGGAAAATATGATCAACCAGATACTCACCAAACTGGTTCATCTCCTGAGTGAGACGCGCGCTATAATCAGCAGTGAAGGCAGAGGAAGCCTTGTACTCAGACACTGCGACAGTCCTCTCCTCTGCCCGGCACCTAGCCTCCAACTTCCGCAACTCCTCCGAGTGGAGCGAAGATGCAACCTCAGCCTCCCGGCGTAAACTACCCACGGTAGTCTCAAGCAAGGACACTTGGTCCCGGAGCTCCTGCATCTTCAAATCAGATAAGCGCGCCTTCTCAGCTGCAGTGGCGAGCTCCGCCTTGAGAGAGACCTGCCTGTCCTCAAGGGTCTTCTTCTCGTCAGATAACTCGAGCACGAGTGATGACATGTTCACCATGTCAGACATACCCTAACAATTCAAACAAGAGATGAGTAACTGAAAGACAACCAATATGAAGGTATAAAGAAGAAAGCAAGGAACAACTCACAGGTGCATAACGAGAGAGTACACCCTGAACAAAGCGCCGAGTCTCCCCAGGAGACTTGGGCTGAACAACACGATCGCCAGGGGGGATGGCACCGCGGAGTACGCGGATGCCAACCTCAGGAGTCCGCAAAGAGGAGCTGCTATCGAGGTGGAACTCCTTCAAACCAGCGAAAGGAGTCCACTCAGACCCAATAACATCTTCATCAGTAAGACGTGCGAAATCCTTCCGACTTAAAGTCGGAGGCCCACCTACACAAGCGAAGCAAGTCAAAGGAAAATATAAACATAGAAGGATCAGTAACAAGGTAGAGATCATACCTGAGGACCGTGCCCTCGGCTGGGGGGCAGGGGAACCGCTACCAACAGGTCGCTTCCCTTTGTCAGCCAGGGAAGGCACCTCTTCGACCACCATCTCCTTATCACGAGGTAGGGTCGGAGGACGAGCAATAGGCGAAGCAGGATCCGCAGCTTTCTTCCTCTTAGCAGCCGAGGCCCCGGCCTCAGAATCAGATTCGCGGCTTGGACTTGGAAGGTCCAGAGTCTCTGCCTACGGAGACGACCCTCTCGGTCACCAAGGGGGAACGCCCTAGCAATGTAAGAAAAACAAGATAAGGAAAACACAAGCTATACCATAAAGAAGCAAATAGGAGGAAGCATACCAGAGGCCCCAGCCTTCTTCCCAGGCATGGGGGATTTCTTCAGAGTGGAACTAGAAGGAGCCTTCCTCTTGCTCAGGTCAACAGGGGCTCCCTGCACGTTATAGGTTTTTCCATGAAACCAACCTACAAAGGAAGAGCAGAAGGTAAATAAAGATGGGAAGACCAAGTGACATACCGAACCCCCGGAGTAAGGAGTCAAACTGATCCCGGCCTCGTAAAGATCCGTCTCAGTTACTAAGGACACGGGGCAGTATGACCGAGTCCTGTTGCTCTCATGAATGATCTTCATAGTCTCTAAATCAACTGAAGAGAACTCCCCGAAAGCAGGCCAACCATCGGACCGATCCTCATTCAAGACCGACCAAGTGACGTATCGTTCCGTAATGAAGAAGTAATGCTTAGCCCAGTGACTGGCCGAGTTGTCACTCCGGGCCACGAAGCGGAGAGAGGTATCCCACTCGACCCCACTCAACCCGAAATCAGCAAATCGGGGATCCTTGAAGGTCGGATGGCGAGTTACGAAACTCGCAAACCCCACCTTCGTCTGGTATTGGAACCGGTAGAAACATCGGAACAGAACGAGGGAGTACTTCCAGGAGTACCAATGGCACAACACCCGGAAGCCCACCCAGACACGGAGGGCACTGGGGGCAAGGTTCATAGGAGAAATCCTGAAGAACCTGCTCAACTCTATGAGGTCATCACAGTAAGGCAACCTCAACCCAAATCGAATCTGGGAGGGGTATACGGCGACCTTCCCTCTAGGAGGCTCCGTCACCGTCTCGCGAGCATTCCCCAAGGAGGGGAGAAAAGGATACAGAGGCTCATCTAGGGGACAGATATCTCCTAAGGTAACGTGCTCATTGTAATCGGACCTAGTGAGATGGTTCTCCGACAGGGCAGCGAGACCTAAGGCAAAGGTAGTAGAAAATCCCAAAGTTCGAATCAAGTCTCGACTAACACCCCAACGAAGATCACGATACTAAGCTAGCGACAGGAAAGGAAGTAATGCGACCAAAAAGGAAGAGAAAAGGAACTCACTCATCCTTCGGAGGATGTAACGCCTCTGTAGAGTCTGTGTGCGCGGACACCACCAGGAATACAGTACCTGCCACGACACGACAAATATCAAGACAAGGAAAATTTCCGAAGAACCGGAAATACTCCGGCACTCGACCAACGACAACAACCAAAGATCCGAAAACACCCAGCAAAGATAGCCAACATGAACAATTGACACCACGACAACCAAATCGAATAATTTTATTCGAGCCTAAAGTCGGGTTTCGGGCAAAATTACCGTTACGCCCTCCAACGAAGATTAACACACCAACGGCGGTACGACATCAAATTCAAAACCGGGATAGTTTAATCGGACAAGAAACTATATCCGGACGACCGGCAAAAACTTTTTCCTAAATCCACAACTATCGACGGTTATCCACGGCGATCCCACATTCAATCAAACATCGGCAATCAAACATCGGCAATCAAGCATCGGCAATCAAGCATCGGCAATCAAGCATCGGCAATCAAGTATCAACAATTCAAAAATCAACGTTTTACGCGGTAACGGAAAGGAAAAGAGTGGACCTTCGGAAAACCCGACCCGATGTGATAAACGGGTCCGGATTTCGAATTTGGAGACCGCCGGAAACCAGTCCTTCGCCGGAAATCAAGTCCCGTCGTCGCCGGAGCTAGTTTTGGCCGCCCCACCGTCGCCGGAAAACACCGCCCGTCGTACTGGAGTCGTCCCACCTCGCCGTCGATCGCCTTCGCCGGACCAGACGTGGCCTCCGTCAGCGGCAGCCTTGGCGTCGTCATGGTCTGCTGGTCCGTCCCGCCTCCACGCCGCCGTCTCGAGCCGCCAATCCCCTAGCCGTCTCCGTCCCGTGCTGGTGGTCACCTCCCGCCGGAGCTGCTGGCCGGAATTTCGGGTCTCTCGCCGGAATTTTGGCCGGCCCTTACCTTGGGGGTGCTCTCAATTTTTTCTTGCTCTCCAAGGGTGAGTAAAGAGGGAAGATGGTGGCTATGGTAACTCACTAAGGTATTTTTCTAACTCTCCTCTATATTGAAAAGATGATAGGGTTTTTTAAAGAGTTTTAATCACCACCCTCTATTTATCTTTAAATGAGATCTAAGGGCCAAGGAAAAACCATCATTTTTACCCCTTTTAACTATGGCTAAGTATATCTCCATACTTAGAAAAACTATCAAGTTAGGCTTATTCTTGAGCATTCCATACTTAGGGAAAATTTTGGCCAAAATTAAATTTTTCCTCACTTAGACAGAATCCCGGCACGAAATTGAAGCGTAAGTTACTTAGTTGCGTTTGTATTGCACCCTTATGCGAGTGTGAATTTTTTAAGTATACGCCGATAGCAAAGATAGATTTATTACTCCCACCTCAGACGGACGCGTGCTTAGGCACACGTCCGCACTACTCTAACGTTTACAACTCCTCTATCTCATAAGGCAGGGGGCAGGGTCGAAGACATGCATCCATGGGTAAGCAAACATTCAGACAAAAGGTAAAACCCCGGTTTCAAATTGCGCGTATCATACCATCCTGAAATAGAGTCAATCAAGGGTTAAGCCATTGGTTGACTCGGGGGCATGTGATGGATATACGCCCAATTTGAACCCGTTGACTTCCGAACCGTTGTATTTTTATCATCCCATTAACGATTGTAAATTGAAACTTCAACCCGAACGCTTCGCGAGAACATCAACGGCTCGGACGAGGCCAAAGCGCTCGTCCGGCCGAGGCAAACTCACCTAGGTGAGGTTGGGTGGCCACACCCGACCTCCCCTAGGGGAGATCGGGTCAGCCAACCCGATCTCCCCTAGGGGAGATCGGGTGGACCAACCCGATCTCTCCTAGGAGAGATCGGGTCGGCCAACCCGATCTCTCCTAGGAGGGATGGGGTTGGCCAACCCCATCCTCCCTAGGAGGGGTTGGGTGCCCTCACCCAACCCCTACCCTTGGGGGTCGGATTTCCCTTCCCCCCCAAGGGCCCCGACACCACTTGTGGACTCCCATACTCGGTTTACTCCGCCTACCTTCTCCGTATCCTAAAGTCTTAATTATGCGTTTAAAGGTCAATTAACTGTGTTTTAGGGTTAACGATGTCATTAAGCCACCTTAATGACACCGTTGCCTATAAATACCCCACCTTCACAATTCATTTGGATCATCTTGACAATTTGGATTATTTTGCTCTGACATCTCTCTAGCTTTATCTCTCTAAAAACGATACTGACTTAGGCATCGGAGAGGGTTCACCAGGCACCACCCCCCCCTCTCTGTGTCTGGTACTGCCCCTTCTGCAGGGCGTAAGGAGAAGAGAAGCGACGGAAGGAAAGACACAAGCTAAGGCAGGGCAACCCGAGAGTATCAGATCATCCACCCCTCCAGTGAGGAACGAGATTTGAGCCGACCACCCGTTGACCCAAATCCCGGAACCTAACATCTTTCATCTCAAATACCGATGCCAACAAGGAATTTGACTTGTTCATAAAACTCACATCGTTTGCGGCAATGAGTATGTCGTCCACGTATAAGGTTAAGATGACATACTTAGACTCGGAGGTCTTATAATACAAGCACGGATCCTAGTTAAGATTCACGAATCCGTTTCCTACGATTTCCTCGTAGAATCTGTGGTACCATTGCCGAGACGACTGTTTAAGACCGTAGATGGACCTTTGGAGTTTACAAACTTTATGTTCGTTACCAGGAGTAATGAAACCCTCCGGTTGCTCCATGTAGATCTCTTCCTCCGGGTTTCCGTGGAGGAATGCAGTCTTAACATTCATTTGGTGCAGCTCGAGACTGAGAGTTGCGACCAGGACCATGACTGGCCCTAACTGTGCTTTTACGCACAGTTAGTGAGTTTGTTTTGTCAAATCAACTCCGTGAAATGGGTATATCCTTTCGCAATAAGTTGGGGTTTTTACCATTCGACCTTTTCCATCAGTGGTGAGCCTTCTTTCAGGACTCACCGTATCCTGGTGCACCTGTGGTTAACAGGTAAATCAACTATTGACTATAATGGCTTTCATTTAGGCGATCTCTCTCATTTATTATTTTCCTCCATTTCTGTACTTGAGGTCTTTCCAATGCAGTCCAACAGTTGTTAGAGTGAGGTCATCACCCTTCTAGATGGGATATTTCTTTGGAGAAGTTCGATGCCTTTGACTTTTGTCTAGGCTTGTTTATCCCGTCTTTGAGTCTTATCATCTCTCCCACTCGGAATTATGCCTCTTATCGGAGCATTTCTTCCAATTGGAATCAATTCTCCCACTCGAAATAACGCTTCTTATCGGAGCATCACTTCTATTGGGTACAAGAGCAATGCTTGAACCATAACCAACAACTTTCCTTTGACGACTTCTTGGTCTCGGAGTTTTACTTCCAAGATAAATACCTTGATCACTAGGATCTGGAACCAAGTTTGTCGGATCACTCCCACTGGGAACAATGGGTAGTATAGGTAGTTGTGGTAATCCTGGTTTAGCATTACGATAATTAGGTTCAACTTGATTCGTCCAATCAGCAACAGTGATTACATGTGGTAGGTGTTTATTCCTCCCACTGGATTTATTATGAAAATGTTCCCATTATCATTTACCATGTCATTCACTTGAGTTGCTGGTTTAAATCTCTCCCACTCGAATTAAGTGGGACCTGATATCTGTAATATCCTGCTCCTGATTTGATCAACACTCATTATTCTGAAAACTGTCAATGCATCGGAAAATTCGTACTCAAGTATGTAATGTTTACATGTTCGACCACGGTACCATGTCTTTAAGTTGTAAACATGTACTTTTAAAGAGTAGTTAACATACTATTGTCCTAAATACGTCTTTAATGCGCAAATTAATGTCGCATGGTGATATGATTTAACTCATTATCATTCTTCAGCCTTTTTATGGTGGCGTGTTATACCGATTTCAGTGGAACACAATTATACATGAATGTGAATCACTTCTCATCATCCCTTAGGGAACACCTGATTAAGTGACTCTATCATTATGTTTATAAACTATGCTTCTAGAAGGGTGTGATTTGATTTGAATGCCTAGCTTGACTTTTCGTTCAAGGCGTACGGAAGGAAAATCGTTTAACAGACTTCATCCTTCTTCGTTTTTAAACTTTTCTCAGAGATTTTATCACATCTTCGAACCGAGCATTTCAGGTTTTCATCTATGCGTCAGTTGATACTTTTACAAGGTCGTGGTAGCTTTCCAAAGCCTATTTCTTACCGATGTAAACGTTATCAATAAGTTATTTCCGAAGGAATGTGGATGAAAATTTAGCACATGATCATTTAAACACTTAATTATTAAACTCATACTTTGAAACGATGTGTTCCTTTTCGAGGTCCACTTGCGCGAAGCGCAATTTTACCGAAGTTTTAACCCTTGGTTAGATCGTTTCATTTCTGAAATTTAATTCAGTATCCAATCAGGTTCAAACATGATTACCATTACAGTTTATTTCATTCAATGGAGTATTAACAAAGAAAGATATAAGTAATATATAAGCAATGCATCAAACAACTAATTAAGAGGATCGAATAGCTTGGGGAATGGTAATCAATACTATGACCGAGCATTTGTTACGTGCTCAAAAATAAAAGTTTCCTATATTTCAAGGAACATTATTATTATCATGTATCTTATACTGAAAATCAAGAAGAGGTTCATTTTCAAAGCAAATAAAGATAAAGTTTTTCATTCAATCTTTATATCTTCGGGGCAAGTTCCTTAGGTTTGTGCTTGTTCTCCTTCTCGGTTCTGTAATCCATAAAGAGAAATTGAATTACTCTCGAGTATGAGGAGTCCTAGAAGAACTTATGAGGTTATCATTATTCTTCAGCACGTACCTTGGGAGGATTTTGTACAAGCAATAACAAGGTTTCCTTTCACGCCACACCTAAAACACGTTCGAATCTCCTCTTTACGTGTCTGTTTTGCCTGCCCTTTCTTGCCTCCGAATTGCTTTTGCTTGAACTTATTCCGAGGTTTTGGAGCTAAAGGCTTATTAGCCTTAAAATGAAGTCCACTGCCTTTTCTCTTGCTATTACCCTTTTATTCAGCTGGATGCGAGGATGCAAGATGCATTTCCGCTCTCGTCTTTTCAGCCTTGAGACGATCCTTTTCCAGCTCAAAATGGACTCGCACTTTCTTGAGGTCATCGAGTTGAGTGTCATGTGTAAGGTTCACTTTCATGCTATTCCAAGAGTCATGCAATGATCGGATCAGACATTGGACCTTTTGTTCGTCGGTCAGGATTTCTCATGCCTCCTTGAATTCAGCAAGCATGTTAGACATATGTCTAATGTGCTCTTTCATTGTGTGCTTGGGATTCATCTTGTACGATTCTAAAGCGATATTTAACGACCGCTTCTAGGCTATGGTGTAAACACTAAACCCTGCCTTAAGACCGTCCCACAGGTCCATGGCAGACTCATAGTGATCATATCCATAGAGTATGTCATCCTCAAGTAGTGACAACAATGCAGGACGAATTTCCTTGTCCTTTGCATCCCATTCATCATGGAATTTCTTCAGTTCGTCCGTGAGGTCTCCTCCAGTATGACTTTCTTTGAAGTCAAATACTCCAATCCTCTCATTTCAGTAATTACCATCCTCGCGGGCTTATTCCAGATCTTATAATTGTTGCTGTTCAATCTCACTCCCTTATTCATTTGGGAGATTACATTGCTAATCGCGGCCATGACTAACACATCGATGATTATGCAAAATCAGGGAGACAATAACATTTTGAGAAAGAATTGCATACACCGGAAATCTATTAAGATTGAATCCGACAAATAATGATTCCTCAGTCATCTAAACCAACCAACCACCAGTAAACCAATGGAAGATGGATGTGAAAGAGTTCACATTACCGTCGTTTTCAATCCAATAGATCAGTCTTTTAAAACGGTTTTAATCGCAAATTACCGGAACAGGAATTTTAAAACAAGCATATCCGATCTTGGCTTTCCCATGGCCCTTTTTATTTTGGAAAAATATTCCGATGAACTCACTCATGCATATATAATTATACTATCCATGCAAATTATCATATGCTAGTAACATTCATCATACAAACCACATTCTTGCTTACGTGTCATGCGTAGAGGAACTCATGCTTGCATACATAATTCTACTTCCATGTAAATTATCAAATGCAACTACATCCTCAACATTCTTGCATACATGTCAATCATGAAAATTCCACAGCAATCATACATATTTGGCGATTGGTTTTTTATTTTAAATAATTTTAAACATTAGGGGCTGATTTGCAATTCATGTTTATATTCTATCACGCAACATTCTAGACATGAATCCTAGGCATTTTCAATCATCACAGCATGTCTATCCTAGTGCGCATTCCATATATTTAACCAGGGCTCAACCCACAATATGCAATATCCAGCTAGCTTGACTCAGTCAAGACAACATTTCTAATCATGCATAATATATATATATATTGAATAATAAACAATTGCAATTCAGCCCACTAATTATACCAGTCCCAAAAACATGTATCTCCGAGATCCATCCTCATAATCGAAACAAGGCATAAAGGTTATCAACCTTTGAGCACTGTGTAGGCCTATTAAGGTTCAAAACATTTGGATTTTAAAACTTGACATCCCTATTTTAATTGACTTGAATTCGGTTTTAAAAATACATTATGGTTCAGTCAATTTCAGTCTGATTTGGTCCAGTTTGGTTCGGTCCAGAAAATCCGGTTCGGTTCCGATCCGGAAAATCCGGTTCGGTTCGGTCTGGTAAAATCCGGTTCGGTTCGGTCCATTTTTTCTTAAATTTAAAATCTGGTTCTGTCCGAACCTGTCCAATTAAAAAATTAGGGTTCAGTTTGATTCAACACACAAAACCGGTTCGGTTAGATCCACTTAGTTACCTCGGTCTGACCCGACTAGGTCGAACCGATTGAGAAAATCTGGTTCGTTTTTAATTCGTCCCGGTTTGACACATTGGACCGGCCCAATAATTGAATTATGAAAGGTTGGGCCGAGATGTTTACTTGTGGCCCAAGTAGGGTTTTAAAATCCATTAAAATATTTAACTTAGCCACCAAGTAACATTAATTATTTAAAATAATTTCCAATAACAATATTATATATATATTTTGGCCAAGATATAACACATATATATTTATTGCTAAGATTCCATCTTTAAGATTAAATAAATCAACAATATATATATATATGTAAAAATCGGCATCTATATATAAATATATATATATTATTTATTGTCAATATCTTAAATAGGGAAACATATATCAACAATATATTTTCTCAATCTTTTAGGTAACTAAAATCTATCAATAATATCTTTAAACTATTTAAATATTTAGATATATTGATAGTTATATATATTTCAATATATTAATGTGAATCTATCATAATGTTCCCAATTATAGAAAAATTGTTACCTTGATTAAAAATTAAAATATGGTAAACAATATAATTTTAATATTTGTGGACGAAATTTATCTCTTTGAGTTTAAGAATTAAAAATTTTACCTTGTAAATTCATTTAAATTTCGGCACAAACACAAAATTGGGAACAAGTGGTCAAATTTCAAGATCAAATTTTAATAAGATCTACAATCCAGTGTTTGATTTTGATAAATATCACATTTTTCTTGAAGATCATGAACATCAAATTAACCAAGAACATCATGAAAATTTCAGACCACCATAAACATAAAAAATTCAAAATTTTAAAATCCTTCTTTAAAAATTTTAGTCCAAAATTATAAAACTTTCAAGAACACCAATTTATCAAAATCATGAACTCCTAACACAGGCTCAGATACCACTGTTAGATTACGGGGAGTAATCACTACGGACATTAAATCGTGGTACATGCTAGTAATCGAAATTACGCAGTGGAAGATTCGCACATACCTCAAACGATGTCAGTAGTCCCAAGGACCTTCCTGCAGGGAGTTCACGATCCTCCGGTCGACACCCGTAGAGGTTCTGGTTAAGGAAGCCCTACGTGGTATGTTCTCCACAGCAAAGCCTTTGATCGATTCTTCGCAGGGGACCGATCTCTGGAGTGTTTGCTAGAAAGCAAATTGGCACACTCTTAGGTGGGGAGTGGTTCGGCCGAAATACCTATGTGTGGGTGGAGGGTTTTTCTCTCTAAAATACTCTAATGAGGAAATAGTGATTAACCCTAAAAATCCCCTAACACCATGTATTTATAGGAGGAGAAAAGTGGACAAAAGTCCACTTTTCCCACTCCAAGTTTCGGCCGGCCACTATGCATAGGAGGCCATTTTTTGGGTCTCTCATGTCAATTGGGATTTGGGTCAAGCCCAATTACCCTAATGTACCTAATTTCCTTAGGTAAACTATACATATTATGGGCTACCAATTACGACGCCCATCACCATATGCTTACATAGGTTACCTAAGACAATTGGGTAAATGTCACATTAGGACATTGGGCTAGACCTAAATTCCAATTGACATGAGAGGCCCAAAATTGGGCCTCTCTTATACACCAAGTGGCCGGCCGAATAATGTAGTGGGCAAAGTGGACTTTTATCCACTTTGCTCCTCCTATATATATGGGGTGTTAGGGGTTTTATTATGGTTAATCATAATTCCCCCCTTATGGTGATTTAAGAGAATAGCCTCCCCCCCATAACCACATAGTTCGGCCGAACCACTCCTCACATCAAGGGTGTGCCAATTTGCTTTGAGCAAATACTCCGTAGATCTGTCCCTGCCAAGAATCGATCAGAGGCTTTGCTGTGGAGACAATACAACGTAGGGCTTCCTTAAAAAGAACCTCTACGGGTGCCGTCCGGTGAACCGTGAACTCCCTGCTGCAGGATCTTGTGACTACAGATCTACTTTGAGGTATGTGCGAAGCTTCACCTGCGTAATATTGATTACTAGCATGTAGCATGTTTATAGTATTCGTAGTGATTACTCCCCGTAATCTTACAGTGGTATCAGAGCCTGTGTTAGGAGTTCATGATTTTGATAAATTGATGTTCTTGAAAATATTTATTTTTGGCTGAAAATTTTAGAGAAAGAAAATTAAAATTTTCGAATTATTAAGTTGTTAATGGTCCGAAATTTTCATGATGTTCATTCTTTCTTCTGAACCCACTTGATGTTACGGATCCGACGAATCTTCAATTTGTTCGCTGTGTTTGGTCCTTCAACTGCACGCTCCTAACTTCAAGCTTGTCGTCCGGACCTGCACTCATGGGCAATAACCAGCACGGAGGAGGGGTGGTGCCGGTTGAGCCCTCTCCGATGCTAAAACGAGAATTCTAGAGAGAGAAAGCTAGAGAGAAGTCAGAGCTCATAAGCCAATCTCAAGTGAATGTAAAACAAAATGGATGGACTAGGCTCCCTATTTATAGGCAAACTTAGAACCGATCCCGGTTTTTGTGCAGTTCGACGGCGGTTTAAAGGAAAGTGTGAACTGTCGTCTGGTTTGATTGAGGTTGGCTATTAGAATACTCTAACTTGGTGTGAGGACACAAATTGGATACACGCGCTGCAGACGAAGACTCGGGTCACGTTGGGTTCGGACGATCCTGGCACGATCCGGGTCGTCTAGGGCAATCCAGACGCATGTGTCGCGCTTCCGGACCGTTTTGAACCTCGGGAGCGTAATTTGACGATTTATGTGATTTTGACGTGTTTGCGAAGTCCGGGATGTAAATACGAACCCGAATTGGGCATATATCCATCACTTTCCCCCGAGTCAAATAATGGCTTGACCCTTAATTGACTCTATATTAAGATAGGATACATGTCCAATTTGGGCCCGATGCTGACCTCAGGTGATGGTTTGTTGTCGGTTGGGCACCAGGCCTTGATATCACCTAACTTTATTTTTCCTGGCGAGTATTTGATATCTGCTGATAGGATTAGTGTAACAGATATGCATATATATACGACAAACATATGCGACGAGTTATAAATTTATGTAATCATGTTCATGGGTGTTGACATGCATAAGAATGTACTAATTATGAATGCGTTAGTAACAGACACACCCGACACGCGCGTGACGAGTGCGTCAATAAAGATGTTCATGATGTGATGACGTGTTTTTTATAGTTAAATCATATAATCGATCATGTGATGATGAAAAAATGGATCATGGTTTAAGATAAATAAATCATGTACATATAACACATGAGTATGATTGCACATGTTGATTCTAAAAATGCCGTGTGTTGTAACAAGGATGTAAAAACACTTAGTCGTGCCACTAAGGACTTGTAGAAAATATAGAAGGATTGAGGATTACCCATAGGGTCAAATACTATTAGTGGAAATAGGAGAGAGAATTTCCATAAACTTTCACACTTAATAGTTTTTAGGAGCACTCTCATTTCTTGGAGAAGAAGAAACTTTGGTGTGGCAAATTTGGAGGCCAAATATTTGAAGACCAAGCAATTCCTGGGCACCCATCAAACCATCATCATCGGCGCGATTTCCAGCATGAGGAGGAGGCCACGACGCGGCGGAGCACGGCGGCGGGTGACATCGGCGGCGGCGTGTGACGGTGGCGGGCGACTTTGGCGGCGGAGGGAAGCTTTCCGGCGTCATCTCGTGGTGGTGAGTCCAATTCCGGGTATGGCTAAAACATTTGCATCCTTATTTAGGCTCAATTGGATCTTGATTGTTTCTTGAAATTGTTTACTCTAGTATGCCCACAAGGTGTTTGATAAAATTCATACAAGAGGTTAGTTCCACAAATCAGCCAAAATTTTGGCTAAGTGCTGAAAATTCATAAATGTAACTGTATGTAGAAGACTCCCCTCATGCATAGTGATTGTTGTCGACATGTTACACTATTATGTAGATAGTGTTTGAACATGCTTGATGTTGATTGTTGATAGTTGATCATTGTCATCTCCTTTATGATAAAACACTTAGAGAATATTTCTTTATGGTTGGTGTCTACTACTTGACATTTGTCGTTTGTCGGCTGTCATCTGCTACCATAGTAGAATACTTAGAAAATTTTTCTTGATAGTCCACAATTGTTACCTGTCGACTGCCGACATAGTAAAACACTTTGAAAATATTCCTTGATAGTCGACGCTTGTTATCTGTCGACTGCTGACATAGTGGAACACTTAGAAAATATTCCTTGATAGTCGACGCTTGTTATCTGTCGACTGCTGTTATAGTGGAACATTTAGAAAATATTCCTTGATACCAGTATACATGTTGTAGACCTTCATTTATTAGAAGATACATACAAGTATAAATGTTAGTGCCATAATCATATTCGCACTTGCTACCTTAAGAAAAGGCATAGTGTCATGTAGTCGCACGTAGATCACATAACACACGTAAGTGTCGGGGCGAGGCCCATGTCGGCATAGAGTTGCCCCCCGAGGGAGATGTTCGCTGTGTGATGTATAGAGACTAACAAGTCTATAGATATGTGGTTGTCTCCATGTGGAGAGCTTTTGTTGCTTAGTGCTCGCATTGGTAGCTGTCATATACACGCGCACTGATCAAGTTTTTATCATCTTTTGCAGGTTAGGTTGTTCGGACGGTTTCATTGAGTTCACGCTTGCACCTGATCTGAGATAGTTACTATGAGTAAGTCCCCATTCCTACCCCGTGCGTTACTTTATGTTCAAATGCGGGCGGCGAGTCAGAGGCCGATTTGATAGCGTATTTGGATAGTGAGTTAGGAGATGATACTGATCACACCTTGGAGTCTGCTGCCGAGATAGAGACGACAGAGGTGACCCAGTACTTTTGTAACAACCGAATAAATGAAGAGCGATATATGTTGTATGCATATTCATCCGGACTCTGTCTATACTTGGAAACTGTATTCCCTTACGACGTACTTCCGGGAGTTACCCCAGGACAACCTATGGTGCCTCCTGACGATTTGTCCTCTGTTTACTTGGGGCAGATTCGGGAAGGCTTGCGCTTTACTTATTGTCCGGACCTGGTTGATCTCTGCCAATTTTATCAGATCTCTCCATTAGATCTTGCACCTGCTGGGCTCCGTGTGTGGACTTGTTTCTGAGTTTGTTTCACCAGCAGTCGTGGCATTGCTCTACGGTTATTTTCCATTATTTCTACCAGCTTCTGCGTCCGGACGTAACGGGGTTGTGTGGCATGAAGATGCGTTGGCCTTGTCTACAAGAGAAGGGGTTTGCCACACTTGGGCTTAAAGACGCAGAGTGGGATAGTGATGTCCGGCTTGCTGGGAAGGCTGACAGTTCTGGCTCTCATTGGCGGGATCAATATTTCTTCGTGTGTGATGTTGGCACTACTTGGGACACAACACATGTTGTAGAGGCTGATCCTGCCCCCGCCTTCTCTGAGCTCTCTTTGGACGACAAGGTTTTGAAGCATATATATCAGTGTCAGCAAGCACGCACTTATCAGTGTTTGTTGCGTGCATCAGATCAGGAGTTGATTGATGTCGGGATTCATGTGCTTTCTTCTGAGGATTCGGTATGCTGAAAGCCTTTATAACTTCTTATTATGCTGTTATGTAGGTTGGTTTGATGGAAATAGCTCGTCCTAGCAATGCTGAGTATCCAACTACTCCTACCTTTGTTAGTGCGGTCGATGCCGCCGCTAAGGTGAAGTCTTATAGCTTTTGGGAGAGTTTGCAGATGACTACATCCATACAGTGAGTGTTCTTGCCCTCGACTTCCCTTTTGACAAGTTGTGTCTTTACGCGAATTATGCTGTCAGACATGTTAACGCTTTGCGTCGTTTGGCACTTGAGGAGGCCAACTATCGACCTTGTTATCACCTCTGCTGAGATAATGGAGGTTGCCCCGGGCAAGCTGGAGATGATGACACCTCGCGAGTGGCGTCAGGTTGATTGTCATGAGTGTTTCAAACTCTTGTAAATAGAATTTGGTTCCCCTGTTTTGAGTTGGGGTTGCTCTGGGAGTTGACCCTTGAAGCTTTGTTTATATTCTCCTTGCTTGGAATTTTGTCGTCTAGATCTGACATGATCGTAGTGAAAATGCATGATAACTTGTTAGTAGTATTTCTTACCTTGTGTTATCATAGTCGTCCATATATATTGGATTTGCATGATAGGAATGATTTCCTTGTTGTAGTGGATATAACATCCGTAGTTGTGACCATAGGACGTGCGTCGTTAAGTGTCATGAGTGCCCATCTTGTTTTAAATCTAAGAAATGTCGTAATGAGTGTATTGAGTACTTGTCGTGTTTATAGATAGTAACATGCAAGATCATGTGATAGCATCGCATTCGGCGCTGGCACTTGGCACGAGGGCACTTGGCACTTGCACTTGGCATATAGTAGAGTCGTCTTGGCGAGGCAAGACATTAGTTTATACCGTCTCTTAGTTCCACTCTAAGGTGACGTTGTGACAAGACGCTACTTGTTCTATACTATGCTTTTTTCCATCCGTCAGTTGGGCACACCCCGCGTGACGTTGTTGCAAAGCATTCCATGGCTAGACCCGTACTTACTTTGCGATGCTACTACGCCTCCACTTGGTTAACCCAAGGGGCGGAACAGAGGTCGTATCAATACGCTTTGTAGTTTTTACCGTCTCTTGAACCACTTCAAGGCGACGTTGTGGCAAGACGCTACTTGCTCTATGCTATGCGTTTTTCCATCCGTCAGTTGGGAACAACCCGCGTGACGTTGTTGTAAAGCTTTCAATGGCTAGACCCGTACTTACTTTGCGATGTTACTACGCCTCGACTTGGTTAACCCAAGGGGCGGAACAGAGGTCGTATCAATACGCCTTGTAGTTTTTACCGTCTCTCGGACCATTTCAAGGCGACATTGTGGCAAGACGCTACTTGCTCTACGCTATGCGTTTTTCCATCCGTCAGTTGGGCTCACCCCGCGTGCCGTTGTTGCAAGGCTTTCCACGGCTATTCCTGTACTTACCCTGCGATGTTACTGCACCTCTAAGGCGACGTTGTGGCAAGACACTACTTGCTGCATTTGGTGTGTTTTATTCCATTATATGCTCGTGGGAAAAATAGCGTTGTACAAGACTCGACTTGTATGTTTGGTGAGTTTTTGAGACAGGGTGCGTTCCTGCTAGCGTGTATCAACCCGCGATGGGGACGCATACTTTGTAATAGCATGGGGTTGCCCTTTATAGAGAGAATGTCGCGCCATGATGTATCAACCATCGTTGGGGAAGCATACTTTGTAATTGTATGGTGTTGTGTTCTAACAAGAGGACGTCCGCCATATTGTATCAACTCGCATTGGGGAAGCATACTTCGTAGCAGCATGGGGTTGTCGTCTAACAAGAGGATGTCCGCCATGTCGGGGTGATCAGTCTGTTTGAATGTTGTCGCATGCTGTTTTGTATTCAGGGAATGGCTATGAACATGAGGATTTGCCTCTAACAAGAGGATTTCGTAGCATTCCATTTTTTAGTTGTGAACATGGGGGCTGCCCTCACAATGAGGATGTCGCAGCATGTCACTTGTAGATTATATTGGTTTAAACTCAAGATGTAGTGAGTTGTCGACGTTATTTTAAGTAGTTACCATTATAGATAGAGAGCGTTTAAGTGCTCATGGTTGAAGTCGATAGTAGATATGTTGACGTTGTATAATATAAGTCAATTGTTTGCATATAGCGCGATAGCTTGTATTGTTGGTGCAAGTAATATGCGCGTAGTTTGCTACTTGGCGTAGTTCCAAAGTAGTATGTATAACGTAGTAATGTATCTACGGGAGTAGATTGACTTCATTAGATAGTTCTTGCATTTACAAAGTTGCAAATATAAATGGAGTTATAAATCTCCTTCAAGTAATGCATATGACGAGTAAAGTAAAAGAGCTTGATACGATAGCTCTTTTGTGAAATAGGAAATCTTCCTTTAGCCATGGAACTTCTTCAAGTGTCTGCCACTAAATGTGTTTGTAGAGATGTTGCCATCTGCGTCTTGGAGGCGGTATGCGTTGACATAAGGGACGGAAACGATCTTGTATGGTCCTTCCCACTTTGGAGATAGTTTGTTGATTTGGTCAGGGTGTGAGAATTCGTTCTTTATCCACACAATCTCGCCTACATGGAATTGTCTTCCTTTAACTTTCCTGTTGTAGTATCTTGAAGTTATCAAATACATGCGTGCTTGAACTTGTTCTGAGTTCCGTCTTCTTTCGTCTGCTAGATCCAGGTCTATGCGCATTTCTGCCTCATTTGCTTGAGGATCAATGTGAGTTGTGTGGTATGACGAGACAACAATCTCAATGGAGTTTCGCCTGTCGCCTCCTTTGGTGTTGTTCGTACTGCCCACAACACACTGCTGAGTTCTTCTGCCCATCCACCCTTTAGCACATGAACTCTCTTTTTAAGACCATCCAAAATGATCTTATTTGCGGATTCTACTTGTCCGTTAGTTTGTGCGTGACGCACTGACGCGAAGTAGTGGTCTATGTTAAACCTTTCACAAAATGTTTTCAATCTGGCACTCTTGAACTGTGGTCCATTGTCACTGATAAGCACCTTTGGGACACCGTACCGTGAGATGATGTGGTTTTGAATGAAATCCATTATTTGTGCGTCGGTTGTTTGCGCCAATACCGTAGCCTCAATCCACTTGGAGAAGTAGTCGATAGCTACCACGATGTACTTGGTTTGTTCTTTAGACCTTGGGAGTAGGGAGGAATAGCCTCTCATCATATTGCAGCGGGGACTTTAGAGTCCTACCAAGTCAATGCCCCATTGCGCGAAAGGCCATGAACTTGCGATCGGACTCAATTCTGCTGCGGGAGCTGCTATATTCCTTGAGTATTGTTAGGTTCCGAGTCTAGGGTCAACGGGCGGTCGACTCAAGTCTCGTTCCTCACTGGAGATGTTGTGGATCGGGTGATCTCGGGTTGTGCTGTCCTAGCTTGCGTCCTTCCGTCCTTAGCTTCTCTTCTCCTTTCGCCCTGCAGGAGGGGCAGTACCAGGCACAGAGGGGGGGCGGGGTGGTGCCTGATGAACCCTCTCCGATGCCTAAGTCAGTACGGTTTTTAGAGAGATAAAGCTAGAGAGATGTCAGAGCAAAATTATGCAATTTGCCAAGATGATCAAATGAATAGTGGAGGTGGGGTATTTATAGGCAACGGTGTCATTAAGGTGACTTAATGACATCGTTAACCTTTAAACACAGTTAATTAACCTTTAAACACATAATTAAGACCTTAGGATACGGAGAAGGTTGGCGGAATAATCCGAGTATAGGAGTCCAAGAATGGTGTCGGGGCCCTTGGGGGGAAGGGAAATCCGACCCCCAAGGGTAGGGGTTGGGTGAGGCCACCCAACCCCTCCTAAGGGGGATGGGGTTGGCCAACCCTATCCCCCCTAGGGGAGATCGGGTAGGCCGACCCGATCTCTCCTAGGAGAGATCGGGTTGGTCCACCCGATCTCCCCCAGGGGAGGTCGGGTGTGGCCACCCAACCTCACCTAGGTGAGTTTGACTCGGCCGGACGAGCGCCTCGGCCTCGTCCGGACCGTTGGTGTTCTCGCGAAGTGTTTGGGTTGAAGTTTCGATTTACAATCATTAATGGGATGATAAAAATACAACGATTCGGAAGTCAACGGGTTCAAATTGGGCGTATATCCATCACATGCCCCCGAGTCAACCAATGGCCTAACCCTTGATTGACTCTATTTTAGGATGGTATGACACGCGCAATTTGAAACCGGGGTTTTACCTTTCGTCTGAATGCTTGCTTACCCATGGATGCGTGCCTCTGACTCTGCCCCCTGCCTTATGAGATAGAGGAATTGTAAACGTCAGAGTAGCACGGACGTGTGCCTAAGCACACGTCCGTCTGAGGTGGGAGTAATAAATCTATCTTTACTATGGGCGCATACTCAAGAAATACATGCTCGCATAGGGATACAATACGAATATGGCTAAGTTACTCATTCTTCAACTTCGTGCCGGGATTTTGCCTAAGTGAAGAAAA
Source organism: Clarkia xantiana subsp. parviflora (assembly GCA_036873135.1). Lineage (NCBI taxonomy): Eukaryota > Viridiplantae > Streptophyta > Magnoliopsida > Myrtales > Onagraceae > Clarkia > Clarkia xantiana. Next base: position 16,060,878 of record JAPTYO010000001.1, read on the forward strand.
ATTTAATTTTGGCCTAAAATTTTTCTAAGTATGGGATGCTCAAGAATAAGCCTAACTTGATGGTTTTTCTAAGTATGGAGATATACTTAGCCATAGTTAAAGGGGGTAAAAGTGATGGTTTTTCTTTAGCCCTTAGATCTCACTTAAAAATAAATGGAGGGTGGTGATTAGAACTCTTTAAAAAACCCTACCATCTTTCAAATATATAGGAGAGTTAAGAAAATACCTTAGTTAGTCACCATAGCCACCCTTTTCCCTCTTTTCTCACCCTTGGAGAGCAAGAAAGAATTAGGAGCACACCCAAGGTAAGGGCCGGCCAAAATTCCGGTGGAAAACCCGAAATTCCGGCCAGCAGCTCCGGCGGGAGGCGACCACCGGCACGAAACGGAGGCGACGAGCGGGCCAGCGGATCGGGACGGCGGCGCGACCTCTAGCGGCTGACAGACGGGGACGACGCGGCACGAGCAGGGCCAGTGGAGGGCGGTGGCTGGACGAGCGGCGGCGTCGGGATTGGCTGGAGCTGACGACGGCGAGGCGAGACAGCTCCGGCACGGCGAGGAACGACCTCCGGCGACGGCAGGATCCGACTTCCGGTGAGGGACTGACTTCCGGCGGTCTCAAAATTCGAAATCCGGACCCGTTTATCACATCGGGTCGGGTTTTCCGAAGGTCCACTCTTTTCCTTTCCGTTACCGCGTAAAATGTTGATTTTTGAATTGTCGATACTTGATTGCCGATACTTGATTGCCGAAATTTGATTGAATGTGGGATTGCCGTGGATAGCCGTGGATAGTTGTGGATTTGGGAAAAAATTTTGCCGGTCGTCCGGAGATAGTTTCTTGTCCGATTAAACTATCCCCGTTTTGAATTTGATGTTGTGTCGCCGTTTGTGTGTTGATTTCCGTTGGGGGGGCGTAACGATAATTTTGCCCGAAAACCGACTTTAGGTTCGGATAAAATTATTCAATTTGGTTGTCGTGGTGTCCTTGCTTCATGTTTGTTATCTTTGTTGGGTGTCTTCGAACCTTTGGTTGTTGTCGTTGGTCGAGTGTCGGAGTACTCCCGGTTTTTCGGAAATTTTCTTGTCTTGATATTTGTCATGTCGTGGCAGGTACTGTATTCCTGGTGGTGTCCCCGCACACAGACTCTACAGAGGCGTTACATCCTCCGAAGGATGAGTGAGTTCCTTTTCTCTTCTTTTTGTCGCATTACTTCCTTTCCTATCATTAGCTTAGTGTTGCGATCTAAGCTGGGGTGTTAGTCGAAAGTTGATTCGAACTTTGGGATTTCCTGCTACCTTTGCCTTAGGTCTCGCTGCTCTGTCGGAGAACCACCTAACTAGGTCTGATTACAATGAACACGTTACCTTAGGAGATATCTGTCCCTTAGATGAGCCTCTATATCCTTTCCTCCCTTCCTTGGGGAATACCCGCGAGACGGTGACGGAGCCTCCTAGGGGGAAGGTCGTCGTTTACCCCTCCCAGATTCGATTTGGGTTGAGGTTGCCTTACTGCGATGACCTCGTAGAGTTGAGCAGGTTCTTCAGGATTTCTCCTGTGAACCTTGCCCCCAGTGCCCTCCGTGTCTGGGTGGGCTTCCGGGTGTTGTGCCACTGGTACTCCTGGAAGTACTCCCTAGTTCTGTTCCGATGCTTCTACCGGTTCCAATACGAGAAGAAGGTGGGCTTTGCGAGTTTTGTAACTCGCCATCCGACCTTCAAGGATTCCCGATTTGCTGACTTCGGGTTGAGTGGGGTCGAGTGGGATACCTCCCTTCGCTTCGTGGCCCGGAGTGACAACTCGGCCAGTCACTGGGCCAAGCATTATTTCTTCATCACGGATCGATACGTCACTTGGTCGGTCTTGAATGAGGATCGGTCGGATGGTTGGCCTGCTTTCGGGGAGTTCTCTTCTATTGATTTAGAGACTATGAAGATCATTCATGAGAGCAACAGGACTCGATCATACTGCCCCGTGTCCTTAGTGACTGAGACGGATCTTTACGAGGCCGGGATCAGTTTGACTCCTGACTCCGGGGGTTCGGTATGTTACTTAGTCTTCTCATCTTTATTTACTTTCTGCTTTTCCTTTGTAGGTTGGTTTCACGGAAAAACCTATAACGTGCAGGGAGCACCGGTTGACCTGAGCAAGAGGAAGGCTCCTTCTAGCTCCACTCTGAAGAAATCCCCCATGCCTGGGAAGAAGGCTGGGGCCTGTGGTATACTTCCTCCTGTTTGCTTCTTTATGGTATACTTGTGTTTTCCTTATCTTGTTTTTCTTACATTGCTAGGGCGCTCCCCCTTGGTGACCGAGAGGGTTGTCTCCGTAGGCAAAGACTCTGGACCTTCCAAGTCCAAGTCGCGGAGATCTGACTCTGAGGCCGGGGCCTCGGCTGTCAAGAGGAAGAAAGCTGCGGATCCTCCTTCGCCTGTTGCTCGTCCCCCGACCCTACCTCGCGATAAAGAGATGGTGGTCGAAGAGGCGCCTTCCCACACTGATAAAGGGAAGCGACCTGTTGGTGGTGGTTCCCCTGCCCCCCAGCCGAGGGCACGGTCATCAGGTTCGATCTCTACCTTATCACTGATACTTCTATGTTTATATTTTCCTTTGACTTGCTTCGCTTGTATAGGTGGGCCTCCGACTTTGAGTCGGAAGGATTTCGCACGTCTTACTGATGAAGATGTCGTTGGGTCTGAGTGGACTCCTTTCGTTGGTTTGAAGGAGTTCCACCTTGATAGCGGCTCCTCTTTGCGGACTCCTGAGGTTGGCATCCGCGTACTTCGCGGTGCCATCCCCCCTGGCGATCGTGTTGCCCAGCCTAGGTCTCCTGGGGAGACTCGGCGCTTTGTTTAGGGTGTACTCTCTCGTTATGCACCTGTGAGTTGTTCCTTGCTTTCTTCTTTATACTTTTATGTGGTTGGTTTTTCGGTTACTCATCCCTTGTTTAAATTATCAGGGTATGTCTGACATGGTGAACAAGTCATCACTCGTGCTCGAGTTATCTGACGAGAAGAAGACCCTTGAGGACAGCCAGGTCTCTTTGAAGGCGGAGCTCGCCACTGCGGCTGAGAAGGCGCGCTTATCTGATCTGAAGATGCAGGAGCTCAGGGACCAAGTGTCCTTACTCGAGACTACCGTAGGTAGCTTACGCCGGGAGGCTGAGGTTGCATCTTCACTCCACTCTGAGGAGTTGCGGAAGTTGGAGGCTAGGTGTCGGGCGGAGGAGAGGATTATCGCAGTGTCTGAATACAAGGCTTCTTCTGCCTTCACTGCTGACTATAGCGTGCGGCTCAATCAGGAGATGAACCAGTTCGGTGAGTATCTGGTTGATCATATTTTCCGCATTGATCCTCAGTTTCCAGTTGGCGATCTTGGTGATTTTGGGCCATACGCTACTGGCTACATGGTTGTCCTTAGGGGTCAGGCTGCTGTTGCAGACGAGCCTGCCCCTACACAGGTGGATGCTACGCCTGTGGACATCGATACTTCAGACTCCTCCTCTTCCTCCATCTCTGCCGGTGGTTCAGCCTCAGGGGGTCAGGGTGACTCTCCCGAAGGCTCTGATTGATGTGTCTACATCTTGATATCCTTGTATATATAACCATACTCTTTCTCCCCTTTGATGGGTTGAGTATCTTTTGGCATTGTTGTGGGTTTTGTGTTGCTTTCCTTTGTCGTATTGTGTCGTTGACTATGTGGTTCGCTTGGCTTTACATTGGTACTTCGTATGCTTTTGTATGTACTCCTTTGATTATGGACTCTTCTCTTGGTGTGTTTCCTTTACTTATCCTTCTTTCGTGTTTTCCTTCATGCCATGCCTGCTATTTCATCAAGAAAAAACATTATGTGTTCTTCATACCACCTTACTTTGAAATTGCTTTCTCATGGGATCCTTCTTAGTGATGGTGTAATACTCTCTTCTGATACCCTTTGAATGGTATGTATGGTACTGTTAGGCCAAAGATACGCTCTTGGTGGGTGTCGAAAACTGTTCACGAGACAGGCTCTCGGAGGGCACTTAACATTTCACAGGATATGCTCCCGGAGGGCACAGGTTAGACAAAAGATACGCTCCTGGTTGGCGTCGAGGGTCGTAGTATTGAAACTACTCTCAAGATACGCTCTTGGGGGCGTCGAAAATTCGTTGTTAACTTGAAGTCATATCCGTGTAAGGATAACTTCATGATTATATCACCACATTCATTGGAAAATACCTTTGAAGGAAATCCTACTCCTTTAAGAGCATTCATGTTTTTTGTACACATGGGGTGCCTTGGGTGGGTCAAGACACCCTTTGGAGGAAATCAAAGATAGTTGTAGAGTTGGAGTAACTTCGTGAGTTCTCCTTCTCAAAAGTTGTTTTTGGAAAACTTAGAAAGCTTGAACATGCAAAGTGCTAAATATGAAACTAAGGATATGGGGTGTTGATTTTGTCCGTTGCCACGTACTCCTTTAGGCCTCCGTTGTGAATCATTTCCTCCACTTCTATCTTCAGCACCATGCAGTTGTTGGTTTGATGCCCTCAGGTCCCATGGTATTCACACCATCCCTGTGCATCCCTTCCTAGGAAGGCCTTGCCCTCCTCCCTGCATGTGGGTAGCTCCTCCTTGAGGTACTTCTGAAAAATTTCTTCTATGCTCACTGTAAGGGGTGTGAATGTGAAGTTTACACCTCCTCCCAGTGTGTCAGTCTCTTTTTCTTTCTCCGGGACTTCATCCAGTTGCTCCATCTCCCTTGCAAACACCTTGTCTAGCTTTTCCTTGAGCTCCCTCATCGTGCTCGTCCTGATCATCTCATAAAGCCCTCCAAAGGCCTCAAATGTGTTTGGTTGCATATTTCGAATGAATGCTTTGACGGCTTCTCCTCTTGTGATGTCCATGTTGGCACCATAATGGAGAATCTCTGGAAATAGCTTGATATTGGCTCCCGCGGCATTTGCTTGATATCATCGATGTTACGGAAGCCTCTTATGATGGAGTCCCTTGTTCTTTTCCCTTCTATGGTCTCTGGCTGCCAAGGTATGGCTGTCACCTTTACAGCCTTGCTCATGTGTCTTTTCTTAGGCAATATTTGAAAAATCTGCCTGCTCAAACGGAGTACAACTCCGTTCTTCATCTTTCTTTGCCTTTGTCTCCTTCCCTTCTTCTTGCTATCTTGGTTGGCTCCTACCGTGACCATTGCCACTGTGTCTGTCCCGTGTGATCCACGTCTCATGGAGTTGACGTAGCACTGTCTTGCAGTGCGTTGATCACCCAGGACTTCTCCGACTCCATTCTCAGTGATGTACTTCAACTTCTGGTGTACGGTGGATGGCACGATTTCGTATGGGTTTATGGTTGTTCTTCCTAGGATCCCATTGTAGGCTCCCAGGCTTTCAACCACCAAGAAGTTAACATTCACCTTCAGCTGTGTCCATCCTTGGCCCATGGTCACCGGCAGGGTTATCATTCCCAGGGGGTAGCTTGTTGCCCCTGAGAAGCCAACTAGAGGGAAGTTGACTGGTTTGATGTCTGCCTTTGTCTTCCCTATTTCTTCTAGGACTCTCAGGCTTAGGAGGTCTGCCGAGCTGCCCCCATCCACCAATATTCTCTTTACATCAAAATTATCAATGTCTATCGTGATGACTAACGCATCGTCATGTGGGAAGACAATGTGGCTCTTGTCCTTCTCCGAGAATTCAATCTTCATCTCCTCTCCTTCTCGTGGCCTTTTCCTCCACCTTGGCACTGAACTCAGTTTTGATGCGTAAACCTCCCTTGCATTAGCAGTTGGGCCACCTGATGCCACTCCTCCGTATATCATGTTTATAGTTCCTCTCTTGTTGGGTGGAGGATTGTAGTCTACCTTGCTCTTGCCTTTGTCCCTGTATGATGGCCCTAATTGTATGTTGTTGCCCCCATGGTCCACGAACTGCTTTAGTTCTCCCCTTTGGATGACATTGTTGATGCTTAGCTTTAGGCTGAAGCATTCGTTCGTGTCATGCCCGTATGCTTCATGGTTATCACACCATCTGTCCTTGTGTGTCCCCACCATTGGGGCTCTCCATCTTGCAGGGGGTGACCAGAGTTTCTGATTCCGCATTTCTCTGAGGACAGTAGCTGGAGTGGCGTTCAATGGGATGAACTTGATGACGTTGATTTCCCTAGCTTTCAGTGGTTCGCCCATTTGATTTCTTTGCTGGGGCGGACGCCATTCCTGCTGCCTTGTGTGTTGAGGTGCCTGAGGTGGCTTTCCTCTGTTCGGCTTTGCATTGTCTTCCTTAGCTGCTTGAATCTTGGCTTTCTTACTTGCTCTGTGCCTCTCCAGGTCTATATGAGTTTTTACTCTCCCTGCTAGCTCCTCTAAGGTGCTTGATGGTTTCTTGGCCATCTTTTCTGCCAGCGTGGACCCGAAGCGGCCTAGGTTTCTAATGAAGGCTCGTATTATCTCACCCTCAGTGATGTCGCCCTGGATGTCTGCTGTGTTTTGGTTAAACCTAGTGTAGTAACTGGCCAAGGATTCATCATTTTCTTGCTTCACGTCATCGATGGAGCCTGTTCCTTTGAGGAGCTTCCTTTCTCCTAGATACCTCTGAAGGAACTTCGCCTTTAGCTGCTCCCATGAGTGGATGCTCTCAGAGGGTAGGCTGAAGAACCAGTGTGAGGCCACCCCTGATAGGGTGTTTGGAAATAGGAGAGCCTTGTATCTTTCATCAGTGGTTCTTCCAAATAGGGAGGCTTCATGCTGCTGAATATGCTCCAAAGGGTCTCCCTTGCCATTGTATTTTGCAATCTGGACTGTATGCAGGGAGTCCGGCACCTTGCTCATCTCCAATTCCCTTGTGAAAGGGTGGTTCGTTTTGTCACTTAGACAATGCAAGCTGTGTTTCTTTGACTCGTTCATTTTCCTTGTTATCATTGCCTCTATTTCTTCTGGAGTGATCAATATCGGTGTCGGAGTGTAATTTCTCTGATAGCCTCCGTAGTTATAGATGGGGCTTGCTGGGATCCCTTGTCTGTATTGATGCGGACTGTAGGTGTATCCTTGGTGTCCCTGCTGGGGTGCTTCTCTTCTCCTTTCGCCCTGCAGAAGGGGCAGTACCAGGCACAGAGGGGGGGGGGGTGGTGCCTGATGAACCCTCTCCGATGCCTAAGTCAGTACGGTTTTTAGAAAGATAAAGCTAGAGAGATGTCAGAGCAAAATTATGCAATTTGCCAAGATGATCAAATGAATAGTGGAGGTGGGGTATTTATAGGCAATGGTGTCATTAAGGTTGACATCGTTAACCTTTAAACACAAGTAATTAACCTTTAAACACATAATTAAGACCTTAGGATACGGAGAAGGTTGGCGGAATAATCCGAGTATAGGAGTCCAAGAATGGTGTCGGGGCCCTTGGGGGGAAGGGAAATCCGACCCCCAAGGGTAGGGGTTGGGTGAGGCCACCCAACCCCTCCTAGGGGGGATGGGGTTGGCCAACCCTATCCCCCCTAGGGGAGATCGGGTCGGCTGACCCGATCTCCCCCAGGGGAGGTCGGGTGTGGCCACCCAACCTCACCTAGGTGAGTTTGACTCGGCCGGACGAGCGCCTCGGCCTCGTCCGGACCGTTGGTGTTCTCGCGAAGTGTTCGGGTTGAAGTTTCGATTTACAATCATTAATGGGATGATAAAAATACAACGATTCGGAAGTCAACGGGTTCAAAATGGGCGTATATCCATCAAGTATTGTTCGAAAGAGTCGCACTGCGCGACTAAGTGCGTTGCTTGGTTTTTCATCGTTGGCCAGTAGTAACCCAGACTCAGAGCTTTACGCACTAAAGACCTTGCCCCCTTGTGGCAGGCTGCTTGGCCTTCGTGTAGTTCTTTTAGTACTTTTTGGCCTTCTAGGAAGGTGATGCACTTCAGGTATGGAGTTGAAAATCCCTTCTTGTACACCTAAACTTCAATCAACGCATAGTTGACGGAGAACCTTCGAATCTTATGTGCTTGGATTTTATCCTCAGGAAGCGTTTGATCTGGAGGTACGTCAGGATTAGTGTCATCCATGTTGGCTCCGAATCTATGTTTAATATTTCAAGTTGGTCAATCACTGACAGGATTTTGTTCTCCACAAAGTGTGTTTCCTTGCCTTGTTCATTGCCTTGTGCAAACATGCTCAGGGCGTCTGCTTCTTGATTTTGTTCTCTTGGGACTGACGTTATGTCAAAGGTCTCAAAGCTTGTAATGAGGTCCTTTGCTTGTCCGAAGTATTTTTGCATGTTCTCTGATTCGGCCAAGTAGTCACCCTTTACCTGGTTGACGAAAAGTTGCGAGTCGCACTTGACTCTTAGATGCTTGACACCAACACCTTTTACAATCCATAGGCCTGTTATCAAGGCCTCATATTCTGCTTCGTTGTTCGTTGCTCTAAATGTTAAGTTTAGAGCATACTTCAATGGATCTGACCCGTCAGGTGGTATTAGGAGGTATCCTGCACCTGATCCTCCTACGTTTGAAGTCCCGTCAGTGTAAATTTGCCACACTTCTGCGGGCTCTTCGTGGCGTTGCGTTCCTTCCTGTGCGTTAGTCTCAGGAGTTATCCCCGTGAACTCTGCGATGAAGTCGGCTAACGCTTGACCCTTGATTGTTGTTCGTGGGGAAAAGTGAATGCCGAATTCGCTTAATTCTACTGACCATTTTGTCATTTTCCCGAAATATTTGGCTTTGATAGTATGTGCTTCAAGGGTTGGTCCGTAAGGACTGTTATCCCGTGTGCATGGAAGTATGGCCTCAGCTTTCGTGCTGCCACTATGAGAGCATACTAGTACTTCTCTATTGGTATGTAGTTCACTTCGTACTTTGCCAGGATCTTGCTCACATAATATACTGGGAGTTGGCTAGTCCCTTTTTGCTTGACAAGCACTGAGCTGACGGCAGTGTTGCTCACTGATATGTACAAGTAGAGTGGCTCGCCTTGTATAAGTTTTGCTAGTACTGGCAGCATTCGCAAGTGTTGCTTCAATTGCTGGAAAGCTTCTTCGCATATGGGCGTCCACTCGAACTTCTTTTTGAATGCAAAATTTCAAAGAAAGGGAGGGCCTTGTTTCCTAGTCCGGCAAGGAACCTGTTCAAGGCAGCTAGACGGCCGCAGCTGCTGAACCTCCTTGTGTTTCTTAGGAGACTCCATTTCTTCTATTGCCTTCACTCTCTCGGGATTCGCCTCTATTCCACTTTGACTAACCATGAAACCCAATATTTTCCCGGACTGTACGCCAAAGGCGCACATTTTTGGATTTAGGCGAACTTGGAACTCGCGCATCCTTTGGAATGTTTGTGCGCAAGTCGTCAGCATGGTTACGTCTTTTCGTCGACTTTACCACCATATCGTCGATGTACGCTTCCATCGTCTTCCCGATCATATCGCTGAAAATTATGTTAGCCATACGCTGGTATGTTGCACCTGCGTTGATTAAACCAAAAGGCATCACCGTGTAGTTGTATATTTCACTGTCTGCATAGAATACAGTGTGTGGTGCGTCATCTTTGAACATCGGGATCTGGTTGTATCCGGAATATGCATCCATCACAGTCATCAGCTCGTGTCCCGCGGTGTTGATGACGCCCATCAACAGTGGAGTACCCACCATTGACGAGGACCCAAGGAAGGATCGTGCTCGTCCAGCACCAGTTGAAGACCTACGTGAAATCAAGATTGAAGAACCAGACAGAATGATCCCAGTGGGCGCGTCACTGTCCGATAGATATCACAGCACTCTTAGTGGATTACAGGAGTTGTTCGCATGTGTCCATCACAGTCATCAACTCGTGTCTTTAGGGCATGCGTTGTTGAGGTCCCTGCAGTCGATGCACATTCTCAATTTGCCATTGGACTTAGGCACTAGTACTGGGTTTGCCACCCAAGTCTGGTACCGTTATTCTTCAATAAAGCCTGCGTCAAGCAGCTTTCCTACTTCTTCTCGGATTGCTAACTTCTTGTCATCTCCCAGTGGTCGCAGTTTCTATGCCACGGCTCGGGTTCCAGGTTTTATGTTGAGCTTGTGGGAGATCACGTCTGCGCTTATTCCAAGCATGTCACTTGGAAACCATGCGAATAACTCCTTGTACTCCACTAAGAGTGCTGTGATCTCTATAATTTCGTCTTCTGATAGTGACGCGCCCACTTGGACCATCCTGTCTGGTTCTTCAATCTTGATTTCAATATGTCTTCAACTGGTGCTGGACGAGCACGATCCTTCCTTGGGTCCTTGTCAATGGTGGGTACTCAACTGTTGTCCATCTTGACATTATGTTGAAGTGCTACATTGTAGCAGTCTTTTGACAACTGCTGGCTTCCCCTCAATTCTCCAATCCCAGCTATTGTTGGGAACTTAACCTTCCGGTGTGCTGTCGATGTTATCATGCCCCACGCATTCATGGTTGTGTATCCTAGGATGCCATTGTATGCGTCGAGTTTGTCCACTACCACGAATGGTACGTCTATCTGGAGTTTCTGTCTGCCTGTTCCCAAGATGATTGGTAGCGTTACTGTTCCTAGTGGATAACTTGCATCTCCCATGAATCCCACTAGTGGTGAATTCATTTCTTTAACACACTTCTTCCTTCCTAGAGCCAAGACTATAGCCTTCGTGAGGATGTTTGGTGAGCTTCCGACATCTACCAATATGCGCTTGATTTCCATGTCGTCGATTGTCATGGTTATGACTAGGGCGTCGTTATGTGGGTACACAATGTGCTCCTTGTCCCTTGCTGAAAAGCCAATGACATCCTCCATGACGACATCTTCTTGTAGGTTCTCTTCAGGCTTTTGCACCATCTGTGAGGCGTACACTTCTCGTGCATATGAAAACTCGCCTCTTGCGCCAAAGCCTCCATGAATCACATGTATGTTTGGCATCTTGCTATCGCCGGGGAGCGACTGCTTGTTTGTTCGAATCTCGCTAACCGCACCAAATGTTTCGTCCGAACCCGCTTGATGTAACAGATCCGACGAATCTTCAATTTGTTCGCTGTGTTTGGTCCTTCAACTCCACGCTCCTAACTTCAAGCTTGTCGTCCGGACCTGCACACAGGGGCAATAACTAACACGGAAGGGGGTGGTGCCGATTGAGCCCTCTCCGATGCTATAATGAGAATTCTAAAGAGAGAAAGCTAGAGAGAAGTCAGAGCTCATAAGCCAATCTCAAGTGAATGTAAAATAAAATGGATGGCCTAGGCTCCCTATTTATAGGCAACCTTAGAAACAATCCCGGATTTTGTGCGATTCGACGCCGGTTTAAAGGAAAGTGTGAACCGTCGTCTGGTTTGATCGAGGTTGGCTATTAGAAAACTCTAACTTGGTGTGAGGGCACAAATGGGATACACGTGCTGCAGACGACGACTCGAGTCACGTCGGGTTCGAACGATCCTGGCGCAATCTGGGTTATCTAGGGAAATCCGTACGCGTGTGTCGCGCGTCCGGACCGTTTTGAACCTCGGGAGCGTACTTTGACGGTTTATGTGATTTTGACATGTTTGCGATGTCCGGAATGTAAGTACGAACCCGAATTGGGCATATATCCATATTTCATGATCTTCAAGAAAAACATAATTTTTATAAAAATCAAACATTGGATTGTAGATCTTATTAAATTTTGATCTAATTTGACCACTTGTTTCAAAAAATGTGTTTTTGGCCGGAACCCTAGGCAAATCACAGGGGTAAAATTTATAATTTCTTATGCACCAAGGTTGAAAAATTCGGCCGAAATTTTTAGAGATATTGTTTACCATATTTTAATTTTTATTCAAGGTAACAATATATCTATAATTGGAAGCATAAGGATATATTCACATTAATATATAAAAATATATATAACTATCAATATATCTAGATAATTAATAGGGTTAAAGATATTATTGATAGATTTAGTTGCCTAAAAGATTGAGAAAATATATTGTCAGTATATTTGTTACCCTATTAAAGACATTGACATAAAATATAATATCTATATATAGAAACCGAATTTTACATATATATACATATATTGTTGACTGATTTTGTCTTAAAGATAGAATCTTGGCAATAAATATATATATGTTCAATATTGGCCGAATATATACATATATATATATATATAATATTGGAAATTATTTTATATAAATATTGTTACTTGGTGGCTAAGTTAATTTTTTAGTGGACATCAAAACCCTACTTAGCCCACAAGTAAACATTTCGGCCCAAACCTATGGATTTAATGAGCCGGTCCAATATATTAAACCGGGATGCGTTAAACCGAGCCGGGTTTTCTTAATCGGTTCGACCTTGTCAGGTCGGGTCGGACCGGGGTAACTAAGTGGATCTAACCGAACCGGTTTTGAGTTTTGAACCAAACCCTATTTTATTGGACCGGTTCGGATTGAACTAGGTTTTGAAAATAAAACCGGACCGAACTGAACCGGATTTTACTGAACCCGACCCGAACCGGACTTTCTGGACCGAACCGAAGCAGACCGAAATTGACTGAACCGAACCGAATTTTCAAAACCGAATTCAGGTCAATTAAATAAAATAGGGAGGTCAAGTTTTAAAATCCAAATGTTTTGAACTTTAAATGGCCTACACAATGCTCAAGGGTTATCATTATTCACATAACAATTAAACCTTAATGCCTTGTTTCGATTATAGGGATGGATCTCGGAGATACACGTTTTTTAGACTGGATTAATTAGTTGGCTGAATTGCAATTGTTTATTATTCGATATATATTTATGCATGATTAGAACTGTCTTCTTGACTGATTCAAGCTAGCTGGATATTGCATGTTGGGGGCAGAGCCCTGGTTAAATATATGGTATGCGCACTTGGATAGACATTCTGTGATGGTTGAAATTGCCGAGGATTCACATCTAGAATGATGCGTGATTGAATATAAGCATGAGTTTCAAATCAGCCCCTAATAATTAAAATATTTTAAAATCGAAAATCAGTAGCAGAATATGTATGATTAATGTGGAAGTTTCATGTTTGACATGTATGCTAGAATGTTGAGAATGTAGCCGTATTTAATAATTTACTTGGAAGTAGAATTATGTATGCAAGCATGAGTTCCTCGGAACATTAAACACATGATGCGTAAACATGAGTGTGGTATGCATGAGAAAATTCATCGGAATATTTTTTAAAATAAAGAGGGCCTTGGGAAAGCCAAGATCGGGTATGCTTGTTTTAAAATATAAGTTGGAAATTTACTTCATTGATCACTAGGGATTACAATCAAGATGATACAATATATATACTAAGTGAAACTAGGCTCACCAACTAAGACTATACAAAGAGTTGTGAACCAGGTGCATAGTGTATGCATAACATAACCGGGTGCATACATAGTGGCAGGGTGTATGCATAGTGAAACTAAGTGTATGCATAGTGTATTGAATATAGTCTTTATATACACTTCTATATTCTCCCATCCTTTTCTTCCTCTTCTTTCCTTTCTTGGAAGACATCTTTGATTCCATATAATCTCAACAAGGCTAAGTGTTGGTTCTTCACTAAAGCCTTGGTAAGCAAGTCAGCTAGTTGATCCTTTGAAGGAATGTAAGGAACACCAATCATCCAAAGTTCAATGTGATGCCTTGTGAAGTGACAATCCAATTCGATATGCTTTGTACGCTCATGAAACATTGGATTTTTAGCAATCTTCACAGCTGCTTGACTATCTGTGTATATGGGAATAGGAAGGCCTACTTGCAAACCAAGTTCTTTAAGAATTCTAACTACCCAAAGTGCCTCTTGAATTGCAACTCTTAGGCATCTATACTCTGCTTCAGCACTTGATAGTGAAATGGTATCTTGTTTCTTGACCTTCCAACCTATCATAGTTGCTCCAAGTTTTACACAATAGGCACTCACTGATTTTCTACTAAAAGGACAAGCAGCCCAATCAGAATCACAAAACAAGCTCAAATTGAGGTTGTTGTTGGAGGGATACATTAACCCTTGGCCAGGGGTGCCCTTGATGTATTTGATCACTTTAATGGCTGCATTGTAGTGTGATTTCTTAGGCTTGTCCACAAATTGACTAAGCCTTTGCACTGAAAAGCTAATGTCATGCCTAGTCATGGTAAGGTATAGTAACTTACCAACCAATCTTCTAAAAGAAGTGGCATCCTCTAAAAGAGGATCATCTGAATTTGAGTCGGTTGCCTTGTCATACTCATATGTTGTGAGTTTGACATTAAATTCCATTGGTGTATCAATAGGCCTAGCTGCTCCTAGGCCTGCATCTTCAATCAACTCCATAGCATATTTTCTTTGGTTAATCACAAGTCCTTGATTGGATCTTGCAATTTCCAATCCCAAAAAATATCTCGAATCCCCCAAATCCTTCAACTTGAAGTGTGTTTGTAGAATGCACTTCAATTGATTGATCATCTTGGCATTGGAACCTGTGATTAGCAAATCATCAACATAAATGAGCAAGAAGACTTTGTCTACACCTTGTATCTTGGTGAACAAGGAATGATCAGAGGCACATTGCTTATATCCATTCTTCACCAATGTTTGTGTGAGCTTGATGTTCCATTGTCTTGATGCTTGTTTGAGGCCATATAATGACTTGATAAGCTTGCACACACGTTTAGGAGACCCATTATTGGATTTGGAATGATCAAAACCTTGGGGAATATCCATATACACCTCTTCAGTTAGATCACCTTGAAAAAATGCATTGTTAACATCCATGTGATATAGACCCCAAGATTTGGCAGCTGCCAATGCTAAGACAATCCTCACTGTGTCCATCTTGACCACAGGTGAAAATGTCTCATTAAAATCAGTCCCTTCAATTTGAGTAAAACCCTTGGCAACAAATCTAGCCTTGTATCTCTCAATTGATCCATCTGAATTGTACTTCACTTTGAAGACCCATTTGCACCCAATTGATGATTTGTCTAGAGGAAGATCCACCAATTCCCATGTGTTGTTGTCTTGAAGAGCTTGTATCTCCTCCTTCATTGCCATAATCCAGTTAGGATCCTTGATGGCTTGCTTGTAAGTAGTTGGTTCCTTGACCTTGTCAATGGCAGTCAAGAAACACTTGTATTGAGGTCCCAAAGTGTCATAAGACATAAATTTCTCCATGCCAAAAGTAGCATTGGAAGTGGCCTTGTTTTGTAGTTCAGCAATCCTTGCACTCCTCCTAAGAGGTGGTGGATGTAGTTTGGCAAGTCTAGCACTTCTCCTCAAGGTAGGTGGTTGAGGAGCATCATCAGGGGCATCATCAATTGGTATTTGATTCTGAGCTTGATCAACATGTTGAGGTAGAGGGTCATCAAAGTATATTGGAGTCTCAGTTGGAAACTCTTCAAGATGTTGCTTGGAATCCAAGCAAGAGGGGATCAAAGCTCTCAAGGTCTCCATTGACAAACTGAATGGGAAAATGTCCTCATGGAATTGAACATCCCTAGATACATGAAAGACTGAGTTGGTCAAGTTCATTAGAAGGTACCCTTTTTGAGATGTGGAGTAACCCATAAGAATGCATGGCTCAGCCCTTGGACTGAATTTGTCATGGTTGTTTAGTCTAGTTGCAAAGCATAAACAACGTATCACCCTTAAATGTTGTAGAGAAGGCACCTTCCCATATAGTACCTCCATGGGTGACTTGAAATTTAAGATAGAAGATGGTAGCCTGTTGAGCAAATAACAAGCATTGAGTATGCAATACCCCCAATGTCTCAATGGCATGGAAGCTTGGAACCTTATTGCTCTAGCAATGTTGAGGATGTCCCTATGTTTGCGTTCCACTCTTCCATTCTGTTGTGGTGTATGCACACAACTAGTTTGATGATGGATGCCAAATTGGGGAAGTAAATCCTTGCAAACTGAGTTGATGAACTCAGTCTCATTATCACTTCTCAAAGTCTTCACCATAGTTGCAAACTGATTCTTCACCATTATCAAGAAATTCTTGATGTGCAAGAAAGTATCACTCTTGTGCTTCATCAAATAGACCCAAGTTGCCCTTGAGTAATCATCAACAATGGTCAAGAAATATTGATTTTTCTTGAATGTAGGCACCTTGTAGGGACCCCATAAGTCCATGTGAATCAAATCAAAAGGTCTAGAAGCAATTGAATCACTGACTGGGAATGAAAATCTAGATTCCTTTGCAAGAGGGCAGATAGTGCATTGTTTGATACAACCATAAGACTTATTCAAACCTAAAACATCCAAATGATTCAAATAAGTTTCTGACACATGACCCAAACGTTTGTGCCATTTCAAAATATCCTCCTTATTTCCCAAGCAAGCATTAGCTATCTTTCTCGAGTCTGAAGGCACAACATCCTTCAAGGTGTAAAGTCCTTTATTCCATTCCCCAATCACCATGGACTTGCCACTCTGGCCCTGAAGTAACACATGATCACAAGTAAAGATCACTTTGCAATTCAATTGATTAGGAAGCCTAGAAACTGAGATCAAGTTGAATTTGAAATCAAGGACCAAAAGTATGTGGGTCAATGTGAATCCACTTGAGAAAGAGCAAGAACCAATATGAGTCACTTTGCACTTGTGACCATTTGGTAAGTGAACAAATTGATTATCTGAATCACTTCTTCTCAAGTCATGTAGCCAATCAATTTGGCTAGTGATGTGGTTAGTTGCAACTGAATCAACTATCCAAATCATAGGCTCATTAGTGGTACCTGCCATATTGACATGAGCTTGATAAACATCTTCGAAGGTTAAATGATCAAAGTGATCATCATGAGCAGCTACATGTTGAATCCTCTTTTCAGTTGTGCCATGTACAATCCTTTTGTCCCCAGCTGCCACATGCATGATTGTACTTGAGCTTCCACCATTGTCAACAACATTGGCCCTAGGCTTCTTGGATGGTTGAAGATGTGGTGGTACACCATTCTTGATGAAACAAGTATCTTCCAAATGACCCCTTTTTCCACAATAGTTACAAAACCTTGTGTCATTAGATCTTCCATAGCCCCTACCAGAATTGCCACCATTCCTTCCATTGCCCCTGCCACGGCCACCATTGCCCCTTCCAACTCCAAATGATTGGTTCCTCCTTGTATATAGGGCAGTAGTTTCACCAATATCTCCAATAGAACCAGAGATTGATCTCTGACTCTCTTCTTGAACCAGAGAAGGCAATGCTTAAGGAAGGAAGGGGTTGCCTCATCAACAAGCTACTCCTAATGTGGCCATAGGAGTCATTCAGTCCCAAGAGGAATGCCATTAGCTTTTGCTTCTCTTTGTGTTCATTAACAATGGCAATGTCTCCAGCACATACAAGTTGCAAGTCATCAATGGAAGAAAGAGCATCCCAAAGTTGCTTCATCTTGGCAAAGTACTCAGTGATGGAAAGTGTGCCTTGAGAAGTCTGGTAAATTTCTCTTGTCAGTTGAAAATGTTGAGTTCCATCCACCGTGTCATACATTTCCCTCAAGTTATTCCAAATTGAAGCAGCAGTTGGGTTATAAATCAATCCAGAAACCAAGTCCTTTGCCACTGTGTTTCTGAGCCAGGCCTTTACAATGGCATTGGCTCTATCCCATTTCACCCTTTGATCAAGTGGAACACTGAGCCTTGTGAAAGTTACATCAATGAAACCCAACTTGTTTTTGACCAACAAGCCTTCTTTGATTGAAGTGCTCCAAGCATGGTAGTTGGAAATGCCTTGCAATTGAAAAGGGATAAGGAGGTGGCCAGTTGTATACGAGGGATGAATGTAAAGGGGATCATCAATGCTATACTCATTAGCCATCTTGCAATTCAGAAACTTGAATCAAACAGGGGAGAATTCAAGGAATATAATCAGCAGATTTCCAAGAATCCGAAATGAACCAGCTACCACAAAGTGACAAAACTGGCACACAACCAAACTTGCAATAGGACAAAGAATCAGCTTGCAATATCCAACTGAATTCGTACAAATCCACCCACAAATCTGAGCAGAACAATCAAGAGAAGCCACCAACAATCAAATCTGAACAATCTCCAATGTTGGGGAAGAAGAAATCCACAATCTCAATGCAAAATTCTTCAACAAGCTGAAAGAACACCTTAGTCGAGCAATGAACTATCAAAGCTCAAAATGCAGAGAAACAATGGAGATCAAGCTACAAGCACAGCTCAATAGTGAAATATATCCACTATAATAACCAGGAATAAAGTGCAAACCCAAGAATTCAACAAGAGAATCCACGCAAATAACAATCCATAGCTCAATCCAGGAAGAACTAGGCAAATCAGCTTGAAGACTAGTTCAAAACACCAAAATGGTTCCTACGCAGCTCAGATCTTAGAATGAGACTTACCCAAAGCCTTTCTTAAGCAAAAGAAAGGTAAATACAAGCTGAATTGAGTAACCAAGAAGTAATCCAAGCTGAATCCAAGTTGGATCAATGGAGAATCACAAGTAGAAATGAAGAAGAACTAGGTTGCTTCATCTCCAAGTTTGCGCCGCCATTTCATAGCTCTGATACCATATAAGCTGGAAATTTACTTCATTGATCACTAGGGATTACAATCAAGATGATACAATATATATACTAAGTGAAACTAGGCTC
The DNA here is from genome assembly GCA_036873135.1 of Clarkia xantiana subsp. parviflora. Taxonomy (NCBI): domain Eukaryota; kingdom Viridiplantae; phylum Streptophyta; class Magnoliopsida; order Myrtales; family Onagraceae; genus Clarkia; species Clarkia xantiana. Next base: position 16,079,429 of record JAPTYO010000001.1, read on the forward strand.
ACCAACTAAGACTATACAAAGAGTTGTGAACCAGGTGCATAGTGTTTGCATAACATAACCGGGTGCATACATAGTGGCAGGGTGTATGCATAGTGAAACTAAGTGTATGCATAGTGTATTGAATATAGTCTTCATATACACTTCTATATAAAATTCCTGTTCCGGTAATTTGCGATTCAAACTGTTTTAAAAGACCGATCTATTGGATTGAAGACGACGGTAATGTGAACTCTTTCACAGCCATATTCCATGGGTTTACTGGTGGTCGGTTAGTTTAGATGACTGAGAAATCGTTACTTATCGCATTTTATTATAATAGATATCTGATGTATGCAATTATTTCTCAAAATGTTATTGTCTCCCTTAATGGATATGCGCTCAATTTACACCAGTTTTCATTAGGATTGCATTATTTTAATTACCCCGTAGATGATTATAAATCGAAACTTGGACCCGAACACGTCACCCGCTGCAAAAAGGGCCCGAACAAGTGAAAAACGCCTGTCCGGACACTTCTTGGTGAGATCGGACCTGGCTGGTCTGATGTCTCCTAATAGAGAGATCGGACCTGGGTGGTCCGATCTCTCCCTTAGGAAAAATTGGACCGGCCAGGTCCGACCTCAAACCTCCAGGGTCGGAATTCCCGTCCGACCCCGAAGGTTCCGATATCCTTGCGACACGCGATTTCCGCTTAAGGGGCGTGCGCGACGTCCGGAACACAATCATTCAAACTGTCCCTCGTGACGACCTGACCATCACATTGCATGTCCGACACTTAGAAAATATCACGAACTTTCTCCATGCTTATTACGGGCTTAATCCCTTTATTACTTGTTCACTGTGCTCTATTATGAGTTAACCGTGTCATTAACCGCCTTAATCTCCTTTGAGCCTATATATAGAACCTCACCACTATTCATTTAGTAAGCTGATTCACTCGCATGATTTGAGCTCTCCCTTCTCTCTACTTTCTCTCTCTATACGTTGTTCTCATTAGAGCATCGGAGAGGGTTTGCAGGTACCACCCCCGGCTTACCCCTCGTGCAGGTCTGCGGGAAGAAGGATCACATATAAGATACGAGGAAACGGATTGCAAAGAGGAACTGTCTAATCACAAGTGAAAGGATTTTACCCATGAGTTGGCCATTCGGATCGACGACTTGTCAACCCGATACGCAGAACCAAACACTTGGCGTCGTCCGTGGGTTTTGAAAAAACAAGCCTAACTATCACAAAGCAGATGACAAACACATATGTCATACAGGGGGATTTGGATCAGGCGAAGAGTCGGGAAATTCTAGGGAAGCATACATGATTGAACTGGAAGACAAGACAATCAAGAACAAAGGCAAAGAACAGATAAAAGAAGAAACAATCAAATTCTCAAGACATGATATGGAACACGAGACACACCCATACTATGATGCACTAGTCATAACAATGAGAATCACTGATAAGGACATTGGCCGAATCTTGGTGGATGGAGGAAGCTTAGCTAGAATCTTGAACAAAAAAGTGATCGACATCCTAGGTGTACAACCAAGTGGCATAAAACCAGTATACTCTCCTCTCAAAGGATTCTCAGGAGAACTAAGTTATCCGTCTGTAACACTAGGGACTGGTCAGAAAAATTAAAGATTGATGTCCCTTTTCTAGTTGTAGATACCATGGATGAATGCAATGGAATCCTCGGTGTAACCACAATCAACAAGTGGGGTCTGGTACCATCAACACTCCACAAAAAATTGAAGTTCCCTACAAGTGCAGGAATTGGTGAAGTAAAGGGTAACTAGAAGGTCGCTAGGAAATGCGGCAAAATAGCACTCATGAAAAAAGCCAAAGTTGAAAAGGAAGTCCTTTCACGAGGACCCAAGAGAAGATCATGGTAGACCTGCGCCCATGGAAGATCTAAAAGAAGTGCTAATTGAAGAACCTGGAAGGAAGGTGAAAGTTGGGGTCTCATTAGCAGAGAAAGAAGAGGCACATGTAACATCACTTCTGAGAGAATACAAAGAGTTGTTCGCATGATCACCAAGTGATATGCCAGGAATAGCAGACGAGGTAATATCCCACAAGCTTAACATAGACCCAGCAAAGCATCCAATAACTCAGAAAATAAGAACAAAGGGTTGTAGTAAAAAGATTACCATCCAAGAAGAGGTGGAAAAGTTGCTAAAGCAAACTTCATCAAGGAAATCAGATTCCAAACATGGGTCGCAAACCCAGTATTGGTAAGAAAGGCTAGCAGAAACTGTTGAATGTGCATCGATTACCGAGATCTTAATAAGGCATGCCCAAAAGACTCGTACCCTCTACCCAAAATAGATCAGTTGGTCGACACTACATCAGGCCATGAGTTGATGAATTTTATGGATGCATATTCGGGGTACAATCAAATCAAAATTTCTACAGAGGATGCCCCACACACAGCATTTTATGCTGATAGTGACGTCTACCATTATAGAGTCATGGCATTTGGACTCATAAATGCATGAGCTACTTACACACGCATGGTGAACAAGCTTTTCGGAGATATGATAGGAAAGACTATGGAAGCATACGTAGACGATATGATCGTAAAATCTAGGAAGAAGAACGATCACGTTGAGGACCTACGCATAACTTTCGAAAGAATGCGTAAGTACCAAGTCCGCATGAATCCGAAAAAATGTGCTTTTGGGGTACAATCAGGAAAATTCTTGGGGTTAATGGTGAGTCAGAGAGGCATTGAGGTGAATCCAAAGAAACTGCAAGCAATAGAGGAGATGAAATCCCTTACAAAACACAAAGAGGTACAGATGCTCAATGGAAGATTGGCAGCACTGAACAGATTTTTGGCAAAGATTGGGGATAGAGCACTCCCTTTTTTCGAGGTATTGTGTGCAAAAAAATTCGAGTGGACACGAAGATCTGAGGACGCTTTCCATCAATTAAAAAAGCATCTGAAGACGTTACCCCTTTTAACAAAACCAACTCCCGGGGAACCTCTTTTCCTTTACATATCCATATGAAATGTCGCGGTAAGTTCAGTTCTGATTAAAGCGGAGGACAACGCACAACTACCAGTCTACTTTGTGAGCAAAACGTTAGCCAAGTATGAGATAAATTACATGGCAATAGAAAATACCTCTACGCACTGATCATATCAGCACATAAGTTAAGACCATATTTTCACGCTCACGAAATAACGGTGCTGACAAATCAACCATTGAAACAACTCTTGCAAAGGCAAGACACGTCAGGGAGATTGACAATAGAACTAAGCGAGTTCCGCATTCATTTTGCCCCGCGAACGACTATCAATAATGAAGCCTTGGCAGATTTCATTGCAGAATTCATAGGAATCGATCCTGACAATGAGCTTGATACAACAACAATAACAACCCAAGAAGAAGTAAATCAAGAAGAATGTCAAAAGAACGCATGGGAAATGCATACTGATGGTTCGTCCAATGCAGGTGGCTCGGGCGCGGGACTCCTTGTCACAAGGACTAAATTAGGGCTTATTTTTCGCCTAAGTATAGAACTTGCTGGCGTGAATCCCTACTCAAAATCACCATCCAACAAACGAATCCAACGCAGCGGACGAAGTTCAAAAACAAGCCAAACGAACACGGGACCAGAAACACACAAGGATCTCGAACAACAACAACAAAAACGCAGCAATACACCAACGGAATCAGCAAGCAAACAAGATAAAGATGTATAAACACTTGCCTTTATTACTCAATGAAGGCTACGCACCTGAATTACACCCACACAATTTATACACTCACACTCTCCTCAATTTTGACCTAGTTGGGTGACAAAAACTGATTAGAACTCAAGGGAACTCTCCCTTTATATAAAATCCGAAATTCCTTGCTGCCCTAGGTAATTCTCTATCAATATATATATATATATATATATATATATATATCTAATTCTATCTATACTTTTCTAGGATATATATTTATAACATATATATATCCATAGTTATTACAAAAACCCACAAATATATCTAAGTTCCCTTATATATAGCTATATTATTAAAGATATATATTTATAACACACATATATATATATATGTATATCTATAACTAATTTACAAAGCTCACAAATATATCTAGTTCCCTTAAATATAGCTATAGATAGAATCCTCACATGTTGGCAGCCCTTAATCTCGAATTTCCCTATTAATTTTGCAGGCCTGAGCTTGTCTTTCCATCAAACATGGGTTTCCAGCCATTCTGGTTCAATTCAGCCTTTCTGGTGCTGGGCACTTGCACGGGTCATGCACACTAAAAGCACGGGCAAAGCACTGTCTGGGGATGGACTGAGCAGCTCGTCTGGAACATCTGCTGGGCACGGGACTGGCACTCACCAAGCACGGGACAAGCACACAAATTGCACGGGACGAACACACTAAATGCACGGGACAAGTGCTAATGCTGGTACGGGACAAGCTCTTTGCTCGTACGGGACAATCTCGGGATGGACCCGGGTAAATACTCGATGACGCGGGAAAATCTCTTGACGGACGCGAGACAAACTCTTGTCCATGGAACGAATCCCACCAACTCCACTTTATGGCCAATATTTTCAAAACACCCAAAACACGTTACACATCGCTACGATTTATCGTTTTCTTCTTCAAACCACTTGTTAGGCTTGAGAAGCATGTCTATCATAGCCAAATTCATGCTTCCCAATAAGTCACATTTTATGGGTGTGACAAACCTCCCCGACCACTCGAAGTCGACCCCCTCGTCGAAACAGATTCGCGACACTCTTCAATCCGGGGCCCATACTCCCTTCGTAATTGCGCCGTTTCCTCTGTACCATCAATCTTCACTTGAGTCTCACAACGGTCTTCATGAAAACTTGATGAAGATTCTACTTCCAAACACTTAACTTTGTGGAATGCTTCAAATCCTCCACGAGCTAAAAGCTTCTTTGGCGCAGGCAAGCAGGCCTTACTCTTGGAATCAACACGCATCTTTCCGCTACTCCGCAATGGTTGAAGTGGTCCCGCAACTCTACACCAAGCTCCCTTGCCTTCTCTGGACAAACTCTCATCCGACACGCACTCTGCGTTAGCCGAAACCTATACATTCACTCGACTTGTCATGACGGTTTTGTCATCACTCGTTCCCAGCTTACCCTTTACTTCCGAGTCGCGCAGTTTAATCATAAGTGCCCTTGTACTCACGTCCAATCCATCTAACTCCAACAAGCTGGTTTCTTGATGCACCATTCCACCAATGCGCTCCATAAATCTGTAGTCGCGACCGCTGGAAACACCCTTCTTCATACTCATGAAAGGAACACAAGACCGCTTTTTCCACACTTGTTGTACTACTCCGCTGCGCCTTTACTTACTCAATGCACTCGTATCTGTCTTGGAATTCATCGCACATTTATTCCCACCGTGCCTTCCCCGTCTGAGTTTCCCACGCTCTTCTGGTTCCAGCTGGATTGAATCACGGACACATTCTTCATGTTCCAGCTCATGCGCTAGCTGCATAGCTGAGAAGTACTCAATCGACCACATTGCCTCTGGAACTTCTCTAACACCTGGCACAAAACAGGGTTTCTTCAGGTCGTTGAACATTATTCCACAAACATAAGGCATTACCATAACATTGTTGCATATAAGGAACCTGTTTCCAAGGATGGAGTCGAAATCATCCATTGATACCACAATGAACTCGATCGGGCCACTCCAGTCTTCAATCTTCGCTTGGACACGCACCATGCCCTTCGCCGCAATGCTTCCCGAGTTCACCCCTTTAACACGCCCTGAGCATTTTGAGACTTTGAATCCAAATTCTGCACACACTTTGTCCGAACATAGAGAATGTGTTGATCCAGGATCCACCATCACCACCGCATCCTTTCTGTCTAGACAAACTTTAACACGGACTAAGGGAGTTGCTTTACCCTTAGTTGCTGTCAACGCACCCAACACTTGCATCAGAGAAAACCGGCTCATCGTCTCCTCTTCCTCATTCGACGTCTCAATGACCTTCGTTATAGCGCTCAACCGTTCTTTAGGCTTCTTGGGACAGTCCCGAGCTAAGTGCTCCCCATTGCAAATAAAGCATCCATGGGTCCTCGGAGCCTTCCAACCTGTCTCCTTACCTTTGTCCAGCTTTCCATTCGCGGGTTGGGTTTTGAGCTTTCCCTTCCCTTTGTAGCGAGGTTTGGCAGCTCTCTGCTCCTTGCCATCGTGGCTAGTATCTTCTGACTTATTCAAGGCTCGAAGCTCGACCAATTCGTCCGTAGCAATGATCGCTCTCCTTAAGTCCTTAGCTCCTCGACGCTGCAATTCCACCGGAGCCCAATCTTATAATCCCCTCAAAAGTGAAAGAGCCTATCCTCATATTCCATACTTGGGATCTCGGTCATGATCACTGGAAATTGTTGAATGTACTCCCGAATCGAACCTGTCTGCTTTAATTTTAAAAGCTTCTCACGGGCCACCGAAGCACCATTGTTTGGCATGTAATGAGCTTTCAACTCTGCGCGCAACTCTGCCCAAATAGACAAAGGCTACCCATCCCTCACGCCACAAGAAGTTAGATAACTTCTGCACCAAGCAATCGCATCACCTTCGAAGTACGCAGTCGCGCACCTTACTTGTTTCGACTCAAGGATTTCAGCATCTTCCAAGTATTGGTCCATTCGCCACAAAAACTCTTCTAACGTCGGGGAATCACAAACACCTAGAAAGGGTTTTGGCTCACGTACCTTTACATTCGCATTGGAGTGATTGTTTACACTCTTCTTTATAAACTTGAGGTCTTCACAAGCTGAATCCGCAAAGACTTCCACCTCCCGCAGCCGATTTCCTTGCGCCACACCTTTTACTTCAAGATCCGCCACTCGAGTTTCCATTCCTTGCTTGTGCTCGTACAAGTCGATCAACACCGTTAGCACGTGCTTAATGGACTGATCTTCAGCTGCATTAGCTTCAGCAAGAATTTCCCTGCACTTCGCTATGACCTCTTCCATTGAAATGTTGCAACTTCTTCAAGGACTCCCTTGCACGAAACTCTGTTGAACCTGGCTCTGATACCACTGTCACAAGGGATAAATTAGGGCTTATTTTTTGCCTAAGTATTGCACTTGCTGGCGTGATTCCTTACTCAAAATCACCAGCCAACACACGGATCCAACGCAGCTGATGAAGTTCACGAACAAGCCAAACGAACATGGGACGAGAAACACACAAGGATCTCGAACAACAACAGCAAAAACGCAGTAATAGACCAATGGAATCAGCAAGAAAACAAGATAAAGATGTACAAACACTTGCCTTTATTACTCAATGAAGGTTACACGCCTGAATTACACCCATACAATATAGACGCTCACGACACTCTTCAGTTTTGACCTAGTTGGGTGACAAAAACTATTTACAACTCAAGGTAACTCTCCCTTTATGTAGAATCCGAAATTCCTAGCTGCCTAGGTAATTCTTTTTATATATATCCAATTCTATCTATACTTAGCTAGGATATATATATTTATAACATATATATATATATATATATAGCTATTACAAAAATCCACAAATATATCTAAGTTCCCTTATATATAGCTATTAGTGAAGATATATATTTATAACATATATATCTATAACTATTTACAAAGCTCACAAATATATCTAGTTCCCATAAATGTAGCTATAGATAGAATCCTCACATACCTTGGGCGGATTTGAGCTTTCTTGGCAGCCAAGTAACATGTTGGCAGCCCTTAATCTCGAATTTCCCCTTTAATTTCGCAGGCCTGGGCTTGTCTTTCCATCAAACATGGGTTTCCAGCCATTTTGGTCCAATTCTGCCTTTCTGAAGCTGGGCACTTGCTTAGCACGGGTTGAACACACCAAAAACATAGGTCATGCACACTAAAAGCATGGGCAAAGCACTCTCAGGGCATGGACTGAGCAGGTCGTCTGGAACATCTGCTGGGCACGGGACTGGCACTCACCAAGCACGGGACAACCACACAAAATGCACGGGACGAACACACTAAATGCACGGGACAAGTGCTGAGGCTGGTACGGGACAAACTCTTCGCTGGTACGGGAAATACTCTTTGCTCGTACGGGACAATCTCGGGATGGACACGGGAAAATACTCGATGACGCGGGACAAACTCTTGATGGACGCGAGACAAACTCTTGTCCATGGATCGAATCCCACCAACTCCACTTTGTTGCCAATATTTTCAAAACACCCAAAACACTTTACACACCGCTACGATTTATCGTTTTCTTCTTCCAAACACTTGTTAGGCTTGAGAAGCATGACTATCATAGCCAGATTCATGCTTCCCAACAAGTCACATTTTAGGGGTGTGACAAACCTCCCCGACCACTCGAAGTCAACGCCCTCGTCGAAACAGATTCGCGACACTCTTCAACCCGGTGCCCATACTCCCTTCGAAATTGCGCCGTTTGCTCTGTACCATCAATCTTCACGTGAGCGTCACAACGGTCTTCATGAAAACTTGATGAATATGCTACTTCCAAACACTTAACTTTGTGGAATGCTTCAACTCCTCCACGAGCTAAAAGCTTCTTTGGCGCAGGCAAGCACGCCTTACTCTTAGAATCAACACGCATCTTTCCGCTACTCCGCAATAGTTGAAGTCATCCCATAACTCTACACCAAATCCCTTGCCTTCTCTGGACAAACTCTCATCCGACACGCAGTCTGCGTTAGCTGCAACCTTGACATTCACTCGACTTGTCAGGACGGTCTTGTCATCACTCGATGGCAGCTTACCCTTTACTTCCGAGTCACACAGTTTAGGCATAAGTGCCCTCTTACTCACGTCCAATCCATCTAACTCCAACAAGCTGGTTTCTTGACGCATCATTCCATCAATGCGCTCCACTAATTCTAAGCCAAGTAATGGTCGCGTATATATCATTTGCATCATCACAACAAGTCTCCAAGTTAATTATAACTCACGACATCTCAGCGAATATTCTACTCAAACATCAGCTCTTCCCTTGGAAACAATACAAATAAACGATTATATATACGTATGTGCATCATACTAAGGAAACATCGACGCGTATCGACTAAAGGATACATACAGCAATGCATAGTCTCTCCTTGTACGTACATATTCACAAACACATACAGTGGGTGGTACTTGAAAAGCTCCGCTCCCGACATGTCCGCACCTATCACATCTAGCCTAAGGGAAGTTTCCTACACAACAAATGGATCCTCGTATCAGATTCTTTTACTCTGTTTATTATATGCATTAGTTAAAAGGAAATCCATAACTCCATATTTTTACAAACTTGCAAACATGGCAACTATCTAACAAAGCGTAACCCTGTTCGTAGGTACATACTACACTATGATCACTACATCGGAATTGCGCCAAGTAGCAACCTATGCGCATAATATCTACTTCAACAATACAAGCTAAGCATTATGTTCAAGGAAGGACTTATGGCATACAACGCCGACATAGCTATTATCTACATCAACAAGGAAGTTTATTTCTCCATCCAAAATGGCGTCTATCTCAAGAAGGTGTCGGCAACACAAAGCCATCGCACTATGTGCGCAGTCAACTTATATGTCGCAATGACAACTTGCGGATTATTTACAAAAAGGGACTTATAAATTTCTCTACTTAAAGTGAAGACTATTCCAAAGGTGTCAACAACAAGCAATATCTTGGATAAACACCAAGATTTAATGGCATGCTGCGAAATGCTCTTAGAGGCAAATCCACATGTTCATAGCCATTCTCTGCATACAAACCAGGATGCGGCACTTAGGTGGGACTGATCACCCCATCGTGGCGGAAGTCCTTTTGTTAGACGACAACCCCACACATCTACAAAGTATGTATATCCCTCTTAAGGGTTCATACGCCATGAAGATACATTCCTTGATAGGATGGCTTCATGTACACTCAAACTATACATATCCTCTTAAGGATGCAGACATAATGAAGACCTATACCTTAAGTGGGCGGGCTTCATTCAAAAACGCTAGCAGGAGCGCACCCTGTTTGAAAAACTCACCAAACTTACAAGTCGAGTCTTGTACAACGTCGCCTTAGAGTGGAACAAAGAGACGGTATAAACTTAAGTCTTGCTTCGTCAAGATGACACTGCTACATGTCAAGGGCCAAGGGCCAAGTACATTATTACATGCAATGCTACAAGTACCTAGTGTACGCATCTTGCCATGCCTTGGAATCTAACCAAGAGGGGCGATCATAACACTCAACAATGCGCGACATACAGTCGCAACTACGGACACCATGCTCATCATCTAAGGATATCTATCCTATCTTCCAAGTCCAAAGCATACGGACAGCATAGATAACGCAAGGTATGAAATACTACTAACAAGTTATCATGCAACTGTACTATTATTAAAAGCAGGTCCAAGTGACGAAGTACCATGCAAGCAAAGACATAAACAAAGATTTATTGAAAACCTCAAAACAACATCAACCCGTTCACAAAGGGTTTAACATGCTTGAAGCAGACAACTTAATACCAACCAGGAGTGCGACATAACTCTTCAACATGGGCGCGACAAGCAGCAATGCATGCATCAAAATCAGCCATCTTCAAATTCAAGCTTCAAGTGTGAAGAAGTAAACAACGCTTACCTAAATGGGAGCAACGCTCCTCCTTGGGCCGGTCCCTCGACCGGGGGGCAGAAGGCGCCACCGCACGACCCTCAACTCTATTCCCTTTATCACAAGAAGGAGTTGGCATGGTCGCACTCGGCATCGAGAACTAAGAATCGCTCGAGGAACGCGCCCCTGCGACGGATCTTTTGAATTGTGCTAAAGCCAGGAATTTCAACCACGCGTTCAGTCGCATGTGCGGAGCAACTTGCAAACAAAAGCAACATGAAAGAAACAACTTGGAAAATTAACAAGTTCAAAGAAGATACATGGAGGTGCCTTACTCACAAGTTCTTTACTGCAACCATGTCTGGAGATTCCAGAGTAGCGGGGGCAATGGGGCGGAAATCTTTTCCAATAAGCGAATTACCTTGTACATCGGCTGTCTGCAAAGACGAGCTTTTTCCATCAGTCCGACCTACATTACAACATGATACAAGTCATAAAGATCAGCAACATACTACAAGCTGTCAGCATGTTACCAAGTGTTAACACACAACAAGGTGTTGACTATCAAGAAATATTTTCTAAGTGTTTTACCATGACAGCCGATGACATGCACCATATGTCTACATCAAGTCTATGGATACAGCGTACATAGCAATGGATATATAAAAAATTCTAAGTGTGGGGGCAAGTGCACGCATACAAGCGTGTACATACAAGCACGCGCATACAGCTGTCGACATATGACAAGGTGTCGGCTATCAAGAATATTCTCTAAGTGTTCCAACCATATCGGCTGTCGACATATGGCAAGGTGTCGACTATCAAGTGATGTGTTCTAAGTGTTCCACTATGTCAACAATCGACACATAACAAGGTGTCGACCATCAAGGAATATTTTCTAAGTGTTTTACTCAGGATAACAGTCAGCATATTGCAAGCGGTCAGCATGCTACTAGGTGTCAACAGGCTACTACGTGTCAACATACAACAAGCCGTCAACATACTATCAAATATCTATACACGACAAGAAACCAACCGATAGAAAATATTGTCTAAGTATTTCCTTGATGTCAACAATCAACAAGCGGCATGAAATCAACTATCTAGGAGCATTCTCCAAGTATACTATCATGACGACGGATAACGTACATCAAGTGGCAAACATCAACTACTACGAAAAATTTTCTAAGTGTTTCTATGTCGGCGGTCGACAAGAATTGTATGACTGCATCAATGGTAACAAGCACTAGATATTATTGAAATATTTTCTAAGTGTTTTAGCATGTTTGCAGACAGGGACCAATGATCAATACATGATGCTCAAGGCATCACTACCAACACACAACCATTGACGACCATGTACGAACAACTACCGATCGTCAACATCGAGCATGCTAAAACAACGGCTAAGGCAGGGAGCAACATGTAGGCAATGAATACTATGCATAAGGGAAGTGTTACAATTCATTTGCACTTTTCTGAAATTTTCAGCACTTAGAAAAATTTTGGCCGATTCGAGGCTAAGTATCCTAATGCATTTCATCAAACACCTTGTATGCATGTTAAGGTGACCACTCCAAATTTACCCCTCCATAGGCTCATTCTTCAACAAACAATGAGAGCCTCTTGGAAAACTATCAAAGGAGGATGTAAGCTAATGACTATTCTCTATCCTAATTTTCACTAATAGTGTCTACTCCATGTGTAAGGACTAAACTCATATCTATTTTTGCACAAGTCCCTAGCATCATGTATGAGCATGTTTACATCTCTCTTATGCTTGCATTACATACATGCTCCCTAATGTTGCATGACGCGCTACGTACGACTATTATTGCATGTTGCGTACACATAAGTTATTGTGCATGATATTATTTTTATGTGTGCATAATTTTAACTTATGATTGCTACATGATTATTTTTATAATAAGTATGTATTGCATGATTACATCATATTGCCTGTGTACATCGTATTACATGCTTACACCATTTTTCTATGTTTACATCATGCTTAATGTTGACAAGCATGTTCTCCAATTTTAAATTGCTCATCCATGTATGTTGCTATCTCCATGTTAACATCATGTTGCACGTTTACGTCACATAGCATGATAACACCGCATTGCATGATTATTTATTATTACAAGTATTTTGCTTATTGAATGTTATTACGAATAAGTCGTTAATTGCACGTTGTTACATGTATACCGTCTGTTACGCTAACCCCGTGAACAGATTATGCACGTTCATCGAACAAAATAAAGATGGACGAATTCGTTCTCCGCGCATTCGATTGACAAACAGGCCACCCCTGAGGTCAGTGCCGAACTTAAATTGGACGAATATCCTATCTTAAATAGAGTCAAGCATGGGTTATGAACCGCTACTTGACTCGGGAACAAGTGTTGGATATCTGTCCAATTCGGGTTCGTATTTACGTTTCGGACCTCGCAAACACGCCAGAACCACAAACGGATCTTATCGCAGTCACCCCGGGTCCAAAACGGTCCGGATGCGCGCCGCACCCGGACCGGGGGACTTTCGGATTACCATAAGGCAATCCGGAGGTCCGGATTGCCAGGAAATCTGGACCATGTCGGATGTCGACATGGTCCAAATTGCCAGGAAATCCGGACTATGTCGGATGTCGACATGGTCCGGACTGCCGACAGGTACTGCGCGCTTACCCCTAGCACTGCGCGTCTACCCTTATTTTTACTAAGTATGAGAAGTCAGTGTGCACATAGCCAACCTCGATGTCGGTAAGAGTTTTCCTGTAAACCGACATCGAATCGGGTATGGTTCTCGGGTTTCCTATAAATAGGGAACCTAGACCTCCCATTTTACAAGTTAACTCGAAACTCTGCAGAATTGGCTATTTATGCTCTGACCTCTCTTACACTTTCTCTCTCTAAAAAATCCTGACTTTATCGTCGGAGAGGGCACAACCAGCACCACCCCCCCTCTCCATGCTGATTATCGTCCATTCCGCAGGACCTGGCGTATAGAAGATCGAAGTAGAAGCCAAAGTTAGTTCGGGGATCGAGGTAGAAGCCAAAGTCAGTTCGAGGTTCGAGGTTCGGGATCTGTGAAGATCAACCTGAGGTACCCCAAGTGGAATCGACCTCAACAACACCCTTCTACATACTCATGAAAGGAACACAAGACCACTTTTACCACATTTGTTGTACTACTTCGCTGCGCCTTGACTTACTCAATGCACTCTCAAACGTCTTGGAATTCATCGCACCTTTATTCCCACCGTGCCTTCCCCGTCTGAGTTTCCCACGCTCCTCTGGTTCCAGCTGGATTGAATCACGGACACATTCTTCACGTTCCAGCTCATGCGCTAGTTGCATAGCTGAGACGTACTCTATCGACCTCATTGCCTCCGGGACTTCTCTAACACCTGGCACAAAACAGGGTTTCTTCGGGTCGTTGAACATTATTCCGCAAACATAAGGCATTACCATAACGTTGTTTCTTATAAGGAAGCTATTTCCATGGATGGAGTCGAAATCATCCATTGGTACCACCATGAACTCGATCGAGCCACTCCAGTCTTCAATCTTCGCTTGGACACGCACCATGCCCTTCGCCGCAATGCTTCCCGAGTTAACCACTTTGACACGCCCTGAGCATTTAGAGACTTTGAATCCAAATTCCGCACACGCTTTGTCCGAACATTGAGAATGTGTCGATCCAGTATCCACCATCACCACCGCATCCTTTCTGTCTAGACAAACTTTAACACGGACCAAGGGAGTTGCTTAACCCTTAGTTGCTGTCAACGCACCAAACACTTGCATCGGAGAAAACCGGCTCATCGTCTCCTGTTCCTCATCCGACGTCTCATTGACCTTCGTTATAGCGCTAAACCGTTCTTTAGGCTTATTGGGACAGTCCCGAGCTAAGTGCTCCCCATTGTAAATAAATCATCCATGGGTCCTCGGATCCTTCCAACCTGTCTCCTTACCTTTGTCCGGCTTTCCATTCGCGGGTTGGGTTTTGAGCTTTCTCTTCCCTTTGTCGTGAGGTTTGGAAGCTCTCTGCTCCTTGCCATCGTGGCTAGCATCTTCTGACTTATTCAAGGCTCGAAGCTCGACCAATTCGTCTGTAGCAATGATCGCGCTCCTTAAGTCCTTAGCTCCTCGACGCAGCAATTCAACATGAGCCCAATCTTGTAATCCCCTCACAATGTGAAAGAGCCTATCCTCCTCTTCCGTACTTGGGATCTCGGTCATGATCGCTGAAAATTGTTCAATGTACTCACGAATCGAACCTGCTGCTTTAATTTTAAAAGCTTTTCACGGGCCACCCAAGCACCATTGTTTGGCATGAAACGAGCTTACAACTCTGCGCGCAACTCTGCCCAAGTAGACAAAGGCTCCCCATCCATCGCGCCACAAGAAGTTAGATAACTTCTCCACCAAGAAATCGCATCACCTTCGAAGTATTGGTCAATTCACCACAAAAACTCTTCTAACGTCTGGGAATCATAAACACCTAGAAAGGGTTTTGGCTCACGTACCTTTACATTCGCATTGGAGTGATTGTTTCCACTCTTCTTTATAAACTTTTCTTCACGAGCTGAATCCGCAAAGACTTCCACCTCACGCAGCCTATTTCCTTGCTCCACACCTTTTACTTCAAGATCCACCACTCAGGTTTCCATCCTTGCTTGTGCTCGTACAGGTCGATCAGCACCGTTAGCACGTGCTTAATGGACTGATCTTTAGCTGCATTAGCTTCAGCAAGAATTTCCCTGCACTTCGCTATGACCTCTTCCATCGAAATGTTGCAACTTCTTCAAGGACTCCCTTGCACGCAACTCTGTTGATCCTGGCTTCTATACCACTGTCACAAGTGCTAAATTAGGGCTTATTTTTTTCCTAAGTATAGCACTTGCTGGCGTGATTCCCTACTCAAAATCACCAGCCAACACACGGATCCAACGCAGCGGACGAAGTCCACGAACAAGCCAAACGAACACGGGACCAGAAACACACAAGGATCTCAAACAACAACAGCAAAAACGCGGCAATAGACCAATGGAATCAGCAAGAAAACAAGATAAAGATGTACAAACTCTTGCCTTTAATACTCACTGAAGGCTACGCACCTGAATTACACCCGCACAATTTAGACGCTCACGACACTCTTCAGTTTTGACCTAGTTGGGTGACAAAAACTGTTTACCACTCAAGGTAACTCTCCCTTTATGTAGAATCCGAAATTCCTAGCTGCCCTAGGTAATTCTCTCTCTATATATATATATATCCAATTCTATCCATAATTAGTTGGGATATATATATTTATAACATATATATATATCCATAGCTATTACAAAAACCCACAAATATATCTTTTTTTTTTTGGCCAATATCTAAGTTCCCTTATATATAGCTATATTAGTTAAAATATATTTATAACATATATATATATATATATATATATATATATATATATATATATATAACTAATTTACAAAGCTCACAAATATATCTAGTTCCCATAAATGTAGCTATAGATAGAATCCTCACATATCTTGGGCGGATTTGAGCTTTCTTGGCAGCCAAGTAACATGTTGGCAGCCCTTAATCTCGAATTTCCCCTTTAATTTCGCAGGCCTGGGCTTGTCTTTCCATCAAACATGGGTTTCCAGCCATTTTGGTCCAATTCTGCCTTTCTGTTGCTGGGCACTTTCTTAGCACGGGCTGAACACACCAAAAGCACGGGTCATGCACACTGAAAGCACGGGCAAAGCACTGTCTGGGCATGGACTGAGCAGGTCGTCTGGAAAATCTGCTGGATACGGGACTGGCACTCACCAAGCACGGGACAAGCACACAAAATGCACGTGACGGACACACTTAATGCACAGGACAAGTGCTTCGCTGGTACGGGACAAACTCTTCGCTGGTACGGGACATACTCTTTGCTCGTACGGGACAATCTCGGGATGGACATGGGAAAATACTCGATGACGCGGGACAAACTCTTGATGGACGCGACACAAACTCTTGTCCATGGATTGAATCCCACCAACTCCAATTTGTTGCTAATATTTTGAAAATACCCAAAACACGTTACAGACCACTACGATTTATCGTTTTCTTCTTCCAAACACTTGTTAGGCTTGAGAAGCATGTCTATCATAGCCAAATTCATGCTTCCAAATAAGTCACGTTTTAGGGGTGTAACAAACCTCCTCGATCACTCGAAGTCGACGCCCTCGTCGAAACATATTCGCGACACTCTTCAACCTGGGGCCCATACTCCCTTCGAAATTGCGTCATTTCCTCTGTACCATCAATCTTCACGTGAGCCTCACAACGGTCTTCATGAAAACTTGATGAAGATGCTACTTCCAAACACTTAACTTTGTGGAATTCTTCAACTCCTCCACGAGCTAAAAGATTCTTTGGCGCAAGCAAGCACGCCTTACTCTTGGAATCAACACGCATCTTTCCGCTACTCCGCAATGGTTGAAGTCGTCCCGTAACTCTACACCAAGATCCCTTGCCTTCTCTGGACAAACTCTCATCCGACACGCACTTTGCGTTAGTTGCAACCTTGGCATTCACTCGACTTGTCAGGACGGTCTTGTCATCAATTGATGGTAGCTTACCCTTTACTTCCGAGTCGCGCAGTTTAGGCATAAGTGCCCTCGTACTCACGTCCAATACATCTAACTCCAACAAGCTGGTGTCTTGACGCACCATTCCACCAATGCGCTCCAAAAATCCGACGTCGCGACCGCTGGACACACCCTTCTTCATACTCATGAAAGGAACACAAGACCGCTTTTTCCACACTTGTTGTACTACTCCGCTGCGCCTTGTCTTACTCAATGCACTCGCATCCGTCTTGGAATTCATCGCAACTTTATTAACACTGTGCCTTCCCCGTCTTAGTTTCCCACGCTCTTCTGGTTCCAGCTGGATTGAATCACGGACACATTCATCACGTTCTAGCTTATGCGCTAGCTGCATAGCTGAGACGTACTCAATCAACCTCATTGCCTCTGGGACTTCTCTAACACCTGGCACCAAACAAGGTTTCTTCGGGTCGTTGAACATTATTCCGCAAACATAAGGCATTACCATAACGTTGTTGCTTATAAGGAAGCTGTTTAAAAGGATGGAGTCGAAATCATTCATTGGTACCACCATGAACTCGATCGGGCCACTCCAGTCTTCAATCTTTGATTGGACACGCACCATGCCCTTCTCCGCAATGCTTCCCGAGTTCACCGCTTTGACACGCCCTGAGCATTTAGAGACTTTGAATCAAATTCCGCACACACATTGTCCGAACATAGAGAATGTGTTGATCCAGTATTCACCATCACCACCGCATCCTTTTTGTCTAGACAAACTTTAACACGGACCAAGGGAGTTGCTTTACCCTTAAATGCTGTCAACGCACCCAACACTTGCATCAGAGAAAACCGGCTCATCGTCTCCTCTTCCTCATCCGACGTCTCATCGACCTTTCTTATAGCGCTCAACCGTTCTTTAGGCTTCTTGTGATAGTCCCGAGCAAAGTGCTCCCCATTGCAAAAAAGCATACATGGGTCCTCGGATCCTTCCAACCTGTCTCCTTACCTTTGTCCGGCTTTCCATTCGCGGGTTGGGTTTTGAGCTTTCCCTTCCCTTTTTCGCGAGGTTTGGCAGCTCTCTGCTCCTTGCCATCGTGGCTAGCATCTTTTGACTTATTCGAGGCTCGAAGCTCACCAATTCGTCCGTAGCAATGATCGCGCTCCTTAAGTTCTTAGCTCCTCGACGCCGCAATTCCACCTGAGCCCAATCTTGTAATCCCCTCACAAAGTGAAAGAGCCTATCCTCCTCTTCCATACTTGGGATCTCGGTCATGATCGCTGAAAATTGTTCAATGTACTAACGAATCGAACATGTCTGCTTTAATTTAAAAGCTTTTCACGGGCCACCCAAGCACTATTTTTTGGCATGTAACGAGCTTTCATCTCTGCGCGCAACTCTGCCTAAGTAGACAAAGGCTCCCCATCCATCGCGCCACAAGAAGTTAGATAACTTCTCAATTAAGCAATCGCATCACCTTTGAAGTACGAAGTCGCGCACCTTACTTGTTTTGACTCAGGGATTTCAGCATCTTCGAAGTATTGGTCCATTCGCCACAAAACTCTTCTAACGTCCGGGAATCACAAACACCTAGAAAGGGTTCTGGCTCACGTACCTTTACATTCGTATTAGAGTGATTGTTTACACTCTTCTTTATAAACTTGAGGTCTTCACGAGCTGAATCCGCAAAGACTTCCACCTCACGTAGCCGATTTCCTTGCGCCACACCTTTTACTTCAAGATCCGCCACTTGGGTTTTCCATTCCTTGCTTGTGCTCGTACAGGTCGATCAGCACCGTTAGCACGTCCTTAATGGACTGATCTTCAGCTGCATTAGCTTCAGCAAGAATTTCCCTGCACTTCGCTATGACCTCTTCCATCGAAATGTTGCAACTTCTTCAAGGACTCCCTTGCACGCAACTCTGTTGAACCTGGCTCTGATACCACTGTCACAAGTGCTAAATTAGGGCTTATTTTTTGCCTAAGTATAGCACTTGCTGGCGTGAATCCCTACTCATAATCACCAGCCAACACACGGATCCAACGCAGCGGACGAAGTTCACAAACAAGCCAAACGAACACGGGACCAGAAACACACAGGAATCTCGAACAACAACAGCAAAAACGCAGCAATACACCAATGGAATCAACAAGCAATCAAGAATGTATAAACACTTGCCTTTATTACTCAATGAAGGCTACAGGCCTGAATTACACCCACACAATTTAGACGCTCACGACACTCTTCAGTTTGACCTAGTTTGGTGACAAAAACCGTTTACAACTCAAGGTAACTCTCCCTTTATGTAGAATCCAAAATTCCTAGCTGCCCTAGGTAATTCTCTATATATATATATATCCAATTCTATCTATACTTAACTAGGATATATATATTTATAACATATATATATATATATCCATAGCTATTACAAAAACCCACAAATATATATAAGTTCCCTTATATATAGCTATTTTAGTTAAGATATATATATATAACTATATACATATATATATATATATATATATATATATATATATATATATATATATATATATATATATATATATATATATCTATATATCTATAACTAATATACAAAGCTCACAAATATATCTAGTTCCCATAAATGTAGCTATAGATGGAATCCTCACATATCTTGGGCGGATTTGAGCTTTCTTGGCAGCCAAGTAACATGTTGGCAGCCCTTAATCTCAAATTTCCCCTTTAATTTCGTAGGCCTGGGCTTGTCTTTCCATCAAACATGTGTTTCCTGCCATTTTGGTCAAATTCTGCCTTTCTGGTGATGGGAACTTGCTTAGCACGGGCTGAACACACCAAAAGCACGGGTCATGCACACTAAAAGCACGGGCAAAGCACTGTCTGGGCATGGATTGAGCAGGTCGTCTGGAACATATGCTGGGCACGGGACTGGCACTCACCAAGCACGGGACAAGCACACAAAATGCACGGGACGAACACACAAAATGCACGGGAAAAATGTTGAGGCTGGTACGGGACAAACTCTTCGATGGTACGGGACATACTCTTTGTTCGTAGGGGACAATCTCGGGATGAACACGGGAAAACACTTGATGACGCGGGACAAGCTCTTGACGGACGCGGGACAAACTCTTGTCCAAGGATCGAATCCCACCAACTCCACTTTGCTGCCAATATTTTCCAAACACCCAAAACACGTTACACACCGCTAGGATTTATCATTTTCGCCTTCCACACGCTTTTTAGGCTTGGGAAGCATTTCTATTGTAAACACCTAATTTTGGTACGCGCGACACGTATATAACACGTTAAAAATGTTATGTGTAACACGTTTAAAAAAGGAAGTATTTAAATGTGGAAGGTCACGGGGTTGCCAAAAATAGGCTCAGTTTAAATTAGGACAATACATATGCAATAATGTGATGTAATAAATCAGAAAATATATAATATATATATTTATATATATTTTTTCGGATTTAATAGGGAGAATATTGAGGGAATATTGATTTTCCAATTTTTGGGTGTCAATTTACCTATAAAAAGGTGCCTATTCTATGTAAAAAACACACGGAAAATTACTAGAAGAATAAAATATTATTTTTTTAGGAATTTGTGCAAATCAATTTTTTTTCTTTTCACCCGCCTGTGTCATCGCCGTTCTGCCCTACCGGAGATCGCCGGAGGTCCGCCTGCGCCGGCGCCGTCTCGTTGCCGGAGATCCCAGGCCGCCGTGTCGTCCCAGCCGTCCCTCCGCTGCCTGTCCGCGTCGTCTGCCCTGCATCGACGACCAACCACTGCTGCTGCTGGATCTGCCCGGAGCCCGTCCATACCCGCCGCTGCTCGCCGCCCGTTTGCCGGAACGCCGTGACGAACCCGGAGCCTGCTGGACCGTCGTTGCCGTCGTCGCTGAAGGTCGCCAGAAGTCTTTGTTGTGGCCATCTTCTCCTCCGGTGCTGCAGGTATCCCGCTGCTGTTCTTTAAAAAAAAAAATTTATATTAATTATTTAATAATATTATTTTCTGTTATTTTTCTGTTTTTTTTATTTATTATTTTTATTATCATTATTATTATTGTTATTAGAACATGTTAATTAGTTAATTTAGATGTAGATTAATTAGGTAACGTGTTTTACTGTATGTATATATGTGTAGGACGTATTATTATTAAATTATATCACGATTTTGAGCATGCTTGGTTTTATTAGATTTTATCTCAATTAGGAGTTTTAGATGTGTAATAGTTTTTTTTTAGAGTTTATATTTGTCGTTGATAATATTTTTCGCATGAGAGTTAGTTTAGTTTTTTATATCGTTAGATTAATTCGGCGTAATGCATATTTAAATTTTAAAATTGGCAAATGGGTTAATTAAGTACCGAAAGGGCGTAATTAGAAAAACATTTTTCTTAATTCGTAATTGAACCCACGAACTCAAATCTTGGGTCGTAGACCGATTAATGTGCTTAGGTATTTGATTCGTTATTTACCTAGGTAATTTAGGATTCTAGTTAGCCTTAATTAACTAGTGGCGACTCTTTCAAGATGAACGTTTTTCAAAACGTAAATCGCCAAAGGTCAGATTTTTAGGTCCGGCAATTTGGCTACTCTGCTGGGGAAAACTTAGAGGGTTCGGGCTTTGTATATTTTCTTATTTGCCATTTTTTAGTTATTCGTGTGTAACCCTGTTATTCTAACTTTGGTTTTTTTTTTTTTTATGTGATAGGTGCGGAACTTGTTATTTTACTAACTTATGTTTCTTTGTTGAACCTGCACACACACCACTCTAGAATAATCTCCAAAATGCCTAAAACCCAGGGCAACTAGGAACCCCGGAGAGTTAGTAAGGGTACGACTGCGCGGCCGGGCCGCCGGAACGACTCAGAACAACTCCACTCGCTTGTGAAGGTCCTGTGATCCCTGTGATGGGGTGAGGAAACCACCTTGTCGGGAACCTATCAGTGGAGCCTACCTTGTAGAACAAAGCAAAAACACACACCTGAAGCTTCGATCCTGCCACTATGCGTACTTGCGTGTGTTCTTTTTCTAATTGCTCTCGACCCCTAGAATTTTTCATGTATAGGACATGGGTCTCGATGTAATCGTTTTTTTTGTACCATATGTACAATGCGTATTAATGGAAATTTACGTTACAAGCAATGCATCATGTTTTCTCAAAAAATGTGTCATTTAAATCGTCGTTTCAAAAACGCTTTACACACCATTTTCGGTAAGAATGGAACGACTGCTTAATTTCACTCATATCAAGGCCCTTCAATTTCCCCAAGGTCGACGTTGACCAGATTCAGACCAGCATGATGGACGCAAAACGAGACTATTAAAGAAATACCGTGTAGTGGGGAGTGCTGTAATCGTTCAAAATAGAAACGTCAGGGTTAAGTGCTCGTACCAAAATCCGAACAAGTGGTAAAAATCAGATCCATTTTGAAAAACCTTGTTGCATTACCATTGCTCGGATTATGGGGCAAGTATTCGACGCTCATTGACCGAATTCCGAGTTGTGTAAAGTGTCTTAGAAACATATTTTACAAAGCATTTTTTTCCAAAAGATGATGAGTTGAATGACACATTACTTTCAAAACAATCATGCATGATATCTTGTGTTCCATATTCTGAATATCACATTTTTCTCTGCAGGTATTACTGACCATCACGCGACAAACCGCTAACATGGAGGACGCTCAGAAGATCCAGCAACAAGAGGAACGAATAGCCGAGATCGAGACGGCTAATGCTAAAATGCATCAGGATATGGCATCCATGTCGGCAAACATGGAGCGCATCATGGAACTCCTCGAGGCTCTATCAACCAACAATACTCTAAAACCGGCCTTGCTGACAGCGACCTCGAGTCCAGAATCATCCACAACACCTGTGGCAAATACTGGACCTCCAATGCCAGCTGCAACCGTGGTTCCCGACGCCACAGTGGAACCCCCTCATGACCAATCTGCATCAAAGCCGCATGTTCTTCCGAAACCGACGGTAATGTATGGGCATGTTAACCAAGGAGGTGCAATCGGCACAAATGCAGCCACATCATCACCTGTCATCGAATCTGAACAAGATCGCCGCTTGAAGAAAATGGAGGAAAAGATGAAGGTTTTGTCCGGACTTGAGAAGTATGGAGGCATTGGTTACTCCGACTTATGCCTTTTCCCCGACATGTCAAGACCAGAGAAGTTCAAAGTCCCCGACTTTGAGAAGTATGATGGAACCGGTAATCCCATTGTCCACCTGAGGATTTACCTTGCAAAGATGGCCCCTTATCGGCAGTATGAGAAGTTCTTGATCCAGACGTTCCAGGAAAGTCTGAAAGGAGCAGCTTTGGTTTGGTTCGTCAGCTTGAAGGCCGGTGATATCTCAACGTGGGAAGAGATGGCTAACACTTTCGTTCACTAGTATAAATTTAACTTGGATACAGCTCCGACTCGCATGGACCTCCAAAGCATGGAGATGGAAGGGGGGCAATCATTTAGAAGCTATATGCAGTCTTGGAGAGAGAAAGCCGCTGGAGTCCGACCACCACTGGAAGACGCAGAAGCGGTGTCCATGTTCATCGACCCTCTTAAAGGGGCATATTACTCCCATTTGTTGGGGCATGTTTCAGCCAATTTCGCTGATTTGGTGAAATCCGGAGAAATGGTAGAGCATGGCATTCGGATTGGAAAACTTGAAGACCCCTCCAGGAGTCAACAAGAGGATATAACCAAAAAGGGAGACTCCAAGAATGGTCATCCAAGGACGCAGCCGTAGGCGCAGTCTACCAGACACAAGCTCCGCAAACCCCCGCTGTGGGTGGACCTGAAAACCGGACTGTGAACAAGATGCGGGAGTCTAGAAAATTCACACTTTTACCAGTGTCGGCCACCGAAGTATATCAAAAAGCACTTGCTCAGGGTCTCATTGGCCCTGAGGTTTGGAAGACCACTTCAAGGATACCCAGCAATGATCCAAACTCGAAGTGTGAGTTTCACATGGGGATAATTGGTCATTCAATCGAGGATTGCTCGCGTCTGAGGCACAGAATCCAGGATCTCATTGACCATAAGCGTTTGATTCTTAACGCAGTTCCGTCGGCTGACGCCAACACCCCTTCGGCTTCGTCCACATGATTTCTATCAGCGTTACATCCGTTTTTTTTAGCAATGAATAAACTTTTCAGTTATGTACTCCTTGCGCGGCAAGATCATGAGCCTCGCATAGGAAAGAGGGATATTATCATGATCTAATCAATATAAATAAATCCCTATATTTGAGTTTGTTTAATTGGTTTTCTTATTTTAGGAATGAGGCAAGTCGATTGACAAATAAGTCTTTTCTTGAGTCGATGTTCCTAAGTCATGGACTACCAAGCCCGTCAAGACGGCCGATGAAGGATTCAAATCACCCAGTGATCAAAGTCTCCATACAGGGAATACGTGCGCCTTCCCGAACCAAGCCGTACATCCATTATACGGTGACGTCTAAACTGGTCAACCAAATGGCATATCCCCGTTCAGATCAAGCACAACCGCTATATGAAGAAAAAAACGAAAAATGCAACAGATCCATTCACATATGGAGCGAATTTCTGTCAAAGATGTCGGGCACCCAGGTAAGGGAAGTCGTGATCAATTTATATCCCCGAAATTTGATTTTTTTCCTTACTCATTTTGCAGCTCGGATAATCATCCAAATAAAAAGCTCGTGAAGATCATATCTCGTGCATGACCATTTGCGACGAGTCTAACCCAATAGTGCTAGCCATGGGTAGGGGTGAGCAAATATCCCGAGAGGCTCAAAATCCCGCCCGTCCCGCCCTAGCCCGTCCCAAAAAGCCCGTCCCAAAAATGTACCCAAGCCCTAATGGGCGGGACTTTTCTTCTCAACTAGGGATAGGGCTAGGGCTAGGGATTTTTTACGAAGTCCCAAAAGACCCGTCCCGTCCCTTTTTTCTAACTAATCAGCTATAAACTATAGTTAGTTAAGTTAACTTTAATGATGGCTCGGGTTGAAGTTCCATTTGATCTGGGATTTGTATTTATAACTTGTTATGAGAATTGTTGGTGACTTTGTGTTAGAGTCTTGGTAAAAACTTAGTTTTGGAGTCATTGGTGAACTATTTTGGAGAACCAAGTTATGTGTTGAACACCTGTTCTGAGTGATTTTGGTGTTTTATGGTGAACTTTGTGGTATGTGCTGAACTTTGTTGTTGTTCTATGTTTGGTTATGGTTTAATTAAATTGACTATGATTTTTTTTTTTTTTTTTTTGAACTTGGATGGGAATTTGGGTTTGTCCCATAAGTCCCTAGTCCCTGTAGGCCCGTGACGGGCGGGCCTTTTCCTACTAGCTAGGGCTTGGGATAGGGCTCGGGACAGCCATTAAGTGGCCCTAGTTTTAGGGCTTGGGCCATTTTTTAGAAAAAGCCCGCCCATATGTCCCATGCTCAGCCCTAGCCATGGGGCATCCCCAGACGAGATTGAGCAATAGCCGGGGCACTTGAGAAGCCGAGATTATAAATCACTGTCCACGTCATCCATTGTAAGGTCCATCCAGGGCGTCGACACGATCGACATATTTTGACTCAATCAACTGAGTACTTCTCTAGAAGATGTTTTGAATTAGAAATTTCAGATTTTCCACTAGGGGCATGTACATAATTGTTGTTGATTATTTTCGTTAAATTTTCGTCGTAAAAAAAAAGCAAGCAAAAAAAAAATGCAAAAAAATCATTTTCTTTAGGGTCACAGCCGCCCTTTAATCGGCTACAGAGAGAGTTTTTATTTTGTGAGAGCAGTGAATAAAAGGGTCACAGTTGTCCCTAAATTAACTACAAATAAAAAGGGTCTCAGTCGTCCCTAAAACGACTATAAAGAAAGGGCCACAGCCACCCTTCAAATGGCTACAGATAAAGAGTGCTCCTGCATCGTCAAAGGCGGGAAATAGGTGAAGGGGCCACAGCCACCCTCCAAAAAGGGCCACAGCCACCCTTAGAATGGCTACCCAAAAATAGTGATCTCGCGAAACCGGTGAGGGCGGGAAAATAAAAGAAAGGGTCACAGTCGTCCCTCAAACGGCTACAGTCAAAGGAGCGATCCCGGAACATCGATGGCGGATATTAAGAGAAAGGGCCACAACCACCCTCAAAATGGTTACATACAAAGATTGTTTCCCGGATCAGAGACGAAGAATAAAGGGTCACAGCCACCCTCCAAATGGCTACAATCAAAAGAGCTCCCGCAACATTGAAGACGGTGAGGAAAAGGTCACAGTTACCCTCCAAATGGCTACAAATACTCCCGCATCGAGGAGGAAAATAAAGTATGGGTCACAGCCACCGTTTAATCGGCTACCAAATAAAGAGTGCTTCCGCTAGGTTGAAAACCCGAAAGGGCGGCCTAGGCAAAATCAGGAAATGAGGGGCATGGTTGCAAATTCATAAATTGCAATCATGGCAAAAGGAGAGAAAATAAAAAACCGAGGGGCACGGTCGGAAATCTCTCAATCGACCGTGGCAAAAGGAAAGAAAATGAGAGATTTTCAAAAAAATAAAATAAAAAAAAAGAAGACGAAGAAAAAAGAAAAAAGAAAAAAGAGAAAGTTCTCGCTAAGTTGTCGCGCCGTGCGCAATTTAGGCAAAAATTAGGGACAAACATTCATGCGCAACACAACGCCTTCCAAAGTCAACTTCACGGCAAGTGGGACGGTTACAGTCTACTCTCGCGAGTCGCCATCCAAGGATGAGTAGGACTGTTACAGTCTGTTCCTACAAATCAATCGACGATCGGGATATGAAGTGGTCCAGTTTCCTGAGAGTCAACCCCGACGAACGAAGCCTTAGTATTCAGCCTTCGCAAGTCACGCCACTAGAAGCACTTCTCCAACGGACGCCACTAGAGGCTCTTCTCCGACATACGCCGCTAGAGGCATCGCCAAAGGGTCTCTGGTACGGTCTGACGTAGAGGTCTTCCGCCACCAGAGATATCACCAGAGGTTTTCCAGTACGGCCTGACGTAGAGGTCTTCCGTTACCACTCGCCACTAGAGGCATCGCCGAAGGGTCTCCGGTACGGTCTGACGTAGAGGTCTTCCGCCACCAGAGATATCACCAGAGGTTTTCCGGCACGGTCTGACGTAGAGGTTTTTCCGTTACCACTCGCCACTAGAGGCGTCACCAGAGGTTGTTGGTACGGTCTGACGTAGAGGTCTTCTGTTACCAATCATCACCAAAGGTTTTACTTTATTGCACGCCATTGGAGGCTTTTCCTTGTCGCTCGCCACTGGAGGCAACATCGATTAAGGTTTTACTTTACTGCATGCCACTGGAGGCTTTACTTTTCTGCACGCCACTGGAGGCTTTATTTTTCGCACGCCACTGGAGGCTCTATTTTCTGCACTACCAATGAAGGCACCGCCAATAGGGGCATCGCCGACAGAGGTTCTACTTTTTCGAACCATCAATAAAGCCAAAGGCCACCTTGGAGACTTGAAGACCCGGAAGAAGATATACTTCCTAGCCAAAATTAGTGTTTACTCGTCTTTGGACAAACCCCCTCGAATGCATTCTACGGGAGTCCGTCCAAAGAGGGGCAAGCTATAAACACCTAATTTTGTTACGCGCGACACGTATATAACACGTTAAAAATGTTATGTGTAACGCGTGTAAAAAAAGAAGTATTTAAATGTGGAAGGTCACGGGGTTGCCAAAAATAGGCTCAGTTTAAATTAGGACAATACATATGCAATAATGTGATGTAATAAATCAGAAAATATATAATATATATATTTATATATATATTTTCGGATTTAATAGGAAGAATATTGAGGGAATATTGATTTTCCAATTTTTGGGTGTCAATTTACCTATAAATAGGTACCTATTCTATGTAAAAAACACACGGAAAATTACTAGAAGAATAAAATATTATTTCTTTCGGAATTTGTGCAAATCAATTTTTTTTCTTTTCACCCGCCTGTGCCATCGCCGTTCTGCCCTACCGGAGATCGCCGGAGGTCCGCCTGCGCCGGCGCCGTCTCGTTGCCGGAGATCCCAGGCCGCCGTGTCGTCCCAGCCGTCCCTTCGCTGTCTGTCCGCGTCGTCTACCCTGCATCGACGGCCAACCACTGCTGCTGCTGGATCTGCCCGGAGCCCGTCCATACCCGCCACTGCTCGCCGCCCGTTCGCCGGAACGCCGTGACGAACCCGGAGCCTGCTGGACCGTCGCTGCCGTCGTCGCTGAAGGTCGCCGGAAGTCTTTGCCGTGGCCATCTTCTCCTCCGCTGCTGCAGGTATCCCGCTTCTGTTCTTCAAGTTTTTTTTATTAATTATTTATTAATGTTATTTTCTGTTATTTTTCTGTTTTTTTATTTATTATTTTTATTATCATTATTATTATTGATATTAGTTAATTTAGATGTAGATTAATTAGGTAACGTGTTTTACTGTATGTATATATGTGTAGGACGTATTATTATAAAATTATATCACGATTTTGAGCATGCTTGGTTTTATTAGATTTTATCTCAATTAGGAGTTTTAGATGCGTAATAGTTTTTTTTTAGAGTTTATATTTGTCGTTGATAATATTTTTCGCATGAGAGTTAGTTTAGTTTTTGATATCGTTAGATTAAGTCGGCGTAATGCATATATAAATTTTAAAATTGGCAAATGGGTTAATTAAGTACCGAAAGGGCGTAACTAGAAAAACATTTTTCATAATTCGTAATTGAACCCCCGAACTCAAATCTTGGGTCGTAGACCGATTAATGTGCTTAGGTATTTGATTCGTTATTTACCTAGGTAATTTAGGATTCTAGTTAGCCTTAATTAACTAGTGGCGACTCTTTCAAAATGCACGTTTTTCAAAACGTAAATCGCCATAGGTCTGATTTTTAGGTCCGACATCTATCATAGCTAAATTCATGATTCCCAATAAGTCACATTTTTGGGGTGTGACACTCCTCTTATATCTAATCGACAAGGGTGCTCCAATGTGTTACGCCATGGCACTAACTTTCAAAGCAACAAAAAGTGAAGCGGAGTATGAAGCTTTGATAACGAGTTTAAGGATAGCTAAAGGGGTACGAGTAAAACATCTCAAGGTCACGTGCGACTCCCAGCTAGTCGTAAATCAAGTGAAAGGAAATTACATAGCAAAATCTGAAAACATGCAAAAATTCCTGCAGCGGGAAAAGGAGTTAATCACAAGTTTTGATAGCTTCGACACTGAATCGGTTCCAAGGGACCAAAATCAGGAGGCAGATGCCTTATGCAAATTTTCTTTGGGGGCAGAGTCATTGAAATAAGTTCACTTTGTAGAACAAATGAGGTTTTCCATCACACAAAAACTAGAAGTTTTGACTATAGACGAATGAGAGGCTTGGATGACTCCAATGCGTCGTTACATCAGTGAAGGAGTACTGCCAGAAGACAAGGTAGAAGCAACCAAGATTGAAAGATTGGCTGTAAATTACTCAATTATGGACAACCGGCTCTATAAAAAAGGGTATTCTACACCTTTTCTAAATTGCATAACATACCCGACACAGAAAGAGTGCTGGGAGAGCTACATGAAGGGGAGGCTGGATGCCACGAAGGAGCAAGATCAATTATCCGAAAGGTCTTAAATTTGGGATACTATTGGCCAACAATGGACAAGGAAGCGAAGGAATTGGTGCAAA
Source organism: Clarkia xantiana subsp. parviflora (assembly GCA_036873135.1). NCBI lineage: Eukaryota > Viridiplantae > Streptophyta > Magnoliopsida > Myrtales > Onagraceae > Clarkia > Clarkia xantiana. The sequence goes on from JAPTYO010000001.1 coordinate 16,109,327, forward strand.
AATGCAAACACTACCAGAGATACTCTCGAAACATAACTGCCCCAGCAGCCAACCTCAGCTCAATATCAAGTGCATGGCCATTTGCCCAATGGGGGATCGATATGATAGGACCCTTACCAAAAACAAAAGGGCAAAATAAATTCATATTGGTAGTAGTAGACTACTTCTCCAAATAAATAGAGGAAAAAGCAATGGGAAGAACAACGGATGATCAAATCATTATCTTCATAAAGTCACACATTGTCTCAAGATACGATGTACCAAAGATTTTAATAAGTGACAATGGTCCCCAATTCAAGAGAAGGAAAATGTAATGGTATTGCAAAGAGTTGAACATAGAACATCGCTTCGCATCAGTGAAACACCCCCAAACAAATGGATTGGTGGAATCAGCTAACAAAATAGTGCTGGACGGTCTGAAAAAAAGACTACATGCTACCAAGGAAGTTGGGTAGATGAATTAGAAAATGTCTTATGGGCAGTATGAACAACATCAAAGATATCAACAGGAGAAACACCGTTCGGTTTGGTATACGGGACGGAGGCAGTGGCACCAGCAGAGATGGCAGTAGCGTCACTCAGAACGAATTATTTCGAGGAACATGAAAACGATAAAGCTAGGCTCCTAAATTTGGACCTAGTGGGTGATAAAAGTTGGAATTCCGAAGAAGCACAAGCAAGGATGCGTCTGGCATCTGCCAAATACTGCAACCAGCAAGTCAGAGAAAGACAATTCCATGTGGGAGAGTTGGTCCTAAGAAGAAATGAGTTCTCACATCTTGATCAGGTAAGAAAAATGTCTCCAAAGTGGGAGGGTCCATACAAGATAGCATCAATCCCATACATAAACGCATATCGTCTTGATGATGGAGATGGATACATTTCGACAAACACATTTAGTGGGGAGCGCTAGAAGAAGTTCCATGTCTAAACTTAATAACAGAGTCAAGATAAGTGAATCTCGAGAATAAGGGCAAGTCAAACATTTGTGTTAACCATTCTATTAGAAGAGGAACTCAATGGCTGCATAACCTCTGAAGCAAACATGCGCAATCAAGATACCACACTCAACAACGAAAACCATATCCTTGGATTTATCTTTCTTCATAAGCATATCTATCTCTCTAGCTTTTCATAAAGACTTATCTTAGTTTTTCAATTTATGCATCGAGAAAATCTTTCCAAAAGGATGTCTTAGGACTCCATCAGCATGCTCTTTTGTAAATAATACATACATGCACCAAGAGAAATTAAAGTTCATTCCAATACTTACAAGATTCAGATGATGCACTCACTGAACAAACCTTACTCAGATATGACAACCAAGGGTTTTGTCACTTTCAACGCCCATAAGAGCGTATCTTGAAAGCAGTTCATACACTACAATTACACCCTGCGTCTTCCAGGAGCCTATCCTGCGATCTGTGCTTTCCAAGAGTCTTTCTTGCGAACAGTTTTCGACGCCCACAAGAGCGTATCTTTAAAGCAGTTCATACACTGCAAATACACCCTGCGCCTTCTAGGATCCTATCATGCGATATGTGCTTTCCAGGAGCTTATCCTTCAATCTGCGCCTTCCAGGAGCATATCATGCGATCTGTGCCTTCCAGGAGCCTATCTTGCGAATAGTTTTCGACGCCCATAAGAGCGTATCTTGAAGCATTTCATACACTGCAATCACATTTATGTGCCTTCCAGGAGCCTATCCCGCGAACAATTTTTGACGCACACAAGAGTGCATCTTGAAGTAGTTCATACACTACAATAACATTTTGCGCCTTCCGGGAGCCAATCCCGCGAATAATTACCAATGCCTAAAATGGATATATCTTAAGATCAGTTCATACAGTGCAATTATATTCTACACCATCCAAGACTTAATACTGCAGACACTCCCAACACTCTCAAGAGTGTGTCTTACACTTACTTTCAACACCGACAAGAGCGTATCTTGTAAATATTTTAAACACCTCCAGGACCATGTCCTGCACATGCTCTCAATGCCCCTAGGAGCGTATCCTACAAATGCTTTACAACGTACCCAAGAACGTATCTTGAGAAAGCCTTCTTTATTAGAAGTAAGGTTACGTAATATATGAAAAGTTGTCTATACTAGCAATGCAGGAATGATAAGGAACAAGGATAACAATAATGAGGACAAACACACCAACAGACAGTCAAACACAAACACGATCATAAAGTGCAATCAAGACACTCAAAACCCAAAAGAAAAGCTACGACACATATGTCAAGTAGCAAACTACAAGCATCCAAGTACGAAGTAAGAAAGATAGACTCAACCCAACACGGGAAGGAAAGCAAACAGACATACACATACGAAAGTAGATAAACCATCAAACAGATGCAATCTGCGAATCTTCACGATCCTGATGATCGGAAGAGGACCCGCCAATGGAACTGGATGATGAAGAGGAGACACTCAACTCAGCATCATCAACATTAATGACATTTTCGGGCACAGGGTAACAACTTCTTTTCCAACCATTGCAACATGCCCTCTCAAAAAAGCAACATGTCCCAAGGCAAGATGCATTATATCACAACAAACCCAAGGAGATAATCGTTTAAACACCAGAAAAGGGGAATATGACAGCGAAAGCAATGTATACTAACACAACCAGTCGCTAGTCACCACCTGAAACAGTGAACACAAAAACCACAGGGACAAGAAGTAGATGAAAAAATGCAAGGCATTCTATTACTCAGGAAAGGTAGATTGATCCTTCAGAGAAATAGCATACTCAACAAGGTAGCTAGAAAAATCACAAAGCAGGTGAAAAGGAAAATCAAGGGCAGCCGCAAACATCCGTTCAGCAATCATTTTCTCGAAAGCTCGTTTGGCTAAATTGAACCGAACTTCAAGATCAGCTTGAAAGGAAGGATAATTCCTATATTCGAATATGGCAAGCATCTCTTCTTCCACTCGAAACACACTCTCATAAGATACCAATTCAGCAGCACGTAGAACCTTATCACAGGCAGCCTGACAATGCAATTTTGCAATCTCAGCCTTGAGAGAAATAATACGATCTTGTAGAGCACTACACTTGGCGTCAAGGATACGACCCTCTTCCAAAGCCTAACAAATTTAGCAGCAAGCTGAACTTGTACATCCTGAAATAACTCCTTCTCCTCCAAGAGCCCACAACAGAGGTCGCCAGATGGCCTATGTCAGAAACACCCTAGCCAAGAACAAACAATCATCAAAAGTGGAACAAGTGTAAAACGACACTTGATAAAATAGCGAAGAAGATAAGTACAGAAGCAAAAATAGATAAGGCCCCACAAACTATCTCGGGAAACTCCCTAAATCGGCTAGGGGGCAACATACGATCACTTGGTGGAATAGCAGCTTGTAAAACCTGAACCCCAACCTCAAGAGCAAGTAATGAAGACCGGTTGTCAAAACGACACTTATCCCCAGAAGAAAAGGGAACCCAATTAGAACCAATAACATCATCACATCGAGGATGAACTAAGTCTCTTCGTCACAACCTAGGGAGTCTGATTCTACCTACAATGGAAATACCCAAATCAACAAATAGAGAACTACAAGGCACATACAAAAATAAGAACATGCCTGCTAAATCCGACTTGACACTCGGCACACGTCCCCTGGACAGGGGGGTGGGCAAGAGATGAGGGTAACGTAATTAGGAAGCCCACCCCCACCAACATACGGACCCTTGTCACCACGAGAAAGAACTCTAGTAGCAACAACCCATTTTGCATGAACAGTTGAGGGTCCGGTCCCGAAATCAGACTTCTCCCTCGTTAAGGATCCTCCCACCATTGTCCCCCCAAAGAGCTCGTCAACTATAGGAACGCGTCCTGACACTAAAAACAACCGCCCCGAAAGACAACAGCAAACGGGAAAACAACCAAACGCTTAGTTTGAAAGAAGGAGCAAGGGAAAAAAAGAAGAGGAAAAAATTATTTTGAAAGAATACCAAAACACGGGGGCAATCATCTAAGATGGAAAATCTGCAATGTCTGAGAAAGGATGTCAGAAACCAAAATATATCCTACATGCGTGCACACAATACGGGGAAAGTTAGGCGACTAACAAACCGAATTACCCTCGGGGAAAACGATCCTTCACACAGATCAGTTGAGGAACCAAGATACTTCCAAGATGGCAGAACTGAGTAAGCGACCCGATCAATTGAGGAAAACTGAAAAGGAGGATGATGATCACAAAAATGAGGTAAACCTTCCCCCTTTTTATAATGGAATAGATTAGGGTTTATTGAAGTCTTTTAATCTTCACCATCCATTCCCAAGTAAGGGAATTAAAGGGACAGAATTTAAAGGTGACAACTTTACTCTCTTTAACAATAGTTAACTACATCTCTACCCATGTTAGTATTTCCATATCCATTTATCATCCATCCTATACTTAGAAATTTTCCATACATGATTAGTATATTTTTTACATATAGAATCACCCTGGAGTATGTCGACATAAAGGATGTCGCCTTTGAAGTTGTCATTGGCTTTTCATCAAAGGACAAAGAACACATTGCGTACCACGACGCCTTGGCCATAACCACGCAGAAGCCGACAAGAAGTCGACTTGGATCCTCCCACAGGCCTGTTGCCACATCCAATGCCTTCTTTATGCCAACAAGAATTCGCACAGTACGACCAAGGAGTCCTCCAATACAAAGGTGTCAACCCGCCATCAACTGTCACTCCCACCATGATGACCGCGCTCGAAGAGCTGCTTGCATTCCGAAAGATGTTAAGGAACCAAGGATATGCCTCGCCACCACCACCTATGCCTCCAATCAACGGACAAGTCGAGGAGATAAGAACAAAGTCCCGAGTCACAAGTCATCAAGACATCAAGACATACCGCACCAAGGAATAAGGGGCAATACATGGAAGGTGCCTTCCAGTACCGACAACCAATGCAAGGAGCCGCACGCTCATACAACCCGTATGTGATAGCACAACACCAAGAAGGGACATGGAAACAACCTCCAACCAAGGAAGGTTCTTCCACGAGGACAAGCCAAGACGATGCGAACATCCGTCACAAGGAGGGACGGAAAAAACCTGTTAATGACGATGATGTCCCTATCACGGGAGTTACAACAAGAACCTTGAAGGCAATAATTGAGGAAAAGATAGACGCTTCCTAGGAAAAGAGACAACCGCAACAAAAGAGGCCATTCCAGTCAGACGTCCAAAGGCTCAAAAAGACCAATCTCGCCAAATGTGTTCCATTGAACACACCGTTGTCCGTCATCTTGAAAGAGATAAAGAAGACCCAGTTGTGGAAAAATCCCTTAAATTTCCGCAAGGGCCCATTGGGAAAAGATGAAAGCAAATGGTGTGAAAAATTTTCATCACTTAGAAAAAATTTGACCGATTTGGGGCTAAGTATTCTAATGCATTTTATCAAACACCTTGTATGCATGGTAAAGATAACTAGGTACATAGTGATTTCAAGATTGAATCAAGGCCAAAAGAAATCAAGAAATGTCCAACCATGTACGGAAGAACTCACCAACACGAAGCAAGTCCAAATTGACACGTGCCACACCGGAATCCAATTAATATCAACAATGATGTGTCTACTCCAAATCTATGATCTCAAAAGTTTCATCTTCATCAAGAATAGAGAGCTTCTTGGAGATTTATCTATGAAGGATGTAAGATAATGAGTATTCTCTCTCCTAATTTTTACTAATAGTGCCTGATGGATATACGCCCAGTTTGAACCCGTTGACTTCCGAATTGTTTTATTTTTATTACCCCGTTAATGATTGTAAATCGAAACTTCAACCCGAACACTTCGCGAAAACACCAACGGTCCGGACGAGGCCGAAGCACTCGTCCGACCAAGTTAGACTCACCTAGGTGAGGTCGGGTTGGCCAACCCTATCTCCCCTAGGAGGGGTTGGGTGGCCTCACCCAACCCCTACCCTTGGGGGTCGGATTTTCCTTCCCCCCAAGGGCCCCGGCACCACTCTTGGACTCCCATACTCGGTTTATTTCCGCCAACCTTCTCCGTATCCTAAGGTCTTAATTACGTACTTAAAGGTTAGTTAACTGTGTTTAAAAGTTAACGATGTCATTAAGCCACCTTAATGACACCGTTGCCTATAAATACCACACCTCCACTATTCATTAGGGGATCTTGGCAAGTTGCATAATTTTGCTCTGACATCTCTCTAACTTTATCTCTCTAAAACCGTACTGACTTAGGCATCGGAGAGGGTTCATCAGGCACCACCCCCCCCTCTGTGCCTGGTATTGCCCCTCTTGCAGGGTGGCAAGGAGAAGAGAGCCAAGGAAGCAGAAGAGCATAGAGCAGAAGTACAAGCCTCAGGGGGTCAGAAGGAGAGAAGGAAAGGAGGTCAGAAGGAGAGAAGGAAAGGAGGTCAGAAGGAGAGAAGGAAAGGAGGTCAGAAGGAGAGAAGGAAAGGAGGTCAGAAGGAGAGAAGGAAAGGAGGTCAGAAGGAGAGAAGGAGAGGAGGTCAGAAGGAGAGAAGAGAAGGACATATATCAGAACGACTACCCCAAGGGAGTAGAAAGGCATGGATCAGAACGACTAGCCCTAGGAACACTGAACCCGACATTTCATTAGTGGGAGATAAATTCTAGATTGACGACCCGTTGACCTAGACTTTATAACCTAACACTTGGCGCCGTCTGTAGGCTTCGAACAGAAAGCCTGGCAATAACAAGAGCAATGACGAACAGATTGGTGTCTAGGCATCACCGCCCACCTGGGGGCAATAGGCAAGAAAGACAACATATACCTCCAGCAAGGCAGACTAACCCAGAGAAACAGCCTGCACACCCAGAGCCTCAAGTAACCCCACAGGCACCCCAGCCCAACAACCAGGAGGGAGGACCCTCACGCCCAGCTGGGGATGAGTCTTCCACAGCTTCAACTCCATTGACTAGGAAGCCACAGGGACAGGAGGGCAACAAGGAGTGCCATCCCAATACACGGCACCTCCACAGGGATATCACTATGAGGCACAACCTCAAGGGTACCCATATGAAAAATTAACTCAAAGGAATGACAATCGTGCCCACACAACCAACACAAGGCCGGCATACACACAGGGAGCACATACAGTGACTCCAGGGCTGATGAGTGCCTCGGACGAGCTACTAGCTTACAGAGAGACCCTAAGGAATAGGCAGGAAAGGAAACACCGACAGGAAGGAGAAGAAGCTCATGAAGAGGAGCAAATCCCAACGGAAGAACGCCACTCGCACCCTCGAACAGGGCAGCGAGGAGAACAAAGGAGAGACAACCAAAGGCCACCCCCAGGGGGAAGGCAGCAGCAGTCTGTGCCTCCAAGGCAGCAACAGACACAACAGGATGCCAGGGCATACACCCCTCTGGGGGCAGATAGACAGTCAAGACCTCCAAGGAGGTATGAATTCAACCAAGTACCCCAACAGGGACATACACCGCACTAAGGGAGGACATACATGCCAGACCAACAAGGATATATGAGTTCCAACATCCACCCTGGCAATGTACACATACAGTCCGTATCACCACAGACATGACCAAGGGACATACCAAGGAAAGCTCAAAGGGAGGGACATAGTCCCAACAACACAACAAGGCAACCACCTACCCATGATACAGCACGACAGGTCCAAACCCCTCATGCATTACAACCCTTGGCACACATCCCCCTAGGACAGGGGAGCAGTCCAAAAGACAAGAATTTGAACAGGGGACTCATAGAGTACCACACCATGTTAGTACATAGCTACTACAATGGGAAGTCTCATGGAGAGACGTAGTAGAGTGAGATCGCACATAGCATACATGAAGGATACACCTCCACCTAGTCCGTCCTGCAAGGATGCGACCTTATATTCCTCAAGTGGAAGGAATACACACAGACTAATGGAGGAAAACAGTTACATTACCAAGGAAGCAGGGGATATCAACACCCCCACACCCATATCCTTCCCATATCCTCTTATTTAATTTAACTGCATAACAAGTCAACTCCCTAAAAGGGGTAGATTTTGATACTTGATATCAACATGTTTTCCAAGAATGACCATACCGGACGCCTTCGGGCTCCGTGATATATATATACACAGGTGGACCACTATAAGAATCCGTAAAAGGCCGTCGCCAATCAAGAGATGCACAAACAACAAATTCCTCAATCCCAAAGAACACCTATAAGGTCAAGTTTCTGGGAAAGGTCACAAGATGGAAGGCTCACTTACAAAAATAAGTTGAGCACTCCCAACATCCTATAGAGGAACTACCATGAAGGTCACAAAGGATTACCCCTACTATAACCTTCCACTAAGCATCCTAGGGCCAAGTCTGTCAAAGGATCCCATTGGGCATTGGTATGCAAGGGGGGCACCAGTCACAACATGCCCTCCCCACAAACGCCCATTAGCATGAGAGGGGGTAGCCGCGAACACATCCCTCCAAAAATGGAGGAAACCATATCACATGGGCAACACCCACCATCAGAGACAAACACCTCCAGCGGATCTTTATGATTTCACCTAGTAAGCTCATCCCAGGTAATGGAATACACTTCCATAAAAAATGCTCAAGGACACCAAACCTAGCAAAGGAAGAATGGCGACACCATCATCAAGCTTTTAAAAAGGGACATGGAAAACATAGTATTTCCACACAGTGATATATTAGTCATAAGAGAGGGAATCACCAACTTTGACATGAAGAGAACCATAGTGCATGAAGGGAGTCCGTCAGACATCTCCCATGACCAACCATTGATGATACTAGAGAAGAGTCAGGCATACCTAATACCAAAGGACCCCCTACTAGTAAAGGTGGTCAGAACATCAACACACCCATTAGGGACACGGCACTGCAAATGAACCAGGAATAAGGATGGAACACATATCCTTACAAGTATCCTTACAAGTATCCATGCATTTATCCTTGCAAAAATAAACTCAGTAGATAAAGAGGTTATCTAATAGATGACTATGTGATCGATTATATATGATCCTAACCCGGAGATCCTTGGACTCCGTATTATATATGCAATGAATAACATGCTCATCAAAGATAGGTACACGAAGATTCAAGACAGCGCCATAAAGATTAGGCGCATAGCTCTACCAAGTACGACACATTGGAGTGTTCATAAATACTCCTTCGCCATCTCACAAGAAAGGAAGGCAACCAAGGATACAAGTCCTAATAGAATAAACATCGGTAGAAAATCCTTTCATTGAAGTCATGCACCAAGAGAGGAACTCTAAAGATGCAAGATTAGCAAAAGAGATAGCGCAACAACTAGAGTATGAAAAAGGAGATACATCTCCTATCAAGAGCCTCAGGGCAGGATAATAGTTCTACAAGATCAACCAAAGAAGAGCTCAAAAGCATAGGGAGTAAGGTTTCATGATCGACCCTCACACTAGACGCACATCCCGATTAACCACCTTGTCTGCAAATGATAAGACATGTGACTCTGGCGTCCCATCAAGAGGAGAACCCCGATAAAAGGGGCAGTAGAAAAATATCCCGCCTTTAAGGCCATACGCCGAATACATGATGAATGAAGGTTATGACAAAACAAATAAGGAGGGACTTGTCAGCTCAACACACCTCAAACACGTATACGTACGCAATACAAATGCAGCCTCTAATGAAGTTATCCAACAAGGAATAGCCAATACGGGGGCAAACCCATGGAAAATCATGGAGCATCACCTGCAAACCTAAAGGAAAACACCCTTTTTAGATTCAATTCCTAATTCAAAGGAAGTATATAATCAACATTCAAGGTGGGAGGAGCATGACCAATGTGACACCCCCTAAAGGCATTGAAGAATACTCCAATGTGAAGGAAAATGCAAAGCACACTAAGTGCCACAACACTCCAAGAAGATTATCACAGCCTGGTCAAACCCCCTCGTGCCCGAGCAAAGAGCATGGATCAGATTAACTAGTCCGAAACACACCTACAAGATTAACAACTCAAGACACCATTCTATGAGAGAGCTTTTCAACCTAAATACAATCCCTTCCAAGATACGTTACTCCTACTATATCATCACCGCAGAAGTGTTTTTTCTAAAAAAACACAAGGAAGGGGGGGAAAGAATTTACAAGCACCCCTAAAGATACATCCGACAAAGGCATTATCCAAACCATGCCTATGACTGAAACAAGCAAGCATGAGAAAGAGTAAATCCTACAAGAGACATTCATCGCATTCAAACAAGCAGACAAGGGAGCCCCGAGCATAAGAGGCACCAAACCAAGAAAATGAACGAGGGGCCTTCAACGGCCAAATATGAAAGGCGGTATGACCACCAAGCAACTTGGGGGCGCCAAACGAATAAGTGCTTGGTAGTCCACCTAAGCGTAAAAGAAGAGATTAGAGGCAGAAGATCACAAGAACATGCAATACCACTTCTCCTAGAAGAGGTCACATAAGAGGAAAACATCCTCAACTCCATGCACGAACTCGTCCTAAGTTGGCAGCACACAAACATCGCCCTCGAAAGGTGATCTCCCACGTTGAAGAAAAAGCGTGGTAACAGGCAATATCATAGAAGGAAAAGTCAAGTAAAGACTCGAAAAGCATACCAAAAATGCACCATACATGAGAAGGGACACAAGATAAGGTAATATTATGAGCCCTCCGGGAGCCAATCCCGCGAACACATTCGACGCCCCCAAGAGCGTATATTGAGAGTAGTTCTAAAAATACGAACCTTGTGCCCTCCGGGAGCCTATCCCGAGAACAGATTCGACGCCCCCAAGAGCGTATCTTGAGAGTAATTTTTATACTACGAACTTCGACGCCCCCAAGAGCGTATCTTGAGAGTAGTTTTTATACTACGACCTTCGACGCCCCCAAGAGCGTATCTTGAGAGTAGTTTCAATACTACGACTTTCGACGCACCAAGAGCGTATCTTGAGAGTGGTTTCCAAAAACTACGAACTTCGACGCCCCCAGGAGCGTAGCTTGAGAGTAGTGTTCATACTACGACCTTCGACGCCACCAAGAGCGTATTTTGAGAGTAGTTTCTATACTACGACCTTCGACGCACCAAGAGCGTATCTTGAGAGTGGTTTCCAAAAACTACGAATTTCGACGCCCCCAGGAGCGTATCTTGAGGTAGATTTGCAACCTACCAGATTCGACGCCCCCAAGAGCGTATCTTGAGGTAGAAAAAACACTACCAGATTCGACGCCCCCAAGAGCGTATCTTGAGGTAGATTTCAAACTACCAGTTTCGACGCCAACCAGGAGCGTATCTTTGGTCTAACTTGTGCCCTCCGGGAGCCTATCCTGTGAAACGTTAAGTGCCCTCCGAGAGCCTGTCTCGTGAACAGTTTTCGACGCCAACCAGGAGCGTATCTTTGGTCTAACTTGTGCCCTCCGGGAGCCTATCCTGTGAAACGTTAAGTGCCCTCCGAGAGCCTGTCTCGTGAACAGTTTTCGACGCCAACCAGGAGCGTATCTTTGGTCTAACTTGTGCCCTCCGGGAGCCTATCCTGTGAAACATTAAGTGCCCTCCGAGAGCCTGTCTCGTGAACAGTTTTCGACGCCAACCAGGAGCGTATCTTTGGTCTAACTTGTGCCCTCCGGGAGCCTATCCTGTGAAACGTTAAGTGCCCTCCGAGAGCCTGTCTCGTGAACAGTTTTCGACGCCAACCAGGAGCGTATCTTCGGTCTAACTTGCGCCCTCCGGGAGCCTATCCTGTGAAACGTTAAGTGCCATCCGAGAGCCTGTCTCGTGAACAGATTCGACGCCCACCAAGAGCGTATCTTTGGTCTAACAGTACCACATATACCATTTTAAGGGTATTGATGGATATACGCCCAATTTGAACCCGTTGACTTCCAAACCGTTATATTTTTATCGTCCCATTAACGATTGTAAATCGAAACTTCAACCCGAACACTTCGCGAGAACATCAACGGCTCGGACGGGGCCGAAGCGCCCGTCCGGCCAAGGTAAACTCACCTAGGTGAGGTTGGGTGGCCACACCCGACCTCCCCTAGGAGAGATCGGGTCAGCCAACCCGATCTCTCCTAGGGGAGATCGGGTGGACCAACCCGATCTCTCCTAGGAGAGATCGGGTCGGCCAACCCGATCTCTCCTAGGAGGGATGGGGTTGGCCAACCCCATCCCCCCTAGGAGGGGTTGGGTGCCCTCACCCAACCCCTACCCTTGGGGTCGGATTTCTCCCCCCCCCCCCCAAGGGCCCCTGCGCCATTTTCGGACACCCACACCCGGTCCACGTCGCCTACCTTCTCCGTATCCTAAGGCCTTAATTGTGCGTTTAAAGGTTAATTAACTGTGTTTAAAGGTTAACGATGTCATTAAGCCACCTTAATGACACTGTTGCCTATAAATACCCCACCTTCTCAACTCATTTGATCATCTTGGCAATTTGGATTATTTTGCTCTGACATCTCTCTAGTTTATCTCTCTAAGAAGAATACTGACTTAGGCATCGGAGAGGGTTCACCAGGCACCACCCCCCCCTCCGTGTCTGGTACTGCCCCTTCTGCAGGGTAGAAGGAGAGAGGAAGCAAAGGAAGGAAGGAAGGAAGGAAGGAAGGAAAGACATAGGCTAAGACAGGGCAACTCAGGAATACCGGATCACACACATCCCCAGTAAGGAGTGAGATCAAAGCCGACCACCCGTTGACCTAGATCTCATAACCTAACACTTGGCGCCGTTTGTGGGAATCGGACAGAAAGCCTAATTATCACCAGCTAGATGGCAGGCGTATATGTCATTCATGGGGGTTATGGAGCTGGAGGAGAGTCAGCGAATGCCAGAGAAGCATATATGGCAGAGTTAGGGGCTCCTAAGCCAAAAGAAGAACAAGCAGAAGGAAAGAGAGAAGACATAATAGAATTTTCAAGAAGAGACATGGAGCATGTGTTACCAGACAACAAGGATGCCTTGGTCATAACAATGAAGATCACTGATATGGACATTGGGAGAATCCTAATAGACAGTGGAAGCTCACCCAACATCATTAGCAAGAAAGTCCTCAACATACTAGGAGTAAGGCCAAGTAGCATAAAACAGGTTCACTCCCCCTTGGTAGGATTTTCAGGAGAGCCAACATACCCACTGGGGGCAGTCACACTACCTGTGACACTGGGTACAGGCCAGAGGCAGCTAAAGATTGATGTCCCATTCTTCATCACAGAAGAAATGGAGGAGTACAATGGGGTCCTGGGTACCACTACAATCAACAAGTGGGGTATGGTACCATCAACACTACATCAGAAAGTGAAATTCCCCACAGGCCAATGAATAGGGGAAGTAAAAGGTAACCAGAAGGTAGCAAGGAAATGTGCAAGGATTGCACTAGGCAAGAGGAAGAAAACAAGAGAAGTCCTACTAGTAGATGAGGACCCAAGAGAAGATCATGGAAGACCAGCCCCCATGGAGGAACTAAAAGAGATACTCATAGAAGAACCCGATAGGAAGGCCAAAATCGGGACTGCCTTATCTCAGGAAGAGGAAAACCACTTAGTAGCTTTACTAAGGGAATACAAGGATCTGTTCGCCTGGTCACCAAGCGATATGCCAGGAATATCAGAAGAGGTAATCTCACACAAGCTCAATATAGACGCGGCAACGCGACCAACAACACAGAAGGTGAGACCAATGGGAGGAAGCAAAAAGATAGCTATCCAAGAAGAAGTAGAAAAGCTACTAAAGGCAAAGTTCATCAAAGAAATCAGATTCCAGACATGGGTGGCAAACCCAGTACTGGTAAAGAAGCCGGGGGGAAGTTGGAGAATGTGCATCGACTATCGTGACTTAAACAAAGCATGCCCAAAGGACTCATATCCGCTACCAAGAATAGATCAGTTAGTGGATGCAACATCAGGTCACCAACTAATGAGCTTCATGGATGCATACTCAGGATACAACCAGATAAAAATGGCCCCCGAGGACGCCCCTCACACAGCATTCTATGCTGATAGCGAGATATACCATTACACGGTGATGCCCTTCGGACTCATAAATGCTGGAGCAACATATCAAAGAATGGTCAACAAAATCTTTGGGGACATGATAGGAAAGACAATGGAGGCATATGTGGACGATATGATAGTCAAATCCAAAGAGAAGAAGGACCATGTGGAGAACCTTCGCTCAACATTCGAGAGGATGAGGCAGTACCAAGTCCGTCTAAATCCGAAAAAATGCGCATTTGGGGTGCAATCAGGGAAATTTTTAGCCTTCATGGTAAGCCAGCGAGGCATAGAGGTAAACCCCGAAAAACTTCAAGCAATTGAAGAAATGCAGTCACCTACGAAGCACAAAGAGGTTCAACGACTGAACGGGAGGTTGGCAGCCCTTAACAGATTCCTATCCAAAATAGGAGACAAGGCATTACCCTTCTTTGAGGTACTAAGGGCAAACAAGAAATTTGAATGGACACCGAGATGTGAGGAAGCCTTCCAGCAACTCAAGCAACACCTAAAAACACTACCGCCCTTAGCAAAGCCTACACCAGGGGAGCCCCTCTACCTCTACATCTCCGTGAGCAATGTGGCAGTAAGCTCGGTGCTAATTAAAGAAGAAAACGCTGCACAATTGCCGGTATACTTCGTAAGCAAAACATTGGCAAAGTATGAGATCAACTACTTGCCAATAGAAAAGTACCTCTATGCACTGATTATATCAGCAAGAAAGTTGAGACCGTATTTTCATGGGCATGAAGTAACAGTCCTCACAGACCAACCATTGAAACACCTCCTACAGAGACCAGACACATCGGGAAGACTGACCAAATGGGCAATTGAGCTAAGTGAGTTTCGCATTCATTTCGCCCCAAGAACAGCCATAAAGGGTCAGGCTCTAGCAGATTTTATCGCCGAATTCACTGGAATTAATCCAGACGAAGACTTGGGAGAAGTCAAAACTACATGCGAGGCAAGTAGTAGTCAGGAGAAACAATCAGAAGAATTATGGGAGATGCATACTGATGGGTCATCCAACGGAGGAGGTTCAGGTGCAGGCCTCTTACTATACCCACCAAACAGCGATACACCTATGCGCTATGCCATGGCACTTACCTTTAAGGCAACAAACAATGAGGCTGAGTACGAAGCACTAATAACTGGCCTGAGAATAGCCAAAGGAGTAGGGGCAAAGCATTTAAGGGTCAAGTGTGATTCTCAACTAGTTGTCAATCAAGTGAAAGGAATCTACACTGCAAAGTCCGAAAACATGCAAAGATACTTACAGCAAGCTAAGGACCTGATAAAGAGCTTCCAAAGCTTCGACATTGAGTCAGTCCCAAGAGAACAAAACCAAGAGGCAGACGCCTTAAGTATACTAGCCTTAGGGGCAGAAGCAGGCAAAGAGGTTCACTTCGTAGAGCAAAGAATGCAATCAGTGATAGAACAAATGGAGGTTCTAGCAATAGATGAAGCAGAAGCCTGGATGACACCAATGCGACAATACATCATGGAAGGAAAGCTCCCAAAAGATAAGGTGGAAGCAGTCAAGATTGAAAGGATGGCTAGGAATTACGCAGTGATGGACAATGAACTCTACAAGAAAGGATACTCCACACCTTTCCTCAAATGCATAGCATACCCAGAAACAGAGAGAGTGCTTGCAGAACTCCATGAGGGAGATGCGGGGTGCCATGAAGGAGCACGGTCAATAAGCCGAAAGGTCTACAACCTAGGATACTATTGGCCATCAATGAGCAAAGAAGTAGCAGACTTGGTACAAAAATGTGATCACTGCCAAAGGTACTCCAGAAATATAACAGCCCCACCAGCAAAGCTAAGCTCCATTTCAGGAGCCTGGCCTTTCGCGCAATGGGGGATTGATTTGATAGGCCCCCTACCAAAAACAAAAGGTCAGAAGACTTGCATAATTGTTGCAATAGACTACTTCTCCAAGTGGATAGAAGCAAAGGCAATGGGGAAGACAACAGACGACCAAGTCGTCAATTTCATCCAATCTCACATTGTCTCGAGGTACGGGGTGCCAAGAGCAATAATAAGTGACAATGGCCCACAATTCAAGAGCAAGAAATTGCAGTGGTATTGCGAAAGACTGAATATAGACCACCGTTTCGCATCAGTAAAGCACCCTCAGACAAACAGACAGGTAGAATCGGCAAACAAGATAGTGCTAGATGGCCTAAAGAAACGACTCCACGCCACCAAGGGAAGTTGGGTAGATGAGCTGGAAAATGTTCTATGGGCAGTACGGACAACACCAAAGATATCCACAGGAGAAACGCCATTTGGCCTAGTGTACGGAACTGAAGCGGTGGCACCAGCAGAAATAGCTGTACAATCACTGAGGACCAAGTACTTTGAGGAGCATGAGAACAACAAAGCAAGACTTTTAGATTTAGACATGGTGGAGGATAAAAGGTGGAATTCAGAAGAAGCACAGACACGAATGCGCCTTGTCTCAGCAAGATACTACAACCGCCAAGTCAAGGATAGACAATTCCACGTAGGAGAACTGGTACTAAGAAGGAATGAGTTCTCACACTTAGACCAAGTCAGAAAATTATCTCCGAAGTGGGAAGGACCATACAAGATAGCGTCAGTTCCCTACATAAACGCTTACCGCCTCGAAGATGGGGAGGGGTATATCTCCACAAACACCTTCAGTGGAGAGCACCTAAAGAAGTACTACGTATAAGAAGAAAGCACAAGCAAAAGACCATATCCTTAGTTTCATATTTCATATTTTGCATGTTCCAGCTTTCCAAATTTTCAAAAAAACAACTTTTGAGAAGGAGAACTCACGAAGTTACTCCAACTCTACAACTATCTTTGATTCCTACAAAGGATGTCTTGGTGCACCAAGGCATCCCACGTGTACAAAAACATGAATGCTCCTAAGGGAGTACAAGTTACTCAAAAGTATTTTCCAGTGAATGTAGTGGTATAATCACGAAGTTATCCTTACACAGATATAACTTCAAGTCAATGACAGGTTCGACGCCCCCAAGAGCGTATCTTGAGAGTAGTTTTCATACTACGACATTCGACGCCCCCAAGAGCGTATCTTGAGAGTAGTGTTCATACTACGACCTTCGACGCCCCCAAGAGCGTATCTTGAGAGTAGTTTTCATACTACGACATTCGACGCCCCCAAGAGCGTATCTTGAGAGTAGTGTTCATACTACGACCTTCGACGCCCCCAAGAGCGTATCTTGAGAGTAGTTATTACACTACGACCTTCGACGCCCCCAAGAGCGTATCTTGAGAGTAGTTATTACACTACGACCTTCGACGCACCAAGAGCGTATCTTGAGAGTGGTTTCCAAAAACTACGAACTTCGACGCCCCCAGGAGCGTATCTTGAGAGTAGTGTTCATACTACGACCTTCGACGCCCCCAAGAGCGTATCTTGAGAGTAGTCATTACACTACGAACTTCGACGCACCAAGAGCGTATCTTGAGAGTGGTTTCCAAAAACTACGAATTCGACGCCCCCAGGAGCGTATCTTGAGGTAGATTTGCAACCTACCAGATTCGACGCCCCCAAGAGCGTATCTTGAGGTAGAAAAAACACTACCAGTTCGACGCCCCCAAGAGCGTATCTTGAGGTAGATTTCAAACTACCAGTTCGACGCCCACCAGGAGCGTATCTTTGGTCTAACCTGAGCCCTCCGGGAGCCTATCCTGTGAAACGTTAAGTGCCATCCGAGAGCCTGTCTCGTGAACAGTTTTCGACGCCCACCAAGAGCGTATCTTTGGTCTAACAGTACAACGTATACCGTGTAAGGGGTATCAGAAGAGATCATCACACCATGCTCAGAAGGATACCACGAGAAAGAAATTTCTAAGTAAAGTAATGTGAAGAACAAGTAATGTTTTTTCTTTATGAAATGGCAGGTATGACATGAAGGAAAGCATGAAAGAAAGATAAATAAAGGAAACACATCAAGGGAAGGGTCCATAACCAAAGAGCCATACACAAGGCATAGGGAGACATCATGAGAAGAGATATAAGCACACGGCCATGTATACAACGAGTAGAGACAAGTGTATCAGACAAAGATGGCAACACTAAGAAAGGTGGAGTTTTAAACTCTAAAGACAACTCACAAACACACGAGACTACCACAAGAAATAGGGGTACTATCCCCTCATCTTCGCAATATGCTTAATAGCAAAGTCTGACAAATCACCAAGTCGAGAGAAAGGAAAGTCAGGAGCAATCATGTGAATACGCTCAAGAATCTCCTTCAAGGAAATACGTTTCGCCACAGAGCAGCGAACGTCGATAGCAGCCTGATAAGCGGAGGAGGCCATATACTCAGCAATGGCACACTCCTTCGCCTCCATACGAAACATTTCCTCCAGAGAGATTAACTCAGCAGCCCGGAGTGTCTCATCACGATAAGACCTTTGTCTCAACGCCTCAACCTCTTCATTGAGAAGAGCAATGCGACCCTCCAAGTCTCGGCACCGCAAATCGGTGATGCGACTATGCTCCAAACAGCTAATAAGACTGGATTTAAGGGAGACACAAATGTCCTTGTACACCTTCCTCTCCTCAGCAAGATCAATAGCAAGGGTGGATAAATTAACAAGGTCGGCCATAACCTACAACAAAAACAAAAGATGAGACGGATAACGCACGGAGAAGAAATATGCTAAAGGATAAAACGGTTACATTACAGGAGCATAGCGAGCCAACACATCACGAGCCAACTCATATGTTGCCTCCGACCCTTTGGACAGGGACACACGATCGGCAGGAGGAACAGCAGACTGCAGAACACGAACTCCAACCTCAGGAGTTTGCAAAGAAGATTGGTTGTCAAAACGAGCCCCACGCCCATAATAAGGCGCCCACTCAGACCCAACAATTCCATCAACAGGTGGACGAGACAACTCCTTCCGACTCAGACGCGGAAGACGAAGTCTACCTATAACAAAGCACAGAGTAAATACCAATGTACACTAAGGAAACTCAGAGGCTCAAGGACTCACCAAACAAGGAAGAAGGAAAAGATGGCTCCCGGACCTTCGATTGGGGGGCATCAATATAGAAAGAAGATGGCACCCTAACGTCACCACCCTTACCTCCAGTTAGAGAACACCTCCCCGCACCATAGAAAACCGATCTTTTTGCAATCGAAGGTCCGGTCCCAGAATTAACTACTCCCACACGTACTGGCCTCTTACTCCTCATCAATCACCGGAGAGTTCTGCTGATCGAAAAAACACAGGCTTAGCCTAAAGAAAACAAAAAGCGAACAGTGGACAAGAGATACAAACTCATTCCCCTAAAAAGATGGACACAAGGTCAAAAGACAAGAATAGAAAGACGACAAGAAAGACCCCACCAGCCAACAGCCAGAGGCAGGGGGGCAGGGGGAGATAGTAATAACCCCCAGCATAAGGAGACCCCACCAGCCAACAGGCAGAGGCAGGGGGCAGGGGGAGATAGTAATAACCCCCAGCATAAGGAGACCCCACCAGCCAACAGGCAGAGGCAGGGGGCAGGGGGACATAGTAATAACCCCCAGCATAAGGAGACCCCACCAGCCAACAGGCAGAGGCAGGGGGGCAGGGGGAGATAGTAATAACCCCCAGCATAAGGAGACCCCACCAGCCAACAGGCAGAGGCAGGGGGCAGGGGGAGATAGTAATAACCCCCAGCATAAGGAGACCCCACCAGCCAACAGGCAGAGGCAGGGGGGCAGGGGGAGATAGTAATAACCCCCAGCATAAGGAGACCCCACCAGCCAACAGGCAGAGGCAGGGGGCAGGGGGAGATAGTAATAACCCCCAGCATAAGGAGACCCCACCAGCCAACAGGCAGAGGCAGGGGGGCAGGGGGAGATAGTAATAACCCCCAGCATAAGGAGAGAGACACCACTGGCCAACTAGCAGAGACAGGGGGCAAAAGGAGATAATTATAATCCCAATAGGGAGGACTTCGCCCGCCAGTAAGCGGAAACATGAAGGTAAAAAGATGAAAAATGACGAACCAAATAGGACTACATTACCAGGAAGACATACAAATCAAGAACAAGACAAGTAAGGAAACGATTGAAGGAGAAGCAGAATTAAGTCCCTCAAGAGCAATGCTTACACAAGAGAAGAAACACGTACCTCAATACAACACCCGCCCCGAGAAGTAAGTCCGACTGGAAATTCCACCGTCAAAAAGAAAAGAAGGGAAGAGAACAACGAGAATGAGGTAATCACTTGCCCTTTTATAGCACAAAGGATTAGGGTTTTTCTAAAGTCGCTAAATCAACACAGTTGAATTTTAGAAAAGAAAATTTCAAGGGACAAGATTCAAAAACTAGTTCTCGTTAACCACGGTTAAACTCATACTCACCATAGTTAACATCCCCTAAGGTTTATTTCCTAGTATTCCATACTTAGAAAAAATTTTGACCAAAATTAAATTTTTCCTCACTTAGATAGAATCCCGGCACAAAATTGAAGCATAAGTTGTTTAGTTTCATTCGTATCACACCCCTGTGCAAGGGTGTATTTTTTGAGTATGCACCTGTAGCAAAGATAAGTTTATTACTCCTACCGCAGACGGACGCGTGCCTAGGCACACGTCCGTGCTACTCTGACGTTTACAATTCCTCTATCTCATGAGGCAGGGGGCAGAGTCAGAGGCACGCATCTAAGGGTAAGCGAGCATTCAGACAAGAAGGTAAAATCCCGGTTTCAAATTGCGCGTGTCATACCATCCTAAAATAGAGTCAATCAAGGGTTAGGCCATTGGTTGACTCGGGGGCATGTGATGGATATACGCCCAAATTGAACCCGTTGACTTCCAAACCGTTATATTTTTATCGTCCCATTAACGATTGTAAATCGAAACTTCAACCCGAACACTTCGCGAGAACATCAACGGCTCGGACGGGGCCGAAGCGCCCGTCCGGCCAAGGTAAACTCACCTAGGTGAGGTTGGGTGGCCACACCCGACCTCCCCTAGGAGAGATCGGGTCAGCCAACCCGATCTCTCCTAGGGGAGATCGGGTGGACCAACCCGATCTCTCCTAGGAGAGATCGGGTCGGCCAACCCGATCTCTCCTAGGAGGGATGGGATTGGCCAACCCCATCCCCCCTAGGAGGGGTTGGGTGCCCTCACCCAACCCCTACCCTTGGGGGTCGGATTTCTCCCCCCCCCCCCCCCCCCGCAAGGGCCCCTGCGCCATTTTCGGACACCCACACCCGGTCCACGTCGCCTACCTTCTCCGTATCCTAAGGCCTTAATTGTGCGTTTAAAGGTTAATTATCTGTGTTTAAAGGTTAACGATGTCATTAAGCCACCTTAATGACACTGTTGCCTATAAATACCCCACCTTCACAACTCATTTGATCATCTTGGCAATTTGGATTATTTTGCTCTGACATCTCTCTAGTTTATCTCTCTAAGAAGAATACTGACTTAGGCATCGGAGAGGGTTCACCAGGCACCACCCCCCCCCCCTCCGTGTCTGGTACTGCCCCTTCTGCAGGGTAGAAGGAGAGAGGAAGCAAAGGAAGGAAGGAAGGAAGGAAAGACATAGGCTAAGACAGGGCAACTCAGGAATACCGGATCACACACATCCCCAGTAAGGAGTGAGATCAAAGCCGACCACCCGTTGACCTAGATCTCATAACCTAACAGGTATCAGAAGAGATCATCGCACCATACTGAGAAGGATTCCATGAGAAAATAATTGCAAAGTAAAGTTGTATAAAGAACACATAATGTTTTTTCTTGATGAGATAGCAGGTATGATGTGAAGAAAAGCACAAAAGAAATATAAGGAAAGGAAAGCATATACAAAGGAGAAGTCCATGACCAAAAGATCATACACAGAAGCACAAGAGGTTATCATGAAAAGTAGCGAGTTATCCTACCATCCATAGCACAAGTCAAGAGAAGTATCTCAAAGGAACCCAACACCACCAAGGAGGATAGCAAAGACATGAAATCCAAAGTTCAAGGCTCTCAAAATAAACTCGACCCATCAAAAAGAGAATTGCCTTACAAGTCGCACAAATCAACCTCCGACAAACGGTATTGTCTTGCATGTCGCCCTCGCGTGACCTATGCTCGTATCAGACTTGAACATCGTCAAGCACAACTCATGAAGGAGACATCTAAAGACGAGACATCGGGACCTAACCCAACAAACATAGCCTAAACAAAAGGCAACTATAGCAATGAAGGCTCTCCAACGAGAAAGGAATACTAAAGCACAACTCCATACATCGTGATGTGGCTATCATGTCTACATACACTGAAGTGGCTATCATGTCCACATATCTTGAAGTGGCTATCATGTCCACATACCTTGAAGTGGCTATCATGTCCACATACCCTGAACTGGCTATCATGTCCACACACTACAGAAGGGCTATCACTCCGACACATCACGAAGTGGCTATCACGTCCACATACCCAGAAGTGATTATCATGGCAGCACATCATAAAACATCTGTCAAAGACATGCATTGTAAAGACACCATCCCGACCACGAACATCAAAAGGCTACGCCTAGCCTTAGGAGGAGGTTCAAGAAAAAGGAAAAACAACACCCTTCGTACGCTCATCAAAGGTAGGCACTTATATTTCAACCCACTGGGTGACACCAGGAAGGAGACGTCCTCATTATGAAGACAACCTCCATATCTCACGAAATCAACCATGAAGCAAAGAATCACGACAAGCACTATTGAGGGAATATAACAAAACGATCCCCACAACGATCACAACTACGATACTAGTAGAGGCTAACTCAAGAGCAGTCTCCACCAAACTCCAAAGCAAGAATTTGCTATCTTAATCAGAGCCATGGCAAGAGAAAGGAACCTCAATGAAAGGTGATGATCACACCCATCACCAAAAGAAAAATCTTCAACGCAGGGGTTAATAACATAACCCATAGGAAAGACAAAAACACCTTCAAAAGTCGTCAAATCTACATGAAGATGAAATAAACTTGAGACTCGGCCCCTCGGCTGGGGGGCAGGGGATAGAGAAGAGACATCAAGACCTATGATCACCCCATCGCCAGCCACAGGTTGTTTCCTTTTGTCAAGAAAAGAGGGCGCCTCTTCAACCACTACCTCCTTATCATGGGAGGGAGTCAGCAATGGGGCACTTGAAGGAGAGCCTCTCGCGGTTTCCTTCTCCTTGGCAGCCGAGGGCCCGACCTCAGAGTCAGGTTTCCGCGCCTTGGATTTAGATTGACTTGAACTCTCACCCACCACAAGAACCATTCGGTAACCAGGGAAGAACACTCTAACAACAAGAAGGAAGCAGCATGAGAACAATCATAAATATATCACAAAGAAAAGATAAGGGAAAAAGAACATACTGGAAGCATTAGCAGCCTTCCCTGACTTAGAAAATTTCTTGGCCTGATAAGCAGAACTAGAGGTTTCTTCCCTCTCATCCGATTCAACGGTCTCCCTGTCTGAAGAAGAAAGCTTCCCAAAAGTGAGTCATCTATACGAGCAACCAACGCAAAGATCGACCCTTACTCATGGAGGGACGAGATACGCCTACTACGGGGGCAACCTTAACACCAAGGGAAGAGGGCGAACTTTTAGTTTCCCCAAATGGAGCAACGCTCCAACACATCCGAAGGAAGGGTCAACCCTTAACACATGTCCATAGACCCCTTCACTCGCGGCGGTAAGAAGAAAGCTTGTAAGCATTTTCACCCTCACTTTTATGGGGAACAAATTGCAGGGTGGTCAAGAGCTATACACACGCTCCAACGAATGAAGGAAAAATATTACACATGCCGAAGGTCGAGGTTAATGGACAATGCTCATGCTAGTACGAGGGAGGCGGAACGTTGTGTCCCATTGAGTGACAGAGTTCCCACCCTCAGGTAAAGGAGAGTTCTATGCTCTCACCTTTGCACTTATGCTCATATTCATGATTAACATCTACTAGTACATCAATGTCATCACTCATGCTTATACCCACAACCCGTCCATACATACATACATGTTCATGCTTGCACTTATATGCATGCCCACGTACACACTCTCGTATGTTCAAACATTTAGACGTCCATGTACATGGCCGCCATATATTCATGCATACATTCATGACTACCATCGCAGCGTGTCTATACTCACTCCCATCCTTATGTTCCTACTTGCATGTATGCTAGTACACATCCTCATGTTCATGATATGTCCATGTTCACTCCTAGTTAACATCCTATAGGCATATTTTCTAGTATCCCATACTTAGAAAAAATTTGGGCCAAAATTGAAATTTTTCTTCACTTAGATGAATCCCGGCATGAAATTGAAGTATGAATCGCTTAGCTGCATTCGTATTGCATCCCTATGCGAGCGTGTATTTTTCGAATATACGCCCGTATCAAGGATAGATTTATTATTTCCACCTCAAACGGACGCGTGCTTAGACACGTGTCCGTGCTATTCTGACGTTTACAATTCCTCTATCTTATAAGGCAGGGGGCAGAGTCAGAGGCACACATCCATGGGTAAGTAAGCATTCAGACGAGAGGTAAAACCCCGGTTTCAAATTGCGCGTGTCATACCATCCTAAAATAGAGTCAATCAAGGGTTAGGCCATTGGTTGACTCGGGGGCATGTGATGGATATACGCCCAATTTGAACCCGTTGACTTCCGAATTATTTTATTTTTATTACCCCGTTAATGATTGTAAATCGAAACTTCAACCCGAACACTTCGCGAAAACACCAACGGTCCGGACGAGGCCGAAGCACTCGTCCGACCAAGTTAGACTCACCTAGGTGAGGTCGGGTGGCCACACCCGACCTCCCCTAAGGGAGATCGGGTCAGCCAACCCGATCTCCCCTAGGGGAGATCGGGTCGGCCAACCCGATCTCCCCTAGGGGAGATTGGGTTGGCCAACCCTATCTCCCCTAGAAGGGGTTGGGTGGCCTCACCCAACCCCTACCCTTGGGGGTCGGATTTTCCTTCCCCCCAAGGGCCCCGGCACCACTCTTGGACTCCCATACTCGGTTTATTTCCGCCAACCTTCTCTGTATCCTAAGGTCTTAATTACGTACTTAAAGGTTAGTTAACTGTGTTTAAAAGTTAACGATGTCATTAAGCCACCTTAATGACACCGTTGCCTATAAATACCACACCTCCACTATTCATTAGGGGATCTTGGCAAGTTGCATAATTTTGCTCTGACATCTCTCTAACTTTATCTCTCTAAAACCGTACTGACTTAGGCATCGGAGAGGGTTCATCAGGCACCACCCCCCCCCCCTCTGTGCCTGGTATTGCCCCTCTTGCAGGATGGCAAGGAGAAGAGAGCCAAGGAAGCAGAAGAGCATAGAGCAGAAGTACAAGCCTCAGGGGGTCAGAAGGGGAGAAGGAAAGGAGGTCAGAAGGAGAGAAGGAAAGGAGGTCAGAAGGAGAGAAGGAAAGGAGGTCAGAAGGAGAGAAGGAGAGGAGGTCAGAAGGAGAGAAGAGAAGGACATATATCAGAACGACTACCCCAAGGGAGTAGAAGGGCATGGATCAGAACGACTAGCCCTAGGAACACTGAACCCGACATTTCATTAGTGGGAGATAAATTCTAGATTGACGACCCGTTGACCTAGACTTTATAACCTAACACTGCCTACACCATGTGCTAAGGACTAAACTTTCATGTATTTTCATATAAGTCCTTAGCAACCTTTACAAGCATCTCTGCATCTCTCCTATGTTCATATTGCATACATACTACACAATGCTTCATGACACACTACACATAATTATTATTACACATTATGTACATAGAATTTATCATGCACGTTTATTATTTATGATCGTTACATGATTATTTTTATAATCTAAGTATGAATCTAATGTTTATATCATGTCTCACGTTTACACCATACTTCATGTTTGCATCATACTACATGCTTGCATCATTTTCTATGTTTACATCATGCTTCATGATTACATACATATTCTCCAATTCCATATTATTCTAAGTGTTTTTCTTGTTGCATGATTACGTCATTCGTCTACTACACTGTCATCATTTACATATGGACAACGTATTACGTGTTTACATCATGTACCATGATATTCTTACGTTGCACGTTTCTTCAATATTTCAAGTATTTCACTAATTATATGATATTGCGAATATAGTTGCATGTCGATGTACACATATTGTCCGTTACGCTAACCTTGTAAACAGATTACGTACGTACGGTGGAAAATTAAAAGTTGGTCAAATTTATGATCTCCACGTTCGAATTGACAAACAGGCCACCCCTGAGGTCAGTACCGAACCTAAATTGGATGAATATCTTATCTTTGAAAAAAAGTCAAGCACGGGTTTTGAACCACTACTTGACTCGGGGGAAAGTGTTAGGTATCTGTCCAATTCGGGTTCGTATTTACATTTCGGGCCTTATAAAATATCCCAACGCCCGTAAAAAACCCTTTAGCGGACACCCAAGTCTTTAAACGGTCTGTGATACGCGCAATTCCCGGGCCGAAGGACTTCCGGATTGCCCTAAGGCGATCCGGAGGTCCGGATTGCCCTAAGGCGATCCGGAGGTCCGGATTGCCCTAAGGCGATCCGGACCCGTCCCGGATTGCTTTTAGCAATGCGGACCCGTCCCGGACTGCTTTTAGCAATCCGGGTAGGTTCGGATTACCGTTTTTCTCCGTGCTCATCCTGATATTTTTGCCGATTGCGAGAAGTCGGTGCACGTATAGTCCATCTTGATGACGGTATACGTATTCTTACATACCGACATCAAGCCATTAAAAACTGAGCATGATCCTTAGGTTCCCTATAAATAGGAGCCTAGGTCTCTCATTTTATCCATCCCCCTCACTTTTGGACTTGGAATGCTCTGACTTCTCTCTAAGGCTTTCTCTCTCTAGAAGTTCTAACTTGAGCATCGGAGTGGGCCCAACCAGCATTCCCCCCTCCCACGCTGGTTACTGCCCCTCGTGCAGGACCCGAAGATCAAGAGTTCAAAGTCGAGGATTGGGAGTTTAGCTCGGTGATTGTGTATTAAGGATTGCGGCGTTCCCGTCCTTATACATACATCTTGTGCCCGATCGTGAAGGAAGAAGCCTGTTCGTGATGGAAAAGCCCGAAGCTGCCCAAGTGGTGAAGCGAACATAACAGACGGCTTCATTGGAACCCAGTATGGTGAGCAGAGAAGGTTTCCCTTTTACTTCTGTGGTTACTGTGCTTGGTTAGGCTCAAGGTCATTGAGTCCTGTCAATATCAGACAACCATATACATCTTTTCCATGTTGACCTTTCATTCTGAAGATCCGATGCGGGTTTTACTCCAACATCCGTGAAAAGAGAGAAGACCATCACATTCAGCGGAAACATTTCTTGCTTTTGTATCCTTGCTTCCACCGTGGTGGACGCAAAGGAATATCAAGCTGTAACATTGTTTGGTCGCTATTGAAGTCTTCTTTAACCCCATTCTACCAATGGTTGAATGTATCACCACATGCGCGTTGAGTTCATCAAAGAACCTACTCCTATTCTTGGTGGAACAAATTATTACATTTGTTTCGCATTATAAAAATCATACAGACTACCATATTCATCTGTAGTTGTCCTCTCCACTTTTCGGAATTGTAGTAGAGAGTTCAACACGTACTCTGTTTATTCATCATTATCCATACCATCAAGATTGCGAGAAATATCGAATCGCACTAACTCAACCAATTCATACTAACACATCGATGATTATGCAAAAATCAGGGAGACAATGACATTTTGAGAAAGAATTGCATACATCAAATATCCATTAAAGTAGAATCCGACATATAGTGATTCCTCAGTCATCTAAACTAACCGACCACCAGTAAACCAATGGAAGATGGCTGTGAAAGAGTTCACACTATTGTCGTCTTCTATCCAATAGATCAACCTCTTAAAAACGGTTTTAATCGCAATTACCGGAACGGGAATTTTAAAATAAGCATACCCGATCTTGCCTTTCCCAAGGCCCTTTTTGTTTTGGAAAATCATTTTGATGAATTCACTCATGCATACACAATTCTACAATACATGCAAATTATCATATGCTAGTAACATTCATCATTCATACCGCATACATGCTTACGCGTCATGCGTCTAATGTTCCGAGGAACTCATGCTTGCATTTATAATTCTACTTTTAACTAAATTATCAAACGCAACAACATCCTTAACATTCTAGCATACGTGTCAAACATGTAACATCCACATCAATCATACATATTTGGCGACTTGTTTTCGGTTTTAAAATAATTTTAAACATTAGGGGCTGATTTGCAATTCCTGCTTATATTCAATCACGCAAGCTTCTAGACATGAATCCTAGGCATTTTCAACCATCATACCATGTCTATTCTAGTGCGCATACTATATATTTTACCAGGGATCCGCCCAAAATATGTAATATCAGCTAGCTTGACTCAGTCAAGACAACAGTTCTAATCATGCAAAAATATATATTGAATAATAAACAATTGCATATTCAACCTACTAATTTACCTGTCCCAAAAATATGTATCTCCGAGATCCATCCCCATAATCGAAAAAAGGCATAAAGGTTAGCAACCCTATGAGCATTGTGTTGTCCATTTCGAGGCTCAAAAAAATTTGGATTTTAAAACTTGACCTCCCTACTTTAATTGACTTGAATTCAGTTTAGAAAACATTGTTAGGTTCAGTCAATTTCAGTCTGTTTTGGTCCGGTTCGGTCCGGTTTAGAAATTCGATTCGGTCCGGTACGGAAAATCCGGTTCTGTCTGGTCCGGTTGACAATATGGTTCGGTTCGGTTCGGTCCGGTTTTAAATTTAAAATCTGGTTCGGTCCGAACCGGTCCAAGAAAATAGGGTTCAGTTTGGTTCAACACTCAAAACTGGTTCGGTTAGATCCACTTAATTACCCCAGTCCGACCCGATCCAAATAGGTCGAACCGATTGAGAAAATCCGGTTCGGTTTTATTTCATCTCGGTTTAACATATTGGACCGGCCCAATAATTAAAATTTAAAAGGTTGGGCCGAAATGTTTACTTGTGGCCCAAGTAGGGTTTTAAATCCATAAAAAAAAAATATTAAAGTTAGCCACCAAGTAACATTAACTATCTAAAATAATTTCCAATATGAAAAATATATATATATATATATATATCTCGGCCATTAACAAACATATATATACAGTTTACATGTATGTGCCAAAATTATCTTGCTTGGTGACCAAGAAATTAAAAAATTTACCTTGAAAAATAATTAAAATTTCGGCACAAACACTAATTGGGAACAAGTGGTCAAATTTTAAGATCAAATTTTAATAAGATCTACAATCACATTTTCTTGAAGATCATGACATCAATTTAATCAAGAACATGAAAATTTCGGACATATCAAATAAACCCTAAAAATTCAAAACTTTTAAATTTTCTTTTAAAAAAAATTTCGGTCCAAACTTTATATTTTCAAGATCATCAATTTATAAAAAACATGGTACGTGCATGTAATCGAAATTACTCACCGGAAGAGTTACACATACCTCAACAGTTACCGTAGTCCAAGATCCTTTGTACGAGGGAGTTCTTGATCCACCAGATGGAACCCGTAGAGGTTCTTGTGAAAGAAGCCCTACGTGGTGTTAGCTCCACAGCAAAGCCTCATATCAATTCTTGGCACGGGGACAGATCTTCCGAGAGTTTCTCGAAAGCAATTTGGCACACCCTAGGTGTATTATGGTTCAGCCGAAACTTGCTTGTGTGGGAGGAGAGTTTTCTCTCTAAAACACTCTTGTGAGGGAATTTTGATTAACCCTATATATTCCCTAACACCTCTTATTTATAGGAGGAGTAAAGTGGACAAAAGTCCACTTTTCCCCTCACTAATGTTTAGGCCAACCTATAAATTGGGGAGGCCAAATTTTGGGCCTCCCATGTCAATTGGGGTTTGGGTCTAGCCCAATTACCCTAATTTGACATTTACCCAAGTTCATTAGGTAAACTATACATATTATAGGCTACCAATTACGGCGCCCATCACCATATGCTTACATGCAGCGCAACCCCAAGTTCGCAGCCTGGTATGATCCATCCCTTTACCAGTCCAGAGCTCATATGGTGTCGTGTCTACAAATTTTGTAGTAACATAGCTTACTACATGTGTAGCAGTCAACAGCGCATCGCCCCAAATGGAGATCGGAAGTTGAGCTTGCCACATCATGGTCTTATGTCCAAGATTGTACGATTACATCGTTGCACCAGACCATTCTATTTGTGGCGTATGCAAGATCTTCGTTTGATGGACAGTGCTCCTTTCATTGCATAAATTATCAAACGCATTCGAGAGGTATTCTCCACCTCTGTCTGTGCGCAAACGTTTCACCTTACGCTCCATCAGATTCTCCACAAGATTGAGAAAGCTTACAAAGCAACCAATATTCTCGAATTCGTGAGTAATCAGTTGAGTTATCCCTAAATGGGTAAAGTTATATTGAGCTTCAAAATTATACATCATATCATTAAATTTTTACTTCGAATCGATGTGATCCAATATCATTAGGATCAATGTGCTGCGCGTGCGCCACCCTTGGGTGTTTACCTTAGGTGAAATCATTTTGTTTCCATAATTTAATTATTTGTTTCATATATGTCCATTGTTACGTCTATCAATTATACGTATGGAGTGTTAACAAATTATTATACCTAAATCGTCGTTTTTAGTTATGCAATCGATGGGTTACTAATGATGTTGGAGTATGTGTTTATCGTTTCATTTATTCGACCTATGTGACCTGGTCGAAAATTTTGGTTTCAATCTCCTTTATCAGATTTTGTTCGGATCAATCCCTTTGACCAGGTCGATTGATTGATAAGTAAATTGTACTTCGAATCGAATAGCATTCAATCTCAATGACAATCACTTTATTCAATAATCTATAACACAAACAACCAAAATCATTAATTCAAATGAACATTGAAAGATGAAACGACAGTGATGAGGTTCTTGATCATAATGCGGCAATAAAATGAAAAGATAGTCGAGAACTCTGAGACATGTCGTACACCACATCTTAAAAAATCACGAGTGAATCACATCAGATGATATTTGTCAGAATAAAACCTTTTACAGCTTTATGTACATGGGAAACGAGGCGTCCCTGAGATGCATTTCATCAACGGTGATGTGACCCACCTGATTTTGGTTTTGACCTTTTGTTGCTCGATTCTTTCAACATCATGCGTATATGAGAGAATTTGTTCTTTGACTCATGGAATGCATCTGAGATGGAAGTTTCTCTATCATAGAACCTTTCGAACATATCCACAATTGTCTTAATCGATTTGATCAGACATGTGAGTCCATTGTCATCGGTGAACCTTAAGAGAGAAAACCCATTGATTATGAGATGAATCCATTGCCACGCATCCCCTTCTTCATCAGGGTCATGAACGGCTTTTACACCGGCATCCATTCGGAGAATACTATCATATTTAACCATGAGGTTTCTAGCTCCAACAGCCTTTCCTTCGTCGAAACGAAATTGTAAGGCACACCAAAGGTGTAATGCACTAATGTTTATGATCTTCTCCTGAATTTCAGCTTTTAGGGTTGAATAGATCAACCCTTTCGCATTATGATCTTCACTCGACCTTTCATTGTTAAAGAAATACGGACTACCACATTCATCCGTAGGTGTCCTCTCCGCTTACGAAAATATGCATTCGTCAACATCCGCAGCATATAGGATATTAAACACATGTTCCTTCCATTCATCATAATAACATACCATCACGCTTGCGAGGAATAAAGAATCACACTCTATTAGCCTTCATAACACATTGACTAACCATGCGACAATCAGGGAGACAGTTTATTTCATTTTTAAAAGAATAGATTAGATCAGATATCTATGAGATAGGAGGCGAAAAACAATGATTCCTCAGTCATCTAACCAACCCGACCACTAGTAAACCACTGGAAGGAGGCCGTGTAAGGAGTTCACACTGCCGACGTCTCCTTTCTAATAGATCAATCTCTTAGAAAACGATTTAATCGCCACTTTAACCGGAACGAGGAGTTTTTACATACATCTAATCTTGGCTTTCCCAAGGCACTTTTAAAAAGATTCGAGGATTTCTCATTCAATCATACATATTTCTACTACACAAGTAAATTATCGCATGCGATCACATCCTGAAACTATCATGCATACGCATCATGCGTAATCACTCCACATTAATCATACGTATCTGGTGACTGAATATCAATTTAAAATATTTGGGGTTGAATTCCAATTCATATCATAACAGTAATGCAAAATTCTAGACATGGTGTAGGATTTAGGGGATTGTTACTATGGACAAAAATACGTGTACATGCCAGGTAAACTAATTACGCAGCGTAATAGGGACACATACCAGTAAACCAATAAAACCAATGGAAGGAGGTCGTGTAAGGAGTTCACACTGCCGACGTCTCCTTTCTAATAGATCAATCTCTTCGAAGACGGTTTAATCGCTACTTTAACCGGAACGGGGAGTTTTTACATACACATGATCTTGGCTTTCCCAAGGCCCTTTTAAAAAGTTTCGAGGATTTCTCATTCAAGCTTACATAATTCTACTACACAAGTAAATTATCGCATGCGATCACATCCTGAAACTATCATGCGTAATCACTCCACATTAATCATACATATTTGGCGACTGGATATCAATTTAAAATATTTGGGGTTGAGTTGAAATTTATATCATAACACTCATGTGAAATTCTAGACATGGTGTAGGATTTAGGGGATAGTTACTATGGACAAAAACACGTGTACATGCCAGGTAAACTAATTACGCAGCAGAATAGGGACACATACCAGTTCTTACTTTCTGTAGACCCATGATCTTGAGGGGAGTTCACGGTCCGCTAGACGGATCCTGTAAGGATTCTTGTTAAGAAATCACCTACATAGAATGATCTCCAATAAAAAGCCTATTGTCCATTCCTCGCAGGGATGGATCTCTGGGGTAATTGCTCAAAGCAATTTGGCACCTCCAAGCATGTAGGTTCGTCTGAACTAGGTAGTTTAGGGATGAGGGATTTCTTTGTCTCAAAACTTAGGAGAATGAGTGAGTATCTAATTAATTGATTAACCCTAAAAAAATCCTGACACTCCCTATTATAAGAGGAGGTGGGAAAAAACCCACCTAAACCCTTATTAAGTTTCGGCCAGCCATATTGGAAAAAGGGGAGGCCAAATTTTGGGCCTCTCGTGTCAATTGGGTATTTAAGCCTACCCAAAATCCCTAATGTGACATTACCCAATAACTTAGGTGTTGGTCTTATATTAAAGGGTCCTATTAAGGCGGTCCATTCACCAAATGCCAACAGTTTCCAATCGCCGAAATGGGAGGGTGCCTGATTATATGTTGTCGACCAACACATCAACATTTGTTCCTCGATCCAGTCCTGCTTCAGAATAGTTCATACGAGGTTTACCGTGCGACTGGCATACACAACAGACATCATGCTACTCATCGGTAAAGTGTAGTTTAGCGTCCGTGGAAAGTTGATTCCCAGCTTGTTATCAACTAGTAAACATATATGTGTCGCGTTGTATCCATGGTCAACTTTCATTCTGCAATTGCCTAATTTCCACATAGGAACACTTCTCCAAGGCATCCGCACGAGTATTAACAACCTTCAACTAATATCCAGTTGGTGGCCACCTAGTGAATACAAGAGTCGGAGAATTACATGTGAACTCTACCATCCCCATTGCTCATACCCTTATCCAAACTCAACCGGTTCCCAAAACGTGCTCACTAGGCTTTTTTGTTCAGCACTTCGTTCATACGCCTGGAAGATACCATTGACTTTAGGCTTTGATAAGAGTTCTGATTCCGTAAGGATACTTCAGGTGTTCCTTCATAAAGCACCCATGATCAGTCACACGCTCAAAATCCCTAATGTGACATTACCAATTGCTTAGGTGTTAGGCTTATATTAAAAGGCTCCTATTACGACGGCCCATTCACCAAATGCAATTAGCTCGCACTCGCCGAAATTGGATTGTGCATTAATGTGTTGTCGACCAACACATCAACATTTGTTCTTCGATCCACTCCTGCTTCAGAATAGTTCATACGAGGTTTGCCGTGCAACCGGGAGACACAACGGACATCGTACTACTCATCGGTTAAGAGTGTTATAGCGTCAACGGACATTGATTCCCAACCTGTTATTAACCTGTAAACATATTTGTGCTATGATGTATCCTTGGTCAACTTTTATTCTCCAATTTCCTAGTTTCCACATAGGAACACTTCTCCAAGGCATCCGCACAAGTATTCACAACCTTCAACTAATATCAGGTTGGTGGCCACTTAGTGAATATAAGAGTCGGAGAATTACATATGAACTTGACCATCCCCATTGCTCATACCCTTAGCCAAACTCAACCGGTTCCCAAAATGTGGTCACTAGCCCTTTTTGTTCTGCACTGCGTTTGAACCCTGGAAGCGACCATTTAGTTTAACCTTAGATAACAGTTCTGAGTCTGTAAGGATACTTCTGGTGCTCCTTCATAAAGCACCCGGGATCAGTCACACGCTCAAGGTGAAGAATTTAGCGCCTATCTGCATCTCAAGGATTCTATCTAGCGGAACCGAGCCTGACCCCGTGGTCGAACGTGGGACGCGCAGTATGAAGTGCGCGTCGATAGCATAACCTAAACTTACATATTTTCAGGAGTGAGAAATGTCATACGCTATCGCAGATTTTCATATGGCCCAAATGTTGTTTCCGGTTAACTGAGTTCATCACGGCGATGCGCAAAACAAATATCATGTCGTGTTACCCCAAAACCAAATGATCGTTTTGCTTAACCAGGTTTATCTTTCGAAAACACCGTGGTTCTTAGCCGGTCTTGACATGATAGAGGTTCCCCCTCCATCAAGATGACTGAGCCTCTGTGACGAGGCTGAACCACACTCCAACGACTAGTTTATAGGCCGTAAAATCCGATGTGATACAAACATTATGACGTCGTACGATCGTAAACTCAAATTGCAATTCTTTCTATTCAAATATTACTTTGAACTCAAAATGTTATTGATACAATACAATCCTCCTAAACCTTATGCAGTCCAAGCATTTTGACATGCTTTTTGAAAACTTCCCTACGTAAATGTTTGGTCAATGGGTCTGACACCATACTCTCAGAGGATAAGTATTCTAATGTGATCAATTTTTCTTCTACCATACTCTTCGCATAAATATATTTAATATCAATGTGTTTCGTCCTATTATGGTACTTTGGATTCTTAACTTTTGTTATCGCTGCTTGATTGTCAGAGTAAATCCTCAAAGGTTTACTCATGTTCTCAACATCAAGCAGAACAGTCAAGACTCTCCTTACCCAGACAGCTTTCTGTGCATTCTTAGAAAGGGCCACGAACTTGAATTCCATCCTGGACAGCGCAACACATGATTTCTTCTTGCTCATCCATGAAATGGCGGCATTAGCAAGGAGAAATACTCCTCCTTAGGTGGATTTACGATCATCCGGATCGCCGCCATGGTCGCCGTCACTAGACCCGGTCAATTCTAGCTTTTTACCCTCATAGCACAGTCCGTAGCCGAAAATACCTTTTAGGTATCGAATAATTCGTTTAACGAATCATAACTGTTGATATCCGGGGTCTGATTGGAAATGTGCTACTAGGCCCACGACGTAAGAGATATCTGTGGTACCCTGCACTTTTCATCTGTTTACGCTGTGCCTGGTCTTTCGGGCCATCACGCTTCGACAGCACACACCCTACACGACCGGAGTATCCACAGGTTTGGCATCCTGGAGATTGAACCTTCTCAACAATTTGTTGATATAGGCTTCTTGAGAAAGACATAGTTTAAGAGCACCCCTATCCCTAGAAATATTAATGCCTAGGATGTACGTGGCATCTCCTATGTCCTTCTTCTCGAAAACAGATGCCAACTAGGATTTTGATTCATTTAACTAACTCACATTGTTCTCGGCAATGAGTATTTCATCAACGTATAACATAAAGATAACGTACTTCGACCTAGAGGTCATAGGACTTGTTTGGTTCAAGAATTTGGAATAGGAATTGGGAATGGGTATTCTTATGGTGGTGTTTGGTTATTAAAATTATATGGAATAAGTATTCCTAATTCCCTATTTTGAGGGAATACTTAATCCTAGCCTAACCCCTAGGATTAAGTATTCCAAGTTTGCTGGAATCAAGATAAATAAATAAAATACTATTTTAGCCCTAATTTATTTATATAGGGTCTCTTCTAATTAAAAATGATCATTAGTTAATTTATTTTTATTTTACAGCATATCATACTTCTAGTTATTTATGTACATTATTTATTTTTCTATGTATTTTAAAGCATGTATCTTACAATTTGTTTCATTTAAGGGCATAATCTGTTTTTTTTACATAATATGTTTACACAATCCATTTTTTTTACATAATCTGTTTACACAACATGTTTCTTGTGTATTACATATATTATATTATGTATTATATCATGTATGTAAATCTAATTAAAAATGATCATATTTCAATTTAATTAAGAATAATAATTAATCATGTCATTTTTTATTTATAGTATATTATATTAGTTATTGTGAATTTTACAATATCTCAAAAAATTGTTATAAAATTTTTTTTTTTTAATAATTGTTTTTGTAAAAAAAATAAAATGATTTGAAAAAAAAACAATTTTTCGTTTGATAATATGTGATTTGTCTTTTTCATATTTAATATTATTAATTTAATTAATACAAATGGTAAAATGGTATATATGTCAATTATGGTCTAATTTTTTTTTTTTTATGAAATTATGGTCTATTCCATTCCTCTTCGTATAACATTTGATCAGCCAAACGTTGGATTTATAATCATCATTCCCTATTTCTCATGTCAACCAAACAACTTCATATTAATATTACATATTCCTTACTCCCTACTCCCTATTCATTATTACTTATTCCGTATTCCTATTCCTTGAACCAAACATGACGTTATTGTACACGCAGGGATCCTCGTGAAGATTCACGCATCATTTGCCAACAATTTTCTCGTGGAACATGCGGTACCATTACCGGGACGATTGTTTAAGATCATAGATCGATCTTTGGAATTTAAAGACTTTACGTTCGTTTCCAGGGGTAACGAAACCCTCCGGTTGCTCCACATAGATCTCTTCCTCCAGGTTTCAGTGAATGAATGCAGTCTTAATATCCATTTAGTGCAGCTCCGGATCGAGGATTGCAACCAGGGCCAATATAGCCCGGACTGTGGTATAACGCACAATCAGTGAGTATGTCTCATCAAAGTCCACTCGGTGGAGTTGGGTATATCCTTTCGCAACCAATCGAGCTTTGTAGCGCTCAACGTTTCCATCAGCTGCGAGTTTCAATTTAAGAACGCACTTAGCCCCTATTGCTCTGCGGTTAGCATGAAAATCAACTAACGACCACACCGAATCGGCTTTCATAGAGGCAATATCTTCCTCCATTGATTTCCTCCATTCCTTCGCTCGAGGTCCTTCCAACGCTTATTTAACCGTTACCGGTTCATCAACCATTCAGGGTGAACAATTCACCCTTCTCGATGGGATACTTCTTAAGAGAAGTTCGGTGCCTTAGACTACGTCTAGGCTTAATATTCCCATCTTGAATTTGAACTACACTCCCACTAGGAACAGTGCTCCCACTCGGAACAACACTCCCACAGGGAACAAGGACATTGCTTGAACCTTCACCCACAACTTTTCTTAAACGACCTCTTGGTCTCGAGATTCTACCTCCGAGATGAACTCTAGGGTCACTAGGACCAGGAACCAAATCAATTGTCCCACTCCCACTGTTTCCAACAGGTAGTTGAGGTATTATAGGATTTACATATCGCGGTTCAGAAACGTGATGATCAGGTTCAACTTGATTCGCACCTGCAGCAACAGTGATCTGCGTGGTTGGGTTGACTCCTCCCACTGGATTGATTATGAAAATGTCATTCTCATTTACCATGACGTTCACTGGGGTTTCCGCCTCAAATCTCCCACTCAAAGTAAGTGGGACCTGACTATCATTATCCTTTTCTAGTTCAATTAACACTTCATTCGTTTTGATATTACCAAGCGTTGGAAATTTGTCCTCAAGGAACGTAATGTCTCCGGACTCATGTTCGACCACGCCACCATTCTCCTAAGCCGCTAGAAACACGTACCCCAGAGTTCATGGTGTATCTTATAAAGAAACTTTTCAGTCCTCTAGGTCTCAACTTGTCGAATCGGTTGTCGGTCTGATGCGTGTATGATGCGCAACCCCAAGGTAGCAGCCCGGTAAGATCCATATTTTTACCAGTCCACGGCTCATATGGTGTCGTGTCCACCGATTTTGTAGGAACAATATTTACTACATGAGTGGCAGTCAACTATACACCATCCATGAAGGAGATCAGAAGTTGAGCTTGCGAAATCACGATCCTAACCATATACTTGAAGTTTGATTATGATACTCGACCAATCTAATTCATTAAAGGCGTATTTGTAATCATCATTTAACTGAAAATTCATTTCATTGCATACTCATATTCAGAGGTTATATCTACCTCTGTTCATGCATTAGGTTTTCACCCTTTGCTTGTTTCCAATTCTATATGAGAAGTTGTATGAGTATAAAACCCAAAATGGGTATATTTGAAATGAAGAAATTATTTTCAAGAATTAAATCAAATACTTCATATTAAATTTTTACTTCGAATCGATGTGTCCTATCTATCGAAGGACTTGCGCAATGCGGGCGTGACACCAGTTGTTACCCATGGTGTAATCGTTTCGTTTCCAAAATTTAATTTAATCGGTTTCGCACATGTTCGTCATTACGATTTATTAATTTTAATGGAGTACTAACAAATAAGGAAGTTAAATTTATTCTAAGCATGCGATCGATGGAGCGTTGATGAATTGGAATATGTGTGTGTGTTATATTACGGCTAGTCGGCCTGGCCAACAAGAATTTTGGTATTATTCTTTATTATCGGATTTGAAACGAACCCGTTGACCGTCGATAAATTGACAAGTAAATTGTATTCTTAATTGAATTGACTTCAGTAACAATGACTTTATTTAATAATCCAACAAATATTGATTACCAAAATAATTAGAACAACGAAAGTTAAAGTGACATGAACAAGGATCTTATAAAGCATTAACAAAGAGAAATTGTCTATCTAGAATCTTCAGACCATGTCGAACACTACACCTGAAAAGAATTCACAAGTGAATCACATCAGATTTGTGTTGTATAAAACGTTTTACAGCTTTATATACATGGCAAACGAGGTATACCAGAGAAGTGCTTTCATCAACGGTGTCTTGACCTACCAGATTTTCTTTTGAGCCTTTTACCGCTCGATACAAACAGTTTGCGCATATGAGTGAAGTCGTCCTCGAGATCATAAATTTCTTTAGCGTTTTCACCTTCAAAGAGACTCATAATTGTCTTGACTGATCTGAATAGACGTTTGAGTCCATTTTCATCGAAGAACCACGACAAAGGAAACTTTTTTATGATAGGATAAATCCTTTCCCACGCATCCCTTTCATTATCAGGGACATGATCTGTCATTATGCCACCTTTCATGCGTAGAATACCATCATACTCCAAAATGAGGTATCTAGCTTCAACCGTGTTTCTTTCACCGAAGCGAAGGTGCAAAGCACACCAAAGGTGTAATGCACTGACATTCATGAACTATTCAGCAATTTCTTTCGTTAAGTTCGAAAAGATCAACCCTGTTGCTTTCTGATCCTTGCTAGTCCTTTCGTCGTCCAGGAAGCGCGGACTAGCATATTCATCTGTCATCATCCTATCTCCATTTGGATTCAAACAATCCTCAACCTCTGCGCATAGAGGATTTTTCACACATAATTTCTCCATTCATCATATCTCATTCCATCAAGATCGAGAGGAACATAGAATTGCACTCTATCAGCCATCTAAGTTCACTCATTGACAATCATGCGACAACCAGGGAGACAATAACATTTTGGAAAACGAATTGCATACATTGGATTATGAATGCGATAAGTAATGATTCCTCAGACATCTAACCAACCCGACCACCAGTAAACCAATGGAAGGAGCCCGTGAAAGAGTTCACATTAATGACGTCTTCTTTCTAATGGATCGGTATTTTAACACGGTTTAATCGCTCTAACCGAAACGGGGAATTTTAACATACAACCGATCGTGGCTTTCCCAAGGCCCTTTTTAAAAAAAAATCAAGGATTTCATGCAACCATACACAATTTTACTACACAAGTAAATTATCATACACAATCACATCCAAGAAACAATCTAATCATCATGCATACGCGTCATGCATCTAATGTTCCGAGGAACTCATGCTAGCATATATAATTCTACTACTCAAGTAAATTATCACATACAGCTACATCCTCCAAATTCTTGCATACGTGTTAGGACGTGTGTGACGTCGAGAGAAGGCAGAGCTCAAATTGTGTGATAAGGTATCATGTGTCAAATGAGAAAGACTTGTGCACTATATATAGGCTTTAAGAGGATTAAGGTGGTTAATGACGTCATTAACCCTTAAACATGCTCAATTAGTGGATAACAAAGGGTTAAAGCCCTTGTAAGCATAGTAGAGTTCGTGGTATTTGTTAGGTTCCGAGTCTAGGGTCAACGGGCTGTCGACTCAAGTCTCGTTCCTCACTGAAGATGTCGCGGATTCGAAGCTCTCGGGTTATGCTGTCCTAGCTCGTGTCCTTCCGTCCTTAGCCTCTCTTCTCCTCGCGCCCTGCAAGAGGGGCAATACCAGGCACCGAGGGGGGGGTGGTGCCTGATGAACCCTCTCTGATGCCTAAGTCAGTACGGTTTTAGAGAGATAAAGCTAGAGAGATGTCAGAGCAAAATTATGCAACTTGCCAAGATGGTCGAATGAATAGTGGAGGTGTTGTATTTATAGGCAACGGTGTCATTAAGGTGGCTTAATGACATCGTTAACCTTTAAACTCAGTTAATTAACCTTTAAACACGTAATTAAGACCTTAGGGTACGGAAAGGGTTGGCGGAAATAAATCGAGTATGGGAGTCCAAGAATGGTACCGGGGCCCTTGGGGGAAGGGAAATCCGACCCCCAAGGGTAGGGGTGGGGTGAGGCCACCCAACCCCTCCTAGGGGAGATTGGGTTGGAGGACCCGATCTCCCCTAGGGGAGATCGGGTTGGCTGACCCGATCTCCCCTAGGGGAGGTCGGGTGTGGCCACCCGACCTCACCTAGGTGAGTCTAACTTGGCCGGACGAGCGCTTCGGCCTCGTCCGGACCGTTGGTGTTTTTGCAAAGTGTTCGGGTTGAAGTTTCGATTTACAATCATTAACGGGGTGATAAAAATAAAATGATTCGGAAGTCAACGGGTTCAAATTGGGCGTATATCCATCACATGCCCCCGAGTCAACCAATGGCCTAACCCTTGATTGACTCTATTTTAGGATGGTATGACACGCGCAATTTGAAACCGGGTTTTACCTTTCGTCTGAATGCTTACTTACCCATGGATGTGTGCCACTGACTCTGCCCCCTGCCTTATGAGATAGAGGAATAGTAAACGTCAGAATAGCACGGACACGTGTCTAAGCACGCGTCCGTCTGAGGTGGGAGTAATAAATCCATCTTTGCTACGGGCGGATACTCAAAAAAATACACGCTCGCACAAGAATGCAATACGAATACACCTAAGTGACTTATGCTTCAATTTCATGCCGGGATTTTGCCTAAGTGGAGAAAGATTTAATTTTGGTCTAAAATTTTTTCTAAGTATGGGATGCTCAAGAATAAACCTATGGGATGTTAACTTGAGTGGAGATATACTTAACCAGAGTCTAAGGGAGGTAAAGGTGATAGTTTTTCTTTAACCCTTAGATCTCATCTAACTTTAAATGGAGGGTTGTGATTAGGCCACTTTAAAAAACCCTATAGCTTTTCAAATATATAGGAGAGTTAAGAAAATACCTTACTTAGCCACCATAGTCATCCTTTTCACTCTTTTCTCACACTTGGAGAACAAGAAAGAATTTGGAGCACACCAAAGGAGGAGGCCGGCCAAAATTCCGGTGGAGAACTCGAAATTCCGGCCAGCAGCTTAGGTGAGAGGAGATTGCCGGCCCGGGACGAAGGCGGCGGCGTGAGCAGGCCTTGGTCTACGGCGGAACCAGGCGGGGTCGCGGAGGAGCAGCGGGACGACGGCGAGGTCGTTGCTGGCGGGGACGACGTCTGGTCCAGCGAGGGCGAGCGACGGCGAGGTGGAACGGCTCCGTCGCGGCGTGAGACGTTCTCCGGCGACGGTGGGGCGACTGAAATCAACTCCGGCGACGGCGGTGGGAGGCAATTTCCGGCAAGGGGTCGAATTCCGGCGGTCTTCCGACTTGAATCCGGACCCGTTTATCGAATCGGGTCGGGGTTTCCCAAGGTCCACTCTTTTCCTTTTCGTTATTGCGTAAAATGCCGAT
This sequence comes from Clarkia xantiana subsp. parviflora, assembly GCA_036873135.1. NCBI lineage: Eukaryota > Viridiplantae > Streptophyta > Magnoliopsida > Myrtales > Onagraceae > Clarkia > Clarkia xantiana. The sequence goes on from JAPTYO010000001.1 coordinate 16,151,875, forward strand.
ACTTGATTGAATGTGGGATTGCCGTGGATAGCCGTAGATAGTCGTGGATTTGGGGAAGAAACTTTGGCTGGTCGTCCGGAGATAGTTTTTTGTCCGATTAAACTATCCCCATTTTGAATTTGATGTCGAGTCGCCATTTGTGTGTTGATCTCCGTTGGAGGGCGTAATGGTAATTTTGCCCGAAAACCGACTTTAGGTTCGAACAAAATTGTTCGATTTGGTTGTCGTGGTGTCCTTGGCTCATGTTTGTTATCTTTGTTGGGTGTCTTCGAATCTTTGGTTGTTGTTGTTGGTCGAGTGCCGGGGTACTCCCGGTTTTTCGGAAATTTTCTTGTTTTGACATTTGTCATGCCGTGGCAGGTACTGTATTTCTGGTGGTGTCCCCGCACACAGACTCTGCAGAGGCGTTACATCCTCCGAAGGATGAGTGAGTTTCTTTTCTCTTCTTTTTGTCGCACTACTTCCTTTCCTATCATTAGCTTAGTGTTGCGATCTGAGCTGGGGTGTTAGTCGAAACTTGATTCGAACTTTGGGATTTCCTGCTACCTTTGACTTAGGTCTCGCTGCTCTGTCGGAGAACCACCTGACTAGGTCTGATTACAATGAGCACGTTACCTTAGGTGATATCTGTCCCTTAGATGAGCCTCTATATCCTTTCCTCCCTTCCTTGGGGAATACCCGCGAGACGGTGACAGAGCCCCCTAGGGGGGAGGTTGTCGTTTACCCCTCCCAGATTCGATTTGGGTTGAGGCTGCCTTACTGCGATGATCTCGTAGAGTTGAGTAGGTTCTTTAGGATTTCTCCTGTGAACCTTGCTCCTAGTGCCCTCCGCGTCTGGGTGGGCTTCCGGGTGTTATGCCACTGGTACTCCTGGAAGTATTCATTGGTTCTGTTCCGATGCTTCTACCGGTTCCAATATCAGAGGAAGGTAGGCTTTGCGAGTTTCGTAACTCGCTATCCGTCCCTCAAGGATTCCCGATTTGCTGATTTCGGGTTGAGTGGGGTCGAGTGGGATACCTCTCTTCGCTTCGTGGCCCGGAGTGACAACTCGGCGAGTCACTGGGCCAAGCATTATTTCTTCATCACGGATCGGTATGTCACTTGGTCGGTCTTGAATGAGGATCGGTCAGATGGCTGGCCTGTCATCGGGGAGTTCTCTCCTGTGGATTTAGAGACTATGAAGACGATCTACGAGAGTAACAGGACCCGATCATACTGCCCTGTGTCCTTAGTGACCGAGACAGATCTTTATGAGGCAGGGATCAGTTTGACTCCTGACTCCGGGGGTTCGGTATGTTACTTAGTCTTCTCCTCTTTATTTACTTTCTGCTTTTCCTTTGTAGGTTGGTTTCACGGAAAAACCTATAACGTGCAGGCAGCACCGGTCGATCTGAGCAAGAGGAAGGCTCCATCTAGCTCTACTCTGAAGAAGTCCCCCATGCTTGGGAAGAAGGCTGGGGCCTCTGGTATACTTCCTCCTTTTTGCTTCTTTATGGTATACTTGTGTTTTCCTTATCTTGTTTTTCTTTTATTGCTAGGGCACTCTCCCTTGGTGACCGAGAGGGTTGTCTCCGTAGGCAAGGGCTCTGGACCTTCTAAGTCCAAGTCGCGGAGATCTGACTCTGAGGCCGGGGCCTCGGCTGTCAAGAGGAAGAAGGCTGCGGATCCTCCTTCGCCTGTTGTTCGTCCCCCGACCCTGTCTCGCGATAAAGAGATGGTGGTCGAAGAGGCGCCTTCCCGAGCTGATAAAGGGAAGCGACCTGTTGGTGATGGTTCTCCTGACCCCCAGCCGAGGGCACGGTCGTCAGGTTCGATCTCTTCCTTGTCGCTGATGCTTCTATGTTTATATTTTCCTTTGACTCGCTTTGTTTGTATAGGTGGGCCTCTGGCTTTGAGTCGGAAGGATTTCGCACGTCTTACTGACGAAGATGTCGTTGGGTCTGAGTGGACTCCTTTCGCTGGTTTGAAGGAGTTCCACCTTGATAGCGGCTCCTCTTTGCGGACTCCTGAGGTTGGCATCTGCGTACTTCGCGGTGCCATCCCCCCTGGTGATCGTGTTGCTCAGCCTAAGTCTCCTGGGGAGACCCGGCGCTTTGTTCAGGGTGTACTTTCTCGTTATGTGCCTGTGAGTTGTTCCTTGCTTTCTCCTTTTTACTTTTATGTGGTTGGTTTTCCAGTTGCTCATCTCTTGTTTAAATTTTTAGGGTATGTCTGACATGGTGAACATGTCATCCCTTGTTCTCGAGCTATCTGACGAGAAGAAGACTCTTGAGGACAGCCAGGTCTCTCTGAAGGCGGAGCTCGCCACTGCTGCTGAGAAGGCGCGCTTATCTGATCTGAAGATGCAGGAGCTCAGAGACCAAGTGTCCTTACTTGAGATTACCGTAGGTAGCTTACGCCGGGAGGCTGAGGTTGCATCTTCACTCCATTCTGAGGAGTTGCGGAAGTTGGAGGCTAGGTGTCGGGCAGAGGAGAGGACTGTCACAGTGTCTGAGTACAAGGCTTCCTCTGCCTTCACTGCTGACTATAGCGTGCGGCTCACTCAGGAGATGAACCAGTTTGGTGAGTATCTGGTTGATCATATTTTCCGCATTGATCCTCAGTTTCCAGTTGGCGATCTTGGTGATTTTGGGCCATACGCTACTGGTTACATTGCTGTCCTTAGGGATCAGGCTGCTGTTGCAGACGAGCCTGCCCCTACACAGGTGGATGCTACGCCTGTGGATATCGATACTTCGGACTCTTCCTCCTCTTCCTCCATCTCTGCCGTTGGTTCAGCCTCAGGGGGTCAGGGTGACTCCCCGAAGGCTCTGATTGATGTATCTACATCTTGCTATCTTTGTATATATAACCATACTCTTTCTCCACTTTGATGGGTTGAGTATCTTTTGGTGATTGTTGTGGGGTTTTGTGTTGCTTTCCTTTGTCGTATTGTGCTGTTGACTGTGTGGTTCACTTGGCTTTACATTGGTACTTCGTATGCTTTTGTATGTACTCCTTCGATTATGGACTCTTCTCATGGTGTGTTTCCTTTACTTGTCCTTCTTTCTTGTTTTCCTTCATGCCATACCTGCTATTTCATTCAAGAAAAAACATTATGTGTTCTTCATATCACTTTACTTTGAAATTACTTTCTCATGGGATCCTTCTTAGTATGGTGTAATGCTCTCTTCTGATACCCTTTGAATGGTATGTATGGTATTGTTAGACCAAAGATACGCTCTTGGTGGGCGTCGAGTCTGTTCACGAGACAGGCTCTCGGAGGGCACTTAACGTTTCACAGGATAGGCTCCCGGAGGGCACAGGTTAGACCAAAGATACGCTCCTGGTGGGCGTCGAAATCTGTTCACGAGACTGGCTCTCGGAGGGCACTTAACGTTTCGCAGGATAGGCTCCCGGAGGGCACAGGTTAGACCAAAGATACGCTCCTGGTTGGCGTCGAAATCTGTTCACGAGACTGGCTCTCAGAGGGCACTTAACGTTTCGCAGGATAGGCTCTCGGAGGGCACAGGTTAGACCAAAGATACGCTCCTGGTTGGCGTCGAAATCTGTTCACGAGACTGGCTCTCGGAGGGAACTTAACGTTTCGCAGGATAGGCTCCCGGAGGGCACAGGTTAGACCAAAGATACGCTCCTGGTTGGCGTCGAAATCTGTTCACGAGACTGGCTCTCGGAGGGCACTTAACGTTTCGCAGGATAGGCTCCCGGAGGGCACAGGTTAGACCAAAGATACGCTCCTGGTTGGCGTCGAAACTGGTAGTTTGAAATCTACCTCAAGATACGCTCTTGGGGGCGTCAAATCTGGTAGTGTTTTTTCTACCTCAAGATACGCTCTTGGGGGCGTCGAATCTGGTAGGTTGCAAATATACCTCAAGATACGCTCCTGGGGGCGTCGAAATTCGTAGTTTTTGGAAACCACTCTCAAGATACGCTCTTGGTGCGTCGAAGGTCGTAGTATAGGAACTACTCTCAAGATACGCTCTTGGGGGCGTCGAAGGTCGTAGTATGAACACTACTCTCAAGATACGCTCCTGGGGGCGTCGAAATTCGTAGTTTTTGGAAACCACTCTCAAGATACGCTCTTGGTGCGTCGAAGGTCGCAGTATTGAAACTACTCTCAAGATACGCTCTTGGGGGCGTCGAGGGTCGTAGTATAAAAACTACTCTCAAGATACGCTCTTGGGGGCGTCGAAATCTGTTCGCGGGATAGGCTCCCGGAGGGCACAGGGTTCGTAGTTTTTAGAACTACTCTCAAGATACGCTCTTGGGGGCGTCGAATCTGTTGTTGACTTGGAGTCATATCTGTGTAAGGATAACTTCATGATTATATCACCACATTCATTGGAAAATACCTTTGAAAGAAATCCTACTCCCTTAAGAGCATTCATGTTTTTTGTACACATGGGGTGCCTTGGGGGGATCCAGACACCCTTTGGATGAAAACAAAGATAGTTGTAGAGTTGGAGTAACTTCGTGAGCTCTCCTTCTCAAAAGTTGTTTTTGAAAAACTTAGAAAGCTTGAACATGCAAACTGCTAAATATGAAACTAAGGATATGGGGTGGTCAATTTGTCTGTTGTCACGTACTCCTTTAGGCCTCCATTGTGAATCATTTCCTCCACTTCTATCTTCAGCACCATGCAGTTGTTGGTTTGATGCCCCCAAGTCCCATGGTACTCACACCATCCCTGTGCATCTCTTCCTAAGAAGGCCTTGCCCTCCTCTCTGCATGTGGGTAGCTCCTCCTTGAGGTGCTTCTGAAAAATTTCTTCTGTGCTCACTGTAAGGGGTGTGAATATGAAATTTACACCTCCTCCCAGTGTGTCAGTCTCTCTTTCTTTCTCCGGAACTTCATCCCATTGCTCCATCTCCTTTGCAAACGCCTTGTCTAGCTTTTCCTTGAGCTGTCTCATCGTGTTTGTCATGACCATCTCATAAAGCCCTCCATAGGCCTCAAATGAGTTTGGATGCATGTTTCTAATGAAGGCTCTGACGGCTTCTCCTCTTGTGATGTCCATATTGGCACCATAACTGGATAATCTTTCGAAATAGCTTGACACTGGCTCCCATGGCATTTGCTTGATGTCATCAATGTGTCGGAAGCCTCTTATGATGGAGTCCCTTGTTCTTTTTCCTTGTGCGGTTTCTGGTTGCCAAGGTATGCTTGTTACCTTTACAGCCTTGCTCATGTGTCTCTTCTTGGCCATTCTTTGAAAAAACTGTCTGCTCAGGCGGAGTGCAACTCCGTTCTTCATTTTTGTTTCCCTTTGTTTCCTCTTTATCTTCTTCTTGGCTTGGTTGGTCCCTACCATGACCATTGCTACTGTGTTTGTCCTGTGTGATCCACGTCTCATGGAGTTCACGTAGCACTGCCTTGCCGTGCGTTGGTCGCCCAAGACTTCTCCAACTCCATTCTCAGTGATGTACTTCAATTTCTGGTGTACGGTAGATGGCACAATTTCATATGGATTTATGGTTGTTCTTCCTAGGATCCCGTTGTAGGCTCCCAAGCTTTCAACCACCAAGAAGTTAACGTTCACCTTCAGTTGTGTCCATCCTTGGCCCATGGTCACTGGCAGGGTTATCATTCCTAGGGGGTAACTTGTTGCCCCTGAGAAGCCAACCAGAGGGAAGTTGACTGGTTTGATGTCTGCCTTCGTTTTCCCTATCTCCTCTAGGACCCTTAGGCTTAGGAGGTCTGCTGAGCTGCCCCCATCTACCAGTATTCTCTTTACATCAAAATTATCAATGTCTATCGTGATGACTAACGCATCGTCATGTGGGAAGACAATGTGGCCCTTGTCCTTCTCCGAGAATTCAATCTTCATCTCCTCTCCTTCTCGTGGCCTTTTCCTCCACCTTGGCACTGAACTCGGTTTTGATGCGTAAACCTCCCTTGCATTAGCATTGGGCCACCTGATGCCACTCCTCCGTGTATCATGTTTATGGTTCCTCTCTTGTTGGGTGGAGGATTGTAGTCTACCTTGCTCTTGCCTTTGTCCCTGTATGATGGCCCTAATTGTATGTTGTTGCCCCCATGGTCCACGAACTGCTTTAGTTCTCCCCTTTGGATGACATTGTTGATGCTTAGCTTTAGGCTGAAGCATTCGTTCGTGTCATGCCCGTATGCTTCATGGTTATCACACCATCTGTCCTTGTGTGTCCCCACCATTGGGGCTCTCCATCTTGCAGGGGGTGACCAGAGTTTCTGATTCCGCATTTCTCTGAGGACAGTAGCTGGAGTGGCGTTCAATGGGATGAACTTGATGACGTTGATTTCCCTAGCTTTCAGTGGTTCGCCCATTTGATTTCTTTGTTGGGGCGGACGCCATTCCTGCTGCCTTGTGTGTTGAGGTGCATGAGGTGGCTTTCCTCTGTTCGGCTTTGCATTGTCTTCCTTAGCTGCTTGAATCTTGGCTTTCTTACTTGCTCTGTGCCTCTCCAGGTCTATATGAGTTTTTACTCTCCCTGCTAGCTTCTCTAAGGTGCTTGCTGGTTTCTTGGCCATCTTTTCTGCCAGCGTGGACCCAAAGCGGCCTAGGTTTCTAATGAAGGCTCGTATTATCTCACCCTCAGTGATGTCGCCCTGGATGTCTGCTATGTTTTGGTTAAACCTAGTGTAGTAACTGGCCAAGGATTCATCATTTTCTTGCTTCACGTCATCGATGGAGCCTGTTCCTTTGAGGAGCTTCCTTTCTCCTAGATATCTCTGAAGGAATTTCGCCTTTAGCTGCTCCCATGAGTGGATGCTCTCAGAGGGTAGGCTGAAGAACCAGTGTGAGGCCACCCCTGATAGGGTGTTTGGAAATAGGAGTGCCTTGTATCTTTCATCAGTAGTTCTCCCAAATAGGGAGGCTTCATGCTGTTGAATATGCTCCAAAGGGTCTCCCTTGCCATTGTATTTTGCAATCTGGACTGTATGCAGGGAGTCCGGCACCTTGCTCATCTCCAATTCCCTCGTGAAAGGGTGGTTCGTTTTGTCACTTAGACAGTGCAAGCCGTGTTTCTTTGACTCATTCATTTTCCTTGTTATCATTGCCTCTATTTCTTCCGGAGTGATCAATATTGGTGTCGGAGTGTAATCTCTCTGATAGCCTCCGTAGTTATAGATAGGGCTTGCCGGGATCCCTTGTCCGTATTGATACGGACTGTAGGTGTATCCTTGGTGTCCCTGCTGGGGTGCTTCATAGAATTCTTGCCTCCTTGGAGGTCTTGTTTGTCTGTCCTCCCTCAGTGGGGTGTAAGCCCTGGCGTTCTGCTGTTGCCTAGGAGGCACGAATTGTTGCCTTCCCTCTGGGGGTGGCTCCTGGTAATTTCTTCTTTGCTCCTCTCGCTGCCCTGCTCGAGGGTGCGAGTGGTGCTCTTCCGTTGGGATCTGTTCCTCTTCATGAGCTTCTGTATTTGTCCCCTGGGTGTATGCCGGCCTTGTGTATGTTGTGTGGGCGCGGTTGTTATTTCCTTGGGCCGGCATCCCATACGGGTATCCTTGGGGTTGCGCCTCGTAGTAATATCCCTCAGGAGGTGCTGTGTGTTGGGATGGCACTCCCTGTTGCTCCCTCTCTCTTTGTTGCCTCCTTGCCAAAGGGGTTGAGGCTGTGGAGGACTCAGCCCCAGCTGGGCGTGAGAGTCCTCCCTCCTGGTTGTTGTGTTGAGGAGGCTGTGGGGTTCCTTGAGGTTCTGGTTGCACTGGCAGTTTCCCTCTGTTGGGCTGCCTTCCCGGGGTTATAGGTTCTCTTCTTCGCCTATTGCCCCCAGGTAGGCGGTGGTGCCTAGACACCATGCTGTTCGTCATTGCTCTTGTTATTGCCAGGCTTTCTGTCCGAAGCCCACTGACGGCGCCAAGTGTTAGGTTCCGAGTCTAGGGTCAACGGGCTGTCGACTCAAGTCTCGTTCCTCACTGGAGATGTCGCGGATTCGAAGCTCTCGGGTTATGCTGTCCTAGCTCGTGTCCTTCCGTCCTTAGCCTCTCTTCTCCTCGCGCCCTGCAAGAGGGGCAATACCAGGCACCGAGGGGGGGGGTGGTGCCTGATGAACCCTCTCTGATGCCTAAGTCAGTACGGTTTTAGATAGATAAAGCTAGAGAGATGTCAGAGCAAAATTATGCAACTTGCCAAGATGATCGAATGAATAGTGGAGGTGTTGTATTTATAGGCAACGGTGTCATTAAGGTGGCTTAATGACATCATTAACCTTTAAACTCAGTTAATTAACCTTTAAACACATAATTAAGACCTTAGGGTACGGAAAGGGTTGGCGGAAATAAATCGAGTATGGGAGTCCAAGAATGGTACCGGGGCCCTTGGGGGGAAGGGAAATCCGACCCCCAAGGGTAGGGGTGGGGTGAGGCCACCCAACCCCTCCTAGGGGAGATAGGGTTGGCCAACCCGATCTCCCCACCCGACCTCACCTAGGTGAGTCTAACTTGGCCGGACGAGCGCTTCGGCCTCGTCCGGACCGTTGGTGTTTTCGCGAAGTGTTCGGGTTGAAGTTTCGATTTACAATCATTAACGGGTTGATAAAAATAAAATGATTCGGAAGTCAACGGGTTCAAATTGGGCGTATATCCATCAGTATTGTATAAGGGTTGGACGTGTAAAGTGGCATCAGGTCTCGGCGAGGCACGACACGGACGAATGTCTCCCGGACGTCGCCACCATTTGGCGGAGCGTATTACATCGTCTGGGGATGGTGCTGAGGTCTCGGAGGTCGGATTGCACAACCGACCTCCATGACCTTAGGTCAGACAGTTGGTCCGATCCCTCATAGGAGAGATCGGTCCAGCTGGACCGATCCCCCTTAGGGAAGATTAGACCAGTGGCGGGTCCGGACAGGTGTTTTTCCCTGTCCTGGCCTTTTCTTGTTGCGGATGACGTGCTCGGGTCAATGTATTGATTTACAATCGAGTGTGGGGTTATTATAATATTATAATCCGAACTAAGACGGGTCCAAATTGGGCGTATATCCATCCATGCCACCGAGTCCAACAATAACTTAACCCTTGACTAACTCTATTTTACGATGGGATGATACGCTCAATTTGCATCCGTTGTTTTACGTCTTGACTAATTTACCATATGTTCGCGTGTGCGACGCGGTATCCCTTCCTCTGTTTTTTTTTCAAGGAATAGGAAAACATAGACATTAGCATGAGCATGGGTGTAAAAACGACATACCATGGACATGGATGTGTGTACTAGCATATTTGTAAGTAAAACAACTAGGACGGGATCAGGTGTAAATGTGTTGCAATCGTAGACATGAATGTGCGAGATTCGAGTGCACGCGTGTGCGAGCGTCAGGGTTACCAACGTAATGCAGTCATATACATGTGTATAAATGTCTTGAGTGTGTATATTGACGTGAGCATGAATACATGGCAATTATAAATGTCTAAATGTTGAACACATGTGAACGTGAGAAGGTGTGCGCTAACATGCACATGGATACAAGCATGGATATGTACGCGAGTGCAAACGTGTTGCGATCATGGGTGCAGGAATGCAAGCATAAACATGTTGTAACCATAAGTGTGGATAGAGGCATTAACGCATTCATGGATGTAAATTATAAATATGAACGTAAGTGTAAGGGTGAAAGTATAGACTCCCTTTTTTATCCGGGAGTTTGAACTTCGTGGCTCGACGGGGCACAACATTTTGCCTACCCTGTAGTTGTGCGAGCATTTTTAGCCTGGGCTCTTGACAGGTGTGACATTTTCCTTCATTTGTTGGAGCGTGTGCATGATTCATGAATCTTACCATGCGATTCATTTTATATAGACATGGGGGTAAAAATACTTACAAACTTTCTTCATGCCCTTTATGCGAAAGGGGTCTATCGACACATGTTGAGGGTTGTCCCTCCCTTTGGATGTGTAAGAGCACTGCCCCTCTTACGGAAGGCAAAGGTTGGTTTTCCTTGTAGCGATTTGGGGATTTTTTCTTTTGTTGGTGTACCTCGCACTTCATTCGCGGGATCTTTCAGATGACAGCTTCTCTTTCATATCTCGGCGTCGAGGTTGCCCCCGTAGTAGGCATGCCCTGTACTTTCATGAGAAAAAGACGACCTTGGAGTCGGTCGCATTTTGTGACCTACATATGGAGAGTTGCCTATGCATGGAGTTGCCCCCGTAGTAGGCATTTTCGTCTCCTCTTTTTTAGCGGTAGGTCGTGGGAGAGTTATCTTCGTGTGACTTCAGCTCTCTTGTTTTTGAGTGAGTTGAGCTACCTTGTTATTCGTTTTTGATCTTGATACTTTCGTTGTCCCTTTCTAGGTCATGGGGAATGAGATTGATTCTTTGCTTTCCTTGTTGTGTTGATCCTCCTCAGGGGTTCTCCCCCCCTTTAAGGAACAATCTCTTTCCAGAGTCTATCTTCATTCTTATAAGACACTTTCTCGCTTTTGTGTCATGTCAATATGTTTTTGTTGCGTTAGACCATATTCTTATTTCGATATTTTGAACTTCTCTCCTCGTTTTCGGAGTAGGTGTACCCGAGTTGGCCTGGGGGTTGTTATGATTTGTTGCGACTCTTACTGTCTATGATTTTTTGCTGGCCATCTCTTATATTTCGTCTGTTACAACTTTGTGTTGGTTTGATGACGAATTTGGAGGTGTCCCGTTTGGCATATCCATGGGGTCGTGCGATTAACACTTGCGTTAAAGTTCTTGCTTTTGGTGATTGGTGTAATCGTCGGCTTTTTATTGAGATTCCTTTTTTTGCCATGGCTCCAACTAAGATAGCAGATTTTCGCTTAAATGTTTGGTGGAGACTTTTCTCGAGTTAGCTTCTACTATTATCAGAGTTGTGATCGTTGTGGGATCATCTATTTTATGCCTCCAAAAGTTCTTGCCATGATTTTCCGTTTTTTGGTTGATCTCGTGGAATATAGAGGTTGACTTTATAATTAGGATAACTCATATCTAGTCTCATCCAAGAAGGTTGAAATATAAGTGCAGAACTTTTATGAGTATATGAATTGGTATTGATTTTCCCTTTTTCTTGGATCTCTTCTTAAGATTAGACGCGGCTTCTAGAGGCTCGTGGCCATAGTAGCATCTTCATGATGTATGTACTTGATAGCCATTTCGTGATGTGTGGACATGATACCCACCTTGCAGTGTTTTGAAATGATAGCCATCTTGCAGTGTGTGGACATGATAGCCACTTCACGATGTATGAATGTATGCTTTTTCATGCTTATTAGCGAACCGGTCATGAATGTTTTAACATTATGTTTTTATATCATGACTAGTATTTCATACCTTCATTGCTATAGTTGCCTTTTTTAGGCTATGTCTGTTGGGTTTGTCCCCGCGTCTCGTCTTGTCGGATGTTGTATCATTTATGCTTTTGGGATGTTCCCTTCATGAGTTGTGCTTTACAATGTGCAAGGGTGATGCTTGTCGAAAGTCGTGCTTGACGATGTTCAAGTCGAATGCAAGCAGAGGTCACGCGAGGGTGACATGTAGGACATAATGCAAGCAGAGGTCATCTGAGGGCGACATGCAAGACAATAAAATTTTTCAGAGGTCGCATTTGGTGACTTGCAAGGCAATTCTTCTTCGTAGGTCGTTTTCCATGACTTGTGATTTTCTTTCCTATTGTCGTGTTTCTTCTCTTTGTCGGAGTTTCCTTTCATAACTCCACTTGATTTTTTCATGCCTGCATTGTCATCATAATCATACTTGCATTTCTCATATAACCTTACTTGTATAAAAGTAGGTTTTCTAAAGATTCGTTCTTGGGGACGTTGTAAAATTTTTCTAAGGATACGCTCCTAGGGGCGTCAAGTATGTGCACTGGATAAGTTCTTGGGTATGTTTTAAAATTGTTTTGCAAGATATTAAATACATTAAAAGTGATCGCAAGATACGCTCTTGGAGGCGTCGAAAGCTGTTCGCGGGATTGGCTCCATGATGGCACAGTTCGTAGGATTTTCTCCTGGATGGCACAAAATGTGATCGCAAGATACGCTCTTGGGGGCGTCAAAAGATGTTCGCAGGATTGGCTCCTGGATGGCTTTGTTCGCAGGATTGGTTCCTGGATGGCACCGAATATGATCGCAAGATACGCTCTTGGGGGCGTCGAAAACTGTTCGCAGGATTGGCTCCTGGATGGCAAAGTTCGCAGGATTGGCTCCTGGATGGCACATAATGTGATCGCAAGATACGCTCTTGGGGGTGGGGGGGGATCAAAAGTTGTTCGCAGGATTGGCTCCTGGAGAGCATAGAATGTGGTCGCTGTATAGAACAGCTCTCAAGATACGCTCTTGGGGGCGTCGAAAACTGTTCACAGGATTGACTCCTTGAAAGCACAGAATGTGGTCGCAGTGTAGAACTTCTCTCCATATACGCTCTTGGGGGCTTCGAAAATTGTTCGCATGATTGGCTCCTGGAAGGCACGGAATGTGGTCGCAGTGTAGAACCGCTCTCAAGATACGCACTTGGGGGCATCGAAAACTGTTCGCAAGATTGGCTCCTGGAAGGCACATAATGTAGCTTTTACCTGGTGTTATTTTCTAGGTAGGGTGCGTATTTGATACGCCTTCTGAATCTTTACTTCGGTTTTCTTTCGGTAATATTGCCTCTTACCTTGGCTTTTCCTGAGTGTGAGAAATCGTCATTCGAGGGCAATGGTCGTTGTCACCAACTTGGGGCGAATCCGTACGGTGGGTTGAGGTTGTTTCCCTCTCACGTGACTTCTTCTAGGAGGAGGGGTACGTATTTTTTCAGCCTTTTGTTTCTATTCTTCCTTTCTATAGTTAGGTTGAGTGCCAAGCGTTTGTTCATTTGGTTCCCCCCAAGTTGCTTGGTGGTCGCATCGTCTTTCATGTTTGGCCGTTAAAGGCCCCTCGTTTATTTTCTTTGTTGGGTACCCCTCATGCTTAGGGCTCCCTATTCTTGTATTTTCTTGATGCCTGCTTACATAGGCGCGATAGGTGTCCCTTGCAGCACTTATTATTTCTCATGCTTGTTTGTTTCAACTATAGCCATGGTTTGAGCCATACACTTGATGTATCTCTTGGAGTTAGGAGGGAAGCTTTTTCTTTTGGGTGGCGCGATTTATGTTCCCTGTTTTTCACGTGTCTTCAAGTTTTCTTCATTGGTTATGCCTTCTTGGTGGGTGTCAACTCTTGCTTTAACATCTTTTAACATTTAGTTAGGATGTCGGTTCTTTCGTTTCTTTGCCTATTGTTAGGTTATAAAGTCTAGGTCAACGGGTCGTCAATCTAGAATTTATCTCCCACTAATGAAATGTCGGGTTCAGTTCTCCTAGGACTAGTCGTTCTGATCCATGCCCTTATACTCCCTTGGGGTAGTCGTTCTGATCCATGCCCTTCTCTTCTCTCCTTCTGACCTCCTTTCCTTCTCTCCTTCTGACCTCCTTTCCTTCTCTCCTTTTGACCTCCTGAGGCTTGTACTTCTTACCCCTGGGGCTTGTCCTACTGCTCTATGCTCTTCTGCTTCCTTGGTTCTCTTCTCCTTGCCACCCTGCAAGAGGGGCAATACCAGGCACAGAGGGGGGGGTGGTGCCTGATGAACCCTCTCCGATGCCTAAGTCAGTACGGTTTTAGAGAGATAAAGCTAGAGAGATGTCAGAGCAAAATTGTGCAACTTGCCAAGATGATCAAATGAGTTGTGAAGGTGGGGTATTTATAGGCAACGGTGTCATTAAGGTGGCTTAATGACATCGTTAACCTTTAAACACAATTAATTAACCTTTAAGCACATAATTAAGACCTTAGGATTCGGAGAAGGTAGGCGGAGTGGACCGAGTGTGGGAGTCCGAAAATGGTGCCGGGGCCCTTGGGGGGAGGAGAAATCTGACCCCCAGGGGTAGGGGTTGGGTGAGGGCACCCAACCCCTCCTAGGGAGGATGGGGTTGGCCAACCCCATCCCCCCTAGGGGAGATCGGGTTGGCCGACCCGATCTCTCCTAGGAGAGATCGGGTTGGCTGACCCGATCTCTCCTAGGAGAGATCGGGTTGGTCCACCCGATCTCCCCTAGGGGAGATCGGGTTGGCTGACCCGATCTCCCCTAGGGGAGGTCGGGTGTGGCCACCCAACCTCACCTAGGCGAGTCTGACTCGGCCGGACGAGCACTTCGGCCTCGTCCGAACCGTTGGTGTTTTCGCGAAGGGTTCGGGTTGAAGTTTCGATTTACAATCATTAACGGGGTGATAAAAATAAAACGAATCGGAAGTCAACGGGTTCAAATTGGGCGTATATCCATCACATGCCCCCGAGTCAACCAATGGCCTGACCCTTGATTGACTCTATTTTAGGATGGTATGACACGCGCAATTTGAAACCGGGGTTTTACCTTTCGTCTGAATGCTTACTTACCCATGGATGCGTGCCTCTGACTCTGCCCCCTGCCTTATGAGATAGAGGAATTGTAAACGTCAGAGTAGCACGAACGTGTGCCTAAGCACGCGTCCGTCTGAGGTGGGAGTAATAAATCTATCTTTGCTACAGGCGTATACTCAAAAAATACATGCTTGCATAGGAATGCAATACTGATACATCTAAGTGATTCATGCTTCAATTTCATGCCGTGATTTGCCTAAGTGGAGAAAAATTTAATTTTGGCCCAAATTTTTTCTAAGTATGGGATACTAGAAAATATGCCTATAGGATGTTAACTAGGAGTGAACATGGACATATCATGAACATGAGGATGTGTACTAGCATACATGCAAGTAGGAACATAAGGATGGGAGTGAGTAGAGACATGCTGCGATTGTAGTCATGAATGTATGCATGAATATATGGCGACCATGTGCATGGACGTCTAAATGTTTGAACACACGGGAGTGTGTATGTGGGCATGCATATGAGTGCAAGCATGAACATGTATGTATGTATGGATGGGTTGTGAGTATAAGCATGAGTGATGACATTGATGTACCTGTAGATGTTAATCATGAATATGAGCATAAGTGCAAAGGTGAGAGCATAGACTTCTCCTTTACTTGAGGGTGGGAACTCTGCCACTCAATGGGACACAACGTTCCGCCTCCCTCGTACTAGCGTGAGCATTTTCCATTAATCTCGACCTTCGGCATGTGTAACATTTTTCCTTCATGCGTTGGGGCGTGTGTATAGCTCTTGACCTTTACCCTTCGGATGTGCTGGAGCGTTGCTCCATTTGGGGAAACTAAAAGTTCGCCCTCTTCCCTTGGTGTTAAGGTTGCCCCCGTAGTAGGCATATCTCGCCCCTCCATGAGTAAGGGTCGATCTTTGCATTGGTTGCTCGTATAGATGACTCACTTTTGGGAAGCTTTCTTCTTCAGACAGGGAGACCGTTGAATCAGATGAGAGGGAAGGACCCTCTAGTTCTGCTTATCAGACCAAGAAATTTTCTAAGTCAGGGGTGACTGCTAATGCTTCCAGTACGTTCTTTTTCCCTTCTTTTTTCTTTGTGATATACTTATGATTGTTCTCATGCTGCTTCCTTTTTGTTGTTAGAGCGTTCTTCCTTGGTTACCGAATGGTTCTTGTGGTGGGTGAGAGTTCAAGTCAATCTAAATCCAAGGCGCGGAAACCTGACTCTGAGGTCGGGCCCTCGGCTGCCGAGGAGAAAGAAACCGCGAGAGGCTCTCCTTCAAGTGCCCCCTTGTTGACTCCCTCCCATGGTTAGGAGGTAGTGGTTGAAGAGGCACCCCCTTTGCTTGACAAAAAGAAACAACCTGTGACTGGCGATGGGGTGATCATAGGTCTTGATGTCTCTTCTCTATCCCCTGCCCCCCAGCCGAGGGGCCGAGTCTCAAGTTTATTTCATCTTCATATAGATTTGATGACTTTTGAAGGTGCCTTTGTCTTTTCTATGGGTTATGTTATTAACCCCTGCGTTGAAGATTTTTCTTTTGGTGATGGGTGTGATCATCATCTTACATTGAGGTTCCCCTCTCTTGCCATGGCTCTGATTAAGATAGCAAATTCTTGCTTTGGAGTTTGGTGGAGACTGCTCTTGAATTAGCCTCTACTAGTGTCGTAGTTGTGATCGTTGTGGGGATCGTTTTGTTATATGCCCTCAATAGTGCTTGTCGTGATTCTTTGCTTCATGATTGATTTCGTGAGATATGGAGGTTATCTTCATAATGAGGACGTCTCCTTCCTGGTATCACCCAGTGGGTTGAAATATAAGTGTCTCCCTTTGATGAGCGTACGAAGGGTGTTGTTTTTCCTTTTTCTTGAACTTCCTCCTAAGGCCAGGCGTAGCCTTTTGATGTTCGTTGTCGGGATGGTGTCTTTACAATGCATGTCTTTGACAGATGTTTTATGATGTGCTGTCATGATAATCACTTCGGGATATGTGGACGTGATAGGTACTTCGTGATGTGTCGGAGTGATAGCCCTTCTGTAATGTGTGGACATGATAGCCATTTCAGGATATGTGGACATGATAGCCACTTCAAGATATGTGGACATGATAGCCACTTCAAGATATGTGGACATGATAGCCACTTCAGGGTATGTGGACATGATAGCCACTTCAGGGTATGTGGACATGATAGCCACATCACGATGTATGGTGTTGTGCTTTAGTATTCCTTTCTCGTTGGAGAGCCTTTATTGCTATAGCTGCCTTATGTTTAGGCTATGTTTGTTGGGTTAGGTCCCGATGTCTCGTCTTGTCGGATGTTGTATCCTTTATGCTCTTTAAATGTCTCCTTCATGAGTTGTGCTTGACGATGTTCAAGTCTGATACGACCATAGGTCACGCGAGGGCGACATGCAAGACAATAACGTTTATCGAAGGTTGCTTTGTGCGACCTGTAAGGCAATTCTTCTTCTTGATGGGTCGAGTTTACTTTGGGAGCCTTGAACTTTGGATTTCACGTTTTGCTATCCTTCTTGGTGTGGTTGGGTTCCTTTGAGATACTTCTCTTGACTTGTGATATGGATGGTAGGATAGCTCGTTACTTTTCATGATAACCTCTTGTGCTTCTGTATATGATCCTTTGGTCATGGACTTGTCCTTGTATATGCTTTCCTTTCCTTATCTTTCTTTTGTGTTTTCCTTCATGCCGTACCTGCCATCTCATCAAGAAAAAACATTATGTGTTCTTTATACAACCTTACTTTGAGATTACTTTCTCATGGGATCCTTCTGAGCATGGTGTTCTTCTAAGCATGGTATCCTTCTAAGCATGGTATCCTTCTAAGCATGGTGTGATGATCTCTTCTGATACCCCTTACACGGTATACGTTGTACTGTTAGACCAAAGATACGCTCTTGGTGGGCGTCGAAATCTGTTCACGAGACAGGCTCTCGGACGGCACTTAACGTTTCACAGGATAGGCTCCCGGAGGGCACAGGTTAGTCCACCGATACGTTCTTGACGGGAGTCAAAATCTGTTCACGAGACAGGCTCTCGGACGGCACTTAACGTTTCACAGGATACGCTCCCGGAGGGCTCAGGTTAGACCAAAGATACGCTCCTGGTGGGCGTCGAACTGGTAGTTTGAAATCTACCTCAAGATACGCTCTTGGGGGCGTCGAACTGGTAGTGTTTTTTCTACCTCAAGATACGCTCTTGGGGGCGTCGAATCTGGTAGGTTGCAAATCTACCTCAAGATACGCTCCTGGGGGCGTCGAAATTCGTAGTTTTTGGAAACCACTCTCAAGATACGCTCTTGGTGCGTCGAAGGTCGTAGTGTATAAACTACTCTCAAGATACGCTCTTGGGGGCGTCGAAGGTCGTAGTATGAACACTACTCTCAAGATACGCTCTTGGGGGCGTCGAAATTCGTAGTTTTTGGAAACCACTCTCAAGATACGCTCTTGGTGCGTCGAAGGTCGTAGTGTATAAACTACTCTCAAGATACGCTCTTGGGGGCGTCGAAGGTCGTAGTATGAACACTACTCTCAAGATACGCTCTTGGGGGCGTCGAAGATCGTAGTATAAAAACTATTCTCAAGATACGCTCTTGGGGGCGTCGAATCTGTTCGCGGGATAGGCTCCCGGAGAGCACAGGGTTCGTAGTTTTAGAACTACTCTCAAGATACGCTCTTGGGGGCGTCGAATGTGTTCGCGGGATTGGCTCCCGGAGGGCTCATAATATTACCTTATCTTGTGTCCCTTCTCATGTATGGTGCATTTTTGGTATGCTTTTCGAGTCTTTACTTGACTTCTCCTTCTACGATATTGCCTGTTACCACGCTTTTTCTTCAATGTGGGAGATCACCTTTCGAGGGCGATGTTTGTGTGTTGCCAACTTAGGACGAGTTCGTATAGGGAGTTGAGGATGCTTTCCTCTATGTGACCTCTTCTAGGAGAAGTGGTATCGCATGTTATTGTGATCTTCTGCCTCTAATCTCTTCTTTTACACTTAGGTGGACTACCAAGCACTTATTCGTTTGGTGCCCCCCAAGTTGCTTGGTGGTCACACCGCCTTTCATATTTGGCCGTTGAAGGCCCCTCGTTCATTTTCTTGGTTGGGTACCCTTTATGCTCGGGGCTCCCTTGTCTGCTTCTTTGAATGCGATGAGTGTCCCTTGTAGGATTTACTCTTTCTCATGCTTGCTTGTTTCAGTCATAGGCATGGTTTGGATGATGCCTTTGTCGGATGTGTCTTTGGAAGTTGGGTGGAAGAGCTTTTGCTTTGGGTGGGTGGTGGTGGATTTCATTCTCTTGATAACTAGGATGTGGCATTGTTTGTATCCTAGGGGTGCTTGTAAATTCTTTCCCCCCCTTCCTTGTGTTTTAGGTTGAAAAGCTTTTCCATAGAATGGTGTCTTGAGTTGTTAGTCTCGTAGGTGTGTTTCAGACTAGTCAATCTGATCCATGCTCTTTGCTCGTGCATGGGGGTGTGGGGGTCTGACCGGGCTGTATCTTCTTGGAGTGTTGTGGCACTTAGAGTGCCTTGCCTTTTCCTTCACATTGGAGTATTCTTCAATGCCTTTGGGGAGTGTCACATTGGTCATGCTCCTCCCACCTTGAATCTTGGTTATAGACTTCTTTTGAATTAGGACTTGAACCTAAAAAGGACGTTTTCCTTTAGGTTCGCTGGTGATGTTCCCTGAATTTCCACGGGTTTGCCCTCGTATTGGCTATTCCTTGTTGGATAACTTCATTAGAGGCTGCATTTGTATTGCGTACGTATACGTGTTTGAGGTGTGTTGAGCTGACAAGTTTCTCCTTTTTTGTTTTGTCATAACCTTCATTCATCATGTATTCGGCGTATGGCCTTAGAGGCGGGATATTTTTCTAGTGCCCCTTTTATCGGGGTTCTCCTCTTGATGGGATGCCAGAGTCAAATGTCTTATCATTTGCAGACAAGTGGTTGGTCGGGATGTGCGTCTAGTATGAGGGTCGATCTTGAAACCTTACTCCCCAAGCTTTTGAGCTCTTCTTTGGTTGATCTTGTAGAACTATTATCCTGCCTTAAGGCTCTTGATAGGAGATGTATCTCATTTTCACACTCTAGTTGTTGCACTATCTCTTTTGCTAATCTTGCATCTCTAGAGTTTCTCTCTTGGTGCATGACTTCAATGACAGGATTTTCTACCGATGTTTATTCTATTAGGACTTGTATCCTTGGTTGCCCTCCTTTCTTGTGAGATGGCGAAGGAGTGTTTATGAACACTCCAATGTGTCGTACTTGGTAGAGGTATGCGCCTAATCCTTATGGCGCTGTCTTGAATCTTCGTGTACCTATATCTGATGGACATGTTATTCATTACATATATAGTACGGAGTCCAAGGATCTCCGGGTTAGGATCATATTTTGAGAACAGAGACATAGTCATCTATCAGATGACATCTTTTCTACGGAGTTAATTTTTACAAGGATAAATGCAAGGAAACTTGTAAGGATACTTGTAAGGATATGTGTTCCATCCTTTTCCTGGTTCATTTGCAGTGCCGTGTCCCTAATGGGTGTGTTGATGTTCTGACCACCTTTACTAGTAGGGGGTCCCTTGGTATTAGGTATGCCTGACTCTTCTCTAGTATCATCAATGGTTGGTCATGGGAGATGTCTGACGGACTCCCTTTATGCACTATGGTTCTCTTCATATCAAAGTTGGTGATTTCCTCTCTTATGAATAATATACCCTTGTGTGGAAATACTATGTTTTCCATGTCCCTTTTTAAAAGCTTGATGATGGTGTCGCCATTCTTCCTTTGCTAGGTTTGGTGTCCTTGAGCGTTTTTGATGGAAGTGTATTCCATTACCTGGGGTGAGCTTACTAGTTGGAATCATAAAGATCCGCTGGAGGTGTTTGTCTCTGATGGTGGGTGTTGCCCATGTGATATGGTTTTCTCCATTTTTGGAGGGATGTGTTCGCGTCTACCCCCTCTTATGCTAATGGGCGGTTGTGGGGAGGGCATGTTGTAACTGGTGCCCCCCTTGCATACCAATGCCCGATGGGATCCTTTGACGGACTTGGCCCTAGGATGCTTAATGGAAGGTTATGGTAGGGGTAATCCTTTGTGGCTTTCATGGTAGTTCCTCTATAGGTTGTTGGGAGTGCTCAACTTATTTTTGGAAGTGAACCATCCCTCTTGGTGATCTTTCCCAGATTCTTGACCTTATAGGTGCCCTTTGAGATTGAGAGATCTGTTCCTTGTGTATCTCTTGGATGGCGACGGCCTTTTACGGATTCTTCTAGTGGTCCACCTGTGTATATATATATCACGGAGCCCGAAGGCGTCCGGTATGGTCATTCTTGGAAAACATGTTGATATAAAGTATCAAAATCTACTCCTTTTAGGGAGTTGGCTTGTTATGCAGTTAAATTAAATAAGAGGATATGGGAAGGATATGGGAAGGATATGGGTGTGGGGTGTTGAAATCCCCTGCTTCCTTGGTAATGTAACTGTCTTCCTCCATTAGTCTGTGTGTATTCTTTCCACTTGAGGAATATGAGGTCGCATCCTTGCAAGGCGGACTAGGTGGAGGTGTATCCTTCATGTATGCTATGTGCGGTCTCACTCTACTATGTCTCTCCATGAGACTTCCCATTGTAGTAGCTATGTGCTGACGTGGTGTGGTACTCTATTAGTTCCCTGTTCAAATCCTTGTCTTTTCAACTCCTCCTCTGTCCTAGGAGGACGTGTGCCAAGGGTTGTCATGCACAAGGGGTTTGGACCTGTCGTGCTGTATCATGGGTAGGTGGTTGCTTTATTGTGTTGTTGGGACTATGTCCCTCACTTTGAGCTTTCCTTGGTATGTCCCTTAGGCATGTCTGTGGTGATACGGACTGTATGTGTACATTGCCATGGTTGATGTTGGAACTCCTATATCCTTGTTGGTCTGTCATGTATGTCTTCCCTTAGTGCGGTGTATGTCCCTGTTGGGGTACTTGGTGGAATTCTTGCCTCCTTTGAGGTCTTGGCTGTCTGTCTGCCCCCAGTGGGGTGTAGGCCCTGGCGTCCTGTTGTGTCTGTTGTTGCCTAGGAGGCAAAAATTGCTGCCTTCCCTCTGGGGTGGCTCTTGATAATTTCTTCTTTGTTCTTCTCGCTGCCCTGCTCTAGGGTGCGAGTCGTGTTCTTCTTCTGGGACTTGTTCTTCCTCATGAACTTCTTCTTCTTCATGCTGGTGTTGCCTTCTCTGCCTGTTCCTCAGGGTCTCCCTATAAGCTAGCAGCTCATCCAATGCGTGCATCAACCTCGGAGTCACTGTCTGTGCTCCTTGCGAGTATGTGGGCCTTATGTTGGTTGTGTGGGCACGATTGTCGTTCCTTTGAGTCATTATTTCATATGGATACCCTTGAGGTTGTGCCTCATAGTAGTACCCCTGTGGAGGTGCCGTGTATTGGGATGGCACTCCTTGTTGCCCCCCTGTCCCTGTGGCTTCCTAGTCAATGGAGTTGGAGCTGTGGAAGCCTCCTCCCTGCTTGTTAGGCTGGGGTGCCTGTGGGGCTATCTGAGGCTCTGGTGTGCAGGCTGTTTCTCTGGGTTAGGCTGCCTTGCTGGAGGTATAGGATGTCTTTCTTGCCTATTGCCCCCAGGTGGGCGATTATCTCTAGACACTAAGTTGTTCGTCTTCGCTCTCGTGATTGTCAGGCTTTCTGTTCGAAGCCCACGGACGGCGCCAAGTGTTAGGTTATAAAGTCTAGGTCAACGGGTCGTCAATCTAGAATTTATCTCCCACTAATGAAATGTCGGGTTCAGTTCTCCTAGGACTAGTCGTTCTGATCCATGCCCTTATACTCCCTTGGGGTAGTCGTTCTGATCCATGCCCTTCTCTTCTCTCCTTCTGACCTCCTTTCCTTCTCTCCTTCTGACCTCCTTTCCTTCTCTCCTTTTGACCTCCTGAGGCTTGTACTTCTTACCCCTGGGGCTTGTCCTACTGCTCTATGCTCTTCTGCTTCCTTGGTTCTCTTCTCCTTGCCACCCTGCAAGAGGGGCAATACCAGGCACAGAGGGGGGGGTGGTGCCTGATGAACCCTCTCCGATGCCTAAGTCAGTACGGTTTTAGAGAGATAAAGCTAGAGAGATGTCAGAGCAAAATTGTGCAACTTGCCAAGATGATCAAATGAGTTGTGAAGGTGGGGTATTTATAGGCAACGGTGTCATTAAGGTGGCTTAATGACATCGTTAACCTTTAAACACAATTAATTAACCTTTAAGCACATAATTAAGACCTTAGGATTCGGAGAAGGTAGGCGGAGTGGACCGAGTGTGGGAGTCCGAAAATGGTGCCGGGGCCCTTGGGGGGAGGAGAAATCTGACCCCCAGGGGTAGGGGTTGGGTGAGGGCACCCAACCCCTCCTAGGGAGGATGGGGTTGGCCAACCCCATCCCCCCTAGGGGAGATCGGGTTGGCCGACCCGATCTCTCCTAGGAGAGATCGGGTTGGCTGACCCGATCTCTCCTAGGAGAGATCGGGTTGGCTGACCCGATCTCTCCTAGGAGAGATCGGGTTGGTCCACCCGATCTCCCCTAGGGGAGATCGGGTTGGCTGACCCGATCTCCCCTAGGGGAGGTCGGGTGTGGCCACCCAACCTCACCTAGGCGAGTCTGACTCGGCCGGACGAGCGCTTCGGCCTCGTCCGAACCGTTGGTGTTTTCGCGAAGGGTTCGGGTTGAAGTTTCGATTTACAATCATTAACGGGGTGATAAAAATAAAACGAATCGGAAGTCAACGGGTTCAAATTGGGCGTATATCCATCACCTATCACTCTTGATGTGAGGGTTGGCACGTTGTACTCATATTTCTGATGTATGTGCTATCAAAATTTCGAGTGTTTCCCTTGGTGACTGTTAAGACGTGTGTATCGGTTGACGGGGTGTCGATCCGAATTACAATCTCACGGGAGAAATTCCTTCATTTAAGATCTGATTCCTTCGAGATGCTCGTTGGGTTCGATCACTGAAATCAGATCCTTCGTGATATTGGGTAGTCTGTACTTCGGGTCTTTGTATGTCAAAGTGTTGGACTGTCGGACTGCCGGAGTGTCAGACTGTCGAATTTTCGGACTGTCAGAGTGTCGGACCGTCATACTGTCAGACAGTCATAGTTTCGGAGTGTCAGACTCTCAGACTGTTAAAGTGTCGGACTGTCGGAGTGTCCTGTCGGACCGTCAAAGTGTCGGACTCTCGAATTATCAGACTGTCGGAGGTTTGCAAGCCCTTAAAATGGCTAAGTGTTTGGGTGTCCGTACATGTAGCTGTTCATACATCTCGTTTTTCATATGTCAGGTCGTTGACTCTAGGGTCATTGAGTCCCAGGAGTGTCGTAAGGTTGTGTTGGCGAGTTGCTGAGAGTTCCAAGCGTCGGGACATCGCTCCTATGCAATCCGCGCATGCTCCTCCTAACACCTGCAAAAGGGGCAACATGGAGAACACAGGGGGGGCTGGTACTCGATGAACCCTCTCCGATGCCTAAATAAGAAACAATTCTAGGAAGAGAAAGTAAAGAGAAGACAGAGCTCAAATGTGTAATGTTTCATAAAGTTGTTCAAATGAAAGGAGGTTGGGTCCTATATATAGGGTCAAAAGAGATTAAGGAGGTTAATGACACCGTTAACCCCTAAATGAGCTTAATTAACAAGTAATGAAGGGATTAGACCCTTAACAAGCATGGGAGGTTTCGTGGTATTTTATAAGGGTCGGACATGCAAAATGAGGTCGGGTCGCCGCCTGGGATGGTTTGGATGACAGTGTTCCGGATGTCGCATACACCTCCTGGGCGGGGATATTACGCTCCTGGAAGGGTGTCAAGACCTTTGGGTCCGACTGAAAGTCCGACCCCCAAGGTCTGAGATCGGACCAGCAGGTTCAGTCTTGCCTAGGGGGATCAGACCAACAACATGTCCGGACGGGCGTTTTTTCATGTTCGGACCGTTTTTCCTCAGGTGACGTGTTCGGGTCAAAGTTTTGATTTGCAATCGTTCGTGGTGTAATTAAAATAATAGAATAAGAATAAAAACGGGTCCAAATTGGGCATATATCCATCACATGCCCCCGAGTCAACTATGCTTAACTCTTGATTGACTATATTTTATGATGGGATGATACGCACAATTTGGATCCGTGACTTTACCTCTTGACGAGTCCATTGCATATCCATTGGCGTGTTTCCGCGCCTTTTCCTCGTCTCTCAGGACAGGGAAAACATAGACGTTAGTGTAAACAAGCATGCATTTTAGACATATGTCCGGAAAGTGCGGGTATGATAAAAATCTTGTCTTCCTAGGCACGAGACAAAAAATGTGAACATGGATATATCATGGAAATAGACGTGTGTACTAACATATATGCAGGTAAAAACAGAAGTACGGGATCAGATGTAAACGTGTTGTAATCGTAGGCATGAACGTGCGAGCGTCGAGTGCACGCGTGTGCGAGTATTGGGGTTACCAACGTAGTGCAGTTATATACATGTGTATGAGTGTATTGAGTGTGTATATGGATGTAAGCATGGATACACGATAATTATAAATGTCAATGTGTTGAACACATGTGAACGTGAGAAGGTGTGCGCTATCATGTACATGGACACAAGCATGGATATGGACGCGAGTGCAAACGTGTTACGCTCATGGGTGCAGGAATGCAAGCATAAACACGTTGTAAACATAATTGTGAATAAAGGCATTGACGCATTCATGATGTAAATCACAAATATGAACGTAAGTGTAAGGGTGAAAGTATAGACTCCCTTTTTATCCAAGAGTGTGAACTCTCTGGCTCGACGGGGCACAATGTTTTGCCTACCTCGTAGTAGTGAGAGCATTTTTAGCCTCGGCCCTTGACAGGTGTGACATTTTCCTTCATTTGTTGGAGCATATGCATGGTTCTTGAACCTTGCCCTGCGATTCATATTATATACACATGGGGCTTAAATTACTCAGGGAAAAGAACCTATTTACTGTCTCATGTTTGCCTCATGTTTTAGTTTGGTGTCTGGCATTTAAATTGAGTGTCCCATGTTTCATTTTGGTTGAAATTTGGTGTCTCAGTGTGATTACTTTAGAGAAGCCAATCTAGATGAAACCGACTGTCATATCATTGCTCCCAAGCATGCTCCCTTCTCGTCACTTTGTCGGGACCATCACCTAAGAAGTTGGCCACATATGCCCAAGTAAATGATGCTTTATTGTCGCTCGAAATCGCTCGGCTGGAAACTTTTTTTTTTAATGTTCAACTTTTGGGTGAAATTTGAGGATTTTGTGAAAAGTAAAAGGTGATGGATTATAAGTGGGTGAGTCGGTTGATGGAAATGGTTGAAAGAAGAGGAAAAGACGGGCGGAGACACCAAATTTTAACAAAAATGAAACCTCGGACAGTCCATATCAACACTTTAATCCTGAGACACCAAACTGAAACATGAGGTATACCTGAGACACTAAATAGGTTATTTTCCCAAATACTTATAAACTTTCTTCTTTCCCTTTGTGCGAAAGGGGTCTATCGACACACGCTCTTGAGGGCGTCGAAAGTTGTTCGCAGGATTGGCTCCTGGATGGCACAGTTCGCGGGATTGGCTCCTGGAAGGCACATAATGTAGTCGTAGTGTATAAACTACTTTCAAGATACGCTCTTGGGGACATCGAAAATTGTTCGCAGGATTGGCTCCTGGATGGCACAGTTCGCAGGATTGGCTCCTGGAAGGCACAAAATGTAGTCGTAGTGTATAAACTATTTTCAAGATACGCTCTTGGGGGCGTCAGAAACTGTTCATAGGATTGGCTCCTGGAGGGCACAGAATGTGGTCGCAGTATAAAACTACTCTCAAGATATGCACTTGGGGGCGTTGAAAACTGTTCTCAGGATTGGCTCCTGGATGGCACAGAATATGGTTGCAGTATAAAACTACTCTCAAGATACGCTCTTGAGGGCGTCGGAAATTGTTCTTGGGAATGGCTCCTGGATGGCACAAAATGTGACTTTTACCTGATGGTATTTTCTAGGCAAGATGCGTCCCTGTTAAGTCGTTTGAATCTTTAAATGAGTTTTCTTC
Organism: Clarkia xantiana subsp. parviflora; assembly: GCA_036873135.1. Taxonomy (NCBI): domain Eukaryota; kingdom Viridiplantae; phylum Streptophyta; class Magnoliopsida; order Myrtales; family Onagraceae; genus Clarkia; species Clarkia xantiana. Next base: position 16,178,294 of record JAPTYO010000001.1, read on the forward strand.
CTACGTTATTGCCTGTTACCTAGTTTTTTTCCTGAGTGTGGGAGATCACCTTTCGAGGGTGATGCTTGTTGTTGCCGACTTAGGGCGAATCCGTAAAAGGGGTTGAGGTTGTTTCCTTCTTTTGTGACTTTTCTAGGAGGAGTGGTATCGCGTGTTCTTGTTACCTTTTGCTTCTGATCTTCACTTCTATATTTAGTTGGAGTACCAAGCACTTGTTCATTTAGTACCCCCCATGTTGCTTGGTGGTCACACAATCTTTCATGTTTTTCCGTTGAAGACCCCTTGTATATTTCCTTGATTTAGTACCCCTCATGCTTGGGGCTCCCTACTCTTGTGTTTTCTTGAATATGCCTGCTTACATAGGTGCGATGGGTGCCCTTTGCAGCACTTACTCTTTCCCATACTTGTTTGCTTCAATCATAGCCATGGTTTGAGACATACCCTTGTCGGATGTATATCTTTGAGTTGGGAGGGAAATTTTTCTTTTGGGTGGGCGCGATTTCCGTTCTTCATATTTCATGTGTCTTCAACTTTTTTCCTTGGTTATGCCTTCTTGATGGGTGTCAACTATTGCTTTAGCTTCTTTCAACATTTTGGTAGGATGTTGGCTCATACATTTCGTTGCCTCCCCCTCTTGATGTGAGAGTTGGCATGTGGGTGGTGAAGTATTGTTGTTAGTGCTCATGGTTTGCTTGTCATGGCTTTTTGTTCGAAGCCCACAGACGGTGCCAAGTGTTAAGATGTGTGTATCGGGTTAACGGGGTGTCGATCCGAATAAGAATCTCACGGGTGAAATTTCTTCCTTCGCGATCTGATTCCTTCAAGATGCTCGTTGGGTTCGATCACTGACGTCAGATCCTTCGTGATATTGGGTAGTCTGTACTTTGGGTTGTCGTATGTCAAAGTGTCGAACTGTCGGACTACCGGAGCGACGGACTATCAGATTATCAGACTGTTAGAGTGTCGGACCGTCGGACTGTCGGAGCGTCGGAGTGTCGGAGTGTAAGAGTTTCAGACTGTCGGACCGTCAATGTGTTTGATTGTCGGAGTGTCGGACTATCGGACCTTCAAAGTGTCAGACTGTCGGATTGTCATACTGTCAGAGGTTTGCAAGCCCTTAAAATGGCTAAGTGTTTGGGAGTCCGTACATGTAGTTGTTCATACATCCCGTCGTTCATATGTCAGGTCGTTGACTCGAGGGTCGTTGAGTCCTAGGAGTGTCGTAAGGTTGTGTTGACGGGTTGCTAAGAGTTCCAACCGTCGGGACATCGCTCCTATGCAGTCCGTGTGCGCTCCTCCTAACACTTGCAAATGGGGCAACATCGAGACCACAGAGGGGGGTGGGTGGTGGTACTCGATGGACCCTCTCTGATGCCTAAATGAGAAACAATTATAGAGAGAGAAAGTAGAGAGAAGACAGAGCTCAAATGTGTAATTTTCATCTAGTTGTTCAAATGAAAGGAGGTTGGGTCCTATATATAGGCTCAAAAGAGATTAAGGCGGTTAATGACACCGTTAACCCCTAAATGAGCTTAATTAACAAGTAATGAAAGGATTAGACCCTTAACAAGCATGGGAGGGTTCGTGGTAATTTATAAGGGTCGGACGTGCAAAATGAAGTCGGGTCGCCGCGGTTGGCCGTTTGGATGACAGTGTTCCGGATGTCGCGTACACCCCTTGGGCGGGGATATTACGTTCCCGGAAGGGTGTCGAGACCTTCGGGGTTGGACGGGTCTGGGATCGGACAAGCAACGTGTCCGGACGGGCGTTTTTTCCCGTTCGGACCGTTTTGCCACGGGTGACGTGTTCGGGTCAAAGTTTCGATTTGCAATCGTTCGTGGGGTAATTGAAATAATACAATCCGAATGAAAATGGATCTAAATTGGGCGTATATCCACCAGTGACTACCACGTAGCAGTGCCCGTATTCTTGTAGATTCTTTACCTCTCTTCTTTGTGCTTTCGAGTCGGGAAGCTTGCTCATATGACAGTGTCTTGAGTTGTTTATCTTAAAGCTGTGTTTTAGACTGGTGAATCTGATCAGTGTGTCTTGTGTCGGATTTTGAGGGTCCGATCGGGCTATAGTAAATACTGGTGTCCCACTCGTTGTGACTCCTGGTGGCTGAGTAAAGACTCGAACTTCTCTGCTTTCCTAAACAGGAACTCCAAAAAGTGGACCCTCAGACATGAAATTTAATAGACTATCTGCTATTAAAGTCTATGCAGAATTGCTGCGTGGAGAAACAGTTTGTGGGTTCCATGGTGAGCGGTAATTTAAAAAGGTTTGCATGTTGTCTGTATGCCCATTTTCCATTATTATTCTTTGTGATCCCCGAATATCTTCTCCAGAAGGGACATTGAGAGATGGATCATCATGGTAAGGAATCCATCTCACCAACACCCCACTCCCACTATTATCATAGGTTAATAGGTCCCTACTAATTTCTCGAAAAGGGACCACATGATGATCCATAACAGCTTCCAGCATCCTCTGATTAATTGCAACGACCACTTGATCCTTTGGGAGACGACAGTCTGCTAGGTTATGCCCAAAACATCCGCACATTCGGCAAGGCAAGCCCATCCGATAACTAATTAGCACCTCATAGGATACAACACCCTCCAACAAACCAAGAGAAGGAAGAACTGGGAGATTCAAATTGAGAAGCACACGAATATGAACAAAATAAGTTTCCAGGGATCGTTCTTCTTGAAAATCCATACCGATAATAGGACCCACTCTTTCCGCTACCATGGTGACATTCTCCAAATTCATAAAATGTGGAGGAATTCCTCTTAATTCTATCCATATTGGTACCATAGCGAAGTCAAAATTAATTGAAAGCGTCTGAGGATCAGCCTGAACCATCATAAAAATTAACCCATCCACTTGAAACGGTAAATTCTATAGAACTTCTAGGGCTTGTCGCTCGGAAGGAAACTGAAATACCCAGATGCCGTCCTATCTTTGAGTTCCCCGGACCGCCTGAGGGAGTCTCCAGTTTGCTTCCGTAAACATATTTATTAATATTTGATCAATCCGCTCCCTTCGGACTCCATAGCAACGAGCAAAAAAGACTTTATTCCAGCCCACCAATGGAATCTTCGTTTGAGCTTGCAGGTTAATGTGAATCCAATGAAGGAAGAGAGAAGAAGGTAAAAAATCTGCGGTTGTGAAAAGTTGCTATTTAAGATGTTGAGTTGGAGAAGACAAAGCGTCCAAAACACATCGTTGGTGTTGGATCACGGGCGAAGCTCCGTTACGTCCTTGACGGAATGCTCTGGACTCCTGGGCTCCGCGTAATCCTGCAAAAGGGGATGACCTGGGTGGTGACCCAGAATCCCTCTCCGATGCTTAAATGAGTATACAATCAATGGGGTGGCAGCAGTATTCTAAGTGCGTATTATAGAGTATGTGTTTTCTGGGGTAACCTCCTCCTTTATATAGAGGGAGGAGTTGCCCAGCTACCTGTGACCATACTTGACGGTTGTACCCATGATTCCGTGTATCTCGCCATGATTCCGTATATCTCGGTTAGGATTCCATATATCTCGCCCCACGCTCCGCGTATCTTACCCGTACTCCGCGTATCTCGGGCACGCCCTGCGTATCTCAGGGGATCTATCTTTATCTCTAACCGTCTCCCACTACTCTATCTAGTAGGCGGGTTTCTCGGTCTTTATCCTCTGATCACAAGTCCCGACTCCTGTCAGAGACTCCAGAGTTGTCTCGTTCTAGATCACCACCCAGGACCTTCAGTCTCTACGGGACAGGTCCAGCCTCTGCGGGGCTTTATATCGGGGCCTTTACTAAGGAATATTGGGGCCTACTCAGAGGCTTCTTGTCGGGAGCATTCAGCTCATACATCGGGACCACTAAAGTCGGGACCCTTCATACTGGGCCTCTGGGCCTTCCAGGCTTTTCACGAGGCCCACTGGACCTACTCGCCGTCCATTGGCCGTTAACGAGGCTAACGATTACATCGGAACCCATCATTTGCCCCCAAGACATGGGGGACTTTTAGTTCATCATGTCTTTCAGTTCAGATCTTCTGACCTCGCTGTCGGAGGTTTTTGCCTTCATGTCTCCCGATACCGCCGCCGGGGGCTTTTGCCTTGCACACAATTGCTGTATGATAGAGTTTCTCACTCATGATTACCTGGGGCCCATTGGACTCTGTGGACAGTTGTCAAACCCGAGGAGACTCCTCGGTTATCGCAACATTAAATGCTAGGGATTATGAAACGACGCTCAAATCGGCGTGTCTGTTGTTTTCTGAAAAAGCGTTTATGACGTCACCACGTCTCTTCCGTACCGTCTTCTCGATATCAACGACCACGATGGCATCGTTTCATCTTCAACGGTCAAGATTAAGTCCCTCCAGTTGTCCTTTTGCTTATAAAAGCTAAAACCCTGGCATTATTCACTTCTTCTGCACTCTCTTGATTTCTGCTGTTCTTGTATTCGAAGCTTCTCCTCCAAGTTTTTCCTGCTGTTCAAGTGATCCAAGGCCTTCAGCCCTTCCGATCTTCCTTCATCTTTCCTCACCAATCACCAATCATGTCTGGTAAGGACTTTCTTCTATGTTTTCATGATTTGCTAATGTTTGCTCTTCTTTTCTCAAATCTTCTTGTTTGTAACCGTTTTAGACGAAGCTAGTTCTGAGGCTAGGGCTCCTTTCATTTTTGAACTCGCTGTCAATGAGATTTCTGAGGCCTCATATGAGGTTGCCCTTAGAGAGGGGTGTATTACCTCAGATTGGGAACCTCGTTTCCCGTATGAGTCTCAGCCTGCCGTCAGAAGGAAGCACATCGTTACGCGCCCTAGGGAAGGGGAAGTGTTCGTCTCCGCTGAACAAATAAGCGCGGGGATTCGGTTCCCCTTCTGCGGAAATTTAGTGGAGATGTGCAACTTCTACAAAACGCACCCTTGTACCTTCTCTCCACACGCCATCCGCGTGTGGAATGCCTTCCAACTCCTATGCCACCGCCAGCAGTGGACGTACAGTCTACTACTCTTCCGCACTTTCTATGGCATGAAGTGCAACAAGGCTGGTGTCTGCTCCTTCTCCCCCCGACTCCCCAAGTGGACAAAGGAGCAACTTTCACGTTTCGGCTGGGATAGCGAGACTTGGAAGTTCCACAAGGATCGGATGCTGATACGCGACTCGGGGTCTGACAATAGCGGATGGAAGAAGTACTACTTCTTCGTCCAACACAGCTCTGTCCCGTGGCCTCAGCGGGAGGTCGTGGCGGACCCTGCCCCCAAGCTTCAAGACTACACTGAGGATGACCTCAACACTCTCCAAATGGCTCAGCTCTACCGTTGGGGAGACAAATTCATACCCCTCGACGCCAACAAGCTCCAGGAGAAGGACTTGATTGTTATCGGAGTCCGACTCCTTGACTCTGTTTCCAAAGATTTGGTCATCTGGGTAATACTTCTAACCATCTTGTCTTTTACCTTTGCAGCCAAGAAGGCTTCTCTGCTGACTCATCTCATTATGAAGCAGGGCGAGACTGATGTCGTCCCCAGTGGCTCCAAGAGGAAGCGTAAGTTGGTGAAGAAGGGCGTTTCCTCTTCCGCTCCTCTGTCTGCTGCTCCTCCGACCGAAGAGCAGGTCGGGGCCAAGAAAGCCAGGAGGGAGGAGATAGATCGGGCCTTCGGGGCCACTACCATCGAGGAAGGTAAGCGCGTTCGTCGTGCAATTAAAAGATATAAGAAGTTGGTTCCCAAGGAGTTTATCCCCGCTGATCGGGAGTCGCAGGTTCGGGAAATTAAATACATCCTTCAAGGAGAAGTCCCGCACGTTCTCAAGGCGGGATATTACAACTTCCTTGGGAAGGACCAGTATGTCGAACGTCAAATTCTCTGGTGTCCTGGCGGAATTCTTCCTGACTATGTTCGTCCTGCCACCGCAGGTCCATCGGAGACTCCAGCTTCGACGAAGACTGCCACTCCAGCGGAGACTGCGGCTCCGCAAGAACTGATGCTGGAGGATGTCCCGGCGGATGCCGAGTTCCGTCGGGTGACTGATTTGGAGGCTTCTCCTTCCGTCGAAGAGCCTGACGAGGGTGGCCTGCTTCCCCGCGGAAGGTCGGGACCAAGGAGCATGAGGCCCGCCGTGAGGGACGTGTCCCGGAGCCCTCCTCCCGAGCTCCGCTCTCCTACCCCTGAGCTTCCTCCGACTGAGGTAGCTCCTCCCACTGCTGATGCCGAGGTTATCCCTCCTCTTCCGAAGGATGATCTTTACAAGATATACACCCCCGACCAGGCGACGGTTCCCTGGCGTCCGATCGAATCCCTCCAAGGGTTTTCGATCCTACGGGGGAATCTCGAGCCTGATCTGGCCCTGCATCTGCTGGCAGGGTCAATTCCTCCCGCTTTGAGACAGCCGCTTTGCTTGGCGCGGGAGGACCTCGAAGAGGAGTTCCGCGCTATGGCCGTCCGTCGGATGGAGGTAATACTTTACCTTTGCTTGTTTTCTTCCTTATCCCTGCCTTCGGCCATCGAACTCTAATCTTTTTTCCTCTCGCCTTAGGAAACCGCGGACCAGCAGCACTGTTTTGCCATCGCCTTAAGTCTGAAGAGGGCCTTGGAGGAGGCTGAAGCTAAATCGGATCCCGATGCGCTAGCCAAGCTCCAGGTGGAGCTCGATGAGGCGGTGGCGGCCAAGAATAAGATGGCCAAGGAGAAAACTCTCCTTGACGAGATGGCTTCGGGCCTGCTCAAGAAGGTTCAAGATCATGAGGCTGTCATGCGTCGGTAGCGGAAGATGGTCCAGGTGGAGCAGCAGCGGAATGAGGGGGAGAAGAAGCAGCTCGTTCACGAGAAGGGCGTCTTCGCGGATCTTCTCGCGGAGGCCAAGGCGAGGTTCGAAGCTGAGAGGGCTGAGTTTTCTGCCAAGCTGGCTGAGGCAAAGGCTCAAGGCCTCGAGGAGGGCCGCCTGCAGGGCCGCGAGGAAGGTCTCCAGCAGGGTCGTGAAGAGGGCCGCGGGGAGTATCGGAACTCTGAAGAATTCAAGGTGGCTGCTGTAGAGTTCTGCAAGTCCGAGATGGAGGATGTTTTGTACAACGCTGTCGAGGAACTCTACACAGCCTACGCGGATTCCATTGACTTCACGAAGTCCGAGACTCTTGCCCCCGTCGCACAGAAGTACTTCATCCTCCCCGCGGAGAGTGAAGAGGCTGCTGCCGTGGACCCGACTCCGCCGGCTGCGGAGCCTTCTGCCCAGGCCCCTCCGAACCTTGCTCCCTCCGATACTGCTGAGGATCCATCTTCCAACAAGGACCAAGTCTAATGTTACCTCTTTTTAGTCCTTGTAGTTTTTTCTCCTTCGTCTTTAGTATCAGAACTCCTAGGCCTTCGAGCCTTTATATAAGGAATTTCTTTTATCTGTTTTGGCCTCGATAATCGTTTGCACTTATTTAAAGTGGCTTTAAACTCGTTACTCAGAACGTTCCGATGCACCATTTGAGATGACCCCATACGTCCTTCCGACGCTTGACTCGGGACTTTACCATTTAAGGTTTCTCGTCCAATCGGGACTTCACCACTTAAGGTTTCTCGTCCAATTGGGACCTCACCATTTAAGGCTTCTCGTCCAAAATCGGAACTTCGCCACTTAAGGCTTCTCGTCCAAAATCGGGACTTCACCACTTAAGGTTTCTCGTCCTCGCATTTCAAGGCCGTTTTTCACACCCTTTAGGGCTTTTATCGCGCCAACTCTGACGGCTTCGATCGTACCCTCTAAGGGCTTTAATCGCGTCTTTGTCAGACGACTTTCGCGGACCTGTTAAGGCTTTTTCGTACCCGTTAAGGCTTTTGGCCGCATCATATAGACGACTTACGCGGACCCATTAGGGCCATTTCGTACTTAGGCTTTTGGTTGCATCATAAAGACGACTTACTTGTACCCCGTAGGGCTTTTGTCCGTACCTGTTAAGGCTTTTGGCCGCATCATATAGACGACTTACGCATACCCCGTAGGGCTTTTCTCATACCTCGGAAGGCTTTTGTCGCGTCCTTCAAGACGTCTTACTAATACTTAGAACAAATCTACAATAATTTGATCGGAAGCAACTTCTTTTATTAATAACTCAAAGCTTTGCTTACATCGGATTGATAGATAAGTTGCGCCATTCGCGGCGACTTAATATCAAACCTGATACTTCTTCAAGTGTTCGCCACTGAAGGAATGCTTCAACGTCTTGCCATCAAGGTCCTCTAGCTTGTATGCATTGGGTGCTGGCATCCCTACGATCTTGTAAGGTCCCTCCCATTTCGGTGATAGCTTGTTGATCCGATCTTGATGAACGAACTCATTCCTCCGCAAGACAAGTTCTCCAACGAAGAATTGTCGGGACCTGACACGCCGATTGTAATATCGGGCTGTTGCCAGACGCATTCGGGCCTGGACTTCATCAGCCTTCCATCTTTTCTCCTCGAGCAAGTCTAAGTCTAGACGTCTCATTTCCTCGTTTGTCAGAGGCTCGTAATATTTCGCGCGATGGGACGCCACCGCTATTTCCACGGGAGCGACTGCCTCCGTGCCATAGACCAGGCCAAACGGAGTTTCTCCTGTTGATTGCTTGGGTGTTGTTCTAACAGCCCACAGCACGTTCTCGAGCTCATCCAGCCAATGGCCCTGCAAGGCGTAGACTCTCTTCTTCAAGCCATCCATCACGATCTTGTTGGCTGATTCCACTTGGCCATTAGTCTGAGCGTGGCGGACTGAAGCGGTCCGATGTTCGATGTTCAGCTCCTCCAGGTACTCCTTCAATTGAGCCCCATTAAACAGAGGGCCGTTGTCGCTGATCAACACTCGAGGAACCCCATACCGGGATATGATCTGAGTTTGAAGGAACTTGAGGATCTGCTGTCCTGTCGTCTTGGCCAATGCCTTAGCTTCTATCCATTTCAAGAAGTAGTCGATGGCCACGAGCAAATACTTGCACTGACCTTTCGCTTGGGGAAGAGGTCCCACCAAATCAATCCCCCATTGCGCGAAGGGCCAAGCACTCCTGATGGGCATTAAGTACGCGGCGGGAGCCACGATATTCGGAGCGTACCTCTGGCATGCATCACAGGATCGGACCATTGCTGTCGCCTCCTTGTTCATCGAAGGCCAATAGTAGCCTAGGTTCAATGTTTTCCTCACGATGGATCGGGCCCCTTCATGGCAGGCTGCGACTCCCTCGTGTAGCTCTCTCAGGATCCGATTTGTATCCCGCTCCGCCACGCATTTCAGGAAAGGCTTTACATGCCCCTTCTTGTATAACTGGTTGTCCACCATCGCGTAGTTGTCCGCAATCCGACGCAACCTGACAGCTTCCACCTCGTCATCGGGGAGTGCCCCCGTAGTCAGGTATGTGACCATCGGGGTCATCCAAGTGGGCTTCTCTTCTTCCTCCGATCCTGTCTCAATAGCGCAGATCTCCGCTGGATCAATGTTTGAGATAATCACCTTCTCCAGGAAATGCACCTTCCGATTCTCCTCGGGGGCCACTCCCAGAGCAAACTTGCTTAAGGCATCTGCTTCCGCGTTTTCTTCTCTCGGGATTGCCTCGATATCGAAGCTTTTGAAGCTTCCCTTCAAAGTCTGCACCTCGTTCAAATACTTCTTCATTGTCGGGCTCCTAGCTTCATAGTTCCCCTGGACTTGATTTACGACCAAGCTGGTATCACACTTCACCTTTAGATGATCGACTCCCTTACCCTTGGCAATCTTGAGGCCCGTGATGAGAGCCTCATACTCCGCTTCATTGTTGGTGGCTTTGAACGTCAACGCCAAGGCATATCGTAGGGGCTCGCCTCCACCGGGCGGTATCAATACGAATCCTGCCCCCGAGCCTTCTACACTCGATGAACCATCAGTTTACATCTCCCAGGTGTTCTCCACATTTGGCTGTTCTGACTGCTCTGTTATCGGGGCTTGTTCTGCTATCGGGACCTCCATGGTTGCCCCCTCTGCGGGACCCGTTACTTCCAGATCGGGTGCCGTAGACTCAGCTATAAAATCTGCCAATGCCTGGCCCTTAATAGCGGTTCGCGGAGCAAAGTGGATACGGAACTCCGTAAGCTCGATGGCCCATTTCACCAATCTCCCCGACGCCTCCGGTCGGTTCAAAAAGTGCTTCAAGGGCTGATTAGTCAATAACGTGACTTCATGGGCATGGAAGTAAGGTCGTAGCTTTCGAGCGGCAATAATCAACGCAAAGAGATACTTCTCAATAGCGGGATAATTTATTTCAGACTTGGCAAACGCCTTGCTTACATAATAGACAGGCACTTGGTTACCCTTGACAATCTTAATCAAAACAGAACTAACAGCCACATCAGAAACAGCCAAATAGAGATAAAGCGGCTCGCCTGGAACTGGTTTCGCCAACGGCGGAAGGGTACGGAGGTGCTGCTTGAGTGCCTGGAACGCCTCCTCGCACTTGTCGGACCATTCGAACTTCTTGTGGGCCCTCAGCACATCAAAATATGCCATGGCTCGGTCACTCGCCTTGGATAGGAATCGATTCATCGCGGCCAACCGGCCATTCAGCACCTGAACCTCTCGATGAGTCTTCGGGGACTGCATCTCCTCGATTGCTCGCAGCTTCTCAGGGTTCACCTCGATTCCTCTCTGGCTCACCATGAACCCTAGGAACTTCCCCGAGTTCACCCCGAAAGCACACTTGTCCGGGTTTAACCGAACCTGATGGAACTTCATCCGCTCAAACGCCGCCGCCAAGTTCTGGACATGGTCTCCTGCCTGTCGGGACTTCACCAGCATGTCATCCACATAGGCCTCCATGGTTTTCCCCAGCCTATCTCCGAACAACTTGTTCACCATCCGCTGGTAAGTTGCTCCGGCATTGATCAATCCGAAGGGCATCACGTCGTAGTGGTAGACGTCACTGTCGGCATAGAAAGCCGTGTGGGGGGCATCTTCCTTCGCCATTTTGATCTGGTTGTATCCGGAATAGACATCCATGAAGCTCAGTAGTTCATGTCCCGATGTGGCGTCCACCAACTGGTCAATCCTCGGAAGCGGGTAGCAGTCCTTCGGGCAGGCCTTGTTCAAGTCGCGGAAATCGACACACATCCGCCATTTCCCGTTACTCTTTCGCACCAGGACTGGGTTAGCAACCCAAGTCTGGAATCGGAGCTCCTTGATTAATCCAGCATCGAGCAGTCTGCCCACCTCTTGCTGGATCGCGATCCTCTTGTCCGCGCCCATCGGACGTCTTCTCTGCGCAATAGGCTTGATCGCGGGGTCAATCTTCAGCTCGTGCACTATTACGTCGGGGCTGATTCCTGGCATATCACTCGGGGACCAGGCAAACAGCTCCTTAAACTCCTTCGGGAGCTCGATCAATTCTCGGGCTCTTTCCGCCGACAAAGCAGACCTGATCTTCACCTTCCTCTGAGGCCCATCAATCTCAACCTCCTTCAGATCCTCCATGGGGGCGGGACGCCCATACTCCTCTCGAGGATCGGCATCAGTCTGAAGGACAGTCATGGCTTCCCTCCTTCTCCTTCGGGTAGCGTTAACATAGCATTTTCACGACGCCAGTTGGTCACCCTTGACCTCTCCAACTCCGTTGTCAGTCGGGAACTTCATCTTCTGGTGGACCGTCGAGGCGACTGCCATAAGAAGTGAAACCAGAGAATCCCACCATCGGGAAGTCCACCTGTGTCAGGTCCTTTTTCGTCTTTCCCATGGCTTCCAAAGCGTCCATGAAAAGAATGTCGGAGGAACTCCCTCCGTCTATCAGGATCCGCTTCATCTCGAATCCGTCCACGTCCAGGGTCACGACCAAGGCGTCGTCGTGAGGGCTCTCCACGCCTACTAGATCTTCCGCCGAGAAAGAAATCACCATTTCCTCCTTCAGAGTCCACGACCGGGACCTTTTGCCTAGCACCACCGCGGCAGATATGCGGGAAGCGTAGTTCTCCCGAGAAGCAGAGGTATCACCTCCCGCCGCCATTCCTCCGTGGATGACGTTGATAGTTCCCCGCCTCTCCTTACGGGCACCTGAACCTGAGGCTTCTTGCTCAACCTTCTTCTTCTTCGGGGATCGGTCACGGGATTTGGAACGGGATCGTGACCGACTTCTGGAACGGGATCGGCACCGTCCCCTTCCGACGAACTCTTTTAGCTTCCCCTTCTGGATCAGTTTCTCAATTTCCTTCTTCAGCTCCCGACAGTTTTCGGTGTCGTGACCATTGGCTCGATGGTAGCGACAGTAACGGTCAGGGCGGCCTCCTAGGAATTCGCCTTCTTTTCTTGGAGGGTATCGGGCGAGACCCTGTCGGTCCATCACAGCTAACACAGAAGTCATCGAGCTATTGATGGGAACGGCCCGACCTTCTCGATTGTCCTTCCTTGGGGGACGCTTGTCTTCTCTTTTCCCGGGGCGACCACGGTTTCTACTCCCTTCCGACTTGTCGCTCCCTTTGCGATCATCCGACAGCTTGGACGATGGCTTTCCTCTTCCCGATTTCGGAGGATCAAGCTCTCCGGCAGCAATCTTCGACTCCTGGACGTCGATTTGCTGTTTCACCCTCGCTTGCAGGGCCTCCATACTCCATACAGCCTTCGCGGCTACACTGTGCATCAGGTCGGAACCGTACGGAGCGCTTAAGTTCCGAAGGAAGGTTCGGATGGTCTCACCCTCCGAGATTTCTTCATCAATCTCCGCAGCACTAGCAGTGAACCGTTGGTAGTAGTACGCCAGCGATTCATCGGGTCTCTGCACCACCTGGGTCAGGGACCTTACACTCTTCAGGAGACGCCTTCGACCTTGGTACTGCTTGATGAAGCGGTCGTGCATATCGGCCCAGCATGTGATGCTTCCTGGTGGTAGGCTGAAGAACCAAGTCATGACCCTTTCTCCCAAGGTTATCGGGAACAATGAGCATATGAGGTCATCGTTCGAATTCCTACCCATACAGGCCTGGACATGCCTCTGAACATGGCGAACTGGGTCCCCCTCACCATCGTACTCCTTGATGGTCGGAATACCTAGCCCAGGCGGGGCAACGGTATCTATCAGCCGCGGAACAAAAGGATGACTGGATCGATCCCTCAGCTCCGATGTCATCTGCTTCTGATCACCCATGCAGATGCTAACGATCTTCACCACCTGATCGGGGGTGATGGGACCATTCAGGGGAATGGTCCTGTTTTGCACTAGTCCCGGGCCGTCGACCACGAATTTCTCCAAGTGCGCGGGCTCCTTACCTCTGTTTCTGGGCGGAGCCTCCTGAACCTCCTGTTCTTCTGGGACCACCCTCGGAGGGGGGGGGGGTGGAGGTAATTCTTCTCGCGGAGGCAACTCTTCCGCCCTCTTGGCGGCCTCTCTCTTGTCCAGCAAGGCCTTCATGGCAGCCAAGAACATGGGCATAGCATCCACTACTGCCTTGGCCAACTCCGAGTTCGAAGACGACCCTTCTTCCCTTCGCGGGACTCTTTCTCCTCCATGGCCCACCGGGTTCGGGGGAGCCTCATCTTCCTCCCTACGCGGGATATCCCGCCTGTTCATCTCCGTGTCTCCGACAAAGACCTCATAACCGTCACCCTACCCCCCCTGTCTGGGAAAGAGCGGGGTTCTCACCTTGTTCAGCAACACGTTCTGGCAACTGGGAATTCACAGTTCCTGCGGGACGGGAACTGCCAGCCTGAACTTGTTTCTTCTTGCCACCACCGGCCATTGATCTGGTAGAAGCTATCTTGACTTTTCGTAAGTTTCCCACAGACGGCGCCAATGTTGGATCACGGGCGAAGCTCCGTTACGTCCTTGACGGAATGCTCTGGACTCCTGGGCTCCGCGTAATCCTGCAAAAGGGGATGACCTGGGTGGTGACCCAGAATCCCTCTCCGATGCTTAAATGAGTATACAATCAATGGGGTGGCAGCAGTATTCTAAGTGCGTATTATAGAGTATGTGTTTTCTGGGGTAACCTCCTTCTTTATATAGAGGGAGGAGTTGCCCAGCTACCTGTGACCATACTTGACCGTTGTACCCATGATTCCGTGTATCTCGCCATGATTCCGTATATCTCGGTTAGGATTCCATATATCTCGCCCCACGCTCCGCGTATCTTACCCGTACTCCGCGTATCTCGGGCACGCCCTGCGTATCTCAGGGGATCTATCTTTATCTCTAACCGTCTCCCACTACTCTATCTAGTAGGCGGGTTTCTCGGTCTTTATCCTCTGATCACAAGTCCCGACTCCTGTCAGAGACTCCAGAGTTGTCTCGTTCTAGATCACCACCCAGGACCTTCAGTCTCTACGGGACAGGTCCAGCCTCTGCGGGGCTTTATTATCGGGGCATTTACTAAGGCATATCGGGGCCTACTCAGAGGCTTCTTGTCGGGAGCATTCAGCTCATACATCGGGACCACTAAAGTCGGGACCCTTCATACTGGGCCTCTGGGCCTTCCAGGCTTTTCACGAGGCCCACTGGACCTACTCGCCGTCCATTGGCCGTTAACGGGGCTAACGATTACATCGCAACCCATCATTTGGTTTTGGTTGTTTGGGTGAAGCAAATGAAAAATTCTTCCATAGACCTGTGCCAACAGTTGGCTCCAAGGTGTTGCCTCCACAAGCAATAAAAACATGACAGGTGGCAAGGTGTTACTATTTTGTGCAACTTGTCCTATTTTTATTGGTTGAAGGGCTACTAGCACCGAGCCAGGTGTTAGCTCGGTGCATGCAAGAATTTTCCGAAGCAAAGTGTTATTCGTCATACATGCACACCATATTTGCCTGCCACGTCGGAGTTTGTACAGTTCCTGGAGCCAAGCTGCGAACTTTATCCAACTAAACCCAAATCCAAGCAATATCTATGAAATCTTACACAATATGTGAAGAATCAATTAAAAAAAGGGTTAATAGGTGATTTGGTCCATGATGTTTGACAACTTTTTGGTTTTGGTCAATGATGTTTTTTTTTACCTAGTTTTGGTACCATATGTTTGCAGATTTTTTATAGTTTTGGTCTAACCGTTACATTCCGTCCATTTTTTGACATGTTCAAGTCACGTGATCCACTCTAAACTTTAAATTTAGTCCCTCTAATACTTTCTTAACCTTTTTTTTTGTTCAATTTAGTTCCGAAGTTTCAAAATTGACCCCAATTGGACAATAGGTCCAATTGAATTTTTGAAACTTCGGGACTAAATTGAACAAAAAAAAAAGGTTAGGAAAGTATTAGAGGGACTAAATTGAATAATATTGAAAGTTTAGAGTGGATCACGTGACTTGAACATGTAAAAAAATGGACGGAATGTAACGGTTAGACCAAAACTAGAAAAAATATGCAAACATATGGTACCAAAACTAGGTAAAAAAAACATCATTGACCAAAACCCAAAAGTTGTCAAACATCATGGACCAAAACACCTATTAACCCTTAAAAAAATCGCCTCTTTTCAATGGTAAATATTTGAAACTATTAACTAGTGATATATATATATATATATATATATATATATATATATATATATATATATATATATTCTTTCATATAAGTTATCCATATTAATTAATAATTATCCATTAATCAATTAATACATTATTTTCCACCTTAATTATAAAGCTTAACATGACACATTATGTGTAACCCATAGAGGATATAATCAAACTTCCCTCATCACATTATAAATATCAACACTAGATAGAAAGTTTTTTTTTTTTTTAATTGACGATATCAACACTATAATTAGAAAGGGTGTACATGTAAATCCGACAGAGGAGGAGAAAAATAACTTGGATTCCAAAAATATGGATTCCGAAAATATTGGATACTCAACCAAAAGGAAGAGATCTCATTTTCTTCTACCAAAAAAAGTGAAGAGGAAGACTCCTTTATATAGGAGAAGAGAAGGGAGGATGAGAGCTCATCTATTCGATGTGGTACAAAACTCTTTTCACAAATTCCATTCACAAAAAATGGGCTAGATTTAACATTGGGCTCAATAATAAAAAACATTTAGGCTCTAAACAAATTAGTCCAAAAAAAAGAATAATTAATAAAAATTGGCCCATTTTCCAACAATCCCCCACATGAATGGAAATTGAAAATTTAGACACGAATTTTGAGTTCAACGGTCAATACCTGCAAAGGATAGGTAGGGGTAACCCCTTTGAACCTATCCCTTGTGAGATCATGTCTTCTCTACTGACTGGTCGGTAGACGCGATGTCCTTGAACCGACTGTCGTTGGTGTAGATGACGACATAACCCACACACGTACCTTCCTAGTATGTTTCGGTTCACGCCCTGTGATCCCTAGGCCCTGGATCACTCGCCTGGTTCTGCAAGCGTTTCTAAAAATTGCGCCATCAAAAATTCCTTTCGAAGCGGCCCCACTTCTCACTCGCATAGGTGATTCTATGTCTCAAGAGCATCTTCACGACTCTGAGTTCTCCTTACGAATCATTAAAAGCTTTGTGTGAAAATGACCTTGATTAAGTAATTTCCAATTACTGTTATAAGATCAACACCAGCAAAAGCTTAACCTCTTCTCCATCACTGTTTGCATCATAGGAATGGGCTTTGGGGTTTGACCCCCACAGTGACAACACTCACTCTTGTGATTAGGTTGTCCCATTGAACCAAGTTCTTGGGATCTCCAGTCATCATGGTTGGGTTTTCCATCTCAAGAGTGTTTCCTCGACGGGCTTTAGCCCCATTCCTTTCGACGCTTGGCCAAATAACTCTCTGGTTAACCCTTTCGGGTAGCGGATCCGCTATTTATCTGCCGACTTTACGAAATCGGACACAATAAATATATTTGAGAGCAACTGTCTAATGGAATTATGACGTATATGTCTAAACATTCCATTATGCAGGTTATACTGTGTTATACAGATTGATCGTCGCAACGTTGCATCAATGTTAAGAAAACCAACAAAGTCCTCAGACTATCATTTCCTGCAGGAATAATTTTGTTAATCCAACATCTAAATTTAGATTGATTCTTTTGTGAACAACAGCTTCGCAAAGTGTCCCATTTCCCAACCTTTAACAAAGGTTTTCATGCCAAATGGGGGGTGCACCACTTATTTCTGCTTTAACCTTGTCTCTTAAAGAAAATCTTCAACATTTCATTAGATTGGATTTAATTTGGATTAAACCAAAACAAACCATCAATCTTTGCACTAACACAGTTTTTGGCCAATTAGTAAAATCCTCGAGAAAATGACATAGCCATTCTGCATCTTCGGCACATTTCTCCAGTACAATAACACAGACTTGATCGTCGATCTGGCTATGACTGTTTGTTTTGAGGATTTTCTACGACACTGTTGCACCTCGTAAGGTGAATACGTAACCCCTTATACTCAAGGTGATAGTGTCTAATCGGATATACATTTTGCATCACTATAACACTCTATCACATAAGGATATCTCTTTGTGTAGACCATGATTACGAATATGTCTCAGATACCTAAGTACCCTGATTACCCCGTTCTAGTGGACAACACTAGGGTTACTCGTATATCGAATCAATACACTTACAACGTGAGCGATATCTGGTCTAGTGCATGACATTAAGTACATGACACTTCCAATAATCCGAGCGTACTCAATTTGGGAAAACCATTCTCCCTTGTTCTTTGAAATTACTTACTCGTATCTATTGGAGTACTGACCTCGTTCTTGTCATCTTTGTTGAATTTATCCAAATACTTGTCAATATATGAATTTGACTTAGAATGAGACCTTCTGATGATCTAATGAGTTTTAATCCAAAGATCACATCGACAAGATCCATGTCTTCCAGGTCAATACTCAAATTCAACATAGGTCCAGTGGACCGGACCACCTCATCGTTATTTCCAACGATTAGTATGTCATCAACGTAAAACGTTTTTCATACTTATTTATTTTGAAACGTTTCTCCAATAAAACGCTGTCAAATTTATAAAGTCATTGTCTAGGCATCTGCCTAAGACTATACATAGATTTGACAAGCTTACAGACTTTCTTTTCCTGCTCTCGCGCAGAGAAACCCTCAGGTTTGTTTTCACATCCATTTGATGTATTTCTAGAATTTGCAAGGCTGCAATCGCAAGCACCATCCTTATGAATGTGATTCTAGTTACTGGAGAATAGTATCAAAATAATTCCACCATTCCTTTTGTCTATAATCTTTTATGACAAGTCGGGCTTTGTAATTATCAATTGATCCATCTTCTTTCATTTTACATTTGAATATCCACTTGTAGCATAACGGTTTGTCTCCGGGCGGAAGATCCACCAGCTCCCAAGTGCGGTTCTGCAAGATGGACTCAATTTCACTATTGATTGCCTCTTTTCATAGAGGTCTCTCAGAAGAGTTTACATCTTCGTGGTAAGTCTAAGGTTCGACTTCAAGCATATAGGTCAAAAAACTGGACCATAGGATTTTCAATCCTCGCCCTTTTACTCATCATGGGCTCGACCTCAACATGCCCTCCATGTTCTCGGTCTTGACTATTTTTCCTCTATAGTCTCATATGCTTGCCTCTCCTCTAGACTTAGCCAAAAATACATTTTCCAAAGAAATATGCATTTATTGATATCATTAACGTATCTTTGTGTTTATTTGACACTTTCGACTCAAATCGATACACGTTACTATTCTGAGCAAACCCTATGAAAATGCAATCAACGGTTCAGGGAATGTATGCGTCTTTTCCGTAGAGGTATCATAATTTTTAGCAAGACACCCCCCACATTCGAAGGCACAAATCAAACATAGTTTTATCTTCCTTCTTATGGGGTACCTTATTCAAAAGGTAATTGCTAGTTAAAATAGCTACCCCGTCATAACCCTAAAACAAACATGGTCTCAACCATACTATTTTAATTTCTACCAGAAAAATGTAATGTGTTAACACACGAGTTGGGTATGAAGTTATTACTAATTCTCAACCACATCATCATTGATCCTCGGATCATCCTTTTATCGTTGTAGATCCTCAGACCATTAACACATCAACATTTTTTTTTTCCAAACCGTTGCGTTTCTCAAACGGTATGATCCTCAGACCAATAAAAGGCCTCGACAGTTGCACCGCAAGTGCCAAAACAACATTTTCATATTTTTATCTAATGCACACTAAGCCAAAACCTTGACCGTCGACAACGTTATTAATACTAATTAGTTCAAAATAAACATTAAAACGTTGCCCGGTTGGATCGAACCCGCAACCCAACTCCATCGGGGTTTTATGCGGTGTGCAATGACTTCACCGATTAAATCGTGTTTAAGTCAACATTCTCTAAACAGAGAATAATCGTTGCCGCATTTCTCATTGCGAAAACAATTAATAGTTGAAACTCAAGTTTTTGTTTGTAAACCATGAATTTGTTAATTGTTTCATTTTTTCCTTCATCAATTACACATAGCGATATTTTGTACTATCATCTACGAAAGTAATGAAGTACTTATTTCCCGCCTCGCGTTTGGACATATATTAAGTCACAAACTTCGTTATGTATTTAGACCAAGAAGTTCGGTAATCCTTTCGGCCGAATAAGTTTCGCTTCAACGCAAACTTCACATTTAAGTTATTGATCTATTTTGATTTTAGGAATACGAACCATGTTAGATAACCTCTGCAAGGTATCGTAATTAACATGTTCTAAATTATTGTGCCACAAATTTAGCACAAGAAGGAACATTCTTATCTCATGTTCACTATAGGCACTACGCCCAATGCAAAAACATTTTTATTCATGTTTACTTCAGGCACTATGGCCATTACACTTAAAGTAATTCAACTTCATCCAATCAAATTTTTCGTCTATCTGTATTTAACGTACAGTTCTTTTGACGATTTCGAGTGCTCCCAATAGGGACGCTTCCTCCTCTTTTTTTTTTTTTTTTTTTTTTTTTTTTTTTTAGAATTGTCAAAAAGAATTCCATCTTTTGACTTCAACTTTTGAAGTAAGTCTCGGCGACTTTCCCTGCATTATAGACGGCGGCCTAAACGAGTGTCCAACCTCGGTAATCAAGGCGTCGGTATATGGGATAGCATCACTCGCTAGACTAATAACATTTATAGACCACATCGAGAAGATCGTGGTCTTTCCCAATTTTAGAGTTATCCGCCAAGTGTTAGCTACATTCTCATTGAGGAGCGTTCAAACATTGGACCTATGACCAACCCCTTGGGATAATTAATCCGTAACATCAAATTCGGATTACTAAAATTCAAATAACGATTTGAATTTCTGATTTCAGTAACTAAGTTTAATCACTTCAGTTACAAAAATCAATTTTTTTTTCTTTTCCGTTGGACAGAAAATAAACTTGGCACAACTAATTTTGGTTTTAACAAAACCAGACCCACACGGGGCTTACTCTCGTATACAAACGCCACGAGGTACATACGTGCCAAAGTTCAGGAGTGTGCAATTGCAAACTTCCATAACAATTGTCATACACACTCAGTCGGCTTTCAACGATTTTTTTTTTTTTTTAAATCACATTTTCAACAATGGATTCAACGACCCCATAGGCCTCAACAGCTAAATTGGGTCAAGTCACCAAAGCCTCCTTAGCAAACATATCAATTTCGGATGCCTTAATAGGTTTAACAACCTTGACCATCTCGATTTTTCATAGTAGTCTCAACGACTTAGCGACCTCAACGGTCCTAATAATCTCAACGGCTTTTGACGACTTTACCAGTCTCGATGACCTAAATGGCCTTAGCGATTTTATCAGTCGCATGTGCTCTCGAGCATGTTCACATTTTCAACATCATTGTTCGACAATATTTGTGAACTTTTAGAGAATAAATAATTTTCTCCAAAAAATTGAATCTCAAAATTCAATTAAGCATCCTCTCATAAAACCAACAAATAAAATTGCCTTAAGATTGTTGGAATTATTGAGGGTAAATATGCAAATTTACAAAGTCCTAGGACCAAAATGCAATATTCTAAAATTCAATGACTAAAAAGCAATTAATCAAATTTCGGTTACTTACATGTAACTATACCAGTTAACATGCAAAATATAGGCAACACCGAAATTATACGTAAAATCGACACAAAACGAATACGTATTTTATATACTGAGGCCCGTGCTAATCACAGTCTCCTTAAGGCAATTTCGCCCCTCCCCACCCTCGGGTTATGCAAAGGGGTTTATACAAGGGGCGATCACCTCCCAGGATTCAACAGTGTCATCGAATCGTGTTATGCATGCAACACGCTCGACCGAACCGAACCCAATACCTGAACTCAAACAAAGAACAGAAATGCCGACGACAACGGCTAAAAACAACTAGAAAGGTTGAACACGACATAAGTCGAAATCAACCTAAGAAGAACTCTGCAATTCGTCAACACGAAGAACAGAGGAGGAGAAAAATAACTTGGATTCCAAAAATATGGATTCCGAAAATATTGGATACTCAACCAAAAGGAAGAGATCTCATTTTCTTCTACCAAAAAAGTGAAGAGGAAGACTCCTTTATATAGGAGAAGAGAAGGGAGGATGAGAGCTCATCTATTCGATGTGGTACAAAACTCTTTTCACAAATTCCATTCACAAAAAATGGGCTAGATTTAACATTGGGCTCAATAATAAAAAAACATTTGGGCTCTAAACAAGATTAGTCCAAAAAAAAGAATAATTAATAAAAATTGGCCCATTTTCCAACAATAAATAGATTAGAAGAACCAATCAATTAATACGTGGGACCTGGCCTGATTATTATTGTAAAATGTTGCTAGTCGATGTTAATTAGGAGTTGGATATTATAACTTGTTCAGGCAGTATCGGACGTGTGCCGCTTCTTCTAATATACCCTTGTGATTTCCACTAAACCATTAGATTCGCTCGCTAGTTAATGATTTGAATTCGAACTCTCATCATCATCGATATGCATGTTTTGATGGGGGGAAAAGTACATGCTATATGCATGAAGTCACAAGAAAAGGCAGGCATGCAGGACAAGTTAACATGATACACATGATTTTAATAAAGGTTGTGCAGCTAGCAAGACTTAAAAAGTGAAGCCACGATAAAGTAATGTAAAATAAAAATCTGTATAATTTTCATTTCCCTACAAAATTCAAATGGCCGTAAGCCATTGAAAATCGCCTTTTTTTTATTTTGCCAACTGAATATCACTTAAGATTTGTTATAAATATACAAAAAAACCATTCAATATTCCAATGATATATTTTTAATTTATTAGTATTGTAACAATTAGTTAAATAATAAGACACGTTTATCTTTATTGGATTTCGACATCCGAGAATGACTTAAACTCGTTCCTCAGTTTGTATGTTCTTCATATGTTGAAGTGAACTTCACCCCAACCCCTCGCACATGATACATACACAAAGGGATGAGCCGGTGGTGGCCCCAACGATCCGTCTCCGATACTTAAGTGTCCTTAAGAAAAGATATCTAAGAATAAAAATATGTAAAGTGTCATACCAGAGAATGTAAAAAATGAGAGTATATATGTGAGAGAGGAGAGGGGGTCGATCCCCTCTCTCTAGTGGAGAGAGAAGACATGTTGAGTGAGTCGGCCCTTTTTGAGAGATGAGTCGACCCTCTCTTCTTAGGAAAATGCTCGTCGATTTCTCCCCTAATTAAGGCAAGAATTCGTCGATTCACCCCTATTAAAAGACTTTATCAACTACTTTAATGTAAAGTGACATTTTGGAGATTCACGTATCCATCTTAAATTAAATGAGAGTGACGGTTCATATTCTCCTTAGACTAATATTCATCAATTTTTATAGTATATATTTATTTAAAATAAAAGTTTCAAACATTTTGTGCGTTAGTAATCATCTCTATATTATATGGTGAAATTATGTGTAACACGTAAGTCAATATTAATAATAATAATAATAATTCATTTTGGGGCTAATTACTAATTTTCTAGTTAAACTGTACATGAATGTGCAAATTGCTATATGGACTTTTTGCTAGCCTGACTTTTTTTGTCGCAAATTACTAGCTGGACTTTCTATATTGTGCAAAAGATAGCTTCGTCCATCTCTCGTTAGCCTTAAAAATACTTTAAAAAAATTGGTAAAAACACACTAAAGTTTTACTGTAATAATATAATGACATACCAATTTATATATAAATTCAAATTTTCAAATAATACACATTAAGAAATATATACAAAAAGGGTTAAGAACCTATAAACTGTCTGAAGTTTGCTCCATGTGAGATTTTGGTGTCTGAAGTTTAAAATGTTGAAATTGACAGTCCCAAGTTTCATTTTTGTTGGAATTTGGTGTCTACGCGCGTATTTTCCTCTCCATTCAAAAACATTTTCTACGAACTTTTCACCCACTCATAATCCATCACTCTTTACTTTTTTATAAAATCGTCAAATTTCTCTCAAAACTTGAACATCTGAAAGAAAATGTTTCTAACAGAGTGGTGTTGAGTGATTTTCAACGACAATAGAGCGATATTTACTTGTGTGGATGTGGCCACCTTCTTAGGTGACGTTCCCGGCTAGGTGACGAGAAGGGAGCGTACATGAAAGCTCATGTTTGACAGCCGGTTTCGTCAGGATAGGCTTCACTAAAGTAATCACACCGAGACACCAAATTTCAACAAAAATGAAACATGGGACTGTCCATTTCAACATTTTAAACTTCAGACACCAAAATCCCACATGGAGCGAACTTCAGACATTTTATAGGTTCTTAACCCTAAAAAAAGCGTAGCTTAAAAATACCGAGAATTAATATTAAAAATATTTTTAAAAATTATATAAGACCTAAATTTTTTTTTTTAAATATTTAATTTGTGAACTTTGGAGGTTATATATTTAACTTATGTATTTTTTTTTTTTTGTATATGTACTATCATTCTAAAATTTTATTCGAGATTTATATTTGTTTTTATATGAAATTTGAGGTTAATTTAGAATCATGGTAGAACTATAAGGTACTTTTAGTAATTTTAGAGAATATAATCGGTTCATAATTAATGAAAAAATTGACGGAGCTAGAAATTGCACATTTATAAAAGTTTGACTAGCAATTTGTTTAAAAAAAATGGATAGGGATTTGTAATTTGAGATAAAGTGAAGCTAGCAATTTGTTAATTAATAATTCTTTTTTGGCAACTAGTAATAAAAAGTTAATCATGGCAGTTACTCATAAATGAAGCTTTTTTGGGGATCAGTTCTGAAAGTGGGAGTTCCTCCCCCTCCACTCTCTGAATATATCGGCGGGTGGGTAGTTGAGGTAGCCTTCAATGCTAGCTAGATCACATAATTCAACGATATCTACTAACAAGTCATACCCAAAAGGGATATTATAGTGTTAAATTATTATTAACTATGCAACAAATGTCAATATTTCTCTAGATAACTCCAAATTTTTCCCTATTCATCATCCCTCCAAAGGAGATAATCCAACCGTTTTCCCTATTATATTAACTCAAATTAGAAACAGAAAGCAATACTAGCTAGCTACTATACATGTGGAATGATAACATCTTCATCATCTTTATACCAATATAAAATGTGAAGGTTGTCCTCACCCCCAATAGGTACCTTTTGAATATTTTTATTATTATTTTTATTATTATTTTATTATTATTATTATTATTATATATATATTATATTATATTATATTATATTTAGTTTCCATATTTTTATAACATTGGTGAATTGGTCCTTATTATCTCTAAGACCCATATATTTCTATCTTTACTATTACTAAAAAAATCATTTAGTTAAATTTGATTATTTTTATTTTTTAAGTTCGCTTAATTGACAGGTCACTGTAGTTACTATTAACTTCTAAATCTAATATACTTATCAATTAGAGTCGACATTGAGTCATTGACATATGATACGCATTCAGTATGTTAAAATGCCGGGTGCATGCATTTTTCTATTCACCATATCCCAGATTTGGGGATGTTCCTCCTGTTGACATTTTGTATCACATAAATCAGTCACTTGTCAACTCATATAATAACATTTCAACATATAAATCAAACGTGGCTCTTGAAGTTTGACTTTACATATAACATGTTACTTAATGGATTGAATTATTAATTTAGTTCTTGTGTTTGTAAATTCAATCATAATAGGTATATCATAATTAGTAGTTGAATAGATAGTTAAGGCGAATTCAAGTATAAACTTCTGACATTGGTGATTTAAAAAAATTGATGATTTAGTCCCTACTATATTTGAGAATTAATAAAATTTTCATTAGTTAAATTGCATTATTTTTTTTAGTTAAGGTCGCTTAACTGATATCCTACATTAATTATCATTAACTTCTTAATACAATATACCTATAAATTTGAGTTACCTTGAAAGTAGGATATGTACTCAACTCGTGCAAATTTTGAGTACATGTTGAGATTTTTTGTATCACATATATCAGTCAATTGTCAAATCATATAAAGTTTCAAAATATGGGTCAACCACAGTTCTTGAAATTTGACCTTACAGATAAATTACACATCGTCCAACATTTAGGATCTCGAACTATTAATTTAGTTCTTCCGCCTATCAGTTCAAACGAATTGTGTACAACCTAATTAGTAGTTAAATAAGTAATTGACGTAAAGTTAAGTATAAAATTTATATTTTAATGAATTGAATTTCATTTAGCGTTAAATCGATTTTTGTTGGTATTATGGTATAAAATTGCAAGGAAAGTATATAGTTACGTTTGTATAGGTTAAACTGCTTCACCGATCACTGATGACTCTAAGTAGTTAAGTACTGGTTTACAATCTTCACTCCTCAAGTTGATGAGTTAGATACAACTTTGTCGTTAATAACCCACGTCATGCGCGATCCAACTCTGTATTAGTTCTAACCGTAAATGTATATACTTGTAAGGCTAATTTAGTACCGTAACTGAAACAATAGTTAATTTTGTACCTAATTAACCTCTTCTATTTTTCCCATTTTGAACTATATTGTGTCGTTTTTTTTTTATCATACATATTCATTTCTCGCAACCATTAACTTGACCATGTATTAATTAAATATTATCATATTAGAAAACTTAAGATAAATTATGTATCTTGAAACTTAGACAATAGATACGCGTGCAACGCACGCGTTAATAACTAGTATAGAAACATATATAAACAATCTCTAAAAAAGAATATTTTAATAAATAAATAATTATCACCAATAATATATATTTTCAACTAATGAAAAATGAATTGTTAAAGCAAACAAAACATAATATTTTCTTAATCAGCATTCTACCGTCCTTTACGGATTAATTGTAACTAGTAACAAAATAAAAGAAGTTAAAAACTACATCGTACAAACCATCCATCATTTAAGACAAGTTAATAATTTATTTATAATAATAAGGAAAATAAACTAGACTTGATTGTTTCACCTATAAATTAGGTTGCCAGGGGCCAGTCCATTCATTCATTCTTCACTTCCATTCCGCGGAATTGAAAGCAAGCTAATTAAGAAAGAGAAGTCATTGTCTTTGTGTGTTAGAAAGATATGGCTGAAGATGATGTCACCGGAGTTGTGTTAGAAGTAGGAGATTCAGCTGCTTCTAATTCATCTACCAAGATGAAGATGGATGAAGCTGCAGGCCCTTGTGTCAATGTACCACCAATTGTTCAGAAGGTGTGTGATATATATTATTAAGGAATTATTATTATTCTCTAGCTACGGATATATATATATATATATCCAAATTAATTAATATGTGTATATAATATAGTTTGATTTGATGAGATATATAATTAATTTGGTTTTGTTGTATAATTAAATATATAATAATAATTGTCAGGTGATAGCAGAGTTAGTTGGAACCTACTTCTTGATATTCGCTGGGTGTGGATCAGTGGTGGTGAACTTGAACAACGACAAAGTAATAACACTACCCGGTATCGCCATAGTTTGGGGACTTGTTGTGATGGTACTCGTATACTCACTTGGCCACATCTCCGGCGCCCATTTCAACCCTGCCGTAACCATCGCTTTTGCGTCCTCCAACAGATTTCCATGGAAACAGGTCCCAACATATATAGCCGCTCAACTATTGGGTTCCCTGCTAGCCAGCGGCACTCTCCGCTTGCTATTCAACGGAAACCAAGACCAGTTTGCAGGAACACATCCAGCTGGTTCCGATATTCAGGCCTTGGTTGTCGAGTTTATCATTACCTTTTACCTCATGTTCGTCATCTCCGGTGTTGCCACTGATAATCGAGCTGTAACAATTCATTTCAATATATTTATTTATTTATGCAGTATCTTTCAAATCATAATTATAATACTATATGAAGATGAAGATCACGAGTTATATAATTAGAATCAATCTATCCATTCATATGATCCATTCCAACATGAATTGACATGCTACCGGTTTTTCCGCCCTAATCTATATAATATATATATATATTAATCAAGTTGAATATTATTATTTTTGGTTTGTTGCTGTTTGTGTGTAGATTGGAGAACTTGCCGGTCTTGCTGTTGGTGCCACCATTTTGCTTAATGTCATGTTTACTGGGTAAGTAATATATACTCCATCACCATAGTCCATATGTGAAACTCTCTTTCTTAAATACATATATGTATATTGTCTTCACATGTGTATACACTTGTGTTTTGAGCATCTTCTTATTAATTAACAATTATTAAATTAAAAAAAAGGATGTTTTAAATAACTTATTTATTTATAAAGACAGCACATACTTGATTTGGTCTTTGCAACTAAACTGGTGGTCAAAGTCTATCAAATTTAATTTAAGAAATGATTAAAATAAATATGTAGGCCCGTAACAGGAGCATCGATGAATCCAGCCAGAAGTTTAGGACCGGCAATAATGTGGAAGCAGTACAGGGGAATATGGATATACCTAACGGCTCCAACACTGGGTGCCATCTGCGGGGCATGGACCTACAACACCATTAGATTCACCGATAAACCTGTTCGAGAGATAACTAGTAGCGCTTCCTTCCTCAACACCGCTGCACGTCAAGCCCCCTACCCTACACCACACAACTACCAAGTAGCTACCTAGGTGTATAATACTTTACCTCTCTCTATATATATATATATATATATTAATTAAGGGTGTAGAACACAACCAATAATGAACCATCTCCTCTTTTACATGTTATATGTATTAGCTAGGCTTTACTGTCCTAAGTAAATGGATCGATGCAAGTATCAACAACTATGTCCATAGTTTGATTGTAATATATGTGTGTATTATTCCACCCACCTACAAGCCTACAAGAATCCAATTAATTATTCGTTGCTTATATTTGAAGCTTCTCTCTACAATTACACGCTATAGATATAGATATGAACAATGAGTTACATATGATTCCCCGTTGAAATATTCTTTTTTGTTGCTAACTTAACCCAACCATGTGTTTGGATCATATAAAGCCATCTTTGCTCTTCTATGTATATGGGCAAATTATAATTGGTTATATCTGCTTAATTCCAGGAAATTGGTAATTTCTAGAATCAAGCAAGAGATCAGAATCATCATAGAAAGTACAAAACTCTAACAGAGAGTTTGAGAGAGCATTTAAGGGTTCATTGAGAGAATTCCTTCGTTCGGTCTCCCTCCCCTTGAACGACGAAAACAATAAACGGGGGCCAAAGTATGACAAATTACAAAATAGTCCAAAGACAAGCAAAATATTCATCAAGAGGTAAAATCACGGTTTCTGTTGAGAATTGGCCAATCTTGGGCCTGTAAGGCCAAGTCCGGCTCTCTGGCCCGTTTCGGATATTGTCCCGTGGTGATGGTTATGCTTATTGGGTTTTGGCCCAATTTGCCTCATGTTTGGCCCGTTCGAGTTGGTTGGATCGGTTCATAGAAGTCCAATTGTATTTGGGACTTATTTGGAGGTTATACAAACTTAGGGGACCCTTGAGTATTTACTCGGGACCCCGCCCATATAAATAGGTGAGGGTTAGGGTTAATCCCCTAATTCGGTGAGCCACAAATCACAGTTCAAACCTTTTCTCCCAAATTCTCTTATGATCTAGGGTTAGGGTTTCAGTTCTTCTCATGGTATCAGAGCGAATGGAGGCTGATTAAGCCTTCTTCTTCGATCCTGGCTGTTCTCCGATCATCCTCGACGTTTTCCTCCGCGGCGTGCTTCGAATCGTCTCCGCGACGGTTCGTCTTTCCGACGATTCGTTGCTTCTTCATGAACGAATCACTCGATTCGTTGTGCTCTGGTGTTCATCTGCATTGATTCGGTGACCTTGCTGGTTCTTCTGGCTTTTGCGCGTTCTGTCGCTTCGTTTCTTGACGATTCACACTCCTCTTACCTACAACCATGTCGGATGGCGATTTAGTTGACGATCCTGAGAAATCAAAGGGTCCTATCTTCGCAACCGGTGGTGGCTCCAATCTTGATGGCGTGATTATGGATCAGAACTTCGATTTGACTTCAGAGGTTCATTCTTATCATCCTCTTTTCTTACATGCAAGTGACAATCCTGGCCAGAACTTGATCTCTGTGAAACTGACCGGTCAGGAGAATTATAGAAAATGGAGTCGTGGTATGCAGATTATATTGTTAGGCAAGAATAAACTCGGTTTTATAACTGGATCCTGTGTGCGTGAGTCTTTTGATGCTAAGCTCCATGATCTGTGGGATAGGTGCAATGCTGTAGTTTTTGGCTGGATTATCAATTCTATTTCTGACGATATATCAGATGGAATCATGTACTCTGAAAGTGCTTATTGTGCCTGGAAAGATTTGCGTGAGCGCTTCGATAAAGTGAATGGTTCTAGGATTTATCAATTGCATAGAGAGATTACCTTGTGCAGACAGGGCATGGATTCCATTTCGATTTTCTTCACAAAACTAAAGAGTCTGTGGATTGAGTATGACACGGCTTGTGCTCTCCCTCACATTGATGATGACAAATTCAAGAAGCACCTTGAACACAGAGACAACCAAAGGCTATTCCAATTCTTGATGGGGTTGAATGAGAGTTTCTCGAACATTAGGAGCAATCTCCTCCTTTGGACTCCCCTGCCTTCCCTGAATCAGGCTTATGCCACTCTGATGCAGGAGGAGAGTCAAAGGGATATTAGTGCCTCGATGTATGCTGATGGGAACAATGCTGGTTTGAATGTTATTGCTACTGTTAGTGATGAAGGTAAAGGAAGAAAATTCAACAATCCTAACCTTGAATGTGTCTTCTGTAAAAAGAAGGGACATTCTGTGGAGAGATGCTATTCCAAGGGATGTGACTTTTGCAAGAAGAAAGGTCACTGCAAGGACAATTGCTTCAAGTACAGAGACTCAATAAAAGGGAAATTGCCCACTGTTAAGGCAAATGCTGCTTCTGCAAAGGATGGAGGGGATTTTCTGAACAACCCCCCCACCCAAAACCTTCAAGGGGGGATCACTTTCACAGCTGAGCAGTTTGATGCTTTCATGAAGAGGTTTGGAGGCAATGGAGCTTCAGTGGCCACTGCAATCACCTCAGATGACTCTAATGTCATTGCTGCTGGTATAAAATCTTTTCCCTCATACTATGATAGGAATAGCCATTGGATATTGGACACTGGTGCTAGTAACCATATGACCAACAATTTAAGTTGGTTAAAGAATTTCAAAACTGTGAATAACACCAAGGTTCAATTACCAAATGGATTGAGCTCTCTTGCTGTTGGTACTGGGGATTTTGAATTTGCAGATGGAAAATATTTGAGAAACATTTTATATCTACCTGATTTTCAATTCAGTCTTATTTCAGTTTCTCAATTAACTAGAGATTTAAAATGTTCTGCAAATTTTTTTCCCAACTTTGCCATTTTACAGGACCCCTCAAGTGGGAGGGTATTGGCCAGTGGTGAACTCCATGCTGGTCTGTATTTTCTAAAAACTAATAGCAAGCTCAACTTTCCTTTTGCCTTGAATAGTATGAATAAAATGCCTGTTCAGCTGTGGCATAAAAGATTAGGGCATGCTTCTATCAAAGCATTGCAGCATATTGGACCCCTCAGTTCTGTTGATAATAAAAGCCTTGTAATTGATGATTGCCTTATTTGTCCTCTTGCAAAACTCACTAGACATCCTTTCCACAAATCTGATAATAGAGCAGATGATAATTTTGATTTAATCCATAGTGATGTTTGGGGCCCCTACCATACTGCTACATATGATCACAAAAAATATTTCCTTACTTTGGTTGATGATCATTCTCGTGTAACTTGGGTTTTCTTAATAAATTTTAAAAGTGATGTAGCAGAAATTTTGAGAAATTTTGTCACAATGGTGTATACTCAATTTGGTAAGATGATCAAGGTTTTTCGTAGTGATAATGGTGGTGAGTTTTTTAGTGATCACTTACAAAAAATTTTTGAACAAAAGGGTATACTCCATCAGACATCATGCTCCTACACCCCTCAACAAAATGGTAGGGTTGAGAGAAAACATAGGCATTTGCTCGAAGTTGCAAGGGCTTTGAAATTACAGGCTTCTATTCCTAACAAATTTTGGGGGGACTGTGTTTTAACTGCATGCTATTTGATAAACCTCTTGCCCACATTTGTTTTAAATGGAAAGTCCCCCATTGAAGTTTTTTCTAACAAGAAACCTGATTTGAGCCATTTAAGAGTTTTTGGTTGCTATTGTCTTGCGAAAAGGGTGTTAGTAGTGGACAAATTGGCTGCCAGAGGGATTCCTTCTGTGTTTATGGGATATTCTGATAAACAAAAAGGATATAGACTTTTTGACTTGGAATCAAAGAAGTTTTTCGTTAGTAGAGATGTTAAATTCTTTGAAGATATATTCCCTTTTTCTGGTAGTAAATGTGATCCTCTGCCCCTTTTTTGTGAGAATGATCCTGTTGATGTTGGTTTTGATGATGGTGTTAATTTCCATACTTCACCTGAGAATAATATCTCTTCTCAAATAGATGTTGGTGATTCTAATTCAGCAAATGATGTACCATCTGATACTGATGCTATTGCCCCTGCAAATGATGGAGATATAGATGCTAACCATACTTATGATGCACCTCCTCTCAGACACTCAATCCGTGAAAGGAAACCTCCCATTTGGATGACCAGTGGAGATTTTGTTGTAAACACTAGTTCCAGTTTGTATCCTGTGAACAATTTTGTTGGCTATTCTAATGTTTCTGTCCCATATAGTTCATTTGTAGCTAACATTTCCAAACTTGTGGAGCCAAACAGCTTTGAGGAGGCTGCCCAAGATCCAGGATGGGTCACTGCAATGCAGAATGAGATATCTGCCTTGGAAGGTAATGGTACTTGGGAACTTGTCCCATTGCCACCAGGTAAGAAATCCATAGGCTGTAAGTGGGTATATAAATTGAAGTATAATGCTGATGGTAGCTTAGAAAGGTATAAAGCTCGTTTGGTTGCCAAAGGTTATAAGCAAAAGCATGGCATTGATTATTTTGAGACTTTTTCTCCTGTGGTAAAGATGAATACTGTTAGACTTGTTCTGTCACTTGCTGCTATTTCTGGTTGGCCCCTTTTCCAAATGGATGTTTTTAATGCATTCTTGCAAGGTGATTTAGAAGAGGAAGTCTATATGACTCCTCCTCAAGGTTTTCGTAATCAGGGGGTGAATGTTGTCTGTAGATTACGAAAATCTTTGTATGGATTAAAACAAGCCTCTAGACAGTGGAACAGGAAGCTTACTGATTCTTTGATAGCATCTGGTTATACTCAATCCATGTATGATTATTCTTTATTCACCAAGCATGATAATGATGAATGGGTGTTACTGCTGGTTTATGTGGATGATCTTCTAATTACTGGTAACAGTGCTAGATTAATCACAGAGTTAAAGCATGTTCTGACCTCTAATTTTAAAATGAAAGACTTGGGTGAATTACAGTATTTTTTGGGTATTGAGATAGCTAGGTCTAATAAAGGATTGGTTCTTTGTCAAAGAAAATATGCGTTGGAATTGATTTCAGAGGCAGGTTTAGCTGGAGCAAAACCAGCCAAAACCCCTATGGAATCTAATTCCAGCCTTACCAGCAAGAAATATGATGATGCCTTGTTGATTAATCAGAATGATGCTTTGTTGGATGATATTACTCCCTATAGGAGGTTGATTGGAAAGCTTTTATATTTGACCATTACAAGGCCTGACATTAGTTTTGCTGTGCAGAACCTTAGTCAATATCTTACTGCTCCCAAGCAGTCACATTTTGATGCAGCACTTCGTGTTGTGAGATATATAAAATTAGAACCTGGAAAAGGGTTATTGTTTTCCTCTTCCAGTTTACCAGAATTGGCTGCGTATTGTGATTCTGACTGGGGAAATTGTGTGGAGTCCAGGAGGTCACTCACTGGATACTGTGTAAAGTTGGGTGACTCTATTATCTCTTGGAAGGTAAAAAAGCATGAAACTGTTTCTAAGTCATCTGCTGAAGCAGAATACAGAAGCATTGGGCACGTTGTTTCTGAGATTGTTTGGTTGCGTGGTTTGCTAAATGAACTTGGTTTTCTGCAAAAGGTTCCTTCAAAGTTATTCTGTGATAATAAGGCGGCTTTACAAATTGCTTCTAATCCTATTTTTCATGAGAGAACTAAACACATTGAAATTGATTGTCATTTTGTCCGTGAGAAAATGTTGGATGGAACAGTGCAGGCTGGTTATATTAGTTCAAGTGAACAGTTGGCAGATGTGTTTACCAAGGCTTTAGCAAAAAGGCAACACAACTATCTAGTGGATAAGTTGGGGATGGCCAATATATTTCCTGGTGTTAAAATAGACAATGATGAAATTGTTTCTGAGTCTTAAAAGGCATTTTTTTGTGCCCTGATGGTTTCGATTTGTTGGCTTTGTTATTAAGGGGGAGTGTTTTTTCGAGCAGTCCTGTTATTGGATGCTTACAGTCTCAGATTGAGGGGGAGTGTTGAGAATTGGCCAATCTTGGGCCTGTAAGGCCAAGTCCGGCTCTCTGGCCCGTTTCGGATATTGTCCCGTGGTGATGGTTATGCTTATTGGGTTTTGGCCCAATTTGCCTCATGTTTGGCCCGTTCGAGTTGGTTGGATCGCTTCATAGAAGTCCAATTGTATTTGGGACTTATTTGGAGGTTATACAAACTTAGGGGACCCTTGAGTATTTACTCGGGACCCCGCCCATATAAATAGGTGAGGGTTAGGGTTAATCCCCTAATTCGGTGAGCCACAAATCACAGTTCAAACCTTTTCAAATTGCACGTGTCATCCCATAAAAGAATAGAGTCAATCAAGGGTTAAGCCATTGGTTGACTTGGGGGCACGTGATGGATATACGCCCAATTTGAACCTGTTTTAATTCGGACTGTCTTATTTTAACCACCCCATTTGTTGAGGTCGCTTCCACCTGGGACACCTCGGGTTGCTCTTCGCGAACGGGCTGGATGTGCATGCAGGTACGGTCTCCTGACAGCACGTCACGACCCACGATCCGCGAACCTCGATCCTCGAACCCCGAACTTGGCTTTGGCTCCAATCTCGGTTTTCTACACGTCGTGTCCTGCAAAACGGGCAATAACCAGCATGGAGAGGGGGGTGGCGCTGGTTGTCCCTCTTCGATGCTTAAGTCACTCTCTAGAGAGAGAAAGTATTTGAAGAGAGGTCAGAGCACAAATAGTCAATTTGGGAGAGTTTCGAGTTAAGTTGTCAATGGGAGGTCTAGGCCCCTATTTATAGGAAATCCGAGAACCGTACCCGGTTTTAAGCGGTTCAATGCCGGTTTACAGGAAAACGCTTATCGACATCGAGGTTGGCTATGTGCGCACTGACTTCTCATACTTAGTAAAACTAGGGGTAAGCGCCCAGTACTAGTCGGCAGTCCAGACCATGTCGACATCCGACATGGTCCGGGTTGCCAGGCAAAACGGACCAGTCCGGACTGTCAAGGAAATCCGGAAGTCCCAGTCCGGGTGCTGCGCGCATCCGGACCGTTTTGACCCAGGGTGTGCGCGGTAAAATCCGTTTGTGGTTCTGACGTGTTTGCGAGGTCCGAAACGTAAATACAACCCGAATTGGACAGATATCCAACACTTGCCCCCGAGTCAAGTAGCTGTTCAAAACCCATGCTTGACTCTATTTAAGATAGGATATTCGTCCAATTTAGGTTTAGCACTGACCTCAGGGGTGGCCTGTTTGTCAAATGGGCGCGAAAGCCTTGATTTTGCTCCACTTTAATTCTCGTCGGGAGACTTGTTGACTGCATGATTGTCGTTACTTGATTCTTGTCGACTGTGGTTGACTGACGTCGACTTGTTGTATGTTGGCGGTTGTTGATTATCATCAACTTGTCGCTTGTTGACGGTTGTTGATTGCTGACATGGTGGAACACTTAGAAATATTCCTTGATGGTCGACATCCCGTCATGTGTCGACTGCTGGCATGGAGGCACACTTAAAAATATCCTTGACAGCTGGCTTCTCGTCATGTATGTGCGCGCTTGTATGTACGCGCTTGTATGTACGAACTTGTATGTACGCACTTGCCCCCACACTTAGAATCTTTTCTCTATCCCTGGCTATGTACGCTGTATCCATATGCTTGATGTAGACATAGGTTGTATGCCAACACCTTGTCGTATGCTAACACTTGATGATACGCTGACAGCTTGTTGTATGCTGACACTTGGTAATATGCTTACAGCTTGTTGTATGCTGACACTTAGTAGCATGCCGACAACTTGTAGTACGCAGACATGTAGTAACATGTTGATACTTAGTAGGATGTCGACACTTAGTAGCATGCTGACAGCTTGCAATATGCTGACTGTCATTCTGAGCAAAACACTTAGAAAATATTTCGCCCTTGTAATCATGTATGCTGCGAGTATGAGCTTGATGTCGACATGTAAGGTTGATGTGTTGAAGAATTTGCCCCCCTTGCATGATGCTTGTTACTTTTTGTGCGGAATATTAAATGCACCCATAATTCTGAGCTTCATGTTAATCCTTTCAAGAGACATGTCTGATACGGGGCATCCCAATTCGATCGAATGATCGTACGCTAAGGTCCCTAAGCAATCACTTAGTGGAAAAGGAAGTGATCGAGCGATGACAACCAGGAGGTGGGGTTGACTTTAGTATGGTCTAGTCTTTCCAATGGCTCCTTCCTTGCCGCCACTGTAGGCTACTAGGAGAGTAAGCAACCTTGCTTGCATTCTAGAAAGGGCTGCTTCGGCATACAAAGAATGGCCATAAAAAAAAGGCAGCTCCCGTTCGAACAGCTAATCCTGTTAGTTGAGTCATCCGGTACAAACTAACGAGTCTTGTACGTACATAGTTGTTCCATATGTAGTGTACACTGCTTAGATGTCTGTATGAGAGACTTTTGCGTGTATGCACATTGTCGCGACTGTCGATTGTATTTCCAGGCTGCAGGGTTGAGGCGCTAGCACTTTGACACGGGCATTTGGCACAAGGACACTCGGCACTAGTACTTGACACGGGCACTCGGCACGGGCACTCGGCACGGACACTCAGCACGGGCACCTGGCGGTGGCACTCGGTACTGGCACTCGGCGCTGGCACTTGGCGCTGGCATTTTACACTGGCACTCGGCACTGGTACTTGGCACTCGGCACTTGGCGTCCTAGGCTTAAACCCGGGCGGGGGTGTTACGCGCCCTGCATTCTGGACTTCGGGACCGTGCTATGCGGGGGGGCGCACTTCTTGTTTGCATGAAGAATGCAGCGGACATGTCTTTATGCAAAAGCGAAAGATCCTGCTGACTTGTTGTCGGCTTCTGCTTGTTGACTGCGGTTTTCTTCCAACGAACATGATTTATTCTTTCTTCCGGTGGACTGACGTCATCAGGAAGAGGTTGATTGCGCACCATGGCTTGTTGCTGCACTTCGTCAGCTGGCATCCCGTACGGGAACTCTTCATTCATCTCCGTCCTTCGCTCGAACTCGTGCACTGGTGCATTGTTCTGAACTTCGAGACCGCGCTGTGCGGAAGGCACATTTGCGGTTGGCACGGATGAGGCGGTAGATTCTGCATCTGGAATGTGAGAAAGTCCTGGTTGGCTTCTCGTCGGTTTCGGCTTGCTTGCCACCGCCTTCTTCGTACGTCTGCCTGTCATAGCTTGCGGTATGGAACGACTTCTTGCTCATTAACAGTCATCTTCTAAATGGTCTAGGACCACACCAGGACTATTGATGCAGCATTATTTCCATCTGCATCAACAATTTGGACCATTTAAAATGGTTTTGGTTTTTTTTATCCTGATTTTGGGCCAGGCCATTTTTTTTATTAATTTTTTGTTCTTTTTTTATTATTTGTAATTGGTCAAGTATATTTTTTTTGTAATAATTAAGATTGAAAATTCACTTAATATAATTATATATTATTAGTTTAGCAGGTGTTTTTAAGATTTTTTTACGTTAGTGTGTCAGTGGAAACATGATTAGTTGATAGTTAGAGATTTAGTTGAGTATTATATTTTATAAATCTCACTTATTTTGGACTAATAAAACAACTAGACATTAATGCTTGATATTATAGATATTTTATTTAAACTTGAAACAACTTGTTTCCATAAGTTCTTGTCAGTATTAATTTTGAAAAAAAATACAAACAAAGAGAAATTATACATAAATAATTATTGAAGTTTTGGTAGACATTAAAAATTATTTTAACTAAAAATTTTATTATTATCAAATTAAAGTTGGAAATTTAAGTATATTCATATCTTAAATTTAATTTTCTCGTTCGTAAAAAATGTCATTAACAAAATAAAAGAAACTATCGACTTTATTTCCTAAAACTAACTATAGTATACATTTAATATTCATAAAAAAATTGGCCAAAAATAAAAAAACATTAAACTAAAGCAATTAATACATAATTAATGGAGGCATATAGATTTTGGTGGCCTAAAGCAACCGCTTGGGTAGCCCCCTAGAGCCGGTATTGATGGATATACACCCAGTTGGACCTCATTAAGGCTCATCCGGTTTCCAAAAACGGCTAAAAACCAATCCGGCTTGTAAACACCTAATTTTGGTACGCGCGACATGTATATAACACGTTCAAAAATGTTATGTGTAACGCGTTTAAAAATGGAAATATTTAAATATGGAAGGTCACGGGGTTGCTAAAAATAGGCTTAGTTTAAATTTGGATAGTGTAGATGCATTTAATATTTTGTAATATTCAGAAAATATATGATATATATTTATAGCAATATGCAATAAATATATATTCATAATTTTCTGAATTAATTAGTGTATATTAGGGAAAATATTGTTTTCCTAATTTTAGGTGTTAATTTAGCTATAAATAGGGTCCTTTGTTACATGTAAAATACACAACCACCACAATAATATTACATCAGATTTTGGAACCCGTGCAGATTTGTCTTCTAGTGAATTTTTTTTTTATTTGGCTGTTCCCGTCGTGGATCTGGCCCTCCGGCCACCGACGCCGTTCCGTCCACCACACCTCCAGCCTTCGTCCGATCGACCCCGATCACCTCCAGCCATCGCCGGCGACTCTCCCTCTCTCTCTTTCTCCGTCTCTCTCTTTATCTCTCTCTCACTTTCTCCCTCTCTCTCTTTCTCTCTCTCCGCTGCGACCCTTTCCGGCCCTCCGCGACGACCACCATTCCACCACCGTCCCTGCTGCTTCTGTCCCCGTCGTCCGCCTAGATCTACCGTCCTTCCACCGTGTTGTGGAGATCCGCCGTCTGTTAGGTTCCAAGTCTAGGGTCAACGGGCGGTCGACCTAAGTCTCGTTCCTCACTGGAGATATTGCGGATTCGGTGCTCTCGGGTTGTGTCGTCCTAGCCTGTGTCTTTCTGTCCTTCGCTTCGCTTCTCTTCTCGCCCTGCAAGAGGGGCAATACCAGGCACAGAGGGGGGTGGTGCCTGATGAACCCTCTCCGATGCCTAAGTCAGTACGGTTTTTGTAGAGAGATAAAGCTAGAGAGATGTCAGAGCTAAATTATGCAACTTGCCAAGATGTTCAAGATGTTCAAATGAATAGTGGGAGAGTTGTATTTATAGGCAACGGTGTTATTAAGGTGGCTTAATGACATCGTTAACCTTTAAACACAATTAATTATCCTTTAATCACGTAATTAAGACCTTAAGGCACGGAGAAGGTTGGCGGAAATAAACCGAGTATGGGAGTCGGAAAATGGTGTCGGGGCCCTTGGGGGGAAGGAAAATCCGACCCCCAAGGGTAGGGGTTGGGTGAGGCTACCCAACCCCTCCTAGGGGAGATCGGGTTGGTCCTATCTAACTTGGTCCGGGCGAGTATTTCGGCCTCGTCCGGACCGTTGGTGTTTCCGCGGGGTGTTCGGGTTGAAGTTTCGATTCGCAATCATTAACGGGGTGATTAAAATGAGACGATTCGGAAGTCAACGGGTTCAAATTGGGCGTATATCCATCACATGCCCCCGAGTCAACCAATGGCCTGACCCTTGATTGACTCTATTTTAGGATGGTATGACACGCGCAATTTGAAGCCGGGATTTTACCTTTTTGTCTGAATACTTACTTACCCATGGATGTGTGCCTCTGCCCCTGCCCCCTGCCCCCTGCCTCATTCTCATTGTCCTTTTTCCTATCCCTTTTCTTTTAGTCGGTTATGATCCTTGGCTGGATTCGTTTCTTGGGACGCGTGTCGTATTGAGGTACGTGCCATTTGCTTTGTGTAAGTGTTGTTTTTGGGAGACATAATCCCGTCTCTTCCTCGGTTGTTTCTTTACCTGTCTCGTTTTTGATTTGTGGGTCTTCATGGTGATATAGTCCTGTTTGGTTCATCCTCTTTTGATCTTCTTGCCCCCGTGTTTCTGCTTGCTGGCGTGTGGGGTCTTCTATACTGAGATTATGATTATCTCCTTTTGCCCCCTGCCTCTGCCTGTTGGCCAGTGGGGTCTCTCTATGCTGGGGGTTATAACTATCTCCCCTTGCCCCCTGCCTCTGCTTGTTGGCTTGTGGGGTCTTCCCATGTCACCTTTCTATTCTTACCTTTTGGCTTTGTATTCGTCGTTTTAGGAGAATGAGTTTTATCTTATGTCCACTGTCCGCTTTCTGTTTTCCTTGGGCTAAGCTTGCGTTTTTCCGATCAGCAGAACTCTCCGGTGATTGATGAGGAGTAAGAGGCCAGTACGGGTGGGGGTAGTTAACTCCGGGACCGGACCTTCGATTGCAAAGAGATCGGTTTTTTATGGTGCGGGGAGGTGTCCTCTTATTGGAGGTAAGGGCAGTGGTGATGTTAGAGTACCATCTTCTTTCTATATTGATGCCCCCCAATCGAGGGTCCGGGAGCCATCTTTTCCTTCTTCCTTGTTTGGTAAGTCCTCGAATGTCTGGGTTTCTTTAGTGTATATTGGTGTTTACTCCGTATCTTATTGTAGGTAGACTTCGTCTTCCGCGTCTGAGTCGAAAGGAACTGTCTCGTCCTCCTGTTGATGGGATTGTTGGGTCTGAGTGGGCGCCTTACTATGGGCGTGGGGCTCGTTTTGACAATCAATCTTCTTTACAAACTCCTGAGGTTGGAGTTCGTGTTCTGCAGTCTGCTG
Source organism: Clarkia xantiana subsp. parviflora (assembly GCA_036873135.1). Lineage (NCBI taxonomy): Eukaryota > Viridiplantae > Streptophyta > Magnoliopsida > Myrtales > Onagraceae > Clarkia > Clarkia xantiana. Next base: position 16,218,811 of record JAPTYO010000001.1, read on the forward strand.
TTCCTCCTGCCGATCGTGTGCCCCCTTCTAAAGGGTCGGAGGCAGCTCATGAGTTGGCTCATGATGTGTTGGCTCGCTATGCTTCTGTAACTTTTCTTAGCCGTGTTTACCCTTTAGGACATTTCATTTTTGCTTTATATGTCTCATCCTTTGTTTTTGTCGCAGGGTATTGCCGACCTTGTTAATTTATCCACCCTTGTTATTGATCTTGCTGAGGAGAGAAAGGTGCACGAGATCACTTGTGTCTCCCTTAACTCCAAGCTTATTAGTTGTTTGGAGCATAGTCGTATCACAGATTTGCGGTGCCGAGATTTGGAGGGTCGTATTGCCCTTCTCAAGGAAGAGGTTGAGGCTTTGAGACAAAGGTCTTATCGCGATGAAGTACTTCGGGCTGCTGAGTTGGTGTCCCTTGAGGAGATGTTTCGTGTGGAGGCGAAAGGGTGTGCTATCGCTGAGTATAAGGCTTCTTCCTCTTAACAGGCTGCTATTGATGTTCGTTGCACTTTGGCTAAGCGTATTTCTTTAAAGGCGATTCTCGAGCGTATATACATGATTGCTCCTGACTTTCCTTTTTCTCAGCTTGGTGATTTGTCTGATGTTGGATCACGGGCGAAGCTCCGTTACGTCCTTGACGGAAAGCTTGGACTCCTGGGCTCCGCGTAATCCTGCAAAAGGGTATGACCTGGGTGGTGACCCAGAATCCCTCTCCGATGCTTAAATGAGTACGGTGATCAATGGGTGGTAAGCAAAGTCTAAGTTCGTATTAGCGTAGTTGATTTTCTGAGGTAACCTCCTCCTTTATATAGGAGGAGGGGTTACTCAGTTACCTGTTACTGCGCTTGGCAGTTTTACCCACGATTCCGTGTATCTCGCCACGATTCCGTATATCTCGGCTAGGATTCCGTATATCTCGCCCCACGCTCCGCGTATCTTACCCATACCTCCGCGTATCTCGGGCACGCCCTGCGTATCTCGGGGGAGATTATCTATATCTTAACCGTCTTCCCACTACTCTCATCTAGTAGGCGGGTTTCTCGGTCTTATCCTCTGGTCACAAGTCTCGACTCCTGTCGGGGACTCCAGAGTTGTCTCATTCTAGATCACCACCCAGGACCTTCAGTCTCTACGGGACAGGTCCAGCCTCTGCGGGGCTTTATTATCGGGGCCTTCACTAAGGCATATCGGGGCCTACTCAGAGGCTTCTTATCGGGAGCATTCAGCTCATTCATCGGGACCGCTAAAGTCGGGACCCTTCGTGCTGGGCCTCTGGGCCTTCCAGGCTTTTCACGAGGCCCACTGGACCTACTCGCCGTCCATTGGCTGTTAACGGGGCTAACGATTACATCGGAACCCATCATTTGCCCCCAAGACATGGGGGAATTTTAGTTCGTCATGTCTTCCAGTTCAGATCTCTCGACCTCTCTTTGTCGAAGGTTCTCGCTTTCATGCCTTCCGATACCACCGTCAGAGGCCTTTGTCTTCGCACCTCCCGATACCACCGTCGGGGATTTTCACATTCCCTGATGCCTCTTTGTCGAAGGCTTTTATTTCCACCCTCTGATACCACTGTCGGAGGTTTTAGCCTTGCATGTGACCGTTGCATAACAGAGTCTCTTACTCATGATTGTCTTGGGCCTACCAGGCCCCCTGGACAGTTGCCAAATCCGAGGAGACTCCTCGGTTACTATAGCATTAAATGTCTAGGGATAAGGAAACGACGTCTAAACCAGCGTGACTGCTGTTTTCTGCAAAAGCAACCGTGACGTCATACACGTCCCTTCCGTGCCTATAATCTCGTCAATTAACATCGTGTCGTTTCCTCTTCAACGGTGCAGATCAAGCCCATCCAGCTGTTTCCTCCGTACCGTCTCCATAATTTCAACGATTGTGATTGAGTCGTTTCGTCTTCGACGGTCACGATTACATCCCTTCAATCATCCTTCTGCCTATAAAAGGTAAAACCCTGGTCTTATTTACTTCTTCTGCACTCTCTCGCTTTCAGCCATCTTTGCATTCGAAGCTTCCTCCTCAAGCTCCTCCTGGTATTCAAGTGATCCAAGGCCTTCAACCTTTCCGACCTTCCTTCTTCAACCACCGATCATGTCTGGTAAGAATTCCTTTCTACGTTTTCGTGATTTGCTTGCTGTTTTTTCTTCTTTTCTCAAATCCTTTTGCTTGCGACCGTTTTAGACGAAGCTAGTTCTGAGGCTAGGACTCCCTTCACCTTCGAGTTCGCTGTCAATGAGATCTCGGAGGCTACATATGAGGTTGCCCTTAGGGAGGGGTGTATCACCTCTGATTGAGAACCTCGTTTTCCATATGAGTCCCAGTCTGCTGTCAGGAGGAAACACATCATTACACCTCCTCGGGCAGGGGAAGTGTTCGTCTCGCTGGGCAAATAAGCGCGGGGATTCGGTTCCCCTTCTGCGGAAATATGGTGGAGATGTGCAACTTCTACAAAACGCATCCCTGTACCTTCTCACCACACGCCATCCGCGTGTGGAATGCCTTCCAACTGTTGTGCCACCGTCAGCAGTGGACGTACAGTCTTCTGCTGTTCCGCACTTTCTACGGCATGAAGTGCAACAAGGCTGGGGTCTGCTCCTTCTCTCCCCGACTCCCCAAGTGGACCAAGGAGCAACTTTCACGTTTCGGCTGGGATAGCGAAACGTGGAAGTTCCACAAAGATCGGGTGCTGATTCGCGATTCTGGGTCCGACAACAGCGGATGGAAGAAGTACTACTTCTTCGTCCAACATAGCTCTGTCCCCTGGCCTCGATGGGAGGTCGTGGCGGATCCTGCCCCCAAGCTCCAGGACTACACTGAGGATGACCTCAACACCCTCCAGATGGTTCAACTCTACCGCTGGGGGGACAACTTCATACCCATTGATGCCAACAAGCTCCAGGAGCGGAACCTGATTGCTATCAGAGTCCGACTCCTTGACTCTGTTTCTGCAGATTTAGTCGTCTGGGTAACATTTCTAACTATTTTATTTTTACCTTTGCAGCCAAGAAGGCTTCTCTGTTGACTCATCTCATTCTGAAGCAGGGCGAGACTGATGCCGTCCAGAGTGGCTCCCGGCGGAAGCGCAAGCTGGTGAAGAAGGGTGCTTCCTCCTCCACTCCATTATCTGCTGCTCCTCCTACCGACGAGCAGGTCGGGGCCAAGAAGGCCAGGCGGGAGGAGATAGATCGGGCCTTCGGGGCCACCACCATTGAGGAAGGTAAGCGCGTTCGTCGTGCAATTAATCAATATAAAAAATTAATCCCCAAGGAGTTTATCCCCGCTGATCGGAAAACACGGGTTCAAGAGATCAAGTACATCCTTCGAGGAGAAATTCCCCACGTTGAAGAATAGACATTTCGATCGTCAAATCATCTGGTGCCCTGAAGGTACTCTTCCTAACTTTATCCGTCCCGCCACCGCAGGTCCCTTGGAGACTCCTGCCCCAACGGAGGCTATTGTTCCGGTGGAGACTGCAGCTCCGCAAGAACAGATGCTGGAGGACACCCCGGCGGGAGCTCAGTTCCGCCAGGTGACCGATTTGGAAGCTTCTCCTTCTGTCGAGGAGCGTGAAGAGGGGGGCCTGCTTCCTCGCGGCAGGTCGGGGTCCAGGAACGTGAGGCCCGCTGTTAGGGACGTGTCCCAGAGTCCTCCTCCTGTTCTTCGCACTCCAACTCCTGAGCCGCCAGCGGAGGTGGCTCCTCCTGCTGAAAGTTCCGGGGTCATCCCCCCTCTTCCCGTGGATGAAAACCTTTACAAGGTTTTCACCCCCGATGAGGGGATGCTGCCTTGGAACCCGATCGAGTCTCTCCGAGGGGTTCCACTTCGACGGGGAGAGCTTGATCCTGGGCTGGCCCTGCATCTGCTGGCGGGGTGCGTTCCTCCAGCCTTGAGGCGGCCCCTGTCCTTTGCGCGGGAGGACCTTGAGGAGGAGATTCGCGACATGGCCATTCGTCGGATGGAGGTGAAACTTCTATCCTTGTTTCGTTTTCATTACCCTTATCTTCGATTACTTATGTCTTGATCTTTTCCCTTCCTTCTTTTAGGACACCGCGAACCAACAGCGCTGCTTCGGCCTTATCCTGGCCCTGAAGGGTGCTTTGGAGGCGGCGGAGGCCCAATCGAACCCTGATGCTTTAGCCAAGCTTCAGGTAGAACTCGACGAGGCTGTAGCGGCCAAGAACAAGATGGCCAAGGAGAAGGGTCTCCTTGATGATTTGTCCTCCAACCTGCTCAAGAAGGTTCACGATCACGAGGCTGTGATGCGTCGGGAGCGGAAGATGGTCCAAGCGGATCAGCAGCGAAACGAGGCGGAGAAGAAGCAGCTCGTTCATGAGAAAAACGTCTTCGCGGATCTCCTCGCGGAGGCCAAGGCGAAGTTTGAGGCGGAGAGGGCTGAGTTCTCTGCCAAGCTGGCTGAGGCAAAGGCTCAGGGCCTCGAGGAGGGCCACCAGCGGGGCTTCGAGGAGGGCCGCCAGCGGGGCTTCGAGGAGTATCGGGACTCTGAAGAATTCAACGTGGCTGCTGTGGAGTTTTGCAAGTCCGAGATGGAGGACGTTTTGTTCAACGCCGTCGAGGAACTGTACACAGCCTACGCGGATTCCATTGACTTCACGAAGTCCGAGACTCTTGCCCCCGTTGCGGAGAAGTACTTCAACCTCCCCGCGGAGAGTGAAGAGGCTGCTGCCGTGGACCCGACTCCGCCAGCGGCGGAGCCTTCTGCCCAAGCCCCTCCAAACTCCGTTCCCTCCGATGCTGCTGAGGATCCACCTTCCCACAAGGACCAAGCTTAATGCTTACATCTTTTAGTCCTTGTTGCTTTTCTCCTTTGTTTCTTGTAACGAACTCCTTTGGCCTTCGAGCCTTTATCTAAGGAATTTCTTTTATCTGTTTTGGCGTCGATATTCATTTGCACTTTATCTAAAGCGGCTTAAAATTCGTTACTCAGAACATTCCAATGCACCATTAAAATGACTGCATACGTCCTTCCGACGTTTTACTCGGGACTTCACCACTTAAGGCTTCTCGTCCAAAATCGGGACTTCACCACCCAAGGTTTCTCGTCCAAAATCGGGACTTCACCACTCAAGGTTTCTCGTCCAAAATCGGGACTTCACCACTTAAGGCTTCTCGTCCAAAATCGGGACTTCACCACTTAAGGTTTCTCGTCCAAAATCGGGACTTCACCACTTAAGATTTCTCGTCCATGCCTTTCAAGGCCATTTTCATACCCTTTAGGGCTTTCATTGCGTCTCTACTGGACGGCTTAGTCGTACCCGTTAAGGCTTTTAGTCGCATCATATAGACGATTTACACGGACCTGTTAAGGCTTTTTCATACCCGTTAAGGCTTTTGGCCGCATCATATAGACGACTTACGCGGACCCATCAGGGTCTTTTCATACCTAGGCTTTTGGTTGCATCATATAGACGACTTACATGTACCCCGTAGGGCTTTTGTCCGTACCTGTTAAGGCTTTTGGCCGCGCCATATAGACGACTTACGTATCCCCCGCGGGGCTTTGATCGTACCTCGGAAGGCTTTTGTCGCGTCACTCAGGACGTCTTACTAACAGTTGGAATAAATTTGAAAGCAATTTGATCGGAAGGCAATTTCTTTTATTCATAAATAACTCAAAATAGGCTTACATCGGATCTTATTGATAGACAATTTGCGCCCTTCACGGCGGCTTAATATCAAACATGATACTTCTTCAAGTGTTCGCCACTGAAGGAATGCTTCAACGTCTTGCCTTCGAGATCCTCCAACTTGTATGCATTGGGCACTGGCATCCCTACGATCTTGTAAGGTCCCTCCCATTTTGGTGACAGCTTGTTGATCCGATCTTGATGAACAAACTCATTCCTCCGCCAGACAAGTTCTCCCACGAAGAATTGTCGGGACCTGACACGCCGATTATAATATCGGGCTGTTGCCAGACGCATTCGGGCCTGGACTTCATCAGCCTTCCACCTCTTCTCCTCGAGTAGGTCTAAGTCCAGACGTCTCATTTCCTCATTTGTCAGAGGCTCGTAATATTTCGCGCGGTGGGACGCCACCGCTATCTCCACGGGGGCGACTGCCTCCGTGCCATAAACCAGGCCAAACGGAGTTTCTCCTGTTGATTGCTTGGGCGTTGTTCTCACAGCCCATAGCACATTCTCGAGCTCATCCAGCCAATGGCCCTGCAAGGCGTAGACTCTCTTCTTCAAGCCATCCATCACGATCTTGTTGGCTGACTCCACCTGGCCATTGGTCTGAGCGTGGCGGACTGAAGCAGTCCGATGCTCAATGTTTAATTCTTCCAGGTATTCCTTCAACTGAGCCCCATTGAACGGAGGGCCATTGTCACTGATCAACACTCGCGGGACCCCGTACCGGGATATGATTTGAGTCTGAAGGAACTTGAGGACCTGCTGCCCCGTCGTTCTAGCCAATGCTTTAGCCTCTATCCACTTTGAGAAGTAGTCGATAGCCACGAGTAAGTACTTGCACTGACCTCTCGCTTGGGGAAGTGGTCCCACCAAGTCAATTTCCCATTGCGCGAAGGGCCATGCACTCCGGATGGGCATTAGGTCCGCGGCGGGAGCCACGATATTTGGGGCATACCTCTGGCATGCATCACAGGATCGGACCATCGCGGTCGCTTCTTTGTTCATCGAGGGCCAATAGTAGCCTAGGTTCAATGCCTTCCTTACCAGAGATCGGGCTCCTTCATGGCAGGCCGCGACTCCTTCATGTAACTCCCTCAGGATCCGATTTGTGTCAGGCTCTGCTACGCATTTTAGAAAAGGCTTTGCGTACCCTTTTTTGTACAACTGGTTGTCCACCATTGCATAGTTGTCCGCAATTCGCCGTAACCTGACAGCTGCTACTTTGTCATCGGGGAGGACCCCCGTAGTTAGGTACGTAACCATCGGGGTCATCCAAGTGGACTTCTCTTCTTCCTCCGATCCTGTCTCAATAGCACAGATCTCCGCCGGATCAATGTTTGAGATAATCACCTTCTCTAGGAAATGCACCTTCTGATTCTCCTCGGCGGCCATTCCCAGGGCAAACTTGCTCAAGGCATCTGCTTCCGCGTTCTCTTCCCTCGGGATCGCCTCGATATCAAAGCTTTTGAAACTTCCCTTCAAAGTCTGCACCTCGTGCAAATATTTCTTCATTGTCGGGTTCTTAGCTTCATAGTTCCCCTGGACTTGATTTACAACCAAGCTAGCATCGCATTTCACCTTTAAATGGTCGACCCCCGTACCCTTGGCAATCTTAAGGCCTGTGATGAGAGCCTCATACTCCGCTTCGTTGTTGGTGGCTTTGAATGTCAACGCCAAGGCATATCGCAGGGGCTCGCCTCCACCGGGCGGTATCAATACGAATCCTGCCCCCGAGCCTTCTACACTCGATGAACCATCAGTGTACATCTCCCAAGTATTCCCCTCATTTGGTTGTTCTGGCTGCTGTTCTGTTGTCGGGACTTCCTCCATGGTTGCCCCATCTGCGGGACCCGTTACTTCCAGATCGGTTGCCGTAGACTCAGCTATAAAATCTGCCAATGCCTGGCTCTTAATAGCGGTTCTCGGAGCAAAATGAATGCGGAATTCCGTCAACTCGATGGCCCATTTCACCAATCTCCCCGACGCCTCCGGTCGGTTCAAAAAGTGTTTAAAAGGCTGATTAGTCAGTACCGTGACTTCATGGGCATGGAAGTAAGGTCGCAGTTTTCGAGCGGCAATAATCAACGCGAAGAGATACTTCTCAATAGCGGGATAGTTTATTTCAGACTTGGCGAACGCCTTGCTTACATAATAGATCGGCACTTGGTTGCCCTCGACAATTTTAATCAAAACAGAACTAACAGCCACATCAGAAACAGCCAAATAGAGATAGAGCGGCTCGCCGGGAACTGGTTTCGCCAACGGCGGAAGGGTACGGAGATGCGGCTTGAGTGCCTGGAACGCCTCCTCGCACTTGTCGGTCCATTCGAACTTCTTGTTGGCCCTCAGCACCTCAAAAAATGGCATAGCTCGATCACTCGCCTTGGATAGGAAGCGATTTATCGCGGCCAACCGGCCATTCAGCACTTGGACCTCCCGATGAGTCTTTGGGGACTGCATCTCCTCGATTGCTCGCAGCTTCTCGGGGTTCACCTCGATTCCTCTCTGGCTCACCATGAACCCTAGGAACTTCCCCGAGTTCACCCCGAAAGCACATTTGTCGGGGTTCAGCCGAACCTGATGGAACTTCATCCGCTCAAATGCCGCCGCCAAATTCTGGACATGGTCTCCTGCCTGTCGGGACTTCACCAGCATGTCGTCCACATATGCCTCCATGGTTTTCCCCAGCATGTCCCCGAACAACTTGTTCACCATCCGCTGGTAAGTTGCTCCGGCATTGATCAATCCGAAGGGCATCACGTCGTAATGGTAGACGTCACTGTCAGCGTAAAAAGCTGTGTGAGGGGCATCCTCCTTCGCCATCTTGATCTGGTTGTATCCGGAATAGGCATCCTTGAAGCTCAACAGCTCATGTCCCGATGTGGCATCTACCAGCTGGTCAATCCTCGGAAGCGGGTAGCAGTCCTTCGGGCAGGCTTTGTTCAAGTCGCGGAAGTCGACACACATCCGCCACTTTCCGTTACTCTTTCGCACCAGCACTGGGTTAGCCACCCAAGTCTGGAATCGGAGCTCCTTAATGAATCCAGCATCGAGCAGTCTGCCCACCTCCTGCTGGATCGCCATCCTCTTGTCCGCGCCCATCGGACGCCTTCTCTGCGCGATAGGCTTGATTGCGGGGTCTATCTTCAGCTCGTGCACTATCACGTCGGGGCTGATTCCCGGCATATCACTCGGGGACCAGGCAAACAGCTCCTTAAACTCCTTCAAGAGCTCGATCAACTCTCGGGCTCTTTCTTCCGATAGAGCAGAGCCGATCTTTACCTTCCTCTGAGGCCCATCGATCTCCACTTCCTTCAAATCCTCCATGGGGGCGGGACGCCCATACTCCTCTCGAGGATCGGTATCGGTTTGAAGAATAGTCATGGCCTCCCTTCTTCTCCGTCGGGTGGCGTTAACATAGCATTTTCGCGATGCCACCTGGTCGCCTTTGACCTCTCCGACCCCATTGTCAGTCGGGAACTTCATCTTCTGGTGGACCGTCGAGGCGACTGCCATGAGAGGGTTGATGGTGGTCCTCCCGATGATCGCGTTGTATGCCCCCGCGGACTCCACGACGACGAAATTCACGTTTCGCCTCTCCATTTTCCAGCCACTACCAAACTCTACTGGTAAGGTAATCATTCCCAACGGGTAGGAAGTGGAGCCAGAAATCCCACAATCGGGAAGTCCACCTGTGTCAGGTCCTTCTTCGTCTTTCCCATGGCTTCCAGTGCGTCCATGAAAAGAATATCGGAGGAGCTCCCTCCGTCTATCAGGATCCGCTTCATCTCGAATCCGTCCACGTCCAGGGTCACGACCAAGGCATCGTCGTGAGGGCTCTCCACGCCTATTAGATCCTCCTTCGAGAAAGAAATTACCATTTCTTCCTTCAGGGTCCACGACCGGGACCGTTTGCCTAGCACCACCGCGGCAGATATGCGGGAAGCGTAGTTCTCCCGAGAGGCAGAGGTATCTCCTCCCGCCGCCATTCCTCCATGGATGACGTTGATAGTTCCGCGCCTCTCCTTACGGGTACCTGAACCCGAGGCCTCATGTTCGACCTTCTTCTTCTTCGGGGATCGGTCGCGGGACTTGGAACGGGATCGCGACCGACTTCTGGAACGGGATCGGCACCGACCCTTCCCGACGAACTCCTTCAGCTTTCCCTTCTGGATCAACTTTTCAATCTCCTTCTTCAGCTCCCGACAGTTCTCAGTGTCGTGACCATTGGCTCGATGGTAGCGACAGTAACGGTCGGCACGGCCTCCTAGGAATTCGCCTTCTTTCCTCGGGGGGTATCGAGCGAGACCTTGTCTGTCCATCACAGCTAACACAGAGGTCATCGAGCTATTGACGGGAACAGCCCGACCCTCTCGGTTGTCCTTCCTCGGAGGACGCTTGTCTTCTCTTTTATCGGGACGACCACGGTTCCTACTTCCCTCCGACTTGTCGCTCCCCTTGCGATCATGCGACAGCTTGGACGATGGCTTTCCTCTTCCCGACTTCGGGGGATCGAGTTCTCCAGCAGCAATCTTCGACTCCTGGACGTCGATTTGCTGTTTCACCCTCGCCTGCAGAGCCTCCATTCTCCACACAGCCTTCGCGGCTACGCTATGCATCAGGTCGGAACCGTACGGAGCGCTCAAGTTCCTTAGGAAAGTGCGAATCATCTCTCCCTCCGAGATTTCTTCGTCAATCTCCGCAGCACTAGCAGTGAACCGTTGGTAATAGTATGCCAACGATTCATCGGGCCTCTGCACCACCTGGGTTAAAGTCCTCACGCTCTTCAGAAGGCACCTTCGACCTTGATACTGCTTGATGAAGCGATCGTGCATATCGGCCCAGCAGGTGATGCTTCCTGGAGGGAGGCTGAAGAACCAAGTCATGACCCTTTCTCCCAGGGTTATCGGGAACAATGAGCATATAAGATCATCGTTCGATGTTCGTCCCATACAGGCCTGGACGTGCCTCAGCACATGGCGAACTGGGTCCCCCTCACCATCGTACTCCTTGATGGTCGGAATACCTAGCCCAGGCGGGGCTACGGTATCGATCAGCCGCGGCACGAAAGGATGGCTGGACCGATCCATCAGTTCCGATGTCATCTGCTTCTGATCACCCATGCAGATGCTCACGATCTTCACCACCTGATCGGGGGTGATGGGGCCATTCAGGGGAATGGTCCTGTTCTGCACTGGTCCTGGGCAGTCGACCACGAACTTCTCCAGGTGTGCTGGTTCCTTGCCCTTATTCCTGAGCGGAACCTCCTGTTCCTCCGGGTCCACCCTCGGCGGGGGTGGTGGTAATTCTTCTCGTGGAGGCAACTCCTCCGCTCTCCTGGCGGCCTCTCTCTTATCCAGCAAGGCCTCCATGGAGGCCAAGAACATGGGCATAGCCTCCGCTACTGCCTTGGCCAACTCCGAGTTCGAAGACGACCCTTCTTCCCTTCGCGGGACTCCTTCTATTCCATGGCCCACCGGGTTTGGGAGAGCTTCATCTTCCTCCCTACGCGGGACATTCTGCCTGTTCGTCTCAGCGTCTCGGACTGAGACCTCATAGCCATCACCTTGCCCCCCTGTCTGGGAAAGAGCAGGGTTCTCACCTTGTTCAGCAACGCGTTCCGGCAACGGGGAATTCACAGTTCCTGCGGGACGAGAACTGCCAGCCTGAACTTGCTTCTTCTTGCCACCACCGGCCATTGATCTGGTAGAAGCTATCTTGACTTTTCGTAAGCTTCCCACAGACGGCGCCAATGTTGGATCACGGGCGAAGCTCCGTTACGTCCTTGACGGAAAGCTTGGACTCCTGGGCTCCGCGTAATCCTGCAAAAGGGGATGACCTGGGTGGTGACCCAGAATCCCTCTCCGATGCTTAAATGAGTACGGTGGTCAATGGGTGGTAAGCAAAGTCTAAGTTCGTATTAGAGTAGTTGATTTTCTGAGGTAACCTCCTCCTTTATATAGGAGGAGGGGTTACTCAGTTACCTGTTACTGCGCTTGGCAGTTTTACCCACGATTCCGTGTATCTCGCCACGATTCCGTATATCTCGGCTAGGATTCCGTATATCTCGCCCCACGCTCCGCGTATCTTACCCATACCTCCGCGTATCTCGGGCACGCCCTGCGTATCTCGGGGGAGATTATCTATATCTTAACCGTCTTTCCACTACTCTCATCTAGTAGGCGGGTTTCTCGGTCTTATCCTCTGGTCACAAGTCTCGACTCCTGTCGGGGACTCCAGAGTTGTCTCATTCTAGATCACCACCCAGGACCTTCAGTCTCTACGGGACAGGTCCAGCCTCTGCGGGGCTTTATTATCGGGGCCTTCACTAAGGCATATCGGGGCCTACTCAGAGGCTTCTTATCGGGAGCATTCAGCTCATTCATCGGGACCGCTAAAGTCGGGACCCTTCGTGCTGGGCCTCTGGGCCTTCCAGGCTTTTCACGAGGCCCACTGGACCTACTCGCCGTCCATTGGCTGTTAACGGGGCTAACGATTACATCGGAACCCATCATCTGAATTCGCTGTTAAGCATATTGCTAAGATGAGGAAGTAGTACACCTATCTCTTGTGGTGGTCTCGCGAGTTTGTGGATTGAGGTTCTTCTTAGAGTTTGAAACTCCACCTTTCCTAGTTTTTCCATCTTTGTTTGACACACTTGTCTTTACTCATGGTATATATGACAGGGTGATTATCTCTCTTCTCATGATAACTCCCTGTGCCTTAGTGTGTAGTTCTTTGGTTATGGACCCTTCCCTTGGTGTGTTTCCTTTACTTATCCTTCTTTTGTGTTTTCCTTCATGCCATACCTGCTATTTCATCTAGAAAAAACATTATGTGTTCTTCATACCACTTTACTTTGAAATTACTTTCTCATGGGATCCTTCTTAGTATGGTGTAATGATCTTCTGATACCCTTTGAATGGTATGTATGGTGTTGCTAGACCAAAGATACGCTCTTGGTGGGCGTTGAATACTGTTCACGAGATACGCTCCCGGAGGGCACCAAAAGTTAGACCAAAGATACACTCTTGGTGGGCGTCGAAACTGTTCGCGAGATACGCTCCCGGAGGGCACCAGTAGTTAGACCAAAGATACGCTCTAGGTGGGCGTTGAAACTGTTCGCGAGATACGCTCCCGGAGGGCACCAGTAGTTAGACCAAAGATATGCTCTAGGTGGGCGTTGAAACTGTTCACGAGATACGCTCCCGGAGGGCGTCGAAACTGTTTACGAGATACGCTCCCGGAGGGCACCAGTAGTTAGACCAAAGATACGCTCTAGGTGGGCGTTGAAACTGTTCACGAGATACGCTCCCGGAGGGCGTTGAAACTGTTCACGAGATACGCTCCCGGAGGGCACCAGTAGTTAGACCAAAGATACGCTCTAGGTGGGCATTGAAACTGTTCACGAGATACGCTCCCGGAGGGCGTCGAAACTGTTCACGAGATACGCTCCCGGAGGGCACCAGTAGTTAGACCAAAGATACGCTCTAGGTGGGCGTCGAAGCTGGTAGTTTGAAATCCACTTCAAGATACGCTATTGGGGGCGTCGAATTTGGTAGTTTGAAATCTACCTCAAGATACGCTCTTGGGGGCGTCGAATCTGGTAGGTTGCAAATCTACCTCAAGATACGCTCCTGGGGGCGTCGAAGGTCGTAGTTTTAGAAACTACTCAAAAGATACGCTCTTGGGGGCGTCGAGATTCGTAGTTTTTGGAAACCACTCTCAAGATACGCTCTTGCTGCGTCGAAGGTCGTAGTATAGAAACTACTCTCAAGATACGCTCTTGGGGGCGTCGAAGGTCGTAGTATGAATACTACTCTCAAGATACGCTCTTGGGGGCGTCGAGGGTCGTAGTATAAAAACTACTCTCAAGATACGCTCTTGGGTGCGTCGAAGGTCGAAGTATGAATACTACTCTCAAGATACGCTCTTGGGGGCGTCGAAGGTGTTGTTGACTTGACGTCATATCTGTGTAAGGATAACTCAACGATTATATCATCTCCTTCTTTAAATAATACTTTTGAGTTACTTCTACTTCATTAGGAGCATTCAAGGCTTTATGTACACATGGGATGCCTTGGGTGGATCAAGGCACCCTTTGGAGGAAATCAAAGATAGTTGTAGAGTTGGAGTAACTTCGTGAGTTCTCCTTCTCAAATGTTGTTTTTGGAAAACTTAGAATGCTTGAACAAGCAAAGTGCTAAATATGAAACTAAGGATATGGTCTTTTGCTTGTGCTGTCTTCTTAGACGTAGTACTTCTTTAGGTGTTCCCCACTGAATGTATTTGTGGAGATATACCCATCCCCATCCTCTAGGCGGTAAGCATTTGCGTATGGAACTGATGCTATCTTATACGGCCCTTCCCATTTTGGAGATAATTTTCTGACTTGGTCTAGATGTGAGAACTCGTTCTTTATGAGCACTAGTTCTCCTATGTGGAATTGCCTTTCCTTGACTTGTCGGTTGTAATATCTTGCGGATACAAGGCGCATTCGTGCCTGTGCTTCTTCTGAATTCCATCTTTTATCTTCCACCATGTCTAAGTCTAAAAGCCTTGCTTTGTTGTTCTCATGCTCTTCAAAGTACGTGGTTCCTAGTGATGATACTGCCATTTCTGCTGGTGCCATCGCTTCGGTCCCGTATACCAGGCCAAATGGTGTTTCTCCTGTGGCTATCTTTGGTGTTGTCCGCACTGCCCATAGAACATTTTCCAGATCATCTACCCAACTTCCCTTGGTAGCATGGAGTCGTTTCTTTAGGCCGTCTAGTACTATTTTATTTGCCGACTCTACTTGTCCATTTGTCTGAGGGTGCTTTACTGATGCGAAGCGGTGCTCTATATTCAGCCTTTTGCAATACCATTGCAGTTTCTTGCTCTTGAATTGTGGGCCATTATCACTTATTATTGCCTTTGTGACTCCGTACCTCGAGACAATGTGAGATTGAATGAAGTTAACGACTTGCTCGTCTATTGTCTTTCCCATTGCCTTTGCTTCTATCCATTTGGAGAAGTAGTCTATTGCTACTATTATGCAAGTTTTCTGCCCTTTTGTTCTTGGTAGGGGGCCTATCAGATCGATCCCCCACTGTGCGAATGGCCAAGCTCCCGAGATGGAACTTAGCTTTGCTGCTGGGGCTGTTATATTTCTGGAGTACCTTTGGCAGTGATCACATTTTTGCACCAAGTCTGCTGCTTCTTTGCTCATTGATGGCCAATAGTATCCTAGGTTGTAGACCTTCCGGATTATTGATCGTGCTCCTTCATGGCATCCCGCATCTCCTTCGTGGAGTTCTGCAAGTACTCTCTTTGTTTCTGGGTATGTTATGCATTTGAGGAAGGGTGTGGAGTACCCTTTCTTGTAGAGTTCATTATCCATTACTGCATAATTTCTAGCCATCCTTTCGATCTTGACTGCCTCTACTTTATCCTTTGGGAGTTTTCCTTCCATGATGTATTGACGCATTGGGGTCATCCAGGCTTCTGCTTCATCTATTACTAGAACCTCCATTTCTTCTATCACTGATTGCATTCTTTGTTCTACAAAGTGAACCTCTTTGCCTGCTTCTATCCCTGGGGCTAGTTTACTTAAGGCGTCTGCCTCTTGGTTTTGTTCTCTTGGGACTGACTCAATGTCGAAGCTTTGGAAGCTCTTTATTAGGTCCCTGGCTTGCTGCAAGTACTTCTGCATGTTTTCAGACTTTGCAGTGTAGATTCCTTTCACTTGATTGACAACTAGTTGAGAATCGCATTTAATTCTTAGGTGCTTTGCCCCTACTCCTTTGGCTATTCTCAGGCCTGTTATCAGTGCTTCGTATTCAGCCTCATTGTTCGTTGCCTTAAAGGTAAGTGCCATGGCATAGCGCAGGGGTGTATCGCTATTTGGTGGGTATAGTAATTAGAGGCCTGCACCTGAGCCTCCCCCGTTGGATGACCCGTCGGTATGCATCTCCCATAACTCTTCCGGTTGTTTCTCCTGACTACTACTCGCCTCGCTTGTAGTCTTGATTTTTCCCCAGTCTTCATCTGGATTAATTCCGGTGAATTCGGCAATGAAATCTGCTAGAGCCTGCCCCTTTATAGCTGTTCTAGGGGCAAAGTGAATACGAAACTCACTTAGCTCAATTGCCCATTTGGTCAATCTTCCCGATGTGTCTGGTCTTTGGAGGAGGTGTTTCAATGGTTGGTCTGTGAGGACTGTTACCTCGTGTCCATGAAAATACGGTCTCAACTTCCTTGCAGATATAATCAGTGCATAGAGGTACTTTTCTATTGGCAAGTAGTTGATCTAGTACTTTGCCAATGTTTTACTTACGAAGTATACCGGCAATTGTGCATCGTTTTCTTCTTTTATTAGTACCGAGCTTACTGCCACGTTGCTCACGGAGATGTAGAGGTAGAGGGGCTCCCCTGGCATAGGCTTTGCTAGGGGTGGTAGTGTCTTTAGATGTTGTTTGAGTTGTTGGAAGGCTTCTTCACATCTTGGTGTCCATTCGAACTTCTTGTTTGCCCTTAGTACCTCAAAGAAGGGTAATGCTTTGTCTCCTATTTTGGACAGGAATCTGTTAAGAGCTGCCAACCTCCCATTTAGTCGTTGAACCTCTTTGTGCTTCGTAGGTGACTGCATTTCTTCAATTGCTTGTAGTTTCTCGCGGTTTACCTCTATGCCTCGCTGACTTACCATGAAGCCTAAAAACTTCCCTGATTGTACCCCAAACGCACATTTCTTCGGGTTTAGGCGGACTTGGTATTGCCCA
Source organism: Clarkia xantiana subsp. parviflora (assembly GCA_036873135.1). NCBI lineage: Eukaryota > Viridiplantae > Streptophyta > Magnoliopsida > Myrtales > Onagraceae > Clarkia > Clarkia xantiana. The sequence goes on from JAPTYO010000001.1 coordinate 16,235,231, forward strand.
ATTTTCACAAACGTTGAGCGAAGGTTTTCCACATGGTCTTTCTTCTCTTTGGATTTGACGATCATGTCGTCCACGTATGCCTCCATTGTCTTTCCTATCATGTCCCCGAAGATTTTGTTGACCATTCTCTGGTATGTCGCTCCAGCATTTATGAGTCCGAAAGGCATCACCGTGTAATGGTATATCTCGCTATCAGCATAGAATGTTGTGTGAGGGGCGTCCTCAGGGGCCATTTTTTTCTGGTTATATCCTGAGTATGCATCCATGAAGCTCATTAGTTGGTGACCTGATGTTGCATCCACAAACTGATCTATTCTTGGTAGTGGACATGAGTCCTTAGGGCATGCTTTGTTTAGGTCGCGATAATCGATGCACATTCTCCAACTTCCTCCCGACTTCTTTACCAGTACTGGGTTTGCCACCCATGTTTGGAATCTAATCTCCTTGATGAAATTTGCCTTCAATAACTTTTCCACTTCTTCCTGGATAGCTATCTTTTTGCTTCCTCCCATTGGCCTTACCTTTTGTGTTATTGGTCGCGTTGCCGCGTCTATGTTGAGCTTGTGTGAAATTACTTCTTCTGATATTCCTGGCATATCGCTTGGTGACCAGGCGAACAGATCTTTGTATTCCCTTAGTAAAGCTACTAAGTGCTTTTCTTATTCCTGGGATAAGGCCGTTCCGATTTTTGCCTTCCTATCGGGCTCTTCTATGAGTATTTCTTTTAATTCCTCCATGGGGGCTGGTCTCCCGTGATCTTCTCTTGGGTCCTCATCTATTAGTAGGACCTCTCTTGTTTTCTTCTTCTTGCTTAGTGCGATCCTTGCACATTTCCTTGCTACCTTCTGGTTACCCTTTACTTCTCCTATTCCTTGGCTTGTGGGGAATTTCATTTTCTGATATAGTGTTGATGGCACCATGCCCCATTTTTTGATTGTGGTGGTACCTAGGACTCCATTGTATTCCTCCATCTCTTCTGTGATGAGGAAAGGGACATCGATTTTTAACTGCCTCTGGCCTACCCCCAATGTCACGGGTAATGTGACTGCCCCCAGTGGGTATGTTGGCTCTCCTGAAAATCCCACCAAGGGGGAGTGAACCTGTTTTATGCTACTTGGCCTTACTCCCAGTATGTTGAGGACCTTCTTGCTAATGATGTTAGGTGAGCTTCCACTGTCTACCAGGATTCTTCCGATGTCCATATCAGTTATCTTCATTGTTATGACTAGGGCATCCTTGTTGTCTGGTAACACATGCCCCATGTCTCTTCTTGAAAATTGTATTATATCTTCTATCTTTCCTTCTGCTTGTTCTTCCTCTGGTTTATGGTCTTCTAACTGTGCCACATACGCTTCTCTAGCATTCGCTGACTCTCCTCCAGCTCCATAACCTCCATGAATGACATATACGCTTGCCATTTGGCTGGTGATAATTAGGCTTTCTATTCGAAACCCACGGACGGCGCCAAGTGTTAGGTTCCAAGTCTAGGGTCAACGGGCGGTCGACCTAAGTCTCGTTCCTCACTGGAGATATTGCGGATTCGGTGCTCTCGGGTTGTGTCGTCCTAGCCTGTGTCTTTCTGTCCTTCGCTTCGCTTCTCTTCTCGCGCTGCAAGAGGGGCAATACCAGACACAGAGGGGGGGTGGTGCCTGATGAACCCTCTCTGATGCCTAAGTCAGTACGGTTTTTGTAGAGAGATAAAGCTAGAGAGATGTCAGAGTTAAATTATGCAACTTGCCAAGATGTTCGAGATGTTCAAATGAATAGTGGGAGAGTTGTATTTATAGGCAACGGTGTCATTAAGGTGGCTTAATGACATCGTTAACCTTTAAACACAATTAATTATCCTTTAATCACGTAATTAAGACCTTAAGGCACGGAGATGGTTGGCGGAAATAAACCGAGTATGGGAGTCGGAAAACGGTGTCGGGGCCCTTGGGGGGAAGGAAAATCCGACCCCCAAGGGTAGGGGTTGGGTGAGGCTACCCAACCCCTCCTAGGGGAGATTGGGTTGGCCAACCCTATCTCCCCTAGGGGAGGTCGGGTGTGGCCACCCGACCTCTCCTAGGTGAGTCTAACTTGGTCCGGGCGAGTATTTCGGCCTCGTCCGGACCGTTGGTGTTTCCGCGGGGTGTTCAGGTTGAAGTTTCGATTCGCAATCATTAACGGGGTGATTAAAATGAGACGATTCGGAAGTCAACGGGTTCAAATTGGGCGTATATCCATCACCGTCCATCCCGCCATGACTCCTTCTCAGCCCCGCAGCCATGGAATCCGGCCGCCCTTCCTAGCCTGCCACCGCGCCATCCCCGTCTCGCCCAGGCACCACCGGAGACGCCACTGCCATAGCTGTCCACCTCGACCATCCTCTCGTCGTCGCCCTGCTCGTCGCGCCATCGGCTGGACCAGGATCTTAACTAGCCAGATCCGTCCCTGTTTGCTCGTTCTCCGCCGACGATCATCGCCGTCCGCACGGCCCGCATGGCCCGCTGGAGCTCCATCGTCGCCGCTGGTGGCTGTCGGAATAATCCCCTGCTGCTGTCCTCTTATGTTCAGCTTGCTGCAGGTTTTCTTTTTTATTTTATTTTACTTTATTTTATTTTATTTATTTATTTATTTATTCATTTTTTTATCATTCATGTCATATTACTATTATATTATGGCCAAATAGTGTGGTTCCAATTTGATTAAATGTTCCAATATTGTCTAATTTAATATTTACATGTTATGTTTAGGCTAAATTTAATTAAATTTAAACTTGATTGGTAAATCCAAATGTTGTGTGACAATCGTTAGAACAATCATGTTTTGTTATTGTTTGTATTTAGAATTGATTTATGATTGATTAAAAATTGGCAAATTAAGTGAATTGAGTACCGAAAGGGCGCAGTTAAAAATTGATTATTTTTAATTCGTAACAGAACCTCCGAACTCGAATTTCTGATCGTAGACTGATTTTATACCTAGGTGTTTAATTCTTTATCCGCTTTGGTAATTTAGGATTCTAGTAAGCCTTAATTAACTAGTGGCGACTCTTTTAAAATTGCATGTTTTCAAAACGTAATTCGCCATAGGTCGGATTTTTAGGGTCTGACAATTTGGCGACTCTGCTAGGGAAGTTTAGAGGGTTCGGGCTCATTGTATTCGCTTATTGCCATGTTTTTGAGTTTTCATATTTTATTATCTTCACCATTCTAACTTTGTTTTTTTGTGTGACAGGTACATATTTTTAGAGTAATTAATTGACATTTTCTTTTTGTGGCATTATTTGAATTCGCACACCCACTTTAGTGTAATGTCCAAAATGCCTAAATCCCAGGGTAACTAGGAACCCCGGAGAGTTAGTAAGGGTACGACCGCGCGGCCGAGCCGCCGGAACGACTCAGAACAACTCCACTCGCTTGTGAAGGTCTTATGATCCCTGTGATGGGGTGAGGAAACCACCTTGTCGGGAACCTATCAGTGGAACCTACCTTGTAGAGCAAAGCCACGCGTTTTTTACCCCCTAACATGTTGTGTTTTATCCGTGTTTTTTTTGTTGTTGTAAAAAAGAGTCGTCAGGATAACTGTAAGTTTTTTTTTAACTGTGTAATTTTTATTCTCATGCATTCATCTTCTTGCATTTTAAAAAAAAAAAAAACTTTTTTTTTTCAGCTAAGTGGTCGGACATTTAGAAATTTTCTTTCCGAACATGCATTTTGTATGCATTGCTTTTTTTAAAAAAACCTCTTACCTGATTTTTTTTTCAAACTTTCGTTTCATACGCATTATTTTTTTCTTAAAAAAACTCTTCACGTAAGTTGTGATTTTGGTTAGCGCGTCGCGCATGCAAAAAAACATTTTAGAAAATTTGTGATTCATTTTTAGCTATTAGAGCTTTTAATTTCGAACGTGCATTCCACATGCATCATTTCAAAAAAACTTTTTACCTGAATTGTTTTTTTTTTTTTAATAATTTATCAAATATGCATTAATTTAAAAAAAACTTTTTAGATAAATCGTAAGCTCTCTTAGTTTTAGAGCTCTTTGTTTAAAAAAACATTTTACCTGATTTTTTTTGAAATGTGCATCTCATATGTGTTGGATCACGGTGGAACTCCGGTACGGTCTTTGACGGGATCCTAGCTCCTTTGCTCCACGCAATCCTGCAAGAGGGGATAGACCGGGCGGTGACCCAGAATCCCTCTCCGATGCTTAAATGAGTACTTCGTCCGGACTGGCAAGCAATAATCTCAAGTAATGTATTTCAACGTAAGTGATCTGAGGTGACCTCTTGCCCTTTTATAGGCGGAGAGATACCTCAGTTACCTGGTGAACCGTTGGGGGTGGTTAGCCCGTATCCCGCGTATCTCGGGTGTGATCCCGCCTATCTAGGCCATGATCTCGCTTATCTCGGCCACGCCCCGCGTATCTCGGCCACGCTCCGTGTATCTTAACCACGTTCCGCGTATCTCGGCCACGCCCCGCGTATCTCGGCCTTATCCTCTGATAACGAGTCCCGACTAACATCGGGGACTCCAGAGTTATCTCTTTGTGTCACCGCTCGGGGCCCCTCGTCATCGTGACTGGGCCTATTGTTCTCAGGGATTCGTCATCGGGGCCTGTTCAGAGGCATCTCGTCGGGAGCGTTCAGCTCGCCTGTCAGGTCCGACTCTGTCGGGACCTCTCATCCTCGGACTTCCTTCGTCGGGATCCTTAGCCTGGGCCATCTTGGCCTTCGTTTAGGGCCCACCGGGCCTATTTGCCGTTTCCTCACCGTTAATAGGGCCTAACAGCTGTAGTCGAACCCATCATTTGCCCCCAAGACATGAGGGACTTTTAGTTCGTCGTGTCTTTTAACTCCCGACCTCCCAACGTCGGAGTCAGGGATCTTTCCCTTGGCGTAGTCACTTAGTACAAGTCTTTTCCTTCACGTTTCCTTGATGCCTTGTGGAAAACTGCCAAATCTGAGGGGACTCCCCGGCTCCCCAGTCATTAAATGCAGTAGATAATGAAGTGACGTCATCAGTACCTGGTGCCTGATTCTCTGTGTCTGCTTTTTCTGAAAACTGCTTTTCAGGCTATTTCATCATTGCACCTGCTGCCATTCCGCACGTTTCATCTCAACTGTCCAGATTAGAACGCTTCACCTTCGACGGTTTAGATTAAAGCGCCCCTTCGACTGTCCTCTTCGCCTATAAATCCTCACCCAGGGTACAGTTTCCTCTTATCATCTACAAATTTTCGAAAGCTTTCTGCAACTCTTGAGACCTTAATGTTTCTTCGGCCATCTTTCCGGCAATGTCAGGTAAGGGTTTCTTCTCTATTGTTCGCCTTCATCTTTTCTTAGTTTGATTGTAATTTTCCGGAAAAACCTAACGTCCCTTTCAATGGCTGATTTCAGACAGTGGGTCTGGTTTCGAGGGAAGGAAGCCTTTCAACTTCGACTATGTTCTGAACGAAATTTTCAGCACTGCTTATGATGCAGCTCTCCGGGAAGGATGTATCATTTCCACCAGAGAAGCCGATGCTCAAGGCCGGAAATGCATACCACAAGTTCAGAGTGAAGAGGAGCTACTTCTTCATCGGAAACTCCTCGATCCCATGACCCCGATAGCCAATCCTCCAGCGGCTGACCCTGTGGAGCCTTCTGCCATAGACCTTGCGGACCCTGTTCCCGTTGATGCCGCTAACAAGGATTAGGCCTAATTGCTTATCGCTAGAATCTTTGTATTCTCCTCCTTTTGTAATCATCGGGCCTTCGAGCCCCATTAATATCAGACTTTCTTAGTTCCGATTCTTTCATTGCACTTCTCCCAGTGGCTTTACTATACTTTCTTAAGTCGAAACCTCGATACTTAAGATATTCTCGTACATCACTTAAGACGATTTTATCTCGTCCACCACTTAAGGCGACTTAATATCGTGCACCACTGAAGGCGACTTTAAATCGTGCACCACTTAAGGCGACTTTTCAACCTGCGCCACTTAAGGCGACTTAATATCGTGCACCACTGAAGGCGACTTTTCAACTTGCGCCACTTAAGGCGACTTAATATCGTGCACCACTGAAGGCGACTTTACATCGTGCACTACTTAAGGCGACTTTTCAACCCGCGCCACTTAAGGCGACTTAATATCGTGCACCACTGAAGGCGACTTTACATCGTGCACCACTTAAGGCGACTTTTCAACCTGCGCCACTTAAGGCGACTTAATATCGTGCACCACTGAAGGCGACTTTACATCGTGCACCACTTAAGGCGACTTTTCAACCTGCGCCACTTAAGGCGACTTAATATCGTGCACCACTGAAGGCGACTTTAAATCGTGCACCACTTAAGGCGACTTTTCAACCTGCGCCACTTAAGGCGACTTAATATCGTGCACCACTGAAGGCGACTTTTCAACTTGCGCCACTTAAGGCGACTTTACATCGTGCACCACTGAAGGCGACTTTACATCGTGCACCACTTAAGGCGACTTTTCGACCTGCGCCACTTAAGGCGACTTAATATCGTGCACCACTGAGGGCGACTTTACATCGTGCACCACTTAAGGCGACTTTTCAACCTGCGCCACATAAGGCGACTTAATATCGTGCACCACTAAAGGCGACTTAATATCGTGCACCACTGAAGGCGACTTAATATCGTGCACCACTGAAGGCGACTTTTCAACTTGCGCCACTTAAGGCGACTTAATATCGTGCACCACTGAAGGCGACTTTACATCGTGCACCACTTAAGGCGACTTTTCAACCTGCGCCACTTAAGGCGATTAATATCGTGCACCACAGAAGGCGACTTTACATCGTGCACTACTTAAGGCGACTTTTCAACCCGCGCCACTTAAGGCGACTTAATATCGTGCACCACTGAAGGCGACTTTACATCGTGCACCACTTAAGGCGACTTTTCAACCTGCGCCACTTAAGGCGACTTAATATCGTGCACCACTGAAGGCGACTTTACATCGTGCACCACTTAAGGCGACTTTTCAACCTGCGCCACTTAAGGCGACTTAATATCGTGCACCACTGAAGGCGACTTTAAATCGTGCACCACTTAAGGCGACTTTTCAACCTGCGCCACTTAAGGCGACTTAATATCGTGCACCACTGAAGGCGACTTTTCAACTTGCGCCACTTAAGGCGACTTTACATCGTGCACCACTGAAGGCGACTTTACATCGTGCACCACTTAAGGCGACTTTTCGACCTGCGCCACTTAAGGCGACTTAATATCGTGCACCACTGAGGGCGACTTTACATCGTGCACCACTTAAGGCGACTTTTCAACCTGCGCCACATAAGGCGACTTAATATCGTGCACCACTAAAGGCGACTTAATATCGTGCACCACTGAAGGCGACTTAATATCGTGCACCACTGAAGGCGACTTTTCAACTTGCGCCACTTAAGGCGACTTAATATCGTGCACCACTGAAGGCGACTTTACATCGTGCACCACTTAAGGCGACTTTTCAACCTGCGCCACTTAAGGCGATTAATATCGTGCACCACAGAAGGCGACTTTACATCGTGCACCACTTAAGGCGACTTAATATCGTGCACCACTGAAGGCGACTTTCATCAAGCATGGTGTTTCTTCAAGTGTTCGCCACTAAAAGAATGCTTCAATACTCTGCCATCGAGGTCTTCCAATTTGTACGCATTTGGAGCTGGCATCCCCACGACCTTATAAGGTCCTTCCCATTTTGGTGACATCTTGTTGATTCGATCCGAAAGGGTAAACTCGTTGCGACGCCAAACCAGCTCCCCGACGAAGAACTGTCGGGACTTCACTCGCCGATTGTAGTACCTGGCCGTCGCCAAACGCGTTCGAGCTTGGACTTCATCGGCTTCCCGCCTCTTCTCTTCGAGTAAGTCCAAGTCCAGACGTCTCATTTTATCATTCGTCAGAGGCTCGTAATATCTCATCCGATGGGACGCCACAGCTACCTCCACGGGGGCGACAGCCTCCGTGCCATAAACGAGGCCAAACGGAGCCTCCCCCGTTGATCGTTTGGGTGTCGTTCTAACAGCCCAAAGTACGTTTTCCAGTTCGTTCAGCCATTTGCCCTTCAGGGCATAAACCCTCTTCTTCAGGCCATCCATCACGATTTTGTTGGCTGATTCCACCTGACCGTTCGTCTGAGCATGGCGTATGGAAGCTGTCCGATGCTCGATGTTCAACTCCTCCAGATACTCCCTCACCTGAGAGCCGTTAAACGGTGGGCCATTGTCGCTGATCACCACCTTAGGAATCCGTATCTGGACACAATATGGGTCTGGAAGAACTTGACGATCTGGTTCCCCGTCGTTCTGGCCAACGCCTTTGCCTCTATCCATTTCGAAAAATAATCGATAGCTACAAGTAAATACTTACATTGACCTTGTGCTTGTGGAAGAGGTCCCACCAAGTCGATGCCCCATTGCGCGAAGGGCCAAGCGCTCTTGATGGATGTCAGATTAGCGGCCGGAGCCACGATACTCGGGGCGTACCTCTGGCACGCGTCACAGGATCGGACGAACGCCGTCGCTTCCTTGCTCATCGTAGGCCAATAATAGCCCAAGTTCAGCACTTTCCTCATAATGGATCGGGCCCCTTCATGACAAACCGCGACCCCTTCATGCACCTCCTTCAGGATTCGATTTGTGTCGGGTTCTGCCACACGCTTCAAGTATGGAGTCGAGAACCGACCCTTCTTGTATAGCTGATTGTCCAGCATCACATAATTAGCCGCGATCCGACGTATCCTGTCAGCTACTACCTTGTCATCGGGGACTGCCCCCGTAGTCAGTTACGCGACTATCGGGGTCATCCAAGTGGGCTCCTCCTCCGATCCTGCTTCAATGGCACACACCTGTGTCGGGTCGGTGGTCGATAAGATCACCTTCTCCAAGAAATGCACCTTCCGATTTTCTTCCAAGGGTGCCCCCAGGGCAAATTTGCTCAAGGCGTCTGCCTCTACGTTTTCCTCCCTCGGGATTGCCTCGATGTCGAAGCTTTTAAAGCTCTCCTTCAGGGCTTGTACCTCGCGTAGATACTTCTTCATTATCGGGCTCCTCGCTTCGTATCGCCCTTGAACCTGGTTTACGATTAAAGCTGCGTCACACTTTACTCTCAAGTGATCGACTCCAGTGCCTTTAGCAATTTTCAGGCCCGTGATAAGAGCCTCATACTCCGCTTCATTGTTTGTGGCCTTGAATGTTAAAGCCAAGGCGTATCGGAGCGGCTCACCTCCACCCGGTGGTATCAATAAAAAGCCTGCTCCTGATCCGTCCGAACTCGAGGAGCCATCCGTGTACATTTCCCAGGTATTTTCCTCGTTTGGCTGTTCTGATTGCTCTGCCCTCTCTGGTTGTTCTTCTGTCGGGACCTCCATGGTTTCCCCCTCTACAGGGCCCGCTTCTTCTAGATCGGGGGCTGTAGATTCTGCTATGAAATCTACCAATGCCTGGCCCTTAATGGCCGTTCTTGGAGCAAAGTGTATGCGAAACTCACTAAGCTCTACTGCCCATTTCACTAATCTTCCCGACGCATCCGGTCGGTTCAAAAAATGCTTCAAAGGCTGGTTCGTCAACACAGTAATCTCGTGTGCGTGGAAATAAGGCCTTAGCTTCAGAGCAGTAATAATCAACGCAAAGAGATACTTCTCAACGGCAGGATAATTCAATTCAGACTTTGACAAACGCCTTGCTTACATAATAGACGGGGACTTGATTACCCTCGACAACCTTCACTAACACAGAGCTAATGGCAAATTCAGAAACAGCCAAGTAAAGATAGAGCGGCTCGCCTGGAACCGGTTTCGCCAACGGCGGGAGGCTGCGAAGGTGTTGCTTGAGTGCTTGGAACGCTTCTTCATACTTGGCTGTCCAATCAAACTTCTTGTTGGCCCTCAGGACTTCAAAAAATGGCATTGATCGGTCGCTAGCTTTGGACAGGAAGCGATTCATTGCAGCTAGTCGGCCGTTCGTACTTGCACCTCCCGATGGTTTATCGAAGACGGCATCTCCTCAATCGCCCTCAGCTTCTCGGGATTCACCTCAATTCCTCTCTGACTCACCATAAAGCCCAAAAATTTCCCTGAGTGGACTCCGAAGGCGCATTTCGTCGGGTTTAAGCGAACCTGATGAAGCCTCATCCGCTCAAACGCCATGGCTAGGTTGTGCACATGATCCCCAGCTTGTCGGGATTTCACCAGCATGTCATCCACGTAAGCTTCCATGATCTCTCCCAGCATATCTCCGAATAACTTATTCACCATGCGCTGATAGGTTGCCCCGGCATTGATTAACCCGAAAGGCATGACATCGTAGTGATAGATGTCACTGTCTGCATAAAACGCTGTGTGAGGAGCGTCCTCTTTAGCCATCTTGATCTGGTTGTAGCCCGAATACGCATCCATGAAGCTCAACAACCCATGTCCCGATGTGGCATCCACCAACTGGTCGATTCTCGGGAGAGGGTAACAGTCCTTCGGGCAAGCCTTATTCAGGTCGCGGAAATCCACACACATCCGCCATTTCCCATTAGTCTTCTTCACCAGCACCGGATTAGCAACCCAAGTCTGGAATCGGAGCTTTTTAATAAACCCAGCATCGAGCAACCTGCCCACCTCCTGCTGGATCGCGATCTTCTTGTCTGTGCCCAATGGGCGCCTTTTCTGCGTGATAGGTTTGATCGCGGGATCTATCTTCAGCTCGTGTACGATCACATTGGGGCTGATTCCTGGCATATCGCTCGGGGACCAGGCAAACAGCTCCTTGAACTCCCTCAACAACTCAATCAATTTTTGGGCTGTCTCCTCAGTCAGAGCAGACCCGATTTTCACCTTCCTCTGGGGTCCGTCAATCTCAACTTCTTTTAGATCTTCTATGGGGGCAGGACGCCCAAACTCCTCTCTAGGATCTGTATCTGTCTGGAGGACAGTCATGGCCTCTCGTCTCCTCCTCCGGGTGGCGTTAACATAGCATTTTCGGGAAGCTACCTGGTCACCCTTGACTTCTCCGACTCCGTGGTCAGTCGGGAACCTCATCTTCTGGTGCACTGTCGAGGCAAACGCCATCAGGGGGTTGATGGTGGTTCTCCCGATGATCGCGTTGTAAGTCCCCGCGGAATCAACCACCACGAACTCCACGTTCCTCCTTTCTGATTTCCACCCACTACCAAACTCCACTGGTAAGGTGATTACTCCTAGCGAATAGGAGGTTGAACCAGAGAACCCGACCATCGGGAAGTTTGTCTCCTTCAGATCTTTCTTCGTTTTTCCCATAGCCTCCAGCGCGTCCATAAATAGAATATCAGAGGAGCTTCCTCCGTCGATCAAAATTCGCTTCATCTCTTACCCATCTACATCCAAGGTTACAACCAAGGCGTCATCGTGCGGAGTCTCCACGCCTAGGAGATCCTCCGACGAAAAGGAAATCACCATTTCTTCCTTCAGGGTCCAGGATCGGGACCTCTTACCCAGCACCACCGCCGTAGGAATTCTAGAGGCATAAACCTCTCGGGAGGATGAAGTATCACCTCCAGCAGCAAACCCTCCGTGAATCACATTGATAGTGCCCCGTCTCTCCTTACGAGCACCGGATGACTCTGGGTCGGTTCTCTTCTTCTTTGGGGACCGATCGCGGGATCGGGAACGGGATCGCGATCGGGACCGAGAGCGGGATCGACACCGCTTATCCCCAACGAACTCCTTGAGTTTCCCCTTCTAGATCAGTTTCTCGATCTCCTTCTTCAGCTCCCGACACTGGTTGGTATCGTGACCATTTGCGCGGTGAAATCGGCAGTAGCGATCCGTGCGGGATCCTAAGAATTCTCCATCCTTCTTTGGGGGGTACCTGGAGATACCTTGTCGTTCCATGACCGTTAGTACCTCCGCCATGGAGCAGTTGAGAGGAATGTCGAGATCCTCCCTCTTGTCTTTCCTTAAAGAACGCCTATCATCCCTCCGACCAGAGCGTCCTCGATCTCGACTCCCCTCGGGTTTGCCCTTTGACTTACGATCGTCGAAAGGTTTAGTCGACTGTTTCCTTTTATTCGATTTCGGGGGCTCCAACTCTCCAGCGGCTATCTTCGACTCCTGGACATCGATTTGCCGTTTCACCTTTTTCTGCAGTGCCTCCATATTCAACACGGCTTTCTCAACCACGCTATGCATTAGGTCGGAACCATAGGGGGCCGTTAGGTTCCGAATGAATGTACGGATGGTTTCACCCTCCGAGATCTCCTCATCAATCTCCGCCACACTGGCAGTGTATCGCTGGTAATAGTGTGCCAGCGATTCGTCGGGCCTCTGTACCACCTGGGTTAGGGACCTCACACTCTTCAGCAAACGTCTACGACCCTGGTACTGCTGAATGAACCGGTCGTGCATATCTGCCCAGCAAGTGATGCAGCCTGGGGGCAGACTAAAGAACCAGGTCAGGGCTCTTTCCCCAAGTGTGTTCGGGAACAGCGTACACACTATATCTTCATTCGGGGCTCTTCCCAGACACGCCATGAGGTGCTTCTGGACATGACGAACCGGATCTCCTTCGCCATTGTATTCCTATATAGTGGGGATACCCAGCCCTGGCGGGGCTAGGGTGTCTATGAGTCGAGGAACGAAGGGATGAGTAGATCGATCCCTCAGCTCCGACACCAGCGGCTTCTGCTCTCCCATGCAGATGTTCACGATCTTTACCACCTGATTAGGGGTGATGGGACCATTCAGGGGAATGGTCCTGTGCTGTACTGGTCCTGGCCCATCAACCACGAATCTCTCTGGCTGAATGGATGCCCTACTCCTGTCCTGGCCTCGGGGCGGAGCCTCCTGTACGTTCCGAACCTCTGCTGGTGGGGGCGCTTCTTCTAACGGGGGCATCTCCTCTTGCCTCCTTGCGGCCTCTCTCCGATCTAAGAGAGCCTCCACGACTGCCAAAAACATGGGCATGGCTTCTGCCACAGCTCTTGTCAGGTCTGTAGCTGGGGGAGCCTCCTGCTCTCTATTGCTTTGGTGCTGAGCGGCAATCTCTTCGGGACCTTCATTATGCCCCCCTGTCTGGGAGAGCTCAGCAGCGGGATGGTTCTTGTTTTCCTCCTGTTCCGGTAGTGAATTCAGAGTTGTTGCAGCGGGGTGACGAGAGCCACCAGATTGACCTTGCCTTCTTTGCTTGCCAGCCGCCATTGAACGAGTAGAAGGTATATCAGCTTTTTATTTGATTCCCACAGATGGCGCCAATGTTGGATCACGGTGGAACTCCGGTACGGTCTTTGACGGCGATCCTAGCTCCTTCGCTCCACGCAATCCTGCAAGAGGGGATAGACCGGGCGGTGACCCAGAATCCCTCTCCGATGCTTAAATGAGTACTTCGTCCGGACTGGCAAGCAATAATCTCAAGTAATGTATTTCAACGTAAGTGATATGAGGTGACCTCTTGCCCTTTTATAGGCGAAGAGATACCTCAGTTACCTGGTGAACCGTTGGGGGTGGTTAGCCCGTATCCCGCGTATCTCGGGTGTGATCCCGCCTATCTAGGCCATGATCTCGCTTATCTCGGCCACGCCCCGCGTATCTCGGCCACGCTCCGTGTATCTTAACCACGTTCCGCGTATCTCGGCCACGCCCCGCGTATCTCGGCCTTATCCTCTGATAACGAGTCCCGACTAACATCGGGGACTCCAGAGTTATCTCGTTGTGTCACCGCTCGGGGCCCCTCGTCATCGTGACAGGGCCTATTGTTCTCAGGGATTCGTCATCGGGGCCTGTTCAGAGGCATCTCGTCGGGAGCGTTCAGCTCGCCTGTCAGGTCCGACTCTGTCGGGACCTCTCATCCTCGGACTTCCTTCGTCGGGATCCTTAGCCTGGGCCATCTTGGCCTTCGCTTAGGGCCCACCGGGCCTATTTGCCGTTTCCTCACCGTTAATAGGGCCTAACAGCTGTAGTCGAACCCATCAATATGCATTATTTTCAAAAAAAACCTTTCAGGTAAATTGCAACTTTCTTAGTTGTGGAACTTTTATTTTTAAGTTTGCATCTTGTATTTATTGTTGTGCATTTATACATTCTTTTTTAAAAAAAACTTTTCACCTGATTTTTTAATCTTGAGCAACCAAGATGCATTTTTTTTCCCTCGTTAACAAGACAAAAAAAAAAAACAAAAAAATCTTTTCAGATAGCTTGTAAGTTTTCTTAACTGTACAACTTTCATCTCATGTACATCTCATATGCATTGATTTAGGAAAAACATTTTTAGATAGATTGTAAATCTCTTCTTAGTTGTTGAGTTTTTAATTCTAAACATGCATTGAATTTGCATTTCTTTTTATAAAAAAACTTTACCTGGATTTTTCATTCCGTACATGCATTCAATATGTACCCGTCAGGTAAGCTGTAAACTGTAAAAAAAATTTAACAGTAGAATTTTAATTTTCGAGCATGCATGTGCATTTAAAAAAATCAAAGTGTCATTCGTTTTTATCCAAGGTGTATTGCACTTTTTCGGCAAGATCGCCTCAACCTTTGCATGAGCTAGCATTTTAAAAAAAATGAGATTTGATTCTATTTTTTGAGAAAATAGTTTAACTGTGCAGTTAAGTGCGACTATTTGAGTTTAAGCAAAGGGCGAGAAAACATTTTTGAAGAACCTCATCTGTCCTGCGTTCGAGTCAGATAATGCACTCAGCAAACTCCATGATGGTGCAAATCACCTAAGATCATAAATTTTTATTTCTTTTTAAAAAAGTGATCAAAATTATGAAATGAATGACATTAGAGTTTTTCAAAAAAAATCATGCATGATTTCTCATATTTTTTACACTGATTTTCTATTCATTCTTTGCAGGTACCCTTGGTTAGGTATCCTGCACATACGAGCTGTGTCGGCCAGATGGGGCAACAAAAAAGAACGTGCTGCTGTCTAGTTGCACGAAGCACATATTGCGCACTCGGAATATCCGACACTCAGATCAGACGACCACTTCGATGAGGTCGCAACCACGTAAAATGTGACTGCTCCAAAGAACTTACATGCCAAAATTCTACCTACCATATGTTGAATTCATACGCGTCCCCGAACCAAGCTGTACATCTGTTTTACGGTGAGATCTAAAACGGTCGGTGGTAACCAAGGGGCATCTCCTATTGAGATCGGTCATGTCCGAAGATGAGAAAATATCAAGAGATCATCAAGAGTCTCGTGAAGATTCAATGTGCTGATCAATGAACATTTTGGATGTCAAGCAAAGAGAACATTATTGTTGGTGCATTCCATCAGAGGTCCAGGGGCATTTACTTTCCGGCAGGTGTTCATATACAAGTTGAGATTTCTAGATGGAGCAGGAAAATCAGGACATGCAACAGATCCATTCACATATGGAGCAAATTTCCATTAAAAATGTCAGGCACCCAGGTAAGAGAAGTCGTGATCAATTTTCTCCCTGAAATTTGATTTTTTTTCCTTACTCATTGTGCAGCTCGGATAATCATCCAAATAAAAGCCTCTGAAGAGCACATCTCGTGCACGGCCCTTTGCTCGCCAACCATTCTTGTGTCAGTTGCCGAATTTATCTCGCGCAATATCTGTGCCCCAATGCGGACTACTCCACGTCACCCATGTGTGTTCATTGGCCAGGCCATTCATCCTGCATGCGACGAGCCTAACCCGGTAGGTGCTAGCCATGGGGCATCCCCAGACGAGATTGAGCAATAACCGGGGCACTTGAGAAGCCGAGATTAGAAATCACTGTCTACGTCATCCATTGGTTGTAAGGTCCATCCAGTGTGTCGACACGATCGACATATTTTGACTTAATCAACTGAGTCCTTCTCTAGAAGATGTTTTGAATTCGAAATTTCAGATTTGCCACTAGGGGCATGAACATAATTTTTGTTGATTATTTTCGTTAAATTTTCATTTTCAAAAAGCAAAAAAAAAAAAAAGCAAGCAAAAAAGGCAAAAAAAAAAAAAGCAAGCAAAAAAGGAAAAAAATTTCAGGGTCACAGCCGCCCTTTAATTGGCTACCGATAAAAATAAAGAGAGTGCACATGCATATTTTGTGAGAGCAGTGAATAAAATGGTCACAGTTGTCCCTAAATCAACTATAAATAAAAAGGGTCTCACTCGTCCCTAAAACGACTACAAAGAAAAGGGCCACAGCCACCCTTAAAATGGCTACACAAAAAAGAGTGATCTCGCGAACCCGGTGAGGGCGGGAAAATAAAAGAAAGGGTCACAGTCGTCCCTCAAATGGCTACAATCAAAAGAGCGTACCCGGAGCATCAACGGCGGGTATTAAGTGAAAGGGTCACAACCACCCTCAAAATGGGTACGTACAAAAAGTGTTTCCCGGATCAGAGACGAGGAAGAAAGGGCGACAGCTACCCTCCAAATGGCTACAAATACTCCCGCATCGATGAGGAAAATAAAGTACGGGTCACAGCCACCGTTTAATCGGCTATCAAATAAAGAGTGCTCCCGCTAGGTTGAAAACCCGAAAGGGCGACCTAGGCAAAATCAGGAAATGAGAGGCATGGTTGCAAATTCATAAATTGCAATCATGGCAAAAGGAGAGAAAATAAAAACCGAGGGGCACGGTAGGAAATCTCTCAATCGAACGTGGCAAAAGGAGAGAGAAAAGAGAGATTCTCAAAAAAAAAAAAAAAAAAAAAAAAAGAGAAAGATCCCGCTAAGTTGTCGCACCATGAGCAATTTAGGCAAAAATTAGGGACAGACATTCGTGCGCCTGTGTATTATCTAACGGTACAGCGTTTCCAAGTCAACATCACGGCAAGCGGGACGGTTACAGTCTGCTCTCGCGAGTCACCATTCAAGGATGAGTAGGACTATTACAGTCTGTTCCTACAAGTCACAACCGACAATCAGCATTTGAAGTTATCCAGCTTTCTGAGAGTCACCCCCGACGAACGAAGCCTTAGTATTCAGCCTTCGCAAGTCTCGCCACTAGAGGCACTTCTCCAATGGACGCCACTAGAGGCTCTTCTCCGACATACGCCGCTAGAGGCATCGCCAAAGGGTCTCCGGTATGGTCTGACGTAGAAGTCTTCCGCCACCAGAGATATCTCCAGAGGTTTTCCGGTACGGTCTGACGTAGAGGTCTCCCGTTACCACTCACCACTAGAGGCGTCACCAGAGGTTGTTGGTACTGTCTGACGTAGAGGTCTTTTGTTACCAATCATCACCAAAGGTTTTACTTTATTGCACACCACTGGAGGCTTTACATTTCTGCACGCCACTGGAGGCTTTACTTTTTCGCACGCCACAGGAGGCTTTACTTTCTGCACTACCAATGGAGGCACCACCAACAGGGGCACCGCCGACGGAGGTTCTATTTTCTGCATTACCAATGGAGGCACCGCCAACAGGGGCACCGCCAACAGGGGCACCGCCAACAGGGGCACCGCCGACCGAGGCTTTGCTTTTCTACGATACCAATGGAGGCACTCTCAACAGGGGCACCGCCGACAGAAGTTTAACTTTTTCGCATCGTTAATAAAGCCAAAGGCCACCTTGGAGACTTGAAGACCCGGAAGAAGATATACTTCCTAGCCAAAATTAGTGTTTACTCATCTTTGGACAAACCCCCTCGAATGCATTCTACGGGAGTCCATCCAAAGAGGGGCAAGCTGTAAACACCTAATTTTGGTACGCGCGACACGTATATAACACGTTCAAAAATGTTATGTGTAACGCGTTTAAAAATGGAAATATTTAAATATGGAAGGTCACGGTGTTGCTAAAAATAGGCTTAGTTTAAATTTGGATAGTGTAGATGCATATAATATTTTGTAATATTCAGAAAATATATGATATATATTTATAGCAATATGCAATAAATATATATTCATAATTTTCGGAATTAATTAGTGTATATTAGGGTAAATATTGTTTTCCTAATTTTAGGTGTTAATTTAGCTATAAATAGGGTCCTTTGTTACATGTAAAATACACAACAACCACAATAATATTACATCAGATTTTGGAACCCGTGCAGATTTGTCTTCTAGTGAATTTTTTTTTTTTTAATTTGGCTGTTACCGTCGTGGACCTGGCCCTCCGGCCACCGACGCCGTTCCGTCCACCACACCTCAAGCCTTCGTCCGACCTACCCCGACCACCCCCAGCCATCGCCGGTTTAAACACTCGATTTTGACCCGGACATAACGACGTTACACATGATACATCAAATTTCGGACGCGTCAAGCCACAAAGTCTCCAAAAATGCTTAAGGGCACATTAGGGAAATTATTATAAAATATATTTTAAATTATTTCGAATATATTTAATATTTTCGGAATTTTTAAAATATATATATAATAATTATATTTTTATTTTTAGAAAATTATTTCTAAGATATTTATCTCCAGATATTATTTTTTATTCAAAAAAAATAATTATCTGTAAGGATAAATATCCCTAGGAATATTCTCTAGAATAATTATCTGTTAGCATTTTTTATTTGAATTTTATCTGTAATCTAGACTAGGTTTTTAGTATAAATAGGGGTCTAGGTTTACATTGTAGACACACACAGAAAAACACCAAAAACATCGATAATACAAGTCACCTCGGGACCTGTGCGAATTTTGTCCTTTGTGCAAAAAAAATAAAATTATTTTCTCTCTCCTAGCTCTCTCTCTCTCTCCCCGGTATTTTTTTCTGCCCGCCCTCCGGTGACCCCAGGCCGGCCAGCTCCGCCGCACGCCGTCCGCTCGCCACCTCGTCGTCCCGGTCCGGCTACGCCACGCCGCCCTCCGTTGCCGCCGCTGCTGAGTTCCGACCACAAGGCCAGATCCACGTTCCACTGCTGCTGTGTCTGAATCGCCGGTGCCATCGTCGACCTCGCCTAACCTGCCGTCTGCTCTGTCGCCTGGCTTGCCGTCTGCTCCGTCGCCTAGCCATGACCTCGCCCCGACAGCCCGAGATATCACCTCGCCCTGACGACCTCGCCCCGACCTCGCCCCGACGGTCCACGACCTGAGATCTGACGAAGACCAGAGCCCCTGCAGCTTCTTCCCAGGCGAGTTCTTCATTTTTTTTATATTTATTTATTTAATAATTTATTATTAATATTTGATTATTAGATTTTCTGTTTTGAATTATTATATTATAATTAATTAAAAATTAAAATGTAATTAGTTAGACTTGATTAATAGTTTAGATGTAATTGGTAAAATTTAATTAGTAATTTAATTGTAATTGACTAATTTTAATTTAATAGCATGTTAGAAGTTTTTTTTAGTATTTTAGATTTCATTTTTACTATGAGTTATAGGCTATAATTAACCTTTTAGATTTAGGATTATATCTGAATAATATTTTTTATGATGAAATTTGATTAAATTTGACATTTTTGGATTAATTGGGCGTAATGTATGTAAATGATAAAATTAGCAAATTAAGTAAATTGAGTACCGAAAGGGCGTAATTAAAAATTATATTTTTAATTCGTAATAGAACCCTCGAACTCGAACTTCCGATCGTAGACCGATTCTATACCTAGGTGTTTAATCCATTATTCGCTTAGGTAATTTAGGATTCTAGTTAGCCTTACAATTAACTAGTGGCGACTCTTTCAAAATTGCACGTTTTATTCAAAACGTTATTCGCCTTAGGTCAGATTTTAGGTCTGACAGCCGGCGACTCTCCCTCTCTCTCTTTCTCTCTCGCTCTCTCTTTCTCCCTCTCTCTCTTTCTCTCTCTCCGCTGCGACCCTTCCCGGCCCTCCGCGACGACCACCATTCCACCACCGTCCCTGCTGCTTCCGTCCCCGTCGTCCGCCTGGATCCACCAACCTTCCACCGTGCTGTGGAGATCCGCTGTCCATCCCGCCATGACTCCATCTCAGCCCCGCAGCCATGGAATCCGGCCACCCTTCCTGGCCAGCCACCGCGCCATCCCCGTCTCGCCCAGGCACCACCGGAGACGCCACTGCCATAGCTGTCCACCTCGACCATCCTCTCGTCGTCGCCCTGTTCGTCGCGCCATCGGCTAGACCAGGATCTTAACCGGCCAGATCCGTCCCTGTTTTCTCGTTCTCCGCCGACGATCATCGCCGTCCGCTCCGCCCGCACGGCCCGCCGGAGCTCCATCGTCACCGCTGGTGGCTGTCGGAATAATCCCCTGCTGCTGTCCTCTGATGTTCCGCCCACTACAGGTTTCATTTTTTTTATTTTTTATTTATTTATTCATATTTTTTTTATCATTCATGTCATATTACTATTATATTAGGGTGAATTTTAACTTGACTATGGCCAAATAGCGGGGTTCTAATTTGATTAAATGTTCCAATATTGTCTAATTTAATATTTACATGTTATGTTTAGGCTAAATTTAATTAAATTTAAACTTGATTGGTAAATCCAAATGTTGTGTGACAATCGTTTAAACAATCAGGTTTTGTTATTGTTTGTATTTAGAATTGATTTATGATTGATTAAAAATTGGCAAATTAAGTGAATTGAGTACCGAAAGGGCGCAGTTAAAAATTGATTATTTTTAATTCGTAATAGAACCTCCGAACTCGAATTTCTGATCGTAGACTGATTTTATACCTAGGTGTTTAATTCGTTATCCGTTTGGGTAATTTAGGATTCTAGTTAGCCTTAATTAACTAGTGGCGACTCTTTTAAAATTGCACGTTTTCAAAACGTAATTCACCAAAGGTCGGATTTTTAGGGTCTGACACGGCTAATACCGGACCAATCCGCCGCAAAACGCCGGACTAGTAGTCCGGCGTGAGACACTGGACTAGACCGGCAAAATAGGGCCGACATATCCCGATAGTCGGCCCCTTGGATACGGGTAACGCCAACAAACACCCAGAAAACCACACGACCGAATTACGCATTCCCGACACACGGGTATACCTTTTCTCCCTATCCCAAAAGTGAATATCCGTGGACCCTACGACTCTCCGGCGGGCCCAACGTGGCCAAATCCCAAAACTCTATAAATACCCCTCATATCCTTCATTCAAGGTAAGTGAATCCTGAATGCTCTGACATCTCTCTACTTTATCTCTCTAGAAACCGAGCTCTTAATAAGCATCAGAGAGGGTTCGCCGGAAACCACCCCCTCGGGCGCAATCCATTTTTGCAGGTCTACGGGAGCATAAGGAGAAGGCGAGCACATTCACGGATCAAGACCTCGAAGGTGCACTCTACGGATGAACCTAGACAGGCTTAATCTAACATTGGCATCGTCTGCACGATTCGAACAAAAAGCCATTATATCAGCTCAAAAGTGAAATGGAAGGCACATACGTCATCCACGAAGGCTACTCAAGCGGAAATGCATTGTTCATCTCTAGGAACATGTATACCTCTGAAGCATACCTTAAAGGGGGCATACATCCAAGTATGTACACCTCCAAGTGTGCACACCTCTAAGTGTGCATACCTTCAATGAGGCATACATCCAAGTATGCATAAATCCAAGTATGTACACCTCCAAGTGTGCACACCTTCATGTGTGCATACCTTCAATGGGCATGCATCCAAGTGTGCACATATACAAGCATGCACACCTCCAAGTGTGCATACCTCCAAGTGTGCATACCCCCCAAGTGAGCATACATCCAAGTATGCATACCTACAAGGGTGCGCATCGCAAAGCGGCTACCATGTCTGCACACCACGAGGCGGCTACCATGTCCACATATTGAATAAGTAACTATCATATATAGGAATGCTACTCCATGAAACTGCCGTATGACATAGAAAAGATAAGAAATAGATCGACACGTTGTACTACTCCGTCACCACTACAACTGGCCAGGCCTATCACCCCTACCTCGAAACGTGGCCACAATGTCGTCTTCTACTAAGCTTACAAGCAATATCCAATAGGTTTTACCAAGGAATGCCATCCCATGGAATCCAAAATGACATGCTTTAATTAGCACCGTATACAACACCACCCCGTCCTATGACGCGCCTAAGCACAACCATCGCATTCATGAGGCGTCCGCCTGTCCAACATACTCCAAGGAAGCTCCGCTAGTTCCAGTGGGTATCACGCAAACTATAGAAGACCTGTTTACCTACAGAGATATGCGGACGAATGGAAGCCACTTCCCAAAAAGGAGACAAATGCCCTTAGCATCCCATTGAAGAAATTCCATGAAGGTCACAAAGGACCACTCATTTACTACAACCCTCCGCAAGAAGCTTATCACCAAGCTTACTAAAAAACATGGCATCACATTAACAAGCAAGGGATCACCATTCAAATGGCAATGCGCCATCCAAAAAAGTGAAGAAGCCACCCACTTCCACTGGTAAGCATTATTGGAACATCAGCATACCCATTGGGAACGATAACGCCACCAACAAGCCTGGGACAAAGATGAACGACATATCCTTTTAAGTATCCTTGCATTTATGAACTCCCTATGGGGAGAAACTATCTAGTAGATGATCGCGTTTTAATTCTCGAAGTATAATATTAGAGCATAGATCTTTAGACTCCGCATGGTAAATACAATAAATGAAAAGTTTATCAGGATAGGAAAATGAGGACTCAAGATCGCGCCCTCACGTTAGATTCACGCCTCCACCAAATTGCTCGTACTAGGGTGGTGATGAACGTTGCCTTCTCTAGTGGGCATACCTCCAACGAACAAACCTCCAACGGACGTACCTCCATGGTGCACATCCCCAAGCGGACGTACCTCCAATGCGCACACCCCAAACGGACGTACCTCCAGTGAGTGTACCTATAGCATGCACATCTCCATGTATGCACACCTCCAAGTGTGCATACCCTCAACATGCATATCTCTAGTACGCATACCCACAAGCCTCTAGCAGGCATACCACCAGCATGCATACCCAGAAGCCTCCACGGGCATACCTACAAGCATGCGCACTTGCAGACATGCATAACTCCAAGTATGCATACCTTCAAGCGCATGCACCTCCAAGCTTGTGCACAACAAATGAGTGCACCTCTAAGCACACCTCCAAGTATCCGCAACTCCAAGCGAACATACCTTCAAGAAAGCCGAACCACAAGACATGGCTGTTACGGGGGCAATCCCACAAAAATAACATGAAGAGGAGCATAGTCGTCAAAACGACATCCCTCTAGAGCCTTGGAAAACTCCCAAAGGAAAATGAGAGACATATTGAGCTCGACAAGTATCTCTGTCCAAAGGAAAAAAGAGGGAAAGCCAATTAGAAGCCTCCCACAAGTGCCAACACCGCTACTTGACTCAACAAGGAAAATGTTCGAAACACCGAACACATATATAGGGGAAGAACAACTACACGTGTCAACTCTCATATCAAGACGGGAAGGCAACGACACATGACAATCAACATTCTACTCGTATAGTTGAAAAGTATATACGAGAGTTGACACCGGTCAGAGGTCTCAACAACAATCTCGGAGCGAACATGAATAACCAAAGGCCAGTGATACCACGAAAAACTGACTTTTACAAGGAGTCAATGGAAGAACTAGGATCCAACAAAGAAAGAGGAGAAGTCCCCATTCCTCCTCCTCAAGGGTACATCCAAGAAAATATGTTACTCAAACACATGACCATGATCGATATGTACAAGCACATGAAAAGAAAAGGTGTTGCAAGAGACACCTAACGTGCTTGAGAAGGCAAGCATATTCGAGAAATCACATGAGTAAGTATCCCAAACATGAGGAACACCCATCCACGAAGGAAATAGCGGATCACCACCCGCAAGACATAAACACTGTGTATCTACCGAGCAATTTGGGGGGCGCCACATAAACAAATGTTCGGCACTCCACCTAATGATAAATGAAGACATTGGAAGTCAAAAAACACATCAATAAGCGGCAAGACTCGGCTACATGAATGAAGGGAACTACGCCCTCTAAAGGAGTCACCAAGAGGGAACATTAATAGAGCCTCCATACATATCTGTCCGTAGTTGGCAACTACAAGAATCACCATCGAAAGGAGACCTCCGCACTCGGAAAGAATCCAGGTAACAATAAATGTTTCCACATGAATACCCAGGTAAGGGAAAACATAACTTCGAAAGAAGCAATCTGAATAAGAACAGACTACTCGAACTAAGTTCCTAGTTCAGATAGTTTGATCTATTCAAGTTAAAATACAATCAGAACGGAACAAACTAATCGAACCCAACACGGAGATTAAATAGTCCAATCCAGACATATGAAAAATAAGGTCAACCGGTGCGAGTGGGGATTATTTTAGATGTAAATGTTGTCATGTAATGCTGCCCTCCTAATGATGACCCCTAAAACCACCCTGCTGGAAAAAAAAAGTATCAATTGGGGGGTGAGAGCACCTCACAATTTTAAAGAATTTTTTTTTATTCTTCAAGCGCGTCGATTTTGTTAATAATTAAAGCTATTACAATCTACCAAAAGACCGACATCGCTCCGGGGATATTGGTTAGCGTCCAATATCCGAACAAGTAGAGCAGATGCGGCTAAAACAAAGGAAGTAAAGATAACGAAGTGCGAAACGGAAATACATCTAGTAAAACATAAATTAAAGATGCTAATCGGCTTATTGACAGAGATGACCCCAGGAAAATGATAGAAGCTTTGAGAGGAGGAATCCATCTGATATAGCAGCGAACACAGTCCTTTGGAGGGTACGAGGACCTTCCTTGAGTCAGACATAGCTAACAGCAGATCTGCACAACAAGCGACACCAAACCGGACCCATAGTATGTCCGAAACGCAAGCAGTTCCATCCAAAATCGAAGATGACCACATGACTGGTGTAGAGATTTATGTAAGGCACCCCCGCCATAGGAACATCCGCAAAGGACTAGCGCAAGGGGATAGTGCCAAATAAATTCTCTGTCTCCTCGAAGGAAAACGGAAATAGGATGCGATCGAAGTCATATCGTGGATACCCCGAAGGGTATTTTTCATGCAGTGGTTCGATTGGTGGACAAAATGTTGGTTCTGACGAATATGAGTACGACTGGAAGGGGTTGGAGGGGGAGGGTAGAGGGTTGTACCGCCAAGAAGTATCTATGACGGCGCGTGGAGGGGCGTAGGCGACCGGCGCGCGACATGGCGGGGGTGGTGGAGGACCGCGGCAGCACGTGGAGGCGCGTCGTATCGCGTGATGGCGCATGAAGACGCGCATGGCGTCGCGTGGCTTACACGCACCGGTGAGTGGGTGGAGGTAGCTCGGCGCGTGGGCGCGCGTGGGTGAACGTGGACGGCGTGTGCCGAGCGCGTGGGTGAACGTGGACGGCGCGTGCCGAGCGCGTGTGGCCGCGTGAGACGCGTGCGGTGGCCCGTGGCAGCGTGTGGGGGCTTGTGGCAGCGTGTGGCCCGTGGCAGCGTGTGGAGGTGGTTTTGATGGTGGTGGGGTGTCTTTGTTCGGGTTCGGGGGTGGTGGTGATGATAGTGAAGGTGGAGGGGGGAATGTGAAATGGGAGGGGATGAGGCGGACTCCACGATTTGACGAGGTGGAGGCGGACTCCACGATTTGACGAGGTGGAGGCGGACTCCACGATTTGACGAGGTGGAGGCGGAGCGTGGGATGAAGGCGAGGTTGAACAAAGTCATCCGTTCTAGATGGGATTCCGGCTTTGGCCTAGGATTAGGCATGGGGGGTGTGGATGTTCGTGGGGTGGTTGCAAAGGCTTGACTAGGGTTTGTGAGGGTGGTTGCGTTGCTTGTGGTGGTGGTTGAGGGGGTATCGGCGGGTCCTTGTGCGGGTTCGAGGGAGATGGCTGTGTCGATGTTGGGGTGGTGCGGAGGGAAAGGGAGTAGTGGGTTCCACTGTTTGAGGCGACGATGGTGAAAGACGGGGTGAAGGCTAGGTAAAGCAAGGCCTTCTTTGGTGGGACGACTTCGAGCTTAGGCTTATACTTAGGCGTAGGCTTAGCTTTTGCTGGAGATGGTGCTCCGCAGATGACCCTGACAAAGTGTGCCGATGAAGTGATTTCCGTCGAGGATGCTTCCAGCTGAGAGCATCCAAATAGTGATATTCTATTCGGCTCCTTAAATAATAATAATAATAATAATAATATTTTTTTTCAATAATAACAATAATAGAATTAGTGCATTTCATCGTGACAATGGTGTGGCTGGCGGCACCACCTTGTTTACCAACAAACTATTTGCTGTGTCCATTTCAGTAAATCATTTTCAATCGCTGTTCAACATTTAACAAACGAATCAGTTAAAGACAATCACAAAAATTAGGCAAGTCCTAGCTTCCCCCATTATCCGGAATCATGGCAGCAAATGTGACCTTAGCTAGTAGCGCGTGCGGGAATATTTTCTTACTATATGCTGATTGCTGAGTAAGTGTAAGCTTATGTTTTATTCTAGAGTTAGGGACGCAACCAATCTGACCAGTTCTAGTTATGTTTGATTAATACGTCAGACAATGACATGTCTCAAAACTGTCAATTCTGATATTTTAAAATGTATTTTAGGTTTTTTAAGTCCAAGTCACTTATAATGTGCCTCGTGGCACAACGAGTTCCCTAAAATTTCAAAACTTATTAAAAATTTCATGTGTAATAATAGGGAAAAGATAAAGGGTTAATTACTAATAATCTGTCTGAGGTTTGACCCAAGTTGAAATATGGTGTCTGAACTTTAAAGTGTTGAAATGGACTGTCTGAGGTTTGAAATTTGTTGAAATTCGGTTTTCCGTCCAAAATTGCTGTTAATTTTGACAGAATATTGTGAAAACTCGGAATTGCCCTTCTACCAAATATGAAGTGACGAAATTACCCCTAGAGTCAAATTAAAACAACCACCACCCAACTCCGGACGGCCACCACCCAACTCCGGCCGTCCACCACCCAACTCCGGCCGTCCACCAACCAACTCCGACCGGCCACACCCAAAAAACTATAGTTTTTGATTTAGCTAGGAGGGGTAATTTCGTCAATTCACTAGGTAATATAAATTCAGATATTTCAGGGAGGGGCATTTTTGGGATATCAATTTTATCGAGGTCATGTGACTGTCACTTGATACACTTCCGTTAGACTTAACCCCAAAAATAGACGGAAACACCAAATTTCAACAAACACCAAACCTGGAACAGTCAATTTCAACGGCGGACACCAGATTTAAACATGGCCAAACCTCAGACGGTTTATTATTTATTAACCCAAAGATACATGTTCATAATTTTATCATTCCGACATTCCGAAATGTGAGTGAACAAGGAAATGTCCTAGATGTTTCAAATATTACACACAGTGCCATTCTCTAAAAAATCGGAACATATCGGAACGTCTTCTCAAATTGTCATCACAACTCGTAATAATAATACACATTTTAATGTATATCTATAGAGTATAGATATAGTTTTGCTCTTGTTTTCTATAAAATATGATATTATTTTGAATATCTTAATTAAATTATCATAATGTATAACGAGATTTTCATGTTAAAATATAGCTAGGTTGGGGAGTTTGTGACGGAGCCATGGTTTAGAATAAGGGATCATATGTCCGTCATTGTTTGTTTATTTTTATTAAATAATATATATATATATATATATATATATATATATATTATATTACATAAATAAAAGTATGAATATTTGAAAATAACCTCACATAGAATGTGTCCTCACAATAAACCCTCAACCCTAGAAAGAAAAAAAAAAAAAAAAAAAACCCTATCTTCTACCGTTTCATCTTGCTTCAGCATTGCGTTCTCTCATTCTCACCTCCTTCAAACATTTGAAACAGTTGGAAATATTCCATAAATGGCTTCATTAAAATCAAACGTACCACTTGCCTTCTTTTGTCCGATTAGCATGCTTCAACAACTTTCTTCTCGGTCTTCATGCGTACAATACAACCTCATATATAGTCAGTCTTCTCGCCACCTTCAAGCTTCATCTATAGCTTGCTTTCCTGCCCATTCATGCTTCAAACAAAGGCTCTGTTATTGCCGGTATTCATCTTCGACTCGTTTCTTCCAGCAGACCTTACATATAACATAGGCTCCTTAATTTGTTGTCAATATTCACGTGATGCTCCTTTCTTGTCATCCTCCGATTCCTCCGTCCTACACATTATGCTTTGAAATCGTGTTACTCCACTAACCTTAGCGGTTGTCCAACTTATTGCCTTTAATATATTGGTATATCATCTAAATGTATTGTTGTGAGACTTTTGATTGTTGCAAACATAGTCTGTAATTAACGATTATCACCTCTAATTTAATTACTTTAATTAATTCTTACTGAGTCTTAGCACATATTATATGTATAATGAATAATTGTCCTTTTTCTTTCATGTTTTCATCATATTAGAGTAGATTTACTGAGGCAAATTAATAATCAAAGCATTTGCATCTATTTTTCTTCAATATAAATTACTATATATGAAAGGAACCTTCATATTATAATTCTGATGGTATTATCATTTCAGATTTTTTTTTAAATTGTAATGAACTTTTCCATATTATTTATTTATTTATTGTCTTGTGTAAGTAAAGTGTAACTAGACTTTCAACGTGCACATTTTTAGCCAAAGTTCTTGTTAATATGTCTAAATATCTTTCGGTTTTATTTTAATAACACATTCTATCTTTTTGCAGGATTTAACTCCAATCTCTAGAAAAATCAACAGATCTTCAAGTTCCGGGCTATTCGAGTGGCGTATGTTGGTTCACGGGCGAAGCTCCGTTACGTCCTTGACGGAAAGCTTGGACTCCTGGGCTCCGCGTAATCCTGCAAAAGGGGATGACCTGGGTGGTGACCCAGAATCCCTCTCCGATGCTTAAATGAGTATGTGATCAATGGGGGTGATAGCAGTAATCTCAATGCGTATTAGAGAGAATGTGTTTTCTGGGGTAACTTCCTCCTTTATATAGAAGGAGGAGTTGCCCAGCTACCTGTGACCATACTTGGCCGTTGTACCCATGATTCCGTGTATCTCGCCACGATTCCGTATATCTCGGTTAGGATTCCATATATCTCGCCCCACGCCCCGCGTATCTTACCCGTACTCCACGTATCTCGGGCACGCCCTGCGTATCTCGGGGGATTTATCTTTATCTCTAACCGTCTCCCACTACTCTATCTAGTAGGCGGGTTTCTCGGTCTTTATCCTCTGATCACAAGTCCCGACTCCTGTCGGAGACTCCAGAGTTGTCTCATTCTAGATCACCACCCAGGACCTTCAGTCTCTACGGGACAGGTCCAGCCTCTGCGGGGCTTTATTATCGGGGCCTTTACTAAGGCAAATCGGGGCCTACTCAGAGGCTTCTTGTCGGGAGCATTCAGCTCATACATCGGGACCACTAAAGTCGGGACCCTTCTTACTGGGCCTTTGGGCCTTCCAGGCTTTTCACGAGGCCCACTGGACCTACTCGCCGTCTATTGCCTGTTAACAGGGCTAACGATTTCATAGGAACCCATCATTTGCCCCCAAGACATGGGGGACTTTTAGTTCGTCATGTCTTCCAGTTCCAGTTCCAGCCCTTCCCACCTTGTTGTCGGAGGCTTTTATCTCGAGGTTTTCTGATATCTCCATCGGAGGCTTTTGCCTTGCACGCAATTGCTGTATGACAGAGTTTCTCACTCATGATTACCTTGGGCCCACTGGACTCTGTGGACAGTTGTCAAACCCGAGGAGACTCCTCGGTTATCGCAGCATTAAATGCTAGGGATTATGAAACGACGCTTGAATCGGCGTGTCTGTTGCTTTCTGAAAAAGCGTTTATGACGTCACCACGTCTCTTCCGTACCGTCTTCTCGATATCAACGACCACGATTGCATCGTTTCATCTTCAACGGTCAAGATTAAGTCCCTCCAGCTGTCCTTTTGCTTATAAAAGCTAAAACCCTGACATTATTCACTTCTTCTGCACTCTCTTGATTTCTGCTGTTCTTGCATTCGAAGCTTCTCCTCCAAGTTCTTCCTGCTGTTCAAGTGATCCAAGGCCTTCAGCCTTTCCGATCTTCCTTCATCTTTCCTCACCGATCACCAATCATGTCTGGTAAGGACTTTCTTCTATGTTTTCATGATTTGCTGATGTTTGCTCTTCTTCTCTCAAATCTTCTTGTTTGTAACCGTTTTAGACGAAGCTAGTTCTGAGGCTAGGGCTCCTTTCACTTTTGAGCTGTCAATGAGATTTCTGAGGCCTCATACGAGGTTGCCCTTAGAGAGGGGTGTATTACCTCGGATTGGGAACCTCGTTTCCCGTATGAGTCTCAGCCTGCCGTCAGAAGGAAGCACATTGTTACGCGTCCCCGGGAAGGGGAAGTGTTCGTCTCCGCCGGACAAATAAGCGCGGGGATTCGGTTCCCCTTCTGCGGAAATTTGGTGGAGATGTGCAACTTCTACAAAACGCACCCTTGTACCTTCTCTCCACACGCCATCCGCGTGTGGAATGCCTTCCAACTCTTATGCCACCGCCAGCAGTGGACGTACAGTCTACTACTCTTCCACACCTTCTACGGCATGAAGTGCAACAAGGCTGGTGTCTGTTCCTTCTCCCCCCGACTCCCCAAGTGGACAAAGGAGCAACTTTCACGTTTCGGCTGGGATAGCGAGACTTGGAAGTTCCACAAGGATCGAGTGCTGATACGCGACTCGGGGTCTGACAATAGCGGATGGAAGAAGTACTACTTCTTCGTCCAACACAGCTCTGTCCCGTGGCCTATGCGGGAGGTCGTGGCGGACCCTGCCCCCAAGCTCCAAGTCTATACTGAGGATGACCTCAACACTCTCCAAATGGTTCAGCTCTACCGTTGGGGAGACAACTTCATACCCCTCGACGCCAACAAGCTCCAGGAGAAGGACTTGAATTTTATCGGAGTCCGACTCCTTGACTCTGTTTCCAAAGATTTGGTCATCTGGGTAACACTTCTAACCATCTTGTCCTTTACCTTTGCAGCCAAGAAGGCTTCTCTGCTGACTTATCTCATTATGAAGCACGGCGAGACTGATGCCGTCCCAAGTGGCTCTAAGAGGAAGCGTAAGTTGGTGAAGAAGGACGCTTCCTCTTCCGCTCCTCTGTCTGCTGCTCCTCCAACCGAAGAGCAGGTCGGGGCCAAGAAGGCCAGGAGGGAGGAGATAGATCGGACCTTCGGGGCCACTACTGTCGAGGAAGGTAAGCACGTTCTTCGTGCTATTAAAGATATAAGAAGTTGGTTCCCAGGGAGTTTATCCCCGCTGATCGGGAGTCGCGGGTTCGGGAAGTTAAATACATCCTTCAAGGAGAAGTCCCCCGCGTTCTCAAGGCGGGATATTATAACTTCTTTGGGAAGGACCAGTATGTCGAACGCCAAATTCTCTGGTGTCCTGGCGGAATTCTTCCTGACTATGTTCGTCCTGCCACCGCAGGTCCATCGGAGACTCCTGCTCCGACGAAGGCTGCCATTCCAGCGGAGACTGCGGCTCCGCAAGAACTGATGCTGGAGGATGTCCCGGCGAATGCTCAGTTCCGTCAGGTGACTAATTTGAAGGCCTCTCCTTCCGTCGAAGAGCCTGACGAGGGTGGCCTGCTTCCCCGCGGAAGGTCGGGGCCAAGGAGCCTGAGGCCCGCCGTGAGGGACGTGTCCCGGAGTCCTCCTCCCGAGCTCCGCTCTCCTACTCCTAAGCCTCCTCCGACCGAGGTAGCTCCTCCCACTGATAATGCCGAGGTTATCCCTCCTCTTCCGATGGATGAAAATCTTTACAAGATTTACACCCCCGACCAGGCGACGGTTCCCTGGCGTCCGATTGAATCCCTCCAAGGGTTTTCGGTTCAACGGGGGAATCTTCAGCCTGACTTGGCCCTGCATCTGCTGGCAGGGTCAATTCCTCCTGCTTTGAGATAGCCACTTTGCTTAACGCGGGAGGACATCGAAGAGGAGTTCCGCGCTATGGTCGTTCGTCGGATGGAGGTAATACTTTACCTTTGCTTGTTTTCTTCCTTATCCCTGTCTTCGACCATCGAATTCTAATCTTTTTTCCTTTCGCCTTAGGAAACTGCGGACCAGCAGCGCTGTTTTTCCATCGCCTTAAGTCTGAAGAGTGCCTTGGAGGAGGTTGAAGCTAAATCGGACCCCGATGCGTTAGCCAAACTCCAGGTGGAGCTCGACGAGGCCGTGGCGGCCAAGAATAAGATGGCCAAGGAGAAAACTCTCCTTGACGAGATGGCTTCGGGCCTGCTCAAGCAGGTTCAAGATCATGAGGCTGTCATGCGTCGGGAGCGGAAGATGGTCCAGGTGGAGCAGCAACGGAATGAGGCGGAGAAGAAGCAGCTCATTCACGAGAAGGGCGTCTTCGCGGATCTTCTCGCGGAGACCAAGGCGAGGTTTGAGGCCGAGAGGGCTGAGTTTTCTGCCAAGCTGTCTGAGGCAAAGGCTCAAGGCCTCGAGGAGGGCCGCCTGCAGGGCCGCGAGGAAGGTCTCCAGCAGGGTCGTGCGGAAGGCCGCTTACAGGGCCGCGAGGAGTATCGGAATTCTGAAGAATTCAAGGTGGCTGCTGTAGAGTTCTGCAAGTCCGAGATGGAGGATGTTTTGTACAACGCCGTCGAAGAACTCTATACAGCCTACGCGGATTCCTTTGACTTCACGAAGTCCGAGACTCTCGCCCCCGTCGCGGAGAAGTACTTCAACCTCCCCGCGGAGAGTGAAGAGACTGCTGCCGTGGACCCGACTCCGCCGGCTGCGGAGCCTTCTGCCCAGGCCCCTCCGAACCTTGCTCCCTCCGATGTTGCTGAGGATCCATCTTCCAACAAGGACAAAGTCTAATGTTACATCTTTTTAGTCCTTGTAGTTTTTCTCCTTCGTCTTTTGTATCAGAACTCCTAGGCCTTCGAGCCTTTATATAAGGAATTTCTTTTATCTGTTTCGGTCTCGATAATCGTTTGCACTTATTTGAGGCGGCTTTAAACTTGCTACTCAGAACGTTCCGATGCACCATTTAAGATGACTTCATACGTCCCTCCGACGCTTTACTCGAGACTTTACCACTTAAGGTTTCTCGTCTTATCGGGATTTCACCACTTAAGGTTTCTTATCCAATCGGGACTTCACCACTTAAGGTTTCTCGTCTAATCGGGACTTCACCACTTAAGGTTTCTCGTCCAATCGGGACTTCACCACTTAAGGTTTCTCGTCCAATCGGGACTTCACCACTTAAGGTTTCTCATCCCTGGCTTTCAAGGCCATTTTTCACACCTTTCAAGATGACTTTTCAAACCCCTTGGGGCTTTTACTGCACCAAATCAGATGACTTTAATCGTACCCTTTAAGGGCTTTTATCGCGTCTTTGTCAGACGACTTTCACGGACCTGTTAAGGCTTTTTCGTACCTGTTAAGGCTTTTGGCCGCATCATATAGACGACTTGCGCGGACCTGTTAAGGCTTTTTCATACCCGTTAAGGCTTTTGGCCGCATCATATAGACAACTTACGCGGACCCATTCGGGCCTTTTCATACCTAGGCTTTTGGTTGCATCATATAGACGACTTACATGTACCCCGTAGGGCTTTTGTCCGTACCCGTTAAGGCTTTTGGCCGCATCATATAGACGACTTACGCATACCTCGTAAGGCTTTTTATCGTACCTCGGAAGGCTTTTCGTCGCGCCCTTCAGGACGTCTTACTAACAATTAGAATAAATCTAAAATAATTTGATCGGTAGCAACTTCTTTTATTGATAATTCAAAGCTTTGCTTACATCGGATTGATAGATAACTTGCGCCATTCGCGGCGACTTAATATCAAACATGATACTTCTTCAAGTGTTAGCCACTGAAGGAATGCTTCAACGTCTTGCCATCAAGGTCCTCTAGTTTGTATGCATTGGGTGCTGGCATCCCTACGATCTTGTAAGGTCCCTCCCATTTCGGTGATAACTTGTTGATCCGATCTTGATGAACGAACTCGTTCCTCCGCCAGACAAGTTCTCCCACGAAGAATTGTCGGGACTTCACAAGCCGATTGTAATATCGGGCTGTTGCCAGACGCATCCGAGCCTGGACTTCATCAGCCTTCCACCTCTTTTCCTCGAGTAAGTCTAAGTCTAGACGTCTCATTTCCTCGTTTGTCAGAGGCTCGCAGTATTCTGCGCGATGGGACGCCACCGCTATCTCCACGGGAGCGACTGCCTCCGTGCTATAGACCAGGCCACACGGAGTTTCCCCCGTTGATTGCTTGGGTGTTGTTCTAACAGCCCACAGCACGTTCTCGAGCTCATCCAGCCAATGGCCCTGCAAGGCGTAGACTCTCTTCTTCAAGCCATCCATCACGGTCTTGTTGGCTGATTCTACTTGCCCATTGGTCTGAGCATGGTGGACCGAAGCGGTCCGATGTTCGATGTTCAACTCCTCCAGGTACTCCTTCAATTGAGCCCCATTGAACGGAGGGCCGTTGTCGCTGATCAACACTCGAGGAACCCCATACCGGGATATGATCTGAGTTTGGAGGAACTTGAGGATCTGCTGCCCCGTCGTCTTGGCCAATGCCTTAGCTTCTATCCACTTTGAGAAGTAATCGATGGCCACGAGCAAATACTTGCACTGACCTTTCGCTTGGGGAAGAGGTCCCACAAAGTCAATTCCCCATTGCGCGAAGGGCCATGCACTCCTGATGGGCATTAAGTCCGCGGCGGGAGCCACGATATTTGGAGCGTACCTTTGGCATGCATCGCAGGATCGGACCATTGCCATCGCTTCCTTGTTCATCGAAGGCCAATAGTAGCCCAAGTTCAACGCCTTCCTCACAAGAGATCGGGCCCCTTCATGACAGGCCGCGACTCCCTCGTGTAGCTCCCTCAAGATCCGATTCGTGTCAGGTTACGCCACGCATTTTAGAAAAGGCTTTACGTACCCTTTTTTGTATAACTGGTTGTCCACCATCGCGTAGTTGTCCGCAATCCGACGCAACCTGACAGCTGCCACCTCGTCATCGGGAAGTGCTCCCGTAGTCAGGTATGTGACCATCGGGGTCATCCAAGTGGGCTTCTCTTCTTCCTCCGATCCTGTCTCAATAGCGCAGATCTCCGCCGGATCAATGTTTGAGATAATCACTTTCTCTAGGAAATGCACCTTCCGATTCTCCTCGGGGGCCATTCTTAGAGCGAACTTGCTTAAGGCATCTGCTTCCGCGTTTTTTTCCCTCGGGATTGCGATATCGAAGCTTTTGAAGCTTCCCTTCAAAGTCTGCACCTCGTGCAAATACTTCTTCATTGTCGGGCTCCTGGCTTCATAGTTCCTCTGGACTTGATTTACGATCAAGCTGGCATCACACTTCACCTTTAGATGATCGACTCCCGTACCCTTGGCAATCTTGAGGCCTGTGATAAGAGCCTCGTACTCCGCTTCATTGTTGGTGGCTTTAAACGTCAACGCCAAGGCATATCGTAAGGGCTCGCCTCCACCGAGCGGTATCAATACGAATCCTGCCCCCGAGCCTTCTACACTCGATGAACCATCAGTGTACATCTCCCAGGTGTTCTCCTCATTTGGCTGTTCTAACTGCTCTGTTATGGGGGCTTGTTCTGCTATCGGGATCTCCATGGTTGCCCCCTCTGCGGGACCCGTTACTTCCAGATCGGGTGCCGTAGACTCAGCTATAAAATCTGCCAATGCCTGGCCCTTAATAGCAGTTCTCGGAGCGAAATGTATACGAAACTCCGTAAGCTCGAAAGCCCATTTCACCAATCTCCCCGACGCCTCCGGTCGGTTCAAAAAGTGCTTCAGGGGCTGATTAGTCAAAACCGTGACTTCATGGGAGTGGAAGTAAAGTCGTAGCTTTCGAGCGGCAATAATCAACGCAAAGAGATACTTCTCAATAGCGGGATAATTTATTTCAGACTTGGCAAACGCCTTGCTTACATAATAGACGGGCACTTGGTTGCCTTTGACAATCTTAATCAAAACAGAACTAACAGCCACTTCAGAAACAGCCAAATAGAGATAAAGCGGCTCGCCTGGAACCGGTTTCGCCAACGGCGGAAGGGTACAGAGGTGCTGCTTGAGTGCCTGGAATGCCTCCTCGCATTTGTCGGACCATTCGAATTTCTTGTGGGCCCTCAGCACATCAAAAAATGGCATGGCTCGGTCACTTGCCTTGGATAGGAATCGATTCATCGCGGCCAACCGGCCATTCAGCACCTAGACCTCCCGATGAGTCTTCGGGGACTGCATCTCCTCGATTGCTCGCAGCTTCTCCGGATTCACCTCGATTCCTCTCTGGCTCACCTAAACCCTAGGAACTTGCCCGAGTTTACTCCGAAAGCGCACTTTTCCGGGTTCAACCGCACCTGATGGAACTTCATCCGCTCAAACGCCGCTGCTAAGTTCTGGACATGGTCTCCTGCCTGTCGGGACTTCACCAACATGTCATCCACATATGCCTCCATGGTTTTCCCCAGCATGTCTCCGAACAACTTGTTCACCATCCGCTGGTAAGTTGCTCCGGCATTGATCAATCCGAAGGGCATCACGTCGTAATGGAAGACGTCACTGTCAGCGTAAAAAGCTGTGTGGGGGGCATCCTCCTTCGCCATCTTGATCTGGTTGTACCCGGAATAGGCATCCATGAAGCTCAGCAGCTCATGTCCCGATGTGGCATCCACCAACTGGTCAAACCTCGGGAGCGGGTAACAATCCTTCGGGCAGGCCTTGTTCAAGTCGCGGAAATCGACACACATCCGCCACTTCCCGTTACTCTTTCGCACCAGGACTGGATTAGCAACCCAAGTCGGGAATCGGAGCTCTTTGATAAATCCAGCGTCCAGCAGTTTGCCCACCTCTTGCTGGATCGCGATCCTCTTGTCCGCACCCATCGGACGCCTTCTCTGCGCGATAGGCTTGATCGCGGGATCTATCTTCAGCTCGTGCACTATCACGTCGGGGCTGATTCCTGGCATATCACTCGGGGACCAGGCAAACAGCTCCTTAAACTCCTTCAGGAGCTCGATCAACT
The DNA here is from genome assembly GCA_036873135.1 of Clarkia xantiana subsp. parviflora. NCBI lineage: Eukaryota > Viridiplantae > Streptophyta > Magnoliopsida > Myrtales > Onagraceae > Clarkia > Clarkia xantiana. The sequence continues at coordinate 16,272,115 of JAPTYO010000001.1, forward strand.
CTCGGGCTCTTTCCTCCGACAAAGTAGACCCGATCTTCACCTTCCTCTGAGGCCCATCAATCTCAACCTCCTTCAGATCCTCCATGGGGGCGGGACGCCCATACTCCTCTCGAGGATCGACATCAGTCTGAAGGACAGTCATGGCTTCCCTCCTTCTCCTTCGGGTAGCGTTAACATAGAATTTTCGCGATGCCACTTGGTCACCCTTGACCTCTCCGACTCCGTTGTCAGTCGGGAACTTCATCTTCTGGTGGACCGTCGAGGCGAAGTCTACGTTTCGCTTCTCCATCTTCCAGCCACTACCAAACTCCACCGGTAAGGTAATCATTCCCAACGGGTAAGAAGTGGAACCAGAGAATCCCACCATTGGGAAGTCCACCTGTGTCAGGTCCTTTTTCGTCTTTCCCATGGCTTCCAGAGTGTCCATGAAAAGGATGTCAGAGGAACTCCCTCCGTCTATCAGGATTCGCTTCATCTCGAATCCATCTACGTCCAGGGTCACGACCAAGGCGTCGTCGTGAGGGCTCTCCACGCCTACCAGGTCTTCTGCCGAGAAAGAAATCACCATTTCCTCCTTCAGGGTCCACGACCGGGACCTTTTGCCTAGCACCACAGCGGCAGATATGCGGGAAGCGTAGTTTTCCCGGGAAGCAGAGGTATCACCTCCCGCCGCCATTCCTCCGTGGATGACTTTGATAGTTCCCCGCCTCTCCTTACGGGCACCTGAACCCGAGGCTTCTTGGTCAGCCTTCTTCTTCTTCGGGGATCGGTCACGGGACTTGGAACGGGATCGTGACCGACTTCTGGAACGGGATCGGCACCGTCCCCTTCCGATGAACTCTTTTAGCTTCCCCTTCTGGATCAGCTTCTCAATTTCCTTCTTCAGCTCCCGACAGTTTTCAGTGTCGTGACCATTGGCTCGATGGTAGCGACAGTAACGGTCAGGACAGCCTCCTAGGAATTCGCCTTCTTTTCTCGGAGGGTATCGGGCGAGACCCTGCCGATCCATCACAGCTAACACAGAAGTCATCGAGCCATTGATGGGGACAGGCCGACCCTCTCGATTGTCCTTCCTTGGGGGACGTTTGTCCTCTCTTTTCTCGGGACGACCACGGTTTCTACTTCCTTCCGATTTGTCGCTCCTCTTGCGATCATCTGACAGCTTAGACGACGGCTTTCCTCTTCCCGACTTCGGAGGATCAAGCTCTCCAGCAGCAATCTTCGACTCCTGGACATCGATCTGCTGTTTTACCCTCGCTTGCAGGGCCTCCATACTCCACACAGCCTTCGCGGCTACGCTGTGCATCAGGTCGGAACCGTACGGAGCGCTCAAGTTCCGCAGGAAAGTACGGATGGTCTCTCCCTCTGAGATTTCTTCATCAATCTCCGCGGCACTAGCAGTGAACCGTTGGTAGTAGTATGCCAACGATTCATCGGGCCTCTGTACCACCTGGGTCAGGGACCTTACACTCTTCAGGAGAGGCCTTCGACCTTGGTACTGCTTGATGAAGCGGTCATGCATATCGGCCCAGCAGGTGATGCTTCCTGGCGGTAGGCTGAAGAACCAAGTCATGGCCCTTTCTCCCAAGGTTATCGGGAACAATGAGCATATGAGGTCATCGTTCGAAGTCCTGCCCATACAGGCCTGGACATGCCTCTGAACATGGCGAACTGGGTCCCCCTCACCATCGTACTCCTTGATGGTCGGAATGCCTAGCACGGGCGGGGCAACGGTATCTATCAGCCGCGGAACGAAAGGATGACTGGACTGATCCCTTAGCTCCGATGTCATCTGCTTCTAATCACCCATGCAGATGCTGACGATTTTCACCACCTGATCGGGGGTGATGGGGCCATTCAGGGGAATGGTCCTGTTTTGCACTGGTCCTGGGCCGTCGACCACGAACTTATCCAGGTGCACTGGTTCTTTACCCTTGTTCCTGGGCGGAACCTCCTGAACCTCCTGTTCTTCTGGGACCACCCTCGGAGGGGGTGGAGGTAGCTCTTCTCGCGGAGGCAACTCCTCTGTCCTCCTGGCAGCTTCTCTCTTGTCCAACAAGGCCTCCATGGCAGCCAAGAACATGGGCATAGCATCTGCTACTGCCTTGGCTAACTCCGAGTTCGAAGACGACCCTTCTTCCCTTCGCGGGATTATTTCTCCTCTATGGCCCACCGGGATCGGGGGAGCCTCGTCCTCCTCCCTTCGCGGGATGTCCTGCCTGTTCATCTCCGTGTCTCGGACTGAGACCTCATAACCATCACCCTGCCCCCCTGTTTGGGAAAGAGCGGGGTTCTCACCTTGTTCAGCAACACGTTCCGGTAACTGAGAATTCACAGTCCCTGCAGGACGAGAACTGCCAGCCTGAACTTGCCTCTTCTTGCCACCGCCGGCCATTGATCTGGTAGAAACTATCTTGACTTTTCGTAAGGTTCCCACAGACGGCGCCAATGTTGGATCACGGGCGAAGCTCCGTTACGTCCTTGACGGAAAGCTTGGACTCCTGGGCTCCGCGTAATCCTGCAAAAGGGGATGACCTGGGTGGTGACCCAGAATCCATCTCCGATGCTTAAATGAGTATGTGATCAGTGGGGGTGATAGCAGTAATCTCAATGCGTATTAGAGAGAATGTGTTTTCTGGGGTAACTTCCTCCTTTATATAGAAGGAGGAGTTGCCCAGCTACCTGTGACCATACTTGGCCGTTGTACCCATGATTCTGTGTATCTCGCCACGATTCCGTATATCTCGGTTAGGATTCCATATATCTCACCCCACGCCCCGCGTATCTTACCCGTACTCCACGTATCTCGGGCACGCCCTGCGTATCTCGGGGGATTTATCTTTATCTCTAACCGTCTCCCACTACTCTATCTAGTAGGCGGGTTTCTCGGTCTTTATCCTCTGATCACAAGTCCCGACTCCTGTCGGAGACTCCAGAGTTGTCTCATTCTAGATCACCACCCAGGACCTTCAGTCTCTACGGGACAGGTCCAGCCTCTGCGGGGCTTTATTATCGGGGCCTTTACTAAGGCATATCGGGGCCTACTCAGAGGCTTCTTGTCGGGAGCATTCAGCTCATACATCGGGACCACTAAAGTCGGGACCCTTCATACTGGGCCTTTGGGCCTTCCAGGCTTTTCACAAGGCCCACTGGACCTACTTGCCGTCTATTGCCTGTTAACAGGGCTAACGATTTCATCGGAACCCATCAGCGTATTGATTAACGATGTCTCTCCATGGGTTTCTAGAGGTAAGTTCTTAATTTTGTTACATACATAGAGCTCTTGATATTTAGTTTTGTTGCAATTTGAAGGTGAAAATTTGCATTGTATCTCCAATGTTAAGTTGAAGGTTTCAGTTGGCGTCAACTTCCCGAAAACGTTAATGTTACTAGGCTATCTAGTTCACCTTGTAGTAGATTGTCTAACTTATGAAGTACTTGCAATACACATTTAGTTGCTTAACTATTTAAAGTCTTAATATTTACTGTATCTTGACTTTAACATTATGAATTCTCTTGGTTATAAATATAGTTAAAACCATTAATAACCTGAATTGCAAGTAAAATGAATAAATTAAGGAAATGTTTTACTTATGGAAAAAAAAATTGTTTGTTTGTCACTTACTAATATCTGCACGCGCAACGCTCGTGCTATATTTTTAGTATATATATATATATATATAGATAATTGATGGGTTCCGATGTAATCGTCAACCACGTTAACAGCCAATGGACGGCGAGTAGGTCCAATGGGCCTCGTGAAAGCCTGGAAGGCCTAGAGGCCCAGTACGAAGGGTCCCGATTTCAGCGGTCCCGATAAAGGAGCTGAATGCTCCCGACAAGAAGCCTCTGAGTAGGCCCCGATATGCCTTAGTAAAGGCCCCGATGATAAAAGCCCCGCAGAGGCTGGACCCGTCTCGTGAGACAAAGGGTCCTGGGTGGTGATCTAGAATAAGATAACTCTGGAGTCCCCGACAGGAGTCGAGACTTATGATCAGAGGATAAAGACCGAGAAACCCGCCTATTAGATAGAGTAGTGGGAGACGGTTAAAGATATATATAAGTTCCCCGAGATACGCAGGGCGTGCCCGAGATACGCGGAAGTATGGGTAAGATACGCGGAGCGTGGGGCGAGATATACGGAATCCCGACCGAGATACGCGGAATCGTGGCGAGATACACGGAATCATGGGCAAAACGGCCAATCACGGTCACAGGTAACTAAGTAACTTCCCCTACTATATAAAGGAGGAAGTTACCTCAGAAAATCATCATCTAATACGCACTTAGAATACTGCTGCCACCCCATTGATCGTATACTCATTTAAGCATCAGAGAGGGATTCTGGGTCACCACCCAAGTCATCCCCTTTTGCAGGATTACGCGGAGCCCAGGAGTCCAGAGCTTGCCGTCAAGGACGTAACGGAGCTTCGCCCGTGATCCAACATTGGCGCAGTCTGTGGGAACTTACAAAAAGTCAAGATAGCTTCTACCAGATCAATGGCCGGTGGTGGCAAGAAGAAGCAGGTTCAGGCTGGCAGTTCTCATCCCGCAGGAACTGTGAATTCCCCGTTGCTGGAACGTATTGCTGAACAAGGTGAGAACCCCGCTCTTTCCCAGACAGGGGGGCATGGTGATGGTTATGAGGTCTCAGTCCGAGACAGGCAAGATATCCCGCGAAGGGAGGAGGACGAGGCTCCCCCGAGCCCGGTGGGGCGCAGAGGAGAAGGAGTCCCGCGAAGGGAAGAAGGGTCGTCTTCGAACTCGGAGTTAGCCAAGGCAGTAGCAGATGCTATGCCAATGTTCTTGGCTGCCATGGAGGCCTTGCTGGACAAGAGAGAAGCTGCCAGGAGGACAGAGGAGTTGCCTCCGCGAGAAGAGTTACCTCCACCCCCTCCGAGGGTGGTCCCAGAAGAACAGGAGGTTCAAGAGGTTCCGCCCAGGAGCAGGGGTAAGGAACCCGCGCATTTAGAGAAGTTTGTGGTTGACGGTCCAGGACCAGTGCAAAACAGGACCATTCCCCTGAATGGCCCCATCACCCCGATCAGGTGGTGAATATCGTCAGCATCTGCATGGGCGATCAGAAGCAAATGACATCGGAGCTGAGGGATCGGTCCAGTCATCCTTTCATTCCGCGGTTGCTGGATACCGTCGCCCCGCCAGGGCTAGGCATCCCGACCATCAAGGAGTACGATGGTGAAGGAGACCCGGTCCGCCATGTTCAGAGACATGTCCAGGCTTGCATGGGAAGAACCTCAAACGATGACCTCGTGTGTTCGCTGTTCCCGATCACCCTGGGAGAAAGGTCCATGACTTGGTTCTTTAGCCTACCGCCAGGAAGTATTACGTGCTGGGCTGATATGCACGATCGCTTCATCAAGCAATATCAAGGTCGGAGGCGTCTCCTGAGGAGCGTCAGGTCCCTAACCCAGGTGGTGCAGAGACCCGACGAATCGTTGGCATATTACTACCAACGATTCACTACCAGTGCCGCTGAGATCGATGAAGAGATATCGGAGGGAGAGACCTTCCGCACTTTCCTCTGAAACCTGTCTGCTCCATATGGGTCCGATTTGATGCATAGCGTAGCCGCGAAGGCTGTGTGGAGTATGGAGGCCCTACAAGCGAGGGTGAAACAGCAGATCGACGTCCAGGAGTCGAAGATTGCTGCCGGAGAGCTTGATCCTCCAAAGTCGGGAAGAGGAAAGCCATCGTCCAAGCTGTCGGATGATCGCAAGGGGAACAACAGGTCGGAAGGGAGTAGGAACCGTGGTCGCCCCGAGAGAAGGGAAGATAGACGTCCTCCGAAGAAGGACAACCGCGAAGGTCGTAGTGTTCCCATAAACAGCTCGATGACCTCCGTGCTAGCTGTGATGGATCGGAAAGGTCTTGCCCGATACCCCCCGAGGAAGGAATGAGAGTTCTTGGGAAGCCGCCCGGATCGTTATTTTCGGTACCATCGAGCAAATGGTCACGACACGGATAACTGTCGGGAGTTGAAGAAGGAGATAGAAAAGCTGATCCATAAGGGGAAGTTGAAGGAGTTCGTCGGAAGAGGAAGGTGCCGATCTCGCTCCAAAAGTCGGTCACGGTCCCGTTCCAAGTCTCGTGACCGATCCCCGAAGAAGAAGAAGGTTGAGTCGGAGCCCTCTGGTTCTGGTGCCCGTAAGGAGAGACGGGGAACCATCAACGTCATTCACGGAGGAATGGCAGCGGGAGGTGACACCACCGCTTCTCGGGAGAATTATGCTTCTCGCATCTCCGCTGCTGTGGTGCTAGGCAAGAGGTCCCGGTCGTGGACTCTGAAGGAGGAAATGGTGATTTCCTTCTCGGCGGAGGATTTGATAGGCGTGGAGAGCCCACACGATGACGCCCTGGTCGTAACCTTGGACGTGGACGGATTCGAGATGAAGCGGATCCTAATAGACGGAGGGAGCTCCTCCGACATTCTTTTCATGGATGCCCTGGAGGCCATGGGAAAGACAAAGAAGGACCCGACGCAAGTAAACTTCCCGATGGTGGGCTTCTCCGGGTCGACTTCCTATCCGGTGGGGATGATTACCTTACCAGTAGAGTTTGGTAGTGGCTGGAAGATGGAACAGCGGAACGTGGATTTCGTCGTGGTAGAATCCGCGGGAACGTACAACGCTATTATCGGGAGGACCACCATTAACCCCCTCATGGCGGTTGCCTCGACAGTCCACCAGAAGATGAAGTACCCGACTGATCATGGTGTCGGGGAGGTTAAGGGCGACCAGGTGGCGTCACGAAAGTGCTATGTTAATGCCACCCGAAGAAGAAGGTGGGATGCCATGGCGGTCCTGCAAACCGATGCCGATCCTCGAGAAGAGTTTGGGCGTCCCGCCCCAATGGAGGATCTGAAGGAAGTTAAGATCGATGGACCTCGGAGGAAGGTGAAGATCGGGGCTGCTCTATCGGAGGAGAGAGCCCAAGAGTTGATCGAGCTTCTGAAGGAGTTCAAGGAGCTGTTTGCCTGGTCCCCGAGTGATATGCCAGGTATCAGTCCCGACGTGATTGTGCACGAGCTGAAGATTGACCCCGCGATTAAACCTATCGCGCAAAGGAGGCGTCCGATGGGCGCGGACAAGAGAATCGCGATCCAGCAAGAGGTGGGCAGACTGCTCGACGCTGGATTCATCAAGGAGCTCCGATTCCAGACGTGGGTCGCTAACCCAGTCCTGGTGCGAAAGAGCAATGGAAAGTGGCGGATGTGTGTCGATTTCCGCGACTTGAACAAGGCTTGCCCTAAGGATTGCTACCCACTCCCGAGGATTGACCAGCTGGTGGATGCCACATCGGGACATGAGCTGCCGAGCTTCATGGATGCCTATTCTGGATACAACCAGATCAAGATGGCGAAGGAGGATGCCCCCCACACAGCTTTTTACGCTGATAGCGACGTCTACCACTACGACGTAATGCCCTTCGGATTGATCAATGCCGGAGCAACTTACCAGCGGATGGTAAACAAGTTGTTCGGAGACATGTTGGGAAAGACCATGGAGGCATATGTGGATGACATGCTCGTGAAGTCCCGACAGGCAGGAGACCACGTCCAAAACTTGGCGGCGGCGTTCGAGCGGATGAGGTTTCATCAGGTTCGGTTGAACCCGGACAAATGTGCTTTCGGGGTAAACTCGGGGAAGTTCCTAGGGTTCATGGTGAGCCAGCGAGGAATCGAGGTGAACCCTGAGAAGCTGCGAGCAATTGAAGAGATGCAGTCCCCGAAGAATCACCGGGAGGTTCAAGTGTTGAATGGCCGGTTAGCCGCGATGAATCGGTTCCTATCCAAGGCGAGTGACAGAGTCATGCCATTTTTTGATGTGCTAAGGGCCCACAAGAAGTTTGAATGGTCCGAAAAGTGCGAGGAGGCATTCCAAGCGCTCAAGCAGCATCTCCGTACCCTCCCGCCGTTGGCGAAGCCAGCTCCAGGCGAGCCACTTTATCTCTATTTGGCTGTTTCTGATGTTGCTGTTAGTTCTGTGTTGATTAAGCTTGTCAAGGGCAACCAAGTGCCTGTCTATTATGTAAGCAAGGCATTTGCCAAACATGAAATGAATTATCCCGCTATTGAGAAGTATCTCTTTGCGTTGATTGTTGCCGCTCGAAAGCTACGACCTTACTTCCATGCCCACGGGGTTACGGTGTTAACCAATCAGCCCTTAAAACACTTTCTGAACCGACCGGAGGCGTCGGGGAGATTGGTGAAATGGGCCATCAAGCTTACGGAGTTCCGTATACATTTTGCTCCGCAAACTGCTATTAAGGGCCAGGCATTGGCAGATTTTATAGTTGAGTCTACGGCACCCGATCTAGAAGTAACGGGTCCCGCAGAGGGGGCAACCATGGAGGTCCCGACAACAGAACAACCAGAACAGCCAAAGGAGGAGAACACTTGGGAGATGTACACTGATGGTTCATCAAGGGTAGAAGGATCGGGGGCAGGATTCGTATTGATACCGCCCGGTGGAGGCGAACCCTTGCGATATGCTTTGGCCTTAACGTTCAAGGCCACCAACAATGAAGCGGAGTACGAGGCTCTCATCACGGGCCTTAAAATTGCCAAGGGTACGGGGGTCGACCATTTGAAAGTGAAGTGCGATGCCAGCTTGATCGTGAATCAAGTCCAGGGGAACTATGAAGCCAAGAGCCCGACAATGAGGAAGTATTTGCACGAGGTGCAGACTTTGAAGGGGAGCTTCAAAAGCTTCGATATCAAGGCGATCCCGAGGGAAGAAAACGCGGAGGCAGACGCCTTGAGCAAGTTTGCTCTGGGAGTGGTCCCTGAGGAGAATCGGAAGGTGCATTTCCTGGAGAGAGTGATCATCTCAACCATCGATCCATCGGAGGTATGCGCTGTGGAAGCAGGATCGGAGGAAGAAGAGAAGCCCACCTGGATGACCCCGATGGTCACATACCTGACTACGGGGGCGCTCCCCGATGACGATGTGGCAGCTGTCAGGCTGCGTCGAATTGCGAACGACTACGCGATGGTGGACAACCAGTTATACAAGAAGGGGCATGTGAAGCCTTTCTTGAAATGCGTGGCGGAGCCTGATACAAATCGGATCCTGAGAGAGCTACACGAGGGAGTCGCGGCCTGTCATGAAGGTGCCCGATCTATCGTGAGGAAAGCGCTGAATCTAGGCTACTATTGGCCTTCGATGAATAAGGAGGCGACAGCAATGGTCCGATCCTGTGATGCATGCCAGAGGTACGCTCCAAATATCGTGGCTCCCGCCGCGGACTTAATGCCCATCAGGAGTGCATGGCCCTTCGCGCAATGAGGGATTGACTTGGTGGGACCGCTTCCCCAAGCAAAAGGTCAGCGCAAGTATTTGCTCGCGGCCATCGATTACTTCTCAAAGTGGAAAGAGGCTAAAGCATTGGCCAAGACGACGGGACAGCAGATCCTCAAGTTCCTCCAAACTCAGATCATATCCCGGTATGGGGTTCCTCGAGTGTTGGTCAGCGACAATGGCCCTCCATTCAATGGGGCTCAGTTGAAGGAGTACCTGGAGGAGTTTAACATCGAACACCTGACCGCTTCAGTCCGCCATGCTCAGACCAATGGCCAAGTAGAATCAGCCAACAAGATCGTGATGGATGGCTTGAAGAAGAGAGTCTACGCCTTACAAGGCCATTGGCTAGACGAGCTGGAAAATGTGCTGTGGGCTGTTAGAACAACACCCAGGCAATCGACGGGGGAGACTCCGTTTGGCCTGGTCTATGGCACGGAGGCAGTTGCTCCCGTGGAGATAGCGGTGGCGTCCCATCGCGCGAAATATTACGAACCTCTGACGAACGAGGAAATGAGACGTCTAGACTTAGACTTGCTCGAAGAGAAAAGATGGAAGGCTGATGAAGTCCAGGCCCGAATGCGTCTGGCAACAGCCCGATATTACAATCGGCGTGTCAGGTCCCGACAATTCTTCGTTGGAGAACGTGTCTGGCGGAGGAACGAGTTCGTTCATCAAGATCGGATCAACAAGCTATCGCCAAAATGGGAGGGACCTTACAAGATCGTAGGGATGCCAGCACCCAATGCATACAAGCTAAAGGACCTTGATGGCAAGACGTTGAAGCATTCCTTCAGTGGCGAACACTTGAAGAAGTATCATGTTTGATATTAAGTCGCCGCGAATGGCGCAAGTTATCTATCAATCCGATGTAAGCAAAGCTTTGAGTTATCAATAAAAGAAGTTGCTTCCGATCAAATTATTTTAGACTTATTCTAATTGTTAGTAAGACGTCCTGAAGGGCGCGACAAAAAACCTTCCGAGGTATGATAAAAAGCCTTCCGAGGTACGATAAAAAGCCTTACGAGGTATGCGTAAGTCGTCTATATGATGCGGCCAAAAGCCTTAACAGGTACGGACAAAAGCCCTACGGGGTATGTGTAAGTCGTCTATAGGATGCAACCAAAAGCCTAGGTACGAAAAGGCCCTAATGGGTCCGCGTAAGTCGTCTATATGATGCGGCCAAAAGCCTTAACGGGTATGAAAAAGCCTTAACAGGTCCGCGTAAGTCGTCTATATGATGCGGCCAAAAGCCTTAACGGGTATGAAAAAGCCTTAACAGGTCCGCGTAAGTCGTCTATATGATGCGGCCAAAAGCCTTAACAGGTACGAAAAGCCTTAACGGGTCCGTGAAAGTCGTCTGACAAAGACGCGATAAAAGCCCTTAAAGGGTACGATTAAAGTCGTCTGATTTGGCGCGATAAAAGCCCTAAGGGGTGTGAAAAATGGCCTTGGGACGAGAAACCTTAAGTGGTAAAGTTCCGATTGGACGAGAAACCTTAAGTGGTAAAGTCCTGATTGGACGAGAAACCATAAGTGGTAAAGTCCCGATTTGACGAGAAACCTTAAGTGTTAAAGTCCCGATTAGATAAAAGCCTTAAGTGGAAAAATCTCGAGTAAAGCGTCGGAAGGACGTACGAAGTCATCTTAAACAGCGCATCGGAACGTTTTGAGTAACGAATTTAAAGCCGCTTTAAATAAGTGCAAACGAGTATCGGGGCCAAAATAGATGAAAAGAAACTGCTTATATAAAGGCTCGAAGGCCTGAAGGTTCCGAAATAAAGGATAAAGAAGACAAGGAGAAACTACAAGGACTAAAAATATAAGGCACTAAGCTTGGTCCTTGTTGGAGGTTGGATCTTCAGCAGCATCGGAGGGAGCAGGATTTTGAGGGACCTGGGTAGAAGGCTCCGCAGTCTACGCAGTCGGGTCCACAGCATCGGCCTCATCGCTCTCCGCGGGGAGGTTGAAGTATTTCTCGGCGAAGGGGGCAAGGGTCTCGGACTTCTTAAAGTTGATAGAGCCCTCGTGTGCCGTGTAAAGTTCCTCGATGGCGTTGAATAGAACATTCTCCATCTCGGCCTTGCAGAACTCCATGGCATCCACCTTGAAATCTTCGGAGTACCGATACTCCTCGCGACCCCGCAGACGACCCTCCTCGTGGCCCTGGGCCTTTGCCTCAGCCAGCTTGGCAGAGAACTCAGCCCTCTCGGCCTCAAACCTCGCCTTGGTCTCCGCGAGAAGATCCGCGAAAACGCCTTTCTCGCGGAGGAGCTGCTCCTTCTCCGCCTCGTGCCGTCGATGCTCCTCCTGCATCATCCTCTGCTCCCGACGCAGAACGACCTCATGATCTTGAACCTGTTTAAGCAGGCCCTTGGCCATCTCGTCAAGGAGAGCCTTCTCCTTGGCCATCTTGTCCTTGGCCGCCACAGCCTCGTCGAGGTCTACCTGGAGCTTGGCTAGCACGTCGGGGTTCGACTTAGCTTCAGCCTCCTCCAAAGCACCCTTCAGAGCCAGGGCAATGCCAAAGCAGCGCTGCTGGTCTGCGGTTTCCTAAGGCGAAAGGAAAAAGGATTAGAATCCGAGGGTCGAAAGCAAAGACAATGAAGAAAACAAAGCAAAGGTAAAGTATTACCTCCATCCGACGGACGGCCATAGCGCGGAACTCCTCTTCGATGTCCTCCCGCGCCAAGCAAAGTGGCTGTCTCAAAGCGGGAGGAATTGACCCTGCCAGCAGATGCAGGGCCAAGTCAGGCTGGAGATTCCCCCGTTGAACCGAAAACCCTTGGAGGGATTCGATCGGACGTCAGGGAACCGTCGCCATGTCGGGGGTGTAAATCTTGTAAAGATTTTCATCCATCGGAAGAGGAGGGATAACCTCGGCATCATCAGCGCTAGGAGCTACCTCAGTCGGAGGAGGCTCAGGAGTAGGAGTGCGGAGCTCGGGAGGAGGGCTTCGGGACGCGTCCCTCATGACGGGCCTCAGGCCGCTTTGTCTTGACCTACCGCGGGGAAGCAGGGCACCCTCATTGGGTTCCTCGGAGGAAGGGGAGGCTTCCAAATCGGTCACCCGACGGAACTGGGTTTCCGTCGGGACATCCTCCAGCATCAGCTCTTGCGGAGCCGCAGCCTCCGCTGGAGTGGTATCCTTCGTCGGAGCAGGAGCCTCCGATGGACCTGCGGTGGCAGGACGAATATAATCAGGAAGAATTCCACGAGGACACCAGAGAATTTGGCGTTCAAGATGCTGGTCCTTCCCAAAGAAGTTGTAATATCCCGCCTTGAGAACGCGGGGGACTTCTCCTCGAAGGATGTACTTGATTTCCCGAACGCGCGATTCCCGATCAGCGGGGATAAAATCCTTGGGAACCAGCTTCCTATATTTCTTAATGGCACGACGAACGCGCTTACCTTCCTCGACGGTGGTGGCCCCGAAGGCCTGATCTATCTCCTCCCTCCTGGCTTTCTTAGCCACGACCTGCTCTTCGGTCGGAGGAGCGGCAGAAGAGGAAGTTCCCTTCTTCAAGGACTTCCGCTTCCGCTTGGAGCCACTCTGGACGGCGTCAGTCTCGCCCTGCTTCAACATGAGACTAGTCAGCATAGATGCCTTCTTGGCTGCAAAAATAAAAAGACAAGATGGTTAGAAGCGTTACCCAGATGACTAAATCTTTGGAAACGGAGTCGAGGAGTCGGACTCAGATGTGAATCAAGTCCTTCTCCAGGAGCTTGTTGGCGTCGAGGGGTATGAAGTTGTCTCCCCAACGGTAGAGCTGAACCATTTGGAGAGTGTTGAGGTCATCCTCAGTGTAGACCTGAAGCTTGGGGGCAGGGTCCGCTACGACCTCCCATTGAGGCCATGGGACAGAGCTGTGTTGGACGAAGAAGTAATACTTCTTCCATCCGCTGTTGTCAGACCCCGAATCGCGAATCAGCACCCGATCCTTGTGGAACTTCCAGGTCTCGCTATCCCAGCCGAAACGTGAAAGTTGCTCCTTTGTCCACTTGGGGAGTCGGGGAGAGAAAGAGCAGACACCAGCCTTGTTGCACTTCATTCCATAGAAGGTGCGGAAGAGCAGCAGACTGTACGTCCACTGCTGGCGGAGGCATAGGAGCTGGAAGGCATTCCACACGCGGATGGCATGTGGAGAGAAAGTACAAGGGTGTGTCTTGTAGAAATTACACATCTCCACCATGTTCCCGCAGAAGGGGAACCGAATCCCCGCGCTTATTTGTCCGGCAGAGACGAACACTTCCCCATCTCGAGGATGAGTGACAATGTGCTTCCTTCGGACGGCAGGCTGAGACTCGTAGGGGAAACGAGGCTCCCAATCCGAGGTAATGCAGCCCTCTCGAAGGGCAACCTCGTACGAGGCCTCAGAAATCTCATTAACGGCCAACTCAAAGGTGAAAGGGGTCCTAGCCTCAGAACTAGCTTCGTCTAAAAACGGTTACAAGTAAGGAAAATTTGATAAAAGAGGAGCAAACATTAGCAAACCATGAAAGTAGAGAAGAAGATCCTTACCAGACATGATGGATGATTGCCGAAAGAAGATGAAGAATGGGTCGAAATATTGAAAGCCTTGGATCACTTGAACAGCAGGAAGAACCTGGAGGAGAAGCTTCGAATGCAAGAACGGCAGAAATTGAGAGAGTGAAGAAAAAGTGAATAATGCCAGGGTCTCAGCTTTTATAAGCAAGAGGACAAACGGAACGGACTTGATCTAGACCGTTGAAGACGAAACGATTCAATCTTGACCGTCGAAAACTGAGGGACGGTACGGAAGAGACGTGGTGACGTAATGAGTGCTTTTTCACAAAGCAACAGTCACGCCGATTTAAGCGTCGTTTCACAATCCCTAGCATTTAATGCTACAGTAACCGAGGAGTCACCTCGGATTTGGCAACTGCCCATAGAGTCCAGCGGGCCCAAGGCAGTCATGAGTGAGAAACTCTGTTATTTGACAATTGCGCTTAAGGCAAAAGCCTCCGACGGCGGTATCGGGAGGTATGAAGATGAAAGCCTCCGACGGCGGTATCGGGAGGTATGAAGACGAAAGCCTCCGACGGCGATATCGGGAGGTATGAAGACAAAAGCCTCCGACGGCAGTATCGGGAGGTATGGACACAAAAGCCTCCAGCGATGAGGTCAGATGGTCTGGAACTGGAAGACACGACGAACTAAAAGTCCCCCATGTCTTGGGGGCAAATGATGGGTTCCGATGTAATCGTCAACCTTGTTAACAGCCAATGGACGGCGAGTAGGTCCAATGGGCCTCGTGAAAGCCTGGAAGGCCTAGAGGCCCAGTACGAAGGGTCCCGATTTCAGCGGTCCCGATAAAGGAGCTGAATGCTCCCGACAAGAAGCCTCTGAGTAGGCCCCGATATGCCTTAGTAAAGGCCCCGATGATAAAAGCCCCGCAGAGGCTGGACCCGTCTCGTGAGACAAAGGGTCCTGGGTGGTGATCTAGAATGAGATAACTCTGGAGTCCCCGACAGGAGTCGAGACTTATGATCAGAGGATAAAGACCGAGAAACCCGCCTACTAGATAGAGTAGTGGGAGACGGTTAAAGATATAGATACGTCCCCTGAGATACGCAGGGCGTGCCCGAGATACGCGGAAGTATGGGTAAGATACGCGGAGCGTGGGGCGAGATATACGGAATCCCGACCGAGATACGCGGAATCGTGGCGAGATACACGGAATCATGGGCAAAACGGCCAATCACGATCACAGGTAACTGAGTAACTTCCTTTCCTATATAAATGAGGAAGTTACCTCAGAAAATCATCATCTAATACGCACTTAGAATACTGCTGCCACCCCATTGATCGTATACTCATTTAAGCATCGGAGAGGGATTCTGGGTCACCACCTAGGTCATCCCCTTTTGCAGGATTACGCGGAGCCCAGGAGTCCAGAGCTTGCCGTCAAGGACGTAACGGAGCTTCGCCTGTGATCCAACAATAATCACCATATATATATATATAATAGTTACTGAACCCAATTCCTCTCTTTTTTCTCACCGCACACTAATTTTCTTCGTTATTTCTACATCTTTGTAACTTTCTTCAAATTTTCTTTGTAACATAATGATTGAAAATAATATATATATATGTATATTAGTTTTTTTTTTTGACTATAACATGATTTTTTTTGTTTATTTAAAAACTTTCGCACAATGTTGCGGATTAATTTAAAATAGCTATATGTTTGAGTGCACTAGAAAATGAGAGTGTTAGTTGCTCGTATTTGTTAAGTTATGGGATCTCAGTCAACGGGGTGTCGGCTTTAATCCCACTCCTTGTAGGGGGATGTGTGTGATCCGATCTTCTTAAGTCGCCTTGTCTTTTCCTATGTCCTTCTTCCGTTCCTTCTTCCCTTGGTTCCTTCTCTTCTTCTCTCCCTTTACCCTGCAAAAGGGGCAATACCAGACACGGAGGAGGGTGGGGTGGTGCCTGGTGAACCCTCTCCGATGCCTAAGTCAGAACTATACTTCTAGAGAGATAAAGCTAGAGAGATGTCAGAGCTAAATTATCCAAATAGCCAAGATGTCCAAATGAGTTGTGAATGTGGGGTATTTATAGGCAACGATGTCATTAAGGTGGCTTAATGACATCGTTAACCTCTAAACACAATTAATCAACCTTTAAGTATATAATTAAGACCTTAGGATTCGGAGGAGGTAGGCGGAGTGGACCGAGCATGGGCGTCTGAGAGTGGTGTCGGGACCTTTGGGGGGGGAGGAATCCGACCCCCGAGGGTAGGGGTTGGGTGAGGGCACCCAACCCCTCCTAGGGAGGGTGGGGTTGGCCAACCCCATCCCTCCTAGGAGGGATCGGGTTGGCCGACCCGATCTCTCCTAGGAGAGATCGGGTTGGCCAACCCGATCTCTCCTAGGAGAGATCGGGTTGGCCAACCCGATCTCTCCTAGGAGAGATCGGGTTGGCTGACCCGATCTCTCCTAGGAGAGATCGGGTTGGCCAACCCGATCTCCCCTAGGGGAGATCGGGTCGGCTGACCCGATCTCCCCTAGGGGAGGTCGGGCGTGGCCACCCAACCTCACCTAGGTGAGTTCGCCTCCGTCGGACGGGCGCTTCGGCCCCGTCCGAGCCGTTGATGTTCTCGCGAAGTGTCCGGGTTGAGGTTTCGATTGGAAATCATAAATGGGACGATAAAAATACAACGGTTTGGAAGTCAACGGGTTCAAATTGGGCGTATATCCATCACATGCCCCCGAGTCAACCAATGGCCTAACCCTTGATTGACTCTATTTTAGGATGGTATGACACGCGCAATTTGAAACCGGGATTTTACCTTCTTTGTCTGAATGCCTGCTTACCCCTGGATACGTGCCTCTGACTCTGCCCCCTGTCTAATGAGATAGAGGAATTGTAAACGTCAGAGTAGCACGGACGTGTGCCTAGGCATACGTCCGTCTGAGACGGGAGTAATAAACTTATCTCTGCTACAGGTGTATACTCAAAAAATACAAACTTGCACAGGGATGTGATACGAATGCAACTAAACAACTTACGCTTCAAATTCGTGCCGGGACTCCATCTAGATAAGGAGAAATTTTAATTTTGGCCAAAAATTTTCCTAAGTATGAAATGCTCAAAAATAAAGCTATCTTGATAATTTTTCTAAGTATGGGAATATACTTAGCTATAGGTGAAAGGGATAAAAAAGATGATCTTTCCTTGGCCCTTAGATTTTACTTAAGGCTAGATGGATGGTGGTGATTAAAACCCCTAAAAAACTCTATCATCCTTTTAACATAAAAGAGGAGAGTTAGAGAAATACCTCCAATAGTCACCATAGCCACCATAGCCACCATAGCCACCATCTTTCTCTTCCACTTACCCTTGGAGAGCAAGAAAAGGTTGGAGAGCACCCCCAAGGTAAGGGCCGGCCGGAATTTCCACCACGAGACAGAAATCCGACCAGCGATTCTGGTGAGAGGAGGCCCAGCTGACGACGACGTCCCAGTCCCCAGCGAACGGCGACGTGACCTCCGGCGAGCGACGTCCCACGGCAGCGCAGACCACGGCTGAGGCAGCGGAGGCCGTTATTCGCGACGGCGAGGCCTTCTGTGGCTACGGCGGACAGCCACGGCGGCGGGAAGGACGGGGCTAGGCGAAATTCAACTCCGGCGGCGGGAGAATCGAGGCTCCGGCGGAGAACTGATTCCGGCGGTCTTCAAACTTCAATTTCCGGACCCGTTTACCATATCGGGTCGGGTTTTCCGAAGGTCCGCTCTTTTCTTTTCCATTACCGTGTAAAACGTTGATTTTTGAATCGTTGATATTTGATTGTCGATGCTTGATTGCCGATGCTTGATTGCCGATGTTTGATTGAATGTGGGATTACCGTAGATAGCCGTTGGTAGTTGTGGATTTTGGGGAAAAATGTTTGTCGGTTGTCCGGATATGGTTTCTTGTCCGATTGGGCTATTCCGGTCTTGAATTTGATGTCGTGCCGCCGTTGGTGTGTTAATCTTTGTTGGAGGGTATAAAGGTAATTTTTTCCCAAAACCCGACCTTAGGCTTGGATAAAATTATTTGACTTGGTTGTTGTCGTTGGTTGAGTGTCTTTGGATCTTTGATTGTTGTCGTTAGTCGGGAGTCGGAGTATTTCCGGTTCTTCGGAAATTTTCCTTGTCTTGATATTTGTCGTGTCGTGGCAGGTACTATACTCTTGGTGGTGTCCACGTACACAGACTCTTCAGAGGCGCCGTATTCTCCGAAGGATGAGTGAGTTCCTCTTTCTCTTCCTTTTCAGTCGCGTTGCTTCCTTTCCTATTGCTAGCTTAGTATCGTGACCTTCCTTGGGGTATTAGTCGAAATTTGATTCGTGCTTTGGGGTTTCTTGTTATCTTTGCCTTAGGTCTTGCTATTCTGTCAGAGAACCATATCACTAGGTCCGATTACAACGAACATGTCACCCTAGGAGATATCAGTCCCCTAGATGAGCCTTTGTATCCTTTTCTCCCCTCCTTGGGGAATACTCGCGGGACGGCGACGGAGCCTCCTATAGGGAAGGTCGCCGTGTACCCCTCTCAGATCCGATTCGGGCTGAGGCTACCTTACTGTGACGAGCTTATAGAGTTGAGCAGGTTCTTCAGGATTTCTCCTGTGAACCTTGCCCCCAGTGCCCTCCGCGTCTGGGTGGGCTTCCGGGTATTGTGCCATTGGTACTCCTGGAAGTACTCTCTCGTTCTATTCCGATGTTTCTATCGGTTCCAGTACCGGACGAGGGTGGGGTTTGCGAGTTTCGTAACTCGCCATCCGACCTTCAAAGATCCCCGATTCTCTGATTTCGGGTTGAGTGGAGTTGAGTGGGATACCTCCCTCCGTTTTGTGACCCAGATTGACAATTCGGCCAGTCACTGGGCTAAGCACTACTTCTTCATTACGGACCGATACGTCACTTGGTCGGTCCTGAATGAGGATCGGTCCGATGGTTGGCCTGCCTTTGGAGAGTTCTCTTCGGATGATTTGAAGACTATGAAGATCATTCACGAGAGCAACAGGACCCGGTCTTACTGCCCCGTGTCTTTAATAACTGAGACGGATCTTTACGAGGCCGGGATCAGTCTGACTCCTGACTCCGGGGGTTCGGTATGTCACTTGGTCTTTCCATCTTTATTTACCTTCTGCTCTTCCTTTGTAGGTTGGTTTCATGGAAAAACCTATAACATGCAGGGAGCCCCTGTTGACCTGAGCAAGAGGAAGGCTCCTTCTAGTTCTGCTTTGAAGAAATCCCCCCTGCCTGGGAAGAAGGCTGGGGCCTCTGGTATGCTTTCTCCTATTTGCTTCTTTATGATATAACTTATGTTTTCCTTATCTTGTTTTTCTTATCTTGCTAGTGCACTCCCCCTTGGTGACTGAGAGGGTCGTCTCCGTTGGCAGAGATTCTGGACCTTCCAAGTCCAAGCCGCGGCGATCTGATTCTGAGGCCGGGGCCTCGGCTGCTAAGAGGAAGAAGGCTGTGGATCCTGCTTCGCCTACTGCTCGTCCTCCGACCCTATCTCGTGATAAGGAGATGGTGGTCGAAGAGGTGCCTTCCCTGGCTGACAAAGGGAAGCGACCTGTTGGTGGTGGTTCCCCTGCCCCCCAGCCGAGGGCACGGTCCTCAGGTATGATCTCTACCTTGTTCTGATCCTTGTATGTTTATATTCTCCTTTGACTTGTTTTGCTTGTGTAGGTGGGCCTCCGACTTTAAGTCGGAAGGATTTCGCACGGCTCACTGATGAAGATGTTATTGGGTCTGAGTGGACTCCCTTCGCTGGTCTGAAGGAGTTCCACCTCGATAGCACTTCCTCTTTGCGGACTCCTGAGGTTGGTGTCCGCGTACTCCGCGGTGCCGTTCCCCCTGGGGATCGTGTTGCTCCACCCAAGTCTCCTGGGGAGACTCGGCGCTTTGTTCAAGGGGTACTTTCTCGTTATGCACCTGTAAGTTGTTCTTTGCTTTCCTCTTATTTCTTTCATAATGTCTATCTTTCGGTTATTCACCCCTTGTTTGAATTGTTAGGGCATATCTGACATGGTGAACATGTCCTCGCTCGTACTCGAGTTATCTGACGAGAGGAAGACCCTTGAAGACAGCCAGGTTTCTCTCAAGGCTGAGGTCGCCACTGCTGCCGAGAAGGCGCGTATATCTGATTTGAGGCTGCAGGAGCTCCAGGACCAGGTGTCCTTGCTTGAGACCACTGTGGGCAGTTTGCGCCGGGAAGCTGAGGTTGCCGCATCTGTCCATTCTGAGGAGCTGCGGAGGTTGGAGACTAAGTGTCGGGCGGAGGAGAGGGCTGTCGCGGTATCTGAATACAAGGCCTCCTCTGCCTTCACCGCCGACTATAGCACGCGTCTCACCCAGGAGATGAACCAGTTCGGTGAGTATCTGGTTGATCACATATACCGGATTGATCCTCAGTTCCCCTTTGGTGACCTTGGTGACTTTGGGCCATATGCCACTGGCTACGCGACTGTTCTGATGGGTCAGGCTGCCGTTGCAGACGAGCCTGCCCCTGCCCAGGTGGATGCTACACCTGTGGAGATTGGTACCTCAGATTCCTCTTCCTCATCTATTTCCGCTGGCGGTTCAGCTTCAGGGGGTGAGGGTGACTCCCCCGAGGGTTCTGACTGACTTGTTTATCTCATACTATCCTTGTATATATAACTACACTCCTTCTCCCCTTGTACGGGTTGAGTGTCTTTTGAGATTGTGATGGTGTTTGTTGTTATTTTCCTTTGCCGCATTATGTTGTTGACTACGTGGTTCGTTTGCCTTTACATTAGTGCTTCTCATGCTTTTGTATATATCTCTTCTCATGATGGCTCCCTATGCCTTGTGTATGGCTCTTTGGGTATGAACTCTTTACTTGGTGTGTTTCCTTTACTTATCCTTCTTTCGTGTTTTCCTTCGTGTCTTACCTGCCATTTCATAAAGAAAAAAAAAAATTACTTGTTCTTCACATTACTTTACTTAGAAATTTCTTTCTCATGTTACCCTTCCGAGCATGGTACCCTTCTGACCATGGTATCCTTCAAAACATGGTATCCTTTCAAACATGGTGTGATTATCTCTTCTGATACCCCTTACACGGTATACGTTGTACTGTTAGACCAAAGATACGCTCTTGGTGGGCGTCGAAAGCTTTTCACGAGACAGGCTCTCGGACGGCACTTAACGTTTCACAGGATAGGCTCCCGGAGGGCACAGGTTAGTCCACCGATACCTTCTTGACGGGTGTCAAACTGTTCACGAGACAGGCTCTCGGACGGCACTTAACGTTTCACAGGATAGGCTCCCGGAGGGCACATGTTAGTCCACCGATACCTTCTTGACGGATGTCAAGCTGTTCACGAGACAGGCTCTCGGACGGCACTTAACGTTTCGCAGGATAGGCTCCCGGAGGGCTCAGGTTAGACCAAAGATACGCTCTTGGTGGGCGTCGAACTGGTAGTTTGAAATCTACCTCAAGATACGCTCTTGGGGGCGTCGAACTGGTAGTGTTTTTTCTACCTCAAGATACGCTCTTGGGGGCGTCGAATCTGGTAGGTTGCAAATCTACCTCAAGATACGCTCCTGGGGGCGTCGAATTCGTAGTTTTTGGAAACCACTCTCAAGATACGCTCTTGGTGCGTCGAAGTCGTAGTGTAATAACTACTCTCAAGATACGCTCTTGGGGGCGTCGAAGGTTGTAGTATGAACACTACTCTCAAGATACGCTCTTGGGGGCGTCGAAGTTCGTAGTTTTTGGAAACCACTCTCAAGATACGCTCTTGGTGCGTCGAAGGTCGTAGTATAATAACTACTCTCAAGATACGCTCTTGGGGGCGTCGATGGTCGTAGTATGAACACTACTCTCAAGATACGCTCTTGGGGGCGTCGAATGTCGTAGTACGAAGACTACTCTCAAGATACGCTCTTGGGGGCGTCGAATGTCGTAGTACGAAGACTACTCTGAAGATACGCTCTTGGGGCGTCGAAGGTCGTTGACCTGAAGTCATATCTGTGTAAGGATAACTTGGTGATTGTAACATCACATTCACTGGTAAATGCTTTTGAATAACTACTACTCTCTTAGGAGCATTCATGTTTTTGTACACTCGGGATGCCTTGGTGCACCAAGACATCCTTTGTAGGAAATTGAAGATAGTTGTAGAGTTGGAGTAACTTCGTGAGTTCTCCTTCTCAAGAGTCGTTTTTTGAAAAGCTTATAAAGCTAAAATATGCGAAATGCTAGATATGAAACTAAGGATATGGGGTGGTCACTGTGTCTGTTGCCACATACTCCTTGAAGCTTCCATTGTAGATCATTTCTTCCACTTCCACCTTCAACACCATACAGTTGTTGGTTTGATGCCCCCAGGTCCCATGGTACTCACACCAACCCTGTGCATCTCTACCTAGGAAGGCCTTGCCTTCCTCCCTGCATGCTGGCAGCTCTTGCCTGAGGCGCTTGTGGAAAATTTCTTCTATGCTGAGTGTGAGGGGTGTGAATGTGAAATTGACACCTCCTCCCAATGTGTCTGCTCCTTTTCCTTTCTCTGGAACTTCATCCAACTGTTCCGCCTCTTGTTCAAATGCCCTGTCCAGCTTTGCCTTGAGCTCTCTTATTGTGTTCGTCATGACCATCTCATAGAGCCCTCCATAGGCCTCGAATGAGCTTGGGTGCATGTGTCTGATGAATGCTCTGACTGCTTCTCCCCTTGTGATGTCCATGTTGGCACCATAATTGAAGAATCTCTGGAAATAGCTTGATATGGGCTCCTGCGGCATTTGCTTGATATCATCTATGTGGCGGAAGCCTCTTAGGATGGAGTCCCTTGTCCTGCTCCCTATTATGGTGTCCGGCTGCCAAGGTATGGATGTCACCTTCACAGCCTTTCCCCTGTGTTTCCTTGTAAGCACTGTTTGAAAAAACTGTCTGCTTAGGCGGAGTGTCACTCCACTCCTCCTCCTTCCTTGCCTTTGTTTTCCTCCCCTCTTTCTTCTTTCCTGGTTGCCTCCTGCCATGACCATAGCCACTGTATCTGTCCTGTGTGATCCATGTCTCATTGAATTGACATAGCATTGTCTTGCAGTGCGTTGATCACCCAGGACCTCTCCCACTCCGTTCTCCGTGATGTACTTCAGCTTCTGGTGAACAGTGGATGGCACTATCTCATATGGATTTATGGTTGTCCTTCCTAGGATTCCATTGTAGGCTCCCAGGCTTTCAACCACCAAGAAATTGACATTTACCTTCAGCTGGGTCCATCCTTGGCCCATGGTCACTGGCAATGTTATCATCCCCAGGGGGTAGCTTGTTGCCCCTGAGAAGCCAACTAGGGGGAAGTTGACCGGATTGATGTCTGCTTTGGTTTTCCCTATCTCTTCCAACACTCTCAGGCTTAGGAGGTCAGCTGAGCTGCCCCCATCCACCAAAATTCTCTTTACATCAAAATTATCAATATCTAAAGTAATAACTAGAGCATCGTCATGTGGAAAAACGATGTGGCTCTTGTCCTTCTCCGAGAACTCTATCTTCACTTCTTCTCCTTCTCTTGGTCTCTTTCTCCACCTTGGCACTGAGCTTAGCTTGGATGCATAGACTTCCCTTGCATTAGCAGTTGGGCCACCTGATGCTGCTCCTCCATGTATCATATTGATGACTCCTCTTTTGTTAGGTGGAGGGTTATAGTCTACCTTTTCCTTGCCTTTGTCTTTCTGTGGTGGCCCCAGCTGCATACTATTGCCCCCATGGTCTACGAACTGCTTCAATTCTCCCCTCTGGACGATGTTGTTTATGCTTAGCTTTAAGCTAAAGCATTCATTTGTGTCGTGACCATAAGCCTCGTGGTTATCACACCATCTATCCTTGTGATTTCCTACCATTGGGGCTCTCCACCTTGCAGGGGGTGACCATAGCTTTTGGTTCCGCATCTCTCTAAGTACGGTGGCTGGAGTGGCGTTCAGTGGGATGAACTTAATGACATTGATTTCTCTAGCCTTTAAGGGTTCACCCATTTGGTTTCTTTGCTGTGGCGGACGCCACTCTTGTTGTCTTGCCTGCTGCGGCGGACGCCATTCTTGTTGCCTTGCTTGATGTGGTGCCTGGGGTGGCTTGCCTTTGTTTGGCCGTTGATTATCCTCCTTGGCTGCCTGGATTTTGGCCTTCTTGCTTGCCCTGTGCCTCTCAAGGTCAATATGCGTTTTAACTCTCCCTGCGAGCTCCTCCAAGGTGCTTGCTGGCTTTTTGGCCATCTTTTCAGCCAATGTTGATCCAAAGCGACCTAAGTTTCTGATAAAGGCTCGGATTATCTCCCCTTCAGTAATGTCTCCCTGGATGTCTGCAATATTCTGGTTGAACCTAGTGTAGTAGCTGGCCAGGGTTTCATCGTATTCTTGTTTTACGTCATCAATGGAGCCTGTTCCCTTGAGGAGTTTCCTCTCCCCTAGGTATCTCTGCAGAAACTTAGCTTTTAGCTGCTCCCATGAGTGGATGCTCTCAGAGGGCAGGCTGAAGAACCAATGTGAGGCCACCCCTGATAGGGTGTTTGGGAAAAGGAGTGCCTTGTATCTTTCATCAGTTGTCCTCCCGAATAGAGAGGCCTCATGCTGTTGGATATGCTCTAGGGGGTCTCCCTTCCCGTTGTACTTTGCAATTTGCACAGTGTGCAGGGAGTCTGGCACCCTGTTCAACTCCAGTTCCTTTGTGAAAGGGTGGTTCGTCTTGTCACTTAGACAATGCAAGCTGGGTTTCTTTGACTCATTCAATTTCCGGGTTATCATGGCTTCTATCTCCTCCGGGGTAATCATCACCTGTGCCGGAGTATAATCCCTCTGATATCCATTGTGGTTGTAGACTGGGCTTACTGGGTTCCCTTGTCCCTGCTGGTATGGACTGTAGGTGTACTCTTGATATGCCTGCTGGGGTGCTTCATAGAAGTCCTGCCTCCTTGGAGGTCTTGTTTGTCTTTCCTCCCCTAGCGGGGTGTAAGCCCTGTTGTTCTGCTGTTGCCTAGGAGGCACAAATTGTTGCCTGCCTTCTGGGGGTGGCTCCTGGTGATATCTTCTTTGTTCCTCTCGCTGCCCTGCTTGAGGGTGCGGGTAGTGCTCTTCTGCCGGGATCTGCTCCTCCTCATGAGCTTCAGTATAAGTCCCTTGGGTGTATGCCTGCCTTGCATATGCTGTGTGGGCGCGGTTGCCACCTCTCTGTGCTGGCATCCCATACGGGTACCCTTGGGGTTGCTCTTCATAATAGTATCCCTCAGGGGGTGCCGTGTTGTGGGAAGGCACTCCCTGTTGTCCTCTTGCTCTCTGTGGCCTTCTTGCCCGGGGGGTGGAGGCTGTGGAGGACTCAGCCCCAGCTGGGCGTGAAGGTCCTCCCTCCTGATTGTTCTGTTGCTGAGGAGGTTGTGGTATTTCTTGGGGCTCTGGATGCATTGGCTGCTTCCCAGGGTCAGGCCGCCTCCCTGGAGGTATGGGTTCTCCTCTCCGCCCATTGCCCCCAGGTGGGTGTTGGGGCCTGGACACCCTACTGTTCGTCATAGCTCGTGTAATAGCCAGGCTTTCTGTCCGAAGCCTACAGACGGCGCCAAGTGTTAAGTTATGGGATCTCAGTCAACGGGGTGTCGGCTTTAATCCCACTCCTTGTAGGGGGATGTGTGTGATCCGATCTTCTTAAGTCGCCTTGTCTTTTCCTATGTCCTTCTTCCGTTCCTTCTTCCCTTGGTTCCTTCTCTTCTTCTCTCCCTTTACCCTGCAAAAGGGGCAATACCAGACACGGAGGAGGGGGGGGTGGTGCCTGGTGAACCCTCTCCGATGCCTAAGTCAGAACTATACTTCTAGAGAGATAAAGCTAGAGAGATGTCAGAGCTAAATTATCCAAATAGCCAAGATGTCCAAATGAGTTGTGAATGTGGGGTATTTATAGGCAACGATGTCATTAAGGTGGCTTAATGACATCGTTAACCTCTAAACACAATTAATCAACCTTTAAGTATATAATTAAGACCTTAGGATTCGGAGGAGGTAGGCGGAGTGGACCGAGCATGGGCGTCTGAGAGTGGTGTCGGGACCTTTGGGGGGGGAGGAATCCGACCCCCGAGGGTAGGGGTTGGGTGAGGGCACCCAACCCCTCCTAGGGAGGGTGGGGTTGGCCAACCCCATCCCTCCTAGGAGGGATCGGGTTGGCCGACCCGATCTCTCCTAGGAGAGATCGGGTTGGCCAACCCGATCTCTCCTAGGAGAGATCGGGTTGGCTGACCCGATCTCTCCTAGGAGAGATCGGGTTGGCCAACCCGATCTCCCCTAGGGGAGATCGGGTCGGCTGACCCGATCTCCCCTAGGGGAGGTCGGGCGTGGCCACCCAACCTCACCTAGGTGAGTTCGCCTCCGTCGGACGGGCGCTTCGGCCCCGTCCGAGCCGTTGATGTTCTCGCGAAGTGTCCGGGTTGAGGTTTCGATTGGAAATCATAAATGGGACGATAAAAATACAACGGTTTGGAAGTCAACGGGTTCAAATTGGGCGTATATCCATCAGTATTCACAAAATACAAAATATAGGCAATTCACATTTTAAGGTTAAATAACAAGCTACTTCTTCTTCAATACGAGTTATATACCTTTTTAGATCAAAAGCTACCTATCTAGCATTATAATGCCACAAGCTGATTCGTTATTCTCATGTACTCTACAGCTTTGCATTTTTATTTGTGAATGCTGTTGATAAGTAATTAGCTTTACGAAATTGCAAACTGACTTTCTAGATGTATAAGTGTGGTCGCTCTTAAAACGGAAGCTCACTTCATCTGTAAATAATTATATTCGGGGTTTTAAGCTTTTATTAAATTAAACTAAATATATAAAGGTAAGAATGTAAAAATGGTATCAAGTACACGTCTATTAGCATATGGTGATTGGGCGCCGTGAATAAAAACTCATTAATATGTATATATTACCTAAGGAATTGGGTAAATGTCACATTAGAGAAATTGGGTTTGACCCAAATCCCAATTGACATGAGAGACCCAAAATTGGGCCTCCCTTACATATATAGGCCGACCGAAATAATGAAGGGGCAAAGTGGACTTTTGTCCACTATGCTCCTCCTATAAATAAGGGGTGTTAGGGTTTTCATTAGGGTAAATTTCACAATTCCTCCTAAGTGGTGATTCAGACTCTCCTCCCTAAAAAGACTAGTTCGGCCGAACCCACCTATGACACCAAGGGTGTGCCAATTTGCTTCGAGCAAACACTCTGGAAATCCGTCCCAGCCAAGAATCGATTAGAGGCTTTGCTGTAGAGCTAATACCGGGTAGGGCTTCCTTAACAAGAACCTCTACGAGTTCCCTCCGGCGGATCGTGAACTCCCTCAAAAAGATCCTTGGGACTACGGAAAAGGTTTAAGGTATGTGCATATCTTCCCCTGCGTAATTCTTATTACAAGCATTTACATGTGTTTATGTTTCCGTAGAAATCTGCCCCGTAATCCGACAGTGGTATCAGAGCCCGTGTTAGGAGTTAATGATTTTGATAAACTGATGTTCTTGAAAATTTAAAATTTGGGCCGAAAATATTAATAAATGAAATTTCAGATCCTAGTGATCAAGGAATAAATCTCGGAAGTAAAATCCCGAGACCAAAAGGTTATTCTAAGAAAGTTTTAGACCAAAGTTCAAGCACCGCCATTGTTCCCAATGGGAGTAATGCTCCGAGAAGAAGCATTATTCCGAGTGCGAGTAACGATCAGACTTAAGATGAGAATATCGGGCTTAGACTTAGTCTAAGGCAACAAACTTCTTTTAAGAAGTATCCCATCAAGTAAGACATTCGTTCACGAACCAGTGACGCTTCGCCAAAGTATCGGAAGGACCTCAAACTAGGAATGGAGGAAAACAATGGAGGATGAAATTGCCTAAATTAGAACAAATTCGTTTTTGGTCTTCAATTGATTTATCTGCTAACCGCAGAGCTAGATAATGAAATTTTAGAATTCACTACTGATGGAAAAAGGTCGAGTTGTGTAAAACTCGAATAATTACGAAAGGATATACCCAAATTCACGGAGTGGACTTTGATGTAACATACTCACCAACTGTGCGTTACACCACAGTTAGGGCCATCCTTGCCCTTGTTGCGTGTCTCGATCTAAGAACTGCATCAAATGGATGTCAAGACCGCATTCCTCCATGGAAACCTGGAGGAAGAGATCTATATGGAGCAGCCAGAGGGTTTTATCACTCTTGGCAAAGAACGTAAATGCAAACCTCAAAGATCTATTTACGGTCTTAAACAATCGTCTCGGCAATGGTATCGCAGATTCCACGAGGAAATCGTTGGAAACAGATTTGTGAATCTTCACGAAGATCCATGTGTTTACACCAAGACCTCCGAGTCTAAGTATGTCATCATAACCTTATACGTAGATGACATACTCATTGTTGCGAACGATGTGAGTTTAATGAATAAATCAAAGTCCTGGTTGGCATCAGCATTTGAGATGAAAGACATGGGAGATGCCACGTACATCTTTGGCATTAAAATTGCCCGAGATCGTGTTGCCCGGACATTATGTCTATCTCAAGAATCTTATATCAACAAATTGTTGAAGAGATTCAGAATGCTCGATGCCAAACCCGTGGATACGCCGGTTGTGTTCGGGTGCCCTCTGTCAAAGCGTGATGACCCGAAAAACCAGCAAGAGCGTGAACAGATGAAGAATGCAGAGTATCTCAGCATGGTAGGAAGTCAAATGTACGCCATGCTATGTACTCAGCCAGACACCTGTTACGTTGTGGGCCTAGTAGCAAGATTCCAATCAGATCCTGGCAATCAACATTTAATGGCCGTAAAACGAATTATAAGGTATCTGAAAGGTACTGGCGACTATGTTATGTGCTATAAGGGCAGGAAAATTGAATTAACTGGTCATAGTGACGTCGACCACTGTGGCGATCCGGACGATCGTAAGTCCACCACAGGGGGAGTTTTTCTCCTTGCTAATGCTGCCATATCATGGGTAAGCAAGAAGCAATCATGTTTCACGCTTTCCACTATGGAATCAAAATTCGTTGCCCTTTCCAAAAATGCACAAGAAACAGTCTGGCTGAAAAGGCTTCTTACTGCATTGATTGGCACAGACAAAAAGATCAGACCTGTAAAGGTATTCTCTGGCAGTTAGGCAGCCATTGCAGCAGTTAAGAATCCAAAGTACCATTGTAGGACCAAACACATTGATGTAAAATAAAATTATGCTAAATCTGTTCTGGAAGAGAGTATAATCGCTTTAGAATACTTTTCCACAAACAATATGGTCGCAGACCCTTTGACTAAGCCATTACCTAGAGAGATTTTCGAAAAGCACGTAAAACTGCTTGGATTACGTACAAGTGGCTTGTATATGTGATGAAATTTTGACATTTGAAATAGTATTTCGATTGAATAAAAGAATTGAAAATTGAGTATATGATCCATCGACGTCATAATGATAAATAACATCAGATTTTACGGTCTATAAACTAAGTCGTAGGAAGAGGTAAAATTCTTCCACCAAAATTATGTCGAATGTGAACCTTGCCTCGTCACACAGGCACGGTCATCTTGTAAGAGAGGGAATCCTCTACCACAACAAGATTGACTGA
This sequence comes from Clarkia xantiana subsp. parviflora, assembly GCA_036873135.1. Taxonomy (NCBI): domain Eukaryota; kingdom Viridiplantae; phylum Streptophyta; class Magnoliopsida; order Myrtales; family Onagraceae; genus Clarkia; species Clarkia xantiana. The sequence goes on from JAPTYO010000001.1 coordinate 16,301,569, forward strand.
GAACCAGGGGATAAACCTGGTTAAACGAAATGATAACCTGGTCACGCTTATAGCATAACTTAATCTTCATTTTGTAAATCGCCGAGTTGGACTTTGTCAATCACTATATATCACATTCAAGGCCAGATGAGAGATTCTGCGATAGCATTATTGACATATCCCTTCCCTGGCTTTACCAGGTGTGCTATCGACACGTGCTTCATACTGCGCGTGCCACGTTCGACCACGGGGTCATGCTCGGTTGTGCTAGCTAGAATCCTTGTGATTCAAAGAGCGCATACTTCTTCACCTTGAGCGTGTGATTGATCCCAAATGCCTTATGAAGAGGCATCCAAAGTATCCTCACGGACTCAGAACTTATACCTAAAGTCTGGCTCAATGCTCGCTTCCCGGCATACGAGCGTAGTGCCAAAGAAAACAGCCAACTGACCACGTCTTGGAAACCGGTTGAGTCAGATTAAGGCTATAAGCGATGGGGATGGTCAAGTTCACCTTTAATTCACCGACTCTCGTGTTCACTAGGTGGCCGCCAACTGGATATTAGTTGAAGGTTGTGAGCACTTGTACGGATGCCCTGGAGAAGTATTCCTTTGTGGAAAACTGGGCAATTGGAGAATTAACAGTTGACCAAGGATACAGTGCGGTATATATTTTATTTTTGGCTGGATTGATTTACGATAGGGAATCAACATTCTGCGGGCGCTACAATACTCCTAATAGATGAGTAGCACAATGCCTGTCGTATCCGCCGGTCGCACTCGTATGAACTATTCGGAGACGGAGACAACAATTTAAGACTGAAATATTGATGCTATTAGATGACAATACATTAACTGGCACCCTCCCATTTCGGCGAGTAAGAGCTGTTAGCATATGGTGACGTGACGCCGTAATTGTTAGCCCGTTAATATATGTGGTTACCTAAAGATAATTAGGTAAATGTCACATTAGGGCTAATTGGGCTAGACCCAATTCCCATCTGACATGGGAAGCCTAAAATTGGGCCTCCCACCACACATAGGTCTGTCGAAACCCTAGATATAGGGGAGGAGGATTTTCCCCTCCTCCCACTATATAAGGATGTCTTGGGGTCACTCCAAAAATACACCTTAACACAGTTCCTCCTAAGTTGTGATTTGAGAGAAATCCCTTTCTCTCAAATAACCTAGTTTCGGCCGGCCGCCCTAACACCATAGGTGTGCAAAATTTTTTTCGAGCATTCAGTCAGAGGTTCTGTTCCTGTTGAAAAATTGATCAGAGGATTTGCTGTGGATTTTATACCACGTAGGACTTCTTCTCACGAAGAACTTGTACGAGGTTCCGACCGGAGGATCAGAACTCCCTCCACAACATCCTTGGGCAGGAAAGCTATTGAGGTATGTACATAATTCCGCTGCGTAATTCGATTACTTACATGTACATGTTTTAGCATTCCGTAGTATTACGTCCCCGTAATCCAACATCTTAGACCCGGAGGTCTTATAACACACGCACGAGACGACTGTTTATGACCGTAGATGGACCTTTGGAGTTTAGAAATTTACGTTCGTTACCAGGAGTAATGAAACCCTCCGGTTGCTCCATATAGATTTCTTCCTCCAGGTTTCCGTGGAGGAATGCGGTCTTAACATCCATTTGGTACAGCTCGAGATCGAGACTTGCGACCAGGTCCCTAACTGGCCCTGACCGTGCTTTTACGCACAATCGATGAGTTTATTTCGTTAAAGTCAACTCCGTGAAGTTGGGTATATCCTTTCACAACAGGCCGGGTTTCGCACTTCCCGACCTTTTCCATCAGTGGTGAGCCTTCTTTCAGGACTCACCTTATCCTTGTGCCCCTGTGGTTAGCAGGTAAATCAACTATAAACTATATTGGCTTTCATTTAAGCGATCTCTTTCTTTTATTGTTTTCCTCCATTTCTTCACTCGTGGTCTGTCCCAATGCTCACTAACACTCGTCTGAGTGAGGTCATCACCCTACTCGATGGATTCGATGCCTTTGACTTTCATCTAGGCTTGTTAATCCCATCTTTAGTCTGAACGTATCTCCCACTCGGAATAATGCCTCTTTTCGGAGCATCACTTCCATTGGGAACAAGAGCAGTGCTTAAAACCTTGACCATCAACTTTCCATGAACGACCTCTTGGTCTCGGGGTTTTATTTCTGAGATGAATTCCTTGATCACTAGGACCTGGAACCAAGTTGGTCGGATCAATCCCACTGGAAATAATGGGTAACTCCCACTGGAAACAATGGGTAGTCTAGGTAGTTGTGGCATTTCTGGTTTAGCAATTTGAATATCAGGTTCTATTTGATTAGTCTCTGAGGCAACAGTGATCTCATATGGTAGGGTTTATTCCTCCCACTAGATTTACTATGAAAATGTCTCAATTCTCATTTACTATGTCATTCACTTGCGTTGCCGGTTCAAATCTCTCTCCCACTCAAATTAAGTGGGACCTGATTGTAAGTGTTTTCCTGCTCCTGTTTAATCAAGACTACATAGGTTGAAACTGTCCATGCATTGGAAAATTTGTCCTCAAGTGTTGTAATTTATTCATGTTCGACCAAGGCACAATTCTTAAAAGCTTTAAACAGGTATTTTCTAAGAGTAGGTAACGTAAACTTGTCCTAAATACGTGTTTAGTGCGCAATTTAATGTCGCTAGATGATATGATTTAACTCATTATCATTCTATAGATTTTATGGCGAAGTGTCTTACCGATTTTATTGGAACACAGTTTACATACATGTGAGTCATCTTTTTCATCCCTTAGGGAACGCCTGATAAATTGACTCTAACATTATGTTTTTAAACTGTGCTTCTTGAAGCGTGTTTTAATTGATTTGAATGCCTAGCTTGACATATCGTTCAAGGCGTTTGGAAGGAAAATCGTTTAACCGACTTCATCCTTCTTCGTTTGCAAAACTTATCTTAGGGATTACATCCCATCTTTGAACTGTGTATCTTGGGTTTTCACCCTATGCGTTAGCTGATACTTTTACAAGGTCGTGGTAGCTTATAAAGCATACTTTTTCCCGATGTAAATGTTATCAGTAAGTTATTTTCGAAGAAATGCAAACGAAAATTCAGCACATCATCATCTAGACACTTCATCATTAAATTCGAATTCTTTTGAAACGATCTGTTCCGTCTATCGAGGTCCACCTTGCGCGTAGCGCTATTCAGCGAATATTTTAAACCTTGGTTAAATCGTTTCATTTCTGAATTTAATTCAATTTAATCTAATCGGTTTCGCACATGATCATCATTACTAACTATTTCATTTCAATGGAGTATTAATAATAAAATAAGATTTATAACCGGTTCATTCTTAGAACTACGCAATCATTGGATTTCAATGGCATTTTGATTTTACTCAAAGAATTGGATGTAGGAGAAAATTTATGGAGTTGTTTGATTTAGCTATTTCCAGTAGCCTTATTGTTTCAGTTTACTTAAATTTCAGATCGATCTCTTTTCTAGCCGATTCGATTAATCTTGATAAGCAGAACTCATTTCGAATCGAATTGTAACTACTTTATTCAATGACTCCGAAACAATAATAACCAGAATTCAAACAAAAATGAACAATAGGCAAACCAACATAAACAATACTTGGGTCTCAGATCTCAAACTTGAAGCAATCTCGAAGAAGAGTGATGGATAGGTCGTTTTAACCGAATTGTACCATGAAGGTACTGATATCATGGTGGTTATCGCATCGGATCATCGTTTAGACCTTTTGTTGCCGGGGGTTGCCAAGCATTTCAGCATACCAATAAATCTGTCATCGAATGCCTCAGGTTCTTTCGGAAAGTTTCCTTCTTTATCATCTGCTTCGAATTGGTCTATTGTCGTCTTAATCGGTTTGATCAGACTCATGAGCCCTTTTTCATCAACAAACTATAAAAGAGGAAACATCCTCATTACTTTCTGATCCGTTGTCCATACATCTAACTCGTCAGCGGGATTATGAAAGGCTATTACAGCGTCATCCCTGCATAGAATACTGTATTATTCTGCCATTAAGGCTCTTGCTTCAGCGGCCTTACCCTTATCGAAGCGAAGGTATATGGCACACCAAAGATGCAATGCGATGAGTTGTATAAAGTCTCCTTCTACTTCAGTTGTCAATTGCGAGAGAATTAATTCTCGTGCATTACGATCCTTCCTCAACCTTTTCTTGTTGTTGCTCTCATGTGGGTGTCCATATTCGTCCAGGCTTATCCTTTTCGCTGTCGGATTGACTTGGTCGTCAAGATCCGCAGCAATCAGGAGATCCATCACATTTTCTTTCCAAGCATAATAATCCATGCCGTCCAGGTTGCGAGGTTCGTAGAACTGCATCGGTTTCGCCATGAAAACTAACGCATTGATAATCACGCAAAATCAGGGAGACAATAATATTTTGGGAAAGAATTGCATACATCAAATATCCATTAAGATAGAATCCGACAAATATTGATTCCTCAGTCATCTAAACCAACCGACCACCAGTAAACTAATGGAAGATGGTTGTGAAAGAGTTCACATTATCGTCATTTCCAATCCAATAGATCAGTCTTTTAAAAAGATTTTAATCTCAAATTACCGTAACGGGGATTTTAAAACAAGCATACACGATCTTGGCTTTCCCTAGGCACTTTTATTTTGGAAAAATATTCTGATGAATTCACTCATGCATATATAATTCTACTTTCCACGTAAATTATCATATGCCAGTAACATTCATTGTACATACCACACTCATGCTTACGCGTCATGCGTCTAATGTTCTGAGGAATTCATGCATATAATTCTACTTCCGAGTAAATTATCAAATGCGGCTACATCCTAAACATTCTAGTATACGTGTCAAACATGAAACATTCACATCCATCATACACATTTGGCGACTGGTTTTCGATTTTAAAATAATTTTAAACATTAGGGGCTGATTTGGAATTCATGCTTATATTCAATCACGCAACATTCTAGACATGAATCCTAGGCATTTCCAATCATCACAACATGTCTATCCTAGTGCGCATTCCATATATTTAACTAAGGCTCCGCCCCTAATATGCAATATCCAGCTAGCTTGACTTAATCAAGATGACATTTCTAATCATGCATAAATATATATTTAATAATAAACAATGGCAATTCAGCCCGCTAATTAATCCAGTCCCAAAAATATTTATCTCTGATATCCATCCCCATAATCGAAACAAGGCATAAAGGTTATCAACCCTTGAGCTTTGTGTAGGCCTATTGAGGTTCAAAAAAAACATTTGAATTTTAAAACTTGACCTCCCTATTTTAATTAACTTGAATTCGGTTTTGAAAATTCAGTTCGGATCAGTCAATTTCGGTCTGATTTGGTCCGGTTCGGTTCGGTCCAGAAAATCTGGTTCGGGTCCGGTCGGTATAACCGGTTCAGTTCGATCCGGTTTTAATTTTAAAATCTGGTTCGGTCCGAACTGGTCCAATAAAATAGGGTTCGGTTCGGTTAAACACACAAAACCGGTTTGGTTAGATCCACATAGTTACTCCGGTCCGACTCGACCCGATTAGGTCGAACCGATTGAGAAAATCCAGTTCAGTTTTAATTCGTCACGATTTGACATATTGGACCGGCCCAATAATTTAAAACATAAAGGTTGGGCCGAAATGTTTACTTGTGGCCCATGTAGGGTTTTAATGTCCAAAAAATATTTAATTTAGACACCAAGTAACATTAACTATATAAAATAATCTCCAATATTAATATATATATATCTATATATATATTTCATACCTATTTGTAACATCTATATATTTATTGTCAAGATTCTATCTTTAAGATTAAATCAATCAACATTATATATATATATATATATATGAAAAAATCGGTTACCACATATAAATGTATATTTTATATATTGTCAATATCTTAAATAGGGAAACACATATTAACAATATATTTTTTCTCAATCTTTTAGGTAACTAAAATTTATCAATAATATCTTTAACCCTATTAAATATTTAGATATATTGATAGTTATATATATTTCTATATATTAATGTGAATCTATCCTAGAGTTCCCAATTTTAGATATATTGTTACCTAGAATAAAAATTAAAATATGGTAAACAATTAAAAAAATTATTTCGGCTGAATTTTATTACTTGGTGACTAAGAAATTTAAAAATTTACCTTGTAATTCACCTAGGGTTTCGGCCAAAAACACATAATTGGGAACAAGTAGTCAAATTTCAAGATCAAATTTTAATAATATCCACAATCCAATGTTTGATTTTGATAAATATCACATTTTTCTTGAAGATCATGAACATCAAAATTCCTAAGAACATCATGAAAATTTCGGACCACCTATAACCCAGAAATTCGAAATTTTAAAACTTTTTTCGTTTAAAATTCCGGTCCAAATTTTAAAATTTAGAACACCAATTTATCAAAATCATGAACTCCTAACACGACTCTGACACCACCGTTAGATTACGGGGAATGATCACTACGGATACTAAAACCATGGTACATGCTAGTAATCGAAATTACGCAGCGGAAGATTCGCACATACCTCAACAATAGTCCGTAATCCCAAGATCCTTGCAGGAGGGAGTTCACGGTCCTCCGGTCGGCACCCGTAGAAGTTCTTGTGAAGGAAGCCCTATGTGGTATATTCTCCAAAACAAAGCCTCGTATCGATTCTTGGCAAGGGACGGATCTCTGGAGTGTTTGCTTGAAGCCAAATTGGCACACCCTTGGTGGTGGTGATGTGGTTCGGCCGAAGTGTGGTGTCTCTGGGGAGGAGGGTTTTTCCTCTAAAACACTCCAATGAAGGATTAAGGATTAGCCTAATAAAACCCCTAACACCACATATATATAGGAGGAGTAAAACGGACAAGAGTCCACTTTACCTCCTCACTAATATTCGGTCGGCACTAGTATAGGGAGGCCCATATTTTGGGCCTCTCATGTCAATTGGGATTTGGGTCTGGCCTAATGTTCTAATGTGACGTGTACCCAATTAACTTAGGTAACCTATACATATAATGAGCTTCCATTTACGGCGCCCAAGACCATATGCTTACAACACCGTGATACAATTTAAAGTTTTTAACAGGTTGATTGGAAATAGGGAATCAACGTTCCGCGGGTGTTACAACACTTCTAACAGATGAGTAGCACGATACCTGTCGTATCCGCCGGTCGCACGGCAAAGCTTGTATAAACCATTCGGAAGTAGGGACAAGATCGGAAGAATGAATTGTTGATGCGATTTTGAAAACAATAAATTAACAGGAACCCTCCCATTCCGGCGAGTGGGAGCTGTTAGCATATGGTGATAGGGCGCCGTAAATGGAAGCTCTTTAATTTGTATATGCTACCTGAGACAATTTGGTAAATGTCACATTAGGAAAATTGGGCTAGACCTAAATCCCAATTGATATGAGAGGCCAAAAATTGGGCCTTCCTTATAAAATAGGCCGGCCGAAATATAGTGAGTGGGCAAAGTGGACTTTTGTCCACTTTGCTCCTCCTATAAATAGAGACTGTTAAGGGTTTTATTATGTTGAATCCTAGTTCCTCATTTGTGGTAATTTAAGAGAAAACCCTCCTCCCTAAACACACTCCTATTTCGGCCGAACCTCACTACTCACCAAGGGTGTGCTAATTTGCTTTGAGCAAACACTCTGAAGATCTGTCCTTACCTAGAATCGATTAGATTCTTTGCTGTGTAGACTATACCGCGTAGGGCTTCCCTAAAAAGAACCTCCACAGGTTTCGTCCGGTGGATTGAGAAATCCCTCAGCAAGATCTTGGGACTACGGAAAGCAATTAAGGTGTGCACATCTTCCGCTGCGTAATCTTGATTACTAGCACGTACCGTATTTAAGTTTTTGTAGTATTTAGCCCCGTAATCCATCAAATACTCCCACTTGGAACAAGAGTACTACTTGAACTTTCAGCAACAACCTTTCTTGGACGACCTCTCGGTCTCGGATTTCCACCTTCGAGATTAATTCCACGGTTATGATGACCGGGAAACGAGTTGGTCGCACCACTCCCACTGGGTACAGTAGGTAGTTGAGGTAAAATTGGATTTTCATCCATCGGTTCAGTAACATGATCATCAAGTCCGACTTGATTCGCACCTGCTGCAACAGTGATCTGGGTGGTTGGATTGACTCATCCCACTGGATATATTATGAAGATGTCCCCATATTCATTTACCATATCGTTCATATGTGTTGCTGCCTCAAATCTCCCACTTGAAGCGAGTGGGGCCTTATTATCATTATGCTCTAGTTCAATCAAGACTTCGTTCGTTGATGTTTATAAAGCTATGGAAATTATCCTCAAGTATTGTAACGCCTCATGTTCGACCACGTCACCAAGCTTCCAAGCTATTACACATATGTATGCTATAGAGATACTTTTCAGTATTCCATTAGGTACTATGTGTGTTTATTTGCAACATGTATATCGTAATTCTGGTAAGATCCCTCTCGTTGCCGATAACTCACATGGTGTCGTGTAACCGATAAATTCATTAAATAGGTTCACCACATGATTTGCAGTTAACTATAACTCACCTTTGAAAGGGAGGTTATAAGTTAAACTTGCGATATCATTGTACTGACCTTATTTATGAAGTGTGTGTAGTTTTAATGCTTCACCAATCTTTTATCGTTAAAGGCGAATAGTGGAAGACTTCATTTAACGGGCGTTTCTTTTCATTGCTCATTCATACCCCAAGGTGTTAATCACCATGGACCGTGCAAGGTTTTCATGCATGAGTAAAACCCTTGAATGGGTATTCATGCAAATGAAAATTTACTTCATGCATTAAATAAAGAACACACCTTATATTGAAATTTGTACTTCGAATCGATGTGTTCCATCTTTCGAGAAACACGCGTGCATCTGCGCGCATCACCAGGTTTCACCCTTGGTGAAATAGTTTTGTTTTCAAAAATTCAGTTTAATCATTTCCGTACATGTTCATCATTAAAATTTAATTATATAATGGAGTACTAACAAATAAGGAATTTTATATCGGTCCGCATTCTAACTACACAATTGATGGGTTTGTTCAGTTCGGACGACCCGATACTAATGATTGAGTATGTTTAATGTTTCATTTTGTTCGATCATCTGTCCTGACCGAAATTTTGGTTCCTAAACCGTAGGTTTGGATTTTCGTTTCGGATCGTTCCTCTTTGACCGGGCCGATATATTGATAAGTGAATTGTACGTCGAATCGAGTAACAATTACTCTATTCAATAATTACGAATCTCAAATAACCAAAATTATCAATTCGAATGAACGATAAAAGATGAAACGACAATGATGAAGTTCTTGATCTGAGGGTCGTGTATTTGATCCATGCTTATCTCACATATAATCGAGAACCTTCGAGTTATGTTGAACACCACATCTTAATAGATTCAAGAGTGAATCACATCAGATGATATGTGTCTGAATAAATCCTTTTTACAACTTTATACACATGACAAGTGAGGTGTACATGATACGCACTTTATCGACGGTGTTTGACCCACCGGATATTCGTTTGTGACCTCTAGGGTCTTGTTCTCTCCACGATATGTTAAAATCAAGGTTGAATCCCTCGATTTCCTATGGTGATTTGTGAAGTTGGTTTCCCTTTCACCTTGGTCACAGATCTTGAACAGACTCATGGTAAGTGAGCCCCATTAACGTCAGTCAATCATTAAATGGGACACCTCTTCTCCATGTTGACCCTTTATTCTAAGAGCTCGAGCGGCTTTTAAACCAGCATTCATGGAGAGGAGGACATCATTCACAACCAAAACATTTATAGCTTCAGTGGCCTCGCTTCCACCAAGACGGATGCAGAGAGGGACGCAAAAAAACTGTAATGTTGCATGGTCGTAGGTGAAGTCTCCATCAACCTCTCTATCAAAGGTTGAACATATCACCACTGACGATTTCAGATCATGAACGAACCTCTTTGTCCAAGGTTCGACTCCCATTATTAGGAAACGGACTACCATATTCATCCGTTATCATCAAAGTTATATGGACTACAACATTCATCTTTATTTGTGCTCTCTTCTTTTGGAATCGCAGCAGAGAGGATTTTAACACATACTCCATGCATACACACCATCAAGATTGCAAGGAATAACGAATCGCACTCATTCAGCAAATAAATTGATAAATATGCTAAAATAGGGAGACAATAACATTTTGAAAAAGAAGTGCATTCATCGGATATCTATGAAATAGAAGGTGACTAATAATGATTCCTCAGAAATCTAACCCAACCGACCGAAAGTAAACCGAGGGAAGGGGGGTCGTGATAGATTCACATTGCCGTCGTTTTCTTTCTAACAGACCAGTCTTTTAAAACAGTTTAATCGCTATAATAGGAACATGAGGTTTTAGAACACCCGATCTTACCTTTTCCAAGGCCCTTTTTAAAAATGTTCCAGGAACTCAAGTTTGCACGTAGAATTCTACTACACAAGTAAATCATCATGCGCATATCACATCCAAAAAACCAAACACACCTCATGCATAGGTGTCATGCGTCTAATGTTCCGAGGAACTTGTTGGATCACGGTGGAACTCCGGTACGGATCTTGACGGCAATCCTAGCTCCTTTGCTCCACGTAATCCTGCAAGAGGGGATAGACCGGGCGGTGACCCAGAATCCCTCTCCGATGCTTAAATGAGTCTCTCGTATGACTGGCAAGCAACAATCTCCAAAGTATATCGAACTTAACGTAAGTGATCTGAGGTGACCTTCTGCCCTTTTATAGGCAAAAAGGTGCCTCAGGTACCTGGCGAACCGTTAGGGGTGGTTAGCCCGTATCCCGCTTATCTCGTACACGATCTCGCGTATCTTAGCCATGCCCCGCGTATCTCGGCCACGATCCGTGTATCTTAACCACGTTCCGTATATCTCGGCCACGCCCCGCATATCTTGGCTTTATCCTCTGGTAACGAGTCCCGACTCCCGTCGGGGACTCCAGAGTTATCTCGTTGTGTCACCGCTCGGGGCCCCTCGTCATCGTGACAGGGCCAATCATTCTCAGGGATTCATCATCGGGGCCTTAAAGGCTTCTCATCGGGAGCTTCTAGCTCCACTGTCGGGACCGACTCTGTCGGGACCCTGCTTCGTCGGGACTCCCTTCATCGGGACCCGTCTCCTAGGTCATCTTGACCCTTACTCTGGGCCTGGTGGGCCTGTTTGCCGTTTCCTCGCCGTTAAAGGGCCTGACGGCTATAGTCGGACCCATCATTTGCCCCCAAGACATGAGGGACTTTTAGTTCGTCGTGTCTTCCAACTCTCGATTTTCCAAGGCTAGAGTCGGGGATCTGTTCCTTGGTTAAGTTACTTAATCTTTTCTTCCACGTTTCCTCAGGGTTTTGTAGATAACCGCTATATCCCAAAGGTCACTTCGGTTCTCTAGTGCATTAAATGCAGCAGATAATGGAGTGACGTTTTCGACCAACGTGCCTGATTTTTCGCGCCTGTCCTTTTCTGAAAAGTGCTTTTCAGGCCGTTTCATCATTACGCCCGTTGTCCTTCTGCACGTTTCATCTCGACGGTCCAGATTAAGACCTTTCGACTTCGACGACTCGGATCGAAGTGTCCTTTCAACTGTCTTCTTCGACTATAAAACCCTAGCCACAGTCACAATTTAACTTTTACCGTCTTCGAATTCTCAAAAGCTCTCTGCGATTCCTCTGCAATTCCAAGCTCTGTGCTTTCGAAGATCCTTGGAGTCTTCTCCGATCATCTTTCCGGCGACATCTCGTTCATCTCCTTCAACCTCTACTCCACCATGTCTGGTAAGGAAACACTCTTCGTTGTTTGTTTGTCCCCTTCTTTTTAATTTTTTCCAGAATCCCACTGTATTTTCTTGCCCTGGTTGCTTTTCAAACAGCGGTTCCAGCTCCGAGGGGAGAAAACCCTTTAAATTTGACTATGCTCCAAATGAAATTTCCACCACTGCTTATGATGCAGCTCTCCGAGAGGGTTGCATCACCATCACCTGGGAACCTCGTTTCCCTTATCCTCGGCATCGTCCCTCGAGTGACCCTGAGGTTACTCGTCCCCAGAAAGGGGAGATATTTATCTCAACGGGACAAATATCAGCGGGGATCAGGTTCCCCTTCTGCGGTAACCTGATCAAGCTGTGCCAACACTACCAAACACACCCTACTACCTTCTCTCCTCATGCCATCCGCATCTGGAACGCCTTTCAAGTCCTCTGTCTCCGACAGAAGTGGGTCTACAGCCTCCAGCTTTTCCGGACTTTCTACGGGCTGAAATGCAACGAGGCGGGGGTTTGCGCCTTCTACCCTCGGATGCCCAAATGGAGTAAGCAGCAGCTTGCCCGGCACGGTTGGACCAGTGACACCTGGAAGGTGGTCAAGGGTCGGGGACTCTTGATTGATACGGGGTCTGACAACAGTAGCTGGAAGAGGAGCTACTTCTTCATCCAACATTCTTCTATTCCTTGGCCTCGGTGGGAGGTGGCAGCAGACCCTCCGCCTGCTTTCCACTCCTATGCTGATGAGGACTTCGAGACTCTTCAATTGATCCAGCTTTATCGTTGGGGGGAGTCTTACACTCCTCTCAATGCTAACTCTCTGGTGGAGCGGGACCTGGTGCACACCAGGGTCCGACTCCTCAGTATTGTCTCTGGGGGCAGCTCTTCGACGGCCCTTCTAGCGTGGTCCCTTGGGTAAAATTTCTAACTTTTTCTTCGTTTATTGTTTGCAGCCAAGAAGGTGTCTGTGCTGACCGATTTATTCCTTAAGCAGGGGGAGACCGATGCTGTCCGCCCCTCGCGGAAGAGGAAGTCTACCAAGAAGGCTGCTGCTGCCAGGTCGGGGTCTCCTTCAACGGAGCAGCCCAAGCGGCCACGGGTGGATCTGGACCAACTCTTCGAGGTCCAGAATGCTGAAGAAGGTAAACAACTCCGACTTGCTATTAAATCGTATAAGAGGATGGTTCCGTCGGACTTGATTTCCTCGACCAAGAAGGGCCGAATTGCTGATGTCAAAAGGATCCTTCGAGGTGAAACTCCCCGAGTCTTGAAGGCATGCTACTATCATTACCGCGGGAAGGATCAATACGTCTCCCGACGTATCATTTGGTGTAGAATCCCGATGAACTTCCTGACTACCTATCTGAAGCTCTCATCCTCCAGGTGCAGGTCGCTCGGGAGCTTCCTCGGGTGCTGCAGCTTCCACAGATGCACCGCCTTCAGCGGGGGTGCCTCCCTCGGCTGGAGAAAAGGCACCATCTGGTGAACAGTTTCGCCAGGTGGAGACTCTGGACTCCTCCGAGGAGACCGGCGGGGTTGACCCCCCTCAACAACGTCGGAAGGCGGGGCAATCCCCCTTGAAACCAACCCCTCAGGGGCCGCCTCCTTCGTCTTCTCCGCAGCAGCGGGAGCTCTCTCCTATCCACGACTTTTCTCCCTCCCCCGTCCGGGCCGAGACGGAGATGTGCCCTTCTCTTCCCCGTCCCATCTCTCCCCTGGCTCTTGATGGGGACTTCTACAGGCCCTTCAACTCTTCACAGGCCGATGCCCCCTGGGCTCCGATCCAGACGCTCCAGGGAGTCCCGCTCACACAAGGGGAACAGGACCAAGAACTGGCCCTGCATCTGCTGGCGGGTTCCATCCTGCCCTCTATGCGACATCCGATCCACCTCAATCGGACGCATATGCAGCGGGACGTCAGGGATATGGCTGTGCGCCGCATCGAGGTGCGACTTCGCTTTTTCCTTGTTGATCGATAAATTGGGTCTTTTGTCCTTCTAACACTTTTCCTTTTGATTGCAGGAGCTCGGGGATTACAACCGCCTCATCGGGTATGTCATTGCCTATGATGAGGCCCGGGAGCGGGACCGAGGAGTCCGCGAGCAGCTTCTAGCGGATCTCAAGGCCTCCCAGTCTTCGCGGGGGAAGCTGGCCAAAGAGCTGGCTGCCCTCAATGAGAAGATTCGGGGCCTTCAGCAACAGATCGCGGACTTCGAGGGGCTCTTGAGGCAAGAGCGGCAAGAGCGGGGGGCAGTCGTGGATCGGCTGACCCAGGAGAAGAAGGCCGCCGAGGACCAGCTGGTCCTCGAGAAGAAGGCTCTGGAGGAGCTGATCGCGGGGTTCCCGGCACGGCTGGCCGAAGCGGAGGCCAAGGGTCGGGAGGACTATCGAAGGTCGGAGGGCTTCCAAGCTGACGCCATGAAGTTCTTTGGCGCAGAGGTGGAGAACACTCTCTTCAACGCCGTTGAGGAGCTCCACCTGGAGTACGGGGACGCCATCAACTTCGACAAGTCTCCTTCCCTCGCTCCCTTTGCGAAGAAGTAATTTGCTCTTTCCGAGGAGAGTGATGGGGGGAGTACCCCCGTAATTGTTGAAGACGCCTCTGAGCTTCCAAGTGCGGACGCCCCGACGGCCAATCCTCCCGAAGCCAATCCTGTGGACCCCTCTGCTGCTGCTGCTGACAAGGACCAAGCTTGAATGCTTTTATCTTTCAGAGTCCTTGTATTTTCTTCTTTTGTGTCGTCGTCGGGCCTTCGAGCCCTTTATCAATATTAGACTCCTTTAATTCCGATGTCTTGCTGTCTTTCTTCTTTCCCGACTATTTAACAACTCGCACCACTTAAGGCGACTTAGCATCGAGTGCATCACTTAAGACGACTTAGTTCTTTAGCAGTCGAAACTTCGATACTTACGAATTTCTCATACGTCCTTCCCGACGATTAATAACTTGCACCACTTAAGGCGACTTAATATCGGGTGCATCACTTAAGACGACTTTATTCGTTACTTAGGATAAACCTAAAGATCGCGCACCACTTAAGGCGACTTAATCCCACGCATCCCTTAAGACGACTTTTGAATACTTAGAATAAATCTAAGTATTGTGCACCACTTAAGGCGGCTTTCATCATGCACCGCTGAAGGCGCCTTTCATCGTGCACCACTGAAGGCGACTTTCATCGTGCACCACTGAAGGCGACTTTCATCGTGCACCGCTGAAGGCGACTTTCATCGTGCACCACTGAAGGCGACTTTCATCGTGCACCACTGAAGGCGACTTTCATCGTGCACCACTGAAGGCGACTTTCATCGTGCACCACTGAAGGCGACTTTTATCGTGCACCACTGAAGGCGACTTTTACACTTAGCATAAATCTAAGGACAAATCTTATTTGGAAGCGACCTCTTTATTAATTGGCATAAGATAAGCTTACATCGAATTAAACGATAAACAGCATATACCACTTAAGGCGATTTTACATCGGGCACCACTTAAGGCGACTTTATCGGGCACCACTTAAGGCGACTTTCTCGGGTACCACTTAAGGCGACTTTCTTCAAGCATGGTGTTTCTTCAAGTGTTCGCCACTGAAGGAATGCTTTAACGGTCTGCCATCGAGGTCTTCCAACTTGTATGCGTTCGGAGCTGGCATCCCCACGACCTTATAAGGTCCTTCCCATTTTGGTGACATCTTGTTGATTCGATTCAAAAGGGTGAACACGTTGCGACGCCAAACCAGCTCCCCGACGAAGAACTGTCGGGACTTCACTCGCCGATTATAGTACCTGGCCGTCGCTAAGCGTATCCGTGCTTGGACTTCATCGGCTTCCCGCCTTTTCTCTTCAAGTAGGTCCAAGTCCAGACGTCTCACTTCATCGTTCGTTAGGGGTTCGTAATATCTCATCCGATGGGATGCCACAGCTACCTCCACAGGAGCGACAGCTTCCGTGCCATAAACAAGGCCAAACGGAGTCTCCCCTGTTGATCGTTTGGGTGTCGTTCTAACAGCCCAACGTTCAAAGCATAGACCCTCTTCTTCAGGCCATCCATCACGATTTTGTTGGCTGACTCCACCTGGCCATTAGTCTGAGCATGGCGTACGGAGGCGGTCCGATGCTCGACGTTCAGTTCTTCCAGATACTCCCTCACCTGAGAGCCGTTAAAAGGTGGGCCGTTGTCGCTGATCACCACCTTAGGAATCCCGTATCTGGACACGATGTGGGTTTGGAGGAGCTTGACGATCTGGTTCCCCGTTGTTCTGGCCAATGCCTTCGCCTCTATCCATTTCGAAAAATAATCGATAGATACAAGTAAATACTTACATTGTCCTTGTGCTTGTGGAAGAGGTCCCACCAAGTCGATGCCCCACTGTGCGAAGGGCCAAGCGCTCTTGATGGGCGTCAAGTTAGCAGCCGGAGCCACGATACTCGGGGCGTACCTCTGGCACGCGTCGCATGATCGGACCAACGCCGTTGCTTCTTTGTTCATCGTGGGCCAATAGTAGCCCAAGTTCAACACCTTCCTCAAAATGGATCGGGCCCCTTCGTGACAAGCCGCGATCCCTTCATGCATTTCCTTCAAGATTCGGTTGGTGTCGGGTTCTGCTACACACTTTAGGTACGGAGTCGAGAACCAGCCCTTCTTGTACAGCTGATTGTCCTGCATCACATAATTGGACGCGATCCGACATATCCTGTCTGCTGCTACCTTATCCTCGGGGACTGCCCCCGTAGTCAGGTACGCGACTATCGGGGTCATCCAAGTGGGCTCCTCCTCCGATTTTGCTTCAATGGTGCACACCTGCGTGGGGTCAATGTTTGACAGGATCACCTTCTCCAGGAAGTGCACCTTCCGATTTTCTTCTAAGGGTGCCCCCAGGGCAAATTTGCTCAAGGCGTCTGCCTCTATGTTCTTCTCCCTCGGGATAGCCTCGATATCGAAGCTTTTGAAGCTCTCTCTCAGGGTTTGTACCTCTCGCAGATACTTCTTCATTATCGGACTCTTTGCTTCGTATCGTCCTTGAACTTGGTTCACGATTAACGCTGCGTCACACTTCACTCTCAAGTGATCGATTCCAGTGCCTTTAGCGATTTTTAGGCCCGTGATAAGAGCTTCATACTCCGCTTCGTTGTTTGTGGCTTTGAATGTTAAAGCCAAGGCATATCGGAGCGGTTCACCTTCACCCGGTGGTATCAACAAGAAGCCCGCTCCTGATCCGTCTGAACTTGCAGAGCCATCCGTGTACATTTCCCAGATATTTTCTTTGTTTGGCTGTTCTGATTGCTCTATCCTCTCTGGTTGTTCTTCTATCGGGACCTCCATGGTTGCCCCCTCTACAGGGCCCGTTTCTTCTAGATCGGGGGCTGTAGATTCTGCTATAAAGTCTGCCAATGCCTGGCCTTTGATTGCCGTTCTTGGAGCAAAGTGTATTCAAAACTCACTGAGCTCCACTGCCCATTTCACCAATCTCCCCGACGCATCCGGTCGGTTCAAAAAATGCTTCAAAGGCTGGTTCGTTAGCACAGTGATCTCGTGTGCGTGGAAATATGGCCTTAGCTTCCGAGCAGTAATTATCAACGCAAAGAGGTACTTCTCAACGGCGGGATAGTTCAATTCAAATTTGTCAAATGCCTTGCTTACATAATAGACGGGGACTTGATTACCCTCGACAACCTTTACTAACACAGAGCTAATAGCAAATTCAGAAACAGCCAAATAAAGGAAGAGCGGCTCGCCTGGAACCGGTTTCGCCAGCGGCGGGAGTGTGCGAAGATGTTGTTTGAGTGCGTGGAACGCCTCTTCACATTTGGCGGTCCATTCGGATTTTTTGTTGGCCCTCAAGACTTCAAAAAATGGCATGGATCGGTCGCTGGCTTTGGACAAGAAGCGGTTCATTGCAGCTAGTCGGCCATTCAGTACTTGCACCTCCCGATGGTTTATCGGAGACTGCATCTCCTCGATTGCCCTCAGCTTCTCAGGGTTCACTTCAATTCCTCTTTGGCTCACCGTGAAGCCCAAAAATTTCCCTGAGTGGACTCCGAAGGCGCATTTCGTCGGGTTCAAGCGAACTTGATGAAGCCTCATCCGCTCAAACGCCATGGTAAGGTTGTGCACGTGATCCTCGGATTGTCGGGACTTCACCAGCATGTCATCCACGTAAGCTTCCATGGTTTCTCCCAGCATGTCCCCAAACAGTTTGTTCACCATCCGCTGGTAGGTTGCCCCGGCGTTGATCAACCCGAAAGGCATGACATCGTAGTGATAGATGTCGCTGTCTGCATAAAACGCAGTGTGGGGGGCGTCTTCTTTGGCCATCTTGATCTGGTTGTAGCCCGAATATGCATCCATGAAACTCAGCAGCTCATGTCCCGATGTGGCATTCACCAGCTGGTCAATCCTCGGGAGTGGATAGCAATCCTTTGGACAAGCCTTGTTCAGGTCGCGGAAGTCCACGCACATTCGCCACTTCCCGTTAGTCTTCTTCACCAGTACTGGATTGGCGACCCAAGTCTGGAATCGAAGCTCCTTAATGAAACCAGCATCGAGCAACCTGCCCACCTCCTGCTGGATCGCAATCTTCTTATCCGTGCCCATCGGACGCCTCTTCTGCGTGATAGGTTTGATCGCGGGTTCTATCTTCAGCTCGTGTACGATCACGTCGGGGCTGATTCCTGGCATATCGCTGGGGGACCAGGCAAACAGCTCCTTGAACTCTTTCAGCAATTCCACCAATTTTTGGGCTGTCTCCTCAGTTAGAGCAGACCCGATTTTCACCTTCCTCTGGGGGCCGTCGATCTCGACTTCTTTCAGATCTTCTACGGGGGCGGGACGCCCAAACTCTTCTCTGGGATCTGTGTCTGTCTGGAGGACAGTCATAGCCTCTCGCCTCCTCCTCCGGGTGGCATTAACATAGCACTTTCGGGAAGCCACCTGGTCGCCTTTGACCTCTCCGACTCCGTGGTCGGTCAGGAACTTCATCTTCTGGTGTACCGTCGAGGCAACCGCCATCAGGGGATTGATGGTGGTTCTCCCGATAATTGCGTTGTAGGTCCCCGCAGAATCAACCACGACAAATTCCACATTCCTCCTTTCTGACTTCCACCCACTACCAAACTCCACTGGTAAGGTGATTACTCCCAGCGGGTAGGAAGTTGAGCCAGAAAACCCGACCATCGGGAAGTTTGCTTCCTTCAGATCCTTCTTCGTCTTCCCCATGGCTTCCAGCGCGTCCATGAATAGAATGTCGGAGGAGCTCCCTCCGTCGATTAGGATTCTCTTCATCTCGAACCCATCTACATCCAGGGTTACCACCAGGGCATCGTCGTGCGGAGTCTCCACGCCTATGAGGTCCTCCGATGAGAAGGAGATCACCATCTCTTCCTTCAGGGTCCAAGATCGGGACCTCTTACCCAGCACCACCGCTGTAGGGATCCTAGAGGCGTAAACCTCTCGAGCGGATGAGGTATCTCCTCCAGCAGCAAATCCTCCATGAATCACGTTGATGACTCGTCTTTCTTTGCGAACACCAGATGACTCTGGATCAGTTCTCTTCTTCTTCGGGGACCGATCGCGGGATCGGGAACGGGACCGCGATCGAGACCGAGAGCGGGACCTGCAGCGTTTGTCCCCGACGAACTCCTTGAGCTTTCCCTTCTGGATTAGCTTCTCAATCTCCTTCTTCAGCTCCCGACAGTGATTAGTGTCATGGCCATTTGCGCGGTGAAACCGACAATAGCGATCTGTGCGGGACCCCAGGAATTCTCCATCTTTCTTCGGGGGGTATCTGGAGATAAATTGTCGTTCCATGACTGTCAGTGCTTCCGCCATGGAACAGTTAAGAGGAATGTCGAGATCTTCCTGCTTATCCTTTCTTGGAGGACGCCTATCCTCCTTTCGACCAGAGCGACCTCGGTCCCGACTGCCCTCTGGTTTGCCCCTTGACTTACGATCATCGAAAGGCTTGCTTGACTGCTTTCCCTTGTTCGATTTCGGGGGCTCCAGTTCTCCCGCAGCTATCTTTGACTCCTGGACATCAATCTGCCGCTTCACCCTCTTCTGCAAAGCCTCCATATTCCACACAGCCTTCTCAGCCACGCTGTGCATCAAGTCGGAGCCATAGGGGGCTGTCAGGTTCCGAATAAAGGTGCGGATGGTCTCGCCCTCCGAGATTTCCTCGTCTATCTCTGCTACGCTGGCTGTGTACCGCTGGTAATAGTGTGCCAGCGACTCGTCGGGCCTCTGCACCACCTGGGTTAGAGACCTCACGCTCTTCAACAATCGTCTGCGGCCCTGATATTGTCGAATGAAGCGGTCGTGCATATCCGCCCAACAGGTAATGCAGCCTGGGGGCAGGCTAAAGAACCAGGTCAAGGCTCTTTCTCCAAGGGTGTTTGGGAACAGTGTACACACTATATCTTCATTCGGGGCTCTACCCAGACACGCCATAAGATGCTTCTGGACATGACGGACTGGATCTCCTTCGCCATCATATTCCTTAATCTCGGGGATACCCAACCCAGGCGGGGCGAGGGTGTCTATTAGTCGGGGGACGAAGGGATGAGTGGATCGATCCCTCAGCTCCGACACCAGCGGCTTTTGTTCTCCCATACAGATGTTCACGATCTTTACTACTTGTTCGGGAGTGATGAGACCATTCAGGGGAATGGTCCTGTGCTGTACTGGTCCTGGCCCATCAACCACGAACCTTTCCGGCTGACCGGTTGCCCTACCTCTGTCCTGGCCTCGGGGCGGGGCTTCCTGTGCATTCTGACCCTTTGTTGGTAGGGTTGCTTCCTCCAGCGGGGGCATCTCCTCCTGCCTCCTGGCAGCCTCCCTTCGGTCCAAGAGAGCCTCGACGGCCGCCAGAAACATGGGCATGGCTTCGGCCACGGCCCTCGTCAAATCTGCAGCTGGGGGAGCCTCCTGCCCCCTGTTATCCTGGTGTTGAGGGGCAACGTCTTCGGGATGCGATCCATTGTGTCCTCCTGTCTGGGAGAGCTCAGCCGGGGGATGGTTCTGGTTTTCCCCTTGTTCCGGTACTGAACTCAGGTTCGTTGCAGCGGGGTGACGGGAACCACCGGATTGTCCTCTCTTGTTCTTGCCAGCCGCCATCGATCGAGTAGAAGGCATATTAGCTTTTTGTTTGGTTCCCACAGACGGCGCCAATGTTGGATCACGGTGGAACTCCGGTACGGATCTTGACGGCAATCCTAGCTCCTTTGCTCCACGTAATCCTGCAAGAGGGGATAGACCGGGCGGTGACCCAGAATCCGTCTCCGATGCTTAAATGATTCTCTCGTATGACTGGCAAGCAACAATCTCCAAAGTATATCGAACTTAACGTAAGTGATCTGAGGTGACCTTCTGCCCTTTTATAGGCAAAAAGGTGCCTCAGGTACCTGGCGAACCGTTAGGGGTGGTTAGCCCGTATCCTGCTTATCTCGTACACGATCTCGCGTATCTTAGCCATGCCCCGCGTATCTCGGCCACGATCCGTGTATCTTAACCACGTTCCGTATATCTCGGCCACGCCCCGCATATCTTGGCTTTATCCTCTGGTAACGAGTCCCGACTCCCGTCGGGGACTCCAGAGTTATCTCGTTGTGTCATCGCTCGGGGCACCTCGTCATCGTGACAGGGCCAATCATTCTCAGGGATTCATCATCGGGGCCTTAAAGGCTTCTCATCGGGAGCTTCTAGCTCCACTGTCGGGACCGACTCTGTCGGGACCCTGCTTCGTCGGGACTCCCTTCATCGGGACCCGTCTCCTAGGTCATCTTGACCCTTACTCTGGGCCTGGTGGGCCTGTTTGCCGTTTCCTCACCGTTAAAGGGCCTGACGGCTATAGTCGGACCCATCAGAACTCATGCTTAGCTTATATAATTCTACTGCTCAAGTAAATTATCACATGCTAATCCATCCTCAACATTCATGCTTACGAATCATGCGTGGTCAAACCATTCAAACATTCATATTTGGCGAGTGATTTACACTTTTAAAAACATTTGAGCTGACTTTCAATTCATGCTATAAATCAATCATGCGTACTTCTAGACATGTATCCTAAGCAATATCAACCATCACAACATGTCTATCCTAGTGCGCAACTCATTAATTGAATAATAGGGCTATGCCCACAATAATATGCATAATCCAGCTAGATTGACATAGTCAAGATGACAGTTTTAATCATGCAATAATATAAATTAAATAGAAATTGCAATTAAGCCCACTAAATGTTTCAGTCCCAAAATCATGCATTTCCGAGATTCATCCCCATAATCGAAACTAGGCATCATGTTTAAATAAATCGATGAAATATTAAACCTTTGAGCATTGTGTAGGTAATCTAAAGTTCGAAAACTTTGGATTTAAATATTTGACCATCCTATTTTATTTAATTAATTCAGTCCAGATTAATTAATTACGGTTAGGTTTAAAATAGAATTTCGGTTTGGTTTGTCACTCAAAATTGGGTCGGTTCGACCTGTTAGATTACGGGGAGAAATCACTACGGAAACTAAATCATGGTACATGCTAGTAATCGAAATTACACAGCGGAAGATTCGCACATACCTCAACATTTAGTCCCAAGAACTTTGCAGGAGGGAGTTCGCGATCCTCAGGTCGGCACCCGTAGCGGTTCTTGTGAAGGAAGCCCTACGTGGTATATTCTTCACAGCAAAGCCTCTGATCGATTCTTGGCAAGGGACAGATCTCCGGAGTTTTTGCTCGAAGGCAAATTGGCACACCCTTGGTGGATGCTAGGTTCGGCCGATATAGGTTTATTTGAGGGGGAGGGTTTTCTCTCAAATCACCACTTGAAGGGAATTGTGATTAACCCTAATAAAACCGCTAACTACCCCTATATAAATGAGGAGTAAAGTGGACAAAAATCCACTTTACCTCTACCTAAATTTTGGCCGGCCCATGCTTAGTATAGTGAGGCCCAATTTGGGGCCTCTCATGTCAATTGAGATTTGGGTCTGGTACAATGTCCTAAAGTGACATGTACCCAATTAACTTAGCTAACATATACATATAATGGGCTTCCATTTACGGAGCCCATCACCATATGCTTACAGCTCCCACTTACCGGAATGGGATGGTGCCTGTTAATGTATTGTCATCCAAATCTGCATCAACATTTCACTCATTCGATCTAGTCCTTAGCTTCCGAATAGTTCATACGAGGTTTTCCGTGCGACCGGAAGACACGACGGGCGTCGTGGTACTTATCTGTTATGAGTGTTGTAGCGCCCGCGGAACGTTGATTTCCTTTTCTCCAATCAACATGTTATAAACAACATTTATATAGTGTCGCGCTGTATCCTAGGTCAACTGATAATTCTCCTTTTGCCTAGTTTCTGTTGGATCACGGGCGAAGCTCCGTTACGTTCTTGACGGAAAGCTTGGACTCCTGGGCTCCGCAAAATCCTGCAAAAGGGGATGACCTGCGTGGTGACCCAGAATCCCTCTCCGATGCCTAAATGAGTATATGATCAATGGAGTGGTAAGCAGTAATCTAAGTTCGTATTAGAGAATGTCTTTTCTGAGGTAACTTCCTCCTTTATATAGGAGGGGAAGTTACTCAGTTACCTGAGACTGCGCCCGGCAGTTTTACCCACGATTCTGCATATCTCGTTCGGGATTCCATATATCTCGCCCCACGCTCCGCGTATCTCGCCCACTCTCCGAGTATCTCGGGCACGCCCTGCGTATCTCGGGGGAGGCTATCTATATCTCAACCCTTTCCCCACTACTCTATCTAGTAGGCGGGTTTCTCGGCCTTATCCTCTGATCACAAGTCCCAATTCATATCGGGGACTCCAGAGTTATCTCATTCTAGGTCACCGCCCAGGACCTTCTTGTCTCACGAGACAGGTCCAGCCTCCTCGGGGCTTTATTATCAGGGCCTTCTCAAAGGCATATCGGAGCCTACTCAGAGGCTTACTTTCGGGAGCATTCAGCTCATATATCGAGACTGCTAAAGTCGGGACCCTTCATACTGGGCTTCTGGGCCTTCCAGGCCTTTCACGAGGCCCACTGGACTTACTCGCCGTCTATTGACTGTTAACGGGGCTAACGATTACATCAGAACCCATCATTTGCCCCCAAGACATGGGGGACTTGCAGTCCGTCGTGTCTTCCAATCTCGGACCTCCCGACTTCATTGTCGGAGGCTTTTATCTCCATGCCTCCCGATATTGCCATCGGAGGCTTTTGTCTTGAGACCTCTTGATATCTCCATCAGAGGCTTTTGCCTTGAGCACAATTCTTGATTAACAAAGCTTCTCACTCATGATTGCCTTAGGTCTACCGGACTCTAGGGTCAGTTGCCAAATCCGAGGAGACTCCTCGGTTACCGCAGCATTAAATGCTGGGGATAATGAAACGACGCCCAAACCGGTGTGACTGCTGCTTTCTGGAAAGGCACTCATTACGTCACTAACGTCTCTTCCGTACCGTGCCTATAATCTCGGCGATCAAGATTGAGTCGTTTCATCTTCAACGGTTCAGATTGAATCCGTCCAGCTGTCCTTTTGCCTATAAAAGCCAAAACCCTGGCACTATTCACTCTTCCTCACCGTTTCAATTTCTGGAATTCTGCCATTTTCAAACCTCGAAGCTTCTTCTCCAAGTTTCTTTTGCCCTTCCAGTGATCCAAGGCCTTCAGCCCTTCTTCATCTTTTCCGAGAAACCATCAACAATGTCTGGTAATGTTTTCATTCTCTGCTTCCACGATTTGCTGACATTACCTTCTCTTCCTTTCTTAAGTTTTTCTGTTTGTAACCATTTTTAGACGAAGCTAGTTCCGGGGAAAGGACCCCTTTTACCTTTGAGCTTGCCATTAACGAAATTTCATAGACCTCGTACGAGGTTGCTCTCCGAGAGGGCTGCATTACTTCGGACTGGGAACCCCGCTTCCCTTACGAGTCTCACCCAACCACCCGAAGAAAGCATATCGTCACGCGTCCTCGAGAGGGGGAGGTGTTCGTCTCCACCGGGCAGATAAATGCTGGGATTCGATTCCCTTTTTGCGGGAACCTGGTGGAGATGTGCAACTTTTACCAGACGCATCCCTGCACCTTCTCTCCACATGCCATCCGCGTGTGGAACGCTTTCCAGGTTCTATGCCTCCGGCAGCGGTGGACGTACAATTTGCTACTCTTCCGCACCTTCTACGGAATGAAGTGTAATAAGGCTGGTGTTTGCTCCTTCACTCCTCGACTCCCCAAGTGGAAAAAGGAGCAACTTTCACGTTTCGGCTGGGATAGCGAGACCTGGAAGTTCAATAAGGATCGGGTGCTGATTCGCGACTCGGGGTCTGACAATAGCGGATGGAAGAAGTATTACTTCTTCGTCCAGATAGCTCAATCCCATGGCCCAAATGGGAGGTTGTGGCGGACCCTGCCCCCAAGCTCGAAGTCTACACCGAGGATGACTTCAACACTCTCCAGCTGGTCCAGCTTTACCGTTGGGGGGAATCCTTCATTCCCCTCGACGCCAACAAGCTCGTGGAGAGAGACTTGATTCATATCGCAGTCCGGCTCCTCGATTCCGTTTCCAAGGATTTGGTCATCTGGGTAACACTTCTAACCACTTTGTCTTTTCATTTTTGCAGCCAAGAAGGCATCTCTGCTGACCCATCTCATGTTGAAGCAGGGAGAGACCGATGTCGTCCAAGGTAGCTCCAAGCGGAAGCGGAAGTCGTTGAAGAAGGGAACTTTCTGCTGTTCCTCCGACTGAAGAGCAGGTCGGGACGGCCAAGCGGGCCAGAAGGGAGGAGATAGACCAAGCCTTCGGCGTCACCACTGCTGAGGAAAGTAAGCGCGTTCGCCTCGCTATTAAGAAATATAGGAGGTTGGTTCCCAAGGAGTTTATCCCCGCTGATCGGGAGTCGCGGGTCCGAGAAATTAAGTATATACTTCGAGGAGAAACCCCCCGCGTCCTCAAGGCGGGATACTACAACTTCTTTGGAAAGGACCAACATCTCGAGCGCCAAATCATCTGGTGCCCCCATGATACTCTGCCAGATTTTATTCGTCCCGCCACCGCAGGTCCATCGGAGACCCTCACTCCAGGGCAGGCTGCGACTCCAGCAAGGGCCGTGACTCCACAGGAGCCGATGCTGGAGGATGCCCCGACGGAAGCTCAGTTCCGTCAGGTTACAAATTTGGAGGCTTCCCCCTCCTCCGAGGAGGCAAATGAAGGCGGCCTGCTCCCCCGCCAAAGGCCAGGTCGAAGCACCCTGAGGCCAGTTGTGGAGGATGTGTCTCGGAGTCCTCCCCCGGAGTTCCGCTCTCCGACTCCCGAGCTTCCGACCGAGGTGGCCCCTCCGACCGAGGCTTCCAGGGTCATCCCTCCTCTCCTCGTGGATGAGAATCTTTACAAGGTTTTCACCCCCGACCAGGAGACGGTTCCATGGAACCCGATCGAGTCTCTCCAGGGGGTCTCACTCCATCGGGGAGACCTTCAGCCTGAATTGGCCCTGCATCTGCTGGCAGGGTCAATTCCACCAGCCTTGAGGCGTCCAATCTCCTTGGCGCGGGAGGACCTCGAAGAAGAGCTCCGCAACATGGCTATCCGTCGGATGGAGGTAAAACTTTACTCTCGCTTTTATTCTTCCCTTCATTGTTCTTGCCTTCGATCATCGGATTTTAATCCCTTTTTCTCTTTTGTCTTAGGAAACCGCGGACCAGCAGCGCTGCTTCGGCTTCATCCTGGCTCTGAAGGGTGCTTTGGAGGAGGCACAAGCCAAGTCGTACCCCGACGCGTTGGCCAAGCTCCAAGCAGACCTCGACGAGGCTGTAGCGGCCAGGAATAAGATAGCCAAGGAGCAGGCTCTCCTTGGTGAGAAGGCTCTGGGCCTGCACAAGCAGGTCCAGGATCATGAGGTCGTGCTACGTCGGGAGCGGAAGATGCTCCAGGAGG
This sequence comes from Clarkia xantiana subsp. parviflora, assembly GCA_036873135.1. Classification (NCBI taxonomy): domain Eukaryota; kingdom Viridiplantae; phylum Streptophyta; class Magnoliopsida; order Myrtales; family Onagraceae; genus Clarkia; species Clarkia xantiana. Next base: position 16,328,327 of record JAPTYO010000001.1, read on the forward strand.
AACAGCGGCGGCACGAGGTGGAGAAGGGGCAGCTCATCCGCGAGAAGGACATTCTCGCGGAAGCTCTCGCGGAGGCCAAGGCGGGACTTGAGGCCAAGTTGGCTGAGGCAAAGGCTCAAGGCCACGAGGAGGGTCGCCAACAGGGTCACGAGGAAGGCCGCCTACAGGGTCGTGAGGAGGGCCGCGAGGAGTATCGGAACTCTGAAGATTTCCAGGCGGATGCCGTGGGGTTCTGCAAAGCCGAGGTGGAGAACGTTCTGTTCAATGCCGTCGAGGAGCTCTACACGGCATACGAGGATTCCATCGACTTCAAGAAGTCTGAGACCCTCGCCCCTTTCGCGGAGAAATACTTCAACCTTCCCGCGGAGAGTGATGAGGCCGATCCCCCTGCAGGTGCCACGGACCCGACTCCAGCTGTGGAGCCTTCTGCCCAAGACCCCTTGATTCCTGCTCCCTCCGAAGCTGCTGAGGACCCAACTTCCAACAAGGACCAAGCTTAATGCTCTATTTTTTAAGTCCTTGTAATTTTCCTCCGTGTATCCTCCTTATCTTTTGTATCGGAACCTTTAGGCCTTTGAGCCCTTATAAGAAATTCCTTCCATCTGTTTTGGTCTCGATAACCATTACACTGTTTAAAGTGACTTTAGATTCGTTACATAAAACGTTCTGATGCATCATTTAAGATGATTTCATACATCCTTCCGATGCTTTACTCGGGACTTCACCACTTAAGGTTTCTCGTCCATATCACTTAATGTAATTCTCGTATGTCTTTCACGACATTTTCCTCGGGACTTCACCACTTAAGGTTTCTCATCCGTGCCTTTCAAGGCAATTTTGTACATCACTTAAGATGATTTTCCGCACCCATTAAGGCTTTTATCGCGCCATTTCAAGATGACTTAATCGTACCCCTTAGGGCTTTTATCGCGTCATTTTAGACGACTTAATCGTACCCCTTAGGGCTTTTTCGTACCCTTTAAGGCTTTTTGCCGCATCATGTAGACGAATTACGCGGACCCGTTTAGGGATTTTTCGTACCCTTTAAGGCTTTTTGCCGCGTCATATAGACGACTTACGCGGACCCGTTTAGGGCTTTTTCGTACCTAGGCTTTTGGTTGCATCATAAAGACGACTTACTCATACCCCGTAGGGCTTTTGTCCGTACCTCGAAAGGCTTTTTATCGCGCCATAAAGGCGACTTACTCGTACCTCGTAAGGCATTTGTCGCGTCCTTCAGGACGTCTTACTGACAGTTAGAATAAATCTAAAAGCAATTTGATCGGAAGCAACTTCTTTTATTAATAACTCAAAGTTTTGCTTACATCGGATCGACAGATAACTTGCGCCATTCGCGGCGGCTTAACATCACGCACCTCTAAAGGCGACTTAATTTCAAACATGATACTTCTTCAAGTGTGCGCCACTGAAGGAATGTTTCAACGTCTTGCCATCAAGGTCTTCTAGCTTGTATGCATTCGGGGCTGGCATCCCTACGATCTTGTAAGGTCCCTCCCATTTCGGCGATAGCTTGTTGATCCGATCTTGATGGACGAACTCGTTCCTCCGCCAGACAAGTTCTCCCACGAAGAATTGTCGGGACTTGACACGCCGATTATAATATCGGGCTGTTGCCAAACGCATCCGAGCCTGAACTTCGTCAGCCTTCCACCTTTTCTCTTCAAGCAAGTCCAAGTCCAGACGTCTTATCTCCTCGTTCGTCAAACGCTCGTAATACCTCCTGCGATGGGACGCCACCGCTATTTCCACGGGACCAACTGCTTCCGTTCCATAAACAAGGCCAAACGGAGTCTCTCCTGTCGATTGCTTGGGTGTTGTTCTAACAGCCCACAGCACGTTTTCAAGCTCATCTAGCCAATGATCCTGCAAGGCGTAGACCCTCTTCTTCAAGCCATCCTTCACGATCTTGTTGGCTGACTCGACTTGGCCATTAGTCTGAGCATGGTGGACGGAAGCTGTCCGATGCTCGATGCTCAATTCCTCCATATACTCCTTCAACTGAGCCCCATTAAACGGAGGGCCATTATCGCTGATCAACACTCGCGGAACCCCATACCGGGATATGATCTGAGTCTGGAGAAACTTGAGGATCTGGTGCCCCGTCGTCTTGGCCAACGCCTTAGCCTCTATCCACTTCGAGAAGTAATCGATGGCTACGAGTAAATACTTGCACTGACCTTTTGCTTGTGGAAGGGGTCCCACCAAGTCAATGCCCCACTGCGCGAATGGCCAAGCACTTCTAATGGACATCAAGTCCGCGGCAGGAGCCACGATATTCGGAGCGTACCTCTGGCATGCATCACAGGATTGGACCATCGTTGTCGCTTCCTTGTTCATCGCAGGCCAATAGTAGGCTAAATTCAACGCCTTCCTCACAATGGATCGGGCCCCTTCATGACAGGCCGCGACTCCCTCGTGCAGCTCTCTCAGGATCCGATTCGTATCAGGCTCCGCCACACATTTCAAAAAAGGCTTTACATGCCCCCTCTTGTATAACTGGTTGTCCACCATCACGTAGTTGCTCACGATCCGATGCAACCTAACATCTGCCACTTCATCATCAGGGAGTGCCCCCGTAGTCATGTATGTGACTATCGGGATCATCCAGGTAGGTTTCTCTTTTTCCTCTGATCCTGCTTCAATAGCGCATACCTCCGACGGATCAATGGTTGAGATGATTACTTTCTCCAGGAAGTGCACCTTCCGATTCTCCTCGGGGGCCACTCCAAGGGCAAACTAGCTTAAGGCGTCTGCCTCCGCATTTTCTTCCCTCGGGATTGCCTCAATGTCGAAGCTTTTGAAGCTTCCCTTCAAAGTCTGCACCTCGTGCAAATACTTCCTCATTGTCGGGCTCTTGGCTTCATAGTTCCCCTGGACTTGATTCACGATCAAGCAGGCATCGCACTTCACTTTTAAATGGTTGACTCCTGTACCCTTGGCGATTTTAAGGCCCGTGATGAGAGCCTCATACTCCGCTTCATTGTTGGTGGCCCTAAACGTCAAGGCCAAGGCATATCGTAGGGGCTCGCCTCCACCGGGCAGTATCAACACGAATCCTGCCACCGATCCTTCTACACTTGATGAGCCATCAGTGTACATCTCCCAAGTGTTCTCCTCATTTGGTTGTTCTGGCTGTTCTGCTATCGGGACCTCCATAGTTGCCCCCACTGCAGGACCCGCTTCTTCTAGATCGGGTGCTGTAGACTCAGCTATAAAATCCACCGTTGCCTGGCCCTTAATAGCTGTCCTCGGAGCAAAATGAATATGGAACTCCGTAAGCTCGATGGCCCATTTCACCAATCTCCCCGACGCCTCCGGTCGGTTCAAGAAGTGATTCAAGGGCTGATTAGTTAACACCGTAACCTCTTGCTGGATCGCGATCCTCTTATCAGCGCCCATCGGACGCCTCTTCTGGGCGATAGGCTTGATCGCGGGGTCGATCTTCAGCTCGTGCACTATCACGTCGGGGCTGATTCCTGGCATATCGCTCGGGGACCAGGCAAACAGCTCCTTAAACTCCTTCAGGAGCTCAATCAACTCTCAGGCTCTTTCCTCCGACAAAGCAGACCCGATCTTCACCTTCCTCTTAGGTCCGTCAATCTCAACCTCTTTTAGGTCCTCCATGGGGGGCGGGACGCCCAAACTCTTCTCGAGGATCGGCATCAGTCTGTAGGACAGCCATGGCCTCCCTCCTTCTCCGCCGGGTGGCATTAACATAACATCTTCGTGACGCCACCTGGTCACCCTTGACCTCTCCGACCCCATTGTCAGTCGGGAATTTCATCTTCTGGTGGACGGTCGAGGCAACCGCTATGAGAGGATTGATGGTGGTCCTCCCGATGATAGCGTTATACGTCCCCGCAGACTCTACCACGACGAAATCCACGTTCCGTCTCTCCATCTTCCAGCCACTACCGAACTCCACCGGTAAGGTAATCATCCCCAACGGATAGGAGGTAGATCCAGAGAACCCCACCATCGGGAAGTTCACCTGCGTTAGGTCCTTCTTCGTCTTTCCCATGTCTTCCAGGGCGTCCATGAAAAGAATGTCAGAGGAGCTCCCTCCGTCTATCAGGATCCGCTTCATCTCGAATCCGTCCACGTCCAGGGTCACGACCAAGGCGTCGTCATGAGGGCTCTCCACGCCTATCAAATCCTCCGCTGAGAAAGAAATCACCATTTCTTCCTTTACAGTCCACGACCGGGACCTCTTGCCTAGCACCACAGCAGCAGAGATGCGAGAAACATAATTCTCCCGAGAAGCGGAGGTGTCTCCTCCCGCTGCCATTCCTCCGTGAATGACGTTAATGGTTCCCCGCCTCTCCTTACGGGCACCGGAGCCGGAGGATTCCGGCTCAACCTTCTTCTTCTTCGGAGATCGATCCCGGGACTTGGAACGGGACCGCGACCGGGTTTTGGAACGGGATCGGCACCGTCCCCTTCCGACGAACTCCTTCAGCTTCCCCTTCTGGATCAGCTTCTCTATCTCCTTCTTCAGCTCCCGACAGTTATCTGTGTCGTGACCATTGGCTCGATGGTACCGACAGTAACGATCAGAGCGTCCTCCCAAGAACTCGCCTTCTTTCCTCGGGGGGTATCGGGCGAGACCCTGCCGATCCATCACCGCTAGCACGGAGGTCATCGAACTGTTGATGGGAACATTACGACCCTCGCGGTTATCTTTCTTCGGAGGACGCCTGTCCTCCCTTCTATCGGGGCGACCGCGGCTCTTACTTCCCTCCGATTTTTTGGTCCCTTTGCGATCATCCGACAGTTTGGACGATGGCTTTCCTTTTCCTGACTTCGGAGGCGATGGGTTCCGATGTAATCGTCAACCCCGTTAAACAGCCAATGGACGGCGAGTAGGTCCAGTGGGCCTCGTGAAAAGCCTGGAAGGCCCAGAGGCCCCGTACAAAGGGTACCGACTTTGGCGGTCCCGATACATGAGCTGAATGCTCCCGACAAGAAGCCTCTGAGTAGGCCCCGATATGCCTTAGTAAAGGTCCCGATTATAAAGCCCCGCGGAGGCTGGACCTGTCTCGTGAGACAAAGGGTCCTGGATGGTGACCTAGAATGAAGACAACTCTGGAGTCCCCGACAGAAGTTGGAACTTGTGATCAGAGGATAAGACCGAGAAACCCGCCTACTAGATAGAGTAGTGGGGAGACGGTTAAAGATATAGATAAACTTCCTCGAGATACGCAGGGCGTGCCCGAGTACGTGGAGTATGGGTAAGATACGCGGAGCGTGGGGCGAAATCTACGGAATCCCGAACGAGATATACGGAATCGTGGCGAGATATGCGGAATCGTGGGCAAAACGACCAATCACGGCCACAGGTAACTGAGTAACTTCCCCTCCTATATAAAGGAGGAAGTTACCTCAGAAAACACATCATTTAATACGCACTTAGATTACTGCTGCCACCCCATTGATTACATACTCATTTAAGCATCGGAGAGGGATTCTGGGTCACCACCCAGGTCATCCCCTTTTGCAGGATTACGCGGAGCTCAGGAGTCCAAAGCTTTTCGTCAAGGACGTAACGGAGCTTCGCCCGTGATCCAACATTGGCGCCGTCTGTGGGAAACTAACAAAAAGCCAAAATAGTTTCTACCAGATAATGGCCGGTGGTGGCAAGAAGAAACAAGTTCAAGCCGGCAGCTCTCGCCCCGCTGGAACCGTGAATTCACCGTTGCCGGAACATGTTGCTGAACAAGGTGAATACCCTTCTGTTTCCCAGACAGGGGGGCATGGTGATGAGGAGGTCTCAGTCCGAGACACGACACTGAACAGGCAAGATGTCCCGCGAAGGGAGGTGGATGCTCCCCCAAACCCGGTGGGGCACAGAGAGGAGGTCCCGCGAAGGGAAGCAGGCTCTTCTTCAAACTCGGAGTTAGCCAAGGCACTAGCAGATGCTATGCCTATGTTTTTGGCAGCCATGGAGGCTCTGTTGGACAAGAGAGAGGCCGCCAGGAGGGCGGAGGAATTGCCTCCGCGAGAAGAGCTGCCTCCACCTCCTCCGAGGGTGGTTCCAGAAGAACAGGAGGTTTAGGAGGTTCAACCCAGGAATAAGGGTAAGGAACCTACGCACTTGGAGAAGTTCGTGGTCGACGGCCCAGGACCAGTGCAAAACAGGACCATTCCCCTGAATGGTCCCATCACCCCCGATCAGGTGGTGAAGATCGTCAGCATCTGCATGGGTGACCAGAAGCAGATGACATCGGAGTTAGGGATAGATCCAGCCATCCTTTCATTCCGCGGCTGCTGGATACTGTCGCCCCGCCAGGGCTAGGCATCACGACCATCAAGGAGTACGATGGTGAAGGAGACCCGGTCCGCCATGTTCAGAGACATGTCCAGGCTTGCATGGGAAGAACCTCGAACGATGACCTCGTGCGTTTCGCTGTTCCCGATCACCCTGGGAGAAAGAGCCATGACTTGGTTTTTCAGCCTACCGCCAGGGAGTATCACGTGTTGGGCTGATATGCACGATCGCTTCATCAAGCAGTATCAAGGTCGGAGGCGTCTTCTGAAGAGTGTAAGGTCCCTGACCCAGGTGGTGCAGAGACCCGACGAATCGTTGGCATATTACTACCAACGATTCACTGAGAGTGCCGCGGAGATCGATGAGGAGATATCGGAGGGGGAGACCATCCGCACTTTCCTTCGAAACCTATCCGCTCCATATGGGTCCGATCTGATGCACAGTGTAGCCGCGAAAGCTGTGTGGAGCATGGAGGCCCTGCAAGCGAGGGTGAAACAGCAAATCGACGTCCAGGAGTCGAAGATTGCTGCCGGAGAGCTTGACCCTCCAAAGTCGGGAAGAGGAAAGCCATCGTCCAAGCTGTCGGATGATCGCAAGGGGGTGACAAGTCAGAAGGGAGTAGGAATCGTGGTCGCCCCGAGAGAAGGGAAGATAGACGTCCTCCGAAGAAGGACAACCGCGAAGGTCGAAGTGTTCCCATCAACAGCACGATGACCTCCGTGTTAGCTGTAATGGATCGGCAAGGCCTCGCTCGATACCCCCCGAGGAAGGAAGGAGAGTTCTTAGGAGGCCGCTCTGATCGTTACTGTCGGTACCATCGAGCAAATGGTCACGACACAGATAACTGTCGGGAGCTGAAGAAGGAGATAGAGAAGCTGATCCAGAAGGGGAAGCTGAAAGAGTTCGTCGGAAGGGAGAGGTGCCGATCCCGTTCCAAAAGTCGGTCGCGGTCCCGTTCCAAGTCCCGTGATCGATCCCCGAAGAAGAAGAAAGTTGAGTCGGAACGTTCCGGCTCCGGTGCTCGTAAGGAGAGACGAGGGACCATTAACGTCATTCATGGAGGAATGGCAGCGGGAGGTGACACCACTGCTTCTCGGGAGAATTATGCTTCTCGCATCTCCGCTGCTGTGGTGCTAGGCAAGAGGTCCCAGTCGTGGACTTTAAAGGAGGAAATGGAGATTTCTTTCTCGTCAGAGGATTTGATAGGCGTGGAGAGCCCCCACGATGACGCCTTGGTCGTGACCCTGGACGTGGATGGATTCGAGATGAAGCGGATCCTGATAGACGGAGGGAGCTCCTCCGACATTCTTTTCATGGATGCTCTGGAGGCCATGGGAAAGACGAAGAAGGACCTGACGCAGGTGAACTTCCCGATGGTGGGCTTCTCCGGATCGACTTCCTATCCGGTGGGGACGATTACCTTACCGGTAGAATTTGGTAGTGGCTGGAAGATGGAACGGCGGAACGTGGATTTCGTCGTGGTAGAATCGGCGGGGACGTATAACGCCATTATCGGGAGGACCACCATCAACCCTCTCATGGCAGTCGCTTCAACTGTCCACCAGAAGATGAAGTTCCCGACTGACCAAGGTGTCGGAGAGATTAAGGGTGACCAGGTGCCGTCACAAAAGTGCTATGTTAATGCCACTCGACGAAGAAGAAGGGAAGCCATGGCTGTCTTACAGACCGATGCTGATCTTCGAGAGGAGTATGGGCGTCCCGCCCCCATGGAGGACCTGAAGGAGGTAGAGATTGATGGACCTCGAAGGAAGGTGAAGATCGGATCTGCTCTGTCGGAGGAAAGAGCCCGAGAGTTGATCGAGCTCCTGAAGGAGTTCAAGGAGCTGTTTGCCTGGTCCCCGAGTGATATGCCAGGAATCAGTCCCGACGTGATTGTGCACGAGCTGAAAATTGACCCCGCGATCAAGCCTATCGCGCAAAGGAGGCGTCCGATGGGCGCGGATAAGCGAATCGCGATCCAGCAAGAGGTGGGCAGACTGCTCGACGCTGGATTCATCAAGGAGCTCCGATTCCAGACATGGGTTGCTAACCCAGTCCTGGTGCGAAAAAGAAATGGAAAGTGGCGGATGTGTGTCGATTTCCGCGACTTGAACAAGGCCTGCCCGAAAGATTGCTACCCGCTCCCGAGGATTGATCAGTTGGTGGATGCCACATCGGGACATGAGCTGTTGAGCTTCATGGATGCCTACTCCGGATACAACCAGATCAAGATGGCGAAGGAGGATGCCCCCCACACAGCTTTTTACGCTGACAGCGACGTCTACCACTACGACGTGATGCCCTTCGGATTAATCAATGCCGGAGCAACTTACCAGCGGATGGTAAACAAGTTATTCGGAGACATGTTGAGGAAGACCATGGAGGCCTATGTGGATGACATGCTCGTGAAGTCCCGACAGGCAGGAGATCACGTCCAAAACTTGGCGGCGGCGTTTGAGCGGATGAGGTTCCATCAGGTTCGGTTGAACCCGGACAAATGTGCTTTCGGGGTGAACTCGGGAAAGTTCCTGGGGTTCATGGTGAGCCAGAGAGGAATCGAGGTGAATCCCGAGAAGCTACGAGCAATTGAGGAGATGCAGTCCCCGAAGACCCATCGGGAGGTTCAAGTGCTGAACGGCCGGTTGGCCGCGATGAATAGATTCTTATCCAAGGCGAGTGACAGAGCCATGCCATTTTTCGATGTGCTAAGGGCCCACAAGAAGTTTGAATGGACCGACAAGTGCTAGGAGGCATTCCAGGCACTCAAGCAGCATCTCCGTACCCTCCCGCCGTTGGCGAAACCAGTTTCAGGCGAGCCGCTTTATCTCTATTTGGCTGTTTCTGATGTTGCTGTTAGTTCTGTTTTGATTAAGATTGTCAAGGGCAACCAAGTGCCTGTCTATTATGTAAGCAAGGCATTTGCCAAATCAGAAATGAACTATCCCGCCATTGAGAAGTATCTCTTTGCGTTAATTGTTGCCGCTCGAAAGATCTGACCTTACTTCCATGCCCACGAGGTTACGGTGTTGACAAATTAGCCCTTGAAGCACTTTTTGAACCGACCGGAGGCGTCGGGGAGATTGGTGAAATGGGCCATCGAGCTTACGGAGTTCCGTATACATTTTGCTCCGCGAATTGCTATTAAGGGCCAGGCATTGGCAGATTTTATAGCTGAGTCTACGGCACCCGATCTGGAAGTAACGGGTCCCGCAGAGGGGGCAACCATGGAGGTCCCGACAACAGAGCAGCCAGAACAGCCAAATGAGGAGAACACTTGGGAGATGTACACTGATGGTTCATCAAGTGTAGAAGGATCAGGGGCAGGATTCGTATTGATACCGCCCGGTGAAGGCGAGCCCTTGCGATATGCTTTGGCCTTGACATTCAAGGCCACCATCAATGAAGCGGAGTACGAGGCTCTCATCACAGGCCTCAAGATTGCCAAGGGTACGGGGGTCGACCATTTGAAAGTAAAGTGCGATGCCAGCTTGTTCGTGAATCAGGTTCAGGGGAACTATGAAGCCAAAATCCCGACAATGAGGAAGTATTTGCATGAGGTGCAGACTTTGAAGGGAAGCTTCAAAAGCTTCGATATCGAGGCAATCCCGAGGGAAGAAAACGCGGAGGCAGATGCCTTAAGCAAGTTTGCTCTAGGAGTGGCCCCTGAGGAGAATCGGAAGGTGCATTTCCTGGAAAGAGTAATTCTCTCAACCATCGATCCGTCGGAGGTTTGCGCTATTGAAACAGGATCGGAAGAAGAGGAGAAGCCCACTTGGATGACCCCGATGGTCACGTACCTGACTACGGGGGCACTCCCCGATGACGAAGTGGCAGCTGTCAGGCTACGTCGAATTGCAAGCGATTACGTGATGGTGGATAGCCAGTTATACAAGAGGGGGCAAGTGAAACCTTTTCGGAAATATGTGGCGGAGCCTGGTACGAATCAGATCCTGAGAGAGCTACACGAGGGAGTCGCGGCCTGTCATGAAGGGGCCCGATCTATCGTGAGGAAGGCGTTGAACCTAGGCTACTATTGGCCTTTGATGAACAAGGAAGCGACAACGATGGTCCAATCCTGTGATGCATGCCAGAGGTGCTCCAAATATCGTGGCTCCCGCCGCGGACTTGATGCCCATATGGAGTGCCTGGCCCTTCGCGCAATGGGGCATTGACTTGGTGGGACCTCTCCCCCAAGCGAAAGGTCAGTGCAAATATTTACTCGTGGCTATCGATTACTTCTCAAAGTGGATAGAGGCTAAAGCATTGGCCAAGACGACGGGACAGCAGATCCTCAAGTTCCTTCAAACTCAGATCATATCCAGCTATGGGGTTCCTCGAGTGTTGGTCAGCGACAATGGCCCTCCATTCAATGGAGCTTAGTTGAAGGAGTACCTGGAGGAATTGAACATCGAGCATCGGACTGCTTCAGTCCGCCATGCTCAGACCAATGGCCAAGTAAAATCAGCCAACAAGATCGTGATGGATGGCTTGAAGAAGAGAGTCTACGCCTTGCATGGCCATTGGCTGGATGAGCTTGAAAACGTGCTGTGGGCTGTTAGAACAACAGCTAAGCAATCGACGGGAGAAACTCCGTTTGGCCTGGTTTATGGCACGGAGGCAGTCGCTCCCGTGGAGATAGCGGTGGCGTCCCATCGCGCGAAATATTACGAGCCTCTGACAAACGAGGAAATGAGACGTCTAGACTTGGACTTGCTCGAGGAGAAGAGGTGGAAGGCTGACGAAGTCCAGGCTCGGATGCGTCTGGCAACAGCCCGATATTACAATCGGCGTGTCAAGTCCCGACAATTCTTCATTGGAGAACTTGTCTGGCGGAGGAATGAGTTCATTCATCAAGATCCGATCAACAAGTTATCGCCAAAAAGGGAGGGACCTTACAAGATCGTAGGGATGCCAGCCCCGAACGCGTACAAGCTAGAGGACCCTGATGGCAAGACGTTAAAACATTCCTTCAGTGGCGAACACTTGAAGAAGTATCATGTTTGATATTAAGTCGCCGCGAATGGCGCAAGTTATCTATCAATCCGATGTAAGCAAAGCTTTAAGTTATTAATAAAAGAAGTTGCTTCCGATCAAATTGTTTTTAGATGTATTATAATTATTAGTAAGACGTCCCGAAGGACGCGACAAAAGCCTTCCAAGGTACAAGAAAAGCCTTCTGAGGTACGAGTAAGTCGCCTTTATGGCGCGACAAAAAGCCTTTCAGGGTATGGACAAAAGCCCTTCGGGGTACGAGTAAGTCGTCTTTATGATGCAACCAAAAGCCTAGGTACGAAAAGACCCCAATGGGTCCGCATAAGTCGTCTATATGATGCGGCCAAAAGCCTTAACAGGTACGAAAAAGCCTTAACAGGTCAGCGTAAGTCATCTATATGATGCGGCAAAAAAGCCTTAACGGGTATGATTAAGTCGTCGGGAAGGACGCAATAAAAGCCCTTAAGGGGTACGATTCAAGTCATCTGAATTGGCGCGGTAAAAGCCTTAAGTGGTGAAGTCCCGATTGGACGAGAAACCTTAAGTGGTGAAGTCCCGATTAGATGAGAAACCTTAAGTGGTAAAGTCCTGATTGGATGAGAAACCTTAAGTGGTAAAGTCCTGATTGGATGAGAAACCTTAAGTGGTGAAATCCCGAGTAAAGCATCGGAAGGACGTATGAAGTTATCTTAAATGGTGCATCGGGACGTTCTGAGTAACAAGTCTAAAGTCGCTTTAAATAGCGCGAATAATTATCGGAACCAGAATAGTTGAAAGAAACTGCTTATATATATAAAGGCTCGAAGGCCAAAGGGGTCCGATACATAGGATAAAGAAGACAAGGAGGAAAAACACAAGGACTAAAGATATAGAGCATTAAGCTTGGTCCTTGTTGGAAGAAGGTTCCTCAGCAGCATTGGAGGAAGCAAGGTTCGGAGGGGCCTGGGCGGAAGGCTCCGCAGCCCGCGGAGTCGGGTCCACGGCAGCAGTCTCTTCACTCTCCGCGGGGAGGTTGAAGTACTTCTCCGCGATGGGGGCGAGAGTCTCGGACTTCTTGAAGTCGATGGAATCCTCGTAGGCTGTGTAGAGTTCTTCGACGGCATTGAACAGGACGTCCTCCACCTCGGACTTGCAGAACCCTACAGCATCCACCTTGAATTCTTCAGAATTCCGATACTCCTCGCGGCCCTGCAGACAGCCCTCCTCGCGACCCTGCAGGAGACCCTCCTCGTGACCATGCCGGCGACCTTCCTCGTGGCCCTGGGCCTTGGCCTCAGCAAGTTTGGCCTCAAGCCCCGCCTTGGCCACAGCAAGAGCCTCCGCGAAAACACCCTTCTCGTGGAGGAGCTGCCTCTTCTCCGCCTCATACCGCTGCTGATCCACCTGGACCATCTTCCGCTCCCGACGCATGACAGCCTCGTGATCCTGAACCTGCTTGAGCAGGCCCGAAGCCATCTCGTCAAGGAGAGTTTTCTCCTTGGCCATCTTATTCCTGGCCGCCACCGCCTCGTCGAGGTCCACCTGGATCTTGGCCAACGCGTCGGGGTCTGACCGAGCGTGAGCCTCGTCCAAAGCACCCTTCAGAGCCAGGATAAGGCCGAAGCAGCGCTGCTAGTTCGCGGTGTCCTGAGAGAAGGAAGGAAAAGATCAAGATGCTGTAATCGGAGACAAGAGTGTTGAAGAGAATAAAATAAAGATGAAGTTTTACCTCCATCTGACGAATAGGCATATCGCGGATCTCCTCCTCAAGATCCTCCCGCGCCAAGGATAGGGGCCGCCTCAAGGCTGGAGGAATTGACCCCGCCAGCAGATGTAGGGCCAATTCAGGCTCAAGGTTTCCCCGGTGGAGTGGAACCCCTCGGAGAGACTCGATCGGGTTCCAAGGCATCATCCCCTGGTCAGGGGTGAAAATCTTGTAAAGATTTTCATCCACGGGGAGAGGGGGGATGGCCCCGGAACTTTCAGTGGGAGGAGCCACCTCGGCTGGTGGCTCGGGAGTCGGAGTGCGGAGCTCGGGAGGAGGACTCCGGGACACATCCTCCACAACGGGCCTCAGGGTGCTCCGGCCTGACTTGCGGCGGATCAGGCCCCCTTCAGCAGGCTCCTCGGAAGAAGGAGAAGCCTCCAAATCAGTCACCTGACGGAACCTAGCTTCCGTCGGGGTTTCCTCCGTCATCGGCGCCGGTGGAGTCGTGGCCCGGGCTGGAGTAGCAGCTCGCCTCGGAGTGGTAGCCTCCGATGGACCTGCGGTGGCGGGACGAATAAAGTCAGGAAGAGTACCTTTAGGGCACCAGATGATTTGACGATCGAAGTGTTGGTTCTTCCCAAAGACGTTGTAATATCCCGCCTTGAGAACGCGGGGGATTTCTCCTCGAAGGATGTACTTGATTTCTCGAACCCGCGTTTCCCGATCAGCAGGGATAAACTCCTGGGGAACCAGTTTCATATATCTTTTAATAGCACGACGGACACGCTTATCTTCCTCGACGGTAGTGACCCCGATGGCTTGGTCAATTTCCTCCCTCCTGGCTCGCTTGGCCACGACCTGCTCTTCGATCGGAGGGGCAGTAGATGGAGTGGCGGAAGAGGAAGCGCCCTTCTTCAGCGACTTTCGCTTCCTCTTGGAGCCACATGGGACGGCATCAGTCTCGCCCTGCTTCATAATGAGATGAGTCAGCAGAGAAGCCTTCTTGGCTGCAAAAGTAAAAGACGAAGTGATTAGAAGAGTTACCCAGATGACTAAATCTTTGGAAACAGAATCGAGGAGCCGGACTCCGATGTGAATCAAGTCCTTCTCCATGAGCTTGTTGGCGTCGAGGGGTATGAAGGAATCCCCCCAACGGTAGAGTTGGACCATCTGAAGAGTGTTGAGGTCGTCCTCAGTATAGACCCCGAGCTTGGGGGCAGGGTCTGACACGACCTCCCATCGGGGCCACGGGACAGAGCTGTGTTGGACGAAGAAGTAATACTTCTTCCATCCGCTGTTGTCAGACCCCGAGTCACGAATCAGCACCCGATCCTTGTGGAACTTCCAGGTTTCGCTATCCCAGCTGAAACGTGAAAGTTGTTCCTTTGTCCACTTGGGGAGTCGGGGGGAGAAGGAGCAGACACCAGCCTTGTTGCACTTCATTCCATAGAAGGTGCGGAAGAGCAGTAGACTGTATGTCCACAGCTGGCGGTGGCATAGAAGTTGGAAGGCATTCCACACGCGGATAGCGTGTGGAGAGAAGGTACAGGGGTGCGTCTTGTAGAAATTGCACATCTCCACCAGGTTCCCGCAGAAGGGGAATCGAATCCCCGCGCTTATCTGTCCGACGAAAACGAACACTTCTCCCGCCTGAGGACGTGTGACGATGTGCTTCCTCCTGACAGCAGGCTGAGACTCATAGGGGAAACGAGGTTCCCAATCCGGGGTAATGCACCCCTCTCGAAGGGCAACCTCATATGAGGTCTCAGAAATCTCATTGACAGCGAATTCAAAGGTGAAAGGGGTCGTAGCCTCAGAACTAGCTTCGTCTAAAAACGGTTACAAATAAGAGGATTTGAGAAAAGAAGAGCAAACATCAGCAAATCATGAAAATAGAGAAAAAAAAATCCTTACCAGACATGATGGATGATTGCCGAAAGAAGATGAAGAAAGGATCGGAAGATGAAGGCCTGGGATCACTTGAACAGCAGAAGGAACTTGGAGGAAAAGCTTCGAGTGCAAGAATGGCAGAAATTAGGAGGGTGGAGAAGAAGAAGTGAATAATGCTAGGGTTCCGGCTTTTATAAGCAAAAGGACAAACTGGACGGACTTGATTTGGACCATTGAAGATGAAACGATTTAATCTTAATCGTCGAAAACTAAGGGACGGTACGGAAGAGACGGGGTGACGTCATAAGTGCTTTTCCAGAAAGCAACAGTCACGCCGATTCAAGCGTCGTTTCATAATCCCTAGCATTTAATGCTACAGTAACCGAGAAGTTTCCTCGGATTTGGCAACTGCCCATAAAGTCCAGTGGGCCCGAAGTAATCATGAGTGAGAGACTCTGTCATACGACAATTGCACGCAAGACAAAAGCCTCCGATTGAGGTATCAAGAGGTCTAAAAATAAAAGCCTCCGACGGTAGTATCGGGAGGTACGAAGACAAAAGCCTCCGACGGCGAGGTCGGAAAGTCTGAAATCGGAAGACACGACGAACTAAAAATCCCCCATGTCTTGGGGGCAAATGATGGGTTCCGATGTAATCGTCAACCCCGTTAAACAGCCAATGGACGGCGAGTAGGTCCAGTGGGCCTCGTGAAAAGCCTGGAAGGCCCAGAGGCCCCGTACGAAGGGTCTCGACTTTGGCGGTCCCGACACATGAGCTGAATGCTCCCGTCAAGAAGCCTCTGAGTAGGCCCCGATATGCCTTAGTAAAGGCCCCGATTATAAAGCCCCGCGGAGGCTGGACCTGTCTCGTGAGACAAAGGGTCCTGGATGGTGACCTAGAATGAAGACAACTCTGGAGTCCCCGACAGAAGTTGGGACTTGTGATCAGAGGATAAGACCGAGAAACCCGCCTACTAGATAGAGTAGTAGGGAGACGGTTAAAGATATAGATAAACTTCCCCGAGATACGCAGGGCGTGCCCGAGATACGCGGAGTATGGGTAAGATACGCGGAGCGTGGGGCGAAATCTACGGAATCCCGAACGAGATATACGGAATCGTGGCGAGATATGCGGAATCGTGGGCAAAACGGCCAATCACAGCCACAGGTAACTGAGTAACTTCCCCTCCTATATAAAGGAGGAAGTTACCTCATAAAACACATCAATACACACTTAGATTACTGCTGCCACCCCATTGATTACATACTCATTTAAGCATCGGAGAGGGATTCTGGGTCACCACCCAGGTCATCCCCTTTTGCAGGATTTCGCGGAGCCCAGGAGTCCAAAGCTTTTCGTCAAGGACGTAACGGAGCTTCGCCCGTGATCCAACAGGAGGATCCAGCTCTCCGGCAGCAATCTTCGACTCCTGTACGTCGATTTGCTGTTTCACCCTCGCTTGCAGGGCCTCCATGCTCCACACAGCCTTCGCGGCTACACTGTGCATCAGATCGGACCCATATGGAGCAGTCAGGTTCCGAAGGAAGGTTCGGATGGTCTCTCCCTCCGATATCTCCTCATCGATCTCCGCAGCACTAGCAGTGAACCGTTGTTAGTAATATGCCAACGACTCGTCGGATCTTTGCACCACCTGGGTCAAAGACCTCACGCTCTTTAGGAGACGCCTACGACCTTGATATTGCTTGATGAAGCGATCGTGCATATCAGCCCAGCACGTAATACTCCCCGGTGGTAGGCTGAAAAACCATGTCATGGCCCTTTCTCCCAAGGTGATCGGGAACAATGAACATATGAGGTCATCATTCGAAGTCCTACCCATACAGGCCTGGACATGTCTCTGAACATGGCGAACCGGGTTCCCTTCACCATCATACTCCTTGATGGTCGGAATACCTAGCCCGGGTGGGGCGACGGTGTCTATCAGCCGCGGAACAAAAGAATGACTGGATCGATCCCTCAGTTCTGATGTCATTTGTTTCTGATCGCCCATGCAGATGTTGACAATTTTCACCACCTGATCGGGGGTGATGGGGCCATTCAGGGGAATGGTCCTGTGTTGCACTGGTCCGGGACCATCAACCACGAACTTCTCCGGGTGCACGGGTTCCTTACCCTTATTCCTGGGCTGAACCTCCTGAACCTCCTGTTCTGTTTGAACCTCCCTTGGAGGAGCTGGGGGCAACTCCTCTGCCCTCTTGGCAGCCTCCCTTTTGTCCAGCAAAGCTTCCATGGCAGCTAGGAACATGGGCATAGCATCTGCTACTGCCTTAGCCAACTCCGAGTTCGAGGAAGAACCTACCTCCCTCCGAGGGATTTCTTCTCTGTGCACCACCGGATGTGGAGGAGCATCCACCTCCCTTCGCGGGATATCTTGCATGTTCGCCGCCGTTTCTCGGACTGAGACCTCATACCCTTCATCATGCCCCCCTGTCTGGGAAACAGCAGGGTGCTCACCCTGTTCAGCAGCATGCTCCATCAACGGGGAATTCACAGTTCCAGCAGGGCGAGAATTGCCGGCCTGAACTTGCTTCTTCTTGTCACCACCAGCCATCGATCTAGTAGAAACTATTTTGGCTTTTCGTAAGATTCCCACAGACGGCGCCAATGTTGGATCACGGGCGAAGCTCCGTTACGTTCTTGACGGAAAGCTTGGACTCCTGGGCTCCACGTAATCCTGCAAAAGGGGATGACCTGGGTGGTGACCCAGAATCCCTCTCCGATGCCTAAATGATTATATGATCAATGGAGTGGTAAGCAGTAATATAAGTTCGTATTAGAGAATTTCTTTTCTGAGGTAACTTCCTCCTTTATATAGGAGGGGAAGTTACTCAGTTACCTGAGAGTTTCCTCATAGGAACTTCTCCAAAGCATCCGTACAAGTATTCACAACCTTCAACTAATATCCGGTTGGTGGCCACCTTAGTGAATATAAGAGTCGGTGAATTACAGGTGAACTTGACCATCCCCATCGCTCATATCCTTAGTCAAACCCAAGCGGTTTCCAAAGACGTGGTCACTGGCCCTTTTTGTTCAACACTACGCTCGTACACCGGGAAGCAAATATTGAGCCTGACCTTAAAATATGAGTTATGAGTCCGTGAAGATACATTGGGTGCCTCTTCATAAGGCTCCCGGGATCAATCACACGCTCGAGGTGAAGAAGTTTGCGCCCGCCAACATCACGAGGATTCTTTCTTAGCACAACCGAGCTGTGACCCCGTGGTCGGATGTGGCACACGTAGTATGAAGCACGCGTCGATAGCATACCTGAACTTTTAATTTCAAAGGAATGTGACATGTCAAATCATGCTATCGCATATTCTCATCTGGCCCTGAATGTTGATTAATGAAGAACAAAGTTCATCACGACGATCTACAAAACGAATAACATTTCGAGCTACTTCGACACTAGATGATCGTTCTGCGTAATCAAGTTTATCCCCATAATTCTTAGTCAGCCTTGCTTAGTATAGGCCTCCCTCCGCAGCAAGACAACCGTACCTGTGTGACGAGGTAAGGCCCACATTCTACATAATTTTGGTAGAGGATTGCGTCCACCAACGACTTAGTTTATATACCGAAAATTTGATGTAATCAAAACATTATGACGTCGATTGATCATAAACTTAGTTGCAATTCTTTTTCTAACACAATGTAACTTTCTAATATAAAATGTTATCACAGATACATGCCACTACTAAACCCTACGCAATCCAAGCAGTTTTACATGCTTTTCGAATATCTCCCTGCGTAGTGGTTTAGTTAATGGGTCCGCAATCATATTATCAGTGGACAAGTATTCCATAGTGATTATATTGTCTTCTACCATAGATTTAGCATAAAAATATTTCACATCAATGTGTTTGGTCCTACATAATCCACTCATGCATACATAATTCTACTATCCACGTAAATTATCATATGCCAGTAAAATTCATCATACAAACCATACCCATGCTTACGCCTCATGCATCTAATATTCCGAGGAACTCATGCTTGCATACATAATTCTACTTCCAAATAAATTATCAAATGTAGCTACATCCTCAACATTCTAGCATACGTGTCAATGATAATATCTACATATAATAATGTTTACAGATAATATCTACGTGTCAATGACTTGGGGAGTAAGAAATCTATCTACATATTATCTACAGATAATAATGATTATAGATAATATCTACCTTGTAGATAATGAACATCCACTATAGATATATTCATAACAACATATAATTAGTAGTAATAAGCTAGTAGTGATCATTCATCACTCTAATTTATCGAACTTTTGGTTCTTTTAAGTCATTAGAATATATAAAGGAATATCACTAAGCAATGATTTATATCTCTATAATTTATGTACTAATTATATAATTTTTATTTAAAAAAATTTGACTCGTTATATGACGTGATTTAATCTTATATAATCTATATTTATTACGTAGGCACATTGTAAATAATCATTAAAATTGAAAACTTTAAAGGTCACTAGTTATGTTATAATGCCATTTTTTTTAAATGAAATCTCGTAAAAAAATAATAGGTAGTAACTTTTTTAAAAAAAAAAAATTCAAATAGTGTAATACATATTTTATTACAATATAATATATAATATGATTTTTTTTTTCAATCATCATACTTTGGATAAAAAAAATCATTATTTCTTCTAAAAATGTCCCCAAGTTTTAATTTCTCGCGTCCGCTACTGATTATGGTTACAATATTATGTTCTTAACCATGGTTATAACCATCATCATTAAATATATATATATATAATACATACTATAATTTTTAAACCAATATCATTTCCCAATTTCTAATAATATGATTTTGAATTTATGGATCTCTACATGGATTTAAATATCTTTTGAATTATCACATTTCAATTGTATTCACTTTAAAATTTTTGTTGCATTTCTATATATATATATATATATATATATATATGTGTGTGACCAAATTGTCACTTTTCGGGGTTTATAATTTTTACTGAGAGTAACTAGTCAATGTAAGCTATTATTTCTATTACATAATTTGTTTTAATCCATATTGTTCTTTCAATGTTAGAGTTGAAATTATGGAGTTAAGAAAACTTAAGTCAATTAATGATGTACAGGAAGATTATGATTCAGTAAAATGAGCGTAATTCATCAATTAAATGATTATACTTAAAATTACTCTCAATAAGTGAGAGTGCTTCAACAAAACCTATGATCACATTTTTAATGCTTTCAATTTTGCTGCATAAAATATACATGAATATGTCTAATCATTATGTTTATATTTCTAGTTATTAGATAACATCGATCGGAGCTGATGGCGATTGATGATTTGAAGTGATAGGCAATGAAAGACGTGTTGTCTAGTTAAGTGAAATAATGAAATTATGTTTAATTTGGATTTCTTGTATGAAACAGTGAATGTATGTATAATTTGGTTTTTTGAATGAAACAACGGTGTTGTATTAGTTTTAATCGTTAAGGTTAGATTTGATTGTGGTGAAAATCCGTGGTTATGATACAAAAACATAACCACTATGGTAATGATTATGGTGTGAGTGAAAAAAAAAAATATGGTATAGCTATGGTATAAGTGTTAACGTTATATACCATACCTTCATCATCGTCAGCCCTAGATATTGATGGGTTTCGATATAGCCGTTAGGCCCATCAACGACGACTAAACGACGAAGTAGGCCCATTGGGCCCCAAAAGAGGCTTAGAAGACCAATACGAGGGGACCCGACAAGTTCGGTCCCGACATATGAGCTGAACGCTCCCGATGATACGCCTTTAAGTAGGCCCCGATGATACGCCTTTAAGTAGGCCCCGATGATACGCCTTTGAGTAGGCCCCGATGATATGCCTTTGAGTAGGCCCCGATATTGAATCCTTGAGAATACTGGCCCTATCCTGATGACGAGGGGCCCCGAGCGGTGACCAAAGAAGATAACTCTGGAGTCCCCGACATCCGTCGGGACTTGCCACCAGAGAATGAGGCTGAAAAACACGCTCACTATCAACATACTGGGGAAGTGGCCTGAAAAGACGGAACGTGGGCAAGTGGCCGAGATAAACGAAACGTGGGTTAACTGCCCCCAGAAGTTATCGCAAAAGGTAACCGGGGTAACTCCTCCCCTATATAAAGGAAGGAGTTACCTCAGGATTGATACATTGACATTCACATACTCATACTTGCTTGCCTACATCGGATACTCATTTAAGCATCAGAGAGGGATTCTGGGTCACCGCCCGGTATATCCCCTTCTCGTAGGATTACTTGGAGCAAAGGAGTTCAGACTTCCGTCAAGAACGTGTCGGAGTTCCAACCGTGATCCAACACTGGTGCCGTCTGTGGGAAACGTAATGAAAAGCAAAAATGGCTTCTACCCGATCGATGACTGGCAAGCAAAAGAAGAGACAAGGACAATCCGGCGGTTCCCGCCATCCTGCTGGAACTCTGAATTCAGGGCCGCCGGAGCGCACTGTTGATCGGAATGATCCTCCCCCTGCTGTTTCCCAAACAGGGGGGCATCATGATGATCGTGAGGATTCCATTCGGAACTCGTCGGAGAGCCGAGAAGAGATCCCAAGGAGGGACCAGGATGCACCGACCAAGGTGGACTTGGCGAAGGCTGTGATGGATGCCATGCCGATATTCCTGGAGACTATGGAGGCTGTCCTGGACTGAAATGAGGCTGCCAAGAAGAAGGAGGAAGAGCTGCCTACGCCTCCGCCGAGGGAGAATCAGGACGGACAGGAGGCCCAACCCGAGCACCAGGACAAGGGCAAGGAGCCCGTTCAGCCGGAGCAGTTCGTGATTGATGGGCCTGGACCGGTGCAGCACAGGACCATCCCCCTCAATGGTCCCATCACCCCCGACCAGGTGGTGAAGATCGTGAGCATCTGTATGGGGGACCAGAAGAAAATGATATCGGATCCGAGGGACCGATCCACTCATCCCTTTGTTCCCCGATTGGTGAACACCAATGCCCCGCCAGGGCTTGGTATCCCGACGATCAAGGAGTATGATGGTGAGGGAGATCCAGTCCGCCATGTCCAGAAGCATGTTATGGCTTGTATGGGCAGAGCTCAGAATGACGATATAGTGTGTGTTCTGTTCCCAGCCACACTTGGTGAGAGGGCCCTGACGTGGTTCTTCAGTCTTCCTCCAGGGTGCATATCTACCTGGACCCAGATGCATGATCGTTTCATCCAGCAGTACCAGGGCCGTCGGCGCCTCCTGAAAAGCGTGAAGTCCCTGGATGAGGTGGTACAGAGGCCCGATGAATCGCTGGCGCATTATTACCAGAGGTACACCGCCAGCGTGGCCGTGATTGATGAGGAGATGTCGGAGGGAGAGACCATCCGCACCTTCATTCGGAACCTGACAGCACCATATGGTTCCGACCTAATGCACAACGTGGCTGAGAAGGCTGTGTGGAACATGGAGGCGCTGCAAAAGAGGGTGAAGCAGCAAATCGATGTACAGGAGTCGAAGATAGCTGCTGGCGAGCTCGATCCTCCGAAATCAAACAAGGGGAAGCAGTCGTTCAAGACCTCAGACGATCGCAGAAGAAAAGATAAACCCGAGAGCAGTCGGGGTCGAGGCCGTTTCGAGCGGAGGGAAGACAAACGTCCCTCGAAGTCGAACAAGCGGGAGGACCGTTACTCCTCTCATTTGTTCCATGGGTGCTGTGTTGGCGGTGATGGACCGACAGGGTATCGCCAGGTACCCCCCCGAAGAAGGATGGAGAGTTCATGGGAGCTCGCACCGATCGTTTTTGTCGTTTCCATCGTGCCAGCGGTCACGACACTAACCATTGTCGGGAGTTGAAAAAGGAGATTGAGAAGCTGATCCAGAGGGGGAAGCTCAAGGAATTTGTGACTGGGCAATGAAGCCGATCCCATTCCCGGTCCCGCGATCGGTCCCCGAAGAAGGAGAAGCCCGAGTTTTCCAATGCTCGCAAGGAGAAGCGGGTAACCATTAATGTGATCCATGGAGGATTTGCTGTAGGAGGTGATACCATGGCATCTCGGGAGGTCTATGCTTCTCGAATTCTATTGCTGTGGTGTTGGGCAAAAGGGTCCGAAATTGGACTCCGAAAGAAGAAACGGTGATTCCCTTCTCAGCGGAGGACCTAATAGGTGTGGAGACCCCGCACGATGATGCTTTGGTCGTGACTCTGAACGTGGATGGGTACGAGATGAAGCGAATCTTGATAGATGGGGGGAGCTCCTCTGATATTTTGTTCATGGATGCGTTGGAGGCCATGGGAAAAACCAAAAAGGATCTGAAGCGTGCGGACTTCCCGATGGTCGGATTTTCTGGCTCTACCTCTTACTCGGTGGGGATGATTACCTTACCGGTCGAGTTCGGAAGTGGTTGGAAGTCGGAGAAGAGGAACGTTGAGTTCGTGGTGGTCGAGTCTGCAGGGACTTACAATGCCATTATCGGGAGGACCACCATCAACCCGCTAGGGGCAATTGCCTCAACTGTCCATCAGAAGATGAAGTTTCCAACCGACCACGGAATCGGGGAAGTCAAGGGTGATCAGATAGCCTCCAGGAAGTGCTACGTCAATGCCACTCGAAGGAGGAATCGGGAGGCTATGACTGTTTTCCAGACTGATGCTGATCCCCGAGAAAGGGGTCAGAAGAAGACTCTGAATCAGAAGAAGATGCATCCGCATGGACACCTAGCCGAAGAATCCACGGACACTACCTGCCTTTACGGAAGAGCTCCAAATCCTTCAAGCAAATTCAATGAATAGATAGAGTCAACGGTACGCCGTTAGAGTGAGTGCGCTGCCTACACGCGAATTCGCTTCCGAAGAGTTTGGGCGTCCCGCCCCGATGGAGGATTTGAAGGAGGTCGAGATCGATGGACCTCAAAGAAAGGTAAAGATCGGGTCCGCTCTGTTTGAGGAGACGGCCCGAGAACTGATTGATTTGCTGAAGGAGTTCAAGGAGCTGTTTGCCTGGTCCCCGAGTGACATGCCAGGAATCAGCCCCGATGTGATTACTCATGAGCTGAAGATTGACCCCGCGATCAAGCCGGTTACACAGAGAAGGCGTCTGATGGGTACCGACAAGAAGATTGCGATCCAACAAGAGGTGGGCAGGTTGCTCGATGCTGGATTTATTAAGGAGCTCCGATTTCAGACCTGGGTCGCAAACCCAGTCCTGGTGAAGAAGAGCAATGGCAAGTGGCGGATGTGTGTTGATTTCCGCGACCCGAACAAAGCATGCCCGAAAGATTGCTATCCGCTCCCGAGAATCGACAAGCTGGTGGATGCCACATCGGGACATGATTTGCTGAGCTTTATGGATGCCTACTCCGGCTACAATCAGATCAAGATGTCCAAGGAGGATGCCCCTCTTACCGCTTTTTATGGTAATAGTGAAATCTATCACTATGATGTCATGCCTTTTGGACTGATCAATGCAGGTGCAACTTACCAGAGGATGGTGAACAAGCTGTTCGGGGATATGCTAGGAAAAACAATGGAGGCCTATGTGGACGATATGCTGGTGAAGTCTCGACAGGCCGAGGATCATGTTCACAACTTGAACACAACGTTTGAGCGGATGAGGCTTCATCAAGTTCGCTTGAACCCGACCAAGTGTGCCTTCGGAGTGCATTCAGGGAAGTTTCTGGGCTTCCTGGTGAGCCAGAGGGGAATCGAGGTGAACCCTGAGAAGCTGAAGGCAATCGAGGTGATGAAGTCCCCGACGAACCATCGGAAGGTGCAGGTGTTGAACGGCCGATTGGCTGCGATGAATCACTTTATGTCCAAAGCAAGTGATCGATACATGCCGTTCTTTGAAATGCTGAGGGCCAACAAGAAGTTTGAGTGGACTGCCAAGTGCGAAGAGGCGTTCCAGGCACTTAAGAGGCACCTCCGCACCCTCCCGCGGTTGGCGAAGCCCATTCCAGGCGAGCCACTCTATTTGTATTTGGCTGTTTCTGAATTTGCTGTTAGCTCTGTCTTAGTGAAAGTCGTAGAGGGTAACCAAGTCCCCGTCTATTATGTAAGCAAGGCACCCGCCAAGTCTGAAATAAATTATCTCGCCGTTGAGAAGTATCTTTATGCGTTGATTATTACTGCTCGGAAGCTGAGACCTTACTTCCATGCGCATGAGATTACTGTTTTGACGAATCAGCCCTTGAAACATTTTTTGAACCGACCTGATGCGTCGGGGAGATTAGTGAAATGGGCAGTCGAGCTTAGTGAGTTTCGCATTCACTTTGCTCCGAGAACGGCTATTAAGGGCCAGGCGTTGGCGGATTTTATAGCAGAGTTTACATCCCCTGATCTAGAAGAAGCGGGCCCTGTAGAGGGGGCAACCATGGAAGTCCCGATAGCAGAACAGTCGGAACAGCCCGATAACAGAGACATTTGGGAGATGTACACCGATGGCTCCTCAAATTAAGAAGGATCGGGAGCAGGGTTTGTACTGATACCGCCAGGTGGAGGCGAGCCCCTCTGGTATTCCTTGGCCTTAACATTTAGGGCCACCAACAATGAAGCTGAATATGAGGCTCTCCTCACCGGCCTCAAGATTGCTAAAGGCACGGGAGTTGGTCACTTAAAGGTGAAGTGCGATGCTAGCCTGATTGTAAATCAAGTCCAGGGGCGATACGAAGCAAAGAGCCTGATGATGAAAAAGTACCTTCGGGAGGTGCAAACCATGAAGGAGAGTTTCAAGAGCTTCGATATTGAGGCGATCCCAAGGGAGGATTATGTGGAAGCAAATGCCCTGTGCAAGTTCGCCTTGGGGGCACCCCTCGATGAAAGTCGGAAGGTGCACTTCTTGGAGAAAGTGATCCTGTCAACCATCGATCAATCAGAGGTATGTGCCATCGAGACCGGATCGGAGGAGCCCACTTGGATGACCCCGATAGTCGCGTACCTGACTACGGGGGTAGTCCCCGATGATGAAGTAGCAGCCGGCAAATTACGCCGAATCGCGGTCAATTATGTGATGGTGGACAACCAGCTGTATAAAAAGGGGTATTTAACTCCTTACTTGAAATGTGTGGCTAAGCCCGACACAGATCGGATCCTTAGGGAGGTGCACGAAGGATATTTGGCTTGTCATGAAGGTGCCCGATCCATCGTGAGGAAAGTACTGAACCTGGGCTATTATTGGCCCTCGATGAACAAGGAGGCAACGATGTTAGTCCGATCCTGTGACGCCTGCCAGAGGTATGCCCCGATATCGTGGCTCCAGCTGCCGACCTGATGTCCATCAAGAGTGCTTGGCCCTTCGCGCAATGGAGGATCGATTTGGTGGGACCCCTTCCAGTTGCAAAAGGTCAGTGCCGATATTTAATTGTGGCTATTGATTATTTCTCAAAGTGGATAGAGGCTAAAGCATTGGCCAAGACAACGGGAAACCATATCCTCAAATTCCTTCAGACCCATATCATATCCCGATACGGGATCCCCAAGGTATTGATCAGCGATAACGGCCCTCCGTTTAACGGGGCCCAGTGGTAGGAGTACCTGGAGGAACTGAAAATTGAGAATCGGACAGCCTCTGTCCATCATGCTCAAACCAATGGACAAGTGGAGTCAGCCAACAAGATCGTGATGGATGGCCTGAAGAAGAGGGTCCACGCCTTGAAGGGCAAATGGCTGGACGAACTGGATAATGTGCTTTGGGCTGTTAGAACAACGCCCAAACGGTCGACTGGGGAGACTCCGTTTGGCCTTGTCTATGGCACAGAAGTAGTTGCTCCCGTCGAAATAGCTGTGGCATCCCATCAGATGAGGTATTACAAACCTCTGTCGAATGATGAAATGAGGCGTCTGGACTTGGACTTGGTAGAAGAGAAGAGGCGGAATGCCGAGGAGGTCCAGGCTCGGATACGCTTTGCAATGACCCGATATTATAATCGACGAGTCAAGTCGCGACAATTCTTTGTCGGGGAACTAATCTGGCGTCGGAACGAATTTACCCTTTTGGATCGGATCAACAAGATGTCACCAAAATGGGAAGGACCTTATAAGGTCGTGGGGATGCCAGCCCGAAACGCGTATAAGTTGGAAGACCTCGATGTCAATGTGTTGAAGCACTCTTTTAGTGGCGAACATTTGAAGAAATGGTATGCTTGATATTAAGTCGCCTTCAGTGGTGCAAGTTGTTTATCGAAGTCGCCTTCAGTGGTGCAAGTTGTTTATCGAAGTCGCCTTCAGTGGTGCAAGTTGTTTATCGTTTTAATTTGATGTAAACAGGTTTAGGGCCATCAATGAATAAAGAGGTTGCTTCCGACTAGATTGTGCTTAGACTCATCATTCTAAGTATGATTAAATCGCCTTAAGTGGCGTGGCTCCGCCTTAAGTGGCGTAGTTTCGCCTTAAGTGACGTGGATAAATCGCCTTAAGTGGTGTAGCTAAATCGCCTTAAGTGGCGTGGTTCCGCCTTAAGTGGCGTAGTTTCTCCTTAAGTGGCATGGATAAACCGCCTTAAGTGGTCTGCTTAAATCGCCTTAAGTGGTGTGATTATATCACCTTAAGGGGAGTGATTAAATTCCCTTAAGTGGTGTGATTGCCTTAAGTGGCAGCAGTATGATTAAATCGCCTTAAGTGGTGTGGGAAAAATGTCTTAAGCGACGTATCAAATCACTCTAAGTGGTATGATCAAATCGCCTTAAGTGGCGTAGGTAATTCACCTTAAGTGGTATAGCGATAATCGGAACCAAAAGGGATTGATATTATAAAAGCCTGAAAGGTTCGCGACAAAAGAAAGAAATTACAAGGATTCGAAAATAAAGTGACTAAGCTTGATCCTTGGCAGCGTCGAGGGGAGCAGGGTCCACGAGGTCTGTGGCAGAAGGCTCCGCGGTCGGAGGATCGGATCCTGGAAGATTGGTCGCGGGAGGATCGGACTCTTGGAAGTCAGCCGGTGAAGGGTCGATCATCGGGGGATCGATAACTGCTGGGGGCAGTTAATCCAAGTTCGGTTTATCTCGGCCACTTGCCCACGTTCCGTCTTTTCAGGCCACTTCCCCACTATGTTGATAGTGGGCGTGTTTCTCGGCCTCATTCTCTGGTGGCAAGTCCCGACGGATGTCGTGGACTCCAGAGTTATCTCCTTTGGTCACCACTCGGGGCCCCTCGTCATCAGGACAGGGCCAGTATTCTCAGGGATTCAATATCGGGGCCTACTCAAGGGAATATAATCGGGGCCTACTCAAAGGCGTATCATCGGGGCCTACTTAAAGGCGTATCATCGGGGCCTACTTAAAGGCGTATCATCGAGAGCGTTCAGCTCATATGTCGGGACCGACCTTGTCGGGTCCCCTCGTATTGGTCTTCTAAGCCTCTTTTGGGGCCCAGTGGGCCTACTTCGCCGTTTAGTCGTCGTTAATGGGCCTAACGGCTATATCGAAACCCATCATTTGCCCCCAAGACATGAGGGACTTATAGTTCGTCGTGTCTTCCAACTCCAGACTTCCCGATATTCCGAGGATAACCACCGAATCCGAAAAGATTTCTCGATTACTCAACTATTAAATGCGATGGGTGATGAAGCGACGACTTGGGTGCCCGTGCCTGCTTTTTCTGAAAAAGCGCTTTTTAGCTGTTTTGTCGCTAGCGCCTCAACGAAGCGTTTCATCTTCAACGGTCCAGATTACAACGTCTCTCTGGCTACCCTCTCTCCTATAAAACCCCAAATCCTGGCACTATTCAGTTCTCCTCCACCGTTTCATCCTCTTGTGATTTCAAAAGCTCAAGCTTTCCTTTCTAATTTCTGATCAACACTCCGGCAGCCAGGATCTCCGGCCATCAAGATCATCTTCTCTTCTCCGCTTCAACATGTCTTGTGAGATTTCTCCTCCGATTCTGAAGAAACTGTTAGCATAGTTTTTCTTTTGTCTTGATCAACTTACCCGGATTTTTCCAAGAATCAACTGTGCCTTTTCTTGCTCTGATCATTTTCCAGACGGTGAATCCAGTTACGGGGGGAGGAAACCCTTCAAGTTTGATTATGCTTGTAATGAGATTTCAGAAACCGCCTACGATGCAGCTCTCCGGGAAGGATGTATTACTTCCACCTAGGAGCCTCGATATCCCTATCCTCGTCCTCGCATCCCGGGCGACCCTGTGGTCACTCGTCCCCGGGAAGGGGAGGTATTTGTCTCCACCGGGCAAGTATCGGCGGGGATCCGATTCCCTTTCTGTGGGGATATAGTCGAGATGTGTGAATATTACAAAAAACATCCGACTACCCTTTCCCCACACGCCATCCGAGTGTGGAATGCCTTCCGTGTTCTTTGCCTCCGCCAACAATGGACCTATAGCCTCCGACTTTTCCGCACCTCCGACGTCGGGGTCTGTGCCTTCTACCCGCGGATGCCTAAGTGGAGCAACGCGCAGCTCTCCCGGTGTAGCTGGACTGGTGACACATGAAAGGTCGCCAAAGGTCGGGGGCTCATCACCGACTCGGGGCCCGACAACAGCGGCTGGAAGAAGAATTACTCCTTCATCCGGAACAGCTCCATTCCGTGGCCCCGATGGAGGTTGGGGCAGACCCTCCTTCCGCTTTTCACACTTACTCCGAGGAGGATTTCCAGATTCTCCACTGCATCCAACTCTACCGCTGGGGGGATTCTTTCGCTCCCCTCGATGCCAACTCCATCGGGGAGCGGGATCTGGTTCTGAACGGGATCCGACTCCTTGATGTTGCCTCCGGGGTTCAACTCTTCGTCGGCCCTTCCAACCTCGTTCCTTGGGTAATATTCTAATTGCACCTTTGTTTTCGTCTTTGCAGCTAATAAGGTATCATTGCTGACTAATATCGTGCTTAAGCAGGCGGAGACCGATGCTGTCCAAAGCCCTGCGAGGAAGAGGAAGTCCTCGAAGCGGGCTGCCTCCTCATCGGCACCTCCAACTTCGGAGCAGATCAAGCGGGCCCGGGTGGAGAAGATGGAGCAGATCTTCAACACCCAAACTCCCGATGAAGGTAAGCAGCTCCGATTAGCAATCCGATTATACAGAAAACGTATTCCCAAGGAGTTAATCCCCTCCGATAAGAAAGCCAGAATCGAAGGGATCAACCGTATCCTGCAAGGAGAGACTCCCCGCATCCTCAAAGCGTGTTATTACAATTATTACGGGAAGGACCAGTATCACTCCCGTCGCGCCATTTGGTGTAAGGATCTCGATCAACTTCCTGATTATCCTTCTGAAGCTTCTCATCCTCCAGCTGCAGGTCAATCGGGAGCTGGAGCTTCAGCGGGGGCGCCACCCTCCGACGCCCAGGTCGGAGAGCCCCTTGTTTCACTTCCTGCCCCGCGAGGATCGGGGACTGAAGATGCCCTGACGGACGGTCAGTTCCGTCGGGTGGTTGACCTGGACTTTTCTCACTCTTCTGAGGAGGTGAGCGAGGGTCAACCCCTGGTTCGTTGTCGGGGGGTGAGGCAGACCCCACTGGAATCGACACCCGAAGGGCTGCCTTCATCTTCCCCGGCACAACAGCATTCACCGGTCTTGAGCCTGATTCCTGAAGGGACGACGGGTTCTCACGGCGGCTCGGAAGCGCGCACCTCCGACACTCAGGTCATCCCTCCTCCTCTCCCCTTAGACAGGAGATTTTATCAGCTTTACACTCCCGACCAGGCGGCGGCTCCCTGGACCCCGATCGAGTCATTGCGGGGGGTCCCGCTGCGTCGGGACAATATATCACCGGATCTGGGTCTGCACCTGCTGGCAGGTTCAGTTCCCCCGTCTATGAAGGTTCCACTCTCCATGGCTCGAGAGGTCATCCACGCGGACATTCGCATTATGGTCGTTCGTCGTGTGGAGGTAAGGCTTCCTGTTTTTACACCTAGTATATAATGTAAAATATTCTCATGTACTAACCTCTTCCCTTCTTTTCCACAGGAAATGGCGGACCAGCACCGCTGTTTCGGGTACATCCTGGCCCTGGAGGAGGCCCTGGAGCAGGAGCGAGCCAAGGCGGCCCCCGAGGTCTTGGCCAAGCTCAAGGAGGATATGGCTGCCTCCGAATCGTCGAGGGATAAGTTGGTTAAGGAGCAGGCCCTCCTTAACCAGAAGACTCGGGACCTCCTGAGGCAGGTCCACGACTTTGAGCGGTTACTGAAGCAGGAGCGACAAAAGCTCAATGAAGAGCAGCAGGGGTGCGCGGAGGATCGGGACAGGCTTGTCCTCGAGAAGAAGGCCCTTGAGGACGCTAAGGCGGGGCTGGAGGCTGAGAAGGTCCTTCTCACCAACCGGTCCCAACAGATGGAGTGGGAGATTGCCGAGTTCCCCGCCAAGCTGGCTGAAGCTGAGGCCAAGGGTCGGGAAGATTACCGGGGCTCCGAGGCTTTCCAAGTGGACGCGGTGAAGTTCTGTACGGCGGAGGTTGAGACCACCTTACTTAATGCTGTCGAGGAGCTCCATCTTGAGTATGGTGGTGCCATCGACTTCACCAAGTCTCAGACTCTCGCCCCCTTCGCGGAGAGGTATTTCAATCTTTCCGAGGAGAGCGATGGGGCCAACACCCCCAAGGGGGCTGCGGGTGCTGAAGGCACGGTGGAGCCTCCAAGTGCAGACCTCCCGACAACTGATCCCCCGATGATCGACCCTTCACCGGCTGATTTCCAAGAGTCCGATCCTCCCGCGGCCAATCTTCCAGGATCCGATCCTCCGACCGCGGAGCCTTCTGCCACAGACCTCGCGAACCTTTCAGGCTTTTATAATATCAATCCCTTTTGGTTCCGATTATCGCTATACCACTTAAGGTGAATTACCTACGCCACTTAAGGCGATTTGATCATACCACTTAGAGTGATTTGATACGTCGCTTAAGACATTTTTCCCACACCACTTAAGGCGATTTAATCGTACTGCTGCCACTTAAGGCAATCACACCACTTAAGGTAATTTAATCACACCCCTTAAGGTGATTTAATCACACTACTTAAGGCGATTTAAGCACACTACTTAAGGCGATTTATCCATGCCACTTAAGGCGAAACTATGCCACTTAAGGCGGAACCACGCCACATAAGGCGATTTAGCTACACCGCTTAAGGCGATTTATCCACGCCACTTAAGGCGAAACTAAGCCACTTAAGGCGGAGCCACGCCACTTAAGGCGATTTAATCATACTTAGAATGATGAGTCTAAGCACAATCTGGTCGGAAGCAAACTCTTTATTCATTGATGGCCCAAAACGTGTTTACATCAAATTAAAACGATAAACAACTTGCACCACTGAAGGCGACTTCGATAAACAACTTGCACCACTGAAGGCGACTTAATATCAAGCATAACATTTGTTCAAGTGTTCGCCACTAAAAGAGTGCTTCAACACATTGCCATCGAGGTCTTCCAACTTATACGCGTTTCGGGCTGGCATCCCCACGACCTTATAAGGTCCTTCCCATTTTGGTGACATCTTGTTGAACCGATCCAAAAGGGTAAATTCGTTCCGACGCCAGACCAGTTCCCCGACAAAGAATTGTCGCGACTTGACTCGTCGATTATAATATTTGGTCGTTGCCAAGCGTATCCGAGCCTGGACCTCCTCGGCATTCCGCCTCTTCTCTTCGACCAAGTCCAAGTCTAGACGCCTCATTTCATCATTCGACAGAGGTTCGTAATACCTCATCCGATGAGATGCCACAGCTATTTCGACGGGAGCAACTTCTTCCGTGCCATAGACAAGGCCAAACGGAGTCTCCCCAGTCGACCGTTTGGGCGTTGTTCTAACAGCCCAAAGCACATTTTCCAGTTCGTCCAGCCATTTGCCCTTCAAGGCGTGGACCCTCTTCTTTAGGCCATCCATCACGATCTTGTTGGCTGACTCCACCTGTCCATTGGTTTGAGCGTGATGGACAGAGGCTGTCCGATTCTCAATTTTCAGTTCCTCCAGGTACTCCTTCCACTGAGCCCCGTTAAACGGAGGGCCGTTATCGCTGATCAATACCTTGGGGATCCCGTATCGGGATATGATATGGGTCTGAAGGAATTTGAGGATATAGTTCCCCGTTGTCTTGGCCAGTGCTTTAGCCTCTATCCACTTTGAGAGATAATCAATAGCCACAATTAAATATCGGCACTGACCTTTTGCAACTGGAAGGGGTCCCACCAAATCGATCCCCCATTGCGCGAAGGGCCAAGAACTCTTGATGGATATCCGGTCGGCAGCTAGAGCCACGATATTTGGGGCATACCTCTGGCAGGCGTCACAGGATCGGACTAACATCGTTGCCTCCTTGTTCATCGAGGGCCAATAATAGCCCAGGTTCAGTACTTTCCTAACGATGGATCAGGCACCTTATGACAAGCCAAATATCCTTCGTGCACCTCCCTAAGGATCCGATCTGTGTCGGGCTTAGCCACACATTTCAAGTAAGGAGTTAAATACCCCTTTTTATACAGCTGGTTGTCCACCATCCCATAATTGACCGCGATTCGGCGTAATTTGCCGGCTGCTACTTCATCATCAGGGACTGCCCCCGTAGTCAGGTACGCGACTATCGGGGTCATCCAAGTGGGCTCCTCCTATCCGGTCTCGATGGCACATACCTCCGATTGATCGATGGTTGACAGGATCACTTTCTCCAAGAAGTGAACCTTTCGACTTTCATCGAGGGGTGCCCCCAAGGCGAACTTGCTCAGGGCATCTGCTTCCACATTATCCTCCCTCGGGATCGCCTCAGTATCGAAGCTCTTGAAACTCTCCTTCAAGGTTTGAACCTCCCGAAGGTACCATTTAATCATCGGGCTCTTTGCTTCGTATCGCCCCTGGACTTGATTCACAATCAGGCTAGCATCGCACTTCACCTTTAAGTGACCAACTCCCATGCCTTTGGCAATCTTGAGGCCGGTGATGAAAGCCTCATATTCAGCTTCATTGTTGGTGGCACTAAATGTCAAGGCCAAGGCATATCAGAGGGGCTCGCCTCCACCTGGCGGTATCAGTACAAACCCTACTCTCGATCCTTCTGAATTTGAGGAGCCATCGGTGTATATCTCCCAAATGTCTCTGTTATCGGGCTGTTCCGACTGTTCTGCTATCGGGACTTCCATGGTTGCCCCCTCTACAGGGCCCGCTTCTTTTAGATCGGGGGTTGTAGACTCTGCTATAAAATCCGCCAACGCCTGGCCCTTAATAGTCATTCTCGGAGCAAAGTGAATGCGAAACTCACTAAGCTCGACTGCCAATTGCACTAATCTCCCCGACGCATCAGGTCGGTTCAAAAAATGTTTCAAGGGCTGATTCGTCAAAACAGTAATCTCATGCGCATGGAAGTAAGGTCTCAGCTTCCAAGCATTAAAACGCATAAAGATACTTCTCAACGGCAGGATAATTTATTTCAGACTTGGCGAGTGCCTTGCTTACATAATAGACGGGGACTTGGTTACCCTCTACGACTTTCACTAAGACAGAGCTAACAGCAAATTCAGAAACAGCCAAATACAGATAGAGTGGCTCGCCTGGAATGGGCTTCGCCAACGGCGGGAGGGTGCGGAGGTGCTGCTTGAGTGCCTGGAACGCCTCTTTGCACTTGGCAGTCCACTCAAACTTTTTGTTGGCCCTCAGCACTTCAAAGAACGGCATGGATCGATCACTTGCTTTGGACAGAAAGCGATTCATCGCGGCCAATCGGCCGTTCAACACCTACACCTCCCGATGCTTCGTCGGGGACTTCATCTCCTCGATTGCCTTCAGCTTCTCAGGGTTCACCTCGATTCCCTTCTGGCTCACCATGAAGCCCAGAAACTTCCCTGAATGCACTTCAAAGGCACACTTGGTCGGGTTCAAGCGAACTTGATGAAGCCTCATCCGCTCAAACGCTGTGGCCAAGTTGTGAACATGATCCTCGGCCTGTCAGGACTTCACCAGCATATCTTCCACATAGGCCTCCATTATTTTTCCTAGCATATCCCCGAACAGCTTGTTCACCATCCTCTGATAAGTTGCACCTGCATTGATCAGTCCAAAAGGCATGACATCATAGTGATAGATATCACTATCAGCATAAAAAGCGGTGTGAGGGGCATCCTCCTTAGACATCTTGATCTGATTGTAGCCGGAGTAGGCATCCATAAAGCTCAGCAACTCATGTCCCGATGTGGCATCCACCAGCTTGTCGATTCTCGGGAGCGGATAGCAATCTTTCGGGCATGCTTTGTTCAGGTCGCGGAAATCAACACACATCCGCCACTTGTCATTGCTCTTCTTCACCAGGACTGGGTTTGCGACCCAGGTCTGAAATCGGAGCTCCTTAATAAATCCAGCATCGAGCAACCAGCCCACCTCTTGCTGGATCGCAATCTTCTTGTCGGCACCCATCGGACGCCTTCTCTGTGTAACCGGCTTGATCGCGGGGTCAATCTTCGGCTCATGAGTAATCACATCGGGGCTGATTCCTGGCATGTCGCTCGGGGACCAGGCAAACAGCTCCTTGAACTCCTTCAGCAAATCAATCAGTTCTCGGGCCGTCTCCTCAGACAGAGCGGACCCGATCTTTACCTTTCTTTGAGGTCCATCGATCTCGACCTCCTTCAAATCCTCCATCGGGGCGGGACGCCCAAACTCCTCTCGGGGATCAGCATCAGTCTGGAAAACAGTCATAGCCTCCCGATTCCTCCTTCGAGCGTCATTGACGTAGCACTTCCTGGAGGCTATTTGATCACCCTTGACTTCCCCGATTCCGTGGTCAGTTGGAAACTTCATCTTCTGATGGAAAGTTGAGGCAATTGCACCCAGCGGGTTGATAGTGGTCCTCCCGATAATGGCATTGTAAGTCCCTGCAGACTCGACCACCACGAACTCCACGTTCCTCTTCTCCGACTTCCAACCACTTCCGAGCTCCCCCCATCTATCAAGATTCGCTTTATCTCGTACCCATCCACGTTCAGAGTCACGACCAAAGCATCATCGTGCGGGGTCTCCACACCTATTAGGTCCTCCGCTGAGAAGGGAATCACCATTTCTTCTTTTGGAGTCCAATTTCGGACCCTTTTGCCCAGCACCACAGCAATAGGAATTCGAGAAGCATAGACCTCCCGAGATGCCGTGGAATCACCTCCTGCAGCAAATCCTCCATGGATCACATTAATGGTTCCCCGCTTCTCCTTGCAAGCATTCGAAAACTCGGGCTTCTCCTTCTTCGGGGACCGATCGCGGGATCGGGAACGGGACCGCGATCAGGACCGGGAACGGGATCGGCCCCGTTGCCCAGCCACAAATTCCTTGAGCTTCCCCCTCTGGATCAGCTTCTCAATCTCCTTCTTCAACTCCCGACAATGGTTAGTGTCATGACCGCTGGCACGATGGAAACGACAAAAACAATCGGTGCGAGCTCCCATGAACTCTCCATCCTTCTTCGGGGGGTACCTGGCGATACCCTGTTGGTCCATCACCGCCAACACAGCACACATGGAACAAATGAGAGGAGTGTAACGGTCCTCCCGCTTGTCCGACTTCGAGGGACGTTTGTATTCCCTCCGATCGAAACGGCCTCGACTCCGACTGCTCTCGGGTTTATCTTTTCTTCTGCGATCGTCCGAGGTCTTGAACGACTGCTTCCCCTTGTTCGATTTCGGAGGATCGAGCTCGCCAGCAGCTATCTTCGAGTCCTGTACATCGATTTGCTGCTTCACCCTCTTCTACAGCGCCTCCATTTTCCACACAGCCTTCTCAGCCACGCTGTGCATTAGGTCGGAACCATATGGTGCTGTCAGGTTCCGAATGAATGTGCGGATGGTCTCTCCCTCCGACATCTCCTCATCAATCTAGGCCACGCTGGCGGTGTACCTCTGGTAATAATGCGCCAGCGATTCATCGGGCCTCTGTACAACCTCAGCCAGGGACCTCGCGCTTTTCAGGAGACGCCGACGGCCCTAGTACTGCTGGATGAAACGATCATGCATCTGGGTCCAGGTAGAGATGCACCCTGGAGGAAGACTGAAGAACCACGTCAGGGCCCTCTCACCAAGTGTGGCTGGGAACAGAACACACACTATATCGTCATTCGGAGCTCTGCCCATACAATCCATAACATGCTTCTGGACATGGCGGACTGGATCTCCCTCACCATCATACTCCTTGATCGTCGGGATACCAAGCCGTGGCGGGGCAGTGGTGTTCACCAATCGGGGAACAAAGGGATGAGTGGATCGATCCCTCAGTTCCGACATCATTTTCTTCTGGTCCCCCATACAGATGCTCACGATCTTCACCACCTGGTCGGGGGTGATGGGACCATTGAGGGGGATGGTCCTGTGCTGCACCGGTCCAGGCCCATCAATCACGAACTGCTCCAGCTGAACGGGCTCCTTGCCCTTGTCCTGGTGCTCGGGTTGGGCCTCCTGTCCGTCCTGATTCTCCCTCGGCGGAGGCGGAGGCAGCTCTTCCTCCTTCTTCTTGGCAGCCTCCCTTCGGTCCAGGAGAGCCTCCATAGTCTCCAGGAATATCGGCATGGCATCCATCACAGCCTTCTTCAAGTCCACCTTGGTCGGTGCATCCTGGTCCCTCCTTGGGATCTCTTCTCGGCTCTCCGACGAGTTCCGAATGGAATCCTCGCGATCATCATGATGCCCCCCTGTTTGGGAAACAGCAGGGGGAGGATCATTCTGATCAACAGTGCGCTCCGGCGGCCCTAAATTCGGAGTTCAAGCAGGATGGGATCGTTGGACTGAGTTCCTTCACTTGGTTTGTCTGGTGGTAAGGTTGCTAAAACACCTATGGAAGTGAATGCTAAGTTGACTAGTAGTTTCTATGACAATCATTTGGATTTGAATAAGTTGGATAAACCCCTAGATGATGTGCTCTCTTATAGGAGACTGATAGGGAAGTTTCTATATCTTACCATCACTCGTCCTGATATTTCTTATGCTGTTAGACATTTGAGCCAGTATATGCAGGAGCCGTTGTTTGATCTTATTATTGCTGTTCGATGCATTGATTTAAATTCAAATTTATATCTTTCTTATTTGTTAGTACTCCATTATATGATAAGTTCCATAATGATGAACATGTACAAGACCGATTGGATTAAATTATATTGAATTTAGGAAATAAAACGATTTATACCATGGGTTAAACCTGGTAATAGGCGCCACGCGCGCGTGTGCCTCGAAAGACGGAACACATCGTTTCCAGGTACGAATTTAATGATGAAGTGCTTTAATGAATGAATGCTGAATTTTCATTTGCCTCCCTTCGGGAATAACTTATTTGATACTTATACAACAAAAAGAGGTATGCTTCACAATCTACCACGAACTCGTAAAGTATCAACTGACGCATAAGATGAAAGCCCAATGAACAGTTTAGAGATGGATAAAGTCTTTGAGATGAGTTAGCAAATGAAAATGATGGTGTCGGTAAAATGACTCTCCTGTTATATGCCTTGAACGACAAGTCTGGCAAGGCATTCATATCGATGTACAACTATGTTCCAATAAAATCGGTCAAACACGACGCCATAAAAGCTAAAATGAACGATAACGATGTAAAGCTTATCATCATGCGACATTAATTTGCGTATTAAACAAGTATTTAAATCAAGAGTAGGACAACTACTTTTAGAAGATACATGTTTAAATTAGCTTGGGATAATGGTGTCGTGGTCGAACATGAGACATTACATTCGTTGAGGTCGAATTTCCAACGCTTGATGAAATCAAAACAGACAAAGTCTTGATCAAAATGGAGCAGGATGACAATGATAGTCAGGTCCCACTTCCTTCGAGTGGGAGATTTGAGGCGGCAACGCAAGTGAAT
Source organism: Clarkia xantiana subsp. parviflora (assembly GCA_036873135.1). Taxonomy (NCBI): domain Eukaryota; kingdom Viridiplantae; phylum Streptophyta; class Magnoliopsida; order Myrtales; family Onagraceae; genus Clarkia; species Clarkia xantiana. The sequence continues at coordinate 16,366,966 of JAPTYO010000001.1, forward strand.
GACATGGTAAACGAAGATGGAGACATTTTTTATAGTAAATCTGAACTTGATAATCATGTAGCCGAACCGCTGGATGAAAATCCAATAATACCACAACTACCCATTGTTCCCAGTGGGAGTGGATCAACCAACTTTGTTCCATATCCTAGTGATCTAGGAATTTATCTCGGATGTAAAATCCCGAGACCGAGAGGTCATCCAAGAAAAGTTGTAGGTCAAGGTTCTGCCCTTGTTCCCAGTGGGAGTGATGCTCCGATAAGAAGCATTATTCTGAGTGGGAGCAACGTTCAGACTCAAGATGGGATTAACGAGCCCGGACGAAGTCAAAAGCATCGAACTTCTCCCAAAAAGTATCCCATCGAGAAGGGTGAAATTTTCACCCTAACTTCTGTTGACGAACCGGTAACGGTTCAACAAGCATTGAAAGGACCTCTAGCGATGGAATGGAGGAAAGCAATGGAGGAAGAGATCGTCTCAATGAAAGCCAATTCGATATGGTCTTTAGTTGATTTTCCTGCTAACCGCAGAGCCATAGGGGCTAAGTGGGTTCTAAAGCTGAAACTCACTGCTGATGGAAATTTCGGGCGATACAGCGAAAGGATACACCCAGCTTCACGGAGTGGACTTTAATGAAACATACTCACCGACTGTGCGTTACACCACAGTCTGGGCCATTGTAACCCTGGTCGGATGCCTCGATCTGGAGCTGCACCAAATGGATGTTAAGACAACGTTCCTCCACGGAAACATGGAGGAAGAGATCTATATGGAGCAACCAGAGGGTTTCATTACTCCTGATAAAGAACGAAAAGTTTGTAAACTCCAAAAATCCATTTACGGTCTTAAACAATCGTCTCGGCAATGGTACCGCGGATTCAACGAGGAAATCGTTGGAAACGGATGGCGTAGTAGGTCTGGACGCCTAGCATGAAACAGTAAACCTCCACGAGGATCTATCCGTGTATACTAAGACCTCTGAGTCTAAGTACGTCATCTTAACCTTATACGTGGATGACATACTCATTGCTGCAAACGATCTGAGTTTCATGAATGAATCAAAGTCCTGGTTAGCATCTGTATTTGAGATGAAAGACATGGGAGAGGCTACGTACATCTTGGCCATTAAAATTTCTAGAGATCGTGCCGCCCGGAGGTTATGTCTATCTCAGGAAGGTTATATCAACAAACTGTTGAAAAGGTTCAGATTACAAGATTCCAAAAATGTGGAGACGCTGGTATTGTGCGCGTTGTCAAAACGTGACGGCCCGAAGAACCAGCAAGAGCTTGAACAGATGAGGAGTGCAGAGTATTTAAGCATGGTCGGAAGTCTCATGTACGCCATGCTTTGCACTCGTCCGAACATATGTTACGCTGTGGGCCTAGTAGCAAGATTCCAATCAGACCTCGGCTATCAACATTTAAAGGCTGTAAAACTAATCATACGTTATCCGAAAGGTACTGCCGACTACGTACTGTGCTATGAGGATAGAAATTAGAATTGACCGGTTTCGCTGACGCCGACCATGGTGGCAATCCAGACGATCGTAAGTCCACCACAGGAGGTGTCTTTCTCCTTGCTAATGTCACCATCTCATGGACGAGCAAGAAGCAATCTTGTGTCACGCTATGTACGATGGAATCAGAATTCGTTGATCTCTCCTAAACTGCGCAAGAAGCGGTCTGGCTGAAAAGGCTTCTTACTGCACTGCTTGATGTTGATGTCGGGAGTAAGCCTGTGAAGGTGTACTCTGACAGTCAGGCAGCTATTGCGGCAGTTAAGAATCCAAAGTACCATAGTGGACTTAACACATTGATGTGAAATATAATTATACTAAATCCATGGTAGAAGACAATATAATCACTTTAGAATACTTGCCCACTGACAGCATGGTAGCGGACCCATTAACTAAACCATTACGCAAGGAGACATTTGAAAAGCACGTTCAACTGCTTGGATTGCGTAGGGTTTAAAAGTGGGCATGATTCTGTGATAACATTTTGATAATTGAAAGTTACATTTTAAATAAATGAGAGAATTGCAAATTGAGTTTATGATTCATCGATGTCATAATGTTTGATTATATCAGATTTTACGGTCTATAAACTGAATCGTAGGAGGACACAATCCTCTGCATAAATTATGTCGAATGTGGACCTTGCCTCGTCACACTGGCACGGTCGTCTTGTAGAAGATTGGGACCTCTACCGTAACCAGGGGATAAGTTGTTTACGCAAAACGATCATTTGGTTTCGGAGTAAACACGACATGATCTTCGTTTTGCATATTGCCGTGATGAATTATATTCGTCATTAACCACATTCTGGGGTAGATGAAAATTCTGCGAAAGCATTGTTGACATATCCCACTCCTGACAATGTTCGGGTATGCTATCGACACGTGCTTCATACAACGCGTGCGATGTTCGACCACATGGTCAGGCTCGGTTGTGCTAGGTAGAATCCTCGAGATTTGGATGGGCACAAATTTCTTCACCTAGAGCGTGTGTTGATCCCGGGAGCCTTATGAAGAGGCACCTGAAGTATCTGTATGGACTCAGAACTCATATCCAAGGTCATGCTCAATGTTCGCTTACCGGTGTACGAGCCTAGTGCTGAAGAAGGCGCTCCAGGATAAGTGGAAGATTGTTTTTCATGAGGCGGAGAGAGCGCGCTTCTTGGGTTCGAAGGTCGCTGATATGAAGGCGGAGATTTCTTCCCTGCCAGGCTCGAGTTGTTGTGCTCGAGTCTGAACTTGCTGCCCTTCAGAAGAAGGTTGTTGAGGATGGAGAGGCACATTGCCTTGCTTTGCATGCTGTGACGGAGGGGGCTCAGTAAGAGAGCAAGGCTGGAGGAGTTGCGGAGTATAAGGCCTCCGAGTCTTATCTTGAGGGTATCTGAGCATGAGCCGATGAGATGCTCTATGACTCCATTAAGGGTCTTATTGAGCAGGTATATGCCCTTGCCCCCGATCTAAGCTTTGATCAATTTGGTCTATATTCTACTTTTGTCGTTGGGCATGGGGCTGCTTTACGTCTTAGGGACGGGATCGTTCCTCCTGCTGCTGTGGCGGATGCCACCCCGATTGTTGAGGCAATTACCCCTGTTGTTGTTGAGGCTGATACTCGTGAATACGAGTTAGTGTTCCATGATAATGGTGAGCCGCGAATAGTGGAAGGTACGTCTCACGGTGATGTTATCCCGGGGGCATGCGGAGATGCTGTTGTTACGGATTTCCCTGACGTGGCGTCGGGTTGATTGCTAGTTTTATCCGAACTTTGTATATAGTTTTGGCTCCCCTTGCTGGGTTGAGGTTTATTTTTGGGTGTTATCCCTTTGAACCATTTATGCTTATGCTTTTGTGTTTGTGTTTGACATTGTCATATGGATCTAGTCATGAATGGTTTAGTAATGAATGATAATTTGGTAGTAATATTACATACCTTTGTTTGCATGATTGTCCATGTGGTGTGGACTGTAGAGTAGAGTTAAGACTCGTCATCTTATTGGATGTAACATTCGTAGTTATAGTTAGGAAGCATATGTCCTCACATTGCGCGCCCTTCTAAGGAATGGCGGGTTCGATATGTGTTAAACACATGTGTTGTTGGTTTGACGCATCTCATGGGTAGTAATGTGCAAGACTTTAGAGTGACCCTTAGCATTTATGGGTGGATATACGTAAGGCCGTTATCCCGATACTTGGCATTTATGGGTAGTAATGCGCAAGACTCCTATATATGCGTGAATGTGATGTCTCGACAAAGCGAGACCTTAGTTTTTACCGTCTCTTAGTCCACTCTAAGGCGACTTTGTCATCAGTCGCTACTTGTTGGTTTGGAGAGTTTTTCCATTCGTTAGTTGGGGACATCCCTCGTAACGTTGTTACAAGGCGTTCTGTTGGCTAACCCAATTACTTGCCTTGTGATGCTATTACGTCTCTACTTTGTTATTTAAAGGGACGTGACATAGGTCGTGTGATATGCCTTGTAGTTTATACCGTCTTTTGAGTCATTCCAAAGCGACGTTGTAGCAAGACACGACTTGCCATTTTGAAGTTTTTTATTTTCCTTACTTTGGGTACCCCCGCCGTATCGTTGTTGTAGAATGTTCTACTGGCTAGTCCAGTTACATATCCTGTGATGCTACTAAACCTCTGCCTGGTTATTCCAGGGGGTTGTACAAGATTGTGTTGCATGACTTTGCAGTTTTTCCCATCTCTTGGACCACTACAAGGCAACGTTTCTTGTTTGGTTGAAGTGTTTTATTTCCGTTATCATTTCACGGGAAAGATAACGTTTTACAAGACTCGACTTGTATATTTGGTGAGTTTTTCGTTGCGTTGTGCGTGGCAGCGATTGCAGAAGTGATTTCGCACCGTGTGCTGGCGTAGAGAGGTGGTACGTAATAATGAACGCTACTTGTGGGTAGTAGTAGGTTCTCATGGGGTTTCCCTCGTATAGAGATGTCGCGCCATGTTTTATGGGGTGAATCACGCCCAAGTGTTTAATAATCTATACTGGGTGTCATTTTCCACAGTAAGATGTCATGGGGTTGCCCTCATGGAGAGGATGTCGCGCCATGTAAATGTGTGGGGTTGCCCTCGTATAGAGGATGTCGCACCACGTAGAGGATGGTTACCTATTGGTTGAGAAATCCAAAGTATAAATGTTATGATCATGGGGTTTCCCCCGAGTGGGGATGTCGCGCCATGCTATTTGTAAGTAATCCTTTGAAAGATTTTCCGGATGTACTTGTATAGAGTAGATATGATAGATGTTGTGCGAGAGAGCGTACTGAGTATTCGTTGTTGATGTCGAATATTGACATGTTTGTGGCATATAAAGGCCGTTTGTTGTGTTTAGCATAATAGCTTGTGTTGTTCGTGCATGATTAATGTGTATAGTCCACTACCAGCTGGTGTTATTCCAGAGTAGGGAATGTAAAGAGGTAATGTACCTACGAAAATACGTTAACTTCATTAGTCTTCTTGTATTTACAGTGCGAGATAGATGGGGTCAACTGATCACCCATATGTAAATAATCTACTAAGAGTTTAGGCTACTTAGGAAATTAAAGCTTGAAAGTAAATGGATGAATAAAGCTGTGTGTAACGCACGAGGTTGGGGGAGGGATGTGATTGTCGCCTCCCCTCCATTTGTTCATGTGGTGTGGTGAGCGCACGCCACGCGACGTTGTAGAGCTCCAAGTGCTATCATTTATTTGATTTCAACTCGCAGGATGAGACAGTCATTTGAGCTGTGACCCCAGGCGTTGTGGAATTTGCACCAATGCATGATGTCGTTTCCTAGGAACGCATGTAGTGTTTCCTGAGGAGGGGGCGTATCTTGTTTTGTAGGATGCTCACAAACAACTATTTGACCTCTGTGTTCAGAGGCGTAAATGCATATTATGGGCCGTCTAGTGTGCTCCTACTTGTGCCTTGCTGAAAGAGTACCTCTCCCTGGCTAGTGGGTGGTTTGCTCCATCCCAGTTCATGTTTACAAGCGACTGCTCTTTTGATTTTTTCCTTGAGGTCACTCATTGACTGAGTGGTCCTCCAACTGTATTGTCTTCCAAGTAGAAGGAATGATTGTGTGTTCGAGTTGATGAAGAACACGTTGATCACTGCCTCATTGGTTGCTCCCAGCAGTGCTGCGTTTAGCGTAAATGCGCCAATAGTATTCCAAGGTTGGCTCATCCTCCTCTTGCTTGATGTCCCAAACACTCTGCGGTGTCAGGACCTGTTCATCACTTGTTAGCCGTGTAGGCTTGAAGAGTTGTTCAAGACGTGCTTCTTCTACCTGCTTGTCTTCTTCTTTCTAGGGAATATCCTGCCTTATCATGGCTATGGAGACTTGTTGTTTACGCCTTAGGGCGTTTAGATAGCACTGTCGTGCTGCAGTTTGGTCTCCCAGGATTTCTCCAACTCCATTCCTTGTCGGGAACTTCAGCTTCTGGTGCCCTATGGAAGGCACTATTTCATAAGGATTTATGGTTGTTCTTTCCAATATCCCATTATACGCCCCTAGAGTTTCAACAACAATAAAGTTGACGTTGTTGTCCAACTTTGTCCAGCCTTCTCCCAGTGTTACAGGGAGTGTGATTGTACCTAGGGGGGGTATGATGCAGCAACCGCAAAGCTGATTAATGGGAAAGCTCCAGGGCTCAAGTCAGCCTTTGTGCGACCAATCTGTTCTATCACCTTGGTAGTTAGGATGTCTGCAGAGCTTCCTCCGTCAACGAGAATTTTTTTGACGTCGTACACCGCGATAGGCATGGTGATGACGGGTGTGTCGTCATGGGGGTATACGGTATGTCTCATGTATTCTTTAGAAAACATGATGACAAGATCTTTCTGCTCACCCCTTGGTCGCTTGCTGTACTGTGGATGTGTCTCTACCTGGGAGGCATAGACATTCCTTGAGTGTGAATCCTACCCGCCGGAAGCTGGTCCTCCATGTATGACGTTTATCACACCCCGTTTAGGAGGAGGTGGATTTTCATACATCTTTTCTTTTCCTTTGCTTTTCTTTGAGGGTTCTCCTTGATGCTTTGTGGGGGTGCTGTCACCTTGATCAACATAGTGTTTTAACTCTCCACGCAAGATAACATTGTTGATACACATTCTTAGGCTGAAACAGTTGTCGGTGTCGTGCCAATTGACTTAGTGGTTTGCGCACCACTTTTCCATTTCTTTCCCCAAAAGGCATTTTTTTACAGTTGTTTGGCTCTTTCCAGAGATTAGTTTCCTTCATCTCTTTCAAGATAACCGACAATGGTGCATTCAGCGGGATAAGGTTTGCGGTGTTTACCTCCTTTGGTTTCTGGAAGCCTTCTTGAGAGGGTCGCTTAGGCTGTGGTTGCCACTGCCTTTGCGGTTGGTTTCCTTGGGGGTGCTTGGCGTAACAGGTTTGTCTGGATGTCTGAAATATTCTGGTTGAAGCGGATGTAGTAATCCGCTAAAGATTCATCATACTGCTGCTTCACGTCGTCTAACGCGCTAGCATCCTTGAGCAACGTGCGTTCACCCATGTACCTCTGGATGAACTTTCCTTTTAGGTAAGGCCAGGAGCTGACACTTTCATTAGGAAGGGAGAAGAACCAGTGTGCCGCTGAACCTAGTAATATTTGCGGGAACATGACCGCTACGTGGTTTGGGTTTGTTGTTCTCCCTAGCAATGATGCTTCATGTTATTGTACATGCTCGATAGGATCACCTTTTCCCGACTATTTCTCAATTCTAATGTTGTTTAGGATTCCCGGAACCCTGTCATACAACATCTCATAGGTGAATGGGTGGCTTGCGCTATCAGCCAGGACATGCATTGGCCTGACTTTTGAATGCTTCAACTTCTGCTCTTTAAGAGCCTCCAAGGCTTTGGACGTCAGTCCTGTGATGGGGAAATTATCATTCCTCCCTGGCATCCCCCAAATGTTATTTGGGTTTCTGCTGTTGTCACGCCCCAGCTCTGTTGGTATTGAGAATCCTCCCTGCCTGGTTGCTCGTTCGTAAGAATTGGTTGCCATGATTCGGCTGGGTGTGGCCTTTCATAGTAAGTTGCACTGGAGCGAGATCCTTGTGGCTCTGCATAATAGTAATGTGGTTTGGCAGCTGGAGGCTTTCTTCCTTATGGCATTGGGGCTTCTCCTCGGGGAGTGTCGTGAGACATTATCCCCGGTGCAGGGTATGCTTGAGCAGGTGGTGGCGGAGGTGGTGGGGGTGGTGGTGGAGGAGGTGCATAGCCTTGATTCCTTAGGTTTTCTCTGAAGGCCAGGAGCTCTTCGATTGCTGCCATCATTGCAGGCGTTAATGTAGGGGCTGTCTGGGCACCTTGGGTGCCTCTACCCTGAGGTTGTTCCTCTTATGTGTGGGCTCTGCGTTCGAACCCTGGTGGTGGCTCATTGGTTTGGGTGGTACGCTCCTGTTGTGTGTTTAGAGACGGCACATAAGAGGCTATGGATACGGCCTCGGGGATGTAGGAGGGACCTTCCTGAGTCCTTCTTGGTGGTGCTTGCTTGGATGGATCCGCAGTAGCCTTCCTTTTTTACTGTCTTAGACCTTCTTCTCTTGCCATATCCGGGTTATCGGTAGGCGGAGGGTTGCTCTTCATTGCTGTGGGTAGTGTATGACTTGTTGTGTTCGTGTATCGCAGACGGCGCCAAAATGTTGGATCCTTCACTCGATGGAGAGTTAAGTCCTCATGTATGCGCTTCGGGTCGTCGAGGTAGCGGGTCTTCGCACGTGCCGGGATACATGCGTCTTCGGATACCTTCACGAGGGGCAGTATCGCACACCACACAGAGGGGGGGGGGGGTGGAGTGCGATGAGCACTCTCCGAAGCTTAAATTAGGATTCTAGTGAGAGAAAGTTTAGAGAGAGGTCAGAGCTTCGGTGTCAAATTAGTTGTCAAATGAATGATCAAGGCCCCTATATATAGGAAACCTTGAAATCAGATCGGGTTTTGAACGGTCCAACGTCGCTTTAATTGTGAAAAAGTGAACCAGACGTGGACGAGTAAGAAGTTGACGTCAGAGAGTCCGACACGTGCCGTACGCGCGTATATAGGAGTCACGCGCATTCCTAGACGTAATCCGGATGTCGGGGTTGTTAGACAATCCCGACCTCCGGAATGTGGACAATCCGGACGAGTCCTATGCTCGGGGTACGCGAGCGCGTACCCCGAGCCGTTTTAGACTTGCAGGTAATTATTTTGGGACCGTTTAGTGGGTTTGACGTGTAGGCAAAGTCCGAATAATTATAAAACGAACCTGAATCATACGTATACCCATCAAACACCTTCACATGTTTACTCCCGACATTGCTATCAAGCTGCGCAGTAAGAAGCCTTTTCAGACAGACCGCTTCCTGTCCAATTCCATCGTGGAAAGCGCGACACAGCTTTGCTTCTTGCTCGTCCATGAAATGGCAACATTAGCAAGGAGAAACACTCCTCTTGTGGTGGACTTACGATCATCCGGATCGCCACCATGGTCGGCGTCACTATAACCGGTCAATTCTAACTTCCTGTCCTCATAGCACAGTTTGTAGTCGGCAGTACCTTTCAGATAACGAATAATTCGTTTTACAGCCTTTAAATGTTGATAGCCACGATCTGATTGGAAACGTTCTACTAGGCCCACGATGTAACAGATATTTGGACGAGTGCATTGCATGGCGTACATCAAACTTCCGACCATGCTTAAATACTCTGCACCCTTCATCTGTTCACGCTCTGCCAGGTTCTTGGGGACGTCACGTTTTGACAGTGCGCACCCAAACACCACTAGCGTATCCACGGGTTTGGCATCCTATAATCGGAACCTTCTAAACAACTTGTCGGTATAGTCTTCTTGAGACAGACATAATTTCCGGGCAGCCCGATATATATCAATTTTAATGCCTAAGATGTACGTGGTCTCTCCCATGTCTTTCTTCTCAAATACAATTGCCAACCATGACTTTAACTTGTTCATAAAACTCATATTGCTCGCAGCAATGAGTATGGCGTCCACGTATAAGATTAAGATGACATACTTATGTTAGCATATGGTGACGTGGCGCCGTAATTGGTATCCCATTAATATATGTGGTTACCTAAAGATAATTAGGTAAATGTCACATTAGGGCTAATTGGGCAAGACCCAATTCCCATGTGCCATGGGAGGCCCAAAATTGGGCTTCCCACCACACATAGGTCGGTCGAAACCCTAGATATAGGGGAGGAAGATTTTCTCCTTCTCCCACTATATAAGGAGGTCTTGGGGTCACTCCCAAAATACACCTTAACAAAACTCCTCATAAGTTGTGATTTGAGAGAAATCCCTTTCTCTCAAATAATCTAGTTTCGGCCGGCCACCCTAACACCATAGGTGTGCCAAATTGCTTTTGAGCATTCACTCCGAGGTTCTGTTCCCGTTGAAGAATTGATCAGAGGATTTGCTGTGGAGCTTAAACCACATAGGACTTCTTCTCACGAAGAACTTATACGAAGTTCCGACCGGAGGATCAGAACTCCTTCCACAACATCCTTGGGCAGAAAAGCTATTGAGGTATGTACATAAGTCCACTGCGTAATTCGATTACTTACATGTACATGTTTTAGCATTCCTTAGTATTACGTCCCCGTAATCCAACAGTGGTATCAGAGCGAGGTTAGGAGTTCTTGAAATTTTGATAAACTAATGTTCTTGAAATGTATATAAAAAAAACCGAAATTTATATATAGTAAGAACACCATGAGTAATCCGAAATTTTTAAATAAATTTCACATGTTTGATCATTGAAAACTTAAAATTTTCGAAATTTACATGTTTTTATGGATCAAAACCGAAATTCATGTTTGAATTTGAGATTGATGTTCATTATCTTCAAGAACACGATGAGTTTTATGTAGAACACTTTTTGGATTCATGATCATAGTAGTATTTGATCTTAAAATTTTACAATTTTTCCAATTTTTGGTGTTATGGCCGAAAACCTTAGTAAATCATTAGGTAAAATTTTTAATTTCTTAGGGTCCAAGTAAGATAATTTCGGCCGGCCCTAGTAGATATATATGTTACCATATTTTAATTTTATTAAAAGGAGACAATATATCTATAAATTGGAAAGATAAGGTAAGATTCACATTATATAATAAAATATATAAACTATCAATATATTTATCTAAAATATAGGGATAAAGATATATTGATAGGATTTAGTTACTTAAAAAGATTAATAAGATATATTGTCTATATATATTTTATCCCTAAATATATTTTTGATATATATATATATATATATATATATATATATATATATATATATATATATAGAGAGAGAGAGAGAGATATTTGGCCGAAAATTATATATATATATTTATATTGTTAATTGATTTACATCTTACTGATAGAATCTTTACAATATTTATATATATATATATATATATATATATTAATAATATATCTGACGAATTTTTATATATATTAGCAATATTGGAAATTATTTATATAATTAATATTTCTTGTGGGCTAAGTTAAGTTTTTAGTGGAATTTAAAACTCTATTTAGCCCAAAAAGAGGTTTTTTGGCCGAACCCACTAGGTAGGGCTGAGCATGGGACGGATGGGCGGGCTTTTTCTAAAAAATGGCCCAAGCCCTAAAACTAGGGCCGCTTAATGGCTGTCCCGAGCCCTATCCCGAGCCTTAGCTAGTAGGAAAAGGCCCGCCCGCCACGGGCCTACAGGGACTAGGGACAAATGGGACAAACCCAAATTCCCATCCAAGTTCAAAAAAAAAAAAAATCATACTCAATTTACTTAAACCATAACCAAACACAGAACAGCAACAAAGTTCACCACAAAGTTCACCATAAAACACCAAAATCACTCAAACATTTTGTCATTTGTAAGAACACCAAGTTCAACACATAACTTGGTTCTCCAAAATAGTTCACCAATGACTCCAAAACTAAGTTTTACCAAGACTCTAACACAAAGTCACCAACAATTCAGATATAACAAGTTATAAATATAAATCCAGATCAAATCGAACTACAACCCGAGCCATCACTAAAGTTAACTTAACTAACTATAATTTATAGCTGATAAGTTAGCAAAAAGGGACGGGACGGGTCTTTTGGGACTTCGTATAAAAGCCCTAGCCCGAGCCCTAGTTGAGAAGAAAAGTCCCGCCCATTAGGGCTTGGGCACATTTTTGGGACGGGCTAGGGCGGGACGGGCGGGATTTTGAGCCTCTCGGGATATTTGCTCACCCCTACCACTAGGGTTCATGGGCCAATCCAATTTGCATTAACGGAACATGGTTAAACCAATCCAGATCTTCTTAATCGGATCAACCTAGTTTGGTAGGGTTGAACCAAGGTAACTAAAATGAATCTAAACATAACCGGTTTCGAGTGATGAACCGAACCACAATCTAATTTTATTGAACAATTTCGGACCAAATTGGATTTTTAAAATCGGACCGACCCGGACTGGATTTTAAATTGGACCGAACCAGAATTTTAAAATTTCGCAAATTTTAAAATGTTCAATAAAATAGGATGTCAAATTTTAAATCCAAAATGTTTCGAACTTTAAAAGTTAACCTAAACAGTGCTCTTAGGGTTTATGTTTTAACACGTTTTCGGATAAAATCCTAATACCTAATTATGATAATGGGGATGGATCTCGGATTTGCATGTTTTCGGGACTGGACTAGAACAGTCATAATACCTGCTGTTAATTTACATTTATTTCGTTTCACTTTGTTTTTTCTAATTGAATATATATTGTAAGCTAACTATCTTTCTCTTGCTTTATTTAATTTGGTACGAGGTGATGCTTGCCATGGGGATAGATGAAGCTGTGTATTTTCCGATCTTCATTCCTTCTCGCAACGAAACGTATATATACGGGTTAAGAACCTATGAAAGGTCTGAACTATCACCCATGTTAACAGGAGAGGTCTGAAATTTAAAAAGTTCATAACAGAGGTCTGAAATTTCAATTTTGTTGATTTGAGGTTTTCCGTCCATTTTTAGGGTTAAATTTAACAGAATTGTGTAAAATGACATTTTTGCCCCTTTAATATTTTTTGTTTTATTTAATATCTTATTTAAGGAAATGTGAAATGACAATTTTACCCCTAAAGTCAAATTAAAACCACCCAACTCCGGCCACCACCACCCGACTCCGGCGACCACCACCCGACTCCGGCGACCACCACCTCGACTCCGACGACCACCACCTCGGCTCCGGCGACCCGACTCCGGCCACCACCTCGGCAAAAAAGCTCCGATCGGGGCCAAAAAGCTCCGATCGGGGCCAAAAAAGCTCCGATCGGAGCCAAAAAAGCTCCGATCTGGAGCTCTGTGGCCCAGACCGGAGCCATAGAGCTCCAGATCGGAGCTCTGTGGCTCCGGTCGGGGCCACAGAGCTCCGACCGGAGCTCTGTGGCTCCGACCAGAGCCACAAAGCTCCGATCGGAGCTTTTTGGCTCCGATCGGAGCTTTTTTGGCCCCGATCGGAGTCCAATCGGGGCCGGTGGCTCCGATTTTGGCCTAATCGGAGCCTTGGTGGTGGTCGCCGGAGTACGGTGGTGGTCGCCGGAGTACGGTGGTGGTCGCCGGAGTACGATTGGTGGTCGCCGGAGTACCGTGGTGGCTTCAAGGGCATTTTGGTCTTTTCACTCCATGCATGTGAGGGGCACACTTGATAGAAGGGCATTTTTGGAATTTTATTTAATTTCCGGTCACATGCCAAGCATGTGACCAACTTCCGTTAGTTTTAACGGAAAAAACTAACGGAGACCGCTGTTATCAACAAAACTGGAATTTCAGACCTCTGTTATTAACTTTTTAAATTTCAGACCTCTCCCGTTAACATGGGTGATAGTTCAGACCTTTCATAGGTTCTTAACCCTATATATACTATAAAGAAGCATTTATATCGTGAAGAGAGGGGTTTTACTATATGACAAAGCTGAAAGGTTATGCGAAGAAGTATCTAGAATCATTATGGACCTGATAACAGTGATGATACATAGAACACAATATGAGAGATCTTGGAATATATCAAATTTATCGGACGCAATTTTATGGCATATTAGATTACGGTAAGCATCATTTATATTCTATGGAAGCGTTGTTTAAAACGTAAACACATATATGTATGGCTCCACTCCCTGAAGTGAGTGTGTAGCACACGAGTTATCATAAAGAATAATAGTGTGGCTTAGCATATGGGTGCTCGATGCTGAAATATATCTAGATGTAAATTGAGAATGAAAAGTATATGCATCACCCATTAAATATGTTTCTCTCCATGAAGTGAGTATTGAAAATTATTATTATAACGAGAATAAACTTCACTCCTAGAAGCGATTGTTGCACTTTATGATTATGATGATGATATACTCCACTCCCAGAAGTGAGTGTTGTAGTCTGTGATTATTTTTACGGTTAAGGGTCCTTTTGGTACCACATGTTTGCACAAATTACACTGTTCATACCATTAGTATTTTTTTGTACCGAATTGGTACCATATGTTTCCAAACTTTACTGTTTTGGTACATCCGTTTATACCATTCCGTCAAAAACAGCTGGTAAATGGCATGTGCCATGCACGTGAGCAGCCCAAAACTTTCAATTTTGTTACAATTTAGTCCATCTAATACATCCCTAACTTTTATTTTGTCCAATTTAGTCCTAAAATTTCAAAACCAAACCATTTTCCCAAATTGACCTAGCCGGACCTAGCCATGGGCTAGGTCCGACCCTGGGTCGGGGTCACCGGACCCAGGCGACCCTGACCCATGGTCGGACCTAGCCCTAGGCTAGGTCCGGCTAGGTCAATTATGACCTAGCCACAATTGAGTTAAATTGGGGCTAGGTCCCAATTTACCTAGCCGGACCTAAAGATGCGAGCATCGAAATGTTGGATAATAAAGATATTGTACCATTCAAAATAATAAAAGCTGATTATGTTATATTCTCAATTGTGTATAACTCATTTGAGTTATGTTGTATTTGAATGCTATTATGAAAATCAAGAAAAATATTTGATAAGTTGAATTGATCACGCTATAGCTGAAAGGGGCATGGCATGAGGGGGAGAATTTGAAGATATTAAACTAATGAAGAGTTTTTAAATACTAATTTATTGATGATGTTAAGATTCGGAAAAATATATTGAAAGGACAAAGGTTTGTGCTATAGTAATAAAAAATGTCTTGCAAATATTTTACATGGACAAAACGCATCTATTGAGTATATTAATGATTATAACATTGTAAGATTTGGATAAATGTAGTTTCCGTTCTTGTTAGATTGACGAAAAACATAATGGTCCAGAAGTACTTTATAATGCTACATAAGCTCTTGTATCTCTTGCTAATTACATTGGAAATGATATGTTACTGGGTAAAAGTAAGATTAAGTTCTTCTCAAACACAGAAAAATTGGAATAAAATTAAGAAAATATTTATGTATCTCCGATGGACGAATTACATGAGTTTATTATCGGATTGAATCAGGTCATAAATCACTTAGTTATGCAAGATGCAAGTTATATCATGAAATGTACCATTATATTGTATATATATAAAGTTAATGCAGGTTATATGACTCTAATTGAAGAATGTTACATCAAAGGAGACATGGCAAAATGCATTTTCCTCAAGTTATTCTTCACCAACTATCTTAAGAAGAAATGTGACATTACTATCCAACAAATCTGCGCAGATTTAATCCCGAATGTTTACCGACTGAGAAATTTGAAGATTGGTGAACAATATTGGATTGCGTCGACTTAAAGATATTACGTGATGTCAACCTCAGGGGGAGAATCTACACCGATGCACTCTTTATCCCTTAACCAAGGTTTTATCCCACTGGGTTTTCCTGGTAAAGTTTTTAATGAGGCAGCTTACAAACGGGATCCATAATTGTGTACTCTTTTTACTTCACTAGATTTTTATCCCAATTAGTTTTTTTCTAGAAAGGTTTTAATGAGGCACAGTTCCCTTTACGGTCATCCAAGGGGGAGTGTTATGAATATATCTAGAGTGGATTTTCATTATCCTCAAGGTAGATATTATCTGTAAACATTATTATCTGTAGATATTATGTAGATAGATTTCTTACTCCCAAGTCTTTGTAAAGCCTATATAAAGGGTTATGGTACATACCAATAATACGCACTTCTCATTACTCTCTCATATTACTCTCTACTTTCGTAACATAGGTAAATAGTTTCAGATTATTACTGTAATTAGTAATTACTAATTATTTAAACAATTCTAACTTATTATTGATGTTGAATCTTGGCAAAAAGAAATCGAATGACCAAATAAGGACATGTCTTGTTATTAATTAATTAAGAAAAAAAAAGTAAAAGAGAAAGGGAGAGGAGGAGTAAGAAAATGTGGGAGTGTGGATCTCGAGGTTTACTTATAATCCAAGGGATTAGCATTCAACTTAAGATACATTTTTTTTTTTTATTTTAGCTACCCACTTCATATATATATATATATATATATATATATATATATATATATGTATATTGTATAGCAGTATAGATACTGTTGGATCACGGTGGAACTCCGTTACGATCTTTGACGGCGATCCTAGCTCCTTTGCTCCACGCAATCCTGCAAGAGGGAATAGACCGGGCGGTGACCCAGAATCCCTCTCCGATGCTTAAATGAGTATCTCGTGTGGGCTGACAAGCAGTAATATCAAGTAACGTATCTCAAAAAACGTCGTTGATCTGAGGTGACCTCAGTTGATCTGAGGTGACCTCAGTTACCTGGTGAACCGTTGGGGGTGAACTCAGTTACCTGGTGAACCGTTGGGGGTGGTTAGCCCGTATTCCGCGTATCTCGGGCACGATCCCGCCTATCTAGGCCATGATCTCGCTTATCTCGGCCACGCCCCGCATATCTCGGCCACGCTCCGCGTATCTTAGCTACGCTCCGCGTATCTCGGCCACGCCCCGCGTATCTCGGCCTTAACCTCTGATGGCAAGTCCCGACTAATATCGGGGACTCCAGAGTTATCTCGTTGTGTCACCGCTCGGGGCCCCTCGTCATCGTGACAGGGCCAATCATTCTCAGGGATTCGTCATCGGGGCCTACTTAAAGGCTTCTCATCGGGAGCTTCCAGCTCGTCTATCGGGACCGACTCTGTCGGGACCTTTCATCATCGGGACTCCCTACGCCGGGACCCTTCACCTTGATCTTCTCGACCTCCATTTTAGGGCCCAGTGGGCCTATTTGACGTTTCCTCACCGTTAAAGGGCCTAACGGCTGTAGCGGAACCCATCATTTGCCCCCAAGACATGAGGGACTTACAGTTCGTCCTGTCTTTCAACTCCCGACCTTCCGACGTCGGAGTCGGGGATCTTTCCCTTGGCATAGCCACTTAGTACAAGTCTTCTCGTTCACGTTGCCTCAATATCTTGTGGATAACTGCCAAATACGAGAGGACTCCTCGGTTCCCCTGCCTGAACGAAGCGACGTCTTCAGTACCCGTGCCTGATTTTTCGCGCCTGCTTTTTCTTAAAAGTGCTTTTCAGGCTGTTTCATCATTGCGTCCGTTGTCATTCTGCACGTTTCATCTCAACGGTTCAGATCAGAACGCTTCAACTTCGACGATTCAGATCGGAGCGTCCCTTCGACTGTCCCTTTCGCTTATAAAACCCTAACCGTGGGCACAGTTCCACTTTTACCGTCTCCGAATTTTCAAAAGCTCTCTGCAACCTCTCTGCGAATTCAAGCTCTTGCAATTCCGAAGACCTTAGTGCTTTTCCGATCATCTTTCTGGCAACGTCAAGTTCATTCCTTCAACCTCCAATCGTCATGTCTGGTAAGGGTCTCTTCTCTATTGTTCGCCTATCTCTTTCCTTCATCTCTGCTTAGTTTGTTTGTGATTTCCCGGGAAAACCCAATGTGCCTTTCCTTGCTGTGGCTAATTTCAGACAGTGAATCTGGTTCCGAGGGAAGGAAGCCCTTTAACTTCGACTATGCTCTGAACGAAATTTCCAGCACCGCTTATTATGCAGCTCTCCGGGAGGGATGCATCACTTCTAACTGGGAACCTCGTTTCCCCTATCCCTGGCACCGTCCCTTGGGTAACCTTGAGGTTACTCGTCCCCGGAAAGGGGAGGTATTTGTCTCTACGGGACAAGTATCCGCGGGGATCAGATTTCCCTTCTGCGGTAATCTGGTCGAGATGTGCCAGCATTACAAAACTCACCCGACCACCTTCTCTCCGCATGCCATACGCCTGTGGAACGCCTTCCAGGTCCTCTGCTTCCGACAGCAGTGGGTATACAGCCTCAAGCTCTTCAGGACCTTCTACAAGATGAAGTGCAACGAGGCGGGGGTTTGCGCCTTCTATCCCCGGATGCCGAAGTGGAACAAGACGCAACTCGGGTTGTGCAACTGGACCACTGACACCTGGAAGGTTGTCAAGGGTCGGGGACTTCTGGTCGACACGGGGTCCGACAACAGCGGGTGGAAGAGGAGCTATTTCTTCATTCAAAACTCCTCGATCCCGTGGCCCCGATAGGAGGTGGAAGCAGATTCTCCTCCCGCCTTCCACACCTATACTGACGAGGACTTCCAGACTCTTCAGCTCATCCAGCTTTACCGGTGGGGGGAGTCCTACACTCCCCTTGACGCCAATTCTCTCGTGGAGCGGGACCTGGTGAATGCCGGGATCCGACTCCTCGACGTAGTTTCCGGGGGGCAGCTTTTCGACGGCCCCTTCAATATGGTTTCCTGGGTAAATTTCTAACCCTTTTCTTTAACTGTTTGCAGCCAAGAAGGTATCCGTGCTGACCAATCTAATCCTTAAGCAGGGGGAGACCGATGCTGTCCGGCCCACGCGGAAGAGGAAATCAGCCAAGAAGGCCGCTGCTCTATCGGGGTCTCCTTCCGCGGAGAGGCCAAAGCGGAGCCGTGTGGAGGTGGACAAGCTCTTCGACGTCCAGAACGCTGAAAAAGGTAAAAAGCTCCGCCTCGCTATTAAATCATACAGGAGGATGGTCCCGAAGGAGTTGATTCCTTCGACATTGGAGGCCCGTATTGCTGACGTCAAACGAGTCATTCGGGGGGAAACTCCTCGTGTCCTGAAGGCGGGTTACTACAACTATCGGGGGAAGGATCAATATGTCTCCCGACGTATTTTTTGGTCTAAGGGCTCTAATGAATTCCCTGATTACGTTTCTAAAGCCTCTTCTCGTCCTTTAGGTGCAGGCCACTCCGAGACTCCGTTGGGTGCTGGAGCCTCAGCTGGCGCTCCACCTTCAGCAGGGGCGCCTCCTTCGGCAGGGGCACCACTTTTCTCCAGTGGTGGGACCCCGACCGGCGAGCAATTTCGTCGGGTGGAGATCTTGGACTCCTCCGAGGAGACCGATGAGGGTGGCTCCCTTCACCATCGTCGAAGGACAGGGCAGTCCCCGCTGAAACCAACCTCCAAGGGGCTGCCCCCCTCGCCTTCTTCACAGCCGCAACGACAACCGTCGCCCGTCCACGACTTCACTCCTTCCCCAGCCCGGGGTGGGTCGGAGGCACGCCCCTCCACGTCCCCAGTCGGACCTTCCCCTCTTCCCCTCGACGGGAGCTTCTACAAGGCCTACGACTCCGACCAGGAGGATGCTCCCTTAACCCTGATCCAGACGTTGCAAGGGGTCCAGCTCCGTCAAGGGAACACATATCCGGAGCTGGCCCTACACCTGGTCGCAGGCTCAATCCTGCATTCTATGAGGTATCCAATTACCCTAGATCGGGAGGAGATGCGGCGGGAGGTCAAGGAGATGTGCATGCGTCGGATAGAGGTAAGTTTTTCACCCTTCTTTTCTTCATCAATAAATCTGATTGTTCATCTACTAATACTTCTTTTCCTTTCTCCGCAGGAGATGGGGGACATTAACCGTTCCATCGGGTACCTACTTGCCTACGAGGAGGCCCTGGAGCAAGAGCGGGCGGTCACGGCCAAGCTTAGGGAGGATCTCGCGTCCTCCGAGTCTTCGCGGGGAAAAATGGCCAAGGAGCAGGCCATCTTCGACCGCAAGACTCGGGACCTCCAAAAGCAGGTCCATGACTTTGAGGGGCTCCTTAAGAGGGAGCAGCAGGAGCGGAAGGTTGCTGAGGACAAGCTGGTCCTCGAAAAGAAGGCTCTGGAGGAGCAAGTTGCGGGGGTCCCCGCGCAGCTGGTCGTGGCCGAGATCAAGGGCCGGAAGGATTATCGGAAGTCTGAAGACTTCCAGGCTGATGCTGTGAAGTTCTGCAGCGCGGAGGTGGAGAACACCCTCTTCAACGCAGTCGAGGAACTCCACCTGGAGTATGGCGACGCCATCAACTTCGACAAGTCTCCTTCTCTCGCTCCCTTCGCGAGGAAATACTTTGCTCTCTCGGAGGAGAGTGATGGGGGGAGTACTCCCACGATTGTTGAAGACACAGCGGAGCCTCCAAGTACTGACACTCCGATAATCGACCCTCCCACGGCTGAACCTGTGGAGCCTTCTGCCACCGACCTTGTGGACCCAGTTCCCGTTGATGCCGTCAACAAGGACCAAGCTTAACTGCTTCAAGCCTAACTGCTTATCTTTAGGGTCCTTGTATTCTCCTCATTTTGTAATCATCGGGCCTTTGAGCCCCATTAATATCAGACATTCTTAGTTCCGATTTTCATTGCACTTCTCAAAGTGACTTTACTTATATTTACTTAAGTCGAAACCTCGATACTTAAGATATTCTCATACATCACTTAAGACGATTTACTAATTTGCACCACTTAAGGTGACTTACCATCGTGCACCACTTAAGGCGGCTTAATCTCGTGCATCACTTAAGACGACTTGATCTCGTGCATCACTTAAGACGACTTTAACAATACTTAGAGTAAATCGAAGAATCGTGCATCACTTAAGACGACTTAATTTCGTGCATCACTTAAGACGACTTTTCTCATGCACCACTCAAGGCGATTTTTCATCGAGCACCACTTAAGGCGACTTTTCATCGAGCACCACTTAAGGCGGCTTAATCTCGTGCATCACTTAAGACGACTTGATCTCGTGCATCACTTAAGACGACTTTAACAATACTTAGAGTAAATCTAAGAATCACGCATCACTCAAGACGACTTAATCTCGTGCACCACTCAAGGCGACTTTTCTCGTGCACAACTCAAGGTGACTTTTCTCGTGCACCACTCAAGGCGACTTTTCTCGTGCGCCACTCAAGGCGACTTTTCTCGTGCGCCACTCAAGGCGACTAAATAATGCTTAGAATAAATCTAAGAATAATTTTGATTGGAAGCAACCTCTTTATTCATTGATGGCACAAAATTTGCTTACATCGAATCAGACGACAAATAACTTACACCACTTAAGGCGATTTTACATCGGGCACCACTTAAGGCGACTTTTCATCAAGCATGGTGTTTCTTCAAGTGTTCGCCACTAAAAGAATGCTTTAATACTCTGCTATCGAGGTCTTCCAACTTGTATGCATTCGGAGCTGGCATCCCCACGACCTTATAAGGTCCTTCCTATTTTGGTGACATCTTGCTGATTCGATCCAAAAGGGTGAACTCGTTGCGACGCCAAACCAGCTCCCCGACGAAGAATTGTCGGGACTTAACTCGCCGATTGTAATACCTGGCCGTCGCCAAACGCATTCGAGCCTGGACTTCGTCGGCTTCCCGCCTCTTCTCTTCGAGCAAGTCCAAGTCCAGACGTCTCATTTCATCGTTCGTCAGAGGATCGTAATATCTCATCTGATGGGATGCCACGGCTACCTCCACGGGAGCTACAGCCTCCGTGCCATAAACAAGGCCAAACGGAGTCTCCCCAGTTGCTCGTTTGGGTGTAGTTCTAACGGCCCAGAGCACGTTTTCCAGCTCGTTCAGCCATTTGCCCTTCAAGGCATAGACCCTCTTCTTCAGGCCATCCATCACGATTTTGTTGGCTGATTCCACCTGGCCATTAGTCTGAGCATGACGTACAGAAGCTGTCCGATGCTCGATATTCAACTCCTCCAGATACTCCTTCACCTGAGACCCGCTAAACGGTGGACCATTGTCGCTGATCACCACCTTAGGAATCCCGTATCTGGACACAATATGGGTCTGAAGGAACTTGACGATCTGGTTCCCCGTCGTTCTAGCCAACGCCTTTGCCTCTATCCATTTCGAAAAATAATCGATAGCTACAAGCAAATATTTACACTGACCTTGTGCCTGCGGGAGAGGTCCCACCAAGTCGATGCCCCACTGCGCGAAGGGCCAAGCGCTCTTGATGGATGTCAGATTAGCAGCCGGAGCCGCAATACTCGGGGCGTATCTCTGGCATGCGTCACAGGATCGGACCAACGCCGTCGCCTCCTTGCTCATCGTAGGCCAATAATAGCCCAAGTTAAGCACTTTCCTCATAATGGATCGGCCCCTTCATGACAAGCCGCGATCCCTTCATGTACCTCTTTCAGGATTCGTTTTGTGTCAGGCTCAGCCACACACTTCAAGTACGGAGTCGAGAACCAGCCCTTCTTATATAGCTGATTGTCCAGCATCACGTAATTAGCCGCGATCCGACGTATCCTGTCAGCTACTACTTTATCATCGGGGACTGCCCCCGTAGTCAGGTACGCGACTATCGGGGTCATCCAAGTGGGCTCCTCCTCCGATCCTGCTTCAATGGTACACACCTGTGTCGGGTCGGTGGTCGACAAGATTACCTTCTCCAAGAAGTGCACCTTCCGATTTTCCTCCAAGGGTGCCCCAAGGCAAATTTGCTCAAGGCATCTGCCTCCACGTTTTCCTCCCTCGGGATCGCCTCGATGTCGAAGCTTTTAAAGCTCTCCTTCAAGGCTTGTACCTCGTGCATGTACTTCCTCATTATCGGGCTCTTCGCTTTGTATCGCCCTTGAACCCGATTCACAATCAAGGCCACGTCACACTTCACTCTCAAGTGAGCAACTCCCGTACCTTTGGCAATTTTCAGGCCAGTGATAAGAGCCTCATACTCAGCTTCGTTGTTCGTGGCCCTAAATGTTAAGGCCAAAGCATATCGCAGCGGTTCACCTCCGCCTGGTGGTATCAACACAAAGCCTGCTCCTGATCCGTCTGAACTCGAGGAGCCATCCGTGTACATCACCCAAGTATTTTCCTCGTTTAGCTGTTCTGATTGCTCTGCCATCTCTGGTTGTTCTGCTATCGGGACCTCCATGGTTGCCCCCTATACAAGGCCCGCTTCTTCTAGATCGGGGGCTGTAGACTATGCTATGAAATCCGCCAATGCCTGGCCCTTAATAGCCGTTCTCGGAGCAAAGTGTATGCGAAACTCACTAAGCTCGACTGCCCATTTCACTAATCTCCCCGATGCATTAGGTCGGTTCAAAAAATGCTTCAAAGGCTGGTTCGTTAACACAGTAATCTCGTGTGCATGGAAATAAGGCCTCAGCTTCCGAGCAGTAATAATCAACACAAAGAGATACTTCTCAACGGCAGGATAATTCATTTCAGACTTGGCAAACGCCTTGCTTACATAATAGACGGGGACTTGATTACCCTCGACAACCTTCACTAACACAGAGCTAATGGCAAATTCAGAAACAGCCAAGTAAAGATAGAGCGGCTCGCCTGGAACCGGTTTCGCCAACGGTAGGAGGGTGCGAAGGTGCTGCTTGAGTGCCTGGAACGCTTCTTCACACTTGGCGGTCCACTCAAACTTCTTGTTGGCCCTCAGGACTTCAAAAAATGGCATTGATCGGTCACTTGCCTTGGACAGGAAGCGATTCATTGCAGCCAGTCGGCCATTCAGCACTTGCACCTCCCGATGGTTCATCGGAGACTGCATCTCCTCGATCGCCCTCAGCTTCTCGGGATTCACCTCGATTCCTCTCTGGCTCACCATAAAGCCCATAAATTTTCCTGAGTGGACTCCGAAGGCGCATTTTGTCGGGTTTAAGCGAACCTGATAAAGCCTCATCCGCTCAAACGCCATGGCTAGGTTGTGCACATGATCCTCAGCTTGTCGGGACTTCACCAGCATATCATCCACGTAAGCCTCCATGGTCTCTCCTAACATATCTCCGAACAACTTGTTCACCATCCGCTGGTAGGTTGCCCCGGCATTGATCAACCCGAAAGGCATGACATCGTAGTGATAGATGTCACTGTCTGCATAAAATGCTTTGTGACGAGCGTCCTCCTTAGCCATCTTGATCTGGTTGTAGCCCGAGTACGCATCCATGAAGCTCAACAGCTCATGTCCCGACGTGGCATCCACTAGCTGGTCGATTCTCGGGAGCGGGTAACAGTCCTTCGGGCAAGCCTTATTCAGGTCGCGGAAATCAACACACATCCGCCATTTCCCGTTGGTCTTCTTCACCAGTACCGGATTAGCAACCCAAGTCTGCAATCGGAGCTCTTTGATAAACCCAGCATCGAGCAACCTGCCCACCTCCTGCTGGATCGCGATCCGCTTGTCTGTGCCCATTGGACGTCTTTTCTGCGCGATAAGTTTGATCGCGGGATCGATCTTCAACTCGTGTACGATCACATCGGGGCTGATTCCTGGCATGTCGCTCGGGGACCAGGCAAACAGCTCCTTGAACTTTTTCAGCAGGTCGATCAACTCTCGGGCTGTCTCTTCGGTCAAAGCAGACCCGATTTTTACCTTCCTCTGAGGTCCGTCAATCTCGACTTCCTTCAGTTCCTCCACGGGGGCGGGACGCCCAACTCCTCTCTGGGATCAGCATCTGTCTGGAGGACAGTCATGGCCTCTCGTCTCCTCCTTCGGGTGGCGTTGACATAACATTTTCTGGAAGCCACTTGGTCGCCCTTGACCTCTCCGACTCCATGGTCAGTCGGGAACTTCAACTTCTGGTGTACAGTCGAGGCAACCGCCATCTGGGGGTTGATGGTAGTTCTCCCGATGATTGCGTTGTAAGTCCCCGCGGAATCAACTACCACTGATGGATATACGCCCAATTTGAACCCGTTGACCTCCGAACCGTTGTATTTTTATCGTCCCATTTATGATTGCAAATCGAAACTTCAACCCGGACACTTCGCGAGAACACCAACGGCTCGGACGGGGCCGAAGCGCCCGTCCGACAACGAAGGACTCACCTAGGTGAGGTTGGGTGGCCACACCCGACCTCCCCTAGGGGAGATCGGGTCAGCCAACCCGATCTCCCCTAGGGGAGATCGGGTGGACCAACCCGATCTCTCCTAGGAGAGATCGGGTCAGCCGACCCGATCTCTCCTAGGAGAGATCGGGTCGGCCAACCCGATCTCTCCTAGGAGAGATCGGGTCGGCTGACCCGATCCCTCCTAGGAGGGATGGGGTTGGCCAACCCCACCCTCCCTAGGAGGGGTTGGGTGCCCTCACCCAACCCCTACCCTTGGGGGTCGGATTCCTCCCCCCCCCAAGGGTCCCGACACCCCTCTCAGACGCCCATGCTCGGTCCAGTCTGCCTACCTCCTCCGAATCCTAAGGTCTTAATTATATACTTAAAGGTTAATTAATTGTGTTTAGAGGTTAACGATGTCATTAAGTCACCTTAATGACACCGTTGCCTATAAATACCCCACCTTCACAACTCATTTGGGCATCTTGGCTATTTGGATAATTTAGCTCTGACATCTCTCTAGCTTTATCTCTCTAGAAGTATAGTTCTGACTTAGGCATCGGAGAGGGTTCACCAGACACCACCCCCCCCTCCTCCGTGTCTGGTATTGCCCCTTTTGCAGGGCAAAGAGAGAGAAGAAGAGAAGGAACCAAGGGAAGAAGGAACGGAAGAAGGACATAGGAAAAGACAAGGCGACTTGAGAAGACCGGATCACACACACCCCCCTACAAGGAGTGGGATTAAAGCCGACACCCCGTTGACTGAGATCCCATAACTTAACACTTGGCGCCGTCTGTAGGCTTCGGACAGAAAGCCTGGCTATTACACGAGCTATGACGAACAGTAGGGTGTCCAGGCCCCAACACCCACCCGGGGGCAATGGGCGGAGAAGAGAACCCATACCTCCAGGGAGGCGGCCTGACCCTGGGAAGCAGCCAATGCATTCAGAGCCCCAAGAAATACCACAACCTCCTCAGCAACAGAACAACCAGGAGGGAGGACCTTCACGCCCAGCTGGGGCTGAGTCCTCCACAGCCTCCACCCCCCGGGCAAGAAGGCCACAGAGAGCAAGAGGACAACAGGGAGTGCCTTCCCACAACACGGCACCCCCTGAGGGATACTATTATGAAGAGCAACCCCAAGGGTACCCGTATGGGATGCCAGCACAAAGAGGTGGCAACCGCGCCCACACAGCATATGCAAGGCAGGCATACACCCAAGGGACTTATACTGAAGCTCATGAGGAGGAGCAGATCCCGGCAGAAGAGCACTACTCGCACCCTCAAGCAGGGCAGCGAGAGGAACAAAGAAGATATCACCAAGAGCCACCCCCAGAGGGAAGGCAAGAATTTGTGCCTCCTAGGCAACAGCAGAGCAACAGGGCTTACACCCCGCTGGGAGAGGAAAGACAAGCAAGACCTCCAAGGAGGCAGGACTTCTATGAAGCACCCCAGCAGGCGTATCAAGGGTACACCTACAGTCCATACCAGCAAAGACAAGGGAACCCAGTAAGCCCAGTTTACAACTACAATGAGTATCAGAGAGGTTATACTCCGGCAGCGGTGATGATCACCCCGGAGGAAATAGAAGCTATGATAACCCGGAAACTGAATGAGTCAAAGAAACCCAGCCTGCATTGCCTAAGTGACAAGACAAACCACCCTTTCACAAGGGAACTGGAGATGAACAGAGTGCCAGACTCCCTGCACACAGTGCAAATTGCAAAGTATAATGGGAAGGGAGACCCCCTAGAACATATCCAGCAGCATGAGGCCTCCCTATTTGGGAGGACCACTGATGAAAGATACAAGGCACTCCTTTTCCCAAACACCCTATCAGGGGTGGCCTCACATTGGTTCTTCAGCCTGCCCTCCGAGAGCATCCACTCATGGGAGCAGCTAAAAGCTAAGTTTCTGCAGAGATACCTAGGGGAGAGGAAACTCCTCAAGGGAACAGGCTCCATTGATGATGTAAAACAAGAATACGATGAAACCCTGGCCAGCTACTACACTAGGTTCAACCAGAATATCGCAGACATCCAGGGAGACATCACTGAGGGGGAGATAATCAGAGCCTTTATCAGAAACTTAGGTCGCTTTGGGTCAACATTGGCTGAAAAGATGGCCAAAAAGCCAGCAAGTACCTTGGAGGAGCTTGCAGGGAGAGTTAAAACGCATATTGACCTTGAGAGGCACAGGGCAAGCAAGAAGGCCAAAATCCAGGCAGCTAAGGAAGATAATCAAAGGCCAAACAAAGGAAAGCCACCCCAGGCACCGCAGCAAGCAAGGCAACAAGAGTGGCGTCCCCCACAGAATACAAGGCAGCAGGAATGGCGTCCGCCACAGCAAAGAAACCAAATGGGTGAACCCTTAAAGGCTAGAGAAATCAATGTCATTAAGTTCATCCCACTAAACGCCACTCCAGCCACCGTACTCAGAGAGATGCGGAACCAAAAGCTATGGTCACCCCCTGCAAGGTGGAGAGCCCCAATGGTAGGAAATCACAAGGATAGATGGTGTGATAACCACGAGGCTTATGGTCACGACACAAATGAATGCTTTAGCTTAAAGCTAAGCATAAACAACATCGTCCAGAGGGGAGAGCTGAAGCAGTTCGTAGACCATGGGGGCAATAGCATGCAGCTAGGGCCACCACAGAAAGACAAGGGCAAGGAAAAGGTAGACTATAACCCCCCACCCAACAAAAGAGGAGTCATCAATATGATACATGGAGGAGCAGCATCAGGTGGCCCAACTGCTAATGCAAGGGAAGTCTATGCATCCAAGCTAAGCTCAGTGCCAAGGTGGAGGAAAAGACCAAGAGAAGGAGAAGAAGTGAAGATAGAGTTCTCGGAGAAGGACAAAAGCCACATCGTCTTTCCACACGATGATGCTCTAGTTATTACTTTAGATATTGATAATTTTGATGTAAAGAGAATTTTGGTGGATGGGGGCAGCTCAGCTGACCTCCTAAGCCTGAGAGTGTTGGAAGAGATAGGGAAAACCAAAGGAGACATCAATCCGGTCAACTTCCCTCTAGTTGGCTTCTCAGGGGCAACAAGCTACCCCCTGGGGATGATAACATTGCCAGTGACCATGGGCCAAGGATGGACCCAGCTGAAGGTAAATGTCAATTTCTTGGTGGTTGAGAGCCTGGGAGCCTACAATGGGATCCTAGGAAGGACAACCATAAATCCATATGAAATAGTGCCATCCACTGTTCACCAGAAGCTGAAGTACATCACGGAGAACGGAGTGGGAGAGGTCCTGGGTGATCAACGTACTGCAAGACAATGCTATGTCAATTCAATGAGACACGGATCACACAGGACAGACACAGTAGCTGTGGTCATGGCAGGAGCCAACCAGGATAAAAGAAAGAGGGAAGGGAGACAAAGGCAAGGAAGGAGGAAGAGTGGAGTGACACTCCGCCTGAGCAGGCAGTTTTTTCAAACAGTGCCTACAAGGAGATACAGGGGCAAGGCTGTGAAGGTGACATCCATACCTTGGCAGCCAGAAACCATAATAGGGAGCAGGACAAGGGACTCCATCCTAAGAGGCTTTCGCTACATAGATGATATTAAGCAAATGCCGCAGGAGTCTATATCAAGTTATTTCCAGAGATTCTTTCATTATGGTGCCAACATGGGCATCACAAGGGGAGAAGCAGTTAGAGCATTCATCAGAAACATGCATCCAAGCTCATTCGAGGCCTATGGAGGGCTCTATGAGATGGTAATGACGAGCACAATGAGAGAGCTCAAGACAAGGCTGGATAGGGCGTTTGAACAAGAAGTGGAACAGTTGGATGAAGTTCCAGAGAAAGGAAGAGAAGCAGACACATTGGGAGGAGGTATCAATTTCACATTCACACCCCTCACACTCAGCATAGAAGAAATCTTCCACAAGCGCCTCAAGCAAGAGCTGCCAGCATGCAGGGAGGAAGGCAAGGCCTTCCTTGGTAAGGATGCACAGGGTTGGTGTGAGTACCATGGGACCTGGGGGCATCAAACCAACAACTGCATGGTGTTGAAGGTGGAAGTGGAAGAAATGATCTACAATGGAAGCTTCAAGGAGTACGTGGCAACAGACACAGTGGCCACCCCATATCCTTAGTTTCATATCTAGCATTTCGCATGTTTTAGCTTTACAAGCTTTTCAAAAAACTCTCTGAGAAGGAGAACTCACGAAGTTACTCCAACTCTACAACTATCTTTCATTTCCTACAAAGGATGTCTTGGTGCACCAAGGCATCCCGAGTATACAAAAACATGAATGCTCCTAAGAGAGTAGTAGTTATTCAAAAGTATTTACCAGTGAATGTGATGTCACAATCACCAAGTTATCCTTACACAGATATGACTTCAAGTCAACAACCTTCGACGCCCCCAAGAGCGTATCTTGAGAGTAGTCTTCGTACTACGACTTTCGACGCCCCCAAGAGCGTATCTTGAGAGTAGTCTTCGTACTACGACATTCGACGCCCCCAAGAGCGTATCTTGAGAGTAGTGTTCATACTACGACCTTCGACGCACCAAGAGCGTATCTTGAGAGTGGTTTCCAAAAACTACGAACTTCGACGCCCCCAAGAGCGTATCTTGAGAGTAGTGTTCATACTACAACCTTCGACGCCCCCAAGAGCGTATCTTGAGAGTAGTTATTACACTACGACTTCGACGCACCAAGAGCGTATCTTGAGAGTGGTTTCCAAAAACTACGAATTCGACGCCCCCAGGAGCGTATCTTGAGGTGGATTTGCAACCCACCAGATTCGACGCCCCCAAGAGCGTATCTTGAGGTAGAAAAAACACTACCAGTTCGACGCCCCCAAGAGCGTATCTTGAGGTAGATTTCAAACTACCAGTTCGACGCCCACCAAGAGCGTATCTTTGGTCTAACCTGAGCCCTCCGGGAGCCTATCCTGTGAAACGTTAAGTGCCGTCCGAGAGCCTGTCTCGTGAACAGTTTGACACCCGTCAAGAAGGTATCGGTGGACTAACCTGTGCCCTCCGGGAGCCTATCCTGTGAAACGTTAAGTGCCGTCCGAGAGCCTGTCTCGTGAACAGTTTGACACCCGTCAAGAAGGTATCGGTGGACTAACCTGTGCCCTCCGGGAGCCTATCCTGTGAAACGTTAAGTGCCGTCCGAGAGCCTGTCTCGTGAAAAGATTTCGACGCCCACCAAGAGCGTATCTTTGGTCTAACAGTACAACGTATACCGTGTAAGGGGTATCAGAAGAGATAATCACACCATGTTTGAAAGGATACCATGTTTTGAAGGATACCATGGTCAGAAGGGTACCATGCTCGGAAGGGTAACATGAGAAAGAAATTTCTAAGTAAAGTAATGTGAAGAACAAGTAATGTTTTTTCTTTATGAAATGGCAGGTAAGACACGAAGGAAAACACGAAAGAAGGATAAGTAAAGGAAACACACCAAGTAAAGAGTTCATACCCAAAGAGCCATACACAAGGCATAGGAAGCCATCATGAGAAGAGATATATACAAAAGCATGAGAAGCACTAATGTAAAGGCAAACAAACCACGTAGTCAACAACATAATGCGGCAAAGGAAAGTAACAACAAACACCATCACAATCTCAAAAGACACTCAACCCGTACAAGGGGAGAAGGAGTGTAGTTATATATACAAGGATAGTATGAGATAAACAAGTCAGTCAGAACCCTCGGGGGAGTCACCCTCACCCCCTGAAGCTGAACCGGCAGCGGAAATAGATGAGGAAGAGGAATCTGAGGTACCAATCTCCACAGGTGTAGCATCCACCTGGGCAGGGGCAGGCTCGTCTGCAACGGCAGCCTGACCCATCAGAACAGTCGCGTAGCCAGTGGCATATGGCCCAAAGTCACCAAGGTCACCAAAGGGGAACTGAGGATCAATCCGGTATATGTGATCAACCAGATACTCACCGAACTGGTTCATCTCCTGGGTAAGACGCGTGCTATAGTCGGCGGTGAAGGCAGAGGAGGCCTTGTATTCAGATACCGCGACAGCCCTCTCCTCCGCCCGACACTTAGTCTCCAACCTCCGCAGCTCCTCAGAATGGACAGATGCGGCAACCTCAGCTTCCCGGCGCAAACTGCCCACAGTGGTCTCAAGCAAGGACACCTGGTCCTGGAGCTCCTGCAGTCTCAAATCAGATATACGCGCCTTCTCGGCAGCAGTGGCGACCTCAGCCTTGAGAGAAACCTGGCTGTCTTCAAGGGTCTTCCTCTCGTCAGATAACTCGAGTACGAGCGAGGACATGTTCACCATGTCAGATATGCCCTAACAATTCAAACAAGGGATGAATAACCGAAAGATAGACATTATGAAAGAAATAAGAGGAAAGCAAAGAACAACTTACAGGTGCATAACGAGAAAGTACCCCTTGAACAAAGCGCCGAGTCTCCCCAGGAGACTTGGGTGGAGCAACACGATCCCCAGGGGGAACGGCACCGCGGAGTACGCGGACACCAACCTCAGGAGTCCGCAAAGAGGAAGTGCTATCGAGGTGGAACTCCTTCAGACCAGCGAAGGGAGTCCACTCAGACCCAATAACATCTTCATCAGTGAGCCGTGCGAAATCCTTCCGACTTAAAGTCGGAGGCCCACCTACACAAGCAAAACAAGTCAAAGGATAGTATAAACATAGAAGG
The DNA here is from genome assembly GCA_036873135.1 of Clarkia xantiana subsp. parviflora. Lineage (NCBI taxonomy): Eukaryota > Viridiplantae > Streptophyta > Magnoliopsida > Myrtales > Onagraceae > Clarkia > Clarkia xantiana. The sequence continues at coordinate 16,398,249 of JAPTYO010000001.1, forward strand.
ATCAGTAATAAGGTAGAGATCATACCTGAGGACCGTGCCCTCGGCTGGGGGGCAGGGGAACCACCACCAGCAGGTCCCTTCCCTTTGTCAGCTAGGGAAGGCACCTCTTCGACCACCATCTCCTTATCACGAGATAGGGTCGGAGGACGAGCAGTAGGCGAAGCAGGATCCACAGCCTTCTTCCTCTTAGCAGCCGAGGCCCCGGCCTCAGAATCAGATCGCCGCGGCTTGGACTTGGAAGGTCCAGAATCTCTGCCAACGGAGACGACCCTCTCAGTCACCAAGGGGGAGTGCACTAGCAAGATAAGAAAAACAAGATAAGGAAAACATAAATTATATCATAAAGAAGCAAATAGGAGAAAGCATACCAGAGGCCCCAGCCTTCTTCCCAGGCAGGGGGGATTTCTTCAAAGCAGAACTAGAAGGAGCCTTCCTCTTGCTCAGGTCAACAGGGGCTCCCTGCATGTTATAGGTTTTTCCATGAAACCAACCTACAAAGGAAGAGCAGAAGGTAAATAAAGATGGAAAGACCAAGTGACATACCGAACCCCCGGAGTCAGGAGTCAGACTGATCCCGGCCTCGTAAAGATCCGTCTCAGTTATTAAAGACACGGGGCAGTAAGACCGGGTCCTGTTGCTCTCGTGAATGATCTTCATAGTCTTCAAATCATCCGAAGAAAACTCTCCAAAAGCAGGCCAACCATCGGACCGATCCTCATTCAGGACCGACCAAGTGACGTATCGGTCCGTAATGAAGAAGTAGTGCTTAGCCCAGTGACTGGCCGAATTGTCAATCTGGGTCACAAAACGGAGGGAGGTATCCCACTCAACCCCACTCAACCCGAAATCAGAGAATCGGGGATCTTTGAAGGTCGGATGGCGAGTTACGAAACTCGCAAACCCCACCCTCGTCCGGTACTGGAACCGATAGAAACATCGGAATAGAACGAGAGAGTACTTCCAGGAGTACCAATGGCACAATACCCGGAAGCCCACCCAGACGCGGAGGGCACTGGGGGCAAGGTTCACAGGAGAAATCCTGAAGAACCTGCTCAACTCTATAAGCTCGTCACAGTAAGGTAGCCTCAGCCCGAATCGGATCTGAGAGGGGTACACGGCGACCTTCCCTATAGGAGGCTCCGTCGCCGTCCCGCGAGTATTCCCCAAGGAGGGGAGAAAAGGATACAGAGGCTCATCTAGGGGACTGATATCTCCTAGGGTGACATGTTCGTTGTAATCGGACCTAGTGATATGGTTCTCTGACAGAATAGCAAGACCTAAGGCAAAGATAGCAAGAAACCCCAAAGCACAAATCAAACTTCGACTAATACCCCAAGGAAGGTTGTTAGGTTATAAAGTCTAGGTCAACGGGTCGTCAATCTAGAATTTATCTCCCACTAATGAAATGTCGGGTTCAGTGCTCCTAGGACTAGTCGTTCTGATCCATGGCCTTATACTCCCTTGAGGTAGTCGTTCTGATCCCTGTCCTTATACTCTCTTGGGGTAGTCGTTCTGATATGTGTCCTTCTCTTCTCTCCTTCTGACCTCCTTTCCTTCTCTCCTTCTGACCTCCTTCCCTTCTCTCCTTCTGACCTCCTTTCCTTCTCTCCTTCTGACCTCCTTTCCTTCTCTCCTTCTGACTTCCTTGGTTCTCTTCTCCTTGCCACCCTGCAAGAGGGGCAATACCAGGCACAGAGGGGGGTGGTGCCTGATGAACCCTCTCCGATGCCTAAGTCAGTACGATTTTAGAGAGATAAAGCTAGAGAGATGTCAGAGCAAAATTGTGCAACTTGCCAAGATGTTCCAATGAGTTGTGAAGGTGGGGTATTTATAGGCAACGGTGTCATTAAGGTGGCTTAATGACATCGTTAACCTCTAAACACAATTAATTAACCTTTAAGCATATAATTAAGACTTTAGGATTCGGAGGAGGTAGGCGGAGTGGACCGAGCATGGGCGTCTGAGGATGGTGTCGGGACCCTTGGGGGGGAGGAATCCGACCCCCAAGGGTAGGGGTTGGGTGAGGACACCCAACCCCTCCTAGGGAGGGTGGGGTTGGCCAACCCCATCCCTCCTAGGAGGGATCGGGTTGGCCGACCCGATCTCTCCTAGGAGAGATCGGGTTGGCCAACCCGATCTCTCCTAGGAGAGATCGGGTTGGCTGACCCGATCTCTCCTAGGAGAGATCGGGTTGGCTGACCCGATCTCTCCTAGGAGAGATCGGGTTGGCCAACCCGATCTCCCCTAGGGGAGATCGGGTCGGCTGACCCGATCTCCCCTAGGGGAGGTCGGGTGTGGCCACCCAACCTCACCTAGGTGAGTTCGCCTCTTGTCGGACGGGCGCTTCGGCCCCGTCCGAGCCGTTGATGTTCTCGCGAAGTGTCCGGTGTTGAAGTTTCGATTTGCAATCATAAATGGGACGATAAAAATACAACGGTTCGGAAGTCAACGGGTTCAAATTGGGCGTATATCCATCACATGCCCCCGAGTCAACCAATGGCCTAACCCTTGATTGACTCTATTTTAGGATGGTATGACACGCGCAATTTGAAACCGGGATTTTACCTTCTTTGTCTGAATGTCTGCTTACCCATGGATGCGTGCCTCTGACTCTGCCCCCTGCCTTATGAGATAGAGGAATTGTAAACGTCAGAGTAGCACGAACGTGTGCCTAAGCACGCGTCCGTCTGAGGTGGGAGTAATAAATCTATCTTTGCTACAGGCGTATACTCAAAAAATACATGCTTGCATAGGAATGCAATACTGATACATCTAAGTGATTCATGCTTCAATTTCATGTCGTGATTTGCCTAAGTGGAGAAAAATTTAATTTTGGCCCAAAATTTTTTCTAAGTATGGGATACTAGAAAATATGCCTATAGGATGTTAACTAGGAGTGAACATGGACATATCATGAACATGAGGATGTGTACTAGCATACATGCAAGTAGGAACATAAGGATGGGAGTGAGTAGAGACATGCTGCGATTGTAGTCATGAATGTATGCATGAATATGTATGTATGTATGTATGGATGGGTTGTGAGTATAAGCATGAGTGATGACATTGACGTACCCGTAGATGTTATCATGAATATGAGCATAAATGCAAAGGTGAGAGCATAGACCTCTCCTTTACCTGAGGGTGGGGACTCTGCCACTCAATGGGACATAATGTTCCGCCTCCCTTGTACTAGCATGAGCATGTCCATTAACCTCGACCTTCGGCATGTGTATCATTTTTCCTTCATTCGTTGGAGCGTGTGTATAGCTCTTGACCTTTACCCTGCAATTTGTTCCCCATAAAAGTGAGGGTGATAAAGCTTACAAGCTTTCTTCTTACCGCCGCGAGCGAAGGGGTCTATTGACATGTGTTAAGGGTTGACCCTTCCTTCGGATGTGCTGGAGCGTTGCTCCATTTGGGGAAACTAAAAGTTCGCCCTCTTCCCTTGGTGTTAAGGTTGCCCCCGTAGTAGGCGTATCTCGCCCCTCCATGGGTAAGGGTTGATCTTTGTGTTGGTTGCTTGTATAGATGACTCACTTTTGGGAAGCTTTCTTCTTCAGACAGGGAGACCGTTGAATTTGATGAGAAGGAAGGACCCTCTAGTTCTGCTTATCAGACCAAGAAATTTTCTAAGTCAGGGGTGACTGCTAATGCTTCCAGTACGTTCTTTTTCCCTTCTTTTTTCTTTGTGATATACTTATGATTGTTCTCATGCTGCTTCCTTTTTGTTGTTAGAGCGTTCTTTCTTGGTGACCGAATGGTTCTTGTGGTGGGTGAGAGTTCAAGTCAATCTAAATCCAAGGCGCGGAAACCTGACTCTGAGGTCGGGCCCTCGGCTGCCGAGGAGAAAGAAACCGCGAGAGGCTCTCCTTCAAGTGCCCCCTTGCTGACTCCCTCCCATGGTAAGGAGGTAGTGGTTGAAGAGGCACCCCCTTTGTTTGACAAAAAGAAACAACCTGTGGCTGGCGATGGGGTGATCATAGGTCTTGATGTCTCTTCTATATCCCCTGCCCCCCAGCCGAGGGGCCGAGCCTCAAGTTTATTTCATCTTTCATTGAGGTTCCTTTCTCTTGCCATGGCTCTGATTAAGATAGCGAATTCTTGCTTTGGAGTTTGGTGGAGACTGCTCTTTAGTTAGTCTCTACTAGTATCGTAGTTGTGATCGTTGTGGGGATCGTTTTGTTATATGCCCTCAATAGTGCTTGTCGTGATTCTTTGCTTCATGGTTGATTTCGTGAGATATGGAGGTTGTCTTCATAATGAGGACGTCTCCTTCCTGGTATCACCCATTGGGTTGAAATATAAGTGCCTACCTTTGATGAGCGTACGAAGGGTGTTGTTTTTCCCTTTTCTTGAACCTCCTCCTAAGGCTAGGCGTAGCCTTTTGATGTTCGTGGTCGGGATGGTGTCTTTACAATGCATGTCTTTGACAGATGTTTTATGATGTGCTGCCGTGATAAACACTTCGGGGTATGTGAACGTGATAGCCACTTCGTGATGTGTCGGAGTGATAGCCCTTCTGTAGTGTGTGGACATGATAGCCACTTCAGGGTATGTGGACGTGATAGCCACCTCAAGGTATGTGGACATGATAGCCACTTCAGTGTATGTGGACATGATAGCCACCTCAAGGTATGTGGACATGATAGCCTCTTCAGTGTATGTGGACATGATAGCCACCTCAAGGTATGTGGACATGATAGCCTCTTCAGTGTATGTGGACATGATAGCCACCTCAAGGTATGTGGACATGATAGCCACTTCAGTGTATGTGGACATGATAGCCACATCACGATGTATGGAGTTGTGCTTGACGATGTTCAAGTCTGATACGAGCATAGGTCACGCGAGGGCGACATGTATGACAATAATATTTGTCGGAGGTTGATTTGTGTGACTTGTAAGGCAATTCTCTTCTTGATGGGCCGAGCTTATTTTGAGAGCTTTGACCTTCGGATTTCATGTCTTTGCTATCCTTCTTGGTGGTGTTGGGTTCCTTTGAGATACTTCTCTTGACTTGTGATATGGGTGGTAGTATAACTCGTTACTTTTCATGATAACCTCTTGTGCTTCTGTATATGATCCTTTGGTCATGGACTTCTCCTTTGAATATGCTTTCCTTTCTTTTTCTTTCTTTTGTGCTTTCCTTCACATCATACCTGCTATCTCATCAAGAAAAAACATTACTTGTTCTTCACATTACTTTACTTAGAAATTTCTTTCTCATGTTACCCTTCCGAGCATGGTATCCTTCTAAGCATGGTACCCTTCTAAACATGGTACCCTCTTAAACATGGTATCCTTCTAAGCATGGTGTGATGATCTCTTCTGATACCCCTTACACGGTATACGTTGTACTGTTAGACCAAAGATACGCTCTTGGTGGGCGTCGAAATCTGTTCACGAGACAGGCTCTCGGACGGCACTTAACGTTTCACAGGATAGGCTCCCGGAGGGCACAGGTTAGTCCACCGATACCTTCTTGACGGGTGTCAAATCTGTTCACGAGACAGGCTCTCGGACGGCACTTAACGTTTCACAGGATAGGCTCCCGGAGGGCACAGGTTAGTCCACCGATACCTTCTTGACGGGTGTCAAACTGTTCACGAGACAGGCTCTCGGACGGCACTTAACGTTTCACAGGATAGGCTCCCGGAGGGCACAGGTTAGACCAAAGATACGCTCCTGGTGGGCGTCGAACTGGTAGTTTGAAATCTACCTCAAGATACGCTCTTGGGGGCGTCGAACTGGTAGTGTTTTTTCTACCTCAAGATACGCTCTTGGGGGCGTCGAATCTGGTAGGTTGCAAATCTACCTCAAGATACGCTCCTGGGGGCGTCGAAATTCGTAGTTTTTGGAAACCACTCTCAAGATACGCTCTTGGTGCGTCGAAGGTCGTAGTGTATAAACTACTCTCAAGATACGCTCTTGGGGGCGTCGAAGGTCGTAGTATGAACACTACTCTCAAGATACGCTCTTGGGGGCGTCGAAATTCGTAGTTTTTGGAAACCACTCTCAAGATACGCTCTTGGTGCGTCGAAGGTCGTAGTGTATAAACTACTCTCAAGATACGCTCTTGGGGGCGTCGAAGGTCGTAGTATGAACACTACTCTCAAGATACGCTCTTGGGGGCGTCGAAATTCGTAGTTTTTGGAAACCACTCTCAAGATACGCTCTTGGTGCGTCGAAGGTCGTAGTGTATAAACTACTCTCAAGATACGCTCTTGGGGGCGTCGAAGGTCGTAGTATGAACACTACTCTCAAGATATGCTCTTGGGGGCGTCGAAGGTCGTAGTATGAACACTACTCTCAAGATACGCTCTTGGGGGCGTCGAAGATCGTAGTATAAAAACTACTCTCAAGATACGCTCTTGGGGGCGTCGAAATCTGTTCGCGGGATAGGCTCCCGGAGGGCTCATAATATTACCTTACCTTGTGTCCTTTCTCATGTAGGGTGCACTTTGGTATGCTTTTCGAGTCTTTGCTTGACTTTTCCTTTTATGATATTGCATGCTATCACGCTTTTCCTTCAGTATGGGAGATCACCTCTCGAGGGCGATGTTTGTGTGTTGCCAACTTAGGGCGAGTTCATATAGGAAGTTGAAGATGTTTTCCTCCTATGTGACCTTTTCTGGGAAAGGTGGTATTGCATGTTATTGTGATCTTCTGCCTCTAATCTCTTCTTTTACACTTAGGTGGACTACCAAGCACTTATTCGTTTGGTGCCCCCCAAGTTGCTTGGTGGTCATACCTCCTTTCATATTTGGCCGTTGAAGGCCCCTCGTTCATTTTCTTGGTTGGGTACCCCTTACGCTCGGGGCTCCCTTGTCTGCCTCTTTGAATGCGATGAGTGTCCCTTGTAGGATTTACTCTTTCTCATGCTTGCTTGTTTCAGTCATAGGCATGGTTTGAATGATGCCTTTGTCGGATGTGTCTTTGGAGGTTGGGTGGAAGAGCTTTTACTTTGGGTGGGTGGGGGTGGATTTCATTCTCTTGATAACTAGGATGTGGCAGTGTCTGTATCCTAGGGGTGCTTGTAAATTTTTCCCCCTTTCCTTGTGTAGGTTGAAGAGCTCTCTCATAGAATGGTGTCTTGAGTTGTTAATCTCGTAGGCGTGTTTCAGACTATTCAATCTGATCCATGCTCTTTGCTCGTGCATGGGGGTGTGGGGGTCTGACCGGGTTGTATCTTCTTGGAGTGTTGTGGCACTTAGAGTGCCTTGCCTTTTCCTTCACACTGGAGTATTCTTCGATGCCCTTAGGGGGTGTTCCACTGGTCATGCTCCTCCCACCTTGAATCTTGGTTATAGACTTCTTTTGAATTAGGACTTGAACCTACAAAGGACGTTTTCCTTTAGGTTCGCCGGTGATGCTCCATGATTTTCTATGGGTTTGTCCCCGTATTGGCTATTCCTTGCTGGATAGCTTCATTAGAGGCTGCATTTGTGTTGCGTACGTATACGTGTTTGAGGTGTGTTGAGCTGACAAGTCCCTCCTTTTTTGTTTTGTCATAACCTTCATTCATCCTGTATTTGGCGTATGGCCTTAGAGGCGGGATATTTTTCTAGTGTCCCTTTTATCGTGGTTCTCCTCTTGATGGGATGCCAGAGTCAAATGTCTTATCATTTGCAGACAAGGTGGTTGATCGGGATGTGCGTCTAGTATGAGGGTCGATCTTGAAACCTTACTCCCCAAGCTTTTGAGCTCTTCTTTGGTTGATCTTGTAGAACTATTATCCTGCCCTAAGGCTCTTGATAGGAGATGTATCTCATTTTCACACTCTAGTTGTTGCACTATCTCTTTTGCTAATCTTGCATCTCTAGAGTTTCTCTCTTGGTGCATGACTTCAATGACAGGATTTTCTACCGATGTTTATTCTATTAGGACTTGTATCCTTGGTTGCCCTCCTTTCTTGTGAGATGGCGAAGGAGTGTTTATGAACACTCCAATGTGTCGTACTTGGTAGAGGTATGCGTCTAATCCTTATGGCGCTGTCTTGAATCTTCGTGTACCTGTATCTGATGGACATGTTATTCATTACATATATGGTACGGAGTCCAAGGATCTCCGGGTTAGGATCATATTTTGAGAACAGAGACATAGTCATCTATCAGATGACCTCTTTTCTATGGAGTTAATTTTTGCAAGGATAAATGCAAGGAAACTTGTAAGGATACTTGTAAGGATATGTGTTCCATCCTTTTCCTGGTTCATTTGTAGTGCCGTGTCCCTAATGGGTGTGTTGATGTTCTGACCACCTTTACTAGTAGGGGGTCCTTTGGTATTAGGTATGCCTGACTCTTCTCTAGTATCATCAATGGTTGGTCATGGGAGATGTCTGACGGACTCCCCTCATGTACTATGATTCTCTTCATGTCAAAGTTGGTGATTCCCTCTCTTATGACTAACATATCATTGTGTGGAAATACTATGTTTTCCATATCCCTTTTTAAAATCTTGATGATGGTGTCACCGTTCTTCCTTTGCTAGGCTTGGTGTCCTTGAGGGTTTTTGATGGAAGTGTATTCCATTACCTTGGATGAGCTTTCTAAGTGTAGTTGTGTCTCCTGGCTATTTTGTGAAATCATAAAGATCCGCTGGAGGTGTTTGCCTTTGATGGTGGGCGTTACCCATGTGATATGGTTTCTTCCATTTCTGGAGGGATGTGTTCGCGGCTACCCCCTCTTGTGCTAATGGGCGTTTGTGGGGAGGGCATGTTGTGACTGGTGCCCCCCTTGCATACCAATGCCAGATGGGATTCTTTGACGGGCTTGGCCCTAGGATGCTTGGTGGAAGGTTGTAGTAGGGGTAATCCTTTGTGACCTTCATGGTAGTTCCTCTATAGGATGTTGGGAGTGTTCAACTTATTTTTGTAAGTGAGCCTTCCATCTTGTGATCTTTCCCAGAAACTTGACCTTATAGGTGGTCTTTGGGATTGAGGAATCTGTTGCTTGTGCATCTCTTGATTGGCGACGGCCTTTTACTGATTCTTCTAGTGGTTCACCTGTGTACATATATATCACGGAGCCCGGAGGCGTCCGGTATGGTCATTCTTGGAAAACATGTTGATATCAAGTATCAAAATCTACCCCTTTTAGGGAGTTGACTTGTTATGCAGTTAAATTAAATAAGAGGATATGGGAAGGATATGGGAGTGGGGGTGTTGATATCCCCTGTTTCCTTGGTAATGTAACTGTCTTCCTCCATTAGTCTGTGTGTATTCCTTCCACTTGAGGAATATGAGGTCGCATCCTTGCAAGGCGGACTAGGTGGAGGTGTATCCTTCATGTATGCTATGTGCGGTCTCACTCTACTATGTCTCTCCATGAGACTTCCCATTGTAGTAGCTATGTGCTGACGTGGTGTGGTACTCTATTAGTTCCCTGTTCAAATCCTTGTCTTTTCAACTCCTCCTCTGTCCTAGGAGGACGTGTGCCAAGGGTTGTCATGCACAAGGGGTTTGGACCTGTCGTGCTGTATCATGGGTAGGTGGTTGCTTTATTGTGTTGTTGGGACTATGTCCCTCCCTTTGAGCTTTCCTTGGTATGTCCTTTAGGCATGTCTGTGGTGATACGGACTGTATGTGTACATTGCCAGGGTGGATGTTGGAACTCCTATATCCTTGTTGGTCTGGCATGTATGTCCTCCCTTAATGCGGTGTATGTCCCTATTGGGGTACTTGGTTGAATCCATGCCTCCTTGGAGGTCTTGCCTGTCTATCTGCCCCCAGAGGGGTGTATGCCCTGACATCCTGCTGTGTCTGTTGCTGCCTTCCCCTTGGGGGTGGCCTTTGGTTGTCTCTCCTTTGTTCTCCTCGCTGCCCTGTTCGAGGGTGCGAGTGGCGTTTTTCCGTTGGGATTTTCTCCTCTTCATGAGCTTCTTCTCCTTCATGCTGGTGTTGCCTTCTCTGTCTGTTCCTCAGGGTCTCTCAATAGGCTAGCAGCTCATCCAATGCTTTCATCAACCTCGGAGTCACTGTTTGTGCTCCTTGCGAGTATGCGGGCCTTATGTTGGTTGTGCGGGCACGATTGTCGTTCCTTTAAGTCATTATTCCATATGGATACCCTTGAGGTTGTGCCTCATAGTAGTACCCCTGTGGAGGTGCCGTGTATTGGGATGGCACTCCTTGTTGCCCCCCTGTCCCTGTGGCTTCCTAGTCAATGGAGTTGGAGCTGTGGAAGCCTCCTCCCTGCTTGTTAGGCTGGGGTGCCTGTGGGGCTATCTGAGGCTCTGGTGTGCAGGCTGTTTCTCTGGGTTAGGCTGCCTTGCTGGAGGTATAGGATGTCTTTCTTGCCTATTGCCCCAGGTGGGCGATTATTTCTAGACACTAAGTTGTTCGTCTTCGCTCTCGTGATTGTCAGGCTTTCTGTTCGAAGCCCACGGACGGCGCCAAGTGTTAGGTTATAAAGTCTAGGTCAACGGGTCGTCAATCTAGAATTTATCTCCCACTAATGAAATGTCGGGTTCAGTGCTCCTAGGACTAGTCGTTCTGATCCATGGCCTTATACTCCCTTGAGGTAGTCGTTCTGATCCCTGTCCTTATACTCTCTTGGGGTAGTCGTTCTGATATGTGTCCTTCTCTTCTCTCCTTCTGACCTCCTTTCCTTCTCTCCTTCTGACCTCCTTCCCTTCTCTCCTTCTGACCTCCTTTCCTTCTCTCCTTCTGACCTCCTTTCCTTCTCTCCTTCTGACTTCCTTGGTTCTCTTCTCCTTGCCACCCTGCAAGAGGGGCAATACCAGGCACAGAGGGGGGTGGTGCCTGATGAACCCTCTCCGATGCCTAAGTCAGTACGATTTTAGAGAGATAAAGCTAGAGAGATGTCAGAGCAAAATTGTGCAACTTGCCAAGATGTTCCAATGAGTTGTGAAGGTGGGGTATTTATAGGCAACGGTGTCATTAAGGTGGCTTAATGACATCGTTAACCTCTAAACACAATTAATTAACCTTTAAGCATATAATTAAGACTTTAGGATTCGGAGGAGGTAGGCGGAGTGGACCGAGCATGGGCGTCTGAGGATGGTGTCGGGACCCTTGGGGGGGAGGAATCCGACCCCCAAGGGTAGGGGTTGGGTGAGGACACCCAACCCCTCCTAGGGAGGGTGGGGTTGGCCAACCCCATCCCTCCTAGGAGGGATCGGGTTGGCCGACCCGATCTCTCCTAGGAGAGATCGGGTTGGCCAACCCGATCTCTCCTAGGAGAGATCGGGTTGGCTGACCCGATCTCTCCTAGGAGAGATCGGGTTGGCTGACCCGATCTCTCCTAGGAGAGATCGGGTTGGCCAACCCGATCTCCCCTAGGGGAGATCGGGTCGGCTGACCCGATCTCCCCTAGGGGAGGTCGGGTGTGGCCACCCAACCTCACCTAGGTGAGTTCGCCTCTTGTCGGACGGGCGCTTCGGCCCCGTCCGAGCCGTTGATGTTCTCGCGAAGTGTCCGGTGTTGAAGTTTCGATTTGCAATCATAAATGGGACGATAAAAATACAACGGTTCGGAAGTCAACGGGTTCAAATTGGGCGTATATCCATCAAAGGTCACGATACTAAGCTAGCAATAGGAAAGGAAGCAACGCGACTGAAAAGGAAGAGAAAAAGGAACTCACTCATCCTTCGGAGAATACGGCGTCTCTGAAGAGTCTGCGTACGTGGACACCACCAGGAGTATAGTACCTACCACAACACGACAAGTATCAAGACAAGAAAAATTTCCGAAGAACCGGAAATACTCCGACACCCGACCAACGACAACAATCAAAGATCCAAAGACACCCAGCAAAGATAGTCAACACGAGCCAAGAACACTACAACAACCAAGTCAAATAATTTTATCCAAGCCTAAGGTCGGGTTTTGGAAAAAATTACCGTTATACCCTCCAACAAAGATTAACACACCAACGGCGGCACGACATCAAATTCAAGACCGGGATAACCCAATCGGACAAGAAACCATATCCGGACGACCGGCAAACATTTTTTTTCCAAAATCCACAACTACCAACGGCTATCTACGGTAATCCCACATTTAATCAAATTTCGGCAATCAAGCATCGGCAATCAAACATCGGCAATCAAATCTCGGCAATCAAGCATTGGCAAACAAATATCAACGATTCAAAAATCGACGTTTTACACGGTAATGGAAAAGAAAAGAGCGGACCTTCGGAAAACCCGACCCGATATGGTAAACGGGTCCGGATTTCGAATTTGAAGACGCCCGAAAATCAGTCCCTCGCCGGAATTTGAGCCACGCCGCCGCCGGAGGTGATTTCGCTTGCCCCGTCGTCGCCGGAGAGCCCCGCGCGTCACGCCGGAGTTGTAGCCCTTCGCCGTTGACAACCCCTGCCGGAGTTGGTGTCGTCGCCGTCAGAGGCGAGTCTGTCGTCGACCGCAGCCGTCCGTCCAGTGCCACGCCGCCGTCGTCGTCGTCGGCCAAGCCGCTGCCCGCCTGAAGTCGAGCCCTCGCCTCCACCTGGGTTCGTCTTCCTCGCCGCCGTCCCGATCAAAGTGCTGGCCGGAATTTCAGGTGCTCACCGGAATTTTGGCCGGCCCTAACCTTGGGGGTGCTCTCAAACTTGCCTTGCTCTCCAAGGGTGAGTGAAAAAAGAAAGATGGTGGCTATGGTGACTCTTGGAGGTATTTCTCTAACTCTCCTCTTTTATGATAAAAGGATGATAGGGTTTTTTAGGGGTTTTAATCACCACCATCCATCTAGCCTTAAGTAAAATCTAAGGGCCAAGGAAAGATCATCTTTTTTATCCCTTTCACCTATAGCTAAGTATATTCTCATACTTAGAAAAATTATCAAGTTAGTTTTATTTTTGAGCATTTCATACTTAGGAAAATTTTTGGCCAAAATCAATTTTTCCTCACTTAGATGAAATCCCGGCATAAATTGGAAGCGTAAGTTATTTAGTTACATTCGTATCACACCCTGGTGCAAGTATGTATTTTTTGAGTATACACCTGTAGCAGAGATAAGTTTATTACTCCCGCCTCAGACGGACGCGTGCCTAGGCACACGTCCGTACTGTTCTGACGTTTACAATTCCTCTATCTCATTAGACAGGGGGCAGAGTCAGAGGCACTCATCCAAGGGTAAGCAAGCATTCAGACAAAGAAGGTAAAATCCCGGTTTCAAATTGCGCGTGTCATACCATCCTAAAATAGAGTCAATCAAGGGTTAGGCCATTGGTTGACTCGGGGGCATGTGATGGATATACGCCCAATTTGAACCCGTTGACCTCCGAACCGTTGTATTTTTATCGTCCCATTTATGATTGCAAATCGAAACTTCAACCCGGACACTTCGCGAGAACACCAACGGCTCGGACGGGGCCGAAGCGCCCGTCCGACAACGAAGGACTCACCTAGGTGAGGTTGGGTGGCCACACCCGACCTCCCCTAGGGGAGATCGGGTCAGCCAACCCGATCTCCCCTAGGGGAGATCGGGTGGACCAACCCGATCTCTCCTAGGAGAGATCGGGTCAGCCGACCCGATCTCTCCTAGGAGAGATCGGGTCGGCCAACCCGATCTCTCCTAGGAGAGATCGGGTTGGCCAACCCGATCTCTCCTAGGAGAGATCGGGTCGGCTGACCCGATCCCTCCTAGGAGGGATGGGGTTGGCCAACCCCACCCTCCCTAGGAGGGGTTGGGTGCCCTCACCCAACCCCTACCCTTGGGGGTCGGATTCCTCCCCCCCCCAAGGGTCCCGACACCCCTCTCAGACGCCCATGCTCGGTCCAGTCTGCCTACCTCCTCCGAATCCTAAGGTCTTAATTATATACTTAAAGGTTAATTAATTGTGTTTAGAGGTTAACGATGTCATTAAGTCACCTTAATGACACCGTTGCCTATAAATACCCCACCTTCACAACTCATTTGGGCATCTTGGCTATTTGGATAATTTAGCTCTGACATCTCTCTAGCTTTATCTCTCTAGAAGTATAGTTCTGACTTAGGCATCGGAGAGGGTTCACCAGACACCACCCCCCCCTCCTCCGTGTCTGGTATTGCCCCTTTTGCAGGGCAAAGAGAGAGAAGAAGAGAAGGAACCAAGGGAAGAAGGAACGGAAGAAGGACATAGGAAAAGACAAGGCGACTTGAGAAGACCGGATCACACACACCCCCCTACAAGGAGTGGGATTAAAGCCGACACCCCGTTGACTGAGATCCCATAACTTAACAACCACAAACTCCACGTTCCTCCTCTTTGATTTCCATCCGCTACCAAACTCCACTGGTAAGGTGATCACCCCTAGCGGATAGGAGGTAGAGCCAGAGAATCCGACCATCGGGAAGTTCGCCTCCTTCAGGTCTTTCTTCGTTTTCCCCATGGCCTCCAGCGCGTCCATGAACAGAATATCGGAGGAGCTCCCTCCGTCGATCAGAATCCGTTTCATCTCATACCCATCCACATCCATGGTCACGACCAGAGCGTCATCGTGCGGAGTCTCCACGCCTATGACATCCTCTGATGAAAAGGAGATTACCATCTCTTCCTTCAGGGTCCAGGATCGGGACCTCTTACCCAGCACCACAGCAGTAGGAATTCTAGAGGCATAAACCTCCCGTGAGGACGAGGTATCACCCCCCGCGGCAAATCCTCCATGAATCACATTTATAGTGCCCCGCTTCTCCTTACGGGCACCAGAAGACTCTGGGTCGGACCTCTTCTTCTTTGGGGACCGATCGCGGGATCGGGAACGAGACCGTGATCGGGATCGGGAACGGGATCGGCACTATTTCTCCTCTACAAACTCCTTAAGCTTCCCCTTCTGGATCAGCTTTTCGATCTCCTTCTTCAGCTCCCGACAATGATTGGTGTCGTGGCCATTCGCGCGATGGAATCGATAGTAGCGATCTGTGCGGGATCCCAAGAATTCTCCTTCCTTCTTCGGGGGGTACCTAGAGATACCCTGTCGCTCCATGACCGTTAACACCTCCGCCATGGAGCTGTTGAGAGGAATTTCATGATCCTCCCGCCTGTCCTTCTTTGAGGGACGCCTATCATCCCTCCGATCAAGGCGACCTCGACCCCGACTACTCTCAGTCTTATCCTTCAGCTTGCACTCGTCTAAGGGTTTGACCGACTGCTTCCCGTTATTCGATTCCGGGGGCTCAAGCTCTCCAGCGGCTATCTTCGATTCCTGGACATCGATTTGCCGCTTTACTCTTTTCTGTAGTGCCTCCATATTCCACACAGCCTTCTCAGCCACGCTGTGCATCAGGTCGGAACCGTAGGGGGGTGTTAGGTTCCGAATGAAGGTACGGATGGTTTCACCCTCCGAGATTTCCTCATCAATCTCTGCCACGCTGGCAGTATACCGCTGGTAATAGTGCGCCAGCGACTCGTCGGGCCTCTGTACCACCTGGGTTAGGGACCTCACACTCTTCAGCAAACGTCTGCGACCCTGGTACTGCTGAATGAAGCGGTCGTGCATATCAGCCCAGCAGGTGATGCAGCCTGGGGGCAGACTGAAGAACCAAGTTAAGGCTCTCTCGCCAAGTGTGTTCGGGAACAGCGTACACACGATATCTTCATTCGGGGTTCTGCCCAGACATGCCATGAGGTGCTTCTGGACATGACGAACCGGATCTCCCTCGCCGTCATACTCCTTAATCGTGGGGATACCCAGCCCTGGCGGGGCGAGGGTATCTATGAGTCGAGGAACGAAGGGATGAGTGGATCGATCCCTCAGCTACGACACCAGCGGCTTCTGCTCTCCAATGCAGATGTTCACGATCTTCACCACCTGATCGGCGTTGATGGGACCATTAAGGGGAATAGTCCTGTGCTGCACTGGTCCTGGCCCATCAACCACGAATCTCTCTGGCTAGATGGACTCCCCACTCCTGCCCTGGCCTCGGGGTTGAGCCTCCCGCACGTTCTGAACCTCTGCTGGTGGGGGCGCTTCCTCTTCTAACAGGGGCATCTCTTCTTGCCTCCTCGCAGCCTCTCTTCGATCCAAGAGAGCCTCCACGGCTACTAATAACATCGGCATGGCTTCCGCCACAGCCCTCGTCAGGTCCGCAGCTGAAGGAGCCTTCTGCTCCTTATTCCCCTGGGGCTGGGCAGCAACATCTTCGGGACCTTCATTATGCCCCCCTGTCTGGGAGACCTCAGCAGCGGGAAGGTTCTGGTCCTCCTCATGTTCCGGTGGTGAATTCAGAGTCGTCGCAGCAGGATGACGGGAACCACCAGATTATCCTTGTCTTCTTTGCTTGCCAGCCGCCATTGAACGAGTAGAAGGCATATTAGCTTTTTGTTACGTTCCCACAGACGGCGCCAATGTTGGATCACGGTGGAACTCCGGTACGATCTTTGACGGCGATCCTAGTTCCTTTGCTCCACGCAATCCTGCAAGAGGGGATAGACCGGGCGGTGACCTAGAATCCCTCTCCGATGCTTAAATGAGTATCTCGTGTGGGCTGACAAGCAGTAATCTCAAGTAACGTATCTCAAAAAACGTCGTTGATCTGAGGTGACCTCTGCCCTATAATAGGCGGAGAGGTACCTCAGTTACCTGGTGAACCGTTGGGAGTGGTTAGCCCGTATTCCGCGTATCTCGGGCACGATCCCGCCGATCTAGGCCATGATCTCGCTTATCTCGGCCACGCCCCGGGTATCTCGGCCTTAACCTCTGATGGCAAGTCCCGACTAATATCGGGGACTCCAGAGTTATCTCGTTGTGTCACCGCTCGGGGCCCCTCGTCATCGTGACAGGGCCAATCATTCTCAGGGATTCGTCATCGGGGCCTACTTAAAGGCTTCTCATCGGGAGCTTCCAACTCGTCTATCGGGACAGACTCTGTCGGGACCTTTCATCATCGGGACTCCCTACGCCGGGACCCTTCACCTTGATCTTCTCGACCTCCATTTTAGGGTCCAGTGGGCCTATTTGCCGTTTCCTCACCGTTAAAGGGCCTAACGGTTGTAGCGGAACCCATCAGATACAACTTGGAAGATTTTGGGACATTTAGTTGCCAAATGATTACTCTGCGTCTGCTACTGACCATAATCATTGTGGATACAAAACCCCTCACAATAACTGTACCATAATAGTGTAATTAACTATTGCGGCAAATTGTACGATAAACCATAGTTATTTAATTTTTACCATACCATTGCCGGCCCTAATCATAAAAAAAAAATAATAAATAAAAAGTATATCATGGACATCTGAGATAACAACTGAAGCCATTGTATCACACTAGCTACATATTGAGATTATTAGTCTAAAATGGAAAATTGGGATGAAAAGTTAAGAAAGTATTCAATTTTCCAACATTCTAAAAGAAAAATAGTAACCATACGTAAAAAAAAAAGTTATGTAACAAAAGATTATTGCAAATGTTACTAAATATTTACCGATAAAAATATTGAATAGAATTCGAAACTAAAAATTTAAAAAATTAAGAATAAGAACTGTAGGTCCTAACTATTGAAAATTACAAGCTGCCACTGCCATCCAGCGTAGGTTGAAATTGTAATATATAATAACTGACAAATAATGACCGACAAGAGTTAAGAAGCTTGTATGATAATGATAGTGTGAGGTGAGAGAAGGGGAGGGGAGGGGGGCATGTGTCAGGCAGCTAAGTGTAACCAGTTGGCACCAAATCCCAAATATAGAGCCTCGTCAACTCTTCCACAGACATCCACGTTTAGTTACTTCATTCATGGATCTCTTCCCTCTTCATCATATATCTCTATTCTATATATAAGATAAGAAGAGAAAGCTATCTAGCTAAAGACATATGGGTTCGAGTGATAAGAAAGGTGCATAAGGCATGATGGCACATCACGGGGGGTGAGGGGATGACGATGGGGCAGTCATTGCTGGATAAGGGAGCATCGTTGATGCAGTCTCCGACCCTACACGTATGCACCTTCGCACACGACATGACCCGCCGCATTGAAACCCACCACTACGTTACTTGTTAGTTGAGCTAATCAAGCAGAATTGAGGGAGAGAGAGCTCTAGAACTTCATTGATTGATACTAAGAATTACAGAGAGAAAGGACTTCTGTTTTGTTCGTTAAGAACAGAATTATCGAGTCTAACTAAGTAACTCTTGTTATTTACAAGTTGATCCCTCTAATATAAAAGTGATGAATAAAGACCTAAAGTCTCTATATTCCTCTAAGTTTCTTCTCCACCCCTTTTCTTGTCTTCTTATATCTGCTTCACAAACAAATCCTTCACACCAATGCACCTCAAAACTCATCATGCTGTTGGGTTCCAAGTGCCTTAGTCATCAAGTCCGCTAGCTGCTTGTTCGTGGGGATATGTTCTGCTGTTAATACACCTTGAACTAACTTCTCTCGAACGAAATGGCAATATATTTCGCTATGTTCTGTTCGTTCGTAAAACATTGGATTGCCTGAAATCTTAATCACGGCTTCATTATCGCAGAAAAGTCTAGTAGGTCCATTCAAAACAACTTGCAGCTCCTTCAATAATCCCCGTAACCAAACAATTTCTGCTATAGCTGTACCCATACTCCGATATTCGGCTTCAGCACTAGATATTGACTGAGTCACCTGCTTCTTAGACTTCCAGGAAATGATTGAACTTCCCAATTTGATACAAAACCTGTGACTGACTTTCGAGTAATTGGACATGATCCCTGTTGGGATCAAAATGACGTGGCCGTGAGCTTCGGGGAATGGACTTCCAAGTATCGCCTCGGACTTAGCTCTCCGAACGCTAAGTTTTCCTCTAAAAGATTATGGGGGCGAGAACCTGAAAAAGGGGTGGGGATGGCCCCTGATTACACTCCGAAGCTTAAGTCAGTAATGGATTTAAGAGTAATAATATAGGAACGTATTTAGAACTGACTGAATGTAATGAAGTAAATAGAAATAGTCCCTATTTATAAGGATAAGTTACCGACTTTATATGGTGGTTACCCTCCTTGGGGGGTTTCTCTTCAGAGTCGGTCAAGCAGGTGACAAGCAGGTCACCGCCTGTCTTTACTTCTAGAGGAAGGTTTCCTCTGGTGACGGTTGAAGCAGGTCGCCACCTGTGTTTACTTCCGGAGGAAGGTTTCCTCTGATGATAGTGACAAGCAGGTCGCCACCTGTCCTTACCTTCGAAGGAAGGTTTCTTCTGATGATAGTGACTAGCAGGTCGCCACCTATCTTTACCTTCGAAGGAAGGTTTCTTCTGATGATAGTGACCAGCAAGTCGCCACATGTCTTTACCTTCGAAGGAAGGTTTCTTCTGATGATAATGATAAGCAGTTCGCCACCTGTCTTTACCTTCGAAGGAAGGTTTCTCCTAGTGGCGGGCAGTCGTACTTTGGAAGTCGACTTTGATGGATATACGCCCAATTTGAACCCGTTGACTTCCGAATCGTTTTATTTTGATCACCGCGTCAATGATTGTAAATTGAAACTTCGACCCAAACACCCCGCAAAAACGCCAACGGTCCGGACGAGGCCAAAATACTCGTCCGGACCGAGGCAAACTCACCTAGGTGAGGTCGGGTGGCCACACCCGACCTCCCCTAGGGGAGATCGGGTCAGCCAACCCGATCTCCCCTAGGGAGGGGTTGGGTGGCCACACCCAACCCCTACCCTTGGGGGTCGGATTTTCTCCCCCCCCCCCCCCCCCCCCCCCCAAGGGTCCCGGCACCATTTCCCGACTCCGATACTCAATTTATTTCCGCCAACCTCTCCGTGCTTTAAGGTTTTAATTACGAGATTAAGAGCTAATTAATTGTGTTTAAAGGTTAACGATGACATTAAGCCACCTTAATGACACCGTTGCCTATAAATACAACATTTCCACCATTCATTTGATCATCTTGGCTAAGTGTACAATTTAGCTCTGACATCTCTCTAGCTTTATCTCTCTAAAAGTATCGTACTGACTTAGGCATCGGAGAGGGTACATCAAGCACCACCCCCCCCCTCCGTGCTTGATATTGCCCCTCTTGCAGGGCGCGTGGAGAAGAGAAGGCGAAGGACAGAAGGACACAAATCAGAACGACAAGACTTAGGAGCACCGAACCCGCAATTTCTCCAGTGAGGAATAAGGCTTAGGTCGACCGCCCGTTGACCTGAAACTTAGAACCTAACACTTGGCGCCGTCTGTGGGCTTCGAACAGAAAGCCTGGCAATAACGAGAGCGATGACGAACATCTTAGCATCTAGGCATCACCGCCCACCTGGGGGCAATAGGCGAGGGAGACAGCCTATACCTCCAGCAAGGCAGCCTAACCCAGAAAAACAGTCTGTACACCCAGAGCCTCAAGTAACCCCACAGGCACCCCAGCCTAACAACCAGGAAGGAGGACCCTCACGCCCAGCTGGGGCTGAGTCTTCCACAGACTCAACTCCACTGGCAAGGAGGCCACAAAGAGAGGGGGAGCAACAGGGAGTGCCATCCCAATACACGGCACCTCCCCAGGGATACTACTATGAGGCGCAACCTCAAAGATATCCATATGGGATGCCGGCTCAAAGGAACGACAATCGCACCCACACAACCAACACAAGGCCATCATACACACAAGGAGCACATACAGTGACACCGGGTTTGATGAGCGCATTGGATGAGCTGCTAGCCTATAGAGAGACTCTGAGGAACAGGCAGGGAAGGCAACACCAGCATGAAGAAGAAGAAGTTCATGAGCAAGAACAAGTCCCAGAAGAAGAACACCACTCGCACCCTCGAGCAGGGCAGCGAGAAGAACAAAGGAGAGATAACCAAAGGCCACCCCCAGAGGGAAGGCAGCAGTTTGTGCCTCCAAGGCAGCAACAGACACAGCAGGATGCCAGGGCATACACCCCGCTGGGGGCAGACAGACTGGCAAGACCTCCAAGGAGGCAGGAATTCCACCAAGTACCCCAGCAGGGATATCAGGGTTACGCCTACAGTCCGTACCAGCACGGACAAGGAAGCCCAGCAAGCCCAGTTTATAACTATGGAGGATATCAAAGAGACTATACTCCATCGCCGGTGATGATTACCCCGGAGGAGATAGAAGCCATGATAGTGAGAAAGATGAACGAGTCAAAAAGAAATGGACTGCATTGCCTGAGTGACAACATGAACCACCCCTTCACGAGGGAGTTGGAAATGAGCAGAGTGCCAGACTCCTTGCATACAATACAGATAGCAAAGTACAATGGCAAGGGAGACCCTTTGGAGCACATTCAACGGCATGAAGCCTCTCTATTCGGGAGAACTACTGATGACCGATACAAGGCACTCCTATTTCCAAACACCCTATCAGGGGTGGCGTCACATTGGTTCTTTAGCCTACCTACCGAGAGCATCCACTCATGGGCGCAGCTAAAGGCGAAATTTCTTCAGAGATATCTAGGAGAAAGGAAGCTACTTAAAGGAACAGGCTCCCTAGATGATGTGAAGCAAGAAAATGATGAATCCTTGGCTGATTACTACACTAGGTTCAACCAGAACATAGCAGACATACAGGGCGACATCACCGAGGGTGAGATAATAAGAGCCTTCATAAGAAACCTAGGCCGCTTCGGGTCCACACTGGCAGAAAAGATGGCCAAGAAACCGGCAAGCACCTTAGAGGAGCTAGCAGGGAGAGTAAAAAATCATATAGACCTGGAGTGGCACAGGGTGAGTAAGAAAGCCAAGATTTAAGCAGCTAAGGAGGACAATACAAAGCAGAATAGGGGAAAGCCACCTCAGGCACCTCAACCCATAAGGCAACAGGAGTGGCGTCCGCCTCAGCAAAGAAATCAGATGGGCGAACCACTGAAAGCTAGGGAAATAAATGTCATCAAGTTCATACCTTTGAACACCACCTCAGCAGTGGTACTAAGAGAGATGAGAAATCAGAAACTATGGTCGCCCCCCGGAAGATGGAGAGCGCCAATGGTAGGGACACACAAGGATAGATGGTGTGATAACCATGAGGCATACGGGCATGATACGAACGAATGCTTTAGCCTGAAGCTAAGCATCAACAATATCATCCAGAGGGGGGAGCTAAAACAGTTTGTTGATCACGGTGGCAACATCATACAGCTAGGGCCATCATACAAGGACAAAGGCAAAAACAAGGTAGATTATAATCCCCTACCTAACAAGAGGGGGACTATAAACATGATACACGGAGGAGTGGCATCAGGTGGCCCAACAGCTAATGCAAGGGAGGTTTATGCATCCAAATTGAGCTCAGTACCAAGGTGGAGAAAGAGACCACGAGAAGGAGAGGAGATGAAGATTGAATTCTCGGAGAAGGACAAGAGTCACATTGTCTTCCCGCATGACGATGCTTTAGTCATCACAATGGACATCGATAACTTCGATGTAAAAAGAATACTGGTAGATGGGGGCAGCTCTGCAGACCTCCTAAGCCTAAGGGTCCTGGAAGAGATAGGAAAAACAAAGGCAGACATCAAACCAGTCACTTTCCCTCTAGTAGGCTTCTCAGGGGTAACAAGCTACCCCTTGGGAATGATAACCCTGCCGGTGACCATGGGCCAAGGATGGACACAGCTGAGAATGAACGTTAACTTCTTGGTGGTTGAAAGCCTGGGAGCCTACAATGGGATCTTAGGAAGAACAACCATAAATCCATATGAAATCGTGCCTTCTACCGTGCATCAGAAGCTGAAGTACATCACTGAAAACGGAATTGGAGAAGTATTGGGTGATCAACGCACGGCAAGGCAGTGTTACGTCAACTCCATGAGACGTGGATCACACAAGTCAGACACTGTGGCCATGGTCATAACGGGTGCCATCCAAGATAAAGAAAAGGTGATGAAAAGGCCAAGGCAGGGAAAAATGAAAAAGGGAATTGCACTCCGCCTGAGTAGGTAGTTCTTTCAAGAACTAGCTAAGAAGAAGAAAAGAGGTAAGGCTATAAGGGTAACAAGCATACCCTGACAGCCAGAGAGTGCCGAAGGAAAGAGAATAAGAGAATCCATTGAAAGGGGTTTCCAATATATAGATGACATCAAGCAAATACCGAGGGAGTCCATGCCAAGCTACTTTGAAAGATTCTTCAACTATGGTGCAAGCATGGACATCACAAGAAGAGAGGCCGTAAGGGCCTTCCTTAGAAACATGCATCCAACCTCATTCGAAGCATCTGGAGGGCTCTATGAGGTGGTCATGACAAGCACAATGAGGGAGCTCAAAGAGAAGCTGGACAAGGCGTTCTCAAAAGAGATAGGGCAACTGGAAGAAGTCCGGGAAGAAGTAAGAGAGACTGACACACTGGAAGGAGGTGTAAACTTCAAATTCACACCCCTTACAGTGAAGATAGAAGAAATTTTCCAGAAGTACCTAAAGGAAGAGCTACCCACATGCAAAGAGGAGGGCAAGGCCTTCCTAGGAAGAGATGCACAAGGTTGGTGTGAGTACCATGGGACCTGGGGGCATCAAACCAATGATTGCATGGTGTTGAAGATAGAAGTGGAGGAAATAATTCACAAAGGAGGCCTAAAGGAGTACGTGGCAACAGACGCACTCACCACCCCATATCCTTAGTTTAATATTAGGGTTAACAGGTCTTTTGGTCCATAATGTTTGACAACTTTTGGGTTTTCGTCAATGATGTTTTTTTTTTCCTAGTTTTGGTACTATATGTTTGCATATTTTTTCTAGTTTTGGTCTAACCGTTACATTCCATCCATTTTTTGACATGTTCAAGTCACGTGATCCACTCTAAACTTTAAATTTAGTCCCTCTAATACTTTCTTAACCTTTTTTTTTGTTCAATTTAGTCCCGAAGTTTCAAATTAGACAATAGGTCCAATTGAATTTTTGAAACTTCGGGACTAAATTGAACCAAAAAAAGGTTAGGAAAGTATTACAGGGACTAAATTGAACAAAGTTGAAAGTTTAGGGTGGATCACGTGACTTGTACATGTCAAAAAATGGACGGAATGTAACGGTTAGACCAAAACTAGAAAAAATCTGCAAACATATGGTACCAAAACTAGGTAAAAAAAACATCATTGACCAAACCCCAAAAGTTGTGAAACATCATGGACCAAAAGACCTGTTAACCCTTAATATTAAGCATTTTGCATGTTCAAGCATTTTAAGTTTTCCAAAAACAACTTTTGAGAAGGAGAACTCAAGAAGTTACTCCGACTCTACAACTATCTTTGATTTCCTCCAAAGGGTATCTTGATCCACCCAAGACACCCCAAGTGTACATAAAGCATGAATGCTCCTAATGAAGTAGAAGTTACTCAAAAGTATCTTTCAAAGAAGGTGGTGACACAATCATTATGTTATCCTTACACAGATATGACTTCCAAGTCAGCAACATCCTCAACGCCCCCAATAGCGTATCTTGAGAGTAGTTTTCATACTACGACCTTCGACGCCCCCAAGAGCGTATCTTGAGAGTAGTTTTCATACTACGACCTTCGACGCCCCCAAGAGCGTATCTTGAGAGTAGTTTTCATACTACGACCTTCGACGCCCCCAAGAGCGTATCTTGAGAGTGGTTTCCAAAAACTACGAACTTCGACGCCCCCAAGAGCGTATCTTGAGAGTGGTTTCAAAAAACTACGAATTTCGACGCCCCCAAGAGCGTATCTTGAGAGTGGTTTCTAAAAACTACGACCTTCGACGCCCCCAAGAGCGTATCTTGAGGTAGATTTCAAACTACCAGATTCGACGCCCCCAAGAGCGTATCTTGAGGTAGATTTCAAACTACCAGATTCGACGCCCACCAGGAGCGTATCTTTGGTCTAACTTGTGCCCTCCGGGAGCCTATCCTGTGAAACGTTAAGTGCCCTCCGAGAGCCTGTCTCGTGAACAGATTCAACGCCCACCAAGAGCGTATCTTTGGTCTAACAGTATCATACACACTATTTAAAGGGTATCAGAAGAGATCATTGCACCACACTAAGAAGGAAACCATGAGAAAATAATGGCAAAGTAAAGTTGTATGAAGAACACGTAATGTTTTTTCTTGATGAGATAGCAGGTATGACATGAAGGAAAACACAAAAGAAGGATAAGTAAAGGAAAACACACCAAAGGAAGAGTCCATGATCAAAGGAATACATAAAAAAAAGCATACGAAGTACCCATCAAAAGGCAAGTGACCCACACTGCCAACAACACAATACGAAAAAGGAAAGTAACACAAAATCCTACAGCAATCCCAAAAGATACTCAACCCATCAAAGGGGAGGAAGAGTATGGTAGTATATACAAAGATAGAAAGATGTCAATACATCAACCAGAGCCCTCTGGGGAGTCCCCCTGACCCCCTGAGGACGAACCACCCGCAGAGATAGAGGAAGAGGAGGAAGAGTCCGAAGTGTCAATATCCACAGGCGTAGCATCCACCTGTGCAGGGGCAGGCTCGTCAGCAACAGCAGCCTGACCCCTAAGGACAGCCATGTAACCAGTAGCGTAAGGTCCAAAATCACCCAGATCGCCAACAGGAAACTGAGGATCAATACGAAAAATATGGTCAACAAGATACTCGCCAAACTGGTTCATCTCCTGAGTAAGCCGCACACTGTAATCAGCAGTAAAGGCAGAGGAAGCCTTGTACTCAGACACTGCAACAGCCCTCTCCTCTGCCCGGCACCTTGCCTCAAGTTTCCTTAACTCCTCAGAATGGAGTTAAGATGCGACCTTAGCCTCACGACGTAAGCTACCTATGGTAGTCTCAAGTAAAGACACTTGGTCCCTGAGCTCCTGCATCTTCAGATCGGACAGGCGTGCCTTCTCAGTGGCAGTGGCAAGGTCCGTCTTCAGGGATACCTGGCTATCTTCAAGAGCCTTCTTCTCATCGGATAGCTCAAGCACAAGGGACGACATGTTCACCATGTCAGACATACCCTGGAAATTTAACAAGAGATGAGTAACTGGAAAAGCAACCACATGAAAGTAAAAAGGGGGAAGTGAGACACCACTCACAGGCACATAACGGGATAGTACACCCTGAACGAAACACCGGGTCTCCCTAGGAGACTTAGGCTGAGCAACACGATCTCCAGGAGGGATGGCACCGCGAAGCACACGGATACCAACCTCCGGAGTGCGCAACGAAGATCCGCTATCAAGGTGGAACTCCTTCAACCCGGCAAAAGGAGTCCACTCAGACCCAACGATATCCTCGTCAGTAAGGCGCGTAAAATCCTTCCGACTCAAAGTCGGAGGCCCACCTATACAAACAAAGCAAGATAAAGAAAAATACAAACATAGAAGTATCAGTGACATGGAGAAGATCGAACCTGACGACCGTGCCCTCGGCTGGGGGGCAGGGGATGGAGAACCAGTGACCACTCCACCATCACCAATAGGTCGCTTCCCTTTATCAGCTCGGGAAGGCGCCTCTTCGACCACTATCTCTTTGTTGCGAGACAGGGTCGGGGGACGAACACCAGGGGGAGGAGGATCTGTAGCCTTCTTCTTCTTGACAGCCGAGGCCCCGGCCTCAGAGTCGGACCTCCGTGACTTGGACTTACAAGGTCCAGAGCCCTTGTCCACAGAGACAACTCTCTCGGTCACCAAAGGAGAGTGCCCTAACAATACAAGGAAAACAGCGTAAGAAAAAACACAAGTATACCATAAGAGGAAAGAGAAGGAAGCATACCAGAGGCCCTAGCAGTCTTCCCAAGCATAGGGGACTTCTTTGGAGTAGAGCTGGAGGGAGCCCTCCTCTTGCTCAGATCGACCGGAGCTGCTTGCACATTGTACGTTTTCCCGTGAAACCAACCTACAAGGAAAGAGCAGAAAGTAAATGTAGAGGAGAAGACTAAGTAACATACGGAACCCCCGGAGTCAGGAGTCAAACTAATCCCTGCCTCATAAAGATCTGTCTCGGTCACCAAGGACACGGGGCAGTATGACTGGGTCCTGTTGCTCTCATAGATGGTCTTCATAGTCTCTAAGTCCACAGAAGAGAACTCCCCAAAGGCAGGCCAGCCGTCTGACCGATCCTCATTCAAAACCGGCCAGGTAACATATCGATCCGTGATAAAGAAATAATGTTTGGCCCAGTGGCTCGCCGAGTTATCGCTTTGGGCCACGAAACGAAGAGAAGTATCCCACTCAACCCGAAATCAGCAAACCGGGAATCTTTGAGGGACGGATGGCGAGTTACAAAACTCGCAAAGCCTACCTTCCTCTGATACTGGAATCGATAGAAGCACCGGAACAAGACCAACGAATACTTCCTGGAGTACCAGTGGCATAAAACTCGGAAGCCCACCCAGACACGGATAGCACTAGGGGCAAGGTTCACAGGGGAGATCCTAAAGAACCTACTCAATTCTACAAGATCATCACAGTAAGGCAGCCGCAATCCAAACCGAATCTGGGAAGGATAAACAACAACCTTCCCCCTGGGGGGCTCTGTCACAGTCTGGCGGGTATTTCCCAAAGAATGAAGGAAAGGATATAAAGGTTCATCTAAGGGACAAATGTCACCTAAGGTAACATGCTCGTTATAGTCAGACCTAGTCAGGTAGTTCACAAAGCAGCGAGACCCAAATCAAAGGCAGTGAGAAATTCCAAGCTTGAATCAGGCTCCGACTAACACCCCGGCTCAGTATACGGCTCAGAATTCGACACTCAACTAATGGCAGGAAAGAAAGCAATGCAACGAATAGAAAGAAAGAGAAACTTACTCATCCTTCGAAGGATGTAACGCCTTTGCAAAGTTTGCGTACGGGGACACCACCACGAATACAGTACCTGCCACGGCACGACAGGTGTCAAGACAGGAAGATTTTCGGGAAGACCGGGCATACCCCGGCACCCGACAAACAACAAACAAAAATCCAAAGGCATCCAACAAAGGTATCAAACGCACGTCAAGGACACCCCAACGATAAAATCGGACAATTTTGCTCGAACCAAAAATCAGTTCCCGGGTAAAATTACAATTACGCCCCTCAACGGGAATCAACACACAAATGGCGCCCCAACGTCAAATTCAAACGGGAATAGTTTAAACGGAAAAAACACTATCTCCGGACAACCGGCCAAATTTTTTTTCCCCAAATCGGCGGTTATCTACGGCAATCACATATTCAATCAAGCATTGGCAATTGAATATCGGCAATTCAAGTATCAACATTTTACACGGTAGCGAAAAGGAAAAGATTGGACCTTTGGAAAACCCGACCTGATTTGATAAACGGGTCCGGAAATCGAGCTTTGACGTTGACCGGAACCAGCTCCTCGCCGGAAATTCGATTTCGTCGTCGCCGGAGCTGAGCTACGCCTGGTCCCGTCTGCCCCGCCGCCGTGGCCGTCCACCGGAGTCGCACGAGCCCTCGCTGTCGCAAACGGCAGTCTCCGTCGCCTCAGCCACCCTCCACGCCGCCGCTAGCTGGGTCGTCGTCCCGATCAGCCGCTGCCGCGTCGCCGCCCCGTGCCGGTGGTCTCCCTTTTCCCGAGCTGCTGGCCGGAATTCCACTTCCCCCACCGGAATTTCTGGCCGGCCCCCTCTCTTGGTGTGCAAGAATTCCTCCCTTGGTCTCCAAGTGTGAGGAAAAAGGAAAAAGATGACAATGGTGGCTAAGTGAGGTAATCTTTTTACTCCTCTATATATTTGAAAAGGTGTAGGGTTTTTTAAAGTGACATAATCACAACCCTCCATTTAAAATTAGAAGAGATCTAAAGGTTAAGGGGAAAACTATCACCTTTACCCCCCTTAGACTATGGTTAGGCATATTTCTACTCAAGTTAACACCCCATGGGTTTATTTTTAAGTATCCCATACTTAGAAAAATTTTAGACCAAAATTAACATTTTTCTCCACTTAGACTTATCCCGGCATGAAATTGAAGCATGGACCCGTTTAGCTGTATTCATATTGCATCCCCACGCGAGCGTATATTTTTCAAGTATACACCCATGGCGGGGATAAATTTATTATTTCCATCTCAGACAGACACGTGCTTGGACACGTGTCCGTGCTATTCTAACATTTGCAATCCCTCTATCTTATAAGACAGGGGGCAGAGTCAGAGACACACATCCATGGGTAAGTAAGGATTCCGACAAAAGGTAAAATCCCGGCTTCAAATTGCGCGTGGCATACCATCCTAAAATAGAGTCAATCAAGGGTCAGGCCATTGGTTGACTCGGGGGCATGTGATGGATATACGTCCAATTTGAACCCGTTGACTTCCGAATCGTTTTATTTTGATCACCCCGTCAATGATTGTAAATCGAAACTTCGACCCAAACACCCCGCGAAAACGCCAACGGTCCGGACGAGGCCAAAATACTCGTCCGGACCGAGGCAGACTCAACTAGGTGAGGTCGGGTGGCCAACCCTATCTCCCCTACCCTTGGGGGTCGGATTTTCTCCCCCCCCCCCTCCCCCAAGGGTCCCGGCACCATTTCCCGACTCCGATACTCAGTTTATTTCCGCCAACCTCTCCGTGCTTTAAGGTTTTAATTACGAGATTAAGAGCTAATTAATTGTGTTTAAAGGTTAACGATGTCATTAAGCCACCTTAATGACACCGTTGCCTATAAATACAACCTTTCCACCATTCATTTGATCATCTTGGCTAAGTGTACAATTTAGCTCTGACATCTCTCTAGCTTTATCTCTCTAAAAGTATCGTACTGACTTAGGCATCGGAGAGGGTACATCAAGCACCCCCCCCCCCCCCTCCGTGCTTGTATTGCCCCTCTTGCAGGGCGCGTGGAGAAGAGAAGGCGAAGGACAGAAGGACACAAATCAGAACGACAGGACTTAGGAGCACCGAACCCGCAGTTTCTCCAGTGAGGAATAAGGCTTAGGTCGACCGCCCGTTGACCTGAAACTTAGAACCTAACAGACTTTTTCATAAGTTGTCGTCGACCTTTCATCCTTATCTCGTTAAGACGAGTCAGAAAGGTCGACGACTCTTCTTTCCTTGCCCTTTGAACGTACTCGACTCTTGTGCTTAATGACGAGTTTAATCAATCATAACCCAACACTTGCCCCCGAGACTTAAGTCGTCAACTTTATTTATAAAGGGGAGGTCTTGAGTCGTGCATTACCTCTGATCCTTGGCGAGAATACTCTGTTAGCCGATAGAACTCTTGGGTTCACAGAAGTTGAAGAGAATTTTAGGTTAGGAACAAAACTTTGGCTCAGTAATTCTGACCATTGATAGTTCCTTGGAGAGTTGGAGAGTCACCTCGCTAGTCTATTGGCAGGTGCAGGGCAACGGTCTTGTTGTCAGTGAAGGCACCAATGGATGGCTGACCTCGGGAAGGCTTCGCTGGGAAGTTACCCAAGCAATTGAGCTCTTCAGTATAAATAGGGCTTCCACTTTCACTTTTTTACCTCTGATGTTGTTTCTTCTCTCATCCCGGCGAACAAATAAAGCGCTTTTTTCATCAATCCCAATTCCCCTCGACCGTGTACTCTGGAAGAGAGGATTTTAGTTAGAGTCGCCACCGCCGGCCCTTCTGATCCTGAAAAAGAAGCTTCTTTTCTCCAGTCTCTCTCTAAAACTCCCATGGCTGCTCAAATTCCCTCAGGTAGTTCTCAAGGGTTTATCCCTTCCTTTCCTTCTCCCAAAAGAACAAATTTACTTGTCATGGCTTCATAAAAGCCATGACTTTAGGCAATCTAAGCGACGCCGAGAACCCTTGATACGCCGGTCCCGTTGGGGAAAAATATCGACCTAGAGAGGGAAAGGTCCCGGTGTATCTAGGTCAGCTCAAGGCGGGACTCCGATTCCCTTTCTGTGATGATTTGAAAGAGCTCTGCGAGCATTTATCGCATTCATCCTTGCCAACTGACGGAGAATGCTATCCGTTTCTTGGTGGGTTTTCGTTGCTTGTGCGACGTCTACCAATGGACGTATTCTTTACGAATTTTTCGGTGCTTTTACCAACTGCGAAAGAGTCGGGAGCTTGTTTGTAGCTTCAATAGCCGATGGCCTACTGATGGCGAGTATTCTTGGGAGTCGGCCACAGAGTTGGTGACCGATCTTAGATCTTATAATGCAAACTGGAAGAATTACTACTTCTTCTGTCGAGAAGGCGTCTCCTGGCCTTTAATTCCCGCACTTGGTCCTGATTCTGCCCCGACTCTGCGGGGGTTGACTCAATAGGAGCTTGTCACTATTGTCACGCTATAGTTACCTCTCCCGACTTTGTTCCCTGGAAGTCTGTGGTTGACACCACAGAGGAGGCCCTCATCCGTGCCTCGATCCATCTACGACCTGAGGATCCTCCTCTAAATTGGGTAATTTCTTCTTTCATTTCATAGTCGCCTTTTGAATCTTCTTTCTGCTTTCTGTAGGTCTTTTTAAGCATCTTTTTGACGCTCAGGCGGCGACAGGAGTGCCTCTTGCCGAGGATCCGGTAGCAGCGGCCGCGAGATCGCCCCTGAACCCATTGACTTCCATGAGGATCAGCCTGTTTTGGAGGGGTCTTCTCTTGATACCGTTGTAGATTCTGCTGAGGCAGGGGAGGCAACTGAAGCTGCAGAGGAAGTAAGGACCCCTCAAGGAAGGATTAAGAGGCCTGCCAAGAAGGGAAACGCCAAATCTTCCAAGAAGGCGAGGGTCACCGTCGCGACCCCCATTTCCGAATTTCAGGAGACTGTTCCTATAGTCACTCCTATGCTTACTGGCCCTTCTTCCTCCAAAGGTATAGAATCTCATTCTACGTCTATCTTTTCTTAAGGCTTATAAAATCTCTAAGATTTTTCTTTTGCAGGAGATGATCCAAAGGGTAAGGCTCCTATGGAGCCTTCTACTTCGCAAGCCATGACAAGCATGAGGTTTGAGGGTCCTCCTTTTTCTTGGAGGATGCTCCATTCTGCCCCCGACTCCTTAAGGGGGGATGTCGACCGGGATCCACTCGCCTCTTTAAAGGGGTACCAACTGAAGGAGGGCCACTCAATTACCAATAAAGAGTTGGCTCTCCACCTGGTAAACGCCTCCCCCCCCCCCCCCCCCCCCCCGCCCAAGATCGCCCCCGCTTGCCAATTGATTGTGCGGAGG
Organism: Clarkia xantiana subsp. parviflora; assembly: GCA_036873135.1. Classification (NCBI taxonomy): domain Eukaryota; kingdom Viridiplantae; phylum Streptophyta; class Magnoliopsida; order Myrtales; family Onagraceae; genus Clarkia; species Clarkia xantiana. Next base: position 16,430,195 of record JAPTYO010000001.1, read on the forward strand.
AGGCTACTCGACAACTCCTACATCGCCAAGCCAAGGTAAGGGTTTTTGACGTTTTTTCCTGCTGTTATCTTTTTGGTATAATTTCATACTGAACACGTTTGTTCTTTTTCAGGCCACCCGCGACTTCCTACAGGTTGGTCAATTGATCCTCGACTTGAATGAGGAAGTTTCTCTCCTGAGGGGTGATGGGTTTCGCTATGGCCGTTAGGCCCTTTAACGGTGAGTAAACGGTGAATAGGCCCACTGGGCCCTAAAAGGGGTCAAGAAGACCAGTCCGAAGGGTCCCGACAAAAGGAGTCCCGATGGTGAAAGGTCCCGACAGAGTCGGTCCCGATAGGCGAGCTAGGCGCTCCCGATGAGATGCCTTTAAGTAGGCCCCGATGAGATGCCTTTAAGTAGGCCCTGATGATGAATCCCTGAGGATTTTGGCCCTGTCACGATGACGAGGGGTCCCGAGCGGTGACACAATGAGATAACTCTGGAGTCCCCGATATTGGTCGGGACTTGCTATCAGAGGTTGAGGCCGAGATACGCGGAGCGTGGCCGAGATAAGCGAGATCGTGGCCGAGATAAGCGAGATCGTGGCCGAGATACGCGAAGCGTGGCCGAGATAAGCGAGATCGTGGCCGAGATACGCGGAGCGTGGCCGAGATAAGCGAGATCATGCCCGAGATAGGCGGAATCGTGCCCGAGATAGGCGGGATCGTGCGCTAACCGTCCCAGCGGCTCACCAGGTAACTGAGGTAGCTCTTCTCCTATAAAAAGGCAGAAGTTACCTCAGATCGATACGTTTTTCCTGAATACGGAGACTCTTGCTTGCCATTTTATTGAGATTATTGAGATACTCATTTAAGCATCAGAGAGGGATTCTGGGTCACCGCCCGGTCTATTCCCCTCTTGCAGGATTACGTGGAGCGAAGGAGTTCGGATCGCCGTCAAGACCGTACTGGAGTTCCAACCGTGATCCAACATTGGCGCCGTCTGTGGGAAACGCAACGAAAAGCAACAATGACCTCTACTCGTTCAATGGCGGCTGGTAAGCAGAGAAAGCAAGGACAATCTGGTGGTTCCCGTCATCCTGCCGGAACTCTGAATTCGCCACCGGAGCGTGCTGAGGACCAAAATCTCCCTGCTGAAGTTTCCCGAACAGGGGGGCACAACGAAGTTCCTGAGGATACGGCAAGACACCAAGGGAATACGGAGGAGGATGCTCCCGATGCTCCTCCAAACGCAGATCTGGCAAAGGCCGTGGCGGATTCCATGCCGATGTTCTTGGAGGCCATGGAGGCTCTCCTAGAGCGAAGAGAGGCTGCCAAGAGGCAGGAGGAGGTGCCTCCGCCAAGGGAGGTTCAGAATGTACAGGAGGCCCAACCTAGAAATCGGGACAAGGGCAAGGAACCCGCTCAGTCGGAGCGATTTGTGATTTATGGGCTAGGACCGGTGCAGCACAGGACCATTCCCCTTAATGGTCCCATCACCCCCGACCAGGTGGTGAAGATCGTGAACATCTGCATGGGGGACCAGAAGCCGATGATGTCGGAACTGAGGGATCGATCCACTCATCCCTTTGTTCCCCGACTAATAGACACCCTCGCCCCACCAGGGCTGGGTATCCCCACGATTAAGGAGTACGATGGCGAGGGGGATCCAGTTCGCCATGTCCAGAAGCATCTCATGGCCTGTGTGTGCAGAGCCCCGAATGACGATATTGTGTGTGTGTTATTCCCAGGTACGCTCAGGGAGAGGGCCCTGACATGGTTCTTTAGTCTGCCCCCAGGATGCATCTCCTGCTGGGCGGATATGCACGACCGTTTTATTCAGCAGTACCAGGGTCGTCGGTGCCTCTTGAAGAGCGTGAGGTCCCTCGCCCAGGTGGTGCAGAGGCCCGACGAATCGCTGGCGCATTACTACCAGCGGTACACTGCCAGTGTAGCCGAAATTGATGAAGAGATGTCGGAGGGAGAGACCATTCGCACCTTCCTTCGGAACCTGACAACCCCCTATGGTTCCGACCTGATGCACAGCGTGGCTGAGAAGGCTGTGTGGAACATGGAGGCACTACAGAAGAGGGTGAAGCAGCAAATTGACGTGCAATAGTCGAAAATAGCTGCAAGAGAGCTTGATCCTCTGAAGTCGAATAGGGGGAAGCAGTCGCTCAAGCCATTGGACGACCATAAGCGGAAGGATAAATCTGAGGGCAGTCGGAGTCAAGGTCGTTCTGATGGAAGGGAGGACAGACGTCCCCCGAGGAAGGACAAGCGGGAGGACTACCACATCCCTCTAAATAGCTCCATGGCGGAGGTGTTAATGGTGATGGATCGACATGGTATCTCTAGGTACCCCCCGAAGAAGGAAGGAGAGTTTTTGGGATCCCGTACCGATCGTTACTGTCGCTTCCACCGCACCAGCGGTCACGACACTAACTGTTGTCGGGAGTTGAAGAAGGAAATCGAAAAGCTGATCCAGAAGGGGAAGCTTAAGGAGTTTGTGACTGAAAGGCGGTGTCGTTCCCACTCCCGATCTCGATCGCGGTCCCGTTCCCGATCCCGCGAACGGTCCCCAATGAAGAAGAAGTCGGAGCCAGAGTCCTCTGGTGCCCGTAAGGAGAAGCGGGGCACCATCAATGCGGTGACACTACAGCCTCTCGGGAGGTCTATGCCTCTAGAATTTCCGCTGCTGTGGTGCTGGGCAAGAGGTCCCGATCCTGGACCGCGAAGGAAGATATGGTGATTTCCTTTTCAGCGGAGGACCTGGTAGGTGTGGAGAGTCCACACGATGATGCTTTAGTCGTGACCCTGGACGTGGATGGATACGAGATGAAGCGAATTTTGATCGACGGAGGGAGCTCCTCTGATATTCTGTTTATGGATGCGCTGGAAGCCATGGGAAAAACGAAGAAGAATATGAAGGAGGTGAACTTCCCGATGGTTGGGTTCTCTGGTTTTACCTCATATCCGCTGGGAATGATCACCTTACCAGTGGAGTTCGGTAGTGGCTGGAAAGCGGAGAGGAGGAATGTGGACTTCGTGGTGGTTGAGTCCGCGGGAACTTACAATGCGATTATCGGGAGAACTACCATCAACCCGCTGATGGCTGTTGCCTCGACTGTTCACCAGAAGATGAAGTTCCCGACTGACCATGGAGTCGGGGAGGTCAAGGGCGACCAGGTGGCTTCCAGGAAGTGCTATGTTAATGCCACCAGAAGGAAAAGACGGGAGGCTATGACTATCCTCAAGACCGATGCTGATCCCAGAGAGGAGTTTGGGCGTCCCGCCCCTATGGAGGATTTGAGGAGGTCGAGATTGACGGACCTCAGAGGAAGGTGAAAATCGGGTCCGCCCTGTCCGACGAGAGGGCCCGAGAATTGATTGAGTTGCTGAAGGAGTTCAAGGAGCTGTTTGCCTGGTCCCCGAGTGACATGCCAGGAATCAGCCCCGATGTGATTGAGCACGAGTTGAAAAGGCGTCTGATGGGCGCAGACAAGAGGATCGCGATCCAGCGGGAGGTGGGCAGGTTGCTCGATGCTGGATTTATCAAGGAGCTCCGATTCCAGACTTGGGTTGCCAACCCGGTTCTGGTGAAGAAGAGCAATTGGAAGTGGCGGATGTGTGTTGATTTCCGCGACTTGAATAAGGCTTGCCCGAAGGATTGTTACCCGCTTCCGAGGATTGATCAGTTGGTGGATGCCACGTCGGGACATGAATTGTTGAGCTTCATGGATGCATACTCGGGCTATAATCAGATCAAGATGGCAAAGGAGGATGCCCCCCACACTGCCTTTTACGCTGATAGTGACATCTATCACTACAATGTCATGCCCTTCGGATTGATCAATGTCGGGGCAACTTATCAAAGGATGGTGAACAAGCTGTTCGGCGACATGCTGGGGAAAACCATGGAGGCTTACGTGGACGATATGCTGGTGAAGTCCCGAAAGGCCGAGGATCATGTTCACAACTTAGCCACGGCGTTTGAGCGGATGAGGCTTCATCAGGTTCGCTTGAACCCAACCAAGTGTGCCTTCGGAGTCCACTCGGGGAAGTTTTTGGGATTTATGGTAAGCCAAAGAGGAATTGAGGTGAACCCCGAGAAGCTGAGGGCAATCGAGGAGATGCAGTCTCCGATAAATCATCGGGAGGTGCAAGTGCTGAATGGCCGACTAGCTGCAATGAATCGCTTGCTGTCAAAGGAAAGTGACCGATCTATGCCATTTTTTGAAGTTCTGAGGGCCAACAAGAAGTTTGAGTGGACTGCCAAGTGTGAAGAGGCGTTCCAGGCACTCAAGCAGCACCTTCGCACCCTCCCGCCGTTGGCGAAACCAATCCCAAGCGAGCCGCTCTATCTATATTTGGCTGTTTCTGAGTTTGCTATTAGCTCTGTGTTAGTGAAGATTGTCGAGGGTAATCAAGTCCCCGTGTATTATGTAAGCAAGGCGTTTGCCAAATCTGAAATGAATTATCCCGCCGTTGAGAAGTATCTTTTTGTGTTGATCATTACTGCTCCGAAGCTGAGGCCTTACTTCCATGCGCATGAGATTACTGTGTTGACGAATCAACCTTTGAAGCATTTTTTGAACCGACCTGATGCGTCGGGGAGATTGGTGAAATGGGCAGTTGAGCTTAGTGAGTTCCGCATTCACTTTGCTCCGAGAACGGCTATTAAGGGCCAGGCGTTGGCGGATTTCATAGCAGAGTCTACAGCCTCCGATCTGGAAGAAGCGGGTCCTGTAGAGGGGGCAACTATGGAGGTCCCGATAGCAGAGCAACCAGAAATGGCAGAGCAATCAAAACAGCCAAATGAGGAAAATACTTGGGAAATGTACACGGATGGCTCCTCGAGTTCAGACGGATCAGGAGCAGGGTTCGTATTGATACCACCAGGCGGGGGTGAGCCCCTTCGATATGCTTTGGCCTTAACGTTTAGGGCCACGAACAACGAAGCTGAGTATGAGGCTCTTATCACAGGCTTCAAAATTGCCAAAGGTACGGGAGTTGCTCACTTAAGGGTGAAATGTGACGCAGGCCTGATTGTGAATCAAGTCCAAAGACGATATGAGGCGAAGAGCCTGATGATGAGAAAGTACCTTCGCGAGGTGCAAGTCTTGAAAGAGAGCTTCAAAAGTTTCGACATCGAGGCAATCCCGAGGGAGGAAAACGCGGAAGCGGATGCCTTGAGTAAATTCGCCTTGGGGTCACCCCTAGAGGAAAATCGGAAGGTGCACTTCTTGGAGAAGGTGATCTTGTCGACCACCGATCCATCGGAGGTGTGTGCTATTGAAGCAGGATCGGAGGAGGAGCCCACTTGGATGACCCCGATAGTCGCGTATCTGGCCACGGGGGCAGTCCCCGATGATGAAGTGGTAGCTGACAGGATAAGTCGGATCGCGGTTAATTACTTGGTGCTGGACAATCAGCTATACAAAAAGGGGTGGTTCTCGACTCCTTACTTGAAATGTGTGGATGAGCCCGACACAAGTCGGATCCTTAGGGAAGTGCATGAAGGGGTCGCGGCTTGTCAAGAAGGGGCCCGATCCATTACGAGGAAAGTGCTGAATTTGGGCTATTATTGGCCTTCGATGAGCAAGGAGGCGACGATGTTAGTCCGATCCTGTGACGCGTGCCAGAGGTATGCCCCGAATATCGTGGCTCCGGCTACTAATCTGACGTCCATCTAGAGTGCTTGGCCCTTCGCGCAGTGGGGTATCGACTTGGTGGGACCTCTCCCACAGGCACAAGGTCAGTGTAAATATTTGCTCGTGGCCATTGATTATTTTTAGAAATGGATAGAAGCTAAGGCATTGGCCAAGACGACGGTGAACCAAATCGTCAAGTTTCTCCAAACCCATATTATATCCAGATACGGGATTCCTAAGGTGTTGATTAGCGATAATGTTCCACCGTTTAACGGGGCTCAACTGAAGGAGTATCTGGAGGAGCTGAATATCGAGCATCGGACAGCCTCTGTCCATCATGCTCAGACTAATGGTCAGGTGGAGTCAGCCAACAAAATCGTGATGGATGGCCTGAAGAAAAGGGTCTATGCCTTGAAGGGCAAATGGCTGAACGAGGTGGAAAATGTGCTTTGGGCTGTTAGAACGACACCCAAACGATCAACTGGGGAGACTCCGTTTGGCCTTGTTTATGGCACGGAAGCTGTTGCTCCCGTGGAAATAGCTGTGGCGTCCCATCGGATTAGGTACTACGAGCCTTTGATGAATGATGAAATGAGACGCCAGGAAATGGACTTGCTCGAGGAAAAGAGGCGGGAAGCCGATGAAGCCCAGGCTCGAATGCGTTTGGCGACGGCCAGATATTACAATCGGCGAGTTAAGTCCCGACAATTCTTCATCGGGGAGCTGGTCTGGCGTCGGAACGAGTTCACCCTTTTGGATCAGATCAACAAGATGTCACCAAAATGGGAAGGACCTTATAAGGTCGTGGGGATGCCAGCTCCAAATGCGTACAAGTTGGAAGACCTCGATGGAAGAGTATTGAAGCATTCTTTTAGTGGCGAACACTTGAAGAAATGTCATGATTGATGAAAAGTCGCCTTAAGTGGCACCCGATGAAAAGTCGCCTTAAGTGGTGCCCGATGTAAAGTCGCCTTAAGTGGTGCCCGATGTAAAATCGCCTTAAGTGGTGTAAGTTATTTATCGTTTGATTCGATGTAAGCGGATTTTGTGCCATCAATAAATAAAGAGGTTGCTTCCGATCAGATTATTCTTAGATTTATTCTAAGTGTTGTTGAGTCGCCTTAAGTGGTGCACGAGAAAAAGTCGCCTTAAGTGGTGCACGAGAAAAAGTCGCCTTAAGTGGTGCACGAGAAAAGTCGCCTTAAGTGGTGCACGAGAAAAAGTCGTCTTAAGTGTGCACGAGATTAAGTCGTCTTAAGTGACATGTTGAAATGTCTTAAGTGGCATAGTTAAGTCGCTTTGAGAAGTGCAACCGAAAATCGGAACTAAGATAGTTTGATATTAATGAGGGCTCAAAGGCCCGAGGATGCATTACTAGGAGAGGAAAATTACAAGGACTATAAAGATAGAGCATATTTAAGCTTGGTCCTTGTCGTCATCAGCGGGAGCAGGATCCACGAGATCTGTGGCGGAAGGCTCCACGGGTTCAGCTGCTGGAGGGTCGATTATCGGGGCATCGGCACTTGGAGGCTCCGCCATGTCTTCAACACCCGCGGGAGTGTTCCCCTCATCACTCTTCTCCGAGAGGGCGAAGTACCTCTTCGCAAAAGGAGCGAGAGTCGCAGACTTGTCGAAGTTGATGGCGTCGCCATACTCCAGATGGAGCTCCTCGACCGCGTTGAAGAGGGTGTTCTCCACCTCCGCGGTGCAGAATTTCACCGCGTCAGCTTGGAAGTCCTCGGACCCCCGATAATCTTCCCGGCCCTTGGTTTCAGCCGCGACCAGCTTCGCAGGAAACCTCAGCAATCTCCTCCTCAAGAGCCTTCTTCTCGAGGACAAGCTTGTCCCGAGCCTCCGCGTCCTTTTGTCGCTCCTGCCGCTCCCGCTTCAGCAGCCCCTCGAAGTCACGAACCTGCTTTTGGAGGTCCCGAGTCTTTCGGTCGAGGATGGCCTGCTCCTTGGCCAGTTTTCCCCTCGAAGACTCGGAGGCCGCGAGATCCTCCTCAAGCTTGGCTATAACTGCGGGAGCCCCCTTGGCCCGCTCCTGCTCCAGGGCCTCCTCGAGGGCGAAGATGTATCCGAAGCAGCGGTTTATGTCCGCCAGCTCCTGTGAAGGAAAAAAGAGAAGTGTTAGCATATGAACAACCTGCCTTATTGATGAAGGGGAGAAAAACAAGAACCACACCTCTATCCGACGGATAGACATTTCCTGAACATCCCTGCGGATGCTCTCCCGATCCAAGGGAATCGGAAACCTCAGAGATGGAAAAATTGAGCCTGCCAGCAGATGCAGACCTAGCTCTGGGTATGTGTCACCCTGTTGGAGCTGGACCCCTTGCAGCGTTTGGATCGGGGTCCAGGGAGCCTCCTTCTGGCTGGGGTCATAGACTTTGTAGAAGCTCCCGTCCAAGGGGAGAGGGGAAGGACCGACTCTAGTCGTGGAGGGGCGCATCTCCGACTCACCCTGGGTCGGAGAGGGAGTGAAGTTATGAATGGGCGACGGCTGTCGCTGTTGCGAAGAAGGTGAGGGGGGCAGCCCCTTGGAGGTTGGTTTCAGTGGGGACTGCCCCGTCCTCCGACGATGAATCAAGGAGGCGCCCTCATCTGTCTCCTCAGAGGAGTCCAGATTTTCCACCCGACGAAATTGATCACCGGTCGGGGTTTCTCCAGCCCCGGAAAGTGGTGCCCCTGCTGAAGGAGGCGCCCCTGCTGAAAGTGGTGCCCGCGCTGAAGCTCCAGCACCCGAATGAGCTCCTGAGTGACCTGCACCTAGAGGACGAGAGGCTTCAGAAATATAGTCAGGAAGTTGATCAGGGTCCTTACACCAAACGACGCGCCAAGAAACGTATTTGTCTTTCCCGTGGTAGTTGTAGTAGCCCGCCTTGAGGATGCGGGGAGTTTCCCCTCGGAGGACACGTTTAACCTCTTCGATGCGGGCCTCCATGGTCGAAGGGATCAAATCCTTAGGAACTTTCTTCCTGTATGATTTAATAGCTAGGCGGAGCTGTTTACCTTCTTCAGCATTTTGGACATCAAAGAGTCTGTCCACCTCCACGCGGCTCCGCTTAGTTCTCTCCGCGGAGGGAGACCCCGACGAAGCAGCAGCCTTCTTCGCCGACTTCCTCTTCCGCGCGGGGCGTGGGACAGCGTCGGTCTCCCCCTGCTTAAGGATGAGATTGGTCAGCACGGATACCTTCCTATCTGCAAACAATGGAAAACAGAGATTAGAAACATTACCCAGGGAACCATATTGGAGGGGCCGTCGAAGAGTTGACCCCCAGAGATTATGTCAAGGAGACGGATCCCGGCCTGCACCAGGTCCCGCTTCGTTAGAGAGTTAGCATCGAGGGGAGTATAGAACTCCCCCCAACGGTAAAGCTGGATAAGATGGAGGGTCAGGAAGTCTTCATCAGAGTAGGTGTGATAAGCGTGAGGAGAGTCCGCTTCCACCTCCCATCGGGGCCAAGGGATCGAAGAGTTCTTGATGAAGAAGTAGCTCCTCTTCCACCCGCTATTATCAGACCCCGTGTCGATTAGGAGTCCCCGACCCTTGACAACCTTCCAGGTGTCGCTGGTCCAGCTGCACAGCGCGAATTGCGCCTTGTTCCACTTGGGCATCCGAGGATAGAAGGCGCAAACCCCAGCCTCGTTGCACTTCATCCCGTAGAAGGTTCTGAAGAGTTGGAGGCTGTAGACCCATTTCTGGCGGAAGCAGAGGACCTGGAAAGCATTCCACACGCGGTTGGCGTGTGGGGAGAATATAGTTGGATGCGTCTTGTAGTGGGTGCACATCTCAACCAAGTTCCTGCAGAAGGGGAATCGGATTCCTGCCGATATCTGTCCCGTAGAGACAAATATCTCCCCCTCCTCGGGACGAGTGACCACGGGGTCACCCGAGGCACGGTGGCGAGAATAAGGGAGACGAGGCTCCCAGGTTTGGGTAATACAGCCATCTCGGAGAGCTGCGTCGTAGGCAGTCACCGAGATCTCGTTAGGAGCATAATCAAAATGGAAGGGTTTCCTCCCCTCGAAACTGGATCCGCTGTCTGAAAATCAGCCATGGCAAGGAAAGGCATATTGGGTTTTTCGGAAAATTGCAAGCAAACTAATCGAAGATGAAGGAAAGACAACACTAACATCGGGGAAGGAGGTCTTACCAGACATGATGATTTGAAGTGGGAAGGATGGCCTTGATGATTGCCGGAAATTTGATCGGAGAATGGGAAGCCAAGGAAGAGCTTGAGTTCTCAAAGTTGCAGAGCTTTTCGAAATCGCAGAAATGGTAAAAGAGAAACAATGCCCAGGGTTAGGGTTTTATAGGAGAAGGGGCAAGTGAAAGGACGTTCTAATCTGGGTCGTCGAAGTTGAAACGTTTTAATCTGAGCTGTTGAGATGAAACGAACGGAATGGAAAGGGACGTAATGATGAAACGGCCTGAAAAGTACTTTTTCAGAAAAAGCAGGCGCGAAAAATCAGGCACGGGTGCCAAAGACGTCACTTCGTCACCTGCTGCATTTAATGGCTGAGGAACCGAGGAGTCTTCTCGGATTTGGTGACTATCCTCGAGGTATCGAGGAATCATGGACGAGAAGATCCGTATCAAGTGACTTTATCAAGGGAAAGGTCCCTGACTCCGATGTCGGGAGGTCGGGAGTTGAAAGACACGACGAACTGTAAGTCCCTCATGTCTTGGGGGCAAATGATGGGTTTCGCTATGGCCGTTAGGCCCTTTAACGGTGAGTAAACGGTGAATAGGCCCACTGGGCCCTAAAAGGGGTCAACAAGACCAGTGCGAAGGGTCCCGACAAAAGGAGTCCCGATGGTGAAAGGTCCCGACAGAGTCGATCCCGATAGGCAAGCTAGGCGCTCCCGATGAGATGCCTTTAAGTAGGCCGCGATGAGATGCCTTTAAGTAGGCCCCGATGATGAATCCCTGAGGATGTTGGCCCTGTCACGATGACGAGGGGCCCCGAGCGGTGACACAATGAGATAACTCTGGAGTCCCCGATATTGGTCGGGACTTGCTATCAGAGGTTGAGGCCGAGATACGCGGAGCGTGGCCGAGATAAGCGAGATCGTGGCCGAGATACGCGGAGCGTGGCCGAGATAAGCGAGATCGTGGCCGAGATACGCGGAGCGTGGCCGAGATAAGCGAGATCATGGCCGAGATAGGCGGAATCGTGCCCGAGATAGGCGGGATCGTACGCTAACCATCCCAGCGGCTCACCAGGTAACTGAGGTAGCTCTTCTCCTATAAAAAGGCAGAAGTTACCTCGGATCGATACCTTTTTTCTGAATACGAAGACTCTTGCTTGCCAGTTTATTGAGATTATTGAGATACTCATTTAAGCATCGGAGAGGGATTCTGGGTCACCACCCGGTCTATTCCCCTCTTGCAGGATTACGTGGAGCGAAGGAGTTCAGATCGCCGTCAAGACCGTACCGGAGTTCCAACCGTGATCCAACAAGGTGGAAACTTGCCTCTATAGAGTTGGAGGTGGAGGTGGGGCAACATCTTCAAATAGAGGTTGCTCGTTTTGAAGAGGAGCTCACTCGCCTGACTGCCACCTTGACGAGTACGACCGAAGAGCTCTCCTCTTGCAAAGATGCCTTGAGGGTTTTTATGACTCTTTCGGCGGTTTTCAGCGAGGCTTATCGGGATTCGGCTGCTTTTCAGAAGATTTTTCGAACCAATGTGATTTCTTGTCAAAAGGAGATCGCCATGCTGAAGGCGGAGGTGGAGAAGCACGAGAGATCTGATTCTGAGGTCATTGCTAGCTATAAAGCTAGTGAGGCGTACCAGAATGATGCTACCATGACTTGCGGGCAGATGCTTCTCTCGACCTTTGCCTCAGTGGTGAAGGATATTAGGGCTATGGACCCTAATTTCGACTTCTCGAAGGTGGAGGCTCTTCGAGGGTATTTGGTGGAGGAGGCTAGGGCTAGGGAAAGGAGGCGGAAGCTCGTATAGATGTTTTAATTTCCTTCCCGACTCAATGTAAACTTTTGTTTGTTTAATGAAAGAAGGGAGGTTTTATCCATCTTTGACGATCTTTGCTCATTCGTTCCTTTATTACCCTTTTGCACTTTCCGCCAAACTTAAAGTACTATTAGATCTTTTTTAGAAAGTCTAATCATTCCCAATAAACATACCAAAGATTGTTGCTCATTGAACATGCTCGATTTTTAGAATAGATATCGAAATTCTACACAATCGAACTTTAAGAAGGGTAAAATTTCCCAAGTATCTAACCTGTCTTCCGAGTCGTCGACCTTTCTGAGTGATTTGGCTAATATCAGATTTTGGATGGTCGATTCGTGACTTTGGGAAGATCATTCTTTAAGAACTTCAAGTAATCGATCCGTCTGAGTGATTTAGTTGATATCAGGCCGTTAGCGATCCTCGAGTTCTTCTGTACTGCAAGTAGTCGATCTATCTGAGTGAATTGACTGATATCAGATGTTTTGATGATTGACTCTTGAGTTCTTCTGCACTGCAATTAGTCGATCCGTCTGAGTGATTTAATGGATATCAGACGTTTTGATGATCGACTCTTGAGTTCTTCTGCACTGCAAGTAATCGATCCATCTGAGTAATTTGACTGATATCAGATGTTTTGATGATCGACTCTTGAGTTTTTCTGCACTACAAGTAGTCGATCCGTCTGAGTGATTTAGTGGATATCAGATGTTTTGATGATCGACTCTTGACTTCTTCTGCACTGCAAGTAGTCGATCCAACTGAGTGATTTGACTGATATCAGATGTTTTGATGATCGACTCTTGAGTTCTTATGCACTGCAAGTAGTCGATCCTTCTGAGTGATTTGACTGATATCAGATGTTTTGATGATCGACTCTTGAGTTCTTCTGCACTGCAAGTAGTCGATCCATCTGAGTGATTTAACTGATATCAGATGTTTTGAGATCGACTCTTGAGTTCTTCTGAACTGCAAGTAGTCGATCCGTCTGAGTGATTTAGTGGATATCAGACGTTTTGATGATCGACTCTTGAGTTCTTCTGTACTGCAAGTAGTCGATCCGTCTGAGTGATTTAGTGGATATCAGACGTTTTGATGATCGACTCTTGAGTTCTTCTGCCTTCCAAGTAGTCGATCCATCTGAGTGATTTGACTGATATCAGATGTTTTGATGATCGACTCTTGAGTTCTTTTGCACTGCAAGTAGTCGATCCATCTGAGTGATTTGACTAATATCAGATATTTTGATGATCGACACTTGAGTTCTTCTGCACTGCAAGTAGTCGATCCATCTGAGTGATTTGACTGATATCAGATGTTTTGATGATCGACTCTTGAGTTCTTCTGCACTGCAAGTAGTCGATCCATCTGAGTGATTTGACTGATATCAGATGTTTTGATGATCGACTCTTGAGTTCTTCTGCACTGCAAGTAGTCGATCTGTCTGATTGATTTAGTGGATATCTGACGTTTTGATGATCGACTCTTGAGTTCTTCTCGACTGCAAGTAGTCGATCTGTTTGAGTGATTTAGTAGATATCAGACGTTTTGATGATCGACTCTTGAGTTCTTCTGCACTACAAGTAGTCGATCCATCTGACTGATTTGACTGATATCAGATGTTTTGATGATCGACTCTTGCTTCCCCTATCCCGTGCGGTGTCGGGAATTTCATTACTTGATGAGCTGTTGAGGGGATTATCCGGTGAGGATTAAGAGTCGTTCTTCCAATAATGGCATTGTATGCTGAGGCGGCGTCGACGACTACGAAGAGCACATCTACGGTTAGAGTCGTCTTCTCTTTTCCCAGAACCATTGGGAGTTTGATACCGCCCATTGGATAGGTGGTCCTTCCGGAAAATCCTATGAGAGGAAAGTCGACCTTCAGGAGATCCCTCTGTGTTAATCCTAGACTCTGGAAAGCTTCATAAAAAAGTATATCGGTCGAGCTTCCACTGTCGATTAGAATTCTCTTGACCTCGTAATCTGCCAAAGTAGCAGTGATGACCAAAGCGTCGTCATGCGGTTGGGTGAAAATTATAAGGTCGTCAGTGGTGAAACTTATAACCAGTGGGTCGACTTCTTCTGGCGCCTTCCCTTTATCTCTGCCTTGTGAGATCTGGGTGGCATAAACTTCTCGAGCAGTACTGGTTGATTATCCCTCTTGGGAGTGGGTTGTCATGAGGGGGAGATCGAGAATTTCTTCTGGGGCTTCGACTCCGTTTTAGAGCCTTGGAAGGTTTGTCGATGAACTTGAGTAATTTGCCCCTTCGGATTAAAGCCTCGATGTCATGTTTCAAGGCTACACATTCGTTAGTGTCGTGTCCCTAAACCCGATGATATCGACAATAAGCGTTCATCTGAGATCCCATCGGTCCCTTTTTAATCAGGGGAGGATCATCCAGCTTAAGTTTTTCCATCTCCTGGAGCACAACTGATATATTGTGTGTGAGAGGAGTAAACTTTCCTGGATAGGGGTTAGGATTTCTCATTCCGGGACGGTTTCCGGGTCGGAAGTTTCCCTCTCGTCTTTCTTCCCTCCTAGGTGGTCGAGAAGCGGAGCCTTCTTCGGTTTTTTTTGGCACGACTGGGTGCTTGATTTCTCGAGGCGATTTCTCGTGTGATCTTTCCAAATCCATGTACTTCTTCACCTTCGTGGCGAGGGCATCGATCTATCTCACCGGCTTCATCACCATGTTGTCCTTCAGAGCTTGGCTCTGTGTCCTAAGAACTCTCCAGAAGGTCCTGATCAACTCGCTATCTGTGGCGTCTTCATTTAAATGTTGGAGTATCTTATGGAACCTAGTGTAATAATTGGCCAAGGTTTCATCAAAACCTTGTTCAATTTTATCTAGGAAATCCATACTCTTCAGGCGTTGTCTTTGGCCTATATGGCCTTCGATGAATTTAGCCTTCAGTTCCTCCCATGAATCGATCGAGTTGTCGGGGAGGCCATAGAACCAAGTGGACGCCTCTTCTTTCATCGTAGTTGGGAAGAGGGCTGCATAGTGATCCGGAGTTGCCCCTCTTCCCAGGAGGGAAGAGTTATGGGCATTGATGTGACGAACAGGATCTCCTTCACCTGTGTAGTCGTCAATGTTCCTCGCAAAGACTTGCGGGGGAACTCGAGTGTTGAACAACTTTTTAGAGAAAGGATGGGATGTATGATCGCGAACAATCAGCAAATCGTTCGTCCCCCTTCTCTTTTTCTCTAACAACTCTTCCACCTGTCCCATAGTGAATAGGACAGGTTCTTTGCTCGCCATTTCTCATTCAGGAGTCTTAGGAATTTCTTTCTCCAGGGGTTCTTTCTCCTGGATTTTTACGCTGGACGCCACCTCCTCCTTTTGGGAAGTTTCTTGAGCGGGTTCCTTTTCGGGGATGGTGCCCGCCTGGGCTTGATTCCAAAAGGTTATGAAGGCCGCCAATACTTCTTGGGGGACAGCCGGGGGACTGTCCTTACTTCTTCTTGATTTGGTAATGACTTGGAATGACTGAGATTTCCATCATTACCTCCGCCATTAGCTTGTGGAATGGACGGATCTTCTCTGGTGATTGGCTTCGAGGTGGTAGGATCCGCTGGGGGATTATTTCCTTACCAGGATGTTGGACATCTTGTTGCTTCTCTAGAGGTCACGACTTTTTGATCGGAGTTCCCACAGACGGCGCCAAATGTTGGGATCAAAATGACGTGGCCTTGAGCTTCGGGGAATGGACTTCCAAGTATCGCCTCGGACTTAGCTCTCCGAACGCTAAGTTTTCCTCTAAGAGGTTATGTGGGGCGAGAACCTGAAAAATGGGTGGGGATGGCCACTGATTACATTCTGAAGCTTAAGTCAGTAATGGATTTGAGAGTAATAATATAGGAACGTATTTAGAACTGACTGAATGTAATGAAGTAAATAGAAATAGTCCCTATTTATAGGGATAAGTTATCGACTTTATATGGCGGTTACCCTCCTTGGGGGGTTTCTCTTCAGAGTCGGTCAAGCAGGTGACAAGCAGGTCACCACCTGTCTTTAATTCTAGATGAAGGTTTCCTCTGATGACGGTTGAAGCAGGTCGCCACCTGTGTTTACTTCCAGAGGAAGGTTTTAAAAGCTTCTTGTGTTCTTGAGAGGATTTAGAGTAGGAATGTATGATTGTATTCATAGAACTCCAAATCAGTTTGTACAATATGATCTAACTAACTATATATACTAAGTTAGCTACGTACGTTGGAAAGGAGTAAACACAACTAAGGCACAAGCATTGTGTAAGCACACACAAGCATTGTGCAGGCACAACAAGTATTGTGCGAAAATAGTGTGCAAACATAGTATCCTATCCTATATCCCCCCACCTTTCTAATCTCCTCCCTTTTCATGGAACACATCTTTTATCCCATATAATTTGAGGAGAGCAATGTGCTGCCTCTTCACCAAATCCTTGGTGAGCAAGTCAGCTACTTGATCCCTTGAAGCAACATGGATAGCAACAGTGGCTCCTGACTCAATGTGATACCTAGTGAAATGGAAATCAAGCTCAATGTGCTTTGTTCTCTCATGAAACATGGGGTTTTTGGCTATCTTCACAGCTGACTCACTCTTAGTGAAAATAGGAATTGGTAATGTAACTTGAACTCCCAACTCCTTCAACAGCCTGCCAATCCACATGAAGAGTGGACTTCAATTGGCTAATTAACCTCTCACATGAGCCAGTAATAAGCAAATCATCCACATATATGAGAAGAAACACCCTCTCCTGGACTTCAATCTTGGTGAACAAGGAATGATCAGAAGCACTCTGATGATAACCATTCTCCACCAATGTATGTGTAAGCTTGATGTTCCATTGCCTTGAAGCCTTCTTGAGACCATAGAGAGACTTCAATAGCTTGCAAACTCTCCTAGGTGCCCCACTAGGTGACATAGCTGAATCAAAACCTTTAGGTATATCCATAAAAATCTCTTCATGTAAGTCACCTTGTAGGAAAGCATTGTTCACATCCATGTGAAACAAGCCCCATGAATAGGCTGCTGCCATTGCCTACACAATTCTCACTGTGGTCATCTTCACAACATGGGAGAAGTCTCATTGAAATCAGTAGCTTCTACCTGAGTAAACCCCTTGGCAACTAACCTTGCCTTATACCTTTCAATCGAACCATCAGAGTTGTACTTCACTTTGTACACTCACTTGCATCCAATGGTAGACTTTCCATGAGGTAAATCAACAACCTTCCATGTCTGATTATCTTGAAGAGCTGTGATCTCCTACTTCATGGCAACCATCCAATTTGAGTCTTTAACAGCCTGCCTATAAGTAGTAGGCTCCTTGATCTTGTCAATGGCAGCTAGAAAGCAGGTGAAATTTGGGCTTAAATGATCATAGGAAATGTATCTCTCCATTCCAAAGGCAACATTGGAAGAAGATGAAGAAGCCCTCAGTTGAGCCAATCTAGCACTTCTCCTCAAAGTAGGCACTTGAGGGGAAGATGATTGAGCAAGCCTTGCACTTCTCCTCAATGGAGGAACTTGAATTGGCACTTGAGGAGCATCATCTACAATGATTGGTGGCTGAACAATGCTTTCTTCTTCAAATATTTGAGAGGAATCAGTAGGAGTTTGATGGAAACCAGAATTAAGCTCAAGGTAAGAGTGAGACTTGGAATCCAAGCAAGTAGGCAACAAGTGCCTCAAATCATCCCTTGACATACTGAAAGGAAAGATATGCTCATGAAAGACAACATCCCTAGACACTTGGAAACTTGAGGTTGAAATACTCATCACAAGGTATCCCTTTTGAGATGTTAAGTACCCCATGAAGACACAAGGCTCAGCCCTTGTGCCAAACTAGTCTGAGTTGGCCAATTTGGTAGCAAAACATAAGCAACCAATAATCCTCAAATGCTCAATAGAAGGAACTTTTCCATAGAGCACCTCCATAGGTGACTTGAAATGCAAGGAAGAATAAGGCAATATGTTGATCAAGTAACAAGCAGCTAGGACTGCATGACCCCAATACTTGATTGGCATGGATGCTTGAAATCTAATGGCCCTTGCAACATTCAAAATTTGTCTATGCTTGCGCTCCACTCTTCCATTTTGCTGAGGAGTGTGCACACAACTAGTTTGGTGCATAATACCCAATTGAAGGTGTCGGACCTAAAATCTGACCTACGGCGAATTACGTTTTAAAATCGTGCAATTTTTAAAGAGTCGCCACTAGTTAATAATTAGGTTAACTAGAATCCTAAATTACCTAAGCGAATAACGAATTAAACACCTAGGCGTAAAATCGGTCTACGATTAGAAATTCGAGTTCGGGGGTTCTATTACGAATTAAAAATATAAATTTTTAACTACGCCCTTTCGGTACTCAATTCACTTAGTTTGCCAAATTTAAAATATCTAGTTACACAACTAACTTATCCTATACTGTTCATATAATTGTAAATGAATATGTAGGAAACAAATCAGTTAATAGATATATGCAACTGAATCACCTTAAAATAATACTGTGCAATTTAATTGGATAACAACTACAAATTAGCACATATGCAATCACGAACTAATTAATGTCGATACATACATAACAAAATAATATATAATATACAAATATATATACATGTACCTTCCTTAAGAAGTTGAATTCCTTTTGTCCTTCTGGTTCATGAACCTTGAGGATGTACAAGATCTTACTTCCACTGAGACTCCTGACTCGAGTGAAGAATCGCGGAGACACCGATCTGTAATGGAGATAGGCCCTTCTTGGTGAACACGATTGTACATACGACCAATAGCAGTGGCACTGGAGGTTAATTAATGGTTGGTCTGGATGTCGAACTAGAATGCCTATGAGTACGAGGGCTAGAGGTGGTTCAAATGCTCTTAGAGATTGTTAATGGAGGATGCCGAGAGTTGGGCTCCATCACTGGTGACGGAAGCGGGCGGGTGCCTCGAGATTGGGATTGGTTGAAGGACACCGGTGGCTGGTTGGGACGGTGGGAGTTTGATCGTGATGATCGGATTCATGGTGGATATCGTCGGAGTTGATGGTGGCTTCTGATGGATGGCGAGTGGGATGGCTGGAGCTCCGTGATGGCAACGAGCGGAGGAGGACGGCCGAACAAAGGTTGGGCGACTATACTATAGCATGGCCAGAACGCAGGTGGAATGGTGGAGCAGCGGCTCTAACGACGACCAAAAATATCCAGGCGTGGATGTATCAGATCGGACGGGAGCGAGGTTCAGAGAACAGTGGCCTGGATGGTCGGACTCGGGAATTCAACAGGAGTAGCGAAGTGGTCGAGGGATGGAGCTGCGTCGCTGGGGGTATCGACAGCAAAAAACAAAAACCAGGGCCTTGCTGTTAGGGAAGAAGACGATAGGTTTAGAATAATAAGGATAATGATAATAATATAATAACAACAAGCAATAAAGAAACAATGATAATATAACAATAGTAATGATAATATAGTAAGTTAGATACACAAGTTAGATACACGATTAGTTTGACTATCAAACAATAATAATAACAAAACAACATAAACTGCAAGTTATGAATCTCGCATTTTATTTTCTTATTTGTCCATTTTTTTGTGTTTTTCTATATATTTACAATGTGACCTAGACCCCTATTTATACTAAAACCCTAGTCTAGATTACAGATAAAATTCAAATAAAAAAATACTAACAGATAATTATTCTAGAGAATATTCCTAAGGATATTTATCTTTACAGATAATTATTTTTTTGAATAAAAAATAATATCTGGAGATAAATATCTTACAGATAATTTTCTAAAATAAAAAAACTAATTATTATATATATATTTTAAATAATTCCGAAAATATTAAATAAATTCGAAATAATTTAAAATATATTTTATAATAATTTTCCTAATGTGCCCTTGAGCATTTTTGGAGACTTTGTGGCTTGACGCGTCCGGAATTTGACGTATCATGTGTAACGTTGTTACGTCCGGGTCAAAATCGAGTGTTTACAGAAGGAAATGATCCTTGCAAATTGAGTTGATGAACTCACCTCCATTGTCACTCCTCACTGCCTTGACCTCTGTGCCAAACTGAGTCTTAACCATCATCAAGAAGCTTTTGACATGAAGAAAAGTGTCACTCTTGGATCTCATCAAAAACACCCAAGTAGCCTGTTGGATCACGGTGGAACTCCGGTACGGACTTTGACGGCAATCCTAGCTCCTTTGCTCCACGCAATCCTGCAAGAGGGGATAGACCGGGCGGTGACCCAGAATCCCTCTCCGATGCTTAAATGAGTATCTCGTATGACTGGCAAGCAGTAGTCTCAAAGTATATTGAATTCAACGTACGTGTTCTGAGGCGACCTCTTGCCTTTTTATAGGCGAAGAGATGCCACAGGTATCTGGTGAACCGTTGAGGGTGGTTAGCCCGTATCCCGCGTATCTCGGATGTGATCCCGCCTATCCAGGCCATGATCTCGCTTATCTCGGCCACGCCCCGCGCATCTCGGCCACGCTCCGTGTATCTTAACCACGTTCCGCGTATCTCGGCCACGCCCCGCGTATCCTGGCCTTATCCTCTGGTAACGAGTCCCGACTCCCGTCGGGGACTCCAGAGTTATCTCATTGTGTCACCGCTCGGGGCCCCTCGTCATCGTGACAGGGCCAATCGTTCTCAGGGATTCGTCATCGGGGCCTACTTAAAGGCTTCTCATCGGGAGCTTCCAGCTCATCTGTCGGGACCGACTCTGTCGGGACCTTTCATCACCGGGACTCCCTTCGTCGGGACCCTTCATCATCGGGACTCCCTTCGTCGGGACCCTTCTCCTAGGTCATCTTGACCTTCATTCGGGGCCTGGTGGGCCTGTTTGCCGTTTCCTCACCGTTAAAGGGTCTGACGGCTGTAGTCGAACCCATCATAGCCCTTGAGAAGTCTCCACTATTGTGAGAAAGTATTGATAACCTTTGATCGTAGGAACCTTGTATGGACCCCATATATCCATATGTATTAAGGCAAAAGGTGTGGAAGCATGAGAAGAGATAATAGGAAAAGACAATCTAGTTTGCTTGGCCAAAGGGCAAAGAGTACATTGTTTGATACAATCAATGGATTCATTCAAATTCAATATTTTCTTCAAATGATCCATGTGTGAAGCTGAAACATTTTCCAATCCCTTGTGCCATGTCCAAGCATCCACTTTATTGGTTGAAATGGAATGAACAGCCACCACCTTTCTTGCACTTGAAGGTATTGCATCCTTGAGCAAGTAGAGTCCCTTAGCTCTTTCACCAATCACCACAGGCCTCCCAACTTGGCCCTGGATCAAGACATGATCAAAAGTGAATATCACTTTACAATGTAGTTGATTTGGAAGCTTAGACACTGAGATCAAGTTAAACTTGAAATCAGGAACTAAGAGAATATCATCCAAGGTGAAACCAGAGAAAGAGCAACTTCCAATGTGAGTCACTCTACACTTGTGTCCATTGGGCAAATGAACAAACTGAGTTGTGGAATCAGTCCTTCTCAAGTTGTGCAACCATTCCATCTGGTGAGTAATGTGATTTGTGGCCCCTGAATCCACAATCCAAGTCATAGAAGAAGGCAATGTTGTACCTACCATGTTCACATGCAAGTGATCATCACCCTCATAGACAAGAGGATCAAAGTCATTTTGTGCAGCTACATGCTTGACCCTCTTCTCAACCCCAGTGTGAAGCACACTCTTATCAAGAGTCCCATGAAAGATCCTCTTATCACCTGCCACAGTGTGCTCCACCAAATTGGAAGGACCCTCATCAAGGCTAGCATTGGCAGAGGTGATCCTTCTCTTGAAATTTTGTGGATAACCAACGTTCTTGAAGCAAGTATCCTCTTTGTGACCCATCTTGCCACAAAAGGTGCACTTCCAAGTAGCTTTCTAAGCTTTGTATGGCCTATCATTCCCACCACCTTGACTTGAGGAGATGCTCCTGCCTGAATCAAACCTAGAGCCAGAATTGCCATTCCTAGAATATTAGGAAGGATTCCTCATGGAATACAAAGCAGTGGACTCCCCAACATCACCAATGGATTCAGCAATTTCCCTCTGAGTCTCTTCTTGCACAAGCACTGAAAAAGCCACACTTAGAGAAGGAAGAGGCTGCCTCATCAAAAGACTACTCCTCACATGTGCAAAGGAGTCATTAAGTCCCAAAAGGAATGCAATCAACTTTTGCTTCTCCTTGTGGTCATTAACAATCTTCAAGTCAGCTGGGCACTCCAAAAACGTATCATCAATGGAATTTAGAGCATCCCATGATTGCTTCATTTTAGCAAATTACTCAGTGATGGACATAACACCTTGAGATGTTTGATAAATCTCCCTGGTCAATTGGAAGATTTGAGTTCCATCAACCTTATCAAACATGTCCTTGAGATCACTCCAAATGGATTGAGCAGTGGAGTTGTAAACCAAGCCATTCACAAGCTCCTTAGCAACTGTGTTCCTTAACCAAGCTTTCACAATTGCGTTTGCCCTATCCCACTTAAGCCTTTGTCCCACAAGAACATCCATTCTAGCAAAAGTCCCATCAATGAAGCCAAGTTTGTTCTTGACCAAGAGACCTTCCATCATGGCAGTGATCCAAGCATGGTAGTTGGTTGAGCCATGAAGTTGAAAAGGAATCAACATCAAGCCAGTGGTGTCCGAGGGATGAAGATACAATGGATCCTCAATGGTGTTTTCAGCCATAATGCCAGAAAAAGTCAGAACAATGGCAGTGTACTAAGTAAAACACCAGTAAAGCAGAAATCCTCTAATCCACAGCCAAAAAACGGTTTAATCAGCTATCCAATGACAGAATCAGATCATTGCAGCAACATCTAATCCATATTCGTAGCCAGAACCACGCGTAAAGGAAGCAACACAACGAAATCCAGAATCGCAGGCAAAACTAAGCTTCGAACTGAAAATGCAGCTACGCAACGATTCGTAACAGCAAACAATGTCGCATCATCACAGAAAGTATCGCAACTGATTCAATTTGAAGAAATCCTCAATCGTAATGTAGTAGGAAACCAGATTCAACACGTAATCAATGCTAGCTTGCGATCGAAGAAACGAACCAACAAGAACAGAACAACGGAGCAATCTTATCCAATTGAGCTGAAAAACGAGCAGATCTCAATCCAATAACACTTATAAGAAGTCTTAATCAAGAATAGAAGCGAAGTCGAAGCTCAGAATGAAGATCCAAAACTGCAAATCCAAGATCCATAGCAAGCTTGGTCGTCAAGTAAGCCTCATCGTGGCTCTGATACCATAAAAGCTTCTTGAGTTCTTGAGAGGATTTAGAGTAGGAATGTATGATTGTATTCACAGAACTCCAAATCAGTTTGTACAATATGATGTAACTAACTATATATACTAAGTTAGCTACGTACATAGGAAAGGAGTAAAACACAACTAAGGCATAAGCATTGTGTAAGTACACACAAGCATTGTGCAGGCACAACAAGTATTGTGCAAACATAGTGTGCAAACATAGTATCCTATCCTATAGGTTTCCTCTGATGATAGTGACAAGCAGGTCGCCACCTGTCCTTACCTTCGAAGGAAGGTTTCTTCTGATGATAGTGACCAGCAGGTCGCCACCTGTCTTTACCTTCGAAGGGAGGTTTCTTCTGATGATAATGATAAGCAGGTCGCCACCTGTCTTTACCTTCGAAGGAAGGTTTCTCCTAGTGGCGGGCAGTCGTACTTTGGAAGTCGACTTTTTCATAAGTTGTCGTCGACCTTTCATCCTTATCTCGTTAAGACGAGTCGGAAAGGTCGACGACTCTTCTTTCCTTGCCCTTTGAACGTAATCGACTCTTGTGCTTAATGACAAGTTTAATCAATCATAACCCAACAATCCCCAGTCACTATCGCAGTATGCTAGCATTGTATTAAGCTTGTTATCTGCTCTGAAAATCAATCCTTGCCCTAGACTCTTCTTAATGTAACGAATCACTCTCATCGCAGCTCTCAAATGTGATTGTTTTGGTTCATGAACAAATTGGCTGAGACGTTGAAGTGAAAATGCTATATCAGGACGAGTTATTTTCATGTAGAGCAACCTTCCAACAATTCTTCGATACTGCTCTATGTCCGCAAGCAGCTTGTCTTATTGAAGAGTTCATCATAAGCAGGCGTAGTGAGCTTCAAGTTTAGCTTCATTGGAGTATCTGCAACCTTCGAATTCAGTAAACCTGCATCTCCAACCAACTCCATTGCATATTTCCTTTGATTCAACACGATCCCTTCTCTTGAACGTGTTATTTCCAGACCCAGAAAATATATGAGAGTACCCAGGTCCTTTAGCTTGAAGTGGGACTTCAAATCTCTTTTAAGTTGATCAATCATCGTCTCATCTGATCTCGTGATAAGCAGCTCGTCCACGTAGACTAATAAATGTACCTGCTTCCCCTTCTCCATTTTACTGAAAAGGGAGTAATCAAACTTGCTTTGAACATACTCATGCTGCAGCAAATAATTTGTGAGTTTGATGTTCCACTGACGAGACGCCTGCTTTAAGCCATATAATGACATAGTTAACTTGCAAACAGGTCTGCCAACAGCCTTAGAACTCTAGTTTTGATTACTGAAACCTCCAGGTATGTCCATATAGACTTCCTCGATCGAATCCCCTTGTAAGAAGGCGTTGTTGATATCAAGTTGATACAAAGGCCAGTTCTTGACTGCAACTATGTTGAGGATGGTTCTGACTGTTACCATTTTGACCACAGGAGAGAATGTCTCCTTGAAATCAATTCCCTCCTTTTGCGTGCATCCCTTTGCAACAAGTCTTGCCTTATATCGATCAATGGTGTCATCTGCTGCATACATAACCTTGTACACCCATTTACATCCAATTGGTTTCTTTCCTTGAGGAAGAGAAACTATATCCCAGGTGTGGTTATCTTGTAAAGCATCAATTTCATCTGACATAACTTTGACCCATTCAGTATGTTTGGAAGCTTCCCTGAATGAGGTTGGTTCAGTGACCTTATCCAATGAGCTCAAGAAGCAGATGTAAGAATAAAACAGCATATTGTAATTAAGGAAAGAGGAGAAAAGTACATAATCCTGCAGATGATGAAGTAGTTTTCTTGTCCTTGAAGACCTTCTTGGAAAGTTGCTCACCTCATCGTGCATTTCCACAACATCAACATCTTCAAATTGATCATGAGCAGAGTTATTGAACTGTGTTACCTCACCCATTTCCTCTTGAAGTTTTGGTAAATCAAAATCTTCACTTGCACCATGTGAAGCTTGATGTCCATCTGTAGAGTTGGAAGCAGCTGTACCGTCATCAGGTAAAGTAGTGATGTCAACATTATGGCATGATCTCTAAGAATATAGCTCATCATTGTAAGGAATCTGAGGAAAAATTGCTTGATGCTGCCTCTTGGTAAAAGTGAAAGGGAATACTTCCTCTCTAAATATAACATCTGTTGAAACAAAAAAATTTCCAGTGCCCAAATCAAGCAGTTTGTACCCCTTTTGATTGGGAGAATAACCCATCATAACTCCAATGATTGATCTGGATTTGAATTTGTCACGATTCCTCAAGTTTTTGCAAAACACAAACATCCAAATACTCGAAGATGGGCAACACTCACTCTCCGATGCTTAAATGAGTATCTCGTATGACTGGCAAACAGTAATCTCAAAGTATATTGAATTCAACGTACGTGTTCTGAGGCGACCACTTGCCTTTTTATAGGCGAAGAGATGCCTCAAGTACCTGGTGAACCGTTGAGGGTGGTTAGCCCGTATCCCGCGTATCTCGGATGTGATCCCGCCTATCTAGGCCATGATCTCGCTTATCTCGGCCACGCCCCGCGCATCTCGGCCACGCTCCGTGTATCTTAACCACGTTCCGCGTATCTCGGCCACGCCCCGCGTATCCTGGCCTTATCCTCTGGTAACGAGTCCCGACTCCCGTCGGGGACTCCAGAGTTATCTCATTGTGTCACCGCTCGGGGCCCCTCGTCATCGTGACAGGGCCAATCATTCTCAGGGATTCGTCATCGGGGCCTACTTAAAGGCTTCTCATCGGGAGCTTCCAGCTCATCTGTCGGGACCGACTCTGTCGGGACCTTTCATCATCGGGACTCCCTTCGTCGGGACCCTTCATCATCGGGACTCCCTTCGTCGGGACCCTTCATCATCGGGACTCCCTTCGTCGGGACCCTTCTCCTAGGTCATCTTGACCTTCATTCGGGGCCTGGTGGGCCTGTTTGCCGTTTCCTCACCGTTAAAGGGTCTGACGGCTGTAGTCGAACCCATCATTTGCCCCCAAGACACGAGGGACTTTTAGTTCGTCGTGTCTTTCAGCTTCCGACCCTCCGACGTCGAAGTCGGGGATCTTTCCCTTGTCATAGTCATCCAGTGTGAGTCTTCTCGTTCATGTTTCCTCAATGCTTTATGGATATCTGCCAAATCCAAGAGGACTCCTCGGTTCCCCAGTCATCCAATGCAGTAGATAATGAAGTGACGTCATCAGTACCCGTGCCTGATTCTCTGTGTCTGCTTTTTCTGAAAAGTGCTTTTCAGGCTATTTCATCATTGCACCTGCTACCATCCCGCACGTTTCATCTCAACGGTCCAGATTAGAAAGCTTCAACTTCGACGGTTCAGATTAAAGCGCCCCTTCGACTGTCCTCTTCGCCTATAAAAACCTCACCCAGGGTACAGTTTCGTCTTATCATCTACAAATTTTCGAAAGCTTACTGCAACTCTTGAAACCTTAGTGTTTCTTCGGCCATCTTTCCGGCAATGTCAGGTTCATTCTTCCAGCCTCCAATTATCATGTCAGGTAAGGGTTTCTTCTCTATTGTTCGCCTTCGTCTTTTCTTAGTTTGATTGTTATTTTCCGGAAAAACCTAACGTCCCTTTCACTGGCTGATTTCAGACGGTGTATCTGGTTTCGAGGGAAGGAAGCCTTTCAACTTCGACTATGTTCTGAACGAAATTTTCAGCACTGCTTATGATGCAGCTCTCCGGGAAGGATACATCATTTTCACCAGAGAAGCCGATGCTCAAGGCCGGAAATGCATACCACAAGTTCAGAGTGAAGAGGAGCCACTTCTTCATCGGAAACTCCTCGATCCCATGACCCCGATAGCCATCCTCCAACGGTTGACCCAGTGGAGCCTTCTGCCCTAGACCTTGCGGACCCTGTTCCCGTTGATGCCGTTAACCAAGATTAGGCCTAACTGCTCATCGCTAGAATCTTTGTCTTCTCCTCCTTTTGTAATCATCGGGCCTTCGAGCCCCATTAATATCAGGCTTTCTTAGTTCCGATTCTTTCATTTCACTTCTCCCAGTGGTTTTACTATACTTTCTTAAGTCGAAACCTCGACACTTAAGATATTCTCGTACATCACTTAAGACGATTTACTAGCTTGTACCACTTAAGGCGACTTACCATCATGCACCGCTTAAGGCGACTTTCCAAGACTTAGAATAAGATCAAGAATCACGCATCACTTAAGACGGCTTAATCTCGTGCATCACTTAAGACGACTTTATCTTGTGCACTACTTAAGGCGACTTAATATCGTGCACCACTGAAGGCGATCTTACATCGTGCACCACTTAAGGCGACTTTACATCGTGCACCACTTAAGGCGACTTTTCAACCTGCGCCACTTAAGGCGACTTTACATCGTGCACCACTTAAGGCGACTTTATAACTTGCGCCACCTAAGGCGACTTAATATCGTGCACCACTGAAGGCGACTTTACATCGTGCACCACTCAAGGCGACTTTTTGTCGTGCACCACTTAAGGCGACTTAGTTCCGTGCATCACTTAAGACGACTTAACAATACTCAGAATAAATCTAAAGATCGTGCACCACTCAAGGCGACTTAGTATCGTGCACCACTCAAGGCGACTTTATATCGTGCACCACTTAAGGCGACTTTTTGTCGTGCACCACTTAAGGCGACTTAGTTCCGTGCATCACTTAAGACGACTTAACAATACTCAGAATAAATCTAAAGATCGTGCACCACTCAAGGCGACTTAGTATCGTGCACCACTCAAGGCGACTTTATATCGTGCACCACTTAAGGCGACTTTTTGATACTTAGAATAAATCTAAGGATCGTGCACCACTCAAGGCGACTTAGTATCGTGACTCAAGGTGACTTAATATTATTTAGAGTAAATCTAAGAATCACGCATCACTTAAGACAAATTAATATCGTGCACCACTCAAGGCGACTTTATATCGTGCACCACTTAAGGCGACTTTTTGATACTTAGAATAAATCTAAGGATCGTGCACCACTCAAGGCGACTTAGTATCGTGCACCACTTAAGGCGACTTAATATTACTTAGAGTAAATCTAAGAATCACGCTTCACTTAAGACGACTTAATATCGTGCACCACTCAAGGCGACTTTATATCGTGCACCACTTAAGGCGACTTTTTGATACTTATAATAAATCTAAGGATCGTGCATCACTTAAGACGACTTAATATCGTGCACCACTCAAGGAGACTTTATATCGTGCACCACTTAAGGCGACTTTTTGATACTTAGAATAAATCTAAGGATCGTGCATCACTTAAGACGACTTAATATCGTGCACCACTCAAGGCGACTTTATATCGTGCACCACTTAAGGCGACTTTTTGATACTTAGAATAAATCTAAGGATAACTCTGATTGGAAGCAACCTCTTTATTTATTGACGGCACAAAATTGGCTTACATCGAATTAAACGATACACAGCATACACCACTTAAGGCGATTTTACATCGGGCACCACTTAAGGCGACTTTATCGGGCACCACTTAAGGCGACTTTCTTCGGGCACCACTTAAGGCGACTTTCTTCAAGCATGGTGTTTCTTCAAGTGTTCGCCACTAAAAGAATGCTTTAACGTTCTGCCATCGAGGTCTTCCAACTTGTACGCATTTGGAGCTGGCATCCCCACGACCTTATAAGGTCCTTCCCATATTGGTGACATCTTGTTGATTTGATCCAAAAGGGTGAACTCGTTGCGACGCCAAACCAGCTCCCGACGAAGAACTGTCGGGACTTTACTCGCCGATTGTAGTACCTGGCCGTCGCCAAACGCATTCGAACTTGGACTTCATCGGCTTCCCGCCTCTTCTCTTCGAGTAAGTCCAAGTCCAGACGTCTCATCATTCGTCAGGGGCTCGTAATATCTCATCCGATGGGACGCCACAGCTACCTCCACGGGGGCGACAACCTCCGTGCCATAAACGAGGCCAAACGGAGTCTCCCCTGTCGATCGTTTGGGTGTCGTTTTAACAGCCCAAAGCACGTTTTCCAGTTCGTTCAGCCACTTGCCCTTCAGGGCATAGACCCTCTTCTTCAGGCCATCCATCACGATTTTGTTGGTTGATTCCACCTGACCGTTCGTCTGAGCATGGCGTACGGAAGCTGTCCGATGCTCGATGTTCAATTCTTCCAGATACTCCCTCACCTAAGAGCCATTAAACGGTGGGCCATTGTCGCTGATCACCACCTTAGGAATCCCGTATCTGGACACAATATGGGTCTGGAGGAACTTGACGATCTGGTTCCCCGTCGTTCTGGCCAACGCCTTTGCCTCTATCCATTTGGAAAAATAATCGATAGCTACAAGTAAATACTTACATTGACCTTGTGCTTGTGGAAGAGGTCCCACCAAGTCGATGCCCCATTGCGCGAAGGGCCAAGCGCTCTTGATGGATGTCAGATTAGCGGCCGGAGACACGTTACTCGGGGCGTACCTCTGGCACGCGTCACAGGATCGGACCAACACCGTCGCTTCCTTGCTCATCGTAGGCCAATAATAGCCCAAGTTCAGCACTTTCTTCATAATGGATCGGGCTCCTTCATGACAAGCCGCGACCCCTTCATGTACCTCCTTCAGGATTCGATTCGTATCGGGTTCTGCCACACATTTCAAGTACGGAGTCGAGAACCAGCCCTTCTTGTATAGCTGATTATCCAGCATCACATAATTGGCCGTGATCCGACGTATCCTGTCCGCTGCCACTTGATCATCGGGGACTGCCCCCGTAGTCAGATACGCGACTATCGGGGTCATCCAGGTTGGCTCCTCCTCCGATCTTGCTTCAATGGCGCACACCTGTGTTGGGTCGATGTTTGATAGGATCACCTTCTCCAAGAAGTGCACCTTCCGATTTTCTTCCAAGGGTGCCCCCAAGGCAAATTTGCTCAAGGCATCTGCCTCTACATTTTCCTCCCTTGGAATAGCCTCGATATCGAAACTTTTGAAGCTCTCTTTCAGGGCTTGTACCTCTCGCAGATACTTCTTCATATTTGGACTCCTTGCTTCGTATCGCCCTTGAACCTGGTTCACGATTAAAGCTGCGTCGCACTTCACTCTCAAGTGATCGATTCCAGTGCCCTTAGCAATTTTCAGGCCCGTGATGAGAGCCTCATACTCCGCTTCGTTGTTTGTGGCCTTGAATGTTAAAGCCAAGGCGTATCGGAGCGGTTCACCTTCACCCGGTGGTATCAACAAAAAGCCCGCTCCTGATCCGTCTGAACTCGCGGAGCCATCCGTGTACATCTCCCAGGTGTTTTCCTTGTTTGGCTGTTCTGATTGCTCTGCCTTCTCTGGTTGTTCTTCTATCGGGACCTCCATAGCTCAAGGCATCTGCCTCTACATTTTCCTCCCTTGGAATAGCCTCGATATCGAAGCTTTTGAAGCTCTCTTTCAGGGCTTGTACCTCTCGCAGATACTTCTTCATTATTGGACTCCTTGCTTCGTATCGCCCTTGAACCTGGTTCACGATTAAAGCTGCGTCGCACTTCACTCTCAAGTGATCGATTCCAGTGCCCTTAGCAATTTTCAGGCCCGTGATGAGAGCCTCATACTCCGCTTCGTTGTTTGTGGCCTTGAATGTTAAAGCCAAGGCGTATCGGAGCGGTTCACCTTCACCCGGTGGTATCAACAAAAAGCCCGCTCCTGATCCGTCTGAACTCGCGGAGCCATCCGTGTACATCTCCCAGGTGTTTTCCTTGTTTGGCTGTTCTGATTGCTCTGCCTTCTCCTGTTGTTCTTCTATCGGGACCTCCATAGTTGCCCCCTCTGCAGGGCCCGTTTCTTCTAGATCGGGAGCTGTAGACTCTGCTATGAAATCCGCCAATGCTTGGCCCTTGATGGCCGTTCTTGGAGCAAAGTGTATTCGAAACTCACTAAGCTCTACTGCCCACTTCACTAATCTTCCCGACGCATCCGGTCGGTTCAAAAAATGCTTCAAAGGCTGGTTCGTCAGAACAGTTATCTCGTGTGAGTGGAAATAAGGCCTTAGCTTCCGAGCAGTAATAATCAACGCAAAGAGGTACTTCTCAACGGCGGGATAGTTTAATTCAGACTTGGCAAACGCCTTGCTTACATAATAAATGGGGACTTGATTACCCTCGACAATCTTTACTAACACAGAGCTAATGGCAAATTCAGAAACAGCCAAATAAAGGTAGAGCGGCTCGCCTGGAACCGGTTTCGCCAACGGCGGGAGGGTGCGAAGGTGCTGCTTGAGTGCTTGGAACGCCTCTTCACACTTGGCGGTCCATTCAAATTTCTTGTTGGCCCTCAGGACTTCAAAAAACGGAATTGATCGGTCGCTGGCTTTGGATAAGAAGCGATTCATTGCAGCTAGTCGGCCATTCATCACTTGTACCTCCCTATGGTTTATCGGAGACTGCATCTCCTCGATTGCCCTCAGTTTCTCAGGATTCACTTCAATTCCTCTCTGACTCACCATAAAGCCCAAAAACTTCCCTGAGTGGACTCCGAAGGCGCATTTCGTCGGGTTCAAGCGAACTTGATGGAGCCTCATCCGCTCGAATGCCATGGTTAAGTTGTGCACATGATCCTCGGCTTGTCGGGACTTCACCAGCATATCATCCACGTAAGCTTCCATGGTTTCTCCCAGCATATCCCCGAACAGCTTGTTCACCATCCGTTGGTAGGTGGCCCTAGCGTTGATCAACCCAAAAGGCATGACATCGTAGTGATAGATGTCACTGTCCGCATAGAACGCTGTATGGGGGGCGTCTTCCTTGGCCATCTTGATCTGGTTGTAGCCTGAATACGCATCCATGAAACTCAACAGCTCATGTCCCGACGTGGCATCCACCAACTGGTCGATTCTCGGGAGTGGGTAACAGTCCTTTGGGCAAGCCTTTTTCAAGTCGCGGAAGTCCACACACATTCGCCATTTCCCATTAGTTTTCTTCACCAGCACTGGATTAGCAACCCAAGTCTGGAATCGGAGCTCCTTGATAAACCCAGCATCGAGCAACCTGCCTACCTCCTGCTGGATCGCGATCTTCTTGTCCGTGCCCATTGGACGCCTTTTCTGCGTGATAGGCTTGATCGCGGGGTCTATCTTCAGCTCGTGTACGATCACATCGGGGCTGATTCCTGGCATATCGCTTGGGGACCAGGCAAACAGCTCCTTGAACTCTTTCAATAATTCAATTAATTTCTGGGCTGTCTCTTCAGTCAGGGCGGACCCGATTTTCACCTTCCTCTGGGGTCCGTCGATCTCGACTTCTTTCAGATCTTCTACGGGGGCGGGACGCCCAAACTCCTCTCTCGGATCTGTGTCGGTCTGGAGGACAGTCATGGCTTCTCGCCTCCTCCTCCGGGTGGCATTAACGTAACATTTTCGGGAAACCACCTGGTCGCCCTTGACCTCTCCGACTCCGTGGTCGGTCGGGAACTTCATCTTTTGGTGCACTGTCGAGGCGACCGCCATTAGGGGGTTAATAGTGGTCCTCCCGATGATCGCGTTGTAGGTCCCCGCGGAATCAACCACAACAAACTCCACGTTTCTCTTTTCTGATTTCCACCCGCTACCAAACTCCACTGGTAAGGTGATTACTCCTAGCGGATAGGAGGTTGAGCCAGAGAACCCGACCATCGGGAAGTTTGCCTCCTTTAGATCTTTCTTCGTCTTCCCCATAGCTTCCAGCGCGTCCATGAATAGAATGTCGGAGGAGCTCCCTCCGTCGATTAGAATTCTCTTCATTTCGAACCCGTCTACATCCAAGGTTACCACCAAGGCATCGTCGTGCGGAGTCTCCACGCCTATGAGGTCTTCCGACGAGAAGGAGATTACCATCTCTTCTTTCAAGGTCCAGGATCGGGACCTCTTACCCAACACCACTGCTGTAGGGATTCTAGAGGCATAGACCTCTCGGGCGGATGAGGTATCACCTCCAGCAGCAAACCCTCCATGAATCACGTTGATAGTGCCCCGTCTCTCCTTGCGAGCACCGGATGACTCTGGATCGGTTCTCTTCTTTTTTGGGGACCGATCACGGGATCGGGAACGGGACCGCGATCGGGACCGAGAGCGGGATCGACACCGCTTATCCCCGACGAATTCCTTAAGCTTCCCCTTCTGGATCAGCTTTTCAATCTCCTTCTTCAGTTCTCGACAGTGGTTGGTGTCGTGACCGTTCGCGCGGTGAAATCGGCAGTAGCGATCCGTGCGTGATCCCAAGAATTCTCCATCCTTCTTTGGGGGGTACCTGGAGATACCTTGTCGTTCCATAAGTGTCAGCACTTCCGCCATGGAGCAGTTTAGAGGGATGTCGAGATCAGCCTCCCGCTTATCCTTCCTTGAAGAACGCCTATCGTCCCTTCGATCAGGTCGGCCTCGGTTTCGACTACTCTCAGGTTTGCCCTTTGACTTACGATCGTCGAAGGGCTTAACCGACGGCTTTCCTTTGTTCGAATTTGGGGGCTCTAACTCTCCTGCGGCTATCTTCGACTCCTGGACATCGATTTTCCGTTTCACCCTTTTTTGTAGTGCCTCCATATTCCACACGGTTTTTCAGCCACGCTGTGCATCAGGTCGGAACCATAGGGGGCTGTCAGGTTCCGAATAAAGGTGCGGATGGTTTCGCCCTCTGAGATTTTCTCGTCTATCTCTGCTACGCTGGCTGTGTACCGCTGGTAATAGTGAGCCAGTGATTCGTCGGGTCTCTGCACCACCTGGGTGAGGGACCTCACGCTCTTCAACAAACGTCTCCGACCCTGGTACTGCTGAATGAATCGATCATGCATGTCCGCCCAGCAAGTGATGCAGCCTGGGGGCAGACTAAAGAACCAGGTTAGGGCTCTTTCTCCAAGTGTGTTCGGGAACAGCGTACACACTATGTCTTCACTCGGGGTTCTTCCCAGACACGCCATGAGGTGTTTCTGGACATGGCGAACTGGATCTCCTTCGCCATCGTACTCCTTGATCGTGGGGATGCCTAGCCCAGGCGGGGCTAGGGTGTCGATGAGTCGGGGGACGAAGGGATGAGTGGATCAATCCCTTAGCTCCGACACCAATGGCTTCTGTTCTCCCATACAGATGTTCACGATCTTTACCACCTGGTCGGGAGTGATGGGACTATTCAGAGGAATGTTCCTGTGCTGTACTGGTCCTGGCCCATCAACCACGAATCTCTCCGGCTGACCTGTTGCCCTACTCCCGTCCTGGCCTCGGTGCGGGGCTTTCTGTGCGTTCCGACCCTCTGTTGGCGGGGCCACTTCCTCCAACGGGGGTATCTCCTCCTGCCTCCTTGCAGCCTCTCTCCGAACCAAGAGAGCCTCCACGGCCGCCAGAAACATGGGCATGGCTTCCGCCACGGCCCTTGTCAAGTCTGTAGCTGGGGGAGCCTCCTGCCCCCTATTGCCCTGGTGCTGAGGAGAAATATCTTCGGGATCTCCATTGTGCCCCCCTGTCTGGGAGAGCTCAGTCGGGGGATGGTTCTGGTTTTCCTCCTGTTCTGGTACTGAATCCAGATTTGTTGCAGCGGGGTGACGGGAACCACCGGATTGTCCCTGTCTTCTGTGCTTGCCAGCCGCCATTGATCGAGTAGAAGGCATATCATCTTTTTGTTTGTTTCCCACAGACGGCACCAATGTTGGATCACGGTGGAACTCCGGTACGGACTTTGACGGCAATCCTAGCTCCTTTGCTCCACGCAATCCTGCAAGAGGGGATAGACCGGGCGGTGACCCAGAATCCCTCTCCGATGCTTAAATGAGTATCTCGTATGACTGGCAAGCAGTAATCTCAAAGTATATTGAATTCAACGTACGTGTTCTGAGGCGACCTCTTGCCTTTTTATAGGCGAAGAGATGCCTCAGGTACCTGGTGAACCGTTGAGGGTGGTTAGCCCGTATCCCGCATATCTCAGATGTGATCCCGCCTATCTTGGCCATGATCTCGCTTATCTCGGCCACGCCCCGCGCATCTCGGCCACGCTCCGTGTATCTTAACCACGTTCCGCGTATCTCGGCCACGCCCCGCGTATCCTGGCCTTATCCTCTGGTAACGAGTCCCGACTCCCGTCGGGGACTCCAGAGTTATCTCATTGTGTCACCGCTCGGGGCCCCTCGTCATCGTGACAGGGCCAATCGTTCTCAGGGATTCGTCATCGGGGCCTACTTAAAGGCTTCTCATCGGGAGCTTCCAGCTCATCTGTCGGGACCGACTCTGTCGGGACCTTTCATCATCGGGACTCCCTTCGTTGGGACCCTTCATCATCGGGACTCCCTTCGTCGGGACCCTTCTCCTAGGTCATCTTGACCTTCATTCGGGGCCTGGTAGGCCTGTTTGCCGTTTCCTCACCGTTAAAGGGTCTGACGGCTGTAGTCGAACCCATCATAGCCCTTGAGAAGTCATCCACTATTGTGAGAAAGTATTGATAACCTTTGATCGTAGGAACCTTGTATGGACCCCATATATCCATATGTATTAAGGCAAAAGGTGTGGAAGCATGAGAAGAGATAATAGGAAAAGACAATCTAGTTTGCTTGGCCAAAGGGCAAAGAGTACATTGTTTGATACAATCAATGGATTCATTCAAATTCAATATATTCTTCAAATGATCCATGTGTGAAGCTGAAACATTTTCCAATCCCTTGTGCCATGTCCAAGCATCCACTTTATTGGTTGAAATGGAATGAGCAGCCACCACCTTTCTTGCACTTGAAGGTATTGCATCCTTGAGCAAGTAGAGTCCCTTAGCTCTTTCACCAATCACCACAGGCCTCCCAACTTGGCCCTGGATCAAAACATGATCAAAAGTGAATATCACTTTACAATGTAGTTGATTTGGAAGCTTAGACACTGAGATCAAGTTAAACTTGAAATCAGGAACTAAGAGAATATCATCCAAGGTGAAACCAGAGAAAGAGCAACTTCCAATGTGAGTCACTCTACACTTGTGTCCATTGGGCAAATGAACAAACTGAGTTGTGGAATCAGTCCTTCTCAAGTTGTGCAACCATTCCATCTGGTGAGTAATGTGATTTGTGGCCCCTGAATCCACAATCCAAGTCATAGAAGAAGGCAATGTTGTACCTACCATGTTCACATGCAAGTGATCATCACCCTCATAGACAAGAGGATCAAAGTCATTTTGTGCAGCTACATGCTTGACCCTCTTCTCAACCCCAGTGTGAAGCACACTCTTATCAAGAGTCCCATGAAAGATCCTCTTATCACCTGCCACAGTGTGCTCCACCAAATTGGAAGGACCCTCATCAAGGCTAGCATTGGCAGAGGTGATCCTTCTCTTGAAATTTTGTGGATAACCAACGTTCTTGAAGCAAGTATCCTCTTTGTGACCCATCTTGCCACAAAAGGTGCACTTCCAAGTAGCTTTCTAAGCTTTGTATGGCCTATCATTCCCACCACCTTGACTTGAGGAGATGCTCCTGCCTGAATCAAACCTAGAGCCAGAATTGCCATTCCTAGAATTGTAGGAAGGATTCCTCATGGAATACAAAGCAGTGGACTCCCCAACATCACCAATGGATTCAGCAATTTCCCTCTGACTCTCTTCTTGCACAAGCACTGAAAAAGCCACACTTAGAGAAGGAAGAGGCTGCCTCATCAAAAGACTACTCCTCACATGTGCAAAGGAGTCATTAAGTCCCAAAAGGAATGCAATCAACTTTTGCTTCTCCTTGTGGTCATTAACAATCTTCAAGTCAGCTGGGCACTCCAAAAACGTATCATCAATGGAATTTAGAGCATCCCATGATTGCTTCATTTTAGCAAATTACTCAGTGATGGACATAACACCTTGAGATGTTTGATAAATCTCCCTGGTCAATTGGAAGATTTGAGTTCCATCAACCTTATCAAACATGTCCTTGAGATCACTCCAAATGGATTGAGCAGTGGAGTTGTAAACCAAGCCATTCACAAGCTCCTTAGCAACTGTGTTCCTTAACCAAGCTTTCACAATTGCGTTTGCCCTATCCCACCTAAGCCTTTGTCGCACAAGAACATCCATTCTAGCAAAAGTCCCATCAATGAAGCCAAGTTTGTTCTTGACCAAGAGACCTTCCATCATGGCAGTGATCCAAGCATGGTAGTTGGTTGAGCCATGAAGTTGAAAAGGAATCAACATCAAGCCAGTGGTGTCCGAGGGATGAAGATACAATGGATCCTCAATGGTGTTTTCAGCCATAATGCCAGAAAAAGTCAGAACAATGGCAGTGTACTAAGTAAAACACCAGTAAAGCAGAAATCCTCTAATCCACAGCCAAAACACGGTTTAATCAGCTATCCAATGACAGAATCAGATCATTGCAGCAACATCTAATCCATATTCGTAGCCAGAACCACGCGTAAAGGAAGCAACACAACGAAATCCAGAATCGCAGGCAAAACTAAGCTTCGAATTGAAAATGCAGCTACGCAACGATTCGTAACAGCAAACAATGTCGCATCATCACAGAAAGTATCGCAACTGATTCAATTTGAAGAAATCCTCAATCGTAATGTAGTAGGAAACCAGATTCAACACGTAATCAATGCTAGCTTGCGATCGAAGAAACGAACCAACAAGAACAGAACAACGGAGCAATCTTATCCAATTGAGCTGAAAAACGAGCAGATCTCAATCCAAGAACACTTATAAGAAGTCTTAATCAAGAATAGAAGCGAAGTCGAAGCTCAGAATGAAGATCCAAAACTGCAAATCCAAGATCCATAGCAAGCTTGGTCGTCAAGTAAGCCTCATCGTGGCTCTGATACCATAAAAGCTTCTTGAGTTCTTGAGAGGATTTAGAGTAGGAATGTATGATTGTATTCACAGAACTCCAAATCAGTTTGTACAATATGATGTAACTAACTATATATACTAAGTTAGCTACGTACATAGGAAAGGAGTAAAACACAACTAAGGCATAAGCATTGTGTAAGTACACACAAGCATTGTGCAGGCACAACAAGTACTGTGCAAACATAGTGTGCAAACATAGTATCCTATCCTATAGGTTTCCTCTAATGATAGTGACAAGCAGGTCACCACCTGTCCTTACCTTCGAAGGAAGGTTTCTTCTGATGATAGTGACCAGCAGGTCGCCACCTGTCTTTACCTTCGAAGGAAGGTTTCTTCTGATGATAATGATAAGAAGGTCGCCACCTGTCTTTACCTTCGAAGGAAGGTGTCTCCTAGTGGCGGGCAGTCGTACTTTGGAAGTCGACTTTTTCATAAGTTGTCGTCGACCTTTCATCCTTATCTCGTTAAGACGAGTCGGAAAGGTCGACGACTCTTCTTTCCTTGCCCTTTGAACGTAATCGACTCTTGTGCTTAATGACGAGTTTAATCAATCATAACCCAACAATCCCCAGTCACTATCGCAGTATGCTAGCAATGTATTAAGCTTGTTATCTGCTCTGAAAATCAATCCTTGCCCTGGACTCTTCTTAATGTAACGAATCACTCTCATCGCAGCTCTCAAATGTGATTGTTTTGGTTCATGAACAAATTGGCTGAGACGTTGAAGTGAAAATGCTATATCAGGACGAGTTATTTTCATGTAGAGCAACCTTCCAACAATTCTTCGATACTGCACTATGTCCGCAAGCAGCTTGTCTTCTTAATTGACATTGAAGAGTTCATCATAAGCAGGCGTAGTGAGCTTCAAGTTTAGCTTCATTGGAGTATCTGCAACCTTCGAATTCAGTAAACCTGCATCTTCAGCCAACTCCATTGCATATTTCCTTTGATTCAACACGATCCCTTCTCTTGAACGTGCTATTTCCAGACCCAGAAAATATCTGAGAGTACCCAGGTCCTTTAGCTTGAAGTGGGACTTCAAATCTCTTTTAAGTTGATCAATCATCGTCTCATCTGATCTCGTGATAAGCAGCTCGTCCACGTAGACTAATAAATGTACCTGCTTCCCCTTCTCCATTTTACTGAAAAGGGAGTAATCAAACTTGCTTTGAACATACCCATGCTGCAGCAAATAATTTGTGAGTTTGATGTTCCACTGACGAGACGCCTGCTTTAAGCCATATAATGACATAGTTAACTTGCAAACAGGTCTGCCAACAGCCTTAGAACTCTAGTTTTGATTACTGAAACCTCCAGGTATGTCCATATAGACTTCCTCGATCGAATCTCCTTGTAAGAAGGCGTTGTTGATATCAAGTTGATACAAAGGCCAGTTCTTGACTGCAGCTATGTTGAGGATGGTTCTGACTGTTACCATTTTGACCACAGGAGAGAATGTCTCCTTGAAATCAATTCCCTCACATTTCGTGCATCCCTTTGCAACAAGTCTTGCCTTATATCGATCAATGGTGTCATCTGCTGCATACTTAACCTTGTACACCCATTTACATCCAATTGGTTTCTTTCCTTGGGGAAGAGAAACTATATCCCAGGTGTGGTTATCTTGTAAAGCATCAATTTCATCTGACATAACTTTGACCCATTCAGTATGTTTGGAAGCTTCCCTGAATGAGGTTGGTTCAGTGACCCTATCCAATGAGCTCAAGAAGCAGATGTAAGAATAAGACAGCATATTGTAATTAAGGAAAGAGGAGAAAAGTACATAATCCTGCAGATGATGAAGTAGTTTTCTTGTCCTTGAAGACCTTCTTGGTAAGTTGCTCACCTCATCGTGCATTTCCACAACATCAACATCTTCAAATTGATCATGAGCAGAGTTATTGAACTGTGTTACCTCACCCATTTCCTCTTGAAGTTTTGGTAAATCAAAATCTTCACTTGCACCATGTGAAGCTTGATGTCCATCTGTAGAGTTGGAAGCAGCTGTACTGTCATCAGGTAAAGTAGTGATGTCAACATTATGGCATGATCTCTAAGAATATAGCTCATCATTGTAAGGAATTTGAGGAAAAATTGCTTGATGCTGCCTCTTGGTAAAAGTGAAAGGGAATACTTCCTCTCTAAATATAACATCTGTTGAAACAAAAAAAATTCCAGTGCCCAAATCAAGCAGTTTGTACCCCTTTTGATTGGG
The DNA here is from genome assembly GCA_036873135.1 of Clarkia xantiana subsp. parviflora. NCBI lineage: Eukaryota > Viridiplantae > Streptophyta > Magnoliopsida > Myrtales > Onagraceae > Clarkia > Clarkia xantiana. Next base: position 16,470,115 of record JAPTYO010000001.1, read on the forward strand.
AGAATAACCCATCATAACTCCAATGATTGATCTGGATTTGAATTTGTCACGATTCCTCAAGTTTTTGCAAAACACAAACATCCAAATACTCGAAGATGGGCAAGACTCACTTTGGTGCTGTTGAGTATCTCAAAAGAAATTCTGTCATTGATGTTTGAGGATGACATTAAATTGATGAGGTAACAAGTTGTGAGAGTGCATAATCCCCAAAACTTGTCAGGTATAGATGACTGAAACTTCGATGCCCTTGTAACTTCTAACAAATGACGATGTTTTCTCTCTACAACTCCATTTTGTTGTGGAGTGTATGGGAAAGTTGTCTGGTGTTTAATTCCCAGCGCGGCAAACAACTCCCTTGTAGAGCTATTGCAGAACTCTCCACCATTATCACTGCGAAATCCCTTTATAATGCAACCAAATTGAGTTTTCACCATCGATATAAAATGTCTCAGATGAATGATGACATCCCCCTTTCTTCGTAAAAGAAAAATCCATGTACTCCTGCTGTAATCCTCAACCATGGTTAAAAAGGAGTAGGTGTTTTATACGTTCCCCAAACATCCAAATGCACAAGTTTAAACAAGACAAGTTCTTTATTGAAATGTTCCCTAATCTTGAATGCCAAAGCTTCAACTTCTTTGAATCAGGTGTTTCTTTGGTGGATCTTGCAGTTGAAGCTCCAATTACATTCAGGAGCTCTTGACACTCATTTATCTAAAGACCATTAAGTTGCTTTCCAGTCCCCATCAACCTCCCATTTGAGGGGTCCTGAAAAATCATCAAGTCAGCTTTAAAGATAGCATCCAACTTGTAATCTCTACAAAGCTTTGATACAGAGATTAGGTTGAAATGAAATGCTGGGGCATAAAGAACATCTTTGAGAGTAATAGCTTCATTCAAAGGGCATGTCCCAATGTGAGTGACAGGAGAAGTGTGACCATCAGGAAGATTCACCATCATATTAGATTTAGAGTTGGTTCTCAAGTCACATAGCCAATTCTTATTGCAAGTCATACGGTGAGAGGCCCCACTATCAATTATCCACACATTCTCAGATGAAGAAGCAACAACATTACCACAAAATAGCATACCAGCCATATTCACTGATGCAGAGGTAGACTGAGAAGCATTTGCATTTTTCTGAAACTCCAAAAACATCTGGAACATGTGATTCATTTGGTTCTGATTGGGTCCCAAAGAAGAGTCACTTGCTTGAGAAGGCATAACTGAGGGTCCAGAGAAAGGAGTCGTGCTGCTGAGAGTGAGAGTGAGGAAAATCTGATAAGGGAGTGCTCATTTCATCATAAGACACATTGTGAGCAGCAGCAACCCATATTTGCTTCATATATCCTGGAACACCTTTTTTCTGCCAACATTGATCCTCAGTATGTCCTCTTTTTCCACAATAAGTGCACTAAAAGTCTTTCTTTGGCCTAAAACCAGGTTTGCTCCCTCCATGTCCTGGCTTGAAGTTGGTTTTAGCATACATCCCATTGATTTCAGAATCAAACTGAGACTGCTTGGGTTGACTGGACTGACTATCAGCAAAAAAAACCATTCTATTCTCTGATATCTCATCTGAACTAGATCCAACTATTACACGCTGACTTTCTTCTTGTACAAGCACATAATATGCAAAGTTCAATGAAGGCATTGGATGTGTCATTAACAGATTGGTACGAACACTGCTGTAAGTCTCATTTAATCCTAAGAGAAATTGCACCAGCTTATGCTTATCTTTGGTAGCAACAACCCTAGGTGAAACTAAGCAATCAGAACATAAGCAATTGTCTTCCAAAGCTGCCAACTCATCCCACAAATTCTTTAACTTTCCAAAGTAATCAGAAATGCTTTGAGTGCCTTGTTTAGCATGGTAAATTTCCCTGCTCAGGTGAAAAACACGAGTTCCATCTACTTTATTGAAGCGTTCACACAATTCATTCCATATGCTAACAGCTGTGGGATTATAAACTAGACCACGAGCTAATTCCTTAGAAACAGAAATACGCAACCATCCCTTCACTATTGCATTACATCTATCCCAGCGAAATTGTTGATTAGCAGGCACAAGCTCTCTTGGACAAGTGCCATCAATGAAACACAGTTTATTTTTCGCAATAAGAGCATCTGTAATATCTCGAATCCAGATTTGATAATTGTTGCAACCAACCAATTGATAGTTAACCAGCATTGTAGTTGGTGTATCTCCTGGATGCAAATACAGCTTATCTTCATGAGAAATCTTAGGAGGAAAATTACCAAGCCGAGGCCAAGCTGGAGCGGGAGGCGGTGGTTTGTTGTTCTGATCACCTCCTGTCGATGCCGGTGAATTGTGATGCGCCCTTTGAGAATTAAGAAATAAAATAGAAGACGAATTTGTATAGCGACGGTACCGCCTTGTAAGTCAAACTTTCCCGTCAGACCTATACGCAAAATCGCCAGAAATAACGAAGATCACAGAACGAATCAAAGGAACAAGCAATCAAGGAAGATGACGTTATCGGAAGCATCGCCAGAGATCAAAAGACGCACTGATACCATGTTAATTGAGCTAATCAATCAGAATTTGTTAGGATCGATTCTCTCAACACTCACAAATGGATTAAAAGAAAAGCAATAGAGAACACAAGATTTAACGTGGTTCGGTCAAAGCGACCTACGTCCACGGACAAAGGAGGAGCACCACTTCACTAGCACAATCAACACCGGAGGGTTACAAGACGAGACCACATAAAGCACTCACTCTCACAATACATGTAGAGACTTAACACACGATGCTCTAATTAAACACTCGTCCAAACAAAACTTGACAAACCCTCTTATACAGAAAAGCCACGCCCTAACTCTTCTATCCGTTGCTTGGCAGCTATCTCTCTCGGCTCCTAACCTTTTTACGCACGGCAGCTAACCCTGTATATATATAGAGTACAAAAACACCGTCCTAGCTAGCTAGTTATATATATATAAACCACCACCACAGCTAGCTAGCTATATATATATTATATAATATATAATTGGCCAATTCTCCCCCGATATAAATATTACCCAAAATAGCTAACGGGCTAAATTGCTTAGTGGACTTAACTAACTAATTCAAGACAAACCCAACAATCTCCACTTTTATCTTGAATTCTCCAAAGCTCCACCTTAACTTGTATTATTCATAGCTCCACCTTGCAAGCGTGCTCCATGGTCCGCTACCACCTTTGCCAAGGCCCCCAACGGGCCTAACCCGATCTTCTAAAGATCCTAACCGAGCTCAAACGTTGCTCGGTCTCAACTTTCGCTACACTGAGGCAACATGCCTCCAAGTCTTCAAACTTGACCAGTCTCATGTCCCTGTCCCGGACTAACCGATCTGGAGTAGAAACAACATGCTCTTTTTTACTAGAAGAGTAACCTACCTCCAACTCCACCTTCTTCAAGACACTTTGTCTTCTCATATCATCATCTGTCAACAACAGGTAGTGTAACGAAGGTTAATACCTGTCAGTTGGCCTGGTAGTCCTGGATGATCTCCTCAACACCTGCCCAGGTGTTACTGGATCTACCTCTGACTTGATCTCTGGCTCACTTGGGGTCTTCGCGAAACTGACTCGTTTCTTCTTCCCCGTAACACATCTTTCACAGAGTCCCTTGCAACACACATCGGGCCCTCTAAAGCTCCTTTATTCACCAGCATATTCATTCCTTTAACACTCATCTGTCTGGATGCACTATTCTGAATAGAAGCCGCGTTTACACACCCTTCAGTGGTGTAAAAGGTTCCAGATTTAAGGCTCCGTGCTACAACCATAGCACCCTTCTTGATCTTGCACGAACCTTTCACAAACTCTGCTGTATAACCTGTGCGATCCAATTGACCTACCGAGATCATATTCTTATTGAGACCAGGAATATACCTGACATCTTCCAATGTCCACTGATTTCCTGCTGGACTGTGAATGCAGACATTCCCCCTTCCTTCGATCTCCAACACCTTGTTGTCAGCAAGATACACCTTTTCGAACTTTCCTGACCTGAAATTTTGGAACAACTTCTTACTCGGAGACGAATGAAACGATGCTCCAGAATTTTTAAATCCAAGATTCAAGTGAGCTATCCACACTGAGGGTTAACACGTCCCCAATGTCTTCTGCTAAGTTCACAGAATCACTATCATTGCCAGCTTCGTGATTCTTCCTATTTGACTTCGGACAATCATATCGATAGTGGCCTTCTTCACCACAATTCTAACATGATCTTTGTGGTCTTCCTTTGTTTCTTGATTTTGAGCGTCCATGCTGATTAGAACCCTTTGGTTTACTTCTCCCCCTTCTGTCAACACTGAAAGCACTTCCCGATGACTCACCAATTTCTCTTTTACGAATGCTTTCGCTAAGAACAACGTCTCGGATTTCATCAAACTTCAGCTTCTCAGATCCACGGGAACTACTAACTGCGAAAAAAATAGTATCCCACGAGTCGGGCAGAGATGACAACAAAATCAAAGCTTTAACCTCATCCTCAAAATTAATCTCAACAGAACTCAATTGCGAGAAAATCAAATTAAAAGCATTAATATGTTCAGCAATAGAACCACCTTCAACCATCTTTAAATTGAACAATCTACGCATTAGATATACCTTGATCATCGTCGATGGTTTCTCGTACATGTTTGCCAACGCTTTCAGCACGCCTGTCGTCGATGTTTCCTAGACGATGTTGAACACAACATTCCTGGACAAGCACAACTGGATCAGCCGCAGAGCTTGTCGATCCTTGAGCTTCCACTGTTGCTCCGTCATGGATTCCGGTTTCTCCCCAGACAAGGGTTCGTACAGATTCTTCTGGTACAAATAATCTTCAATCTGCATCTTCCAGTAACCGAAATCGTTTCCATCGAACTTCTCTATTCCAGCTTTCGACAACTCCATCTTCAGCGATCGTGTTGAATCTCTTTAGCTCTGATACCAGTTGTTAAGATCGATTCTCTCAACACTCATAAACGGATTAAAAGAAAAACAATAGAGAACACAAGATTTAACATGGTTCGGTCAACGCGACCTACGTCCACGGGCAAAGGAGGAGCACCACTTCAGTAGCACAATCAACACCGGAGGGTTACAAAACGAGACCACATAAAGCACTCACTCTCACAATACATGTAGATACTTAACACACGATGCTCTAATTAAACACTCGTCTAAACAAAAATCTAAAAACCCTCTCATACAGAAAAGCCACGCCCTAACTCTTCTATCTGTTGCTTGGCAGCTATTTCTCACGGCTCCTAACCTTTTTACGCACGGCAGCTAACCCTATATATATATATATATATACAGTACAAAAACACCGCCCTAGGTAGCTAGTTATATATATATAAACCACCCGCCACAACTAGCTAGGTATATATATATATTATATAATATATAATTGGCCAATTCTCCACCGATATATATATATTACCCAAAATAGCTAACGGACTAAATTGCTTAGTGGACTTAACTAACTAATTCAAGACAAACCCAACAGAATCGAGGGAGAGAGAACTCTAGAACTTCATTGATTGATACTCAGAATTACAGAGATGAAGGACTTTTGTTTTATTTGTTCGTTAAGTACAGAATTATCGAGTCTACTTAAGTAACTCTTGTTATTTACAAGTTGATCCCTCTAATATAAAAGTGATGAATAGAAGGACCTAAAGTGTCTATATTACCCGCCTCAACCAAGTCTTCCTACACATCCACATATACACTAGCTACAGCCAGACCCAATTTAAAGTATTAATCAATGACATATTAATTAATACCCGCTAGCTATCTATTGCATCCATTCAGGAGTGGAGTACATAGTTTCTAATAAGATATTCGAAACTCTGCCTCCCGATGAGCAGAAACTTTGGCACTCCCATGCCCATGAGGTCTTTCTTTCTTTCTTTCTTTGTTTCTTACTACTATATATACATCACTAATTAAAATGATGACATGCATGCAGATCAAATCGGGGTTTGTTGGATCACGGGGCGAAGCTCCGTTACGTCCTTGACGAAAAGTTTTGGACTCCTGGGCTCTGCGTAATCCTGCAAAAGGGGATGACCTGGGTGGTGACCCAGAATCCCTCTCCGATGCTTAAAAAGAGTATGTAATCAATGGGGTGGCAGCAGTAATCTAAGTGCGTATTAGATGATGTGTTTTCTGAGGTAACTTCCTCCTTTATATAGGAGGGGAAGTTACTCAGTTACCTGTGGCCGTGATTGGCCGTTTTGCCCACGATTCCGCATATCTCGCCACGATTCCGTATATCTCGTTCGGGATTCCGTAGATTTCGCCCCACGCTCCGCGTATCTTACCCATACTCCGCGTATCTCGGGCACGCCCTGCGTATCTCGGGGAAGTTTATCTATATCTTTAACCGTCTCCCCACTACTCTATCTAGTAGGCGGGTTTCTCGGTCTTATCCTCTGATCACAAGTCCAAACTTCTGTCGGGGACTCCGGAGTTGTCTTCATTCTAGGTCACCATCCAGGACCCTTTGTCTCACGAGACAGGTCCAGCCTCCGCGGGGCTTTATAATCGGGGCCTTTACTAAGGCATATCGGGGCCTACTCAGAGGCTTCTTGTCGGGAGCATTCAGCTCATGTGTCGGGACCGCCAAAGTCGGGACCCTTCGTACGGGGCCTCTGGGCCTTCCAGGCTTTTCACGAGGCCCACTGGACCTACTCGCCGTCCATTGGCTGTTTAACGGGGTTGACGATTACATCGGAACCCATCATTTTCCCCCAAGACATGGGGGACTTTTAGTTCGTCGTGTCTTCCGATTTCAGACTTTCCGACCTCGCCGTCGAAGGCTTTTGTCTTCGTACCTCTCGATACTACCGTCGGAGGCTTTTATTTTTAGACCTCTTGATACCTCAATCGGAGGCTTTTGTCTTGCGTGCAATTGTCGTATGACAGAGTCTCTCACTCATGATTACTTCGGGCCCACTGGACTTTATGGGCAGTTGCCAAATCCGAGGAAACTTCTCGGTTACTGTAGCATTAAATGCTAGGGATTATGAAACGACGCTTGAATCGGCGTGACTGTTGCTTTCTGGAAAAACACTTATGACGTCACCCCGTCTCTTCCGTACCGTCCCTTAGTTTTCGACGATTAAGATTAAATCGTTTCATCTTCAATGGTCCAGATCAAGTCCGTCCAGTTTGTCCTTTTGCTTATAAAAGCCGGAACCCTAGCATTATTCACTTCTTCTTCTCCACCCTCCTAATTTCTGCCATTCTTGCACTCGAAGCTTTTCCTCCAAGTTCCTTCTGCTGTTCAAGTGATCCCAGGCATTCATCTTCCGATCCTTTCTTCAACTTCTTTCGGCAATCATCCATCATGTCTGGTAAGGATTTTTTTTTTTCTCTATTTTCATGATTTGCTGATGTTTGCTCTTCTTTTCTCAAATCCTCTTGTTTGTAACCGTTTTTAGACGAAGCTAGTTCTGAGGCTACGACCCCTTTCACCTTTGAATTCGCTGTCAATGAGATTTCTGAGACCTCATATGAGGTTGCCCTTCGAGAGGGGTGCATTACCCCGGATTGGGAACTTCGCTTCCCCTATGAGTCTCAGCCTGCTGTCAGGAGGAAGCACATCGTCACACGTCCTCAGGCGGGAGAAGTGTTCGTTTCCGTCGGACAGATAAGCACGGGGATTCGATTCCCCTTCTGCGGGAACCTGGTGGAGATGTGCAATTTCTACAAGACGCACCCCTGTACCTTCTCTCCACACGCTATCCGCGTGTGGAATGCCTTCCAACTTCTATGCCACCGCCAGCAGTGGACATACAGTCTACTGCTCTTCCGCACCTTCTATGGAATGAAGTGCAACAAGGCTGGTGTCTGCTCCTTCTCCCCCCGACTCCCCAAGTGGACAAAGGAACAACTTTCACGTTTCGGCTGGGATAGCGAAACCTGGAAGTTCCACAAGGATCGGGTGCTGATTCGTGACTCGGGGTCAGTCAACAGCGGATGGAAGAAGTATTACTTCTTCGTCCAACACAGCTCTGTCCCCTGGCCCCGATGGGAGGTCGTGGCAGACCCTGCCCCCAAGCTCGGGGTCTCTACTGAGGACGACCTCAACACTCTTCAGATGGTCCAACTCTACCGTTGGGGGGATTCCTTCATACCCCTCGACGCCAACAAGCTCATGGAGAAGGACTTGATTCACATCGGAGTCCGGCTCCTCGATTCTGTTTCCAAAGATTTAGTCATCTAGGTAACTCTTCTAATCACTTCGTCTTTTACTTTTGCAGCCAAGAAGGCTTCTCTGCTGACTCATCTCATTATGAAGCAGGGCGAGACTGATGCCGTCCCAGGTGGCTCCAAGAGGAAGCGAAAGTCGCTGAAGAAGGGCGCTTCCTCTTCCGCCACTCCATCTACTGCCCCTCCGACCGAAGAGCAGGTCGTGGCCAAGCGAGCCAGGAGGGAGGAAATTGACCAAGCCTTCGGGGTCACTACCGTCGAGGAAGGTAAGCGTGTCCGTCGTGCTATTAAAAGATATATGAAACTGGTTCCCCAGGAGTTTATCCCCGCTGATCGGGAAACACGGGTTCGAGAAATCAAGTACATCCTTCGAGGAGAAATCCCCCGCGTTCTTAAGGCGGGATATTACAACGTCTTTGGGAAGAACCAACACTTCGATCGTCAAATCATCTGGTGCCCTAAAGGTACTCTTCCTGACTTTATTCGTCCCGCCACCGCAGGTCCATCGGAGGCTACCACTCTGAGGCGAGCTGCTACTCCATCCCGGGCCACGACTCCACCGGCGCCGATGACGGAGGAAACCCCGACGAAAGCTCAGTTCCGTCAGGTGACTGATTTGGAGGCTTCTCCTTCTTCTGAGGAGCCTGCTGAAGGGGGCATGATCCGCCGCAAGTCAGGCCGGAGCACCCTGAGGCCCGTTGTGGAGGATGTGTCCCGGAGTCCTCCTCCCGAGCTCCGCACTCCGACTCCCGAGCCACCGGCCGAGGTGGCTCCTCCCGCTGAAAGTTCCGGGGCCATCCCCCCTCTCCCCGTGGATGAAAATCTTTACAAGATTTTCACCCCCGACCAGGGGATGATGCCTTGGAACCCAATCGAGTCTCTCCGAGGGGTTCCACTCCACCGGGGAAACCTTGAGCCTGAATTGGCCCTGCATCTGCTGGCGGGATCAATTCCTCCAGCCTTGAGGCGGCCCCTATCCTTGGCGCGGGAGGATCTTGAGGAGGAGATCCGCGATATGGCTATTCGTCGGATGGAGGTAAAACTTCATCTTTATTTTATTCTCTTCAACACTCTTGTCTCCGATTACTGCATCTTGATCTTTTCCTTCCTTCTCTCAGGACACCGCGAACCAGCAGCGCTGCTCCGGCCTTATCCTGGCTCTGAAGGGTGCTTTGGAGGAGGCTCACGCTCGGTCGGATCCCGACGCGTTGGCCAAGCTCCAGGTGGACCTCGACGAGGCGGTGGCGGCCAGGAATAAGATGGCCAAGGAGAAAACTCTCCTTGACGAGATGGCTTCGGGCCTGCTCAAGCAGCTTCAGGATCACGAGGCTGTCATGTGTCGGGAGCGGAAGATGGTCCAGGTGGATCAGCAGCGGTATGAGGCGGAGAAGAGGCAGCTCCTCCACGAGAACGGTGTTTTCGCGGAGGCTCTTGCTGAGGCCAAGGCGGGGCTTGAGGCCAAACTTGCTGAGGCCAAGGCCCAGGGCCACGAGGAAGGTCGCCAGCAAGGTCACGAGGAGGGTCTCCTACAGGGTCGCGAGGAGGGCCGTCTGCAGGGCCGCGAGGAGTATCGGAATTCTTAAGAATTCAAGGTGGATTCTGTAGGGTCCTGCAAGTCCTGTTCAATGCCGTCGAAGAACTCTACACAGCCTACGAGGATTCCATCGACTTCAAGAAGTCCGAGACTCTCGCCCCCATCGCGGAGAAGTACTTCAACCTCCTCGCGGAGAGTGAAGAGACTGCTGTCGTGGACCCGACTCCGCGGCCTTCCGCCCAGGCCCCTCCGAACCTTGCTTCCTCCAATGCTGCTGAGGAACCTTCTTCCAACAAGGACCAAGCTTAATGCTCTATATCTTTAGTCCTTTTGTTTTTTCTCCTTGTCTTCTTTATCCTTTGTATCGGACCCCTTTGGCCTTCGAGCCTTTATATATATAAGCAGTTTCTTTCAACTATTCTGGTTCCGATAATTATTCGCGCTATTTAAAGCGACTTTAGACTTGTTACTCAGAACGTCCCGATGCACCATTTAAGATGACTTCATACGTCCTTCCGACGCTTTACTCGGGATTTCACCACTTAAGGTTTCTCATCCAATCAGGACTTTACCACTTAAGGTTTCTCATCCAATAAGGACTTTACCACTTAAGGTTTCTCATCTAATCGGGACTTCACCACTTAAGGTTTCTCGTCCAATCGGGACTTCACCACTTAAGGCTTTTACCGCGCCAATTCAGACGACTTGAATCGTACCCCTTAAGGGCTTTTATTGCGTCCTTCCCGACGACTTAATCATACCCGTTAAGGCTTTTTTGCCGAATCATATAGATGACTTACGCGGACCTCTTAAGGCTTTTTCGTACCCGTTAAGGCTTTTGGCCGCATCATATAGACGACTTATGCGGACCCATTGGGGTCTTTTCGTACCTAGGCTTTTGGTTGCATCATAAAGACGACTTACTCGTACCCCGTAGGGCTTTTGTCCATACCCCGAAAGGCTTTTTGTCGCGCCATAAAGGCGACTTACTCGTACCTCGTAAGGCTTTTTATCGTACCTCGGAAGGCTTTTTATCGTACCTCAGAAGGCTTTTCTTGTACCTTGAAAGGCTTTTGTCGCGTCCTTCGGGACGTCTTACTAACAATTAGAATACATCTAAAAACAATTTGATCGGAAGCAAATTCTTTTATTAATAACTCAAAGCTTTGCTTACATCGGATTGATAGATAACTTGCGCCATTCGCGGCGACTTAATATCAAACATGATACTTATTCAAGTGTTCGCCACTGAAGGAATGTTTTAACGTCTTGCCATCAGGGTCCTCTAGCTTGTACGCGTTCGGGGCTGGCATCCCTACGATCTTGTAAGGTCCCTCCTATTTTGGCGATAACTTGTTGATCCGATCTTGATGAATGAACTCATTCCTCCGCCAGACAAGTTCTCCAACGAAGAATTGTCGGGACTTGACACGCCGATTGTAATATCGGGCTGTTGCCAGACGCATCCGAGCTTGGACTTCGTCAGCCTTCCACCTCTTCTCCTCGGGCAAGTCCAAGTCTAGACGTCTCATTTCCTCGTTTGTCAGAGGCTCGTAATATTTCGCGCGATGGGACGCCACCGCTATCAACACGGGAGCGACTGCCTCCGTGCCATAAACCAGGCCAAACGGAGTTTCTCCTGTCGATTGCTTGGGTGTTGTTCTAACAGCCCACAGCACGTTTTCAAGCTCATCCAGCCAATGGCCCTGCAAGGCGTAGACTCTCTTCTTCAAGCCATCCATCACGATCTTGTTGGCTGATTCTACTTGACCATTGGTCTGAGCATGGCGGACTGAAGCAGTCCGATGCTCGATGTTCAATTCCTCCAGGTACTCCTTCAACTGAGCTCCATTGAATGGAGGGCCATTGTCGCTGACCAACACTCGAGGAACCCCATAGCGGGATATGATCTGAGTTTGAAGGAACTTGAGGATCTGCTGTCCCGTCGTCTTAGCCAATGCTTTAGCCTCTATCCACTTTGAGAAGTAATCGATAGCCACGAGTAAATATTTGCACTGACCTTTCGCTTGGGGGAGAGGTCCCACCAAGTCAATGCCCCATTGCGCGAAGGGCCAGGCACTCCTGATGGGCATCAAGTCCGCGGCGGGAGCCACGATATTTGGAGCGTACCTCTGGCATGCATCACAGGATTGGACCATCGTTGTCGCTTCCTTGTTCATCGAAGGCCAATAGTAGCCTAGGTTCAACGCCTTCCTCACGATAGATCGGGCCCCTTCATGACAGGCCGCGACTCCCTCGTGTAGCTCTCTCAGGATCCGATTCGTATCAGGCTCCGCAACACATTTCAGAAAAGGTTTCACATGCCCCCTCTTGTATAACTGGCTATCCACCATCATGTAATCGCTTGCAATTCGACGTAGCCTGACAGCTGCCACTTCGTCATCGGGGAGTGCCCCCGTAGTCAGGTACGTGACCATCGGGGTCATCCAAGTGGGCTTCTCCTCTTCTTCCGATCCTGTTTCAATAGCGCAAACCTCCGACAGATCGATGGTTGAGAGAATTACTCTTTCCAGGAAATGCATCTTCCGATTCTCCTCAGGGGCCACTCCTAGAGCAAACTTGCTTAAGGCATCTGCCTCCGCGTTTTCTTCCCTCGGGATTGCCTCGATATCGAAGCTTTTGAAGCATCCCTTCAAAGTCTGCACCTCATGCAAATACTTCCTCATTGTCGGGCTTTTGGCTTCATAGTTCCCCTGGACCTGATTCACGATCAAGCTGGCATCGCACTTTACTTTCAAATGGTCGACCCCCGTACCCTTGGCAATCTTGAGGCCCGTGATGAGAGCCTCGTACTCCGCTTCATTGTTGGTGGCCTTGAATGTCAAGGCCAAAGCATATCGCAAGGGCTCGCCTTCACCGGGCGGTATCAATACGAATCCTGCCCCTGATCCTTCTACACTTGATGAACCATCAGTGTACATCTCCCAAGTGTTCTCCTCATTTGGCTGTTCTGGCTGCTCTGTTGTCGGGACCTCCATGGTTGCCCCCTCTGCGGGACCCGTTACTTCCAGATCGGGTGCCGTAGACTCAGCTATAAAATCTGCCAATGCCTGGCCCTTAATAGCAGTTCGCGGAGCAAAATGTATACGGAACTCCGTAAGCTCGATGGCCCATTTGACCAATCTCCCCGACGCCTCAGGTCGGTTCAAAAAGTGCTTCAAGGGCTGATTTGTCAACACCGTAACCTCGTGGGCATGGAAGTAAGGTCGGAGCTTTCGAGCGGCAACAATTAACGTGTATCTTACCCATACTCCGCGTATCTCGGGCACGCCCTGCGTATCTCGGGGAAGTTTATCTATATCTTTAACCGTCTCCCCACTACTCTATCTAGTAGGCGGGTTTCTCGGTCTTATCCTCTGATCAAAAGTCCCAACTTCTGTCGGGGACTCCAGAGTTGTCTTCATTCTAGGTCACCATCCAGGACCCTTTGTCTCACGAGACAGGTCCAGCCTCCGCGGGGCTTTATAATCGGGGCCTTTACTAAGGCATATCGGGGCCTACTCAGAGGCTTCTTGTCGGGAGCATTCAGCTCATGTGTCGGGACCGCCAAAGTCGAGACCCTTCGTACGGGGCCTCTGGGCCTTCCAGGCTTTTCACGAGGCCCACTGGACCTACTCGCCATCCATTGGCTGTTTAACGGGGTTGACGATTACATCGGAACCCATCATTTGCCCCCAAGACATGGGGGACTTTTAGTTCGTCGTGTCTTCCGATTTCAGACTTTCCGACCTCGCCGTCGGAGGCTTTTGTCTTCGTACCTCCCGATACTACCGTCGGAGGCTTTTATTTTTAGACCTCTTGATACCTCAATCGGAGGCTTTTGTCTTGCGTGCAATTGTCGTATGACAGAGTCTCTCACTCATGATTACTTCGGGCCCACTGGACTTTATGGGCAGTTGCCAAATCCGAGGAAACTTCTCGGTTACTGTAGCATTAAATGCTAGGGATTATGAAACGACGCTTGAATCGGCTTGACTGTTGCTTTCTGGAAAAGCACTTATGACGTCACCCCGTCTCTTCCGTACCGTCCCTTAGTTTTCGACGATTAAGATTAAATCGTTTCATCTTCAATGGTCCAGATCAAGTTTGTCCAGTTTGTCATTTTGCTTATAAAAGTCGGAACCCTAGCATTATTCACTTCTTCTTCTCCACCCTCCTAATTTCTGCCATTCTTGCACTCGAAGCTTTTCCTCCAAGTTCCTTCTGCTGTTCAAGTGATCCCAGGCCTTCATCTTCCGATCCTTTCTTCATCTTCTTTCGGCAATCATCCATCATGTCTGGTAAGGATTTTTTTTTCTCTATTTTCATGATTTGCTGATGTTTGCTCTTCTTTTCTCAAATCCTCTTGTTTGTAACCGTTTTTAGACGAAGCTAGTTCTGAGGCTACGACCCCTTTCACCTTTGAATTCGCTGTCAATGAGATTTCTGAGACCTCATATGAGGTTGCCCTTCGAGAGGGGTGCATTACCCCGGATTGGGAACCTCGTTTCCCCTATGAGTCTCAGCCTGCTGTCAGGAGGAAGCGCATCGTCACACGTCCTCAGGCGGGAGAAGTGTTCGTTTCCGTCAGACAGATAAGCGGGGGGATTCGATTCCCCTTCTGCGGGAACCTGGTGGAGATGTGCAATTTCTACAAGACGCACCCCTGTACCTTCTCTCCACACGCTATCCGCGTGTGGAATGCCTTCCAACTTCTATGCCACCGCCAGCAGTGGACATACAGTCTACTGCTCTTCCGCACCTTCTATGGAATGAAGTGCAACAAGGCTGGTGTCTGCTCCTTCTCCCCCCGACTCCCCAAGTGGACAAAGGAACAACTTTCACGTTTCGGCTGGGATAGCGAAACCTGGAAGTTCCACAAGGATCGGGTGCTGATTCGTGACTCGGGGTCTGACAACAGCGGATGGAAGAAGTATTACTTCTTCGTCCAACACAGCTCTGTCCCGTGGCCCCGATGGGAGGTCGTGGCAGACCCTGCCCCCAAGCTCGGGGTCTATACTGAGGACGACCTCAACACTCTTCAGATAGTCCAACTCTACCGTTGGGGGGATTCCTCCATACCCCTCGACGCCAACAAGCTCATGGAGAAGGACTTGATTCACATCGGAGTCCGGCTCCTCGATTCTGTTTCCAAAGATTTAGTCATCTAGGTAACTCTTCTAATCACTTCGTCTTTTACTTTTGCAGCCAAAAAGGCTTCTCTGCTGACACATCTCATTATGAAGCAGGGCGAGACTGATGCCGTCCCAGGTGGCTCCAAGAGGAAGTGAAAGTCGCTGAAGAAGGGCGCTTCCTCTTCCGCCACTCCATCTACTGCCCCTCCGACCGAAGAGCAGGTCGTGGCCAAGCGAGCCAGGAGGGAGGAAATTGACCAAGCCTTCGGGTCACTACCGTCGAGGAAGGTAAGCGTGTCCGTCGTGCTATTAAAAGATATATGAAACTGGTTCCCCAGGAGTTTATCCCCGCTGATCGGGAAACGCGGGTTCGAGAAATCAAGTACATCCTTCGAGGAGAAATCCCCCGCGTTCTCAGGGCGGGATATTACAACGTCTTTGGGAAGAACCAACACTTCGATCGTCAAATCATCTGGTGCCCTAAAGGTACTCTTCCTGACTTTATTCGTCCCGCCACCGCAGGTCCATCGGAGGCTACCACTCCGAGGCGAGCTGCTACTCCAGCCCGGGCCACGACTCCACCGGCGCCGATGACGGAGGAAACCCCGACGGAAGCTCAGTTCCGTCAGGTGACTGATTTGGAGGCTTGTCCTTCTTCCGAGGAGCCTGCTGAAGGGGGCCTGATCCGCCGCAAGTCAGGCCGGAGCACCCTGAGGCCCGTTGTGGAGGATATGTCTCGGAGTCCTCCTCCCGAGCTCCGCACTCCGATTCCCGAGCCACCGGCCGAGGTGGCTCCTCCCGAGCAGTTTCTTTCAAATATTCTGGTTCCGATAATTATTCGCGCTATTTAAAGCGACTTTAGACTTGTTACTCAGAACGTCCCGATGCACCATTTAAGATGACTTCATACGTCCTTCCGACGCTTTACTCGAGATTTCACCACTTAAGGTTTCTCATCCAATCAGGACTTTACCACTTAAGGTTTCTCATCCAATCAGGACTTTACCACTTAAGGTTTCTCATCTAATCGGGACTTCACCACTTAAGGTTTCTCGTCCAATCGGGACTTCACCACTTAAGGCTTTTACCGCGCCAATTCAGACGACTTGAATCATACCCCTTAAGGGCTTTTATTGCGTCCTTCCCGACGACTTAATTATACCCGTTAAGGCTTTTTTGCCGCATCATATAGATGACTTACGCGGACCTGTTAAGGCTTTTTCGTACCCGTTAAGGCTTTTGGCCGCATCATATAGACGACTTATGCGGACCCATTGGGGTCTTTTCGTACCTAGGCTTTTGATTGCATCATAAAGACGACTTACTCGTACCCCGTAGGGCTTTTTTCCATACCCCGAAAGGCTTTTTGTCGCGCCATAAAGGCGACTTACTCGTACCTCGTAAGGCTTTTTATCGTACCTCGGAAGGCTTTTTATCGTACCTCAGAAGGCTTTTCTTGTACCTTGGAAGGCTTTTGTCGCGTCCTTCGGGACGTCTTACTAATAATTAGAATACATCTAAAAACAATTTGATCGGAAGCAACTTCTTTTATTAATAACTCAAAGCTTTGCTTACATCAGATTGATAAATAACTTGCGCCGTTCGCGGCGACTTAATATCAAACATGATACTTCTTCAAGTGTTCGCCACTGAAGGAATGTTTTAACGTCTTGCCATCAGGGTCCTCTAGCTTGTACGCGTTCGGGGCTGGCATCCCTACGATCTTGTAAGGTCCCTCCCATTTTGGCGATAACTTGTTGATCCGATCTTGATGAATGAACTCATTCCTCTGCCAGACAAGTTCTCCAACGAAGAATTGTCGGGACTTGACACGCCGATTGTAATATCGGGCTGTTGCCAGACGCATCCGAGCCTGGACTTCGTCAGCCTTCCACATCTTCTCCTCAAGCAAGTCCAAGTCTAGACGTCTCATTTCCTCGTTTGTCAGAGGCTCGTAATATTTCGCGCGATGGGACGCCACCGCTATCTCCACGGGAGCGACTGCCTCCGTGCCATAAACCAGGCCTAACGGAGTTTCTCCCGTCGATTGCTTGGGTGTTGTTCTAACAACCCACAGCACGTTTTCAAGCTCATCCAGCCAATGGCCCTGCAAGGCGTAGACTCTCTTCTTCAAGCCATCCATCACGATCTTATTGGCTGATTCTACTTGGCCATTGGTCTGAGCATGGCGGACTGAAGCAGTCCGATGCTCGATGTTCAATTCCTCCAGGTAGTCCTTCAATTGAGCTCCATTGAATGGAGGGCCATTGTCGCTGACCAACACTCGAGGAACCTCATAGCGGGATATGATCTGAGTTTGAAGGAACTTGAGGATCTGCTGTCCCGTCGTCTTGGCCAATGCTTTAGGCTCTATCCACTTTGAGAAGTAATCGATAGCCACGAGTAAATATTTGCACTGACCTTTCGCTTGGGGGAGAGGTCCCACCAAGTCAATGCCCCATTGCGCGAAGGGCCAGGCACTCCTGATGGGCATCAAGTCCGCGGCGGGAGCCACGATATTTGGAGCGTACCTCTGGCATGCATCACAGGATTGGACCATCGCTGTCGCTTCCTTGTTCATCGAAGGCCAATAGTAGCCTAGGTTCAACGCCTTCCTCACGATAGATCGGGCCCCTTCATGACAGGCCGCGACTCCCTCGTGTAGCTCTCTCAGGATCCGATTCGTATCAGGCTCCGCCACACATTTCAGAAAAGGTTTCACATGCCCTCTCTTGTATAACTGGTTATCCACCATCACGTAATCGCTTGCAATTCGACGTAGCCTGACAGCTGCCACTTCGTCATCGGGGAGTGCCCCCGTAGTCAGGTACGTGACCATCGGGGTCATCCAAGTGGGCATCCTGTTTCAATAGCGCAAACCTCCGACGGATCGATGGTTGAGAGAATTACTCTTTCTCGGAAATGCACCTTCCGATTCTCCTCAGGGGCCACTCCTAGAGCAAACTTGCTTAAGGCATCTGCCTCCGCGTTTTCTTCCCTCGGGATTGCCTCGATATCGAACTTTTGAAGCTTCCCTTCAAAGTATGCACCTCATGCAAATACTTCCTCATTGTCGGGCTTTTGGCTTCATAGTTCCCCTGGACTTGATTCACGATCAAGCTGGCATCGCACTTTACTTTCAAATGGTCGACCCCCGTACCCTTGGCAATCTTGAGGCCCGTGATGAGAGCCTCGTACTCCGCTTCATTGTTGGTGGCCTTGAATGTCAAGGCCAAAGCATATCGCAAGGGCTCGCCTTCACCGGGCGGTATCAATACGAATCCTGCCCCTGATCCTTCTACACTTGATGAACCATCAGTGTACATCTCCCAAGTGTTCTCCTCATTTGGCTGTTCTGGCTGCTCTGTTGTCGGGACCTCCATGGTTGCCCCCTCTGCGGGACCCGTTACTTCCAGATCGGGTGCCGTAGACTCAGCTATAAAATCTGCAATGCCTGGCCCTTAATAGCAGTTCGCGGAGCAAAATGTATACGGAACTCCGTAAGCTCGATGGCCCATTTCACCAATCTCCCCGACGCCTCCGGTCGGTTCAAAAAGTGCTTCAAGGGCTGATTTGTCAACACCGTAACCTCGTGGGCATGGAAGTAAGGTCGGAGCTTTCGAGCGGCAACAATTAACGCAAAGAGATACTTCTCAATGGCGGGATAGTTCATTTCTGATTTGGCAAATGCCTTGCTTACATAATAGACAAGCACTTGGTTGCCCTTGACAATCTTAATCAAAACAGAACTAACAGCAACATCAGAAATAGCCAAATAGAGATAAAGCGGCTCGCCTGGAACCGGTTTCGCCAACGGCGGGAGGGTACAGAGATGCTGCTTGAGTGCCTGGAATGCCTCCTCGCACTTTTCGGTCCATTCAAACTTCTTGTGGGCCCTTAGCACATCGAAAAATGTCATGTCTCTGTCACTCGCCTTGGATAAGAATCTATTCATCGCGTCCAACCGGCCGTTCAGCACTTGAACCTCCCGATGGGTCTTCGGGGACTGCATCTCATCAATTGCTCGTAGCTTCTCGGGATTCACCTCGATTCCTCTCTGGCTCACCATGAACCCCAGGAACTTCCCCGAGTTCACCCCGAAAGCACATTTGTCCGGGTTCAACCGAACCTGATGGAACCTCATCCGCTCAAACGCCGCCGCCAAGTTTTGGACGTGATCTCCTGCCTGTCGGGACTTCACGAGCATGTCATCCACATAGGCCTCCATGGTCTTCCCCAACATGTCTCCGAATAACTTGTTTACCATCCGCTGGTAAGCTGCTCCGGCATTGATTAATCCGAAGGGCATCATGTCGTAGTGGTAGACGTCGCTGTCAGCGTAAAAAGCTGTGTGGGGGGCATCCTCCTTCGCCATCTTGATCTGGTTGTATCCGGAGTAGGCATCCATGAAGCTCAACAGCTCATGTCCCGATGTGGCATCCACCAACTGATCAATCCTCGGGAGCGGGTAGCAATCCTTCGGGCAGGCCTTGTTCAAGTCGCGGAAATCGACACACATCCGCCACTTTCCATTGCTTTTTCGCACCAGGACTGGGTTAGCAACCCTTGTTTGGAATCGGAGCTCCTTGATGAATCCAGCGTCGAGCAGTCTGCCCACCTCTTGCTGGATCGCGATTCGCTTATCCGCGCCCATCAGACGCCTCCTCTGCGCGATAGGCTTGATCGCGGGGTCAATTTTCAGCTCGTGCACAATCACGTCGGGACTGATTCCTGGCATATCACTCGGGGACCAGGCAAACAGCTCCTTGAACTCCTTCAGGAGCTCGATCAACTCTCGGGCTCTTTCCTCCGACAGAGCAGATCCGATCTTCACCTTCCTTCGAGGTCCATCAATCTCTACCTCCTTCAGGTCCTCCATGGGGGCGGGACGCCCATACTCCTCTCGAGGATCAGCATCGGTCTGTAAGACAGCCATGGCTTCCCTTCTTCTTCGTCGAGTGGCATTAACATAGCACTTTCGTGACGCCACCTGGTCACCCTTAACCTCTCCGACACCGTGGTCAGTCGGGAACTTCATCTTCTAGTGGATAGTTGAAGCGACTGCCATGAGAGGGTTGATGGTGGTCCTCCCGATAATGGCGTTATACGTCCCCGCCGATTCTACCACGACGAAATCCACGTTCCGTCGTTCCATCTTCCAGCCACTACCAAATTCTACCGGTAAGGTAATCGTCCCCACCGGATAGGAAGTCGATCAAGAGAAGCCCACCATCGGGAAGTTCACCTGCGTCAGGTCCTTCTTCGTCTTTCCCATGGCCTCCAGAGCATCCATGAAAAGAATGTCGGAGGAGCTCCCTCCGTCTATCAGGATCCGCTTCATCTCGAATCCATCCACGTCCAGGGTCACGACCAAGGTGTCATCGTGGGGGCTCTCCACGCCTATCAAATCCTCTGACGAGAAAGAAATCTCCATTTCCTCCTTTAAAGTCCACGACCGGGACCTATTGCCTAGCGCCACAGCAGCGGAGATGCGAGAAGCATAATTCTCCCGAGAAGCAGTGGTGTCACCTCCCGCTGCCATTCCTCCATGAATGACGTTAATGGTCCCTCGTCTCTCTTTACGAGCACCGGAGCCGGAAGGTTCCGACTCAACTTTCTTCTTCTTCGGGGATCGATCACGGGACTTGGAACGTGACCGCGACCGACTTTTGGAACGGGATCGGCACCTCCCCCTTCCGACGAACTCTTTCAGCTTCCCCTTCTGGATCAGCTTCTCTATCTCCTTCTTCAGCTCCCAACAGTTATCTGTGTCGTGACCATTTGCTCGATGGTACCGACAGTAACGATCAGAGCGGCCTCCTAAGAACTCTCCTTCCTTCCTCGGGGGGTATCGAGCGAGGCCTTGCCGATCCATCACAGCTAACACGGAGGTCATCGAGCTGTTGATGGGAACACTACGACCTTCGCGGTTGTCCTTCTTCGGAGGACGTCTATCTTCCCTTCTCTCGGGGCGACCAAGATTCCTACTCCCTTCCGACTTGTCACCCCCCTTGCGATCATCCGACAGCTTGGACGATGGCTTTCCTCTTCCCGACTTTGGAGGGTAAAGCTCTCCGGCAGCAATCTTCGACTCCTGGACGTCGATTTGCTGTTTCACCCGCGCTTGCAGGGCCTCCATGCTCCACACATCTTTCGCGGCTACACTGTGCATCAGATCGGACCCATATGGAGCGGATAGGTTTCGAAGGAAAGTGCGGATGGTCTCCCCCTCCGATATCTCCTCATCGATCTCCGCGGCACTGGCAGTGAATCGTTGGTAGTAATATGCCAACGATTCGTCGGGTCTCTACACCACCTGGGTCAGGGACCTTACACTCTTCAGAAGACGCCTCCGACCTTGATACTGCTTGATGAAGCGATCGTGCATATCAGCCCAGCACGTGATACTCCCTGGCGGTAGGCTGAAAAACCAAGTCATGGCTCTTTCTCCCAGGGTGATCGGGAACAGCGAACACACGAGGTCATCGTTCGAGGTTCTTCCCATGCAAGCCTGGACATGTCTCTGAACATGGCGGACCGGGTCTCCTTCACCATCGTACTCCTTGATGGTCGGGATGCCTAGCCCTGGCGGGGCGACAGTATCCAGCAGCCGCTGAATGAAAGGATGGCTGGATCTATCCCTCAACTCCGATGTCATCTGCTTCTGGTCACCCATGCAGATGCTGACGATCTTCACCACCTGATCGGGGGTGATGGGACCATTCAGGGGAATGGTCTTGTTTTGCACTGGTCCTGGGCCGTCGACCACGAACTTCTCCAAGTGCGTAGGTTCCTTACCCTTATTCCTGGGTTGAACCTCCTGAACCTCCTGTTCTTCTGGAACCACCCTCGGAGGAGGTGGAGGCAGCTCTTCTCGCGGAGGCAATTCCTCCGCCCTCCTGGCGGCCTCTCTCTTGTCCAACAGAGCCTCCATGGCTGCCAAAAACATAGGCATAGCATCTGCTACCGCCTTGGTAACTCCGAGTTTGAAGAAGAGCCTGCTTCCCTTCGCGGGACCTCCTCTCTGTGCCCCACCGGGTTTGGGGGAGCATCCACCTCCCTTCGCGGGACATCTTGCCTGTTCAGTGTCGTGTCTCGGACTGAGACCTCCTCATCACCATGCCCCCCTGTCTGGGAAACAGCAGGGTATTCACCTTGTTCAGCAACATGTTCCGGCAACGGTGAATTCACGGTTCCAGCGGGGCGAGAGCTGCCGGCTTGAACTTGTTTCTTCTTGCTACCACCGGCCATTGATCTGGTAGAAACTATTTTGGCTTTTTGTTAGTTTCCCACAGACGACGCCAATGTTGGATCACGGGGCGAAGCTCCGTTACGTCCTTGACGAAAAGCTTTGGACTCCTGGGCTCCGCGTAATCCTGCAAAAGGGGATGACCTGGGTGGTGACCCAGAATCCCTCTCCGATGCTTAAATGAGTATGTAATCAATGGGGTGGCAGCAGTAATCTAAGTGCGTATTAGATGATGTGTTTTCTGAGGTAACTTCCTCCTTTATATAGGAGGGGAAGTTACTCAGTTACCTGTGGCCGTGATTGGCCGTTTTGCCCACGATTCCGCATATCTCGCCACGATTCCGTATATCTCGTTCGGGATTCCGTAGATTTCGCCCCACGCTCCGCGTATCTTACCCATACTCCGCGTATCTCGGGCACGCCCTGCGTATCTCGGGGAAGTTTATCTATATCTTTAACCGTCTCCCCACTACTCTATCTAGTAGGCGGGTTTCTCGGTCTTATCCTCTGATCACAAGTCCCAACTTCTGTCGGGGACTCCAGAGTTGTCTTCATTCTAGGTCACCATCCAGGACCCTTTGTCTCACGAGACAGGTCCAGCCTCCGCGGGGCTTTATAATCGGGGCCTTTACTAAGGCATATCGGGGCCTACTCAGAGGCTTCTTGTTGGGAGCATTTCAGCTCATGTGTCGGGACCGCCAAAGTCGGGACCCTTCGTACGGGGCCTCTGGGCCTTCCAGGCTTTTCACGAGGCCCACTGGACCTACTCGCCGTCCATTGGCTGTTTAACGGGGTTGACGATTACATCGGAACCCATCACCTCCGAAGTCAGGAAGAGGAAAGCCAAAACCCAAAAGTTGTCAAACATCATGGACCAAAAGACCTGTTAACCCAAAATAAAATTGGTGTTTATAAAATCTTAGATATTGCCCAGGGTTGGGTTATTAGTACAATGATGGACTAGACTAATTATAATAATTATCCTGAATGAATACTTTAGAGAGGTTTAATAGTATACCTAGATTAAGGCAAATCCTATTTACGAGGGTTCGGGTTTCCTATTCATGGCCTAGTTAGTTAGTATGTCTTTCTTTGCATAGTGTTGCATCTTTCAAGAAGTACGCACTATTTGCATCCAATTTTTCTTACTATGTATTGGCATCAAAGCTGGGTTGTTTGATTTCATGATTGACATGAAAATGTATTGCCCTCAGATATTGCAAATCGAAATCCTTTGCAGATTCGAACTGATAAATGATTTGTGTTGTTGAATTATACTCGAGTTTCTGTTCAATTCGTTTGTCAGTTCCTCCCGTGTAATTGTTCATGGCTGTTCACTTGCCGATTCAACTTCATACACTTCACAGTCTGCTTAGCTGATTTACAGCAAAAGTAACATTACATATTGTGCTTCGAATGATTTTTGGAACTCAAATCGATCATAACAAATTAGGATAGAATTAGAGGATAGAAAATCCAAGAGGGAGATTGAATCAGAATAGTAAAAAGGGAGAGTACAGAGCAATTCCATAATAATTCATATTTGCTGCTTAAACCATGAAGCTACTTTAACCCTCAATTTATTCTTATAATACATTGCCCCTAGGCTATTAAGCATATACTAATAACATCCATATACTATATTCCTTATTATCATAACACGGAACCACCTAACCATCCTCGCGGTCACAACCTATGCGATGGAGGCGGAAGTTACTTACTAACCTAGGGTTAGAGTTGGCAATTTCTCATGACCACAATTAAAAAAAAATCGTTTTCGTGAAAGTATATGTCGGAACGATAATATGATATCTTATTATCGTTCCGACATATACTTACACGAGAACGATTTCTTTTGTATTTGTTTTTATCGTGCTCATGAGAAATAGCCTAGCCTAACCTTAGTCATGGAGGTTAGTAAGTAACAGGCACGAAGAAGATTAATTTTCGTGTTATGATTGACTGATTGTGTTTAGATATTACAACATAAAAACTTGTTATGATGCTTAGGAATTCGATAGCAGTGCCCTTATGCCTAGTTTTTGAGTATTTTTATGAATAGTTCATATTGAATAGCTTTTAAAACTCTAGTTATCGATTTAATTGTTAAAATAGTCAACTCTATAAATATTCATATATTAATTTATAGCTTTATGCTATATAAATTTCAAGATATTGATTTTTTCGTAAATAATTCATATAGACGTGTAAAACTAAATAACTTAATACAAAACGATTTTGTGAACAAAAAATTACGCTTCGTGATCTTATTTGTAAAATGTGGGTTTGGAAAATTATCGTGGATTTTCGTGTTAAATAAGTTTACAACGACATAATTATTAATACTAATGCGTATAATAGTACGCACAAATTGCCAGAAGCCCATCCCTAACGAGGTCTTTCCTCGATTTCGGGTCAAGAAGATGTAAACTTTTGGTTCTGATTTATTTTTGAAAGGCTGAAATTGTTATCTAAATGTTGAGCCATTCCTTTTAATTCCTGGTGGTGGGTTCTTTCCGGGGTTAATTGGTTATATCACTATCTTTTGATCATTTTGTCAGATGAACTATATATTTTTTTTTTTTTTTTGTCAAATGCATCAATGTTCTGAAATGTTGTCAGATACTCCATTATGTTAATTCATGGTTAAATGTTACCTACAAAATGACGAAAATCACATGTTATAAATGTAAAATATATTTAATTTCTTTGTAATATTTTTTATAGGGTTAAATGTACTTTTCACACCACGTATTTGACCGAATTTGGTCTTTAGTACTGGATGTTTGGTTTTGTATACTTTTGTTACCAAATGTTTGAAAAAATGGTAAATCTGTTAGTTAACCGTTAGTTTTGGCCGTTAAATGACATGTGTAAGTCACGTGACTGACCCTAAAATTTTTATATTATCAAAATAAATTCTATTTCAATATTTTAGACTTTTCTTTAAGTTTTTTTTATAATTTTTTTGAGCTTTTACTCTTTTTTAATTTTTAATTATTTGTTATAGTATACTGTCTATAATATTCGAATTTTCATGGAGCATTATCAGTGTTTTTTTAGTTTAATATCAGCAATTCGCATAATTAACACTTTTCCATTAAAATTCAGAACTAAATTAATAGAGTGATGCATTTAGCAAAATTTTAAAAAGTAGTAGTGCATTAAATAACATATGTGGTGCATTGAACAATATAATAAAATACAGTTTTGCATTTTGTTAATTAACCATTCTTTTTACGTAAATGATAGATATTTTGAATTTGGGAATCCGTCATCTTCCGAACCTGATACAATTATTAATTACCATCAAAGTTGATCTAAATTACGCAAATGCCACTAAAACTGGACTCGGATCTTGGAGTTCTGAAGACAGTCGGAACCCTATCAACTCCCTTCTTTTTATTAGTACTAGGTGTCACGGGCGTGAAGTTTTTCCTAACTTTTCCTCACCCGTGCGGCCTTAGGAACCACTTCTAGGTCAGCCTAACCCTCGATCACAAAAGCTAAAGCAATAAATATGAAGAGATAACTCTTATGTATTGTATTTGCTAAACTCTTGGATGATTACAAATGAAGGAGATGACCCCTATATATACAAGTGGGGAATGCTTTCAAAGGAAGCTTTACAATTAATGGGGAGACATGTATGGAAAGTGGCATCTTCTAATTCTATCCTCCAACACAACGAACCTAGACGGATACATCGTATCGGGACGCTTGAGACTTCACCCCCATTGGTTGCCATCTTTGGATGGATTCCGCTCACATTGGGCTAATCCATGGGTGTATGCACCAGGTCCGTGACAATCCCCCCCCCCCCCCCCACCAAACTCAGAAGACGTCATCGTCGTGTACTCTGCGTTGTACTTCTCGATCTTGTCTTGGAACTGCCATAAGCTGTCTGCGGGTTCCCAACTCGCCTCGCTGTCTGGTAGTCCCTTCCACTTGATCAAGTACTCTTTTCTTAGTTTCCTCCTATACAGGCGGACAGTGCGGTCCGACAGGACCTCAGCTACATCTCAATCATACGACGTCTTGACTCTGATTGGTGCACGTGAGGACTCTGCTCGGTTTGGGTCTTCCTTGTCCTCGTGAAACGACTTCAACGTACTCACATGGAACACCGGATGCAACTTGAGCTTTTGGGGGAGCTCAAGCTTGAAGGCCACCTTGCCCACCCTCTTCAATATTCGGAAAGGCCCCTCATACTGTCGGACAAGTCCTTGGTGCACGTTCCTATGTCGCAAGTGTTGATGTAGCTTCACCATCACCATGTCACCCACCTCGAATGCACGGTCGCGCCTCTTGGTGTCGGCCCACTTCATCATTCTCTTCGCGGCTGTGTGCAAACATGACCGTGTTAGCTCCTTCTCCTCATGCCACGCCTTGGCAAAATGGTACGCCGCAGGACTCTGCCCCGTGTACCCCAACGCAACTGCACTTGGCGTGAGTGGTTGTTGTCCCGTCACGATTTCGAACGGGCTCCGGTTGGTGGACTCGCTTTGCTGCAAGTTGTATGAGAATTGGGCTATGTCGAGCAACTTCACCCAATCCGTTTGCGTGGTGTTCACGTAGTGCCTCAGGTACGTTTCTAGCAAAGTATTGACCCTCTCCGTTTGGCCGTCGGTTTGTGGATGTAAGCTGGTTGAAAAGTTCAGATCTGTCCCGAGTAATTTGAATAGCTCAGTCCAGAACTTACCCGTGAAACGTGGATCCCTATCGCTCACAATGACCTGTGGCATGCCCCAATACTTCACCACGTGCTTCATGAACAACTTGGCGGCCTCCGTGGCTGGGCAATCCTTCGTTGCGGGAATGAAGGTTTTATACTTCGAAAACCTGTCCACCACAACCATGATTGTTTGGCTCCCTTCAGACTTCGGCAAGTTCATGATAAAATCCATGGATATGCTCTCACACGGACGTTCAGGAACGGGCAACGGCTGCAAAAGTCCTCCCGGTCGCCTCTGCTCGATCTTATCCTGTTGGCAAACAAGACAAGTACGTACATATGTCTCAACATCGTCGCGCATGTTAGGCCAATAATACCTTTCCTCCAATAGAGCCATCGTGCGTTGCACTCCTGGATGGCTTGCCCACTTGGAATCGTGGCACTCCTGAATTACTTCCTTGCGCAACTTCCCGAAATGAGGCACGTACAAGCGTTGTCCCTGTGTATAGAGCAGCTCACATTCGCACCAAAACCGCCGGGTTTTGCCTTCCCACGCTTGTTGAATTGATGCTTGTGCTCGAGAGTCATGCGTCAATCCATTTTTGATCCGCTCCACAAATGGATTCTCTACGCGAGAAATTGCTGCAATCCCCACCTTCGGACATGATGACTCTCCCACGCACTTCACCGTCTTCGGTCCTTCGTCAGGTGCGGACCCAACAAAGGTTTCAGCGACTTCCTTCCCCTTGATGCTTTGGATAACGCCGAACATCCGCAACGACCCCAACTGAGCTACTTCTTCTTCCTTCTCCTCAGAAATAACAAGAACTGAAAGTTTTTCACGTACCGGACACTCTCTCGGATGGTGAGGCCCCTTGCACAAAAAGCACTCCACTTTGTGTTCCGGGCAAGATCTCGCCATGTGAGGCCCCTTGCAATAGAATCACTCCATCGGTCTGCGATCCTTCGAATACGATCCACCAGTGTCATTTGAGAACGACCTGTTGAATCTTCCACCATTGGACTTACCTCCCACGGATTCGGGAGACTTGTCTCCTCCGGAATGATAGGGCTTGCTGCGATCTCCCCCACCATTCGGCTGCTCCTTTGGCTTCGGCTTCTCCGTCCAAAGCTCCTTCAATGACTCGGCCGTTGTCATGGTCTTGTCGAGCGTCTTCACATCTCGACGCTCCAACTCCGTCTTTGCCCACGGCTTGAGACCATCCATGAACTGAAAGAACACCTCTCCCTCAGTTATGGAAGGGATTTGAAGCATCAACTCCGAGAACTGGTTGACGTATCCCCGAAGGTTCCCCTTTGCTCAAATCGACGAAGCAGTCCACGTGCCTCGTTCTCCCCATACTCCGGGTAGAATTGCGCACAAAATGCAGCGGTGAACTGATCCCATGTGCTAATTCGGTCTCCACCTCGGCTATCACGCTAACGGCGCCACAAAACCAAAGCATTATCTTGTAAGTAAGATGAAACCATACCTAGGCGCGCCGAATCCTCCTCTACTCCCGTTGCTTGGAGGTAGTCCACCAAAGCGAACAAGAAGTTGTCCACTTCGTTTGCCACTCTCAACCCCTTGAATGGCTTTGGTCTCGGAACATCAAGACGATGAACATTCCGCTCCACTGCTGCCCCATCACCTCGCATCCTCCTCACTCGGTTGAGCTCTTGCTTGAGCCCATCCATTTCAGCTTGAATCCCCCCAAGCTTAGCAAGCTTCCTTCGCATTTCATCGAATTCGGAAAGATTCACATGCATCTCGGCAAGCTCCGTCCGCATTCCCGCGAACTCATTCACTTCCTCTCGAGTGGCTATGATGGTAGCTTCGAGCTCATCGCCCTTCTTCCCAAGCTCCTCAGTAGCGTCCTTCACATCTCTCTGGAGCCCCTCCATTCCGGAACGGATTTTGTCCACACTCTTGGACGCATACACGACATCTTCTTGGACTACCGCCACCACGTGCCGTAGCTCCTCTACACGATGATCAAGGTCCGCCAAATGCTCCTTGGTACTCATCCTGGGCTTCTCGACTGCCACCACCTCCGACTGCATGTTGGATGCCATCGAATGGAAAAGATTGAAACTTAGCTCTGATACCACTTGTCACGGGAGTGGAGTTTTCCCTAACTTTCCCTCACCCGTGCGGCCTTAGGAACCGCTCCTAAGTCAGCCTTACCCTCGATCACAAAAGCTAAAGCAATGAATATGAATAGAAAACTCTTGTGTATTGTATTTGCTCAACTCTTTGATGATTGCAAATGAAGGAGAGGACCCCTATATATACAAGTGGGGAACGTTCTCAAAGAAAGCTTTACAATTATGGGGAGACATGTATGGAAAGTGACATCTTTTAATTCTATCATCCAATACAACGAACCTAGACGGATATATCGTATCGGGACGCTTGAGGCTTCACCCTCCTTAGTTGCCATCTTAAGATGGATTCCGTTCACATTGGGCTAATCCATGGGTGTATGCACCAAGTCCGTGACATAGGCATCTAGGCCGTACTATTTTTTTCAGAGGACCGCACTTAAATTCTTGTTTTAATATGGATGGGCGAATGCGGCAATTTTAGGGAGTTGACACTTGACCGAGAACGCTAGTTTAGCTTTTGTATTTATTTAGGCTGACACTCTTAAATCTTAATTCATCAATTACTTAGAAATGTGCATGTTCAAGAACCCAATCTTTTCATCTACACCCGATTCGGTCCGTGTTCAAACTTAGACTGGTTTAGAAGTCAACCGGTCCAATTTATCAGTCCGACTAGAGATGAGCGAAAATCCAAAAGGGTCCGAAATTTCAAGGAGTCCGTTGCGAAAACTCATATCGAAATTGTGTCCGAGCCCGAGTGGGTGGGACTTTTTCTCTTAATTGGGTTCGGATTCATATTTTTTAGACAAATTTTCGAAAGTAGGGGTGAGCGGTTCCGGGACTCGATACTTTTTGAATATTCCAAAACCAAACAAATACTAACCGGTTTCTAACTTTATTTCCCAAAGGCCAAAATCATACCAGCACATTTAGGAATTGAAACCGTACCAGAACCGCTAAAAACCAATCGGTTTTAGGAACTCGTCAAGAAACCGGTTACAAAATTTTCACTTTAGATATAACTTTATATTGTAGTTTATTTTGTTGTTGTGGGGCATTACTAAAAGAAAGACTATGTGAAGGCTGAAGAGAGAAGCTGAGGAAGCAGAAGCGGTAGCGTGGCCTGGCATAAGTATTACTGTGTTATGATGGATAGCTACATATTTAGTCTACAAGCCATGAATGGAAAAACCTTTTAAAAGCCATTGGAAAGTTCGTGCTGAATATACCCTTACAGAAAAAAAGGATAAAATAAAACATTTTTATTTATGTCACCATCTACTTTTACAGCTCCACACAAAGAGTGTAGATAGTAATACACATCGACAACTAGATTTTCATAATTCGATGGATGAAAATCCAATCCCATTCTAACTATCTAGTCATTACTTTTTTTTCTTGGTTTCTAGTGGGGTTGTTTTAGGTGTGCTTCACACTTGATGAGCTCGTAAGGGTTAAGATGCTTGTCATAAATATTTTTATATTTTCATAATTACCGGTGAATGTTGAAGCTTTAATCTCTGGTTAAGGGATGAAGTGCTGATCCGCTACACCGTATTCCATGATTTAGTTATTACTCTCATTTTGCATCCATTTTAAAAAAATAAAAATTAAATATAAGTTATGTTAAGTGTAACATCTTAAGTCCAGTTCCATACCGGTTCACCTAGCTCAGAAAATCATTTGCAACAATATATATCACCATCTCACTAGAGCAAATTATACTAGGCTGTTGGTGGGGCTACTTTGACGAGGTCAGTGCGCGGCTAATTGCTCGTTAAGTCTGGTCGGAAAAAATCTCAGACCGTGAGCAGGGGAGCTCTAACATTACGTAGCGGATGGGCCTAGGATCGCACTACTATCCCATTTCTATATCTATAGAGGGCTGTGAATCAGTGTGTATTATTCTTTCTAGATATCTATGGGTACGACCGTATATATATAAGTGTTCTTCACGATCTTCTTGTGAGACCATTAATTTGAATATCTCCCTGCAACTCAACACCATTTGGTAGTCACCTTCGTGTCTCCAAAATTTGCGAAATATGTTTGCTGCTGCATATTTGTTTACCGTATATAATGCGATGCTGTAATTGTAGATAGATAGGTACCATTTGTTTGTACAGCTATCCGTAAAAACATTTGTCCTTGATATATATTTTTTTGTATGAAGAAAAGATATGTCCCTATCATTAGATGGACATGTATGTTACCAGTTTGTTCTATTTTTTTTAAAAATAAAAAACCAGTATGAGTCAAACTTGGAATTTGAGGATACAGGGTGGGAAGATACAATTGTTTCAAATAATTTGAAACTTTGTCAAATGCGATTGAACGAAGAAATCTGCAACTGAGCACAACAATATTATCAGTGGAATTGATAAATATTAATTGTATTAAAACTTAGTGGAATCAATAAATTATATCATTGTAAGAAGAAATGCGTACCTACTACCGAGTGCGAGAAAACCAATTCCATCTTGTTGAGCTAAAAGTAAAAATATAAACCGTAGAAGTTCATTTGGAAGG
This sequence comes from Clarkia xantiana subsp. parviflora, assembly GCA_036873135.1. Classification (NCBI taxonomy): domain Eukaryota; kingdom Viridiplantae; phylum Streptophyta; class Magnoliopsida; order Myrtales; family Onagraceae; genus Clarkia; species Clarkia xantiana. Next base: position 16,501,574 of record JAPTYO010000001.1, read on the forward strand.
TGTAGAAGTGTTGTTTGCTTCATTTTGTAGATGATGTCAGTTAAGAAGTCTTTGGAACTTGCATCAGATCATGTCCGAAGATCAGATCAGTAACTTTGGAAAAAAATCCGGCTTCAGGTGAGAAATTCAGATCGGAGCAGCACGCAGTGATAAGGCATGGAAATCAAATATGCCGTGGTAAAAAAATCAGCCGCACCAGGGGCTGAAATCAAAATGGCAAAAACATAATTAAACAATTTGGAAAAAATGATCTAATTGTAATTAAAAACACCAATTAATGCAAGAAAAGGACTAATAAAAGGACTAAACAAATAAAATTGAAAATGTCAGTTCCTTGAATATCATCAGGTGCAAAAGCTCTACCTACCATAATAAAATTATACACAACTTGTGCATAAAATTCCATATAGAGACATCATATTGACCATATTAGGGGGAATTCAGAGACCATAAGCATAAGCGAAACATTTCTCGAAGATTCATTTAGAGGTACTCAAATTTTTGCCTTCCTCTAAGTTACAATACATGCAGCTCAACCATCAACCAAGACAACATGAAGAAGAGAACCCCCATGAGCATTATGAAAACTAAAGTAAATAAACCCCAGTAGCAATATAATCGAATTGTAAGTGACAGTACCCGTTTTTACAAAATGGGGTCTCGAGTCCAATCGAAACCACTTTCCTTCCAGTCGAACCTGTATTGTAAAATTAAGAAACTTCAATGTTTCAACAATCTGGTAATTTAGCAGCCAAACCCCTAAACCCCTTTGAGAATCGATGTGCTTGTGAGGAACATATTTCGATCAGCTGCTGAAATACGAAAAATTACAACCGTAACGGTGTCATTTAATTGAGTACAATAAATCTTCGCAACGTACACGATTTGGAAGAGGAAAGGAATGGGCATTTCGAATGCAAAATGAATAGGTGAAATTAGGGAGAGGAAACGATGAGTCGCCGAGGGTTGAGGCATGGTGACTACGGTGCTGAGGGCGGCACCGACCGAAGATGACTTTTCACTTTTCCATCGTCCGGTGCAGATGGAATTAACCTTCTGACTTTTAATTTCCATAATGTTAGAGGTGCTTTAGGGTTAGTGAGACTGGGCTACGGTGCTTTAGGGTTTTAAGGCTTTTAACATTTCAAACTGTTAGCACTTGCTTTTGGGTTTTGGGCTTCAGCGATTTGGCTGGGTTTTGGGCTTCTAAGATTTGGCCCGAATGAAATTTGTGCTGGGTGTATAGATAAGAAGCCACGTGTCACTCTATATAGATGTTTAAAACGCTGACGTGGCAGCTCCATGCTCAACCATTCTCTTTCCAGCTACCTTATATAATATATAGATATGGATAGTTTTTTTTTGTGTTGCCAAAATTCAACTATTTAATCTATAATTGGTACTTGCAACAATAAATTGAATTTATTTTAACCTATAATTAATAGAGTAAATTAAATTAATTAATAATGATTATCAATTGAAATTTTATTTTTAAAGAAATTACAATATATAAAAAATATATATATATATATACATATTAAATTAATTAAAATAATATAATTGTATTTATTTCTTTTTATCGAATACTTTTTTTGGTACGTTTAAAAGTTTAAAATTTCTTATTCAGTCGTGCGTTAAAGTATTAGGAAATTGAACCTATGAAGTGTAAAATAAATTTTAAACTAAATCAAATGATTTTTCCACCAAATGTTATTATTATCTAATATAGTTAAGCATAATTATGTTTCTTCAAAATTTTATTGATTGTGCAGCGAATGAAATTAATTATTTTATAAGCAAACATCTAAGCTCTGACTTATTATGATTTACTTTATTGATCCACTGGGATCAATAAGTGTTTTTTTTTTTCTATTTTATAAATATATATTATATTATCTATATATATATATATATATAATAATTCAAAAGGAAAGAGAAGAGAGTGCTCTCAAATTGCCACCTCAGCTCTAGCATGCTTTCTCAATCTGCCACATCAGCTCTCCTAGGTGATGTCACGTCAGCTCTCCAATGTATTTAATTAATAGTTTTAGTATTTAATATTATTTTCTTATTATGTATTATTTAATGTAATTATTATATATACTTATTTGTCATGGAGTAAAGATAAAAATTAATTGTTGTACTAATTTTTCTTTCAAATGTGATCATTAATGAACTTTCTAATATTTTAGAGTATCATATTAATTTGTAAAAATTGTAATATAAAAGAATCACTAAAGTCTAATATTAGCAAAAAAAAAACTATTAGTATTGACTAAATACATTTTTTTTTTCAAATTCTATTATTAATGCAATTATTTTTATGAAATTCTACACAGTTAAGTACTCTATACTGTGTAGCAAAAAAAAAAGTACTCCATCAGGTAGTTTGATAATTAACTGTGTAGAATTCCACTATTTTATTTTTAATCTTAATGTTGTTAGGTTAAAATTTTTCTCTTTAGTTTTTCATAGTTATTTTAATATTTACAATTTTCTTTTATGTGTCATCATTTTTAGCATATTTTGAGCCAATTTGATAGATTCATTTTCGAAAAATCAATGTGAAAAAAATCATACAAATTACCCGCGCATTGCGCGGGTCGTGGAGTGTTTCAAGACATAAATGGTTGCATCTCAATAGGAAAAATTATTTCTGTATATACTCAAGTTAGATGATTGACCAAATGTAAAGATTTTAATTTGAACCATTTTAGTTTTATTTGACTAACAACGATTTTGTAATTGCTTAGCTCTCAAAGATGTTTAGCGATAAATGGAATAACATGTCGGAAGAGAAAAAGAAGTCTTATCAACTCAAAATATAATTTTAACATTCTACATACATATAAGCTGGTACGTTTTAATAGGTCTCCCCGCGCGTAGCGCGGGGTCAGCACCTAGTATAAATAATAAATCATTAGATAAAAATATTGCTTTTATTATGAATAATAAATAAATAAAAAAAAATTAATATATATAATTCTAACTTTTCGTACAAAACTCAAAACTATACCAATTAGTAATGAACTGAAACCTATCTAAGATGGTTATTATATTAACATGAATTTGTTTTGAAAATATTATCATGATTTATATATCTATTTTATCTAAGAGATTCTGTTAATTAGAGTTTTTAAAATTATATAAAATTATTATTTTTTGAATAATATCTAATTATACTTTAAAAGTTCATTTTTCTTATATATATAATAATAATAATAATAATAATAATAATAATAATAAAAGTAAAAAAAATGTATGATAAAAAAATGTAAAAAGGTGAGGAGATGAGAATCATGAGATGAGAGAGAACAAATGAGGGAAAGAAAAGACAAAACAGAAATGAAAATGTTAGTGACGGTGACGGACGTTAATGGTGAGAGAGAGAGAGAGGTATGAGGAAAAAAAGTGTGGCTGACAATTCGACTGATATATCAGTCGTACTCATTTTAGCCGTGCCCTTATTTAAATGAAAAAATATATTTCGACTTACTTATTTAAATAAAAATTAAAAAAGTTCATTTAAAAAAAAACACTTCATAACAACCTCATTTATATATAGGCCAGTGTGCATTTTTAACTACCATAACTTTTTTTTTTTCCCAACTATCACTTATTGCAAATGTTTTTTTTGATAGAAAAGGAAGCTAAACAAGAGAAATGTTGAAAACACTTCAACAAACTAATTGTTTCTAACAAGTCTTGACTCGCAGACCCCTAACAAGTTTTTAGACATCTTAAATCGAACTTCTCTAGGAGGGATATCATGGACAACAAAGTCAAGCTCTTGAAGAAACTCAATCCTTGCTAATGCATCCGCAACCGAGTTTCCTTCCTAATAGATCTTAGCATTTGGATAATGGGCCGCCGTAATTAGGAGCCCATTAATAAAGTCCATGCATCTAAGAAATTAGATAAAGTCACATTAGGATTTTGGGCTAGGCCTAAAATCTCAATAGACATGGGAGGCCCAAATATTGGGCCTCCCTATTGCATGGCCGGCCGAATAAGTGAAATTTTATCCATTTTACTCCTCTTATAAATAGGGACCTAAGGTTGGGTTTTCATGATGCTAAATCTCTCTCTTCCTAATTGGTGAGATTAAAAGAAAATCCTCCTCCCTATTCCTCTTAGTATCGGCCGGACCTACTACCACCAAGGAGGTAGGGCTTCTCTAACAGATCCATCCCAAGAGATCCAAGAGATCCATCCCGCGAAGAATCGACTGAGGCTTTGCTTTGAGGCATAATCCGGGTAGGGCTTCTCTAACAGGAACCTCTACGGACCGTCCGGTGGCTCGAGAACTTCCCTCAATGGTCCTGGGCTATAGGAAACATTGTAGGTATGTGCATCTTATTCCGCTGCGTATTAGTTACCATGCACGTATCTAGAGTTTGTTTCTGTAGCATTAATCTCGTAAATCTTATAGTGGTATCAGAGCTTGTGTTAGGGAGTTTGTGTTTTGAATAAAACTGGTGTTCTTGGTTTTACTTGACGTTGGCCGAAATCTTAAATATTTTTAAAATTTAAAATTTTCGAACTTTTTGGGTGATTTTCGGACTGGCCGTGTTTTTCATGATGTTCATAGTGAAGTTTTATGTTCATGATCTTCAAGAAAAACAAGACTTTTATCAAATTTAAACTTTGGATTCTTGATCTTTGAAAGATTTGATCTTGAAATTTTCACTTGCCCTAAAATTGGTATTTTCGGCGAGCCCTCACTTTTGGTGTTCAAGGTGAAATTTTTAATTTCTTAGTTCACAAGCAACCTAAAAGTGACCGAAAAATATTGACAGTCTCGGACAAAATATTGCATGCCAAGGGATTAGGCCAAAATTAGGGCTAGATTCACAAGATAATCGTGGATAAGTAGCTATCAATATATCTAGCACAATATTAGGAATCCAGATAATTGATAATATAGTTGCCTAAAAGATTGAGAAAATATATATTACTGATGAAATATATATCCATAAATATTGAATATATATTGACAATAATATATTTTCGAAAAGATATATATATATACGGTGTTGCCAATTATATATATGTATATATATATTGTTGATTGATTATATATCCCTAAATACAGAATCTTAACAATAAATATATATATATATATATATATATATATTATATTATATATATATATATATATATATATATATATATATATATATATATATATGTGTGTGTAGAAAATTGGACATTATTTAATAATTAATTGTTACTTGTAGGCCAAGTAATTAAGTTTTTAGTGGACTTTAAAACCTTACTTGGCCCACAAGTAATAATTCGGACCGAACCCTATGGGTTATGGACCGGTCCAATTTTAGCACAAACGGGTCGGGTCAACCAACCCGGAATTCCATGTGAACCGAACTGAACCGGTCTGAATCGGGTCGGTTTACACGGGTTGAAACGGAGCGGGTCAAACACCGGGTTTTCTCAATCGGATCGACCCAATCGGGTCAGGTCGGTCCGGGGCAACTAACATGGGTCGAACCAACCCGGTTTGAGTGACAAACCGAAATCCTATTTTTAAATCGAACCGGTTCGGTCAAACCTTAATACCGAACCAGACAGGTTCGAACCGGTCTGAACCGAACCGGGAATTAATTAATCCAAACCGAATTAATTAAATAAAATAGGATGGTCAATTTTTTTAAATCCAAATGTTTTTCGAACTTTAAATTACCTACAAAGTGTTCAAAGGTTTAATATCCATCGATTTATTTAAACCTGATGCTTAGTTTCGATTATGGGGATAGATCTCGGAAATGCATGATTTTGGGACTGAATCATTTAGTTGGCTGAATTACAATTTCTATTTAAATTATATTATTGCATGATTAGAACTGTCATCTTGACTATGTCAAGCTAGCTGGATTATGCATATTGTGGGCAGAGCCTTGGTTTTCAATTAATGAGTTGCGCAATAGGATAGACATGTTGTGATTGTTGAAATTGCCTAGGATTCATGTCTAGAAGTACGCATGATTGATTTATAGCATGAATTGCAAGTCAGCCCAAAATGTTTTTAAAAGCGGAAATCAGTCGCCAAATATGAATGTTTGAATGGTATGATCACGCATGATGCGTATGCATGAATGTTGAGGATGAACTGGCTTGTGATAATTTACTTGAGCAAATAAAGTAGGGTATGGTAACAAACATAGAAAAACACAAATTCATCTTCGTCACAAAATGAACAATCAGTTTTCATTCATTCAGTAGGGTATGGTAAGTGTTAAGTTATGAGATCTAGGTCAACGGGGTGTCGGCTTTGATCTCACTCCTTATGGGGGATGTGTATGATCCGGTCTTCTCGAGTTGTCTTGCCTTTGTCTATGTCCTTCTTCCTTTCCTTCTTCCCTTGGTTCCTTCTCTTCTTCTCTCCCTTTGCCCTGCAAAAGGGGCAATACCAGACACGGAGGAGGGGGGGGTGGTGCCTGGTGAACCCTCTCCGATGCCTAAGTCAGAACTATATTTCTAGAGAGATAAAGCTAGAGAGATGTCAGAGCTAAATTGTTCAAATGGCCAAGATGTCCAAATGAGTTGTGAAGGTGGGGTATTTATAGGCAACGGTGTCATTAAGGTGGCTTAATGACATCGTTAACCTCTAAACACAATTAATTAACCTTTAAGTATATAATTAAGACCTTAGGATTCGGAGGAGGTAGGCAGACTGGACCGAGCATGGGCGTCTGAGAGGGGTGTCGGGACCCTTGGGGGGGGAGGAATCCGACCCCCAAGGGTAGGGGTTGGGTGAGGGCACCCAACCCCTCCTAGGGAGGGTGGGGTTGGCCAACCCCATCCCTCCTAGGAGGGATCGGGTCAGCCGACCCGATCTCTCCTAGGAGAGATCGGGTTGGCCAACCCGATCTCTCCTAGGAGAGATCGGGTTGGCCGACCCGATCTCTCCTAGGAGAGATCGGGTTGGTCCACCCGATCTCCCCTAGGGGAGATCGGGTTGGCTGACCCGATCTCCCCTAGGGGAGGTCGGGTGTGGCCACCCGACCTCACCTAGGTGAGTCCTTCGTTGTCGGACGGGCGCTTCGGCCCCGTCCGAGCCGTTGGTGTTCTCGCGAAGTGTCCGGGTTGAAGTTTCGATTTGCAATCATAAATGGGACGATAAAAATACAACGGTTCGGGAGTCAACGGGTTCAAATTGGGCGTATATCCATCACATGCCCCCCGAGTCAACCAATGGCCTAACCCTTGATTGACTCTATTTTAGGATGGTATGACACGCGCAATTTGAAACCGGGATTTTACCTTCTTTGTATGAATGTTTGCTTACCCTTAGATGTGTGCCTCTGACCCTGCCCCCCTGTCTACTGAGATAGAGGAATTGTAAACGTCAGAGTAGCACGGACGTGTGCCTAGACACACATCCGTCTGAGGTGGGAGTGATAAACTTATCCCTGCTACAAGTGTATACTCAAAAAATACAAACTTGCACCGGGATGTGATACGAATGCAACTAAGTAATTTATACTTCCAATTCATGCCGGGATTTCATCTAAGTGAGGAAAAATTGATTTTGGCCAAAAATTTTCCTAAGTATGAAATGCTCAAAAATAAAACTAACTTGATAATTCTCTAAGTATGAGAGTATACTTAGCTATAGGTGAAAGAGATAAAAAAGATGATCTTTCCTTGGCCCTTAGATTTTACTTAAAGCTAGATGGATGGTGGTGATTAAAACCCCTAAAAAACCCTATCATCCTTTTAACATAAAAGAGGAGAGTTAGAGAAATACCTCCAATAGCCACCATAGCCACCATAGCCACCATCTTTCTTTTTCCACTCACCCTTGGAGAGCAAGGCAAGTTTGAGAGCACCCCCAAGGAGGAGGACCGGCCAGAATTTTTAGTGGTGAACCAGAAATTCCGACCGGCCAGGAAAAAAGGACCCCGGCGTCGGACAGAGGCGGCAGCCGGCCAGGACGACAGCTCCAGCCACCAGCGACGCGGAGGGACGGCCCGGCGACGGCGAAGTCGCTGCCAGCGGGGACGGCAGCTGGTCCATCGGCGGTGATCGACGACAAAGGAGGACGCGACGTGCAGGGCTCTCCGGTGACGGCGGGGTGGACGGAATCATCTCCGGCGACGGCGGGGCTCCAATTCCGGCGAGGGACTGATTTTCGGGCGTCTTCAAATTCGAAATCCGGACCCGTTTACCACATCGGGTCGGGTTTTCCGAAGGTCCGCTCTTTTCTTTTTCGTTGCCGTACCAAATGTCGATTTTTGAATCGTTGATATTTGATTGCCGATGTTTGATTGCCGATGTTTGATTGCCGATGTTTGATTGCCGAAATTTGATTAAATGTGGGATTGCCGTAGATAGCCGTTGGTAATTGTGGATTTTGGGGAAAAATGTTTGTCGGTTGTCCGGATATGGTTTCTTGTCCGATTGGGCTATCCCGGTCTTGAATTTGATGTCGTGCCGCCGTTGGTGTGTTAATCTTTGTTGGAGGGTATAAAAGTAATTTTTTCCCAAAACCCGACCTTAGGCTTGGATAAAATTATTTGACTCGGTTGTTGTCGTTGGTTGAGTGTCGGGGTATTTCCGGTTCCTCAGAAATTTCTCTTATCTTGATATTTGTCGTGTCGTGGCAGGTACTATACTCTTGGTGGTGTCCACGTACGCAGACTCTTCAGAGGCGCCGTATTCTCCGAAGGATGAGTGAGTTCCTCTTTCTCTTCCTTTTCAGTCGCGTTGCTTCCTTTCCTATTGCTAGCTTAGTATCGTGACTTTCCTTGGGGTATTAGTCGAAATTTGATTCGTGCTTTGGGGTTTCTTGTTATCTTTGCCTTAGGTCTTGCTATTCTGTCAGAGAACCATATCACTAGGTCCGATTACAACGAACATGTCACCCTAGGAGATATCAGTCCCCTAGATGAGCCTTTGTATCCTTTTCTCCCCTCCTTGGGGAATACTCGCGGGACGGCGACGGAGCCTCCTATAGGGAAGGTCGCCGTGTACCCCTCTCAGATCCGATTCGGGCTGAGGCTACCTTACTGTGACGAGCTTATAGAGTTGAGCAGGTTCTTCAGGATTTCTCCTGTGAACCTTGCCCCCAGTGCCCTCCGCGTCTGGGTGGGCTTCCGGGTATTGTGCCATTGGTACTCCTGGAAGTACTCTCTCGTTCTATTCCGATGTTTCTATCGGTTCCAGTACCGGACGAGGGTGGGGTTTGCGAGTTTCGTAACTCGCCATCCGACCTTCAAAGATCCCCGATTCTCTGATTTCGGGTTGAGTGGAGTTGAGTGGGATACCTCCCTCCGTTTTGTGACCCAGATTGACAATTCGGCCAGTCACTGGGCTAAGCACTACTTCTTCATTACGGACCGATACGTCACTTGGTCGGTCCTGAATGAGGATCGGTCCGATGGTTGGCCTGCCTTTGGAGAGTTCTCTTCGGATGATTTGAAGACTATGAAGATCATTCACGAGAGCAACAGGACCCGGTCTTACTGCCCCGTGTCTTTAATAACTGAGACGGATCTTTACGAGGCCGGGATCAGTCTGACTCCTGACTCCGGGGGTTCGGTATGTCACTTGGTCTTTCCATCTTTATTTACCTTCTGCTCTTCCTTTGTAGGTTGGTTTCATGGAAAAACCTATAACATGCAGGGAGCCCCTGTTGACCTGAGCAAGAGGAAGGCTCCTTCTAGTTCTGCTTTGAAGAAATCCCCCCTGCCTGGGAAGAAGGCTGGGGCCTCTGGTATGCTTTCTCCTATCTGCTTCTTTATGATATAACTTATGTTTTTCTTATCTTGTTTTTCTTATCTTGCTAGTGCACTCCCCCTTGGTGACTGAGAGGGTCGTCTCCGTTGGCAGAGATTCTGGACCTTCCAAGTCCAAGCCGCGGCGATCTGATTCTGAGGCCGGGGCCTCGGCTGCTAAGAGGAAGAAGGCTGTGGATCCTGCTTCGCCTACTGCTCGTCCTCCGACCCTATCTCGTGATAAGGAGATGGTGGTCGAAGAGGTACCTTCCCTAGCTGACAAAGGGAAGGGACCTGCTGGTGGTGGTTCCCCTGCCCCCCAGCCGAGGGCACGGTCCTCAGGTATGATCTCTACCTTATTACTGATTCTTCTATGTTTATACTATCCTTTGACTTGCTTTGCTTGTGTAGGTGGGCCTCCGACTTTAAGTCGGAAGGATTTCTCACGGCTGACTGGTGAAGATGTTATTGGGTCTGAGTGGACTCCCTTCGCTGGTCTGAAGGAGTTCCACCTCGATAGCTCCTCCTCTCTGCGGACTCCTGAGGTTGGCGTCCGCGTACTCCGCGGTGCCGTTCCCCCTGGGGATCGTGTTGCTCCACCCAAGTCTCCTGGGGAGACTCGGCGCTTTGTTCAAGGGGTACTTTCTCGTTATGCACCTGTAAGTTGTTCTTTGCTTTCCTCTTATTTCTTTCATAATGTCTATCTTTCGGTTATTCATCCCTTGTTTGAATTGTTAGGGCATATCTGACATGGTGAACATGTCCTCGCTCGTACTCGAGTTATCTGACGAGAGGAAGACCCTTGAAGACAGCCAGGTTTCTCTCAAGGCTGAGGTCGCCACTGCTGCCGAGAAGGCGCGTATATCTGATTTGAGGCTGCAGGAGCTCCAGGACCAGGTGTCCTTGCTTGAGACCACTGTGGGCAGTTTGCGCCGGGAAGCTGAGGTTGCCGCATCTGTCCATTCTGAGGAGCTGCGGAGGTTGGAGACTAAGTGTCGGGCGGAGGAGAGGGCTGTCGCAGTATCTGAGTATAAAGCCTCCTCTGCCTTCACCGCCGATTATAGCACGCGTCTCACTCAGGAGATGAACCAGTTCGGTGAGTATCTGGTTGATCACATATATCGGATTGATCCTCAGTTCCCGTTTGGTGACCTTGGTGACTTTGGGCCATATGCCGCTGGCTACGCGACTGTTCTGGTGGGTCAGGCTGCTGTCGCAGACGAGGCTGCCCCAGCCCAGGTGGATGCTACACCTGTGGAGATTGGTACCTCAGATTCCTCTTCCTCATCTATTTCCGCTGGAGGTTCAGGTTCAGGTGGTGAGGGTGACTCCCCCGAGGCTTCTGACTGACTTGTTTATCTCATACTATCCTTGTATATAATTACACTCCTTCTCCCCTTGCATGGGTTGAGTGTCCTTTCGGATTGTGATGGTGTTTGTTGTTACTTTCCTTTGCCGCATTATGTTGTTGACTACGTGGTTCGTTTGCCTTTACATTAGTGCTTCTCATGCTTTTGTATATATCTCTTCTCATGATGGCTCCCTATGCCTTGTGTATGGCTCTTTGGGTATGAACTCTTTACTTGGTGTGTTTCCTTTACTTATCCTTCTCTCGTGTTTTCCTTCGTGTCTTACCTGCCATTTCATAAAGAAAAAACATTACTTGTTCTTCACATTACTTTACTTAGAAATTTCTTTCTCATGTTACCCTTCTGAGTATGGTATCCTTCTGAGCATGGTATCCTTCTGAGCATGGTATCCTTTCAAACATGGTATCCTTTCAAACATGGTGTGATTATCTCTTCTGATACCCCTTACACGGTATACGTTGTACTGTTAGACCAAAGATACGCTCTTGGTGGGCGTCGAAATCTGTTCACGAGACAGGCTCTCGGACGGCACTTAACGTTTCGCAGGATAGGCTCCCGGAGGGCACAGGTTAGTCCACCAATACCATACCTTCTTGACGGGTGTCAAACTGTTCACGAGACAGGCTCTCGGATGGCACTTAACGTTTCACAGGATAGGCTCCCGGAGGGCACAGGTTAGTCCACCAATACCATACCTTCTTGACGGGTGTCAAACTGTTCACGAGACAGGCTCTCGGACGGCACTTAACGTTTCACAGGATAGGCTCCCGGAGGGCTCAGGTTAGACCAAAGATACGCTCTTGGTGGGCGTCGAACTGGTAGTTTGAAATCTACCTCAAGATACGCTCTTGGGGGCGTCGAACTGGTAGTGTTTTTTCTACCTCAAGATACGCTCTTGGGGGCGTCGAATCTGGTGGGTTGCAAATCCACCTCAAGATACGCTCCTGGGGGCGTCGAATTCGTAGTTTTTTGGAAACCACTCTCAAGATACGCTCTTGGTGCGTCGAAGTCGTAGTGTAATAACTACTCTCAAGATACGCTCTTGGGGGCGTCGAAGTTCGTAGTTTTTGGAAACCACTCTCAAGATACGCTCTTGGTGCGTCGAAGGTCGTAGTATGAACACTACTCTCAAGATACGCTCTTGGGGGCGTCGAATGTCGTAGTACGAAGACTACTCTCAAGATACGCTCTTGGGGGCGTCGAAAGTCGTAGTACGAAGACTACTCTCAAGATACGCTCTTGGGGGCGTCGAAAGTCGTAGTACGAAGACTACTCTCAAGATACGCTCTTGGGGGCGTCGAAGGTTGTTGACTTGAAGTCATATCTGTGTAAGGATAACTTGGTGATTGTAACATCACATTCACTGGTAAATACTTTTGAATAACTACTACTCTCTTAGGAGCATTCATGTTTTTGTACACTCGGGATGCCTTGGTGCACCAAGACATCCTTTGTAGGAAATGAAAGATAGTTGTAGAGTTGGAGTAACTTCGTGAGTTCTCCTTCTCAAGAGTTTTTTGAAAAGCTTGTAAAGCTAAAACATGCGAAATGCTAGATATGAAACTAAGGATATGGGGTGGCCACTGTGTCTGTTGCCACGTACTCCTTGAAGCTTCCATTGTAGATCATTTCTTCCACTTCCACCTTCAACACCATGCAGTTGTTGGTTTGATGCCCCCAGGTCCCATGGTACTCACACCAACCCTGTGCATCCTTACCAAGGAAGGCCTTGCCTTCCTCCCTGCATGCTGGCAGCTCTTGCTTGAGGCGCTTGTGGAAGATTTCTTCTATGCTGAGTGTGAGGGGTGTGAATGTGAAATTGACACCTCCTCCCAATGTGTCTGCTTCTCTTCCTTTCTCTGGAACTTCATCCAACTGTTCCACTTCTTGTTCAAACGCCCTATCCAGCCTTGTCTTGAGCTCTCTCATTGTGCTCGTCATTACCATCTCATAGAGCCCTCCATAGGCCTCGAATGAGCTTGGATGCATGTTTCTGATGAATGCTCTGACTGCTTCTCCCCTTGTGATGCCCATGTTGGCACCATAATGAAAGAATCTCTGGAAATAACTTGATATAGACTCCTGCGGCATTTGCTTAATATCATCTATGTAGCGAAAGCCTCTTAGGATGGAGTCCCTTGTCCTGCTCCCTATTATGGTGTCTGGCTGCCAAGGTATGGATGTCACCTTCACAGCCTTGCCCCTGTATCTCCTTGTAGGCACTGTTTGAAAAAACTGCCTGCTCAGGCGGAGTGTCACTCCACTCTTCCTCCTTCCTTGCCTTTGTCTCCCTCCCCTCTTTCTTTTATCCTGGTTGGCTCCTGCCATGACCACAGCCACTGTGTCTGTCCTGTGTGATCCGTGTCTCATTGAATTGACATAGCATTGTCTTGCAGTACGTTGATCACCCAGGACCTCTCCCACTCCGTTCTCCGTGATGTACTTCAGCTTCTGGTGAACAGTGGATGGCACTATTTCATATGGATTTATGGTTGTCCTTCCTAGGATCCCATTGTAGGCTCCCAGGCTCTCAACCACCAAGAAATTGACATTTACCTTCAGCTGGGTCCATCCTTGGCCCATGGTCACTGGCAATGTTATCATCCCCAGGGGGTAGCTTGTTGCCCCTGAGAAGCCAACTAGAGGGAAGTTGACCGGATTGATGTCTCCTTTGGTTTTCCCTATCTCTTCCAACACTCTCAGGCTTAGGAGGTCAGCTGAGCTGCCCCCATCCACCAAAATTCTCTTTACATCAAAATTATCAATATCTAAAGTAATAACTAGAGCATCATCGTGTGGAAAGACGATGTGGCTTTTGTCCTTCTCCGAGAACTCTATCTTCACTTCTTCTCCTTCTCTTGGTCTTTTCCTCCACCTTGGCACTGAGCTTAGCTTGGATGCATAGACTTCCCTTGCATTAGCAGTTGGGCCACCTGATGCTGCTCCTCCATGTATCATATTGATGACTCCTCTTTTGTTGGGTGGAGGGTTATAGTCTACCTTTTCCTTGCCCTTGTCTTTCTGTGGTGGCCCTAGCTGCATGCTATTGCCCCCATGGTCTACGAACTGCTTCAGCTCTCCCCTCTGGACGATGTTGTTTATGCTTAGCTTTAAGCTAAAGCATTCATTTGTGTCGTGACCATAAGCCTCGTGGTTATCACACCATCTATCCTTGTGATTTCCTACCATTGGGGCTCTCCACCTTGCAGGGGGTGACCATAGCTTTTGGTTCCGCATCTCTCTGAGTACGGTGGCTGGAGTGGCGTTCAGTGGGATGAACTTAATGACATTGATTTCTCTAGCCTTTAAGGGTTCACCCATTTGGTTTCTTTGCTGTGGCGGACGCCATTCCTGCTGCCTTGTATTCTGTGGGGGACGCCACTCTTGTTGCCTTGCTTGCTGCGGTGCCTGGGGTGGCTTTCCTTTGTTTGGCCTTTGATTATCTTCCTTAGCTGCCTGGATTTTGGCCTTCTTGCTTGCCCTGTGCCTCTCAAGGTCAATATGCGTTTTAACTCTCCCTGCAAGCTCCTCCAAGGTACTTGCTGGCTTTTTGGCCATCTTTTCAGCCAATGTTGACCCAAAGCGACCTAAGTTTCTGATAAAGGCTCTGATTATCTCCCCCTCAGTGATGTCTCCCTGGATGTCTGCGATATTCTGGTTGAACCTAGTGTAGTAGCTGGCCAGGGTTTCATCGTATTCTTGTTTTACATCATCAATGGAGCCTGTTCCCTTGAGGAGTTTCCTCTCCCCTAGGTATCTCTGCAGAAACTTAGCTTTTAGCTGCTCCCATGAGTGGATGCTCTCGGAGGGCAGGCTGAAGAACCAATGTGAGGCCACCCCTGATAGGGTGTTTGGGAAAAGGAGTGCCTTGTATCTTTCATCAGTGGTCCTCCCAAATAGGGAGGCCTCATGCTGCTGGATATGTTCTAGGGGGTCTCCCTTCCCATTATACTTTGCAATTTGCACTGTGTGCAGGGAGTCTGGCACTCTGTTCCTCTCCAGTTCCCTTGTGAAAGGGTGGTTTGTCTTGTCACTTAGGCAATGCAGGCTGGGTTTCTTTGACTCATTCAGTTTCCGGGTTATCATAGCTTCTATTTCCTCCGGGGTGATCATCACCGCTGCCGGAGTATAACCTCTCTGATACTCATTGTAGTTGTAAACTGGGCTTACTGGGTTCCCTTGTCTTTGCTGGTATGGACTGTAGGTGTACCCTTGATACGCCTGCTGGGGTGCTTCATAGAAGTCCTGCCTCCTTGGAGGTCTTGCTTGTCTTTCCTCTCCCAGCGGGGTGTAAGCCCTGTTGCTCTGCTGTTGCCTAGGAGGCACAAATTCTTGCCTTCCCTCTGGGGGTGGCTCTTGGTGATATCTTCTTTGTTCCTCTCGCTGCCCTGCTTGAGGGTGCGAGTAGTAGTCTTCTGCTGGGATCTGCTCCTCCTCCTGAGCTTCAGTGTAAGTTCCTTGGGTGTATGCCGGCCTTGCATACGCTGTGTGGGCGCGGTTGCCCTCTCTTTGTGCCGGCATCCCATGCGGGTACCCTTGGGGTTGCTCTTCATAATAGTATCCCTCCGGGGGTGCCGTGTTGTGGGAAGGCACTCCCTGTTGTCCTCTTTCTCTCTGTGGCCTTCTTGCCCGGGGGGTGGAGGCTGTGGAGGACTCAGCCCCAGCTGGGCGTGAGGGTCCTCCCTCCTGGTTGTTCTGTTGCTGAGGAGGTTGTGGTATGTCTTGGGGCTCTGAGTGCATTGGCTGCTTCCCAGGGTTAGGCCGCCTCCCTGGAGGTATGGGTTCTCCTCTCCGCCCATTGCCCCCAGGTGGGTGTTGGGGCCTGGACACCCTACTGTTCGTCATAGCTCGTGTAATAGCCAGGCTTTCTGTCCGAAGCCTACAGACGGCGCCAAGTGTTAAGTTATGAGATCTAGGTCAACGGGGTGTCGGCTTTGATCTCACTCCTTATGGGGGATGTGTATGATCCGGTCTTCTCGAGTTGTCTTGCCTTTGTCTATGTCCTTCTTCCTTTCCTTCTTCCCTTGGTTCCTTCTCTTCTTCTCTCCCTTTGCCCTGCAAAAGGGGCAATACCAGACACGGAGGAGGGGGGGGTGGTGCCTGGTGAACCCTCTCCGATGCCTAAGTCAGAACTATATTTCTAGAGAGATAAAGCTAGAGAGATGTCAGAGCTAAATTGTTCAAATGGCCAAGATGTCCAAATGAGTTGTGAAGGTGGGGTATTTATAGGCAACGGTGTCATTAAGGTGGCTTAATGACATCGTTAACCTCTAAACACAATTAATTAACCTTTAAGTATATAATTAAGACCTTAGGATTCGGAGGAGGTAGGCAGACTGGACCGAGCATGGGCGTCTGAGAGGGGTGTCGGGACCCTTGGGGGGGGAGGAATCCGACCCCCAAGGGTAGGGGTTGGGTGAGGGCACCCAACCCCTCCTAGGGAGGGTGGGGTTGGCCAACCCCATCCCTCCTAGGAGGGATCGGGTCAGCCGACCCGATCTCTCCTAGGAGAGATCGGGTTGGCCAACCCGATCTCTCCTAGGAGAGATCGGGTCGGCTGACCCGATCTCTCCTAGGAGAGATCGGGTTGGTCCACCCGATCTCCCCTAGGGGAGATCGGGTTGGCTGACCCGATCTCCCCTAGGGGAGGTCGGGTGTGGCCACCCGACCTCACCTAGGTGAGTCCTTCGTTGTCGGACGGGCGCTTCGGCCCCGTCCGAGCCGTTGGTGTTCTCGCGAAGTGTCCGGGTTGAAGTTTCGATTTGCAATCATAAATGGGACGATAAAAATACAACGGTTCGGGAGTCAACGGGTTCAAATTGGGCGTATATCCATCAGTAAGTATCACTCGACGATCATGCGCTCCTGCACTTCACCCTCTGCGGTATTGCCTTCTTCATCGCTGCTGGACAAGCTTATCGTTTGGACACTATCACCATTAGATAACTTCAGCAAGATGGCCTTTATTTTTGCCCGGTCCTTTTTCCGCTTCTCTTCATCCAACATCCGTCGCTTCATCGTAGCATATATGTTTTCAAGTAGCTCCACCGTCCTAGAGAGGCTCTCTAGCATGCTCGATACATTCACTGACGTACAACTTGAAGGCCACATTGGAGACCTCACTAGTCTCCTGGCGTGTGGTAATCCAATCCCATCTCAGCAAGTTTTGCCCCGTCATACTTCCAAGTTGGCTTCGATGGACAGTCGACGGGAATATGGAAGTCGATGTACTTGAAAACACGTGTCAAGACAGATCCGTAGGGTGACGACGCGCGATGCTGTTTGACTGAGTCGATCATCTCTCTCAGTAGGATGCGTAGGATGTTGATGTTCACACCTTCAACCAGCTTGCCAATAACAAGAAGGACTAGTCGATCAATGTTATGGACATGGGGCAGAAGGATGTGACAGACCATGTCGTGAAGTAGGAGGATCTCCGCAAACTATTGTCATCTCCGATACTGTCACAAGCCGAGCAGCCCTGTCCACGCCATACTGAGTGGTTGAAGAAATGTTAATTCCAGATGAGGGGCTGTCAAGAATATCTTTCTGTAATATTTTGCCCATCTTTATACTAACACCACACACTGAAGTGTGAATGGTATTGTCCACACAACTCATTAAGTCCATACTTTTGTAGAATTCACTGACAAGTGAAGGATAAACAGACCCATTGAGGCCGAGCACTTTCCAATTACGGTAATGGCTTAACGTTCCAAACCAGCTGATACTCCTTCCAGTAAAAAGAGATTCCAAAACCGCACAACATTACTCGACGAGTCTCCACATCTCTAGCTCACACTGCGATCTTTTGATGGTGGGTGCCATCCTCTTGTATCGTCGCCAATGATCAGGATGACGAAAAATTCCATCGCCTGCGGGGTCATCTGCGGTGGCTTCCCTTTTGGACAAGATTTCCGCAACTACGTAGCAGAACAAAACTAAGAATTACAAGTTAAATTTTAACATAGTTAGGTGCATTCACTATGTGGACATTAAACTGTCTATTCTGTTGACAATGAGAGAATATGTGTGTTTCCATATATTTTACATGGTAGGAAACTTCATGCTAATAGTCATATTTAAGTCCCAGTATTCAATTTGCGGGGTTGAGTAAATTTTCCAGCCAATCAAAAGCAACAAAATTCACAACCACAGACTGAAATGGGACACAGTTGTGTGCTTGCATAGTGTCCACACATAACTATAAACCATGGAGAGAGGCTTAGAAGTTGTGTTACCACAAGAATAATTGTTTAGATACCTAAGATTTCTTCTATCCCACATAATCCAACACCCAAATGCTCCAAATGCATGAAAAATCCTAATATTCTGTGCAACAGTGACCGTTACTGCAAGTCGGATTCCAGTGAACTTGCTGGCAAGTCCGAAACCTAATCTACCTTTCCCAAATTACAAGGCCACAACAATAGATCGTTCATGCTATAAAGGAAAAGGATTTCGACAACATACTAGGTAGAGATGCAAATGGCGTGATAAGTGTGCGACAAGGAACACATATTATGGTGGGACTGGAGAGGAAGTACGTACAATGGGGAAGACCACGGCGGTTGAGTCACTTGGAGCCCGGGAGCGCGGAGGATAGAAGTTTCGTCCGAGATGTTCGTCTATAAGATTTGGGCAGAAGGGGGAAATGGGTTTTCAGATTCCTGGTGAAATGAGAGTGAGTAGTTTGACTCTTGGGGTTTTATTGTGTTAATGTCGCACAAATGCCTGCCTGCATCAATACAAGCGCGTTTGGGCTGCTTGTGCAAAAGGTTTACTTTTGATTGGGCTTCATTACGCTTTATTTTTAAGTGGGATTCTTTAAGCGTTACCGTTGACATGAAAACAACCCATATCTGCCAAATATATGGGTCGACATTGATTTTACCATTTGATTGATCAGTTTAAACAAATTAAATTAAATGAAAAAGTGTTCGATGTAAAATGAGAAACTATTTCAAAATATAACAATATATTTTATATCCAGGTACGTATACGTTTTTCAAAATGTTGTGTTGATTCTGACATTAATGGTTGGTACAGTACAATAGTCTTCATGTATACTTTAATTTTGTTGGTTTACATTTATATAAACAAGGAAGCAATTAAGGTGAGTTAGCACGAATCGATATAGATTATGCCATATCCTTGTATACGTAATTACAGCATGTGTCACTATACCCAATGGCGGACCCAGCATAGTTGCTGAAGTATAAATAATATACCAGGATTTCCACTATCACCTTAAGATTTTATGTGAGATTTACACTATCACCTTAAGATTATATGTGTGATGCTCTAGGGGCCAGTCTATAGTTTTACATACTATCGTAGCTTGCACATTCGATTCTCCGCAGTGAAGAATGATGCTCAAGGCTACAAGTGGGGGGGGGGGGGGGGGGCATTGAACGAGATTTGTGTTGGAATTAGGGGATAGTTTCTATGGATTAAAATATGTGTACATGTCATGCAACTAATTACACAGCAGAAAGGGGCACATACCAGTTTATCTTCAGTAGCCCAAGAATCGTCACAGACGATGTTCTCGATCTTTCGGTCGAGTCCTGCAGGAACTCTGGTTAAGGAGCAAGCTATAAGAAATTTTCTCCACAGCAAAGCCTCTTTCAATTTGTGACGTGATGGATCTCTGGGGTAAATTGTTAACACAATTTCGGCACCTTCTTGGTACTTGCAACCTTCGGCCGAACCTCAAGAATATAGGGGAGAGGGATTTCTTGTCTAGTCAACTAAAAGGAAGAGAGTGATCAACCCTAAGAAATCCCCTAACACCTCCTATTTATAAGAGGAGGTAAGCAAAACCCACCAAAGGGTTTTAACCCTAGGTCGACCGAATTTCACATTAATTGGGCTTGGCTTACTTTGGGCCAATTGTGGCTCATATGGATTTTGGCCTGACCCAAAATCACTTATGTGCCTAACACCAATTATACTTAATCTGTTGGGCTTATATTAATGGGATCTCAATTACGGCGGCCAATATATAACCATGCCAACATCTCTCACTCGCCGGAATGGGAGGGTGCCTATTAATATGCTATCAACCAACATATCAATATCCATTTTGATCCAATCTCATTCCCGCATTTTTCATACGAGGTTTGGTGTGCGACCGGCAGACACAACGGGCATCGTGCTACTCATCGGTTAAGAGTGTTGTAGCGTCCGCGGAACGCCGATTCCCTTTCATGTTATCAAACTGTTACTGGTTTATGCTGCGTTGTACCCCTGGTCAACTGTTATTCTCCAATTTCCTAGTTCCCACATAGGGATACTTATCCAAGGCATCCCCACAAGTATTCCAAACTTTCAATTAATATCCGGTTGGTGGCCACCTATTGAATATAAGAGTCGGAGAATTGCAGATGTACATGACCATCCCCATCACTCATATCCTTATTCGAACTCAACCGGTGCCCAAATTTTGGTCACATGGCCTTTTTTGTTCAGCACTACGCTCGTACGCTAGAGAGCGAACATTGAGCCCAACCTTGGATATGAGTTCCAAGTGATTAGGGTACTTCAGGTGCTCCTTCATAAAGCACCCAAGATCAGTCACATGCTCAAGGTGAAGAAGTTTGTGTCCTTCAAAATCTCGGAAGATTTCGTCTAACACACAACCGAGCCTAACCCCATGGTTGAACGTGGAACCCGCAGTATGAAGTGCGCGTCGACAACATAACTTGAATTTGAATTAGGAGTGGGAATGTCATTGTTATATTACTAAGAGTAATCACTACAGAAACACAAAACATGGTACGTGCATGTAATCGAAATTACGCAGCCGAAGAGTTACACATACCTCAACAGTTACCGTAGTCCAAGATCCTTTGTACGAGGGAGTTCTTGATCCACCGGACGGAACCCGTAGAGGTTCTTGTGAAAGAAGCCCTACGTGGTGTTATCTCCACAGTAAAGCCTCAGATCAATTCTTGGCACGGGAACAGATCTTCAGAGAGTTTCTTGAAAGCAATTTGGCACACCCTAGGTGTAATATGGTTCGGCCGAAATTTGCTTGTGCGGGAGGAGGGTTTTCTCTCTAAAACACTCTTGTGAGGGAATTATGATTAACCCTTAATATTCCCTAACACCTCTTATTGAGGAGTAAAGTGGACAAAAGTCCACTTTACCCCACTATAATATTTCCGCCGACCTATGTAGTTGGGGAGACCCAATTTTTTGGGCCTCCAATGTCAATTGGGTTTTGGGTCTGGCCCAGTTACTCTAATGTGACATTTACCCAAGTTCATTAGGTAAACTACACATATTATGGGCTACCAATTACGGCGCCTATCACCATATGCTTACAGCTCCAACTCGCCGGAATGGGAGGGTGCTTGTTAATGTATTGTTGTCCAAATCCGCATCAACATTTCTCCCCTTTGATCTGCTCCGTGCTTCCGAATAGTTCATACGAGGTTTTCCGTGCTACCGGCGGATACGACAGGCATCGTTCTACTCATCTGTTAGGAGTGTTGTAGCGCCCGCGGAATGTTGATTCCCTTTTCTCCATCAACCTGTTATAAACAACATCTATATATATTGTACCGCGCTGTATCCTAGGTCAACTGATAGTTCGCCATTTGCCTATTTTCCACATAGGAATACTTCTCCAAGGCATCCGTACAAGTATTCATAACCTTCAACTAATATCCGGCTGGTAGCCACCTAGTGAATACAAGAATCGGTGAATTACAGGTGAGCTTGACCATCCCTATCGCTCATACCCTTAGTCAAACCGAACCGGTTTCCAAAGACGTGGTCACTGGGCCTTTTTATTACGCACTACGCTCGTACACCGGGAAGCGAGCACTGAGCCTGACCTTAGGTACGAGTTCTGAGTCCATGTGGATACTTCGGGTGCCTCTTCATAAGGCTCCCAGGATCAATCACTCGAGGTGAAGAAGTTTACGCCACCAGAATCACGAGGATTCCTTCCTAGCACAATCGAGCGGTGACCCCGTGGTCGAACATGTCACGTGTAGTATAAAGCACGCGTTGATAGCATACCCGAACCTTTTGGGTCAACAGGAATGAGACATGTCAATCATGCTATCAAAGATTTTCATCCGGACCAGAATGTGGATTTATGATGAACGAAGTTCATCACGGCGATCTGCAGAACGAGAATCACGTCGAGTTACTTCGACTATAGATAATCATACTGCTCAACCAGGTTTACCCTCTGATTATTAGCCAGCCTTGCATAGTGGAGGCCTCCCTCTATCACAAGACGACCGTACCTGTGTGACTAGGTAAGGCCCACATTCGACATAGTTCTGGCAGAGGATTGCGTCCTCCTACGACTCAGTTAATAGACCGTAAATTTGATGTAATCAAAACATTATGACGTCGATTGATCATAAACTCAGTTGCAATTCTTTCGCTTACAAAATGTAACTTTCTAATATCAAAATGTTATCACAGATACATGCCAATTTTAAACCCTACGCAATCCTAGCAGTTTTACATGCTTTTCGAATATCTCCTTGCGTAGTGACTTAGTTAATGGGTGTGCAATCATATTATCAGTGGACAAGTATTCCATAGTGATTATATTGTCTTCTACCATCGATTTAGCATAGAAATATTTCACATCAATGTGTTTGGTCCTACTATGGTACTTCAGATTCTTAACTGCCGCAATAGCTTCCTGACTGTCGAAGAACACCTTTACAAGTTTACTTCCGACGTCACCACCAAGCAACGCAGTAAGAAGCCTTTTCAGCCAGACCGTTTCCTGTGCATTCTTAGAGAGAGCTACGAATTCCGATTTCATTGCAGAAAGCGAGACACAAGTTTGCTTCTTGCTCGTCCATGAAATGGCGGTATTAGCAAGGAGAAATACTCCTCCTGTGGTGGACTTACGATCATCCGGATCGCCACCATGGTCGGCGTCACTGTAACCGGTCAATTCTAACTTCCCGCCCTCATAGCACAGAGCATAGTCAGCAGTACCTTTCAGATATCGAATTATTCGTTTTACATCCTTTAAATGTTGATAGTCAGGATCTGACTGGAAACGTGCTACTAGGCCCACAGCGTAACAGATATCCAGACGGGTGCATTTCATGGCGTACATCAAACTACCAACCATGCTTAAATACTCTGTACCCTTCATCCGTTCGCGCTCTGCCAGGTTCTTGGGGCTGTCACGTTTTGACAGTGCGCACCCAAATACTACCGGCGTATCCACGGGTTTGGCATCCTGTAATCTGAACCTTTTCAACAATTTGTTGATATAGGCTTCCTGAGATAGACACAATTTCTTGGTAGCCCGATCTCTAGCAATCTTAATACCCAAGATATACGTGGCCTCTCCCATGTCTTTCATCTCAAATACAGATGCTAACCAGGACTTTGACTTGTTCATGAAACTCACGTCGTTTGCAGCAATGAGTATGTCGTCCACGTATAAGGGTAAGATGACATACTTAGACCCGGAGGTCTTATAATACATACACGGATCCTCGTGAGGATTCACGAATCCGTTTCCTACGATTTCCTCGTGGAATCTGCGGTACCTTTGCCGAGACGACTGTTTAAGACCGTATATGGACCTTTGGATTTTACAAACTTTACGTTTGTTACCAGGAGTATTGAAACCCTCCGATTGTTCCATGTAGATCTCTTCCTCCAGGTTTCCGTGGAGGAATGCGGTCTTAACATCCATTTGGTGCAGCTCGAGATCGAGACTTGTGACCAAGGCCAGATTGAACCGTACTGTGGTGTAACGCATAATTGGTGAGTATGTTTCGTCAGAGTCCACTCTGTTAAGTTTGGTATATCCTTTCGCAACAAGTCGAGCTTGGTATCACTCGACTTTCCCATCAGCAGTGAGTTTCAATTTGAGAACCCAGTTGGCTCCTATGGCCTTGCGTCCATCAGGTAAATAAACTAAAGACCATACCGAATTTGCTTTCATTGACGAGATCTCCTCCTCCATTGCATTCCTCCATTCCTTTGCCTGAGGTACTTCCAACGCTTCTTGAACCGTTACAGGTTCGTCAATAGATGTTAGAGTGAAGATTTCTCCTCTTTCGATGGGATACTTCTTAGGAGAAGTTTTATGCCTTTAACTATGTCTAGGCTGGTTGTTCCCATCTTGACATTGAACATTACTCCCACTCGGAACAATGCTTCTGACTGGAGCATCACTCTCATTGGGAACAAGTGCAGTGCTCGAACCTTCTCCAACAACCTTCCTTGGTCGACCTCTTGGTCTCGGGATCCTATCTCTGAGATTAATTCCTTGATCACTAGGACCTGGAACCAAGTTGGTCGGTACACTCCCACTGGAAACAATGGGCAGTATCAGTGGTTGTGGTATTGGTCCAGCAACATGATTATTAGGTTCAACTTGATTCGTCTCTGAAGCAACAGTGAGTGTGGTATAGTTTATTCCTCCCACTGGATTTACAATGAAAATTTTCCCATTCTCATTGACCATGTCATTCACTTGAGTTACTAGATCATCAATGTTATCCTGCTCTAGTTCAGTCAATACCTCATCTGTTTTGATTTCACCAAGCGTTGGAAATTTGTCCTCAAGATAAGTCACGTCTATGGATTCATGTTCGACCATGCCCCCGTTTTCTTGAGCTGACACAAATACGTAACACTTAGAGTTCTCCGAATATCTAATAAAGATACTCTTTAGTCCTCTGGGTCCCAACTTGCCGAAACGGCTTTCAGTCGTATGTGTATAGGCAGCGCAACCCCAAGGTCGCAATCTTGTGAGATTTAATTCTCTACCATGCCATAGCTCATAGGGTGTTGTGTCTACCGCTTTGTTTGGGACAAGGTTTACTACATGAGTGGCAGTCAATAACGCATCACTCCAATAGGAGATAGGTAATTGTGCCTGCGACATCATGGTTCTGACCATGTCCAGGAGAGTTCGATTACGACGTTCAGCCACACCATTCTGCTGTGGTGTGTTGGGGATTGTTGTTTGACGCGCTATCCCTCTTTCTTTGCAAAACTTATCAAACTCATTAGAGAGATATTCTCCACCTCTATAAGTGCGTAAGGTTTTCACCTTCCGCTCCTGTTGATTCTCTACGAGTTTAAAAGGTTTTTAAAGCAATCTATTACCTCGGATTTACGAGTAACCAAATGAGTAAATCCGTAACGGGTATAGTCGTCAATGAAAGTTACGAAGTATCGTTTCCAATTACTAGCGGTTACATTCAGTGGTCCACACACGTCGGAGTGAATCACCTGCAATGGATATACGGTTTGTTGAGCTTCTCCAAATGGTTTGCGGGTGGATTTCCCAGCTAGACAATCATGACAAGTGAGTTTAATCACATTGCTGGTACCAGGAAAAAGCTCTCTTCGGGCTAATGAATGGACGCTATCATAGCTTATGTGTCCCAGCCTCGCATGCCATCCAGCTGCATCAGTCTCTGCTTCCCTAGAGGACAATGCATACATTCTATTCGTATCTATGCTACCATTCAGATCCATGATAAAGAGACCAAAAGAGGAATAGGCATGCCCAAATAAGAGATTTCCTTATCAATACGAACAAAGTTCTTCTCAAATGATAAAATGTAATTATTATTCATAAGAGCGGAAACATAAACAACATTTCTACGGATTCTAGGAGCAAACAGGACATTTTTAAGTAGCATGGTCCTGCCATTATGCATAGACAATTTGCAGTTCCCTACTCCTATGACTTCAACTTGCGAGTTGTCGCCAATGTATATCCTCTTAGAATCCTTTGGAAATCGTCTAAACTTGGCGAACAGTCCTTTGTCGTTGGCTATGTGGTCCGTCGCACCTGAGTCAAGAATCCAAGAAGAATTTGAGTCAGTTAACATGACAGTTGTGGAAACAAGAGCTTCCATTTCATAACCAACGCCGCATACCTTTTCAGGATGCGATTTGCTGGGCCCTGTACCTTCGCCTTCGGCGTGGACTGGAGTTCCCGCGAACTATCTCTTATTTTAGTCGGAGATTGCCAGGTTTAGGCTTTGTCAACGTTTTATTGTCGACAGAATGTTGTTTCTTTCCTTTGTTCATCCTCTTCCTCTTTCCTTGCCCAGCTCGTCCCGGTACTGGTTTCAGTCGAGCTTGTTCCATCTCGATGAATTTTAGCACCGATGCAAGATCCAACATAGAACCACTGGCAGTCAGTAACGCCTTGGCTGCTCTCCAAGACTTCGGGAGGGCCCCGATGATGGCCTGAATTTTATCCCATTCACCCACCTGACCTTCTTGCTCCAGTGGTTTCAAAACAATAAGGAGATCATATACTTTTTCCAGTACACTTTTGTTGTAGCTATTAAAGCTTTATTCCAAGGCAGGTATGAGTGGGTTCAGGATTGCTGCCATGCCGTTTCCATATTTCAAGAAGAGGGCATCCCAAATGTCTTTTGCAATCGGAACATTCTCATACTCAACATGGAATTCCTAAGAGATCTCAGACAGCAGAATCTCTTTCGCTTTCTTGTTATCTTGCTCACACTTAAAATGGGCATATTCTAGGTCTTTGGTCATACCAGCTGCTGGGTAGCTCATGGATTTTTGAATGTGACCTGAAAGGTCATTGTCCTCCAACAGTGCACTGACACGCTTGCTCCACGAGTCATAGTTTGTCTCATTCAAAAGGTCATCAGCACAAGACGTTGTCATCTATGCTGTAATTCGTTCCTAAACACGATGATAATCATGCATAATCAGGGAGACAATAACATTTTGGGATAGAATTGCATACATCAAATATCTATTAAGATAGAGTCCGACAGGTGATTCCTCAGTCATCTAAACCAACCAACCACCAGTAAACCAATGGAAGATGGCTGTGAAAGAGTTCACACTATCGTCGTCTTCTATACAATAGATCAGTCTTTTAAAACTGTTTTAATCGAAAATTACCGGAACGGGAATTTTTTAAAATAAGCTTACCCGATCTTGGCTTTCCCAAGACCCTTTTTTTTTTTTGGAAAAATCATTCCGATGAATTCACTCATGCATACACAATTCTACAATCCATGCAAATTAACATATGCTAGTAACATTCATCATACACACCACATACATGCTTACGCGTCATGCGTCTAATGTTCCGAGGAACTCATGTTTGCATTTATAATTCTACTTTTATGTAAATTATCAATCGCAACTACATCCTTAACATTCTAGCATACATGTCAAACATGTAACATCCACATCAATCATACATATTTGGCGACTGGTTTTCGGTTTTAAAATAATTTTAAACATTAGGGGCTGATTTGCAATCCATGCTTATATTCAATCACGCAAGCTTCTAGACATGAATCCTATGCATTTTCAACTATCACAACATGTCTAATCTAGTGCGCATACCATATATTTAACAAGGGATCCGCCCACAACATGTAATATCCAGCTAGCTTGACTCAGTCAAGACAACAGTTCTAATCATGCATAAATATATATTGAATGATAAACAATTGAAATTCCGCCCACTAATTTAACCAGTCCCAAAAACATAAATCTCCGAGATCCATACCCATAATCAAAACAAGGCATAAAGGTTAGCAACCCTATGAGCACTGTGTAGTCCGTTTCGAGGTTAAAAAACATTTGGTTTTAAAACTTGACCTCCCTATTTTAATTGACTTGAATTCGGTTTAGAAAACATTGTTCGGTTCAGTTAATTTCAGTCCGTTTTGGTCCGGTTCAGAAAATCCGGTTCGGTCCGACAAAAATTCGGTTCGGTCCGGTTTAAAATTTAAAATCTGGTTAGGTCCGAACCGGTCCAATAAAATAGGGTTCGATTCAACACTCAAAACCGGTTTGGTTAGATCCACATAATTTCCCTGGTTCGAACCAACCCGAATAGGTCGAACCAATTGAGAAAATCCGGTTCGATTTAATTTCGTCCCGGTTTAACATAATGGACAGGCCCAATAATTAAAATTTTAAAGGTTGGGCCGAAATGTTTACTTGTAGCCCAAGTAGGGTTTTCAATCCATTAAAAATATTAAACTTAGCACCAAGTAACATTAACTATATAAAATAATTTCCAATATTAAAAATATATATATATATATTTCGGCCATTATATAACATATACATATTTATTGCTAAATTTTATCTTTAAGATTAAATCAATCAACAATATATATATGTAAATTTTCGGCACAATATAATATATATATATATATATATATATTTTATTTATTGTCAATATGTTTAATAGGGAAACAAATAACTGACAATATATTTTCTCAATCTTTTAGGTAACTAAATCTATCAATAATATCTTTAACCCTATTTAAGTATTTTGATATATTGATAGTGATATATATTTGTATATATTATTGTGAATCGATCTTTATGTTCCCAATTATAGATATATTGTTACCTTAATTAAAAAATTAAAATATGGTAAAAAATAAAATTTCAAACAAGTTTAAATGTATGTGCCGAAATTATCTTGCTTGGTGACCAAGAAATTAAAAATTTTACCTTGAAAAATAATTAAAATTTCGGCACAAACACGAATTGGGAACAGTGGTCAAATTTTAAGACAAAATTTTAATAAGATCTACAATCCAATGTTTGATTTTGATAAATATTACACTTTTCTTGAAGATCATGGATATCAATTTAACCAAGAACATCATGAAAATTTCGGACCACCGTTATACTTAAAAATTCGAATTTTTTTTACTTTTTTTTTTTTTAATTTTTTTAAATATTACACTATAAAATTTCGGTCCAAAATTTAAATTTTCAAGATCACCAATTTATCAAAATGATGAACTCCTAACACAGACTCTGATACCACTGTTAGATTACGGAGAGTAATCACTACGGAAACACAAAACATGGTACGTGCATGTAATCGAAATTACGCAGCGGAATAGTTACACTTACCTCAACAGTTACCGTAGTCCAAGATCCTTTGTACGAGGGAGTTATTGATCCACCGAACGGAACCCGTAGAGGTTCTTGCGAAAGAAGCCCTACGTGGTGTTAGCTCCACAGCAAAGCCTCAGATCAATTCTTGGCACGGGGACAGATATTCGGAGAGTTGCTCGAAAGCAATTTGGCACACCGTAGGTGTAATATAGTTCGGCCGAAACTTGCATGTGTGGTAGGAGGATTTTCTCTCTAAAACACTCTTGTGAGGGAATTATGATTAACCCTAAATATTCCCTAACATCTCTTATTTATAGGAGGAGTAAAGTGGACAAAAATCCACTTTACCCCACTATAATATTTCAGCCGGCCTATGTAGTTGGGGATGCCCAATTATTTGGGCCTCCCATGTCAATTGGGATTTGGGTCTAGCCCAATTACCCTAGTGTGACATTTACCCAAGTTCATTAGGTAAACTATACATATTATGGGCTACTAATTACGGCACCCATCACCATATGCTTACAGTCATATGCTATCGTAGATTCCCATCTAGGCCAGAATGTCGTTGTAGACGAACTGAGTTCGTCACGACGATCTGCAAAACTTTGATCATGTCGTGTTACCCCGAAACCAAATGATCGTTTTGCTTAACCATGATTATCTTTCGAAACCTCATGGTTCATAGCCAGTCTTGATATGACTGAGGAATCATTTCCATCAAGGCGACCGAGCCCGTGTGACATGGAAAGGTCCACATTCGACATATTTTATTACGACGTTTCACACTCAAACGACTAATCTATAAATCGTCCATCCGATGTAATAATGCCATTATGACGTCGTAAGATCATAAACTCAATTTATAAATTCTTTTATTCCAATATTTCTTCAAATTCAATAATGTTACAGTCACATCACAAGCCTTCTAAACACTACGCAAGCCAAGCAGTTTTACGTGTTTTTCAAAAATATCCTTGCGTAAGGTTTAGTTAATGGATCCGCAATCATGTTTTCAGAAGGCGTGAATTCAACTGTGATCAGCTTGTCCTCTAACATACTTTTTGCATAGTTATATTTTATAGCAATGTATTTAGTCCTACTATGGTACTTAGGATTTCTGATTCCCCCTATCGTTGCTTGACTGTCAGAGTAAATGCACAAAGGCTTACTCCCGTCCTCGACGTCAAGCAAGGAAATCATTAATCTCCTTAGTCAGACAGCCTCCTGTGCATTCTTTGAGAGAGCTACAAATTATGATTCCATAGTAGTCAGCGCGACACCGGATTGCTTCTTGCTCATCCAAGAGATGGCAGCATTAGCAAGGATAAACACTCCTCCTGAGGTGGATTTGCGATCATCTAGATCACCACCGTGGTTGGCGTCGCTATATCCTATCAATTCTAGCTTACTTCCATCATAACACAAAGCATAGTGTGCCGTACCGTTCAGATATCTTATAATCCATTTGACGGATGTCCGATTGGAAACGTTGTACCAAACTCACAGCGTAACAGATGCCAAGACGAGTGCATTGCAGCGTACATCCGACTTCCTACTATACTGAGGTACTCTGCACTTTTTATCAGTTCGTGCTCTTCCAGGTTCTTTGGTCCATCACGTTTCGACATCGCACACCCAAACACAACCGGCGTATCCACAGGTTTAGCATCAAAGAGATTTAACCTTCCTAACAACTTGTTGATACAGGCTTCGTGCGAAAGACATAATCTTCTAGCACAACGATCTCTAGAAATCTTAATGCCTAGGATATAAGTGACATCACCCATGTCTTTCATCTCAAACATAGATGCTATCCAGGACTTTTATTCATTCAGGTAACTCACAACGTTCGAGGCAATCGGTATATCATCGACGTACAATGTCAAGATAAAATACTTCGAAACCTGAGGTATTAGTGTACACGCAATCATCCTCGTGAAGATTCATGAATCTGTTACAAATGATATCCTCGTGGAACCTGATGTACAATTGTCGAAACGAATGTTTAAGACTATAGATCAATCTTTGGAGTTTACAAACTTTATGTTCATTTCCAGGAGATAACAAACCCTCTGATTGCTCCATGTAGATATCTTCCTCCAAGTTCCCATGAAGGAAGGCAGTCTTAACATCTATCTGGTGCAGCTCGTGATAGAGGCTAGCAATCAAGGCCAAAATGGCTCGGACCATGGTGTAACGCACAGTAGGTGAGTAAGTCTCATCAAAGTCCACTCTGTAGACTTAGGTATACCCTTTAGCAACAAGTCGAGCTTTATATCACTCAACGTTTCCATCAACAATGAGTTTCAATTTAAGAACACACTTAGCCCCTATTGCTCTGCGTTTAGCAGGAAATTCAACTAACTTTTATACAGAATTGGATTTCATAGAGGCGATCTCTTCCTCCATTACTTTCCTCGATTCCTTTGATTGAGGTCCTTACAAAGCTTGATTAACCGTTACTGGTTCATCAACCGAAGTCAGGGTGAACAATTCACCTCTTTCAATGGGATATTTTTCAGGAGAAGTTTTATGCCTTAGATTACGTCTAGGCTCATTCCTGTCTAGAACTATACTCCCAGTGGGAACAATACTCCCACTAGGAACAATGCTACCACTAGGGACCAAAGAGTTACTCGAACCTTCTCCTACAACTTTTCTTGGACGACTTCTTTGTCTCGGGATTCCACTTCCGAGATGAATTCCTTGGTCCTCGGACTAGGAACCAAGTTGGTTGTCCCACTCACACTGGCCACAGTAGGTAGTTGAGAAATTATAGGATTTTCATCCAACGGTTCAGCAACTAGATGACCTTGATCAGGTTTTACTTGATTCGCACCTGGAGCAACTATGATTTTTGTGGTCAGAATGTCTCCTCCCACTGGATATACTATGAAAATGTCTCCATTCTCATTTACCACGTCATTTCCAATTGTTGCTCCCTCATATCTCCTATACTCTAACTTCCCTAATATATCGATAATTAATGTCACAATTTTCATGTGTACCTAACCCTAAAATTCGGCCAAATACATTGACATGAGGCCTGTTAGGTTCCAAAGTCTCGGGTCAACGGGCGGTCGACCTAAGCCTTGTCCCTCACTGGAGATGTTGCGGGTTTGGTGCTCTCGGGTTGTGTTGTCCTAGCTTGTGTCCTTCCATCCTTAGCTTCTCTTCTCCTCTCGCCCTGCAATAGGGCCAATACCAGGCACAGGGGGGGGGGTGGTGCCTGATGAACCCTCTCCGAAGCCTAAGTCAGTACGGTTTTAGAGAGATAAAGCTAGAGAGATGTCAGAGCAAAATTATGCAACTTGTCAAGATGATCAAATGAATAGTGGAGGTGTTGTATTTATAGGCAACGATGTCATTAAGGTGGCTTAATGACATCGTTAACCTTTAAACACAATTAATTATCCTTTAAACACGTAATTAAGACCTTAGGGTACGGAGAAAGTTGGCGGAAATAAACCGAGTATGGGAGTCCAAGAATGGTGCCGGGGCCCTTGGGGGGAAGGAAAATCCGACCCCCAAGGGTAGGGGTTGGGTGAGGCCACCCAACCCCTCCTAGGGGAGGTCGGGTGTGGCCACCCGACCTCACCTAGGTGAGTCTAACTTGGCCGGACGAGCGCTTCGGCCTCGTCCGGACCGTTGGTGTTTTCGCGAAGTGTTCGGGTTGAAGTTTCGATTTACAATCATTAACGGGGTAATCAAAATGAAACGAATCGGGAGTCAACGGGTTCAAATTGGGCGTATATCCATCACATGCCCCCGAGTCAACCAATGGCCTAACCCTTGATTGACTCTATTTTAGGATGGTATGACACGCGCAATTTGAAACCGGGATTTTACCTTCTTGTCAGAATGCTTACCTACCCATGGATGTGTGCCTCTTGATGGGTTCCGATGTAATCGTTAGCCCCGTTAACAGCCAATGGACGGCGAATAGGTCCAGTGGGCCTCGTGAAAAGCCTGGAAGGCCCAGAGGCCCAGCACGAAGGGTCCCGACTTTAGCGGTCCCGATGTATGAGCTGAATGCTCCCGATGAGAAGCCTCTGAGTAGGCCCCGATATGCCTTAGTAAAGGCCCCGATAATAAAGCCCCGCAGAGGCTGGACCTGTCCCGTAGAGACTGTAGGTCCTGGGTGGTGACCTAGAATGAGACAACTCTGGAGTCCCCGACAGGAGTCGAGACTTGTGATCAGAGGATAAGACCGAGAAACCCGCCTACTAGATAAGAGTAGTGGGAAGACGGTTAGAATACAGATAAACTCCCCGTGATACGCAGGGCGTGCCCGAGATACGCGGAGTACGGGTAAGATACGCGGAGCGTGGGGCGAGATATATGGAATCCCAGCCGAAATATACGGAACCATGGCGAGATACACGGAATCATGGGCACAACGGCCAAAGCATGGTCACAGGTAACTGGGCAACTCCTCCTCCTATATAAGGGAGGAAGTTACCCCAGAAAACGCATACTATCTAATACGAACTTAGACTCTTTGCTTACCACCCATTGATCACCATACTCATTTAAGCATCGGAGAGGGATTCTGGGTCACCACCAAGGTCATCCCCTTTTTGCAGGATTACGCGGAGCCCAGGAGTCCAAGCTTTCCGTCAAGGACGTAACGGAGCTTCGCCCGTGATCCAACATTGGCGCCGTCTGTGGGAAGCTTACGAAAAGTCAAGATAGCTTCTACCAGATCAATGGCCGGTGGTGGCAAGAAGAAGCAAGTTCAGGCTGGCAGTTCCCGTCCCGTAGGAACTATGAATTCCCAGTTCCCAGAACGTGTTGCTGAACAAGGTGAGAACCCCGCTCTTTCCCAGACAGGGGGGCAGGGTGATGGCTATGAGGTCTCAGTCCGAGACACAGAGAGGAACAGGCAGATGTCCCGAGTAGGGAGGAAGATGAGGCTCCCCCGAACCCGATAGGCCATGGAGGAGAAGGAGTCCCGCGAAGGGAAGAAGGGTCGTCTTCGAACTCGGAGTTGGCCAAGGCAGTAGCAGATGCTATGCCCACGTTCTTGGCCGCCATGGAGGCCTTGCTGGACAAAAGAGAGGCCGCCAGGAGGACGGAGGAGTTGCCTCCGCGAGAAGAGTTACCACCACCCCCGCCGAGGGTGGACCCAGAGGAACAGGAGGTTCCGCCCAGGAGCAAGGGTAAGGAGCCAGCACACCTGGAGAAGTTCGTGGCCGACGGCCCAGGACCAGTGCAGAATAGGACCATTCCCCTGAATGGCCCCATCACCCCCGATCAGGTGGTGAAGATCGTTAGCATCTGCATGGGTGATCAGAAGCAGATGACATCGGAGCTAAGGGATCGATCCAGCCATCCTTTCGTGCCGCGACTGATAGATACCGTCGCCCCGCCCGGGCTAGGTATTCCGACCATCAAGGAGTACGATGGTGAAGGGGACCCAGTTCGCCATGTTCAGAGGCATGTCCAGGCCTGTATGGGACGAACGTCGAACGACGACCTCATCTGTTCGTTGTTCCCGATAACCCTGGGAGAAAGGGCCATGACTTGGTTCTTCAGCCTCCCGCCAGGATGCATCACGTGCTGGGCTGATATGCACGATCGCTTCATCAAGCAGTATCAAGGTCGGAGGCGTCTTCTGAAGAGTGTGAGGTCCTTGACCCAGGTGGTGCAGAGACCCGATGAATCGTTGGCATACTACTACCAACGGTTCACTGCCAGTGCTGCGGATATTGATGAAGAAATCTCGGAAGGAGAGACTATTCGTACTTTCCTGCGGAACTTGAGCGCTCCGTACGGTTCCGACCTAATGCACAACGTAGCCGCGAAGGCTGTGTGGAGTATGGAGGCCCTGCAAGCGAGGGTGAAACAGCAAATCGACGTCCAGGAGTCGAAGATTGCTGCCGGAGAGCTCGATCCCCCGAAGTCGGGGAGAGGAAAGCCATCGTCCAAGCTATCGGATGATCGCAAAGGGAGCGACAAGTCGGAAGGGAGTAGGAACCGTGGTCGTCCGGATAAAAGAGAAGACAAGCGTCCTCCGAGGAAGGATAATCGAGAAGGTTGGGTCGTTCCCATCAATAGCTCGATGACCTCTGTGTTAGCTGTGATGGACAGACAGGGTCTCGCTCGATACCCCCCGAGGAAAGAAGGCGAATTCCTAGGAGGCCGTCCTGACCGTTACTGTCGCTACCATCGAGCCAATGGACACGACACCGAAAAACTGTCGGGAGTTGAAGAAGAAAATTGAGAAGCTGATCCAGAAGGGGAAGCTAAAAGAGTTCGTCGGAAGGGGGCGGTGCCGATCCCGTTCTAGAAGTCGGTCACGATCCCGTTCCAAGTCCCGCGACCGATCCCCGAAGAAGAAGAAGGTTGAGCCAGAAGCCTCAGGTTCGGGTGCCCGCAAGGAAAGGCGGGGAATCATCAACGTCATCCATGGAGGAATGGCGGCGGGAGGTGATACCTCTGCTTCCCGGGAGAACTACGCTTCTCGCATATCTGCCGCGGTGGTGCTAGGCAAAAGGTCCCGGTCGTGGACCTTGAAGGAGGAAATGGTGATTTCTTTCTCGGCGGGGGATCTAGTAGGCGTGGAGAGCCCTCACGACGACGCCTTGGTCGTGACCCTAGACGTGGACGGATTCGAGATGAAGCGGATCCTGATAGACGGAGGGAGTTCCTCCGACATCCTTTTCATGGACGCTCTGGAAGTCATGGGAAAGACGAAAAAGGACCTGACACAGGTGGACTTCCCGATGGTGGGATTCTCTGGTTCCACTTCTTACCAGTTGGGAATGATTACCTTACCAGTGGAGTTTGGTAGTGGCTGGAAGATGGAGAAGCGAAACGTAGATTTTGTCGTAGTGGAGTCTGCGGGGGCATACAACGCTATTATCGGGAGGACCACTATCAACCCTCTCATGGCAGTCGCTTCGACGGTCCACCAGAAGATGAAGTTCCCGACTGACAACAGAGTCGGAGAGGTCAAGGGTGACCAAGTGGCATCGCGAAAATGCTATGTTAACGCTACCCGAAGAAGAAGGAGGGAAGCCACGACTGTCCTTCAGACTGATGCTGATCCTCGAGAGAAGTTTGGGCGGCCTGCCCCCATGGAGGATCTGAAGGAGGTTGAGATTGATGGACCTCGAAGGAAGGTGAAGATCGGGTCTGCTTTGTCGGAAGAAAGAGCCCGAGATCTGATCGAGCTCTTGAAAGAGTTCAAGGAGTTGTTTGCCTGGTCACCAAGTGATATGCCAGGAATCATCCCCGACGTGATAGTGCACGAGCTGAAGATTGATCCCGCAATCAAACCTATCGCGCAGAGAAGGCGTCTGATGGGCGCGGGCAAGAGGATCGCGATCCAGCAGGAGGTAGGCAGACTGCTCGACGCTGGATTCATCAAGGAACTCCGATTCTAGACTTGGGTCGCTAACCCGGTCCTGGTGAGGAAGAGTAACGGGAAGTGGCGGATGTATGTCGACTCCGCGACTTGAACAAAGCCTATGTGGATGACATGTTGGTGAAGTCCCGACAGGTGGGAGACCATGTCCGCAACTTGGCGGTGGCGTTTGAGCGGATGAAGTTTCATCAGGTTCGTTTGAATCCGGACAAGTGCGCTTTCGGAGTGAACTCGGGAAAGTTCCTGGGCTTTATGGTGAGCCAAAGAGGATTTGAGGTGAATCCTGAGAAGTTGAGAGCAATCGAGGACATGCAGTCTCCGAAAACCCATCGGGAGGTTCATGGGTTGAACGGCCGATTAGTTGCGATGAATCGTCCAGGTGTTGAACGGTCGATCAAGGGCCAGGCATTGGCGGACTTCATAGCAGTCTACAGCACCCGATCTGGAAGAAGCGGGTCCTGTAGAGGGGGCAACCCGACTTTGAAGGCGAAGAACCCGACCATGGAGGTCCCGATAGCAGAACAGTCAGAACAGCCGAATGAGGAGAACACCTGGGAGAGGTACACTGATAGTTATTCAAGTGTAGAGGGATCGGGGGCAAGCCCCGTATTGATACCGCCCGGTGGAGGCGAGCCACGTATTGATACCGCCCGGTGGAGGCGAGCCACGTATTGATACCGTCCGGTGGAGGCGAGCCCCTGCGATATGCCTTGGCCCTGACATTTAGGGCCACCAACAATGAAGCCGATCGTGAATCAAGTCCAGGGGAACTATGAAGCCAAGAGCCCGACAATGAGGAAGTATTTGCACGAGGTGCAGACTTTGAAGGGAAGCTTCAAAAGCTTCGACATCGAGGCGAAAGCTTCAAAAGCTTCGACATCGAAGGCGATCCCAAGGGAAGAGAATGCGGAGGCAGACGCCTTAAGCAGGTTTGCTCTGGGAGTAACCCCGAGGAAAATCGGAAGGTGCACTTCTTGGAGAGGATGATTATCTCTACCATTGATCCCTCGGAGGTTTGCGCCATTGAAGTAAGATCGGAGGAAAAACAGATACCCACAAGGATGACCCCGTTGGTCACAAACTTGACTACGGGGGCACTCCCCGATGATGAAGTGGCAGCTGTCAGGCTACGCCGAATTGCGAACGATTACGTGATGGTGGACAATCAGTTATACAAGAGGGGGCATGTAAAGCCTTTTCTGAAATGTGTGGCGGAGCCTGATACAAATTGGATCCTGAGAGAGCTGCACGAGGGAGTCGCGGCCTGTCATGAAGAGGCCCGATCCATCGTGAGAAAGGCGTTGAATCTAGGCTACTATTGGCCTTCGATGAACAAGGAGGCAACGGCAATGGTCCGATCCTGTGATACCTGCCAAAGGTACGCTCCAAATATCGTGGCTCCCGCCGCGGACTTAATGCCCATCAGGAGTGCATAGCCTTTCGCGCAATGGGGGATTGACTTGGTAGGACCTCTTCCCCAAGCGAGAGGTCAGTGCAAGTATTTGCTCGTGGCCATCGATTACTTCTCAAAATGGATAGAGGCTAAGGCATTTGCCAGGACGACGGGGCAGCAGATCCTCAAGTTCCTTCAAACTCGGATCATATCCCGGTATGGGGTACCTCGAGTGTTGATCAGCGACAACGGCCCTACGTTCAATGGGACTCAGTTGAAGGAGTACCTGGAGCAATTGAACATCGAGCATCGGACCGCTTCAGTCCGCCATGCTCAGACCAATGGCCAAGTAGAATCAGCCAACAAGATCGTGATGGATGGCTTGAAGAAGAGAGTCTACGCCTTGCAGGGCCATTGGCTGGATGAGCTTGAAAATGTGCTGTGGGCTGTTAGAACAATGTTAGGTTCCGGGATTTGGGTCAACGGGTGGTCGGCTCAAATCTCGTTCCTCACTGGAGGGGTGGATGATCTGATACTCTCGGGTTGCCCTGTCTTAGCTTGTGTCTTTCCTTCCGTCGCTTCTCTTCTCCTTGCGCCCTGCAGAAGGGGCAGTACCAGACACAGAGAGGGGGGGGGGGGGGGTGGTGCCTGGTGAACCCTCTCCGATGCCTAAGTCAGTATCGTTTTTAGAGAGATAAAGCTAGAGAGATGTCAGAGAAAAATAATCCAAATTGTCCAGATGATCAAATGAATA
Organism: Clarkia xantiana subsp. parviflora; assembly: GCA_036873135.1. Taxonomy (NCBI): domain Eukaryota; kingdom Viridiplantae; phylum Streptophyta; class Magnoliopsida; order Myrtales; family Onagraceae; genus Clarkia; species Clarkia xantiana. Next base: position 16,540,092 of record JAPTYO010000001.1, read on the forward strand.
GTGGAGGTGGGGTATTTATAGGCAACGGTGTCATTAAGGTGGCTTAATGACATCGTTAACCTTTAAACACAGTTAATTAACCTTTAAACGCATAATCAAGACCTTAGGACACGGAGAAGGTAGGCGGAATAAACCGGGTGTGGGAGTCCAAGGGTGGTGCCGGGGCCCTTGGGGGGAGGGAAATCCGACCCCCAAGGGTAGGGGTTGGGTGAGGGCACCCAACCCCTCCTAGGGAGGATGGGGTTGGCCAACCCCATCCCCCCTAGGGAGAGATCGGGTTGGCCGACCCGATCTCTCCTAGGAGAGATCGGGTTGGTCCACCCGATCTCCCCTAGGGGAGATCGGGTTGGCTGACCCGATCTCCCCTAGGGGAGGTCGGGTGTGGCCACCCAACCTCACATAGGTGAGTTTGACTCGGCCGGACGAGCGCTTCGACCTCGTCCGAGCCGTTGGTGTTCTCGCGAAGTGTTCGGGTTGAAGTTTCGATTTACAATCATTAACGGGATGATAAAAAATACAACGATTCGGAAGTCAACGGGTTCAAATTGGGCGTATATCCATCACATGCCCCCGAGTCAACCAATGGCCTAACCCTTGATTGACTCTATTTTAGGATGGTATGACACGCGCAATTTGAAACCGGGGTTTTACCTTTCATCTGAATGCTTACTTACCCATGGATGTGTGCCTCTGACTCTGCCCCCTGCCTTATGAGATAGAGGAATTGTAAATGTCAGAATAGCACGGACACGTGTCTAAGCACGCATCCGTCTGAGGTGGGAGTAATAAATCTATCTTTGCTACGGGCGTAAACTCGAAAAATACACGCTTGCGTGGGGATGCGATACGAATGCGGCTAGGCGATTCATGCTTCAATTTCATGTCGGGATTTTTCTAAGTGGAGAAAAATTTCAATTTTGGTCCGAAATTTTTCTAAGTATGGGATACTAGAAAATATGTCTATAGGATGTTAACTAGGAGTGAACATGGACATATCATGAACATGAGGATGTGTACTAGCCTACATGCAAGTAGGAACATAAGGATGGGAGTGAGTATAGACATGCTGCGATTGTAGTCATGAATGTATGCATAAATATATGGCGGCCATGTGCATGGATGTCTAAATGTTTGAACACATGGGAGTGTGTACGTGGGCATGCATATGAGTGCAAGCATGAACATGTGTGTATGTATGGACGGGTTGTGAGTATAAGCATGAGTGATGACATTGATGTACCTGTAGATGTTAATCATGAATATGAGCATAAGTGCAAAGGTGAGAGTATAGAACTCTCCTTTATCTGAGGGTGAGAACTCTGCCACTCAATGGGACACAACGTTCCGCCTCCCTCGTTCTAGCGCGGGCATTGTCCATTAACCTCGTCCGTCGGCATGTGTAACATTTTTCCTTCATTCGTTGGAGCGTGTGTATAGTTCTTGACCTTTGGCATGTGTAACATTTTTCCTTCATTCGTTGGAGCGTGTGTATAGCTCTTGACCTTTGCTCTGCAGTTTGTTCCCCATAAAAGTGAGGGTGAAAATGCTTACAAGCTTTCTTCTTACCGCCGCGAGCGAAGGGGTCTATTGACATGTGTTAAGGGTTGACCCTTCCTTCGGATGTGTTGGAGCGTTGCTCCATTTGGGGAAACTAAAAGTTCGCCCTCTTCCCTTGGTGTTAAGGTTGCCCCCGTAGTAGGCGGATCTCGCCCCTCCATGAGTAAGGGTCGATCTTTGCGTTGGTTGCTCGTATAGATGACTCACTTTTGGGAAGCTTTCTTCTTCAGACAGGGAGACCTTGAAAATCGTTTTCCAAGGTAGTCAGACCAAATCTGACTGTCCTGTGTCTTGGGTGTCCGCGGTGGACTCGTATGAGGCGGGGACTCGTATGACCCCTTGTAGGTTGACTTCATGGAGAAATATATAAGGTGTAGGCAGAGCGTTCCGAATGTACCGTTGAATCGGATGAGAGGGAAGAACCCTCTAGTTCTGCTTATCAGGCCCAAAAATTTTCTAAGTCAGGGACGGCTGCTAATGCTTCTAGTATGCTCTCATTCCATTCTCTTTTCTTTGTGATATACTTATGATTGTTCCTATGTTGCTTCTTTCTTGTTGTTAGAGCGTTCTTCCCTGGTTACCGAATGGTTCTTGCGGTGGGCGAGAGTTCAAGTCAATCTAAATCCAAGGCGCGAAAACCTGACTCTGAGGTCTGGCCCTCGGCTGCCAAGGAGAAGGAAACCGCGAGAGGCTCTCCTTCCAGTGCCCCCTTGCTGACTCCCTCTCATGATAAGGAGGTAGTGGTTGAAGAGGCGCCCTCTTTGCTTGACAAAGGAAAACAACCTGTGGCTGGCGATGGGGTGATCATAGGTCTTGATGTCTCTTCTTTATCCTCTGCCCCCCAGCCGAGGGACCGAGACTCAGGTTCATTTCATCTTCATGTAGATTTGACGACTTTCGAAGGTGTCTTTGGCTTTCCTATGGGTTATGTTATTAACCCCTGCGTTGAAAATTTTTCTTTTGGTGATGGGTGTGATCATCGCCTTTCGTTGAGGTTCCTTTCTCTTGCCATGGGTCTGATTAAGATAGTGAATTCTTGCTTTGGAGTTTGTTGGAGACTGCTCTTGAGTTAGCCTCTACTAGTATCGTAGTTGTGATCGTTGTGGGGATCGTTTTGTTATATGTCCTCAATAGTGCTTGTCGTGATTCTTTGCTTCATGATTGATTTCGTGAGATATGGAGGTTGTCTTCATAATAAGGACGTCTCCTTCCTTGTATCACCCAGTGGGTTGAAATATAAGTGCCTACCTTTGATGAGCGTACGAAGTGTGTTGTTTTTCCTTTTTCTTGAACCTCCTCCTAAGGCTAGGCGTAGCCTTTTGACGTTCGTGGTCGGGATGGTGTCTTTACAATGCATGTCTTTGACAGATTTTTTATGATGTGCTGCCATGATAATCACTTCGAGGTACGTGGACATGATAGCCACTTCATGATGTGTGGGAGTGATAGCCCTTTTGTAGTGTGTGGACATGATAGCCACTTCAGGGTATGTGGACATGATAGCCACTTCAAGGTATGTGGACGTGATAGCCACTTCAAGATATGTGGACATGATAGCCACTTCAGTGTATGTGGACATGATAGCCACGTTACGATGTATGGAGTTGTGCTTGACGATGTTCAAGTCTGATACGAGCATAGGTCGCGTGAGGGCGACATGCAAGACAATAACGTTTGTCGGAGGTTGATTTGTGCGACTTGTAAGGCAATTCTCTTTTTGATGGGTCGAGTTTATTTTGAGAGCCTTGAACTTTGGATTTCATGTCTTTGCTATCCTCCTTGGTGGTGTTGGGTTCCTTTGAGATACTTCTCTTGACTTGTGCTATGGATGGTAGGATAACTCGCTACTTTTCATGATAACCTCTTGTGCTTCTGTGTATGATCCTTTGGTCATGGACTTCTCCTTTGTATATGCTTTCCTTTCCTTATCTTTCTTTTGTGCTTTTCTTCACATCATTCCTGCTATCTCATCAAGAAAAAACGTTATGTGTTCTTTATACAACTTTACTTTGAAATTACTTTTTCATGGAATCCTTCTCAGTATGGTGCGATGATCTCTTCTGATACCCTTTAAATGGTATATATGGTACTGTTAGACCAAAGATACGCTCTTGGTGGGCGTCGAATCTGTTCACGAGACAGGCTCTCGGAGGGCACTTAACGTTTCACAGGATAGGCTCCCGGAGGGCACAGGTTAGACCAAAGATACGCTCCTGGTGGGCGTCAAAATCTGTTCACGAGACTGGCTCTCGGAGGGCACTTAACGTTTCACAGGATAGGCTCCCGGAAGGCACAGGTTAGACCAAAGATACGCTCCTGGTGGGCGTCGAAATCTGTTCACGAGACTGGCTCTCGGAGGGCACTTAACGTTTCACAGGATAGGCTCCCGGAGGGCACAGGTTAGACCAAAGATACGCTCCTGGTGGGCGTCGAAATCTGTTCACGAGACAGGCTCTCGGAGGGCACTTAACGTTTCACAGGATAGGCTCCCGGAGGGACAAGTTAGACCAAAGATACGCTCCTGGTTGGCGTCGAAACTGGTAGTTTGAAATCTACCTCAAGATACGCTCTTGGGGGCGTCGAATCTGGTAGTGTTTTTTCTACCTCAAGATACGCTCTTGGGGGCGTCGAATCTGGTAGGTTGCAAATCTACCTCAAGATACGCTCCTGGGGGCGTCGAAATTCGTAGTTTTTGGAAACCACTCTCAAGATACGCTCTTGGTGCGTCGAAGGCCGTAGTATAGAAACTACTCTCAAGATACGCTCTTGGGGGCGTCGAAGGTCGTAGTATGAACACTACTCTCAAGATACGCTCTTGGGGGCGTCGAAGGTCGTAGTATGAACACTACTCTCAAGATACGCTCTTGGGGGCGTCGAAGGTCGTAGTATAAAAACTACTCTCAAGATACGCTCTTGGGGGCGTCGAATCTGTTCGCGGAATAGGCTCCCGGAGGGCACAGGGTTCGTAGTTTTAGAACTACTCTCAAGATACGCTCTTGGGGGCGTCGAATGTGTTCGCGGGATTGGCTCCCGGAGGGCTCAGAATATTACTTTACCTTGTGTTCCTTCTCGTGTAGGGTGCATTTTTGATACGCCTTTTAGATCTTTACTTGAGTTTTCTTTCCATGATATTGCCTGTTACCACGCTTTTTCTTCAATGTGGGAGATCCCCTTTCGAGGGCGATGTTTGTGTGTTGCCAACTTAGGACGAGTTCGTATAGGGAGTTGAGGATGTTTTCCTCTTATGTGACCTCTTCTAGGAGAAGTGGTATTGCATGTTCTTGTGATCTTCTGCCTCTAATCTCTTCTTTTACACTTAGGTGGACTACCAAGCACTTATTCGTTTGGTGCCCCCAAGTTGCTTGGTGGTCATACCGCCTTTCATATTTGGCCGTTGAAGGTCCCTCGTGCATTTTCTTGGTTGGGTACCCCTTATGCTCGGGGCTCCCTTGTCTGCTTGTTTGAATGCGATGAGTGTCCTTTGTAGGATTTACTCTTTCTCATGCTTGCTTGTTTCAGTCATAGGCATGGTTTGGATAATGGCTTTGTCGGATGTATCTTTAGAGGTTGGGTGGAGAGCTTTTGCTTTGGGTGGGTAGGGGTGATTTTCATTCTCTTGATAACCAGGATGCGGCAGTGTTTGTATCCTAGGGGTGCTTGTAAATTCTTTCCCCCCTTCTTTGTGTTTTAGGTTGAAAAGCTCTCTCATAGAATGGTGTCTTGAGTTGTTAATCTCGTAGGTGTGTTTCAGACTAGTCAATCTAATCTATGCTCTTTGCTCGTGCATGGGGGGGGTCTGACCGGGCTGTGAAAATCTTCTTGGAGTGTTGTGGCACTTAGTGTGGTTTGCCTTTTTCTTCACGTTGGAGTATTCTTCAATGCCTTTAGGGGGTGTCGCATTGGTCATGCTCCTCCCACCTTGAATGTTGATTATAGACTTTCTTTGCATTAGGACTTGAATCTAAAAAGGGCGTTTTCCTTTAGGTTTGCAGGTGATGCTCCATGATTTTCCATGGGTTTGCCCCCGTATTGCAAGTTATCCTTGTTGGATAACTTCATTAGAGGCTGCATTTGTATTGCGTACGTATACGTGTTTGAGGTGTGTTGAGCTGACAAGTCCCTCCGTTTTTGTTTTGTCATAACCTTCATTCATCATGTATTCGGCGTATGGCCTTAAAGGCGGGATGTTTTTCTAGTGCCCCTTTTATCGGGGTTCTCCTCTTGATGGGATGCCAGAGTCAAATGTCTTATCATTTGCAGACAAGGTGGTTGATCGAGATGTGCGTCTAGTGTGAGGGTCCTTGAAACCTTACTCCCCAAGCTTTTGAGCTCTTCTTTGGTTGGTCTTGTAGAACTATTATCCTGCCCTAAGGCTCTTGATAGGAGATGTATCTCCTTTTTCATACTCTAGTTGTTGCACTATCTCTTTTGCTAATCTTGCATCTTTAGAGTTTCTCTCTTGGTGCATGACTTCAATGACAGGATTTTCTGCCGATGTTTATTCTATTAGGACTTGTATCCTTGGTTGCCTTCCTTTCTTGTGAGATGGCGAAGGAGTGTTTGTGAACACTCCAATGTGTCGCACTTGGTAGAGGTATGCACCTAATCTTTATGGCGCTGTCTTGAATCTTCGTGTACCTATCTCTGATGAACATGTTATTCATTACATATATAGTACGGAGTCCAAGGATCTCCGGGTTAGGATCATAGTTTGAGAACAGAGACACAGTCATCTATTAGATAACCTCTTTATCTACGGAGTTTATTTTTGCAAGGATAAATGCAAGGATACTTGTAAGGATACTTGTAAGGATACTTGTAAGGATATGTGTAAGGATATGTGATCCATCCTTATTCCTGGTTCATTTGCAGTGCCGTGTCCCTAATGGGTGTGTTGGTGTTCTGACCACCTTTACTAGTAGGGGGTCCTTTGGTATTAGGTATGCCTGACTCTTCTCTAGTATCATCAATGGTTGGTCATGGGGGATGTCTGACAGACTCCCTTCGTGCACTATGGTTCTCTTCATGTCAAAGTTGGTGATACCCTCTCTTATGACTAATATATCATTGTGTGGAAATACTATGTTTTCCATATCCCTTTTTAAAAGCTTGATGATGGTGTCGCCATTCTTCTTTTGCTAGGCTTGGTGTCCTTGAGAGTTTTTGATGGAAGTGTATTCCATTACCTGGGATGAGCTTACTAGGTGTAGTTGTATCTCCTGGCTATTTTGTGAAATCATAAATATCCGCTGGAGGTGTTTGCCTCTGATGGTGGGCGTTGCCCATGTGATATGGTTTCCTCCATTTTTGGAGGGGTGAGTTCGCGGCTACCCCCTCTTATTCTAACGGGCGTTTGTGGGGAGGGCATGTTGTGACTGGTGCCCCCCTTGCATACCAATGCCAGATGGGATCCTTTGACGGACTTGGCCCTAGGATGTTTAGTGGAAGGTTATAGTAGGGGTAATCCTTTGTGACCTTCATGGTAGTTCCTCTATAGGATGTTGGGAGTGCTCAACTTATTTTTGTAAGTGAGCTTTCCATCTTGTGATCTTTCCCGGAAACTTGACCTTATAGGTGTTCTTTGGGATTGAGGAATCTGTTGCTTGTGCATCTCTTGATTGGCGACGGCCTTTTACGGATTCTTCTAGTGGTCCACCTGTGTATATATATACCACGGAGCCCAAAGGCGTCCGGTATGGTCTTTCTTGGAAAACATGTTGATATCAAGTATCAAAATATACCCCTTTTAGGGAGTTGACTTGTTATGCAGTTAAATTAAATAAGAGGATATGGGAAGGATATGAGTGTGGGGTGTTGATACCCCTTGCTTCCTTGGTAATGTAGCTGTCTTCCTCCAGTAGTCTGTGTGTATTCCTTCCACTTGAGGAATATAAGGTCGCATCCTTGCAAGGCGGACTAGGTGGAGGTGTATCCTTCATGTATGCTATGTGTGATCTCACTTCACTATGTCTCTCCATGAGACTTCCCATTGTAGTAGCTATGTGCTAACGTAGTGTGGTACTCTATGAGTCCCCTGTTCAAATCCTTGTCTTTTCAACTCCTTCCCTGTCCTAGGGGGATGTGTGCCAAGGGTTGTCATGCACAAGGGGTTTGGATCTGTCGTGCTGTATCATGGGTAGGTGGTTGCCTTGTTGTGTTGTTGGGACTATGTCTCTCTCTTTTAACTTTCCTTGATATGTCCCTTAGTCATGTCTGTAGTGATACGGACTGTATGTGTACATTGCCAGGGTGGATGTTGGAACTCCTATATCCTTGTTGGTCTGGCATGTATGTCCTCCCTTAATGCGGTGTATGTCCCTATTGGGGTACTTGGTTGAATCCATGCCTCCTTGGAGGTCTTACCTGTCTATCTGCCCCCAGAGGGGTGTATGCCCTGGCATCCTACTGTGTCTGTTGCTGCCTTGGAGGCACAGACTGCTGACTTCCCCGTGGGGGTGGCCTTTGGTTGTCTCTCCTTTGTTCTCCTCGTTGCCCTGTTCGAGGGTGCGAGTGGCGTTCTTCCGTTGGAATTTGCTCCTCTTCATGAGCTTCTTCTCCTTCCTGTCGGTGTTGCCTTTCCTGTCTATTCCTTAGGGTCTCTCTGTAAGCTAGTACCTCGTCTGAGGCGCTCATCAGCCCTGGTGTCACTGTATGTGCTCCCTGTGTGTATGCCGGCCTTGTGTTGGTTGTGTGGGCACACTTGTCGTTCCTTTGAGTCAGTATTCCATATGGGTACCCTTGAGGTTGTACCTCATAGTGGTATCCCTGTGGAGGTGCCGTGTATTGGGATGGCACTCCTTGTTGCCCCCCTGTCCCTGTGGCTTCCTAGTCAATGGAGTTGAAGCTGTGGAAGCCTCCTAGCCAGCTGGGCGTGAAGGTTCTCCTCCCTGCTTGTTAGGCTGGGGTGCCTGTGGGGTTACCTAAGACTCTGGGTGTGCAGGCAGTTTCTCTGGGTTAGGCTGCCTTGCTGGAGGTATAGACTGTCTCCTTCGCCTATTGCCCCCAGGTGGGCGGTGATGTCTAGATACTAAACTGTTCGTCATTGCTCTTGTTATTGCCAGGCTTTCTGTTCGAAGCCCACGGACGGCGCCAAGTGTTAGGTTCCGGGATTTGGGTCAACGGGTGGTCGGCTCAAATCTCGTTCCTCACTGGAGGGGTGGATGATCTGATACTCTCGGGTTGCCCTGTCTTAGCTTGTGTCTTTCCTTCCGTCGCTTCTCTTCTCCTTGCGCCCTGCAGAAGGGGCAGTACCAGACACAGAGAGGGGGGGTGGTGCCTGGTGAACCCTCTCCGATGCCTAAGTCAGTATCGTTTTTAGAGAGATAAAGCTAGAGAGATGTCAGAGCAAAATAATCCAAATTGTCCAGATGATCAAATGAATAGTGGAGGTGGGGTATTTATAGGCAACGGTGTCATTAAGGTGGCTTAATGACATCGTAAACCTTTAAACACAGTTAATTAACCTTTACACGCATAATCAAGACCTTAGGACACGGAGAAGGTAGGCGGAATAAACCGGGTGTGGGAGTCCAAGGGTGGTGCCGGGGCCCTTGGGGGGAGGGAAATCCGACCCCCAAGGGTAGGGGTTGGGTGAGGGCACCCAACCCCTCCTAGGGAGGATGGGGTTGGCCAACCCCATCCCCCCTAGGGGAGATCGGGTTGGCTGACCCGATCTCTCCTAGGAGAGATCGGGTTGGTCCACCCGATCTCCCCTAGGGGAGATCGGGTTGGCTGACCCGATCTCCCCTAGGGGAGGTCGGGTGTGGCCACCCAACCTCACCTAGGTGAGTTTGACTCGGCCGGACGAGCGCTTCGACCTCGTCCGAGCCGTTGGTGTTCTCGCGAAGTGTTCGGGTTGAAGTTTCGATTTACAATCATTAACGGGATGATAAAAAATACAACGATTCGGAAGTCAACGGGTTCAAATTGGGCGTATATCCATCAAACAACACCCAAGCAATCAACAGGAGAAACTCCGTTTAGCCTGGTCTATGGCACGGAGGCAGTCGATCCCGTGGAGATAGCGGTGGCGTCTCATCGCGCGAAATATTACGAGCCTCTGACGAACGAGGAAATGAGACGTCTAGACTTAGACTTGCTCGAGGAGAAAAGATGGAAGGCTGATGAAGTCCAGGCTCGGATGCGTTTGGCAACAGCCCGATATTATAATCGGCGTGTCAAGTCCCGACAATTCTTAGTGGGAGAACTTGTCTGGCGGAGGAACGAGTTCGTTCATCAAGATCGGATCAACAAGCTATCGCCGAAATGGGAGGGACCTTACAAGAGTGTAGGGATGCCAGCCCCGAATTCATACAAGCTAGAAGACCTTGATGGCAAGACGTTGAAACACTCCTTCAGTGGCGCACACTTGAAGAAGTATTATGTTTGATATTAAGTCGCCTTTAGAGGTGCGTGATGTTAAGCCGCCGTGAAGGGCGCAAGTTATCCATCGATCCGATACGTCCTAAGGGACGCGACAAAAGCCTTACGGGGTATGCGTAAGTCGTCTATATGATGCGGCCAAAAGCCTTAACAGGTACGGACAAAAGCCCTACGGGGTACATGTAAGTCGTCTATATGATGCAACAAAAAGCCTAGGTACGAAAAAGCCCTGATGGGTCCGCGTAAGTCGTCTATATGATGCGGCCAAAAGCCTTAACGGGTACGAAAAAGCCTTAACAGGTCCGCGTAAGTCGTCTATATGATGCGGCCAAAAGCCTTAACGGGTACGAAAAAGCCTTAGCAGGTCCGCGTAAGTCGTCTATATGATGCGGCCAAAAGCCTTAACGGGTACCAAAAAGCCTTAGCTGGTACGCGTAAGTCGTCTATATGATGCGGCAAAAAGCCCTAAAGGGTACGATTAAGCAGTCTAGTAAAGGCGCGATAAAAGCCCTTAAAGGGTACGATTAAAGTCGTCAGATTTGGCGTGGTAAAAGCCCTAGGGGGTGTGAAAAATCATCTTAAGTGATGTGCGAAATTGCCTTGAAAGGCATGGACGAGAAACCTTAAGTGGTAAGTCCTTGTGAAGCATCGGAAGGGTGTATGAAGTCATCATAAGTGATGAATCGAAGAATTGGGAGAGTCATATTCAAGAATTGTACCCAAGGTAAAAGCCTCTGACGGCGGTATCGGGAGGTATGAAGACAAAAGCCTCCGACGGCGGTATTGGGAGGTATGAAGACAAAAGCCTCCGACGGCGGTATCGGGAGGTATGAAAACAAAAGCCTCCGACGGCGGTATCGGGAGGTATGAAGACAAAAGCCTCCGACGGCAGTATCGGGAGGTACGAAGACAAAGGCCTCCCACGGTGGTATCGGAAGGCGTGAAAGCGAAAACCTTCGACAAAGAGGTCAAAAGATCTGGACTGAAAGACATGACGAACTAAAAGTCCCCCATGTCTTGGGGGCAAATGATGGGTTCCGATGTAATCGTTAGCCCCGTTAACAGCCAATGGACGGCGAATAGGTCCAGTGGGCCTCGTGAAAAGCCTGGAAGGCCCAGAGGCCCAGCACGAAGGGTCCCGACTTTAGCGGTCCCGATGTATGAGCTGAACGCTCCCGATGAGAAGCCTCTGAGTAGGCCCCGATATGCCTTAGTAAAGGCCCCGATAATAAAGCCCCGCAGAGGCTGGACCTGTCCCGTAGAGACTGAAGGTCCTGGGTGGTGACCTAGAATGAGACAACTCTGGAGTCCCCGACAGGAGTCGAGACTTGTGATCAGAGGATAAGACCGAGAAACCCGCCTACTAGATAAGAGTAGTGGGAAGACGGTTAGAATACAGATAAACTCCCCGTGATACGCAGGGCGTGCCCGAGATACGCGGATTACGGGTAAGATACGCGGAGCGTGGGGCGAGATATATGGAATCCCAGCCGAAATATACGGAACCATGGCGAGATACACGGAATCATGGGCACAACGGCCAAAGCATGGTCACAGGTAACTGGGCAACTCCTCCTCCTATATAAGGGAGGAAGTTACCCCAGAAAACGCATACTATCTAATACGAACTTAGACTCTTTGCTTACCACCCATTGATCACCATACTCATTTAAGCATCGGAGAGGGATTCTGGGTCACCACCCAGGTCATCCCCTTTTTGCAGGATTACGCGGAGCCCAGGAGTCCAAGCTTTCCGTCAAGGACGTAACGGAGCTTCGCCCGTGATCCAACACCTCTGACTCTGCCCCCTGCCTTATAAGATAGAGGAGTTGTAAATTTCAGAATAGCACGGACACGTGTCCAAGCACGCGTCCGTCTGAGGTGGAACTAATAAATCTGTCCTTGCTACGGGCGTATACTCGAAAAATACACGCTCGCATAGGGATGCAATACGAATACAGCTAAGCGATTCATACTTCAAGTTCACGTCGGGATTTGCCTAAGTGGAGAAAAATTTAATTTTGCTCTAAAATTTTTCTAAGTATGGGATGCTTAAAAATATACCCATAGAATACTAACTGTGGTAAGTGTGAGTTTAACCACGGTTAATGGGAACTAGGGGTATCAGTTTTTAAATCTGACCCTTGAATTTTTCCATCCTAAAAATCAACGGTGTTGATTTGGCGATTTAGAAAAAACCCTATTCTCTTGTACTATAAAAGGGGTAAGTGATTACCTCATTCTCATTGTCCTTTTTCCTTTCCCTTCTCTTTTAGTCGGTTACGATCCTTGGTTGGATTCGTTTCTTGGGACGCGTGTCGTATTGAGGTACGTGCCTTTTGCTTTTGTGTAAGTGTCGTTTTTGGGAGACATAATCCTGTCTCTTCCTTGGTTGTTTCTTTACCTGTCTTGTTTTTGATTTGTGGGTCTTCATGGTGATATAGTCCTGGTTGGTTCATCCTCTTTTGATCTTCTTGCCCCCGTGTTTCTGTTTGCTGGCGTGTGGGGTCTTCTATACTGAGATTATGATTATCTCCTTTTGTCCCCTGCCTCTGCATGTTGGCCAGTGGGGTCTCTCTATGCTGGGGGTTATAACTATCTCCCCTTGCCCCCTGCCTCTGCCTGTTGGCCAGTGGGGTCTTCCCATGTCACCTTACTATTATTACCTTTTGGCTTTGTATTCGTCGTTTTAGGAGAATGAGTTTTATGTTATGTCCACTGTCCGCTTTCTGTTTTCCTTGGGCTAAGCTTGTATTTTTTCGATCAGTAGAACTCTCCGGTGATTGATGAGGAGTAAGAGGCCAGTACGGGTGGGAGTAGTTAACTCTGGGACCGGACCTTCGATTGCAAAAAGATCGGTTTTTTATGGTGCGTGGAGGTGTCCTCTAATTGGAGGTAAGGGCGGAGGTGATGTTAGGGTACCATCTTCTTTCTATATTGATGCCCCCCAATCGAGGGTCCGGGAGCCATCTTTTTCTTCTTCCTTGTTTGGTAAGTCCTCGAATATCTGAGTTTCCTTAGTGTATATTGGTATTTACTCTGTACCTTGTTGTAGGTAGACTTCGTCTTCCGCGTCTGAGTCGGAAGGAGCTGTCTCGTCCTCCTGTTGATGGAATTGTTGGGTCTGAGTGGGCGCCTTATTATGGGCGTGGGGCACGTTTTGACAATCAATCTTCTTTACAAACTCCTGAGGTTGGAGTTCGTGTTCTGCAGTCTGCTGTTCCTCCTGCCGATCGTGTGCCCCCTTCTAAAGGGTCGGAGGCAACTTATGAATTGGCTCGTGATGTGTTGGCTCGCTATGCTTCTGTAACTTTTCTTAGCCGTGTTTACTCTTTGGGACATTTCATTTTTGCTTTATATGTCTCATCCTTTGTTTTTGTCGCAGGGTATTGCCGACCTTGTTAATTTATCCACCCTTGTTATTGATCTTTCTGAGGAGAGAAAAGTGCACGAGGACACTTGTGTCTCCCTTAACTCCAAGCTTATTAGTTGTTTGGAGCATAGTCGTATCACCGATTTGCAGTGCAGAGATTTGGAGTGTCGTATTGCCCTTCTCAAGGAAGAGGTTGAGGCCTTGAGACAAAGGTCTTATCGCGATGAAGTACTTCGGGCTGCTGAGTTGGTGTCCCTTGAGGAGATGTTTCGTGTGGAGGCGAAAGGGTGTGCTATTGCTGAGTATAAGGCTTCTTCCTCTTATCAGGCTGCTATTGATGTACGCTGCTCTGTGGCTAAGCGTATTTCTTTAAAGGCGATTCTCGAGCGTATGTATATGATTGCTCCTGACTTTCCTTTTTCTCAGCTTGGTGATTTGTCTGACTTCGCTGTTAGGCATATTGCTAAGATGAGGAAGTAATACACCTATCTCTTGTGGTGGTCTCGCGAGTTTGTGGATTGAGGTTCTTCTTAGAGTTTGAAACTCCACCTTTCCTAGTTTTGCCATCTTTGTTTGATACACTTGTCTTTACTCATGGTATATATGGCAGGGTGATTATCTTTCTTCTCATGATATCTCCCTGTGCCTTAGTGTGTAGCTCTTTGGTTATGGACTATTCTCTTGGTGTGTTTCCTTTACTTATCCTTCTTTTGTGTTTCCCTTCATGCCATACCTGCTATTTCATCAAGAAAAAACATTATGTGTTCTTCATACCACTTTACTTTGAAATTACTTTCTCATGGAATCCTTCTTAGTATGGTGCGATGATCTCTTCTGATACCCTTTGAATGGTATGTATGGTGTTGCTAGAGCAAAGATACGCTTTTGGTGGGTGTCGAAACTGTTCGCGAGATACGCTCCCGGAGGGCGTCGAAACTGTTCACAAGATACGCTCCCGGAGGGCACCAGTAGTTAGACCAAAGATACGCTCTAGGTGGGCGTTGAAACTGTTCACGAGATACGCTCCCGGAGGGCGTTGAAACTGTTCACGAGATACGCTCCCGGAGGGCACCTGTAGTTAGACCAAAGATACGCTCTAGGTGGGCGTTGAAACTGTTCACGAGATACGCTCCCGGAGGGCGTCGAAACTGTTCACGAGATACGCTCCCGGAGGGCACCAGTAGTTAGACCAAAGATACGCTCTAGGTGGGCGTTGAAACTGTTCACGAGATACGCTCCCGGAAGGCACCAGTAGTTAAACCAAAGATACGCTCTAGGTGGCGTCGAACTGGTAGTTTGAAATCTACCTCAAGATACGCTCTTGGGGGCGTCGAATCTGGTAGTGTTTTTTCTACCTCAAGATACGCTCTTGGGGGCGTCGAATCTGGTAGGTTGCAAATCTACCTCAATATACGCTCCTGGGGGCGTCGAAGGTCGTAGTTTTAGAAACTACTCTCAAGATACGCTCCTGGAGGCTTCGAAATTCGTAGTTTTTGGAAACCACTCTCAAGATACGCTCTTGGGGGCGTCGAAGGTCTTAGTATAGAAACTACTCTCAAGATACGCTCTTGGGGGCGTCGAAGGTCGTAGTATGAATACTACTCTCAAGATACGCTTTTGGGGGCGTCGAAGGTCGTAGTATGAATACTACTCTCAAGATACGCTCTTGGGGGCGTCGAAGGTCGTAGTATAAAAACTACTCTCAAGATACGCTCTTGGGGGCGTCGAATCTGTTCGCGGGATAGGCTCCCGGAGGGCACAAGTTTCGTAGTTTTTGGAACTACTCTCAAGATACGCTCTTGGTGGCGTTGAAGGTGTTGTTGACTTGACGTCATATCTGTGTAAGGATAACTCAATGATTATATCATCCCCTTCTTTAAAAAATACTTTTGAGTAACTTCTACTTCATTAGGAGTGTTCAAGGCTTTATGTACACATGGGATGCCTTGGGTGGATCAAGGCACCCTTTGGAGGAAATCAAAGATAGTTGTAGAGTTGGAGTAACTTCGTGAGTTCTCCTTCTCAAAAGTTGTTTTTGAAAACTTCAACAATTATATGTAATGACTTGAAATAACTTCAAGGATATGATCTTTTGCTTGTGCCGCCTTCCTAGACGTAGTACTTCTTTAGGTGTTCCCCACTGAAGGTGTTTGTGGAGATATACCCATCCCCATCCTCTAGGCGGTAAGCATTTGCGTATAGAACTGATGCTATCTTATACGGCCCTTCCCATTTTGGAGATAATTTTCTGACTTGGTCTAAATGTGAGAACTCGTTCTTTCTGAGCACTAGTTCTCCTATGTGGATTTGCCTCTCCTTGACTTGGCGGTTGTAATATCTTGCGGATACCAGGCGCATTCGTGCCTGTGCTTCTTCTGAATTCCATCTTTTATCCTCCACCATGTCTAAGTCTAAGAGCCTTGCTTTGTTGTTCTCATGTTCTTCAAAGTACGTGGTTCTTAGTGATGATACCTCCATTTCTGCTGGTGCCACCGCCTCGGTCCCGTATACCAGGCCAAATGGTGTTTCTCCTGTGGCTATCTTTGGTGTTGTCCGCACTGCCCATAGAACATTTTCCAGCTCATCTACCCAACTTCCCTTGGTAGCATGGAGTCGTTTCTTTAGGCCTTCTAGTACTATTTTATTTGCCGACTCTACTTGCCCATTTGTCTGAGGGTGCTTTACTGATGCGAAGCGGTGCTCTATATTCAGCCTTTCGCAATACCATTGCAGTTTCTTGCTTTTGAATTGTGGGCCATTATCACTTATTATTGCCTTTGGGACTCCGTACCTCGAGACAATGTGAGATTGAATGAAGTTAACGACTTGCTCGTCTGTTGTCTTTCCCATTGCCTTTGCTTCTATCCATTTGGAGAAGTAGTCTATTGCTACTATTATGCAAGTTTTCTGCCCTTTTGTTCTTGGTAGGGGGCCTATTAGATCGATTCCCCACTGTGCGAATGGCCAAGCTCCCGAGATGGAACTTAGTTTTGCTGCTGGGGCTGTTATATTTCAGGAGTACCTTTGGCAGTGATCACATTTTTGCACCAAGTCTGCTGCTTCTTTGCTCATTGATGGCCAATAGTATCCTAGGTTGTAGACCTTCCGGATTATTGATCGTGCTCCTTCATGGCACCCCGCATCTCCTTCCTGGAGTTCTGCAAGTACTCTCTCTGTTTCTGGATATGTTATGCATTTGAGGAAGGGTGTGGAGTACCCTTTCTTGTAGAGTTCATTATCCATCACTGCATAGTTTCTAGCCATCCTTTCGATCTTGACTGCCTCTACCTTATCCTTTGGGAGCTTTCCTTCCACGATGTATTGACGCATTGGGGTCATCCAGGCTTCTGCTTCATCTATTACTAGAACCTCCATTTGTTCTATCACTGATTGCATTCTTTGCTCTACAAAGTGAACCTCTTTGCCTGCTTCTACCCCTAGGGCTAGTTTGCTTAAGGTGTCCGCCTCTTGGTTTTGTTCTCTTGGGACTGACTCAATGTTGAAGCTTTGGAAGCTCTTTATTAGGTCTCTGCCTTGTTGTAAGTACTTCTGCATGTTTTCAGACTTTGCAGTGTAGATTCCTTTCACTTGATTGACAACTAGTTGAGAATCGCACTTAGCTCTTAGATGCTTTGCCCCTACTCCTTTGGCTATTCTCAAGCTTGTTATCAGCGCTTCGTATTCAGCCTCATTGTTCGTTGCCTTAAAGGTAAGTGCCATGGCATAGCGCAGAGGTGTATCGCTATTTGGTGGGTATAGTAGGAGGCCTGCACCTGAACCTCCCCCGTTGGACGACCCATCAGTATGCATCTTCCATAACTCTTCTGATTGTTTCTCCTGACTACTGCTCGCCTCCCTTGTATTTTTGATTTCTCCCAAGTCTTCATCTGGATTAATTCCGGTGAATTCGGCAATAAAATCTGCTAGAGCCTGCCCTTTTATAGCTGTTCTGGGGGCAAAGCGAATACGAAACTCACTTAATTCAATTGCCCACTTGGTCAGTCTCCCCGATGTGTCTGGTCTTTGGAGGAGGCGTTTCAATGGTTGGTCTGTGAGGACTGTTACTTCGTGCCCATGAAAATATGGTCTCAACTTTCTTGCTGATATAATCAGTGCATAGAGGTACTTTTCTATTGGCAAGTAGTTGATCTCATACTTTGCCAATGTTTTTCTTACGAAGTATACCGGCAATTGTGCAGCGTTTTCTTCTTTTATTAGCACTGAGCTTACTGCCACGTTGCTCACGGAGATGTAGAGGTAGAGGGGCTCCCCTGGTGTAGGCTTTGCTAGGGGTGGTAGTGTCTTTAGATGTTGTTTGAGCTGTTGAAAGGCTTCTTCACATCTTGGTGTCCATTCGAATTTCTTGTTTGCCCTTAGTACCTCAAAGAAGGGTAATGCCTTGTCTCCTATTTTGGGTAAGAATCTGTTAAGAGCTGCCAACCTCCCGTTCAATCGTTGAACCTCTTTGTGCTTCGTAGGTGACTGCATTTCTTCAATTGCCTGTAGTTTTTCGGAGTTTACCTCTATGCCCCGCTGACTTACCATGAAGCCTAAAAACTTCCCTGATTGTACCCCAAATGCACATTTTTTCGGGTTTAGGCGGACTTGGTATTGTCTCAATCTCTCAAACGTTGAGCGAAGGTTCTCCACATGGTCTTTCTTCTCTTTGGATTTGACGATCATGTCGTCCACGTATGCCTCCATTGTCTTTCCTATCATGTCCCCGAAGATTTTGTTGACCATTCTTTGGTATGTCGCTCCAGCATTTATGAGTCTGAAAGGCATCACCGTGTAATGGTATATCTCGCTATCAGCATAGAATGCTGTGTGAGGGGCGTCTTCAGGGGCCATTTTTATTTGGTTATATCCTGAGTATGAATCCATGAAGCTCATTAGTTGGTGACCTGATGTTGCATCCACTAACTGATCTATTCTTGGTAGTGGATATGAGTCTTTAGGGCATGCTTTATTTAGGTCGCGATAATCGATGCACATTCTCCAGCTTCCCCCCGCCTTCTTTACCAACACTGGGTTTGCCACCCATGTTTGGAATCTAATCTCCTTGATGAAATTTGCCTTCAATAGCTTTTCCACTTCTTCCCGGATAGCTATCTTTTTGCTTCCTCCCATTGGCCTTACCTTTTATGTTATTGGTCGCGTTGCCGCGTCTATATTGAGCTTGTGTGAGATTACTTCTTCTGATATTCCTGGCATATCGCTTGGTAACCAGGCGAACAGATCTTTGTATTCCCTTAGTAAAGCTACTAAGTGGTTTTCCTCTTCCTGAGATAAGGTAGTCCCGATTTTTGTCTTCCTATCGGGTTCTTCTATGAGTATTTCTTTTAATTCCTCCATGGGGGCTGGTCTTCCATGATCTTCTCTTGGGTCCTCATCTATTAGTAGGACCTCTCTTGTTTTCTTCTTCTTGCTTAGTGCGATCCTTGCACATTTCCTTGCTACCTTCTGGTTACCCTTTACTTCTCCTATTCCTTGGCTTGTGGGGAATTTCATTTTCTGATATAGTGTTGATTCTACCATGCCCCATTTGTTGATTGTGGTGGTACCCAGGACTCCATTGTATTCCTCCATTTCTTCTGTGATGAAGAAGGGGACATCGATCTTTAACTTCCTCTGGCCTATGCCCAATGTCACAGGTAGTGTGATTGCCCCCAGTGGGTATGTTGGTTCCCCTGAAAATCCCACCAAGGGGGAGTGAACCTGTTTTATGCTACTTGGCCTTACTCCCAGTATGTTGAGGACTTTCTTGCTAATGATGTTGGGTGAGCTTCCACTGTCTACCAGGATTCTTCCAATGTCCATATCAGTGATCTTCATTGTTATGACTAGGGCATCCTTGTTGTCTGGTAACACATGCTCCATGTCTCTTCTTGAAAATTTTATTATATCTTCTCTCTTTCCTTCTGCTTGTTCTTCCTTTGGTTTAGGGTTCTCTAACTGTGCCATATACGCTTCTCTAGCATTCGCTGACTCTCCTCCAGCTCCATAACCTCCATGAATGACATATACGCTTGCCATCTGGCTGGTGATAATTAGGCTTTCTATTCGAAACCCACGGACGGCGCCAAGTGTTAGGTTCCAAAGTCTCGGGTCAACGGGCGGTCGACCTAAGCCTTGTCCCTCACTGGAGATGTTGCGGGTTTGGTGCTCTCGGGTTGTGTTGTCCTAGCTTGTGTCCTTCCGTCCTTAGCTTCTCTTCACCTCTCACCCTGCAAGAGGGGCAATACCAGGCACAGAGGGGGGAGGGGGGGGGGTGGTGCCTGATGAACCCTCTCTGATGCCTAAGTCAGTACGGTTTTAGAGAGATAAAGCTAGAGAGATGTCAGAGCAAAATTATGCAACTTGTCAAGATGATCAAATGAATAGTGGATGTGTTGTATTTATAGGCAACGATGTCATTAAGGTGGCTTAATGACATCATTAACCTTTAAACACAATTAAGTATCCTTTAAACACGTAATTAAGACCTTAGGGTACGGAGAAGGTTGGCAGAAATAAACCGAGTATGGGAGTCCAAGAATGGTGCCGGGGCCCTTGGGGGGAAGGAAAATCCGACCCCCAAGGGTAGGGGTTGGGTGAGGCCACCCAACCCCTCCTAGGGGAGATCGGGTTGGCCCACCCGATCTCCCCTAGGGGAGGTCGGGTGTGGCCACCCGACCTCACCTAGGTGAGTCTAACTTGGCCGGACGAGCGCTTCGGCCTCGTCCGGACCGTTGGTATTTTCGCGAAGTGTTCGGGTTGAAGTTTCGATTTACAATCATTAACGGGGTAATCAAAATGAAACGAATCGGGAGTCAACGGGTTCAAATTGGGCGTATATCCATCAAGGCCGAAATATTTAAAATATTTTACATGCAATTTTTTGCCAAAAACACAAATTTTATGGTTAGTGGTCAAATTTCTAGATCAAATTTTACTAAGATCAATAATCCAATATTTAAGTTTGATAAATGTCATGTTTTTCTTGAAGATCATGAACACCAAGTTTTACTTAAAAAAAAAATCATGAACTGTCAGTTTTACCAAAAACTCAAGAACACCAATTTCATCAAAATTATGAACTCCCTACACAGGCTCTGATACCATTGTTAGAATTAGGGGACGATAACTACGGGAAAAAAAATCATATGGTACATGCTATGTAGAAAATTGCGCAGCGGAAAGAAGGCACATACTAATATTGCTTTCTGTAGCCTAGGAGCGTCACAGGGAGTTCACGATCTGCCGGACAGGTCCTGTAGGAACTCTTGTGAAGGAAAAATCTACAATAGTCTCCACAGCAAAGCCTCTTTTCAATCTAGTCACTTGGATGGATCTCCGGGGTAATTGCTTGAAACAATTCGGCACCTCCTTGGTGTATGTTGTGGTTTGGCCGAACCTCACAAGAAATAGGGAGAGGGATTTCTTTTGTCTCAACCTAAAGTGCGAAACTGATTAACCTTAAAGAAATCCCTAACACTCTCTATTTATAAGAGGTAGTAGGTTAAAACCCACCTAGAAAAATCCCTAGTTTCGGCAAGTAGGATATATGTGATAGTTATTATGAACAAAAACATGTGTACATGCCAGGTAAACTAATTATCCAGCCGAATAGAGACACATACCAATTATTTCTTTCCGTAGACCCAAGATCTTAAAGGGAGTTCACGGTCCACTTGACAGATCATGTAAGCATTCTTGTTAAGGAATCGTCTACACAAAATGGTCTCCACAGCAAAGTCTCTTGTCGAGTCCTCGCAGGGATGGATCTCTGGGATAATTGCTCAAAGCAATTTGGCACCTCCTTGGGACTAGTTTCGGCCGAACTATAGCTAATAGGGAGGAGGGATTTCTTTTGTCTCAGCACTTAGGAAAAGGGAATGATTTTCTAAGTAACCCTAAAGAAATCCTGACACCCCCTATTCATAAAAGGAGGTTGGAAAAACCCACTTCACCACATAGATAGTTCGGCCGGCCACAATTAGGAGAGGGAATGCCCAATTTTGGGTCTCTCGGGTCAATTGGGATTTTAGGCCTAGCCCAAAATCTCTAATGTGACATTACCCAATTACATAGGTGTTGGACTTATATTAAAGGGCTCCTATTACGACGGCCCATTCGCCAAATGCCAACAGCTCCCACTCGCTGGAATGGGAGGGTGCCTGTTAATATGTTGTCGACCAACACATCAACATTTTTTCTTCGATCCTGCCTTGCTTCGTGTTAGCATTTGGGGTTATGGGCCACTGTAATTGGTAGCCCATTTATTAAAGTCTAAGTACCTAAGAAATCAGGACTAAGTCACATTAGGGATTTTGGGCTAGGCCTAAAATCCGATGTGACATGGGAGGCCTAAAATTGGGCCTGAACTTGATATGAGGAGGTGGGATTTTTCCCACCTCCTCTCCTATATATAGGGACCTTGGGGTGACTTCTTAAGTGCTAATTCTCCATTTCCAAGTGTTGAGATTAAAACCATCCCCCTAGGTTTAGCTAGTTTCGGCCGAACCAACACCAAGGGTGGTGCCTAAATTGCGACAAGAAATTCCCTCCAAGTAAGATCCATCCCGCGAGAATCGAAGGAGGCTTTTGTGTGAAGACCAAACCTCGTAGGGCTTCTCTAACAGGAACCTCTACGGGGTACCGGTCGGTGGATCGAGAAGTCCCCTAGAAGATCTCGGGCTACAGAAATCGTTAAAGGTATGTGCACTTTCTTCCGCTGCGTAATTAGTTACCATGCACGTATCTAGGGTTTCGTTTCTGTAGGATTAGTCACCATAATCCATCAGTGGTATCAGAGCCTGTGTTAGGGAGTTTGTGTTTTTGATAAAATTGGTGTTCTTAGTTTTTCTAATTATGGCCGAACCGAAATTTTAAAATTAGGGTTCAAAGTTTTAAAATTTGCGATTTTATGGGTAATACCATGTTGGCCGAAATTTTCATGATGTTCTTAGTAAAATTTGATGTTCATGATCTTCAAGAAAAGCAAGATTTTATCAAATTTCAACTTGATCGTGACAAGATTTTATCTTGAAATTTGACCACAAACCCTAATTTGGTGTTAGTTTCGGCCGAACCCACTATAGGTGTTCAAGGTTAAATTTTTGATTTCTTAGTCCACAAGTAACCCTATAGTGACCGAAATATTTTTAAAATATTTTACTAAAACCGGCCGAAATTTTTGTTACCAAAATTAGGACAATATTCACAAGATAATTGTGAGTATATTCACTATCAATATATCTTGCATGTTTTTAGGAATATAGATAATATATATATTTATAGATTAGTTGCCTAAAGATTGAGAAAATATATATTATTGATGAAATATATGTATATTCGTAGTATATAATATTGACAATAATATATCCTAGAATATATATATATATATATATTTATCGTTTATTGATTATATATTCATAAATATAAAATCTTGACAATAAATATATATATATATTTGTGCAGAAAATTGGATAAAATTTATTGATAGTTACTTAGAGGCCAAGTTAAGTTTTTAGTGGACTTTAAAACCCTACTTGGCCCACCAGTAATTATTCGGACCGAACCCTATGGGTTATGGAACGGTCCAATTTTAGCACATCCGGGTTGGGTCAACCAACCTGGAACACCACGTGGACCAAACCGGACCGGACGGGTTAAACCGGACCGAACCGGTTCGGGTTAAGCGGATTAGTTCGGAGCGGGTCAAACGCTGGGTTTTCTCAATTGGTCCGACCCATTCAGGTAGGGTTGGACCGGGGCAACTAATATGGGTCAAACCGACCCAGTTTGAGTGTCGAACCAAACCGAATCCTATTTTAAAACCGAACTGGTCCGGCCGAACCCTAGTACCGATCCGGACCGGTCCGAACCGGTCTGAAACGAATCAGAATTAATGTGAGCTGAATTAATTAAATAAAATAGGATGGTCAATTTTTTAAATCCAAATGTTTTCGACTTTAAATTACCTACACAATGCTCACAGGTTTAAGTTATTCGCGTTTTAATTAAACTTGATGCCTAGTTTCGATTATGGGGATGGATCTCGAAAATGCATCATTTTGGGACAGAATCATTTAGTCGGCTGAATTGCAATTGTTATTTAATTGATATTATTGCATGATTAAAACTGTTGTCTTGACTATGTGAAGTTAGCTAGATTTTGCATATTGTGGGCTGAGCCCTGGTTTTCAATTAAGTTTGAACTTCACTCCCATTGGGAATAATGCTCGTTATCGGTGCAATACTCCCACTGGGAAGAAGGGCGCTACTTGAACTTTCACCAACAAATTTTCTTGGACGACCTCTATGTCTCGGAATTCCACCTCCGAGATTAATTCCACGGTTACTATGACTGGAAATCGGGTTAGTCGTACCAGCCGTACTTGTTAAAGTAGGAAGTTGCGGTAAAATTGGATTTTAATCCATGGGTTCGGTAGCATGATCAGGTCCGAATTGATTCGCATCTGCAACAACAGTGATTGTCCATCTTCATTTACCATATCATTCACTTGTGTTGCTGCCTCAATTCTCCCACTCGAATTGAGTGGGACCTGATCGTCAGCCTCTAGTTCAATCAAAACTTCATTTGTTTTGATGTTTCCAAGCGTAGGAAATTCGTCCTCAAGGAATGTAACGTCTCTAGACTAATGTTCAACCATGCCACCATTCTCCTGAGTTGCGACGAACACGTATCTCTTAGAGTTCTCAGAGTACTTTATGAAGATACTCTTCAACCCTCTAGGTCCTAACTTGCCATATCGGCTGTCAGATTGATGCGTGTATGCTTCACAACCCCAAGGTCGCAGTTTGGTAAGATCGACATCTCTACCAAACCACAGCTCATATGGCGTCGTGGTTACCCACTTTAATGAGACAATGTTTATTACATGTGTTGCAGTCATAAGTGCGTCAACCCAATAAGAGATCGACAACTTTTCCCGCGACATCATGGTCCTTACCATGTCCAGGAGTGTTCGATTACGTCGTTCAGCCAAACCATTTTGCTGTGGTGTGTATGGGATCGTAACTTGGTGTACAGTTCCCTTTTAATCGCACAATTTCTTAAACTCATTAGAGAGATATTCTCCACCTCTATCAATGTGAAGGGTTTTCACCTTTCGCTCCTGCTGATTCTCTACGAGGCATAGAAAGATTTTAAAGAAATCAATAGCCTCGGATTTATGAGAAATCAGATGAGTAAACCCATACCGGGTGACATCGTCGATGAAACTGACAAACAAACGATTACTACTCCTTGCGGTAACATTCACGGGTCCACAAACGTCATAATGAATTAAATTCAATGGATATTCGGCTCGTAGTGATTCAGCGAATGACTTGCGGGTTGACATTCCGGCTAGAATATCCTCACAACTGGTTTTCACTACTTGTGTGGTGCCCGGGAGTAGACCTCTCCGAGCAAGGGTTTGAACCCTGTCATAGCCTATATGTCCCAACCTCGCATGCCATATGGTTGCATTTGTTTCTGCTTCTTTAGACGACAATGAATACATTCAGTTCGAAATTCCATGCTCATCATAAAAGGTTTTACCTTTATTGATTCGAACAAGGGATTTCTCAAATGATAAAGTAAAGCCATCATTCATAAGAGAAGTAACATAAACAACATTCCTTCGAATTCTAGGAGCAAAAAGGACATTTCAAGGAGTAAGGTTCTGTCATTGCTCCTAGGCAATTGCAGCTCCCTATTCCTTCGACGTCAACTTGAGAGTTGTCACCTATATATATCCTTTTTGAATCCTTCGGCATTCGTCTGAACACAGCAAACATATTCTTGTTCTTGGTTATGTCGTCAGTTGCACCTGAATCATGAATCCAAGAGGAATTTGAATCAGTTTACATGACCGTGGAGGAAACTAAAGTTTCCTAAACATATCCAATGTCGCATACCTTGTCAGTATGCAATTTGCTAGGCCAAGTTCCATCGCCTATTCGGCGAGGAATAGAGTCCTTGCAAACAACCTCCGATTTTAACTGGAGTTTGCTATGTTCAGGTTTAGTCAACATTTTACCGTTGACAGCCTGTTTTTTCTTTCCCTTGCCCCTTTTTCTTTCCTCTGTCCAGTAGGTTGTTTTGGCACAACGGTCTCTTCGTAACCGGTGTCAATCGAGATTGTTCCATCTCGATGATCTTCATGACACTAGGGAGATCCAACACCGAGATTCTGAGGGTCAGTAAAGTCATGGTCGCTCTCTAGGACTTTGGGAGTATCACAATTATGGCTTGAATTTTGTCCCATTCAACCATCTGACTCTCTTCCTCGATCGGTTTTATCATGCTAAGGAGTTTATGTGCTTTTTCAAGTACATTGGTGTTGTTGCTCTTTAGACATTCGTCCAAAGCCGGTATAGGTGGGTGTAGTGTAATTGCTATCCCACTCCCATATTTTAGGAAGAGGGCATCCCATATATCCTTTGCGAAATGAATATCCTTTTGCACGGTTTCGATGTGCGAAGGCATCTGCGACAGCAAAACATCCTTAGCCCTTTTGTCATCCTGCTCCCACTTGAAGTGGGCATATGCGAAGCCTCTGGTTAGGCCTACATCCGGACAGGTCATCGTTTTCTGAATGTGGTCTAATAGACCTTCGTCTTCTAGCAGATTACTGATGCGTTTGCACCATGAGTCGGAGTTCGTCTCAGTCAAAAGTTCATTTTCACTAGATGAATCCATCTTTGCTTTCATTTGATACTAACATAATGATAATTTTGCATAAGGGGGAAGACAAAACCTTTTTGAAAAATAAATTATATTCATCGGACATCTATGAGATATAAGATATCAAATAATGATTCCTCAGACATCTAACCCAACCGACCAACAGTAAAGCTTGAAGGAAGGGGGGTCGTGAAAGAGTTCACATAACCGCTATCTTCTTTCTAATAGATCAGTCTTTTAAAATGGTTTAACCGCTTTAACCGGAATGGAAGGTTTTAAAAACACCCGATCTTGGCTTTCCCAAGGCCCTTTTGAAAATGTATCTAGGAACTATTGTTTGCACATATAATTCTACTATCCTAGTAAATTATCATGGCATATCACATCCAAGAAACCAAACACATCTCATGCATACGCGTCATGCATCTAATGTTCCGAGGAACTCATACTTAGCATATATAAATCTACTTCCTAAGTAAATTATCACATGCTAATACATTCTGAACATTCATGCATACGCATCATGCGTGATCAAACCATACAAACATGCATATTTAGCGACTGATTTCCGTTTTAAAAACATTTGGGCTGATTTGCAATTCACGTTATAAATCAATCATGTGTACTTCTAGACATGAATAATAAGTGCAACCATCACAGCATGTCTATCCTAGTGCACAAGTCATTAGTCTCAAGATATGGAGTTCCAAAAGTGCTAATAAGTGACAATGGACCATAATTTAAAGCACGGCAGGTGACGTCATACTGCAAAACATTGACCATTGATCACCGCTTTGGGTTAGTGAGACTCTCCCAGAAAAATGGCCAAGTGGAATCTGCAAACAAGATAGTCCTAGAAGGGCTAAAAAGAAGAATCAAGGCATTTAGAGGAAATTGGGTGGATGAGTTGGATATTGTTTAGCCCATAGAGATAGCCTTAACCTCTCATAGAACGAAACACTATGAAGAAAGGCACAATGATGAAGAAATACGCTTAGAGCTACACACAGCGGAAGAAAGGCAGTGGAAAGCAGAAAAGGCACAAGAAAAAATGTAATTATCAACAACTCGTTATTATAACAGAGAGTAAGGATGCGACAATTCCATGTGGGAGATGTGATCCTGAGGAGGAGTGAATTCATCAATTTGGACAAGATAAACAAGATGTCAACAAAGTATGAAGGACCTTATAAAATAGCATCCATTCCAGCAATCAATGCATACCGCCTGGAAGATGCAGAAGGGAAGATATCAACCAACACCTTCAGTGGAGAACATTTGAAGAAGTTCTACACTTGAAGGAAAAACGGAGTATCCACTTTTATTATCTACATTTATTACTACCAAAAGGAGATCCACAGACTCCACTTTCCTTTAAGAGTAATGTAAATATCGCATGCCTTATGAGCTAATGAAATGAATCTCTTTCAGAACTTAAGAATGAAGATAAGGGGACATAACACCCACAGAACCACCCCATCAAACAAAAGGAAGGGACGTAAGCCTTACAGCAACCCAACCTCCGATAAGGGGACATAAGATCCACAAGGACCACCCCATCAAACAAATGGAAGGGACGTAAGCCTTACAAGTATAAGAAACCCAACCTCCGATAAGGGGACATAAGAACCACAGGGCCATCCCATCAAACAAAAGGAAAGGACGTAAACCTTACAAGTATAAGCTACCCAACCTCCGATAAGGGTACATAAGACCCACAGGGCCACCCCATCAAACAAAAGGAAGGGACGTAAGCCTTACAAGTACGAGCAACCCAACCTCCGATAAGGGGACATAATACCCACAGGGCCACCCCATCAAACAAAAGGAAGGGATGTAAGCCTTACAAGTATAAGCAACCCAACCTCTGATAAGGGGACATAAGACCCACAGGGAAACCCCATCAAACAAAAGGAAGGGACGTAAACCTTACAAGTATAAGCAACCCAACCTCCGATAAGGGGACATAAGACCCATAGGGCCACCCCATCAAACTAAAGAAGAGACGTAAGTCTTGCAAGAGACATCATATCAACCATCCTTCACTAGAGGGGAACCATCTCCTTCGCCAGAACCATGTGAAGAGTGGGAAGACAGGAAAACGTTAACAGGGGACTACCACCCTATCCTTCGGAACCTTGTGATGACGCACCCCACATCAGTTAGCTTGATCCCCGCTTCCCTCTAAGACAAACACTTAGCTAGCCTAGAAACAAACCTAAGGCATCCTACAAGTCTATCAAAAGAAAATGAATGGTTAAGCGAAGATTTCCTCACAATCATACCTCCCCCAAAGGAAGCCATGATATCCTTATAAAGCCCATAAGTTCTATTCACAAAATATTCAGAGGCAAGAAACTCCTACACCCCAACCGACTAAGAATCTTTACGTCCTCTTAACCTAAAACGAGGCACAACATCAAGAGTCAAAGAGACAAACCGAGGATAATCGGACGTTTACCCAAACATTGTGAATTAAAGCAATGGATAGATTCATTGTTTTACTCAGGGGTAAGGCGGGATACTCGTTCGATTAAACAAAAAACATTATCCATTCAAAAAGGTTCCAAGGAGAGCACAATAATAGCAATCGCCGTCAAAGATAAAAAGCTTCAACACAAAAACTGAATGCATATTCTAGGGGTACGAGCAATACGACAACTTCAAAACCAACACCCACACGCAAGATGGGAATAAATCTGCCCAAACTCCGAACCCCCTATATTCAAAAGTCAAGCCATGCCTATCCAAACCAACCGGGAATCACCCCCCAGACTACCTCACAAGAAAGCGAGGAAACTTCAAGGAAGTAGCAATAACGCATCAGAAACAACCTACCACCCCATAAGGCGTTATGCAAGTCATCAAGAGCAACCTACCCAAGAGTACATCCCAAAATGCATGGAGATCAAATGCTTACTACGGAAACAAAGACACATGCATGGATGATCAATACTCATTAGGGGAAAGTCTATGATGCATATGCAAATATCACAAACGCTCACAAGAGGTGGGGGGGGGGGGGGAGGGGGGAACAAAATAAGCCCAAGGCTACCAAATGTAGTCAATGGAGGGATCGAGCATCCATAGAAATTTACGTATGAATAAGTGGCATGGAGTGAACAAGCAACTAATGACACCCTAAAGACGTACATGAATTCACCATCGGGATGGAGCAAAATTATTAAGATAGACTATCAACATTCGCCGAAGCTAGAAGCACGTCTCGCCATCAAGGGTACCCCTCGTAATTTTTCTCGCCCATTCGGACAAAGGTGCCCAAGTAGGAAAGAGGATTGGACACATCAAATTCTAAAACACTTAGAAGAAGAACTCAAGCAAGACGTGGGTCAAACATACCCACCACTAAGGGTAACACCATTTTCGAGCTATAAGGAAGGATCTTGCGGTCACAACCAACTCCCTACACCAACCCATGGGAAGACAGATTCATAATGATATCGGGTGGATGGAAAATCTCCACTAAAGAGATAGCAACTTCTCAATTACAGTAATGGCGAAACTCATCGGCTCTCATGAGGACAGCATCCCCAAGTTACAAGCCTATACGTACTATCTCCACTCACACACTCGAGATGCAAATCTTGCTCACTATGGGAGCGCTCTTATATATGAGCTACCAAGCATAGCCAATACAAGTAGTATCCCTTACATACAACAACATGTCCACTACGGAGGCACTCATACATTCATCAGTTACCAAGTATAATCAACACATGGGTAAACCCCCTACATGTAAAGATATCAAAACACTCACTACGAGAGTAATGATACATACATAAGCTGCCAGGTGTAGCCATTTCGAGGGATAATGGCCCGCGTCAGGAACGCCAAACACGTCCACTGCAAGGGACAACTATATATATACAATCTCATGTATGCAGATTCTGAAATCAACGCAAGGGCTAATCCCCAAGCGTCTAAACCATGCCCACCACGGGGCAACCATATACATACAACTCTATATGCACAGGTCACAAAACATGGTTAACACAAGGGCCGGCCCCCACTCATGGAGGTGCAAGAGTGAATTGCAGGGATACGGTTAAAGGACCATGCCCACACTCCGAAAAACGGGGAGAAAAATTCGATGCCCATCGAAAGCCAAGGCAAGAAGACCATACTCGCACTCTCGCAAACAAAGTAAAACACCACCTCCAAAGCATCCTAACGTTTCCAAGAACCCCAAAAGAAGGTCCCTCCAATAAGGAGATATGTTAGTGTTTTTGTGAAACCCAATGAAGTGGAAGAACACATAAATGGACATAGTCCAAAGGATAAGTAAGATGTGATCAAGGCTCATAATTCTTACCTTAATCATTTATGATATCTATATACAAATGCATAAATTTTCTTTGACTCCACAATGGCATCTTGTATATATATATAACTCCTTCAAACAGGGGGCAAAGGAAAATATGACATCCCTCGAGCACTCAATGGAGGTTGGGATCGCTGAAAGGTACATTTCACAACTCGCTTGGGCGATATTCCATACAAAAAATAGAATTCAGTAAATGTTGAACCATTGCTCGACTCGGGAGAAAAATGTTGGATATACGCCCAAGCTATCACAAATTGGGCCCTTTAATTAGGCCACATTCGATCATTATTCGAAACTTGGAAAAACGAACACCCCAAGGCCAAAAAGACATTTAGGCTCAAAAGAACCTTAGGCCCAAAAACACTGAGGCTAGAAAAATACCCCGAGTGGCCATAACCACTCGGGGTACTCGAACGGTGACACTCTGTTCTGGTGAACCGAATAGAGGGGCTCCGCTCGGGTCACCAGAATGGAGGCCCTCAATTAGGGTGACCCGAACAGAGGGGCTCGGCTCGGGTAACCTAGATGAACCCCTCCGGTTACCCCGGGCGGAGCTAGTGGGTACCCGAACAGGTACCCCTCCCCATCCGGACGAGTGATGCTCGTCCGGGAACCTCCCGGATAATAATGCGGCACTTACACTATATTAAACTTGAGTGTAGTTAGACCAAAGTCAAATCCACCATATTTTACGGTCAACAACGGTTATATCACTAAACCGCCACTACCGGATCGGAAAAGCACTCGAACCAGAGCGATCCAATAGGAACTCTATAAATAGAGCTCTCCTCTCTTAATTTTGGGTAATATTGCTATCTCTCTAGCATTTTAATTTCTCTCTCTAAAAGCCTATACTTACTTAAGCATTGGAGTGGGCTTACTGGGAACCCCCCCGGTGCCCATTTGCAAGTACCTCGAGAGGAAGAATAGCAGATATATGGAGGGAGAAGGCATTCAAGACCCCGTGTCCCAACAAATGGGTAGTTCCAAAAACAAACAGTCTAAACGATAATCTAGTGGGACAAACACCGTTGATGAAAGCGTGTCTCAGGTACGCCTTGTTTTCCATATAAAGCCGTAAAACGATTTATCAGACATATAACAGTTGATGTAATTCACTTATGAATTCTTTTTAGGTGTGGTGCTCAGTATGGCAAGGACTGCTCGTCTATTTTATCCCTTCTTTTACTGCTTCGTTATGTCCTAGAAACCTACTTTTGTCGTTGTGGCGTGTTTCCTTGTTCGTTTAAGTTGTTGAATTTTGGTTACTTTGAGATTCATAGTTATTGAATAAATTAACTGTTATTCAATTCGAAGTACAATTTATTTATCAATTATCGGCCCAGTCAAATGGAACGATCCGAAACGAAAATCCGAACCCATTGTTCTGGAACCAAAATTTCAGCCAGATCAAATGGTCGAATGAAACGAAAGGATTAACATACTCCATAATAATTTCTATAAACCTGTCGAATGTGTAGGTAGAACGTGATCTGATTTAACTTCCATATTCATTAGTGTTGAGATCAAACTGACGTGGCTTGAAGCTTCTGGTAATGGATTTCTAGATCTCTTTGGTAGCTAGCTCTTTTAGGTGTCTCTGTCGACCTCAGGGGTGCTTAGTTTCCTATAGATGCTTTTGGTAGGAGAGGACCTGAAAAGGGGTGTCAATGTCCCCTTATTCCACTTCGAAGATTAAGTCATTAATGGAATTTAAGAGAATACTATATAAAGTATATCAATGTAAGTAAAAAGACAATGAAACTGTTCCCCTATTTATAAGGGTAGTGTACCATCTTTAAATGGTGGCTACCCTCTTGGGAGGGTTTCTGTCCAGAGTCGGTGTAAACAGGTGACAAGTAGGCCGCCACCTTATCTTTCCTTAGCTGTGAAGGTTTTCCTTCTGGCAGTCGAAGCAAGTCGCCACCTCACCATTCCTTGAGAGGATGTTTCTTCAGCTTAACAGGTGACAAGTAGGTCGCCACCTGCCGCTTCCTTAAATGGATGGGTATTCTCTGAGGCGGAAAATAGGTTGCCAGTTGGCCTTTCCTTAGGAGGAAGGTTTCTTCAATAGTACTTGGCTGTCGACTCCACTCCTGCCTTAAGAGGGAGAGTTTTGAGCAGACTTCTCGCCAATCCTTAAGGACCTTAATCGTCGACCTTCTCAATATCTGGTGTCGACTATTTATTATTGTTTCTTCATTCCGAGTATTATTAGTCGTCGACTCTGTTTCATGAGTCTCGACTTGTATGCTCTCGACTTGTATGTACTGCCTTGTCCTTTGTAATCGTAACCCAACACTTGCCCCCGAGACTTGAGTCGCTGGCTTCGTATGATGAAGATGTCTTAAGTCGAGTATTAATCAGGTGATTCTTTCTTGTCGGGATACGTACTTAGTCGAGCTGTAGTCCTCAGACTTTATCGGTTGCTTGAATCGAGGTATGGATCTTTAGGCGAGATTGTGATCTCCTAGTTAGGGTGGTGATCCGTGCTCTTGATTTTTCGACCGTTGGAGAAGTTTAGAGAAGTTCAAAGGTCATCTAGGGATTGTCAACAGTGATGAACACATTTACTGCACCAATGAGAAGCTTTCGAAGATAACTTCTGCGACAAGATAACTCTTGGTTTTATCCATTATAAATACTGAGGCTTTTACTCCGGTAATTATCGTCTTTTCTATCGGTGTTTGTTCTCTGCTTACCCGTGCTCTCCAGATTCTACTCAGCGAAGGCTAAAGAAGCAGGGCGACTAATCCCACCTCAGGTATTTTGAGGTCACCTTTTGAATTCAAATTTTTTCTTGCTTTAATCGAATTTTAATGGCTCTTGTACTGCATTTCTTCTTTTTCAGATTTTATCAAGATGATTCTTCGGACTCATCGCCATGACGGGATACCCCCATTCTTCTTCTCAGTTCAAGGAGGATAGAAATGGAGCATCTATCGAGACCCCTATTGACGTTGAAGCCATTCCTCCTGTTATAGAATCGCATGTGGAGTCTTTACAAGATAAGGGTAAAGCCAAGATTTCGACTCATTGTTATCCTACCCGGAGCGGGAACCTTGCCTTCTCTAGCTCTTGGTTAAAAAGGAAAATATGTGAAGATTCTTCTTCCTCTTTCGATTCCAATATCTCCTCCTGAGGCTCCTTCGAATGTCTCATTAGACTATGAGGGCCCGTCTTTCGATTCCAATATCTCCTCCTTAGACTATGAGGGCCCTGCTGATAGCTCAAAGAGTTGGGATCCTTTGAATCATTTGGGGGGTATACCCTTAGAGAGGGACATTCCATTTCTAATCCTTACTTGGCGTTTCATCTACTGAATGCTTCCATCCCGCCTTATGATCGTCATCGCCTGAGGACCGAAGTATGTGACGTAGAAAAAGCCACGCGTTTGTTTCTTTTGAAGCAGGCGGAGGTATGTGCCCCGTTTCTTCTTTTAACTTTATCATCTCTTTTTCTTCTCCTCCCCCCTAATTATTCCTCTTCTTTGGAAGGCCTCTCGTGACACTTTCTCGACTGGTGATTGATCTCCTCAAAGAGTTGCAGTCGACTAAGGAGAAGCTCCAAGCCTTGTCTTCCGAGGGTGGTATAGAAGAGGTTCGACATCTTCAAGAGGAGAATGTTATGTTAAAGGAAGATTTAGCGCGAATGGCTGAGACTTTCTTTAATGTTAAACGAGATTCTCTTAAACGTAGTGAGGCTCTTAAGGCCTCTGCTTCTTTAGTCGAATAATTTCGCACCTTGTTGGAGAAGATGAACAAGGAAAATAATACCTGTTAAGTCGCGTCACTCGGGTCAACGGGTTGTTGGTCCAAGTGTCACTTCTCATGGGTAAAAAGCTTGATCTAATGCTCTATCCGCTAGATGGTCTGATCCGTATCCTTCTCTTCTTCCGACTGACCTGCAATAGGGGCAGTACCAAGCACGGAGGGGGGGGGTGGTGCTTGGTGAACCCTCTCTGATGCCTAAGTCAGTCTAATATTTTTAGAGAGACAAACTAGAGAGAAGCAGAGTAAAAGCTTGTGAATAATTAACGTGATGGAAATGAATAGGATATGAGCAGTATTTACAGGCTTCGGGGGGATTAAGGTGGTTTAATGACATCGTTAATCCCAAAAGCGTATTTAATTAACTCATAACCGTATGATTAGACCCTTAAAGCATGGAGAGGTAGGCGAAGTAATCTAAGTGTGGGACGGGTGGAAAAGAGGTCGGGACCCTTGGGGTCGGACAGAAAATCCGACCCCCGAGGCCTGACACCGGGTGGATTTTCCCAACCCCTCCTAAGAGGGGTTGGGTGAGCCAACCCGGTCTCCCCTAGGGAAGATCGGGTCAGCCCAACCGATCTCCCCTAGGAGAGAGGTCACCCGATCTCCCCTAGGTGAGGTCGATGGTCGGGTCCGGGCGAGTAATTTTACCTCGTTCGGACCGTTAACGATTTGGTGCGAAGTATTCGGGTCAAAGTTTCGATTTACAATCACAAATGGGGTAATCAAAATAAGACAGTCTGAATTAAAACGGGTTCCAATTGGGCGTATATCCATCACTTGCCCCCCGAGTTAACCAATGGCGTGACCCTTGGTTGAATCTATTTTAGGATGGGATGATACGCGAAATTGGAAACCGTGACTTTACCTCCTGACGAAACCTTTGCTTGTCCGTAGGCGCATTTTTTGAGCCTCGTCCTCTCATTCTCAAAAATAGAGGAATTGTAAACGTTAGAGCATGCGTACACGTGTTCTAGACACGTGTCCGCGGAATATGGATATAATCATGAAAAATATGATCCCTTCAAGTATCCATTTTGAAAATATGTAAGTGCATGGGGATGCAATGCAATCATGGATATGAGTCTACGTGGCTCAATTTCCTATGTGGTGAGTACAGGCCGGGAATTTTTTTTGTATTGGGTCCAAAAATTTCTAAGTATAGGATAATGGAATATATGCCTGTGGGGTGTTAACTTGAGTAAAAACATGCCTAACCAGTGTCAAAGGGGGGTAACGATGATAATTTTCTATGTAAACCCTTAGATCTCCTCTAATTTAAATGGATGGTGGTGATTGTGTCACTTTAAAAAACCCTACACACTTTAGCTTATAAAATAAGGGAATATGATTACCTCACGTAGTCACCATCATTTTTTTCTCTTCACATCACCTTCTTGGAGACCAAGAAAAGTTCCAAGCCCTAAAAATTAGGGGTGAGGCCGGCCAAATTTCCGGCAAGGGAGGGGGAACTCCGGCGTGGCAGCTAGGCACGGCGGGAGACTGTGGCACGGGGAGCTCTGGGTCCGGCGAGGTGAGGCAAACCAGCACGGGGGGCTCCGGGTCGGGGTGGCCAGTGCAGCGACGGAGGGGATCGAAGCTCCTCCGGCGGGCGTCGTGACAGCGGAGGCGGGACGATCCCCGGTGACGGCGAAGGTCGCTGCTACTCCGGTGGGCGATCACGAAGGCGGGGGCGAGGTCTTCCATTACCAACTCCGGCGCAGCTCCGGTGGAACGAGGGCGGCGCTGGTGGGCCACCTTCTCCGGCAACGACGGGATTTGAATTCTAGACCCATTTTTCAAATCGGTTCGGGATTTCCCAAGGTTCGATCTTTTTCCTGTCTTGTGAACATGTGAAATGCTCATATTTGGATTGCCCATGCTCGATTTGTGATGATTTCCCGATTGCTTGAGTCATGATTTCCGTATTGAGTAGATAGTCGTTTGCTCGGAAATGGTTTTTTGCCCATTGGATTTTCCTTGGTTGAATTTGGTATCGAGTGGTCACTTGTATGCCGGGTGTTGTTGGGGGGTAAAATTGTCCTTGACCCGAGAAATGATTTTTTGCCTGAGTGAAATTGTCCAATTTTGTTGTTGTAAAATTGCTTGCTCGTAGCCGTTGTTGTTATTGGGTATCTCTGGGCCTTGATTATCGCTTGTTGGTCGTTGTGTGATATGGTTGTTGATATGTCGATACCGGGGTATTCCTGAGTTTCCCGGGGAAATTCTTCTATTCAGACACTTAGCTTGGTACGGCAGGTATTGTATTCGTGGTGATGTCCCAAAACTCAGACTTTGCAGAGTCGCTATATTCTTCGGAGGATGAGTAAGTTTTTCATCCCCTCCATTCTCCGCATTACTTTCTTTCCATATATTAGCTCAGAGTTGGATTTTGAGTCATATACTTAATTTGGGTATTGGTCTGAGTCGGAGTCTTTCTCGAGCTTAGAATTTCCCACTGCTTTTGAGTTAGGTCTTGCGCCGTTGTCGGAGAACCACTTGACTCGGAGCGACTATAATGACCACATTAAGTTAGGTGACATTAGTCCTCTAGATGAGCCTTTGTACCATTTTCTCCCATCCTTGAGGAATGTTCGTGAAACGGTGATACAGCCCCTAGAGGGGAAGGTCGTGGTGTATCCCTTTCAGATTCGATATGGGTTACGTCTCCCTTATTGTGATGACCTTGTCGAGTTCTGTCGGTTCTTCAGAATTTCTCCCGTGAACCTTTCCCCTAGCGCTATTCGCGTCTGGGTAGGATTCCGAGTACTGTGTCAGTGGTATTCCTGGAGGTATTCTCTAGTTCTGTTTCGGTGTTTCTACCGTTTCCAATATCAGAAGAAGGTAGGTTTTGCGAGCTTGGTGACTCGCTATCCCCTTCTTAAAGACTCCCGATTTGGGGACTTTGGGTTGGGCGAGGTCGAGTGGGATATCGACCTTCGTTTCGTGGCTCCAAGTGACAACTCGGCAAGCCATTGGTCTAAACACTATTTCTTCATCACCGATCGTTATGTCACTTGGTCGGTTCTTAATGAGAATAGGTCGGATGGTTGGCCCGCCTTTGGGGAGTTCTCCTCCTCAAATTTAGAGACCATGAAGATTATCTATCAGAGTCATCGGACCAATTCTTACTGTCCTGTGTCCGTGGTGACCGAGGCGGACCTTTATGAGGCGGGGATTCGTTTTACCCCTCCCCACGAAGGTTTGGTACGTCACTTAGTCTTCTCGTTTTTATTAATTTTTTGCTCTTACTTTGTAGGTTGGTTTCACGGAAAAACATATGTTATGTAAGCGGAGCCTATCGACCTGACGAAGAGGAAAGCTCATTCCTGCTCTGCCCCTAAGAAACCTTCCAAGTCATGGAAGTTTGCAGAGGCCTCCAGTACGTTCTTCTTTCCCTTTTATGATATACTTATAATTATTCTCATGTTGTTTTCTTTATGTTGTTAGGGCACTCTCCTTTGGTTACTGAGCGTGTCGTCCCTGTGGGCAGAAGTTCCAGCCACTCCAAGTCTAAGGCACGGGAGCCTGATTTTGAGGTCGGGGCCTCGGCTGCCAAGAAGAAAAAGATTGTGGGCCATTCTCCTTCCAGTGCTCGTTTGCCGACACTATCTCGCGATAAAGAGATAGTAGTCGAAGAGGTGCCCTCCCTGACTAACAAAGGGAAGCGACCTGCTGATGGTGGAGGGGCGCCTATAGGCCTTGATGCATCTTCTCCATCTTCTGCCCACCAGCCGAGGGCCCGAGTCTCAGGTTCCACTTCCTCTTGTCTTGTAGATATATTGATATTTGCTTCCTGTTTTCAATTTTACTTTGTTTGTATAGCTGGACTCCCTGCCTTGAGCCGGAAGGACTTTGCTCGCCTTACTGATGAGGACGTTGTGGGAAATGAATGGACTCCCTTTGCTGGGTTGAAAGAGTATCACTTTTATAGCCATTCCTCTCTGCACACCCCAGAGGTTGGTATCCGGGTTCTTCGCAGTGCTGTTGCTACTGGGGATCGCGTTTCTCGCCCCAAGTCACCTAAAGAAACCCGAAGCTTCATTCAGGGGGTGTTATCTCGCTATACCCCGATAAGTGATGCTTCTATCTCTTCTGTTTTCCCTTTGATTGTTTGTTATGTGATTCGATATTTTTGCTATCTTAGGGCATGTGGATATGGTTAACTGCTCGTCTCTTGCACTTGATCTTTCTGATGAGAAGAAGGCCCTTGAGGATGGTCAGGTGTTCTTGAAGGCAGAGCTTGATAGTGCCACTGAGAAGGCTCGTCTATCTGATTTGAGGATGCAAGAGCTTATGAGTCAGGTAGTCTTGCTCGAGACCACTGTGGGTGACCTGCGCCGGAAGGCTGTTGTTGCTTCTTCACTCCATGCTGAGGAGTTAAAGAATGTTGAGGAGAAATGTTGCATGGAGGAGAGAGTTACCGCGGTAGCTGAGTATAAGTCTTCCCCTGCATATGCTGCTGATTATAAGGTTCAATCTACCAAAGAGATGAACCAGTTCGGGGAGTATCTTTTTGATTAGATATTTCTGATTGATCCTCACTTTCCAGTTAAAGATCTGGGTGACTTTGGACCTTATGCTGAGGGTTTTATGGTTGTGCTTGGGGGACAGGTTGCTGTTGCAGAGAACATAGCCCCTTCCCTTGTGTAGGAGGATGTTGCACCTGTTGATGTTGTTAGCTCGGGTTCCTCTTCGTCCTCATCGATTCCTATCAGTGGTTCGTCCTCAGAGCATCAGGACCGTGAAGATTCCCAAGTGGCATATGGTTGACTATTTGATTCCCTTACCCTTGTACATATTTCTTTACTTTTCCTCCCCTTGATGGGTTGTGGTTTCTCCCCTTGATGGGTCGAGCTTATTTTGAGAGCCTTATACTTGGGATTTTATGGCTCTGCTACTTTTCTTTGTTGTGTTTGTTTTCCTTTAGATATCTCTATTGACTTGTGGTATGGATGGTAGGATAACTTTCTAATTTTCATGATGACTGCTTGCGGTTGTTTATTTGGTTCCTTGGT
The DNA here is from genome assembly GCA_036873135.1 of Clarkia xantiana subsp. parviflora. Classification (NCBI taxonomy): domain Eukaryota; kingdom Viridiplantae; phylum Streptophyta; class Magnoliopsida; order Myrtales; family Onagraceae; genus Clarkia; species Clarkia xantiana. The sequence continues at coordinate 16,579,216 of JAPTYO010000001.1, forward strand.
CATAGACTCCTTCTTTGTTTATGCTTCTTCTTACTTAACATCCTCTGGTACTTTTATCTATTATGATACCTGCAATCTCATCATGGACAAACTTGTATGTTTTTCATATCATATATCATTTCCTTGTAAAAAATTTATCATGACATGCTCTTGTGGGTGATGTAAAGATCACTTTATCATATGCTCCTATGGGCATAGGCAATTTTTCACGAGATAGGCTCCCAAAAGGCACGTAGTTGTTCGCAAGATTGGCTCTTGGTTGGCACAGAGTTGATCAACAAGATTCGCTCTTGGGGGCGTCAAATTTTTTCACGGGATTGGCTCCCAGAGGGCACATAACTTTTCACAGGATTGGCTCCCGGAGGGCACAGTGTTAGTCAACAAGATACGCTCTTGGGGGCGTCGAATCTTTTCGCGAGATTGGCTCCCGGAGGGCACATAACTTTTCACAGGATTTTCTCCCGGAGGGCACAGTGTTAGTCAACAAGATACGCTCTTGGGGGCGTCGAATCTTTTCGCGGGATTGGCTCCCGGAGGGCTTATAACTTTTCACAGGATTGGCTCCCGGAGGGCACAGTGTTAGTCAACAAGATACGCTTTTGGGGGCGTCGAATCTTTTCGCGTGATTGGCTCCCGGAGGGCACAGTGTTAGTCAACAAGATACGCTCTAGGGGGCGTTGAATCTTTTCGCGGGATTGGCTCCCGAAGGGCACATAACTTTTCACGGGATTGGCTCCCGGAGGATACAGTGTTTCGTAGTCTAAAAACTACTCAAGATACGCTCTTGGGGGCGTCGAAGTTTTTCACGAGATTGGCTCTCGGAAGGGCAAATAACTATTCATATGATGGGCTTCATTACAGCACAGCATTTCGCAGTTTAGAACTACTCTCAAGATACGCTCTTGGGGGCGTTGTATCTATTCGTGGGATAGGCTCCTGGATGGCGCAGAATTTCGTAGTTTAGAACTACTCTCAAGATACGCTCTTGGGGGTGTTGAAAGAGTCATGGACTTGGTAGTCATATCTGGGTAAGGCGAACATGATGCTTGTCTCATCTCATACTTAGAAAATATTTTAATGAACATCTACTTCATTTAGGGCATGCATGCCATATGTACAAACGGGGGTGTCCTGGGTGGTCCAAGACATCCTTTAGGAGAAAATAGACGGTTGGAGAGTTGGAGAAACTTCGTGAGTTTTCCACCTCAAGAGTTGTTTTTTAGAAAACTAAACTTGTAAACATGTAAGATACGGAATATGAAACTAAGGATATGGTGTTCCTCTGGCGTGATCTCCTTAGGCAATGGTGGGTGTCCCTGGTGCTACATACTTCTTGAGTTCTCCCTTGAAGATCATCTCCTCAATTTCAATTTTCAATACCATGTAATCATTAGTCTTGTGCCCCCATGTACCATGGTAATCACACCATCTTGTTGCATCCCTTCCTAGGAAGGGCTTGCTGTCTTCTTTGCATATTGGCAGCCCCTCTATTAAGTGTTCCTTAAAAATCTCCTCTACTTGCACTTTGAGAGGTGTGAAGTTGAAGTTCACACCCCCTTCCTGTGTGTAGTTTTCCTCCTCTCCTTTGGATTTTTCTCCATGTTGTTCCTTCTCTTTCTCGAATGCCTCATCCAGTTTCTCTTTAAGCTCTCGCATCGTGTTTGTCATCACTACCTCGTAGTGACCTCCAAAGGTCTCAAAAGAGGTTGGATGCATGTTTCTAAGGAAAGCTCTTACTACTTCACTTCTTGTTAGCTCCATGTTGGCCCCATATTCCAAGAACCTTTTGAAGTAACTTGTAAGGGATTGTCCTTGCATTTGTTTGACATCATCGATATACCTGAAGCCTCTTTCAATTGCTCCTTTTGTTCTCTTTCCATTCTCATTTTCTGGCTGCCAAGGTATGCTTGTTACCTTTACAACCTTGTCCATCCCTGACCTTCTTGCCAAATTTCTGAACACCTGCTTGCTTAGGCGGAGTGTGACTCATGTCCTTCCCTTCTTGTAGCTTGGCCTTTTCCTATTTTCCTTCTCACTCTGACTATCACCTGTAATCACTGATGGGTTTCGATATAGCTGTTAGGCCCATTAACGACGACTAAACGGCGAAGTAGGCCCACTGGGCATCAAAAGAGGCTTAGAAGACCAACACGAGGGGTCCCGACAAATGAGCTGACCGCCCCCGATGATATGCCTTTAAGTAGGCCCCGATGATATGCCTTTGAGTAGACCCCAATGATATGCCTTTTAGTAGGCCCCGATATTGAATCCCTGAGAATGCTGGCCCTGTCCCGATGACGAGGGGCCCCGAGCGGTGACCAAAGGAGATAACTCTGAAGTCCCCGACACCCGTCGGGACTTGCTACCAGAGGACGAGGCCGAAAAACATGCCCACTATCAGCGTAGTGGGGAAGTGGCCTGAAAAGACGGAACGTGGGCAAGTGGCCGAGATAAACGGAACGTGGGTTAACTTCCCCCAGCAGTCATCGCAATAGGTAACTGGGGTAACTCCTCCCCTATATAAAGGAAGGAGTTACCTCAGGATTGATACATTGACATTCACATACTCATACTTGCTTGCCTACATCGAGATACTAATTTAAGCATCGGAGAGGGATTCTGGGTCACCGCCCGGTCTATCCCCTTCTCGCAGGATTACTTGGAGCAAAGGAGTTCAGACTTCCGTCAAGAACGTGCCGGAGTTCCAACCGTGATCCAACATTGGCGCCGTCTGTGGGAACGTAACGAAAAGCAAAAATGGCTTCTACCCAATCGATGGCTGGCAAGCAAAAGAAGAGACAAGGACAATCCGACGGTTCCTGCCATCCTGCTGGAACTCTGAATTCAGGGCCGCCGGAGCGCACTGTTGATCGGAATGACCCTCCCCCTGCTGTTTCCCAAACTGGGGGCATCATGATGATCGCGAGGATTCCATTCGAAACTCGTCGGAGAGCCGAGAAGAAATCCCGAGGAGGGACCAAGATGCACCGACCAAGGTGGACTTGGCAAAGGCTGTGATGGATGCCATGCCGATATTCCTGGAGACTATGGAGGCTCTCCTGGACCGAAGGGAGGCTGCCAAGAAGAAGGAGGAAGAGCTGCCTCCGCCTCCGCCGAGGGAGAATCAGGACGGACAGGAGGCCCAACCCGAGCACCAGGACAATGGCAAGGAGCCCGTTCAGCCGGAGCAGTTCGTGATTGATGGGCTTGGACCGGTGCAGCACAAGACCATCCCTCTCAATGGTCCCATCACCCACGACCAGGTGGTGAAGATCGTGAGCATCTGTATGGGGGACCAGAAGAAGATGATGTCGGAACTGAGGGATCGATCCACTCATCCCTTTGTTCCCCGACTGGTGAACACCACTGCCCCGCCAGGGCATGGTATCCCGACGATCAAGGAGTATGATGGCGAGGGAGATCCAGTCCGCCATGTCCAGAAGCATGTTATGGCTTGTATGGGCAGAGCTCCGAATGACGATAAAGTGTGCGTTCTGTTCCCAGCCACACTTGGTGAGAGGGCCCTGACGTGGTTCTTCAGTCTTCCTCCAGGGTGCATCTCTACCTGGACCCAGATGCATGATCGTTTCATCCAGCAGTATCAGGGCCGTCGGCGCCTCCTGAAAAGCGCGAGGTCCTTGGCTGAGGTGGTACAGAGGCCCGATGAATCGCTGGCGCATTATTACCGGAGGTACACCGCCAGCGTGGCCTAGATTGATGAGGAGATGTCGGAGGGAGAGACCATCCGCACCTTCATTCGGAACCTTACAGCACCATATGGTTCCGACCTGATGCACAGCGTGGCTGAGAAGGCTGTGTGGAACATGGAGGCGCTGCAGAAGAGGGTGAAGCAGCAAATCGATGTACAGGAGTCGAAGATAGCTGCTGGCGAGCTCGATCCTCCGAAATCGAACAAGGGGAAGCAGTTGTTCAAGACCTCGGACGTTCGTAGAAGAAAAGATAAACCCGAGAGCAGTCGGGGTCGAAGCCGTTTCGATCGGAGGGAAGACAAACGTCCTTCGAAGTCGGACAAGCGGGAGGACCGTTACACTCTTCTCATTTGTTCCATGGGTTCTGTGTTGGCGGTGATGGACCGACAGGGTATCGCCAGGTACCCCCCCCCCCCCCCGAAGAAGGATGGAGAGTTCATGGGAGCTCGCACCGATCGTTTTTGTCGTTTCCATCTTGCCAGCGGTCACGACACTAACCATTGTCGGGAGTTGAAGAAGGAGATTGAGAAGCTGATTCAGAGGGGGAAGCTCAAGGAATTTGTGGCTGGGCAACGGGCCGATCCCGTTCCCGGTCCCGATCGGTCCCGTTCCCGATCCCGCGATCGGTCTCCGAAGAAGGAGAAGCCTGAGTCTTCCAATGCTCGCAAGGAGAAGCGGGGAACCATCAATGTGATCCATGGAGGATTTGCTGCAGGAGGTGATACCACGGCATCTCGGGAGGTCTATGCTTCTCGAATTCCTATTGCTGTGGTGCTGGGCAAAAGGGTCCGAAATTGGAATCCGAAAGAAGAAATGGTGATTCCCTTCTCAGCGGAGGACCTGATAGGTGTGGAGACCCCGCACGATGATGCTTTGGTCGTGACTCTGAACGTGGATGGGTACGAGATGAAGCGAATCTTGATAGATGGGGGGAGCTCCTCCGATATTTTGTTCATGGATGCGCTGGAGGCCATGGGAAAAACCAAGAAGGATCTGAAGCGTGCGGACTTCCCGATGGTCGGATTTTCAGGCTCTACCTCTTACCCGGTGGGGATGATTACCTTGCCGGTCGAGTTCGAAAGTGGTTGGAAGTCGGAGAAAAGGAACGTGGAGTTCGTGGTGGTCGAGTCTGCAGGGACTTACAATGCCATTATCGGGAGGACCACCATCAACCCGCTGGGGGCAATTGCTTTAACTGTCCATCAGAAAATGAAGTTCCCGACCGACCACGGAATCGGGGAAGTCAAGGGCGATCAGATAGCCTCCAGGAAGTGCTATGACTGTTTTCCAGACTGATGCTGATCCACGAGAGGAGTTTGGGCGTCCCGCCCCGATGGAGGATTTGAAGGAGGTCGAGATCGATGGACCTCAAAGAAAAGTAAAGATCGGGTCCGCTCTCTCTGAGGAGACGGCCCGGGAACTAATCGATTTGCTGAAGGAGTTCAAGGAGCTGTTTGCCTGGTCCCCGAGCGACATGCCAGGAATCAGTCCCGATGTGAATATTCATGAGCTGAAGATTGACCCCGCAATCAAGCCGGTTACACAGAGAAGGCGTCCGATGGGTGCCGACAAGAAGATTGCGATACAGCAAGAGGTGGGTGTTGCGTCCTGGATGAACTGGGTCGTGGGGACGCGTCTGTTCGTATGGTTGTGCGGGTTTTCGGGCTGTAACCCTTCATCTGAAAGAGGTTTGTGCCACTGACGAGTGTTCGGTTGATCCCGGAAAGGTCTGTGTCTCGAAGCGCGGTTGTGTCTCAGGGGGATGTTTGAGTCTCAGAAGGCGGTGGTCTGTGCACAAATCCGGATGTCTGGACGATGATTCTTGCACAAAGTACTGATGCTAGCACGGAGAGGGGGGTGGTGCTAGCGGAGCCCTCTCCGAAGCTTAAGTCACTATAGGTCTAAAAGAGTAATTCTAGAGAGAGAAAATATTTCTAGAGAAAAGTCAGAGCTCAAAATACCAAAGTTGGGCAAATGAGAGGATGTGTGAAAATGGGTGGGCAATGCCTCCTATTTATAGGCTTCCTTGGGACCGCACCCGGTTTTAAAGCGGTTTGATGACGGTTCAAAAGCAAGCGGTAACCGTTATCCATATTGGCAATGCGCGAACTTGACTTCTCTACACGTAACGGTAATCGCGGAAACGGTAATCGCACGATACCCGCAATGCAATCCGGACCTCCGGTCCGGACGCGCGTAACACGCTTCCGGACCATTTTGACCCTTTGGGAGACGTTTTTCAAGTCGAGATGTAATTTTTACGTGTTTACGAGGCCCGAAATATAAATACGAACTCGAATTGGGCACATATCCATCACTTGCCCCCGAGTCAAGTAACGGTTAAAATCCTTTCTTGACTCTATTTTATTTTAAGTTAGGATACGTGTCCAATTTGAGCTTGACGCTAACCTTCCGGTTTTGATTATTGGTTGGACGTAGGAGTCTTGATTTCGTCCATCCTTTGATTTTCCGACCGAATGACTTTATTTCCTGTCATTACGGTTAGTGCAATAGGGAATGCGCATATGTAACGTACAAACATGATTATCGTTAAGGACACGTCATGCGGACATGCTTCTATCAACGTACATGCACAAGTAACGGTCATGGCAAGAACGTAATTACGTGACGTAAGAAATATAATCCGTATACTTCTCAAACGACTTAGCGATTATTAAATCATGAATCATGCGATATGTAAACATGCATGTAAAATGACGGATTCGATACGTGTAACACCAAAACATTCATGTATGTAGAGATAAATACTTAGAAGAGGGCGGAGTATACCGTAAGTACTTGTAGGTGCATTACTCCTTTGATCCTTATCATCAAGGAGTCTCTTGGAAGTAGTCGTTTATTGCTTTGATGCCTTAGAGAAATATTTCCTTAAGTGTTGTTGTATTTGCTCTTCGGGGTTCGTCATATTAGTCGCATCGCTTGCATGATAGCTTCTTGAGATGTTGGTCCTTTTTACTGCACGTACCAACTTTGCTATGCGCGTTGACTTTGGCTATGCGCGTTGACTTTTGCTACGCGCGTTGACTTTGGCTATGCGTGTTGACTTTGGCTATGCGTGTTGACTTTTGCTATGCGCGCTGACTTTTGCTATGCGCGTTGACTTTTGCTACGCGCGTTGACTTTTGCTATGCGCGTTGACTTTTGCTATGCGCGTTGACTTTTGCTACGCGTGTTGACTTTTGCTATGCGCGTTGGCGCTAATGGTTGATCATCAGGTATAGACTGTTGGTCATTGCCTGCAAGTATGCTAAAACACTTAGGAAATATTTAAGCGATATCTAATACTTGTTACCATAGATGTCGTCGTATGAGCTTTGTCGATGAGCGTCGTAGGTGTGATTAGGAGGCATAGCTACTCGCTGTATGCAATCCATCTTTGTCGACATGTATGTACGTACATGGAAACACTTAGAAAATATTTTCTCTTTGTCGATATACATCCTTGTCGACATGTATGTACGTACATGGAAACACTTAGAAAATATTTTCTCCTTGTCGACATGCATCCTTGTCGACATGTATGTACGTACATGCAAATACTTAGAAAATATTTTCTCCTTGTCGACATGCATCCTTGTCGACATGTATGTATGTACATGGAAATATTTAGAAAATATTTTTCTCCTTGTCGACATGCATCCTTGTCGACCTGTATGCACGTACATGGAAACGCTTAGAATATATTTTCTCCTTGTCGACATGCATCCTTGTCGACATGTATGTACGTACATGGAAATATTTAGAAAATATTCCTTGTTGACATGCATCCTTGTCGACATGTATGTACGTGCATTGTGTGTGCGTATTTGCCCCCTCACTTAGAATCTTTTCACCATCTCTGGCTATGTATGCTGCGAGTATGAGCTCGGTGTTGTCATGCAAGGTTAATGTGCTGAAGAGGTTGCCCCCCTTGCGTGATGCTTGTTACTCGTTGCATGAAGACTAAGTAGTCTTGTACGTACATGGTTGTCTCACATGGAGCGTCTGTTGCATAAATGCTTGAATAAGTGTTGGTGCGTGTTTGCGCACTGATTGGATTGTTGATAGCATTTTCCAGGATATCAGATCTTGCTATCCTCTTGTCAGAATTAGTCTTCCCACGGTTGTTACCATGAATAAGTCCACTATCTCCATCTTGATGGGAGAAAGCTTGTCTTTGCGGATAGCTGATGTGTATAGAAATCCATTTGTTGAGAGGAATGTCCATACAAGTGCCCCCTTTACTCTGGAGTCTTTGGACACGGTGGCGGTAAAGGGCTTGTGAGTAAGACGTCTCATTGTATTTTCTTTGAACTTGTTAATTTTTCAAGTTATCGCTGGCTGCAGTTTCTGTTTTTAGCATAATTCTCGAAAGATCCGACGCAGGGGAGCGTTCCTCGAGCGATTCTTAGTTCTTTATGCTGAGCATGACCGTGCTAATTCCTTCTTGTGATAAAGGAAATAGAGTTGAGGGTTGTGAAGTGGTGTCTTCTGCCCCCCGGTCGAGGGACCGGCCCAAGGAGGAGCGTTCCTACTGGGGTAAGTATTTGTTGATTGCTGATTGTCGCCCTTTATGTTGAAGAGCTATGTTGTGATGAATGTTGAAACAATCATTCTTGTCGTGTCTTCTGTGTGGATGACGACATTGCATTTGATGTTGACATTACGAACTCTTTGCCATAACTCTTGGTTGTTGTTGGGCTGTCTGCTTCCAGCATGTTGAACCCTTTGTGACTGGGTTGATGTTGATAATTCTTTGTTCATGCCTTTGCTTGCATAATATTTCGTCACCTGGACCTGTTTTCAATAATAATCATGTGATAACTTGTTAGTAATATTTCATACCTTGAGTTATCTATGCTGCCCATATGTTTTGGACTTGTAAGATAGGATATATATCCTTAGATGATGATCATGATGTCCGTAGTTGCGACTGTATATCGCTCATTGTTTAAGTGTTATGATCGCCCCTCTTGGTTAGATTCCAAGGCATGGCGAGATGTGTAGAGCATAGGATGTTGCGACTTGCGCATTGTAGGTTTTTGTTTGGAGAAGACGGTGGCGACACTAATGTGCAACTTCTGCCTGTTCCGCCCAGTTCTGTCAGAGATGATGGCAATTTTTAATTTGTGCCATCTTTTGGATATGTTGAACTCATTTCTGAGTCTGTTTGCCCACCGGCTTCTATGTTTGGACACTTGTTGTAGTTGTTCCTTAGTTGTTGCTTATGATTTGTTCGCTTTGAACTACGTCGTTTGATCCTGCTTTATACATAGTAGTTTGCATGATAACTTGTTAGTAATATTTCATACCGTTATCACTTACTGTGTTTATTGAATATGGATGACTAGTAACGTAGACATAGTCCCCGCAGTCGTGACCGATAGCCACTTCTTGATTGATAAGTTGAGATGCTCTTCTGATTGCTTTCATGATGCATTATGCAAATTGCCCTTCTTTCCTGAATAGCTTGCCGCTATATGTGTTGCAACCTGCCAAGTATTTTGCGTATAGCAATATTTCTCAACAAGTAGTGTATTTGAAAGGTGTTATCTTGGCTAAGCAAGATACTAGTTTATACCGTCTCTTAGTTCCACTCTAAGGCGACGTTGTACAAGACTCGACTTGTAAATTTTATGAGTTTTAAACAGGGTGCGCACCTGCCAGCGTGTATCAACCCGCGTTGGGGAAGCATACGTAGAAACATTTTAGTATTTGAAAGGTGTTATCTTGGCTAAGCCAGATACTAGTTTATACCGTCTCTTAGTTCCACTCTAAGGCGACGTTGTACAAGACTCGACTTGTAAATTTTATGAGTTTTAAACAGGGTGCGCACCTGCCAGCGTGTAATAACCCGCGTTGGGGAAGCATACGTAGAAACATTTTAGTTTTTGAAGAAGTATTTTGTGAACCCCAAAAAGCTTATTGATAAAATATTTGAAAAAATATTTTGGCATTGAATGTGATACACCCAAAAAACCGTGTTGATGAAATTTTTGGAAAGGTGTTTGATACATAAAATATTTGATAAAATATTTGACAAAATATTTGGTAAAATATTTGAAAAAATATTTGTGATACATGATTCCTGCGTCCAGGGACCATGTAACACTTTTTTGAAAATATGAATTGTGATGCATGCTTTCTGCGTCCACGAACCATGCAACACGGTTTGAAAATCTTTAGTACGGAATTGTCATCTATCCAGAGGACTTTTGCCGTATAAAGCGAACCCTAAACAGGAATTTGTAATATGGGATTGTCGTCTATCAAGAGGACATTCGCCATTAAGAGTGAACCCTTTAAACAGGAATTCACACTTGTTATGGTGTGGGGTGGTTGTCTAACCAGAGAACTTCCGCCACTTATGGGGTGATCAGTCCCGTATGCCCATCCTGTTCTGAATACAGGGAATGGCTATGAACATGAGGATTTGCCTCTAACCAGAGATGTCACAGCATGTCATTTTTTAGAAGTAAACATGGGGTTTGTCTTTAAAAAAGAGGATACCTCAACATGCTATTTTTGATAGTAGGCCTTGGTGTTAATCCAAGATATTGCTTGCAGTTGACGCCTTTTGAATAGTCGTCATTTTGATAGTAGGTCTTGGTGTTAATCCAAGATATTGCTTGTAGTTGACGCATTTGGAATAGTCGTCATTTTGATAGTAGGTCTTGGTGTTAATCCAAGATATTGCTTGTAGTTGACGCCTTTGGAATAGTCTTCATTTTGATAGTAGGTCTTGGTGTTAATCCAAGATATTGCTTGTAGTTGACGCCTTTGGAATAGTCGTCATTTTGATAAATAATTCGCAGGTTGTCATTGCGGCATATAAGTTGATTGTGCACATAGCTTGATGGCTTTGTGTTGCCGGCATCTTCTTGAGATAGACGCCTATGTTATGAATGGAGAAATAAACTCCCTGTTGGTGTAGATAATAGATATGTTGGTGTTGTATACCATAAATCCCTCCTTGAACACAATGCTTAGCTTGTATTGTTGAAGTAGATTTTCGTACAGAGGTTACTACTTGCCGTAATTCCTGAGTAGTAATCGTAGTGTAGCATGTACCTACGAGCAGAGTTACTTTTTTTCAGATAATCGCCATTTTTATAAGTTTGCAAAAGTATGGAGTCATGAAACTTTCTTTTTAGTCATGCATATAATAAATGAAGTAAAGGAATTTGATACTAGGATTCCTTGTTTGTGTAGGAAACTTCCCTGAGTGCAGACGTGATAGGTGCGGATCATGATAGGTATGCATATATTGGGGATGTGGCTTTTCCAAGTATCATCCGTTATATGTAGTTGTAGCATGCTGACTTTGAAAATATCTTGGTCTTAACTTCCATGTTTTTGATTCCATGGTGACGCCTTTTAATGTAGTCGTCAATATGAGTAAATTGTTGTTAATGATAAGCGTTGTCATAACGCGCAATAGATTTTGCTTGCACATGACATAATATCTTGGATTATTGATGTAGATAGTAGGCAAGTAGTTTTGTTGTTTCGCGTTTAATCCAAAATAGCATGCAAGGCATAGATATGTACCTACAATTGTAGATTGACTTTATTAGATACTTGCGCGTATTTACATTGTTTTTTCGAGAAGGCATCAACCGATCACTCCTTCTTGAAACATGTAAATGCGATTATACTAGAAACACTTGGAATAGAAATGCGCAAAGTAATCTGAAAGATAGTTATTTCTCCCATTTCATTATGGCTGGTTTGATGACGATGTCGCGGAGTCGGTTGAAACAAATCGCCTTAATGCACCTAGCGCGATGCATTCTTCAATCTCCCACCTTAGTGGTAGGCACATGTTTGTGTTGTGCCCCCAAGTTTTGTGGTATTTGCACCATTCCCTAATGTTGTTGCCCAAGAAAGTTGTCTTTGGAACAAGTGGACTTGGGAGCTTGTTTTCAAGTAGGTTGACGTAGATGTCTTCAGCAACCGTGTTTAGTGGTTTTTCAAGTAGGTTGACGTCGATATCGATGCTTGCGCCTTCCTGTTTGTTCGTTTTTGCTCGAACTCCTTTGTCCCAACTGAGGGGTGTACCCCACCTAAGTTCTTTTTCGCACAAGTCTGCTGTCTCAAGCTTATCCTTTAGATCTGCCATGGTTTTTGTTGTTCGCCATCCATGAGTTCGTCCGAAGAGAAGGAAAGATCTGGCGTTCATGTTTGCATAGAACACGCTTATCACTTCTTCTTTTGTTGCTTTTGCCGAGGAGGCGTTAGAAGCGAATCTGATGAAGTAGTCCATGATTGGTTCGCCTTCACCTTGATTGATGAGCCATATTTGGTTCCATGACGAATACTGAATGTACTCTTGTGGCTTCCAAACTATGGCAGCTTGTTCCACAACTTGTTCCCGCCTTTCATCAACAATTTTCTGCCTTTTGAAAGAATTTATCATTGCCACATGGAAATGGTGTTTTGCTCTTAGGGCATCGACGTAACAACGTCTTGCCGTTATCTGGTCGCCTAGCACTTCCCCAATCCCATGGTCCGTAGGGAACTTCATCTTTTGGTGGACAGTGGAGGGCACGATCACGTAAGGGTTGATCGTTGTTCGCCCCAAAATTCCGTTATAGACAACGACGAAAGTGACGTTGACATGCAATGCTTTCCACCCTTCGCCAAGGATGACAGGAAGCATGATTGTTCCCAGGGGGTGTGTAGCTGCTCCGGCGAAGCTGACTAGCGAGAAGGTTCCCGGAGTCAAGTCTTTGACAGATCTTCCCAGTTTCTCTAGGACTTTGACATGTAGAATGTCAGCGGAGCTTCCACCATCGACGAGGATTCTTTTCACATCGTATCCGTCAATGTCCATGGTTATGACTAAAGCGTCATCGTGAGGGTAAACGATATGCTTTAAGTCTTCCCTGGAAAATTGGATGACCGCGTCTTCTTGCTCCGGTTGCTTGCGCTTTCCGTATTTCGGCAATGTTGCTGCTTGGGATGCATAAATGTCCCGAGCATTAGAGACTTGTCCTCCGGCGGCAGGTCCTCCGTGTATGACGTTGATTACGCCTCGCTTAGCTGGTGGAGGGTTGTCCTTGACCTTCTCTTTTCCCTTGTTTCCTCTTTTTGATGACTCTGCTTGAGCCTTTTTCGGGGGGTTGTCGCCTTGATCGACAAATTGCTTCAATTCGTCTTTGAGGATGAAGTTGTTAATGCAGAAGCGTAGACTGACACAGCTGTCCGTCTCGTGGCCGAAGACCTCGTGGTTTTCACACAACTTGTCCTTGTCTCTCCCTAGCGGGCCTTTTCTGAAATTGTTCAGCTCTTTCCACATGTTCGCGTCCTTCATCTCTCTAAATATCACGGACAGCAGGGCATTCAAAGGAATGCAGTCAGCAAGATTTACTTCTTTTGGCTTCTGAAAATCTCCTTGAAAAGGTCTTTTCGGCTGAGGTTGCCAATTCCTTCCTTGTTGACCACTTGAGTGTGGTTTTGGTTGGTTCTGCTTTGGATTTTCTTTTACCTTTGCCGCAGAGATTTTTGCCTTGTTCTGGCTTCTGAACCTTTCGAGGTCCACGTATTCTTTTACTCTTGCGGCTAACTCCTCCATGGTTTCGCCTGGGCGCTTTGCCATCTTTTCTGCTAGGGCATAGCCTCTTCGTTCGAGGTTTCGAATGAACGCTCGAACAATCTCTCCTTCCGTCAGGTTCCCCTGAATATCAGAGATATTCTGATTGAAGCGGACGTAGTAGTCGGCGAGAGATTCTTCGTTTTGTTGTTGGACGTTGTCCAGAGCATTTGACCCCTTTAGCAATGTGCGCTCGCCCATGTATCGTTGAATGAATTTAGCCTTCAGGTCCGCCCATGAAGTGATGCTTCCGCATGGCAGTGAGAAGAACCAGTGTGCTGCAGTCCCGGCAAGAGTTTGTGAAAACGTCATTGCGAAGTGGTGTGGGTTCTTCGTTCTGCCTAGCAGAGAGGCCTCGTGCTTTTGCACGTGTTCCACTGGATCTCCTTTTCCGCGGTAGAGGTCTCCTCCAATTCTGTACAGTGCGTCTGGGACCCGACTGTTCACAAGGTGGTCCGCGAATGGATGTGACGCCTTTTCTTCAAGTGCGTGCATACCCTTCATCTTTGCTTCCTTCATCTTCTTCTCCACAATTTCTTCTAACATCTCGGCAGTAAACCCTTTTACAGGTTCAGCGTAACCTATTGAAGGATTTTGCCGACCATTGTTGTGGTAGATGTCAGATTGATCTCTGCTTGTGGCCTGGAAGGGATCATCCCTCGTTGGCTGCTGTGGGTGGTAGGATGGGGGCTGCCTTTCATTCCTCCAATGACGGGCTCCTTGGGAAGGAGTGTATGACCGTGCGGCTTCATATCTTGCGTGTTGGTTTCTGCCCTGGAAGGGATTTCCGTAACGAGTAGTGTCTTGCGACACCTCTCTTGCTGGCGCGGCGTACTCTTGGTTGGTCGGAGGTGGTTGAGCTGCATATCCTTGGTTTTTTAGAGACTCGCAGAATGCGAGTAACTCTTCAAGCGCAGCCATCATCGCTGGAGTAATGGTGGGCATCGGGTTTGCCCCCGTTCTTTCTTCGCCTTGCGGCATTTCCGTCTGAGATTCATCTTCATGCACCTCTGGCTCGAAACCAGGTGGAGGTGCGTGATGTTTGTCCCTTGGCTCTTTGTGCTGTGCGTCGGGCAAATTGTCAGTTGGCATGGATGAAGCTACGGAGGTAGCTCTTGGAACGTGGGAGGGTCCTGACTGGCTCCCAGCTGGCATTTGGCCTCCTGTTCTTTTGTTTGCCGGGGACTTCTTAGGGCGCCCGGGCCTTTTCCTTGTGTTTTTCGCGTTAACCTCTTCGGGAGGGTTGCGATCACTCGTCATGATTTTGCGGTACGGTAGCTTCTTGTTCGAATCACGTAGACGGCGCCAATGTTGCGTCCTGGATGAACTGGGTCGTGGGGACGCGTCTGTTCGTATGGTTGTGCAGGTTTTCGGGCTGTAACCCTTCGTCTGAAAGAGGTTTGTGCCACTGACGAGTGTTCGGTTGATCCCGGAAAGGTCTGTGTCTCGAAGCGCGGTTGTGTTTCAGGGGGACGTCTGAGTGTCAGAAGGCGCTGGTCTGTGCACAAATCCGGATGTCTGGACGACGATTCCTGCACAAAGGACCGATGCTAGCACGGAGAGCGGGGGTGGTGCTAGCGGAGCCCTCTCCGAAGCTTAAGTCACTATAGGACTAAAAGAGTAATTCTAGAGAGAGAAAATATTTCTAGAGAGAAGTCAGAGCTCAAAATACCAAAGTTGGGCAAATGAGAGGATGTGTGAAAATGGGTGGCCAAGGCCTCCTATTTATAGGCTTCCTTGGGACCGGACCCGGTTTTAAAGCGGTTTGATGACGGTTCAAAAGCAAGCGGTAACCGTTATCCATATTGGCAATGCGCGAACTTGACTTCTCTACACGTAACGGTAATCGCGGAAACGGTAATCGCACGATACCCGCAATGCAATCCGGACCTCGTCGAATTTGGGCAATTCGGCGAGGTCAGGATTGCAAGCAACCCGGACGTCCGGGTTGCAAATGCAATCCGGAGGTCCTGTCCGGACGCGCGTAACACGCTTCCGGACCGTTTTGACCCTTTGGGAGACGTTTTTCAAGTCGAGATGTAATTTTGACGTGTTTACGAGGCCCGAAATATAAATACGAACTCGAATTGGGCACATATCCATCAGTGGGCAGGTTGCTCGATGCTGGATTTATTAAGGAGCTCCGATTCCAGACCTGGGTCGCAAACCCAGTCCTGGTGAAGAAGAGCAATGGCAAGTGGCGGATGTGTGTTGATTTCCGTGACCTGAACAAAGCATGCCCGAAAGATTGCTATCCGCTCCCGAGGATCGACCAGCTGGTGGATGCCACATCGGGACATGAGTTGCTGAACTTTATGGATGCCTACTCCGGCTACAACCAGATCAAGATGTCCAAGGAGGATGCCCCTCACACCGCTTTTTATGCTGATAGTGACATCTATCACTATGATGTCATGCCTTTTGGACTGATCAATGCAGGTGCAACTTATCAGAGGATGGTGAACAAGCTGTTTGGGGATATGCTAGGAAAAACAATGGAGGCCTATGTGGACGATATGCTGGTGAAGTCCCGAGAGGCCGAGGATCATGTTCACAACTTGGCCACAGCGTTTGAGCGGATGAGGCTTCATCAAGTTCGCTTGAACCCGACCAAGTGTGCCTTCGGAGTGCATTCAGGGAAGTTTCTGGGCTTCATGGTGAGCCAGAGGGGAATCGAGGTGAACCCTGAGAAGCTGAAGGCAATCGAGGAGATGAGGTCCCCAACGAACCATCGGGAGGTGCAGGTGTTGAATGGCCGATTGGCCGCGATGAATCGCTTTCTGTCCAAAGCAAGTGATCGATCCATACCGTTCTTTGAAGTGCTGAGGCCAACAAGAAGTTTGAGTGGACTGCCAAGTGCGAAGAGGCGTTCCAGGCACTCAAGCAGCACCTCCGCACCCTCCCGCCGTTGGCGAAGCCCATTCTAGGTGAGCCACTCTATCTGTATTTGGCTGTTTCTGAATATGCTGTTAGCTCTGCTTAGTGAAAGTCGTAGAGGGTAACCAAGTCCCCTTCTATTATGTAAGCAAGGCACTTGCCAAGTCTGAAATAAATTACCCCACCGTTGAGAAGTATCTTTATGCGTTGATTGTTACTACTCGGAAGCTGAGACCTTACTTCCATGCGCATGAGATTACTGTTTTGACGAATCAGTCCTTGAAACATTTTTTGAACAGACCTGATGCGTCGGGGAGATTAGTGAAATGGGCAGTCGAGCTTAGTGAGTTCCGCATTCACTTTGCTTCGAGAACAACTATTAAGGGCCAGGCGTTGGCGGATTTTATAGTAGAGTCTACAACCCCCGATCTAGAAGAAGCGGGCCCTGTAGAGGAGGCAACCATGGAAGTCCCGATAGCAGAACAGTCGGAACAGCCCGATAACAGAGACATTTGGGAGATGTACACCGATGGCTCCTCAAATTCAGAAGGATCGGGAGCAGGGTTTGTACTGATACCGCCAGTTGGAGGCGAGCCCCTCTGATATGCCTTGGCCTTGAAATTTAGGGCCACCAACAATGAAGCTGAATATGAGGCTCTCAACACCGGCCTCAAGATTGCCAAAGGCACGAGAGTTGGTCACTTAAAGGTGAAGTGCGATGCTAGCCTTATTGTGAATCAAGTCCAGGGGCGATACGAAGCAAAGAGCCCGATGATGAAAAAGAACCTTCGGGAGATGCAAACCTTGAAGGAGAGTTTCAAGAGCTTCGATATTGAGGCGATCCCGAGGGAGGATAATGTGGAAGCAGATGCCCTGAGCAAGTTCGCCTTGGGGGCACCCCTCGATGAAAGCCGGAAGGTGCACTTCTTGGAGAAAGTGATCCTGTCAACCATCGATCAATCGGAGGTATGTGCCATCGAGACCGGATCGGAGGAGTCCACTTGGATGACCCCGATAGTCGCGTAACTGACTACGGGGGCAGTCCCCGATGATGAAGTAGCAGCCGGCTGTATAAAAAGGGGTGTTTAATTCCTTACTTGAAATGTGTGGCTAAGCCCGACACAGATCGGATCCTTAGGGAGGTGCACGAAGGATATTTGGCTTGTCATGAAGGTGCCCGATCCATCGTGAGGAAAGTACTGAACCTGGGCTATTATTGGCCCTCAACGAACAAGGAGGCAACGATGTTGGTCCGATCATGTGACGCCTGCCAGAGGTATGCCCCGAATATCGTGGCTCCAGCTGCCGACCTGATATCCATCAAGAGTGCTTGGCCCTTCCCGCAATGTGGGATCGATTTGGTGGAACCCCGTCCAGTTGCAAAAGGTCAGTGCCGATATTTAATTGTGGCTATTGATTATTTCTCAAAGTGGATAAAGGTTAAAGCATTGGCCAAGACAACGGGGAACCATATCCTCAAATTCCTTCAGACCCATATCATATCCCGATACGGGATCCCCAAGGTATTGATCAGCGATAACGGCCCTCCGTTTAAGGGGGCCCAGTGGAAGGAGTACCTGGAGGAACTGAAAATTGAGAATCGGACAGCCTCTGTCCATCATGCTCAAACCAATGGACAAGTGGAGTCATCCAATAAGATCGTGATGGATGGCCTAAAGAAGCGGGGAACTGGTCTGGCGTCGGAACGAATTTACCCTTTTGGATCGGATCAACAAGATGTCACCAAAATGGGAAGGAACTTATAAGGTCGTGGGGATGCCAGCCCGAAACGCGTATAAGTTGGAAGACCTCGATGGCAATGTGTTGAAGCACTCTTTTAGTGGCGAACACTTGAAGAAATGTCATGCTTGATATTAAGTCGCCTTCAGTGGTGCAAGTTGTTTATCGAAGTCGCCTTCAGTGGTGCAAGTTGTTTATCGTTTTAATTTGACGTAAACAGGTTTTGGGCCATAAATGAATAAAGAGGTTGCTTCCGACCAGATTGTGCATAGACTCATCATTATAAGTATGATTAAATCGCCTTAAGTGGCGTGGTTCCGCCTTAAGTGGCGTAGTTTCGCCTTAAGTGGCATGGATAAATCGCCTTAAGTGGTGTGCTTAAATCACCTTAAGGGGTATGATTAAGTTACCTTAAGTGGTGTGATTGCCTTAAGTGGCAGCAGTACGATTAAATCGCCTTAAGTGGTGTGGGAAAAATGTCTTAAGCGACGTATCGAATCACTCTAAGTGGTATGATCAAATCGCCTTAAGTGGCGTAGGTAATTCACCTTAAGTGGTATAGTGATAATCGGAACCAAAAGGGATTGATATTATAAAATCCTGAAAGGTTTGCGACAAAAGAAGGAAATTACAAGGATTCGAAAATAAAGCGACTAAGCTTGATCCTTGGCAACGTCGAGGGGAGCAGGGTCAACGAGGTCTGTGGCAGAAGGCTCCGCGATCGGAGGATCGGATCCTGGAAGATTGGCCGCGGGAGGATCGGACTCATGGAAGTCAGCCGGTGAAGGGTCGATCATCGAGGGATCAGTTGTTGGGAGGTCTGCACTTGGAGGCTCCACCGTGCCTTCAGCACCCGCAGTCCCCTCGGGGGTGTCGACCCCGTCGCTCCCCTCGGAAAGGTTGAAATACCTCTCCGCGAAGGGGGTGAGAGTCTGAGACTTAGTGAAGTCAATGGCACCACCATACTCCAGATGGAGCTCCTCGACAGCATTAAGCAAGGTGGTCTCCACCTCCGCCGTACAGAACTTCAGCGCGTCCACTTGGAAAGCCTCGGAGCCCCGATAATCTTCCCGACCCTTGGCCTCCGCTTCAGCCAGCTTGGCGGGGAACTCGGCAATCTCCCTCTCCATCTGTTGGGACCGGTTGGTGAGAAGGACCTTCTCAGCCTCCATCCCCGCCTTGGCGTCCTCAAGGGCCTTCTTCTGGAGGACAAGCCTGTCCTGATCCTCCGCGCGCCCCTGCTGCTCTTCATTGAGATTTTGTCGCTCCTGCCTCAGGAGGTCTCGAGTCTTCTGGTTAAGGAGGGCCTGCTCCTTAACCAACTTACCCCTCGACGATTCGGAGGCAGCCAGATCCTCCTTGAGCTTGGCCAAGACCTCGGGGGCCGCCTTGGCTCGCTCCTGCTCCAGGGCCTCCTCCAGGGCCAGGATGTACCCGAAACAGAGGTGATGGTCCGCCATTTCCTGTGGAAAAGAAGGGAAGAGGTTAGTACATGAGAATATTTTACATTATATACTAAGTGTAAAAACAGGAAGCCTTACCTCCACACGACGAACGGCCATATCGCGAATGTCCGCGTGGATGACCTCTCGAGCCAAGGAGAGTGGAACCTTCATAGACGGCGGAACTGAACCTGTCAGCAAGTGCAGACCCAGTTCCGGTGATATATTGTCCCGACGCAGCGGGACCCCCCGCAATGACTCGATCAGGGTCCAGGGAGCCGCCGCCTGGTCGGGAGTGTAAAGCTTATAGAAGCTCCCGTCTAAGGGGAGAGGAGGAGGGATGACCTGAGTGTCGGAGGTGCGCGCCTCCGAGCCGCCGTGAGAACCCGTCGTCCCTTTAGGAGTCAGGCTCAAGACCGTCGAATGCTGCTGTGCCGGGGAAGATGGAGGCAGCCCTACGAGTGTCGATTCCAGTTTGGTCTGCCTCACCCCCCGACGACGAACCAGGGGCTGACCCTCGCTCACCTCCTCAGAAGAGTGAGAAACGTCCAGGTCAACCAACCGACGGAACTGACCGTCCGTCGGGGCATCTTCAGTCCCCGATCCTCCCGGGGTAGGAAGTGAGAAGTGGCTCTCCGACCCGGGCGTCGGAGGGTGGCGCCCCCGTTGAAACTACAGCTTTCGATTGACCTGCAGCTGGAGGACAAGAAGCTTCAGGAAGTTGGTCGGGATCCATACACCAAATGACGCGTCGGGAGAGATACTGGTCCTTCCCGTAATAATTGTAATAACCCGCTTTGAGGATGCGGGGAGTCTCTCCTTGCAGGATACGGTTGATCCCTTCGATTCTGGCTTTCTTATCGGAGGGGATTAACTCCTTGGGAATACGTTTTCTGTATAATTGGATTGCTAATCGGAGCTGCTTACCTTCTTCGGGAGTTTGGGTGTTGAAGATCTGCTCCATCTTCTCCACCCGGGCCCGCTTGATCTGCTCCGAAGTTGGAGGTGCCGATGAGGAGGCAGCCCGCTTCGAGGACTTCCTCTTCCTCGTAGGGCGTTGGACAGCATCGGTCTCCGCCTGCATAAGCACGATATTGGTCAGCAATGATACCTTCTTAGCTGCAAAGACAAAAACAATATTACCCAAGGAACGAGGTTGGAAGGGTCGTCGAAGAGTTGACCCCCGGAGGCAACATCAAGGAGTCGAATCCCGGTCAGAACCAGATCCCGCTCCCCGATGGAGTTGGCATCGAGGGGAGAGAAAGAATCCCCCCAGCGGTAGAGTTGGATGCAGTGGAGAATCTGGAAATCCTCCTCAGAGTAAGTGTGAAAAGCGGGAGGAGGGTCTGCCCCAACCTCCCATCGGGGCCACGGAATGGAGCTGTTCCGGATGAAGAAGTAATTCTTCTTCCAGCCGCTGTTGTCGGGCCCCGAGTCGGTGATGAGCCCCCGAACTTTGGCAACCTTCCATGTGTCACCAGTCCAGCTACATTGGGAGAGCTGCGCCTTGCTCCACTTAGGCATCCGCTGGTAGAAGGCACAGACCCCGACGTCATTGCACTTCAGTCCATAGAAGGTCCGGAAAAGTCGGAGGCTATAGGTCCATTGTTGGCGGAGGCAAAGTACACGGAAGGCATTCCACACTCGGATGGCGTGGGGGGAGAGGGTAGTCAGATGTGTTTTGTAATATTCACACATCTCGACTATATCCCCACAGAAAGGGAATCGGATCCCCGCCGATACTTGCCCGGTGGAGACAAATACCTCCCCTTCCCGGGGACGAGTGACCACATGGTCGCCCGGGATGCGAGGACGAGGATAGGGATATCGGGGCCCCTAGGTAGAAGTAATACACCCTTCCCGGAGAGCTGCATCGTAGGCCGTTTCTGAAATCTCATTACAAGCATAATCAAACTTGAAGGGCTTTCTCCCCCCCGGAACTGGATTCACCGTCTGGAAAATGATCAGAGCAAGAAAAGGCACAGTTGATTCTTGGAAAAATCTGGGTAAGTTGATCCAGATAAAAGAAAAACTATGCTAACAGTTTCTTCAGAATCGGAGGAGAAATCTTACCAGACATGTTGTAGCGGAGAAGAGAAGATGATCTTGATGGCCGGAGATCCTGTCTGCCGGAGTGTTGATCAGAAATTAGAAAGGAAAGCTTGAGCTTTTGAAATCACAAGAGGATGAAACGGTGGAGGAGAACTGAATAGTGCCAAGATTTGGGGTTTTATAGGAGAGAGGGTAGCCAAAGAGACGTTGTAATCCGGACCGTTGAAGATGAAACGCTTCGTTGAGGCGCTACCGACAAAACAGCTAAAAAGCGCTTTTTCAGAAAAAAAACAGGCACGGGCACCCAAGCCGTCGCTTCATCACCCATAGCATTTAATAGTTGAGTAATCGAGAAATCTTTTCGGATTCGGTGGTTATCCTCGGAATATCGGGAGGTCCGGAGTTGGAAGACACGACGAACTATAAGTCCCTCATGTCTTAGGGGCAAATGATGGGTTTCGATATAGCTGTTAAGCCCATTAATGACGACTAAACGACGAAGTAGGCCCACTGGGCCTCAAAAGAGGCTTAGAAGACCAACACGAGGGGTCCCGACAAAGTCGGTCCCGAAAAATGAGCTGAATGCCCCCGATGATATGCCTTTAAGTAGGCCCCGATGATATGCCTTTGAGTAGGCCCCGATGATATGCCTTTGAGTAGGCCTCGATATTGAATCCCTGAGAATGCTGGCCCTGTCCCGATGACGAGGGGCCCCGAGCGGTGACCAAAGGAGATAACTCTGAAGTCCCCGACACCCGTCGGGACTTGCTACCAGAGGACGAGGCCGAGAAACATGCCCACTATCAGCGTAGTGGGGAAGTGGCCTGAAAAGACGGAACGTGGGCAAGTGGCCGAGATAAACGGAACGTGGGTTAACTGCCCCCAGCAGTCATCGCAACAAGTAATTCGGGTAACTCCTCCCCTACATAAAGGAAGGAGTTACCTCAGGATTGATACATTGACATTCACATACTCATACTTGCTTCCCTACATCGAGATACTCATTTAAGCATCTGAGAGGGATTCTGGGTCACCGCCCGGTCTATCCCCTTCTCGCAGGATTACTTGGAGCAAAGGAGTTCAGACTTCCGTCAAGAACGTGCCGGAGTTCCAACCGTGATCCAACAATCACCATTGCCACAAAGTCGGATTGGTGTGGTCTACACCTCATGGAATTGACGTAGCATTGCCTTGCGGTGCGTTGATCACCTAAGACTTCACCTATTCCGCTTTCTGTGATATACTTCAGTTTCTGGTGAACTGTTGAGGGAATTATTTCGTACGGATTTATGGTTGTTCTGCCTAAGATCCCATTTTAGGCTCCTAGGTTTTCCACCACCACAACGTTCACTTTGATCCTTAGCTGAGTCCACCCTTGGCCCATTGTAACTGGTAGGGTGATCATGCCCAGAGGGTAGCTTGTTGCTCCAGTGAATTAGACTAGAGGAAAAGTGACTGGCTTTAAATCTGACTTGTATTTGCCTATCTGCTCTAGGACTCGCAGGTTTAGTATATCTGCCGAGCTCCCTCCATCGACCAGTATCCTCTTCACATCGAAGTTATCGATGTCTAACGTTATCACTAAAGCATCGTCATGTGGAAAGACGATGTGGCTCTTGTCGTTCTCTGAAAATTCGATCACCTCTCTTCCTTCTCCCTTGGCCTCTTCCTCCATTTTGTTGTTATGTCTATCTTGGAGGCATACACCTCTCTCGCATTTGCAGATGGTCCGCCTGCCTCGACACCACCATGTATCATATTGATCGTTCCTCTCTTGTTTTGAGAGGGGTCATAGTCCATTTTCTCTTTGCCCTTTTCTTTTTGCGTTGGTCTTGCTGGTGTACTACTGCCTCTATGATCCACAAACTTCTTTAGCTCTCCCCTTTGCACGACATTATTTATGCTTAACATCAAACTGAATCATTCATTTGTATCAAGGTCGGGTGCTTCATGATTGTCACACCATTTTTCTTTATCCGTTCCCACCATTGGGGCTCTCCATCTTCCTGGGGGTGACCATATCTTCAAGTTCCTCGTTCCTCTCAAGACCACGGCTCGGGTTGCATTTAGTGGTATGAACTTAATAACATTGATATCTCTTGGTCTTAGTGATTCCCCTGTCTGATTACTTGGCTGGGGCGGACGCCATTCTTGTTGCCTTATGGACTGGGGAGCCTGGGGTGGTTTTCCTTTGCTTTGCTTTGTATTCTCTTCTTTCGATGCCTGGACTTTTGCTCTCTTGTTCATTCTATGTCTCTCTAGGTCTATATGTGTCGTCACCCTTCCTTCCAGCTCCTCTAGGGTGCTAGCAGGTTTTTTTGCCATTTTTTCCGCTAAGGTAGAGCCATAGCGACCAAGGTTTCTTATGAAGGCTCTTGTGATTTTGCCTTCGGTAATGTCACCCTGTATGTCAGCTAGGTTCTGGTTAAACCTTGTTTAATAATTAGCCAGTGTCTCTTCATTCTCCTGCTTCACATCATCAAGTGAGCCTGTTCCTTTGAGTAGCTTCCTTTCTCCCAAGTACCTTTGGAGAAATTTTGCCTTCAGCTGTGCCCATGAATGGATGCTCTCAATAGGTAGGCTAAAGAACTAGTGCGATGCTACCCCTGAAAAGGTGTTTGGAAACAAAAGTGCCTTGTAGCGATCCTTCGTTGTCCTACCTAGGAGGGAAGCTTCATGTTGCTGGATATGCTCTAAGGGGTCACCCTTACCATTGTATTTTTCGATCTTTATTAAATGCAACGAGTCTGGCACTCGGTTCATCTCCAACTCCCTTGTGAAGGGGTGATTTGTGTTGTCACTTAGACAGTGTAACTCACTCTTCTTTGACTCATTCATTTTCCTTGTGATCATGGCCTCAATTTCTTCATGGGTCAGCATTACCGGATACGGGCTGTAATTTCTCTGTTACCCATGGGAATTGTTAACCGGGCTTGCGGAGATCCCCTGTCCATTATGATACGAACTGTATGTGTACCTTGGGTATTCCTGCTGGGGTGGATGCTGGAATTCTTCTCTTCTTGGAGGTCGGGCTTGCCTGTCCTCCCTCAGTGGGGTGTATGTCCTTGCTTCTGGCTGAACTTGATATTGCCTTGGAGGCACAGATGGTTGCCTCCCCACTGGGGGTGGCCCTTGCTCACTTCTTCCTCGACCTTCTCTCTGTTCTGCTGGGGGGGTGTTGCTCTTCTTCTGGGACTTATTCTTCTTCATAGAACTGTTCCTCATGCAGATTCTGTTCTCCTTATTGGTGCTGCCTGTTAGGTTATAAAGTCTAGGTCAACGGGTCGTCAATCTAGAATCTATCTCCCACTAATGAAATGTCAGGTTCACTGCTCCTAGGACTAGTCATTCTTATACATGCCCTTCTGCTTCCTTGGGGTAGTCGTTCTGATATATGTCCTTCTCTTCTCTCCTTCTGACCTCCTTTCCTTCTCTCCTTCTGACCTCCTTTCCTTCTCTCCTTCTGACCTCCTTTCCTTCTCTCCTTCTGACCTCCTTTCCTTCTCTCCTTCTGACCTCCTTTCCTTCTCTCCTTCTGACCTCCTTTCCTTCTCTCCTTCTGACCTCCTGAGGCTTGTACTTCTTACCCCTGGAGCTTGTCCTACTGCTCTATGCTCTTCTGCTTCCTTGGCTCTCTTCTCCTTGCTACCCTGCAAGAGGGGCAATACCAGGCACAGAGGGGGGTGGTGCCTGATGAACCCTCTCCGATGCCTAAGTCAGTACGGTTTTAGAGAGATAAAGCTAGAGAGATGTCAGAGCAAAATTGTGCAAATGGCCAAGATGATCAAATGAGTTGTGAAGGTGGGGTATTTATAGGCAACGGTGTCATTAAGGTGGCTTAATGACATCGTTAGCCTTTAAACACAATTAATTATCCTTTAAGCACATAATTAAGACCTCAGGATACGGAGAAGGTAGGCGGAGTGAATCGAGGGTGGGAGTCCGAAAATGGTGCCGGGGCCCTTGGGGGGAGGAGAAATCTGACCCCCAAGGGTAGGGGTTGGGTGAGGGCACCCAACCCCTCCTAGGGAGGATGGGGTTGGCCAACCCCATCCCCCCTAGGGGAGATCGGGTTGGCCGACCCGATCTCTCCTAGGAGAGATCGGGTTGGCCAACCCGATCTCTCCTAGGAGAGATCGGGTTGGTCCACCCGATCTCCCCTAGGGGAGATCGGGTTGGCTGACCCGATCTCCCCTAGGGGAGGTCGGGTGTGGCCACCCAACCTCACCTAGGCGAGTCTGACTCGGCCGGACGGGCGCTTCGGCCTCGTCCGAGCCGTTGGTGTTTTCGCGAAGGGTTCGGGTTGAAGTTTCGATTTACAATCATAAATGGGATGATAAAAATACAACGGTTCGGAAGTCAACGGGTTCAAATTGGGCGTATATCCATCACATGCCCCCGAGTCAACCAATGGCTTAACCCTTGATTGACTCTATTTCAGGATGGTATGATACGCGCAATTTGAAACCGGGGTTTTACCTCCTTGTCTGAATGCCTGCTTACCCATGGATACGTGCCTCTGACTCTGCCCCCTGCCTTATGAGCTAGAGGAATTGTAAACGTCAGAGTAGCACGGACTTGTGCCTAGGCACGCGTCCGTCTGAGGTGGGAGTAATAAATCTATCTTTGCTACAGGCGTATACTCAAAAAATATATGCTTGCATAGGAATGTAATACTGATACATCTAAGTGATTCATGCTTCAATTTCATGCCGTGATTTGCCTAAGTGGAGAAAAATTTAATTTTGGCCCAAATTTTTTCTAAGTATGGGATACTAGAAAATATGCCTATAGGATGTTAACTAGGAGTGAACATGGACATATCATGAACATGAGGATGTGTACTAGCATACATGCAAGTAGGAACATAAGGATGGGAGTGAGTAAAGACATGCTGTGATTGTAGTCATGGATGTATGCATGAATATATGGCGGCCATATGCATGGACGTCTAAATGTTTGAACACATGGGAGTGTGTACGTGGGCATGCATATGAGTGCAAGCATGAACATGTATGTATGTATGGATGGGTTGTGAGTATAAGCATGAGTGATGACATTGATGTACCTGTAGATGTTAATCATGAATATGAGCATAAGTGCAAAGGTGAGAGCATAGACCTTTCCTTTACCTGAGGGTGGGGACTCTGCCACTCAATGGGACATAACGTTCCGCCTCCCTTGTACTAGCATGAGCATTGTCCATTAACCTCGACCTTCGGCATGTGTATCATTTTTTCTTCATTCGTTGGAGCGTGTGTATAGCTCTTGACCTTTACCCTGCAATTTGTTCCCCATAAAAGTGAGGGTGAAAAAGCTTACAAGCTTTCTTCTTACCGCCGCGAGCGAAGGGGTCTATTGACATGTGTTAAGGGTTGACCCTTCCTTCGGATGTGCTGGAGCGTTGCTCCATTTGGGGAAACTAAAAGTTCGCCCTCTTCCCTTGGTGTTAAGGTTGCCCCCGTAGTAGGCGTATCTCGCCCCTCCATGAGTAAGGGTTGATCTTTGTGTTGGTTGCTTGTATAGATGACTCACTTTTGGGAAGCTTTCTTCTTCAGACAGGGAGACCGTTGAATCAGATGAGAGGGAAGGACCCTCTAGTTGATTGTTCTCATGCTGCTTCCTTTTTGTTGTTAGAGCGTTCTTCCTTGGTTACCGAATGGTTCTTGTGGTGGGTGAGAGTTCAAGTCAATCTAAATCCAAGGCACGGAAACCTGACTCTGAGGTCGGGCCCTCGGCTGCCAAGGAGAAGGAAACCGCGAGAGGCTCTCCTTCAAGTGCCTCCTTGCTGACTCCCTCCCATGATAAGGAGGTAGTGGTTGAAGAGGCGCCCTCTTTGCTTGACAAAAGGGAACGACCTGTGGCTGGCGATGGGGTGATCATAGGTCTTGATGTCTCTTCTCTATCCCCTGCCCCCCAGCCGAGGGGCCGAGTCTCAAGTTTATTTCATCTTCATATGGATTTGACGACTTTTGAAGGTGTCTTTGTCTTTCCTATGGGTTATGTTATTAACCCCTGTGTTGAAGATTTTTCTTTTGGTGACGGGTGTGATCATCATCTTACATTGAGGTTCCCCTCTCTTGCCCTGGCTCTGATTAAGATAGCAAATTCTTGCTTTGGAGTTTGGTGGAGACTGCTCCTGAGTTAGCCTCTACTAGTATTGTAGTTGTGATCGTTGTGGGGATCGTTTTGTTATATGCCCTCAATAGTGCTTGTCGTGATTCTTTGCTTCATGGTTGATTTCGTGAGATATGGAGGTTGTCTTCATATAAGTCCATACCTTTGATGAGCGTATGAAGGGTGTTGTTTTTCCTTTTTCTTGAACCTCCTCCTAAGGCTAGGCGTAGCCTTTTGATGTTCGTGGTCGGGATGGTGTCTTTACAATGCATGTCTTTGACAGATGTTTTATGATGTGCTGCCATGATAATCACTTCGGGGTATATGGGCGTGATAGCCACTTCGTAATGTGTCGGAGTGATAGCCCTTCTGTAGTGTGTGGACATGATAGCCAGTTCAGGGTATGTGGACGTGATAGCCACTTCAAGGTATGTGGACATGATAGCCACTTCAAGGTATGTGGACATGATAGCCACTTCAAGGTATGTGGACGTGATAGCCACTTCAAGGTATGTGGACATGATAGCCACTTCCAGGTATGTGGACATGATAGCCACTTTAAGGCATGTGGACATGATAGCCACTTCAAGGTATGTGGACGTGATAGCCACTTCAAGGTATGTGGACATGATAGCCACTTCCAGGTATGTGGACATGATAGCCACTTTAAGGCATGTGGACGTGATAGCCACTTCAAGGTATGTGGACATGATAGCCACTTCCAGGTATGTGGACATGATAGCCACTTTAAGGCATGTGGACATGATAGCCACTTCAAGGTATGTGGACATGATAGCCACTTCAGTGTATGTGGACATGATAGCCACATCACGATGTATGGAGTTGTGCTTTAGTATTCCTTTCTCATTGGAGAGCCTTTATTGCTATAGTTGCCTTTTGTGTAGGCTATGTTTGTTGGGTTAGGTCCCGATGTCTCGTCTTGTCGGATGTTGTATCCTTTATGCTCTTTAGATGTCTCCTTCATGAGTTGTGCTTGACGATGTTCAAGTCTGATACGAGCATAGGTCACGCGAGGGCGACATGCATGACAATAACATTTGTCGGCGGTTGATTTGTGTGACTTGTAAGGCAATTCTCTTCTTGATGGGTCGAGCTTATTTTGAGAGCTTTGACCTTCGGATTTCATGTCTTTGCTATCCTTCTTGGTGGTGTTGGGTTCCTTTGAGATACTTCTCTTGACTTGTGATATGGGTGGTAGTATAACTCGTTACTTTTCATGATAACCTCTTGTGCTTCTGTATATGATCCTTTGGTCATGGACTTCTCCTTTGAATATGCTTTCCTTTCTTTTTCTTTCTTTTGTGCTTTCCTTCACATCATACCTGCTATCTCATCAAGAAAAAACATTACTTGTTCTTCACATTACTTTACTTAGAAATTTCTTTCTTATGGTATCCTTCTGAGCATGGTATCCTTCTAAGCATGGTATGATGATCTCTTCTGATACCCCTTACACGGTATACGTTGTACTGTTAGACCAAAGATACGCTCTTGGTGGGCGTCGAAATCTTTTCACGAGACAGGCTCTCGGACGGCACTTAACGTTTCACAGGATAGGCTCCCGGAGGGCACAGGTTAGTCCACCGATACCTTCTTGACGGGTGTCAAATCTGTTCACGAGACAGGCTCTCGGACGGCACTTAACGTTTCACAGGATAGGCTCCCGGAGGGCGCAGGTTAGTCCACCGATACCTTCTTGACGGGTGTCAAACTGTTCACGAGACAGGCTCTCGGACGGCACTTAACGTTTCACAGGATAGGCTCCCGGAGGGCTCAGGTTAGACCAAAGATACGCTCCTGGTGGGCGTCGAACTGGTAGTTTGAAATCTACCTCAAGATACGCTCTTGGGGGCGTCGAACTGGTAGTGTTTTTTCTACCTCAAGATACGCTCTTGGGGGCGTCGAATCTGGTAGGTTGCAAATCTACCTCAAGATACGCTCCTGGGGGCGTCGAAATTCGTAGTTTTTGGAAACCACTCTCAAGATACGCTCTTGGTGCGTCGAAGGTCGTAGTGTATAAACTACTCTCAAGATACGCTCTTGGGGGCGTCGAAGGTCGTAGTATGAACACTACTCTCAAGATACGCTCTTGGGGGCGTCGAAATTCGTAGTTTTTGGAAACCACTCTCAAGATACGCTCTTGGTGCGTCGAAGGTCGTAGTTTATAAACTACTCTCAAGATACGCTCTTGGGGGCGTCGAAGATCGTAGTATAAAAACTACTCTCAAGATACGCTCTTGGGGGCGTCGAATCTGTTCGCGGGATAGGCTCCCGGAGGGCACAGGGTTCGTAGTTTTAGAACTACTCTCAAGATACGCTCTTGGGGGCGTCGAATGTGTTCGCGGGATTGGCTCCCGGAGGGCTCATAATATTACCTTATCTTGTGTCCCTTCTCATGTATGGTGCATTTTTGGTATGCTTTTCGAGTCTTTACTTGACTTCTCCTTCTACGATATTGCCTGTTACCACGCTTTTTCTTCAATGTGGGAGATCACCTTTCGAGGGCGATGTTTGTGTGTTGCCAACTTAGGACGAGTTCGTATAGGGAGTTGAGGATGTTTTCCTCTATGTGACCTCTTCTAGGAGGAGTGGTATTGCATGTGATTGTGATCTTCTGCCTCTAATCTCTTCTCTTACACTTAGGTGGACTACCAAGCACTTATTCGTTTGGTGCCCCCCAAGTTGCTTGGTGGTCACACCGCCTTTCATATTTGGCCGTTGAAGGCCCCTCGTTCACTTTCTTGGTTGGGTGCCCCTTATGCTCGGGGCTCCCTTGTCTGCTTGTTTGAATGTGATGAGTGTCCCTTGTAGGATTTACTCTTTCTCATGCTTGCTTGTTTCGGTCACAGGCATGGTTTGGATAATGCCTTTGTCGGATGTATCTTTAGGGATTGGGTGGAGAGCTTTTGCTTTGGGTGGGTGGGGGTGGATTTCACTCTTTTGATAACTAGGATGTGGCAGTGTCTGTATCCTAGGGGTGCTTGTAAATTTTTCCCCCCTTTCCTTGTGTGGGTTGAAGAGCTCTCTCATAGAATGGTGTCTTGAGTTGTTAATCTCGTAGGCGTGTTTCAGACTAGTCAATCTGATCCATGCTCTTTGCTCGTGCATGGGGGTGTGGGGGTCTGACCGGGCTGTATCTTCTTGGAGTGTTGTGGCACTTAGAGTGCCTTGCCTTTTCCTTCACATTGGAGTATTCTTCAATGCCTTTGGGGAGTGTCACATTGGTCATGTTCCTCCCACCTTGAATCTTGGTTATAGACTTCTTTTGAATTAGGACTTGAACCTAAAAAGGACGTTTTCCTTTAGGTTCGCCGGTGATGTTCCCTGATTTTCCATGGATTTGCCCTCGTATTAGCTATTCCTTGCTGGATAGCTTCATTAGAGGCTGCATTTGTATTACGTACGTATACGTGTTTGAGGTATGTTGAGCTGACAAGTCCCTCCTTTTTTTTTTTTGTCATAACCTTCATTCATCATGTATTCGGCGTATGGCCTTAGAGGCGGGATATTTTTCTAGTGCCCCTTTTATCGGGGTTCTCCTCTTGATGGGATGCCAGAGTCAAATGTCTTATCATTTGCAGACAGGGTGGTTGATCGGGAAGTGCGTCTAGTGCGAGGGTCGATCTTGAAACCTTACTCCCCAAGCTTTAGAGCTCTTCTTTGGTTGATCTTGTAGAACTATTATCCTGCCCTAAGGCTCTTGGTAGGAGATGTATCTCCTTTTTCACACTCTATTTCTTGCACTATCTCCTTTGCTAAACTTGCATCTTTAGAGTTTCTCTCTTGGTGCATGACTTCAATGATAGGATTTTCTACCGATGTTTATTCTATTAGGACTTGTATCCTTGGTTGCCTTCCTTTCTTGTGAGATGGCGAAGGAGTGTTTGTGAACACTCCAATGTGTCGTACTTGGTAGAGGTATGCGCCTAATCTTTATGGCGCTGTCTTGAATCTTCGTGTACCTATCTCTGATGAACATGTTATTCATTGCATGTATAATACGGAGTCCAAGGATCTCCGGGTTAGGATCATATTTTGAGAACAGAGACATAGTCATCTATTAGATAACCTCTTTATCTACGGAGTTTATTTTTGCAAGAATAAATGCAAGGATACTTGTAAGGATACTTTTAAGGATATGTGTTCCATCCTTATTCCTGGTTCATTTGCAGTGCCGTGTCCCTAATGGGTGTGTTGATGTTCTGACCACCTTTACTAGTAGGGGGTCCTTTGGTATTAGGTATGCCTGACTCTTCTCTAATATCATCAATGGTTGGTCATGGGAGATGTCTGACGGACTCCCTTCATGTACTATGGTTCTCTTCATGTCAAAGTTGGCGATTCCCTCTCTTATGACTAACATATCATTGTGTGGAAATACTATGTTTTCCATATCCCTTTTTAAAAGCTTGATGATGGTGTCACCGTTCTTCCTTTGCTAGGCTTGGTGTCCTTGAGGGTTTTTGATGGAGGTGTATTCCATTATCTGGGATGAGCTTTCTAAGTGTAGTTGTATCTCCTGGCTATTTTGTGAAATCATAAAGATCCGCTGGAGGTGTTTGCCTCTGATGGTGGGTGTTACCCATGTGATATGGTTTCCTCCATTTTTGGAGGGATGTGTTCGCGGCTACCCCCTCTTGTGCTAATGGGCGTTTGTGGGGAGGGCATGTTGTGACTGGTGCCCCCCTTGCATACCAATGCCAGATGGGATCCTTTGACGGGCTTGGCCCTAGGATGCTTAGTGGAAGGTTGTAGTAGGGGTAATCATTTGTGACCTTCATGGTAGTTCCTCTATAGGATGTTGGGGGTGCTCAACTTATTTTTGTAAGTGAGCCTTCCATCTTGTGATCCTTCCCAGAAACTTGACCTTATACGTGTTCTTTGGGATTGAGGAATCTGTTGCTTGTGCATCTCTTGATTGGTGATGGCCTTTTACGTATTCTTCTAGTGGTCCACCTGTGTATATATATACCACGGAGCCCGAAGGCGTCCGGTATGGTCTTTCTTGGAAAACATGTTGATATCAAGTATCAAAATATACTCCTTTTAGGGAGTTGACTTGTTATGTAGTTAAATTAAATAAGAGGATATGGGAAGGATATGAGTGTGGGGTGTTGATACCCTTTGCTTCCTTGGTAATGTAGCTGTCTTCCTCCATTAGTCTGTGTGTATTCCTTCCACTTGAGGAATATGAGGTCGCATCCTTGCAAGGCAGACTAGGTGGAGGTGTATCCTTCATGTATGCTATGTGCGGTCTCACTCTACTATGTCTCTCCATGAGACTTCCCATTGTAGTAGCTATGTGCTGACGTGGTGTGGTACTCTATTAGTTCCCTGTTCAAATCCTTGTCTTTTCAACTCCTCCTCTGTCCTAGGAGGACGTGTGCCAAGGGTTGTCATGCACAAGGGGTTTGGACCTGTCGTGCTGTATCATGGGTAGGTGGTTGCTTTATTGTGTTGTTGGGACTATGTCCCTCCCTTTGAGCTTTCCTTGGTATGTCCCTTAGGCATGTCTGTGGTGATGCGGACTGTATGTGTACATTGCCATGGTTGATGTTGGAACTCCTATATCCTTGTTGGTCTGTCATGTATGTCTTCCCTTAGTGCGGTGTATGTCCCTGTTGGGGTACTTGGTGGAATTCTTGCCTCCTTTGAGGTCTTGGCTGTCTGTCTGCCCCCCAGTGGGGTGTAGGCCCCGGCGTCCTGTTGTGTCTGTTGTTGCCTAGGAGGCAAAAATTGCTGCCTTCCCTCTGGGGGTGGCTCTTGATAATTTCTTCTTTGTTCTTCTCGCTGCCCTGCTCTAGGGTGCGAGTCGTGTTCTTCTTCTGGGACTTGTTCTTCCTCATGAACTTCTTCTTCTTCATGCTGGTGTTGCCTTCTCTGCCTGTTCCTCAGGGTCTCCCTATAAGCTAGCAGCTCATCCAATGCGTGCATCAACCTTGGAGTCACTGTCTGTGCTCCTTGCGAGTATGTGGGCCTTATGTTGGTTGTGTGGGCACAATTGTCGTTCCTTTGAGTCATTATTTCATATGGATACCCTTGAGGTTGTGCCTCATAGTAGTACCCCTGTGGAGGTGCCGTGTATTGGGATGGCACTCCTTGTTGCCCCCTGTCCCTGTGGCTTCCTAGTCAATGGAGTTGGAGCTGTGGAAGCCTCCTCCCTGCTTGTTAGGCTGGGGTGCCTGTGGGGCTACCTGAGGCTCTGGTGTGCAGGCTATTTCTCTGGGTTAGGCTGCCTTGCTGGAGGTATAGGCTGTCTCCCTCGCCTATTGCCCCCAGGTGGGCGGTGATGCCTAGATACTAAGTTGTTCGTCATCGCTCTTGTTATTGCCAGGCTTTCTGTTCGAAGCCCACGGACGGCGCCAAGTGTTAGGTTATAAAGTCGAGGTCAACGGGTCGTCAATCTAGAATCTATCTCCCACTAATGAAATGTCAGGTTCACTGCTCCTAGGACTAGTCATTCTTATACATGCCCTTCTGCTTCCTTGGGGTAGTCGTTCTGATATATGTCCTTCTCTTCTCTCCTTCTGACCTCCTTTCCTTCTCTCCTTCTGACCTCCTTTCCTTCTCTCCTTCTGACCTCCTTTCCTTCTCTCCTTCTGACCTCCTTTCCTTCTCTCCTTCTGACCTCCTTTCCTTCTCTCCTTCTGACCTCCTGAGGCTTGTACTTCTTACCCCTGGAGCTTGTCCTACTGCTCTATGCTCTTCTGCTTCCTTGGCTCTCTTCTCCTTGCTACCCTGCAAGAGGGGCAATACCAGGCACAGAGGGGGGTGGTGCCTGATGAACCCTCTCCGATGCCTAAGTCAGTACGGTTTTAGAGAGATAAAGCTAGAGAGATGTCAGAGCAAAATTGTGCAAATGGCCAAGATGATCAAATGAGTTGTGAAGGTGGGGTATTTATAGGCAACGGTGTCATTAAGGTGGCTTAATGACATCGTTAGCCTTTAAACACAATTAATTATCCTTTAAGCACATAATTAAGACCTCAGGATACGGAGAAGGTAGGCGGAGTGAATCGAGGGTGGGAGTCCGAAAATGGTGCCGGGGCCCTTGGGGGGAGGAGAAATCTGACCCCCAAGGGTAGGGGTTGGGTGAGGGCACCCAACCCCTCCTAGGGAGGATGGGGTTGGCCAACCCCATCCCCCCTAGGGGAGATCGGGTTGGCCGACCCGATCTCTCCTAGGAGAGATCGGGTTGGTCCACCCGATCTCCCCTAGGGGAGATCGGGTTGGCTGACCCGATCTCCCCTAGGGGAGGTCGGGTGTGGCCACCCAACCTCACCTAGGCGAGTCTGACTCGGCCGGACGGGCGCTTCGGCCTCGTCCGAGCCGTTGGTGTTTTCGCGAAGGGTTCGGGTTGAAGTTTCGATTTACAATCATAAATGGGATGATAAAAATACAACGGTTCGGAAGTCAATGGGTTCAAATTGGGCGTATATCCATCACTGCCTTCCTTGCCTTTGCCTCAGCGCTTCCCTATAAGCCAACAACTCGTCTAAAGCATTCATGAACCCAGGAGTCACTATTTGTGCTCCTTGTGAATTCATTGGCCTTTTGTTGGTCGTACGGGCTCTGTTGTTGTTCCCCGGTATGCCCTGCCTTGGCATTCCATAAGGGTGCTCTTGGGTGTGCGTCTCATAGTGGTACCCCTGTGGAGGTGCCGTGTATTGGTACCCCCTGAGATGGCACTCCTTGTTGTACACCTTGCCTTCGTGGTCTCCAAAACAAGGGGATTGAAGTAGTGGAAGACTCTGCCCCATCTGGGCGTGATGGTCCTCCTGCATTGTTAGCCTGGGGTGCTTGCTGTACTAGGGGTACAGGCTGTCTCTGAGGGTTAGGTTCCCTTGGTGGAGGCACATGCTGTCTTGTCGGGGTTGCAGGCTGTCCTGCTTGGTTGCTTTGCCTGTTGCCCCTGGGTTGACGGTTGTCTTTGGATGGCAGACTGTTCGTCATCGCTTTCGTGATAGCCAGGCTTTTTGCTCGAAAACCCACAAACGGCGCCAAGTTTTAAGTCGCGTCACTCGGGTCAACGGGTTGTCGGTCCAAGTGTCACTTCTCACGGGTAAAAAGCTTGATCTGATGCTCTATCTACTAGATGGTCTGATCTGTATCCTTCTCTTCTTCTGACTTCTTTCTTCCGACTGACCTGCAATAGGGGCAGTACCAAGCACAGAGGGGGGGTGGTGCTTGGTGAACCCTCTCTGATGCCTAAGTTAGTCTAATATTTCTAGAGAGACAAACTAGAGAGAAGGCAGAGTAAGAGCTTGTGAATGATCAACGTGATGGAAATGAATAGGATACGAGTAGTATTTATAGTTCGGGGGGATTAACGTGGCTTAATGACATCGTTAATCCCCTAAGCGTATTTAATTAACTCATAACCATGTGATTAGACCCTTAAAGCATGGAGAGGTAGGCGAAATAATCTAAGTGTGGGACTGGTAGAAAAGAGGTCAGGACCCTTGGGGTCGGACAGAAAATTGGACCCCCGAGGCCTGACACCGGGTGGATTTGCCCACGCCCTCCTAAGAGGGGTTGGGTGAGCCAACCCGGTCTCCCCTAGGTGAGATCGGGTCAGCCCACCCGATCTCCCCTTGGGAGAGATCGGGTGAGGTCACCTAATCTCACCTAGGTGAGGTCGATGGTCGGGTCCGGGTGAGTAATTTTACCTCGTTCGGGCCGTTAACGTTTTGGGGCGAAGTTTTCGGGTCAAAGTTTCGATTTACAATCACAAATGGGGTAATCAAAATAAGACAGTCTGAATTAAAACGGGTTCCAATTGGGCGTATATCCATCAATACCCTCTTAGCTGAAGGAGTTACTCTTCGGGAGAAAGTCAAGGCTTTGATGACTGAAGTGGAGGAATTGAGAGCTGCCGCCACTAAAGTAGTTAGTGACTATAAGGCGAGTCTTTCCTTTCAGGCTGATACTACCATGGCCGCTTCTGATTTGCTCTTCATCTCCCTGAAGGAGATTGTGAGGAATTTGAAAGCTTATCAACCTAATTTTCCATTCTCTCAAGTTCCCCTTCTTCAGCAATATCCTTATATTCCTTTTGAGACGGGCGAAGATTCTACCAAGCTTTCGTAGATAACAATGTATCTGTATTTTCACTTATGGCCTTGTAACTCGCCATTCTCTTTAATGAAGGACACTCGAATTTTTCCTATACTAAGCTTTATCGCTTTTATTCGTTTCCTTTTATCAGATTGTCGACAAACCTGGGCTTTATGACCGTGTTAGGTTTTCTATGCCAACTATTAATTAATCAATGAATGTCTTTCTTTTAACCGTTATCGATTCTAAGTGATATGACTGATATTAGATCTTTAACTGAAGACTTCCTAAACAAGATTTTTGTCCCGATATCTAAGTTTTTAGGACACGTTGTGTCTATAAACAAGTTTGTAGACATCGACCTTTTATTGAAATTACCAACGTACCTAAGCTTTATCGCTATATTGGGCACATAATGTCGATATCCTTTATAGATGTCAATCTTTTGTCGAGTTATCGGCGTACTTCGGCTTTGTTACCATCTTGGGTACGCTGTGGCGATAATCGAATTGTTGGCGTTTGAACTGCTTATCGAGTTGTCGACGTACCTACGCTTTATATAAATGAGAATGCTTCATTAATCAACTAGGTATTACAAAGCAAGTGTTACAATATATATACTAGGCAAAACTAGGATCACCAACTAAGGCTATACAATAAACTATGATCCAGGTGCATACATAGTGAACTAGGTGCATACATAGTCTAGTGTGTATGCATTGCGTAATTAGGTGCATACATAGAGTGTGGAATACACTTCTATATTCTCCCATCCTTTTCTTCTTCTTCTTTTCCTTCTTGAAACACATCCTTGATTCCATAAAGCTTCAATAAGGCAAGATGTTGATTCTTGACTAATGCCTTGGTGAGTAAGTCAGCCATTTGAACTTTGGAAGAAATATGATAGACACCAATCATCCCTGAGTTGATGTGGTGTCTTGTGAAGTGGCAGTCAAGTTCAATATGCTTGGTGCGCTCATGGAACATGGGGTTTTTGGCAATCTTTAAGGCTGCCTCACTAGCTGTATGGATTGGGATTGGTAAGGTAACTTGCAATCCAAGTTTCTTGAGGATTCTGTTCACCCAAAGTGCTTCTTGAATAGCAACCCTCAAGCATCTATATTCAGCTTCAGCACTTGATAAGGAAATGGTGTCTTGCTTCTTGACCTTCCATCCTATCATAGCTGATCCAAGCTTCACACAATATGCACTAACTGACTTTCTACTGAAAGGGCAAGCTGCCCAATATGAATCACAAAAGATACTCAACTTGAGAGAATTGTTGGAGGGATAGATCAAACCTTGACCTGGAGTGCCTTTGATGTATTTAACCACCCTCATTGCTGCATCATAATGGGACTTCTTGGGCTTGTCCACAAATTGACTAAGCCTTTGAACTGAGAAACTTATGTCTGGTCTTGTCATGGTAAGATATAGCAATTTACCAATGACCCTTCTATAAGAAGTGGCATCTTCCAAGAGTATGTCATCAGGATTGGAGTTGGTGGCTTTGTCATACTCATGTGTGGTGAGCTTGATGTTGAATTCCATTGGAGTTTCAGCTGGCCTAGCAGCTCCTAAGCCTGCATCCTCTATAAGCTACATAGCATATTTCTTTGATTGATGACAAGGCCTTGTTTTGATCTTGCAACCTCCAAGCCTAAAAAATACCTCAAGTCTCCCAAATCCTTTAATTTGAAGTGTGTTTGGAGTGTGCACTTCAATTGATTGATCATCTTGGCATTTGAACCAGTGATTAGGAGATCATCAACATAGATGAGGATGAACACTTTGTCATTACCTTGTATCTTGCTAAACAAGGAATGATCTGAGGCACATTGCTTGTAGCCAGTCTTCAACAATGTTTGGGTGAGCTTGATGTTCCATTGCCTTGATGCTTGTTTGAGTCCATATAAGGACTTGTTGAGCTTGCGTACTCTTTTGGGGAATGCTTCAATGGACCTAGATGGATCTAATCCTTGAGGAATGTCCATGTATACTTCCTCAGCTAGATCACATTGGAGGAATGCATTGTTTACATCCATGTGATACAATCCCCATGATTTGGCAGCTGCCAATGCCAAGACAATCTTCACAGTGTCCATCTTGACGACAGGTGAGAATGTCTCATTGAAATCAGTACCTTCCACCTGATTAAATCCTTTTGCAACCAATCTTGCCTTGTATCTTTCAATAGATCC
The DNA here is from genome assembly GCA_036873135.1 of Clarkia xantiana subsp. parviflora. Lineage (NCBI taxonomy): Eukaryota > Viridiplantae > Streptophyta > Magnoliopsida > Myrtales > Onagraceae > Clarkia > Clarkia xantiana. The sequence goes on from JAPTYO010000001.1 coordinate 16,618,028, forward strand.
ATCAGAGTTGTACTTGATTTTGAAGACCCATTTGCAACCAATTGAGGATTTTCCTTGAGGTAGGTCTACTATCTTCCATGTGTTGTTGTCTTGAAGAGGTTGTATCTCCTCCTTCATAGCCACAATCCAGTTTGGATCTTTGATGGCTTGCTTGTAAGTGCTTGGTTCTTTAATCTTGGCAATGGCGGTCAAGAAGCATTTGAATTGGGGGCCTAGAGTATCATAAGATACATATCTTTCCATTCCAAAAGTGGCATTGGAACTAGGCTTGTTTTGAAGGGCAGCAAGCCTTGCACTCATCCTTATTTGTGGAGAGTTTCTTTGGGAAATTCTGAGGCTCCTTCTTATGGAAGGAGGTTGTGGGACTTCCTCTTCCACTACCTCTGTTGGTTGGGGAGGTTGGGAAGAAGAACTTTGTTGAGGAGATGTAAGTTGTTGTGGTGATGCACCTCTTGCTCCTTGTAATGGGACTACCTATTCTTCTATTGATTGGGCAGGTTGTGAATGTTCAGTATTAGGAGCATTAGTCTCAATAATGGGAGCATGGCTTGGAGTAAGTTCATCAAAGAGCACTGGCAACTCTGGTCAGGAGTCAAGCATAGGTATGAATAGAGAGGATCTTGGATGAATATCAAAATGTATTAACAACCAAAATCAGTTTGTACAATTGGTAGATCAAGGTATATATAGGAGAAGAGAGCATCTAACTAACTAACTAACTTAGAGTGTAAGTAAGCTAGACTAGTATGCACAAATGTGTCAAGTATGGAATGTATGGAATATACATTCCTATATGCTCCCATCCTTTTCTTCTCTCGTCTTTTCATGAAAAACATCCTTGATACCATAGAGCCTAAGCAAGGCAATGTGTTGCTTCTTGATTAGAGCCTTTGTCAACAAATCTGCCAACTGATTCCTAGAAGCAACATGTGTTGGAGCAACTTGCCCTGATTGAATGTGGTGCCTAGTAAAATGACAATCTAATTCAATATGCTTGGTACGTTCATGGAACATTGGGTTTTTGGCTATCTTCACTGCAGACTCACTATCAGTGAATATAGGAATGGGCAAAGTGACTTGCACCCCAAGCTCCTTTAGAAGTCTAGTAACCCAAAGAGCTTCCTGAATGGCTGCCCTCAAACATCTGTATTCTGCCTCTGCACTTGAAAGGGAAACCGTGTCTTGTTTCTTCACTTTCCACCCTACCATAGCTCCACCAGTTTTACACAATATGCACTAATGGACTCCTACTAAATGGACAAGCTGCCCAATCTGAATCACAATAAAGACTCAAGTCAAGTGCAATGTTGGTTGGATAGAGAAGTCCTTGGCCAGGAGTACCTTTGATGTATTTGATCACTCTTATAGCTGCATCATGATGGGATTTCTTAGGCTTGTCAACAAATTGACTTAGCCTTTGAACTGCAAAGCTAATATCTGGCCTAGTCATTGTGAAATACAATAACTTTCCCACCAATCTTCTATAAGCAGACACATCTTCAAGAGGCAAATCATCTGAGGAGGTGTTAGTTGCTTCATCATATGCGCAAGTTGTTAGTTTGAGATTGAACTCCATGGGAGTCTCACAAGGTCTAGAAGCCCCCAAACCAGCCTCCTCAATAAGCTCAAGGGCATACTTCCTTTGGTTGATGACCAAACCTTCTTTGGACCTTGCAATTTCCAATCCTAAGAAATACCTCAAGTTGCCCAAATCCTTGAGCTTAAAATGAGATTTCAGAATGGACTTCAAGTGATCAATCATAGAAGCACTTGAGCCTGTGATGAGTAAATCATCCACATAAATGAGAAGATACACCCTGTCTTTACCATTTGCCTTGGTGAACAAGGAATGATCTGAGGCACTTTGAGAATAACCATTTTCCAATAAGGTGTTGGTGAGCTTGATGTTCCATTGTCTAGATGCTTGCTTTAACCCATAAAGTGATTTCAAAAGTTTGCATACACGTTTAGAAGCACCAGGAGTGATCATAGGAGAATCAAAACCTTGAGGAATGTCCATATAAACTTCTTCATGCAAATCACCTTGAAGAAAAGCATTGTTGACATCCATGTGAAAGAGTCCCCAAGAATGAGAGGCTGCCATAGCCAAAACAATTCTCACAGTTGTCATCTTCACCACAGGAGAAAAGGTCTCATTGAAATCAGTCCCTTCTATTTGGAAAAAGCCTTTGGCAACAAGCCTAGCTTTATATCTCTCAATAGATCCATAAGAGTTGTACTTCACCCTAAACACCCATTTGCATCCAATAGAAGACTTCCCATGGGGCAGCTCCATAATCTTCCATGTATTGTTATCTTGTAAGGCCTTGATCTCCTCCTTCATAGCAATCACCCAATTTGAGTCTTTGATTGCTTGCTTATATGTAGAAGGCTCCTTGATCTTGTCAATAGAGGCCAAGAAGCAATTGAAGGTAGGATTAAGATGATCATAGGCAATGTATTTCTCCATACCAAAAGAAACATTTGAAGAAGAATCCTTTCTTAACTGAGCAATCCTTGCACTCCTTCTTAAGATTGGTACTTGTGGAGTGTCAACCAAAGGAACATCCTCTACTATGGGGAGCTGAGGAAGAGCATCCTCAATTGTGGAGTGCTGAGAAAGAGCATCCTCAACCATTGGTGAACTAGAAGAAGACTCCTCAACTAACAACTTGGACCCCAAGCAAGTAGGTAATAGGGATCTCAATTCTGCCTTAAACATGCCAAAAGGAAAGATATGCTCATGAAAAACAACATCCCTTGAAACTTGAAATGCTGAATTGGAAATCTTCATCACAAGATAACCTTTTTGAGAAGTAGAGTATCCCATGAAGATGCAAGGCTCAGCTCTTGAACTAAACTTGTCAGAGTTGTTCAAGTTTGTGGCAAAACATAGGCAACCCATGATCCTCAAATGATTAATGGAAGGTGGCTTGCCATAAAAAACCTCCATAGGAGACTTGAACCCCAAAGAAGATGAAGGTAACCTATTCATCAAATAACATGCAGTGAGAACACAATAGCCCCAATACTTGATAGGCATACAAGCTTGGAACCTCAATGCCCTTGCCACATTCAAAATTTGTCTATGCTTGCGCTCCACTCTACCATTCTGCTGAGGAGTGTATGTGCAACTAGTTTGATGTAGAATTCCCAAAAGAAGGAAATGATCCTTGCAAATAGAATTGATGAACTCAGATCCATTATCACTCCTAGCAATCTTCACCATAGTTCCAAACTGAGTCTGAACCATCAATAAGAAGCTTTGAATATGAATGAAGGTATCACTTTTGTTCTTCATTAGAAAGACCCAAGTTGCCCTGGAAAAGTCATCCACAATGGTGAGGAAGTATTGATAACCTTTGATTGTAGGAACTTTGTATGGACCCGAGAGATCCAAATGTATCAAGGCAAAAGGAACAGAGGCATGAGAATGACTAATAGGGAAAGATAATCTTGATTGCTTGGCCAAAGGGCAAATGGTACAATGTTTGACACATTTATTTGAAGAGTCATTTAAACATAATACTTCATTCAAATGACCTAAATGAGTGTATGATATGTGTCCTAAACGCCTATGCCAAAGCCAAGAAGCATCCTCTTTAGTTGCCTTTGAAGTAGTATGAGCTGCCACCACCTTGCTTGAGCATGAAGGTAGTGAATTCCTGAGTATGAAAAGACCTTTGGATCTCTCACTAATCACCACTGGCTTCCCAACATGGCCCTGAATCAACATATTTGCACAGTAAATATAACTTTGCAATTCAACTGAGTAGAAAGTTTAGACACTGAGATCAAGTTGAAGTTGAAATCAGGCACATAAAGGATGTCATCCAAGGTAAAACCAGAGGAAAAGGAGCAGCTCCCAATATGAGTGACCTTGCACTTATTGCCATTTGGTAAGTGAACAAATTGATGAGGGGAATCAGCCTTCCTTATATTGTGCAACCAGCTTAAATGGTGAGTAATGTGGTTAGTAGCACCTGAGTCTACAATCCAAATCATGGATGAACTAGATGTAGAGGATATACCTGCCATGTTCACACAAATAGGCTCATCCTCTTGAAATGAAAGAGGATCAAAGTCATCTTGAATAGCAATGTGCTGAACCCTTCCATCCAAGCCAGTGTGAAGAATTGTTTGCTCCTTAGTTCCATGAAAAATTCTTTTGTCCCCTGCAGCCACATGTTTCACCAAAGTAGAGGAAGGAGTCTCATCATCCATGCTCATATTGGCTGCATTCCAAGGTCTTTTCAAGATTTTGGAAGGTGCAAGGTGTGGATGCTTTTTCCACAAAATGAGCAAAACCAATTTGACTTATCAACTTTCCCTCCCTTGCCATTAAAACCACCTGAATAGGATCCTTGGTTAGCTCCATTAGAAGAAGTGCCATTGCCATTGTAATTCCTTGGGAAAGAAGCAACATTGTTAAAGCCATTGCTTCCTGAGTTATATCCTCCACTACCTCTTGTATTGATGAAGTTCCTTTGAGAATATAAGGCTGTGGCCTCCCCTAAATCCCCTATAGAACCAGAGATAGCACGTTGGCTTTCCTCTTGTAGCAATACATAAAAAGCCACACTCAATGAAGGCAATGGTTGCCTCATTAGGAGACTGCTTCTAACATGAGCAAATGATTCATTCAAGCCTAAGAGAAAAGCAATCAATTTCTGTTTCTCCTTATGCTCATTGATCAACTTACTATCAGCTGAACATTCAAGCCTTAGGTCATCAATGGAACCCAAAGCATCCCAAAGTTGTTTCATCCTCCCAAAGTATTCAGTGATAGACTGAGCACCTTGTGAACATTGATAAATTTCCCTTGTGAGCTGAAAAATTTGTGTTCCATCAATCTTCTCAAACATTTCTTTGAGATCAAGCCAAATAAACAAAGCAGTGGTGTTGTAAACCAGCCCATTCACCAATTCCTTAGCAACTGTGTTCCTTAACCAAGCTTTAACCAAAGCATTGGCTCTGTCCCATCTCACATGTTGAGCTACAGGCACATTCAAACGTGAGCATGTACCATCTATAAATCCAATCTTGTTCTTTACAAGCAGTCCCTCCTTGATAGCTGTGCTCCATGCATGATAATTTCTTGATCCTTGAAGCTGAAAAGGAATCAGCAACAATCCAGTGCTGTCCGAGGGATGCAAGGATAGTGGATCTTCAATCGAGTAGGTAGCCATGTTCCAATGACCAAATTTCCAGAAACTCAACTAAATTTGACGTAAAGAACAAAAAACTCCAACAATCTATCGACCACAACAGCTGAAACCCAACGGAATTCCCAGAAGTTGATGAATCTTCAACAACAAGCAATACTAACAAGAACACCAGGTATGCGCAACAGAAACAAGATCACACAATGATCCATAATGAATCTAGGCATGAATCCAATCCAGAAACAGTCGCAAATGGATCAAGATCACGAAATCAATGATCGTAATCAAGAAAAACAGCTAATCAATCACTTAATCAGTCGAAGCTTGGAGACGAAGCAAACGCCGAAGAACTTTGCTTGAAAAGCAAGAACTGATCAATCTAGGCTGATATGATCCAAATGCAGATTCAATTGAGCTGAAACACAACTCAATTGATGATGTAGAATACTTACAAAGAGTCGGAATCCAACGTATTGATGATTATAGCCACGAAATCCAGCTGAAAACCTGGAAATGAAGCTCAAAGTTCACCGGAAATGGATGTTGCTTGACTAGCAAGAAATTGCCGTTTGCTTTGATATCATATGAATAGAGAGGATCTTGGATGAATATCAAAATTTATTAACAACCAAAATCAGTTTGTACAATTGGTAGATCAAGGTATATATAGGAGAAGAGAGCATCTAACTAACTAACTAACTTAGAGTGTAAGTAAGCTAGACTAGTATGCACAAATGTGTCAAGTATGGAATGTATGGAATATACATTCCTATAATAGGTGGCTTGGGTGCCAAGCAAGAAGGTATCAAGGCTCTTAGGGCCTCTTTGGACATGCCAAATGGAAAGATGTCGTCATGGAAGAGTACATCTATTGAAACATGAAAGGTTGAATCAGAAATATTCATTACAAGGTACCCTTTTTGTGAAGTGGAGTACCCCATAAGTATGCATGGTTCAGCTCTTGGACCAAACTTGTCATGGTTGTTTAGCTTTGTTGTGAAGCAAAGACAACCAATAACTCTCAAATGTTGAAGAGAAGGCACCTTCCCATATAACACTTCCATTGGTGACTTGAACTTCAAGATAGAGGATGGTAGCCTATTAAGCAAGTAACAAGCATTGAGAATGCAATATCCCCAGTGTCTCAAAGGTATTGATGCTTGAAACCTAATTTCTCTAGCAATGTTTAGGATGTCTCTATGCTTGCGTTCCACTCTTCCATTTTGTTGTGGTGTATGCACACAACTAGTTTGGTGATGGATGCCAAATTGGAGAAGCAACTCCTTGCATACTGAGTTAGTGAACTCAGTGCCATTATCACTCCTTAAGGTCTTAACCATAGTACCAAACTGATTCTTCACCATTAGTAGGTAGTTCTTGATGTGCAAGAAAGTGTCACTCTTGAAATTCATTAAGTAGACCCAATTTGCTCTTGAACAATCATCTACTATTGTCAAGAAATATTGATTGCCCTTGAAGGTTGGCACTTCGTAGGGACCCCATAAGTTCCTGTGAATAAGATCAAAAGGCTTAGAAGCAATAGAGTCACTTATTGGAAATGAAAATCTAGATTGCTTGGCAAGAGGGCAAATTGTGCATTGTTTGATACAACCATAAGATTTATTCAAATTCAAAACATCTATATGGTTGAGGTAAGTCTCAGAGACATGGCCCAAACGCCTATGCCATCTCAACACCTCTTCCTTAATCCCCAAGCAAGTGGCTGCAATCTTCCTTGAGCTTGAAAGCACCAAATCCTTCAACGTGTATAGACCTCTATTCCATTCCCCAATCACCATGGACTTGCCACTCTGGCCCTGGGGCAACACATGAACAGAAGTAAAGATCACCTTACAATTCAATTGGCTAGGAAGCCTAGATACAGAGATCAAATTGAATTTGAAATCAGGGACCAATAAGATGTTGGTCAGAGTGAATCCACTTGAGAAAGAGCAAGAACCAACATGAGTTACTTTGCATTTGTGACCATTTGGTAAATGAACATATTGATGATCAGAGTCACACTTCTTCAAATCAAATAACCACTCAATTTGATGTGTGATGTGATTAGTTGCACCTGAGTCACCTATCCAAACCATAGGGTCACTAGATATACCTGCCATATTGACATGAGCTTGGTCAACATCTTCAAAGCTCAAAGGTGAATGCTCAAAGTAATCATCATGAGCAGCTACATGTTGGATTCTCTTGTTGGCTGTGCCATGAAAAATCCTCTTGTCCTTGGCTGCCACATGCTCAATGGCACTTGAGCTACCACCATCTTCAACAATGTTGGCTGAGTTCCAATTCCTCTTAGGAGCATTTGGGTTGTACATTGGATGACCTTGTGGATATCCATGCTTGCTATAACATTGATCCTCTATGTGGCCTCTCTTGCCACAATAGGTGCAAATAGGAGGGGGAGGTCTCTCATTGGGACCATTTGGAATGCCTCTGCCCCTGCCATTGCCATTGCCATTGCCATTGCCGGGGCCTCGGCTGTCAAGAGGAAGAAAGCTGCGGATCCTCCTTCGCCTGTTGTTCGTCCCCCGACCCTGTCTCGCGATAAAGAGATGGTGGTCGAAGAGGCGCCTTCCCGAGCTGATAAAGGGAAGCGACCTGTTGGTGATGGTTCCCCTGCCCCCCAGCCGAGGGCACGGTCATCAGGTTCGATCTCCACCTTGTCACTGATGCTTCTATGTTTATATTTTCCTTTGACTTGCTTTGTTTGTATAAGTGGTCCTCCGGCTTTGAGTCGGAAGGATTTCGCACGTCTTACTGACGAGGATGTCGTTGGGTCTGAGTGGACTCCTTTCGCTGGTTTGAAGGAGTTCCATCTTGATAGCGGCTCCTCTTTGCGGACTCCTGAGGTTGGCATCCGTGTACTTCGCGGTGCCATCCCTCCTGGCGATCGTGCTGCTCAGCCTAAGTCTCCTGGGGAGACTCGGCGCTTCGTTCAGGGTGTACTCTCTCGTTATGCGCCTGTGAGTTGTTCCTTGCTTTCCCCTTTTTACTTTTATGTGATTGGTTTTTCAGTCACTCATCTCTTGTTTAAATTTTCAGGGTATGTCTGACATGGTGAACATGTCATCCCTTGTGCTCGAGCTATCTGACGAGAAGAAGACTCTAGAGGACAGCCAGGTCTCCCTAAAGGTGGAGCTCGCCACTGCTGCTGAGAAGGCGCGCCTATCCGATCAGAATATGCGGGAGCTCAGGGACCAAGTGTCCTTACTTGAGACTACCGTAGGTAGCTTGCGCCGGGAGGCTGAGGTCGCATCTTCACTCCATTTTGAGGAGTTGCGGAAGTTGGAGGCAAGGTGCCGGGCAGAGGAGAGGACTGTCGCAGTGTCTGAGTACAAGGCTTCCTCTGCCTTCACTGCTGACTACAGTGTGCGGCTCACTCAGGAGATGAACCAGTTTGGTGAGTATCTCGTTGATCACATTTTTCGCATTGATCCTCAGTTTCCAGTTGGCGATCTTGGTGATTTTGGGCCGTACGCTACTGGTTACATAGCTGTCCTTAGGGGTCAGGCTGCTGTTGCAGACGAGCCTGCCCCTACACAGGTGGATGCTACACCTGTGGATATCGATACTTCGGACTCTTCCTCCTCTTCCTCCATCTCTGCCGGTGGTTCGGCCTCAGGGGGTCAGGGTGACTCCCCCGAAGGCTCTGATTGATGCATTGACATCTTGCTATCTTTGTATATATAACCATACTCTTTCTCCCCTTTGATGGGTTGAGTATCTTTTGGGGCTGCTGTGAGATTTTTTGTTGCTTTCTCTTGTCGTATTTTGTCGTTGGCTGTGTGGTTCACTTGCCTTTATATGGGTACTTCGTATGCTTTTGTATGTACTCCTTTGATTATGGACTCTTCTCTTGGTGTGTTTCCTTTACTTATCCTTCTTTTGTGTTTTCCTTCATGCCATACCTGCTATTTCATCAAGAAAAAACATTATGTGTTCTTCATATCACTTTACTTTGAATTTACTTTCTCATGGGATCCTTCGTAGTATGGTGTAATGCTCTCTTCTGATACCCTTTGGGCGGTATGTATGGTATTGTTAGACCAAAGATACGCTCTTGGTGGGCGTCGAGTTTGTTCACGAGACAGGCTCTCGGATGGCACTTAACGTTTCACAGGATAGGCTCCCGGAGGGCACAGGTTAGACCAAAGATACGCTCCTGGTGGGCGTCGAAATCTGTTCACGAGACTGGCTCTCGGAGGGCACTTAACGTTTCGCAGGATAGGCTCCCGGAGGGCGCAGGTTAGACCAAAGATACGCTCCTGGTGGGCGTCGAAATCTATTCACGAGACTGGCTCTCGGAGGGCACTTAACGTTTCGCAGGATAGGCTCCCAGAGGGCACAGGTTAGACCAAAGATACGCTCCTGGTGGGCGTCGAAACTGGTAGTTTGAAATCTACCTCAAGATACGCTCTTGGGGGCGTCGAATCTGGTAGGTTGCAAATCTACCTCAAGATACGCTCCTGGGGGCGTCGAAATTCGTAGTTTTTGGAAACCACTCTCAAGATACGCTCTTGGTGCGTCGAAGGTCGTAGTATAGAAACTACTCTCAAGATACGCTCTTGGGGGCGTCGAAGGTCGTAGTATGAACACTACTCTCAAGATACGCTCCTAGGGGCGTCAAAATTCGTAGTTTTTGGAAACCACTCTCAAGATACGCTCTTGGTGCGTCGAAGGTCGCAGTATTGAAACTACTCTCAAGATACGCTCTTGGGGGCGTCGAAGGTCGTAGTATGAACACTACTCTCAAGATACGCTCTTGGGGGCGTTGAGGGTCGTAGTATAAAAACTACTCTCAAGATACGCTCTTGGGGGCGTCGAATCTGTTCGCGGGATAGGCTCCCGGAGGGCACAAAGTTCGTAGTTTTTAGAACTACTCTCAAGATACGCTCTTGGTGGCGTTGAAGGTGTTGTTGACTTGACGTCATATCTGTGTAAGGATAACTCAATGATTATATCATCCCCTTCTTTAAAAAATACTTTTGAGTAACTTCTACTTCATTAGGAGCATTCAAGGCTTTATGTACACATGGGATGCCTTGGGTGGATCAAGGCACCCTTTGGAGGAAAACAAAGTAGTTGTAGAGTTGGAGTAACTTCGTGAGTTCTCCTTCTCGAAAGTTGTTTTTGGAAAACTTAGAAAGCTTTAACATGCAAAGTGCTAAATATGAAACTAAGGATATGGGGTGGTCATTTTGTCTGTTGCCACGTACTCCTTTAGGCCTCCATTGTAAATCATTTCCTCCACTTCTATCTTCAGCACCATGCAATTGTTGGTTTGATGCCCCCAGGTCCCATGGTACTCACACCATCCCTGTGCATCTCTTCCTAGGAAGGCCTTGCCCTCCTCTCTGCATGTGGGTAGCTCCTCCTTGAGGTACAACTGAAAAATTTCTTCTGTGCTCATTGTAGGGGGTGTGAATTTGAAATTTACACCTCCTTCCAGTGTGTCGGTCTCTCTTTCTTTCTCCGGGACCTCATCCCATTGCTCCATCTCCTTTGCAAACGCCTTGTCTAGCTTTTCCTTGAGATGTCTCATCGTGTTTGTCATGACCATCTCATAAAGCCTTCCATAGGCCTTAAATGAGTTTGGATGCATGTTTCTAATGAAGGCTCTGACGGCTTCTCCTCTTGTGATGTCCATATTGGCACCATAACTGGAGAATATTTCGAAGTAGCTTGACACTGGCTCCCATGGCATTTGCTTGATGTCATCAATGTGTCGGAAGCCTCTTATGATGGAGTCCCTTGTTCTTTTTCCTTGTGCGGTTTCTGGTTGCCAAGGTATGCATGTTACCTTTACAGCCTTGCTCATGTGTTTCTTCTTAGCCATTCTTTGAAAAAATTGCTTGCTCAGGCAGAGTGCAACTCCGTTCTTCATCTTTCTTTGCCTTTGTTTCCTCATCACCTTCTTGTTGTCTTGGTCGGTTCCTACCATGACCATTGCCACTGTGTCTGTCCTGTGTGATCCCCGTCTCATGGAGTTGACGTAGCACTGCCTTGCAGTGCGTTGGTCACCCAGGACTTCTCCAACTCCATTCTCAGTGACGTACTTCAGTTTCTGGTGTACGGTGGATGGCACGATTTCATATGGATTTATTGTTGTTCTTCCTAGGATCCCGTTGTAGGCTCCCAAGCTTTCAACCACTAAGAAGTTAACATTCACCTTCAGCTGCGTCCATCCTTGGCCCATGGTCACTGGCAGGGTTATCATTCCCAAGGGGTAACTTGTTGCCCCTGAGAAGCTAACCAGAGGGAAGTTGACTGGTTTGATGTCTGCCTTTGTTTTCCCTATTTCCTCTAGGACCCTTAGGCTTAGGAGGTCTGCCGAGCTGCCCCCATCTACCAGTATTCTCTTTACATCAAAATTATCAATGTCTATCGTGATGACTAACGCATCGTCATGTGGGAAGACAATGTGGCTCTTGTCCTTCTCCGAGAATTCAATCTTCATCTCCTCTCCTTCTCCTGGCCTTTTCCTCCACCTTGGCACTGAACTCAGTTTTGATGCGTAAACCTCCCTTGCATTAGCGGTTGGGCCACCTGATGCTACTCCTCCGTGTATCATGTTTATGGTCCCTCTCTTGTTGGGTGGAGGATTATAGTCTACTTTGCTTTTGCCTTTGTCCCTATACGATGGCCCTACCTGTATGCTGTTGCCCCCATGATCCACGAACTGCTTTAGTTCTCCTCTTTGGATGACATTGTTGATGCTTAGCTTTAGGCTGAAACATTCGTTCGTGTCATGTCCGTATGCTTCATGGTTATCACACCATCTGTCCTTGTGTGTCCCCACCATTGGGGCTCTCCACCTTGCGGGGGGTGACCAGAGTTTCTGATTTTGCATCTCTCTGAGGACAGTAGCTGGAGTGGCGTTCAATGGGATGAACTTGATGACGTTGATTTCCCTAGCTTTCAGTGGTTCGCCCATTTGATTTCTTTGCTGGGGCGGACGCCATTCCTGCTGCCTTGTGTGTTGAGGTGCCTGAGGTGGCTTTCCTCTGTTCGGCTTTGCATTGTCTTCCTTAGCTGCTTGAATCTTGGCTTTCTTACTTACTCTGTGCCTCTCCAGGTCTATATGAGATTTTACTCTCCCTGCTAGCTCCTCTAAGGTGCTTGCTGGTTTCTTGGCCATCTTTTCTGCCAGCGTGGACCCGAAGCGGCCTAGGTTTCTAATGAAGGCTCGTATTATCTCACCCTCAGTGATGTCGCCCTGGATGTCTGCTATGTTTTGGTTAAACCTAGTGTAGTAATTGGCCAAAGATTCATTATTTTCTTGCTTCACGTCATCGATGGAGCCTGTCCCTTTAAGGAGCTTCCTTTCTCCTAGATATCTCTGAAGGAATTTCGCCTTTAGCTGCTCCCATGAGTGGATGCTCTCAGAGGGTAGGCTAAAGAACCAGTGTGAGGCCACCCCTGATAGGGTGTTTGGGAATAGGAGTGCCTTGTATCTTTCATCAGTGGTTCTCCCAAATAGGGAGGCTTCATGCTGTTGAATATGCTCCAAAGGGTCTCCGTTGCCATTGTACTTTGCAATCTGGATTGTATGCAGGGAGTCCGGCACCTTGCTCATCTCCAATTCCCTCGTGAAAGGGTGGTTCGTTTTGTCACTTAGACAATGCAAGCCGTGTTTCTTTGACTCATTCATTTTCCTTGTTATCATTGCCTCTATTTCTTCCAGAGTGATCAATATCGGTGTCGGAGTGTAATCTCTCTGATAGCCTCCGTAGTTATAGATTGGGCTTGCCGGGATCCCTTGTCCGTATTGGTACGAACTGTAGGTGTATCCTTGGTGTCCCTGCTCGGGTGCTTCATAGAATTCTTGCCTCCTTGGAGGTCTTGCTTGTCTGTCCGCCCCCAGTGGGGTGTAAGCCCTGGCGTTCTGCTGTTGCCTAGGAGGCACGAATTGTTGCCTTCCCTCTGGGGGTGGCTCCTGGTAATTTCTTCTTTGCTCCTCTCGCTACCCTGCTCGAGGGTGCGAGTGGTGCTCTTCCGTTGGGATCTGTTCCTCTTCATGAGCTTCTGTATGTGTCCCCTGGGTGTATACCGGCCTTGTGTATGTTGTGTGGGCGCGGTTGTCATTCCTTTGGGCCGGCATCTCATACGGGTATCCTTGGGGTTGCGCCTCGTAGTAATATCCCTCAGGAGGTGCTGTGTGTTGGGATGGCACTCCCTGTTGCTCCCTATGTTGCTCCCTTTCTCTCTGTGGCCTCCTTGCCAAAGGGGTTGAGGCTGTGGAGGACTCAGCCCCAGCTGGGCGTGAGGGTCCTCCCTCCTGGTTGTTGTGTTGGGGAGCCTGTGGGGTTCCTTGAGGTTCTGGTTGCACTGGCAGTTTCCCTGGGTTAGGCTGCCTTCCTGGGGGTATAGGCTCTCTCCTTCGCGTATTGCCCCCGGGTGAGCGGTGGTGCCTAGACACCATGCTGTTCGTCATTGCTCTTGTTATTGCCAGGCTTTCTGTCCGAAGCCCACTGACGGCGCCAAGTGTTAGGTTTCGAGTCTAGGGTCAACGGGCAGTCGACTCAAGTCTCGTTCCTTACTGGAGATGTTGTGGATTCGATACTCTCGGGTTACGCTGTCCTAGCTCGTGTCCTTCCGTCCTTAGCTTCTCTTCTCCTTTCGCCCTGCAGAAGGGGCAATACCAGGCACAGAGGGGGGGGGGGTGGTGCCTGATGAACCCTCTCCGATGCCTAAGTCAGTACAGTTTTAGAAAGATAAAGCTAGAGAGATGTCAGAGCAAAATTATCCAACTTGCCAAGATGTCCGAATGAATAGTGGAGGTGTTGTATTTATAGGCAACGGTGTCATTAAGGTGGCTTAATGACATCGTTAACCTTTAAACACAGTTAATTAACCTTTAAACACATAATTAAGACCTTAGGATACGGAAAGGGTTGGCGGAAATAAACCGAGTATGGGAGTCCAAGAATGGTGCCGGGGCCCTTGGGGGGAAGGAAAATCCGACCCCCAAGGGTAGGGGTTGGGTGAGGCCACCCAACCCCTCCTAGGAGAGATAGGGTTGGCCAACCCTATCTCCCCTAGGGGAGGTCAGGTGTGGCCACCCGACCTCACCTAGGTGAGTCTAACTCGGCCGGACGAGCGCTTTGGCCTCGTCCGGACCGTTGGTGTTTTCGCGAAGTGTTCGGGTTAAAGTTTCGATTTACAATCATTAACGGGGTGATAAAAATAAAACGATTCGGAAGTCAACGGGTTCAAATTGGGCGTATATCCATCACTCAATTGCAAGTAGTATTTCCGGGTTCGCTTCAATTCCTCTTTGACTTACCATGAAGCCGATGAACTTTCCTGATTGTACTCCAAACACACATTTTTGTGGGTTTAATCTGACTTGATGGATGTGCATCCTTTCGAATTCCATTTGCATGTTGGCTCCGTAACCTTCCTTTGTTTTGGATTTGACGATCAAGTCGTCTACGTATGCTTCCATGTTTTTCCTATCATGTCCCCAAATAGCTTGTTAACCATCATTTGGTATGTTTCCCCCGCGTTTAATAAACCAAAAGGCATCACCCTGTAGTGGTAGACTTCACTGTCTGCGTAGAAAGATGTGTATTGCTGGATCCTGACTCTTAGCGGGTCGTTGACTCGAAAGTCGTCGGGTCCTTGATGTGTTGTGTAGTTATGTTAATGGGTTGTTTGAGCTCGCGGGTGTCCGACAATCGGGGTATGGGATTGTCGGCCTATCGGAGAGTCGGAGAGTCAGATTGTCGGAAAGTCGGAGTGTCTGAGTGTCGGACTGTCAGGGACTTGCAACCCCTTAAAATGACTAAGTGTTGAAATGTCTTGTAGTGTCTGCGCATGCGAGCACCTCACGGAGTATGTGCATATACGCGCCTTTCAGAGGATGCGCGTATACGCGCCTTGCGGTATGCATATGTGCATGCCTTGCAGTGTGTGTGTGTGTATGCCTACCTTGCGATATAGACATGTCTCGGGTCTTCGGTATGTCGGGTCTCCGCACACATGTCTGAATACGTGCGTCTCCGTATACCTGCACAAAGGGCAATATCGCACATCACCCAAGGGGGGTGGAGTGCGATGAACCCTCTCCGATGCTTAAATTAGACATCATAGAGAGAGAAAGCTAGAGAGAAGTCAGAGCTTCCGCATCAACTTAATTTTGAAATGGATAATCAAGTTTTCTATTTATAGGGAACCTTGGAATCTAAGCCGGTTTTGAATGGTCCAACGCCGGTTTATGTAAAATATGAACCGGGCGTGAACGAGCGTAAAATTGACGTCAGGAAGCCCTACATGTGTTGTGTAAACACGTAGGGGTACGCATGTCGAGGAGCGACAATCTGACCTGGCCAGGATTGCGTTGACAATCCGGACCTGGTCCGGATTGTCCTATCATCCGGACAGGCCTCCGGATTGTGTTAGCACAATCCAGAGTGTGTTAACACCTCCAGATTGTTTTAGAACATTCGGGACGAGTATGGTCCGAACGCGCGTGTTGCCCGTTCAGACTGTTTTAACTCGCGGGTTAGCGTTTCTAGACCGTTTTAATGGGTTTGACATGTTGGAGAGGTCCGGATAACATAAAACGAACCTGAATCGGACGTATACCCATCATTTTCCCCCCGGTCAAGTGGTGGCGCGGCCTCTGCTTTACGTGAGTCGGCGCTTGACGTGCAATGCCACGAAATTAAATCATGTAACTACGGGCATGTATATATGCAATGACATGGGTATAAGTATATATGTGTCGGGATTATAATAATTAACACGTGACATGGATATACAAACGCGTGTATGTATATGTAGACATGCATATGTATGCGCAGGTATGCAAGCATGAGTCTATGCTAGGGAATTACCTCAAAAGAGTTAGAAAAAATATGGAGATGATAGGATATTACCCATATATCTATATAAGGGAGTGTGTATATGAGTGTCTCCATACTTAATCTCCGCATGTTGGAATTGGTTTCCTCCCCATAGCTTGATGGAAGAGACTGTAATTGCTGACATGGTTAGTGCAGCGAGCATGCGTGTTTAGCAAATATATATGTAGTCATGTAAGCGTATGTACATAACATAGACAAAAATGTTGACATGTATCCAATCATGATATACGCGTGTACGCGAGCAGGTGCACGATATGTAATGACACGGAATTAATAAGGTTTAACATGTCTTGAGATTGCGGGGCGCCATGCATCCCTCGCGTTGTTGACGGACGCCTCATAATAGGAGTATGTTCGCCACGTTTATATCGAGAGACGATGCCTTTGTCGATATATTATTGCCCCCGGAGTGGGAGTGTTTGTAATGACAAGGCCGTATACGCGTACGTATGTGCCGTATAAGCGCGTAGATCATATAGGTGTATGTAGGTGCCAGTTCGAACCATAGGCGCAATAGCCCCTTAGTTGCGAGGCGTTAGGCCTCTGACGTGTTGTCAATGAACGTCCCATGATAGACATGGGTTGGGTCATGCAGACGGGCGTAGTGTTGGGTCGCGCAGACGCGCGTATTGCCGTATAGGCTGTATAAGTGTCGGGAAGAGGCCCTTACTGACATAGAATTGCCCCCGTATAGAGGATGTTCGCTATGAAGTAGTTGCGAACTTATAAGTTCGCAGGTGCGGAGTTGCCCCCGCAATAGGGATGTTCGCCATGTAGTTATCTCGGACGCGGGGTGTTGATTCTTGTGCCGACTGTTACTTGGGCTTTCCAAATTTGGGTGCATTCAGCGACTGCTACTTGATGTTTCCGAGGTAGGGAGAAGGCCAGAGGTCGACGAGGCGACGTACCCTTCCATGTCGACTGTCAGAGATCGGCGAGGCGACATGCCTATCAATGTTGTTGCCGCTACCTGGCGTTTTCAAGGTAGAGTGTATCTTGCGACCGCTACTTGGTTGTAGATATGTTGATGTGACGCACAAACGTGGAAGTCCTTTGGAAATTTGCGGACACAATAGCCACTTAGAGGTGTGTGGACATTATAGCCATTTAGTAGTGTGCGAACCTGATAGCCGCTTCAAGAAATGTGGATACGATAGCCGCATAGAGATGTGTGGACATGATAGCCACTTGGTGTATCCGTTAAGTGCTTTGTATGTGAGGTGGTAGATCTCGCATTGACATGTCGACGCGCGTGCGCGATGCTGCGCTGGTTGTCTTCGTACTTAGTTTTTCGATGTGAGGTGTAATTCCTCCTTCTTGGTGCATTGGCGTGCGCGTGCTATACGTTTGGTATGATAGTTCCCGCGAATCTCGCAAGCTGGCGATCTTAGAGTAACGATGTTACACTATGACTTTTTACGACTTCCTGTTTGTATACCGTTTCTCTAACATGACGAATCGCGTTGTTGCTGTTGCGGAATCTCCGCCTCGTTCCAAAACCTAAGGAGCTGACTCAGAGGTGCATCCCTCGAGTGATCCCAAGCGGTCGAATTTTGGCAGTTGCGAGGCGTCGAACGTTAAGGGTCAGGCTCACGCGCCTGCTATGTCTGCCCCCCGGTCTAGGGACCGGACCTTGGAGTAGAGGTCTCCTTGTTAAGTTGTGTAACTTTCCTTTATTTTCTTGCTATACTTTGATGTTTGGGCTTTCTTTTTTATCTTTGTGTGTGTTCATAGGTATTGCGCACCTTGTCGCGCTCACCTGGGCTGACTTGGTTCGTTCTGCCAAGAACTCTATCACTGGTGGGGAGTGTGCACTCTTTTCTTGTTGGGGGGCCATGTTTTGCCAAAGGTGCCCGCTTGACTACTCCTGAGGTGGGAGTACGTGTGTTCTGGCAGATTATTCCTCTTGTCGATCGAAGGGTTAGTCCCAGCGAACCTAAGGATGCGTCATGGTATGCTGAGGGTGCGATGAGTCTTGCGCCTGTAAGTATTCATCCTTACTCTTTTATAACCTGTCTTTATTCCTTTGTGATTTAACTCACGGAGGAGAAGAAGGCACTTTAGGAGAAGTGCGACACGGTAAGTCGCGAGCTGGCGAGCGCGAAGGAGGAGTTGTGCTTCTTGGATTCGAAGGTTGCTGACTTGGAGGCGGAAACCTCATCTTTTCAGGTTCGAGTTGTTGTACTCGAGTCTGATGTTGTTTCCCTTCATAAGAAGGTTGTTGAGGATAGCGAGGCGCACGGCCTTGCCTTGCAAGCTGTGGAGGAGAAGGCCTATGCAGCATGCAAGGTTGATGGTGTGGTGGAGTACAAAGATTCGGAATCCTATAGGACTGAGATTCGGGCAGGTGCTCACGACCTGTTGTACGACTCCATCGAGGGCTTTATTGAACAGGTATATACTGTTGCCCCCAATTTTCGCTTCGATCAGTTGGGTGTATATGCAACGTTTTCCATTGGGCATGTGGCTGCCTTGCGTATTAGAGATGGATTGTTCCCCGTCTGTTGTGGCGAATGCCCCCCATATTTCTTAACTCCTGCCCTTGAGGTTATTGAGGCGGATGCCTCCTAAGATGTTGTGGCTGATATTTGCCAGTATGAATTGGTATTTGATGATGATGGTGAGTTGAGTATAGTGGTGGGGGCTCCTCTGGATGAGGTTGTTGCCGATGCATGCGGTGATGATGATATTATTGATGTTCCTGACGTGGCATCGGGTCGAACGTTGGTTTCATATTGATCCTTTGCATATAGTTTTGGTTCTCCGTGTCGGGTTGAGGTTGCATTTAGGGTGGTGTCCCTTTGAACCTTTTATGCTTATGTTTTGATGCTTGACATTGTCATAAAAGACCTGTCATGAATAGTTTAGTAATACATGATAACATGGTAGTAATATTTCATACCTTTGCTTTCATGATTGTCCATGTGGTGTAGACTTTAGAGTAGAGTTGAGACTCGTCCTCTTGTTGGATGTAGCATCCGTATTTGTTGTTAGGAGACGTATGTTCCTGCATTGCGCGCCCCTCTTGGTTATACCAAGGCATGGCGAAATGGATATGTGTTAAATGCATGTGTTGTATGCTTGTCGTATTTCATGGGTAGTAACGCGCATGACTTTAGAGTGACGCTTAGCATTTATTTGTAGTAATGCGTAAGGCCCTTGTCCCGGCACTTGGCATTTATGAGTAGTAATGCACGAGACCTTAGATTGACCCTTGGTATTTATGAGTAGTAATGCGCAACACATACACGTGAACGTGTCGTCTCGACGAAGCGAGACCTTAGTTTTTACCGTCTCTTAGTCCACTCTAAGGCGATGTTGTCACAAGACGCTACATGTCAGTTTGGTGCGTTTTTCCATCTGTTAGTTGGGAACACCCCGCGTAACATTGTTGCAAGGCGTTCTGTTGGCTAATCCAATTACTTGTCCTGCGATGCTAGTACGCCTCTACTTTGTTAGTCAAAGGGACGTGACAAAGGTTGTGTAATACGCATTGTAGTTTATACCGTCTTTTGGGCCATTCCAAAGAGACGTTGTAGAAAGACACAACTTGCCAGTTTTGAAAGTGTTTTGATCCGCTACTTGGGTACCCCCGTTATAGAGTTGAGGCGAGGTGTTCCTTGGCTAGTCCTTGTACTGGCCTTGCGATGCTACTACACCTCTACCTGGTTATTCCAGGGGGCTATACAAGTTTTCTTTACACGACTTGTAGTTTTTTGCGTCTCTTGGGCCATTCCAAGGCGACGTTGTTGCAAGACACTACTTGCTTAGTTGGAGTGTTTTGTTTCCGTTATTTGTTCACGGAT
The DNA here is from genome assembly GCA_036873135.1 of Clarkia xantiana subsp. parviflora. NCBI lineage: Eukaryota > Viridiplantae > Streptophyta > Magnoliopsida > Myrtales > Onagraceae > Clarkia > Clarkia xantiana. Next base: position 16,637,891 of record JAPTYO010000001.1, read on the forward strand.
AAGATAACATTTTACAAGACTCGACTTGTAGGTTTGGTGAGTTTTTCGCTGCGTTGTGCGTGGCGGCGATGGTAGGATATGCTCCTACCGGCGTAGAAAGGCGGTACGTAATAATGAACGCTACTTGTTGGTAGTAATATGTTATCATGGGGTTGCCCTCGTAAAGAGGATGTCGCACCATGTTTCATGGGGTTGCCCTCGTATTGAGGATGTCACGCCTTGTATTGTGTGGGTGAATCACGGCCAAGTGTTTAGTAATCTATACTAGGTGTCATTTTCCTTCGTAAGATGTCATGGGGTTGCCCTCGTATAGAGGATGTCGAGCCATGTAAATGTGATGGGTTGCCCTCGTATAGAGGATGTCGCACCACGTAGTAAATGATTACCTCTTGGTTGAAAAATCCATGGAATGGTTGTTGTAATAAAGGGGATGTCGCGCCATGTTATTTGTAAGTAATCCTTGTTAGGTTCCGAGATCTGGGTCAACGGATGATCGGCTCAAATCCCGTTCCTCACTGGAGATGCGGATGATCTGATACTCTCGGGTTGCCCTGCTTTGCCTTGCTTCCTTCCTTCCTTCCTTTCTTCCTGCAGAAGGGGCAGTACCAGACACAGAGAGGGGGGGGTGGTGCCTGGTGAACCCTCTCCGATGCCTAAGTCAGTATCGTTTTTAGAGAGATAAACTAGAGAGATGTCAGAGCAAAATAATCCAAATTGCCAAGATGTCCCAATGAATTGTGAAAGTGGGGTATTTATAGGCAACGGTGTCATTAAGGTGGCTTAATGACATCGTTAACCTTTAAACACAGTTAATTAACCTTTAAACGCATAATTAAGACCTTAGGATACGGAGAAGGTAGGCGGAGTAAGCCGAGTATGGGAGTCCAAAAATGGTGCCGGGGCTCTTGGGGGGAGGAGAAATCTGACCCCCAAGGGTAGGGGTTGGGTGAGGGCACCCAACCCCTCCTAGGGAGGATGGGGTTGGCCAACCCCATCCCTCCTAGGAGAGATCGGGTTGGTCCACCCGATCTCCCCTAGGAGAGATCGGGTTGGCTGACCCGATCTCTCCTAGGGGAGGTCGGGTGTGGCCACCCAACCACACCTAGGTGAGTTTGCCTTCGCCGGACGAGCGCTCCGGCCTCGTCCGAGTCGTTGATGTTTTCGCGAAGTGTTCGGGTTTGAAGTTTCGATTTACAATCGTTAATGGGATGATAAAAATACGACGGTTTGGAAGTCAACGGGTTCAAATTGGGCGTATATCCATCACATGCCCCCGAGTCAACCAATGGCCTAACCCTTGATTGACTCTATTTCAGGATGGTATGATACGCGCAATTTGAAACCGGGGTTTTACCTTTCATCTGAGTGTTTGCTTATCCACGGATGCGTGTCTCCGATCCTGTCCCCTGTCTTATGAGATAGAGGAGTTGTAAACGTTAGAGTAGCGCGGACGTGTACCTAAGCACGCGTCCGACTGAGGTGGGAGTAATAAACCTATCTTTGCTACAGGCGTATACTCAAAAAATACATGCTTGCATAGGAATGCAATACTGATACATCTAAGTGATTCATGCTTCAATTTCATGCCGTGATTTGCCTAAGTGGAGAAAAATTTAATTTTGGCCCAAATTTTTTTCTAAGTATGGGATACTAGAAAATATGCCTATAGGATGTTAACTAGGAGTGAACATGGACATATCATGAACATGAGGATGTGTACTAGCATACATGCAAGTAGGAACATAAGGATGGGAGTGAGTAGAGACATGCTGCGATTGTAGTCATGAAAGTATGCATGAATATATGGCGGCCATGTGCATGGACGTCTAAATGTTTGAACACACGGGAGTGTGTATGTGGGCATGCATATGAGTGCAAGCATGAACATGTATGTATGTATGGATGGGTTGTGAGTATAAGCATGAGTGATGACATTGATGTACCTGTAGATGTTAATCATGAATATGAGCATAAATGCAAAGGTGAGAGCATAGACTTCTCCTTTACTTGAGGGTGGGAACTCTGCCACTCAATGGGACACAACGTTCCGCCTCCCTCGTACTAGCGTGAGCATTTTCCATTAATCTCGACCTTCGGCATGTGTAACATTTTTCCTTCATTCGTTGGAGCGTGTGTATAGCTCTTGACCTTTACCCTGCAATTTGTTCCCCATAAAAGTGAGGGTGAAAAAGCTTACAAGCTTTCTTCTTACCGCCGCGAGCGAAGGGGTCTATTGACATGTGTTAAGGGTTGACCCTTCCTTCGGATGTGCTGGAGCGTTGCTCCATTTGGGGAAACTAAAAGTTCACCCTCTTCCCTTGGTGTTAAGGTTGCCCCCGTAGTAGGCATATCTCGCCCCTCCATGAGTAAGGGTCGATCTTTGCGTTGGTTGCTCGTATAGATGACTCACTTTTGGGAAGCTTTCTTCTTCAGACAGGGAGACCTTGAAGATCGTTTTCCAAGGTAGTCAGACCAAATCTGACCGTCCTGTGTCTTGGGTGTCCGAGGTGGACTCGTATGAGGCAGGGACTCGTATGACCCCTTGTAGGTTGATTTCATGGAGAAACATACAAGGTGTGGGCAGAGCGTTCCGAACGTACTGTTGAATCAGATGAGAGGGAAGAACCCTCTAGTTCTGCTTATCAGGCCAAGAAATTTTCTAAGTCAGGGGTGGCTGCTAATGCTTCCAGTATGTTCTTTTTCCCTTCTTTTTTCTTTGTGATATACTTATGATTGTTCTCATGCTGCTTCCTTCTTGTTGTTAGAGCGTTCTTCCCTGGTTACCGAATGGTTCTTGTGGTGGGTGAGAGTTCAAGTCAACCTAAATCCAAGGCGCGGAAACCTGACTCTGAGGTCGGGCCCTCGGCTGCCAAGGAGAAGGAAACCGCGAGAGGCTCTCCTTCAAGTGCCCCCTTGCTGACTCCCTCCCATGATAAGGAGGTAGTGGTTGAAGAGGCACCCTCTTTGCTTGACAAAAGGAAACAACCTGTGGCTGGCGATGGGGTGATCATAGGTCTTGATGTCTCTTCTATATCCCCTGCCCCCCAGCCGAGGGGCCGAGTCTCAAGTTTATTTCATCTTCATGTAGATTTGACGACTTTTGAAGGTGTTTTTGTCTTTCCTATGGGTTATGTTATTAACCCCTGCGTTGAAGATTTTTCTTTTGGTGATGGGTGTGATCATCACCTTTCATTGAGGTTCCTTTCTCTTGCCATGGCTCTGATTAAGATAGCGAATTCTTGCTTTGGAGTTTGGTGGAGACTGCTCTTGAGTTAGCCTCTACTAGTATCGTAGTTGTGATCGTTGTGGGGATCGTTTTGTTATATGCCCTCAATAGTGCTTGTCGTGATTCTTTGCTTCATGGTTGATTTCGTGAGATATGGAGGTTGTCTTCATAATGAGGACGTCTCCTTCCTAGTATCACCCAGTGGGTTGAAATATAAGTGCCTACCTTTGATGAGCGTACGAAGGGTGTTGTTTTTCCCTTTTTCTTGAACCTCCTCCTAGGGCTAGGCGTAGCCTTTTGATGTTCGTGGTCGGGATGGTGTCTTTACAATTCATGTCTTTGACAGATGTTTTATGATATGCTGCCATGATAATCACTTCGGGGTATGTGGACGTGATAGCCACTTCGTGATGTGTCGGAGTGATAGCCCTTCTGTAGTGTGTGGACATGATAGCCAGTTCAGGGTATGTGGACATGATAGCCACTTCAAGGTATGTGGACATGATAGCCACCTCAAGGTATGTGGACATGATAGCCACTTCAGTGTATGTGGACATGATAGCCACATCACGATGTATGGAGTTGTGCTTTAGTATTCCTTTCTCATTGGAGAGCCTTCATTGCTATAGCTGCCTTTTGTGTAGGCTATGTTTGTTGGGTTAGGTCCCGATGTCTCGTCTTGTCGGATATTGTATCCTTTATGCTCTTTAGATGTCTCCTTCATGAGTTGTGCTTGACGATGTTCAAGTCTGATACGAGCATAAGTCACGCGAGGGCGACATGCATGACAATAACATTTGTCGGAGGTTGATTTGTGTGACTTGTAAGGCAATTCTCTTCTTGATGGGTCGAGCTTATTTTGAGAGCTTTGACCTTCGGATTTCATGTCTTTGCTATCCTTCTTGGTGGTGTTGGGTTCCTTTGAGATACTTCTCTTGACTTGTGATATGGAGTTTTTCACCAAAATAGATCTAAATAAACAACCAAATACCAATATAGCCCTCATAAAAAATGTTTTACAAATCTAGGCCTAGTTTAGAGTTTTTGACCAAAATAGACCTAAATAAAAAATCAAATACCAAAATAGGCCACATAAAAAATGTTTTACAAATCTAGGCCTGACCGGGTTGGGCAATTGATATTTTTTTTTACCTGCCGAAAAAATTTGTTGGCCGGGTTGGGGCAACCCGGTCAAGTATGTTTTTCTTTTTTTTTTTCGCTTTTTTTTTGTTTGTTTTTGTTTTTGTTTTTTTAACAGATTTTGTAAAAACTAATGGTATTGTAATTTTTTTTCTTCAAAAAATCTATTAAACATGATGAACCTAGAGAAAATTGACATTTCGCAGAATATATATATATATTTTTTTTCTAAAAACCTATTGGACATGGGAACCCTAGAAGATAAATGTGTAACTGTGCCCTCAAGAGTTTACCATGTCCAATAGCTTTTTAGAAACAAAATTACAAAATCATTAACTTTTACAATTTCTATTAAAAAAAAAGAAACAAAACATACTTTGTCGGTTGGGTCAACCCGGCCAACCAATATATTTTTTCCCGGAAAATTGTAAAAAAAAAAAAATCAGTTGGCCTATATTGGTATTTGGTTCTTTATTGAGGTTTATTTTGGTCAAAAACTCAAAACTAGGCCTAGATTTGTAAAATATTTTTTATGTGGTCTATATTGGTATTTAGTTGTTTATTTAGATCTATTTTGGTCAAAAACTAGGCCTAGATTTGTAAAATATTTTTATGTGGTCTATATTGGTATTTGGTTGTTTGTTTAGATCTAATTTGGCCAAAAACTCTGTGATATGGGTGGTAGGATAACTCGTTACTTTTCATGATAACCTCTTGTGCTTCTGTATATGATCCTTTGGTCATGGACTTCTCCTTTGAATATGCTTTCCTTTCTTTATCTTTCTTTTGTGCTTTCCTTCACATCATACCTGCTATCTCATCAAGAAAAAACATTATGTGTTCTTTATACAACTTTACTTTGCAATTATTTTCTCATGGAATCCTTCTCAGTATGGTGCGATGATCTCTTCTGATACTTTTTAAATGGTATACGTGGTACTGTTAGACCAAAGATACGCTCTTGGTGGGCGTCGAAAACTGTTCACGAGACAGGCTCTCGGAGGGCACTTAACGTTTCACAGGATAGGCTCCCGGAGGGCACAGGTTAGACCAAAGATACGCTCCTGGTTGGCGTCGAAAACTGTTCACGAGACAGGCTCTCGGAGGGCACTTAACGTTTCACAGGATAGGCTCCCGGAGGGCACGGGTTAGACCAAAGATACGCTCCTGGTTGGCGTCGAAAACTGTTCACGAGACAGGCTCTCGGAGGGCACTTAACGTTTCACAGGATAGGCTCCCGGAGGGCACAAGTTAGACCAAAGATACGCTCCTGGTTGGCGTCGAAAACTGTTCACGAGACAGGCTCTCGGAGGGCACTTAACGTTTCACAGGATAGGCTCCCGGAGGGCACAGGTTAGACCAAAGATACGCTCCTGGTTGGCGTCGAAAACTGTTCACGAGACAGGCTCTCGGAGGGCACTTAACGTTTCACAGGATAGGCTCCCGGAGGGCTCAGGTTAGACCAAAGATACGCTCCTGGTTGGCGTCGAAAACTGTTCACGAGACAGGCTCTCGGAGGGCACTTAACGTTTCACAGGATAGGCTCCCGGAGGGCTCATGTTAGACCAAAGATACGCTCCTGGTGGGCGTCGAAGCTGGTAGTTTGAAATCTACCTCAAGATACGCTCTTGGGGGCGTCGAATCTGGTAGTGTTTTTTCTACCTCAAGATACGCTCTTGGGGGCGTCGAATCTGGTAGGTTGCAAATCTACCTCAAGATACGCTCCTGGGGGCGTCGAAATTCGTAGTTTTTGGAAACCACTCTCAAGATACGCTCTTGGTGCGTCGAAGGTCGTAGTGTAATAACTACTCTCAAGATACGCTCTTGGGGGCGTCGAAGGTCGTAGTATGAACACTACTCTCAAGATACGCTCCTGGGGGCGTCGAAGGTCATAGTATGAACACTACTCTCAAGATACGCTCTTGGGGGCGTCGAAGGTCGTAGTATGAACACTACTCTCAAGATACGCTCTTGGGGGCGTCGAAGGTCGTAGTATAAAAACTACTCTCAAGATACGCTCTTGGGGGCGTCGAATCTGTTCGCGGGATAGGCTCCCGGAGGGCACAGGGTTCGTAGTTTTAGAACTACTCTCAAGATACACTCTTGGCGGTGTCGAATGTGTTCGCGGGATTGGCTCCCGGATGGCTCATAATGTTACCTTATCTTGTGTCCTTTCTCATGTAGGGTGCGTCTTTGGTATGCTTTTCGAGTCTTTACTTGACTTTTCCTTCTATGATATTGCATGCTACCACGCTTTTCCTTCAATGTGGGAGATCACCTCTCGAGGGCGATGTTTGTGTGTTGCCAACTTAGGACGAGTTCGTATAGGGAGTTGATGATGTTTTCCTCTTATGTGACCTCTTCTAGGAAAAGTGGTATTGCATGTTCTTGTGATCTTCTGCCTCTAATCTCTTCTTTTACACTTAGGTGGACTACCAAGCACTTATTCGTTTGGTGCCCCCCAAGTTGCTTGGTGGTCACACCGCCTTTCATATTTGGCCGTTGAAGGCCCCTCGTTCATTTTCTTGGTTGGGTACCCCTTATGCTCGGGGCTCCCTTGTCTGCTTGTTTGAATGCGATGAGTGTCCCTTGTAGGATTTACTCTTTCTCATGCTTGCTTGTTTCAGTCATAGGCATGGTTTGGATGATGCCTTTGTCGGATGTGTCTTTGGAGGTTGGGTGGAAGAGCTTTTGCTTTGGGTGGGTGGGGGTGGATTTCATTCTCTTGATAACTAGGATGTGGCAATGTTTGTATCCTAGGGGTGCTTGTAAATTCTTTCCCCCCTTCCTTGTGTTTTAGGTTGAAAAGCTCTCTCATAGAATGGCGTCTTGAGTTGTTAATCTCGTAGGTGTGTTTCAGACTAGTCAATCTGATCCATGCTCTTTGCTCGTGCATGGGGGGGGGGGGGGTGGGGGGGGGGGGGGGTCTGACCGGGCAGTGATAATCTTGGAGTGTTGTGGCACTTAGTGTGCTTTGCCTTTTCCTTTACATTGGAGTATTCTTCAATGCCTTTAGGGAGTGTCACATTGGTCATGCTCATCCCACCTTGAATCTTGATTATAGATTTCCTTTGAATTAGGACTTGAACCTAAAAAGGATGTTTTCCTTTAGGTTTGCAAGTGATGCTCCATGGGTTTCCATGGGTTTGCCCCCGTATTGGCTGTTCCTTGTTGGATAGCTTCATTAGAGACTGCATTTGTATTGCGTACGTATACGTGTTTGAGGTGTGTTGAACTGACAAGTCCCTCCTTTTTCATTTTGTCATAACCTTCATTCATCATGTATTCGGCGTATGGCCTTAAAGGCGGGATATTTTTCTAGTGCCCCTTTTATCGTGGTTCTCCTCTTGATGGGATGCCAGAGTCAAATGTCTTATCATTTGCAGACAAGGTGGTTGATCGGGATGTGCGTCTAGTGTGAAGGTCGATCTTGAAACCTTACTCCCCAAGCTTTTGAGCTCTTCTTTGGTTGATCTTGTAGAACTATTATCCTGCCCAAAGACTCTTGATAGGAGATGTATCTCATTTTCACAATCTAGTTGTTGCACTATCTCTTTTGCTAATCTTGCATCTCTAGAGTTTCTCTCTTGGTGCATGACTTCAATGACAGGATTTTGTACCGATGTTTATTCTATTAGGACTTGTATCCTTGGTTTCCTTCCTTTCTTGTGAGATGGCGAAGGAGTGTTTGTGAACACTCCAATGTGTCGCGCTTGGTAGAGGTATGCGCCTTAATCTTTATGGCGCTGTCTTGAATCTTCGTGTACCTATCTCTGATGAACATGTTATTCATTACGTATATAGTACGGAGTCCAAGGATCTCCGGGTTAGGATCATAGTTTGATAACAGAGACATAGTCATCTATTAGATATCCTCTTTATCTACGGAGTTTATTTTTGTAAGAATAAATGCAAGGATACTTGTAAGGATACTTGTAAGGATATTTGTAAGGATATGTGTTCCATCCTTATTCCTGGTTCATTTGCAGTGCCGTGTCCCTAATGGGTGTGTTGATGTTCTGACCACCTTTACTAGTACGGGGTCCTTTGGTCTTAGGTATGCCTGACTCTTTTCTAGTATCATCAATGGTTGGTCATGGGAGATGTCTGACGGACTCCCTTTATGCACTATGGTTCTCTTCATGTCAAAGTTGGTGATTCCCTCTCTTATTACTAACATATCATTGTGTGGAAATACTATGTTTTCCATATCCCTTTTTAAAAGCTTGATGATGGTGTCACCGTTCTTCCTTTGCTAGGCTTGGTGTCCTTGAGGGTTTTTGATGGAAGTGTATTCCATTACCTGGGATGAGCTTTCTAAGTGTAGTTGTATCTCCTGGCTATTTTGTGAAATCATAAAGATCCGCTGGAGGTGTTTGCCTCTGATGGTGGGCGTTACCCATGTGATATGGTTTTCTCCATTTTTGGAGGGATGTGCTCGCAACTACCCCCTCTTGTGCTAATGGGCGTTTGTGGGGAGGGCATGTTGTGACTGGTGCCCCCCTTGCATACCAATGCCCGATGGGATCCTTTGACGGACCTGGCCCTAGGATGCTTAGTGGAAGGTTATAGAAGGGGTAATCCTTTGTGACCTTCATGGTAGTTCCTCTATAGGATGTTGGGAGTGCTCAACTTATTTTTGTAAGTGAGCCTTCCATCTTGTGATATTTCCCAGAAACTTGACCTTATAGGTGTTCTTTGGGATTGAGGAATCTATTGCTTGTGCATCTCTTGATTGACGACGGCCTTTTACGGATTCTTCTAGTGGTCCACCTGTGTATATATATATCACGGAGCCCGAATGCGTCCGGTATGGTCATTCTTGGAAAACATGTTGATATCAAGTATCAAAATCTACCCTTTTTAGGGAGTTGACTTGTTATGCAGTTAAATTAAATAAGAGGATATGGGAAGGATATGGGTGTGGGGTGTTGATATCCCCTGCTTCCTTGGTAATGTAACTGTTTTCCTCCGTTAGTCTGTGTGTATTTCTTCCACTTGAGGAGTATAAGGTCGCATCCTTGCAAGGCGGACTAGGTGGAGGTGTATCCTTCATGTATGCTATGTGCGATCTCACTCTACTACGTCTCTCCATGAGACTTCCCATTGTAGTAGCTATGTGCTAACGTGGTGTGGTACTCTATGAGTCCCCTGTTCAAATCCTTTTCTTTTCAACTCCTCCCCTGTCCTAGGGGGATGTGTGCCAAGGGTTGTCATGCACAAGGGGTTTGGACCTGTCGTGCTGTATCATGGGTAGGTGGTTGCCTTGTTGTGTTGTTGGGACTATGTCCCTCCCTTTTAGCTTTCCTTGATATGTTCCTTAGTCATGTCTGTAGTGATACGGTCTGTATGTGTACATTGCCAGGGTGGATGTTGGAACTCATATATCCTTGTTGGTCTGGCATGTATGTCCTCCCTTAGTGCGGTGTATGTCCCTGTTGGGGTACTTGGTTGAATTCCTTCCTCCTTGGAGGTCTTGCCTGTCTATCTGCCCCCAGAGGGGTGTATGCTCTGGCATCCTGCTGTGTCTGTTGCTGCCTTGGAGGCACAGACTGCTGCCTTCCCTCTGGGGGTGGCCTTTGGTTGTCTCTCCTTTGTTCTCCTCGCTGCCCTGTTCGAGGGTGCGAGTGGCGTTTTTCCGTTGGGATTTGCTCCTCTTCATGAGCTTCTTCTCCTTCCTGTCGGTGTTGCCTTTCCTGCCTATTCCTTAGGGTCTCTCTGTAAGCTAGTGGTATCCCTGTGGGATACCCTTGAGGTTGTGCTTCATAGTGGTATCCCTGTGGAGGTGCCGTGTATTGGGATGGCACTCCTTGTTGCCCCCCTGTCCTTGTGGCTTCCTAGTCAATGGAGTTGAAGCCGTGGAAGCCTCCTAGCCAGCTGGGCGTGAAGGTTCTCCTTCCTGCTTGTTAGGCTGGGGTGCCTGTGGGGTTACCTGAGACTCTGGGTGTGCAGGCTGTTTCTCTGGGTTAGGCAGCCTTGCTGGAGGTATAGGCTGTCTTTCTTGCCTATTGCCCCCAGGTGGGTGATTATCTCTAGACACTAAGTTGTTCGTCTTCGCTCTCGTGATTGTCAGGCTTTCTGTTCGAAGCCCACAGACGGCGCCAAGTGTTAGGTTCCGAGATCTGGGTCAACGGATGATCGGCTCAAATCCCGTTCCTCACTGGAGATGCGGATGATCTGATACTCTCGGGTTGCCCTGCTTTGCCTTGCTTCCTTCCTTCCTTCCTTCCTTCCTTCCTGCAGAAGGGGCAGTACCAGACACAGAGAGGGGGGGAGGGGTGGTGCCTGGTGAACCCTCTCCGATGCCTAAGTCAGTATCGTTTTTAGAGAGATAAACTAGAGAGATGTCAGAGCAAAATAATCCAAATTGCCAAGATGTCCCAATGAATTGTGAAAGTGGGGTATTTATAGGCAACGGTGTCATTAAGGTGGCTTAATGACATCGTTAACCTTTAAACACAGTTAATTAACCTTTAAACGCATAATTAAGACCTTAGGATACGGAGAAGGTAGGCGGAGTAAGCCGAGTATGGGAGTCCAAAAATGGTGTCGGGGCTCTTGGGGGGAGGAGAAATCCGACCCCCAAGGGTAGGGGTTGGGTGAGGGCACCCAACCCCTCCTAGGGAGGATGGGGTTGGCCAACCCCATCCCTCCTAGGAGAGATCGGGTTGGCCGACCCGATCTCTCCTAGGAGAGATCGGGTTGGCCGACCCGATCTCTCCTAGGAGAGATCGGGTTGGTCCACCCGATCTCCCCTAGGAGAGATCGGGTTGGCTGACCCGATCTCTCCTAGGGGAGGTCGGGTGTGGCCACCCAACCTCACCTAGGTGAGTTTGCCTTGGCCGGACGAGCGCTCCGGCCTCGTCCGTGCGGTTGATGTTTTCGCGAAGTGTTCGGGTTTGAAGTTTCGATTTACAATCGTTAATGGGATGATAAAAATACAACGGTTTGGAAGTCAACGGGTTCAAATTGGGCGTATATCCATCAATCCTTAGAAAAATTTCCAGGATGTAGTTGTATAGAGTAGACATAATAGATGTCGCTTGATAAAGCGTATTGAGTGCTCGTTGTTGATGTCGAGTATTGACATGTTGGCGGCGTATGATATAGGCCGCTTGTTGTGTTTAGCGTAATAGTTTGTAATGTTGATGCAAGTTGTATGCATAAAGTCATCTACTTGGTATGATTCCTAAGTAAGGAGTATGTGAGAATAATGTACCTACAAGAATACATTAACTTCATTAGAAAATTGCAATGCTTGCAAAATGATAGGGAATAGATGAAGTTCTATGGTCTCCTTCAAATTAGTATATGTATTTAAAATTTTGTATGAATACTCCCTTTGGAACTTTTCAAACGTTCCTAGCTGTATGTGTTCTTTAATATATCGCTATTTGCGTTCTTTAGTCGATGCGCGTTGTTGCCTCCATGTCATGATGCGCATATACGTGTGCGATCACTACTTGGTGTTGCTCCCAAGATGAGATCCAATATATGTGGTGAGTATTCTGTAAGTTACTGTGACGACGTCGTTCGGGGTGTTCATGTGATCACTATTTGGTGTGATTCCTAAATAGTGTCTGATGTTTGTGTAGTATGCTCGACAAAGCGTCGTTAGTTGTCATTAACTTTGAGGCTTGCTGCGATGATGCAAGTAATATATATGCCACTTCTACTTGACTTGGATGCCCAAGTAGAGTGTTCGTAGATAGAGATTTCCATAGAGTGTTGTATACAACCTCTACACGGTGTTGTCTCCAAAGTAGAGTGTGCCTTTGTTACATCTCTTGTATATGTACATAACCTGTCTCAAATTATTTCCTATTGATTCAAGGTATATATTGGTTAGTAAGTAATATGGAGCTATGAGTCTCCTTTGTAAGGCTATGTCGCCTGTCATGTCGTCCAACTGGACTAGATTAGACTGAACTATTAGTTCCTCATATCAGGTTCGACTAGTTCGTTCTATTCAGTTTGTAATGTCAATATGACTGGATTTGACTATTCGCCACTAGTCTGTTTCGTTCAGCTTGCAGTATGTTCTGACTAAATCAGACTATTCGGGGTAGATATCTTACCCGAGTAGTTTGTTCTATTAAGTTTAGTATTTAGCATAGAATTATTACCTCTTACTCAGTTTCGACAATATGCCTGTTACCTGGACCTTTCTTAGTAGAAGTGATTGCCTTTTGAGGGCGATACCTGGTGTTGATATCTTAGATTGAATTCGTATAGGATGTTGAGGTTTTTTTTCCTCGTATGTGGTTTCCTCTTAGGAAGAGTGGTGTTGCCTGTTCGCGTGTTTGCGTGTTCGCGTGACCTTTCATTTCTGAACCTCTTCCCAATAGTTAGGTGGGGTGACAAGTACTTGTTCGTTCGGTGCCCCCCAAGTCACTTAGCAGTCACACCATCTTTCTTTTCTCGGTTACGATGAGTATCTATTGTAAGTAGGATACCGCTAAACCCTTGTAATAGTCGTAGTTCACGACGTGCCCCCGTTATTGTGACTAATGTTGGGCATTTTCCTTGCTGACTGCTGTGTGGCAGCGCCCATTCTTGAGAAGGATTTGTAAATTCCCTCCCTCCTATTCCTTGCATTTTGATGCAGGTGTATTTGTTGGTGGGATTGAGTAAGGGTAACTGTTCCCAGCTTGGACGCGTGTCTTGTTGTGGTGAGAAGAATTGGTACACTTTGTGTCGTATTTGCACGTTCTTATGATTCTTCATGGTGTTGTAACCTCGCTATGGCTATGACTTGTAGCCTAACTTCTTTTGAAGTTGTGCTTGTGTTACGGATGTATACATGGTTGAGGAATGTCGTAATGACAAGGTCCCCCACTTTTCCTTTTGTCATTATCGGGTGTAGTTCTTATGTTACCTTTAACATTCGCATTAGGCCGCGCATGCCTGGGTAAGTTCGTGTAAGCATATGTCGTGTGCGTATGCATATGTAGGTGCGCGTAGTCACATGTAGGTGCGTGTAGGCACATGTAGGTGCGCGTAGGCACATTTAGGTGCGCGGGATTGCCTAGGGATTATCCATCCGTGTTAGCGTCGCCTCCTTCTTTTTGCTCGGTGAAGGAGTATTTGTAGGATGTCGGAGATAACTATGTCGTCTTTCCACGTGATGGGTTTGGCACAGATGTGCGTATAGCACAGGGGTGTCTGCTAAGGGTTTATTCACTCATTCATAATAACAAGGATCTCCATTGAGAACACTTGTTTCCCTTAGTTAAATTTCGGCACCATCACATCTAGTCTGAGGTTCCATCTCCGTTGAAGAATCGATCAGAGATCTTGTTGTGGAGCTACATCGCGTGGGACTTTTTCTAACGAACAACTTGCACATGGTTCCGACCGGAGGATCAGAACTCCCTCCACATCGTTCTTGGGCAGGAAAGCTAAAAGGTATGTGTACTAATTCCGCTGCGTAGATTAGATTTCTTGCTAGTACATGTTTAGCATTCTGTAGTATTACGTCCCCGTAATCCAACAGTGGTATCAGAGCCAGGTTAGGAGTTCTTAAAATTTTGATAAACTGATGTTCTTGATGTTCATAAAAACCGAATTTTTTATGTTCGTGAACACCATGAAGAATCCGAAATTTTTTAGTAGATTTCATGTGTTTGATCTTTAAAAACTTACAATTTTCAAATTTACATGTTTTTCTAGATCAAAACCAAATTTTTCATGATCAATTTAAGTTTGATGTTCATGACCTGCAAAAACACCATGAGTTTTATCAAGAACATGTTTTGGATTCATGATCAAGTTAGAGTTTGATCGTAAAATTTGACAACTTTTCCAATTTTCTTGTTAGTGCTGAAAATTCCTAGGGGTCTTTTAGGTATAAAAATTTAATTTTCTTGGCCACCAAGCAATTAAAATTCGGCACAATATATAATAGATATAGGTTGCCATTTTTAAATTTTATTAATAGGTAACTATATCTAGAAGTTGGAAATAAGGATATGTTGTAATATAATATTGTAAAAGATATTAACTATCAATATATATGGATTACAATAGGGTTAATATATATATTGATAGATTTAGTTACTATTAACCAATTAAGAAGATATATTGTCTACATATTTCAATCCCTAAAAGATATATTCGACAATATTTATATATATAATTCGGCTGAAATATATTAATATATATATTTATATTGTTGATTGATTTATATCTTAAAGACAGAATCTTGACAATATTTATATATATATATATATATATATATATAAATATATATATAAGTACTGAATTTATATATATATATATATAATTCGGCCAAAATTGTATATTAATATATATTTATATTGTTCATTGATTTACATCTCAAAGATAGAATCTTGACAATATTTATATAAATATATATACATATGCCGAATTTTTATATATATAAGCATTATTTGAAATTATTTTATATAATTAATAACTCTTGATGGCTAAGTTAAGTTTTATGGTGGATTTTAAAACCCTACTTAGCCTATAGAATTATTTCGGCCGAACCCTAGGGTTCATAGGCCGCTCCAATTGCAAAACCGGATCGGGATAAACTTATCCGGGTTTTCTTAATCGGGTCAGGTCGGACCATAGTATCTAAATTGAACCTAACCAAATCGGTTTTGAGTGATAAGCCGAACCACTATCTTATTTTATTGAACCGTTTCGAACCAAACCGGAATTTTTAAAAACAGACTGAGTTGAACTAGATTTTCAAATTTGGACCGAATCTCTTTAAAATTTTCGGAAATTTTAAATTGTTCAATAAAATAGGATGTCAAGTTTTAAATCCAAAATGTTTTCGAACTTTAAAATTAGCCTAAACAGTGCTCTTAGGGTTTGTGTTTTAATACACGGTTTCAATCAAAACCCTAATGCCTGGTTTCGATTATGGGGATGGATCTCGGACTTGCATGTTTTTGGGACTGGATTAAATTAGTGGGCTGATTTGCAATTGTTTACCTTCTGCATCATATATTTTAATATAATTAGAACTGTCGTATTGACTTAGTCAAGCTAGCTGGATATTATATTGCGAGCATTGAGCTCTGGGATTTAAATATATGGTTTGCGCAATAGGATAGACATGCTATGCTGATTGAAAGTGCCTAGAATCCATGTCTAGAAATTCGCATGATTGATTGTAAGCATGAATTGCAAAACAACCCCTAATATTTTCAAATCGTTTTATAAAACCGAAATTCCAGTCGCCAATTATGCATGATGTGTGCGGATATTGCATGTTTTGACGCGTATGCTAGGATGTTCACAATAGAACGCATGTGATAGTTTACTTTACGTATAATTTTGTATGCTAGGAACATTAGACGCATGACGCGTAAGCATGTTGTGTTCGATATTTAGGGCATGGTATGATGATTTGCTAGATGTAGAATAATTATAAATATGCATGCGTAAATTATGGGATAATTTTACAAAATCATAAGGGCCTTGGGAAAGCCAAGATCGGGTATGCTTATTTGAAAATTCCCGTTTCGGTAATTTGCAATAGAATAACCGTTTTCAAAAGACTGATCTATTAGATTGAAAACGACAATAGTGTGAATTCTATCACGACACCTCCTTCCTCGGTTTACTGAAGGTTGGTTTGGTTTAGTGACTGAAGAATCACTATTCGTCGTATTCCATCATAATAGATAATCCGATGTTTGCAATTTTGTAAAAATGTTGTTCTCTTCCTAACTTTACATGATTGTCATCATAATAGTTCTAAATGGCTCGGTCGGATCGTTTTAAGAAATTAACTGGATAACATTAATTATGATGATTGGACAACTAGAGTTAAAAATGATCTAATTAATGGCCTCGTACAATGAAATTCTATGCAAGGAGAATGGGATAGAAACCGTTCTAGACTCCGCGGATGAATGGGCAGAAATTCGGAAGGTGATGGACATGTTTCCTCTTTCATGGGTTGCTGATGATAGCGGACTTACACGTCAGATCACAGCAATTAAAACGGCAATAGACTTGTATGATGCCGGCCATAAAGATAGAAATATCTCCAAACTTCCTGATGTGTCGGAGACCAGATTTGCTGGATTTCGGAATTGTTTGGCTAAACCCAACAAAAGTTCTAAACGATGATCCAGTGCGACAACCACTGTTGATTCATGTGCCGTAAAAGGTACACCTCGTTTACCACATTACATAAGACGGTTACACGTTTTAATTGATGCAAAAACACCTGACATAATTCAATTCTTGAATTAATTTTCAGGTGGACTGCTCAGAGTGGTGAAGACTTCCTGCCATATATATATGTGACTTTCTTTGCTTAGTTGTAATTATTGATCCGTAAAATCTGTCTTTTTTTTGTTGGGATCCTTATTTCTCGTCTATTTGTTGAACGTAATTCGGAATTATTGAATGTGATAGTAACCGTTCATTTTTTTTGAAATGGTCTGCCTTTCGAAATTAATCGGCCCGGTTAAACGGGATCGATCCGGAACAAGTAACTAAAATTCCACCAGTAGAATGATTGGATTAAACATTTATCCGAACTCATATAATCATTTTAAACACATCCATAACTCGCATTACAAACGTAAAGCGAAGTGATCGATATTAATTCTTATTTGTTAAAATACTCCATTATAAATTGTATCCCAAAACAATATGCATGTTAAAACCGATTTGCTTTTAAATCTGGAGACTAAAAGGATTCTCAAAACCACGGTTTTTAACTAGGTATGCACATGGCGCATGTCACCTCGAAAGATGGGACACATCGTTTTAGAATACGAATTTAATAATCAAGTATTTTTATGAATGCGGAATTTTCGTTTGTAATTCTTCAAATATAACTCATTGATAACTACTTAGATTTTATGTAAGCCTTCTAGCTACTACAATCTAATTAGAATATAAATTATGACATTAAAAGCGACAACTTAAATGCATGGTCAATAAGATAGATAAATCTATGGATGAGTTAAATAAACGAAAAGAAGTAGTCGGTAAAACGACTCTCCCACCCTTAGCCTTGAACGAAGAGTTTGGCTAAAAGGAATTCATTAAAACACTTCAATAAAAATAGCTTAGAATTACATAATGTTAGAGTTACACATTAATTGTTCCTGCGGGATGAGATTAATTTAACTCACATTAATGTAAAACACTATGTTCTGACAAAATCGGTTAACACGTTACCATAAAAACTAATGAATGATTCGGGTAAAACCTTATCACAAAGACGCATTAATTTGCGCATTAAAACGAGTATTCATTAAGAGTACGCACTACTCGCGAAGAATACGAATTTTAAAATTAGCTTGGAACAATGGTTTCGTGGATAAACATGACACATTATAAAGGTTTGAGGATGAATTTCCAACGCTTTGCAGAACGAAAAAAGCTAGTATTGATTGAGTTAACGGATGGTTGATGGAGATTCTCAGGTCCCACTTACTTCGAGTGGGAGAATTGATATAGCATAAGTGATTGATTTGGTAAATGATAATGGAAACGTTTTCATAATAAATCCAGTGAGAGGGCTCACTCCCCCTCACACATAATCATCACTAAATTTCAAAATGCGAATCATGTCGGACCTGATAATCATCATAATGAACTATTTCAACTACCCATTTTTCCTAGTGTGAGTGGAATACCCAACTTGGTTCCAGATCCTAGTGATCGAGGAATACATCTCAGAGGTAAAAACCTGAGACCGAGAGGATATTCCAAGTAAGTTCAACCACCACCATTGTTCCCATTGGGAGTAATGCCCCGATAAGAAGCATTATTCCGAGTGGGAGTAACGATCAGACTAAAACATTGGATTAACATGCCTAGACATAGTCAAAGGCAACGAACTTCTCTCGAGAAGTGTCCCATCAAATAAGATGTGTTACACATCTTGGTATTTGTTCTTGAACCAATAATGGTTCATCAAGCAAAGGAAGGACCTCAAAACGAGGGAATGGAGGATGAAATTGCCTAAATAAGAACTAATTCGTTTTTAGTCTTTAGTTGATTTATCTGTTAACCACAAAACTAGAAAGTGAAATCTTAGAATTCACTTCTGGTGGAAATTTCAAGTGGTGCAAAACTCGAATAATTGCGAAAGGATATACCCAAATTCACGGAGTAGACTTTGATAAAGACGGACTCAACGACTATGCGTTACACCATAGTCTGGGCCGTCCTTGCCCATAACTGCAAGTCTCGAACTCGAGCATGCATCAAATGGACATTAAGACCAAACCTCTCCAAGTAAAACTGGAGAAAGAGATCTATATGGAGCAGCCGGAGAGTTTCATTACTCCTGGCAAAGAACACAAAATTTGCAAATTCCAAAGATCTATATACGGTCTTAAACAATCGTCTCGGGAATGGTATCGCAGATTCCACGAGGAAATCGTTGGAAACGGATTCGTGAATCTTCACAAGGATCCCTGCGTATACACTATGACCTCTGGGTCTAAGTATGTCATCATAACACTTTACGTGGATGATATACTCATTGCTGCGAACAATATGAGTTTCATCAATAAATCAAAGTCCTGGTTAGCATCAGCATTCAAGATGAAAGACATGGGAGAGGCCACGTACATCTTAGGCATTAAAATTGCCCGAGATCGTGCCGCCCGGAGATTATGTCTATCTCAGGAATTATATATCAACAAACTGTTGAAAAGATTCAGAATGTTGGATGCTAAACCCGTGAATACGCTGGTTGTGTTCGGGTGCGCGCTATCGAAGCGTGATGGCCCGAAAACCAGCAGGAGCGTGAACATATGAAGAATGCAGAGTATCTGGGCATGGTAGGGAGTCTAATGTACGCCATGCTCTGTACTCGGCCAGACATCTGTTACGCTTTGGGCCTAGTAGCAAGATTCCAATCAGATCCAAGTTATCAACATCTAAAGGCCGTAAAAGGAATTATCAGATATCTGAAAGGTACTGCCGACTACGTTCTGTGCTATGAGGGCGAACGGCTCGAATTGACCGGTATAGGGACGCCGGCCACGGTGGCGATCCGGATGATCGTAAGTCCACAACAGGAGGAGTATTCCTCCTTGCTAATGCTGCCATATCATTGGTAAGCAAGAAGCAATCTTGTGTCGCGCTTTCCACTATGGAATAAGAATTCGCTGCCCTCTCCAAAAACGCACAAGAAGCGGTCTGGCTGAAAAGGCTTCTTACTGCATTAATTGGCACCAACAAGAAGAGTAAACCTGTGAAGGTGTACTCCGACAGTCAGGCGGCCATTGCGGCAGTTAAGAATCCAAAGTACCTTAGTAGGACTAAACACATTGATGTTAAATACAATTATGCTAGGTCGGTTCTGGAAGACAACATGATCGATTTAGAATACTTGCCTACAGACAATATGGTCGCAGATCCTTTAACTAAGCCGTTACGTAGGGAAATTTTTGAAAAGCACGTAAAACTGCTTGGATTACGTAGGGCTTAAACTGCGTGGCTTGTAAAAGTGATAAGATTTTGACATTTGAAATTATGTTTCAATTGAATAAAAGAATTGCAATTTGAGTTTATGATTTATCGACGTCATACTGATTAAAAACATCGTATTTTAGGGTCTATAAACTAAGTCGTAGGAAGAAGTAAAATTCTTCCACCAAATTATGTCGAATGTGAACCTTGCCTCGTCACACAGGCACGGTCATCTCATAAGGTGAGATTGACCTCTACCATAACAAGATTGGCTAAGAATCAGGCGGTAAACCTGATTAAGCAAAACGATAACATTGTCACGCTTAACGCATGACTTAATCTTCGTTTTGTAAATCGCTGAGTTGGATTTTGTCCATCACTATATCACATTCAAGGAAAGATGAGAGATTCTACGATAGCATTATTGACATATCCCATCCCTGGCTTTACCAGGTGTGCTATCGACGCGTGCTTCATACTGCGCGTGCCATATACGACCGCAGGGTCATGCTCGGTTGTGCTAGCGAGAATCCTTGTGATTCAAAGGGCACATACTTCTTCACCTTGATGGTGTAGTTGATCTTGGATGTCTTATGAAGAGGCATCCAAAGTATCCTCATGGACTTAGAACTTATACCTAAGGTCTTGCTCAATGCTCGCTTCCCGGCGTACGAGCGTAGTGCCAAAGAAAACGGCCAGGTGACCAAGTATTGGAAACCGGTTGAGTCAGACTAAGGGTATAAGCGATGGGGATGGTCAAGTTCGCCTTTAATTCACCGACACTCGTGTTCACTAGGTGGTCGCCAACCAGATATTAGTTGAAGGTTGTGAACACTTGTACGGATGCCCTAGAGAAGTATTCCTTTGTGGAAAACTGGGAAATTTGAAAATTAACAGTTGACCAAGGATACAGTGCGGTACATAGTTTTATTTCAAACAAGTTTGGTTCATGAAAGGGAATCAACGTTCTTCGGGCGCCACAATACTCCTAACAGATGAGTAGCACGATGCCCGTCGTATCCGCCGGTCGCACGGCAAGCCTCGTATGAACTATTCGAAGACGGAGACGAAGACTGAAGACTGAGATGTTGATACTATTGCGCAACCGTATAGATTAACGAGCACCCTCCCATTCCGGCGAGTGGGAGCTGTTAGCATATGGTGACGTGGCGCCGTAATAGGATCCCGTTAATTAAGGGAATTACCTAGGTTAATTAGGTAATTGTCAATCTGGGCTAATTGGGCCAAATCCAATTAGTAATTGACAAGGGAGGCCCAAAATTGGGCCTCTCGTTTATACATATAATTCGGCCGGCCACCCTATACCACATTGGTTGGAGTTGCCTTTTGGAAACTCCACCAATACTATATAGGGGTGTCTGCTAAGGGTTTATTCACTCATTCATAATAACAAGGATCTCCATTGAGAACACTTGTTTCCCTTAGTTAAATTTCGGCACCATCACATCTGGTCTGAGGTTCCATCTATGTTGAAGAATCGATTAGAGGTCTTGTTGTGGAGCTACATCGCGTGGGACTTTTTCTAACGAAGAACTTGCACGTGGTTCCGGCCGGAGGATCAGAACTCCCTCCACATTGTTCTTGGGCAGGAAAGCTAAAAGGTATGTGTACTAATTCCGCTGCGTAGATTAGATTTCTTGCTAATACACATTTAGCATTCCGTAGTATTACGTCCCTGTAATCCAACATCCTACTCATCTTTTGAATGGTGACTTACGAGAGAAGACTGTAACCGTCCCGCTTGCGTGAAGTTGACTTGGAAGACGCTGTATCGTAGAAAAATACAACTGTGCATAAATGTTTGTCCCTAATTTTTGCCTAAATTGCGCATGGTGCGACAACTTAGCGGGATCTTTTTTTTTTTAAGAACTTCTCTCTTATTCTCTCATTTTGCCACAGTGGATTAAGAGATTTCCGACCGTGCCCCTCGATTTTTTTCTTTCATTTTGCCATGATTGCAATTTATGAATTTGCAACCATGCCCCTCATTTTTTTTATTTTGACTAGGCCACCCTTTCGGGTTTTCAACCTAGTTGAAGCAGTCTTTATTTGGTTGCCAATTAAACGGTGGTTGTGACCCGTATTTTATTTTCCGCCTCAATGCGGGAGTATTTGTAGCCGCATAAAGGGTGGTTGTGACCCTTTTTTCTTACCCTCTTCAATGTTGAGGGAGCTCTTTTGATTGTAGCCATTTGGAGGGTGGCTGTGGCCCTTCTTTCCTCGTCTCTGATCCAGGAAACACTCTTTGTATGTAACCATCTTGATGGTAGTTGTGGCCCTTATTATTCTCTGGCCCTCACAGGGTTCGCGGGATCACTCTTCTTTTGTTTTTTTGTAGACGTTTGGAGGGTAGCTTTGGCACTTTTCATTTATTTCCCGTTTTTGATGATGCGGGGGAGCTCTTTATCTGTAGCCATTTGAAGGGTGGTTGTGGCCCTTTATTTGTAGTCATTTTAGGGACGATTGTGGCCCTTTTTATCGTAGTTGATTTAGGGACAAATGTGACCCTTTTATTTCTTCATGCTCTCACAAAATTTGCATGAACACTCTCTTTATATTCCTCAGTAGCCAATTAAAGGAGTTTTTGACCAAATAAGATCTAAACAAACAACCAAATACCAATATAGACCACATAAAAAATATTTTACAAATCTAGGCCTAGTTTTTGACCAAAATAGATCTAAATAAACAACTAAATACCAATATAGACCACATAAAAAATATTTTACAAATCTAGGCCTAGTTTTGAGTTTTTGACCAAAATAAACCTCAATAAAGAACCAAATACCAATATAGGCCAACTGATTTTTTTTTTTTTACAATTTTCCGGGAAAAAATATATTGGTTGGCCGGGTTGACCCAACCGACAAAGTATGTTTTGTTTCTTTTTTTTAATAGAAATTGTAAAAGTTAATGATTTTGTAATTTTGTTTCTAAAAAGCTATTGGACATGGTAAACTCTTGAGGGCACAGTTACACATTTATCTTCTAGGGTTCCCATGTCCAATAGGTTTTTAGAAAAAAAATATATATATATATTCTGCGAAATGTCAATTTTCTCTAGGTTCATCATGTTTAATAGATTTTTTGAAGAAAAAAAATTACAATACCATTAGTTTTTACAAAATCTGTTAAAAAAACAAAAAACAAAAACAAACAAAAAAAAAGCGAAAAAAAAAAAGAAAAACATACTTGGCCGGGTTGCCCCAACCCGGCCAACCAATTTTTTCGGCAGGTAAAAAAAAATATCAATTGCCCAACCCGGTCAGGCCTAGATTTGTAAAACATTTTTTATGTGGCCTATTTTGGTATTTGATTTTTTATTTAGGTCTATTTTGGTCAAAAACTCTAAACTAGGCCTAGATTTGTAAAACATTTTTTATGAGGGCTATATTGGTATTTGGTTGTTTATTTAGATCTATTTTGGTGAAAAACTCCAATTAAAGGGCGGCTATGACCCTAAAGAAAACTTAAGTTTTTTTTTTTTTTTCAGCTCACTTTTTTCCATGACTGCGTCCGCGGGTTTTCAATCATTCACTCTCCCTAACTTTTGCCTAGGTCGCCTTTACAGGTTTTCAACCTAGCGGGAATTTATTTTTTATTTTTTCAAAATGAAAAGATAAATTACAACAAATATTTACATGCCTCTAGTGGCAGATTGAACATTTCGAATTTTCAGAACTTCTTCTTGAGAAGGACTCGACTGACCGAGTCAAAATATGTCGATCGTCTTTGGTTGAGTACCATCTGATGGAAGATACCGACAATAATGTTTCTTGTCTTCTCGAATGCTCTGGTTATGCTTGATCACAACGGGGATGCCCCAGGGTCAGCAACCTTTGGGATAGCCACATGCTTGATGAATAGCCTAGTTGAGGAACACACATGGATGGTGTGAAACTTGGTCCGGTAGGCCTCAAATGGTAACTGGAGCTTTAGAGGTGTGGAAACTCTCCGGGACAAACTCGGCGGTTGACATCAGAATGGTCGGCAAGCAAAGGGCCGTGCGCGAGATTTTCTCTTCAGGGGCCTCGATTTGAAATGATTATTAGTCCTGCAAAAAGAGTAGAGAGTTGCTCAAATTTCATGGATAAATTGATCACAACTTCTCTTACATGGGTGTTACATATCTTGATTGATTAGTTTGTTCGTCGTGCACCTGAATTAGCTACATGTTCTCTTTATACTGCCCCATTCGACCGACACAACTTGTATGTGTGGGATACCTAACCAAGGGTACCTGAAAAGACCAAACATGAAAGTTAGTATAACGAATAAAATAAGTCATGCATGATTTTTTTGAAAACTGTAATGTCATTCATTTAATAATTTTGATTGCCTTTTAAAAATGAATCAAAATTTATGATCTAAGGTGTTTTTCATCATCATGGAGTTTACTGATTTTCCTGAGTGCACTATCTGGCTCGAACTCAGGACATATGCTCAAAACAAAGTTTTTTTCAAAAATATTTTCTCGTCATTTTTTAAAACTCGAATAGTCGCACTCAACTGCACAGTTAAATTATTTTCTCAAAAAATAGAATCAAATCTCTTTTTTTAAAAAGCTAGCTCATGCGAAGGTTGAGATGATTTTGCCGAAAAAGTGGAGTACACCTTGGATAAAAACGAATGACACTTTGAGTTTTTTTTTTAAAATGCTCATGCATGCTCAAAAGTTAGAGTTCTACTGTTAATAAACTTACAATTTACAACCAGATTACCTGAATGATACATATGGAATGAATGTACGAAATGAAAAATCCAGGTAAAGTTTTTTTTATAAAAATAATGCAAATGCGATGCATGTTTAAAAGTTCTACGACTAAGAATGTGTACAGTCTATCAACAAATTATAGTTCCTAAAACAATGCAAATGCGATGCACATGCAATGCATATTTGAAATGAAAGTTCTACAGTTAGGAAAATTTACAAGTTATATGAAAAGATTTTTTCGTTTTTTATTTTTTTAACGAGGAAAAAAAACTAACACATCTTGTTTCTTAAAATTAAAAAATCAGGTGAAATTTTTTTTTTTTTTTTTGAAAAGGATGCATATGAGCCCTAAAACTCAGGTAAAATGTTTAATAAACAAAGAGCCCTAAAACTAAGATAGTTTATGACTTATCTAATTTTTTTTTTAATTAATGCATATTGGATGTATTATTTAAAAATAAAACAATTCATGTAAAATTTTTTTTTTTGAAATGATGCATATGGAATGCACATTCGAAATTAGAAGCTCTAATAGCTAAAGAGAAATTAAATTTTTTCCTAATTTTTTTTTTTGCCATACGTGACGCGCTAACCAAAATTACAACTTACCTGGTGAATTTTTTTTAAGGAAAAAATAATGCATGTGAAACGCAAGTTTGAAATAAAATTTTCAGGTAAGAGGTTTTTTTTTTTTAAAAAAAAAAAACAATGCATACAAAATGCATATTTGGAAAGAAAAATTCTACAACTAAATGACTAATTACTTAGCTGAAAAAGTTTTTTTTTATTTTTATTTTTTTTAAATGCAATGAGATGCAGGTTTAAAAATAAAAGTTACAAATATAGAAAAACTTACGGATAACCTGACAACCTTTAACAAAAAAACATGGATAAAAAAACTGGTTTTAAAAAAAAAGTGTGACATTGCTCTACAAGGTAGGTTCCACTGATATGTTCCCGACACGATGGTTTCCTCCCCCTAATAAGGGATCTCGGGACCTATACGAACGAGTTTTTTTTCCGAGTCGTACTGGCGTAACTACCTCTCCGGTCGTACCGTACTAATCCTCTGGGGTTCCTAGTCGCCCTGGGTTTTAGGCGTTTTGGAAATTATACTAGAATGGTGTGTGTTCGAATTCAAACAATGACACAAAAAAGAAAACGTTAGTTAATAACTCTAAAAATATGTACCTGTCACACAAAAAAAAAGTTAGAATGATGAAGATAATAACATATAAAAACTCTAAAACATGGCAATAAGCGAATAAAATGAGCCCAAACCCTCAGTATAATCCTTAGCAGAGTCGCCAAATTGTCAGACCCTAAAAATCAGACCTAGGCGAATTACGTTTTAAAAACGTGGTTTTGAAAAGAGTCGCCACTAGTTAATTAAAAGGCTAACTAGAATCCTAAATTACCTAAGCGAATAACGAATTAAACACTTAGGTTTTGAATCGGTCTAAGATTAAAAATTCGAGTTCAGGGGTTTTGTTACGAATTTAAAAAAAAAAACAATTTTTAATCACGCTCTTTCGGTACTCAATTAACTTATTTGCCAAACTTTATTCAAACATATTATCAATTACGAACCAACAAATTACATGTGAAGAAAACCTTAATGCATTATTAATGCAACATACAAACAATTATGAAAAAAACAATTATATTAAACCTTAACACCATATTATATACATATACAGCTTGAATTAACCAGAAAAAATATATCATAATATGTATATACGGGTAAATGATGAAGTTAAACCTGTGATGGTTTCATAAAAAAATAAAAAAAAATTAAGAAAAATAAAACCTGGGATAGGATGGGACCAGAGTAGAACGGCTGGAATGTATATCACAACCACAAAACATGAGCTAACTGGTAGGGTTGGGACGAGATGATGATGGACGATGGCGGATGATGTTATGGCTCAGAGGAAGAAGACGATAGTTTAGATTATACTCAATAATAGTAATTAAATATAACATGAAGCTACTTTTTTCCCCTTACATGTACCATTACACATGTATTTATATAACAATTGATCATAGGGTTTATTCTAATCTAGGAAATAAATAAACTGATTTATTCTCCTAGTAAATACTAGAATTTAGTCTAATTATGAAAGTAATTACACTAATTTATTCTCTTAATAAATATCAAATATTCCTAATAATAAATACATACAATATCCTAATATACACCAGATCATTCCTGGAAGCTTCTCGACTTGCCATATTTTGATATTTCCTCATTTAGGTGCACCACACGTCACGTGTGTCGCGCGTGGTCCAAAATTAGGTGTTTACAACGCATGACCCGTATGCATGACTATTGAATTATTTCATGGACGTGGTTGTGTATGATACTTTACTTGTGTAGTAGAAATTTTTATGCTTGCATGAAATCCTCGAAATGTTTTAAAAAAGGGCCTTGGGAAATCCAAGATCGGGTGTATGTTAAAATTCCTCGTTCCGGTGAGTGCGATAAACTATTTTAAAAGACTGGTCTATTAGAAAGGAGACGTCGGCAGTGTGAACTCTTTCACGACCTCGTTCCATTATTTTGTTGGGTTGGCTAGATACTTGAGGAATCATTGTCGTTCGCCTTCTATCTCATAGATATCCGATGTATGCAATTCTTTTTCAAAATGTTAAGTCTACTTTATTGTCTCATGATTGTCAATGTGTGAATTTATATGGCTGGTAGAGTGCATTTATATATTCCTCGCAATCTTGATGGTGTGTGATATGATAAATGGAATGGGTATGTGTTAAACTCCTCTCTGCTACGATTCCGAGAGCGGAGAGGAAACCTACGGATGAATGTGTAGTCTGTTTCCCAATCATGGGAGTATGTTATTTGGTGATCCGAAAGCGTTTGTGGTGATATTTTCAACATTGGACAAAGGGTTGAAGAAGACTTCAATCAAAACCACACAACATTACAGCTTTGGTGTTTCCTTTGCATCCGCTTTAGTGGAAGCAAGACCGCTGGAGCTAGAAATTTTTATGGTTTAGAATGATGGTCATCTCTCCATGGAAGCTGGTGTAAAAGCCGCTCGAGACCTTCAAAATGAAAGGTCAACATGGGGCACTACAAGAAAACAGTGCTACAGCAGCAAACAAAATATTATGTTACTAAAAATTGACGCTAAATGCTAGTTTTAGTAATGACATTAATTTTGCGATAGTAAATATAGTATTTTATAACCAGTAAAAAGTCGCTGCAAAAATGTACTTTCAGCAACAGAAGCTTCTGCGACTAAAGGTATATGTATGTGCAGCGACTTAGAAGCTGCAACTAAAAGAGGTTTTTAGTAACCCCATATTTGTTGACGCTGAAAGTGGGTATTAGCAGCGGCTTTTGAGCTCCGCTAATATATATCTGTAGTGGCGGCTTTACTGGCGCCACTAAAAGTAATTTTCAGTAGCGACTTAGATCTTGATGGTAAAAACCCACTTTCAGCAGCGGCTTTTAGTCTCCCTAATATATATGTGTAGTAGCGGTTTTAATGGAGCTACTTAAAGCCATTCTCAGTAGCGACTTACTTCTTGACTGTAAAGGCCGCTTTCAACAGAGGCTTTGAGCCGTTACAAAATAAAATTTTCACCAACATATAATGGCTGCTACAAAACCAGCCTTTCAGCAGCGACTACTTGCTGAAGGAAAAAATAGGTTTCAGCAACCACTGTCAGTCGCTGCAGAAAGCTCATTTCACCAACGATTTACTTTTGCTGCAGATAACAGCTTTTAGCAATGGTAAACAGATGATACAAAACTCTTCCTCACTAGCAGATTTTATGTCGTTCTAATAAATGTTCTCTCTGTAATTTTTACTAAAATAAAATACAAATTAAGTTAAAAAAATATAGTAAAAACTGTATACTGAAAGTAATGTGATATAAATTAAGTTAAAAAAATATAGTAAAGACTATATACTGAAAGTAATGTGTATTCTCATTAGGTAATTGTTATAAAAATATTTTAAATGGGTGAAGAAAAGTAAAATAAAAAGAAATAGAAAAACTATTGCTAAATATTTTATATACATACATATATGTAGAATATTTAATTTAAAGATATAAAAATCAAATGAACGTGTAAATTCAAGTGGTATCCCCGGGGACAATATTTTTCATATTGAAGAGGTATCCCCTTTCATGGTTGTCTGACGATGATGGGCTCATTTACCATGAGTCTATTCAAGTGCAGTAACCAAGACAAAAGGGAAACCCGACTTCATAAATCACCACATGACAATGAAGGAAGTCAACCAGGATTTCCATTTTTCATAGAGAGAACCGGACCA
Source organism: Clarkia xantiana subsp. parviflora (assembly GCA_036873135.1). NCBI lineage: Eukaryota > Viridiplantae > Streptophyta > Magnoliopsida > Myrtales > Onagraceae > Clarkia > Clarkia xantiana. The sequence goes on from JAPTYO010000001.1 coordinate 16,666,731, forward strand.
CATAGGTCCTATACGAATATCTGGTGGGTCAAACACGTCTGATAAAGTGCGTCTCTAGTACACCTCGTATGTCATGTATATAAAGTTGTAAAAGCTTTTATTTAGACACAGATCATCTTATGCCATTCACTTTTGAATTTGTTCAGATGTGGTGCTCGACATGACTCAGAGTTCTCGACTATCTGTGCGTTGAGCATGGATCGAACACGCGACCTTCGGATCAAGAACCTTATCATTGTCGTTTCATCTTTCATCATTCTTTTGAATTGATGAATTTGGTTGTTTATGTTTTAGATGATCGAATAAAGTAATTGTTATTGAGATTGAATTCAACTTGATTCGAAGTACAATTTACTTATCAATTAATCGACCCGGTCAAAGGGATCGATCCGAACAAAATCAGAATATGCGTATTAAGAACAAAAATTTCGGCCAGGAAAAGAGGCCGAATAAACGAAACAATTACACATACTCCAATTCATTGTAAGCCCATCGATTGCATAAATAAAACGAACGATTTAGTTATAATATATTGCTAGTCCTCCATAAAATAAATAAATCGTAACGACAAACACGTGCGAAACCGATTAAATTAAATTTTGGAAACGAAACGATTACACTACGGGTAAAAGCTGGTGTCGTGCGCGCGCCGTGCAATTCCTTCGACAGATAGGACACACATCCATTCGAAGTACAAATTTAGTGTGAAGTATTTGATTTAATGCTTGAAAATAAATTTAAATTGTACTAATACCCATTTGGGATTTATACTCATACAACTTCTCATAGAGAACTGTAACGAGCAAAGGGTGAGAACCTAATGCACGAAAAGAGGTAGACAAAACCTCGGAATATGAGTATGCAATGAAATGAATTGTCAGTTAAACGATGATTACGAATACGCCTCTAACAAATCAGATTGGCGGGGCATCACAATCAAACACTTCAAGGACATGGTCTGAACCGTGATGTTGCAAGCTCCACTTCCGATCTCCTTCATGGATGATGTGTAGTTGACTGTTACTCATGAATAAACCTTGTTCCTACAAATTCGGTGGACACGACACCATATGAGTTGTGGACTTGTAAGAGATGGATCTTACCGGGCTACGACCTTGGGGTTGTGTAGCATACACACATCAGACCGACAGCCGATTCGGCAAGTTGGGACCTAGAGGACTGAAAAGTTTCTTTATAAGATACTCCGTAAACTCTAAGGGATACGTTTTTGTGGCGATTCAGGAGAATGGTGGCGTGGTCGAACATGAGTTCTGAGACGCTACGTTCCTTGAGGACGAATTTCCAACGCTTGGTAACATCAAAACGAATGAAGTCTTAATTGAACTAGAACAGGATGATGATGTCTGATGCGTTTCGATATAGCCGTCAGGCCCATTAACGGCGACTAAACGGAGAAGAAGGCCCACTAGGCCCCAAAGAGGCTTAGAAGACAAATACGAGGGAACCCGACAAGGTCGGTCCCGACAAGGTCGGTCCCGACACACGAGCTGAACGCCCCCGATCCTATGCCTTTAAGTAGGCCCCGATCCTATGCCTTTAAGTAGGCCCCGATGATATGCCTTTGAGTAGGCCCCGATATCGAATCCCTGAGAAGCTGGCCCTGTCCCGATGACGAGGGGCCCCGAGCGGTGACCAAAGGAGATAACTCTGGAGTCCCCGACATCCGTCGGGACTTGCCACCAGAGAACGAGGCCGAGAAACACGCCCACTATCAACATAGTGGGGGACTGGCCTGAAAAGACGGAACGTGGGCTACTGGCCGAGATAAACGGAACGTGGCAGTTATCTCCACAGGTAACTGAGGTGACCCCTCCCCTATATAAAGGAAGGTGTTACCTCAGGATTGTTAGGTTCACATACTTACATACTGATACTTGCCAGTTTACATCGAGATACTCATTTAAGCATCGGAGAGGGATTCTGGGTCACCGCCCGGTCTATCCCCTTCTTGCAGGATTACTTGGAGCGAAGGAGTTCGGACTTCCGTCAAGAACGTACCGGAGTTCCAACCGTGATCCAACATTGGCGCCGTCTGTGGGAACGAAGCAAAAAGCAAAAATGGCTTCTACCCGTTCGATGGCTGGCAAGCAAAAGAAGAGACAAGGACAATCTGGTGGTTCCCGCCACCCTGCTGGAACTCTGAACTCAGGGCCGCCGGAGCGCACTGTCGTTCGGAATGATCCTCCCCCTGCTATTTCCCAAACAAGGGGGCATCATGATGATCGCGGAGATTCCATTCGAAACTCATCGGAGAGCCGGGAAGAGATCCCAAGGAGGGACCAGGATGCACCTGCAAAGCCGGACTTGGCAAAGGCTGTGATGGATGCCATGCCAGTATTCCTGGAAGCTATGGAGGCTCTCTTGGATCGGAGGGAGGCCGCCAAGAAGAAGGAGGAGGAGTTGCCTCCGCCTCCGCCGATGGAAAATCGGGACGGGCAGGAGGCCCAGCCCGAGCACCAGGACAAGGGCAAGGAGCCCGCTCGGTCAGAGCAGTTCGTGATTGATGGGCCTGGACCTGTGCAGCATTGGACCATTCCTCTCAATGTCCCTATCACCCCCGATCAAGTAGTGAAGATCGTAAACATGTGCATGGGGGACCAGAAGAAGATGATGTCGGAGCTGAGGGATCGATCAACTCATCCCTTTGTCCCCCGATTGGTGAACACCACTGCCCCGCCAGGACTGGGTATCTCGACAATCAAGGATTATGATGGCGAGGGAGATCCAGTTCGGCATGTCCAGAAGCATGTCATGGCCTGTCTAAGTAGAGACCCGAATGATGATATAGTGTGCGTCTTGTTCCCAGGCACACTTGGCGAGAGGGCCCTGACGTGGTTCTTCAGCCTTCCCCCAGGATGCATCTCTAGCTGGACCCAGATGCATGATCGCTTCATCCAGCAATACCAGGCCCGTCGGCGTCTCCTGAAAAGCGCGAGGTCTCTAGCTGAGGTGGTACAGAGGCTCGACGAATCTCTGGCGCATTACTACCAGAGGTACACTGCCAGCGTGGCCGATATTGATGAGGAAATGACAGAGGGAGAGACCATCCGTACCTTCATTCGGAACCTGACTGCACCGTATGGTTCCGACCTGATGCACAGCGTGGCTGAGAAGGCTGTGTGGAACATGGAGGCGCTGCAGAAGAGGGTGAAGCAGCAAATTGACGTCCAGGAGTCGAAGATAGCTGCCGGAGACCTCGACCCTCCAAAATCAAACAAGGGGAAGCAGTCGTTCAAACCCTCGGACGATTGCAGGAGGAAAGATAAACCCGAGAACAGTCGGGGTCGAGGTCGAGGTCGTCTCGATCGGAGGGAAGACAAGCGGGAGGACCACTACACCCCTCTCATTTGTTCCATGGGTGCTGTGCTGGCGGTGATGGACCGAAAGGGTATCGCCAGGTATCCCCCGAAAAAAGATGGAGAGTCCATGGGAGCCCGCACTGATCGTTATTGTCGCTTTCACCGTGCCAACGGTCACGACACTAACCATTGTCGGGAGTTGAAGAAAGAGATTGAGAAACTGATCCAGAAGGGGAAGCTCAAAGAATTTGTGGCTGGGCAAAGGGGCCGATCCCGTTCCCGATCTCGATCGCGGTCCCGTTCCCGATCCAGTGGTCGATCCCCGAAGAAGGATAAGCCCGAGTCTTCCAATGCCCGCAAGGAGAAGCGGGGAACTATTAATGTGATTCACGGAGGACTTGATGCGGGAGGAGATACCACGGCATCTCGGGAGGTCTACGCTTCTCGGATTCCCATTGATGTGGTGCTGGGCAAGAGGGTCCGAAATTGGACCCCGAAAGAAGAAATGGTGATTCCCTTCTCAGCGGAGGACCAGATAGGTGTGGAGACCCCGCACGATGATGCTTTGGTCGTGACCCTGAACGTGGATGGGTACGAGATGAAGCGAATTCTGATTGATGGAGGGAGCTCCTCCGATATTCTGTTCATGGATGCACTAGAGGCCATGGGAAAAACCAAGAAGGACTTGAAGCCCGCAGACTTCCCGATGGTCGGATTTTCTGGCTCTACTTCTTACCCGGTGGGGATGATTACGTTACCGGTTGAATTCGGTAGTGGCTGGAAGTCGGAGAAGAGGAACGTGGAATTCGTGGTGGTCAAGTCCGCGGGGACCTATAATGCAATTGTCGGGAGGACAACCATCAACCCGCTAGGGGAAAATGCCTCAACTGTCCATCAGAAGCTGAAGTTCCCGACTGACCACGGAATCCGGGAGGTCCAGGGCGATCAGATAGCTTACAGGAGGTGCTATGTTAATGCCACTCGAAGGAGGAATCGGGAGGCTATGAATGTTTTCCAGACTGACGCTGATCCCCGAGAGGAATTTGGGCGTCCCGCCCCGATGAAAGATTTGAAGGAGGTCGAGATTGATGGGCCTCAGAGGAAGGTGAAAATCGGGTACGCTCTGACCGAGGAGACGGCCCGAGAACTGATTGATTTGCTGAAAGAGTTCAAGGAGCTGTTTGCCTGGTCCCCGAGCGACATGCCAGGAATCAGCCCCGATGTAATTACTCATGAGCTGAAGATTGATCACGCGATCAAGCCGATCACACAGAGAAGGCGCCCGATGTGTGCCGAAAAGAAGATCGTGATCCAGCAGGAGGTGGGCAGGTTGCTCGATGCTGGATTTATTAAGGAGCTCCGATTCCAGACCTGGGTTGCCAACCCAGTACTGGTGAAGAAGAGCAATGTCAAGTGGCAGATGTGCGTGGATTTCCGCGACCTGAACAAAGCATGCCCGAAAGATTGCTATCCCCTCCCGAGGATCGACCAGCTGGTGGATGCCACATCGGGACATGAGTTGCTGAGCTTTATGGATGGATACTCTGGCTACAACCAGATCAAGATGTCCAAGGAGGATGCCCCTCACACCGCCTTTTTGCTGATAGTGACATCTATCATTATGATGTTATGCCCTTTGGATTGATCAACGCAGGTGCAACTTATCAGAGGATAGTGAACAAGCTGTTCAGGGATATGTTGGGGAAAACAATGGAGGCCTATGTGGACGACATGCTGGTGAAGTCCCGAGAGGCCGAGGATCATGTTCACAACTTAGCCACAGCGTTCGAGCGAATGAGGCTTCATCAAGTTCGCTTGAACCCGACCAAGTGTGCCTTCGGAGTGCACTCAGGGAAGTTTCTGGGCTTCGTGGTGAGCCAGAGAGGAATCGAGGTGAACCATGATAAGCTGAGAGCAATCGAGGAGATGAAGTCCCCGATGAACCATCGGGAGGTGCAGGTGCTGAATGGTCGATTGGCCGCGATGAATCGTTTCCTATCCAAGGCAAGCGACCGATCCATGCCATTTTTCGAAGTGTTGAGGGCCAATAAGAAGTTTGAGTGGACTCCCAAGTGCGAAGAGGCGTTCCAGGCACTCAAGCAGCACCTCTACACCCTCCCGCCATTGGCGAAGCCCATCCCAGGCGAGCCACTCTATCTGTATCTGGCTGTTTCTGAATTTGCTGTTAGCTCTGTCTTAGTGAAAATTGTAGAGGATAGCCAAGTCCCCGTCTATTATGTAAGCAAGGCACTCGCCAAATCTGAAATGATTTATCCCGCCGTTGAGAAGTATCTCTATGCGTTGATTGTTATTGCTCGGAAGCTGAGGCCTTACTTCCACGCGCATAAGATTACCGTTTTGACGAATCAACCCTTAAAACATTTTTTGAACCGACCTGATGCGTCGGGGAGATTAGTGAAATGTGCAGTCGAGCTTAGTGAGTTCCGCATTCACTTTGTTCCGAGAACGGCTATTAAGGGCCAGGCGTTGGCGGATTTCATAGCAGAGTCTACAGCCCCCGATATAGAAGAAGCGCACCCTGTAGAGGGGGCAACCACGGAGGTCCCGATAACAGAGTAGTCAGAATAGCCCGACGCCGAAAATACTTGGGAGATGTACACTGATGGCTCCTCAAATTCAGAAGGATCGGGAGCAGGTTTCGTACTGATACCACCAGACGGAGGCGAGCCCCTCCGATATGCCTTGGCCTTGACATTTAGGGCCGCCAACAATGAAGCTGAATATGAGGCTCTCATCACTGGCCTCAAGATTGCTAAAGGAACGGGAGTTGATCACTTAAAGGTGAAGTGTGATGCTAGCCTGATCGTGAACCAAGTCCAGGGGCGATACGAAGCAAAGAGCCTGATGATGAAAGAATACCTTTGTTGGATCACGGTGGAACTCCGGTACGGACTTTGACGGCAATCCTAGCTCCTTTGCTCCACGCAATCCTGCAAGAGGGGATAGACCGGGCGGTAACCCAGAATCCCTCTCCGATGCTTAAATGAGTATCTCATATGACTGGCAAGCAGTAATCTCAAAGTGTATTGAATTTAACGTCAGTCTTCTGAGGTGATCTCCTGCCCTTTTATAGGCAAAGAGATGCCTCAGGTACCTGGCGAACCGTTGGGGGTGGTTAGCCCGTATCCCGCATATCTCGGACGTGATCTCGTGTATCTCAGCCATGCCCCGCGTATCTCGGCCACGCTCCGTGTATCTTAACCACGTTCCGCGTATCTCGGCCACGCCCCGCGTATCCTGGCCTTATCCTCTGGTAACGAGTCCCGACTCCCGTCGGGGACTCCAGAGTTGTCTCGTTGTGTCACCGCTCGGGGCCCCTCGTCATCGTGACAGGGCCAATCATTCTCAGGGATTCATCATCGGGGCCTACTTAAAGGCTTCTCATCGGGAGCTTCTAGCTCAGCTGTCGGGACCGACTCTGTCGGGACCTTGCCTCATCGGGACTCCCTTCGTCGGGACCCTTCTCCTAGGTCATCTTGACCTTCACTTTGGGCCTGGTGGGCCTGTTTGCCGTTTCCTCCCCGTTAAAGGGCCTGACGGCTGTAATCGAACCCATCATTTGCCCCCAAGACATGAGGGACTTTTAGTTCGTCGTGTCTTCCAACTTCCGATCTTCCGATGCCGGAATCGGGGATCTTCCCCTTGGTTCAGTTACTCAATTATCAGTCTTCTCCTTCACGTTTCCTCAATGTTTTGTAGATAACTGTTAAATCCTAGGGGTCTCCTCGGTTCCCCAGTGCATTAAATCCTAGGGGTCATCAGTACCCGTGCCTGATTCTCTGTGTCTGCTTTTTCTGAAAAGTGCTTTTCAGGCTATTTCATCATTGCACCTGCTACCATCCCGCCCGTTTCATCTCAACGGTCCAGATTAGAACGCTTCAACATCGACGGTTCAGATTAAAGCGCCCCTTCGACTGTCCTCTTTGCCTATAAAACCCTCACCTAGGGTATAGTTTCCTTTTACCATCTACGAATTTTCAAAAGCTCGCTACAACTCCTGAGACCTTTAGTGTTCCTCCGGTCATCTTTCCGGCAATGTCAAGTTCATTCTTCCAGCCTCCAATTATCATGTCAGGTAAGGGTTTCTTCTCTATTGTTCGCCTTCATCTTTGCTTAGTTTATTTGTAATTTCCCGGAAAAACCTGATGTCCCCTTCCATGGCTGACTTCAGACAGTGAATCTGGTTCCGAGGGAAGGAAGCCCTTCAACTTCGTCTATGCTCTGAACGAAATTTTCAGCACTGCTTATGATGCAGCTCTCCGGGAAGGATGCATCGTCTCCACCGGAGAAGCCGATGCTCAAGGCAGGAAATGCATACCACAAGTTCAGAGTGAAGAGGAGCTACTTCTTCATCGAAAACTCCTCGATCCCATGACCTTGATAGTTAATCTTCCAGCGGCTGACCCTGCGGGGCCTTCTGCCACAGACCTTGTGGACCCTGTTCCCGTTGATGCCGCCAACAAGGATTAGGCCTAACTGCTTATCGCTAGAATCCTTGTATTCTCCTTCTTTTGTAATCGTCGGGCCATTGAGCTCCATTAATATCAGACTTTCTTAGTTCCGATTTTTTCATTGCACTTCTCCAAGTGGCTTTACTATACTTTCTTAAGTCGAAACCTCGACACTTAAGATATTCTCATACATCACTTAAGACGATTTATTAACTTGGACCACTTAAGGCGACTTACCATCATGCAACGCTTAAGGCGACTTTCCAATATTTAGAATAAATCCAAAAGTCACGCATCACTTAAGAGGACTTACCAACTTGCACCACTTAAGGTGACTTACCATCGTGCACCACCTAAGGCGGCTTAATCTCGTGCATCACTTAAGACGACTTGATCTCGTGCACCACTTAAGGCGATTTAATATCGTGCACCACTGAAGGCGACTTTACATCGTGCACCACTTAAGGCGGCTTAATCTCGTGCATCACTTAAGACGACTTGATCTCGTGCACCACTTAAGGCGATTTAATATCGTGCACCACTGAAGGCGACTTTACATCGTGCACCACTTAAGGCGACTTTTCAACTTGCGCCATCTAAGGCGACTTAATATCGTGCACCACTGAAGGCGACTTTACATCGTGCACCACTTAAGGCGACTTTTCAACTTGCGCCATCTAAGGCGACTTAATATCGTGCACCACTGAAGGCGACTTTACATCGTGCACCACTTAAGGCGACTTTTCAACTTGCGCCATCTAAGGCGACTTAATATCGTGCACCACTGAAGGCGACTTTTCTCGTGCACCACTGAAGGCGACTTTTACACTTAGCATAAATCTAAGGACAACTCTTTTTGGAAGCAGCCTCTTTATTTATTGATGGCATAAAATTGGCTTACATCGAATTAAACGATAAACAGCATACACCACTTAAGGCGATTTTACATCGGGCACCACTTAAGGCGACTTTATCGGGCACCACTTAAGGCGACTTCATCGGACACCACTTAAGGTGACTTCATCGAGCACCACTTAAGGCGACTTTCTTCGGGCACCACTTAAGGCGGCTTTCTTTAAGCATGGTGTTTCTTCAAGTGTTCGCCACTAAAAGAATGCTTCAACGTTCTGCCATCGAGGTCTTCCAACTTGTACGCATTTGGAGCTGGCATCCCCACGACCTTATAAGGTCCTTCCCATTTTGGTGACATCTTGTTGATTCGATCCAAAAGAGTGAACTCGTTGCGACGCCAAACCAGCTCCCCGACGAAGAACTGTCGGGACTTCACTCGCCGATTGTAGTACCTGGCCGTCGCCAAACGCATGCGAGCTTGGACTTCATCGGCTTCCCGCCTCTTCTCTTCGAGTAAGTCCAAGTCCAGACGTCTCATCTCATCGTTCGTCAGGGGCTCGTAATATCTCATCCGATGGGACGCCACAGCTACTTCCACGGGGGCGACAGCCTCCGTGCCATAAACGAGGCCAAACGGAGTCTCCCCGGTTGATCGTTTGGGTGTCGTTCTAACAGCCCAAAGCACGTTTTCCAGTTCGTTCAGCCATTTTCCCTTCAAAGCATAGACCCTCTTCTTGAGGCCATCCATCACGATTTTGTTGGCTGATTCTACCTGGCCATTGGTCTGAGCATGGCGCACAGAAGCTGTCCGATGCTCGATGTTCAACTCCTCCAAATACTCCCTTACCTGAGAGCCGTTAAACGGTGGACCATTGTCGCTGATCACCACCTTAGGAACCCCGTATCTGGACACGATGTGGGTTTGGAGGAACTTGACGATCTGGTTCCCCGTTGTTCTGGCCAACGCTTTCGCCTCTATCCATTTCGAAAAATAATCGATAGCCACAAGTAAATACTTACATTGACCTTGTGCTTGCGGAAGAGGTCCCACCAAGTCGATGCCCCACAGCGCGAAGGGCCACGCGTTCTTGATGGATGTCAGATTAGCGGCCGGAGCCACGATACTCGGGGCGTACCTCTGGCACGCGTCGCAGGATCGGACCATCGCCATTGCTTCTTTGTTCATCGTGGGCCAATAATAGCCCAAATTCAGCACTTTCCTCATGATGGATCGGGCCCCTTCGTGGCAAGCCGCGACCCCTTCGTGCACCTCCTTCAGAATCCGATTGGTGTCGGGTATTGCCACACACTTCAAGTACGGAGTCGAGAACCAGCCCTTCTTGTATAGCTGTTTGTCTAGCATTACATAATTGGCCGCGATCCGACGTATCCTGTCCGCTGCCACTTGATCATCGGGGACTGCCCCCGTAGTCAGGTACGCGACTATCGGGGTCATCCAAGTTGGCTCCTCCTCCGATCTCGCTTCAATGGCGCACACCTGTGTTGGGTCAATGTTTGATAAGATCACCTTCTCTAGGAAGTGCACCTTCCGATTTTCCTCCAAGGGTGCCCCCAGGGCAAATTTGCTCAAGGCGTCTGCCTCTACATTTTCCTCCCTCGGAATTGCCTCGATATCGAAGCTTTTGAAGCTCTCCTTCAAGGTTTGTACCTCTCGTAGATACTTCTTCATTATCGGGCTCCTCGCTTCGTATTGCCCTTGAACCTGGTTCACGATTAAAGCTGCGTCGCACTTCACTCTCAAGTGATCGATTCCAGTGCCCTTAGCAATTTTTAGGCCCGTGATAAGAGCTTCATACTCCGCTTCATTATTCGTGGCCTTGAATGTTAAAGCCAAGGCGTATCGGAGCGGTTCACCTTCACCCGGTGGTATCAACAAAAAGCCCGCTCCTGATCCGTCTGAACTCGCGGAGCCATCCGTATACATTTCCCAAGTATTTTCCTTGTTTGGCTGTTCTGATTGCTCTACCCTCTCTGGTTGTTCTTCATTCGGGACCTCCATGGTTGCCCCCTCTACAGGGCCCGCTTCTTTCAGATCGGGGGCTGTAGATTCTGCTATAAAATCCGCCAATGCCTGGCCTTTGATGGCCGTTCTTGGAGCAAAGTGTATTCGAAACTCACTAAGCTCTACTGCCCACTTTACTAATCTTCCCGACGCATCCGGTCGGTTCAAAAAATGCTTCAAAGGCTGGTTCGTCAGCACAGTTATCTCGTGTGCGTGGAAATAAGGCCTTAGCTTCCGAGCAGTAATAATCAACGCAAAGAGGTACTTATCAACGGCGGGATAGTTTAATTCAGACTTGGCAAACGCCTTGCTTACATAATAAACGGGGACTTGATTACCCTCGACAATCTTTACTAACACAGAGCTAATGGAAAATTCAGAAACAGCCAAATAAAGGTAGAGCGGCTCGCCTGGAACCGGTTTCGCCAACGGCGGGAGGGTGCGAAGGTGCTGCTTGAGTGCTTGGAACGCCTCTTCACACTTGGCGGTCCATTCAAATTTCTTGTTGGCCCTCAGGACTTCAAAAAACGGCATTGATCGGTCGCTGGCTTTGGATAAGAAGCGATTCATTGCAGCTAGTCGGCCATTCAGCACTTGTACCTCCCGATGGTTTATCGGAGACCGCATCTCCTCGATTGCCCTCAGCTTCTCAGGATTCACCTCAATTCCTCTCTGGCTCACCATGAAGCCTAAGAACTTCCCTGAGTGGACTCCGAAGGCGCATTTCGTCGGGTTCAAGCGAACTTGATGGAGTCTCATCCGCTCGAATGCCATGGTTAGGTTGTGCACATGATCCTCGGCTTGTCGGGACTTCACCATCATATCATCCACGTAAGCTTCCATGGTTTCTCCCAGCATTTCCCCAAACAGCTTGTTCACCATCCGTTGGTAGGTGGCCCCAGGATTGATCAACCCGAAGGGCATGACATCGTAGTGATAGATGTCACTGTCCGCGTAGAATGCTGTATGGGGAGCGTCTTCCTTGGCCATCTTGATCTGGTTGTAGCCTGAATACGCATCCATGAAACTCAACAGCTCATGTCCCGACGTGGCATCCACCAACTGGTCAATTCTCGGGAGTGGATAACAGTCCTTTGGGCAAGCCTTGTTTAAGTCGCGGAAGTCCACACACATTCGCCATTTCCCGTTAGTCTTCTTTACCAGCACTGGATTAGCAACCCAAGTCTGGAATCGGAGCTCCTTAATGAAACCAGCATCGAGAAACCTGCCCACCTCCTTCTGGATCGCGATCTTCTTGTCCATGCCCATCGGACGCCTTTTCTGCGTGATAGGCTTGATCGCGGGGTCTATTTTCAGCTCGTGTACGATCACATCAGGGCTGATTCCTGGCATATCGCTCGGGGACCAGGCAAACAGCTCCTTGAACTCCTTCAACAACTCCACCAATTTTTGGGTTGTTTCCTCGGTCAGAGCAGACCCGATTTTCACCTTCCTCTGGGGTCCGTCGATCTCGACTTCTTTCAGATCTTCTACGGGGGCAGGACGCCCAAACTCCTCTCTCGGATCTGTGTCTGTCTGGAGGACAGTCATGGCCTCTCGTCTCCTCCTCCGGGTGGCATTAACATAGCATTTTCGGGAAGCCACTTGGTCGCCCTTGACTTCTCCGACTCCGTGGTCGGTCGGGAACTTCATCTTCTGGTGCACTGTCGAGGCGACCGCCATCAGGGGATTAATAGTGCTCCTCCCGATAATCGCGTTGTAGGTCCCCGCGGAATCAACCACGACAAATTCCACGTTCCTCCTTTCTGATTTCCACCCGCTACCAAACTCCACTGGTAAGGTGATTACTCCTAGCGGGTAGGAGGTTGAGCCAGAGAACCCGACCATCGGGAAGTTTGCCTCCTTCAGATCTTTCTTTGTTTTCCCCATAGCTTCCAGCGCGTCCATGAATAGAATGTCGGAGGAGCTCCCTCCATCGATTAGAATTCTCTTCATCTCAAACCCATCCACATCCAAGGTTACCACCAAGGCATCGTCATGCGGAGTCTCCACGCCTATGAGGTCTTCCGATGAGAAGGAGATTACCATCTCTTCTTTCAAGGTCCAGGATCGGGACCTCTTACCTAGCACCACCGCCGTAGGGATTCTAGAGGCATAGACTTCTCGGGCGGATGAGGTATCACCTCCAGCGGCAAATCCTCCATGAATCACGTTGATAACCCGTCTCTCCTTGCGAGCACCGGATGACTCTGGATCAGTTCTCTTCTTTTTTGGGGACCAATCGCGGGATCGGGAACGGGACCGTGATCGGGACCGAGAGCGGGACCGACACCGCTTATCCCCGACGAATTCCTTGAGCTTCCCCTTCTGGATCAGCTTTTCAATCTCCTTCTTCAGTTCCCGACAGTGATTGGTGTCGTGACCGTTTGCGCGATGAAATCGGCAATAGCGATCCGTGCGAGATCCCAAGAATTCTCCATCCTTCTTTGGGGGGTACCTGGAGATACCTTGTCGTTCCATGACTGTCAGCACTTCCGCCATGGAGCAGTTGAGAGGAATGTCGAAATCCTCTCGCTTATCCTTCCTTGAAGAACGTCTATCGTCCCTTCGATCCGGACGACCTCGATTCTTGCTACTGTCGGGTTTACCCTTTGACTTACGATCGTCGAAAGGTTTAACCGACTGCTTTCCTTTGTTCGACTTTGGGGGCTCCAGTTCTCCCGCGGCTATCTTCGACTCCTGGACATCGATCTGCCGTTTTACCCTTTTCTGCAATGCCTCCATATTCCACACAGCTTTCTCAGCCACGCTATGCATCAGGTCGGAGCCATAGGGGGCTGTCAGGTTCCGAATAAAGGTGCGGATGGTTTCGCCCTCTAATATTTCTTCGTCAATCTCTGCTATGCTGGCTGTGTACCGCTGGTAATAGTGAGCCAGCGATTCATCGGGCCTTTGCACCACCTGAGTCAGGGACCTCACGCTCTTCAATAAACGCCTCCGACCCTGGTACTGCTGAATGAATCGGTCGTGCATGTCTGCCCAGCAAGTGATGCAGCCTGGGGGTAGACTAAAGAACCAGGTCAGGGCTCTTTCTCCAAGTGTGTTTGGAAACAGTGTACACACTATGTCCTCGCTCGGGGCTCTTCCCAGACACGCCATGAGGTGCTTCTGGACATGGCGAACTGGATCTCCTTCGCCATCATACTCCTTTATCGTGGGAATGCCTAGCCCAGGCGGGGCTAGGGTGTCGATAAGTCGGGGGACGAAGGGATGAGTGGATCGATACCTTAGCTCCGACACCAGCGGCTTCTGCTCTCCCATACAGATGTTCACGATCTTTACCACCTGGTCGGGAGTGATGGGGCCATTCAGGGGAATGGTCCTGTGCTGTACTGGTCCTGGCCCATCAACCACGAACCTCTCCGGCTGACCGGTTGCCCTACCTCTGTCCTGGCCTCGGGGCGGGGCTTCCTGTGCGTTCCGACCCTCTGTTGGTGGGGCCAATTCCTCCAACGGGGGCATCTCCTCCAGCCTCCTTGCAGCCCCTCTCCGATCCAAGAGAGCCTCCACGGCTGCCAGGAACATGGGCATGGCTTCCGCCACGGCCCTTGTCAAGTCTGCAGCTGGGGGGGCCTCCTGCCCCCTGTTGCCCTGGTGCTGAGTAGCAACATCTTCGGGATCTCCATTGTGCCCCCCTGTCTGGAAGAGCTCAGCCGGGGGATGGTTCTGGTTTTCCTCCTGTTCCGGTACTGAATCCAGATTCGTTGCAGCGGGGTGACGGGAACCACCGGATTGTCCATGTCTTCTTTGCTTGCCAGCCGCCATTGATCGAGTAGAAGGCATATCAGCTTTTTGTTTGCTTCCCACAGACGGCGCCAATGTTGGATCACGGTGGAACTCCGGTACGGACTTTGACGGCAATCCTAGCTCCTTTGCTCCACGCAATCCTGCAAGAGGGGATAGACCGGGCGGTGACCCAGAATCCCTCTCCGATGCTTAAATGAGTATCTCGTATGACTACCAAGCAGTAATCTCAAAGTGTATTGAATTTAACGTCAGTCTTCTGAGGTGATCTCCTGCCCTTTTATAGGCAAACAGATGCCTCAGGTACCTGGCGAACCGTTGGGGGTGGTTAGCCCGTATCCCGCATATCTCGGACGTGATCTCGTGTATCTCAGCCATGCCCCGCGTATCTCGGCCACGCTCCGTGTATCTTAACCACGTTCCGCGTATCTCGGCCACGCCCCGCGTATCTTGGCCTTATCCTCTGGTAACGAGTCCCGACTCCCGTCGGGGACTCCAGAGTTGTCTCGTTGTGTCACCGCTCGGGGCCCCTCGTCATCGTGACAGGGCCAATCATTCTCAGGGATTCATCATCGGGGCCTACTTAAAGGCTTCTCATCGTGAGCTTCTAGCTCAGCTGTCGGGACCGACTCTGTCGGGACCTTGCCTCATCGGGACTCCCTTCGTCGGGACCCTTCTCCTAGGTCATCTTGACCTTCACTTTGGGCCTGGTGGGCCTGTTTGCCGTTTCCTCCCCGTTAAAGGGCCCGACGGCTGTAATCGAACCCATCAACCTTCAGGCGGTCCAAACCCTGAAGGAGAGTTTCAAGAGCTTCGATATTGAAGCGATCCCGAGGGAGGATAATGTGGAAGCAGATGCCTTGAGCAAGTTCGCCTTGGGGGCACCCCTCGATGAAAGTCGGAAGGTGCATTTCTTGGAGAAGCCGATCCTGTCAACCACCGATCAGTCGGAGGTTTGTGCCATTGAGATAGGATCGGAGGAGCCCACTTGGATGACCCCGATAGCCGCGTATCTGACTACGGGGGCAGTCCCCGATGATGAAGTGGCAGCAGGCAAAATACGCCGAATCGCGCCCAATTATGTGATGGTGAACAATCATCTGTACAAAAAGGGGTATTTAACTCCTTATCTGAAATGCGTGGCCGAGCCCGACACAGGTCGGATCCTTAGGGAGGTACACGAAGGATACTTGGCCTGTCATGAAGGTGCCCGATCCATCGTGAGGAAAGTGTTGAACTTGGGCTATTACTGGCCCTCGATGAACAAGGAGGCAACGATGCTAGTCCGATCATGTGACGCTTGCCAGAAGTACGCCCCGAACATCGTGGCTCCAGCGGCCGATCTGACATCCATCAAGAGTGCTTGGCCCTTCTCGCAATGGGGAATCGACTTGGTGGGACCCCTTCCAGTTGCAAAAGGTCAGTGTCGATATTTAGTTGTGGCTATTGATTTTTTTTTAAATGGATAGAAGCTAAGGCATTGGCCAAGAAAACGGGGAACCATATCCTCAAATTCCTTCAGACCCATATCATATCCCGATACGGGATCCCCAAGGTGGTGATTAGTGATAATGGCCCTCCGTTCAACGGGGCCCAGTGGAAGGAGTACCTGGAGGAACTGAAAATCAAGAATCAGACAGCCTCTGTCCGTCACGCTCAAACAAACGGACAGGTGGAGTCAGCAAACAAGATCGTGATGGATGGCCTGAAGAAGAGGGTCCATGCCTTGAAGGGCAAATGGCTGGATGAGCTGGAAAATGTGCTTTGGGCGCTTAGAACGACACCCAAATGATCAACGGGGGAGACTCCGTTTGGCCTTGTTTATGGCACGGAAGTAGTTGCTCCCATCGAAATAGCTGTGACATCCCATCGGATGAGGTATTATGAACCTCTGTCGAATGATGAAATGAGGCGCCTGGAATTGGACTTGGTCGAAGAGAAGAGGCGGAGTGCCGAGGATGTCTAGGCTCGGATGCGCTTGGCAACGGCCCGATAATATAATCGACGAGTCAAGTCTCGACAGTTCTTTGTCAGGGCACTGGTGTGGTGTCGGAACGAATTCACCCTTTTGGATCGGATCAACAAGATGTCACCAAAATGGGAAGGACCTTATAAGGTCGTGGGGATGCCAGCTCGAAATGCGTATAAGTTGGAAGACCTCGATGGCAATGTGTTGAAGCATTCTTTCAGTAGCGAACACTTGAAGAAATGTCATGTTTGATGTTAAGTCGCCTTCAGTGGTGCAAGTTATTTATTAAGTCGCCTTCAGTGGTGCAAGTCGTTTATTAAGTCGCCTTCAGTGGTGCAAGATATTTATTAAGTCGCCTTCAGTGGTGCAAGTTGTTTATTGAAGTCGCCTTCATTGGTGCAAGTTGTTTATTGTTTTGAGCCATCAATGAATAAAGAGGTTGCTTCCGACCAGATTGTGCTTAGACTTATCGTTCTAAGTATGCTTAAATCGCCTTAGGTGGTGTAGCTAAATTGCCTTAAGTGGCATGGATTCGCCTTAAATGGCACGATTAAATCGCCTTAAGTGGTGTAGATAAGTTGCCTTAAGTGGCACAATTAAATCGCCTTAAGTGGCGTGGTTCCGCCTTAAGTGGCACGATTAAATCGCCTTAAGTGGTGTAGATAAGTTGCCTTAAGTGGCACGATTAAATCGCCTTAAGTGGCGTGGTTCCGCCTTAAGTGGCACGATTAAATTGCCTTTAATGGTGTTGCCTTAAGAGGCACGATTAAATCGCCTTAAGTGGTGTGGGTAAAATGTCTTAAGTGACGCGTCGAAATTACTTTAAGTGATATGATCGAATTGCCTTAAGTGGCGTAGTTAATTCGCCTTAAGTGGTGCAAGGGTAATCGGGACCGGAAGGGATTGATATTATAAAGATCCAAAAGGTTCGCGACAAAAAGGAAATTACAAGGATTCGAAAATAAAGCGATTAAGCTTGATCCTTGGCAGCGTCGAGGGGAGCAGGATCCACGAGATCAGTAGCAGAAAGCTCCGTGACCGTAGGATCGGATCCTGGAAGATTGGCTGCGGGAATCGGACTCGGAAGGATTAGCCGCGGGAGGGTCGATCATCGGGGGCTCTGTCGTCGGGATGTCTGCACTTGGAGGCTCCACCATGCCTTCAGCACCCACAGTCCCCTCGGGGGTGTTACCCCCGTCACTCTCCTCAGAAAGGCTGAAATACCTCCCCGCGAAGGGGGCGAGAGTCTGAGACTTGGTGAAGTCGATGGCACCACCATACTCCAGATGGAGCTCCTCGACAGCATTAAGCAGGGTGTTTTCCACCTCCGCCGTACAGAACTTCACCGCGTCCGCTTGAAAAGCCTCGGAGCCCCGATAATCCTCCCGACCTTTGGCTTCAGCTTCAGCCAGCTTGGCAAGGAACTCGACGACCTCCCGCTCCAGCTGTCGGGATCGGTTGGCGAGGAGGACTTTCTTAGCCTCCAGCCCTGCCTGGGCATCCTCCAGAGCCTTCTTCTCGAGGACATGCCTGTCCCGATCCTCCGCGCGCCCCTGCTGCTCCTCACTGAGCCTTTGGCGCTCCTGCTTCAGCAACCTCTCGAAATCGTGGACCTACCTAAGGAGGTCCCGAGTCTTCTGGTTAAGGAGGGCCTGCTCCTTAAACAACTTCCCCTTTGACGACTCGGAGGCAGCCAGATCCTCCTTGAGCTTGGCCAAGACCTCGGGGGCCGCCCTGGCTCGTTCCTCTTTCAGGGCCTCCTCCAGGGCCAGGATATACCCGAAGCAGCAGTGCTGGTCTGCCATTTCCTGTGGAAAAGAAGGGAGGTTAGTACATGAGAATATTTTACATTATATACTGAGTGTGAAAACAGGAAGACTTACCTCCACACGGCGAACGGCCGTAGCGCGAATGTCCGCATGGATGTCCTCGGGGTCCAAGGAGAGTGGAAGCTTCATAGACGGCGGAACTGAACCTGCCAGTAGGTGCTGACCCAGTTCTGGTGATAAATTGTCCCGACGTAGCAGGACCCCCTGTAATGACTCGATCGGGGTCCAGGGAGTTGCCGCCTGGTCGGGGGCGTAAAGCCGATAAAAGCTCCCGTCAAAGGGGAGAGGAGGAGGAACGGCCTGAGCGTCGGAGGTGCGGGCCTCCGAGCCGCCATGAGAACCCGCTGGCTCCTCGGGAGTCAAGCTCAAGACCGACGAAGGCTGCTGAGCCGGAGAAGATGGAAGCAGCCCTTCGGGAGTCGGCTCCAGCGGGGTCTGCCTCGCCCCCCGACGACGAACCAGGGGCTGGCCTTCGCTTGCCTCCTCAGAAGAATGGGAGACGTCCAGATCAACCACCCGACGGAATTGACCGTCCGTCGGGGCGTCTTCGGTCCACGATCTTGTCGGGGAAGGAAGTGACAGGAGGGGCTCTCCGACCCGGGCGTCGGAGGGTGGCGTCCCCACGGAATCTCCAGCTCCCGATCGACCTGTAGCTGGAGGACGAGAAGCTTCAGAAAGAAAGTCAGGAAGTTGATCGGGATCCTTACACCAGATGACGCGACGGGAGAGGTACTGGTCCTTCCCATAATAATTGTAGTAACCCGCTTTAAGAATGCGGGGAGTTTCCCCTTCCAGGATGCGCTTGATCCCTTCGATCCGGGCTCCCTTATCGGAGGGGATTAACTCATCGGGAATACGCCTCCTGTATAATCGAATTGCTGAGCGGAGTTGTTTACCTTCCTCGGGAGTCTTGGTGTTGAAGATTTGCTCCACCTTCTCCACCCGGGCCCGCTTGATTTGCTCCGAGGTGGGAGGTGCCGATGAGGAGGCGGCCCTCTTTGAAGACTTCCTCTTCCTCGCGGGGCGTGGGACAACATCAGTCTCCGCCTGCTTAAGCACGAGATTGGTCAGCAGTGATACCTTCTTAGCTGCAAGGATGAAAACGAAAGTACAGTTAGAATATTACCCAGGGGACGAGGTTAGAAGGGCCGTCGAAGAGTTGACCCCCGGAGACGATATCAAGGAGTCGGATCCCGGTCAAAACCAGGTCCCGCTCCCTGATGGAGTTGGCGTCGAGGGGAGCGAAAGAGTCCCCCCAACGATAAAGCTGGATGCAATGGAGAATCTGGAAATGCTCCTCGGAGTAGGTGTGAAAAGCGGGAGCAGGGTCCGACTCAACCTCCCATCAGGGCCATGGGATGCAGCTGTTTCGGATGAAGAAATAACTCCTCTTCCAGCCACTGTTGTCAGGCCCCGAATCACTGATGAGGCCCCGACCCTTGGCGACCTTCCAGGTGTCGCCATTCCAGCTGTACCGAGAGAGCTGCGCCTTGCTCCATTTAGGAATCCGTGGGTAGAAGGCGCAGACCCCGACATCATTGCACTTCAGCCCATAGAAGGTCCGGAAGAGTCGGAAGCTATAGGGCCATTGTTGACGGAAGCAAAGTACACGGAAAGCATTCCACACGCGGATGGCGTGGGGGGAGAAAGTAGTTGGATGTGTTTTGTAATATGTACACATCTCGACTATGTCCCCACAGAAGGGGAATCGGATCCCTGCCGATATTTGCCCAGTGGAGACAAATACATCCCCTTCCCGGGGACGAGTAACCACAGGGTCACCCGGGACACGAGGCCAAGGAAAAGGGAAGCGAGGCTCCCAGGTCGAAGTAATGCACCCCTCCCGGAGAGCTGCATCATAGGCGGTGTCTGAAATCTCATTACAAGCATAATCGAACTTGAAGGGTTTCCTCCCCCCGGAACTTGATTCACCGTCTGGAAAAGGATCAGAGCAAGAAAAGGCACAGATGATTTCCGCAAAAGTCCGGGTAAGTTGATTGAGACAAAAGGAAAGCTATGCTGACAAGTTTCTTCGGAATCGAAGGAGGAAATCTTACCAGACATGTCAAAATCGGAGAGGAAAGGATGAGCTTGATAGTCGGAGGTCTTGGTCGCCGGAGTGCTGATCAGAGACTAGAAAGGAGAGCTTGAGCTTTTGAAAACACAGAGAATGAAACGGTAGAGAAGAACTAAATAGTGCCAAGATTTGGGTTTTTATAGGAGAGAGGATAGGCAAAGAGACGTTGTGATATGGACCGTTGAAGATGAAGCGCCTCAACCTGAATCATCGAAACACTAGGGACAAAACGGCTATAAAGCGCTTTTTTCAGAAAAGCAGGCACGGGCACTCAAGCCGTCACTTCATCACTCATCGCATTTAATAGTTGAGTAATCGAGAAATCTTTTCGGATCCGGTGGTTATCCTCGGAATATCGAAGAGGCTCGGAGATTGGAAGACACGACGAACTATAAGTCCCCCGTGTCTTGGGGGCAAATGATGGGTTTCGATATAGCCGTCAGGCCCATTAACGGCAACTAAACGGCGAAGAAGGCCCACTGGGCCCCAAAGAGGCTTAGAAGACCAATACGAGGGGACCCGACAAGGTCGGTCCCGACACACGAGCTGAACGCCCCCGATCCTATGCCTTTAAGTAGGCCCCGATGATATGCCTTTGAGTAGGCCCCGATATCAAATCCCTGAGAAGCTGGCCCTGTCCCGATGACGAGGGGGCCCGAGCGGTGACCAAAGGAGATAACTCTGGAGTCCCCGACATCCGTCGGGACATGCCACCAGAGAACGAGGCCGAGAAACACGCCCACTATCAACATAGTGGGGGAGTGGCCTGAAAAGACGGAACGTGGGCTACTGGCCGAGATAAACGGAACGTGGCAGTTATCTCCACAGGTAACTGAGGTGACCCCTCCCCTATATAAAGGAAGGTGTTACCTCAGGATTGTTAGGTTCACATACTGATACTTGCCAGTTTACATCGAGATACTCATTTAAGTATCGGAGAGGGATTCTGGGTCACCGCCCGGTCTATCCCATTCTTGCAGGATTACTTGGAGCGAAGGAGTTCGGACTTCCGTCAAGACGTGATCCAACAATGTCCAAGTCCCACTTACTTCGAGTGTGAGATTTGAGGCGGCAACACCACTGAACGACATGGTAAATGAGAATGCAGACATTTTCATAATAAATCCAGTGGGAGGAGTCAATCCGACCACGCAGACCACTGTTGCTGCAAGTGCGAATCAAGTTGAACCAGATCATCAAGTTGCTGAACCGCGGAATGATAATCCTATAATGCCTCAACTACCTGTTGGAAACAATGGGAGTGGGACAATTGACCTGGTTCCGGGTCCTAGTGACCTTGGAATTCATCTTGGAGGTAGAATCCCGAGACCAAGAAGTCATCCAAGAAAAGTTGTAGGTGAAGGTTCAAGCAACGCCCTTGTTCCCAGTGAGAGAGTTGTTCCGAGTGGGAGCATTGTTACTAGTAGGCATGTAGTTAATATTCAAGATGGGAATATTGAGCCTAGATGTAGTCAAAGGTACCGAACGTCTCCTAATAAGTATCCCATCGAGAAGGGTGAATTGTTCACCGTGACTTCGGTTGATGAACTGGTAACGGTTAAACAAGTGTTGGATGAACCTCAAGAAAAATAATGGAGGAAAGAAATGGAGGAACAGATTGCCTCTATGAAAACCAATTCGGTGTGGTCGTTAGTTGATTTACTTGCTAACCGCATAGCAGTAAGCGCTAAGTGGATTCTGAAATTGAAACTCACTGCTGATGGAAACGTTGAGAGCTACAAAGCTCGATTGGTTGCGAAAGGATACACCCAACTCCACGGAATGGACTTTAACGAGATATACTCAACGAGTGTGCCTTATACCACAGACTGGGCTAGTTTGACCCTGGTTGCGAGCTTCGATCTGCAGCTGCACCAAATTGATGTTAAGATCGTATTCCTTCATAGAAACCTGGAGGGAGAGATCTATATGGAGAAACCGGAGGCTTTCGTTACCCCTGGAAAGGAACGTAAAGTTTTTAAACTCCAAAAACCGATCGTTGGTCTTAAATAATCATCCAGACAATGGTGCCGCATGTTCCACGATGAAATCATTGGCAACGGATTCGTGAATCTTCACAAGGATCCCTGCGTGTACACTTAGACCTCTGAGTCAATGTACGTTATCTTGACGTTAAACGTCGATGAAATACTCATTGCCGCGAACGACGTGAGATATTTAAATAAATCAAAGTCCTGGTTGGCATCTTTTTTTTAGATGAAGGACTTGGGAAAAGCCACGTACATCCTAGGCATTAATATTTCTAGGGATAGGGCTGCTCGTAAACTATGTATTTCTCAAGAAGCCTATACCAACAAATTGTTGAAAAGGTTTAATCTCGAAGATGCCAAACCTGTGGATATGCCGGTCGTGTATGGGTGTGCACTGTCGAAGTGTGATGGTCCGACACACCAGGCAGAGCGTGAACAGATGAAAAATGCAGAGTACTTCAGTATGGTTGGTAGTCTGATGTAGGCCATGCAATAAACTCATCCGGATATCTGTTACGTTGTGGGTCTAGTAGCACGTTTCTAATCAGACCCTGGATATGAACATTTACGATTTGTTAAAGAATTATTCGATACCTAAAAGGTACTACTGACTACGGACTTTGCTATGAGGGTACGAAGTTAGAATTGTCTGGGTTCAATGACGCCGACCATGGTGGCGATTCGGATGATCGTAATTCCACCTCAGGAGGAGTATTTCTCCTTGCTAATGCCGCCATTTCATGGATAATCAAGAAGCAATCCTGTGTCGCGATTTCCATGATGAAATCCGAATTCGTAGCCCTCTCTGAGAACGCACAGGAAGCTGTCTGGCTAAGGAGACTCTTGACTGCTCTACGGGAGTAAACCTGTGAGGATTTACTCTAACAGTCAAGCATCGATAGCAGCAGTTAAGAATCTAAAGTACCAAAATAGGACAAAAAACATTTATATTAAATATAATTATGTGAAGAGTATTGTAGAAGACAAATTGACCACATTAGAATACTGATCATCTGAGTGTATGGTGGCAGACCCATTGACCAAACCTTTACGCAGTGAAGCTTTCGAAAAGTTTGTCAAAATGCTTGGACTGCGTAAGGTTTAGGAGGATTGTATTTTGTCAATAAAATTTTGAGTTTATGATCTTACGGCGTCATAATGTTTGAATTACATCAGATTTTACGATCTATAAACTAGTAGTTGGAGTGTAAAACCTCCTAATAAAATATTCCGAATGTGGGTCAGCATCGTCACACAGGCTCGGTCGTCTTGACGGAAGAGGAACCACCACCATGTCAAGATCGTCTATGAACCACGGTGTTTTCGAAAGATAAACCTGATTAAGCAAAACGATCATTTGGTTTTGGGGTAACACGACAAGATCTTCGTTTTGCGTATCGCCGTTATGAACTTAATTCATCGGAAACCACATTCTGGGCCAGATGAAAATCTACGATAGCGTATGACATTTCCCACTCCTGACAATATATAAGTTCAGGTTAAGCTATCGACGCGCACTTCATACTGCGCGTGCCACGTTAGACCACGGGGTCAGGCTCGGTTGCGCTAGATAGAATCCTCACGATTCGGATGGGCGCAAACTTCTTCACCTAGAACGTGTGACTGATCTCGGGTTCTTAATGAAGGAGCAACAGAAGTATCATTACGGACTCAAAATTTATATCTAAGGTCAAGCTCAATGGTCGTTCAAGGCGTACAAACGCAATGCTGAACAAAAAGGCCTAGTGACCACATTTTGGGAACCGGTTGAGTTTGACTAAGGGTATGAGAAATGAGGATGGTCAAGTTCACCTGTAATTCTCCGACTCTTGTATTCACTAGGTAGCCACCAACCTGATATTAGTTGACGCTGTGAATACTTGTGCGCCTACCTAGGAGAAGTGTTCCTATGTGGAAACTAAGAAATTGGAGAATGACAGTTGACCAAGGATACATCGCGGCACAAGTATGTTTAAAGGTTGATAACAGGTTGGGAATCAATGTTCCGCAGACGCTACTACACTCTTAACCGATGAGTAACACGATGTCCGTTGTGTCTGCCGGTCGCACGGCGAACCTCGAATGAACTATTCCGAAGCAGGCTTGGATCGAAGAAGAAATGTTTATGTGTTGGTCAACAACATATTAACAGACACCCTCCCATTCTGTCGAGTGGGATCTGTTGGCATTTGGTGAATGGGACGCCATAATATGAGCCTTTTAATATAAGCCCAACACCTAAGTAATTGGGTAATGTTACATTAGGGATTTTGGGCTAGGCCTAAAATCCCAATTGACATGAGAGGCCCAAAATTGGGCCTCCCCTTTACATTAGATGGAAGGCCGAAACTTAATGTATGATTGAGGTGGATTTTGCCAACCTCCTCTTATAAATAAGGGGTGTCAGGATTTCTTTAGGGTTAATCAATTAATGAGATAATCACTCATTCTCCTTAAGTGTTGAGACAAAGAAATCCCTCCTCCACATTACATCAAGTTCGGCCGAACCCTATACCTTGGATGTGCCAAATTGCTTTGAGAAATTACCCTAGAGATCCATCCTTGCGAGGAATCGACAAGAGGCTTTGTTGTGGAGACCATTCCGTGTAGGCGATTCGTTAAAAAGATTCCTTACAGGAACTGTCCGGCAGACCGCGAACTCCCCTCAAGATCTTGGGTCTACGGAAAGCAATTACTGGTATGTGTCCTTATTCTGTTGCATAATTAGTTTACCTGGCATGTACACATGTGTTTGTCCATAGTAACTATCCCCAAAATCCTACACTAACATCCCTAAGATTGTGCTAGAATGGAGTGATTTTCTGATTAACCCTAATGAAATTATGACACCCCATATTTATAAGAGGAGGTTGGAAAAACACACATTACCACATAGATAATTCGGCCGGCCACAATTAGGAGAGGGGAGGCCCAATTTTGGGTCTCTCATGTAAATCGGGATTTTAGGCTTAGCACGAAATCCCTAATGTAACATTACCAAATTACTTATGTGTTGGGCTTATATTAAAGGGCTCCTATTACGGCGGTCCATTTAGAAAATGCCAACACGACCGGCCTAGCATAATCGGAGAGACCCAATTTTGGGCTTCCCAAGTCAGTTGGGATTTAGGCCTAACCCCAAATCTCTAATGTGACATTACCCAATTATGCTTAGGATGTTGGGCTTATATTAAAGAGCTCATATTACTGCAGCCCATTCACTAAATGTCAACATGATCAACCCTAAGAAATCCTCTAACACCTCATATTTATAAGAGGTGGTGAGCAAAACCTACCATAGGGTTTTAACCCTAGTTCGGCCGGATTTCACATTAATTGGGCTTGGCCCACTTTGGGCCAATTGTGGCTCATAGAGATTTTGTCCTGACCAAAAATCTCTTATGTGTGTAATAATGGGCTCCTAATTATGGCGGCCCATATACACCAAATGCCAACAATTTGGACATGCGTGCTCTGATATTATGTGCAACTTTACACTGACAACTATGCCAACTCTCCTAAAACAGTAGTTAAGGTTTGAACAGACATGGGTCAACTGGTAAGGTGATTTGTTAAGAGGTGCTCCAATCTTTATACTTCACCATTGGGATGCCAGGGGTCGTGGAGTGTTCGGATGACTGACCACTATGTACACTAGTCATATTTTTCTTTTAAATAGGAGTGGGGGAACTAATTTTCTGTGTACATGCAAGTGCACAGTTTAACCTTAGGTAAGTTGAAACGCTGCAACACTATATCTGCTTAATTGCTTACTCCTACTCTAACCAAATCAATTTCGCATGTCTGCGCTCAGTCCTCGAATTTAATCACCCAGAAAAAGCAAAATAGTCAGACAATACCTTATCAATGTTATTTGTTATTATAGTTTTCATTAGAAATACCTTTGTTTTTGTAAAATGTTATAATACTTATATGTGGCAGGTATTTACACAGGTTACAATTTTGTTTGAAAAATCTTACAGATAAATTATACATTTAATTGAACTACAAAATTATATGCTATTGTTATTTCCGTAGTAATAAATTGTGTATCAATTTTTTTGTATTGATATTGTTTTATTTAATCTTTTGTAACTCATAATACTAGTAAGTCTTATTACTCACATTTGAAGTTACTTGTTTTCACAAAAAAAACGTTATTTTTCTCAATGTATTGTCAATATTTTTTCTCCGGTTGGATATATCCGTATGATATCCAAGCCAAGCTGTCAAAAAAATTCAAATTATCCAACTTGCTAGGTTAGTATTCCATTCGCCGCATCATCTTATCTTATTCTTATTTAACAGTCTTAATATCTAAAACTCCACAACGGAACATTTTAAATTTATCGCAAACATGTTAAACATGGTCAATCGATTCGCAAACATGACTTCTTTTTTGGTACATATCTGTATTCTATCGACCGCTGCCATTTGTTGTATTTCCAGAATACTAAATATTCCATACGTTCAGTGGTCTATATTCATAAACAAAAGTGGGTTGACTCTTTTATGGAGTATTTTTATTGAGAATCTATGTTTATTCTTGATTTAAATACAGTACGACCCCCCAAATATTTTTCTGTAGGAACCCCATAATTTTGTTATAAACCCTCATTAGTCTGTATAAGTCTATAAGACCTACATTAATTACGTATACAACCCTCATTAATTTTCTTAAGACACTAATAACCTATTATTAATTTGTTAGACCCCATTATTATATTCTAACACTTTAATTCATTCCAATCGTGGAAATAGTTTATCAATTTTTAGTTTTTTGTTATTTTTTACTTGTTCAGTACGCTCGTAAGTGTTGGATCTAGAGGATTAATGCTACGGAAACAAAACCCTAGATGCGTTCTAGGTAACTAATACGCAGCGGATTAAGGTGGACATACCTACAATGTTTCCTGTAGCCCAAGACCGTTGAGGGGAGTTCTCGATCTGCTGGTCGGTTCCCTGTAGAGGTTCCTATTAGAGAAGCCCTATGCGGATTATGCCTCGCAGCAAAGTCTCACTCGATTATTCGCGGGATGGATCTCTTGGAGTAAATAACTCGACGGAATTTGGCACCTCTTTTTCTCCTTGTAGTTTCGGCCGAACTAGTTTGATATTAGGGAGGAGAGTTTTCTTTTAATCTCACCACTTAGGAAGAGAATAATAACATTAGTGTTATGAAACCCTCCTAGGCCTCCCTATTTATAAGAGGAGTAACGTGGACAAAAGTCCACTTTACCCCTATCATTAATTTGACCGTCCAAGTAAGGAGGGAGGCCCATTTTTGGGCCTCCCGTGTCAATTGAGATTTTAGGCCTAGCCTAAAATCCCTAATATGACATTACCTAATTTCTTAGGTTCATGGACTTAATTAATGGGCTCCCAATTATGGCGGCCCATAATCCAAATGCTTACAGCTCCCACTCGCCGGAATAGGAGGGTGCCTATTAATCTGTTGTTTTCCAACACATCTGCATTTGTCTTTAATCCAATCTTTGCTCCGAATAGTTTATACGAGGTTTGCCGTGCGACCAGTAGACACGACTGGCATCGTGCTACTCATCTGTTAGGAGTGTTGTAGCGCCTGCGGAATGTTGATTCCCCATGTCTAATCAGCCTATGAAAATAAAGTGTCGCGTTGTATCCTAGGTCAACTGTCATTCTCCAATTGCCCAATTTCCACATAGGAATACTCCTTCAGGGCATCCACACAAGTTTTCACAACCTTTCAACTAATGTCAGGTTGGTGGCCACCTTGTGAATACAAGAGTCGGAAAATTACATGTGTACTTGACCAACCCCATAGCTCATACCCTTAGTCAAACTCACCCGGTTTCCAAAGACGTGGTCACTTGGCCTTTTTATTCAGCATTGCGTTCGTACGCCGGGAAGCGAACATTGGGCATGACCTTGAAATTCCACAATCAGGGGAATGAATCAGCGCTTCCCGATACGGCATGCAGCTAGCTGGTCTTACCCTCAGTCGTGATGCCAGCATGATAACCTTGCTCCGGGATGGCGTCTAACAGCAGCCCGTTCATATTAAGGATACTACTTAAGCCAATTGGGTAACTGTCACATTAGGTTAATTGGGCTCGACCCAATTCCTAATGACATGGGAGGCCCAAAATTGGGCCACCCTTCCTTAACATGTGGTTCGGCCGAACCGTATGTACCACATTGGATGGAGTGGACTTTTGTCAACTCCACCAATGCTATATATAGGGGAGTCTCCTATGGGGTTTAATATATCAAGTAATTCATAAGTCCCTCCATTGAGGAACTTGAGAAAAACCCTCTCACCCCCTTAGTAGAAATTTCGGCACATCATAGTCAGTCCGAGGTTCTGTACCCGTTGAAGAATCGATCAGAGGATTTGCTGTTGAGCTTAAACCGCGTAGGACTTCTTCTAACGAAGAACATGTACGGGTTCCGACCGGAGGATCGGAACTCCCTCCACATCGTTCTTTGGCAGGAAAGCTATTGAGGTATGTGTACATTATTCCGCTACGTAATTAGTTTACTTGAATGTACACGTTTAGCATTCCGTAGTATTACGTCCCCGTAATCCAACAGTGGTATCAGAGCAAGGTTAGGAGTTCTTAATTTTTGATAAATTGATATTCTTGAATTTTTGAAGATCACCTAAATTTTTAAATCATGAGTACCAAACATTTTTAAACAAATTTTCACATTTTTTATCTTTAAGAACTTAAAATTTTTGGAATTTATATGTTTTTATAGATCAATGCTGAAATTCATGTTTTATGTTCATAATCTTCAAGAACACGATGAGTTTTATCAATAACAGTTTTTGGATTCATGATCATATTAGTGTTTGATCTTAAAATTTGACAACTTTTCCAATTTTACATGTTTTTGGCCGAAACCCTAGTGGCAAATTAGGTAAAAATAATAATTTTCTTGGGCACCAAGTAACTTAAAATTTCTGCCAAAATATTATAGATAAAGGTTGCCATATTTTTATTTTAAATAAAGGTAACTACATATCTATAAGTTGGAAAATATGGATAGGTTCACAATATAATATTGAAATATATATTAACTATCAATATATATAGCTAATGGATAGGAATAATATATATTGATAGGATTTAGTTGCCTAAAGATTAAGAAAATATATTGTCTATATATATTTTATCCCTAAACATATATTTGACAATAATTTATATATATATATATATATATATATTGGCCGAATATTTTATATATATGTATATTTATTGTTGATTGATCTTGAAAATATTTATAAATATATATATATATGTGTGCCGAATTTTATATATATTAGCAATATTGGAAATTTTTTTACATAATTATTATTTCTTGGAGGTTAAGTTGGGTTTTTAGTAGATTTTAAAACACTACTTAGCTTGCAAGAAATAATTAGGCCAAACCCTAGGGTTTATGGGCCGATCAAATTGCTAAACCGGAGCGGGTTAAACTAATCCGAGTTTTCTTAATCAGGTGGACCTTTTCGGGTCGGGTCAAACCGGAGCAATTAATTAGAACCTAACCAAACCGGTTTCGAGTGATGAACCGAACCATAATCTTATTTTATTGAACTGTTTCGGACCAAACTGGATTTTTAAAATAGGACCGACTTGAACCGGATTTTAAATTGGACAGAACCAAATTTAAAAAAAAAAAAAATCGAAAATTCTAAATGTTCAATAAAATAAGATGTCAATTTAAATGCAAAATGTTATCTAACTTTAAAATAAGCCTAAACAGTGCTCTTAGGGTTTGTATTTTAACACGTTTTCGGCTAAAACCCTAATGCCTGGTTACGATTATGGGGATGGATCTCGGATATGCAAGTTTTTGGGACTGGATTAAATTAGTGGGCTGAATTGCAATTGTTTACTTTCTGCAACATATATTAGAAATGTCGTCTTGACTTCGTCAAGCTAGCTGGATAATATATTACGTGCATTGAGCCCTGGGATTTAAATATATGGTTTGCGCATGATTGATTGTAAGCATGAATTGCAAAACAGCCCCTAATATTTTCAAAGCGTTTTCAAAACCGAAAATTCCAGTCGCCAATTATGCATGAAGCGTGCGGAAGTTGCATGTTTTGACACGTATGCTAGAATGTTCATGACTGAAAGCATGTGATAATTTACTTTACATAGAATTATGTATGCTAGGAAAATTAGACGCATGACGCGTAAGCATGTTGTTTGGTTGTTCGATGTTTATGGCGTGATATAGTATTATGCATGCGTAAATTATCGGATAATTTTTCAAAAACCAAATGGGCCTTGGGAAAGCCAAGATCGGGTATGCTTATTTGAAAATTCTCGTTCCGGTAATTTGCAATATAATAACCGTTTTCAAAAGACTGATATATTTGATTGAACAAGACGGTAGTGTGAACTCTTTCACGGACCCCCTACCCTCGGTTTACTGGCGGTCGGTTTGGTCTAGAAGACTGAGGGATCACTATCTGTTGTGTTCCATCTTAATAGATAATCCGATGTTTGCAATTCTGTCAAAATGTCATTGTCTTCCCAACCTTAAATTATTACCAATGAATAGATGGCATTATCATGTGAATCTGAGCTATTAATTGAGAAGAATTATGACTCGTGGAGCAAACGCGTCGTTACCATATTGGAGGGACAAGGTCTAATTGACCACATTCAAATAACCATGAACTGCCAGAATGCCGGATTAACTAAAGATCTAGCATTCGCTCATTTCAATGGGAGCAAGATGACAAGAAAGCAAAGGAGATGATACTGTCTGAAATGTCACAGGATTTCTATGACAAGTATAAGGATTATCCGACATCGAAGGACATCTGGGATGCCCTCTTTCTGAAATATGGAAGTGGCATGGCAGTTACACTGCACCCACTTATAACAACATTAGAAACCTGTCTGAACAACAACAGTAAGAGCGTGCTTGAAAAAGTTTACGGTCTCTTTCGCTTGATCAAACCATTGGAAGATGATTGGCTGAATGGGATAAAATTCAGGCCATAATTAGGTTTCTCCCGAAATCTTGGAGAGCAGCCAAGGCTATATTGACTATTAGCAGTTCCGTGCTTGATATTGCATCTGTCCTGAAACTAATCGAGATGGATGAATCTCGATTAACTTCGGTATCGAAAGATCCGAAAACGGCAGGACAAGCTGGCCATAAGAAAAGGAAATTCAGGAACAAGTGAAAGAAACAACAGGCAGTCGACAGTAAAATGTTGACTACGCCTAAACAAAGCAATCCCAGATTAAAATATGAGATAGTATGCGGGAATTCCAGCCACGCCGAATAAGCAATGGTGCAGGATCCAGCAAATCGCACCCTGAAAAGGTATGCGACTTTGGTTATGTAAAGGAAACTTTAGTTTCCTCAACCGTCATGTTAACTGACTCAAATCCATCTTGGATTCTTGATTCGGGTGCAACGAACCACATAGCCAACGACAAAGATCTATTTGCCAAGTTTAGAAGGTTTCCAAAGGATTCTAAAAGGATATACATTGGCGACAACTCACAAGTAGTAGTCAAAAGGGAAGGGAATTGCAAATTGCCAATGGGCAATGGCAAATCCTTACTTCTTGATAATGTCCTTTTTGCTCCTAGAATCCGTAGAAATGTTGTTTCTGTTTCTGCTCTTATGAATAAGAACTTTGTTTTATCATTTGAGAGATCCGTGGTTCGCATAAATAAAGGGGATACTTTATTTGGATCTGCATTTTCTTCTAATGGTCTATATATCATGGATTTGAATGGTAATGTAAATTCGTATATAATGTATGCAATGTCCTCCAAAGAAGCAGAAACTGACGCAACTGGATGCCATTCACGGCTTGGACATATAGGCTATGACAGAGTTCAATCGTTGGCACGACGAGGGCTCTTGCCCGGAACAAGCAGTGTGGTAATACGCACTTGCCATGACTGTCTAGCCGGAAAATCCACCCGCAAACCATTCGGAGAAGCAAAACGAGCAGAATTCTCATTGCAAATAATCCATTCAGACGTATGTGGACCCGATTCGGAAAACGATACTTCGTAACTTTCATTGACGACTACACCCGATTCGGGTTTACTCATTTGATTACTCGTAGATCGGAAGCTATATATTGCTTAAAAGTTTTCTTAAGCTCGTAGAGAATCAACAGGAGCGAAAGGTTAAAACCCTACGAACCGACAGAGGTGGAGAATATCTCTCTAATGAGTTTGATAAGTTGTGCAAAGAAAGTGGGATCGCCCGTCAAACGACGATCCTCGACACACCACAGCAGAATGGTGTGGCTGAACATCGTAATCGAACTCTCCTTGACATGGTTAGAACCATGATGTCACAATCACAATTGCTAATCTCTTATTGGGGAGACGCGTTGCTTGCTGCCATTCATGTAGTAAACCTTGTCCCATCAAAAGCAGTTAACACAACACCGTATGAGCTGTGGACTGGTAGAGAGTTAAATCTTACCAGACTGCAACCTTGGGGGTGTGCAGCTTACACACATACAACTGACAGCCGTTTTGGCAAGTTAGGCCCCAGAGGACTTAAAAGTACCTTCATAAGATACTCTGAGAACTCAAAAGGTTATGTATTTGTGTCAACTCTCGAAAACGGTAATGTGTACGAACATGAGTCCAGAGACGTCACTTTTCTTGAGAACGAATTTCCAACGCTAAGAGAAATAAAAACAGACGAAGTCCTGATCAAACTAGAACAAAATGACGATGATTCTCAGGTCCCACTTTCTTCGAGTGGGAGATTTGACACAGCAACAAGTGATTCAGTTAATGAGGATGAAATCCCCATAATAAATCCACTAGGAGGGCTCACTCCCCCCTAAACACAAATCACTATTACTGGGAATGTGAATCAAGTAGAAACTGGTGGGAGCGGATTTATCACTTCGGTTCCAGGTCCTAGCGATCAAAGAACTAATCTCGGAGGTGAAATCCCGAGACGAATAGGTCGTTCGAAGAAAGTTGTAGTTCAATGTTCTAGTACCGCCATCATTCCCAGTGGGAGTAATGCTCCGACAAGAAGCATTATTCCAAGTGGGAGTATGGATCAGACTCAAAATCGGACAAATGAGCCTAGACGCAATCAAAGGCAACGAACTTCTCCCAAGAAGTATCATATTGAGAGAGGAGAGATTTTCACTCTCACGTCTGTTGATGAACCGGTAACGGTTAAACAAGCAATGGAAGGACCTCAAGCAAAAAAATGGAGAAAAGCAATGGAGGATGAAATCGCCTCAATGAAAGCTAATTCGGTATGGTCTTTAGTTGATTTACCTTATGACCGCAGAGCTATAGGAGCAAATTGGGTTTTGAAACATAAACTCACTACTGATGGAGAATTCAAGCGATACAAGGCTCGATTAGTTGCGAAAGGGTATACCCAAATTCACGGAGTAGACTTTGATGAAACGGACTCACCAACTGTGTATAATACCACAGTCAGGGCCAACCTTGCCCTTGTTGCATGCCTCGATCTAGAGCTGCACCAAATGGATGTTAATACCACATTCCTCCACGGAAACCTGTAGGAAGAGATCTATATGGAGCAGCCAGAGGGTTTTATTACTCCTGGAAAAGAACGTAAAGTTTGAAAACTCCAAAGATCTATTTACGGTCTTAAACAATCGTCTCGGCAATGGTACCGCAGATTCCACGAGAAAATCGTTGGAAACGGATTTTTGAACCTTCACGAGGATCCCTGCGTTTACACCAAGACCTCCGGGGTCTAATATGTCATCATAACCTTATACTTAGATGACATAATCATTGTTGCGAACGATGTGAGTTTCATGAATAAATCAAAGTCCTAGTTAGCATCAGCATTTGAGATGAAAGACATGGGAGAGGCCACGTACATCTTAGGCATTAAAATTGTCCGGAATCGTGCCGCCCGGACATTGTTTCTGTCTCAAGAATCTTATATCAACAAACTGTTGAAAAGATTTAGAATGCTCGATGCCAAACTCGTGGATACGCCGGTTGTGTTCAGGTGCGCGCTGTCAAAGCGTGATGGCCCGAAGAACAGCAGGAGCGTGAACAGATGAAGGATGCAGTGTATCTAAGCATGGTAGGAAGTCTCATGTATGCCATGCTATGTACTCTGCCGGATATCTGTTACGATGTGGGCCTAGAAGCAAGATTCCAGTCAGATCCTAGTTATCAACATTTGAAGGCCGTGAAACGAATTATAAGATATCTTAAAGGTACTCCCGACTATGTTCTGTGCTATAAGGGCAGGCAAATAGAATTGACCGGTTATAGTGACGCCGACCACGGTGGCGATCCTAGTGATCGCAAGTCCACCACAGGAGGAGTTTTCCTCCTTGCTAATGCTGCCATATCATGGGTAAGCAAGAAGCAATCATGTGTCGCGCTTTCCAGTATGGAATCGGAATTCGTTGCCCTTTCCAAAAATGCACAAGAAGCAGTCAGGCTGAAAAGGCTTCTTACTGCATTAATTGGCGTTAGCAAGGAGAGTAAACCCGTAAAGGTATACTCCGACAGTCAAGCAGCCATTGCAGCAGTTAAGAATCCAAAGTACCACAGTAGGACCAAACACATCGATGTGAAATAAAATTATGCTAAATCTGTTCTGGAAGACAATATAATCACTTTAGAATACTTGTCCACAAATAAAATGGTCGCGGGCCCGTTAACTAAGCCATTACGTAGAGAGATTTCAAAAAGCACTTAAAACTGCTTGGATTACGTAGGGCTTAATATGTTGCATGTATAAGTGATAGCATTTTGACTTTTTAAATAATATTTCGATTGAACAAAAAAATTGCAAATTGAGTATATGATTCATCGAAGTCATAATCACAAATAACATCGGATTTTACGGTCTATAAACTAAGTCGTAGGAAGAGGTAAAATTCTTCCACCAAAATTATGTCAAATGTGAACCATACCTCGTCACACAGGCACGGTTATCTTGTAGGAGAGGGGGACCTCTACCACAACAAGATTGGCTAAGAACCAGGGGGATAAACCTGGTTAAACGAAACGATAACTTTGTCACGCCTAAAAATATGACTTGATCTTCGTTTTGTAAATCGTCGTGTTGGACTTTGTCCATCATTAAAATCACATTCAGGGCCAGATGAAAGATTTTGCGATAGCATGATTGACATATCCCACCCCTGGCTTATCCAGGTGAGCTATAGACGCGTGCTTCATATTGTGCATGCCAAGTTCGACCACGGGGTCATGCTCGGTTGTGCTAGCTAGAATCCTTGTGATTCAAAGGGCGCATACTTCTTCACCTTGAGCGTGTGATTGATCTTGGGTGTCTTATGAAGAGGCATCCAAAGTATTCTCTCGGACTCAGAATTTATACCTAAGGTCTGGCTCAATGTTCGCTTCCCGGCGTACGAGCGTAGAGCCAAAGAAAAAGGCCAAGTGACCACGTCTTGGAAACCGGTTGAGTTAGACTAAGGGTATAAGCGATGGGGATGGTCATGTTCACCTATAATTCACCGACTCTTGTGTTCACTAGGTGGCCACCAACCGGATATTAGTTGAAGGTTGTGAACACTTGTACGGATGCCCAGGAGAAGTATTCCTATGTGGAAAACTGGGCAGTTGGAGAATTACCAGTTGACCAAGGATACAGTGCGGTACATATTTTATTTTTAACAGAACTGATTTACGACATGGAATCAACGTTTTGCGGGCGCTACAATACTCCTAACATATGAGTAGCACAATGCCCGTCGTATCCACCGGTCGCACGGCAAACCTCGTATGAACTATTTGGAGACTGGGGCAATAACTGAAGACTGAAATGTTGATGCTATTGGATAACAATACATTAACAGACACCCTCCAATTTCGGCGAGTGGGAATTGTTAGCATATGGTGACGTGGCCCGTAAATGGTAGCCCGTTAATATTAAGGATATTACCTAAGACAGTTGGGTAAATGTCACATTAGGTTAATTGGGCTCGACCCAATTCCTAATTGACATAGGAGGCCCAAAATTGGGACTCCCTTCCTTAACATGTGGTTCGGCCGAACCCTATGTACCACATTGGTTGGAGTGGACTTTTGTCCACTCAACCAATCCTATATATAGGAGAGTCTCCTAAGGGGTTTTATATATCAAGTAATTTATAAGTCCCTCCATTGAGGAACTTGAGAGAAACCCTCTCACCCCCTTAGTAGAAATTTCGGCACATCATAGTCAGTCCGAGGTTCTGCCCCCGTTGAAGAATCGATCAGAGGATTTGCTATGGAGCTTATACTGCGTAGGACTTATTTTCACGAAGAACTTCTACGGGTTCCGACCGGAGGATCAGAACTCCCTCCACATCGTTCTTGGGCAGGAAAGCTATTGAGGTATGTGTACATTATTCCGCTGAATAATTAGTTTACTTGCATGTATACGTTTAGCATTCCGTAGTAATACGCCCCCGTATTCCAACACTGAGTCCGTGAGGATACTTTGGATGCTTATTCATATAGATTTCAGGATCAGTCACATGCTCTAGGTGGAGAATTTTGTGACAATACTAATCTCGTGGATTTTATCTAGCACAACCGAGCCTAACCCCGTGGTCAAACATGGCACACGTAGTATAAAGAACGCGTCGATAGCATAACTTGAGTTTAATTAGGTAGTGGAAACGTCATATGCTATCGCTGATTCGTCATCTGGCCCTGAATGTTGTTTTATTACGAGCGAAGTTCGTAATGGCAATTTGCCAAACTTAGATCATATCGTGTTACTCGAAAAACCAAATGATCGTTTTGTTTTACTAGGTTTGCCACCTTGGTTCTTAGCCAGTCATGTTCTAATGGAGAACTTATTCTCCGTCAAGACGACCGAGCCTGTGTGATGAGGCTTGATCCACATTCGACATTATTTTACTTTGGAGGTTATCCCTCCTACAACTAGTTTATAGACCGTGAAAATCCGATGAATTTTAAACATTATGACGTCGTAAAAATCATAAACTCAAATTTCAATTCTTTCAGCAAGGTTTCAAAAGTTGTAATCACGATACAAGCTACTTAAACCCTACGTAGTCCAAGCATTTTAACATACTTTTCGAAAAAAAATTCCTGCGTAAAGGTTTAGTTAATGGATCGGCCACCAAACTATCAGTAGACAAGTATTCTAATGTGGTTACTTTGTCCTTAACCATATTCTTAGCATAATTATATTTTATATCAATGTGTTTCGTCATGCTATGTTACTTAGGGTTCTTAACTGCTGCAATTGTTGCTTGTCAGAGTATACCTTCACAGGTTTACTCCTGTCCTCAACGCCAAGCAACGCAGTTAAGAGCCTATTAAGCTAGAATGCTTCTTGTGCATTCTTAGAGAGGGTCACTGATGGGAATACGTCTGATTCGGATTTTTTTTATATTACTCGGAGTTCGTTTACACGTCAAACCCACGAACGGCTTCAAATTATTGACCCACAAGTTTGGAAAAGGTTCAGGACCCGCGCGTACGCGTTTCGGGCCTAAAAAACTCGTCTGGATTATCGCCACAATCCGAACCTAGGTCCGGGTTGTGGGAAAATCCGAAACCTCTGGATTGTCCCGACAACCCGGACCACACCAGGTTGTCGCGATACCCCGGTGTGGTCCGAACGCGTAAACCCTATACGCGTACACAACACGTGTCGAACTCTCCTACATCAACTCTATGCTCGTCAACGTCCGGTTCAAATTTTCACAATAAAACCGACGTTGGACCGTTCAAATCCCGGTCTTATTCCAAGGTTTCATATAAATAGGGGCCTTGATAATTCATTTCACAACTAAGTTGACAACGAAGCTTTTACCTCTCTCTCTACAATTCTAATTTAAGCTTCGGAGAGGGCTCATCGCACTCCACTCTCCCCCCCCCCTGTGTGGTGTGCGATACTGCACCTCGTGCATGCATTCGAAGACGCACGTATACCGGCACGTGCGAAGACCCACTACCTCGACGACCCGAAGCGCATACACCAGGTCCCGACTCTCCATTGAGTGAAGGATCCAACATTTTGGCGCCGTCCGCGAGATTCGAACAAACAAGCTCTGACTTACCCGCAACAGCTATATGGAAAACATATACATCACACATGGTAGTGTTATGCAAGGGAAACATACGCGTCCTAGAAGATGCAACATGCTCAAGAACACCAACATGATGATGATCCAATCCAAATGTTGACATTCATAGAGGCTTCCCAACAGGAGATGCATAGTCTAGCATAGAGACATGCAAATATCAACACTGGAGCGCTACGCCGACCCACGTCGCGCTACTATGACGTCGTAACCACCGCTATAGCGATTGTGTCTACCGCCACCTCTACAACAGTGTGCACCAAGGCAGCAGCAATCGCTGCTATCACCACTAACACTGCCACAGTTGCAGCACCTATTACCATCAACCATCGACGTTCGACCAACAGTTTTCACGTGTCGTGATCACTCCGG
Organism: Clarkia xantiana subsp. parviflora; assembly: GCA_036873135.1. Classification (NCBI taxonomy): domain Eukaryota; kingdom Viridiplantae; phylum Streptophyta; class Magnoliopsida; order Myrtales; family Onagraceae; genus Clarkia; species Clarkia xantiana. Next base: position 16,705,488 of record JAPTYO010000001.1, read on the forward strand.
CTCGGTGAAGGGATCGCTAACGCTAGAAATCGTCTTCGACTGAAGCCAATGACAAGACGACCTAGTCCAAACCTTATGGTGGGGGTACCAATGTGAATCCCCCAGACGCCCGCTAGCACGCCTATCACAAGCCTATCCTTTACAGTAACAACTATATATATACAGTAACATAATTGCAGGTTGTACCGATGGGCGATCAACACAAAGCAAGCATATATTCAACACAAGGTTGACGAGACCTCAAGCCGAGGGTTTCTCACAACTGACACAGGGAGTAATCCCTTACTATAAACTGAATGTTATAATTATTTATATGCATTACAAATTTCTATCTTATGATAAGGAAAAATAGGAATAAAAACAAAGACAAAGGGGGAAGTTACAACTTTAGCCGCATTACCTCAACAAGCTGCATCCAACGACCAGCTAGCAAACGTGCACAAATAAAAAATGCATACGTCTTTACAGTGCACCCAACGCTAGATATAGCAACACCCACCGGGGGACAAGGTACAACAACCAACGCGTAAACAACGCGCAACATGACGAACACAAAACATGAGGTATACAAGACCGCCCATGACAGACGAAGCAATTAATGACAACGATTCCAAACCCCACTAAGGGAAGGAAACATACAATCGGAACAATTATCGTCATCCAATTCCGACACAACTTCTCAATACGTCGCGACCGCGCAAAATCCTTAATTTGCTCGTCAATCCCCAACCGGGGGGATGTGCTGATTACATCTCTATGATGGAGTCCAAACTCTTCAAACATCGCATGGCGGTAAAAAACAAGGGGGGCACCATTCAAGGGACAACCCCATCACCAGTGCAGAACGTTATTCAATATCGACTCATGCGCTATACGCACATCTGTGCCAAACCCATCACGTGGAAAAGACGACATAGTTATCTCCGACATCCTACAAATACTCATTCGCCGAGCAAATAAGAAGGAGGTGACTCTAACACGGATGGATAATCCCCAGGAAATCCCGCGAACCTACATGTGCCTACGCGCACCTACATATCCTTACGCGCACGACATATTCTTACACGCACTTACCCAGGCATGCGCGGCCTAATGCAAATGTTAAAGGTAACTTAAGCACTACACCCGATAATGACAAAAGAAAAAGCGGGGGACCTTGTCATTACGACATTCCTCAACCATACATATGTAACACAAGCACAACTTCAAAATAAGTTAGGCTACAAGTCATAGCCACGACGGGGGTACAACACCATGAAGAATCATAATAACGCGCAAATTCGAAACAAAGCATGCTAATGCTTCTTGCCACAACGAGACACACGTCCAAGCTGGGAACAGTTACCCCTACTCAATCCCATCAACAAATACACTTGCATCAAAATGCAAGGAATAGGAGGGAGGGAATTTAGAAATCCTCCTCAAGAATGGGCGCTGCCACACAGCAGTCACCAAGGGAAATGCCCAACACTAGTCGCAAGAACGGGGGCACGTCGTGAACTACGACTATTACAAGGGTTTATTGGTATCCTACTTACAAGAGATACTGATCACACCCGAGCAAAGATAGATAGTGTGACTGCCAAGCGACTTGGGTGGCACTGAACGAATAAGTGCTTGTCACCCCACCTAACTATTGGGAAGAGGTTCAAAAATATAAAGTCACGTGAACACGCGAGCACGCGAATCACAACACCACTCTTCCTATGAGGAAGCCATATACGAGGAAAACAACCTCAACATCCTATACAGATTCAATCCAAGATATCAACACCAGGTATCGCCCTGAAAAGACAATCACTCCTACTCAAAAAGGTCCAGGTAACCGGCATATTGTCGAAACTCGAGTAAGAGGTGATAAATCTATGTGAAATACGAAACTGAATAAAACAAACTACTCATGTAAGATATCTACCCCGAATAGTCTGATTTAGTCAGAACATAATGCAAGCTGAACGGAACAGACTAGTCTTGAATAGTCTGATCCAGTCATATTGACATTACAAACTGAACAGAACGAAATAGCCGAACCTGATACGAGGATCGAATAATTCAATCTAATCTAGTCCAGTTGGACGACATGACAGGCGACATAGCCTTACAAAGGAGACTCATAGCTCTATATTACTTACTAACCAGTATATACCTTGAATCAATGCGAAATAATTTGAGACAGGCTATGTACAGATACAAGAGATGTAACAAAGGCACACCCTACTTAGGAGACAACACCAAGTAGAGGTTGTATACAACACTCTCTTGAAATCTCTATCTACGATCACTCTACTTAGGCATCCAAGCCAAGTAGAAGTGGCATATATATTACTTGCATCATTGCAGCAAGCCTCAAAGTTAATGACAACAAACGACGCTCCGTTGAGCATACTACTCAAACTTCGGACACTATTTAGGAATCACACCAAATAGTGATCACATGAACATCCTTAACGATGTCGTCACCGTATCTTACGAAATACTCACCACATATATTGGATCTCATCTTGGGAGCAACACCAAGTAGAGATCGCACACGTATATGCGCATCATGACATGGAGGCAACTACGCGCATCGACTAAATAATGCAAATAGCGATATATTAACGAACACATACAGCTAGGAACGTTTGAAAAGTTCCACGCTTAACACGCGTCGTCTACCAAATGGAGTATTCATACAAAAGTTTAAATACATATACTAATTAAAGGAGACCATAGAACTTCATTTATTCCCTATCATATTGCAAGCATTGCATTTTTATAATGAAGTTAATGTATTCTCATAGGTACATTATTCTCACATACTCCCTACTCAGGAATCATACCAAGTAGTGGACTTTATGCATACAACTTGCATCAACAATACAAGCTATTACGTTAAACACAACAAGCGGCATTTATCATATGCCGCCTACATGTCAATACTCGACGTCAACAACGAGCACTCAATACGCTCCATCATGCGACATCTATTATGTCTACTCCATACAACCACATCCTGGAAATTTTTCCAAGGATTACTTAAAAATAACATGGCGCGACATCCCCATGATTACAACAACCATTCCTTGGATTTTTCAACAAAGAGGTAATCATTTACTACGTGGTGCGACATCCTCTATACGAGGGCAACCCCACACATTTACATGGCGCGACATCCTCTATACGAGGGCAACCCCATGACATCTTACTAAGGAAAATGACACCCAGTATAGATTACTAAATACTTGGGCGTGATTCACCCCAACAATACATGGCGCGACATCCTCTATACGAGGGCAACCCCATTAAAAATGGTGCGACATCCTCTTTACGAGGGCAACCCCATGATAACCTATTACTACCCACAAGTAGCGATCATCATTACGTACCACCTTTCTACGCCAGTAGGATCATATCCTACCATCGTCAACACGCACAGCGAAGTGAAAAACTCACCAAACCTACAAGTCGAGTCTTGTAAAACGTTATCTTGTCCGTGAACAAATAACGGAAACAAAACACTCCAACTAAGCAAGTAGAAACGTCGCCTTGGAATGGCCCAAGAGATGGAAAAAAACTACAAGTCGTGTAATGCGAACTTGTAAAGCCCCCTGGAATAACCAGGTAGAGGTGTAGTAGCATCGCAAGGTCTGTACAAGGACTAGCCAAGGAACACCTCGCCTCAACGCTATAATGGGGGGGTACCCAAGTAGCGGTTCAAAACACTTTCAAAATTGGAAAGTCGTTTCTTGCTACAACGTCGCTTTTGAATGGCCCAAGACGGTATAAACTACAAGGCGTATTACACGACCTCTGTCACGTCCCCTTGACTAACAAAGTGGAAGCGTACTAGCATCGCATGGCAAGTAATTGAGTTAGCCAACAGAACGCCTTGCAATAATGTTACGCGGGATGTTCCCAACTAACAAATGGAAAAACGCATCAAACTGACAAGTAGCGTCTTGTGACAACGTCGCCTTAGAGTGGACTAAGAGAGGGTAAAAACTAAGGTCTCGCCTCCTCGAGACAAAACGTCCACGTGTATGTGCAGGTCTTGCGCATTACTACTCATAAATGCCAAGGGTCAATCTAAGGTCTTGTGCATTACTACTCATAAATGCCAAGTGCCGGGAAAGGGCCTTACGCCTAACTACCCATAAATGCTAAGCGTTACTCTAAAGTCTTGCACGTTACTACCCATGAAATACGGAAAGCATACAACACATGTGTTTAACACATATCCATTTCGCCATGCATTGGTATAACCAAGAGGGGCGCGCAATGCAGGAACATACGTCTCCTAACAACAACTACTGATGCTACATCCAACAAGAGGACGAGTCTCAACTCTACTCTATAGTCCACACCACATGGACAATCGTGAAAGAAAAGGTATGAAATATTACTACCATGTTATCATGCATTAATAAACTATTCATGAAAGGTCTTATATGACAATGTCAAGCATCAAAACATAAGCATAAAATGTTCAAAGGGACAACACCCCGAATGCAACCTCAACCTAACACGGAGAACCAAAACTATATACAAAGGATCAATATAAAACCAATGATCAACCCGACGCCACATTAGGAACATCGACAACATCACTGCATGCATCGGCTACAACCTCATCCAGAGGAGCCCCAACCACTATACTCAACTCACTGTCATCATCAAATACCAATTCATACTAGCGAATATCAGCCGCAACATCCCAGGAGGCATCCGCCTCAATAACCTCAAGGGTAGGCTCCTCATAAATCTGAGGGGCATTTGCCACAACATACGGGGGAACAATCCCATCTCTAATACACAAGGAAGCCACATGCCCAATGACAAATGTGGCATATACACCCAACTGACCGAAGCGGAAATCGGGGGAAACAGTATAAGCCTGTTCAATAAAACCCTCGATGGAGTCGTACAATAGGTCATCAGCACCTGGATGAGGTTGCAAGGCATGGCCGTGAGCCTCGTTATCCTCAGCAGCCTTCTTATGAAGGGCAACAACATCAGACTCGAGTACAACAACTCGAACCTGACAATATGAGGTTCCCGCCTCCAAGTCAGCAACCTTCGAATCCAAGAAGCATGATTCCTCCTTCGCGCTTGCCAGCTCGCGACTTACCATGTCGCACTTCTCCTAAAGTGCCTTCTTCTCCTCCGTGAGTTAAATCACAAAGGAGTAAAGGTTCATCGAAATGAACCCTTCGATCAACAAGAGGAATAATCTGCTGGAACACACGTACTCCCACCTCGGGAGTAGTCAAGCGGGCCCCTTTGGCAAAACGTGGCCCCCCCAACAAGCAAAGAGTGCACACTCCCCACCAGTGATAGCGTCCTTGGCAGAACGAACTAAGTCAGCCCAGGTGAGCGCGGCAAGGTGCGCAATACCTATGAACACACACAAAGATAACAAAGAAGGGCCAAACATCAAAGTATAGCAAGAAAATAAAGGCAAGTTACACAACTTAAGAAGAAGACCTCTCCTCCAAGGTCTTGTCCCTCGACCGGGGGGCAAACATAGCAGACGCGCGAGCCTGACCCTTAACGTTCGACGCCTCGCCACTTCCATAATTCGACCGCTTGGGATCCCTCGAGGGACGCACATCGGAGTCAACTCCTTTGGTTTTGGAACGAGGCGGAGTGAACGCAACAGCAACAACGTGATTCTTCATGTTAGAGGAACGACATACAAACAGGAAGTCGTAAAAAGTCATAGTGTAACATCGTTACTCTAAGATCGCCAGCTTTCAAAATTCGCATGGACTATCATACCAAACGTATAGCACGCGCGTGTCAACGCACCAAGAAGGAGGAGTTACACCTCCCATTCAAAAACTAAGTACGGAGACACCTAGTGCAGCATCGCGCACACGCGTTGACATGTCAATGCGAGATCTACCACCTCACATACAATGCACCTAATGGATACACCATATGGCTATCATGGCCACACATCTCTATGCGGCTATCATGTCCGCATTTCTTGAAGCGGCTATCAGGTCTGTGCACTACTAAATGGCTATCATGTCCACACACCTCTAAGTGGCTATTATGTTAATCACCAAACGACTTCCACGTTTATGCGTCACATCAACATATCTACAACCAAGTAGCGGTCGCAGGATGCACTCTACCTTGAAAACGCCAGGTAGCGGTCGCAGGATGCACTCTACCTTGACAACGCGCATCTGCGCGACCCAACACATGTCTATCATGGGAAGTTCATTGACAACACGTCAGAGGCCTAACACCTCGCAACTAAAGGACTAGCACGCCTATGGTTCGAACTGGCACCTACACACACCTATATGACCTACGCGCCTATACGACACATACACGCGCGTACCCGACCACATCACTACAAACACTCCCACTCCGGGGGCAATACTATATCGACAAAGGCCTCGTCTCTAGATATATACGTGGCGAACATACTCCTATTATGAGGCGTTCGTCAATGATGCGGCGGATGCATGGCGCCCCGCAATCTCAGGACCTGCGCCTCCGTAATACATACTCCTCTGTATAGTGTGCGGGTGAAGGTTTACCTCTCCTTAATTCTTCTAACTCTTTTTATGAGTCTTTAGCATACACCCATGCTTTCATACCCACACTTACATATGCACTTCTGCACATACATGACACGTGCCTGTTACCGCAACCCTGTTGCACATATATCTACACTCATATAATGGCATATATATTCCCATGTTCACATCATTAATTCCATGTCATTACATATCGTGCATCTGCTCGCGTACACGCGTATACCATGTTAGCATACACGTCAACATTTACGTCTATGTTACGTACATACGCTTACATAACTACATATGTATTTGCTATACCCGCATGCTCGCTGCACTAACCATGTCAGCAGTTACGGTCTCTTCCACCAAGTAATAGGGAGGAAACCCATCCTAATAGGCGGAGACTAAGTATGGAGACGCTTGCATACACACTCCCTTATACAGATGTATGGGTAACATCCTAGGCTCTCCATATTTCTTCTAACTCTTTTGAGGGAATTCCCTAGCATATACTCATGCTTACATACCCGTGCATACATATGCATGTCTACACACATACACACATTTGCATTTCCATGTCACGTGTGTATCATTACGATCCCATTACCCACATACTTACACACATGTCATTGCATATATACATGCCCATACTTACATGATTTAATTTCATGGCATTGCACGTCACGCGCCGACTCACGTACGCGCATATACCATGTTCGTACATATGTTAGCATTCGTATCCATGATTGCATACATAGACTTACATTATTATATATGTACATGTCATACACATACACTTGTTGCACTAACCATGTTGGCAGTTATGACCACTCCCACTCAAACAAAATGAGGGATACGCAATAGCAAGGCCCGCGCGCCAACTGATAGTAAGTCCACCTCGAGTTAACGCCCGGACTTAAATCGAGCGTATACTCTATCGAAAATAGAGTCAAGCAGGGGCCGCACCACCAAATGAATCGAGGGAAAATGATGGGAATACGTCCGATTCGGGTTTGTTTTATATTACTCGGACTTCATTTACACGTCAAACCCACCAACTGCTTTAAAATATTTACTCGCAAGTTTGGAAAAGGTTCGGGACACGCGCGTGCGCGTTCCGGGCCTAAAAACCTCGTCCGGATTGTCGCCACAATCCGAACCTCCGGATTGTCCCGACAACCCGGACCACACCGGGTTGTCGCGATACTCCTGTGTGGTCTGTGATGGATATACGCCCAATTTGAACCCGTTGACTTCCGAACCGTTGTATTTTTATCGTCCCATTTATGATTGCAAATCGAAACTTCAACCCGGACACTTCGCGAGAACACCAACGGCTCGGACGGGGCCGAAGCGCCCGTCCGACAACGAAGAACTCACCTAGGTGAGGTCGGGTGGCCACACCCGACCTCCCCTAGGGGAGATCGGGTCAGCCAACCCGATCTCCCCTAGGGGAGATCGGGTGGACCAACCCGATCTCTCCTAGGAGAGATCGGGTCAGCCGACCCGATCTCTCCTAGGAGAGATCGGGTCGGCCAACCCGATCTCTCCTAGGAGAGATCGGGTTGGCCAACCCGATCTCTCCTAGGAGAGATCGGGTCGGCTGACCCGATCCCTCCTAGGAGGGATGGGGTTGGCCAACCCCACCCTCCCTAGGAGGGGTTGGGTGCCCTCACCCAACCCCTACCCTTGGGGGTCGGATTCCTCCCCCCCCAAGGGTCCCGACACCCCTCTCAGACGCCCATGCTCGGTCCAGTCTGCCTACCTCCTCCGAATCCTAAGGTCTTAATTATATACTTAAAGGTTAATTAATTGTGTTTAGAGGTTAACGATGTCATTAAGCCACCTTAATGACACCGTTGCCTATAAATACCCCACCTTCACAACTCATTTGGACATCTTGGCCATTTGAACAATTTAGCTCTGACATCTCTCTAGCTTTATCTCTCTAGAAATATAGTTCTGACTTAGGCATCGGAGAGGGTTCACCAGGCACCACCCCCCCCTCCTCCGTGTCTGGTATTGCCCCTTTTGCAGGGCAAAGGGAGAGAAGAAGAGAAGGAACCAAGGGAAGAAGGAAAGGAAGAAGGACATAGACAAAGGCAAGACAACTCGAGAAGACCGGATCATACACATCCCCCATAAGGAGTGAGATCAAAGCCGACACCCCGTTGACCTAGATCTCATAACTTAACACTTGGCGCCGTCTGCGGGCTTCGGACAGAAAGCCTAACTATCACTAGCAAGATGGCAAACGTATATGTCATCCATGGAGGGTATGGAGCTGGAGGAGAGTCAGCAAATGCCAGAGAAGCATATATGGCAGAGTTAAGGACTCCTAAGCCAAGAGAAGAACAACCAAAGGAAAAGAAAGAAGACATAATAGAGTTTTCAAGAAGAGACATGGAGCATGTGTTACCAGACAACAAGGATGCCCTGGTCATAACAATGAAGATCACTGACATGGACATTGGGAGAATCCTAATAGACAGTGGAAGCTCACCCAACATCATTAGCAAAAAGATCCTCAGTATACTAGGAGTTAGGCCAAGTAGCATAAAACAGGTTTACTCCCCCTTGGTAGGATTTTCAGGAGAGCCAACATACCCACTGGGGGCAGTCACACTACCTGTGACACTGGGCACAGGGCAGAGGCAGCTAAAGATTGATGTCCCATTCTTCATTACAGAAGACATGGAGGAGTACAATGGGGTCCTAGGTACCACTACAATCAACAAGTGGGGTATGGTACCATCAACGCTATATCAGAAAGTGAAATTCCCCACAGACCAAGGGATAGGGGAAGTAAAGGGTAACCAGAAGGTAGCACGGAAATGTGCAAGGATTGCACTAGGCAAAAGGAAGAAAACAAGAGAAGTCCTACTAGTAGACGAGGACCCAAGAGAAGATCATGGAAGGCCAGCCCCCATGGAGGAACTAAAAGAGATACTTATAGAAGAACCCGATAGGAAGGCTAAAATTGGAACTGCCTTATCTCAGGAAGAGGAGAACCATCTAGTCGCCTTACTAAGGGAGTACAAGGATTTGTTCGCCTGGTCACCGAGCGATATGCCAGGGATATCAGAAGATGTGATCTCACATAGGCTCAACATAGACGCGGCAACGCGGCCAACAACACAGAAGGTGAGACCAATGGGAGGCAATAAAAAGATAGCTATTCAAGAAGAAGTAGAAAAGCTACTAAAGGCAAAGTTCATCAAGGAAATCAGATTCCAGACATGGGTGGCAAACCCAGTACTGGTAAAGAAGCCGGGAGGAAGTTGGAGAATGTGTATTGACTACCGGGACCTAAACAAGGCATGCCCAAAGGACTCATATCCGCTACCAAGAATAGATCAGTTAGTGGATGCAACATCGGGTCACCAACTAATGAGCTTCATGGACGCATACTCAGGATATAACCAGATAAAAATGGCCCCTGAGGACGCCCCCCACACAGCATTCTACGCTAATAGCGAGATATACCATTACACAGTGATGCCTTTCGGACTCATAAATGCTGGAGCAACATACCAAAGAATGGTCAACAAAATCTTTGGGGACATGATAGGGAAGACAATGGAGGCGTATGTGGACGACATGATAGTCAAATCTAAAGAGAAGAAGGACCATGTGGAAAACCTTCGCTCAACATTTGAAAGGATGAGGCAATATCAAGTCCGTCTAAACCCAAAAAAGTGCGCATTTGGGGTGCAGTCAGGAAAGTTCTTAGGCTTCATGGTAAGCCAGCGAGGCATAGAGGTAAACCCCGAAAAACTTCAAGCAATTGAAGAAATGCAATCACCAACGAAGCACAAAGAGGTTCAACGGCTGAACGGGAGGTTGGCAGCCCTTAACAGATTCCTATCCAAAATAGGAGACAAGGCATTACCCTTCTTTGAGGTACTAAGGGCAAACAAGAAATTTGAGTGGACACCGAGATGTGAGGAAGCCTTCCAGCAACTCAAACAACATCTGAAGACACTACCACCCCTAGCAAAGCCTATACCAGGGGAGCCCCTCTACCTCTACATCTCAGTGAGCAACGTGGCAGTTAGCTCAGTACTAATCAAAGAGGAAAACGCTACACAATTGCCAGTATACTTCGTAAGCAAAACATTGGCAAAGTATGAGATCAACTACTTGCCAATAGAAAAGTACCTCTATGCACTGATTGTATCAGCAAGAAAGTTGAGACCGTATTTTCATGGGCATGAAGTAACAGTCCTCACAGACCAACCATTGAAACACCTCCTGCAGAGACCAGACACATCGGGAAGACTGACCAAATGGGCAATCGAGCTAAGTGAGTTTCGCATTCATTTCGCCCCAAGAACAGCCATAAAGGGTCAAGCTCTAGCGGATTTTATCGCCGAATTCACTGGAATTAATCCGGGTGAAGACTTGGGAGAAGTCAAAACTACATGCGAGGCAAGTAGTAGTCAGGAGACACAACCAGAAGAATTATGGGAGATGCATACTGATGGGTCATCCAACGGAGGAGGGTCAGGCGCAGGCCTCTTACTATACCCACCAAACAGCGATACACCTATGCGCTATGCCATGGCACTAACCTTTAAGGCAACAAACAATGAGGCTGAATACGAAGCACTAATAACTGGCCTGAGAATAGCCAAAGGAGTAGGGGCAAAGCATTTAAGGGTCAAGTGTGATTCTCAACTAGTTGTCAACCAAGTGAAAGGAATCTACACTGCAAAGTCCGAAAACATGCAGAGATACTTGCAGCAAGCCAAGGACCTAATAAAGAGCTTCCAAAGCTTCGACATTGAGTCTGTCCCAAGAGAACAAAACCAAGAGGCAGACGCCTTAAGTAAACTAGCCTTAGGGGCAGAAGCAGGCAAAGAGGTTCACTTCGTGGAGCAAAGAATGCAATCAGTGATAGAACAAATGGAGGTTCTAGCAATAGATGAAGCAGAAGTCTGGATGACACCAATGAGACAATACATCATGGAAGGAAAGCTCCCAAAAGATAAGGTGGAAGCAGTCAAGATTGAAAGGATGGCTAGGAATTACGCAGTGATGGACAATGAGCTCTACAAGAAAGGATACTCCACACCTTTCCTCAAATGCATAGCATACCCAGAAACAGAGAGGGTACTTGCAGAGCTCCATGAGGGAGAGGCGGGGTGCCATGAAGGAGCAAGGTCAATAAGCCGAAAGGTTTACAACCTAGGATACTATTGGCCATCATTGAGCAAAGAAGTAGCAGACTTGGTACAAAAATGTGATCACTGCCAAAGGTACTCCAGAAATATAACAGCCCCACCAGCAAAGCTAAGCTCCATCTCAGGAGCCTGGCCTTTCGCACAATGGGGGATTGATTTGATAGGCCCCCTACCAAAAACAAAAGGTCAGAAGACTTGCATAATTGTTGCAATAGACTACTTCTCCAAGTGGATAGAAGCAAAGGCAATGGGGAAGACAACAGACGACCAAGTCGTCAACTTCATCCAATCTCACATTGTCTCGAGGTATGGGGTGCCAAAAGCAATAATAAGTGACAATGGCCCACAATTCAAGAGCAAGAAGTTACAGTGGTATTGCGAAAGACTGAATATAGATCACCGTTTCGCATCAGTGAAGCACCCCCAGACAAACGGACAAGTAGAATCGGCAAACAAGATAGTGCTAGATGGCCTAAAGAAACGACTCCACGCCACCAAGGGAAGTTGGGTAGATGAACTGGAAAATGTCCTATGGGCAGTGCGAACAACACCAAAGATATCCACAGGAGAAACACCATTTGGCTTGGTATACGGAACTGAAGCGGTGGCACCAGCAGAAATAGCTGTACAATCACTGAGGACCAAGTACTTTGAGGAGCACGAGAACAACAAAGCAAGGCTTTTAGATTTAGACATGGTGGAGGATAAAAGGTGGAATTCAGAAGAAGCACAGACACGAATGCGCCTTGTCTCAGCAAGATACTACAACCGTCAAGTCAAGGAGAGACAATTCCACGTAGGAGAACTGGTACTAAGAAGGAATGAGTTCTCACACTTGGACCAAGTCAGAAAATTATCTCCAAAATGGGAAGGACCCTACAAGATAGCGTCAGTCCCCTACGTCAACGCCTACCGCCTCGAAGATGGGGAGGGGTATATCTCCACAAACACCTTCAGTGGAGAGCACCTAAAGAAGTACTACGTATAAGAAGGAAGCACAAGCAAGAGACCATATCCTTAGTTTCATATCTAGCATTTTGCTTGTTTTAGCTCTACAAGCTTTTCAAAAACAACTCTAGAGAAGGAGAACTCACGAAGTTACTCCAACTCTACAACTATCTTTGATCTCCTACAAAGGATGTCTTGGTGCACCAAGGCATCCCGAGTGTACAAAAACATGAATGCTCCTAAGAGAGTAGTAGTTTACCAGTGAATGTGATGTTACAATCACCAAGTTATCCTTACACAGATATGACTTCAAGTCAACAACCTTCGACGCCCCCAAGAGCGTATCTTGAGAGTAGTCTTCGTACTACGACATTCGACGCCCCCAAGAGCGTATCTTGAGAGTAGTGTTCATACTACGAATTCGACGCCACCAAGAGCGTATCTTGAGAGTAGTCTTCGTACTACGACATTCGACGCCCCCAAGAGCGTATCTTGAGAGTGGTTTCCAAAAACTACGAACCTCGACGCCCCCAAGAGCGTATCTTGAGAGTAGTGTTCATACTACAACCTTCGACGCCCCCAAGAGCGTATCTTGAGAGTAGTTATTACACTACGACTTCGACGCACCAAGAGCGTATCTTGAGAGTGGTTTCCAAAAACTACGAATTCGACGCCCCCAGGAGCGTATCTTGAGGTAGATTTGCAACCTACCAGATTCGACGCCCCCAAGAGCGTATCTTGAGGTAGAAAAAACACTACCAGTTCGACGCCCCCAAGAGCGTATCTTGAGGTAGATTTCAAACTACCAGTTCGACGCCCACCAAGAGCGTATCTTTGGTCTAACCTGAGCCCTCCGGGAGCCTATCCTGTGAAACGTTAAGTGCCGTCCGAGAGCCTGTCTCGTGAACAGTTTGACACCCGTCAAGAAGGTATGGTATTGGTGGACTAACCTGTGCCCTCCGGGAGCCTATCCTGTGAAACGTTAAGTGCCGTCCGAGAGCCTGTCTCGTGAACAGTTTGACACCCGTCAAGAAGGTATTGTATTGGTGGACTAACCTGCGCCCTCCGGGAGCCTATCCTGCGAAACGTTAAGTGCCGTCCGAGAGCCTGTCTCGTGAACAGATTTCGACGCCCACCAAGAGCGTATCTTTGGTCTAACAGTACAACGTATACCGTGTAAGGGGTATCAGAAAAGATCATCGTACCATGCTTAGAAGGATACCATGAGAAAGAAATTTCTAAGTAAAGTAATGTGAAGAACAAATAATGTTTTTTCTTTATGAAGTTACAGGTATGACATGAAGGAAACCACGAAAGAAGAATAAGTAAAGGAAATATACCAAGGGAAGGTTCCATACCCAAAGAGCCATACACAAGGCACAAGGAGGCATCATAAGAAGAGACATAAGCACACGGCCATGTACACAACGAGTAGAGACAAGTGTATCACACAAAGAAGGCAACACTAAGAAAGATGGAGTTTTAAACTCTAAAGACAACCACAACTCACAAACACATGAGACTACCACAAGAAATAAGGGTACTATTCCCTTATCTTCGCAATATGCTTAATAGCAAAGTCTGACAAATCACCAAGTCGAGAAAAAGGAAAGTCAGGAGCAATCATATGAATACGCTCAAGAATCTTCTTCAAGGAAATACGTTTCGCCACAGAGCAACGAACATCCATAGCAGCCTGATAAGCAGAAGAGGCCTTATATTCAGCAATGGCACACTCCTTCGCCTCCATACAAAACATTTCCTCCAGAGAGACTAACTCAGCAGCCCGGAGTGTCTCATCACGATAAGACCTTTGTTTCAACGCCTCAACCTCTTCATTGAGAAGAACAATGCGACCCTCCAAGTCTCGGCACCGCAAATCAGTGATACGGCTATGCTCCAAACAGCTAATAAGATTGGATTTAAGAGAGACACAAATGTCCTCATATACCTTCCTCTCCTCAGCAAGATCAATAGCAAGGGTGGATAAATTAACAAGGTCGGCCATACCCTGCAACAAAAATAAAAGATGAGGCGGATAACACATGAAGAAGAAGTATGCCGAAGGATAAAACAGTTTGTAACATTACAGGAGCATAACGAGCCAACACATCACGAGCCAACTCATAAGTTGCCTCCAACCCTTTGGAGAGGGACACACGATCAGCAGGAGGAACAGCAGACTGCAGAACACGAACTCCAACTTCAGGAGTTTGTAAAGAAGATTGATTGTCAAAACGAGCCCCACGCCCATAATAAGGCGCCCACTCGGACCCGACAATCCCATCAACAGGGGGACGAGACAGCTCCTTCCGACTCAGACGCGGAAGACGAAGTCTACCTATAACAAAGCACAGAGTAAATACCAAGGTACACTAAAGAAACTCAGTTGCTCAAGGACTCACCAAACAAGGAGGAAGGAAAAGACGGATCCCGGACCTTCGATTGGGGGGCATCAATATAGAAAGAAGATGGCACCCTAACGTCACCACCCTTACCTTCAGTTAGAGAACACCTCCCCGCACCATAGAAAACTGATCTTTTTGCAATCGAAGATCCGGTCCCGGAAGTAACCACTCCCACACGTACTGGCCTCTTACTCCTCATCAATCACCAGAAAGTTCTGCTGACCGGAAAAAACACAGGCTCAGCCCAAGGAAAACAGAAAGCAAACAATGGACAAGAGATACGAACTCATTTCCCTAAATGATGGATACAAAGTCAAAAGACAAGAATAGAAAGACGACAAGAAAGACCCCATCAGCCAATAGGCAGAGGCAGGGGGCAGGGGGAGATAGTCATAACTCCCAGCATAAGGAGACCCCATCAGCCAATAGGCAGAGGCAGGGGGCAGGGGGAGATAGTCATAACTCCCAGCATAAGGAGACCCCATCAGCCAATAGGCAGAGGCAGGGGGCAGGGGGAGATAGTCATAACTCCCAGCATAAGGAGACCCCATCAGCCAATAGGCAGAGGCAGGGGGCAGGGGGAGATAGTCATAACTCCCAGCATAAGGAGACCCCATCAGCCAACAAGCAGAGGCAGGGGGCAGGAGGAGATAGTCATAACTCCCAGCATAAGGAGACCTCGTCAGCCAATAGGCAGAGGCGGGGAGACAAAGGAAGATAGTTACAAACCCCAGCACAGAGAGACCCACGGGCCAACAAGCGAAGATAAGGGGCAAAAGGAGATAATTATAATCCCAACATGGAGGACTTCACCCGCCGGTAAGCGGAAACATGAAGGTAAAAAGATGGAAAAATGACGAATCAAACAGGACTATATTATCATGAAGACATACAAATCAAGAACGAGACGAGTAAGGAAACGATTGAAGGAGAAGCATAATTAAATCTCTCAAAGGCAACGCTTACACAAAAAGAGAAGACACGTACCTCAATGCAACGCACGCCCCGAGAAACAAGCTTGACCAGAAATCCCACCGCCAAAAGGAAAAGAAGAGAAAAGGACAATGAGAATGAGGTAATCACTTCTCCTTTTATAATACAGAGGATTAGGGTTTTTCTAGAGTCGCCAAATCAACACCGTTGATTTTTAGAATGGAAAATTTCAAGGGACAAGATTCAAAAACTAGTTCCCATCAACCATGGTTAAACTCACACTTACCATAGTTGACATCTACTAAGGTTTATTTCCTAGTATCCCATACTTAGGAAAATTTTAGACCAAAACTGAAATTTTTCATCACTAAGATAAAATCCCGGCACGAAATTGGAAGCGTAAGTTATTTAGTTGCACTCGTATCACACCCCGGTGCAAGTTTGTATTTTTTGAGTATACACCTGTAGCAGAGATAAGTTTATCACTCCCACCTCAGACGGACGTGTGTCTAGGCACACGTCCGTGCTACTCTGACGTTTACAATTCCTCTATCTCAGTATACAGGGGGGCAGGGTCAGAGGCACGCATCTAAGGGTAAGCAGACATTCAGACAAAGAAGGTAAAATCCCGGTTTCAAATTGCGCGTGTCATACCATCCTGAAATAGAGTCAATCAAGGGTTAGGCCATTGGTTGACTCGGGGGCATGTGATGGATATACGCCCAATTTGAACCCGTTGACTTCCGAACCGTTGTATTTTTATCGTCCCATTTATGATTGCAAATCGAAACTTCAACCCGGACACTTCGCGAGAACACCAACGGCTCGGACGGGGCCGAAGCGCCCGTCCGACAACGAAGAACTCACCTAGGTGAGGTCGGGTGGCCACACCCGACCTCCCCTAGGGGAGATCGGGTCAGCCAACCCGATCTCCCCTAGGGGAGATCGGGTGGACCAACCCGATCTCTCCTAGGAGAGATCGGGTCAGCCGACCCGATCTCTCCTAGGAGAGATCGGGTCGGCCAACCCGATCTCTCCTAGGAGAGATCGGGTTGGCCAACCCGATCTCTCCTAGGAGAGATCGGGTCGGCTGACCCGATCCCTCCTAGGAGGGATGGGGTTGGCCAACCCCACCCTCCCTAGGAGGGGTTGGGTGCCCTCACCCAACCCCTACCCTTGGGGGTCGGATTCCTCCCCCCCCAAGGGTCCCGACACCCCTCTCAGACGCCCATGCTCGGTCCAGTCTGCCTACCTCCTCCGAATCCTAAGGTCTTAATTATATACTTAAAGGTTAATTAATTGTGTTTAGAGGTTAACGATGTCATTAAGCCACCTTAATGACACCGTTGCCTATAAATACCCCACCTTCACAACTCATTTGGACATCTTGGCCATTTGAACAATTTAGCTCTGACATCTCTCTAGCTTTATCTCTCTAGAAATATAGTTCTGACTTAGGCATCGGAGAGGGTTCACCAGGCACCACCCCCCCCTCCTCCGTGTCTGGTATTGCCCCTTTTGCAGGGCAAAGGGAGAGAAGAAGAGAAGGAACCAAGGGAAGAAGGAAAGGAAGAAGGACATAGACAAAGGCAAGACAACTCGAGAAGACCGGATCATACACATCCCCCATAAGGAGTGAGATCAAAGCCGACACCCCGTTGACCTAGATCTCATAACTTAACAGTCTGGACCGTCCCTCTCGGTGACTTGTAAACCCTATACGCCTACACAACACGTGTCGAACTCTCCGACGTCAACTCTAAGCTCGTCAACGTCTGGTTCACATTTTCACAATTAAACCGACATTGGACCGTTCAAAACCCGGTCTGATTCCAAGGTTTCATATAAATAGGGGCCCTTATTATTTCATTTCACAACTAAGTTGACCTCGAAGCTCTGACCTCTCTCTAATCTTTATCTCTCTACAGTTCTAATTTAAACTTCGGAGAGGGCTCATCGCACTCCCCCCCCCCCTATGCGTGGTGTGCGATACTGCCCCTCGTGCAGGTATCCGAAGACGCACGTATACCGGCACGTGCAAAAGCCCGCTACCTCGACGACCCGAAGCACATACACCAGGACCCGACTCTCCATCAATTAAAGGATCCAACAGTCACTAATTCGGATTCCATCGTTGACAGCGCGACACAAGATTTCTTCTTTCTCATCAATGAAATGGTGGCATTAGCAAGGAGAAATACTCCTGCTGAGGTGGACTTACGATCATCCGGATCACCGCCATGGTCAGCGTCACTGAACCCAGTCAATTCTAATTTACCACCCTTTTAGCACAAAGCGTAGTCGGCAATACCTTTCAGGTATAAAAATATTCGTTTCACAACCTTTAGATGTTGAGTTCCAGGATCTGTTTGGAATCGTGCTACTAGGCCCATAGCATAAGAGATGTCTGCACGAGTGCATTGCATGGCATACATTAAGCTGCCAACCATACTTAAATATTTTGCACTTTTCATTTGTTCACGCTCAGCCTGGTTCTTCGGGCCATCATGCTTCGACAGCGCGCACCCGAACACAACCGGCGTATACACAGGTTTGGCATCATGTAGTCAAAAGCTTTTCAACAACTTGTTGATATAGGATTCCTGTGAGAGACATAGCTTTCAAGAAGCACGATCCTTAGCAATCTTAATGCCTAGGATGTACGTGGCTTCTACTCGGTCTCGGATTTCCACCTCCGAGATTAATTCCACGGTTATGACTACCGGGAACCGAGTTGGTCGTACCACTCCCACTGGGTACAGTTACTGTAGGTAGTTGAGGTAAAATTTGATTTTCATCCACCGGTTCAGTAACATGATCATCAGGTCCGACTTGATTGACTCCTCCCACTGGATTTATTATGAAGATTTCCCCATCTTCATTTACCATATCGTTCACTTGTATTGCTGCCTCAAATCTCCCACTCGAAGCGAGTGGGACCTGATCATCATCATTCTCTAGTTCAATCAATACTGCTTACGTTGATATTTATAATGCTATGGAAGTTTATCCTCAAGTTATGTAATGTCTCATGTTCGACCACGTCACCCAGCTATTACACATGTATGCTTTAGGAATACTTTTCAGTATTCCAATAGATACTATGTGCGAGTTATTTGCAACATAAATGTCGCAGTCCTTAGTAAGATCCCTCTCATTACCAATAGCTCACATGGTGTCGTGTTACCAATCAATCTGTTGAATAACTTCACCACATGATTTGCAGTTAACTATAACTCACCTTTGAAAGGGAGGTTATTAGTTAAACTTGCGAAATCATGGTACTGACCTTATTTATGAAGTGTATGTCGTTTTAATGCTTCGCCAATTTTTTATCGTTAAAGGCGAATAGTGGGAGACGTTGTTTCCTTGTCATTGCTCATTCCTACCCCAATGTGTTATCCACCATGGACCGTGCATTAGGTTTTCACCTTGTGCTCGTTGAAATTCTCTATGAGAATTTGTATGAGTAAAAAAAACCCTTGAATGGGTGTTCGTGCAAATGAAAATTTATTTCAAGCATTAAACCAAGAACACAGTTTTATATTGAATTTTGTAATTTGAATCGATGTGTTCCATCTCTCGAGGAACACGCGTGCATTGCGCGCGCATCACCAGGATCACCCATGGTAAAATCGTTTCGTATTCGAATTCCAATTTTAATCGGTACCGTACATGTTCATCATTACTATTTTAATTTTATAAAGGAGTACTAACAAATAAGGATTATAAAGCATCACACCTAGATCAGCAATGTACTGGACAGTAGCTATAAGATCGAGCGGCTCGAGGCGAATTAAATGAATAATTTCATACTCAATTTAAGCATTCATTACATGCCCAAAATAAAGGTTCCTGTTATTCACGAGGAAACCTTTTTAGTTCAAGTGTATTCATTACTGGAAAAAGGTTTAAGCAAGTAAGGACAATTTTTAACATCTAGTCCTTATTTATTTGGGGTATCATCTCCGTCTTTACGCTCATTCCTCTTCTCGGTCCTGTAATTCTAAAGAAGGATTTGAATTACTCTTGAGAATCGGGAACTTGACGAGAATATATAACTTTTGTCATTATTTCTCTGAACGTACCTTAGGAGGATTGGTACAGCCAGAAGCCAGGTGGCTTTTCCCTCCACACCTGAAGCACGTGCGAGATTCCTCTCGACGTGCGCGCTTATTCTGCTTGTTCTTACTACCATTTTGCTTAGGTTTGAATTTTTTTTTGTGAGTTTGGACCAGATGATTTGTTAGCCTTTTTTTGAAGGTCTTTACTATTTCTCTTGCTCTTACCCTTTTGCATAGCCGGGGAGGATGTTGCAATGTGCATCTCAGATCTGGGCTTTTCAGCCTTGAGTCTATCATCTTCCAGCTCGAGATGAGCTCGCACCTTCTCGAGGTATCGACATGGGTGGCATGAGTAAGGTGCATTTTCATGCTGCTCCAAGAGTCCAGTAAAGAGCGGATGACACACTGGACCTTCTGATCCTCAGACAGGATTTCTCCTGCTTCCTTGAGTTCAGCAAGCATGTTAGACATTTGTCTAATGTGCTCCTGCGTCGTATGCTTAGGATTCATCTTGTATGAGTCTAAAGAGATGTTTAACGATCGCTTCTGGGTCGTGGTGTATGTTAGGTTATAAAGTCTAGGTCAACGGGTCGTCAATCTAGAATTTATCTCCCACTAATGAAATGTCGGGTTCAGTGCTCCTAGGACTAGTCGTTCTGATCCGTGCCCTTATACTCCCTTGGGGTAGTCGTTCTGATCCCTGCCCTTATACTCTCTTGGGGTAGTCGTTCTGATATGTGTCCTTCTCTTCTCTCCTTCTGACCTCCTTTCCTTCTCTCCTTCTGACCTCCTTTCCTTCTCTCCTTCTGACCTCCTTTCCTTCTCTCCTTCTGACCTCCTGAGGCTTGTACTTCTTACCCCTGGGGCTTGTCCTACTGCTCTATGCTCTTCTGCTTCCTTGGTTCTCCTCTCCTTGCCACCCTGCAAGAGGGGCAATACCAGGCACAGAGGGGGGGGTGGTGCCTGATGAACCCTCTCCAATGCCTAAGTCAATACGGTTTTAGAGAGATAAAGCTAGAGAGATGTCAGAGCAAAATTGTGCAACTTGCCAAGATGTCCTAATGAGTTGTGAAGGTGGGGTATTTATAGGCAACGGTGTCATTAAGGTGGCTTAATGACATCGTTAACCTTTAAACACAATTAATTAACCTTTAAGCACATAATTAAGACCTTAGGATTCGGAGAAGGTAGGCGGAGTGGACCGAGTGTGGGAGTCCGAAAATGGTGCCGGGGCCCTTGGGGGGAGGAGAAATCCAACCCCCAAGGGTAGGGGTTGGGTGAGGGCACCCAACCCCTCCTAGGGAGGATGGGGTTGGCCAACCCCATCCCCCCTAGGGGAGATCGGGTTGAAATTTCGATTTACAATCATAAATGGGACGATAAAAATGTAACGGTTCGGAAGTCAACGGGTTCAAATTGGGCGTATATCCATCACATGCCCCCGAGTCAACCAATGGCCTAACCCTTGATTGACTCTATTTTAGGATGGTATGACACGCGCAATTTGAAACCGGGGTTTTACCTTCTTTGTCTGAATGCTTGCTTACCCATGGATGCATGCCTCTGACTCTGCCCCCTGTCTTATGAGATAGAGGAATTGTAAACGTCAGAGTAGTACGAACGTGTGCCTAGGCACGTGTCCGTCTGAGGTGGGAGTAATAAACCTATCTTTGCCGCAGGCGTATACTCAAAGAATACATGTTCACATAGGAATGCAATATGAATGCAACTAAGTGACTTATGCTTCAATTTCATGCCGGGATAAGTCTAAGTGAAGAAAAATTTCAATTTTGGTCCGAAATTTTTCTAAGTATGGGATACTAGAAAATATGCCTATAGGATGTTAACTAGGAGTGAACATGGACATATCATGAACATGAGGATGTGTACTAGCATACATGCAAGTAGGAACATAAGGATGGGAGTGAGTGGAGACATGCTGCGATTGTAGTCATGAATGTATGCATGAATATATGGCGGCCACGAGCATGGACGTCTAAATGTTTGAACACATGGGAGTGTGTATGTGAGCATGCATATGAGTGCAAGAATGAACATGTATGTATGCATGGACGGGTTGTGAGTATGAGCATGAGTGATGACATTGATGTACCTGTAGATGTTAATCATGAATATGAGCATAAGTGCAAAGGTGAGAGCATAGACCTCTCCTTTTCTTGAGGGTGGGAACTCTGCCACTCAATGGGACACAACGTTCCGCCTCCCTCGTACTAGCGTGAGCATTGTCCATTAATCTCGACCTTCGGCACGTGTAACATTTTTCCTTCATTCGTTGGAGCGTGTGTATAACTCTTGACCTTTACCCTGCAATTTGTTCCCCATAAAAGTGAGGGTGAAAAAGCTTACAAGCTTTCTTCTTACCGCCGCGAGCGAAGGGGTCTATTGACATGTGTTAAGGGTTGACCCTTCCTTCGGATGTGCTGGAGCGTTGCTCCATTTGGGGAAACTAAAAGTTCGCCCTCTTCCCTTGGTGTTAAGGTTGCCCCCGTAGTAGGCGTATCTCGCCCCTCCATGAGTAAGGGTCGATCTTTGCGTTGGTTGCTCGTATAGATGACTCACTTTTTGGGAAGCTTTCTTCTTCAGACAGGGAGACCTTGAAGATCGTTTTCCAAGGTAGTCAGACCAAATCTGACCGTCCGTTGAATCAGATGAGAGGGAAGGACCCTCTAGTTCTGCTTATCAGGCCTAGAAATTTTTCTAAGTCAGGGATGGCTGCTAATGCTTCCAGTATGTTCTTTTTCCCTTCTCTTTTCTTTGTGATATATTTATGATTGTTCTCATGCTGCTTCCTTCTTGTTGTTAGAGCGTTCTTCCCTGGTTACCGAATGGTTCTTGTGGTGGGTGAGAGTTCAAGTCAATCTAAATCCAAGGCACGGAAACCTGACTCTGAGGTCGGGCCCTCGGCTGCCAAGGAGAAGGAAACCGCGAGAGGCTCTCCTTCAAGTGCCCCTTTGCTGACTCCCTCCCATGATAAGGAGGTAGTGGTTGAAGAGGCGCCCTCTTTGCTTGACAAAAGGGAACGACCTGTGGCTGGCGATGGGGTGATCATAGGTCTTGATGTCTCTGCTCTATCCCCTGCCCCCCAGCCGAGGGGCCGAGTCTCAAGTTTATTTCATCTTCGTATGGATTTGACGACTTTTGAAGGTGTCTTTGTCTTTCCTATGGGTTATGTTATTAACCCCTGCGTTGAAGATTTTTCTTTTGGTGATGGGTGTGATCATCACCTTTCATTGAGGTTCCTTTCTCTTGCCATGGCTCTGATTAAGATAGCGAATTCTTGCTTTGGAGTTTGGTGGAGACTGCTCTTGAGTTAGCCTCTACTAGTATCGTAGTTGTGATCGTTGTGGGGATCGTTTTGTTATATGCCCTTCAATAGTGCTTGTCGTGATTCTTTGCTTCATGGTTGATTTCGTGAGATATGGAGGTTGTCTTCATAATGAGGACGTCTCCTTCCTAGTATCACCCAGTGGGTTGAAATATAAGTGCCTACCTTTGATGAGCGTACGAAGGGTGTTGTTTTTCCCTTTTTCTTGAACCTCCTCCTAAGGCTAGGCGTAGCCTTTTGATGTTCGTGGTCGGGATGGTGTCTTTACAATGCATGTCTTTGACAGATGTTTTATGACGTGCTGTCATGATAATCACTTCGGGGTATGTGGACGTGATAGCCACTTCGTGATGTGTCGGAGTGATAGCCCTTCTGTAGTGTGTGGACATGATAGCCAGTTCAGGGTATGTGGACATGATAGCCACTTCAAGGTATGTGGACATGATAGCCACTTCAAGATATGTGGACATGATAGCCACTTCAGGGTATGTGGACATGATAGCCACTTCAGGGTATGTGGACATGATAGCCACATCACGATGTATGGAGTTGTGCTTTAGTATTCCTTTCTCGTTGGAGAGCCTTTATTGCTATAGCTGCCATACCTGCCATCTCATCAAGAAAAAACATTATGTGTTCTTTATACAACCTTACTTTAAGATTACTTTACTTAGAAACTTCTTTCTCATGGTATCCTTCTGAGCATGGTATCCTTCTAAGAATGGTATCCTTCTAAGCATGGTGGGATGATCTCTTCTGATACCCCTTACACGGTATACGTTGTACTGTTAGACCAAAGATACGCTCTTGGTGGGCGTCGAAATCTGTTCACGAGACAGGCTCTCGGACGGCACTTAACGTTTCACAGGATAGGCTCCCGGAGGGCACAGGTTAGTCCACCGATACGTTCTTGACGGGTGTCAAAATCTGTTCACGAGACAGGCTCTCGGACGGCACTTAACGTTTCACAGGATAGGCTCCCGGAGGGCTCAGGTTAGACCAAAGATACGCTCCTGGTAGGCGTCGAACTGGTAGTTTGAAATCTACCTCAAGATACGCTCTTGGGGGCGTCGAACTGGTAGTGTTTTTTCTACCTCAAGATACGCTCTTGGGGGCGTCGAATCTGGTAGGTTGCAAATCTACCTCAAGATACGCTCCTGGGGGCGTCGAAATCGTAGTTTTTGGAAACCACTCTCAAGATACGCTCTTGGTGCGTCGAATTCGTAGTGTAATAACTACTCTCAAGATACGCTCTTGGGGGCGTCGAAGGTCGTAGTATGAACACTACTCTCAAGATACGCTCTTGGGGGCGTCGAAGTTCGTAGTTTTTGGAAACCACTCTCAAGATACGCTCTTGGTGCGTCGAAGGTCGTAGTGTAATAACTACTCTCAAGATACGCTCTTGGGGGCGTCGAAGGTCGTAGTATGAACACTACTCTCAAGATACGCTCTTGGGGGCGTCGAATCTGTTCGCGGGATAGGCTCCCGGAGGGCACAGGGTTCGTAGTTTTAGAACTACTCTCAAGATACGCTCTTGGGGGCGTCGAATGTGTTTGCGGGATTGGCTCCCGGAGGGCTCATAATATTACCTTATCTTGTGTCCCTTCTCATGTATGGTGCATTTTTGGTATGCTTTTCGAGTCTTTACTTGACTTCTCCTTCTACGATATTGCCTGTTACCACGCTTTTTCTTCAATATGGGAGATCACCTCTCGAGGGCGATGTTTGTGTGTTGCCAACTTAGGACGAGTTCGTATAGGGAGTTGATGATGTTTTCCTCTTATGTGACCTCTTCTAGGAGAAGTGGTATTGCATGTTCCTGTGATCTTCTGCCTCTAATCTCTTCTTTTACACTTAGGTGGACTACCAAGCACTTATTCGTTTGGTGCCCCCCAAGTTGCTTGGTGGTCACACCGCCTTTCATATTTGGCCGTTGAAGGCCCCTCGTTCATTTTCTTGGTTGGGTACCCCTTATGCTCGGGGCTCCCTTGTCTGCTTCTTTGAATGCGACGAGTGTCCCTTGTAGGATTTACTCTTTCTCATGCTTGCTTGTTTCAGTCATAGGCATGGTTTGGATGATGCTTTTGTCGGATGTGTCTTTGGAGGTTGTGTGGAAGAGCTTTTGCTTTGGGTGGGTGGGGGTGGATTTCATTCTTTTGATAACCAGGATGCGGCAGTGTCTGTATCCTAGGGGTGCTTGTAAATTCTTTCCCCCCTTCCTTGTGCTTTAGGTTGAAAAGCTCTCTCATAGAATGGCGTCTTGAGTTGTTAATCTCATAGGTGTGTTTCAGACTAGTCAATCTGATCCATGCTCTTTGCTCGTGCATGGGGGGGGGGGGGGGGGGGTCTGACCGGGCTGTGATAACCTTGGAGTGTTGTGGCACTTAGTGTGCTTTGCCTTTTCCTTTACATTGGAGTATTCTTCAATGCCTTTAGGGAGTGTCACATTGGTCATGCTCCTCCCACCTTGAATCTTGATTATAGACTTCCTTTGAACTAGGACTTGAACCTAAAAAGGATGTTTTCCTTTAGGTTTGCAAGTGATGCTCCATGATTTTCCATGGGTTTGCCCTCGTATTGGCTATTCCTTGTTGGATAACTTCATTAGAGGCTGCATTTGTATTGCGTACGTATACGTGTTTGAGGTGTGTTGAGCTGACAAGTCTCTCCTTTTTTGTTTTGTCATAACCTTCATTCATCATGTATTCGGCGTATGGCCTTAGAGGCGGGATATTTTTCTAGTGCCCCTTTTATCGGGGTTCTCCTCTTGATGGGATGCCAGAGTCAAATGTCTTATCATTTGCAGACAAGGTGGTTGATCGGGATGTGCGTCTAGTGTGAGGGTCGATCTTGAAACCTTACTCCCCAAGCTTTAGAGCTCTTCTTTGGTTGATCTTGTAGAACTATTATCCTGCCCTAAGGCTCTTGGTAGGAGATGTATCTCCTTTTTCACACTCTATTTCTTGCACTATCTCCTTTGCTAAACTTGCATCTTTAGAGTTTCTCTCTTGGTGCATGACTTCAATGACAGGATTTTCTACCGATGTTTATTCTATTAGGACTTGTATCCTTGGTTGCCTTCCTTTCTTGTGAGATGGCGAAGGAGTGTTTGTGAACACTCCAATGTGTCGTACTTGGTAGAGGTATGCGCCTAATCTTTATGGCGCTGTCTTGAATCTTCGTGTACCTATCTCTGATGAACATGTTATTCATTGCATATATAATACGGAGTCCAAGGATCTCCGGGTTAGGATCATATTTTGAGAACAGAGACATAGTCATCTATTAGATAACCTCTTTATCTACGGAGTTTATTTTTGCAAGAATAAATGCAAGGATACTTGTAAGGATACTTTTAAGGATATGTGTTCCATCCTTATTCCTGGTTCATTTGCAGTGCCGTGTCCCTAATGGGTGTGTTGATGTTCTGACCACCTTTACTAGTAGGGGGTCCTTTGGTATTAGGTATGCCTGACTCTTCTCTAATATCATCAATGGTTGGTCATGGGAGATGTCTGACGGACTCCCCTCATGTACTATGGTTCTCTTCATGTCAAAGTTGGTGATTCCCTCTCTTATGACTAACATATCATTGTGTGGAAATACTATGTTTTCCATATCCCTTTTTAAAAGCTTGATGATGGTGTCACCGTTCTTCCTTTGCTAGGCTTGGTGTCCTTGAGGGTTTTTGATGGAGGTGTATTCCATTATCTGGGATGAGCTTTCTAAGTGTAGTTGTATCTCCTGGCTATTTAGTGAAATCATAAAGATCCGCTGGAGGTGTTTGCCTCTGATGGTGGGTGTTACCCATGTGATATGGTTTCCTCCATTTTTGGAGGGATGTGTTCGCGGCTACCCCCTCTTGTGCTAATGGGCGTTTGTGGGGAGGGCATGTTGTGACTGGTGCCCCCCTTGCATACCAATGCCAGATGGGATCCTTTGACGGGCTTGGCCCTAGGATGCTTAGTGGAAGGTTGTAGTAGGGGTAATCATTTGTGACCTTCATGGTAGTTCCTCTATAGGATGTTGGGAGTGCTCAACTTATTTTTGTAAGTGAGCCTTCCATCTTGTGATCTTTCCCAGAAACTTGACCTTATAGGTGTTCTTTGGGATTGAGGAATCTGTTGCTTGTGCATCTCTTGATTGGCGACGGCCTTTTACTGATTCTTCTAGTGGTCCACCTGTGTATATATATATCACGGAGCCCGAAGGCGTCCGGTATGGTCATTCTTGGAAAACATGTTGATATCAAGTATCAAAATCTACCCCTTTTAGGGAGTTGACTTGTTATGCAGTTAAATTAAATAAGAGGATATGGGAAGGATATGGGTGTGGGGTGTTGATATCCCCTGCTTCCTTGGTAATGTAATTGTTTTCCTCTGTTAGTCTGTGTGTATTTCTTCCACTTGAGGAATATAAGGTCGCATCCTTGCAAGGTGGACTATGTGGAGGTGTATCCTTCATGTATGCTATGTGCGATCTCACTCTACTATGTCTCTCCATGAGGCTTCCCATTGTAGTAGCTATGTGCTGACGTGGTGTGGTACTCTATGAGTCCCCTGTTCAAATCCTTGTCTTTTCAACTCCTCCCCTGTCCTAGGGGGATGTGTGCCAAGGGTTGTCATGCACAAGGGGTTTGGATCTGTTGTGCTGTATCATGGGTAGGTGGTTGCCTTGTTGTGTTGTTGGGACTATGTCCCTTCCTTTGAGCTTTCCTTGGTATGTCCCTTAGTCATGTCTGTAGTGATACGGACTGTATGTGTACATTGCCAGGGTGGATGTTGGAACTCCTATATCCTTGTTGGTCTGGCATGTATGTCCTCCCTTAGTGCGGTGTATGTCCCTGTTGGGGTACTTGGTTGAATCCATGCCTCCTTGGAGGTCTTGCCTGTCTATCTGCCCCCATGGGGGTGTATGCCCTGGCATCCTGCTGTGTCTGTTGCTGCCTTGGAGGCACAAATTGCTGTCTTCCCTCTAGGAGTGGCTCTGGTTATCTCTCATTTGTTCTTCTCGCTGCCTTGTTCGAGGGTGCGAGTGGTGTTCTTCTTCTGGGTCTTGTTCTTCCTCATGAACTTCTTCTTCTTCATGCTGGTGTTGCCTTCTCTGCCTGTTCCTCAGAGTTTCTATATGGGCTAGCAGCTCATCCAATGCGTTCATCAACCTCGGAGTCACTGTCTGTGCCCCTTGCGAGTATGCGGACCTTATGTTGGTTGTGTGGGCACGATTGTCGTTCCTTTGAGTTAATATTCCATATGGATACCCTTGAGGTTGTGCCTCATAGTAGTACCCCTGTGGAGGTGCCGTGTATTGGGATGGCACTCCTTGTTGCCCCCCTGTCCCTGCGGCTTCCTAGTCAATGGAGTTGGAGCTGTGGAAGCCTCCTCCCTGCTTGTTAGGCTGGGGTGCCTGTGGGGCTACCTGAGGATCTGGTGTGCAGGCTGTTTCTCTGGGTTAGGCTGCCTTGCTGGAGGTATAGGCTGTCTCCCTCACCTATTGCCCCCAGGTGGGCGGTGATGCCTAGATACTAAGTTGTTCGTCATCGCTCTTGTTATTGCCAGACTTTCTGTTCGAAGCCCACAGACGGCGCCAAGTGTTAGGTTATAAAGTCTAGGTCAACGGGTCGTCAATCTAGAATTTATCTCCCACTAATGAAATGTCGGGTTCAGTGCTCCTAGGACTAGTCGTTCTGATCCGTGCCCTTATACTCCCTTGGGGTAGTCGTTCTGATCCCTGCCCTTATACTCTCTTGGGGTAGTCGTTCTGATATGTGTCCTTCTCTTCTCTCCTTCTGACCTCCTTTCCTTCTCTCCTTCTGACCTCCTTTCCTTCTCTCCTTCTGACCTCCTTTCCTTCTCTCCTTCTGACCTCCTGAGGCTTGTACTTCTTACCCCTGGGGCTTGTCCTACTGCTCTATGCTCTTCTGCTTCCTTGGTTCTCCTCTCCTTGCCACCCTGCAAGAGGGGCAATACCAGGCACAGAGGGAGGGGTGGTGCCTGATGAACCCTCTCCGATGCCTAAGTCAGTACGGTTTTAGAGAGATAAAGCTAGAGAGATGTCAGAGCAAAATTGTGCAACTTGCCAAGATGTCCTAATGAGTTGTGAAGGTGGGGTATTTATAGGCAACGGTGTCATTAAGGTGGCTTAATGACATCGTTAACCTTTAAACACAATTAATTAACCTTTAAGCACATAATTAAGACCTTAGGATTCGGAGAAGGTAGGCGGAGTGGACCGAGTGTGGGAGTCCGAAAATGGTGCCGGGGCCCTTGGGGGGAGGAGAAATCCAACCCCCAAGGGTAGGGGTTGGGTGAGGGCACCCAACCCCTCCTAGGGAGGATGGGGTTGGCCAACCCCATCCCCCCTAGGGGAGATCGGGTTGAAGTTTCGATTTACAATCATAAATGGGACGATAAAAATGTAACGGTTCGGAAGTCAACGGGTTCAAATTGGGCGTATATCCATCAGTGTAAACACCAAACCCTGCTTTGAGACCATCCCATAGGTCCTTAGCAAACTCAGTATGATCATACTCGTAGAGTATGTCATCTTCCAGCATCGACGTCAAGGCAGAACGAACTTCCAGGTCTTTGGCATTCCATTTATCATAGGATGCCTTATGTGCATCACCGAGGTCTCTTTCTGGCCTAACTTTTTTAGTTGTTAAATGGTCCAACCCTTTCATTTCAGTCATCACCATCTTTGCAAGCTTATTCCAGATCTTATAGTTCTTACCATTCAATCTCACTCCCTTATTTAATTGGGAGATGACATTGCTAATCGCAGTCATTGAAACTAACACATTGATGACTATGCATAAGCAGGAAGACAATGACATTTTGAAAAAAAAAACAGAAAAAAAAAGATTGCATTGATCAGAAATCTATGAGATAGAGGATGACTAATAATGATCCCTCAGACATCTAACCCAACCGACCGATAGTAAACCGAGGGAACGGGGGTCGTGAAAGAGTTCACATTACCGCCATCTTCTTCTAATAGATCAGTCTTTTAAAACAGTTTAATCGCTATAACCAGAACGGGAGGTTATAATACACCTGATCTAGGCTTTCCCAAGGCCCTTTTAAAAACGTTTTCTAGGATTTCAAGTTTGCACACACAATTCTACTACACAAGTAAATGATCGTACG
Source organism: Clarkia xantiana subsp. parviflora (assembly GCA_036873135.1). Taxonomy (NCBI): domain Eukaryota; kingdom Viridiplantae; phylum Streptophyta; class Magnoliopsida; order Myrtales; family Onagraceae; genus Clarkia; species Clarkia xantiana. The sequence continues at coordinate 16,736,039 of JAPTYO010000001.1, forward strand.
CAGATCACATCCAAGAAACATAACACACTTCATGCATACGCGTCATACGTCTAATATTCCGAGGAACTCATGCTTCGCATTTATAATTCTACTTCTCAAGTAAATTATCACATGCCAATTCATCCTCAACATTCATGCATACGCATCATGCGTGATCATATATACCATAGAAACATGCATATTTGGTGACTGATTTCCGCTTTTAAACCATTTGGGGCTGACTTGCAATTCTTGTGTTATAAACCAATCATGTATACTTCTAGACATGTATCCTAAGCAATTGCAACCATTACAACATGTCTATCCTAGTGCGCAACTCATTAATTGAAAACCAGGGCTCTGCCCACAATATGCATAATCCAGCTAGCTTGACATAGTCAAGATGACAGTTCTAATCGTGCATTAATATCAATGAAATAGCAATTGCAATTCAGCCACTAAATGACTCAGTCCCAAAATCATGCATTTCCGAGATCCATCCCCATAATCGAAACTAGGCATCAAGTTTAATTAAAACGCGAATAATTTAAACCTTTACGCACTGTGTAGGAAATTAAAATTCGAAAACATTTGAATTTAAAAAATTAACCATCCTATTTATTTTAATTGATTCGGTTCGGATTAATTCCGGTTCGTTTCGGATCGGTTCGGTAAAATGGTTCGACCGGACCGGTTCGGTTTAAAATAGGATTCGATTCGGTTTGTCACTCAAACTGGGTTGGTTCGGCCCATATTAGTTTCCCCGATCCGACCCGACCCAAATGGGACGGACCGATTGAGATAACTCGGTGTTTGACTCGCTCCGGTTTGGACTCGTGGAACCCGACCCGGTTCAGTTCGGTTGACCCGGTTCGGGTTCCCTTGGTCACCCGGGTTGGTTGACCCAAGTCGGTTGTGCTAAATTGGACCTGCCCGTTGTTCGGCCGAAATTGAGACTTGTGGGCCAAGTAGGGTTTTAAAGTCTACTAAAAACTTAACTTGGCCACCAAGTAACAATTAATTATTAAAATAATTTTCAATATTCTTCACACACACACACACACACACACACACACATATATATATATATATATATATATATATATATATATATATATATATATATAATTTTCAGCACAAATATATATATATTTATTGTCAATATTCTATATTTGGAGATATATAATCAATCAACAATATATATACATATATATATTTGGCAACACTATATATATATTATAGAAAATATATTATTGTCAATATTCAATATTAAGGATATATATTTCATCAATAATATATATTTTCTCAATATTTTAGGCAACTGTATTATCAATATTATCTAGATCCCTAATATTGTGCTACATTGATAGTTACTATCCACAATTATCTTGTGAACCTAGCCCTAATTTTGGACTAATCCCTAAGATTAAAAATATTCGACCGAATCATTAAAATATTTTCCTCAATATTTTTGGTCACTTTAGGGTTACTTGTGGAATAACAAATTAAAAATTTAACCTTGAATACCTATAATGTAGGTTCGGCCGAAAACACTAAAATCTAGGCCAAGTGGTCAAATTTCAAGATCAAATCTTGTCATGATGAAGAATCCAAAGTTTTAATTTGATAAAAGTCTTTTTTTTTACATGAAGATCATGAACATCAAATTTCACTAAGAACATCATGAAAATCCATGGCCAGTCCGAATTTAAACCAAAACATTCGAAATTTTTAAAACAAAAACTTTCAAAATTTTCGGCCAACTCAAAGAAAACCAAGAACACCAATTTTATCTAAAACACGAATTCCCTAACAAAGGCTCTGATACCACTGTTGGATTTAGGCGGTTTTACAGAAACAAAACCCTAGATACGTGCTAGGTAACTAATACGCAACGGATTAAGGTGCACATACCAACAATGTTTCCTGCAACCCAAGACCGTTGAGGGGAGTTCTCGATCCGCTGGACGGTTCCCTGTAGAGGTTCCTGTTAGAGAAGCCCTACGCGGATTATGCCTTATAACAAAGCCTCAGTCGATGAGGGATGGATCTCTTGGAGTAAATTGCTCAACACAATTTGGCACTTCCTTTTCTCATTGTAGTTTCGATCGAACTAGCTTGATATTAGGGAGAAGGTTTTTCTTTTAATCTCACCACTTGGGAAGAGAGGAATAGCATTAGTTTTATGAAACCCTCCTAGGACTCCCTATTTATAAGACGAGTAAAGTGGATAAAAGTCCACTTTACCCCTATCATTAATTCAGTCGGCCATGTAAAGAGGGAGGCCCAATTTTGGGCATCCCATGTAGATTGGGATTTTAGGCCTAGCCCAAAATCCCTAATATGACATTACCTAATTTCTTAGGTTCATGGAATTAATTAGGTCTCCCAATTATGGCGGCCCATAGTCCAAATGTTTACAGTAAGTTTTAGTATTCACCTACGATTTGACTCAATTATAACATTCCTATAACCAATGAATTCATGTTTACTTGTCATACACTATAAACGAATCAGTGCATCTTGCACTTTTGAAATATATATGTAACAACATATTTTGGACAAAATTTTAAACCAAATACTAATTATCATTTTTTTGAAACATGTTGTACATTTTAAAACATGTTGTATTTATATATATGTTCTAACAACATATGTTCAAAAATCGCAAACAATATATTTTAGTATATACTGACTTAACTAACTAATTGAAATGAACAAAAAATTAATTCAAATGCAGAAATTAATTAAAAGGAGGGAGAACATAGCCACAAAATATGTGGGGGGAAATTCAAAATTATTTGGGACCACTGTTCGAGCCACTGTTCGGAATTAACTATCAATGTGTTAGCATCCTACATGTTTATGCTTTTACATGCATTAACACCGTTTTAACTGCCTATATAAGTTGTTTAACACGGTGAACACCTATGTTGACAACTGTTCGTAAACATATGTATGAAATACGTCTCCATATAGGTTTATTGTCCTAATGTTTGCTTTCTGAACATCATATTGCATTTCAACCTTCATTTATGTTGGTACTAATGATTTCCTATTCGTAGCTTTTTGTAAAGAAGCTCGTGAACGATACACATGACATTTGGAGCAACGTAAATGACAAACTGCTGGTTACAAGTCTTATAACACCTTCATTTATTCATCTTCGATCATAAGAGCATCCAATCAGCATTTTCTCCTTGTATGCTAGGCTGAGGACCTATACGAGTTTGCAGAGTTATATCTATCAACATAAAATGCAATACTGCACTGTAGTAAATGTAATACTGGTTTGTAATTGTTAGAAAATCTCAAATGTGTAAATATTCAATCAACTTCAAATGGAATAAATGTCAATTTGTTGTTTTCAATTTCACTTCGATGGTTCATGTTAAGGTAATATGTAAAATTCCAAATAATGTAGGAAAATATGTTCAATGTCGACGTTGCATTTCAATCTAAGACCGATGATTAGACGTCAATTGTGCCGACTTAAAGAACATAAGTAAAACTCATAACGAATGTGTTAAAACGTCTCTATTAGTAGAGTGGGTTTCCAATGCTAAAGACAACATACATGCATTAAGAACAAAATCCTACAAGCACGTTACAACAATTTGTCTACACATTCTAGTCCCAGCCGTTGGACTTGAATTCACCGAGTCTAAATGTCCCATGTCGAAACAGTATGTGTTGTGTCAGCAAGTCCTTATTAGCAATTGGTACTTTGAACGCTAAATTAAATATTCAACGTTGAAAGAGATAATGGTGAATACGGTATATATCGTTACGTTTTCAAATGCTCAAACCATCAATAAGTTTCCAACTTCCTAAGACCAAATCGTCAGTCTGCAATCTCACAAGACGGTTTTAAACCTAGCCATTTTTATTTAACTACTACCGACTCCCAAGATGACCTTTAGCATTGTTGGGTTACGATTCAAAGGATAGGACTGTATGAAGTTGAGTAAGTTTTAGGGCGAAACTAAAGAAAAATAAGTCGTCGACCATTCCTGTTCAGAACGACAAGGCAAAGATAAATGGTCGATGACTATATATGAAGAAGTCGACTTTCGAAGAACGACTAACAAAAGAAGGCGACTAAATCACTCAAGGCTCTCCTATTAAGGTATGAGTTGAGTCGATAGTCAAAACACCACTGAAGAAACGCTCCTCTTAAGGAAAGGGACAGGTGGCGACCTGCTCTAACCGCCATGAAGAAACCATCCTCTTAAGGAAAGGGACAGGTGGCGACCTGTTCTAGCCTCCATGAAGAAACCTTCCTCTTAAGGAAAGGGACAGGTGGCGACCTGCTTTCAGCCGTCAAAGGGAAACCTTCCCAGCTAAGGAAAGATGATGTGGCGACCTACTTGTCACTTGCTTAAACCGACTCTGGACTGAAACCCTCCCAAGAGGGTAGCCGCCATTTGAAGTCGGTAATCTCTCCCTATAAATAGGGGAACATTATATGTATTTTACAATCTTGATTCTCATACTTTACAATACTCTTTCTAAATCCATTACTGACTTAAGCTTCAGAGTGGAATCAGGGGCCATCCGCACCCCTTTACAGGTCCTCGCCTAGCACAAAGCTCCTAAAGGAAACTAAGTACCCGAGAGGTCGAGAAAGATACCTAAAAGAGTTAGCTCCCGACGAGACCTCGAAGTCCACTACTAGAAGTTCCATGCCACTTCATCTTAATCCCAACATTTGGCGCCGTTTGTGGGAACTTGATCAAAAATTCATGGCCTCAGACAAGAACAAGATGCCAAACTCCGTGGTAGAGGAGGTGGGAAGATCTCAAGTGAATCCCACCACTTCAAAATCAACACCGGCGGAAGATCCGTTTATGCCCCAGGCTAATGGCACTGGCGGTGAGGAGAATCCTAGTCACTCCAAGTCATTACCAAATCCAGAAGAGGCGAGAACAGTCCCCCCGGCTGTCCCTCAGGAGGTAATTGCGACTTTCATAGCCTTTTGGAACCAAGCCCAGGCAGGAACTGTTCCAGACAAGAAGGAACCAACCCGAGAAGTCTCCTGATGGATATACGCCCAATTTGAACCCGTTGACTTCCGAACCGTTGTATTTTTATCATCCCATTAACGAGTGTAAATCGAAACTTCAACCCGGACACTTCGCGAGAACATCAACGGCTCGGACGAGGCCGAAGCGCTCGTCCGGCCAAGGTAAACTCACCTAGGTGAGGTTGGGTGGCCACACCCGACCTCCCCTAGGTGAGGTTGGGTGGCCACACCCGACCTCCCCTAGGGGAGATCGGGTGGACCAACCCGATCTCCCCTAGGAGAGATCGGGTCGGCCAACCCGATTTCTCCTAGGAGAGATCGGGTCGGCCAACCCGATCTCTCCTAGGAGGGATGGGGTTGGCCAACCCCTAGGAGGGGTTGGGTGCCCTCACCCAACCCCTACCCTTGGGGGTCGGATTTCTCCTCCCCCCCAAGGGCCCCGGCACCATTTTTGGACTCCCACACTCGGTTCACTCCGCCTACCTTCTCCGTATCCTAAGGTCTTAATTATGCGCTTAAAGGTTAATTAATTGTGTTTAAAGGTTAACGATGTCATTAAGCCACCTTAATGACACCGTTGCCTATAAATACCCCACCTTCACAATTCATTTGGACATCTTGGCAATTTGGATTATTTTGCTCTGACATCTCTCTAGCTTTATCTCTCTAAAAACGATACTGACTTAGGCATCGGAGAGGGTTCACCAGGCACCACCCCCCCCCCCCTCTCTGTGTCTGGTACTGCCCCTTCTGCAGGGCGCAAGGAGAAGAGAAACGACAGAAGGAAGGACGGAAACTAAGGCAGGGCAACCCGAGAGTATTAGATCATCCACATCTCCAGTGAGGAACGGGATTTGAGCCGATCGTCCATTGACCCAGATCTCGGAACCTAACACTTGGCGCCGTCTGCGGGCTTCGGACAGAAAGCCTGGCTATAACACGAGCAATGACGAACAGCAGGGTGTCTAGGCACCACCGCCCACCAGGGGGCAATGGGAGAAGGAGAGAGCCTATACCCCCAGGAAGGCAGCCTAACCCTGGGAAGCAGCCAATGCAACCAGAACCATATGAAGTACCACAGCCTCCTCAACAGAACAACCAGGAGGGAGGACCCTCACGCCCAGCTGGGGCTGAGTCCTCCACAACCTCCACACCTCGGGCAAGAAGGCCACAGAGAGAAAGAGAACAACAGGGAGTGCCGTCCCAGCACACGGCACCCCCTGAGGGGTATTATTATGAGGCGCAACCCCAAGGGTACCCGTATGGGATGCCGGCCCAAAGGGATGGCAACCGCGCCCACACAACATATGCAAGGCCGGCATACACCCAGGGGACACACACTGAAGCTCATGAAGAGGAGCAGATTCCAACAGAAGGGCACCACTCGCACCCTCGAGCAGGGCAACGAGAGGAGCAAAGAAGATATTACCAGGAGCCACCCCCAGAGGAAAGGCCACAATTCGTGCCTCCTAGGCAACAGCAGAACGCAAGGGCTTACACCCCACTGGGGGAGGAAAGACAAGCAAGACCTCCAAGGAGGCAAGAATTTTATGAAGCACCCCAGCAGGGACACCAACGATACACCTACAGTCCTTATCAATACGGACAAGGAATCCCGACAAGTCCTATCTACAACCACGGAGGCCATCAGAGGAACTACACTCCAACACAGATATTGATCACTCCGGAAGAAATAGAGGCAATGATAACCCGAAAGATGAATGAGTCAAAGAAAACCAGCTTGCATTGTCTAAGTGACAAGACGAACCACCCTTTCACAAGGGAACTGGAGATGAACAGGGTGCCAGACTCCCTGCACACAGTGCAAATTGCAAAGTACAATGGGAAGGGAGACCCCCTAGAGCATATCCAACAGCATGAGGCCTCCCTATTTGGGAGGACCACTGATGAAAGATACAAGGCACTCCTGTTCCCAAACACCCTATCAGGGGTGGCCTCACACTGGTTCTTCAGCCTACCCTCTGAAAGCATCCACTCATGGGAGCAGCTAAAGGCGAAGTTTCTGCAGAGATATCTAGGGGAGAGGAAACTCCTCAAAGGCACGGGCTCCATCGATGACGTGAAACAAGAATATGATGAATCTTTGGCCAGTTACTACACTAGGTTCAATCAAAATATCGCAGACATCCAGGGCGACATCACTGAGGGTGAGATAATACGAGCCTTTATCAGAAACCTAGGCCGCTTCGGGTCCACACTGGCAGAAAAAATGGCCAAGAAGCCAGCAAGCACCTTAGAGGAGCTTGCAGGAAGAGTCAAAACTCATATAGACCTGGAGAGGCACAGGGAAAGTAAGAAAGCCAAGATTCAAGCAGCCAAGGAAGACAATGCAAAGCCGAACAAAGGCAAACCACCCCAGGCACCTCAGCACACAAGGCAGCAGGAATGGCGTCCGCCCCAGCAAAGAAACCAAATGGGCGAACCACTAAAGCCCAGAGAAATAAATGTCATCAAGTTCGTCCCATTGAACGCCACTCTAGCTACTGTCCTCAAAGAGATGCGTAACCAGAAGCTGTGGTCGCCCCCTGCAAGGTGGAGAGCCCCAATGGTTGGGAATCACAAGGATAGATGGTGCGACAACCATGAAGCTTATGGGCACGACACGAACGAATGCTTCAGCCTAAAGCTAAGCATCAACAATGCCATCCAAAGGGGAGACTTAAAGCAGTTCGTGGACCATGGGGGTAACAGCATGCAGCTAGAGCCATCACACAGAGACAAGGGCAAAGGCAAAGCAGACTACAATCCTCCACCCAATAAGAGAGGGACCATAAACATGATACATGGGGGAGTAGCGTCAGGTGGCCCAACTGCTAATGCAAGGGAAGTTTACGCATCAAAACTGGGTTCAGTGCCGAGGTGGAGGAAAAGGCCAAGAGAAGGAGAAGAAATGAAGATCGAATTCTCAGAGAAGGACAAGAGCCACATCGTCTTCCCACATGACGATGCATAAGTTATCACAATAGACATTGATAATTTTGATGTAAAGAGAATTTTGGTGGATGGGGGCAGCTCAGCTGACCTCCTAAGCTTGAGAGTCCTAGAAGAGATAGGGAAAACCAAGGCAGACATCAAACCATTCAACTTCCCTCTAGTTGGCTTCTCAGGGGCAACAAGTTACCCTCTGGGAATGATTACCCTGCCGGTGACCATGGGCCAAGGATGGACACAGCTGAAGGTGAATGTTAACTTCTTGGTGGTTGAAAGCCTGGGAGCCTACAATGGGATCCTAGGAAGGACAACCATAAACCCATATGAAATCGTACCATCCACTGTACACCAGAAGCTGAAGTACATTACTGAAAATGGAGTCGGAGAAGTCCTGGGTGATCAGCGCACCGCAAGACAGTGCTACGTCAACTCCATGAGACGTGGATCACACGGGACAGACACAGTGGCTGTGGTCATGGTTGGAGCCAACCAAGATAGAAAGAAGAGGAGAAGGAGGCAAAGGCAAGGAAAGATGAAGAATGGAGTGGTACTCCGTTTGAGCAGGCAGTTTTTTCAAACAGTGCCTAAGAGGAGACACAGGAGCAAGGCTGTGAAGGTGACAGCCATACCTTGGCAGCCAGACACCAAAGAGGGGAAGAGAACAAGGAACTCCATCTTAAGAGGCTTCCGTCACATCGATGATATCAAGAAAATGCCGCAGGAGTCAATATCAAGCTATTTCCAGAGATTCTCCAGTTATGGTGCCAACATGGACATCACAAGAGGAGAAACCGTCAGAGCATTTATTAGAAACATGCATCAAAACTCATTCGAGGCCTATGGGGGGCTCTATGAGATGGTCATGACGAGCACGATGAGGGAGCTCAAGGAAAAACTCGACAAAGCATTTGCAAAAGAAATGGAGCAGCTGGATGAAGTATTGGAGAAAGGAAGAAAGACTGACACACTGGGAGGAGGTGTAAACTTCACATTCACACCCCTTACAGTGAGCATAGAAGAAATTTTCCACAAGTACCTCAAGCAGAAGCTACCAACATGCAGGGAGGAGGGCAAGGCCTTCCTAGGAAGGGATGCACAGGGATGGTTCGAGTACCATGGGACCTGGGGGCATCAAACCAACAACTGCATGGTGCTGAAGATAGAAGTGGAGGAAATGATCCACAATGGAGGCCTGAAGGAGTACGTGGCAACAGACAAAGTGACCACCCCATATCCTTAGTTTCATATCTAGCACTTTACATGTTCAAGCTTTCCAAGTTTTTAAAACAACTTTTGAGAAGGAGAACTCACGAAGTCCCTCCAACTCCACAACTATCTTTATTTTCCTCCAAAGGGTGTCTTGACCCACCCAAGGCACCCCACATGTACAGAAAACATGAGTACTCTTAAAAGAGTAAGTTTTCCTTCAAAGGCATTTTCCAATGAATGTGGTGATATAATCATGATGTTATCCTTACACAGATATGACTTCAAGTCAACAACAGTCTCGACGCCCCCAAGAGCGTATCTTGAGAGTAGTATTCATACTACGACCTTCGACGCCCCCAAGAGCGTATCTTGAGAGTAGTATCCATACTACGACCTTCGACGCCCCCAAGAGCGTATCTTGAGAGTAGTATTCATACTACGACCCTCGACGCCCCCAAGAGCGTATCTTGAGAGTGGTTTCCAAAAACCACGAACTTCGACGCCCCCAAGAGCGTATCTTGAGAGTAGTGTTCATACTACGAACTTCGACGCCCCCAAGAGCGTATCTTGAGAGTAGTTATTACACTACGACCTTCGACGCACCAAGAGCGTATCTTGAGAGTGGTTTCCAAAAACTACGAATTTCGACGCCCCCAGGAGCGTATCTTGAGGTAGATTTGCAACCTACCAGATTCGACGCCACCAAGAGCGTATCTTGAGGTAGAAAAAACACTACCAGATTCGACGCCCCCAAGAGCGTATCTTGAGGTAGATTTCAAACTACCACCTTCGACGCCCACCATGAGCGTATCTTTGGTTTAACCTGAGCCCTCCGGGAGCCTATCTTGTGAAACGTTAAGCGCCCTCCGAGAGCCTGCCTCGTGAACAGTTTTCGACGCCAACCAGGAGCGTATCTTTGGTCTAACCTGAGCCCTCCGGGAGCCTATCCTGTGAAACGTTAAGCGCCCTCCGAGAGCCTGTCTCGTGAACAGTTTTCGACGCCAACCAGGAGCGTATCTTTGGTCTAACCTGCGCCCTCCAGGAGCCTATCCTGTGAAACGTTAAGCGCCCTCCGAGAGCCTGTCTCGCGAACAGTTTCGACGCCAACCAAGAGCGTATCTTTGGTTTAACCTGTGCCCTCCGGGAGCCTATCCTGTGAAACGTTAAGCGCCCTCCGAGAGCCTGTCTCGTGAACAGTTATCGACACCAACCAAGAGTATATCTCTGGCCTAACCTGTGCCCTCCGGGAGCCTATCCTGTGAAACGTTAAGTGCCCTCCGAGAGCCTGTCTCGCGAATAGTTTCGACGCCAACCAAGAGCGTATCTTTGGTTTAACCTGTGCCCTCCAGGAGCCTATCCTGCGAAACGTTAAGTGCCCTCCGAGAGCCTGTCTCGTGATCAGATTCGACGCCCACCAAGAGAGTATCTTTGGTCTAACAGTACCATGTATACCATTTAAAGGGTATCAGAAGAGATCATCGCACCATGCTCAGAAGGATCCAATGAGAAAATAATCTCAAAGTAAAGTGATATGAAGAACACATAATGTTTTTTCCTGATGAAATAGCAGGTATGGCATGAGGGAAAACACGAAAGAAGGATAAGTAAAGGAAACACATCAAGAGAAGAGTCCATAACCAAAGGGATATATACAAAAGCATGAGAAGCACTAATGTAAAGGCAAGCGAACCACGTAGTCAACAACACAATACGGCAAAGGAAAGTAACAACAAACACCACCACAATCTCAAAAGGCACTCAACCCATTAAAGGGGAGAAGGAGTATAGTTATATATACAAAGATAGCATGATGTAAACACATCAATCAGAACCTTCGGGAGAGTCACCCTCACCCCCTGAAGCTGAACCACCGGCAGAGATGGATGAAGAGGAGGAGTCTGAAGTACCGATCTCCACAGGTGTAGCATCCACCTGTGTAGGGGCAGGCTCGTCGGCAACAGCAGCCTGACCCCTCAGAACAGCCATGTAGCCAGTGGCGTATGGCCCGAAGTCACCAAGGTCACCAACTGGAAACTGAGGATCAATGCGGAAAATGTGATCAACCAGATACTCACCAAACTGGTTCATCTCTTGAGTGAGACGCGCGCTATAATCTGCAGTGAAGGCAGAGGAAGCCTTGTACTCAGACACTGCGACAGTCCTCTCCTCCGCCCGGCACCTAGCCTCCAACTTCCGTAACTCCTCAGAGTGGAGCGAAGATGCAACCTCAGCCTCCCGGCGTAAACTACCCACGGTAGTCTCAAGCAAGGACACTTGGTCCCTCAGCTCCTGCATCTTCAAATCAGATAAACGCGCCTTTTCAGCAGCAGTGGTGAGCTCAGCCTTCAGAGAGACCTGGCTGTCCTCAAGGGTCTTCTTCTCGTCAGATAACTCGAGCACGAGCGAGGACATGTTCACCATGTCAGACATACCCTAACAATTCAAGCAAGGGATGAGTAACCGAAAGACAGCCATTATGAAAGTAATAAGAGGAAAGCAAGGAACAACTCACAGGTGCATAACGAGAAAGTACACCCTGAACAAAGCGCCGAGTCTCCCCAGGAGACTTGGGCTGAGCAACACGATCGCCAGGGGGGATGGCACCACGAAGCACGCGGATACCAACCTCAGGAGTCCGCAAAGAGGAGCTGCTATCGAGGTGGAACTCCTTCAAACCAGCGAAAGGAGTCCACTCAGACCCAATAGCATCTTCATCAGTAAGACGTGCGAAATCCTTCCGACTTAAAGTCGGAGGCCCACCTACACAAGCAAAACAAGTCAAAGGAGAATATAAACATAGAAGGATCAGTAACAAGGTAGAGATCATACCTGAGGACCGTGCCCTCGGCTGGGGGGCAGGGGAACCACCGCCAACAGGTCGCTTCCCTTTGTCAGCCAGGGAAGGCACCTCTTCGACCACCATCTCCTTATCACGAGATAGGGTCGGAGGACGAGCAGTAGGCGAAGCAGGATCCGCAGCTTTCTTCCTCTTAGCAGCCGAGGCCCCGGCCTTAGAATCAGATCTCCGCGGCCTGGACTTGGAAGGTCCAGAGTCTCTGCCTACGGAGACGACCCTCTCGGTCACCAAGGGGGAGTGCCCTAGCAATGTAAGAAAAACAAGATAAGGAAAACACAAGCTATACCATAGAGAAGCAAATAGGAGGAAGCATACCAGAGGCCCCAGCCTTCTTCCCAGAGTGGAACTAGAAGGAGCCTTCCTCTTGCTCAGATCAACAGGGGCTCCCTGCACGTTATAGGTTTTTCCATGAAACCAACCTACAAAGGAAGAGCAGAAGGTAAATAAAGATGGGAAGACCAAGTGACATACCGAACCCCCGGAGTCAAGAGTCAAACTGATCCCGGCCTCGTAAAGATCCGTCTCAGTCACTAAGGATACGGGGCAGTATGACCGGGTCCTGTTGCTCTCATGAATGATCTTCATAGTCTCTAAATCAACTGAAGAGAACTCCCCGAAAGCAGGCCAACCATCGGACCGATCCTCATTCAAGACCGACCAAGTGACGTATCGATCCGTAATGAAGAAGTAATGCTTAGCCCAGTGACTGGCCGAGTTGTCACTCCGGGCCACGAAGCGGAGAGAGGTATCCCACTCGACCCCACTCAACCCGAAATCAGCAAATCGGGGATCCTTGAAGGTCGGATGGCGAGTTACGAAACTCGCAAACCCCACCTTTGTCTGGTATTGGAACCGGTAGAAACATCGGAACAGAACGAGGGAGTACTTCCAGGAGTACCAATGGCACAGCACCCGGAAGCCCACCCAGACACGAAGGGCACTAGGGGCAAGGTTCACAGGAGAAATCCTGAAGAACCTGCTCAACTCTATGAGGTCATCACAGTAAGGCAACCTCAACCCAAATCGAATCTGGGAGGGGTACACGGCGACCTTCCCTCTAGGAGGCTCCGTCACCGTCTCGCGAGTATTCCCCAAGGAGGGGAGAAAAGGATACAGAGGCTCATCTAGGGGACAGATATCTCCTAGGGTAACGTGCTCATTGTAATCGGACCTAGTGAGATGGTTCTCCGACAGGGTAGCGAAACCTAAGGCACAGGTAGCAGGAAATCCCAAAGTTTGAATCAAGTTTCGACTAACACCCCAACGAAGATCACGACACTAAGCTAGCAATAGGAAAGGAAGTAATGCGACCAAAAAGGAAGAGAAAAGGAACTCACTCATCCTTCGGAGGATGCGACGCCTCTGTAGAGTCTGTGTGCGCGGACACCACCAGGAATACCGTACCTGCCACGACACGACAAATATCAACGACAACAACCAAAGATCCAAAGACACCCAGAAAAGATAGTCAACCTGAGCCAAGGACACCACGACAACCAAATCGAATAATTTTATCCGAGCCTAAAGTCAGGTTTTGGGCAAAATTACCGTTACGCCCTCCAACGAAGAGTAACACACCAACGGCGGTACGACACCAAATTCAAAACCGGGATAGTCCAATCGGACAAGAAACTACATCCAGACAACCGGCAAAATTTTTCCCCAAATCCACAACTATCGACGGTTATCCACGGCAATCCCACTTTCAATCAAATTTCGGCAATCAAACATTGGCAATCAAGCATCGGCAATCAAGTATCAACGATTCAAAAATTAACGTTTTATGCGGTAACGGAAAGGAAAAGAGTGGACCTTCGGAAAACCCGACCCGATGTGATAAACGGGCCCGGAGTTCGAATTTGGAGACCGCCGGAAATCAGGTCCTCGCCGGAGGTCGGACCCCGTCGTCGCCGGAACTGATTTCAGTCGCCCCACCGTCGCCGGAAGCCACCCTAGGTCACACCGGAGCTGCTTCATATCACCGTCGACGATCCCCGCCGGACTTGGTGCTGTCGTCGTCAGAGGTAGGCTCGCCGTCGACCACCGCCGTCCGCCCAATGTCGCTCTGCCGTCGCCAATCGAGCCTCCAGTCGTCTCCGCGTCGCCGCTGGCCGCCGTCCGACTGAGACCACGTCGTCGCCTTCGGCTGGGCTCCCTCCTGTCGCCGGTCCCGACTGAGCTGCTGGTCGAATTTCCGGTCCCTTGCTGGAAATTTCGGCCGGCCCTTACCTTGGGGGTGCTCTCAATTTTTTCTTGCTCTCCAAGGGTGAGTAAAGAGGGAAGATGGTGGCTATGGTGACTCCCTAAGGTATTTTTCTAACTCTCCTCTATATTGAAAAGATGATAGGGTTTTTTAAAGGGTTTTAATCACCACCCTCCATCTATCTTTAAATGAGATCTAAGGGCCAAGGAAAAACCATCATTTTTATCCCTTTCAACTATGGCTAAGTATATCTCCATACTTAGAAAAACTATCAAGTTAGGTTTATTCTTGAACATTTCATACTTAGGAAAAAAATTTGGCCAAAATTAAATTTTTCCTTACTTAGATAGAATCCCGGCACGAATTTGAAGCGTAAGTTACTTAGTTGCATTTGTATTGCGCCCCTGTGCGAGTGTGAATTTTTTAAGTATACGCCGGTAGCAAAGATAGATTTTTTACTCCCACCTCAGACGGACGCGTGCTTAGGCACACGTCCGCGCTACTCTAACGTTTACAACTCCTCTATTTCATAAGGCAGGGGGCAGGGTCGGAGACACGCATCCATGGGTAAGTAAACACTCAGACGAAAGGTAAAAACCCCGGTTTCAAATTGCGCGTATCATACCATCCTGAAATAGAGTCAATCAAGGGTTAAGCCATTGGTTGACTCGGGGGCATGTGATGGATATACGCCCAATTTGAACCCGTTGACTTCCGAACCGTTGTATTTTTATCATCCCATTAACGATTGTAAATCGAAACTTCAACCCGGACACTTCGCGAGAACATCAACGGCTCGGACGAGGCCGAAGCGCTCGTCCGGCCAAGGTAAACTCACCTAGGTGAGGTTGGGTGGCCACACCCGACCTCCCCTAGGGGAGATCGGGTCAGCCAACCCGATCTCCCCTAGGGGAGATCGGGTGGACCAACCCGATCTCTCCTAGGAGGGATGGGGTTGGCCAACCCCATCCTCCCTAGGAGGGGTTGGGTGCCCTCACCCAACCCCTACCCTTGGGGGTCGGATTTCTCCTCCCCCCCAAGGGCCCCGGCACCATTTTTGGACTCCCACACTCGGTTCACTCCGCCTACCTTCTCCGTATCCTAAGGTCTTAATTATGCGCTTAAAGGTTAATTAATTGTGTTTAAAGGTTAACGATGTCATTAAGCCACCTTAATGACACCGTTGCCTATAAATACCCCACCTTCACAATTCATTTGGACATCTTGGCAATTTGGATTATTTTGCTCTGACATCTCTCTAGCTTTATCTCTCTAAAAACGATACTGACTTAGGCATCGGAGAGGGTTCACCAGGCACCACCCCCCCCCCCCCCCCCCCTCTGTGTCTGGTACTGCCCCTTCTGCAGGGCGCAAGGAGAAGAGAAACGACAGAAGGAAGGACGCAAACTAAGGCAGGGCAACCCGAGAGTATTAGATCATCCACATCTCCAGTGAGGAACGGGATTTGAGCCGATCGTCCATTGACCCAGATCTCGGAACCTAACATCTCCCAGAAGGAAGAAGTCGCCTCCAGTGTGAAGATTGCAGAGGAGAATCTCTTGGAAAAAGAGATCCCCAAGGCTCCCGAAATCGAGGCAGCGAGCAAAGGTCCTGTCCTATTCACTATAAGACAGGTAGAAGAACTGTTGGAAAAAAAGAGAAGAAGGGCGAATGATCTACTAATTTTCCGTGACCATACCTCTCACCCCTTCTCCAAAAGGATGTTCAATACTCGAGTTCCCCGCCAAGTATTCGCGAGGAACATCGACGACTATACGGGTGAGGGAGATCCTGTTTGTCATATCAACGCCCACAACTCTTCCCTCCTAGGGAGAGGGCGACGCCAGATCATTATGCAGCTCTTCCCAATAACTCTAAAAGAAGAAGCCTCCACTTTGTTCCATGGTCTTCCTGACAACTCGATAGACTCATGGGAAGAGTTGAAGAAAAAGTTCATAGAAGGCCACATAGGCCAAAGACAAAGCCTCAATAGCATTGACTTTCTAGATAAAATTGAGCAAGGTCATGAGGAGACCTTATACAATTATTATACTAGATACCACAAGATACTCCAGCAGCTGAATGAGGGCGCCACTGATGGCAAGCTGATGAGGACCTTCTGGAGAGGCCTCAGAGTTCAGAGCCAAACTTTGAAGGATAGCATGGTGATGAAGCCCGTGCGAAAAATGATGCCCTCGCCATGAAGGTCAAGAAGTACCTCGACTTGGAAATGTCACACAAGAAATCGCCCATGGAGACCAAAAAGCAGGTCATTCCTACTAAGATCGAGGAAGGTTCTGCTTATCGACCCCCAAAGAGAGATGAAAGGTGAGAAGTGACTTTCGGACATGGAAGTCGCCAAGGACCAAAAATGGACAGTAACCCTTAATTGGCAAAATTCACTCCTCTCACACATAATATTTATGTGGTACTTCAAGAGATGGAAAAACTCAGGCTGGACGACCCTCCTCTAGTCAGGAAGAGTCTGATGGGATCCCAGATAAACACTACTGTCGTTATCATCGAGTTCATAGGCACGACACTAATGAATGCATCGCCTTGAAGCATGATATCGAGACGTTGATCCGAAGAGGTAAACTATTAAAGTTTATTGAGAAACCATTCAAAGCTCCAAGGAAACGAAGTCGCAGCCCGCGAAGGAATTCCCGATCTCCCCCTCATGACAATCCCGCCCCAATCCAGAAAGGGACGGTGAATGTCATCGCATGAGGATTCGCCCCAGGAAGAGAGACCATCGTCGCCAGAGAAGTATACGCCACCCAAGTCTCAAAGACAGAAGATAAGGGAACGGCACATCAAGTAATCGACCCAGTAGTCATAAACTTCACAACCGACGATCTCATGATGGTGACTCAACCTCACGATGACGCCTTAGTTATCACTGCCACCTTGGCAAAATATGAAGTCAAAAGGATCCTCATCGACAGTGGAATCTCAACGGATATACTCTTTTACGAAGACTTTCAAAACTTGGGGTTAACCAAAAGAGATCTAATGAAGGTCGACTTTCCTATCATCGGCTTTGCTGGAAGAACCACCTATCCAATGGGTGCTATAAAACTACCAATGGTCTTAAGAAAGGAGAAAAAGACTTTGATGATCGACACACTCTTCGTTGTCATTGACGCCGCCTCAGCATACAATGCTATCATCGGATGAACTACTCTAAACCCTCATCGGATAATACCGTCAACTGCTCATCAAGTAATGAAGTTCTCGACGCCACATGGGATAGGTGAGGTAAGAGGAGATCAAACCGCATCTCGACGATGCTATGTCAGCTCAATGCGACGCCGCAATCAAAGAGAAGTCATAGAAACGACGCCTAATTAAGGAAATAACTTTGTTCATCTTTAAGGCTAATGTTTGTTAATGATGTTTTTGTGAGAGATTCAGGAAGGATAAATAAATATAGCCTTTTAAGGCCCTTTTTCCAGATATCTGAGTTCTCCCCTTAAGGCGTCAAGCATTCAAAAATCAAAGAAGTCGACTATCAAAAATCTGATATCATCTAAATCACTCAGATTAGTCGACAGAGGCATGGCGTCGAAGACAAACTTTTTCCGAATCAAGAGTCAACCATCAAAAATCTGATATTATCAAAATCACTCAGATTGGTCGACTACTTGAAAGAGGTTAAGTATCGAAGATAAACTTTTTCTGAATCAAGAGTCGACCATCAAAAATCTAATATCATGTAAATCACCCAGATTGGTCGACTACTTGAAAGAGGTTAAGTATCGAAGATAAAAAATTTCTGAATCAAGAGTCGGCCATCAAAAATCTGATATCATCTAAATCACTTAGATTGGTCAACTACTTGAAAGAGGTTAAGTATCGAAGACAAAAAAATTCCGAATAAAAAGTCGACCATCAAAAATCTGATATCATCTAAATCAGTCAGATTGGTCGGCTACTTGAAAGAGGTTAAGTATCGAAGACAAAAAATTTCCGAATCAGGAGTCGACCATCAAAAATCTGATATCATCTAAATCACTCAGATTTGTCGACTACTTGAAGGAGGTTAAGTATCGAAGACAAACTTTTTTCGATCAGGAGTCGACCATCAAATCTGATATCATCTAAATCACTCAGATTGGTCGACTACTTGAAAGAGGTTAAGTATCGAAGACAAAAATTTCCGTATCAGGATTCAACCATCAAAAATCTGATATCATCTAAATCACTCAGATTGGTCGACTACTTGAAAGAGGTTAAGTATCGAAGACAAATTTTTTCCTAATCAGGAGTCGACCATCAAAAATCTGATATCATTTAAATCACTCAAATTGGACGACTACTTGAAAGAGGTTAAGTATCGAAGACACAAAAATTACGAATCATAGGTCGACCATCAAAAATCTGATATCATCTAAATCAATCAGATTGGTCGACTACTTGAAAGAGGTTAAGTATTGAAGACAAACTTTTCCGAATCAGGAGTCGACCATCAAAAATCTTATATCACTAAATAAGTCAGATTGGTCGACTACTTGAAAGAGGTTGAGTATCGAAGACAAAAAAATTATGAATCAGAAGTCGACCATCAAAATTCTTATATCATCTAAATCACTCAGATTGGTTGACTACTTGAAAGAGGTTAAGTTTCAACGACACACTTTTTCTGAATCAGGAGTCGACCATCAAAAATCTGATATCATCTAAATTACTCAGATTATTCGACTACTTGAAAGAGGTTAAGTATCGAAGACAAACTTTTTCCAAATCAAGAGTCGACCATCAAAAATCTGATATCATCTAAATCACTCAGATTGGTCGACTACTTGAAAGAGGTTAAGTATCAAAGATAAAAATTTCCGAATCAAGAGTCGACCATCAAAAATATGATATCATCCAAATCACTCAGATTGGTCGAGTACTTGAAAGAGGTTAAGTATTGAAAACAAAAAATTTCCGAATCAAGAGTCGGCCATCAAAAATCTGATATCATCTAAATCACTTTGATTGGTCAACTACTTGAAAGAGGTTAAGTATCGAAGACAAAAAATTCCGAATAAAAAGTCGACCATCAAAAATCTGATATCATCTAAATCACTCAAATTGGTCGACTACTTGAAAGAGGTTAAGTATCGAAAACAAACTTTTTCCGAATCAGGATTCGACCATAAAAAATCTGATATTATCTAAATAACTCAAATTGGTCGACTACTTGAAAGACGGTAAGTAACGAAGACAAAAAATTTCCGAATCAGGAGTCGACCATCAAAAATCTGATATCATCTAAATCACTCAGATTTGTCGACTACTTAAAGGAGGTTAAGTATCGAAGACAAACTTTTTTCGATCAGGAGTCGACCATCAAAATCTGATATCATCTAAATCACTCAGATTGGTCGACTACTTGAAAGAGGTTAAGTATCGAAGACAAAAAAATTCCGAATCAGGATTCAACCATCAAAAATATGATATCATCTAAATCACTCAGATTGGTCGACTACTTGAAAGAGGTTAAGTATCGAAGACAATTTTTTTCCTAATCAGGAGTCGACCATCAAAAATCTGATATCATTTAAATCACTCAGATTGGACGACTACTTGAAAGAGGTTAAGTATCGAAGACACAAAAATTACGAATCATAGGTCGACAATCAAAAATCTGATATCATCTAAATCACTCTGATTGGTCGACTACTTGAAAGAGGTTAAGTATTGAAGACAAACTTTTCCGAATCAGGAGTCGACCATCAAAAATCTGATATCACTAAATCAGTCAGATTGGTCGACTACTTGAAAGAGGTTGAGTATCGAAGACAAAAAAATTATGAATCAGGAGTCGACCATCAAAATTCTTATATCATCTAAATCACTCAGATTGGTCGACTACTTGAAAGAGGTTAAGTATCAACGACACACTTTTTCTGAATCAGGAGTCGACCATCAAAAATCTGATATCATCTAAATTACTCAGATTGTTCGTTTACTTGAAAGAGGTTCAGTATTGAAGACAAACTTTTTCCAAATCAAGAGTCGACCATCAAAAATCTGATATCATCTAAATCACTCAGATTGGTCGACTACTTGAAAGAGCTTAAGTATCAAAGATAAAAAAAATATGAATCAAGAGTCGACCATCAAAAATATGATATCATCTAAATCACTCAGATTGGTCGAGTACTTGAAAGAGGTTAAGTATTGAAAACAAAAAATTTCCAATCAGGAGTCGACCATCAAAAATCTGATATCATCTAAATCAGTCAGATTGGTCGGCTACTTGAAAGAGGTTAAGTATCGAAGACAAAAAATTTCTGAATCAGGAGTCGACCATCAAAAATTTGATATCATCTAAATCACTCAGATTGGTCGACTACTTGAAAGAGGTTAAGTATTGAAGACAAACTTTTTCCGAATCAGGAGTCGACCATTCAAAAATCTGATATCATCTAAATCAGATTGGTCGACTACTTGAAAGAGGTTAAGTATCGAAGACAAAAAATTTCCGAATCAAGATTCGACCATCAAGAATATGATATCATCTAAATCACTCAGATTGGTCAACTACTTGAAGAGGTTAAGTATTGAAGACAATCTTTTTCCGAATCAGGAGTCGACAATCAAAAATCTGATATCATCTAAATCACTCAGATTTGTCGACTACTTGAAGGAGGTTAAGTATCGAAGACAAACTTTTTTCGATCAGGTGTCGACCATCAAAATCTGATATTATCTAAATCACTCTGATTGGTCGACTACTTGAAAGAGGTTAAGTATCGAAGACAAAATATTTCCGAATCAGGATTCAACCATCAAAAATCTGATATCATCTAAATCACTCGGATTGGTCGAGTACTTGAAAGAGGTTAAGTATCGAAGACAAATTATTTCCTAATCAGGATTCGATCATCAAAAATCTGATATCATTTAAATCACTCAGAATGGACGACTACTTGAAAGAGGTTAAGTATCGAAGACACAAAAATTACAAATCATAGGTCGACCATCAAAAATCTGATATCATCTAAATCACTCAGATTGGTCGACTACTTGAAAGAGGTTAAGTATTGAAGACAAACTTTTCCGAATCAGGAGTCGACCAACAAAAATCTGATATCACTAAATCAGTCAGATTGGTCGACTACTTGAAAGATGTTGAGTATCGAAGACAAAAAAATTATGAATCAGGAGTCGACCATCAAAATTCTTATATCATCTAAATCACTCAGATTGGTCGACTACTTGAAAGAGGTTAAGTATCAACGACACACTTTTTATGAATCAGGAGTCGACCATCAAAAATCTGATATCATCTAAATAACTCAGATTATTGGACTACTTGAAAGAGGTTAAGTATCGAAGACAAACTTTTTCCAAATCAAGAGTCGACCATCAAAAATCTGATATCATCTA
Organism: Clarkia xantiana subsp. parviflora; assembly: GCA_036873135.1. Lineage (NCBI taxonomy): Eukaryota > Viridiplantae > Streptophyta > Magnoliopsida > Myrtales > Onagraceae > Clarkia > Clarkia xantiana. The sequence goes on from JAPTYO010000001.1 coordinate 16,757,651, forward strand.
AATCACTCAGATTGGTCGACTACTTGAAAGAGGTTAAGTATTGAAGACAAACTTTTCCGAATCAGGAGTCGACCATCAAAAATCTGATATCACTAAATCAGTCAGATTGGTCGACTACTTGAAAGAGGTTGCGTATCGAAGACAAAAAAATTATGAATCAGGAGTCGACCATCAAATTTCTTATATCATCTAAATCACTCAGATTGGTCGACTACTTGAAAGAGGTTAAGTATCAACGACAAACTTTTTCTGAATCAGGAGTCGACCATCAAAAATCTGATATCATCTAAATTACTCAGATTGTTCGACTACTTGAAAGAGGTTCAGTATCGAAGACAAACTTTTTCCAAATCAAGAGTCGACCATCAAAAATCTGATATCATCTAAATCACTCAGATTGGTCGACTACTTGAAAGAGGTTAAGTATCAAAGATAAAAAAAATCTGAATCAAGAGTCGACCATCAAAAATATGATATCATCTAAATCACTCAGATTGGTCGAGTACTTGAAAGAGGTTAAGTATTGAAAACAAAAAATTTCCGAATCAGGAGTCGACCATCAAAAATCTGATATCATCTAAATCAGTCAGATTGGTCGGCTACTTGAAAGAGGTTAAGTATCGAAGACAAAAAATTTCCGAATCAGGAGTCGACCATCAAAAATTTGATATCATCTAAATCACTCAGATTGGTCGACTACTTGAAAGAGGTTAAGTATTGAAGACAAACTTTTTCCGAATCAGGAGTCGACCTTCAAAAATCTGATATCATCTAAATCAGATTGGTCGACTACTTGAAAGAGGTTAAGTATCGAAGATAAAAAATTTCCGAATCAAGATTCGACCATCAAAAATATGATATCATCTAAATCACTCAGATTGGTCAACTACTTGAAGAGGTTAAGTATTGAAGACAAACTTTTTCCGATCAGGAGTCGACCATCAAAAATCTGATATCATCTAAATCACTCAGATTTGTCGACTACTTGAAGGAGGTTAAGTATCGAAGACAAACTTTTTTCGATCAGGAGTCGACCATCAAAATCTGATATCATCTAAATCACTCAGATTGGTCGACTACTTGAAAGAGGTTAAGTATCGAAGACAAAATATTTCCGAATCAGGATTCAACCATAAAAAATCTGATATCATCTAAATCACTCGGATTGGTCGAGTACTTGAAAGAGGTTAAGTATCGAAGACAAATTATTTCCTAATCAGGATTCGATCATCAAAAATCTGATATCATTTAAATCACTCAGATTGGACGACTACTTGAAAGAGGTTAAGTATCGAAGACACAAAAATTACAAATCATAGGTCGACCATCAAAAATCTGATATCATCTAAATCACTCAGATTGGTCGACTACTTGAAAGAGGTTAAGTATTGAAGACAAACTTTTCCGAATCAGGAGTCGACCATCAAAAATCTGATATCACTAAATCAGTCAGATTGGTCGACTACTTGAAAGATGTTGAGTATCGAAGACAAAAAAATTATGAATCAGGAGTCGACCATCAAAATTCTTATATCATCTAAATCACTCAGATTGGTCGACTACTTGAAAGAGGTTAAGTATCAACGACACACTTTTTATGAATCAGGAGTCGACCATCAAAAATCTGATATCATCTAAATTACTCAGATTGTTGGACTACTTGAAAGAGGTTAAGTATCGAAGACAAACTTTTTCCAAATCAAGAGTCGACCATCAAAAATCTGATATCATCTAAATCACTCAGATTGGTCGACTACTTGAAAGAGGTTAAGTATCAAAGATAAAAATTTCCGAATCAAGAGTCGACCATCAAAAATATGATATCATCTAAATCACTCAGATTGGTCGAGTACTTTAAAGAGGTTAAGTATTGAAAACAAAAAATTTCCGAATCAAGAGTCAGCCATCAAAAATCTGATATCATCTAAATCACTTAGATTGGTCAACTACTTGAAAGAGGTTAAGTATCGAAGACAAAAAATTCCGAATAAAAAGTCGACCATCAAAAATCTGATATCATCTAAATCACTCAAATTGGTCGACTACTTGAAAGAGGTTAAGTATCGAAGACAAACTTTTTCCGAATCAGGATTCGACCATAAAAAATCTGATATTATCTAAATAACTCAGATTGGTCGACTACTTGAAAGACGTTAAGTAACGAAGACAAAAAATTTCCGAATCAGGAGTCGACCATCAAAAATCTGATATCATCTAAATCACTCAGATTTGTCGACTACTTGAAGGAGGTTAAGTATCGAAGACAAACTTTTTTCGATCAGGAGTCGACCATCAAAATCTGATATCATCTAAATCACTCAGATTGGTCGACTACTTGAAAGAGGTTAAGTATCGAAGACAAAAAAATTCCGAATCAGGATTCAACCATCAAAAATATGATATCATCTAAATCACTCAGATTGGTCGACTACTTGAAAGAGGTTAAGTATCGAAGACAAATTTTTTCCTAATCAGGAGTCGACCATCAAAAATCTGATATCATTTAAATCACTCAGATTGGACGACTACTTGAAAGAGGTTAAGTATCGAAGACACAAAAATTACGAATCATAGGTCGACCATCAAAAATCTGATATCATCTAAATCACTCAGATTGGTCGACTACTTGAAAGAGGTTAAGTATTGAAGACAAACTTTTCCGAATCAGGAGTCGACCATCAAAAATCTGATATCACTAAATCAGTCAGATTGGTCGACTACTTGAAAGAGGTTGAGTATCGAAGACAAAAAAATTATGAATCAGGAGTCGACCATCAAAATTCTTATATCATCTAAATCACTCAGATTGGTCGACTACTTGAAAGAGGTTAAGTATCAACGACAAACTTTTTCTGAATCAGGAGTCGACCATCAAAAATCTGATATCATCTAAATTACTCAGATTGTTCGACTACTTGAAAGAGGTTCAGTATCGAAGACAAACTTTTTCCAAATCAAGAGTCGACCATCAAAAATCTGATATTATCTAAATCACTCAGATTGGTCGACTACTTGAAAGAGGTTAAGTATCAAAGATAAAAAAAATCTGAATCAAGAGTCGACCATCAAAAATATGATATCATCTAAATCACTCAGATTGGTCGAGTACTTGAAAGAGGTTAAGTATTGAAAACAAAAAAATTTCCGAATCAGGAGTCGACCATCAAAAATCTGATATCATCTAAATCAGTCAGATTGGTCGGCTACTTGAAAGAGGTTAAGTATCGAAGACAAAAAATTTCCGAATCAGGAGTCGACCATCAAAAATCTGATATCATCTAAATCACTCAGATTGGTCGACTACTTGAAAGAGGTTAAGTATTGAAGACAAACTTTTTCTGAATCAGGAGTCGACCTTCAAAAATCTGATATCATCTAAATCAGATTGGTCGACTACTTGAAAGAGGTTAAGTATCGAAGACAAAAAATTTCCGAATCAAGATTCGACCATCAAAAATATGATATCATCTAAATCACTCAGATTGGTCAACTACTTGAAGAGGTTAAGTATTGAAGACAAACTTTTTCCGAATCAGGAGTCGACCATCAAAAATCTGATATCATCTAAATCACTCAGATTTGTCGACTACTTGAAGGAGGTTAAGTATCGAAGACAAACTTTTTTCGATCAGGAGTCGACCATCAAAATCTGATATCATCTAAATCACTCAGATTGGTCGACTACTTGAAAGAGGTTAAGTATCGAAGACAAAATATTTCCGAATCAGGATTCAACCATCAAAAATCTGATATCATCTAAATCACTCGGATTGGTCGAGTACTTGAAAGAGGTTAAGTATCGAAGACAAATTATTTCCTAATCAGGATTCGATCATCAAAAATCTGATATCATTTAAATCACTCAGATTGGACGACTACTTGAAAGAGGTTAAGTATCGAAGACACAAAAATTACAAATCATAGGTCGACCATCAAAAATCTGATATCATCTAAATCACTCAGATTGGTCGACTACTTGAAAGAGGTTAAGTATTGAAGACAAACTTTTCCGAATCAGGAGTCGACTATCAAAAATCTGATATCACTAAATCAGTCAGATTGGTCGACTACTTGAAAGATGTTGAGTATCGAAGACAAAAAAATTATGAATCAGGAGTCGACCATCAAAATTCTTATATCATCTAAATCACTCAGATTGGTCGACTACTTGAAAGAGGTTAAGTATCAACGACACACTTTTTCTGAATCAGGAGTCGACCATCAAAAATCTGATATCATCTAAATTACTCAGATTGTTGGACTACTTGAAAGAGGTTAAGTATCGAAGACAAACTTTTTCCAAATCAAGAGTCGACCATCAAAAATCTGATATCATCTAAATCACTCAGATTGGTCGACTACTTGAAAGAGGTTAAGTATCAAAGATAAAAATTTCCGAATCAAGAGTCGACCATCAAAAATATGATATCATCTAAATCACTCAGATTGGTCGAGTACTTGAAAGAGGTTAAGTATTGAAAACAAAAATTTCCGAATCAAGAGTCGCCATCAAAAATCTGATATCATCTAAATCACTTAGATTGGTCAACTACTTGAAAGAGGTTAAGTATCGAAGACAAAAAATTCCGAATAAAAAGTCGACCATCAAAAATCTGATATCATCTAAATCACTCAATTGGTCGACTACTTGAAAGAGGTTAAGTATCGAAGACAAACTTTTTCCGAATCAGGATTCGACCATAAAAAATCTGATATTATCTAAATAACTCAGATTGGTCGACTACTTGAAAGACGTTAAGTAACGAAGACAAAAAATTTCCGAATCAGGAGTCGACCATCAAAAATCTGATATCATCTAAATCACTCAGATTTGTCGACTACTTGAAGGAGGTTAAGTATCGAAGACAAACTTTTTTCGATCAGGAGTCGACCATCAAAATCTGATATCATCTAAATCACTCAGATTGGTCGACTACTTGAAAGAGGTTAAGTATCGAAGACAAAAAAATTCCGAATCAGGATTCAACCATCAAAAATATGATATCATCTAAATCACTCAGATTGGTCGACTACTTGAAAGAGGTTAAGTATCGAAGACAAATTTTTTCCTAATCAGGAGTCGACCATCAAAAATCTGATATCATTTAAATCACTCAGATTGGACGACTACTTGAAAGAGGTTAAGTATCGAAGACACAAAAATTACGAATCATAGGTCGACCATCAAAAATCTGATATCATCTAAATCACTCAGATTGGTCGACTACTTGAAAGAGGTTAAGTATTGAAGACAAACTTTTCCGAATCAGGAGTCGACCATCAAAAATCTGATATCACTAAATCAGTCAGATTGGTCGACTACTTGAAAGAGGTTGAGTATCGAAGACAAAAAAATTATGAATCAGGAGTCGACCATCAAAATTCTTATATCATCTAAATCACTCAGATTGGTCGACTACTTGAAAGAGGTTAAGTATCAACGACAAACTTTTTCTGAATCAGGAGTCGACCATCAAAAATCTGATATCATCTAAATTACTCAGATTGTTCGACTACTTGAAAGAGGTTAAGTATCGAAGACAAACTTTTTCCAAATCAAGAGTCGACCATCAAAAATCTGATATCATCTAAATCACTCAGATTGGTCGACTACTTGAAAGAGGTTAAGTATCAAAGATAAAAAAATCTGAATCAAGAGTCGACCATCAAAAATATGATATCATCTAAATCACTCAGATTGGTCGAGTACTTGAAAGAGGTTAAGTATTGAAAACAAAAAAATTTCCGAATCAGGAGTCGACCATCAAAAATCTGATATCATCTAAATCAGTCAGATTGGTCGGCTACTTGAAAGAGGTTAAGTATCGAAGACAAAAAATTTCCGAATCAGGAGTCGACCATCAAAAATCTGATATCATCTAAATCACTCAGATTGGTCGACTACTTGAAAGAGGTTAAGTATTGAAGACAAACTTTTTCTGAATCAGGAGTCGACCTTCAAAAATCTGATATCATCTAAATCAGATTGGTCGACTACTTGAAAGAGGTTAAGTATCGAAGACAAAAAATTTCCGAATCAAGATTCGACCATCAAAAATATGATATCATCTAAATCACTCAGATTGGTCAACTACTTGAAGAGGTTAAGTATTGAAGACAAACTTTTTCCGAATCAGGAGTCGACCATCAAAAATCTGATATCATCTAAATCACTCAGATTTGTCGACTACTTGAAGGAGGTTAAGTATCGAAGACAAACTTTTTTCGATCAGAGTCGACCATCAAAATCTGATATCATCTAAATCACTCAGATTGGTCGACTACTTGAAAGAGGTTAAGTATCGAAGACAAAATATTTCCGAATCAGGATTCAACCATCAAAAATCTGATATCATCTAAATCACTCGGATTGGTCGAGTACTTGAAAGAGGTTAAGTATCGAAGACAAATTATTTCCTAATCAGGATTCGATCATCAAAAATCTGATATCATTTAAATCACTCAGATTGGACGACTACTTGAAAGAGGTTAAGTATCGAAGACACAAAAATTACAAATCATAGGTCGACCATCAAAAATCTGATATCATCTAAATCACTCAGATTGGTCGACTACTTGAAAGAGGTTAAGTATTGAAGACAAACTTTTCCGAATCAGGAGTCGACCATCAAAAATCTGATATCACTAAATCAGTCAGATTGGTCGACTACTTGAAAGATGTTGAGTATCGAAGACAAAAAAATTATGAATTAGGAGTCGACCATCAAAATTCTTATATCATCTAAATCACTCAGATTGGTCGACTACTTGAAAGAGGTTAAGTATCAACGACACACTTTTTCTGAATCAGGAGTCGACCATCAAAAATCTGATATCATCTAAATTACTCAGATTGTTGGACTACTTGAAAGAGGTTAAGTATCGAAGACAAACTTTTTCCAAATCAAGAGTCGACCATCAAAAATCTGATATCATCTAAATCACTCAGATTGGTCGACTACTTGAAAGAGGTTAAGTATCAAAGATAAAAATTTCCGAATCAAGAGTCGACCATCAAAAATATGATATCATCTAAATCACTCAGATTGGTCGAGTACTTGAAAGAGGTTAAGTATTGAAAACAAAAAATTTCCGAATCAGAGTCGCCATCAAAAATCTGATATCATCTAAATCACTTAGATTGGTCAACTACTTGAAAGAGGTTAAGTATCGAAGACAAAAAATTCCGAATAAAAAGTCGACCATCAAAAATCTGATATCATCTAAATCACTCAAATTGGTCGACTACTTGAAAGAGGTTAAGTATCGAAGACAAACTTTTTCCGAATCAGGATTCGACCATAAAAATCTGATATTATCTAAATACTCAGATTGGTCGACTACTTGAAAGAGGTTAAGTAACGAAGACAAAAAATTTCCGAATCAGGAGTCGACCATCAAAAATCTGATATCATCTAAATCACTCAGATTTGTCGACTACTTGAAGGAGGTTAAGTATCGAAGACAAACTTTTTTCGATCAGGAGTCGACCATCAAAATCTGATATCATCTAAATCACTCAGATTGGTCGACTACTTGAAAGAGGTTAAGTATCGAAGACAAAAAAATTCCGAATCAGGATTCAACCATCAAAAATATGATATCATCTAAATCACTCAGATTGGTCGACTACTTGAAAGAGGTTAAGTATCGAAGACAAATTTTTTCCTAATCAGGAGTCGACCATCAAAAATCTGATATCATTTAAATCACTCAGATTGGACGACTACTTGAAAGAGGTTAAGTATCGAAGACACAAAAATTACGAATCATAGGTCGACCATCAAAAATCTGATATCATCTAAATCACTCAGATTGGTCGACTACTTGAAAGAGGTTAAGTATTGAAGACAAACTTTTCCGAATCAGGAGTCGACCATCAAAAATCTGATATCACTAAATCAGTCAGATTGGTCGACTACTTGAAAGAGGTTGAGTATCGAAGACAAAAAAATTATGAATCAGGAGTCGACCATCAAAATTCTTATATCATCTAAATCACTCAGATTGGTCGACTACTTGAAAGAGGTTAAGTATCAACGACAAACTTTTTCTGAATCAGGAGTCGACCATCAAAAATCTGATATCATCTAAATTACTCAGATTGTTCGACTACTTGAAAGAGGTTCAGTATCGAAGACAAACTTTTTCCAAATCAAGAGTCGACCATCAAAAATCTGATATCATCTAAATCACTCAGATTGGTCGACTACTTGAAAGAGGTTAAGTATCAAAGATAAAAAAAATCTGAATCAAGAGTCGACCATCAAAAATATGATATCATCTAAATCACTCAGATTGGTCGAGTACTTGAAAGAGGTTAAGTATTGAAAACAAAAAATTTCCGAATCAGGAGTCGACCATCAAAAATCTGATATCATCTAAATCAGTCAGATTGGTCGGCTACTTGAAAGAGGTTAAGTATCGAAGACAAAAAATTTCCGAATCAGGAGTCGACCATCAAAAATCTGATATCATCTAAATCACTCAGATTGGTCGACTACTTGAAAGAGGTTAAGTATTGAAGACAAACTTTTTCTGAATCAGGAGTCGACCTTCAAAAATCTGATATCATCTAAATCAGATTGGTCGACTACTTGAAAGAGGTTAAGTATCGAAGACAAAAAATTTCCGAATCAAGATTCGACCATCAAAAATATGATATCATCTAAATCACTCAGATTGGTCAACTACTTGAAGAGGTTAAGTATTGAAGACAAACTTTTTCCGAATCAGGAGTCGACCATCAAAAATCTGATATCATCTAAATCACTCAGATTTGTCGACTACTTGAAGGAGGTTAAGTATCGAAGACAAACTTTTTTCGATCAGGAGTCGACCATCAAAATCTGATATCATCTAAATCACTCAGATTGGTCGACTACTTGAAAGAGGTTAAGTATCGAAGACAAAATATTTCCGAATCAGGATTCAACCATCAAAAATCTGATATCATCTAAATCACTCGGATTGGTCGAGTACTTGAAAGAGGTTAAGTATCGAAGACAAATTATTTCCTAATCAGGATTCGATCATCAAAAATCTGATATCATTTAAATCACTCAGATTGGACGACTACTTGAAAGAGGTTAAGTATCGAAGACACAAAAATTACAAATCATAGGTCGACCATCAAAAATCTGATATCATCTAAATCACTCAGATTGGTCGACTACTTGAAAGAGGTTAAGTATTGAAGACAAACTTTTCCGAATCAGGAGTCGACCATCAAAAATCTGATATCACTAAATCAGTCAGATTGGTCGACTACTTGAAAGATGTTGAGTATCGAAGACAAAAAAATTATGAATTAGGAGTCGACCATCAAAATTCTTATATCATCTAAATCACTCAGATTGGTCGACTACTTGAAAGAGGTTAAGTATCAACGACACACTTTTTCTGAATCAGGAGTCGACCATCAAAAATCTGATATCATCTAAATTACTCAGATTGTTGGACTACTTGAAAGAGGTTAAGTATCGAAGACAAACTTTTTCCAAATCAAGAGTCGACCATCAAAAATCTGATATCATCTAAATCACTCAGATTGGTCGACTACTTGAAAGAGGTTAAGTATCAAAGATAAAAATTTCCGAATCAAGAGTCGACCATCAAAAATATGATATCATCTAAATCACTCAGATTGGTCGAGTACTTGAAAGAGGTTAAGTATTGAAAACAAAAAATTTCCGAATCAAGAGTCAGCATCAAAAATCTGATATCATCTAAATCACTTAGATTGGTCAACTACTTGAAAGAGGTTAAGTATCGAAGACAAAAAATTCCGAATAAAAAGTCGACCATCAAAAATCTGATATCATCTAAATCACTCAAATTGGTCGACTACTTGAAAGAGGTTAAGTATCGAAGACAAACTTTTTCCGAATCAGGATTCGACCATAAAAAATCTGATATTATCTAAATAACTCAGATTGGTCGACTACTTGAAAGACGTTAAGTAACGAAGACAAAAAATTTCCGAATCAGGAGTCGACCATCAAAAATCTGATATCATCTAAATCACTCAGATTTGTCGACTACTTGAAGGAGGTTAAGTATCGAAGACAAACTTTTTTCGATCAGGAGTCGACCATCAAAATCTGATATCATCTAAATCACTCAGATTGGTCGACTACTTGAAAGAGGTTAAGTATCGAAGACAAAAAAATTCCGAATCAGGATTCAACCATCAAAAATATGATATCATCTAAATCACTCAGATTGGTCGACTACTTGAAAGAGGTTAAGTATCGAAGACAAATTTTTTCCTAATCAGGAGTCGACCATCAAAAATCTGATATCATTTAAATCACTCAGATTGGACGACTACTTGAAAGAGGTTAAGTATCGAAGACACAAAAATTACGAATCATAGGTCGACCATCAAAAATCTGATATCATCTAAATCACTCAGATTGGTCGACTACTTGAAAGAGGTTAAGTATTGAAGACAAACTTTTCCGAATCAGGAGTCGACCATCAAAAATCTGATATCACTAAATCAGTCAGATTGGTCGACTACTTGAAAGAGGTTGAGTATCGAAGACAAAAAAATTATGAATCAGGAGTCGACCATCAAAATTCTTATATCATCTAAATCACTCAGATTGGTCGACTACTTGAAAGAGGTTAAGTATCAACGACAAACTTTTTCTGAATCAGGAGTCGACCATCAAAAATCTGATATCATCTAAATTACTCAGATTGTTCGACTACTTGAAAGAGGTTCAGTATCGAAGACAAACTTTTTCCAAATCAAGAGTCGACCATCAAAAATCTGATATCATCTAAATCACTCAGATTGGTCGACTACTTGAAAGAGGTTAAGTATCAAAGATAAAAAAAATCTGAATCAAGAGTCGACCATCAAAAATATGATATCATCTAAATCACTCAGATTGGTCGAGTACTTGAAAGAGGTTAAGTATTGAAAACAAAAAAATTTCCGAATCAGGAGTCGACCATCAAAAATCTGATATCATCTAAATCAGTCAGATTGGTCGGCTACTTGAAAGAGGTTAAGTATCGAAGACAAAAAATTTCCGAATCAGGAGTCGACCATCAAAAATCTGATATCATCTAAATCACTCAGATTGGTCGACTACTTGAAAGAGGTTAAGTATTGAAGACAAACTTTTTCTGAATCAGGAGTCGACCATCAAAAATCTGATATCATCTAAATCAGATTGGTCGACTACTTGAAAGAGGTTAAGTATCGAAGACAAAAAATTTCCGAATCAAGATTCGACCATCAAAAATATGATATCATCTAAATCACTCAGATTGGTCAACTACTTGAAGAGGTTAAGTATTGAAGACAAACTTTTTCCGAATCAGGAGTCGACCATCAAAAATCTGATATCATCTAAATCACTCAGATTTGTCGACTACTTGAAGGAGGTTAAGTATCGAAGACAAACTTTTTTCGATCAGGAGTCGACCATCAAAATCTGATATCATCTAAATCACTCAGATTGGTCGACTACTTGAAAGAGGTTAAGTATCGAAGACAAAATATTTCCGAATCAGGATTCACCATCAAAAATCTGATATCATCTAAATCACTCGGATTGGTCGAGTACTTGAAAGAGGTTAAGTATCGAAGACAAATTATTTCCTAATCAGGATTCGATCATCAAAAATCTGATATCATTTAAATCACTCAGATTGGACGACTACTTGAAAGAGGTTAAGTATCGAAGACACAAAAATTACAAATCATAGGTCGACCATCAAAAATCTGATATCATCTAAATCACTCAGATTGGTCGACTACTTGAAAGAGGTTAAGTATTGAAGACAAACTTTTCCGAATCAGGAGTCGACCATCAAAAATCTGATATCACTAAATCAGTCAGATTGGTCGACTACTTGAAAGAGGTTGAGTATCGAAGACAAAAAAATTATGAATCAGGAGTCGACCATCAAAATTCTTATATCATCTAAATCACTCAGATTGGTCGACTACTTGAAAGAGGTTAAGTATCAACGACACACTTTTTCTGAATCAGGAGTCGACCATCAAAAATCTGATATCATCTAAATTACTCAGATTGTTGGACTACTTGAAAGAGGTTAAGTATCGAAGACAAACTTTTTCCAAATCAAGAGTCGACCATCAAAAATCTGATATCATCTAAATCACTCAGATTGGTCGACTACTTGAAAGAGGTTAAGTATCAAAGATAAAAATTTCCGAATCAAGAGTCGACCATCAAAAATATGATATCATCTAAATCACTCAGATTGGTCGAGTACTTGAAAGAGGTTAAGTATTGAAAACAAAAAATTTCCGAATCAAGAGTCGCCATCAAAAATCTGATATCATCTAAATCACTTAGATTGGTCAACTACTTGAAAGAGGTTAAGTATCGAAGACAAAAAATTCCGAATAAAAGTCGACCATCAAAAATCTGATATCATCTAAATCACTCAATTGGTCGACTACTTGAAAGAGGTTAAGTATCGAAGACAAACTTTTTCCGAATCAGGATTCGACCATAAAAAATCTGATATTATCTAAATAACTCAGATTGGTCGACTACTTGAAAGAGGTTAAGTAACGAAGACAAAAAATTTCCGAATCAGGAGTCGACCATCAAAAATCTGATATCATCTAAATCACTCAGATTTGTCGACTACTTGAAGAGGTTAAGTATCGAAGACAAACTTTTTTCGATCAGGAGTCGACCATCAAAATCTGATATCATCTAAATCACTCAGATTGGTCGACTACTTGAAAGAGGTTAAGTATCGAAGACAAAAAAATTCCGAATCAGGATTCAACCATCAAAAATATGATATCATCTAAATCACTCAGATTGGTCGACTACTTGAAAGAGGTTAAGTATCGAAGACAAATTTTTTCCTAATCAGGAGTCGACCATCAAAAATCTGATATCATTTAAATCACTCAGATTGGACGACTACTTGAAAGAGGTTAAGTATCGAAGACACAAAAATTACGAATCATAGGTCGACCATCAAAAATCTGATATCATCTAAATCACTCAGATTGGTCGACTACTTGAAAGAGGTTAAGTATTGAAGACAAACTTTTCCGAATCAGGAGTCGACCATCAAAAATCTGATATCACTAAATCAGTCAGATTGGTCGACTACTTGAAAGAGGTTGAGTATCGAAGACAAAAAAATTATGAATCAGGAGTCGACCATCAAAATTCTTATATCATCTAAATCACTCAGATTGGTCGACTACTTGAAAGAGGTTAAGTATCAACGACAAACTTTTTCTGAATCAGGAGTCGACCATCAAAAATCTGATATCATCTAAATTACTCAGATTGTTCGACTACTTGAAAGAGGTTCAGTATCGAAGACAAACTTTTTCCAAATCAAGAGTCGACCATCAAAAATCTGATATCATCTAAATCACTCAGATTGGTCGACTACTTGAAAGAGGTTAAGTATCAAAGATAAAAAAAATCTGAATCAAGAGTCGACCATCAAAAATATGATATCATCTAAATCACTCAGATTGGTCGAGTACTTGAAAGAGGTTAAGTATTGAAAACAAAAAATTTCCGAATCAGGAGTCGACCATCAAAAATCTGATATCATCTAAATCAGTCAGATTGGTCGGCTACTTGAAAGAGGTTAAGTATCGAAGACAAAAAATTTCCGAATCAGGAGTCGACCATCAAAAATCTGATATCATCTAAATCACTCAGATTGGTCGACTACTTGAAAGAGGTTAAGTATTGAAGACAAACTTTTTCCGAATCAGGAGTCGACCTTCAAAAATCTGATATCATCTAAATCAGATTGGTCGACTACTTGAAAGAGGTTAAGTATCGAAGACAAAAAATTTCCGAATCAAGATTCGACCATCAAAAATATGATATCATCTAAATCACTCAGATTGGTCAACTACTTGAAGAGGTTAAGTATTGAAGACAAACTTTTTCCGAATCAGGAGTCGACCATCAAAAATCTGATATCATCTAAATCACTCAGATTTGTCGACTACTTGAAGGAGGTTAAGTATCGAAGACAAACTTTTTTCGATCAGGAGTCGACCATCAAAATCTGATATCATCTAAATCACTCAGATTGGTCGACTACTTGAAAGAGGTTAAGTATCGAAGACAAAATATTTCCGAATCAGGATTCAACCATCAAAAATCTGATATCATCTAAATCACTCGGATTGGTCGAGTACTTGAAAGAGGTTAAGTATCGAAGACAAATTATTTCCTAATCAGGATTCGATCATCAAAAATCTGATATCATTTAAATCACTCAGATTGGACGACTACTTGAAAGAGGTTAAGTATCGAAGACACAAAAATTACAAATCATAGGTCGACCATCAAAAATCTGATATCATCTAAATCACTCAGATTGGTCGACTACTTGAAAGAGGTTAAGTATTGAAGACAAACTTTTCCGAATCAGGAGTCGACCATCAAAAATCTGATATCACTAAATCAGTCAGATTGGTCGACTACTTGAAAGATGTTGAGTATCGAAGACAAAAAAATTATGAATCAGGAGTCGACCATCAAAATTCTTATATCATCTAAATCACTCAGATTGGTCGACTACTTGAAAGAGGTTAAGTATCAACGACACACTTTTTCTGAATCAGGAGTCGACCATCAAAAATCTGATATCATCTAAATTACTCAGATTGTTGGACTACTTGAAAGAGGTTAAGTATCGAAGACAAACTTTTTCCAAATCAAGAGTCGACCATCAAAAATCTGATATCATCTAAATCACTCAGATTGGTCGACTACTTGAAAGAGGTTAAGTATCAAAGATAAAAATTTCCGAATCAAGAGTCGACCATCAAAAATATGATATCATCTAAATCACTCAGATTGGTCGAGTACTTGAAAGAGGTTAAGTATTGAAAACAAAAAATTTCCGAATCAAGAGTCGCCATCAAAAATCTGATATCATCTAAATCACTTAGATTGGTCAACTACTTGAAAGAGGTTAAGTATCGAAGACAAAAAATTCCGAATCAAAAGTCGACCATCAAAAATCTGATATCATCTAAATCACTCAAATTGGTCGACTACTTGAAAGAGGTTAAGTATCGAAGACAAACTTTTTCCGAATCAGGATTCGACCATAAAAAATCTGATATTATCTAAATAACTCAGATTGGTCGACTACTTGAAAGACGTTAAGTAACGAAGACAAAAAATTTCCGAATCAGGAGTCGACCATCAAAAATCTGATATCATCTAAATCACTCAGATTTGTCGACTACTTGAAGGAGGTTAAGTATCGAAGACAAACTTTTTTCGATCAGGAGTCGACCATCAAAATCTGATATCATCTAAATCACTCAGATTGGTCGACTACTTGAAAGAGGTTAAGTATCGAAGACAAAAAAATTCCGAATCAGGATTCAACCATCAAAAATATGATATCATCTAAATCACTCAGATTGGTCGACTACTTGAAAGAGGTTAAGTATCGAAGACAAATTTTTCCTAATCAGGAGTCGACCATCAAAAATCTGATATCATTTAAATCACTCAGATTGGACGACTACTTGAAAGAGGTTAAGTATCGAAGACACAAAAATTACGAATCATAGGTCGACCATCAAAAATCTGATATCATCTAAATCACTCAGATTGGTCGACTACTTGAAAGAGGTTAAGTATTGAAGACAAACTTTTCCGAATCAGGAGTCGACCATCAAAAATCTGATATCACTAAATCAGTCAGATTGGTCGACTACTTGAAAGAGGTTGAGTATCGAAGACAAAAAAATTATGAATCAGGAGTCGACCATCAAAATTCTTATATCATCTAAATCACTCAGATTGGTCGACTACTTGAAAGAGGTTAAGTATCAACGACAAACTTTTTCTGAATCAGGAGTCGACCATCAAAAATCTGATATCATCTAAATTACTCAGATTGTTCGACTACTTGAAAGAGGTTCAGTATCGAAGACAAACTTTTTCCAAATCAAGAGTCGACCATCAAAAATCTGATATCATCTAAATCACTCAGATTGGTCGACTACTTGAAAGAGGTTAAGTATCAAAGATAAAAAAAATCTGAATCAAGAGTCGACCATCAAAAATATGATATCATCTAAATCACTCAGATTGGTCGAGTACTTGAAAGAGGTTAAGTATTGAAAACAAAAAATTTCCGAATCAGGAGTCGACCATCAAAAATCTGATATCATCTAAATCAGTCAGATTGGTCGGCTACTTGAAAGAGGTTAAGTATCGAAGACAAAAAATTTCCGAATCAGGAGTCGACCATCAAAAATCTGATATCATCTAAATCACTCAGATTGGTCGACTACTTGAAAGAGGTTAAGTATTGAAGACAAACTTTTTCTGAATCAGGAGTCGACCTTCAAAAATCTGATATCATCTAAATCAGATTGGTCGACTACTTGAAAGAGGTTAAGTATCGAAGACAAAAAATTTCCGAATCAAGATTCGACCATCAAAAATATGATATCATCTAAATCACTCAGATTGGTCAACTACTTGAAGAGGTTAAGTATTGAAGACAAACTTTTTCCGAATCAGGAGTCGACCATCAAAAATCTGATATCATCTAAATCACTCAGATTTGTCGACTACTTGAAGGAGGTTAAGTATCGAAGACAAACTTTTTTCGATCAGGAGTCGACCATCAAAATCTGATATCATCTAAATCACTCAGATTGGTCGACTACTTGAAAGAGGTTAAGTATCGAAGACAAAATATTTCCGAATCAGGATTCAACCATCAAAAATCTGATATCATCTAAATCACTCGGATTGGTCGAGTACTTGAAAGAGGTTAAGTATCGAAGACAAATTATTTCCTAATCAGGATTCGATCATCAAAAATCTGATATCATTTAAATCACTCAGATTGGACGACTACTTGAAAGAGGTTAAGTATCGAAGACACAAAAATTACAAATCATAGGTCGACCATCAAAAATCTGATATCATCTAAATCACTCAGATTGGTCGACTACTTGAAAGAGGTTAAGTATTGAAGACAAACTTTTCCGAATCAGGAGTCGACCATCAAAAATCTGATATCACTAAATCAGTCAGATTGGTCGACTACTTGAAAGATGTTGAGTATCGAAGACAAAAAAATTATGAATTAGGAGTCGACCATCAAAATTCTTATATCATCTAAATCACTCAGATTGGTCGACTACTTGAAAGAGGTTAAGTATCAACGACACACTTTTTCTGAATCAGGAGTCGACCATCAAAAATCTGATATCATCTAAATTACTCAGATTGTTGGACTACTTGAAAGAGGTTAAGTATCGAAGACAAACTTTTTCCAAATCAAGAGTCGACCATCAAAAATCTGATATCATCTAAATCACTCAGATTGGTCGACTACTTGAAAGAGGTTAAGTATCAAAGATAAAAATTTCCGAATCAAGAGTCGACCATCAAAAATATGATATCATCTAAATCACTCAGATTGGTCGAGTACTTGAAAGAGGTTAAGTATTGAAAACAAAAAATTTCCGAATCAAAGTCGACCATCAAAAATCTGATATCATCTAAATCACTTAGATTGGTCAACTACTTGAAAGAGGTTAAGTATCGAAGACAAAAAATTCCGAATAAAAAGTCGACCATCAAAAATCTGATATCATCTAAATCACTCAAATTGGTCGACTACTTGAAAGAGGTTAAGTATCGAAGACAAACTTTTTCCGAATCAGGATTCGACCATAAAAAATCTGATATTATCTAAATAACTCAGATTGGTCGACTACTTGAAAGAGGTTAAGTATCGAAGACAAAAAATTTCCGAATCAGGAGTCGACCATCAAAAATCTGATATCATCTAAATCACTCAGATTTGTCGACTACTTGAAGGAGGTTAAGTATCGAAGACAAACTTTTTTCGATCAGGAGTCGACCATCAAAATCTGATATCATCTAAATCACTCAGATTGGTCGACTACTTGAAAGAGGTTAAGTATCGAAGACAAAAAAATTCCGAATCAGGATTCAACCATCAAAAATATGATATCATCTAAATCACTCAGATTGGTCGACTACTTGAAAGAGGTTAAGTATCGAAGACAAAATTTTTCCTAATCAGGAGTCGACCATCAAAAATCTGATATCATTTAAATCACTCAGATTGGACGACTACTTGAAAGAGGTTAAGTATCGAAGACACAAAAATTACGAATCATAGGTCGACCATCAAAAATCTGATATCATCTAAATCACTCAGATTGGTCGACTACTTGAAAGAGGTTAAGTATTGAAGACAAACTTTTCCGAATCAGGAGTCGACCATCAAAAATCTGATATCACTAAATCAGTCAGATTGGTCGACTACTTGAAAGAGGTTGAGTATCGAAGACAAAAAAATTATGAATCAGGAGTCGACCATCAAAATTCTTATATCATCTAAATCACTCAGATTGGTCGACTACTTGAAAGAGGTTAAGTATCAACGACAAACTTTTTCTGAATCAGGAGTCGACCATCAAAAATCTGATATCATCTAAATTACTCAGATTGTTCGACTACTTGAAAGAGGTTAAGTATCGAAGACAAACTTTTTCCAAATCAAGAGTCGACCATCAAAAATCTGATATCATCTAAATCACTCAGATTGGTCGACTACTTGAAAGAGGTTAAGTATCAAAGACAAAAAAATTCCGAATCAAGAGTCGACCATCAAAAATATGATATCATCTAAATCAGTCAGATTGGTCGACTACTTGAAAGAGGTTAAGTATCGAAGACAAAAAATTTCCGAATCAGGAGTCGACCATCAAAAATCTGATATCATCTAAATCACTCAGATTGGTCGACTACTTGAAAGAGGTTAAGTATTGAAGACAAACTTTTTCCGAATCAGGAGTCGACCATCAAAAATCTGATATCATCTAAATCAGATTGGTCGACTACTTGAAAGAGGTTAAGTATCGAAGACAAAAAATTTCCGAATCAAGATTCGACCATCAAAAATATGATATCATCTAAATCACTCAGATTGGTCAACTACTTGAAGAGGTTAAGTATTGAAGACAAACTTTTTCCGAATCAGGAGTCGACCATCAAAAATCTGATATCATCTAAATCACTCAGATTTGTCGACTACTTGAAGGAGGTTAAGTATCGAAGACAAACTTTTTTCGATCAGGAGTCGACCATCAAAATCTGATATCATCTAAATCACTCAGATTGGTCGACTACTTGAAAGAGGTTAAGTATCGAAGACAAAAATTTCCGAATCAGGATTCAACCATCAAAAATCTGATATCATCTAAATCACTCGGATTGGTCGACTACTTGAAAGAGGTTAAGTATCGAAGACAAATTATTTCCTAATCAGGATTCGACCATCAAAAATCTGATATCATTTAAATCACTCAGATTGGACGACTACTTGAAAGAGGTTAAGTATCGAAGACACAAAAATTACAAATCATAGGTCGACCATCAAAAATCTGATATCATCTAAATCACTCAGATTGGTCGACTACTTGAAAGAGGTTAAGTATTGAAGACAAACTTTTCCGAATCAGGAGTCGACCATCAAAAATCTGATATCACTAAATCAGTCAGATTGGTCGACTACTTGAAAGATGTTGAGTATCGAAGACAAAAAAATTATGAATCAGGAGTCGACCATCAAAATTCTTATATCATCTAAATCACTCAGATTGGTCGACTACTTGAAAGAGGTTAAGTATCAACGACACACTTTTTCTGAATCAGGAGTCGACCATCAAAAATCTGATATCATCTAAATTACTCAGATTGTTGGACTACTTGAAAGAGGTTAAGTATCGAAGACAAACTTTTTCCAAATCAAGAGTCGACCATCAAAAATCTGATATCATCTAAATCACTCAGATTGGTCGACTACTTGAAAGAGGTTAAGTATCAAAGATAAAAATTTCCGAATCAAGAGTCGACCATCAAAAATATGATATCATCTAAATCACTCAGATTGGTCGAGTACTTGAAAGAGGTTAAGTATTGAAAACAAAAAATTTCCGAATCAAGAGTCGACCATCAAAAATCTGATATCATCTAAATCACTTAGATTGGTCAACTACTTGAAAGAGGTTAAGTATCGAAGACAAAAAATTCCGAATAAAAAGTCGACCATCAAAAATCTGATATCATCTAAATCACTCAAATTGGTCGACTACTTGAAAGAGGTTAAGTATCGAAGACAAACTTTTTCCGAATCAGGATTCGACCATAAAAAATCTGATATTATCTAAATAACTCAGATTGGTCGACTACTTGAAAGAGGTTAAGTATCGAAGACAAAAAATTTCCGAATCAGGAGTCGACCATCAAAAATCTGATATCATCTAAATCACTCAGATTTGTCGACTACTTGAAGGAGGTTAAGTATCGAAGACAAACTTTTTTCGATCAGGAGTCGACCATCAAAATCTGATATCATCTAAATCACTCAGATTGGTCGACTACTTGAAAGAGGTTAAGTATCGAAGACAAAAAAATTCCGAATCAGGATTCACCATCAAAAATATGATATCATCTAAATCACTCAGATTGGTCGACTACTTGAAAGAGGTTAAGTATCGAAGACAAAATTTTTCCTAATCAGGAGTCGACCATCAAAAATCTGATATCATTTAAATCACTCAGATTGGACGACTACTTGAAAGAGGTTAAGTATCGAAGACACAAAAATTACGAATCATAGGTCGACCATCAAAAATCTGATATCATCTAAATCACTCAGATTGGTCGACTACTTGAAAGAGGTTAAGTATTGAAGACAAACTTTTCCGAATCAGGAGTCGACCATCAAAAATCTGATATCACTAAATCAGTCAGATTGGTCGACTACTTGAAAGAGGTTGAGTATCGAAGACAAAAAAATTATGAATCAGGAGTCGACCATCAAAATTCTTATATCATCTAAATCACTCAGATTGGTCGACTACTTGAAAGAGGTTAAGTATCAACGACAAACTTTTTCTGAATCAGGAGTCGACCATCAAAAATCTGATATCATCTAAATTACTCAGATTGTTCGACTACTTGAAAGAGGTTAAGTATCGAAGACAAACTTTTTCCAAATCAAGAGTCGACCATCAAAAATCTGATATCATCTAAATCACTCAGATTGGTCGACTACTTGAAAGAGGTTAAGTATCAAAGATAAAAAAAATCTGAATCAAGAGTCGACCATCAAAAATATGATATCATCTAAATCACTCAGATTGGTCGACTACTTGAAAGAGGTTAAGTATTGAAAACAAAAAATTTCCGAATCAGGAGTCGACCATCAAAAATCTGATATCATCTAAATCACTCAGATTGGTCGACTACTTGAAAGAGGTTAAGTATTGAAGACAAACTTTTTCCGAATCAGGAGTCGACCATCAAAAATCTGATATCATCTAAATCAGATTGGTCGACTACTTGAAAGAGGTTAAGTATCGAAGACAAAAAATTTCCGAATCAAGATTCGACCATCAAAAATATGATATCATCTAAATCACTCAGATTGGTCAACTACTTGAAGAGGTTAAGTATTGAAGACAAACTTTTTCCGAATCAGGAGTCGACCATCAAAAATCTGATATCATCTAAATCACTCAGATTTGTCGACTACTTGAAGGAGGTTAAGTATCGAAGACAAACTTTTTTCGATCAGGAGTCGACCATCAAAATCTGATATCATCTAAATCACTCAGATTGGTCGACTACTTGAAAGAGGTTAAGTATCGAAGACAAAAAATTTCCGAATCAGGATTCAACCATCAAAAATCTGATATCATCTAAATCACTCGGATTGGTCGAGTACTTGAAAGAGGTTAAGTATCGAAGACAAATTATTTCCTAATCAGGATTCGACCATCAAAAATCTGATATCATTTAAATCACTCAGATTGGACGACTACTTGAAAGAGGTTAAGTATCGAAGACACAAAAATTACAAATCATAGGTCGACCATCAAAAATCTGATATCATCTAAATCACTCAGATTGGTCGACTACTTGAAAGAGGTTAAGTATTGAAGACAAACTTTTCCGAATCAGGAGTCGACCATCAAAAATCTGATATCACTAAATCAGTCAGATTGGTCGACTACTTGAAAGAGGTTGAGTATCGAAGACAAAAAAATTATGAATCAGGAGTCGACCATCAAAATTCTTATATCATCTAAATCACTCAGATTGGTCGACTACTTGAAAGAGGTTAAGTATCAACGACACACTTTTTCTGAATCAGGAGTCGACCATCAAAAATCTGATATCATCTAAATTACTCAGATTGTTGGACTACTTGAAAGAGGTTAAGTATCGAAGACAAACTTTTTCCAAATCAAGAGTCGACCATCAAAAATCTGATATCATCTAAATCACTCAGATTGGTCGACTACTTGAAAGAGGTTAAGTATCAAAGATAAAAATTTCCGAATCAAGAGTCGACCATCAAAAATATGATATCATCTAAATCACTCAGATTGGTCGAGTACTTGAAAGAGGTTAAGTATTGAAAACAAAAAATTTCCGAATCAGGAGTCGACCATCAAAAATCTGATATCATCTAAATCACTTAGATTGGTCAACTACTTGAAAGAGGTTAAGTATCGAAGACAAAAAATTCCGAATAAAAAGTCGACCATCAAAAATCTGATATCATCTAAATCACTCAAATTGGTCGACTACTTGAAAGAGGTTAAGTATCGAAGACAAACTTTTTCCGAATCAGGATTCGACCATAAAAAATCTGATATTATCTAAATAACTCAGATTGGTCGACTACTTGAAAGAGGTTAAGTATCGAAGACAAAAAATTTCCGAATCAGGAGTCGACCATCAAAAATCTGATATCATCTAAATCACTCAGATTTGTCGACTACTTGAAGGAGGTTAAGTATCGAAGACAAACTTTTTTCGATCAGGAGTCGACCATCAAAATCTGATATCATCTAAATCACTCAGATTGGTCGACTACTTGAAAGAGGTTAAGTATCGAAGACAAAAAAATTCCGAATCAGGATTCAACCATCAAAAATCTGATATCATCTAAATCACTCAGATTGGTCGACTACTTGAAAGAGGTTAAGTATCGAAGACAAAATTTTTCCTAATCAGGAGTCGACCATCAAAAATCTGATATCATTTAAATCACTCAGATTGGACGACTACTTGAAAGAGGTTAAGTATCGAAGACACAAAAATTACGAATCATAGGTCGACCATCAAAAATCTGATATCATCTAAATCACTCAGATTGGTCGACTACTTGAAAGAGGTTAAGTATTGAAGACAAACTTTTCCGAATCAGGAGTCGACCATCAAAAATCTGATATCACTAAATCAGTCAGATTGGTCGACTACTTGAAAGAGGTTGAGTATCGAAGACAAAAAAATATGAATCAGGAGTCGACCATCAAAATTCTTATATCATCTAAATCACTCAGATTGGTCGACTACTTGAAAGAGGTTAAGTATCAACGACAAACTTTTTCTGAATCAGGAGTCGACCATCAAAAATCTGATATCATCTAAATACTCAGATTGTTCGACTACTTGAAAGAGGTTAAGTATCGAAGACAAACTTTTTCCAAATCAAGAGTCGACCATCAAAAATCTGATATCATCTAAATCACTCAGATTGGTCGACTACTTGAAAGAGGTTAAGTATCAAAGATAAAAAAAATCCGAATCAAGAGTCGACCATCAAAAATATGATATCATCTAAATCACTCAGATTGGTCGAGTACTTGAAAGAGGTTAAGTATCGAAGACAAAAAATTTCCGAATCAGGAGTCGACCATCAAAAATCTGATATCATCTAAATCACTCAGATTGGTCGACTACTTGAAAGAGGTTAAGTATTGAAGACAAACTTTTTCCGAATCAGGAGTCGACCATCAAAAATCTGATATCATCTAAATCAGATTGGTCGACTACTTGAAAGAGGTTAAGTATCGAAGACAAAAAATTTCCGAATCAAGATTCGACCATCAAAAATATGATATCATCTAAATCACTCAGATTGGTCAACTACTTGAAGAGGTTAAGTATTGAAGACAAACTTTTTCCGAATCAGGAGTCGACCATCAAAAATCTGATATCATCTAAATCACTCAGATTTGTCGACTACTTGAAGGAGGTTAAGTATCGAAGACAAACTTTTTCGATCAGGAGTCGACCATCAAAATCTGATATCATCTAAATCACTCAGATTGGTCGACTACTTGAAAGAGGTTAAGTATCGAAGACAAAAAATTTCCGAATCAGGATTCACCATCAAAAATCTGATATCATCTAAATCACTCGGATTGGTCGAGTACTTGAAAGAGGTTAAGTATCGAAGACAAATTATTTCCTAATCAGGATTCGATCATCAAAAATCTGATATCATTTAAATCACTCAGATTGGACGACTACTTGAAAGAGGTTAAGTATCGAAGACACAAAAATTACAAATCATAGGTCGACCATCAAAAATCTGATATCATCTAAATCACTCAGATTGGTCGACTACTTGAAAGAGGTTAAGTATTGAAGACAAACTTTTCCGAATCAGGAGTCGACCATCAAAAATCTGATATCACTAAATCAGTCAGATTGGTCGACTACTTGAAAGAGGTTGAGTATCGAAGACAAAAAAATTATGAATCAGGAGTCGACCATCAAAATTCTTATATCATCTAAATCACTCAGATTGGTCGACTACTTGAAAGAGGTTAAGTATCAACGACACACTTTTTCTGAATCAGGAGTCGACCATCAAAAATCTGATATCATCTAAATTACTCAGATTGTTGGACTACTTGAAAGAGGTTAAGTATCGAAGACAAACTTTTTCCAAATCAAGAGTCGACCATCAAAAATCTGATATCATCTAAATCACTCAGATTGGTCGACTACTTGAAAGAGGTTAAGTATCAAAGATAAAAATTTCCGAATCAAGAGTCGACCATCAAAAATATGATATCATCTAAATCACTCAGATTGGTCGAGTACTTGAAAGAGGTTAAGATACTACTTGAAAGAGGTTAAGTATCGAAACAAAAAATTTCCGAATCAAAAGTCGACCATCAAAAATCTGATATCATCTAAATCACTCAGATTGGTCGACTACTTGAAAGAGGTTAAGTATCGAAGACAAAAAATTCCGAATCAGGAGTCGACCATCAAAAATCTGATATCATCTAAATCACTCAGATTGGTCGACTACTTGAAAGAGGTTAAGTATCGAAGACAAACTTTTTCCGAATCAGGAGTCGACCATAAAAAATCTGATATCATCTAAATCACTCAGATTGGTCGACTACTTGAAAGAGGTTAAGTATCGAAGACAAAAAATTTCCGAATCAGGAGTCGACCATCAAAAATCTGATATCATCTAAATCACTCAGATTGGTCGACTACTTGAAAGAGGTTAAGTATCGAAGACAAACTTTTTCGAATCAGGAGTCGACCATCAAAAATCTGATATCATCTAAATCACTCAGATTGGTCGACTACTTGAAAGAGGTTAAGTATCGAAGACAAAAAAATTCCGAATCAGGAGTCGACCATCAAAAATCTGATATCATCTAAATCACTCAGATTGGTCGACTACTTGAAAGAGGTTAAGTATCGAAGACAAATTTTTCCTAATCAGGAGTCGACCATCAAAAATCTGATATCATCTAAATCACTCAGATTGGTCGACTACTTGAAAGAGGTTAAGTATCGAAGACAAACTTTTCGAATCAGGAGTCGACCATCAAAAATCTGATATCATCTAAATCACTCAGATTGGTCGACTACTTGAAAGAGGTTAAGTATCGAAGACAAAAAAATTCCGAATCAGGAGTCGACCATCAAAAATCTGATATCATCTAAATCACTCAGATTGGTCGACTACTTGAAAGAGGTTAAGTATTGAAGACAAACTTTTCTGAATCAGGAGTCGACCATCAAAAATCTGATATCATCTAAATCACTCAGATTGGTCGACTACTTGAAAGAGGTTAAGTATCGAAGACAAAAAATTTGAATCAGGAGTCGACCATCAAAATCTGATATCATCTAAATCACTCAGATTGGTCGACTACTTGAAAGAGGTTAAGTATCGAAGACAAACTTTTTCCGAATCAGGAGTCGACCATCAAAAATCTGATATCATCTAAATCACTCAGATTGGTCGACTACTTGAAAGAGGTTAAGTATCGAAGACAAACTTTTTCCAAATCAAGAGTCGACCATCAAAAATCTGATATCATCTAAATCACTCAGATTGGTCGACTACTTGAAAGAGGTTAAGTATCAAAGACAAAAAAATTCCGAATCAAGAGTCGACCATCAAAAATATGATATCATCTAAATCACTCAGATTGGTCGACTACTTGAAAGAGGTTAAGTATTGAAGACAAAAAATTTCCGAATCAGGAGTCGACCATCAAAAATCTGATATCATCTAAATCACTCAGATTGGTCGACTACTTGAAAGAGGTTAAGTATCGAAGACAAAAAATTTCCGAATCAGGAGTCGACCATCAAAAATCTGATATCATCTAAATCACTCAGATTGGTCGACTACTTGAAAGAGGTTAAGTATCGAAGACAAACTTTTTCCGAATCAGGAGTCGACCATCAAAAATCTGATATCATCTAAATCAGATTGGTCGACTACTTGAAAGAGGTTAAGTATCGAAGACAAAAAATTTCCGAATCAAGATTCGACCATCAAAAATCTGATATCATCTAAATCACTCAGATTGGTCGACTACTTGAAAGAGGTTAAGTATCGAAGACAAACTTTTTCCGAATCAGGAGTCGACCATCAAAAATCTGATATCATCTAAATCACTCAGATTGGTCGACTACTTGAAAGAGGTTAAGTATCGAAGACAAACTTTTTTCGATCAGGAGTCGACCATCAAAATCTGATATCATCTAAATCACTCAGATTGGTCGACTACTTGAAAGAGGTTAAGTATCGAAGACAAAAAATTTCCGAATCAGGAGTCGACCATCAAAAATCTGATATCATCTAAATCACTCAGATTGGTCGACTACTTGAAAGAGGTTAAGTATCGAAGACAAATTTTTTCCTAATCAGGAGTCGACCATCAAAAATCTGATATCATCTAAATCACTCAGATTGGTCGACTACTTGAAAGAGGTTAAGTATCGAAGACAAAAAATTTCCAAATCAAGGTCGACCATCAAAAATCTGATATCATCTAAATCACTCAGATTGGTCGACTACTTGAAAGAGGTTAAGTATTGAAGACAAACTTTCCGAATCAGGAGTCGACCATCAAAAATCTGATATCATCTAAATCACTCAGATTGGTCGACTACTTGAAAGAGGTTAAGTATCGAAGACAAAAAAATTCCGAATCAGGAGTCGACCATCAAAAATCTGATATCATCTAAATCACTCAGATTGGTCGACTACTTGAAAGAGGTTAAGTATCAAGACAAACTTTTTCCGAATCAGGAGTCGACCATCAAAAATCTGATATCATCTAAATCACTCAGATTGGTCG
This sequence comes from Clarkia xantiana subsp. parviflora, assembly GCA_036873135.1. NCBI lineage: Eukaryota > Viridiplantae > Streptophyta > Magnoliopsida > Myrtales > Onagraceae > Clarkia > Clarkia xantiana. Next base: position 16,785,147 of record JAPTYO010000001.1, read on the forward strand.
ACTACTTGAAAGAGGTTAAGTATCGAAGACAAACTTTTTCCGAATCAAGAGTCGACCATCAAAAATCTGATATCATCTAAATCACTCAGATTGGTCGACTACTTGAAAGAGGTTAAGTATCGAAGACAAAAAATTTCCGAATCAAGAGTCGACCATCAAAAATCTGATATCATCTAAATCACTCAGATTGGTCGACTACTTGAAAGAGGTTAAGTATCGAAGACAAAAAATTTCCGAATCAGGAGTCGACCATCAAAATCTGATATCATCTAAATCACTCAGATTGGTCGACTACTTGAAAGAGGTTAAGTATCGAAGACAAAAAAATTCCGAATCAGGAGTCGACCATCAAAAATCTGATATCATCTAAATCACTCAGATTGGTCGACTACTTGAAAGAGGTTAAGTATCGAAGACAAATTTTTCCTAATCAGGAGTCGACCATCAAAAATCTGATATCATTTAAATCACTCAGATTGGTCGACTACTTGAAAGAGGTTAAGTATCGAAGACACAAAAATTACGAATCATAGGTCGACCATCAAAAATCTGATATCATCTAAATCACTCAGATTGGTCGACTACTTGAAAGAGGTTAAGTATTGAAGACAAACTTTTCGAATCAGGAGTCGACCATCAAAAATCTGATATCACTAAATCAGTCAGATTGGTCGACTACTTGAAAGAGGTTGAGTATCGAAGACAAAAAAATTATGAATCAGGAGTCGACCATCAAAATTCTTATATCATCTAAATCACTCAGATTGGTCGACTACTTGAAAGAGGTTAAGTATCAACGACAAACTTTTTCTGAATCAGGAGTCGACCATCAAAAATCTGATATCATCTAAATTACTCAGATTGTTCGACTACTTGAAAGAGGTTAAGTATCGAAGACAAACTTTTTCCAAATCAAGAGTCGACCATCAAAAATCTGATATCATCTAAATCACTCAGATTGGTCGACTACTTGAAAGAGGTTAAGTATCAAAGACAAAAAAATCTGAATCAAGAGTCGACCATCAAAAATATGATATCATCTAAATCACTCAGATTGGTCGAGTACTTGAAAGAGGTTAAGTATTGAAAACAAAAAATTTCCGAATCAGGAGTCGACCATCAAAAATCTGATATCATCTAAATCAGTCAGATTGGTCGGCTACTTGAAAGAGGTTAAGTATCGAAGACAAAAAATTTCCGAATCAGGAGTCGACCATCAAAAATCTGATATCATCTAAATCACTCAGATTGGTCGACTACTTGAAAGAGGTTAAGTATTGAAGACAAACTTTTTCCGAATCAGGAGTCGACCATCAAAAATCTGATATCATCTAAATCAGATTGGTCGACTACTTGAAAGAGGTTAAGTATCGAAGACAAAAAATTCCGAATCAAGATTCGACCATCAAAAATATGATATCATCTAAATCACTCAGATTGGTCAACTACTTGAAGAGGTTAAGTATTGAAGACAAACTTTTTCCGAATCAGGAGTCGACCATCAAAAATCTGATATCATCTAAATCACTCAGATTTGTCGACTACTTGAAGGAGGTTAAGTATCGAAGACAAACTTTTTTCGATCAGGAGTCGACCATCAAAATCTGATATCATCTAAATCACTCAGATTGGTCGACTACTTGAAAGAGGTTAAGTATCGAAGACAAAATATTTCCGAATCAGGATTCAACCATCAAAAATCTGATATCATCTAAATCACTCGGATTGGTCGAGTACTTGAAAGAGGTTAAGTATCGAAGACAAATTATTTCCTAATCAGGATTCGATCATCAAAAATCTGATATCATTTAAATCACTCAGATTGGACGACTACTTGAAAGAGGTTAAGTATCGAAGACACAAAAATTACAAATCATAGGTCGACCATCAAAAATCTGATATCATCTAAATCACTCAGATTGGTCGACTACTTGAAAGAGGTTAAGTATTGAAGACAAACTTTTCCGAATCAGGAGTCGACCATCAAAAATCTGATATCACTAAATCAGTCAGATTGGTCGACTACTTGAAAGATGTTGAGTATCGAAGACAAAAAAATTATGAATTAGGAGTCGACCATCAAAATTCTTATATCATCTAAATCACTCAGATTGGTCGACTACTTGAAAGAGGTTAAGTATCAACGACACACTTTTTCTGAATCAGGAGTCGACCATCAAAAATCTGATATCATCTAAATTACTCAGATTGTTGGACTACTTGAAAGAGGTTAAGTATCGAAGACAAACTTTTTCCAAATCAAGAGTCGACCATCAAAAATCTGATATCATCTAAATCACTCAGATTGGTCGACTACTTGAAAGAGGTTAAGTATCAAAGATAAAAATTTCCGAATCAAGAGTCGACCATCAAAAATATGATATCATCTAAATCACTCAGATTGGTCGAGTACTTGAAAGAGGTTAAGTATTGAAAACAAAAAATTTCCGAATCAAAAGTCGACCATCAAAAATCTGATATCATCTAAATCACTTAGATTGGTCAACTACTTGAAAGAGGTTAAGTATCGAAGACAAAAAATTCCGAATCAGGAGTCGACCATCAAAAATCTGATATCATCTAAATCACTCAGATTGGTCGACTACTTGAAAGAGGTTAAGTATCGAAGACAAACTTTTTCCGAATCAGGAGTCGACCATAAAAAATCTGATATCATCTAAATCACTCAGATTGGTCGACTACTTGAAAGAGGTTAAGTATCGAAGACAAAAAATTTCCGAATCAGGAGTCGACCATCAAAAATCTGATATCATCTAAATCACTCAGATTGTCGACTACTTGAAAGAGGTTAAGTATCGAAGACAAACTTTTTCGATCAGGAGTCGACCATCAAAATCTGATATCATCTAAATCACTCAGATTGGTCGACTACTTGAAAGAGGTTAAGTATCGAAGACAAAAAAATTCCGAATCAGGAGTCGACCATCAAAAATCTGATATCATCTAAATCACTCAGATTGGTCGACTACTTGAAAGAGGTTAAGTATCGAAGACAAAAATTTTCCTAATCAGGAGTCGACCATCAAAAATCTGATATCATTTAAATCACTCAGATTGGACGACTACTTGAAAGAGGTTAAGTATCGAAGACAAAAAATTACGAATCATAGGTCGACCATCAAAAATCTGATATCATCTAAATCACTCAGATTGGTCGACTACTTGAAAGAGGTTAAGTATTGAAGACAAACTTTTCCGAATCAGGAGTCGACCATCAAAAATCTGATATCATCTAAATCAGTCAGATTGGTCGACTACTTGAAAGAGGTTGAGTATCGAAGACAAAAAAATTGAATCAGGAGTCGACCATCAAAATTCTTATATCATCTAAATCACTCAGATTGGTCGACTACTTGAAAGAGGTTAAGTATCAACGACAAACTTTTTCTGAATCAGGAGTCGACCATCAAAAATCTGATATCATCTAAATTACTCAGATTGTTCGACTACTTGAAAGAGGTTAAGTATCGAAGACAAACTTTTTCCAAATCAAGAGTCGACCATCAAAAATCTGATATCATCTAAATCACTCAGATTGGTCGACTACTTGAAAGAGGTTAAGTATCAAAGAAAAAATCTGAATCAGGAGTCGACCATCAAAAATATGATATCATCTAAATCACTCAGATTGGTCGAGTACTTGAAAGAGGTTAAGTATTGAAGACAAAAAATTTCCGAATCAGGAGTCGACCATCAAAAATCTGATATCATCTAAATCAGTCAGATTGGTCGACTACTTGAAAGAGGTTAAGTATCGAAGACAAAAAATTTCCGAATCAGGAGTCGACCATCAAAAATCTGATATCATCTAAATCACTCAGATTGGTCGACTACTTGAAAGAGGTTAAGTATTGAAGACAAACTTTTTCCGAATCAGGAGTCGACCATCAAAAATCTGATATCATCTAAATCAGATTGGTCGACTACTTGAAAGAGGTTAAGTATCGAAGACAAAAAAATTCCGAATCAGATTCGACCATCAAAAATATGATATCATCTAAATCACTCAGATTGGTCAACTACTTGAAGAGGTTAAGTATTGAAGACAAACTTTTTCCGAATCAGGAGTCGACCATCAAAAATCTGATATCATCTAAATCACTCAGATTTGTCGACTACTTGAAAGAGGTTAAGTATCGAAGACAAACTTTTTTCGAATCAGGAGTCGACCATCAAAATCTGATATCATCTAAATCACTCAGATTGGTCGACTACTTGAAAGAGGTTAAGTATCGAAGACAAACTTTTCCGAATCAGGAGTCGACCATCAAAAATCTGATATCATCTAAATCACTCAGATTGGTCGACTACTTGAAAGAGGTTAAGTATCGAAGACAAAAAATTATGAATCAGGAGTCGACCATCAAAATTCTTATATCATCTAAATCACTCAGATTGGTCGACTACTTGAAAGAGGTTAAGTATCAAGACACAACTTTTTCTGAATCATAGTCGACCATCAAAAATCTGATATCATCTAAATCACTCAGATTGGTCGACTACTTGAAAGAGGTTAAGTATCGAAGACAAACTTTTCCGAATCAGGAGTCGACCATCAAAAATCTGATATCATCTAAATCACTCAGATTGGTCGACTACTTGAAAGAGGTTAAGTATCAAAGACAAAAATTTCCGAATCAAGAGTCGACCATCAAAATCTGATATCATCTAAATCACTCAGATTGGTCGACTACTTGAAAGAGGTTAAGTATTGAAAACAAAAAATTTTCCGAATCAGGAGTCGACCATCAAAAATCTGATATCATCTAAATCACTCAGATTGTCGACTACTTGAAAGAGGTTAAGTATCGAAGACAAACTTTTTCCGAATCAGGAGTCGACCATCAAAAATCTGATATCATCTAAATCACTCAGATTGGTCGACTACTTGAAAGAGGTTAAGTATCGAAGACAAAAAATTTCCGAATCAGGAGTCGACCATCAAAAATCTGATATCATCTAAATCAGATTGGTCGACTACTTGAAAGAGGTTAAGTATCGAAGACAAAAAATTTCCGAATCAAGAGTCGACCATCAAAAATCTGATATCATCTAAATCACTCAGATTGGTCGACTACTTGAAAGAGGTTAAGTATCGAAGACAAACTTTTTCCGAATCAGGAGTCGACCATCAAAAATCTGATATCATCTAAATCACTCAGATTTGTCGACTACTTGAAAGAGGTTAAGTATCGAAGACAAACTTTTTTCGATCAGGAGTCGACCATCAAAAATCTGATATCATCTAAATCACTCAGATTGGTCGACTACTTGAAAGAGGTTAAGTATCGAAGACAAAAAAATTTCCGAATCAGGAGTCGACCATCAAAAATCTGATATCATCTAAATCACTCAGATTGGTCGACTACTTGAAAGAGGTTAAGTATCGAAGACAAATTTTTTCCTAATCAGGAGTCGACCATCAAAAATCTGATATCATTTAAATCACTCAGATTGGACGACTACTTGAAAGAGGTTAAGTATCGAAGACACAAAAATTACGAATCATAGGTCGACCATCAAAAATCTGATATCATCTAAATCACTCAGATTGGTCGACTACTTGAAAGAGGTTAAGTATTGAAGACAAACTTTTCGAATCAGGAGTCGACCATCAAAAATCTGATATCATCTAAATCAGTCAGATTGGTCGACTACTTGAAAGAGGTTGAGTATCGAAGACAAAAAAATTATGAATCAGGAGTCGACCATCAAAATTCTTATATCATCTAAATCACTCAGATTGGTCGACTACTTGAAAGAGGTTAAGTATCAACGACAAACTTTTTCTGAATCAGGAGTCGACCATCAAAAATCTGATATCATCTAAATTACTCAGATTGTTCGACTACTTGAAAGAGGTTAAGTATCGAAGACAAACTTTTTCCAAATCAAGAGTCGACCATCAAAAATCTGATATCATCTAAATCACTCAGATTGGTCGACTACTTGAAAGAGGTTAAGTATCAAAGACAAAAAAATCTGAATCAAGAGTCGACCATCAAAAATATGATATCATCTAAATCACTCAGATTGGTCGAGTACTTGAAAGAGGTTAAGTATTGAAAACAAAAAATTTCCGAATCAGGAGTCGACCATCAAAAATCTGATATCATCTAAATCAGTCAGATTGGTCGGCTACTTGAAAGAGGTTAAGTATCGAAGACAAAAAATTTCCGAATCAGGAGTCGACCATCAAAAATCTGATATCATCTAAATCACTCAGATTGGTCGACTACTTGAAAGAGGTTAAGTATTGAAGACAAACTTTTTCCGAATCAGGAGTCGACCTTCAAAAATCTGATATCATCTAAATCAGATTGGTCGACTACTTGAAAGAGGTTAAGTATCGAAGACAAAAAATTCCGAATCAAGATTCGACCATCAAAAATATGATATCATCTAAATCACTCAGATTGGTCAACTACTTGAAGAGGTTAAGTATTGAAGACAAACTTTTTCCGAATCAGGAGTCGACCATCAAAAATCTGATATCATCTAAATCACTCAGATTTGTCGACTACTTGAAGGAGGTTAAGTATCGAAGACAAACTTTTTTCGATCAGGAGTCGACCATCAAAATCTGATATCATCTAAATCACTCAGATTGGTCGACTACTTGAAAGAGGTTAAGTATCGAAGACAAAATATTTCCGAATCAGGATTCAACCATCAAAAATCTGATATCATCTAAATCACTCGGATTGGTCGAGTACTTGAAAGAGGTTAAGTATCGAAGACAAATTATTTCCTAATCAGGATTCGATCATCAAAAATCTGATATCATTTAAATCACTCAGATTGGACGACTACTTGAAAGAGGTTAAGTATCGAAGACACAAAAATTACAAATCATAGGTCGACCATCAAAAATCTGATATCATCTAAATCACTCAGATTGGTCGACTACTTGAAAGAGGTTAAGTATTGAAGACAAACTTTTCCGAATCAGGAGTCGACCATCAAAAATCTGATATCACTAAATCAGTCAGATTGGTCGACTACTTGAAAGAGGTTGAGTATCGAAGACAAAAAAATTATGAATTAGGAGTCGACCATCAAAATTCTTATATCATCTAAATCACTCAGATTGGTCGACTACTTGAAAGAGGTTAAGTATCAACGACACACTTTTTCTGAATCAGGAGTCGACCATCAAAAATCTGATATCATCTAAATTACTCAGATTGTTGGACTACTTGAAAGAGGTTAAGTATCGAAGACAAACTTTTTCCAAATCAAGAGTCGACCATCAAAAATCTGATATCATCTAAATCACTCAGATTGGTCGACTACTTGAAAGAGGTTAAGTATCAAAGATAAAAATTTCCGAATCAAGAGTCGACCATCAAAAATATGATATCATCTAAATCACTCAGATTGGTCGAGTACTTGAAAGAGGTTAAGTATTGAAAACAAAAAATTTCCGAATCAAAGTCGACCATCAAAAATCTGATATCATCTAAATCACTTAGATTGGTCAACTACTTGAAAGAGGTTAAGTATCGAAGACAAAAAATTCCGAATCAAAAGTCGACCATCAAAAATCTGATATCATCTAAATCACTCAATTGGTCGACTACTTGAAAGAGGTTAAGTATCGAAGACAAACTTTTTCCGAATCAGGATTCGACCATAAAAAATCTGATATCATCTAAATAACTCAGATTGGTCGACTACTTGAAAGAGGTTAAGTATCGAAGACAAAAAATTTCCGAATCAGGAGTCGACCATCAAAAATCTGATATCATCTAAATCACTCAGATTGTCGACTACTTGAAGGAGGTTAAGTATCGAAGACAAACTTTTTTCGATCAGGAGTCGACCATCAAAATCTGATATCATCTAAATCACTCAGATTGGTCGACTACTTGAAAGAGGTTAAGTATCGAAGACAAAAAAATTCCGAATCAGGATTCAACCATCAAAAATCTGATATCATCTAAATCACTCAGATTGGTCGACTACTTGAAAGAGGTTAAGTATCGAAGACAAAAATTTTCCTAATCAGGAGTCGACCATCAAAAATCTGATATCATTTAAATCACTCAGATTGGACGACTACTTGAAAGAGGTTAAGTATCGAAGACACAAAAATTACGAATCATAGGTCGACCATCAAAAATCTGATATCATCTAAATCACTCAGATTGGTCGACTACTTGAAAGAGGTTAAGTATTGAAGACAAACTTTTCCGAATCAGGAGTCGACCATCAAAAATCTGATATCACTAAATCAGTCAGATTGGTCGACTACTTGAAAGAGGTTGAGTATCGAAGACAAAAAAATTATGAATCAGGAGTCGACCATCAAAATTCTTATATCATCTAAATCACTCAGATTGGTCGACTACTTGAAAGAGGTTAAGTATCAACGACAAACTTTTTCTGAATCAGGAGTCGACCATCAAAAATCTGATATCATCTAAATTACTCAGATTGTTCGACTACTTGAAAGAGGTTAAGTATCGAAGACAAACTTTTTCCAAATCAAGAGTCGACCATCAAAAATCTGATATCATCTAAATCACTCAGATTGGTCGACTACTTGAAAGAGGTTAAGTATCAAAGACAAAAAATTCTGAATCAAGAGTCGACCATCAAAAATATGATATCATCTAAATCACTCAGATTGGTCGAGTACTTGAAAGAGGTTAAGTATTGAAAACAAAAAATTTCCGAATCAGGAGTCGACCATCAAAAATCTGATATCATCTAAATCACTCAGATTGGTCGACTACTTGAAAGAGGTTAAGTATCGAAGACAAAAAATTTCCGAATCAGGAGTCGACCATCAAAATCTGATATCATCTAAATCACTCAGATTGGTCGACTACTTGAAAGAGGTTAAGTATCGAAGACAAACTTTTTCCGAATCAGGAGTCGACCATCAAAAATCTGATATCATCTAAATCAGATTGGTCGACTACTTGAAAGAGGTTAAGTATCGAAGACAAACTTTTTCCGAATCAGGATTCGACCATCAAAAATCTGATATCATCTAAATCACTCAGATTGGTCGACTACTTGAAAGAGGTTAAGTATCGAAGACAAACTTTTTCCGAATCAGGAGTCGACCATCAAAAATCTGATATCATCTAAATCACTCAGATTTGTCGACTACTTGAAAGAGGTTAAGTATCGAAGACAAACTTTTTTCGATCAGGAGTCGACCATCAAAATCTGATATCATCTAAATCACTCAGATTGGTCGACTACTTGAAAGAGGTTAAGTATCGAAGACAAAAAAATTTCCGAATCAGGATTCGACCATCAAAAATCTGATATCATTTAAATCACTCAGATTGGACGACTACTTGAAAGAGGTTAAGTATCGAAGACACAAAATTACAAATCATAGTCGACCATCAAAAATCTGATATCATCTAAATCACTCAGATTGGTCGACTACTTGAAAGAGGTTAAGTATCGAAGACAAACTTTTCCGAATCATAGTCGACCATCAAAAATCTGATATCATCTAAATCAGTCAGATTGGTCGACTACTTGAAAGAGGTTGAGTATCGAAGACAAACTTTTCCGAATCAGGAGTCGACCATCAAAATTCTGATATCATCTAAATCACTCAGATTGGTCGACTACTTGAAAGAGGTTGAGTATCAACGACACACTTTTATGAATCAGGAGTCGACCATCAAAATTCTGATATCATCTAAATCACTCAGATTGTTCGACTACTTGAAAGAGGTTAAGTATCGAAGACAAACTTTTTCCAAATCAAGAGTCGACCATCAAAAATCTGATATCATCTAAATCACTCAGATTGGTCGACTACTTGAAAGAGGTTAAGTATCAAAGACAAACTTTTCCGAATCAAGAGTCGACCATCAAAAATATGATATCATCTAAATCACTCAGATTGGTCGACTACTTGAAAGAGGTTAAGTATTGAAAACAAAAAATTTCCGAATCAAAAGTCGACCATCAAAAATCTGATATCATCTAAATCACTCAGATTGGTCGACTACTTGAAAGAGGTTAAGTATCGAAGACAAAAATTTTCCGAATCAGGAGTCGACCATCAAAAATCTGATATCATCTAAATCAGTCAGATTGGTCGACTACTTGAAAGAGGTTAAGTATCGAAGACAAAAAATTTCCGAATCAGGAGTCGACCATCAAAAATCTGATATCATCTAAATCACTCAGATTGGTCGACTACTTGAAAGAGGTTAAGTATCGAAGACAAACTTTTTCGATCAGGAGTCGACCATCAAAATCTGATATCATCTAAATCAGATTGGTCGACTACTTGAAAGAGGTTAAGTATCGAAGACAAAAAAATTCCGAATCAAGATTCGACCATCAAAAATATGATATCATCTAAATCACTCAGATTGGTCGACTACTTGAAGAGGTTAAGTATTGAAGACAAACTTTTTCCGAATCAGGAGTCGACCATCAAAAATCTGATATCATCTAAATCACTCAGATTTGTCGACTACTTGAAAGAGGTTAAGTATCGAAGACAAACTTTTTCGATCAGGAGTCGACCATCAAAATCTGATATCATCTAAATCACTCAGATTGGTCGACTACTTGAAAGAGGTTAAGTATCGAAGACAAATTATTTCCTAATCAGGATTCGACCATCAAAAATCTGATATCATCTAAATCACTCAGATTGGACGACTACTTGAAAGAGGTTAAGTATCGAACACACAAAAATTACAAATCATAGGTCGACCATCAAAAATCTGATATCATCTAAATCACTCAGATTGGTCGACTACTTGAAAGAGGTTAAGTATTGAAGACAAACTTTTCCGAATCAGGAGTCGACCATCAAAAATCTTATATCACTAAATCAGTCAGATTGGTCGACTACTTGAAAGATGTTGAGTATTGAAGACAAAAAATTTATGAATTAGGAGTCGACCATCAAAATTCTTATATCATCTAAATCACTCAGATTGGTCGACTACTTGAAAGAGGTTAAGTATCAACGACACACTTTTTCTGAATCAGGAGTCGACCATCAAATATCTGATATCATCTAAATTACTCAGATTGTTGGACTACTTGAAAGAGGTTAAGTATCGAAGACAAACTTTTTCCAAATCAAGAGTCGACCATCAAAAATCTGATATCATCTAAATCACTCAGATTGGTCGACTACTTGAAAGAGGTTAAGTATCAAAGATAAAATTTTCCGAATCAAGAGTCGACCATCAAAAATATGATATCATCGAAATCACTCAGATTGGTCGAGTACTTGAAAGAGGTTAAGTATTGAAAACAAAAAATTTCCGAATCAAAAGTCGGCCATAAAAAATCTGATATCATCTAAATCACTTAGATTGGTCAACTACTTGAAAGAGGTTAAGTATCGAAGACAAACTTTTTCCGAATCAGGATTCGACCATAAAAAATCTGATATTATCTAAATAACTCAGATTGGTCGACTACTTGAAAGACGTTAAGTAACGAAGACAAAAAATTTCCGAATCAGGAGTCGACCATCAAAAATCTGATATCATCTAAATCACTCAGATTTGTCGACTACTTGAAAGAGGTTAAGTATCGAAGAAAAACTTTTTTCGATCAGGAGTCGACCATCAAAATCTGATATCATCTAAATCACTCAGATTGGTCGACTACTTGAAAGAGGTTAAGTATCGAAGACACAAAAATTACGAATCATAGGTCGACCATCAAAAATCTGATATCATCTAAATCACTCAGATTGGTCGACTACTTGAAAGAGGTTAAGTATTGAAGACAAACTTTTCGAATCAGGAGTCGACCATCAAAAATCTGATATCACTAAATCAGTCAGATTGGTCGACTACTTGAAAGAGGTTGAGTATCGAAGACAAAAAAATTATGAATCAGGAGTCGACCATCAAAATTCTTATATCATCTAAATCACTCAGATTGGTCGACTACTTGAAAGAGGTTAAGTATCAACGACAAACTTTTTCTGAATCAGAAGTCGACCATCAAAAATCTGATATCATCTAAATTACTCAGATTGTTCGACTACTTGAAAGAGGTTCGGTATCGAAGACAAACTTTTTCCAAATCAAGAGTCGACCATCAAAAATCTGATATTATCTAAATCACTCAGATTGGTCGACTACTTGAAAGATGTTAAGTATCAAAGACTAAAAAAATCTGAATCAAGAGTCGACCATCAAAAATATGATATCATCTAAATCACTCAGATTGGTCGAGTACTTGAAAGAGGTTAAGTATTGAAAACAAAAATTTCCGAATCAGGAGTCGACCATCAAAAATCTGATATCATCTAAATCAGTCAGATTGGTCGGCTAGTTGAAAGAGGTTAAGTATCGAAGACAAAAAATTTCCGAATCAGGAGTCGACCATCAAAAATCTGATATCATCTAAATCACTCAGATTGGTCGACTACTTGAAAGAGGTTAAGTATTGAAGACAAACTTTTTCCGAATCAGGAGTCGACCTTCAAAAATCTGATATCATCTAAATCACTTAGATTGGTCAACTACTTGAAAGAGGTTAAGTATCGAAGACAAACTTTTTCCGAATCAGGATTCGACCATAAAAAATCTGATATTATCTAAATAAGTCAGATTGGTCGACTACTTGAAAGACGTTAAGTAACGAAGACAAAAAATTTCCGAATCAGGAGTCGACCATCAAAAATCTGATATCATCTAAATCACTCAGATTTGTCGACTACTTGAAGGAGGTTAAGTATCGAAGACAAACTTTTTTCGATCAGGAGTCGACCATCAAAATCTGATATCATCTAAATCACTCAGATTGGTCGACTACTTGAAAGAGGTTAATTATCGAAGACAAAAAATTCTGAATCAGTATTCAACCATCAAAAATCTGATATCATCTAAATCACTCGGATTGGTCGAGTACTTGAAAGAGGTTAAGTATCGAAGACAAATTATTTCCTAATCAGGATTCGATCATCAAAAATCTAATATCATTTAAATCACTCAGATTGGACGACTACTTGAAAGAGGTTAAGTATCGAAGACACAAAAATTACAAATCATAGGTCGACCATCAAAAATCTGATATCATCTAAATCACTCAGATTGGTCGACTACTTGAAAGAGGTTAAGTATTGAAGACAAACTTTTCCGAATCAGGAGTCGACCATCAAAAATCTTATATCACTAAATCAGTCAGATTGGTCGACTACTTGAAAGATGTTGAGTATCGAAGACAAAAAAATTATGAATTAGGAGTCGACCATCAAAAATCTTATATCATCTAAATCACTCAGATTGGTCGACTACTTGAAAGAGGTTAAGTATCAACGACACACTTTTTCTGAATCAGAAGTCGACCATCAAAAATCTGATATCATCTAAATTACTCAGATTGTTGGACTACTTGAAAGAGGTTAAGTATCGAAGACAAACTTTTTCCAAATCAAGAGTCGACCATCAAAAATCTGATATCATCTAAATCACTCGGATTGGTCGACTACTTGAACGAGGTTAAGTATCAAAGATAAAAATTTCCGAATCAAGAGTCGACCATCAAAAATATGATATCATCGAAATCACTCAGATTGGTCGAGTACTTGAAAGAGGTTAAGTATTGAAAACAAAAAATTTCCGAATCAAAAGTCGGCCATCAAAAATCTGATATCATCTAAATCACTTAGATTGGTCAACTACTTGAAAGAGGTTAAGTATCGAAGACAAACTTTTTCCGAATCAGGATTCGACCATAAAAAATCTGATATTATCTAAATAAGTCAGATTGGTCGACTACTTGAAAGACGTTAAGTAACGAAGACAAAAAATTTCCGAATCAGGAGTCGACCATCAAAAATCTGATATCATCTAAATCACTCAGATTTGTCGACTACTTGAAGGAGGTTAAGTATCGAAGACAAACTTTTTTCGATCAGGAGTCGACCATCAAAATCTGATATCATCTAAATCACTCAGATTGGTCGACTACTTGAAAGAGGTTAAGTATCGAAGACAAAAAAATTCCGAATCAGGATTCAACCATCAAAAATTGATATCATCTAAATCACTAAGATTGGTCGACTACTTGAAAGAGGTTAAGTATCGAAGACAAATTTTTTCCTAATCAGGAGTCGACCATCAAAAATCTGATATCATTTAAATCACTCAGATTGGACGACTACTTGAAAGAGGTTAAGTATCGAAGACACAAAAATTACGAATCATAGGTCGACCATCAAAAATCTGATATCATCTAAATCACTCAGATTGGTCGACTACTTGAAAGAGGTTAAGTATTGAAGACAAACTTTTCGAATCAGGAGTCGACCATCAAAAATCTGATATCACTAAATCAGTCAGATTGGTCGACTACTTGAAAGAGGTTGAGTATCGAAGACAAAAAAATTATGAATCAGGAGTCGACCATCAAAATTCTTATATCATCTAAATCACTCAGATTGGTCGACTACTTGAAAGAGGTTAAGTATCAACGACAAACTTTTTCTGAATCAGGAGTCGACCATCAAAAATCTGATATCATCTAAATTACTCAGATTGTTCGACTACTTGAAAGAGGTTAGTATCGAAGACAAACTTTTTCCAAATCAAGAGTCGACCATCAAAAATCTGATATTATCTAAATCACTCAGATTGGTCGACTACTTGAAAGAGGTTAAGTATCAAAGATAAAAAAAATCTGAATCAAGAGTCGACCATCAAAAATATGATATCATCTAAATCACTCAGATTGGTCGAGTACTTGAAAGAGGTTAAGTATTGAAAACAAAAAATTTCCGAATCAGGAGTCGACCATCAAAAATCTGATATCATCTAAATCAGTCAGATTGGTCGGCTACTTGAAAGAGGTTAAGTATCGAAGACAAAAAATTCCGAATCAGGAGTCGACCATTAAAAATCTGATATCATCTAAATCACTCAGATTGGTCGACTACTTGAAAGAGGTTAAGTATTGAAGACAAACTTTTTCTGAATCAGGAGTCGACCTTCAAAAATCTGATATCATCTAAATCAGATTGGTCGACTACTTGAAAGAGGTTAAGTATCGAAGACAAAAAATTTCCGAATCAAGATTCGACCATCAAAAATATGTTATCATCTAAATCACTCAGATTGGTCAACTACTTGAAGAGGTTAAGTATTGAAGACAAACTTTTTCCGAATCAGGAGTCGACCATCAAAAATCTGATATCATCTAAATCACTCAGATTTGTCGACTACTTGAAGGAGGTTAAGTATCGAAGACAAACTTTTTTCGATCAGGAGTCGACCATCAAAATCTGATATCATCTAAATCACTCAGATTGGTCGACTACTTGAAAGAGGTTAAGTATCGAAGACAAAATATTTCCGAATCAGGATTCAACCATCAAAAATCTGATATCATCTAAATCACTCGGATTGGTCGAGTACTTGAAAGAGGTTAAGTATCGAAGACAAATTATTTCCTAATCAGGATTCGATCATCAAAAATCTGATATCATTTAAATCACTCAGATTGGACGACTACTTGAAAGAGGTTAAGTATCGAAGACACAAAAATTACAAATCATAGGTCGACCATCAAAAATCTGATATCATCTAAATCACTCAGATTGGTCGACTACTTGAAAGAGGTTAAGTATTGAAGACAAACTTTTCCGAATCAGGAGTCGACCATCAAAAATCTGATATCAATAAATCAGTCAGATTGGTCGACTACTTGAAAGAGGTTGAGTATCGAAGACAAAAAAATTATGAATCAGGAGTCGACCATCAAAATTCTTATATCATCTAAATCACTCAGATTGGTCGACTACTTGAAAGAGGTTAAGTATCAACGACACACTTTTTCTGAATCAGGAGTCGACCATCAAAAATCTAATATCATCTAAATCACTCAGATTTGTCGACTACTTGAAGGAGGTTAAGTATCGAAGACAAACTTTTTTCGATCAGGAGTCGACCATCAAAATCTGATATCATCTAAATCACTCAGATTGGTCGACTACTTGAAAGAGGTTAAGTATCGAAGACAAAAAATTACAAATCATAGGTCGACCATCAAAAATCTGATATCATCTAAATCACTCAGATTGGTCGACTACTTGAAAGAGGTTAAGTATTGAAGACAAACTTTTCCGAATCAGGAGTCGACCATCAAAAATCTGATATCACTAAATCAGTCAGATTGGTCGACTACTTGAAAGATGTTGAGTATCGAAGACAAAAAAATTATGAATTAGGAGTCGACCATCAAAATCTTATATCATCTAAATCACTCAGATTGGTCGACTACTTGAAAGAGGTTAAGTATTGAAGACAAACTTTTTCCGAATCAGGAGTCGACCATCATAAATCTGATATCATCTAAATCACTCAGATTTGTCGACTACTTGAAGGAGGTTAAGTATCGAAGACAAACTTTTTTCGATCAGGAGTCGACCATCAAAATCTGATATCATCTAAATCACTCAGATTGGTCGACTACTTGAAAGAGGTTAAGTATCGAAGACAAAATATTTCCGAATCAGGATTCAACCATCAAAAATCTGATATCATCTAAATCACTCGGATTGGTCGAGTACTTGAAAGAGGTTAAGTATCGAAGACAAATTATTTCCTAATCAGGATTCGATCATCAAAAATCTGATATCATTTAAATCACTCAGATTGGACGACTACTTGAAAGAGGTTAAGTATCGAAGACACAAAAATTACAAATCATAGGTCGACCATCAAAAATCTGATATCATCTAAATCACTCAGATTGGTCGACTACTTGAAAGAGGTTAAGTATTGAAGACAAACTTTTCCGAATCAGGAGTCGACCATCAAAAATCTGATATCAATAAATCAGTCAGATTGGTCGACTACTTGAAAGAGGTTGAGTATCGAAGACAAAAAAATTATGAATCAGGAGTCGACCATCAAAATTCTTATATCATCTAAATCACTCAGATTGGTCGACTACTTGAAAGAGGTTAAGTATCAACGACACACTTTTTCTGAATCAGGAGTCGACCATCAAAAATCTAATATCATCTAAATCACTCAGATTTGTCGACTACTTGAAGGAGGTTAAGTATCGAAGACAAACTTTTTTCGATCAGGAGTCGACCATCAAAATCTGATATCATCTAAATCACTCAGATTGGTCGACTACTTGAAAGAGGTTAAGTATCGAAGACACAAAAATTACAAATCATAGGTCGACCATCAAAAATCTGATATCATCTAAATCACTCAGATTGGTCGACTACTTGAAAGAGGTTAAGTATTGAAGACAAACTTTTCCGAATCAGGAGTCGACCATCAAAAATCTGATATCACTAAATCAGTCAGATTGGTCGACTACTTGAAAGATGTTGAGTATCGAAGACAAAAAAATTATGAATTAGGAGTCGACCATCAAAATTCTTATATCATCTAAATCACTCAGATTGGTCGACTACTTGAAAGAGGTTAAGTATCAACGACACACTTTTTCTGAATCAGGAGTCGACCATCATAAATCTGATATCATCTAAATTACTCAGATTGTTGGACTACTTGAAAGAGGTTAAGTATCGAAGACAAACTTTTCCAAATCAAGAGTCGACCATTAAAAATCTGATATCATCTAAATCACTCAGATTGGTCGACTACTTGAAGGAGGTTAAGTATCAAAGAAAAAAAATTTCCGAATCAAGAGTCGACCATCAAAAATATGATATCATCGAAATCACTCAGATTGGTCGAGTACTTGAAAGAGGTTAAGTATTGAAAACAAAAATTTTCGAATCAAAAGTCGGCCATCAAAAATCTGATATCATCTAAATCACTTAGATTGGTCAACTACTTGAAAGAGGTTAAATATGGAAGACAAAAAATTCCGAATAAAAAGTCGACCATCAAAAATCTGATATCATCTAAATCACTCAAATTGGTCGACTACTTGAAAGAGGTTAAGTATCGAAGACAAACTTTTTCCGAATCAGGATTCGACCATAAAAAATCTGATATTATCTAAATAACTCAGATTGGTCGACTACTTGAAAGACGTTAAGTAACGAAGACAAAAATTTCCGAATCAGGAGTCGACCATCAAAAATCTGATATCATCTAAATCACTCAGATTTGTCGACTACTTGAAGGAGGTTAAGTATCGAAGACAAACTTTTTTCGATCAGGAGTCGCCAATCAAAATCTGATATCATCTAAATCACTCAGATTGGTCGACTACTTGAAAGAGGTTAAGTATCGAAGACAAAAAAATTCCGAATCAGGATTTAACCATCAAAAATATGATATCATCTAAATCACTCAGATTGGTCGACTACTTGAAAGAGATTAAGTTTCGAAGACAAAATTTTTCCTAATCAGGAGTCCACCATCAAAAATCTGATATCATTTAAATCACTCAGATTGGACGACTACTTGAAAGAGGTTAAGTATCGAAGACACAAAAATTACGAATCATAGGTCGACCATCAAAAATCTGATATCATCTAAATCACTCAAATTGGTCGACTACTTGAAAGAGGTTAAGTATTGAAGACAAACTTTTCCGAATCAGGAGTCGACCATCAAAAATCTGATATCAATAAATCAGTCAGATTGGTCGACTACTTGAAAGAGGTTGAGTATCGAAGACAAAAAAATTATGAATCAGGAGTCGACCATCAAAATTCTTATATCATCTAAATCACTCAGATTGGTCGACTACTTGAAAGAGGTTAAGTATCAACGACACACTTTTTCTGAATCAGGAGTCGACCATCAAAAATCTAATATCATCTAAATCACTCAGATTTGTCGACTACTTGAAGGAGGTTAAGTATCGAAGACAAACTTTTTTCGATCAGGAGTCGACCATCAAAATCTGATATCATCTAAATCACTCAGATTGGTCGACTACTTGAAAGAGGTTAAGTATCGAAGACAAAATATTTCCGAATCAGGATTCAACCATCAAAAATCTGATATCATCTAAATCACTCGGATTGGTCGAGTACTTGAAAGAGGTTAAGTATCGAAGACAAATTATTTCCTAATCAGGATTCGATCATCAAAAATCTGATATCATTTAAATCACTCAGATTGGACGACTACTTGAAAGAGGTTAAGTATCGAAGACACAAAAATTACAAATCATAGGTCAACCATCAAAAATCTGATATCATCTAAATCACTCAGATTGGTCGACTACTTGAAATATGTTAAGTATTGAAGACAAACTTTTCCGAATCAGGAGTCGACCATCAAAAATCTGATATCACTAAATCATTCAGATTGGTCGACTACTTGAAAGATGTTGAGTATCGAAGAAAAAAAAATTATGAATTAGGAGTCGACCATCAAAATTCTTATATCATCTAAATCACTCAGATTAGTCGACTACTTGAAAGAGGTTAAGTATCAACGACACACTTTTTCTGAATCAGGAGTCGACCATCAAAAATCTGATATCATCTAAATTACTCAGATTGTTGGACTACTTGAAAGAGGTTAAGTATCGAAGACAAACTTTTTCCAAATCAAGAGTCGACCATCAAAAATCTGATATCATCTAAATCACTCAGATTGGTCGACTACTTGAAGGAGGTTAAGTATCAAAGATAAAAATTTCCGAATCAAGAGTCGACCATCAAAAATATGATATCATCGAAATCACTCAGATTGGTCGAGTACTTGAAAGAGGTTAAGTATTGAAAACAAAAATTTCCGAATCAAAAGTCGGCCATCAAAAATCTGATATCATCTAAATCACTTAGATTGGTCAACTACTTGAAAGAGGTTAAGTATCGAAGACAAAAAATTCCGAATAAAAGTCGACCATCAAAAATCTGATATCATCTAAATCACTCAAATTGGTCGACTACTTGAAAGAGGTTAAGTATCGAAGACAAACTTTTTCCGAATCAGGATTCGACCATAAAAAATCTGATATTATCTAAATAACTCAGATTGGTCGACTACTTGAAAGACGTTAAGTAACGAAGACAAAAAATTTCCGAATCAGGAGTCGACCATCAAAAATCTGATATCATCTAAATCACTCAGATTTGTCGACTACTTGAAGGAGGTTAAGTATCGAAGACAAATTTTTTCGATCAGGAGTCGCCCATCAAAATCTGATATCATCTAAATCACTCAGATTGGTCGACTACTTGAAAGAGGTTAAGTATCGAAGACAAAAAAATTCCGAATCAGGATTTAACCATAAAAAATATGATATCATCTAAATCACTCAGATTGGTCGACTACTTGAAAGAGGTTAAGTATCGAAGAAATTTTTTTTCCTAATTAGGAGTCGACCATCAAAAATCTGATATCATTTAAATCACTCAGATTGGACGACTACTTGAAAGAGGTTAAGTATTGAAGACAAACTTTTCCGAATCAGGAGTCGACCATCAAAAATCTGATATCACTAAATCAGTCAGATTGGTCGACTACTTGAAAGAGGTTGAGTATCGAAGGCAAAAAAATTATGAATCAGGAGTCGACCATCAAAATTCTTATATCATCTAAATCACTCAGATTGGTCGACTACTTGAAAGAGGTTAAGTATCAACGACACACTTTTTCTGAATTAGGAGACGACCATCAAAAATCTGATATCATCTAAATTACTCAGATTGTTCGACTACTTGAAAGAGGTTCAGTATCGAAGACAAACTTTTTCCAAATCAAGAGTCGACCATCAAAAATCTGATATCATCTAAATCACTCAGATTGGTCGACTACTTGAAAGAGGTTAAGTATCAAAGATAAAAAAAATCTGAATCAAGAGTCGACCATCAAAAATATGATATCATCTAAATCACTCAGATTGGTCGAGTACTTGAAAGAGGTTAAGTATTGAAAACAAAAAATTTCCGAATCAGGAGTCGACCATCAAAAATCTGATATCATCTAAATCAGTCAGATTGGTCGGCTACTTGAAAGAGGTTAAGTATCGAAGACAAAAAATTTCCGAATCAGGAGTCGACCATCAAAAATCTGATATCATCTAAATCACTCAGATTGGTCGACTACTTGAAAGAGGTTAAGTATTGAAGACAAACTTTTTCCGAATCAGGAGTCGACCTTCAAAAATCTGATATCATCTAAATCAGATTGGTCGACTACTTGAAAGAGATTAAGTATCGAAGACAAAAAATTTCCGAATCAAGATTCGACCATCAAAAATATGATATCATCTAAATCACTCAGATTGGTCAATTACTTGAAGAGGTTAAGTATTGAAGACAAACTTTTTCCGAATCAGGAGTCGACCATCAAAAATCTGATATCATCTAAATCACTCAGATTTGTCGACTACTTGAAGGAGGTTAAGTATCGAAGACAAACTTTTTTCGATCAGGAGTCGACCATAAAAATCTGATATCATCTAAATCACTCAGATTGGTCGACTACTTGAAAGATGATGGATATACGCCCAATTTGAACCCGTTGACTCCCGAACCGTTGTATTTTTATCGTCCCATTTATGATTGCAAATCGAAACTTCAACCCGGACACTTCGCGAGAACACCAACGGCTCGGACGGGGCCGAAGCGCCCGTCCGACAACGAAGGACTCACCTAGGTGAGGTCGGGTGGCCACACCCGACCTCCCCTAGGGGAGATCGGGTCAGCCAACCCGATCTCCCCTAGGGGAGATCGGGTGGACCAACCCGATCTCTCCTAGGAGAGATCGGGTCGGCCAACCCGATCTCTCCTAGGAGAGATCGGGTTGGCCAACCCGATCTCTCCTAGGAGAGATCGGGTCGGCTGACCCGATCCCTCCTAGGAGGGATGGGGTTGGCCAACCCCACCCTCCCTAGGAGGGGTTGGGTGCCCTCACCCAACCCCTACCCTTGGGGGTCGGATTCCTCCCCCCCCAAGGGTCCCGACACCCCTCTCAGACGCCCATGCTCGGTCCAGTCTGCCTACCTCCTCCGAATCCTAAGGTCTTAATTATATACTTAAAGGTTAATTAATTGTGTTTAGAGGTTAACGATGTCATTAAGCCACCTTAATGACACCGTTGCCTATAAATACCCCACCTTCACAACTCATTTGGACATCTTGGCTATTTGGATAATTTAGCTCTGACATCTCTCTAGCTTTATCTCTCTAGAAGTATAGTTCTGACTTAGGCATCGGAGAGGGTTCACCAGGCACCACCCCCCCCTCTTCCGTGTCTGGTATTGCCCCTTTTGCAGGGCAAAGGGAGAGAAGAAGAGAAGGAACCAAGGGAAGAAGGAACGGAAGAAGGACATAGGAAAAGACAAGGCGACTTGAGAAGACCGGATCACACACATCCCCCTATAAGGAGTGGGATCAAAGCCGACACCCCGTTGACCGAGATCCCATAACTTAACACTTGGCGCCGTCTGTAGGATTCGGACAGAAAGCCTGGCTATTACACGAGCTATGACGAACAGTAGGGTGTCCAGGCCCCAACACCCACCTGGGGGCAATGGGCGGAGAGGAGAACCCATACCTCCAGGGAGGCGGCCTAACCCTGGGAAGCAGCCAATGCACTCAGAGCCCCAAGACATACCACAACCTCCTCAGCAACAGAACAACCAGGAGGGAGGACCCTCACGCCCAGCTGGGGCTGAGTCCTCCACAGCCTCCACCCCCCGGGCAAGAAGGCCACAGAGAGAAAGAGGACAACAGGGAGTGCCTTCCCACAACACGGCACCCCCGGAGGGATACTATTATGAAGAGCAACCCCAAGGGTACCCGCATGGGATGCCGGCACAAAGAGAGGGCAACCGCGCCCACACAGCGTATGCAAGGCCGGCATACACCCAAGGAACTTACACTGAAGCTCAGGAGGAGGAGCAGATCCCAGCAGAAGACTACTACTCGCACCCTCAAGCAGGGCAGCGAGAGGAACAAAGAAGATATCACCAAGAGCCACCCCCAGAGGGAAGGCAAGAATTTGTGCCTCCTAGGCAACAGCAGAGCAACAGGGCTTACACCCCGCTGGGAGAAGAAAGACAAGCAAGACCTCCAAGGAGGCAGGACTTCTATGAAGCACCCCAGCAGGCGTATCAAGGGTACACCTACAGTCCATACCAGCAAAGACAAGGGAACCCAGTAAGCCCAGTTTACAACTACAATGAGTATCAGAGAGGTTATACTCCGGCAGCGGTGATGATCACCCCGGAGGAAATAGAAGCTATGATAACCCGGAAACTGAATGAGTCAAAGAAACCCAGCCTGCATTGCCTAAGTGACAAGACAAACCACCCTTTCACAAGGGAACTGGAGAGGAACAGAGTGCCAGACTCCCTGCACACAGTGCAAATTGCAAAGTATAATGGGAAGGGAGACCCCCTAGAACATATCCAGCAGCATGAGGCCTCCCTATTTGGGAGGACCACTGATGAAAGATACAAGGCACTCCTTTTCCCAAACACCCTATCAGGGGTGGCCTCACATTGGTTCTTCAGCCTGCCCTCCGAGAGCATCCACTCATGGGAGCAGCTAAAAGCTAAGTTTCTGCAGAGATACCTAGGGGAGAGGAAACTCCTCAAGGGAACAGGCTCCATTGATGATGTAAAACAAGAATACGATGAAACCCTGGCCAGCTACTACACTAGGTTCAACCAGAATATCGCAGACATCCAGGGAGACATCACTGAGGGGGAGATAATCAGAGCCTTTATCAGAAACTTAGGTCGCTTTGGGTCAACATTGGCTGAAAAGATGGCCAAAAAGCCAGCAAGTACCTTGGAGGAGCTTGCAGGGAGAGTTAAAACGCATATTGACCTTGAGAGGCACAGGGCAAGCAAGAAGGCCAAAATCCAGGCAGCTAAGGAAGATAATCAAAGGCCAAACAAAGGAAAGCCACCCCAGGCACCGCAGCAAGCAAGGCAACAAGAGTGGCGTCCCCCACAGAATACAAGGCAGCAGGAATGGCGTCCGCCACAGCAAAGAAACCAAATGGGTGAACCCTTAAAGGCTAGAGAAATCAATGTCATTAAGTTCATCCCACTGAACGCCACTCCAGCCACCGTACTCAGAGAGATGCGGAACCAAAAGCTATGGTCACCCCCTGCAAGGTGGAGAGCCCCAATGGTAGGAAATCACAAGGATAGATGGTGTGATAACCACGAGGCTTATGGTCACGACACAAATGAATGCTTTAGCTTAAAGCTAAGCATAAACAACATCGTCCAGAGGGGAGAGCTGAAGCAGTTCGTAGACCATGGGGGCAATAGCATGCAGCTAGGGCCACCACAGAAAGACAAGGGCAAGGAAAAGGTAGACTATAACCCTCCACCCAACAAAAGAGGAGTCATCAATATGATACATGGAGGAGCAGCATCAGGTGGCCCAACTGCTAATGCAAGGGAAGTCTATGCATCCAAGCTAAGCTCAGTGCCAAGGTGGAGGAAAAGACCAAGAGAAGGAGAAGAAGTGAAGATAGAGTTCTCGGAGAAGGACAAAAGCCACATCGTCTTTCCACACGATGATGCTCTAGTTATTACTTTAGATATTGATAATTTTGATGTAAAGAGAATTTTGGTGGATGGGGGCAGCTCAGCTGACCTCCTAAGCCTGAGAGTGTTGGAAGAGATAGGGAAAACCAAAGGAGACATCAATCCGGTCAACTTCCCTCTAGTTGGCTTCTCAGGGGCAACAAGCTACCCCCTGGGGATGATAACATTGCCAGTGACCATGGGCCAAGGATGGACCCAGCTGAAGGTAAATGTCAATTTCTTGGTGGTTGAGAGCCTGGGAGCCTACAATGGGATCCTAGGAAGGACAACCATAAATCCATATGAAATAGTGCCATCCACTGTTCACCAGAAGCTGAAGTACATCACGGAGAACGGAGTGGGAGAGGTCCTGGGTGATCAACGTACTG
The DNA here is from genome assembly GCA_036873135.1 of Clarkia xantiana subsp. parviflora. NCBI lineage: Eukaryota > Viridiplantae > Streptophyta > Magnoliopsida > Myrtales > Onagraceae > Clarkia > Clarkia xantiana. The sequence continues at coordinate 16,809,971 of JAPTYO010000001.1, forward strand.
CAAGACAATGCTATGTCAATTCAATGAGACACGGATCACACAGGACAGACACAGTGGCTGTGGTCATGGCAGGAGCCAACCAGGATAAAAGAAAGAGGGGAGGGAGACAAAGGCAAGGAAGGAGGAAGAGTGGAGTGACACTCCGCCTGAGCAGGCAGTTTTTTCAAACAGTGCCTACAAGGAGATACAGGGGCAAGGCTGTGAAGGTGACATCCATACCTTGGCAGCCAGACACCATAATAGGGAGCAGGACAAGGGACTCCATCCTAAGAGGCTTTCGCTACATAGATGATATTAAGCAAATGCCGCAGGAGTCTATATCAAGTTATTTCCAGAGATTCTTTCATTATGGTGCCAACATGGGCATCACAAGGGGAGAAGCAGTCAGAGCATTCATCAGAAACATGCATCCAAGCTCATTCGAGGCCTATGGAGGGCTCTATGAGATGGTAATGACGAGCACAATGAGAGAGCTCAAGACAAGGCTGGATAGGGCGTTTGAACAAGAAGTGGAACAGTTGGATGAAGTTCCAGAGAAAGGAAGAGAAGCAGACACATTGGGAGGAGGTGTCAATTTCACATTCACACCCCTCACACTCAGCATAGAAGAAATCTTCCACAAGCGCCTCAAGCAAGAGCTGCCAGCATGCAGGGAGGAAGGCAAGGCCTTCCTTGGTAAGGATGCACAGGGTTGGTGTGAGTACCATGGGACCTGGGGGCATCAAACCAACAACTGCATGGTGTTGAAGGTGGAAGTGGAAGAAATGATCTACAATGGAAGCTTCAAGGAGTACGTGGCAACAGACACAGTGGCCACCCCATATCCTTAGTTTCATATCTAGCATTTCGCATGTTTTAGCTTTACAAGCTTTTCAAAAAACTCTTGAGAAGGAGAACTCACGAAGTTACTCCAACTCTACAACTATCTTTCATTTCCTACAAAGGATGTCTTGGTGCACCAAGGCATCCCGAGTGTACAAAAACATGAATGCTCCTAAGAGAGTAGTAGTTATTCAAAAGTATTTACCAGTGAATGTGATGTTACAATCACCAAGTTATCCTTACACAGATATGACTTCAAGTCAACAACCTTCGACGCCCCCAAGAGCGTATCTTGAGAGTAGTCTTCGTACTACGACTTTCGACGCCCCCAAGAGCGTATCTTGAGAGTAGTCTTCGTACTACGACTTTCGACGCCCCCAAGAGCGTATCTTGAGAGTAGTCTTCGTACTACGACATTCGACGCCCCCAAGAGCGTATCTTGAGAGTAGTGTTCATACTACGACCTTCGACGCACCAAGAGCGTATCTTGAGAGTGGTTTCCAAAAACTACGAACTTCGACGCCCCCAAGAGCGTATCTTGAGAGTAGTTATTACACTACGACTTCGACGCACCAAGAGCGTATCTTGAGAGTGGTTTCCAAAAAACTACGAATTCGACGCCCCCAGGAGCGTATCTTGAGGTGGATTTGCAACCCACCAGATTCGACGCCCCCAAGAGCGTATCTTGAGGTAGAAAAAACACTACCAGTTCGACGCCCCCAAGAGCGTATCTTGAGGTAGATTTCAAACTACCAGTTCGACGCCCACCAAGAGCGTATCTTTGGTCTAACCTGAGCCCTCCGGGAGCCTATCCTGTGAAACGTTAAGTGCCGTCCGAGAGCCTGTCTCGTGAACAGTTTGACACCCGTCAAGAAGGTATGGTATTGGTGGACTAACCTGTGCCCTCCGGGAGCCTATCCTGTGAAACGTTAAGTGCCATCCGAGAGCCTGTCTCGTGAACAGTTTGACACCCGTCAAGAAGGTATGGTATTGGTGGACTAACCTGTGCCCTCCGGGAGCCTATCCTGCGAAACGTTAAGTGCCGTCCGAGAGCCTGTCTCGTGAACAGATTTCGACGCCCACCAAGAGCGTATCTTTGGTCTAACAGTACAACGTATACCGTGTAAGGGGTATCAGAAGAGATAATCACACCATGTTTGAAAGGATACCATGTTTGAAAGGATATGCTCAGAAGGATACCATGCTCAGAAGGATACCATACTCAGAAGGGTAACATGAGAAAGAAATTTCTAAGTAAAGTAATGTGAAGAACAAGTAATGTTTTTTCTTTATGAAATGGCAGGTAAGACACGAAGGAAAACACGAGAGAAGGATAAGTAAAGGAAACACACCAAGTAAAGAGTTCATACCCAAAGAGCCATACACAAGGCATAGGGAGCCATCATGAGAAGAGATATATACAAAAGCATGAGAAGCACTAATGTAAAGGCAAACGAACCACGTAGTCAACAACATAATGCGGCAAAGGAAAGTAACAACAAACACCATCACAATCCGAAAGGACACTCAACCCATGCAAGGGGAGAAGGAGTGTAATTATATACAAGGATAGTATGAGATAAACAAGTCAGTCAGAAGCCTCGGGGGAGTCACCCTCACCACCTGAACCTGAACCTCCAGCGGAAATAGATGAGGAAGAGGAATCTGAGGTACCAATCTCCACAGGTGTAGCATCCACCTGGGCTGGGGCAGCCTCGTCTGCGACAGCAGCCTGACCCACCAGAACAGTCGCGTAGCCAGCGGCATATGGCCCAAAGTCACCAAGGTCACCAAACGGGAACTGAGGATCAATCCGATATATGTGATCAACCAGATACTCACCGAACTGGTTCATCTCCTGAGTGAGACGCGTGCTATAATCGGCGGTGAAGGCAGAGGAGGCTTTATACTCAGATACTGCGACAGCCCTCTCCTCCGCCCGACACTTAGTCTCCAACCTCCGCAGCTCCTCAGAATGGACAGATGCGGCAACCTCAGCTTCCCGGCGCAAACTGCCCACAGTGGTCTCAAGCAAGGACACCTGGTCCTGGAGCTCCTGCAGCCTCAAATCAGATATACGCGCCTTCTCGGCAGCAGTGGCGACCTCAGCCTTGAGAGAAACCTGGCTGTCTTCAAGGGTCTTCCTCTCGTCAGATAACTCGAGTACGAGCGAGGACATGTTCACCATGTCAGATATGCCCTAACAATTCAAACAAGGGATGAATAACCGAAAGATAGACATTATGAAAGAAATAAGAGGAAAGCAAAGAACAACTTACAGGTGCATAACGAGAAAGTACCCCTTGAACAAAGCGCCGAGTCTCCCCAGGAGACTTGGGTGGAGCAACACGATCCCCAGGGGGAACGGCACCGCGGAGTACGCGGACGCCAACCTCAGGAGTCCGCAGAGAGGAGGAGCTATCGAGGTGGAACTCCTTCAGACCAGCGAAGGGAGTCCACTCAGACCCAATAACATCTTCATCAGTCAGCCGTGAGAAATCCTTCCGACTTAAAGTCGGAGGCCCACCTACACAAGCAAAGCAAGTCAAAGGATAGTATAAACATAGAAGAATCAGTAATAAGGTAGAGATCATACCTGAGGACCGTGCCCTCGGCTGGGGGGCAGGGGAACCACCACCAGCAGGTCCCTTCCCTTTGTCAGCTAGGGAAGGCACCTCTTCGACCACCATCTCCTTATCACGAGATAGGGTCGGAGGACGAGCAGTAGGCGAAGCAGGATCCACAGCCTTCTTCCTCTTAGCAGCCGAGGCCCCGGCCTCAGAATCAGATCGCCGCGGCTTGGACTTGGAAGGTCCAGAATCTCTGCCAACGGAGACGACCCTCTCAGTCACCAAGGGGGAGTGCACTAGCAAGATAAGAAAAACAAGATAAGAAAAACATAAGTTATATCATAAAGAAGCAAATAGGAGAAAGCATACCAGAGGCCCCAGCCTTCTTCCCAGGCAGGGGGGATTTCTTCAAAGCAGAACTAGAAGGAGCCTTCCTCTTGCTCAGGTCAACAGGGGCTCCCTGCATGTTATAGGTTTTTCCATGAAACCAACCTACAAAGGAAGAGCAGAAGGTAAATAAAGATGGAAAGACCAAGTGACATACCGAACCCCCGGAGTCAGGAGTCAGACTGATCCCGGCCTCGTAAAGATCCGTCTCAGTTATTAAAGACACGGGGCAGTAAGACCGGGTCCTGTTGCTCTCGTGAATGATCTTCATAGTCTTCAAATCATCCGAAGAGAACTCTCCAAAGGCAGGCCAACCATCGGACCGATCCTCATTCAGGACCGACCAAGTGACGTATCGGTCCGTAATGAAGAAGTAGTGCTTAGCCCAGTGACTGGCCGAATTGTCAATCTGGGTCACAAAACGGAGGGAGGTATCCCACTCAACTCCACTCAACCCGAAATCAGAGAATCGGGGATCTTTGAAGGTCGGATGGCGAGTTACGAAACTCGCAAACCCCACCCTCGTCCGGTACTGGAACCGATAGAAACATCGGAATAGAACGAGAGAGTACTTCCAGGAGTACCAATGGCACAATACCCGGAAGCCCACCCAGACGCGGAGGGCACTGGGGGCAAGGTTCACAGGAGAAATCCTGAAGAACCTGCTCAACTCTATAAGCTCGTCACAGTAAGGTAGCCTCAGCCCGAATCGGATCTGAGAGGGGTACACGGCGACCTTCCCTATAGGAGGCTCCGTCGCCGTCCCGCGAGTATTCCCCAAGGAGGGGAGAAAAGGATACAAAGGCTCATCTAGGGGACTGATATCTCCTAGGGTGACATGTTCGTTGTAATCGGACCTAGTGATATGGTTCTCTGACAGAATAGCAAGACCTAAGGCAAAGATAACAAGAAACCCCAAAGCACGAATCAAATTTCGACTAATACCCCAAGGAAAGTCACGATACTAAGCTAGCAATAGGAAAGGAAGCAACGCGACTGAAAAGGAAGAGAAAGAGGAACTCACTCATCCTTCGGAGAATACGGCGCCTCTGAAGAGTCTGCGTACGTGGACACCACCAAGAGTATAGTACCTGCCACGACACGACAAATATCAAGATAAGAGAAATTTCTGAGGAACCGGAAATACCCCGACACTCAACCAACGACAACAACCGAGTCAAATAATTTTATCCAAGCCTAAGGTCGGGTTTTGGGAAAAAATTACTTTTATACCCTCCAACAAAGATTAACACACCAACGGCGGCACGACATCAAATTCAAGACCGGGATAGCCCAATCGGACAAGAAACCATATCCGGACAACCGACAAACATTTTTCCCCAAAATCCACAATTACCAACGGCTATCTACGGCAATCCCACATTTAATCAAATTTCGGCAATCAAACATCGGCAATCAAACATCGGCAATCAAACATCGGCAATCAAATATCAACGATTCAAAAATCGACATTTGGTACGGCAACGAAAAAGAAAAGAGCGGACCTTCGGAAAACCCGACCCGATGTGGTAAACGGGTCCGGATTTCGAATTTGAAGACGCCCGAAAATCAGTCCCTCGCCGGAATTGGAGCCCCGCCGTCGCCGGAGATGATTCCGTCCACCCCGCCGTCACCGGAGAGCCCTGCACGTCGCGTCCTCCTTTGTCGTCGATCACCGCCGATGGACCAGCTGCCGTCCCCGCTGGCAGCGACTTCGCCGTCGCCGGGCCGTCCCTCCGCGTCGCTGGTGGCTGGAGCTGTCGTCCTGGCCGGCTGCCGCCTCTGTCCGACGCCGGGGTCCTTTTTTCCTGGCCGGTCGGAATTTCTGGTTCACCACTAAAAATTCTGGCCGGTCCTCCTCCTTGGGGGTGCTCTCAAACTTGCCTTGCTCTCCAAGGGTGAGTGGAAAAAGAAAGATGGTGGCTATGGTGGCTATGGTGGCTATTGGAGGTATTTCTCTAACTCTCCTCTTTTATGTTAAAAGGATGATAGGGTTTTTTAGGGGTTTTAATCACCACCATCCATCTAGCTTTAAGTAAAATCTAAGGGCCAAGGAAAGATCATCTTTTTTATCTCTTTCACCTATAGCTAAGTATACTCTCATACTTAGAGAATTATCAAGTTAGTTTTATTTTTGAGCATTTCATACTTAGGAAAATTTTTGGCCAAAATCAATTTTTCCTCACTTAGATGAAATCCCGGCATGAATTGGAAGTATAAATTACTTAGTTGCATTCGTATCACATCCCGGTGCAAGTTTGTATTTTTTGAGTATACACTTGTAGCAGGGATAAGTTTATCACTCCCACCTCAGACGGATGTGTGTCTAGGCACACGTCCGTGCTACTCTGACGTTTACAATTCCTCTATCTCAGTAGACAGGGGGGCAGGGTCAGAGGCACACATCTAAGGGTAAGCAGACATTCATACAAAGAAGGTAAAATCCCGGTTTCAAATTGCGCGTGTCATACCATCCTAAAATAGAGTCAATCAAGGGTTAGGCCATTGGTTGACTCGGGGGGCATGTGATGGATATACGCCCAATTTGAACCCGTTGACTCCCGAACCGTTGTATTTTTATCGTCCCATTTATGATTGCAAATCGAAACTTCAACCCGGACACTTCGCGAGAACACCAACGGCTCGGACGGGGCCGAAGCGCCCGTCCGACAACGAAGGACTCACCTAGGTGAGGTCGGGTGGCCACACCCGACCTCCCCTAGGGGAGATCGGGTCAGCCAACCCGATCTCCCCTAGGGGAGATCGGGTGGACCAACCCGATCTCTCCTAGGAGAGATCGGGTCAGCCGACCCGATCTCTCCTAGGAGAGATCGGGTCGGCCAACCCGATCTCTCCTAGGAGAGATCGGGTTGGCCAACCCGATCTCTCCTAGGAGAGATCGGGTCGGCTGACCCGATCCCTCCTAGGAGGGATGGGGTTGGCCAACCCCACCCTCCCTAGGAGGGGTTGGGTGCCCTCACCCAACCCCTACCCTTGGGGGTCGGATTCCTCCCCCCCCAAGGGTCCCGACACCCCTCTCAGACGCCCATGCTCGGTCCAGTCTGCCTACCTCCTCCGAATCCTAAGGTCTTAATTATATACTTAAAGGTTAATTAATTGTGTTTAGAGGTTAACGATGTCATTAAGCCACCTTAATGACACCGTTGCCTATAAATACCCCACCTTCACAACTCATTTGGACATCTTGGCTATTTGGATAATTTAGCTCTGACATCTCTCTAGCTTTATCTCTCTAGAAGTATAGTTCTGACTTAGGCATCGGAGAGGGTTCACCAGGCACCACCCCCCCCTCTTCCGTGTCTGGTATTGCCCCTTTTGCAGGGCAAAGGGAGAGAAGAAGAGAAGGAACCAAGGGAAGAAGGAACGGAAGAAGGACATAGGAAAAGACAAGGCGACTTGAGAAGACCGGATCACACACATCCCCCTATAAGGAGTGGGATCAAAGCCGACACCCCGTTGACCGAGATCCCATAACTTAACAAAAGAGGTTAATTATCGAAGACAAAAAATTTCCGGATCAGGATTCAACCATAAAAATCTGATATCATCTAAATCACTCGGATTGGTTGAGTCCTTGAAATAGGTTAAGTATCGAAGACAAATTATTTCCTAATCAGGATTCGATCAATAAAAATCTAATATCATTTAAATCACTCAGATTGGACGACTACTTGAAAGAGGTTAAGTATCGAACACACAAAAATTACAAATCATAGGTCGACCATCAAAAATCTGATATCATTTAAATCACTCAGATTGGTCGACTACTTGAAAGAGGTTAAGTATTGAAGACAAACTTTTCCGAATCAGGAGTCGACCATCAAAAATCTTATATCACTAAATCAGTCAGATTGGTCGACTACTTGAAAGATGTTGAGTATCGAAGACAAAAAAAATTATGAATTAGGAGTCGACCATCAAAATTCTTATATCATCTAAATCACTCAGATTGGTCGACTACTTGAAAGAGGTTAAGTATCAACGACACACTTTTTCTGAATCAGGAGTCGACCATCAAAAATCTGATATCATCTAAATTACTCAGATTGTTGGACTACTTGAAAGAGGTTAAGTATCGAAGACAAACTTTTTCCAAATCAAGAGTCGACCATCAAAAATCTGATATCATCTAAATCACTCAGATTGGTCGACTACTTGAAAGAGGTTAAGTATCAAAGATAAAAATTTCCGAATCAAGAGTCGACCATCAAAAATATGATATCATCGAAATCACTCAGATTGGTCGAGTACTTGAAATAGGTTAAGTATTGAAAACAAAAAATTTCCGAATAAAAAGTCGGCCATCAAAAATCTGATATCATCTAAATCACTTAGATTGGTCAACTACTTGAAAGAGGTTAAGTATCGAAGACAAAAAATTCCGAATAAAAAGTCGACCATCAAAAATCTGATATCATCTAAATAACTCAGATTGGTCGACTACTTGAAAGAGGTTAAGTATTGAAAGCAAAAAATTTCCGAATCAGGAGTCGACCATCAAAAATCTGATATCATCTAAATCACTCAGATTTGTCGACTACTTGAAGGAGGTTAAGTATCGAAGACAAACTTTTTTCGATCAGGAGTCGACCATCAAAATCTGATATCATCTAAATCACTCAGATTGGTTGACTACTTGAAAGAGGTTAAGTATCGAAGACAAAAAAATTCCGAATCAGGATTCAACCATCAAAAATATGATATCATCTAAATCACTCAGATTGGTGACTACTTGAAAGAGGTTAAGTATCGAAGACAAAATTTTTCCTAATCAGGAGTCGACCATCAAAAATCTGATATCATTTAAATCACTCAGAATGGACGACTACTTGAAAGAGGTTAAGTATCGAAGACACAAAAATTACGAATCATAGGTCGACCATCAAAAATCTGATATCATCTAAATCACTCAAATTGGTCGACTACTTGAAAGAGGTTAAGTATTGAAGACAAACTTTTCCGAATCAGGAGTCGTCCATCAAAAATCTGATATCACTAAATCAGTCAGATTGGTCGACTACTTGAAAGAGGTTGAGTATTGAAGACAAACTTTTTCCGAATCAGGAGTCGACCTTCAAAAATCTGTATCATCTAAATCAGATTGGTCGACTACTTGAAAGAGGTTAAGTATCGAAGACAAAAAATTTCCGAATCAAGATTCGACCATCAAAAATATGATATCATCTAAATCACTCAGATTGGTCAACTACTTGAAGAGGTTAAGTATTGAAGACAAACTTTTTCCGAATCAGGAGTCGACCATCAAAAATCTGATATCATCTAAATCACTCAGATTTGTCGACTACTTGAAGGAGGTTAAGTATCGAAGACAAACTTTTTTCGATCAGGAGTCGACCATCAAAATCTGATATCATCTAAATCACTCAGATTGGTCGACTACTTGAAAGAGGTTAATTATCGAAGACAAAAAATTTCCGAATCAGGATTCAACCATCAAAAATCTGATATCATCTAAATCACTCGGATTGGTCGAGTACTTGAAAGAGGTTAAGTATCGAAGACAAATTATTTCCTAATCAGGATTCGATCATCAAAAATCTGATATCATTTAAATCACTCAGATTGGACGACTACTTGAAAGAGGTTAATTATCGAAGACACAAAAATTACAAATCATAGGTCGACCATCAAAAATCTGATATCATCTAAATCACTCATATTGGTCGACTACTTGAAAGAGGTTAAGTATTGAAGACAAACTTTTCCGAATCAGGAGTCGACCATCAAAAATCTGATATCACTAAATCAGTCAGATTGGTCGACTACTTGAAAGATGTTGAGTATCGAAGACAAAAAAATTATGAATCAGGAGTCGACCATCAAAATTCTTATATCATCTAAATCACTCAGATTGGTCGACTACTTGAAAGAGGTTAAGTATCAACGACACACTTTTTCTGAATCAGGAGTCGACCATCTAAAATCTGATATCATCTAAATTACTCAGATTGTTGGACTACTTGAAAGAGGTTAAGTATCGAAGACAAACTTTTTCCAAATCAAGAGTCGACCATCAAAAATCTGATATCATCTAAATCACTCAGATTGGTCGACTACTTGAAAGAGGTTAAGTCTCAAAGATAAAAAATTTCCGAATCAAGAGTCGACCATCAAAAATATGATATCATCTAAATCACTCAGATTGGTCGAGTACTTGAAAGAGGGTAAGAATTGAAAACAAAAAATTTCCGAATCAGGAGTCGACAATCAAAAATCTGATATCATCTATATCAGTCAGATTGGTCGGCTACTTGAAAGAGGTTAAGTATCGAAGACAAAAAATTTCCAAATCAGGAGTCGACCATCAAAAATCTGATATTATCTAAATCACTCAGATTGGTCGACTACTTGAAAGAGGTTAAGTATCGAAGACAAAAAAATTCCGAATCAGGATTCAACCATCAAAAACATGATATCATCTAAATCACTCAGATTGGTCGACTACTTGAAAGAGGTTAAGTATCGAAGACAAAAATTTTCCTAATCAGAAGTCGACCATCAAAAATCTGATATCATTTAAATCACTCAGATTGGACGACTACTTGAAAGAGGTTAAGTATCGAAGACACAAAAATTACGAATCATAGGTCGACCATCAAAAATCTGATATCATCTAAATCACTCATATTGGTCGACTACTTGAAAGAGGTTAAGTATTGAAGACAAACTTTTCCGAATCAGGAGTCGACCATCAAAAATCTGATATCACTAAATCAGTCAGATTGGTCGACTACTTGAAAGATGTTGAGTATCGAAGACAAAAAAATTATGAATCAGGAGTCGACCATCAAAATTCTTATATCATCTAAATCACTCAGATTGGTCGACTACTTGAAAGAGGTTAAGTATCAACGACACACTTTTTCTGAATCAGGAGTCGACCATCTAAAATCTGATATCATCTAAATTACTCAGATTGTTGGACTACTTGAAAGAGGTTAAGTATCGAAGACAAACTTTTTCCAAATCAAGAGTCGACCATCAAAAATCTGATATCATCTAAATCACTCAGATTGGTCGACTACTTGAAAGATGTTAAGTATCAAAGATAAAAAATTTCCGAATCAAGAGTCGACCATCAAAAATATGATATCATCTAAATCACTCAGATTGGTCGAGTACTTGAAAGAGGTTAAGTATTGAAAACAAAAAATTTCCGAATCAGGAGTCGACAATCAAAAATCTGATATCATCTATATCAGTCAGATTGGTCGGCTACTTGAAAGAGGTTAAGTATCGAAGACAAAAAATTTCCGAATCAGGAGTCGACCATCAAAAATCTGATATTATCTAAATCACTCAGATTGGTCGACTACTTGAAAGAGGTTAAGTATCGAAGACAAAAAAATTCCGAATCAGGATTCAACCATCAAAAACTGATATCATCTAAATCACTCAGATTGGTCGACTACTTGAAAGAGGTTAAGTATCGAAGACAAAATTTTTCCTAATCAGGAGTCGACCATAAAAATCTGATATCATTTAAATCACTCAGATTGGACGACTACTTGAAAGAGGTTAAGTATCGAAGACACAAAAATTACGAATCATAGTCGACCATCAAAAATCTGATATCATCTAAATCACTCAAATTGGTCGACTACTTGAAAGAGGTTAAGTATTGAAGACAAACTTTTCCGAATCAGGAGTCGTCCATAAAAAATCTGATATCACTAAATCAGTCAGATTGGTCGACTACTTGAAAGAGGTTGAGTATTGAAGACAAACTTTTTCCGAATCAGGAGTCGACCTTCAAAAATCTGATATCATCTAAATCAGATTGGTCGACTACTTGAAAGAGGTTAAGTATCGAAGACAAAAAAATTCCGAATCAAGATTCGACCATCAAAAATATGATATCATCTAAATCACTCAGATTGGTCAACTACTTGAAGAGGTTAAGTATTGAAGACAAACTTTTTCCGAATCAGGAGTCGACCATCAAAAATCTGATATCATCTAAATCACTCAGATTTGTTGACTACTTGAAGGAGGTTAAGTATCGAAGACAAACTTTTTTCGATCAGGAGTCGACCATCAAAATCTGATATCATCTAAATCACTCAGATTGGTCGACTACTTGAAAGAGGTTAAGTATCGAAGACAAAAAATTTCCGAATCAGGATTCAACCATCAAAAATCTGATATCATCTAAATCACTCGGATTGGTCGAGTACTTGAAAGAGGTTAAGTATCGAAGACAAATTATTTCCTAATCAGGATCGATCATCAAAAATCTGATATCATTTAAATCACTCAGATTGGACGTCTACTTGAAAGAGGTTAAGTATCGAAGACACAAAAATTACAAATCATAGGTCGACCATCAAAAATCTGATATCATCTAAATCACTCAGATTGGTCGACTACTTGAAAGATGTTAAGTATTGAAGACAAACTTTTCCGAATCAGGAGTCGACCATAAAAAATCTGATATCACTAAATCAGTCAGATTGGTCGACTACTTGAAAGATGTTGAGTATCGAAGACAAAAAAATTATGAATCAGGAGTCGACCATCAAAATTCTTCTATCATCTAAATCACTCAGATTGGTCGACTACTTGAAAGAGGTTAAGTATCAACGACACACTTTTTCTGAATCAGGAGTCGACCATCAAAAATCTGATATCATCTAAATTACTCAGATTGTTGGACTACTTGAAAGAGGTTAAGTATCGAAGACAAACTTTTTCCAAATCAAGAGTCGACCATCAAAAATCTGATATCATCTAAATCACTCAGATTGGTCGACTACTTGAAAGAGGTTAAGTATCAAAGATAAAAAATTTGCGAATCAAGAGTCGACCATCAAAAATATGATATCATCTAAATCACTCAGATAGGTCAACTACTTGAAGAGGTTAAGTATTGAAGACAAACTTTTTCCGAATCAGGAGTCGACCATCAAAAATCTGATATCATCTAAATCACTCAGATTTGTCGACTACTTGAAGGAGGTTAAGTATCGAAGACAAACTTTTTTCGATCAGGAGTCGACCATCAAAATCTGATATCATCTAAATCACTCAGATTGGTCGACTACTTGAAAGAGGTTAATTATCGAAGACAAAAAATTTCTGAATCAGGATTCAACCATCAAAAATCTGATATCATCTAAATCACTCGGATTGGTCGAGTACTTGAAAGAGGTTAAGTATCGAAGACAAATTATTTCCTAATCAGGATTCGATCATCAAAAATCTGATATCATTTAAATCACTCAGATTGGACGACTACTTGAAAGAGGTTAAGTATCGAAGACACAAAAATTACAAATCATAGGTCGACCATCAAAAATCTGATATCATCTAAATCACTCAGATTGGTCGACTACTTGAAAGAGGTTAAGTATTGAAGACAAACTTTTCCGAATCAGGAGTCGACCATCAAAAATCTGATATCACTAAATCAGTCAGATTGGTTGAGTATCGAAGACAAAAAAATTATGAATCAGGAGTCGACCATCAAAATTCTTATATCATCTAAATCACTCAGATTGGTCGACTACTTGAAAGAGGTTAAGTATCAACGACACACTTTTTCTGAATAAGGAGTCGACCATCAAAAATCTGATATCATCTAAATTACTCAGATTGTTGGACTACTTGAAAGAGGTTAAGTATCGAAGACAAACTTTTTTCCAAATCAAGAGTCGACCATCAAAAATCTGATATCATCTAAATCACTCAGATTGGTCGACTACTTGAAAGAGGTTAAGTATCAAAGATAAAAAAATTTCCGAATCAAGAGTCGACCATCAAAAATATGATATCATCTAAATCACTCAGATTGGTCGAGTACTTGAAAGAGGTTAAGTATTGAAAACAAAAAATTTCCGAATCAGGAGTCGACAATCAAAAATCTGATATCATCTAAATCATCAGATTGGTCGACTACTTGAAAGAGGTTAAGTATCGAAGACAAAAAATTTCCGAATCAGGAGTCGACCATCAAAAATCTGATATTATCTAAATCACTCAGATTGGTCGACTACTTGAAAGAGGTTAAGTATCGAAGACAAAAAATTCCGAATCAGGATTCAACCATCAAAAATATGATATCATCTAAATCACTCAGATTGGTCGACTACTTGAAAGAGGTTAAGTATCGAAGACAAAAATTTTCCTAATCAGGAGTCGACCATCAAAAATCTGATATCATTTAAATCACTCAGATTGGACGACTACTTGAAAGAGGTTAAGTATCGAAGACAAACTTTTTCCAAATCAAGAGTCGACCATCAAAAATCTGATATCATCTAAATCACTCAGATTGGTCGACTACTTGAAAGAGGTTAAGTATCAAAGATAAAAAATTTCCGAATCAAGAGTCGACCATCAAAAATATGATATCATCTAAATCACTCAGATTGGTCGAGTACTTGAAAGAGGTTAAGTATTGAAAACAAAAAATTTCCGAATCAGGAGTCGACAATCAAAAATCTGATATCATCTAAATCAGTCAGATTGGTCGGCTACTTGAAAGAGGTTAAGTATCGAAGACAAAAATTTCCGAATCAGGAGTCGACCATCAAAAATCTGATATTATCTAAATCACTCAGATTGGTCGACTACTTGAAAGAGGTTAAGTATCGAAGACAAAAAAATTCCGAATCAGGATTCAACCATCAAAAATATGATATCATCTAAATCACTCAGATTGGTCGACTACTTGAAAGAGGTTAAGTATCGAAGACAAAATTTTTCCTAATCAGGATTCGACCATCAAAAATCTGATATCATTTAAATCACTCAGATTGGTCGACTACTTGAAAGAGGTTAAGTATCGAAGACACAAAATTACGAATCATAGGTCGACCATCAAAAATCTGATATCATCTAAATCACTCAAATTGGTCGACTACTTGAAAGAGGTTAAGTATTGAAGACAAACTTTTCCGAATCAGGAGTCGACCATCTAAAATCTGATATCACTAAATCACTCAGATTGGTCGACTACTTGAAAGAGGTTGAGTATTGAAGACAAACTTTTTCCGAATCAGGAGTCGACCTTCAAAAATCTGATATCATCTAAATCAGATTGGTCGACTACTTGAAAGAGGTTAAGTATCGAAGACAAAAAAATTCCGAATCAAGATTCGACCATCAAAAATATGATATCATCTAAATCACTCAGATTGGTCAACTACTTGAAGAGGTTAAGTATTGAAGACAAACTTTTTCCGAATCAGGAGTCGACCATCAAAAATCTGATATCATCTAAATCACTCAGATTTGTTGACTACTTGAAGGAGGTTAAGTATCGAAGACAAACTTTTTTCGATCAGGAGTCGACCATCAAAATCTGATATCATCTAAATCACTCAGATTGGTCGACTACTTGAAAGAGGTTAATTATCGAAGACAAAAAATTTCCGAATCAGGATTCAACCATCAAAAATCTGATATCATCTAAATCACTCGATTGGTCGAGTACTTGAAAGAGGTTAAGTATCGAAGACAAATTATTTCCTAATCAGGATTCGATCATCAAAAATCTGATATCATTTAAATCACTCAGATTGGACGACTACTTGAAAGAGGTTAAGTATCGAAGACACAAAAATTACAAATCATAGGTCGACCATCAAAAATCTGATATCATCTAAATCACTCAGATTGGTCGACTACTTGAAAGATGTTAAGTATTGAAGACAAACTTTTCCGAATCAGGAGTCGACCATAAAAAATCTGATATCACTAAATCAGTCAGATTGGTCGACTACTTGAAAGATGTTGAGTATCGAAGACAAAAAAATTATGAATCAGGAGTCGACCATCAAAATTCTTCTATCATCTAAATCACTCAGATTGGTCGACTACTTGAAAGAGGTTAAGTATCAACGACACACTTTTTCTGAATCAGGAGTCGACCATCAAAAATCTGATATCATCTAAATTACTCAGATTGTTGGACTACTTGAAAGAGGTTAAGTATCGAAGACAAACTTTTTCCAAATCAAGAGTCGACCATCAAAAATCTGATATCATCTAAATCACTCAGATTGGTCGACTACTTGAAAGAGGTTAAGTATCAAAGATAAAAAATTTTGCGAATCAAGAGTCGACCATCAAAAATATGATATCATCTAAATCACTCAGATTGGTCAACTACTTGAAGAGGTTAAGTATTGAAGACAAACTTTTTCCGAATCAGGAGTCGACCATCAAAAATCTGATATCATCTAAATCACTCAGATTTGTCGACTACTTGAAGGAGGTTAAGTATCGAAGACAAACTTTTTTCGATCAGGAGTCGACCATCAAAATCTGATATCATCTAAATCACTCAGATTGGTCGACTACTTGAAAGAGGTTAATTATCGAAGACAAAAAATTTCTGAATCAGGATTCAACCATCAAAAATCTGATATCATCTAAATCACTCGATTGGTCGAGTACTTGAAAGAGGTTAAGTATCGAAGACAAATTATTTCCTAATCAGGATTCGATCATCAAAAATCTGATATCATTTAAATCACTCAGATTGGACGACTACTTGAAAGAGGTTAAGTATCGAAGACACAAAAATTACAAATCATAGGTCGACCATCAAAAATCTGATATCATCTAAATCACTCAGATTGGTCGACTACTTGAAAGAGGTTAAGTATTGAAGACAAACTTTTCCGAATCAGGAGTCGACCATCAAAAATCTGATATCACTAAATCGGTCAGATTGGTCGACTACTTGAAAGAGGTTGAGTATCGAAGACAAAAAAATTATGAATCAGGAGTCGACCATCAAAATTCTTATATCATCTAAATCACTCAGATTGGTCGACTACTTGAAAGAGGTTAAGTATCAACGACACACTTTTTCTGAATAAGGAGTCGACCATCAAAAATCTGATATCATCTAAATTACTCAGATTGTTGGACTACTTGAAAGAGGTTAAGTATCGAAGACAAACTTTTTCCAAATCAAGAGTCGACCATCAAAAATCTGATATCATCTAAATCACTCAGATTGGTCGACTACTTGAAAGAGGTTAAGTATCAAAGATAAAAAAATTTCCGAATCAAGAGTCGACCATCAAAAATATGATATCATCTAAATCACTCAGATTGGTCGAGTACTTGAAAGAGGTTAAGAATTGAAAACAAAAAATTTCCGAATCAGGAGTCGACCATCAAAAATCTGATATCATCTAAATCAGTCAGATTGGTCGGCTACTTGAAAGAGGTTAAGTATCGAAGACAAAAAATTTCCGAATCAGGAGTCGACCATCAAAAATCTGATATCATCTAAATCACTCAGATTGGTCGACTACTTGAAAGAGGTTAAGTATCGAAGACAAAAAATTCCGAATCAGGATTCAACCATCAAAAATATGATATCATAAATCACTCAGATTGGTCGACTACTTGAAAGAGGTTAAGTATCGAAGACAAAAATTTTCCTAATCAGGAGTCGACCATCAAAAATCTGATATCATCTAAATCACTCAGATTGGTCGACTACTTGAAAGAGGTTAAGTATCGAAGACAAACTTTTTTCCAAATCAAGAGTCGACCATCAAAAATCTGATATCATCTAAATCACTCAGATTGGTCGACTACTTGAAAGAGGTTAAGTATCAAAGATAAAAAAATTTCCGAATCAAGAGTCGACCATCAAAAATATGATATCATCTAAATCACTCAGATTGGTCGACTACTTGAAAGAGGTTAAGTATTGAAAACAAAAAATTTCCGAATCAGGAGTCGACCATCAAAAATCTGATATCATCTAAATCAGTCAGATTGGTCGACTACTTGAAAGAGGTTAAGTATCGAAGACAAAAAATTTCCGAATCAGGAGTCGACCATCAAAAATCTGATATCATCTAAATCACTCAGATTGGTCGACTACTTGAAAGAGGTTAAGTATCGAAGACAAAAAAATTCCGAATCAGGATTCAACCATCAAAAATATGATATCATCTAAATCACTCAGATTGGTCGACTACTTGAAAGAGGTTAAGTATCGAAGACAAAATTTTCCTAATCAGGATTCGACCATCAAAAATCTGATATCATTTAAATCACTCAGATTGGTCGACTACTTGAAAGAGGTTAAGTATCGAAGACACAAAAATTACGAATCATAGGTCGACCATCAAAAATCTGATATCATCTAAATCACTCAAATTGGTCGACTACTTGAAAGAGGTTAAGTATTGAAGACAAACTTTTCCGAATCAGGAGTCGACCATCAAAAATCTGATATCACTAAATCACTCAGATTGGTCGACTACTTGAAAGAGGTTGAGTATTGAAGACAAACTTTTTCCGAATCAGGAGTCGACCATCAAAAATCTGATATCATCTAAATCAGATTGGTCGACTACTTGAAAGAGGTTAAGTATCGAAGACAAAAAATTTCCGAATCAAGATTCGACCATCAAAAATATGATATCATCTAAATCACTCAGATTGGTCAACTACTTGAAGAGGTTAAGTATTGAAGACAAACTTTTTCCGAATCAGGAGTCGACCATCAAAAATCTGATATCATCTAAATCACTCAGATTTGTCGACTACTTGAAGGAGGTTAAGTATCGAAGACAAACTTTTTTCGATCAGGAGTCGACCATCAAAATCTGATATCATCTAAATCACTCAGATTGGTCGACTACTTGAAAGAGGTTAAGTATCGAAGACAAAAAATTTCCGAATCAGGATTCAACCATCAAAAATCTGATATCATCTAAATCACTCAGATTGGTCGAGTACTTGAAAGAGGTTAAGTATCGAAGACAAATTATTTCCTAATCAGGATTCGATCATCAAAAATCTGATATCATTTAAATCACTCAGATTGGACGACTACTTGAAAGAGGTTAAGTATCGAAGACACAAAAATTACAAATCATAGGTCGACCATCAAAAATCTGATATCATCTAAATCACTCAGATTGGTCGACTACTTGAAAGAGGTTAAGTATTGAAGACAAACTTTTCCGAATCAGGAGTCGACCATCAAAAATCTGATATCACTAAATCAGTCAGATTGGTCGACTACTTGAAAGATGTTGAGTATCGAAGACAAAAAATTATGAATCAGGAGTCGACCATCAAAATTCTTATATCATCTAAATCACTCAGATTGGTCGACTACTTGAAAGAGGTTAAGTATCAACGACACACTTTTTCTGAATCAGGAGTCGACCATCAAAAATCTGATATCATCTAAATTACTCAGATTGTTGGACTACTTGAAAGAGGTTAAGTATCGAAGACAAACTTTTTCCAAATCAAGAGTCGACCATCAAAAATCTGATATCATCTAAATCACTCAGATTGGTCGACTACTTGAAAGAGGTTAAGTATCAAAGATAAAAAATTTCCGAATCAAGAGTCGACCATCAAAAATATGATATCATCTAAATCACTCAGATTGGTCGAGTACTTGAAAGAGGTTAAGTATTGAAAACAAAAAATTTCCGAATCAGGAGTCGACAATCAAAAATCTGATATCATCTAAATCAGTCAGATTGGTCGACTACTTGAAAGAGGTTAAGTATCGAAGACAAAAAATTTCCGAATCAGGAGTCGACCATCAAAAATCTGATATCATCTAAATCACTCAGATTGGTCGACTACTTGAAAGAGGTTAAGTATTGAAGACAAACTTTTTCCGAATCAGGAGTCGACCATCAAAAATCTGATATCATCTAAATCAGATTGGTCGACTACTTGAAAGAGGTTAAGTATCGAAGACAAAAAATTTCCGAATCAAGATTCGACCATCAAAAATATGATATCATCTAAATCACTCAGATTGTTCAACTACTTGAAGAGGTTAAGTATTGAAGACAAACTTTTTCCGAATCAGGAGTCGACCATCAAAAATTTGATATCATCTAAATCATCAGATTGGTCGACTACTTGAAAGAGGTTAAGTATCGAAGACCAAAAATTTCTGAATCAGGAGTCGACCATCAAAATTCTTATATCATCTAAATCACTCAGATTTGTCGACTATTTGAAAGAGGTTAAGTATCGATGACAAACTTTTTCCGAATCAAGAGTCGACCATCAAAAACATGATATCATCTAAATCACTTAGATTGTTCGACTACTTGAAAGAGGTTAAGTATCGAAGACAACCTTTTTCCAAATCAAGAGTCGACCATAAAAAATCTGATATCATCTAAATCACTCAGATTGGTCGACTACTTGAAAGAGGTTAAGTATCGAAGACAAAAAAATTCCGAATCAAGAGTCGACCATCAAAAATATATATCATCTAAATAACTCAGATTGGTCGACTACTTGAAAGAGGTTAAGTATTGAAGACAAACTTTGTCCGAATCAGGAGTCGACCATCAAATATATGATATCATCTAAATCAGTCAGATTGGTCGACTACTTGAAAGAGGTTGAGTATCGAAGACAAAAAATTCTTACTCAGGAGTCGACCATCAAAATTCTTATATCATCTAAATCACTCAGATTGGTCGACTACTTGAAAGAGGTTAAGTATCAAAGACAAACTTTTTCTGAATCAGGAGTCGACCATCAAAAATCTGATATCATTTAAATCACTCAGATTGGTCGACTACTTGAAAGAGGTTAAGTATCGAAGACAAAAAATTTCCGAATCAGGAGTCGACCATCAAAAATCTGATATCATCTAAATCACTCAGATTGGTCGACTACTTGAAAGAGGTTAAGTAATGAAGACAAACTTTTTCCGAATCAGGAGTCGACCATAAAAAATCTGATATCACTAAATCAGTCAGATTGGTCGACTACTTGAAAGAGGTTGAGTATCGAAAACAAAAAATTCTGAATCAGGAGTCGACCATCAAAATTCATATATCATCTAAATCACTTAGATTGGTCGACTACTTGAAAGAGGTTAAGTATCGAAGACAAAAAAATTCCGAATCAAAAGTCGACCATCAAAAATCTGATATCATCTAAATCACTCAATTGGTCGACTACTTGAAAGAGGTTAATTATCGAAGAAAAACTTTTTCCGAATCAGGATTCGACCATAAAAAATCTGATATTATCTAAATCACTTAGATTGGTCGACTACTTGAAAGTGGTTAAGTATCGAAGACAAAAAATTTCCGAATCAGGAGTCGACCATCAAAAATCTGATATCATCTAAATCACTCAGATTTGTCGACTACTTGAAGGAGGTTAAGTTTCGAAGACAAACTTTTTTCGATCAGGAGTCGACCATCAAAATCTGATATCATCTAAATCACTCAGATTGGTCGACTACATGAAAGAGGTTAAGTATCGAAGACAAAAAATTTCTGAATCAGGATTCAACCATCAAAAATCTGATATCATCTAAATCATTCAGATTGGTCGACTACTTGAAAGAGGTTAAGTATCGAAGAAATTTTTTTCCTAATCAGGAGTCGACCATCAAAAATCTGATATCATTTAAATCACTCAGATTGGACGACTACTTGAAAGAGGTTAAGTATCGAAGACAAAAAATTACGAATCATAGGTCGACCATCAAAAATCTGATATCATCTAAATCACTCAGATTGGTCGACTACTTGAAAGAGGTTAAGTATTGAAGACAAACTTTGTCCGAATCAGGAGTCGACTATCAAAATATGATATCATCTAAATCAGTCAGATTGGTCGACTACTTGAAAGAGGCTGAGTATCGAAGACAAAAAAAATCTTACTCAGGAGTCGACCATCAAAATTCTTATATCATCTAAATCACTCAGATTGGTCGACTACTTGAAAGAGGTTAAGTATCAAAGACAAACTTTTTCTGAATCAGGAGTCGACCATCAAAAATCTGATATCATTTAAATCACTCAGATTGGTCGACTACTTGAAAGAGGTTAAGTATCGAAGACAAAAAATTTCTGAATCAGGAGTCGACCATCAAAAATCTGATATCATCTAAATCACTCAGATTGGTCGACTACTTGAAAGAGGTTAAGTAATGAAGACAAACTTTTTCCGAATCAGGAGTCGACCATAAAAATCTGATATCACTAAATCACTCAGATTGGTCGACTACTTGAAAGAGGTTGAGTATCGAAAACAAAAATATTCTGAATCAGGAGTCGACCATCAAAATTCATATATCATCTAAATCACTTAGATTGGTCAACTACTTGAAAGAGGTTAAGTATCGAAGACAAAAAATTCCGAATAAAAAGTCGACCATCAAAAATCTGATATCATCTAAATCACTCAAATTGGTCGACTACTTGAAAGAGGTTAATTATTGAAGAAAAACTTTTTCCGAATAAGGATTCGACCATAAAAAATCTGATATTATCTAAATAACTCAGATTGGTCCGACTACTTGAAAGAGGTTAAGTATCGAAGACAAAAATTTCCGAATCAGGAGTCGACCATCAAAAATCTGATATCATCTAAATCACTCAGATTTGTCGACTACTTGAAGGAGGTTAAGTTTCGAAGACAAACTTTTTTCGATCAGGAGTCGACCATCAAAATCTGATATCATCTAAATCACTCAGATTGGTCGACTACTTGAAAGAGGTTAAGTATCGAAGACAAAAAATTTCAAATCAGGATTCAACCATCAAAAATCTGATATCATCTAAATCACTCAGATTGGTCGACTACTTGAAAGAGGTTAAGTATCGAAGACAAATTTTTTCCTAATCAAGAGTCGACCATCAAAAATCTGATATCATTTAAATCACTCAGATTGGACCACTACTTGAAAGAGGTTAAGTATCGAAGACACAAAAATTACGAATCATAGGTCGACCATCAAAAATCTGATATCATCTAAATCACTCAGATTGGTCGACTACTTGAAAGAGGTTAAGTATTGAAGACAAACTTTGTCCGAATCAGGAGTCGACTATCAAATATATGATATCATCTAAATCAGTCAGATTGGTCGACTACTTGAAAGAGGCTGAGTATCGAAGACAAAAAAATTCTTACTCAGGAGTCGACCATCAAAATTCTTATATCATCTAAATCACTCATATTGGTCGACTACTTGAAAGAGGTTAAGTATCAAAGACAATCTTTTTCTGAATCAGGAGTCGACCATCAAAAATCTGATATCATTTAAATCACTCAGATTGGTCGACTACTTGAAAGAGGTTAAGTATCGAAGACAAAAAATTTCCGAATCAGGAGTCGACCATCAAAAATCTGATATCATCTAAATCACTCAGATTGGTCGACTACTTGAAAGAGGTTAAGTAATGAAGACAAACTTTTTCCGAATCAGGAGTCGACCACAAAAAATCTGATATCACTAAATCAGTCAGATTGGTCGACTACTTGAAAGAGGTTGAGTATCGAAAACAAAAAATTCTGAATCAGGAGTCGACCATCAAAATTCATATATCATCTAAATCACTTAGATTGGTCACTACTTGAAAGAGGTTAAGTATCGAAGACAAAAAAATTCCGAATAAAAGTCGACCATCAAAAATCTGATATCATCTAAATCACTCAAATTGGTCGACTACTTGAAAGAGGTTAATTATCGAAGAAAACTTTTTCCGAATAAGGATTCGACCATAAAAATCTGATATTATCTAAATAACTCAGATTGGTCGACTACTTGAAAGAGGTTTAAGTATCAAAGACAAAAAATTTCCGAATCAGGAGTCGACCATCAAAAATCTGATATCATCTAAATCACTCAGATTTGTCGACTACTTGAAGGAGGTTAAGTTACGAAGACAAACTTTTTTCGATCAGGAGTCGACCATCAAAATCTGATATCATCTAAATCACTCAGATTGGTCGACTACATGAAAGAGGTTAAGTATCGAAGACAAAAATTTCCGAATCAGGATTCAACCATCAAAAATCTGATATCATCTAAATCATTCAGATTGGTCGACTACTTGAAAGAGGTTAAGTATCGAAGACAATTTTTTTCCTAATCAGGAGTCGACCATCAAAAATCTGATATCATTTAAATCACTCAGATTGGACGACTACTTGAAAGAGGTTAAGTATCGAAGACAAAAAAATTACGAATCATAGGTCGACCATCAAAAATCTGATATCATCTAAATCACTCAGATTGGTCGACTACTTGAAAGAGGTTAAGTATTGAAGACAAACTTTGTCCGATTCAGGAGTCGACTATCAAAATATGATATCATCTAAATCAGTCAGATTGGTCGACTACTTGAAAGAGGCTGAGTATCGAAGACAAAAAAATCTTACTCAGGAGTCGACCATCAAAATTCTTATATCATCTAAATCACTCAGATTGGTCGACTACTTGAAAGAGGTTAAGTATCAAAGACAAACTTTTTCTGAATCAGGAGTCGACCATCAAAAATCTGATATCATTTAAATCACTCAGATTGGTCGACTACTTGAAAGAGGTTAAGTATCGAAGACAAAAAATTTCCGAATCAGGAGTCGACCATCAAAAATCTGATATCATCTAAATCACTCAGATTGGTCGACTACTTGAAAGAGGTTAAGTAATGAAGACAAACTTTTTCCGAATCAGGAGTCGACCATAAAAAATCTGATATCACTAAATCAGTCAGATTGGTCGACTACTTGAAAGAGGTTGAGTATCGAAAACAAAAAAATTCTGAATCAGGAGTCGACCATCAAAATTCATATCATCTAAATCACTTAGATTGGTCAACTACTTGAAAGAGGTTAAGTATCGAAGACAAAAAAATTCCGAATAAAAAGTCGACCATCAAAAATCTGATATCATCTAAATCACTCAAATTGGTCGACTACTTGAAAGAGGTTAAGTATCGAAGAAAAACTTTTTCCGAATAAGGATTCGACCATAAAAAATCTGATATTATCTAAATAACTCAGATTGGTCGACTACTTGAAAGAGGTTTAAGTATCAAAAGACAAAAAATTTCCGAATCAGGAGTCGACCATCAAAAATCTGATATCATCTAAATCACTCAGATTTGTCGACTACTTGAAGAGGTTAAGTTACGAAGACAAACTTTTTTCAATCAGGAGTCGACCATCAAAATCTGATATCATCTAAATCACTCAGATTGGTCGACTACATGAAAGAGGTTAAGTATCGAAGACAAAAAATTTCCGAATCAGGATTCAACCATCAAAAATCTGATATCATCTAAATCATTCAGATTGGTCGACTACTTGAAAGAGGTTAAGTATCGAAGACAATTTTTTTCCTAATCAGGAGTCGACCATCAAAAATCTGATATCATTTAAATCACTCAGATTGGACGACTACTTGAAAGAGGTTAAGTATCGAAGACAAAAAATTACGAATCATAGGTCGACCATCAAAAATCTGATATCATCTAAATCACTCAGATTGGTCGACTACTTGAAAGAGGTTAAGTATTGAAGACAAACTTTGTCCGATCAGGAGTCGACTATCAAATATATGATATCATCTAAATCAGTCAGATTGGTCGACTACTTGAAAGAGGTTGAGTATCGAAGACAAAAAAAATCTTACTCAGGAGTCGACCATCAAAATTCTTATATCATCTAAATCACTCAGATTGGTCGACTACTTGAAAGAGGTTAAGTATCAAAGACAAACTTTTTCTGAATCAGGAGTCGACCATCAAAAATCTGATATCATTTATATCACTCAGATTGGTCGACTACTTGAAAGAGGTTAAGTATCGAAGATAAAAATTTCCGAATCAGGAGTCGACCATCAAAAATCTGATATCATCTAAATCACTCAGATTGGTCGACTACTTGAAAGAGGTTAAGTATGAAGACAAACTTTTTCCGAATCAGGAGTCGACCATAAAAAATCTGATATCACTAAATCAGTCAGATTGGTCGACTACTTGAAAGAGGTTGAGTATCGAAAACAAAAATATTCTGAATCAGGAGTCGACCATCAAAATTCATATATCATCTAAATCACTTAGATTGGTCAACTACTTGAAAGAGGTTAAGTATCGAAGACAAAAAATTCCGAATAAAAAGTCGACCATCAAAAATCTGATATCATCTAAATCACTCAATTGGTCGACTACTTGAAAGAGGTTAATTATCGAAGAAAAACATTTTCCGAATAAGGATTCGACCATAAAAAATCTGATATTATCTAAATAACTCAGATTGGTCGACTACTTGAAAGAGGTTAAGTATCGAAGATAAAAAATTTCCGAATCAGGAGTCGACCATCAAAAATCTGATATCATCTAAATCACTCAGATTTGTCGACTACTTGAAGGAGGTTAAGTTTCGAAGACAAACTTTTTTCGATCAGGAGTCGACCATCAAAATCTGATATCATCTAAATCACTCAGATTGGTCGACTACATGAAAGAGGTTAAGTATTGAAGACAAAAATTTCCGAATCAGGATTCAACCATCAAAAATCTGATATCATCTAAATCATTCAGATTGGTCGACTACTTGAAAGAGGTTAAGTATCGAAGACAAATTTTTTCCTAATCAAGAGTCGACCATAAAAATCTGATATCATTTAAATCACTCAGATTGGACCACTACTTGAAAGAGGTTAAGTATCGAAGACACAAAAATTACGAATCATAGGTCGACCATCAAAAATCTGATATCATCTAAATCACTCAGATTGGTCGACTACTTGAAAGAGGTTAAGTATTGAAGACAAACTTTTCCGAATCAGGAGTCGACTATCAAATATATGATATCATCTAAATCAGTCAGATTGGTCGACTACTTGAAAGAGGCTGAGTATCGAAGACAAAAAAATTCTTACTCAGGAGTCGACCATCAAAATTCTTATATCATCTAAATCACTCATATTGGTCGACTACTTTAAAGAGGTTAAGTATCAAAGACAATCTTTTTCTGAATCAGGAGTCGACCATCAAAAATCTGATATCATTTAAATCACTCAGATTGGTCGACTACTTGAAAGAGGTTAAGTGTCGAAGACAAAAAATTTCCGAATCAGGAGTCGACCATCAAAAATCTGATATCATCTAAATCACTCAGATTGGTCGACTACTTGAAAGAGGTTAAGTAATGAAGACAAACTTTTTCCGAATCAGGAGTCGACCACAAAAAATCTGATATCACTAAATCAGTTAGATTGGTCGACTACTTGAAAGAGGTTGAGTATCGAAAACAAAAAAATTCTGAATCAGGAGTCGACCATCAAAATTCATATATCATCTAAATCACTTAGATTGGTCAACTACTTGAAAGAGGTTAAGTATCGAAGACAAAAAATTCCGAATAAAAAGTCGACCATCAAAAATCTGATATCATCTAAATCACTCAAATTGGTCGACTACTTGAAAGAGGTTAATTATCGAAGAAAATTTTTTCCGAATAAGGATTCGACCATAAAAAATCTGATATTATCTAAATAACTCAGATTGGTCGACTACTTGAAAGAGGTTTAAGTATCAAAGACAAAAAATTTCCGAATCAGGAGTCGACCATCAAAAATCTGATATCATCTAAATCACTCAGATTTGTCGACTACTTGAAGGAGGTTAAGTTACGAAGACAAACTTTTTTCGATCAGGAGTCGACCATCAAAATCTGATATCATCTAAATCACTCAGATTGGTCGACTACATGAAGAGGTTAAGTATCGAAGACAAAAAATTTCCGAATCAGGATTCAACCATCAAAAATCTGATATCATCTAAATCATTCAGATTGGTCGACTACTTGAAAGAGGTTAAGTATCGAAGACAATTTTTTTCCTAATCAGGAGTCGACCATCAAAAATCTGATATCATTTAAATCACTCAGATTGGACCACTACTTGAAAGAGGTTAAGTATCGAAGACACAAAAATTACGAATCATAGGTCGACCATCAAAAATCTGATATCATCTAAATCACTCAGATTGGTCGACTACTTGAAAGAGGTTAAGTATTGAAGACAAACTTTGTCCGAATCAGGAGTCGACTATCAAATATATGATATCATCTAAATCAGTCAGATTGGTCGACTACTTGAAAGAGGCTGAGTATCGAAGACAAAAAAATTCTTACTCAGGAGTCGACCATCAAAATTCTTATATCATCTAAATCACTCAGATTGGTCGACTACTTGAAAGACGTTAAGTATCAAAGACAAAATTTTCTGAATCAGGAGTCGACCATCAAAAATCTGATATCATTTAAATCACTCAGATTGGTCGACTACTTGAAAGAGGTTAAGTATCGAAGACAAAAATTTCCGAATCAGGAGTCGACCATCAAAAATCTGATATCATCTAAATCACTCAGATTGGTCGACTACTTGAAAGAGGTTAAGTAATGAAGACAAACTTTTTCCGAATCAGGAGTCGACCATAAAAAATCTGATATCACTAAATCAGTCAGATTGGTCGACTACTTGAAAGAGGTTGAGTATCGAAAACAAAAAAATTCTGAATCAGGAGTCGACCATCAAAATTCATATATCATCTAAATCACTTAGATTGGTCAACTACTTGAAAGAGGTTAAGTATCGAAGACAAAAAACTTCCGAATAAAAAGTCGACCATCAAAAATCTGATATTATCTAAATCACTCAAATTGGTCGACTACTTGAAAGAGGTTAATTATCGAAGAAAAATTTTTCCGAATCAGGATTCGACCATAAAAAATCTGATATTATCTAAATAACTCAGATTGGTCGACTACTTGAAAGAGGTTAAGTATCGAAGACAATTTTTTTCCTAATCAGGAGTCGACCATCAAAAATCTGATATCATTTAAATCACTCAGATTGGACCACTACTTGAAAGAGGTTAAGTATCGAAGACAAAAAATTCCGAATAAAAGTCGACCATCAAAAATCTGATATCATCTAAATCACTCAAATTGGTCGACTACTTGAAAGAGGTTTAAGTATCAAAGACAAAAAATTTCCGAATCAGGAGTCGACCATCAAAAATCTGATATCATCTAAATCACTCAGATTTGTCGACTACTTGAAGGAGGTTAAGTTACGAAGACAAACTTTTTTCGATCAGGAGTCGACCATCAAAATCTGATATCATCTAAATCACTCAGATTGGTCGACTACATGAAAGAGGTTAAGTATCGAAGACAAAAAATTTCCGAATCAGGATTCAACCATCAAAAATCTGATATCATCTAAATCATTCAGATTGGTCGACTACTTGAAAGAGGTTAAGTATCGAAGACAATTTTTTTCCTAATCAGGAGTCGACCATCAAAAATCTGATATCATTTAAATCACTCAGATTGGACCACTACTTGAAAGAGGTTAAGTATCGAAGACACAAAAATTACGAATCATAGGTCGACCATCAAAAATCTGATATCATCTAAATCACTCAGATTGGTCGACTACTTGAAAGAGGTTAAGTATTGAAGACAAACTTTGTCCGAATCAGGAGTCGACTATCAAATATATGATATCATCTAAATCAGTCAGATTGGTCGACTACTTGAAAGAGGCTGAGTATCGAAGACAAAAAAATTCTTACTCAGGAGTCGACCATCAAAATTCTTATATCATCTAAATCACTCATATTGGTCGACTACTTTAAAGAGGTTAAGTATCAAAGACAATCTTTTTCTGAATCAAGAGTCGACTATCAAAAATCTGATATCATTTAAATCACTCAGATTGGTCGACTACTTGAAAGAGGTTAAGTGTCGAAGACAAAAAATTTCCGAATCAGGAGTCGACCATCAAAAATCTGATATCATCTAAATCACTCAGATTGGTCGACTACTTGAAAGAGGTTAAGAATGAAGACAAACTTTTTCCGAATCAGGAGTCGACCACAAAAAATCTGATATCACTAAATCAGTTAGATTGGTCGACTACTTGAAAGAGGTTGAGTATCGAAAACAAAAAAATTCTGAATCAGGAGTCGACCATCAAAATTCATATATCATCTAAATCACTTAGATTGGTCAACTACTTGAAAGAGGTTAAGTATCGAAGACAAAAAAATTCCGAATAAAAAGTCGACCATCAAAAATCTGATATCATCTAAATCACTCAAATTGGTCGACTACTTGAAAGAGGTTAATTATCGAAGAAAATTTTTTTCCGAATAAGGATTCGACCATAAAAAATCTGATATTATCTAAATAACTCAGATTGGTCGACTACTTGAAAGAGGTTTAAGTATCAAAGACAAAAAATTTCCGAATCAGGAGTCGACCATCAAAAATCTGATATCATCTAAATCACTCAGATTTGTCGACTACTTGAAGGAGGTTAAGTTACGAAGACAAACTTTTTTCGATCAGGAGTCGACCATCAAAATCTGATATCATCTAAATCACTCAGATTGGTCGACTACATGAAGAGGTTAAGTATCGAAGACAAAAAATTTCCGAATCAGGATTCAACCATCAAAAATCTGATATCATCTAAATCATTCAGATTGGTCGACTACTTGAAAGAGGTTAAGTATCGAAGACAATTTTTTTCCTAATCAGGAGTCGACCATCAAAAATCTGATATCATTTAAATCACTCAGATTGGACCACTACTTGAAAGAGGTTAAGTATCGAAGACACAAAAATTACGAATCATAGGTCGACCATCAAAAATCTGATATCATCTAAATCACTCAGATTGGTCGACTACTTGAAAGAGGTTAAGTATTGAAGACAAACTTTGTCCGAATCAGGAGTCGACTATCAAATATATGATATCATCTAAATCAGTCAGATTGGTCGACTACTTGAAAGAGGCTGAGTATCGAAGACAAAAAAATTCTTACTCAGGAGTCGACCATCAAAATTCTTATATCATCTAAATCACTCAGATTGGTCGACTACTTGAAAGACGTTAAGTATCAAAGACAAATTTTCTGAATCAGGAGTCGACCATCAAAAATCTGATATCATTTAAATCACTCAGATTGGTCGACTACTTGAAAGAGGTTAAGTATCGAAGACAAAAAATTTCCGAATCAGGAGTCGACCATCAAAAATCTGATATCATCTAAATCACTCAGATTGGTCGACTACTTGAAAGAGGTTAAGTAATGAAGACAAACTTTTTCCGAATCAGGAGTCGACCATAAAAAATCTGATATCACTAAATCAGTCAGATTGGTCGACTACTTGAAAGAGGTTGAGTATCGAAAACAAAAAAATTCTGAATCAGGAGTCGACCATCAAAATTCATATATCATCTAAATCACTTAGATTGGTCAACTACTTGAAAGAGGTTAAGTATCGAAGACAAAAAACTTCCGAATAAAAAGTCGACCATCAAAAATCTGATATTATCTAAATCACTCAAATTGGTCGACTACTTGAAAGAGGTTAATTATCGAAGAAAAACTTTTTCCGAATCAGGATTCGACCATAAAAAATCTGATATTATCTAAATAACTCAGATTGGTCGACTACTTGAAAGAGGTTAAGTATCGAAGACAATTTTTTCCTAATCAGGAGTCGACCATCAAAATCTGATATCATTTAAATCACTCAGATTGGACCACTACTTGAAAGAGGTTAAGTATCGAAGACAAAAAATTCCGAATAAAAAGTCGACCATCAAAAATCTGATATCATCTAAATCACTCAAATTGGTCGACTACTTGAAAGAGGTTTAAGTATCAAAAGACAAAAAATTTCCGAATCAGGAGTCGACCATCAAAAATCTGATATCATCTAAATCACTCAGATTTGTCGACTACTTGAAGGAGGTTAAGTTACGAAGACAAACTTTTTTCGATCAGGAGTCGACCATCAAAATCTGATATCATCTAAATCACTCAGATTGGTCGACTACATGAAAGAGGTTAAGTATCGAAGACAAAAAATTTCCGAATC
Organism: Clarkia xantiana subsp. parviflora; assembly: GCA_036873135.1. NCBI lineage: Eukaryota > Viridiplantae > Streptophyta > Magnoliopsida > Myrtales > Onagraceae > Clarkia > Clarkia xantiana. The sequence goes on from JAPTYO010000001.1 coordinate 16,841,476, forward strand.
AGGATTCAACCATCAAAAATCTGATATCATCTAAATCATTCAGATTGGTCGACTACTTGAAAGAGGTTAAGTATCGAAGACAATTTTTTTCCTAATCAGGAGTCGACCATCAAAAATCTGATATCATTTAAATCACTCAGATTGGACCACTACTTGAAAGAGGTTAAGTATCGAAGACACAAAAATTACGAATCATAGGTCGACCATCAAAAATCTGATATCATCTAAATCACTCAGATTGGTCGACTACTTGAAAGAGGTTAAGTATTGAAGACAAACTTTGTCCGAATCAGGAGTCGACTATCAAATATATGATATCATCTAAATCAGTCAGATTGGTCGACTACTTGAAAGAGGCTGAGTATCGAAGACAAAAAAATTCTTACTCAGGAGTCGACCATCAAAATTCTTATATCATCTAAATCACTCAGATTGGTCGACTACTTGAAAGAGGTTAAGTATCAAAGACAAAATTTTCTGAATCAGGAGTCGACCATCAAAAATCTGATATCATTTAAATCACTCAGATTGGTCGACTACTTGAAAGAGGTTAAGTATCGAAGACAAAAAATTTTCGAATCAGGAGTCGACCATCAAAAATCTGATATCATCTAAATCACTCAGATTGGTCGACTACTTGAAAGAGGTTAAGTAATGAAGACAAACTTTTTCCGAATCAGGAGTCGACCATAAAAATCTGATATCACTAAATCAGTCAGATTGGTCGACTACTTGAAAGAGGTTGAGTATCGAAAACAAAAAAATTCTGAATCAGGAGTCGACCATCAAAGTTCATATATCATCTAAATCACTTAGATTGGTCAACTACTTGAAAGAGGTTAAGTATCGAAGACAAAAAACTTCCGAATAAAAAGTCGACCATCAAAAATCTGATATTATCTAAATCACTCAAATTGGTCGACTACTTGAAAGAGGTTAATTATCGAAGAAAACTTTTTCCGAATCAGGATTCGACCATAAAAAATCTGATATTATCTAAATAACTCAGATTGGTCGACTACTTGAAAGAGGTTAAGTATCGAAGACAAAAAATTTCCGAATCAGGAGTCCACCATCAAAAATCTGATATCATCTAAATCACTCAGATTTGTCGACTACTTGAAGGAGGTTAAGTTTTGAAGACAAACTTTTTTCGATCAGGAGTTGACCATCAAAATCTGATATCATCTAAATCACTCAGATTGGTCGACTACATGAAAGAGGTTAAGTATCGAAGACAAAAAATTTCCGAATCAGGATTCAACCATAAAAATCTGATATCATCTAAATCATTCAGATTGGTCAACTACTTGAAAGAGGTTAAGTATCGAAGACAAATTTTTTCCTAATCAGGAGTCGACCATCAAAAATCTGATATCATTTAAATCACTCAGATTGGACGACTACTTGAAAGAGGTTAAGTATCGAAGACACAAAAATTACGAATCATAGGTCGACCATCAAAAATCTGATATCATCTAAATCACTCAGATTGGTCGACTACTTGAAAGAGGTTAAGTATTGAAGACAAACTTTTCCGAATCAAGAGTCGACCATCAAAAATCTGATATCACTAAATCAGTCAGACTGGTCGACTACTTGAAAGAGGTTGAGTATCGAAGACAAAAAAATTATGAATCAGGAGTCGACCATCAAAATTCTTATATCATCTAAATCACTCGTATTGGTCGACTACTTGAAAGAGGTTAAGTATCAACGACACACTTTTTCTGAATCAGGAGTCGACCATAAAAAATCTGATATCATTTAAATCACTCAGATTGGTCGACTACTTGAAAGAGGTTAAGTATCGAAGACAAAAAATTTCCGAATCAGGAGTCGACCATCAAAAATCTGATATCATCTAAATCACTCAGATTGGTCGACTACTTGAAAGAGGTTAAGTAATGAAGACAAACTTTTTCCGAATCAGGAGTCGACCATAAAAAATCTGATATCACTAAATCAGTCAGATTGGTCGACTACTTGAAAGAGGTTGAGTATCGAAAACAAAAAAATTCTGAATCAGGAGTCGACCATCAAAGTTCATATATCATCTAAATCACTTAGATTGGTCAACTACTTGAAAGAGGTTAAGTATCGAAGACAAAAACTTCCGAATAAAAAGTCGACCATCAAAAATCTGATATTATCTAAATCACTCAAATTGGTCGACTACTTGAAAGAGGTTAATTATCGAAGAAAAACTTTTTCCGAATCAGGATTCGACCATAAAAAATCTGATATTATCTAAATAACTCAGATTGGTCGACTACTTGAAAGAGGTTAAGTATCGAAGACAAAAAATTTCCGAATCAGGAGTCCACCATCAAAAATCTGATATCATCTAAATCACTCAGATTTGTCGACTACTTGAAGGAGGTTAAGTTTTGAAGACAAACTTTTTTCGATCAGGAGTTGACCATCAAAATCTGATATCATCTAAATCACTCAGATTGGTCGACTACATGAAAGAGGTTAAGTATCGAAGACAAAAAATTTCCGAATCAGGATTCAACCATAAAAAATCTGATATCATCTAAATCATTCAGATTGGTCAACTACTTGAAAGAGGTTAAGTATCGAAGACAAATTTTTTCCTAATCAGGAGTCGACCATCAAAAATCTGATATCATTTAAATCACTCAGATTGGACGACTACTTGAAAGAGGTTAAGTATCGAAGACACAAAAATTACGAATCATAGGTCGACCATCAAAAATCTGATATCATCTAAATCACTCAGATTGGTCGACTACTTGAAAGAGGTTAAGTATTGAAGACAAACTTTTCCGAATCAGGAGTCGACCATCAAAAATCTGATATCACTAAATCAGTCAGACTGGTCGACTATTTGAAAGAGGTTGAGTATCGAAGACAAAAAAATTATGAATCAGGAGTCGACCATCAAAATTCTTATATCATCTAAATCACTCGTATTGGTCGACTACTTGAAAGAGGTTAAGTATCAACGACACACTTTTTCTGAATCAGGAGTCGACCATCAAAAATCTGATATCATCTAAATTACTCAGATTGTTCGACTACTTGAAAGAGGTTAAGTATCGAAGACAAACTTTTTCCAAATCAAGAGTCGACCATCAAAAATCTGATATCATCTAAATCACTCAGATTGGTTGACTACTTGAAAGTGGTTAAGTATCAAAGATAAAAAAATTCCGAATCAAGAGTCGACCATCAAAAATATGATATCATCTAAATCACTTAGATTGGTCGAGTACTTGAAAGAGGTTAAGTATTGAAAACAAAAAATTTCCGAATCGGGAGTCGACATCAAAAATCTGATATCATCTAAATCAGTCAGATTGGTCGGCTACTTGAAAGAGGTTAAGTATCGAAGACAAAAAATTTCCGAATCAGGAGTCGACCATCAAAAATCTGATATCATCTAAATCACTCAGATTTGTCGACTACTTGAAAGAGGTTAAGTATTGAAGACAAACTTTTTCCAAATCAGGAGTCGACCATCAAAAATCTGATATCATCTAAATCAGATTGGTCGACTACTTGAAAGAGGTTAAGTATCGAAGACAAAAAAATTCCGAATCAAGATTCGACCATCAAAATATGATATCATCTAAATCACTCAGATTGGTCAACTACTTGAAAAGGTTAAGTATTGAAGACAAACTTTTTCCGAATAAGGAGTCGACCATCAAAAATTTGATATCATCTAAATCATTCAGATTGGTCGACTACTAGAAAGAGGTTGAGTATCAAAGACAAAAAATTTCTGAATCAGGAGTCGACCATCAAAATTCTTATATCATCTAAATCACTCAGATTTGCCGACTATTTGAAAGAGGTTAAGTATCGATGACAAACTTTTTCCGAATCAAGAGTCGACCATCAAAAACATGATATCATCTAAATTACTTAGATTGTTCGACTACTTGAAAGAGGTTATGTTAGGTTCCGAGATCTGGGTCAAAGGATGATCGGCTCAAATCCTGTTCCTCACTGGAGATGTAGATGATCTGACGTCTTCGGGTTGCTCTGCCTTGTCTTGCGTCCTTCCTTCCTTCCTTCCTGCAGAAGGGGCAGTACCAGACACAGAGAGGGGGGGGTGGTGCCTGGTGAACCCTCTCCGATGCCTAAGTCAGTATCGTTTTTAGAGAGATAAACTAGAGAGATGTCAGAGCAAAATAATCCAAATTGCCAAGATGCCCCAATGAATTGTAAAGGTGGGGTATTTATAGGCAACGGTGTCATTAAGGTGACTTAATGACATCGTTAGCCCTAAAACACAGTTAATTAACCTTTAAGCGCATAATTAAGACCTTAGGATAGGGAGAAGGTAGGCGGAGTGAACCGGGTGTGGGAGTCCGAAAATGGTGCCGGGGCCCTTGGGGGGAGGAGAAATCCGACCCCCAGGGGTAGGGGTTGGGTGAGGGCACCCAACCCCTCCTAGGGAGGATGGGGTTGGCCAACCCCATCCCTCCTAGGAGAGATCGGGTTGGTCCACCCGATCTCCCCTAGGAGAGATCGGGTTGGTCCACCCGATCTCCCCTAGGAGAGATCGGGTTGGCTGACCCGATCTCTCCTAGGGGAGGTCGGGTGTGGCCACCCAACCTCACCTAGGTGAGTTTGCCTCGGCCGGACGAGCGCTCCGGCCTCGTCCGAGCCGTTGATGTTTTCGCGAAGTGTTCGGGTTTGAAGTTTCGATTTACAATCATTAATGGGATGATAAAAATACAACGGTTTGGAAGTCAACGGGTTCAAATTGGGCGTATATCCATCACATGCCCCCGAGTCAACCAATGGCCTAACCCTTGATTGACTCTATTTCAGGATGGTATGATACGCGCAATTTGAAACCGGGGTTTTACCTTTCATCTGAGTGTTTGCTTACCCATGGATGCGTGTCTCCGACCCTGCCCCCTGCCTTGTGAGATAGAGGAGTTGTAAACGTTAGAGTAGCGCGGACGTGTGCCTAAGCACGCGTCCGTCTGAGGTGGGAGTAATAAACCTATCTTTGCTACTGGCGTATACTTAAAAAAATTCACACTCGCACAAGGGCGCAATACGAATGAAACTAAGTAACTTACGCTTCAAATTCGTGCCGGGATTCTACCTAAGTGAGGAAAAATTTAGTTTTGACCAAAAAAATTTCCTAAGTATGAAATATTCAAGAATAAACCTAACTTGATAGTTTTTCTAAGTATAGAGATATACTTAGCCATAGTTGAAAGGGATAAAAATGATGGTTTTTCCTTGGCCCTTAGATCTCCTTTAAAGATAGATGAAGGGTGGTGATTAAAACCCTTTAAAAAACCCTATCATCTTTTCAATATAGATGAGAGTTAGAAAAATACCTTAGGGAGTCACCATAGCCACCATCTTCCCTCTTCACCCACTCTTGGAGAGCAAGAAAAAATTGAGAGCACCCCCAAGGTAAGGGCCGGCCGAAATTTTCACCAAAGGGCAAAAATCCGGCCAGCAGCTCAGCCGGGACCGGCGACAGGAGGGAGCCCAGTCGAAGGCGGCGACGTGGTCTCAGTCGGACGGCGGCCAGCGGCGACGCGGAGACGACTGGAGGCTCGATTGGCGACGGCGGCGCGACATTGGACGGACGGCGGTGGTCGACGGCGAGCCTACCTCTGACGACGACAGCACCACGTCCGGCGGGGATCGTCGACGGCGATACGAAGCAGCTCCGGTGTGACCTTGGGCGGCTTCCGGCGACGGTGGGGCGACTGAAATCAGTTCCGGCAACGACGGGGTCCGACCTCCGGCGAGGACCTGATTTCCGGCGGTCTCCAAATTCGAACACCGGGCCCGTTTATCACATCGGGTCGGGTTTTCCGAAGGTCCATTCTTTTCCTTTCCGTTATTGTGTCAAACGTTGATTTTTGAATCGTTGATACTTGATTGCCGATGCTTGATTGCCGATGTTTGATTGCCGATGTGGGATTGCCGTGGGTAGCCGTTGTGGATTCGAAAATTTTTTTGCCGGTCGTCCGGATATAGTTTCTTGTCCGATTGGACTATCCCGGTCTTGAATTTGATGTCGTACCGCCGTTGGTGTTAATCTTCGTTGAAGGGCGTAACGGTAATTTTGCCCAAAACCCGACTTTAGGCTCGGATAAAATTATTCGATTTGGTTGTCGTGGTGTCCTTGGTTCATGTTGACTATCTTTGCTGGGTGTCTTTGGATCTTTGGTTGTTGGTCGGGTGTCTGAGTATTTCCGGTTCTTCAGAAATTTTTCTTGTCCTGATATTCGTCATGTCGTGGCAGGTACTGTATTCCTGGTGGTGTCCGCGCACACAGACTCTACAGAGGCGTCGCATCCTCCGAAGGATGAGTGAGTTCCTTTTCTCTTCCTTTTCGGTCGCATTACTTCCTTTCCTATTGCTTGCTTAGTACCGTGACCTTCATTGGGGTGTTAGTCGAAATTTGATTCGAACTTTGGGATTTCCTGCTACCCTTGCCTTAGGTCTTGCTACCCTGTCGGAGAACCATCTCACTAGGTCCGATTACAATGAGCACGTTACCCTAGGAGATATCTGTCCCCTAGATGAGCCTCTGTATCCTTTTCTCCCCTCCTTGGGGAATACTCGCGAGACGGTGACGGAGCCTCCTATAGGGAAGGTCGCCGTGTACCCCTCCCAGATCCGATTTGGGTTGAGGTTGCCTTACTGTGATGACCTCATAGAGTTGAGCAGGTTCTTTAGGATTTCTCCTGTGAACCTTGCCCCCAGTGCCCTCCGTGTCTGGGTGGGCTTCCGGGTATTGTGCCATTGGTACTCCTGGAAGTATTCCCTCGTTCTGTTCCGGTGTTTCTACCGGTTCCAGTACCAGACGAAGGTGGGGTTTGCGAGTTTCGTCACTCGCCATCCGACCTTCAAGGATCCCCGATTTGCTGATTTCGGGTTGAGTGGGGTCGAGTGGGATACCTCTCTCCGCTTCGTGGCCCGGAGTGACAACTCGGCCAGTCACTGGGCTAAGCATTACTTCTTCATTACGGATCGATACGTCACTTGGTCGGTCTTGAATGAGGATCGGTCCGATGGTTGGCCTGCTTTCGGGGAGTTCTCTTCAGTTGATTTAGAGACTATGAAGATCATTCACGAGAGCAACAGGACTCGGTCATACTGCCCCGTGTCCTTAGAGACTGAGACGGATCTTTACGAGGCCGGGATCAGTTTGACTCCTGACTCCGGGGGTTCGGTATGTCACTTGGTCTTTCCATCTTTATTTACCTTCTTCTCTTCCTTTGTAGGTTGGTTTCATGGAAAAACCTATAACGTGCAGGGAGCCCCTGTTGATCTGAGCAAGAGGAAGGCTCCTTCCAGTTCCACTCTGAAGAAATCCCCCCTGCCTGGGAAGAAGGCTAGGGCCTCTGGTATGCTTCCTCCTATTTGCTTCTTTATGGTATAACTTGTGTTTTCCTTATCTTGTTTTTCTTACCTTGCTAGGGCGCTCCCCCTTGGTGACCGAGAGGGTCGTCTCCGTAGGCAGAGATTCTGGACCTTCCAAGTCCAAGCCGCGGAGATCTGATTCTGAGGCCGGGGCCTCGGCTGCTAAGAGGAAGAAAGCTGTGGACCCTGTTTCGCCTACTGCTCGTCCTCCGACCCTATCTCGTGATAAGGAGATGGTGGTTGAAGAGGTGCCTTCCCTAGCTGACAAAGGGAAGCGACCTGTTGGTGGTGGTTCCCCTGCCCCCCAGCCGAGGGCACGGTCCTCAGGTATGATCTCTACCTTGTTGCTGATCCTTCTATGTTTATATTTTCCTTTGACTTGCTTCGCTTGTGTAGGTGGGCCTCCGACTTTAAGTCGGAAGGATTTCACACGTCTTACTGATGAAGATGTTATTGGGTCTGAGTGGACTCCTTTCGCTGGTCTGAAGGAGTTCCACCTCGATAGCACCTCCTCTTTGCGGACTCCTGAGGTTGGCGTCCGCGTACTCCGCGGCGCCATCCCCCCTGGCGATCGTGTTGCTCCGCCCAAGTCTCCTGGGGAGACTCGGCGCTTTGTTCAGGGTGTACTTTCTCGTTATGCTCCTGTGAGTTGTTCCTTGCTTTCCTCTTATTACTTTCATAATGACTGTCTTTCGGTTACTCATCCCTTGTTTGAATTGTTAGGGTATGTCTGACATGGTGAACATGTCATCACTCGTGCTCGAGTTATCTGACGAGAAGAAGACCCTTGAGGATAGCCAGGTCTCTCTCAAGGCGGAGGTCGCTACTGCTGCTGAGAAGGCGCGTTTATTTGATTTGAGGATGCAGGAGCTCCGAGACCAAGTGTCCTTGCTTGAGACTACTGTGGGCAGTTTACGCCGGGAGGCTGAGGTTGCAGCGTCACTCCACTCTGAGGAGTTGCGGAAGTTGGAGGCTAAGTGCCGGGCAGAGGAGAGGACCGTCGCAGTGTCTGAGTACAAGGCTTCCTCTGCCTTCACTGCCGACTATAGCGCGCGTCTCACTCAGGAGATGAACCAGTTTGGTGAGTATCTGGTTGATCACATTTTCCGCATTGATCCTCAGTTCCCAGTTGGTGACCTTGGTGACTTCGGGCCATACGCCACTGGCTACATGGCTGTTCTGAGGGGTCAGGCTGCTGTTGCAGACGAGCCTGCCCCTGCCAAGGTGGATGCTACACCCGTGGAGATTGGTACCTCAGACTCCTCCTCTTCATCCATCTCTGCCGGTGGTTCAGCTTCAGGGGGTGAGGGTGACTCTCCCGAAGGTTCTGATTGATGTGTTTACATCATGCTATCTTTGTATATATAACTGTACTCCTTCTCCCCTTTAATGGGTTGGGTGTCTTTTGAGATTGTGGTGGTGTTTGTTGTTACTTTCCTTTGCCGCATTGTGTTGTTGACTACGTGGTTCACTTGCCTTTACATTAATGCTTCTCATGCTTTTGTATGTATCCCTTTGGTTATGGAATCTTCTCTTGATGTGTTTCCTTTACTTATCCTTCTTTCGTGTTTTCCTTCAGGTCATACCTGCTATTTCATCAAGAAAAAACATTATGTGTTCTTCATATAACTTTACTTTGAGATTACTTTCTCACTGGATCCTTCTTAGCATGGTGTCATGATCTCTTCTGATACCCTTTAAATGGTATACATGGTACTGTTAGACCAAAGATACGCTCTTGGTGGGCGTCGAATCTGATCACGAGACAGGCTCCCGGAGGGCGCTTAACGTTTCACAGGATAGGCTCCCGGAGGGCACAGGTTAAACCAAAGATACGCTCTTGGTTGGCGTCGAAACTGTTCGCGAGACAGGCTCTCGGAGGGCGCTTAACGTTTCACAGGATAGGCTCCTGGAGGGCGCAGGTTAGACCAAAGATACGCTCCTGGTTGGCGTCGAAAACTGTTCACGAGACAGGCTCTCGGAGGGCGCTTAACGTTTCACAGGATAGGCTCCCGGAGGGCTCAGGTTAGACCAAAGATACGCTCCCGGTGGGCGTCGAAGCTGGTAGTTTGAAATTTACCTCAAATTACGCTCTTGGGGGCGTCGAATCTGGTAGTGTTTTTTCTACCTCAAGATACGCTCTTGGTGGCGTCGAATCTGGTAGGTTGCAAATCTACCTCAAGATACGCTCCTGGGGGCGTCGAAATTGTAGTTTTTGGAAACCACTCTCAAGATACGCTCTTGGTGCGTCGAAGGTCGTAGTGTAATAACTACTCTCAAGATACGCTCTTGGGGGCGTCGAAGTTCGTAGTATGAACACTACTCTCAAGATACGCTCTTGGGGGCGTCGAAGTTCGTGGTTTTTGGAAACCACTCTCAAGATACGCTCTTGGGGGCGTCGAGGGTCGTAGTATGAATACTACTCTCAAGATACGCTCTTGGGGGCGTCGAAGGTCGTAGTATGGATACTACTCTCAAGATACGCTCTTGGGGGCGTCGAAGGTCGTAGTATGAATACTACTCTCAAGATACGCTCTTGGGGGCGTCGAGACTGTTGTTGACTTGAATTCATATCTGTGTAAGGATAACATCATGATTATATCACCACATTCATTGGAAAATGCCTTTGAAGGAAAACTTACTCTTTTAAGAGTGCTCATGTTTTCTGTACATGTGGGGTGCCTTGGGTGGGTCAAGACACCCTTTGGAGGAAAATAAAGATAGTTGTAGAGTTGGAGGAGCTTCGTGAGTTCTCCTTCTCAAAAGTTGTTTTAAAAACTTGGAAAGCTTGAACATGTAAAGTGCTAGATATGAAACTAAGGATATGGGGTGGTTACTTTGTCTGTTGCCATGTACTCCTTCAGGCCTCCCTTGTGAATCATTTCCTCCACTTCTACCTTCAGCACCATGCAGTTGTTGGTTTGATGCCCCCAGGTCCCATGGTACTCACACCATCCCTGTGCATCCCTTCCTAGGAAGGCCTTGCCCTCCTCCCTGCATGTGGGTAGTTCCTGCTTGAGGTGCTTGTGGAAAATTTCTTCTATGCTCACTGTAAGGGGTGTGAATGTGAAGTTTACACCTCCTCCCAGTGTGTCAGTCTTTCTTTCCTTCTCCAGGACTTCATCAAGCTGCTCCATTTCCCTTGCAAATGCTTTGTCCAGCCTTTCCTTGAGCTCCCTCATCGTGCTCGTCATGACCATCTCATAGAGCCCTCCATAGGCCTCGAATGAGTTTGGATGCATGTTTCTAATAAATGCTCTGACGGTTTCTCCTCTTGTGATGTCCATGTTGGCACCATAACTGGAGAATCTCTGGAAATAGCTTGATATTGACTCCTGCGGCATTTGCTTGATATCATCGATGTGACGGAAGCCTCTTAAGATGGAGTTCCTTGTTCTCTTCCCCTCTTTGGTGTCTGGCTGCCAAGGTATGGCTGTCACCTTCACAGCCTTGCTCCTGTGTCTCCTCTTAGGCACTGTTTGAAAAAACTGCCTGCTCAAACGGAGTACCACTCCATTCTTCATCTTTCCCTGCCTTTGCCTCCTTCTCCTCTTCTTTCTATCTTGGTTGGCTCCAACCGTGACCACAGCCACTGTGTCTGTCCCGTGCGATCCACGTCTCATGGAGTTGACGTAGCACTGCCTTGCGGTGCGCTGATCACCCAGGACTTCTCCGGCTCCATTCTCAGTGATGTACTTCAGCTTCTGGTGTACAGTGGATGGCACGATTTCATATGGGTTTATGGTTGTCCTTCCTAGGATCCCATTGTAGGCTCCCAGGCTTTCAACCACTAGGAAATTAACATTCATCTTCAGCTGTGTCCATCCTTGGCCCATGGTCACCGGCAGGGTTATCATTCCCAGGGGGTAGCTTGTTGCCCCTGAGAAGCCAACTAGAGGGAAGTTGACTGGTTTGATGTCTGCCTTGGTTTTCCCTATCTCTTCTAGGACTCTCAAGCTTAGGAGGTCAGCTGAGCTGCCCCCATCCACCAAAATTCTCTTTACATCAAAATTATCAATGTCTATTGTGATAACTAGAGCATCGTCATGTGGGAAGACGATGTGGCTCTTGTCCTTCTCTGAGAATTCGATCTTGATTTCTTCTCCTTCTCTTGGCCTTTTTCTCCACCTCGGCACTGAACCCAGCTTTGATGCGTAGACCTCCCTTGCATTAGCAGTTGGGCCACCTGAGGCTACTCCCCCGTGAATCATGTTTATGGTTCCTCTCTTGTTGGGTGGGGGGTTGTAGTCTACTTTGCCTTTGCCCTTGTCTCTGTGTGATGGCCCTAGCTGCATGCTATTGCCCCCATGATCCACGAACTGCTTTAGGTCTCCCCTTTGGATGGCATTGTTGATGCTTAGCTTTAGGCTGAAGCATTCGTTCGTTTCGTGCCCGTAAGCTTCATGGTTGTCGCACCATCTATCCTTGTGATTCCCCACCATTGGGGCTCTCCACCTTGCAGGGGGTGACCAGAGCTTCTGGTTCCGCATCTCTTTGAGGACAGTAGCTGGAGTGGCGTTCAATGGGACGAACTTGATGACGTTTATTTCTCTGGGCTTTAGTGGTTCGCCCATTTGGTTTCTTTGCTGGGGCGGACGCCATTCCTGCTGCCTTGTGTGCTGAGGTGCCTGGGGTGGTTTGCCTTTGTTCGACTTTGCATTGTCTTCCTTGGCTGCTTGAATCTTGGCTTTCTTACTTGCCCTGTGCCTCTCCAGGTCTATATGAGTTTTGACTCTTCCTGCAAGCTCCTCTAAGGTGCTTGCTGGCTTCTTGGCCATCTTTTCTGCTAGTGTGGACCCGAAGCGGCCTAGGTTTCTGATGAAGGCTCGTATTATCTCACCCTCAGTGATGTCGCCTTGGATGTCTGCGATATTTTGATTGAACCTAGTGTAGTAACTGGCCAGAGATTCATCATATTCTTGTTTCACATCATCGATGGAGCCTGTGCCTTTGAGGAGTTTCCTCTCCCCTAGGTATCTCTGCAGGAACTTCGCCTTTAGCTGCTCCCATGAGTGGATGCTTTCAGAGGGTAGACTGAAGAACCAGTGTGAGGCCACCCCTGATAGGGTGTTTGGGAACAAGAGTGCCTTGTACCTTTCATCAGTGGTCCTCCCAAATAGGGAGGCCTCATGCTGTTGGATATGCTCTAGGGGGTCTCCCTTCCCATTGTACTTTGCAATTTGCACTGTGTGCAGGGAGTCTGGCACCCTGTTCATCTCCAATTCCCTTGTGAAAGGGTGGTTCGTCTTGTCGCTTAGACAATGCAAGCTTGTTTTCTTTGACTCATTCATCTTCCGGGTTATCATCGCCTCTATTTCCTCCGGAGTGATCAATATCGGTGTTGGAGTGTGATTCCTCTGATAGCGTCCGTAGTTGTAGATAGGGCTTGCCGGGATCCCTTGTCCGTATTGATACGGGCTGTAGGTGTATCCTTGGTGTCCCTGCTGGGGTGCTTCATAGAATTCTTGCCTCCTTGGAGGTCTTGCTTGTCTTTCCTCCCCCAGTGGGGTGTAAGCCCTTGCGTTCTGCTGTTGCCTAGGAGGCACGAATTGTTGCCTTTCCTCTGGGGGTGGCTCCTGGTAGTATCTTCTTTGCTCCTCTCGCTGCCCTGCTCGAGGGTGCGAGTGGTGCCCTTCTGTTGGGATCTGTTCCTCTTCATGAGCTTCAGTGTATGTCCCCTGGGTGTATGCCGGCCTTGCATATGTTGTGTGGGCGCGGTTGCCATCTCTTTGGGCCGGCATCCCATACGGGTACCCTTGGGGTTGCGTCTCATAATAATACCCCTCAGGGGGTGCCGTGTGCTGGGACGGCACTCCCTGTTGTTCTTTTTCTCTCTGTGGCCTTCTTGCCCGAGGTGTGGAGGCTGTGGAGGACTCAGCCCCAGCTGGGCGTGAGGGTCCTCCCTCCTGGTTGTTCTGTTGAGGAGGCTGTCGTACTTCATGTGGTTCTGGTTGCATTGGCTGCTTCCCAGGGTTAGGCTGCCTTCCTGGGGGTATAGGCTCTCTCCTTCTCCCATTGCCCCCTGGTGGGCGGTGGTGCCTAGACACCCTGCTGTTCGTCGTTGCTCGTATTATAGCCAGGCTTTCTGTCCGAAGCCCGCAGACGGCGCCAAGTGTTAGGTTCCGAGATCTGGGTCAAAGGATGATCGGCTCAAATCCCGTTCCTCACTGGAGATGTAGATGATCTGACGTCTTCGGGTTGCTCTGCCTTGTCTTGCGTCCTTCCTTCCTTCCTTCCTGTAGAAGGGGCAGTACCAGGCACAGAGAGGGGGGGTGGTGCCTGGTGAACCCTCTCCGATGCCTAAGTCAGTATCGTTTTTAGAGAGATAAACTAGAGAGATGTCAGAGCAAAATAATCCAAATTGCCAAGATGCCCCAATGAATTGTAAAGGTGGGGTATTTATAGGCAACGGTGTCATTAAGGTGACTTAATGACATCGTTAGCCCTAAAACACAGTTAATTAACCTTTAAGCGCATAATTAAGACCTTAGGATACGGAGAAGGTAGGCGGAGTGAACCGGGTGTGGGAGTCCGAAAATGGTGCCGGGGCCCTTGGGGGGAGGAGAAATCCGACCCCCAGGGGTAGGGGTTGGGTGAGGGCACCCAACCCCTCCTAGGGAGGATGGGGTTGGCCAACCCCATCCCTCCTAGGAGAGATCGGGCTGGCCGACCCGATCTCTCCTAGGAGAGATCGGGTTGGTCCACCCGATCTCCCCTAGGAGAGATCGGGTCAGCCAACCTCACCTAGGTGAGTTTGCCTCGGCCGGACGAGCGCTCCGGCCTCGTCCGAGCCGTTGATGTTTTCGCGAAGTGTTCGGTTTGAAGTTTCGATTTACAATCATTAATGGGATGATAAAAATACAACGGTTTGGAAGTCAACGGGTTCAAATTGGGCGTATATCCATCAGGTTAAGTATCGAAGACAACCTTTTTCCAAATCAAGAGTCGACCATAAAAATATGATATCATCTAAATCACTCAGATTGGTCGACTACTTGAAAGAGGTTAAGTATCGAAGACAAAAAAATTCCGAATCAAGAGTCGACCATCAAAAATATAATATCATCTAAATAACTCAGATTGGTCGACTACTTGAAAGAGGTTAAATATTGAAGACAAACTTTGTCCAAATCAGGAGTCGACTATCAAATATATGATATAATCTAAATCACTCAGATTGGTCGACTACTTGAAAGAGGCTGAGTATAGAAGACAAAAAAATTCTTAATCAGGAGTCGACCATCAAAATTCTTATATCATCTAAATCACTCAGATTGGTCGACTACTTGAAAGAGGTTAAGTATAAAAGACAAACTTTTTCTGAATCAGGAGTCGACCATCAAAAATCTGATATCATTTAAATCACTCAGATTGGTCGACTACTTGAAAGAGGTTAAGTATCGAAGACAAAAAAATTCCGAATCAGGAGTCGACCATCAAAAATCTGATATCATCTAAATCACTCAGATTGGTCGACTACTTGAAAGAGGTTATGTAATGAAGACAAACTTTTCCGAATCAGGAGTCGACCATAAAAAATCTGATATCACTAAATCACTCAGATTGGTCGACTACTTGAAAGAGGTTAAGTATCGAAGACAAAAAATTCCGAATCAAGAGTCGACCATCAAAAATATAATATCATCTAAATAACTCAGATTGGTCGACTACTTGAAAGAGGTTAAATATTGAAGACAAACTTTGTCCAAATCAGGAGTCGACTATCAAATATATGATATAATCTAAATCACTCAGATTGGTCGACTACTTGAAAGAGGCTGAGTATAGAAGACAAAAAAATTCTTAATCAGGAGTCGACCATCAAAATTCTTATATCATCTAAATCACTCAGATTGGTCGACTACTTGAAAGAGGTTAAGTATAAAAGACAAACTTTTTCTGAATCAGGAGTCGACCATCAAAAATCTGATATCATCTAAATCACTCAGATTGGTAGACTACTTGAAAGAGGTTAAGTATCAAATATAAAAAAATTCCGAATCAAGAGTCGACCATCAAAAATATGATATCATCTAAATCACTCAGATTGGTCGAGTACTTGAAAGAGGTTAAGTATCGAAGACAAAATATTTCCGAATCAGGAGTCACCATCAAAAATCTTATATCATCTAAATCACTCAGATTTGTCGACTACTTGAAAGATGTTAAGTATTGAAGACAAACTTTTTCCAAATCAGGAGTCGACCATCAAAAATCTGATATCATCTAAATCAGATTGGTCGACTACTTGAAAGAGGTTAAGTATCGAAGACAAAAAATTTCCGAATCAAGATTCGACCATCAAAAATATGATATCGTCTACATCACTCAGATTGGTCAACTACTTGAAAAGGTTAAGTATTGAAGACAAACTTTTTCCGAATAAGGAGTCGACCATCAAAAATTTGATACCATCTAAATCATTCAGATTGGTCGACTACTTGAAAGAGGTTGAGTATCAAAGACAAAAAATTTCTGAATCAGGAGTCGACCATCAAAATTCTTATATCATCTAAATCACTCAGATTTGCCGACTATTTGAAAGAGGTTAAGTATCGATGACAAACTTTTTCCGAATCAAGAGTCGACCATCAAAAACATGATATCATCTAAATTACTTAGATTGTTCGACTACTTGAAAGAGGTTAAGTATCGAAGACAACCTTTTTCCAAATCAAGAGTCGACCATAAAAGATCTGATATCATCTAAATCACTCAGATTGGTCGACTACTTGAAAGAGGTTAAGTATCGAAGACAAAAAAATTCCGAATCAAGAGTCGACCATCAAAAATATATATCATCTAAATAACTCAGATTGGTCGACTACTTGAAAGAGGTTAAATATTGAAGACAAACTTTGTCCGAATCAGGAGTCGACTATCAAATATATGATATCATCTAAATTAGTCAGATTGGTCGACTACTTGAAAGAGACTGAGTATCGAAAACAAAAAAATTATTAATCAGGAGTCGACCATCAAAATTCTTATATCATCTAAATCACTCAGAATGGTCGACTACTTGAAAGAGGTTAAGTATAAAAGACAAACTTTTTCTGAATCAGGAGTCGACCATCAAAAATCTGATATCATTTAAATCACTCAGATTGGTCGACTACTTGAAAGAGGTTAAGTATCGAAAACAAAAAATTTCCGAATCAGGAGTCGACCATCAAAAATCTGATATCATCTAAATCACTCAGATTGGTCGACTACTTGAAAGAGGTTAAGTAATGAAGACAAACTTTTTCCGAATCAGGAGTCGACCATAAAAAATCTGATATCACTAAATCAGTCAGATTGGTCGACTACTTGAAAGAGGTTGAGTATCGAAGACAAAAAAATTCTGAATCAGGAGTCGACCATCAAAATTCATATATCATCTAAATCACTCTGATTGGTCGACTACTTGAAAGAGGTTAAGTATTGAAGACACACTTTTTCTGAATCAGGAGTCGACCATCAAAAATCTGATATCATCTAAATTACTCAGATTGTTCGACTACTTGAAAGAGGTTAAGTATCGAAGACAAACTTTTTCCAAATCAAGAGTCGACCATCAAAAATCTGATATCATCTAAATCACTCAGATTGGTAGACTACTTGAAAGAGGTTAAGTATCAAATATAAAAAAATTCCGAATCAAGAGTCGACCATCAAAAATATGATATCATCTAAATCACTCAGGTTGGTCGAGTACTTGAAAGAGGTTAAGTATCGAAGACAAAATATTTCCGAATCAGGAGTCGACCATCAAAAATCTTATATCATCTAAATCACTCAGATTTGTCGACTACTTGAAAGATGTTAAGTATTGAAGACAAACTTTTTCCAAATCAGGAGTCGACCATCAAAAATCTGATATCATCTAAATCAGATTGGTCGACTACTTGAAAGAGGTTAAGTATCGAAGACAAAAAATTTCCGAATCAAGATTCGACCATCAAAAATATGATATCATCTACATCACTCAGATTGGTCAACTACTTGAAAAGGTTAAGTATTGAAGACAAACTTTTTCCGAATAAGGAGTCGACCATCAAAAATTTGATATCATCTAAATCATTCAGATTGGTCGACTACTTGAAAGAGGTTGAGTATCAAAGACAAAAAATTTCTGAATCAGGAGTCGACCATCAAAATTCTTATATCATCTAAATCACTCAGATTTGCCGACTATTTGAAAGAGGTTAAGTATCGATGACAAACTTTTTCCGAATCAAGAGTCGACCATCAAAAACATGATATCATCTAAATTACTTAGATTGTTCGACTACTTGAAAGAGGTTAAGTATCGAAGACAACCTTTTTCCAAATCAAGAGTCGACCATAAAAGATCTGATATCATCTAAATCACTCAGATTGGTCGACTACTTGAAAGAGGTTAAGTATCGAAGACAAAAAAATTCCGAATCAAGAGTCGACCATCAAAAATATAATATCATCTAAATAACTCAGATTGGTCGACTACTTGAAATAGGTTAAATATTGAAGACAAACTTTGTCCGAATCAGGAGTCGACTATCAAATATATGATATCATCTAAATTAGTCAGATTGGTCGACTACTTGAAAGAGACTGAGTTTCGAAAACAAAAAAATTATTAATCAGGAGTCGACCATCAAAATTCTTATATCATCTAAATCACTCAGAATGGTCGACTACTTGAAAGAGGTTAAGTATAAAAGACAAACTTTTTCTGAATCAGGAGTCGACCATCAAAAATCTGATATCATTTAAATCACTCAGATTGGTCGACTACTTGAAAGAGGTTAAGTATCGAAAACAAAAAATTTCCGAATCAGGAGTCGACCATCAAAAATCTGATATCATCTAAATCACTCAGATTGGTCGACTACTTGAAAGAGGTTAAGTAATGAAGACAAACTTTTTCCGAATCAGGAGTCGACCATAAAAAATCTGATATCACTAAATCAGTCAGATTGGTCGACTACTTGAAAGAGGTTGAGTATCGAAGACAAAAAAATTCTGAATCAGGAGTCGACCATCAAAATTCATATATCATCTAAATCACTCTGATTGGTCGACTACTTGAAAGAGGTTAAGTATTGAAGACACACTTTTTCTGAATCAGGAGTCGACCATAAAAAATCTGATATCATTTAAATTACTCAGATTGTTCGACTACTTGAAAGAGGTTAAGTATCAAAGATAAAAAAAATTCCGAATCAAGAGTCGACCATCAAAAATATGATATCATCTAAATCACTCAGATTGGTCGAATACTTGAAAGAGGTTAAGTATTGAAAACAAAAAATTTGCGAATCAGGAGTCGACCATCAAAAATCTGATATCATCTAAATCAGTCAGATTGGTCGGCTACTTGAAAGAGGTTAAGTATCGAAGACAAAAAAATTTCGAATCAGGAGTCGACCATCAAAAATCTTATATCATCTAAATCACTCAGATTTGTCGACTACTTGAAAGATGTTAAGTATTGAAGACAAACTTTTTCCAAATCAGGAGTCGACCATCAAAAATCTGATATCATCTAAATCAGATTGGTCGACTACTTGAAAGAGGTTAAGTATCGAAGACAAAAAATTTCCGAATCAAGATTCGACCATCAAAAATATGATATTATCTAAATCACTCAGATTGGTCAACTACTTGAAAAGGTTAAGTATTGAAGACAAACTTTTTCCGAATCAGGAGTCGACCATCAAAAATTTGATATCATCTAAATCATTCAGATTGGTCGACTACTTGAAAGAGGTTGAGTATCGAAGACAAAAAAATTTCTGAATCAGGAGTCGACCATCAAAATTCTTATATCATCTAAATCACTCAGATTTGTCGACTATTTGAAAGAGGTTAAGTATCGATGACAAACTTTTTCCGAATCAAGAGTCGACCATCAAAAACATGATATCATCTAAATTACTTAGATTGTTCGACTACTTGAAAGAGGTTAAGTATCGAAGACAACCTTTTTCCAAATCAAGAATCGACCATAAAAAATCTGATATCATCTAAATCACTCAGATTGGTCGACTACTTGAAAGAGGTTGAGTATCGAAGACAAAAAAATTCTTAATCAGGAGTCGACCATCAAAATTCTGAATCATCTAATTCACTCAGATTGGTCGACTACTTGAAAGAGGTTAAGTATCAAAGACAAACTTTTTCTGAATCAGGAGTCGACCATCAAAAATCTGATATCATTTAAATCACTCAGATTGGTCGACTACTTGAAAGAGGTTAAGTATCGAAGACAAAAAAATTCCGAATCAGGAGTCGACCATCAAAAATCTGATATCATCTAAATCACTCAGATTGGTGACTACTTGAAAGAGGTTAAGTAATGAAGACAAACTTTTTCCGAATCAGGAGTCGACCATAAAAAATCTGATATCACTAAATCAGACAGATTGGTCGACTACTTGAAAGAGGTTGAGTATCGAAGACAAAAAATTTCTGAATCAGGAGTCGACCATCAAAATTCTTATATCATCTAAATCACTCAGATTTGCCGACTATTTGAAAGAGGTTAAGTATCGATGACAAACTTTTTCCGAATCAAGAGTCGACCATCAAAAACATGATATCATCTAAATTACTTAGATTGTTCGACTACTTGAAAGAGGTTAAGTATCGAAGACAACCTTTTTCCAAATCAAGAGTCGACCATAAAAATCTGATATCATCTAAATCACTCAGATTGGTCGACTACTTGAAAGAGGTTAAGTATCGAAGACAAAAAAATTCCGAATCAAGAGTCGACCATCAAAAATATAATATCATCTAAATAACTCAGATTGGTCGACTACTTGAAAGAGGTTAAATATTGAAGACAAACTTTGTCCGAATCAGGAGTCGACTATCAAATATATGATATCATCTAAATCAGTCAGATTGGTCGACTACTTGAAAGAGACTGAGTATCGAAGACAAAAAAATTATTAATCAGGAGTCGACCATCAAAATTCTTATATCATCTAAATCACTCAGATTGGTCGACTACTTGAAAGAGGTTAAGTATAAAAGACAAACTTTTTCTGAATCAGGAGTCGACCATCAAAAATCTGATATCATTTAAATCACTCAGATTGGTCGACTACTTGAAAGAGGTTAAGTATCGAAGACAAAAAATTTCCGAATCAGGAGTCGACCATCAAAAATCTGATATCATCTAAATCACTCAGATTGGTCGACTACTTGAAAGAGGTTAAGTAATGAAGACAAACTTTTTCCGAATCAGGAGTCGACCATAAAAAATCTGATATCACTAAATCAGTCAGATTGGTCGACTACTTGAAAGAGGTTGAGTATCGAAGACAAAAAAATTCTGAATCAGGAGTCGACCATCAAAATTCATATATCATCTAAATCACTCTGATTGGTCGACTACTTGAAAGAGGTTAAGTATCGAAGACAAACTTTTTCCGAATCAGGAGTCGACCATCAAAAATCTGATATCATCTAAATTACTCAGATTGTTCGACTACTTGAAAGAGGTTAAGTATCGAAGACAAACTTTTTCCAAATCAAGAGTCGACCATCAAAAATCTGATATCATCTAAATCACTCAGATTGGTCGACTACTTGAAAGAGGTTAAGTATCAAAGATAAAAAAATTCCGAATCAAGAGTCGACCATCAAAAATATGATATCATCTAAATCACTCAGATTGGTCGAGTACTTGAAAGAGGTTAAGTATCGAAGACAAAATATTTCCGAATCAGGAGTCGACCATCAAAAATCTTATATCATCTAAATCACTCAGATTTGTCGACTACTTGAAAGATGTTAAGTATTGAAGACAAACTTTTTCCAAATCAGGAGTCGACCATCAAAAATCTGATATCATCTAAATCAGATTGGTCGACTACTTGAAAGAGGTTAAGTATCGAAGACAAAAAATTTCCGAATCAAGATTCGACCATCAAAAATATGATATCATCTACATCACTCAGATTGGTCAACTACTTGAAAAGGTTAAGTATTGAAGACAAACTTTTTCCGAATAAGGAGTCGACCATCAAAAATTTGATATCATCTAAATCATTCAGATTGGTCGACTACTTGAAAGAGGTTGAGTATCAAAGACAAAAAATTTCTGAATCAGGAGTCGACCATCAAAATTCTTATATCATCTAAATCACTCAGATTTGCCGACTATTTGAAAGAGGTTAAGTATCGATGACAAACTTTTTCCGAATCAAGAGTCGACCATCAAAAACATGATATCATCTAAATTACTTAGATTGTTCGACTACTTGAAAGAGGTTAAGTATCGAAGACAACCTTTTTCCAAATCAAGAGTCGACCATAAAAGATCTGATATCATCTAAATCACTCAGATTGGTCGACTACTTGAAAGAGGTTAAGTATCGAAGACAAAAAAATTCCGAATCAAGAGTCGACCATCAAAAATATAATATCATCTAAATAACTCAGATTGGTCGACTACTTGAAAGAGGTTAAATATTGAAGACAAACTTTGTCCGAATCAGGAGTCGACTATCAAATATATGATATCATCTAAATTAGTCAGATTGGTCGACTACTTGAAAGAGACTGAGTATCGAAAACAAAAAAATTATTAATCAGGAGTCGACCATCAAAATTCTTATATCATCTAAATCACTCAGAATGGTCGACTACTTGAAAGAGGTTAAGTATAAAAGACAAACTTTTTCTGAATCAGGAGTCGACCATCAAAAATCTGATATCATTTAAATCACTCAGATTGGTCGACTACTTGAAAGAGGTTAAGTATCGAAGACAAAAAATTTCCGAATCAGGAGTCGACCATCAAAAATCTGATATCATCTAAATCACTCAGATTGGTCGACTACTTGAAAGAGGTTAAGTAATGAAGACAAACTTTTTCCGAATCAGGAGTCGACCATAAAAAATCTGATATCACTAAATCAGTCAGATTGGTCGACTACTTGAAAGAGGTTGAGTATCGAAGACAAAAAAATTCTGAATCAGGAGTCGACCATCAAAATTCATATATCATCTAAATCACTCTGATTGGTCGACTACTTGAAAGAGGTTAAGTATTGAAGACACACTTTTTCTGAATCAGGAGTCGACCATAAAAAATCTGATATCATCTAAATTACTCAGATTGTTCGACTACTTGAAAGAGGTTAAGTATCAAAGATAAAAAAAATTCCGAATCAAGAGTCGACCATCAAAAATATGATATCATCTAAATCACTCAGATTGGTCGACTACTTGAAAGAGGTTAAGTATTGAAAACAAAAAATTTCCGAATCAGGAGTCGACCATCAAAAATATGATATCATCTAAATCAGTCAGATTGGTCGACTACTTGAAAGAGGTTAAGTATCGAAGACAAAAAAATTTCGAATCAGGAGTCGACCATCAAAAATCTTATATCATCTAAATCACTCAGATTTGTCGACTACTTGAAAGAGGTTAAGTATTGAAGACAAACTTTTTCCAAATCAGGAGTCGACCATCAAAAATCTGATATCATCTAAATCAGATTGGTCGACTACTTGAAAGAGGTTAAGTATCGAAGACAAAAAATTTCCGAATCAAGATTCGACCATCAAAAATATGATATCATCTAAATCACTCAGATTGGTCAACTACTTGAAAAGGTTAAGTATTGAAGACAAACTTTTTCCGAATCAGGAGTCGACCATCAAAAATTTGATATCATCTAAATCATTCAGATTGGTCGACTACTTGAAAGAGGTTGAGTATCGAAGACAAAAAAATTTCTGAATCAGGAGTCGACCATCAAAATTCTTATATCATCTAAATCACTCAGATTTGTCGACTATTTGAAAGAGGTTAAGTATCGATGACAAACTTTTTCCGAATCAAGAGTCGACCATCAAAAACATGATATCATCTAAATTACTTAGATTGTTCGACTACTTGAAAGAGGTTAAGTATTGAAGACAAAAAATTTCCGAATCAGGAGTCGACCATCAAAAATCTGATATCATCTAAATCACTCAGATTGGTCGACTACTTGAAAGAGGTTAAGTATCGAAGACAAAAAAATTTCGAATCAGGAGTCGACCATCAAAAATCTGATATCATCTAAATCACTCAGATTGGTCGACTACTTGAAAGAGGTTAAGTATTGAAGACAAACTTTTTCCAATCAGGAGTCGACCATCAAAAATCTGATATCATCTAAATCAGATTGGTCGACTACTTGAAAGAGGTTAAGTATCGAAGACAAAAAATTTCCGAATCAAGAGTCGACCATCAAAAATATGATATCATCTAAATCACTCAGATTGGTCGACTACTTGAAAGAGGTTAAGTATTGAAGACAAACTTTTTCCGAATCAGGAGTCGACCATCAAAAATCTGATATCATCTAAATCATTCAGATTGGTCGACTACTTGAAAGAGGTTGAGTATCGAAGACAAAAAAATTTCTGAATCAGGAGTCGACCATCAAAATTCTTATATCATCTAAATCACTCAGATTGGTCGACTACTTGAAAGAGGTTAAGTATCGAAGACAAACTTTTTCCGAATCAAGAGTCGACCATCAAAAACTGATATCATCTAAATTACTCAGATTGTTCGACTACTTGAAAGAGGTTAAGTATCGAAGACAAACTTTTTCCAAATCAAGAGTCGACCATAAAAAATCTGATATCATCTAAATCACTCAGATTGGTCGACTACTTGAAAGAGGTTAAGTATCGAAGACAAAAAAATTCCGAATCAGGAGTCGACCATCAAAATTCTGATATCATCTAAATCACTCAGATTGGTCGACTACTTGAAAGAGGTTAAGTATCGAAGACAAACTTTTTCTGAATCAGGAGTCGACCATCAAAAATCTGATATCATCTAAATCACTCAGATTGGTCGACTACTTGAAAGAGGTTAAGTATCGAAGACAAAAAATTTCCGAATCAGGAGTCGACCATCAAAAATCTGATATCATCTAAATCACTCAGATTGGTCGACTACTTGAAAGAGGTTAAGTAATGAAGACAAACTTTTTCCGAATCAGGAGTCGACCATAAAAATCTGATATCATCTAAATCATTCAGATTGGTCGACTACTTGAAAGAGGTTGAGTATCGAAGACAAAAAATTTCTGAATCAGGAGTCGACCATCAAAATTCTTATATCATCTAAATCACTCAGATTTGCCGACTATTTGAAAGAGGTTAAGTATCGATGACAAACTTTTTCCGAATCAAGAGTCGACCATCAAAAACATGATATCATCTAAATTACTTAGATTGTTCGACTACTTGAAAGAGGTTAAGTATCGAAGACAACCTTTTTCCAAATCAAGAGTCGACCATAAAAATCTGATATCATCTAAATCACTCAGATTGGTCGACTACTTGAAAGAGGTTAAGTATCGAAGACAAAAAAATTCCGAATCAAGAGTCGACCATCAAAAATATAATATCATCTAAATAACTCAGATTGGTCGACTACTTGAAAGAGGTTAAATATTGAAGACAAACTTTGTCCGAATCAGGAGTCGACTATCAAATATATGATATCATCTAAATCAGTCAGATTGGTCGACTACTTGAAAGAGGCTGAGTATCGAAAACAAAAAAATTATTAATCAGGAGTCGACCATCAAAATTCTTATATCATCTAAATCACTCAGAATGGTCGACTACTTGAAAGAGGTTAAGTATAAAAGACAAACTTTTTCTGAATCAGGAGTCGACCATCAAAAATCTGATATCATTTAAATCACTCAGATTGGTCGACTACTTGAAAGAGGTTAAGTATCGAAGACAAAAAATTTCCGAATCAGGAGTCGACCATCAAAAATCTGATATCATCTAAATCACTCAGATTGGTCGACTACTTGAAAGAGGTTAAGTAATGAAGACAAACTTTTTCCGAATCAGGAGTCGACCATAAAAAATCTGATATCACTAAATCAGTCAGATTGGTCGACTACTTGAAAGAGGTTGAGTATCGAAGACAAAAAAATTCTGAATCAGGAGTCGACCATCAAAATTCATATATCATCTAAATCACTCTGATTGGTCGACTACTTGAAAGAGGTTAAGTATTGAAGACACACTTTTTCTGAATCAGGAGTCGACCATCAAAAATCTGATATCATCTAAATTACTCAGATTGTTCGACTACTTGAAAGAGGTTAAGTATCGAAGACAAACTTTTTCCAAATCAAGAGTCGACCATCAAAAATCTGATATCATCTAAATCACTCAGATTGGTCGACTACTTGAAAGAGGTTAAGTATCAAAGATAAAAAAATTCCGAATCAAGAGTCGACCATCAAAAATATGATATCATCTAAATCACTCAGATTGGTCGAGTACTTGAAAGAGGTTAAGTATCGAAGACAAAAAATTTCCGAATCAGGAGTCGACCATCAAAAATCTTATATCATCTAAATCACTCAGATTTGTCGACTACTTGAAAGAGGTTAAGTATTGAAGACAAACTTTTTCCAAATCAGGAGTCGACCATCAAAAATCTGATATCATCTAAATCAGATTGGTCGACTACTTGAAAGAGGTTAAGTATCGAAGACAAAAAATTTCCGAATCAAGATTCGACCATCAAAAATATGATATCATCTAAATCACTCAGATTGGTCAACTACTTGAAAAGGTTAAGTATTGAAGACAAACTTTTTCCGAATAAGGAGTCGACCATCAAAAATTTGATATCATCTAAATCATTCAGATTGGTCGACTACTTGAAAGAGGTTGAGTATCAAAGACAAAAAATTTCTGAATCAGGAGTCGACCATCAAAATTCTTATATCATCTAAATCACTCAGATTTGTCGACTATTTGAAAGAGGTTAAGTATCGATGACAAACTTTTTCCGAATCAAGAGTCGACCATCAAAAACATGATATCATCTAAATTACTTAGATTGTTCGACTACTTGAAAGAGGTTAAGTATCGAAGACAACCTTTTTCCAAATCAAGAGTCGACCATAAAAATCTGATATCATCTAAATCACTCAGATTGGTCGACTACTTGAAAGAGGTTAAGTATCGAAGACAAAAAAATTCCGAATCAAGAGTCGACCATCAAAAATATGATATCATCTAAATCACTCAGATTGGTCGACTACTTGAAAGAGGTTAAGTATCGAAGACAAAAATTTCCGAATCAGGAGTCGACCATCAAAAATCTGATATCATCTAAATCACTCAGATTGGTCGACTACTTGAAAGAGGTTAAGTATTGAAGACAAACTTTTTCCAATCAGGAGTCGACCATCAAAAATCTGATATCATCTAAATCAGATTGGTCGACTACTTGAAAGAGGTTAAGTATCGAAGACAAAAAATTTCCGAATCAAGATTCGACCATCAAAAATCTGATATCATCTAAATCACTCAGATTGGTCGACTACTTGAAAGAGGTTAAGTATTGAAGACAAACTTTTTCCGAATCAGGAGTCGACCATCAAAAATCTGATATCATCTAAATCATTCAGATTGGTCGACTACTTGAAAGAGGTTGAGTATCAAGACAAAAAATTTCTGAATCAGGAGTCGACCATCAAAATTCTTATATCATCTAAATCACTCAGATTGGTCGACTACTTGAAAGAGGTTAAGTATCGAAGACAAACTTTTTCCGAATCAAGAGTCGACCATCAAAAACATGATATCATCTAAATTACTCAGATTGTTCGACTACTTGAAAGAGGTTAAGTATCGAAGACAAACTTTTTCCAAATCAAGAGTCGACCATCAAAAATCTGATATCATCTAAATCACTCAGATTGGTCGACTACTTGAAAGAGGTTAAGTATCGAAGACAAAAAAATTCCGAATCAAGAGTCGACCATCAAAAATATGATATCATCTAAATCACTCAGATTGGTCGACTACTTGAAAGAGGTTAAGTATTGAAGACAAACTTTTCCGAATCAGGAGTCGACCATCAAATATATGATATCATCTAAATCAGTCAGATTGGTCGACTACTTGAAAGAGGTTATTATCGAAGACAAAAAAATTATTAATCAGGAGTCGACCATCAAAAATCTTATATCATCTAAATCACTCAGATTGGTCGACTACTTGAAAGAGGTTAAGTATAAAAGACAAACTTTTTCTGAATCAGGAGTCGACCATCAAAAATCTGATATCATCTAAATCACTCAGATTGGTCGACTACTTGAAAGAGGTTAAGTATCGAAGACAAAAAATTTCCGAATCAGGAGTCGACCATCAAAAATCTGATATCATCTAAATCACTCAGATTGGTCGACTACTTGAAAGAGGTTAAGTATGAAGACAAACTTTTTCCGAATCAGGAGTCGACCATAAAAAATCTGATATCATCTAAATCACTCAGATTGGTCGACTACTTGAAAGAGGTTAAGTATCGAAGACAAAAAATTTCTGAATCAGGAGTCGACCATCAAAATTCATATATCATCTAAATCACTCAGATTGGTCGACTACTTGAAAGAGGTTAAGTATTGAAGACAAACTTTTTCTGAATCAGGAGTCGACCATAAAAAATCTGATATCATCTAAATTACTCAGATTGTTCGACTACTTGAAAGAGGTTAAGTATCGAAGACAAAAAAATTCCGAATCAAGAGTCGACCATCAAAAATATGATATCATCTAAATCACTCAGATTGGTCGACTACTTGAAAGAGGTTAAGTATTGAAAACAAAAAATTTCCGAATCAGGAGTCGACCATCAAAAATCTGATATCATCTAAATCACTCAGATTGGTCGACTACTTGAAAGAGGTTAAGTATCGAAGACAAAAAATTTCGAATCAGGAGTCGACCATCAAAAATCTTATATCATCTAAATCACTCAGATTGGTCGACTACTTGAAAGAGGTTAAGTATTGAAGACAAACTTTTTCCAAATCAGGAGTCGACCATCAAAAATCTGATATCATCTAAATCAGATTGGTCGACTACTTGAAAGAGGTTAAGTATCGAAGACAAAAAATTTCCGAATCAAGAGTCGACCATCAAAAATATGATATCATCTAAATCACTCAGATTGGTCGACTACTTGAAAGAGGTTAAGTATTGAAGACAAACTTTTTCCGAATCAGGAGTCGACCATCAAAAATTGATATCATCTAAATCACTCAGATTGGTCGACTACTTGAAAGAGGTTGAGTATCGAAGACAAAAAAATTTCTGAATCAGGAGTCGACCATCAAAATTCTTATATCATCTAAATCACTCAGATTGGTCGACTACTTGAAAGAGGTTAAGTATCGAAGACAAACTTTTTCCGAATCAAGAGTCGACCATCAAAAATGATATCATCTAAATTACTCAGATTGTTCGACTACTTGAAAGAGGTTAAGTATCGAAGACAAACTTTTTCCAAATCAAGAGTCGACCATCAAAAATCTGATATCATCTAAATCACTCAGATTGGTCGACTACTTGAAAGAGGTTAAGTATCGAAGACAAAAAAATTCCGAATCAGGAGTCGACCATCAAAAATCTGATATCATCTAAATCACTCAGATTGGTCGACTACTTGAAAGAGGTTAAGTATCAAAGACAAACTTTTTCCGAATCAGGAGTCGACCATCAAAAATCTGATATCATCTAAATCACTCAGATTGGTCGACTACTTGAAAGAGGTTAAGTATCGAAGACAAAAAATTTCCGAATCAGGAGTCGACCATCAAAAATCTGATATCATCTAAATCACTCAGATTGGTCGACTACTTGAAAGAGGTTAAGTATTGAAGACAAACTTTTTCCGAATCAGGAGTCGACCATCAAAAATCTGATATCATCTAAATCATTCAGATTGGTCGACTACTTGAAAGAGGTTGAGTATCGAAGACAAAAAATTTCTGAATCAGGAGTCGACCATCAAAATTCTTATATCATCTAAATCACTCAGATTTGCCGACTATTTGAAAGAGGTTAAGTATCGATGACAAACTTTTTCCGAATCAAGAGTCGACCATCAAAAACATGATATCATCTAAATTACTTAGATTGTTCGACTACTTGAAAGAGGTTAAGTATCGAAGACAACCTTTTTCCAAATCAAGAGTCGACCATAAAAATCTGATATCATCTAAATCACTCAGATTGGTCGACTACTTGAAAGAGGTTAAGTATCGAAGACAAAAAAATTCCGAATCAAGAGTCGACCATCAAAAATATAATATCATCTAAATAACTCAGATTGGTCGACTACTTGAAAGAGGTTAAATATTGAAGACAAACTTTGTCCGAATCAGGAGTCGACTATCAAATATATGATATCATCTAAATCAGTCAGATTGGTCGACTACTTGAAAGAGGCTGAGTATCGAAAACAAAAAAATTATTAATCAGGAGTCGACCATCAAAATTCTTATATCATCTAAATCACTCAGATTGGTCGACTACTTGAAAGAGGTTAAGTATAAAAGACAAACTTTTTCTGAATCAGGAGTCGACCATCAAAAATCTGATATCATTTAAATCACTCAGATTGGTCGACTACTTGAAAGAGGTTAAGTATCGAAGACAAAAAATTTCCGAATCAGGAGTCGACCATCAAAAATCTGATATCATCTAAATCACTCAGATTGGTCGACTACTTGAAAGAGGTTAAGTAATGAAGACAAACTTTTTCCGAATCAGGAGTCGACCATAAAAAATCTGATATCACTAAATCAGTCAGATTGGTCGACTACTTGAAAGAGGTTGAGTATCGAAGACAAAAAAATTCTGAATCAGGAGTCGACCATCAAAATTCATATATCATCTAAATCACTCTGATTGGTCGACTACTTGAAAGAGGTTAAGTATTGAAGACACACTTTTTCTGAATCAGGAGTCGACCATCAAAAATCTGATATCATCTAAATTACTCAGATTGTTCGACTACTTGAAAGAGGTTAAGTATCGAAGACAAACTTTTTCCAAATCAAGAGTCGACCATCAAAAATCTGATATCATCTAAATCACTCAGATTGGTAGACTACTTGAAAGAGGTTAAGTATCAAAGATAAAAAAATTCCGAATCAAGAGTCGACCATCAAAAATATGATATCATCTAAATCACTCAGATTGGTCGAGTACTTGAAAGAGGTTAAGTATCGAAGACAAAATATTTCCGAATCAGGAGTCGACCATCAAAAATCTTATATCATCTAAATCACTCAGATTTGTCGACTACTTGAAAGATGTTAAGTATTGAAGACAAACTTTTTCCAAATCAGGAGTCGACCATCAAAAATCTGATATCATCTAAATCAGATTGGTCGACTACTTGAAAGAGGTTAAGTATCGAAGACAAAAAATTTCCGAATCAAGATTCGACCATCAAAAATATGATATCATCTACATCACTCAGATTGGTCAACTACTTGAAAAGGTTAAGTATTGAAGACAAACTTTTTCCGAATAAGGAGTCGACCATCAAAAATTTGATATCATCTAAATCATTCAGATTGGTCGACTACTTGAAAGAGGTTGAGTATCAAAGACAAAAAATTTCTGAATCAGGAGTCGACCATCAAAATTCTTATATCATCTAAATCACTCAGATTTGCCGACTATTTGAAAGAGGTTAAGTATCGATGACAAACTTTTTCCGAATCAAGAGTCGACCATCAAAAACATGATATCATCTAAATTACTTAGATTGTTCGACTACTTGAAAGAGGTTAAGTATCGAAGACAACCTTTTTCCAAATCAAGAGTCGACCATAAAAGATCTGATATCATCTAAATCACTCAGATTGGTCGACTACTTGAAAGAGGTTAAGTATCGAAGACAAAAAAATTCCGAATCAAGAGTCGACCATCAAAAATATAATATCATCTAAATAACTCAGATTGGTCGACTACTTGAAAGAGGTTAAATATTGAAGACAAACTTTGTCCGAATCAGGAGTCGACTATCAAATATATGATATCATCTAAATTAGTCAGATTGGTCGACTACTTGAAAGAGGCTGAGTATCGAAAACAAAAAAATTATTAATCAGGAGTCGACCATCAAAATTCTTATATCATCTAAATCACTCAGAATGGTCGACTACTTGAAAGAGGTTAAGTATAAAAGACAAACTTTTTCTGAATCAGGAGTCGACCATCAAAAATCTGATATCATTTAAATCACTCAGATTGGTCGACTACTTGAAAGAGGTTAAGTATCGAAGACAAAAAATTTCCGAATCAGGAGTCGACCATCAAAAATCTGATATCATCTAAATCACTCAGATTGGTCGACTACTTGAAAGAGGTTAAGTAATGAAGACAAACTTTTTCCGAATCAGGAGTCGACCATAAAAAATCTGATATCACTAAATCAGTCAGATTGGTCGACTACTTGAAAGAGGTTGAGTATCGAAGACAAAAAAATTCTGAATCAGGAGTCGACCATCAAAATTCATATATCATCTAAATCACTCTGATTGGTCGACTACTTGAAAGAGGTTAAGTATTGAAGACACACTTTTTCTGAATCAGGAGTCGACCATCAAAAATCTGATATCATCTAAATTACTCAGATTGTTCGACTACTTGAAAGAGGTTAAGTATCAAAGATAAAAAAAATTCCGAATCAAGAGTCGACCATCAAAAATATGATATCATCTAAATCACTCAGATTGGTCGACTACTTGAAAGAGGTTAAGTATTGAAAACAAAAAATTTCCGAATCAGGAGTCGACCATCAAAAATGATATCATCTAAATCAGTCAGATTGGTCGGCTACTTGAAAGAGGTTAAGTATCGAAGACAAAAAATTTCGAATCAGGAGTCGACCATCAAAAATCTTATATCATCTAAATCACTCAGATTTGTCGACTACTTGAAAGAGGTTAAGTATTGAAGACAAACTTTTTCCAAATCAGGAGTCGACCATCAAAAATCTGATATCATCTAAATCAGATTGGTCGACTACTTGAAAGAGGTTAAGTATCGAAGACAAAAAATTTCCGAATCAAGATTCGACCATCAAAAATATGATATCATCTAAATCACTCAGATTGGTCAACTACTTGAAAAGGTTAAGTATTGAAGACAAACTTTTTCCGAATCAGGAGTCGACCATCAAAAATTTGATATCATCTAAATCATTCAGATTGGTCGACTACTTGAAAGAGGTTGAGTATCGAAGACAAAAAATTTCTGAATCAGGAGTCGACCATCAAAATTCTTATATCATCTAAATCACTCAGATTTGTCGACTATTTGAAAGAGGTTAAGTATCGATGACAAACTTTTTCCGAATCAAGAGTCGACCATCAAAAACATGATATCATCTAAATTACTTAGATTGTTCGACTACTTGAAAGAGGTTAAGTATCGAAGACAACCTTTTTCCAAATCAAGAGTCGACCATAAAAATCTGATATCATCTAAATCACTCAGATTGGTCGACTACTTGAAAGAGGTTAAGTATCGAAGACAAAAAAATTCTTAATCAGGAGTCGACCATCAAAATTCTGATATCATCTAAATCACTCAGATTGGTCGACTACTTGAAAGAGGTTAAGTATCAAAGACAAACTTTTTCTGAATCAGGAGTCGACCATCAAAAATCTGATATCATTTAAATCACTCAGATTGGTCGACTACTTGAAAGAGGTTAAGTATCGAAGACAAAAAATTTCCGAATCAGGAGTCGACCATCAAAAATCTGATATCATCTAAATCACTCAGATTGGTCGACTACTTGAAAGAGGTTAAGTAATGAAGACAAACTTTTTCCGAATCAGGAGTCGACCATAAAAATCTGATATCACTAAATCAGTCAGATTGGTCGACTACTTGAAAGAGGTTGAGTATCGAAGACAAAAAAATACTGAATCAGGAGTCGACCATCAAAATTCATATATCATCTAAATCACTCTGATTGGTCGACTACTTGAAAGAGGTTAAGTATTGAAGACACACTTTTTCTGAATCAGGAGTCGACCATCAAAAATCTGATATCATCTAAATTACTCAGATTGTTCGACTACTTGAAAGAGGTTAAGTATCGAAGACAAACTTTTTCCAAATCAAGAGTCGACCATCAAAAATCTGATATCATCTAAATCACTCAGATTGGTCGACTACTTGAAAGAGGTTAAGTATCAAAGATAAAAAAATTCCGAATCAAGAGTCGACCATCAAAAATATGATATCATCTAAATCACTCAGATTGGTCGAGTACTTGAAAGAGGTTAAGTATCGAAGACAAAATATTTCCGAATCAGGAGTCGACCATCAAAAATCTTATATCATCTAAATCACTCAGATTTGTCGACTACTTGAAAGAGGTTAAGTATTGAAGACAAACTT
This sequence comes from Clarkia xantiana subsp. parviflora, assembly GCA_036873135.1. Classification (NCBI taxonomy): domain Eukaryota; kingdom Viridiplantae; phylum Streptophyta; class Magnoliopsida; order Myrtales; family Onagraceae; genus Clarkia; species Clarkia xantiana. Next base: position 16,875,105 of record JAPTYO010000001.1, read on the forward strand.
TTTCCAATCAGGAGTCGACCATCAAAAATCTGATATCATCTAAATCAGATTGGTCGACTACTTGAAAGAGGTTAAGTATCGAAGACAAAAAATTTCCGAATCAAGATTCGACCATCAAAAATATGATATCATCTAAATCACTCAGATTGGTCAACTACTTGAAAAGGTTAAGTATTGAAGACAAACTTTTTCCGAATAAGGAGTCGACCATCAAAAATTTGATATCATCTAAATCATTCAGATTGGTCGACTACTTGAAAGAGGTTGAGTATCAAAGACAAAAAATTTCTGAATCAGGAGTCGACCATCAAAATTCTTATATCATCTAAATCACTCAGATTTGCCGACTATTTGAAAGAGGTTAAGTATCGATGACAAACTTTTTCCGAATCAAGAGTCGACCATCAAAAACATGATATCATCTAAATTACTTAGATTGTTCGACTACTTGAAAGAGGTTAAGTATCGAAGACAACCTTTTTCCAAATCAAGAGTCGACCATAAAAGATCTGATATCATCTAAATCACTCAGATTGGTCGACTACTTGAAAGAGGTTAAGTATCGAAGACAAAAAAATTCCGAATCAAGAGTCGACCATCAAAAATATAATATCATCTAAATAACTCAGATTGGTCGACTACTTGAAAGAGGTTAAATATTGAAGACAAACTTTGTCCGAATCAGGAGTCGACTATCAAATATATGATATCATCTAAATCAGTCAGATTGGTCGACTACTTGAAAGAGGCTGAGTATCGAAAACAAAAAAATTATTAATCAGGAGTCGACCATCAAAATTCTTATATCATCTAAATCACTCAGAATGGTCGACTACTTGAAAGAGGTTAAGTATAAAAGACAAACTTTTTCTGAATCAGGAGTCGACCATCAAAAATCTGATATCATTTAAATCACTCAGATTGGTCGACTACTTGAAAGAGGTTAAGTATCGAAGACAAAAAATTTCCGAATCAGGAGTCGACCATCAAAAATCTGATATCATCTAAATCACTCAGATTGGTCGACTACTTGAAAGAGGTTAAGTAATGAAGACAAACTTTTTCCGAATCAGGAGTCGACCATAAAAAATCTGATATCACTAAATCAGTCAGATTGGTCGACTACTTGAAAGAGGTTGAGTATCGAAGACAAAAAAATTCTGAATCAGGAGTCGACCATCAAAATTCATATATCATCTAAATCACTCTGATTGGTCGACTACTTGAAAGAGGTTAAGTATTGAAGACACACTTTTTCTGAATCAGGAGTCGACCATCAAAAATCTGATATCATCTAAATTACTCAGATTGTTCGACTACTTGAAAGAGGTTAAGTATCGAAGACAAACTTTTTCCGAATCAAGAGTCGACCATCAAAAATCTGATATCATCTAAATCACTCAGATTGGTCGACTACTTGAAAGAGGTTAAGTATTGAAAACAAAAAATTTCCGAATCAGGAGTCGACCATCAAAAATCTGATATCATCTAAATCACTCAGATTGGTCGAGCTACTTGAAAGAGGTTAAGTATCGAAGACAAAAAATTTCCGAATCAGGAGTCGACCATCAAAAATCTTATATCATCTAAATCACTCAGATTTGTCGACTACTTGAAAGATGTTAAGTATTGAAGACAAACTTTTTCCAAATCAGGAGTCGACCATCAAAAATCTGATATCATCTAAATCAGATTGGTCGACTACTTGAAAGAGGTTAAGTATCGAAGACAAAAAATTTCCGAATCAAGATTCGACCATCAAAAATATGATATCATCTAAATCACTCAGATTGGTCAACTACTTGAAAAGGTTAAGTATTGAAGACAAACTTTTTCCGAATCAGGAGTCGACCATCAAAAATTTGATATCATCTAAATCATTCAGATTGGTCGACTACTTGAAAGAGGTTGAGTATCGAAGACAAAAAATTTCTGAATCAGGAGTCGACCATCAAAATTCTTATATCATCTAAATCACTCAGATTTGTCGACTATTTGAAAGAGGTTAAGTATCGATGACAAACTTTTTCCGAATCAAGAGTCGACCATCAAAAACATGATATCATCTAAATTACTTAGATTGTTCGACTACTTGAAAGAGGTTAAGTATCGAAGACAACCTTTTTCCAAATCAAGAGTCGACCATAAAAAATCTGATATCATCTAAATCACTCAGATTGGTCGACTACTTGAAAGAGGTTAAGTATCGAAGACAAAAAAATTCCGAATCAGGAGTCGACCATCAAAAATTCTGATATCATCTAAATCACTCAGATTGGTCGACTACTTGAAAGAGGTTAAGTATCAAGACAAACTTTTTCCGAATCAGGAGTCGACCATCAAAAATCTGATATCATCTAAATCACTCAGATTGGTCGACTACTTGAAAGAGGTTAAGTATCGAAGACAAAAAATTTCCGAATCAGGAGTCGACCATCAAAAATCTGATATCATCTAAATCACTCAGATTGGTCGACTACTTGAAAGAGGTTAAGTATGAAGACAAACTTTTTCCGAATCAGGAGTCGACCATCAAAAATCTGATATCACTAAATCACTCAGATTGGTCGACTACTTGAAAGAGGTTAAGTATCGAAGACAAAAAAATTCTGAATCAGGAGTCGACCATCAAAATTCATATATCATCTAAATCACTCAGATTGGTCGACTACTTGAAAGAGGTTAAGTATTGAAGACAAACTTTTTCTGAATCAGGAGTCGACCATCAAAAATCTGATATCATCTAAATCACTCAGATTGTTCGACTACTTGAAAGAGGTTAAGTATCGAAGACAAACTTTTTCCAATCAAGAGTCGACCATCAAAAATCTGATATCATCTAAATCACTCAGATTGGTCGACTACTTGAAAGAGGTTAAGTATCAAAGAAAAAATTCCGAATCAAGAGTCGACCATCAAAAATCTGATATCATCTAAATCACTCAGATTGGTCGACTACTTGAAAGAGGTTAAGTATCGAAGACAAAAATTTCCGAATCAGGAGTCGACCATCAAAAATCTGATATCATCTAAATCACTCAGATTGGTCGACTACTTGAAAGAGGTTAAGTATCGAAGACAAAAAATTTCCGAATCAGGAGTCGACCATCAAAAATCTGATATCATCTAAATCACTCAGATTTGTCGACTACTTGAAAGAGGTTAAGTATTGAAGACAAACTTTTTCCAAATCAGGAGTCGACCATCAAAAATCTGATATCATCTAAATCAGATTGGTCGACTACTTGAAAGAGGTTAAGTATCGAAGACAAAAAAATTCCGAATCAAGATTCGACCATCAAAAATATGATATCATCTAAATCACTCAGATTGGTCAACTACTTGAAAAGGTTAAGTATTGAAGACAAACTTTTTCCGAATCAGGAGTCGACCATCAAAAATTTGATATCATCTAAATCATTCAGATTGGTCGACTACTTGAAAGAGGTTGAGTATCGAAGACAAAAAATTTCTGAATCAGGAGTCGACCATCAAAATTCTTATATCATCTAAATCACTCAGATTTGTCGACTATTTGAAAGAGGTTAAGTATCGATGACAAACTTTTTCCGAATCAAGAGTCGACCATCAAAAACATGATATCATCTAAATTACTTAGATTGTTCGACTACTTGAAAGAGGTTAAGTATCGAAGACAACCTTTTTCCAATCAAGAGTCGACCATAAAAAATCTGATATCATCTAAATCACTCAGATTGGTCGACTACTTGAAAGAGGTTAAGTATCGAAGACAAAAAATTCCGAATCAAGAGTCGACCATCAAAAATATAATATCATCTAAATAACTCAGATTGGTCGACTACTTGAAAGAGGTTAAATATTGAAGACAAACTTTGTCCGAATCAGGAGTCGACTATCAAATATATGATATCATCTAAATCAGTCAGATTGGTCGACTACTTGAAAGAGGCTGAGTATCGAAGACAAAAAAATTCTTAATCAGGAGTCGACCATCAAAATTCTTATATCATCTAAATCACTCAGATTGGTCGACTACTTGAAAGAGGTTAAGTATAAAAGACAAACTTTTTCTGAATCAGGAGTCGACCATCAAAAATCTGATATCATTTAAATCACTCAGATTGGTCGACTACTTGAAAGAGGTTAAGTATCGAAGACAAAAAAATTCCGAATCAGGAGTCGACCATCAAAAATCTGATATCATCTAAATCACTCAGATTGGTCGACTACTTGAAAGAGGTTAAGTAATGAAGACAAACTTTTTCCGAATCAGGAGTCGACCATAAAAAATCTGATATCACTAAATCAGTCAGATTGGTCGACTACTTGAAAGAGGTTGAGTATCGAAGACAAAAAAATTCTGAATCAGGAGTCGACCATCAAAATTCATATATCATCTAAATCACTCTGATTGGTCGACTACTTGAAAGAGGTTAAGTATTGAAGACACACTTTTTCTGAATCAGGAGTCGACCATCAAAAATCTGATATCATCTAAATTACTCAGATTGTTCGACTACTTGAAAGAGGTTAAGTATCGAAGACAAACTTTTTCCAAATCAAGAGTCGACCATCAAAAATCTGATATCATCTAAATCACTCAGATTGGTCGACTACTTGAAAGAGGTTAAGTATCAAAGATAAAAAAATTCCGAATCAAGAGTCGACCATCAAAAATATGATATCATCTAAATCACTCAGATTGGTCGAGTACTTGAAAGAGGTTAAGTATCGAAGACAAAAATTTCCGAATCAGGAGTCGACCATCAAAAATCTGATATCATCTAAATCACTCAGATTTGTCGACTACTTGAAAGAGGTTAAGTATTGAAGACAAACTTTTTCCAAATCAGGAGTCGACCATCAAAAATCTGATATCATCTAAATCAGATTGGTCGACTACTTGAAAGAGGTTAAGTATCGAAGACAAAAAATTTCCGAATCAAGATTCGACCATCAAAAATATGATATCATCTAAATCACTCAGATTGGTCAACTACTTGAAAAGGTTAAGTATTGAAGACAAACTTTTTCCGAATAAGGAGTCGACCATCAAAAATTTGATATCATCTAAATCATTCAGATTGGTCGACTACTTGAAAGAGGTTGAGTATCAAAGACAAAAAATTTCTGAATCAGGAGTCGACCATCAAAATTCTTATATCATCTAAATCACTCAGATTTGCCGACTATTTGAAAGAGGTTAAGTATCGATGACAAACTTTTTCCGAATCAAGAGTCGACCATCAAAAACATGATATCATCTAAATTACTTAGATTGTTCGACTACTTGAAAGAGGTTAAGTATCGAAGACAACCTTTTTCCAAATCAAGAGTCGACCATAAAAATCTGATATCATCTAAATCACTCAGATTGGTCGACTACTTGAAAGAGGTTAAGTATCGAAGACAAAAAAATTCCGAATCAAGAGTCGACCATCAAAAATATAATATCATCTAAATAACTCAGATTGGTCGACTACTTGAAAGAGGTTAAATATTGAAGACAAACTTTGTCCGAATCAGGAGTCGACTATCAAATATATGATATCATCTAAATCAGTCAGATTGGTCGACTACTTGAAAGAGGCTGAGTATCGAAGACAAAAAAATTATTAATCAGGAGTCGACCATCAAAATTCTTATATCATCTAAATCACTCAGATTGGTCGACTACTTGAAAGAGGTTAAGTATAAAAGACAAACTTTTTCTGAATCAGGAGTCGACCATCAAAAATCTGATATCATTTAAATCACTCAGATTGGTCGACTACTTGAAAGAGGTTAAGTATCGAAGACAAAAAATTTCCGAATCAGGAGTCGACCATCAAAAATCTGATATCATCTAAATCACTCAGATTGGTCGACTACTTGAAAGAGGTTAAGTAATGAAGACAAACTTTTTCCGAATCAGGAGTCGACCATAAAAAATCTGATATCACTAAATCAGTCAGATTGGTCGACTACTTGAAAGAGGTTGAGTATCGAAGACAAAAAAATTCTGAATCAGGAGTCGACCATCAAAATTCATATATCATCTAAATCACTCTGATTGGTCGACTACTTGAAAGAGGTTAAGTATTGAAGACACACTTTTTCTGAATCAGGAGTCGACCATCAAAAATCTGATATCATCTAAATTACTCAGATTGTTCGACTACTTGAAAGAGGTTAAGTATCGAAGACAAACTTTTTCCAAATCAAGAGTCGACCATCAAAAATCTGATATCATCTAAATCACTCAGATTGGTCGACTACTTGAAAGAGGTTAAGTATCAAAGATAAAAAAATTCCGAATCAAGAGTCGACCATCAAAAATATGATATCATCTAAATCACTCAGATTGGTCGAGTACTTGAAAGAGGTTAAGTATCGAAGACAAAATATTTCCGAATCAGGAGTCGACCATCAAAAATCTTATATCATCTAAATCACTCAGATTTGTCGACTACTTGAAAGATGTTAAGTATTGAAGACAAACTTTTTCCAAATCAGGAGTCGACCATCAAAAATCTGATATCATCTAAATCAGATTGGTCGACTACTTGAAAGAGGTTAAGTATCGAAGACAAAAAATTTCCGAATCAAGATTCGACCATCAAAAATATGATATCATCTAAATCAGATTGGTCAACTACTTGAAAAGGTTAAGTATTGAAGACAAACTTTTTCCGAATAAGGAGTCGACCATCAAAAATTTGATATCATCTAAATCATTCAGATTGGTCGACTACTTGAAAGAGGTTGAGTATCAAAGACAAAAAATTTCTGAATCAGGAGTCGACCATCAAAATTCTTATATCATCTAAATCACTCAGATTTGCCGACTATTTGAAAGAGGTTAAGTATCGATGACAAACTTTTTCCGAATCAAGAGTCGACCATCAAAAACATGATATCATCTAAATTACTTAGATTGTTCGACTACTTGAAAGAGGTTAAGTATCGAAGACAACCTTTTTCCAAATCAAGAGTCGACCATAAAAGATCTGATATCATCTAAATCACTCAGATTGGTCGACTACTTGAAAGAGGTTAAGTATCGAAGACAAAAAAATTCCGAATCAAGAGTCGACCATCAAAAATATAATATCATCTAAATAACTCAGATTGGTCGACTACTTGAAAGAGGTTAAATATTGAAGACAAACTTTGTCCGAATCAGGAGTCGACTATCAAATATATGATATCATCTAAATAGTCAGATTGGTCGACTACTTGAAAGAGGCTGAGTATCGAAAACAAAAAAATTATTAATCAGGAGTCGACCATCAAAATTCTTATATCATCTAAATCACTCAGAATGGTCGACTACTTGAAAGAGGTTAAGTATAAAAGACAAACTTTTCTGAATCAGGAGTCGACCATCAAAAATCTGATATCATTAAATCACTCAGATTGGTCGACTACTTGAAAGAGGTTAAGTATCGAAGACAAAAAATTTCCGAATCAGGAGTCGACCATCAAAAATCTGATATCATCTAAATCACTCAGATTGGTCGACTACTTGAAAGAGGTTAAGTAATGAAGACAAACTTTTTCCGAATCAGGAGTCGACCATAAAAAATCTGATATCACTAAATCAGTCAGATTGGTCGACTACTTGAAAGAGGTTGAGTATCGAAGACAAAAAATTCTGAATCAGGAGTCGACCATCAAAATTCATATATCATCTAAATCACTCTGATTGGTCGACTACTTGAAAGAGGTTAAGTATTGAAGACAAACTTTTTCTGAATCAGGAGTCGACCATCAAAAATCTGATATCATCTAAATTACTCAGATTGTTCGACTACTTGAAAGAGGTTAAGTATCGAAGACAAACTTTTTCCAAATCAAGAGTCGACCATCAAAAATCTGATATCATCTAAATCACTCAGATTGGTCGACTACTTGAAAGAGGTTAAGTATCAAAGATAAAAAAATTCCGAATCAAGAGTCGACCATCAAAAATATGATATCATCTAAATCACTCAGATTGGTCGACTACTTGAAAGAGGTTAAGTATTGAAACAAAAAATTTCCGAATCAGGAGTCGACCATCAAAAATCTGATATCATCTAAATCAGTCAGATTGGTCGGCTACTTGAAAGAGGTTAAGTATCGAAGACAAAAAATTCCGAATCAGGAGTCGACCATCAAAAATCTGATATCATCTAAATCACTCAGATTTGTCGACTACTTGAAAGAGGTTAAGTATTGAAGACAAACTTTTTCCAAATCAGGAGTCGACCATCAAAAATCTGATATCATCTAAATCAGATTGGTCGACTACTTGAAAGAGGTTAAGTATCGAAGACAAAAAATTTCCGAATCAAGATTCGACCATCAAAAATATGATATCATCTAAATCACTCAGATTGGTCAACTACTTGAAAAGGTTAAGTATTGAAGACAAACTTTTTCCGAATCAGGAGTCGACCATCAAAAATTTGATATCATCTAAATCATTCAGATTGGTCGACTACTTGAAAGAGGTTGAGTATCGAAGACAAAAAAATTTCTGAATCAGGAGTCGACCATCAAAATTCTTATATCATCTAAATCACTCAGATTTGTCGACTACTTGAAAGAGGTTAAGTATCGAAGACAAACTTTTTCCGAATCAAGAGTCGACCATCAAAAACATGATATCATCTAAATTACTCAGATTGTTCGACTACTTGAAAGAGGTTAAGTATCGAAGACAACCTTTTTCCAATCAAGAGTCGACCATAAAAAATCTGATATCATCTAAATCACTCAGATTGGTCGACTACTTGAAAGAGGCTGAGTATCGAAGACAAAAAAATTCTTAATCAGGAGTCGACCATCAAAATTCTATATCATCTAAATCACTCAGATTGGTCGACTACTTGAAAGAGGTTAAGTATCAAAGACAAACTTTTTCTGAATCAGGAGTCGACCATCAAAAATCTGATATCATTTAAATCACTCAGATTGGTCGACTACTTGAAAGAGGTTAAGTATCGAAGACAAAAAATTTCCGAATCAGGAGTCGACCATCAAAAATCTGATATCATCTAAATCACTCAGATTGGTCGACTACTTGAAAGAGGTTAAGTAATGAAGACAAACTTTTTCCGAATCAGGAGTCGACCATAAAAAATCTGATATCACTAAATCAGTCAGATTGGTCGACTACTTGAAAGAGGTTGAGTATCGAAGACAAAAAAATTCTGAATCAGGAGTCGACCATCAAAATTCATATATCATCTAAATCACTCTGATTGGTCGACTACTTGAAAGAGGTTAAGTATTGAAGACACACTTTTTCTGAATCAGGAGTCGACCATCAAAAATCTGATATCATCTAAATTACTCAGATTGTTCGACTACTTGAAAGAGGTTAAGTATCGAAGACAAACTTTTTCCAAATCAAGAGTCGACCATCAAAAATCTGATATCATCTAAATCACTCAGATTGGTCGACTACTTGAAAGAGGTTAAGTATCAAAGATAAAAAAATTCCGAATCAAGAGTCGACCATCAAAAATATGATATCATCTAAATCACTCAGATTGGTCGACTACTTGAAAGAGGTTAAGTATCGAAGACAAAATATTTCCGAATCAGGAGTCGACCATCAAAAATCTTATATCATCTAAATCACTCAGATTTGTCGACTACTTGAAAGATGTTAAGTATTGAAGACAAACTTTTTCCAAATCAGGAGTCGACCATCAAAAATCTGATATCATCTAAATCAGATTGGTCGACTACTTGAAAGAGGTTAAGTATCGAAGACAAAAAATTTCCGAATCAAGATTCGACCATCAAAAATATGATATCATCTAAATCACTCAGATTGGTCAACTACTTGAAAAGGTTAAGTATTGAAGACAAACTTTTTCCGAATAAGGAGTCGACCATCAAAAATTTGATATCATCTAAATCATTCAGATTGGTCGACTACTTGAAAGAGGTTGAGTATCAAAGACAAAAAATTTCTGAATCAGGAGTCGACCATCAAAATTCTTATATCATCTAAATCACTCAGATTTGCCGACTATTTGAAAGAGGTTAAGTATCGATGACAAACTTTTTCCGAATCAAGAGTCGACCATCAAAAACATGATATCATCTAAATTACTTAGATTGTTCGACTACTTGAAAGAGGTTAAGTATCGAAGACAACCTTTTTCCAAATCAAGAGTCGACCATAAAAGATCTGATATCATCTAAATCACTCAGATTGGTCGACTACTTGAAAGAGGTTAAGTATCGAAGACAAAAAAATTCCGAATCAAGAGTCGACCATCAAAAATATAATATCATCTAAATAACTCAGATTGGTCGACTACTTGAAAGAGGTTAAATATTGAAGACAAACTTTGTCCGAATCAGGAGTCGACTATCAAATATATGATATCATCTAAATTAGTCAGATTGGTCGACTACTTGAAAGAGGCTGAGTATCGAAAACAAAAAAATTATTAATCAGGAGTCGACCATCAAAATTCTTATATCATCTAAATCACTCAGAATGGTCGACTACTTGAAAGAGGTTAAGTATAAAAGACAAACTTTTTCCGAATCAGGAGTCGACCATCAAAAATCTGATATCATTTAAATCACTCAGATTGGTCGACTACTTGAAAGAGGTTAAGTATCGAAGACAAAAAATTTCCGAATCAGGAGTCGACCATCAAAAATCTGATATCATCTAAATCACTCAGATTGGTCGACTACTTGAAAGAGGTTAAGTAATGAAGACAAACTTTTTCCGAATCAGGAGTCGACCATAAAAAATCTGATATCACTAAATCAGTCAGATTGGTCGACTACTTGAAAGAGGTTGAGTATCGAAGACAAAAAATACTGAATCAGGAGTCGACCATCAAAATTCATATATCATCTAAATCACTCTGATTGGTCGACTACTTGAAAGAGGTTAAGTATTGAAGACACACTTTTTCTGAATCAGGAGTCGACCATCAAAAATCTGATATCATCTAAATTACTCAGATTGTTCGACTACTTGAAAGAGGTTAAGTATCGAAGACAAACTTTTTCCAAATCAAGAGTCGACCATCAAAAATCTGATATCATCTAAATCACTCAGATTGGTCGACTACTTGAAAGAGGTTAAGTATCAAAGATAAAAAATTCCGAATCAAGAGTCGACCATCAAAAATATGATATCATCTAAATCACTCAGATTGGTCGAGTACTTGAAAGAGGTTAAGTATTGAAAACAAAAAATTTCCGAATCAGGAGTCGACATCAAAAATCTGATATCATCTAAATCAGTCAGATTGGTCGGCTACTTGAAAGAGGTTAAGTATCGAAGACAAAAAATTTCCGAATCAGGAGTCGACCATCAAAAATCTGATATCATCTAAATCACTCAGATTTGTCGACTACTTGAAAGAGGTTAAGTATTGAAGACAAACTTTTTCCAAATCAGGAGTCGACCATCAAAAATCTGATATCATCTAAATCAGATTGGTCGACTACTTGAAAGAGGTTAAGTATCGAAGACAAAAAAATTCCGAATCAAGATTCGACCATCAAAAATATGATATCATCTAAATCACTCAGATTGGTCAACTACTTGAAAAGGTTAAGTATTGAAGACAAACTTTTTCCGAATAAGGAGTCGACCATCAAAAATTTGATATCATCTAAATCATTCAGATTGGTCGACTACTTGAAAGAGGTTGAGTATCAAAGACAAAAAATTTCTGAATCAGGAGTCGACCATCAAAATTCTTATATCATCTAAATCACTCAGATTTGCCGACTATTTGAAAGAGGTTAAGTATCGATGACAAACTTTTTCCGAATCAAGAGTCGACCATCAAAAACATGATATCATCTAAATTACTTAGATTGTTCGACTACTTGAAAGAGGTTAAGTATCGAAGACAACCTTTTTCCAAATCAAGAGTCGACCATAAAAAATCTGATATCATCTAAATCACTCAGATTGGTCGACTACTTGAAAGAGGTTAAGTATCGAAGACAAAAAAATTCCGAATCAAGAGTCGACCATCAAAAATATAATATCATCTAAATAACTCAGATTGGTCGACTACTTGAAAGAGGTTAAATATTGAAGACAAACTTTGTCCAAATCAGGAGTCGACTATCAAATATATGATATCATCTAAATCAGTCAGATTGGTCGACTACTTGAAAGAGGCTGAGTATCGAAGACAAAAAAATTCTTAATCAGGAGTCGACCATCAAAATTCTTATATCATCTAAATCACTCAGATTGGTCGACTACTTGAAAGAGGTTAAGTATAAAGACAAACTTTTTCTGAATCAGGAGTCGACCATCAAAAATCTGATATCATTTAAATCACTCAGATTGGTCGACTACTTGAAAGAGGTTAAGTATCGAAGACAAAAAAATTCCGAATCAGGAGTCGACCATCAAAAATCTGATATCATCTAAATCACTCAGATTGGTCGACTACTTGAAAGAGGTTAAGTAATGAAGACAAACTTTTTCCGAATCAGGAGTCGACCATAAAAAATCTGATATCACTAAATCAGTCAGATTGGTCGACTACTTGAAAGAGGTTGAGTATCGAAGACAAAAAAATTCTGAATCAGGAGTCGACCATCAAAATTCATATATCATCTAAATCACTCTGATTGGTCGACTACTTGAAAGAGGTTAAGTATTGAAGACACACTTTTTCTGAATCAGGAGTCGACCATCAAAAATCTGATATCATCTAAATTACTCAGATTGTTCGACTACTTGAAAGAGGTTAAGTATCGAAGACAAACTTTTTCCAAATCAAGAGTCGACCATCAAAAATCTGATATCATCTAAATCACTCAGATTGGTCGACTACTTGAAAGAGGTTAAGTATCAAAGATAAAAAAATTCCGAATCAAGAGTCGACCATCAAAAATATGATATCATCTAAATCACTCAGATTGGTCGAGTACTTGAAAGAGGTTAAGTATCGAAGACAAAATATTTCCGAATCAGGAGTCGACCATCAAAAATCTTATATCATCTAAATCACTCAGATTTGTCGACTACTTGAAAGATGTTAAGTATTGAAGACAAACTTTTTCCAAATCAGGAGTCGACCATCAAAAATCTGATATCATCTAAATCAGATTGGTCGACTACTTGAAAGAGGTTAAGTATCGAAGACAAAAAATTTCCGAATCAAGATTCGACCATCAAAAATATGATATCATCTACATCACTCAGATTGGTCAACTACTTGAAAAGGTTAAGTATTGAAGACAAACTTTTTCCGAATAAGGAGTCGACCATCAAAAATTTGATATCATCTAAATCATTCAGATTGGTCGACTACTTGAAAGAGGTTGAGTATCAAAGACAAAAAATTTCTGAATCAGGAGTCGACCATCAAAATTCTTATATCATCTAAATCACTCAGATTTGCCGACTATTTGAAAGAGGTTAAGTATCGATGACAAACTTTTTCCGAATCAAGAGTCGACCATCAAAAACATGATATCATCTAAATTACTTAGATTGTTCGACTACTTGAAAGAGGTTAAGTATCGAAGACAACCTTTTTCCAAATCAAGAGTCGACCATAAAAGATCTGATATCATCTAAATCACTCAGATTGGTCGACTACTTGAAAGAGGTTAAGTATCGAAGACAAAAAAATTCCGAATCAAGAGTCGACCATCAAAAATATAATATCATCTAAATAACTCAGATTGGTCGACTACTTGAAAGAGGTTAAATATTGAAGACAAACTTTGTCCGAATCAGGAGTCGACTATCAAATATATGATATCATCTAAATTAGTCAGATTGGTCGACTACTTGAAAGAGGCTGAGTATCGAAAACAAAAAAATTATTAATCAGGAGTCGACCATCAAAATTCTTATATCATCTAAATCACTCAGAATGGTCGACTACTTGAAAGAGGTTAAGTATAAAAGACAAACTTTTTCTGAATCAGGAGTCGACCATCAAAAATCTGATATCATTTAAATCACTCAGATTGGTCGACTACTTGAAAGAGGTTAAGTATCGAAGACAAAAAATTTCCGAATCAGGAGTCGACCATCAAAAATCTGATATCATCTAAATCACTCAGATTGGTCGACTACTTGAAAGAGGTTAAGTAATGAAGACAAACTTTTTCCGAATCAGGAGTCGACCATAAAAAATCTGATATCACTAAATCAGTCAGATTGGTCGACTACTTGAAAGAGGTTGAGTATCGAAGACAAAAAAATACTGAATCAGGAGTCGACCATCAAAATTCATATATCATCTAAATCACTCTGATTGGTCGACTACTTGAAAGAGGTTAAGTATTGAAGACACACTTTTTCTGAATCAGGAGTCGACCATCAAAAATCTGATATCATCTAAATTACTCAGATTGTTCGACTACTTGAAAGAGGTTAAGTATCGAAGACAAACTTTTTCCAAATCAAGAGTCGACCATCAAAAATCTGATATCATCTAAATCACTCAGATTGGTCGACTACTTGAAAGAGGTTAAGTATCAAAGATAAAAAAATTCCGAATCAAGAGTCGACCATCAAAAATATGATATCATCTAAATCACTCAGATTGGTCGAGTACTTGAAAGAGGTTAAGTATTGAAAACAAAAAATTTCCGAATCAGGAGTCGACATCAAAAATCTGATATCATCTAAATCAGTCAGATTGGTCGGCTACTTGAAAGAGGTTAAGTATCGAAGACAAAAAATTTCCGAATCAGGAGTCGACCATCAAAAATCTGATATCATCTAAATCACTCAGATTTGTCGACTACTTGAAAGAGGTTAAGTATTGAAGACAAATTTTTCCAAATCAGGAGTCGACCATCAAAAATCTGATATCATCTAAATCAGATTGGTCGACTACTTGAAAGAGGTTAAGTATCGAAGACAAAAAAATTCCGAATCAAGATTCGACCATCAAAAATATGATATCATCTAAATCACTCAGATTGGTCAACTACTTGAAAAGGTTAAGTATTGAAGACAAACTTTTTCCGAATAAGGAGTCGACCATCAAAAATTTGATATCATCTAAATCATTCAGATTGGTCGACTACTTGAAAGAGGTTGAGTATCAAAGACAAAAAATTTCTGAATCAGGAGTCGACCATCAAAATTCTTATATCATCTAAATCACTCAGATTTGCCGACTATTTGAAAGAGGTTAAGTATCGATGACAAACTTTTTCCGAATCAAGAGTCGACCATCAAAAACATGATATCATCTAAATTACTTAGATTGTTCGACTACTTGAAAGAGGTTAAGTATCGAAGACAACCTTTTTCCAAATCAAGAGTCGACCATAAAAAATCTGATATCATCTAAATCACTCAGATTGGTCGACTACTTGAAAGAGGTTAAGTATCGAAGACAAAAAAATTCCGAATCAAGAGTCGACCATCAAAAATATAATATCATCTAAATAACTCAGATTGGTCGACTACTTGAAAGAGGTTAAATATTGAAGACAAACTTTGTCCAAATCAGGAGTCGACTATCAAATATATGATATCATCTAAATCAGTCAGATTGGTCGACTACTTGAAAGAGGCTGAGTATCGAAGACAAAAAAATTCTTAATCAGGAGTCGACCATCAAAATTCTTATATCATCTAAATCACTCAGATTGGTCGACTACTTGAAAGAGGTTAAGTATAAAGACAAACTTTTTCTGAATCAGGAGTCGACCATCAAAAATCTGATATCATTTAAATCACTCAGATTGGTCGACTACTTGAAAGAGGTTAAGTATCGAAGACAAAAAAATTCCGAATCAGGAGTCGACCATCAAAAATCTGATATCATCTAAATCACTCAGATTGGTCGACTACTTGAAAGAGGTTAAGTAATGAAGACAAACTTTTTCCGAATCAGGAGTCGACCATAAAAAATCTGATATCACTAAATCAGTCAGATTGGTCGACTACTTGAAAGAGGTTGAGTATCGAAGACAAAAAAATACTGAATCAGGAGTCGACCATCAAAATTCATATATCATCTAAATCACTCTGATTGGTCGACTACTTGAAAGAGGTTAAGTATTGAAGACACACTTTTTCTGAATCAGGAGTCGACCATCAAAAATCTGATATCATCTAAATTACTCAGATTGTTCGACTACTTGAAAGAGGTTAAGTATCGAAGACAAACTTTTTCCAAATCAAGAGTCGACCATCAAAAATCTGATATCATCTAAATCACTCAGATTGGTCGACTACTTGAAAGAGGTTAAGTATCAAAGATAAAAAAATTCCGAATCAAGAGTCGACCATCAAAAATATGATATCATCTAAATCACTCAGATTGGTCGAGTACTTGAAAGAGGTTAAGTATCGAAGACAAAAAATTTCCGAATCAGGAGTCGACCATCAAAAATCTGATATCATCTAAATCACTCAGATTGTTCGACTACTTGAAAGAGGTTAAGTATCGAAGACAAAAATTTCCGAATCAGGAGTCGACCATCAAAAATCTGATATCATCTAAATCAGATTGGTCGACTACTTGAAAGAGGTTAAGTATCGAAGACAAAAAATTTCCGAATCAAGATTCGACCATCAAAAATATGATATCATCTACATCACTCAGATTGGTCAACTACTTGAAAAGGTTAAGTATTGAAGACAAACTTTTTCCGAATAAGGAGTCGACCATCAAAAATTTGATATCATCTAAATCATTCAGATTGGTCGACTACTTGAAAGAGGTTGAGTATCAAAGACAAAAAATTTCTGAATCAGGAGTCGACCATCAAAATTCTTATATCATCTAAATCACTCAGATTTGCCGACTATTTGAAAGAGGTTAAGTATCGATGACAAACTTTTTCCGAATCAAGAGTCGACCATCAAAAACATGATATCATCTAAATTACTTAGATTGTTCGACTACTTGAAAGAGGTTAAGTATCGAAGACAACCTTTTTCCAAATCAAGAGTCGACCATAAAAGATCTGATATCATCTAAATCACTCAGATTGGTCGACTACTTGAAAGAGGTTAAGTATCGAAGACAAAAAAATTCCGAATCAAGAGTCGACCATCAAAAATATAATATCATCTAAATAACTCAGATTGGTCGACTACTTGAAAGAGGTTAAATATTGAAGACAAACTTTGTCCGAATCAGGAGTCGACTATCAAATATATGATATCATCTAAATTAGTCAGATTGGTCGACTACTTGAAAGAGGCTGAGTATCGAAAACAAAAAAATTATTAATCAGGAGTCGACCATCAAAATTCTTATATCATCTAAATCACTCAGAATGGTCGACTACTTGAAAGAGGTTAAGTATAAAAGACAAACTTTTTCTGAATCAGGAGTCGACCATCAAAAATCTGATATCATTTAAATCACTCAGATTGGTCGACTACTTGAAAGAGGTTAAGTATCGAAGACAAAAAATTTCCGAATCAGGAGTCGACCATCAAAAATCTGATATCATCTAAATCACTCAGATTGGTCGACTACTTAAAAGAGGTTAAGTAATGAAGACAAACTTTTTCCGAATCAGGAGTCGACCATAAAAAATCTGATATCACTAAATCAGACAGATTGGTCGACTACTTGAAAGAGGTTGAGTATCGAAGACAAAAAAATACTGAATCAGGAGTCGACCATCAAAATTCATATATCATCTAAATCACTCTGATTGGTCGACTACTTGAAAGAGGTTAAGTATTGAAGACACACTTTTTCTGAATCAGGAGTCGACCATCAAAAATCTGATATCATCTAAATTACTCAGATTGTTCGACTACTTGAAAGAGGTTAAGTATCGAAGACAAACTTTTTCCAAATCAAGAGTCGACCATCAAAAATCTGATATCATCTAAATCACTCAGATTGGTTGACTACTTGAAAGAGGTTAAGTATCAAAGATAAAAAAATTCCGAATCAAGAGTCGACCATCAAAAATATGATATCATCTAAATCACTCAGATTGGTCGAGTACTTGAAAGAGGTTAAGTATCGAAGACAAAATATTTCCGAATCAGGAGTCGACCATCAAAAATCTTATATCATCTAAATCACTCAGATTTGTCGACTACTTGAAAGATGTTAAGTATTGAAGACAAACTTTTTCAAAATCAGGAGTCGACCATCAAAAATCTGATATCATCTAAATCAGATTGGTCGACTACTTGAAAGAGGTTAAGTATCGAAGACAAAAAATTTCCGAATCAAGATTCGACCATCAAAAATATGATATCATCTAAATCACTCAGATTGGTCAACTACTTGAAAAGGTTAAGTATTGAAGACAAACTTTTTCCGAATAAGGAGTCGACCATCAAAAATTTGATATCATCTAAATCATTCAGATTGGTCGACTACTTGAAAGAGGTTGAGTATCAAAGACAAAAAATTTCTGAATCAGGAGTCGACCATCAAAATTCTTATATCATCTAAATCACTCAGATTTGCCGACTATTTGAAAGAGGTTAAGTATCGATGACAAACTTTTTCCGAATCAAGAGTCGACCATCAAAAACATGATATCATCTAAATTACTTAGATTGTTCGACTACTTGAAAGAGGTTAAGTATCGAAGACAACCTTTTTCCAAATCAAGAGTCGACCATAAAAGATCTGATATCATCTAAATCACTCAGATTGGTCGACTACTTGAAAGAGGTTAAGTATCGAAGACAAAAAAATTCCGAATCAAGAGTCGACCATCAAAAATATAATATCATCTAAATAACTCAGATTGGTCGACTACTTGAAAGAGGTTAAATATTGAAGACAAACTTTGTCCGAATCAGGAGTCGACTATCAAATATATGATATCATCTAAATCAGTCAGATTGGTCGACTACTTGAAAGAGGCTGAGTATCGAAAACAAAAAAATTATTAATCAGGAGTCGACCATCAAAATTCTTATATCATCTAAATCACTCAGAATGGTCGACTACTTGAAAGAGGTTAAGTATAAAAGACAAACTTTTTCTGAATCAGGAGTCGACCATCAAAAATCTGATATCATTTAAATCACTCAGATTGGTCGACTACTTGAAAGAGGTTAAGTATCGAAGACAAAAAATTTCCGAATCAGGAGTCGACCATCAAAAATCTGATATCATCTAAATCACTCAGATTGGTCGACTACTTAAAGAGGTTAAGTAATGAAGACAAACTTTTTCCGAATCAGGAGTCGACCATAAAAAATCTGATATCACTAAATCAGTCAGATTGGTCGACTACTTGAAAGAGGTTGAGTATCGAAGACAAAAAAATACTGAATCAGGAGTCGACCATCAAAATTCATATATCATCTAAATCACTCTGATTGGTCGACTACTTGAAAGAGGTTAAGTATTGAAGACACACTTTTTCTGAATCAGGAGTCGACCATCAAAAATCTGATATCATCTAAATTACTCAGATTGTTCGACTACTTGAAAGAGGTTAAGTATCGAAGACAAACTTTTTCCAAATCAAGAGTCGACCATCAAAAATCTGATATCATCTAAATCACTCAGATTGGTAGACTACTTGAAAGAGGTTAAGTATCAAAGATAAAAAAATTCCGAATCAAGAGTCGACCATCAAAAATATGATATCATCTAAATCACTCAGATTGGTCGAGTACTTGAAAGAGGTTAAGTATCGAAGACAAAATATTTCCGAATCAGGAGTCGACCATCAAAAATCTTATATCATCTAAATCACTCAGATTTGTCGACTACTTGAAAGAGGTTAAGTATTGAAGACAAACTTTTTCAAAATCAGGAGTCGACCATCAAAAATCTGATATCATCTAAATCAGATTGGTCGACTACTTGAAAGAGGTTAAGTATCGAAGACAAAAAATTTCCGAATCAAGATTCGACCATCAAAAATATGATATCATCTAAATCACTCAGATTGGTCAACTACTTGAAAAGGTTAAGTATTGAAGACAAACTTTTTCCGAATAAGGAGTCGACCATCAAAAATTTGATATCATCTAAATCATTCAGATTGGTCGACTACTTGAAAGAGGTTGAGTATCAAAGACAAAAAATTTCTGAATCAGGAGTCGACCATCAAAATTCTTATATCATCTAAATCACTCAGATTTGCCGACTATTTGAAAGAGGTTAAGTATCGATGACAAACTTTTTCCGAATCAAGAGTCGACCATCAAAAACATGATATCATCTAAATTACTTAGATTGTTCGACTACTTGAAAGAGGTTAAGTATCGAAGACAACCTTTTTCCAAATCAAGAGTCGACCATAAAAGATCTGATATCATCTAAATCACTCAGATTGGTCGACTACTTGAAAGAGGTTAAGTATCGAAGACAAAAAAATTCCGAATCAAGAGTCGACCATCAAAAATATAATATCATCTAAATAACTCAGATTGGTCGACTACTTGAAAGAGGTTAAATATTGAAGACAAACTTTGTCCGAATCAGGAGTCGACTATCAAATATATGATATCATCTAAATTAGTCAGATTGGTCGACTACTTGAAAGAGGCTGAGTATCGAAAACAAAAAAATTATTAATCAGGAGTCGACCATCAAAATTCTTATATCATCTAAATCACTCAGATTGGTCGACTACTTGAAAGAGGTTAAGTATAAAAGACAAACTTTTTCTGAATCAGGAGTCGACCATCAAAAATCTGATATCATTTAAATCACTCAGATTGGTCGACTACTTGAAAGAGGTTAAGTATCGAAGACAAAAAATTTCCGAATCAGGAGTCGACCATCAAAAATCTGATATCATCTAAATCACTCAGATTGGTCGACTACTTGAAAGAGGTTAAGTAATGAAGACAAACTTTTTCCGAATCAGGAGTCGACCATAAAAAATCTGATATCACTAAATCAGTCAGATTGGTCGACTACTTGAAAGAGGTTGAGTATCGAAGACAAAAAAATACTGAATCAGGAGTCGACCATCAAAATTCATATATCATCTAAATCACTCTGATTGGTCGACTACTTGAAAGAGGTTAAGTATTGAAGACACACTTTTTCTGAATCAGGAGTCGACCATCAAAAATCTGATATCATCTAAATTACTCAGATTGTTCGACTACTTGAAAGAGGTTAAGTATCGAAGACAAACTTTTTCCAAATCAAGAGTCGACCATCAAAAATCTGATATCATCTAAATCACTCAGATTGGTGACTACTTGAAAGAGGTTAAGTATCAAAGATAAAAAAATTCCGAATCAAGAGTCGACCATCAAAAATATGATATCATCTAAATCACTCAGATTGGTCGAGTACTTGAAAGAGGTTAAGTATCGAAGACAAAATATTTCCGAATCAGGAGTCGACCATCAAAAATCTTATATCATCTAAATCACTCAGATTTGTCGACTACTTGAAAGATGTTAAGTATTGAAGACAAACTTTTTCAAAATCAGGAGTCGACCATCAAAAATCTGATATCATCTAAATCAGATTGGTCGACTACTTGAAAGAGGTTAAGTATCGAAGACAAAAAATTTCCGAATCAAGATTCGACCATCAAAAATATGATATCATCTACATCACTCAGATTGGTCAACTACTTGAAAAAGGTTAAGTATTGAAGACAAACTTTTTCCGAATAAGGAGTCGACCATCAAAAATTTGATATCATCTAAATCATTCAGATTGGTCGACTACTTGAAAGAGGTTGAGTATCAAAGACAAAAAATTTCTGAATCAGGAGTCGACCATCAAAATTCTTATATCATCTAAATCACTCAGATTTGCCGACTATTTGAAAGAGGTTAAGTATCGATGACAAACTTTTTCCGAATCAAGAGTCGACCATCAAAAACATGATATCATCTAAATTACTTAGATTGTTCGACTACTTGAAAGAGGTTAAGTATCGAAGACAACCGTTTTCCAAATCAAGAGTCGACCATAAAAGATCTGATATCATCTAAATCACTCAGATTGGTCGACTACTTGAAAGAGGTTAAGTATCGAAGACAAAAAAATTCCGAATCAAGAGTCGACCATCAAAAATATAATATCATCTAAATAACTCAGATTGGTCGACTACTTGAAAGAGGTTAAATATTGAAGACAAACTTTGTCCGAATCAGGAGTCGACTATCAAATATATGATATCATCTAAATTAGTCAGATTGGTCGACTACTTGAAAGAGGCTGAGTATCGAAAACAAAAAAATTATTAATCAGGAGTCGACCATCAAAATTCTTATATCATCTAAATCACTCAGAATGGTCGACTACTTGAAAGAGGTTAAGTATAAAAGACAAACTTTTTCTGAATCAGGAGTCGACCATCAAAAATCTGATATCATTTAAATCACTCAGATTGGTCGACTACTTGAAAGAGGTTAAGTATCGAAGACAAAAAATTTCCGAATCAGGAGTCGACCATCAAAAATCTGATATCATCTAAATCACTCAGATTGGTCGACTACTTGAAAGAGGTTAAGTAATGAAGACAAACTTTTTCCGAATCAGGAGTCGACCATAAAAAATCTGATATCACTAAATCAGTCAGATTGGTCGACTACTTGAAAGAGGTTGAGTATCGAAGACAAAAAAATACTGAATCAGGAGTCGACCATCAAAATTCATATATCATCTAAATCACTCTGATTGGTCGACTACTTGAAAGAGGTTAAGTATTGAAGACACACTTTTTCTGAATCAGGAGTCGACCATCAAAAATCTGATATCATCTAAATTACTCAGATTGTTCGACTACTTGAAAGAGGTTAAGTATCGAAGACAAACTTTTTCCAAATCAAGAGTCGACCATCAAAAATCTGATATCATCTAAATCACTCAGATTGGTCGACTACTTGAAAGAGGTTAAGTATCAAAGATAAAAAAATTCCGAATCAAGAGTCGACCATCAAAAATATGATATCATCTAAATCACTCAGATTGGTCGAGTACTTGAAAGAGGTTAAGTATTGAAAACAAAAAATTTCCGAATCAGGAGTCGACATCAAAAATCTGATATCATCTAAATCAGTCAGATTGGTCGGCTACTTGAAAGAGGTTAAGTATCGAAGACAAAAAATTTCCGAATCAGGAGTCGACCATCAAAAATCTGATATCATCTAAATCACTCAGATTTGTCGACTACTTGAAAGAGGTTAAGTATTGAAGACAAACTTTTTCCAAATCAGGAGTCGACCATCAAAAATCTGATATCATCTAAATCAGATTGGTCGACTACTTGAAAGAGGTTAAGTATCGAAGACAAAAAAATTCTGAATCAAGATTCGACCATCAAAAATATGATATCATCTAAATCACTCAGATTGGTCAACTACTTGAAAAGGTTAAGTATTGAAGACAAACTTTTTCCGAATAAGGAGTCGACCATCAAAAATTTGATATCATCTAAATCATTCAGATTGGTCGACTACTTGAAAGAGGTTGAGTATCGAAGACAAAAAATTTCTGAATCAGGAGTCGACCATCAAAATTCTTATATCATCTAAATCACTCAGATTTGTCGACTATTTGAAAGAGGTTAAGTATCGATGACAAACTTTTTCCGAATCAAGAGTCGACCATCAAAAACATGATATCATCTAAATTACTTAGATTGTTCGACTACTTGAAAGAGGTTAAGTATCGAAGACAACCTTTTTCCAAATCAAGAGTCGACCATAAAAAATATGATATCATCTAAATCACTCAGATTGGTCGACTACTTGAAAGAGGTTAAGTATCGAAGACAAAAAAATTCCGAATCAGAGTCGACCATCAAAAATATAATATCATCTAAATCACTCAGATTGGTCGACTACTTGAAAGAGGTTAAGTATTGAAGACAAACTTTGTCCAAATCAGGAGTCGACCATCAAATATCTGATATCATCTAAATCACTCAGATTGGTCGACTACTTGAAAGAGGTTAAGTATCGAAGACAAAAAAATTCCGAATCAGGAGTCGACCATCAAAATTCTGATATCATCTAAATCACTCAGATTGGTCGACTACTTGAAAGAGGTT
This sequence comes from Clarkia xantiana subsp. parviflora, assembly GCA_036873135.1. Lineage (NCBI taxonomy): Eukaryota > Viridiplantae > Streptophyta > Magnoliopsida > Myrtales > Onagraceae > Clarkia > Clarkia xantiana. The sequence goes on from JAPTYO010000001.1 coordinate 16,899,021, forward strand.
AAGTATAAAAGACAAACTTTTTCTGAATCAGGAGTCGACCATCAAAAATCTGATATCATTTAAATCAGTCAGATTGGTCGACTACTTGAAAGAGGTTGAGTATCGAAGACAAAAAAATTCTGAATCAGGAGTCGACCATCAAAATTCATATATCATCTAAATCACTCTGATTGGTCGACTACTTGAAAGAGGTTAAGTATTGAAGACACACTTTTTCTGAATCAGGAGTCGACCATCAAAAATCTGATATCATCTAAATTACTCAGATTGTTCGACTACTTGAAAGAGGTTAAGTATCGAAGACAAACTTTTTCCAAATCAAGAGTCGACCATCAAAAATCTGATATCATCTAAATCACTCAGATTGGTAGACTACTTGAAAGAGGTTAAGTATCAAAGATAAAAAAATTCCGAATCAAGAGTCGACCATCAAAAATATGATATCATCTAAATCACTCAGATTGGTCGAGTACTTGAAAGAGGTTAAGTATCGAAGACAAAATATTTCCGAATCAGGAGTCGACCATCAAAAATCTTATATCATCTAAATCACTCAGATTTGTCGACTACTTGAAAGATTTAAGTATTGAAGACAAACTTTTTCCAAATCAGGAGTCGACCATCAAAAATCTGATATCATCTAAATCAGATTGGTCGACTACTTGAAAGAGGTTAAGTATCGAAGACAAAAAATTTCCGAATCAAGATTCGACCATCAAAAATATGATATCATCTACATCACTCAGATTGGTCAACTACTTGAAAAGGTTAAGTATTGAAGACAAACTTTTTCCGAATAAGGAGTCGACCATCAAAAATTTGATATCATCTAAATCATTCAGATTGGTCGACTACTTGAAAGAGGTTGAGTATCAAAGACAAAAAATTTCTGAATCAGGAGTCGACCATCAAAATTCTTATATCATCTAAATCACTCAGATTTGCCGACTATTTGAAAGAGGTTAAGTATCGATGACAAACTTTTTCCGAATCAAGAGTCGACCATCAAAAACATGATATCATCTAAATTACTTAGATTGTTCGACTACTTGAAAGAGGTTAAGTATCGAAGACAACCGTTTTCCAAATCAAGAGTCGACCATAAAAGATCTGATATCATCTAAATCACTCAGATTGGTCGACTACTTGAAAGAGGTTAAGTATCGAAGACAAAAAAATTCCGAATCAAGAGTCGACCATCAAAAATATAATATCATCTAAATAACTCAGATTGGTCGACTACTTGAAAGAGGTTAAATATTGAAGACAAACTTTGTCCGAATCAGGAGTCGACTATCAAATATATGATATCATCTAAATTAGTCAGATTGGTCGACTACTTGAAAGAGGCTGAGTATCGAAAACAAAAAAATTATTAATCAGGAGTCGACCATCAAAATTCTTATATCATCTAAATCACTCAGAATGGTCGACTACTTGAAAGAGGTTAAGTATAAAAGACAAACTTTTTCTGAATCAGGAGTCGACCATCAAAAATCTGATATCATTTAAATCACTCAGATTGGTCGACTACTTGAAAGAGGTTAAGTATCGAAGACAAAAAATTTCCGAATCAGGAGTCGACCATCAAAAATCTGATATCATCTAAATCACTCAGATTGGTCGACTACTTGAAAGAGGTTAAGTAATGAAGACAAACTTTTTCCGAATCAGGAGTCGACCATAAAAAATCTGATATCACTAAATCAGTCAGATTGGTCGACTACTTGAAAGAGGTTGAGTATCGAAGACAAAAAAATTCTGAATCAGGAGTCGACCATCAAAATTCATATATCATCTAAATCACTCTGATTGGTCGACTACTTGAAAGAGGTTAAGTATTGAAGACACACTTTTTCTGAATCAGGAGTCGACCATCAAAAATCTGATATCATCTAAATTACTCAGATTGTTCGACTACTTGAAAGAGGTTAAGTATCGAAGACAAACTTTTTCCAAATCAAGAGTCGACCATCAAAAATCTGATATCATCTAAATCACTCAGATTGGTCGACTACTTGAAAGAGGTTAAGTATCAAAGATAAAAAAAATTCCGAATCAAGAGTCGACCATCAAAAATATGATATCATCTAAATCACTCAGATTGGTCGAATACTTGAAAGAGGTTAAGTATTGAAAACAAAAAATTTCGAATCAGGAGTCGACCATCAAAAATCTGATATCATCTAAATCAGTCAGATTGGTCGGCTACTTGAAAGAGGTTAAGTATCGAAGACAAAAAAATTCCGAATCAGGAGTCGACCATCAAAAATCTTATATCATCTAAATCACTCAGATTTGTCGACTACTTGAAAGAGGTTAAGTATTGAAGACAAACTTTTTCCAAATCAGGAGTCGACCATCAAAAATCTGATATCATCTAAATCAGATTGGTCGACTACTTGAAAGAGGTTAAGTATCGAAGACAAAAAATTTCCGAATCAAGATTCGACCATCAAAAATATGATATCATCTAAATCACTCAGATTGGTCAACTACTTGAAAAGGTTAAGTATTGAAGACAAACTTTTTCCGAATCAGGAGTCGACCATCAAAAATTTGATATCATCTAAATCATTCAGATTGGTCGACTACTTGAAAGAGGTTGAGTATCAAAGACAAAAAATTTCTGAATCAGGAGTCGACCATCAAAATTCTTATATCATCTAAATCACTCAGATTTGTCGACTATTTGAAAGAGGTTAAGTATCGATGACAAACTTTTTCCGAATCAAGAGTCGACCATCAAAAACATGATATCATCTAAATTACTTAGATTGTTCGACTACTTGAAAGAGGTTAAGTATCGAAGACAACCTTTTTCCAAATCAAGAGTCGACCATAAAAAATATGATATCATCTAAATCACTCAGATTGGTCGACTACTTGAAAGAGGTTAAGTATCGAAGACAAAAAAATTTCGAATAAAGAGTCGACCATCAAAAATATAATATCATCTAAATCACTCAGATTGGTCGACTACTTGAAAGAGGTTAAGTATTGAAGACAAACTTTGTCCAAATCAGGAGTCGACTATCAAATATATGATATCATCTAAATCAGTCAGATTGGTCGACTACTTGAAAGAGGTTGAGTATCGAAGACAAAAAAATTCTTAATAAGGAGTCGACCATCAAAATTCTTATATCATCTAAATCACTCAGATTGGTCGACTACTTGAAAGAGGTTAAGTATAAAAGACAAACTTTTTCTGAATCAGGAGTCGACCATCAAAAATCTGATATCATTTAAATCAGTCAGATTGGTCGACTACTTGAAAGAGGTTGAGTATCAAGACAAAAAAATTCTGAATCAGGAGTCGACCATCAAAATTCATATATCATCTAAATCACTCTGATTGGTCGACTACTTGAAAGAGGTTAAGTATTGAAGACACACTTTTTCTGAATCAGGAGTCGACCATCAAAAATCTGATATCATCTAAATTACTCAGATTGTTCGACTACTTGAAAGAGGTTAAGTATCGAAGACAAACTTTTTCCAAATCAAGAGTCGACCATCAAAAATCTGATATCATCTAAATCACTCAGATTGGTAGACTACTTGAAAGAGGTTAAGTATCAAAGATAAAAAAATTCCGAATCAAGAGTCGACCATCAAAAATATGATATCATCTAAATCACTCAGATTGGTCGAGTACTTGAAAGAGGTTAAGTATCGAAGACAAAATATTTCCGAATCAGGAGTCGACCATCAAAAATCTTATATCATCTAAATCACTCAGATTTGTCGACTACTTGAAAGATTTTAAGTATTGAAGACAAACTTTTTCCAAATCAGGAGTCGACCATCAAAAATCTGATATCATCTAAATCAGATTGGTCGACTACTTGAAAGAGGTTAAGTATCGAAGACAAAAAATTTCCGAATCAAGATTCGACCATCAAAAATATGATATCATCTACATCACTCAGATTGGTCAACTACTTGAAAAGGTTAAGTATTGAAGACAAACTTTTTCCGAATAAGGAGTCGACCATCAAAAATTTGATATCATCTAAATCATTCAGATTGGTCGACTACTTGAAAGAGGTTGAGTATCAAAGACAAAAAATTTCTGAATCAGGAGTCGACCATCAAAATTCTTATATCATCTAAATCACTCAGATTTGCCGACTATTTGAAAGAGGTTAAGTATCGATGACAAACTTTTTCCGAATCAAGAGTCGACCATCAAAAACTTGATATCATCTAAATTACTTAGATTGTTCGACTACTTGAAAGAGGTTAAGTATCGAAGACAACCGTTTTCCAAATCAAGAGTCGACCATAAAAGATCTGATATCATCTAAATCACTCAGATTGGTCGACTACTTGAAAGAGGTTAAGTATCGAAGACAAAAAAATTCCGAATCAAGAGTCGACCATCAAAAATATAATATCATCTAAATAACTCAGATTGGTCGACTACTTGAAAGAGGTTAAATATTGAAGACAAACTTTGTCCGAATCAGGAGTCGACTATCAAATATATGATATCATCTAAATTAGTCAGATTGGTCGACTACTTGAAAGAGGCTGAGTATCGAAAACAAAAAAATTATTAATCAGGAGTCGACCATCAAAATTCTTATATCATCTAAATCACTCAGAATGGTCGACTACTTGAAAGAGGTTAAGTATAAAAGACAAACTTTTTCTGAATCAGGAGTCGACCATCAAAAATCTGATATCATTTAAATCACTCAGATTGGTCGACTACTTGAAAGAGGTTAAGTATCGAAGACAAAAAATTTCCGAATCAGGAGTCGACCATCAAAAATCTGATATCATCTAAATCACTCAGATTGGTCGACTACTTGAAAGAGGTTAAGTAATGAAGACAAACTTTTTCCGAATCAGGAGTCGACCATAAAAAATCTGATATCACTAAATCAGTCAGATTGGTCGACTACTTGAAAGAGGTTGAGTATCGAAGACAAAAAAATTCTGAATCAGGAGTCGACCATCAAAATTCATATATCATCTAAATCACTTTGATTGGTCGACTACTTGAAAGAGGTTAAGTATTGAAGACACACTTTTTCTGAATCAGGAGTCGACCATCAAAAATCTGATATCATCTAAATTACTCAGATTGTTCGACTACTTGAAAGAGGTTAAGTATCGAAGACAAACTTTTTCCAAATCAAGAGTCGACCATCAAAAATCTGATATCATCTAAATCACTCAGATTGGTCGACTACTTGAAAGAGGTTAAGTATCAAAGATAAAAAAATTCCGAATCAAGAGTCGACCATCAAAAATATGATATCATCTAAATCACTCAGATTGGTCGAATACTTGAAAGAGGTTAAGTATTGAAAACAAAAAATTTTCGAATCAGGAGTCGACCATCAAAAATCTGATATCATCTAAATCAGTCAGATTGGTCGGCTACTTGAAAGAGGTTAAGTATCGAAGACAAAAAAATTCCGAATCAGGAGTCGACCATCAAAAATCTTATATCATCTAAATCACTCAGATTTGTCGACTACTTGAAAGAGGTTAAGTATTGAAGACAAACTTTTTCCAAATCAGGAGTCGACCATCAAAAATCTGATATCATCTAAATCAGATTGGTCGACTACTTGAAAGAGGTTAAGTATCGAAGACAAAAAATTTCCGAATCAAGATTCGACCATCAAAAATATGATATTATCTAAATCACTCAGATTGGTCAACTACTTGAAAAGGTTAAGTATTGAAGACAAACTTTTTCCGAATCAGGAGTCGACCATCAAAAATTTGATATCATCTAAATCATTCAGATTGGTCGACTACTTGAAAGAGGTTGAGTATCGAAGACAAAAAATTTCTGAATCAGGAGTCGACCATCAAAATTCTTATATCATCTAAATCACTCAGATTTGTCGACTATTTGAAAGAGGTTAAGTATCGATGACAAACTTTTTCCGAATCAAGAGTCGACCATCAAAAACATGATATCATCTAAATTACTTAGATTGTTCGACTACTTGAAAGAGGTTAAGTATCGAAGACAAACTTTTTCCAAATCAAGAGTCGACCATAAAAAATCTGATATCATCTAAATCACTCAGATTGGTCGACTACTTGAAAGAGGCTGAGTATCGAAGACAAAAAAATTCTTAATCAGGAGTCGACCGTCAAAATTCCTATATCATCTAAATCACTCAGATTGGTCGACTACTTGAAAGAGGTTAAGTATCAAAGACAAAGTTTTTCTGAATCAGGAGTCGACCATCAAAAATCTGATATCATTTAAATCACTCAGATTGGTCGACTACTTGAAAGAGGTTAAGTATCGAAGACAAAAAATTTCCGAATCAGGAGTCGACCATCAAAAATCTGATATCATCTAAATCACTCAGATTGGTCGACTACTTAAAAGAGGTTAAGTAATGAAGACAAACTTTTTCCGAATCAGGAGTCGACCATAAAAAATCTGATATCACTAAATCAGACAGATTGGTCGACTACTTGAAAGAGGTTGAGTATCGAAGACAAAAAAATACTGAATCAGGAGTCGACCATCAAAATTCATATATCATCTAAATCACTCTGATTGGTCGACTACTTGAAAGAGGTTAAGTATTGAAGACACACTTTTTCTGAATCAGGAGTCGACCATCAAAAATCTGATATCATCTAAATTACTCAGATTGTTCGACTACTTGAAAGAGCTTAAGTATCGAAGACAAACTTTTTCCAAATCAAGAGTCGACCATCAAAAATCTGATATCATCTAAATCACTCAGATTGGTCGACTACTTGAAAGAGGTTAAGTATAAAAGATAAAAAATTTCTGAATCAAGAGTCGACCATCAAAAATATGATATCATCTAAATCACTCAGATTGGTCGAGTACTTGAAAGAGGTTAAGTATTGAAGACAAAAAATTTCCGAATCAGGAGTCGACCATCAAAACTCTGATATCATCTAAATCACTCAGATTTGTCGACTACTTGAAAGAGGTTAAGTATTGAAGACAAACTTTTTCCAAATCAGGAGTCGACCATCAAAAATCTGATATCATCTAAATCAGATTGGTCGACTACTTGAAAGAGGTTAAGTATCGAAGAAAAAAAATTTCCGAATCAAGATACGACCATCAAAAATATGATATCATCTAAATCACTCAGATTGGTCAACTACTTGAAAAGGTTAAGTATTGAAGACAAACTTTTTCCGAATCAGGAGTCGACCATCAAAAATTTGATATCATCTAAATCATTCAGATTGGTCGACTACTTGAAAGAGGTTGAGTATCGAAGACAAAAAATTTCTGAATCAGGAGTCGACCATCAAAATTCTTATATCATCTAAATCACTCAGATTTGTCGACTATTTGAAAGAGGTTAAGTATCGATGACAAACTTTTTCCGAATCAAGAGTCGACCATCAAAAACATGATATCATCTAAATTACTTAGATTGTTCGACTACTTGAAAGAGGTTAAGTATCGAAGACAACCTTTTTCCAAATCAAGAATCGACCATAAAAAATCTGATATCATCTAAATCACTCAGATTGTTCGACTACTTGAAAGAGGTTAAGTATCGAAGACAAAAAAATTCCGAATCAAGAGTCGACCATCAAAACTATAATATCATCTAAATAACTCAGATTGTTCGACTACTTGAAACAGGTTAAATATTGAAGACAAACTTTGTCTGAATCAGGAGTCGACTATCAAATATATGATATCATCTAAATCAGTCAGATTGGTCGACTACTTGAAAGAGGCTGAGTATCGAAGACAAAAAAATTATTAATCAGGAGTCGACCATCAAAATTCTTATATCATCTAAATCACTCAGATTGGTCGACTACTTGAAAGAGGTTAAGTATCAAAGACAAACTTTTTCTGAATCAGGAGTCGACCATCAAAAATCTGATATCATTTAAATCACTCAGATTGGTCGACTACTTGAAAGAGGTTAAGTATCGAAGACAAAAAAATTCCGAATCAGGAGTCGACCATCAAAAATCTAATATCATCTAAATCACTCAGATTGGTCGACTACTTGAAAGAGGTTAAGTAATGAAGACAAACTTTTTCCGAATCAGGAGTCGACCATAAAAAATCTGATATCACTAAATCAGTCAGATTGGTCGACTACTTGAAAGAGGTTGAGTATCGAAGACAAAAAAAATTTTATTCAGGAGTCGACCATCAAAATTCATATATCTAAATCACTCTGATTGGTCGACTACTTGAAAGAGGTTAAGTATTGAAGACACACTTTTTCTGAATCAGGAGTCGACCATCAATAATCTGATATCATCTAAATTACTCAGATTGTTCGACTACTTGAAAGAGGTTAAGTATCGAAGACAAACTTTTTCCAAATCAAGAGTCGACCATCAAAAATCTGATATCATCTAAATCACTCAGATTGGTCGACTACTTAAAGAGGTTAAGTATCAAAGATAAAAAAATTCTGAATCAAGAGTCGACCATCAAAAATATGATATCATCTAAATCACTTAGATTGGTCGAGTACTTGAAAGAGGTTAAGTATTGAATACAAAAAATTTCCGAATCAGGAGTCGACCATGAAAAATCTGATATCATCTAAATCAGTTAGATTGGTCGGCTACTTGAAAGAGGTTAAGTATCGAAGACAAAAAAATTCTGAATCAGGAGTCGACCATCAAAAAACTGATATCATCTAAATCACTCAGATTGGTCGACTACTTGAAAGAGGTTAAGTATTGAAGACAAACTTTTTCCGAATCAGGAGTCGACCATCAAAAATCTGATATCATCTAAATCAGTCAGATTGGTCGACTACTTGAAAGAGGTTAAGTATCAAAGACAAAAAAATTCTGAATCAAGATTCGACCATCAAAAATATGATATCATCTAAATCACTCAGATTAGTAAACTACTTGAAGAGGTTAAGTATTGAAGACTAACTTTTTCTGAATCAGGAGTCGACCATCAAAAATATGATATCATCTAAATCAGTCAGATTGGTCGACTACTTGAAAGAGGTTGAGTATCGAACACAAAATATTTCTGAATCAGGAGTCGACCATCAAAATTCTTATATCATCTAAATCAATCAGATTGATCGACTATTTGAAAGAGGTTAAGTATCGATGACAAACTTTTTCCGAATCAAGAGTCGACCATCAAAAATATGATATCATCTAATTTACTCAGATTGTTCGACTACTTGAAAGAGGTTAACTATCGAAGACAAACTTTTTCCAAATCAAGAGTCGACCATCAAAAATCTGATATCATCTGTTGGATCACGGTGGAACTCTGGTACGGACTTTGACGTCAATCCTAGCTCCTTTGCTCCACGCAATCCTGCAAGAGGGGATAGACCGGGCGGTGACCCAGAATCCCTCTCCGATGCTTAAATGAGTATCTCGTATGACTGGCAAGTAATAAACTCAGAGTGTATTCAACTCAACGTAAGTCTTTCTGAGGTGATCTCCTGCCTTTTATAGGCAAAGAGATGCCTCAGGTACCTGGCGAACCGTTAGGGGTGGTTAGCCCGTATCCCGCATATCTCAGACGTGATCTCGCGTATCTTAGCCATGCCCCGCGTATCTCGGCCACGCTCCGTGTATCTTAACCACGTTCTGCGTATCTCGGCCACGCCCCGCATATCTTGGCTTTATCCTCTGATAACGAGTCCCGACTCCCGTCGGGGACTCCAGAGTTATCTCGTTGTGTCACCGCTCGGGGCCCCTCGTCATCGTGACAGGGCCAATCATTCTCAGGGATTCATCATCGGGGCCTACTTAAAGGCTTCTTATCGGGAGCTTCCAGCTCCACTGTCGGAACCGACTCTGTCGGGACCTTGCCTCGTCGGGAACCCCCTTCGTCGGGACCCTTCTCCTAGGTCATCTTGACCTTCACTCTGGGCCTGGTGGGCCTGTTTGCCGTTTCCTCGCCGTTAAAGGGCCTGATGGCTATCGTCGGACCCATCATTTGCCCCCAAGACATGAGGGACTTTTAGTTCGTCGTGTCTTTCAACTCCCGATTTTCCAATATTAAAGTCGGGGATCTTTTCCTTGGTTCAGTTACTCAGTTTATCAGTCTTCTCCTCTACGTTTCCTCAGGATTTTGTAGATAACTGTTATATCCCAAGGGTCTTCTCGGTTTCCTAGTGCATTAAATGCAGCAGATAATGGAGTGACGTTTTCGACCCACGTGCCTGATTTTTCGCGCCCGTCCTTTTCTGAGAAAGTGCTTTTCAGGCCGTTTCATCATTACGCCCGTTGTCCTTCTGCACGTTTCATCTCAACGGTCCAGATTAAGACTCTTCGACTTCGACGACTCGGATCGAAGTGTCCTTTCAACCGTCTTCTTCGACTATAAAACCCTAGCCACAGTCACAATTTAACTTTTACCGTCTTCGAATTCTCAAAAGCTTTCTGCGATTCCTCTGCAATTCCAAGCTCTGTGATTTCGAAGGTCTTTGGAGTTTTCCCGATCATCTTTCCGGCGACGTTTCGTTCATCTCCTTCAACCTCTGCTTCATCATGTCTGGTAAGGAACCCTTCTTTATTGTTTGTTCGTCTTTTTCTTTCTAATTTTTCCAAGAGTCCCACTGTATTTTCTTGCCCTGGTTGCTTTTCAGACAGCGGTTCCAGCTCTGAGGGGAGAAAACCCTTTAATTTTTATTATGCTCCAAATGAGATTTCCAATACTGCCTATGATGCAGCTCTCCGAGAGGGTTGCATCACCATCGCCTGGGAACCTCGTTTCCCATATCCTAGGCATCGTCCCTCGAGTGACTCTGAGGTTACTCGTCCCCAGAAAGGGGAGGTGTTTGACTCTACGGGATAAATATCAGCGGGGATCAGGTTCCCCTTTTGCGGTAATCTGGTCGAGCTGTGCCATCATTACAGAACACACCCCACCACCTTTTCTCCCCATGCCATCCGCCTCTGGAACGCCTTTCAAGTCCTCTGTCTCCGACAGAAGTGGGTCTACAGCCTCCAACTCTTCAGAACCTTTTATGGGATGAAGTGCAACGAGGCGGGGGTTTGCGCCTTCTACCCCCGGATGCCTAAGTGGAGTAAGCAGCAGCTTGCCCGGTACGGTTGGACCAGTGACACCTGGAAGGTGGTCAAGGGTCGGGGACTCTTGATCGATACCGGGTCCGACAATAGTAGCTGGAAGAGGAGCTACTTCTTCATCCGTCACTCCTCCATTCCCTGGCCTCGCTGGGAGGTGGTAGCAGACCCTCCGCCTGCTTTCGACACTTATGCTGATGAGGATTTTGAGACTCTCCAACTTATCCAGCTCTATCGGTGGGAGGAGTCTTACACTCCTCTCAACGCCAACTCACTCGTGGAGCGGGACCTGGTGCACGCCGGGATCCGACTCCTCGACATTGTTTCTGGGGGCCAACTCTTCGACGGCCCTTCCAATATGGTTCCTTGGGTAAAATTCTAACTCTTTCTTTGTTTACTGTTTGCAGCCAAGAAGGTATCTGTGCTGACCGATCTGTTCCTTAAGCAGGGGGAGACTGATGCTGTCCGCCCCTCGCGGAAGAGGAAGTCTGCCAAGAAGGCTGCTGCCAGGTCGGGGTCTCCTCCAGCGGAGCAGCCCAAGCGGAAGCGGGTGGATCTGGACCAGCTCTTCAATGTCCAGAACGCTGAAGAAGGTAAACAACTACGACTTGCTATTAAATCGTACAAGAGGATGGTCCCGTCGGATTTGATTTCCTCGACCAAGGAAGGCTGCATTACTGACGTCAAAAGAATCCTTCGAGGCGAAACTCCCCGAGTCTTGAAGGCAGGCTACTATCATTATCGTGGGAAGGATCAATACGTCTCCCGACGTATCATTTGGTGTAAGAATCCCGATGAACTTCCTGACTACCTTTCTGAAGCTTCTTATCCTCCAGGTGCAGGTCGCTCGGGAGCTTCCTCGGGTGCTGCAGCTTCCGCAGACGCACCGCCTTCAGCGGGGGTGCCTTCCTCAGCTGGAGAGAAGGCTCCAACTGGCGAACAGTTTCGTCAGGTGGAAACTCTGGACTCCTCCGAGGAGACTGGCGGGGTTGACCCCCCTCAACAGCGTCGGGAGGCGGGGCAATCCCCCTTGAAACCAACCCCTCAGGGGCCGCCTCCTTCGTCTTCTCCGCAGCAGCGGCAACTCTCACCTATCCACGACTTCTCTCCTTCCCCTGTTCGGGGCGAGGCGGAGGCGTGCCCTTCCATTCCTCATCCTATCTCTCCCCTTGCTCTTGATGGGGACTTCTACCGGCCCTTCAATTCTTCACAGGCGAATGCCCCTTGGACTCCTATCCAGACGCTTCAGGGAGTCCCGCTTACACAAGGGAAACGGGACCAGGAGCTGGCCCTGCATCTGCTGGCGGGTTCTATTCTGCCTTCTATGCGGCATCCGATTTACCTCAATCGGACGCATATGCAGCGGGATATCAGGGATATGGCTGTGCGCCGCGTAGAGGTGAGACTTTGCTTCTTTCTTGTTGATGGTAGATCGAGTCGTTTGTTCATTAACATTTTTCCTTTTTATTGCAGGAGCTCGGGGACTACAACCGCCTCATCGGGTATATTATTGCCTATGATGAGGCCCGGGAGCGGGACCGAGGGGTCCGCGAGCAGCTTCAGGCGGAACTCAAGGCCTCCCAGTCTCTGCGGGGGAAGTTTGTCAAGGAGCAGGCTGCCCTTAATCAGAAGATTCGGGATCTTCAGCAGCAGATCGCGGACTTCGAGGGGCTCTTGAGGCAAGAGCGGCAGGAGCGGGGGGTGATTGTGGACAGGCTGACCCAGGAGAAGAAGGCTGCCGAGGACCAACTGGTTCTTGAGAAGAAGGCTTTGGAGGACCTAATCGCGGGGTTTCCTGCGCAGCTGGCCGAAGCGGAGGAAAAGGGCCGGAAGGACTATCGGAGGTCGAAGGGCTTTCAAGCTGATGCCATGAAGTTCTTTGGCGCAGAGGTGGAGAACACTCTCTTCAACGTGGTTGAGGAGCTGCACCTGGAGTATGGCGACGCCATCAACTTTGACAAGTCTCCTTCCCTCGCTCCCTTCGCGAAGAAGTATTTTACTCTTTCCGAGGAGAGTGACGGGGGGAATACTCCCGTAATTGTCGAAGACGCTTCTGAACTTCCAAGCGCGGACGCCCCGATAACTAATCCTCCCGAAGCCAATCCTGTGGATCCCTCTGCTACTGACTTCGCGGACCCAGCTGCTGCCGATGCTGCCGACAAGGACCAAGCTTGAATATTTTTATCTTTTAGGATCCTTGTATCTTCTTCTCTTTGTCATCATCGGGCCTTTGAGCCCTTATCAATATCAAACTTCTCTGGTTCCGATCTTTTGTTGCACTTCTCCGAGTGACTTTACTTATACGCGCTTAAGTCGAAGCTTCGACACTTAAGACATTCTCGTACGTCTTTCCCGACGATTTAATAACTTGCACCACTTAAGGCGACTTAACTCCATGCATCACTTAAGACGACTTAATTCTGCGCACCACTTAAGGCGACTTGGTTTCATGCATCACTTAAGACGACTTTCGGATACTTAGAATAAATCTAAGCATCATGCACCACTCAAGGCGACTTAGTCCCGCGCATCACTTAAGACGACTTTATATTACTTAGAATAAATCTAAGCATCGTGCACCACTCAAGGCGACTTTTCTCGTGCACCCCTGAAGGCGACTTTCATCGTGCACCACTGAAGGCGACTTTCATTGCGCACCGCTGAAGGCGACTTTTATCGTGCACCACTGAAGGCGACTTTCATCGTGCACCACTGAAGGCGACTTTTGTCGGGCGCCACTGAAGGCGACTTTCGTCGGGCACCACTGAAGGCGACTTTCATCGTGCACCACTGAAGGCGACTTTTAGATACTTAGAGTAAATCTAAATATTGTGCACCACTTAAGGCGACTTTCCTCATGCACCACTGAAGGCGACTTTCATCGTGCACCACTGAAGGCGACTTTCATCGTGCACCACTGAAGGCGACTTTCATCGTGCACCACTGAAGGCGACTTTCATCGGGCACCACTGAAGGCGACTTTCATCGTGCACCACTGAAGGCGACTTTCATCGTGCACCACTGAAGGCGACTTTTACACTTAGCATAAATCTAAGGACAACTCTTATTTGGAAGCAACCTCATTATTTATTGATGGCATAAGATTGGCTTACATCGAATTAAACGATAAATAGCATACACCACTTAAGGCGATTTTACATCGGGCACCACTTAAGGCGACTTTTTCGGGCACCACTTAAGGCGACTTTTTCGGGCACCACTTAAGGCGACTTTATCGGGCACCACTTAAGGCGACTTTCTTCAAGCATGGTGTTTCTTCAAGTGTTCGCCACTGAAAGAATGCTTTAATGTTCTGCCATCGAGGTCTTCCAACTTGTATGCATTTGGAGCTGGCATCCCCACGATCTTATAAGGTCCTTCCCATTTTGGTGACATCTTGTTGATTCGATCCAAAAGGGTGAACTCGTTGCGACGCCAAACCAGCTCCCCGACAAAGAACTGTCGGGACTTCACTCGCCGATTGTAGTACCTGGCCGTCGCTAAACGCATTCGAGCTTGGACTTCATCGGCCTCCCGCCTCTTCTCTTCGAGTAAGTCCAAGTCCAGACGTCTCACTTCGTCGTTCGTTAGGGGCTCGTAATATCTCATCCGATGGGACGCCACAGCTACCTCCACAGGTGCGACAGCTTCCGTGCCATAAACGAGGCCAAACGGAGTCTCCTCTGTTGATCGTTTGGGTGTCGTTCTAACAGCCCAAAGTACATTTTCCAGTTCATTCAGCCACTTGCCCTTCAAGGCGTAGACCCTCTTCTTCAGGCCATCCATCACGATTTTGTTGGCTGACTCCACCTGGCCATTAGTCTGAGCATGGCGTACGGAGGCGGTCCGATGCTCAATGTTCAATTCTTCCAGATACTCCCTCACCTGAGAGCCGTTAAACGGTGGGCCATTGTCGCTGATCACCACCTTAGGAATCCCGTATCTGGACACGATGTGGGTTTGGAGGAACTTGACGATCTGGTTCCCCGTTGTTCTGGCCAACGCCTTCGCCTCTATCCATTTCGAAAAATAATCGATAGCTACAAGTAAATACTTACATTGTCCTTGTGCTTGTGGAAGAGGTCCCACCAAGTCGATGCCCCACTGCGCGAAGGGCCAAGCGCTCTTGATGGATGTCAGGTTAGCGGCCGGAGCCACGATACTCGGGGCGTAACTCTGGCACGCGTCGCATGATCGGACCAACGCCGTTGCTTCTTTGTTCATCGTGGGCCAATAGTAGCCTAAGTTCAACACCTTCCTCAAAATGGATCGGGCCCCTTCGTGGCAAGCCGCGACCCCCTCATGCATTTCCTTCAGGATTCGATTGGTGTCGGGTTCTGCTACACACTTTAGGTACGGAGTCGAGAACCAGCCCTTCTTGTACAGCTGATTGTCCAGCATCACATAATTAGACGCGATCCGACATATCCTGTCCGCTGCTACCTTATCCTCGGGGACTGCCCCCGTAGTCAGATACGCGACTATCGGGGTCATCCAAGTGGGCTCTTCCTCCGATTTTGTCTCGATGGTGCACACCTGTGTTGGGTCGATGTTTGATAAGATCACCTTCTCCAGGAAGTGCACCTTCCGATTTTCTTCCAAGGGTGCCCCCAGGGCAAATTTGCTCAAGGCGTCTGCCTCTACGTTCTCCTCCCTCGGGATAGCCTCGATATCGAAGCTTTTGAAGCCCTCTCTCAAGGCTTGTACCTCTCGCAGATACTTTTTCATTATCGGACTCCTTGCTTCGTATCGCCCTTGAACCTGGTTCACGATTAAAGCTGCGTCGCACTTCACTCTTAAGTGATCGATTTTTAGGCCCGTGATAAGAGCTTCGTACTCCGCTTCGTTGTTTGTGGCCTTGAATGTTAAAGCCAAGGCGTATCGGAGCGGTTCACCTTCACCTGGTGGTATCAACAAGAAGCCCGCTCCTGATCCATCTGAACTCGCGGAGCCATCCGTGTACATCTCCCAGATATTTTCCTTGTTTGGCTGTTCTGATTGCTCTGCCCTCTCTGGTTGTACTTCTGTCGGGACTTCCATGGTTGCCCCCTCTACAGGGCCCGCTTCTTCCAGATCGGGGGCTGTAGACTCTGCTATGAAATCTGCTAACCCTGACCCTTAATGGCCGTTCTCGGAGCGAAGTGTATGCGAAATTCGCTAAGCTCTACTGCCCATTTCACTAATCTCCCCGACGCATCCGGTCGGTTCAAAAAATGCTTCAAAGGCTGGTTCGTTAGCACAGTGATCTCGTGTGCGTGGAAATATGGCCTTAGCTTCCGAGCAGTAATAATCAACGCAAAGAGGTACTTCTCAACGGTGGGGTAGTTCAATTCAGATCTGGCAAATGCCTTGCTTACATAATAGACGGGGACTTGATTACCCTCGACAATCTTTACTAACACAGAGCTAATTGCAAATTCAGAAACAGCCAAATAAAGGAAAAGCGGCTCGCCTGGAACCGGTTTTGCCAGCGGCGGGAGTGTGCGAAGGTGCTGCTTGAGTGCTTGGAACGCTTCTTCACATTTGGCGGTCCATTCGAATTTTTTGTTGGCCCTCAAGACTTCAAAAAACGGCATTGATCGGTCGCTGGCTTTGGACAAGAAGCGGTTCATTGCAGCTAGTCGGCCATTCAGTACTTGCACCTCCCGATGGTTTATCGGGGACTGCATCTCCTCGATTGCCCTCAGCTTCTCAGGATTCACTTCAATTCCTCTCTGACTCACCATGAAGCCCAAGAATTTCCCTGAGTGGACTCCGAAGGCGCATTTCGTCGGGTTCAAACGAACTTGATGGAGCCTCATCCGCTCAAACGCCATGGTAAGGTTGTGCACGTGATCCTCGGCTTGTCGGGACTTCACCAACATATCATCCACGTAAGCTTCCATGGTTTCTCCCAGCATATCTCCAAACAGTTTGTTCACCATCCGCTGGTAGGTTGCCCCGGCATTGATCAACCCGAAAGGCATGACATCGTAGTGATAGATGTCACTGTCTGCGTAGAACGCTGTGTGGGGGGCGTCTTCCTTAGCCATCTTGATCTGGTTGTAGCCCGAATATGCATCCATGAAACTTAACAGCTCATGTCACGATGTGGCATCCACCAGCTGGTCGATCCTCGAGAGTTGATAGCAGTCCTTTGGGCAAGCCTTGTTCAGGTCGCGGAAGTCAACGCACATTCGCCATTTCCCGTTGGTCTTCTTCACCAGCACTGGGTTGGCCACCCAAGTCTGGAATCGAAGCTCCTTAATGAACCCAGCATCGAGCAACCTGCCCACCTCCTGCTGAATCGCGATCTTCTTATCCGTGCCCATCGGACGCCTTTTCTGTGTGATAGGCTTGATCGCGGGGTCTATCTTCAGCTCGTGCACGATCACATCGGGGCTGATTCCCGGCATATCGCTGGGGGACCAGGCAAACAGCTCCTTGAACTCCTTCAACAAATCCACCAATTTTTGGGCTGTCTCTTCAGTTAGAGCAGACCCGATTTTCACCTTCCTCTGGGGTCCATCGATCTCGACTTCTTTCAGATCTTCTACGGGGGCGGGACGCCCAAACTCTTCTCTGGGATCTGTGTCTGTCTGGAGGACAGTCATAGCCTCTCGCCTCCTCCTCCGGGTGGCATTGACATAGCATTTTCGGGAAGCCACCTGGTCGCCTTTGACCTCTCCGACTCCGTGGTCGGTCGGGAACTTCATCTTTTGGTGCACAGTCGAGGCAACCGCCATCAGGGGATTGATGGTGGTTCTCCCGATAATTGCATTGTAGGTCCCTGCGGAATCAACCACGACAAACTCCACGTTCCTCCTTTCTGATTTCCACCCGCTACCAAACTCCACTGGTAAGGTGATTACCCCTAGCGGGTAGGAGGTTGAGCCAGAGAACCCGACCATCGGGAAGTTTGCCTCCTTTAGATCTTTCTTCGTCTTACCCATAGCCTCCAGTGCGTCCATGAATAGGATGTCGGAGGAGCTCCCCCCGTCGATTAGAATTCTCTTCATTTCGAACCCGTCTACATCCAAGGTTACCACCAAGGCATCGTCATGCGGAGTCTCCACGCCTATGAGGTCCTCCGACGAGAAGGAGATCACCATCTCTTCTTTCAAGGTCCAGGATCGGGACCTCTTACCCAGCACCACTGCTGTAGGGATTCTAGAGGCATAAACTTCTCGGGCGGATGAGGTATCACCTCCAGCAGCAAACCCTCCATGAATCACGTTGATAGTGCCCCGTCTCTCCTTGCGAGCACCGGATGACTCTGGATCGGTTCTTTTCTTCTTTGGGGACCGATCGCGGGATCGGGAACGGGACCGTGAACGGGACCGAGAGCGGGATCGGCACCGCTTATCCCCGACAAATTCTTTAAGCTTCTCCTTCTGGATCAGCTTTTCAATCTCCTTCTTCAGCTCCAGACAGTGATTGGTGTCGTGGCCATTTGCGCGGACCCCAGGAATTCTCAATCTTTCTTCGGGGGGTATCTGGAGATGCCTTGTCGTTCCATGACTGTCAGCACTTCCGCCATGGAGCAGTTGAGAGGAATGTCAAAATCCTCCCGCTTATCCTTCCTTGAAGAGCGTCTGTCGTCCCTCCGATCCGGACGACCTCGATTCTTGCCACTGTCGGGTTTACCCTTTGACTTACGATCGTCGAAAGGTTTACTTGACTGCTTCCCCTTGTTCGACTTTGGGGGTTCCAGTTCTCCCGCGGCTATCTTTGACTCCTGGACATCGATCTGCCGCTTCACCCTCTTCTGTAATGCCTCCATATTCCACACAGCTTTCTCAGCCACGCTGTGCATCAGGTCGGAGCCATAGGGGGCTGTCAGGTTCCGAATGAAGGTACGGATGGTTTCGCCCTCAGAGATTTCTTCATCTATCTCTGCTACGCTAGCTGTGTACCGCTGGTAATAATGAGCCAGCGATTCGTCGGGCCTCTGCACCACCTAGGTCAGGGACCTCACGCTCTTCAATAGACGCCTCCGACCCTCGTACTGCTGAATGAATCGATCGTGCATGTCTGCCCAGCAAGTGATGCATCCCGGGGGCAGACTAAAGAACCAAGTCAGGGCCCTTTCTCCCAGTGTGTTCGGGAACAACGTACACACTATGTCTTCACTTGGGGCTCTTCCCAGACACGCCATGAGGTGCTTCTGGACGTGGCGAACTGGATCTCCTTCGCCATCATACTCCTTTATCGTGGGGATGCCTAGCCCAGGCGGGGCTAGGGTATCAATGAGTCGGGGGACGAAGGGATGAGTGGATCGATCCCTCAGCTCCGACACCAGCGGCTTCTGTTCTCCCATACAGATGTTCACGATCTTTACCACCTGGTCAGGAGTGATGGGACCATTCAAGGGAATGGTCCTGTGCTGTACTGGTCCTGGCCCATCAACCACGAACCTCTCCGGCTGACCGGTCGCCCTACCTCTGTCTTGGCCTCGGGGCGGGGCTTCCTGTGCATTCTGACCCTCTGTCGGCAGGGTCGCTTCCTCCAACGGGGGCATCTCCTCCTGCCTCCTCGCAGCCTCTCTTCGATCCAAGAGAGCCTCTACAGCCGCCAGAAACATGGGCATGGCCTCTGCCACGGCCCTCGTCAAATCTGCAGCTGGGGGAGCCTCCTGCCCCCTGTTGTCCTGGTGCTGAGGGGCAACATCTTCGGGATGCGATCCATTGTGCCCTCCTGTCTGGGAGAGCTCAGCCGGGGGATGGTTCTGGTTTTCCTCTTGTTCTGGAACTGAATTCAGATTCGTTACAGCAGGGTGACGGGAACCACCGGATTGTCCCTGTCTTCTGTTCTTGCCAGCCACCATTGATCGAGTAGAAGGCATGTCAGCTTTTTGTTTGCTTCCCACAGACGGTGCCAATGTTGGATCACGGTGGAACTCTGGTACGGACTTTGACGGCAATCCTAGCTCCTTTGCTCCACGCAATCCTGCAAGAGGGGATAGACCGGGCGGTGACCCAGAATCCCTCTCCGATGCTTAAATGAGTATCTCGTATGACTGGCAAGTAATAAACTCAGAGTGTATTCAACTCAACGTAAGTCTTTCTGAGGTGATCTCCTGCCCTTTTATAGGCAAAGAGATGCCTCAGGTACCTGGCGAACCGTTAGGGGTGGTTAGCCCGTATCCCGCATATCTCGGACGTGATCTCGCGTATCTTAGCCATGCCCCGCGTATCTCGGCCACGCTCCGTGTATCTTAACCACGTTCCGCGTATCTCGGCCACGCCCCGCATATCTTGGCTTTATCCTCTGATAACGAGTCCCGACTCCGGTCGGGGACTCCAGAGTTATCTCGTTGTGTCACCGCTCGGGGCCCCTCGTCATCGTGACAGGGCCAATCATTCTCAGGGATTCATCATCGGGGCCTACTTAAAGGCTTCTTATCGGGAGCTTCCAGCTCCACTGTCGGGACCTTGCCTCGTCGGGACCCCCTTCGTCGGGACCCTTCTCCTAGGTCATCTTGACCTTCACTCTGGGCCTGGTGGGCCTGTTTGCCGTTTCCTCGCCGTTAAAGGGCCTGATGGCTATAGTCGGACCCATCATCATCTAAATCACTCAGATTGGTCGACTACTTGAAAGAGGTTAAGTATCGAAGTCAAAAAAAATCTGAATCAAGAGTCGACCATAAAAAATATAATATCATCTAAATCACTCAGATTGGTCGACTACTTGAAAGAGGTTAAGTATTGATGACAAACTTTGTCCAAATCAGGAGTCGACCATCAAATATCTGATATCATCTAAATCAGTCAGATTAGTCGACTACTTGAAAGAGGCTGAGTATCGAAGACAAAAAATTTCTTAATCAGGAGTCGACCATCAAAATTATTATATCATCTAAATCACTCAGATTGGTCGACTACTTTAAAGAGGTTAAGTATCAAAGACAAACTTTTTCTGAATCAGGAGTCGACCATCAAAAATCTGATATCATTTAAATCACTCAGATTGGTCGACAACTTGAAAGAGGTTAAGAATCGAAGACAAAAAATTTCTGAATCAGGAGTCGACCATCAAAAATCTGATATCATCTAAATCGATCAGATTGGTCGACTACTTGAAAGAGGTTAAGTATTGAAGACAAACTTTTTCCGAATCAGGAGTCGACCATCAAAAATCTGATATCACTAAATCAGTCGGATTGGTCGACTACTTGAAAGAGGTTGAGTATCGAAGACAAAAAAATTCTGAATCAGGAGTCGACTATCAAAATTCTTATATCATCCAAATCACTCTGATTGGTCGACTACTTGAAAGAGGTTAAATATCGAAGACACACTTTTTCTGAATCAGGAGTCGACCATCAAAAATCTGATATCATCTAAATTACTCAGATTGTTCGACTACTTGAAAGAGGTTAAGTATCGAAGACAAACTTTTTCCAAATCAAGAGTCGACCATCAAAAATCTGATATCATCTAAATCACTCAGATTGGTCGACTACTTGAAAGAGGTTAAGTATCAAAGACAAAAAATTCTGAATCAAGAGTCGACCATCAAAAATATGATCAGATTGGTCGAGTACTTGAGAGAGGTTAAGTATTGAAGACAAAATTTTTCCGAATCAATAGTCGACCAACAAAAATATGATATCATCTAAATCAGTCAGATTGGTCGACTACTTGAAAGAGGTTAAGTATCGTAGACAAAAAAATTCTGAATCAGGACTCGACCATTAAAAATCTGATATCAACTAAATCACTCAGATTGGTCGACTACTTGAAAGAGGTTAAGTATTGAAGACAAACTTTTTCCGAATCAGGAGTCGACCATCAAAAATCTGATATCATCTAAATCAGTCAGATTGGTCGACTACTTGAAAGAGGTTAAGTATCGAAGACAAAAACTTTCCGAATCAAGAGTCGGCCATCAAAAATATGATATCATCTAAATCACTCAGATTGGTCGACTACTTGAAGAGGTTAAGTATTGAAGACAAACTTTTTCCGAATCAGGAGTCGACCATCAAAAATCTGATATCATCTAAATCAGTCAGATTGGTCGACTACTTGAAAGAGGTTGAGTATCGAAGACAAAAATTTTGAATCAGGAGTCGACCATCAAAATTCTTATATCATCTAAATCACTCAGATTGGTCGACTACTTGAAAGAGGTTAAGTATCGATGACAAACTTTTTCCGAATTAAGAGTCGACCATCAAAAATTTGATATCATCTAAATTACTCAGATTGTTCGATTACTTGAAAGAGGTTAAGTATCGAAGACAAACTTTTTTCCAAATCGAGAGTCGACCAACAAAAATCTGATATCATCTAAATCACTCAGATTGGTCGACTACTTGAAAGAGGTTAAGTATCGATGACAAACTTTTTTCGAATCAAGAGTCGGCCATCAAAAATATAATATCATCTAAATCACTCAGATTGGTCGACTACTTGAAAAAGGTTATGTACTGAAGACAAACTTTTTCCGAATCAGGAGTCGACCATCAAAAATCTGATATCATCTATATCAGTCAGATTGGTCGACTACTTGAAAGAGGTTGAGTATCGAAGACAAAAAAATTCTGAATCAGGAGTCGACCATTAAAATTTTTATATCATCTAAATCACTCAGATTGGTCGATTACTTGAAAGAGGTTAAGTATTAAAGACAAACTTTTTCTGAATCAGGAGTCGACCATCAAAAATCTGATATCATATAAATCACTCAGATTAGTCGACTACTTGAAAGAGGTTAAGTATCGAAGACAAACGTTTTCCGAATCAAGAGTCGACCATCAAAAATCTGATATCATCTAAATCACTCAGATTGGTCGACAACTCGAAAGAGGTTAAGTTTCAAAGGGGCAGATCTTCTTGAAGTTAATTATCGACCACCAGAAATCTGATATCATCCAAATCACTTAGAATAGTCAACGACTCAAAAAGAAGATTAGGTCTTAAGGGTAAAATCCTTCTCAACGTTAATTATCGATCGAGTAGAAATCTTATATTTACTACAAAAGTCGTAAAAAGGTCTCCCTTCTATCATTGATAAACACGGCTTACATCAAGTCGGGGAAGATAAAAGACAATCTATACAGGAATTTTTCTACTATCCCTAGCCCTAGCCTCGGCGACTAAATATTCTCGAAGTGCCTCCACCTTCGAGAAGTCAAAATTGGGATCTATAGCCCTGATATCCTTAACCACCAAAGTGAAGGTCGAAAGAAGCATCTTGCCATGGCAGCGTCAGTCTGAAAATCAATACTGGCCTTATAACCAGAAATGATCTGCGAGGCAGGTCCCTTGTACTTCTCGACCTCGGTCTCCAGAACGGCGACTTCCTTCTTACAGGAAGCCACCTTGGTGCGAAGATTCTCCAGAACGGCACGAGATGCGGCGTACATTGTTGTACTCCGCATTGAGAACCAAGGAGGTCTTCAGGGTGTCCTTGCAGATGGAAAGCTCCTCGGCAGAATTGGCGAGAGCTTCGTTCAATTGAAGGGCCTCCCCTTTCAGTCGAGCAACCTCCTCTTGAAGATGTTGTGTCTCTCCTATCTCCGCCTCCACAGTGGCGAGTTTCCCTTTCAAAGAGGAAACCTCCTCATCCAGGTCAAGGATCAGACGGCCAACTTGCAGAAATCGCGAGTGGCCTAAGGAATACGACGAATTGGTAAAAAGTCGACTTTAAAACTACATAGACAAACAAAGGAATACATGGTCTTACCTTGGCATGTCGGTGTAAGAACAAGTGAGTAGCCTTGCTAGGTCTTTCGATGGGAAAGCGAGGGCGATCTTGAGGAGGGATGGAGGCATTCAAAAGTTGAAGGGCCAAGTCTCGGTTGGCAAGAGAGTGACCCTCCTTCAACTGGTACCCCTTCAAAGAGGCAAGGGGATCCCAGTCAACATTCCAAGACAAGGTCTCGGGGATAGAATGAAGCATCTTCCAATTTAAAGGAGGGCCTTCAAACTTCAAGCCCGTCATGGCTTGAGAAGTCGAGGACTCAGCAAGACCCTTACCCTTCGGGTCAACTTCTATAAAGGAAAAGTATTAGAGATACTTCGAGAAAGACGAAAGAAAGTGAAGTCAACAAAGTTCATACCTTTGGAGACTGGGGGGGAACTTAAAGTGGCAGGAGCAACCAAGGAGGCAGCCTCCTGAAATTCCGAGATAAGGGTGGCAACTGTCACCTTTGCCTTCTTAGTAGGCTTGGCACCGCCCTTGTACACCGCCCTCTTAGTTCTCCCTCGAGGAGTCTTCTCTACCACCTCAGCAACATCAGTGGGAACTCCCTCGAGAGTAGGTTGCTCAAGGACGACCTCGGTACTGGTCGCCGCAGGGTCTTCACTCCCGGGCACCCCTGTTGCCGCTTGATCACGAGCATCAAAAAGCTCCGTAGAAATACATACAGAAGGAAAAAGAAGATTCAAAAATGCAAATATGAAAAAAGAAAGATTACCCAGTTAATTGGGGGATCTTCAAGGCAAAGTCTAATTGATGCTCGAATAAGAGCCTCCTCTGTCGTATCATCGACAAAGCGCCACGGCTCAATACTCTCTGATGTAACGGCGGCATGGATCTCGCCAGTGGTGGCTAACTCCTCAGGAGTCAAGCCTTGAAGAGAGGGGGAACCATCGGTACCTATAGGACGAGTCACAGGCCAAGAAACGCCTTCTCGACAGAAAAAATAGTAATATTTCCAATTGGCGTTATAAGACTTAACCCCAATCACCAACTTCTTGGCCGACTCCCAGGAAAAGTGATCATCCGCAGGAGGCCATCGACCTTTGAAGCCAAACATTGATCCTTTGCTCTTTAACAACTGGAAGAAACATCGAAAAAGTTGAAGAGTGTATGTCCAGCTGTAGGTATCGCACAAACAACGGAAGCCCACCCAAAAACGGATGGCATTAACCGTGAGCTGACAGGGATGCACGCCATAGTGCTCACAAATTTCTTCCAGCTCTAGGCAAAAAGGGAATCGACGCCCCGCCTCGATTTGGCCCGTGTAAACTGGGACTTCCCCAGATCGAGCTTGGTGACATTCCCCGATGGGACCACCATATCGAGGCCTTTCAGCATCGCTCAGGTTAGCCAACATCACAACTTTTATGAAAGCGGCACTCAATAATTTATTCTCCTTAAGAGGTTTGGAAAGAGAGGGAATGAAACCTTGGAACCTATCTTCGGGAAATTGAGCAGCCATTGGAGTCTTTGAGAGAGATTGAATAAAGGAGGCTTCTCGATTAGGATCGGAAGGACCAGCAGTAGCTCTCCTATTAAAATCCTCTCTTCAGGAGTGCAAGATTGAGGTGAGTTTGGGTTGATGAAAAAAGCACTATATTGGTTCGCCAGAGTGAATGAAGAACAAGAGCAGAAGTAAAAAATGAGAGTGAAACAGTAGTATTTATACTAAAGTCTCCGCCGCTTAGATAACTTCCCAAGGAAGCCTTCCCTAGGTCATCATTTATTGGTGCACTCACTGACAACGTGATCGTTGTCTAGAGAACCGTTGCAAATTTACTAAGACGACTCTTGAGCTTCTCCAAAATCACCCAACGGTCAAAAATTCATTAGCCAAGGGCCACATCTCGACTAAAGACACCTGTCTCGACCTAAAAAATCAGAAGTTTTCAAACTGATGGCCAAATTGGATACCGAATCTCGCTAATAGATCCTGGAGGTTATGATTAAAAGGATAGGACAGTATGAAGTCGAGTACGTTTGAAGGCGAGACTAAAGAAAAAAAAATTCGTCGACCATTCCTTTTCAGAATGACAAGGTAAAGACAAATGGTCGATGAATATATATGAAGAAGTCGAATTTCGAAGAACGACTAACAAAAGAAGGCGACTAAATCACTCAAGGATCTCCTATTAAGGTATGAGTCGAGTCGATAGCCAAAACACCACTGAAGAAACCCTCCTCTTAAGGAAAGGGACGGGTGGCGACCTGCTCTAGCCGCCATGAAGAAACCCTCTTCTTAAGGAAAGGGACAGGTGGCGACCTGCTTTCAGCCGCTAAAGGGAAACCTTCCCAGCTAAGGAAAGATGAAGTGGCGACCTACTTGTCACCATCTTATATCAACTCTGGACTAAAACCCTCCCAAGAGGGTAGCCGCCATTTGATGTCGGTAATACCTCCCTATAAATAGGGGAACATTATATGTATTTTACAATCTTGATTCTCATACTTTACAATACTCTTTCTAAATCCATTACTGGCTTAAGCTTCAGAGTGGAATAAGGGGCCATCCCCACCCCTTTTCAGGTCCTCGCCTAGAACAAAGCTCCTAAAGGAAACTAAGTACCCGAGAAGTCGAGAAAGATACCTAAAAGAGTTAGCTCCCGGCGAGACCTCGAAGTCCACTACTAGAAGTTCCAGGCTACGTCATCTTGATCCCAACAGGCATCAGCTGCTAGGATGCAAAATGTTGTCAACAAATAATCTAACATTGATGGATATACACACGATTGGACCCAACTAAGGCTCGAACTTGGTCGCCCCGCCGACCTCGAGGTAAACCCACTATATCCAGAAGAGTATACGCCACATTCCGGTTGCCATAAAACGATCGAACTTGTTCGGTTGCGTTGACCCCGTCCAAGGGCCCCCCGTACCCCCCCCCCCCCCCCCGACGACCGGACACTACTGTCCGGGGCACCCGCGTATACCTGACCTCTCTAAATCAATGTGTGGGCCCCACTTAAAAATGTGGGCCCCTCTGGTGCCCAAATCCAAAACTCTATAAATAGGGTCTAGGTCCTTCATTTCAAACTTAATCTCGGATTAGGACACCGGAGCTCTGACTTCTCTCTACATTTTATCTCTCTAGAATTAATGTCTGACTTAGGCATCGAAGAGGGTTCGCCAGAGACACCCCCCCCCCTCTCTTTGGCACTGCCCTTTGTGCAGGTCCGCCAGGCACGGAGTGGGATTGATCGTAACATGAAGATTGGAGGAACGTGACTCGACGCAAGGCCGCCAAGATCGGACCCCGGACGAGCTTGTTCCATCATTGGCGTCGTCTGTGTGATTTGAACAAAAAGCCGTTGATAAGATACCTAAGTGCCTGCCGCGATTTTCATGCACGGAGGGTTCACTACAAGAGGTGAGTCGTCCAGTACACGCGATGCGCCTCACAGATAGAAGATTACATGATTGAAGTCGTGGATGCATCTCAATTGTTAGAAGGCGGAACTCATTTTTCCAAAGGAAATATGAAGTATACGATGCACCCGCCTACAAATGTGTTGGTCATCAAAACAAGGATAGGTAACGAACCTCCTCCCGAGGATTCGAGACCACCACGTCATCCAAGTAACAAGGTACCAAGGGTAGTAAGGCAGGTAGTGGAACCACATATACCAGCCCCTCAGGAAGTGCCACCAATGCCTGCTCCTAAAGAGATACCACATGTCCAAGAGACGCAACAGGAACCGCCAGTTCCTAATGCTCAGCAGGTAACTCCGGTGTCGATACCACAATAAGATTCGTATGATGCATCTACGTCGTCGATACAACGCCATCCGAGTAAGAGCATTGCGACTAGTGCTACCTCGCATCCTAGGAGGACCTACCATAAGAACCCCCCTCAACGCTTTCTTTATGGCATGCCGCCATAAGATCAACCATTTGGGGTGACCGGTGATACAATCCCATCAAATGTTATACCAATGTTAACCTCCAATAAAAGAAGGATTCATGTCAGCTATAGATGAATGATAGCATACCCCGAGGAAAGGAGAGCCAGAAGATACGGACCACTACCAGTGGCTCCGACTGACCAAGCACCCACCAAGGGACATTCCAAGAATAGATCAAAGTGAGGGACATCGTCCCGACAACTCGACAAGGCAACCGCCTACTCATGATACAGCACGACATGTCCCAACCCCTCGTGCAAGACAACCCTCGGTACTTCTCTCCCAGTGACAACATAGGGACAGGACAAGACTTTAAGCTTGGAACTCATGGAGTGCCACACTATGTTACCACATCCCTACTACCACGGGGAGACTTATGGACATGCGTTGTGGAGTGAGATCACACACAGCATGTACAGAAGATATACCTCCATATAGTGCGCCTTGGCAAGGATGCAACCTTATATTACTCAAGAGGGAAGGAACACGTGCAATCTAATAAAGGAAGACAGTTATATTACCAAGGAAGCAGGGGATATCAACACCCCAAAACCTGTATCCTTCCCATATCCTCTTATTAAATTTAATGGCATAACAATTTAACTCCCTGAAAGGGGAAGATATTTGATACTTGATACAATCTTGTTTTCCAAGAATGACCCTTCCGGATGTCTTCAGGCTCCGTAATATATATATACACAGGTTGACTACTAGAAGAGTCCATCAAAACGCCCCCACCAACCAAGAGAGACGTCGCCAAGGCTACACGTCATAGACAAACAAAAGCATTGTCACCAATCAAAACATCGCCGCCTACAAACTGTCTTGTTCACACATGTTTGATCGACACCACCAGTTGATTAGCCTCCTCAAAGGAACGCATGAGGAGCAGATTTCTCATTCTCAAAGGGCATCTATAAGGTCAAGACTCTGAGAAAACATCACTAAGATGGAAGGTTCACTTCCAAAAAGGAGTTGAGAGCTCTCAGTATCCTATGAAATAACTACCATGAAAATCACAAAGTACCAATCATTCGCTACAACCCTCCACTAAGGGTCTTAGCGTCAAGATTTGCTAGAAGACACTATCTCATGTTGATATGCAAGGGGGGTACCACCCAAGTGACAATGTGCTTTCCCCGTGAAACAAAGAGATTACCTATAAGCATAAGAAGGAGCAACCACGAGAATACTTCTTCACAAGATTGGAAAAACCATACTACATGGACAACTCTCACTCTCATGGAAAAACATCCCCAACTCACCTATATGATATCACAAAGCATTCAGTAGGTACGATTGCACCTGGTATCTCATCCCAAGTAAGGGAACACACTTCTATTAAGGATTTTACAAGGCCCCGATCCTAGCAGTGAGAAGAGGACAGCATGGTCATCCGGTTCTCAAAAAGGGTATAGGGAAGGAGTTCAACAGACATCCTCCATACCCAGTTATTGACAATACTAGGAAAGATTCCGGAATACCTAATACCAGGGGACCTCCTTGATGGGTCCGACTACAGCCGTCAGGCCCTTTAACGGCGAGGAAACGGCAAACAGGCCCACCAGGCCCAAAATGAAGGTCAAGATGACCTAGGAGAAGGGTCCCGACGAAGGGAGTCCCGATGAGACAAGATCCCGACAGAGGGAGTCCCAATGATGAAAGGTCCCGGCAGAGTCGGTCCCGATAAGTGAGGTGGAAGCTCCCGATGAGAAGCCTCTAAGTAGGCCCCGATGATGAATCCCTGAGAATGATTGGCCCTGTCACGATGACGAGAGGCCCCGAGCAGTGACACAACGAGATAACTCTGGAGTCCCCGACGGGAGTCGGGACTCGTTATCAGAGGATAAGGCCAAGATGTGCGGGGCGTGGCCGAGATACGCGGAACATGGTTAAGATACACGGAGCGTGGCCAAGATACGCGGGGCATGGCTAAGATACTTGAGATCACGTCCGAGATATGCGGGATACGGGCTAACCACCCCTAACGGTTCGCCAGGTACCTGAGGCATCTCTTTGCCTATAAAAGGGCAGGAGATCACCTCAGAAAGACTTACGCTGAGTTGAATACACTCTGAGATTATTACTTGCCAGTCATACGAAATACTCATTTAAGCATCGGAGAGGGATTCTGGGTCACCGCCCGGTCTATCCCCTCTTGCAGGATTACGTGGAGCAAAGGAGCTAGGATTGCCGTTCGAGTCCGTACCGGAGTTCCACCGTGATCCAACATTGGCGCCGTCTGTGGGAATCAAACAAAAAGCTGATATGCCTTCTACTCGATCGATGGCGGCTGGCAAGAACAGAAGACAGGGACAATCCGGTGGTTCCCGCCACCCCGCTGCAACGAATCTGGATTCAGTACCGGAACAGGAGGAAAACCAGAATCATCCTCCGGCTGAGCTCTCCCAGACAGGGGGGCACAACGGAGATCCCGAAGACATTTCTCCTCAGCACCAGGGCAATAGGGGGCAGGAGGCTCCCCCGGCTACAGTCTTGACAAGGGCCGTGGCGGAAGCCATGCCCATGTTTCTGGCGGCTGTAGAGGCTCTCTTGGATCGAAGAGAGGCTGCGAGGAGGCAGGAGGAGATGCCCCCATTGGAGGAAGCGACCCCACCAACAGAGGGTCGAAACGCACAGGAAGCCCCGCCCCGAGGCCAGGACAGAGGTAGGGCAACCGGTCAGCCGGAAAGGTTCGTGGTTGATGGACCAGGACCAGTACAGCACAGGACCATTCCCCTGAATGGTCCCATCACTCCCGACCAGGTGGTAAAGATCGTGAACATCTGTATGGGAGAGCAGAAGCCGCTGGTGTCGGAGCTAAGGGATCGATCCACTCATCCCTTCGTCCCCCGACTCAATGACACCCTAGCCCCGCCTGGGCTAGGCATCCCCACGATAAAGGAGTATGATGGCGAAGGAGATCCAGTTCGCCATGTCCAGAAGCACCTCATGGCGTGTCTGGGAAGAGCCCCAAGTGAAGACATAGTGTGTACATTGTTCCCGAACACACTGGGAGAAAGGGCCCTGACCTGGTTCTTTAGTCTGCCCCCAGGCTGCATCACTTGCTGGGCAGACATGCACGATCGATTCATTCAGCAGTATCAGGGTCGGAGGCGTTTGTTGAAGAGCGTGAGGTCCCTGACCCAGGTGGTGCAGAGGCCCGACGAATCGCTGGCTCATTATTACCAGCAGTACACAGCCAGCGTAGCAGAGATAGACGAAGAAATCTCGGAGGGCGAAACCATCCGTACCTTCATTCGGAACCTGACAGCCCCCTATGGCTCCGACTTGATGCACAGCGTGGCTGAGAAGGATGTGTGGAATATGAAGGCATTACAGAAGAGGGTGAAGCGGCAGATCGATGTCCAGGAGTCAAAAATAGCCGCGGGAGAACTGGAGCCCCCAAAGTCGAACAAAGGGAAGCAGTCGGTTAAGCCTTTCGACGATCGTAAGTCAAAGGGTAAACCCGACAGTTGCAAGAATCGAGGTCGTCCGGATCGGAGGGACGATAGGCGTTCTTCAAGGAAAGATAAGCGGGAGGACCTTGATATTCCTCTCAACTGCTCCATGGCGGAGGTGCTGACAGTCATGGAACGACAAGGTATCTCCAGGTACCCTCCAAGGTATCCCGTACGGATCGCTACTGTAGATTCCACCGGGCAAATGGTCACGACACCAATCACTGTCGGGAACTGAAGAAGGAGATTGAAAAGCTAATCCAGAAGGGGAAGCTCAAGGAATTCGTCGGGGATAAACGGTGTCGATCCCGCTCTCGGTCCCGATCGCGGTCCCGTTCCCGATCCCGCGATCGGTCCCCGAATAAGAAGAGAACTGATCCAGAGTCATCCGGTGCTCGCAAGGAGAGACGAGTTATCAACGTGATTCATGGAGGATTTGCTGCCGGGGGTGATACCTCATCCGCCCGAGAGGTCTACGCCTCTAGGATCCCTACGGCAGTGGTACTGGGTAAAAGGTCCCGATCTTGGACCTTGAAAGAAGAGATGGTAATCTCCTTCTCGTCGGAAGACCTCATAGGCGTAGAGACCCCGCACGACGATGCCTTAGTGGTAACTTTGGATGTAGACGGGTTCGAGATGAAGAGAATTCTAATCGACGGAGGGAGCTCCTCCGACATTCTGTTCATGGACGCGCTGGAAGCTATAGGAAAGACAAAGAAAGACCTGAAGGAAGCAAACTTCCCGATGGTCGGGTTCTCTGGCTCAACCTCCTACCCGCTAGGAGTAATCACCTTACCAGTGGAGTTTGGTAGTGGGTGGAAATCAGAAAGGAGGAACGTGGAGTTTGTCGTAGTTGATTCCGCAGGGACCTACAACGCGATTATCGGGAGAACCACAATTAATCCTCTGATGGCGGTTGCCTCGACTGTGCACCAGAAGATGAAGTTCCCGACCGACCACGGAGTTGGAGAGGTCAAGGGCGACCAGGTGGCTTCCCGAAAATGCTATGTTAATGCCACCCGGAGGAGGAGGCGAGAGGCCATGACTGTCCTCCAGACAGACACAGATCCCAGAGAAGAGTTTGGGCATCCCGCCCCCGTAGAAGATCTGAAAGAGGTCGAGATCGATGAACCCCAGAGGAAGGTAAAAATCGGGTCTGCTCTGACTGAAGAGACAGCCCAAAAATTGGTGGAGTTGTTGAAGGAGTTCAAGGAGCTGTTTGCCTGGTCCCCTAGCGATATGCCAGGAATCAGCCCCGATGTGATCGTGCACGAACTGAAGATAGACCCCGCGATCAAGCCTATCACCCAGAAAAGGCGTCCGATGGGCACGGATAAGAAGATCGCGATCCAGCAAGAGGTGGGCAGGTTGCTCGATGTTGGGTTCATTAAGGAGCTCCGATTCCAGACTTGGGTTGCCAACCCAGTGCTGGTGAAGAAGACTAACGGGAAATGGCGAATGTGTGTGGACTTCCGCGACTTGAACAAGGCTTGCCCAAAGAACTGCTATCCACTCCCGAGAATCGACCAGCTGGTGGATGCCACATCGGGACATGAGTTGTTAAGTTTCATGGATGCGTATTCAGGCTACAACCAGATCAAGATGGCCAAGGAAGACGCCCCCCACACAGCATTCTACGCGGACAGTGACATCTATCACTACGATGTCATGCCTTTCGGGTTGATCAATGCCGGGGCAACCTACCAACGGATAGTGAACAAACTGTTTGGAGACATGCTGGGAGAAACCATGGAAGCTTACGTGGATGATATGCTGGTGAAGTCCCGACAAGCCAAGGATCACGTGCACAACCTTACAATGGCGTTTGAGCGGATGAGGCTCCATCAAGTTCGTTTGAACCCGACGAAATGAGCCTTCGGAGTCCACTCAGGGAAGTTCTTGGGCTTCATGGTGAGCCAAAGAGGAATTGAAGTGAATCCTGAGAAGCTGAGGGCAATCGAGGAGATGCAGTCTCCGATAAACCATCGGGAGGTGCAAGTGCTGAATGGCCGACTAGCTGCAATGAATCGCTTCTTGTCCAAAGCCAGCGACCGATCAAGGCCGTTTTTTGAAGTCTTGAGGGCCAACAAAAAATTCGAATGGACCGCCAAATGTGAAGAAGCGTTCCAAGCACTCAAGCAGCACCTTCGCACACTCCCGCCGCTGGCGAAACCGGTTCCAGGCGAGCCGCTCTTCCTTTATTTGGTTGTTTCTGAATTTGCCATTAGCTCTGTGTTAGTAAAGATTGTCAAGGGTAATCAAGTCCCCGTCTATTATGTAAGCAAGGCATTTGACAAATCTGAATTGAACTACCCCGCCGTTGAGAAGTACCTCTTTGCGTTGATTATTACTGCTCGGAAGCTAAGGCCATATCTCCACGCACGCGAGATCACTGTGCTAACGAACCAGCCTTTGAAGCATTTTTTGAACCGACCGGATACGTCGGGGAGATTAGTGAAATGGGCAGTAGAGCTTAGCGAATTTCGCATACACTTCGCTCCAAGGACAGCCATTAAGGGCCAAGCATTAGCAGATTTCATAGCAGAGTCTACAGCCCCCGATCTGGAAGAAGCGAGCCCTGTAGAGGGGGCAACCATGGAGGTCCCGACAGAAGAACAACCAGAGAAGGCAGAGCAATCAGAACAGCCAAACAAGGAAAATACCTGGGAGATGTACACAGATGGCTCCGCGAGTTCAGACGGATCAGGAGCGGGCTTCTTGTTGATACCACCGGGTGAAGGTGAACCGCTCCGATATGCTTTGGCTTTAACATTCAAGGCCACAAACAACGAAGCGGAGTACGAAGCTCTTATAACGGGCCTAAAAATCGCTAAAGGCACTGGAATCGACCACTTAAGAGTGAAGTGCGACGCAGCTTTAATCGTGAACCAGGTTCAAGGGCGATACGAAGCAAGGAATCCGATAATGAAAAAGTATCTGCGAGAGGTTCAAGCCCTGAGAGAGAATTTCAAAAGCTTCGATATCGAGGCT
This sequence comes from Clarkia xantiana subsp. parviflora, assembly GCA_036873135.1. Taxonomy (NCBI): domain Eukaryota; kingdom Viridiplantae; phylum Streptophyta; class Magnoliopsida; order Myrtales; family Onagraceae; genus Clarkia; species Clarkia xantiana. The sequence goes on from JAPTYO010000001.1 coordinate 16,933,093, forward strand.
ATCCCGAGGGAGGAGAACGTAGAGGCAGACGCCTTGAGCAAATTTGCCCTGGGGGCACCCTTGGAAGAAAATCGGAAGGTGCACTTCCTGGAAAAGGTGATCTTATCGAACATCGACCCAACGCAGGTGTGCACCATTGAGACAAAATCGGAGGAAGAGCCCACCTGGATGACCCCGATAGTCGCGTATCTGACTACGGGGGCAGTCCCCGAGGATAAGGTAGCAGCAGACAGGATATGTCGGATCGCGTCTAATTATGTGATGCTGGACAATCAGCTGTACAAGAAGGGCTGGTTCTCGACTCTGTACTTGAAGTGTGTGGCAGAACCCGACACCAGTCGAATCCTGAAGGAAATGCATGAGGGGGTCGCAGCTTGTCACGAAGGGGCCCGATCCATTATGAGGAAGGTGTTGAACTTGGGCTACTATTGGCCCACGATGAACAAAGAAGCAGCGGCGTTGGTCCGATCATGCGACGCGTGCCAGAGGTACGCCCCGAGTATCGTGGCCCCAGCCGCCAATCTGACATCCATCAAGAGCGCTTGGCCCTTCACGCAGTGGGGCATCGACTTAGTGGGACCTCTTCCACAAGCACAAGGACAATGTAAGTATTTACTTGTAGCTATCGATTATTTTTCGAAATGGATAGAGGCGAAGGCATTGGCCAGAACAACGGGGAACCAGATCGTCAAGTTCCTCCAAACCCATATCGTGTCCAGATACGGGATTCCTAAGGTGGTGATCAACGACAATGGCCCACCGTTTAACGGCTCTCAGATGAGGGAGTATCTGGAAGAATTGAACATTGAGCATCGGACCGCCTCTGTCGCCATGCTCAGACTAATGGCCAGGTGGAGTCAGCCAACAAAATCGTGATGGATGGCCTGAAGAAGAGGGTCTATGCCTTGAAGGGCAAGTGGCTGAACGAACTGGAAAATGTGCTTTGGGCTGTTAGAACGACACCCAAACGATCAACAGGGGAGACTCCGTTTGGCCTCGTTTATGGCACGGAAGCTGTCGCCCCTGTGGAGGTAGCTATGGCGTCCCATCGGATGAGATATTACGAGCCCTTAACGAACGATGAAGTGAGACGTCTGGACTTGGACCTACTCGAAGAGAAAAGGCGGGAAGCCGATGAAGTCCAAGCTCGAATGCGCTTAGCGACGGCCAGATACTACAATCGGCGAATGAAGTCCCGACAATTCTTTGTCGGGGAGCTGGTTTGGCATCGCAACGAGTTCACCCTTTTGGATCGAATCAATAAGATGTCACCAAAATGGGAAGGACCTTATAAGGTCGTGGGGATGCCAGCTCCGAACGCATACAAGTTGGAAGACCTCGATGGCAGAACGTTAAAGCATTCTTTTAGTGGCGAACACTTGAAGAAACACCATGCTTGAAGAAAGTCGCCTTAAGTGGTGACCCGATAAAGTCACCTTAAGTGGTGCCCGATAAAGTCGCCTTAAGTGGTGCCCGATGTAAAATCGCCTTAAGTGGTGTATACTGTTTATCGTTTAATTCGATGTAAGCCAATCTTATGCCGTCAATAAATAAAGAGGTTGCTTCCAAATAAGAGTTGTCCTTAGATTTATACTAAGTGTAAAAGTCGCCTTCAGTGGTGCACGAGAAAAGTCGCCTTAAGTGGTGCACGATCCTTAGATTTATTCTAAGTATCAAAAAGTCGCCTTGAGTGGTGCACGAGAAAAGTCGCCTTAAGTGGTGCACAATCCTTAGATTTATTCTAAGTAGCGAAAAGTCGCCTTGAGTGGTGCACGATATTAAGTCATCTTAAGTGATGCGCGGGACTAAGTCGCCTTAAGTGGTGCACGATCCTTAGATTTCTTCTAAGTAGCAAAAAGTCGCCTTAAGTGGTGCACGATGTAAAGTCGCCTTGAGTGGTGCACGATCTTTAGGTTTATCCTAAGTAATAATCAAGTCGCCTTAAGTGGTGCACGATGTAAAGTCGCCTTCAGTGGTGCACGATATTAAGTCGCCTTAAGGGGCGCGGGAGAAGTCGCCTTAAGCGGTGCACGATGTAAAGTCGCCTTGAGTGGTGCACAATCTTTAGGTTTATCCTAAGTAATAATTAAGTCGCCTTAAGTGGTGCACGATGTAAAGTCGCCTTCAGTGGTGCACGATATTAAGTCGCCTTAAGGGGCGCGCGAGATAAAATCGTCAGGAAGGACGTACGAGAATGTCTTAAGTGTCGAAGTTTCGACCTAAGCGCGTATAATAAAGTCACTCGGAGAAGTGCAACGAAAGAATCGGAACTAAAGAAGTCTGATATTAATAAGGGCTCAAGGGCCCAACGATGACAAAAGAAAAGAAGATACAAGGACTCTAAAAGTAAATATTCAAGCTTGGTCCTTGTCGGCAGCATTGGCAGCAGCTGGGTCCGCGGAGTCGGTAGCAGAGGGATCCATAGGATTGGCTTCGGGAGGATTGGCTATCGGGGCGTCCGCACTTGGAAGTTCAGAAGCGTCTTCGACAATTACGGGAGTACTCCCCCCATCACTCTCCTCGGAAAGAGCAAAATACTTCTTCGCAAAAGGAGCGAGGGAAGGAGACTTGTCAAAGTTGATAGCATCCCCGTACTCTAGGTGGAGCTCCTCAACCACGTTGAAGAGAGTGTTCTCCACCTCTGCGCCAAAGAACTTCATGACATCAGCTTGGAAGCCCTCCGACCTCCGATAGTCCTCCCGGCCCTTTTCCTCCGCTTCGGCCAGCTGCGCAGGAAATCTCGTGATTAGCTCCTCCAAAGCCTTCTTCTCAAGGACCAGTTTGTCCTCGGCAGCTTTCTTCTCCTGGGTCAGCCTGTCCACAATCGCCCCCCGCTCCTGCCGCTCTTGCCTCAAGAGCCCCTCAAAGTCCGCGATCTGCTGCTGAAGGTCCCGAATCTTCTGATTGAGGGCAGCCTGCTCTTTGACAAGCTTCCCCCGCAGAGACTGGGAGGCCTTGAGATCCGCCTGAAGCTGCTCGCGGACCCCTCGGTCCCGCTCCCGGGACTCATCATAGGCAATAACGTACCCGATGAGGCAGTTGTAGTCCCCAAGCTCCTACAATAAGAAGGAAAAGTGTTAATGAACAGACGACCCGATTTATCATCAAAAGAAAGAAGCGAAGTCTCACCTCTATGCGGCGCACAGCCATATCCCTGATATCCCGCTGCATATGCGTCCGATTGAGGTAAATCGGATGCCGCATAGTAGGCAGGATCGAGCCTGCCAGCAGATGTAGGGCCAGCTCCCGATCCTGCTCCCCTTGTGTGAGCGGAACTCCTTGAAGCGTCTGGATAGGAGTCCAGGGGGCATTCCCTTGTGAAGAATCAAAGGGCCTGTAGAAGTTCCCATCGAGAGCAAGAGGAGAAAGAGGACGAGGAATGGAAGGGCAGGCCTCCGTCTCGACCCGAACAGGGGAAGGAGAGAAGTCATGGATGGGCGAGAGTTGCCGCTGCTGCGGAGAAGACGAAGGAGGCGGCCCTTGAGGGGTTGGTTTCAAGGGGGATTGCCCCGTCTTCCGACGCTGTTGAGGGGGGTCAACCCCGTCAGTCTCCTCGGAGGAGTCCAAAGTTTCCACCTGACGAAACTGTTCGCCAGTTGGAGCCTTCTCTCCAGCTGAGGAAGGCACCCCCGCTGAAGGCGGTGCGTCTGCGGAAGCTGCAGCACCCGAGGAAGCTCCCGAGCGACCTGCACCTGGAGGATGAGAAGCTTCAGAAAGGTAGTCAGGAAGTTCATCGGGATTCTTACACCAAATGATACGTCGGGAGACGTATTGATCCTTCCCACGATAATGATAGTAGCCTGCCTTCAAGACTCGGGGAGTTTCGCCTCGAAGGATTCTTTTGACGTCAGCGATGCGGGCTTCCTTGGTCGAGGAAATCAAATCTGACGGGACCATCCTCTTGTACGATTTAATAGCAAGTCGAAGTTGTTTACCTTCTTCAGCGTTCTGGACATCGAAGAGCTGGTCCAGATCCACCCGCTTCCGCTTGGGCTGCTCCGCTGAAGGAGACCCCGACCTAGCAGCAGCCTTCTTGGCGGACTTCCTCTTCCGCGAGGGGCGGACAGCATCGGTCTCCCCCTGCTTAAGGAACAGATCGGTCAGCACAGATACCTTCTTGGCTGCAAACAGTAAACAAAGAAAAATTAGAAATTTACCCAAGGAACCATATTGGAAGGGCCGTCGAAGAGCTGCCCCCCAGAAACAATGTCAAGGAGTCGGATCCCAGCGTGCACCAGGTCCCGCTCCACGAGTGAGTTGGCGTTGAGAGGAGTGTAAGACTCCTCCCACCGATAGAGCTGGATAAGTTGGAGAGTCTCGAAATCCTCATCAGCATAAGTGTGGAAAGCAGGCGGAGGGTCCGCTGCCACCTCCCAACGAGGCCAGGGAATTGAGGAGTGACGGATAAAGAAGTAGCTCTTCTTCCAGCTACTGTTGTCAGACCCTGTATCAATCAAGAGTCCCCGACCCTTGACCACCTTCCAGGTGTCACTGGTCTAACCGTACCGGGCAAGCTGCTGCTTACTCCACTTGGGCATCCGGGGGTAGAAGGCGCAAACCCCCGCCTCATTGCACTTCATCCCATAAAAGGTTCTAAAGAGTTGGAGGCTATAGACCCACTTCTGTCGGAGACAGAGGACTTGAAAGGCGTTCCAGAGGCGGATGGCATGGGGGGAAAAGGTAGTGGGGTGTGTTCTGTAATGATGGCACAGCTCGACCAGATTACCACAAAAGGGGAACCTGATCCCCGCTGATATTTGTCCCGTAGAGACAAATACCTCCCCTTTCTGGGGACGAGTAACCTCAGGGTTACTCGAGGGACGATGCCGGGATACGGGAAACGAGGTTCCCAGGTGATAGTGATGCAACCCTCTCGGAGAGCTGCATCATAGGCAGTGTTTGAAATCTCATTTGGAGCATAATCAAAATTAAAGGGTTTTCTCCCCTCAGAGCTGGAACCGCTGTCTGAAAAGCAACCAGGGCAAGAAAATACAGTGGGACTCTTGGAAAATTAGAAAGGAAAAGACGAACAAGCAACGAAGAGGAATTCCTTACCAGACATGATGAAGTAGAGGTTGAAGGAGATGAGCGAAACGTCGCCGGAAAGATGATCGGGAAAACTCCAAAGACCTTCGAAATCACAGAGCTTGGAATCGCAGAGAGCTTTTGAGAATTCGAAGACGGTAAAAGTTAAATTGTGACCATGGCTAGGGTTTTATAGTCGAAGAAGATGGTTGAAAGGACACTTCGATCCGAGTCGTCGAAGTCGAAGAGTCTTAATCTGGACCGTTGAGATGAAACGTGCAGAAGGACAACGGGCGTGATGATGAAACGGCCTGAAAAGCACTTTTCAGAAAAGGACAGGCGCGAAAAATCAGGCACGTGGGCCGAAAACGTCACTCCATTATCTACTGCATTTAATGCACTGGGAAACCGAGGAGACCTTTGGGATATAACAGTTATCTACAAAACCCTGAGGAAACGTAGAGGAGAAGACTGAAACTGAATAATTGAACCAAGGAAAAGATCCCCGACTCTAGTATTGGAAGATCGGGAGTTAGAAGACACGACGAACTAAAAGTCCCTCATGTCTTGGGGGCAAATGATGGGTCCGACTACAGCCGTCAGGCCCTTTAACGGCTAGGAAACGGCAAATAGGCCCACCAGGCCCAAAATGAAGGTCAAGATGACCTAGGAGAAGGGTCCCGACGAAGGGAGTCCCGATGAGACAAGATCCCGACAGAGGGAGTCCCGATGATGAAAGGTCCCGGCATAGTCGGTCCCGATAAGTGAGCTGGAAGCTCCCGATGAGAAGCCTCTAAGTAGGCCCCGATGATGAATCCCTGAGAATGATTGGCCCTGTCACGATGACGAGGGGCCCCGAGCGGTGACACAACGAGATAACTCTGGAGTCCCCGACGGGAGTCGGGACTCGTTATCAAAGGATAAGGCCAAGATGTGCGGGGCGTGGCCGAGATACGCGGAACGTGGTTAAGATACACGGAGCGTGGCCAAGATACGCGGGGCATGGCTAAGATACGCGAGATCACGTCCGAGATATGCGGGATACGGGCTAACCACCCCTAACGGTTCGCCAGGTACCTGAGGCATCTCTTTGCCTATAAAAGGGCAGGAGATCACCTCAGAAAGACTTACGCTGAGTTGAATACACTCTGAGATTATTACTTGCCAGTCATACGAAATACTCATTTAAGCATCGGAGAGGGATTCTGGGTCACCGCCCGGTCTATCCCCTCTTGCAGGATTACGTGGAGCAAAGGAGCTAGGATTGCCGTTCGAGTCCGTACCGGAGTTCCACCGTGATCCAACACTCCTAATGGTAAGCTTCGTCAAAACATCACCATACCCATGGGAGATGATAACGCCACTAATAAGGTTGCCGCAAGGATGGAGGACGTATCCTTATGAGTATCCTTGCATTTATCGTTGCAAAATTGAACTCCCTATATGGAGATGCCATCTAATAGTTGATTACGTTTTTTTATTTTTCAAAATATGATCCTAAGACGGAGATCTTTGGACTCCGCATTATATATGCAATGAATGACATGCTTATTAAGATAGGTACGTGAAGATTCAAGATAGCGCCCTCAAGGTTAGGCGCACACCTCTACCAAGTGCGATGCATTGGGTGGTCATGGATGCTCCTTCGCCATCTCATAAAGAAGAAGGGCAACCAAGCATACAATTCCTAACAGAACAGACGCCGGTAGAAAATCCTGCCATTGACGTCATGCACCAAGCACTGAGTGAATGACAACTATTACAAAGGAAGAAGGGGGAGAACCCCATCATTCCAACATCCATTATCATTGTGCGCATACACAACATGAATACAACTCTCAAGAAAGCCGAGCGACATGCCATGGCTACTACGGGGGCAACCCCCTATTCATAACAAGAGGGGGATCGCGGTTAAAACGACAACCCTCCAGAGCCTTGGAGAATTCTCTAAAGAAGATTTGAGACGTATTGATCTCGCCAAGTATCACTGGTTAAAGGGAAAAAGAAGGAAAGTAAGTTACAAGCCCTCCTTATGAGCGAGCACCGCTACTCGGCTCAATAAGAAGAAATGTTTGAAACCCCAGACACACATATGTTGAAAAAATAACTGCAGCGTGCCAACCCTCATATCAAGGGAGGAAGGCAGCAATACATAGCAATCAACATTCTACTCGCATAGTAGGAGAATATATATGAGGGTTGACACCGATCAAGAGATCTCAACAACAATCTTGAAGCGAATGTGAATAGCACAAAGCCGGTGGTACTATGCAAAACTGACTTTTACAAAGAGTCAGTTAAAGAAACGAGTTCCAATGATGAAAAGGGAGAAGTCTCTATTACCCATCCCACCCACCCTCAAGGGTACATCCAAAAAGGGTTCGCTTAGAAACGTGATCGTGATCAATACGAGCAAGTATAGATAAAGGAAAGGTGCCGCATGAGACACCTATCGTGCAACAAACAAGCATAATCGAGCAAACATACGAAGAAAGGGCCCAAGACACAAAGGGCACTGAACAAGGAAAGCCTAAGTGGATTATCATCCATAGGGCACAAAGCACGGTGTGACTATCGGGCAATTAGGGGGGCGCCACATGAACAAATGCCCGGCACTCCACCGAGAGATAGACAAAGACGTTGGGTGTACGACACTGTTTAGCCACATAAGCCCGTGACATTAATCCTCCCAAAAGGAATGCACAAGGAGGGAACAACAACAAGAACCCTCCGTACGATCCGCCCAATGTTGGCAATGACAAGAATCGCTCTTGAAAAGGAGACCTTCACACTTGAAATATATCCAGGTAACAGGCACTTTTCCACGGGAAAACCCAGGTAAGGGATGACATCCTTATGAAAAAAAGGAATGTGAATAGAACAGACTAAGCGAACCAAGGATCCAGTTCACATAGTCTGATCTCGTCGAATTGAATATAATGAGAACGGAACGAACTAATCGAACCCAGTACAAGGATCGAATAGTTCAGCCCAGTCACATTGATACACTAGTCCAAATGGACAATATAGTATACAAGATAGTCCTACATGAAGATGCGTAATCACATAGTATATTTTAGCTAACATCTTGATTCATTGTCAAAGAATTTGCAAAAGACTTGCGGGTTACATCACACGTCCTACTTAAGGAACAACACCAAGTACGGGCAATACTATATGGATAGGCAAGTCTTACAACGACCTCTGACCTGTACAAATTATCTAATGGTCGGACGTGACCTATTAAGCAACCATACCCTACTTTGGTAAATACACCAAGTAGCGGCAACCTTATGAAGATGAGCAAGTCCGTCAAGTGACCTCTGATTTACGACGACTATATAAAAGGCAGACCAGGTCGTATCTCTTACACACTCTCCTATGGAAAAACACCAATTAGTTATATCTATACAACAACTTGTGCGTCCATCAAGGTTATGTACAACCTCCAAGCTGTCCTGGGCTGACACCCAGCAGTGTTACTCAAGCATCATGATTGGAATTACTACCAATTCCATGATAGTTGTGCCTTAGGGAACTACTTAAGGCGTCGCACTTGGAACCAACACCAAGGTCTCGATCGTTGTACCTTAGGGTACTGATTCAAAGTTGCGTGACTGGCAGAGACCAATCTCACGATCACAACATCTCTAAGCTGGGGTCAGGATGATATGATAGAACCAGGTACCTGGAAAGTGAAAACCAGGTATCATCTCAGATTCTACGGCGGCACAGCCACTAATGTGATGTGATTGCCTCCATTCCTCAGGAGCCAACTCTGAGGATATATTTTGAATATCACTATGTCCAGTCTCTTTGAGTAGCAGTGACACTACCACGGATAGTTATGTTTCCGCGACCGCTGGCTATACCGATGAAGAGGCAAACCCCACAATAACGGAGTGACGCCTACACGCCCCAAAGCGCTGAATACCATGCGAGTTGCGCCTCGCCAAAATGTAAGCTTGAAAAATCAAGTAATGGATACACAACTACGGTGGAGTCGATACTGTCGCGGCCTTACTTCGTACAAGCCAAGTAACGGTCAATACAATAAAAAAACGCACTGCACTACCACAAGTAGTGTCTTGCACCAACGCTACATCTTGGACTACCAAGGGCGGAAAAATGCATCTGCAAGTAGCACCTTGCCATAACGCTACTCTGAGGCATCGGGTATGCAGATTAAAATGTACCAAACCAAGCAAGTATCATCTTGCCACAACGCCATGTCTTAGGACATCAAGGGGCGGAAAACGCACTAACACTTGTAGTAGCATGTTAGGATTGCAAGTAGCGTCTTGCCACAACGCTATCTCAAGGCATCGAGTAAGCGGATTAAAACGTACCAAACCAAGCAAGTAACGTCTTGCATCAACGCTATCTTGAGTCATCAAGTAAAGCGGTAAAGTGCAATCGCGAGTCGCGTCTCGCCATAACGCTATCTCAAGGCATCGAGTAAGCGGCTTAAAACGTACCAAATTATGCAAGTAACGTCTTGCCATAACACTACCCTAAGGCATCGGGCAAGTGGTTAAAATGCAACAAATTAAGCAAGTAGCGTCTTGCCAACAGCGCTATCTCGAGGCATCAGATATGCGGTCACAAAACGTGTCAACACAGCACAAGTAGCGTCTTGCAAGCAATGCTATGTCGAGGCATCGAATTGCAGGTGGTCTTCATCAAGTATAGATAACATCTCAAAACAATGCTATGCCTTGGTAGCAACCAAGAGGGGCATGTGTGAGCTTGATAATATAGGTACCATTGGTAATGAATATGATGAACGTCAAGTCTGGCACTCCACCGGCACGACAAGATAGATAGCGTCCTAAGAATAAGGAAGCATATCATATTCGCGATACATGCGTATTACAGTGCTAAGTCCGGCATACAACCGGTATGATGTTAACAACCTCAAGAACAAAAGGTTACAACAGGAGGTGTAAACATACACAACCTAGTAGGCATGGGGGCATCCATAATAACAATGGTATGATATCCAACTCATGCTTATATAACCATACATTTACATATGTCTTGAACAAGTATGATACGAACGATAGATGGATGGCTTGCATGCCTAAGTCCCAAAAGCAAGTGTTTCCACACAAAGATGCATGATAAGCATAGAAGGGGCGGCTATCTACTAGTGTGATAAAGGTAGTCAGTCCATTAATCAAGAGCGGCAGCATCGTCGCCGCCATCATCACACAAGGGAGTAGTATCCACAGCTCTACTTAAGAAAGTCAAAGAAGAAGCATGCCTCCCTTTGATAGGAAGGGTAGAATCCTCACCAAAGAACGCTGCTATGAGTGCAGAAGCAAATCCGACAAAGTTGCCAGCTTCATTGAAAACAAGTAAAGGGTTGATATCATATATCTTCTCAGCAAGATCTTCACCATAGGTCTCAATGATGACCTGACACTTCACCTTGGCATCCACTTCAAAACTCGGGAGATGCCTTATACTGAGCGATACTGTGAACAGTCTCTTTTGCCAATGCTCTTCACAAATACCTACGCCAAGCGCTCGAATACAGCTATGGCCTCCTATTCTTTCTCCTTTCAAAGTCGGCTGACCTCGACTTCAAGGGATGCAATGCGACCTTGTCAAACAAGCTCGGAGGGGCAAAAGGTGGAAGCCTTCTCCTTCATAACACAAATAGTCTCTCTTAGTTGCTCCAACTTAGTTATCTGGAAATCGACCTTCTCGGTCAGCTCGACTATGAAGAAGCCCAGGTTGACCGCGTCGGCGACAGCTTGAGAATGATAGGCACACGCTAGACAATGAAGTCTAGTAATGAAAATACAATAGAGAGGTATACTCACAAGGGCATGTAGAGACAACACCCCGCAAGCAAGCTGAAACCCGATCAAGGCAGAGTCAGGTAACGCCCTACGATTGCCTGGGGCAACAATAGCATTCATTATGCAAACATCGATCTCCGAGGCCACCAAAGAGGATCATTGACCAAAAGAGTAGCTTCTGGGGGAAGCGAAAGGAACCTAAGTGGAATAGACAATGTCACCATCGAGAGGCCTTATCATGACCTCTCTGGATAGTATGTGGTGCCAGATGCACGTTGTGTATCAATAAGAAAGCAGTGTACAACATCAAGATAAGCATACAAGTAAGAAGAATGCGTAACTTCAAGGTACGCCTTAGGACCATGTCCGAAAAGGCTGAATATGTCGTCATCATAAGAAGCAATCTCTCGAAAAAGAGCATGAGCCTTACCTTGGTTAGCATCAGTTGCTACAGAGTCAGTATCAGTTGCTGCAGCGCCAGCGTCACTGGCTGCTGTGTCAGCGTCACTGACTGCAGTGTCAGCACCAGCAGCTGCAAGGGCAGCATTACCAGATACAGGATCAACATCCCTGTCCCTTTGTCACGGGGAAGAGTTGGCACCGGATCATCAAGATCGGTCACTTTTCTCTTTCGATTAGAGGAACTTTGAGAATCTTTGACCACAGTGAAAGGCTTATTGGCAAACAAAGGGCCAGTGACCTTGTCAGCAGTGTCGATGCACCATGAAAAAAGCAAAGCAGATATGTGAGAACAACTACGCCATGAAGTAGGCAGCTATCATAACAATAAGCTGTACATACATACCTGCAGCCTTAGATACCTTGGAAGACTTAGATGCTCTATGAGCAACATAAGGAGGGGCTACCTCCCTACCTCTCCCGGCAACACCCCGAGAGGAGCGATCTACTAGTGACCGTGGCTTCACATCAGCAAACAAGCCTATAGGTAGAATCATACTTAATACCACCAACTTCAATCGACTGGGTAACTTGATGGTCCCTGACAAAGAGGTGACGGCTCTTCCACCAATTCCTAGACCGATCTACGGGGAGAACAAATGGATAATAACCCTGACAGCGACATAGGCTTGTGAGAACATTCTCAATCCTCGTCAAGTCCGATGTCAAGTAACGATCAAGAAATGTAACAACGGGTTCTTTAAAAGAAGAAGACTTACGCGTCATGACAATAGTAATATGAAGAGGGTAAACACTATCCCATGTCCAAACCAACGACTAACGTCCCAACAAGCAAATAGAGTGAATAGCCTACAAGGTGGTAACGCAGCGGACGCGCACTGAAAAGTGCGATAGAAGTAAGGGTTTACACCCTATATTCATATAATGATGCCAACTCCAAGGGCATCATAATGGACAAGCACTGCAAAGCAGAATGGACACAAGGGTCGACACCCTATGTCCATGACAAGGACAGTACCTGATATAAAGGTAACTTAAAGAAGCACAATACAAGATGATACTGACATAAGGGCAGACACCATATGTCCATGACGACGACAAGGCCCACCTAGGGGGCAACATCAGGAACATATGCTATGAAATGCAATAGACACAAGGATCAGTCCCCAATGTCTATAATGACTAAGTACGTCTACTACGAAGGCAACTCGATGAATGAACATTATAAAGCTGGATGGATACAAGGGTAGATACCCTACACCAATCATCAAGATGACGCCTACTACAGAAGCAAGACAACCAACACTATATGGTGAGACGGACTCAAGGGTCGACACCCCAGGTCCATAACGATGACAACGCCTACTTTGGAGGCAATATGATAAACACACACTACAAGGTGCAATAAGCACAAGGGTCGACACCCTATGCTCATGAAGAAGACAGTATCATGAGGAGCGACAGGCGCAAAGTTAATACCTTATATCTATAATGACTAGAAAGCCTACTATGGGGGGGCAGCATGATGAATACAAAGGTTAACAATCTACACCTATAAACACGACAACGTCACCTCGGGGGCAGTTCAACAGTATATGCGATATAGTGTAGTGCAGGCACAGAGATCAACACCCATACTTACATTGATTCCTACAACTACTTGATGAGCACAACGACATGTGCATACTAGGCGACACGCCTGATATAGGGGTCGGCACCCCACCTACAATACATTACTGAAGACCACTTTAGGAGTAATGTCATATGGTACCAATGAAAATGAGTATTACAATGCAATGGGTAACCCCCTATGCGTGGGACAATCACTACGCATACCCTAGGGGGGCAACGATATCATCTAAAAGGGATCTACCACCAAGTATATGAAATACTACAAATGCAACCACAAGAGTGACAATGTCACCTCGGGGACAGTATAACAACACAAGGGTAGCAGTCTAGAGTATTCGAAGAGATCAAACACCAGTAGCGGACACTACACCTACTAGGTGGAAACAACGCCTGATATAGGGACTGACACTCCATTCACCATGTGATGATCACTCCGCCTAACCTAGGGGGGCAACCTTACACCTTTCAATATGATACATGGTAGATATGTAGGGAGACCCCCATGTCTGACACAGTGATACGTGACAAGGTGTTAAGGGTAACCCCCTACATCAGTTCTATTCAAATATGATGGCAATGCAAGCATAGCATACGACTCCATCGGTGCGAGACCCAACACCTCACGTCTAAGATATCAACAAGTCCACTTCGGGGGAAATTTTTTATATAATTGTTTTCCAGTGATTACAGGTTACCACCATATTAATCAACATGATTATCGAGCCGAATGGAAGCAATGGCATTCCTACGCAGCCAACTATAAACCCAAATGGAAGCAATGGCATTCCTACACGGCCAACATGTGAAATCTTCGAAAAATCGAAGTTTTTTCAAAATCAGAACAGAGGTAACCCCTTTCTGATTATATACAACGATTCAATTGTCCTTGACTTAACCATATATTGCAAGTAATTGTTACATGCTTAGGCATATTTTCATGATATATATACATGCATCCATATGCATCACCGCTAGTGTTGTCAAACACTTAGTAATTTTATCACCCATTACCATGTGTGCATCTAGGTGCATCATAACTATAGTGTCATAACACTTATGAATTTTCTATCACCCGACATGGTTGTGCATGTATTGTCATTACTATTCATGATTAGTGATTTGTACACTAGAGAAAATACATATCATTGATAGATGCACATTGATATACATCATTGATAGTTTCCCGTGAAAGATGCATCATAGTAGAACACTTAGTTTACTATCGAACGCACATGCACACAGAGATGCATCCTTACTAGTGTCATGTCAATTATGAATTTTTTAACCACTAAGCATGACTACATCTATCGACACTAACACAGTCGCATGTCACTACCTCGTAACACCCGCACAGGTGCACAGCATGTCACAATGCTATTTATTCATATCTATTATATGGATTACACATACTCATACACATGATAACATGTCCATATGCACTTACATTGTTACATATGATATATTACAAACACATGTGATCCATGTCATCGGTTGCATTCACGTCGTCATATGATAGCACATTTATGACTAACCACTTACATATATGAATTTTTCTATGAGTTCAATGATGATATAGGTCAAACCCTCCTAGAACGGAAGGAAATACCACTCAACATAGACGAGCAAAGGTAAACCAGTAGCCGAGATACAATCGGGCGTCTAATCCTTCTAAATAAATAGAGTCAAGTAGTTGTAAACTAATTCTTGACTCGGGGGAAAATGATGGATATACACCCGATTGGACCTCACTAAGGCTCAAACTCGGTCGCCCTGCCGACCTCGAGGTAAGCCCACTCTATCCCGAAGAGTATACGCCACATTGGATGCCATAAAACGATCGGACTTGTTCGGTTACGTCGGCCCCGTCCGAAGCAACCGGACCTTGCCAAGGGTCGATACCCCCCATATCGGCCCCCGGACACTACTGTCCGGAGCACCCGCGTATACCTGACCAATCTTAATCTCTATGCGGGCCCCACTTAAAAATGTGGGCCCCTCCGGTGCCCAAATCCAAAAATCTATAAATAGGGGCCTAGGTCCTTCATTTCAAACTTAATCTCGGATTGAGACACCGGAGCTCTGACTTCACTCTATATTTTATCTCTCTAGAATTACTGTCTCACTTATGCATCAGAGAGGGTTCGTCAGAGACACCCCCCCCCCCCCATTCTCTCTCTCTGGCACTGCCCTTTGTGCAGGTCCGCCAGGCAAGGAGTGGGATTGATCGTAACATGAAGATTGGAGGAACGTGAGTCGACGCAAGGCCGCCAAGATCGGACCCCGGACGAGCTTGTTCCATCAAACATGTTGTAAACTATACTATTTGGGCTCGAATTATGAATATCTACAAATGACAAATACCAATGAACTTGTAATACAGAAACCAATCTTTCTGCAGTAACCAAATTCAACACTAAAACTGTGTAATTTCCACTTGCTAAATTCTATTATGAAGAAAGTTTTTGGAAAATAAAATTAGATTCTAAACACAATGCATTTGTATCCGCCTGTTAACATCTCAGACAAGGATCTTTAGCATCAGACCCTTGAACTCTACACGCCGGCGACACATCCTCCCAGGTCCTCCAAACAGCCATACACAGGTAAGAAATTGGTCAGAACATTTAATACTGATTTTATGTATATACCGCTTCTTGACTGATTTTTTCGTTAAGGAATAATTCCTGACCGGTTTTTTCTGTCAATAAGTTTAATACAGAATAACAACTCGTCTATTAACTACATATCATTTTCGTCACAATTCGGTATTAACAGGCCATCTAATATAGATTTACTACCGATTTCGCCTGTATTAAATCACTTATTTTCTTGTAGTGTATAATTAACATTTTTAATTTAATTAATTTGTAAATTTATTTTACTAAAAATAATAAGACAAATTTACATTATTCTCTAATTTTGATTTACATTTTTCTTCTAATTTTACTTTACATTTTTTTTAAGTTTGCTATTTTTGTTCATATTTAAAAGGGGATGTTGTTAGAAAAAACAATGTGAGGGTAAAATGTCAATTTTTTTTTTTTATACCAAAAACAACATTGCAAAAATATGTTGCACAAAAAATAGCTTGTTGTACTGAAATACAACATGATCCAAACATGGTGTACCATAAGTCCTATTAACACTTTATAAAGATGAGTTAAGAACCTAAAAGGAGACCCAAATATACGTCATGTTGCTATTAGTGACCTAAACTAATTTTTGTTGACTTTTTGAGTCTCAACTATCTGAAGTGTGACTTATCCATATGACTCAATTAACCTAGTTAGAGGGCTCGCTTTTGCCTCAACTTGTGCCAACTTGGTCGCTTGGTCTGATAGACCATCTCAAGCATGAACTCGGGCTAAGGCAAGACCCTGGCTCAACTAGGTAAGGATTTAGAATTTATAAGTCTTGACTCAATTAGCCGAGCCAATGGGCTTTTTCTTCCCCAAGCTCTTGCTTGATCTGGTCTACAAGACCAGGGCCCATGCGACCAAGATGGAACGTGCTCGTATCAAGGCAGGCTCCTTGTGAATCAAATCATGTCTGATTGATAAATCACACTTCCGATAGTTGAGATTCTAAATATTAACAAAAATTAATTTAGGTCACTAACAACAACAAATGTATAGTTGATGCTCATTTTGGGTTCTTAATCGTTGTTAAAGGATTAAAAAAATAATGTAACTTTTAAAATAAATGGTTAATATGTCTGACGGTGCCACGTGTTTAGTTAATGTGATAAACTTGTAAAACAAGTTTTTTTGTGCCACGTTTTTTAAAAATATTTTCATTCGATCCGCAAAATTCTAGGTCTAATTTGGCTAAATTGACGCTTCTAGAGCTTGACCTATGTGTTGGATATATGCCCAAATGATTATAAACTAGACTCGGTGTCGTGACCTTACCGAGCCATACACGCTGGCAACCCGAAACATCGACACCGACCCGAAAGAACACACCCCCCGATGCAAAATACGGTCTGGATGGATCAGATCCATCCAGACCAAAACTAATCTGGATGGACTATGCGTGCCCAGACCAAAAAAGGGTCCGAGCGGGTACCTGTGCTCGGACCTCGACCCCGGGTGACCACCCACCTGGGATACGCCCTTAGAGACTATCTCGAAACATCACAACCTATATGAATATTATGTGGACCCCATTTCAATACCGTGGGCCCCTCTGTTCCCAAACATGACATAAACCCGCTATTCCGGACATGAATAACCTTATCCGGAGTAGTGCCCTTGAGACTCTATAAATAAAGCCCACCGTCATTCATTCAAGGTATCTCACTTCTCTCTAAATTTCTATTTTCTTTGTCTTAACTAGAGACTGACTTAGAAATCATAGTGGATTTACCAGGAACCCCTCCAGTCGGCCCCATGCAGGTCACGAATGAGAAGAGTACGAGAAGAGGTGCACGGATACAAGATTCTTGAAAACCGTGAACCAACACTATGGGCTGGGTCCAACCAGACCAAGTTGCCCAACCTAGTAAGAGTCAATCTAGCCAGATCAAGCTGGTGTTAGGATTGATTCTCTCAACACTCGCAAACGGATTAAAAGAAAGCAATAAATAACATGATATTTAATGTGGTTCGGTCAACGCGACCTACGTCCACGGGCAAAGGAGGAGCACCACTTCACTAGCACAATCAACATCGGAGGGTTATAAGACGAGACCACATAGAGTACTTATTCTCATGTAGAGACCTATTACACAATGCTCTAAACACACGTAATAAAACACTCGTCTAACCTAGCACAAACCCACGTTGATTAACTCTCTCTCACAACTCTCTGTTGCTTTTCCTTTGAAGACTCCTACTCACGGCATGGCATGCATTGATTAACCCAATATATATATATATATGGATAGTGTTGGATCACGGGCGAAGCTCCGTTACGTTCTTGACGGAAAGCTTGAACTCCTGGGCTCCGCGTAATCCTGCAAAAGGGGATGACCTGGGTGGTGACCCAAAATCCCTCTCCGATGCTTAAATGAGTGTATGAATGATGGGGTGGTAAGCAATAATCTAAGTTCGTATTAGAATGTGTCTTTTCTGAGGTAACTTCCTCCTTTATATAGGAGGGGAAGTTACTCAGTTACCTGTAACTGCGCCTGGCAGTTTTATCCACGATTCCGTATATCTCGTTCGGGATTCCGTGTATCTCACCCCACGCTCCGCGTATCTCGGGCACGCCCTGCGTATCTCGGGAGAGGTTATCTGTATCTCAACCGTTTCCCCACTACTCTATCTAGTAGGCGGGTTTCTTGGTCTTATCCTCTGATCACAAGTCCCAATTCATATCGGGGACTCCAGAGTTATGTCATTCTAGGTCACCACCCAGGACCCCTTGTCTCACGAGACAGGTCCAGCCTCCTCGGGGCTTTATTGTCGGGGCCTACTCAGAGGCATATCAGGGCCTACTCAGAGGCTTCTTGTCGGGAGCGCTCAGCTCATACATCGGGACCGATCTCGTCGGGACTCTTCATACTGGGCTTCTAGGCCTTCCCGGACTTTCACGAGGCCCACTGGACTAACACGCCGTCTATTGACTGTTAACGGGGCTAACGATTACATCGGAACCCATCATTTGCCCCCAAGACATGGGGGACTTGCAGTCCGTCGTGTCTTCCAGTTCCAGAACTCCCGACCTCATCGTCGAAGGCTTTTATCTCCAGACCTCCCGATATCACCATCGGAGGCTTTTACCTTAGGCACAATTCTTGAATAACAGAGCTTCTCACTTGTAATTCCTCAGACTTCAAGGACAGTTGCCAAATCCGAGGAGACTCCTCGGTTACTGCAGCATTAAATGCTAGGGATAATAAAACGACGCCTAAACCAGCGTGACTGCTGCTTTCTGAAAAAGCACTCATTACGTCACTAACGTCTCTTCCGTACCGTGCCTATAATCTCGGCAATCAAGATTGAATCGTTTCATCTTCAACGGTCCAGATTGAATCCGTCCAGCTGTCCTTTTGCCTATAAAAGCCAAAACCCTGGCACTATTCACTCCTTCCCTACCGTTTTGATTTCTGGAAATTCTGCCATTTTCAAACCTCGAAGCTTCTTCTCCAAGTTTCGTCTGCTCTTCCAGTGATCCAAGGCCTCCAGCCCTCCAGATCTTTCTTCATCTTTTCCGAGCAACCATCGACAATGTCTGGTAAGGTTTTCATTCTCTGCTTTCATGATTTGCTGATATTACCTTCTTCTCCTTTCTTAAGTTTTCCTGTTTGTGGCCGTTTTTAGACGAGGCCAGTTCCGGGGAAAGGACCCCTTTTATCTTTGAGCTTGCTATTAACGAAATTTCGGAGACCTCGTACGAGGCTGCTCTCCGAGAAGGCTGCATTACTCAGACTGGGAACCCCGCTTCCCCTACGAGTCTCATCCAGCCACCAGGAGAAAGCATATCGTCACGCGTCCTCGGGAAGGAGAGGTGTTCGTCTCCACCGGACAGATAAACGCTGGGATTCGATTCCCTTTTTGCGGAAACCTGGTGGAGATGTGCAACTTCTACCAGACGCATCCCTGCACCTTCTCTCCACATGCTATCCGCGTGTGGAATGCTTTCCAGGTTCTGTGCCTCCGTCAGCAGTGGACGTACAGTTTGCTACTCTTCCGCACCTTCTACGGGATGAAGTGTAATAAGGCTGGTGTTTGCTCCTTCACTCCCCAAATGGACAAAGGAGCAACTTTCACGGTTTGGCTGAGATGGCGAGACCTGGAAGTTTAACAAGGATCGGGTGCTCATTCGTGACTCAGGGTCCGACAATAGCGGATGGAAGAAGTATTACTTCTTCGTCCATAACAGCTCTATCCCATGGCCCCGATGGGAGGTTGTGGCGGACCCTGCCCCCAAGCTCGAAGTCTACACTGAGGATGACCTCAACACTCTCCAGCTGGTCCAGCTTTACCGTTGGGGGGAATCCTTCGTTCCCCTCGACGCCAACAAGCTCGGGGAGGGGGACTTGATCCAGATCAGAGTCCATCTCCTCGATTCCGTTTCCAAGAATTTGGTTATCTGGGTAACACTTCTAACCGCTTTATCTTTTCATTTTTGCAGCCAAGAAGGCATCTCTGCTGACCCATCTCATGTTGAAGCAGGGGGAGACCGATGCCGTCCAGGGTGGCTCCAAGTGGAAGCGGAAGTCTCTGAAGAAGGGAGCTTCCTCTTCTGCTGCTCCTCCGACTGAAGAGCAGGTCGGGACGGCCAAGCGGGCCAGAAGGGAGGAGATAGATCAAGCCTTCGGTGTCACCACTGCTGAGGAAGGTAAGCGCGTTCGCCACGCTATTAGGAAATATAGGAGGTTGGTTCCCAAGGAGTTTATCCCCGCTGATCGGGAGTCGCGGGTCCGAGAAATTAAGTATATACTTCGAGGAGAAACCCCCCGCGTCCTCAAGGCGGGATATTACAACTTCTTCGGAAAGGACCAACACGTCGCGCGCCAAATCATCTGGTGCCCCCATAATACTCTGCCTGACTTCATTCGTCCCGCAACCACAGGTCCATCGGAGGCTGCTACTCCAGCGGGGGCTGCAGCTCCACAGGAGCCGATGACGGAGGATGCCCCGACGGAAGCCCAGTTCCGTCGGGTGACCAACTTGGAGGCTTCCCCCTCCTCCGAGGAGCCAAATGAAGGCGGCTTGCTACCCCGCCAAAGGCCAGGCCGAAGCATCCTGAGGCCAGCTGTGGAGAAGGACGTGTCTCGGAGTCCTCCCCTGGATCTGCGTTCTCCAACTCCGGAGCCTCCGACCGAGGCTCCTCCGACCGAAGCTTCTAGGGTCATCCCTCCTCTCCCCATGGATGAGAACCTTTACAAGATTTTCACCCCCGACCAAGAGACGGTTCCCTGGAACCCGATCGAGTCTCTTCATGGGGTCCCACTCCATCGGGGAGACCTTCAGCCCGAATTGGCCCTGCATCTGCTGGCAGGGTCAATTCCACCAGCCTTGAGACGCCCCATCTCCTTGGCGCGGGAGGACATCGAGGAAGAGCTTCGCAGCATGGCTATCCGTCGGATGGAGGTAAACTTTCGCTTTTATTTTTCCTTTCATTGTTCTTGCCTTCGATTATCGGATTTTAATCCTTTTTCCCTTTCGTCTTAGGAAACCGCGGACCAGCAGCGCTGCTTTGGCTTCATCCTGGCTCTGAAGGGTGCTTTGGAGGAGGCACAAGCCAAGTCGGACCCCGACGCCTTGGCCAAGCTCCAAGCGGACCTCGACGAGGCTGTGGCGGCAAAGAACAAGATAGCCAAGGAGCAGGCCCTCCTTGGCGAGAAGGCTCTGGGCCTGCATAAGCAGGTCCAAGATCATGAAGTCGTGCTGCGTCGGGAGCGGAAGATGCTCAAGGAGGAACAGCAGCGGCACGAGGCGGAGAAGAGGCAGCTCATCTTCGTGAAGGACATTCTCGCGGAAGCCAAGGCGGGACTTGAAGCCGAGAAGGCCGAATTTCCCGCCAAGCTGGCTCAGGCAAAGGCTCAGGGTCGCGAGGAGTATCGGAACTCCAATGATTTCAAGGCGGATGCCGTGGGGTTCTGCAAAACCGAGGTGGAGAACGTTCTGTTCAATGCAGTCGAGGAACTTTACACGGCATACGAGGATTCCATCGACTTCAAGAAGTCCGAGACCCTCGCCCCCTTCGCGGAGAAATACTTCAACCTCCCCGCGGAGAGTGATGAGGCTGATGCCGCGGACCCGACTCCGCGGACTCCGGAGCCTTCTGCCCAGGCCCCCTCCAAAGCTGCTGATGACCCAACTTCCAACAAGGACCAGGCTTAATGTTTTATTCTTTAAGTCCTTGTAATTTTTCTCCTTGTATCCTCCCTGTTTCTTTGTATCGGAACCCTTTGGCCTTCGAGCCTTTATAAGAAATTCCTTTCATCTTTTTTGGTCTCGATAATCATTGCACTACTTAAAGCGACTTTAGATTCGTTACTTAAAACGTTACAACGCATGCTTCCGATGCTTTATTCGGGACTTCACCACTTAAGGTTTCTCATCCATCTCACTTAATGTAATTTCGTATGTCCTTCGCGACATTTTCCTCGGGACTTTACCACTTAAGGTTCTCATCCCTGCCATTCAAGGCAATTTCACACATCACTTAAGATGATTTTTCCGCATCCTCTAAGGTTTTTATCGCGCCATTCCAGACGACTTAATCGTACCCTTTTAGGGCTTTTATCGCGTCATTCTAGACGACTTAATTGTACCCCTTAGGGCTTTTATCGCGTCATTCTAGACGACTTAATCGTACCCCTTAAGGCTTTTTGCTGCATCATATAGACGACTTATGCGGACCGTTAGGGCTTTTTCATACCTAGGCTTTTGGTTGCATCATAAAGATGACTTACTCATACCCCGTAGGGCTTTTGTCCGTACCTCGAAAGGCTTTTTATCGCGCCATAAAGGCGACTTACTCGTACCTCGTAAGGCTTTTATCGCGTCCTTCAGGACGTCTTACTAACAGTTATAATAAATCTAAAAGCAATTGGATCGGAAGCAACTTCTTTTATTCATTAACAACTCAAATCTGACTTACATCGGATCAATCGATAGACAATTTGCGCCATTCGCGGCGACTTAATATCAAACATGATACTTCTTCAAGTGTGCGCCACTGAAGGAATGTTTCAACGTCTTGCCGTCGAGGTCTTCTAGCTTGTACGCATTCGGGGCTGGCATCCCTACAATCTTGTAAGGTCCCTCCCATTTCGATGATAGCTTGTTGATCCGATCTTGATGAACGAACTCGTTCCTCCGCCAGAAAAGTTCTCCCACGAAGAATTGTCAGGACTTGACACGTCGATTATAATACCTGGCTGTCGCCAGACGCATCCGAGCCTGAACTTCATCAGCCTTCCACCTTTTCTCTTCGAGCAAGTCTAAGTCCAGACGTCTCATTTCCTCGTTTGTCAGAGGCTCATAATACCTCCTGCGATGGGACGCCATCGCTATCTCCACGGGAGCAACTGCCTCCGTGCCGTAAACAAGGCCAAACGGAGTCTCTCCCGTCGATTTCTTGGGTGTTGTTCTAACAGCCCACAACACGTTTTCAAGCTCATCTAGCCAATGACCCTGCAAGGCGTAGACTCTCTTCTTCAAGCCATCCATCACGATCTTGTTGGCTGATTCGACTTGGCCATTAGTCTGAGCATGGTGGACGGAAGCTGTCTGATGCTCGATGTTCAATTCCTCCAGATACTCCTTCAGCTGCGCTCCATTAAACGGAGGGCCATTATCACTGATCAACACTCGAGGAACCCCATACCGGGATATGATCTGAGTCTGGAGAAACTTGAGGATCTGCTGCCCCGTCGTCTTGGCCAACGCCTTAGCCTCTATCCACTTCGAAAAGTAATCGATGGCTACGAGTAAATACTTGCACTGACCTTTCGCTTGTGGAAGAGGTCCCACCAAGTCGATGCCCCACTGCACGAAGGGCCAAGCACTCCTGATGGACGTCAAGTCCGCGGCAGGAGCCACGATATTCGGAGCGTATCTCTGGCATGCATCACAGGATTGGACCATCGTTGTCGCTTCCTTGTTCATCGAAGGTCAATAGTAGCCTAGATTCAACGCTTTCCTCACAATGGATCGGGCCCCTTCATGACAGGCCGCGACTCCCTCGTGCAACTCTCTCAGGATCCGATTCGTATCAGGCTCCGCCACACATTTCAGAAAAGGCTTTACATGCCCCCTCTTGTATAACTGGTTGTCCACCATCACGTAGTTGCTCACGATTCGACGCAACCTAACAGCTGCCACCTCATCGTCGGGGAGTGCCCCCGTAGTCAGGTATGTGACTATCGGGGTCATCCAGGTGGGTTTCTCTTCTTCCTCCGATCCTGCTTCAATAGCGCATACTTCCGACGGATCGATGGTTGAGATAATTACTCTCTCCAGAAAGTGCACCTTCCGATTCTCCTCGGGGGCCACTCCTAAGGCAAACTTGCTTAAGGCGTCTGCTTCCGCATTTTCCTCCCTCGGGATTGCCTCAATGTCAAAGCTTTTGAAGCTTCCCTTCAAAGTCTGCACCTCGTGCAAATACTTCCTCATTGTCGGGCTCTTGGCTTCATAGTTCCCCTGGACTTGATTCACGATCAAGCTGGCATCACACTTCACTTTTAAATGATCGACTCCCGTACCTTTGGCGATTTTAAGGCCCGTGATGAGAGCCTCATACTCAGCTTCATTGTTGGTGGCCCTAAACGTCAAGGCCAAGGCATATCGTAGGGGCTCGCCTCCACCGGGCGGTATCAACACGAATCCTGCCCCCGATCCTTCTACACTTGATGAACCATCAGTATACATCTCCCAGGTGTTCTCCTCATTTGGCTATTCTGGCTGTTCTGCTATCGGGACCTCCATGGTTGCCCCCTCTACAGGACCCGCTTCTTCTAGATCGGGTGCTGTAGACTCTGCTATAAAATCTGCTAATGCCTGGCCCTTAATAGCTGTCCTCGGAGCAAAGTGGATACGGAACTCCGTAAGCTTGATGGCCCATTTCACCAATCTCCCCGACGCCTCCGGTCGGTTCAAAAAGTGCTTCAAGGGCTGATTAGTTAACACCGTAACTTCGTGGACATGGAAGTAAGGCCGTAGCTTGCGAGCAGCAACAATCAACGCAAAGAGATACTTCTCAATAGCGGGATAATTCATTTCAGATTTGGCAAATGCCTTGCTTACATAATAAACAGGAACTTGGTTGCCCTTGACAATCTTTATTAAAACAGAGCTAACAGCGACCTCAGAAACAGCCAAATAAAGATAAAGCGGCTCGCCTGGAACCGATTTCGCCAACGGCGGGAGGGTACGGAGGTGCTGCTTAAGTGCTTGGAATGCCTCCTCGCACTTGTCGGACCATTCAAACTTCTTGTGAGCCCTCAGCACATCAAAAAATGGCATGGCTCGATCACTCGCCTTGGATAGGAAACGATTCATTGCGGCTAATCGTCCATTCAGCACCTGGACCTCCCGATGAGTTTTCGGAGACTGCATCTCCTCGATTGCTCTCAGCTTCTCAGGATTCACCTCGATTCCTATTTGGCTCACCATAAATCCCAGGAATTTCCCCGAGTTCACTCCGAAAGCGCACTTGTCCGGGTTCAAACGAACCTGATGAAACTTCATCCGCTCAAACGTCGCCGCCAAGTTTTGGACATGGTCTCCTGCCTGTCGGGACTTCACCAGCATGTCATCCACATAGGCCTCCATGGTCTTTCCCAGCATGTCTCCGAACAACTTATTCACCATCCTCTGGTAAGTTGCTCCAGCATTGATCAACCCGAAGGGCATAACGTCGTAGTGATAGACGTCACTATCGGCATAGAAGGCTGTATGGGGGGCATCCTCCTTCGCCATCTTGATCTGGTTGTAACCAGAATAAGCATCCATGAAGCTCAGCAGCTCGTGTCCCGATGTGGCATCCACCAACTGGTCAATCCTCGGGAGCGGATAACAATCCTTCGGGCAAGCTTTGTTCAAGTCGCGGAAATCGACACACATCCGCCACTTCCCATTACTCTTCCTCACCAGGACCGGGTTAGCGACCCAAGTCTGGAATCGGAGTTCCTTGATGAATCCAGCGTCGAGCAATCTGCCCACCTCCTGCTGGATCGCGATCCTCTTATCCGCGCCCATCGGACGCCTCTTCTGCGCGATAGGCTTGATTGCGGGATCAATCTTCAGCTCGTGCACTATCACGTCAGGGCTGATTCCTGGCATATCGCTCGGGGACCAGGCAAACAGCTCCTTAAACTCCTTCAAGAGCTCGATCAATTCTCGGGCTCTTTCCACCGACAAAGCAGACCCGATCTTCACCTTTCTTTGAGGTCCGTCAATCTCAACCTCTTTTAGATCCTCCATAGGGGCGGGATGCCCAAACTCCTCTCGAGGATCAGCATCAGTCTACAGGACAGCCATGGCTTCCCTCCTTCCCCTTCGGGTGGCGTTAACATAACACCTTCGTGACGCCACCTGGTCACCCTTGACCTCTCCAACCCCATTGTCAGTTGGGAACTTCATCTTCTGGTGGACGGTCGAGGCGACTGCCATGAGAGGGTTGATGGTGGTCCTCCCGATGATAGCGTTATACGTCCCCGCAGACTCTACCACGACGAAATCCACGTTTCGTCGTTCCATCTTCCAGCCACTACCGAACTCCACCGGTAAGGTAATCATTCCCAACGGATAGGAAGTAGAACCAGAGAATCCTACCATCGGGAAGTTCACCTGTGTCAAGTCCTTCTTTGTCTTTCCCATGGCTTCCAGGGCGTCCATGAAAAGAATGTCGGAGGAGCTCCCTCCGTCTATCAGGATCCGCTTCATCTCGAATCCGTCCACGTCCAGGGTCACGACTAAGGCGTCATCGTGAGGGCTCTCCACGCCTATCAAATCCTCCGCTGAGAAAGAGATCACCATTTCTTCCTTTACAGTCCACGACCGGGACCTTTTTCCTAGCACCACAGCAGCAGAGATGCGGGAGGCATAATTCTCTCGAGAAGCGGAGGTGTCACCTCCTGCTGCCATTCATCCGTGAATGACGTTAATGGTTCCCCGCCTCTCCTTACGGGCACCGGAACCGGAGGATTCCGGCTCAACCTTCTTCTTCTTTGGAGATCGGTCACGGGACTTGGAAAGAGACCGCGACCGAGTTTTGGAACGGGATCGGCACCGTCCCCTTCCGACAAACTCCTTCAGCTTCCCCTTCTGGATCAGCTTCTCTATCTCCTTCTTCAACTCCCGACAGTTATCTGTGTCGTGACCATTGGCTCGATGGTACCGACAGTAACGATCAGAACGACCTCCCAAGAACTCACCTTCCTTCCTCGGGGGGTATCGGGTGAGACCCTGCTGATCCATCACCGCTAACACGGAGGTCATCGAACTGTTGAGGGGCATGTTGCGACCCTCACGGTTATCCTTCCTCGGAGGACGCTTGTCCTCCCTTCTGTCGGGGCGACCACGGCTCCTACTTCCCTCCGATTTGTCGCTCCCTTTGCGATCATCCGACAGCTTGGACGATGGCTTTCCTCTCCCTGACTTCGGAGAATCAAGCTCTCCGGCAGCAATCTTCGACTCCTGCACGTCAATTTGCTGCTTCACCCTGGCTTTCAAGGCCTCCATGCTCCACACAGCCTTCGCGGCTACACTGTGCATCAGGTCGGAACCATACGGAGCAGTCAGGTTCCGAAGGAAAGTGCAGATGGTCTCTCCTTCCGATATCTCCTCATCGATCTCCGCGGCACTAGCAGTGAACCGTTGGTAGTAATATGCCAACGACTCGTCGGATCTCTGCACCACCTGGGTCAAAGACCTCACACTCTTCAAGAGATGCCTACGACCCTGATACTGCTTGATGAAGCGGTCGTGCATATCGGCCCAGCAAGTAATGCTTCCCGGCGGTAGGCTGAAAAACCATGTCATGGCCTTTCTCCCAAGGTGATCGGGAAGAGCGAACACACGAGGTCATCATTCGAGGTCCTACCCATACAGGCCTGGACATGCCTCTGAACATGGCGGACCGGGTCTCCTTCACCATCGTACTCCTTGATGGTCGGGATGCCTAGCCCTGGCGGGGCGACAGTATCCAGCAGTCGTGGAACAAAAGGGTGAGTGGATCGGTCCTTCAGCTCAGATGTCATATGCTTCTGATCGCCCATGCATATGTTGACAATTTTCACCACCTGATCAGGGGTGATGGGGCCATTCAGGGGAATGGTCCTGTGTTGCACTGGTCCAGGACCATCAACCACGAACTTCTCCGAGTGCGCGGGTTCCTTACCCTTATTCCTGGGCTGAACCTCCTGTTCTTCTTGAACCTGGAGGAGGTGGAGGCAACTCTTCCCGTGGAGGCAACTCCTCTGCCCTCCTGGCAGCCTCCCTTTTGTCCAGCAAAGCTTCCATGGCAGCTAGGAACATGGGCATAGCATCTGCTACTGCCTTAGCCAACTCCGAGTTCGAGGAAGCACCTACCTCCCTCCGAGGGATTTCTTCTCTGTGCACCACCGAATGTGGAGGAGCATCCACCTCCCTTCGCGGGATATCTTGCCTGTTTACCGCCGTGTCTCGGACTGAGACCTCATACTCTTCACCATGCCCCCCTGTCTGGGAAACAGCAGGGTGCTCACCTTGTTCAGCAGCATGCTCCAGCAACGGGGAATTCACAGTTCCAGCAGGGCGAGAACTGCCGGCCTGAACTTGCTTCTTCTTGCCACCACCAGCCATCGATCTAGTAGAAACTATTTTGGCTTTTCGTAAGGTTCCCACAGACGGTGCAAATGTTGGATCACGGGCGAAGCTCCGTTACGTTCTTGACGGAAAGCTTGAACTCCTGGGCTCCGCGTAATCCTGCAAAAGGGGATGACCTGGGTGGTGACCCAGAATCCCTCTCCGATGCTTAAATGAGTGTATGAATGATGGGGTGGTAAGCAATAATCTAAGTTCGTATTAGAATGTGTCTTTTCTGAGGTAACTTCCTACTTTATATAGGAGGGGAAGTTACTCAGTTACCTGTAACTGCGCCTGGCAGTTTTATCCGCGATTCCGTATATCTCGTTCGGGATTCCGTGTATCTCGCCCCACGCTCCGCGTATCTCGCCCACGCTCCGCGTATCTCGGGCACGCCCTGCGTATCTCGGGGGAGGTTATCTGTATCTCAACCGTTTCCCCACTACTCTATCTAGTAGGCGGGTTTCTTGGTCTTATCCTCTGATCACAAGTCCCAATTCATATCGGGGACTCCAGAGTTATGTCATTCTAGGTCACCACCCAGGACCCCTTGTCTCACGAGACAGGTCCAGCCTCCTCGGGGCTTTATTGTCAGGGCCTACTCAGAGGCATATCAGGGCCTACTCAGAGGCTTCTTGTCGGGAGCGCTCAGCTCATACATCGGGACCGATCTCGTCGGGACTCTTCATACTGGGCTTCTAGGCCTTCCCGGCCTTTCACGAGGCCCACTGGACTTACTCGTCGTCTATTGACTGTTAACGGGTCTAACGATTACATCGGAACCCATCAGATAGAAGCCCACCGCCACAACCTTATATATATATATATATATATATATTAATCTGTCGTTGATTATATATATATATATCTGTATATATATTATATAATCAAAAAATATATATAATCTTATCTGATATATATATTTTCTATCTAAAATAGCTAGCGGGCTAAATTGCTTAGTGGACTTAACCAACTAATTCAAGACAAACCCAACAATCTCCACTTTTGTCTTGAATTCTTCAGAGCTCCACCTTAACTTGCATGCTTCATAGCTCCACCTTGACTTTCGTGCTCCATGGTCCGCTACCTCCTTTTCCAAGGCCCCCGACAGACCTACCTCGATCTCCGCGAGATTCCAGCTAAGCTCAAACGTTGCTCGATCTCAGCTTTCGCTACACTGAGGCAACATGCTTCCAAGTCTTCAAACTTGACCAGTCCCCTGTTCCAGACTAACCGATCTGGAGTAGAAACAACATGCTCTTTCTGACCAGAAGAGCAACCAACATTCAACTCCACCTTCTTCAAGACACTCCGTCTTCCCATACCATCATCCGTCAACAACGGGTAGTTTAACGAAGGTGAATACCCGTTTGTTGGCCTGTTAGTCCTGGATGATCTCCTCAACACCAGCCCAGGTGTTACTGGATCTACCTCTGACTTGATCTCTGGCTCCCTTGGGGTCTTCCCGAAACTGACTCGTTTCTTCTTCCCCATAACACAGCTTTCACAGAGTCCCCTGTCAACACACTTCTGGCCCTCTAAAGCTCCTTTCTCCACCAGCATCTTCATTCCTTTAACACTCATCTGTCTGGATGCACTCTTCTGAATAGCAGCCGCATTTACACACCCTTGAGTGGTGTACAAGGTTCTAGATTTAAGGCCCCATGCTACAACCATAGCACCCTTCTTAATCTTCCACGAACCATTCTCAAACTCTGTTGCATAACCTGTGCGATCCAACTGACCAACCGAGATCAGATTCTTCTTGAGACCAGGAATGTACCTGACATCTTCCAATATCCACTGATTTCCTGCTAGACTGTGAATGCAGATATTCCCCTTTCCTTCAATCTCCAACACCTTGTTGTCAGCAAGATACACCTTTCCAAACTTTCCTGACTTGAAATTTCGGAACTTCTTGCTCGGCGACGAATGAAACGACGTTCTAGAATCCATAATCCAGGATTCAAGTGAGCTGTCCACACTGAGGGTTAACACGTCCCCAATGTCTTCTGCTGAATTCACAGAATCACTATCATAGCCAGGTTCGTGATTCTTCTTTTTTGACTTCGGACAATCAAATCGATAGTGGCCTCTTTCACCACAATTCCAACATGTTCCCTGTGGTATTCCTCTGTTTCTTGATTTTGAGCGTCCATGATGATTTTGACCATTTGAATTACTCCTCCCCCTTCTGTCAACATTGAGAGCACTTCTTGATGACTCACCAATTTCTCTTTTGCGAATACTTTCGCTAAGAACCACATCTCGAAATTCATCAAACTTCAACTTCTCAGATCCACGTGAACTAATAACTGCGGAAACAATAGTATCCCACGACTCGGGCAGAGATGACAGCAAAATCAAAGCTTTAACCTCGTCCTCAAAATTAATCTCAATAGAACTCAGTTGTGAAACAATCATACTAAAGGCATTAATATGTTCAGCAACAGAACCACCTTCAACCATCTGTAAATTGAACAATCTACGCATTAGATATACCTTGTTCATCGCCGATGGTTTCTCGTTCATGTTCGCCAACGCCTTCAGTACACCTGCCGTCGATGTTTCCTTGACTATGTTGAACGCAACTTTCCTGGACAGACACAATTATCGGATCAGCCCCAGGGTTTGTCGATCATTGAGCTTCCACTGCTGCTTCGTCATGGATTCCGGCTTCTCCCCAGACAAGGGTTCATACAGATCCTTTTGGTAAATATAATCTTCAATCTGCATCTTCCAGAAACCGAAGTCGGTTCCATCGAACTTCTCTATTCCAGCTTTCAACATCTCTATCTTCAGTGATCGTGTTGAATCTCCTTAGCTCTGATACCAGTTGTTAGGATCGATTCTCTCAACACTCACAAACGGATTAAAAGAAAGCAATAAAGAACACGATATTTAACGTGGTTCGGTCAACGCGACCTACGTCCACGGGCAAAGGAGGAGCACCACTTCACTAGCACAATCAACACCGGAGGGTTACAAGACGAGACCATATAAAGCACTCACTCTCACAATACATGTAGAGACCTATTACACAATGCTCTAAACCACATAATAAAACACTCATCTAACCTAGCACAAACCCATGTTGATTAACTCTCTCGCACAACTCTCTGTTGCTTTTCCTTTGAAGACTCATCTAACCTAGCACAAACCCATGTTGATTATACTCACTCAAATTTGCCGGTAGCATGATTATGGAATTCTTTCTAATTTCTAAGGAAAAAAGACAAGAGCGGCGGTGGCAATTGCTTTTTATGTTCCATAATTTTTTTGAGGAACACAAACCCCCAATCCATTAGTTGTCTGCAAAGGCAAACCCTAATATTAAGTTCCCCTCGAACGTCACCATCAACCCCCATTAAATCGCTTTCAGAGGTCCCTTCCTCTCTCTCTCTCTCTCTCATAATTCACATGAAAGAGAGAAAACGAATGGTTGATGAGGAGTTTGTTTTAAAGACAGGTGGTCATTGCCCTAGAAATGAGTAGTTCTTTTCTCATTGCCATTATAAGATCAAATCATTAAAACCCAAAAAAAGTCAAATTAATTAATAGCTAACTATATATATAGTCGCATTTAATTAATTAAGCTGTATTTTTTTTTTTTATGTTAAAAAAATAATTGCAAGCTCGAGCTAGCTAGGGTTGATGTCTAATTGCATCCCTTTGTTGGTAAGGCTTATTTAATTAAATTAAAAACAAATAAATACCCCCCATCTTCTTCTCCATCTCATCCACTCATGTATATATATAATAATATAGCTTCTGCCTCCTCTCTCAGCAAAGCTGAATAGTAGCAAAGAAAAGAACAAACAAAGGTGGGTAAGCAAATTTGAACTTAGTATGTATTAATTGTAGCTAGCTAGCTGATGATGCATATGTATATAATATGGTTTTTGTTGGTATAATAATTAATTAAGTAGAAGAAGAAGAAGAAGAAGAAATGATGTTTCCGAGTGAGGAATCGTTGGGAAAAACAACATCAAGGGGTAAGATCGAGATAAGAAGAATCGAGAACACGACCAACCGGCAAGTGACCTTCTGCAAGAGGCGCAACGGTCTGCTCAAGAAAGCTTATGAACTGTCGGTGCTCTGTGATGCTGAGATTGCACTTGTTGTCTTCTCTAGCCGCGGCCGCCTTTATGAGTATGCTAGTAACAGGTTCCTAATTCTATCCTAATTAATTACTTCTTCTTCTTCTAATTTATCTAAATCCAGCAGGGTTTTATGTGAAGATTCATTTTTCATCATATAATATCTATCAATCTGACGGAATTAATTGGTATTTGTGTTTGATTATTGAGTCTACAGAAAGATATGTCTTTTTTCTCCCAAATAAAACTAATTATTAATTTATAAAATTGTTTGTATTTTCTTTGGATGTTTTACCTCTTCTCTTCTAGCAGATCTGGCTGTGTAAAGTCATGGCATACAGATCCAAAGGGATACTGGCAACTGTCTTTCTTTCCTTATTCCATCTTCTCCACATTAATTAATGTTGGTAGAAAGAAAGCTAAAATGCTATGGGAGTGCAAGCAAGCTAATTAGTGCATTTCCCTAACTAGTTAAGTTATATGTACATGTAGGTAGTAATTTATTAAAGCAATTACAATTATAATTAAAGTGTCTTCAGCTAGCTAGCAGCTGAGAGTGAGATTATGTATATTCAACCTCTAAATCTATCTGATCAGCAAAATTAATACCATCTTTTGTTACTTTAGGGTTTCAGAACATAGTTAATTAATTAAGAACATATCTTATAATATTATCTATGGGAAAACAATCAAACATATTTAAGTTCAGAAGACAGATCTACCTAGTCAGTTCCGAGATATTTAATTAGGGTTTTACTTTTACATATATATATATTAATCTGTAGGAAATATAATAATTAGTAAGTTAGATATCTCTTGATGATCTCTAATGCAAAACTGACTGTCTCACGTGGCCGGGTGATTTCAACTTTGACCTTTTTTTTTATATATATATCTCAGTAGTCCGTCCGTCCGTCCGTCCAGCTTTTACTTAAATTAGGGCTACCGATTAGGAGCGATTCAAGTCCTCCATCTTTGTCATTGCCATCCTTAAGGGGTAACTCAACTACATATCCTTCATTCAAAATATATATATTTCTTCATTCACAACATTTACCACATTTCAAATCTCCTTCTTTACTTTACCAGTTCCCACACACACCCTCTATATATATATATGCCGAATTCCTATTAATATTTTTATCTTAACACCTGCAGAAAAAAATTACGGAAATAAAATCCACTAGAATATATATATATCAGCACTAGTTAACATTCAGACCAAGATAGCCCTTTGTTAAGCTAATAATTAAGCTAGCTGTGCAAACAAAAGAATTGGACCGCCAGCTAGCACAGGATTTAGTGCTCTAACTGAAAACATATATAATTATGAGTCTCTTAAGTTCTCCACAGTTTGCCTTACCTTTACTTTCCAGGTCAATTCAGGAATGATGCATCATCTAGCTAGGTAGTTTGAATTATCTATATATATAGTTATAGTTGATCTGTAAATTTTAGGGCTAGTAGAGTAAAAAAGTGATTTCGGACCAAATAATCCATACTAATTAATGGATTATCGATAGTCTTTTATATATATATACTTAGAAACTCTCATTTTATAAAATGTTAAACAAACCATACCTACACACCATATACATATATACACACGAATAGACTTTTGAAAATATAAATAAGAACGTGTGGAAGACCTGAATACACACATAACTTCAATCTTATGGTTAATGCGCGCATTTTATATTGTGACATGGTATATGAACGCTCACTAAAGTTAGGGCTTTAGGCTTCCAAATTTAAGAAGCCTTACATATAGTATTACATAATTAAGTCTAGTTCAGCAAAAAAATTAAGCTATTTTGTAGTTAGATTTTGGCTGAATATATGTCTATAAGGATGGGCATCAAACCGGTTCGGATGAACCGAACCAGTAAGAACCAGTTCAGTCTGAACCGATTCTTCTATGGTGCGGTTTTGAAGGAGAAAATGTGGAACGGTTCTTGACCGGTTCAAACAGGTTCAAAACCAGATCGGAACCAGTTCTTTAAAAAAATTGTCTTAAGCAAATAAACATGCTCAGATCTATTCATTTTTTCTTTTTCGTTGTGTCAAGCCAAATCTATCAATCGAACATTTGTTGCTCCTTCAAACAACATCAGATTCCTTTGAATCCAATCAAAGAACCCACCTCAACTTTCCCTTTCCTCTTCTTTTACACTGCTCTTCCCTTCCATATTCCGACCGCAAAACCAAGTCTCCACTCTGCATCCAAGAATCCCTCTACTGCATTCTATTAGAAAGATCTGATTTTGTTCAACGTTGGAGAGGTTTTCCGTTCTCGGGGTGAGTTATTTCGTCTTAATACAACAAACCCACGAGTCAAATTGTTAATTTTGAGGTTCGGAAACCCAAAATAGCATCTAGCAGCACTGCCGACTCACCACGCTAGGACCTCCGTCCTCCTTCGTCCACCTCTGCTTGAAGTGGTGTAAGCGAATCCATGCCGGAATTCCTTTGTCCACCTATTCACCGGCGACCGTCCTCAGCCAAACAGGACGCCACCCGCACAAAGTCCAGCGACCTGTTGGCCTCCTTGGTCCACCTCGTCACCGGCGACCTATTCCTTCAATTTTTTGTAAAAGAAAAAAAAAAGGTTCAGAACCGGTTCGAATCGGTTTTGAACCGGTTCTACTATGGTTCAGTTTTAGGACCTAAAATTTGGTTCGACTCCTGCATAGTAAAGAAAACTGCCTGAACCTAAAATTTGATTCTGGTTCGGTTCTGAACCGGTTCGGCTCAGAACCGAACCATGCCCAGCCCTACTATAACACCATAATATTTTGGGCTAGCTAGCGATAAGGCCTTAATTTTTTTTTTTTTTTTTAAATTATGATAATTTTTAACATTAAAAACACTAACTTATTAGAAAAATGAGTAGTTGAAAAGACACTATATGAATCTTGAATGTGCTCTAAAATATAACAACTTTTCTTATATTAATGATTTAGATTTATTCACAGAATTGAGAGTGTTAAGAGAAATTATTCAAATAGAATATTAAACTCTTATTGAGACTATTCACATAAATATATTCAAATAGAAGATTAAACTCTTATTGAGACTATTCACATATATATTACTACATCACATAAAAAGACGTGGTTTTTTTCCGAATGCATATATTTTTTATAGAATAATATTAGCAATTCATGTAACTGTTACTTCAAGTGAAACAAGGTTTTCAAAATCTTGTTTGAAGTCAACTATGTCTCGAGAAATGTTAAATGAATTAGCTATATTATCAATTGAAAATGAAATTTAAAAAAAATAAGTGTACTTAATTAATGATCTTGTTTCTTTAAAAGCTTGGGAATAAATTTTAAATAAAAAATTATGATGAATTGTCAAATTTAATTATTTTGTAAAATTAAAATATAAATGCCTCGAATTAAATTATATAACTTAGGCCTCGATTTCTCTTTGGTCCGCTCTTCCTCAAAAGTAAGTGTTATTCATGAATATCTTTCTATTTCGAAAAGTCTTTATCAAGATTTTACACCTATAATCTCTTAATTAAGGGGGTGATTATAAAACCATGGTTAACTTCTGGATTTTCGCTCGGCACTAACCTCAGTTATTCGCCTCTTGCCAAGTAGTAGTCATCAACATAAGTTTTGTTTTGTTTTATTAATTTGAAATTTTATTAGAATTGTTACTTTTAGGGGATTATTATTAAATGTATTCCTCCTTTAATGATGTATTTCCTTTTCGGGTAAGTGCTAGCTGCAACACAAAGGAATTAAACGTTGTACAGTTTCTGTTTAGAGTTTGAAAACCAAGTCTATCCCGTTGCTTTTGTTTTCTTAGTTACAGAAGAATCTTTGGTCACGTCATGCATCGATTTTTTCCCCACTTGTCTTCTTTTCTTTCATTACCCTACTATTACTACTAAGCCTGCTACTAATTCTGACAATGAATAGCTAGCTATCTAGCTAGGACGTAGCTAGATAGCTTGGTTGGTCTCATAAGTAATTCACTCCTAAAATAGCTCTAACCTGAAAATTAATTCTCAAAATAGTATTCTTCATAAATTCATTTCTAAACTACAAAGTACAAAGTACAAACCTAATTGTTTACCAAAGAAAAAAAAAACTGCAGACCTAATTTCTATTATTTTAAAAATAATATTTTAAACATCATATTTTCTTTTTTTTGACCAATGAACATCATATTTTCTACTTTTACATTATGTTATAAATGATTATAAAAAAATTGCAATACAAAAAAGCAAGGAATTGTTTTTTCAAAATGTATAGAAATTATATTTTAAAAAACAAAATATTAATTGAGAAAAATATATTAAAAAAAATATGTAAAGGATAAATTATAAAAATGGTCATACAAACTGTAAAAGAAAATAAAAACTCCTAAAAGTTTTTTTTTTAATATAAAGGTAAAAGTGTAAATGAAAAAAAAAATAGTGTTCGGAAAAAAATACATAATATACTAACATACATATTTTAAAAAATATACATATCAAAATTTGACTCTAGATTTTGCTACCCAAATAGCAACATTAAAAAGTGCAAATATCAATTTATTTCAAAAATTTTCCCAAATACCAAAATGCAAACGTCTTTTTTCAGATCAGCTGCACCACCCATCCTATTTTTTATTTTTTAGGTTTTTTATGAATTTATATTTTATATAGTTTTATGATTTTTTTTTTAAAAAAGTTGGGTGTACAGTTAAGGGTTAACCAGATTAACATGTAGATTCAACACAATAATTGTTTCTAAAACTCTATTATATTTGGTGTACGGTTTGGTCGGATTAACTATAACCGATAAAACTAGAAACAATTTATTCTTTAGGGTTAACCTGACCAAACCGTACCCCCAACCCAATTTTATTTTAGAAAAAGTTGAAAATTACATAAATTTTAAACACATAATTCAAAATAATAATAATAATAATAATACAAAAAAAAAAAGGTAAATAAGCTAGGCAGCTCCGTTGTCTCAAAAAGCTCTCAAAAATTGGCGTTTGCTATTTTATTATTTTGTAAATTTTTGAAACATTTGGTATATGGACTTTTCTAAGGTTGCTATTTTGCAAGCACACTCTTCTGTAGGAGGGATTGCAATTGCAACGAGGTTGCTATTTGGGTACAAAATTATGAGTTTCCCACATTTTATTTTATATTCTTTAGTGACTAATTTCTATATCATACTATATATTTATTTCCGATCTCATTTCAAATGATTTTTAATTTTTATCTTATAATTTTCATATATTTAGTGATTTTTAAGAAATAATTTTTTTTTAATGTACATTTTCATCATTTATCTTAAATATTTTTTTGCTTTCTGGTATTTTCGTATTTTTTGAAGTTTTATATTTCATACATTTAATGTACTTAATTTTTAAGTTTTTCTTTATCTTTTTATTTATTATATATATTGTTTTAAGTTTATTTTCAACATAGTGCAAATTTTAGGATGCAAAGTAGAATATAGATATAATTAAAAAATTGTTACTGAGGTTAGGCGGAATGCCATATAGGAGGAAACAACCTAATTAGAAAAATAATTAAAAAAAAAAAAAAGCATAGTATGGAAAATAGTTTTTCGGCTTAGCCTGTTTTGGCAATTCACTCTCCTAACTCTAATTTCTTTTAATTTTTCCATCTCCACGTATGATGATGAATGGGCTACCATTAACTTGTCAGCTCAACGATTTCACTCCTGACGTAGAAGAAATAGATTAACTTACTACTAACCTAGTTGGTAAATACAGTGTCAAAGGAAAAAAAAAAAGCGGAACGATACGATAACATTATGTTGAAAGATAAAATGTCACAACTCACACAGTATTGAGGGGGTGATATATTTCTGTTTTAAGGGAATTACCCTGCAGTCAATGAGACTTTGACACCTGGCAAAGTCTCCGTCAGTCACCCAATCATGTCACGGTGATAGAACTGAGACAACCAATCAATACTCGAGGAAATTAAGGTATCAAACGGAATCCAAGAAATTAGCTGGTCGTGTCGTATAGCTATGTTCTATGTCTGCAATCTGCAAATCTATCTATGATCTTAAAATAATAATTAAATATACTCTTTTTCAAAAGACGATTAAGCATGTATGTGTATTTTTTTTTTCTTTCAAAAAGATAAAGAAAAAACACATTATTGGATTGGATAGGTGTCTTCTTTTTATACAATTAAATTAAATTATACATATATAATAAACATAATAGATTTCAGTTGCCTTTCTTGTTTTGAATTTGATCATGCTTATCGCTATATTGCTATATTTGGTAGATGTGGAACTTATTACCCGTATGCATAGAAATGCAAAATTAGTATAATTTTATTTTTGCTTAATGTTAAATGTTATAGATTAGAATATTTTAAACCTTAGAAAAAGTTTAGATTCTTAGGGGTGTTTGGATGGATGTAATGTGAGACGTAATCTCACATTACGACCCACAATACGTCAACATTACGTTGTTTGGTTTGCCAAACGACGTAATGTGAATTGTAATGTAACGTCCATTGTAATCTGAGATTACGTCAAATCTCCAATCAACGTAATGTGAGATTACATCCAAAAACGGATATAATGTGAAATTACTTCCAACATCACGAAGTGTTATTATTTTATTATTATTTACTAAATAGATAAATTATTTTGTATTATCATTATAGTTTATTATGATAATAATGTTTTTATTATTATTAGCTTTTTATTTTTTAGATACTTCATAATTTATTATTATAATAAATATAATGCACATGATATTCATATAAAATGAGTAAGTCTTTTTCTTTTTATTTTATTTTTATGAAAATTATCTTATAAAATTATATATAACGTTTTAATTAATAGAATTTTAGTAGTTGTGCGTATTGAGTTTAAATATTTAGTTTTTAGATTTCATAAATGACTATATTATTAACCACACACATAATCCTTAAGAAATTAGTTGTTGTCAAAATATATGTTCGTTTAAATCTTATCATATTAAGATAAGATATAACATATTCTCATATAAATTAGTATAATAATAATAAAGTCACATTACAATGCACATTACAACACATACCAAACATTGTAATCTAACATTACACTCCACATTACAGCACAACCAAACACTGTAATCTAACATTACAAGTAATTTCACATTACGTCTCACATTTCAAGTAATCTCACATTACGCCCATTCAAATGCCCCCTTAGAGCATCCACAATGCTATCACATAATATTACTTAAACATTGGTCAAATATGTTTTTTTAATCTAAAGTGCAAAAAAATGTATTACAATAGTTTTAAATAACACTCCTTAAAGTGGGACATAGCTCTTTTTACATAAATCATTCTTTAAATATACAGAAAACACTATATTGCCACACCATTACATCAATGTATCACTTTTTACCTAATACGTACTTCATTGATCAACCGCCTTATTATTATTATTATTATTATTATTATTATTATTATTAGATGTCATGTTGCAATATCCGTTTCTTTTTCATCGGATGAGCTCGTCAATATTGATAATTTACCAGCCAGATTGAATTGTGAAAAACCCACTGAATTTTATAATGTTGGATTGAAGAAATGAAACGAGATAAAGAAAATGTATATATAAGCAATAATGTTTAACAAATATGTACAATAACGGCACAATGTATATGCAATCTCAATTTTCTAGATAATGACACAATATGAAATCTCTTTCTCTAGACAACGACATAATTAGAAATTAATCATAACTAATTTTTAATTTGATAGTTAAGATTTTAATAATACAATATATTTAAGTACACTTGTTAAGTAAATCCATTGTATACCTATTATTATATAAGCATCTCTTAAATTTGTGTATTCTTTTAAAGTACATGTAAATGAATAATGTGATCACACTTCCAAAGAATAGAAAATATACCATTGTGGATGGTCTTAGAGTGATATGGTTAAAAAATTATCTACCAACAAAGACTTGCCTGGATGTCCGGGACGCCATCATTAATCTCCATAGTTCCTACCAATGTTTGAATGTACATTAATTAGCAGAAGGACACATTATTAATGGATGATGATTTTAAGGCAAAGTTAATTAATTAATTAAGCGAATATTGGAATAATATTATTGGGTTGTGATGGATGAGCAATATTTGATCAGTATATCTACTCTATCTGTTTTGTTTGCAGTGTTAAATCAACCATTGAGAGGTACAAGAAGGCTTCTTCTTCAGATTCATCCAACACTACTGGATCTGTTTCAGTAATTAATGCTCAAGTAAATAATTAATTACCACATATTTCAATTAATTAGTTAATTTGTTGTAGTACTGTGACTAATTCCTTATATATATATTTTTAAGTAATAATTAGTTGGTAATTTTGTTTGTTACTCGTCTTGGATGGAAAGACTTGGTTAAAGTTGTGTAATTAAATCTTGTGCTACATGTACCTGCAGTATTACCAGCAAGAAGCTGCTAAACTACGTGTTCAAATTGGAAATATGCAGAACTCGAACAGGTACGTAACTAGTTATATAACAGCAGCATTTGATATTCCTATATATATATATATGATCGATCTTAAGTAAAATATGATTGTGATCAGGGAATTATTGGGAGACCCATCGAATCAGACTTCGTTGAAGGACCTGAAGAACTTGGAGACTAGGTTGGAAAAGAGCCTCAATAAAATTCGATCCAGGAAGGTATTAATTGTATTATCCACTCTTAAATAAGAAATCAGCTAGTCGCAAATAAATCATGTATTATCATATATATATATATTATAGTGTAGCCTAAATTAATATGTAGCTAACTAGCGAGTATGTATACGTACATGCATGGACAAAGAGTTTTTGCTTAACTTATTAAGTTGTAATGTATGTGTTTTATTGCTTGATCAAATTTTGATATATAGTTAGGTTGAAGTAGCTTGGCAATGCTGATCAATATACTGCCTGTTTTGCAGAATGAACTTCTCATTTCAGAGGTGGAGTATATGCAGAAAAGGGTAAGAAGATTCTGATCCAAACAACATTCATTTTGATTCAAACTCAGTAATAATTAATATTTACCAGCTGCTATATGTTTTTTTTTTACAAATTCATCATTTTTATATTACATGCATATATATATATATATATATACTAATAATATTATATGTTGGATGGGGTGCAAAATAAATTGAATTTCAGGAGACGGAACTGCACAGCAATAACCAATACCTCCGTGCTAAGGTCTTATAGTTTTTTTTTTGGGTAATTTTAATTACATGGATCAGCTGAATGAATGTTAATTTAAATTGATGATGGATCAGCTGAAAGAATTAAGAAGATGAATTTGTGAGTATGTAGATTGCAGAGAGTGAAAGGCGGGGGGGTGAAGAACAAGAGATGGTGGGAGGTGGTGCAGTGGTGCAGCTTCTTCATGATCACCCTCCTCCTCCTAATGACGACACCAAATACTACTTTCAAGTTAGCGGGTTGAACTTGAACCCCATCCCTCTTCACTTCACTTAGGCTAGGTAAGTCTCCTAGCTAGCTACCTATATTATTACCTACTCTCACAAACAACGCTGATCCATCTCTTCTTGTTTATTAACTGTTGCAGTTAGAAGGGTGTTGAAATCCGATGTGCTCAATTACGCTTTCATCTCTTCAAGGAAACCCTAGCTAGCTAGCTAGATTAGAGTTTGCATGCATCCACACAGAAATCTTAATATATATAGTTAATTAGTGCATGTCTACTGGACGGACGACGTATTTCAGTGTGGCTGGAAACTTAATATATTAATTAATTAATTATAATCTATCTATCAAGAGAATTTATATTTTCTATTATATTAATTATTAATTGAGTGACTTATATATGCAGACATTAGCAATTTGATAGTTACTTGAGCCCAGGCACCGAATTAGGAGTAGAATATATATAAAGAGAAATACTGGAGAAAATAGAGACTAATGCTATGCCAGCATTTATCTTAAATTTTTGTTGGGTGTACATTAAGTCTAATCTATGTAATTATTTTTCTAGCTTTTACTTCTATTTTTGTTTGTTCAAATTTTAATTTTGATTAACTTTTTTTTTCTGGCAAAAAAATTTTTTTTTTCTTAATTAATTTATTTATCAAATATTTATACAAATAGTTCTTTAATATATAATTTTACATAATAATCTAGTTGATTCAAAAAATTCATCCAAGAATTCTCAGATAGCAACATTTGGAGAGGAGTTTGCCCAATATATTAACACCTGAGTTGCGACGACGAATAGTCTCTATTTGTCTAGCACAATCAAAAGAACATCATCAGCTCCAAATCATCCAATAAGAGAATGGAATTTGGAGTGTCTCCCCAAGCAGAGAGATATACAGTGAATTTTGCAGATGGTGGTAGCTCCAAAATATAAGCCACCACTCCAATTTCTTCGCTACGACCTTGAAAGTGTTGGAAATAAAATAAACTTGATAAGTAGTGAAGTATCTAGAAATCACTAAAAATGTCTAGTACGTAGTATTAAGTAATTAATAGAGAGCCTAGAAGAGTCTAATGTGTGTAGAAGTATCCTAGAGTCAAGAA
Organism: Clarkia xantiana subsp. parviflora; assembly: GCA_036873135.1. Classification (NCBI taxonomy): domain Eukaryota; kingdom Viridiplantae; phylum Streptophyta; class Magnoliopsida; order Myrtales; family Onagraceae; genus Clarkia; species Clarkia xantiana. The sequence continues at coordinate 16,975,902 of JAPTYO010000001.1, forward strand.
GTCACTGGAATATGAAGCTACTAGAAGATGGAGTGTCTAGATTATCAAGCTACTAGAAGAACCCATATGTACCTATAAATAAGAGATGAGATGAATGAGAATGCAACAAGTTGAGACAACACAACAAGTCTCTCATATCCTCTCTACATCTCTCACACACATACACACATATACATATTCAAACACCAACAAGTGGTATCAGAGCAAGGTTCAAAGATCACGATGGCAACGACAAGTGTGCAAGTGCCGAGATTGACAAATGATAACTACGACAAATGGTGTATCCAAATGAAGGCCCTTTTGGGATCACTTGACGTGTGGTAGTTCGTGGAGACCGAGTTCAAGGAACCAGAAACGGTGACGGAAATGACAAAAGAAGAGAAGGAAGAATTGAAGGAGCAACGGAAGAAGGAGAAGAAGGCCTTGTTCACAATATATCAAGGTCTTGATGAAGCCACGTTTGAGATAGTCGCTCCAGCCAAGACATCATACGAAGCTTGGGTTATACTTCAAAAGGCGTACGGTGGCGTTGTAAAGGTAAAGAAAATTCGCCTACAAGCTCTTCGTGCTCAATTTGAATCCCTCCATCAAGAAAGCTCGGAATCTATCTCCGACTACTTCACGAGGGTCATTTCAATCGCACATCAAATGCGAAGAAATGGAGAAACTTTAGAAGATGTTCGTATCATAGAGAAGATCTTAAGATCTCTCGATCCAAAGTTCGACCTTGTTGCTGTGGCGATTGAAGAATCCAAGGACTTAGAAGAGATGTCCGTGGAGCAGCTCATGGGTTCTCTACAAGCCCATGAACAACGAATTTTGAAGAGAGGAGAAGGTACATCCTTGGAGCATGCTTTACAAGAAAACCTGACGTTGAAGAATGACGGATCACGAGGCGGCTTCCAAAGAGGAAGATTCACAACGCGGAGAGGGAGAAGTGGTCGAACAACAACCACCAATGAAGCCGACGTTGATGGAGAGTCGATCCAAGAAGGAGATCGAGGAAGAGGTCGTGGCCGTGGTCGCGGATGATGTCAAGGTGGATGGAGAAAAAAAAAATCAGGAGTTCAATGTTATGTGTACAAAAAATACGGCCATTATGTAGCAGAATGTTGGTATAATACCGAAAACGACAGAGTAAAGGTGAATTTCGCGGAGAAGATCGACGACGATGGAGTTCTTTTGATGGCACACAATCAAGTGGAGGAGACGGAGTCCAACACATGGTTCGTCGACACGGGAGCTTCCGACCACATGTGCGGAAGAAATGAGTTCTTTGCGGAGCTTGATGAAAGACACGGCGGGCACATTACTTTTGGTGATCTTTCTCAACACCAAATTAAAGGGAAAGGTAAAGTTCTCTTTGAACTCAAGAATGGACGACAATTGTGCATCTCCAATGTCTATTTTGTTCCCGACATGAAGAACAATATTTTAAGTGTCGGACAATTGCTCGAGAAGGGATACGACGTCCAAGTAAAGGAGAATACACTTACCATCCGCGATAATAAAAACAACGTTATCACGAATGTTTCCATGACGAAGAATCGAATGTTCCCGTTGGATTTAAGGATCAATGAGAAGAATTGCTTGAAGGTGACAATCATAAACAACTCGACACTTTGGCATCTCCGGTATGGCCATCTGAATTTCAAGGCGCTGGAGTTGATGGAGATTAAAAACATGGTACGAGGTTTGCCCAAGATCAATCATCCCCACGGAGTGTGCGAAACTTGTGTCATCGGAAAGCAACAAAGGAAACCATTCAAGAAGTATCCTTCTAAGAGAGCAACCGGTCGTCTCGACTTAGTCCACTCCGATGTGTGCGGACCAATCACTCCCATGTCCATTGGCGGAAGTAGGTATTTCTTGACCTTCACCGATGATTATAGTGGCAAGACTTGGATTTATATGATGAAGGAGAAGAGCGAAGTCTTGACGAAGTTCAAGGAGTTTAAAAGCATGGTCGAGAAGCAAAGCGGTCGTCATTTGAAGTGTTTGCGAACCGACAGAGGAGGCGAGTATACATCGCGTGAATTTGACAGGTTTTGCAAAGAGAACGGGATCGTGCATCAGCTAACCATGCCGCAAACCCCACAACAAAATGGAGTCTCCGAGAGGAAGAACCGGACGATCTTGAATTTAGTTCGGTGCATGTTGAAGGAGAGAAATGTCCCGAAAGAATTTTGGGGAGACGCTATTGCTACCGCAGTTTATTTGCTTAACAGGTTTCCGACCAAGCGGATTGGAGACATGACACCAGAGGAAGCATGGAGCAAGAGAAAGTCGTGCATCGACCATCTTCGAGTTTTCGGCTGCGTGGCATATGCAAAATTGCAAGGAAGCTAGAAGTGCGTCATGCTCGGATATGACGAGAATACAAGCGGCTACAAGTTATACAATCCCGTCACAAAGAAGGTTTTGATATCAAGAGATGTCAAGTTCGATGAAGAACAGGCATGGAGTTGGGAGATGAATAATGACCAACCAAATCAGATTATGGAAGTAGAAGAGCCACCAAGAAAACAAGTCCGACGTGTAGAAGTTCAAGAACTGTTATCACCACCACATGTTGATACTCAACAAGAAGAAGACGACTCAAGTGAATCGCCCGTGATGCGGATGAGACGAATCCAAGACGTATACAATTCCGCGCAAGTCGTAGAAGTGAAGATGATGAAGAATTATACGGTAATTTATGTCTCTCTGCAGGATGTGATCGAACAACACACAAAGAAGTCATCAAAGAGACAAAGTGGCGAAAGAAAAAGACAATGGCAGAACAAGAATACAAGAATCGTAAAGTGCGACGACATATGGAGATGATGATTCGTAAGCAAAGAAAACTTGGAAAGTACGACCAAGAGGCAAGACATGTTCCAAGGAGAAGTGACGAACGTCGCATGGGTGACATCGGAAGAATCAAGTTTAAGGGGGGAATTGTTGGAAATAAAATAAACTTGATAAGTAGTGAAGTATCTAGAAGTCACTAAAAATGTCTAGTAGTATTAAGTAATTAGAGAGCCTAGAAGAGTCTAATGTGTGTAGAAGTATCCTAGAGTCAAGAAGTCACTAGAATATGAAGCTGCTAGAAGATGGAGTGTCTAGATTATCAAGCCACTAGAAGAACCCATATGTACCTATAAATAAGAGATGAAATGAATGAGAATGCAACAAGTTGAGACAACACAACAAGTCTCTCATATCCTCTCTACATCTCTCACACACATACACACATATACATATTCAAACACCAACAAAAAGGACTAAAAAACTTAGTTAAGGGTTTATGGACACGGTGTCCCTTGAGAGATTCCCGTTTGTAAAGATTAACCAAATTCCCTCAGCAAATTGACGTTCTGAGCGGTACTTATCAGCTTGTTGCCTCCTCACGATCACAAAGTAGTATATCCACAGCAGGGACTGGAGAATCGCGGGGCAAGTAAGGAATGAGCTACGACAGGGTCTAGACTCTCATCTTAGCTTGAAATGAACTCTCATCTTAGGTTGTATTTGTATCAATATTGATAATATGTATATACCTAAGGAAATAACATATTGCACATTAAATCTTGGTAGATCTATATCTTGAAAACAAGTCACTATCTCCCTTATACATATATAAAGGGTTCGGCCGAACCTTCTCATGTAATTCCTCACAATCCTTGACACCACCAACAATGAGAAGAGATCAGCCATAACTATAGTAATTGTTGGCAATTGGGAAATTTGGGTCGCCATTCATGGTATTCCATTAACCTAATCCAATTGAGGTGTAAGTTAATTAGAAAAATTAACCCTAATATATTAGGACGTGCTGAACTATTAAGGATTAAATGACATATTGGGCTTGCTCATTAACTATAAGGATTAATGTTCACTAAGAGTGGACTTAGTGCAATATTTTTGGCCTGCCTAGGTGAGGTTGTTACTTGAGGTTATGTTGTACTCCTTAGTTAATATGATGTAGATATATGGTAATTATATATAGGGATAATTATATATAAATATTATATTATATAATATATATATATATATATATATATATAAGGAATTGAGTATACATTGTGACCAATCTTAAGAGATCTATATCTTGGAAATAAATCACAACGCCTCCTATAAGTGTTAGAGTTTCGGCTGATTTCATCATTCATGTGTGTGGAATTAATCATTCTCCTCACCAACAGTGAATAAAAAAGGGTAGCCTATTCCCTAGAACCCCTAAACCCCTAGAATTAATCTACATCTTCCTACCCGTAAGATTTGGTTCGTTGACAATAGAGCATTCATTTCTGCAAAGTGCGAGACTGAAGGACCCAATCGGTGAACCGCGAAGCAACCTTGTTGAAGACGCCTGGGATCGAAGGAGCTTAAAGATCAAGAGCGTGAGAAGCAACTACGTACGAGGGCCAGATCATCAAGCTAGGACACGTCGGATAATCTCACTAAGAATGGTTAGTAAAGTTATCATCTTCTTAGTTATTCTCCATTATTTCAAACAGTGGTATCAGAGCTAGTATATGTTGGTTTACGATTTGTGAATGGTATTTGATTTTGGAATTGGGGTTCTTGAAAGAACTAGTTTTAATTGGGGTTACCAAGATTTATTAGTTGTTAAGAAACTTGTAACATAGTCCGAATTTTAGACTGAATATTGCACACCGAATAACAGTGGAATCTGCCAATGATCACATCCGCTTCATGCGACCCGCTCCGCTGTGGTCGGTCCGCTATGGTGGGTGACCTCGAGACACCCCACATCAAACCCCTAATTACTAGTAACACTAATTCAACTAATTATAATCTTGATAATTAGGTTTAGGATTTATATGTTGATTCTAGCAATATTCAATTATCAGATTCTTCGTATAAAATTGAATATGAATTTAGTAAAAGATTGAATCTTGATCCAAGTTAAACGTGAAAGATTGAATCTTTTGTGTACGCACGAAAAAAATCGAATCTTAACCTTGGTAGCTTGTTACTTAGGGTGGAAGTAATCTAGGCTTCTTGGATTAATTGGAAAACCAATATTGGGGTTTAAAACCGAAATTATTAGGGTTTTATTAAATTTGGGGATGAATTAAAATTAATAATGAATTTTACTTGTTTATGATGTTATTAGAATTCATGATGCGTAGAAATCTATATATAATAAATTTTTGAACAAATGCATAATATGTTGACAAGTAAGTAAGTTTAATTTTCTTATTCAATTATATTTGTCTATTTAGATCATAAGTTACAAATTATCTTATGACAACATTTTTTTGATTATGTGGACACTTCAAAATTATTCCAAAGTTCTATATTCATTCTTGAAAGTGGTTACAATTCTTAAGTAAGTTACATAACAATCTATATCTATAATATAATCTTGATAAGTCTTCCATAATCTTCCATGATAGTCAAGTCCCACTTACTTCGAGTGGGAGATTTGAGGCAGCAACACAAGTGAATCCAATGGTAAATGAAGATGGGGACATTTTCATAGTAAATCCAGTGGGATGAACCAATCCTACCACACAAATCAATGTTGCTGCAGGTACGAATCAAGTTGAACCTGATAATCACATTGCCGAACCGCTGGATGAAATTCCAATAATACCACAACTATCCATTGTTCCTAGTGGGAGTGGGTTAACCAACTTGGTTCAAATGCCGAGAGGTCGTCCAAGAAAAGTTGTAGGTCAAGGTTCTAGCACTGTCCTTGTTCCCTGTGGGAGTGATGTTCCGATAGAAAACATTATTCGAGTGGGAGCAACGTTCAGACTCAAGATGAGATTAACGAGCCTAGACGTAGTCAAAGGCATCGAACTTCTCTAAAAAAATTTCCCATCGAGAGGGGTGAGATATTCACCCTAACTTCTGTTGATGAACCGGTAACAGTTCAACAAGCATTGAATAGATCTCAAGCGAAGGAATGGAGGAAAGCAATTGCGGAAGAGATCGCCTCAATGAAAGCCAATTCGGTATGGTCTTTAGTTGGTTTACCTGCTAACCGCAGGGCCATAGGGGCAAAGTGGGTTCTGAAACTGAAACTCACTGCTGATGGAAATTTCGAGCGATACAAAGCTCGACTAGTTGTGAAAGGATACACTCAGCTTCACGGAGTGGACTTTGATGAAACATACTCACCGACTGTGTAGTACACCACAGTCAGGGCAATCCTTGCCCTGGTCGCATGCCTCGATTTAGAGCTGCACCAAATGGATGTTAAGACTGCATTCCTCCATGGAAATCTGGAGGAAGAGATCTATACGGAGCAACCAGAGGGTTTTATTACTCCTGGTAACGAACGTAAAGTTTGTAAACTACAAAGATCTATTTATTGTCTTAAGCAATCATCTCGGCAATGGTACCGCAGTTTCCACGAGGAAGTCGTTGGAAACGGATTCGTGAATCTCCACGAGGATCCATGCGTGTATACAAAGACCTCCGGGTCTAAGTACGTCATCTTAATTTTATACATGGATGACATACTCATTGCTGCGAACGATGTGAGCTTAATGCACGGATCAAAGTCCTGGTTGGCATCTGTATTTGAGATGAAGGACATGGGAGAGGCTACGTACATCTTGGGCATTAAAATTGCTAGAGATCGTGCCGCCTGGAGATTGTGTCTATCTCAGGAAGCCTATATCAACAAACTATTGAGAAGGTTTAAATTACAAGATGCCATACCCGTGGAGACGCCTGTAGTATCCGGGTGCACATTGTCAATGCGTGATGACCCGAAGAACCAGCAAGAGCGTGAACAAATGAGGAATGCTGAGTATTTAAGCATGGTCAGAAGTCTTATGTACGCCATGCTCTCTATTCGTCCAGACATCTGTTACGTCGTGGGCCTAGTAGCAAGATTCCAATCAGACCCTGGCTATCAACATTTAAAAGTTGTAAAGCGGATCATACGATATCTGAAAGGTATTTTCGACTACGTATTGTGCTATGAGGGCAAGAGGTTAGAATTGACCAGATTCAGTGACGCCGACCATGGAGGCGATCCGGATGATCGTAAGTCCACCACAGGAGGAGTGTTACTCCTTGCTGATGCCACCATTTCATGGACGAGCAAGAAGCAATCATGTATCGCGCTATCTACAATGGAATCAGAATTCGTTGCCCTCTCCAAAAATGCACAGGAAGCGGTCTGGCTGAAAATGATTCTTACTGCGCTGCTTGATGGTGATGTCGGGAGAAAACCTGTGAAGGTGTACTCCGATAGTCAGGCAACCATTGCGGCAGTAAAGAATCCAAAGTACCATAGTAGGACTAAACACATTGATGTGAAATATAATTATGCTAAATTAATGGTAGAAGATAATATAATCACTTTAGAATGCTTGCCCACTGATGACATGGTGGCGGACCCATTAACTAAACCATTACGCATAGAGATATTTGAAAAGCACATCAAACTGCTTGGATTGCGTAGGGTTTAGAAGTGGGCGTGTGCTGTGATAACATTTTGATAAATTGAAAGTTATATTTTGGTTAATGAGAGAATTGCAGTTTGAGTTTATGATTCATCGATGTCATAATGATTAATTACATTGGATGGTACGGTCTATAAAGTGAGTCGTAGGAGGACTCAATCCTCTACTTAAATTATGTCAAATGTTGGCATTGCTTAGTCACACAGGCACGGTCGTCTTGTAGGCGAGGGGGACCTCTGCCGAAGCAATACTGGCCATGAACCAGTTGGGAAACTTGGTTATGCAAAACGATCATTTGGTTTCGGAGTAACACGACATAATCTTTGTTTTGCACTTCGCCGGTGATGAACTCTTTTCGTCATTTAACCACATTCTGGGCCAGATGGAATTCTGCGGTAGCATCATTGACATATCCCTAACCTGACATTGTTCGGGTATGCTATCGACGCGTGCTTCATACTACGGGTGCAACGTTCGACCACGGGGTCATGCTCGGTTTTGCTAGATAGAATCTTTGCGATTCGAACGGGCGAAAAATTCTTCACCTCGAGCGTGTGATTGATCACGGGAGCCTTATGAAGAGGCGCCTGAAGTATCCTCATGGACTCAGAACTCATATCTAAGGTCAGACTCAATGTTAGCCTCCCAGCGTACGAGCGTAGTGCTGAAGAAAAAGGCCAAGTGACCACGTCCTGGAAACTGGTTGAGTTTGACCAAGGGTATGAGCGATTGGGATGGTCAAGTACACCTGTAATTCAACAACTCTTATATTCACTCGGTGGCCACCAACCAGATATTAGTTGAAGGTTGTGAATACTCGTACGGATGCCCTGGAGAAGTATTCCTATGTGGAAAACTGGGCAATTGAAGAATTAACAGTTGACCTAGGATACAACACGATACAAATTGATATTTTTAACAAGTTTATTTAAGATAGGGAATCTGTTGGATTACGGTGTGTTGGATCACGGTGGAACTCCGGTACGGATCTTGACGGCAATCCTAGCTCCTTTGCTCCACGCAATCCTGCAAGAGGGGATAGACCGGGCGGTGACCCAAAATCCCTCTCCGATGCTTAAATGAGTACTTCGTCTGACTGGCAAGTAACAGATATCAAAGTGTATTTAACTCAACGTAAGTGATCTGAGGTGACCTCCTGCCCTTTTATAGGCAAAGAGATGCCTCAGGTACCTGGCGAACCGTTAGGGGTGGTTAGCCCGTATCCCGCATATCTCGTACGTGATCTCGCGTATCTTAGCCATGCCCCGCGTATCTCGGCCACGCTCCGTGTATCTTAACCACGTTCCGCGTATCCCGGCCACGCCCCGCATATCTTGGCTTTATCCTCTGATAACGAGTCCCGACTCCCGCCGGGGACTCCAGAGTTATCTCGTTGTGTCACCGCTCGGGGCCCCTCGTCATCGTGACAGGGCCAATCATTCTCAGGGATTCATCATCGGGGCCTACTTAAAGGCTTCTCATCGGGAGCTTCCAGCTCCACTGTCGGGACCGACTCTGTCGGGACCTTGCTTCGTCGGGACTCCCTTCATCGGGACCCTTCTCCTAGGTCATCTTGACCCTTACTCTGGGCCTGGTGGGCCTGTTTTCCGTTTCCTCGCCGTTAAAGGGCCTGACGGCTGTAGTCGGACCCATCATTTGCCCCCAAGACATGAGGGACTTTTAGTTCGTCGTGTCTTCCAACTCCCGATTTTCCAATACTAGAGTCGGGGATCTGTTCCTTGGTTCAGTTACTTAATTTATTAGTCTTCTCTTCTACGTTTCCTCAGGTTTGTAGATAACTGCTATATCCCAAAGGTCTCTTCGGTTTTCTAGTGCATTAAATGCAGCAGATAATGGAGTGACGTTTTCGACCCACGTGCCTGATTTTCGCGCCTGTCCTTTTCTGAAAAGTGCTTTTCAGGCCGTTTCATCATTGCGCCTGTTGTCCTTCTGCACGTTTCATCTCAACGGTCCAGATTAAGACTCTTCGACTTCGACGACTCGGATCGAAGTGTCCTTTCAATCGTCTTCTTCGACTATAAAACCCTAGCCACAGTCATAATTTAACTTTTACCGTCTTCGAATTTCTCAAAAGCTCTCTGCGATTCCTCTGCAATTCCAAGCTCTGTGATTTCGAAGGTCTTTGGAGTCTCTCCGATCATCTTTCCGGCGACATCCTGTTCATCTCCTTCAACCTCTACTTCATTATGTCTGGTAAGGAAACCCTCTTCGTTGCTTGTTCGTCTTTTTCTTTCTAATTTTTCCCAGAGTCCCACTGTATTTTCTTGCCCAGGTTGCTTTTCAGACAGCGGTTCCAGCTCCGAGGGGAGAAAACCCTTTAAATTTGACTATGCTCCAAATGAGATTTCCACTACTGCTTATGATGAAGCTCTCCGAGAGGGTTGCATCACCATCACCTGGGAACCTCGTTTCCCGTATCCTCGACATCGTCCCTCGAGTGACCCTGAGGTTACTCGTCCTCAAAAAGGGGAGGTATTTGTCTCTACGGGACAAATATCAGCGGGGATCAGGTTCCCCTTTTGTGGTAGCCTGGTCGAGCTGTGCCATCATTACAGAACACACCCCACTACCTTCTCTCCTCATGCCATCCGTATCTGGAACGCCTTTCAAGTCCTCTGTCTTCGACAGAAATGGGTCTACAGCCTCCAACTCTTCCGGACCTTCTATGGGCTGAAATGCAACGAGGCGGGGGTTTGCGCCTTCTACCCTCGGATGCCCAAGTGGAGTAAGCAGCAGCTTGCCCGGCACGGTTGGACCAGTGACACCTGGAAGGTGGTCAAGGGTCGGGGACTCTTGATCGATACAGGGTCCGACAACAGTAGCTGGAAGAAGAGCTACTTCTTCATCCAACATTCTTTTATTCCTTGGCCTCGGTGGGAGGTGGCAGCAGATCCTCCGCCTGCTTTCCATACTTATGCCGATGAGGACTTCGAGACTCTCCAACTAATCCAGCTTTATCGTTGGGGGGAGTCTTACACTCCTCTCAATGCTAGCTCTCTGGTGGAGCGGGACCTGGTGCAGGCCGGGGTCCGACTCCTCAGTATTGTCTCTGGGGGGCAGCTCTTCGACGGCCCTTCCAACATGGTCTCTTGAGGTAACCTTCTAACTTTTCTTTGTTTATTGTTTGCAGCCAAGAAGGTATCTGTGCTGACCGATCTATTCCTTAAGCAGGGGGAGACTGATGCTGTCCGCCCCTCGCGGAAGAGGAAGTCTGCCAAGAAGGCTGCTGCTAGGTCGGGGTCTCCTTCAGCGGAGCAGCCCAAGCGGACGAGGGTGGATCTGAACCAGCTCTTTGATGTCCAGAATGCTGAAGAAGGTAAACAACTCCGACTTGCTATTAAATCGTATAAAAGGATGGTCCCGTCGGACTTGATTTCCTCGACCAAGAAAGGCCGCATTGCTGATGTTAAAAGAATCCTTCGAGGCGAAACTCCCCGAGTTTTGAAGGCAGGCTACTATCATTACCGCGGGAAGGATCAATACGTCTCCCGACGTATCATTTGGTGTAAGAATCCCGATGAACTTCCTGACTACCTTTCTGAAGCTCTTCATCCTCCAGGTGCAGGTCGCTCGGGAGCTTCCTCGGGTACTGCAGCTTCCGCAGATGCACCGCCTCCAGCGGGGGTGCCTTCCTCAGCTGGAGAGAAGGCACCATCTGGCGAACAGTTTCGTCAGGTGGAGACTCTGGACTCCTCCGAGGAGACTGGCGGGGCTGACCCCCCTCAACAGCGTCGGAAGGCGGGGCAATCCCCCTTGAAACCAACCCCTCAGGGGCCGCCTCCCTCGTCTTCTCCGCAGCAACGGGAGCTCTCGCCTATCCACGATTTTTCTCCCTCCCCTGTTCGGGTCGAGACGGAGGCGTGCCATTCTCTTCCTCGTCCTATCTCTCCCCTTGCTCTCGATGGGGACTTCTACAGGCCTTTCAACTCTTCACAGGCGAATGCCCCCTGGACTCCTATCCAGACGCTCCAGGGAGTCCCGCTCACGCAAGGAGAACAGGACCAAGAGCTGGCCCTGCATCTGCTGGCGGGTTCCATCCTTCCTTCTATGCGGCATCCGATTTACCTTAATCGGACGCATATGCAGCGGGATGTCAGGGAGATGGCTGTGCGCCGCATAGAGGTGAAACTTCGCTTCTCTATCTTGATGATAAATCGGGTCGTTTGTCCTTCTAACATTATTCCTTTTGATTGCAGGAGCTCGGGGACTACAACCGCCTCATCGGGTACGTCATTGCCTATGATGAGGCCCGGGAGCGGGACCGAGGAGTCCGCGAGCAGCTTCAGGCAGATCTCAAGGCCTCCCAGTCTTCGCGGGGAAAGCTTGTCAAAGAGCTGGCTGTCCTCAATGAGCGGATTCGGGGCCTTCAGCAACTGATCGCGGACTTCGAGGGGCTCTTGAGGCAAGAGCGGCAGGAGCGGGGGGTGATTGTGGACAGGCTGACCCAGGAGAAGAAGGCTGCCGAGGACCAACTGGTTCTTGAGAAGAAGGCTTTGGAGGAGCTAATCGCGGGGTTCCCTGCGCAGCTGGCTGAAGCGGAGGAAAAGGGCCGGGAGGACTATCGGAGGTCGGCAGGTTTTCAAGCTGATGCCATGAAGTTCTTTGGCGCAGAGGTGGAGAACACTCTCTTCAACGTGGTTGAGGAGCTCCACCTGGAGTATGGCGACGCCATCAACTTCGACAAGTCTCCTTCCCTTGCTCCCTTCGCGAAGAAGTATTTTACTCTTTCCGAGGAGAGTGACGGGGGGAATACTCCCGTAATTGTCGAAGACGCTTCTGAACTTCCAAGTGCGGACGCCCCGATAACTAATCCTCCCGAAGCCAATCCTGTGGATCCCTCTGCTACTGACTCCGCGGACCCAGCTGCTGCCGATGCTGCCGACAAGGACCAAGCTTGAATATTTTTATCTTTTAGGGTCCTTGTATCTTCTTCTCTTTTGTCATCATCGAGCCCTTTATCAATATTAGACTCCTTTAATTCCGATCTTTTGTTGTCTTCCGTCTTTCCCGACGATTTAACAACCTGCACCACTTAAGGCGACTTAGCATCGAGTGCATCACTTAAGACGACTTAGTTCTTAGCAGTCGAAACTTCGATACTTAAGAATTTCTCATACGTCCTTCCCGACGGTTTAATAACTTGCACCACTTAAGGCGACTTAATATCGAGTGCGTCACTTAAGACGACTTAATCGTTACTTAGGATAAACCTAAAGATCGTGCACCACTTAAGGCGACTTAGTCCCACGCATCACTTAAGGCGACTTTTGGATACTTAGAATAAATCTAAGTATTGTGCACCACTTAAGGCGACTTTCATCGTGCACCACTGAAGGCGACTTTCATCGTGCACCACTGAAGGCGACTTTCATCGTGCACCACTGAAGGCGACTTTCATCGTGCACCACTAAAGGCGACTTTTGGATACTTAGAATAAATCTAAGTATTGTGCACCACTTAAGGCGACTTTCATCGTGCACCACTGAGGGCGACTTTCATCGTGCACCACTGAAGGCGACTTTCATTGTGCACCACTGAAGGCGACTTTCATCGTGCACCACTGAAGGCGACTTTCATCGTGCACCACTGAAGGCGACTTGTGGATACTTAGAATAAACCTGAGTATTGTGCACCACTTAGGGCGGCTTTCATCGTGCACCACTGAAGGCGACTTTCATCGTGCACCACTAAAGGCGACTTTTGGATACTTAGAATAAATCTAAGTATTGTGCACCACTTAGGGCGGCTTTCATCATGCACCACTGAAGGCGACTTTCATCGTGCACCACTGAAGGCGACTTTCATCGTGCACCACTGAAGGCGACTTTTACACTTAGCATAAATCTAAGGACAACTCTTATTTGGAAGCGACCTCTTTATTTATTGGCATAAGATAGGCTTACATCGAATTAAACGATAAACAGCATACACCACTTAAGGCGATTTTACATCGGGCACCACTTAAGGCGACTTTCTTCAAGCATGGTGTTTCTTCAAGTGTTCGCCACTGAAAGAATGCTTTAACGTTCTGCCATCGAGGTCTTCTAACTTGTATGCATTCGGAGCTGGCATCCCCACGACCTTATAGGGTCCTTCCCATTTTGGTGACATCTTGTTGATTCGATCCAAAAGGGTGAACTCGTTGCGACGCCAAACCAGCTCCCCGACAAAGAATTGTCGGGACTTCACTCGCCGATTGTAGTATCTGGCCGTCGCTAAGCGCATTCGAGCTTGGACTTCATCGGCTTCCCGCCTTTTCTCTTCGAGTAGGTCCAAGTCCAGACGTCTCACTTCATCGTTCGTTAGGGGCTCGTAATATCTCATCCGATGGGACGCCACAGCTACCTCCACAGGGGCGACAGCTTCCGTGCCATATACGAGGCCAAACGGAGTCTCCCCTGTTGATCGTTTGGGTGTCGTTCTAACAGCCCAAAGTACATTTTCCAGTTCGTTCAGCCATTTGCCCTTCAAGGCATAGACCCTCTTCTTCAGGCCATCCATCACGATTTTGTTGGCTGACTCCACCTGGCCATTAGTCTGAGCATGGCGTACGGAGGCGGTCCGATGCTAAAAGTTCAGTTCTTCCAGATACTCACTCATCTGAGAGCCGTTAAACGGTGGGCCATTGTCGCTGATCACCACCTTAGGAATCCCGTATCTGGACACGATGTGGGTTTGGAGGAACTTGACGATCTGGTTCCCCGTTGTTCTGGCCAATGCCTTCGCCTCTATCCATTTCGAAAAATAATCGATAGCTACAAGTAAATACTTACATTGTCCTTGTGCTTGTGGAAGAGGTCCCACCAAGTCGATGCCCCACTGCGCGAAGGGCCAAGCGCTCTTGATGGATGTCAGGTTAGCAGCCGGAGCCACGATACTCGGGGCGTACCTCTGGCACGCGTCGCATGATCGGACCAACGCCGTTGCTTATTTGTTCATCGTGGGCCAATAGTAGCCTAAGTTCAACACCTTCCTCAAAATGGATCGGGCCCCTTCGTGACAAGCCGCGATCCCCTCATGCATTTCCTTCAGGATTCGGTTGGTGTCGGGTTCTGCTACACACTTCAGGTACGGAGTCGAGAACCAGCCCTTCTTGTACAGCTGATTGTCCAGCATCACATAATTAGACGCGATCCAACATATCCTGTCTGCTGCTACCTTATCCTCGGGGACTGCCCCCGTAGTCAGATACGCGACTATCGGGGTCATCCAAGTGTGCTCCTCCTCCGATTTTGCTTCAACGGTGCACACCTGCGTGGGGTCGATGTTTGATAAGATCACCTTCTCCAGGAAGTGCACCTTCCGACTTTCTTCTAAGGGTGCCCCTAGGGCAAATTTGCTCAAGGCGTCTGCCTCTACGTTCTCCTCCCTCGGAATAGCCTCGATATCGAAGCTTTTGAAGCTCTCTCTCAGGGCTTGTACCTTTCGCAGATACTTCTTCATTATCGGACTCCTTGCTTCGTATCGCCCTTGAACTTGGTTCACGATTAACGCTGCGTCGCACTTCACTCTCAAGTGATTGATTCCAGTGCCTTTAGCAATTTTTAGGCCCGTGATATGAGCTTCATACTCCGCTTCGTTGTTTGTGGCTTTGAATGTTAAAGCCAAGGCGTATCGGAGAGGTTCACCTTCACCTGGTGGTATCAACAAAAAGCCCGCTCCTGACCCGTCTGAACTCGCGGAGCCATCCGTGTACATCTCCCAGGTATTTTCTTTGTTTGGCTGTTCTGATTGCTCTGCCTTCTCTGGTTGTTCTTCTGTCGGGACCTCCATGGTTGCCCCCTCTACAGGGCCCGTTTCTTCTAGATCGGGGGCTGTAGATTCTGCTATAAAGTCCGCCAATGCCTGGCCCTTGATGGCCGTTCTTGGAGCAAAGTGTATTCGAAACTCACTGAGCTCTACTGCCCATTTCACCAATCTCCCCGACGCATCCGGTCGGTTCAAAAAATGCTTCAAAGGCTGGTTCGTTAGCACAGTGATCTCGTGTGCGTGGAAATATGGCCTTAGCTTCCGAGCAGTAATTATCAACGCAAAGAGGTACTTCTCAACGGAGGGATAGTTCAATTCAGATTTGGCAAGTGCCTTGCTTACATAATAGACGGGGACTTGATTACCCTCGACAACCTTTACTAACACAGAGCTAATGGCAAATTCAGAAACAGCCAAATAAAGGAAGAGCGGCTCGCCTGGAACCGGTTTTGCCAGCGGCGGGAGTGTGCGAAGGTGCTGCTTTAGTGCTTGGAATGCCTCTTCACATTTGGCGGTCCATTCGAATTTTTTGTTGGCCCTCAAGACTTCAAAAAACTGCATTGATCGGTCGCTGGCTTTGGACAGGAAGCGGTTCATTGCAGCTAGTCGGCCATTCAGTACTTACACCTCCCGATGGTTTATCGGAGACTTCATCTCCTCGATTGCCCTCAGCTTCTCAGGGTTCACTTCAATTCCTCTTTGGCTTACCATGAAGCCCAAAAATTTCCCTGAGTGGACTCCGAAGGCGCATTTCGTCGGGTTCAGACGAACTTGATGGAGCCTCATCCGCTCAAATGCCATGGTCAGGTTGTGCACGTGATCCTCGGCTTGTCGGGACTTCACCAGCATATCATCCACGTAGGCTTCCATGGTTTCTCCCAGCATATCTCCAAACAGCTTATTCACCATCCGCTGGTAGGTTTCCCCGGCATTGATCAACCCGAAAGGCATGACATCGTAGTGATAGATGTCGCTGTCTGCATAGAACGCTGTGTGGGGGGCGTCTTCTTTGGCCATCTTGATCTGGTTGTAGCCTGAATACGCATCCATGAAACTTAACAGCTCATGTCCCGATGTAGCATCCACCAGCTGGTCAATCCTCGGGAGTGGATAGCAATCTTTTGGACAAGCCTTGTTCAAGTCGCGGAAGTCCACGCACATTCGCTACTTCCCGTTAGTCTTCTTCACCAGCACTGGGTTGGCAACCCAAGTCTGGAATCGGAGCTCCTTAATGAAACTAGCATCGAGCAACCTGCCCACCTCCTGTTGGATCGCGATCTTCTTATCCGTGCCCATCGGACGCCTTTTCTGTGTGATAGGCTTGATCGCGGGGTCTATTTTCAGCTCGTGTACGATCACGTCGGGGCTGATTCCTGGCATATCGCTGGGGGAACAGGCAAACAGCTCTTTGAACTCTTTCAGCAACTCCACCAATTTTTGGGCTGTCTCCTCAGTTAGAGCAGACCCGATTTTCACCTTCCTCTGGGGTCCGTCGATCTCGACTTCTTTCAGATCTTCTACGGGGGCGGGACGCCCAAACTCTTCTCTGGGATCTGTGTCTGTCTGGAGGACAGTCATGGCCTCTCGCCTCCTCCTCCGGGTGGCATTAACATAGCATTTTCGGGAAGCCACCTGGTCGCCCTTGACCTCTCCGACCCCGTGGTCAGTCGGGAACTTCATCTTCTGGTGCACAGTCGAGGCAACCGCCATCAGGGGATTGATGGTGGTTCTCCCGATAATTGCGTTGTAGGTCCCCGCGGAATCAACCACGACAAACTCCACGTTCCTCCTTTCTGATTTCCACCCGCTACCAAACTCCACTGGTAAGGTGATCACTCCTAGCGGGTAGGAGGTTGAGCCAGAGAACCCGACCATCGGGAAGTTTGCCTCCTTTAGATCTTTCTTCGTCTTCCCCATAGCTTCCAGCGCGTCCATGAATAGAATGTCGGAGGAGCTCCCTCCGTCAATTAGAATTCTTTTCATCTCGAACCCGTCTACGTCCAAAGTTACTACTAAGGCATCGTCGTGCGGGGTCTCCACGCCTATGAGGTCTTCCGACGAGAAGGAGATTACCATCTCTTCTTTCAAGGTCCAAGATCGAGACCTCTTACCTAGCACCACTGCCGTAGGAATCCTAGAGGCGTAAACCTCTCGGGCGGATGAGGTATCACCTCCAGCAGCAAATCCTCCATGAATCACGTTGATGACTCGTCTTTCTTTGCGAACACCGGATGACTCTGGATCAGTTCTCTTCTTCTTCGGGGACCGATCGCGGGATCGGGAACGGGACCGCGATCGGGACCGAGAGCGGGACCGGCATCGTTTGTCCCCAACGAACTCCTTGAGCTTTCCCTTCTGGATTAGCTTTTCAATCTCCTTCTTCAGCTCCCGACAGTGATTGGTGTCGTGGCCATTTGCGCGGTGAAATCGACAATAGCGATCTGTGCGGGACCCCAGGAATTCTCCATCTTTCTTCGGGGGGTACCTGGAGATACCTTGTCGTTCCATGACTGTCAGCACTTCCGCCATGGAGCAGTTGAGAGGAATGTCAAAATCCTCCCGCTTATCCTTCCTTGAAGAACGTCTGTCGTCCCTCCGATCCGGACGACCTCGATTCTTGCCACTGTCGGGTTTACCCTTTAACTTACGATCGTCGAAAGGTTTACTTGACTGCTTCCCTTTGTTCGACTTTGGGGGTTCCAGTTCTACCACGGCTATCTTTGACTCCTGGACATCGATCTGCCGCTTCACCCTCTTCTGTAATGCCTCCATATTCCACACAGCCTTCTCAGCCACGCTGTGCAACAGGTCGGAGCCATAGGGGGCTGTCAGGTTCCGAATGAAGGTACGGATGGTTTCGCCCTCAGAGATTTCTTCATCTATCTCTGCTACGCTGGCCGTGTACCGCTGGTAATAATGAGCCAGCGATTCGTCGGGCCTCTGCACCACCTGGGTCAGGGACCTCACGCTCTTCAATAGACGCCTCCGACCCTGGTACTGCTGAATGAATCGATCGTGCATGTCTGCCCAGCAAGTGATGCAGCCTGGGGGCAGGCTAAAGAACCAAGTCAGGGCCCTTTCTCCCAGTGTGTTCGGGAACAACGTACACACTATGTCTTCACTTGGGGCTCTTCCCAGACACGCCATGAGATGCTTCTGGACGTGGCGAACTGGATCTCCTTCGCCATCATACTCCTTTATCGTGGGGATGCCTAGCCCAGGCGGGGCTAGGGTATCAATGAGTCGGGGGACGAAGGGATGAGTGGATCGATTCCTCAGCTCCGACACCAGAGGCTTCTGTTCTCCCATACAGATGTTCACGATCTTTACCACCTGGTCGGGAGTGATGGGACCATTCAGGGGAATGGTCCTGTGCTGTACTGGTCCTGGCCCGTCAACCACGAACCTCTCCGGCTGACTAGTTGCCCTGCCTCTGTCTTGGCCTTGGGGCGGGGCTTCCTGCGCGTTCCGACCCTCTGTTGGTAGGGTTGCTTCCTCCAACGGGGGCATCTCCTCCTGCCTCCTCGCAGCCTCTCTTCGGTCCAAGAGAGCCTCTACAGCCGCCAGAAACATGGGCATGGCCTCTGCCACGACCCTCGTCAAATCTGCAGCTGGGGAAGCCTCCTGCCCCCTGTTATCCTGGTGTTGAGGGGCAACATCTTCGGGATGCGATCCATTGTGCCCCCCTGTCTGGGAGAGCTCAGCCGGGGGATGGTTCTGGTTTTCCCCTTGTTCTGGTACTGAATTCAGGTTCGTTGCAGCGGGGTGACGGGAACCACCGGATTGTCCCCTTCTGTTCTTGCCAGCCGCCATCGATCGAGTAGAAGGCATATCAGCTTTTTGTTTGGTTCCCACAGACGGCGCCAATGTTGGATCACGGTGGAACTCCGGTACGGATCTTGACGGCAATCCTAGCTCCTTTGCTCCACGCAATCCTGCAAGAGGGGATAGACTGGGCGGTGACCCAGAATCCCTCTCCGATGCTTAAATGAGTACTTCGTCTGACTGGCAAGTAACAGATATCAAAGTGTATTTAACTCAACGTAAGTGATCTGAGGTGACCTCCTGCCCTTTTATAGGCAAAGAGATGCCTCAGGTACCTGGCGAACCGTTAGGGGTGGTTAGCCCGTATCCCGCATATCTCGTACGTGATCTCGCGTATCTTAGCCATGCCCCGCGTATCTCGGCCACGCTCCGTGTATCTTAACCACGTTCCGCGTATCCCGGCCACGCCCCGCATATCTTGGCTTTATCCTCTGATAACGAGTCCCGACTCCCGTCGGGGACTCCAGAGTTATCTCGTTGTGTCACCGCTCGGGGCCCCTCGTCATCGTGACAGGGCCAATCATTCTCAGGGATTCATCATCGGGGCCTACTTAAAGGCTTCTCATCGGGAGCTTCCAGCTCCATTGTCGGGACCGACTCTGTCGGGACCTTGCTTCGTCGGGACTCCCTTCATCGGGACCCTTCTCCTAGGTCATCTTGACCCTTACTCTGGGCCTGGTGGGCCTGTTTGCCGTTTCCTCGCCGTTAAAGGGCCTGACGGCTGTAGTCGGACCCATCACGGGGATGTAATACTACGGAATGCTAAACGTGTACATGCAAGTAATCTAACTACGCAGCAGAATAGTGTACACATACCTTTTAGCTTTCCTACCCAAGAACGTCGTGGAGGGAGTTCTGATCCTCCGGTCGGAACCACGTACAAGTTCTTCGTAAGAAGAAGTCCTACGCGGTGTAAGCTCCACAACAAAGCCTCTGATCGATTATTCAACGGGGACAGAACCTCGGACTAAGATGTGCCGAAAATCTCACCTAAGGGGGTGAGAGGGTTTCTCTCAAGTTCCTCAATGGAGGTACTTCTTATTATGAATGAATGTATAAACCCCTTAGGTGAGTCCCCTATATATAGGATTGGTGGAGTGGACAAAAGTTCACTCCACCCAATGTGGGACTAGTTTCGGCCGAACCATGCTATTAAAGGGGGAGGCCCAATTTTGGGCCTCCCATGTCAATAAGGGATTGAGTTTTGCCCAATTAGCCTAATGTGACAATTGCCCAATTAACTTAGGTAATTTCCTTAGCATTAACGGGCTACCAATTACGGCGCCACGTCACCATATGCTAACAGCTCCCACTCGCAGGAATGGGAAGGTGCCTGTTAATATATAGGTCACTTGGCCGTTTTCTTTGGCTCTACGCTCGTACGCCGGGAAGCGAACATTGAGCTAGACCTTAGGTATAAGTTTTGAGTCCGAGAGGATACTTTAGATGCCTCTTCATAAGACATCCGGGATCAATCACACGCTCAAGGTGAAGATTTATGCGCCCTTTGAATCACTAGGATTCTAGCTAGCACAACTGAGCATGAACCCGTGGTCGAACATGGCACGCGCAGTTTGAAGCACGCGTCAATAGCACACCTGGACTAGCCTGGATTGGGATATGTCAATATGCTATCGCAGAATCTTTCATCTGGCCCTGAATGTGATTTTAACGGTGGACTGGGTCCAACACGGCGATGTACAAAACGAAGATTAGGTCATGCATTAAGCGTGACAAGGTTATCGTTTCGTTTAACCAGGTTTATCCCCGTGGTTCTAAGCCAATCTTGTTGTGGTAGAGGTCCCCCTCTCCTTACAAGATGACCGTGCCTGTGTGACGAGGCATGGTTCACATTCGACATAATTTTGGTGGAAGAGTTTTACCTCTTCCTACGACTTAGTTTATAGACCGTAAAATCCGATGTTATATTTCATTATGACGTCGATAGTTCATATACTCAGTTTTCAATTCTTTTATTCAATCGAAATAATATTATTTCAAATGTCAAAATGTTATCACTTATAGAAGTCTCTTATTTAAGCCCTACGTAGTCCAAGCAGTTTTACGTGCTTTTCGAAAATTTCTCTACGTAATGGCTTAGTTAATGGATCTGCAACCATTTTATCCGTGGACATGTATTATAAAGCGATTATGTTGTCTTGCAGAATAGATTTAGCACAATTGTATTTAACATCAATGTGTTTGGTCCTACTATGGTACTTTGGATTCTTAACTGCTGCAATGGCTGCCTGACTGTCGGAGTTTACCCTGACGGGGTTACTCTCTTTGCCAGTGCCAATCAATGCAGTAAGAAGCCTTTTCAGCCAGACCGCTTCTAGTGCGTTTTTAGAAAGGGCAACGAATTCTGATTCCATAGTGGAAAGCGCGACACATGATTGCTTCTTGCTTACCCAAGATATGGCAGCATTAGCAAGAAACTCCTCCTGTGGTGGATTTACGATCATCTGGATTGCCACCGTGATCGACGTCACTATAGACAGTCAATTCAATTTGCCTGCCCATATAGCACAGAACATAGTCGACAGTACCTTTCAGATACTTTATAATTCGTTTTACAGCCTTTAGATGTTGATAACTAGGATCTGATTGGAATCTTGCTGCTAGGCCCACAGCGTAACAAATATCTGGCTGAGTACATAGCATGGCGTACATAAGAATTCCTGCCATGCTTAGGTACTCTGCCCCCTTCATCTGTTCACGCTGCTGCTGGTCTTTCGGTCCATCATGCTTTGACAGCGCGCACCCGAACACAACCGGCGTATCCACGGGTTTAGCATTCTGAATCTTTTCAATAGTTTGTTGATATAAGATTCTTGAGACAGAAACAATGTCCGGGCGGCACGATCTCGGGCAATCTTAATGCCTAAGATGTACGTGGCCTCTCCCATGTCTTTTATCTCAAATGCTGACGCTAACCAGGACTTTGATTTGTTCATGAAACTCACGTCGTTTGCAGCAATGAGTATGTCATCTACGTATAGTGTAATGATGACATACTTAGACCTAGAGGTCTTAGTGTATACGCAAGGATCCTCATGAAGATTCACAAATCCTTTTCCGACGATTTCCTCGTGGAATCTGCGATACCATTGCCGAGACGACTGTTTAAGACCGTAAATAGACCTTTGGGGTTTGTAAACTTTACGTTCTTTGCCAGGAGTAATAAAACTATATGGCTGCTCCATATTGATCTCTTCCTCCAGGTTTACGTGGAGAGGTGTGGTCTTAATATCCATTTAATGCATGCTCGAGATCGAGGCTTGCATTCATGGGCCAGGGCGGCCATAATTGTGTTGTAACGCACAGTTGGTTAGTTTGTTTCAACAAAGTCCATTCAATGAATTTGGGTATATCCATTCGCAATCATTTGAGTTTTGAACCACTTAACTTTCCATCAGTAGTGAATTCTAAAATTTCACTTTCTAGTTCTGCGGTTAGCAGATCAATCAACTAAGGACCATAACCGAATTTGTTCTTATTTAGGCATATTTCATCCTCCATTGTTTTCCTCCATTCCCTCGTTTTGAGGTCCTTCCCTTGCTTTGCTGAATCGTCACTGATTCGAGAACGAATGTTAAGATGTTTAACACATCTTATTCGATGAGACACTTCTCGAGAGAAGTTCGTTGCCTTTGACTATGTCTAGGCTTGTTAATCCCATCTCTAGCCTGATTGTTACTCCCACTCAGAATAATGCTTCTTATCGGAGTATCACTCCCACTGGGAAGAATGGCAGTGCTTGAACTTTGATAAACAACTTTTCAGGATGACCCTTCGGCCTCAGAATTTTACCTCCGAGATGTATTCCTTGATTACTAGGATCAGGAACCAAGTTGGTTGTTTTCCCCTCCCACTAGGAATAATGGCAGTTGTATTAATTCAGTGTTCTTGATTGTCAGGTCCGACTTGATTCGCATTTGTATTTAGTAATGATTATATGTGAGGGGGAGTAAACCCTCTCACTGGATTTATTATGAAGACTTTTGTATCATCATATACCATATCAATCACTTATGCTGTATCAATTCTCCCACTCGAAGTAAGTGGGACCTGATAATCTCCGTTAACCATTCATTGATTCGATCAGTACTACGTCTGTTTGTTCCGCAATACATTGGAATTCTATCCTCAAATCTTTATATTATGTTATGTTTGACTACAATACCATCAATCTAAGCTAATCTAAAACTTGTATTCTTTTAAGAGTATACCGTACTCTTAATAAATACTTGTTTAAGGAGCAAATTAATGCTGCTAACGATAGGGTTTTACCCGTATCATTCTTTAGCTATTATGGTGATGTGTAAACCGATTTTATTGGAACATAGAGTTACATTAATGTGAATCAACTTAATTTCACTCGGAGGAATTAATGTTGAACTTCATCATTATGTAACTTTGAACTATGTTGCTTGAAGTATTTGATAAAATGATTGCTTTAGCCAAACTTTTCGTTCAAGGCTTATAGTGGGAGAGTGGTTTTACTGACTTCTTCCTTTCGTTTGTTTAACTCACCCAGAGACTTATTCACCTCACGGGCTATGCATTTAAGCGTTCGCTTTAATGCCATAGTTGATGTTCTTACTAGATTGTAGTAGCTTTGAAGCATACTTATAATCTTAGTAGTTATCAATGAGTTATATTCAAATGATTACAAACGAAAATTAAGCATTCATTAAAATACTTCGGCATTAAATTCAGACTTTAAAACAATGTGTCCCGTCTCTCGAGGTGACTTGCACCACGCGCATACCAGGTTTAAACCATGGTTACGAAATCGTTTTAGTCTTCGAATTTTAAAATCGGTTTTTATCATGCATATTATTTCGGGATGGAGTACTTAACAAATAAGGATGTAATATTGATCGGTTCGTTTTATGACTTTATGCAATCGATGAATGCATTAAAATGATGATTCGTTTATTCATGAACTAGAGTTTAGTGTTTTATCCAATCATTTTACTGATGGATTTTCTGTTTTAGTTATTCGTTCCGAATTGATCCCGTTTAACCGGGTCGACTAATTTTGATAAGTAGACCATGTCAAAATGAATGGGTACTACTTTATTCAATAATTCCGAATCACTTTTAACTAAATTTAAACATATAAATGAAAATAGAGATTTTACAAAAATAATGACAGAGCTTCCGGATCAATAACTGCAGCTACGCAAAGAAAGTTATATATAAGGAGGGTAGTCTTCACCACGTTTGAGCAAGCCACCTGAAAATTAATCCAAAGTTGAATTATGTCAGATGTATGTGCATCAAAATAAAACGTACCGTTTTACGTATTGTGTAAATGAGGTGTACCTTTTACGGTACTTGAATCAACAGTGGTTGTCGCACCGGATCATCGTTTAGACCTTTTATTGTTGGGTTTAGCCAAGCAATTCTGAAGTCCAGGAAACCTGGTTTCGGAGAATTCGGGAAGTTTGGAGATGTTTTCATCTTTATGGTCGAAATCTTATAAGTTAATTGTTGTTTTAATTGCTGTGATCAGACGTGCGAGTCTGTTATCATCATCAGACCATGAAAGAGGAAACATATCCATTACTTTCCGAATTCCTACCCATTCATCGGCGGCATCAAGAACGGTTTCTATCCCACTCTCTTTGCATAGAGTTTCATGGTACACGACCATTAATTCTCTTGCTTCGTTTGCCTTTCCCTTGCCGTAGCGAAGGTGTAAGGTGCACCAAAGATGCAATGCGCTCTTTTGAACAGTCCTTTCTTCCGTTTCAGCTGTCAGATGCGAGCAGATTAATTTCCGAGCTCTTTGATCTCTCCATAACCTGTCTTTATTATTGTATTTGTAAGGTATCCCTTCTTCGTTTGTATGTATTCGTTGACCTTTTGGGTCGATACGATCCTGGACTCCCGCAGGTATCAGGTCAATTTCAACACTAGTTTTTCAATCATCATAATTAATGTCATCCAGTTTGCATATTTTGTTAAATCGATCCGATCGAGCCATTAGAACTATTACAATTTATAATCATGTAAAGTTAGGAAGACAACAACATTTTGACAGAATTGAAAACATCGGATTATCTTTTAGGATGGAATACGAAAAATAGTGATCCTTCAGTCACTAAACAAAACCGACCGTCAGTAAACTGAGGGAAGGGGGTGTCGTGAAAGAATTTACGCTATTGTCGTCTTCAATCCAATAGATCAGTCTTTTTGAAAACGGTTATTATGTTGCAAATTACTGGAACGAGAATTTTCAAACAAGCATACACGATCTTGGCTTTCCCAAGGGCCTTATAATTTTAAAAGGAATTATATGATAATTTACGCATGCATAATACCATATTATGCTATAAAAATCGAACAAACCTAAACATGCTTACGCGTCATGCGTCTAATGTTCCTAGCACATATAATTCTACGTAAAGTAAATTATCACATGCTTTTTATTTTTGAACATCCTAGCATACCTGTCAAAACATGCAACATCCGCACAAATCATGCATAATTGGCCACATGAATTTTCAGTTTTAAAAACTTTTGAAAATATTAGGGGCTGTTTAGCAATTCATGCTTACAAACAATCATGCGACATTTCTAGACATGGATTCTAGGCACTTTCAATCAACATAGCATGTCTATCCTATTGCGCAATACATATATTTAAATCCCAGAGCTCAATGCTCGCAATTAATATCCAGCTAGCTTGACTGAGTCAAGACGATAGTTCTAATATATATGCTGCAGAAAGTAAACTATTGCAATCCAGCCCACTAATTTTAATCCAGTCCCAAAAATATGCATATCCGATATCCATCCCCATAATCGAAACTATGTATTACGGTCTTAACAGAAAAAACGTGTTAAAATGCAAAACCTAAGAGCACTGTTTATGTTAAATTTAAAGTTCGAAAACATTTTGGATTTAAAAATTTGATGTCCTATTATATTGAACATTTAAAATTTCCGAAAATTTTTTAAAATTGGATCGTTCCAATTTAAAATCCGGTCTAAGTCGGTCCAATTTTAAAAAATCCGGTTTGGTCTGAAACGGTTCAATAAAATAAGATTGTGGTTCGGTTCATCACTCAAAACCGGTTAGGTTAGGTTCAATATAGTTAC
Source organism: Clarkia xantiana subsp. parviflora (assembly GCA_036873135.1). Lineage (NCBI taxonomy): Eukaryota > Viridiplantae > Streptophyta > Magnoliopsida > Myrtales > Onagraceae > Clarkia > Clarkia xantiana. Next base: position 17,002,049 of record JAPTYO010000001.1, read on the forward strand.
TACGGTCCGACCCGACCCGACTAGGTCGACCCGATTAAGAAAACCCGGATTGGTTTTACCTGTTCCGGTTTAGCAATTGGACCGGCCCATAAACCCTAGGGTTCGGCCGAAATATGTCTTGTGGGCTAAGTAGGGTTTTAAAGTCCACTAAAAACTTAACTTAGCCACCAAGAAATATTAATTATTTAAAATAATTTCAAATATTGCCAATTTATATATAATTCGGCATATTTAAATATATATATATAAATATTGTCAAGATTCTATCTGTAAGATGTAAATAAATCAACAACAGATGTATATACATAAAATATTCGGTATACACATTATATATATATATATATATTTATTATTGTCAAATATATCTTTAGGGATTAAAATATGTAGACAATAAATTTTCTTAATCTTTTATAGTAACTAATTCAATCAATATATATTATCCCTATCTTTTTATATATATATATATATAGTTAATATATTTTACAATATTATATTATGAACCTATCCTTATTTCCAACTTATAGATATATAGTTACCTATTAATAAAATTTAAAAATGGCAACCTATATCTATTATAATTGGTGCCGAATTTTTAATTACTTGGGGACCAAGAAAATTAATTTTTTTTACCTAAAATACCCCTAGGGTTTTTGGCACAAACATGCAAAGTTGGAAAATTTTTCAAATTTTAAGATCAAACCCTAACTTGATCATGAATCCAAAAGGTGTTCTTGATAAAACTTATGGTGTTCTTGAAGATCATGAACATCAAACTTAAATTTGAACATAAATTTCGGTTTTGATCTATAAAAACATGTAAATTTCGAAAATTTTAAGTTTTTAAAGATCAAACACATGAAATTTACTTAAAAATTTCGGATACTCATGGTGTTCATGAACATGAAAATTTCATATTTTTCAAAAACTCAAGAACATCAGTTTATCAAAAATTCAAGAACTCCTAACCATGCTCTGATACCACTGTTGGATTACGCGGACGTAATACTACGGAATGCTAAACGTGTACATGCAAGTAATCTAACTACACAGCGGAATAGTGTACACATACCTTTTAGCTTTCCTGCCCAAGAACGTCGTGGAGGTAGTTCTGATCCTCCGGTCGGAACCACGTAAAAGTTCTTCGTAAGAAGAAGTCCTACGCGGTGTAAGCTCCACAACAAAGCCTCTGATCGATTATTCAACGGGAACAGAACCTTGGACTAAGATGTGCAGAAAATCTCAACTAAGGGGGTGAGAGGGTTTCTCTCAAGTTCCTCAATGGAGGTACTTCTTATTATGAATGAATGTATAAACCCCTTAGGTGAGTCCCCTATATATAAAATTGGTGGGTGTGCCAATTTACTTCAAGCAAAACAATCCGGAGATTCGTCCCTGCCAAGAATAGATCAGAGGCTTTGCTGTGGAGCTAATACCACGTAGGGCTTCTCTATCAAGAATCCCTCCGGGTTCCGTCCGGTGGATCGTGAACTCCCTTAGCAAGATCCTTGGGACGGAATAGGTTTAAGGTATGTACACAACTTCCGTTGCGTAATTATGATTACTAGCATGTACCTTGTTTTATGTTTATGTAATAATCAACCCCGTAATCCAAAAGTGGTATCAGAGCCTGTGTTAGAAGTTCTTGATTTTGATAAATTGGTGTTCTTGATTTTAGACATGGTTGGCCGAAATTTTTAAATTGAGAATTTAAAATTTTCGATTTTTATAATTGTAAATGCCAAAATTTTCATGATGTTCTTAGTAAAATTTGATGTTCATGATCTTCAAGAAAAAGATGACTTTATCAGAAATCAAACAATGAATTGTAGATCTTATTAAAATTTGAACTTGAAATTTGACCATTTGTTTCCAATTTAGTGTTTCGGCCGAACCCTAGGAGAATTAACAAGGTAAATTTTTTAATTTCTTAGGCACCAAGATACATGTTTCGGCCGAAATCCCTTAGGTATGTTGTTTACCATATTTTAATTTTTATTAAAGGTAACAATATATCAATAATTGGAAATATTGTAAGCATATGATAATGAGCGCCGTAACTGGTAGCCCATAATATGTATAGTTTACCTAATGAACTTAGGTAAATGTCACATTAGGGTAATTGGGCTAGACCCAAATCCTAATTGACATGGGAGGCCCAAAATTGGGCCTCCCCAAATACATAGGCCGGCCGAAACCCTAGGTGGGGTAAAGTGGACTTCTCCTCCTATAAATAAGAGGTGTTAGGGGATCTTTTAGGGTTTATCCCAATTCCCTCACAAGAGAGCTTTAGAGAGAAAAACCCTCAACCCCCACACCCTGCTAGTTTGGCCGAACCATATCCCTCACCAAGGGTGTGACTAATTGTCTTCGAGCAAACTCTCCAGAGATCTGTCCCCGTGCCAAGAATCAATCAGAGGCTTTGCTGTGGAGCTTGCACCACGTAGGGCTTCTCTAAGAAGAACCTCTACGGGTCCCGACCGGAGCACACGAACTCCCTCTTGAGAAGATCTTGGGTCTACGGATCACCTTAAAGGTATGTGTGAAAATTTTGTTGCGTAATTCTAATTACTAGCATGTACCTTGTTTATGTATCCCTAGTGATTACTCACCGTAATCTAACAGTGGTATCAGAGCATGTGTTAGGAGTTCATAATTTTTATAAATTGGTTTTCTTGTAAATTTAAACAAAAACCGAAAATTTTAAATAGAAAATTTTAAATTTTTCGATTTTTATGGTTGTTGGTAAAACCGGAATTTTCATGATGTTCTTTGTAAAATTGATTTTCATGATCTTCAAGAAAAGTGTAATATTTATCAAAATCGAACATTGGATTGTGACCTTATTAAAATTTGATCTTGAAACTTGACAACTTGTTTCCAATTATGTGTTAATTTCGGCTAACCCTAAGGAATTGCAAGATAAATTTTTTAATTTCTTAGACACCAAGAAAATAAATTCGGCCGAAATTAATTAATTTTTTTTGTATTGTTTACCATATTTTAATTTTTAATAATTAAGGTAACAATATATCTATAATTGGGAACGTTAGGATAGATTCACATAAATATATAGAAATATTTATATCTAAATATTTAATAGGGTTAAAGATATTATTGATAGATTTTATTGCCTAAAAGATTGAGAAAATATATTTTTAGTGTATTTGTTACCCTATTTAAGATATTGAGAATAAATAAATATATATATTATATATTGTAGCTGAATTTTTACATATATATATATATATATTGTTGAATTATTTAATATTATAGATAGAATCTTGACAATAAATATATATATGTCATGATTTAGCCGAAATATATATGTATATATATATTTTTTAATATTGAAAATTATTTTATATAATTAATGTTACTTGGTGGTTAAGTTAATTAATTTTTGTCTTTAAAACCCTACTTGGGCCACAAGTACACATTTCGGCCTAACCTTTAAAATTTTAATTATTTAGCCGATCCAATATATTAAACCGGGACAGATTTAAATCAAACCGGGTTTTCTTAATCGGTTCGACCTAATCGGGTTGGGTCGAACCGGGTAATTAATTGGATCTAACCGAACCGATTTTGTGTGTTGAACCGAACCAAACCCTAATTTATTGGATCGGTTCAGACCGAACCATATTTTAAAATTTAAAACTGGACTGAACCGAACCGGATTTACCGGACCGAACAGAACCGAAGTTTCCTGACCTGGCCGAACCGGACCAAACCGAACCGAAATTGACTGAACCGAAATGATTTTCAAAACCGAATTCAAGTCAATTAAATAAAATAGGGTGGTCAAGTTTTAAAATCGAAATGTTTTTGAACCTTTAAATGGACTATACAATGCTCATAGGGTTGCTAACCTTTATGCATTGTTTCGATTATGGGGATGGATCTCGGAGATACATGTTTTTGGGACTGGATTAATTAGAGGGCTGAATTGTAATTGTTTATTATTCAACATATATTAATGCATGATTAGAAATGTTGTCTTGACTTGGTCTAACTAGCTGGATATTGCATGTTGTGGGCGGAGTCCTGGTTAAATATATGAACTGTGCACTAGGATAGACATGCTGTGATGGTTGTAAATGCCTAGAATTCATATCTAGAATGTTGCGTGCATAATTGAATATAAGCATGAATTGAAAATCAGCCCCTAATGTTTAAAAGTATTTTAAAGCCGAAAACCAGTCGCCAAATATGTATGATTGTTGTGGAATTTTCTTGTTTGACAGATATGCTAGAATGTTGAGGATGTAGTTGCATTTGATAGTTTACATGGAAGTAGAATTATATATGCAAGAATGAGTTCCTCGGAACATTAGACGCATGACACGTAAGCATGAGTGTGATTTGTTTGATGAATGTTACTTGCGTATGATAATTTACATGGTTATTCGAATTATATATGCATGAGTAAATTCAACGGAATATTTTTCCAAAATACAAAGGGCCTTGGGAAAGCCAAGATCGGGTATGGTTGTTTTTAAAATTCCCATTCTGTTAATTTGCGATTAAAACCGTTTTAAAAGACTGATATATTGGATTGAAAACGGCGGTAATGTGAACTCTTTCACAGCCATCTTCCATTGGTTTACTTGTGGTCGGTTGGTTTTGATGACTGAGGAATCATTATTAGTCGGATTCAATCTTAATAGATATCTGATGTATGCAATTCTTTCTCAAAATGTTATTGTCTCCCTGATTTTGTATAATAATCAACGTGTTTAGTAACGAATTACAGCCTAGATGGGATCATCTTGTGCTGATGAGCTTTTGATTGAGACTAACTACGGCTCGTGGAGTAAGCGCGTCAATGCACTGTTGGAGGATAATTGCCTTGTGGACCACATTCAGAAGTCCATGAATTACCCAGATGCCGGTCTGACCAAAGACCTGGCATATGCCCATTTTCATTGGGAGCAAGATGACAAGAAAGCAAAGGAGATATTGCTGGCTGAGATGTCTCAGGAATTCCATAATGAGTATAAGGATGTCCCAATTACAAAGGACATCTGGGATGCCCTGTTCCTGAAATATGGAAACGGCATGGCAGCGATCCTGCACCCACTTATACCCATTATGGAAGAAAGCTTAAACAGCTACAGAAAAAGTGTACTTGAAAAAGTATACGGTTTCCTTGGCATGCTAAAACCACTGGAGGAAGAAGGTCAGGTGGGTGAATGAGATAAAATTCAAGCCATCATCGGGATCCTCCCGAAGTCTTGGAGAGCATCCAAAGCTTTATTGACCGCCAGCGGTTCTGTGTTGGATCTTGCATCGGTATTGAAGTTTATCGAGATGAAACAAACTCGGCTGAAATCAATACGGATACCAGCTAGGCAAGGAAAGAGAAAGAGGATGAACAAAGGAAAGAAATAACAGGCAGTCGACGGTAAAATGTTGACAAAGCCTAAGCCAGGAAATCTCCGATTGAAATCAGAGATAGTCCGCGGGAACTCCAGTCCACGCCAAATAGGCAAAGGTACAGGGTCCAACAAAACGCATCCTGAAAAGGTATGCAAGATTAGTTGTGTAATGGAAACTCTATTTTCCTCAACTGTCATGTTAACTGACTCAAATCCTTCATGGATTTTGACTCAGGTGCGACGGACCACATAGCCAACAACAAAGGACTATTTGCCAAGTTTAGACGATTGCCAAAGGATTTTAAGAGGATATACACTGGCAACAACTCACAAGTTGAAGTCATTGGAGTAGGGAACTGCAAATTGTCTATGAACAATGGCAGGACCATGCAACTTGAGAATGTCCTTTTTGTTCCTAGAATCCGTAGAAATGTTGTTTCTGTTTCTGCTCTTATGAATAATAATTACATTTTATCATTTGAGAAGAACTTTGTTCGTATCAATAAAGGTGATGTCTTCTTTGGGCATGCCTACTCCTCTTATGGTCTCTTTATCATGGATTTGAATGGATGTATCAATTCGAATAGAATGTATGCACTATCCTCCAGGGAAGCAGAGACTGACGCAGCCGGATGGCATGCGAGGTTGGGACATATAAGCTACGATAGGGTCCATTCATTGGCTCGAAGAGAGCTTTTTCCTGGTACCAGCAATGTGATTAAACACACTTGCCATGATTGTCTGGCTGGAAAATCCACCCGCAAACCAGTTGGAGATGCTCAACGAGCCGACTATCCATTGCAGTTGATTCACTACGACGTCTGTGGACCAATGAGTGTAACCGTTAGGAATGGGAAACGATACTTCGTAACTTTCATTGACGACTACACCCGTTATGGGTTTACTCATTTGATTGCTCGTAAATTTGAGGCAATAGATTGCTTTAGAAACTTTCTAAACCTCGTAGAGAATCAACAGGAGCGAAAGGTGAAAACCTTATGCACTGATAGAGGTGGAGAATATCTCTCTAATGAGTTTGAAAAGTTGTGCAAAGAAAGAGGGATAGCCCGTCAAACTACAATCCCCAACACACCACAGCAGAATGGTGTGGCTGAACGTAGCAATCGAACACTCCTTGACATGGTTAGAACCATGATGTCGCAGGCTGAATTACCTATCTCCTATTAGAGTAATGCGTTGTTGAATGCCACTCATGTAATATACCTTTTCCCAACCAAAGCGGTAGACACAACGCCATATGAGCTGTTGTATGGAAGAGAATTAGATCTCACCAGATTGCGACCTTGGGGTTGCGCTGCCTATACACATACGACTGACAGCCGTTTTGGCAACTTAGGACCATGAGGACTAAAGAGTATCTTTATAAGGTACTCAGAGAACTCTAAAGTTACGTATTTGTGTCAGCTCAAGAAAATGGTGGCGTGGTCGAACATGAATCCAGAGACGTAACTTTCCTTGAGGACGAATTCCTAACGCTTGGCGAAATTAAAACATATGAAGTTTACACTGAACTAGAGCAGGATAGCATTGATGATCAGGTCCCACTTACTTCGAGTGGGAGATTTGAACCGGCAACACAAGTGAATGACATGGTTAATTATAATGGAAACATTTTCATTACAAACCCAATGTGAGGATTAAACCCTACCACACAAATCACTGTTGCTGCAGAGACGAATCAAGTTGAACCTGATAATCATGAAGCTGGACCAACACCACAACCACCAACACTACCCATTGTTCCTAGTGGGAGTACTCCGACCAACTTGGTTCCAGGTCTTAGTGATCAAAGAAGTCATCTCGGGGATAGGATCCCGAGACCAAGAGGCCGTCCGAGAAAGGTTGTAGGTCAAGGTTCTAACACTGCTCTTGTTCCCAGTAGGAGTGATGCTCTGAATAGAAGCAGTGTCCAGAGTGGGAATAGCATTCAAAATCAAGATGGGGGGAACGAGCCTAGACATAGTCAAGGGCATCGAACTTCTCCTAGGAAGTATCCCATCGAGAGAGGAGAAATCTTCACTCTAACATCTGTTGACGAACCAGTAACGGTTCAACAAGCGTTGGGAAGACCTCATGCAAAGGAATGGAGGAATGTAATGGAGGAAGAGATCTCATCAATGAAAGCCAATTCGGTATGATATTTGGTTGATTTACCTGCTAACCGCAGAGTCATAAGAGCAAAGTGGGTTCTCAATCTGAAACTCACTGCTGATGGAGAAGTCGTGCGATACAAAGCTCAAATTGTATCGAAATGATATACCCAACTTCACGGAGTGGACTTTCACGAAACATACTCACCAACTGTGCGTTACACCACAGTACGGGCCATTCTGGCTTTGGTTGCAAGTCTCGATCTCGAGCTGCACCAATAGATGTTAAGCCCAAATTCCTCCACAGAAACCTGGAGGAAGAAAATTACATGGAGCAACCAGAGGGTTTCATTACTCCTGGGGACGAACGTAAAGTTTGTAAACTCCAATTGTCTATTTACGGTCTCAAACATTCGTCTCGGCAATAGTACCGCATATTCCACAAGGAAATCGTAGGAAACGGATTTGTGAATCTTCACGAGGATCCGTGCGTGTATTACAAGACCTCCGAGTCTAAGTATGTCATCTTAACTTTATACGTGGACGACATACTCATTGTCGCAAACGACATGAGTTATATGATCAAGTCAAAGTCCTGGTTGGCATCTGTATTTGATATGAAGGACATGGGAGAGGCCACGTACATCTTAGGCATTAAAATTGCTAGAGACCGGTCTACCAGGAAATTGTGTCTGTCTCAAGAAGCTTATATCAACAAACTGTTGAAAAGATTCATATTACAGGATGCCAAACCCGTGGATACGCCGGTGGTATTTGGGTGTGCCCTGTCAAAACGTGACGGCCCCAAGAACCTGGTAGAGTGTTAACAGATGAAGGGTGCAGAGTATTTAAGCATGGTCGGTAGTTTGATGTACGCCATGTGTTGTGTTCGCTTCATCACTTGGGCAGCTTTGGGCATTTTCCTTCACGAACAGGCTTCTTCCTTCACGATCGGGCTCGAGATATATGTATAAGGACGGGAACGCCGCAATCCTTAATACACAATCACCGAGCTAAATTCCCAATCCTCGACCTTGACCTCCTGATCTTCGGGTCCTGCACGAGGGGCAGTAACCAGCGTGGGAGGGGGGAATGCTGGTTGGGCCCACTTCGATGCTCAAGTTAGCACTTCTAGAGAGAGAAAGCCTTAGAGAGTAGTCAGATCATTTCAAGTCCAAGAGTGAGGGAATTGTCTAGAATGGGAGACCTAGGCCCCTATTTATAGGGAACCTAAGGATCATGCCCAGTTTTCAACTACTTGATGTCGGTATGTAAGGAAGACGTATACCGTCATCAAGGCGGACTATGCATGCACTGACTTCCCGCACTTGGCAATTTAATTAGGGTGAGCGTACGAGGTAAAACGGTAATCCGGACCTCCGGATTGCCTTAGGGAAATCCGAAAGTCCTTTGGCCCGGAAATTACGCGTATCCCGGACCGTTTTAGACTTGGGCGTCCGCGAAAGGTTTTTTTTTTACGGGTTTTGGGATATTTTACGAGGCCCGAAATGTAAATACGAACCCGAATTGGACAACTATCTAACACCATGCAATACACCCGTCCGGATATCTGTTACGTCGGGAGCCTAATAGCACGTTTCCAATCAGATCCTGGCTATCAACATTTAAAGGCTGTAAAATGAATAGTTCGTTATCTGAAAGGTACTGCCTACTACGCACTGTGCTATGAGGGTAAAAAGTTAGAATTGACCGGTTACGGTGACACCGACCATGGTGGCGACACGGATGATCGTAAGTCTACTACATGGGGAGTGTTCTTCCTTGCTAATGCCGCCATTTCATGGACGAGCAAGAAGCAAAATTGTGTCGCGCTGTCCACAATGGAATCGGAATTCGTAGCTCTCTATAAGAATGCACAAGAAGCGGTCTGGCTCAAAAGGCTTCTAACTGCACTGCTTGGTGGTGATGTTGAGAATAAACCTGTGAAGGTCTTCTCCGACAGTCAAGAAGCCATTGCGGCAGTTAAGAATCCGAAGTACCATAGTAGGACCAAACATTTTGATGTGAAATATTTCTATGCTAAATCTATGGTTGCAGACAATACAATCACTATGGAATACTTGTCCACTGATAATATGTTAACGGACCCATTAACTAAATCACTACGCAGAGACATATTCGAAAAGCATGTAAAAATGCTTGGATTGCGTAGGGCCTAGAAATGGAATGTATATGTGATAGCATTTTGTTATTAGAAAGTTACATTTTGTAAGCAAAAGAAGTGCAACTGAGTTTATGATCTATCGACGTCATAATGTTTTGATTACATCATATTTACGGTGTATAAATTAAGTCGTAGGAGGACGTAATCATCTGCCACACTATGTCGAATGTGGGCCATACCTAGTCACACAGGTACGGTCGTCTTGCGGTGGAGGGAGGCCTCTACCAAACAAGACTGGCCAAGAGTCATGGGGATAAACATGATTAAGCAAGAATATTATCTAGTTTCGAAGTAACTCGACATGATCTTCGTTTTGCACACCGTCGTGATGAACTTCGTTCGTCATTTAACCACATTCTTGGCCAGATGAGAATCTGTGATAGCATGATTGACATATCCCTTTCCTTTCAACCCTAAAGGTTTAAGTATGCTATCAATGCGTGCTTCATACTACACGTGACACGTTCGACCACGGGGTCACAGCTCGGTTGTGCTAGGAAGGAATCCTTGTGATTCTGGCGGGCGCAAACTTCTTCACCTCGAGTGTGTGTGATTGATCCCATAAGCCTTATGAAGAGGCACCTAAAGTATCCACACGAACTCAGAACTCATATCTAAGGCCAGGCTCAATGCTCGCTTCCTGGCGTACTAGCGTAGTGCTGAACAAAAAGGCCCAGTGACCACGTCTTTGGAAACCGGTTGGGTCAGACTAAGGATATGAGCGATGGGGAGGGTCAAGTTCATCTATAATTCATCGACTCTTGTATTCACTAAGTGGCCACCAACCGGATATTAGTTGAAGGTTGTGAATACTTGTACGGATGCCTTGGAGAAGTGTTCCTATGTGGAAACTAGGCAAAAAGAGAATTAACATTTGACCTAGGATACAACACGGTACAATATAAATGTTTTTTTATAACAGGTTGATTGGATAAAAGAGAATCAACGTTCCGCAGGCGCTACAATACTCTTAACAGATGAGTTGCACGATGCCGGTTGTATCCGCCGGTCGCACGGCAAACCTCGTACGAACTATTCTGAAGTAAGGAGCAGATCAAAGGAGAGAAACGTTGATGCAGATTTGCACAACAATACACTAACAGGCACCCTCCCATTCCGGCGAGTGGGAGCTGTAAGCATATGGTAATGGGCGTCGTAATTGGTATTTCATAATATGTATATTTTACCTAATGAACTTGGGTAAATGTCACATTAGGGTAACTGGGCTAGACCCAAATCCCAATTGACATGGGAGGACCAAAATTGGGCCTCCCTAAATACATAGGCCGGCCGAAACCCTAGGGGGGGGGGGGGGTAAAGTGGACTTTTTGTCCACTTTACTCCTCCTATAAATAAAAGGCGTTAGGGGATTTTTGAGGGTTAATCACAATTCCCTCACAAGAGAGTTTTAGAGAGAAAACCCTCAACCCCCACACCTTGCTAGTTCGGCCGAACCATATCCCTCACCAAGGGTGTGCCAAATTGCCTTCGAGCAAACTCTCCAGAAATCTGTCCCCGTGCCAAGAATCGATCAGAGGCTTTGCTGTGGATCTTGCACCACATAGGGCTTCTCTATCAAGAACCTCTACGGGTCCCGACCGGAGGATCTCTAACTCCCTCTTGAGAAGATCTGGGTCTACGGATCACCTTAAAGGTACGTGTGAAACTTCCGCTGCGTAATTCCAATTACTAGCATTTACCTTGTTTATGTATCCGTAGTGATTACTCCCAGTACTCTAACAAATATATGGATAAGTTCACATTATATATATAGAAATATATCACTGTCAATATATCTAGCCAAAATATAGGGATTAAGATGTTATTGATAGAATTAGTTACCTAAAAGATTAAGAAAATATATTGTCAGTATATTTGTTTCCCTATTAAAGATATTGACAATATATATATATATTATATATTGTTGATTGATTTACATCTTATAGATAGAATCATAAATATATATATATAGATTCTGCCGATTTTTTTTTTTTTTTATATATATGCAATATTGGAAATTATTTTATATATTTAATAATTTTGGGTGGCTAAGTTAAATTTTTAGTGGATATTAAAACTCTATTTAGCCCACAAGATTGTTTCGGCCCAACACTATGTGTTTATTGGGCCGGTCCAATTTGCTAAACCAGATAAGATTAAACCAAACAGGGTATTCTTAATTGGTTCGACCTAGCCGGGTTGGGTCGAACCGGTTTTGGTGTTGAACCGAACCAAATTCCTATTTTATTGAACCTATTCGGACCGAACCAGATTTTTTCTGAATCGGACCGAACCCGATTAATTCAAAATTGACTGAACCGAACCGGATTTTCAAAATCGAATTCAAGTCAATTAATAAAATAGGATGGTCAAGTTTTAAAATCCAAATATTTTTGAACTTTAATTAGTTTGCACCGTGCTCGAAGGTTTAAACCTCAATGCCTTGTTTCGATTATGGGGATGGATCTCAGAAATGCATGATTTCGGGACTGGATTAATTAGAGGGTTGAATTGCAATTGTTTAATTTTATCGCATATATTTATTAGAATTGTTGTCTTGACAATGTCAAGCTAGCTGGATGTTGGGGGCGGAGCCCTGGTTAAATATATAGTTTTCGCAATAGGACATACATGTTGTGATGGTTGTGATTGCCTAGTATTCATGTCTAGAAACACGCATGAATAATTGTAAGCATGAATTGCAAGTCATCTCCTAATATTTTAAAATGTTTTAAAATAAAAAACCAGTCGCCAAATATGCATGTATGATGTGGAAGTTTCATGTATTACACGTATGCTTGATGTTGAGGATGTAGTAGCATGTTATAATTTACTTAGAAAGTAGATTTATATAAATGCTGGCATGAGTTCCTCGGAACATTAGACGCATGACGCGTATGCATGATGTGTGATTAGAATGATGTGATGGATATACGCCCAATTTGAACCCGTTGACTTCCAAATCGTTATATTTTTATCACCCCGTTAATGATTGTAAATCGAAACTTCAACCCGAACACTTCGCGAGAACACCAACGGCTCGGACGAGGCCGAAGCGCTCGTCCGGCCGAGTCAAACTCACCTAGGTGAGGTTGGGTGGCCACACCCGACCTCCCCTAGGGGAGATCGGGTGGACCAACCCGATCTCTCCTAGGAGAGATCGGGTCGGCCAACCCGATCTCTCCTAGGAGAGATCGGGTCAGCCAACCCGATCCCCCCTAGGGGGGATGGGGTTGGCCAACCCCATCCTCCCTAGGAGGGGTTGGGTGCCCTCACCCAACCCCTACCCTTGGGGGTCGGATTTCCCTCCCCCCAAGGGCCCCGGCACCACCCTTGGACTCCCACACTCGGTTTATTCCGCCTACCTTCTCCGTATCCTAAGGTCCTAATTATGCGTTTAAAGGTTAATTAACTGTGTTTAAAGGTTAACGATGTCATTAAGCCACCTTAATGACACCGTTGCCTATAAATACCCCACCTCCACTATTCATTTGATCATCTTGGCAAGTTGCACAATTTTGCTCTGACATCTCTCTAGCTTTATCTCTCTAAAACCGTACTGACTTAGGCATCGGAGAGGGTTCATCAGGCACCACCCCCCCCCCCTCTGTGCCTGGTATTGCCCCTCTTGCAGGGTGGCAAGGAGAAGAGAGCCAAGGAAGCAGAAGAGCATAGAGCAGTAGGACAAGCCCCAGGGGTAAGAAGTACAAGCCTCAGGAGGTTAGAAGGAGAGAAGGAAAGGAGGTCAGAAGGAGAGAAGGAAAGGAGATCAGAAGGAGAGAAGAGAAGGACATATATCAGAACGACTACCCCAAGGGAGCAGAAGGGCATGTATCAGAATGACTAGTCCTAGGAACACTGAACCCGACATTTCATTAGTGGGAGATAAATTCTAGATTGACGACCCGTTGACCTAGACTTTATAACCTAACACTTGGCGCCGTCTGTGGGCTTCGAACAGAATGCCTGACAATCACGAGAGCGAAGACGAACAACTTAGTGTCTAGAGATAATCGCCCACCTAGGGGCAATAGGCAAGAAAGACAGCCTATACCTCCAGCAAGGCTGCCTAACCCAGAGAAACAGTCTGCACACCCAGAGTCTCAGGCAACCCCACAGGCACCCCAGCCTAACAACAAGGAGGGAGGACCCTCACGCCCAGCTGGGGATGAGTCTTCCACAGCTTCAACTCCATTGACTAGGAAGCCACAGGGACAGGGGGGCAACAAGGAGTGCCATCCCAATACACGGCACCTCCATAGGGATACCACTATGAGGCACAACCTCAAGGGTACCCATATGGAATACTGACTCAAAGGAACGACAATCGTGCCCACACAACCAACACAAGGCCGGCATACACACAGGGAGCACATACAGTGACTCCAGGGCTGATGAGTGCCTCGGACGAGCTACTAGCTTACAGAGAGACCCTAAGGAATAGGCAGGAAAGGCAACACCGACAGGAAGGAGAAGAAGCTCATGAAGAGGAGCAAATCCCAACGGAAGAACGCCACTCGCACCCTCGAACAGGGTAGCGAGAAGAACAAAGGAGAGACAACCAAAGGCCACCCCCAGGGGGAAGGCAGCAGTCTGTGCCTCCAAGGCAGCAACAGACACAACAGGATGCCAGGGCATACACCCCTCTGGGGGCAGATAGACAGTCAAGACCTCCAAGGTGGTATGAATTCAACCAAGTACCCCAACAGGTACATACACCGCACTAAGGGAGGACATACATGCCAGACCAACAAGGATATAGGAGTTCCAACATCCACCCTGGCAATGTACACATACAGTCCGCATCACCACAGACATGACCAAGGGACATACCAAGGAAAGCTCAAAGGGAGGAACATAGTCCCAACAACACAACAAGGCAACCACCTACCCATGATACAGCACGACAGGTCCAAACCCCTCATGCATTACAACCCTTGGCACACATCCCCCTAGGACAGGGGAGCAGTCCAAAAGACAAGAATTTGAACAGGGGACTCATAGAGTACCACACCATGTTAGTACATTGCTACTACAATGGGAAGTCTCATGGAGAGACGTAGTAAAGCGAGATCGCACATAGCATACATGAAGGAATACACACAGACTAATGGAGGAAAACAGTTACATTACCAAGGAAGCAGGGGATATCAACACCCCCACACCCATATCCTTCCCATATCCTCTTATTTAATTTAACCGCATAACAAGTCAACTCCCTAAAAGGGGTAGATTTTGATACTTGATATCAACATGTTTTCCAAGAATGACCATACCGGACGCCTTCGGGCTCCGTGATATATATATACACAGGTGGACCACTAGAAGAATCCGTAAAAGGCCGTCGCCAATCAAGAGATGCACAAGCAACAGATTCCTCAATCCCAAAGAACACCTATAAGGTCAAGTTTCTGGGAAAGGTCACAAGATGGAAGGCTCACTTACAAAAATAAGTTGAGCACTCCCAACATCCTATAGAGGAACTACCATGAAGGTCACAAAGGATTACCCCTACTATAACCTTCCACTAAGCATCCTAGGGCCAAGTCCGTCAAAGGATCCCATTGGGCATTGGTATGCAAGGGGGGCACCAGTCACAACATGCCCTCCCCACAAACGCCCATAAGCATGAGAGGAGATAGCCGCGAACACATCCCTCCAAAAATGGAGGAAACCATATCACATGGGCAACACCCACCATCAGAGACAAACACCTCCAGCGGATCTTTATGATTTCACCTAGTAAGCTCATCCCAGGTAATGGAATACACTTCCATCAAAAACTCTCAAGGACACCAAACCTAGCAAAGGAAGAATGGCGACACCATCATCAATCTTTTAAAAAGGGACATGGAAAACATAGTATTTCCACACAATGATATATTAGTCATAAGAGAGGGAATCACCAACTTTGACATGAAGAGAACCATAGTGCATGAAGGGAGTCCGTCAGACATCTCCCATGACCAACCATTGATGATACTAGAGAAGAGTCAGGCATACCTAATACCAAAGGACCCCCTACTAGTAAAGGTGGTCAGAACATCAACACACCCATTAGGGACACGGCACTGCAAATGAACCAGGAATAAGGATGGAACACATATCCTTACAAGTATCCTTACAAGTATCCTTGCATTTATCCTTGCAAAAATAAACTCAGTAGATAAAGAGGTTATCTAATAGATGACTATGTGATCGATTATATATGACCCTAACCCGGAGATCCTTGGACTCCGTACTATATATGTAATGAATAACATGTTCATCAGAGATAGGTACACGAAGATTCAAGACAGCGCCATAAAGATTAAGGCGCATACCTCTACCAAGTACGACACATTGGAGTGTTCACAAACACTCCTTCGCCATCTCACAAGAAAGGAAGGCAACCAAGGATACAAGTCCTAATAGAATAAACATCGGTAGAAAATCCTGTCATTGAAGTCATGCACCAAGAGAGAAACTCTAGAGATGGAAGATTAGCAAAAGAGATAGTGCAACAACTAGAGTAGGAAAAAGGAGATACATCTCCTATCAAGAGCCTTAGGATAGGATAATAGTTCTACAAGATCAACCAAAGAAGAGCTCTAAAGCTTGGGGAGTAAGGTTTCAAGATCGACCCTCACACTAGACGCACATCCCGATCAACCACCCTGTCTGCAAATGATAAGACATTTGACTCTGGCATCCCATCAAGAGGAGAACCCCGATAAAAGGGACACTAGAACAATATCCCGCCTTTAAGGCCATACGCCGAATACATGGTGAATGAAGGATATGAAAAAATGAAAAAGGAGGGACTTGTCAACTCAACACACCTCAAACACGTATACGTACGCAATACAAATGCAGTCTCTAATGAAGCTATCCAACAAGGAATAGCCAATACGGGGGCAAACCCATGGAAAATCATGGAGCATCACTTGCAAACCTAAAGGAAAACATCATTTTTAGGTTCAAGTCCTAATTCAAAGGAAGTCTATAATCAAGATTCAAGGTGGGAGGAGCATGACCAATGTGACACTCCCTAAAGGCATTGAAGAATACTCCAATGTAAAGGAAAAGGCAAAGCACACTAAATGCCACAACACTCCAAGATTATCACAGCCCGGTCAGACCCCTCCCCCCCCCCCCCCCCCCCCCATGCACGAGCAAAGAGCATGGATCAGATTGACTAGTCTGAAACACACCTATGAGATTAACAACTCAAGACGCCATTCTATGAGAGAGCTTTTCAACCTAAAGCACAAGCAAGGGGGGAAAGAATTTACAAGCACCCCTAGGATACAGACACTGCCGCATCCTGGTTATCAAGAGAATGAAAATCACCCCCACCCACCCAAAGCAAAAGCTCTCCACCCAATCCCTAAAGATACATCCGACAAAGGCATTATCCAAACCATGCCTATGACTGAAACAAGCAAGCATGAGAAAGAGTAAATCCTATAAGGGATACTCATCGCATTCAAACAAGCAGACAAGGGAGCCCCGAGCATAAGGGGTACCCAACCAAGAAAATGAACGAGGGGCCTTCAACGGCCAAATATGAAAGGCGGTATGACCACCAAGCAACTTGGGGGGCACCAAACGAATAAGTGCTTGGTAGTCCACCTAAGTATAAAAGAAGAGATTAGAGGCAGAAGATCACAAGAACATGCAATACCACTTCTCCTAGAAGAGGTCACATAAGAGGAAAACATCATCAACTCCCTACACGAACTCGTCCTAAGTTGGCAACACACAAACATCGCCCTCGAGAGGTGATCTCCCACATGGAAGGAAAAGCGTGGTAGCATGCAATATCATAAAAGGAAAAGTCAAGTAAAGACTCGAAAAGCATACCAAAGACGCACCCTACATGAGAAAGGACACAAGATAAGGTAATATTATGAGCCCTCCGGGAGCCAATCCTGCGAACACATTCGACGCCCCCAAGAGCGTATCTTGAGAGTAGTTCTAAAACTACGAACCCTGTGCCCTCCGGGAGCCTATCCCGCGAACAGATTCGACGCCCCCAAGAGCGTATCTTGAGAGTAGTTTTTATACTAAGACCTTCGACGCCCCCAAGAGCGTATCTTGAGAGTAGTGTCAATACTACGACCTTCGACGCACCAAGAGCGTATCTTGAGAGTGGTTTCCAAAAACTACGAATTTCGACGCCCCCAAGAGCGTATCTTGAGAGTGGTTTCCAAAAACTACGAATTTCGACGCCCCCAGGAGCGTATCTTGAGAGTAGTGTTCATACTACGACCTTCGACGCCCCCAAGAGCGTATCTTGAGAGTAGTTTCTATACTACGACCTTCGACGCACCAAGAGCGTATCTTGAGAGTGGTTTCCAAAAACTACGAATTTCGACGCCCCCAGGAGCGTATCTTGAGGTAGATTTGCAACCTACCAGATTCGACGCCCCCAAGAGCGTATCTTGAGGTAGAAAAAACACTACCAGATTCGACGCCCCCAAGAGCGTATCTTGAGGTAGATTTCAAACTACCAGTTTCGACGCCCACCAGGAGCGTATCTTTGGTCTAACTTGTGCCCTCCGGGAGCCTATCCTGTGAAACGTTAAGTGCCCTCCGAGAGCCTGTCTCGTGAACAGTTTTCGACGCCAACCAGGAGCGTATCTTTGGTCTAACTTGTGCCCTCCGGGAGCCTATCCTGTGAAACGTTAAGTGCCCTCCGAGAGCCTATCTCGTGAACAGTTTTCGACGCCAACCAGGAGCGTATCTTTGGTCTAACTTGTGCCCTCCGGGAGCCTATCCTGTGAAACGTTAAGTGCCCTCCGAGAGCCTGTCTCGTGAACAGTTTTCGACGCCAACCAGGAGCGTATCTTTGGTCTAACTTGTGCCCTCCGGGAGCCTATCCTGTGAAACGTTAAGTGCCCTCCGAGAGCCTGTCTCGTGAACAGTTCTCGACGCCAACCAGGAGCGTATCTTCGGTCTAACTTACGCCCTCCGGGAGCCCGTCCTGTGAAACGTTAAGTGCCATCCGAGAGCCTGTCTCGTGAACAGATTCGATGCCCACCAAGAGCGTAGCTTTGGTCTAACAGTACCACATATACCATTTAAAGGGTATCAGAAGAGATCATCGCACCATACTGAGAAGGATTCCATGAGAAAATAATTGCAAAGTAAAGTTGTATAAAGAACACATAATGTTTTTTCTTGATGAGATAGCAGGTATGATGTGAAGGAAAGCACAAAAGAAAGATAAAGAAAGGAAAGCATATACAAAGGAGAAGTCCATAACCAAAGGATCATATACAGAAGCACAAGAGGTTATCATGAAAAGTAACGAGTTATCCTACCACCCATATCACAAGTCAAGAGAAGTATCTCAAAGGAACCCAACACCACCAAGAAGGATAGCAAAGACATGAAATCCAAAGTTCAAGGCTCTCAAAATAAGCTCGACCCATCAAGAAGAGAATTGCCTTACAAGTCACACAAATCAACCTCCGACAAATGTTATTGTCATGCATGTCGCCCTCGCGTGACCTATGCTCGTATCAGACTTGAACATCGTCAAACACAACTCATGAAGGAGACATCTAAAGAGCATAAAGGATACAACATCCGACAAGACGACACATCGGGACCTAACCCAACAAACATAGCCTACACAAAAGGCAACTATAGCAATGAAGGCTCTCCAATGAGAAAGGAATACTAAAGCACAACTCCATACATCGTGATGTGGCTGTCATGTCCACATACACTGAAGTGGCTATCATGTCCACATACCTTGAGGTGGCTATCATGTCCACATACCTTGAAGTGGCTATCATGTCCACATACCCTGAACTGGCTATCATGTCCACACACTACAGAAGGGCTATCACTCCGACACATCACGAAGTGGCTATCACGTCCACATACCCCGAAGTGATTATCATGGCAGCACATCATAAAACATCTGTCAAAGACATGAATTTTAAAGACACCATCCCGACCACGAACATCAAAAGGCTACGCCTAGCCCTGGGAGGAGGTTCAAGAAAAAGGGAAAAACAACACCCTTCGTACGCTCATCAAAGGTAGGCACTTATATTTCAACCCACTAGGTGATACTAGGAAGGAGACGTCCTCATTATGAAGACAACCTCCATATCTCACGAAATCAACCATGAAGCAAAGAATCACGACAAGCACTATTGAGGGCATATAACAAAACGATCCCCACAACGATCACAACTACGATACTAGTAGAGGATAACTCAAGAGCAGTCTCCACCAAACTCCAAAGCAAGAATTCGCTACCTTAATCAGAGTCATGGCAAGAGAAAGGAACCTCAATGAAAGGTGATGATCACACCCATCACCAAAAGAAAAATCTTCAACGCAGGGGTTAATAACATAACCCATAGGAAAAACAAAAACACCTTCAAAAGTCATCAAATATACATGAAGATGAAATAAACTTGAGACTCGGCCCCTCGGCTGGGGGGCAGGGGATAGAGAAGAGACATCAAGACCTATGATCACCCCATCGCCAGCCACAGGTTGTTTCCTTTTGTCAAGCAAAGAGGGTGCCTCTTCAACCACTACCTCCTTATCATGGGAGGGAGTCAGCAAGGGGGCACTTGAAGGAGAGCCTCTCGCGGTTTCCTTCTCCTTGGCAGCCGAGGGCCTGACCTCAGAGTCAGGTTTCCGCGCCTTGGATTTAAATTGACTTGAACTCTCACCCACCACAAGAATCATTCGGTAACCAGGGAAGAACGCTCTAACAACAAGAAGGAAGCAGCATGAGAACAATCATAAGTATATCACAAAGAAAAAAGAAGGGAAAAAGAACATACTGGAAGCATTAGCAGCCACCCCTGACTTAGAAAATTTCTTGGCCTGATAAGCAGAACTAGAGGGTTCTTCCCTCTCATCTGATTCAACGGCACGTTCGGAACGCTCTGCCTACACCTTGTATGTTTCTCCATGAAATCAACCTACAAGGGGTCATACGAGTCCCTGCCTCATACAAGTCCGCCTCGGACACCCAAGACACAGGACGGTCAGATTTGGTCTGACTAACTTGGAAAACGATCTTCAAGGTCTCCCTGTCTGAAAAAGAAAGCTTCCCAAAAGTGAGTCATCTATACGCGCAACCAACGCAAAGATCGACCCTTACTCATGGAGGGGCGAGATACACCTACTACGGGGGCAACCTTAACACCAAGCGAAGAGGGCGAACTTTTAGTTTCCCCAAATGGAGCAACGCTCCAGCACATCCGAAGGAAGGGTCAACCCTTAACACATGCCAATAGACCCCTTCGCTCGCGGCGGTAAGAAGAAAGCTTGTAAGCTTTTTCACCCTCACTTTTATGGGGAACAAATTGCAGGGTAAAGGTCAAGAGCTATACACACGCTCCAACGAATGAAGGAAAAATGTTACACATGCCGAAGGTCGAGATTAATGGACAATGCTCACGAGGGAGGCGAAACGTTGTGTCCCATTGAGTGGCAGAGTTCCCACCCTCAAGTAAAGGAGAGGTCTATGCTCTCACCTTTGCACTTATGCTCATATTCATGATTAACATCTACAGGTACATCAATGTCATCACTCATGCTTATACTCACAACCCATCCATACATACATACATGTTCATGCTTGCACTCATATGCATGCCCACATACACACTCCCATGTGTTCAAACATTTAGACGTCCATGCCCATGGCCGCCATATATTCATGCATACATTCATGACTACAATCGCAGCATGTCTCCACTCACTCCCATCCTTATGTTCCTACTTGCATGTATGCTAGTACACATCCTCATGTTCATGATATGTCCATGTTCACTCCTAGTTAACATCCTATAGGCATATTTTCTAGTATCCCATACTTAGAAAAGTTTCGGACCAAAAGTGAAATTTTTCTCCACTTAGGCAAATCACGGCATGAAATTGAAGCATAAGTCACTTAGTTGCATTCGTATTGGATCCCTACGCAAGCATGTATTTTTAGAAATATACATCCGTAGCAAGGAAAGATTTATTATTCCCACTTCAGACGGACGCGTGCTTAGGCACGTGTCCGTACTGCTCTGACGTTTACACTTCCTCTATCTTATAAGACAGGGGGCAGAGTCAGAGGCACGCATCCATGAGTAAGTAAGCATTCAGATAAAAGGTAAAACCCCGGTTTCAAATTGCGCGTGTCATACCATCCTAAAATAGAGTCAATCAAGGGTTAGGCCATTGGTTGACTCGGGGGCATGTGATGGATATACGCCCAATTTGAACCCGTTGACTTCCAAATCGTTATATTTTTATCACCCCGTTAATGATTGTAAATCGAAACTTCAACCCGAATACTTCGCGAGAACACCAACGGCTCGGACGAGGCCGAAGCGCTCGTCCGGCCGAGTCAAACTCACCTAGGCGAGGTTGGGTGGCCACACCCGACCTCCCCTAGGGGAGATCGGGTCAGCCAACCCGATCTCCCCTAGGGGAGATCGGGTGGACCAACCCGATCTCTCCTAGGAGAGATCGGGTCGGCCAACCCGATCTCTCCTAGGAGAGATCGGGTCGGCCAACCCGATCTCTCCTAGGAGAGATCGGGTCAGCCAACCCGATCCCCCCTAGGGGGGATGGGGTTGGCCAACCCCATCCTCCCTAGGAGGGGTTGGGTGCCCTCACCCAACCCCTACCCTTGGGGGTCGGATTTCCCTCCCCCCAAGGGCCCCGGCACCACCCTTGGACTCCCACACTCGGTTTATTCCGCCTACCTTCTCCGTATCCTAAGGTCCTAATTATGCGTTTAAAGGTTAATTAACTGTGTTTAAAGGTTAACGATGTCATTAAGCCACCTTAATGACACCGTTGCCTATAAATACCCCACCTCCACTATTCATTTGATCATCTTGGCAAGTTGCACAATTTTGCTCTGACATCTCTCTAGCTTTATCTCTCTAAAACCGTACTGACTTAGGCATCGGAGAGGGTTCATCAGGCACCACCCCCCCCCCCTCTGTGCCTGGTATTGCCCCTCTTGCAGGGTGGCAAGGAGAAGAGAGCCAAGGAAGCAGAAGAGCATAGAGCAGTAGGACAAGCCCCAGGGGTAAGAAGTACAAGCCTCAGGAGGTTAGAAGGAGAGAAGGAAAGGAGGTCAGAAGGAGAGAAGGAAAGGAGATCAGAAGGAGAGAAGAGAAGGACATATATCAGAACGACTACCCCAAG
Source organism: Clarkia xantiana subsp. parviflora (assembly GCA_036873135.1). NCBI lineage: Eukaryota > Viridiplantae > Streptophyta > Magnoliopsida > Myrtales > Onagraceae > Clarkia > Clarkia xantiana. The sequence continues at coordinate 17,024,899 of JAPTYO010000001.1, forward strand.
GGAGCAGAAGGGCATGTATCAGAATGACTAGTCCTAGGAACACTGAACCCGACATTTCATTAGTGGGAGATAAATTCTAGATTGACGACCCGTTGACCTAGACTTTATAACCTAACATGATGAATTTGACTTGCTATGATGATTTACTTGTGTAGAAGAATTATATATGCATGCTCAAGTTTGTCGGAATATTTTTAAATACAAAAGGGCCTTGGGTTGGCCAAAAAAAAAAAAAAGGGCCTTGGGAAAGCCAAGATTGGGTATGCTTATTTCAAAGATCCCGTTCCGGTAAATTTGCGAATAAAACCGTTTTTAAAGAGACTGATCTATTGGATTGAAGACGACGATAATGTGAACTCTTTCATGAATCCCTTTCCCTCGGTTTACTGGCGGTCGGCTGGTTTAGATGGCTGAGAAATCATTATTCGTCGTATTCCATCTTAATAGATATCCAATGTATGCAATTCTTTCTCAAAATGTTATTGTCTCTCTGATTATGCATGATTATCAATGTGTTAGTAACGAATTACAGCATAGATGGCTTCATCATGTGCTAATGAGCTTTTGATTGAGACGAACTACGACTCGTGGAGCAAACGCGTCAGTATACTGTTGGAAGGACAACGTCTCCTAGAACACATTCAAAAGAAAATGAGCTGCCCATTTTAAATGGGAGCAAGATGACAAGAAAGAAAAGGAGACCCTGCTGTCTGAGATGTCTCAGGACTTCCATAACGAGAATAAGGATGTTCCGATAACAAAGGACATCTGGGATGCTCTCTTCCTGAAATATGGAAATGGCAAGTAGTTATACTGCACCCACTTATACCAACAATAGACGTTTGTCTAAACAACAATAGAAAAAGTGTACTTGAAAAGGTATATGACCTCCTCCGCATACGGAAACTATTAGAAGAAGAAGGTCAAATGGGTGAATGGGATAAAATTCAAGCCATCATCAGGATTCTCTCGAGGTCTTGGAGATCAGCCAAGGCCTTATGGACTGCTAGTGGTTCCGTGCTGGATCTTGCATCTATCTGAAATTGATAGAGAAGGAAGAAGCTCGATTAGCATCAATGTCGAAAGACACAATGATGTCAGGACAAGCTGGGTAGAGAAAGAGGAAGGACAGGAACAAGGGAAAGAGATAACAGGCTGTCAACGATAAAACGTTGACTAGCCTAAACAAGGCAGTATTAGATTAAAATCCGAGATAGTCTGCGAGAACTCCAGCCCATGCCGTATAGGTGATGGTGCAGGGTCCAGTAAATCGCACCCTAAAAAGGTACGCGATGTTGGTTATGTAATGGAAGCTTTAGTTTCCTCAACCATTATGTTAACTGACTCAAATCCTTCTTGGATTCTTGATTCAGGCGCAACGGACCACATAGCCAACAACAAAGGACTATTTTCCAAGTTTAGACGATTTCCAAAGGATTTTAAAAGGATATACATTGGCGACAACTCACAAGTTGAAGTCTTAGGAGTAAGGAACTGCAAGTTGTCTATGAACAATGGCAGAACCTTACTTCTTGAAAATGTTCTTTTTGCTCCTAGAATCCGTAGAAATGTTGTTTCTGTTTCCGCTCTTATGAATAATAACTTTTTTTTATCAATTGAGAAGACCCTTGTTCGGATAAATAAAGGCAACATCTTATATGGACATGCCATTTGTTCTAATGGTCTCATTATCATGGATTTGAATGGAAGTCTAAATTCGAATAGAATGTATGCATTGTCTTCCAGGGAAGCAAAACTGACGCGGCTGGATGGCATGCGAGGCTTGGGCATATAAGCTATGACAATATTCAGTCGTTAGCTCGACGTGGGATTTTGCCCGGAACTGACAACGTGGTTAAACACACTTGTCATGACTTTCTAGCTGGAAAGTCAACCCGCAAGCCATTTGGCGAAGCTCAACGAGCCGAGTATCCATTGCATCTGATTCATTCCGACGTATGTAGACCAATGAATGTTTCCGCTAGGGGTGGTAAACGATACTTCGTAACTTTCATTGACGACTTTACCCGTTATGGGTTTACTCATTTGATTACTCGCTAATCCGAAGCTATAGATTGCTTTATAAGTTTTCTAAAGCTCGTAGAAAATCAACAGGAGCAAAAGGTGAAAACCCTACACACTGATTGAGGTGGAGAATATCTCTCTTATCAGTTTAATAAGTTGAGCAAAGAAAGGGGAATTGCTCGTCAAACGACAATCCCAAACACACCACAGCATAATGGTGTGGCTGAACGTCGTAATCGAACACTCTTGGACATGGTCAGAACTATGATGTCGCAGGCACAACTTCCAATCTCCTTTTGGGGAGACTTGTTGTTGACTGCAACTCATATAGTAAACATTGTTCCAACAAAGGCGGTAGACACGACACCATATGATCTATGGACTGGTAGAGATTTAGACCTCACCAGGTTGCCACCATGGGGTTTTGCGGCCTACACACATGCGACTGATAGCCGTTTTGGAAAATTGGGACCAAGAGGACTCAAGAGTATCTTCATAAGATATTCATAGAACTCTAAAGGTTATGTGTTTGTGTCAGCTCAGGAAAATGGTGGCGTGGTCGAACATGAGTCTAGAGACGTCACATTCCTTGAGGACGAATTCCCAACTCTTGATGAAATCAAAATAGACGAAGTCTTGATCGAATTGTAGCATGATAACGATGATAGTCAGGTCCCACTTACTTCAAGTGGGAGATTTGAGGCAGCAACACAAGTGAATCCAATGGTAAATTAAGATGGGGACATTTTCATAGTAAATCCAGTGGCAGGAACCAATCCTAGCACACAAATCACTGTTGCTGCAGTACGAATCAAGTTGAACCTGATAATCACGTTACCGAATTGCTGGATGAAAATCCAATAATACCACCCATTGTTCTTAGTGGGAGTGGGTTTACCAACTTGGTTCCAAGACCGAGAGGTCGTCCAAGAAAAGTTGTAGGTTAAGGTTCTAGCACTGCCCTTGTTCCTAGTGGGAGTGATGCTCCGATAGAAGGCATTATTCCGAGTGGGAGCAACGTTCAGACTCAAGATGGGACTAACGAGCCTAGACGTAGTCAAAGGCATCGAACTTCTCCCAAGAAGTTTCCTATCGAGAGGAGTGAGATATTCACCCTAACATCTGTTGATGATCCGGTAACAGTTCAACAAGCGTTGAATAGACCTCAAGCGAAGGAATGGTGGAAAGCAATGGAGGAAGAGATCGCCTCAATGAAAGCCAATTCGGTATGGTCTTTAGTTGATTTACCTGCTAACCACAGGGCCATAGGGGCAAAGTGTGTTCTGAAACTGAAACTCACTGCTGATGGAAATGTCGAGCGATACAAAGCTCGACTAGTTGCGAAAGGATACACCCAGCTTCATGGAGAGGACTTTGATGAAACATACTCACCGACTGTGCGGCACACCACAGTCAGGGCAATCCTAGCTCTGGTCGCATGCCTTGATCTAGAGCTTCACCAAATGGATGTTAAGACTGCATTCCTCAACGGAAATCTGGAGGAAGAGATCTATATGGAGCAACTTGAGGGTTTCATTACTCATGGTAACGAACGTAAAGTTTGTAAACTTCAAAGATCTACTTATGGTCTTAAACAATCGTCTCGGCAATGGTACCTCTGGTTCCACGAGGAAATCGTTGGAAAAGGATTCGTGAATCTCCATGGGAATCCATATGTTTATACAAAGACCTTTGGGTCTAATTACGTCATCTTAACTTTATACATGGATGACATACTCATTGGTGCGAACGATGTGAGCTTCATGCACAAATCAAAGTCCTGGTTGGCATCTGTATTTGAGATGAAGGACATGGGAGAGGCTACGTACATCTTGAAAATTAAAATTGCTAGAGATCGGGCCGCCCGGAGATTGTGTCTATCTCAGGAAGCCTATATCAACAAACTATTGAGAATGTTTAAATTACAAGATGCCAAACCCGTGGAGACGCCAGTAGTATTCGGGTGCATGTTGTCAAAGCATGACGCCCCGAAGAAGCAGAAAGAGCGTGAACAGATGAGGAATGCCGAATATTTAAGCATGGTCGGAAGTCTTATGTACGCCATGCGTTGCACTCATCCAGACATCTGTTACGCCATGGGCCTAGTAGCAAGATTCCAATCAGACCCTAGTTATCAACATTTAAAAGCTGTAAAGAGGATCATACGATATCTGAAAGGTACTGCCGACTACGTACTGTGATATGAGGGCAGGAGGTTAGAATTGACCGGATTCAGTGATGCCGACCATGGTGGCGATCCGGTTGATCGTAAGTCCACCACAGGAGAATTGTTTCTCCTTGCTGATGCCGCCATTTCATGGAAGAGCAAGAAGCAATCCTTTGTCGTGCTGTCTATAATGGAATCGGAATTCGTTGTCATCTCCAAAAATGCACAGGAAGCGGTCTGGCTGAAAAGGCTTCTTACTGCGCTACTTGATGCTGATGTCGGGAGCAAACCTGTGAAGGTGTACTCCGATAGTTAGGAAAACACTGCGGCAGTAAAGAATCTAAAGTACTATAGTAGGACTAAACACATTGATGTGAAATATAATTATGCTAAATCTATGGTGGAAGATAATATAATCAATTTAGAATACTCGTTCACTGATGACATGGTGGCAGACCCATTAACTAAACCATTACGTAGAGAGATATTTGAAAAGCATATCAAACTGCTTGGATTGCGTAGGGTTTAGAAGTGGGCGTGTGTCTGTGATAACATTTTGATAAATTGAAAGTTACATTTTTGATTAATAAGAGAATTGAAATTTGAGTTTATGATTCATCAACGTCATAATGATTAATTACATCGGATGGTATGGTCTATAAATTGAGTCGTAGGAAGACGCAATCCTCTGCTTAAAATTATGTCGAATGTTGGCCTTTCTTAGTCACACAGGCACAGTCTTCTTGTAGGAGAGGGGGACCTCTTCCGAAGCAAGTATGGCCAAGAACCAGTTGGGAAACTTGGTTATGCAAAACGATCATTTGGTTTCGGAGTAACACGACATAATCTTCATTTTTCACTTTGCCGGTGATGAAATCTGTTTGCATTTAACCACATTATGGGCCATATGAAATTCTGCGATAACAACATTGATATATCCCATATCCCACACCAGACACTGTTCGGGTATGCTATCTACGTGTGCTTCATACTACGCGTGCAACGTTCGACCACGGGGTCATGCTCGGTTGTGCTAGATAAAATCTTCGCGATTCGGATGAGCGCAAACTTCTTCACCTCGAGCGTGTGATTGATCCCGGGAGCCTTATGAAGAGGTGCCCGAAGTATCATCATGGACTCAGAACTCATGTCTAAGGTCAAACTCAATGTTCGCCTCCCGGCGTACGAGTGTAGTGCTGAAGAAAAATTCCAAGTGACCACGTCCTGGAAATTGGTTGAGTTTGACTATGGGTATGAGCGATGGGGATGGTCAAGTACACCTGTAATTCACCAAATCTTGTATTCACTAGGTGGCCACCAACCGGATATTAGTTGAAGGTTGTGAATACTCGTACGGATGCCCTGGAGAAGTATTTCTATGTGGAAAACTGGGCAATTGGAGAATTAACAATTGACCTAGGATACAACGCGATACAAATTGATATTTTTAACAGGTTGATTTAAGATAGGGAATCAACGTTCCGCGGGCGCTACAACACTCCTAATAGATGTGTAGCACGATGTCCGTCGTATCTGCCGGTCGCACAGCAAACCTCGTATGAACTATTCGGAAGCAGGGGCAGGATCAGAAGAGTGGAATGTTGATGTGATTTGGACAACAATACATTAACAGACACCCTCCCATTCCGGCGAGTGGAAGCTGTTAGCATATGGTGAATGGGCGCCGTAATAGGTAGACCATTAATATGTATAGGTAACCTACGAATTTGGGTTAATGTCACATTAAGGAAATTGGGCTTGACCAAATCCCTAATGACATGAGAGGCCAAAAATTGGGCCTCCCTAACACATATAGGCCGGCCGAAATATGTGAGGGGCAAAGTGGACTTTTGTCCACTTTGCTCCTCCTATAAATTAGGGGTGTTAGGATTTTATTTGGTGTAATTCACAATTCTTCCTAAGTGGTGATTTGAGAGAAAAACTCTTCCCCCCTTCTACACATATTCGGCCAAACCTCACCGGCTACCTAGGTGAACCTTACACAAGGAGGTGCCAAATTTTCCTTATGTAATTCACCTCCGAGATCCATTCCAGTAACCGAATTGAAGAGTCTTTGCTGTGGAGACCATTTCCTGTGGATTTATCTCAATTTAGAGTTCCCGCAGGACACCGTCCGATAGATCGTGAACTCCCTCGTAACGATCTTGGGCTGCGGAAAGCAAAATGGTATGTGTTCCTTATCTGCTGCGTAATCTATTTACAAGCATGTACCTAGGTTTTGATTTGTAATTGTATTCCCTTATACTAACAGTGGTATCAAAGCTTGTGTAGGGTGTTCATGAATTTTACTGAAAACGCGATATTTATCAAAATTGAACATTGAGTTTATGATCAAGGTAAAATTTTATCTAGAAATTTGACCACAAACCCTAATTTTGTTGTTTTGGCCGAACCACATAGAGTAACATTTTTTATTTATTCGGCGCCAATAAACCTAATTTCGGCCGAACCTAGGGTTTAGTAACCTATAAATTGTGACTTTAATTATCGATATATTATGTGCATGATTTTAGGGAAATCAGAATATTTGGTGATATATTAGTTGCCTAAAGATTGAGAAAAAATATTGTTGATAGATTTATATCCCTAAAATAGAATCTAATCAATTTAGTAAATATATGTATATATTAAGAATCTTGATACACATTCCAACTTTCGGAATTTCGGAATCCCATTTTGTCTCACAGTGGCATCACTATAATAAAAGCAAACTTTAGTGGCTTTTTTTATCTTACCTAATGGTCGGAACATCTCGGAGTCCCAAAATCGGAACGGGTATCTTTTTATATATTAATGGCAACCAAAATATATATATATATATATATATATATATATATATATATATATATATATATATATATATATATATATATATATATATATTGTGCAATACATTTGGAAATTATATATATTATAGTTATTGTAACTTGAAGACTAAGTTAAATTTTTAATGGATTTTAAAACCATACTTAGTAACCAAGTAACTAATTTCGGGCGAACCCTATGGGTTACTGGGCCGGGTCCAAATGCACAACCGGGTTGGGTCAACCGACCCAAATAACTAGTGGAACCCGAATCGGCCAACCAGTTCGTGTCGGGTTCCACCGGTTCAACCGGGTCGGGTCGACCGACCTGGGTTTTCTCAATCGGTCCGACCTGCATCGGGTCGGGTCGTACTAGGTGTACTAATGGGTCGGGTCAAACCCAACCTGGTTCGAGAAATTCAAATCGATTTAACCTAACTGGACCGGTCGGACCAGGTCAATCGGACCGGACCGGTCGGACCAGGTTGACTGAACCGGACTGGGTTTGGCTCAACTGAAAATAGGACAATTCAAATATTTTTAAACTTTAAAATTACCTACACAGTGCGAAATGGTTTAATAGTTTCACTTTTTAATCAAACCTTATGCCTAGTTTCAGCTATGGGGATGGATCTCAGAAAAAGCATGATTTTGAGACTTAATCATTTTGTGGGCTGAATTGAAATTATTATATATATTTTTTATGAATTCATGTTAGAATTGCGTCTTGACTATGTCAAGCTAGCTAGACATTACATGTTGGGGGGCGGAGCCCTGTTTTCAATTAATGAATTGCGCACTAGGATAGACATGCTGTGCTGAGTGATCTTGATTATGATCCATGTCTAGAAGTTTGCATGATTGTTATAACATGAATTACAAGTCATCCCAAAATACTTTAAAATGATATTTAGTCGCCAAATATGCATGACTGATGTTGAGTGATTACGCATGATGCGTATGCATGATAGTTTCAGGATGTGATCGCATGCGATAATTTACTTGTGTAGTAGAATTATATATGCTTGAATGAGAAATCCTCGAAATATTTTAAAAAGAACCTTGGGAAAGCCAAGATCAGGTGTATGTAAAAACTCCCCGTTCTGGTTAAAGTAGAGATTAAACCGTTTTCAAAGAGACTGATCTATTAGAAAGGAGACGTCGGCAGTGTGAACTCTTTATACGGCCTCCTTCCATTGGTTTACTGGTGGTCGGGTTGGTTAGATGACTGAGGAATCATTTCTTGCCGCCTCCTATCTCACAGATATCCGATGTAATTCTTTTCAAAATGTTTTAAATTGTCACCCTGATTTTCGCATGGTTTGTGAATGTGTTAGTTGCAATGGTTGCAATTGGCAATGTCATTTCCCAAATGAACAAGGGAATACGATTGAATGGTGACAACTATAAGATTTGGAACTAGCGTTAAAAGATGGTGATAACTGAAATGAAAGATCTGCATCATTTGACCACTAAATATGTTAGGCCTGAGGGTGACCTCACTGATGAGCATAAGGAATTCTATGACAAATGGAGTTCCAAGGACCTTGAAATTCGTCCCGCCTTGATGACGTTGCAGGATGGTGACATACTTTATGAGTATGATCATCATGAGTCTGCTAAAGATCTGTGGGATGGTCTTAAGTCAGTGTTGGTGTTTACACCATTGCTCAAAAGCGGTCGTTAAACATCAATTTAGACTCATATAAGATGAATCCTCAGCATAATATGAAGCATCACAATAGACACATGTCTAATATTCTTGTATGAACTCAAGGAAGCAGGGGAAAACCTGACTGAGGAACATAAGGTCCAATGCCTCATCCGTTCTTTGCCCGACTCTTGGAACATAATGAAAATGCACCCTACCCATGCTACTCATCTCGAATCTCTCGAGGCGATTCGATCTCATCTCGAGTTGGAGAAGGATCAGCCCAAGGCTGAAAAGCCAAGAGCTGAGATGTATATATCATCAACCTTTGCAACACAGCAAAAGGGTAAGCTCAAGGAAATGGAAAAGACTTCGTAAGAAAGCCTAACAGGTCATCTGGTCCGAATGATCAAAGAAATTTCAAATCTAATAAAGCTGGTGGAAAGATCAGGTATAAGAAAATAGTACGAAAATAGGAAACTCGAACGGCTTCAGGTATGGGGTAAAAGGCCACCTGACATCTGCCTGTGCTAATCCTCCGAAGGTACGTTCTAGGAAATAGTGACGAAAGATATATATTCTACTTATATTCCTATATCCCGGTGAGTAATTCAATCCCACTTATGAGTTACAGAACCGAGGTGAGGAAGGAGCGTGAGACCGAAGAAGGTAATCCCCAGAATAAAAGGATGAAGTGAATAAAAGAATAGCGAAATTTAAATTTGAACTCTTTATTTCCTTGCTTTCTAGAACATTTCTGTCATTCCGTTAAATACATTTTGGTTTATACATTTTATGAGATTAGGATTCTGCATAATTTGAATGAATCGACCAAGTTATGTTTGTTTCACCTTGCACTGCTAAATCTCAATCTTACTATTCGGAACATTGCATAATGAAGTTGAACGGTTGTATTCATTAATCTTAGTACTCCTAAAATATGATTGATATCATAATATCGAACATGTATGAAATCAATAATTAATTTATGGAAACTAAACGATTTCACCTAGGGTAATACCCAAGTGTGGCACGCGCAGCGCGCATGTTTCGTGTAAAATTGGAACACATCGATTCAAAGTAAAAAATTAATATAAAGATGTATTGATTTGAAGCTCATAACTTTCATTGATAACTTTACCCGTTACGGGATTACTCATCTGAATACTCGATGCTATTGAGTGCTTTAAGATGTATCTCAATCTTGTATAGAATCAGCTAGAGCTAAAGGTGAAAATCTTACGCACTGACAGAGGTGGAGAATACCTCTCGAATGAGTTTGATAAGTTATGAAATGAAAGGGGATTGTCCGTCAAACGACAATCCTTTATACGCCACAACAGAACGGTGTGGCGGAGCGACGTAATCATACACTCTTGGACATGGTAAGAACCATGATGTGTATAGCTCATCTTCTAAGTCCTTTTAGGATGATGCAATGTTGACTACCACTCGTGTAGTAAACTGTATACCTACAAAATCGATGGACACGATACCATATGAGATGTAGACTGGTAAATAGATGGATCTTACCAGGCCGTGACCTTGGGGTTGTGCAGTATACACGCATCAGAACGACAGCCAATTAAGCAAGTTGGGACCTAGATGATTGAAAAGTGTCTTTATAAGATACTCTGAAAACCCTGAGAAATAAGTGTTTCTGGCGGCTCAGGAAAATGGTGGTATGGTCGAACATGAGTCCAGGGATGTTACGTTTGTTCAGGATGAACTTCCTAAGCTTGGTGATATCAAATCGAACGAAGTCTTAAAAGAACTTGAACAGGAAGAGGATAATCAGGTCCCACTTAATTCGAGTGGGAGAATCGAATGAGCAACAACTGTGAATGAAATGGTAAATGAGAATGGGAATATTTTCATAGTAAATATAGTGGGAGGAGTCAATCCAACCACAGAGGTCACATTTGCTACTTGTGCGAATGTACCTGATAATCCAATTGCTGAACCGTTGGATGAGAATCCTATAAATCCTCAACTACCTACTTGTAATAGTGGTAGTGGGTCAACCGACTTGGTTCCTTGTCCAAGTGACAGTGGAATTCATCTCGAAGGTAGAATCCCGAGACCAAGAGGTCGTCCAAGAAATGTTGTAGGAGATGGTTCCAGTAACGCCCTGGTTCCTAGTAGGAGTATTGTTCCTAGTAGGAGCATTGTTTCTAGTGGGAGCGTAGTTCAAGATGGGAATAACGAGTCTAGACGTAGTCAAAGGCAAATAACTTCTCCAAAGAGGTATCCCGTAAAGAAGGGTGATTTGTTCACTGTGACTTCAGTTGATGAACCGGTAATGGTTCAACAAGCTCTGGAAGGTTCTCAAGCCAAGGAATGGAGGAAAACAATGGAGGAAGAGATCGCCTCAATGAAAGCTAATTCTGTTTGGAAGTTAATTGATTTGCCTGATAATCACAGAGCAATCGGGGCCAAGTGATTCTAATATAAAAACTCACTACTGATGGAAATGTTGAGCAGTATAAATCTCAACTTGTCGCGAAAGGATATACCCAACTCCACGGAGTGGACTATGATGATACTTACTCACCGACTGCGCATTACACCACAGTCCGGGCCATTTTGGCCTAGGTTTCTAGCCTCGATCTTGAGCTACACTAGATGGATGTTAAGACTGACTTCCTTCATGGTAACATGGAGGAAGAGATCTAAATGGAGAAGCCAGGGGGTTTCTTATCCTCAGGAAATGAATGTAAAGTTCATAAGCTCCAAAGGTGTCGATCTATGGTATTAAACAATCGTCCCGACAATGGTACTGCAGGTTCCATGAGTAAATCATCGACAACGGATTCATGAACCTTCACGAAGATCCCTACGTGTAAACTAAGACCTAAGGGTCAAAGTATGTTATTTTGACGCTATATGTCGATGACATTCTTATTGCCGCGAATAATGTGAGTTATATGAAGAAGTCAAAGTCTTGGTTAGCATTTGTTTTCGAGATGAAGGACATGGGCGAGGCCACTTACATCTTGGGTATTAAAATTGCTAGAGATCGTGGTGCTCTTAATTTATGTCTTTATCGGGAAACCTATATCAAGAAGACGTCGAGAAGGTCTAATCTCTATGATGTTAAACCCGTGAAAACACTGGTTGTATATGGGTGTGCGCTGTTGAAGCATGATGACCCAAATAACCCGGTAGAGCGTGAACAAATGAAAAGTGCAGAGTACCTCAGTAAGGTAGGTAGTCTGATGTACGCGGTGCAATGCACTCGTCCAGATATCTGTGACGCCGTGGGACTAGTAGCTTGTTTCCAATCAAAACCTGGAAATCAACATTTAAAAGGTGTTAAACGAATTATACGATATTTGAAAGGTACAGAAGACTACAGATTGTGCTATGAGGGAAGTAAGCTTCAATTGATAGGATATAATAACGCCGACAATGGTGGAGATCTAGATGATCGTAAATCCACCTCAGGAGGAGGTTTTCTCCTTGCTAATGCGACCATCTCTTGGATGAGCAAGAAGCAATCTTGTGTCGCGCTGTCTACTATGGAATCCAAATACGTAGCTCTCTCAAAGAATGCATAGGAGGATGTCTGGCTAAAGAGACACTTGACCGCCTTGCTTGACATCGAGGACGGGAGTAAGCCTTTGCACATTTACTCTGACAGTCAAGCAGTGATAGGGGCATTCAAGAATCCTAAATACCATAGTAGGAAAAAAAAACATTGAAATTAAATACAACTATGCGAAGAGTGTGTTAGAAGACAAGCCGATCACAGTTGAATTCACGCCTTCAGAAAATATTGTTGCAGATCCATTGACCAAACCCTTACGAATGGATATTTTCGAAAAGCACGTAAAACTGCTTGGACTGCGTAAGGCTTGTAATGAGTGACAATAACATTTTTGGTTTTGAAGTAACTTTTGAATAAAAGAATTTCTATTTGAATTTATGATTTTTACGACGTCATAATGGCAAAATTACATTGGATTAACGGTCTATAACCTAGTCGTTGGAGCGTAAAATCTCCTAATAAAATATACCGAATGTGGAACCTTCCTCGTCACACATGCATGATTGTTTTGATGGAAGGGAAACCTAGGCCATATCAAGACCGACTAAGAGGCATGGTATTTTGAAAGAGAAACCTAGTTATCAAAAACGAACATTTGGTTATGGGGTAACACGACATGATCAAATTTTTGCCGTCGTGACAAATTATGTTTGTCTACCACCACATTCTGGGCTAGATGAGATATACGATAGCATATGACATTCCCACTCCTGATATAAAATAAATTCAGGTTATTCTATCGACGCGCACTTCATACCGCGTGTGCCACGTTCGACCACAGGGTCATGCTCGGTTGTGTTAGACGAAATCTTCCGAGATTCTGAAGGACATAAACTTCTTCACCTTGAGCATGTGACTGATCCCGGGTGCTAAATGAAGCGGCACCTAAAGTACCATTATCACTCGGAACTCATATCCAAGTTTGGGCTCATTGTTCGCTCCCAGTTGTACGAGCATAGCGCCCGAACAAAAAGGCCAAGTGACCACGCTTTGGGCACCGTTTGAGTTCGACTGTGGATATGAGCGATGGGGATGGTCATGCTCATATGTAATTCTCCGACTCTTGTATTCACTAGGTTTCCACAAACCAAATATTAGTTGAAGGTTGTGAATACTTATACAGATGACTTGGAGAAGAAAACTAGGCAATTGGAGAATAACAGTTGACCGGGGATACAACGTGGCACAGAGAAGTAACATGTTGGTATCACGAAGGGAATCAACGTTCCACAGATACTACAACACTCTTAAATGATGAGTAGCACGATGATCGCTGTGTCTGTCGGTCGCACGGTAAACCTCATATGAACAAGACGGAAACTGGATTGGATCGAAGAACAAGTATTGATGAGTTGGTCGACAACATTTTAATAAGCACCCTCCCATTCCGACGAGTATGAGCTGTTGGAATTGGGAGTAAATGGTCCGCCGTAATAGGGAGCCCATTAATATAAGCCCAACATCCTAAGTATAATTGGGGTATGTCACATTAGGGATTTTGGGTCAGGCCAAAATCCCAATGGACCATACGAGTCCCAAAATTGGGCATACCCTATTATATGGTGCGACCGAACTAGGTGATTGAGCTCTAAAGGGTTTTGCTCACCACCTCTTATAAATAGGAGGTGTTAGGGATTTATTTAGGGTTAATCATTCTCTCCAATTTAGTTGTGACAAACGAAATCCATCTTCCTATTTACCAAGTAGTTTCGGCTGAACCTCAAGTCACATAAGGAGGTGCCGAATTTGCCTTGTGTTATTCACCCTGGAGATCCATTCCAGCAGCCGAATTGAAGAGGCTTTTCTATGGAGACCATTTCCTGTGTATTGCTCTCAATTCAGAGTTCCTGCAGGACACCGTCCGGCAAATTTTGAACTCCCTCGTGATGATCTGGGGCTGCGGAAAGCAAAACTAGTATGTGTTCTTTATTCGCCGTGTAATCTATTTACAAGCATGTACCTAGGTTTTTATCCGTAATTGTATCCTCTAATACTAACATTATGAAACCAGTTGTAGTAGTTGGCAATGGTCTCGTTTGTACCTTAAACAATATTGTCCAAGTACTCCATGTTTTGAGGCGTTGCATCTTCCCAAGTGCCCTTTGATGAACTTCATCTTCAACTCTTCCCATGAGTCTATGGAATTGCTCGGTAATCCATATATCCATGATGATGCTTCTTCCGTGAGAGAAGTCAAGAAGATCAATGCATAGTGGCCAACCTCCGCAAATATTCCTAAAATAGAGGAATTAAGCTTGTTGATGTGTTTGACAGGGTCGCCCTCTCCTTTATATTCGTCAATTTACGAGCATATACTTCTGGCGGCACCCTAACCGCGAATAACCTCTTGAAAAAAGGGTGAGAAGATTGATCCTTGGCATGCTTCTTTCTCATTTTTCCTTCTTTCAAGGAGTTCCTCGACCGGTTCCAATGTAAACAACAGTTGCTCCTCTTCTACTAGGTGGTCGACTAAAGATAACCTTTGTGCGACAACCAGAGCAGGATTCCGTGACCCCATTGTTTTGACACTTGAGGTAGCTTCTTCTGGATGTGACACTTCAGGGGCAGGCTTCTTCAGTGGTGGAACCAATCCAACTTGTGTCTGAGTCCAAAAAGCGATGAAGGTTGCCCGCACTTCAGGGGACAAAACTATGGGTGGTGGCGTCTTCTCTGTGGTTATCGGCTGTACAGGTTGCAAAGTTTGTTCCTTCTTGGCTCCCTTGCTTGCTTGCTTCTTGAGGTGGCTCATGTCTTTCCTTATCATTGATTTGATGAGAGTTTTGGGGATTGGCTCCTCGTGTGGAGATTTCCTCAACTCTATTAAACAAGCTTTTCGCCTTATCCTTTAGTGTGGCCATGACTTCTTGATCGGTTCCCACATACGACATCAAATGTTGGATCAAGATTGCCCAACTAAACATGGTGTGGACTTCTCATGGTCTCGTCTACAAGCCTTTGGATCTTTTTGGAGTGGATGGCCGATAGCTCCTCCTGACGTGAGTGTTTGGAGAGGACCTGAGAAAGGGGTGCGGATTATTCATCTTATTCCAGTCCGAAACTTAAGTCAATATATGGACATCAATGTAGAAAAATGTATGTAATAATGATTAACACCTTGTTATTTATAGGGTTTAGTTTACCAACTTAGATGGAAGCGTTACCCCTTAGTAAGGGTTTCCTTCTATGGCGGCCGGAGCAGGTGACGATTATGCCACCACCTCACCTTTCATTAGGAGGGAAGGCTTCTCTGTATCTGGTGACAAATAGGTCGCCACCTCAAATTCTTTAAGAGGAAGGGTTTCTTCTGTAGTCGATGGTAAGCATGTCGCCACCTATCCCTTTCCTAAGAAGAAGGCTTTTCTTAATAGTACTTGGCTGCCAACTCGACTCATACCTTAAAACAGAGAGTCTTTGAGAGGACTTGTCGCCATTCTTCAAGAGTTGTCTTGGTCGTCGACATCCTCAAAGTTTGGTGTCGACCATTTTTTTTTACTTCTTTGTTCTGAGTAAGATTAGTCATTGACTCTCTTCAGGAGTCCCGACTTAGATGCTTCCGACCATCCATTAGCACGTCCTCTATAATCGTAACCAACACTTGCCCCCGAGACTTGAGTCGTTGACTTCATTATGAAGAAGAGGGCTTAAGTCGAGTATTGTTTTCGAGGTTCTCCGGCTAGGATTACTTTCTGTTGTCGGTTTGTAAGATTGATCCTCTTGAGATGTTTTTAGGCGAGACCCGGACCTCATAGTCGAGACCCGGACCTCATAGTCGGAGCTCAAAGGTCTTTCACGTATTCAGAACGGCAACTTTCACATTTACTGCCTTAGTGAGGAGTATTTGTAAAAACATTTTCGAGAAGACTTCAAGTATTCATGTAGTATAAATACGAGAGTTTGATTTTCGTAATGCTTCACTCATTTCTTTCGTGCTTCCTTTCCCCCTGGTTTCACCCCAAGTTTGAGAGTAACAAGTTCTTATTGCTGCGAGCTTGCCTTCAGGTATTTGCGATTTCTTCTTCGAGTTTTATCTCTTGGATTCAATCAACATTTGTAGTTTCAGCCTTGTAACGCTCCCTTCTTTTCTTTTTTAGAATTTGTTAAAATGATGATTCAAGCTCATCGTCGAGCCACTGCCGAGGCTTCTTCGTCTTCTACTCCCAAAGAGGCCAAGGTCGTGGTGTCGGTAGAGGCTCTTATTGACGTGGAGGCTCTTTCTGTTTATGAGGATTTACCTACAGAGTCTTTGCGAGAAAATGGTAAAGCCAAAGCCACGACTGATCGTTATCCTACGAGGAGCAGTAGTGTTGCCTTATCATTTTCCCCAGCTAAAAGGAAAAGATTTGAGGATTCTTCCTCTTCTTCTTCAGATGGAATTCCTCAATTTCTTTCCGAAGCTCCCTCATGCGTTGCTATAGAATATGACAGTCCATCTTTCGACTGGGATATGCTGCTAAATGCCCCCTGTGATCGTTCAGGAGATTGGAACCCCCCCGAGTTCCTTAGGAGGATACCTTCTTAAAGAAGGTTATTCCATTGCTAGTCCTGACTTGAGTCTTTATTTGCTAAATGCTTCTGTTCCGCCCTAGGATCGTCATCGCCTAGAAATGGAGATCAGAGAAGTCGAAAAGGCCACACGTCTTTTTCTTCTAAAGTAGGCTGAGATATGTCTCGATCTCGTCCACTCGATCATTTCATTTATTCTTGGTGTTAGTCCCCCTTTTGTTTCTCCTATTGATCGGCTTCTTGATATTCCCTCCAATTTTATCGATTGATGATCGATCTCCTTAAGGAACTTTATTCGATCAAGGAGAAGCTTCAAAATTCTTGGTAGCGGGGGATAAGGAGGAAATTTGGCGTCATTGAGAGGAAAATTCCAAACTGAGAAATGACCTCACACAGATGACCAAGGCCTCGGTCGACATGAGGCGAGAACTTCGAAAATTTGGCGAGTCTATGAAGGCTTCTTTTTCTATGGTCGACAAATTTCAATATTTGTCGGAGAGGATGGGATAGGAGAATAATACTCTTTTAGCTGAGGGTATGGATGTTCATAAGGAGAGTACCTCTTATCAAGAAGATGCAACTGTGACTGCCCCTTACTTGCTTTTCGCCTCTCTTACTGAGATTGTGGTGAATTTGAAGGCCTATCAATCTGACTTCCCATTTTCTCGATTACCTCTTCTTCAACAATATCTGGATATCCCTGCCCAAAAAGTGGAGGATCCCGACAAAGTTACTTAGGGTTATCAAAGAAAAATATTATCTTTTGTAATCTGTTGTGTATCAATGAAATCTTTTTAAGCTCTTTTATGTCGAGAACTTTACTCTTCATCGCAGATAAGATTAGAACCATCTTTATCTGCCTTGTTTTTGAATCACTGGCGCATCTTAATGAGACATCCTTTTTGTAGTAATCCATTGTGAGGATAATAATCTTCTAATGAATTTTCGACGAACCTAGGCATTATAGCAATCATGGGCACATTGTGTCGACAATTGATTTTCTAGACGCCGATCTTTTATCGAATTGTCGACGAACCTAGGTATTATACCCATCTTGGGCACATTGTGTCGAAAATCTATTTTTTAGAAGCCGATCTTCTATTGAATTGTCGTTGAACCTAGGCATTATAGCCATCTTGAGCACATTGTGTCGACAATCAATTTTGTAGACGCGGACCATCTATCGAATTATCGACAAACCTTGGCATTATAGCCATCTTGGGCACATTGTGTCGACAATCGATTTTGTAGACGCCGATCTTCTATTGAATTGTCAACGAACCTAGGCATTATAGCCATCTCTAGCATATTGTGTCGACAATCAATTTTGTAGACGCGGATCTTCTATCGAATTGTCGACGAACCTAGGCATTTTAGCCATCTTGGGCAAATTGTGTCAACAATCAATTTTGTAGACGCGGATCTTCTATTGAATTGTCGACGAACCTAGGCATTATAGCCATTATGGGCAGATTGTATCGACAATCGATTTTTTAGATGTCGATCTTCTATCGAATTGTCGACGAATCTAGAAATTATAGCCATCTTGGGCACATTATGTCGACAATCGATTTTGTAGATGCCGATCTTCTATCGAATTTTCTACTAATCTGAGTGATATGACTAATATCATATTATTAATTGTCAAAATTCGGTTCTTTTAGATGTCGAATTTTTATTCGATGGTAGATTCAGATATTTGTATGAGAAAGAGCCTTGGTGGGCTATATATATTCATCATTCATGAGTAATGCACCAAAAGCAAAGCTCAAAACATTAGTCTTATAAAAAATAAAAGATATTTAATTAGGCATTGTTTCTATGACTTCTCTTTGATCGTATCGTTGCGTCGTCGTGAAGTAACAACGTCATGACATGGTCTGATCCCCCCTTACCTCCCCTATCCCATAAATTGTTGGAAACTTCATAACTTGATGAGCCGTTGATGGATAATATGATGGGGGTTGAGGGTAGTCCTTCTGACGATGGCATTGTAGGCGGAAGCGGCGTCGACGACAACAAAAAGCATGTCACTCCCTTAAAGTCTTCTTCTCTTTTCCCAATATTACTGGTAACTGAATGGCACCCATAGGGTAAGTAGCTCTTCCTGCAAAGCCTATCGGGGAAAAATAGACTTTTTTTCAAGTCTTTCTTGGTGAATCCAAGCTTTAGAAAGGCTTCATAGAAAAGGATATTCGTCGAGCTTCTGCCTTCAATAAGGATTCACTTGACTACATATTCTGACATAGTAGAGGTGATTACCAGGGCATCTTCATGAGGCTGAGAGACCATCATGAGATCGTCTATTGTGAAGCTGATAATCCCTTGGTTGGGATTTCAGGGTCTTTTTCCCATTATAGTTGCAGTGGAAATTAGGGCAACATATACTTCTCGGGCCGAACTTGTCTTGCCTCCAGATGAAAATCCCCCCGCAATAAAATTGAGATTTCCTCTTTGGATGAGGATAAGGTTATTGTGCGGGGGTGAGCGGGAGTGTCTGTGAGGACTTCGACTTCATTTTCTCGGGGCATTGAAAGGCTTTTCTACAATCTTCTGTAGTTTGTCACTTTGGATGAGAATCTCAATATATTGTTTTAATAGGGTGGAATCATCTGTATCATTACCCCTGCTACGGTGATATCGACAATAGTCATTCATCTGATGGCCCATCAGATTTGTCCTTACTGGAGGCGGGTCGCCTAATCTGAGTTTTTCCATCTCTCGTAACACTACAAAAATGTGATAAGTGAGGGGCGTATATTGCGCTGGGTAGGGATTGAGATCCCTCATTTGAATTTTGCGATTTCCTTGTCGAAAACTCCCCTCTGGCTTGTTATCCTCCTTTTGAGGTCTAGAGGGAGTCTGTTCTTCCGTTTTGGTGGGAGCTAATTGCTTCCTTAGTTCTGCTGGCGACTTCTCGTGCAACTTTTCCAAGTCAATATATTTTTTTGAATTTGGTGGTGAGAGCGTCAATTCTCCGGACAAGCTTCATCACCATGTTGTACTTCAAGGCCTGGCTTTGCGACCTTAACCCTCTCAAGAAGGTCCGTATGAGTACACCATCAGTGGCGTCTTCATTCAGTTGTTGGAGTATCTTATGGCATCTGGTATAATAATTTTCCAAGGTTTCATCAGGACCTTGTTCAATTTTATCCAAGAAATCCATACTCTTGAGGCGCTGCCTTTGGCCTATATTCCCCTCTATGAACTTGGCTTTCAGCTCTTCCCATGAGTCTATCGAGTTGTCATGAAAGCCATAGAACCAGGTGGAGGACTCTTCTTTGAGAGAGGTGGGGAAGAGTGTCGCGTAGTGGTCCGGCGTTGCCCCTCTTCTTAATAGAGAAGAATTATGGGCATTGATATGTCGGAAATGATCTCCTTCTCCAGTATAGTAATCGATATTACTCGCAAAGACTTGTGGGGGAACTCGAGTGTCGAGGAGCCTTTTGGAAAAAGGATGAGAGGTGTGTTCTCAAACTGTTAGCAGGTCATCTGCCCTCTCCTCTTTTTCTCCAGCAGTTCTTATACCTACCCCAATGTGAATAGGACAGGGTTTCTAGCTGGGGCGTCGACCACCGTGATTTTTTGCGCCTCGGGTTCTGGAAGCTTCGTCTCTATGGTCTTCACACTTGAGGTTGTCCTTTCCTTTTAGGAACCCTCCAGCATTGGCTCTTTAGCTTTTGGGATAGTTCCCGCCTGAACCTGGTTCCAGAAGGCTATGAAAGTGCCATCACTTTTTGTGGGACAACATTGGGAGTTGTCCTTGTTTCTTCTTGGTTTGGTGGTGCTCACACCAGAGGGGTTGTTCCTCGCCATTAGCACCATTTTTTGAGGAGGAGGATATCCTTTGTTTACTTGCTTGGAAGTGGTAGGGTCTGTTTGAGATTTTGCCATATCTTCTACAACAGCCGTTATTTTTTTGAATTCTTTGTGGAGCCATGACCTTTTGATCTCCTTCCCACAGACGGCGCCAAATGTTGGGATCAGGTTGACGTGGACCTTAGATTCTTGAAGTGGACTTCGATGTGTCACCTTTGGCTAGCTCACTTAGGTGTCTATCACGATCTCACAAGATACTTAGTTTCCTTTTGGAGTCTTGAAAACGTTAACCTGAAAAGGGGTGGGGATTTTCCCCTGATTCCACTCCGAAGCTTAAGTCAATAATTGAATTTGAGAGTAATACTATGAAAAGTATATGAGAGAATGTAATAATGAAATGTAAGTGTTACCCTATTTATAAGGAGAGTGTACCGACTTTATATGGCGGCCACCCTGTTGAGAGGGTTTCTGTCCCAAGTCGGGACAAGTAGGTTGCCACCTCACCATTCCTTAACGAGGAAGGTTTTAGCACATGGGGATAGGGCGCCGTAAATGGAAGCCCATTAATATGTATATGTTACTTGAGACAATTGGGTAAATGTCACATTAGGGAAATTGGGCTAGACCTAAATCCCAATTGACATGAGAGGCCAAAAATTGGGCCTCCATTATACACTAGGCTGGCTGAATATTATAGGTAGGGCAAAGTGGACTTTTGTTCACTTTGCTCCTCCTACAAATAGAGAGTGTTAGGGGTTTTATTAAGAAGAATCCCAATTCCTCATTTGTGGTAATTTAAGAGAAAACCCTCCTCCCTAAACTCTACTAGTTTGGCCGAACTACATAGAACACCAAGGATGTGCCAATTTTCTTTGAGAAAACACAACAAAGATTTGTGCCTGCCAAGAATCGATCAGAGACTTTGTTGTGGAGACTATACCGCGTAGGGCTACCTTAACAAGAACATCTACGGGTGCCGTCCGGTGGATTGAGAACTCCCTCAGCAAGATCTTGGGACTACAGAAAGCGATTAAGGTATGTGCACATCTTCCACTGCGTAATCTTGATTACTAGCATGTACTGTATATAAGTTTCCATAATATTTAGCCCCGTAATCCAACGGTGGTATCAGAGCATGTGTTAACAGTTCATGATTTTGATAAATTGATGTTCTTGATTTTACATGTTGAAATTTTAAGTAGTAAAAATTTAAAATTTCCGATTTTTACAATTGTTGATGCCAAATTTTTCATGATGTTCTTAGTAAAATTTGATGTTCATGATCTTCAAGAAATACGCGACTTTTATCAAAATCAAACATTGGATTGTAGATCTTAGTAAAATTTGACCACTTGTTTCCAATTTGACGTTTCGGCCGAACCCTAATTGAAATTACAAGGTAAATATTTAATTTCTTAGGCCCCAAGTTTACTAGTTTCGACCAAAATATATCCTAAAATATTGTTACAATATTTTAATTTTTATTAAAGGTAACAATATATCTATAATTGGAAATATATGGATAGATTCACACAATATATAGAAATATATATAACTATCAATATGTCTAGATAAATCATAGGGATAAAGATATTATTGATAGAATTATTTGCCTAAAAGATTTAGAAAATATATTGTCAGTGTTGGGATCAAGTTGACGTGGCCCTGAGCTTCTGATAATGGACTTCGAGGTCTCGCCGGTAGCTAGCTCATTTAGGTGTCTATCTCGACCTCGAGAGGTGCTTAGTTTCCTTTAGGGTGCTTTTGATAGGCGATGACCTGAAAAGGGGTGGGGATGGCCCCTGATTCTACTCCGAAGCTTAAGTCAGTAATGGAATTTATGAGAGAATACTGTAAAAGTATAAGAATGTAGATAATAAAGTATTAAAAGTGCCTCCCTATTTATAGGGGAGGAGTACCTACTTTAAGTGGCGGCTACACTCTTGGGAGGGTTTCTGTCTAGTGTCGGTCTAAGCAGGTGACAAGTAGGTCGCCACCTCAGCTTTCCTTAGCTATGAAGGTTTCTCTCTGGCGGTTGAAGCAAATAGGTCGCCACCTATCCTTTCCTTAAGAGGAAGGGTTTCTTCAGCGAGTAGGTGACAAGTAGGTCGCCACCTGTCCCTTTCCTTAAGAGGAAAGGGTTCTTCAGTGAGTAGGTGAAAAGTAGGTCGCCGCCTGTCCCTTTCCTTAAGATGAAAGGTTTCTCAATAGTACTTGGCTGCCGACTTGACTCATACCTTAAGAAGAAGAATTTTTAGTGGTCTTGTCGCCATTTTTTAATAGTCGTCTTGAGAGTCGACCTTCTTCTATACTGTCGTGGACTATTTATTCTTGTCTTCTCATTCCGAATATGAATAGTCGTTGAATTATATTTCTGGAGTCTCGACTCGGATGTCCTCGAATTTCCCTTAGTCTATCCTCAATAATTGTAATCCAACACTTGCCCCCGAGACTTGATTCATCGGCTTCATTTATGAAGAGGAGGTCTTAAGTCGAGTATTGATCTAAGGATTCCCTGGCGAGGCTTATACTCAGTTGGCTTATAGCCTCTGGACTTTCTGACTTTTAAAGTTGAAATTGATATTTTTAGTCTAGATATTGACCCCTACCAGTGATTTTTTGACCGTTGGAAGGCTTGGGAAGCTCAAAAGCCGCCTCGTGAGTTGACAATGGTAATTTTGGAGCAACAGTTATGCTGTTAGTAATTGTACCAATGAGTGATGACCTAGGGAAAAATTCCTCGAGAAGATATCCTAGGCGGCGGAAACTTCAGTATAAATACCATTGTTTTACTTTCATTTTTCACTCTTGCTCTCGTTTTCATTCACTCTGGCGAACCAGTATAGTGCTTTTTTCATCGATCCGAACTCGCCTCATCCCTGTGCTCCGGAAGAAAGGATTTTAGTCGGAGTTGCCACCGCCGGTCCTTCAGATCCCGATCGAGAGACTTCTTTCATCCAATCCCTTTCTAGAACTCAAATGGCTGCCCAATTTCCTCAAGGTAGGTATTTCGGTTTTGTTCCTTCTTTTCTTGAACCCCTCAAGGTAAACAAATTGTCAGGCGCCACTTTTATGAAAGCCGTGACATTGGCTAATCTTAGCGATGCTGAGAGGCCTCGATACGGCGGCTCTACTGGTCAATGTCACCAGGCCGAGGAAGGAGAAGTCCCTGTTTACTCTGGTCAGATCGAAGCGGGGTTCGATTTCCCTTATGAACCGAATTAGAGGAGCTCTGCAGTTATTATGGAGAGCATCCTTGCCAACTCACAGTGAATGCACTTCGTTACTGGGTGGGTTTCCGCTGCTTGTGCGCTTTTTACGGCTGGAAGTACAACCTTTAACTCTTTAGGTGCTTCTACTAATTGGTAAGGAGCAGGGGACTGGTTTTTGGTTTCAAAGGTCGATGGCCTCCCTCTGATGATAATTTTTCTTGGAAGTCGGCCTGGAAGTTAGTGACGGGAGTGAAATCCTTCAATTCCAACGGGAAGGATTACGACTTCTTCTATCGTGAGGGCGTCTCTTGGTCCCTTACTCTTGCTGTTGGGACCGATGGTGCCCCTTCTCTATAGGGCTTAAATCCTGAAGAATTTGCCATGGTCGGCAAGATTCATACTACAATCACTCAAAAAAGCTTTGACCCTTGGCATTCTGTGAATGACCAGACAGAAGATGCCCTTATCCAGGCGGGGATACGTCTTCGCCTAAAAGAGCTCCCGATCAACTGGGTAATTTTACTTCTTTCATAGTTGCATTTTGTACCTTTTTTTCTGTAGGTATTTTTACGAATCTTTTTGTAGCCCATGATCAGGTGATGAAAGGGGTGCCTATGCCTTAAGACCCTCCAGCAACTGATGTTGAGGTTGCTATAGATATATTCCGCCATTGAGGAGGCCCTAGTCGAAGATGCTGCCATCGCGAAGAAGACTCCTAAGGGAGGGACGAAAAGGGTAGCTAACCGTCTTTCTTCTAAAAAGAGTAGCGCCAAGTCAACCAAAAAGGTGAAGAAAACGGCCGCCACTCCCATCTTGGAGTTCCATGAGGCTGACGTTTCTATTCTCGAGGCTGACGTCTCTACTTTCGAGTCTGACACCTCTACTGCTCCTGATGCTACCTCGAGCTCTTCTCCCGCCATTAGAGGTATAAGTTCCTTTCTCCACTTCGTTCTTTTCACTTCCCAAAGTAATTTCTAATATTTTCCTCTTTTCGATTGCAGGAGATGACCGAAAAGGTAAAGGCATTGCAGAGTCCTCGGCTCCTCAAGCTATGACGGGCTTGAAGTTTGAGGGTCCTCCATTCAACTGGAGAATGCTCTATGCCCCCGAGACTTTGTATGGGGAAGTTGTTTGGGATCCCCTTGCTCCCTTGAAGGGATATCAGTTGAAGGAGGGTCATTCCCTCGCAAATCAAGATTAGGCCCTCCATCTGCTGAACGCCTCAGTGCCTCCGCGGGACCGTCCTCGCCTGTCGATTTATACTGAAGATGTCAATGAGGTTGTTCGCATATTTTTACACCAACAAGACATGGTAAAAAGGGCTTCAACTACTCCCTCTACAAAATATTTCAGCTATCAATTTTTTGCTGATATCTAGCTCCGTTAGGTGTTGGGATCAAGTCGACGTGGCCCTGAGCTTCTTGTAATGGACTTCGAGGTCTCGCCGGTAGCTAGCTCCGTTAGGTGTCTATCTCGACCTCGGGGGGGTGCTTAGATTCCTTTAGGGTGCTTTTGATAGGCAAGGACCTGAAAAGGGGTGGGGATGGACCATGATTCCACTCCGAAGCTTAAATCAGTAATGGAATTTATGAGAGAATTCGGTAAAAGTATATGAATGTAGATAATAAAGTATTAAAAGTGCCTCCCTGTTGATAGTGGAGGAGTACGGACTTTAAGTGGCGGTTACCCTCTCGGGAGGTTTCTGTCCAGAGTCGGTCTAAGTAGGTGACAAGTAGGTCGCCACCTCATCTTTCCTTAGCTAGGAGTGTTTCCCTCCAGCGGTTGAAGCAAATAGGTCGCCACCTATCCTTTCCTTAAGAGGAAACGTTTCTTCAGCGAGTAGGTGACTAGTAGGTCGCCACCTGTCCCTTTCCTTAAGAGGAAGGGTTTCTCCAGCGACTAGGTGACAAGTAGGTCGCCAACTGTCCCTTTTCTTAAGAGGAAAGATTTCTTCAGCGAGTAGGTGACAAGTAGGTCGCCACCTGTCCCTTTCCTTAAGAGGAAAGGTTTCTCAATAGTACTTGGCTGCCGACTCGACTCATACCTTAAGCGGAAGTGTTTTGAGTGGTCCTATCGCCATTCTTTAATAGTCGCCTTGAGAGTTGACCTTCTTCTATACTGTCGTCGACCATTTATTCTTGTCTTCTCATTCCGAACATGAATAGTTGTTGACTTATATTTCTGGAGTCTCGACTCGGATGTCGTCGACTATCCCTTAGTCTATCCTTAATAATCGTAACCCAAGAGTCATTATATTTGTTTTCCTATTAAAGATATTGACAATATATATATATATATATATATATATATATATATATATATATATATATATATATATATGTGTGTGTGTGTGTGTGTGTGTGTTAGCCGAAATTTATATATATTTATATATATTGTTGATTGATTTATATCTTATAGATAGAAACTTGGCAATATATATATATATGCTACATCTATATATATATATATATATATATATATATATATATATATATATATATATATGCAATATTGAAAATTATTTTACATAATTAATATTTCTTGGTGGCTAAGGTAAGTTTTTAGTGGATTTTAAAACCCTACTTAGCCCACTAGAAATATTTTGGCCGAACCCTATGGGTTCAATGGGCCGGTCCAATTTGCAAAACCAGAGCGGGTTAAACCAATCCGGGTTTTCTTAATCGGTTCGACCTAGTCGGGTCGGGTCGGTCCGCGGTGACTAAGTGAATCTAATCGAACCGATTTTGAGTGATGAACCGAACCAAAATCCTATTTTATTGAACCGATTAGGACCGAACCGGATTTTAAAATAAAACCGGCCCAAACCTGAACCGGATTTATGGAACCGAACAGAACTGGATTGAACCGAAATTGGCTGAACCGAACTGGATTTTTCAAAATCGAATTCAAGTCAATTAATAAAATGGGATGGTCAAATTTAAAATTCAAATGCTTTCGAACTTTAAATTAGCCTACACAGTGTTCGAAGGTTTAAAATTTTCACGTTTTAGTTAAACCTTAATGCCTAGTTTCGATTATGGGGATGGGTCTCGGAAATGCATGAATTTGGGACTTGATTAATTAGAGGGCTGAATTGCAATCACATATATTTATTAGAACTGTCGTCTAGACTATGTTAAGCTAACTGGAAAATTCATGTTGGGGGCAGAGCCTCGGTTAAATATATGGGTTGCGCACTAGGATAGACATGTTATGATTGTTGCAATTGCCTAAGATTCATGTATAGAAACTAGCATGATTGATTGTAAGCATGAATTTCAAGTTAGCCCCTAATATTTTAAAAAGTTGTAAATACAAAAACCAGTCGCCAAATATGCATGTTTGATGTGGAAGTTTCATTTATGACACGTATGCTTAAAAGTTGAGGATGTAGCCGCATGTAATAGTTTACTTAGAAAGTAAAATTATATATATGCTAGCATGAGTTCCTCGGAACATTAGACGCATGAAGTGTATGCATGATGTGTGGTTTGGATGATGAATTTGGCTTACTATGATGATTTTCTTGTGAAGTAGAATTGTGTATGCATACGTAAATTCATCAGAATATTTTTCAAAAACAAAAGGGCCTTGGGAAAGCCAAGATCGAGTATGCTTATTTTTAAATTTCCTGTTCCGGTGATTTGCGATCAAAATCGTTTGAAAAGACTGGTCTATTGTTTTGAAGACGACGTTAATGTGAACTCTTTCACATCCTCCTTCCCTCGATTTACTGGCGATCGGTTTGTTTATATGGCTGAGGAATCATTATTTGTCGTATTCCATCTTAATAGATATCCGATATATGCAATTCTTTCTCAAAATATTATTGTCTCCCTGATTATGCATGATTATCAATGTGTTAGTTTTAATGGCTGGGTCGGTAAACTTCTATGAACCTCGCAATCTGGATGGTAAGAATTATGGTGAATTGAAAGACAGTTTTGAGGATATCCTTATTGCTGCGGACGGTGATGACCAAATCAATTCGAGAGAAAAGAGGATCGAGACGGACGAATATGGAAAACCATACATCGACAACAACAAGAACAGGTTGAGGAAAGATCGGACATCACGATGATTAATTTACTCGAAACTGAAGTTTAAGGAGAGGAAGAGTTTATGGAGAAAAGCGCATTGCATCTTTGGTGTGCCATATGCCTTCACTACGGTGGAGGAAAGGCCGCTGAAGCAAATGACCTCATGGAAGAATACAACAGTATTCTATGCAATGATGGAGATGTTATAACCGTTCATGATCCCGTTGACGAAATAGATGTATGGACAAGGGCTCGGAAAGTAATGAAGATGTTTCCTCTTTCATGGTTTGCTAATGATAATGGACTCACACGTCTAATCACATCGATTAAGAAGATTGTGAATATGTACTGATGGGTTCCGCTATAGCCGTTAGGCCCTTTAACAGCGAGGAAACGGCGAATAGGCCCACTGGGCCCTAAAATGGAGGTCAAGAAGACCAAGGTGAAGGGTCCCGACGTAGGGAGTCCCGATGATGAAAGGTCCCGACAGAGTCGGTCCCGATAGGTGAGCTGGAAGCTCCCGATGAGAAGTCTTTAAGTAGGCCCCGATGACGAATCCCTGAGAATGATTGGCCCTGTCACGATGACGAGGGGCCCCGAGCGGTGACACAACGAGATAACTCTGGAGTCCCCGATGTTAGTCGGGACTTGTTATCAGAGGTTAAGGCCGAGATACGCGGGGCGTGGCCGAGATACGCGGACCGTAGCTAAGATACGCGGAGCGTGGCCGATATACGCGGGGCGTGGCCGAGATAAACGAGATCATGGCCTAGATAGGCGGGATCGTGCCTGAGATACGCGGAATACGGGCTAACCACCCCCAACGGTTCACCAGGTAACTGAGGTACCTCTCCGCCTATAAAAAGGCAGAGGTCACCTCAGAGCAATTACGTTTTTGATATACACACTCTGAGATTCTTACTTGCCGCCGTATATGAGATACTCATTTAAGCATCGGAGAGGGATTCTGGGTCACCGCCCGGTCTATCCCCTCTTGAGGATTGCGTGGAGCAAAGGAGCTAGGATCGCCGTCAAAGATCGAACCGGAGTTCCATCGTGATCCAACATTGGCGTCGTCTGTGGGAACGTAACGAAAAGCTGATATGCCTTCTACTCGTTCAATGGTGGCTGGCAAGCAAAGAAGACAAGGACAATCTGGTGATTCCCGTCACCGTGCTGCGACGACTTTGAATTCACCACCGGAACATGAGGAAGACCAGAATCTTCCTGCTGCTGAGGTCTCCCAGACAGGGGGGCATAATGAAGGTCCCGAAGATGCTGCTGCTCAACACCAGGGGAATAGGGAGCAGGAGGCTCCTCCAGCTGCGGACCTGACGAGGGCGGTGGCGGAAGCCATGCCGATGTTTTTGGCAGCCGTGGAGGCTCTCTTGGATCGGAGAGAGGCTGTGAGGAGGCAAGAGGAGATGCCCCCGCTAGAAGAGGAAGCGCCCCCACCAGCAGAGGTTCAGAACGTGCGGGAGGCTCAGTCCCGAGGCCAGGGCAGGAGTAGGGAGTCCGTTCAGCCAGAGCGATTTGTGGTCGACGGGCCAGGACTAGTGCGACACAGGACCATTCCCCTTAATGGTCCCATCACCCCCGATCAGGTGGTGAAGATCGTGAACATCTGCATGGGAGAGCAGAAGCCGCTGGTGTCGGAGCTGAGGGATCGATCCACCCACCCTTTCGTTCCTCGACTCATAGACACCCTCGCCCAGCCAGGGCTGGGTATCCCCACGATTAAGGAGTATGACGGCGAGGGAGATCCGGTTCGTCATGTCCAGAAGCACCTCATGGCGTGTCTGGGCAGAGCCCCGAATGAAGATATCGTGTGTACGCTGTTCCTGAACACACTTGGCGAGAGAGCCCTAACCTGGTTCTTCAGTCTGCCTCCAGGCTGCATCACTTTCTGGGCTGATATGCACGACCGGTTCATTCAGCAGTACCAGGGTCGCAGACGTCTGCTGAAGAGTGTGAGGTTCCTGACATAGGTGGTACAAAGGCCCGACGAGTCGCTGGCGCACTATTACCAGCGGTACACTGCCAGCGTGGCGGAGATTGATGAGGAGATTTCGGAGGGTGAAACCATCCGTACCTTCATTTGGAACCTAACAGCCCCCTACGGTTCCGACCTGATGCACAGCGTGGCTGAAAAGGGTGAAGCGGTAAATCGATGTCCAGGAATCGAAGATAGCCGCTGGAGAGCTTGAGCCCCCGAAGTCGAATAAGGGAAAGCAGTCGGTCAAACCCTTAGACGAGCGCAAGTCGAAGGATAAAGCCGAGGGCAGTCGGGGTCGAGGTCGCTCCGATCGGAGGGATGATAGGCGTTCCTCTAAAAAAGACAGGCGGGAGGACCATGACATTCCTCTCAACAGCTCTATGGCGGAAGTGTTAACGGTCATGGAGCGACAGGGTATCTCTAGGTACCCCCCAAAGAAGGAAGGAGAGTTTTTGGGATCCCGCACCGATCGCTACTGTCGATTCCATCGCGCGAATGGCCACGACACCAATCATTGTCGGGAACTGAAGAAGGAGATCGAAAAGCTTATCCAGGTGGGGAAGCTTAAGGAGTTTATCGGGGAGAAGCGGTGTCGATCCCGTTCTCGATCCCGATCACGGTCCCGTTCCCGATCCCGCGATCGGTCCCCAAAGAAGAAGAGGTCCGACCCGGAGTCTTCTGGTGCCCATAAGGAGAAGCGGGGCACTATCAATGTGATTCACGGAGGATTTGCCGCGAGGGGTGATACCTCGTCCTCCCGGGAGGTTTATGCCTCTAGAATTCCTGCTGCTGTGGTGCTGGGTAAGAGGTCCTGATCCTGGACCCTGAAGGAAGAGATGGTGATCTCCTTTTCGTCGGAGGTTCTCATAGGCGTGGAGACTCCGCACGATGACGATCTGGTCGTGACCTTGGATGTGGACGGGTACGAGATGAAGCGAATTCTGATCGATGGAGGGAGTTCCTCCGATATTCTGCTCATGGATGCGCTGGAGGCTATGGGGAAAACAAAGAAGGACCTAAAGGAGGCGAACTTCCCGATGGTCGGATTCTCTGGCTTTACCTCCTATCCGTTAGGAGTGATCACCTTACCAGTGGAGTTTGGTAGTGGGTGGAAATCAGAGAGGAGGAACGTGGAGTTTGTGGTAGTTGAGTCCGCGGGGACCTACAACGCGATTATCGGGAGAACTACCATCAACCCCCTGATGGCAGTTGCTTCGACTGTTCACCAGAAGATGAAGTTCCCGACCGACCATGGAGTCGGAGAGGTCAAGGGCAACCAGGTGGCTTCCAGGAAATGTTATATTAACGCCACCCAAAGAAGAAGACGGGAGGCTATGACCGTCCTCCAAACAGATGCTGATCCCATAGAAGAGTTTGGGCGTCCCGCCCCCGTGGAGGATCTGAAGGAGGTCGAGATTGACGGACCTCAGAGGAAGGTGAAAATCGGGTCTGCCTTGACTGAAGAGACAGCCCGAGAGTTGATCGATCTGCTGAAAAAGTTCAAAGAGCTGTTTGCCTGGTCCCCGAGTGACATGCCAGGAATCAGCCCCGATGTGATCGTACATGAGTTGAAGATCGATCCCGCGATCAAACCTATCACGCAGAAAAGGCGTCCGATGGGCACAGACAAGAGGATCGCGATCCAGCAGGAGGTGGGCAGGTTGCTCGATGCTGGGTTTATCAAGGAGCTCCGATTCCAGACTTGGGTTGCTAATCCGGTGCTGGTAAAGAAGAGCAGCGGGAAGTGGCGAATGTGTGTTGATTTCCGCGACCTGAATAAGGCTTGCCCGAAGGACTGTTACCCGCTCCCGAGAATCGACCAGCTGGTGGATGCCACGTCGGGACACAAGTAGTTAAGCTTTATGGATGCATACTCGGGCTATAATCAGATCAAGATGGCTGAGCAGGATGCCCCTCACACAGCATTTTATGCAGACAGTGACATCTATCACTACGATGTCATGCCTTTCGGGTTGATCAATGCCGGGGCAACCTACCAGCGGATGGTGAACAAGCTGTTCAGAGATATGCTAGGGGAAACCATGGAGGCTAACGTGGATGACATGCTGGTGAAGTCCCGACAAGCTGAGTATCATGTGCACAACCTAGCCATGGCGTTTGAGCGGATGAGGCTTCATCAGGTTCGCTTAAACCCGACAAAATACGCCTTCGGAGTCCACTCAGGGAAATTTCTGGGCATTATGGTGAGCCAGAGAGGAATTGAGGTGAACCCCGAGAAGCTGAGGGCGATCGAGGAGATGCAGTCTCCGATAAACCATCGGGAGGTGCAAGTGCTGAATGGCCGACTGGCTGCAATGAATCGCTTCCTGTCCAAGGCAAGTGACCGATCAATGCCGTTTTTTGAAGTCCTGAGGGCCAACAAGAAGATTGAGTGGACCGCCAAGTGTGAAGAAGCGTTCCAAGCACTCAAGCAGCACCTTCGCACCCTCCCGCCGTTGGCGAAACCGGTTCCAGGCGGGCCGCTCTATCTTTACTTGGTTGTTTCTGAATTCGCCATTAGCTCTGTGTTGGTGAAGGTTGTCGAGGGTAATCAAATCCCCGTCTATTATGTAAGCAAGGCATTTGCCAAATCTGAAATGAATTATCCTGCCGTTGAGAAGTATCTCTTTGCGTTGATTATTACTGCTCGGAAGCTGAGGCCTTATTTCCATGCACACGAGATTACTGTGTTGACGAACCAGCCTTTGAAGCATTTTTTGAACCGACCTGATGTGTCGGGGAGATTAGTGAAATGGGCAGTCGAGCTTAGTGAGTTCCGCATACACTTTACTCCGAGAACGGCTATTAAGGGCCAGGCATTGGCGGATTTCATAGCAGAGTTTACAGCCCCCGATGTGGAAGAAGCGGGCCCTGTAGAGGGGGCAACCGTGGAGGTCCCGATAGCAGAACAACCAGAGGTGGCAGAGCAATCAGAACAGCCAAACGAGGAAAATACTTGGGAGATGTACACGGATGGCTCCTCGAGTTCAGACGGATCAGGAGCAGGCTTTGTATTGATACCACCAGGCGGAGGTGATCCGCTCCGATATGCTTTGGCCTTAACGTTTAGGGCTACGAACAATGAAGCTGAGTACGAGGCTCTTATCACGGGCATGAAAATTGCCAAAGGTATGGGAGTTGCTCACTTGAAAGTGAAGTGCGACGCGGCCCTAATCGTAAACCAAGTCCAAGGGCGATACGAGGCGAAGAGCCCGATTATGAGGAAGTACCTTCGCGAGGTGCAAGTCTTGAAGGAGAGCTTTAAAAGCTTCGACATCGAGGCAATCCCAAGGGAGGAAAATGTGGAGGCAGACGCCTTGAGCAAATTTGCCTTGGGGGCACCCCTGGAGGAAAATCTGAAGGTACACTTCTTGGAGAAGGTGATTTTGTCGACCACCGACCCGACGCAGGTGTGTGATATCGAAGCAAGATCGGAGGAGGAGCCCACTTGGATGACCCCGATAGTCGCGTACCTGACTACGGGGGCAGTCCCCGATGATAAAGTAGTAGCTGACAGGATACGTCAGATCGCGGCTAATTACGTGATGCTGGACAATCAGCTATACAAGAAGGGCTGGTTCTCGACTCCGTACTTGAAGTGTGTGGCTTAGCCCGACACAAGTCGAATCCTGAAGGAGGTGCATGAAGGGGTCGCGGCTTGTCATGAAGGGGCCCGATCCATTATGAGGAAAGTGCTGAACTTGGGCTATTATTGGCCTACGATGAGCAAGGAGGCAACGACGTTGGTCCAATCCTGTGATGCGTGCCAGAGGTACGCCCCGAGTATCGTAGCTCCGGCAGGCACAAGGTCAGTGTAGTGGGGTATTGACTTGGTGGGACCTCTCCCGCAGGCACAAGGTCAGTGTAAATATTTGCTTGTAGCTATCGATTATTTTTCAAAATGGAAAGAAGCAAAGGCGTTGGCCAGGACGACGGGGAACCAGATCGTCAAGTTTCTCCAGACCCATATTGTATCCAGATATGGGATTCCTAAGGTGGTGATCAACGACAATGGTCCACCGTTTAACGGAGCTCAAGTGAAGGAGTATATGGAGGAGTCGAATATCGAGCATCGGACAGCTTCTGTACGCCATGCTCAGACTAATGGCCAGGTGGAATCAGCCAACAAAATTGTGATGGGTGGCCTGAAGAAGAGGGTTTATGCCTTGAAGGGCAAATGGCTGAACGAGCTGGAAAACGTGCTTTGGGCTGTTAGAACGACACCCATACGATCAACTGGGGAGACTCCGTTTGGCCTTGTTTATGGCACGGAGGCTGTTGCTCCCGTGGAGGTAGCCGTGGCATCCCATCGGATGAGATATTACGAGCCTTTGACAAACGATGAAATGAGACGTCTGGACTTGGACTTGCTCGAAGAGAAGAGGCGGGAAGCCGACGAAGTCCAGGCTCGAATGCGTTTGGCGACGGCCAGGTATTACAATCGGCGAGTTAAGTGTCGACAATTCTTCGTCGGGGAGCTGGTTTGGCGTCGCAACGAGTTCACCCTTTTCGATCGGATCAGCAAGATGTCACCAAAATGGGAAGGACCTTATAAGGTCGTGGGGATGCCAGCTCCGAATGCATACAAGTTGGAAGACCTCGATGGCAGAGTATTAAAGCATTCTTTTAGTGGCGAACACTTGAAGAAACACCATGCTTGATGAAAAGTCGCCTTAAGTGGTGCCCGAAGAAAAGTCGCCTTAAGTGGTGCCCGATGAAAAGTCGCCTTAAGTGGTGCCCGATGTAAAATCGCCTTAAGTTGTGTAAGTTATTTATCGTTTGATTCGATGTAAGCAAATTTTGTGCCATCAATGAATAAAGAGGTTGCTTCCAATCAGAATTATTCTTAGATTTATTCTAAGCATTATTTAGTCGCCTTGAGTGGTGCACGAGAAAAGTCGCCTTGAGTGGTGCACGAGAAAAGTCGCCTTGAGTGGTGCACGAGAAAAGTCGCCTTGAGTGGTGCACGAGAAAAGTCGCCTTGAGTGGTGCACGAGAAAAGTCACCTTTAGTGGTGCACGAGAAAAGTCACCTTGAATGGTGCACGAGAAAAGTCGCCTTGAATGGTGCACGAGATTAAGTCGTCTTAAGTGATGCATGATTCTTAGATTTACTCTAAGTGTTGTTAAATTCGTCTTGAGTGATGCACGAGATTAAGTCGTCTTATGTGATGCGTGATTCTTAGATTTACTCTAATTGTTGTTAAAGTCGTCTTATGTGATGCACGAGATTAAGTCGTCTTAAGTGATGCATGATTCTTAGATTTATTCTAAGTATTGGAAAATTGCCTTAAGTGGTGCATGATGGTAAGTCACCTTAAGTGGTGCAAGTTAGTAAATCGTCTTAAGTGATGTATGAGAATATCTTAAGTGTCGAGGTTTCGACTTAAGTAAATATAGTAAAGTCACTTTGAGAAGTGCAATGAAAAATCGGAACTAAGAATGTCTGATATTAATGGGGCTCAAAGGCCCGATGATTACAAAATGAGGAGAATACAAGGACTCTAAAGATAAGCAGTTAGGCTTGGTCCTTGTCGGCGGCATCTACGGGAGCAGGGTCCACGAGGTCGGTGGCAGAAGGCTCCACAGGGTCAGCCGCTGGAGGGTCGACTATCGGGGCATCAGCACTTGGAGGCTCTGCTGTGTCTTCGGCAATCGCGGGAGTACTCCCCCCATCACTCTCCTCCGAAAGGGCAAAGTATTTCTTCGCGAAGGGAGCGAGAGAATGAGACTTGTCGAAGTTGATGGCGTCGCCATACTCTAGGTGGAGTTCCTCAACCGCGTTGAAGAAGGTGTTCTCCACCTCCGCGCTGCAGAACTTCACAGCATCAGGCTGGAAGTCTTCAGACCTCCGATAATCCTCCCGGCCCTTGGTCTCGGCCGCGACCAGCTACGCGGGAACCCTCGCAACTTGCTCCTCCAGATCCTTCTTCTCGAGGACCAGCTTGTCCTCAGCAACCTGCCACTCCCGCTTGAGGAGCCCCTTGAAGTTACGGACCTGCTTTTGGAGGTCCCGAGTCTTGCGGTCGAAGATGGCCTAATCCTTGGCCAGTTTTCCCCGCGAAGACTCGGAGGCCGCGAGATCCTCTTTAAGCTTGGTCGTGACCGCCCGCTCTTGCTCCAGGACCTCCTCAGAGGCGAGGAGGTACCCGATGGAACGGTTGATGTCCCCCATCTCCTGCGAAGAAAGGAAAAGAAGCATTAGTAGATGAACGATCGGTCTTATTGATGAAGAAAAGAAGGGTGAAAAGCTTACCTCTATCCGATGCATGCACATCTCCTTGACATCCCGACGCATCTCCTCCCGATCTAAGGTAATCGGATACCTCATAGAAGGCAGGATTGAGCCTGCTACCAGGTGTAGGGCCAGCTCCGGATATGTGTCCCCTTGTCGGAGCTGGACCCCTTGCAGCGTCTGGATCGGGGTCTAGGGAGCATCTTCCTGGTCGGAGTCGAAGGCCTTGTAGAAGCTCCCGTCGAGGGGAAGAGGAGAAGGGCCGACTGGGGACGTGGAGGGCGTGCCTCCGACCCACCCCAGGCAGGGGAAGGAGTGAAGTCGTGGGCGGGCGACGGTTGTCGCTGTGGTTGTGAAGAAGGCGAGGGGGGCAGCCCCTTGGAGGTTGGTTTCAGCGGGGACTGCCCCGTCCTCCGACGATGGCGGAGGGAGCCACCCTCATCAGTCTCCTCGGAGGAGTCCAATCTCTACACCCGACGAAATTGTTCGCCGGTCGGGGTCCCACCACTGGAGAAAAGTGGTGCCCCTGCCGAAGGAGGCGCCCCTGCTGAAGGTGGCGCGCCTGCTGAGGCTCCAGCACCCGACGGAGTCCCGGAACGACCTGCACCTAGAGGACGAGAGGAGGCTTTAGAAACGTAATCAGGAAGTTCATTAGAGCCCTTACACCAAACAATACGTCGGGAGACATATTGGTCCTTCCCGCGGTAGTAGCCCGCCTTCAGGACACGAGGAGTTTCCCCTCGAAGGACTCGTTTGACGTCGGCAATGCGGGCCTCCATGGTCGAAGGAATCAACTCCTTCGGGACCATCCTCCTGTACGATTTAATAGCGAGGCGGAGCTTTTTACCTTCTTCAGCGTTCTGGACGTCGAAAAGCTTATCCACCTCCACGCGGCTCCGCTTTGGCCTCTCCGCGGAAGGAGATCCCGATGGAGCAGCGGCCTTCTTGGCGGACTTCCTCTTCCGCGTGGGGCGAACAGCATCGCTCTCCCCCTGCTTAAGGATCAGATTGGTCAACACGGATACCTTCTTAGCTGCAAACAGTAAAAAACAAAGGTTAGAGATTTACCCAGGGAACTATATTGGAGGGGCCGTCGAAAAGCTGCGCCCTAGAGACTATGTCGAGGAGTCGGATCCCGGCATTCACCAGGTCCCGCTCCACGAGAGAGTTGGCGTCGAGGGGAGTGTAGGACTCCCCCCACCGGTAGAGCTGGATGAGTTGAAGAGTCTGGAAGTCTTCATCGGTATAGGTGTGGAAAGCGGGAGGAGAATCTGCTTCCACCTCCCATCGGGGCCACGGGATCGAGGAGTTTTGGATGAAGAAATAGCTCCTCTTCCACCCGCTGTTGTTGGACCCCGTGTCGACCAGGAGTCCCCGACCCTTGACCACCTTCCAGGTGTCATTGGTCCAGTTGCACAACCCGAGTTGTGTCTTGTTCCACTTCGGCATCCGGGGGTAGAAGGCACAAACCCCCGCCTCGTTGCACTTCATCCCGTAGAAGGTCCTAAAGAGCTTGAGGCTGTATACCCACTTCTGTCGGAAGCAGAGGACCTGGAAGGCGTTCCACAGGCGTATGGCGTGCGGAGAGAAGGTGGTCGGATGCGTCTTGTAATGCTGGCACATCTCGACCAGATTACCACGGAAGGGGAATCTGATCCCCGCTGATATTTGCCCCGTAGAGACAAATTCCTCCCCTTTCTGGGGACGAGTAACCTCAAGGTTACCCGAGGGGCGAGGCCAGGGATACGGGAAACGAGGTTCCCAGGTAGAGGTAATGCATCCCTCTCGGAGAGCTGCATCGTATGCAGTGCTGGAAATCTCATTCAGAGCATAGTCGAAGTTGAAGGGCTTCCTTCCCTCGGAACTAGATCCGCTGTCTGAAATCAGCCATGGAAAGGCACATTGGGTTTTTCCGGGAAATTACAAACAAACTAAGCAGAGATGAAGGAAGGAGACAGGCAAAAAATAAAGAAGAAACCCTTACCAGACATGATGATTGGAGGTTGGAAGGACAAACTTGACGTTGCCGGAAAGGTGATCGGAGGAACACTAAGGTCTTTGGAATCGCAGAGCTTGAATTCGCAGAGAAGTTGCAGAGAGCTTTTGAAAATTTGGAGACGGTAAAAGTGAAACTGTGCCCACGGTTAGGGTTTTATAGGCGAAGAGGACAGTCGAAGGGACGCTTTGATCTGAATCGTCGAAATTGAAGCGTTCTGATCTGGACCGTTGAGATGAAACGTGCAGAATGGCAACAGGTGCAATGATGAAACAGCCTGAAAAGCACTTTTCAGAAAAAGCAGGCGCGAAAAATCAGGCACGGGTACTGAGGACGTCGCTTCGTTATCTACTGCATTTAATGGCTGGGGAACCGAGGAGTCCTCTTGGATTTGGCAGTTATCCACAAGGTATTGAGGAAACGTGAACGAGAAGACTTGTACTAAGTGTGCCAAGGAAAAGATCCCCGACTCCGACGTCGGAAGGTCGGGAGTTGAAAGACACGACGAACTGTAAGTCCCTCATGTCTTGGGGGCAAATGATGGGTTCCGCTATGGCCGTTAGGCCCTTTAACAGCGAGGAAACGGCGAATAGGCCCACTGGGCCCTAAAATGGAGGTCAAGAAGACCAAGGTGAAGGGTCCCGACGTAGGGAGTCCCGATGATGAAAGGTCCCGACAGAGTCGGTCCCGATAGGTGAGCTGGAAGCTCCCGATGAGAAGCCTTTAAGTAGGCCCCGATGACGAATCCCTGAGAATGATTGGCCCTGTCACGATGACGAGGGGCCCCGAGCGGTGACACAACGAGATAACTCTGGAGTCCCCGATGTTAGTCGGGACTTGCTATCAGAGGTTAAGGCCGAGATACGCGGGGCGTGGCCGAGATACGCGGAGCGTAGCTAAGATACGCGGAGCGTGGCCGAGATACGCGGGGCATGGCCGAGATAAACGAGATCATCGCCTAGATAGGCTGGATCGTGCCTGAGATACGCGGAATACGGGCTAACCACCCCCAACGGTTCACCAGTTAACTGAGGTACCTCTCCGCCTATAAAAAGGAAGAGGTCACCTCAGAGCAATTACGTTTTTGATATACACACTCTGAGATTCTTACTTGCCACCGTATACGAGATACTCATTTAAGCATCGGAGAGGGATTCTGGGTTACCGCCCGGTCTATCCCCTCTTGCAGGATTGCGTGGAGCAAAGGAGCTAGGATCGCCGTCAAAGATCGTACCGGAGTTCCATCGTGATCCAACATGTACGAGGCCAACCATGGAGAAGAAAACATCTCCAAAGAACCCGAGGCAACCGATGACAGATTCGATGGTCTTCAGAAATGCTTGGCTAACCCCAGAAATAAAAGTCTAAACGATGATCCGGTGCGACAACCGCCATTGATACATGTGTCGTAAAAGGTACACCTCGTTTGCCACACATACATATAACAGTAAAACGTTTTATTTGATGCAAGACATCTGAAGAAATTCACTTGTAAATTCTTTTCAGATGAAATGCTGAATGTGGTTGAGACTGCCTGTCTATCTTACCTTCATTATAGCTTCAATCTATGATATGAGACCTTATTAATGTTATTGTTGGATTTCCTATTGTTCGTTTGATGTTTGAATTTTGGTTGATTGAGATTCATATTTATTGATTAAATTAGTTTTCATTCAATTCGTAATGTTATCTACTTTTCAAAATTAATCGACCCGGTTAAACTGGATCGATCCGAAACGAAGTTCAAACAAAAATATCCGCCTGTGCAATTGGTCGGATCAAACAAATATACACACTCTCCTTCATCTAATATCGTGAAAATTGAAATACCGTTAATATCCATCGATTGCGTAGTTCTAAGTGCGAACCTTGAAAACTCTTTCTTATTTGTTGGTACTCCATTATATGAATAATTTCGTAATGATGAACATGTGCGAAACCGATTGGATTAAATTAAATTGAATTTTGGAAACAAAACGATTTATACCATGGGTTAAACCTGGTAATATGCGCCACACGTGCGTATACCTCGAAAGACGTAACACATCGTTTCAAAGTAAGAATTTAATGATGAAGTGTTTTAATGAATGAATGCTGAATTTTCATTTACATCCCTTCAGGAATAACTCATTTAATACTTATACGATGAAAATATGTATGCTTCACAAGGTACCACGAACTCGTAAAGTATCAACTGACGCATAAGGATAAAGCTCAATGCACAGTTCGGAGATGGATAAAGTCTTTGAGATGAGTTATCAAATGAAAAGGATGAAGTCGGTAAAATGACTCTCCCACTATACGCCCTGAATGATAGGTCTGGCAAGGCATTCGTATCGATAGCACACTTCAACAGGCATGGTTTGAAAACATAATGTTAGAGTTCAACAACCGACGTTCCCTACGGGATGAAAATCAGTTGACTCACATAAATGAAGAACTATGTTCTAATAAAATCGGTCAAACACGGCGCCATAAAAGCTAAAAGGAATGATAACGAGGTAAAGGTTATCATCATGCGACATTAATTTTCGCATTAAACAAGTATTCAAATCAAGAGTACAACAACTACTCTTAGAGGATACATGTTTAAATTAGCTTGGGATAATTGTTCCGTGGTCGAACATGAGACGTTACATTCCTTGAGGAAGAATTTCCAACGGTTGGTGAAATCAAAACAGACGGAGTCTTGATCGAAATGGAGCAAGATAATAATGATAGTCAGGTCCCACTTACTTCGGGTGGGATATTTGAGGCAGCAACGCAAGTGAATGACATGGTAAATGAAGATGGAGACATTTTCATAGTAAATCCAGTGGGAGGAAACAATCCTACCATACAAATCACTGTTGCTGCAAATGCGAATCAAGTTGAACCTTATAATCATGTAGCCGGACCGCTGGATGAAAATCCAATAATACCACAACTACCCATTGTTCCCAGTGGGAGTGGATCAACCAACTTGGTTCCAGATCCTAGTGATTAAGGAATTCATCTCGGAGGTAAAATTTCGAGAGCGAAAGGTTGTCCAAGAAAAGTTGTAGGTCAAGGTTCTAGCACTGCCCTTGTTCCCAGAGGGAGTGATGCTCCGATAAGAAGCATTATTCCGAGTGGGAGCAACGTTCAGACTCAAGATGGGATTAAAGAGCCTAGACGAAGTCAAAGTCATCGAACTTCTCCCAAGAAGTATCCTATCGAGAAGGGTGAAATTTTCACCCTAACTTCCGTTGACGAACCTGTAACGATTCAACAAGCATTGAAAGGACCTAAATCAAAGGAATGGAGGAAACCAATGGAGGATGATATCGCCTCAATGAAAGCCAATTCAGTACGGTCTTTAGTTGATTTACTTGCTAACCGCAAAGCCATAGGGGCTAAGTGGGTTCTGAAGCTGAAACTCACTGTTGATGGAAATGTTGAGTGGTACAAAGCCCGACTAGTTGCGAAAGGATGCACCCAGCTTCACGGAGTGGACTTTGAAGAGACATACTCACTGACTGTGCGTTACACCAAAGTCCGGGCCATCCTAGCCCTGGTCGCATGCTTCGAGCTGGAGCTGCACCAAATGGATGTTAAGACCGCCTTCCTCCACGAAAACCTGGAGGAAGAGATCTATATGGAGCAACCAGAGGATTTCATTACTCTTGGTAACGAACGTCCAAAGTTTGTAAACTCCAAAGATCCATTTACAGTCTTAAACAATCGTCTCGACAATTGTACCGCAGATTCCACGAGAAATCTTTGGGTGAACCTATACGAGGATCCATGCGTGTATACTAAGACCTCTGATTCTATGTACGTCATCTTAACCTTATACGTGGATGACATACCCATTGCTGCAAACGATGTGAGTTTCATGAATGAATCAAAGTCCTGGTTAGCATCTGTATTTGAGATGAAAGACATGGGAGAGGCTACATACATCTTGGGCATTAAAATTACTAGAGATCGTGCTGCTCTGAGGTTATCAACAAACTGTTGAAAAGGTTCAGATTAGAAGATACCAAACTTGTGGAGACACCGGTAGTATTCGGGTGCGCGTTGTCAAAATGTGACGGCCCGAAGAACCAGCAAGAGCGTGAATAGATGAGGAGTGCAGAGTATTTAAGCATGATCGGAAGTCTCATATACACCATGCTTTGCACTCGTCCGGACATCTTTTACGTTGTAGGCCTAGTAGCAAGATTCCAATCAGACCCTGGCTATCAACATTTAAAGGTTGTAAAACAGATCATACGTTATCTGAAAGGTACTGCCGACTACGTACTGTGCTATAAGGGCTTGAAGTTAGAATTGACTGGTTTTCAGTGACGCCGACCATGGTGGCGATCCAGACGATCGTAAGTCCACCACATGAGGAGTCTTTCTCCTTGCTAATGCCACCATCTCATGGACGAGCAAGAAGCAATCTTGTGTTGCGCTGTCTACGCAGGAAGCGGTCTGGCTGAAAAGGCTTCTTACTGCACCGCTTGATGTCGATGTCGGAAGTAAGCCTGTGAAGGTGTACTCTCAGAGTCAGACAGCTATTGCGGCACTTAAGAATCCAAAGTACCATAGTAGGACTAAACACATTGATGTGAAATATAATTATTCTATATCTGTGGTAGAAGACAATATAATCACTTTAGAATACTTGCTCACTGACAACATGGTAGCTGACCCATTAACTAAACCATTACGCAGGGAGATATTAGAAAAGCACGTTAAACTGCTTTGATTGGGTAGGATTTAAAAGTGGGCATGTATCTATGATAACATTTTGATAATTCAAAGTTACATTTTTAATAAATGAGAGAATTGCAAATTGAGTTTATGATTCATCGACGTCATAATGTTTGATTACATCGGATTTTACGGTCGATAAACTGAGTCGTAGGAGAACGCAATCCTCTGCCTAAATTATGTCGAATGTGGGCCTTGCCTCGTCACATAGGCACAGTCGTCTTGTAGGAGAGGGGAACTTGTACCGTAACAAGACTGGCTAAGAACCAGGAGGACAAACTTGGTTACGTAAAACGATCATTTGGTTTCGGAGTAACATGAAATGTATCTTCGTTTTGCACATCGCCATGATGAACTCTGTTTGTCATTAACCACATTCTGGGCCAGATGAAAATTCTGCGATAGCTTTGTTGAAATATCCCACTTCTTACAATGTTCGGCTATGCTATCGACGCGTGCTTCATACTACGCGTGCCATGTTCGACCACGGGGTCAGGCTTGGTTGTGCTAGGTTGAATCCTCGAGTTTCGGATGGGCACAAACTTCTTCACCTCGAGCATGTGAGTGATCCCGGGAGCCTTATAAAGAGGCACCCAAAGTATCCTCATGGACTCAGAACTCATATCTAAGGTCAGGCTCAATGTTCGATTCCTGACGTACGAGCGTAGTGCTGAGGAAAAAGGCCAGGTGACCATGTCTTTGGAAACCAGTTGGGTATGACTAAAGGTATGAGCGACGGGGATGGTCAAGTTCACCTGTAATTCACTGACTCTTGTACTCACTAGGTGGCCACCAGCCGGATATTAGTTGAAGGTTGTGAATACTTCTATAGATGCCTTGGAGAAGTATTCCTATGTATAAACTAGGCAATTGGAGAATTAACAGTTGACCTAGGATAGAACGTGATACAATTTAATGTTTTTAACATGTTGATAGGAAATAGGGAATCAACGTTCCGCCCACGTTACAACACTCTTAACAGATGATTAGCACGATGCCCGTCGTATCCGCCAGTCGAACAGCAAACCTCGTATGAACTATTCGGAAGCAGGGACAATATCGGAAGAATGGAATGTTGATCCGATTTAGACAACAATACATAAACAGGCACCCTCCCATTCCGGCGAGTGGGAGCT
Organism: Clarkia xantiana subsp. parviflora; assembly: GCA_036873135.1. NCBI lineage: Eukaryota > Viridiplantae > Streptophyta > Magnoliopsida > Myrtales > Onagraceae > Clarkia > Clarkia xantiana. The sequence goes on from JAPTYO010000001.1 coordinate 17,068,775, forward strand.
GTTAGCATATGGTGATACGGTGCGTAAATAGAAGCCCTTTAATATGTATATGTTACCTGAGACAATTGGGTAAATGTCACATTAGGGAAATTGGGCTAGACCTAAATCCCAATTGACATGAGTGGCCCAAAATTGGGCCTCCTTTATACACTAGGCCGGCCGAATATTATAGGTAGGGCAAAGTGCACTTTTGTCCACTTTGCTCCTCCTATAAATAGAGAGTGTTAGGGGTTTTATTAAGAAGAATACTAATTCCTCCTTTGTGGTAATTTAAGAGAAAACTCTCCTCCCTAAACTCTCCTAGTTCCGCCGAACCACATAGAACACCAAGGGTGTGCCAATTTGCTTTGAGCAAACACTCCGGAGATCTAGTCCTGCCAAGAATTGATCAGAGGTTTTGATGTGGAGACTATACCGCGTAGGGCTTCCTTAACAAGAACATCTACGGGTGTCATCCGATGTATCGAGAACTCCCTCGGCAAGATCTTGGGACTACGGAAAGCGATTAAGGTATGTGCACATCTTCCGTTGCGTAATCTTGATTACTAGCATGTACCGTATTTAAGTTTCTGTAGTATTTAGCCCCGTAATCCAACATAAGGTTTCTTCATGGCGATTGAAGCAGGTTGCCACCTGCCCCTTTCTTAAGAGTAAGGGTTTCTTCACAGAGTCTATGGTAAGCAGGTCACCACCTGTCCCTTTCCTTAAGAGGAAGGGTTTTCTCAATAGTACTTGGTTTCCAACTCGACTCATACCGTAAGAGGGAGAGCATTTGAGAGGACTTGTCGCATTTCTTCAAGAGTTGTCTTGGTCGTCGACATCCTCAAATTTGGCACTGACCATTTATCTTTACTTTTTCGTTTCGAGAATGATTAGTCGTCGACTCTCTTTAGGAGTCCCGACTTAGATGCTTCCGATCATCCACTAGCATTTCATCTATAATCGTAACCCAACACACCCGATCGTGGATTTCCCAAGGCCCTTTTTAAAATTTTTAGAGGATTTCTCATTCAAGCATACATAATTCTAACAGACAAGTATATTATCGCATGCGGTCACATCCTGAAAATATCATGCATACGCATCATGCGTAATCACTCCACATCAATCATGCATATTTTGTGACTGAAAGTCGATTTAAAAATATTTGGGGCTCACTTGAAATTTTTGTTACACCAGTCATGTGAACTTCTAGACATGCATCCTAATCAAGATCACTCAGCACAACATGTCTATCATAGTACGCAACTCATTAATTGAAAAACAGGGCTCCGCCCCAACATGTAATATCCAGCTAGCTTGACATAGTTTAAGACGAAACTCAAACATTCATTCATATCAATATAAAATAATTGCAATTCAGCCCACGAATGATTCAGTCCCATAATCATGCATTTTTCGAGATCCATCCCCACAACCGAAACTAGGCATCAGGTTTGATTAAAATGTGAAACTATCAAACCAATTTACACTGTGTAGGTAATTTTAAAGTTAAAAAACATTTGGATTTTAAATTTGATCTAACCTATTTTGAGCTGACCCGAACCCGTTCCGGTTTGGTCAACCCGTTTCGGTTCGATCAACCCGTTTCGGTTCGGTCAACCAGGTCCGACCTGTCCTGTCCGGTTTACCCAGTCCATGCCTTGAAGGGCAAATGGCTGGACGAGCTGGAAAATGTGCTTTGGGCTGTTAGAACAACACCCAAACAATCGACTGGGGAGACTCTGTTTGGCCTTGTTTAGGGCAAGGAAGCAGTCGCTCCCGTTTAAATAGCTGTGGCATCCCATCGGACGAGGTATTATGAACCTCTGTCGAATGATGAAATGAGGCATCTGGACCTGGACTTGGTCAAAGAGAAGAGGCGGAATGCCGATGAGGCCAGGCTCGGATACGCATGGCAACAACCAGATATTACAATCGGCGAGTCAAGTCTCGACAGTTCTTTGTCGGAGAACTGGTCTGGCGTCGGAACGAATTTACCCTTTTGGATCGGATCAACAAGATGTCGCCAAAATGGGAAGGACCTTATAAGGTCGTGGGGATGCCAGCTCGAAATGCGTATAATTTGGAAGACCTCGATGGCAATGTGTTGAAGCATTCTTTTAGCGGTGAACACTTGAAGAAATGTCATGCCTGATATTAGTCGCCTTTAGTGGTGCAAGTTGTTTATCGTTTTGATTCGATATAAACAGGTTTTGAGCCATCAATGAATAAAGAGGCTGCTTCCGATCAGATTGTTCTTAGATTTATTATTCTAAGTATAGTTAAATCGCCTTAAGTGGTGTGGTTAAATTGCCTTAAGTGGCATGGCTAAATCGCCTTAAGTGGTGTGGTTAAATTGCCTTAAGTGGCATGGCTAAATCGCCTTAAGTGGTGTGATTAAATCGCCTTAAGTGGCGTAGTTAAATCGCCCTAAGTGGCGTGGTTAAAACGTCTTAAGTGACGTGTTGAATCACTCTAAATGGTATGGTCAAATCGCCTTAAGTGGCGTGGTTAAATCACCTTAAGTGGTGCAATGATAATCGGAACCAAAATAAATTGATATTATAAAGGCCTGAAGGTTCATGACAGGAGAAGGAAATTACAAGGATTCCAAAAATAAAGCGTTAATCTTGGTCCTTGGCAGCATCGAGGGGAGCAGAGTCCACGAGATCCATGGCTGAAGGCTCCGAGATCGGAGGAGCGGACCCTCGAAGATTGGCCGAGGGAGGATCGGACCCTTGGAGGTCAGCCAGTGAAGGGTCAGCTGCCGAAGGGTCGATTGTCGGGGGATCAGCTGTCGGGAGGTCTGTACTTGGAGGCTCCACCGTGCCTTCGGCACCCGCAATTCCCTCGGGGGTGTTGGCCTCATCGCTCTCCTCTGAAAGGTTGAAATACCTCTCCACGAAGGGGGCGCGAGTCTGAGACTTGGTGAAGTCAATGGCATTGCCATACTCCAGATGGAGTTCCTCAACAGCATTGAGCAAGGTGATCTCCATTTCCGCGTTGCAGAACCTCACCGCGTCCACCTTGAAATCCTCGGAGCCCCGGTAATCTTCCCGACCCTTGGCCTCAGCCTCAGCCAGCTTGGTGGGAAACTCAGCGATTTCCCGCTCCATCTGTTGGGACCGATTGGTGAGAAGGACCTTCTCAGCCTCCAGTCCCGCCTTGACGTCCTCGAGAGCCATCTTTTCGAGGACGAGCCTGTCCCGATCCTCCGCGTGCTTTTGCTGCTCTTCCTTGAGCTTTTGCTGCTCCTGCTTCAGCAATCGCTCGAAGTCGTGGACCCGCTTCTGGAGGTCCCGAGTCTTCTGGCTAAGGAGGGTCTGTTCCTTAACCAGTTTGCTCTTCGACGATTCAGAGGCAGCCAAATCCTCCTCGAGCTTGGCGAAGACATCGGTGGCCGCCTTGGCTCGCTCCCGCTCAAGGGCCTCCTCAAGGGCCAGGATGTACCCGAAACAACGGTGTTGGTCCGCCATTTCCTGTGAAAAAGAAAGGAAGAGGTTAGTACATGAGAATATTTTGCCTTATATACTAAGTGTAAAAAAAGGAAACCATGCCTCCACGCGGCGAATGGCCATTTCGCGAATGTCCGTGTGGATGTCCGCTCGAGCCAAGGAGAGCGGAAGCTTTAGAGATGGCGGAACTGAACCTGCCAGCAAGTGCAGACCCAGTTCCGGTGGTGCATCGCCCCGACAGAGCGGGACCTCTCGCAGTGACTCGATCGGGGTCCAGGGAAGCCGCCGCTTGGTCGGGGGTGTAGAGCTGATAGAAACTCCCGTCTAAGGGGAGAGAGGGAAGGACGACCTGATTATCGGAGGTGCGTGCCTCCGAGCCGCCGTGAGACCCAGTCGTCCCTTCAGGAGTTAGGCTCAAAACCGGCGAATGCTGTTGTGTCGGGGAAGATGGAAGCAGCCCCTCGGGAGTTGGCTCCAACGGGGTCTTCGTCACCCCCCGATGACGAATCAGGGCTTGACCTTCGCTCACCTCCTCGGAAGAGTGAGAAATGTCCAGGTCAACCACCCGATGGAACTGACCGTCCGTCGGGGCATCTTCAGTCTCCGATCCTCTCGGGGCAGGAAGTGGAAGGAGGGGCTCTCCGACCCGAGCGTCGGAGGGTGGCACCCCCGCCGGAGCTCCAGCTCCCGATTGACCTGCAGCTGGAGGACGAGAAGCTTTAGAAAGATAATCAGGGAGTTGATCGGGATCCTTACACCAAACGACGCGACGGGAGAGATACTGGTCTTTCCCGTAATAGTTGTAATAACCCGCTTTGAGGATGCGGGGAGTTTCTCCTTGCAGGATGCGGTTGATCCCTTCGATTCTGGTTTTCTTATCGGAGGGGATTAACTCCTTGGGAATACGCTTTTTGTATAATTGGATGGCTAATCGGAGCAGCTTACCTTCTTCGGGAGTCTGGGTGTTGAAGGTCCTCTCCATCTTGTCCACCCGGGCCTGTTGGCCTTCTCCGCAGATGGAGGTGCCGATGAGGAGGCGGCCTTCTTCGAGGACTTCCTCTTCCGCGCGGGACGTTGGACGGCATCGGTCTCCGCCTGCTTAAGCATGATATTGGTCAGCATTGATACCTTCTTAGCTACAAAGACGAAAACAAAGGCGTAATTAGAATATTACCCAAGGAACGGCATTGGAGGGGCCGTCGTAGAGTTGACCCCCGGAGGCAGCATCGAGGAGACGGATCCCGGCCAGAACCAGATCCCGCTCCACGATGGAGTTGGCATCGAGGGGAGCGAAGGAATCCCCCCAACGATAGAGTTGGATGCAGTGGAGAATATGAAAATCCTCCGCGGAGTAGGTGTGATAAGCGGGAGGAGGGTCTGCTTCAACCTCCCATCGGGGCCATGGGATTGAACTGTTCCGGATGAAGAAGTAATTCTTCTTCCAGCCGCTGTTGTCAGGCCCCGAGTCAGTGATGAGCCCCCGACCTTTGGCGACCTTCCAGGTGTCACCGTTCCAGCTATATCGGGAGAGCTGCGTCTTGCTCCATTTGGGCATCCGTGGGTAGAAGGCACAGACCCCGACATCGTTGCACTTCATCCCGTAGAAGGTCCGGAAAAGTCGGAGGTTATAGGTCCACTTCTGGCGGAGGCAAAGGACCTGGAAGGCGTTCCACACACGGATGGCGTGGGGGGAAAAAGTAGTCGGATGTGTTTTGTAATAATCACACATCTCGACTAGATCCCCACAGAAAGGGAATCGGATCCCCGCTGATACTTGCCCAGTGGAGACAAATACCTCCCCTTCCCGGGGACGAGTGACCACGGGGTCGCCCGGGATGCGAGGGCGAGGATAGGGGTAGTGAGGCTCCCAGGTGGAAGTGATACATCCTTCCCGGAGAGCTTCGTCATAAGCGTTTTCCGAGATTTCATTATAACCGTAATCAAACTTGAAGGGTTTTCTCCCCCCAGAACTGGATTCACCATCTTGAATTTGACCATGGCAAGAAAAGGCATGGTTGGTTTTTGGAAAAGTACGGGTAAGCTGACTGAGATAAAAGAAAAACTATGTTAACAGTTTTTTCGGAATCGTAGAAGGAAATCTTACCAGACATGCTGAATTGGGGAAGAAAAGATGATCCTAACGGTCCGAGATCCTGGTTGCCAGAGCGCTGATCAGAAATCAGGAAGGAGAGCTTGAGCTTTTGAAATTGCAGAGGATGAAGCGGTGGAGGAGAAGTGAATAGTGCTAAGATTTGGGGGTTTTATAGGAGAGAAGATAGCCGAAGAGACGTTTCAATACGGACCGTTGAAGATGAAACGTTTCAACCTGAGTCGTTGAGACGCTAACGACAAAACGGCTAAAAAGTGCTTTTTCAGAAAAAGCATACACGGGTACCCAAGCCGTCGCTTCATCACCCACTGCATTTAATAGTTGAGTTACCGAGAAATCTTTTCGGATTTGGTGGTTATCCTCGAAATATTGGGGAATCGTGGATGAGAAGATCCGCGTCAGAAGATTTTTTGTAAAGTTAAAAGCCTCTGATGCCAATATCGGGAGGTCCGGAGTTGGAAGACACGACGAACTGTAAGTCCCTCATGTCTTGGGGGCAAATGATGGGTTTCGATATAGCCGTTAGGCCCATTAACAACGAGTAAACGGTGACCACTGGGCTCCAAAAGAGTCCTAGAGGACCAATATGAGGGGTCCCGACAAGGTCGGTCCCGATATATGAGCTGGACGCTCCCGATGGAATATCTTTGAGTAGGCCCCGATGTTGAATCCCTGAGGATGTTGGCCCTGTCCCGATAACGAGGGGCCCCGAGCGGTGACCAAAGGAGATAACTCTGGAGTCCCCGATATCCGTCAGGACTTGCCACCAGAGGATGAGGCCGAGAAACAAGCCCACTATCAGCGTAGTGGGGAAGTGGCCTGAAAAGACGGAACGTGGGCAAGTGGCCGAGATAAATGGAACATGGGCTAACTGCCCCTGGCAGTTATCTCAACAGGTAACTGGGGTAACTCCTCCCCTATATAAAGGAAGGAATTACCTCAGAACGGACACTGACACTCATACTCTCATACATACTTGCCTACATCGAGATACTCATTTAAGCATCGGAGAGGGATTCTGGGTCACCGCCCCTTTTTGTAAGGTTCGACTTAAAACGGACAAGAGGAATTATCTTCATGGCTTACTGGAAGTTCGGCTAACTCTATCCCTTTTTGCAGGATTACTTGGAGCAAAGGAGTTCAGACTTCCGTCAATAGATGATAATCTTCTTCCTAATCAACCCTAATCTCAATAGGAGACTAAGATTAATTGTTGGAAGGTTTATTTATTTCATTACATCATATTCTTTATATAGAGATTACGAGGTCTCCTAGAATATATTATTGCCTAATAAAGACTTCGACTAATAAAGTAAAAATGAAGATACCCTTATAATGAATATATCTCTAATAAAGACCAGATTACTTTTAGCCACTTTAACAACATTACTCCCCTCCTCCACTAAGAGCTTGTCCTCAAGCTCTAATTTTGAAAAATCTCCAACTACTTCTTGAGAAGCTCGTCCACTTACTCCTAGCCATCCATAATCAGCATGATGAAATCCATGAAAAAGTTGGCCTCTGTTATAGAAAAGTCTATCAAGGTAGCAAAGTTTATGATTCTGTTCCACCACAGACTCTAGGTCGGATTCCGTTATGTTCTGGTCCTTGGACTCGATATCCATTGGGTTGTATAAACCACAGTGAAAATCATCACTTACGCACTGAAGTGACATGCTTTTACCTTGGATCAAAAGGAAGTTCTCTTCACCCTCTCCATCAATCAATGTAGTGAGAGATCTTTCGAATAGGAAATGATCCTCAGAGAGCTTTCCACCATCCAATTTGCCACCTACGCAGCCACCAATTTCCTCTACATGGTTTAAATGTTTCTTCAAGTAGGATGCATCTTCAGTGCTTACAGAGGCAAATATAGGTTCCAACCTATTCCAAAATTGCCAAAATTGAGAAGGGCAAGTTTGATTCAACGAATTTGGAGCAAAATTTGGAGCTGCAAGTAATGTTTCATGTTCGTCTTCTAGTTCAATTGTGAATTCTGAATACCCACCATCCATCTTCTGCAAATTATACCATTGTTTGTGTGTGGGGCCCGCATGAAGAGTTGGCACACTGATATTATCTCCTAGGGTGCCGAGGTCAAGGACGATGCTGATGTCAAGGAAAATCATGTGCCCAATAACACCTATGCTTCCAGAATTTTGAAACGATTGAAAAGGTTGTTCTAGCATGCTATCAATGTAAGTTTTTCTGCGAAATCGGAAGCTTGGTTGTATCGGTTTCAAACACATGAAACTGGTTTGAAGCTTCGGGTCCCTAGCATCAGCAAGACTTCCATACATATGTTCGTACAGATGCTTTCATCGCTTGATCTTTCAATGGTTCAACTTTCACTTCCTCCACCGCCACTTCAATCTGTGCTTCGTTCTGGTCTTGCGTCGCTAGCTGCGATGTCACCGGAGTCAACCCCTCTGCCAAGATCGGCTTCTTGACCACCTCTTCGACGACGAGGCCCTCAACTTTTTCCGCCCCCATCATCTTCTCCAAACGCTCCTTTAGGAGCACCCATAATTCTCTTAGCGTCATCGATGATAGGTCTGCCATAGAATCGTCGGCTCTGATACCAGGTTGTTACGTTCTTGAATTGAGATTAATACAAGAACGCAATGATTATAAAGTATTAGAGAATCAACTTCCTAATAAGACTTAAAGCTATTATGGTAAGAATGAATCTACCCCTAATTCTGAAATCTACTCCTTATTGATGAACCTACCCCTTAACCCTCCTACGATACACTTTATTGAGCATAACATTACTCCCCTCCTCCACTAAGAGCTTGTCATCAAGCTCTTGTTCTAGGTATGCCCCGAGAAGCTTGGTTGGGCCCACCCACATCGATCCATCTTCATCATCTCCAGGATCCAAAATATATGATATTATTGATAATATCCAATATATTTTTTCTCAATTGTCACACTTGCATGTCCTGCGTGAGGAGTGACCAGATTGCCTTGAGTCTCAAGTAGAGACCATTCTTTAGTTTGCAAATCTAACACCTGGACATCAATGTAGAATATTGAGTGAGAGCACACGCCAAAGACTAAATGGTTGCCCTCTCCATGTACTGCAGCTGTGTGGTCCAATTTGGGATATTTTCCACTTTCACTGTGCAGTTGTTTCCTTGCCTCTTTCAATCGATATGTGGCCTCCACTGTGTGAAATGGTAAGCTGATTGTTTTGGACTGATCAGAAAGAGATTTGCAGACTGCCTGCTTCCACCAGAGGCCATATGTCGAGAACTTGAAACCCTTTGAAGCATCAAATTTCTCTACACCTCTTACAAGTCCTTGACGTCCTTCATTAACGAGATCCTGGAGGTTCATCCTTCCACAGCTCTCTTTAAGCTCCTTATGAACCTTCTCTAACTTCATTGGATCCTTTTCTGGCGGTCGACCCCTTGATTCCTGTCGAACAGCTCGTCCTCGTTGACCTTCCCATCACGGTTGTTGGTTTTCAGCACCAAAGGAGCAGAAGTAGGATCATCATCCATCACTGTCCCCTGCGCAACTGTTTGTAGCGGCTCCGCTGCGGGTGGTGGTGGCAAGACCTCAGGTGCGCCCACGGTTAATTGCAGATCTGCTACTTTGGTCTGCCCATGGGTCCAGTTTTGTTCTTCACCAAACAGTTCGCTCTGAGATTCTTTCAGAGGTGCTTCAGTCTCGACGCTAGAATACGAGATTTCTTCCTCGGAGGGTTTGGTTGGCTCCTTGCCTTCTCCGAAAGGAGCGGAGACCTCGACGACGATCTCCTTGATAGCCTCCTTGGTATTACTGCCATCCTCGTACATCTCAGCTATCTTCTCGATCACTTTGGTCGTCTTCTCAATCACCTACTCGACCACCTCTTCGACGACGTCAACATCAACAATTTCCGGCGCCGGAGGTGGTGTTTCCTCTATCTTCTTTGGGGGCTCCTCCTCCATCTTGTTCATACGCTCATTTAGAAGCACCCTTAACTCTCTTAGCGTCATTGTGGACAAGTCCTCCATAGAATCGTCGGCTCTGATACCAAGTTGTTATGAACTCGAATATTGAAAGACTAAGAACACAAGAATGTATGCAAATAGGAAAGCTTACTTCCTAATCAACCCTAATCTCTCTAGGAGACTAAGATTAATTTTTGGAAGCTTCTCCTATTTCATTAATGTTAGGTTATAAAGTCTAGGTCAACGGGTAGTCAATCTAGAATTTATCTCCCACTAATGAAATGTCGGGTTCAGTGTTCCTAGGACTAGTCATTCTGATACATGCCCTTCTACTCCCTTGGGGTAGTCGTTCTGATATATGTCCTTCTCTTCTCTCCTTCTGATCTCCTTTCCTTCTCTCCTTCTGACCTCCTTTCCTTCTCTCCTTCTGACCTCCTGAGGCTTGTACTTCTTACCCCTGGGGCTTGTCCTACTGCTCTATGCTCTTCTGCTTCCTTGGCTCTCTTCTCCTTGCCACCCTGCAAGAGGGGCAATACCAGGCACAGAGGGGGGGTGGTGCCTGATGAACCCTCTCCGATGCCTAAGTCAGTACGGTTTTAGAGAGATAAAGCTAGAGAGATGTCAGAGCAAAATTGTGCAACTTGCCAAGATGATCAAATGAATAGTGGAGGTGGGGTATTTATAGGCAACGGTGTCATTAAGGTGGCTTAATGACATCGTTAACCTTTAAACACAGTTAATTAACCTTTAAACGCATAATTAGGACCTTAGGATACGGAGAAGGTAGGCGGAATAAACCGAGTGTGGGAGTCCAAGGGTGGTGCCGGGGCCCTTGGGGGGAGGGAAATCCGACCCCCAAGGGTAGGGGTTGGGTGAGGGCACCCAACCCCTCCTAGGGAGGATGGGGTTGGCCAACCCCATCCCCCCTAGGGGAGATCGGGTTGGCTGACCCGATCTCCCCTAGGGGAGGTCGGGTGTGGCCACCCAACCTCACCTAGGTGAGTTTGACTCGGCCGGACGAGCGCTTCGGCCTCGTCCGAGCCGTTGGTGTTCTCGCGAAGTGTTCGGGTTGAAGTTTCGATTTACAATCATTAACGGGGTGATAAAAATATAACGATTCGGAAGTCAACGGGTTCAAATTGGGCGTATATCCATCACATGCCCCCGAGTCAACCAATGGCCTAACCCTTGATTGACTCTATTTCCGGATGGTATGACACGCGCAATTTGAAACCGGGATTTTACCTTTCATCTGAATGCTTACTTACCCGTGGATGCGTGCCTCTGACTCTGCCCCCTGCCTTATGAGATAGACGAATTGTAAACGTCAGAATAGCACGGACACGTGCCTAGGCACGCGTCCGTCTGAGATGGGAGTAATAAATCTATCCCTGTTTCAGGCGTATATACGAAAAATACACGCTCGCATTAGGATGCAATACGAATACAAATAAGTGACTTATGCTTCAATTTCATGCCGGGATTTGCCTAAGTGGAGAAAAATTTCAATTTTGGCCCAAAATTTTTCTAAGTATGGGATACTAGAAAATATGCCTATAGGATGTTAACTAGGAGTGAACATGGACATATCATGAACATGAGGATGCGTACTAGCATACATGCAAGTAGGAACATAAGGATGGGGGTGAGTAGAGACATGCTGCGATTGTAGTCATGAATGTATGCATAAATATATGGCGGTCATGTGCATGGACGTCTAAATGTTTGAACACACGGGAGTGTGTATGTGGGCATGCATATGAGTGCAAGCATGAACACGTATGTATGTATGGACGGTTGTGATATAAGCATGAGTGATGACATTGATGTACCTGTAGATGTTAATCATGAATATGAGCATAAGTGCAAAGGTGAGAGCATAGACCTCTCCTTTACCTGAGGGTGGGAAGCCACTCAATGAGACACAACGTTCCGCCTCCCTTGTACTAGCGTGAGCATTGTCCATTAACCTCGACCTTCGGCATGTGTAACATTTTTCCTTCATTCGTTGGAGCGTGTGTATAGCTCTTGACCTTTACCCTGCAATTTGTTCCCCATAAAAGTGAGGGTGAAAATGCTTGCCAGTTTTCTTCTTACCGCCACGAGCGAAGGGGTCTATTGACATGTGTTAAGGGTTGACCCTTCCTTCGGATGTACTGGAGCGTTGCTCCATTTGGGGAAACTAAAAGTTCGCCCTCTTCCCTTGGTGTTAAGGTTGCCCCCGTAGTAGGCGTATCTCGCCCCTCCATGAGCAAGGGTCGATCTTTGCGTTGGTTGCTCGTATAGATGACTCACTTTTGGGAAGCTTTCTTCTTCAGACAGGGAGACCGTTGAATCGGATGAGAGGGAAAAACTCTCTAGTTCTGCTTATCAGGTCAAGAAATTTTCTAAGTCAGGGAAGGCTGCTAATGCTTCCAGTATGTTCTCATTCCATTCTCTTTTCTTTGTGATATACTTATGATTGTTCTCATGTTGCTTCCTTCTTGTTGTTAGAGCGTTCTCCCCTGGTTACCGAATGGTTCTTGCAGTGGGCGAGAGTTCAAGTCAATCTAAATCCAAGGCGTGAAAACCTGACTCTGAGGTCGGGCCCTCGGCTGCCAAGGAGAAGGAAACCGCGAGAGGCTCTCCTTCCAGTGCCCCCTTGCTGACTCCCTCTCATGATAAGGAGGTAGTGGTTGTAGAGGCGCTCTCTTTGCTTGACAAAGGGAAACAACCTGTGGTTGGCGATGGGGTGATCATAGGTCTTGATGTCTCTTCTCTATCCTCTGCCCCCCAGCCGAGGGGTCGAGTCTCAGGTTCATTTCATCTTCATGTAGATTTGACGACTTTTGAAGGTGTCTTTGGCTTTCCTATGGGTTATGTTATTAACCCCTGCGTTGAAGATTTTTCTTTTTCGTTGAGGATCCTTTCTCTTGTCATGGTTCTGATTAAGATAGCAGATTCTTGGTTGGGAGTTTGGTGGAGACTGTTCTTGAGTTATCCTCTACTAGTATCGTAGTTGTGATCGTTGTGGGGATCGTTTTGTTATATGCCCTCAATAGTGCTTGTCGTGATTCTTTGCTTCATGGTTGATTTCATGAGACATGGAGGTTGTCTTCATAATGAGGACGTCTCCTTCCTAGTATCCCCCAGTGGGTTGAAATATAAGTGCCTACCTTTGATGAGCGTATGGAGAGTGTTGTTTTTCCCTTTTTCTTGAACCTCCTTCTAAGGCTAGGCGTAGCCTTTTGATGTTCGTGGTCGGGATGATGTCTTTACAATGTATGTCTTTGACAGATGTTTTACGATGTGCTGCCATGATAATCACTTCGAGGTATGTGGGCATGATAGCCACTTCGTGATGTGTGGGAGTGATAGCTCTTCTTTAGTGTGTGGACATGATAGCCACTTCAAGGTATGTGGACATGATAGTAACTTCAAGGTATGTGGACATGATAGCCACTTCAAGGTATGTGGACATGATAGCCACTTCAAGGTATGTGGACAAGATAGCCACTTCAAGGTATGTGGACATGATAGCCACTTCAAGGTATGTGGACATGATAGCCACTTCAAGGTATGTGGACATGATAGCCACTTTAAGGTATGTGGACATGATAGCCACTTCAAGGTATGTGGACATGATAGCCACTTCAAGGTATGTGGACATGATAGCCACTTCAAGGTATGTGGACATGATAGCCACTTTAAGGTATGTGGACATGATAGCCACTTCAAGGTATGTGGACATGATAGCCACTTCAAGGTATGTGGACATGATAGCCACATCACGATGTATGGAGTTGTGCTTTAGTATTCTTTTCTCATTGGAGAGCCTTCATTGCTATAGTTGCTTTTTGTTTAGGCTATGCTTGTTGGGTTAGGTCTCGATGTCTCGTCTTGTCGGATGTTGTATCCTTTATGCTCTTTAGATGTCTCATTCATGAGTTGTGCTTGACGATGTTCAAGTCTGATACGAGCATAGGTCACGCGAGGGCGACATGCAAGACAATAACGTTTGTCGGAGGTTGATTTGTGCGACTTGTAAGGCAATTCTCTTTTTGATGGGTCGAGTTTATTTTGAGAGCCTTGAACTTTGGATTTCATGTCTTTGCTATCCTCCTTGGTGGTGTTGGGTTCCTTTGAGATACTTCTCTTGACTTGTGCTATGGATGGTAGGATAACTCGCTACTTTTCATGATAACCTCTTGTGCTTCTATGTATGATCCTTTGGTCATGGACTTCTCCTTTGTATATGCTTTCCTTTCCTTATCTTTCTTTTGTGCTTTTCTTCACATCATACCTGCTATCTCATCAAGAAAAAACATTATGTGTTCTTTATACAACTTTACTTTGCAATTATTTTCTCATGGAATCCTTCTCAGTACGGTGCGATGATCTCTTCTGATACCCTTTAAATGGTATATGTGGTACTGTTAGACCAAAGATACGCTCTTGGTGGGCGTCGAATCTGTTCACGAGACAGGCTCTCGGATGGCACTTAACGTTTCACAGGATGGGCTCCCGGAGGGCGCAAGTTAGACCGAAGATACGCTCCTGGTTGGCGTCGAGAACTGTTCACGAGACAGGCTCTCGGAGGGCACTTAACGTTTCACAGGATAGGCTCCCGGAGGGCACAAGTTAGATCAAAGATACGCTCCTGGTTGGCGTCGAAAACTGTTCATGAGACAGGCTCTCGGAGGGCACTTAACGTTTCACAGGATAGGCTCCCGGAGGGCACAAGTTAGACCAAAGATACGCTCCTGGTTGGCGTCGAAAACTGTTCACGAGACAGGCTCTCGGAGGGCACTTAACGTTTCACAGGATAGGCTCCCGGAGGGCACAAGTTAGACCAAAGATACGCTCCTGGTTGGCGTCGAAAACTGTTCACGAGACAGGCTCTCGGAGGGCACTTAAATTTTCACAGGATAGGCTCCCGGAGGGCACAAGTTAGACCAAAGATACGCTCCTGGTTGGCGTCGAAAACTGTTCACGAGACAGGCTCTCGGAGAGCACTTAACGTTTCACAGGATAGGCTCCCGGAGGGCACAAGTTAGACCAAAGATACGCTCCTGGTGGGCGTCGAAACTGGTAGTTTGAAATCTACCTCAAGATACGCTCTTGGGGGCGTCGAATCTGGTAGTGTTTTTTCTACCTCAAGATACGCTCTTGGGGGCGTCGAATCTGGTAGGTTGCAAATCTACCTCAAGATACCCTCCTGGGGGCGTCGAAATTCGTAGTTTTTGGAAACCACTCTCAAGATACGCTCTTGGTGCGTCGAAGGTCGTAGTATAGAAACTACTCTCAAGATACGCTCTTGGGGGCGTCGAAGGTCGTAGTATGAACACTACTCTCAAGATACGCTCCTGGGGGCGTCGAAATTCGTAGTTTTTGGAAACCACTCTCAAGATACGCTCTTGGGGGCGTCGAAATTCGTAGTTTTTGGAAACCACTCTCAAGATACGCTCTTGGTGCGTCGAAGGTCGTAGTATTGACACTACTCTCGAGATACGCTCTTGGGGGCGTCGAAGGTCGTAGTATAAAAACTACTCTCAAGATACACTCTTGGGGGCGTCGAATCTGTTCGCGGGATAGGCTCCCGGAGGGCACAGGGTTCGTAGTTTTAGAACTACTCTCAAGATACGCTCTTGGGGGCGTCGAATGTGTTCGCAGGATTGGCTCCCGGAGGGCTCATAATATTACCTTATCTTGTGTCCTTTCTCATGTAGGGTGCGTCTTTGGTATGCTTTTCGAGTCTTTACTTGACTTTTCCTTTTATGATATTGCATGCTACCACGCTTTTCCTTCAATGTGGGAGATCACCTCTCGAGGGCGATGTTTGTGTGTTGCCAACTTAGGACGAGTTCGTATAGGGAGTTGATGATGTTTTCCTCTTATGTGACCTCTTCTAGGAGAAGTGGTATTGCATGTTCTTGTGATCTTCTGCCTCTAATCTCTTCTTTTATACCTAGGTGGACTACCAAGCACTTATTCGTTTGGTGCCCCCCAAGTTGCTTGGTTGTCATACCGCCTTTCATATTTGGCCGTTGAAGGCCCCTCGTTCATTTTCTTGGTTGGGTACCCCTTATGCTCGGGGCTCCCTTGTCTGCTTGTTTGAATGCGATGAGTATCCCTTGTAGGATTTACTCTTTCTCATGCTTGCTTGTTTCAGTCATAGGCATGGTTTGGATAATGCCTTTGTCGAATGTATCTTTAGGGATTGGGTGGAGAGCTTTTTCTTTGGGTGGGTGGGGGTGATTTTCATTCTCTTGATAACCAGGATGCGGCAGTGTCTGTATCCTAGGGGTGCTTGTAAATTCTTTCCCCCCTTGCTTGTGCTTTAGGTTGAAAAGCTCTCTCATAGAATGGCGTCTTGAGTTGTTAATCTCATAGGTGTGTTTCAGACTAGTCAATCTGATCCATGCTCTTTGCTCGTGCATGGGGGGGGGGGGGGGGGGGTCTGACCGGGCTGTGATAATCTTGGAGTGTTGTGGCACTTAGTGTGCTTTGCCTTTTCCTTTACATTGGAGTATTCTTCAATGCCTTTAGGGAGTGTCACATTGGTCATGCTCCTCCCACCTTGAATCTTGATTATAGACTTCCTTTGAATTAGGACTTGAACCTAAAAAGGATGTTTTCCTTTAGGTTTGCAAGTGATGCTCCATGATTTTCCATGGGTTTGCCCCCGTATTGGCTATTCCTTGTTGGATAGCTTCATTAGAGACTGCATTTGTATTGTGTACGTATACGTGTTTGAGGTGTGTTGAGCTGACAAGTCCCTCCTTTTTCATTTTGTCATATCCTTCATTCACCATGTATTCGGCGTATGGCCTTAAAGGCGGGATATTGTTCTAGTGTCCCTTTTACCGGGGTTCTCCTCTTGATGGGATGCCAGAGTCAAATGTCTTATCATTTGCAGACAAGGTGGTTGATCAGGATCTGCGTCTAGTGTGGGGGTCGATCTTGAAACCTTACTCCCCAAGCTTTTGAGCTCTTCTTTGGTTGATCTTGTAGAACTATTATCCTGCCCTAAGGTTCTTGATAGGAGATGTATCTCCTTTTCATACTCTAGTTGTTGCACTATCTCTTTTGCTAATCTTGCATCTCTAGAGTTTCTCTCTTGGTGCATGGCTTCAATGACAGGATTTTCTACCGATGTTTATTCTATTAGGACTTGTATCCTTGGTTGCCTTCCTTTCTTGTGAGATGTCGAAGGAGTGTTTGTGAACACTCCAATGTGTCGTACTTGGTAAAGGTATGAGCCTTAATCTTTATGGCGCTGTCTTGAATCTTCGTGTACCTATCTCTGATGAACATGTTATTCATTACATGTATAGTACGGAGTCCAAGGATCTCCGGGTTAGGATCATAGTTTGAGAACAGAGACATAGTCATCTATTAGATAACCTCTTTATCTACGGAGTTTATTTTTGCAATGATAAATGCAAGGATACTTGTAAGGATACTTGTAAGGATATGTGTAAGGATATGTGTAAGGATATGTGTTCCATCCTTATTCCTGGTTCATTTGCAGTGCCGTGTCCCTAATGGGTGTGTTGGTGTTCTGACCACCTTTACTAGTAGGGGGTCCTTTGGTATTAGGTATGCCTGACTCTTCTCTAGTATCATCAATGGTTGGTCATGGGAGATGTCTGACGGACTCCCTTCATGCACTATGGTTCTCTTCATGTCAAAGTTTGTGATTCCCTTTCTTATGACTAATATATCATTGTGTGGAAATACTATGTTTTCCATATCCCTTTTTAAAAGCTTGATGATGGTGTCACCATTCTTCCTTTGCTAGGTTTGGTGTCCTTGAGCATTTTTTATGGAAGTGTATTCCATTACCTGGGATGAGCTTACTAGGTGAAATCATAAAGATCCGCTGGAGGTGTTTGTCTCTGATGGTGGGTGTTGCCCATGTGATATGGTTTCCTCCATTTTTTAGAGGGATGTGTTCGCGGCTATCCCCTCTCATGCTAATGGGCATTTGTGGGGAGGGCATGTTGTAACTGGTGCCCCCCTTGCATACCAATGCCCGATGGGATCCTTTGACGGACTTGGCCCTAGGATGCTTAGTGGAAGGTTATGGTGGGGGTAATCTTTTGTGACCTTCATGGTAGTTCCTCTATAGGATGTTGGGAGTGCTCAACTTATTTTTGTAAGTGAGCCTTCCATCTTGTGACCTTTCCCAGAAACTTGACCTTATAGGTGTTCTTTGGGATTGAGGAATCTGTTGCTTGTGCATCTCTTGATTGGCGACGGCCTTTTACGGATTCTTCTAGTGGTCCACCTGTGTATATATATATCACGGAGCCCGAAGGCGTCCGGTATGGTCATTCTTGGAAAACATGTTGATATCAAGTATCAAAATCTACCCCTTTTAGGGAGTTGACTTGTTATGCAGTTAAATTAAATAAGAGGATATGGGAAGGATATGGGTGTGGGGGTGTTGATATCCCCTGCTTCCTTGGTAATGTAACTGTTTTCCTCCATTAGTCTGTGTGTATTCCTTCCACTTGAGGAATATAAGGTCGCATCCTTGCAGGACGGACTAGGTGGAGGTGTATCCTTCATGTATGCTATGTGCGATCTCACTTTACTACGTCTCTCCATGAGACTTCCCATTGTAGTAGTTATGTGCTAACGTGGTGTGATACTCTATGAGTCCCCTGTTCAAATCCTTGTCTTTTCGATTCCTCCCCTGTCCTCGGAGGACGTGTGCTAACGGTTGTCATGCACAAGGGGTTTGGACCTGTCGTGCTGTATCATGGGTAGGTGGTTGCCTTGTTGTGTTGTTGGGACTATGTCCTTCCCTTTGATCTTTCCTTGGTATGTCCCTTAGTCATGTCCATGGTGATACGGACTGTATGTGTACATTGCCAGGGTGGATGTTGGAACTCCTATATCCTTGTTGGTCTGGCATGTATGTCTTCCCTTAGTGCGGTGTATGTCCCTGTTGGGGTACTTGGTTGAATTCATACCTCCTTGGAGGTCTTGACTGTCTATCTGCCCCCAGAGGGGTGTATGCCCTGGCATCCTGTTGTGTCTGTTGCTGCCTTGGAGGCACAGACTGCTGCCTTCCCCCTGGGGGTGGCCTTTGGTTGTCTCTCCTTTGTTCTCCTCGATGCCCTGTTCGAAGGTGCGAGTGGCGTTCTTCCGTTGGGATTTGCTCCTCTTCATGAGCTTCTTCTCCTTCCTGTCGGTGTTGCCTTTCCTGCCTATTCCTTAGGGTCTCTCTGTAAGCTAGTAGCTCGTCCGAGGCACTCATCAGCCCTGGAGTCACTGTATGTGCTCCCTGTGTGTATGCCGGCCTTGTGTTGGTTGTGTGGGCACGATTGTCGTTCCTTTGAGTCAGTATTCCATATGGGTACCCTTGAGGTTGTGCCTCATAGTGATATCCCTGTGGAGGTGCCGTGTATTGGGATGACACTCCTTGTTGCCCCCCTGTCCCTGTGGCTTCCTAGTCAATGGAGTTGAAGCTGTGGAAGACTCATCCCCAGTTGGGCGTGAAGGTCCTCTCTCCTGGTTGTTGGGCTGGGGTGCCTGTGGGGTTACTTGAGGCTCTGGGTGTGCAGGCTGTTTCTCTGGGTTAGTCTGCCTTGCTGGAGGTATATGTTGTCTTTCTTGCCTATTGCCCCCAGGTGGGCGGTGATGCCTAGACACCAAGCTGTTCGTCATTGCTCTTGTTATTGTCAGGCTTTCTGTTCGAAGCCCACAGACGGCGCCAAGTGTTAGGTTATAAAGTCTAGGTCAACGGGTAGTCAATCTAGAATTTATCTCCCACTAATGAAATGTCGGGTTCAGTGTTCCTAGGACTAGTCATTCTGATACATGCCCTTCTGCTCCCTTGGGGTAGTCGTTCTGATATATGTCCTTCTCTTCTCTCCTTCTGATCTCCTTTCCTTCTCTCCTTCTGACCTCCTTTCCTTCTCTCCTTCTGACCTCTTGAGGCTTGTACTTCTTACCCCTGGGGCTTGTCCTACTGCTCTATGCTCTTCTGCTTCCTTGGCTCTCTTCTCCTTGCCACCCTGCAAGAGGGGCAATACCAGGCACAGAGGGGGGGTGGTGCCTGATGAACCCTCTCCGATGCCTAAGTCAGTACGGTTTTAGAGAGATAAAGCTAGAGAGATGTCAGAGCAAAATTGTGCAACTTGCCAAGATGATCAAATGAATAGTGGAGGTGGGGTATTTATAGGCAACGGTGTCATTAAGGTGGCTTAATGACATCGTTAACCTTTAAACACAGTTAATTAACCTTTAAACGCATAATTAGGACCTTAGGATACGGAGAAGGTAGGCGGAATAAACCGAGTGTGGGAGTCCAAGGGTGGTGCCGGGGCCCTTGGGGGGAGGGAAATCCGACCCCCAAGGGTAGGAGTTGGGTGAGGGCACCCAACCCCTCCTAGGGAGGATGGGGTTGGCCAACCCCATCCCCCCTAGGGGAGATCGGGTTGGCTGACCCGATCTCTCCTAGGAGAGATCGGGTTGGCCGACCCGATCTCTCCTAGGAGAGATCGGGTTGGTCCACCCGATCTCCCCTAGGGGAGATCGGGTTGGCTGACCCGATCTCCCCTAGGGGAGGTCGGGTGTGGCCACCCAACCTCACCTAGGTGAGTTTGACTCGGCCGGACGAGCGCTTCGGCCTCGTCCGAGCCGTTGGTGTTCTCGCGAAGTGTTCGGGTTGAAGTTTCGATTTACAATCATTAACAAGGTGATAAAAATATAACGATTCGGAAGTCAACGGGTTCAAATTGGGCGTATATCCATCAATTAACACCATACTCTTTATAGAGAGACTACAAGATCTCCTACAATATATTATTACCTAATAAGGACTTTGACTAATATAGTAAAAATGAAGATACCCTTATAATGAATATATCTCTAATAAAGACCAGATTACTTCTAGCCACTATTATCGACCATAACACTAGGTTTAAAAATAAATACCTCAAAAATTTTGTCCTCTAACCGATGGAACCAACTAAAAATATCGAAACTGTAGGCCCAGAACTAGACTTCGCAAAAACTACGAAAACCTACCCCAAAAATTGAAGACTTTAATAGGGAGCTGGTAGGGGCGAATGCCATAAAATTTGCAAAGTTGGAAAAGGTCGGGGCAAAGGGAAACCCGCCACGATCTGACTAGGATAAGTTATTACATCCCCTTCAATAGGAGAATAAACAACTTGTTGCTGCCAAGATAACGATGACACTGTAAGTATATGGTGATAGACGCCATAATTAGTAGCCCATAATATATATAGTTTACCTAAGAAAATTAGGTATATGTCACATTAGGGTAATTGGGCTAGACTCAAATCTCATTTGACATGAGAGGCCCAAAATTGGGCCTCCCTATGCACAGTGGCCGACAAAATTATGGTGTGGGCAAAGTGGACTTTTGTCCACTTTGCTATTCCTACAAATACAAGGTGTTAGGGGATTTTTAGGATTAATCACTATTCCCTCATTAAGAGAGAAAAACCCTCAACCCACACCCTAGTAGTTTCGGCCAAACCCACCATTTCCCAAGGGTGTGCCAATTTTCTTTCCAAGCAAACACTCCAGAGATCTGTCCCCGTGCCAATAATCGATCAGAGGCTTTGCTGTGGAGCTTGTACCGCGTAGGGATTCTATAACAAGAACCTCTACGGGTCCCGACCGGAGGATCGTGAACTCTCTCCTGAGAAGATCTTGGGTCTACGGATCATCTTAAAGGTATGTGCGAATCTTCCGTTGCGTAATTCCAATTACTAGCATGTACCTTGTTTAAATATCCGTAGTGATTAATCCACGTAATCTTACAGTGGTATCAGAGCCTGTATTAGGATAAATTGGTGTTCTCGAAAATTTTAAAAGAAAATTTTAAATTTTTTCAATTTTTTTTGGTTATTGGTGAATCCGAAATTTTCTTGATGTTCTTGGTTAATTTGATGTTCATGATCTTCAAGAAAAGTGTAATAGTTATCAAAATCAAACATTGGATTGTAGATCTTATTAAAATTTGATCTTGAAATTTGACCAATTGTTCCCAATATGGTGTTTGTGCCAATTTTTTAAAGAATTTACTAGGTAAATTTTTTAATTTCTTGGTCACCAAGCTAGTAAATTTTTTTTTTTTAAAGAATTCGTAGCTCTCTTAAAGAATGCATAAGAGGTTGTCTGGCTAAGGAGATTAATGATTGCCCTGCTTGACGCTGAGGACGGGAGTAAGCCTTTGTACATTTACTCTAACAGTCAAGCAGCGATTTGGGCAATCAGAAATCCTAAGTATCATAGTAGGACTAAACATATTGATATAAAATATAAATATGCGAAAAGTGTTTTAGAGGACAAGTTGATCACAGTTGAATTAACGCCTTCTTAAAACATGGTTGCGGAACCATTAACTAAACCTTTACGCAAAGATAATTTGGAAAATCACGTAAAACTGCTTGGCTTGCGTAGAGTTTAGAAGGCTTGTGATGTGTCAGTAACATTTTTGAACTCGAAGTAATGTTTGAATAAAAGATTGCTGAATTGTGTTTATGATTTACGACGTCATAATGGCATTTTTACATCGGATGGAAGGTCTATAAACTAGTCGTTGGAGTGTGAAACCTCCTAATGAAATATGTCGAATGTGGACCTTGCCTTATCACACGAGCTCGGTCGTCTTGATGGAAAGGATTCATCAGCCATATCAAGACCGGCTAAGAACCATGAGATTTCGAAAGAAAATCCTGGTTAAGCAAATCGATCATTTGGTTTCGCCGTGACGAACTCAGTTCGTCTATAACCACATTCTGGGCTAGATGGGAATCTAAGATAGCACATGAAATTCCTACTCCTGATATAAATTCAGGTTATGTTGTAGACGTGCACTTCATATGCGCTTGTCACGTTCGACCACACGGTTAGGCTCGGTTGTGTTAAACGAAATCTTCCGAGATTTTGAAGGTCACAAACTTCTTCACCTTTAACATGTGATTGATCCCGGGTGCTTTATCAAGGAGCACCGAAAGTACCCTAATCACTAAAAACTCATATCCAAGGTTGGACTCAATGTTCGCTCCCAGGGTTACGAGCGTAGTGCTGAACAAAAAGGCCAAGTTACAACGTTTTGGGCACCGGTTGAGTTCAACTAAGGATGTGAATAATGGGGATGGTCATGTACATCTGTAATTCTCCGACACTTGTATTCACTAGGTGGCCACAAACCGAATATTAGTTAAAGGTTGTGAATACTTGAGCGGATGCCTTGGAGAAGTATCCCTATGTGGAACTAGGAAATGGAGAATAACAATTGACCAGGGGTACAACGCAGCACAGATTAGTAACATGTTGATGGCATGACAGGGAATCAACTTTCCGCTGACTCTACACTCTTAACCGATGAGTACCATGATGTCAGTTGTGTCTGTCGGTCGCACGACAAAATTCGTATGAACAATACGGGAACAAGATTGGATCACGAATGGATATTTATATGTTGGTCTACAACGTATTAATAGCCACCCTCCCATTCCAGCGAGTGGGAGCTGTTTGCATTTGGTGTATATGGGTCACCGTAATTGGGAGCCCATTAATACAAGCCCAACATATTAAGGATATTTTCAATTAGACACATAAGGGATTTTAGGTCAGGCCAAAATCTTTATGAGCCATAATTGGCCAAAAAATGGGCCAAGCCCAATTAGTGCTAATATTCGGTCAAACTAGGGTAAACCCTTTGGGTGGGTTTTGCTCACCTCCTCTTATAAATAGCAGGTGTTATGAGATTTCTTAGGGTTGGTCACTCTATCCCTTTTAGTTTACTAGACAAGAAATCCCCCTCCCTAATATTTGTGAGGTTCGACCGAAGGTGTGGTTACACAAGGAGGTGTCGAAATTGTGTGAACAATTTACCCCATAGAGATTCGTTATCCGAATTGAAGAGGCTTTGTTGTGGAGACAATTGCATACAGATTTTTCCTTAACAAGAGTTCCTGCAGGACCCGGTCGGCACATCGAGAACTCCCTCTGTGACGATTCTTGGGCTACAGAAGATTAACCGGTAAGTTCCCATTCCGCTGCGTAATTAGTTACCTGGCATGTACACGTGTTTTAATCCGTAGGAACTATCCCATAATTCCAAAAAAAAAAAATTAGGGTTAATGAAATAGACACTGAATTTATAGGATACACGAAAGAAAATAAAGTAGTGAAAAGTAAAAATGAAAGGTATTTGTAGGATATAGGTGATGGATATGTGCCCAATTCGAGTTCGTATTTATATTTCGGGCCTCGTAAGCACGTCAAAATTACATCTCGACTTGAAAAACGTCTCCCAAAGGGTCAAAACGGTCAGGAAGCGCGTTACGCGCGTCCGGACCGGACCTCCGGATTGCATTGCAACCCGGACCTCCGGGTTGCAGCAATCCGGACCTCCCCGAATTGCCCAAATTCGACGAGGTCCGGATTGCACTACGGGTATTGTGCGATTACCGTTTTCGCGATTACCGTTACGTGTAGAGAAGTCGAGTTCGCGCATTGCCAATATTGATGACGGTTACCGCTTGCTTTTGAACCGTCATCAAACCGCTTTAAAACCGGGTCCGGTCCCAAGGAAGCCTATAAATAGGAGGCCTTGGCCACCCATTTTCACACATCCTCTCATTTGCCCAACTTTGGTATTTTGAGCTCCGACTTCTCTCTAGAAATACTTTCTCTCTCTAGAATTACCTTTTTAGCCCTATTGTGACTTAAGCATCGGAGAGGGCTCCACTAGCACCACCCCCCCCTCTCCGTGCTAGTACTGGCCCTTTGTGCAGGAACCGACGCCCCAGACGTTCGGACTTGTGCACAGACCACCGCCTTTTGAGACTCAGACGCCTCCTGAGACACAACCGCCTTTTGAGACACAGACCTTTCCGAGACTCAACCGAACACTCGTCAGTGGCACAAACCTCTTTCAGACGAAGGGTTACAGCCCGAAAACCCGCTCAACCATTCAGACAGACGCGTCCCCACGACCCAGTTCATCCAGGACGCAACATTGGCGCCGTCTCCGTGATTCGAACAAAAGCTACCATACCGCAAAGACATGACGAGTGATCGCAACCCTCCCGAAGAGGTTAACGCGAGAAACACAAGGAAAAGGCCTGGACGTCCTTAGAAGTCTCCGGCAAACAAAAGAGCAGGAGGTCAGAGGCCAGCCAGAAGCCAGTCGGGACCTTCCCACATACCGAGAGCTACTTCCGTAGCTTCATCCATGCCAACCGAGGATGTGCCCGACGCACAGCACAACCACCAAGAGCCAAGGGACGAGCATCGCTCACCCCCACCGGGTTTCGAGCCAGAGATGCATGATGATGAATCTCAGACAGATATGCCGCAAGGCGAACAGCAAACGGGAGCAAACCTGATGCCTACCGTTACTCCAGCAATGATGGCTGCACTGGAAGAGTTACTCGCATTCCGCGAGTCACTAAAAAATCAAGGATATGCGGCTCAACCACCTCCAACCGCTCAAGACACTACCCGCCAGGGCAATCCTTTCCAGGGCAGAAACCAACATGCAAGATATGAACCCGCTCATTCATACACTCCTTCCCAAGGAGCCCGTCATTGGAGGAATGAAAGGCAACCCCCATACCACCGCCCACAGCAGCCAACGAGGGATGATCCCTTCCAGGCCACAAGCAGAGATCAATCTGACATCTACCATAACAATGGTAGGCAAAATCCTTCAACAGGTTATGCTGAGCCTGTAAAAGGGTTTACCGCCGAGATGTTAGAAGAAATTGTTGAGAAGAAGATGAAGGAAGCAAAGATGAAGGGTATGCACGCACTTGAAGAAAGGGCGTCACATCCGTTCGCGGACCACCTTGTGAACAGTCGTGTCCCAGACTCACTATACCGGATTGGAGGAGATCTCTATTGCGGAAAAGGAGATCCAGTAGAACATGTGCAGAAGCACGAGGCCTCTCTGCTAGGCAGAACGAAGAACCCACACCACTTTGCAATGACGTTTTCACAAACTCTTGCCGGGACCGCGGCACACTGGTTCTTCTCGCTGCCATGCGGAAGCATCACTTCATGGGCGGACCTGAACGCTAAATTCATTCAACGATACATGGGCGAGCGCACATTGCTGAAGGGATCAAATGCTCTGGACGACGTCCAACAGCAAAATGAAGAATCTCTCGCTGACTACTACGTTCGCTTCAACCAGAATATCTCCGATATTCAGTGGAACCTGACGGAAGGAGAGATAGTTCGAGCATTCATTCGAAACCTCGGACGAAGAGGCTATGCCCTAGCAGAAAAGATGGCAAAGCGCCCAGCTGAAACTATGGAAGAGCTAGCCGCAAGAGTTAAAGAATACGTGGACCTCGAAAGGTTCAGAAGCCAGAACAAAGCAAAAATCTCTGCTGCAAAGGCGAAAGAAAACCCAAAGCAGAACCAAGCATAACCACACTCAAGTGGTCAGCAAGGAAGAAATTGGCAGCCTCAGCCAAAAAGGCCTTTTCAAGGAGATTTCCAAAAGCCGAAAGAAGTAAACCTCGCTGACTGCATTCCTTTGAATGCCCCGCTATCCGTGATATTAAGAGAGATGAAGGATGCGGACATGTGGAAAGAGCCGAACAATTTCAGAAAAGGCCCGTTGGGGAAAGACAAAGACAAGTGGTGTGAAAACCACGAGGTCTTCGACCACAAGACGGATAGCTGTGTCAGCCTACGTTTCCGCATTAACAACTTCTTCCTCAAGGGCGATTTGAAGCAATTTGTCGATCAAGGCGATAACCCCCCAAAGAAGGCTCAAGCAGAGTCATCAAAAAGAGGAAATAAAGGCAAAGAGAAGGTCAACGACAACCCTCCGCCAACCAAGCGAGGTGTCATCAACGTCATCCACATAGGACCTGCCGCCGGAGGAAAAGTATCTAATGCTCGGAATATTTATGCATCCCAAGCAGCAACATTGCCAAAATACGGAAAGCGCAAGCAACCAGAGCAAGAAGACGTGGTCATCCAATTTTCCAGGGAAGATTTAAAGCATATCGTTTACCCTCACGATGACGCTTTAGTCATAACCATGGACATCGACGGATATGATGTGAAAAGAATCCATGTTGATGGTGGAAGCTCCGCTGACATTCTACATGTCAAAGTCCTAGAGCAACTGGGAAGATCAGTCAAAGACTTGACTCCGGGAACCTTCTCGCTAGTCAGCTTCGCCGGAGCAGCTACACACCCCCTGGGAACAATCACGCTTCTTGTCATCCTTGGCGAAGGGTGGAAAGCATTAAACGTCAACGTCACTTTCGTCGTTGTGGAATCTCTTGGGGCCTATAATGGAATTTTGGGACGAACAACGATCAACCCTTACGTGATCGTTCCCTCTACTGTCCACCAAAAGATGAACTTCCCTACGGACCATGGGATCGGGGAAGTACTGGGCGACCAAATAACTGCAAGACGTTGTTATGTCAACGCTCTAAGAGCAAAGCACCATTTCCATGTGGCGATGATAAATTCTTTCAAGAAGCAGAAAGTCGTTGATGATGGAAGGCACGAACAAGCTGTTACAGTTTGGAAGCCACAAGAGTACATACAGTATTCACCATGGAACCAGATATGGCTCGTCAAGCAGGGTGAAGGCGAGCCAATCATGAACTACTTCAACAGATTCGCTGCTAACGCCTCTTCGGCAAAAGCAACAAGAGAGGAAGTGATAAGCGTGTTCTATGCAAACATGAATGCCAGATCCTTCCTTCTCTTCGGAAGAACTCATGGATGGCGAACAACCAGAACCATGGCAGATCTAAAAGACAAGCTCGAGACAGCAGACTTGTGCGAACAAGAACTGAGGTGCGGTACACCCCTCAGTTGGGACAAAGAAGTTCAAGCTGAAACGAACAAACAGGAGGGCGCAAGCATCAATATCGACAACATCTTCACACCGCTAAACACGGTTGCTGAAGACATTTACGTCAACTTACTCGAAAACAAGCTCCTAAGTCCACTTGTTCCAAAGACTGCTTTCTTGGGCATCAACGTTAAGGAATGGTGCAAATACCACAAGACATGGGGGCACAACACAAACATGTGTCTACCACTAAGATGGGAGATTGAAGAATGCATCGTGCTAGGCGCATTAAGGCGATTTGTTGCAGCCAACTCCGCGACATCATCGTCAAACCAACCATAAAGAGACGGGAGAAATAACTATCTTTCCGATTACTTTGCGCATTTCTATTCTAAGTTTTTCTAGTATCATCGCATTTACATGTTCTAAGAAGGAACGATCGGTTGATGCCTTCTCGAAAAAACAATGTAAATACGCTCAAGTATCTAATGAAGTCAATTTACATTTGTAGGTACATGTCTATGTCTTGCATGCTATTTTGGATTAAACGCGAAGTAACAAAACAACGCGCTTATTATCTACATCAACAATCCAAGATATTATGCCATGTGCAAGCCAAAAATCTATTACGCATTATGACAACGCTTATCATCAACAACAACTTACTCATATTCACGACTACATCAAAAAGCGTCATCATGGAACCAAAAACTTGGAGTTAAGCCCAAGATATTTTCAAAGTCAGCATGCTACAACTACATATAACGGATGATACTTGGAAAAGCTACGTTCCCAATATATACATACCTATCAGGATCCGCACCTATCGCGTCCGCACTCAGGGAAGTTTCCTACACAAACAAGGAATCCTCGTATCAGATTCCTTTACTTCATTTATCATATGCATGACTAAAAAGAAAATTTCATGACTCTATACTTTTGCAAACTTATAAAAATTGCGATTACCTGACAAAAGCAACTCTGCTCGTAGGTACATGCTACACTACAATTACTACATGGGAATTACGCCAAGTAGTAACCTATGCACAAAAATCTACTTCAACAATACAAGCTAAGCATTGTATTCAAGGAGGGATTTATGGTATACAATGCCAACATATCTATTATCTACACCAACAGGGAGTTTATTTCTCCATTCATAACATTGGCGTCTATCTCAAGAAGATGCCGGCAACACAAAGCCATCGCGCTATGTGCACAATCAACTTATATGCCGCAATGACAACTTGCGGATTAACCATCAAAATGACGACTATTCCAAAGGCGTCATCTACAAGCAATACCTTGGAATAACATCAAGGTCTATCCATCAAAATGACGACTATTCCAAAGGCGTCATCTACAAGCAATACCTTGGAATAACATCAAGGTCTACCATCAAAATGACGACTATTCAAAAGGCGTCATCTACAAGCAATACCTTGGAAAAACACCAAGGTCTACTATCAAAATGACGACTATTCCAGAGGCGTCAGCTACAAGCAATACCTTGGAATAACACCAAGGTCTACTATCAAAATGACGACTATTCCAAAGGCGTCAACTGCAAGCAATATCTTGGATTAACACCAAGATCTACTATCAAAAGTAGCATGTTGAGGTATCCTCTTTGTAAAGACAAACCCCATGTTTACTTCTAAAAAATGACATGCTGTGACATCTCTTGTTAGAGACAAATCCTCTTGTTCATAGCCTTTCCCTGGATTCAGAGCAGGATGGGAAAATACAATACGGGACTGATCACCCCATAAGTGGCGGAAGTTCTCTTGTTAGACAACGACCCCATGCTACAACAAGTGTGAATTCATGTTTAAAGGGTTCATTCTTTATGGAAAATGTCCTCTTGTTAGATGACAATCCCATACTATGAATTCCTATTTAAAAGGGCTCACCCTATACGGAAAACGTCCTCTTGTTAGATGACAATCCCGTACTATGAATTCCTGCTTGAGGGTTCACTCTTTACGGCAAAAGTCCTCTTGTTAGATGACAATTCCGTATTACAGAATTTCAAACCGTGTTGCATGGTTCCTGGACGCAGAAAGCATGCATCACAATTCATATTTTCAAAAAGTGTTACGTGGTCCCTGGACGCAGGAATCATGTATCACAAATATTTTGTCAAATATTTTATCAAATATTTTATGTATCAAATACCTTTCATAAATATTTTATCAACACGATTTTTTGCATGTATCACGAGCTTTTTAGGGTTCACAAAATACTTCTTCAAAAACCAAAATGTTTTTACGTATGCTTCCCCAACGCGGGTTGATACACGCTGGCAGGTGCGCACCCTGCTTAAAACTCATAAAATTTACAAGTCGAGTCTTGTACAACGTCGCCTTAGAGTGGAACTAAGAGACGGTATAAACTAGTATCTTGCTTAGCCAAGATAACACCTTTCAAATACACTACTTGTTAAGAAAAATTGCTATACGCAAAATACTTGGCAGGTTACAACATATATAACGGCAAGCTATTCAGGAAAGAAGGGCAACATGCATAATGCATCATGCAAGCAATCAAGAGAGCATCTCAAGTTATCAATCAAGAAGTGGCTAATGGTCACGGCTGCGGAGACTACATCTATGATTATTAGTCATCCACATCCAACAAAAACCTACAATGCGCAAGTCGCAACATCCTATGCCCTACCCATCTCGCCATGCCTTGGAATCTAACCAAGAGGGGTGATCATAACACTTAACAATAAGCGACATACAGTCGCAACTACGGACATCATGTTCATCATCTAAGGATATATATCCTATCTTCCAAGTCCAAAGCATATGGACAGCGTAGATAACTCAAGGTATGAAATATTACTAACAAGTTATCACGTGATTATTATTGAAAACAGGTCCAGGTGACGAAATATTGCAAGCAAAGGCATGAACAAAGAGTTATCAACACAACATCAACCCATTCACAAAGGGTTCAACATGCTGGAAGCAAACAGCCCTACACTAACCAATAGTTAACATCATCTCTAAGGACCTATGGCAAAGAGTTCATAATGTCAACATCAAATGCAATGTTGTCATCCACACAAAGGACACGACAAGGATGATTGTTTCAACTTTCAACACAACATAGCTCTTCAACATAAGGGCGACAATCAGCAATCAACAAATACTTACCTCAATAGGAGTAACGCTCCTCCTTGGGCCGGTCCCTCGACCGAGGGGCAGAGGACACCACTGCACAACCCTCAACTCTATTTCCTTTATCACAAGAAGGAATTAGCACGGTCATGCTCGGCATAAAGAACTAAGAATCGCTCGAGGAACGCGCCCCTGCGTCGGATCTTTCGAGAATTATGCTAAAAACAGAAGCTGCAGCCAGCAATAACTTGGAAAATTAACAAGTTCAAAGAAAATACAATGAGACTTCTTACTCACAAGCCCTTTACCGCCACCGTGTCCAAAGACTCCAAAGTAGCGGGGGCACTTGTATGGACATTCCTCTCAACAAATGGATTTCTGTACACATCAGCTATCCGCAAAGACAAGCTTTTTCCCATCAAAATGGAGATAATGGACTTATTCACGGTAACAGCCGTGGGAAGACTAATTTTGACAAGAAGACAGCAAGATCTGATATCCTGGAAAATGCAACCAACAATCCAGTTAGTGCGTAAACACGCACCAACACTTATGCAAGCATTTATGCAACAGACGCTCCATGTGAGACAACCATGTACTTACAAGACTCGTTAGTCTTCGTGCAACAAGTAACAAGCACCACGCAAGGGGGGCAACCTCTTCAACACATTAACCTTGCATGACAACATCGAGCTCGTACTCGTAGCATACAAGATTACAATGGTGGAATATTTTCTAAGTACTTTGTTCAGGATGACAGTCAGCATATTGCAAGCTGTCAGCATACAACCACTTGTCAGCATATTATCAGGAGTTGGCATATAACCTGTGTTCGCATCAAGTATACGGATACAGCATACATAGCCAGGGATGGTGAAAAGATTCTAAGTGCGGGGGCAAATACACACACATAGTGTACGTACATATATGTCGACAAGGATGCATGTCGACAAGAAGAAAATATTTTCTAAGTGTTTCCATGTACGTACATATATGTCGACAAGGATGCATGTTGACAAGAAGAAAATATTTTCTAAGTGTTTCCATGTACGTACATACATGTCGACAAGGATGCATGTCGACAAGAAGAAAATATTTTCTAAGTGTTTCCATGTGCGTCATACATGTCGTCAAGGATGCATGTCGACAAGGAGAAAATATTCTCTAAGTATTTCCATGTACATACATACATGTCGACAAGGATGCATGTCGACAAGGGGAAAATATTCTCTAAGTGTTTCCATGTGCGTACATACATGTCGTCAAGGATGCATGTCAACAAGGAGAAAATATTTCTAAGTATTTCCATGTACATACATACATGTCGACAAGGATGCATGTCGACAAGGGGAAAATATTTTCTAAGTGTTTCCATGTGCGTACATACATGTCGTCAAGGATGCATGTCGACAAGGAGAAAATATTCTCTAAGTATTTCCATGTACATACATACATGTCGACAAGGATGCATGTCGACAAGGGGAAAATATTCTCTAAGTGTTTCCATGTGCGTACATACATGTCGTCAAGGATGCATGTCGACAAGGAGAAAATATTTTCTAAGTATTTCCATGTACATACATACTTGTCGACAAGGATGCATGTCAACAAGGGGAAAATATTCTCTAAGTGTTTCCATGTACGTACATACATGTCAACAAAGATGGATCGCATACAACAAGTAGCTATGCCGCCTAAGCACACCTACGACGCTCATCGACAAAGCTCATACGACGACATCTATGGTAACAAGCATTAGATATCGTTTAAATATTTTCTAAGTGTTTTGACACGCTTGCAGAAAATGACCGACGGTCTATACATGATGCTCAACAATACATCGCCTAAGCTATCATTACCAACATACAACTATTAGCGTCAGCGCGCATAGCAAAGTCAACGAGCATAGCAAAGTCAACGCGCATAGTAAAGTCAACGCGCATAGTAAAGTCAACGCGCATAGCAAAGTCAACGCGCATAGTAAAGTCAACGCGCATAGCAAAGTCAACGCGCATAGTAAAGTCAACGCTCATAGTAAAGTCAACGCACATAGCAAAGTCAACGCGCATAGCAAAATGGATACGTGCAACAAAAGTGGCCAATGTCCCAAGAAGCTATCATGCAAGCGGTGCGACTAATGTGACGAACCGCGAAGAGCAAACACGACAACACTTAAGTAAATATTTCTCTAAGGCATCAAGACAACAAACGACTACTTCCAAGAGATTCCTTGACGATAAGGATCAAAGGAGTAATGCACTTACACCCACACCTAAGTGCCTACGGTATACTCCGCCCTCTTCTAAATATTTATCTCTACGCACATGATTATTTCGGTATTACGCGTATCAAATTCGTCATTTTACATGCATGTTTGCATATCGCATGATTCATGATTTAATAATCGCTAAGTCGTTTGAGAAGTATACGGATTATATTTATAACATCGCGTAATTACGTTCTTGCCATGATCGTTACTTATGCATGCATGTTGATAAAAGCATGTCCGCATGACGTATTACTAATAGCTTATGTCCCTAACGGTAATCATGTTTGCACGTTATATATACGCATTCTCTATTGCACTAACCGTGATGACAGGAAATAAAGTCACTCGGTCGAAAAATCAAAGGACGGACGAAATCAAGACTTCTACGTCCAACCAACAATCAAAACCGGAAGGTTAGCGTCAAACTCAAATTGGACGTGTATCCTAACTTAAAATAGAGTCAAGAAAGGTTTTATACCGTTACTTGACTCGGGGTCAAGTGATGGATATGTGCCCACTTCGAGTTCGTATTTATATTTCGGGCCTCGTAAGCACGTCAAAATTACATCTCGACTTGAAAAACGTCTCCCAAAGGGTCAAAACGGTCCGGAAGCGCGTTACGCGCGTCCGGACCGGACCTCCGGATTGCACTACGGGTATTGTGCGATTGCCGTTTTCGCGATTACCGTTACGTGTAGAGAAGTCGAGTTCGCGCATTGCCAATATTGATGACGGTTACCGCTTGCTTTTGAACCGTCATCAAACCGCTTTAAAACCGGGTCCGGTCCCAAGGAAGCCTATAAATAGGAGGCCTTGGCCACCCATTTTCACACATCCTCTCATTTGCCCAACTTTGGTATTTTGAGCTCTGACTTCTCTCTAGAAATACTTTATCTCGCTAGAATTACCTTTTTAGCCCTATTGTGACTTAAGCATCGGAGAGGGCTCCACTAGCACCCCCCTCCTCTCCGTGCTAGTACTGGCCCTTTGTGCAGGAACCGACGCCCCAGACGTTCGGACTTGTGCACAGACCACCGCCTTTTGAGACTCAGACGCCTCCTGAGACACAACCGCTTTTTGAGACACAGACCTTTCCGAGACTCAACCGAACACTCGTCAGTGGCACAAACCTCTTTCAGACGAAGGGTTACAGCCCGAAAACCCGCTCAACCATTCAGACAGACGCGTCCCCACGACCCAGTTCATCCAGGATGCAACAATAGGGGTTAAATACTATAGAAACGAAAACACGTGTACATGTCAGCTAATCTAATTATGCAGCGGAATAGAGGCACCTACCAGTAATTGCTTTACTGTACTCCCAAGATCTTCAAGAGGAGTTCCGATCCGCCGGACGGCTCCTGTAAGGAATCTGGTTAAGGAATCTCCTACACAGAATGGTCTCCACAGCAAAGCCTCTTGACGATACCTAGCAGGGATGGAACTCTAGGGTAAATTGCTCAAATCAATTTGGCACCTAGAACCTATAGAGTTCGGGCGACGTAGAGTGAATAGGGTAAGGGATTTCTTTGATCTCAACACTTAGGAGAGGAGAGTGATTAGCTTCTAATAAATCCCTGACAACCCCTATTTATAATGGAGGTGGGATATCTCACTTCCTTAACTATCACTAGTTCGGCCGTCCTAGGTATTGGGGAGGCCCAATTTTGGGCCTCTCAAGGCAATGGGATTATAGGCCTAGCCCAAAATCCCTAATGTGACATAATCCAATTACCATACCTGTTGGTCTTATATTAAAGGGCCCCTACTATGGCAGCCCATTCACAAAATTCCAACAGCCCCCCACTCGCCGGAATGGGAGGGTGACCGTTAATATGTTGTCGACCAATACATCAACATTTAGTCTTCGATCCAGTCCTTACTTAGGAATAGTTCATACGAGATTTTCTGTGCGACCGGCAGACACAACGGACATCGTGCTATTCATCGGTTAATAGTGTTGTAGCGTTCGCGGAACGTTGATTCCCCATCTTGTAATCAACCTGCATACATCTGTGCCGCGCTGTCCTTGGTCAACTGTTATTCTACAATTGCCCAGTTTCCACATAAGAACACTTCTCCAAGGAATCCGTACAAGTATTCACAACCTTCAACTAATATCCAGGTTGTGGCCGCCTAGTGAATAGAAGAGTCGGAGAATTACAGGTGAATTTGACCATCACCATAGCTTATACTCTTAGTCAAACTTAACCGGTTTCCAAAAACTTGGTCACTGGGCCGTCATATTTAGCATTGTGTTCGTACGCCTGGAAGGAACCATTGAGCTTGACCTTAGATATGAGTTCTGAGTCCGTGAGGATACTTCAAGTGCTCCTTCATAAAGCACCCGGGATCAGTCACACGCTCAAGGTGAAGAAGTTTGTGCCCGTGTGAATCTCGAGGATTCTATCTAGTACAATCGAGCCTGACCCCGTGGTCGAAAATGGCACACGCAGTATGAAGTGTGCATAGATAGCATAACCTGACTAATCAGGAGTAGAAAATATCATATGCTACAGCAGATTCTCATCTGGCCAAGAATGTGGTTTCCGATGAACTGAGTTCATCACGGCGATATGCAAAACAAGATCATGTCGTGTTACCCCGAAACCAAATGATCGTTTTTTTCTTAACCAGGTTTTTCGAAAACACCGTGGTTCTTAGCCGGTCTTGACATAGTGGAGTGGCCTCCTCCGTAAAGAAGACCGAGCCCGTGTGAGGAGGCTGGTCCCTAATTCGACATATTTTATTGGGAGGTTTTACACGACTAGTTTATAGATCGTAAAATCCGATGTAATTCAAACATTATAACGTCGTAAGATCATAAACTCAAATTTTATTCCTTCCATTCAAATTGGAATATTCAAAATTTCAAAATGTTGTTTGACACAATACTATCCTCTTAAACCCTACGTAGTCCAAGCAGTTTGACATGCTTTTCGAAAACTTCCCTGCGTAGTGTTTTAGTCAATGGGTCTGCAACCATATTCTCAGAGGATAAATATTATAATGTGATCAATTTGTCTTCTATCACACTCTTCGCATAATTATATTTAACGTCAATGTGTTTCGTCCTACTATGGTACTTTTTTCAACCGTCGCTATCCCTGCTAGACTGTCAGAGTAAATCCTCACAGGTTTACTCCCGTCCTCGACGTCAAGTAGAGCAGTTAAGAGTCGTTTAAGCCAGACAGCTTCCCGTGCATTCTTAGATAGGGCCACGAATTCGAATTCCATTGTGGACAGCGAGACACATGATTGATTCTTGTTCATCCATGAAATGGCGGCATCTGCAAAGAGAATTACTCCTCCTGAGGTGGACTTACGATCATCTGGATCGCCACCATGGTCGGTGTCACTGAACCAAGACAATTCTATTTATTAGCCCCATAGCACAGTCCGTAATCGGCAGTACCTTTTAAGGTATTGAATAATTCGTTTAACGGCTCGTAAATGTTGATATCCAGGGTCTGATTGGAAACACGCTACTAAGCCCACAACGTAAAAGATATCAGGACGAGTGCATTGCATGGCATACATCAGACTACCAACCATACTGAGGTACTCTGTACTCTTCATCTGTTCACGCTCCGCCTGGCCTTTTGGCCCCAACGCTTCGACAGCGCACACCAAAACACTACCATCGTATCTACGGGTTTGGCCTTGGAGATTAAACCTTCTCAAATTTTTTTTTTATATAGGCTTGTTGAGAAAGACATACTTTACGAGCAGCCCGATCCCTAGCAATTTTAATGCCTAGGATGTACGTGGCTTCTCCAATGTCGTTCATCTCAAATACAAATTCCAGACAGGACTTTGATTCATTCATGTAGCTCACATCATTCGCGGCAATAATTATGGCATCGACGTACAACGTCAAGAGAACCTACTTTGAAACCGAGGTGTTTGTGTACACGCAAGGATCCTCGTGAAGATTCACGAATCTGTTGCCAACAATTTCCTCGTGGAACCTGTGGTACCATTGCCGAGATGATTGTTTAATACCATAGATTGATCTTTTGAGTTGACAAACTTTACGTTCGTTTCCAGGGGTAATGAAAACCTCTGGTTTCCCCATATAGATCTCTTCCTCCAGGTTTCCGTGGAGGAACGCGGTCTTAACATCCATTTGTTGCAGCTCCAGATCGATGTTTGCAACTAAAGCCAGGATGGTCTGGACTGTGGTGCAACGCATAGTCGGTGAGTACGTCTCATCAAAGTCCATTCCGTGAAGTTGGGTATATCCTTTCTCGACTAATATAGCTTTGTAACGCTCAACGTTTCCATTAGCAGTGAGTTTCAGTTTTAGAAACAACATAGCCTCTATTGCTCTGCGGTTAGCAGGCAAATCAACTAACGACAATGCCGAATTGGCTCTCGTAAATGTGATCTCTTCCTCCATTTCTTTCCTTAATTCCTTCACTTGAGGTCTATCCAACGCTTGTTTAACCGTTACCGGTTCATCAACCGAAGTCAGGGTGAACAATTCACCTCTTTCGATGGGATACTTCTTAGGAGAAATTCGGTGTCTTTGACTACGTCTAGGCTCATTATTCCCATCTTGATTTGAACTACACGCCCACTAGGAAAAATGCACCCACTCGGAACAATACTCCTACTGGGAACAAGAGCGCTGCTTGAACCTTCTCATACAACTTTTCTTGGACGACCTCTTAGTCTTGGATTTCTACCGCCGAGATTAATTCCATGGTTACTAGGACCAGGAACCAAGGTGGTTTTGTCACTCCCACTGTTTCCAGTAGTTAGTTGAGGAATTATAGGATTCTCATCCAACGGCTCAGCAGTGTGATGATCAGGTTCCAATTGATTCGCACCTACATCAACAATGATATCATGGATGGATAGACTCCTCCCACTAGATTTATTATGAAAATGTCTCCATTCTCATTTA
The DNA here is from genome assembly GCA_036873135.1 of Clarkia xantiana subsp. parviflora. Lineage (NCBI taxonomy): Eukaryota > Viridiplantae > Streptophyta > Magnoliopsida > Myrtales > Onagraceae > Clarkia > Clarkia xantiana. The sequence goes on from JAPTYO010000001.1 coordinate 17,106,390, forward strand.
CCATGCCGTTCACTGGTGTTGCCGCCTCAAATCTCACACTCGAAGTAAGTAGGACTTGAACATCATCATCCTGTTCTAGTTCAATTAAGACTTCATTCGTTTTGATGTTACCAAGCGTCGGAAATGCGTCCTAAAGAACGTAATGTCTCTTGTTCGACCACGCGACCATCTTCTAAAGTTGTCGTTAACAAGTGTCCCTTAGAGTTCGTAGTATCGTTAAAGATACTTTTCTGTCATATAGGTTCCAACTAGCCGTATCGGCTATCGGACGACACGTGTGTGCTTCACTACCCTCAGGTTTGCAGCTTGGTAAGATCCATCTCTATACAAGTCCACAGCTCATATGGTGTCGTGTTCAACGATTTTATATGAACTAGGTCCTCCACATGATTTGCAGTCAACTATATATCATCATTGAAGGAGATCGGAAGTTGAGCAAGCGATATCATGATAATGACCATGTTCCAGAAGTGTGTGATCATGATAACATGCTCCACCAATCTGATTCATTAGAGGCGAATCCATATCGTCGCTTAACAGACAATCAATTTCACTGCATACTCAATTTCTGAGGTTTTTTCCGCCTCAGCTCGTGCAATGGGTTTTCACCCTTTGCTTGTTTCATAACTCTCCATAAGAAGTTGTATGAGTATTATATATAAACCGAAATGGTTACATACATGCAATGAAAATTTATTTTGAGCATTAAATCATTCAACCACTTCATATTAAATTTGTACTTTGAAACGATGTGTCACATCTGTCGAGGGACTTGCGCGTGTCACCAGCTTTGACCCATGGTGAAATCGTTTTGTTTCCATTAAATTTAATTTATTCATTTTCGCACATGTTCGTCGTTACGATTTATTAATTACATGGAGTACTAACAAATAAGGAATAATGATCGGTTCGCATTCTAACTACACAATCGACGGGTTTATTTGAGATTAAGATGGAGTGTGTTTATCGTTTCGTTTTATACGACCAATCGACCTGGCCAAAATTTTGGTAACCAAACGATAGGGTTAGGATTTCATTTCAGATCGTTCCCTTTTACCGGGCCGATAATTCATAAGTAAATTGCATTTCGAATTGAATAACAATTACTTTACTCAACAACTCCGAATCTTAAATAACCAAAATTCATTAATTCAAACGAATCAATCTGATAAATGACAATGTTATGGTTCTAGATCATTCACGAAGCAACAAAGAGAAGTAATAATTATGAAAGAACTCTTGCCATGTCGGCAATCACACCTGAAAAGTTCATAAAAACATATCAGATGACTTATGTCAAATAAAACGTTTTACAATTTTATGGAAAACGAGGCGTACCTGAGACGCACTTTAATCAACGGTGTTTGATGCACAAGATATCGTTTTAGGACCAAGTCAATCTTGTTCCCTCCATGGCTCGCGGACCATGGATTGCGGTGATATACAGAAGAGTTTTCCTGATTTCGTTGGCTGCTTTCAACGAGAAAAGCTATAGTAAACCTAATTGATTCAATCAGATAACTCACCCCTTCGTCGTCAGCTAACCAAGATATATGGTATCTCTTTGGGATCTCAAATATCATTTTCCATACATATCTCTCATGTTGGGAGTCACGTGCGGATATTACACCTGTATCTATGGAAATAAGATCATCTAACTCAACTAACAAATTTCTAGCTTCGATGGCCTTTCCTCCACCAAAGCGGATTCTTATGGCACACCTAAGCTGTAATGATGAATAGTTGAGTTTGAAGTCCTCTACAACCTCTTCGACCAAGGTTGACATTATTACTATGCATGCTTCCCGATCATCCAAGAACCTTTTCCATTGAATGGGATGAGGATTACCAAATTCATCCAACATTATCCTCTCTGCTTTAGCATCAATATATTCGTAGATGCCCCTAGCATCGAGTTGATCTCTCACATACACATTCCAAGCATTATAATTCATACCATCAAGATTGTGAGGTATATAGAAGCGCACCAATCCAGCCATCTATACTTAAAACACACATTGATAATTATGCGACAATCCGGGAGACAACAAAATTTTGAAATGAACTGCTTACATGGATATCTATGAGATAGAAGGCGACAAGAAATGATTCCTCAGACATCTAACCAACCAGACCACCAGTAAACCAATGGAAGGAGGCCGTGAAAGAGTTCACATTACTGACGTCTCCTTTCTAATAGATCAGTCTTTTAAAACAGTTTGTTCGCTCTCATCAGAACGGGGAATAAGAACATACACCCGATCTTGGCTTTCCTAAGGCCATTTTGAAAAATGTTTTGAGGAATTCATGCATACATACACAATTCTACTACACAAGAAAATTATCATATGTAGCTACACCCAATAAACACATCAATCATCATGCATACGCGTCACGCTTCTAATGTTCCGAGGAACTCATGATAGCATATATAGTTCTACTACACAAGTAAATTATCATATACAACTACATCCTCCACATTCATGCATACGCATCATGCGTGATCACTCCACAACAAACATGCATATATGGCGACTGATTTTCGATTTTAAAACATTTGGGGCTGACTTGCAATTCTAGACATGGAATCTAGGCAGTATCTACCATCACAACGTGTCTATCCTAGTGCGCAACTCATTAACTGAAAACCAGGGCTCTGCCCACGACATCCAATATCTAGCTAGCTTGACTTAGTCAAGACGCAATTCTAATCATGCTATAATATCAATTAATTAAGCAAATGCAATTTTTCCCACTAAATGTTTCAGTCCAAAAATCATTCATTTCGGAGATCCATCCGCATCGAATATATGTACCAGGTTTTACTAAAACGTGAAAATTTCAAACCACTTCGCGTTGTGTATGTAATATTTTAAAATTCTAAAACATTTGGATTATTAAATTTGACCATCCTATTTTCAGTTGACTCAGGTCGGTCCGACCAAAACGATCTGGTTCATGTCAATTCTGTGAAAACCGGTCCGGTGAAAACCGGTTCAACCGGTCCGGTTCAATACAATAGGAATTCGATTCGGTTTTCACGCAAACCGAGTCGGTTTAGTTCGACCCATTAGTTACCTTGTCCGTCCCGAATCGGATGGGTCAGACCGATTGAGAAAACCCGGATTGGTTGGCCCGATATGGTTTGACCCTTGGAACATGACCCAGTTCAGTTCGTTTGACCCGATTCGGACCGGATCGGATTCCTTTAGGTTTTCCGGGTCAGTTGACCTGACAGTTGGACTGGCCCATGACCCACTAATGGTATGGCTGAAATGATTACTTGTGGGCTAAGTATGATTTTAAAATCCACTAAAAACTCAACTTAGCCACCAAGTAATATTAACTATAGATATAATTTCCATTAATTGCACTATATATATATAAATTTGGGAAAATACATATACATATATATATTGTCAAGATTCTATATTTGAGATATAAATCTATCAACAATATATATATAATTCGGCACAAAAATATTGTAAGCATATGGTGATGGGCGCCGTAAATAGAAGTCCATTATATGCATAGGTTACCTAAGTAAATTGGGTATATGTCACATTAGGACATTGGGTCAGACCCAAATTCCAATTGACATGAGGGAATAATTCACTTAGGAGGGAATAAAGTGGACTTTTATCCACTTTACTCCTCCTATATATATGGGGAGTTAGGGGTTTTATTATGGTTAATGACAATTCCCTTTAAGTGGTGTTTTGAGAGAAAACCCTCCCCCAAAAACACCTACATCGGCCGAACCTAGCATTCACCAAGGGTGTGCCAATTTGCTTTCTAGTAAACACTCCAGAGATCTGTCTGTTGCCAAGAATCGATCAGAGGTTTTGCTGTGGAGAATATACCACGTAGGGCTTCCTTCACAAGAACCCCTACGGGTGCCAACCGGAGGATCGTGAACTCCCTCCTGCAAGGATCTTGGGTCTACGTATAACTGTAGAGGTATATGCGAGTCTTCCGCTGCGTAATTTCGATTACTAGCATGTACCATGATTTAGTTTCCGTAGTGATTACTCCCCGTAATCTAACAGTGGTATCAAAGCCTGTATTAGGAGTTCATGATTTTGATAAATTGGTGTTCTTGAAAATTTATAATTTTGGACCGAAATTTTTAAAAAGGGATTTTAAAATTTCGAATTTTAGGGTTTATGATGGTCCGAAATTTTCATGTTCTTAGGTAATTAGATGTTCGTGATCTCCAAGAAAAAGATGATATTTATCAAAATCAAACATAGGATTGTAGATCTTATTAAAATTTGATCTTAAAATTTGACCACATGTTCCCAATTTTATGTTCTTGGCAGAAAATTCTATCAAATTTACTAGGTATATATTTTAATTTATTGGTCTCCAAGTTACAAAATTCAGCCAAACCTATAAAATAGTATCGTTTACCAAATTTTAATTTTAATCTAGGTGACAATATATCTATAATTGGGAACATTAGGATAGATTCACATTAATATATAGAAATATATATAACTATCAATATATCTAAATATTTAAATAGGTTAAATATATTATTGATATATCTTAGTTACCTAAAAGATTGAGAAAAGATATTGTTAATATATGTTTCCCTATTTAAGATATTGACAATAAATAATATATATATTTATAGATGTGTGCCGATTTTTTCATATATATTTATATATATTGTTGATTGATCTAATCTTAAAGATAGAATATTAGCAACAAATATATATATGTTTATAATAGGTCCAAAATTTATATATATATTATTAATATTGGAAATTATTTTATATTGTTAATGTTACTTGGTGGCTAAGTTAAATATTTTTGGACTTTAAAACCCTACTTGGGCCACAAGTAAATATTTCGGCCCAACCTTTTAAATTTTAAGTATTGGGCAGGTCCAATATGTAAAACCGGGGCGAATTTAAATTGAACCGGGGTCGAGTCGGACCGGGGTAACTAAGTGGATCTAACCGAACCGGTTTTGAGTGTGGAACCGAACCGAACCCTATTTTTATTGGACCGGTTCGGACCGAACCAGATTTTAAAATTAAAACCGGACCGAACCGAACCGAATTATACCGGACCAAACCGAACCGGATTTTAGGACCGGAACCGAACTAGATTTTCTGGACCGAATCAAACCGGAATAAATTGACTGAACCTAACCGTATTTTTAAAACCGAATTCAAGTCAATTAAAATAGGGAGGTCAAGTTTTAAAATCCAAATGTTTTGAACTTTAATAGGCCTACACAGTGCTCAAGATTTGCTAACATTTATGCCTTGTCTCGATTATGGGGATGAATCTCGGAGATACATGTTATGGGACTGGTTAAATTAGTGGGCTGAATTGCAATTGTTTATTATTCAATATATTTATGCATGGTTAGAAATGTTGTCTTGATTGAATCAAGCTAGCTGGATATTGCATATTGTGGGCGGAGTCCTGGTTAAATATATGGAATGCACACTAGGATAGACATACTGTGATGGTTGGAAATGCCTAGAATTCATGTCTAGAATGATTCGTGATTGAATATAAGAATGAATTGCAAATCAGCCCCTAATGTTTAAATTATTTTAAAATCGAAAACCAGTCGCCAAATGTGTATGATGGATGTGAATGATGCGTGTTTGACACGTATACTAGAATGTTGAGGATGTAGCCGCATTTGATAATTTACTTGGAAGTAGAATTATATATGCAAGCATGAGTTCCTCGGAACATTAGACGCATGACCCGTAAGCATGAGTGTGGTTTGTATGATGAATGTTACTGGCGTATGATAATTTACATGGATAGTAGAATTATATATGCATGAGTGAATTCATCAGAATATTTTTCCAAAATAAAAAGGGCCTTGGGAAAGCCAAGATCGGGTATGCTTGTTTTAAAATTCCCGTTCCGGTAATTTGCGATTAAAATCGTTTTAAAAGACTGATCTATTGGATAGAAGACGAAGGTAATATGAACTCTTTCACATCCATCTTCCATTGGTTTACTGGTGGTCGGTTGGTTTAGATGACTAAGGAATCATTATTTTTTGGATTCAATCTTAATAGATATTTGATGTATGCAATTCTTTCTCAAAATGTTATTGTCTCTCTGATTATGCGTGATTATCAAAGTGTTAGTTTTCATGGTTGGGTCGGTTCGCTCTTACGAGTCTCGCAATCTGGATGGCATGGATTGGGATGCATGGAGTGAATATGTGAGAGAACTCCTTTTCGCTGAAATTATACAAAAGTGTATTGATGTGAATAAGGGCAGAACATGGTTGAATGAACAAGGCGTTCTTACATACCCGAATAAGGTGAGGAGCCTTGAAGACCGGAGAGCTTGCAAGGTGATACTGGCAACCTTGGATAGAGAGGTTGCAGAGGACTTCAAACTCAACTTAAGTGCTCTTCAAATTTGGTGTGCCATTAGACTCTGCTTCGGCGGAGGAAGGGCTGCTGAAGCCAGAGGAATGCTGTTTGAGTATGTTGCCCTTATTTCCCAAGATGCAGGTGTAAAACCCACATCAGATCTTACGAAAGAGAGATCGAATTGGAGAAAGATACTCAGTATTGCATAAAGGTACCCTCTTTCATGGTTAGGCGACGACGACGAACTTGGTTACTTGATTGAATCAATTAAGTTTACCACGGTCTTGTTTTTTGAAAGCAAACAAAAGAAACCGGAGGGTTCTTCTGTGATTCACCGCAAGAGATCAATGGGAGATGCTAAGGAAACGGGATCATCATTTTGGTCCTCAAACGAACATCCGGTGGGATGAACGACAGTGATAAAAGTACAATGAATGTCTCGTTTATGTCATCCTAAAGCTCTACCTTTATCTCTTAAAGCTTCGTGGATGATCTAAAATTTATGCCTTGATGGTCATTTCTCTTACTGTTCATTTTATTTATTTGAAGTTTGGTTATTATTGTTTCTGAATTATTGAATAAAGTAGTTACCATTCGATTTGAAATGAGTTCTGATTATCAAGATTAATCTACTCGACTAGAAACGAGATTGATCTGAAATGTAAGAAAACCGAAGCAATAAGGCTATTGGAAACAGCTGAATCAAATAACTCCATACATTTTATCCTACATCTAATTCTTTGAGTAAAATCAAAATGCCATTAAAATCCATTGATTGTGTAGTTCTAAGAATGAACTGGTTATAAGTCTTTCTTTATTGTTAGTACTCCATTAAAATGAACTAGTTAGTAATGATAATCATGTGTGAAACAGATTGGATTAAATTAAATTGAATTAAATTCAGAAATGAAACGATTTAACCAAGCGTTAAACTTCGGTGAATAGCGCTACTCGCAAGTGGACCTCGATAGACGGAACACATCATTTCAAAATACAAATTTAATGATGAAGTGTTTGAATAATGAAGTGCTGAATTTTCGTTTGTATTCCTTCGGAAATAACTTATTGATAACATTTACAACGGTACGAAGTAGGCTTGGAAAGCCACCACCACCTTGTAAAAGTATCAACTGACGCATAAGGTGAAAACCTAAGATGCTCAGTTTAGAGATGGGATAAAACCTCTGAGATAAGTTTGCAAACGAAGAAGGATGAAGTCGGTTAAACGATTTTCCTTCCAGATACCTTGAACAATAAGTCAAGCTAGGCATTCAAATTAAATGAAACACTTCAAGTAGCACAGTTTATATACATAATGTTGGATTCACTCTATCCGACGTTCCCTATGGGATGATGAAAGATGATTCACATACTTGTAAAACTGTGTTCCAATGAATCGGTAAGACACGTCGCCATTATAAGCTAAAGGATGATGATGAGTTAAATCATATCATCATGCGACATTAAAATGCGCACTAAACACGTATTTAGGGCAACAGTTTGATTCCTACTCTTAGAAAAGACATGTCTAAAGCTTGAGGTAAAATGGTGTCGTGGTCGAACATGAGACATTACATACTTGAGGACGAATTTTCCGATGCATGAACAGTTTCAAAATAATTTAGTCTTGATCAAAATGGAGTAGGATATCACTGACAATCAGGTTCCACTTATTTCAAGTGGGAGAGAGATTTGAACCAGCAACTCAAGTGAATGACGTGAAATGAGAATGGGAACATTTTCATAACAAATCTAGTGGGTGGAATAAACCCTACAACATGTAATCATTGTTGCTGTTTAGACGAATCAAGTTGAACCTGATGGTCAAATTGTTGAACCAGGAATGACACAACTACCTAAACTACCCATTGTTTCCAGTGGGAGTGAACCGACCAAACTTGGTTCTAGATCATAGTGATCAAGGAATTCATCTCGGAAGTGAAACCCCGAGATCAAGAGGTTGTCAAAGGAAAGTTGTAGGTCAAGGTTCTAGCACTTCTCTAGTTCCCAATAGAAACAATACTCCGATAAGAAGCATTGTTCTGAGTGGGAGAACGGTTCCCAATGGAAGTGATGCTCCGATAAGAGGCATTATTCCGAGTGGGAGACACGTTCAGATTCACGATGGGATAAAAAAAGCCTAGACGAAAGTCAAAGGCATCGAACTTCTCCAGGAAGTATCCCATCGAGTAGGGTGAAAACCTAACTCTAATAACTGTTGACAAGCATTGGAAAGACCTCAAGTAGAGAAATGAAGGAAAATAATAAAAGAGAGAGATCGCCTTAAATTAAAGCCATTATAGTCTATAGTTGATTTACCTGCTAACCACAGGGGCACAAGGATAAAGTGAGCCCTGAAAGAAGACTCACCACTGATGGAAAATGTCGAATAAACCGAATTATTGCAAAAGGACTTACCCAATTTCATAGAGTGGACTTTGACAAGACAAACTCATTGGCTGTGCGTAAAACCACGGTTAGGGCCATTTATGGTCCTGGTCGCAAGTCTAGATCTCGAGCTGCACCAAATGGATATTAAGACCGCATTCCTCCACGGAAACCTGGAGGATGAGATCTACATGGAGCAGACAGAGGGTTTCATTACTCCTGGTAGCGAACGTAAAGTTTGTAAACTCCAAAGGTCCATCTACGGTCTTAAACAGTCGTCACGGCAATGGTACCGCATATTCCACGAGGAAATCGTAGGAAACGGATTCGTGAATCTTCACGAGGATCCGTGCGTGTATTATAAGACCTTCGGGTCTAACTATGTCATCTTAACCTTATACGTGGACGACATACTCATTGCTGCAAATGATGTAAGTTTCATGAATAAGTCAAAGTTCTGGTTAGCATCTGTATTTGAGATGAAACACATGGGAGAGGCCACGTATATCTTAGGCATTAAGATTGCTAGAGATCGGGCTACCCGGAAATTGTGTCTGTCTCAAGAAGCTTATATCAACAAGCTGTTGAAAAGGTTCTGATTACAGGATGCCAAACCCGTGGATACGCCGGTAATGTTTGGGTGCGCATTGTCAAAACGTGACGGCCTCAAGAACCTGGCAAAGCGTAAACATATGAAGGGTGCAGAGTATTTAAGCATGGATGATAGTTTGATGTACACCATTCAATGCACACGGAGATCTGTTACGCCGTGGGCCTAGTAGCACGTTTCCAATCAGATCCTGGCTATCAACATTTAAAAGGCTATAAAACGAATAATTCGTTATCTGAAAGGTACTGCCGACTATGCGTTGTGCTATGAGGGTGGGAAGTTAGAATTGGCCAGTTACAGTGACGCCGACCATGGTGGCAATCTGGATGATCGTAAGTCCACCACAGGAGGAGTGTTTCTCCTTGCTAATGCCACCATTTCATGGACGAGAAAGAAGCAAACTTGTGTCGCGCTGTCAACGATGGAATCAGAATTCGTAGCTCTCTCTAAGAACGCACAGGAAGCGGTCTGGCTGAAAGGCTTCTTACTGCGCTGCTAGATGGTGACGTCGGGAGTAAACCTGTGAAGGTGTTCTCTTACAGTAAAGCAGCTATTGCGGCAGTGAAGAATCTGAAGTACCATAGTAGGACCAAACACATTGATGTGAAATACTTTTATGCTAAATCTATGGTAGAAGACAATATAATCACTATGGAATACTTGTCCACTGATAATATGATTGCGGACCCATTAACTAAACCACTACGCAGGGAGATACTCGAAAAGCATGTAAATCTGCTTGGATTGCGTAGGGTTTTATGGCATGTATCTGTGATAACATTATGATAATTGGAAGTTACATTTTTTAAACTAAATAATTGAAATTGTGTTTATGATCTATCGACGTCATAATGTTTTGATTACATCAAATTTGCGGTTTATAAACTAAATCGTTGGAGGACGCAATCCTATGCAAAAACTATGTCGAATGTGGGTCTTACCTCGTCACACAGGTACGGTCGTCTTGCGGTGGAGGGAGGCCTCTACTAAGCAAGGTTGGCTAAGACTCAAGGGGGTAAACCTGATTACGCAAAACGATCATCTAGTGTCGAAGTAACTCGACATGATCTTCGTTTTGCAGATCGTCGTGATGAACTTCGTTCGTCATTAACCCACATTCTGGGCCAGATAAGAATCTTCTATAGCATGATTTGACATATCCCATTCCTTTGAACTTAAAAGTTCAGGTATGCTATCGACGCGTGCTTCATACTACGCGTGCCACGTTCGACCACGGGGTCACAACTCGGTAGTGCTAGGAAAAAATCGTCGTGATTCAGGCGGGCGCAAACTTATTCACCTCAAACATGTGACTGATCCCGGGAGCCTTATGAAGAGGAACCTGAAGTATCTTCATGGACTCTGAACTCATACCTAAGGTCAGGCTCAATGTTCGCTTCCCGGCGTACGAGCGTAGTGCTGAACAAAAAGGCCCAGGGACCACGTCTTTGGAAACCGGTTGGGTTTGACTAAGGGTATGAGCGATGGGGTTAGTCAAGTTCACCTGTAATTCACCGACTCTTGTATTCACTAAGGTGACCACCAACCGGATATTAGTTTAAGGTTTTTAATACTTGTACAGATGCCTTGGATAAGTGTTCCTAAGTGGAAACTAGGAAAATGGAGAATTATCAGTTGACCTAGGATACAACGCGACAATATATAAATGTTGTTTATAACAGGTTGATTGGAGAAAAGGGAATCAACGTTCCGCGGGCGCTACAACACTCCTAACAGATGAGTAGAACGATGCCTGTCATGTCCGCCGGTCGCACGGAAAACCTCGTATGAACTATTCGGAAGTATAGGACTAGATCAAAGGAGTGAAATGTTGATGCAGATTTGGATGAAAATACATTAACAGGCACCCTCCCATTCCGGCGAGTGGGAGATGTAAGCATATGGTGATGGGCGCCGTAAATAGTAGTCCATTATATATATAGGTTACCTAATTAAATTGGGTATATGTCACTTTAGAACATTGGCCAGAGCAAAATTCCAATTATCATGAGAGGCCCAAAATTGGGCCTCCCTATATGAGTAGGCCGACCAAATTTTAGGAGGGAATAAAGTGGACTTTTGTCCACATTACTCCTCCTATATATATGGGGAGTTAGGGTTTTTATTAGAGTTAATCACAATTCCCTTTAAGTGGTGTTTTGAGAGAAAACCCTTATATATATATATATATTTATTTATTTATTTATATATTGTCAATATTCTATATTAGGGATATAAATCTATCAACAATATATTTTCTCAATCTTTTAGGTAACTAATATCTATCAATATTATCAATATCTCTAATATTGTGCTAAAGTTTATTGATAGTTTCTATCCACAATTATCATGTGAATCTAGCACAAATTGTGACCCAATTCACCTAGCAATTTTCGGCCGAAATTAATTTGAAAAATCACACATGAAATTTCGACCAATTCTAGGGTTAATTGGAGACTAAGAAATTAAAAAATTGACTATGTACACCTATATAAGTGGTTCGGCGGAAACATGCCTTTAGGGCTAGTGGTTCAATTTCAAGATTAAATTTTAATAAGATCATTAATCCAATGTTTGATTTTCATAAAAGTTACGTTTTTCTTGAAGATTAAGAACATAAGTTTTACCGAAAACACTCAATTTCATGATTATCAGTTTTACTAAAAACTCAAGAACATCAATTTATCAAAAATAATGAACTCCCTAACACATGCTCTAATAACACAGTAAGATATAGGGGATAAATACTACATAAAAAAACACATGTACTTTCCAGGTAATCTAATTATGCAGCGGAAGAGAGGCACATACCAGTAATTGCTTTCCTGTAGTCCCAAGATAATCAAGGGGAGTTCCGATCCACCGGATGGCTCCTGTAAGAATTCTAGTTAAGGAATCTCCTACACGGAATGGTCCCCACAGCAAAGCCTCTTGTCGATTCCTAACAGGGACTAATTTCTGGGGTAAATTGCTCAAAGATATTTAGCACCTACAACCTATAGGGTTCAGCCGATGTAGAGAGAATAGGGGGAGGGATTTCTTTGATCTCAACACTTAGGAGAGGAGAGTGATTAGCTTCTAATAATCCATGACAACCTCTATTTATAGTGGAGGTGGGATTAATCCCACCTCCTTAACTATCACTAGTTCGGCCGGCCTAGGTATTTTGGAGGCCCAATTTTGGGCCTCTCAAGTCAATTGGGATTTTAGGCCTAGCCCAAAATCCCTAATATGACATAACTCAATTACCTTAACTGTTGGTCCTATTATGGCGGCCCATTCACCAAATGCCAACGGTATTTATATGTGTGAAGGAAGAAGGTCAATCGACACTTTAAATGATGAAAATCTTTTTTTACTGTGCAAATAAGGGGGGCCTCTCGGAAAAAAAGGAAAGCTTACTCAATAAGATTTTAGGAAATAGAAGGAAATTAAAGACCCTTTATGAGAAAAGGAAACGACGTCGGAGTGGAGGATTTAAAAAGGAGATGAAATGACAACAAGAAAGGAAACTAGAGAAGAAGTTTTGAGGGAGCCGACACGTTGTGAAATTTAGTTACAGAGAAACTCAAACATGTGAAGCTACACGATGGCGAATAAGAACTCAACACGTTCCGCCATCTCTTTTAAAAGGAGTCGACGCTAAATGTCTCGGGGGCAAGTGTTGGATCCACTATGGTGGATAAAGAGGCGGCGCCAAAATCCCTCACTTTGTAAAATCTAGGGCATAGAGGAAAACCCCTCACAGTAAGAAAACATAAAGTGGCGACCAGCTTACTACCGCCATAGAGGAAAACCCTTCATAGTTAATAAACATAAGGTGACAATCAGCTTACTACTACTATTAAGGGAAATCCGTACAGTAAGTGTTGGATATCTGCCCAATTCGGGTTTGTATTTACATTCCAGACTTTGCAAAAACGTCAAAAACTACAAACGGATCCGAATTACACAACCCGAGGAACAATACGGTCCGGACGCGCGAAAGCGTCCGGAACGGAAAACCTCCGGATTGCCTTAAGCAATCCGAAGGTCCGGATTTCCCTAAGGCAATCCGATGGTCCGGAATGCCTTGGTGGTCCGGACCACGCCGGATGTCGACACCGACGTGGTCTGGACCGCTAACGGGTACTGCGCGCTTATTTTCCTGTCGTCCGAACATTGAGTAAAGAGTTCTCCTAGGCCAAATCTAAACAAACTTGACGACGGTTCTTACTTTCTTTAAACCGTCATCGAACCGCATAAAAACCGGGTTCGGTTCTAAGGTTTCCTATAAATAGAGCACCTTGGCCACCCATTTTCTCAAGTCACTTTCATTCATTCTCAAGATTTGGCCTAGAAGCTCTGACCTCTCTCTAGGACTTTCTCTCTATAGATTCTCATTTAGGCATCGGAGAGGGCTCAACCGGCACCACCCCCCGCTCTCTGTGTCGGTTATTTTCCCGTGTGCAGGTGAAGTCACGCGAAGCTGATAAGCTTATCTTACCGATAAGCTTGCACTGCCAACATTCGTACTTACCGACAGGCCTACACTGCCGACAGCCGTACTTGCCGACAGGCCTGCCCAGCTGTCAACAGTCAACTTGTCAGCGGTCAACCGTCAACCGGCAGCCATCAACTGTATACAGCCGACAACCGTCAACCGCGCACCGGTCAACGGCCCCTTTCCGTCATCAAACAACCCACTTCTGACACCGACGTGTCCCCAAACCCGAAGTTCCGAAGAGTCCGACTACCCGGTTGGATTTGGACGAAACACTTGGCGCTGTCTGTGGGATTCGAACAAGAAGTAATCGCTCCCCACGATAGCTAGATGGCAAACGTACACATAATCCATGGAGGCTTTGACACCGGAGGTGAGAAGTCATACGAGCGAGAAGTGTACGTTGCAAAGACAACGCGCAAGTCCGAAGATGATGTCATGAAGGATGCTGTCATGAAGGATCCCGTCATAAAGGATGAGGTCATGAAGGATGCCATCATGAAGGATGCCGTCATGAAAGATGCCGTCATAAAAGATGCCGACATAGAAGATTTCATTGGTTTCTGTTCAAAAGACAAAAGCACATTGTGTACCCACACAGCAACGCCTTAGTCATAACCACGCAGAAACCAACGAAAAGTCAGCCTGGACCTTCGCACATCCCCGAAGCAGCGTCCATTGCTTCCTCCGTGCCAGCAAGGAGTGTTCCTGCTGCACAGCACGGCCCAGAAGTCCAGACCACACCGCGCGGAGCACCACCGCCCGAATTCGAGCCAAGAAGGCATGAAGAGTTCCCTTACGGGATACCAGCTGAGGGTGTTCAGCAACAAGAAGGAGGTGCCAACCCAGCGCCACCAGTCACACCCGCCATGATGGCAGCTCTTGAAGAATTGATAGCATTCAGAGAGACTCTGAAAAAACAAGGATTTGTTCCGCCACCACCACCTCCGCCGCCAGTCTACGTACAGGCTGCGCCGGCAAGAACAGTATCACGTTACACTAACCATCAAGAGACACCGTACCAAGGAGGAGGGCAGTACACTGAAGGTACATACCAGTACCAGAAGCTAAGGCATGAACCAGCGGACTCATACACTCCGTACGGAGGAGCACGTCATCAAGAAGAGACATGGGGACAATATAGAAGTGTATATGAAGACTACATTCACTGCACTATGCATACACCTAGTTACACTATACATACACCCTGCACTATGTATGCACCTGGTTATACTATGCATGCACCCTGCACTATGTATGCACCTGGTTCATAGTTTATTGTATAGCCTTAGTTGGTGAGCCTAGTTCTACTTAGTATATATATTGTATCATCTTGCTTGTAATACCTAGTAATCAATGAAGTAAATTTCCAGCTTATATGGTATCAGAGCTATGTAGTGGCGGCGCAAACTTGGAGATGAAGCAACCTAGTTCTTCTTCATTTCTACTTGAGATTTCTCCTTGATCCAACTTTGATTCAACCTGGATTACTTCTTGGTTACTCAATTCAACTTGTAATAACCTTTCTTTTGCTTAAGAAAGGCTTTGGGTAAGTCTCATTTTCAGATCTGAGCTGCGTAGGAATCATCTTGGTGATTTGAAATAGTCTTCAAGCTGATTTGCCTAGTGTTGGATCACGGTCAAAGCTCCGGTAAGTTCTTGACGGAAAACCTGAACTCCTTGGCTCCGCGTAATCCTGCAAAAAGGGATGATCCGGGTGGTGACCCAGAATCCCTCTCCGATGCTTAAATGAGAGTTTGAACGATGGGGTGGATAGCAAAAGTCTAAGTTCGTATTAGAGAATGTGTGTTCTGAGGTAACTTCCTCATTTATATAGGAGGAGAAGTTACCTCAGTTACCTGTAACCGCGCCTGGCAGTTTCACCCACGTTCCGTATATCTCGTTCAAGATTCCGTGTATCTCGCCCCACGCTACGCGTATCTCGCCCACGCTCCGCGTATCTCGGGCACGCCCTGCGTATCTCGGGGGAGTTTATCCATATCTTAACCGTTTCCCCACTACTCTATCTAGTAGGCGGGTTTCTTGGTCTTATCCTCTGATCACAAGTCCCGATCCATATCGGGGACTCCAGAGTTGTCTCATTCTAGGTCACCACCCAGGACCCCTCGTCCCACGGGACAGGGTCAGCATTCTCGGGGCTTTTATTATCGGGACCTTCTCAAAGGCATATCGGGACCTCCTCAGAGGCTTCTCGTCGGGAGTATTCAATTCATCTATCGGGACCGATCTCGTCGGGACCCTTCATACTGGGCTTCTGGGCCTTCCAGGCCTTTCACGAGGCCCACTAAGCTTAGCCGCCGTTTATTGACTGTTAACGGGGCTAACGATTACATCGAAACCCATCATTTGCCCCCAAGACATGAGGGACTTATAGTCCGTCGTGTCTTCCAATTCCGAACCTTTCGACATCATCATCGAAGGCTTTCACCTTCAGACCTCCCGATATTACCATCAGAGGCTTTTATCTTCAGACCTCCCGATATTACCATCGGAGGCTTTTATCTTCAGACCTCCTGATATTACCATCGGAGGCTTTTACCTTGGGTGCAACTCTTTAATCACCAAGCTTCTTGCTCACGATTCCTCGAGACTCTAAGGACAGTTGCCAAATCCGAGGAGACTCCTCGGTTACTCCACCATTAAATGCAAGGGATAATGAAACGACGCCTAAGCAGGCGTGACTGTTGCTTTCTGAAAAAGCAGTATTACGTCACTAACGTCTCTTCCGTACTGTCCCCTATAATCTCGGCGATCCAGATTGAGTCGTTTCATCTTCAACGGTCCGGATTTGAATCTGTCCAGCTGTCTTTTTATCTATAAAAGCCAAAATCCTGGCACTATTCACTCCTTCCTTACCGTTCTGATTTCTGAAAACTCTACCATTGTTAAACCTCGAAGCTTTTCTCTTCAAGTTCTGTCTGATTCTCCGGTGATTCAAGGCTTCCAGCCGTCAAGATATTCTCTTCGTCTTCTCCGATCAATCATCCACTATGTCTGGTAAGGTTTTCCTTCTTTTCCTCCGTGATTTACTGATATTACTTTCTTTTTCTTGCCTAAGTTTTCCCGTTATGGCCGTTTTTAGACGAGGCCAGTTCTAGAGGAAGGAACCTCTTTACATTCGAGCTTGCTACTAATGAAATCTCTGAGACCCTCTATGAAGCTGCTCTCCGGGAAGGCTGCATCACTTCGGCCTGGGAACCTCGCTTTCCCTACGATTCTCACCAACCCACCAAGAGAAAACACATAGTTACCCGTCTTCGGGAAGGAGAAGTGTTTGTCTCCACGGGATAGATAAACGCTGGGATCCGATTCCCTTTCTACGGGAATCTGGTTGAAATGTGTAACTTCTATCAAACGCATCCAACCACTTTCTCCCCACACGCTATCCGCGTGTGGAATGCCTTCCAAGTTCTGTGCCTCCGCCAACAATGGACGTACAGCCTGCTGCTCTTCCGTACCTTCTACGGAATGAAGTGTAACAAGGCTGGAGTCTGCTCCTTTACCCCTCGACTTCCCAAATGGACCAGGGAGCAACTCGCTCGCTTCGGCTGGGATGGCGAGACTTGGAAATTCAACAAGGATCGGGGTTTCATTAGCGACTCAGGGTCCGACAACAGTGGGTGGAAGAAGTACTACTTCTTCGTCCAGAACAGCTCCGTCCCGTGGCCCCGATGGGAGGTTGTCGCGGACCCTGCCCCCAAGTTTGAATCCTACACCGAGGACGACTTCAACACCCTTCAACTGATTTAACTTTATCGTTGGGGGGAATCCTTCGCTCCCCTTGACGCCAATAAACTCGTGGAGGGGGACCTGATCCAGATCGGAGTCCAACTCCTCGATTCCATTTCCGAGAATTTGGTTCTTTGGGTAACACTTCTAACTGCCTTTTTACTTTCATTTTTGCAGCCAAGAAGGCATCTCTGCTGACCCATCTCGTGTTGAAGCAGGGAGAGACTGACGCCGTTCCAAGCTCCAAGCGGAAGTCCTTGAAGAGGGGAGCCTCCTCTTCTGCGGCTCCTCCGACTGAGGAGCAAGTCGAGATGGCCAAGCGGGCCAAAAGAGAGGAGGTGAACAAGGCCTTCGGTGTCACCACCGCCGAGGAAGGTAAGCGTGTTCGCCAAGCTATTAAAAAATACAGGAGGTTGGTTCCCGAGGAGTTTATCCCCTCCGACCAGCAGTCGCGGGTCAGAGAAATCAAATACATACTTCAAGGGGAAACCCCCCGCGTCCTCAAGGCGGGCTATTACAACTTCTGTGGAAAGAACCAGTACGTCCCGCGCGGGGTCATCTGGTGCCCCAATAATGAACTTCCTGACTTTATTCGTCCCCCAACCGCAGGTCCATCGGAGGCTCTCACTCCGACGAAGGCTGCAACTCCAGCGAGGGCTGCGACTCCATGGGAGCCAATAACAGAGAATACCCCGACGGAAGCTCAGTTCCGTCAGGTGACTAGCTTGGATGCTTCCCCCTCCTCCGAGGAGCCAAATGAAGGCCTGATTCCCCGTCAGAGGCCAGGGCGGAGCATCCTGAGGCCAGCTATGGAGGACGTGTCCCGGAGTCCTCCCTTGGATTTGCGCTCTCCCACTCCGGAGCCTCCGACTGAGGCTTCCAAGGTCATTCCTCCTCTTCCCCTGGATGGGAGCCTCTACGAGGTTTACACCCCCGATCAAGAGACGGTTCCGTGGAACCCGATCGAGTCTCTTCGAGGGGTCCCACTCCATCGATGAGACCTTCAGCCAGAATTGGCCCTGCACCTGCTGGCAGGGTCAATTCCACCAGCCTTGAGACGTCCGATCTCCTTGCCTGACGAAGATATCGACGAGGATCATCGCGACATGGCCATCCGTCGGATGGAGGTAAATCTTTACCTTCACTTTTGCTCTTGCCTTCGATTATCGAACCTTAACCTTTTATTCCTTTTGCCTCAGGAAACTGCGAGCCAACAGCGCTGCTTTGGCTACATCCTCGCTCTGAAGGATGCTCTGAAGGAGGAGCGGGCTAGGTCGGACCCCAAAGCCTTGGCCAAACTCCAGGAGGACCTTGCCGATGCTGTGGCGGCAAGGGAGAAGATAACCAAGGAGCAGACCCTCCTTGGCCAGAAGATTATGAAGTCGTGCTTGCGTCGGGATAGGAGGATGCTCAAAGAGGAACAGCAGCGGCACGAGGCGGAACAGAGGCAGCTCGTCCTCGAGAAGAGCATTCTCGAGGAAGCTAAGGCGGGACTCGAGGCCGAGAAGGCTGAATTTCCTGCCAGGCTGGCTGAGGCAAAGGCTCAGGGTCGCGAGGAGGGTCGCGAGGAGTATCGGAACTCCGATGATTTCAAGGCGGATGCCGTGGGGTTCTGCAAGGCCGAGGTGGAGAACGTTCTGTTCAACGCCGTCGAGGAGCTTTACACGGTATACGAGGATGCCATTGACTTCAAGAAGTCTGAGACCCTCGCCCCCTTCGCGGAGAAATACTTCAGCCTCCCCGCGGAAAGTGATGAGGCCGATGCCCCCGAGGGTGCCGTGGACCCGACTCCACGAACTGCGGAGCCTTCTGCCGTAGACCCCGCGAACTCTGCTCCCTCCGAAGCTGCTGATGACTCAACTTCCAACAAGGACCAGGCTTAATGCTTCATTCTTTAAGTCCTTGTAATTTCCTCTTAATTTCCTCCTTGTATCGGAACCTTCAGGCCTTCGAGCCTTTATGAAAAATTCCTTTTTATCTATTTTGGTCTCGATTATTATTGCACTACTTAAAGCGACTTGACTCGTTACTTAAAACGTTCTGATACATCACTTAAGATGACTTCACACATCCTTCCGATGCTTCACAAGGATTTACCACTTAAGGTTTCTTGTCCATACCATTTAAGGTGATTTCATACGTCCTTCGCGACGTTTTTCTCGGGACCTCACCACTTAAGGTTTCTCGTCCCTTCCGTTCAAGGAAATTTCACACATCACTTAAGATAATTTTATCGCACCATTTAAGGCTTTTATCGCGTCGTTCCAGACGACTTAATCATACCCCTTAAGGCTTTTTGCTGCATCATAAAGACGGCTTACTCGGACCCCTAAGGGCTTTTTGCTGCATCATAAAGACGACTTACGCGGACCCCTTAGGGCTTTTATTCATACCTAGGCTTTTGTTGCATCATAAAGACGACTTAATCATACCTCGTAAGGCTTTTGTTCTTACCTCGGAAGGCTTTTTATCGCGCCATAAAGATGACTTAATCGTACCTCGTAAGGCTTTTTAATCGTACCTCGGAAGGCTTTTATCGCGTCCTTTAGGACGACTTACTCGTACCTCGGAAGGCTTTTATCACGTCCTTTAGGACGACTTACTCGTACCTCGGAAGGCTTTAATCGTACCTCGGAAGGCTTTAATCGCGTCCTTTAGGATGACTTACCAACAGCTAGAATAAATCTAAAAGCAATTTGATCGGAAGCAACTTCTTTTATTCATTAATAAGTCAAAGCTTGCTTACATCGGATATCGGATCAATCGATAGATAACTTGCGCCATTCGCGGCGACTTAACATCACGCACCTCTTAAGGCGACTTAGGATCAAACATGATATTTCTTCAAGTGTGCGCCACTGAAAGAATGTTTCAACGTCTTGCTATCAAGGTCTTCTAACTTGTACGCATTTGGGGCTGGCATCCTTACGATCTTGTAAGGTCCCTCCCATTTCGGTGACAGCTTGTTGATCCGATCTTGATAGTCGAACTCATTCCTCCTCCAAACAAGTTCTCCAACGAAGAATTGTCGGTACTTGACCCGCCGATTATAGTACCTGGCTGTTGCCAGACGCATCCGAGCCTGAACTTCATCAGCCTTCCGCCTTTTCTCTTCAAGCAAGTCCAAGTCCAGACGTCTCATTTCTTCGTTCGTCAGAGGCTCATAATACCTCATGCGATGGGACGCCACCGCTATCTCCACGGGAGCAACTGCCTCCGTGCCATAAACAAGGCCAAACGGAGTCTCCCCCGTCGATTGCTTGGGTGTTGTTCTAACAGCCCACAGCACGTTTTCAAGCTCATCTAGCCAATGACCCTGCAAGGCATAGACCCTCTTCTTCAAGCCATCCATTACGATCTCGTTGGCTGATTCCACTTGCCCATTTGTTTGAGCGTGGTGGACCGAAGCTGTCCGATGCTCAATGTTCAGCTGTTCCAGATACTCCTTCAACTGAGCCCCATTGAACGGAGGGCCATTATCGCTGATCAACACTTGAGGAACCCCGTACCGGGATACGATTTGAGTTTGGAGAAACTTGAGGATCTGCTGTCCCGTCGTCTTGGCCACGCCTTAGCCTCTATCCACTTCGAAAAGTAATCAATGGCTACAAGTAAGTACTTGCACCGACCTTTCGCTTGTGGAAGGGGTCCCACCAAGTCAATGCCCCACTGCGC
The DNA here is from genome assembly GCA_036873135.1 of Clarkia xantiana subsp. parviflora. NCBI lineage: Eukaryota > Viridiplantae > Streptophyta > Magnoliopsida > Myrtales > Onagraceae > Clarkia > Clarkia xantiana. The sequence goes on from JAPTYO010000001.1 coordinate 17,127,661, forward strand.
GAAGGGCCAAGCACTTCTGATGGACATCAAGTTTGCGGCGGGGGCCACGATATTCGGAGCGTACCTCTGGCACGCATCACAAGATTGGACCAACGCTATCGCTTCCTTGTTCATCGAAGGCCAGTAGTAGCCTAAATTCAGCGCTTTCCTCACAATGGATCGGGCCCCTTCATGACAGGCCGCGACTCCTTCGTGCAACTCTCTCAGAATCCGATTCGTGTCAGGCCCCGCCACACATCTCAGAAAAGGCTTTACATGCCCCTTCTTATATAATTGGTTGTCCACCATCACGTAGTTGCTTACGATTCGACGCAACCTGACAGCTGCCACTTCATCGTCGGGGAGTGACCCCGTAGTCAGGTATGTGACTATCGGGGTCATCCAGGTGGGTTCCTTTTCTTCCGCCGATCCTGCTTCAATAGCACATACCTTCGATGGATCGATGGTTGAGATAATTACCCTCTCCAGAAAATGCACCTTCCGATTCTCCTCGGGGGCTACTCCTAGAGCAAACTTGCTTAAGGCATCTGCCTCCGCGTTTTCTTCCCTTGGGATTGCCTCAATGTTGAAGCTTCCCTTCAAAGTCTGCACCTCGTGCAAATATTTCCTCATTGTCGGGTTCTTTGCCTCGTAATTCCCCTGGACTTGATTCACGATCAGGTTAGCATCACACTTCACCTTTAAATGATCAACTCCCGTACCTTTGGCGATTTTAAGGCCCGTGATGAGAGCCTCATACTCAGCTTCATTGTTGGTGGCCCTAAACGTCAAGGCCAAGGCATATCGCAGGGGCTCGCCTCCACCGGGCGGAATCAATACAAATCCTGCCCCCGATCCTTCTACACTTGAAGAACCATCAGTGTACATTTCCCAGGTGTTCTCCTCATTTGGTTGTTCTGATTGTTCTGCTATCGGGACCTCCATGGTTGCCCCCTCTACAGGACCCGCTTCTTCCAGATCGGGTGTTGTAGACTCTGCTATGAAGTCCGCCAATGCCTGGCCCTTGATAGCCGTTCTCGGGGAAAAGTGAATACGGAACTCCGTAAGCTCGACTGCCCATTTCACCAATCTCCCCGACGCTTCCGGTCGGTTCAAAAAGTGCTTCAAGGGCTGATTAGTTAACACCGTAATCTCGTGGGCTTGGAAGTAAGGCCTCAGCTTTCGAGCAGCAATAATCAACGCAAAGAGATACTTCTCAACAGCGTGATAATTCATTTCAGATTTGGCAAACGCCTTGCTTACAAAATAAACAGGAACTTGGTTGCCCTTGACAATCTTTATTAATACAGAACTAACAGCAACTTCAGAAACAGCCAAATAGAGATAAAGCGGCTCGCCTGGAACCGGTTTCGCCAACGGCGGGAGAGTACGGAGGTGTTGCTTGAGCGCCTGAAATGCCTCCTCGCACTTGTCGGACCATTCAAACTTCTTGTGGGCCCTTAGAACATCAAAAAATGGCATGGCTCGGTCACTCGCCTTGGATAAGAAACGATTCATCACGGCTAATCGGCCATTCAGCACCTGAACCTCCCGATAGGTTTTCGGAGACTGCATCTCCTCGATTGCTCTCAGCTTCTCAGGATTCACCTCGATTCCTCTTTGGCTCACCATAAAGCCCAGGAACTTCCCCGAGTTCACTCCGAAAGCGCACTTGTCCGGATTCAAACGAACCTGATGAAGCCTCATCCGCTCAAACGCCACCGCCAAGTTGCGGACATGGTCTCCCGCCTGTCGGGACTTCACCAACATGTCATCCACATAAGCCTCCGTGGTCTTTCCCAGCATGTCCCCAAACAATTTGTTCACCATCCTCTGGTAAGTCGATCCAGCATTGACCAGCCCAAAGGGGATAACGTCATAGTGATAGACATCACTATCAGCATAAAAGGCTGTGTGGGGGGGCATCCTCCTTCGCCATCTTGATCTGGTTATAACCAGAATAAGCATCCATGAAGCTAAGCAGCTCATGTCCCGACGTGGCATCCACCAGCTGGTCGATTCTCGGGAGCGGATAACAGTCTTTTGGGCAAGCTTTGTTCAAGTCGCGGAAATCGACACACATCCGCCACTTCCCGTTACTCTTCCTCACCAGGACCGGGTTAGCGACCCAAGTCTGGAATTGGAGCTTCATGATGAACCCAGCATCGAGCAGCCTGGCCACCTCCTGCTGGATCGCGATCCTCTTGTTCGCGCCCATCAGATGCCTCTTCTACGCGATAGGCTTGATCGCGGGATCAATCTTCAGTTCGTGCACTATCACGTCGGGGCTGATTCCTGGCATATCGCTCAGGGACCAGGCAAACAGCTCCTTGAACTCCTTCAGGAGCTCGATCAATTCTCGGACTCTTTCCTCCGACAAAGCAGACCCGATCTTCACTTTTCTTTGAGGTCCATCAATCTCGACCTCTTTCAGATCCTCCATGGGGGCGGGACGCCCAAACTCCTCTCGAGGATCGGCATCAGTCTGAAGGACAGCCATAGCTTCCCTCCTTCTCCTTCGGGTGGCGTTAACATAACACTTTCTGGATGCCACCTGGTCACCCTTGACCTCCCCGACTCCGTTGTCAGTCGGGAACTTCATCTTCTGGTGGACGGTTGAGGCGACTGCCATGAGAGGATTGATGGTGGTCCTCCCGATGATAGCATTGTACGTCCCCGCGGACTCCACCACAACGAAATCCACGTTCCGCCTTTCCACTTTCCACCCACTACCGAATTCCACCGGTAAGGTGATCATTCCCAGCGGATAGGAAGTAGAACCAGAGAATCCCACCATCGGGAAGTTCACCTGCACCAGGTCCTTCTTCGTCTTTCCCATGGCTTCCAAGGCGTCCATGAACAGAATGTCGGAGGAGCTCCCTCCGTCTATCAGGATCCGCTTCATCTCGAATCCATCCACATCCAAGGTCACGACCAAGGCGTCGTCGTGGGGGCTCTCCACGCCTATCAGATCCTCCGACGAGAAAGAAATCACCATTTATTCCTTCTTAGTCCACGATCGGGACCTCTTTCCTAACACCACGGCAGCAGAAATTCGGGAAGCGTAATTCTCCCGAGAAGCGGAGGTATCACCTCCCGCCACCATTCCTCCGTGAATGACATTGATGGTTCCCCGCCTCTCCTTACGGGCACCGGAAGATTCCGGCTCAACCTTCTTCTTCTTTGGAGATCGATCGCGGGACCTGGAACGGGACCGCGATCGTGTTTTGGAACGGGATCGGCACCGTCCCCCGCCAACAAACTCCTTAAGCTTCCCCTTCTGGATTAGCTTCTCTATCTCCTTCTTCAGCTCCCGACAGTTATCTGTGTCGTGACCATTGGCTCGGTGATACCGACAGTAACGATCAGAGCGACTTCCCAAGAATTCACCTTCTTTCCTCGGGGGGTATCGGACGAGACCCTGCCGATCCATCACTGCTAGCACGGCCGCCATCGAACTGTTGAGGGGAACGTGACGACCCTCTCGGTTATCCTTCCTCGGAGGACGCTTGTCCTCCCTTCTATCGGGGCGACCACGGCTCCTGCTTCCCTCCGATTTGTCGTTCCCTTTGCGATCGTCTGATAGCTTGAACGATTGCTTTCCTCTTCCTGACTTCGGAGGATCAAGCTCTCCGGCAGCAATCTTCGACTCCTGCACGTCGATTTGCTGCTTCACCCTCGCTTGCAAAGCTTCCATACTCCACACAGCCTTCGCGGCCACACTATGCATCAGGTCGGAACCATATGGGGCAGTTAGGTTCCGAAGGAAGGTGCGGATGGTCTCTCCCTCCGACATCTCCTCGTCGATCTCCGCGACACTAGCAGTGAACCGTTGGTAGTAATACGCCAACGATTCGTCAGACCTCTGCACCACCTGGGTCAAAGACCTCACGCTCTTCAAGAGGCGCCTACGACCCTGATACTGCTTGATGAAGCGGTCGTGCATATCACTCCAGCAAGTAATACATCCCGGCGGTAGGCTGAAAAACCACGTCAAGGCCCTCTCTCCCAATGTGATCGGGAACAGCACACACACGATATCATCATTCGCGGCTCTTCCCATACAGGCCTGGACATGCCTCTGAACATGGCGAACTGGGTCCCCTTCACCATCGTACTCCTTGATGGTCGGAATACCTAGCCCTGGCGGGGCGACAGAATCTATCAGCCGTGGAACAAAAGGATGAGTAGATCGATCCCCAGCTCCGATGTCATATGCTTCTGGTCGCCCATGCAGATGTTGACAATCTTCACCACCTGATCGGGGGTGATGGGGCCATTCAGGGGAATGGTCCTGTGTTGCACTGGTCCGGGACCGTCGACCACGAACCTTTCCAAGTGCGCGGGTTCCTTACCCCTATTCCTGGACTGAACCTCTTGTTCCTCTTGAACCTCCCTTGGAGGAGGTGGAGGCAACTCTTCCCTTTTCTTGGCAGCCTCTCTTCTGTCCAGAAGAGACCCCATGGCCTCCAGGAACATGGGCATAGCATCTTCTACTGCCTTAGCCAACTCCGGGTTTGAGGAAGCACCTACCTCCCTCCGCGGGATTTCCTCCTTGTGCACCACCGGATTTGGAGGAGCATCCACCTCCTTCTCGGGATATCCTCCCTGTTCACCGCCGTGTCTCGGACTGAGACCTCGTGATCTTCACCATGCCCCCCTGTATGAGAAACAGCAGGGTGATCACCTTGTTCAGCAGCATGCTCCGGCAACGCGGAATTCACAGTTCCAGCAGGGCGAGAACTGCTCGCCGGGACTTGCTTCTTCTGCTTGCCACCACCAGCCATCAATCTAGTAGAAACTATTGTGACTTTTTGTAAGTTCCCACAGACGGCGCCAATGTTGGATCACGGTCAAAGCTCCGGTAAGTTCTTGACGGAAAACCTGAACTCCTTGGCTCCGCGTAATCCTGCAAAAAGGGATGATCCGGGTGGTGACCCAGAATCCCTCTCCGATGCTTAAATGAGAGTTTGAACGATGGGGTGGATAGAAAAAGTCTAAGTTCGTATTAGAGAATGTGTGTTCTGAGGTAACTTCCTCCTTTATATAGGAGGAGAAGTTACCTCAGTTACCTGTAACCGCGCCTGGCAGTTTTACCCACGTTCCGTATATCTCGTTCAAGATTCCGTGTATCTCGCCCCACGCTCCGCGTATCTCGCCCACGCTCCGCGTATCTCGGGCACGCCCTGCGTATCTCGGGGAGTTTATCCATATCTTAACCGTTTCCCTACTACTTTATCTAGTAGGCGGGTTTCTTGGTCTTATCCTCTGATCACAAGTCCCGATCCATATCGGGGACTCTAGAGTTGTCTCATTCTAGGTCACCACCCAGGACCCCACGTCCCACGGGACAGGGTCAGCATTCTCGGGGCTTTTATTATCGGGACCTTCTCAAAGGCATATCGGGGCCTCCTCAGAGGCTTCTTGTCGGGAGTATTCAATTCATATATCGGGACCGATCTCGTCGGGACCCTTCATACTGGGTTTCTGGGCCTTCCAGGCCTTTCACGAGGCCCACTAAGCTTAGACGCCGTTTATTGACTGTTAACGGGGCTAACGTTTACATCGGAACCCATCACCTAGTTCTTCCTGGATTGAGCTATGGATTGCTATTTGCGTGGATTCCTTTGTTGAATTCTTGGGTTTGCACTTATTTGCTGGTTATTATAGTGGATATACTTCACTATTGAGCTGTGCTTATAGCTTGATCTACATTGTTTCTCTGCGTTTTGAGCTTTGATAGTTCATTGCTCGACTGAGGTGTTCTTCCAGCTTGTTGAAGAATTGTGCATTGGAATTGTGGAATTCTGCTTCCACAATCATTGGAGATTGTTCAGATTTGATTGTTGGTGGCTTCTCTTGATTGGTCTGCTCAGATTTGTGGGCGGAATTGTACGAATTCAGTTGGATATTGCCAGTTGATTCTTTGTCCTATTGCAAGTTTGATTGTGTGCCAGTTTTGTCACTTTGTGGTGGCTGCTTCATTTCGGTTTTCGTGGAAATCTTCTGAATATATTCCTTGAATTCTCCCCTGTTTGAATTAAGTTCCTGAATTGCAAGATGACTAATGAGTATAGCATTGATGATCCCCTTTACATTCATCCATCGGATACAACTGGCCACCTCCTTATCCCTTTTGAATTGCAAGGCACTTCCAACTACCATGCTTGGAGTACCTCAATCAAAGAAGGCTTGTTGGTCAAAAACAAGTTGGGTTTCATAGATGGAACCTTCACAAGGCTCAATGTTCCCCTTGATCAAAGGGTGAAATGGGATAGAGCCAATGCCATTGTAAAGGCCTGGCTCAGAAACACGGTGGCAAATGACTTGGTTTCTAGATTGATTTATAACCCAACTGCTGCTTCAATTTGGAATGATTTGAGGGAAATGTATGACAAGGTGGATGGAACTCAAATCTTTCAACTGACAAGAGAAATTTACCAAACTTCTCAAGGTACACTTTCCATCACTGAGTATTTTGCCAAGATGAAGCAACTTTGGGATGCTCTTGCTTCCATTGATGACTTGGAACTTGAATGTGTTGGAGACATTGCCATTGTAAATGAACAGAAAGAGAAGCAAAATCTAATGGCATTCCTCTTGGGACTGAATGACTCCTATGGCCACATTAGGAGTAGCTTGTTGATGAGGCAACCACTTCCTTCCCTAAGAATTGCCTTCTCTGTTTTGGTTCAAGAGGAAAGTCAGGGATCCATCTCTGGTTCTATTGAAGATATTGGTGAGACTACTGCCTTATATACAAGAAGGAATCAATCATTTGGAGCTGGAAGGGGCAGTGGTGGCCCTGGCAGGGGCAATGGAAGGAATGGTGGCAATTCCGGTAGTGGCTATGGAAGATCTAATGACACAAGGTTTTGTAACTATTGTGGAAAAAGGGGTCATTTGGAAGATACTTGCTTCATCAAGAATGGTGTACCACCACATCTTCAACCATCCAAGAAGCCTAGGGCCAATGTTGTTGAAAATGGTGGAAGCTCAAGTGCAATCATGCATGTGGCAGCTGGGGACAAAAGGATTGTACATGGCACAACTGAGAAGAGAATCCAACATGTAGCTGTTCGTGATGATCACTTTGATCATTTAACCTTTGAAGATGTTGATCAAGCTCATGTCAATATGGCAGGTACCACTAGTGATTCTATGATTTGGATAGTTGATTCAGGTGCAACTAACCACATCACTCACCAAATTGATTGGCTACATGACTTGAGAAGAAGTGATTCGGATCATCAATTTGTTCATTTACCAAATGGTCACAAGTGCAAAGTGACTCATATTGGTTCTTGCTCTTTCTCAAGTGGATTCACATTGACCAACATACTTTTGGTCCCTGATTTCAAATTCAACATGATCTCAGTTTCTAGGCTTCCTAATCAATTGAATTGCAAAGTGATCTTTACTTGTGATCATGTGTTGCTCCAGGGCCAGAGTGGCAAGTCCATGGTGATTAGGGAATGGAATAAAGGTCTCTACACCTTGAAGGATGTGGTGCCTTCAGACTCAAGGAAGATAGCTAATGCTTGCTTGGGAAATAAGGAGGATGTTTTGAAATGGCACAAACGTTTGGGTCATGTGTCAGAAACTTATTTGAATCATTTGGATGTTTTAGGTTTGAATAAGTCTTATGGTTGTATCAAACAATGCACTATTTGCCCCCTTGCAAAGCAATCTAGATTTTCATTCCCAATCAGTGATTCAATTGCATCTAGACCTTTTGATTTGATTCACATGGACTTATGGGGTCCCTACAAGGTGCCTACATTCAAGAACAATCAATACTTCTTGACTATTGTTGATAATTACTCAAGAGCAACTTGGGTCTATTTGATGAAGCACAAGAGTGATACTTTCTTGCACATCAAGAATTTCTTGATCATGGTGAAGAATCAGTTTGCAACTATGGTGAAGACTTTGATGAGTGATAATGGGACTGAGTTCATCAACTCAATTTGCAAGGATTTACTTCACCAATTTGGCATCCATCTTCAAACTAGTTGTGTGCATACACCACAACAAAATGGAAGAGTGGAACGCAAGCATAGGGATATCCTAAACATTGCTAGAGCAATAAGGTTTCAAGCTTCCATGCCATTGAGACATTGGGGTATTGCATACTCAATGCTTGTTATTTGCTCAACAGGCTACCATCTTCTATCTTGAAATTCAAGTCACCCATGGAGGTATTATATGGAAAGGTGCCTTCTCTACAACATTTGAGGGTGATAGGTTGTTTATGTTTTGCAACTAGACTGAACAACCATGACAAATTTAGTCCAAGGGCTGAGCCATGCATTCTTATGGGTTACTCTACATCTCAAAAAGGGTACCTTCTAATGAACTTAACCAACTCAGTCTTTCATGTATCTAGGGATGTTACATTCCATGAGGACATTTTCCCATTCAGTATGTCAAAGGAGGCCTTGAGAGCTTTGATCCCCTCTTGCTTAGATGCCAAGCAACATATTGAGGAGTTTCCAACTGAGACTCCAATATACTTTGATGACCCTTTACCTCAACATGTTGATCAAGCTCAGAATCAGATACCAATTGATGATGCTCAACAACCACCTACCTTGAGGAGAAGTGCTAGAATTGCCCAACTACATCCACCACCTCTTAGGAGGAGTGCAAGGATTGCTGAACTACAAAGAGTAATTCATGTGTAAGGGTAAGATGGTTTCTCTCAAGTTCCTCAATGGAGGGACTTATGAATTACTTGATGTGTGCCGGGGGTGCAAAAAACTGGGATTTCTCAATCGGTCTGACACACTCGGGTGATCCTTGCACTCCTCCTAAGAGGTGGTGGATGTAGTTGGGCAATTGGTGCCGGGGCCCTTGGGGGAGTGCAAGGATTGCTGAACTAAGGGTGAGAGGGTTTCACTCAAGTTCCTCAATGGAGGGACTTATGAATTACTTGATGTGTGCCGGGGGGTGCTTAAGTCTCCTAAGGGGTTTTACACATCAAGTAATTCATAAGTCCCTCCATTGAGGAACTTGAGAGAAACCCTCTCACCCTTAGTTCAGCAATCCTTGCACTCCCCCAAGGGCCCCGGCACCAATTGCCCAACTACATCCACCACCTCTTAGGAGGAGTGCAAGGATCACCCGAGTGTGTCGGACCGATTGAGAAAACCCGGTTTTTTACTCGTTCCGGTTTAGACCCGTGGAACCCGTCCCGGTTTGGTTCGGTTGACCCGGTTCGGTCCGGTTCGGTTGACCCGGTTCGGTCCGGTTCGGTTGACCCGGTTCGGTCCGGTTCGGTTTCCCTTGGTCTCCCGGGTTGGTTGACCCAACCCGGTTGTGCTAAATTGGAACAGCTTGTTACCTAATATGTTCGGCTAAAATTGAGAGTTGTGGGCCAAGTAGGGTTTTAAAATTGACCAAAATCTTAACTTGGCCACCAAGTAACAATTAATTATAAAATAGTTTCTAATTTTCTGCACATATATATATATAACTTTCGGCAAACATATATATATATATATATATATATATATATATATATATATATATATATATATATATATATATATATATATATATATATATATATATATATATATATTATTGTCAATATTCAATATAAGCGATATATGTTTCATCAATAATATATATATTGGGCCTCCTATGTCAATTGGGATTTTAGGCCTAGCCCAAAATACCTAATATGACATTACCTAATTTCTTAGGACATGAAATTTATTAATGGGCTACCAATTACGGCGGCCTATTGTCCAACTGCTAACATGAACTCCTCATGAAGTTAATAACTGTTTGCCTTCGTGTTTATGTTACTATGATTCTCACAAGTTGAGGATACCAATCGAGCCTGCTAGAAACCTGCGGAGTTAGGTCGAAAGTCAACTCGAAGTGGGAGATGAGGATTTCCTTGACGGCTTAGGATTTGAAGCAAATGATTTTAAGGTAAATATCTTTAAAAAATTATATAGTTGTACGTATACCATTCTATAAAAAAATAAATCTCTTATACATAAATATTTTAGAGTTTGCTTTGTTTATGTGGGTAATAGTCAGCGCTTTCTAATTTTATGCTATTTTTTTCTTTATAATTTTATTCTCATTGAACCTTTTTTTATTTTATCAAATACTGTACGACACGCGAAAAAATTACTTGGCTTGTATATCTATTAAGATATAATTTCGAGTTTGTGCGGAGTTAGCATCTAGTTTATTAACTATTACTCTATAAAGTGTTTCACAAATGATTTTTTTATGATTGTACAATTTGTATTAGTACTTCACTTGAAGTCATGAATCGATAAATAATACACTTGTTAAAATCTAAAAAAATTAAGTGAAACATCTTTAAATAAAATCATAATCATTTTTTCAATTGAGTTAATCTTAGTTATCAAAAAATAATATTGATTATGAATTGATTTTTATTTATTATATGCACCTTTAAATTAACGTAAATTATTTATAAAATAATAATCCCAACAATTTAACACTAGGCAGAAAATGCAGTTATGTTATCTAGTGCTTATATATGATCTGATAGCATGGGCACGCATTGTATTGTAAAGTCAAAAAGATTGGGCTACATGGTTTATAAGGGATAAATTGACAGTTTGTACTCTAATCACTAGACTTCTATAACCGTGCACGCTTTTACCTTGCCATTCTCTAGATTGCGGACTGAGGTCCTCCCAAACCCCACATCCCACTTTCTAACGCCAACTTTCTCCAAACTGTCATTTCCAATCCCTACCAAACTGTCCACATTTATAGATATTAATAATAAAACGTACGTCTTAACTAAATGTTCCATAAATCTGAATTTGTGGGTAAAAGCATTCAGTACACATTTATATTATATATATTGGGATCAAGTTGACTTGGCCCTGAACTTTGGGAATAGACTACAAGGTGACGCCTCTCTTTGCTCTCTTAGGCGTCTATCTCGACCTCATAGGGTACTTAGTTTCCTTTCGTAGAGTCTTGGAGGCATTAACTTGAAAAGGGGTGGCGATTTGCCCCTGATTCCATTCCAAAACTTAAGTCAGTAATGGAATTTGAGAGACTAATACTTTGTAAATTATGTTGAATGTGTACATAATGAAAGTACTTAGGGTATTTACAAGGAAGATTTACCAACTTTAAATGACGGTAGAAGCAGGTGAAAAGCAGCTTGACACCTCACCATTCCTTAAGAGGAATGTTTCTACATGGGGGCGGTGGAAGCAGGCCGCCACCTCACCATTCCTTAAGAGGAAGGTTTCTTCATGGGGGCGGTGGAAGCAGGTCGCCACATCACCATTCCTTAAGAGGAAGGTTTTGCTTAATAGCATTTGTATTCCGACTCGACTCAGGACTTAAGAGGGAGTCTTTGAGAGGGCTTGTCGCCTTTTGTATAAATCGTCTTGGTTGTCGACATCTCAAAATATAGGCGTCGACTGTTTATCTTTGTTTCTTCATTCTGAGCATGAATGGTCGTCGACTCTTATTTTGGAGTCTCGACTTAGATGCTCCCGACTTGACTAATCAATCAGATGTCTTCAACTTTTTGTATAATTGTAACCCAACACTTACCCCCCCCCCCCCCCCCCGATAATTGTGATGAAGGATAGGGCTTAAATCGAGTATCGTTTTACCAGGTATTCCAACGAGATTTATTGGCGTGATATCGGTATCTCTTAGCTTGTTTTCTTCGAGAGTCGTAGGCGGGATCTTGTCTTCATAATTGAGGCTTTGGCCATTGCCCGTTTTTTGACCGTTGGAGGGTTAGGGTAACCCAAAAGGTTGCTCCGTGAATTTACGACGGTAATTTTTTGGCATTTATTACGCCAGTAGAAAAAGCTTCTTCAAGAAGGTTTCTTAGACGGTGTATACTCAGTATAAATACCAGAGTTCACCCTTCTATTCTTCTACCTTTCTTATTCTTTCCTTTCTTCATTCTCTGAACTTCCTCTTGCCTTTGTAAAAGGGACTCCCATGGCTGCCAACACACACCTTCATGTATTACCTCTTACCTTTAGGATTTGGTCTTTAGTGCAGTCTTTGTCGATTAGGTTGATGATGTTAGCATATGGTGATTGGGCGCCGTAAATGGAAGCCCAATAATATGTATATGTTACCTAAAAATTTGGTAAATGTCACATTAGGAAAATTGGGCTTGACCCAAATCCCAATTGACATTAGAGGCCCATAATTGGGCCTCCTTATACTACATAGGCCGGCCGAAACTTGTGTTTGGGCAAAGTAGACTTTTGTCCACTTTGCTCCTCCTATAAATAGGGAGTGTTAGGGGTTTTATTAGGGTAATTCACAATTCTTCCTTTGTGGCAATTTGTAACAAAACCTCTCCTCCCTAAATACTAGTTTTGGCTGAATCTCACTTAACACCAAGGGTGTGCCAATTTTCTTTGAGGAAAACACTCTGAAGATCTGTCCTGCCAAGAATCGATAAGAGGCTTTGCTGTGAATACTATACCGCGTAGGGCTTCCTTAACAAGAACCTCTACGGGTTCCGTCTGGTGGATCGAGAACTCCCTCAGCAAGATCTTGGGACTACGGAAAAGGTTTAAGGTATGTGCACATTTTCCGCTGCGTAACAGTGATTACTAGCATATACCTTGTTTATGTTTCCGTAGTATTTATCCTCGTAATCCAACATCTTTTTTTTTGTATACTTTTGGTGCTATACGTTTGCACTTTGTGCACTTTTGGTACAACAGTTAAAATCCCGTCTAATTTCTCTGTTATCTCACATGTGCCGTGCACGTGACAGAAAAAAAAATAAAAAACCAAAATTAGAATTAGGAAAAGACAAACATGCCCTCTTCTTCTCCACGCAACCTTTCATCTTCATCAATGGCGCCTCGTAATCGGCGGCGCTCCGACTTCCACTCCGACTCATCAATGATAACAACTCTGTAAACAACAACCAATTCAATCCACACAACACATTCACTGAAGCAAGCAGAATCGAGTTCCGATTTCATCAAAAACAAGAACAGTCAATTTGATCAACATCACTCTAGTGGAATAGAACTATCCTTGAACGTTGGCAAAAAAAAAAAAAAGAGAGAGAACATAACTATCCTTGTTAGAACATTTAGCAGCAATCTACTTTTGGAAAATCTCCATCTAAAATTGGAGAATTTGATTATGGTTCTAAAATTTAGAAACAATCAAATTCATCAAAAGATACCCAATTATAACAACACAGACCAAGCTAATAAGTGCAAAAACAGTCTGATTTCATATGTACGCTAACAGATTTACAGTCAATCAACATTCTAACCTTCATCCCTCGTTAAATTCCTCTTCACAGCGATGTGCCTCAGCAGGTGAGTCGGAGTGGAATTCGGAGCGCCGTCGATTACGAGGTAGCTGGTTTGCGGCAGAGAGAGAGAGTGGCGAGCGTCGGCCAGACTCGAGCAGGTGAGTGGAGGTCGGAGTGGAAGTCGGACAAAGGAGGGCCATTGACGATGATGAAAGGTTGCATTGGAGAAGAAGAAGGGCAGGTTTGTCTTTTCCTAATTTCTAATTTTTGTTTTTTTTTATGTCACGTGCACATAACATGTGAGATAACAGAGAAATTAGACGAAAATTTAACGGATGCACCAAAAGTGCACAAAGTGCAAACGTATAGCACCAAAAGTATACAAAAAAAAAGATGTTGCACCAAAAGCCAAATTTCGGCAAACATGTTGCACCAAAACACCTATTAACCCTTTTCAAATACAAAAGGGCCTTGGGAAAGCCAAGATCGGGTATGCTTATTTTAAAGTTCCCGTTCCGGTAATTTACGAAAATAATCGTTTTAAGAGACTGATCTATTGTATTGAAGACGACGATAATGTGAACTCTTTCACGAACCCCATTCCCTCGGTTTACTAGCGGTCGGTTGGTTTAGATGTCTGAGGAATCATTATTTGTCGTATTCCATCTTAATAGATATCTGATGTATGCAATTCTTTCTCAAAATGTTATTGTCTCCTTGATTGTGCATGATATCAATGTGTTAGTATCAATGGCTGTGATCAGCAATGTCATCTCCCAAATTAACAAGGGAGTTAGACTGAATGACCATAATTATAAGATCTGGAACAAGCACGCGAGGATGGTAATTACTGAAATGAAGGGTTTGTAGCATCTGACTACAAAACACGCCAGGCCGGAGGGAGACCTCACGGCCGATCAGAAGGAATTTCATGATGAATGGGATGCTAAGGATCTGAAAATTCGTTCCGCCTTGTTGTCGATGCTGGAGGATGACATACTCTACGGGTATGATCACCTGAAGTCTGCCATGGACCTCTGGGATGGTCTTAAGGCAGGGTTTGGTGTATGCACCACAACCTAGAAACGATCATTAAACATCTTTTTAGACTCCTACAAGATGAATCCCAATCATACGATGAAGGAGCATATTACGAATATGTCTAACATGCTTGCTGAACTCAAGGAGGCGGGAGAAATCCTGTCTGATGAACAGAATGTCCAATGCGTGATCCGTTATTTTCCTGACTCTTGGAATAGCATGAAAATGCACCTTACCCATGACACTTAACTCGATAACCTCGAGAAAGTGCGAGTTCATCTCGAGCTGGAGGAGGATCGTCTCAGGGCTGAAAAGCCTAGAGCGGAAATGCATATTGCATACTCCGTACCAGTTGAGCAAAGGGGTAAGCGCAAGAGGAAAGGAAAAGGCCTTCAGAACAAGGCTGACAAATCTACTGCTCCAAAACCTCAGAGAAAGTTCAAACGCAAGCAATCTGGTGGCAAGAAAAGGCAAGCAAAACATATACGTAGAGAGGAATCTCGAACGTGTTTCAAGTGTGGTGTAAAAGGTCGTCTGGCTGCTTCCTGTACCAATCCTACCAAGGTACGCACTCTGATAATGATGAAAGTAATAAATTATCCTTGGATTCTTCTTACTCGAGAGTAATTCAATTTACACTTTTGGATTAAAGAAACCGAAAAGCAGAACCGACGCGGACCTTGAATTAGTAGTTTGGCAAGACATTCATATCGATAACACACTTCAACTGGCATGGTTTGAAAAAATAATGTTAGAGTTTAACAACGGACATTCCCTATGGGATAAAAAGCAGTTGACTCACATTAATGTAGAACTATGTTTCGACAAAATTGGTCAAACATGACGCCATAAAAGCTAAAAGGAATGATAACGAGTTAAATCTTATCATCATGCGACATTAACTTGCGCATTAAACAAGTATTTGAAACGAGAGTTTGATAACTAATCTTAGAGGATACATGTTTAAATTAGCTTGTGATTATGGTGTCGTGGTCGAACATGAGACGTTATATTCCTTGAGGACAAATTTCCAACGCTTATTGAAATAAAAACATATGATGTCTTGATCGAATTGGAGCAGGATAACGATGATAGTCAGGTCCCACTTACTTCGAGTGGGAGATTTGAGGCAGCAACGCAAGTGAATGAAATGGTAAATGAAGATAGAGACATTTTCATAGTAAATCCAGTGGGAAGAGCCAATCCTACCACAAAAATCACTGTTGCTGCAGGTTCGAAGTTGAACCTGATAATCACGTATCCAGACCGCTGGATGAAAATCTAATAATGCCACAACTACCCATTATTCCCAGTGGGAGTGGATCAACCAACTTGATTCTAGGTCCTAGTGATCAAGGAATTAATCTTGGAGGTAGAAACCTGAGACCGAGAGGTCGTCCAAGAAAAGTTGTAGGTCAAGGTTCTAGCACTGCCCTTGTTCCCGGTGGGAGTGATGCTCCGAGAGATAGCATTATTCTGAATGGGATAAACGTTCCGAATCAAGATGGGATAAACGAGCCTAGACGAAGTCAAAGGCATCGAACTTCTCCCATCAAGTATCCCATCGAGAACTTCACCCTAACCTCTTTTGACGAACCGGTAACGGTTCAACAAGCGTTGAAAGGACCTCAAGCGAAGGAATGGAGGAAAGCAATGGAGGAAGTGATCACCTCAATGAAAGCCTATTCAGTATGGTCTTTAGTTGATTTATCTGCTAACCGCAGGGCCATAGGGGCTAAGTGGGTTCTGAAACTGAACTCACTGTTGATGGAAATGTTGAGCGATACAAAGCTCGACTAGTTGCAAAAGGATACACCCAGCTTCACGGAGTGGACTTTGTTGAGACATACTCATCGAGTGTGCGGTACACCACATTCAGGGCAATCCTAGCTATGGTCGCATGCCTCGATCTAGAGCTGCACCAAATGGATGTTAAGACCGCATTCCTCCACGGAAACCTAGAGGAAGAGATCTATATTGAGCAACCGAAGGGTTTCATTACTCCTTATAACGAACGTAAAGTTTGTAAACTCCAAAGATCCATTTACGGTCTTAAACAATCGTCTCGGCAATGGTACCACAGATTCCACGAGGAAATCGTTGGAAACGGATTCGTGAATCTCCACGAGGATCCATGCATGTATACAAACACCTCTGAGTCTAAGTACATCATCTTAACTTTATACGTGGATGACATACTTATTGCTGCGAACGATGTGAGTTTCATGCATGAATCAAAGTCCTGGTTGGCATCTGTATTTGAGATGAAAGACATGGGAGAGGCTACATACATCTTGGGAATTAAGATTGCTAGAGATTGTGCCGCCCGGAGATTGTGTCTATCTCAAGAAGCCTACATCAACAAACTGTTGAAAAGGCTTAGATTACAAGATGCCAAACCCGTGGAGGCACCGGTAGTACTCGGGTGCGCGTTGTCAAAATGTGACGGCCCGAAGAACCAGCAAGAGCGTGAACATATGAGGATTGCATAGTATTTAAGCATGGTCGGAAGTCTCATGTACACCATACTTTGCACTCGTCTGGACATCTGTTACGCTGTGGAACTAGTAGCAAGATTCCAGTTAGACCCTGGCTATCAACACTTAAAAGCTGTAGAGCGGATCATGCGATATCTGAAAGGTACTGCCGACTACTTACAATGCTATGAGGGATGGAAGTAAGAATTGACCGGATTAAGTGACGCCGACCATGGTGGCTATCCAGACGATCGTAAGTCCACCCCAGGAGGAGTGTTTCTCTTTGCTGATTCCGGCATTTCATGGACGAGCAAGAAGCAATCATGTGTCGCGCTGTCTACGATGGGATCGGAATTCGTTGTTCTCTCCAAAAAAAAAAAAAGCACAGGAAGCGATCTTGCTGAAAAGGCTTCTTACTGCGCTGCTTGGTGGCGATGTCGGGAGTAAGCCTGTGAAGTTGTACTCTGACAGTCAGGAAGCTATTGCGGCAGTAAAGAATCCAAAGTACCATAGTAGGACAAATAGTGATCCTTCAGTCACTAAACCAAACCGACCGTCAGTAAACCGAGGGAATGGGGTGTCGTGAAAGAATTCACACTATCGTCGTCTTCAATCCAATAGATCAGTCCTTTTGAAAACGGTTATTATATTGCAAATTACCGGAACTGGAATTTTCAAATAAGTATACCCGGTCTTGGCTTTCTCAAGGCCCTTATAATTCAAAAGGAATTATCCGATAATTTACGCATGCATAATACCATATTATGCTATAAAAATTGAACAAACCATAACATGCTTACGCGTCATGCGTCTAATGTTCCTAGCACATATAATTATACGTAAAGTGAATTATCCCATGCTTTTTATCCTTGAACATCCTAGCATACGTGTCAAAACATGCAACATCCGCACAAATCATGCATAATTGGCGACTGGAATTTTCAGTTTTAAAAATATTAGGGGTTGTTTAGTAATTCATGCTTACAATCAATCATGCGACATTTCTAGACATGGATACTAGGCACTTTCAATCAGCATAGCATGTCTGCCCTATTGCGCAATACATGTATTTAAATCACAGAGCTCAATGCTCGCAATTAATATCCAGCTAGCTTGACTGAGTCAAGACGACAGTTCTAATATATATGTTGCATAAAGTAAAAAATTGCAATTCAGCCCACTAATTTAATCCAGTCCAAAAAACATGCATATCCGAGATCCATCCCCATAATCGAAACTAGATATTAGGGTTTTAACCGTCAAACGTGTTAAAACGCAAACCCTAAGAGCACTGTTTAGGTTAAATTTAAAGTTCGAAAACATTTTGGATTTAAAAATTTGACGTCCTATTTTATTGAACATTTAAAATTTCCGGAAATTTTTTAAAATTGGTTCGGTCCAATTTAAAATCCGGTCTATGTCGGACTAATTTTAAAAATCTGGTTTTGTCTGAAATGGTTCAATAAAATAAGACTGTGGTTCGGTTCATCACTCAAAACCGGTTAGGTTAGGTTCAGTTTAGTTACTACGGTCCGAACCGACCCGACTAGGTCGACCCGATTAAGAAAACCCGGATTGGTTTTACCCATTCCGGTTTAGCAATTGGACCGGCCCATAAACCCTAGGGTTCGGCCGAAATATGTCTTGTGGGCTAAGTAGGGTTTTAAAGTCCACTAAAAACTTAACTTAGCCACCAAGAAATATTAATTATAAAATAATTTCCAATATTGCTAATATATATATAATTCGGCATATTTAAATACATATTGTCGGACTTAAAATCTGACCTGCGACGAATTACGTTTCGAAAACGTGCAATTTTGAAAGATTCGCCACTAGTTAATTGTAAGGCTAACTAGAATCATAAATTACTTAAGCGAATAATGGATTAAACACCTAGGTATAGAACCGGTCTACGATCAGAAGTTCGAGTTCGGGGGTTCTATTACGAATTAAAAATATAATTTTTAATTACGCCCTTTCGGTACTCAATTTACTTAATTTGCCAATTTTATCATTTACATACATTACGCCCAATAATCTAAAAATGTCAAAATTAATCAAATTTTATCATAAAAAATATTAATCAGATATAATCCTAAATCTAAAAAGTTAATTATAACATATAACTCCTAGTAAAAATGAAATCTAAAATACTAAAAAAAAACTTCCCACATGCTATTAAATTAAAATTAGTCAATTACAATTAAATTACTAATTAAATTTTACAAATTACATCTAAACTATTAATTAAATATAACTAATTACATTTTAACTTTTAATTAATTATAATATAATAATAATAATTTAAAACAGAAAACCTAATAATCAAATATTAATAATAAATAAATAAATAAATAAGAGTAAGAAAAACAGACCTGCGTAGGGGAAGGGCGGCACCGGCAGGGGCAGAGGCGGACGTGGCTGCAGGCGGACGGACGGCGTCAGGGTCGATTGAATGGAGGCCGGAGGTGCGGTGGATGGCGACGTCGGAGCGAGCCGAGGTGTGGCGGCGGCCTAGAGGGCGGGGAGCCAGTCAGGGCGGAACAGGGCGGTCGGGATCTGGGCGTTCGGAATCTGGGCTACAGAGGTGAAGGCGGAACAGGGCGGTCGGAATCTGGGGAGCTCGTGGCAGACCGGCGAGGGGGTGGCGGTGGTGTGGCAAGCAGGTGGTGGTCCGGCGCTGGCGGGCCGCTAGACGGCCACCGGTGGCGAGGTCAGCGCTGGTAGATTGGAGGTCACGGTGAACCAGAAGAAAAAAAAAATACTAATTCACTAGAAGACAAAAATCGCACAAAACCCGAGGAATAATGTATTATTGCTTCTTTTTTGGTGTTTTTTCTGTGTGTCTTTACAATGTAAACCTAGATCCCTATTTATACTAAAACCTAGTCTAGATTACAGATAAAATTCAAATAAAAAATGCTAACAGATAATTATTCTAGAGAATATTCCTAGAGATAATTATTTTTTTTGAATAAAAAATAATATCTGGAGATAAATATCTTACAGATAATTTTCTAAAAATAAAAAATTAATTATTATATATATATTTTTAAAATTCCGAAAATATTAAATATATTCGAAATAA
Source organism: Clarkia xantiana subsp. parviflora (assembly GCA_036873135.1). Lineage (NCBI taxonomy): Eukaryota > Viridiplantae > Streptophyta > Magnoliopsida > Myrtales > Onagraceae > Clarkia > Clarkia xantiana. The sequence continues at coordinate 17,147,519 of JAPTYO010000001.1, forward strand.
TTTAAAATATATTTTATAATAATTTTCCTAATGTGCCCTTGAGCATTTTTGGAGACTTTGTGGCCTGACGCGTCCGGAATTTGACGTATCATGTGTAACGTCGTTACGTCCGGGTCAAAAATCGAGTGTTTACACACACACACACACACACATATATATATATATATATATATTGTCAATATTCTATCTATAAGATGTAAATCAATCAACAATAGATATATATACATAAAATATTCGGCATACACATATATACATATATTTATTATTGTCAAATATATCTTTAGGGATTAAAATATGTAGACAATATATTTTCTTAATCTTTTATAGTAACTAAATCTATCAATATATATTATCCCTATCTTTATATATATATATATATATTGATAGTTAATATCTTTTACAATATTATATTATGAACTTATCATTATTTCCAACTTATAGATATATAGTTACCGATTAATAAAATTTAAAAAAAAATGGCAACCTATATCTATTATAATTGGTGCCGAATTTTTTATTACTTGGGGGCCAAGAAAATTAAAAAATTACCTAAAATACCCCTAGGATTTTCGGCACAAACATGCAAATTTGGAAAAGTTGTCAAATTTTAAGATCAAACCCTAACTTGATCATGAATCCAAAAGGTGTTCTTGATAAAAACTCATGGTGTTCTTGAAGATCATGAACATCAAACTTAAATTTGAACATAAAATTCGGATTTCTCAAGGTGTTCATGAACATGAAAATTTTGGATTTTTCAAAAACCAAGAACATCAGTTTATCAAAAATTTAAGAACTCCTAACCATGCTCTGATACCACTGTAGGATTACGGGGATGTAATAGTACAGAATGCTAAACGTGTACATGCAAGTAATCTAACTACGCAGCGGAATAGTACACATACATTTTAACTTTTCTGCCCAAGAACGTCGTGGTGGGAGTTCTGATCCTCTGGTCGGGACCACATACAAGTTTTTCGTAAGAAGAAGTCCTACGCGGTGTAAGCTCCACAACAAAGCCTCTGATCGATTCTTCAACGGGGACAGAACCTCGGACTAAGATGTGCCGAAAATCTCAACCAAGGGGGTGAGAGGGTTTCTCTCAAGTTCCTCAATGGAGGAACTTCTTATTATGAATGATGTATAAACCCCTTAGGTGAGTCCCCTATATATAGGATTGGTCGAGTGGACAAAAGTCCACTCCAACCAATGTGGGACTAGTTTCTGCCGAACCATGCTATTAAAGGGGGAAGCCCAATTTGGGCCTCTCATGTCAATTAGGGATTGGGTGTGGCCCAATTAGCCTAATGTGACAATTACCTAATTAACTTAGGTAATTTCCTTAGCATTAACGGGCTACCAATTACGGCGCCACGTCACCATATGCTAACACGGGTGTATGTAAAAACTCCTCGTTCCGGTAAAAATGATTAAACCGTTTTAAAAGGCTGATCTATTAGAAAGAAGACGTCAGTAATGTGAACTCTTTCATGAACCTCTTCCCTCGGTTTACTGGCGGTCGGTTTGGTTAGATGTCTGAGGAGTCATTACTAGTAGCCTTCTATCTCATAGATAACCGATGTATGCAATTATTTTTCCAAAATGTTATTGTCTCCCTAATTATGCATGATTATCAATGTATTAGTTCGTATGGAAAATAGAGTGCAATTCTATGTTGCTCGCGATCTTGATGGAACGAGATATGACGAATGGAGAGAGGATGATGACGCATGAAAATGTCAATCCGCGCTCCATGGACGATGAAAGGAAACGCATGGATCAGAAAGCACCAAGGTTGATAAATTCAAGGGTTAACAGGTCTTTTGGTCTATGATGTTTGACCATTTTTGGGTTTTGGTCCATGATGTTTTTTTTTCCTACTTTTGGTACCATATGTTTGCAGATTTTTTCTAGTTTTGATCCGACCGTTACATTCCGTCCATTTTTTGACATGTACAAGTCACGTGATGCACCATAAACTTTCAATTTTGTTCAATTTAGTCCCTCTAATACTTTCCTAACATTTTTTTTGTTCAATTTAGTCCCAAAGTTTCAAAATTTCAACTGGACCTATTGTCCAATTGGGGTCAATTTTGAAACTTCGGGACTAAATTGAACAAAAAAAAGGTTAAGAAAGTATTAGAGGGACTAAATTTAAAGTTTAGAGTGATCACTTAACTTGAACATGTCAAAAAATGGATGGAATGTTACGGTTAGACCAAAACTAGAAAAAATCTGCAAACATATGGTACCAAAACTAGGTAAAAAAAACATCATGAATCAAAATCCAAAAGTTGCCAAACATCATGGACCAAAAGACCTGTTAACCCTAAATTCAACCTTGATAATAGAGATTTTTTAACAGTACATTAATGTCAGTGCGTTGCACCTATGGGGCGCCTTGCACCTTCGCTACGGTGATGGGTATACGATCGATGCTAGAATTCTCATTTTGGAATATGATGTTTTTCTATGCATGGATGCCGACATATTGATAGATCATGTCCCCGATAATGAAGGGGATGTGTGGGAAAGCGTTTATCCTATAATGAAAAATTTTCATTTATCTTGGTTCGCCGACGAAAGAGGTCTCAAACGTCTAATCAAATCAATCGAGAAAATTATGAGATCGAAGGACAGAACGCTAAGGAAGTGTACAAGTTGGATGAAAAATTCACTCGCATGCGCAAACTGCTAGAATCAAGCAATAAATTTCTTAAACGAAAATCCAGTGGGACAAGTCACCGTCGATGCAAGTGCGTCTAAGGTACTCCTCGTTTTTCCATGTACATAAAACAGTTAATGTTTTATACTACACAAATCATCTGATGTGAATCACTTGTGAATTCTTTTCAGGTGTGGTGTTCTACATGACTTTAAGATTCTGGACAATCTACTTTATGTTGTTGATGATTTATGATTAAATCCTTGTAGTTGACACTATAAATTTCGTTGTTCACTCTATATTATGGTTATTCATGTTTATTGGATTATTGATATTTAGATTGAAGACAATTCAAATCAGGATACAATTCACTTATCAATTAATCGATCTTGACAAAGGGATCGATTTAATTAAAATCCTATAAAGAAAATAAACACTGAATGTTTCGGGTAGGTCAACTGGCCGAACGAAATGATTAATCCACACACACATTCCAATTCGTCTAAAGTCCATCGATTGCGTTCAATGAATGAATTTAAAATCTTCCTTATTTGTTAATACTCCATAAAATAATTAAATCGTAATGATGAACATGTGCGAAACCGATTAAAGTATATTTTGGAAACGAAACGATTTCACCGTGGGTGACAGCTGGTGATATGCGCGCCACGCGCATGTTCCTTGATCGATGGGACACATCGATTCAAAGTACAAACTTAAAATGAAGTATGTCTTTGATTTAATGCTTAATACAAATTTTCATTTGCATTGAAAACCCATTTCGGGTTTTACGAATTGACTTCTCATAAATCGAGAAAAAGTATGCTTGAAAAGCTAACACGGTCTCGTAAAGAATCAATTAATGCAAAAGGTGGAAAATCTAATGCACAACTCAGAGATGGACGAAACCTCTGAAAATGAGTATGCAATGAAAAAGGATATTATCTGTCAAAACGACTATCTCATTGTACGCCTCTAACGATAAGATTGGCGGAGCATTCATTTTTAATCATACACTTCAAGAACATGGTTTGAAACATGGTGTCGAAAATTAAACTTCCGATCTCCTTCCATGATGATATGAAGTTGTCTTCCACTCATGTAGAACTTTGTTCCTATAATATCGGTAGATACGACACCATATGAGCTGAAAATTGGTAATGAGACAGATCTTACCAAAATGCGACCTTTCGGTTGCAAAACAAACATATATTGTACCGACAGCTGTTAAGGCAAAGTTGGGACCTAGAGTACTGAAAAGTATCTTTATAAGGTACTCTGAATCAGTGTTATCAGAACCGGACCGGCATTCCGATCGGATTGAACCGGGAACCGGTGTCTCAACCGGTCCGGTTTGCCCAAAAGACCGAGAAGGAAGCGAACCCGGTTCAATATCCGGTTTTTTAAAGAACTGGCCAGTTCTGAGTGGACCGGGCGGTTCTTCAGTCCGTCGGTTCGGCATTTAAAAAAAAACATTAATCGACAGAATTAGTAAAACTGTAGAACGCAACACAACCCTAGACCTCTAGAGACAAGCAGAACAGAAATCTCATTCATCTTCACGCCTTCAGCATCGCACAGCCTGCCTCACCACCGATCTCGCCTCCACCCTCACCTTACCTGGATTCGGCCATCCTCTCTGCTATCTATCTCACCCACATCTCCTACCGGGGTCACGCGACAAACCAAGATCTGAAGGGGATTCTGGATTCCAGTCGTTCGAGCTTCGAAATCAGGCTAAGAATCGGAGCTTCTGCGTCGGGGTCGATGATCTGGGGCTTGAATAAGCTCATCGTCCACGGCTACAATGCCGCCGATTGAAGAAGACAAAGTTAGACTTTAGGGACTAAATCTCAGTTCGTCAAGAACGATGTGTTATCGAAGCCGAATCCAAGAGCAGAGAGATCGAGATTAGAGGTGCAAGAATCGGTCTGTGAATCGGTCGCCATGAAGATGATCGTTGAAGGAACCTTGTTGAATTACTAATATTATTGCAATAAACTCATCGTCCATGGTGGGGTGACTTTCAGGAAGGAGGGAAGGCAGCATTAGGAGAGAGAAAATGGGAGGCAACATTAGGAGAGAACTTTTCAAGGGAGAAGAGCGTTGGATGTAGGGTTTAGAGAAAGATGTTCCTGGAATACTGTTCGAACCGGCCGAATCGGGAATCGGACCCCTCTCCGGTTTGACGTCCGGTCCGGTTCTGATAACACTGCTCTAAATACTCTATGTCATACATGTTTGTGGTAGCTCAGGATATTGGTGGCGTGGTCGAACATGAGACGTTACGTTCCTGATGAAAAATTCCTAAGCTTTATAACATTAACGTAAATGAAGTCTTGATTGAACTAGAGCAGGATGATGATGACATTTCACACTTAGTTCGAGTGGGATATTTGAGGCAGCAACGCAAGTGAATGACATGGTAAAAGATAATTGAGACATTTTCAAAATAAATCCAGTGTGAGGAATTAATCCAACCACACAAATCACTGTTGATGCTGGTGCGAATCAAGTCGAACCTGATAATCATATTGCTGAACCGTTGGATGAAAATCCTATAATTCCTCAACTACCTACGGGTGACAATGGGAGTGGCACTACCAACTTGGTTCCTGGTCCTAGTAACCATGGAATTCATCTCGGAGGTAGAATCCCGAGACCAATAGGTCGTCCAAGAAAAGTTTTTGGTGAAGGTTCAAGTAATGCCCTTGTTCCCAGTGGGAGTGTTGTTCCAATCAGGAGCATTATTCCTAGTGGGAGCGTTGTTCAAACTCAATATGGGACTAATGAGCCTAGAGGTATTCAAAGGCATCGAACTTCTCCCAAGAAGTATCCCATAAAAAAGGGTCAGTTATTCACTCTGACTTCGATTGATGAACCGGTAACGGTTAAACAAGCTTTGGAAGGACCTCAAGCGAAGGAATAAAGGAAATCAATGGAGAAAAGCAATGGAGGAAGAGATCTCCTCTATGAAAGCCAATTCGATATGGTCTTTAGTTGATTTATCTACTAACCGCAGTGCCATAGGGGAAAAGTGGGTTATGAAACTGAAACTTACTGCTGATGGAAATTTCGCGGTACAAAGCTCGACTCGTTGTGAAAAGATATACCCAACTTCACGGAGTGAACTGAGACATATTCACCGACTGTACGTTACACCACAGTCCGGGTCATTCTGGCACTGGTCGCATGCCTTGATTTAGAACTGCACCAAAGGGATGTTAAGACTGCATTCCTCCACGGAAACCTGGAGGAAGAGATCTATATGGAGCAACCAGAGGTTTTTATAATCCCTGGAAACAAGCGTAAAGTTTTTAAACTCCAAAGATCGATCTATGGTCTTAAACAATCGTCCCGACAATGGTACCACAGGTTCCACGAGGAAATCGTTAGAAACGGATTCGTGAATCTTCACGAGGATCCATGCGTTTACACTAAGACCTCTGAGTCGAAGTATGTTATCTTGTCATTATATGTGGATGATATCGTTCGCGGCAAGTAGTATGATACTACTTGCCGCGAACGATGTGAGTTACATGAATGAATCAAAGTCCTGGCTGACATCTGTATTTGAGATGAAGGACATGGGAGAAGTCACGTACATCCTAGGCATTAAAATTGGTAGGGATCGTGTTGCTCGTAAACTATGTCTCTCTCAAGAATCCTATATCAATAAACTGTTGAGAAAGTTCAGACTAACAGCTGCCAAACCCGTGGATACGCCGGTTGTGTTAAGGTGCGTGTTATCAAAGCATGAGGGCCCAAAAGACCATGCTGAGCGTGAACAGATGAAAAATGCTGAGTACCTTAGTATGGTTGGTAGTCTAATGTACGCCATGCAATGCCCTCGTCCAGACATCTGTTACTCTGTGGACTTAGTAGCACGATTCCAATCAGACCCTGGCTAACAACATTTAAAGGTCGTGAAACGAATTATTCGATACCTAAAAGGTACAGGCAACTACGGATTGTGCTATGAGGGTGGAAAATTAGAATTAACTGGGTTCAGTGATGGCGACCACGGTGGCGATCTGGATGATCGTAAGTCCACCTCAGGAGGAGTATTTCTCCTTGCCAATGCCACAATTTCATGGATGAGCAAGAAGCAATCATGTGTCGCGCTGTCTATGATGCAATCCGAGGTCGTAGCCCTCTCTAAGAATGCACATCAATCTGTTTGGCTTAAAAGACTCTTAACTGCATTGCTTGACGTCGAGAACGGGAGTAAGCCTGTGAAGGTATACTCTGACAGTCAAGCAGTGATTGCAGCAGTTAAGAATCCTAGGTACCATAATAAGACGAAACACGTTGATGTAAAATATAATTATGATAAAAGTATGGTCAAAGAAAAATTGATCACATTAGAATACTTGTCCTCTGAGAGTATGGTGGCAGACTGATTAACCAAACCTTTACGGAATGATGTTTTCGAAAAGCACGTCAAAATGCTTGGACATCATAGGGTTTAAGAGGTTTGTATTATGATGATAACATTTTTAGATTTAAAGTAATATTTGAATAAATGGAATTGCAGTTTAAGTTTATGATCTTACACGTCATAATGTTTGAATTACATCGGATTTTACGATCTATAAACTAGTCGTATGAGGGACAAACCTCCCAAATAGAACATGTCGAATGTGGGCCAAGCCTCGTCACACAGGCTCGATCGTCTTGACGGAGAAGGGGACCTCTACCATGTCAAGACCGTCTAAGAACCATGGTGATTTCGAAAGATAAACCTGGTTAAGCAAAACGATCATTTGGTTTCAAGGTAACATGATGTGATCTAAGTTTTGCATATCGCCGTGACGAACTTTGTTCGTCAACAACCACATTCTGGGCCAGATGACAAGTCAACGATAGCATATGACAGTTCCCATTCCTGACAACATATAAATTCAAGTTATGCTATCGACGCGCGCTTCATACTGCTTGTGCCATGTTCGACCACGTGGTCAGGCTCGGTTGTGGTAGGTAGAATCCACGAGATACGGATAGGCACAAACTTCTTCACCTTGAGCGTGTGAATGATCTCGGATGCTTTATGGAGAAGCGTCCAAAGTATCCTTACGTACTTAGAACTCATATCTAAGGTCAAGCTCAATGTTCGCTTCCCAGCGTACGAACACGGTGCTGAACAAAAAGGCTCAGTGACCACGTCTTTGGAAACCGGTTGAGTTTGACTAAGGGTATGAGCAATGGGGATGGTCAAGTACACCTGTAATTCTCCGACTCTTGTATTCACTAGGTGGCCACCAGCCTGATATTAGTTGAAGGTTGTGAATACTTGTACAGATGCCTTGGAGAAGTGTTCCTATGTGGAAACTAGGCAATTAGAGAATGACAGTTGACCAATGATACAATGCGGCGCGGTATTATTATTATTACAGGTTGATTACACATGGGGAATCAATGTTCCGTGGGCGCTACAACACTCATAACATATGAGTAGCACGATGCCCGTCGTATCCGCCGGTTGCACGACAAACCTCGTATGAATTATTCCGAAGCAGGGCTGGATCGAAGAACAATTGTTGGTGTGTTGGTCGACAACATATTAACAGGCACCCTCCCATTCTAGCGAGTGGGAGCTGTTGGCATTTGGATATTGGGCCGCCGTAAATAGGAGCCCATTAATATGAGACTGTTACCTAAGTCAATTGGTTAATGTCACATTAGGGATTTTGAGCTAGCCATAAAATCCAAATGAACATGAGAGGCCCATAATTGGGCCTCCCTTTCTCATTAGGCCGGCCGAAACTATTACTTGGGGTGAGGTGGGTTTTGCCCACCCTTCTTATAAATAGGGAGTGTCAGGGTTTAATTTACGGTTAGTCGCTTTCTTCCTATGTGGTGAGACAAAAAGAAATCATTCCTCCCTATTAACAGAGTGTTTCGGCCGAACCCTCTCCTTACCCTAGGAGGTGCCAAATTGCTTCAAGCAATTACCCCGGAGAACCATCCCTGCTAAAGAATCGACAAGAGGCTTTGCTGTGGAGACCAATCCGCGTAGGTATTCCTTAACCAGAATCCTTACGGAAACCGTCCGGCGGATCGAGAACTCCCCTAGAAGATTTTGGATCTACGAAAAGCATTGTAGGTGTGTGTCATTTATTCCACTGCGTAATTTGTTTACGTAGCATGTACCTTGTTTGTTTCAGTAGTATTTACCCCCTATAATCCAACACATTGCTCCTCAACAGAAGGGGGTGTAATATTTCTCTATTATGTCAAGTTTTCACAAGGGATGTGGAGAAAATTGACCATATTCTTCGGATTAGTGGTCCTGCAAGAAAAGTGTGAGATGTTTGTGTAATATTGTCCCATGTACTACTTATTTCCATCTTCCTTTGGGAGAGTGGATTAATTAAGTTCGATTGTACCATTAAGAATACTTTTTGTCAAGGTTTAGTTTGAGTATTTTGTTTTGCTATCTTGTGTGGAATATTTGTAAATGTAGGAATGCTTTTATCTTTCAAGGTATCCCTACTACTAATGATGTGTTTAGTGTATCTTTTCATCAAGCTAGATTCTTTTAGGAGACTATGGAGAAACGGATCCTATATGCATCGCTTGAGACCATTCAGGTTAAATGGATTCCAACTAACATTGGGTGGGAAAAACTTAACACGGATGGTGAGTCGCATGGGAACCCAATAAAGCTAGAGCTGGAGGAGTAATCCGCGACAATAACGGGAATTGGATCTCGGGGTCCTCCGCAACTTGGGAACCACGAATAGCTTGAGTGCATAACTATGGGCTATTCGGGATAATCCTTACACTAGCTCTTCAGTTGGATATCAAGTCTCTGCATATTGAAACTGATGATTTGATTGTTCAGCAGCTTATTTCTGAGAGTGTAGACCTTAATTAGAAACCCATGTCCATTATTTTGGATTGCTTGAATCTATTGCTCAAGTTAGTAGATACAAATTCATACATGTTTATCGAGAAATCAATTATGTCGCGAACGCTTTGGCTAAAATTGAAGTTTTGCAGCATATAAGTTTTATTATGCATTGTGTGACCCACCTAGGAAGACTCGTCTTTGTATTTTTAATAACAAAATTATCGGGGTCTTTATAAGTTAATGGGGTCCTTTAGGCGATCCTTCTTTTAGTTCTAGTCCGAGTTTCAAAACATAAAACAACATGGTCATTTATATATAAATATATGTATTCCCATAAAACAGAATTATCTCTTGGGTGGAAATCGAGATTAGAGTAGCGGCAAAGAAAATTGTATGAAAGGCAACTTGGTGTTGGGATTTGGCCAAGAAAAAGAAATAAAGCGCTATTGGGATTTGATCCCCTATCCAGTTAATCTAGCAAGATTTCTTTATTTGGACATATAAATAATAATAACAATTTAAAACCACATATTTTCAAAGCTATATATATAAAGAAGACAGTAGTATATTGGTATGCATAGAGTTGCAAGCAAGCAATGATGAAAGTTGCTTGTGTTTTCTTCTTGCTGGTCCTCCTTCCTCTCTTGGCCTCCTGCATTGACGATCGTCAGGTTTAAATCAAATGTCTTCCGATCCAATTACCCCACAAATCTACATACATACAATATATCCATGCTCCTATATATCCTAATAGTTTAACCACAAATTAAACAGTTAATAGAATAATGAATTAATATATTGGTGCAGGTGTTCATAGTGTACTTGGGAGAACACAAGGGAGAGAGAGGTTTCCATGAAATCGAGGAGTACCACCATTCCTATTTGTTGTCCGTTAAGGAATCCGAGGAAGATGCTCGAACATCTCTCCTATACAGTTACAAGAACAGCATCAATGGCTTCGCTGCACTTCTAACTCCCGACCAGGCCTCCACACTGTCGGGTACTCTAATTATACTATATATCTCAAATACACACTCTTAATTAACTAACTAACTAGCCTTTGTTAATTAATTCAGTAATTTAATGAACAGAAGTAGATGAGGTGGTAAGGGTGATTCGGAGCGACCCGACAAAGTACAGGCTACAGACGACGAGGTCATGGGAGTTCTTGGGGTTAGAGAAAGATGGAGGTGATGATGAATACCAGTCGTATTATTATGGGACGAGTCGCCAAGGATTGCTTGATAGAGCCAACTTTGGGAGAGATGTCGTAGTTGGTGTAATGGATAGTGGTGGGTAACTTTTCTTTAAGGAATTGAATCCCGTGCCTCTTTGAAGAAAAAATATCATCTCACAGTTAGTTACTTCATGACCCTCCAATATTAGTCGACCGTCCCTAGCTACTGTTGCTCATGTGATGATGTTTTTGCAGTACGTTATCTACTTAATTTGTTGTTTTCTTGCTACAGCTAGCTAGCTAGCTAGGGGTTTGTTTTGTTTCTTCAGTCCCAGTCCTAATTTCCTTTGTGGTTGATTGATTCCCTTGGAACTAGGAAGTCATTTGATTGGATGTTAGTCTATGCTATATAATATATTTCCAATTTACATATATTTTACTTTACCAATTACTTAATATTAATGCAATAATCTTAGTAATTATATATGTATACAGTATTATTAAGTTAGGCAAGGTATGCATGCAGGTGTGTGGCCGGAATCTGAGAGTTTTAACGATCAAGGAATGGGGCCTATTCCAAAATCATGGAAAGGTGTCTGTCAAACTGGTTCAGGCTTCAATTCATCTCACTGTAATAGGTATCCATCCTTAACTTTTTCTCTAATTATTATTAATTAATAAATAAATTGACCAAGACAAACTAAAAACCAACTAACTAGGTACTTTTTTTTGTTGCCAACCAAGAATTAATTGTTCAGAACTGATGAGCTATGAATTTGATGAATAACCCTAATAATTAGTTTCTAATTAATTAATTAATGATTTAATAACCCTCGGTCAATAAGATCCCGTCTTCTCTAGTGTAAAAGTAGTAGCTTTAGATATGATGTATCATTCATATACAGAAGAAAGAGTAAGTATTTTTAATAATAACAATAATAATTGTGATGAGGTTGGCTGCAAGTGCGCATATTGGGACCCGAAAAGGATGTCGTGATGTAGAATTATTATTTTTTCTAAACAAAGTAAAGTTTGTTTAGGGGGGAATCAAAGCAGCACTGAAAGGTATGGCTGTCTTTGGTTGATTTTTTTTTTTTTTTTTATGAAAGTCTTTGGTTGATAGAAAGACATATGTTATTATTATCATATCATATATAGTTTAACTAATTTATTATTAATAGAGAAATCAAAGTTGCTAGGCTAGGCTAGGCTAGGCTAGGTATCCATTCGAGGTAAGTTGTCATTTGTCCCATTCTATCGAATCAACAACACAAAGGCAAACTGCCAAAACAGAAATCAGCCTCCTCCTTACCATATCATAGTAGTGGTCAGCCAGCTTGACTAAGGAGAAATTATTTTATGGCCCAACATTATCACATGGTGATAGTACGCCTATATATTTTAGTTATTCATTCAACTACGATCTCTCATCATTTAGCTACTGAGGGAATTTGTGTTTTACATTAACTTATCTATTGAGGTTTCAAAGTTTAGAAAGATCAGACTGCACGGAGCTAAATTAAAACAAATTACTCACCTTTCATCTTATGCTTTTTTTTATTCTTATTCTTATTATTAAATAACACTACCACTTATTAGTTTGTATTTGCATAGCATTTTTGGAAAGTGAACAAAGTCCACTATCCGTGATAGCTTCTAGTTTGTAGTTTACCCTATGTTGTAGGGGTCTGCATCGTCTTTTTTATTCATGGAATATCTTACCCCAAAAAATCCTTGATAGCTTTACTAATAAAAGTATACTAGTTATTAATGCGTGCGTTGCACGCGCATCGATTATTTAAACTTCAAGATATATAATCTATATTAAGTTTACTAATATTTATAATTAATCAAAGTAAAATATGGGCAAGTTGATTCGTTGTGAGAAACGATTCTATGTGATAGAGAAGAGCGACATAACGTAATTCAAAACATGAGAAAGATAAGAGGATAATTAAATAAAAAATTAACTAATGTCTTCAGTTACGGTACTAAGTTAGCCTTATATAGTTAGATATATAAATGAGTTGGGTCCAGCATTACGTTGGTCATTAACAACTTAATTGTATCTAACTCATCAACTTGAGGTGTCAAGAATGTAAACTTGTTCTTAACTACTTAGAGTCATCCATGGACAAATTTGACCTATACAAACGTAATTATATACAATATCACAATACCAGCAAAATTTTATTTAACAATAAAGATAAAATTAAATCACAAAAATATAAAGTTTAGACTTGAATTTACAAAAATATTTAGTTAACATTAATTAGGTTGTACACAATGTGTTTGGATTAACAAATAGAATAACTAAATTAATAGTATGAGTCCATAAATATTGGACGATGAGTAAAATGTTATTTGTACGAGGTCAAACTTCAAGAACCACATTTCACCCATATTTTGACTTGTTATATATATAATTTGGTAAGTGACTGATCTATGTGATAGAAAAATCTCAACATGCGGAACTTATATCACTCGATCTATATAATTCATTAAATAAATTTTTTTTACATGTATCCGAAATTTGAACGGAATGAGTATGATAGGGCTGACTTAAATTGATATGAATATTGGATTGTAAGTTAATTATAATTACTATGACATACCGACTAAGCGACCTTAAAAATAACAAAATTTAAATAATGATTTAGTAATAATATTAAAGATAAATAAATGTTTCTCAAATATAGTAATGACTAAATTATTAATTTTATAAAATATAAGAATTAAATATAATATATTTTTTTTAATAAAATGAAAAGGTGCCAAATATGTGTCTATTGGGGGTGAGGACCCAACACAAATAATATATTGGTATATAGATATATATATTCGTAAATTGAATAATACTAAATAGATTTTGCTTTGGCCAAATAATAATACTTTTTTCTGCTCATTAAATAATAATACTACTTAAATATATATGGTTTTACATAAATTATATTTTTAATAGCTGGAATTTTATGGAATGTGTTATATAAATAAAATAAAATTCCTACACGTTTGACTAATTAAAATTAATAGTTTTTTCATATGAAGAAGTTTAATTTATTTCAATAGAAAAATACTATAACTAATAAAACTAACAAATATATAATTTTAGATGCTTTTTTGGTTAATTCTTAAATTTGACATATTATGTAGCTATAAATTTGCTCTAAAATTCTACGAAAGCGTATAAATAACCTTAAGTGTTTCCATGATATTATCTGATTTATTTGACATTCCTTAAATGTGGTTCTGTTTAGAATAGGGTTGCATGTATTTTTTTAAAGTAGGATCCGCTTTATTTTTTATGGATTTTTCTATCATGCTCCAAAAGTACAATGTTTTTTATACTTTCGAGCCATCGTTGTCCCATACGAAAACTCTAAAAATTAGATTTAATAAGAACCTAAAAGGAGCCCCACTATTGGTCGGGTTGCTAGTTAGTACCTACATTATATTTTTATTGATATTTGGTACCAACTATCTAAATGGTTGACTACAATTTTCATAGCATGATTAACTTAGTTAGGGGTGCAAAGTGAGCTCCAATTTAGTCACCTTTTTTGGGAGTTCATTTCAAGCACGAGTTCGCGACAGAGCGAGTGCCCTAACTCTGCAAATTTTTTCATGACCAATAATACCTAAACCTCTCAACTGGCCGACCCCTAGCCCCGACTCATGCTTCACACGCCCTACCAAACCAGGGTGGCACATACTCAGGCCAAGGCGAGCTTTGTAACTCAGTGAATCGAGTCGTTCGCTACTAATAATCAACACTTTCGATAAGTGAGGTACTCATAATCAACATTTCGTATAAGTAAGGTACTTATAATCAACGCTTCAGATAAGTAATGTACTCATAATCAACGATTCATATATATGGGTATCAAATATCAATAAAAAAAGGGTTAAAGGGTCTTTTAGTGCCATATGTTTGGCCAATGTTGGTTTTTGGTGCCATGTATTTTATTTTGTAGGTTTTTAGTACCGGGTTTGCATTTTGTAGACTTTTGGTGCATTTGTTAGTCAACGATTAAGTTTGACCGTTAAATAGTTTTATTTTGTTCAACTTAGTCACTAATCTTCTTCCGGCCACCGCACAAAATATTTCAGCCACTGTACAAGGCCAACAGCTGCCGCTCAAGGCCGCCGTAACCCGCACAAGGTCGTCGACAACCGTCCAAGCGCACCAGTAACCACCAATCGGGGCCGGACGGCTCCGATTAGAGTTTTCCGTCCCCGATTGGGCCACCGAATGCCCATATCGGAGCTCTGTGGCCCGACCAGAGCCAAAGAGCTCCGATCTGGAGCTTTGTGGCTCTGGTCGGGCCTCTTGGCTCTGATCTGAAGCTTTGTGGCCCCTATCTGAGCAACAGAGCTCCGATCTAGAGCAGTGTGGCTCCGATCTGGGCCCTCGGTGGCCCAATTGGGGTGACGGCTCTAATCGGAGTCGTCCGTCCCCGATTGGTGGTCACCGGTAGGCTTGGATAGTGGCCGGCAGTCATGTACGGGTTCCAGCGGCCTTGTGTGGTGGTCGAACTATTTTGTGTGGCGGTCGTAAGAAGATTAGAGACTAAATTGAACAAAAAAAAAAACTATTTAACGGTCAAACATAACCGTTGACTAACGGATGCACCAAATGTCTACAAAATGTAAATCTATGGCACCACAAACCTACAAAATAAAACATATGGCACCAAAATCCAACATTGACCATTGGTCAAATATATAGCACCAAAAGACCATTTTAACCCTAAAAATTAGGTAAAGTCATTGTGGATGCTCTACCTCTACGATATAGATGTACAAGTACAGAAATATGTACGTATTTGTGTATAGATACATTACCAAAATACAAGGGTTAAGAACCTATAAAAGGTCTGAACTATCACCCATGTTAACGGGAGAGGTCTGAAATTTAAAAAGTTAATAACGGAGGTCTGAAATTTCAGTTTTGTTGATAACAGCGGTCTCCGTTAGTTTTTTCCGTTAAAACTAACGGAAGTTGGTCACATGCTTGGCATGTGACCGGAAATAAAATAAATTTCCAAAAATACCCTTCTATCAAGTGTGCCCCTCACATGCTTGAAGTGAAAATACCAAAATGCCATTGAAGCCACCATGCTCCACCAACCGTACTCCGGCGACCACCACCAAGGCTCCGATTGGGCCCAAATCGGAGCCAAAAAGCTCCGATCAGAGCTCTGTGGCTCCGGTCGGGGACATAGAGCTCGGTCGGGGCCATAGAGCTCCAGATAGGAGCTCTGTGGCTCTGGTCGGAGCTTTTTTGGCTCCGATCGGAGCTTTTTTGCTGAGGTGGTGCCGGAGTCGGGTCGCCGGAGCCGAGGTGGTGGTCACCGGAGTCGGGTGGTGGTGGCCGGAGTCGGGTGGTGGTGGCCGGAGTTGGGTGGCGGTGGCCGGAGTTAGGTAGTTTTAATTTGACTTTAGGGGTAAAATTGTCATTTCACATTTTCTTAAATAAAATATTAAATAAAAAAAATATTAAAGGGGTAAAAATGTCATTTCACACAATTCTGTTAAATTTAACCCTAAAAATGGACGGAAAACCTCAAATCAACAAAATTGAAATTTCAGACCTCCGTTATTAACTTTTTAAATTTCAGACCTCTCCCGTTAACATGAGTGATAGTTCAGACCTTTCATAGGTTCTTAACCCAAAATACAAAAAAAAAAAAAAAAACTTTAAGCGTATTTCAAAACAACCAATCGAACTTTTATTCTTGATAAAAAAGAAACTCAACTTTCCCAATGAATATATATAAGTCAAAAGTTTAATATACGTAATATATACATGTATGGTATGAATGTAAACATGATATTGGTAAGATGAATTTAACATAATTTCTATTAAAATATATTATGTAGATATTATATATGCAATGTCATCACTTTTAATAAAACTATCAACATAATTTACATCATATTAAGTTATTAAAAAGTGTAGTTTGTTTTTTTTTGTCATAAAAAAGGTTCTTAAATTTTTTTTATAAAAAACTCAAAGTTTGGTTGGTTTTTTTAAATAACACTCATCTTATACACTACGTCTAGGTTAATCTACACAGATGATAAAATCAAAACATAAATGGATAGAACAGTTGGACTCAGTTGTAATAATTAATAGTGACGACGTTCCACTTTATTCGATGTGCTTGCGTTTCCGATTTCCACGATGAGATATGCTGAAGTGGACTTAATTAAAGTTAAAATTTTATCGGGTTATTAATTTACAAACAGCAACTAACTGAGTTCCTAGTTGTTAGGACTTAAACCACTCGTTGGGGTTGGCCAACAGGTTAATATCCGCAGGTTATGACTTAGACCAAAATAATCTCAGGGTAAAATTGCATATAACAATATTGATACCAAATAAACGTAAGAGAGATGACACCAAATTTAACGTGGAAAACCCTCCAATGAGGAGAGTAAAAAACCACGGGGGCCGGCCGGCAAGGATTCCACTATGTAAACCAAATTTACATCAGTTCGGTCTCAGCGGGAGACCGACAGTAATTGGACCACAACAACAACCTCTCTCGGGACTACTATCTCTCACCAAAAGGAGATACACCGTGTTATTGATCGGAATGATCAATACACCACTCACCCGGAAAGATACTCTCCAATTACAATTACCTCGCACTCAATATTTCCCCCACACACACTCACACAAAATCTCTCTCAACTCAACTTCTACTTATCTCAAAGTGAAGTTCTACCAACTTGATTGTGTTGATATACTTGGTGTATTTGGTGTGTTTTGTGATGAATGTAAACTACCTATTTATAGGCAAAAGTTACTATCACCTCAACCAATCAAATTGCGCCACTATTCAAATTACGACTTGGACGGTAATGTGAACGACGGCTTGGACGGTAGTGCGAACTTCGGACTTCACACTTCCTTCAATTGTTGCATGTGTTTGTTGTTTGTGGGATGGGGATGGAACCACCGTCCATCAATCTCCCCCTCCAGCCCCAAAGGAGGAGACTCTCCCTGTCACTCCACTATATGGAGTCAAGCCCGGCTTGCCTTGCGCCGAGCTCCAACTTTACCCTGGGAACGATCTTCGTCAACATGTCTGCAGTATTCTTGTCTGTATGTATCTTTATCAACTTCAGCTGCTTCTCTTCTATCACTGATCTCAACCAGTGATACCTCACATCAATATGCTTTGTTCTCGAGTGATACATCGTATTCTTGCTTAAGTCAATTGCACTTTGACTATCACAAAATACCACGTATTCGTCTTGCATCACCCCCAGTTCCTGAAGGAACCTCTTCATCCAAAGCATCTCCTTTGCCGCTTCATTAGCCGCAACATATTCAGCTTCAGTTGTCGACAGAGCAACACACTTCTGCAGCTTGGACTGCCACGATACAGCTCCCCCTGCAAAAGTGAATACATAACCAGAAGTAGATTTTCTACTATCTTGATCACCTGCCATATCTGCATCAACGAACCCTTTTAGAACTGGTTCGCTGCTCCCGAAGCATAAGCACAACCTGGATGTGCCTCGCAGATATTTGAAGATCCATTTCACTGCCTCCCAGTGCACCTTTCCTGGATTGGAAAGAAACCTGCTCACAACACCAACAGCATGAGCAATATCTGGCCGTGTACATACCATAGCGTACATCAGCGAACCGACTGCAGAAGAGTATGGGATAGCCTCCATTGCTTCCTTCTCCGACTCTGTTGTTGGACAGTCCTTCTTCGTCAAATTGAAGTGGTTGGCAAGAGGTGTAGCAACCGGCTTTGCATTATTCATGCTAAACCTTTTCAACACCCTCTCAATGTACCTCTCCTGAGATAGCCACAACTTTCCAGCTTTACGATCACGACTAATCGCCATGCCGAGAATTTGTTTAGCAGGTCCTAAATCCTTCATGTCAAAGGATTTAGATAATTCCTCTTTCAACCTGCATATCATGCCAACATCTTGTCCAACAATCAACATATCATCTACATATAGCAACAAGATAATGAAGTTACCACCAGGAAACTGTCTTATATAGACACATGAATCTGCTTCAGTTCGTTTATAACTTTGGGAGGTCATAAACGAATCAAACTTCTTGTACCATTGCCTTGGAGCCTGCTTCAGACCGTACAGACTCTTCTTCAACTTACAGACCAAATTTTCCTTCCCTTGTACTTCAAACCCTTCAGGTTGCTTCATGTATATCTCTTCTGCCAAGTCCCCGTGAAGAAACGCCGTCTTCACGTCAAGTTGTTCAAGCTCCAGATTCAAACTTGCTACCATAGCAAGCACAACTCGAATTGAACTCATCTTCACCACCGGAGAGAAGATCTCATCAAAGTCAATTCCATGCTTCTGCGCGAAGCCTTTGACCACCAATCGAGCCTTGTACTTCACCATCTGGTCTCCATCTTTCTTCAACTTGAACACCCATTTGTTTTGCAATGCTTTCCTGCCTTTCGGCAACTCCACCAACTCATAGGTGTTGTTCTTCTTGAGAGAGTTCATCTCATCTCGCATTGCTTCAATCCAGCTTTCCATGTGCTTGTGCTTTTGCACTTCCTGAAAGCATTCTGGCTCCCCCTCATCAGAAACCAAAGTATACTGAGAACTAGGATACCTGGTGGATGGCCGACGCTCTCTTGCGGACCTCCAAACTTGAGGTTCTGCAACTTCCTGAGCTGGGGTCGGCTCCCCCTGCTCAGTGCCCTCCTCATCTGACTCACCACCATCTCCATTTTGGTCATCTAGTTCCAGTCCATCCACTCCTTCCGTGACACCATCAACTGGAGTAGAAATCGGTGTAAAATTGCTTACACCTCCAGAAGCTTCTGTCTCTTTCGCCTGCACATTGGCCATTGTCTCGTGCTCGTGAAAAATGACATCTCTGCTTCTGACCACCGTCTTCTTCAACGGATCCCATAACCTGTAGCCATACTCCTCGTCTCCATACCCGACAAATATGCACTCCTTGGCTTTATCGTCAAGTTTCGACCTCTGCTCCTTAGGTACATGCATGAAAGCTTTACATCCAAAAACTTTCAAATAAGAGTAAGATGGATTCTTACCCGTCCACACCCTCTCTGGGATGTCAAACTCTAGAGGAACAGATGGAGATCGGTTGATCAGGTAGCAAGCAGTGTTGGCTGCTTCTCCCCAGAATGGCTTGGGCATCTTAGCCATTCTTAACATGCTCCTGACTTTCTCAAGGATGGTCCGGTTCATCCTCTCGGCTACACCATTATGTTGTGGAGTTCCGGGTTCAGTCCTCTCATGTCTGATCCCGTGCTTCTTGCAATATCCCCTGAATTCATTTGAAGTGTATTCCCCTCCGTTGTCCGTCCGTAGACGCTTCAACTCTTTTCCAGTCTGCCTTTCCACCATGACGTGAAACTTTTGGAAAGTCTCGAATACCTCGCTCTTCGCTTTCAACAAATAAATCCACACTTTGCGTGAAGCATCATCAATAAAGGTGAGAAAATACTTATTTCCACCAAAAGACTCCACCTCCATGGGTCCACACACATCGGAATGTATCAATTCCAATTTATTTCCTTTCCGCTTTGACGGAACGCGAAAAGAAACTCTATGTTGTTTTCCAAACAAACAATAATCACAAGGGTTTAACGACAAACCTTTGGTGAGCGGAATGAATGACTTCTTAGCCAAAAGTTTTAACCCTTTCTCACTCATGTGACCCAATCGCTTGTGCCACAAGTTTGGCGAAGCAACATCTTCAATGGCATTCAACTGCGAAGTACACACTTTCGCAATTGTCTTGTAGAGAGTGCAACAAAGACTCCCCCTGGCAATCAATAATGATCCTTTGGTCAACTTCCAATTACCATTGCCAAAATGTTGATCAAAACCTGCTCTGTCAAGAACATTCGAGGAAATCAAGTTAAGACGTAAATCAGGGATATGTCGTACATCCCTCAGTGTCAATCTACATCCAACACTAGTTTGTATTACAACATCACCAATTCCCACAATTTTTGCAACGCTCTTGTTGCCCATTCTCACACATCCAAAGTCTCCTGCTTTGTATGTGGAAAATATCTCCACCTTGGGAGCACAGTGGTATGATGCACCTGAATCGATTATCCACTCCACATCTGGATTGATGTGGAGACAATCACCATTCGCACAAACAAGTGTTTCACCTTCGATTGTTGATGTAGTTGCAGCGGTGTTTCTGTCATCCGCACGTCTTTGACTTCTGTCTCCATTTCCATCTTGACTGAGACTCCAGCAATTTCTTTTTACATGTCCAAGTTTCCCGCAGTGATAGCATTTCACCTTCTTCCTGGACTTGGACTTCCCCCTGGATTTGTTGCGTCCTTGGTCCTCCGTGCTCCTTTCTGCAGTTCTTCCTCTAACCACAAGAGCATCACCTGATCTCTCACTAACAGAACCAGTCAATCTTTTCTCAACTTCTTTAGAGAACAAAGCAGCTTTAACATCTTTTACGGTGACAGTTTTTCGACCGTAAAGAAACGACTCTCTAAAATTTGAATATGATGATGACAGAGAACATAACAATATCATGGCGGAATCTATTTCCTCTATCTTAGAATCAATTGAATCTAAATCCGTGATAATAGAATTAAATTCATCGATATGCTTTTCAAGAGGAGTACCTTCTGTCATCTTCATCATATACAATCGCTTTCTTAAAAATAACTGGTTAGTGAGAGATTTTGTCATGTATAAGTATTCCAACTTACTCCACAACTCTGCCGTAGTCTTTTCTGAGAAAACTTCTCGTAAGACTCTGTCTGATAGGCATAGATGGATTGCCGTCAGGGCTTTCCGATCTATTTGCTGCTTCTTTTCTTCGTCCATGGTTGCAGACATCTTTTCTATCCCGTTAAGAGCCACCTCTAGCCCTTGCTGAGTTAGAACCGCCACCATCTTTAACTGCCACATATTGAAGCTGCCTGTGCCATCAAACTTCTCAATGTCGAACCTGTTAGTCATGTCAACGAACAAACGAGGCTCTGATACCACTTGTTAGGACTTAAACCACTCGTTGGGGTTGGCCAACAGGTTAATATCCGCAGGTTATGACTTAGACCAAAATAATCTCAGGGTAAAATTGCATATAACAATATTGATACCAAATAAACGTAAGAGAGATGACACCAAATTTAACGTGGAAAACCCTCCAATGAGGAGAGTAAAAAACCACGGGGGCCGGCCGGCAAGGATTCCACTATGTAAACCAAATTTACATCAGTTCGGTCTCAGCGGGAGACCGACAGTAATTGGACCACAACAACAACCTCTCTCGGGACTACTATCTCTCACCAAAAGGAGATACACCGTGTTATTGATCGGAATGATCAATACACCACTCACCTGGAAAGATACTCTCCAATTACAATTACCTCGCACTCAATATTTCCCCCACACACACTCACACAAAATCTCTCTCAACTCAACTTCTACTTATCTCAATGTGAAGTTCTACCAACTTGATTGTGTTGATATACTTGGTGTATTTGGTGTGTTTTGTGATGAATGTAAACTACCTATTTATAGGCAAAAGTTACTATCACCTCAACCAATCAAATTGCGCCACTATTCAAATTACGACTTGGACGGTAATGTGAACGACGGCTTGGACGGTAGTGCGAACTTCGGACTTCACACTTCCTTCAATTGTTGCATGTGTTTGTTGTTTGTGGGATGGGGATGGAACCACCGTCCATCACTAGTATGATGTTAAGAAAATAATAATAAAAAAAACAACGAAGCAAATCGGTATTAATACAGGTTGGAATTTAAAATATAAATTTTTATGAGGAAAATTTTGGTTGTTCGACTATTTTTTTTTCAATAATTTTTTAAGAAAATTTTAAATTTTAGAACTAAATTTATATTCAAGGACTCTACTTTTTTATCTTTGGGTCGATCGTTTCCATTTTTTTACTTAGGAGAATCTCACGGAAAAGTCTTAAAAGAAAAAAACGACTAAAAGTTTCGGGAAAAATATAAAGAAGCACATAGATTTTTTTTATTACTAAAAGCCATAGAGAAAAGCTAAAAATTGATACAGGAAAAAAAAACTAAAAGCCTTAAGAGAAAGAAAAAAAAAAAAAAAGAGAGAAGAAGCATTAGAATAAAGGAATCTAAATAAGTTGACTAAGAAAAAAAAAATTGAGTTAAAACCTGAAAATAGAAAGAAAAAAAAACCATTAACAAAAAAATATTAAATATATAAAATCCTAAGGAAAATGAAAAAGAAATAGCAACCTCAGAAAAAAAAAATCACTAAAATAAAAGCCATGAGCAAAAGAAAAAAAAATAGAAACATCTTGGTATTAATACTGGTTGGAATTTAAAAATAAATTTTTACGAGGAAAATCTCGGTTGCTCGACTTTTTTTTCCAATGATTTTTCAAGGAAATTTTAAATTTTAGAATTAAATTTATATACAAGGACTCTACTTTTTATCTTTAGGTCGGTCGTTTCCATTTTTTTTACTTAGGAGAATATCACGGAAAAGTCTTAGAAAAAAAAACGACTATAAGTTTCGGGGGGAAATATAAAGAAGCCTACATAGATTTTTTTTTTTTTTTATTTACTAAAAGCCATAGAAAAAAGCTAAAAATTGATACAGGAAAAAAAAAAAAAGGCTAAAAGCCTCATGAGAAAGAAGAAAAATAAAAAAAAAACGAAGAAGAAGAAGGATTAGAATAAAGGAATCTAAAAAAGTTGACTAAGAAAAAAAACAAAAATAATTGAGTTAAAACCTGAAAATAGAAAGAAAAAAAAATCATTAAGAAAAAAATAACAAACATAAATTTATTGACTAAAAATCCTAAGGAAAATGAAAAAGAAATAGCAACCTCAGAAAAAAAAATATTCACTAAAATAAAAGCCCTAAGCAAAAGAAAAAAATAGAAACATCTGTAAAAAGGGGAGCTGTGGGAGTTGAACACAGGATCTACAAGTTTGAACTTAATCCCTTGCCAAAGTACAGTAAAGCATTTAGTATCAGTTATTGTCCTTGATAACATAATATTTAATGAAAATTTACTTATATTATAAAAATAATCCGAGTCCAGCGGTGTCCCGGGAACTTGCTTAATATACTGTGATCCGCCCTGACCCTAATAATTGTGATGCAACTCTGAAATATATAGTCCCGTGATGCACGAATATCTTATATGTGACAATTTTATGCATATATATGTGGGGTATATAAATAGACTCTTCTAGTATCATAATATTATTGTTCAGTTTGGCTTTGGTAGTACAACTTAACATTTTTTATTTCCAAAATTATAATATATATATATATATATATATAATTCAGCTAAAAAGTGAATGGCGATGATCAGGAAATTGGTTGGCGCTCGATACTACCTCAAGGGTTACGAACATCAGTATGGGCGTCTAAACACTACAATCGATTCCCGATCAACCCGGGACTTGGACGGCCATGGCACCCACACCGCCTCAACCATCGGAGGGCGAAGAGTTGTCGGGGCGTCTGCTCTTGGTGGCTTTGGCCGTGGTACTGCCATGGGTGGAGCTCCACTGGTTCGTCTTGCAATCTACAAGGCATGTTGGGCGGTCCCTGCCCATTCCAAGGTCGACGGCAACACTTGCTTTGAAGAAGACATGCTGGCGGCATTTGACGATGCAATTGCCGATGGTGTCAATGTCATAAGCGTGTCCATTGGTAATCCCAAACCCATTGGTTACGCCAGTGATGGAATCGCAATCGGCGCGCTCCATGCACTCAAAAACAACATTGTTGTTGTATGTGCTGCCGGAAACAGTGGACCTACACCATCAACCCTCTCCAACCCTGCACCATGGATCATCACAGTTGGTGCCAGCAGCCTCGACCGGATGTTTTTTTCTCCGGTTACGTTAGGAAATGGACAGAAAATTGAGGTAATTCAAATTTCTCATTCAATTCAAACTAAAATTCGACCTTATTTGCTTATTATTATTATTTTCCTTCTATTTTGAACAATTTTTAGGGAGAATCGGCAACCCCTGAGAAGCTCAACAATTACTACCCGCTAGTTTATGCCGGGGACGTGGTTGCTCCAGGATACCCAACAACCGAAATCGGCGGGTAATTA
This sequence comes from Clarkia xantiana subsp. parviflora, assembly GCA_036873135.1. Classification (NCBI taxonomy): domain Eukaryota; kingdom Viridiplantae; phylum Streptophyta; class Magnoliopsida; order Myrtales; family Onagraceae; genus Clarkia; species Clarkia xantiana. The sequence continues at coordinate 17,172,322 of JAPTYO010000001.1, forward strand.
AATTTAACATATTATTTAGGGCCAGAAAATCGTGTTAGGTGGTCAATCATAAATGTGTTCCATAGACACGACACGGAACGTTTAATGTCCGGCCCTAAAAGCAACAATTTTATTTTATTTAGGTCAAGTTGAAAATATGATGCGTTTGAATGTGGTGCAGGCAATGCCTTGCTAATTCACTGTCCACCACCAAAGTGAAAGGAAAGATAGTGGTGTGCCTAAGAGGAAACGGAAGCAGAGTTGGTAAAGGGATGGAGGTGAAACGTGCGGGAGGAGTCGGGTTCATCCTGGGAAACTCTGCCGCAAATGGAGCAGAGATAGGCAGCGATGCCCATGTCCTCCCAGCAACAGCTGTGACCTACCACAATGCCCAGACAATCCTCAATTACATCAAATCCACCAAAACCCCCACTGCAATGCTTGTCCCCCCCAACACCATAATACACACAAAACCCGCCCCCAGCATGGCTTCCTTCAGCAGTCGGGGTCCTAACGTGATCGACCCAAACATCCTGAAGCCTGATATTACGGCACCTGGCATCAACATATTGGCTGCATGGACTGAGGGTGACTCGCCCACTAAGCTAGAGTCAGATACCCGCAGAGTCACCTATAATTTACTCTCCGGTACTTCCATGGCTTGCCCTCACGTGGCTGCTGCAGCCGCTCTTCTCAAGGCAGTCCACCCTGACTGGAGCAGTGCCGCCATAAGATCTGCCCTCATGACCACAGCTCATCAACTCAACAACAAGGGTCTCCCCATAACAGATACCTCAGCCATCCCCCAGACTCCTTTTGCCTTTGGCTCCGGACACCTCTTCCCTCAGAGAGCAGTAGATCCTGGTCTCGTCTACGATGCATCCTATAAGGACTACATCTATTACATCTGCGGCACTGGAATAAAACACCCCGACCCCAATATTATTTGTCCCAACAAATCTATTTCTGGATATCATCTCAACTACCCGTCTCTCCAGATTTCTGGAATTAACGCCACTGTGACTGTCAAGAGGACTGTAACCAATGTAGGGGGAGCTTTCAGTAAATACTTCCAACAAGCAAGCTCACCTTCTGGATTCGATGTCAACATCAAGCCGAGCGTTCTGTTATTTAACCAAGTCGGCCAAAAGAAGAGCTTCACCATCACTATCCAACCCAAGGGTGGCAACACCACCGTCAAAGGCAGCTATTCTTTTGGGTGGTACAGTTGGAGCGATGGGATACACACAGTGAGGAGTCCCATTGCTGTCTCCTTCTAGCATAAGCTACTCATTGTTTACTATACTTGAAAGGATTATATATTGGTCCATTAAATGGACTAGGAGAAACATAATATGTTAGTATCAAGGGTATGTCTCCTTTTTTTTCTCAATACAGAATAATGTAGTTTGGAGAATAAACCAACTATCTGTAAGACTTTGATATGCAAAATGGAGAACGCAATTGCTCTCCAGGCTCATTGCTCAAGTCATGCAATCCTATAGTGGCTGCTTTTACCATTTGTGGATAATAAAATCACTCTCCTTAGAGGTCAGGTGATCCCTCTTCACCCTAACGCGTTCATTCCCCTTTAAAATGAATGTACTTGTATTTACATTGGTACCTTTGAAGGAACATCTTTCGCTCCTCTTCTTGACCCAGTTTCTTGAATGCACGAGCTACTCTCCTAACTGTATCTTCATCTGGCCGTACACTGTTGGATCACGGGCGAAGCTCCGTTACGTCCTTGACGGAAAGCTTTGGACTCCTGGGCTCCGCGTAATCCTGCAAAAGGGGATGACCTGGGTGGTGACCCAGAATCCCTCTCCGATGCTTAAATGAGTATGTGATCAATGGGGTGATAAGCAAAAAGTCTAAATTCGTATTAGATGATGGTTTTCTGAGGTAACTTCCTCCTTTATATAGGAGGGGAAGTTACTCAGTTACCTGTTACTGCGCCTGGCAGTTTTACCCATGATTCCGCGTATCTCGCCACGATTCCGCATATCTCGGTCGGGATTCCGTATATCTCGTCCCACGCTCCGCGTATCTTACCCGTACTCCACGTATCTCGGGCACGCCCTGCGTATCTCGGGGGATTTATCTTTATCTCTAACCGTCTCCCACTACTCTATCTAGTAGGCGAGTTTCTCAGTCTTTATCCTCTGATCACAAGTCCCGACTCCTGTCGGAGACTCCAGAGTTGTCTCATTCTAGATCACCACCCAGGACATTCAGTCTCTACGGGACAGGTCCAGCCTCTGCGGGGCTTTATTATCGGGGCCTTTACTAAGGCATATCGGGGCCTATTCAGAGGCTTCTTGTCGGGAGCATTCAGCTTCATACATCGGGACCACTAAAGTCGGGACCCTTCATATTGGGCCTCTGGGCCTTCCAGGCTTTTCACGAGGCCCACTGGACCTGCTCGCCGTCCATTGGCTGTTAACGGGGCTAACGATTACATCAGAACCCATCATTTGCCCCCAAGACATGGGGGACTTTTAGTTCGTCGTGTCTTCCAGTTTCAGATCTTCTGACCTCGCTATCGGAGGCTTTTGTCTCTATACCTCCCGATACCGCCGTCGGGGGCTTTTATCTTCAGGCCTTTTGATATCTCCATCGGAGGCTTTTGTCTTCGTATCTCCCGATACCACCGTCGGGAGCTTTTATCTTTTACATTTCTTGATACCTCAATCGGAGGTATTTATCTTGAGCGTGGTTGTCATATGACAGAGTCTCTCACTCATGATTACTTCAGGCCCAGCAGACCCCATGGGCAGTTGCCAAATCCGAGGAGACTCCTCGGTTACTGTAGCATTAAATGCCTGGGGATAAGGAAATGACATTGAAACCGGCGTGCCTGTTACTTTCTGAAAAAGCAGCTGTGACGTCACTCACGTCTCTTCCGTACCTATAATCTTGGCGATTAAGATCGTGCCGTTTCCTCTTCAACGGTGCAGATCAGGCCCATCCAGCTGTCTCTCCCGTACTGTCCCCATGATTTCAACGATTATGATTAAATCGTTTCGTTTTCAACGGTCAAAATTAAGTTCCTCTGATTGTCCTTTTGCTTATAAAAGCCAAAACCCTGGCTTTATTCACTTCTTCTGCACTCTCTCGATTTTAGCCATTCTTGCATTCGAAGCTTCTTCTCCAAGGTCTTCCTGCTGTTCAAGTGATCCAAGGCTTTCAACCCTTCCGATCTTCCTTCATTTTCCCTCTCCGATCACCAATCATGTCTGGTAAGGACTTTCTTCTATGTTTTCGTGGTTTACTTGCTGTTTATTCTCCTTTTCTCAAATCTTCTTGTTTGCAACCGTTTTAGACGTAGCTAGTTCTGAGGCTAGGGCTCCTTTCACTTTCGAATTTGCTGTCAATGAGATTTCTGAGGCTTCATATGAGGTTGCCCTTAGAGAGGGGTGTATTACCTCGGATTGGGAACCTCGTTTCCCGTATGAGTCTCAACCTGCTGTCAGAAGGAAGCACATCGTTACGCCTCCTCGGGCGGGGGAAGTGTTCGTCTCCACCGGACAAATAAGCGCGGGGATTCGGTTCCCCTTCTGCGGAAATATGGTGGAGATGTGCAACTTCTACAAAACGCACCCTTGTACCTTCTCTCCACACGCCATCCGCGTGTGGAATGCCTTCCAACTCTTATGCCACCGCCAGCAGTGGACGTACAGTCTACTGCTATTCCGCACTTTCTACGGCATGAAGTGCAACAAAGCTGGTGTTTGCTCCTTCTCCCCCCGACTCCCCAAGTGGACAAAGGAACAACTTTCACGTTTTGGCTGGGACAGCGAGACCTGGAAGTTCCACAAGGATCGGATACTGATACGCGACTCGGGGTCTGACAATAGCGGATGGAAGAAGTACTACTTCTTCGTCCAACACAGCTCTGTCCCATGGCCTCGATGGGAGGTCGTGGCGGACCCTGCCCCCAAGCTCTTAGACTACGCTGAGGATGACCTCAACACTCTCCAGATGGTTCAGCTCTACCGTTGGGGAGACAACTTCATACCCCTTGATGCCAACAAGCTCCAGGAGAAGGACTTGATTACTATCGGAGTCCGACTCCTTGACTCTGTTTCCAAAGATTTGGTCATCTGGGTAATACTTCTAACCATCTTGTCTTTTACTTTTGCAGCCAAGAAGGCTTCTCTGTTGACTCATCTCATTCTGAAGCAGGGCGAGACTGATGCCGTCCAGAGTGGCTCCAAGCGGAAGTGAAAGTTGGTGAAGAAAGGCGCTTCCTCTTCCACTCCTCTATCTGCTGCTCCTCCGACCGAAGAGCAAGTCGGGGCCAAGAAGTCCAGGAGGGAGGAGATTGACCAAGCCTTCGGGGTCACTACCGCCGAGGAAGGTAAGCGTGTCCGTCGTGCTATTAAAAGATATATGAAACTGGTTCCCCAGGAGTTTATCCCCGCTGATCGGGAAACGCGGGTTCGAGAGATCAAGTACATCCTTCGAGGAGAAATCCCCCGCGTTCTCAAGGCGGGATATTACAACGTCTTTGGGAAGAACCAACACTTCGATCGTCAAATCATCTGGTGCCCTAAGGGTACTCTTCCTGACTTTATTCGTCCCGCCATCGCAGGTCCATCGGAGGTTGTCACTCCGAGTCGAGCTCCTACTCCAGCCCGGGCCGCGACTCCACCGGCGCCGGTGACAGAGGAAACCCCGACGGAAGCCCAGTTCCGTCAGGTGACTGGCTTGGAGGCTTCTCCTTCCTCCGAGGAGCCCGCTGAAGGTGGCCTGCTCCGTCGCAGGCGCGGTCGGAGCACCTTGAGGCCCGTCGTGGAGGATGTGTCCCGGAGTCCTCCTCCCGAGTTCCGCACTCCGACTCCCGAGCCACCAGCCGAGGTGGCTCCTCCGGCTGGAAGTTCTGGGGTCATCCCCCCTCTCCCCGTGGATGAAAATCTTTACAAGGTTTTCACCCCCGACCAGGGGATGATACCTTGGAACCCGATCGAGTCTCTCCGAGGGGTTCCACTCCAGCGGGGAAACCTTGATCCTGGATTGGCCCTGCATCTGCTGGCGGGGTCAATTCCTCCAGCCTTGAGGCGATCCCTATCCTTGGCGCGGGAGGACCTTGAGGAGGAGATCCGCGATATGGCTATTCGTCGGATGGAGGTAAAACTTCATCTTTGTTTTATTTTCTTCATCATTCTTGTCTCCGATTACTGTATCTTGATCTTTTCCTCCCTTCTCTCAGGACACCGCGAACCAACAACGCTGCTTCGGCCTTATCCTGGCTCTGAAGGGTGCTTTGGAGGAGGCTCAAGCTCGGTCGGACCCCGACGCGTTGGCCAAGCTCCAGGTGGACCTCGACGAGGCGGTGGCGGCCAGGAATAAGATGGCCAAGGAAAAAGCTCTCCTAGACGAGATGACTTCGGGCCTGCTCAAGAAAGTCCACGATCACGAGGCTGTCATGCGTCGGGAGCGGAAGATGGTCCAGGCGGATAATCAGCGGCATGAGTCGGAGAGGAAGCAGCTCATTCACGAGAAGAACGTCTTCGCGGATCTTCTCGCGGAGGCTAAGGCGAAGTTCGAAGCTGAGAGGGCTGAATTTTCTGCCAAGCTGGCTGAGGCCAAGGCTCAAGGCCTCGAGGAGGGCCGCCTGCAGGGCCGTGAGGAAGGTCTCCAGCAAGGTCGTGAGGAGGGCCGCCTACAGGGCCGCGGGGAGTATCGGAACTCTGAAGAATTCAAGGTGGCTGCTGTAGAGTTCTGCAAGTCCGAGGTGGAGGATGTTTTATACAACGCTGTCGAGGAGCTCTACATAGCTTACGCGGATTCCATTGACTTCACGAAGTCCGAGACTCTTGCCCCCATCGCGGAGAAGTACTTCAACCTCCCCGCGGAGAGTGAAGAGGCCGCTACCGTGGACCCGACTCCGCCAGCTGCGGAGCCTTCTGCCCAGGCCCCTCCGAACCTTGCTCCCTCCAATGCTGCTGAGGACCCATCTTCTAACAAGGACCAAGTCTAATGTTACATCTTTTTAGTCCTTGTAGTCTTTCTCCTTCATTTTTTGTATCAGAACTCCTTTGGCCTTTGAGCCTTTATATGAAGAATCCTTTTATCTGTTTTGGTCTCGATAATCATTTGCACTTATTTAAAGCGGCTTTGAACTCGTTACTCAGAACGTTCCGATGCATCATTTGAGATGACTTCATACGTCCTTCCGACGCTCGACTCGGGACTTTACCATTTAAGGCTTCTCGTCCAATCGGGACTTCACCACTTAAGGCTTCTCGTCCAAAATTGGGACTTCACCACTTAAGGCTTCTCGTCCAAAATCGGGACTTCACCACTTAAGGCTTCTCGTCCAAAATCGGGACTTCACCACTTAAGGTTTCTCGTCCCCGCCTTTTAAGGCCATTTTTCACACCCTTTAGGGCTTTTGTCGCGCCAACTCTGACGGTTTCAATCGTACCCTTTAAGGGCTTTTATCGCGTCTTTGTCAGACGACTTTCGCGGACCTGTTAAGGCTTTTCATACCCGTTAAGGCTTTTGGCCGCATCATATAGACGACTTACGCGGACCCATCAGGGCTTTTTCGTACCCGTTAAGGCTTTTGGCCGCATCATATAGACGACTTACGCGGACCCATCAGGGCTTTTTCATACCTAGGCTTTTGGTTGCATCATAAAGACGACTTACATGTACCCCGTAGGGCTTTTGTCCATACCCGTTAAGGCTTTTGGCCGCATCATATAGACGACTTACGCATACCTCGGAAGGCTTTTATCGTACCTCGGAAGGCTTTTGTCACGTCCTTCAGGACGTCTTACTAACATTTAGAATAAATCTAAAAGCAATTTGATCGGAAGCAACTTCTTTTATTCATAAATAACTCAAAATAGGCTTACATCGGATCTTATTGATAGACAATTTGCGCCCTTCACAGCGGCTTAATATCAAACATGATACTTCTTCAAGTGTTCGCCACTGAAGGAATGCTTCAACGTCTTGCCATCAAGGTCCTCTAGCTTGTATGCAGTGGGTGCTGGCATCCCTACGATCTTGTAAGGTCCCTCCCATTTCGGTGATAGCTTGTTGATCCGATCTTGATGAACGAACTCGTTCCTCCGCCAGACAAGTTCTCCCACGAAGAATTGTCGGGACCTGACACGCCGATTGTAATATCGGGCTGTTGCCAGACGCATTCGGGCCTGAACTTCATCAGCCTTCCATCTTTTCTCCTCGAGCAAGTCTAAGTCTAGACGCCTCATTTCCTCGTTTGTCAGAGGCTCGTAATATTTCGCGCGATGGGACGCCACCGCTATTTCCACGGGAGCGACTGCCTCCGTGCCATAGACCAGGCCAAACGGAGTTTCTCCTGTCGATTGCTTGGGTGTTGTTCTCACAGCCCACAACACGTTTTCGAGCTCATCCAACCAATGGCCCTGCAAGGCATAGACTCTCTTCTTCAAGCCATCCATCACGATCTTGTTGGCTGATTCCACCTGGCCATTGGTTTGAGCGTGGCGGATTGAAGCGGTCCGATGTTCGATGTTCAACTCCTCCAGGTACTCCTTCAACTGAGTCCCATTGAACGGAGGGCCGTTGTCGCTGATCAACACTCGAGGGACCCCATACCGGGATATGATCTGAGTTTGAAGGAACTTGAGGATCTGCTGCCCCGTCGTCCTGGCCAATGCCTTAGCCTCTATCCATTTTGAGAAGTAATCGATGGCCACGAGCAAATACTTGCACTGACCTTTCGCTTGGGGAAGAGGTCCCACCAAGTCAATCCCCCATTGCGCGAAGGGCCATGCACTCCTGATGGGCATTAAGTCCGCGGCGGGAGCCACAATATTCGGAGCGTACCTCTGGCATGCATCACAGGATCGGACCATCGCGGTCGCTTCCTTGTTCATCAAAGGCCAATAGTAGCCCAAGTTCAATGCCTTCCTCACTAGGGATCGGGCCCCTTCATGACAGGCCGCGACTCCCTCGTGTAGCTCCCTTAGGATCCGATTCGTGTCAGGTTCCGCTACGCATTTTAAGAAAGGCTTTACGTACCCATTTTTGTATAACTGGTTGTCCACCATCGCGTAGTTGTCCGCAATCCGCCGCAACCTGACAGCTGCCACCTTGTCATCGGGGAGTGTCCCCGTAGTCAGATACATGACCATCGGGGTCATCCAAGTGGGCTTCTCCTCTTCTTCCGATCCTGTCTCAATAGCGCAGATCTCCGCCGGATCGATGTTTGAGATAATCACCTTTTCTAGGAAATGCACCTTCCGATTCTCCTCGGGGGCCACTCCCAGGGCAAACTTGCTTAAGGCATCTGCTTCCGCGTTTTCTTCCCTCGGGATTGCCTCGATATCAAAGCTTTTGAAGCTTCCCTTCAAAGTCTGCACCTCGTGCAAATACTTCTTCATTGTCGGGCTCCTGGCTTCATAATTCCCCTGGACTTGATTTACAACCAAGCTGGCATCGCACTTCACTTTTAAATGATCGACCCCCGTACCCTTGGCAATCTTGAGGCCCGTGTTAGAGCCTCGTATTCTGCTTCATTGTTGGTGGCTTTGAACGTCAACGCCAAGGCATATCGTAGGGGCTCGCCTCCGCCGGGCGGTATTAATATGAATCCTGCCCCCGAGCCTTCTACACTCGATGAACCATCAGTGTACATCTCCCAAGTATTCTCCTCATTTGGCTGTTCTGGCTGTTGTTCTGTTGTCGGGACTTCCTCCATGGTTGCCCCCTCTGCGGGACCCGTTACTTCCAGATCGGGTGCCGTAGACTCAGCTATAAAATCTGCCAATGCCTGGCCCTTAATAGCGGTTCTCGGAGCGAAATGAATACGAAACTCCGTCAGCTCGATGGCCCATTTCACCAGTCTCCCCGACGCCTCCGGTCGGTTCAAAAAGTGCTTCAGGGGCTGATTAGTCAATACTGTGACTTCATGGGAATGGAAGTAAGGTCATAGCTTTCGAGCGGCAATAATCAACCCGAAGAGATACTTCTCAATAGCGGGATAGTTTATTTCAGACTTGGCAAACGCCTTGCTTACATAATAGATAGGCACTTGGTTGCCCTTGACAATTTTAATCAAAACAGAACTAACAGCCACATCGGAAACAGCCAAATAGAGATAAAGCGGCTCGCCTGGAACTGGTTTCGCCAACGGCGGAAGGGTACGGAGGTGCTGCTTGAGTGCCTGGAATGCCTCCTCGCATTTGTCGGACCATTCGAACTTTTGTGGGCCCTCAGCACGTCAAAAAATGGCATGGCTCGGTCACTCGCCTTGGATAGGAAGCGATTCATCGCGGCCAACCGGCCATTCAACACCTGAACCTCCCGATGAGTCTTCGGGGACTACATCTCCTCGATTGCTCGCAGCTTCTCGGGATTCACCTCGATTTCTCTCTGGCTCACCATGAACCCTAGGAACTTGCCCGAGTTTACTCCGAAAGCACATTTGTCGGGGTTCAGCCGAACCTGATGGAACTTCATCCGCTCAAACGCCGCCGCCAAGTTCTGGACATGGTCTCCTGCCTGTCGGGACTTCACCAGCATGTCATCCACATACGCCTCCATGGTTTTCCCCAACATGTCTCCAAACAACTTGTTCACCATCCGCTGGTAAGTTGCTCCGGCATTGATCAATCCGAAGGGCATCACGTCGCTGGTAAGTTGCTCCGGCATTGATCAATCCGAAGGGCATCACGTCGTAATGGTAGACATCACTGTCGGCATAGAAAGCCGTATGGGGGGCATCCTCCTTTGCCATCTTGATCTGGTTGTACCCGGAATAGGCATCCATGAAGCTCAGCAGCTCATGTCCCGATGTGGCATCCACCAATTGGTCAATCCTCGGGAGCGGGTAGCAGGCCTTGTTCAAGTCGCGGAAATCGACACACATCCGCCACTTTCCGTTACTCTTTCGCACCAGGACTGGGTTAGCCACCCAAGTCTGGAATCGGAGCTCCTTGATGAATCCAGCGTCAAGCAGTCTGCCTACTTCTTGCTGGATCGCGATCCTCTTGTCCGCGCCCATCGGACGCCTTCTCTACGCGATAGGCTTGATCGCGGGGTCTATCTTCAGCTCGTGCACTATCACATCGGGGCTGATTCCTGGCATATCACTCGGGGACCAGGCAAACAGCTCCTTAAACTCCTTCAGGAGCTCGATCAACTCTCGGGCTCTTTCCTCCGACAAAGCAGACCCGATCTTCACCTTCCTCTGAGGCCCATCAATCTCAACCTCCTTCAGATCCTCCATGGGGGCGGGACGCCCATACTCCTCTCGAGGATCGGCATCAGTCTGAAGGACAGTCATGGCCTCCCTCCTTCTCCTTCGGGTAGCGTTAAAATAGCATTTTCGCGACGCCACTTGGTCGCCCTTGACCTCTCCGACTCCGTTGTCAGTCGGGAACTTCATTTTCTGGTGGACCGTCGAGGCGACTGCCATGAGAGGGTTGATAGTGGTCCTCCCGATAATAGCGTTGTATGCCCCCGCAGACTCCACTACGACGAAATCTACGTTTCGCTTCTCCATCTTCCAGCCACTACCAAACTCCACCGGTAAGGTAATCATTCCCAACGGGTAAGATGTGGAACCAGAGAATCCCACCATCGGGAAGTCCACCTGTGTCAGGTCTTTTTTCGTCTTTCCCATGGCTTCCAGAGCATCCATGAAAAGGATGTCGAAGGAACTCCCTCCGTCTATCAGGATCCGCTTCATCTCGAATCCGTCCACGTCCAGGGTCACGACCAAGGCGTCGTCGTGAGGGCTCTCCACGCCTACTAGATCTTCCGCCGAGAAAGAAATCACCATTTCCTCCTTCAGAGTCCACGACCGGGACCTTTTGCCTAACACCACCGCGGCAGATATGCGGGAAGCGTAGTTCTCCCGTGAAGCAGAGGTATCACCTCCCGCCGTCATTCCTCCATGGATGACGTTGATAGTTCCCCGCCTCTCCTTGCGGGCACCCGAACCTGAGGCTTCTTGCTCAACCTTCTTCTTCTTCGGGGATCGATCACGGGACTTGGAGCGGGACCGTGACCGACTTTTGGAGCGGCATCGGAACCTTCCCCTTCCGACGAACTCTTTTAACTTCCCCTTTTGGATCAGCTTCTCAATTTCCTTCTTCAGCTCCCGACAGTTTTCAGTGTCGTGACCATTGGCCCGATGGTAGCGACAGTAGCGATCAGGGCGGCCTCCTAGGAATTCGCCTTCTTTTCTTGGAGGGTATCGGGCGAGACCCTGTCGGTCCATCACAGCTAACACAGAAGTCATCGAGCTATTGATGGGAACGGCCCGACCTTCTCGATTGTCCTTCCTCGGGGGACGCTTGTCTTCTCTTTTCTCGGGGCGACCACAGTTTCTATTCCCCTCCGACTTGTCGCTCCCTTTGCGATCATCCGACAGCTTGGACGATGGCTTTCCTATTCCCGACCTCGAGGGATCGAGCTCTCCGGCAGCAATCTTCGACTCCTGAACGTCGATTTGCTGTTTCACCCTCGCTTGCAGGGCTTCCATACTCCACACAGCCTTCGCGGCTACACTGTGCATCAGGTCGGAACCGTACGGAGCGCTCAAGTTCCGCAGGAAAGTACGGATGGTCTCTCCCTCCGATATCTCTTCATCGATTTCTGCGGCACTGGCGGTGAATCGTTGGTAGTAATATGCCAACGATTCGTCGGGCCTCTGCACCACCTGGGTCAGGGACCTTACACTCTTCAGAAGGCGCCTCCGACCTTGATATTGTTTGATAAACCGATCGTGCATGTCCGCCCAGCACGTAATGCATCCTGGCGGGAGGCTGAAAAACCAAGTCATGGCCCTTTCTCCCAGAGTAATCGGGAACAGCGAACACACGAGGTCGTCGTTCGAGGTCCTTCCCATGCAAGCCTGGACATGTCTCTGAACATGGCGAACCGGGTCTCCTTCACCATCGTACTCCTTGATGGTCGGGATGCCTAGCCCTGGCGGGGCGACCGTATCCAACAGCCGCGGAATGAAAGGATGGCTGGATCGATCACTCAACTCCGATGTCATCTGCTTCTGATCACCCATGCAGATGTTGACGATCTTCACCACCTGATCGGGGGTGATGGGGCCATTCAGGGGAATGGTCCTGTTTTGCACCGGTCCTGGGCCGTCGACCACGAATTTCTCCAGGTGCGCCGGTTCTTTACCCTTACTCCTGGGTGGAACCTCCTGAACCTCTTGTTCTTCTGGGACCACCCTCGGGGGGGGGGGGGGGGGGGTGGAGGTAATTCTTCTCGCGGAGGCAACTCCTCCGCCCTCTTGGCGGCTTCTCTCTTGTCCAGCAAGGCCTCAATGGCAGCCAAGAACATGGGCATAGCATCTGCTACTGCCTTGGCCAATTCCGAGTTCGAAGACGACCCTTCTTCCCTTCGCGGGACTCTTTCTCCTTTGTGACCCACCGGGTTTGGGGGAGCCTCATCTTCATCCCTACGCGGGATATCCTGCCTGTTCATCTCTGTGTCTCGGACTGAGACCTCATAACCGTCACCCTGCCCCCCGTCTGGGAAAGAGCGGGGTTCTCACCTTGTTCAGCAACACGTTCTGGCAACTGGGAATTCATAGTTCCTGCGGGACGGGAACTGCCAGCCTGAACTTGCTTATTCTTGCCACCACCGGCCACTGATCTGGTAGAAGCTATCTTGACTTTTCGTAAGCTTCCCACAGACGGCGCCAATGTTGGATCACGGGCGAAGCTCCGTTACGTCCTTGACGGAAAGCTTTGGACTCCTGGGCTCCGCGTAATCCTGCAAAAGGGGATGACCTGGGTGGTGACCCAGAATCCCTCTCCGATGCTTAAATGAGTATGTGATCAATGGGGTGATAAGCAAAAAGTCAAATTCGTATTAGATGATGGTTTTCTGAGGTAACTTCCTCCTTTATATAGGAGGGGAAGTTACTCAGTTACCTGTTACTGCGCCTGGCAGTTTTACCCATGATTCCGCGTATCTCGCCACGATTCCGCATATCTCGGTCGGGATTCCGTATATCTCGTCCCACGCTCCGCGTATCTTACCCGTACTCCACGTATCTTACCCGTACTCCACGTATCTCGGGCACGCCCTGCATATCTCGGGGGATTTATCTTTATCTCTAACCGTCTCCCACTACTCTATCTAGTAGGCGAGTTTCTCAGTCTTTATCCTCTGATCACAAGTCCCGACTCCTGTCGGAGACTCCAGAGTTGTTTCATTCTAGATCACCACCCAGGACCTTCAGTCTCTACGGGACAGGTCCAGCCTCTGCGGGGCTTTATTATCGGGGCCTTTACTAAGGCATATCGGGGCCTACTCAGAGGCTTCTTGTCGGGAGCATTCAGCTTCATACATCGGGACCACTAAAGTCGGGACCCTTCATACTGGGCCTCTGGGCCTTCCAGGCTTTTCACGAGGCCCACTGGACCTGCTCGCCGTCCATTAGCTGTTAACGGGGCTAACGATTACATCGGAACCCATCATACACCAAGCTCTTCCATGTCACCAAAAACCTATTATATATATATAGTCCGCGGAGATTGTAATTAATATTCACAACTCTTAAAGCAACAAAAGAACAAGAGAGAAACAGGGACCCACACACCTCTATTTATTTTGTCTTGCATGTCATGGTGATTGATGGGTTTCGCTATAGCCATTAGGCCCTTTAACGACGAGTAAACGGTGAATAGGCCCACTGGGCCCTAAAAGAGGTCAAGAAGACCAATGCGAAGGGTCCCGACAAGATGGGTCCCGATGGTGAAGGGTCCCGACAAGGTCGGTCCCGATATGCGAGATGGACGCTCCCGATGATATGCCTTTAAGTAGGCCCCGATATTGTATCCCTAAGAACGATTGGCCCTGTCACGATGACGAGGGGCCCCAAGCGGTGACCTAATGAGATAACTCTGGAGTCCCCGATATTGGTCGAGACTTGCTATCAGAGGTTGAGGCCGAGAAACACGCCCACTATCAGAGTAGTGGGGAAGTGGGGAAGTGGCCCGAGATAAGCGGAACGTGGGCAAGTGGCCGAGATAAGCGGAACGTGGGCAAGTGGCCGAGATAAGCGGAACGTGGGCTAACTGCCCTGGTAGTTCATCAGGTAACCGGGGTAACTCCTCTCCTATATAAAGGAGGAAGTTACCTTAGATCACATATACGCACCTACATACTGATACTTTTGCTTGCCTTGCCTGCCACAAGATTCTCATTTAAGCATCGGAGAGGGATTCTGGATCACCGCCCGGTCTATTCCCTTCTTGCAGGATTACGTGGAGCGAAGGATTTCGGATTTCCGTCAAGACCGTACCGGAGTTCCAACCGTGATCCAACATTTATCATACTAGGAGATCATCCTAGAATATAACCGCTACGAGATAGAACATGTATGTGTATGCAAAATCATGTTCCACAATGACTCAGCCTCATCTGCTCTTTGGTCCATATCAAATGCCAATAGTAGCATATCATATGTCCCCATTGTTGCTCCTTGGCCTTTGCTCAACATCCACTTCACCACCTAGTAGCACTAACAATATTAGTTTACTTCATTGCCCAAAACGGTTTTAGAAACAATAACACATTTCTCATTACAAGTTGATCCATGTTGTCAACAACGTTATATATCCAAAGAGTAACAGAAGTACAAGAGTTGTACTTAGGGTTAAGAACACAATAGGGGCCTGAATGTTTGCCCATGTTGCCAAAAGGGGTCTGAATTGAAAAAACGTATTATTAAGGGCCTGAATTTTGAGTTTTGTTGATAATCGAATTTCCGTCCAAATTTGCCATTAAATGTAACGGAAACACGTGAAATGACAGAATTACCCTTTTACAATTATTATACAATTCATCAATTTAATTAATGAAATGTGAAATGTCTAGAATACCCCTGCACACTAATTATGCCCCTAAGGCCACCACGGCCAAGGCCACCACGGCCACGGCCACAGACAACCACCCCAGTTCCGGCGACCACCACCCCAGCTCCGGCGACCACCACCCGCTCCGGCAACCAAAAAAAGCTCTGATCGGAGCTCTGTGGCCCCGAATCGGAGCCACAGAGCTCTAGATCCGGAGCTCTGTGGCTCCGATTCGGGGCCACAGAGCTCCAGATCGGAGCCACTGAGCTCCAGATCGGAGCTTTTTTGGGTCGCCGGAGGAAGGTTAGGGTCGCCGGAGCTGGGGTGGTGGTCGCCGGAGATGGGTGGTGGTCGCCAGAGCCAGTGGTGGTGGTCGCCGGAGCTGTGGTGGCTTAAAGGGTATTTTCGTCTTTTTAGGTCAAACATGTGAGGGACACACTTTGGTCAAAGGGCATTTTCGGTTTTTCAAATTATTTTCGGTCACATGCCAAGCATGTGACCACTTTCCGTCACTTTTAATAGAAAAAATAGACGGAGACCTCACTTATACACAAAACTCAACATTCAAACCCTTAATAATACGTTTTTTTAATTCAGACCCCTTTTGACAACATGGGCAAGCCCCTATTGTGTTCTTAACCATTGTACTTATATTAAATTTAACCACTTATTTCTCTGTCTCAATATCTTCAGAGCCTTAAAAGCAGCAATTAAAGGAAACTTTGTTTCCCAAGCCGTCCATTGATCCAGTGCTCAATAAACAACCTCTTTCTCGTTATGAAGATCAGAGATCTACATAATGTAAGCATATGGTAATGGGCGACGTAATTGGTAACCCATAATATGTATATTTTACCTAATGAACTTGGGTAAATGTCACATTAGGGTAGTTGGGCCAGACCCAAATCCCAATTGACATGGGAGACCCAAAATTGGGCCTCCCCAATTACATAGGCCGGCCGAAACCCTAGGTGGGGTAAAGTGGACTTTTGTCCACTTTACTCCTATAAATAAGAGGTGTCAGGGGATTTTTAGGGTTAATCATAATTCCCTCATTAGAGTGTTTTAGAGAGAAAAACCCTCCCCCCATAAACCCTAGTTCGGCCGAACCATATCCCTCACCAAGGGTGTGCCAAATTGCTTTCGAGCAAACTCTCCAGAGATCTGTCCCCGTGCCAAGAATCGATCAGAGGCTTTGCTGTGGAGCTTGCACCACGTAGGGCTTCTCTAACAAGAACCTCTACAGGTCCCGACCGGTGGATCGTGAACTCCCTCCAGAGAAGATCTTTGGTCTACGCATCATCCTAAAGGTATGTGTGAATCTTCCGCTGCGAAATTCCGATTACTAGCATGTACCTTGTTTTAGTATCCATAGTTATTACTCCCCGTAATCTAACAGTGGTATCAGAGCCTATGTTACGAGTTCATGATTTTGATAAATTAGTGTTCTTGAAAATTTAAACAAAAACCGAAAATTTTAAATAGAAAATTTTAAATTTTTCGATTTTTCTGGTTGTTGGTAAAACCGAAATTTTCATGGTGTTCTTGGTAAATTTGACGTTCATGATCTTCAAGAAAAGTGTAATATTTATCAAAATCAAACATTGGATTATAGATCTTGTTGGGTTATGAGTAAAACTTGATATTAAGCATAATAGTCGAGTACGTTCAAAAGGCAGGGAAAGAAGAGTCGCCGACCTTTCTGACTCGTCTTAACAAGATAGGGATGAAAGGTCGACAACTTATGAAAAAGTCGACTTCCAAAGTACGACTGCCCACCACTAGGAGAAACCTTCCTTCGAAGGTAAAGACAGGTGACGACCTGCTTGTCACTATCATCAGAGGAAACCTTCCTCCGGATGTAAACACAGGTGGCGACCTGCTTCAACCGTCATCAAAAGGAACCTTCCTCTAGAAGTAAAGACAGGTGGCGACCTACTTGTCACTAGCTAAAAAGAACCATCCCGGCTAAGTAAGCATAAAGCGGCGACCTGTTCTTAAACTACCACCATAGGAAACCTCCCTACAAAGGTAACTACAGGTGGCGACCTGCTTGAAGAAAGCTTCCTCAGTAAAAAACACTTAGCTGGAGACCTACTTGTCACCAGCTGACTGCTCACCGTCTCACTCAGCCAATCACAGAAGAGGAACCACCGCCCCTCAACTACCAATCAGGGCATAGCAGCCGCCTTATAGAAAGTCGGTAATCTGTCCCTATAAATATGGACTGTTTTTTACTCATGACATCATTCAGTCAGTTCTAAATAAGTTCTTATATTATTACTCTCAAATCCATTACTGACTTAAGCTTCGAAGTGGAATCAGGGGCCATCCCCACCCCTTTTTCAGGTTCTCGCCCCACACAACCTCTTAGAGGAAAACTTAGCGTTCGGGAGAGCTAAGTCTGAGGCGGTACTTGGAAGTCCATTCCCCGAAGTTCAAGGCCACGTCATTTTGATCCCAACATTTGGCGCCGTCTGTGGGAAACGGAGATCAAAAGGTCATGGCACCACCAAGAAATCAAACAAGACAAAGTCGAGCACGGATAACCGAAGGTATATTCCAAGGACAAAACGAGACCTTGGAAGATTACTTTAGGAGATTCCAAGGAGGATATACGGGGGGCGAGCTCTCAGAGAGTGAAACCATCCGGGCATTCTTCAGGGGGTTAGGATCCCAGTTTCGATCCTTAACCCTCACTCAAGCCATAACCCCGGTAAGGAGTCTGGAAGGATTAATACAACTTGCTAACCATCATGTGGACATAGAGCGAGCACAAAGGGGGAGGTGGATAGCGGAGGGTATATTCCAGGAGCCGGACGAAACCTTGGAAAATTACTCTAGGCGATTCCAAGAAGGTTATACCGGAGGCTCGCTCATGGAGGGAGAGGCCGTTCAAATGTTCTTTAGAGGATTGGGAGTTCAATCTCGACCTCTGGCCCTCACTCAACACACGGAGCCAATAAGAAGTATGGAGGAACTAGAAGAGCGAGTAAACTTCCACATAGAAGTAGAGCGAGCTCAGAGGAATCGTCGCCTCCAACAAAGGCATCCACGGAGTAGGGGCGAAAGCTCATCTCAACGGGAGATCTCGTCCAGAGAATTTCGGAAAACTCAGCAAAGGTTAGAGAGATTTCATTTAAATGAGGAAAATCGATATTCTACTCCCTGTTGTGAAAATTACCGACAAGAGGGGCATAACTTGGAGGATTGCCTCCTCGAAAGAAGAGAATTAGAATTCATGAGAAGGGAGATCCAACGCCATCATCGACGTCGCTCTCACGAGTCGAGGAGATGGAGAATGCCCCCGGGGAATGATATCAACATCCTAGCTGGAGGATTCGCAGCGGGAGGAGAAGCAAGCTCGGCCAGGGACCAGTACGCTGCTCGCTGCACTCCAATAAACCCCTTGAAAAGGCCGGGAGAATTGGAGCCAGTGGCGATTACCTTCTCAATGGAA
This sequence comes from Clarkia xantiana subsp. parviflora, assembly GCA_036873135.1. Lineage (NCBI taxonomy): Eukaryota > Viridiplantae > Streptophyta > Magnoliopsida > Myrtales > Onagraceae > Clarkia > Clarkia xantiana. Next base: position 17,190,601 of record JAPTYO010000001.1, read on the forward strand.
GATCTATCAGAGACCTCTCAGCCCCATGATGATGCATTGGTAATCACCACTCAAATCAACGACAAGAAGGTTAAAAGGATACTGGTGGATGGAGGAAGCTCCACAGACGTAATCACCTTCAACGTTCTCGTCGCCATGGGATACAAAAGAAAAGATCCGCAAGAGATGACTTCACCTTTGGTGGGATTCGCGGGAAGAACGACTTATCCCTTGGGGGCAGTACAACTCCCCGTAATCCTAGGGCGAGGATGGAAATCCTTACACCTAAAAATCCGCTTTGTGGTAGTCGATCAGATCCACGCCTACAATGCGATATTAGGAAGAACCACTCTCAATCCCAACCATATAATACCTTCCACCGTTCATCAAGTCATGAGATTCCTACCCATCATGGGTTAGGAGAAGTCTGGGGCGATCAAGAAACTTCTCGACAATGCTACGTCGACCTCCTCAGAAGATCAAATCAAAGAGAAACCCTCTCCATCGTTCCAGAGGAGGACCCTCGAGAGGAGGGAGGACGACCAGCCCTGATGGAAGAATTGATCGAAATCATCCTAGAAGGGAAGGAGAAGAAAGTGAAGATTGGAGCAGCCTTACCTCCGGAGTTAGCCCAGAGAATAACTGCCCTCTTAAGGGAATACAAGGAACTATTCGCCTGGGAACCTAGCGACATGCCAGGGATAAATCCAGAGATTATCTCTCACGAGCTAAGGATAGATCCCGCCATCAAACCCATAGCCCAGAAGAGAAGATCTATGGGGGCAAAAAAGAAAGCCGCAATCCGCCAAGAGGTTGGAAAATTAGTGGAAGCAGGTTTCATCAAAGAAATACGATTCCAAACTTGGGTCGCCAACCCAGTCTTGGTAAAGAAATCCAACCAAAGATGGAGGATGTGTGTCGATTTTCGAGATCTCAACAAAGCATGTCCAAAAGATTCCTATCCTCTTCCAAGAATTGATCAGTTAGTCGACACCACTTCAGGACATGAACTCTTAAGCTTCATGGACGCCTGTTCTGGGTATAATCAAATACGAATGCATCCCAAGGATGAGGCTCATACGGCGTTCTGTGCTGACAGCGACATCTATCACTACACCGTCATGCTGTTTGGTTTAATAAACGCGGGAGCTACTTACCAACGTATGGTGAATAAGCTTTTCAAACTTATGATAGGAAGGAACATGGAAGTATACGTAGACGACATGCAAGTCAAAACCAGAAGGGGGCACGACCATGTTCAAGATCTAGAGGAAGCCTTCGCATGCATGAGACTTCACCAAGTAAGATTAAACCCCACTAAGTGTGCATTTGGGTCCAGTCGGGGAAGTTTTTGGGTTTCATGGTCAACCAGAGAGGAATCGAGGCCAATCCAGAGAAGGTGACTGCCATAGAAGAGATGTCCTCACCTACCTGCCATAAAGAAGTACAAAGTCTGAATGGAAGACTGGCCTTGCTGGGAAGATTCTTGGCAAGATTGGGAGATAAGTCCCTCCCTTTCTTTAAAATCCTACGAGCAAATAAGAAGTTTGAGTGGACGATCGAGTGCGAAGAAGCCTTCCAACAGTTAAAAGCACACATTCACTCACTCCCCGCTTTAGCCAAGCCTTTGCCAGAAGATCCCTTATTCCTATACTTAAGTATCAGCTCAGCAGCAGTGAGCTCGGTTCTAATCAAAGAAACCGACGACATTCAGATGCCCGTATATTATGTTAGCAAGCTCTTCGGCGTAGCCGAGGCTAACTATATGGAAATCGAGAAGTATCTGTATGCTCTGTTAATAGCGGCCAGGAAGCTCCGACATTACTTTCACGCCCATGAAATTACGGTGCTCACCAATCAATCTTTGAAGCAACTATTGCAAAAACCTGACATCTCTGGGAGGATGGTTAAATGGGCAGTCGAGTTAAGTGAATTCCGCATCCACTTTGAGCCTCGAAAAGCAATCAAAGGCCAGGCATTGGCCGACTTTATAGCTGAAAACACATCAACGCCAGACGCACAACCCATTATCCTCTCGCAAGAAGAGCATGTGAAGACTACCCCAGAGAACGGGGCCAACGACACCATGCCATGGTTGTTGTATACTGACGGATTATCTTCCGCCTTGGGATGCGGGGCAGGTCTAGTATTAACGCCACCTGATGGAAAGCCACTCCACTACGCTCTAGCCTTAACTTTTCGAGCAACCAATAACGAGGCTGAGTATGAAGCCCTGCTAACAGGCCTCCGAATAGCTAAAGGTATGGGCATTGCTAATTTAAAAGTACGGTGCGACTCTGAGTTAATCGTCAATCAGACAAACGGAAAGTATGTCGCCAAAGGAGAAAATATGAAGAAGTACGCCGAAGAAGTACGAAGGCTCGTTCGAGATATGCCTCACTTCCAAATAGAAGCTATTCCTCGAGAGGAGAATAAAGAGGCGGACGCCCTCAGTAAGTTCGCCCTAGGAAACGCCCACCCAACCACGGTGCACTTCGTCGAAAGATCCCTCTATTCAGCGGTAGAAGCAAGAGCTAATATCCTTAATATCCAAGCTCCCGATTCTTGGATCACCCCCATTCAAAACTACTTAGAAAAGGGAACTCTCCCAGAAAACCCGGTAGAAGCAACCCAAATTCAAAGAGCAACTGGAAGATTCGTGATCTTAGATGGATATCTCTACAAAAGAGGATACTCCATGCCCTACCTTAGGTGCATAGCTGCTGCTCAAACAGAAAGGATAGTGGAAGACCTACATGGAGGGGAAGCTGGCTGCCACGAAGGAGCCAAAACCTTGGTACTCAAGGCATTGCGACAGGGATTCTATTGGCCGACAATGCACAAAGAAGCAGTAGCGTTAGTTCGGACTTGCTTCGCCTGCCAAATTTACGCTCTAAGGATCGCCAAACCACCAGCAGATCTTACTCCCATGATGAGCGCCTGGCCCTTTGCTCAATGGGGGATTGATCTTATTGGACCCCTACCCCAATCTACAGGCCAACGAACGCATATCGTGGTCGCCATCGAATACTTTTCTAAATGGATAGAAGCCAGAGCTCTAGCATCCACAACCTCTTTTCAAATGATTAAGTTCATACGAGAACAAATCATATGCCGGTATGGAGTCCCTAAGATCATTATTAGCGACAATGGTCCCCAGTTCGCTAGTGATGAACTCGCCGACTTCTGTGAAGAAATGTTGATCAATCATCGATTTGGCTCTGTACATCACGCCCAAACAAATGGACAAGTAGAGGCCGCCAATAAAACAATCCTCAATGGATTGAAGAAGAGAGTAGCCTCTCTAAAGGGAAAATGGGTTGAAGAGTTAGACCAAGTTCTATGGGCACTTAGAACCTCGCCCAAAAGAGCCACGGGAGAAACTCCGTTCAGTATGGTTTATGGATCGGAAGCAGTCTCACCCATCGAAGTGGCCAATATCTCCCAAAGAGTCGCGGGATACCAAGTTAACAAAAACGATGAACAAAGAAAGATCGACTTGGATTTAGCCGACGAAAAAAGATGGACTTCGGAAGAAACTCAGGGAAGAATGAAGCTCGCCACCGCCAGATATTTCAATCGAAAGGTAGGACGGCGCCAATTCTTCTTAGGAGAAAAAGTCCTGCGAAGGAACGAATTCCTGACAACAGACCAAAGAGGAAAGATGGTGCCGAGGGAAGGACCTTACGTGATCGTCGGAATACCATGCCCTAACGCCTACAGATTGGAAGATCCTCGTGGGCAACGCCTCAATAGGACTTTCAACGCCGAGCATTTAAAGAAATTCTATGTTTAAATCTCTTATATATTTCAATTATAGTGAAGTAATGAATAAAGATATAATTCCTTTACTCTGGATGTCAAAAAGCAGGACTCCTCGACTTCCGAAGGTCGCCATCTACAAAGGAGCAGTCTTAACTTACTCCTCGACTTCATACAGTCGGCGACGATTAAGGAGCAGTCTTAGCTGACTCCTCGACTTCCGAAGGTCGCCATCTACAAAGGAGCAGTCATAACTGACTCCTCGAATTCATACAGTCGGCGACAATTAAGGAGCAGTCTTAACTGACTCCTCGACTTCCGAATGTCGCCATCTACAAAGGAGCAGTCTTAACTGACTCCTCGACTTCATACAGTCGGCGACGATTAAGGAGCAGTCTTAACTGACTCCTCGACTTCCGAAGGTCGCCATCTACAAAGGAGCAGTCTTAACTGACTCCTCGACTTCATACAGTCGGCGACGATTAAGGAGCAGTCTTAACTGACTCCTCGACTTCCGAAGGTCGCCATCTACAAAGGAGCAGTCTTAACTGACTCCTCGACTTCATACAGTCGGCGACGATTAAGGAGCAGTCTTAACGAACTCCTCCATATACAAATGAGCAGTCTTAACTGACTCCTCGACTTCATATAGTCGGCGACGATTAAGGAGCAGTCTTAACTGACTCCTCGACTTCCGAAGGTCGCCATCTACAAAGGAGCAGTCTTAACTGACTCCTCGACTTCATACAGTCGGCGACGATTAAGGAGCAGTCTTAACTGACTCCTCGACTTCCGAAGGTCGCCATCTACAAAGGAGCAGTCTTAACTGACTCCTCGACTTCGTACAGTCGGCGACGATTAAGGAGCAGTCTTAACTGACTCCTCGACTTCCGAAAGTCATCATCCGAGGAAGATACCGATAAAACAGAATTGGAGGCCATACAACAAGATAGAAAGGTAATACTCGACACGGCCCCTTCCCCTTATATTATAAATAAAGAGAAAAGATTCATGTCTCGGGGGAAAGTGTACGGTTATGAGTAAAACTCGATATTAAGCATAATAGTCGAGTACGTTCAAAAGGCAGGGAAAGAAGAGTCGTCGACCTTTCTGACTCGTCTTAACAAGATAGGGATGAAAGGTCGACAACTTATGAAAAAGTCGACTTCCAAAGTACGACTGCCCACCACTAGGAGAAACATTCCTTTGAAGATAAAGACAGGTGGCGACCTGCTTGTCACTATCATCAGAGGAAACCTTCCTCCGGAAGTAAACGCAGGTGGCGACCTGCTTCAACCGTCATCAAAGGGAACCTTCCTCTAGAAGTAAAGACAGGTGGCAACCTACTAGTCACTAGCTAAAAAGAGCCATCCCGACTAAGTAAGCATAAAGCGGCGATCTGTTCTTAAACTACCACCATAGGAAACCTCCCTACAAAGGTAACTACAGGTGGCGACCTGCTTGAAGAAAGTTTCCTCAGTAAGAAACACTTAGCTGGAGACCTACTTGTCACCAGCTGACTGCTCACCGTCTCACTCAGCCAATCACATAAGAGGAACCACCGCCCCTCAACTACCAATCAGGGCATAGCAGCCGCCTTATAGAAAGTCGGTAATCTATCCCTATAAATAAGGACTGTTTTTTACTCATGGCCTCATTCAGTCAGTTCTAAATACTTTCTTATATTATTACTCTCAAATTAATTACTGACTTAAGCTTCAGAGTGGAATCAGGGGCCATCCCCACCCCTTTTTCAGGTTCTCGCCCCACATAACCTCTTAGAGGAAAACTTAGCGTTCGGGAGAGCTAAGTCCGAGGCGGTACTTGGAAATCCATTCCCCGAAGTTCAAGGCCACGTCATTTTGATCTCAACAGATCTTATTAAAATTTGATCTTGAAATTTGACCACTTATTCCTAATTTAGTGTTTGTGCCGAAAGTTTTAATGATTTTTCAAGGTAAAATTTGTAATTTCTTGGTCTCCAAGCAAGTAAATTTCGGCAGACACACATTAGAATATTTTTTTTTACCATATTTTAATTTTTAATTAAGGTAACAATATATCTATAATTAGGAACATAAGGATAGATTCACATAAATATATAGAAATATATATATCACTATCAATATATCTAAATATTTAATAGGGTTAAAGATATTATTGATAGATTTTATTGACTAAAAGATTGATAAAATATATTGTCAATATATTTGTTGCCCTATTAAAAATATTGACAATAAATAAATATTATATATATATATATATATATATATGAACCGAATTTTACATATATATATATATATTGTTGATTGATTTAATCTTAAAGATTGAATCTTGGCAATAAATATATATATGTCTTCATTTTGCTGAAATATATATATATATATATATATATATATATTTAATATTGTAAATTATTTTATATATAATTAATGTTACTTGGTGGTTAAGTTAATTATTTTTGGACTTTAAAACCCTACTTGGGCAACAAGTAAACATTTCGGCCCAACCTTTAAATTTTAATTATTGGGCCGGTCCAATATATTAAACCGGGACAGATTTAAATCGAACCGGGTTTTCTCAATCGGTTCGACTTAATCGGGTCGAACCGGGGTAATTAAGTGGATCTAACCGAATCGATTTTGTGTTTGAACCGAACCAAACCCTATTTTTTTGGACCGGTTCGGGCCGAACCAGATTTCAAAATATAAAACCGGACCGAACCGAACCGGATTTATCGGACCAAACCGAACCGAAAATTTACTGAGCCGAATTTTTTTTCAAAACCGAATTCAAGTCAATTAAATAAAATAGGGTGGTCAAGTTTTAAAATCCAAATGTTTTTGAACCTCTAAATGGACTACACAGTGCTCATAGGGTTGCTAACCTTAATGCCTTGTTTCGATTATGGGGATGCATCTCGGAGATACATGTTTTTGGGACTGGATTAATTAGAGGGCTGAATTGTAATTGTTTATTATTCAATATATATTAATGCATGATTAGAAATGTTGTCTTGACATAGTCAGGGTGTATCGGGGGGATGGTTGTCCATTGATGAGGACGGATAAGACTGGAATACTAACACATTGGAGTATCCAAAATCTGGAAGTGCCGGAACATGAAGGGTTCCTATTATAATAATGAAAATCATCACTGCAACATATGAGATTTTCTGTATCCCACCCAATTACCCTGCCAAGTGCCACCTCGCCTATGGATATGGACTACATTTTTTTGGGGGTAAATTATGGATATGGAGTATTGAGTTTTCAAGTTACTATTGTACCCTTTGAGCCAGTGGGCGGGAAAAATGTGTGAAAGTTCCAAAAGCAATTTTTTTTAACCAAATGTCCAATTTTGGTAACTTAAATACACATATGTCTGGATTTGAGTTTTCTAGACCAAAATATCTAACCATGCACTTTCCAAGTGCGCGGTAGCAACTTAATCCTAGCTTAGTTTCATAAGTAATAATTAGAATTTTAATCCACCGCGCAGTTGCCAACTGCACGATGGTCTAACGGTCAATTCGTTGACCATTAGTTACTATGTCTGACAATACGCTGCTATGCGTGTGACATACACGTGATTAAATTCATCGCGCACTTGATAACTGCGTAGTACGGCGGACGTGGGTGAGGAGTACGTAGCTTGATTCTTCATCAAGTAACCCAATAATGGCGGATCGAGAATATTATTTGAGAGAGGGCAAATAAATTAAAACCCTAGCAGAATTGAGAGAGGAGAAGGGAAAGGGAAAGGGGGAAGAGTACGAAGGAAGATTGGGCCTTTTATAAAGAGTGGAGACTGAATGAATGAGGTGTGTTGTTAGTGATGATGAATTAAATTATTAATTAAAGCATTAAAATTTTAGCTCTAGCTTCCACGCACTTGCCAACTCCGTGCACGCAGTTGAGAAGTGCACGATGCATTTAATTATGTGTCTATCTCACGCGTGGCAGCGTGTTGTCAGACACGGTAACTAACTGTTAAAAAAATTGACCGTTAAACCACTGTGCATTTGCCAACTGCGCGATGGATTAAATTCATAATTACTACTTGCGAAACTTAATTATGGATTAAGATACTACTGCACAATTATTAAGTGTGTGGTTATGTATATTGGTCTAGAAAACTTAAAACTAGATACATATGTATTTGAGTTACCAAAACTTGTGGGTATTTATGTAAAAAATTCTCCAAAAACACCGATCAAGGGGTAGCGAAGTCATTTCGCTGAAGGCCGAGATTTCCACACGGAGTTTACAAAATTATATTTCCAAAGATAACATAACATGCGAATAATAAAAAACAAAATAAAATTAGAAATAAGAAAACGCTAAATAAATTAAGTTTACATAAACCCTAAACACAGGCGGCCAAGAACCCGATCCCCAGGGTCGGCCACTCTTCAGTGTGTAAAAAACCTCGTCTTTCATCTCTTCGAGGTTAAGGTAAGTTGAGGGGGCTACAGAGCCTCTCCCTCCTCTATGTGCTCTTGTTTCGTCTTATTGGAGGTGTTTATCCATATGCGCTGATCGTCGCGGTCGTCAAATTGGCGTCCCGCAGTTGTCTATTTATACTTGGTAAGTTTCTAATAAATTCGAAAGCTCTTTTCTGTTCTGGGGTTTTGTTTTCGTTTCAACTTATTGAGTTCGTCCCTTGAATCTAGGGTTTATCTCCGTACTGCCGATTCTATGGCTAGATCGAGGATTATTTAGCGTCGAGGTTATCTTAATTTTGCCATAGTATTGAGGTTTATCTTAATTTCTCAGCCTTTCTTAATTTTGCTATCTCGTGTAACTTGTTGCGATTTCTGGGTATTTCGTATTTATACAAGTTATATTCTCTGGAATTCCTATGGGTCACGGTACTGTTCTTTCTGCATCTAAAGTATTTAGGTGTTTGTGGATATTGTCGTGGTTGTGAATTTCAGATTCTAAACGAATGACATGGTCTTGGGTTATTTTAGGCAACTTTTCCTTATAGAATTTGTTGCAAGAAACTATATTTGAACCTGCTTCCTGAGAACTGAGAAGTGCTCACACTTGGAGAGCGCAGTACAACTTGAGAGCAACGTGGTGCATGTAGGACTGAAGGGTCTACTTTGGTTGCCCTGTGAGGTTTCTAATGCCACCTTTCCAGAAAAAGTTTACACTTGTTCTGTTCTTATATATGTATTGTACACTTAATTCTTCACATTAGTAGAAGAGATGATCTTTTATCTGTATGCTCTAGCCTCCAAGAGTTCAACATTAAATATTTCCCGTGGTCAGGATTTTGTATCGTGTATATATATGTGTAATATTTGAAGTTGCGTTTTCATATGTACTTGTGGAGGCAGATATTTTCCCAGCACACCTGCCCGTATAGGAAGTCTAGTTCTTTAGGTCGATACTGATTCCTTTTCTGAGGTGACACAAGCCATTATGTTATTAGGCCCAATAGGTGTAGCAGTGTTTTAAATTTCCAAGGAGGCGCAACACAATTGTTTTGCCTGCCCTTCTTCCATTTAGTGTGTTAATTTGCCTAAAACTAACCATACAATTCTTCTATTAGATGAACATTGGAGGCTATGTTTTACCAGTTTCCATAGTAAGACCTGTCGAGCTCCTCAGATTCCATTCCTTCATTTTCTAGTCTTCCATACTATGTTTCTGCTATTTTATTAGTCTGCTATTTTAAGTTATCATTTTTTTTGGGTGATTTTCTGTCATAGGAGAACACAGGTCCCTTCTTCGTGCTAATGGTTATTGTATTGTCTACTATTAATTGTACAATTTGTACCTATAGTTGATGATGTTAGTGTTTCTCATATTTCAGGTTGGTACTTATCTTTTGAACAAATTTTTTTCCTGTAGGGCAAGGTTGATATAGTTAGTGTTTGCACTTTGTAACTCCTAAAGAGCACTATCTTTCCATTCCTTCTGTTCAAGATGATGATTGCCACTGAAAGTATCACGGTGAAGAAGAAGTTGAGGATAAAATTTGCGGGAAAAAGAATTGATGTTAATCCAACAGCTGAACAATATGAGCTTGAGCCAGCTGTGTCTGTTCCTAATAATGGAAAATGTGATGCTGTGAATAAAAATGGTCAAAAGGAGACGGGCAAAATGGTCAATAAAGTTGTGCAATCTTATTCCAACCTCAGACTATCTGTAAAAGTTAAGAAACGTCAACCTCCTGAGGTAGCGGAGGGTCCAAGGAAGAAGTTGCGAATGGATCGATCCGTTGCTCAACAGTGTTCATCCATTTTGAGGAAGTTGTTGAAACACAACTCTTCTTGGCCTTTCAAACAACCGGTGGATCCAGTAAAATTGCAGATACCTGATTACTTCTCAATAATATCAAATCCCATGGATTTGGGAACTGTCAAATTCAGATTAGACAAGGATACGTATCCCGGACCAGAGGAATTTGCTGCTGATGTCAGATTGACCTTTTCAAATGCCATGCTTTACAATCCACCTATTAATGGTGTCCACAAAATGGCAGCTGCTTTAAGTAACATTTTTGAGTCAACGTGGAGAGGTATAGAAGCAAAGTGGATTTGTGGAGAGGCAAGAGTTAAGCAAGGGCAGGTGAACAAGCAAATCACTGAATTGGGTTGCAGGGGACAGAATGGTCCAACAACGCCTCCACGCTCTGGACTTCTTAAGTGTAGGTTGCAAGAAAAAGTCAAATGTGAGCAAGATACTGCAGTTGTTAGAGTAAGGATTTTTTTTTTTATTTGTCCTCTTTACGACGAATTGAGTGGTCACTTCAGTTTGGATGCTATAGGTTTAACTTTTACATAGTTGTTAGTTGTTTTCTGTTCAACTGATGGGGTCTCCTGTTGTTGTACTTGTAGTTTAAAGTTCCAAAGTTGGTGCAGGACCATGTCTCCAAACCACTGGAAGATGCTACCAAAGGTATTGAGTGGCAGGATGTGGTTTCTGCTCTGTGGCTCTTATGTGAGCTTACTTCAAACATGTGTTACAGGCACTGATAGTGATGAGAGAAATGCGTCATGCTCTAAGTCAGGTCAATATACTTCTCACTTCAAGTGCGATGCATGCGGAAACACTTCATGTCGATGCAACAATCGCATTGATTACTCACGTGTATCTCCAGGTATCTAGCTCAATCTATCCCCTAGTTTTTTTTTTATGTAAAGTTTTTGTCTCTCACCAATATTTTGCTTTCCTTTTTGCAGACTTTACTTCAACACGATCTCTAACTAAATGCAATGAACTCCATGCTCTTAAAGTGGTATAAAATACTTTCTTGTAGTGTGTCTTTAATCAGTTGTTCTTCAAGCTCTTGTAGTTGAGGGTTTGCTTTGGCTATGTTGATTTTAGGAAAGACGCATATCTACTATGCAGGCTAGCAAGTCTGATCGAGATTCTGATGGTGAGAGTGGTTCTCCGTTTGTGAAGTTTTCTGTTTCCTACTAGTAGTTCTTTCGCGCTCATCTATTTGGTTCTGAAGTTTTTTCTGGATCTTATCTGAAGGTGTAATTAGTACTTTAGATGAAGGAAATATCCATTCTAGCGCTGAGCTTATAAAACCCGTAACAGATGCTGATTGTGGAGATGGTTAGTCTATTCTCACCATTTTATTATCTTTTGGTAGTCAGTTCTATTGGCCAGTCAATGTGGTAGTTTTGGTGAACTGCCAAAATTACTCCTGATAGATTTTATAAGTACATGAGAATGTATGTTTTTGAATCAGGGTGGAGTGCTTCTTTGCCTGATGTACAACTTTCACCCCAAAAGGCCCTACGAGCTGCAATATTGAAGAGTCGCTTTGCTAGTACTATTCTGAAGGCACAGCAGAAGACTCTGCTGGAGCATGTGGGCATTTTCTTCCTTAGACTGAACCTGCACTTGTTTTATTGGTGTGATTTATAGGATACATTTTGTACTTACAGGGTGACATAGTTGATCCATTAAAGCTACAGCAGGAGAAAGAAAGATTGGAGAGGAGGCAACAAGAAGGTGACTTTTTTTGTCATATCATTATATTTCTACTTGATATCTTCTGTGCTTGATTTTTGGTTTTCACATCAAAATCTGATCGTTGGAGAGAATTTTTAGTGAAGGGGCTGTATATGGACCTACCGACCGACTATAAATTCCTTTTACAAGTGCTATAGCAGACAATGGAATGTTATTGTTAGAGAGAGAAACACTGCTTTATTTAAATCAGTATATATTCAATGTTAATATGTTTCTTTTGCTGGCTACTAGTGTTGGTGAATTTTAGTGGTACTGGTATTTTTAAGTATTCCTTCTGGTGTTAAACTAGAGTCTTGCACTTTCTACTTTTGAGATGGTGCGCCCTATTTTAGTTAGGAAGTCCTGAACTCAACCCTAGAGTTTTTGAAGTTGCAGCTTGTGTAGTTTTTGACTCGTGACATATTTATTTTCTGCAAGAATATAAAGACGCTGGATACTTTCAATTTTTTATTTTTTCTGCAAAAAGCATGTGACGTTGTTATACTCCAAAACTCTAGTAGCTGCTGAAAGTTATAAATAATATTTATCGACTGAAAAGTGAAGTTTGATGTAGACAATGTGGTGATATGTAATTGCTGTATATGCGGGTGTCATTTTTTGTGTGTTTAAAAATGACAGAAGCAGCGAGAATTGAAGGTGAGATAAAAGCTGCACGTGAGAAAGCAGAGGCTGAATCAAGGAGGGAAAGGGAAGAAGCGAGAGAAGCTGCTCGTATTGCCCTTGAGGAGGTATAGAGGATCTATCTAATGTATGGTTGAGATTGAGAAATGAATAGAGTGTTTTGAAATAAAAAAATTATGGGTGGTGTTGCAGATGGAGAAAACAGTGGAGATCTGGGAGAGCCCGGAGATACTGAAGGAGCTTGAGATGCTGAGTGGGTCATCAATTGCATCGAGGAAGAGATCTCTGGATTTGTCTCCTGGAAGGAAGGTGTTGGAGAGCCTTGGTCTCTACTTTGTGGAATATGATGATGATGATGAAATATGTCCCTGAATTTCTTCATTCCTTTGTTTATTTATTCTAGTAATAACAGATGGAACCGGAAAGTCAGTCAATATGCCGGTATTAATATGTATATATCCATCCCATCTAGTCTTTTTTTTTTTTTTTTGGTAATCTATATATCATCTAGTCTACTACTGTGAACTGACAATTATCAGTAGTAAAAAATAATCACATTCTTTCTTATCTTAGTCTTTCTCACTTTTGTTATTTATTATATCTAATAATAATAATAAAAAGATCGAATAATGGGCTTTTTTAGAAACCCTGAACAATCTCGTGTTCGACTTCAACCCCTAACAAACTATTGGGCTTGGGTTTGATTGAACACCCGTGTTGCCAGCGTTCACTCTAATTTATTATGGTTTATTTTATTTTTTTGAGAAATAACGATACATACATAATGAAGAGCACACTAGATTAAAATAATGTTAATTTTTTCTTCTTGCAAGGGACTATGGATCTATCAAATCACGTTTGACAGAAATTAGATTTTTAAAAAAAAGTTTAATAAGATTGACTAGCTATTGGTATACTGGTAACTTAATCAAAGTTAAAAGATTGACTAGCTAGCTGCTATTGGTAACTTAATAATACACGTTAAAGAAAAATAAATTATTGTAGCCTAGCATGGGTCAAAAATATATAAGTAACTAAGTATCACTTATTTAGTATATATGTATAACTATAATAATAACATATATAATTTGACCCTATGACACAATCCGTTATTATAAATTTTAATACACACCAGAAAAATCATAGTGTTAAATAAGATCTTAATATTTATAAATATACTTTGTTTATTAAATTTAATGGATATTATTTTAACGGGTCGGGGCGGGTTCGGGTCTAGGGCCGCAGAGCCCCGTTGACCCGCCCCGAATTTTTAATATATATATATTATGTTAATATAATGTAACATTTACTAAACAAAATGGTTAATATAGTACCTATATAAATAATATGGACTAAATCATAAATAGATGTATATTTAGATTATTAGGATTAGTTAATTTGGATTTGGTGTTTGGATTTGAATTTGTATTTTGTGATGAATTTGATGTGTTTGTTGTTTGTATTTGATTGATGTTAGATTTATGGTTTGAATTTATATACAATGTAATATTTTGTGACCCGCCCCGTTCCGGGAGGAACAATTTACCGGGTCCGGGGCTACGAAAACCCGTCCCGTTGCCAATTTAGACTATAAAATTTCAAATGACTCAATTTGGTAATGTGTAGCTTATAACCCGCATGACTGGATGTTTGTGATTGCAGCACTAAGCCATGTCGGAGCAACATAAGCAAAGCAACCTTTTCCTGTAGAGTTGGATTTTACAGATAAGGTGACTGAAATTGCGAATCGGTTGCTCTTCACTGAAGAGAAGAAGAAGAAGAGTCATCCTTTTCTCCTCTCGCATGTTTTCATTCCACCTTCACTGATTCGCTGGTAATGACACATGAACTCCCATTTTTGCCATATTGGGTTGAATATCTGTAATTCATGGTGTGTTGCCTGGTTAAATAAATGACATTGCCTCCTCAAAATCACCATATACTAGCAAAATGACCCACTTAAGGGAAAACCATATATGGTGCAACTGCAACGCCAGTTCTATCATCTTCTTTTATGTGGACCATGTAAAGCTATTAGATCAGACAAGCACGCCTGTCAGTCTCACTACTCAGCACATGCCACACTTCCTGTTGTACCCTTCAAGAACATTGATTTGGTCAAAACTAACAATTTTTTGTGTTGCAGAATCATGCCCCTACTAAACTATTAGAACTGACCAACAATTACCAGTGTAAGTGAAGTGGAAGCAGAGAGGTAAGCTATACAACCCTTTAGATTACTAATTTGCTTTAAGTCGACATGTGTTTGTAGTTAATGTTAATATTATTTTATTCATATCCATATTTAAATATTTCATGGAAGACTACTCATGCCATTAGGTTATGTAATTATGAAATGATCATTTCTAGCAGAGTAATAATCATCATTCTCAATTCTTCCAATAAAAAATATTATTGAATTTTGATTCCTTTTTGTAGGTCTCATTGAATCCAATTCATCTTGCTATTGTGAATGAGATGTGTTGTTGGAGGACTCTTTGAACTACTCTGCGTTTAGTGAGGATGAAGTACCTCTCCATCAGGCTTAATCTTTTCAATAGAATTAGATGTACAGAAATCAACCATTACATATAAGTAAATATATACTTTTTAACGGGTCGCCCCGTGCGTAGCGCGGGGTCAGCACCTAATATATTATAAATTCTGAAGGAAAGATAATAACAGAGTGAATGTGGAGCTGATGATTTTGTTTTTATATTAATCGATGCATTTATGACAATTGAACTAAGAGTTTTGTAGTCATTAACTCCATAGCATTGATTGCACTAGGGAGCTGAGGGTTTTTAAGTTGCAATTAATCGCAATTAAAATTTCGCGGATACGAACCGTTCAAGATTCAATGTATACAATTAAAATTTCGGACCGTTAAAGATTCAGTGTATGCAATTAATCGTAATTAAAATTTCTCTGATTTCGAATCGTTCAAGATTCAATGTTTGCAATTAATCGCAATTAAAATTTCTGACCGTTCAAGATTTAATGTATGTAATTAATCGAAAGTAAATTTTCGCTGCTTTTTAACAGACGCTTGACGCGGAGCTGGCGAACGAAGATACCAGGCGGTACGGGCGGCTGACAGTCTCAGTGGCAGAGCCATCTCTATCTCCGGCGAGATATCGCTGGTGGTCATCGAAGTCATATTTGTTGAAGAACAGACGCTTGACACGGAATCGACGACCAATTGTTGTTAGATTACAGGGAGTAATCACTACGGACATTAAACGTAGTACATGCTAGTAATCGAAATTACACAGCAGAAGATTCACACATACCTCAAACAATGTAAGTAGCCCTAAGATCCTTCTGCAGGGAGTTCATGATCCTCTGGTCGGCACCCGTATAGGTTCTGGTTAAGGAAGCCCTACGTAGTATATTCTCCACAACAAAGCCTCTGATCGATTCTTGGCAAGGGGACAGATCTCTGGAGTGTTTGCTCGAAAGAAAATTGGCACACCCTTAGGTGGTGAGTGGTTAGGCTGAAACCCTTGTGTGGGGTTGAGGGTTTTTCTCTCTAAAACACTCTAATGAGAAAATAGTGATTAACCCTAAAAATCCCCTTACACCGTGTATTTATAGGAGGAGGAAAGTGGACAAGTCCACTTTGCCCACTCCTATTTTCGGCCGGCCACTATGCATAGGGAGGCCCAATTTTAGGCCTCTCATGTCAATTGGGATTTGGGTCTAGCCCAATTACCCTAATGTGACCTTTACCTAATTTCCTTAGGTAAACTATACATATTATGGGCTACCAATTATGGCGCCCATCACCATATGCTTACAGCTCCCACTCGCCGAAATGGGAGGGTGTCTGTTAATGTACTGTCGTCCAAATCTGCACCAACAGTTCACTCCTTCGATCTGGTCCTTGCTTCCAAATAGTTCATACGACGTTTACCGTGCGACCGGCGGATACGATGGGCATCGTGCTACTCACTTGTTAGGAGTATTGTAGCGCCCGCGGTACATTGATTCCTTTTTCTCTAATCAACCTATTATAAACAACATTTAGATATAGTACCGCGCTGTATCCTAGATCAACTGATAATTCAGCTTCTGCCTAGTTTCCACACAGGAACACTTCTCCAAGGCATCCGTACAAATATTCACAACCTTCAACTAATATCCGGTTGGTGGCCACCTGGCCACCAAGTGAATACAAGAGTAGGTGAATTATAAGTGAACTTGACCATCCCCATCGCTCATATCTTCAGTCAAACTCAATTGGTTTCCAAAGACGTGGTCACTGGGCGTTTTTGTTCAGCACTACGCTCGTACGCCGGGAAGCGAGCATTGAGCCTGACCTTAGATATGAGTTCTGAGTCCGTGAGGATACTTTGGGTGCCTCTTCATAAGGCTCCTGGGATCAATCACACGCTCGAGGTGAAGAAGTTTGCGCCCGCCAGAATCACGAGTATTCCTTCCTAGCACAACCGAGCTGAGACCCCGTGGTCGAACGTGGCACGCGTAGTATGAAGCACGTGTTGATAGCATACCTGAACCTTATGAGTTTACAGGAAATGGATATGTCAATAATGCTATCATAGATTCTAATCTGGCCCAGAATGTGGCATGATGATGAACGACGTTAATCACGGCGATATGCAAAACGAAGATCACGTCGAGTTACTTCGAAACTAGATAATCGTTTTGCTTAATCAGGTTTATCCCCCTGACTCTTGGCCAATCTTTCTTGGTAGAGGCCTCCCTCCACCGCAAGACTACCGTACCTGTGTGACTAGGTAAGGCCTACATTCGACATAGTTTGGCAGAGGATTGCGTCCTCCTTCGACTTAGTTTATAGACTGTAAATCTGATGTAATCAAAACATTATGACGTCGATTGATCATAAACTCAGTTTCAATTCTTTCGCTTACAAAATGTAACTTTCTAATATCAAATTGTTATCACAGATACATCCCATTTCTAAACCCTACGAAATCCAATCAATTTTACGTGCTTTTCGAATATCTCCCTGCGTAGCGATTTAGTTAATGGGTCCGCAATCATATTATCAGTGGACAAGTATTCCATAGTGATTATATTGTCTTCTACCATAGATTTAGCATAGAAATATTTCACATCAATGTGTTTGGTCCTACTATGGTACTTCGGATTCTTAATTGCCGCAATGGCTGCTTCACAGGTTTATTCTCAACATCACCACCAAGCAGTGTAGTTAGAAACCTTTTGAGCCAGACCGCTTCTTGTGCATTCTTAGAGAGAGCTACGAATTCCGATTTCATCGTGGATAACGTGACATAGGTTTGCTTCTTGCTCATCCGTGAAATGGCGGCATTAGTTAGGAGGAACACTTCCCCTGTGGTAGACTTAAGATCATCCGGATCGCCACCATGGTCGGCGTCGCTGTAACTGGTCAATTCTAACTTCTTGCCCTCATAGCACAGCGCGTAGTCGGCAGTACCTTTCAGATAACGAATTATTCGTTTTATAGCCTTTAAATGTTGATAGTCAGGATCCGATTGGAAACGTGCTACTAGGCCCACGGCGTAATAGATATCCGAACAGGTGCATTGCATGACATACATCAAACTTCCAACCATGCTCAAATACTCTGCACCCTTCATCTGTTCACGCTCTGCCAGGTTGTTGGGGTCGACACGTTTTGACAGTGGGCACCCAAACACTACCGGCGTATCCACGGGTTTGGCATCCTGTAATCTGAATCTTTTCAACAGTTTGTTGATATAAGCTTCTTGAGATAGACACAATTTCCGGGTAGCCCGATCTCTAGCAATTTTAATGCCTAAGATGTACATGGCCTCTCCCATGTCTTTCTTCTCAAATACAGATGTCAACCAGGACTTTGACTTGTTCATAAAACTCACGTCGTTTGCGGCAATGAGTATGTCGTCCACGTATAAGGCTAAGATGACATACTTAGACCCGGAGGTCTTATAATACATGCACGGATCCTCGTGAAGATTCACAAATCTGTTTCCTACGGTTTCCTCGTGGAATCTGCGGTACCATTGCCGAGACGACTGTAGACCGTAAATGGACCTTTAGAGTTTACAAACTTTACGTTTGTTACCAGGAGTAATGAAACCCTCTGGTTGCTCCATGTAGATCTCTTCCTCCAGGTTTCCGTGGAGGAATGCGGTCTTAATACTCATTTGGTGAGGTTCGTAACCGAGACCTGCGACCAGGACCATAAATGGCCCTTACCGTGGTTTTACGCACAATTGGTGAGTATGTTTCGTCAAAGTCCACTCCGTGAATTTGGGTACAGCCTTTCGCAATAAGTCGAGCTTTGTATTTCTCAACCTTTTCCATCAGTGGTGAGCCTTCTTTTAGGACTCACCGTATCTTTATGCCCCTGTGGTTAGCAGGTAAATCAACTACACACTATAATGGCTTTCATTTAGGCGATCTCTCTCATTCATTATTTTCCTCCATTTCTCCACTTGAGGTCTTTCCAATACAGGCCAAAAGTTTTTAGAGTGAGGTTATCACCCTTCTAGATGGGATACTTTTTTGGAGAAGTTCGATGCCTTTGACTTTCGTCTAGGCTTGTTTAACCCTTCTTTGAGTCTTAACGTCTCTCCCACTCGGAATAATGCCTCTTATCGTAGCATTTCTTCCAGTTGGGATCAATTCTCCCACTCGAAATAACACTTCTTATCGGAGCATCACTTCTATTGGGTACAAGAGCAATGCTTGAACCATAACCAACAACTTTCCTTGGACGACTTCTCGATCTCGGAATTTTACTTCCAAGATGAATTCCTTGATCACTAGGATCTGGAACCAAGTTTGTCGGATCACTCCCACTGGGAACAATGGGTAGTATAGGTAATTGTGGCAATCCTAGTTCAGCATTACGATGATCAGGTTCAACTTGATTCGTCCAAACAGCAACAGTGATTACATGTGGTAGGTGTTTATTCCTCCAACTGGATTTATTATGAAAATGTTCCCATTATCATTTACCATGTCATTCACTTGAGTTGCTGGTTCAAATATCTCCCACTTGAATTAAGTGGGACCTGATGTCTGTAATATCTTGCTTCTGATTTGATCAAGACTCATTATTCTGAAAACTGTCAATGCATCGGAAAATTCGTCCTCAAGTATGTAATATTACATGTTCGACCACGGCACCATGTCTTTAAGCTGTAAACATATACTTTCAAAGAGTATTTAACATACTCTTGTCCTACATACGCGTTTAATGCGCAAATTAATGTTGCACGGTGATATGATTTAACTCATTATCACTTTTCAGCTAATATGGCAGCGTGTTTTACCGATCATAATGGAAGATAGTTTTACATTAATGTGAATTACTTCTCAACATCCCTTGGGGAACGTATGACAAAGTGACTCTAACATTATGTTTATAAACTATTCCTTTAGAAGTGAGTCACTTGATTTGATTGCCTAGACTGACTTATCGTTCAAGGCGTAAGGAAGGAAAATCGTTTAACCGACTTGATCCTTCTTCGTTTGCAAATTTATCTCAGATATTTTATCCTATCTCCGAACTGAGCATTTTTGGTTTTCACCTTATGTGTCAGTCGATTCTTTTACAAGGTCGTGGTAGCTTCCGAAGCCTACTTCTTACCGATGTAAACGTTATCAATAAGTTATTTCCGAAGGAATACAAACAAAAATTCAACACATCATCATTTAAAAACTTCATTATTAAACTCATACTTTGAAACGATGTGTTCCTTTTTCGAGGTCCACTTGCGCGAGGCGCAACTTACCCCAGTTTTAACCCTCGGTTAAATCGTTTCATTTATGAATTTAATTCAATTTAATCCAATCGGTTTCGCACATTATTATCATTACTAATTATTTCATTCAATAGAGTACTAATAATTAAAGAAATACTAAATCTTTCAATCTAGCTACGCAATCGATGTGTGTGTTCTGTTCAGTTGTCCCGACTGAGATGACGGAGTACGTGAATCGTTTCGTTTTACTCAACCACTTTTACATGGCCGATATTTCGTTTTGGATCGATCCTGATTAACCGGGTCGATTAATTTTGACAAGTAGATCACATTTCGAATCGAACGGAAACTACTTTAATAAAAAATCCGAATATAAAAATAACCAAAATTTTAGTAACTCAAACGAACAATAAATGACAATGGTAGGGTTCTTTATCTGAAGTTCGAGTATTTGATCCATGATTTTTGCATAGATAGTCGAGAACTTTAAATCATGTTGAACATCACATATGAGTAAATTCACGAGTGAATTACGTCAAATGATCCGTGTCTGTGTAAAACATTTTACAGTTTCATGCACATGACCTACGAGGCGTACTTAAGTCACACTTAATCAACATGGTTTAACCCACCGAATTATCGTATAAGACCTTTATGGTCAAGTTCTCTCTATGATATGCGGATCATGGTTGACTTCTTTCGAACCCAGTATGGTAAGCAGAGAAGGTTTCCCTTTTACTGCCGTGGTTACTGTACTTGATTAGGCTCAAGGTCATTGAGTTCTGTCAATATCAGACAACCATATACATCTTTTCCATGTTGACCTTTCATTCTGAAGATCTGATGCGGTTTTTACGCCAACATTCATGAAAAGAGAGAAGACCATTACGTTTAACCGAAACGTTTAGATTTTGCATCCTCGCTTCCACCGAGGCGGATGCAAAGGGATACTAAGATGCAACATTGCCTGGTTGCAATTTTAAGTCTTCTTTGACCCTCTTTTACCAAGGCTGAATGTATCACCACATACGCGTTCAGATCATCAAAGAACATATTCCCATGCTTGGTGAAACAAATTATTACATTCGTCTCTCATTGTAAAAAAAAAATCATACAGACTACTATATTCATCCGTAGTTGTCCTCTCCACTTTTCGGAATCGTAGTAGAGAGTTCAACACGTACTCCTTTTATTCATCGTAATTCATGTTGGGACCCGGACCAGACGAAGTGTCGGATCCTGGTGTTTATTCGGGAAGATGCCTCGGGTTGCTCACTCGCCGGGTCTTCGCACGTGTCAGGGCTCGTGCGTCTCCGTATACCTGCACGAGGGGCAATATCGCACACCACGCAGGGGGGGGTGGAGTGCGATGAACCCTCTCCAAAGCTTAAGTCAGGTATTTTAGAGAGAGAAAGTAAGAGAGAGGTCTGAGCTTCCGCTATCAACTTAGTCGTAAAATGGGAGAGTGGAGTCCCTTAAATAGGAGTTTTCCAACTCGAACCCGGTTTTGAACGGTCCAACGCCGGTTTAAGGTAAAGTATGAACAGGGCGTAGACGGGAGTAAAGCTGACATCGGGAGGGTCTGCATGTGTAGTGTTTGCGTAGGGGTTTATGTGTCATCAAGAGGAGTAACCCGTACTGTCCCGGAGTATCGCGAGGATCCCGGGAGGTCTGGAGTGTTGGGAAAATCCGGAGGGTCGGATTATCCTACAATCCTGACCAACAATCTGGACTAGCTCCGGATTGTCATGCAATTCGGACCAGCTCCGGATTGTCATGCAATCCGGACGAGGTGCAAGTCCGGGGCGCGTACGCGCGTGCCCCGGACGAGGTGCAAGTCCGGGGCGCATACGCGCGTGCCCTGGACTTTTTAATAGTCGCAGGTGAATAATTCTAGACCGTTTGGTGGGTTTGACGTGTAAACGAAGTCCGAATAATATAAAACTAACCCGAATCAGACGTATACCCATCATTTTCCCCCGAGTAAAGTGATGGTGTGGCCCCGTCTTGACTCTATTTTCGATAGAGTATACGTTCGATTTAAGTTCGGGTGTTACCTCGGGATGGACTTACAATCTGTCGGTGCGTGGACCTTATTGTGATGCATCCCTCCTTGGGCTTGGACGGGAGTAATCGTATCTGCCGACATGATTAGTATATCAACCATGTATACATTACATATACGTATATGATAACTCTAGTCTGTGTATGCGATCATGGATATGAATGCTAACATATATGTAAACACGGCGTGCGCACATACGTGAGTCGGCGTATGATACGTAATATTATGAAATTAAATCATATAAGTATGGGCATGTATATATGCGATAACATGAGTAAGGGTATATGTATGTCGGGATTGCAATTGTAAACACGTGACATGGATATGCAAACGTGTGTGTGTATGCACGGATACATAAACATGCATAAGTGTTAGGAATTCCTTCCAAAGGAGATAGAAAAAATATGGAGAGGGAAAGATGTTACCCATATGTGTATATAAGGGAGTGTATTCAAATATATCGACACTTTCTCTCCCCCCCCCCCCCCTCCTTTTTAGAGTTGTCTTCTCCATTTCTTAAAGAGTAAGTGACTTAGCACTAAAACCACTCACCCACCCATACCTCTTTACCACCGGCCAACTACCACTCACCGGAGGAACCAGCTCGTGGCAGCGGGACCAGCGGTTGCAGGCACGACGTAGGGCGACGGCGACCACGGTGGATGGCGGGCGAAGCTTCGGGCGGAACTCCGCCGATGATCTCGAGTATGTAACCTCATTTGAGGTGATTCGGTTTTTTGGGGTTGATTAAAACCATTTCCAGGTATTGTGACGTCTTTACTTGCCTCAATTTGGCTAATCTTTGCATTGATTTTGAACTTGATCATCCATGCCCATCAAGTGTTTGCTGAAATGCCTAGCATAATTTAGTATAACAGAAAGAGCATAAAAATGGCTAAGTGTTCTACCACAAGTATGTATAGAGTAGGGATATCACTTCCCATGTTGATTGTAATTCTTGAATGCTTGAGATGTTGGCATGACATGTATGTATATTTTTGGTGGCGTAGAGATGCTTGTAGCCATAGTTAAGCTTTGTATTCCCAAGGAAGTGCATATATGTATGTATCCATATCCTACACATATTAAACAAGAATATGCATATAGGTGTTAGTGCTACAAATGTATTTGCACTTATTACCTTGGGTATTCATCTTAGGCCGTGTAGGCAAGGGTAGATGCATGTAAGCATACGTAGATACACATGAGCATGTGTAGGTGCATGTATGCACATGCTGGCACTCATAGGCACATGTAAGTGTAAGTATGCCCATATAGTTGCACATAGGCACATGTGAGCACATACTAGTGTATGCAAACACATATAGTTGGGCGCGGGTGTGTCTAGGTACTCACGGATACGTAGGTGCTCATAGACGTACGTAGTTGTGCATATGCATATGTAGATCGTATAAATGTTGGGACGAGGCCCTTACTAACATAGAGTTGCCCCCGCATAGAGGATGTTCGCAATGTAGTAGTTGAACACTTATAGATTTGTAAGCATGATGTTGCCCCCGAGCGGGGGGTGTTCGTTGCATAGTAGTTGTCAAAAAGTTAGGTGTACGCGCATGTATTGGACGGGTTATAGTTGTATCATTGTAGGAGTTGTAGCGTGGGGAACTGGCGTGTTTATCCTTAGGATTGCCTTCCGACTCGCCGGATTTGTAAACATGAGTAAGTCCCAAAGTCTCACTCCACTTGTTAGATTTTTTCCCGATTCGGATTCTGATTCCGAGTCGGAGTTTTCGGATTCGTCCGACCCGGAGACTGTGGATGATACACCTTCTTCCCCCAAGTTGGAGCCTCGGGCGGGGTCAGGGGACTTAGTGCAAACCTTTTTGGGTAACATGTTGGATCGTGATGAATATAACGTCTCTTTGTTCGTTCTGGGCTTTGTCCTTCGGGAGAGGCATTCTTCCCGTTTGATATCACCACTGATGCTAGTATGGGAATGCCTACTGTGCCTCCGGACAATTTGTCGGCTATTTACGCCTCCCAGATCCGAGAGGGGTTGCACTTTCCTTATTGCTCGGACTTGCGGAAGTTGTGCCGTTACTACAGGATCCCCCCTCTTGATCTTGCACCTGCCGCGATACGGTACTGGGTTTGCTTTCGAGTACTATGCCATCGGCAGTCCTGGTGCTATTCGACCTTACTCTTTCGATGCTTCTTCCGGCTCCAGCGTCCGGATTCGTCGGGGTTATGCTCTGTTTCAATTCGCTGGCCTTTGATGAAGGGGAAAGAGTTTGCTGATCTTGGGTTGGGCGAAGTGAAGTGGGATAGCACCCTTCGCTTTGTCACTGCTGTCGACCGGTTGAAGATTCATTGGCAGATACACTATTTCTTCACTGACGATCCCGGGATGACTTGGCCTATCGTTCGGATTACGAGGCCCGATCCCGTGCCGGCTTTCCGTGAATTTTCCGAGTCTGACAAGGTGGAAATGAAGATGGTTTATCGTGCGCACAAGGCGTGTACATACACGGCCTTGTCTTGTGTGAAGGAGCGAGATTTACGCAGGGCTGGGATTTGCATTCCTCCTTCTGGAGGTACCTTGGTATGTTATGAACCTTTATAACTTCATTGTGTTGTGGTGTAGGCCGGTGTCATGAAAAAACTTCCCGCTTGCAGGCGGGCTCCCAGAGTGGTGATGTTCCTCCTGCACGGAGCGGTCGCATGGATGTATCTGCTGTTCTTCGGGGCATGAAGCATGGATGTGGCAAAGGAAGCACGGGTAAGTTGTATATTTGTAAGGTTGTTTTGATTTTCTGTGTTCAATTCCTTTTTTCTTATCTTGCTTTGTTCTTGTTTGTAGGTCGATCCCCGCTCGTGATGGAACGAGTTGTCGCGGCTGCCGACACTCCGCCTCGGGCCAAGGCGAAACGTTCCGTCTCCAAGGTGCGGCCCTCGAGCGGTCCTAAGCGCCCCCGATCTGACAGCGATGAGACGTCGAGAACTCCTTCTCTTAGTAAGGGGAAGGGAGTTGAGTCTCGCACGCCTACTGCAGTTGTGATGTCTGCCCCCCGGTCGAGGGACCGGACTTCGGAGGAGGAGCCTCCTCGTTCAGGTACATTGGTTGATCTTGCAGTGTTGTTATATTTGATATATTTGGATCTTCTTGTTCATCTTTTGAGTGTATATAGCTATTCCGCTCATTGCCGCCCTTACTCGGGCCGAGTTGGTTTTTCCTTCCAATGACTTTGTTGTTGGCGATGAGTGGGTACCCTTCTCTGCTGGAGGACCTCGTTTTTCGAAAGAGGTTAGCTTGACCACTCCCGAGGTGGGAGTTCGTGTCTTCCAGCAGGTTATCCCTCCTAGGGATCAGAGGATTCGCCCGAGTGATCCCGAGGGTGCGCAGGCATGTGCTGAGGGTGCACTGTCGTGCCTTGCTCCTGTGAGTATTTATCCTTACTCCCTTATGCCTTGTATGTATGCTTGTCTTCGATGCTACAACTTACCTGTTGTTGATCCTTGTGTTATTCTTCTAGGTTGCCATCCAGATGGCCAACCTCTCCTCCTATGTGATTGAACTCGCAGAGGAGAAGAAGGCATTTATGGAGAAGTGTGAAATTGCCTGTCTCGAAGCTGAGCGTGCGAAGGAGAAAGCACGCAACTTGGGTTTAAAGGTTGTTGACCTACAGGCGGAGAGCTCCTCCCGTCAGGCTCAGATTGTGGCACTTGAGTCTGATATTGTTGCCCCTCGGGCGAAGGCTATTGCATATAGCGCGGAGCATGATCTCGCCTTGCGAGCCATGGAGGAGAAGTCCCTTGCGGATGGCAAGGTTAGCGGCGTTGCGGAGTACAAGGCCTCCGAGTCTTATCATGCTGAAGTTCTGGCGGGTGTGGACGATGTGCTTTATGACTCCATTGAGGATCTTATCGAGCAGGTATATGCTCTTGTTCCGGACATGCGCTTTGATCAGTTGGGTCCGTACTCCAAGTTTGCCACTGGGCATGTGGCCGCCTTGAGACTTAGAGACGGGTTTGCTGCTCCGCCTATTGTGGTGGATGCTCCCTGTTGTTGAGGAGGATGCCCCCGCCATTGTTGATGTGGATGCCCCCGAGGATATCGAGGTTGATACTCGTGAGTACGAGTTGGTGTTCAATGATGCTGGAGAGCCGATTATTGTGGAGGGTACTACTCTTGGAGAGGTTGTTCCCGAGGCATGCGGAGATGCCGTTGTTGGTGATGCTCCTGACGTGGCGTCAGGTTGAGTGTTGGTTTTTACAAACTCTTTGTATATAGTTTTGGCTCCCCATGTTTGGGTTGAGGTTGCTTGTTGGGGTCCTATCCCTTTGAACCCTTTATGTTTATGTTTCGATGCTTTGACGTTGTCATATGAGACTTCTCATGAATGGTTTAGTAATGCATGGTAATATGGTAGTAATATTTCATACCTTCGTATTTGTGATTGTCCATGTGGTGTGGACTATAGAATAAAGTTGAGACTCGTCCTCTTTTTGGATGTAGCATCCGTAGTTGTTATTATTAGACATACGTCTTTGTGTCGCGCGCCCCTATCGGGTATACCAAGGCATGACGAGATGAATGTGTATTGGACACATATGTTGTATGCTTGCTGATGGGTATACGTCCGATTCAGGTTCGTTTTATATTATTCGGACTTCGTTTACACCTCAAACCCACCAAACGGTCTAGAATTATTCACTCGCGAGTATTAAAAAGTCTGGGGCACGCGCGTACGCGCCCCGGACATGCACCTGGTCCGGATTGTTTGAATAATCCGGACCTCCCGGGATCCTCGCGATACTCCGAGACGGTCCGGATTACTCCTCTTGGTGACGTGCAAACCCCTACGCATAAACTACATGTGCGGATCCTTTCGATGTCAGCTTTACTCCCGTACACGCCCGGTTCGTATTTTACACTAAACTGGCGTCGGACCGTTCAAAACCGGGTTCGGGTTTAGGAGCTCCTATTTAAGGGAATCCACTCACCCATCTCATTTCAAGTAACTTGAAGTTGACAGCGGAAGCTCTGACCTCTCTCTAACTTTCTCTCTCTAAGATACCTGACTTAAGTTTCGGAGAGGGTTCATCGCACTCCACCCCCCTTGCGTGGTGTGCGATATCGTTATTCGTGCAGGTATACGGAGACGTACGAGCCCCGATACGTGCAAAGACCCGACGAACAAGAAATCTGAGGCATCTTCTTGCATCAATACCAGGACCCGACACCCCGTCGAATTCGGGTCCCGACACCCCGTCGAGTTCGGTTCCCGACACCCCGTCAAGTCCGGGTCCCGACACTCTACTAGACGCGCATACCCCGCAGTGTGCGCGTACTCCGCAAGACGCGCATATACGTATAATCCACAAGGCGTGCACGTGCGCACATACTATTAGACACGCGCATGCGCAGACACTACGAGATACTCAAACACATAGCCATAAGTCTCCGACATCCCGACAGTCGGATATCCGCGAGCTCAAACAACCCGTCAGCATAACCACACAACACTTCAAGGACCCGACGACTCGCAAAGAGTAAGGATCCAACATTTTGGCGCCGTCTGCGAGATTCGAACAAAAAGTCATCACTCTCCTCCAAGAGGTAAGAAGCCAATACAAACATTGACACTCACAAAGACTACCCAAGAAGAGACGCATAGTCCAACACAAGAGACATGCAAAGACCAACTCTGGAATGCTATGCTACGCTACCCAAACAACACATCGGGCATACCTCCAGTAGGGCGTACCCCTAGGGGGCATACTCCCAGCAGACATACCCTGGACATACCGCCAAGTTCACCTCACCTACAAGCAGGTGTACCGATAGCATGCGCCCCTGAAACAGTGTTCATCACCGCAGTAGCATCGCTACTACCACCAACCATCGGCACCCGACCAACAAGTTGGACGCGTCACGGCCACTCTGGCCTGGAGAGGAATCAAGGAAAATACAAAGCAAGGGAAGGTCGAACCCTTAAAAATTCGATCCAACTCGAAAAACGACTTGACGCGGACCACCATCGCCGCCAGAATATTGTCGAAGGCCACTTAAGCTCTGTCTGAGCTGGCCACTTAGTGAACATCGTTCACCATTCAAGCGCACAACTTTCAAAGGACCCCTCTTCGATTATCAGAGTGGTCGCAACCGCCTTGCTCTATCAAGCAAGCAATGCCAAAGAAGAACATTAATTGTCAAACGCATACACCTCCAACGTGCGTACGTCTCTACAACGCACCCAAGTCATGGGAAGAAATTCCTCACGGGGACAAAGTGCAACAGCCAACTCACAAACAACCAATGCTAGACATAGCAACACCCCATGCCTCTGTAACAAGAGACAAACAAGACTGCACATGTCTCGTTGCGTTGTGACGAAGCAAACAATGACAACATTGCCAACCCCCACCAATAGGTGGAAACAAACATACGCATCCGGTCAAACACCCGACGGACCGGTTCCTACAAAAATGAATTCAAAGATTACAACATGACATCTTAGTCTCTTGCGTCTGCGCAAGCACCATCACCCAACAATCCCCAAGCGGGGGCATACGCTGATTACACCTTTGTGGAGGAACTCAAAGGTTCTAAACATTGCATCGCAACAATAAACAAGAGGGGGCACCATTCAAGGGACAACCCCACCAGCACTATGGAGCGTTACTCAAGAGCGACTCTTGCGCTATACGCACACCTGTGCTAAAACCATCATGTGGAGAAGACGACATAGCTATCTCCGACATCCTACAAATACTCCTTCGTCAAGCAAATAAGAAGGAGGTAACTCTAACACGGATGGAGGGATCCCAGACAATCCGACGCAAATACATATGCCTACGCGCACCTACATGTGCTTACATGCGCCTACCCACGCATAAATGGCCTAATACGGATATTAAATGTAACATAAGCACTATCTCCGATAACGACACAAGGAAAAGAGGGGGACCTTGTCAGTTCGACATTCCTCAATCATATATACATCCGTGACACAAGCACAACTTCAAGAGAAGTTAAGCTACAAGTCATAACCACAATGGGGGGAACACCACCATGAAGAAACATAAGGTTTTACCTACCTCTGGTACGGAAACTACGACATTCAAGGTTCCGCACAAGAATACTCGGAAACCCGCCAAAGGAAAAACTAAGTGCAACACACGTCCGGACGAGAGCCATTACCCTTACTCAATCCCACCAACAAATACACTTGCATCAAAATGCAAGGAATAGAAGGGAGAGAATCTACAATTACTCCTCAAGAATGGGCGCTGCCACACAGCAGTCACCAAGGGAAACGCCTAACATTCATCGCAAGAACGGGGGCAGGTCGTGAACTACGACTATTACAAGGGTTTAGCGGTATCCTACTTACAAGAGATACTCATCACACCCGAGAAAAAAAAGATGGTGTGACTGCCAAGCGACTTGGGGGGCACTAGGGGTGAAATCAAAATCCGGTTGGTCCGAAAAACCGGTGAAAACCGAACCGGTCCGGACCGAAAAAATCGAATCCGAAATATTCGGTTTGGTTTTTGGTCGGATTTTTTTACTCTAGTTAGAATTTTCGGTCCGGTTCGGGTTTTAATTTTTGAGGACCGTGGGGACCGAACCGACCGTTATAAATATATACAATATGTATTATATTAGATGATATTTCTTAATATAATTAATTAATTAGGTTAATATAAATTGTAAAAAAGGCACTTATGAAAATTATTTTT
The DNA here is from genome assembly GCA_036873135.1 of Clarkia xantiana subsp. parviflora. NCBI lineage: Eukaryota > Viridiplantae > Streptophyta > Magnoliopsida > Myrtales > Onagraceae > Clarkia > Clarkia xantiana. The sequence continues at coordinate 17,220,456 of JAPTYO010000001.1, forward strand.
TCTACTTTTATTTAATAGTTTATTTAATTATAATAATGGAAGTTATTTATCCTTTCAATTTGATATAGTCCATGAAAATAACAAGAATTTATAATGGTAATTTTTAATATTGGATTTTCGGTTTAAACCGAACCGAAAAACCGTACTACTAGTGGAAAGTTTATTTTTCCTCAAACGGTTTTTTGGTCGGAATTTTTTAAGGAAAAAAACCGGACCAAAAATTTAGGTACCCGACCGAAACAAGCTAAAAACCGGTCCGACCGGTCCGGTTTCACCCCTAGGGGGCACTGACGAACAAGTGCTTGTCACTCCACCTAACTATTGGGAAGAAGTTCTGAAATGAAAGGTCATACGAACAAGCGAGCACGCGAACACGCAACACCACTCTTCCTAAGAGGAAGCCACATATGAGGAAAACAACCTCAGCGTCCTATATCAACATCAAGTTTTGCCCTCGAAAGGCGATCTCTTCTACTAAAAAAGGTCCAGGTAACCGGCATATTGCCAAAACTCGAATGAGAGGTAATAAATCTATACGAAATACTAAACTGAATAGAACAGACTACTCGGGTAAGATATCTACTCTGAATAGTTTGATTTAATCAGACAATAATGCAATTTGAATGGAACAGACTAATCGCGAATAGTCTGGTCCAATCATATTGACATTACAAGCAGAAAAGAACGAACTAGCCAACCTGATATAAGGATCGAATAGTTCATTCTAATCTAGTCCTGATGGACGACATGACATGCAACATAGCCTTACAAGGAGATTTATAACTCCATATTATTTAGGGTTAACATGTCTTTTGGTCCATGATGTTTTTACAACTTTTGTGTTTTGGTCAATGATGTTTTTTTTACCTAGTTTTGGTACCATATGTTTGCATATTTTTTCTAGTTTTGGTTTAAACGTTACATTTCGTCCAATTTTTGACATGTACAAGTCACGTGATCCACCCTAAACTTTCAATTTTGTTCAGTTTAGTCCCTCTAATACTTTCCTAACCTTTTTTTTGGTTCAATTTAGTCCCGAAGTTTCAAAAATTCAATTGGACCCATTGTCCAATTGTGGTCTATTTTGAAACTTCGGGACTAAATTGAAAAAAAAAGGTTAAGAAAGTATTAGAGGGACTAAATTTAAAATTTAGAGTGGATCACGTGACTTGAACATGTCAAAAAATGGACGGAATGTAACAGTTAGACCAAAACTAGAAAAAATCTGCAAACATATAGTACCAAAACTAGGTAAAAAAAAACATCATTGACCAAAACCTAAAAGTTGTCAAACATCATGGACCAAAAGACCTGTTAACCCTATTATTTACTAACCAATATACATCTCGAATCAATGCGAAACAATATGAGACAGGTTATGTACAGATACAAGAGATGTATCAAAGACACACTCTACTTAGGAGACAATACCAAGTAGAGCTTATATACAACACTCCCTGGAATACTCTATCTACAAGCACCCTACTTAGGAATCTAAGCCAAGCTGTGGTCGCATATGTACCACTTGCATCGTCGCAGCAAGTCTCCAAGCTAATGTCAGCACACGACGTCTAGTTGAGCGATTGCTCAAACACAAGATCCTACCTAGGAAACAATACCAATAGCGATCACATACGTACATACACATCACGCTATGGAAGCATCGACGCGTATCGACTCAACAAACAACAATATATCAATGAACACATGCAATTAGGGACCCTTGAAAAGTCCCATACCTAACGTGCGTCGACAACCAAAGGGAGTATTCATACTAATATTTCAATACATGCACTAACTGGAGAAGATCATAGAAATTCATCTTTATCTATCATAATGCAAATATTGCAACTATCTAATGAAGTGCATACCTTCTCGTAGGTACAACCTTAATTATACATTAAGAATACTCCCTACTCTGGAATCATACCAAGTAGTGGACTCTATGCATTTATTTTGCATCAACGCAAGCTATTACGCTACATACAACAAACGGCCTATATTATACGCCATCTACATGTCAATACTCGACATAAAAAACGAGCACTCAATACGCTCTCTCATGCGACATCTATTATGTCTACTCTATACAGCTACATCCCAGAAATTTTTCTAAGGACTACATACAAGTAACATGGCGCGACATCCCCGCTCGGGGGAAACCCCGTGATTACAACAACCATTCCTTGGTTTCTCAACCAAGAGGCAATCATCTACTACGTGGCGCGACATCCTCTATATGAGAGCAACCCCACAAAACTAAGTGGCGCGACATCTGCTTTACGAGGGCAACCCCATACATTTACATGGTGCGACATCCTCTGTACGAAGGCAACCCCATGACATCTTACTGAGGAACGAGACACCCAGTATAGATTACTAAACATTTACATGGTGTGACATCCTCTTTACGAGGGCAACCCCATGACATCTTACTGAGGAACGAGACACCCAGTATAGATTACTAAACCTATACATGGCGCGACATCCTCTATACGAGGGCAACCCCATGGGAACCTACTACTACTACCCACAAGTAGCGTTCATTATTTACCACCTCTCTACGCCGGCAAGAGCGTAGACAACAATCGCCGCAATACACAGCGCATCGTAAAACTCGCCAAACATACACGTCGAGACTTGTAAAACGATATCTTGTCCGTGAAAAAATAACGGAAATAAAACACTCCAACTAAGGAAGTAGTGTCTTGCCACAACGTCGCCTTGGAATGGCCCAAGAGACGGAAAAAACTACAAGTCGTGTAATGCGAACTTGTATAGCCCCCTGGAATAACCGGGTAGAGGTGTAGTAGCATTGCAAGGTCAGTACAAGGGCTAGCCAAGGAACACCTCGCCTCAACGCTATAACGGGGGTACCCAAATAGCTGATCAAAACACATTCAAAATTTGGCAAGTCGTTTCTTGCTACAACGTCGCTTCGGAATGGCCCGAAAGACGGTGTAAACTACAAAGTGTATCGCACGACCTTTGTCATGCTCCTTTGACTAACAAAGTGGAGGCGTACTAGCATCGCAAGGCAAGTAATTGGGATAGCCAACAGAACGCCTTGCAACAACGTTACGCGGGATGTTCCCAACTAACGGATGGAAAAACGCACCAAACTTACAAGTAGCGTCTTGCAACAACGTCGCCTTAGAGTGGACTAAGAGACGGTAAAAACTAAGGTCTCGCATCGTCGAGACGACACACTCACGTGTATACATGGGTCTTGCACATTACTACTCACAAATCCCAAGTACCGGGAAAATGACCTTGTGCATTACTACTCGTAAATGCCAAGGGTCACTCTAAGGACTTGCGCATTACTACTCATAAATGTCAAGTGCCGGGACAATGGCCTTACGCATTACTACCCATATATGCTAAGCGTCACTCTTAAGCCTTGCGCGTTACTACTCATGAAATACGGCAAGCATACAACACATATTCATCTTGCCATGCCTTGGTATAACCAAGAGGGGCACGCAATGCAGGGACGTATGTCTCCTAACAACAACTACGGATGCACATCCAATAAGAGGATGAGTCTCAACTCTACTCTATAGTCCAAAACACATGGACAATCATGAACGCAAAGGTATGAAATATTACTACCATGTTATCATGCATTACTAAACTATTCATGACAGGTCTTATATGAAAACGTCAAAGCATCAAAACATAAACATAAAAGGTTCAAAGGGACAACACCCCAAAATGCAACCTCAACCCAACATGGGGAGCAAAAACTATGTGACATGCGAGGTACCAACACCTCCAGCGGGCTGAACAATACCCTCATCTCAAGTGATAATCTCCACTCAATACCTGCATAGCCTATACGGCCCTTATGTATACGCCTACACGACATCTACACGCGTGTCTAACTTGGCACTATGCGACTACTCAGGGACACATATGTCTACTTACATACTCTACGAAGAGTCTCAAGTTTCGACCATCGTTGCGAACAATACCACATTACCAAGCCTATGTATACAAAGGCTAAAATCATGCAAGTTGCAATACAAACATCACCATCAACAACCTCAAAGGCATGCGCCTCAGCAATCTGGGGGGCATTGGCCTCAGCAACCGGGAGAACAATCCCGCCTCTAAGACACAAAGGCAGCCACATGTCCAGTGGCAAACATGCATATATACAAAACCGATCAAATTAAAAGTCGGGAGCAACGGTTTATACCATGCCCAACAAAGACTTCGATGGAAGACACACACATCAAGTCGTCATCACCATCCTGAATGTCAGCGTGATAGGACTCTGAATCCTGTACTCCACCACACCATCAACCACGCCTTATCCATAGGCAATCTCCTGTGCAACCTACAACGCAAGGCCGTGTGCCTCACTATCCTCGACAGCCTTCTTTTGAAGGGCAACCACATCAGACTCGAGCGCAACAACTTGAGCCTGACGAAAGGAGGCTCCCACCTCCAAATCAGCAACCTTCGAATCAAAGAAGCGCGCCTTCCCCTTCACGCTCACCAACTCGCGGCATATCATGTTGCACTTCCCTTGGAGTGCCTTCTTCTCCTTCGTGAGTTCAGTCACAAAGGAGCAAAGGTGCGCCATATGGACAACAAGCTATAGTGCAATACAACATCCAACAACAAACAAGTTGTAATAACAAAGAAGATATGCATACAACTTATAAAAGACTAAGGATGAATACTCACAGGCGCAAGACATGTCTGCACACCCTCAACATACGAGTGCACACTCTTAGGTTCGTTGGGATGAACCCTTCGATCGCAAGGAGTGATAATCTGCTGGAACATACGTACTCCCACCTCGGGAGTAGTCAAGAGGGCCTCCTTGACAAAGCATGGCCCCCCAATAGAAAAGGGTGCCTACTCCCCACCAATGATAGCGTCCTTTTAGGACGAACCAAAGCAGCACAGGTAAGCGCAGCAAGAGGCGCAATACCTATGAACACATACAAGGATAAACAAGAAGGGCCAAGCATCACAGTACAACAAGAAAATGAAGGCAAGTTACACATCTTCACGAGGAGACTCCTCCTCCAAGGTTTGGTCCCTCGACAGGGGGGCAGACATAGCAGGTGCGCGAGCCTAGCCCTCAAACGTTCGATGCCTCGCCACTTCCGGATTTCGACCACTTGGGATCGCTCGAGGGACGCACCTCGGAGTCAGCTATTTTTGTCTTGGAACGAGGCGGAGTGTCCACAATAGCAACAAACGCGCGTCTACGCACCAAAAGGGGAAACAACGCATCTCGTTCAAAAACTAAGTATTGAGACGCTAAGTGCAACACACGCGCGTCTACGCTCCAAGAGGCGAAACAACGCCTCTCGTTCAAAGGATAAGTATGAAGACGCTAAGCGCAGCACGTGCGCGTCGACGCACCAGGAAGGAGGAGTAACACCTCCCAATAAAAAACTAAGTACGAAGACACCTAGTGTGGCACACGCGTGTCGACGCATTTAGAGGAGGAGCAACATACACGGCGCAACGCGCGCATGTTTTGACACATCAACAAGGTGCGACGATCTTCTAAATTCTAAGTGTAAGAATACCACGAACGCCATACTATGCACGCGCAACACCGTGCACACACGTTGACACGTCAATACGAGATCTACCACCTCACATACGAAGCACCTAACGAGTACACCAAGTGACTAGCAAGCCCGCGCGTCTTTAAGCGACTATCATGTCCGCGTATCTGCGCCGAACGACTTTTATGTCTGTGCATCACATCAATATATCTATAACCAAGTAGCGGCCGCAGGAAGCACTCTACCTTGAAAACACCAGGTTGCGGCAACAACATGGATAGGCACGTCGCCTCGCCGACCTCTGACCAACACCATGGATGGGTACGTCGCCTCGTCGAACTCTAGCCTTCTCCCTACCTCATCAAGTAGCTGTCGTTGAATGCACCCAACCTTGGAAAAACCCAAGTAGCAGTCGACACGAGGGTCAACACCCCACGTCCAAGATAACTATGTGGCGAACATACCCGACACGGGGGCAACTCCACTCCTACGAACTTGTAATTTTACAACTACTACATAACGAACATCCTCTATGCGGGGGCAACTCTACGTCAGTAAGGGCCTCGTCCCGACACTTATACAGCCTATACGGCACTACACGCGTCTGCGCGACCTAACACTACGCGCGTCGGCGCAACTTAACACACATCTATTATGGAGCATTCATCTACAACACGTCGGAGGCCTAACACCTTGCGAATAAGGGGCTAGTGCGCCCATGATTAGAATCGGCACTTACATACACATATGCGATCTACGCACCTATACGACGCATACATGCGCGTACTCGGCCACGTCACTACAAACGCTTCCCCTCCGGGGGCAATACTATATCGACAAAGGCCTCGTCTCTCGACACATACGTTGCGAACATACTCCTATTATAAGGCGTTTGTCAACGACACGACGGATGCATGACGCCTCGCAATCTCATGACATGCTCATCCGTAACACACACTCCTCTATGTAGTGTGAGGGTGAAGGTTTACCTCTCCTTTATTTTTCTAACTCTTTTTATGAGTCTTCAGCATACACCCATTATTACATATTTACGCATACATACACCATGTTTGCATACATACCAACATGTACGTCTGTGTTACGTATATACACTTGCATGATTACATATGTATTTGCTATCCACACATACTCGTTGCGCTAACCATGTCAGCAGTTACGATCTCCTCCACCAAGCAATAGGGAGGAAACCAATTCCAATATGTGGATATTAAGTATGGAGATATACACACACTCCCTTATATACACATGTGGGTAATATTCTATCCTCCTCATATTTTTTATAACTCTTTTGGGAGAATTCCCTAACACGTATGCATTGTTGGATATCTGTCCAATTCGGGTTCGTATTTACGTTTCGGACCTCGCAAATACGTTAGAACCACAAACAGATTTTACCATAGTCACCCCGGGTCAAAACGGTCCGGATGCGCGCAGCACCCGGATCGGGACTTCCGGATTGCCATAAGGCAATCCGGACCATATCGGATGTCGACATGGTCCGGACTGCCGACTAGTACTGCGCGCTTACCCCTATTTGTACTAAGTATGAGAAGTCAGTGCGCACATAGCCAACCTCGATGTCGGTAAGCGTTTTCTTGTAAACCGGCATTGAACCGCACAAAACCGGGTACGGTTCTCGGGTTGCCTATAAATAGAGACCTAGACCTCCCATTTGACAACTTAACTCTCCAAAATTGGCTATTTGTGCTTTGACCTCTCTCTACACACTTTCTCTCTCTAGATCCTAACTTGAGCATCGGAGAGGGTTCAACCAGCGCCACCCCCCTCTCCATGCTAGTTATTGCCCGTCTTGCAGGATCTGGTGTGTAGAGGACCGGGATAGGAGCCAAAGTCAGATTCGGGGTTCGAGGATCGAGATTCACAAAGAGCAGTTCGAGGTGTCCCAAGTGGAATCGACCTCAACACTTGGCGCCGTCAGCGTGATTTGAGCAAGAAGCCGTTCCATACCGCAAGCTATGACAGGAAAATGTACGAAGAAGGCGGGGGAAGACAAGCCGAAGCCGACGAGAAGCCAACAAGGACCTTCTCACATTCCAGATGCAGAGTCTACCGCCTCCTCCATGTCAACCGCAAATGCGCCTTCCGCGCAGCATGGTCCCGACGTCTAGAACGAGGTACCAGTGCACGAGTTCGAGCAAAGGACGGGAAGGAACGAAGATTTCCCATACGGGATGCCAGCTGATGAAGTGCAGCAGCAAGAAAGAGGCGCAAGCAACCTGCTACCAGTCACACCAGCCATGATGGATGCGCTTAAAGAGCTTATCGCATTCAGGGAGACTCTAAAGAATCTAGGATACGCTGTATCCTCCATGCCAACAAGCAGTGTGCCTTCCACACAACATGGCCTTGAAGTCTAGAATACGATGTAAATTGCATCCCATTCGGAAAAGATGGCAAACATACATGTGATCCATGGAGACTTTGATGCTGGAGGCGAGAAGTCATACAAGCAAGCAGGGTACGTTGCAAAGACAGTGCACAAGTCCCAGGATGCCGTCATAATGTATCCCGACATGAAGTATGCCGACATGAAGTATGCTGACATGAAGTATGCCGACATAAAGGATGCCGTCATGAAGGATCCTGCCATAAAAGATGTCATGGGTTTCTCATCAAAGGACAAAGAGCATAATGTGCACCACGACGCCTTAGTCATAACCACGCAGAAGCCGACAAGAAGTCAACTTGGACCGTCCCACATACCTGTTGCCACATCCAATGCCTTCGTCATCCCAACAAGAAGTGCGCCCTTCGCACAGTATGACCAAGGAGTCCACAATGCAAAACACGTTACACCCCCGCTGGGATTTGAGCCTAAGAAGCACATCAATGAAGAGTTTCCTTACGAAATGACAGAAGAAGAAGTCCCCCAATATGAAGGTGTCAACCCGCCACCACCTATCAATCCTACCATGATGGCCGCGCTCGAAGAGCTGCTTGCATTCTGAAAGATGCAAAGGAACCAAGGATATGCCCGCCACCACCAGCTCCGCCTCCAAACAACGGAAAAACCGAGGAGACAAGAGCAATGTCCCGAAACACAAGCCATCAAGACACACCGCACCAAGGAGTAGGGGGCAATACACGAAGGTACCTTCCAGTACCGACAAACAAGGCAAGGAGTTGCGCGCTCATACAACCCGTATATGATAGCACAACACCAAGAAGGAACATGGAGACAACCTCCAACCTCTCGTTTAAAAATGCACAAGGAAGGTTCCTCCATGATGACAAGCCAAAACGACGCAGACATCTGTCACAAGGAGGAATGGAGAAAACCTATTGATGACGATGATGTCCCAATCGCGGGACTTACAACAATAACCTTGAAGGCAATAATTGAGGAAAAGTTGGACGCTTCCTGGAAAAAGAGACAACAAAAACAAAAGAGGCCATTCCAGTCAGACGTCCAAAGGCTCAAAGAGACCAATCTCGCCAAATGTGTTCCATTGAACACAACGCTGTCTGTCATCTTGAAAGAGATAAAGGAGACCAAGCTTTGGAAAAAGCCCTTTAATTTCCGCAAAGCTCCATTGGAAAAAGATGAAAGAAAATGGTGTGAAAATCACAAAGTGTATGGCCACGAGACGGATAGCTGTGTCAGCCTAAGATTCCATGTAAACAGCTTCATCTTAAAAGGAGAAATGAAGAAGTTTATCGACCAAAGCAATAAGCATCAAAAGAAGTCTCATGTGGAGTCTTCAGGAAAAGGAAAAGGAAAAGAAAAGGCAAATGATAATCCACCTCTCGCGAAGCGTGGGAAAAACAACGTCATTCAAGGAATCAATTATAACGACTTCTACATTCCTTGGAGCACGAAGGTGGAAGAAACAAATGACAAAATCCCGGAAAACAAGCTTCCCCGTCCACTTGAGCCAATGACTGCCTTCCTTGGCAAGAACGTTGAAGAACAGTGCAAGCACCATAAAACTGGGGGGCATAACACCAACATTTGTTCATCCCCAAGGGTGGAGATTGAAGAGCTTAACACGCTAGATGCACTGAGGAACTATGTGGTACGTGGCAGAATCAACTTGCCAACAAGTCACCTCTGAAGACGTCAAACACATCATCAATCCCTTTATCTCCATTTTTGCATATCTACTTTAAGTCTTCTTAAATTAAGTACAACTTATGCTTATTAGCCTTAGTACTTTTCGAAAAGAGCGATCAATTGACGCCTTCCTGTAATTCGTTGTACGAACTCCAAGTATCTAATGAAGATTAAATCTACTTTCGTAGGTACCTTATTGCATTATGATCATTACTTTGGAATAAAACCAAAAGCAACGCACATATTAGTCGCGTCAACAGCACAAGCTATCGCACTAGGAACAACAAACGGTTTAGGCCATACAACACCCATATGTCTATTATCAACACCAAGCATCGCCCTCAAAAGACGATCTCTCTTACTTAAACAAGGTTTAGGTAACACGCGTTATTGCCAAAGGTAAACTCAGGCATGAGGTAACAACTTCACAACAGCACTACTATGAATAAAGCAGACCACTCGAGTAGGACATCTACTCAGGGTAGCCTGATTTAGTCAAAACAAAATCCAAGCTGACGGAACAGACTAGTCGCGAATAGTCTGATCCAGTCATATTGGCATTGCAGGCGATAGAGCCATATGAGGAGATTTATAACTCCATTCTATTCCTTAACCAATATATATCTCAAAGTATTGCAACTAATTTAAGACAGGTTATATGTACATCCAAGAGATGTCTCAATGACACATCTTATCTAGAGAACAACACTAGGAGGAGCTGTATGCAACACTCTCTAGAATTCTCTATCTATGGACATTCTACATAGGCATCTAAGCCAAGTAATGGTCGTGTATATATCATTTGCATCATCACAACAAGTCTCCAACTCGCGACATCTCAGCGAATATTCTAGTCAAACATCTGCTCTTCCCTTGGAAACAATACCAATCAACGATCATATATACGTATGTGCATCATGCTAAGGAAGCATCGACGCGTATCGACTAAAGGATGCATACAACAATGCATAGTCTCTCTTTGTACGTACATATTCACAAACACATACACTGGGTGGTACTTGAAAAGCTTTGCTCCCGACATGTGCGCACCTGTTGCGTCCGCACCTATCACATCTGCACTAAGGGAAGTTTCCTGCACAACGAAGGGATCCTCGTATCAGATTCCTTTACTCTATTTATTATATGCACTAGTTAAAAGGAAATTCATAAATCCATATTTTTACAAAATTGCAAACATTGCAACTATCTGACAAAGCGCAACCCTGTTCGTAGGTACATACTACACTATGATTACTACATTGGAATTGCGCCAAGTAGCAACCTATGCGCATAATATCTACTTCAACAATACAAGCTAAGAATTATGTTCAAGGAAGGACTTATGGCATACAACGCCGACATACCTATTATCTACATCGACAAGGAAGTTTATTTCTCCATCCAAAATGGCGTCTATCTCAAGAAGGTGCCGGCAACACAAAGCCATTGCGCTATGTGCACAGTCAACTTATATGTGGCAATGACAAATTGCGGATTATCTACAAAAGGGACTTATAACTACTCAAAGTGACGGCTATTCCAAAGACGTCAAATACATGCAATATCTTGGAAAAACACCAAGGTCTACTATCAAAATGATGACTATTCCAAAGGCGTCAACAACAAGAAATATCTTGGATAAACACCAAGATTTACTATCAAAAATGGCATGCTGCGAAATCCTCTTAGAGGAAAATCCTCATGTTCATAGTCATTCCCTGCATACAAACCGGGATGCAGCACTTAGGTGGGACTGAACACCCCATCGTGGCGGAAGTCCTCTTGTTAGACGACAACCCCACACATCTACAAAGTATGTACATCCCTCTTAAGGGTCCATACGCCATGAAGATACATTCCTTGATAGGACAGCTTCATGTACACTCAAGAGGGGCAAGGTATGACACTGAGGGGCGCTCATAACACTCAACAATGCGCGACATACAGTCGCAACTACGGACATCATGCTCATCATCTAAGGATATATATCCTATCTTCCAAGTCCATAGCATACAGACAACATAGATAACGCAAGGTATGAAATACTACTAAAAATTTATCATGCAATTGTACTATTATTAAAAGCAGGTCCAAGTGATGAAATATCATGCAAGCAAAGGCATAAAAAAAGATTTATTGAAAACCTCAAAACAACATCAACCCGTTCACAAAGGGTTCAACATGCTGGAAGCAGACAACTTAATACCAATCAGGAGGTAACGTCATCTCCAAGGAACTAAGGCAAAGAGTTCATAATGTCGACATCAAATACAATGTCGTCATCCTCACAAAAACACGGCAAGAATGGCCGCTTCAATTTCAAATGCGACATAACTCTTCAACATGGGCGCGACAAGCAACAATGCATGCATCAAAATCAGCCATCTTCAAGTTCAAGCTTCAAGTGAAGAAGTAAACAACGCTTACCTCAATGGGAGGAACGCTCCTCCTTGGGCTGGTCCCTCGACCGGGGGGCAGAAGGCGCCACCACACGACCCTCAACTCTATTCCCTTTATCGCAAGAAGGAGTTGGCATGGTAGCACTCGGCATAGAGAACTTAGAATCGCTCGAGGAAAGCGCCACTGCGACGGATCTTTTGAGAAATTGTGCTAAAGCCAGGAACTGCAACCACATGTTCACTCACATGTACGGAGCAACTTGCAAACAAAAGCAACATGAAAGCAACAACTTGGAAAATTAACAAGTTCAAAGAAGATACAAGGAGGTGCCTTACTCACAAGTCCTTTACCGCGACCATATCTGGAGACTCCAGAGTAGCGGGGGCAATGGTGCGGACATCCCTTCCAATAAGCGGATTACCGTGTACATCGGCTGTCTGCAAAGACGAGCTTTTTCCATCAGTCCGACCTACATTGCAACATGATACAAGTTATAAAGATCATCAACATACCAAATCTTCAGAAGGAAGTATATGAATACCGACATCAATTAATCTAGCAAGGACGTCAACATCTACACTTGGTGCATTGTTTAGCTGCTCAACCATGTCGACATCCGAACATAGAGTTACTCGCAGAATGGGAATAGTGGACTTACTCATGATAACAGCCGTGGAAAGATTAAATCCGACAAGAAGATAGCGAGATCTGATATCCTAAAAAGTGCAACCAACAGTCCAATCAGTGCGCAAGCACGCATTAACACTTATGCAAACATCTATGCAATTGACGCTCCATAACTATGTACGCACCGGTTTAATAGTCTTCGTGAAACAAGTAACAAACATCATGCAAGGGGGGCAACCCTCTCAACACATCGACCTCCATGACGACATCGAGCTCATACTCGCTGCATACATGATAAAAAGGTGTTGACTATCAAGAAATATTTTCTAAGTGTTTTTCCATGACAGCCGACGACACGCACCATTTGTCTACATCAAGTCTATGGATACAGCGTACATAGCAATGGATATAGAAAAGATTCTAAGTGTGGGGGCAAGTGCACACATACAAGCGCATACATACGAGCACGCGCATACAGCTGTCGACATACAACGAGATGTCAACTATCAAGAATATTCTCTAAGTGTTCTAACCATATCGGCTGTCGACATATGACAAGGTTTCGACTATCAAAGAATATGTTCTAAGTGTTCCACTATGTCAGCAATCGACACATGACAAGGTGTCGACAATCAAGGAATATTTTCTAAGTGTTTTGCTCAGGATGACAGAGCATATTGCAAGCTGTCAGCATGCTACTAAGTGTCAGCATATTACTAAGTGTCAACATGCTACTACGTGTCGACATACAACAAGCTGTCAGCATACTATCAAGTTTCAACGTACGACAAGATGTCGGCATGCAAAAAAATATGGCTGAAATATTTTTTAGTATTTCTCTTACGACATGGGACTATACACAACAAGAAACCAACCGTCCGAAAATATTGTCTAAGTATTTCCTTGATGTCAACAATCAACAAGCGGCATGGAATCAAATATCTAGGAGCATTCTCCAAGTATACTAGCATGATGACGGATAACATACATCAAGTGGCAAACATCAACTACTACAAAATATTTTCTAAGTGTTTCTATGCCGGCAGTCGACAAGAATCATATGACGACATCCATGGTAACAAGCACTAGATATTATTGAAATATTTTCTAAGTGTTTTAGCATGTTTGCAGACAGAACAATCAATACATGATGCTTAACGCACATTGCCTAAGTTATCACTACCAACATACAACCATGGACAGGGACGAATCCAGGACCCAGGGGTTAGTGGGTGCACAATAATTTTTCTAAAGTTAAATAATCGTTCATGTCAAATTTAATATCGGGTCGAACTAACAATTTTTTTCCCTAACGCAATTTTTAAGTACACTGAATAAAAATTCAAATATTAGAACATAACAAAAATTACAATTGTTTTTTGCCAACCAAATAAAGAAACAATCAATTAGAATGAAATATATAATGATATATTTGCTGTAAAAAACCTTATAAAGTTGTGAAAATAATAAAAGATTTAACAATAACATGTGAAGAGAAAGAAGAAGATTTAAAAGAAAAATAAGAGTTTGAAGAGAAAAAAAAAAGACAATTAAGAAATGTTTGAAAAATTTAAATTAAAACATAGTATAATGACATTAAGAAAAAAATACTAATTATGTTTAAAAAATATTAAACAGTAAATTAATAATATTTTTTTTAATATAGTTTAAAATCGAAAATTGCATAAGATTGATGAGACTAGATTATATATATTCACTTAGATTAAGATAGTATAATGACATAAAAAAATTATTAAATACAGTAGAAAAAATATTAAATATAAAAATATGGTATAAGATGGAGGATAACTAGATTATATATATAACAACAAAGGTATTGTGGATGGTAGGTAGAAAAAACATTAAAACTGAAAATATTACAATATAAAAGTGTGGATGGTGAGACTTGAACCATGGATGTTGTAAATAATATACACACACAAAACCAACTAGACTACTGGGTTTTATATGTTTATTATTTTCTCAATTTTTTTTATGTGGGGTCCTTTGTAATTTTTATATGGGGTCCTTATCAGTAATTGCTAATTTTTTACTCTATCTCGGTCGAATTAAGCGGTGTCCTGTAACCCCGTACAACACAATACAAATTCGTCCCTGACCATGGACGAACATGTACGAACAACTACCGATCGTCAACATCGAGCATACTAAAACAACGGCTAAGGCATGGAGCAACATGCCGGCAATGAATACTATGCATAAGGGAAGTGTAACAATTCATTTGCACTTTTCTAAATATTTTCAGCACTAATAAATTTTTTAGCCAATTTGGGGCTAAGTATCCTAATGCATTTCATCAAATACCTTGTATGCATGTTAAGGTGACTACTCCAAATTTACATCTCCATAGGCTCCTTCTTCAACGAGCAATGAGAGCTTCTTGGAAAACTATCAAATGAAGATGTAAGCTAATGACTATTCTCTCTCCTAATTTTCACTAATAGTGTCTACACCATGTGCCAAGGACTAAACTCATATCTATTTTCGCACAAGTCCCTAGCATGATGTATGAGCATGTTTACATCTCTCCTATGCTTACATTACATACATGCTCCCTAATGTTGCATGACGCGCTACGTACAATTATTATTGCATGTTACGTACACATAGGCTTTATGCATGATATTATTTTTATATATGCATGATTCTAACTTATGATTGCTACATGATTATTTTTATAATCTAAGTATGAATTGCATGCTTACATCATATTACATTCTTACATCATACTCTATGTTTACATCATGCTTCATGTTGACAAGCATGCTCTCCAATTTTATATTGCTCTGAGTATTTTGCTTATTGCGCTATTACGTCATCCATGTGCTATGTTGTCATCTCCATGTTAACATCATGTTACACGTTTACATCACGTACCATGATGACACCACGTTGCATGATTATTTATTATTACAAGTATTTCGCTTATTGCATGTTATTACGAATAAGTCGTTAATTGCACGTTGTTATATGTATACCATCTGTTACGCTAACCCCGTGAACAGATTATGCACGTTCATCGAAAAAATAAAGATGGACGAATTTATGCTTCGCGCATTCGATTGACAAACAGGCCACCCCTTAGGTCAGTGCCGAACCTAAATTTGACGAATATCCTATCTTAAATAGAGTCAAGCATGGGTTTTGAACCGCTACTTGACTCGGGGGCAAGTGTTGGATATATGTCCAACTCGGGTTCGTATTTACGTTTCGTACCTCGCAAACACGTCAGAACCACAAACGGATTTTACCGCAGTCACCCCAGGTCAAAACGGTCCGGATGCGCGCAACACCCGGACTGGGACTTCCGGATTGCCAAGGCAATCTGGACCATGTCAGAAGTCGACATGGTTCGGACTGCCGACTAGTACTGCGCGCTTACCCCTATTTTTACTAAGTATGAGAAGTCAGTGCGCACATAGCCAACCTCGATGTCGGTAAGCGTTTTCCAGTAAACCGGCATTGAACCGCACAAAACCGGGTACAGTTCTCGAGTTTCCTATAAATAGGGACCTAGACCTCCCATTTGACAACTTAACTCGGAACTCTCCAAAATTGGCTATTTGTGCTCTGACCTCTCTCTACACACTTTCTCTCTCTAGATCCTAATTTGAGCATCGGAGAGGGTTCAACCAGCGCCACCCCCCTCTCCATGCTGGTTATTGCCCGTCTTGCAGGACCTGGTGTGTAGAGGACCGGGATAGGAGCCAAAGTCAGATTCGGGGTTCGAGGATCGAGATTCACAAAGAGCCGAATCGTCCTCAACATGCATGTTTACATATCCGTGCATACACGCACGCATCTACCTACACACATTTGCATACCCATGTCACGTGTTTACGATTGTAATCCCGACATGCATATTCTCATACTCATGTTATCCCATATATACATGCCCATACTTATATGATTTAATTTCATAACATTACATATCGTACGCCGACTCACGTACACGCACGCATCGTGATCATACATGTGTTAGCATTCATATCCATGATCGTATGCACGTACTAGAATTGTCGTATACGTATATGTCACATATACATGCTTGCTACGCTAATCATGTCGGCAGATACGATTACTCCCGTCCAAGCCCAAGGAGGGATGAATCATAATAGGGTCCACGTGCCGACGGAAAGTAAGTCCACCTCGAGGTAACGCCCGAACTTAAATCGAACGTATACTCTATCGAAAATAGAGTCAAGACGCGGCCACGCCACCACTTGACTCGGGGGAAAATGATGGGTATACATTCGATTCGGGTTCATTTTATATTATTCGGACTTCGTTTACACGTCAAACCCACAAAACGGTTTAGAATTATTCACTCGCGAGTAATAAAATGTCTGGGGCACGTGCGTACGCGCCCCGGACTTGCACCTCGTCCGGATTGTTTGAACAATCCGGAACAGGTCTGGATTACAAGACAATCCGGACCTGGTCAGGATTGTGGGAAAACCCGACACTCCGGACCTCCCGGGATCCTCGGGATACTCCGGGACGGTCCAGATTACTCCTCTTGGTGACGTGCAAACCCCTACGCATACACTACACGTGCGGATCCTCCCGATGTCAGCTTTACTCCCGTCCACGCCCGGTTCGTATTTTACACTAAACCGGTGTTGGACCGTTCAAAACCGGGTTCGGGTTTAGGAGCTTCTATTTAAGGGAATCCACTCACCCATCTCATTTCAAGTCACTTGAAGTTAACATCGGAAGCTCTGACCTCTCTCTAACTTTCTCTCTCTAAGATACTTGACTTAAGCTTCGGAGAGGGTTCATCGCACTCCACCCCCCCTGCATGGTGTGCTATATCGCCCTTCGTGCAGGTATACGGAGACGCACGAGCCCCGACATGTGCGAAGAACCGACGAACAAGAAATCTGAGGCATCTTCCCGCATCAATACCAGGACCCGACACCCCGTCAAAATCGGGTCCCGACACCCCGTCGAGTTCGGGTCCCGACACCCCGTCGAGTCTGGGTCCCGACACTCTACTAGACGCGCATACGTACATACTCCGACAAGGCGTGCATACCCCGCAGTGTGCGCGTACTCCGCAAGACGCGCATATACGTATACTCCACAAGGCGTGCACGCGCGCACATACTACAAGACAAGCGCATGCGCAGACACTACGAGATACTCAAACACTTAGCCATTTTAAGGGCTTGCAAGTCTCCGACATCCTGACTGTCGGATATCCGCGAGCTCAAACAACCTGTCAGCATAACCAAACAACACTTCAAGGACCCGACGACTTCCGAGTCAACGACCCGCGAAGAGTCAGGATCCAACACTTGCTATATTCTATGAGTAGCAATGTGCAAGACTTAAGAGTGACGCTTAGAATTTGTGGGTAGTAATGCGTAAGGCCAATGTCTCGGCACTTGGCATTTGTTAGTAGTAATGCGCAAGTCCTTAGAGTGATCCTTGGCATTTATGGGTAGTAATGCACAAGGTTGTTTTCTCGGTACTTGGCATTCGTGAGTAGTAATGCACAAGACCCCTGTAGACACGCCTGTATATTGTCTCGACGAGGCGAGACCTTAGTTTTTACCGTCTCTTAGTCCACTCCAAGGCGACGTTGTTACAAGACACTACTTGTTAATTTGGTGCGTTTTTCCATCCGTTAGTTGGGAACATCCCGCGTAACGTTGTTGCAAGGCATTCTGTTGGCTAACCCAATTACTTGCCTTGCGATGCTCGTACGCCTCCACTTTCTTAATCAAAGGGACGTGACAAAGGTCATGTAATACGCCTTGTAGTTTATTCCGTCTTTCGGACCATTCCGAAGCGACGTTGTAGCAAGACACGACTTGCCAATTTTTGAATGTGTTTTGATCCGCTATTTGTGTACCCCCGTTATAGCGTTAAAGCGAGGTGTTCCTTAGCTAGTCCTTGTACTAACCTTGCGATGCTACTACACCTCTACTTGGTTATTCTAAGGGGCTGTACAAGTTTGTTTTGCTCAACTTCTAGTTTTTTCCGTCTCTTGGGCCATTCCAAGGCGACGTTGTGGCAAGACACTACTTTCTTGGTTGGAGTGTTTTATTTCCGTTATTTGTTCACCGACAATATAACGTTTTACAAGACTTGACTTGTATGTTTGGTGAGTTTTTCGCTGTGTTGTGTATTGCGGCGATTGTTGTCTACGCTCCTTCTGACGTAGAGAGTTGGTATGTAATAATGAACGCTACTTGTGGGTAGTAGTAGGTTCCCATGGGGTTGCCCTCGTATAGAGGATGTCGCGCCATGAATATGTTTAGTAATCTATACTGGCTGTTGATGGGTTCCGATATAATCGTTAGCCCCGTTAACAGTCAATAGACGGCGAGTAAGCCCGGTGGGCCTTACGAAAGACCTGGAAGGTCCAGAAGCCCAATATGAAGGGTCCCGACGAGATCGGTCCCGATATATGAGATGAACGCTCCCGACGAGAAGCCTCTGAGTAGGCCCCGACATGCCTTTGAGAAGGCCCCGATAATAAAGCCCCGAGGAAGCTGGCCCTGTCCCGTGGGACTAGGGGTCCTGGGTGGTGACCTAGAATGAGATAACTCTGGAGTCCCCGATATGAATTGGGACATGTGATCAAAGGATAAGACCAAGAAACCCGCCTACTAAATAGGGTAGGGGGGAGACGGTTGAGATACGGATAAACTCCCCCGAGATACACAGGGCGTGCCCGAGATACGCGGAGCGTGGGCGAGATACGCGGAGCGTGGGGCAAGATACACGGAATCCCGAACGCGATATACGGAAACGTGGGTAAAACTGCCAGGCGCGGTTACAGGTAACTGAGTAACTTCCCCTCCTATATAAAGGAGGAAGTTACCTCAGAAAACACACATTCTAATACGAACTTAGATTACTGCTTACCACCCCATCGTTCATACACTCATTTAAGCATCAGAGAGGGATTCTGGGTCACCACCCAGGTCATCCCCTTTTGCAGGATTACGCGGAGCCCAGGAGTTCAAGCTTTCTGTCAAGAACGTAACGGAGCTTCGACCGTGATCCAACATTGGCGCCGTCTGTGGGAATCTTACGAAAAGCCAAAATAGTTTCTACTAGATCGATGGCTGGTAGTGGCAAGAAGAAACAAGCTCTGGCAAGCAGTTCTCGCCCTGCTGGAACTGTGAATTCCGCGTTGCCGGAGTATGCTGCTGAACAAGGTGAGCACCCTGCTGTTTCTCAGACAGGAGGGCATGGTGAAGATTATGAGGTCTCAGTCCGAGATACTGCGGTGAATAGGGAGGATATCCCGAGAAGGGAAGTGGATGCTCCTCCAAATCCGGTGGTGCACAGAGAAGAAATCCCGTGGAGGGAGGTAGGTGCTTCCTCAAACTCGGAGTTGGCTAAGGCAGTAGCAGATGCTATGCCCATGTTCTTGGCGGCCATGGAGGCTTTGCTGGACAAGAGAGAGGCTGCTAAGAGGGGAGAAGAGTTACCTCCACGGGAAGAGTTGCCCCCACCTCCTCCGAGGGAGGTTCAAGAAGAGCAGGAGGTTCAGCCCAGGAATAAGGGTAAGGAACCAGTGCACTCGGAAAAGTTCGTGGTTGACGGTCCCGGACCGGTGCAACACAGGACCATTCCCCTGAATGGCCCCATCACCCCCGACCAGGTGGTGAAAATCGTCAACATCTGCATGGGCGATCAGAAGCATATGACATCAGAGCTGAGGGACCGATCTACTCATCCTTTTGTTCCACGGCTGCTAGATACTGTCGCCCCGCCAGGGCTAGGCATTCCGACCATCAAGGAGTACGATGGTGAAGGGGACCCGGTCCGCCATGTTCAGAGACATGTCCAGGCCTGTATGGGTAGGACCTCGAATGATGACCTAGTGTGTTCGCTGTTCCCGATCACCTTGGGAGAAAGGGCCATGACATGGTTTTTCAGCCTACCGCCGGGAAGCATTACTTGCTGGGCTGATATGCACGACCGCTTCATCAAGCAATACCAGGGTCGTAGGCGCCTCTTGAAGAGCGTAAGGTCCTTGACCCAGGTGGTGCAGAGACCTGACGAATCGTTGGCGTACTACTACCAATGGTTCACTGCTAGTGCCGCGGAGATAGACGCGGAGATATCGGAGGGAGAGACCATCTGCACTTTCCTTCGGAACCTGACTGCTCCGTATGGTTCTGATCTGATGCACAATGTAGCCGCGAAGGCTGTGTGGAGTATGGAGGCCTTGCAAGCGAGGGTGAAGCAGCAAATCGACGTGCAGGAGTCGAAGATCGCTGCCGGAGAGCTTGATCCTCCGAAGTCGGGAAGAGGAATGCCATCATCCAAGCTGTCGGATGATCGCAAAGGGAGCGATAAATCGGAGGGAAGTAGGAGCCGTGGTCGCCCCGATAGAAGGGAGGACAAGCGTCCTCCGAGGAAGGATAACCGCGAGGGTCGTAATGTTCCCCTCAACAGTTCGATGACCTCCGTGCTAGTAGTGATGGATCGGCAGGGTCTCGCCCGATACCCCCCGAGGAAGGAAGGTGAATTCTTGGGAGGTCGCTCTGATCGTTACTGTCGGTACCATCGAGCCAATGGTCACGACACAGATAACTGTCGGGAGCTGAAGAAGGAGATAGAGAAGCTGATCCAGAAGGGGAAGCTTAAGGAGTTTGTCGGAAGGGGACGGTGCCGATCCCGTTCCAAAACTCGGTCGCGGTCCCGTTCCAAGTCTCGCGATCGATCTCCAAAGAAGAAGAAGGTTGAGCCGGAATCCTCCGGTGCCCGTAAGGAGAGGCGGGGAACCATTAACGTCATTCACGGAGGAATGGCGGCGGGAGGTGATACCTCCGCTTCTCGGGAGAATTATGCTTCCCGTATTTCTGCTGCGGTGGTGCTAGGAAAGAGGTCCAGGTCGTGGACTATAAAGGAGGAAATGGTGATTTCTTTCTCAGAAGAGGACCTGATAGGCGTGGAGACCCCCCATGATGACGCCTTGGTCGTGACTTTGGATGTGGATGGATTCGAGATGAAGCGGATCCTGATAGATGGAGGGAGCTCCTCCGACATTCTGTTTATGGACACCCTGGAGGCCATGGGAAAGACGAAGAAGGACCTGACGCAGGTGAACTTCCCGATGGTGGGATTCTCCGGTTCTACTTCCTACCCGTTGGGAATGATTACTTTACCGGTGGAATTCGGTAGTGGCTGGAAAGTGGAAAGGCGGAACGTGGATTTCGTCGTGGTAGAGTCTGCGGGGACGTACAACGCTATTATCGGGAGGACCACCATCAACCCTCTCATGGCAGTCGCCTCGACCGTCCACCAGAAGATGAAGTTCCCGACTGACAATGGGGTCGGAGAGGTCAAGGGTGACCAGGTGGCATCCAGAAGGTGTTATGTCAACGCCACCCGAAGAAGAAGGAGGGAAGCCATGGCTGTCCTTCAGACTGATGCCGATCCTCGAGAGGAGTTTGGGCGTCCTGCTCCCATGGAGGATCTGAAAGAAGTCGAGGTTGACGGACCTCAGAGGAAAGTGAAGATCGGGTCTCCTTTGTCGGAGGAAAGAGCCCGAGAATTGATCGAGCTTCTGAAGGAGTTTAAGGAGCTGTTTGCCTTGTCCCCGAGCGATATGCCAGGAATCAGCCCCGACGTGATAGTGCACGAGCTGAAGATTGATCCCGCGATCAAGCCTATCGCGCAGAAGAGGCGTCCGATGGGCGCGGATAAGAGGATCGCGATCCAGCAAGAGGTGGGCAGGTTGCTCGACGCTGGATTCATCAAGGAGCTCCGATTCCAGACTTGGGTCGCTAACACGGTCCTGGTGAGGAAGAGTAATGGGAAGTGGCGGATGTGTGTCGATTTCCGTGACTTGAACAAGGCTTGCCCGAAAGACTGTTATCAACTCCCGAGAATAGACCAGCTGGTGGATGCCACGTCGGGACATGAGCTGCTGACCTTCATGGATGCTTATTCCAGTTATAACCAGATCAAGATGGCGAAGGAGGATGCCCCCCACACAGCTTTCTATGCTGATAGTGATGTTTATCACTACGACGTTATGCCCTTCGGATTGATCAATGCTGGAGCAACTTACCAGAGGATGCTGAACAAGTTGTTCGGAGACATGCTGGGAAAGACCATGGAGGCTTATGTGGATGACATGCTAGTGAAGTCCCGACAGGCAGGAGACCATGTTCGAAACTTGGCGGCGGCGTTTGAGCGGATGAAGTTTCATCAGGTTCGTTTGAACCCGGACAAGTGCGCTTTCGGAGTGAACTCGGGGAAATTCCTGGGATTTATGGTGAGCCAAAGAGGAATCGAGGTGAATCCTGAGAAGCTGAGAGCAGTCGAGGAGATGCAGTCTCCAAAAACCCATCGGGAGGTCCAGGTGCTGAATGGACGATTAGCCGTGATGAATCGTTTCCTATCCAAGGCGAGTGACCGAGCCATGCCATTTTTTGATGTGTTAAGGGCCCACAAGAAGTTTGAATGGTCCGACAAGTGCGAGGAGGCATTCCAAGCACTTAAGTAACACCTCCGTACCCCCCCGCCGTTGGCGAAACCGGTTCCAGGCGAGCCGATTTATCTCTATTTGGCTGTTTCTGAAGTTGCTGTTAGTTCTGTTTTAATAAAGATTGTCAAGGGCAACCAAGTTCCTGTTTATTATGTAAGCAAGGCGTTTGCCAAATCTGAAATGAATTATCCCGCTATTGAGAAGTATCTCTTTGCGTTGATTGTTGCTGCTCGAAAGCTACGACCTTACTTCCATGCCCACGAAGTTACGGTGTTAACTAATCAGCCCTTGAAGCACTTTCTGATCCGACCGGAGGCGTCGGGGAGATTGGTGAAATGGGCCATCGAGCTTACGGAGTTCCGTATCCACTTTGCTCCGAGAACGGCTATTAAGGGCCAGGCATTGGCAGATTTTATAGCAGAGTCTACAGCACCCGATCTGGAAGAAGCAGGTCCTGTAGAGGGGGCAACCATGGAGGTCCCGATAGCAGAACAGCCAGAACAGCCAAATGAGGAGAGCACCTGGGAGATGTACACTGATGGTTCATCAAGTGTAGAAGGATCAGGGGCAGGATTTGTATTGATACCGCGCGGTGGAGGCGAGCCCCTGCAATATGCCTTGGCCTTGACGTTTAGGGCCACCAACAATGAAGCTGAGTATGAGGCTCTCATCACGGGCCTTAAAATCGCCAAAGGTACGGGAGTTGATCATTTAAAGGTGAAGTGTGATGCTAGCCTGATTGTGAATCAAGTCCAAGGGAATTACGAAGTGAAGAGCCCGACAATGAAGAAGTATTTACACGAGGTGCAGACTTTGAAGGGAAGCTTCAAAAGCTTCGATATTGAGGCAATCCCGAGGGAAGAAAACGCGGAGGCAGACGCTTTAAGCAAGTTTTCCCTAGGTGTAACTCCTGAGGAGAATCGGAAGGTGCACTTTCTGGAGAGGGTAATTATCTCATCCATCGATCCATCGGAGGTATGCGCTATTGAAGCAGGATCGGAGGAAGAAGAGAAACCCACCTGGATGACCCCGATAGTCACACACTTGACTACGGGGGCACTCCCCGACGATGAAGTGGCAGCTGTTAGGTTGCGTCGAATCGTGAGCAACTACGTGATAGTGGACAACCAGTTATACAAGAGGGGGCATGTAAAGCCTTTTCTGAAATATGTGGCGGAGCCTGATACGAATCGGATCCTGAGAGAGTTGCACGAAGTCGCGGCCTGTCATGAAGGGGCCCGATCCATTGTGAGGAAAGCGCTGAATTTAGGCTATTACTGGCCTTCGATGAACAAGGAAGCGACAACGATGGTCCAATCCTGTGATGCGTGCCAGAGGTACGCTCCGAATATCGTGGCTCCTGCCGCGGACTTGATGTCCATCAGGAGTGCTTGGCCCTTCGCGCAGTGGGGCATTGACTTGGTGGGACCTCTTCCACAAGTAAAAGGTCAGTGCAAGTATTTACTCGTAGCCATTGATTACTTTTCGAAGTGGATAGAGGCTAAGGCATTGGCCAAGACGACGGGGCAGCAGATCCTCAAGTTTCTCCAGACTCAGATCATATCCCGGTATGGGGTTCCTCGAGTGTTGATCAGCGATAATGGCCCTCCGTTTAATAGGGCTCAGTTGAAGGAGTATCTGGAGGAATTGAACATTGAGCATCAGACAGCTTCCGTCCACCATGCTCAGACTAATGGCCAAGTCGAATCAGCCAACAAGATCGTGATGGATGGCTTGAAGAAGAGAGTCTACGCCTTGCAGGGTCATTGGCTAGATGAGCTTGAAAACGTGCTGTGGGCTGTTAGAACAACACCCAAGCAATCGACGGGGGAGACTCCGTTTGGCCTTGTTTATGGCACGGAGGCAGTTGCTCCCGTGGAGATAGCAGTGGCGTCCCATCACAGGAGGTATTATGAGCCTCTGACGAACGAGGAAATGAGACGTCTGGACTTGGACTTGCTCGAAGAGAAAAGGTGGAAGGCTGATGAAGTTCAGGCTCGCATGCGTCTGGCAACAGCCAGGTACTATAATCGGCGGGTCAGTCCCGACAATTCTTCATGGGAGAACTTGTTTGGCGGAGTAATGAGTTCGTCCATCAAGATCGAATCAACAAGCTATCACCGAAATGGGAGGGACCTTACAAGATCGTAGGGATGCCAGCCCCGAATGCGTACAAGCTAGAAGACCTTGACGGCAAGACGTTGAAACATTCCTTCAGTGGCGCACACTTGAAGAAGTATCATGTTTGATATTAAGTCGCCTTAAGAGGTGCGTGATGTTAAGTCGCCGCGAATGACGCAAGTTGTCTATCGATTGATCCGATGTAAGCCAGCTTTGAGTTGTTCCGATCAAATTGCTTTTAGATTTATTCTAACTGTTAGTAAGTCGTCTTGAAGGACGCGATAAAAAGCCTTACGAGGTACGAGTAAGTCGCCTTTATGGCGCGATAAAAGCCTTTCGAGGTACGGACAAAAGCCTTGCGGGGTATGAGTAAGTCGTCTTTATGATAAAATCAAAAGCCTAGGTATGAAAAAGCCCTAACGGGTCCGCATAAGTCGTCTATATGATGCAGCAAAAAGCCCTAAGGGGTACGATCAAGTCGTCTAGAATGGCGCGATAAAAGCCCTAAGGGGTACGATTAAGTCGTCTAAAATGGCGCGATAAAAGCCTTACGGGGTGCGAAAAAATCATCTTAAGTGATGTGTGAAATTGCCTTGAATGGCATGGATGAGAAACCTTAAGTGGTAAAGTCCCGAGAAAAATTTCGCGAAGGACATACGAAATTACATTAAATGATATGGACGAGAAACCTTAAGTGGTGAAGTCCCGAGTAAAGCATCGGAAGGATGTATGAAGTCATCTTAAGTGATGCATCGGAACGTTTTAAATAACGATTCTAAGTCGCTTTAAGTAGTGCAATAATGATCAAGACTAAACTGGAGGAAAGAAAATTTTATAAGGGCACGAAGGCCTAAAGGTTCCGATACAAGGAGGATACAAAGAGGAAAGTACAAGGACTTAAAGAATAAAGCATTAAGCTTGGTCCTTGTTGGAAGTTGGGTCCTCAGCAGCTTTGGAGGGAGCAGGAATCGAGGGGTCCTGGGCAGGAAATTCAGCCTTCTCGGCCTCAAGACCCGCCTTAGCTTCCTCGAGAATGTTCTTCTCGAAGATGAGCTGCCTCTTCTCCGCTGCTGTTCCTCCTTGAGCATCCTCCGCTCCCGACGCAGCACGGCTTCATGATCTTGGACCTGCTTGTGCAGGCCCATAGCCTTCTCGCCAAGGAGGGTCTGTTCCTTGGCTATCTTCTCCCTTGCCGCCACAGCGCTGGCAAGGTCCTCCTGGAGCTTGGCCAAGGCCCTGGGGTCCGACCTGGCCTGCTCTTCCTCCAAAGCACCCTTCAGAGCCAGGATGTAACCAAAGCAGCGCTGTTGGTTCGCCGTTTCCTAAGGCAGAAGGAAAAGAAATTAATATCCGACAATTGAAGGCAAGAACAACAAAGGAAGGAGCAAAAGTGAGAGTAAAGTTTTAGCTCCATCCGACGGATAGCCATGTCGCGAAGGTCTTCCTCGATATCCTCCCGTGCCAAGGAGATCGGACGTCTCAAGGCTGGTGGAACTGATCCTGCCAGCAGATGCAGGGCCAATTCTGGCTGAAGGTCTCCCCGATGGAGTGGGACCCCGTGAAGAGACTCGATCGGGTTCCAGGGAACCGTCTCTTGGTCGGGGGTGTAAACCTTGTAAAGGTTCCCATCCACGGGGAGAGGAGAGATGACCTTGGAAGCCTCAGTCGGAGGAGCCTCGGTCGGAGGCTCGGGAGTGGGAGAGCGGAACTCCAGGGGAGGACTCCGAGACACGTCCTCCACAGTTGGCCTCAGGATGCTTCGACCTGGCCTTTGGCGGGGAAGCAAGCCGCCTTCATTTGGCTCCTCGGAGGAGGGGGAAGCCTCCAAGTTGGTCACCTGACGGAACTGAGCTTCCGTCGGGGCATCCTCAATCATCGGCTCCTGTGGAGTCGCAGCCCTTGCTGGAGTAGCAGCCTTCTTCGGAGTAAGAGCCTCTGATGGACCTGCGGTTGCGGGACGAATGAAGTCAGGCAGAGTATTATTGGGGCACCAGATGATTTGGCGCGCGACGTGTTGGTCCTTTCCAAAGAAGTTGTAGTATCCCGCCTTGAGGACGCGGGGGGTTTCTCCTCGAAGTATATATTTAATTTCTCGGACCCGCGACTCCCGATCTGCGGGGATAAACTCCTCGGGAACCAACCTCCTATATTTCTTAATAGCGTGGCGAACACGCTTACCTTCCTCGGTAGTGGTGACACCGAAGGCTTGGTCCACCTCTTCTCTTCTGGCCCGCTTGGCCATCCCGACCTGCTCCTCAGTCGGAGGAGCTGCAGAAGAAGAGGCTCCCCTCTTCAGGGACTTCCGCTTTCGCTTGGAGCCCCCTTGGACAGCGTCGGTCTCCCCCTGCTTCAACACGAGATGGGTCAGCAGAGATGCCTTCTTGGCTGCAAAAATGAAAATAAAAGGCAGTTAGAAGTGTTACCCAGATAACCAAATTCTCGGAAACGGAATCGAGGAGTTGGACTCCGATCTGGATCAAGTCCCCCTCCACAAGCTTGTTGGCGTCGAGGGGAACGAAGGATTCCCCCCAACGGTAAAGCTGGACCAGCTGAAGAGTGTTGAAGTCATCCTCGGTGTAGACTTCGAACATGGGGGCAGGGTCCGCCACAACCTCCCATCGGGGCCATGGGATAGAGCTGTTCTGGACGAAGAAGTAATACTTCTTCCATCCGCTATTGTCGGACCCTGAGTCACGAATGAGCACCCGATCCTTGTTAAACTTCCAGGTCTCGCCATCCCAGCCGAACCGAGAAAGCTGCTCCCTGGTCCATTTGGGGAGTCGGGGGGTGAAGGAGCAGACGCCAGCCTTGTTACACTTCATCCCGTAGAAGGTGCGGAAGAGCAGCAAGCTGTACGTCCATTGCTGGCGGAGGCACAGAACCTGGAAGGCATTCCACACGCGGATAGAGTGTGGGGAGAAGGTGGATGGATGTGTCTGATAGAAGTTGCACATCTCAACCAGATTCCCGCGGAAGGGGAATCGGATCCCGGCATTTATCTGCCCCGTGGAGACAAACACCTCTCCTTCTCGAGGACGCGTGACAATGTGTTTTCTCCTGGTGGTTGGTTGGGAATCATAGGGGAAGCGGGGTTCCCAGGCTGAAGTAATGCAGCCTTCTCGGAGAGCAGCCTCGTACAAGGTCCCAGAGATTTCGTTAGTAGCAGGCTCAAAGATAAAGGGGTTCCTTCCTCCGGAACTGGACTCGTCTAAAAACGGCCATAACAGGAAAACTCAGGAAAGGAAAAGCAGACAAATTCATTAAATCATAGAAGCTGAGAAGGAAACCTTACCAGACATGGTAGATGGTTGATCGGAGAAGACGAAGGAAGATCTTGACGGCTGGAGGCCTGGGATCACCGGAAGACCAGACGAAACTTGGAGAAAAAGCTTCGAGGTTTGACAATGGTAGAATTCGCAGAAATCAGAACGGCAAAGAAGAAGTGAATAGTGCCAGGGTTTTGGCTTTTATAGGCAAAAGGACAGATGGACAGACTCAAATCTGGACCGTTGAAGATGAAACGACTCAATCTGGATCGCCGAGATTATAGGGGACAGTACGGAAGAGATGTTAATGACGTAATATTGCTTTTTCAAAAAGCAGCAGTCACGCCGGTTTAGGCGTCGTTTCATTATCCCTAGCATTTAATGACGCAGTAACTGAGGAGTCTCCTCGGATTTGGCAATTGTCCTTGGAGTCTGAGGAATTATGAGTGAGAAGCTCTGTTATTCAAGAATTGTACCTAAGGTAAAAGCCTCCGATTGTGATATCGGGAGGTCTGAAGATAAAAGCTTCCGATGGTAATTGATGGATATACGCCCAATTAGAACCCGTTGACTTCTGAATCGTTTTATTTTTATCATCCCGTTAATGATTGTAAATCGAAACTTCAACCCGAACACTTCGCGAGAACACCAACGGCCCGGACGAGGCCGAAGCGCTCGTCCGGCCGAGTCAAACTCACCTAGGTGAGGTTGGGTGGCCACACCCGACCTCCCCTAGGGGAGATCGGGTGGACCAACCCGATCTCTCCTAGGAGAGATCGGGTCGGCCAACCCGATCTCCCCTAGGGGGGATAGGGTTGGCCAACCCCATCCCCCCTAGGAGGGGTTGGGTGGCCTCACCCAACCCCTACCCTTGGGGGTCGGATTTCCCTTCCCCCCAAGGGCCCCGACTCCATTCTTGGACTCCCATACTCGGTTTATTCCGCCTACCTTCTCCGTATCCTAAGGTCTTAATTATGTGCTTAAAGGTTAATTAACTGTGTTTCAAGGTTAACGATGTCATTAAGCCACCTTAATGACACCGTTGCCTATAAATACCCCACCTCCACTATTCATTTGATCATCTTGGCAAATTGCATAATTTTGCTCTGACCTCTCTCTAGCTTTATCTCTCTAAAAACCGTACTGACTTAGGCATCGGAGAGGGTTCATCAGGCACCACCCCCCCCCCTATGCCTGGTACTGCCCCTTCTGCAGGGCGAAGGAGAAGAGAAGCTAAGGACGGAAAGAAACGAGTTAAGACAGCAAAACCCGAGAGAATCAGATCCGCGACATCTCCAGTGAGGAACGAGACTTGAGTCGACCGCCCGTTGACCCTAGACTCGGAACCTAACACTTGGCGCCGTCTGTGGGCTTCGGACAGAAAGCCTGGCAATAACAAGAGCAATGACGAACAGCAGGGTGTCTAGGCACCACCGCCCACCTGGGGGCAATAGGCGAGGGAGGCAGCCTATACCTCCAGGGAGGCAGCCTAACCCAGGGAAAATGCCAATGCAACAAGAACCTCAAGGAACCCCACAAGCTCCCCAACATAACAACCAGGAGGGAGGACCCTCACGCCCAGCTGGGGCGGAGTCCTCCACAGCCTCAACCCCTTTGGCAAGGAGGCCACAGAGAGAAAGGGAGCAACAGAGGGAGCAACAGGGAGTGCACTGAGGGATATTACTACGAGGCCCAACCCCAAGGATACCAGTATGGGATGCCGGGCCAAAGAAATGACAACCGCGCCCACACAACATACACAAGGCCGGCATACACCCAGGGGACAAACACAGAAGCTCATGAAGAGGAACAGATCCCAACGGAAGAGCACCACTCGCACCCTCGAGCAGGGCAGCGAGAGGAGCAAAGAAGAAATCACCAGGAGCCACCCCCAGAGGGAAGGCAACAATTCGTGCCTCCTAGGCAACAGCAGAACGCCAGGGCTTACACCCCACTGGGGGAGGACAGACAAGCAAGACCTCCAAGGAGGCAAGAATTCTATGAAGCACCCCAGCAGGGACACCAAGGATACACCTACAGTCCGTATCAATACGGACAAGGGATCCCGGCAAGCCCTATCTATAGCTACGGAGGCTATCAGAGAAATTACACTCCGACACCGGTATTGATCACTCCGGAAGAAATAGAGGCAATGATAACAAGGAAAATGAATGAGTCAAAGAAACACGGCTTGCACTGTCTAAGTGACAAAACGAACCACCCTTTCACGAGGGAATTGGAGATGAGCAAGGTGCCGGACTCCCTGCATACGGTCCAGATTGCAAAGTACAATGGCAAGGGAGACCCTTTGGAGCATATTCAACAGCATGAAGCCTCCCTATTTGGGAGAACTACTGATGAAAGATACAAGGCACTCCTATTTCCAAACACCCTATCAGGGGTGGCCTCACACTGGTTCTTCAGCCTACCCTCTGAGAGCATCCACTCATGGGAGCAGCTAAAGGCGAAATTCCTTCAGAGATATCTAGGAGAAAGGAAGCTCCTCAAAGGAACAGGCTCCATTGATGACGTGAAGCAAGAAAATGATGAATCCTTGGCCTGTTACTACACTAGGTTTAACCAGAACATAGCAGACATCCAGGGCGACATCACTGAGGGTGAGATAATACGAGCCTTCATTAGAAACCTAGGCCGCTTCGGGTCCACGCTAGCAGAAAAGATGGCCAAGAAACCAGCAAGCACCTTAGAGGAGCTAGCAGGGAGAGTAAAAACTCATATAGACCTGGAGAGGCACAGAGCAAGTAAGAAAGCCAAGATTCAAGCAGCTAAGGAAGACAATGCAAAGCCGAACAGAGGAAAGCCACCTCAGGCACCTCAACACAAGGCAACAGGAATGGCGTCCGCCCCAGCAAAGAAATCAAATGGGCGAACCACTGAAAGCTAGGGAAATCAACGTCATCAAGTTCATCCCATTGAACGCCACTCCAGCCACTGTCCTCAGAGAGATGCGGAACCAGAAACTCTGGTCACCCCCTGCAAGATGGAGAGCCCCAATGGTGGGGACACACAAGGACATATGGTGTGATAACCATGAAGCATACGGGCATGACACGAACGAATGCTTCAGCCTAAAGCTAAGCATCAACAATGTCATCCAAAGGGGAGAACTAAAGCAGTTCGTGGACCATGGGGGCAACAGCATACAGTTAGGGCCATCGTACAGGGACAAAGGCAAGAGCAAGGTAGACTACAATCCTCCACCCAACAAGAGAGGAACTATAAACATGATACACGGAGGAGTGGCATCAGGTGGCCCAACTGCTCATGCAAGGGAGGTTTACGCATCAAAACTGAGTTCAGTGCCAAGGTGGAGGAAAAGGCCACGAGAAGGACAAGAGCCACATTGTCTTCCCACATGACGATGCATTAGTCATCACGATAGACATTGACAATTTTGATGTAAAGAGAATATTGGTGGATGGGGGCAGCTCAGCAGACCTCCTAAGCCTAAGGGTCCTAGAGGAGATAGGGAAAACGAAGGCAGACATCAAACCAGTCAACTTCCCTCTGGTTGGCTTCTCAGGGGCAACAAGCTACCCCCTGGGAATGATAACCCTGCTGGTGACCATGGGCCAAGGATGGACACAGCTGAAGGTGAACATAAACTTCTTGGTGGTTGAAAGCTTGGGAGCCTACAACGGGATCCTAGGAAGAACAACCATAAACCCATATGAAATCGTGTCATCCACCGTACACCAGAAACTGAAGTACATCACTGAAAATGGAGTGGGAGATGTCCTGGGTGACCAACGCACTGCAAGGCAGTGCTACGTCAACTCCATGAGACGGGGATCACTCAGGACAGACACAGTGGCAATGGTCATAGTAGGAACCGACCAAGACAACAAGAGGGTGATGAGGAAGCAAAGGCAAAGAAAAATGAAGAACGGAGTTGCACTCCGCCTGAGCAGACAGTTTTTTCAAACAATGCCTAAGAAGAGACGCATGAGCAAGGCTGTGAAAGTGACAGCCATACCTTGGCAGCCAGAAACCACAGAAGGGAAAAGAACAAGGGACTCCATCATAAGAGGCTTCCGTCACATCGATGATATCAAGCAAATGCCGCGGGAGCCAATATCAAGCTACTTCCAGAGATTCTCCAGTTATGGTGCCAATATGGACATCACAAGAGGAGAAGCCGTCAAAGCATTCATTCGAAACATGCATCCAAACTCATTTGAGGCTTATGGAGGGCTCTATGAGATGGTCATGACAAGTACGATGAGGGAGCTCAAAGAAAAGCTAGACAAAGCATTTGCAAAGGAGATGGAGCAGCCGGAGGAAGTTCCGGAGAAAGAAGGAGAGACTGATACACTGCAAGGAAGTGTAAACTTCAAATTCACACCCCTTACAGTGAGCATAGAAGAACTTTTTCAGAAGTACCTCAAGGAAGAGCTACCCACATGCAGGGAGGAGGGCAAGGCCTTCCTAGGAAGAGATGCACAGGAATGGTGTGAGTACCATGGAACCTGGGGGCATCAAACCAACAACTGCATGGTGCTGAAGATAGAAGTGGAGGAAATGATTTACAATGGAGGCCTAAAGGAGTACGTGGCAATGGACAAATTGACCACCCCATATCCTTAGTTTCATATTTAGCACTCTGCATGTTCAAGTTTTTTAAGTTTTCCAAAAACAACTTTTGAGAAGGAGAACTCACGAAGTTACTCCAACTCTACAACTATCTTTGATTTCCTCCAAAGGGTGTCTGGATCCCACCAAGTCACCCCATGTGTACAAAAAACATGAATGCTCTTAAAGGAGTAGGATTTCCTTCAAAGGTATTTTCCAATGAATGTGGTGATATAATCATGAAGTTATCCTTACACAGATATGACTTCAAGTCAACAACAGATTCGACGCCCCCAAGAGCGTATCTTGAGAGTAGTTTTTATACTACGACCTTCGACGCCCCCAAGAGCGTATCTTGAGAGTAGTTTAAACACTACGACCTTCGACGCACCAAGAGCGTATCTTGAGAGTGGTTTCCAAAAACTACGAACTTCGACGCCCCCAGGAGCGTATCTTGAGAGTAGTGTTCATACTACGACCTTCGACGCCCCCAAGAGCGTATCTTGAGAGTAGTTATTATACTACGACCTTCGACGCCCCCAAGAGCGTATCTTGAGAGTAGTTATTATACTACGACCTTCGACGCACCAAGAGCGTATCTTGAGAGTGGTTTCCAAAAACTACGAATTTCGACGCCCCCAGGAGCGTATCTTGAGGTAGATTTGCAACCTACCAGATTCGACGCCACCAAAAGCGTATCTTGAGGTAGAAAAAACACTACCAGATTCGACGCCCCCAAGAGCGTATCTTGAGGTAGATTTCAAACTACCAGCCTCGACGCCAACCAGGAGCGTATCTTTGGTCTAACCTGTGCCCTCCAAGAGCCTATCCTGCGAAACGTTAAGTGCCCTCCGAGAGCCAGTCTCGTGAACAGATTTCGACGCCAACCAGGAGCGTATCTTTGGTCTAACCTGTGCCCTTCGGGAGCCTATCCTGCGAAACGTTAAGTGCCCTCCGAGAGCCAGTCTCGTGAACAGATTTCGACGCCCACCAAGAGCGTATCTTTGGTCTAACAATACCATACATACCATGCAAAGGGTATCAGAAGAGAGCTTTACACCATACTGAGAAGGATCCCATGAGAAAGCAATTTCAAAGTAAAGTGATATGAAGAACACATAATGTTTTTTCTTGATGAAATAGCAGGTATGGCATGAAGGAAAACACAATAGAAGGATAAGTAAAGGAAACACACCAAGGAAAGAGTCCATAATCAAAGGAGTACATACAAAAGCATACGAAGTACCAATGTAAAGCCAAGCGAACCACATAGTCAACAACACAATACGACAAAGGAAAGCAACACAAAACCCCACAACAATCCCAAAAGATACTCAACCCATCAAAGGGGAGAAAGAGTATGGTTATATATACAAAGATAGCAAGATTTAGACACATCAATCAGAGCCTTCGGGAGAGTCACCCTGACCCCCTGAGGCTGAACCACCGGCAGAGATGGAGGAAGAGGAGGAGTCTGACGTATCGATATCCACAGGCGTAGCATCCACCTGTGTAGGGGCAGGCTCATCTGCAACAGCAGCCTGACCCCTAAGGACAGCCATGTAGCCAGTAGCGTATGGCCCGAAGTCACCAAGATCGCCAATTGGAAACTGAGGATCAATGTGGAAAATATGATCAATCAGATACTCACCAAACTGGTTCATCTCCTGAGTGAGCCGCACGCTATAGTCAGCAGTGAAGGCAGAAGAAGCCTTGTACTCAGACACTGCGACAGTCCTCTCCTCTTCCCGACACCTAGCCTCCAACTTCCGCAACTCCTCAGAATGGAGTGAAGCTGCGACCTCAGCCTCCCGGCGCAAGCTACCTACGGTAGTCTCAAGTAAGGACACTTGGTCCCTGAGCTCCTGCATCTTCAGATCTGATAGGCGCGCCTTCTCAGCAGCAGTGGCGAGCTCCGCCTTTAGGGAGACCTGGCTGTCCTCTAGAGTCTTCTTCTCGTCAGATAGCTCGAGAACGAGGGATGACATGTTCACCATGTCAGACATACCCTGAAAATTTAAACAAGAGATGAGTACCTAAAAAACCAACCACATAAAAGCAAAAAGGAGAAAGCAAGGAACAACTCACAGGCGCATAATGAGAGAGTACACCCTGAACGAAGCGCCGAGTCTCCCCAGGAGACCTAGGCTGGGCAACACGATCGCCAGGGGGGATGGCACCGCGAAGTACGCGGATGCCAACCTCAGGAGTCCGCAAAGAGGAGCCGCTATCAAGGTGGAACTCCTTCAAACCAGCGAAAGGAGTCCACTCAGACCCAACGACATCTTCATCAGTAAGACGTGCGAAATCCTTCCGACTCAAAGCCGGAGGCCCACCTATACAAGCGAAGCAAGTCAAAGGAAAATATAAACATAGAAGAATCAGTGATACGATGGAGATCGAACCTGATGACCGTGCCCTCGGCTGGGGGGCAGGGGAACCATCACCAACAGGTCGCTTCCCTTTGTCAGCTTGGGAAGGCACCTCTTCGACCACCATCTCTTTATCGCGAGACAGGGTCGGGGGACGAACAACAGGCGAAGAAGAATCCGCAGCCTTCTTCCTCTTGACAGCCGAGGCCCCGGCCTCAGAGTCAGATCTCCGCAACTTGGACTTGGAAGGTCCAGAGTCTTTGCCTACGGAGACAACCCTATCGGTCACCAAGGGAGAGCGCCCTAGCAATGTAAGAAAAACAAGATAAGGAAAACACAAGTATACCATAAAGAAGCAAACAGGAGGAAGTATACCAGAGGCCCCAGCCTTCTTCCCAAGCAGGGGGGATTTCTTCAGAATGGAGCTAGAAGGAGCCTTCCTCTTGCTCAGGTCGACCGGTGCTCCCTGCACGTTATAGGTTTTTCCGTGAAACCAACCTACAAAGGAAAAGCAGAAAGTAAATAAAGATGAGAAGACTAAGTAACATACCGAACCCCCGGAGTCAGGAGTCAAACTGATCCCTGCCTCATAAAGATCCGTCTCAGTCACTAAGGACACGGGGCAATATGATCGGGTCCTGTTGCTCTCATGAATGATCTTCATAGTCTCTAAATCAACAGGTGAAAACTCCCCGAAGGCAGGCCAACCATCCGACCGATCCTCATTCAAGACCGACCAAGTGACATATCGATCTGTGATGAAGAAATAGTGCTTGGCCCAGTGACTTGCTGAGTTGTCACTCCGGGCCACGAAGCGAAGAGAGGTATCCCACTCGACCCCACTCAACCCGAAATCAGCAAATCGGGAATCCTTGAAGGACGGATGGCGAGTTACAAAACTCGCAAAGCCCACTTTCCTCTGATATTGGAACCGGTAGAAGCATCGGAACAGAACTAGGGAGTACTTCCAGGAGTACCAGTGGCACAACACCCGGAAGCCCACCCAGACGCGGAGGGCACTAGGAGCAAGGTTCACAGGAGAAATCCTGAAGAACCTACTCAACTCTACGAGGTCGTCGCAGTAAGGCAGCCTCAGCCCGAATCGAATCTGGGAGGGGTAAACGACGACCTTCCCCCTAGGGTGCTCCGTCACCATCTCGCGGGTATTCCCCAAGGAGGGGAGGAAAGGATATAGAGGCTCGTCCAAGGGACAGATATCACCTAAGGTGACGTGCTCATTGTAATCAGACCTAGTCAAGTGGTTCTCCGACAGAGCAGCGAGACCTAAGTCAAAGGTAGCAGGAAATCCCAAAGTCCGAATCAAGTTTCGACTAACACTCCAGCTCAGATCGCGACACTAAGCTAATGATAGGAAAAGAAGTAATGCGACGAAAAGAAGAGAAAAGGAGCTCACTCATCCTTCGGAGGATGTAACGCCTCTGTAGAGTCTGGGTGCGGGGACACCACCAGGAATACAGTACCTGCCACGACATGGCAAATATCAAGACGAGAAAATTTCCGAAAAACCGGGAGTACTCCGGCACTCGACCAACGACAACAACCAAAGATTCGAAGACACCCAACAAAGATAACAAACATGAACC
The DNA here is from genome assembly GCA_036873135.1 of Clarkia xantiana subsp. parviflora. Classification (NCBI taxonomy): domain Eukaryota; kingdom Viridiplantae; phylum Streptophyta; class Magnoliopsida; order Myrtales; family Onagraceae; genus Clarkia; species Clarkia xantiana. Next base: position 17,257,561 of record JAPTYO010000001.1, read on the forward strand.
AAGGACACCACGACAACCAAATCGAACAATTTTGTCCGAACCTAAAGTCGGTTTTCGGGCAAAATTACCATTACGCCTTTCAACGGAAATCAACACACGAATGGCGACTCAACATCAAATTCAAAACGGGGATAGTTTAATCGGACAAGAAACTATCTCCGGACGACCGGCCAAATTTTTTCCCCAAATCCACAACTATCTACGGCTATCTACGGCAATCCCACATTCAATCAAGTATCGGTAATCAAGTATCGGCAATTCAAAAATCAACTTTTTACGCGATAACGGAAAGGAAAAGAGTGGACCTTCGGAAAACCCGACCCGATGTGATAAACGGGTTCGGAATTCAAACTTTGAGACCGCCGGAAGTCAGTCCCTCGCCGGAAGTCGGATCCTGCCGTCACCGGAGGTCGTTCCTCGTCGTGCCGGAGCCGTCTCGCCTCGCCGTCGCCAGCTCTAGCCAATCCCGACGCCGCCGCTCGTCCAGCCACCGCCCTCCACTGGCCCTGCTCGTGCCGCGTCGTCCCCGTCTGTCAGCCGCTAGAAGTCGCGCCGCCGTCCCGATCCGCTGGCCCACCCGTCGCCTCCGTTTCGTGCCGGTGGTCGCCTCCCGCCGGAGCTGCTGGCCGGAATTTCGGGTTTTCCACCGGAATTTTGGCCGGCCCTTACCTTGGTGTGCTCAAAATTCTTTCTTGCTCTCCAAGGGTGAAAAAAGAGAGAAAAGGATGGCTATGGTGACTAACTAAGGTATTTTCTTAACTCTCCTATATATTTGAAAGATGGTAGGGTTTTTTAAAGAGTTCTAATCACCACCCTCCATTTATTTTTAAGTGAGATCTAAGGGTTAAAGAAAAACCATCACTTTTACCCCCTTTTACTATGGCTAAGTATATCTCCATACTTAGAAAAACCATCAAGTTAGGCTTATTCTTGAGCATCCCATACTTAGAAAAAAATTTAGGATAAAATTAAATTTTTCTTCGCTTAGGCAAAATCCCGGCATGAAATAGAAGCATAAGTCACTTAGTTGCATTCGTATTTCATCCCTATGCGAGCGTGTATTTTTCGAAATATACGACCGTAGCAAGGAAAGATTTATTATTCCCACTTCAGACGGACGCGTGCTTAGGCACGTGTCCGTACTGCTCTGACGTTTACACTTCCTCTATCTTATAAGGCAGGGGGCAGAGTCAGAGGCACGCATCCATGGGTAAGTAAGCATTCAGATGAAAGGTAAAACCCCGGTTTCAAATTGCGCGTGTCATACCATCCTAAAATAGAGTCAATCAAGGGTTAGGCCATTGGTTGACTCGGGGGCATGTGATGGATATACGCCCAATTTGAACCCGTTGACTTCCGAATCGTTTTATTTTTATCATCCCGTTAATGATTGTAAATCGAAACTTCAACCCGAACACTTCGCGAGAACACCAACGGCCCGGACGAGGCCGAAGCGCTCGTCCGGCCGAGTCAAACTCACCTAGGTGAGGTTGGGTGGCCACACCCGACCTCCCCTAGGGGAGATCGGGTCGGCCAACCCGATCTCCCCTAGGGGGGATAGGGTTGGCCAACCCCATCCCCCCTAGGAGGGGTTGGGTGGCCTCACCCAACCCCTACCCTTGGGGGTCAGATTTCCCTTCCCCCCAAGGGCCCCGACTCCATTCTTGGACTCCCATACTCGGTTTATTCCGCCTACCTTCTCCGTATCCTAAGGTCTTAATTATGTGCTTAAAGGTTAATTAACTGTGTTTAAAGGTTAACGATGTCATTAAGCCACCTTAATGACACCGTTGCCTATAAATACCCCACCTCCACTATACATTTGATCATCTTGGCAAATTGCATAATTTTGCTCTGACCTCTCTCTAGCTTTATCTCTCTAAAAACCGTACTGACTTAGGCATCGGAGAGGGTTCATCAGGCACCACCCCCCCCCTGTGCCTGGTACTCCCCCTTCTGCAGGGCGAAGGAGAAGAGAAGCTAAGGACGGAAAGACACGAGTTAAGACAGCACAACCCGAGAGAATCAGATCCGCGACATCTCCAGTGAGGAACGAGACTTGAGTCGACCGCCCGTTGACCCTAGACTCGGAACCTAATAGTAATATCGGGAGGTCTGAAGATAAAAGCCTTCGATGATGAGGTCGGGAGGTCTGGAATTGGAAGACATGACGGACTGCAAGTCCCCCATGTCTTGGGGGCAAATGATGGGTTCCGATATAATCGTTAGCCCCGTTAACAGTCAATAGACGGCGAGTAAGCCCGGTGGGCCTTACGAAAGACCTGGAAGGTCCAGAAGCCCAGTATGAAGGGTCCCGACGAGATCGGTCCCGATATATGAGATGAACGCTCCCGACGAGAAGCCTCTGAGTAGGCCCCGACATGCCTTTAAGAAGGCCCCGATAATAAAGCCCCGAGGAAGCTGGCCCTGTCCCGTGGGACGAGGGGTCCTGGGTGGTGACCTAGAATGAGATAACTCTGGAGTCCCCGATATGAATTGGGACTTGTGATCAGAGGATAAGACCAAGAAACCCGCCTACTAAATAGGGTAGGGGGAGACGGTTGAGATACGGATAAACTCCCCCGAGATACGCAGGGCGTACCCGAGATACGCGGAGCGTGGGCGAGATACGCGGAGCGTGGGGCGAGATACACGGAATCCCGAACGCGATATACGGAAACGTGGGTAAAAATGCCAGTCGCGGTTACAGGTAACTGAGTAACTTCCCCTCCTATATAAAGGAGGAAGTTACCTCAGAAAACACACATTCTAATACGAACTTAGATTACTGCTTACCACCCCATCGTTCATACACTCATTTAAGCATCGGAGAGGGATTCTGGGTCACCACCCAGGTCATCCCCTTTTGCAAGATTACGCGGAGCCCGGGAGTTCAAGCTTTCCGTCAAGAACGTAACGGAGCTTCGACCGTGATCCAACAGCTGTCTCGTTTCTCCGTAAGATGTCATGGGGTTGCCCTCGTGAAGAGGATGTCGCGCCATGCAAGTGTTTAGTAATCTATACTGGGTGTCTCGTTCCTCAGTAAGATATCATGGGGTTGCCCTCGTATAGAGGATGTCGCGCCATGTATTTGTGTGGGGTTGCCCTCTTATAGAGGATGTCGCGCCACTTATAGATGATCGCCTATTGGTTGAAAAATCCAATGAATGATTGTTGTAATCATGGGGTTGCCCCTAGGTGGGGATGTCACGCCATGTTACTTGTACATAATCCTTTAAAAAAAATTCAGGATGTAGTTGTATAGAGTGGATATAATAGATATCATGGAAGAGAGCGTATCGCGAGCTCGTTGTTGATGTCGAGTATTAACATGTTGGTGGCGTATAATATAAGCCTCTGTTTTATTAAGTGTTTGAGCTTGTAGTGTTGTTGCAAAGTTAATGCATAAAGTCCACTACTTGGTGTTATTCTAGAGCAGGGATTGTATGAGAGTAATGTACCTACGAAATACATTAACTTCATTAGACTTTGCCATATTTACAATGCTGGATAGATGGGGTCAACTGATCACCCATTTGTAAATAATCTACTGAAAGCATAAGCACTTAAAAAAGTAAAGCTTGAAAGTAGATGGATGCATAAAGCTGTGCGTATCGCAGTGATGTGGAAGGGATGTGGTTGTCACCTCCCGACATGTTGTGATGAAAGCTGTGTGTTCACATGGTGTGATGGCTACACGCCACGCGATGTTGCAAGGCCCCAAGGGTTATCATCTCTTCGATTTCTACTCGTAGAATGAGGCAGTCGTTTGTACTGTGACCCCAGGTGTTGTGGAATTTACACTAATGCGTGATGTTGGCTCCCAATTACGCATTTGGTGTTTCCCTTGGGGAGGGTAGCTTGTTCTGAAGGATGCTCACAAATATCTCTTCGACCTCTGTGTTCAGAGGAGTGAATGTGTATTCTAGGCCATCAAGTGTGCTCCGGCTTGCGTGTTGTTGAAAGAGTGCTCCTCCCTTACCTGCAGGTTGTTTGCTCCACCCGAGTTCACGTTCACAAGCGACTGCTCTTTCGAATTTGTCTTTGAGGTCACTCATTGACTGGGTGGTCCTCCAACCATACTCTCTTCCAAGTAGAAGGAAGGATCGCGCATTCGAGTTCATGAAGAACGCGTTGATCACTGCCTCATTTGTTGCCTTTAGCAAAGCTGCATTCAGCGCGAAGCGCTTGAAGTATTCCAGAGTTGGTTCTCTTTCTTCTTGCCTGATGTCCCAAACACTTTGCAGTGTTGGGGCTTGTTGGTAGTTGGTTGGCTGTATAGGTGCAAAGAGTTTTTCAAGACGTATCTCTTCCACTTGCTTATCCTCTTCCTGTTCGGGAAAAACTTGCCTGATCATGGCGATGGAGATTTGTTGTTTACGCCTTAGAGTGTTTACATAGCATTGTCGTGCTGCTGTTTGATCTTCTAGGATCTCTCCAACTCCATTCTTGGTTGGGAATTTGAGCTTTTGATGTGCCGTGGATGGCACTATCTCAAAGGGGTTTATGGTTGTTCTTCCGAGAATCCCATTATACGCCCCCAAGGTTTCGACCACAATAAATTTGACATTAATATGAAGCTTTGTCCATCATTCTCCCAGTGTTACCGGGAGTGTGATCGTACCAAGTGGGTATGTTGCAGCTCCTGCGAAGCTTATGAGAGGGAATGTTCCAGGGCTCAAGTCTGCCTTTGTACGACCAAGTTGTTCTATCACCTTGATGGTTAAGATGTCAGCGGAACTTCCTCCGTCAACGAAGGTTCATTTTACGTCGTAGTTCGCTATAGGCATGGTGATGACGAGTGCGTCGTCATGGGGGTATACGATGTGTCTCATGTCTTCTTTAGAAAAACATGATAACCAGATCCTCTTCTTCCCCTCTTGGTCGTTTGCCGTTTTTGGGATGCGTCTCTGCCTGTGAGGCGTAGACATTCCTTGAGTGCGAGCCTTGGCCCCCAGCAGCTGGTCCTCCGTGTATGACATTTATTACACCCCTCTTGGGAGGAGGTGGGTTGTCATACACCTTCTTTTTTCCATTGTTTTTCTGGGAGGTCTCTCCTTGGTTCTTTGTAAGGGTGTTTTCCCCCTAATCGACATAGTGCTTTAGCTCGCCCCGCAGAATGATGTTGTTTATGCGCATCCTTAGGCTGAAGCAGTTGTCATTGTCGTGTCCCTTAACCTCGTGGTTTTCACACCACTTGTCATCTTCCTTTCCCAAGGGGCCCTTTCGCCAATTGTTTGGTTCCCTCCAGAGATTAGTTTCCTTCATCTCTTTTCGGATTATCGACATAGGGGCGTTTAGTGGAATGAGGTTCGCGGTGTTGACCTCCCTTGGTTTTTAGAAACCGACCTGGACGGGACGCTTAGGCTATGGTTTCCACTGCTTTTGTTGCTGGTTTCCTTGGGGTTGTTTTGCCTGTGAGGCCTTGTTGGCATTGTCTTTGTTGCGCTCAGCGTTTAGCTTTGCCCTTGCATTGTTCCTGAACCTTTCCAGGTCCACGTACTTCTTCACGCGCGAGGCTAACTCCTCCAGAGTTTCAGCCAGGCGTTTGGACATCTTTTCCCCCAAGGAAAAACCTAAGCGACCTAGATTCCTTATGAATTCCTTGATTATTTCGTCTTCAGACAAGTTCGTCTGAATGTCAGCAATGTTCTGATTAAAACGGATGTAATAATCAGCCAATGATTCATCATATTGTTGTTTCACATCATCTAATGCGCTGGATTCTTTGAGCAGTCTTCATTCACCCATGTACCTCTAGATAAACTTTCCCTTCAAGTATGTCCAGGAAGTCACGCTTTCCTTTGTAAGTGAGAAACACCAATGTGCTGCTGAACCTATTAAGGTTTGCGGGAACGTGACCGCCACATGGTCTGAGTTTGAAGTTCTTCCCAGCAACGAAGCCTCGTGCTGCTGCACGTGCTCTATGGGATCACCTTTTCCAGAGTATCTCTCAATTCGTATGTTGTTTAGGATTCCCGGAACCCGTTCATACAATATCTCCTTGGCGAAGGGGTGAATTGCGCTGTCTGTTAAGACGTGCATTGGTCTGGTCTTTTTCAGCTTTTGCTCAATGAGCGCCTCCAAAGTCTTACCGGTTAACCCTGTGAGGGGAACGTTGTCGTTTCTCTCAGGTATTCCCCAAATATTGTTTGGATTTCCGCTATCCTGCCACCAGCTTTGTTGGTAGTGAGAGGCTTCCCTGCCTTGTCTCTCATTCAGGTTACTTGGTTGCTTCCATGATTCAGCCGGGTATGGCCTTTCATAGTAAGTTGCACAAGAGTAGGATCCTTGAGGTCCTACACTGTAGTATTGAGGGTTGGCAGCTGGGGGCTGTCTTCCCTGTTGCCTTGGAGCTTCTCTTCGGGCTGTGTCATGAGACACTGCTTCCCCTGCAGTATATGCTTGAGCAGGTGGTGGCGGTGGGCGGGGAGGTGGTGGAGGCGCGTAGCCTTGATTTCTAAGAGTATCCCTGAAGGCCAGGAGTTCCTCTATTGCTTGCATCATTGTAGGAGTTACGGTTGGGGCAGCTTGTGCGCCTTGTGTGTCTGTATCCTGAGGTTGCTGGTTGTTAGCCGGCATTCCGAAAGGTTGTTCCTCTTACGTGCGCTTTCTTCGCTCAAAACCTGGTGGGGGTTCATTGATTTAAGTTGTATGATCTGTCTGAGCATTGGGAGCTTCCTCCGAGGAAGCTGTGGATATAGCCTCTGGGATATCCTCAGGACATGGCTGTTTTCTCTTGGATTATGCCCTGCTGGGCTCTCCTGTAGTGTTTCTTCTCTTTGCTATTTAGCTATTACTGGTAAGCGAGTGCTTGTTCGTTCGAGTCTCGCGGACGGCGCCAAAATGTTGGGACCCGGACCAGACGAAGTGTCGGATCCTGGTGTTGATTCGGGAAGATGCCTCGGGTTGCTCACTCGTCGGGTCTTCGCACGTGTCAGGGCTCGTGCGTCTCCGTATACCTGCACGAAGGGCAATATCACACACTACGCAGGAGGGGTGGAGTGCGATGAACCCTTTCTGAAGCTTAAGTCAGGTATTTTAGAGAGAGAAAGTAAGAAAGATGTCAGAGCATCCGCTATCAACTTGGTCGTAAAATGGGAGAGTGGAGTCCCTTAACTAGGAGTTTTCCAACTGTTGCGAGGAATATCGAATCGCACTAATTCAACCAATTCATACTAACACATCAATGATTATGCAATAAATCAGGGAGACGATGACATTTTGAGAAAGAATTGCATGCATCAAACATCTATTAAGATGGAATCCGAAAAATAATGATTCATCAGTCATCTAAACCAACTGACCACCAGTAAACCAATGGAAGATGGTTGTGAAAGAGTTCACATCACCATCGTCTTCTATCCAACATATCAGTCTTTTAAAACGGTTTTAATCGCAAATTACCGGAACGGAAATTTCAAAACAAGCATACCCGATCTTGGCTTTCCAAAGACCCTTTTTATTTTGGAAAAATATTCCGATGAATTCATTCATGCATAAATAATTTTACAATCCATGCAAATTATCATATGCCAGTAACATTCATCATACAAACCACATTCATGTTTACGCGTCATGCGTCTAATGTTCCGAGGAACTCATGCTTACATACATAATTCTACTTCCATGTAAATTATCAAATGCAACTACATCCTCAACATTCTAGCATACGTGTCAAACATGAAAATTCCACAACAATCATACATATTTGGCGACTGGTTTTCGATTTAAAATAATTTTAAACATTAGGGGCTCATTTTCAATTCATGTTTATATTCAATCATGCAACATTCTAGACATGAATCCTGGGCATTTTCAACCATCACAGCATGTCTATCCTAGTGCGCATTCCATATATTTAACTAAGGCTCAGCCCACAATATGCAATATCCAACTAGCTTGACTCAGTCAAGACAACATTTCTAATCATGCATTAATATATATATATTGAATAATAAACAATTGCAATTCAGCCCACTAATTATACCAGTCCAAAAAACATGTATCTCCCGAGATCCATCCCCATAATCGAAACAAGGAATAAAGGTTAGCAAACCTTGAGCACTGTGTAGGCCTATTAAGGATCAAAACATTTGGATTTTAAAACTTGACCATCCTATTTTAATTGACTTGAATTCGGTTTTGAAAATACGGTTCGGTTAATTTCAGTCTGATTTGGTCCGGTTCGGCCCACAAAATCCGGTTCGGTTCGGTCCGAAAATAAAAATTCGGATCGGTTCGGTCCGGTTTTTAATTTTAAAATCTAGTTCGGTCCGAACCGGTCCAATAAAATAGGGTTCAGTTCGGTTCAACACACAAAACTGGTTTGGTTAGATCCACTTAGTTACCCCGGTCCGACCCGATTAGGTCGAACCGATTGAGAAAACCCGGTTCAGTTTAAATTCGTCTCGGTTTGCATATTGGACCAGCCCAATAATTAAAATTTAAAAGGTTGGGCCGAAATGTTTACTTGTGGCCAAGTAGGGTTTTAAAGTTTAAAAAGTATTTAACTTAGCCACCAAGTAACATTAATTATATAAAATAATTTCCAATATTATATATATATATATATATATAAATTTTGGCCAATAATATAACATATATATATTTATTGCTAAGATTCTATCTTTAAGATTAAATCAATCAACAATATATATATATATATATATATATATATATATATATATATATATATATATATATATAAAAAAAAAATCGGCTAACACATAAATATATACATATTTGTTACGAAAGTAGAGAGGTAATAGAAAAGGGAACTTGAGGGTGATCTTATTATCACACATAGGGGGCCCTTATATAGGGATTACATAGACTTGGAGATGAAATAAAATCAATACAATGAAAGTCTAAATTAGGAAGATGATATATACACATAATATTGAACATCCAAATAATATAGTCATAACACTCCCCATTGGATGTTCATAAGGGAATTGTGCCTCGTTAAAACCTTACTAGAAAAAACCCACTGAGATAAAAATCTAGTGAAGGAAAAAGAGTACACAATTAGGGATCCCTTTTGTTAGTTGCCTCGTTAAAAACCTTACCAGGAAAACCCAATAAAACCTTGGTTAAGGGAAAAAGAGTGCAGCGGTGTAGATTCTCCCCCTGATGTTGACATCACGTAATTTCATTAAGTCGGTAAACCTCCGAGAATAAATACGCACAGACTTGTTGTATTTTATGTTGCCTTCTTCTCAACATCGTGGATGAAGAATAACTTGGAAAAATATGTTTCGTCTTGTCTCCTTTGATGTAGTCTTCTTCCATCTAAGCGACATAGATGCATTATCTTCATAATTATATTTCACAACTTCACCTACATATAGTTAATAAATTCAAGTATTGTCTCGTTATGATAACAAGATCATGTTATTCATCCCTCGGAGATACAACAATATTTTCTTAACATTGCTCCAATTTCACAATATTTGAGAAGAACTAAATCTTTCTTATAGCCAATAATATATCAATTTCCTTTAGCAAGATATATTAGTGCTCATGTAGCACTATAAATGGAACTTCTAGACCATTATGTTCTTCATCAATCTCACGAGGACGGAAACTATATTTATCCACATCTAGAAATCTTATAATCATTAGCATACTCAATAGATGTGCTTTATACATATAAATAGCTTCAAGACAATTTTTTTATATATGACAATAATATTTTCAATCTCTTAAGTACTCGATCTTCAGGCCGAGTCAAACATTTGTCCTTTCAATATATTTTGTCTAAATTTAATCTCATCAACAAATTAATTGTATTTAAAAACTCTTGAGGAGTTTCAATATATTTAAATTCTCCCCCTCACGCGATGTATTGAGGATATATATTGACATGGAGAATATAACATAATCAACATGTATTATTTAAAATGGTACAATATTTTTATTCTTGGAAAAATTTCCATGCTCGCATTTTTAAATCCTTCGGGGATTTTTACGTGGATTCCACTATCAAATTAGCCACCCAAATAGGCTATAAATAATTCATATCATGAGACGCATAAAAAAAACATTGTATTACTGCCAACATAATAATGTATTTGAAGATTATTACTCCATCAAATGATTCATATAATAAAATTGTCATCTTTCTGCAGAAAAGTCTTTGTACCACGGGTTGTATCTATCTTACGAGGCAAATTATGTACGCAGAAAATTATTTATATCCACTGCCTTTCACCTTCTGACATTTTTCATGCTCTTACTTGCGTCTTTTCAAGTTTTGGCCAATCATAATGATTCTTTGACATATTGATCTCAAGATCCTCGTCTTGTTTTATGATTTCATTCATGAATAATATTCAAAACTGTTGTCGACAACTTGATATTCTTGGTTCCATAAATTCCCATTAATGACATAACTTATCAAGATCTCTTTATTGTAATTATTTTCAGGTACCTGAACCACTTCAGGGGTTTCATATTTAGTTATGTATTTACTCCTTTATGGGAAATTACCTCCATAATAAGACCATATTTATCTATTTTTTTTTCATGTTCCATTCTTCTTTCAAAAAATTATTCGGAACCGGTATCATACGCTTCAGGCGTGATTTATTTTCATTATAGTTTGTCCTACCAGGACATTTAAATTTGAGCATTTGCAGCTGATAATTGACTTATGACTTTTTGGGTTTTAGAAAGTCATTAAATACTTTATCGGCAGTATTTGTAAATATTTATCTCTCTGAACTTCAGGTTCAAGTTCTCATAATGCGAGGATCTAAATGAGATAATAACAAAATATTTTTGCTATCAATCTTTTTTCTCCCAGCTGCTTCTTTTCTCCCCCTAATGTTGGGAAAAGTTGTTCAACAATGACAATCAACACTCTTGCTTTTTATATATCAGTCATTGTTCTCAAATAATTGATTTATATCCAACATATTTTTCCCAACATTCCAGACCCATCTTTGTGCGATGTGGTGGAGCAATTTAAATATATATCACACACCAAAAATTGGTTGTAATAGGGAGAACTGTGATTTAACATTGGCTTGATGCAGAGTTATATTGCTGCTTTCATAATAGCATGCATTTGTACTCAATTTGCTCTAATTGGTAGCAGTTTAGCTATTTAATTGGAGGATCTTTGTAACTTTCATGCTAAACTGCAAATCTAGACATGTAATTGTCTGAATCTTGTAGTAAATATTAACTTTCAATATCATCATCATTCTTTATTGCATAATCTGGAAATTTGCAAATTCATAATCAACGCACATGTGACCATATTGTAGATGCATCTTTCAAAATAATATGTCGGTCCACATGGCAGGTGAACGGGCCCATATTCACCTTTTATAAATTCCATAAATAACAGGATTTTATCCCGACATCGGTTGATGATGATCACATAATAAATTTTTCTTGAGAGCAAGCATTGTAATGATTTATGGAGAATCTTCAGGTTCTTCCAAATAATTTATTGCGCATCGTAAGTGATCCGGGATGGTCTGTAAACGGTCACGCCAATTATCATATTATATGGGTAAAACTTCGGGTTTACCTCTATATGAATCAGTAAATTTCTGGTTTACCGAATATATATATAATCAATCATTTTAATATTGGCAGTAAACTTCTTGTTTAACTGATATGTATGTATCTCTTGTAACATAATCCGCATATTGTTATTATTTTATTCATCTTCATCATAATGATGATTGCGGAGTACTTTCATTCTTTATAATAATAGATAAAGTATATGAAGCATATAAATAACATTAATAAAAGTAATGCATAGAGCGTTAACAATAATAATTCAATAACTTCATATAAATGCTCGTAATTCAGGATCATTTATAGCTCAATATATTTTAGGATCTTCATGATTCTTATTTGTAGCTCAAGATCTTTAAGGAGCTTTTCTTTTCATATCTCAAAATATCTTAGGATGTTTGGATCCTATTTTCATCTTTTCAGATCATTCATTCGAAATATTTCAAGATCTTCAAGATTCTGTTCATAATTTAAGATCGTTAGGATCTTCGTGATCTTTTATTTATAGTTCTAGATCTTCTAGGATCTTCAGGATCATTTACTCATAAATCATGATCTCTTAGGATCTTCAGGATCTATTATTTATAATAATTCATGATGTACATGATTTTTTCTCATACAAGAAGACTTTATTTCATAAATTGGATTGTCTTGATCATTTTCTCATACATTCTAGAAACTTCTGGATTCTAAAAGTAATAATTCTTGAGCTTCTGGAATATTAATATGTAATAGCTCATGATCTTGTGGATCATATCATAATAAAGTGCAATACACATAATTTAATGCAAGAATTATAAAAGATAAAATTCAAATGTAAATATAGTGCAAGAAATATAAAAGATAAATGTAAATGCGGAATTTAAAATAAAGTAAATACGAATATTAATAAATTTGATCTTCAGAATCGTAATATCGAATCTTCAGGATCTGATATTCATAAAGAATGCAACTTTTTTTATCATAATATCCCATAATTAATACATGCAATGAATTTTGCTTTTCACATAGGACACTTTGCATAGTGTCATCGCGCTTCATATGATCAAATTCCGCGCTTCATCATATAATTAAATTTCTACTAGCGTCACCGCATCTCAACATCATCATTCAACTTTGCATTCTTTCTTGCATTCTTTATTTGTAAGATGCACTATCGTTGTTTATTGATATCGTGATGATGCTAATTATCTCATCTCATTAAAAACAAAGATGTTCATAATCATGCTTCGTATAGCAAATCCGTACTTATTCCGAGTCATAATAACCATAAACCGCAACACTCACTTCAGGGAGTGATATATAATTATTGTAATCATAAACTTTAACACTCACGGGAGTGGAAGATATCACCATTAGAATCATAAATTGCAACACTCACTTCTGGGAGTGGAGAATGTTCACGTTGTAATAATAAATTGCAAACGCTCACTTGAGGGAGCGAAGCATATTTAATGGGCGATGCATATACTTGTGATTCATCAATTATATATGGATATATTTTAGCATCTAGCCACCATGTGCTAAGCAAGCCACACTATTCTTTCTTCTGATAATTCATGTGCTACTACACTCGCTTCAGGGAGTGGAGCGTATCAATACTCATAAAATTAAGTCTCCACAAGAACTGTAATATGTCGTAAACTGAATCCGATAAATCTATCAAATTACTGACACATAAAGTAACATTAATTAGAATATTACAATGGTTAGAATATAAACTGAATCAATTAAAATAAGAATAACAATAATCTTCCCTTTCAGTACGTCACCATTAGTCGCGTGACGGGGTTACTTTTGCATGAATATCGAAGTCGATTCAAACTACAGCCAACTGGGTAGCTGACAAGTTATTTTCTTCGTCCCTGTACGTGAAGATAGGCTTTGGTTGGATAGGTGTATGTGGAGATAGTGATCAAAGTGCAGGATCTTACATTATAACAATAATGGTTAGATTTAGAATATTAAATAATAATCAATAAAACATAAACTGAATCATAAAGAAGAATCTCAGATCTTATCCGCGAGTTGATTTTGTTAATGCTTGCTTAGGATAATGGGTAATCTATTCGCCAAGGCAGAGGTCGTTCTTGATATAGATCGTCGAAGGGACATGTGTAGGGGTATAGGATCGATGCTTCTTGTTTCAATCCATATCTTATATCTGCACACGAAAGACCAATAAATAATATAAATATCCCTACACAAGAAGCATTATTAAATTGTTGAAACATGTAAGAGTACGGAAGGAATTGATGGAAGGATCGGCGTGGTTTCTTTAGTGTTTGGTTTGGAGATTGAAGTGCCCTTAATATTGTGCTTAATATTGTGCTACGGTTGGATGAACAAGTAGCCGAATAAAATAAGTGCAATCGTGCTGATAACGTGTTACGAAAGTAGAGAGGTAATAGAAGAGGGAACTTGATGATGATCTTATTATCACACATAGTGGGCCCTTATATAGGGATTACATAGACTTGGAGAGGAAGTAAAATCAATACAATGAAAGTCTAAATTAGGAAGATGATATATACACATAATATTGAACATCCACATAATATATTCATAACAATATTTTATTTACTGTCAAGATTTTAAATAGTGAAACATATATTAACAATATATTTTCTCAATATTTTAGGTAACTAAAATCTATTAATAATATCTTTAACCTATTTAAATATTTAGATATATTGATAGTTATATATATTTCTATATATTAATGTGAATCTATCCTAATGTTCCCAATTATAGATATATTGTTACCTATTTTAAAAATTAAAATAAACAATATAATTTTAAAATAGTGTGCTGAAATTTTATGCTTGGAGACTAAGAAATTGAAAATTTTACCTTGTAATTTACCTAAAATTTTCGGCACAAACACATATTTGGGAACAAGTGGTCAAATTTTAAGATCAAATTTTAATATGTTCTACAATCCAATGTTCGATTTTGATAAATATCATATTTTTCTTGAAGATCATGAACATCAAATGAACCAAAAACATCATGAAAATTTCGGATTCACCAACAATCCTAAAAATCAAAAATTTAAAATTTTTCTTTTAAAATGTTCGGTTTTCATCTTTAAATTTCAAGAACATCAATTTATCAAAATCATGAACTCCTAACACTCGCTCTGATACCACTGTTAGATTACGGGGAGTAATCGCTACGGGCATTAAATGTAGTACATGCTAGTAATCGAAATTACGTAGCGGAAGATTCGCACATACCTCAAACAATGTCAGTTGCCCCAAGATCCTTCTGCAGGGAGTTCACGATCTTCGGTCGGCACCCGTAGAGGTTCTGGTTAAGGATGTCCTACGTAGTATATTCTCCACAACAAAGCCTCTGATCGATTCTTGGCAAGGGGACAGATCTCTGGAGTGTTTGCTCGAAAGCAAATAGGCATACCTTTAGGTGGTGAGAGGTTCGGCCGAAACCCTTGTGTGGGATGGAGGGTTTTTCTCTCTAAAACACTCTAATGAGAAAATAGTGATTAACCCTAAAAATCCCCTTACACCATGTATTTATAGGAAGAGCAAAGTGGACAAAAGTCCACTTTGCCCACTCCATATTTTCGGCCGGCCACTATGCATAGGGAGGCCCAATTTTGGGTCTCTTATGTCAATTGGGATTTGGGTCTAGCCCAATTACCCTAATGTGACATGTACCTAATTTTCTTAGGTAAACTATACATATTATGGGCTACCAACTACGACGCCCATCACCATATGCTTACAAAGGTAGCATGCGGTACGGGCATCTAAAATTTATTTGTGAATTTGCGCAATGATATTTTATGGTTCAAATTCAGTCTTTCGTTTACTTTATTAAAATTTTAGACTGATATTTTATTTAAAAATAGTGTTTCAACATATTACAAATAGTCAGTATAAACTTCATCGAATATTAGTTTGTTAATTATATATATTTGGTAAGTCACCCTGCGCGATGTGCGGAAAATGCACCTAGTTATTAGTAAAGTAATTCATGGACATGAATGATCGCGCAAACATGTGCAAATATTTAGAGAGTGATTCGTAGATAAACATAATTAAATGATGAAAAATCATTGTAAATTTTCGCTATAAATATGCAATCTTATTGGGGACTTACTAGGATGATTTAAAAGCAGCCATGCTTTTGCAAAAAAAAAAAAAAAAAAACTCGGGTCGGTTTGATGTAAAACGGTTGTCCGGTATAAGACAAACCGGTTCTTTTATTTTTAAGTTGGTTTAACGCCGTCAAGTTTTAGAAATAACAGGTGAAGCACCGTAGTCTTTTTAAAACCCTAAATTTATTTTTCCCGTGTAAACCGCCGCAACCTGCATCTTCTTCATAGTCTGCAGCGGCTCCCTGCTTATCCTGATCCCGGCGGCCTGCAGCTTCTTCGTCTCCATTGCGGCTCCCTGCTTCCAGCTTCCAGCTACCGGCGTCTCCAGTGTGGCCTGGCCTGGCGTCTCCAGTGTCTCCGTTGTCCTGGTTCGCGACGGTCGTCCTTTCTGGCCTGGCGTTGTTCCTGGCGTAAGTTCACTAATTTTTCAGTCAATTCACACTTCCTCACAGCTTCATATTATTGCAGTTTCAACGTTTAGGATGATATTTAGTAAATTTTGCTTATCTGCTGTTAAAATTTTGTTTACACTGTAATTAAATTTTGATTATCTGCTGTTTAAATTTTGTTAACTCTATTTGGTCAGCTTTGTTAATTGCTTGCGAATTCGGATAGGAATCTACTTTCTCTTTAGATTGTTGAAGTTCAGAGTGAAATCTACTAATTTTCCAACTGTCTGTCTTGCAAACTGGAAATCTGAATAACTTGAATTTTAGTTGTATTTGCTATCTTCTAAAGCAGATGAAGTTTCAGCTGCGTTTTACTTATTGATTATTATGATATTTATTTTGTGAAATGTGGAAAAAGAATAATAAATGAACATCTGAAGTTTTTTTCTTGGAACTGTGAGGCATTATAGCTTTTAGAGGTTAGGATAGGTAATGTTAGGGATTGGAGAGCTAGGCTAGGCTAGGCTGGTGTGTCATTTGCAGTAACATCATTTTGTCCCCTATTGGCTCTCTTATACATATCTTTTTTCATCTCAATTGCACAGTTTTTGTATTCTGTTAAGATGGGATTCTTGCAACAAAAAGGGACCATGTAGAATTGCTGCTCTACATGATTTATTAGTAGTAGCTAGAAAAGACAGTGGAGGAGTTGATGTGTTGGGTAGATGAGGAAATTGTACATGCATCCATCATATATATGCCAGCCATGATAAAGAAAAATGGATGAGGAAGAAGAGTAAGAGTAGACTAGAGAGTAGAGACACATTTGGTTTGGATAAATAAAGTCAACAACTGTGAGTGGGTGGGGTTAGTGATGAGAATGGGGTTCCGTATTCATTTCTTGCTTCAACAAGTCCATTCTTTCTATATAATTCAATAACAGCTTTATTCTATTTTTTTCCAGGCATTTCCATGCTCATCTTTCTCTTTATTTTATTTGTTTGGGTGCAATTTCATGTATTTATTATTAATAATTGACTTCCTCTACAATCATTATTCCCGCTCTAATGCAGTCAAAAGAAAGAATTAGAATGTCTTCGAGAGCCATCTCTATCTCCGTAGAGTCTCTGCTTTGGTTAAACTTCAGATGTGCAATATTGTAGATTTCTTTTTTACAACCATCGGTAGTTGAAATAATTTTTGTAATTGTAATTGTATTTGAAGGCTGTACGATCAAGAATATGCAACAACCAAGTAATCATAACGATAAGGTTGGTGTTTATGCGAAAGTAGGTGTGTTTATTGATATGTTATTATGCACTTGTATATTGATGATGTTATTGATTATGCAGGACTGGTTTGATGAGTGGTTCGTAGAAAGTGACCCAAAAAAAAAGGTATTGTTTTAACTAGAACAGACTTAAATTTAGGATCCTGAAGTGGGTATATAATATGTATTGTGTTATATGTATGTTTATAATATATAGAGAGCTTTAAAGGCAAATATGTTGGATGCGGCAATTGCTACACACAATTATTGGAAGAATTGCCAAGGTCCGGAATTGAGATATGAGGAGCTTAAGGTCCTAAATTATGTATTCTTAAAAGCACCTTATGGTGTCAGAGAAGAAGATTTCAATCGGTGAGATAAATCGTAATCATATATTATAGAAGTATATCTTACATATGGCATGTATTGTCTTGGTCAACGTAGTGCTGGTTGAATTTTTACAGCGAGTATATGGTCAAGACCGATATAACTGCACTGACACGTGGAGTATTACTGACAGTTACGCCGGGAAAATGGATTGATATGGAGGTAACATATTTTGTCATTATGTGAATTGTTGGAGGAAAATAAAGAGTTAGTGTCTGACATGGGTAGGTTTTGTTTTTTTTCCAGATAATAGATAATGTTGCTCACCTAAGAAACTCAACACAAAGAGAAGATGGTAAATGGTGCTATTGGTACTTACCTACATGGATTCCGGTAAGCATTATGTTGATTTTTTGTTTTTTTTGATTTTTTTAAATCTTGTTTATGTATCATCAGGTATTAGTTTGATGAAAATGAAGATTGGATAAAGATATGTTATATGACTTAAGTTGCGTTATGTGGTAGTATTAATAGTAGGTATTGTTCCTATTCATTAAAAACATGAGTGTTATTCTCGTTCATAAAAACATGATGTAATTTTTGAGTGAAGAAGTGATGACATCTTTAGGGTTTGAATTTGGCGGATGATAGTTGCATCTAATACAGAACTGATGAAGTCGTTGTAAGGTATTGGTAACTACGTACATTGATTTCAACAAAATATTATTAGAATTTTTTGTTAAATGTACCATAACCTAAAGGTCTTATGAATGTGTATATAATGGAATTGTTATTTTGTTGTAGAGTCTAATTCGTGGTGGCAGTGCGTTTGAAAAAATGTTGAATCATATCTCACCAAATTGGATGGGTGGTGATATTGCTCAATGTGAAAGGGTAAGTGGTTTATATTAATTAAGTTGATGTATGACTTTCATGTAATTGATTTTCGGCCGTGTGTTGTATATATATAGATATACATCCCTATGAACGATGGAGGAACACACTGGTACCTTATGGTTGTATCATTTGTTGATCGCGCTGTATTTTATCTGGATACATTGCCGCTTAACTTAGAGAAAAGGAAGAGTGACTGTTATGTAGTGGTTAGTAACCTAAAATCTCTCAAATGGTAAAGTTAATGTTGAGTCTTTGCTTATATGTTTAATTTTCAAGTAGTTGTCGTTTATCCAAGAGTACTTTGTCATCATGGGAGGGAAAAGTACGTGTAGACCGGGGAGTGTGAACAATGATGATGTTATCAACTTGAAGGACTGGGAGGTTGTTACTCCTAATAATGTTCCAAATCAACAAGTTTTTGAAGATAGGTAGGCAACAAGTATTCATGAACCACATTGTTCGTAGTCTTGACTCTTGACTTAAAGATATATTATGTTATTTGGTTTATTTTGCAGTTCTAACTGTGGTATATATGTCATCCATTTCATGACTGACCCGTCTCAAATTCCTTACATTACACCTTGGACAGTAAGTTGTATATACGTACGTAGTTATGTTATTTTGTACGTAAAAGTTTTTTCAGGGTATGTGTGATATTATAGATAAATTCATCTTTATGATACCTAGTATGCTTGAATATTTGTATATGTATTATTTATTGGTGAACTGATTCTGAATATGTACTAATTGTCTTAACAGGTTGTAACTGCTAAACATCGGCTAAAGATTATTGCTTGTTTGATCCTATGGCGGAAGAATAATATCAATGGTAGAGTTAATAAGCGGTCGGAGAGCTACATATAACTGATTGTATTTATATTAAAGTAAAGTTTTAAAAAAAAAAAATTGAAATAAGTAAGTACAAAAATATACAAGTATTAGATTATTGCGATGGTGGTAATTTGAGACGGACTTTTTGTTTTTTTGTTTTTTTAACGAGACGGACCTAAGACATTTATCGTTATTTGGTTAAAATGTCATATGTATTGTCGAAATGATACATGTATCCAAAAACAGTCAGCTTATGTGAAATTGAATATGATAAACCAAAGTAAAACAACGATATTGGCAAAAAAAAAAACTAATTCGTTTGTAGATTAATTTTGTTAAAATCAATATATTAAAAATGATATTATATAAAAGTTATTCAAATGATTTGTTGATGTAATAGACGTAAATTAGACTTATAAGATATCATATTGGGAAGCTCTATTCATTTACGTTCATAAAAAAACGTTCATAAATCAGAATTTTGTATAAAAAAAATATGACCATTTAATTCACAATATTCAAGATATATATATATATATATATATATATATATATATATATATATATATATATATATATATATATATATATATTAAAGTGAATAAGACTAAATATATTACAGAAATTAAAATTATATAACATTACTGGTCGACGCGTTTATTTATTTATTTTTACAGAACACAGACACGATTAAAATACATATATGTATATTATAAATTATTTTCACATGTTTCATAAAAACTTACGTTTCTACGACTCGATTTTACGACTCGATTGTACCATCCGTTTTCCATCTCTGTATAGAAACTCGACTTTGACTACATAGTATAATTTGTACACCTAAGTAATCCTATATATAAAAAATTATACATTACAAATAGTAGTCGGTAAAATGTATCATAATTAAATTTCATAACATTTTGTTACGTATTTTAATTAAAAAAATGTTATATTAGACAAACGGATGATATGTTTTTTTTACATATAGAATTTAGATGTTATTTTTAAAAAGAAAATTAAGAAATGTTGGTTTTAACAAAAAAAAAATTATTCTCGTTCGATTTCTTGTTCATTCGGTCGAATCGGCCCGAATGCGATTTGACCACTTGTTCAAATACAATAAAAAAAGTGGTTTTGACAAAAAAAAAATCGACAGACTTCTTGGTTTTAACAAACGGATGATATGTTTTTTTTTTTATTATAATATTTAGATGTTCTTTTCAAAAAAAAAAATAAAGTTAAGAAAATTTAGTTTTGACAACAAAAAAATTCTTCTCGTTCAATTACAAGTTCATCTGGTCGAATCGGCCCGAATGCGATCTGACCACTTGTTCAAATACAATAACAAAGTAAAAAAGTGGTTTTGACAAAAAAAAAATCGGCAGTCTTATTGGTTTTAACAAACGGATGATATGTTTTTTTTTAATTATAAAATTTAGATGTTCTTTTTTAAAAAAAAAAAAGTTAAGAAAATTTAGTTTTGACAACAAAAAGAATTCTTCTCATTCAATTTCAAGTTCATCCGGTCGAATCGGCCCGAATGCGATCTGACCACTTGTTCAAATACAATAACAAAGTAAAAAAGTGGTTTTGACAAAAAAAAAAAAAATCGACAGTCTTCTTGGTTTTAACAAACGGATGATATGTTTTTTTTTTATTATAAAATTTAGATGTTCTTTTTTAAAAAAAGAAAGTTAAGAAAATTTAGTTTTGACAACAAAAAAATTCTTCTCGTTCAATTTCAAGTTCATCTGGTCGAATCGGCCCGAATGCGATCTGACCACTTGTTCAAATACAATAACAAAGTAAAAAAGTGGTTTTGACAAAAAAAAAAAAAATCGGCAGTCTTCTTGGTTTTAAGAAACAGATGATATGTTTTTTTTTAATTATAAAATTTAGATGTTCTTTTTTAAAAAAAATAAAAAAAGTTAAGAAAGTTTAGTTTTGACAACAAAAAAAATTCTTCTCATTCAATTTCAAATTCATCCGGTCGAATCGGCCCGAATGCAATCTGACCACTTGTTCAAATACAATAACAAAGTAGAAAAGTGGTTTTGACAAAAAAAAAAAAAAAAATCTCGACAGTCTTCTTGGTTTTAACAAACGGATGATATGTTTTTTTTTTATTATCAAATTTAGATGTTCTTTTTTAAAAAAAGAAAGTTAAGAAAATTTAGTTTTGACAACAAAAAAATTCTTCTCGTTCAATTTCAAGTTCATCTGGTCGAATCGGCCCGAATGCGATTTGCAAATACAATAACAAAGTAAAAAAGTGGTTTTGACAAAAAAAAAAAAATCGGCAGTCTTATTGGTTTTAACAAACGGATGATATGTTTTTTTTTTAATTATAAAATTTAGATGTTCTTTTTAAAAAAAAAAAAGTTAAGAAAATTTAGTTTTGATTACAAAAAAACTTCTTCTCGTTCAATTTCAAGTTCATCCGGTCGAATCGGCCCGAATGCGATCTGACCACTTGTTCAAATACAATAACAAAGTAAAAAAGTGGTTTTGACAAAAAAAAAAAAAAATCGACAGTCTTCTTGGTTTTAACAAACAGATGATATGTTTTTTTTTAATTATAAAATTTAGATGTTATTTTGTAAAAAGAAAATTACGAAATTTAGGTTTTGACAAAAAAAAAATTATTCTCATTCGATTTCTTGTTCATTCGGTCGAATCGGCCCGAATGAGATCTGACCACTTGTTCAAATACAATAACAAAGTAGAAAAGTGGTTTTGACAAAAAAAAAAAATCTCGACAGTCTTCTTGGTTTTAATAAACGGATGATAAGTTTTTTTTTTATTATAAAATTTAGATGTTCTTTTTTAAAAAAAGAAAGTTAAGAAAATTTAGTTTTGACAACAAAAAAATTCTTCTCGTTCAATTTCAAGTTCATCTGGTCGAATCGGCCCGAATGCGATCTGCAAATACAATAACAAAGTAAAAAAGTGGTTTTGACAAAAAAAAAAAAAATCGGCAGTCTTATTGGTTTTAACAAACGGATGATATGTTTTTTTTTTAATTATAAAATTTAGATGTTCTTTTTTAAAAAAAAAAGTTAAGAAAATTTAGTTTTGACAACAAAAAAAATTCTTCTCGTTCAATTTCAAGTTCATCCGGTCGAATCGGCCCGAATGCGATCTGACCACTTGTTCAAATACAATAACAAAGTAAAAAAGTGGTTTTGACAAAAAAAAAAAAAATCGGCAGTCTTCTTGGTTTTAACAAACAGATGATATGTTTTTTTTTTAATTATAAAATTTAGATGTTATTTTGTAAAAAGAAAATTAAGAAATTTAGGTTTTGACAAAAAAAATTATTCTCATTCGATTTCTTGTTCATTCGGTCGAATCGGCCCGAATGAGATCTGACCACTTGTTCAAATACAATAAAAACGTAAAAAAGTGGTTTTGACAAAAACAAAAAAAAATCTCGACAGTCTTCTTTGTTTTAACTAACGGATGATATGTTTTTTTTTTTTTTTTTATAAAATTTAGATGTTCTTTTTTTTAAAAAAAAGTTAAGAAAATTTAGTTTTGACAACAAAAAAAATTATTCTCGTTCGATTTCAAGTTCATCTGGTCGAATATGCCCGAATGCGATCTGAACACTTGTTCAAATACAATAAAAAAGTGGTTTTGACAAAAAAAAAAAAAAATCTCGGCAGTCTTCTTGGTTTTAAATGATGAAGTGTTTAAATATGGAAGCCTCGAAATCTCCTAAAATAAGCTAGCTTATAATATGATAGTATATGTGTATTTATTGTAAAATATTATAAAAATATATTACAAATATTAATGATGGAATATTGGTTATTAATGAGAATAAATCAGTCATATTTTTTTTTTTTAGTTATAAATAGAATAGTTTTACATGAAAATATTGCTCTCTCCTCTCTTTCTCTCCCCGTTGCATGACCACCTCTCGACTTCAGTGTCAGTTCTACAATGTCTTCAGCACGCGTATCCTTGACAAAGAAGTTGACGACTCCAGAGAGTAAGACTCCATCTCAACGAATCTATAAACGTCAGCGAAAGACCACACCCAAATTAAAATTGTTTCCCGACCCTACCAAGTGGTTGATGATGCTGACCGTGGATATTTGGAAATACATCCTTCGAGTGGTTGGAAGCACCCACCCGGAATCAGTGGCCTGTTTTGCCAGTTGGTAGGTTATTATTTACAATTTTTCTAATTGTTGAATTCGTTACCATTCTAATTTAATCTCTTATTATTTATATATTTCAGCTCAAGGGAGACTAAAACAATAGTGATGCCGGTTGTGGACGATGATGAAGAGAATAAGGGTGACAAAAAAAACGAAACAACTTTGGCTCAAACATTGTCATTGAAGAAGCACTTCTGTAGAGTAGCTAGTTTTTCACTTTCAGTGAAAGTAAGGAACAGTTTTGACATTTGGGGGACCAAATATAAAAACATTGACGCCCGGTGCATGATGGGGGTGTATACAGGTTTTTATACTAACTCCCCAACGGAAGGAATGGCAATCCTCAACCAAGTTGCGCGTGATGACAAGGATCACACCTATCCCTTGGCGATCTATATTGCCAATGTTCTCGAGCGCCTTAGAGAATGCTACAATTCTCCAGCAGTGAATATTTCTGTATGTGTACCACAAACCAGACAATTATATGAAAAAGTTCCCATCTATGCAGTTCACCTTAAATGGATGCTCGTAGCATCAGTTTGCATTTGCAAAAAGTCACATGGCCGTTGGGACCACAAAGTCTGCACTGAGTATGGGGTCGGGCACTATTATACCCACCCACAACATCCGAATGTGTCTCTTCCCATTACTTGTACGGCATGTGTGGCCGACTATGAAACAAACCGATTTAAGTGCGTTTAAGTACGGCATGTGTGGCCGACTACGAAACAAACCGATTAAAGTGCGTTTAGCATTAGTAGGCTGTTTTGCACTTCTAGGGTGATGGTAGGAGTTAAATAAAGTTGGCAATTTCTTGTATTTGTCATCATTTGAATTTAAGTTTTTAATTTTGATGTTTTACTTATATTTTTAATTTAGATAGTCAGGTTTTGCTTTTCGTTTACTACTTAATCTCTATTTTTTTAAGCTCGAACTCGACTCGGTGCATATTCGACGAGTTCGAGCTCGACTCGACTCGACTCGACTCGGCTCAATAAGGTTAAAAAAAAATCAATTAAATTGTACTTGCAGCACATTAGCTCACGACCCTTTCGATTGTAATGTAAATGCAAAGAGAAAAAGAGAAAAACAAATTCAATATCAAGGAATCGAACCTGGGACAACTGGATTTAAGTCCGCATATCAAACCACATAGCTAATAGTCAGTATATATCTTATGATGACTATTAACCACCAAACAGGTACCCAAACCAGGGAACCGCCAAACCTTGCGGGGGCATAATTCGGTTTCCATGTTTGGGGAATAATCGGGCGAATATTTTTTCAAAACGTGAATCTTTATGATTCTCTTCAAGACTTCAATTCCCTGCCGCTGTTTTTGTGTGTTCATCGATCCTTTTCACCATCTTCCTAATAGGCCAAGCATACATTGTTTTTCATCAGCCGTTCGTTTGTTTCTCGCACAGGTTTGTTCTTCTGTTCGTTCTGCTTGTGTTGTTGCTTTTTCATTTGTAATCAGATATTTTTCAGTCAACATCCGCACAGAGTTTTTCACCCGCGTTTTGCGGTTGCCTATTCATTACTAAACAAATATTTTTCGGTTAGCATTATAAATTACAATATATTTGACGCTGCCGATGTTATGCCACAGGAAAAACAATCTGAATATTTGATGAATATGGACGCTGCCGATGGTGAATTTTTCCAAGAACCCGACGGCCCTCCGACGGAATTTGAATCGTTAGACGCTGCATATACTTGGTATTGTGAATTCGCAAAGGATAATGGATTTTCAGTCAGGAAGCACACAAATAGTAAGTCAAGAACGAGTTGTATTGTTACGAGTTACACTTGGGTCTGCTCTAGACAAGGCAAACGAGAGACCAAGTACATCGAGCTTGAAGACCGCACGAGAAATCCAAGAGCAGAGACACGTTGCGAATGTAAAGCAAGACTGAGATGTAAAAACACAGCAAGTAATTCAAAATGCTTTGTTGTCGATTTCAACAATGAACACAATCACGAGCTCACACCGTCTTTCTACAAGCACTACATCACACAATTCAGACATATACCAGATGATGATCTTTTGAAAGTTGAGCTAATGAGGCTCGTTGGAATCCGACTAAGGAGAGCATATGACTATCTTGCAGTTGAAAAGGGAGGCTATGACAATTTGTCATTCCTAATTAGAGATCTCCAGAACAAACTGGCCGAAATAAAAATATTAAAAGGTGGAACTGATGCTAGTAATGCACTTGCATATATGAAGGCCAGGACTGCAACTGACCCATTATTTTACTATAGTCATGAAGTTGGTGCCGATAACAGCTTGACAAGACTCATTTGGATGGATGGTCAATGTAGGGCTACGTACGCAAACTTCGGCGATCTCCTTATTATGGACTCCACATACAAAACCAACGCCTATGGCCATCCATTGGTTTTGATTGGAGGAGTTAGCAACCATCACAAAACTGTGTTATTCGCCTTTGGCATTCTACGGCATGAAGATGTAGCTAGCTACGATTGGCTTCTACGCAAATTTCGTGAGGCCATGAATAATGTTTCTCCTTCAACTGTTAGCTAAGTATATTCTCATACTTAGAAAAATTATCAAGTTAGTTTTATTTTTGAGCATTTCATACTTAGGAAAATTTTTGGCCAAAATCAATTTTTCCTCACTTAGATGAAATCCCGGCATAAATTGGAAGCGTAAGTTATTTAGTTACATTCGTATCACACCCTGGTGCAAGTATGTATTTTTTGAGTATACACCTGTAGCAGAGATAAGTTTATTACTCCCGCCTCAGACGGACGCGTGCCTAGGCACACGTCCGTACTGTTCTGACGTTTACAATTCCTCTATCTCATTAGACAGGGGGCAGAGTCAGAGGCACTCATCCAAGGGTAAGCAAGCATTCAGACAAAGAAGGTAAAATCCCGGTTTCAAATTGCGCGTGTCATACCATCCTAAAATAGAGTCAATCAAGGGTTAGGCCATTGGTTGACTCGGGGGCATGTGATGGATATACGCCCAATTTGAACCCGTTGACCTCCGAACCGTTGTATTTTTATCGTCCCATTTATGATTGCAAATCGAAACTTCAACCCGGACACTTCGCGAGAACACCAACGGCTCGGACGGGGCCGAAGCGCCCGTCCGACAACGAAGGACTCACCTAGGTGAGGTTGGGTGGCCACACCCGACCTCCCCTAGGGGAGATCGGGTCAGCCAACCCGATCTCCCCTAGGGGAGATCGGGTGGACCAACCCGATCTCTCCTAGGAGAGATCGGGTCAGCCGACCCGATCTCTCCTAGGAGAGATCGGGTCGGCCAACCCGATCTCTCCTAGGAGAGATCGGGTTGGCCAACCCGATCTCTCCTAGGAGAGATCGGGTCGGCTGACCCGATCCCTCCTAGGAGGGATGGGGTTGGCCAACCCCACCCTCCCTAGGAGGGGTTGGGTGCCCTCACCCAACCCCTACCCTTGGGGGTCGGATTCCTCCCCCCCCAAGGGTCCCGACACCCCTCTCAGACGCCCATGCTCGGTCCAGTCTGCCTACCTCCTCCGAATCCTAAGGTCTTAATTATATACTTAAAGGTTAATTAATTGTGTTTAGAGGTTAACGATGTCATTAAGTCACCTTAATGACACCGTTGCCTATAAATACCCCACCTTCACAACTCATTTGGGCATCTTGGCTATTTGGACAATTTAGCTCTGACATCTCTCTAGCTTTATCTCTCTAGAAGTATAGTTCTGACTTAGGCATCGGAGAGGGTTCACCAGGCACCACCCCCCCCTCCTCCGTGTCTGGTATTGCCCCTTTTGCAGGGCAAAGGGAGAGAAGAAGAGAAGGAACCAAGGGAAGAAGGAACGGAAGAAGGACATAGGAAAAGACAAGGCGACTTGAGAAGACCGGATCACACACACCCCCCTATAAGGAGTGGGATTAAAGCCGACACCCCGTTGACTGAGATCCCATAACTTAACACTTGGCGCCGTCTGTGGGCTTCGAGCAGAAAGCCTGGCTATCACACGAGCTATGACCAACAGTAGGGTGTCCAGGCCCCAACACCCACCCGGGGGCAATGGGCGGAGAAGAGAACCCATACCTCCAGGGAGGCGGCCTGACCCTGGGAAGCAGCCAATGCATTCAGAGCCCCAAGAAATACCACAACCTCCTCAGCAACAGAACAACCAGGAGGGAGGACCTTCACGCCCAGCTGGGGCTGAGTCCTCCACAGCCTCCACCCCCCGGGCAAGAAGGCCACAGAGAGCAAGAGGACAACAGGGAGTGCCTTCCCACAACACGGCACCCCCTGAGGGATACTATTATGAAGAGCAACCCCAAGGGTACCCGTATGGGATGCCAGCACAAAGAGGTGGCAACCGCGCCCACACAGCATATGCAAGGCAGGCATACACCCAAGGGACTTATACTGAAGCTCATGAGGAGGAGCAGATCCCGGCAGAAGAGCACTACTCGCACCCTCAAGCAGGGCAGCGAGAGGAACAAAGAAGATATCACCAAGAGCCACCCCCAGAGGGAAGGCAAGAATTTGTGCCTCCTAGGCAACAGCAGAGCAACAGGGCTTACACCCCGCTGGGAGAGGAAAGACAAGCAAGACCTCCAAGGAGGCAGGACTTCTATGAAGCACCCCAGCAGGCGTATCAAGGGTACACCTACAGTCCATACCAGCAAAGACAAGGGAACCCAGTAAGCCCAGTTTACAACTACAATGAGTATCAGAGAGGTTATACTCCGGCAGCGGTGATGATCACCCCGGAGGAAATAGAAGCTATGATAACCCGGAAACTGAATGAGTCAAAGAAATCCAGCCTGCATTGCCTAAGTGACAAGACAAACCACCCTTTCACAAGGGAACTGGAGATGAACAGAGTGCCAGACTCCCTGCACACAGTGCAAATTGCAAAGTATAATGGGAAGGGAGACCCCCTAGAACATATCCAGCAGCATGAGGCCTCCCTATTTGGGAGGACCACTGATGAAAGATACAAGGCACTCCTTTTCCCAAACACCCTATCAGGGGTGGCCTCACATTGGTTCTTCAGCCTGCCCTCCGAGAGCATCCACTCATGGGAGCAGCTAAAAGCTAAGTTTCTGCAGAGATACCTAGGGGAGAGGAAACTCCTCAAGGGAACAGGCTCCATTGATGATGTAAAACAAGAATACGATGAAACCCTGGCCAGCTACTACACTAGGTTCAACCAGAATATCGCAGACATCCAGGGAGACATCACTGAGGGGGAGATAATCAGAGCCTTTATCAGAAACTTAGGTCGCTTTGGGTCAACATTGGCTGAAAAGATGGCCAAAAAGCCAGCAAGTACCTTGGAGGAGCTTGCAGGGAGAGTTAAAACGCATATTGACCTTGAGAGGCACAGGGCAAGCAAGAAGGCCAAAATCCAGGCAGCTAAGGAAGATAATCAAAGGCCAAACAAAGGAAAGCCACCCCAGGCACCGCAGCAAGCAAGGCAACAAGAGTGGCGTCCCCCACAGAATACAAGGCAGCAGGAATGGCGTCCGCCACAGCAAAGAAACCAAATGGGTGAACCCTTAAAGGCTAGAGAAATCAATGTCATTAAGTTCATCCCACTGAACGCCACTCCAGCCACCGTACTCAGAGAGATGCGGAACCAAAAGCTATGGTCACCCCCTGCAAGGTGGAGAGCCCCAATGGTAGGAAATCACAAGGATAGATGGTGTGATAACCACGAGGCTTATGGTCACGACACAAATGAATGCTTTAGCTTAAAGCTAAGCATAAACAACATCGTCCAGAGGGGAGAGCTGAAGCAGTTCGTAGACCATGGGGGCAATAGCATGCAGCTAGGGCCACCACAGAAAGACAAGGGCAAGGAAAAGGTAGACTATAACCCCCCACCCAACAAAAGAGGAGTCATCAATATGATACATGGAGGAGCAGCATCAGGTGGCCCAACTGCTAATGCAAGGGAAGTCTATGCATCCAAGCTAAGCTCAGTGCCAAGGTGGAGGAAAAGACCAAGAGAAGGAGAAGAAGTGAAGATAGAGTTCTCGGAGAAGGACAAAAGCCACATCGTCTTTCCACACGATGATGCTCTAGTTATTACTTTAGATATTGATAATTTTGATGTAAAGAGAATTTTGGTGGATGGGGGCAGCTCAGCTGACCTCCTAAGCCTGAGAGTGTTGGAAGAGATAGGGAAAACCAAAGGAGACATCAATCCGGTCAACTTCCCTCTAGTTGGCTTCTCAGGGGCAACAAGCTACCCCCTGGGGATGATAACATTGCCAGTGACCATGGGCCAAGGATGGACCCAGCTGAAGGTAAATGTCAATTTCTTGGTGGTTGAGAGCCTGGGAGCCTACAATGGGATCCTAGGAAGGACAACCATAAATCCATATGAAATAGTGCCATCCACTGTTCACCAGAAGCTGAAGTACATCACGGAGAACGGAGTGGGAGAGGTCCTGGGTGATCAACGTACTGCAAGACAATGCTATGTCAATTCAATGAGACACGGATCACACAGGACAGACACAGTAGCTGTGGTCATGGCAGGAGCCAACCAGGATAAAAGAAAGAGGGGAGGGAGACAAAGGCAAGGAAAGAGGAAGAGTGGAGTGACACTCCGCCTGAGCAGGCAGTTTTTTCAAACAGTGCCTACAAGGAGATACAGGGGCAAGGCTGTGAAGGTGACATCCATACCTTGGCAGCCAGAAACCATAATAGGGAGCAGGACAAGGGACTCCATCCTAAGAGGCTTTCGCTACATAGATGATATTAAGCAAATGCCGCAGGAGTCTATATCAAGTTATTTCCAGAGATTCTTTCATTATGGTGCCAACATGGGCATCACAAGGGGAGAAGCAGTTAGAGCATTCATCAGAAACATGCATCCAAGCTCATTCGAGGCCTATGGAGGGCTCTATGAGATGGTAATGACGAGCACAATGAGAGAGCTCAAGACAAGGCTGGATAGGGCGTTTGAACAAGAAGTGGAACAGTTGGATGAAGTTCCAGAGAAAGGAAGAGAAGCAGACACATTGGGAGGAGGTATCAATTTCACATTCACACCCCTCACACTCAGCATAGAAGAAATCTTCCACAAGCGCCTCAAGCAAGAGCTGCCAGCATGCAGGGAGGAAGGCAAGGCCTTCCTTGGTAAGGATGCACAGGGTTGGTGTGAGTACCATGGGACCTGGGGGCATCAAACCAACAACTGCATGGTGTTGAAGGTGGAAGTGGAAGAAATGATCTACAATGGAAGCTTCAAGGAGTACGTGGCAACAGACACAGTGGCCACCCCATATCCTTAGTTTCATATCTAGCATTTCGCATGTTTTAGCTTTACAAGCTTTTCAAAAAACTCTTGAGAAGGAGAACTCACGAAGTTACTCCAACTCTACAACTATCTTTCATTTCCTACAAAGGATGTCTTGGTGCACCAAGGCATCCCGAGTGTACAAAAACATGAATGCTCCTAAGAGAGTAGTAGTTATTCAAAAGTATTTACCAGTGAATGTGATGTCACAATCACCAAGTTATCCTTACACAGATATGACTTCAAGTCAACAACCTTCGACGCCCCCAAGAGCGTATCTTGAGAGTAGTCTTCGTACTACGACTTTCGACGCCCCCAAGAGCGTATCTTGAGAGTAGTCTTCGTACTACGACATTCGACGCCCCCAAGAGCGTATCTTGAGAGTAGTGTTCATACTACGACCTTCGACGCACCAAGAGCGTATCTTGAGAGTGGTTTCCAAAAACTACGAACTTCGACGCCCCCAAGAGCGTATCTTGAGAGTAGTGTTCATACTACAACCTTCGACGCCCCCAAGAGCGTATCTTGAGAGTAGTTATTACACTACGACTTCGACGCACCAAGAGCGTATCTTGAGAGTGGTTTCCAAAAACTACGAATTCGACGCCCCCAGGAGCGTATCTTGAGGTGGATTTGCAACCCACCAGATTCGACGCCCCCAAGAGCGTATCTTGAGGTAGAAAAAACACTACCAGTTCGACGCCCCCAAGAGCGTATCTTGAGGTAGATTTCAAACTACCAGTTCGACGCCCACCAAGAGCGTATCTTTGGTCTAACCTGAGCCCTCCGGGAGCCTATCCTGTGAAACGTTAAGTGCCGTCCGAGAGCCTGTCTCGTGAACAGTTTGACACCCGTCAAGAAGGTATCGGTGGACTAACCTGTGCCCTCCGGGAGCCTATCCTGTGAAACGTTAAGTGCCGTCCGAGAGCCTGTCTCGTGAACAGTTTGACACCCGTCAAGAAGGTATCGGTGGACTAACCTGTGCCCTCCGGGAGCCTATCCTGTGAAACGTTAAGTGCCGTCCGAGAGCCTGTCTCGTGAAAAGATTTCGACGCCCACCAAGAGCGTATCTTTGGTCTAACAGTACAACGTATACCGTGTAAGGGGTATCAGAAGAGATAATCACACCATGTTTGAAAGGATACCATGTTTTGAAGGATACCATGGTCAGAAGGGTACCATGCTCGGAAGGGTAACATGAGAAAGAAATTTCTAAGTAAAGTAATGTGAAGAACAAGTAATGTTTTTTCTTTATGAAATGGCAGGTAAGACACGAAGGAAAACACGAAAGAAGGATAAGTAAAGGAAACACACCAAGTAAAGAGTTCATACCCAAAGAGCCATACACAAGGCATAGGAAGCCATCATGAGAAGAGATATATACAAAAGCATGAGAAGCACTAATGTAAAGGCAAACAAACCACGTAGTCAACAACATAATGCGGCAAAGGAAAGTAACAACAAACACCATCACAATCTCAAAAGACACTCAACCCGTACAAGGGGAGAAGGAGTGTAGTTATATATACAAGGATAGTATGAGATAAACAAGTCAGTCAGAAGCCTCGGGGGAGTCACCCTCACCACCTGAACCTGAACCTCCAGCGGAAATAGATGAGGAAGAGGAATCTGAGGTACCAATCTCCACAGGTGTAGCATCCACCTGGGCTGGGGCAGCCTCGTCTGCGACAGCAGCCTGACCCACCAGAACAGTCGCGTAGCCAGCGGCATATGGCCCAAAGTCACCAAGGTCACCAAACGGGAACTGAGGATCAATCCGATATATGTGATCAACCAGATACTCACCGAACTGGTTCATCTCCTGAGTGAGACGCGTGCTATAATCGGCGGTGAAGGCAGAGGAGGCTTTATACTCAGATACTGCGACAGCCCTCTCCTCTGCCCGACACTTAGTCTCCAACCTCCGCAGCTCCTCAGAATGGACAGATGCGGCAACCTCAGCTTCCCGGCGCAAACTGCCCACAGTGGTCTCAAGCAAGGACACCTGATCCTGGAGCTCCTGCAGTCTCAAATCAGATATACGCGCCTTCTCGGCAGCAGTGGCGACCTCCGCCTTGAGAGAAACCTGGCTGTCTTCAAGGGTCTTCCTCTCGTCAGATAACTCGAGTACGAGCGAGGACATGTTCACCATGTCAGATATGCCCTAACAATTCAAACAAGGGATGAATAACCGAAAGATAGACATTATGAAAGAAATAAGAGGAAAGCAAAGAACAACTTACAGGTGCATAACGAGAAAGTACCCCTTGAACAAAGCGCCGAGTCTCCCCAGGAGACTTGGGTGGAGCAACACGATCCCCAGGGGGAACAGCACCGCGGAGTACGCGGACACCAACCTCAGGAGTCCGCAAAGAGGAAGTGCTATCGAGGTGGAACTCCTTCAGACCAGCGAAGGGAGTCCACTCAGACCCAATAACATCTTCATCAGTCAGCCGTACGAAATCCTTCCGACTTAAAGTCGGAGGCCCACCTACACAAGCAAAACAAGTCAAAGGATAGTATAAACATAGAAGGATCAGTAATAAGGTAGAGATCATACCTGAGGACCGTGCCCTCGGCCGGGGGGCAGGGGAACCACCACCAGCAGGTCCCTTCCCTTTGTCAGCTAGGGAAGGCACCTCTTCGACCACCATCTCCTTATCACGAGATAGGGTCGGAGGACGAGCAGTGGGCGAAGCAGGATCCACAGCCTTCTTTCTCTTAGCAGCCGAGGCCCCGGCCTCAGAGTCAGATCGCCGTGGTTTGGACTTGGAAGGTCCAGAATCTCTGCCAACGGAGACGACCCGCTCAGTCACCAAGGGGGAACGCCCTAGCAAGATAAGAAAAACAAGATAAGGAAAACATAAGTTACACCATAAAGAAGCAAATAGAAGATAGCATACCAGAGGCTCCAGCCTTCTTCCCAGGCAGGGGGGATTTCTTCAAAGCAGAACTGGAAGGAGCCTTCCTCTTGCTCAGATCAACAGGGGCTCCCTGCATGTTATAGGTTTTTCCATGAAACCAACCTACAAAGGAAAAGCAGAAGGTAAATAAAGATAGAAAGACCAAGTGACATACCGAACCCCCGGAGTCAGGAGTCAGACTGATCCCGGCCTCGTAAAGATCTGTCTCAGTTATTAGAGACACGGGGCAGTAAGACCGGGTCCTGTTGCTCTCGTGAATAATCTTCATAGTCTTCAAATCATCCGAAGAGAACTCTCCAAAAGCAGGCCAACCATCGGATCGATCCTCATTCAAGACCGACCAAGTGACATACCGATCCGTAATGAAGAAATAGTGCTTAGCCCAGTGACTGGCCGAATTGTCAATCTGGGTCACAAAACGGAGGGAGGTATCCCACTCGATCCCACTCAACCCAAAGTCAGAGAATCGGGGATCTTTGAAGGTCGGGTGGCGAGTTACGAAACTCGCGAACCCCACCCTCGTCCGGTACTGGAACCGATAGAAGCATCGGAATAGAGTAAGAGAGTACTTCCAGGAGTACCAATGGCACAATACCCGGAAGCCCACCCAGACGCGGAGGGCACTGGGGGCAAGGTTCACAGGAGAAGTCCTGAAGAACCTGCTCAACTCTATAAGCTCGTCACAGTAAGGCAGTCTCAGCCCGAATCGGATCTGAGAGGGATACACGGCGACCGTCCCTATGGGAGGCTCCGTCACCGTCGCTCGAGTGTTCCCCAAGGAGGGGAGAAAAGGATACAGAGGCTCATCTAGGGGACAGATGTTCCCTAGAGTGACATGTTCGTTGTAATCGGACCTAGTAAGAAGGTTCTCTGACAGGATAGCAAGACCTAAGGCAAAGGTAACAGGAAACCCCCAAAGCACGAATCAAATTTCAACTAACACCCCAATGAAGGCCACAGTACTAAGCTAGCAATAGAAAAGGAAGCAACGCGACCGAAAAGGAAGAGGAAAAAGGGAACTCACTCATCCTTCGGAGAATACGGCGTCTCTGAAGAGTCCGCGTACGTGGACACCACCAGGAGTATAGTACCTGCCACGACACGACGGATATCAGGATAAGAGAAATTCCCGAGGAACCGGAAATACTCTGATACCCGATCAACGACAACAATCAAAGATCCAAGGACACCCAGCAAAGATAGTCAGCACAAGTCAAGAACACTACAGCAACCAAGTCAAATAATTTTATCAAAGCCTAAGGTCGGGTTTTGGAAAAAATTACCATTATACCCTCCAACAAGGATTAATACACCAACGACGGCACGACATCAAATTCAAGACCGAAATAGCCCAATCGGACAAGAAACCATATCCGGACGACCGGCAAACATTTTTCCCCAAAATCCACAACTACCAACGGCTATCTACGGCAATCCCACATTTAATCAAACATCGGCAATCAAATCTCGGCAATCAAGCATTGGCAAACAAATATCAACGATTCAAAAATCGACGTTTTACACGGTAATGGAAAAGAAAAGAGCGGACCTTCGGAAAACCCGACCCGATATGGTAAACGGGTCCGGATTTCGAATTTGAAGACGCCCGAAAATCAGTCCCTCGCCGGAATTTGAGCCACGCCGCCGCCGGAGGTGATTTCGCTTGCCCCGTCGTCGCCGGAGAGCCCCGCGCGTCACGCCGGAGTTGTAGCCCTTCGCCGTTGACAACCCCTGCCGGAGTTGGTGTCGTCGCCGTCAGAGGCGAGTCTGTCGTCGACCGCAGCCGTCCGTCCAGTGCCACGCCGCCGTCGTCGTCGTCGGCCAAGCCGCTGCCCGCCTGAAGTCGAGCCCTCGCCTCCACCTGGGTTCGTCTTCCTCGCCGCCGTCCCGATCAAAGTGCTGGCCGGAATTTCAGGTGCTCACCGGAATTTTGGCCGGCCCTAACCTTGGGGGTGCTCTCAAACTTGCCTTGCTCTCCAAGGGTGAGTGAAAAAAGAAAGATGGTGGCTATGGTGACTCTTGGAGGTATTTCTCTAACTCTCCTCTTTTATGATAAAAGGATGATAGGGTTTTTTAGGGGTTTTAATCACCACCATCCATCTAGCCTTAAGTAAAATCTAAGGGCCAAGGAAAGATCATCTTTTTTATCCCTTTCACCTATAGCTAAGTATATTCTCATACTTAGAAAAATTATCAAGTTAGTTTTATTTTTGAGCATTTCATACTTAGGAAAATTTTTGGCCAAAATCAATTTTTTCTCACTTAGATGAAATCCCGGCATAAATTGGAAGCGTAAGTTATTTAGTTACATTCGTATCACACCCTGGTGCAAGTATGTATTTTTTGAGTATACACCTGTAGCAGAGATAAGTTTATTACTCCCGCCTCAGACGGACGCGTGCCTAGGCACACGTCCGTACTGTTCTGACGTTTACAATTCCTCTATCTCATTAGACAGGGGGCAGAGTCAGAGGCACTCATCCAAGGGTAAGCAAGCATTCAGACAAAGAAGGTAAAATCCCGGTTTCAAATTGCGCGTGTCATACCATCCTAAAATAGAGTCAATCAAGGGTTAGGCCATTGGTTGACTCGGGGGCATGTGATGGATATACGCCCAATTTGAACCCGTTGACCTCCGAACCGTTGTATTTTTATCGTCCCATTTATGATTGCAAATCGAAACTTCAACCCGGACACTTCGCGAGAACACCAACGGCTCGGACGGGGCCGAAGCGCCCGTCCGACAACGAAGGACTCACCTAGGTGAGGTTGGGTGGCCACACCCGACCTCCCCTAGGGGAGATCGGGTCAGCCAACCCGATCTCCCCTAGGGGAGATCGGGTGGACCAACCCGATCTCTCCTAGGAGAGATCGGGTCAGCCGACCCGATCTCTCCTAGGAGAGATCGGGTCGGCCAACCCGATCTCTCCTAGGAGAGATCGGGTTGGCCAACCCGATCTCTCCTAGGAGAGATCGGGTCGGCTGACCCGATCCCTCCTAGGAGGGATGGGGTTGGCCAACCCCACCCTCCCTAGGAGGGGTTGGGTGCCCTCACCCAACCCCTACCCTTGGGGGTCGGATTCCTCCCCCCCCAAGGGTCCCGACACCCCTCTCAGACGCCCATGCTCGGTCCAGTCTGCCTACCTCCTCCGAATCCTAAGGTCTTAATTATATACTTAAAGGTTAATTAATTGTGTTTAGAGGTTAACGATGTCATTAAGTCACCTTAATGACACCGTTGCCTATAAATACCCCACCTTCACAACTCATTTGGGCATCTTGGCTATTTGGACAATTTAGCTCTGACATCTCTCTAGCTTTATCTCTCTAGAAGTATAGTTCTGACTTAGGCATCGGAGAGGGTTCACCAGGCACCACCCCCCCCTCCTCCGTGTCTGGTATTGCCCCTTTTGCAGGGCAAAGGGAGAGAAGAAGAGAAGGAACCAAGGGAAGAAGGAACGGAAGAAGGACATAGGAAAAGACAAGGCGACTTGAGAAGACCGGATCACACACACCCCCCTATAAGGAGTGGGATTAAAGCCGACACCCCGTTGACTGAGATCCCATAACTTAACAGTCAACGTAGTGCTGGTTGAATTTTTACAGCGAGTATATGGTCAAGACCGATATAACTGCACTGACACGTGGAGTATTACTGACAGTTACGCCGGGAAAATGGATTGATATGGAGGTAACATATTTTGTCATTATGTGAATTGTTGGAGGAAAATAAAGAGTTAGTGTCTGACATGGGTAGGTTTTGTTTTTTTTCCAGATAATAGATAATGTTGCTCACCTAAGAAACTCAACACAAAGAGAAGATGGTAAATGGTGCTATTGGTACTTACCTACATGGATTCCGGTAAGCATTATGTTGATTTTTTGTTTTTTTTGATTTTTTTAAATCTTGTTTATGTATCATCAGGTATTAGTTTGATGAAAATGAAGATTGGATAAAGATATGTTATATGACTTAAGTTGCGTTATGTGGTAGTATTAATAGTAGGTATTGTTCCTATTCATTAAAAACATGAGTGTTATTCTCGTTCATAAAAACATGATGTAATTTTTGAGTGAAGAAGTGATGACATCTTTAGGGTTTGAATTTGGCGGATGATAGTTGCATCTAATACAGAACTGATGAAGTCGTTGTAAGGTATTGGTAACTACGTACATTGATTTCAACAAAATATTATTAGAATTTTTTGTTAAATGTACCATAACCTAAAGGTCTTATGAATGTGTATATAATGGAATTGTTATTTTGTTGTAGAGTCTAATTCGTGGTGGCAGTGCGTTTGAAAAAATGTTGAATCATATCTCACCAAATTGGATGGGTGGTGATATTGCTCAATGTGAAAGGGTAAGTGGTTTATATTAATTAAGTTGATGTATGACTTTCATGTAATTGATTTTCGGCCGTGTGTTGTATATATATAGATATACATCCCTATGAACGATGGAGGAACACACTGGTACCTTATGGTTGTATCATTTGTTGATCGCGCTGTATTTTATCTGGATACATTGCCGCTTAACTTAGAGAAAAGGAAGAGTGACTGTTATGTAGTGGTTAGTAACCTAAAATCTCTCAAATGGTAAAGTTAATGTTGAGTCTTTGCTTATATGTTTAATTTTCAAGTAGTTGTCGTTTATCCAAGAGTACTTTGTCATCATGGGAGGGAAAAGTACGTGTAGACCGGGGAGTGTGAACAATGATGATGTTATCAACTTGAAGGACTGGGAGGTTGTTACTCCTAATAATGTTCCAAATCAACAAGTTTTTGAAGATAGGTAGGCAACAAGTATTCATGAACCACATTGTTCGTAGTCTTGACTCTTGACTTAAAGATATATTATGTTATTTGGTTTATTTTGCAGTTCTAACTGTGGTATATATGTCATCCATTTCATGACTGACCCGTCTCAAATTCCTTACATTACACCTTGGACAGTAAGTTGTATATACGTACGTAGTTATGTTATTTTGTACGTAAAAGTTTTTTCAGGGTATGTGTGATATTATAGATAAATTCATCTTTATGATACCTAGTATGCTTGAATATTTGTATATGTATTATTTATTGGTGAACTGATTCTGAATATGTACTAATTGTCTTAACAGGTTGTAACTGCTAAACATCGGCTAAAGATTATTGCTTGTTTGATCCTATGGCGGAAGAATAATATCAATGGTAGAGTTAATAAGCGGTCGGAGAGCTACATATAACTGATTGTATTTATATTAAAGTAAAGTTTTAAAAAAAAAAAATTGAAATAAGTAAGTACAAAAATATACAAGTATTAGATTATTGCGATGGTGGTAATTTGAGACGGACTTTTTGTTTTTTTGTTTTTTTAACGAGACGGACCTAAGACATTTATCGTTATTTGGTTAAAATGTCATATGTATTGTCGAAATGATACATGTATCCAAAAACAGTCAGCTTATGTGAAATTGAATATGATAAACCAAAGTAAAACAACGATATTGGCAAAAAAAAAAACTAATTCGTTTGTAGATTAATTTTGTTAAAATCAATATATTAAAAATGATATTATATAAAAGTTATTCAAATGATTTGTTGATGTAATAGACGTAAATTAGACTTATAAGATATCATATTGGGAAGCTCTATTCATTTACGTTCATAAAAAAACGTTCATAAATCAGAATTTTGTATAAAAAAAATATGACCATTTAATTCACAATATTCAAGATATATATATATATATATATATATATATATATATATATATATATATATATATATATATATATATATATATATTAAAGTGAATAAGACTAAATATATTACAGAAATTAAAATTATATAACATTACTGGTCGACGCGTTTATTTATTTATTTTTACAGAACACAGACACGATTAAAATACATATATGTATATTATAAATTATTTTCACATGTTTCATAAAAACTTACGTTTCTACGACTCGATTTTACGACTCGATTGTACCATCCGTTTTCCATCTCTGTATAGAAACTCGACTTTGACTACATAGTATAATTTGTACACCTAAGTAATCCTATATATAAAAAATTATACATTACAAATAGTAGTCGGTAAAATGTATCATAATTAAATTTCATAACATTTTGTTACGTATTTTAATTAAAAAAATGTTATATTAGACAAACGGATGATATGTTTTTTTTACATATAGAATTTAGATGTTATTTTTAAAAAGAAAATTAAGAAATGTTGGTTTTAACAAAAAAAAAATTATTCTCGTTCGATTTCTTGTTCATTCGGTCGAATCGGCCCGAATGCGATTTGACCACTTGTTCAAATACAATAAAAAAAGTGGTTTTGACAAAAAAAAAATCGACAGACTTCTTGGTTTTAACAAACGGATGATATGTTTTTTTTTTTATTATAATATTTAGATGTTCTTTTCAAAAAAAAAAATAAAGTTAAGAAAATTTAGTTTTGACAACAAAAAAATTCTTCTCGTTCAATTACAAGTTCATCTGGTCGAATCGGCCCGAATGCGATCTGACCACTTGTTCAAATACAATAACAAAGTAAAAAAGTGGTTTTGACAAAAAAAAAATCGGCAGTCTTATTGGTTTTAACAAACGGATGATATGTTTTTTTTTAATTATAAAATTTAGATGTTCTTTTTTAAAAAAAAAAAAGTTAAGAAAATTTAGTTTTGACAACAAAAAGAATTCTTCTCATTCAATTTCAAGTTCATCCGGTCGAATCGGCCCGAATGCGATCTGACCACTTGTTCAAATACAATAACAAAGTAAAAAAGTGGTTTTGACAAAAAAAAAAAAAATCGACAGTCTTCTTGGTTTTAACAAACGGATGATATGTTTTTTTTTTATTATAAAATTTAGATGTTCTTTTTTAAAAAAAGAAAGTTAAGAAAATTTAGTTTTGACAACAAAAAAATTCTTCTCGTTCAATTTCAAGTTCATCTGGTCGAATCGGCCCGAATGCGATCTGACCACTTGTTCAAATACAATAACAAAGTAAAAAAGTGGTTTTGACAAAAAAAAAAAAAATCGGCAGTCTTCTTGGTTTTAAGAAACAGATGATATGTTTTTTTTTAATTATAAAATTTAGATGTTCTTTTTTAAAAAAAATAAAAAAAGTTAAGAAAGTTTAGTTTTGACAACAAAAAAAATTCTTCTCATTCAATTTCAAATTCATCCGGTCGAATCGGCCCGAATGCAATCTGACCACTTGTTCAAATACAATAACAAAG
The DNA here is from genome assembly GCA_036873135.1 of Clarkia xantiana subsp. parviflora. Lineage (NCBI taxonomy): Eukaryota > Viridiplantae > Streptophyta > Magnoliopsida > Myrtales > Onagraceae > Clarkia > Clarkia xantiana. The sequence continues at coordinate 17,298,567 of JAPTYO010000001.1, forward strand.
TAGAAAAGTGGTTTTGACAAAAAAAAAAAAAAAAATCTCGACAGTCTTCTTGGTTTTAACAAACGGATGATATGTTTTTTTTTTATTATCAAATTTAGATGTTCTTTTTTAAAAAAAGAAAGTTAAGAAAATTTAGTTTTGACAACAAAAAAATTCTTCTCGTTCAATTTCAAGTTCATCTGGTCGAATCGGCCCGAATGCGATTTGCAAATACAATAACAAAGTAAAAAAGTGGTTTTGACAAAAAAAAAAAAATCGGCAGTCTTATTGGTTTTAACAAACGGATGATATGTTTTTTTTTTAATTATAAAATTTAGATGTTCTTTTTAAAAAAAAAAAAGTTAAGAAAATTTAGTTTTGATTACAAAAAAACTTCTTCTCGTTCAATTTCAAGTTCATCCGGTCGAATCGGCCCGAATGCGATCTGACCACTTGTTCAAATACAATAACAAAGTAAAAAAGTGGTTTTGACAAAAAAAAAAAAAATCGACAGTCTTCTTGGTTTTAACAAACAGATGATATGTTTTTTTTTAATTATAAAATTTAGATGTTATTTTGTAAAAAGAAAATTACGAAATTTAGGTTTTGACAAAAAAAAAATTATTCTCATTCGATTTCTTGTTCATTCGGTCGAATCGGCCCGAATGAGATCTGACCACTTGTTCAAATACAATAACAAAGTAGAAAAGTGGTTTTGACAAAAAAAAAAATCTCGACAGTCTTCTTGGTTTTAATAAACGGATGATAAGTTTTTTTTTTATTATAAAATTTAGATGTTCTTTTTTAAAAAAAGAAAGTTAAGAAAATTTAGTTTTGACAACAAAAAAATTCTTCTCGTTCAATTTCAAGTTCATCTGGTCGAATCGGCCCGAATGCGATCTGCAAATACAATAACAAAGTAAAAAAGTGGTTTTGACAAAAAAAAAAAAAATCGGCAGTCTTATTGGTTTTAACAAACGGATGATATGTTTTTTTTTTAATTATAAAATTTAGATGTTCTTTTTTAAAAAAAAAAGTTAAGAAAATTTAGTTTTGACAACAAAAAAAATTCTTCTCGTTCAATTTCAAGTTCATCCGGTCGAATCGGCCCGAATGCGATCTGACCACTTGTTCAAATACAATAACAAAGTAAAAAAGTGGTTTTGACAAAAAAAAAAAAATCGGCAGTCTTCTTGGTTTTAACAAACAGATGATATGTTTTTTTTTTAATTATAAAATTTAGATGTTATTTTGTAAAAAGAAAATTAAGAAATTTAGGTTTTGACAAAAAAAATTATTCTCATTCGATTTCTTGTTCATTCGGTCGAATCGGCCCGAATGAGATCTGACCACTTGTTCAAATACAATAAAAACGTAAAAAAGTGGTTTTGACAAAAACAAAAAAAAATCTCGACAGTCTTCTTTGTTTTAACTAACGGATGATATGTTTTTTTTTTTTTTTATAAAATTTAGATGTTCTTTTTTTTAAAAAAAAGTTAAGAAAATTTAGTTTTGACAACAAAAAAAATTATTCTCGTTCGATTTCAAGTTCATCTGGTCGAATATGCCCGAATGCGATCTGAACACTTGTTCAAATACAATAAAAAAGTGGTTTTGACAAAAAAAAAAAAAAATCTCGGCAGTCTTCTTGGTTTTAAATGATGAAGTGTTTAAATATGGAAGCCTCGAAATCTCCTAAAATAAGCTAGCTTATAATATGATAGTATATGTGTATTTATTGTAAAATATTATAAAAATATATTACAAATATTAATGATGGAATATTGGTTATTAATGAGAATAAATCAGTCATATTTTTTTTTTTTAGTTATAAATAGAATAGTTTTACATGAAAATATTGCTCTCTCCTCTCTTTCTCTCCCCGTTGCATGACCACCTCTCGACTTCAGTGTCAGTTCTACAATGTCTTCAGCACGCGTATCCTTGACAAAGAAGTTGACGACTCCAGAGAGTAAGACTCCATCTCAACGAATCTATAAACGTCAGCGAAAGACCACACCCAAATTAAAATTGTTTCCCGACCCTACCAAGTGGTTGATGATGCTGACCGTGGATATTTGGAAATACATCCTTCGAGTGGTTGGAAGCACCCACCCGGAATCAGTGGCCTGTTTTGCCAGTTGGTAGGTTATTATTTACAATTTTTCTAATTGTTGAATTCGTTACCATTCTAATTTAATCTCTTATTATTTATATATTTCAGCTCAAGGGAGACTAAAACAATAGTGATGCCGGTTGTGGACGATGATGAAGAGAATAAGGGTGACAAAAAAAACGAAACAACTTTGGCTCAAACATTGTCATTGAAGAAGCACTTCTGTAGAGTAGCTAGTTTTTCACTTTCAGTGAAAGTAAGGAACAGTTTTGACATTTGGGGGACCAAATATAAAAACATTGACGCCCGGTGCATGATGGGGGTGTATACAGGTTTTTATACTAACTCCCCAACGGAAGGAATGGCAATCCTCAACCAAGTTGCGCGTGATGACAAGGATCACACCTATCCCTTGGCGATCTATATTGCCAATGTTCTCGAGCGCCTTAGAGAATGCTACAATTCTCCAGCAGTGAATATTTCTGTATGTGTACCACAAACCAGACAATTATATGAAAAAGTTCCCATCTATGCAGTTCACCTTAAATGGATGCTCGTAGCATCAGTTTGCATTTGCAAAAAGTCACATGGCCGTTGGGACCACAAAGTCTGCACTGAGTATGGGGTCGGGCACTATTATACCCACCCACAACATCCGAATGTGTCTCTTCCCATTACTTGTACGGCATGTGTGGCCGACTATGAAACAAACCGATTTAAGTGCGTTTAAGTACGGCATGTGTGGCCGACTACGAAACAAACCGATTAAAGTGCGTTTAGCATTAGTAGGCTGTTTTGCACTTCTAGGGTGATGGTAGGAGTTAAATAAAGTTGGCAATTTCTTGTATTTGTCATCATTTGAATTTAAGTTTTTAATTTTGATGTTTTACTTATATTTTTAATTTAGATAGTCAGGTTTTGCTTTTCGTTTACTACTTAATCTCTATTTTTTTAAGCTCGAACTCGACTCGGTGCATATTCGACGAGTTCGAGCTCGACTCGACTCGACTCGACTCGGCTCAATAAGGTTAAAAAAAAATCAATTAAATTGTACTTGCAGCACATTAGCTCACGACCCTTTCGATTGTAATGTAAATGCAAAGAGAAAAAGAGAAAAACAAATTCAATATCAAGGAATCGAACCTGGGACAACTGGATTTAAGTCCGCATATCAAACCACATAGCTAATAGTCAGTATATATCTTATGATGACTATTAACCACCAAACAGGTACCCAAACCAGGGAACCGCCAAACCTTGCGGGGGCATAATTCGGTTTCCATGTTTGGGGAATAATCGGGCGAATATTTTTTCAAAACGTGAATCTTTATGATTCTCTTCAAGACTTCAATTCCCTGCCGCTGTTTTTGTGTGTTCATCGATCCTTTTCACCATCTTCCTAATAGGCCAAGCATACATTGTTTTTCATCAGCCGTTCGTTTGTTTCTCGCACAGGTTTGTTCTTCTGTTCGTTCTGCTTGTGTTGTTGCTTTTTCATTTGTAATCAGATATTTTTCAGTCAACATCCGCACAGAGTTTTTCACCCGCGTTTTGCGGTTGCCTATTCATTACTAAACAAATATTTTTCGGTTAGCATTATAAATTACAATATATTTGACGCTGCCGATGTTATGCCACAGGAAAAACAATCTGAATATTTGATGAATATGGACGCTGCCGATGGTGAATTTTTCCAAGAACCCGACGGCCCTCCGACGGAATTTGAATCGTTAGACGCTGCATATACTTGGTATTGTGAATTCGCAAAGGATAATGGATTTTCAGTCAGGAAGCACACAAATAGTAAGTCAAGAACGAGTTGTATTGTTACGAGTTACACTTGGGTCTGCTCTAGACAAGGCAAACGAGAGACCAAGTACATCGAGCTTGAAGACCGCACGAGAAATCCAAGAGCAGAGACACGTTGCGAATGTAAAGCAAGACTGAGATGTAAAAACACAGCAAGTAATTCAAAATGCTTTGTTGTCGATTTCAACAATGAACACAATCACGAGCTCACACCGTCTTTCTACAAGCACTACATCACACAATTCAGACATATACCAGATGATGATCTTTTGAAAGTTGAGCTAATGAGGCTCGTTGGAATCCGACTAAGGAGAGCATATGACTATCTTGCAGTTGAAAAGGGAGGCTATGACAATTTGTCATTCCTAATTAGAGATCTCCAGAACAAACTGGCCGAAATAAAAATATTAAAAGGTGGAACTGATGCTAGTAATGCACTTGCATATATGAAGGCCAGGACTGCAACTGACCCATTATTTTACTATAGTCATGAAGTTGGTGCCGATAACAGCTTGACAAGACTCATTTGGATGGATGGTCAATGTAGGGCTACGTACGCAAACTTCGGCGATCTCCTTATTATGGACTCCACATACAAAACCAACGCCTATGGCCATCCATTGGTTTTGATTGGAGGAGTTAGCAACCATCACAAAACTGTGTTATTCGCCTTTGGCATTCTACGGCATGAAGATGTAGCTAGCTACGATTGGCTTCTACGCAAATTTCGTGAGGCCATGAATAATGTTTCTCCTTCAACTGTAATCACAGACGGTGACAAAGCTATGGCTGCTGCCATTGCCAAAGTTTTCAACGAGTCAAAACATCGCCAATGTGCGTGGCACATCCAACAAAATGCTGACCAAAAACTTGGACAACACCCTTTCAAGAAGGAATTGAAGAATTTCATCTATGCTTGTATGTCAAGGTCCGAATATGAATCCCGCTGGGAGAAAGCTCTTGCCGAGCACGAATTTACAGAAAACACATACAATTGGTTGAGAGACCTCCATGGAAGACGTGAATTTTGGTCGACGACGTTTAACCGGGGTTTTTTCTGTGCAGAAGCTCGTACGATGCAGCGTATTGAGGGCATGAATGCAATTGTAAAAGAAGGGTTGGTTGGAACACTTCCTATTGTTGATTTGCTTGAATACGTCGATATTATGCTGCAAAAAACGAGAGCTTGCAATGGCTATGCGGAGTACCTGTCGATGTCTCGAGTGCCAATTGCAACCACCGTGCTCAAGGAAGTTGAACGGCATGCCCACTCCATTTTCACGCCGGAATCAATGAAGAGAATTGTTGACATAATCAATCTCATGGGAGGCACCGTGGCTACTCCGGTAGTGAATGCTAATTCGGGAAGTGTCCATAAGTATGTTGTCACGGACCATGGGTGGGAAAGTGAGTGGGTAGTTGAATACAACTCTGTCTCAGGAGAACTCAAATGTGATTGCTTGTTTTTCGAAAGTGTCGGTTTCCCATGTCAACATGCTTTTTCAGTTATGAAACATGAGAAACTGCATAGAATTCCCGAAAATCTGATAAAGGCAAGATGGAAAAAGATGCCAATCAACGCACCTAACCCTCCAAAGGTATTTTCAGATGTTCCTCCAACTGAGCATGAGTGATTAGCTGCACTAACTGCGGTAGCAAGTCAAGCAATATACCCGGGATGGAAGGATCCAAGCAAATATCTTTCGACATTAAATGCGCAGCTCCTTCTGGTTAAAGCAAATGGGCCCCCTAAAAAAAAAAAAACCAGCATCAGAAGCAACTGATTGTGTTCAAAATCCACCGAAGTCGACCACAAAAAGAGCACGGAGTAGATTCCAGGGTAGGCGTTCTCGACAAGGGGTACGAATAAACATCAGTTTGAGAAGGCAACAGAAAATGGTAATGTCGATAATGCATTCGTGAATGATCCGACGTTGCACAAAGAACCCGATGAGGCAGCTCAGACCGTTGACCGTCAACCTGGTCATGATCTTGATATCGATTCTCTATCGGAGACTGTACCTCAAAGCGTTGAAGTTCCCCCGATTCATGCTCCTGTGTTTGATTCTCTATCGGAGACTGTACCTCAAACCGTTGAAGCTCCTTCGATTCATGCTCCTGTGTTTGCTTCTCTATCGGAGACCCCGTTAGGCACGAACCCACCACAACCAGATACTACAGCAGGAGTTTCCAAAAGTACCTCCATTCATCCGACTATATTATTATCTCAGTGGCCAATTGATGATAATCCATACTTTTACTACCCATCATTCACACTCTTGGAGAGACCTAGGTATATATTATTATGGTATATATATTAGAATAAATATTAATGTTTGAACTTTTGCCTTGTCTTACAAAACGAACACTTTTCAGTTTACCATATGGTGGGAAGGGCTAATGAGCGGTACAGCTACTATAGCAGTGTCATATATCAAGGTATGTGGAACTTTTTTTGTAGTATTTATCCAGATTACTTGAAATTAATAGTTTTACAAATGCTAATTATAACTGTTATTCTTTTACAGTTTGCTGATTCTTCATCATCGAGTTCAACAACTGACTATGCAGTGATGATCAATTCTACCATTTGATTCCAAGAGCGTTCTTCTACATGCTCGGTCACTTTACCGCAATGTTGTCACTTTACCGCAATGCTGTCGGGTTTGGTGTATGGTGTTGTCAGATCGAAATTTCCGTCAGTCGTAGCTTTGATAGTGTGTTGTTTGACTTAGATCTTGGATCTGTCCCTGACTTAAAAGCTGATCTGGTGAAATCTTTTTCAACTATACCTTTTTCTTTTCATTCATGATAACAAAAATACATTTTTCTTTTCATTCATGATAAGAAAAATCTGCGCTACACTGTATTTGATCCGCTTTTGATATGGTCTGGTCAAATTTATTCTTATATGTGAATGCTCCCCGGTAATTATTCTTCAGCGATGAATCATCGTGTTTGGACACTCCATTGAAGATGGTCTCTTTGAATCAGACTTCAGAGCTTAGATATGTTGTCTTTACTTTTACTGCAGTATATAAGTAGTTATGCCAAGTTGCAACCTGTATAATTTCATATATAATGTAGTTACTTTTCAATTCCCAAATTTGCAGTGTTTCCTAAGTATGAGAAACCAAGATATGAACATTCTCTTCTTTTTAAAACATTACATTATGATATGACAAAAAAAAACATTACATTATGATAACTCTAATATGAAACTTTATGATTCAACTCGAACAATGGATTTGTTTTGATTTCCTGTTTCATTTCAGCTTCAAATCATTTCTTGTGAACCAATGATGTCATTTTAACTGTAATGCTGTCATTATACAGAAATGCTGTCAATTTACAGCAACATATTTCCTTAAGTTTTTGAATCCTAAGAAGGATTTTATCATGCTGTCATTTTTGAATGCTGTTATTTTACAGCAATGCTGTCAATTTACAGCAATAAGTCAATGTGCAAATTTCCATCAGTTTTTAAATCCTAAGAAGGATTTTATCACGCTGTCATTTTTAAGCAATGTTGTTATTTTACAGCAATGCTGTCATTTTACAGCAATTACTTCATGTGCAGATTTACCAAAGTTAAGAATGAATGTTCTGCATCGTGCTGTCAATTTACAACAACGCTGTCAATTTACAACAATGTAGTCATTTTACAGCAACCAAACATGCAACTTGAAAGCAAATGTTCTCAAATTCTTGCAGCAGCAACGTACAGAAAAAACTGTCACCAACCAACCAACCAAATGTAATTTGTTTTTGTCTCCCCACACTCTTCAGACAACAATAGAAGAATATGCTAATACAAAGACAGAATTATACTCATATATCACCCTCCCACTTAGACTATGTCTAATATCCAGTTATCCACCCAACTCCACCTCCCTCCCCATTCCAACTCCAATTACAACTGCAACCGAGGATGCACCCTTTTTCTTAACCGCAGCAAAAAGAAATACGCATCAGTAGATGGGCAAGGCACCACGGCCATAGTAGTCAGCACCTGGGGCACTAGAAAATTCGATTTTGTAGGAATCGTCATATTAGTCCTGACTCGGACTCATTTCTCTTTTGTAGTAGCAAAGACCCCAAGCTGTACGTCCACCTGTAGGCACTCCATACCCGCCTGCATATAATTTTGCAACTATCATATCAACTGCTGCAAGTACCTTCAACTATTGATAATAATCATGATAAAACAGTAAATACATTACAACCACATGACTAAAACTATATAGTTCTTTAAGAAATTATGGGAATCAACATAGTAGAGCAAGCCAACACCATTTGATGTGCATTTTATTCATTAGAGAATGAATTCAACCAACAAAAGTTTACCATTAAAAAAAGTGAATTCTAGACATCAAAAGTGAAGCTAGTGATCGCTCTCTTTATATAATTACCGGTAATTTAATCAAAACGAGCAACATTGTCATGGAGAACACACAAGTTCAGTTCAGAGTTCAAACCTACTTACTAAACCTTCAATTCCAAGCCCATAAATCAATTGGACAAGCTAGATCAAAAGGAAAACATCCAGACCACAATTTATAATTTTTTTTGTTTGTAAAAATGTTTGATAATTCTTATAGTCATCTAATCTGGTAGTAATAATCATATGTCATCCAACTACAAAAGTGTGTCAAGATATGAGCTATTATCAGTTCTGTCAGTTTGAAACTGACTGCAACTGAGAAGCATACATAAATCAAGTCTTCTAGGAATTTAATAGACCCTGTGGCAACCCTCTGCTTTATGTCTCTTGCTATGGAAAAGAAAATTTGCTCCACATTTAGGTTCATTTTTATACCATGCATATTTCCACAAAAATACCCATGTTTCTTTCATTTATAGCCAACCAATCAAAATCAATGTCATTTTACCCACATTTTTTGGCCTTTTGCAGTTAGCACAGCCTAAACCCAAGAATCAAAAAACCGAGTGAGGCAATCATATTCATATCACACGTCTTTGTCACTTTCTATACATAGTTTAGAGAGAGCATACCCTTTTACTTTCATCAATGTCAGCTTTGTTGCCTTCCAGAATCTTGTTGACATTACCGGACGCATGTTGTTCAATCTTTTGAATCCATTTCCTAATGTCTGTACAATGCAACACACACATAAACATATCACGTACCACAACAGAATAAATGTGGTTGAGTATTATGCAGTGTTGAGCAATCCATAAGACAAAATTCCTGCACGCGAATTGAACTAGTCAATTACTGCACGCGAATTGAACTAGTTATCAATTATCAGAAATCAAAATATGCCCTAAAATACCAGTTTCTCAACAATTCAAGTTCTGTGAAAAGGTATAACTACATTTAACTATACATGATACCGAACAACATAGAATCATACACTTGCTATGTGGTCAATGTCCTTACCTCACAACCTCTCGAAGAAATACCTCCCTGTGTTACTGCGTCGATTGCCTTTAAAGATCTAGTTGGAGCAGATTGATGGCGGCTCTGAGGGGCGTGGTTCACCTGTGTGCTAATTCGTGGTTCTGCTTGGCAAAAGATCGAGCATTTAACGTGCATTGCTATTCGGGTTTGACTTCGCATATTAGTAGAGTTGATTGTAGCCAAATTTCGCAGCTCATGAAGCATGGGAAGCGTGCATTTCTGGTTGATACTTTGGCGCTAGTACGTTTTGTCTTCATCAATGAATGAATGCTCTTCAGATTCCAAATTATGAATGCTCTTCGGGTCACTCAATTGAAAAATCAAGCAGTTCCAACAAATTAAATTAAGATTGTAAAAAAGTCATCAATTTGATAATCAATTAGTTGTAGAACAAGGAAACCTCAGCCTGATACTTGAACTTCTCTCCAGAAGATTCTGGAGCCTCTTTCTCAGCAACCACCGCCTCGCATAGGACGGTGATACAATTGCTCGTGTTTTCAAGCTACCCCTTTAACCCAGCACAGGCGAATCCCTTCATTAGCTCATTCTGCGGCAGACACGCACATTCCTCTAGCTAACTGTCATGGTCTTGGTGGCGGGGTTTCGCAATGAAGAAGACGAGGGAAACGGGTCTCCTAAAGCAGCAACTAAAATACAATAACTTTACTCAAGGCTTTGACTCTTCTTGACAGAAAAAAGAGACGGCGTCAATGTTCCGGGTTTTACCCGTTTTATAAAGTAACGGACCATTCAAATTGGATTACAAATAAAAACACAATAATTACACACAGACCCCTCCGTAAATTCGGCATGCTCTCTACATCTCTCTTACTTGTGGGCCCCCATTACTCAAAGCACCGATGCTTTGATATGATTCTAGGCGTTCGCATCTTATTGGTATGTGTTGGAATATGAATTATATTGCAAATGACTGGTATTACTGAATGAAGAAGAGTTATTCAGTAATAGGAGTGCATATATATATATATTAATTATAATAATTAAATATGTGTATCAAAATTATTATGGTATATAAAAATATATTACAGTGTGTACATAATTAAAATTAGAAAACATGTAAAAGTTTGCATATATGTATCATTGTGATATTGGAAAAAAAGAAGTCATTGTGATATACCTATATACGTTTCATTTATTTATTTATTAAGATATTCTTATAGAAGGTGCATATAATCTGTAATTATGTATTATTTATTATAGTGATTGTTTTTAATAATTTATTTATAGTAATATTTTTTTTTTTTGCCAAGTAATATATAATTATTCAGTAGAGGAAAAATAGCTCAAGTAGAATGTTTCTAGAAGTTCCAAAACCGCATCACCCCGAAAATAGACACACACAAGAAACAAGAGAGAGATGCGAAATAAAAGGGGATGTTATTTAATTATTTATTGTTTAAAATTTATTTATTATTTTTATATGATGATAAATAAAATTAATACTAAAAAAAACCTAAGAGATAGGGTTTGTCATTAATAAGCTTCTTTCTTCTATGTGAAATCTGGTTGTATAAGAAAGCTATTGTATTGAATTGATTTGGATTTAGATTTAGATTTCGTCATATCTTCTTCTTCTTCCTTCAACTTCTTTGGTAATCAAAATTCTCCTCCATCCCTATATAATTCCAGAAGACAGACAGACCGACCTATACATACACACACTCCATCCATGTATAAATAAAGTGAAATTAAGTGTTGGTGGAGGAAATCACAGGTGTTGCACTCTTTTTCACCTCCCACCATTACTTTTCTCCTTTCTCTACCAAACTGCTGTCACTGCTCCTCTACAGACTCTTCTTCTGTTAGTATCTCTCTCTTCTCTCTACCTAGGTTTTCTTTTCGTGATCTTCTTCTACCTCCTAGCTGAAATCGTGTGGTAATCAGCGACGAACGAACGAACGATTCAATCGATCGCACAAACCGATTTCAGCGTTAATTATCTTGTAGTTTTATTTTCAAAACAGATTCATGAATCATTACTTACGTATACGGCTGTTCCTCACGCAATTAATGTCCACCGTTATTTAATTTGGTTCCCTAAAATCTTAACTATTTCCATTTTACTGGTTCAATTCAACAGATTCTTGTTGGATATATATATATATATGATCCAGACAAACCCTAGATTTTAAAGAGAGAGAATCGAAGCGTGTAGCAGCGCCGCCATGTCAGAAACAGGCCGAAGCAGATCGGCTAATAGTAGCAAGAAGAGCGGTGATGACAAAAAATCGAGTACGGACCAGAAGGTGTCGTTTCTGAAGCTCTTCTCATTTGCAGACAGATTGGACGTCATCTTGATGGTGGTTGGCACGGTGGCGGCCGTGGCCAATGGGATGACGCAGCCTCTTATGACCCTTATCTTCGGGAAGATGATCAATTCATTTGGCGCCTCTGATCAATCCGAGGTCGTTAAACAAGTTTCTAAGGTACGTACGAACGTACAACCCTATCTATTTACACCCAATTCAATTCAATTCAGTTCATGCTTCAGTTCATCGTCGTTTATTTACATACAGTTTACTATACGTTTAGATAATATATATTTCATTATTGGGAATGAAAGAAAAATTATTAACTTGCGTTGGAATTTGGTCATAATTAATTTAGGTTATCTTTTTTTTTTTGGTTGAAATTTTAGCGTATCTTTATTTTGGGGTTTTAATTATTCTGGTAAAGATCTGAGATTTTATTTGTAATAATTCAACTTTGAGAATTTAGAATGAAATATGCTTTTGGCCATATTATATGTGCGAAATATTTCCCTACAACTAGATTTAACTGGACCGCTAAAGTGAGTTGTGTTTCCAACGGCGAATCGAGTTTGAATTTTGCCGGAAACACCGTCCAAAATTACGAAAATAATTTTGTATATACAAAAAATAATATTAAATTGCTATTAAAACTACTAAGTTTAAAGAGTCATCGCTTATTGTTCACTAAATCACTTCAAAGAAATCTCAATACTAAGCTAATTATTCACTTAGTCTGTTAGAAAAAAACTTGAAAGATATCACACAATGAGTTCAAAATCACTATATTAATTCACTCATTCCTTTATTTAGAATATATATATAATTAGTAGTAGAAAGAATGATTAGATTTTGAAATTTGGCAGCTGCCCAATTAATGTAGTACAAAATTTTCCTTCTAATACTCGACGGAAATGGAGATTGAGAAGGTGGGTCCTTCCTTACTACTTCACGCTAATAAAGCTATCATATTTATGGCCGACAAAATGCCTTTGATTTCAATACGCCTAAGGGAAAAAGCTAATACGTTTCCCTAATTAGGTAAATATATAACTATTATTTAAAAACGAATCGGTGCTGATTTTTTCCCCTAGTTTACTTGTCGATATGAATAGTATATAGTTAACTTATTCACCAAATCCAGCGAATAACCTAATGAAATATAATTACTGTTGGATTAAATGAGATAAGAACATCTTGGATTTCTGACCCTAAATGCATAAATTAACACACCAACAATTCCATACTTTAAAATAAATAATGTTATTTAATTTAAAAATATATTTATTATAAACTCTTAATATTATCATTCATAACTTTATAATATTTTGTATGGTACTTTTTTTTAGAGATGAAGACCATGATAAATGATTTTTGGATATTTCTAACTTTCTCATAATAATAAAAAACAATAATTTAAGAACATAATAATAATTTTGAAAATGAATATCTACCCAAAAGATGAATAAATGACATTTTATTAGTTGTTAATTAATTGTGTTTTGTGTTTTTCATGGTTTGGTTTGGTTTGTTTTCAGGTAGCAGTTTGGTTTCTATACCTTGCTGCCTACGCTAGTATTGCCTCATTGCTACGTAAGTTGTAAAACTCATAATTAATCTAGTATTAGCCCGTAGTTTGGAGTTCCTTAAGTTTGATATGCAATAATATATACAGAGGTATCGTGTTGGATGGTGACCGGAGAAAGACAAGCCGCCCGCATCAGGGGTCTGTACCTTAGAACGATACTGAGACAAGACATCGGTTTCTTCGACACAGAAACCACAACCGGTGAGGTGATCGGCAGAATGTCCGGTGACACCATCCTCATTCAAGACGCCATGGGAGAAAAGGTTGGTTTTTTGTTTTGTTTTATTCTGATCTCTAAAACCAGAAAAAATGAAATAAAAATCCAAAATAGTTGTTATTGAATGAATATGGGGGTGCAGGTTGGTAAATTCATACAGCTAGTGGCTACGTTCTTCGGAGGGTTCATAGTAGCATTCGTAAAAGGGTGGCTTCTAGCCCTTGTTTTGCTGTCTTGCCTTCCCCTCATCGTCATTGCTGGTGGTACCATGTCCCTCATCATGTCCAAGATGTCTAGCCTCGGTCAGATCGCATATGCAGAAGCTGGAAATGTCGTTGAACAGACCGTTGGATCCATTAGAACGGTACGTACATACTGCATGTGCATGTGCATGCATTAATTTTGATAAGTATGTATGTCGTGTGGTATATATTGATAACTACACTAAATAAGTTAATTATCAGGTAGCTTCATTCACGGGTGAGAAGAATGCGATAGACAAATACGAGGAAAAGCTGGAAATCGCATACCAAGCTACAGTGAAACAAGGGCTGGTCTCCGGTGTGGGGATCGGGATCCTGTTTCTGATTATATTCGGCACTTATGGACTCGCTGTATGGTATGGCTCAAAACTCATTATCAATAAGGGCTACAATGGAGGCCAGGTGATCAACATCATTATGGCCATTATGACTGGTGGCATGTACGTAACTTGTTCTCACCCCCTCTCCTCTAATAATCCTCCTCATCACTTGATTAATATAATATAATACCCTTTCTGAATCTAATAACAGGTCTTTAGGCCAAACATCTCCATCTCTTAATGCCTTTGCCTCCGGTCAGGCGGCTGCCTACAAGATGTTTGAGACGATTAACAGGAAACCGAAAATCGATGCTTCTGATGAAGGAGGGGTTGTGCTTCCCGAAATCAGGGGTGAGATCGAGCTCAAGGATGTCCATTTTCGGTACCCGGCAAGACCCGATATCGACATATTCTCTGGATTCTCGTTACATGTCCCGAGTGGGGTAACTGCGGCACTTGTGGGGCAAAGTGGGAGTGGAAAATCTACAGTGATTAGCCTGATTGAGAGGTTCTACGATCCCGAGACAGGTGAAGTCTTGATCGATGGAGTTAATCTGAAGAAGTTCCAGCTGAGGTGGATTAGGGAGAGAATAGGGTTAGTAAGTCAAGAGCCCATATTGTTTTTAACCACCATAAGGGAGAATATTGCATATGGCAAGGAAAATGCTACTGATGAGGAGATCCGTACCGCCATTCGACTTGCCAACGCTGCCAAATTCATCGATAAACTACCACAGGTATATGCTACATACTACTTTCCTCATGATGAATGTATGAATGAATCAAGTGCTAAATATAATATAATTTTGAGAAAATTCATAGGGTCTCAACACTATGGTCGGAGAGCACGGGACACAGTTATCGGGGGGACAGAAGCAGCGAATCGCGATTGCAAGGGCTATCCTTAAGAACCCAAAGATTCTCCTCCTTGATGAAGCAACAAGTGCCCTCGACGCCGAGTCTGAGCGAATTGTCCAAGATGCCCTCGAGAATGTCATCACGAATCGAACCACTGTTGTTGTCGCTCATCGCTTAACAACAATCAGGACAGCTGGGATCATAGCAGTGGTGCACCGCGGCAACATTATCGAACAAGGTACCGAGCGATTTCACAAAAATTAATACCATCCTTAAATTATTACTCCTTAACCAGATGATAACTTATCGAGCAAGGCACCGTGTATTATCTCAGGAACACATGAAGATTTAACAAAAGACCCAGAAGGTGCATACTCCCAACTCATCCGTCTCCAAGAAGGAAGAAACGAGTTTGAAGAGGTGTCGATCTCGGAGAATGATCCGAAGCAAGATTGGAGTAGTGCTCATTCAGACAAGGCTTCAATGCGAGCTTCCATGCGGAGATCGATGAGTCGAGGCTCCTCAGGCAGCCGTCACTCTTTCACCCTCAACTACGCTGTCCCGGGCCTCATTAACTTCCAAGAAGCAGAAGTAGAAGAAGAAGATGAACTCGATGAGTCGGAAAAAACTAAAGAGAAACTTCAAAAGCGACGCAAAGTCTCTATCTGGCGCCTCGCGAAGCTCAACCGGCCCGAGCTGCTGGTTCTCTTGCTCGGAACGGTAGCTGCTGGGGTCCACGGTGTGATCTTTCCGATATTCGGGCTGTTGCTATCTTCGGCCATCAAGATGTTTTACGAACCGCCCCACAAGTTGAGGAAAGACTCGAGGTTCTGGGCACTCATCTATCTTGGGCTCGGCTTTGTGACCCTAGTTGCCATTCCGATCCAAAACTTCTTCTTCGGAGTGGCAGGTGGGAAACTGATCAGGAGAATTCGGCACTTGACTTTCCAGAAGGTTGTGCACCAAGAAATCAGCTGGTTTGATGATGCTTCCAACTCAAGGTTCTTCTTCTTCTTCTTCTTCCTTCAGTTACACTTGTATCCTAGGTAATCCATTGGTTTGTATCTAATTAAGAAATTTGTGTTGGTACACACAGTGGTGCAATCGGAGCGAGGCTCTCCACCGACGCCTCGAATGTGCGGAGTCTTGTCGGAGATTTCATGGCTCTGATCGTCCAAAATATAGCAACCATCTTGGCTGGGCTTCTCATTGCATTCACTGCCAATTGGAAGCTTGCACTTATAATATTAGCGGTGTCGCCTTTTATACTCGTCCAAGGCTTCTTTCAGGTCAAGTTCCTCAAAGGGTTCAGTGCCGACGCCAAGGTAACCTCCCTCCGTCTAAACATGTAGTCAAAATTATGGTATCGTCGTGTCGAAACGAGAAATGGGTCTCATCTCACACTAGGCGTGTTTTGTAGGCAAAGTACGAGGAAGCAAGTCAGGTGGCAAATGATGCGGTGGGAGGGATTCGAACGGTGGCATCATTCTGTGCAGAGAGTAAGGTGATGGATTTGTACCAAGAGAAATGCGAGGGTCCGATGAAGCATGGAGTGAGGCTCGGGGTCATAAGTGGGGCCGGGTATGGATTCTCATTCCTTGCGCTTTACTTCACAAATGCCTTCTGCTTCTACATCGGATCCCTCCTCGTGCAGCACGGGCAAGCAACATTTGGCCAGGTTTTCAAGGTTTTCTTTGCCTTGACCATCTCCGCTATCGGGGTGTCTCAAACGAGCGCGTTAGCTCCCGACACCACAAAGGCCAAAGATTCAACTGCCTCGATATTTGAAATCTTGGACAGTAAGCCAAAGATTGACTCGAGTGAAGACGAAGGGATGACGTTACAGAATGTTGTAGGGAACATCGAGCTCCAACATGTCAGCTTTAAGTACCCGACCAGACCCGATGTTCAGATCTTCAAGGACTTGTCTCTCAGCATCCCGGCTGGAAAGACTGTTGCTTTGGTGGGAGAGAGCGGAAGTGGAAAATCGACGGTGATTAGCCTGATCGAGAGGTTTTATGATCCTGACTCGGGCGAGGTGTTGCTGGACCAGGTGGAGCTGAGAAAGATGAAGCTGAGTTGGTTGAGACAGCAGATGGGTCTGGTGAGTCAGGAGCCGATTCTGTTCAACGAGACGATTAGAGCAAACATAGCTTACGGGGGGAAGCAAGGGGAGGTGACGGAGGAAGAGATAATTGAAGCGTCGAAGCTATCGAATGCGCACAACTTTATATCGTCTTTGCCTAACGGGTATGACACATCAGTAGGAGAGAGGGGTGTTCAGATGTCGGGAGGGCAGAAGCAGAGGATAGCCATAGCCAGGGCGATCCTGAAGAATCCGAGGATGTTGCTTCTAGATGAGGCTACGAGTGCTCTTGATGCAGAGTCGGAGAGGGTGGTTCAAGATGCTCTGGATAGAGTAATGGTGAATCGGACGACGGTGGTGGTGGCTCATCGCCTCTCCACCATTAGGAATGCTGATGTGATTGCGGTGGTGAAGAACGGGGTGGTGGCGGAGCAAGGAAGGCATGATGCTCTCATGAGAATTTCTGATGGTGCGTATGCTTCGTTAGTAGCTCTTCATGCTAGCGCCTCCAAGTAATGAATGATGTTTTTAGTTAGTAAGCAGCATACAAAAAGCTAGCTAGCTAGTTAGTGGTTGCATTGCAGAGAAGGGATAAGATACCAATGGCATGGACCAAACATTTGGAATTTCAAGCAATGTATTTAGTTATGAATTTGCATTTTGTACCAAAACAACAATTGAAGAAATGTGAGAAAAAAAAAACATTCTAAAATCAAATGAACCCCAAATGTTATTTCTACACACCAACACGTGAAGTTACAGACCAAATTTACAACTGAATGAATAAGCTTTCAGTAGCCAGAATCGTTACTCGTGGGGATCTTCTGCCGCTTCTCCACATATCCAGATGGAAACCAACCCGATTTACCCTTGCATTCTCCTTCTGACCATCCTGATGGATTCACCTGCTAGAAGATACCAAGTACGCCTCCTTGTCTTAATCATTCTTTCCACAACATTCAGTGTCTTGTCAATTTATCAGTTTATTTTACCTTTCTAATAACTACATAGTCTCCGACTGACAGGCTCAGTTCCTTCTCGGATTCAGCATAGAAAGGATGCATTACCTACAATTCCAATCATCTTAATCATTTGGCACACTAACTAACACCACTGCTTTCCTATGATTTACATCTCGTATCACTTCATATGAAGCAGCTTAGGAATGAGTAGTAATTCAGACAAACCTCGGCTAAGAAGTAGGATGTTTTTTCCGTGTGTATCTCTGTTGATACAGGGGGAGCAGATTCCTTTCGTTGTTTCTCAGAAACAATCTGACATTAAGGTTTTGTTTAACAACGAGATATAAGCTCAAAATCACAACAGTAATGAGACAAGTGGCTCAGAACAAACCTCAGCTTCAATCTCCCCAAATATAGCGGCAACTCTGAGATGGAATGTCTTTTCTCCTTCAACCTTCAAATATTTATTAGCTAGATGATGATTAACTACAATCATGGTAAGTTAACATACTTCATCACTTGAATAACATTGTTGGTCTGCATGCATACCATTGAGACAAGCCTCTGAAAGGTGAGTCTTTGTTGCTGTCCTTCCACGGCAGCTAATGCTGCTGCAGCTTCTTTGCCAAGCACAGCCATGTTAGCTTTAATTTCTTTCATCCTTGCTTCAGCCACATGGAGCTTAGCAACATTTTCAGGAATAGAAGTTTCTCTGACTCTTGCTTGCCTTCTTGAAACTTCTGCCGCCTGTTTTTTATGGTCACTTCACTGTGAGTGTAACATGGAGAAAAAGAACAACAGCCAACAACTGACACTATGAGAGAACGGAATAAAGGGGAATTTGGTTTTTGATTCTGCTTACCTGTGTCTCCGCCTCCTGTCTCATACGACTATAACGTTGAGCAAGATGACGAGCATCTTCAAGAGGAGTCCCATTTATCATAGCTCTCAGGGGTTCCAAAATCTGAACATTAAAACAAAGTTAATCCAAATATTCTGCTTTCGACAAATATGTATATGGCTTGTCAACAGAGCATAAAAGCTCCAAGGAAATACGTTTTATTCGACATGTGACAAAATAATATAACTAAGGAAGCTATCCTCAATACTTCCTTTCCAAACAACAAACAGAAGTTTATAAACAGTATTTCTATGCTTCTGATAGCATTTACTAATTCCTGTGAACTTCTGACTTCCACACCTTAATGCTTAAGCACTGCTTGATAATTCATCCTTGGAATGGAAGCTCGGAAGGTAAACAATATTTGATTAATCTAAGAAATGCATCATCTTGAGCAAAGAAGGAAAGACATTAAGTGCATATCTGTAGTATTTAGATATAACCTATAGTAAGTTTTCTGTGAACAATGTGTCTTACATGAATGCAAACCAAAGTAGAATCTGTAAGTTTCAGAAGCTACCCTTTCTCCTTTGAACAAAACATCAAATAAGTAGGTTGAACTCTAGATTATCCAAATGGAAAAGATTATCAACCAGCATCGTAGTAACTATATCAATCAATAATCATAACAATGGCACTCAAAATTGCTGACCTGAGTATATAAAAGCTTATTATAATCTTCTTGCTCCTTCTCAACATGCTTACGAGCATCACCATATACAGCAGCTGCCTTGGCTAGAATATTATCATTGATATTTTCAGCTCCATAATTGCAACTGTCTTCAGATAACTTGGTTCCTGAGCAATTTTGAAAGCATTCATTTCCATTGCACCAAATTTGCACTTCATCATCAAGTAAGAGAAGATTATTCTGTCTTTATAAGAAAGATTGCATAGCCATTAAGAGAACTTGGATCCATTTACCTATTTCAATATGCTTGTAGCCTATAGCTGTAAATCCTTCTGCTGCTTTGACAATCTCTTTCTGATATTCCTGAGGCAGAATAAAAAGTTTTGGATAACATAATTAGAAACACTACTGGTTCTCTAACAGATAAAGAAGTACTAAAAATTACAGAAAGCAAGAAAAAGTCTGGGCTCTGGTTTATTCAAGCATCCTAGCTTTAGCTGTCGGACTTGTTGTCTCCTCTTCTCAAGTCTGCTGAATATTTTGGCGCATTGTACTTTGACTCAGCTAAACAATCTAATCTTGAAACAGAGTTACAGAAAGCAACTGATCAGGCAGAAGCTAAGGATCGAGTAGGCTGGGAGCATTCAATGCCCTGTCCCAGACAAAATGACGATGCAGCTATTTGTTGTCATTCTCTTCCTCAAATAAGGAGAAGCACCACCACGATCATAATTACGGGAAGTACTCGATCTCCAAGTACGAACTACGAAGTATGCAACTAAGATGAGTGTTACCGCCGCCATTACGCCAAGATTTGGAAACCAAGAAATATATGGTTCAGTTGAAGAGCATCAAACTCCTAGTCTTCTACACATACGAATACAAGCTCAAGAAACACACAAAGACAAGAGTTACAACATCTTTACCCTTGCTGCTCTGGTAGCCCTGTAAAGTTTCTCCAGCTGCTGATGCCGTTGCATCTCAATCTCATCAATAACCACCACGTCTGAACTCTCATAACCAGTACCACCCAGTTGCTTTATAACAGCCTGTAATCAACAAAGATTGGAGATAAGTTTGAATCCAAATGACAAAAATATAAAATATCCAAAACTAATTTAAAGAAAACCGTGTTCCCAAATTCAGGATCTTGGCAACATTCAAGAGAATCGACAATTGTGCTTTACAAGAAAAGATAATTTTCTTTGCAGCTTAGTTTCACACTGTGGATCACCAACCACCATGGAAATCAAAAGAACGAACATTTCATTGACAATGCTACTGAATTTCATATCCTCTCATTAAGTTGTTAGAGCCAAAGTAACAGTCGTCAATCAAAACTATACTAAATTTGAAGAGATCTACACTGTAAAAACATATATTCAATTTAAACGCCTAATTGGGGGTAAAACACAGCATAATTGTGCTGATTCGAGCAGCAGTTCAGTGAGGATCTGTTTCGCAGGCGAAGAAGATGTAGAGATATAAAGTGGCAGCAACCAAAGAAAGAAGTTGAGAGGAAGGACCTGTTGCTGCTTGGCTACTTGCTCTCTAAGCTTGCTGGCTTGTTTCCTCAGTGCTTCCATTGTTACTGCTGTCTCTGATCTTCGATGAAACCGATCAATCGAAATGTCAAAAGGAGCTTCCAAATCCAAACCAGCGTTAGAGTTTTAGCTTCGGAGCTCGAACCCAGCGTCAGACTGCGAACCTAGCACCGTTCCGATAAAATAAAACCCGGCCGGATCAAAAAACCGGCAAAAATCTTGTCAGATCGGATCGTAAACTAAACACAAACAATTTTATACACTCATATTATTGTACCCGTCTTAAGTCTCAAGTGGATATATATCTGGATTACTTATATATTATTTGTTGAGAGTCTGTTTCTCAACTTTCTCTCTGTTCTCTCTCCAAAAAACCCTGCGTCTTCTTCATCATGAAACCCTAGTTTCAACTTTCTAGCCACCACCTTGAAACCACGTTACCTTTCTTCACCGCAACTCACACGCAATCCAAGCGTCGTTTCGGTTTCCTCCACCTTTTTTCTTTCTTCTTCGTTGTTGGTCACTTCTCTGATCTATCCATGGGTTGCATGCCTGCCCAGATGAATTTTATCCACTCCCACACGAAAATCCCAATCATTACACATCGAAATGAGTTTTTAAAGGATCCTCCCGACTTATCAAATGGTTTTTTCTCTAAGTCCCATTTCTTACCAAACACACCTCTTCTCCACCGGGTTTACTCTTCAGTCAGAGCATTCAAAACAGTATCTTCGCCGGAAAACATGGTTCACTGGGACCGCATCCTTTTTGGTCGTTGTTTTGGTCAGCGACGAGACAGGGAGGATCAAGTTAGGCATTTTATTCAAGCACAGTGGCATATTCAACAACCTATTGATGGACGTCGCCGCCCTGATGGCCTCTGGATTTTTGAATTTCCTGAAGAAAGGCAAGCTCTTGAAGTTCTCCAAAATGGTCCTTTTCAGGTGGAGGGTCTCATGCTGGTTCTCACTAGGGCTGATCAGCAAACACATCGGATAAACTTTGACTTCACGAGGGTTCCTATGTGGATTGAGCTACGTGGTATCCCTCCCCATATGATGAACCGTGAAAATGTTACGACGATTGCAGAATGTGTAGGACCTATTGCGAGGATGGACTTCGATGATGCTCGGGCCCTAGATATTGCCTATGCTAGGGTTCAGGTATTATTGAATTTGGAAAGGCCGGTTATACCTTCGATGGGCTTGCTGGAAGATGAGGAAAATCATGAGATCCTCATCAGTTACAGAGCTACCTTACCGTGTCGTCGATGTGGTCGCCTTGGCCACACTCTTTCTGAATGCCATCTTCCCGATGTTCAAGTCATGGAAGCATTGAATGCGCGTCTTTTAGAGGCAACCCAAACACCGGGAGTGAGGCCAACACATGTCACCACTTTAGATATGTTCACTTTTGGAAATCGAGGTATGGGCCCCTTTAATTATTGGATTCCTTACAGTGATAATCCTGGCCTCAATGTCCCTGCCTATGGAGGTCCCCGCCGAACTAGACGTCGTCAAGCGGAGAACGGATCCGTAGGATCAAGCCGTCAACCACATGAACGACAGCAACCCTTGCCACTTCGATCAATTGCCCCCAGACCTCCAACTTGTCAGCCACCACCACGGAATCCTCAATTCCATGGGCATGCAACAAGGGGCACACCAACTCTCCCAATCATACCTGCAATTCCTAGGCCGGAACCTACATTGGCAAACCCACTACGCCCACCCGGGTTTTTTATTGGTGAGCCTACATTGTATCCAAATCAGGAATCTTTAATACGGAATTTTGCTACTATGGGGTTTACTGGTGCAGGCCAACAAGCATTTCCGGTTTTTATTCCGATCTTTGTGCCTACATGGATGGGAAACAATATGGCCACATTCCAAGGGTTGCCAAATCCTTTAGCTCAGCACCCAATCATTACTCCGATGGAAACGCACATGCAGCAAACGGTCTTAACAGCAGTGGAGACTCCTACTATATCACCTATTCATTTGTCTTCACTTCAAACAGGCCACAGTGATGGGGGAAGCGCTGCCTCGTCCCAAATGCTGGATCCTTCTCATACAAATCCTTCACCGATGGTTATTGACCATGCAAATATTGGAAGGAGTTTCATGCAACCAATGCAAGGTGGTTTAGTGGATTCACCTCTTTTCACACAATCAGCTGCTGAGTTGGCATAGCTAGCTACTTCCTTGGGCGTGGAAATTGATGATGCTTTTATTGCGGATCATCTTCTGGCGGAGCAGTTGGTTTTAATGGAGCAGCTTCATGCTCTTACTCAGAAAGAAGATCGGGAACAATCCTCTCATGCAAACCCCATGATGCCCTCATCTAGCGTGATTCCAGATGATCAAATTGTGCACAGACCAGGCAAGGAACCGATGGTGGAAACGGAGGAAGTTCATAGCAGGAAGAGAAGACACACATCATTGACCATCAGAGAACTCTCTGACCATTCACCAATACCAGTCATTCCAGATCAGTTTCGTCTAGAAAGAGGGCGTTGAAGTATCCAGCGTTCTTCAGTCCAAGCAGTAAATGAGTCAGTGGGCCAGGTATCAGATGATGTTTACTTCTGCCTTTGCATGCAATCTTTTGGTTACTATATTTTTAAATCAAAACCTACCAGAGCTAGGCGACAACATAGATTAGGGTTTCGTCGGAAGGGCATCAAATGGAAACCTAAGTCACCAAATATGTTAGACTATTCTAGGGAGATTATGAGTTTAACTGGTTCAGCAGAGCTGTCTGAGGGACAGTCTCTGCGCCTATTATGAGTACCTTAGTGTGGAATTGTCAGGGAGCAGGAAGATCCCTGACAATTAGGCACCTTAATTACTTAATTGGTGTCTGGAATCCGAATATTGTCTTCCTATCAGAGGTCAAATCGAACTTTGTTCAACTTTCGTCAACTCTCAACAGATTAGGCTTCCCCAATATCTCAATCAATATGCCAAATCAATCCAGTGGGGGCTTATTCCTGGCATGGAGAAACATCTACTCTCTGATTGTTATCAAACACACGAAAAACTACTTTCATTGTCTCATTCAGCTCACACCCTCATCCCCTCTTTGGTATTTTACCTTTGTCTATGCTCCTTTCAAATTCTCTGATCGTCCACCTTTCTGGGATCAGTTAAAGCTCCTAGATAGACAATTATCTCCTCTTTGGATCTTGATTGGGGACTTCAATGATATTTGGTCATCAACTGAAAAGGTTGGGGGAAATACAGTTTCTGCACGTCGTCTTCTACAAGCCCATATATGGTCAGATGATCTTCAGTTAATGGATTTAGGTTTTAGGGGTCCTCCGTTCACATGGACGAATAGACGTACTGGCCAGGATCTCATTAAAGAACGACTGGATAGGGGTTTTTCCAATATCGACTGGAGACTAGCATTCCCTAATGCAACTCTTCTCCACCTCCCAATTATAGCTTCTGATCATTGTCCCATCATTTTCCATCCTTTGCCAGCTTTGTCACACAAATCTCTGTTCAGGTTTGAACACATGTGGATAAAACATCCATCCTTTGAACCTATGGTCAACACATCCTGGAATCTTGGCCACCAAGGAAACCCTCAACAAATACTAAACTCAAAACTTTTGAGATTACGCTTCCATATCAAAAGATGGTGTCATGACCATTTTGGGAACTTCAAATCACAAATATCTGAATCACTCTCTGAACTTGCTCATTTGCAACTTTCTTTGGGAAACATTGATAAAGAAATTGCTCTTACCAAAAAGCTGGATGATTTATACGACTATCAAGAAACACATTGGAGGCAAAAGTCTAGGCAACTGTGGTTACAAGATGGGGACAGAAACACAAAGTTTTTTCATGCTCAAACAGTTGCTCGTCGGATGAGAAATCGGCTGGATTGGATAAAGAATGCCCAGGGAGATTGGCTAACTACTCAATCTGCTGTCCACCTACATGTGATCCAATATTTTTCTTCCCTTTTTACAGCGGGAATCCCACCAGCAATATATTCCCTTCCAAACTTGTTTGCTAACAGAGTTCAATCCAGCAATCTTTTACACCTGGGGGCCCCAGTCACAGATAAGGAGATCTTAACAGCTTTCATTGATATGCACCCAGACAAGGCACCTGGCCCAGATGGGTACACACCAAAATTCTTCCAATCCATGTGGGAAACAGTCTCCCCTGATGTTATGAAAGCTGTGACACATTTCTTTAGTTCAGGCAACCTGTTACCTGATACTAATAAGACCTTCATTGTTCTTATTCCAAAGACTCAAAATCCAGCATCCATGTCAGAATGGAGGCCAATTAGTTTGTGTAACACATCTTACAAGCTTATCTCAAAGATTCTCACAAATAGGCTGCGCACAGTTCTTTCCCAAATAATTTCTCCATTTCAGAGTGCTTTTGTGCCACATCGTCTCATCACTGATAATACATTGTTAGCTCAAGAAATACTTCATGTGATGAAAAAGCGACGAACTGGGAAAATAGGACTCATAGCACTCAAACTTGACATGAGCAAAGCCTATGATAGGGTGGAGTGGCCATTCATTATGGAAATCATGCAATCTTTGGGCTTTCCAACAAATTTCCAGCGATGGATACATCAATGCCTTACCACTGCCACATTTTCTGTTCTTATAAATGGTGCACCATCCCAATGGATTGTTCCTTCAAGAGGACTACGTCAAGGGGATCCGTTATCCCCTTTTCTTTTCCTCCTTTGTGCAGAGGCTCTTTCATCTAAATTATCTTGGATTGAGACAAATCAGGGATTTCGTGGAATTAAACCAGGAAGATGCTGCCCAACAATTTCGCACCTTTTCTTTGCAGATGATAGCATGGTATTCTTTGAGGCTACATATCACAATGTTACCCTATTGAAGGATACTCTTTCTCAGTATGCCTCTGAATCTGGTCAGCTAGTAAACTTCGCTAAGTCTAGTATCCGCTTTAGCAAGAATATGTCTGGGGAGGACAAGCAAATATATATCAATGCATTTGGTGTCCAGGAAATGAAAGATGATGATCTTTATTTGGGTCTCCCAATTGATTGGTCATCTCAGAAGAAATCCATAGGTCTTTCTATTTTGGATAGAATTACAGGACGCATTCAGGGATGGAAGAGTTCTCTTCTGTCCTCTGCAGGGAAAGAAATCCTCATTAAATCAACAGTACCTTCCTTAGCAACATATGCTATGTCCACAATACAAATTCCCCTTGGAATTCTTGATAAAATGGACAGACTAATACGCTCTTTCTGGTGGAGCAGCTCTAGAAACA
This sequence comes from Clarkia xantiana subsp. parviflora, assembly GCA_036873135.1. Classification (NCBI taxonomy): domain Eukaryota; kingdom Viridiplantae; phylum Streptophyta; class Magnoliopsida; order Myrtales; family Onagraceae; genus Clarkia; species Clarkia xantiana. The sequence goes on from JAPTYO010000001.1 coordinate 17,324,824, forward strand.
CAAGGGGAATCCCTTGGGTTGCCTGGTCAACAATTGCTATTCCAAAAAAGAATGGAGGTCTGGGTTTTAGATCATCAAGAGAATTCAACACTGCGTTGCTTCTCAAGAACGCGTGGAGAGTGATCTCAAATCAACATTCTCCCTGGGTAAAAATTATTTCAACTAAATATCTCCATCACACTTCATTTTGGGAAGCCAAGTCAAATGTTGGACAGTCTTTACCATGGAGAACAATATTACAACTGAGACCTCATCTTGTCACTGGAAGCAGATGGAGAATTGGATCAGGGGCAACAGTTAATGACGGACCCTTGGGTCCCAAACTTCCCCTCTCTCTTGGAATGGGCACTCCCTCACATACTCCCTAATCCAACGATTGTGTCTCAAATGATAGATCCTATAACACGTCTTTGGAGATCAAGTACAGTGTTGTCTATTTTACACCCGGTTGCTGTTTCTGCAATTCTGGACATCTCTCTTCCAATATTCCCTGTTTCAGATAAACTTCTTTGGAACCATACAAGGAACGGAGCTTTTTCGGTGAAGTCTGCATACAATTACATCCAACATAACCGTACCACTTTTGGAAAACCTTCTTCGTCTGTACCCCCTGAGTCTGCTAGTCCAAACTTTTGGATGAAACTCTGGAATCTCAGAGTTCATCCAAAAATTAGGATGTTCGTCTGGAAGGGGTGCCGCAACAGCCTTCCCCTTGATTGTAATCTTTGCATTCGGATCACAAACACTAATCCTTTTTGTGTTTTCTGTAGGAACAAATTTGAAACTTAGGATCACTTGGTCTGGTCTTGTCCCTTTGCAAAAAGAGTGTGGTTTGCTAGTCCCTTATCAGTTAAAATAGATTCCTTGCCTTGTAAGTCTGTAATGGAATGGTTAGTCTTAGGGCTTGGACATAAGGATAAGCAGATTACGTCTGAATTGCTGGTCATCAAATGTGTTATCATGTGGGAAATATGGATAGCTAGGAACAATGTTATTTTTAGAAATGCAGTCCCTTCCATAGAGTCTGTAATGTTGAGTTTTAACGTGACTTTTCGTGACATTGTATCTTTACATGGTGACTTTACAGGCCAGCACAACGCCTCCAACTTCTTCAGATCAACCACATCAAATGACTCCAGATGTCATGGAGCCTGCTCATACCCAGCCTCCTCCTCAGTAGGGGACACAGGTTCTCCGCATCAATCATCTTTTGCTGCTGTTATAGTGGATGGTGCTGTTAATAGTCTGGAAGGTAATGTTTATGGTACTGCTGTATTGCTTGATGCTCAAGGTTCTATTCTGGGTTGCTCGGTTCACTCCATGTTAGGTGTGGAACCAATTTTGGCGGAATCATTGGCGGTTAGGGCAGGGCTACTGCTATTTCCTAGAACTGCAGCTAATCGTGTTCTCTGGACAGACTCCACAATGCTCGTGAACTACTTGAAGTACCCAGACACAAGACCTTCTCTTTTGTTTGTTTTATTAGCGGATATTGTTGAACTATGTCGTACTAAGTCTGTTATCGTAGTTTTTCGTCCTCGTACTTTTGTTAATGTTGCTCATGTTATGGGGAAAAAAGCAAGCAGGAATCATCTTACTGGGACATGGTTTTCCCGGGACATTCCTGTCTGCTTAATCTCCTAGTCTATTATTCTGCTGTCTGTGTGATTTCCTATTATTATTAAAAGGCTTCTTTACCAAAAAAAAAAAGTCTCAAGTCATTTGATTTATTATATAACAAACTAGAAAATTGACCCGCGCTTTGCGCGGAGTATCAAACAATTCATTCAAATTACATATTTTTACTGTTATTTATATAATAAAAATAGATAAAACATACATAAAAGACTCTAAATGTATAAATATCATTTTTTTTGCCATGGTATAAACATATTTTTAATCAGGTATATTATGTAGGTAATAAATTAATTTAACTTATTTATAAAATGTTGCAGTATATGAATTTAAATATATTTATATTTATAGTTTATTTAAAAGAAAATATTTATAAGTTAATTTTATTGCCTAAAAGATATATTTATAATATTTTTAATTTAGTTTTATTCTCTTAATTATTAGTTAATAATATTTCATCAAATAAACTATAATTTCCCAAATTATATGCATTTTAAAAAATTGAGTTTGGTTCTCTTATTATTTTTTGTTATTACATGTATGAAACTTATTGAGTAATTATTTTATAAAACACATAAAATTATTAATTTACATATTGTCTTAGTTTAAAATATGTTAATATATGTATATATATATATATCGTATCATATCGAATATATATTATTTTTTTGGTTTGGGTAACCTATAAAAAAAATTATTTTAGATTATACTTCATGAATATCTTCTCAATTATATTTAGTTTTCATAAAAAGTATTAGTATAAATTTTTATACATAAAATAGTATTTGTTAAGAAAAAAAAAACATGTGCAAATTTTATGATAGTAAAAATTTGAATTTAATTAAAATAATTTTTATATTCAATAATAAAATATGTATATAATTATTACCTAAAATCAAACTTGATAATTTTAATATTAAATTAAGAGAATAAAATATTGGAGTAGAATAAACAATTTCTTTATTATTTATTTATAGTTATAATAATTAATAAATGGTATTGTTTGAGGCAAAAAATGGACAACAAAAGCAAAAAGGATTCTATCACTTAATGAGTGTTATTGGAGGAGTTTAAAGTGCTTAGATTTATGTAGATGTAATTGTCGCACAAAAAAAAAAAAAGTTACATACCGATGTGGATCAATAAAATGTCACAATATTGACATAATATATCTACTATATCATATCATATATATTTTACTTTTGGTGTGAGTAACCTATAAAGAAATATATTTTAGATTATACTTAATAAATATTTTCTCAAATTATTTTTCATAAAAATATTAATATAAATGTTTTACATAAAATACTAAAATAGTATATATTTAGAAAAAAAGCATGTGCAAATTTTACGATGGTGAAATATGTAATTTGCTTAAAATAATTATTATATTCAACAATAAAATATGTATAATATACTTAGCTAAAATCAAACATGATATAAAATTTATAATTTTAATATTATTAAATTAAGAGCATAAAATATTGTAGTAGAAGTAACAATTTCTTTAGTATTTATAGTTATAATAATTAATAAATTGTAATTTTATGGAGAAAAACGGACAATAAAAATGAAACGGTTTCTATCACTCAATGAGAGTTCTTGGAGGATTTTAAAGTGCTTAGAATTATCTACATGTAATTGACACATAATCAAGAAGAGTTACTTATTAATGTGGACCAATAAAATGTCATAATTTTTACATGTAACATAATTGTTTTATTACTTGTCAAAATTGTGGAGGATTTAACCAAATTATATTGTATATAGATAGATCAGATACTGCTACTATTTGGTTTGGCTTAATGCACCATAAATAACAATAAATAATACAATTTTTTTTTTGTTTGGTTGTACTTTGAATTAATATTATTTATTTTATTGAATCTATATATACGTCAAGAATAATATATATACAAATCTATATGTATATATATCTAAATCTAAATCTACTATATTATATTAATTCGGTACCGGAAGTCCTCTGACTGACACGTGGGCGGTTCGTCCAGTCAGCGTTTCCTAATTTAATCGGCATTTAATTGGAGATCTATAAATTTAGGCATAAAATATTGATTGGTTGTAAATTAAGAAGTATTTTTATATCCTATTTTAGTTCTACGTAAAATAAAGAACCAAATTAAATAAAAGTTTCCATTTAAATAGTAATTCTATACAGTTTGGTTCCGGAAGAACGTAGACCGCCACGTAAACAACGTATATTGGTAAAGAAAATGTAATAAAGTTTATAAATTTAGAAATAAATAATATAAACGTAGAAAATATTATATTATAATAATAATAATAATATACACTATATATACACATATAATAATAACACGTAGAGAAGAAAACCATAAAATTTACATTTTTTTTAATAAATTATATTAACCTAAAAAAGTACGGTAAACTAGGATTTATATAATAATAATAATAATAATAATATATTATATGGTTGATTGACTAATTAAGGTACACATGTATAAGCCAAGTTATATATTGATTTTCTAATAACGTAAATAAATATATTTGAGATATAAAAATTATATATCCTATTACTTAATATTTTGTTACATTAAAGTAAAGTTTGCTTATAAATTATATATATACTAGACAATAGACCCGCGCGTTGCGCGGTGTGTAGAATATTTATTTAAATTGTTGATTTTAAGCTCATTAAAATTGTTTATATGAAAAATAAAAATAATAAGTAGATTTGACAGATATTTCCATAAAATACGTGTAAATAAAAAAAATCTAGAACACGATTAATTATCGTAATAATTTTTCTTAGTTTTATAATTTTTAAAAGTCGAATACATCAATACTAAAATAATTAATTATATAAGTAGAAATATTGTTATTAATTTATAAAATATATAGGATATATATATATATATTAATTTATTTTATTGTTTTTTCAAAAAATGAACGTCAATGGAAAAAAAACAGTGTTGATTGTTATAATAGTCTAAAAATAATTTTCTTAGATATTAACTATTATGTTTTCATTAATTTTATATTAAAAAATAATAATTGTACTGACACAAATAATACAATCTATATAATATTGTAGGAAACACAATAGTAAAAGTATATAATTTTTTTGGGCCAAAGAAAAGTATACGAATTAATTTAATAGTAACAAATAAATAGAATTAGTATTAATCTTTAAATAAAACCTTCACAAAAAATGAAACGGTTCTACATATTAAATGAGAGATTTTTGAGGAAAAAAAATTACGTCGCTATAGGTATACACATGACAATGTCACGTCATCGGCAATATATATTAAATTTATGTGGACCAATGAGATGTTTCGATTTTGATATTGAATTATTTACAACATAATTATAATTTTGTATTAATAAATTATTTTAAAAATTAATTGTGTTTTTGATACTCTAATAATAACATTAATGATAGTTGTATATACAAAAAATTGTCATGAATGCATTGTCGATTCTTTAATTAAATAAAAAATACTATCAAATTAATAGTAAATATTGGCCAAAAAATATAATATAAAATTAAAGCTAAAAATAAATCATCAATTTAGGAAGAACTTATTATTTGTTTCAAAGTTGGAATGTATTGAATTCACGACAAATATTTATAAAAATAGTATTAATTACAATAGATGTATAAGGTAAAAAATTGATATGAGTAAGGAAATTCACAAATTTGACAAATAATTTTAAATTAATCTAAAATGGAAGCTATAAATAAATAAGATTTTAATTTCGATTCCAAATCTGGAATTCACATTCAATAGCATAATTGTACATTTTTAAATCTTATATATTAGAAATTTGTGTCATGTTTGCTGAAGTTGTTGCAATCACGACAACGTAATGCTAATTGTATACCTCACACAAATGTTATTCTTGAATAACATCGATGGCGATTGAGGGTGGGAATGCGGGCTTGTAGTGCAAATGTTATAGAGATAGAGAATGTTGAAGAAGAGGTTTTGTGGTTTTTTTTTTTTCAATTGATTATAGATGTGATGATTATGTAAAGTAACTTTTATCTTATTATTATTTGTTAAGCATGCAGAAGATCTAATTTACATTTTTTTAAATATTTTTAGGGCGCAACACTTAATTTGACCAATTTGTGAACATAATAAAAATTGATTTATTTTAGGTTTGTTATTCTCAATGTTATTAACTTAATAATATTTTATCAAACTATTTGGTCATGTTTTCTTAATTTATATATTTTTAAATATACTGTATTGATCTATTTACTTGTACTAATTTATATATATATAAATTAAAAATAAATTATATTATGCTTTTGTAGATTCAATTTTTTTTATTTCTATATTTTTTCATTATGTATTAAGAATTTGGGAAACTAAAGTATAGTTACGTATTAATATATTTGTTTTATTGATAAAAAATATATTAACCACAATGCATCTATCTTATTATTGTTAATTATTTTATATGTATATTTTCTTATAAAATATTCATTCATAAAATATTTAATTGTTTAATTATCTTTATTTATTAATATTGGATGATTTTTCGAATTATTCTTTAATAATATCTTATGTTATATTTTTTTTCTTTAAAAAAAAGGTTGGCTGTCCTTTCAACATTTTAGTGTAATTGAAACTAATTTTGTTAAGGTATGTTCAAACGTAAATAATTTTGTTAGTGCAATCGATAATCGATTTTCAAATTATTCTTTAATAATATCTTATGTCCATTTTTACATTTAAAAAAATTACCAATCCTATCAACAATTTAGTGCGTAATTGAAACTAATTTTTCTAATGTTGTGTGCAAATGTAAATACTTTGTTTGGGGTGCAAAATTTAAATATTTTTATGTTAGGATGTAAAACTTAATTTGATCAATTTCAAAATAAAACTGACATTAAGAGTGAATGAGTATTGTTGCCTTCATTTTAGAGCTCCATGTGGAAGAGTGATGATTATAATTTTCTTGTAACTTACAAAAGATTGAGGTGGACCAATCAAATGTAGTTATTTTGACAAATGTGAAAGAGAAAGTAGTTCAAAAAGATTACTTGTCATGATATTGTAACTTCTTTTAGAATTATATTATATATAAATATAGATACACACACACTATATGCTCTCTTGATCTTCACTTCAGCCGAGAAAGCTCTCTATGTATTCATCACATCCCATCACCATGACCAGACCAGCACCACAATTTTCATTCTAAGCGGCCATCTCTTCTGACATTATGAGGGTTATGAGTAGCATGCACTATTTATGCTACATCTATTAGATTTTGTTTCTTATTCTTTCATATTAAATGATCTAATATAACGATTTTTTTTTTTGCGGTTGGATCGCAAGAGGCACAGAAGTGCTTCACTTTTTGGATCGATGAACTCAATCTCGACACTCTATCGATTATTAGAGGTTTGGAAATTTTATAATTTATATATTGAAGTATATTGTTTTGATCATTTCATTATATGTTTCTGATATATTTATCCATGTTTTAATTTTTAAGGTGGACCAAGGAGCTCAACCTCGACTAGCTCATAATAAAAATAGAAAATATGTTATTACTTATATTAGAACTTATTAGTGATAGAAAAAAGTTATATATACCATAGCTTTTTATTTAATTTTATATTATTTTGGAAATTTTGTTGTACATGTTTCTTATTTATTTAGTGTGGTTTTGATTTTTTTTTTTTTTTTTTTGTAGGTGGACCAATGAGCTCACCCTCAAGGCCTCAACACACTCACGGCCGATATGCAACTGATTTTTTTTTTTTCAACATGAAATTCGAGTTCATACATATAATTTGTTTTTGGGTTAATATGAATTTTCAAAAGACATGAGTATGCATTGTTGTCATGCTATTATTGAATGAGATAGTTAATAAAGCTTTTTTTATGTATGTATATTGTATATTAATGACAAATCTATACAGTTTAATAGCGATTTTTTTTTATGTCGATATCTAAGAAAAATCGTCATGTGTTAAACATTAAACTATATATATATATATGTATTTGAGGTATGTTCTACATAGTAATAAGTTTATGATTAAATCTTTAGTTGTTTTTATTATACTAACATCTTATGTGGAATACAAGTATGGAAGATCCACATAAGCTTATATATAAATTTAGTAAATAATTGGATTTAAAATTTTTAATTAATTATTATATTGTAATATAAATTTTATTTCTCGCGCGCGCGGTGCGCGGGGATTGTATCTAGTCTACTATATTATATTAATTCGGTACCGGAAGCCCTCTGGTCGACACGTGGACAGTCCACGCAGTCGCTGTTTCCTAATTTAATCGAAATTTAATAGGGGTTCCCTAAATTTAGATACATAATATTGATTGGTTGAAAATTAAGAAGTATTTTTATATCCTATTTTGGTCTCTACGCAATTTAAAGAAACAAATTAATTAAAAGTTTCCATTTAAATTCATTATCTATACAGTTTGGTTCCGAAAGACCGTAGGCCGCCACGTAAGCAATACATATATGTAAATAATAATAATAAAACAATCTATAATTTGAGAAGAAATATCTAACGGCAAGCTATATATATAACCTTAAAATTAATATGTATGTAATATATATACATATTTACCTTAAAATTAATATGTATATAATATATACACATATATTTGTTGTGTTTATTTACTAGCTTTTTCTTTCTAATTATTGAATTTTTTTTTTAATCTACTATATTATATTAATTCGACATCGGAAGCCCTCTGGCTGACACGTGGACGGTTTGTCCAGTTAACGTTTCTTAATTTAATCGGAATTTAATAGGGGTTCTTTAAATTTAGATACCTAATATTGATTAACTGAAAAATAAGAAGTATTTTTATCTCCTATTTTGGTTTCTACGCAATTTAAAGAAACAAATTAATTAAAAGTTTCCTTTTAAATTCAAAATCTATACAGTTTGGTTCCGGAAGACCATAGGCCGCCACGTAATCATTTCTTTTTCTATTCAAGTATTATTATATATATATAAAAAAAGAGAAGCACTATAGAAAGTAAAATTGATATACGGAAAAAAATAAGCACAATATTAGATTCCTCCAAATTTAGTGTATAGACTTTTTGGCATGTAATATTATTTTAATCCATATACAAACATACTTACTACTTCCGAAGAATTTATACTAAGAAAAATTCTATACATACGTTATTAACATATATATACACAAAAGTACTAAAAATCATACTTAATCCTATTTTCGATTCTAGGGTTTTAATTGAAATAAAATACAATTTAATCCAATTCGTCCATCATAGATTTTTACTAATATAAAAAGGCCATTCATAATCAAAGTAGCATAGTTTTTGTGTTCATAGCTCCCTCTGTATTCTCAAGCTTTATTTAACCTAATAAAAGGTAATGAACTCTTATTTTATATTAATTACAATATTATATATGTGTTATCTAATATGATTCGTGCAGATATTGACTACGTACTAATAAATATGAGATTTGCTTGAGTTGAACCAAGGAGCTCCTCTCCCAATCCATGGTATTAAGTCTCTCCATCGATTTTATAAGATATGAATGTTTAATTTACACCTTAATTGTGGAGTATTAACTGTGAAGTGATTGTTTATTATATGACAGGATCAAAGCTAAGTTTAGGGTTTTTATGCATCTTCAGAAATCAGTAACCATGCAATCTTTATCACCGCTAGCTTAATTTATTATATTAAAAAAAAAAAAACATGTTAACGTTATTGTGTTTAATCTAACTTATGTATTCTTTCATCATTAATCAGTTACAAATTGTCAACAATTTTTCCCATCCAACTTTCTACATAAATACTAGATGCGTGTCAAAAGAACATAACTAGCGTTTCTGCTGGAAAAACAATGGTTAGATGCAGTGACAACCACATGAGATGTGTAGAGACGGGCAGAAATGCACTAAGAAGCCACCTGTCCTGACGCGGTTACACAGTGCCAAGCGGCTAACCTCTATTTTCGTCGGTGAAACTCATCTCTTGATTTTCGGCTCCCTCTACCGTCCTCCCTACCCAGTTAGCTTCAGACCAAGAAACCAAAGGGATTTGAAACTGAGTTCCAAGTATGAGGTGGAGAAGTTCGATGAAGGGTTTTTGTTCGACGATTTAGAAACTGATGAGCCACCAGCCTCAATGGTAGATGAAGCTGATAGTTCTTCTGTCCACGTCATGACACAATAGATTACTCAAATACCGACTGAAGTTAATATATGTTATTCCGTCTAAATTTTTATTATATCTATTAAAGAATAAATATATTAGAAAGATATGTTTTATTATATGTTTTTTAATCAAATTATATTAGGAATAGATATTAAATATATATTATCTAATTTTTAAAGTTAGTGATCTTCTATATTTAATATATGAAACTCAAATTGTAATATATATATATATATATATATATATATAATAGTTGTGACGAATAATACTCATATTCCTTAAAAATATATTAATTTTACAGATATTTGTTGATACATATTTTTATGTTGAAATTAGGGTACACTAATTTATTTAACTAATCTTCTTTATAACAACTTTTTGCAAATTAGAAAACTAACTATAATTTTTTTTTAATAACAAAGGACTAATTATTAGTTTGTAAGATATAAAACCTTTCATATATTCAACAAATTATGAAAACTTAATTTGTAAGCTTTATTTTTATTTGCAATTTTCCTCGGTAGGTTAATGGTTTAAATATCATATCTACGAAATTCTCAAATTATTTTTATTTCTCAAATAAAATTTTAACGATTTTATTTTTAATGTTAAACAAAATTTGCTTACTTCATTTATTCTATTATATTAGTTAGTCTTATAAAAATTATATATAATGTTGATTATTTCACTACTACGAAATATATTAAAATAATAATTAGTATTAAATACTTTAATTAAAATAATACATTATTAATTAATTTCTATGTAAAAAATATATTAAAATTCTCAAATAAATTTACATATTCAACAAATTAAGAAATTTTTTTTAATTACAATTTTTTCCCGCGCGGTTAGTAGCTAGTATTATACTAATCTGATTATCCATATATAATGGCCTGCCACGTGTCCTTCTCTTAATTCAAAACGCATAGCTATTTTTATAGTTTTGAGTGTAAAACGAAGGAGGACTCCGCTTTCCAAATTCTGCTCACAGCAAAAAAAGATGCCACTTAATACATCCACAAAAAACGACAGCGTTGAGACATTGCTTTATTATAATACAGATGGTGAGAATGATCTGAGCTTCCCACGTCAGCTCCAAATACGACGGCGGTCCGCTTCTGCTCTCAGGGTTCCGATCGTTACTTCTCCTAATGTAACCGAGGAACGCTTCATCGATTGTCAGCTGTTACAATTATTTAACCCTCATTAATTTCCATGTTGTATCTTAATTCTAAGAAATTAAAGTTTTGTTATAACTGACCCGCCTTATCAATAGCCACCTCTCGATAATTGTCGCTAGAGTTCATGAGAAGAATTAAATGAACACGTCCATGTATAAATTCCCCCGATTAAGCTTCGTCATCTGTCATTTAGGTAATCCCATAATTTCTTCATTCTTTAGCTCCAGTTTTTCTCCATTTGCGGCCACATTCCTTTGGCAACAATGAAGATTGACTGCCGTCTAAATTTTGAGTCCGACCCTTTCGAGCGAACCAGATCCATATCTTAGAGATTCAAATTAAACATATTCAATTAAAAAAATGACCTGGATTTGATAATATGTTGTCAAAAACGCGTCTGTGAATCTTCAACATAGAGGAGTGACTGGGTCCGATCAGTCTACCTTTCATGGTCTGGATCGAAGAGGACGAGACCGCACGTTTGGTACATGCAGAAAGCTGGTGAAGCCATAGGTGAAGAATAATCGGCGAAGATGGACTGAGAAGAAGAATTGGGGTCATCGTCCTCGACTCTTCCCAGTTGTCAAGGGCGTCTGAAGGTGGGTAATCAGCTGCATGCAAGGCAACTGATGGCGATCACGATTGGATATAGGAGGGTTGCTGGAAGTGGTGTGAGACGACTGAAAGTGTGGGTGAGGAATCTATTGATTGGATATACGAAGGCTATCCTGACTTTGGCTAGGTTGTCGGTGGTGCTGGTTGTGATAGGTGGTACCGGTGGTGGTACGATGAGTTTGAGAGTGGATTAGATGAAGATAGTTTGAAAAAAAGAGTTGTGCGCCTTAGTTTTTTTGGAGATATATTCAATTTCGAGGTGGGCTTAGGCAACTAGATTGGTTTAGGTCAATTGGGCTTTGTCGTACGCTGCAAAAAATCCAATCCCACCATTATTATACAAAACAATGGGCAGAGTATATGCGATTTCAATTTTCATGCAAATATACATCATAATATATAACATGAAACAAAAAACTATAAGTTCTCATCAATTCTAACAAGTACGACATGATATAATTATTGGGTTGTGGTTAATTTGATATTACACCAAACTCAAAAATAAATCTTCCTATGTATTAGTCCATTTTCTATCAAAATTGGTTTGAAATTTATCTCATATGCATAACAACTAACGAGTTTTATCACAATAAAAAAAATCAAAACAATATATATCCGTATAAGCAAGGTGAGCGGATTATTTGAATGACACCGAATTCTACCAAGAACTGGTGTATAGGGCATGTTCCGATAAGTATAATTCATTTACACAAGGACTGGTTTCATATCAACAAAATTATGTTAAACTGTCGAGCTCATGTGGTTAGATTGTAAGTTTTTAACATTAGAGTGTATGAAATAGAGTCCCATGTCATTGGAAAAGTCATTGTAAGTGATGCTCGGTAGAATAAATAGACTTCACACTAAAGTGTTTCAATTTCTTAAGTAGCATTTTTTTCCAATTACTATAATTTTTTTAAGGTAAAGTATGAAAAAGATTATATGTTTGCTCAAAATATTTTTAGATGTAACATGTTTTCGAGCGTGTGTTTTAGATATAACATGTTTTACACATTTTTTTAACTATTTTCTTATACTAATTTAGTTTTCCATACTTATTTTTTATGCTAATATTTTGTCTTTATTTTATTATTATTTGCATAATTATAATTTTGTACTATTTAAAAAAAACCATTTTTTTATATAATCGTTTTTGAATTCCATATATGTTATTATTATTTGTTACATTTTAAATTAATTATTTTTAAATAAAAATTAATATTTAAAAAAAAACTAATATTTTTTCTGTGTTTTTATAAATATTTTCCTTATTTTTATATATTTTATTTCAGGTTTTTAACATTTTTCAAAATAATAAAAATTATTATTTGCCACGTCATCTTTCCATCCGCCACATCATCTTCCGTTAGTCAAACTTAACGGATTTCATCTAAAACAACCAAAACAAAACATGTTACATCTATCACGAAACATGTTACATCTTTTTCATACTTTTCCTATTTTTTTTACAAATATATATAAGTCTTAAAGTGTGTCGACAAAATTAACTGGTACTTGGGAGAACAAGAGACTTCACAATGAAGCATTTTAACACCCAATTTATTATCAATTTTTTTTTTTCTAGAAATTAGCAATTATTTTCAATACACCAAGTGACCAAAAGACTAAACGATTAAATTAATTCGATTAATCGCTATTATTATATCAAATATTTTCTTAATTACTTATTCATACATGTGAAGGCACCCGCGCGGTGCGCGGGGACAGAACCTAGTATATATAATAAGGTAACAGGAAAGAGGGTGGATCAATCTGGAGCCGCCACGTCAGCATTGAGAAGAAACTTGGAGCGGCCACGTCAACAACCTGGAGCAATCCCAGCGCGCCACTTCAACAGATTTTATGCGCCACTTCAACAGATTTTATTCTCATTTGGCCTCTCCTCTCTCATCGGTAAATCATTTAATTTTAATTTCAACATTCAAGATGTCCTCAATTCAAAGCGTCGTTTGTTATTCAATGACCGATCAATGCTCAGGATTTCTCATTCAATGCCACCGCGGGAGAGCAAGAGACAGGAGCGAACAGATTCATTGGCATGGCTTATTTAGTAGACACGGACCGACACCATCCTCACCCGATTCTAGAAGCGGAGTTGAGCGTCGATTCGGCGAAAACGTACCGGAGGTGGAGCCATGAGGTGGCGATTTGCAGGTCCCAACAACCAAATCGACGGAGACCAAGATCGCACGGCGCACGGCCGCACCCGATTTTACAGCGGCGTTGAGCGTGGAATCGGCAAATGCATCTTGGAGTTCATCGTGGACGGCGATATCTAGAGCCGCCACGTCAGCATTGAGAAGAAACTTGGAGCGGCCACGTCAACAACCTGGAGCAATCCCAGCGCGCCACTTCAACAGATTTTATGCGCCACTTCAACCGATTTTATTCTACATTTGGCATCTCCTCTCTCATCTGTAAATCATTTAATTTTAATTTCAACATTCAAGATGTCCTCAATTCAAAGCGTCGTTTGTTATTCAATGACCGATTTCAATGCTCAGGATTTCTCATTCAATGCCACCGCGGGAGAGCAAGAGACAGGAGCGGACATATTCATTGGCATGGCTTATTTAGTAGACACGGACCGACACCATCCTCACCCGATTCTAGAAGCGGCGTTGAGCGTCGATTCGGCGAAAACGTACCGGAGGTGGTGCCATGAGGTGGCGATTTGCAGGTCCCAACAACCAAGTCGACGGAGACCAAGATCGCACGGCGCACGGCCGCACCCGATTTTACAGCGGCGTTGAGCGTGGAATCGGCAAATGCATCTTGGAGTTCATCGTGGACGGCGATATCAGGTCCCAACAACAAAACTGGGCAACCAATTCGAAACGGCTTCCCATATTGTTGAGGTAACCAATTTGATAAGTAAGAGATAGTCAGATTATATGAGAAGGATGAGAAAGTCAGATTTCTTTAGGAAGGTCGATTGTGTTGATACATTGCTCGAATCTGAAAATTACGAGCACTTGGGTTGATTGAAGATAAATTCATCCGTAATGAATTCAATTAGATGGATGTGATTGAAGAAAAAAAGTTTCTATAGAAAGTTCATCGTCGCCAAGTCTATTTCAAGGTTGTTGGATAGCTAATTCACGCAACCGATTTATATTTTAGGGCTCTGTTTATATTTGGATTTTGATCGGCTTTTCTAGGAAATATGATGATTGTTGGATTTCCAATTCACCCAACCTGTTTTCAAGTCTTTAAATTGTACGATTAACATAAAACGAGGGGACTGTTATTTGATTCACTAAGATTCTGTGAATTTACTTATGATATCGACAAGTTTATGTTTTGTTATTAGATCATCTTTTCTTTCCACTTCCTAATGATTATTATTTTGGATTATTTGCAGACGGATCAGAGGAGCAGTGATGTGTATATTGGGGGAGGATGAACTGGCTTCATTGGCAAGGGAAATTGCAAGAGTTGAGATTGGGGGAGCATGTACAGGTCAGTATTAATATCATGAATTTGTTAAGTAACATGAAATTGTAAAGCATTTCCTTCAGTTTTGCAGGAGGAAGCGGGAAGGCTCAAGTTTGTTTGCTGTTTAGATGATGGTGTCGATGATCGCAAGATTTAGTAATTAAGTTCTAGAAATTAACATGGTTTGGAGCTTATTCTCAGTGATGTTCATTTTTTTTTAAATGTAGGAATTATATTTGGTACATATCTTGCTGTCAAGATTTATGTAATAAACAGATTTTCAAGTGGTAGTACAGTATAGTTCCTCAGTTGTTTCACTTTGTTGTATTTAATACAGTTTTCATGTTAATCAGGTTGAATATTTTTGCAGGACATCTTAGCTCCTGAACATGCCTAAGAATAGGTGGTTGAGGACATCAAGAGTCGCAACAAATGAAAGTAAAACGGTGTCTACTGAGAGCCTCTCCATAAATGGAAAAGCAAGCTAATTACTAAATCGATCTCGCCAGTGTAGAAATATGAACGAGCGAAGCATCTCAGCAACCTAAGGAAATGCACCGCCTGTCAGGTATATCCTTTAATTTAGATTTCTCAGTCAAATTTTGGGAGCATTAGAAATTGTCTTTTCCAACTCTCCAGCGATTCTAATTCAGAAGTTATTCATTTGTAACTCATAACCGATGAAATAACTTGATGACCCATTAGATGTAGTAGTGGGTAGCCAAATTCAATTCATTTTTATTAAGTTCTTTATTAATTATATAAAACTAGATGTGAACAAAAAATTACATTTTCCAATTAGCTAAGTTGTTAACTATAGACAATACTATACTGGTTCAATTTAGAATGGTAAAATGGTTATGAGTGGAAGGGTATTGAATTGACACTGAGCTTGGTTACATTCAGTGGAGGAACATGAATGAGTGAAGCATCTCAGCAACCTCAGGAAATGCATCGCCCATCAAGTTTATCCTCTAATTTAGATTTCTCGGTCGGATTCCGGGAGCATTAGAAAATGTCTCTTCCAACTCTCCGGCGATTCCAATTCAAAAGCTACTCATTTGTAGCTCATAACTGTGGAAATAACTTGCTGACTCACTAGCTTCAATAGTGAGTAGCCAAATTTAGTTCATTTTATTAAGTTCTTTATTAATTGTATAAACTAGCTAAGAACAATTTTTTTCCCTAATTAGCTAAGTTGTTAACTACATATAATATATAATGGTTCAATTCAAAATGGAAGAATCGTTAGGGTATTGCATTGATACTGAGATTGGTCAAGTTACTAAGTGTAATGGAAGATATGTAGGCAGTGAAGTTGCTCCATTTTGAAAACATAATGAGTGTGATCCTTACTGCAATTTAGGTGGGAAGGAGTTATCATACTGGACATTGACTACCAGTTGTTGCAGCACTTAAAGAACGAGATAATGGACAACCAGGTTTAATTTTTATTCTCATTTTTCCTTTAAGAAAATGTATTTTTTTGCTCAAATATTTAGTTTTAGTCCACAGTAACAGGTATAGTCTTCAAAAGAGTGGCAGCTGCCTAAAACTTGAAACCAAGTCTGATCTTAATGATTTGGATGTTATCCTGGCTGAAATTTGGATGGGAAGGATCAGTTATCATAGTGGACGTGGAATACCAGTTGTTGCAGCACTTAAAAGAATGAGAAAATGGACTGCTAATGGTAATATTTTTAATTTGTCCTTTAAGAAAATATTTTTTTTGCTCAATTATTTAGGAATACCACAAGAATTATGTTATTTTCTGCAATTTTTTTTTTTTTTGTTTTAGTTAATTTACTACTCAACAGCAAGTTAAAAAACAGATAACTGAAGCTTCCCTCATGAACGGATTGTTCTAAAACAATCCACTAATCTTCTATATATTTATAGTCATTTTCATAACATGCAGAATAATTCAATCATATAGTTCTATTATATAATATTAGATTCAGATTGGATCCTACATCTTAAAAAACTTTCATTTTTTTTAGGTTTCGTTGATGAATCTCTATAGCTGGTATATAGTTTTGGTTTTGCTGATGAATCTCTATAGTTAGGATATATATATATATATATGGTTTTGCTGATGAATCTCTATAGCGGGTGGTGATTGGTTGGTGAATGATGTGTTGCCTGCAGATGAGGCGGTCATTCTCTGTCATGCAGCAGTTGCAGTTGCTGGTTGTGGTGATATGGATTATTCCGAGTTGCATGATCATATTGTTATTATAGTTGGGTGGGTAGTGCAGTAGCTGCTTGTGGTGTTTGGGAGTTGTCGACTCATTTGAAGCAGATGGTTTAAACTACATGTAAAAGTTGATGATGGAGCTACATATCTTCATCCAACTTCACATATTTTATAATTTATTAACAATAAAGACAGTGCATATATACATACAAGTATTAATTGTATTCACCTACAAACTATATGATAAAGCTATGTATAAATAAAGTAGCTAGGTAGAACAACTTTTCAATCGACTAAATTTATCATGAAATTGGAATTTTTTTAGAGCATTAGGTTGATAAAGTTTAGGAAAAAAAACCATCAGCTTTAGACACGTGTGTTTCATGAATTGTTAGTTTTCTTCATTTGATTGATTGGGGTGTGATTGAACTTAATTAAATATGTTGTTATAATGTGGATATCAGTTATGAAGATGAAATGACTAACTTTATTGATATTTATGTTTCATGTTTAAAATAGAATAAACTAAAAACTTATAATTTTAACTGATACTTTGAAATTGAGTCACTCCGGAATTTTGGAGTGGCATCTGTTTTTATCTAAAATCATATAAGTTAATACATAATTTCAATCTTTTTCATACATCATGTTAATATTTATGACTTAATCACTCGCCCCGCGCGTAGCGCGGGGTCAACACCTAGTTGATCCATAATAACTTTATGTATAAGTTTACCATTTAACCCAAAAATCTAGATATAATATCAATATGTAAAAATATTTAAAGAAACAGAAATATCAAATTTAAAATAAAAAACAATTAATTAATACAATATTATCTATATTACATATCAACATGAACATGATAAATGTCATGTTTTTCTTGAAAAATCATGAACATTAGTTTTAACAAAAAGACTCAATTTATGAATATTAGTTTTACTAAAACCATTAGTTTTACTAAAATTTCAAGAACACCAAATTATCAAAATTATGAACTCCCTAACCTGGCTCTGATACCACCGTAGGATTATAGGGGATGAATACGACGGAAACAAACAAGGTATATGCTATGTAAACGAATTACGCAGCGGAATAATGGGCACATACCTAAAATGCTTTCCGTAGACCCAAGATCTTCTAGGGGAGTTCTCGATCCGCCGGACGGTTCCCGTAAGGATTCTGGTTAAGGAATACCTACGCAGATTGGTCTCCACAACAAAGCCTTTTGTCGATTATCCTGCAGGGATGGATCTCCGAAGTGCTTGAAGCAATTTGGCACCTCCTAGGGCACAGGAGTGGTTCGGCCAAAACACTGAGGGAATAGGGATGAGAGATTTCTTTTTGTCTCACCACAAAGGAAGAAATTAATTAACCCTTAATTAATCTTTGACACTCCCTATTTATAAGAGGAGGTGGGCAAAATCCACCTCACCACTTAAGCAAGTTTCGGCCGGCCTGTTGAGAGAAAGGGAGGCCCAATTTTGGGCCTCTCATGCCATTGAGATTTTAGGCATAGCTCAAAATTCCTAATGTGACATTACCCAATTGACTTAGGTAACAGTCTCATATTAATGGGCTCCTATTTACGGCGGCCAATATCCAAATGCCAACAGTTAAGAATCCTAAGTACCATAGTAGGACGAAACACATTGATGTTAAATACAACTATGCGAAGAGTGTGGTAGAAGAAAAGCTGATCACAATTGAATACTAGTCCTCTGAGGATATGGTGGCATGCCCATTGACAAAACGTTTCCGCATGAATATTTTCGAAAAGCACGTTAAATTACTTGGATTGCGTAGGGTTTAAGAGGCTTGTAATGTGTCAGTAATATTTGAATGAATGAATTGTAATTTAAGTTTATGATCTTACGACGTCATAATGGCTAAATTACATCGGATAGACTCTTTATAAACTAGTCGTAGGAACGTAAAACCTCCAACAAAATATATCAAATGTGGATTTTGCCTCGTCACACGGGCACAGTCGTCTTGATGGACGGGGAACCTCAGTCATGTCAAGACCGGGTAAGAACCATGGTGTTTCGAAATATAAACCTGGTTAAGCAAAACGATCATTTGGTTTCTGGGTTACACGATATGATCATTGTTTTGCGGATCGCCGTGATGAACTCTATTTTTCAATCACCACATTATGGGCTAGATGAGAATCTACGATAGCATATGACATTTCTCATTCCTGACAATATGTAAGCTCAGGTTATGCCATCGACGCGCACTTCATACTTCGCGTGTCACGTTCGATCACGGGGTCAGGCTCAGTTGTGCTAGGTGAAATCTTTCGAGATTCTGATGAGCGCAAACTTCTTCACCTCGAGCGTGTGACTGATCCCGGTTTCTTAATGAAGGAGCACCCGAAGTATCCTTACCACTCATAACTCATATCCAAGGTTGGGCTCAATGTTTGCCTCCAGGCATACGAACGCAGTGCCCGAACAAAAAAGTCCCGTGACCACGTACTGGAAACTGGTTGAGTTTGACTAAGGGTATGAGCAATGAGGATGGTCATGTACACCTGTAATTCTCCGACTCTTGTATTCACTAGGTGGCCACCAGCCGGATATTAGTTGAAGGTTGTGAATACTTATACGGATAACTTGGAGAAGTGTTCATTTGGGAAACTAGGCATTTTGAGAATAACAGTTGACCAGCGATTACAGCGCGGCACAGAGAAGTAACATGTTGATAACATGTTGGGAATCAACGTTCCGCGGACAATACAACACTCTTAACCGATAAGTAGCGCGATGTCCGTTGCGTCTGCCGGTCGCACCGAAAACCTCGTATGAACAATTCGGAAGCTGGACTGGATCGAAGAACAATGTTGATGTGTTGGTCGACAACATATTAACAAGCACCCTCCCATTCCGGCGAGTGGGAGCTGTTTGCATTTGGTGAATGGGTCGTCGTAGTAGGAGCCCTTTAATATAAACTCATCATCCTAAGTGTAAATGGGTAATGTCACATTAGGGATTTTGGGATAGACCTAAATCCTAATTGACATGAGATGCCTAAAATTGGGCCTCCCTTTAACACATGGCCGACTGAAGTAGGGGTTATTCCATTGGTGAGTTTTAACCCAGCACTCTTATAAATAGAGAGTGTTTGGAATTTATTTGGTGTTAATCACTTTCTCCCTTTTAGTTGAGTCCAAAGAAATCCATCCTCCCTACATTCAAGTGGTTCGGCCGAAACTACATAGAGAGCAATGAGGTGTCAAATTGCTTCAAAAAATTACTCCAGAGATCCATCCCATTGACCGATTGAAAATAGGCTTTACTATGGAGACCATTTCTCGTAGATTGATCCTTCACAAGAGTTCCTACAGGACCCTTCCGGCAGACCGTGAACTCCCTGTCAAGTTCCTGGGACTACGAAAAGCATTATAGGTATGTGCTTTCTATCCGCTGCGTAATTCATTACATAGCATGTACCTTGTGGTTTTGTTTCGTAGTAATTGTCCCCCAATTTCCAACACGAAAATCCCTGATGTTGCGCGAAGAGACCACAAACAATCATTATTCGTGCAACCCATATAGATTTTCCGATTTGCTGGATCTTAGGGTCTTACATTGCAGGGAATTCTCAATGTGCCATTCTTTCACATACTTCTAGACTTCTTCTTTGTTGTCAAATTTTTTATTCTTTTTCAACTAAGCCATCGTATTTGATGATGAACCAGCGTGGATTTCCCAATCATTGCACTCAAACCCTTCTTCCCATTCACCTGATATCCAATTTTCCAGAAATTGATAGTCTTCCTCCCGGTTCATCCGTTTTTCCAACTCGCTGAAAGGCTCTGCTCCAAAGTCTGATGAATACATCTTGTCCCTCCCTCCCTCCCACCACCGATACTCTTACGTCGTTGCATTCCCCTGCGGCTCAGCGTTGCTGCATTCACCTTCAGTTGCCCCGGCATTGCTGCATTCACCTTCAGGATTTCCTACACCCACCCCTAAACCAGACATATGATATGCGGGGTCATACCACCAGTTGCCCAAGTATTGTACTTGCTCTTTTAGTTCATAATCCTCTTCGTCGACATCCTTTATCACCCCATCCCATTTCGGCAGGAGAAGCAATTCAACTTGTTCAACACATATCTCCAAAATCTGCTCCCAATAACATTGATCGGTGACTTCAGCAATGTCTTGATCGTACACCAAAAAAATTTCCAAACATGCGTCTCGGCACCGAGTCATGTTCTTAGCCATCATTTTCACCTCCTCTAGAGTAATGTCTTTATGAGTTTCCAGGAAAATTTATTTATCTCGTTCATACCTAAGGTTCACTGCGTTAACATTGAAAGATCCATTGTATCGAAACCATATGATCACCATTTTTCTACATAATTATTACAAAATGAATTATCACATACATACTTATAGGGCGGAGCATAAATCCTGACAAACCTGAAGTCCCGAGGAACTCGTCCCGAAAGCCAGCCCGAAATTATGCCTGAGCCCATATGGGAGGGACATTACTCCCAACTAGGGCTCAGGCTTTTTTAGAAAAGTCATAATTGTCCCGAGTTACTTACCTTAGTTCAACATTTTACAACCTAAATAATCTAACTATAGTAATTCACCATACTTGATCTATGTTTGTGAACTTAATGAATGTGTTTGTGAACTTTATGTATATGTTCGTGAACTTGATGAATGTTTGAACTTAAACTTGTATTTTGAGTTGAAAAATATTAAGATTTATTTTTAATTTTAGGTGTAAATTCGGATTGTCCCAAGCTCGTTCTGAAATAGATAGTCCCGACCAAGTCATGATTTTTTCAAAAGATTAACATCGGGGTAGGGCTAGGGACAATAGTGGAATATCTCGAAAAATAAGACTAGGGATATTGTCCTGAAAAATTTCGTCCATTTGTCCCGAGCTCACCCCTACATACTTACACTTTATAAATATTTTCTAGCGTTGAAATCTATATACATAGAAAATATATTGTAGACAACAATATCATTATATGTCAACATTTAAATAGCTATGTACATTCTAAAATATTTATACACCATTCTACGAGCCTTTTAAACTTATATAAACAATTAAGATACATTACCTTAGTATGGATGTGGTGGTGCAACTTATTTTCGCCTAAAATCTAGAGTGCAGAAGTTGATGATAGAGCACTAGCCAGACGCGCTACAAATTTAATATCCGTAGCGCACTTGCCAGATGCTCTACAAATGATGTCATAATTATAGTCCGTGTCTAGTACGTGTTTTGCCAGGCACATACATGAACGGTAAAAAAATTGACCGTTACTTCATAGCGCACTTGACAAGTGCGCTATGATATTAAATGCTAAAATTAAGTAATTAATGCTAATTAATTCAGCAAGTATTAATTAACGTAATGTAGCGCACTTGCTAAGTGCACTACTATGTATATTGAAATCTAAAACTTAACATATTTTGTATTTGCATTTGAGTTATGAAACATGGTATTTGTGTGATATGTATTAGGTAAATTTGCGTTAGTAATAAATAAATTAGTGTTAATTATTAATGATGACAAGACAGTAGGATAAGGTAAAAAGCGTTAAACATAAAGCTAAAACTGCTGAAGGTAGCACGAGAAGAGGAGGCGGCAAAAGAATTCGACTTGACAAGTTACATGCAGACATTCTTGCTGCTGCGATTTGAAAAATCCAAATGGAGCCGTAAAGACCGTCGTCCATTTGTATAAAATATAATTAAGGAAAAAAGAAATGAATTTTGTCTGAAACAGATTGATTGGTTATTGCACCAACTGAGCTTCCTGCCATTCTTTTCTTGGGTACAGTAAGTACCCTGTAATCTGTGTGTGCTCTTTTTCTTTCATTGTGTGGCTACGCTGGGAGCTACTTTCTCCTTGATTCAGATTCGAAGTGAGATTGTACTTTTGCAGAATCTCGAATTAAATAGAGTAATCTGTAGTGTAGTAGCGTAGTGAATGTGAATCAATCCGTCCGGAAGTGAGTTGAGTGTGATGGGATGGGGGGTTCTAAGAAGAGGAAAGCCGCCAAGAAAAAGAAAGCAACCGAAGAACCCAACAACCTCGTCATTGTGCAGCAGCAGCAGCACAACAATGCTACTCCACTCCTACCTTTAATTAATCAAGCTTTAAACCATCAATCAATAATTCTCCCTCTCTCTGATAGAATTTAGGGTTAATAACTAAAAAACTGTCCAAGGTTTACCCTATGTTAAAATTAGGTGTCTGAAGTTTGAAATGTTAAAACGGACTGTCCCAAGTTTCATTTTTGTTGAAATTTGGTGTCTTTGTGCGTCTTTTCATCTCCATTCAATCATTTTCATCAACCCACCAACCCACTCATAATCATCACTCTTTACTTTTTACAAAATCGTCAAATTTCACCTAAAATTTGAACATTAAAAAAAAAGTTTCTAGAAGAGTGGTGTGGAGCCATTTTCCAATGACAATAGAGCGAGATTTACTTGCCCGGATGTGACCAACTTTTTAGGTGACGGTCCCGGCAAGATGACGAGCAGGGAGCGTGTATGAGAGCTCGAATTTGACAGACGGTTTCGTCGGAATTGACTTCTCTAAAGTAATCACACCGAGACACCAAATTTCAACAAAAATGAAACTTGGGACAGTCCATTTTAACATTTCAAACTTCAGACACCTAATTTTAACATAGGGTAAACCTTGGACAGTTTTTTAGTTATTAACCCTAGAATTTATATTTGTCCTGGACCTCTCAGTTAATTTCTTACTTTTCTCACGCATTAATTAACTTTATGATTTGAGGATTTCTTCTTCATCCCTCAATATTTTATTGATAGTAGTAATAATAATGGTGATTCCCACTCAGTCTTGATAAACTTAACTTGTTGATTAATTATATATGTGGGTTGGGTCTTTATTGGATTGAATGTGCTTAATTAAATATTGGTTGTATAATATATATATATATAATGAAAATGGTGGTAGAAAATGATGAGGTGAAAGAGAGAGAGAGTGATGGGGGAGAGAAGAAGGTGGTTGTTGATAGTGAGGGAAATCAGCAGCAGCTTAGAGGAGGAGGAGAATTGCCACCTATTATTGATCACTCAAATGCTTCTCACACTACTATTACTACTGGAGATGTTGATATAGAAGAAGAAGAAGAGATAGTAGTTGAATGCAGCAGTGAAGCAGTTGTGGAGGAATGTGTGGTTTTAAATGCAACTGCTGATTCCTTAGTATCTAGTGGTGAGATGAATGATTATTCACTTGTCATACTAGATACTGCTCTTGTTTCCGACACTAAAACCATGTCCCATACTTCATCAAAGAAGCTGCTTCTATTGCTCCTCCGATCCTGCTATTATCCAAAACACTCCCCTCCCGAAACCTTTCACAAGGTACACCTTGATACAGATATATGTGTACTGGTACTTGAAGGAGCGTAGTTTAGGGTCTGTACTGTCAGGTAGCTAAAGCTTAGGGACCTGTTAGTAATTACGAGTTTAGTGATCTATCTGTAATTTCAATATTCCTGGAGTCTATAAATACAAACTCCGGGTGCATCTGTAAACAACTTTTGAGAAATGAAATTCATTCCCGCCTTTTTGTTCAGTTCATCGTCTAACAATTCTCTCCAACTAACCAGAGAAGAAAGCTTTGCTTACATGGTATCAGAGCCCAGGCATGATTGATTTCTGCTTCTTGATCAGTCTTGGATCTTGTCTTCGTTTCAATTCAGTTCTTCTTCTCTCTATCAATGGCTGAATTTGGAAAACACTTCACAAACAAAGTCATTAACCTAAAGCTGGACGATACCAATTACCTGCAGTGGAGGCAGCAGGTAGAGTTCCTGATCACGAGCCATGAGCTGGAAGCGCATTTGGATGACACGGCTGAGGAAATTCCTCAGTTTCTGGTGACAGCTGATGGCGCGAAAGTATCGAATCCGCGTTTCACGGAGTTTCGTCGGATCGATAGTGCCCTAGCCTCTTGGCTTCTGTCGACGATCTCCTCAAATCTTCTTCCGGATCTGGTTAATTGCAAGTCTGCGAGGTCAATTTGGATAAGGCTTCAACAAACGTTTTCGGTATCGTCGATGACAAGAGTCATGCGTCTTCTGTCTGCGCTTCAATCTCAGAAGAAACGAGATCTTCCTATGCGTGAGTTTCTAAGTCGAATACAAATGATTGTTGATAGTTTAGCTAGCTGTGGCCATGCGATATCTGAAACGCAACATATCACTTCTATATTGACTGGAGTTGCTGGTGATTATGATTATGATTATGTTGTTGTTCTCATCCATGCTAGCCAACAACCATATAACCTAGCTGGTGTTACTAATCTGCTACTTGATGCTGAGGCACGTCAGTTGGATACTGCTCTCAATTTAGGACCTCTAAGTCTGAATTCGCATGCCTTAAACATTGTAATTGATAGGTCAAATGCTGTTAGATCTCCAAATGCTATGAATGTCAATGTGCCTCCTAGCAGGTACATTCAACCTCAGCAGCTTTTGTCCTATCCAAACCAGCAGTCCTATAATCAATTTACTACTCCTAATCAAGGCCAACTCCTATCTTATGGTCGTGGAGGTGATGGTGGATTCAGACCTCAGTTTTATGGTAATGGAAGTGGTAATCAAAACCAGAGGTATAGTGGTAATGGCAGTCAAATTCAAAGGTTTAACCCTAATAGACCTCAGTGTCAAGTCTGTGGTAAATATGCACATATTGCTGCAACCTGTTGGCATAGGTTTGATAGAGCTTTTCCTGGAATTGGGGCCTCTCAAGCACAAAACACTCCTGCTGGTTTACTTGGTTCAAGTCCAGGTGCTGCTAACTCTGTTGAATCTTCATTTTATGAGCCTCCTCGAGCATATTCAGTCAACTTGTCCTCTCCGTCTCAGAGCCTGGGCAATAACACTCTAAGTGCACCTCATAATCATCATACTAATTTTGCATCTGGTTCATCAGGATCTTCATATCAGAATTTTATGAATCAGTTACAAGGTTCTTCAACTCAGCACTTCAGTCCTGGTGCTTCAAGCTCCTCTGGTCCCTCATATCAGCAGTTTATGGCTCAGTTGCAGAATCCATCACATGCTCAGTTGGAAAATACTGCTTCAAGTTCGTCTGGACCATCTTACCAACAGTTGTTGAACCAAATTCAGGCATCTCAAGTGTTGTATCAGACTCAGAATCATGGTCTCTCTGCTACTACCACAAATCACACTCAGCCTGAAAATATGTGGTTCCCGGATTCAGGAGCAACTAATCATCTCACTAACTCAGTGACCACCATGGGGCAGTCAAGCTCTTACAATGGGAATGGTAAGATCTTAGTTGGTAATGGAGCATCAATTCCTATTTCTAGGATTGGCAATTCTACTATTTCTACCTGTTCTAGAACTTTAGTTTTGAAGGATATGCTTCTTGCTCCTAAAATCACCAAGAATCTACTTTCAGTATCTCAATTTACTAAAGACAATCAAGTTTGTTTCATGTTTTACCCTTCATTTTGTGTTGTGAAGGACCTGATTGCACAGGAGGTGCTGCTGGAGGGAATTGAACAAGGAGGCCTTTATGTCTTGGGTCTGCCTGATTCTTCTAAGTGTTTGGTTGCTGAGTCTTCTTGTGTTCAGGAGTCTTTGTTAAATAAAGAGTTTAGTCAGTCTGATTGTCCTAAGTCAGAGTCTAGTACTAAGGTGATATATGATGTAGTCAATAATGCTTCTGATCATATTGATAGTTCTGATGGTATGTCTACTCAGTCCAGTGTCAGGTGTACTTTAGAGTCTGAAAATCGATGTACTCATGATTCTCAGTTTAATAAAGATTCTAAATAAATTTCTCATGAGTTTTCTGACATGTGTGATGTTAATGCCTTGACATTCAATATGGAATGCCTAAATGCTGAAATTTGGCATCATAGGCTAGGTCATCCATCCAAAGCCATATTGTAATCTGTTATTAGTAAATGTGATGCCAAATGTATAGTTGATGATTCTTTTCATTGCTCAGCCTGTTTCATGGGGAAGAGTCATAAACTTCCATTTGACTCCTCTAGTAATGCTTATTCTCTTCCTCTTGAACTTCTTCAAATTGACTTGTGGGGACCAGCCTCTGTCATATCAAGTGGTAAGAAATATTATCTGAGTATTGTTGATGCCTTTACTAGGTTTACATGGATCTTCTTTCTGCACTCAAAGTCTGATGCAGCTTCTCTTTTTATGTCTTTTCATTTGTTTGTAGAAAAACAAACTGGTCATGTTATCAAGTCTGTTCAAACTGATAATGGAGGTGAGTTTAAAGGTTCTTTTCATCAATATCTGACAAGAAATGGTATTAATCACAGGTTTACTTGCCCTCACACGTCACAGCAGAATGGAATTGTGGAGCGTAAACACAGACACCTAGTTGAATCTGGTTTGACATTGCTTGCAAAGGCCTCAATCCCTCTCAAATACTGGTTAGATGCCTTTTATACTGCTGTGTTTCTCATTAACAGACTTCCTTCTCCTATTACTCAGCATATATCTCCTTATGAGAAATTACATGGTAAAGCTCCTGATTATTCCTTTCTCCGGATCTTTGGGTGTTTGTGCTTTCCTCACTTGAGAGATTATAATCCCAACAAGTTATCTTTTAGGTCTAGGCCTTGTGTGTTTTTAGGTTACAGTGATGTTCATCATGGCTACAAATGTGCTGATGAGACAGGTAGAGTTTTTGTGTCTAGACATGTCAAATTTGTGGAGTCAAGTTTTCCCTTCAAGGATAGATCAGAATTTTCTTTAAAAACTATGCCTATTCAAGATCTAGAAAATTTTCTTCTATCAATTTTTCCTCTTCCACTGAGACACACGAATTCAAATGGACATCTTGATACACCTGAGGCTGCACCTGAGATTACACCTGAGGCTGCACCTGAAACTACACCTGTCAGTAATACATCTTATGCACCTGAAAATGCATCTGATAGTGCACCTGCATCTCAAAATGTTCTTGCATCTGAGAATGTATCTATCACTGACACCTCGGTGTTACCTGCTCTAAGAGTATATCAAAGGAAAAGATTTAGATTGCCCATAAATCATATTCCTCCAACTGACATTTCATTTGCAGATCCTGCACCTGATAACTGCAGTGATCAACATGGGATTCCAGTGACAACCAACATTCATCCAATGATTACACAATCAAAAGCTTCTTATCCTCAGACACTCAATGTTGTTCTGGAAGAACCTCTAAATATAAAACAGGCTTTAAAGACCAAGGAGTGGTCAGCAGCTGTTGCAAAGGAACTTGAGGCTCTAGAAAACAATCATACTTGGATTCTTACTCAGCTTCCAAAGAATAGGTCTCCTGTGGGTTGTAAGTGGATTTTTAAAATAAAAAAGAAGTCAGATGGGACGATTGAGAGGTTTAAGGCTCGACTTGTTGCAAAGGGATATTCTCAGAAAATGGGCTTTGACTATGCTGAAACATATAGTCCTGTTGCAAAACTCATAACCATTAGGATCTTGCTATCTCTTGCCCTTACTTTTAAATGGGAACTAAGACAAGTAGATGTCAATAATGCTTTTCTAAAGGGTGATCTTCAAGAAGATGTGTATATGAAACAACCCCCTGGTTTTGAAAAAAAAGACTCGTCTGGAAATGTCTTGGTCTGTAAATTACAGAAGGCTCTTTATGGGCTTAAGCAAGCTCCTAGAGCTTGGTTTGACAAGTTCAGATCCTTTCTAACTTCTACTCTTGGGTTTGAGAGCTCTATTACTGATGCTTGCCTCTTTGTCAAATCCTCTGGGTTAGAAAGAATTTTTCTCCTAGTATATGTTGATGATATTGTGGTTACAGGTTCTTGCAGGAATATGGTGGAGGCTATCATAATGGAGTTGGATAAGAACTTTGGTCTCAAGGATCTTGGCAAACTGAATTAATTTCTGGGCATGGAAGTACAATATGGTAATGATTGCTGTATTCTAAATCAGAAAAAGTACATACTTGAACTTCTTGATAAAAATGATATGCTAAACGTCTCTGCTACTCCTACTCCTTTAGTTGTCATTCCTCCCTTGTCTTCCTCTATGGGAACTCCTTTTTCTGATCCTTCTCTGTTTAGAAGCACAATAGGAGCTCTTCAACATGTGTGTTGCACGAGACCTGAGATAAGCTATGCTGTTAATAAACTCAGTCAGTTCTCTCAAAATCCTTTAGATAGCCATTGGAAGGCAACCAAGAGAATTCTGAGATATTTGAAAGGTACATTAGATTCTGGTTTGGTCTTTCGTTCCAACACTTCCTTGGCTATCACTGGGTTTTCTGATGCAGATTTAGGAGGTAATCTAGATGATTGAAAGTCAACAAATGGTCATTGCTTGTTTCTTGGTGACAATCTGATAACATGGTGCTCAAGGAAACAGAGGGTGGTTGCTCGTTCTACTGCAGAGGCTGAATACAGGGGTCTTGCAGAGTGCTTATGTGATGTGATTTGGGTGATGTCTCTCCTTACTGAAATTGGCATTCAATCTTCTACTCAACCCACCATTTGGTTTGATAACACAAGTGCAATTTCAATCTCAGCAAATCCTACTCATCACTCCAGGATGAAACATGTAGAACTGGATCTGTTCTTTGTAAGGGATGCTGTGTCTCAAGGGATTGTGTTAGTCACTACATTCCTGCAAGTGATCAAATTGCAGATATTTTTACTAAACCACTTACACAGAAAATTTTTGTTCCTCTAAGAAAGAAATTGAACATTTCCTCACTTACTGATCTTAAGGATGCTGAT
The DNA here is from genome assembly GCA_036873135.1 of Clarkia xantiana subsp. parviflora. Classification (NCBI taxonomy): domain Eukaryota; kingdom Viridiplantae; phylum Streptophyta; class Magnoliopsida; order Myrtales; family Onagraceae; genus Clarkia; species Clarkia xantiana. The sequence continues at coordinate 17,354,881 of JAPTYO010000001.1, forward strand.
GAGGGTGGTCAAGCTCTTATGTTTACCCTAGATGAGTTGTGCTTACCAAATTCATCTGATACACTACCTCTTTCTTTTTCAGGGTGTTGTCATCAACTAAATAAAGAGGATGTGTTATCTCAGGTTACAGCCAAACTTAGAAAAGTGGACTTTTTTTAGAACTCCTTCAACTACCTTATGAAGACTTTAGTTACAACTGAGAGCTTAATCTAATCTGTAATGTGCTCCCTCTCTATCAGTACTACTTCCCTCTATCATTGGTTAAATTGGGGTCTTTGTTTTACTTAGCAAGTCGGTTTTTCTGGTTCTTTCAAATCCTTTCTTGGTTATCAGCACACTGAATGTTTTCAAAAGGTTTAATTGTACTTTTTCTCTCTGTTTTCTGAGGTGATTTTGAGCTTTTTTTTTTTTAAGAAGGATGGTGGGCTATCTTCATCACCACTTGTTTACAAGAGTGCCTTTATGATCATGATTTTGCTGCTTTTTCCTTTCCTAGAATCAAGATTTTATCCAAACTCAAATACCAAGTTACATATGACGACTTCAGAAGTATAATATCTGTTTTAAATAAGTATGGGGAATATGCCACAGCAAATTCAAGAATGCATGGGTTTCAGTGTTTGCAGTTTGGCTATGTTTCATTTCTTCTCCTGATTGCTATATCTATAGCTTGGTTCTTTCACTTTTAAGCCTGTGGTTGGTTTGATCTAGTTTAGTGAGTTCATTGAATTTGGATGGCTTTTTCTTTTCTTCTTTTTCTTTTTCCTAAAAAAAAAAAAAAACAATGTTCAAATGGATGAGCAAAATTCGATTATCATCCTATAGAAAAAGAAGATAATCATGGTCTTTTCCAAGAACCTATAGAGAAATGATTCTCATTATATGTTTTAAACCAGTGTTCAATTAGGATGGGCAAAATTCGATTATCATTTTATAGAAAAAGAAGATAATCATGGTCTTCTCCTAACACATTGTGTTTCCACTTTATGATCAAATGGATGGGTAATATTCGATTATCATTTTGTAGAAAAAGAAGATAATCAGGGACTTCTCCATGAATCATAAGAAAATATGTTACACAAAAATCTTGATTTCTCATTGCTCTTTACAAAGTTGTTTCTCTAATTGTCTTTTCTATCTTTCCTTCCTTTCTTCTGAAAGCCATTCTTTTTCTTCAATGCTTGCTGCTCTTTGGTCAATTCTTCTCTAGGATATCTGAGAAAGGAGTGAGCTGATTGTATACCTTTCAGTGAGTTTTTTGATCTAACTGCTGCAAATCTTCTTGACTGCTTTTATGTGCCTTTTTCTTCTTGCTTAATTTCATTCAGGCTCTTCAAAGAAGTATGTGGTGTCATCATGATTTGGTCTTTTGGTTTTGTGTTTTGTCTTGGTTTTAGACTTGGAACTTGCAGCTACTTGATACCTGAGTTGTTTTTCCTGAACTTCTGCTTTTCTTTTCTTTGCTCCACTACCTCTTTTCCAAAAGAATTCAGCTCTCTTGTCATCTGGTTTGTTTTCTCCTTGAAATAGACACCACTCCTTTTCTTGACGCTCAGTGTGTTGCTGTAACCTTTTAATAAAAAAAACTGATTGTGCACCTTTTCTGGTAAAAAATTTCTGCACAAAGAAAACAAAGACTCATGGGGGAATGATAGAGATATATGTGTACTGGTACTTGAAGGAGCGTAGTTTAGGGTCTGTACTGTCAGGTAGCTAAAGCTTAGGGACCTGTTAGTAATTACGAGTTTAGGGATCTATCTGTAATTTCAATATTCCTGGAGTCTATAAATACAAACTCCAGGTGCATCTGTAAACAACTTTTGAGAAATGAAATTCATTCCCGCCTTTTTGTTCAGTTCATCGTCTAACAATTCTCTCCAACTAACCAGAGAAGAAAGCTTTGCTTACACACCTACCTATCCTTTCTTTTCCTTATTATTATACCTGCCTCACCTGAGCTAGTTGGTGTCAGGCATTCATTCATTTGGTGCATATATATATATATATAAATTTATTTGCAGGTAGGAGCACCAGTTCCTCCTAGACTAGTGATGGGTGAGAAGAGTTCCTGGTTGGGTTGCTGTGGGATGTTTGCTTTGCTAAGAGGCGGCAGATGATCATTTCAGGCATATTATCTTTAATTATTAACTCTATCAATCTGGGAATTATATTCTTCTTATATGTGTTTATTCATTATTCATTAGTATATGTATTATTGTAGTAAGAAATTGCATAGTTGTAGCTGCTTCATGTTGTATTTTTGAGTATCAAGGGACTTATATGGATTTTTTTTACAGAAAAGAAAAGCAGCAGCAAAGGCTTATTACTATCCTAAGAAGAATTGGGTTGAGCAGCACTTAGTTTGGTGGGCATCACATATATAGCTAGTAAAATGTCCCAGTCAGTCAGTAGCAATTTCCTGGTGGTAGTGTATTTCTACAATTATATAGCTAGTGAGTGACTCTATAGTATATACCTTTCTTTCTTTCTTTCTTGGGTAAAGAACACAATAGGGGCCTGAATGTTTGCCCATGTTGCCAAAAAGGGTCTGAATTGAAAAAACGTATTATTAAGGGCCTGAATTTTGACTTTTGTGTATAAGTGAGGTCTCCGTCTATATTTTCTATTAAATTTAACGGAACCACGTGAAATGACAGAATTACCCTTTTGCAATTATTATACAATTTATCAGTTTAATTAATGAAATGTGAAATGTCTAAAATACCCCTGCACACTAATTATGCCCTTAAGGCCACCACGACCACCGCCACCAACCACCACCCTAGCTCCGGCGACCACCACTCCAGCTCCGGCGACCACCACCCCAGCTCCGGCGACCCAAAAAAGCTCTGATCGGAGCCAAAAAGGAATAGTGCCACCTGATTTAATCAGTCTTTCGACGTTCAGATCATTGGATCGACGTTCCTCATCCTTGCGAAGTGACTCCGCAGCTTGCTGATCGATCTGCGCAGCCATATCAACAAACAATCGGTGAAACGTGCCCAGATTTTACAAAATACTAAGCAAACACCAATGCAATACCAAATTCGAATTAGACGCCAGCAATTGAATCACAGTTACACTAGTAGTTGACCACAATCTGTTTTAATTGATGCAGAGGCAGAAAATAGCGGAATAAAAACTGAACGATAATTTGCACAGATTTAATAAGAAGAGAGGATTTGCCTTTTGAAGAATACTCTCTGCAGCTGTAAGCTTGGAGGAGAACCAGTCTGACATGGCGATCCTTCCTCGTCCACCTTTGGAGCGAATACAAAATCTGGAAATAGAGGGATCACTGAGCTACTCAGTTGATGTGCCGAGACTCGTCTACTGTAAAATTGGAGCGATATCGAACGTAGCTTTTTGGCTCCGATCGGAGCTTTTTTGGGTCGCCGGAGGGAGGTTAGGGTCGCCGGAGCTGGGTGGTGGTTGCCGGAGATGGGTGGTGGTCGCCGGAGCCGGGTGGTGGTGGTCGCCGGAGCCGTGTGGTGGTGGTCGCCGGAGCTGTGGTGGCTTAAAGGGTATTTTCGTCTTTTTAGGTCAAACATGTGAGGGACACACTTTGGTCAAAGAGCATTTTCGGGTTTTTAAATTATTTTCGGTCACATGCCAAGCATGTGACCACTTTCCGTCACTTTTAACAGAAAAAATAGACGGAGACCTCACTTATACACAAAACTCAAAATTCAGGTCCTTAATAATACGTTTTTTCAATTCAGACCTTTTTTGACAACATGGGCAAATATTCAGGCCCTTATTGTGTTCTTAACCCTTCTTTCTTCCTTTCTAAAATTCCTTGTTTTTGTATTATTATTAATCTTTTGTTATTTTTGTGTGATTTAGGGTTCATTAATTCTCTACTACATAAGTAGTAAGTAGTACCCACCCTTCAATAAGTTTTCATTTTTTGGTTGAAACGCATCAAATTTATATGGCTTTGCCTTTATGTTACCAGAACAGCGAGCAGACAATATATAGTAGAAGCATGTGATAAAAAAAATTAGTATATTACGTGCTTCTAATATATATATAATTAGAAGCATGGGATAAAAAAAATTAGTATATTACGTACGTATATATTTTCTCACAAGTTGATGGCTCGGTTGGTCGCCCATTCGCCAATGCATACAATAGGGGTGTTCATACAATAGGGGTGTTTAGATTATAAATAATGAGAGTTATGTAATATTATTGTTTGGTTGCACGGCCGTCTCAACAAATATTGAGAATATTTGAGGTCTAATTAGCAAGTTTTATTTAGGGCTTTTTTCATTAAGATTTTATAAATCATCACTTTATGCAAAACATTAAAACACGTCTTTCTATATTTCTTTGAAAAGCACTAATCGAATATTATCTTAACTTTGTTTTGAATAATTTATATTTCATTTAACATTTATTGACACTATTAAAATCTTAAATGAAATTTATTAGTTTCAATTTTCAAACACTACACTTAAAGGTAACTCTTATATTAGTCTTAATATACTAGGCTCCTAAGTTAAGATTATTTTTATCAACAATAAAATTATGTTTGACAGTGTATTCCCGAAGTGTTTTTGCACTTAAAAGCACTTTGGCTAAAAACTGGAGCATATAGTAACACAAGTTCAAAGTGTTTTTTCTCAAAGCACTACTTTCTGAAATGCATATTTTTTCAAAACAACTGGGGTGTTGCTTTCTAAAAGCTATTTTATGAAGGAAAAAAAAAAACATTTTTGCCATGTTTTATAATTCATTTTTACCCTTAAAATCTTTTTATAAACTATAAATTACCTTTAAATAAAAACTTACATCTCTATAAAATTTAACATTATTTTTAGTTATATAAATGTCTTACTTGTTGATGGATATATGCCCAATTTGGGTTCGTATTTATATTTCAGACCTCACAAACACGTCAAACCCACGAAAACGGATCCAAACGCTAAACCCGCGAGTTGAAACGGTCCGGACGGGCAACACGCGCGTCCGGACCGGACTCGTCCGGATTGCCGCCCTTGACGCGCGTATTTTATCAACGTGTTTTTATACTAGGTCCGAATTTCCCGATAGACAACCTTGATTAAACCCGACTCCGGTTCACATTTTTCTATTAAACCGGAGTCGAACCGCGCAAAACCGGGTTTGGGTTCAAGAGCTCATATATATTGGAACCTTAGCCGCCCATTTCATTTCAACTCGTTTTAAGATTGGCTTAGGAGCTCTGACTTCTCTCTAGCTTTATCTCTCTAGATTCTCATTGAAGCATCGGAGAGGGTTCAACTAGCACCACCCCCCTCTTCGCATGCTAGTTACTGCCCCGTGTGCAGGTTCAGAAAGGAAGCGCGGAGCAGACAGCGCGGACTTGAAGACTTTGCATAACACAGAACCCGTACATTCGACAACCTGTTATCTCACGCGGGTCAGGTCGAAACATTTGGCGCCGTTCGTGAGCCTCGAACACAAAAGCTGCTAGGTACCACAAGTTATGACGAGCAATACTCAACCTCCCGTCAAAAGGGGCCCGGGGCTTCCAAAGAAAATCCCTACCGAGGGCAATGGCGGAGCCAGAAATTTGAAAATGAGGGTTCATTTAGGGGTGGTAGATTCACCACATATGTTTGTATTTTTGTGCGTGTACGTGTCGTATGAAAAATTGTCGACGCAGATTCACCATATAAAAAAATTTAACAAGCCATGTATATATATATATAGTATCAAGTAGTACAATCGTGTTGTTCAAAAAATTATCTGGCAATAAAAACAAGAAATTCTTACAAAAATTTATTCCAAATATTAAATTAGTTCTTGAGCCAAATTATTAATTATCTTAGTTTATTATTAAAATATATTCATTTTAGAAGCGTCTAATTACACTAAATCGATAGTTTGAAATAATAAATACATAAATAATTCTATATAAATAATTGGATTGAACATCATAATAAATAAGAGTAGAGGAAATATAAAATAGAAGTACATACTAGTCAACAACATTTCTAAACAACATCGTTTAGTTACAAGATTTTTATATATGTTAATATTAAAAAAAAAGGTCAATAATGAGGGACATATGTTCCCTCATTATCCTATATAGCTACGCCTCTGACCGAGGGAGAAAGCGGACTAGCACCACGAAAGAAGTACCAGCCTAGTCCTTCGCACATTCTAGAAGCCACGACCAGAGCCTCTTCAGTTCCGACCCCGGATGCGCACCCGGCGCAGCACGAGCAGCAAGCACATAACACTCAAGCCAACACACCGCCGCTTGGTTTTTTGAACACAATACCTAGAGCTGAAGAACACCCATACGGGATGCCAAACATGGAGCCCCAATACCAAGATGGAGGGTCGCAGACTGCGCCGACAGTCACACCTGCTATGATGGCGGCAATCGAGGAACTTCTGGATTCAGGGAAGCCTTAAGGAATCAGGGATATGCACATCCACCTCCACCCCTACCACCACCGCCACAGAGAGTAGTGTCGCACAACACTACTTGACATGAAACTCCACTGAATGAGGGAAGACAGTACTCCACTGCCACCCACCAGTACTACAACGCAAGGGAAGAAGTGTCGCGCTCTTACACACTCTACGTTGGGGCGCAACAACAAGGAGAGTCTTGGAGACAACCATCCTTATTCCCCAAACAACATTGGAAGAAAGATCTTTCTATGGAGTGAGTCAGGAACACCACAATCCAGTTTACCATAACATGGGCAGACGGATGCCAGTAAGGGAGGAGGACGTCCCAATCACGGGACTGACAGCAAAAGGATTGGAAGCTCTGATAGAGCAAAAGATGAAGCAGGCAAACATGAAGTCCATATATGTTTTAGCTGAGAATGCTTCCCACCCCTTCACTCAGGAGTTGGTGTACAGGCAACTGCCAGACGCACTGTTTAAGCATACGGTGATGGGCGTCGTAAATGGAAACTCATTATATGTATATGTTACATAAGTTAATTGGGTAAATGTCACATTAGGGTATGAGCCAGACCCAAATCCCAAATGACATGAGAGGCCCAAAATTGGGCCTCCCTATACTATACATGGCCGGCCGAAATTAGGGTGGAGTTAAAGTGGACTTTTGTCCACTTTACTCCTCATATATATATGGGGTTAGGGGTTTTATTAGGGTTAATCACAATTCCCTTTAAGTGGTGTTTTGAGAGAAAAAAAACCTTCCCCCAGAGACACTAAGTTTCGGCCGAACCACTATCTCACCAAGGGTGTGCTAATTTGCATTCGAGCAAACACTCCAGAGATCTATCCCCTTACTAAGAGTCGATCAGAGGCTTTGCTGTGGAGAATATACCACGTAGGTCTTCCTTCACAAGAATCCCTACGGGTGCCGACCGGAGGATCATGAACTCCCTCCTGCGAAGATCTTGGGTCTACGGATAATTGTAGAGGTAGTGTAAATCTTCCGCTACGTAATTTCGATTACTAGCACGTACTGTGATTTAATTTCCGTAATGATTACTCCCCGTAATCTAACAGTGGTATCAGAGCATGTGTAAGGAGTTCATGATTTTGATAAATTGGTGTTCTTGAAATTTTTTAATCTTTGGACCGAAATTTTTAAAAGAAGATTTTAAAATTTCGAAATTTTGGTTTAAGTATGATCCGAAATTTTCATGATGTTCTTAGGAAAATTGATGTTCAAGATCTTCAAGAAAAGGGTGATATTTATCAAAATCAAACATTGGATTGTAGATCTTATTAAAATTTGATCTTAAAATTTGACCACTTGTTCCCAATTACTTGTTTATGCCGAAATTTTTAGGTAAAATTTTTAATTTCTTGGTCCCCAAGCAAACATGATTTTCGGCCATATTATTAAATTATATTGTTTAACATATTTTAATTTTAAACAAGGTAACAATATATCTAAAATTGGGAACATTAGGATAGATTCACAATAATATATAGAAATATATATATAACTATCAATATATCTAAATATTTAAATAGGTTAAATATATTATTGATAGATTTTAGTTACCTAAAAGATTGAGAAAATATGTTGTTAATATATGTTTCCCTATTTAATATTGACAATAAATAAAAAATATATTTATATGTATGTGCCGAATTTTACATGTATATATATCTATATATATATATATATATATTGTTGATGATTTAATCTTAAAGATAGAATCTTGGCAATAAATATATATATGTAGTAATGTTGGCCGAAATATATATATATATATATATATATATATATATATATATATATATATATTGGCAATTATTTTTATATTGTTAATGTTACTTGGTGGCTAAGTTAAATATTTTTGGACTTTAAAACCTTACTTGGGCCACAAGTAAACATTTCGGCCCAACCTTTCAAATTTTAATAATTGGGCCGGTCCAATATGTCAAACCGGGACGAATTTAAATCGAACCGGGTTTTCTCAATCGGTTCGACCTAATCGGGTCGGGTCGGACCGGGGTAACTAAGTGGATCTAACCAAACCGATTTTGTGTGTTTAACCGAACTGAACCCTATTTTTATTGGACCGGTTAGGACCTAACCATATTTTAAAATTAAAACTGGACCGAACCGAACCGGACCGAATCGGATTTTCTGGACCGGACCAAACCGGACCGCAATTGACTGAACCGAACCGTATTTTTAAAACCGAATTCAAGTCAATTAAAATAGGGAGGTCAAGTTTTAAAATCCAAATGTTTTGAACCTTAATAGGCCTACACAGTGCTCAAGGTCTGCTAACCTTTATGCCTTGTTTCGATTTTGGGGATGGATCTCGGAGATACATGTTTTGGGACTAGTTAGATTAGTGGGCTGAATTGCAATTGTTTATTATTCGATATATATATTTATGCATAGTTAGAAATGTTGTCTTGACTGAGTCAAGCTAGCTGATATTGCATATTGTGGGCAGAGCCCTGGTTAAATATATGAAATGCGCACTAGGATAGACATGCTGTGATGGTTGGAAATGCCTAGGATTCATGTCTAGAATGTTGCGTCATTGAATATAAGCATGAATTGAAAATCAGCCCCTAATGTTTAAAATTATTTTAAAATCGAAAACCAGTCGCCAAATGTGTATGATGGATGTGAATGTTGCATGTTTGACACGTATGCTAGAATGTCGAGGATGTAGTTGCATTTGATAATTTACTTGGAAGTAGAATTATATATGCAAGCATGAGTTCCTCAGAACATTAGACGCATAGCGCATAAGCTTGAGTGTGGTTTGTATGATGAATGTTACTGGCGTATGATAATTTACATGGATGGTAGAATTATATATGCATGAGTGAATTCATCGGAATATTTTTCCAAAAATAAAAAGGGCCTTGGGAAAGCCAAGATCATGTATGCTTATTTTAAAATTCCCATTCCGGTAATTTGCAATTAAATCCGTTTTAAAAGAATAATATGTTGGATAGAAGACGAAGGTAATGTGAACTCTTTCACAGCCATCTTCCATTGGTTTACTGGTGGTCGGTTGGTTTAGATGACTGATGAATCATTATTTATCGGATTCCATCTTAATAGATATTTGATGTATGCAATTCTTTCTCAAAATGTTATTGTCTCCCTGATTTTTGCATAATTATCAATGTGTTAGTTTTCATGGCTGAACCGATACAGTTCTACGAACCTCGCAACCTAGACGGCATGGATTATGATACTTGGAAAGACAATGTTATCTGAGGAGAACAAGGTACTTGAGGATATTCAAGTATCCTTGAAAGATGAGCTTAGCAGTGTTGTTGAGAAAACTCACCTTTTTGACTTGAAGATGCAAGAGCTTCGAGATCAGGTAGCCTCACTTGAGACTACTATTGCTGATTTGCGCCGAAAGGCTGATGTTGATTCTTCACTCCATATTGCGGAGTTGAAGAATATTGAGGATAAGTGTCGCACGGAGGAGAGAGTTACTACAGTGGCTGAGTATAAGTCTTCCTCTGCCTATGCTGCTGATTTCCAGGTTCGATGGACCAAGGAGATGTACCGGTTTAGAGAGTATCTTACGGACCAGATATTCAGGATTGATCATCAGTTTCCGTTTGATGACCTGGGTGATTTCGGTCCTTATGCCAGTGGTTATGTTGCTGTGCTTAGGGGAAAGGCTGCGGTTGCTGAGAACGTAGTTGATGCCCCTATGCAGGAGGATACTACACTTATTGATGTCATTAATTCGGGTTCATATTCATCTTCTTCGAGTTCTATTAGTAGTTCTTCTTCAAAGCATCAAGACCGCGAGGACTCCCTAGTGGCATCCGGTTGATTATCTGACATCCCTATCCTTGTACATATTTCTTTGCTTTTCCTCCCCTTGTTGGGTTGAATGGTTCCCCCCACCCCCCCCCCCCCCCCGTGTTGGGTTGAGTTTGTTTTGGCGATCTCATACTTAGGCGTTTTATAGCCTTGCTACTTGAGTTGGTTGTATTGGTTCTCTTTAAGATTTCAGCTATAACTTGCATCGTGGGATGACTTGTTACTTGGTTATGATAGCCTCTTGTGGTTGTTTGTGTGGTTCCTTCTTTGCGGGCTCCTTTCTTGTGCTGCATTTACTTACTTGATATATTTTTAGCATTCTCATGTATCATGATACATGTACTGTCATCATGAAAAAACTTGCATGTTTCTCATATCATATATTATTGCTTTGTAAAAGAGAAGGGTTCTTCAAGATACGTTCTTGGGGTCATTGTAAAAAAATTTCACGAGACAGGCTCTTGGAGGCGCGTAATATTTTCGCGAGATAGGCTCTCGGAGGGCGCGGAATATGTTCATGAGATAGGCTCTCGGAGGGCGCGTATGTTCGGGAGATAGGCTCTCGGAGGGCGCAGAGTGTGTTCGCGAGACAGGCTCTCGGAGGGCGCAAAATTTTTTCACGAGATAGGCTCTCGGAGGGCACATAATTTTTTCACGAGACAGGCTCTCGGAGGGCACATAATTTTGTTTTCACGAAACAGGCCCTCGGAGGGCACATAATGTGTTCGCGAGACAGGATCTCGGAGGGCGCGGAATATGTTCGCGAGATAGGCTCTCGGAGGGCGCGGAATATGTTCGCGAGATAGGCTCTCGGAGGGCGCAGAGTTTGGTCGTAGTTTAAAACTACTCTCAAGATACGCTCTAGGGGGCGTCGAAACTATTCACGGGACAGGCTCCCGGAGAGCGCATAATTTTTCGTAGTTTAAAACTACTCTCAAGATACGCTCTTGGGGGCGTCGAATACTATTCACGGGACAGGCTCCCGGAGTGCGCAGAATTTTTTGTAGTTTAAAACTACTCTCAAGATACGCTCTTGGGGGCGTCGAAACTGTTCACGGGACTGGCTCCCGGAGGGCTCAGAATATTACTTTACCTTGTGCCATTTCCCAGGTAGGGTGCTTTTTTTATACGCCTTTTGAGTCTTTACTTGAGTTTTCTTTCTTCTATATTGCTTGTTAACCAGTCTCTTCTTGAGTGTAGGAAATCATTTTTCGAGGACGATGCTTGCTGTCGTCAAATTAAGACGAATCCGTACAGGGGTTGAGGTTTCTTTCTTCTTTTTCGACTTCTCTAGGAGGAGTGGTATCGGGTGTTCTTGTTGTCTTTTGTTTCTAGTCTCCACTTCTAGGTTTAGGTGGAGTACCAAACACTTGTTCGTTTGGTGCCCCCAAGTTGCTTGGTGGTCACATCGTCTTTCATGTTTGCTGTTGAAGGACCTTGTTCATTTTATTGGTTAGGTACCTCTTACGCTTGGGGTTCCCTAATCTTGTGTTGTATTCAATATGTCAGAGGCAGATGTCTTACCATTCACAGACAAGGTGCTTGATCAGAATGTGTGTCTAGTGTAAGGGTCGATCTCGAAATCTTACTTCCCAAGCTTTTGAGCTATGGATTCTTTTACCTTAGATCTGAGCCTGAATCCGGTGTTGATTCCTTGCTCAAATAATGACGTTGATGATTCTGAAGTAGGAGTTACCCCTTCCTTGGTTGAGCTTGGAGAACTATTATCATGCCATAAGGCCCCTGATGGGATATGTATCCTCGTTTTCATATTTTGGCTGTTGCACTCTCTCTTTTACAAATCTTGCATCTTTAGAGTTTCTCGCTAGTGATGAGAAATGCCTCTTCTCCTTTCTAACGTTTGTGTGAGATCACATAGGTCGGGTGGTATTCCTCTATGGATTGCGTAGTAGGTGAGGCGTTTGACGCTAATATGCTTATTGCCTTATTTTGTTTCTCCGTCGCTTTGGTGGGTGGAGTTTAAGTTTCCCCCACCTTTGTTAATAGCTAGTTTGTACGCTCTGCGGTGGTTGTGGGTTGCCATTTGAATGGTGCCCCCATTCTCTCATTACTTCTTAGAATTTCTCCAATGGGATGTCAATCACATTTTGCTCGTCACTCAGGAATTGAGCTCTAACCTTGAACATCTTTTTCGAGTTGTTGTCCCTGAATAAACTTTTTGGATGTGTATGTTTACCTTCTTGAGATGTTTTCTGAGGGAGAGTAGATCAAAATAGTGGTCATATTCAAACACTATGGACCGAGTTGTTGAGTCGGGTCAGCGGATCCAAGTAGTGGGGTCGTGCATCGGATGGGGGCGTCCGGTTAGGACGACTGCTGTGAGTTGGACTCAGAGGTCCGCACGGTCGGTTAGTATATCTTGGGATGTTTATCTCCATAAGTTCTCGGGGTTTCCGGCATCTCTATTGTTTATTATGTCCGCCGTAAGTCTCTTTGATTTCTCTTGGCCTCTAGGCGTGAGAGATTGTCATAACGTCTTCTTGCTAGCGCATAGTTTTTCCTTTTGCTCTTCTCTAGTTATGAATGCCTTTTGGTGTGTAATCTAGGAGGGAGACAATGTTGACAACATGTCCAGTATTACCCGTTATGCGGGTGTCTCTCGCTTGTAGGTAGTTGCTCTTTCGAAACCATTATCTTTCTAATGTTGAAACTTTTGGTGACCATTGTGATGACTAGGGGATCATTTTTTGTATCTTGGCCTGGGAGTTAGAATGTATCTCCCCCCTCTAGTGTTGAGTGTACCCTAGGTTGTCGAGTAATCAATCACCTCTTATAGGAGGTGTTTCAGTTTCATCCATTGCTTGTGCGTAACCCTGATTTGAACTTTTTAACATCCTTGATTTGGGTAGGCTTTGTAGGCGTGATTTCTTTGAGGGTACACACGCTTCGAAACTGTACACGCTTGGTAGGTTGTAGTTGGCAATGAGATTGGTTTCTCAATGCGGCCAGTTTGATGGAACACGATGATGTTGATCAGTTCAGTGACTGGTTATAACTCTGTGGCGCGGGATAGCTTAGCGGAACGAGGCGATAAGCTCGGGTGATCGACGACGGAGATTCCGACAAATCAATTCAAGTCTCTGAATCGAAACGGGTGTTTCTCCAGATGTTCAATCCTTCCCTCTTTGTATTTGTTTTCATCTCATGTTTTTCACTGTTATAAGATAGGAGTTTGCAACGCATAGTCATGTCAGGGTATTTAGATCATTGAATGTAAAGTGAAAGATTACTCCCTGTATCGATCGATGGAGTTTCCCAGCTGGAAGCTTTGCTTATCCTGACTTGAAAAGATTATTGTTTGCTTTTTGAAACCAACTCTTGTATCAATTGCCCTCTTGTACGACGGGCGCTATGTCTCACTGTCTTTCCTCTTGTATCGCTTCTACATCCTCTTGAGTTAGCACCACTGGTGCCGGAATGTAGTTTCTATGGGGTCCGTCATAGCTCACGACCGGGCTTGCAGGGATTCCGTGTCCGTGATGATACGGGATGTATGTGTATCGCGGGTATCCCTGTGGGGGTGGATGCTGAAACTCTTGTCTCCTTGGTGGCTGGGGCTGTGTGTTATTCCTCAATGGAGTGTATGTCCATGCACCTTGTGGTGCTTGGTGTTGTATTGGAGGCACATATTTTTTCCTTCCCATTGGGGGTGGCACTTGCTCATTCCTTCCTTGATTTTCACGATGCCCTGTTGGATGGTGCGGGTGTTGCTCTTCCTCTGTAAACTGCTCTGCTTGTTGGTACTGCTCTGCCTGTGGATGTTGCTCCACTTGCAAGTATTGCCTCTCTTGCATGTTCCTCAAAGCTTCTCTATAAGCCAACAACTCCTCTAAGGCATTCATGAACCCCGGAGTCACTGTTTGTGCTCCTTGTGAGTTCATAGGCCTTGAATTGGTGGTATGAGCACGGTTGTTGTTTCCTTGTGCTGGCATTCCATATGGATACTCATGAGGATGTGTTTCATAGTGGTACCCCTGTGGAGGTTCCGTGTATTGGTATCCTTGAGACGGTACTCCTTGTCGCACACCCTGCCCCTGTGGTCGTCGAGTCATAGGGGTCGAAGCAGTGGAAGACTCAGCCCCAGCTGGGCGTGACGGTCCTCCTTAGTTGTTTGCCTGGGGAGCTTGTGGGGTTGTTTGACGTGCAATGGGTGTAGGCTGCCCCTGTGGAGTAGGGGATGTACAGGCTGCCCTCCTAGATTGTTTGGTGGCCTGTTGTCCCCCGGTGGATGATTGTCCCTAGATGGCAAACTGTTCGTCATAGATCTTGTGATAGCCAGGCTTTTTGTTCAAAACGCACGGACGGTGCCAAGTGTTAAGTCGTGTGTATCAGGTCGGTGGGTCTCCAATCCGATCAACACTTCTCACGAGTAGGTGGTAGTCTTTAGTAATCCGTTTGCTCAAAGATGAGATCCCTTTCCTTAGGTTGTCTCGTCCTTACTATCCTGCACAAAGGGGCGATACCGAGCACGGAGAGGGGGGTGGTGCTCGGTGAGCCCTCTCTGATGCCTAAGTAAGTTCGGTGTTCTAGAAAGAAAAAATCTTAGAGAGAAGGCAGAGCTAAAACGAGTAAAGATATAACATGATGGAAATGAATAGAACTTGAGCATTACATATAGGTTTTCGGGGGGGGATTAAGGTGGCTTACTGACACCATTAATCCCTAAGCGTACTTAATTAACACATAACGATAGGATTAAACTCTTAATGCCATGGAGAGGTGAGCAAAATTGGCTAAGTGTTGGACAAATAAAAAGGGTGTCGGGACGCCACGAGGGACGGTCCTCAAGGCAAGGTTCAGGATGTCGCACACACCCCGGGGAGGGGGGAGGGGTGTCTGGGCAGGGCCCCGGGACCTTCGGGGTCAGATGGAAAATCCGACCCCTAGGGTACTGGGATCGGTCCAGCCGGACCGGCCTCTCCTAGGAGAGGTCGAACCTGCCGGACCGATCTCCCCTAGGAGAGATCAGGCCAGTGGACAGGTCCGGGCGAGTATTTTTTGCTCACCCGGGCCGTTCGCACTGCGGGTAAAGTGTTCGGGTCCAAGTTTTGATTTGCAATCGTAAGTGGGGTGACCAAAATAAGATAGTCCGGAATAAAACGGGTTCAAATTGGGCGTATATCCATCAATTGACATATCCCTTATCCTGTCAACTTAAAAGTTAAGGTATGCTATTGACGCGTGCTTCATACTACGCGTGCCACGTTCGACCACGGGGTCACAACTCGGTTGTGCTAGATAAGGATCCTTGAGATTCTAGTGGGTGTGATTGATCCCGGGAGCCTTATGAAGAGACGCCCGAAGTATTCTTATGGACTCAGAACTCATATCTAAGGTCAGGCTCAATGCTTGCTTCACGACGTACGAGCGTAGTGCTGAGCAAAAAGGCCCAGTGACAACGTATTTGGAAACCGGTTGGGTCTGACTGAGGATATGAGCGATGGGGATGGTCAATTTCACCTATAATTCACCGACTCTTGTATTCACTAGGTGGCCACCAACCAGATATTAATTTAAGGTTGTGAATACTTGTACGGATGCCATGGAGATGTATTCCTATGTGGAAACTAGGCAAAAGGAGAATTATTAGTTGACGTAGGATACAGCGCGGCACTTTATATGTGATATATAACAGGTTGATTGAAGAAAGGGAATCAACGTTCCGCGGGCGCTACAATACTCCTAACAGATGAGTAGCATAATGTCCGTCGAGTTCGCCGGTCGCACGGCAAACCTCGTATGAACTACTCAGAAATAAGGGCAAGATCAAAAGAGTGAAATATTGATGCCGATTTGGAAAACAATACATTAACAGGCACCCTCCCATTCCGGCGAGTGGGAGCTGTTAGCATATGGTGATGGGCGTCGTAATTGGTAGCCCATGATATGTATAGTTTACCTAATAACTTGGGTAAATGTCACATTAGGGTAATTGGGCTAGACCCAAATCCCAATTGACATGAGAGGCCCAAAAATTGGGCCTCCCTATACTAGTGGCCGGTCGAATTTATTTGGAGGGTTCCTCTTATAAATAAGAGGTGTTAGTGAATTTTTAGTGTTAATCATAATTCCCTCATTAGAGTGTTTTAGAGAGAAAACCCTACACCCCACACTATCATATTCGGCCGAACTCCTTGCCAACACCAAAGGTGTGCCAATTTGCTTTCTAGCTAACACTACAGAGATCTGTCCCTGCCGAATAGTCGATCTGAGACTTTGCTGTGGAAACCATACCTCGTAGAGTGCCGATCGGAGAACCGCTAACTCCCTGCAGCATGTTCTTAGGACTACGGATATCTTCATTGAGGTATGTGTGATTCTTCCGCTGCGTAATATCTTCATTGAGGTATGTGCGATTCACATGTTTTAGAATCTTCCAATTCGTTTCACATATGATCTAATAGATGGTTGTAAGGTTTTTTTGGTCAATAAAACAAACACCTTATGGGCATTATCAAGTGTGAATAGAAAATGCACAACTACATTTGTAGTCAACCCACTTATAGATTAGGATGATATAAGAGACACGTTACAGTGTAAAGGTAAACTAAATTAAAACAAATGATCACAAGCAACTGAATAAAAATTTAGGGTTAAGAACCTATGAAAGGTCTAAACTATCACCCATGTTAACGGGAGAGGTCTGAAATTTAAAAAGTTAATAACGGAGGTCTGAAATTTCAATTTTGTTGATTTGAGGTTTTCCGTCCATTTTTAGGGTTAAATTTAACAGAATTGTGTGAAATGACATTTTTGCCCCTTTAATATTTTGTTTTATTTAATATCTTATTTAAGAAAATATGAAATGACAATTTTACCCCTAAAGTCAAATTAAAACCACCAAACTCCGTCCACCGCCACCCGACTCCGGCCACTGCCACCCGACTCCGGCCACCACCACCCAACTCCGGCCACCACCACATTGACTCCGACGACCACCACCTCGGCTCCGGCGACCCGACTCCGGCAACCGCCTCAGAAAAAAAACTCCGATCGGAGCCCAATCGGGACCGGTGGCTCCGATTTGGGCCCAATCGGAGCCTTGGTGGTGGTCGTCGGAGTACGGTTGATGGTCGCCAGAGCTGGGTTGGTGGAGTCGTGGTGGCATTAAGGGCATTTTGGTCTTTTCACTTCAAGAATGTGAGGGGCACACTTGATAGAAGGGTATTTTTGAAAATTTATTTTATTTCCGGTCACATGCCAAGCATGTGACCAACTTCCGTTAGTTTTAACGGAAAAAACTAACGGAGACCGCTGTTATCAACAAAACAGAAATTTCAGACCTCTGTTATTAACTTTTTAAATTTCAGACCTCTCCCGTTAACATGGGTGATAGTTCAGACCTTTCATAGGTTTTTAACCCAAAAATTTAATAAGCATAAGTAACATATGGATTTGAAACCACCGCCATTATACCAACCAGCTTCTAGAGTACTACTGGTGTTCAACATTAGAAGGAGGAAGAGAGGGCAAAATTAGACATGGGAAAGTAAAGAGCACCGATAATAGATAATAGTTGGGTTCATATCTGTTAGGAATGGGGTGAAGGCAGTCTCTTCTTGGTAAGGATAGGCTATATACTTTTAATATAAGCATAATCAGTAGATCACAAGTACCATGAAATTGAGGAGGAGCCGACCGTACTTGGAAATCCTACCACCGGTGGAGCAACCTAGAATATGGAGTCGCTACCAGAGCCATTGCTACCGCCGCGTGGGTGGTTCCGGAGCCACTACCGCTGTCAAAATATGGAGTCGCCGACACCACTGTTGTTGCTACATCGCAAGGTGGTTCTGGAGTGGCCACATCTGTTGGGTAGGCTTGATACTACCGTTGTTCAATGTCAGATTTAAAACAGAATGGGAATGGGAGGGGGAGAATTAGATAACCATTAGAGCTTGAACATAATTGGGAAGAGAGTGGAGGGGAGAATAAGACAGGGAAAAGTAAGAATTAATAATAGTTGAATTGAGAACGTACGGCGATTAGAAGGCAGAATCAAAGCGGTGGTAGTATGCTACGGCACTGGTTTGGTGAAAGGTTGTGTCGCTTGTATGTGAGGACAGGCGTACTTTTAATATAGGTATAGATAGATAGATAGATTAATTTAAAATATTAGTAAGACGCGTGCTAATAGGATAAATATTTTTCCTAGATAGATGGTAAACAAACAAGAGGTAACCACTGTTGTTTTTTTTACATTTCGGTATTAGGGTCTACCCCGTTGTTATGTTGAGTAAACAAAGCTTATCGGAAGGACATGAAGAGTGAATCAACCCATACATGGAACTATGAATCTCGTACGAGTTGGGGAGTGAAGGAACCACATCCACCCACTCTTTCTCCACCAACTCCACATGCGAATTCAGCTTCGGCACACCAAAGAACTCCACCTTATTACAGCCCCCCAACTTCTTCAGATAATTTGTCGAAAATACTATGTTTAAACTTTCTTCCGACGTCCCACTTGCCCCGGCTTCTAGGATCTGAATCCCGACATTCGCCTCCTTTGAATGCATGTACCCCAGAACAAGTGCTTGCCCATTCAAAAATCTTCCATCGTTATTGCAACTAAATACCTGAAATCAACTCATGTCATAAACCTGTGTTGTTTTACACATACTCTACTGGGTTACTACACCTGTTATTTTACACAGAAGAAGATAAATGGAAGAAATACAAACTACAAACCTGAATATAATCCACGCCGACTTGGCTAAGGTTCTCAAGCATTTTGTTTGAAGACAATACGGTTATGATTCCCCCAGATCCGACTGGTGATTGGAGAATTTCCCAGGGAGATTTCATCAGAATCTTGTGCCTTGTTTCTTCTCCTGTTAGACAACTGACAACAGGCAGCACCTCTTCTTCCAGAAACCAAACCTACCAAATCCTCAAAACACATGGAAACCTTCCATTTAAAATTCAATGTAACAGGTCACGTACTAGTTTAATGTTGGTGTCCCCAAACCGTTTGGACAATATTAATTAAAGAAATAATTATGGAATACTTCATAATGTGATGGTACATCCTCACCTTTGTCGACTCAAATCCAAAGTAATCATTATCCATAAAGACACTCTCCAAAGATGTCTTTCCCTGAGATTTGGAAATTAAAACTAGAGGCACAGAAATGCGGTCTTCAACCTGCAGTAATGCAATCTTGTTACACTCTCCAAGGCTGGCTCACGACATTTTTAAATAAAAATCAGCAAACATCCCACAAGCATATATCTATGATACGTACCCGAATATTGAGAGCACAAAGAACACGAGAATATATGTAAATAGAAAAGCTTACTTCCAAATCAACTTTAATCTCTATTTGAGACTAATATTAATTATTAGAAGCTTGATATTTTATTAATAAGAATACCCTATATATAGGGATTACAATAAACCTAAAGATAGATATTCTAAATATTATGAGATAACTAAATATTATAAAGATACTATTTAACTAATAATATTATCCCTAATCAACTATAGATATAGTTGAATTAATAATAGGGTTAAGAACACAAGAAGAGCCTGAATTTTGGCTCATGTTAACGGGTGAGGTCTGAATGTTCAAATGTTAATATTAAGGGTCTGAATTTTCAACTTTGTTGATATAAGAGGTCTCCGTCAATTTTAGCCGTTAAAACTAATGGAATTTGGTCACATGCTTGGCATGTGACCGAAAATAAACTGAAATTCCAAAAATGCCCTCCGACCAAAGTGTGCCCCTCACATGCTTGACCTGAAAAGACGAAAATGCACTTAAAGCCACCACGGTTCCGGCAACCGCCACCCGGCTCCGGAGACCACCATCCTAGCTCCGGCGACCACCACCCAACTCCGGCGACCTCCACCACGGCTTCGGTTGGGCCCAAATCAGAGCTACCGAGCCCGAATGGCCCGATCGGAGCTTTTTTGGCTCCGATCGGGCCAGTCGGGGCCGGTAGCTCCGATTTGGGCCCAACCGGAGCCGTGGTGGCGGTCACCGGAGTTGTGTGGTGGTGCCGTAGCTGGGGTGGTGGTCGCCGGAGCCAGGTGGTGGTCGCCGGTGTTGGGGTGGCGGTGGCCGGAAACGTGGTGGGTTTAAAGGCATAATTAGTGGGCAGGGGTATTTTAGACATTTCATATTTCATTAATTAAATTTTTACAATAATTACAAAGGGGTAATTCCGAAATTTCACGTGGTTCTGTTAAATTTAACAGAAAATTTGGACGGAAAACCGAAAACCACAAACATGATAATTCAGACCCTTAATATCAACATTTGAACATTCAGACATCTCCCGTCAACATGGGTCATTATTCAGGCCCTTCTTGTGTTCTTAACCCTTAATAATATTATCCCTAGATATAGATATAGTTATATCCTAGCCACTATTATTGGCAGTAATAGTATTGGCCGTAACATTACTCCCCTCCTCGATTACGAGCTTGCCCTCAAGCTCGTGTGTTGGGTATGCTTTTAGAAATTTGCTTCTATCACTCCACGTAGGCCTATACTCAACTTCTTCTATCCATTTGTCGTGCTTGTAATTTTTTTGATGAGCGATGAAAAAAATGCAATATAAGAAGCATGTCCCACTGGTAGTTTCCGCATAAAGAGCTACATTTACTCCATTATTATTATATCCAAGTAGTTCCCCAAGCCCACCAGCAACGAGCCCAAATGCAGCATTCTGGGCTTCTTTGACGCCATTCTCCTCAAATTTGATGTAGTCATCATCTCCAAATATTAGATCTTCCCCTATTGGAACCAATTGTTTGAATCCATTGAATCGGTTCTTTTCAGCTTTTGAATTCGCTAAAAGTCCTCTAGCATTCTTTATGTGCGACACCAAATCTCCCGGGCAATTAGAATCAAGTTTCTTTACTGATTTCGGAGGTCTTCCTCGGTTCCCAAATTTTCCTACCCCACCGTCTGCAGCCACCACGAGCGTCTTTCCGCTGATGTCCATCCGGGCCGGCCACTGGTCTGTCGAATCCCTCTACGTGATGACTTGTATGCTCTGTTTTACACATTCCTTTGAGATTTCTCCAACTTTCATAATTAAACCCTCTTCTTCATACCTCCTGGTTTGATTCTCCTGGGGTTGTGCTGTCTAAGGTGGGAGCCGACCTTGCGGTTCAGCAGCCAAATCCGTTCAGCAGCCAAATACTGCACCTGAGGGAGCTGGGTGGTGGCTGATGGGTTTGGTATCGGACTAGGCTGTCGATACACGATCTGTTGTTGTGGTATGTTCTGTGGAGGCGCAGGAGTTGATTGATGAGGCGAAACCAAAGTTAACCGATTGTTGGATGAATCGGGTGCATTATCGAGCTTTTTGGATTCAGATGCTAGTGCTGAAGAGTTATCATCCTTCCTAATCAACCCTAATCTCTATTGAGACTAAGATTAATTATTGGAAGCTTGATATTTCATTAATAAGAACACCCTATATATAGGGATTACAATAAACCTAAAGATAGATATTCTAAATATTATGAGATAACTAAATATTATAAAGATATTATTTAACTAATAATATTATCCCTAATCAACTATAGATATAGTTATATTAATAATATTATCCCTAATTAGCTATAGATATAGTTGTACCCTAGCCACTATTATTGGCAGTAATAGTATTGGCCGTAACAATCTACTCTTCGTCTTTACACGTCAACTTTCTACTAGAAATTCCTGAAGAGATCAATAAGAAATATGAGACAGGAAACAAGAAAGATACCAGAAGCTTAGCCTATTGTGCATTTGAAATCATTGTTTATGGGAAGGAATGAACTTTTCAACATTATCCCCTATTAGTCATTGCTATATGTGAATCTAATTATATTTGGGGAAAAGGGATTTATGAACAAATTCACGACTACAATGGGATTTGTAAAAAAACTAGCTTCAGTATACGTTCTATGGCCAGAAACTTGTTGTTATGACCCTAGATCAGGTCAATGGTTCATGGATAGGATAGTCGAACTCGTTGAGAGGGAATGAACCCTGGACTTGCTTAGAGAGAGAATCCTATTCTATTCGAACTCGTTGAGGGGAGAACGAACCCTAAACTAAACTACTAAACTTCAAAAACTGAATAATTAAAATAATTTTTCTTTGCTTATTTTATTATTCACTAACTTGTCCTTTAAATAGGACTTGACCAATACAATATTAGGAAATATGAAATCTATGGAAATATTTCCTATTAATTCTGATTGAATAGTCAGTGTGCAGAAATATATACTATTATTAAGGGTTAAGAACCTATGAAAGGTCTGAACTATCACCCATGTTAACGGGAGAGGTCTGAAATTTAACAAGTTAATAACGGAGGTCTGAAATTTCAATTTTGTTGATTTGAGATTTTTCGTCCATTTTTAGGGTTCATGGATAGGATAGTCGAACTCGTTGAGAGGGAATGAACCCTGGACTTGCTTAGAGAGAGAATCCTATTCTATTCGAACTCGTTGAGGGGAGAACGAACCCTAAACTAAACTACTAAACTTCAAAAACTGAATAATTAAAATAATTTTTCTTTGCTTATTTTATTATTCACTAACTTGTCCTTTAAATAGGACTTGACCAATACAATATTAGGAAATATAAAATCTATGGAAATATTTCCTATTAATTCTGATTGAATAGTCAGTGTGCAGAAATATATACTATTATTAAGGGTTAAGAACCTATGAAAGGTCTGAACTATCACCCATGTTAACGGGAGAGGTCTGAAATTTAACAAGTTAATAACGGAGGTCTGAAATTTCAATTTTGTTGATTTGAGATTTTTCGTCCATTTTTAGGGTTAAATTTAACAGAATTGTGTGAAATGACATTTTTGCCCCTTTAATATTTTGTTTTATTTAATATCTTATTTAAGAAAATGTAAAATGACAATTTTACCCCTAAAGTCAAATTAAAACCACCCAACTCCGTCCACCGCCACCCGACTCCGACCACCACCACCCGACTCCGGCCAACGCCACCCGACTCCGACGACCACCACCTCGGCTCCGGCGACCCGACTCCGGCCACCACCTCAGCAAAAAAACTCCGATCGGAGCCCAATCGGGGCCGGTAGTTCTGATTTGGGCCCAATCGGAGCCTTGGTGGTGGTCGTCGGAGTACGGTGGTGGTCGCCGGAGTACGGTTGGTGGTCGCCGTAGTACGGTTGGTGGTCGCCGGAGTACGGTTGGTGGTCGCCGGAGCTGGGTTGGTGGAGTCGTGGTGGCTTCAAGGGCATTTTGGTCTTTTCACTTCAAGCATGTGAGGGGCACACTTGATAGAAGGCCATTTTTGGAAATTTATTTTATTTCCGGTCATATGCCAAGCATGTGACCAACTTCCGTTAGTTTTAACGGAAAAAACTGACGTAGACCGCTGTTATCAACAAAATTGAAATTTCAGACCTCCTTTATTAACTTTTTAAATTTCAGACCTCTCCCGTTAACATGGGTGATAGTTCAGACCTTTCATAGGTTCTTAACCCTATTATTAATTATAGAATCTATCCTATTATGGATATTTCTATCCATAACACTTGTTCTGTATATCCTACTTCCCACAATAAGCTAAAAATGTTAGACACCCTTAATATTGAGGGGTGGTTAGTGACAAGCAATGTTGAGAGAAATATTATAAGTGAAATACAAATGACAAAATAATTGGAATAATACAGAAAGCAACCAAAGATGGAGAAATGATGGGACTACAAGTACGCACATTCTAAACATCATTTCATCTTATAGAGTATATGGGTTAAGAAAGGTTGTTCTTTAGAGAGCAGGGTAGTCATAACTTAGATAAGCATTTGAAATTTTTTAACTAAACAAGTACTGAAGAAGAGACTCACCTGAGCAAGCTTTTGATCATCGTGGGATAATATGTGACTGATGGTCTCTGACCAACAAGCTGGATCAGACGGATCCATGTTCTCACTTTCATTAACTACTAAAACAATGGCAACTTTTCCATCAGAGATGAGACGGCACCCAGATTCATGAAAAGTTAAGCTCGCGCCAAGCTTCTCCGTGTTTGGGAAAGAAGCGAAACAGTCTTTTGATATTTCTAAACCTCCTTGAACCCCAGATCGTATAACGTCAAGTAAGTGAAGTCCATCCACTCTGATCAAATAAAAAAAAATAATACAATTATTCAGATGAGACATCAGATATTTTCAACCAGAAATTCAAGACACCCTTGACATGCTGAGGATACTGTATTATGACATAGTTCCAGATGAACTTCTACCATGCAACTTTTACTTCTTTGCAAAGCAAGAAAATCCAATTATAGGCCCTCAATTGAGCAGAACCATTAGCATACCTACTAAACTATTTTCAGCATGATCAATATCTATGTCACTGTTCTCTTTTTGGAGCATTCGACCTCAAACTGAAGTACCCATCTCATTTTATTATGAAGTGTAAGAATGTGACAGTTAATATATCTGCATTCAAGTCCAATGCCTTAACAAAAAGAACTCGACGAAAAGGCTTTACACAAAACACGTGACTACACGTTGAGAAATCTCTACCTTTCAGAGGTTATCTGGATATTTTGTAATGCCTGCTGAAGCAATTTGGAGTTCACATTAACAATTTGGTCGGCGAGTAACCTTCCTTGGGTCTTCTCCCCATATCTAAATCCATGAAACACATGTTGTTGTTCCAGTTCAGACAGCTTCTTCTTTGCAGCTATGAGGCGTTTTTGGAACTTTTTCCTTTCTTTCCATTCCTTAAAAGAAAAAACACACACTTCCAAGCTTCAAAATATTGTGTGCCACAGAGTGAGGAATAATGCGAGAAGACATGAACTATAATGAACGTATCAAAGGAATTAAAATAGCTGGCAAAAAATTTGGGGCAAATCATAGTGCTAGTTTCATCAATATTTAAGAGAGGCAATGTCTAGTCATGGAAGTTCTCATAATAAGCTTCAACAGTCCAAAACCTGCAGTGTGGTGGAAGAGTCCGTGCTAGGTTGAGCAACAGGAGTTCCAACAGCGAAGTTAGAGAAGGAAATGAACTAGCTTGGCTGGAGTAAGATAAAACAACAGAAGCTTATGAAGCTGTCCAAAAAAATCGAAGACACTGGCTTGGCTGGAGGAAGACTACTTGCCCAAAAGAGCACAATTTACGCACATCATAAAGTAGCAGAGGAGTGGTATGCAGTATGCACAATGCATCAATCAAAAGACTGAAGAAGCATTTCCATACTAACTTAAAGAGAAGGAATAAGATTAGCTATTTCTTAGAATTAACGTAGTTTTTTTTTTAAAACAAATAGAATAAATAGAAGAGTTAAAAGAGTATGCCTCACAAGTTGGCGCCTCTCTTTCTTGGACTTATTGTCCGACCGCAAATTCAACTCGAGGAGACCTTCTGGTGGTGTAATAAGCATCTCTCTCTTGTTTAAATCAACATCAGGAACAATAGCTTCCACAAATGGCACCCAAACTAGTTGACCAGAAGCACCTGCTTCTGCTTCTGCTTTCTTCGACTTTCGATTTCCGTTCTTTCCAGAGGACTCGAGTTGGACATGCAAAAGATCATTTGCTCCACTATTATAAACACTGACCACAGTTCCAACAGTCTCACCAGTTTCCTAGAAAGAACATGTATAACATCCGTATAAAAATCTGAGTGTTTGATCACGCAACTAAATGAAAACACGGACAGAAGAGAAGCAACTAAATGACTGATGAGTGTGAATATGCTCAACTGGAGTAATGATAAAGAGAAGATCCTGTATACATATGACTTTCAAACAGCAGAAAGTTTCTCATCTGTTATTTCTCATAACGAAATGAAAACAGTACTGGCATCCTAACCTTATGAATAACTCTCATGCCGACTAGATCACGAGTGTAAAATTCGCCTTCTTCTAGTTCTGGTCTATCTTCATCAGTTACCAGCATTGTTGAGCCAATTAGTTGAGTAGCCTGCGCAAACATTAAAGCAACAGTAGTTCTTTGGATCCCTAAAGAAATATATTAATGACTAATTGGAAGTATCCAACTTAAGCAGGAGAAGGATGGAATGGTAAGCATATTCTTTCGATGTGAAATGGTCAATGCTGGGTTGACATTAAAGAAAGCAGTTAAAATTGATATTTGATAAGACAGAAACAGGATAGCCTCCAGTACGCTTGGAAGATTTAGAAAGTACTGGCAAGCAAGATTTCTTATGTAGTAAAAATGTAAAATAGTAATAGAGATAACCTGAATTCAACTTCTCTGTTTCAGTATCTTACTTTGGTATTTCACAAAACGAAGATTCGTCATGGATATAAAGCATAGTGCAAATGCAAAAATTCCATCAAAGTGTAGAGTTTGCCCTAACCAGACACCAAATGACATTGAAAGAACACATATCAACCTTATCCCCGTGAGTTTAGACCCCTTATTGTTTATGGTAAAGCTAGAACTAAGTTGTGGGGAAAGGTTAGTTCTTGAAGATACAATTTCCAGCTTTTAAGCTTCATTGACCAAGTAAGCCCCACAAAGATAAAAAAGTAGAGAGCAACTAAGTTTAAAAATATCTTTTTTTTTTTAATATCTAAAATAAGGACGGTTTAACTGATTGCACTATTCATGCCTGATCACCCAAAACCATATAACTTTGCAAGAGAAATCGGTGAAACTCCCTTGAAGTGAAACCATTTGTAAAAGTTCAACAGAGTTTGGTTTACTATGCATACCTCTTCTACAGAGTCAATTCCTTCAAACTTGAGTATCCAACTCTTATGTGCAGGGTGCCCTCTTCCCTCAACCAGTTCCACTTCATGCACTATTTCTCTACCTGAAACTTGTTGCTTCAACCATCTCCTCCCAGGCTGCAAAGATTAGATATTTGTAAGCTCAGCAGGTCTGATAGTAATTCCTTTCGATGAATAAAATAAATTTTAGCGTGCTATCTATACCTGTGAAAAACGGAGTTCAGGGAAGCCAGTTGTTGGTTTAACACAAATTTCCCCTTGTAGACCATGTACTTTTGAAATGTAGCCAATTTCAACAAAATCCAACTCTGCTGTACTGGATTCAACCGCCTCAAGCGTAGCTGAAGCGTAGATAAATCATGTTTTATAAAACTAAAATACTACCACAAGCAATCCCCAACTCGTAGTGCAAAATCATTTCGTAAAGCAGATGATTTCAAGTTTTTAATTATCTAGCTGCTGAACACCTCCATGTTGCAGATAATTTTAACATGTACAGGGTAGAAAGGCGGTAAGGACTCCAGAAGAAATAAAGGGCAATTGAGTTCCTCGTTAATATCATAAAACTGGTTAAGTCTTGATCAACCAAATTAATCTTTCAATCATCTAAACTAAACCTCCTCACTTGCTTAGCTATTCATGTTCACATGCTGGATCAAATTATTCATACAGCATACACTCCCAAGATACGTTTATTGATAAACGACCGCTGCATCTTCCAGCACATTAGCACATGTCGATGAAATGGTTCTTTCTGATTACAGTCCCGACTTAAGTCATTCCAAGCTTTTAAAAAACAACAAGAAGGAATAACTTTTCACGGGGCAATTAGTTTGAAAACACAACAGGCGTCGAGTTGGATAGTTTTGTAGTTTCTGGTGTACCAAGTAAAGCAAACCGAACCAACTAAAGCTGAACAAATCCGCCAAAATATCAAATAACAGAAAGCTAACGTACGAACCAGTGCATCGAAGAGGGGCAACGGAAAGCTGTCGACTCTGGAAGCGCACGACCTGTAGCTGCAAGGCGGATACAGGGAGAAGAAGGCGGTTCCGGAAAGGCGGGGGATAACGACGGTGAAAAGGAACGCATGGAGGTGATAAAGAGAAGACATAAGAAGATGGAGAGCAGAGAACCGAGTTTTTCTGCATCATTTCCACTCGATTACTGCTTGAATGAAGGCTCAAACTCCTGACTATCGAAGCTGGAACCCGCGGAATGGAGCCTCACACCAGATGAACAAGTTCAAAGCACGGACGGATAGATAATTTCCTCTCTTTTTTCGTCCCACTGAGCGCATCCATTCCACAATACTTATATTTTTTTTCTCTCTCTTTTTTAAATGCAATAATTTGATAATTTTTGTTTAGCTTTGATAATTTTTGTTTATAGCTATCGAAAAATCCGAACTTTTTTATATCAGTGAGGGACAAACACGCGGGATTTTTTAAGAAAATGTCCGAACTTTTTCTAGTAAATTTGGTAGCAAGACTTTTATTAATTTATTATAGTTTATTCACTCTGTTTTAGCTATGAGCATAATTTATTTTTCCGATATTACCAAAAATACCTTGAGCTTTTATGTTGCTAATTTAACCTCAAATTTTATTTAAAGGCAAATAAAAATAATGAATATAAAATTTTAAAATAATACATGTTATTATACAAAAATAAATAATTTAAATATACAACCTCCAAAGTTTAAAAAATAAAATTACATTATTTTTAAAAACTATGTTTTATAGAATTTTCAAAATATTTTAAAAATTAATTTTTCGAATTTTTTGGTTAAATATTTTTTTTCTTAAAATTTTATTATTTTAAAATATATTTTATATATAAAATATTATGTCATTATATCATTATTATAAAATTTTAGGGTTGGACGAAACTGAGGTTGGGCATGGAACCGGTTCAGATCCCACAGTGGACCGATTTTTTTCTAATTTATCCTATAAGACCTGGTCTGTTTTTTGGCACCAAAAAAAAAAACTGGTATATTTGGAACCGATTCGAAATAAGTTCTAAAATCGGTTCTGGTCCGGTGTAGAATTGGTTTTGCATAAGTATAATCACAGTTCTTGGTAGGTGAAACCGGTCTGGTCGGACCTGTTTTTTACTTATTTCGGTTGGGTAACTATATTTTTCGGTCCGATTTTTCCCTTAAAAAATTCGACCAAAAAAACTTGTCAGGAAAAATAAACTATCCATTTGTAGAACGGTTTTTTTAGTTTAAACCGAAAATCCAAAAAATTAGCAATTATCATTTATAATGTTCATAATTTTTATGGACTATATCAAACCGAAATTATAAATAACATTTACTAATCTAATTAAATAAATTATAAAATAGAAATAGAAAAAAATAACATCATAAGTACCTATTTTACCATTTATATTAAACTAATTAATTTATTATATTGATTAATATCAAATAACATAATATATTTGTATATACTTAGTTAACATAACGGTCGGTTCGATCTCCACAATACTCAAAGCTAAAAGTTCGAACCGAAAATCGAAATAAAGTAGAAAATTCAACCAAACACCAAACAGAATAATTCGGATTCATCTTTTTCGGTCCCGTTCTGATTTCACCGTTTTTTTTCGGATCAACCAGAATTTGGTTTCACCCGTAGTTCTTGGTACTGGTTTACTCTTTGTAGATCTGGTATGTTTAGAACCGTCCCTGACTTGTCTGGTCCGGTGAGACCGATTTAAATGCATACCCTAGACGGAACTTGATTTTTGCACAATACAAAAAGTTCAAGTAAAGTTCATGTATTAATTAGCTACAAAAAATCTCGATTAGCAAGTTTCGCATTCACGAGAAGTTCAACTAGCAATTTGTTCATTAAAGATTTTGCTTAATATTATATAGTATTCCTTAAATGTTGCGCTAATCATGTTTTTTTACGTAATGTGTGGAAAATAGTTACTACAATAGTTTTACATAGTATTCCTTCAAAACAGGACTTACATATATTTTTTTTTCATAATGTGTTACTTAAATTTAATAAATACACTATGTTGCTACATCATTACTTACCCTATTTTTTAGAGTTTAATATGTGTTTTGTACAACATGTTTGGGTCCTGTTGTTTTTTGGTAAAAAAAAAAAAAAAATTCATACTTTTTTGTGCAAAACATGTTTAGGACATGTTCCCTTTTCGTGCATCCGTTAGTGAGCCATTAATTTTACCGTTAAGCACATACGTAACTTGCACGACCAACCCTCCAACTTTTATTTTGTTCAATTTAGTCAGTCTAATATATCCATAATTTTTTTATATAATTTAGCCCTTAATTTTTTTTTTCCAATCAGACCCTTCGCTCAGTGGACCTAGCCGGATTCAGCCAAGGGCTAGGTACGACCCTGGTCTGGTTTGCCTGCTAGGCTCGATCTGACCTAGATCAATTGAGACATAAGTCGAATTGGATCCCAATAAAATCTAGGTCTCAGTTGACCTAGCCAGGGTCGGACCCTTAATTTTAGTTTTGATTTTTTTCATTAAATTGCCACATTTTAGGATACAACCGGAAAATACTTTTTATTTTTTAAATATAAACTATTTCATGCCGGAAAATTCAATTTTCGACCCAAATTAGAGTCGACAAATTGCCCTTTTGGCAAGCAGTAGTTTGTTATTCAAAATAAAAAATTTATATGTGGTTTCTTAAAAATGGGAAATTTGACCCAAAAAAAAAGGATTCATACTTTTGGGACTAAACTAAACAAAATAAAAGTTAGAGGATGATCACGTACAATTCATGTGGGTATTTAATAGCAAAAATCAACGACTCGTGGATACACCAAAAAAACAACATGCCTTAAACATGTTGCCACAACAATTTGCAAAAAAAAACTTCTTATACCAAAAGACAACAAGACTCAAACTTATTTTACCAAATGACCTAACAATCCTATTTTTTTAATCCAAAATTAATTCATATAATAATTAATCTTAATGGCTTATTGGTGGTTTGATGTTTTTTAACGGGTGGTTGACTGGTTGTATGGTGTTAAATAATTTATATAAGATATAAATTTGTTATAACTTCTATAATGATGACAAGAAAAATAATTAAAAAAAAAATCTATAAATCCATTAGTCCACTTAAACCATCATGAATTATATTTACCTAGGTGACACCAATTTTGACGGAGAGGATGCCGATAAAGATAAACAAGTAATACGCAACACTTAAAAACAAGAACATTGTCTCTAAAATATATTTAATTGTCTGAAAGTTGTATGAAACAAGGAAAATCACTCCTATGTATAGGAAAATAACTAGGTTATATTCATACTAAGAAATATATATGTATATATATATATATATATATATATATATATATATATATATATTTATAAACTATAATGCTAGATATATATAATATATAATAATATAATAATAAAATGTATATTTAATCTAAACTAAGATATAATAAGAATATAAAGATATAGATATTTAGAAATATATATCTCAAGAATATATTCTCCTTATTTGGGCTTGAGCTTCCTTAATATGGACTTCTTGAATTTGGGCATGTCACTCCCTGCATCATTCTCCTTCTCCCCTTCTTTAGAACAGCTCGACATCGAGCTTGTTGAAAACTCAAAGTATCTCAGCTCCTTATGATTGAAGAATGAAATAACAGTATGTTTCTTGTGTGTCACCTTTTTGCGAATCTTCTTCTTCGAAATAAATAAGTTCAACTTCACAGTATCTTCACGAGAGGTAGTTTCCTGTCTCTTTAAACAATTCGACAACGACCACTCCTGCGCAAAATTTATGTTATCTTTCCAGTAAAATTCTCCATCCAAGCAAACCTTATTTGATGAGATAAAATTGTAGAGATCATACCTCGAAAAACATGTCATGTGCTTATGAACTATGACACAAAAGTCTTTACATAGGATATTAAATATTTCTTGAAACTTCATGACTCTCATGTAAGGTTGCATGTGGACTTCTTCCAGCTCCGGATAAGACTTCTCTGCGAATATGGAATCTGACATGTCTGGCTTCAAAAGCTTTAAATCTCATTTATCTTTGGATTTCAGAATTGGCATCAAGTCTGTAACATCTTCAGATGGTTAGTCCAAAGTATCCACATTCACATCTAAATTTGAAACTGTTATTGTACCATCTTCTTTCTTGTCAGACTCTTCATCTTCATTCTTGCTAAACTCAAGATAGCATTTGTGGTTGTGTATGATTTAGTCAACCAATTTTACATCCTCAAGATCATTACATTTTGATTTTGTAGATCCGCCCGATGAAACCACATCTTTCTTCTCATCGTTAATCTTATCTTTATCAAGATCTTTAAGAATGTTCTCCAACTCCGGAATTGATTCATTCATCATGTTTGGAGTTGTTTTGCTAAATAAGTTTTTTCTTTAATGTTAAATACAAAAATGAGCATGTAAAGTTGAAAATTTCAAATCTAAGCAAATCATCGACTGGAGTCTAGGATTTGACCAAAGCTTTTGGTATTTTTGGTCAAATCCTCGTCTGGGAGTCTAGGATTTGACCAAAGCTTTTGGTCAAATCCTAGACTTCCAGTCGAGGATTTGACTCAAAATTTTTGGTCAAATCCTTGACTGGGAGTCTAGGATTTGACCAAAGCTTTGGTCAAACCCTTAACTCCCAGTCTTGGATTTGACTAATAATGTAAATAAGTTTTCCTAAAGTTAATAATATCAAAAAAGTTTTTATTAATATTTTAATACAAATTTTTCTGTAATTTAGATCCGAAACATACATAAAAAATATTTGTAATACTATTGCGTGTATGAAATTTTACAAAAAAACAAAAAATTAAATAGCTTATGATTTTTACTCTTATTATATATATATATATATATAAAAATTTCAATTATTCTACCATATTTATAGCTAGTATATAAAACCAATTTTAGTTTAACAAATTTGAAAAACTAGTTTGTAAACATAATTTTTATGGCTAGAAAATCAACAAACTTTAATCTTATATTATGCAATCTAATACTGTGTACTACTTTAAGTATATGGTAAATTTAAATGATTTAATTTGAACAAAACAATAAATATTAAATATATCTATATATATTAAGTTAGTAATTAATTGAAGAAATTTAAATAATTAACCAATACACTAGTTTTTCAAATTGGTTTTATATACTAGCTATAAATATAGTAGAATAACTGATAAAAAAATGATACATATATAAAATAAGAGTAAAGATCAATATGTATTATCATAATATTATTTATAATGGTAAACTAAGAGTTGATAAGCTATTTAATTTTTAATATTTCATACACGCAATAATATTACAAATATTTTTTTATGTATGCTTCGGATCCTAAATTACGAGGAAAAAAATTGTATTAAAAAATTAATAAATAATTTTTTGGTATTTTAACTTTAGGGGAACTTATTTACATTATTGGTCAAATCCTAGACTGGGAGTCAAGGATTTGACCAAAAGTTTCGTGTCAAATCCTCGGCTGGGAGTCTAGGATTTGACCAAAATATTGGTCAAATCCTCGACTAGGAATTGAGGATATGCCTATTTGTGCAATTTTTTATTTTTTGGTGCTTAATTTTGTATTTTAGTATTATAATATGCTTAGTTTGGTAAATTTCTCTCATGTTTGCTTTATTTTCTTTAGCAGTCTTATATCTTCTCTTTATTGAAAATAGAGTGACACATTCATCTCTTATTTTATAGTGTCATGCTCAAAGTACTTTGCATTTACACTATCCAGCCATGGTCTCCCAAGTAGTAATTACATGCCTCCATATTAACCACATCACAATACACATCACTAATATATTGATCTAAAGAGAATTTTACTTTACACCGATGTGTAATTGCAAACTTGACTCCACTCTTGTTCTAGTGATGCATGGACGACTGAGAAAGTCTTTCAATTGACAACTTCAACTTCTCAACAGACTTTTTATTGATCATGTTCTCAAAACTATCACCGTCTATAATAACATTAAGTCGAGAGTTATTTACCTTGCACCTTGTCCTGAAAAAGTTGATGGTTCGCTTCATCTTCCTCGTTCGGTAATCTAATGGAATTTGAGGTGTATAATGAATCTTAACCTTGTCGGCAATGATGATTCTGCCGAAACAGAAATCGCCTATAGTCGTCCTCATCAGGGGGCATTAATATTTGCCGCAACAACTGTATCATCCTCGGCCAACTCCTGACCGGTTGTCTGCATTCTCTGCACAAGGTTGTCTGATATCGTTTCCACCAAACTAATATTGATTCTTCAACCAGTATTCTACTAGTTTTACCCGTTTATCCTCCGGAACATTCATATGTTTGAATAATTTTTCTACCGCATCCACCCACTCTATAAACTCTTTAATGTCCATGTAATCGGTGAAAGAATGAATATCTACTTTCGAACATTAAAGCGAATATTTTGTGGTGTATCTTTATGGCGAACACGATTTCGTCATTCGCCGAGATATTCATAGTAGTTATCATCGAATTCCTCAAAATAATCCACTTGGTTGTCAAATCGTTGTGGATTTGCAGGAATAGATTTGTCGATAAGTTGACCTTGGGTACGATCCCTGACACCTCCCCTACCGTCATCTCTATACTTGTTTGCATGAAACTCTAGGGTTTCGAAACAGACAGAAAAAACTTCGAACTTTAGCCCGAACTTCATTGTCCTACCCCTTGATCGCCGTCAACGGGATGATTGACATATCTACATCGGTTCGCCATCATAACAGCTTCCTCCACATCTTCCAAGGATTCCATACCTGACTCTGATATCAACTGACGCATCGGATACCGATAAAGATAAACAAGTACTACCCAGCACTTAAAAATAAGAACATTGTCTCTGAAATATATTTAACTGTCTGAAAGTTGTATGAATAACAAGGAAAAGCAGTCCTATATATAGGAAACTAACTAGTCTCAACTGATGCAACGAATGTCGATAAAGATAAACAAGTACTACCCAGCACTTAAAAATAAGAACATTGTCTCTAAAATATATATAATTGTCTGAAAGTTGTATGAATAACAAGGAAAAACACTCTTATATATAGGAAACTAACTAGGCTATATCATACTTATATATATATATATCTTATTTACAAATTATAATGCTAGATATATATATATAATATATAAGAATATATTAATAAAAACTATATTTAGTCTAAACTAAAATACAATACGAATATAAAAATATAGATATTTAAAAATATATATTGTAAATATATATCTCAGGAATATCTTCTCCTTATTTGGGTTTGAGCTTTCTCAATCTGGACTTCTTGAATTTGGGTATGTCGCTCTCAGCCAAATTTTGTGCATGTATAGACATGCTAAAATTCTTCCTAGGCTTTTATTTTCTATATATATATATATATATTATAAAAATATTAAAAAAAAAATATAATAAAGGGTTAAAAACCTAATAACAGTCCCAAATTTGCATCATTTTACTTTTAGGTGTCTCATGTTTAAATTGTTGCTAATAGGTGTCCCAGGTTTCGTTGCTTTTTGATTTTCCGTTCGGTTTTTATTTTTTGTTTAACATTTTGACAGATTTTAGTCTAATGTCTCTAGGACATGTAATAATAATGAAATGAGATGAAATGACAAAAATGTTACAAAAAATGTGACTTTTTTAAAGGACAAAAGAGAGATGTTTTCTATCAGTCAAAAGCAGATACCGCCCCCCCCACGATCCGCTTACCGAGGAATAGAAAGGGAGGACCGGGGGTCAGCAAGTTGGGTTGGGGGTATAGAGCCATAAGCGCGGTGGGGGTTGACAGAGGACGTGCTCGTACGGTTCATAGAAGGGTATGATCAACTCGTTGATTGTTGGGAACTTTCACTCCTCTATATTCGAAAATTAAATAATTTTTTTGGCACTAATTTAAAATTTTAGTAAATTACTAATAATTTATTAATTTCTAATAATTAAGAAAAAAATGTATAATTTTTAAAAATAGTTATAACTATTAAAAATTATTTTTAAGTTTCAATAGTTTTTTTTTAAAAGAGTTAATAATTTGTTTTTATAAAAAATATAACTTATTTTTTAGAATTTAAATTTCCCGTTTTTTTTTTTTAATATTTTTTCCAAATCCAATCCTGTTTCATCCTTTAATTGACATTCTTTGTGTATATATTATGGATGGATGCCGAAATGGAAAACGTAACATAACATTTATTTGTGATATCCAAGTTTGGTGTTGTGAAGAATCAAGAATTTGCAGCTAATCCTTTACCTTGCTTGTTATATTCAAGTTTGGTATATTAATCTCTTGGGAAGAATACAGAATTGGCACTGAATAAACCCCATCCATTCATTTAGAAGAAACTGGTGTATCAAAACATAATTGATGATAATGAGAGAGGTCTGGTTTTGGGCAAAAATTACAAAAACATGATATGGAAATCTTCTTCGAGGACTATTTGAGAGGAATGAACCTGGAAGAGTGGGTAGCACCAATACCAGGTCTTCCGTGCTTAACAGGCTTGTAACTGATAGAGAACTCAGCCAGGTAGTGACTTATCATCTCCGGCTTGATCTCAACCTGATTAAAGGTTTTCCCATTGTACACTCCAATGATGCTTCCGATCATCTTTGGGACAATTATCATGTTTCTCAGGTGGGTTCTCACTGGCTCTGGCTTCTCACCAGCAGGTGCCTCCCTTTTCTGATTTTCAACAAACCACATCACTATATCAACAGAAACCATTCAACTATAAACATAATTATAACAAATAAACACCCTTTGCTTAAATAAGTAACCACACCAGAACCCCACATGCCTAACAATTGACCAAGGATACATCACACTGCACATCTCAGATGGCAAACCCAATAAAATTTCAACAAGTTAGAAACAATGTAAAGTGGATTTAGTAGGCAGGCAGTACAAAAAAGCCACTGGCCTGTGGATCCACCTTTACGGTTGTCTGGCCGCTGCTGACCTAACAGCTTCAATTTTTGCACACTAGCTCTCAAGGCCACGCTATAATAAACTAGAGAGGCCTACTATATATATAAGTGCAGGATTCAATTTCACTGAATGAACTACCAAACAAAGCCTCTTCTTTATTACACAAGCAAAAACACAGCTACACAAAATATTAGCTTTTGTAATTATAAAAGATGCAGAATACTTGGGTAATAATCAGCAGTTTCAGGAAAAATATCCATCCTTATTTAGTAATTTACAAAGTTACATTCATTAGCAACACATTGAAGACAGACTGAAGTAAAAATTGTGGAAAGGCAATAATCATGATACAATCATATTGGGCCATAAAAACATATGCATACACCCACCATAAAAACAAGCAACAGAAAAGAGTGTTTAACAGGTGATAACATATTAGAAACATTGTAAGGTGGATTTAGTAGGCAAGCAGCATAAAAAAGCAATTAGCATGTGGATCCACCTTTACGGTTGTCTGGCCGCTGCTGATCTAACAGCATCACTTTTTGCACCCTAGCTCAAGGCCACACTATAAGAAACTAGAGAGGCCTACTATATTGAAGTGCAGAAGTTCAAAATAAGCAAAACTATTTTTGTATTACACCAGCAAGAATCATCTAACCAAAACATTAAAAATCAGCTTAGATGATCATAAAACTACAAAATACTTGGGCAATAATAAGTAGTTCAGAGATGTGGATATAAAACATTTATTCACATAGGATAGATATACAACGTATTTTAAATGATTTTATTCAGCCGCAGCACATTGCAATTTGGATTGAAGTAAGAAATGTGGAAAACCAATAATCATGATCAGGGAACATTTGGGGAATTAAACATATGCATACATCCACTAGAAAACCAAGCAACAGATACAATGTCTGTAACAGTGACAACATATGAGAAACAATGTAAGGTGGATTTAGTAGGCAAGCAGCACAAATAAGCAATTAGCCTGTGGATCCACCTTTACGGTTGTCTGGCCGCTGCTAATTGAACAACAATAATTTTTGCACCCTATCTCAAGGCCACACTATAAGAAACTAGAGAGGCCTACTATATAGAAGTACAGAAGTTTAAATTTCCATTAATGAATGAGCTCTAAACAAAACTATTCTGACATTAGTATTACACCAGCAACTATCATCTAACCACATCAGAAAGATCAGCATAGAATAACATAAAATCTACAAATTACGTGGGTATTATTAATCAGCATAGACATCCATCCCAAGTTCTAAAGTTTTATTCAGAAGCAACACATTACAGTTGGACTGAATTCAGAAATGTGGAAAAGCAATAATCAAGATCCATTGAGGGAATAAAACTTATGCATAAACCAACTAGAAAATCAAGCAGCAGATACAATATCTGTAACAGTGACAAACATATGAAAAAATGTAAGGTGGATTTAGTAGGCAAGCAGCACAAATCAGCAATTAGCCTGTGGATCCACCCCTTCGGTTGTCTGGCCGCTGCTGATCTAACAGCATAAATTTTCGCACCCTAGATTAAGGACACCCTATAGAAATTAGAGAGGCCTACGATATAGATGTGCAGATATCTAATTCACTCAATTAAATAACATACTCACCAAACAAAACCTTTAATGTGTCAAATCAACAACAATAAACTAGTCAATCAATAAATAAAATGGAATCAACACAAGCATAAATTCTCACCGCTTTGCGGAGCTTCTTGATCAGAGCCATTGGCTTCCTCTTCAAACCTCTCTGGAACCTATCAATTTCAGAAATGTCAAGGCACTCGGTTGATTAACAATAATCAATGCGGCAAACACTACGCATCAAACAGCTATCTTTATATAATAGAGCACCTTCAGCGAGCACGGGCGGGGAAGAGCTTCACGAGCTCATCAGTGGACATGTCTAGGAGAGCATCAAGATCTACTCCCCTGAAGCTGAACTTCTTAAATGTTCTCTTCTTGGGCACTCCTGCAACCGCAACCTCGGGTTCAACATCCGCCTGCAATGGTGGAGGTCATCAGCAAAGGCTATCTGTGTAATGGAAAATAGATAGACTACAAGAGGAGATATGTACCATGACTGGAGATTTGTTTGGGGAGCCTAACACAAGGAGAGTTGAAGTTCGTGACGGCGCTATGGGTGGGTTCTAAAATGATTCGGATGAAGAAGAAGGCGACGATGTCTTCATAGTTATAAGCTGGAAACCCTAGACTCAGTATGCAGCTGGGCTCCGCCAAAAGAGAGTATGCAGCTGGGCCGAACAAAAAATACGGCCAGGCTAAAAGCATGTGCGCATATGGGCTCTATAAATTCATATAGGCGTATGAATGAACGTTTTAAAAGGATAAATTCCAGTGTAGACCCAGCCGTAATTTTATTTTGTTATTAAATGGAAAATATTATCTTTATAAAAACAAAAAACAAAAAACAAAAAACAAATACAATTTTAGAATTTTTAACCAATTTCTTGATATTTTGCCGTGTGACACAATTTGTAACTAGTGTACATTCACCGCGCGACGCGAGGGGTGATAAGTTAGACATTAATAGTTAATAAAATAAAACTGATAAAAAATATAACAATGATTTTTTTGTACTATAAGTATGGAACTATGAATATCTCATTTTATAATTTCCAAACAAATAAAACTTTAATGAAAAAGTACACTATTGTTGGATCACGGTGGAACTCCGGTACGATCTTTGACGGCGATCCTAGCTCCTTCGCTCCACGCAATCCTGCAAGAGGGGATAGACCGGGCGGTGACCCAGAATCCCTCTCTGATGCTTAAATGAATATCTCGTGTGGACTGGCAAGCAGTAAACTCAAGTAATGTCTCTTCAAACGTCATTGATCTGAGGTAACCTCTGCCTTTTTATAGGCGGAGAGATACCTCAGTTACCTGGTGAACCGTTAGGGATGGTTAGCCCGTATTCCGCGTATCTCGGGCACGATCCCGCCTATCTAGGCCATGATCTAGCTTATCTCGGCCACGCCCCGCGTATCTCGGCCACGCTCCGCGTATCTTAACTACGCTCCGCGTATCTCGGCCACGCCCCGCGTATCTTGGCCTTAACCTCTGATAGCAAGTCCCGACTAACATCGGGGACTCCAGAGTTATCTCGTTGTGTCACCGCTCGGGGCCCCTCGTCATCGTGACAGGGCCAATCGTTCTCAACGATTCGTCATCGGGGCCTACTTAAAGGCTTCTCATCGGGAGCTTCCAGCTCACCTGTCAGGATCGACTCTGTCGGGACCTTCCATCATCGGGACTCCCTCTGTCGAGACCCTTCGCCTGGGTCATCTTAACCTCCATTTAGGGCCCAGTGGGCCTGTTCGCCGTTTCCTCGCCGTTAAAGGGCCTAACGGCCATAGCGGAACCCATCATTTGCCCCCAAGACATGAGGGACTTACAGTTCGTCGTGTCTTTCAACTTCCGACCTCCCGACGTCGAAGTCGGGGATCTTTCCCTTGGCATGGTCACTTAGTACAAGTCTTCTCGTTCACGTTTCCTCAATACCTTGTGGATAACTGCCAAATCCGAGAGGACTCCTCGGTTCCCCAGCCATTAAATGCAGCAGATAACGAAGCGACGTCTTCAGTACCCGTGCCTGATTTTTCGCGCCTGCTTTTTCTGAAAAGTGCTTTTCAGGCTGTTTCATCATTGCACCTGTTGCCATTCTGCACGTTTTATCTAAACGGTTCAGATCAGAACGTTTCAACTTCGACGATTCAGATCGAAGCGTCCCTTCGACTGTCCTCTCCGCCTATAAAACCCTAACCGTGGGCACAGTTTCACTTTTACCGTCTCCGCAATTTCAAAAGCTTTCTACAACTTCTCTGCGAATTCAAGCTCTGCAATTCCGAAGATCTCAGTGTTCCTCCGATCACCTTTCCGGCAACGTCAAGTTCATCTCTTCAGCCTTCAACCATCATGTCTGGTAAGGGTTTCTTCTTCGTTGCTTGTACCTTTTCCTTGTTTGTAGTTTTCCGGGAAACCCAATGTGCCTTTCCATGGCTGATTTCAGACAGCGGATCTAGTTCTGAGGGCAGGAAACCCTTCAACTTCGACTATGCTTTGAACGAGATTTCCAGCACTGCATATGATGCAGCTCTCCGGGAGGGATGCATCACCTCTACCTGGGAACCTCGTTTCCCGTATCCCTGGCCCCGCCCCTCGGGTAACCTTGAGGTTACCCGTCCCCGAAAAGGGGAGGTATTTGTCTCTACGGGGCAAATATCAGTAGGGATCAGATTCCCATTTTGTGGTAATCTGGTCGAGATGTGCCAGCACTACAAGACGCATCCGACCACCTTCTCTCCGCACGCCATACGCCTGTGGAACGCCTTCCAGGTCCTCTGCTTCCGACAGCAGTGGGTATACAACCTCAAGCTCTTCAGGACCTTCTATGGGATGAAGTGCAACGAGGCGGGGGTTTGTGCCTTCTACCCCCGGATGCCGAAGTGGAACAAGACGCAACTTGGGTTGTGCAACTGGACCACTGACACCTGGAAGGTGGTCAAGGGTCGGGGACTCCTGGTTGACACGGGGTCCGACAACAGCGGGTGGAAGAGGAGCTACTTCTTCATCCAAAACTCCTCGATCCCGTGGCCCCGATGGGAGGTGGAAGCGGATTCTCCTCCCGCCTTCCACACCTACACCGATGAAGATTTCCAGACTCTTCAGCTCATCCAGCTCTACCGGTGTGGGGAGTCCTATACTCCCCTCGATGCCAATTCTCTTGTGGAGCGAGACCTGGTGAATGCCGGGATCCGACTCCTCGACGTAGTTTCCGGGGGGCAGCTTTTCGACGGCCCCTCCAATATGGTTCCCTGGGTAAATCTCTAACCCTTTTTCTTGTACTGTTTGCAGCCAAGAAGGTATCCGTGCTTACCAATCTAATCCTTAAGCAGGGGGAGACCGATGCTGTCCGCCCTTCGCGGAAGAGGAAGTCCGCCAAGAAGGCTGCTGCTCCATCGGGGTCTCCTTCCGCGGAGAGGCGCAAGCGGAGCCGTGTGGAGGTGGACAAGCTCTTCGACGTCCAGAACGCTGAAGAAGGTAAAAAGCTTCGCCTCGCTATTAAATCGTACAGGAGGATGGTCCCGAAGGAGTTGATTCCTTCAACCATGGAGGCCCGCATCGCCGACGTCAAACGAGTCCTTCGAGGTGAAACTCCTCGTGTCCTGAAGGC
This sequence comes from Clarkia xantiana subsp. parviflora, assembly GCA_036873135.1. Taxonomy (NCBI): domain Eukaryota; kingdom Viridiplantae; phylum Streptophyta; class Magnoliopsida; order Myrtales; family Onagraceae; genus Clarkia; species Clarkia xantiana. The sequence continues at coordinate 17,397,045 of JAPTYO010000001.1, forward strand.
GGGCTACAACAACTACCGCGGGAAGGACCAATACGTCTCCCGACGTATTGTTTGGTGTAAGGGCTCTAATGAATTCCCTGATTACATTTCTAAAGCCTCTTCTCGTCCATTAGGTGCAGGCCACTCCGGGACTCCATCGGGTGCTGGAGCCTCAGCAGGCGCGCCACCTTCAGCTGGGGCACCTCCTTCGGCAGGGGCACCACTCTTCTCCAGTGGTGGGACCCCGACCGGCGAACAATTTCGTCGGGTGGAGAGCTTGGACTCCTCCGAGGAGACTGATGAGGGTGGCTCCCTTCGCCATCGTCGGAGGACGGGGCAATCCCCGCTGAAATCAACCTCCAAGGGGCTGCCCCCTCGCCTTCTTCACAACCGCAGCGACAACCGTCACCCGCCCACGACTTCACTCCTTCCCCAGCCCGGGGTGGGTCGGAGGCACGCCCCTCCTCGTCCCCAAGCGGCCCTTCTCCTCTTCCCCTCGACGGGAGCTTCTACAAGGCTTTCGACTCCGACCAGGAGGACGCTCCCTGGACCCCGATCCAGACGCTGCAAGGGGTCCAGCTCCGACAAGGAGACACATATCCGGAGCTAGCCCTACACCTGATAGCAGGCTCAATCCTGCCTTCTATGAGGTATCCGATTACCCTAGATCGGGAGGAGATGCGCCGGGATGTCAAGGAGATGTGCATGCGTCGGATAGAGGTAAGCTTTTCACCCTTCCTTTCTTCATCAATAAATCTGATTGTTCATCTGTTAATACTTCTTTTCCTTTCTTTGCAGGAGATGGGGGACATCAACCGTTCCATCGGGTACCTCCTTGCCTATGAGGAGGCCCTGGAGCAAGAGCGGGCGGTCACGGCCAAGCTTAAGGAGGATCTCGCGGCCTCCGAGTCTTCGCGGGGAAAACTAGACAAGGAGCAGGCCATCCTCGATCGAAAGACTCGGGACCTCCAGAAGCAGGTCCATGACTTTGAGGGGCTCCTCAAGCGGGAGCGGCAAGAGCGGCAGGTTGCTGAGGACAAGCTGGTCCTCGAGAAGAAGGCTCTGGAGGAGCAAGTTGCGGGGGTTCCTGCGCAGCTGGTCGCGGCCGAGACCAAGGGCCGGGAGGATTATCGGAGGTCCGAAGACTTCCAGGCTGATGCTGTGAAGTTTTGCAGCGCGGAGGTGGAGAACACCCTCTTCAACGCAGTCGAGGAACTCCACCTGGAGTATGGCGACGCCTTCAACTTCGACAAGTCTCCTTCTCTCGCTCCCTTCGCGAATAAATACTTTGCTCTTTCGGAGGAGAGTGATGGGGGGAGTACTCCTGTGATTGTTGAAGACACAGCGGAGCCTCCAAGTACTGATACTCCGATAATCGACCCTCCAGCGGCTGAACCTGTGGAGCCTTCTGCCACCAACCTCGTGGACCCAGCTCCCGTTGATGCCGCCAACAAGGACCAAGCCTAACTGCTTATCTTTAGAGTCCTTGTATTCTCCTCCTTTTGTAATCAACGGGCCTTCGAGCCCCATTAATATCAGACTTTCTTAGTTCCGATTTTTCATTGCACTTCTCAAAGTGACTTTACTACACTTACTTAAGTCGAAACCTCGACACTTAAGATATTCTCATACATCACTTAAGACGATTTACTAACTCGCACCACTTAAGGTGACTTACCATCATGCACCACTTAAGGAGACTTTCCAATACTTAGAATAAATCCAAGAATCATGCATCACTTAAGACGACTTAATCTCGTGCATCACTTAAGACGACTTAGTTAACACTTAGAGTAAATCTAAGAATCATGCGTCACTTAAGATGACTTAATCTCGTGCACCACTCAAGGCGACTTTTCTCATGCACCACTCAAGGCGACTTTTCTCGTGCACCACTCAAGGCGACTTTTTTCGTGCACCACTCAAGGCGACTTTTCTCGTGCACCACTCAAGGCGACTTTTCTCGTGCACCACTCAAGGCGACTAAGTAACGCTTAGAATAAATCTAAGAATAATGCGTCACTTATGATGACTTAATCTCGTGCACCACTCAAGGCGACTTTTCTCATGCACCACTCAAGGCGACTTTTCTCGTGCACCACTCAAGGCGACTTTTTTCGTGCACCACTCAAGGCGACTTTTCTCGTGCACCACTCAAGGCGACTTTTCTCGTGCACCACTCAAGGCGATTAAGTAACGCTTAGAATAAATCTAAGAATAATTCTGATTGGAAGTAACCTCTTTATTCATTGATGGCACAAAACTTGCTTACATCGAATCAAACGATAAATAACATACACCAGTTAAGGCGATTTTACATCGGGCACCACTTAAGGCGAATTTACATCGGGCACCACTTAAGGCGACTTTTCATTGGGCACCACTTAAGGCGACTTTTCATCGGGCACCACTTAAGGCGACTTTTCATCAAGCATGGTGTTTCTTCAAGTGTTCGCCACTAAAAGAAAGCTTTAACGCTCTGCCATCGAGGTCTTCCAACTTGTACGCATTTGGAGCTGGCATCCCCACGACCTTGTAAGGTCCTTCCAGTTTTGGTGACATCTTGCTGATTCGATCCAAAAGGGTAAACTCGTTGCGACGCCAAACCAGCTCCCCGACGAAGAATTGTCGGGACTTAACTCGCCGATTGTAATACCTGGCCGTCGCCAAACGCATTCGAGCCTGGACTTCGTCGGCTTCTCGCCTCTTCTCTTCGAGCAAGTCCAAATCCAGACGTCTCATCTCATCATTCGTCAAAGGCTCGTAATATCTCATCCGATGGGACGCCACAGCCACCTCCACGGGAGCAACAGCCTCTGTGCCATAAACAAGGCCAAACGGAGTCTCCCCAGTTGATCGTTTGGGTGTCGTTCTAACAGCCTAAAGCACGTTTTCCAGCTCGTTCAGCCACTTGCCCTTCAAGGCATAGACCCTTTTCTTCAGGCCATCCATCACGATTTTGTTGGCCGATTCCACCTTGCCATTAGTCTGAGCATGGCGGACAGAGGCTGTCCGATGCTCGATGTTCAACTCCTCCAGATACTCCTTCACCTGAGACCCGTTAAACGGCGGACCATTGTCGCTGATCACCACCTTAGGAATCCCGTATCTGGATACAATATGCGTCTGGAGGAACTTGATGATCTGGTTCCCCGTCGTTCTGGCCAACGCCTTTGCCTCTATCCATTTTGAAAAATAATCGATAGCTACAAGCAAATACTTACATTGTCCTTGAGCTTGCGGATGAGGTCCCACCAAGTCGATGCCCCACTGCGCGAAGGGCCAAGCACTCTTGATGGGTGTCAGATTAGCAGCCGGAGCCACAATACTCGGGGCGTACCTCTGGCACGCGTCACAGGATCGGACCAACGCCGTCGCCTCCTTGCTCATCGTAGGCCAATAATAGCCCAAGTTCAGCACTTTTCTCATAATGGATCGGGCCCCTTCATGACAAGCCGCGACCCCTTCATGCACCTCTTTTAGAATTCGACTTGTGTCGGGCTCAGCCACACACTTCAAGTACGGAGTCGAGAACCAGCCCTTCTTGTATATCTGATTGCCCAGCATCACGTAATTAGCCGCGATCCGACGTATCCTGTCAGCTACTACTTTATCATCGGGGACCGCCCCCGTAGTCAGGTACGCGACTATCGGGGTCATCCAAGTGGGCTCCTCCTCCAATCCTGCTTCAATAGCACACACCTGTGTCAGCTCGGTGGTCGACAAGATCACCTTCTCCAAGAAGTGCACCTTCCGATTTTCTTCCAAGGGTGCCCCCAGGGCAAATTTGCTCAAAGCATCTGCCTCCACATTTTCCTCCCTCGGGATCGCCTCGATGTCGAAGCTTTTAAAGCTCTCCTTCAAGGCTTGCACCTCGCGCAGGTACTTCCTCATCATCGGGCTCTTCGCCTCGTATCGCTCTTGGACCTGATTCACAATCAGGGCTGCGTCACACTTCACTCTCAAGTGAGCAACTCCCGTACCTTTGGCAATTTTCAGGCCTGTGATAAGAGCCTCGTACTCAGCTTCGTTGTTCGTGGCCCTAAATGTTAGAGCCAAAGCATATCGAAGCGGTTCGCCTCCACCTGGTGGTATTAATACAAACCCTGCTCCTGATCCATATAAACTCGAGGAGCCATCCGTGTACATCTCCCAGGTATTTTCCTCGTTTGGCTGTTCTGATTGCTCCGCCATCTCTGGTTGGTCTGCTATCGGGACCTCCATGGTTGCCCCCTCTACAGGGCCCGCTACTTCCAGATCGGGGGCTGTAGACTCTGCTATGAAATCCGCCAATGCCTGGCCCTTAATAGCCGTTCTCGGAGCAAAGTGTATGCGAAACTCACTAAGCTCGACTGCCCATTTCACTAATCTCCCCGACGCATCAGGTCGGTTCAAAAAATGCTTCAGAGGCTGATTTATCAACACAGTGATCTCATGCGCGTGGAAGTAAGGTCTCAACTTCCGAGCAGTAATAATCAACGCAAAGAGATACTTCTCAACGGCGGGATAATTCATTTCAGACTTGGCAAACGCCTTGCTTACATAATAAACGGGGACTTGATTACCCTCGACAACCTTCACTAACACAGAGCTAATGGAAAATTCAGAAACAGCCAAATAAAGGTAGAGCGGCTCGCCTGGAACCGGTTTCGCCAACGGCGGGAGAGTGCGAAGGTGCTGCTTGAGTGCTTGGAACGCTTCTTCACACTTGGCGGTCCACTCAAACTTCTTGTTGGCCCTTAGGACTTCGAAAAATGGCATTGATCGGTCACTTGCCTTGGACAGGAAGCGATTCATTGCAGCCAGTCGGCCATTCAGCACTTGCACTTCCCGATGGTTTATCGGAGATTGCATCTCCTCGATCGCCCTCAGCTTCTCGGGGTTCACCTCAATTCCTCTTTGGCTCACCATAAAGCCCAAAAATTTCCCTGAGTGGACTCCGAAGGCGCATTTTGTTGGGTTTAAGCAAACCTGATGAAGCCTCATCCGCTCAAACGCCATGGCTAGGTTGTGCACATGATCCTCAGCTTGTCGGGACTTCACCAGCATATCATCCACGTAAGCCTCCATGGTCTCCCCTAGCATATCTCCGAACAGCTTGTTCACCATCCGCTGGTAGGTTGCCCCGGCGTTGATCAATCCGAAAGGCATGACATCGTAGTGATAGATGTCACTGTCTGCGTAGAATGCTGTGTGAGGAGCATCTTCCTTAGCCATCTTAATCTGGTTATAGCCCGAATATGCATCCATAAAGCTCAACAGCTCATGTCCCGACGTGGCATCCACCAGCTGGTCGATTCTCGGGAGCAGGTAACAGTCCTTCGGGCAAGCCTTATTCAGATCGCGGAAATCAACGCACATTCGCCACTTCCCGTTGCTCTTCTTCACCAGTACCGGATTAGCAACCCAGGTCTGGAATCGGAGCTCCTTGATAAACCCAGCATCGAGCAACCTGCCCACCTCCTGCTGGATTGCAATCCTTTTTTCCGTGCCCATCAGACGCCTCTTCTGCGCGATAGGCTTGATCGCGGGATCAATCTTCAGTTCGTGCACAATCACGTCGGGGCTGATTCCTGGCATGTCACTCGGGGACCAGGCAAACAGCTCCTTGAACTCCTTCAGCAGCTCAATCAATTTTCGGGCTGTCTCCTCGGTCAGAGCAGACCCGGTTTTCACCTTTCTCTGCGGCCCATCAATCTCGACCTCCTTTAAATCCTCCACGGGGGCGGGACGCCTGAACTCTTCTCTGGGATCAGCATCTGTCTGAAGGACAGTCATGGCTTCTCGTCTCCTCCTTCGAGTGGCGTTGACATAACATTTTCTGGAAGCCACCTGGTCGCCCTTGACCTCTCCGACTCCATGGTCGGTCGGGAACTTCATCTTCTGGTGAACGGTCGAGGCAACTGCCATCAGGGGGTTTATGGTAGTTCTCCCGATAATCGCGTTGTAGGTCCCCGCGGACTAGACTACCACAAACTCCACGTTCCTCCTCTCTGATTTCCACCCGCTACCAAACTCCACTGGTAAGGTGATCACTCCTAGCGGATAGGAGGTGAAACCAGAGAATCCGACCATCGGGAAGTTCGCCGCCTTTAGGTCCTTTTTCGTTTTCCCCATGGCTTCCAGCGCATCCATGAAAAGAATGTCGGAGGAGCTCCCTCCATCGATCAGAATTCGCTTCATCTCATACCCGTTCACATCCAAGGTCACGACCAGAGCGTCATCGTGCGGAGTCTCCACGCCTATGAGATCCTCCGATGAAAAGGAGATCACCATCTCTTCCTTCAGGGTCCAGGATCGGGACCTCTTACCCAACACCACCGCAGTAGGAATTCTAGAGGCATAAACCTCTCGGGAGGACGAGGTATCACCCCCCGCGGCAAACCCTCCGTGAATCACTTTGATTGTGCCTCGCTTCTCCTTACGGGCACCGAAAGACTCCGGGTCGGACCTCTTCTTCTTTGGGGACCGATCACGGGATCGGGAACGGGACCGTGATCGGGATTGAGAGCGGGATCGACACCGCTTATCCCCGACAAAATCCTTAAGCTTCCCCTTCTGGATCAGCTTTTCGATTTCCTTCTTCAGCTCCCGACAATGATTGGTGTCGTGGCCATTCGCGCGATGTAATCGACAGTAGCGGCGGTGCGGGATCCCAAAAACTCTCCTTCCTTCTTCGGGGGGTACCTAGAGATACCCTGTCGCTCCATGACCGTCAACACCTCCGCCATAGAGCTATTGAGAGGAATGTCATGATCCTCCCGCCTGTCCTTTTTCGAGGAACGCCTATCATCCCTCCGATCGGAGCGACCTCGACCCTGACTGCCCTCGGGTTTATCCTTCGACTTACGCTCGTCTGAGGGTTTGACCGACTGCTTTCCCTTATTCGAATTCGGGGGCTCGAGCTCTCCAGCGGCTATCTTCGATTCATGGACATCGATTTGCCGCTTTACCCTCTTCTGCAGTGCCTTCATATTCCACATAGCTTTCTCAGCCACGCTGTGCATCAAGTCAGAACCGTAGGGGGCTGTTAGGTTCCGAATGAAGGTACGTATGGTTTCACCCTCCGAAATCTCCTCATCAATCTCCGCCACACTGGCAGTGTACCGCTGGTAATAGTGTGCCAGCGACTCGTCGGGCCTCTGTACCACCTGGGTCAGGGACCTCACACTCTTCAAAACGTCTGCGACCTTGGTACTGCTGAATGAAGCGGTCATGCATATCAGCCCAACAAGTGATGCAGCCTGGGGGCAGACTGAAGAACCAGGTTAGGGCTCTCTCGCCAAGTGTGTTCGGGACCAGCGTACACACGATATCTTCATTCGGGGCTCTGCCCAGACACGCCATGAGGTGCTTCTGAACATGACGAACTGGATCTCCCTCGCCATCATACTCCTTAATCGTGGGGATACCCAGTCCTGGCGGGGCGAGGGTGTCTATGAGTCGAGGAACGAAGGGATGGGTGGATCGATCCCTCAGCTCCGACACCAGCGGCTTCTGCTCTTCCATGCAGATGTTCACGATCTTCACCACCTGATCGGGGGTGATGGGACCATTAAGGGGAATGGTCATGTGCTGCTCTGGTCCTGGCCCATCGACCACGAATCGCTCTGGCTGAATGGACTCCCTACTCCTGCCCTGGCTTCGGGGCTGAACCTCCCGAGCATTCTGAACCTCCGCTGGCGGGGGCGCTTCCTCTTCTAGCAGAGGCATCTCCTCTTACCTCCTCGCAACTTCTCTCCGATCTAAGAGGGCCTCCACAGCTGCCAAAACCATTGGCATGGCTTCTGCCACAGCCCTCGTCAGGTCCGCAGCTGGAGGAGCCACATGCTCCCTATTTCCCTGGTGTTGAGCAGCAGCATCTTCGGGACCTTCATTATGCCCCCCTGTCTGGGAGACCTCAGCAGCAGGAATATTCTGGTCCTCCTCGCGTTCCGGTGGTGAATTCAAAGTCGTCGCAGCAGGATGACGGGAACCACCAGATTGTCCTTGTCTTCTTTGCTTGCCAGCCACCATTGAACGAGTAGAAGGCATATCAGCCTTTTGTTACGTTCCCACAGACGGCGCCAATGTTGGATCACGGTGGAACTCCGGTACGATCTTTGACGGCGATCCTAGCTCCTTCGCTCCACGCAATCCTGCAAGAGGGGATAGACCGGGCAGTGACCCAGAATCCCTCTCCGATGCTTAAATGAATATCTCGTGTGGACTGGCAAGCAGTAAACTCAAGTAATGTCTCTTCAAACGTCATTGATCTGAGGTAACCTCTGCCTTTTTATAGGCGGAGAGATACCTCAGTTACCTGGTGAACCGTTAGGGATGGTTAGTCCGTATTCCGCGTATCTCGGGCACGATCCCGCCTATCTAGGCCATGATCTAGCTTATCTCTGCCACGCCCCGCGTATCTCGGCCACGCTCCGCGTATCTTAACTACGCTCCGCGTATCTCGGCCACGCCTCGCGTATCTTGGCCTTAACCTCTGATAGCAAGTCCCGACTAACATCGGGGACTCCAGAGTTATCTCGTTGTGTCATCGCTCGGGGCCCCTCGTCATCGTGACAGGGCCAATCGTTCTCAGGGATTCGTCATCGGGGCCTACTTAAAGGCTTCTCATCGGGAGCTTCCAGCTCACCTGTCAGGACCGACTCTGTCGGGACCTTTCATCATCGGGACTCCCTCTGTCGGGACCCTTCGCCTGGGTCATCTTGACCTCCATTTAGGGCCCAGTGGGCCTGTTCGCCGTTTCCTCGCCATTAAAGGGCCTAACGGCCATAGCGGAACCCATCAACTATATTCAACACTTTATAGTTTACACATTTATCTAAGATTATCCGAGTTTAATCAACAAATAGATAGACATTTTACATTTGCCACATATGAGTAAGGAAGGGAATTTCCTCATAGTATGAAATCAAATTTGCAACAGAGTTGTATGAAACCAAATGCTACAATCGTGACGAAATGAGCTTAGGCTTCCTTAACACTTGTTCAAGAAACTGAATCACATCCCCGGACTGGAAATCATCCCCACCACTAATCCCTAAACCTGAATCACACCTGCAACAGTGTCAGAAATAATAATCATGAAGATGAACATATACATTGAGATGTTTTTGTACGCAATGCTTCTTTTTACCAGCTGAATTCAGGAAAAACAAAAGGAAATGCTTGATCTAAAAGTTTAAGCATATAAGTATTGCGACTATTGAGTGCTTATAAAACCCTTGTCAATATGAAATATCTTCCAGTTTGCCACACCTTTCTTAATAAACTTGAACTATGACAGATCATTGACCAGGATGAATAAATTTATTTTATAAATGAAAGAATTCTTCCAACCAGGATCATTCCCTTCCATTTATAAAGTATCTTGCAAAGTTAGTGCCATGATACATATTCTACATTTAATAAGAAAACTTCACTTACTCTGCTACATTTCAGTAGTGGAGCATCAATCAACATTATATACAACAAATGGTGTTGTCTGATTCTTATGTTATCCTATTTTGAAGTTTTCATCATGATCTTCACACCTACTTTTAGCAAGATTATAACTTGTATATTAACGGTCCACTTAGTACAGTCTTTACGATAAAGTGAAAATCTCAAAATGTTGATGCAGGCGTGATTGGTTTCTGCATTATCTGAGCAAATACATACCTTCATTGCGCCATTTTTTGCAAAAGCACTCAATAATATTGATGTTAGAAAAGTACACAAACTACAAAATGATACCAGCAAACTGAATCTCCTATACCTCCCATACCAACAATCCTGAAATGAAATTACAATAAATAAACTTATGGAATTAAGTATTTGTCAAGAAATAGTAGATACCGTGCACATATTAGTTTTTAAGCCATTTTGTTAATCAAAGAAGTAAGCCAAATCATATTTCCCTGTTAGTAAATGAATACATTAGTAAGCTGAAACATCAATATTCTTGGTTTTGTTTTAGTATATAAAAAGAAAACACAAACCTACAAATAGTATGCAGCCAAAAACATAAGAAAACTAAATGCAATTTTAGCTTCCGTAAATGCAAGTCTAGTTTCCGTAATAACTAAATGTAGATAGTTTCCCATACGTTAGATGAAGACAACAAAAGCAATTTTTTTTCACTATAACATAATATAAGCCTTTTCATACAACGTATACTTCCTTCTATAAAAAATAATGAAAAGGGAGGATAAGGGAAGTGAATATCGAGGTTTACTTAAATCTAAAGTAGATAAGGGGTGAAGAAGATACAGTATCCTTTATCGCCACTCAAATTCCATCGCCAAGTGCAAACAACAGTAGGTTAGGTTCTTGTTCTTGAACCCTCAAATTCAATCATTTTATAAGAACAACCAATCATAATTATCAATTTCTACAAAAGGAACATCACAATAAGACCATTTAAGTACCATATAGCAGAAAATAACAAACTTTTATCTACAACATGACCATATTTATATTCCACAACTGTCCATTTCAAAGGGAAAAAATACACAAAAAATTGAAAACACCTGAATATGTAGATTCATTTACCTTTTAGTTAGAAGTTCTAAAAGGTCTACTCACCCTTTTGGAAAATTGTCAGTGTAAACACCTAATTTTGGACAACGTGTGACGTGTGACGCACCTAAATGAGGAAATGTCTAAATTTGGCAAGTCACGAAACTTCCAAAGATGCTCAAGGCAATATTAGGATAGTTATATGTATTTATTGTAGAAAATATTTACTGAATATTTAGTATTAAATTTCAGCATATTTAGCATTTAATATAGAGAATAAATCAGTAGGATTTTATTACTTAATTAAACTAAGCCCTATGTATTATAAATAGTGGTAGATTAAGAAGAAGAACGGATGTTGAACATTCTGGAGCAATTCATAACGTTTTCTTAACTGAATATATACTTGTCGAGAGATAGTCCAAATTCTGCACTTATTCATTGGTTTTATTATTATTATTATTATTATTATTATTATTATTATTCTCAAATTTGTAAAAGCATCGTCTTCTTCCTCATGTGACAGGCTGAAGTACATCGTCTATGACAAATCTGTCCGGAGACCTCCACTACCTCACCGGAGACCTCCACCACTGTCCTGTTTCAGACTTCTCGTCCGACTCGCCACGGTCCGCCCATCTAGCTCCGATCCCTGACGTCGTTCCGCTTACCGACTGCCATCGCCGTCGCTCCGACCACCTCTCTCTCTCTAACCCTCTCTCTCTCTCTCTCTCTCTCTCTCTCTCTCTCTCTCTCTCTCTCTCTCTCTCTCTCTCTCTCTCTCTCTCTCTCATCCTAACGTTTTTTCAAATCCGCAGGTCTGAACCTCACCTCGCCTGGACCAGCTCAGCTCCTACCGCCTCTTCGACGACCTTCCCCGACCGAACCGACCGAAGCCATCGCCACCACCTTCCCGTCTCGGGTCGCCCCCTGGAGCTCCACCCTCTCTGCCGTGGTTCGTTCAGCCTCGCCCGAGGTCGCTCGCCATCCACCTTGTTGGATCACGGGCGAAGCTCCGTTACGTCCTTGACGGAAAGCTTGGACTCCTGGGCTCCGCGTAATCCTGCAAAAGGGGATGACCTGGGTGGTGACCCAGAATCCCTCTCCGATGCTTAAATGAGTATGGTGATCAATGGGTGGTAAGCAAAGAGTCTAAGTTCGTATTAGATAGTATGCGTTTTCTGGGGTAACTTCCTCCCTTATATAGGAGGAAGAGTTGCCCAGTTACCTGCGACCATGCTTGGCCGTTGTGCCCACGATTCCGTGTATCTCGCCACGATTCCGTATATCTCGGCTGGGATTCCATATATCTCGCCCCACGCTCCGCGTATCTTACCCGTACTCCGCGTATCTCGGGCACGCCCTGCGTATCATGGGGAGTTTATCTATATTCTAACTGTCTTCCCACTACTCTTATCTAGTAGGTGGGTTTCTCGGTCTTATCCTCCGATCACAAGTCTCGACTCCTGTCGGGGACTCCAGAGTTGTCTCATTCTAGGTCACCACTCAGGACCTTAAGTCTCTACGGGACAGGTCCAGCCTCTGCGGGGCTTTATTATCGGGGCCTTTACTAAGGCATATCGGGGCCTACTCAGAGGCTTCTCATCGGGAGCATTCAGCTCATACATCGGGACCGCTAAAGTCGGGATCCTTCGTGCTGGGCCTCTGGGCCTTCCCGGCTTTTAACGAGGCCCACTGGACCTATTCGCCGTCCATTGGCTGTTAACGGGGCTAACGATTACATCGGAACCCATCATTTGCCCCCAAGACATGGGGGACTTTTAGTTCGTCATGTCGTTCAGTCCATATCTTTTGACCTCTTTGTCGAAGGTTTTCGCTTTCACGCCTTCCGATACCACCGTCGGAGGCCTTTGTCTTCGTACCTCCCGATACCACCGTCGGGGGCTTTTGCCTTGCGTGTGATCGTTGCATAACAGAGTCTCTTACTCATGATTGCCTTGGGCCCACCAGGCCCCATGGGCAGTGATGGACATACGCCCAATTTGAACCCGTTGACTTCCGAACCGTTGTATTTTTATCATCCCGTTAATGATTGTAAATCGAAACTTCAATCCGAACACTTCGCGAGAACATCAACGGCTCGGACGAAGCCGAAGCGCTCGTCCGGCCGAGGCAAACTCACCTAGGTGAGGTTGGGTGGCCACACCCGACCTCCCCTAGGGGAGATCGGGTCAGCCAACCCGATCTCCCCTAGGGGAGATCGGGTGGACCAACCCGATCTCTCCTAGGAGAGATCGGGTCGGCCAACCCGATCTCTCCTAGGAGGGATGGGGTTGGCCAACCCCATCCTCCCTAGGAGGGGTTGGGTGCCCTCACCCAACCCCTACCCTTGGGGGTCGGATTTCCCTTCCCCCCAAGGGCCCCGGCACCATTTTTGGACTCCCATACTCGGTTTACTCCGCCTACCTTCTCCGTATCCTAAGGTCTTAATTACGTGTTTAAATGTTAATTAACCGTGTTTAAAGGTTAACGATGTCATTAAGCCACATTAATGACACCGTTGCCTATAAATACCCCACCTCCACTATTCATTTGATCATCTTGGCAAGTTGCACAATTTTGCTCTGACATCTCTCTAGCTTTATCTCTCTAAAACCGTACTGACTTAGGCATCGGAGAGGGTTCATCAGGCACCACCCCCCCTCTGTGCCTGGTATTGCCCCTCTTGCAGGGTAGCAAGGAGAAGAGAGCCAAGGAAGCAGAAGAGCATAGAGCAGTAGGACAAGCCCCAGGGGTAAGAAGTACAAGCCTCAGGAGGTTAGAAGGAGAGAAGGAAAGGAGGTCAGAAGGAGAGAAGGAAAGGAGGTCAGAAGGAGAGAAGAGAAGGACATATATCAGAACGACTACCCCAAGGGAGCAGAAGGGCATGTATCAGAATGACTAGTCCTAGGAACAGTGAACCCGACATTTCATTAGTGGGAGATAAATTCTAGATTGACGACCCGTTGACCTAGACTTTATAACCTAACACTTGGCGCCGTCTGTGGGCTTCGGACAGAAAGCCTGGCTATAACACGAGCAATGACGAACAGCAGGGTGTCTAGGCACCACCGCCCACCTGGGGGCAACGGACGAAGGAGAGAGCATATACCCCCAGGAAGGCAGCCTAACCCTGGGAAGCAGCCAATGCAACCAGAACCACAAGAAATACCACAGCCTCCCCAACACAACAACCAGGAGGGAGGACCCTCACGCCCAGCTGGGGCTGAGTCCTCCACAGCCTCAACCCCTTTGGCAAGGAGGCCACTGAGAGAGAGAGGGAGCAACAGGGAGTGCCATCCCAACACACGGCACCTCCTGAGGGATATTACTATGAGGCATAACCCCAAGGATATCCGTATGGGATGCCGGCCCAAAGGAATAACAACCGCGCCCACACAACATACACAAGGCCGACATACACCCAGGAGACACATACAGAAGCTCAGTTAGAGGACCATAAACCAAAGGAAGAACAAGCAGAAGGAAAGAGAGAAGATATAATACAATTTTCAAGAAGAGACATGAAGCATGTGCTACCAGACAACAAGGATGCCCTGACATGGACATTGGAAGAATCCTGATAGACAGTGGAAGCTCACCCAGCATCATTAGCAAGAAAGTCCTCAACATACTGGAAGTAAGGCCAAGTAGCATAAAACAGGTTCACTCCCCCTTGGTGGGATTTTCAGGAGAGCCAACATACCCACTGGGGGCAATCACACTACCTGTGACATTGGGCATACACCCCGCTGGGGGCAGACAGATAAGCAAGACCTCCAAGGAGGCATGAATTCAACCAAGTACCCCAACAGGGACATACACCGCACTAAGGGAGGACATACATGCCAGACCAACAAGGATATAGGAGTTCCAACATCCACCCTGGCAATGAACACATACAGTTCGTATCACCATAGACATGACTGAGGGACATACCAAGGAAAGCTCAAAGGGAGGGACATAGTCCCAACAACACAACAAGGCAACCACCTACCCATGATACAGCCCGACAGATCCAAACCCCTTGTGCATGACAACCCTTGGCACACATCCCCCTAGGACAGGGGAGGAGTTGAAAAGACAAGGATTTGAACAGAGGACTCATAGAGTACCACACCACGTTAGCACATAGCTACTACAATGGGAAGTCTCATGAAGAGACGTAGTAAAGTGAGATCGCACATAGCATACATGAATGATACACCTCCACCTAGTCCGTCCTGCAAGGATGCGACCTTATATTCCTCAAGTGGAAGGAATACACACAGACTACTGGAGGAAGACAGCTACATTACCAAGGAAGCAAGGGGTATCAACACCCCACACTCATATCCTTCCCATATCCTCTTATTTAATTTAACTGCATAACAAGTCAACTCCCTAAAAGGGGTATATTTTGATACTTGATATCAACATGTTTTCCAAGAAAGACCATACCGGACGCCTTCGGGCTCCGTGGTATATATATACACAGGTGGACCACTAGAAGAATCCGTATAAGGCCGTCGCCAATCAAGAGATGCACAAGAAAAAGATTCTTCAATCCCAAAGAACACCTATAAGGTCAAGTTTCGGGGAAAGATCACAAGATGGAAGGCTCACTTACAAAAATAAGTTGAGCACTCCCAACATCCTATAGAGGAACTACCATGAAGGTCACAAAGGATTACCCCTGCTATAACCTTCCACTAAGCATCCTAGGGCCAAGTCCGTCAAAGGATCCCATCGGGCATTGGTATGCAAGGGGGGCACCAGTCACAACATGCCCTCCCCACAAACGCTCATTAGCATGAGAGGGGGTAGCCGCGAACACATCCCTCCAAAAATGGAGGAAACCATATCACATGGGCAACGCCCACCATCAGAAGCAAACACCTCCAGCGGATCTTTATGATTTCATAAAATAGCCAGGAGATACAACTACACTTAGTAAGCTCACCCCAGGTAATGGAATACACTTCCATCAAAAACTCTCAAGGACACCAAGCCTAGCAAAGGAAGAATGGTGACACCATCATCAAGCTTTTAAAAAGGGATATGGAAAACATAGTATTTCCACACAATGATATATTAGTCATAAGAGAGGGAATCACCAACTTTGACATGAAGAGAACCATAGTGCATGAAGGGAGTCCGTCAGACATCTCCCATGACCAACCATTGATGATACTAGAGAAGAGTCAGGCATACCTAATACCAAAGGACCCCCTACTAGTACGAAGGTGGTCAGAACACCAACACACCCATTAGGGACACAGCACTGCAAATGAACCAGGAACAAGGATGGAACACATATCCTTACAAGTATCCTTACAAGTATCCTTGCATTTATCCTTGCAAAAATAAACTCCGCAGATAAAGAGGTTATCTAATAGATGACTATGTCTCTGTTCTCAAACTATGATCCTAACCCGGAGATCCTTGGACTCCGTACTATATATGTAATGAATAACATGTTCATCAGAGATAGGTACACGAAGATTCAAGACAGCGCCATAAAGATTAGGCGCATACCTCTACCAAGTGCGACACATTGGAGTGTTCACAAACACTCCTTCGACATCTCACAAGAAAGGAAGGCAACCAAGGATACAAGTCCTAATAGAATAAACATCGGTAGAAAATCCTGTCATTGAAGCCATGCACCAAGAGAGAAACTCTAGAGATGCAAGATTAGCAAAAGAGATAGTGCAACAACTAGAGTATGAAAAGGAGATACATCTCCTATCAAGAACCTTAGGGCAGGATAATAGTTCTACAAGATCAACCAAAGAAGAGCTCAAAAGCTTGGGGAGTAAGGTTTCAAGATCGACCCCACACTAGACGCAGATCCCGATCAACCACCTTGTCTGCAAATGATAAGACATTTGACTCTGGCATCCCATCAAGAGGAGAACCCCGGTAAAAGGGACACTAGAACAATATCCCGCCTTTAAGGCCATACGCCGAATACATGGTGAATGAAGGATATGACAAAATGAAAAAGGAGGGACTTGTCAGCTCAACACACCTCAAACACGTATATGTACGCAATACAAATGCAGTCTCTAATGAAGCTATCCAACAAGGAATAGCCAATACGGGGGCAAACACATGGAAAATCATGGAGCATCACTTGCAAACCTAAAGGAAAACATCCTTTTTAGGTTCAAGTCCTAATTCAAAGGAAGTCTATAATCAAGATTCAAGGTGGGAGGAGCATGACCAATGTGACACTCCCTAAAGGCATTGAAGAATACTCCAATGTAAAGGAAAAGGCAAAGCACACTAAGTGCCACAACACTCCAAGATTATCACAGCCCGGTCAGACCCCCCCCCCCCCCCCCCCCCATGCACGAGCAAAGAGCATGGATCAGATTGACTAGTCTGAAACACACCTATGAGATTAACAACTCAAGACGCCATTCTATGAGAGAGCTTTTCAACCTAAAGCACAAGCAAGGGGGGGGAAAGAATTTACAAGCACCCCTAGGATACAGACACTGCCGCATCCTGGTTATCAAGAGAATGAAAATCACCCCCACCCACCCAAAGCAAAAGCTCTCCGCCCAATCCCTAAAGATACATCCGACAAAGGCATCATCCAAACCATGCCTATGACTGAAACAAGCAAGCATGAGAGAGAGTAAATCCTACAAGGGACATTCATCACATTCAAACAAGCAGACAAGGGAGCCCCGAGCATAAGGGGTACCCAACCAAGAAAATGAACGAGGGGCCTTCAACGGCCAAATATGAAAGGCGGTGTGACCACCAAGCGACTTGGGGGGCACCAAACGAATAAGTGCTTGTAGTCCACCTAAGTGTAAAAGAAGAGATTAGAGGCAGAAGATCACAAGAACATGCAATACCACTTTTCCTAGAAGAGGTCACATAAGATGAAAACATCATCAACTCCCTATACGAACTCGTCCTAAGTTGGCAACACACAAACATCGCCCTCGAGAGGTGATCTCCCACATTGAAGGAAAAGCGTGGTAGCATGCAATATCATAGAAGGAAAAGTCAAGTAAAGACTCGAAAAGCATACCAAAGACGCACCCTACATGAGAAAGGACACAAGATAAGGTAACATTATGAGCCCTCCGGGAGCCAATCCCGCGAAGACATTCGACGCCCCCAAGAGCGTATCTTGAGAGTAGTTCTAAAACTACGAACCCTGTGCCCTCCGGGAGCCTATCCCGCGAACAGATTCGACGCCCCCAAGAGCGTATCTTGAGAGTAGTGTTCATACTACGACCTTCGACGCCCCCAAGAGCGTATCTTGAGAGTAGTGTTCATACTACGACCTTCGACGCCCCCAAGAGCGTATCTTGAGAGTAGCGTTCATACTACGACCTTCGACGCCCCCAGGAGCGTATCTTGAGAGTAGTGTTCATACTACGACCTTCGACGCCCCCAAGAGCGTATCTTGAGAGTAGTTATTACACTACGACCTTCGACGCACCAAGAGCGTATCTTGAGAGTGGTTTCTAAAAACTACGAATTTCGACGCCCCCAGGAGCGTATCTTGAGGTAGATTTGCAACCTACCAGATTCGACGCCCCCAAGAGCGTATCTTGAGGTAGAAAAAACACTACCAGATTCGACGCCCCCAAGAGCGTATCTTGAGGTAGATTTCAAACTACCAGCTTCGACGCCCACCAGGAGCGTATCTTTGGTCTAACCTGAGCCCTCCGGGAGCCTATCCTGTGAAACGTTAAGTGCCCTCCGAGAGCTTGTCTCGTGAACAGTTTTCGACGCCAACCAGGAGCGTATCTTTGGTCTAACCTGTGCCCTCCGGGAGCCTATCCTGTGAAACGTTAAGTGCCCTCCGAGAGCCTGTCTCGTGAACAGTTTTCGACGCCAACCAGGAGCGTATCTTTGGTCTAACCTGTGCCCTCCGGGAGCCTATCCTGTGAAACGTTAAGTGCCCTCCGAGAGCCTATCTCGTGATCAGATTCGACGCCCACCAAGAGCGTATCTTTGGTCTAACAGTACCACGTATACCATTTAAAGGGTATCAGAAGAGATCATCGCACCATACTGAGAAGGACTCCATGAGAAAATAATTGCAAAGTAAAGTTGTATAAAGAACACATAATGTTTTTTCTTGATGAGATAGCAGGTATGATGTGAAGGAAAGCACAAAAGAAAGATAAAGAAAGGAAAGCATATACAAAGGAGAAGTCCATGACCAAAGGATCATATACAGAAGCACAAGAGGTTATCATGAAAAGTAACGAGTTATCCTACCACCCATATCACAAGTCAAGAGAAGTATCTCAAAGGAACCCAACACCACCAAGAAGGATAGCAAAGACATGAAATCCGAAGGTCAAGGCTCTCAAAATAAGCTCGACCCATCAAGAAGAGAATTGCCTTACAAGTCACACAAATCAACCTCCGACAAATGTTATTGTCATGCATGTCGCCCTCGCGTGACCTATGCTCGTATCAAACTTGAACATCGTCAAGCACAACTCATGAAGGAGACATCTAAAGAGCATAAAGGATACAACATCCGACAAGACGAGACATCGGGACCTAACCCAACAACATAGCCTACACAAAAGGCAACTATAGCAATGAAGGCTCTCCAATGAGAAAGGAATACTAAAGCACAACTCCATACATCGTGATGTGGCTATCATGTCCACATACCTTGAAGTGGCTATCATGTCCACATACCCTGAAATGGCTATCATGTCCACACACTACAGAAGGGCTATCACTCCGACACATCACGAAGTGGCTATCACGTCCAC
This sequence comes from Clarkia xantiana subsp. parviflora, assembly GCA_036873135.1. Taxonomy (NCBI): domain Eukaryota; kingdom Viridiplantae; phylum Streptophyta; class Magnoliopsida; order Myrtales; family Onagraceae; genus Clarkia; species Clarkia xantiana. The sequence goes on from JAPTYO010000001.1 coordinate 17,416,274, forward strand.
ATACCCCGAAGTGATTATCATGGCAGCACATCATAAAACATCTGTCAAAGACATGAATTGTAAAGACACCATCCCGACCACGAACATCAAAAGGCTACGCCTAGCCCTAGGAGGAGGTTCAAGAAAAAGGGAAAAACAACACCCTTCGTACGCTAATCAAAGGTAGGCACTTATATTTCAACCCACTGGGTGATACTAGGAAGGAGACGTCCTCTTTATGAAGACAACCTCCATATCTCACGAAATCAACCATAAAGCAAAGAATCACGACAAGCACTATTGAGGGCATATAACAAAACGATCCCCACAACGATCACAACTACGATACTAGTAGAGGCTAGCTCAAGAGCAGTCCCCACCAAACGCCAAAGCAAGAATTCGCTATCTTAATCAGAGCCATGGCAAGGGAAAGGAACCTCAATGAAAGGTGATGATCACACCCATCACCAAAAGAAAAATCTTCAACGCAGGGGTTAATAACACAACCCATAGGAAAGACAAAAACACCTTCAAAAGTCGTCAAATCTGCATGAAGATGAAATAAACTTGAGACTCGGCCCCTCGGCTGGGGGGCAGGGGATAGAGAAGAGACATCAAGACCTATGATCACCCCATCGCCAGCCACAGGTTGTTTCCTTTTGTCAAGCAAAGAGGGTGCCTCTTCAACCACTACCTCCTTATCATGGGAGGGAGTCAGCAAGGGGGCACTTGAAGGAGAGCCTCTCGCGGTTTCCTTCTCCTTGATAGCCGAGGGCCCGACCTCAGAGTCAGGTTTCCACGCCTTGGATTTAGATTGACTTGAACTCTCACCCACCACAAGAACCATTCGGTAACCAGGGAAGAACGCTCTAACAACAAGAAGGAAGCAGCATGAGAACAATCATAAGTATATCACAAAGAAAAAAGAAGGGAAAAAGAACATACTGGAAGCATTAGCAGCCACCCCTGACTTAGAAAATTTCTTGGCCTGATAAGCAGAACTAGAGGGTTCTTCCCTCTCATCTGATTCAACGGTACGTTCGGAACGCTCTGCCTACACCTTGTATGTTTCTCCATGAAATCAACCTACAAAGGGTCATACGAGTCCCTGCCTCACACAAGTCCGCCTCGGACACCCAAGACACAGGACGGTCAGATTTGGTCTGACCACCTTGGAAAACGATCTTCAAGGTCTCCCTGTCTGAAGAAGAAAGCTTCCCAAAAGTGAGTCATCTATACGAGCAACCAACGCAAAGATCGACCCTTACTCATGGAGGGGCGAGATACGCCTACTACGGGGGCAACCTTAACACCAAGGGAAGAGGGCGAACTTTTAGTTTCCCCAAATGGAGCAACGCTCCAGCACATCCGAAGGAAGGGTCAACCCTTAACACATGTCAATAGACCCCTTCGCTCGCGGCGGTAAGAAGAAAGCTTGTAAGCTTCTCCACCCTCACTTTTATGGGGAACAGATTGCAGGGTAAAGGTCAAGAGCTATACACACGCTCCAACGAATGAAGGAAAAATGTTACACATGCCGAAGTCAAGATTAATGGACAATGCTCACGCTAGTACGAGGGAGGCGGAACGTTGTGTCCCATTGAGTGGCAGAGTTCCCACCCTCAAGCAAAGGAGAGGTCTATGCTCTCACCTTTGCACTTATGCTCATATTCATGATTAACATCTACAGGTACATCAATGTCATCACTCATGCTTACACTCACAACCCATCCATACATACATACATGTTCATGCTTGCACTCATATGCATGCCCACATACACACTCTCATGTGTTCAAACATTTAGACGTCCATGCACATGGCCGCCATATATTTATGCATACATTCATGACTACAATCGCAGCATGTCTCTACTCACTCCCATCCTTATGTTCCTACTTGCATATATGCTAGTACACATCCTCATGTTCGTGATATGTCCATGTTCACTCCTAGTTAACATCCTATAGGCATATTTTCTAGTATCCCATACTTAGAAAAATTTCGGACCAAAATTGAAATTTTTCTCCACTTAGGCAAAATCCCGACATTTCATTCCTATGCGAGCATGTATTTTTCAAGTATATGCCTATAGCAAAGATAGATTTATTACTCCCACCTCAGACGGACGCGTGCTTAGGCACACGTCCGCGCTACTCTAACGTTTACAACTCCTCTATCTCATAAGGCAGGGGGCAGAGTCAGAGACATGCATCCATGGGTAAGCAAGCATCCAGACAAGAAGGTAAAACCCCGGTTTCAAATTGCGCGTGTCATACCATCTGAAAATAGAGTCAATCAAGGGTTAGGCCATTGGTTGAATCGGGGGCATGTGATGGATATACGCCCAATTTGAACCCGTTGACTTCCAAACCGTTGTATTTTTATCATCCCGTTAATGATTGTAAATCGAAACTTCAATCCGAACACTTCGCGAGAACATCAACGGCTCGGACGAAGCCGAAGCGCTCGTCCGGCCGAGGCAAACTCACCTAGGTGAGGTTGGGTGGCCACACCCGACCTCCCCTAGGGGAGATCGGGTCAGCCAACCCGATCTCCCCTAGGGGAGATCGGGTGGACCAACCCGATCTCTCCTAGGAGAGATCGGGTCGGCCAACCCGATCTCTCCTAGGAGAGATTGGGTCGGCCAACCCGATCTCTCCAAGGAGGGATGGGGTTGGCCAACCCCATCCTCCCTAGGAGGGGTTGGGTGCCCTCACCCAACCCCTACCCTTGGGGGTCGGATTTCCCTTCCCCCCAAGGGCCCCGGCACCATTTTTGGACTCCCATACTCGGTTTACTCCGCCTACCTTCTCCGTATCCTAAGGTCTTAATTACGTGTTTAAATGTTAATTAACTGTGTTTAAAGGTTAACGATGTCATTAAGCCACCTTAATGACACCGTTGCCTATAAATACCCCACCTCCACTATTCATTTGATCATCTTGGCAAGTTGCACAATTTTGCTCTGACATCTCTCTAGCTTTATCTCTCTAAAACCGTACTGACTTAGGCATCGGAGAGGGTTCATCAGGCACCACCCCCCCCCTCTGTGCCTGGTATTGCCCCTCTTGCAGGGTAGCAAGGAGAAGAGAGCCAAGGAAGCAGAAGAGCATAGAGCAGTAGGACAAGCCCCAGGGGTAAGAAGTACAAGCCTCAGGAGGTTAGAAGGAGAGAAGGAAAGGAGGTCAGAAGGAGAGAAGGAAAGGAGGTCAGAAGGAGAGAAGAGAAGGACATATATCAGAACGACTACCCCAAGGGAGCAGAAGGGCATGTATCAGAATGACTAGTCCTAGGAACAGTGAACCCGACATTTCATTAGTGGGAGATAAATTCTAGATTGACGACCCGTTGACCTAGACTTTATAACCTAACAGGAAGTTGCCAAATCCGAGGGGACTCCTCAGTTAGTGTGGCATTAAATGCCTAGGGATAAGGAAACGACGTTTAAACCAGTGTGACTGCTGTTTTCTGAAAAAGTAACTGTGACGTCACACACGTCCCTTCCGTGCCTGTGATCTTGGTGATTAAGATCGTGTCGTTTCCTCTTCAACGGTGCAGATCAAGCCCATCCAGATGTCTCTTCCGTACCGTCTCCATAATTTCAATGGTTGTGATCAAATCGTTTCGTCTTCGACGGTCAAGATTACGTCCCCTCCGATTGTCCTTTTGCCTATAAAAGGTAAAACCCTGGTCTTATTCACTTCTTCTGCACTCTCTCGTTTTCAGCCATCTTTGTATTCGAAGCTTCCTATCCAAGCTCCTCCTGGTGTTCAAGTGATCCAAGGCCTTCAACCCTTCCGATCTTCCTTCACCTTACTTCTTCGACCATCGATCATGTCTGGTAAGGACTTTCTTCTAAGTTTTCATGATTTATTGCTGTTTATTCTTCTTTTCTCAAATCCTTTCGTTTGCAATCGTTCTAGACGAAGCTAGTTCTGAGGTTAGGGCTCCTTTCGTTTTCGAGTTTGCTGTCAATGAGATATCTGAGGCTTCGTATGAGGCTGCTCTCAGAGAGGGGTGTATTACCTCGGATTGGGAGCCTCGCTTCCCATATGAGTCCCAAGCTGTTGTTAGAAGGAAGCACATTATTACGCCTCCTCGGGCAGGGGAGGTGTTCGTCTCCGCTGGACAAATAAGCGCGGGGATTCGGTTCCCCTTCTGCGGAAATATGGTGGAGATGTGCAACTTCTACAAAACGCATCCCTGTACTTTCTCTCCACACGCCATCCGCGTGTGGAACGCCTTCCAGCTCTTGTGTCACCGCCACCAATGGACGTACAGTCTTCTGCTGTTTTGCACTTTCTACGGCATGAAGTGCAACAAAGCCGGTGTCTGCTCCTTCTCCCCCCGACTCCCCAAGTGGACAAAGGAGCAACTTTCACGTTTCGGCTGGGATAGCGAAACTTGGAAGTTCCACAAAGATCGGGTGCTGATTCGTGACTCTGGGTCCGACAACAGCGGATGGAAGAAGTACTACTTCTTCGTCCAGCACAGCTCTGTTCCATGGCCCCGATGGGAGGTCGTGGCGGACCCTGCCCCCAAGCTCCAGGACTACACTGAGGACGACCTCAACACCCTCCAGATGGTTCAACTCTACCGCTGGGGAGACAACTTCATACCCCTTGATGCTAACAGGCTCCGGGAGAAGAACCTGATAACTATCGGAGTCCGACTCCTTGACTCTGTTTCCAAAGATTTAGTCATCTGGGTAATATTTCTAACTATTTTATTTTTACCTTTGCAGCCAAGAAGGCTTCTCTGTTGACTCATCTCATTCTGAAGCAGGGCGAGACTGATGCCGTCCAGAGTGGCTCCAAGCGGAAGCGCAAACTGGTGAAGAAGGGTACTGCCTCCTCCACTCCCTTATCTGCTGCTCCTCCTACCGACGAGCAAGTCGGGGCCAAGAAGGCCAGGCGGGAGGAGATAGATCGGGCCTTCGGGGCCACCACCATTGAGGAAGGTAAGCGCGTTCGTCGTGCAATTAATCAATATAAAAAATTAATCCCCAAGGAGTTTATCCCCGCTGATCGGAAAACACGGGTTCAAGAGATCAAGTATATCCTTCGAGGAGAAATTCCCCACATCCTTGAGGCGGGATACTACAACGTCCTTGGGAAGAATAGACATTTCGATCGTCAAATCATCTGGTGTCCTGAAGGTACTCTTCCTAACCTTATTCGTCCCGCCACCGCAGGTCCCTTGGAGACTCCTCCCCCAACGGAGGCTATCGTTCCGGCGGAGACTGCAGCTCCGCAAGAACTGATGCTGGAGGACACCCCGGCGGGAGCTCAGTTCCGCCAGGTGACCGATTTGGAAGCCTCTCCTTCTGCCGAGGAGCCTGAAGAGGGGGGCCTGCTTCCCCGCGGCAGGTCGGGGTCCAGGAGCGTGAGGCCCGCTGTTAGGGACGTGTCCCAGAGTCCTCCTCCTGTTCTTCGCACTCCAACTCCTGAGCCGCCAGCGGAGGTGGCTCCTCCTGCTGAAAGTTCCGGGGTCATCCCCCTCTCCCCGTGGATGAAAACCTTTACAAGGTTTTCACCCCCGATGAGGGGATGATGCCTTGGAACCCGATCGAGTCCCTCCGAGGAGTTCCACTTCGACGGGGAGAGCTTGATCCTGGGCTGGCCCTGCATCTGCTGGCAGGGTGCGTTCCTCCAGCCTTGAGGCGGCCCCTGTCCTTTGCGCGGGAGGACCTTGAGGAGGAGATCCGCGACATGGCCATTCGTCGGATGGAGGTGAAACTTCTATCCTTGTTTCGTTTTCTTCATTACCCTTATCTTCGATTGCTTATGTCTTGATCTTTTCCTTTCCTTCTTTTAGGACACCGCGAACCAACAGCGCTGCTTCGGCCTTATCCTGGCCCTGAAGGGTGCTTTGGAGGCGGCGGAGGCCCAATCGAACCCTGATGCTTTAGCCAAGCTTCAGGTAGAACTCGACGAGGCTGTAGAGGCCAAGAACAAGATGGCCAAGGAGAAGGCTCTCCTCGATGATTTGTCCTCCAACCTGCTCAAGAAGGTTCACGATCACGAGGCTGTTATGCGTCGGGAGCGGAAGATGGTCCAAGCGGACCAGCAGCGGAACGAGGCGGAGAAGAAGCAGCTCATTCATGAGAAAAACGTCTTCGCGGATCTCCTCGCGGAGGCCAAGGCGAAGTTTGAGGCGGAGAGGGCTGAGTTCTCTGCCAAGCTGGCTGAGGCCAAGGCTCAGGGCCTCGAGGAAGGTCGCCTGCAAGGCCGCGAGGAAGGTTTCCAGCAAGGTCGCGAGGAGGGTCGCAGGGAGTATCGGAACTCTGAAGAATTTAAGCTGGCTGCTGTGGAGTTTTGCAAGTCCGAGGTGGAGGATGTTTTGTTCAACGCCGTCGAGGAACTGTACACAGCCTACGCGGATTCCATTGACTTCACAAAGCCCGAGACTCTTGCCCCCGTTGCGGAGAAGTACTTCAACCTCCCCGCGGAGAGTGAAGAGGCTGCTGCCGTGGACCCGACTCCGCCAACTGCGGAGCCTTCTGCCCAAGCCCCTCCAGACCTCGCTTCCCCCGACGCTGCTGAGGATCCATCTTCCAACAAGGACCAAGTTTAATGCTTACATCTTTTAGTCCTTGTTGCCTTTCTCCTTTTGCTTATCCTGTGTATCGAACCCCTTTTTGATCATTTGCACTTTATCTAAAGCGGCTTATAATTCGTTACTCAGAACGTTCCAATACGCCATTAAAATGACTTCATACGTCCTTCCGACGTTTTACTCGCGACTTTACCATTTAAGGCTTCTTATCAAATCGGGACTTTACCACTTAAGGTTTCTCATCCAATCGGGACTTTACCACTTAAGGTTTCTCGTCCAAAACCAGGACTTCACCACTTAAGGTTTCTCGTCCAAAACCAGGACTTCACCACTTAAGGCTTTTACTGCGTCTCTACCAGACGGCTTAATCGTACCCTTTAAGGCTTTTTGCCGCATCATATAGACGACTTACGCGGACCTGTCTAAGGCTTTTCCGTACCCGTTAAGGCTTTTTGCCGCATCATATAGACGACTTACGCGGACCCATCAGGGCCTTTTCGTACCCGTTAAGGCTTTTGGCCGCATCATATAGACGACTTACGCGGACCCATCAGGGCCTTTTCGTACCCGTTAAGGCTTTTGGCCGCATCATATAGACGACTTACGCGGACCCATCAGGGCCTTTTCGTACCCGTTAAGGCTTTTGGCCGCATCATATAGACGACTTACGCGGACCCATCAGGGCCTTTTCGTACCTAGGCTTTTGGTTGCATCATATAGACGACTTACGTGTACCCCGTAGGGCTTTTGTCCGTACCCGTTAAGGCTTTTGGCCGCGTCATATAGACGACTTACGCATCCCCTGCGGGGCTTTTGTCCGTACCCGTTAAGGCTTTTGGCCGCGTCATATAAACGACTTACGCATCCCCTGCGGGGCTTTCATCGTACCTCGGAAGGCTTTTGTCGCGCCACTCAGGACGTCTTACTAACAGTTAGAATAAATTTGAAAGCAATTTGATCGGAAGGCAATTTCTTTATTCATAAATAACTCAAAATAGGCTTACATCGGATCTTATTGATAGACAATTTGCGCCCTTCACGGCGGCTTAATATCAAACATGATACTTCTTCAAGTGTTCGCCACTGAAGGAATGCTTCAACGTCTTGCCTTCGAGATCCTCTAACTTGTATGCATTGGGCACTGGCATCCCTATGATCTTGTAAGGTCCTTCCCATTTTGGTGACAGCTTGTTGATTCGATCTTGATGAACAAACTCATTCCTCCGCCAGACAAGTTCTCCCACGAAGAATTGTCGGGACCTGACACGCCGATTATAATATCGGGCAGTTGCCAGACGCATTCGGGCCTGGACTTCATTAGCCTTCCATCTCTTCTCCTCGAGTAGGTCTAGGTCCAGGCATCTCATCTCCTCATTTGTCAGAGGCTCGAAATATTTCGCGCGGTGGGACGCCACCGCTATCTCCACGGGAGCGACTGCCTCCGTGCCATAAACCAGGCCAAAAGGAGTTTCTCCTGTTGATTGCTTGGGTGTTGTTCTCACAGCCCATAGCACATTCTCGAGCTCATCCAGCCAATGGCCCTGCAAGGCATAGACTCTCTTCTTCAAGCCATCCATCACGATCTTGTTGGCTAACTCTACCTGGCCATTGGTCTGAGCGTGGCGGACTGAAGCAGTCCGATGCTCAATGTTTAATTCTTCCAGGTACTCCTTCAACTGAGCCCCATTGAACGGAGGGCCGTTGTCGCTGATCAACACTCGCGGGACCCCGTACCGGGATATGATCTGAGTCTGAAGGAACTTGAGGACCTGCTGCCCCGTCGTTCTAGCCAATGCTTTAGCCTCTATCCACTTTGAGAAGTAGTCGATAGCCACGAGTAAGTACTTGCACTGACCTCTCGCTTGAGGAAGTGGTCCCACCAAGTCAATTCCCCATTGCGCGAAGGGCCATGCACTCCTGATGGGCATTAGGTCCGCGGCGGGAGCCACGATATTTGGGGCGTACCTCTGGCATGCATCACAGGATCGGACCATCGCGGTCGCTTCTTTGTTCATCGAGGGCCAATAGTAGCCTAGGTTCAATGCCTTCCTCACTAGAGATCGGGCTCCTTCATGACAGGCCGCGACTCCCTCGTGTAGCTCCCTCAGGATCCGATTCGTGTCAGGTTCTGCTACGCATTTTAAGAAAGGCTTTACGTACCCTTTTTTGTATAGTTGGTTGTCCACCATCGCGTAGTTGTCCGCGATCCGCCGCAACCTGACAGCTGCCACCTTATCATCGGGGAGTCTCCCTGTAGTCAGATACGTGACCATCGGGGTCATCCACGTGGGCTTTTCTTCCTCCTCCGATCCTGTCTCAATAGCGCAGACCTCCGCCGGATCGATGTTTGAGATAATCACTTTCTCTAGGAAATGCACTTTTCGATTCTCCTCGGGGGCCACTCCCAGAGCGAACTTGCTCAAGGCATCTGCTTCCGCGTTTTCTTCCCTCGGGATTGCCTCGATATCAAAGCTTTTGAAGCTTCCCTTCAAAGTCTGCACCTCGTGCAAATACTTCTTCATTGTCGGGCTCTTAGCTTCATAGTTCCCCTGGACTTGGTTTACAACCAAGCTGGCATCACACTTCACTTTTAAATGATCGACCCCCGTACCCTTGGCAATCTTGAGGCCCGTGATGAGAGCCTCGTACTCCGCTTCGTTGTTGGTGGCTTTGAATGTCAGCGCCAAGGCATATCGCAGGGGCTCGCCTCCACCGGGCGGTATCAATACGAATCCTGCCCCCGAGCCTTCTACACTCGATGAACCATCAGTGTACATCTCCCAAGTATTCTCCTCATTTGGCCGTTCTGGCTGCTGTTCTGTTGTCGGGACTTCCTCCATGGTTGCCCCCTCTGCGGGACCCGCTACTTCCAGATCGGGTGCCGTAGACTCAGCTATAAAATCTGCCAATGCCTGGCCCTTAATAGCGGTTCTCGGAGCAAAATGAATGCGGAATTCCGTCAGCTCGATGGCCCATTTTACCAATCTCCCCGACGCCTCCGGTCGGTTCAAAAAGTGTTTCAGGGGCTGATTAGTCAGTACCGTGACTTCATGGGCATGGAAGTAAGGTCGCAGTTTTCGAGCGGCAATAATCAACGCGAAGAGATACTTCTCAATAGCGGGATAGTTTATTTCAGACTTGGCAAACGCCTTGCTTACATGATAGATAGGCACTTGGTTGCCCTTGACAATTTTAATCAAAACAGAACTAACAGCCACATCAGAAACAGCCAAATAGAGATAGAGCGGCTCGCCTGGAACTGGTTTCGCCAACGGCGGAAGGGTACGAAGGTGTTGCTTGAGTGCCTGGAACGCCTCCTCGCACTTGTCGGTCCATTCGAACTTCTTGTTGGCCCTCAGCACATCAAAAAATGGTATGGCTCGGTCACTCGCCTTGGATAGGAAGCGATTCATCGCGGCCAACCGGCCATTCAGCACCTGGACCTCTCGATGAGTCTTCGGGGACTGCATCTCCTCGATTGCTCGCAGCTTCTCGGGGTTCACCTCGATTCCTCTCTGGCTCACCATGAACCCTAGGAACTTCCCCGAGTTCACCCCGAAAGCACATTTGTCGGGGTTCAGCCGAACCTGATGGAACTTCATCCGCTCAAATGCCGCCGCCAAGTTCTGGACATGGTCTCCTGCCTGTCGGGACTTCACCAGCATGTCGTCCACATATGCCTCCATGGTTTTCCCCAGCATGTCCCCGAACAACTTGTTCACCATCCGCTGGTAAGTTGCTCCGGCATTGATCAATCCGAAGGGCATCACGTCGTAGTGGTAGACGTCGCTGTCGGCGTAAAAAGCTGTGTGGGGGGCATCCTCCTTCGCCATCTTGATCTGGTTGTACCCGGAATAGGCATCCATGAAGCTCAACAGCTCATGTCCCGATGTGGCATCCACCAGCTGGTCGATCCTCGGCAGCGGGTAGCAGTCCTTCGGACAGGCTTTGTTCAAGTCGCGGAAGTCGACACACATCCGCCACTTTCCGTTACTCTTTCGCACCAGCACTGGGTTAGCCACCCAAGTCTGGAATCGGAGCTCCTTAATGAATCCAGCATTGAGCAGTCTGCCCACCTCCTGCTGGATCGCGATCCTCTTGTTTGCGCCCATCGGACGCCTTCTTTGTACGATAGGCTTGATTGCGGGGTCTATCTTCAGCTCGTGCACTATCACGTCGGGGCTGATTCCTGGCATGTCACTCGGGGACCAGGCAAACAACTCCTTAAACTCCTTCAAGAGCTCGATCAACTCTCTGGCTCTTTCCTCCGACAAAGCAGAGCCGATCTTCACCTTCCTCTGAGGCCCATCGATCTCCACTTCCATCAAATCCTCCATGGGGGCGGGACGCCCATACTCCTCTCGAGGATCGGTATCAGTTTGAAGGACAGTCATGGCCTCCCTTCGTCTCCGTCGGGTGGCGTTAACATAGCATTTCCGCGATGCCACCTGGTCGCCCTTGACCTCTCCGACCCCATTATCAGTCGGGAACTTCATCTTCTGGTGGACCGTCGAGGCGACGGCCATAAGAGGGTTGATGGTGGTCCTCCCGATGATCGCGTTGTATGCCCCCGCGGACTCCACGACGACGAAATCCACGTTTCGCCTCTCCATTTTCCAGCCACTACCAAACTCTACTGGTAAGGTAATCATTCCCAACGGGTAGGAAGTGGAGCCAGAGAATCCCACCATCGGGAAGTCCACCTGCGTCAGGTCCTTCTTCGTTTTTCCCATGGCTTCCAGAGCGTCCATGAAAAGAATATCGGAGGAGCTCCCTCCGTCTATCAGGATCCGCTTCATCTCGAATCCGTCCACGTCCAGGGTCACGACCAAGGCATCGTCGTGAGGGCTCTCCACGCCTATTAGATCATCCGCCGAGAAAGAAATTACCATTTCCTCCTTCAGGGTCCACGACCGGGACCTTTTTCCTAGTACCACCGCGGCCGATATGCGGGAAGCGTAGTTCTCCCGGGAAGCGGAGGTATCACCTCCCGCCGCCATTCCTCCGTGGATGACATTGATAGTTCCCCGCCTCTCCTTGCGGGCACCTGATCCTGAAGCCTCATGCTCGACCTTCTTCTTCTTCGGGGATCGGTCGCGGGACTTGGAACGGGATCGAGACCGACTTCTAGAACGGGATCGGCACCGACCCTTCCCGACGAACTCTTTCAGCTTTCCCTTCTGGATCAGCTTTTCAATCTCCTTCTTCAGCTCCCGACAGTTCTCAGTGTCGTGACCATTGGCTCGATGGTAGCGACAGTAACGGTCAGGACGGCATCCTAGGAATTCGCCTTCTTTTCTCGGGGGGTATCGAGCGAGACCCTGTCTGTCCATCACAGCTAACACAGAGGTCATCGAGCTATTGATGGGAACAGCCCGACCCTCTCGGTTGTCCTTCCTCGGAGGACGCTTGTCTTCTCTTTTATCGGGACGACCACGGTTCCTACTTCCCTCCGACTTGTCGCTCCCCTTGCTATCATCCGACAGCTTGGACGATGGCTTTCCTCTTCCCGACTTCGGGGGATCGAGTTCTCCAGCAGCAATCTTCGACTCCTAGACGTCGATTTGCTGTTTCACCCTCGCCTGCAGGGCCTCCATACTCCACACAGCCTTCGCGGCTACGCTGTGCATTAGGTCGGAACCGTACGGAGCGCTCAAGTTCCGCAGGAAAGTGCGGATGGTCTCACCCTCCGAAATTTCTTCATCAATCTCCGCGGCACTGGCAGTGAATCGCTGGTAGTAGTATGCCAACGATTCGTCGGGCCTCTGCACCACCTGAGTCAAGGATCTCACGCTCTTCAGAAGACGCCTTCGACCTTGATACTGCTTGATGAAGCGATCGTGCATATCGGCCCAGCAGGTGATGCTTCCTGGAGGGAGGCTGAAGAACCAAGTCATGGCCCTTTCTCCCAGGGTTATCGGGAACAATGAGCATATGAGGTCGTCGTTCGACGTTCGTCCCATACAGGCTTGGACATGCCTCTGAACATGGCGAACTGGGTCCCCCTCACCATCGTACTCCTTGATGGTTGGAATACCTAGCCCAGGCGGGGCGACGGTATCGATTAGCCGCGGCACGAAAGGATGGCTGGACCGATCCCTTAACTCCGATGTCATCTGCTTTTGATCACCCATGCAGATGCTCACGATCTTCACCACCTGATCGGGGGTGATGGGGCCATTCAGGGGAATGGTCCTGTTCTGCACTGGTCCTGGGCCGTCGACCACGAACTTCTCCAGGTGTGCTGGTTCCTTGCCCTTATTCCTGAGCGGAACCTCCTGTTCCTCCGGGTCCACCCTCGGCGAGGGTGGTGGTAATTCTTCTCGCGGAGGCAACTCCTCCGCTCTCCTAGCGGCCTCTCTCTTATCCAGCAAGGCCTCCATGGCGGCCAAGAACATGGGCATAGCCTCCGCTACTGCCTTGGCCAACTCCGAGTTCGAAGACGACCCTTCTTCCCTTCGCGGGACCCCTTCTCTTCCATGGCCCACTGGGTTTGGGGGAGCCTCATCTTCCTCCCTACGCGGGACATCCTGCCTGTTCGTCTCAGCGTCTCGGACTGAGACCTCATAGCCATCACCTTGCCCCCCTGTCTGGGAGAGAGCAGGGTTCTCACCTTGTTCAGCAACGCGTTCTGGCAACGGGGAGTTCACAGTTCCTGCGGGACGAGAACTGCCAGCCTGAACTTGCTTCTTCTTGCCACCACCGGCCATTGATCTGGTAGAAGCTATCTTGACTTTTCGTAAGCTTCCCACAGACGGCGCCAATGTTGGATCACGGGCGAAGCTCCGTTACGTCCTTGACAGAAAGCTTGGACTCCTGGGCTCCGCGTAATCCTGCAAAAGGGGATGACCTGGGTGGTGACCCAGAATCCCTCTCCGATGCTTAAATGAGTATGGTGATCAATGGGTGGTAAGCAAAGAGTCTAAGTTCGTATTAGATAGTATGCGTTTTCTGGGGTAACTTCCTCCCTTATATAGGAGGAAGAGTTGCCCAGTTACCTGCGACCATGCTTGGCCGTTGTGCCCACGATTCCATGTATCTCGCCACGATTCCGTATATCTCGGCTGGGATTCCATATATCTCGCCCCACGCTCCGCGTATCTTACCCGTACTCCGCGTATCTCAGGCACGCCCTGCGTATCATGGGGAGTTTATCTATATTCTAACCGTCTTCCCACTACACTTATCTAGTAGGTGGGTTTCTCGGTCTTATCCTCCGATCACAAGTCTCGACTCCTGTCGGGGACTCCAGAGTTGTCTCATTCTAGGTCACCACTCAGGACCTTCAGTCTCTACGGGACAGGTCCAGCCTCTGCGGGGCTTTATTATCGGGGCCTTTACTAAGGCATATCGGGGCCTACTCAGAGACTTCTCATCGGGAGCATTCAGCTCATACATCGGGACCGCTAAAGTCGGGATCCTTCGTGCTGGGCCTCTGGGCCTTCCCGGCTTTTAACGAGGCCCACTGGACCTATTCGCCGTCCATTGGCTGTTAACGGGGCTAACGATTACATCGGAACCCATCACACCTGTGACATGCTGCCGTCCCGTTGCTGTCAACCTCCGGACCACCGCCAGCACCTCCCTGCAATCATCCCCGAGACGCCATAGCAGCCCAGTCGTCCACCCTGCTACTCGACCCCCTACAACATCCTCATCATCACCGTATCATCTTCAACCGACGCTACGATTAATCCTGATCGCTCAATGTCATCATCTCCTTCCCGTCGACCAGAACCACTGATTCCATATCCCGTTCAACTGCACCAACAGGCCCCTATTCCGCTTTAACTCTGTTAACAACTTCGGCAGCAGCAAGTCCGTCTTCACCTAAGCCAACTCGATATGCGTCGTTGTCTGACCTTCAGTCGTTCGATCACCGTCCTTTCTCCAGCCCGCCTCTCCTAGTCGATCTCGTCCCATTCTCCGATCCTTTCCTTCCCACCTGAAATTCCATCCCGGTTCGAAATCTTCCCAGTCATCGCTGTCCAGTCCAATTCGTTGCTTATGCTCATGCTTCGTGGTTGATTGGCCTTAAATCTTGGAGGTTACTTCCATTGCTACAATTGTAGAGTTCATCTCATCCATCATCGATTTTGATATCGGCTCCGACTCACCCTGACATCCACATCCGCCGGCCACCACGCTCCGGCTGTCATTGTCCGACCTTCCTCCGAGCGTCCCCATTTTAGTTTGTGATGAATGTTTGTGTTTATGAAAGAACAAGAAGGCCGCAGGCTTGTGCTGTGAAAAAGAACACAGATTGGATCATCCGTGTATCTCAGGTAATGCATGTTTTGTTATTTATTATTATTTTATCATATATAATATTATAATGTTATATAATATAATAATATATATAATGTGTTATATTTAATTTAAGTATATTGATAATTGTTAGTGTCATTAGATCTTACTTGATAATTGATTTGTAATTAATAATTACTTAGAGTAGAAATTTAACTTTTATTTTAATGATATGAAATTGTGTGTATATTAAAATAGTGACGATTAAGTGAATCGAGTACCGAAAAGGGCGAAGTTAAAAAATACATTTTTAAATTCGTAATAGAACCCCCGAATTCGAGTTTCTGATCGTAGACTGATTTTATACCTAGGTGTTTAATTCGTTATTCGCGTAGGTAATTTAGGATTCTAGTTAGCCTTAATTAACTAGTGGCTACTCCTTCAAACTCTACGTTTTTCAAAACGTAATCGCCGTAGGTCAGATTTTAGGTCCGACAGTCAGTCCCTGAAATCAATCGACCAGTCCCGAAATACGTAGATTCAATTTAAATCGTTCCACCTAATTTATTTATAAATGTTATTTTTTGTATTATATATATATATATATATATATATATATATATATATATATAATATAATTCTGAAAGAACTTACAATATCATTACAAGTAAGCTTTTTGAACAACTTTCTCTTTCATATTTGTCAAAATAACACATTTCATTGGTCCACCTCAATCTTTTGATAAGTTACTGAATTTTATAATCATCACTCTTACACATGAAGCTCTAAAATGAAGGCAACACTCCTCATTCACTCTTAATGTCCGTTTTATTAACAAATATATCAAATTAAGCTTTATATCCTAACATAAAAAAACTCAAATTTTGCACCCCTATAAAAGTTACAATCGCACACTTTCATATCAAAATTAGTTTCAATTGGACTTTTTTTAGAACAGAATTTTTTTTTTATAATAAAAATGAAACATAAGACACTATTATATATAGATAGTTAGAATATTTTATTTAGAATACTAATATAAAGATTATTTTAAACATATATAACATAATACTAACACAATAAAATAGAATAAATATGTAATGACATAAGTATAATTTAGTTTTCCAAATTTTAACACATAATAAAAAAAATACATAAACAAGACGATTAAATATATAAAAGAATAATAAAATAATATATCAATTTGGACCCCTCAATATATATACTACAATATATTGGTCCGTATCATTTAGTCTCTCCTACTAATTATGTGGAATTGAACACATAAATAACTCTTTAATTTAGATGGCTCGCAAATATATACTCAATTTATTTTTTCTAGAAGTTTGAAATAAAAAACACAATTTACATTATTATTTTCAACTAATCAAATTGCATACGATCAACAACACCACGGAAGCAAATGAACAATAAATATAATTAACTTCAACTTTCAAATTAAAAAAAAATAAAAGATAAAAACTAAAATACATATTTCAATATACATCTAATTGTTTACTCTATATAGATTAATAAGAAAATTAAAATATTTCAAACCTTACAAATAAACCTGGTGAAAAAAAAAAAATCAAATTTGCCTAAGCTAAAAAAGATTGGTAATAGCAATATAATAGTTATGTAATTAAAAATGTTTCATAATAAATATTGGAACAAAAATAACCCAAAAAATTTATAAAGGAAACACATTGTTATGACATTTTTTTTAATAAAAAATAAGAGATTTTTAAATAAAATATAAAACATGCACCCAATAAATCCTCTTTTATTTAGAACATACGAATAGTATAGCACAATACATAAGTAATCAAGATAAAAAGAGCATACGTCAGCGTGGAAGAGATTGACATATGTATAAAACGTCATCAAAGTCATCACTATATTGATGTCGTTCCTCGAATAGAATGTCGAAATCCTTCATCATCACACAATCAGTGCATAATTCTACCTCCTCTCACTTATCAATTTCTCTTTTAGTCTCAATTTTGTGGTCTTATACATATGGTACCAAAAACTTTACAGTATACATTATTGCATTCAAAATAAACCCTCATAGTGGCAAAAAAAAAAAAAAAAAGGAAAAAGAATCCTCATAAATGACAAAAAAAACCTCTCATAAGTTACATTCCATTTCGAATCTTACATTTACTCATATAAATATTCCCGCATTCATGTCATGACTGTCATTTTCCTATAGAAGTCTTCGTCTCTTATCTACTTTTCATTTATACATATATTCTACCATTCAATGTCGCGATTACATTTTTATCTTACAAAATCCAACGCCGTCTTCTTCTAAAATTGCTTACCATTTTTCCATTTCATCAAATATTTGAGTGAATATAATTTTTTTTACTATCGTGGATAAAGATATACTAGAATGGGCCTCTCATGTCAATTGAGATTTGGGTCAAGCACAATTTTCCTAATGTGACATTTACCCAATTTCTTAGGTAACGTATACATATTAATGGGCAACCAATTACGACGCCCAATCACCATATGCTAACATTACCCTCCTATGACTAGTTTATAAACCGTCCATCCGATGTAATTTAGCCATTATGACGTCGTAAGATCATAAACTCAAATTGCAATTCATTCAAATATTACTTCAAATTTCAAAAATGTTACTGACACATTACAAGCCTCTTAAACCCTACGCAATCCAAGTATTTTAACGCGCTTTTCGGAAACATCCATGCGTAAAGGTTTTGTCAATGGGTCTGCCACCATATCCTCAGAGGACAAGTATTCAATTGTGATCAGCTTTTCTTCTACCACACTCTTCGCATAGTTGTATTTAACATCAATGTGTTTCGTCCTACTATGGTACTTAGGATTCTTAATTGTTGGCATTTGGATATTAGGCCGCCGTAAATAGGAGCCCATTAATATGAGACTGTTACCTAAGTCAATTGGATAATGTCACATTAGGAATTTTGGGTTAGGCCTAAAATCCCAATGGACATGAGAGGCCCAAAATTAGGTCTCCCTTTCTTTCAACAGGTCGGCCGAAACTTGCTTAACTGGTGGGGTGAGTTTTGCCCACCTCCTCTTATAAATAGGGAGTGTCAGGGATTAATTCAGGGTTAATCAGTTTCTTCATTTGTGGTGAGACAAAAAAATACCTCCTCCATATTACCTCAGTGTTTCGGCTACTCCTGTGCCCTAGGAGGTGCCAAATTGCTTCAAGCAATTACTCCGGAGATCCATCCATGCAGAAGAATCGACAAGAGGCTTTTTTGTGGAGGCCAATCCGCGTAGGTGTTCCTTAATCAGAATCCTTACGGGAACCGTCCGGCGGATCGAGAACTCCCCTAGAAGATCTTGGGTCTACGGAAAGCATTGTAGGTATGTGCCCTTTATTCCGCTGCGTAATTCGTTTACATAGCATGTACCTTGTTTGTTTCCGTAGTATTTATCCCCTTTAATCCTATAGTGGTATCAGAGCCAGGTTAGAGAGTTCATAATTTTGATAAATTGGTGTTCTTGAAATTTTAGTAAAACTGATGGTTCATAATTTAGTAAAATTGAGTGTTTTTATTAAAACTGAGGTTTATGATTTTTCAAGAAAAATGTGACATTTATCAAATTGAATATTGGATTATTGATCTTAGTAAACTTCGATCTTGAAATTTGACCACTAACCCTAAATTGTTGTTTCGGCCGAACCTACCATGAAATTACAAAGTAAAATTTTTAATTTCTTAGGCCCCAAGCAATCAAAATTTCGGCCGAATTGATGAGAATTTTAATTTTAAAAATTTCGGCCACTATCATAAACTAGTTCGGTCGATTCGAAAATATGCCACGCTCGAATTGACTCTAATTAAAATTACAGAGTTTGAACTCGAACACGAATGGCATTTGAGGTCGGCATAATCGAGTTCGACTCGACTTGTATGCCATTATACTTCACAATAAGTTACTATTTCTCATGACTATAAAACTCGAACTCGACTTGACTCACTCAACTCAAACTCACTTGACTATATATATGTACCAAGTTTAGTGTAATCAATTCAAGTCAATATACAATTTACATTCTATTGTATGGTATCAGAGCCCGCTTTCTTGCCTAGAGTCAATTCCTCCCATCCTTGGAGATTTGTCAAAGATAAGATCTCTTAGTAATCCAACGTCGTTACTATGTCAAACAGTATCATTCCTATTGGTTCCTCTCGCAAGGACTTGGTGACGATCAATGTCGCACAGCTTCCAATCAAACTCAACTCCGACAACTTTGCAACGTGGCGTGCTCAGTTTCAAACCCTGCTCGGTGGCCTCGATCTTCTAGAGTTCCTTGATGGAAGTTATTCCTGTCCGGATGCTCAAATTTCCGGTGCAGATGGTGTTACCAAGGTATCTAATCCTCAATTCATACTTTGGAAACGACAAGATCTATTATTGCTTCATGCTATCATGACTTCCCTAACGGAGTGACCCATGTCACTCATTGCTGCGGCCACTACCTCACAAGAAGCATGGAACAAGCTTGCCCGTGCCTATGCGAGTCGATCTCGTTCCCGTCTATTGTCGCTTAAGGAACGGCTGGCCACATTAAAAAAGGGGGACCGTTCTGTCTCCGATTATCTGCAAAACATCAAAATCATTGCGGACGATCTGGCTATTATTGGCTCTCCACAGGATGATGATGATCTTGTTATCTATACATTGCAAGGCTTAGGAGCTGAATTTAGGGAGATCGGGGCGGCCATTCGAGCGAGGGATAACCCAACTAGTTTCGAAGAACTTCATGATAAGTTGGTCGATTATGAAACTTACCTAAAGCGGCAGCATCTTGTTGAATAAATTGCACCGACAGCCCACTTCGTGAAGAGAGGACCGCAACATGGCAATCGTTGGAACAACAACAACAATAACCGAGGGCAGTCGCAGACCTTTCGTTCTCAGCAATGGCAGGCGGCGCAGCAACAACGGGGACACCAGCAGAATAGGCGTCCAAACAACAGTTATATGGGCGAACCAAGAGCAGTTGCAAACCCTCGTCGCTTCGGTCCACGAATTGTATGCCAATTTTGTGAAAAACCCGGCCACTCGGCGAAGACGTGCTATCAAATATTTCCCACGTCCGATATGACTGCAAACATGGCGTCATCAAGCAAACAACCTGAACCAGACTGGCTTCTCGACTCAGGCGCGAGTCATCATGTGACGAATGAGCTCGAAAACTTATCGTTATCATCTCCCTATGTCGGTCATGATACAATTGCTGTAGGCGATGGTACTCAACTCCCGGTCATTCATACTGGTTCTGCTCTAATTTCATCTGGAATAAAGCAATTTCGATTATCCAATGTGCTATGTGTACCATCGATGAGCAAAAATCTGATTTCGGTAAGTGCCTTTTGCAAAACAAACTCGGTCTCTGTTGAATTTTTTCCTTGTCATTTTTTGGTGAAGGATTTGAGCAAGGGGGCATCACTCATGCGCGGGGAAAGTAATGGAGGGATATACTCGATGCCGACGGTCACTTCTTCCCATCCCATGGCGATGACTACTCAACCGAGTTCAACCGGTGATTGGCACAAGCGACTTGGGCATCCGTCACCTCGTATTGTTCAATTCCTTATGAATAAATTTTCTTTGTCTAATAAGGGCAATCGTTTCAACTTATGTGAGTCTTGTTGCGTTTCCAAAAGTCATAAACGTCCGTTATCATATTCGAGTATTCGTAGTTCAAAGCCTCTTGAATATGTGTTTTCAGATGTTTGGGGTCCTTCTTCTATTTTGTCAATTGATGGTTTTCGTTTTTATGTCATATTTGTGGACCACTTTACTCGTTACATATGGTTGTATCATATCGTTCGGAAATCGGATGTTTTGACTATTTTTATGCAATTTAAGGCGGTTGTCGAAAAGTTTTTTAGGTCACTGATTCGTGCACACTATTCCGATGGTGGGGGTGAATACCAAAAGCTTGCTGGGTTCTTAGCCGAACAAGGTGTTGGATCACGGGGGAAGCTCCGTTACGTTCTTGACGGGATGCTCTGAACTCCTGGGCTCCGCGTAATCCTGCAAAAGGGGATGACCTGGGTGGTGACCCAGAATCCCTCTCCGATGCTTAAATGAGTATGTGATCAATGGGGGTAATAGCAGTAATCTCAATGCGTATTAGAGAGTATCTGTTTTCTGGGGTAACTTCCTCCTTTATATGGAAGGAGGAGTTGCCCAGCTACCTGTGACCATACTTGGCCGTTGTACCCATGATTCCGTGTATCTCGCCACGATTCCGTATATCTCGCCCCATGCCCCGCGTATCTTACCCGTACTCCGCGTATCTCGGGCACGCCCTGCGTATCTCGGGGGATTTATCTTTATCTCTAACCGTCTCCCACTACTCTATCTAGTAGGCGGGTTTCTCGGTCTTTATCCTCTGATCACAAGTCCCGACTCCTGTCGGAGACTCCAGAGTTGTCTCATTCTAGATCACCACCCAGGACCTTCAGTCTCTACGGGACAGGTCCAGCCTCTGCGGGGCTTTATTATCGGGGCCTTTACTAAGGCATATCGGGGCCTACTCAGAGGCTTCTTGTAGGGAGCATCTAGCTCATGTGTCGGGGCCGCTATCGTCGGGACCCTTAATACTGGGCCTCTGGGCCCTCCAGGCCTTTCACGAGGCCCACTGGACCTATTCGCCGTCCACTGGCTGTTAACGGGGCTAACGATTACATCGGAACCCATCATTTGCCCCCAAGACATGGGGGACTTTTAGTTCGTCATGTCTTCCAGTTTTAGATCTTCTGATCTCGTTATCGAAAGCTTTCGTCTCTACACCTCCCGATACCGCCGTCGGAGGCTTTTACTTTTACATTTCTTGATACCTTAGTCAGAGGCTTTTGCCTTGCGCGTGGTTGTCGTATGACAGAGTCTCTCACTCATGATTACCTTGGGCCCACTGGACTCTGTGGACAGTTGTCAAACCCGAGGAGACTCCTCATCGCAGCATTAAATGCTAGGGATTATGAAACGACGCTCGAATCGGCGTGTCTGTTGCTTTCTGAAAAAGCTTTTATGACGTCACCACATCGCTTCCGTACCGTCTTCTCGATATCAACGACCACGATCGCATCGTTTCATCTTCAACGGTCAAGATTAAGTCCCTCCAGTTGTCCTTTTGCTTATAAAAGCTAAAACCCTGGCATTATTCACTTCTTCTGCACTCTATTGATTTCTGCCATTCTTGCATTCGAAGCTTCTCCTCCAAGTTCTTCCTGCTGTTCAAGTGATCCAAGGCCTTCAGCCCTTCTGATCTTCCTTCCTCTTTCCTCACCGATCACCAATCATGTCTGGTAAGGACTTTCTTCTATGTTTTTATGATTTGCTGATGTTTGCTCTTCTTCTCTCAAATCTTCTTGTTTGTAACCGTTTTAGACGAAGCTAGTTCTGAGGCTAGGGCTCCTTTCACTTTTGAACTCGTTGTCAATGAGATTTCTGAGGCCTCATACGAGGTTGCCCTTAGAGAGGGGTGTATTACCTCGGATTGGGAACCTCGTTTCCCGTACGAGTCTCAGCCTGCCGTCAGAAGGAAGCACATCGTTACGCGTCCTCGGGAGGGGGAAGTGTTCGTCTCCGCCGGACAAATAAGCGCGGGGATTCGGTTCCCCTTCTGCGGAAATTTGGTGGAGATGTGCAACTTCTACAAAACGCACCCTTATACCTTCTCTCCACACGCCATCCGCATGTGGAATGCCTTCCAACTCCTATGCCACCGCCAGCAGTGGACGTACAGTCTACTACTCTTCCGCACCTTCTATGGCATGAAGTGCAACAAGGCTGGTGTCTGCTCCTTCTCCCCCCGACTCCCCAAGTGGACAAAGGAGCAGCTTTCACGTTTCGGCTGGGATAGCGAAACTTGGAAGTTCCACAAGGATCGGGTGCTGATTCGCGACTCGGGGTCTGACAACGGCGGATGGAAGAAGTATTACTTCTTCGTCCAACACAGCTCCGTCCCATGGCCTCAATGGGAGGTTGTGGCGGACCCTGCCCCCAAGCTTCTGGACTACACTGAGGATGACCTCAACACTCTTCAAATGGTTCAGCTCTACCGTTGGGGAGATAACTTCATACCCCTCGACGCCAACAAGCTCCAGGAGAAGGACTTGATTCTTATCGGAGTCCGACTCCTTGACTCTGTTTCCAAAGATTTGGTCATCTAGGTAACATTTCTAACCATCTTGTCTTTTACCTTTGCAGCCAAGAAGGCTTCTCTGTTGACTCATCTCATTATGAAGCAGGGCGAGACTGATGCCGTCCCAAGTGGCTCTAAGAGGAAGCGTAAGTTGGTGAAGAAGGGCGCTTCCTCTTCCGCTCCTCTGTCTGCTGCTCCTCCAACCGAAGAGCCGGTCGGGGCCAAGAAGGCCAGGAGGGAGGAGATAGATCGGGCCTTCGGGGCCACTACTGTCGAGGAAGGTAAGCGCGTTCGTCGTGCAATTAAAAGATATAAGAAGTTGGTTCCCAAGGAGTTTATCCCCGCTGATCGGGAATCGCGGGTTCGGGAAATCAAATGCATTCTTCGAGGAGAAGTTCCCCGCGTTCTCAAGGCGGGATATTACAACTTCTTTGGGAAGGACCAGCATCTCGAATGTCAAATTCTATGGTGTCCTGGTGGAATTCTTCCTGACTATGTTCGTCCTGCCACTGCAGGTCCATCGGAGACTCCTGCTCCGACGAGGGCTACCACTCCAGCGGAGACTGCAGCTCCGCAAGAACTGATGTTGGAGGATGTCCCGGCGGATGCCCAGTTCCGTCGGGTGACTGATTTGGAGGCCTCTCCTTCCGCCGAAGAGCCTGACGAGGGTGGCCTGCTTCCCCGCGGAGGGTCGAGGCAAAGGAGCCTGAGGCCCGCCGTGAGGGACGTGTCCCGAAGTCCTCCTCCCGAGCTCCGCACTCCTACTCCTGAGCCTCCTCCGACTGAGGTAGCTCCTCCTGTTGATGATGCCGAGGTTATCCCTCCTCTTCCGATGGATGAAAATCTTTACAAGATTTACACCCCCGACCAGGCGAGGGTTCCCTGGCGTCCGATTGAATCTCTCCAAGGGTTTTCGGTTCGACGGGGGAATCTTCAGCCTGACGTGGCCCTGCATCTGCTGGCAGGGTCAATTCCTCCCGCTTTGAGACAGCCGCTTTGCTTGGCACGGGAGGACATCGAAGAGGAGTTCCGTGCTATGGCCGTCCGTCGGATGGAGGTAATACTTTACCTTTGCTTGTTTTCTTCCTTATCCCTGCCTTCGACCATCGAATTCTAATCTTTTTTCCTTTCGCCTTAGGAAACCGCGGACCAGCAGCGCTGTTTTGCCATCGCCTTAAGTCTGAAGAGTGCTTTGGAGGAGGCTGAAGCTAAATCGGACCCCAATGCGTTAGCCAAACTCCAGGTGGCTCTCGACGAGGCGGTGGCGGCCAAGAACAAGATGGCCAAGGAGAAAGCTCTCCTTGACGAGATGGCTTCGGGCCTGCTCAAGCAGGTTCAAGATCATGAGGCTGTCATGCGTCGGGAGCGGAAGATGGTCCAGGTGGAGCAGCAGCGGAATGAGGCGGAGAAGAAGCAGCTCATTCACGAGAAGGGCGTCTTCGCGGATCTTCTCGCGGAGACCAAGGCGAGGTTTGAGGCTGAGAGGGCTGAGTTCTCTGCCAAGCTGTCTGAGGCAAAGGCTCAAGGCCTCGAGGAGGGCCGCCTGCAGGGCCGCGAGGAAGGTCTCCAGCAGGGTCGCGAGGAAGGCCGCCTACAGGGCCGCGAGGAGTTCCGAAGAATTCAAGGTGGATGCTGTAGAGTTCTGCAAGTCCGAGGTGGATGATGTTTTGTACAACGCCGTCGAAGAACTCTACACAGCCTACGCGGATTCCATTGACTTCACGAAATCCGAGACTCTCGCCCCCGTCGCGGAGAAGTATTTCAATCTCCCCGCGGAGAGTGAAGAGGCTGCTGCCGTGGACCCGACTCCGCCAGCTGCGGAGCCTTCTGCCCAGGCCCCTCCGAACCTTGCTCCCTCCGATATTGCTGAGGATCCATCTTCCAACAAGGACCAAGTCTAATGTTACATCTTTTTAGTCCTTGTAGTTTCTCTCCTTCGTCTTTTGTATCGGAACTCCTAGGCCTTCGAGCCTTTATATAAGGAATTTCTTTCATCTGTTTTGTTTTCGATAATCATTTGCACTTATTTAAAGCGGCTTTAAACTCGTTACTCAGAACGTTCCGATGCACCATTTGAGGTGACTCCATACGTCCTTCCGACGTTTGACTCGGGACTTCACCACTTAAGGTTTCTCGTCCAATCGGGACTTCACCACTTAAGGTTTCTCGTCCAATCGGGACTTCACCACTTAAGGTTTCTCGTCCAATCGGGACTTCACCACTTAAGGTTTCTCGTCCAATCGGGACTTCACCACTTAATGTTTCTCGTCCAATCGCACATTATTAAGATGATTTCATCGTACCCTTTGAGGCTTTCATCGCTTCCTTTCAGACGACTTTATTCATACCCGTTAGGGCTTTTGGCCACGTCATATAGACGACTTACGCGGACCCGCTAGGGCTTTTTTCATACCCGTTAAGGCTTTTTGTCGCATCATATAGACGACTTACACGGACCCGTTAGGGCTTTTTCGTACCTATTAAGGCTTTTGGCCGCATCATATAGACGACTTACGCGGACCCATTAGGGCCTTTTCGTACCTAGGCTTTTGGTTGCATCATAAAGACGACTTACTTGTACCCCGTAGGGCTTTTGTCCGTACCTGTTAAGGCTTTTGGCCGCATCATATAGACGACTTACGCATACCCCGTAGGGCTTTTCTCATACCTCGGAAGGCTTTTTATCGTACCTCAGAAGGCTTTTCTCGTACCTCGGAAGGCTTTTGTCGCGTCCTTCAAGACGTCTTACTAATACTTAGAACAAATCTAAAAACAATTTGATCGGGAGCAACTTCTTTTATTAATAACTCAAAGCTTTGCTTACATCGGATTGATAGATAACTTGCGCCATTCGCGGCGACTTAATATCAAACATGATACTTCTCAAGTGTTCGCCACTGAAGGAATGCTTCAACGTCTTGCCATCAAGGTCCTCTAGCTTGTATGCATTGGGTGCTGGCATCCCTACGATCTTGTAAGGTCCCTCCCATTTTGGCGATAGCTTGTTGATCCGATCTTGATGAACGAACTCGTTCTCCGCCAGACAAGTTCTCCAACGAAGAATTGTCGGGACCTGACACGCCGATTGTAATATCGGGCTGTTGCCAGACGCATTCGGGCCTGGACTTCATCAGCCTTCCATCTTTTCTCCTCGAGCAAGTCTAAGTCTAGACGTCTCATTTCCTCGTTTGTCAGAGGCTCGTAATATTTCGCGCGATGGGACGCCACCGCTATTTCCACGGGAGCGACTGCCTCCGTGCCATAGACCAGGCCAAACGGAGTTTCTCCTGTTGATTGCTTGGGTGTTGTTCTCACAGCCCACATCACGTTTTCGAGCTCATCCAGCCAATGGCCCTGCAAGGTGTAGACTCTCTTCTTCAAGCCATCCATCACGATCTTGTTGGCTGATTCTACCTGGCCATTGGTTTGAGCGTGGCGGACTGAAGCGGTCCGATGTTCGATGTTCAACTCCTCCAGGTACTCCTTCAACTGAGCCCCATTGAGCGGAGGGCCGTTGTCGCAGATCAACACTCGAGGGACCCCATATCGGGATATGATCTGAGTTTGAAGGAACTTGAGGATCTGCTGCCCCGTCGCCTTGGCCAATGCCTTAGCCTCTATCCATTTTGAGAAGTAGTCGATGGCCACGAGCAAATACTTGCACTGACCTTTCGCTTGGGGAAGAGGTCCCACCAAGTCAATCCCCCATTGCGCGAAGGGCCATGCACTCTTGATGGGCATTAAGTCCGCGGCGGGAGCCACGATATTTGGAGCGTACCTCTGGCATGCATCACAGGATCGTACCATTGCTGTCGCCTCCTTGTTCATCGAAGGCCAATAGTAGCCCAAGTTCAGCGCCTTCCTCACAAGAGATCGAGCCCCCTCGTGACAGGCCGCGACTCCCTCGTGTAGCTCCCTCAGGATCCGATTTGTGTCAGGTTCCGCCACGCATTTTAGGAAAGGCTTTACATACCCTTTTTTGTATAACTGGTTGTCCACCATCGCGTAGTTGTCCGCAATCCGACGAAACCTGACATCTGCCACCTCGTCATCGGGGAGTGCCCCCGTAGTCAGGTATGTGACCATCGGCGTCATCCAAGTGGGCTTCTCTTCTTCCTCCGATCCTGTCTCAATAGCGCAGATCTCCGCCGGATCAATGTTTAAGATAATCACTTTCTCTAGGAAATGCACCCTCCGATTTTCCTCGGGGGCCACTCCCAGAGCGAACTTGCTTAAGGCATCTGCTTCCGCGTTTTCTTCCCTCGGGATCGCCTCGATATCGAAGCTTTTGAAGCTTCCCTTCAAAGTCTGCACCTCGTGCAAATACTTCTTCATTGTCGGGCTCCTGGCTTCATAGTTCCCCTGGACTTGATTTACGACCAAGCTGGCATCACACTTCACCTTTAGATGATCGACTCCCGTACCCTTGGCGATCTTGAGGCCCGTGATGAGAGCCTCGTACTCCGCTTCATTGTTGGTGGCTTTGAACGTCAACGCCAAGGCATATCGTAGGGGCTCGCCTCCACCGGGCGGTATCAATACGAATCCTGCCCCCGAGCCTTCTACACTCGATGAACCATCAGTGTACATCTCCCAGGTGTTCTCCTCATTTGGCTGCTCTGTTATCGGGGCTTGTTCTGCTATCGGGACCTCCATGGTTGCCCCCTCTGCGGGACCCGTTACTTCCAGATCGGGTGCCGTAGACTCAGCTATAAAATCCTCCAATGCCTGGCCCTTAATAGCGGTTCTCGGAGCGAAATGAATACGGAACTCCGTCAGCTCGATGGCCCATTTCACCAGTCTCCCCGACGCCTCCGGTCGGTTGAAAAAGTGCTTCAGGGGCTGATTAGTCAATACCGTGACTTCATGGGCATGGAAGTAAGGTCGTAGCTTTCGAGCGGCAATAATCAACGCAAAGAGATACTTCTCAATAGCGGGATAATTTATTTCAGACTTGGCAAACGCCTTGCTTACATAATAAACGGGCACTTGGTTGCCCTTGACAATCTTAATCAAAACAGAACTAACAGCCACATGAGAAACAGCCAAATAGAGATAAAGCGGCTCGCCTGGAACTGGTTTCGCCAACGGCGGAAGGGTACGGAGGTGCTGCTTGAGTGCCTGGAACGCCTCCTCGCACTTGTCGGACCATTCGAATTTCTTGTGGGCCCTCAGCACATCAAAAAATGGCATGGCTCGGTCACTCGCCTTGGATAGGAATCGATTCATCGCGGCCAACCGGCCATTCAGCACATGAACCTCCCGATGAGTCTTCGGGGAATGCATCTCCTCGATTGCTCGCAGCTTCACAGGATTCACCTCGATTCCTCTCTGGCTCACCATGAACCCTAGGAACTTACCCGAGTTTACTCCGAAAGCGCACTTGTCCGGGTTCAACCGAACCTGATGGAACTTCATCCGCTCAAACACCGCCGCCAAGTTCTGGACATGGTCTCCTGCCTGTCGGGACTTCACCAGCATGTCATCCACATACGCCTCCATGGTTTTCCCCAGCATGTCTCCGAACAACTTGTTCACCATCCGCTGGTAAGTTTCTCCGGCATTGATCAATCTGAAGGGCATCACGTCGTAGTGGTAGACGTCACTGTCGGCATAGAAAGCCGTATGGGGGGCATCTTCCTTCGCCATTTTGATATGGTTTTATCCGGAATAGGCATCCATGAAGCTCAGCAGTTCATGTCCTGATGTGGCATCCACCAACTGGTCGATCCTCGGAAGCGGGTAACAGTCCTTCGGGCAAGCCTTGTTCAAGTCGCGGAAATCGACACACATCCGCCACTTCCCGTTACTCTTTCGCACCAGGACTGGGTTAGCAACCCAAGTCTGGAATCGGAGCTCTTTGATATATCCAGCGTCGAGCAGTCTGCCCACCTCTTGCTGGATCGCGATCCTCTTGTCCGCGCCCATCGGACGCCTTCTTTGTGCGATAGGCTTGATCGCGGGATCTATATTCAGCTCGTGCACTATCACGTCGGGGCTGATTCCTGGCATATCACTCGGGGACCAGGCAAATAGCTCATTAAACTCCTTCAGGAGCTCGATCAACTCTCGGGCTCTTTCTTCCGACAAAGCAGACCCGATCTTCACCTTCCTCTGAGGCCCATCAATCTCAACCTCCTTCAGATCCTCCATGGGGGCGGGACGCCCATACTCCTCTTCAGGATCGGCATCAGTCTGAAGGACAGTCATGGCTTCCCTCCTTCTCCTTCGGGTAGCGTTAACATAGCATTTTCGCGATGCCACTTGGTCACCCTTGACCTCTCCGACTCCGTTGTCAGTAGGGAACTTCATCTTCTGGTGGACCGTCGAGGCGACTGCCATGAGAGGGTTGATAGTGGTCCTCCCGATAATAGCGTTGTATGCCCCCGCAGACTCCACTACGACGAAATCTACGTTTCGCTTCTCCATCTTCCAGCCACTACCAAATTCCACCGGTAGGGTAATCATTCCCAACGGGTAAGAAGTGGAACCAGAGAATCCCACCATCGGGAAGTCCACCTGTGTCAGGTCCTTTTTCGTCTTTCCCATGGCTTCCAGAGCATCCATGAAAAGGATGTCGGAGGAACTCCCTCCGTCTATCAGGATCCGCTTCATCTCGAATCCGTCCACGTCCAGGGTCACGACCAAGGCGTCGTCGTGAGGGCTCTCTACGCCTACTAGATCTTCCGCCGAGAAAGAAATCACCATTTCCTCCTTCAGGGTCCACGACCGGGACCTTTTGCCTAGCACCACCGCGGCAGATATGCGGGAAGCGTAGTTCTCCCGAGAAGCAGAGGTATCACCTCCCGCCGCCATTCCTCCGTGGATGACGTTGATAGTTCCCCGCCTCTCCTTGCAGTCACCCGAACCTGAGGCTTCTTGCTCCACCTTCTTCTTCTTCGGGGATCGGTCACGGGACTTGGAACGGGATCGTGACCGACTTCTGGAACGGGATCGGCACCGTCCCCTTCCGACGAACTCTTTTAACTTCCCCTTCTGGATTAGCTTCTCAATTTCCTTCTTCAACTCCCGACAGTTTTCAGTGTCATGACCATTGGCTCGATGGTAACGACAGTAACGGTCAGGGCGGCCTCCTAGGAATTCGCCTTCTTTTCTCGGAGGGTATCGGGCGAGACCTTGCCGGTCCATCACAGCTAACACAGAAGTCATCGAGCTATTGATGGGAACGGCCCGACCCTCTCGATTGTCCTTCCTCGGGGACGCTTGTCCTCTCTTTTCTCGGGGCGACCACGGTTTCTACTTCCCTCCGATTTGTCGCTCCTCTTGCGATCATCTGACAGCTTGGACGATGGCTTTCCTCGTCCCGACTTCGGAGGATCAAGCTCTCCGGCAGCAATCTTCGACTCCTGGACGTCGATCTGCTGTTTTACCCTCGCTTGCAGGGCCTCCATGCTCCACACAGCCTTCGCGGCTACGCTGTGCATCAGGTCGGAACCGTACGGAGCGCTCAAGTTCCGCAGGAAAGTGCGGATGGTCTCTCCCTCCGAGATTTCTTCATCAATCTCCGCGGCACTAGCAGTGAACCGTTGGTAGTAGTATGCCAACGATTCATCGGGTCTCTGTACCACCTGGGTCAGGGACCTTACACTCTTCAGGAGACGCCTTCGTCCTTGGTACTGCTTGATGAAGCGGTCATGCATATCGGCCCAGCAGGTGATACTTCCTGGCGGTAGGCTGAAGAACCAAGTCATGGCCCTTTCTCCCAAGGTTATCGGGAACAATGAGCATATGAGGTCATCGTTCGAAGTCCTACCCATACAGGCCTGGACATGCCTCTGAACATGGCGAACTGGGTCCCCCTCACCATCGTACTCCTTGATGGTCGGAATACCTAGCCCGGGCGGGGCAACGGTATCTATCAGCCGCGGAACGAAAGGATGGCTAGACCGATCCCTTAGCTCCGATGTCATCTGCTTCTGATCGCCCATGCAGATACTGACGATTTTCACCACCTGATCGGGGGTGATGGGGCCATTCAGGGGAATGGTCCTATTTTGCACTGGTCCTGGGCCGTCGACCACGAACTTCTCCAAGTGCGCTGGTTCTTTACCCTTGCTCCTGAGCGGAACCTCCTGAACCTCTTGTTCTTCTGGGACCACCCTCGGAGGGGGTGGAGGTAGCTCTTCTCGCGGAGGCAACTCCTCTGTTCTCCTAGCAGCCTCTCTCTTGTCCAACAAGGCCTCCATGGCAGCCAAGAACATGGGCATAGCATCTGCTACCGCCTTGGCCAACTCCGAGTTCGAAGACGACCCTTCTTCCCTTCGTGGGACTCTTTCTCCTCCATGGCCCACCGAGTTCGGGGGAGCCTCGTCTTCCTCCCTACGCGGGATGTGCTGCCTGTTCACCTCCGTGTCTCGGACTGAGACCTCATAACCATCACCCTGCCCCCCTGTCTGGGAAAGAGCGGGGTTCTCACCTTGTTCAGCAACACGTTCTGGCAACTGGGAATTCACAGTTCCTGCGGGACGGGAACTGCCAGCTTGAATCTGCTTCTTCTTGCCACCACCGGCCATTGATCTGGTAGAAACTATCTTGACTTTTTGTAAGTTTCCCACAGACGGCGCCAATGTTGGATCACGGGGGAAGCTCCGTTACGTTCTTGACGGGATGTTCTGAACTCCTGGGCTCCGCGTAATCCTGCAAAAGGGGATGACCTGGGTGGTGACCCAGAATCCCTCTCCGATGCTTAAATGAGTATGTGATCAATGGGGGTAATAGCAGTAATCTCAATGCGTATTAGAGAGTATCTGTTTTCTGGGGTAACTTCCTCCTTTATATAGAAGGAGGAGTTGCCCAGCTACCTGTGACCATACTTGGCCGTTGTACCCATGATTCCGTGTATCTCGCCACGATTCCGTATATCTCGCCCCATGCCCCGCGTATCTTACCCGTACTCCGCGTATCTCGGGCACGCCCTGCGTATCTCGGGGGATTTATCTTTATCTCTAACCGTCTCCCACTACTCTATCTAGTAGGCGGGTTTCTCGGTCTTTATCCTCTGATCACAAGTCCCGACTCCTGTCGGAGACTCCAGAGTTGTCTCATTCTAGATCACCACCCAGGACCTTCAGTCTCTACGGGACAGGTCCAGCCTCTGCGGGGCTTTATTATCGGGGCCTTTACTAAGGCATATCGGGGCCTACTCAGAGGCTTCTTGTCGGGAGCATCTAGCTCATGTGTCGGGGCCGCTATCGTCGGGACCCTTAATACTGGGCCTCTGGGCCCTCCAGGCCTTTCACGAGGCCCACTGGACCTATTCGCCGTCCACTGGCTGTTAACGGGGCTAACGATTACATCGGAACCCATCACAAGGTATCTCTCACTTCAAAACTCCGCCGCACACACCCGAACATAATGGCCTATCCGAACGTCGTCATCGTCACATCGTCGAAACTGGCATCGCATTGTTACATCATGCTCGATTACCTTCAAAATTTTGGTCTCATGCCTTACTTACGGCTACCTATCTCATCAATCGTCTTCCAACTCCGACACTAGGAAATCGATCTCCATTCGAGGTATTGTTTCGTGAACCACCAAATTATACGAAATTACGAGTTTTTGGGTGTCGTTGTTTTCCGTGGCTTCGTCATACTCTAACCATAAACTTGAAGGGCGTTCTAGACCTTGTATCTTCGTCGGATATTCACTAAATCAAAGTGCATACAAGTGTTTTGATATAGTTAGTCTTAAAACGTTCGTGTCGCGTCATGTTATTTTCGATGAGTCTCACTTTCCAGGTGTTGAAATACCGCAACCCACCATGTCAAAAACAGTCTCTGATGTTCACTCCCCTCTCGTGACCATCTCATTCCAAGACCAAAATCCGTCAATATCGTCAGATGAAGCCACCCCTATCACATCGTCAAACACATCACTGTGTATTCCATCTTCCCCAACTACGGTGTCCACTACATTGCCGATGCCTTCTCCACAGCCAACGCCATGTGACCCCCCGCTGCCATCATCACCAAATAATGATGGACAATCGACTGAGGTACCGTCTACGGCCACTCCAAATCAGGTTTGTACAGAACAGGTTTGCACTTCAGCTCCTTTACGAACGCACCAAATAACAACACGTTCGCTAAATAACATTCGCAAACCAAAACAATTTTATGTGGCCACTCAACACCCTATCTTACAATGTGTTGAGCCTTCGAATGTCACCCAAGCATTACAAGTTCCAGAATGGAGAAATGCGATGTCCGAAGAATTCAATGCCTTGATCGCGAATGGGACTTGGGAGCTTGTTCCGGCGTCAACGACCACTAATATTGTCGGTTGTAAATGGGTATTCCGAGTCAAGCGGCGATCTGATGGAAGTATTGAACGATACAAGGCTCGTCTAGTTGCTAAGGGCTTTCATCAACGAACGGGTATTGACTTTCATGCTACATTTAGCCCTGTTGTTAAACCAACAACAATCTGCATTGTGTTAACACTTGCTCTAGCTCGTGGGTGGAAAATTCAGCAACTAGACGTCAACAATGCATTTCTCCAAGGTCGTCTCGAAGATGTAGTCTATATGCAACAACCGCCCGGGTTTGTCGACCCATCACAACCGTCTCATGTTTGTCGTCTACGTAAGGCAATATACGGCCTCAAACAAGCACCCCGTGCTTGGTTCAACGAGTTGCGATCCTTCTTACTTGCTTATGGATTCGTCAACTCTCAATCTGACAACTCGTTATTTATTCTCTCCACCAAGACCGTAACCATCTATTTTCTTGTATATGTAGACGATCTTATTGTGACAGGTAGTGACATAGCTGCAGTTCAGAAGTTTATCAATGCCCTGTCTTCCCGATTCTCACTCAAAGACCTTGGAGAGCTTAAGTTTTTTCTCGGCATAGAAGTCCTTCGCACAACCGATGGACTCTTCCTCACGCAACACCTATACATTCGTCGCCTTATTGACCGCGTCGACCTGACTGACTGTAAGCCGGTCTCAACGCCGCTATCATCATCCGCACAACTCCTTCCAAGCGATAGCCCCCCGGCCACGGATGGACAACTCTACCTTCAATTGGTAGGCGCACTTCAATATCTATCTCTCACAAGGCCTGATGTCACATTTGCGGTGAACAGACTGTCTCAATTTATGCATGCCCCCACCGTTAATCATTAGGCGTCTCTTAAACGTGTTCTTCGTTACTTAAAGAGCACGGTACATCATGGTCTCCATTTGCGACGCAACTCGTCACTACATCTACAGGCATACTCTGATGCGGACTGGGCTCGTAATTGTGATGACTACAAGTCTACTACCGCTTATGTTGTATATCTTGGTGCTAATCCGATAGCGTGGTGCTCACACAAACACAGTCTGTTGCTCGTTCCTCCACTGAAGCCGAATACACTGTCGTTGCCGAGGCTACTTCTGAACTTCTCTGGATTCAGTCTCTACTCAAGGAGCTCGGTTGCACATGTGAATCACCTCCTGAGGTTCTCTGCGACAATACGGGTGCCACCTACGTTTGCTCGAATCCGGTGTTCCACTCTCGGATGAAACACATTGCGCTGAGTTTTCACTTTGTCCGGGATCTTGTAAACAAGGGTCTTCTTCAAGTCAATCACGTCTTCATGACTGATCAAATAGCCGATGGACTGACGAAACCTCTTCCCAAAGCGCGTTTTCAACTTTTACGGTCCAAGATGTGCGTTTCCGATGGAACCGTCATCTTGCGGGGGCGTATTAGAGATATACCCTAGATATTAGGAGATGTAATCTTAGAATATATATATTTAGTATTAGAGATATACCCTAGATATTAGGAGAGGTAATCTTAGAATAGATATATATATATATATATATTATTTCTATCTACACTATCTATATCTTCTATATATCTACTAGTATTGTACTATATATATGTACCAAGTTTCATGTAATCAATTCAAGTCAATATACAATTTACATTCTATCATAAACATGTGGCACCAAAACTACATTTAACCCAATAAATAATACTAAAGCTTGTTGATGCTCTTGAGTAGTTTGAACCGATCATTTTAAACATCAAACTCGACAGACCAAAATGGTCGACTTAATTTTTTTAAGTGGAATTCAAAATTTTGACAGAGTGAATTTGTAGTAAGTCATGAGTATTTGACTAAATTACGCCATCGGTCAGCTAGGGTTTTCACTTTTCAGTGATTCAGAAGAAGTAAGTCTTCTTCGTAATTTTAATACTTGTACTTGGATTGGATTGGATTGGATTGGATTTGATGGGATTCAAGGCGAGTGTAATAGACAAAAGTAGTCTAGTTCCGTAAGCTGAATACCCTGAAAATACATGTAGATAATTTTTAGGGCAGCTGAGTTTATTTTTGTTTGGCCCAGCTCAGCTGGCATAGTGAGTCTAGACTAGAGTTTTACTTTTATCGTTTTAGCTTAGGTTCGACTCGCATACCACCTGCTGATGGAAAATCCAGACATAAGATGATAATTGATACATACATAATTGATTAACTCAGCTCTATTATCTATCTATATATTCACTTACTTACAGACATGGGTCAACAAATTCCCACAACTGCAGGCTGCTACTTTTTAGTAGGAAGAAATGGAGTAGTCTGAAGGTGAAGCTCCATTATAAAGCAGCAGTAGCACTTGGTGGACTCTCTTGTATACTCTACTTGACCTTTCATTCTGTGCAGAAGTTTCCTTGATACATTCAACCCGAATCCTTCCTGGCTACTCCAATGGTTCCCCTCTTCAAACATGTCTTTGATCAGAGACAAAGGGAGTCCTTCACCCGGGTGTGTAATTCTTCCAACAAAACCAACCTTCTTAATTAATTAACAAGTTAAATATAAGGGTAATACATTCAACATATGTATGATCACTCTTACCTAAGCTGTATTCGTATGTATTCATTCCCATCCTGTATTAGCTTCAACACTGGTGATATCTTTATTTCCACCCAACCATCTAGAGGCGTATGATGAACAACATTTAGCAACAAATCTGACAGTACGAGTTGAAACCTTATTTGATCACCGTACAATCTCATCTTCTTCATTTCCTCTCCAATCTCGTGGAATAGTTGCAACCTCCTTTCTCTCATTGGGATCATCACTTGACTCACTACCGCATCCAATACATTACCCATTAAAAACTCCTCCATCTTCAGTTCCAACCGCCTGCTCCAAAGCAAATATCCCAAAATCATGTTAAATTTATCACCAAACTTCTCTGAACCTAACATATCCCAAACTCGTCCATCTTATAATTGAATCTATAAAGAGCAATAACATGATGATAATCACAATCAACGAAAATCTGCAAAAATGAATAGCTTATGTTCATTGATGCGCACCTACTAATGTTCATATCTGTTCTACTAAAAGGAAACAGAGTTGTGTCATAGGTCCATGATTTATTTATTAAATCTCTTCAGTAGAATGTTGTCAAGTTCAGCTTCATCCTATTTCAAGTTATGATACTTCACAGATTAAAAGCAGTAAAGTACAACCAACCCATGCTCGAGGTTAAATCAATTGCAAAGGAAATATAATTACCCTTCTTCAATGCTTGCGATATCCATATTGTCCATAATGGCCATGATCTGCCTTTCACAAGCATCACTTGTCTCAAGAGCTTGCTTCTGATTTTCTGAGACGGCCGTACGCTCCAGAAGTTGGTGGGTGAAACGAATACCATTAAAAGCAGTTTTCATTTCTTGATGAATGTAAGCTAACTCCTTTGATTTCGAAGACTCTCCTCCAGAGTCAATCTGCACGACAGGCGCCAAAACTTGCAAGAAGCAGAAACAGCCAATTACAGTCCCACAGCTGTCAGTTCTCTTGTTTGCTGTTACGACAACTTCCACTAGATTTCCTTTTCTATCGAAAAACCCGAATTGGAATCTATCTGTTTCCCGGCCAATAATTGCTTGGTATAGTAAAATCCTGAACTTTGTAAGGGTCTCTAGACCTTTCAGCTGACAGTAACCACCAAAGACTTCACCAGGAAGCGTCTTACCAGTAACTTCATCTCTCATCAAACCAGTCAGCTTCTCCATTGCCACGTTCCATTCCGAACAACACCCGTTCTCATCCGAAGCAAATATAGGTGGGATTAGTGGACTAACACTTTGTATAATGGCTTTATAGTCCCCCTGAAGACGGATGAACTTATCCATGACAGTTTTCTCAGATGTAATGTCTTGACCAACAAAGCAAACCCCAATTACATTGTTAGTGTAGTCTCTGCTTGTGCAGGCATTTGCGCGGATGTACACAACTGAGTTTTGCTGATTATTGCGAAAGGTTTTGAATTTCAACTCAACATTTTTGCCTTCTTCACCTGGATGTCATCAAAGTCAGACAGACAGACAGACAGTCATTCATATAAAAATATTAATTAAGTTACTGTACATCTCATTGTATCTTAAATCAATCACTCACTATGATTGTGTTACTATTTAAATAATTCAGATCTTAATAGGAACCCTTAGACTAGATTATTGAAAATCATGGAAGAATGAGGGCAACATATACAGATGCCATTAAGCCACACATCACAATATATATTTACTAAAACAAGTGCTATGCTTAAGTCACTCACCTATTAACAAGAAAAAATGTGACTCAGAGGCATTTTGAATCAGGCAGGGTTCAATTTGTGTAACCTTAAACTAGAAGCCAGGGAAAATCTTGTGTTGCTAATAAATGTATATATAGGGCCGGCTACAATTAAAAAAAACCTACTTAACTTTACCTTGCAAAGCTCTAAACAATATATTTTCAACATGTGCACGAGAATCTTCACGGACAACTTCATTAACCATGGATTTTCCCAGGGCTTCTTCTGTGGACAGTCCAGTCAAGTCAGCAGTTTTTGTGTTCCACCCATTAATTAGACCAGCTGAGTCAACCCCGAAAATTGGAGCTGTAGCTGTCTCAATGAGTCTAACCATTTCAGAGGCCACTGAGCTCAGCTCTTCTATTCCGTGCATCTGAGTGCCATTCTGGTGAATGTCGCGATGCTTCATCTCTTGAAACGATTCTCTCATGATAAGCTGCAACGAGTGAATTGCATTGATCTCTGAGGCATCCCATGGCAAGCTCCTGCTTTTAGCCACTTCAAGAAAGGCCTTAAATGATGATCGAGGGTGCATTCTTCCACCATCATCCTTAATTTCTGGCTGGTGCTTAGCTCCTCCCCATTTAATTTCCTTTGCAGTATGAGACCTAAACCAGAAGAAGAAATCCCTGGGGGTGATTCTTGCAGTAGCCATACCACAAACTGCTTCCCCGAGCAATGCTGCCCCAGGATAACCCGCATCCGCCAAGCACTCTGTGCTTAAACCCGTGGAGTCTCTGTGGCTATTTAGAAGCCACTCTACTAAGTCTTTCACCTGTGCCTCATTTGGAGTCACACCCAACAACCAACATTTATCACCATAACATAGTGCAGCTCCATCACATTTGACAAGGTCCATGATGCTCGGGGACTGTGTGATAATTCCATGAGGAGCATCTCTCAGTAACATGTCGCATAATATAGTTTGGGTTTTGAGGATTTTCTTTTCTGCAATCTGTGCAGCGACCTGGAGTTCCATGTTCAGCTGAAGCGCGAAAGCCTGCATTAGGAACTCGCACGCATATCTAAGCGGGAAAGGGACGTAGCGAGGGGATGTGTGGTGGCAAACCGCGAGACCCCACAGCTTTGATGAGTCGTTCCCATTGATAACAATTGCCAACACTAAAGAGGCCATTGTTCCCATGTTTGACATGTACTGCATATGACAACTGTGTGGTGATCTAAGAGTTGAATTGACCAAGCAAAGAGGTTGCTTCAGATCCCTGCTTTGGATAACGGAGACGGGTTGTGCACGGCAATCACAGATCATTCTAACTCGGTTCTGCTTGAACAAGAAACGTGCAGCTTGTGGGATGTCAATAGCAGGGTAATGCAGACCCAGGTATGGCTCCATATCAGCCCTCCTAATTTCGGACACAACCTCTCCATGATCGTCGTCATGGAATTTGTAAACCATGACGCGGTCATAGCCAGTGAGCTTCTGAATATCCTCGACAGCAGTGTCACATAAAAGACCAATGTCTCCACCAGGCAAAGACTGCAGCCTAGAGATGGCTCTGACAGCAAGCTTCTGAGACTGGACTGCCCCAGCAAGAGAGAGAGTGGGGTTACTAGAGCGTGCGGGTTCCAAATCAATCACTAGACCCACATCAATTCTGTGTAGTATAGCATAAAATGGCTTCTGGGTTGTCCTGGAATGGACCCAAATTGGATTAATGAGAGAAGTTTCTGTGGAAATCACAGCTTTCTCCAAGGAAGCAGCGGAGATGGGAGTAAATAGAGTCCTAGCATCAACACCGATCCAACCCTCCTCCTCACCAGGAATTGGGGGCTCTGAGCCCAACAACTCAAACAAGTTTTCACTGTAAGCAATGATATTGAAACTAGGTTCGTGTATGGCAACCATGGAGCCGAAGGGCTGAATGAAGCCACCCCTCTGTATTTTAGCTAGGTAAGCAGTAATGTTTTGATCGGGGACAGAGTCAGGAAGATGAATGAGGGAGTTGGTGTAGTTAAAGGACTTACCGGATTCATCCGACTGCTCGAAGTCAGCACAAACCTTAGCATCGGCACTAAACTGCTGGATTTCCTTAGAAGACGGTGGCCGCATGTGATTGCTTCCGGATGACGAGGAATCTGTTGTGAGGAAGGCCATTTGGAGATGGTTTTGGTTTGGCATCCTCAAAGAAGGAGTAGTAGTAGGAAATTGGATGTAGTGGGCCTGTCTGTATCAAGTATGCGTGGCCTGTAGTGTCTGCCTGGTGTGACCGACTGACAGTGATATGTGTTTTCTGCAACAAGAGCTTGTGGCCTGCAAAGGAGCACGCAGCAATAGCTTCTAAATACTAAGTTTATAACCCCAGTCCCTTTCCGTCTTTTTCTTTTTGGATTGGATGGATAAACTGAAGTGAAGATGGTATCTTATTTTGGATTCAACTCGCTCTCCTTTCGCCACAACCAGTTGTGTTGACGTTGAGTAGCTGCTGCTGTCTCTTTTCTTTTCTTTTCATTTCTTTTGACTTACCTAGATAAGAAGAAAAGAAACTGACTAGTGACTAGTGAGTGAGTGGGCACAAAACAAAATAGAACTATTCCCGCAGCAAACTAATAGACTATATATATATATATATATTGATTGGATTTCCATTTAGATCTAAAGCATGCACGCTCCCAAGCAATTAAAGATGTAAATCCTAATAAAACTAACTCAATTTCATAATACAAAAGAATTAATTAATCTATATAACATATTCAGCATAAAAGAACATTCATCATGTCAGCAAATATTTTCACTCGCGAGTTGGATTCACACACCGTTACCGTTGTCAGATCACTTCTTCACCCGTTACTTTCTCTCCTCCATTAATCCCTCATCAATTGCTTCGCCAACAACCTTTACAATTTCCTTTTCACCTCCATTAGTGCCCTCACCTCCTCCTCCTCCTAAATTTCAGATTCATGACGGTTGAAGATGATTCAATTCACCAATTCCAGATGTGAGACAATCCAATTCAACCGAACCGGAAGCCAGTAGCCGGAGCAGTGAATCAAGGTGGGTGATTTTGGCTCGACGATTGGAGCAGCCATCGTAATGCAAGTGCAAGCGTGGTGGTTGGGTCGATTGGCAACAGAACGGAGCAGAATGACCGGATGGGTTGGGCGGTCAAAGTCGGACGTATGGATGGACACTGAGTAGGAGACTCTGACGAACTTATTAAACATTATTTTTTTTTTCTACCTCCGAACTTATTAGTCTATTGACTTATCTTCTCGTCTCTATGTTTGCGTTCGAATCTCCCGATTGTGTTCTTTTTTGGGATATAATTCTAGGTAGCCTTGGATGGGTCGAGAACTTTAAAAGTCGGGAGGAAAAAAAACAATGTCGACGACCATTTAAGTTCGCATCAAGGGAATAAAGGTAAAATGTCGACACGTCTTCCTTAAGGCGACGAGACCTAAGTCGATAATGTATGAAGAGGTGTCGACTCCCTATAAAAGACCATTCTCCGGATATAAGGCGAGTCGACAACAAAACCACAAGAAGAAACCCTTCCCTCTAAGGAAAAGGTACCAGCTGGCAACCCGCTCGCCGCCTTTAGGCCCGAGGAAACCTTCCTCTCAAGGTAAGGTTGAGGTGGCAACCTAATTGTCATCTGGTAAGAGAAACCTTCACATTAAGAAATGATGAGGTGGCAACCTGCTTGATACCTAATGACACTCCACCGTCCCCCTCAACCAATCCGAAAAAGGCGGCCACCGCCACTGAGCAGCCAATCAGAGCATAATTGCCGCCATTTAAATTCGATACAATCTCTCCCTATAAATAGGGGAGCACTTTCATTATTTTACGATCTATGATATACTTTTTACAGTATTCTCTCATATTACATTACCGACTTAAGCTTCGGAGTGGAATCAGGGGCAAATCTCCACCCCCTTTTCAAGTTCTCGCCTACCAAATACTCAAAAGGAAACTAGGCACCCGGTGAGGTCGACATAGACACCTAGAAGAGTTAATCAAAGGCAAGACCTCGAAGTCCACGATTAGGAGTTGTGGGTCACGTCAACTTGATCCCAACATTTGGCGTCGTCTGTGGGAAACTGATCAAGAAGTCATGGCACCACCAAGGAGT
This sequence comes from Clarkia xantiana subsp. parviflora, assembly GCA_036873135.1. Lineage (NCBI taxonomy): Eukaryota > Viridiplantae > Streptophyta > Magnoliopsida > Myrtales > Onagraceae > Clarkia > Clarkia xantiana. Next base: position 17,457,942 of record JAPTYO010000001.1, read on the forward strand.
CACTCGAGACGAAATCAGGCACGGATAGCTGAGGGTATATTCCAAGGATCGACAGAAACCTTGGAAAGCTACTTTAGGCGGCTCCAAAGAGCTTATAGCAGAGGCGAACTCTCGGAGGGAGAAGCCATCCGCACATTCTTCAGAGGATTGGGACCACAATCCCAATCCTTAGCCATCACTCGATACACGGAACCCGTGAGAAGATGGGATGATCTGATTCATAGGGAAACCCTCCATGTCAGGGCATAACAAGCTAATCGCTCGACTCAGCAAGAGACCTTTCAAGGTCGAGGCGAGAGCTCGTCCACGCGAGGATCTCTCTCAAGAGAATTTCAGAAAACCCCAACAGAGGTTGGAAAGAATTCAACTGACCAAGGGGAGTCGCCGCCCCCTCTCGTATTGTGAATATCACCAAGCAGAGGGGCACGACACTGGAGACTGTCTCCTCGTCAGGAGGGAGCTGGAATTTATGCAAGAAGAGATCCAGAGTCACCATCGTCATCGTTACCATGAACGAAGGAGGTGGAGGACCCCTCCCGACAATGGCGTCAACGTCCTGTCGGGAGGATTTGCAGCAGGAGGAGAATCAGGGGCCGCTCGGGACCTCTACGCAGCCCAAAGTGTCTCCTCGCCAAGCACACATAAGAGGCCAAGGGAGTTAGAACCAATGGCGGCCACCTTCTCCACGGATGACTTTGCCAAGGCAGCACAACCCCATGAAGACGCGCTGGTAATCACAACTCGGATAAATGATTTCGAGGTAAAAAGAGTACTTGTCGATGGAGGCAGTTCGGCTGACGTAATCACTTTCGAGGACGTCGCCGCGATACCTGAATAAGGATCTCCAGGAAGTGACTTTCCCACTAGTAGGATTTGCAGGGAGAACGAATTATCCCCTGGGAGCGATCCAACTCCATGTAATCCTAGGCAGAGGATGGAAGACCTTACATTTAAAAGTGCGTTTCATAGTCGTCGACCAGATCAACACCTACAACGCCATATTGGGGAGAACAAGCTCTTAATTCCAACTATATCGTTCCCTCCTGTAAACACCTAATTTTGGTACGCGCGACACCTATATGACACGATTAAAAATGTTATGCGTAACGCGTTTAAAAAAAGAAGTATCAAAAAATGGAAGGTTACGGGGTTGCTAAAAATAGGCTTAGTTTAAATTAGGATATTATAGATGCAATTAATATTGTGTAATATTCAGAAAATATATGATATATATTTATGGCAATATGCAATAAATATATATTCATAATTTTCGGAATTAATCAATGTATATTAGGGAAAATATTGTTTTCCTAATTTTAGGTGCAAATCTAGCTATAAAAGGGTCCGTAGTCAATGTAAAAACACACAGAAAAATACAAGAACAAGCAATGATACATTATTTCTCGGGATTTGTGCGATTTTTGTCTTCTAGTGCCCAGAAAGTTTTTTTTCCGCCTGAAAGCTTGCCCTCCGGCCACCATCGACAGGCCGGATCCGCCGCGCCACCAGCTCGCCAGGCCACCGTCCTCGCCTGTCGGAGATTGCTAGGCCGTCCGCTCGCCCCAAACCTACCGCCATGACCCGTGAAGTCGTCTGTCGTCGCCTGAATCCGCCCCGATTGAAGCTCCCCTACTCAGCCTCACCTCGATCGTCACCGTTTCTGACCGCCCGAGCCACCCCAAGCACCGCTGTCCCGTTCTGTCCGGAGCCCGCGCCGTCCCGAGCGTCGCCGTCCCTGCACAGTCCCGTCCAGAAGCTCCGGCAGCCCTAGGTCAGATCCCGCCTCTGCTATTTTTTTTTAATTTTTTTATTCATTTTAATATTTACTGATTTTTTTTTGTATTTATATTATTAATAGATTAAAACAATTAGATTGATTTTAATTTAGTTGTAGGTAAATAATGTTAATCACATGTTACAATATTGTTTATTTTATTACATTTTTTTAGATTTAATTTGACACAAATAATCTGAATATCGATTGATTTATGTTAGTTAAATGATAAAAATGGTTAATCATGTATATTTCATCATATTTTGATTAGTTTAGATTAATTAAAACGATAAATAATAATTGTGCATATTTGTCATATTAGTTCGCGTCAATTTGATTATGTATGATAATCGTTAGTATTATTAGGTTGTTCATAAGCATAATTAATCCATAGTTAATTAACGATGAAAATTGGCAAACTTGTAAATTGAGTACCGAAATGGCGTAATTAAAAATTTGACTCTTTTTTTTTAATTCGTAACAGAACCCCTGAACTCGAATTTCTGATCGTAGACTTATTTAATACCTAAGTATTTAATTTTTTATTTGCTTAGGTAAATTAGAATTCTAGTTAGCCTTAATTAACTAGTGGCGACTCTATTCAAATCCGTGTTCAAAACGTATTCGCCTTAGGTCATATTTTAGGTCAGACAATTTGGCGACTCTGCTGGGGAAGACTTATAGGGTTCGGGCTTTGTATATTTACTTATTTGCCATCTTTTTAGTTTTATTTGTGTATAAGTCTGTTATTCTAACTTTGGGTTTTCATGTGATAGGTGCGGAACTTTTTTTTTTTACTAACTCATTTTTCTTTGTTAAAATTTTTTGAACCTGCACACACATCACTTTAGAATAGATATCCAAAGCGCCTAAAACCCAGGGAGACTAGGAACCCTAGATGTTTAGTACGGTACGACCGGAGCGGCTGGGCCGCCGGTACGGCTCGGAAAAACTATACTCGCTTGTGAAGGTCCTATGATCTCTATGATGGGGTGAGGAAACTACCTTGTCAGGAACCTATCAGTAGAACCTACCTTGTAGAACAAAGAAAAAAAACACACCTGAAGCCTCGATCCTGCCGCTATATATGCGTGTGTGTTCTTTTCCTAATTGTTCTCGACCCCTAGATTTTTTCATGTATAGGATATGGGTCTCGATGTAATCTTTATTTTTGTACCATATGTAATTGTACAATGCATATTAATGGAATTTACGTTTCAAGTATGCATCATATTTTTCCAAAAAACGTGTCATTCAAATCATCGTTTCTAAAACGCTTTACACACCATTTTCGGTAAAAATGGGGATACTGCGCAATTGCCCTCGTATCACGGCCCTTCCATTTCCCAATGTTGACGTTGGCCAGATCCGGACTAGCACGATAAAGACAAAACAAGACTATTGGAGAAATCTCGCGTAGAGTGGAGTGCTACAATTATTTTGCATTGGAAATGTGTCAGATAGAAACGTCAGATTTAAGTGCTCGCTCCAAAATCAGAACAAGTGGTAAAAAGTGAATCCATTTTGAAAAAACCTTATTGACGGTTACAGTCTGCTATCGCAAGTCACCATCGAAAATCGGGATCTATAGTTTCCAGCTTTTCGAGAGTCACAACCCGAAGAACGACGTGTTAGTTTTCAGCATTCGCAAGTCACGCCACTAGAGGTTTCTCTCCAACGGACGCCAACAGGGGAACCACCACCAACAGGGGCACCACTTCCAACGGGGGCACCACACGCCAACAGGGGCACAACAACAAGGGCACGCCAACGAAGGCACCGCCGATAGGGGCACCGCCGACCAAGGCTTTACTTTTCCGCATTACCAACGAAGGCACCGTCAATAGAGGCACCGCCACAGAGGTTCTACTTTCCGCACCGCCAACATGGGCACGCGCATCGACAATAGGGGAACCGCTGACCGATGCTTTATTTTTCCGCCCCTACCAACGGAGGCACCGCCAACAGGGGCACCGCTGACATAGGTTCTACTTTCCGCACCGCTAACACGGGCACGCCAATAGAGGCACCGCCAACAGGGGCACCGCCAACAGGAGCACCGCTAACAGAGGTTTTACTTTCCCGCACCGCCAACGGAAGTATCGCCAACAGGGGCACCGCCGACAGAGGCTCTACTTTCTACACCACCAACGGAGGCACCGCCAACAGGTGCACCGTCGACAGAGGTTTTTTTACCGTTTCCGCACTAGTCAAAACAATCATATGAGCCACCTTGAAGACTTCAAAGCTGAAAAATGCATATTGTCTGGCCAAAATCATCGTTTTCTTGACTTTGGACAAGCTTGCCGAACAAGTTCTATGGTGGCATGTCCAAAGATGGGAAAACTGTAAACACTCAATTTTGACCCGAACGTAATGTCGTTACACATGACGCGTCATTTTCAGACATGTCAAGTCACGAAGTGTCCAAAAATGCTCATGTGCATATTAGAGTAGTAAATAAATATAAATTTATAAAATATCTCAGATATATTCGAAATATTTAGAAATATATATATATGTAATAGTTATTTATCTGTAAGATATTTATCTAGATGTATTATCTCCTATTATTAAGGAATAATTATCTGTAATGTATTTATCTGTATCTGTAAGTTATTTATCTCCTATCATTATCTGTCAGTATTTATGAGATCTTATATGTAACCTAGATTAATTTTACTATAAATAAGGGTCTAGTTTTACAAGTAAAATGGGAGGAAGTAGAAAGAAAAAGAATAAGAAACGAGAAATAAAGCATTGTTATGATTAAGTTTTTTTTTCTTTTGGTTAACTATGATTAAGTTTCAAACCGTTCTTATTATTATTATTATTATTATTATTATTATTGTTTGCAGGTGCAGATCGTCAATCACTCCCCCACCAGAGCTATCTCTTCATCTGATCGTCCCATACTGCTACTACATCCCTTCCACTAGTGATCATCACAGCTCCGACTTCGCTCGTCTTGGTCCGGTGAGCCCAACCAGCTGATCGTCTTCCTCGTCCTCTCCGACGTTGTCACAGCCACTGTTGCAGGTCATCCCGCACCGATCACGAGATCGACTTCGCCATTGCTCCACCGACAGACCGTACTCATCAAGAAGCTCCATTCTGATTCGAGCTGCTGCCCAGTCTTGACACCGATTCAAGCCGTTTGTACCCATAGCGATGCTCCACCCATACTCGCTCCACCCGACCAGATACTTTCCGTCGGAACCTAATCGGTGGTGACCGTTCTTTTTCATCCTACCCAAAAGATCAACTATGTTCTTCCTAATCTAACCGAGCCGCTGTCGTGCTACTCCCCGTCCCTGCAAGCTTTCCAGTTCGCTAGAACTCCCTCTGACCTGCTCTGCTCAATGCCAAGCTGCTCGGACCACCGCAGCGCCGCCCTTAGTCCGATCGCGAGCACCAGCCGACCTCGCTCCCGTTGGTGCCCTCTGGTCGCCTCTGTCGTCCCTGACCTCCGTTGCCTTCCTTTGTTGCCTGATGTCCTTCTCTGTAGTAGAATGTAAGCTAATTATATTCCTTTACTTTATTAGTTTTTATTTTACTTTTTTATTATTATTATTATTATTGTTGTTGTTGTTATTTGTATATTATTATATTATATTAGATTTAGTTTAAATTGTTAAATCTAATTAATTAGGTTAATTTACGTTTTGATATGAATATGTTCGATAGTGCTCTTGGGTGTTATTTCTTTTTCACAAGAATCAGATCATAGTGGATATTAATTAACAATATAATTGGAAAATTAAGTGAATTGAGTACCGAAATAGCGTAATTAATTAAAAATTGCTTTTTTTTTTTGTTTAATTCGTAACAGAACCTCGAACTCGAATTTATGGTCGTAGACCGATTTAATACCTAAGTGTCTAATTTATTATTTGCTCAGGTAATTTAGGATTCTAGTTAGCCTAATAATTAACTAGTGACGACTCTTTACAAAAATCCACGTTTTCTATACGTATTCGCCTTAGGTTAGATTTCGGTCTGACATATATATACTTATTTGTACATAAAAAAATAGCTATATTTTATATTACATAGAGTTTTTATTATTATTTAGTAAAATGTTATGATGTTATATATAAAAAAGAATAAGAAAGGACTATGTTAAAATGAGTAAGTTCTTGAAATTTTGAATTGATGCCATTTTTTATTTTTTATTTTTGCCAGAATTAAAATTAAAATTTATTTATTTTTCATTCTTACTTTTTGTCTAATTAGGCAATTATGCAATTCATGTGACTAATTCCTCTTTTTTTTCTTGATTTTTAATATGTATATAAACACACCAAGAAGCAAGTCACGATCATTATGAAACCCAAAAAATAAGGCAACTATTTTGTAAAAAAACTATTGATATTAAAAACATATGATTTAGTGGAAATGATGTTGGGAATCGAAATTGAATTTTGCACTCAAATTGAATCATAATCCAAAATAAAAATAGTCCATCCAAAATAATATATAATATTTATAAAAAAAATAATTTACATAATAATACATAACATTAAAATCTCGCGCAATGCGCGGGACAAATACCTAGTAAATATATATTTGAAGAACACTTTTTCACATAGGGTGTTTTAGGTGCTAGAACTTAGTATAATCTTTGCTCATACTGTATTAGTCCATAATGGATAAAATGTTGGCCATGAATTTACGGAGCTCAGGCGAAACTGAATCTGAGACCGGACAATGGATAAAATGTGGAACCAAAATAACATATTCATACTTGGTTAATTTATTACATTGGTGTACATACGTTAGATATACAAGATTTAATATGTGTAGAAATACAAATTTTATTAAACAAGGCTAGCAAGCATTAAACACATATTAAATCTTCTATTTCTAACTTATGTGTATAAATACAACAGTAGAATATAACTTTTATTATGTGTTTAGACAAAAAAAAATTATATTATTATCTATTTTTTACAAACATATAATAAAAGGTGTACCTCTACACATATTAATAATATTAATGTATTACATTGGAGTATAAAAGTTAGAAATACAAAATTTAACATGTGTTTATAATAAATTAAATAAAATTTTAATTGCAAACTAAATACCAATATACAACTATATTATTTGACATAAACGATAAAGAAGACTTGGAAGTATCTCATTGGTCATTATTAGAAACACTATAATTCCTAGGCTTGGGCATAAAAACCGGTCCGGCCGGACTGGTTCGGAACTGGTCTGGAACCGGACCGTTTGGAACCGGTCCGGAGTGAACCGGTCCAAATTGGACTGGTTTATAACCCCTAAATTGGAACCAGTCCAAGGGGTATACCAAACCAGTCCAATAAACCAGTCCGGACCGGACCGGTTTTGAACCACTTTTTAGTAAAAAAAAAAAAAAAAAAAACGTTTTGACCGGTTTTTTTTTTTTTTTTTTAAACCCGATATTTTACCGGTTTTGACCGGTTTCTGACCGGTTTTGACCGGTTTCTGACTGGTTTTGACTGGTTTTGGACCGATTTTTATTGATAAAACCGGTCCGACATACAAAACCGGTCCAGAACTTGTTTTTTTAAAAAACAGTCCAAAACCGGTTCTGGACCGGTTCTGGACCGGTTCAAACCAGTCCAGTTTTTTTTAGACCAACCTAAGCCAAAAAAAAACCCTAGTTATTATTGGACCGGACCGTTTAAAACAGTTCCGGTCCGGTCCGGAACCGGTTCGGCCTGAACCGGTTCAGTGCCCATCCCTAATAATTCCTTTCATTTGTAACTTTTTATATTTAAGGTTTCGAAAGGAAACAAATATTTTATTTATTTAGTTTTAACTTAAATTTTCAAACAATAATTGAATAAATATTTTCAAAATTTTATTTTAATATTGTTGATTTAAAGTTAATTTATATTTTTATTTTATATCATGGTATTATTTTATATTCACTTTGCGAATATTATAGTTTTGATGAAATTAGATATTAAATTAGAGATTATTTTAATATTGTATCAAAAGGTAGTTCTTTTTGTAATATTTTTTTTCCAGAGTTAACGGAATTAGTGAACAAAGCTAATAAATTGCTCATACATAGACATACAATTAGCAATTTATTACAAACAAAAAAAAAAAATGTTTAACTAGCAATTTGCACATTGAAAATAAATCTCTGTATATTAGTGCGACTAAAACGGTGGGGACGCTTATCACATTGTAGAGGGAGAATTGGAAGTGAAATCTGGGTAATGACTGAATAATAATAAATATAGTATATTAAGGGTTAATAAGTTTATTAATATTTAATACAAACTTTTTTGGTATAATAAATAATTTCTCACAATTTTGGTGTAATATGTTTTAAAATGTTGTCTTTAAGTAGGGTTGGGCATAAAAACCGAATCGGAACCAAACCGGAACTGAACCAATAAGAACCGGTTATGACTAAACCAGTTCTTAAATGGTTCAGTTCTGATAAGGAATATATGGAGCAGTTTTCGACCGGTTCAAAACAGGTTCTGAACCGGTTTTGAACCGTTTTTTCAGAACCACTTTTGTTACATAAACTCTAAATTGTTAGATAGTAATACATCGCTGCATCCTTTTTTTGCGATAGATCTTACGATTTGGGTTTGGTTCATATTAGATATATAGGTGGTCGTAGCATGTTTGTTTACTTATATATAATTATTTTATATTATGTTAGCCCATATCAGTTGTACAATAAATTGAGTTCAGTTTTGAACTCGAAAATTAACTCATAAGTAGTTCTATATTTTATCTAAGATAATAGATTAACTCACTTAATATAAAAACATTTTGTATTTTTTTCAACCAGAGATTTGATGTACTTTTGAAGTTTGAGCTACGCCTCTTGACGTCGTTTAAAGTCTAGAGATTTATGTTTTAAACATTTCGAATTTTTTATTTAATTAGATTGTTTGGAATTTAGACTTCGATACTCTCTACTTTGAAGCGATCGAGTGTTTTTATAGTTTGTATTTTGCAAATTTGTGGATTTTTATGGATTATCAACTTGAGTGTGTATTATGAATTTTAGTTAAAAAAATTTCAAAACCGGGTCGAACCGGTTCTGCTATGGTACGGTTCTAGGACCTAAAATCCGGTTCGATTCTTACATGGTACAGTGAACCAACTGAAACTAAAATCTGGTTCGGTTCTGAACCGATTCGGCCCAGAATCAAACCATGACCAACCCTATCTTTAAGGGCACGTTTAATTGCCGGTATTGCGATATCCTAATACCAGTATTAGCTAATACCGTGTTTGTGTCAACTTGGTATTGGAATTAGCTAATACTCAATTATAGAAGGAATTTGGTATTAATTAATACCATCTAAAAGTAAAGCATTAGCTAATACCAATCTCCTAATTACCAATTTACCCTTGTAATATATGGCAAACTCTCACTGTTTACATCGTAGCTTCGGGCCGGACCCCGTTTACATCGAAATTTCGGACACGGGTCGGGCCGAGTCATGTTCGGGCCGGGCGGTTCGGGCCGGGCTGGTCAGTTCGGGTCGGGCTGGGTGGTTCGGGCTGGGCTGGTCAGTTCGGGCCGGGCTGGTGATTCGGGCTGGGCTGGTCAGTCCGGGCCGGGCTGGGTGGTTCGGGCCAGGCATGTCAATTCGGGTCGGGCTGTGCGGTTCGGGCCGGGCTGAGCAATTCGGGCCGTTCGGGTCGGGTTGCTTTATGTTGCTTTGGTTTAGTTCGGGCTAGGCCCGGCTAGAACGGGTCGGGTCGGGCTAATCACTTTTTTCAATGTTTGTACTATTTTCTTTATATATATATATATATATATATATATATATATATATATATATATATATTTATACATTAGCAAAAATAGTTTTTACTATTTATACATAAATTTGATTTTTTTTTTTAATGAAAAATATTATTTTAAATAATTGAAGTTACCTTTTTTTGTTAAATTTTATCTTTGTTAAATTAATCATATGTAAAATATATCTTCATTGAAAATGCAAGTAAGGGTATTTAGGTCTTTTAGTCATTGTATTAGGATATCCTAATACATGGCTCAATCAAACATTGTATTAGCTAAGCATGTATTAGCTAAGCATGTATTAGCTAATACCGGTATTAGGATATCGCAATACCGGCAATCAAACGTGCCCAAACCATGTTACGTATAAAAATGATAATTATGTCATGTATTGTTTTTTTTTTCTCAACATTCTCCCCTTATTAATAAAAATAAAAATAGTTAATTTTAAAAAGCCCAAACCCTAAATTCCAACATTCTCCCCAAAATTAGAGTATATTTAAAAAAAATTACAAATTTTATTAAATAATATTTGAACATTAATTAAATTTTAAACATTAAGAAAATGGTATATATATATATATATACCTTAAAAGAAGAAAAAAAATTAATAAATTATGAATATTTCAAAAATAATTTTTGAATAAAAAATGATTGAGCCAACCATGTTGAGTCGACCATGGCTCAGTTGACCTAGCTACGGGTTGGTCCGACATTCAAGTATTGGGTTGGACATTCCAACCTTAGCTAAACTCTTAGCTTAAAAAAAAACCTTAGCTAAACTCTTTTAAAAAAAATTGTTTTAATTTAAAACTCTTACATATTTTTTTCCTTTTTTTTCTTAATTTTTAGAAATAAGTTAATTTTAAATGTTATTTACTAAACTTTTTACAAAAAAAATGTTATTTACTAAATTTGTAAATTTTTTTTTAATATTATTATCTACTTTTGATATATTTTTCTTCAAAATTTATTTTAGATTTAAAAAAAATTAGGTATTTTTATTCCTAATAACAAAGAGAGGTTGTTGGAAAAAATAATGAAAGAGCAAAATTTTCATTTTCGAAACGAGTTACACCAAATTAAAAAAAAATTAATAATAATAACTATCGTATGAAAACAGTATGACCCAAATGGCCAAATATATTCTATAAAATGGATGATGCATCTATTAACCCAGCGTATTAATTAAATAAGCGACTAAAACAGGAGAGTCAACAAATTCCAAAGACATCGATTTGACACTTAGTTTTATATTTTGCTAGTAATCTAGGGAAATTATTATATGCCGCCGCGGAAGGGTCACGCCTTTTCAAAAATAGTAACTTTCAATTTAAAAAGGAAAGTTAGTTAAAATCATTAAAAAAAACTATAAACTAATAACCTGTTATAGCAGGTTAAAGAGAGAGAAAATGTAATTTTTTTTTCTTCTTAATTTTTTTTCTTATTAATTTTGTTATAAAAAAACACCCAAATTTTATAATAAAAAAACATTCTGAACAAGACTGCCGAGAAGAATTTTTTTTGTCAAAACTAACTTTTCTTAATTTTGTTTTTAAAAAGCATCTAAATTTATAATAAAAAAAACATATCATCCGTTTGTTAAAATCAAAAAGACTGCCGATACTTTTTTTTGTCAAAACCACTTTTTTTTATTTTTTTTGTTGTATTTGAACAAGTGGTCAGACCGCACTCAGACCGATTCGACCGTATGAACCAGAAATTGAATCCATCACGGGTTTAGGTTTCGATTCGAATCTAATAACATGGGACTATATACAAAGATATTATTACTTTTCATAAAATTTTAGGTCATACATTTCTTAGCAATATATATATATAAATAAAGAGAATGCATTTACGGAAGAAAAAAAAAATTTACTTAATAACATTGTACCTAAAATGAAAAACACTAGCTGAAACAACATACTGCTTTTATTTAATTGAAATTAACTGATAAACTCTGCCAAAAAAAAAATTAACTGATAAACTTAATTAAAAATCTAACATTGGCTACTTAATTAATATTAAATAAATACATTAGTGGATATAGACAAAACACATTAAGTGACAACCGGAGAATTAAACAAATGGAAAATTAACCTACTCCAATATTGGAAGTTTGTTACCCCTTCTACTGTTCCAAATCAAGCGGCACTTAACGATTGGTATGTAAAATATTTTAAATTTTAAATCGTGATGTTGTACAATATATTATTATCACATTTATATTAAAAATTTAAATTGTGCATAAATAGGGTTAATTGCGGTCTCTATGTTATACACTTCATGCAACACCTAGAAGAGATTCCTAATATAACACCATCTACAATAAATACTATGTACAGTAACTACAAAATATGTAATTCATTATAAATGTATTAACGAAAATATTTTGTATTTTTAAGGTGTTAACATTTGCTTCTGATGGCATCTCTGATTCTCTGGAGGCAAAATGAAAAACCTGATAAAGTTATGAAAGCAGCATGTGACATGTTAATTTAAAATATTTTAGTACAAACATAACATTTATATATTGTTTCGTATAAAAATATTTATTTCGTTCTAAGTGTATTTGTTTTGGCGCATATTTGTTATATGAATTACCTATAATTAAACTTTTTTTTATTAGTTTTTGTTGGTAAAGAGACAACAAATAAACCTAAATTGATTTATTTGTTACTCACAATATAAAACGAAACTCAAAATTTTAAAATTAAAATTGCACGAGCGGAGGACATGTTATTTTTCTTAAATATATAAAAACGTAATTCAAGTAGTACTATATTTGTTTTTAAAATTATTTACGATATACAATGATAACAAATCAAAAATAAATTTAATTCATCAACAACAAAATATTTTAAGTATTATTGAAAAAATGTTTATTTAATACTAAATTTAGTTGGCAAAAAAAAAAATACTATATTTATTTGTGTTTAAGTTTATACATATATAATAAGAGTACTAAATTATTTAGCATAAAAAATTCTAATAGTATACATTTATTATTTTTTGGGTAATTTTTTTTTTATTGTTAATGATTTAAATAATATTTATATAAAAGTAAATAATAAAATATTAATATATATACTTAAGTAACCTGCAACTTGTTAGATAGGTAATTTGTTTTTTTTTTAATTTATATTTAATAATTTAAGACAATTATAACCTATTTTAAAAAAACGGGACGATTTCGCCGCGGCACCGAATTGGCTCCCAGTAATCTAAGCCCACCTTTAGAGTTGACCCACAGATCTGCTCCCTCCACCACCAACCAGCCCAGCCACAAAAAATAATTATTATCTCCGTAACTTATGCATCTGATCTGACATTGAAATACATACTACTTGGCTTGCCTGTTGCAATCGCACGCTCCATGTGCTTCACTGACTATAGCTATTCATCATTTCTGGAATTGAAGATTCAATTAACTAACTTATATGCTTCCTTCATTTGCCCAAAGCAACAAACAACCCTCCCAGAACAAGTAGACTTAGCAACCACAATCAATATACCTAACAAACAAAGGTTTTCAAATATGTACAATCCGAGCATGGAGGAGCTAAATATAATAATACAGATGCCAATAACAAGTTTGATTTGCCCACCCCCACAAGAACTAACTACAACACACAACATTGACAAGCTTTTCAATCCTGCAGCAACCAAAAACTCATACTAATTGGTTCCCTGCCACCACCTCTTACTTGTTTAGACAGACACCATAGATTCAGATGGACCAGACCTATGCACCAACTTTGAAGCTGCTGTGTCTTCATTCTCTTCATTCAACCCAATTTGCCTGTCCTCCTTCACTTGGTTCCTGCATTTTTATAGTGTCAGGCCATTGCTCAGGAGCAAGTGACAAATCAATAAATAAATATTTGAATTGAAACACCGGATGCTCTTATTTCATTTTTTTTTTTTCAATAAGAAAAAACCAGATATGAAATGTCAAAAATCCTGTCCCTACTCCCCCTATGAGACACTAGCAGTCTGCGATTTTTTATTTTACCTCTACATCCATAGTTAAGTGGTTACATTGTCATGCAACCTACCTGTAAACCAGATCCACAACTTCATTTGCTATGGTCTATGGGATTGACTAATACAGTATTTGTATTTGTCAAGTATGGTAGCTGCTATGTCTAGCTTGACTGACAACTCGGGGAGACTAAGACCTAGACTTCCTAGTATACACAACACCAGAGGAAAGCGAAATACAAGTCAAGCAGTCAAGGAAAACAACCATATGCACCAGCACTACATAACTGTCGTGGCTTGTCACATCACAAAGACTACCTAGATCTTTCAAAAATGAAGTGAACTTCAAACAACAATAATTTCCACAACTCACATATTAGGATTCCTGAGTAAGACTAAAAATAGAACAGCAGAAAGCTGGCAGATATGAGTACCTCTGAGAGAAGGTTTCCTCAGACAGTGCCTTCTCCAGTCTTTCCTCAAAGGACATGGCATGCCAACTGACTTTCTGATCCTGCAAGTAAATAAATACCACGTGTTTGTGTTATTCCGTTCCTTTTACTTCGACTTTTGCAGCTTGAAAGAAGTGTTACTAGAAAACTAACCTCCTTATACTTGTTTGTTGAGTTGGGAATTCCATTTCCATCCCAATTTTTCTTTGGTGGTGAGGCTTCAGTGAGTAAGCTTTCATTCCAATGAGTAGCAACGAGGCCAATGATGGGTCTTTCTCCAAGTGTTTTACCAATACGAGGTTCATGGCGGGGGACAGGTGGCTTCAACCATTCAGACAAGCCCACCTCAACTTTCACCTCATATGAATCTTTTCCAGATCCTCTTCCTGATTTCCTCTCATCATAATTTGTTTTCTCAAGTGAAACTTGATCACTGTTTGCCTCATCTTCTTTTTGGGCTTTCCACTGCACGTCATTGGAACCATCACTTGGAATTGGATATACATACTCGGACCTTATCCTTGCCATCCTATTATGTAGATTACGTAGGTTGCCAGGGAATACAGTATCAGGTGTCTGCATATCATCAGAAAGCTTCAATGGTGTCGGATTAACTGACCGCCTTAAACTCTGATTTTCCAACGGTTGAGTTTCTTTATAATCCTCGTCTATGTCTCCTCTGAATGAATGTACATTATCAACACAGTCAAAATGCACAGATTTGTTCCTATGCTGAGTGCTTGCAGCATTTTCCGTGTGTATCATAAGGGCCTTGTTTGTGACATGGATACTCTCATCACCAGTGCATTTACTAGAGTTGATTGAACCACTAACTGTATCCTGAGTATTTGTGATACAACTGCAAGAAAAGGTATAAGATATTGTAAGACAGTTTACAGTTTGTCTTTAAGCAACCTTTTACATGAATAAGGAAAAGTATCTTGATTAAAGGGCTCTAATTTTTGAGTATCCAAGAACACAAGAGAATATCTGGAACGGGAAGATTACAAGTATAAAGAAGGCTAACTTCCTAATCAACCTTAATATCTTTTAGAGACTAAACTTAACTTATTGGAAGGTTGATATTTCTTTAATAATGATACCCTGTATATAGTTATCAGCAGCAACTACAAAACACCAAGAAATATTAATCTATGATAAAGATACACCCTAAAAATAAAATAAAATATACTCTGAACTCTGAAGATAAAGATATTATTCTACTTTATCCCCTATAATTAAAACTAAGATGTAGATGAACTAAGATATTGATGAACTATGATATGGATGAACTAAGATACTCATAGACTTGTATCAAATGACCTGTTAGGTGTACGCTCAGGAGAATCAACATCATTTGCCATTACGTCACGAAGTTTGGTAGGGTTATGTGCCCGTTCAGGTTGCTGTTCAATCCCAAGTTTCTTTGGTGATGCATTGGGAAGGCAAGACCGAAATTGTGAGGTTGAAGTTTTATCATTTGAGGTTGAACTTCTCAATTTGGCTGATTTATCTCTTATCTCCTCGAAAGTCTCTAGCAACATTCCAGAGGATTTAAGAAACTTAGCCTACTAGCATAAGTAATGGAGATAGTCAAAAGTCAGCAACCAAAAAAATAATTACAAAGTGCAAATCAAATGAAAGCATTGTGTAGAATGTAGATGCATCATCTAGTCCACTGTCCACTCCATTCAGCTAAGACATTGATCATAGGTTTTTTTTCTATCTCGTGGCTAGTACAAACAAATTATGGAACCATCATATCTACAATACATGAAAATAGACTTCAATATTGAACAGCAACTCAAACTGAAAATGAAAGCAAATAACATGCTCAAGTTAGTAATTAGATATATCTTAGAAAAGGAAAACACGAAGAAGACGTCTCCATAGCTAAGAAAAGTGCATTTAGAAAAAACAATCACATGGGCTCCTAGTGCGTTCTGAAACAAAGGCAAAGATAATCATTCACAAGATCCCCCTTTATTAAGGTAAGTAATTACAGAAAAATGCTGCATAAGAACACAATCCCACAAAGAATATACAGATCAGCAATACGTATACCTCATCCTTGAGCTGCTTTCGGACTTCTGGAGATCCAGAAGAAACACGTCCTCTGTCTTCGTGCTGAGTGCCCTCCCTTTCTTCAAAAAGATGTTCAGAGAGATTGCAGACAAATAAGAAAAAGTAACCACAACTTTCACGAACATAAAGGATAAAGAGAAAATTGAGCACATGGGCGTCATATCTATCTATCTATATGTGAAAAGTAAAGCTTTTTTTTTTTCTTTAGAAAGCTAGTAATCAGCTTTTTGAAAGAAAAAAAACAAGCATAGAAATGTCACCTTCGGCTATAAACAATGAAGACAAGCGGTTCCGAGATGTTAAGGCACCCTGAAGAAAAAACAGAGTGGATTAGACATGAGACAGATTCTAGGTATCAAATTGGCAGCTCTACCATCCACATGAAAGATGGTTTTTGTCCTATAAACATGAAATTCGAATGCATTAACCGGAAATCGCATATCCTCATATATAGCTCAAAGAGGCGCAAATATTGATGAAATAATCGAAATTAAGCGCAGAATTCAAGCAAATCAGGATCCAGGTTTAAGCAGTAGCTAAAAAGACGCAGTCCACAGGGAAAGGCAAAGAGGAAATGTACCGTAGGCTTGGTGGCAAGGATGGGCGGACGTGTGTGAGACCGATCGCGATCCCTGGGTCGGAAGCATGCGGAGAAGCAGCCCATGGTTCTGGAAATGGAACTGTTGAGGAACCGGAGAAGCCTTCGGCACAGAAACCTCAGCTCACGGTTCAACAGACTGCATATCATATCATTGAAGTGCGTGGATGGGTAGGGTAGGGTAGGACTAGGAGGATCGAGAAAACCCTAGCTGGCCTGCCTTTCTCTTGATTTGGCTAGGGTGGGGCTTTAATCCGTGATTATTGCATTCGGATGAGAGAGAGAGAGAGTTGTAAGGTCGTTTTTGAATTTGAACTCAATTCGACGAGGGAACAGATGTTCCTCCCAAATGAAAATAATGGATTTTCTCACTCTGTCTGCTCTGCTCTGCTTGACACGTGGGGGGCCCACCCTAATCTGCAACTAGATTAAGGTGTCAGCGATCTAATAATTAAGCCGTATTATGAATCATAAATAATGTGAATTCTATTATTTGAAAAAAAAAAATATATAATTTATGTACTATACGTTTTTCTGAAAATTCTCTCCGGATGTCAAGTCCAGATTGTTAATAATAAAAAGCAAGATTGAACATATAAATATTAGGGGCTGACCTCGCGCTACGTGCGGGCGACACACTAAAGTGTAAATGTTAATGTGTATGTAAAAGATTGAAATTTATTCCGACATGCTCCAAAACAAATACAACAAAACACTGACACCATAATGGATTGTTAAAAATAATCTGTAGTGATTTCTACAAATTCAAAGAAAAGGGGAACCCTCGAACTTTCACCATAATTACTTGAAAAACCTTCCTACACTGAACTTTGTTCATCACCAGTTGATGATCCACTTGAGCATTAACATCCTTTGAAAATTTTACTTTTTTTTT
Source organism: Clarkia xantiana subsp. parviflora (assembly GCA_036873135.1). Classification (NCBI taxonomy): domain Eukaryota; kingdom Viridiplantae; phylum Streptophyta; class Magnoliopsida; order Myrtales; family Onagraceae; genus Clarkia; species Clarkia xantiana. The sequence continues at coordinate 17,475,513 of JAPTYO010000001.1, forward strand.
TTTTTTTTTTTCAATTTCATGGTCACTACTACCTTCACCGTTAGAGTCTCCGCAAAAACAGAATCGAGCCAGGAAATTGTACCCATTCAGATGCTACTACATATAGTCCTGTAAGGGCAATAACATAACTTCAATGAAAGCTCTGAGGACAAATAGTTATAAAGAAAAAAAATTATTATTATAAATAGTTACAAATATAATAATATTTTTTTGGTAAATAATATATTTCTTATTTACTTTATCAACTTATATTTAGTTACTTATTACAATAATATTTGTAATAAATATTATAAATTTATTTTTATTAAAATGCTCAATTTTAATGGAAAAAGAAATGTTCATAATCCAAACAAAGTAATACAACTCGAGAGAATGGGTGTTTAAAAACTTATATCATGAATTAACATCATTATTTATTGGTTTAAATGTACTTTTCATACCATAAGTGATGGATATACGCCCAATTTGAACCCGTTGACTTCCGAACCGTTGTATTTTATCATCCCATTATTGATTGTAAATCGAAACTTCAACCCGAACACTTCGCGAGAACACCAACGGCGCGGACGAGGCCGAAGCGCTCGTCCGGCCGAGTCAAACTCACCTAGGTGAGGTTGGGTGGCCACACCCGACCTCCCCTAGGGGAGATCGGGTCAGCCAACCCGATCTCTCCTAGGAGAGATCGGGTCGGCCAACCCGATCTCTCCTAGGAGGGATGGGGTTGGCCAACCCCATCCTCCCTAGGAGGGGTTGGGTGCCCTCACCCAACCCCTACCCTCGGGGGTTGGATTTCCCCTCCCCCCAAGGGCCCCGGCACCATTTTTGGACTCCCATACTCGGTTTACTCCGCCTACCTTCTCCGTATCCTAAGGTCTTAATTATGCGTTTAAAGGTTAATTAACTGTGTTTAGAGGTTAACAATGTCATTAAGCCACCTTAATGACACCGTTGCCTATAAATACCCCACCTCCACAATTCATTTAATCATCTTGGCAATTTGGATAATTTTGCTCTGACATCTCTCTAGCTTTATCTCTCTAAAAACGATACTGACTTAGGCATCGGAGAGGGTTCATCAGGCACCACCCCCCCCCCCCCTCTGTGCCTGGTATTGCCCCTTCTGCAGGGCGAAAGGAGAAGAGAGGCTAAGGAAGGAAGGAAGGAAGGAAGGACGCAAGCTAAGACAGTGCAACCCAAGAGCACCGGATCACCCACATCTCCAGTGAGGAACGAGATTTGAGCCGACCACCCGTTGACCCTGATCTCGGAACCTAACACTTGGCGCCGTCAGTGGGCTTCGGACAGAAAGCCTGGCTATAACACGAGCAATGACGAACAGCAGGGTGTCTAGGCACCACCGCCCACCTGGGGGCAACAGGCGAAGGAGAGAGCCCATACCCCAAGGAAGGCAGCCTAACCCGGGAAAGCAGCCAATGCAACCAGAACCACAAGAAATCCCACAGCCTCCTCAACAGAACAACCAGGAGGGAGGACCCTCACGCCCAGCTGGGGCTGAGTCCTCCACAGCCTCCACACCCCTGGCAAGGAGGCCACAGAGAGAAAGAGAACAACATGGAATGCCATCCCTGAACACAGCACCCCCTGAGGGATATTATTATGAGGCGCAACCCCAAGGGTACCCGCATGGGATGCCGGCCCAAAGGAATGGCAACCGCGCCCATACAACATACGCAAGGCCGGCATACACCCAGGGGACACACACTGAAGCTCATGAAGAGGAACAGATCCCAACGGAAGGGCACCACTCGTACCCTCGAGCAGGGCAGCGAGAGGAGCAAAGAAGAAATTACCAGCAGCCACCCCCAGAGGGAAGGCAACAATTCGTGCCTCCTAGGCAACAGCAGAGCGCAAGGGCTTACACCCCACTGGGGGAGGAAAGACAAGCAAGACCTCCAAGGAGGCAAGAATTCTATGAAGCACCCCAGCAGGGACACCAAGGATACACCTACAGTCCGTATCAATACGGACAAGGGATCCCGGCGAGCCCCATCTACAACTACGGAGGCCATCAGAGAAATTACACTCCGACGCCGATATTGATCACTCCAGAGGAAATAGAGGCAATGATAACCCGGAAAATGAATGAGTCAAAGAAAACCAGCTTGCATTGTCTAAGTGACAAAACGAACCACCCTTTCACAAGGGAACTGGAGATGAACATGGTGCCAGACTCCCTGCACACAGTGCAAATTGCAAAGTACAATGGGAAGGGAGACCCCCTAGAGCATATCCAACAGCATGATGCCTCTCTATTTGGGAGGACCACTGATGAAAGGTACAAGGCACTCTTGTTCCCCAACACCCTATCAGGGTGGCCTCACACTGGTTCTTCAGCCTACCCTCTGAAAGCATCCACTCATGGGAGCAGCTAAAGGCGAAGTTTCTGCAGAGATATCTAGGGGAGAGAAAACTCCTCAAAGGAACAGGCTCCATCGATGATGTGAAACAAGAGTACGATGAATCTTTGGCCAGTTACTACACTAGGTTCAATCAAAATATCGCAGACATCCAGGGCGACATCACTAAGGGTGAGATAATACGAGCCTTCATCAGAAACCTAGGCCGATTCGGGTCCACACTGGCAGAAAAGATGGCCAAGAAGCCAGCAAGCACCCTAGAGGAGCTTGCAGGAAGAGTCAAAACTCATATAGACCTGGAGAGGCACAGGGCAAGTAAGAAAGCCAAGATTCAAGTAGCCAAGGAAGACAATGCAAAGCCGAACAAAGGAAAGCCACCACAAGCACCTCAGCACACAAGGCAGCAGGAATGGCGTCCTCCCCAGCAAAGAAACCAAATGGGCGAACCACTAAAGCCCAGAGAAATAAATGTCATCAAGTTCGTTCCATTGAACGCCACTCCAGCTACTGTCCTCAAAGAGATGCGGAATCAGAAGCTCTGGTCACCCCCTGCAAGGTGGAGAGCCCCAATGGTGGGGAATCACAAGGATAGATGGTGCGATAACCATGAAGCTTACGGGCACGACACGAACGAATGCTTCAGCCTAAAGCTAAGCATCAACAACGCCATCCAAAGGGGAGACCTAAAGCAGTTCGTGGATCATGGGGGCAACAGCATGCAGCTAGGGCCATCACACAGAGACAAGGGCAAAGGCAAAGTAGACTACAATCCTCCACCCAACAAGAGAGGAACCATAAATATGATACACGGGGGAGCAGCGTCAGGTGGCCCAACTGCTAACGCAAGGGAGGTTTACGCTTCCAAATTGAGTTCAGTGCCAAGGTGGAGAAAAAGACCAAGAGAAGGTGAAGAACTGAAGATTGAATTCTCAGAGAAGGACAAGAGCCACATCGTCTTCCCACATGACGATGCTCTAGTCATAACAATAGACATTGATAATTTTGATGTAAAGCGAATATTGGTGGATGGGGGCAGCTCAGCTGATCTCCTAAGCTTGAGAGTCCTAGAAGAAATAGGGAAAACCAAGGCAGACATCAAACCAGTCAACTTCCCTCTAGTTGGCTTCTCAGGGGCAACAAGCTACCCCCTGGGAATGATAACCCTGCCGGTGACCATGGGCCAAGGATGGACACAGCTGAAGGTGAATGTTAACTTCTTGGTGGTTGAAAGCCTGGGAGCCTACAATGGGATCCTAGGAAGGACAACCATAAACCCATACGAAATCGTGCCATCCACCGTACACCAGAAGTTGAAGTACATCACTGAGAATGGAGTCGGAGAAGTCCTAGGTGATCAGCGCACCGCAAGGCAGTGCTACGTCAACTCCATGAGACGTGGATCACACGGGACAGACACAGTAGCAGTGGTCATGGTTGGAGCCAATCAAGATAGAAAGAAGAAGGGAAGGAGACAAAGGCAAGGAAAGATCAAGAATGGAGTAGCACTCCGTTTGAGCAGGCAGTTTTTTCAAACAGTGCCTAAAAGGAGACACATGAGCAAGGCCGTGAAGGTGACAGCCATACCTTGGCAGCCAGAAACCATAGAGGGAAAGAGAACAAGGGACTCCATCATAAGAGGCTTTCGGTACATCGATGATATCAAGCAAATGCCGCAGGAGCCTATATCAAGCTATTTCCAGAGATTCTCCAGTTATGGTGCCAATTTGGACATCACAAGAGGAGAAGCCGTCAAAGCATTCATTAGAAACATGCATCCAAACTCATTTGAGGCCTATGGAGGGCTTTATGAGTTGATCATGACGAGCACGATGAGAGAGCTCAAAGAAAAGCTGGACAAGGCATTTGCAAAGGAGATGGAGCAACTGGATGAAGTCCCGGAGAAGGAAAGAGAAACTGATACACTGGGAGGAAGTGTAAACTTCACATTCACACCCCTTACAGTGACCATAGAAGAAATCTTTCACAAGGACCTCAAGGAGGAGCTACCCACATGCAGGGAGGAGGGCAAGGCCTTCCTAAGAAGAGATGCACAGGGATGGTGTGAATACCACGGGACATGGGGGCATCAGACCAACCATTGCATGGTGCTGAAGATAGAAGTGGAGGAAATGATTCACAGTGGAGGCCTGAAGGAGTACGTGGCAAAAGACAAATTGACCACCCCATATCCTTAGTTTCGTATTTAGTACTTAGCATGTTCAAGCTTTCCAAGTTTTTCAAAAACAACTTTTGAGAAGGAGAACTCAAGAAGTTACTCCAACTCTACAACTATCTTTGATTTCCTCCAAAGGGTGTCTTGACCCATCCAAGGCACCCCATCTGTACAAAAAACATGAATACTCTTAAGAGAGTAGAATTTCCTTCAAAGGCATTTTCCAATGAATGTGGTGGTATAATCATGAAGTTATCCTTACACAGATATGACGTCAAGTCAACGACAAGGTTCAACGCCCCCAAGAGCGTATCTTGAGAGTAGTACTTATACTACGACACTCGACGCCCCCAAGAGCGTATCTTGAGAGTAGTTTTCATACTACGACACTCGACGCCCCCAAGAGCGTATCTTGAGAGTAGTATTCATACTACGACCCTCGACGCCCCCAAGAGCGTATCTTGAGAGTGGTTTCCAAAAACTACGAATTTCGACGCCCCCAGGAGGGTATCTTGAGAGTAGTATTCATACTACGACCTTCGACGCCCCCAAGAGCGTATCTTGAGAGTAGTTATTACACTACGACCTTCGACGCACCAAGAGCGTATCTTGAGAGTGGTTTCCAAAAACTACGAATTTCGACGCCCCCAGGAGCGTATCTTGAGGTAGATTTGCAACCTACCAGATTCGACGCCACCAAGAGCGTATCTTGAGGTAGAAAAAACACTACCAGATTCGACGCCCCCAAGAGCGTATCTTGAGGTAGATTTCAAACTACCAGCTTTGACGCCCACCAGGAGCGTATCTTTGGTCTAACCTGTGCCCTCCAGGAGCCTATCCTGTGAAACGTTAAGTGCCCTCCGAGAGCCTGTCTCGTGAACAGTTTTCGACGCCTACCAGGAGCGTATCTTTGGTCTAACCTGTGCCCTCCAGGAGCCTATCCTGTGAAACGTTAAGTGCCCTCCAAGAGCCTGTCTCGTGAACAGTTTTCGACGCCTACCAGGAGCGCATCTTTGGTCTAACCTGTGCCCTCCAGGAGCCTATCCTGTGAAACGTTAAGCGCCCTCCGAGAGCCTGTCTCGTGAACAGTATTCGACACCAACCAGGAGCGTATCTTTGGTCTAACCTGTGCCCTCCGGGAGCCTATCCTGTGAAACGTTAAGTGCCCTCCGAGAGCCTGTCTCGTGATCAGATTCGACGCCCACCAAGAGCGTATCTTTGGTCTAACAATACCACATATACCATTTAAAGGGTATCAGAAGAGAACGTTACACCATTATTGAGAAGGATCCCATGAGAAGGTAATTTCAAAGTAAAGTGTTATGAAGAACACATAATGTTTTTTCTTGATGAAATAGCAGGTATGGTATGAAGGAAAACACGAAAGAAGGATAAGTAAAGAAAACACACCAAGAGAAGAGTCCATAATCAAAGGGATATATACAAAAGCATGAGAAGCACTAATGTAAAGCCAAGTGAACCACATAGTCAACATCACAATACGACAAAGGAAAGCAACACCAAACACCATAACAATCCTAAAAGATACTCAACCCATTAAAGGGGAGAAGGAGTATAGTTATATATACAAGGATAGCACGATGTAAGCACATCAATCAGAACCTTCGGGAGAGTCACCCTCACCCCCTGAAGCTGAACCACCGGCAGAGATGGATGAAGAGGAGGAGTCTGAAGTACCGATCTCCACAGGTGTAGCATCCACCTGTGTAGGGGCAGGCTCGTCTGCAACAGCAGCCTGACCCCTCAGAACAGCCATGTAGCCAGTGGCGTATGGCCCAAAGTCACCAAGGTCACCAACTGGAAACTGAGGATCAATGCGGAAAATATGATCAACCTGATACTCACCAAACTGGTTCATCTCCTGAGTGAGACGCGCGCTATAATCAGCAGTGAAGGCAGAGGAAGCCTTGTACTCAGACACTGCGACAGTCCTCTCCTCTGCCCGGCACCTAGCCTCCAACTTCCGCAACTCCTCGGAGTGGAGTGAAGATGCAACCTCAGCCTCCCGGCGTAAACTACCTACGGTAGTCTCAAGCAAGGACACTTGGTCCCTGAGCTCCTGCATCTTTAAATCAGATAAGCGCGCCTTCTCAGCAGCAGTGGCGAGCTCCGCCTTCAGAGAGACCTGGCTGTCCTCAAGGGTCTTCTTCTCGTCAGATAACTCGAGCACGAGTGATGACATGTTCACCATGTCAGACATACCCTAACAATTCAAACAAGGGATGAGTAACCGACAGACAACCAATATGAAAGTATAAAGAAGAAAGCAAGGAACAACTCACAGGTGCATAACGAGAGAGTACACCCTGAACAAAGCGCCGAGTCTCTCCAGGAGACTTGGGCTGAGCGACACGATCGCCAGGGGGGATGGCACCGCGAAGTACGCGGATGCCAACCTCAGGAGTCCGCAAAGAGGAGCTGCTATCAAGGTGGAACTCCTTCAAACCGGCGAAAGGAGTCCACTCAGACCCAATAACATCTTCATCAGTAAGACGTGCGAAATCCTTCCGACTCAAAGTCGGAGGCCCACCTACACAAGCGAAGCAAGTCAAAGGAAAATATAAACATAGAAGGATCAGTAACAAGGTAGAGATCAAACCTGAGGACCGCGCCCTCGGCTGGGGGGCAGGGGAACCACCACCAACAGGTCGCTTCCCTTTGTCAGCCAGGGAAGGCACCTCTTCGACCACCATCTCCTTATCACGAGATAGGGTCGGGGGACGAGCAACAGGCGAAGCAGGATCCGCAGCTTTCTTCCTCTTAGCAGCCGAGGCCCCGGCCTCAGAATCAGATCTCCGCGGCTTAGACTTGGAAGGTCCAGAGTCTCTGCCTACGGAGACAACCCTTTCGGTCACCAAGGGGGAGCGCCCTAGCAATGTAAGAAAAACAAGATAAGGAAAACACAAAGTATACCATAAAGAAGCAAATAGGAGGAAGCATACCAGAGGCCCCAGCCTTCTTCCCAGGCATGGGGGATTTCTTCAGAGTGGAGCTAGAAGGAGCCTTCCTCTTGCTCAGGTCAACAGGTGCTCCCTGCACGTTATAGGTTTTTCCATGAAACCAACCTACAAAGGAAGAGCAGAAGGTAAATAAAGATGAGAAGACCAAGTAACATACCGAACCCCCGGAGTCAGGAGTCAAACTGATCCCGGCCTCGTAAAGATCCGTCTCAGTCACTAAGGACACGGGACAGTACGATCGAGTCCTGTTGCTCTCATGAATGATCTTCATAGTCTCCAAATCAACGGAGGAGAACTCCCCAAAAGCAGGCCAACCATCCGACCGATCTTCATTCAAGACCGACCAAGTGACGTATCGATCCGTAATGAAGAAGTAATGCTTGGCCCAATGACTGGCCGAGTTGTCGCTCCGGGCCACGAAGCGAAGAGAGGTATCCCACTCGACCCCACTCAACCCGAAATCAGCAAATCGGGGATCCTTGAAGGTCGGATGGCGAGTTACGAAGCTCGCAAACCCCACCTTCGTCTGGTACTGGAACCGGTAGAAACATCGGAACAGAACAAGGGAGTACTTCCAGGAGTACCAATGGCACAACACCCGGAAGCCCACCCAGACACGGAGGGCACTGGGGGCAAGGTTCACAGGAGAAATCCTGAAGAACCTGCTGAACTCTATGAGGTCATCGCAGTAAGGCAACCTCAACCCAAATCGAATCTGGGAGGGGTACACGACGACCTTCCCTCTAGGAGGCTCCGTCACCGTCTCGCGGGTATTCCCCAAGGAGGGGAGGAAAGGATATAGAGGCTCATCTAAGGGACAGATATCTCCTAAGGTAACGTGCTCATTGTAATCGGACCTAGTTAGGTGGTTCTCCGACAGGGCAGCGAGACCTAAGGCAAAGGTAGCAGGAAATCCCAAAGTTCGAATCAAGTTTCGACCAACACCCCGCTCAGATCGCAACACTAAGCTAATGATAGGAAAGAAAGTAATGCGACAAAAAAGAAGAGAAAAAGAACTCACTCATCCTTCGGAGGATGTAACGCCTCTGTAGAGTCTGTGTGCGCGGACACCACCAGGAATACAGTACCTGCCACGACACGACAGATATCAAGACAAGAAAATTTCCGAAAAACCGGAAATACTCTGACACTCGACCAACGACAACAATCAAAGATTCGAAGATACCCAACAAAGATAGCCAACATGAGCCAAGGACACCACAACAACCAAATCGAATAATTTTATCCGAACCTAAAGTCGGTTTTCGGGCAAAATTTCCGTTACGCCCTCCAACGAAGATCAACACACCAACGGCGATACAATATCAAATTCAAAACCGGGATAGTTTAACCGGACAAGAAACTATCTCCGGGCGACCGGCAAAATTTTTCCAAATCCACAACTACCTACGGCTACCCACGGCAATCCCACGTTCAACCAAATTCCGGCAATCAAGCATCGGCAATCAAGTATCAACAATTCAAAAAATCGACATTTTACGCGGTAACGGGAAGGAAAAGAGTGGACCTTCGGAAAACCCGACCCGATATGATAAACGGGTCCGGAATTCGAATTTGGGCGTTGCCGGAAATCAGCCCCACGTCGAGAATGGTCCGCCGCCGCCGTCGCCGGAGCAGAGTCCAGTCGCCCCACCGTCGTCACGTGCCGGTGATGTCTGGCCAATGTCGCCGCCCCCCGTCGATCGTCAGCACAGCCCCGTCGTCGTCGCCGTGCCCCGTCGACTGTTAGCCCAGCGCCGTCGTCGCCAATCGGGCCTCCTGCCGCCTCCGCGTCGCCGTTGGCTGCTGTCCGCCTGAAGCCACGTCGCCGCCTCCGTCCGAGCTCCCTCCTGTCGCCAGTCCCGGCTGAGCCGCTGGTCGGATTTCTGGTTCCTCACCGGAAATTTCGGCCGGCCCTTACCTTGGGTGTGCTCCCAATTTTTTCTTGCTCTCCAAGGGTGAGTAAAGAGGGAAGATGGTGGCTATGGTGACTAACTAAGGTATTTTTCAAACTCTCCTCTATATTTGAAAGATGATAGGGTTTTTTAAAGAGTTTTAACCACCACCCTCCATTTACCTTTAAATGAGATCCAAGGGCTAGAGAAAAACCATCACTTTTATCCCTCTTTAACTATGGCTAAGTATATCTCCATACTTAGAAAAACTATCAAGTTAGACTTATTCTTGAGCATCCCATACCTAGGAAAAAATTTTAAGCCAAAATTAAATTTTCCTCACTTAGGCAAAATCCCAGCACGAAATTGAAGCATAAGTCAGTTAGTTGCATTCGTATTGCATCCCTATGCGAGCATGTATTTTTTGAGTACACGCCTGTAGCAAAGGTAGATTTATTACTCCCACCTCAGACGGACGCGTGCTTAGGCACACGTCCGCGCTACTCTAACGTTTACAACTCCTCTATCTCATAAGGCAGGGGGCAAAGTCGGAGACGCGCATCCATGGGTAAGCAAGCATTCAGACGAAAGGTAAAACCCCGGTTTCAAATGGCGCGTATCATACCATCCTGAAATAGAGTCAATCAAGGGTTAGGCCATTGGTTGACTCGGGGGCATGTGATGGATATACGCCCAATTTGAACCCGTTGACTTCCGAACCGTTGTATTTTTATCATCCCATTATTGATTGTAAATCGAAACTTCAACCCGAACACTTCGCGAGAACACCAACGGCGCGGACGAGGCCGAAGCGCTCGTCCGGCCGAGTCAAACTCACCTAGGTGAGGTTGGGTGGCCACACCCGACCTCCCCTAGGGGAGATCGGGTCAGCCAACCCGATCTCCCCTAGGGGAGATCAGGTGGACCAACCCGATCTCTCCTAGGAGAGATCGGGTCGGCCAACCCGATCTCTCCTAGGAGGGATGGGGTTGGCCAACCCCATCCTCCCTAGGAGGGGTTGGGTGCCCTCACCCAACCCCTACCCTCGGGGGTCGGATTTCCCCTCCCCCCAAGGGCCCCGGCACCATTTTTGGACTCCCATACTCGGTTTACTCCGCCTACCTTCTCCGTATCCTAAGGTCTTAATTATGCGTTTAAAGGTTAATTAACTGTGTTTAGAGGTTAACGATGTCATTAAGCCACCTTAATGACACCGTTGCCTATAAATACCCCACCTCCACAATTCATTTGATCATCTTGGCAATTTGGATAATTTTGCTCTGACATCTCTCTAGCTTTATCTCTCTAAAAACGATACTGACTTAGGCATCAGAGAGGGTTCATCAGGCACCACCCCCCCCCCCTCTGTGCCTGGTACTTCCCCTTCTGCAGGGCGAAAGGAGAAGAGAGGCTAAGGAAGGAAGGAAGGAAGGAAGGAAGGAAGGAAGGACGCAAGCTAAGACAGTGCAACCCAAGAGCACCAGATCACCCACATCTCCAGTGAGGAACGAGATTTGAGCCGACCACCCGTTGACCCTGATCTCGGAACATAACAATAAGTTTGGGCAATTTCTGCTTTTGGTACCACTTGTTTTTCTTTCGTCTAGTTTTGGTACCAAATGTTTGGACGAAGTATACTTTTCATACATCCGTTAACTTTCCGTTAGTTTTTCTGTTAAAAGGTCATGTGTCGTGCACATGACCGCCCTAAACTTTTGAATTTGTTTCAACTTAGTCCATCTAATGCATCCCTAACTTTTATTTTGGTCAATTTAGGGCTAAAATGAACAAAATAAAAGTTAGGAATGCATTAGATGGACTAAATTGAAACAAATTCAAAAGTTTAGGGCGGTCATGTGCACGGAACATGACCTTTTAACAGAAAAATTAACGGAAAGTTAACGGATGTATGAAAACTATACTTTTTCCAAACGTTTGGTATTAAAACTATACGCAAAAAAAACAAGTGGTACCAAAAGCAGAAATCACCCAAACTTATGGTATGAAAAAGTACATTTAAACCTTATTTATTTTTAGATTTGTTGGATCACGGTAGGAACTCCGGTTACGGTGATGGATTCCTTAGCTCCTCGCAATCCTGCAGAAGGGGAATAGAGGGCGGTGGCCCAGAATCCCTCTCCGATGCTTAACGTAAGTACGGTGATCAAGCAAGCAATATGTGAGTGTGTAAAAAACGTAACCCTAACCTGTGATAACTTCCCTCCTTTTATAGGGGGAAGGTTATCTCAGTTACCTGATTAGGCGGTTGGATTGTGATCCACTATCCCAAATATCTCGCCGTATATCTTGCCACGTATCTGTACAGTTATATGTATCCCACAAATCTCGCCCATTATACCACCACTGTAATCATGGCGAGATTTCCGGGATTGTGCCCTTACTGGTGAGTCTCGATCATTATCGGAGACTCCCAAGTTGCGTCGTTGAGGATTCGGTGTCGGGGAGTGGTGTCAACTCCCATATCGGGACCGACTACGTCCAGGTCCGATATCTTCGGGGCTCTCCCCTATCGGGGCCATGCTTACTCGGGGCCATTCAATGTCGGGGCCTCCTTCCGTCGGAGCCCTTAGCCTTCCAGCAGCCCAGCTCCTAGCCCAACGGGCCTAGTCGCCGTTTGCCAATCGTTAAGGGGCCTAACGGCCTCAGCCGGGGCCCATCATTTGCCCCCAAGACGTGAGGGACTTGTGGTGCATCGCGTCTTTCAGTATCGGACCCTTCAACATCCCAGTCGGGGGTCTTTATTTAAAACGTTGGAGGCCATTGCCCTACTTTTGTCGGAGGCCTTTGCCTCGGATCTCTTCAAGATCTTTGGCCATCTCTCCAGCCTGGATTCGAGGGGATTTCTTGATCAGACCAGCATTAAATGCTGATAGGAGGTGAAGGAACGTCTCGGGTTCTGCACGCCTGTTTTTTGAAAAAGCACTTTTCAACCGCCCCGGTACGTCATCATTCCTGTTTTATCTGTCCCATGCGTCCTGACGGTTCAGATTGAAACCGTTTCGCCTTCTTCGAATTAGCACGTTTCCCTTTGGACGATTCTGATTGAATCGTTTTGAATTCTATGGCTCAGATTGCCCACCCCTTCAGTTCTCTTTTCCTTTTCTTCTTTGATCTTCTTAGGTTTCAATTTCCCCTCTTCCTTCCCTCGACGATTTTCAGCCGAGGGATTTGCCACCAACAGCGGGTCTTCTCCTGTTGGATCACCTTTCGTCTTCAAGTATCTCAAGAACTCGCTTGCGCCTATTAACTTCGATAGGGCTTGCGTAGAATGTGGTATCTTCGAATCCTCCTTCGGGGCTCGCTATCCCTACGAGCAGTTCCAATTCAATCCTCGCGACACCCGGGTTACACTCCCCAAAGGAGACGAGGTATTCATCTCCCCAGGGCAAATTCGTGCGGGAATCCGACTCCCTTTTTGTCCCAGTTGGGTGGAGTTATGCAACCATTACAAAACTTATCCCACGACCTTCTCTCCACACGCGATCCGTACATGGATTGCCTTCCAGGTGTGGTGTGATATCAACAAAGAGGACTGGAGCTATACTCTGGAGCTTTGGCGGGTCCTCTACAAGATGACCTGTAACAAGGATGGGGTCTGCTCTTTTACCCCCCGCCAGCCCGAGGGGACCGACGAGCAGTATAAGGAGATGGGCTGGGATAAGAAGGTGTCTTGGAAGATTTGCAAGGAACGAGCCATCATCCACGATAAGGGGCATGACAACGCTAATTGGAAAGAACAATACTTTTTCATCAAACCTGGTCCCATCGAATGGCCGAAGACTGTCGTGGAAGCTGATCCTCCTGTGCCCTTCCGTACATGGTCGGAGCAGACCAAGAGGGCCTTGATGCTCATCCAGGCCCGTCGCTGGGAGGAGGGTTATCAGCCCTTCGAGGCCACTTCTGTCACTGACCGACAGCGGATAAAAATTTCCATTATGCTGATTGATCCCGAAGCTGGGGGAAAGATTCGTGATGGCCCTTCCAATGTAATTTTCTGGGTAATCTTCTAATTATTTTTTGTTTCCACTGCTTACAGCCCATCGAACATCGCTGACCGCCCATCTGTTTCAGGAGGATACCGATGCCTCCCATTCGCTGAAGCGTAAGAAGAAGTCCTCCTCCAGGAGAAAGTCTTCCGCTGCGTCGGAGCCGTCTCGGAAGAAGACGAAGACCTCTGAGGCACCAAGGTCTGCCCCCACACCCGAGGGGCAGACTAATGCGGACGTGGTTAGGGCCGCCTTCGGCGTCCGTTCCGAAAAGGAAGGTAAGGAAGTTTTTCATGCTATAAAAAGATATAGAGAGTTAGTTCCTCAAGACCTTCAGGCCTCCGACATGGAAGGGCGGATCAGGGATGTCAAGAATATCCTCCGAGGGGAAACTCCACACGTTCTCGAAGCGGGTTGCTATGACTTTTTTGGCTGCGAGAGATATGTGGAGCGTTGTCTGATTTGGTATACCGATGTCAATTTACTTCCTCACCTTGTTCGCCCCGCTGCAGGTCACACAGACGTCGCCCCTGCTGCACCTGCCTCAGACTCCGTGCCTGCAGCGGAGCCGGGGGTGGAAGATGCCCCGACGGAAGTCCGTGGCGAATTCGGTCGGGTGATTAGCTTGGAGGACTCCCCTTCCGAGGACCAAGCTGAGGAGGAAGGCCTAATCCTCCGAGGAAAATCGAGGTCGACTCCTGCTAAGTCACCTGGTAAGGAGACGTCCCCGCTCCCCTTCGCGCCACCATCGTCACCAGTTAGGGGCGCGACTCCCGAAGCCCGGATAAGTGAAGATGGGGGGACTCGTCTGGTAGTACCTCCATTCCCCTTGGATGGGGACTACTACCAGGCCTTCTCTTCGGATCAAAGTGCCGAGCCTTGGAGACCGGTGGAGTCTCTGCAGGGGATTCCCCTACGTCGGGGGTGCCAGGAGGAGAACCTGGCCCTGCACCTGGTGTCGGGCTCGATCCCGCCCTCACTGAGGCACCCCCTTTCTCGGAAAGGAGAGGACATCAAGGCGGACATCCGTCAAATGGCCGTCCGTCGGATAGAGGTAGGTTACACTTTGCTTTTATTCATCTGGAAGTATTCCGATTTTTAAATACTAAGCTGTACTTGTCCTCAGGAAATGGCGGACCAGGATCGTTGCTTCGGCTACATCCTGTCCCTGCAGGAGGCTTTGGAGCAAGAACGGGCCAACTCCAACCTCGAGAGCTTGACCAAGCTCCAGGAGGACCTAGCTGCCTCCGAGGCGTCAAGGCTCCGAGCGGAGGAGGGCAGAAAGCAGGCCGAAGAAGGTTGGCAGCGGGCCGAGGAGGTTAGGCGGCAGGCCGAGGAGTGTAAGCAGCAGGCCGAGGAGGGTAGGGCCAAGCTTGCTCAAGAGGCCCAATCCCAGCAAAGGCAGATTCTAAGCCTTGAGAGCTCGCTTAGGCGGGAGCAGCAAGCGGCCTTGGCTGATCGGAGCCAGGCTGCCTTCGATAAAGCAGAATTGAAAGAAACTGCTGAGCGGCTGAAGCTTGAGAAGCAGAGGGTCATCGCGGAGCTGGAGGAGGCAAAGGCGGAGCATTCCGCCCAAATAGCAAACGCGAAGGTCCAGGGCCGCGAAGAATATCGGAGCTCGGAGGACTTCAAAGCAGATGCGGCGAAGCATTGTCAGGAGGATTTGCAGAATGCCCTCCTTGACATTGTCGAAGAGCTTAACGAAACCTACGGGGACTCCATCGACTTGAGGAAGTCCGAGATTCTCGGCCGAGCCGCAGAAAGGTACTTTAGCCTCCCGTCGGAGAGCTCCTCTGAAGACGCCGACGACCCCCCTACAGATCCCTCTGAGCCTGCCCCTCCGAAGCCCTCTGAAGATCCAGCATCCGAGGACCGAGCTTAATCTGTTACAACTTAAGTCCTTGTAGTTTTTTATCGTTATCTTTCTCGTATGGAACTCCTTAGGCCTCTGAGCCTTTTATTAATATCATCTCCAACTACATTATATTCTTCATAACGCTTTTATCGGACCCTAAGAACCTTAAGGCTTTCCGTCGTCCTAAGACGCTTTTAATCGAACCTTAAAAACTTAAGGAATTTTCGGACGTCCTATGACGCTTTTTATCGAACCTTAAAAACTTAAGGATTTTTCGGACGTCCAATGACGCTTTTTAATCGAACCTTAAAAACTTAAGGATTTTTCGGACGTCCAATGACGCTTTTTAATCGAACCTTAAAAACTTAAGGATTTTTCGGACGTCCAATGACGCTTTTTAATCGGACCTTAATAACTTAAGGATTTTTCGGACGTCCAATGACGCTTTTTAATCGGACCTTAATAACTTAAGGATTTTTCGGACGTCCAATGACGCTTTTTATCGGACCTTAATAACTTAAGGATTTTTCGGACGTCCAATGACGCTTTTTAATCGGACCTTAATAACTTAAGGATTTTTCGGACGTCCAATGACGCTTTTTAATCGAACCTTAAAAACTTAAGGATTTTTCGGACGTCCAATGACGCTTTTTAATCGGACCTTAATAACTTAGGAATACTTTGATCAGAAGTAACCTCTTTATTGATTGATGTCTTTAACATAGAATGCACCACTCAGGGCGACTTAATTACATCTTCGCGCCTCTTCGGACGACTTATTTGTCAAACATGACATTTCTTCAGATGCTCACCACTAAAGGTGTTTCTTAATACCTTGCCATCGAGGTCTTCTAACTTGTAAGCATTCGGGGCCGGCATGCCTACGATCTTGTAAGGCCCTTCCCACTTCGGGGACATCTTGTTGATCCGATCTTGTAGGGCGAACTCATTCCGACGTAGGACCAGTTCTCCCGCGTAGAACTGTCGCGACTTGACCTTCCGATTGTAGTACCTGGCCGTCGCCAAACGCATCCGAGCTTGTGCTATGTCGGCCTCCAGCCGTTTTTCCTCTAGCAAGGATAACTCCAGGCGCCTTGTTTCGTCATTCGTCAAAGGTCCTATCCTGGCTCTTTCTGGATTTGTCGAAGGCTCATAGCTTCTGGTTCGATGGGACGCCACAGCGATTTCCACGGGAGCGACCGCCTCCGTCCCGTAAACAAGTGCAAACGGGGTTTCACCTGTTGACCGCTTGGGTGTCGTTCGGACCGCCCACAATACGTTCTCTAGTTCGTCCAGCCATTTTCCGTCCAAAGCATAAACCCTCTTCTTCAAGCCCTCCATCACGATTTTATTGGCAGCCTCCACCTGCCCATTGGTCTGAGCGTGATGGACGGATGCTGTCCGATGCTCGATACCAAACTCGTCTAGAAACCTCTCCAACTGGGCCCCATTAAATGGAGGACCATTGTCGCTGATGATCACCTTCGGCACCCCATATCTCGACAAAATTCGGGTCTGAAGGAACTTGATAATATGTCCTGCTGTTGTCTTGGCTAACGGCTTAGCCTCGATCCACTTCGAGAAGTAGTCAATCGCGACAAGCAAATGTGTGCACTGGCTCTTCGCTTTCGGAAGGGGTCCCACCAGGTCAATGCCCCACTGTGCGAAGGGCCAAGCACTCCCAATGGGCATCAAATCGGCAGCGGGGGCTGTGATATTCGAAGCATATCTTTGACACGCGTCACAGGATCGAACAAGCGCCGTTGCTTCCTTATTCATCGTAGGCCAATAATATCCCAAGTTCAACGCCTTCCTCAGGATGGATCGAGCACCTTCGTGACAGGCTGCGACTCCTTCATGCAATTCTCTCAGAATCCGAGTTGTATCGGGCTCGGCCACGCATTTCAAGAAAGGCGTCGAAAGCAGACCCTTCTTGTACAACTGGTTATCCACCATCGCGTAATTAATTGACATTCGTCGCAGTCGCTCCGCTGCCACTTTTTCTTCAGGAAGTGCCCCCGTAGTCAAGTACACAATTATCGGGGTCATCCAAGTGGATTCCTCCTCTGACCCTGTTCCGATAGCGCACACCTCCGACGGATCGGTGGTCGATAGAATCACCTTCTCCAAGAAGTGTACCTTCCGACTCTCTTCCAAAGGTGCCCCCAAGGCATATTTGCTCAAGGCATCAGCCTCCACATTCTCTTCCCTCGGAATTGCCTCGATATCAAAGCTTTTGAAGCTCTCTTTTAAGGTCCGAGCCTCTTGAAGGTACTTCTTCATGATCGGGTTCTTTGCTCCATATTGCCCTCGGACCTGATTTACAATCAGACTTGCATCACACTTCACCCTCAAATGTTCGACTCCAGTGCCTTTTGCGATTTTTAGCCCCGTTATGAGAGCTTCATACTCCGCCTCGTTATTGGTGGCTCTAAATGTTAGGGCCAATGCATATCGAAGTGGCTCTGCCCCACCTGGCGAAATCAATACGAACCCCGCACCCGATCCATCCGAGCTTGAGGAGCCATCCGTGTACAACTCCCAGGTGTTCTCCTTATTCGGCTGTTCCGACTGCTCCGCCGTCGGGACTTCTTCAGTATTCCCGGTTGCCCCCTCTACTGTTTCCGTTGCTTCAGGATCGGGAATAGTAGATTCGACTATAAAGTCGGCCAATGCCTGCCCTTTGATAGCTGTTCTCGGAGCGAAATGAATTCGAAACTCGCTAAGTTCCACGGCCCATTTTACTAGTCTCCCCGACGCATCAGGCCGATTCAAGAAGTGTTTTAATGGCTGATCAGTCAACACCGTAATTTCATGTGCATGGAAGTAGGGCCGTAACTTTCTAGCAGTAATAATCAA
Source organism: Clarkia xantiana subsp. parviflora (assembly GCA_036873135.1). Classification (NCBI taxonomy): domain Eukaryota; kingdom Viridiplantae; phylum Streptophyta; class Magnoliopsida; order Myrtales; family Onagraceae; genus Clarkia; species Clarkia xantiana. Next base: position 17,493,661 of record JAPTYO010000001.1, read on the forward strand.
CGCAAAGAGGTACTTCTCAATCGGAGGGTAGTTCATTTCACTCTTGGAAAACGCCTTGCTTACATAATAGACGGGAATCTGATTGCCCTCAACAGCTTTAACTAAAACAGAGCTTATTGCAAACGAAGAAATAGCCAAATAAAGATAGAGCGGCTCGCCTGGAGCTGGCTTCGCAAGTGGCGGGAGAGTGCGGAGATGTTGTTTGAGTGCTTGGAACGCCTTCTCACATTCAGCAGTCCATTCGAACTGTCGGTTGGCTCTTAGTACACTGAAAAATGGCATCGACCGGTCGCTTGCCTTGGATAAGAAGCGATTCATCGAAGCCAGCCGACCGTTCAGCACTTGCACCTCCCTATGGTTTGTCGGGGACTGCATCTCCTCTATCGCCCTTAGTTTCTCGGGATTCACCTCGATCCCCCTCTGGCTCACCATGAAACCTAAGAACTTCCCCGAATGTACTCCGAAAGCACATTTGGCTGGATTCAGGCGGACTTGGTGGAGCTTCATCCTCTCGAAGGCCATTGCCAAGTTGCCAACGTGGTCTGATGCTCGTCGGGACTTCACCAGCATGTCATCTACATAGGCTTCCATGGTAGTCCCAATCATATCCCCGAACAGTTTGTTCACCATCCTCTGATACGTCGCCCCTGCATTCACCAGGCCGAAAGGCATGACGTCGTACTGGAAGACTTCACTGTCAGCGTAAAAGGCGGTGTGCGGGGCATCCTTTCTCGCCATCTTTATCTGGTTATAACCAGAATAAGCATCCATAAAGCTTAGCAGCTCATGCCCCGATGTAGCATCCACCAATTGGTCGATCCGAGGGAGCGGATAACAGTCCTTCGGGCAAGCCTTGTTCAAGTCGCGGAAGTCAACACACATCCGCCACTTCCCGTTGCTCTTCCTCACCAGTACTGGGTTGGCTACCCAAGTTTGGAATCGGATTTCCCTAATGAATCCAGCGTCGAGCAACCTGCCAACCTCCTGCTGGATTGCAATCCTTTTGTCTGTTCCCATCGGACGTCTCTTCTGTGCGATCGGCTTGATCGTGGTGTCGATATTCAATTCATGCTCGATCACGTTGCGACTGATTCCCGGCATATCGCTCGGGGACCAGGCAAATAACTCCTTGAATTCTTTCAGTAGGGCGATCAACTCCTGAGCTTTTTCCTCGGATAGGGCGGATCCGATCTTTACCCTCCTCTCGGGTCCATCTATCTCGACTTCTTTTAGGTCCTCCATGGGGGCGGGACGCCCAAACTCCTCTCGAGGATCAGTGTCTGTCTGGAGAACCGACATAGCCTCCTTCTTCGATCTCCTTGTGGCGTTGACATAGCATCGTCTCGACGCCACCTGGTCGCCTTTCACTTCACCGACCCCATTCTCAGTCGGGAACTTCAGTTTCTGATGGACAGTCGAGGCTACCGTCATCAGCGGATTGATAGTGGTTCTTCCAATGATCGCATTGTACGTCCCTGTGGAATCGACCACCACGAACTCCACATCTCTCTTTTCCATCTTCCAGCCACTGCCGAACCACACGGGCAATGTGATAACCCCCAATGGATAAGAGGTTGTGCCACAAAATCCTACCATCGGGAAGTTAACCTCCTGTAAGTCTTTCTTCTTCTTCCCCATCTGCTCCAGGGCGTCGGAGAAGAGGATGTCGGAGGAGCTTCCTCCATCAATGAGGATCCTCTTCACTTCGAATCCCCCTACATCCAATGTCACTACTAGGGCATCCTCGTGGGGGGTCTCTACTCCCTCCAGATCCTTCGCCGAGAAGGTGATCTCCATCTCCTCCTTCGGGGTCCATGACCGAGACCTTTTTCCCAAAACCACTGCTACGGGCACTTGGTTGGCATAACGCTCCCGAGAAGACGATGTGTCTCCTCCCGCAGCGAACCCTCCATGGATCACATTAATGACCCTCTTCTGTCGGGACCCTGATGGGCCCTCCGAAGGCTCTGCGTCGGACCTTCTCTTCCTTGGGGACCTCGATCGGGATTTGGATCTTGATCGAGATCGGGAACGGGGCTTGCAGCGCGAATCTCCCACGAACTCCTTCAGCTTACCCCTCTGGATAAGCTTCTCTATTTCCCTCTTCAGCTCCCGACACTGGTCAGTGTCGTGACCGGAGGCCCGATGGAATCGGCAGTAACGATCGGTGCGGGAGCCCAACTTTTCTCCTTCCTTCTTCTTGGGGAAACGAGCGAGGCCTTGCTTTTCCATTACTGCCAAGACCTCTTTCAAAGGCCTGTTGAGGGGGGTCAACTCCTCTCTCTGACTGTCCCTCTTGGTCGGATGCCTATCCTCCCTCCGATCAGAGCGTCCACGACTTCGACTACCCTCGGAGCTATCCTTCTTGTGTCGGTTGTCCAATGGTTTGAACAACTACTTTCCTTCACGCCCCTTGGGAGGAGCCAATTCTCCAGCGGCGATCTTCGACTCTTGGACGTCGATTTGCTGTTTTACCCTCGCCTGAAGTGCCTCCATGTTCCAGACTTTTTTGGCCGCGACGCTGTGAAGTAAGTCGGAGCCGTAGGGGGGATTGAGGTTTTTCAGGAAGGTACGGATGGCCTTGCCCTCCGATATCTCCTCATCCAGCTCGGTCATACCAGCCGTGTAACGCTGGTAGTATTGGGCCAGCGATTCGTCGGGCCTCTGGACCACCTCATGCAGGGTCCGAACACTCTTCAGCAGCCGTCGACGCCCTTGGTACTGGGCGATGAAATGCTGATGCATATCCTTCCAACAGGTTATACATCCAGTGGGCAGACTGTAGAACCATGTCATCGCCTTCTCTCCCAAGGTACTCGGGAACAACGCGCAGATAACATCCTCATCTGGGGTCCTGCCCATGCACGCTGTCAGGTGCTTCTGCACGTGGCGAACCGGATCCGCGACCCCGTCATACTCGTCTATCTTCGGGATACCCAAGCCTGGAGGGGCCAGGGTATGGATCAGTCTGGGAACGAAAGGATGGGTCTCCTGACTCCCCAATTCCGACATCATGGGCTTCTGATCTCCCATGCAAATACCCACAATCTTCACTACCTGGTCGGCAGTGAGGGGACATTTCAGGGGAATGGTCCTTTGTTGCACTGGCCCTGGTCCATCGACCACGAAATTCTCCGCCGGAGCTGGATTGAGCGGAATGGGCTGTTCCCTCAACGGAGGGGGTGGCGGCAGGTTGTCGTCCACCTGCCTTCTGGGAGCATCTCGCCGCGGAGGTAGCGGTGGTAAATCTACAGCCTGCCTTCTGGCAGCCTCTCTTCGGTCTAGGAGGGCCTCCATGGCCTCCATGAATAGGGGCATGGCCTCTGCCACTACCCTGGCCAGTTCTGGATTCTGGGAAGGTGCCTCGTTCCTGGATCCACCAGGGGGGTTGTTCCTTCGCGCGGTGTCGTCTCGGCGAGTGCTGTCACCATCGCCTCTCAAATCCTGATGCTGTGTAGCATCCTCAGGGAGATTGCTGGTGGCCGGCACCTGCTTGCCTGATCGTTGCGGCCTGTTGCCAGCCATGGTATGGAATCAGAGGGAAGCGAACTTACTTTGGCTTTTTGTTGCGATTCCCACAGACGGCGCCAATGTTGGATCACGGTAGGAACTCCGGTTACGGTGATGGATTCCTTAGCTCCTCGCAATCCTGCAGAAGGGGAATAGAGGGCGGTGGCCCAGAATCCCTCTCCGATGCTTAACGTAAGTACGGTGATCAAGCAAGCAATATGTGAGTGTGTAAAAAACGTAACCCTAACCTTGATGGGCCCCGGCTGAGGCCGTTAGGCCCCTTAACGATTGGCAAACGGCGACTAGGCCCGTTGGGCTAGGAGCTGGGCTGCTGGAAGGCTAAGGGCTCCGACGGAAGGAGGCCCCGACATTGAATGGCCCCGAGTAAGCATGGCCCCGATAGGGGAGAGCCCCGAAGATATCGGACCTGGACGTAGTCGGTCCCGATATGGGAGTTGACACCACTCCCCGACACCGAATCCTCAACGACGCAACTTGGGAGTCTCCGATAATGATCGAGACTCACCAGTAAGGGCACAATCCCGGAAATCTCGCCATGATTACAGTGGTGGTATAATGGGCGAGATTTGTGGGATACATATAACTGTACAGATACGTGGCAAGATATACGGCGAGATATTTGGGATAGTGGATCACAATCCAACCGCCTAATCAGGTAACTGAGATAACCTTCCCCCTATAAAAGGAGGGAAGTTATCACAGGTTAGGGTTACGTTTTTTACACACTCACATATTGCTTGCTTGATCACCGTACTTACGTTAAGCATCGGAGAGGGATTCTGGGCCACCGCCCTCTATTCCCCTTCTGCAGGATTGCGAGGAGCTAAGGAATCCATCACCGTAACCGGAGTTCCTACCGTGATCCAACATTGGCGCCGTCTGTGGGAATCGCAACAAAAAGCCAAAGTAAGTTCGCTTCCCTCTGATTGCATACCATGGCTGGCAACAGGCCGCAACGATCAGGCAAGCAGGTGCCGGCCACCAGCAATCCCCCTGAGGATGCTACACAGCATCAGGATTTGAGAGACGATGGTGACAGCACTCGCCGAGACGACACCGCGCGAAGGAACAACCCCCCTGGTGGATCCAGGAACGAGGCACCTTCCCAGAATCCAGAACTGGCCAGGGTAGTGGCAGAGGCCATGCCCCTATTCATGGAGGCCATGGAGGCCCTCCTAGACCGAAGAGAGGCTGCCAGAAGGCAGGCTGTAGATTTACCACCGCTACCTCCGCGGCGAGATGCTCCCAGAAGGCAGGTGGACGACAACCTGCCGCCACCCCCTCCGTTGAGGGAACAGCCCATTCTGCTCAATCCAGCTCCGGCGGAGAATTTCGTGGTCGATGGACCAGGGCCAGTGCAACAAAGGACCATTCCCCTGAATGGTCCCCTCACTGCCGACCAGGTAGTGAAGATTGTGGGTATTTGCATGGGAGATCAGAAGCCCATGATGTCGGAATTGGGGAGTCAGGAGACCCATCCTTTCGTTCCCAGACTGATCCATACCCTGGCCCCTCCAGGCTTGGGTATCCCGAAGATAGACGAGTATGACGGGGTCGCGGATCCGGTTCGCCACGTGCAGAAGCACCTGACAGCGTGCATGGGCAGGACCCCAGATGAGGATGTTATCTGCGCGTTGTTCCCGAGTACCTTGGGAGAGAAGGCGATGACATGGTTCTACAGTCTGCCCACTGGATGTATAACCTGTTGGAAGGATATGCATCAGCATTTCATCGCCCAGTACCAAGGGCGTCGACGGCTGCTGAAGAGTGTTCGGACCCTGCATGAGGTGGTCCAGAGGCCCGACGAATCGCTGGCCCAATACTACCAGCGTTACACGGCTGGTATGACCGAGCTGGATGAGGAGATATCGGAGGGCGAGGCCATCCGTACCTTCCTGAAAAACCTCAATCCCCCCTACGGCTCCGACTTACTTCACAGCGTCGCGGCCAAAAAAGTCTGGAACATGGAGGCACTTCAGGCGAGGGTAAAACAGCAAATCGACGTCCAAGAGTCGAAGATCGCCGCTGGAGAATTGGCTCCTCCCAAGGGGCGTGAAGGAAAGCAGTTGTTCAAACCATTGGACAACCGACACAAGAAGGATAGCTCCGAGGGTAGTCGAAGTCGTGGACGCTCTGATCGGAGGGAGGATAGGCGTCCGACCAAGAGGGACAGTCAGAGAGAGGAGTTTACCCCCCTCAACAGGCCTTTGAAAGAGGTCTTGGCAGTAATGGAAAAGCAAGGCCTCGCTCGTTTCCCCAAGAAGAAGGAAGGAGAAAAGTTGGGCTCCCGCACCGATCGTTACTGCCGATTCCATCGGGCCTCCGGTCACGACACTGACCAGTGTCGGGAGCTGAAGAGGGAAATAGAGAAGCTTATCCAGAGGGGTAAGCTGAAGGAGTTCGTGGGAGATTCGCGCTGCAAGCCCCGTTCCCGATCTCGATCAAGATCCAAATCCCGATCGAGGTCCCCAAGGAAGAGAAGGTCCGACGCAGAGCCTTCGGAGGGCCCATCAGGGTCCCGACAGAAGAGGGTCATTAATGTGATCCATGGAGGGTTCGCTGCGGGAGGAGACACATCGTCTTCTCGGGAGCGTTATGCCAACCAAGTGCCCGTAGCAGTGGTTTTGGGAAAAAGGTCTCGGTCATGGACCCCGAAGGAGGAGATGGAGATCACCTTCTCGGCGAAGGATCTGGAGGGAGTAGAGACCCCCCACGAGGATGCCCTAGTAGTGACATTGGATGTAGGGGGATTCGAAGTGAAGAGGATCCTCATTGATGGAGGAAGCTCCTCCGACATCCTCTTCTCCGACGCCCTGGAGCAGATGGGGAAGAAGAAGAAAGACTTACGGGAGGTTAACTTCCCGATGGTAGGATTTTGTGGCACAACCTCTTATCCATTGGGGGTTATCACATTGCCCGTGTGGTTCGGCAGTGGCTGGAAGATGGAAAAGAGAGATGTGGAGTTCGTGGTGGTCGAATCCACAGGGACGTACAATGCGATCATTGGAAGAACCACTATCAATCCGCTGATGGCGGTAGCCTCGACTGTCCATCAGAAACTGAAGTTCCCGACTGAGAATGGGGTCGGTGAAGTGAAAGGCGACCAGGTGGCGTCGAGACGATGCTATGTCAACGCCACAAGGAGATCGAGGAAGGAGGCTATGTCGGTTCTCCAGACAGACACTGATCCTCGAGAGGAGTTTGGGCGTCCCGCCCCCATGGAGGACCTAAAATAAGTCGAGATAGATGGACCCGAGAGGAGGGTAAAGATCGGATCCGCCCTATCCGAGGAAAAAGCTCAGGAGTTGATCGCCCTACTGAAAGAATTCAAGGAGTTATTTGCCTGGTCCCCGAGCGATATGCCGGGAATCAGTCGCAACGTGATCGAGCATGAATTGAATATCGACACCACGATCAAGCCGATCGCACAGAAGAGACGTCCGATGGGAACAGACAAAAGGATTGCAATCCAGCAGGAGGTTGGCAGGTTGCTCGACGCTGGATTCATTAGGGAAATCCGATTCCAAACTTGGGTAGCCAACCCAGTACTGGTGAGGAAGAGCAACGGGAAGTGGCGGATGTGTGTTGACTTCCGCGACTTGAACAAGGCTTGCCCGAAGGACTGTTATCCGCTCCCTCGGATCGACCAATTGGTGGATGCTACATCGGGGCATGAGCTGCTAAGCTTTATGGATGCTTATTCTGGTTATAACCAGATAAAGATGGCGAGAAAGGATGCCCCGCACACCGCCTTTTACGCTGACAGTGAAGTCTTCCAGTACGACGTCATGCCTTTCGGCCTGGTGAATGCAGGGGCGACGTATCAGAGGATGGTGAACAAACTGTTCGGGGATATGATTGGGACTACCATGGAAGCCTATGTAGATGACATGCTGGTGAAGTCCCGACGAGCATCAGACCACGTTGGCAACTTGGCAATGGCCTTCGAGAGGATGAAGCTCCACCAAGTCCGCCTGAATCCAGCCAAATGTGCTTTCGGAGTACATTCGGGGAAGTTCTTAGGTTTCATGGTGAGCCAGAGGGGGATCGAGGTGAATCCCGAGAAACTAAGGGCGATAGAGGAGATGCAGTCCCCGACAAACAATAGGGAGGTGCAAGTGCTGAACGGTCGGCTGGCTTCGATGAATCGCTTCTTATCCAAGGCAAGCGACCGGTCGATGCCATTTTTCAGTGTACTAAGAGCCAACCGACAGTTCGAATGGACTGCTGAATGTGAGAAGGCGTTCCAAGCACTCAAACAACATCTCCGCACCCTCCCGCCACTTGCGAAGCCAGCTCCAGGCGAGCCGCTCTATCTTTATTTGGCTATTTCTTCGTTTGCAATAAGCTCTGTTTTAGTTAAAGCTGTTGAGGGCAATCAGATTCCCGTCTATTATGTAAGCAAGGCGTTTGCCAAGAGTGAAATGAACTACCCTCCGATTGAGAAGTACCTCTTTGCGTTGATTATTACTGCTAGAAAGTTACGGCCCTACTTCCATGCACATGAAATTACGGTGTTGACTGATCAGCCATTAAAACACTTCTTGAATCGGCCTGATGCGTCGGGGAGACTAGTAAAATGGGCCGTGGAACTTAGCGAGTTTCGAATTCATTTCGCTCCGAGAACAGCTATCAAAGGGCAGGCATTGGCCGACTTTATAGTCGAATCTACTATTCCCGATCCTGAAGCAACGGAAACAGTAGAGGGGGCAACCGGGAATACTGAAGAAGTCCCGACGGCGGAGCAGTCGGAACAGCCGAATAAGGAGAACACCTGGGAGTTGTACACGGATGGCTCCTCAAGCTCGGATGGATCGGGTGCGGGGTTCGTATTGATTTCGCCAGGTGGGGCAGAGCCACTTCGATATGCATTGGCCCTAACATTTAGAGCCACCAATAACGAGGCGGAGTATGAAGCTCTCATAACGGGGCTAAAAATCGCAAAAGGCACTGGAGTCGAACATTTGAGGGTGAAGTGTGATGCAAGTCTGATTGTAAATCAGGTCCGAGGGCAATATGGAGCAAAGAACCCGATCATGAAGAAGTACCTTCAAGAGGCTCGGACCTTAAAAGAGAGCTTCAAAAGCTTTGATATCGAGGCAATTCCGAGGGAAGAGAGTGTGGAGGCTGATGCCTTGAGCAAATATGCCTTGGGGGCACCTTTGGAAGAGAGTCGGAAGGTACACTTCTTGGAGAAGGTGATTCTATCGACCACCGATCCGTCGGAGGTGTGCGCTATCGGAACAGGGTCAGAGGAGGAATCCACTTGGATGACCCCGATAATTGTGTACTTGACTACGGGGGCACTTCCTGAAGAAAAAGTGGCAGCGGAGCGACTGCGACGAATGTCAATTAATTACGCGATGGTGGATAACCAGTTGTACAAGAAGGGTCTGCTTTCGACGCCTTTCTTGAAATGCGTGGCCGAGCCCGATACAACTCGGATTCTGAGAGAATTGCATGAAGGAGTCGCAGCCTGTCACGAAGGTGCTCGATCCATCCTGAGGAAGGCGTTGAACTTGGGATATTATTGGCCTACGATGAATAAGGAAGCAACGGCGCTTGTTCGATCCTGTGACGCGTGTCAAAGATATGCTTCGAATATCACAGCCCCCGCTGCCGATTTGATGCCCATTGGGAGTGCTTGGCCCTTCGCACAGTGGGGCATTGACCTTGTGGGACCCCTTCCGAAAGCGAAGAGCCAGTGCACACATTTGCTTGTCGCGATTGACTACTTCTCGAAGTGGATCGAGGCTAAGCCGTTAGCCAAGACAACAGCAGGACATATTATCAAGTTCCTTCAGACCCGAATTTTGTCGAGATATGGGGTGCCGAAGGTGATCATCAGCGACAATGGTCCTCCATTTAATGGGGCCCAGTTGGAGAGGTTTCTAGACGAGTTTGGTATCGAGCATCGGACAGCATCCGTCCATCACGCTCAGACCAATGGGCAGGTGGAGGCTGCCAATAAAATCGTGATGGAGGGCTTGAAGAAGAGGGTTTATGCTTTGGACGGAAAATGGCTGGACGAACTAGAGAACGTATTGTGGGCGGTCCGAACGACACCCAAGCGGTCAACAGGTGAAACCCCGTTTGCACTTGTTTACGGGACGGAGGCGGTCGCTCCCGTGGAAATCGCTGTGGCGTCCCATCGAACCAGAAGCTATGAGCCTTCGACAAATCCAGAAAGAGCCAGGATAGGACCTTTGACGAATGACGAAACAAGGCGCCTGGAGTTATCCTTGCTAGAGGAAAAACGGCTGGAGACCGACATAGCACAAGCTCGGATGCGTTTGGCGACGGCCAGGTACTACAATCGGAAGGTCAAGTCGCGACAGTTCTACGCGGGAGAACTGGTCCTACGTCGGAATGAGTTCGCCCTACAAGATCGGATCAACAAGATGTCCCCGAAGTGGGAAGGGCCTTACAAGATCGTAGGCATGCCGGCCCCGAATGCTTACAAGTTAGAAGACCTCGATGGCAAGGTATTAAGAAACACCTTTAGTGGTGAGCATCTGAAGAAATGTCATGTTTGACAAATAAGTCGTCCGTAGAGGCGCGAAGATGTAATTAAGTCGCCCTGAGTGGTGCATTCTATGTTAAAGACATCAATCAATAAAGAGGTTACTTCTGATCAAAGTATTCCTAAGTTATTAAGGTCCGATTAAAAAGCGTCATTGGACGTCCGAAAAATCCTTAAGTTTTTAAGGTTCGATTAAAAAGCGTCATTGGACGTCCGAAAAATCCTTAAGTTATTAAGGTCCGATTAAAAAGCGTCATTGGACGTCCGAAAAATCCTTAAGTTATTAAGGTCCGATAAAAAGCGTCATTGGACGTCCGAAAAATCCTTAAGTTATTAAGGTCCGATTAAAAAGCGTCATTGGACGTCCGAAAAATCCTTAAGTTATTAAGGTCCGATTAAAAAGCGTCATTGGACGTCCGAAAAATCCTTAAGTTTTTAAGGTTCGATTAAAAAGCGTCATTGGACGTCCGAAAAATCCTTAAGTTTTTAAGGTTCGATTAAAAAGCGTCATTGGACGTCCGAAAAATCCTTAAGTTTTTAAGGTTCGATAAAAAGCGTCATAGGACGTCCGAAAATTCCTTATGTTTTTAAGGTTCGATTAAAAGCGTCTTAGGACGACGGAAAGCCTTAAGGTTCTTAGGGTCCGATAAAAGCGTTATGAAGAATATAATGTAGCTGGAGATGATATTAATAAAAGGCTCAGAGGCCTAAGGAGTTCCATACGAGAAAGATAACGATAAAAAACTACAAGGACTTAAGTTGTAACAGATTAAGCTCGGTCCTCGGATGCTGGATCTTCAGAGGGCTTCGGAGGGGCAGGCTCAGAGGGATCTGTAGGGGGGTCGTCGGCGTCTTCAGAGGAGCTCTCCGACGGGAGGCTAAAGTACCTTTCTGCGGCTCGGCCGAGAATCTCGGACTTCCTCAAGTCGATGGAGTCCCCGTAGGTTTCGTTAAGCTCTTCGACAATGTCAAGGAGGGCATTCTGCAAATCCTCCTGACAATGCTTCGCCGCATTTGCTTTGAAGTCCTCCGAGCTCCGATATTCTTCGCGGCCCTGGACCTTCGCGTTTGCTATTTGGGCGGAATGCTCCGCCTTTGCCTCCTCCAGCTCCGCGATGACCCTCTGCTTCTCAAGCTTCAGCCGCTCAGCAGTTTCTTTCAATTCTGCTTTATCGAAGGCAGCCTGGCTCCGATCAGCCAAGGCCGCTTGCTGCTCCCGCCTAAGCGAGCTCTCAAGGCTTAGAATCTGCCTTTGCTGGGATTGGGCCTCTTGAGCAAGCTTGGCCCTACCCTCCTCGGCCTGCTGCTTACCCTCCTCGGCCTGCCGCCTAACCTCCTCGGCCCGCTGCCAACCTTCTTCGGCCTGCTTTCTGCCCTCCTCCGCTCGGAGCCTTGACGCCTCGGAGGCAGCTAGGTCCTCCTGGAGCTTGGTCAAGCTCTCGAGGTTGGAGTTGGCCCGTTCTTGCTCCAAAGCCTCCTGCAGGGACAGGATGTAGCCGAAGCAACGATCCTGGTCCGCCATTTCCTGAGGACAAGTACAACTTAGTATTTAAAAATCGGAATACTTCCAGATGAATAAAAGCAAAGTGTAACCTACCTCTATCCGACGGACGGCCATTTGACGGATGTCCGCCTTGATGTCCTCCCCTTCCAGAGAAAGGGGGCGCCTCAGTGAGGGCGGGATCGAGCCCGACACCAGGTGCAGGGCCAGGTTCTCCTCCTAGCACCCCCGACGTAGGGGAATCCCCTGCAGAGACTCCACCGGTCTCCAAGGCTCGGCACTTTGATCCGAAGAGAAGGCCTGGTAGTAGTCCCCATCCAAGGGGAATGGAGGTACTACCAGACGAGTCCCCCCATCTTCACTTATCCGGGCTTCGGGAGTCGCGCCCCTAACTGGTGACGATGGTGGCGCGAAGGGGAGCGGGGACGTCTCCTTACCAGGTGACTTAGCAGGAGTCGACCTCGATTTTCTTCGGAGGATTAGGCCTTCCTCCTCAGCTTGGTCCTCGGAAGGGGAGTCCTCCAAGCTAATCACCCGACCGAATTCGCCACGGACTTCCGTCGGGGCATCTTCCACCCCCGGCTCCGCTGCAGGCACGGAGTCTGAGGCAGGTGCAGCAGGGGCGACGTCCGTGTGACCTTCAGCGGGGCGAACAAGGTGAGGAAGTAAATTGACATCGGTATACCAAATCAGACAACGCTCCACATATCTCTCGCAGCCAAAAAAGTCATAGCAACCCGCTTCGAGAACGTGTGGAGTTTCCCCTCGGAGGATATTCTTGACATCCCTGATCCGCCCTTCCATGTCGGAGGCCTGAAGGTCTTGAGGAACTAACTCTCTATATCTTTTTATAGCACGAAAAACTTCCTTACCTTCCTTTTCGGAACGGACGCCGAAGGCGGCCCTAACCACGTCCGCATTAGTCTGCCCCTCGGGTGTGGGGGCAGACCTTGGTGCCTCAGAGGTCTTCGTCTTCTTCCGAGACGGCTCCGACGCAGCGGAAGACTTTCTCCTGGAGGAGGACTTCTTCTTACGCTTCAGCGAATGGGAGGCATCGGTATCCTCCTGAACAGATGGGCGGTCAGCGATGTTCGATGGGCTGTAAGCAGTGGAAACAAAAAATAATTAGAAGATTACCCAGAAAATTACATTGGAAGGGCCATCACGAATCTTTCCCCCAGCTTCGGGATCAATCAGCATAATGGAAATTTTTATCCGCTGTCGGTCAGTGACAGAAGTGGCCTCGAAGGGCTGATAACCCTCCTCCCAGCGACGGGCCTGGATGAGCATCAAGGCCCTCTTGGTCTGCTCCGACCATGTACGGAAGGGCACAGGAGGATCAGCTTCCACGACAGTCTTCGGCCATTCGATGGGACCAGGTTTGATGAAAAAGTATTGTTCTTTCCAATTAGTGTTGTCATGCCCCTTATCGTGGATGATGGCTCGTTCCTTGCAAATCTTCCAAGACACCTTCTTATCCCAGCCCATCTCCTTATACTGCTCGTCGGTCCCCTCGGGCTGGCGGGGGGTAAAAGAGCAGACCCCATCCTTGTTACAGGTCATCTTGTAGAGGACCCGCCAAAGCTCCAGAGTATAGCTCCAGTCCTCTTTGTTGATATCACACCACACCTGGAAGGCAATCCATGTACGGATCGCGTGTGGAGAGAAGGTCGTGGGATAAGTTTTGTAATGGTTGCATAACTCCACCCAACTGGGACAAAAAGGGAGTCGGATTCCCGCACGAATTTGCCCCGGGGAGATGAATACCTCGTCTCCTTTGGGGAGTGTAACCCGGGTGTCGCGAGGATTGAATTGGAACTGCTCGTAGGGATAGCGAGCCCCGAAGGAGGATTCGAAGATACCACATTCTACGCAAGCCCTATCGAAGTTAATAGGCGCAAGCGAGTTCTTGAGATACTTGAAGACGAAAGGTGATCCAACAGGAGAAGACCCGCTGTTGGTGGCAAATCCCTCGGCTGAAAATCGTCGAGGGAAGGAAGAGGGGAAATTGAAACCTAAGAAGATCAAAGAAGAAAAGGAAAAGAGAACTGAAGGGGTGGGCAATCTGAGCCATAGAATTCAAAACGATTCAATCAGAATCGTCCAAAGGGAAACGTGCTAATTCGAAGAAGGCGAAACGGTTTCAATCTGAACCGTCAGGACGCATGGGACAGATAAAACAGGAATGATGACGTACCGGGGCGGTTGAAAAGTGCTTTTTCAAAAAACAGGCGTGCAGAACCCGAGACGTTCCTTCACCTCCTATCAGCATTTAATGCTGGTCTGATCAAGAAATCCCCTCGAATCCAGGCTGGAGAGATGGCCAAAGATCTTGAAGAGATCCGAGGCAAAGGCCTCCGACAAAAGTAGGGCAATGGCCTCCAACGTTTTAAATAAAGACCCCCGACTGGGATGTTGAAGGGTCCGATACTGAAAGACGCGATGCACCACAAGTCCCTCACGTCTTGGGGGCAAATGATGGGCCCCGGCTGAGGCCGTTAGGCCCCTTAACGATTGGCAAACGGCGACTAGGCCCGTTGGGCTAGGAGCTGGGCTGCTGGAAGGCTAAGGGCTCCGACGGAAGGAGGCCCCGACATTGAATGGCCCCGAGTAAGCATGGCCCCGATAGGGGAGAGCCCCGAAGATATCGGACCTGGACGTAGTCGGTCCCGATATGGGAGTTGACACCACTCCCCGACACCGAATCCTCAACGACGCAACTTGGGAGTCTCCGATAATGATCGAGACTCACCAGTAAGGGCACAATCCCGGAAATCTCGCCATGATTACAGTGGTGGTATAATGGGCGAGATTTGTGGGATACATATAACTGTACAGATACGTGGCAAGATATACGGCGAGATATTTGGGATAGTGGATCACAATCCAACCGCCTAATCAGGTAACTGAGATAACCTTCCCCCTATAAAAGGAGGGAAGTTATCACAGGTTAGGGTTACGTTTTTTACACACTCACATATTGCTTGCTTGATCACCGTACTTACGTTAAGCATCGGAGAGGGATTCTGGGCCACCGCCCTCTATTCCCCTTCTGCAGGATTGCGAGGAGCTAAGGAATCCATCACCGTAACCGGAGTTCCTACCGTGATCCAACAAACCTGTGATAACTTCCCTCCTTTTATAGGGGGAAGGTTATCTCAGTTACCTGATTAGGCGGTTGGATTGTGATCCACTATCCCAAATATCTCGCCGTATATCTTGCCACGTATCTGTACAGTTATATGTATCCCACAAATCTCGCCCATTATACCACCACTGTAATCATGGAGAGATTTCCGGGATTGTGCCCTTACTGGTGAGTCTCGATCATTATCGGAGACTCCCAAGTTGCGTCGTTGAGGATTCGGTGTCGGGGAGTGGTGTCAACTCCCATATCGGGACCGACTACGTCCAGGTCCGATATCTTCGGGGCTCTCCCCTATCGGGGCCATGCTTACTCGGGGCCATTCAATGTCGGGGCCTCCTTCCGTCGGAGCCCTTAGCCTTCCAGCAGCCCAGCTCCTAGCCCAACGGGCCTAGTCGCCGTTTGCTAATCGTTAAGGGGCCTAACGGCCTCAGCCGGGGCCCATCAAGATTGTGAACATTTAACCTTATTATCACTGATGGATATACGCCCAATTTGAACCCGTTGACTTCCGAACCGTTGTATTTTTATCGTCCCATTTATGATTGCAAATCGAAACTTCAACCCGGACACTTCGCGAGAACATCGACGGCTCGGACGGGGCCGAAGCGCCCGTCCGACAGGGGCGAACTCACCTAGGTGAGGTTGGGTGGCCACACCCGACCTCCCCTAGGGGAGATCGGGTCAGCCGACCCGATCTCCCCTAGGGGAGATCGGGTTGGCCAACCCCAACCCGATCTCTCCTAGGAGAGATCGGGTCGGCCAACCCGATCCCTCCTAGGAGGGATGGGGTTGGCCAACCCCACCCTCCCTAGGAGGGGTTGGGTGTCCTCACCCAACCCCTACCCTTGGGGGTCGGATTTCTCCCCCCCCCAAGGGTCCCGGCACCCCTTTCAGACGCCCATGCTCGGTCCACTCCGCCTGCCTCATCCGAATCCTAAAGTCTTAATTATACGCTTAAAGGTTAATTAATTGTGTTTAAAGGCTAACGATGTCATTAAGCCACCTTAATGACACCGTTGCCTATAAATACCCCACCTTCACAACTCATTTGAACATCTTGGCCATTTGAACAATTTAGCTCTGACATCTCTCTAGCTTTATCTCTCTAGAAATATAGTTCTGACTTAGGCATCGGAGAGGGTTCACCAGGCACCACCCCCCCCCTCCTCCGTGTCTGGTATTGCCCCTTTTGCAGGGCAAAGGGAGAGAAGAAGAGAAGGAACCAAGGGAAGAAGGAAAGGAAGAAGGACATAGATAAAGGCAAGGCAACTCGAGAAGACCGGATCATACACATCCCCCGTAAGGAGTGAGATCAAAGCCGACACCCCGTTGACCTAGATCTCATAACCTAACACTTGGCGCCGTCTGTAGGCTTCGGACAGAAAGCCTGGCTATTACACGAGCTATGACGAACAGTAGGGTGTCCAGGCCCCAACACCCACCCGGGGGCAATGGGCGGAGAAGAGAACCCATACCCCCAGGGAGGCGGCCTGACCCTGGGAAGCAGCCAATGCATCCAGAGCCCCAAGAAATACCACAACCTCCTCAGCAACAGAACAACCAGGAGGGAGGACCTTCACGCCCAGCTGGGGCTGAGTCCTCCACAGCCTCCACCCCCCGGGCAAGAAGGCCACAGAGAGCAAGAGGACAACAGGGAGTGCCTTCCCACAACACGGCACCCCCTGAGGGATACTATTATGAAGAGCAACCCCAAAGGTACCCACATGGGATGCCGGCACAGAGAGATGGCAACCGTGCCCACACAGCGTATGCAAGGCCGGCATACACCCAAGGGACTTACACTGAAGCTCATGAGGAGGAGCAGATCCCGACAGAAGAGCACTACCCGCACCCTCGAGCAGGGCATCGAGAGGAGCAAAGAAGATATTACCAGGAGCCACCCCCAGAGGGAAGGCAACAATTCGTGCCTCCTAGGCAACAGCAGAACAACAGGGCTTACACCCCGCTTGGGGAGGAAAGACAAGCAAGACCTCCAAGGAGGCAGGACTTCTATGAAGCACCCCAGCAGGCGTATCAAGAGTACACCTACAGTCCATACCAGCAGGGACAAGGGAACCCAGTAAGCCCAGTCTACAACTACAATGGATATCAGAGGGATTATACTCCGGCACAGGTAGTGATCACCCCGGAGGAAATAGAAGCAATGATAACCCGGAAATTGAATGAGTCAAAGAAACCCAGCTTGCATTGTCTAAGTGACAAGACGAACCACCCTTTCACAAGGGAGCTGGAGATGAACAGGGTGCCAGACTCCCTGCACACTGTGCAAATTGCAAAGTACAATGGGAAGGGAGACCCCCTAGAGCATATCCAACAGCATGAGGCCTCTCTATTTGGGAGAACCACTGATGAAAGATACAAGGCACTCCTTTTCCCAAACACCCTATCAGGGGTGGCCTCACATTGGTTCTTCAGCCTGCCCTCTGAGAGCATCCACTCATGGGAGCAGCTAAAAGCTAAGTTTCTGCAGAGATACCTAGGGGAGAGGAAACTCCTCAAGGGAACAGGCTCCATTGATGACGTAAAACAAGAATACGATGAAACCCTGGCCAGCTACTACACTAGGTTCAACCAGAATATCGCAGACATCCAGGGAGACATCACTGAAGGGGAGATAATCCGAGCCTTTATCAGAAACTTAGGTCGCTTTGGGTCAACATTGGCTGAAAAGATGGCCAAAAAACCAGCAAGCACCTTGGAGGAGCTTGCAGGGAGAGTTAAAACGCATATTGACCTTGAGAGGCACAGGGCAAGCAAGAAGGCCAAAATCCAGGCAGCCAAGGAGGATAATCAAAGGCCAAACAAAGGCAAGCCACCCCAGGCACCACAGCATGCAAGGCAGCAGGAGTGGCGTCCGCCACAGCAGGAGTGGCGTCCACCACAGCAAAGAAACCAAATGGGTGAACCCTTAAAGGCCAGAGAAATAAACGTCATTAAGTTCATCCCATTGAACGCCACTCCAGCCACCGTACTTAGAGAGATGCGGAACCAAAAGCTTTGGTCACCCCCTGCAAGGTGGAGAGCCCCAATGGTAGGAAATCACAAGGATAGATGGTGTGACAACCACGAGGCTTATGGTCACGACACAAATGAATGCTTTAGCCTAAAGCTAAGCATAAACAACATCGTCCAGAGGGGAGAACTGAAACAGTTCGTAGACCATGGGGGCAATAGTATGCAACTGGGGCCACCACAGAAAGACAAGGGCAAGGGAAAGGTAGACTATAACCCTCCACCCAACAAAAGAGGAGTCATCAATATGATACATGGAGGAGCAGCATCAGGTGGCCCAACGGCTAACGCAAGAGAGGTCTATGCATCGAAGCTAAACTCAGTGCCAAGGTGGAGAAAAAGGCCAAGAGAAGGAGAAGAAGTGAAGATCGAGTTCTCGGAGAAGGACAAGAGCCACATCGTCTTTCCACATGACGATGCTCTAGTTATTACTTTAGATATTGACAATTTTGATGTAAAGAGAATTTTGGTGGATGGGGGCAGCTCAGCTGACCTCCTAAGCCTGAGAGTGTTGGAAGAGATAGGGAAAACCAAAGCAGACATCAATCCGGTCAACTTCCCCCTAGTTGGCTTCTCAGGGGCAACAAGTTACCCCCTGGGGATGATAACATTGCCAGTGACCATGGGCCAAGGATGGACCCAGCTGAAGGTAAATGTCAATTTCTTGGTGGTTGAAAGCCTGGGAGCCTACAATGGGATCCTAGGAAGGACAACCATAAATCCATATGAAATAGTGCCATCCACTGTTCACCAGAAGCTGAAGTACATCACGGAGAACGGAGTTGGAGAAGTCCTGGGTGATCAACGCACGGCAAGACAATGCTATGTCAATTCAATGAGACATGGATCACACAGGACATACACAGTGGCTGTGGTCATGGCAGGAGCCAACCAGAATAGAAGAAGGAGGGGAGGGAGACAAAGGCAAGGAAGGAGGAGGAGTGGAGTAACACTCCGTTTGAGCAGGCAGTTTTTTCAAACAGTGCCTACAAGGAGACACAGGAACAAGGCTGTGAAGGTGACATCCATACCTTGGTAGCCAGACACCATAATAGGGAACAGGACAAGGAACTCCATCCTAAAAGGCTTCCGCTACATAGATGATATCAAGCAAATGCCGCAGGAGTCTATATCAAGCTATTTCCAGAGATTCTTTGATTATGGTGCCAACATGGACATCACAAGGGGAGAAGCAGTCAGAGCATTCATCAGAAACATGCATCCAAGTTCATTTGAGGCCTATGGAGGGCTCTATGAGATGGTCATGACGAGCACAATAAGAGAGCTCAAGGCGAAGCTGGACAGGGCATTTAAACAAGAAGCGGAACAGTTGGATGAAGTTCCAGAAAGAGGAAGAGAAACAGACACATTGGGAGGAGGTGTCAATTTCACATTCACACCCCTCACACTCAGCATAGAAGAAATTTTCCACAAGCACCTCAAGCAAGAGCTACCAGCATGCAGGGAGGAGGGCAAGGCCTTCCTAGGGAAAGATGCACAGGGTTGGTGTGAGTACCATGGGACCTGGGGGCATCAAACCAACAACTGCATGGTGTTGAAGGTGGAAGTGGAAGAAATGATCTACAATGGAAACTTCAAGGAGTACGTGGCAACAGACACAGTGACCACCCCATATCCTTAGTTTTATATCTAGCATTTCGCATGTTTCAGCTTTACAAGCTTTTCAAAAACAACTCATGAGAAGGAGAACTCACGAAGTTACTCCATCTCTACAACTATCTTTGATTTCCTACAAAGGATGTCTTGGTGCACCAAGGCATCCCGAGTGTACAAAAACATGAATGCTCCTAAGGGAGTAGTAGTTACTCAAAAGTATTTTCCAGTGAATGCAGTGGTATAACCACAAGGTTATCCTTACACAGATATGACTTCAAGTCAATGACAGGTTCGACGCCCCCAAGAGCGTATCTTGAGAGTAGTTTTCATACTACGACATTCGACGCCCCCAAGAGCGTATCTTGAGAGTAGTTTTCATACTACGACATTCGACGCCCCCAAGAGCGTATCTTGAGAGTAGTGTTCATACTACGACTTTCGACGCCCCCAAGAGCGTATCTTGAGAGTAGTTATTACACTACGACCTTCGACGCACCAAGAGCGTATCTTGAGAGTGGTTTCCAAAAACTACGAACTTCGACGCCCCCAAGAGCGTATCTTGAGAGTAGTGTTCATACTACGACCTTCGACGCCCCCAAGAGCGTATCTTGAGAGTAGTTATTACACTACGAATTCGACGCACCAAGAGCGTATCTTGAGAGTGGTTTCCAAAAACTACGATTTCGACGCCCCCAGGAGCGTATCTTGAGGTAGATTTGCAACCTACCAGATTCGACGCCCCCAAGAGCGTATCTTGAGGTAGAAAAAACACTACCAGCTCGACGCCCCCAAGAGCGTATCTTGAGGTAGATTTCAAACTACCAGTTCGACGCCCACCAGGAGCGTATCTTTGGTCTAACCTGAGCCCTCCGGGAGCCTATCCTGTGAAACGTTAAGTGCTGTCCGAGAGCCTGTCTCGCGAACAGTTTGACACCCGTCAAGAAGGTATCGGTGGACTAACATGTGCCCTCCGGGAGCCTATCCTGTGAAACGTTAAGTGCCGTCCGAGAGCCTGTCTCGTGAACAGTTTGACACCCGTCAAGAAGGTATCGGTGGACTAACCTGTGCCCTCCGGGAGCCTATCCTGTGAAACGTTAAGTGCCGTCCGAGAGCCTGTCTCGTGAAAAGATTTCGACGCCCACCAAGAGCGTATCTTTGGTCTAACAGTACAACGTATACCGTGTAAGGGGTATCAGAAGAGATCATCACACCATGCTTAGAAGGATACCATGTTTAAGAGGGTACCATGTTTAGAAGGGTACCATGCTTAGAAGGATACCATCCTCGGAAGGGTAACATGAGAAAGAAATTTCTAAGTAAAGTAATGTGAAGAACAAGTAATGTTTTTTCTTTATGAAATGGCAGGTAAGACATGAAGGAAAACACGAAAGAAGGATAAGTAAAGGAAACACACCAAGGAAAGAGTCCATACCCAAAGAGACATACACAAGGCATAGGGAGCCATCATGAGAAGAGATATATATAAAAACATGAGAAGCACTAATGTAAAGGCAAACGAACCACGTAGTCAACAAACACAATGTGGCAAAGGAAAGTAACAACAAACACCATCACAATCTCAAAGGACACTCAACCCATACAAGGGGAGAAGGAGTGTAATTATATACAAGGATAGCATGAGATAAACACGTCAGTCAGAACCTTCGGGGGAGTCACCCTCACCCCCTGAAGCTGAACCGCCAGCGGAAATGGATGAAGAGGAGGAGTCTGAGGTACCAATCTCCACAGGTGTAGCATCCACCTGGGCAGGGGCAGGCTCGTCTGCAACGGCAGCCTGACCCATCAGAACAGTCGCATAGCCAGTGGCATATGGCCCAAAGTCACCAAGGTCACCAAAGGGGAACTGAGGATCAATCCGGTATATGTGATCAACCAGATACTCACCGAACTGGTTCATCTCCTGGGTGAGACGCGTGCTATAATCGGCGGTGAAGGCAGAGGAGGCCTTGTACTCAGATACCGCGACAGCCCTCTCCTCCGCCCGACACTTAGTCTCCAACCTCCGCAGCTCCTCAGAATGGACAGACGCGGCAACCTCAGCTTCCCGGCGCAAACTGCCCACAGTGGTTTCAAGCAAGGACACCTGGTCCTGGAGCTCCTGCAGCCTCAAATCAGATATACGCGCCTTCTCGGCAGCAGTGGCGACCTCCGCCTTGAGAGAAACCTGGCTGTCCTCAAGGGTCTTCCTCTCGTCAGATAACTCGAGCACGAGCGAGGACATGTTCACCATGTCAGATATGCCCTAACAATTCAAACAAGGGATGAATAACCGAAAGATAGACATTATGAAAGAAATAAGAGGAAAGCAAAGAACAACTTACAGGTGCATAACGAGAGAGTACCCCTTGAACAAAACGCCGAGTCTCCCCAGGAGACTTGGGCGGAGCAACACGATCCCCAGGGGGAACGGCACCGCGGAGGACGCGGACACCAACCTCAGGAGTCCGCAAAGAGGAAGTGCTATCAAGGTGGAACTCCTTCAGACCAGCGAAGGGAGTCCACTCAGACCCAGTAACATCTTCATCAGTGAGCCGTGTGAAATCCTTCCGACTTAAAGTCGGAGGCCCACCTACACAAGCAAAGCAAGTCAAAGGAGAGTATAAACATACAAGGATCAGCACAAGGTAGAGATCATACCTGAGGACCGTGCCCTCGGCTGGGGGGCAGGGGAACCACCACCAGCAGGTCGCTTCCCTTTGTCAGCCAGGGAAGGCACCTCTTCGACCACCATCTCCTTATCACGAGATAGGGTCGGAGGACGAGCAGTAGGCGAAGCAGGATCCACAGCCTTCTTCCTCTTAGCAGCCGAGGCCCCGGCCTCAGAATCAGATCGCCGCGGCTTAGACTTGGAAGGTCCAGAATCTCTGCCAACGGAGACGACCCTCTCAGTCACCAAGGGGGAGCGCACTAGCAAAGTAAGAAAAACAAGATAAGAAAACATAAGTTACATCATAAAGAAGCAAATAGGAGAAAGCATACCAGAGGCCCCAGCCTTCTTCCCAGGCAGGGGGGATTTCTTCAAAGCAGAACTAGAAGGAGCCTTCCTCTTGCTCAGATCAACAGGGGCTCCCTGCATGTTATAGGTTTTTCCATGAAACCAACCTACAAAGGAAGAGCAGAAGGTAAATAAAGATGGAAAGACCAAGTGACATACCGAGCCCCCGGAGTCAGGAGTCAGACTGATCCCGGCCTCGTAAAGATCCGTCTCAGTTATTAAAGACACGGGGCAGTAAGACCGGGTCCTGTTGCTCTCGTGAATGATCTTCATAGTCTTCAAATCATCCGAAGAGAACTCTCCAAAAGCAGGCCAACCATCGGACCGATCCTCATTCAGGACCGACCAAGTGACGTATCGGTCCGTAATGAAGAAGTAATGCTTAGCCCAGTGACTGGCCGAATTGTCAATCTGGGTCACGAAACGGAGGGAGGTATCCCACTCGATCCCACTCAACCCGAAGTCAGAAAATCGGGGATCTTTGAAGGTCGGATGGCGAGTTACAAAACTCGCAAACCCCACCCTCGTCCGGTACTGGAACCGATAGAAGCATCGGAATAGAACGAGAGAGTACTTCCAGGAGTACCAATGGCACAATACCCGGAAGCCCACCCAGACACGGAGGGCACTGGGGGCAAGGTTCACAGGAGAAATCCTGAAGAACCTGCTCAACTCTATAAGCTCGTCACAGTAAGGTAGCCTCAGCCCGAATCGGATCTGAGAGGGGTACACGGCGACCTTCCCTATAGGAGGCTCCGTCGCCGTCCCGCGAGTATTCCCCAAGGAGGGGAGAAAAGGATACAGAGGCTCATCTAGGGGACTGATATCTCCTAGGGTGACATGTTCGTTGTAATCGGACCTAGTGATATGGTTCTCTGACAGAATAGCAAAACCTAAGGCAAAGATAGCAAGAAACCCCAAAGCACGAATCAAATTTCGACTAACACCCCAATGAAGGTCACGATACTAAGCTAGCAATAGGAAAGGAAGTAACGCGACCGAAAAGGAAGAGAAAAAGGAACTCACTCATCCTTCGGAGAATACGGCGTCTCTGAAGAGTCTGCGTACGTGGACACCACCAGGAGTATAGTACCTGCCACGACACGACGAATATCAAGATAAGAGAAATTTTCGAGGAACCGGAAATACCCCGACACTCTACCAACGACAACAACCGAGTCAAATAGTTTTATCCAAGCCTAAGGTCGGGTTTTGGAAAAAATTACCATTATACCCTCCAACAAAGATTAACACACCAACGGCGGCACGACATCAAATTCAAGACCGAGATAACCCAATCGGACAAGAAACCATATCCGGACGACCGGCAAACATTTTTCCCCAAAATCCACAACTACCCACGGCTATCTACGGCAATCCCACATTCAATCAAATTTCGGCAATCAAGCATCGGCAATCAAATATCAACGATTCAAAAATCAACTTTTTACGCGGTAATGGAAAGGACAAGAGCGGACCTTCGGAAAACCCGACCCGATGTGATAAACGGGTCCGGAATTCAAATTTGAACGTTGCCGGAAATCAGGTCCTCGCCGGAGCTGTGATTCCCTCGCCGCCGGAGCTTTGATTTTTCCGCCGCCGGAGTCGAGCCACGTCCGTCTCCGCCCGTCCCGCCGCTGTGGCCGTCCGTCGAAGTGGTGGACCTCCTCGTCGCCGGGAACAACGGCCTCTGTCGCCTCCGCCGTACCCAGCACCGCCGGCAGCCGCTGTCCGCCTGAAGTCGAGCCCTCGTCCTCGGCTGGATTTGTCTTCCTCGTCGCCGTCCCGATCAAGATGCTGGCCGGAATTTCAGGTGCCCACCGGAATTTTGGCCGGCCCTAACCTTGGGGGTGCTCTCAAACTTTCCTTGCTCTCCAAGGGTGAGTGAAAAAGGAAGATGGTGGCTAGGGTGACTCTTGGAGGTATTTTTCTAACTCTCCTCTTTTATGTTAAAAGGATGATAGGGTTTTTTAGGGGTTTTAATCACCACCATCCATCTCTCCTTAAGTAAAATCTAAGGGCCAAGGAAAAACCATTATTTTTATCCCTCTCACCTATAGCTAAGTATATTCCCATACTTAGAAAAATTATCGAGATAGTTTTATTTTTGAGCATTCCATACTTAGGAAAATTTTTGGCCAAAATAAAAGTTTCTCCTTAATTAAATGGAATCCCGGCACGAAATTGAAGCGTAAGTTATTTAGTTGCATCCGTATCACATCCCTGTGCAAGTTTGTATTTTTTGAGTATACACCTGTAGCAGAGATAAGTTTATTACTCCCGCCTCAGACGGACGCGTGCCTAGGCACACGTCCGTGCTACTCTGACGTTTACAATTCCTCTATCTCATTAGACAGGGGGCAGAGTCAGAGGCACGCATCCATGGGTAAGCAGGCATTCAAACAAAGAAGGTAAAATCCCGGTTTCAAATTGCGCGTGTCATACCATCCTAAAATAGAGTCAATCAAGGGTTAGGCCATTGGTTGACTCGGGGGCATGTGATGGATATACGCCCAATTTGAACCCGTTGACTTCCGAACCGTTGTATTTTTATCGTCCCATTTATGATTGCAAATCGAAACTTCAACCCGGACACTTCGCGAGAACATCGACGGCTCGGACGGGGCCGAAGCGCCCGTCCGACAGGGGCGAACTCACCTAGGTGAGGTTGGGTGGCCACACCCGACCTCCCCTAGGGGAGATCGGGTCAGCCGACCCGATCTCCCCTAGGGGAGATCGGGTTGGCCAACCCGATCTCTCCTAGGAGAGATCGGGTTGGCCAACCCGATCTCTCCTAGGAGAGATCGGGTCAGCCAACCCGATCTCTCCTAGGAGAGATCGGGTCGGCCAACCCGATCCCTCCTAGGAGGGATGGGGTTGGCCAACCCCACCCTCCCTAGGAGGGGTTGGGTGTCCTCACCCAACCCCTACCCTTGGGGGTCGGATTTCTCCCCCCCCAAGGGTCCCGGCACCCCTTTCAGACGCCCATGCTCGGTCCACTCCGCCTGCCTCATCCGAATCCTAAAGTCTTAATTATACGCTTAAAGGTTAATTAATTGTGTTTAAAGGCTAACGATGTCATTAAGCCACCTTAATGACACCGTTGCCTATAAATACCCCACCTTCACAACTCATTTGAACATCTTGGCCATTTGAACAATTTAGCTCTGAATCTCTCTAGCTTTATCTCTCTAGAAATATAGTTCTGACTTAGGCATCGGAGAGGGTTCACCAGGCACCACCCCCCCCTCCTCCGTGTCTGGTATTGCCCCTTTTGCAGGGCAAAGGGAGAGAAGAAGAGAAGGAACCAAGGGAAGAAGGAAAGGAAGAAGGACATAGATAAAGGCAAGGCAACTCGAGAAGACCGGATCATACACATCCCCCGTAAGGAGTGAGATCAAAGCCGACACCCCGTTGACCTAGATCTCATAACCTAACAATCACCATCTGCTATAGTAGAATGAATAATACATCTCTTTCTTTCACCGTTTATTTATCAACATGTCATTCTCTAATGTGTAACCCAGGAATGCTTGCATTCCAAGTTGAACTCTAAAATCCAATCTTCCTAAACATGATTCTAAATGGTTGAATTATCTACAAAATATGGCACCTTCAACAGATATCAGTTAAGTGAGCAAAACTTACTGCATTATGCTACACTTAAGAAGCCGATAGCAGCGAGTTTTAGTTTCAACTTCATTTTACCAGCTACAACAACTATCTCTTCATTGCCCGCATCCACTTTCACCACCGTAACTTTTCGATCAAGGCTTGATAGATGCACCGTGGAACCGACATTCAAAATTTCAACCTTGTTAGCTACATCTTTGTAAAACCAAAAAAAAGTTAGTCTTTTTAACTAAACGAAACCTTAATTACACTAATATTATTATGATAATGCAGTTACCACAAGAAAACCGGATTTTTAATTGAGGGCGTTATTCCAGATGAGTTTTTCTCCGACTTAAAAAATCTTTAATTTTTTATACACTCAAATTTTGTTGATTTTGATTGTTTGCAGTGACTGGGTTCTACGTTGTAGAGCAAGGAACATGCTCGAGCAGCAGAGTCTGATATCTCCATCATCTTTACATTTTTAAAATTAATGCAATGTTTATCAAATTTTTTTTGGCAGCCATCAAATTGTTCTTAAGATTCCTTGATAATCTGAGCAACACATTTGCAGCTGCATATAAATATCATAAAATACTTATAAAATAGATTTTATTAGTGAATATGGAAAACTGAAATAAATGTTGAAATATGAAACTAAGGAATTCAATATTATTGACAAAGTAGAATCCAATGGCAGTAGTAGATTCTTACCGATTCACCGGCAGCAATTTGAGATCCATTAGCTTGGCCTTATCTGCCCATGTAACTCAGTTTCCACCTAATCTTTGTGTCTTTTTTCTTAAAAGATGTGATCTAATATCTACACTATGATCAAACTAATGCAATTTCTAATATCAAATCAAGAAATTCCAAGATGCAAAAACAGATCCAACTTGGAAGAGCATGAACCAAGGTAGGGAAACTCTGAGAGCTAATTTTACATGATAAAATTTTCAGCACCTTCTAATCAACTGAGCACCATAGATTTATAATACATTTAAAAT
This sequence comes from Clarkia xantiana subsp. parviflora, assembly GCA_036873135.1. Lineage (NCBI taxonomy): Eukaryota > Viridiplantae > Streptophyta > Magnoliopsida > Myrtales > Onagraceae > Clarkia > Clarkia xantiana. The sequence goes on from JAPTYO010000001.1 coordinate 17,520,652, forward strand.
TAAGAACTTGAAAACTAAGCTAGTATTATTACTTGCAATGTACTGAGAATGAAGAAAATTGTAACTGTGATTTAAAATTGAAATCAGATACGCTCAATATTTCAGACGGTGATCTAAAATTGGAACCACGCTGATCTCAAATTGAAAGCCTTGAGATGAACAAAGCCAATATCTAGCATGATTGTTTGAATTGTTAGCTTCTTGTGCCAACTCAAAGTTCTCTTTTGCAGTCTGAAGGAAAAGAAGATCAATCGATTGATGTTATTTCTACACTATGATCAAAAAAATGCAATACCTAATATCAAATCAAGAACTTCAAAGGATGCAAAAACAGCTCCAACATGGAATAGCATGAACCGAGATAGAGAAATTTATGCAGCTCATTTTACATGATAAAATTTGCAGCTCCTTCTAATCAACTAAGCACCAAAGATTCATAAGACAGTTAAAACCAAGAACTTGAAAACTAAGCTAGCATTATTACCTGCAGTGTACTGAAAATGAAGAAAATAGGAACGTTGATTTAAAATTGGAATCAATTACGCCCAACCTTTCAAACAGTGATCTGAAATTGGAACCATACCAATTCACCTATTCAACCTGGATAAGGCATCAAACAAACAGACGAAATTAAAAAGTGAGTCATTGTAAGCTCAGAAACATACAAATATCAATCATCATTTAAGATATAATCATAGCAGTTAATCTGTTAGATTACGGGGAGTAATCACTACGGATACTTAAACAAGGTACATGCTAGTAATTGGAATTACGCAGCAGAAGTTTCACACATACCTTTAAGATGATCCGTAGACCCAAGATCTTCTCAGGAGGGAGTTCACGATCCTCCGGTCGGGACCTGTAGAGGTTCTTGTTAGAAAAGCCCTACGTGGTGCAAGCTCCACAGCAAAGCCTCTGATCGATTCTTGGCGCAGGGACAGATCTCTGGAGAGTTTGCTCGAAGGAAATTTGGCACACCCTTGGTGAGGGATATGGTTCGGCCGAACTAGGGTGTTATGGGGGGGGGGGGGGGTTTCTCTCTAAAACACTCTAATGAGGGAATTGTGATTAACCCTAAAAATCCCCTAACACCTCTTATTTATAGGAGGAGTAAAGTGGACAAAAGTCCACTTTACCCCACCTATGGTTTCGGCCGGCCTATGTATTTGTGGAGACCCAATTTTTGGGCCTGCCATGTCAATTGGGAATTGGGTATAGCCCAATTACCCTAATGTGACATTTACCCAAGTTCATTAGGTAAACTATACATATTATGGGCTACCAATTACGGCGCCCATTACCATATGCTTACAGCTCCTACTCGCCGGAATGGGAGGGTGCCTGTTAATGTATTTTCGCCCAAATCTGCATCAACATTTCTCTCATTTGATCTGCTCCTTGCTTCCTAATAGTTCATACGAGGCCTTCCGTGCGACCGGCGGATACGACGGGCATCGTGCTACTCATCTGTTAGGAGTATTGTAGCGTCCGCGGAACGTTGATTCCCTTTTCTCCAATCTACCTGTTATAAACAATATTTATATTGTACCGCGCTGTATCCTAGGTCAACTGTAATTCTCATTTTGCCTAGTTTCCACATATGAACACTTCTCCAAGGCATCCGTACAAGTATTCACAACCTTCAACTAATATCTGGTTGGTGGCCACCTAGTGAATACAAGACTCGGTGAATTACATGTGAACTTGACCATCCCAATCGCTCATATCCTTAGTCAGACCCAACCGGTTTCCAAAGACGTGGTCACTGGGCCTTTTTGTTTAGCACTACGCTCGTACGCCGGGAAGCGAGCATTGAGCCTGACCTTAGATATGAGTTCTGAGTCCGTGATGATACTTTAGGTGCCTCTTCATAAGGCTCCTGGGATCAATCACACGATCGAGTTGAAGAAGTTTGCGCCCGCCAGAATCACGAGGATTCCTTCCTAGCACAACCAAGCTGTGACCCTGTGGTCGAACATGGCACGCGTATTATGAAGCACGCGTTGATAGCATACCTGAACCTTTTGGGTTGACAGGAAAGGGATATGTAAATCATGCTATCACAGATTCTCATCTGGCCCAGAATGTGGTTAAATGACGAACGAAATTCATCACGACGATATGCAAAACGAAGATCACGTCGAGTTACTTCGAAACTAGATAATTGTCTTGCTTAATCAGGTTTATCTCCTGACTCTTAGCCAGTCTTGTTTGGTGGAGGCCTCCCTCTACAGCAAGACGACCGTATCTGTGTGACTAGGTAAGGCCCACATTCGACACAGAGGATTGCGTCCTCCTACGACTTAGTTTATAGACCGTAAATATGATGTAATCAAAACATTATGACGTCGATTGATCATAAACTCAGTTGCAATTCTTTCGCTTACAAAATATAACTTTCTAATATCAAAATGCTATCACAGATACATTCCATTTCTAGACCCTACGCAATCCAAGCAGTTTTACATGCTTTTCGAATATGTCCCTGCGTAGTGGTTTAGTTAATGGGTCCGTTACCAAGTTACTGGTGGACAAGTATTCCATTGTGATTATATTGTCTACTACTATTAAAATTTAGCATGAAATTATTTCATATCAATGTGTCTGGTCCTACAATGGTACATCGATTCTTAACTGCCGCAATGGCTGCTTGACTGTCAGAGAAGACCTTCACAGGTTTATTCTTGAGATCGCCACCAAGCAGGGCAGTTAGAATCCTTTTAAGCCAGACCGCTTTCTGTGCATTCTTAGAGAGAGCTACGAGTTCCGATTCCATTGTAGACAGCGCGACTCATATTTGCTTCTTGCTCGTCCATGAAATGGCGGCATTAGCAAAGGAGGAATACTTCTCCCGTGGTGGACTTACAATCATCTGGATCGCCACCACGGTCGGAGTCAATGTAATCGGTCAATTCTAACTTCCTGCCCTCAAAGCACAGTTCGTAGCCGGCAGTACCTTTTCGGATAACGAGTTCCTCGTTTTATAGTCATTAAATGTTGATGACCAGGATCTGATAGGAAACGTGCTACTAGGCCTACGGCGTAACAGATATCCGGACGGGTGCGTTACATGGTGTAGAACAAACTACCGACCATGCTAAAATATCCTGCACCCTTTATCTATTCACGCTCTGCCAGGTTCTTGGGGGCCGTCACGTTCCGACAGTGCGCACCCAAACAACATTGGCATTACCACGGATTTTTGCATCCCGTAATCTGAATCCTTTTCAACAGCTTGTTGATATAGATTTCTTAGACAGACACATTTCCTGGTAGCTCAATCTCTAGCAATTTTAATGTCCAAGATGTACGTGGCCTCTCCCATGTATTTCATCTCAAATACAGATGCCAACCAGGACTTTGACTTATTCATAAATCTCATGTCGTTTACAGCAATAAGTATGTCGTCCACGCATAAGGTTAAAATGACATACTTAGACCCGGAGGTCTTATATTACACGCACGGGCCTCATGAAAATTCACCAATCCGTTTCCTACGATTTCCTCGTGGAATTTGCGGTGCAATTGCCGAGACGACCGTTCAAGACCGTAGATGGACATATGGAGTTTACAAACTTTTACGTTCGTTACCAGGAGTAATAAAACCCTCCGGTTGCTCCATGTAGATTTCTTCCTCCAGGTTTCCGAGGAGAAATGCGGTCTTTATACTCATTTGGTGAGGTTCGTAATCGAAATCTGCAACCAGGACCTTGAATAGCCCTGCACCGTGGTTTTACGCGCAGGTGTTGAGTATGTTTCGTCAAAGTCCACTCCGTGGGATAGGTATAGCCTTTCGCAACGAGTCGAGTTGTGTATCGCTCGACCTTTTCCATCAGTGGTGAGCCTTCTTTCAGGAATCACCTTATCCTTATGCCCCTGTGGTTAGCAGGTAAATCAACTATTGATTTTAATGGCTTTTATTCAGGCGATCTCTCTCATTCATTGTTTTCTTCCATTTCTCTACTTGAGGTCTTTCCAATGCATATCGATAGAGTGAGGTTATCACTCTTTCAGATGGGATACTTCTTTGGAGAAGTTTGATGCTTTTGACTTTCGTCTAGGCTTGATTATCCCGTCTTTGAGTCTTAATGTCTCTCCCACTCGGTATAATGCCTCTTATCAGAGCATTTCTTCCAATTATGATCAATTCTCCCACTCGAGATGATGCTTCTCATCGGAGCATCACTTCTATTGGGTACAAGAGGAGCGCTTTAACCATAATCGACAACTTTCCTTGTACGACTTCTTGGTCTTAGAATTTTACTTCCAAGATGAATTCCTTGATTACTAGGATCTGGAAACAAGTTTGTCGGCTCACTCCCACTGGGAACAATGGGTAGTATAGTTAGTTGTGGTATCCTCGATTTAGTATTACAATAATCAGGTTCTACTTGATTCGTCCAAACAACAACAGTGAATACTTGTGGTAGGTGTTTAGACCTCCCACTGGATTTATTATGAAAATATTCCCATTATCATTTACCATGTCATTCACTTGAGTTACTGGTTCAAATCCCTCCTACTCGAATTAAGTGGGACCTGAGGTTAGTAATATCCTCTTATGTCTGATCAAGACTCATTATTCTGAACTGTCAATGCATCGGAAAATTCATCCTCAAGTATGTAATGTCATATGTTCGACCACGATAACCATGTCTATAAGCTGTAAACATGTATTTTCAAAGAGTAGTAACATACTCTTGTCCTAAATACGTGTTTAATGCGCAAATTAATGCATCATGATGATATGAGTAGCTCATTATCATTCTTCAGCTTTTATGGCGGCGTGTCTTACCGATTACCATGGAACATAATTTTACATTAATGTGAATCATTTTCTCATCATCCCATAGGGAACGTGTGACGAAATGACTACAACATTTATGTTTCAAACTATGCCTATAGAAGCGTGTCATTTGATTTGAATGCTTAGCATGACTTATCGTTCAAGGCGTATAGAAGGAAAATCGTTTAACCGACTTAATCTTTCTTCGTTTAGTAATTTATTTCAGAGATTTTATCCCATCTCCGAACTGAGCGTTTCAGGTTTTCACCTTATGCGCCAGTTGATACTATTACAAGGTCGTAGTAGCTTTCGAAGCCTACTTTCTACCGATGTAAACGTTATGAATAAGTTATTTATGAAGGAATGCAAACGAAAATTCAGCACATCATCATTTTAAACACTTCTGTATTAAACTCATACTTTGAAATGATGTGTTCCTCTTTCGAGGTCCACTTGCGCTAGGCGCAACTTACCCTAGTTTAACCTTCGGTCAAATCGTTTCATTTCTAAATTTAACATAATTTAATCCAATCGGTTTCGCACATGATTATCATTACAGTTTATTTCATTCAATGGAGTAATAATAATAAAGAAAGATATAAGCAATGCATCAAACAACTAATTAAAAGGATCGAAAAGCTGGAGAAACGGTGACTAATACTTTCTCTGAGCATGGTTATATGCTCAAAATAAAATGTTTCCTTTATTTCAAGTAACATTATTAAGTATACTTTAAATTGAATAATTTAGAAGAGGTTTATTAAGCAAAGCAAATAAAGATATAGTCTTTCATTAAATCTTTATATATTCGGGGCAAGCTCCTCAGGTTTGTGCTTGTTCTCGTTCTCGGTTCTGTAATCCAAAAGAATGAATTGAATTACTCTCGAGTGAGAGGAGTCCTAGAAGAACTTATGAGTTTATCATTATTCTTCAGCACGTACCTTGGGAGGATTGGTACATGCATTAGCAAGGTGTCCTTTCACACCACACCTAAAACACGTTCGAGTTTCCTCTTTACGTGTCTGTTTTGCTTTGCCTTTCTTACCACCGAATTGCTTTCGCTTGAACTTCTTTCGAGGTTTTGGAGCTAGAGGCTTATCAGCCTTGACCTGGAGATTCTTTCCCTTCCTCTTGCGCTTACCCTTTTGCTCAGCTGGAAATGAGGATGCGATATGCATTTCCACCCTAGGCTTTTCAGCCTTGAGACGATCCTCTTCCAGCTCGAGATGAATTCGCACTTTCTCGAGGTTATCGAGTTGAGTGGCATGGGTAAGGTGCATTTTCATGCTACTCCAAGAGTCAGGTAAGGATCGGATCACGCATTGGACTTTCTGTTCCTCCGTCAGGATTTCTCCTACTTCCTTGAGTTCAGAAAGCATGTTAGACATGTGTCTGATATGCTCATTCATTGTATGCTTTGGATTCATTTTGTATGAGTCTAAAGCGATGTTTAACAATCGCTTCTGGGCAGTGTTGTAAACACCAAACCCTGCCTTAAGTCCATCCCATAGGTCCTTGGCAGACTCATATTGATCATACCCATAGAGTATGTCATCCTCAAGCAGTGACGGCAAGGCGGAACGGAACTCTTGGTCCTTTGCATCCCATTCATCATGGGTTTTCTCCAGTTCAGTCGTTAGGTCTCCCTCTGGCCTGAGTTTCTTCGTTGTCAGATGCTCCAAACCTCTCATTTCAGTAATTACCATTTTCGCTCGCTTATTCCAGATCTTATAATTGTTGCTGTTCAATCTCACTCCCTTGTTCATTTGAGAGATTACATTGTTGATCGCAGTCATTGCTAACACTTTGATAATCATGCAAAAATTAGGTAGACAATAAAATTTTGAGAAAGAATTGCATACATCAGATATCTATTAAGATTGAATCCGAGAAATAACGATTCCTCAGTCATCTAAACCAACTGACCACCAGTAAACCAATGGAAGATGGCTGTGAAATAGTTCACATTATCGCCTTTCAATCCAATAGATCAGTCTTTTAAAATGGTTTTAATCGCAAATTACCGGAACGGGAATTTTAAAACAACCATACCCAATCTTGGCTTTCCCAAGGCCCTTTTGTATTTTGGAAAATATTCCGATGAATTTACTCATGCATATATAATTCTACTAACCATGTAAATTATCATACGCAAGTAACATTCATCAAAAAAATCACACTCATGCTTACGCGTCATGCGTCTAATTTTCCGAGGAACTCATTGCATACATAATTCTACTTGCATGTAAATTATCAAATGCAATTACATCCTCAACATTCTAGCATACGTGTCTAACATGAAAATTCCACAACAATCATAGATATTTGGCGACTAGTTTTCGGTTTTAAATTAATTTTAAACATTAGGGGCTGATTTGCAGTTCATGCTTATATTCAATCACGCAACATTCTAGAAATGAATCCTAGGAATTTCCAACCATCACAACATGTCTATCCTAGTGTGCATTCCATATATTTAATCAGGGTTCCGCCCACAACATGCCATGTCCAGCTAGCTTGACTAAGTCAAGACAACATTTCTAATCATGCATTAATATATATTGAATAATAAAAATTGCAATTCAGCCCACTAATTATACCAGTCCCAAAAACATGTATCTCCGAGATCCATCCCCATAATCGAAACAAAGCATAAAGGGTAGCAACCCTATGAGCACTGTGTAGTCCATTTAGATGTTAAAAAACATTTGGATTTTAAAACTTGACCACCCTATTTTATTTAATTTAATTGACTTGAATTCGGTTTTGAAAAACATTTCGGTTCAGTCAATTTCGGTTCAGTTTGGTCCGGTTCGGTCCAGAAAATACGGTTCGGCAAATCTGGTTCGGTCCGGTCCGGTTTAAATTATAAAATCTGGTTCGGTCCGAACCGGTCCAATAAAATAGGTTTTGGTTCGGTTAAACACACAAAACCGGTTCTGTTAGATCCACTTAATTACCCCGGTTCGGCCCCAATCGATTGAGAAAACCCGGATCGATTTAAATTCGTCCCGGTTTAATATATTGGACCGGCTCAATAATTAAAAATTTCAAAAGGTTGGGCCGAAATGGTTACTTGTGGCCCAAGTAGGGTTTTAAAGTCCAAAAATATCTAACTTAGCCACTAAGTAACATTAATTATTTAAAAATAATTTCCAATATTAAATATATATATAAATTTCGGCCAAATCAAGACATATATATATTTATTGCCAAGATTCTATCTTTAAGATTAAATCAATCAACAATATATATATATATATATGTAAAAATCGGCACAATATATAATATATGTTGCGTCCAAATCCAACCGGGGATTCGGACTTTTCGGCACTTCGGGTTGTGATCGTGTCGGGTTGTCGGATGACGACTGCGGGTTGTCGGGTGACGACTGCGGGTTGTCGGCTAACGGTAGCGGGTTGTCGGCAATGTGCACTTCGCCGGCTTCGCGTACTCCTTACCTGCACAAAGAGCAGTAACCAGCACGGAGAGGGGGGGGTGGGGTGGTGCTGGTTGAGTCCTCTCCGATGCTTAAATAAGAGTCTAGAGAGAGAAAGTTTCTAGAGAGAGGTCAGAGCTCCAAAGCCAATCTCTTCAGAATATCCCTTCAAATAGGTGGCCAAGGTCCCCTATTTATAGGCAACCTTAGAACCGAGCCCGGTTTTTGTGCGGTTCGACGCCGGTCTTAAAGGAAAATAGGAACCGTCTGATTTGATTAAGTTTGGCTTTGGGAGACTCTATACTCAGTGTACGTAAATAAGGGTAGCGCGTGGTACCTAGACAGCAGTCCGAACCCTGTCGGACTTAGGCAATCCGACAGGGTTCAGATTGCCTGTGGACAATCTGGAGGTTCGGTCCGGACGCACATGCCGCGCTTTCAGACCGTTTTGAACCTTGGGTGACGCGTTTGGATCCGTTATGTGATTTTCGACGTGTTTACGAAGCCCGGAATGTAAATACGAACCCGAATTGGGCAGATATCCATCACTTGCCCCCGACTCAAGTAACAGTTCAGACCATACTTGACTCTATTTAAGATAGGATATAAGCCCAATTTAGGTTCGGTGCTGACCTCAGGGGTGGCTTGTTTGACAATTGGGCGCTAAGGCCTTGATTTTGCCCCACTTTAATTCTTGTCGGGAGACTCATTAACTGCTGACATGGTTAGTGCAACAAGCAATGTGCACATATAGCAGTAAATAATGGACAGTGAACACATAGCAATGTACAGCGGACAGTGCGCACATAGCAATGAACAACGGACAGTGCGCACATAATAATTAACTTAAGAAATAATTCTCATGCATATATGCAATCATGGCCTATGATTTCAACAAATGTGATGACGTGATATAAATGATGTGAACATGTAATCAACGATTGAATCATGAAAATGATCATGTAATGATATGCATCATGCATTATGAGATGACGTAGCGCGCACTAGATTATGTACACATAACATGTAGTCATGATTGCTAAAATGAGTCTAGAAAATACTAAGTGTTGTAAAAAGGAGATAACAACACTTAGTCATGCCATTTTAGGGACTTAACAAGAAATAGAAAGAGTTTTAAGAGATACCCATAAATAGTTGTTGATAGATGTAGGAGAGAGGTTTCACTAATCTCCATCCTTATCCTTAGCATTTTCTAGATTCCACCTCTCATCTCTTGTAAGAGAAGAAACTTGGAGTGAGAGACTTGGCCACCAAGAAAAAGGGTCCGACCACCATTAACCTCCATGACCGCGGCGGAACCGAGTACGGAGGTCGACGACGATGGCACGGCGGCGCGGTGGTGGTTCTACGCGGAGCGGAGGCGGCGCGTGAGCTACACGGTGGCGGCGCGTGAAGACTCGGGTGGTGGCTCGCGGTGGTTTGCGCGGTTGTTCGATCGGCTCGGCGAGGTGTGTCCACTTCCACACACATCTAGTATTTTTATGACCTTGCTTAGTCTTGATTTACTCTTGAAATATTCATGAATTTGATTACCTTAACATGCACATAAGGTGTTTGATAAAATTCCCAAGAGTAGTTAGTTTCTCAAATTGGCCAAAAATTTGGCTAAGTGCTGAAAATTTATGAACATGATAGTAAGTAGAAATACTCCCCTCATGTATAGTAATCATTGTCAACATGTTGCACCATGATTTGAATGATGTTTTGGCATGCTTGATGTTGATCGTTAGTCGATGTTCGGACACAGTTGTTGGTCGTTGTATGTTGGTTGTTGCGTGTTGATCATTGTTCATTGAGCATCGTACGCTGTCTGCAATCATGATAAAATATTAACAAAAAATTTTCGAGATATTTAATGCTTGTTACCATGATTGTCGTTATTTGATCTTTGTCGACTGCCGTTGATTGCCGACATAGGAGAATACTTAGAAAGTATTTCTTGATAGTCGACACTTTGTCATATGTCGACTGCTGCCATAGTGGAACACTCAGAAAATATACCTTGATAGTCGACACCTCGTCATATGTCAACTGCTGACATGGTGGAACACATAGAAAATATTCTTTGATAGTCGACACCTCGTCATATGTCGACTGCTGACGTGGTGGAATACTTAGAAAATATTCCTTTATTGGCTCTTTGTTTCATGACCATACTACCATCCATATGCATGCTTGTTGAGTATGCACGCGGTTGTATGTGCGCGCTTGCATGTGCGCGCTTGTATGTGCGTGCTTGCTCGAACACTTGGAATTTTTCTCCTTTCTGTTGCCATGCATGTTGTATCTATAGGCTTGATGTAGACGTAGAGCGGATGTCATCATGGTGGTTGATATGTACAGAGTGCTTGTCGTCTGCTGTTTTGGCAAAACACTTAGAAAATATTTCTTGATAGTTGACACCTTGTCATATGTCAACTGCTGACATAGTGGAACACTTAGAAAATATTCCTTGATAGTCGACACCTTGTCATATGTCGACTGCTGACATAGTGGAACACTTAGAAAATATTCCTTGATAGTCGACACCTTGTCATATGTCGACTGCTGACATAGTGGAACACTTAGAAAGTATTCCTTGATAGTCGACACCTTGTCATATGTCGACTGCTGACATAGTGGAACACTTAGAAAATATTCCTTGATATTCGATACCTTGTCATATGTCGACTGCTGACATAGTGGAACACTTAGAAAATATTCCTTGATAGTCGACACCTTGTCATATGTCGACTGCTGACATAGTGGAACACTTAGAAAATATTCCTTGATAGTCGACACCTTGTCATATGTCGACTGCTGACATAGTGGAACACTTAGAAAGTATTCCTTGATAGTCGACACCTTGTCATATGTCGACTGCTGACATAGTGGAACACTTAGAAAATATTCCTTGATATTCGATACCTTGTCATATGTCGACTGCTAACATAGTGGAACACTTAGAAAATATTCTTTGATAGTCGACACCTTGTCATATGTCGACTGCTGACATAGTGGAACACTTAGAAAATATTCCTTGATAGTCGACACCTTGTTATATGTCGCACACGGTGTTCACTGCGCGCGTTGCTCGTTGTGTACATGATCATAGCATGCATGATGTAATATCTTGAACACTTAGAATTTCTCCTTTGTATGTCAACATACACGTCGTAGTCCTGTATTAACTGGCAAATACATGCAAGTATAAACGTTAGTGCCATAATCATATTCACACTTGTTACCTTAAATGAATGCGTAGTATCATGAGACGCGCGTTGATTACGTAGAACACGTAGGTGTCGGGATGAGGACCATGTTGACATAGAGTCTCATGTAGATGCGCGTAGATCACATAAAACATGTGAGTGTTGGGACGAGGCCCATGTTGACATAGAGTTACCCCCCAAGGGGTTGTTTGCTATATGATGTATAGAGACTAACAAGTCTGTAGATATGTAGTTGTCTCCATCGGGAGAGTGTTCATTCCTTAGTGCTTGCATTGATGACTGTCGGGTATACACGCGCTAATCAAGTTTTTTTTCATCCTTGTAGATTGAGTTGTCAAAGCGTATCTTCCAGAGTACACATCCAGACTTAGCTGATTTTGCGGACATGATAGCCGCTTAGAGACGTGCGGACATGATAGCCGCTTAAACCTGAAGTAGTAGATATTACGTTGGCATGTCGACACGTACGTACGCGTACTCACGATCATGGCAGTTATACTTATCATTTGGAAATGAGTTATTATATCTCCTATTGACGTGTCGGAGCATGAGCGTACTATGCCATGTTTGTTGCTACTATCTTTAGTTTCTGAACGAGAGGTGTTGCTTCCTCCCTCGATGCGTCGGCACACGCGTGTTGCGCTTTGACGTCTTCAAACTTAGTTTTTGAACAATGTGTTGCCTTCCGCGTAGAGTGTTGATGCGTACGCGCTACCCTTGGGAGTGATGCTCTTCAGAATTTGGTTAGATAATGATCTTCTTGCCTTTCTGAGTCCAAGTCAGGGACGAGTTCGACTTAGCGTTGCCACCGTTAACAATGCTTTCACTTTATCAGGAATAAAGCGATCCAACTCCGAGATTCGTCCCTCGAGCAACTCCGAGTGATCTGAGTTTACTGCTAGTGGACTCGCCCATCTGCCCCCCATGTCGAGGGACCGGATCTTGGCGGAGGAGCCGCTTGAAGCGAGTATATTTCGTATGTTGCTAATCTTACATTTTGCATATATCCCTTTTTGTTGCTTGTTTGATGGTAGTATTGCCGAGGTGTCACGCGCGTGCTGAGGGGTTACGCTCGTGTTAAGGGATCACGCGTGTTAAGTCTGCTTCCACTTGGGTAACTTCGGGATTCTCTCCCACGAACGGGCTCTGGATGTGTGCACGGGAACGGGTATTTGTCTATATTCCGCGAACCTTGAGACACGATCCTCGAACTGGTCTTCAACTTCCCAACTTTAATCTCTCGAACTCCGGATCCTGCACAAGGGGTAGTGACCAGCGTGGAAGAGGTGGGGAATGCTGGTTGGGCCCTCCCCGACGCTCAAGTTATAATCTTTAGAGAGAGAAAGCCTTTTTAGAGAGAAGTCAGAGCACGAAATGCCAGGATGAGGGATTTGTTTAAAATGGGAGACCTAGGTCCCTATTTATAGGGAACCAAAGGATCGTGCCCGGTTTTGAACGGTTTGATGCCGATATAAAGGAAAACGTATACCGTCATCAAGGTGGACTATGCGCGCACTGACTTCTCGTACTTGGCAAAATAATCGGAAGTCCCCCGGTCCGGGTACTACGCGTATTCCGGACCGTTTTTGGACTTGGGTGTCTGCGTAAGAGTTCTTTTACGGATTTTGGAGTATTTTGCGAGGCCCGAAATGTAAATACGAACCCGAATTGGACAGATATCTAACACTTGCCCCCGAGTCAAGTAGCGGTTCAAAACCCATGCTTGACTCTTTTTAAGATAAGATATTCGTCCAATTTAGGTTCGGTACTGACCTCAGGGGCGGCCTGTTTGTCAATTCGAGTGTAGGGATCATAAATTTGACCAACTTTAATTTTCCGCCGTATGTACGTAATCTGTTTACAGGGTTAGCATAGCGGCCAATACGCGTATAACATCATACAATTAACGATATATTCGAAATATCATGTAATGAATGAAATACTTGTAATAATAAAGAATTATACAATGTGATAATATCATGGTACATGATGTAAGCATATAAACGTTGTCGACATGTAGATGGCGACATAGTCAACGGAGGACGTAAACATGCAATAAGCAAAATACTTAGAGCAATGTGAAATTGGAAAGCACGCTTGTCAACATAAAGCATGATGTAAACATAGAAAATGATGCAAGCATGTAGTACGATGTAAGCATGGAAAATGATGCAAACATTCAATTCATACTTAGATTATAAAAATAATCACATAACAACCATGAGTTAACATCATGTACATATAAAAATAATAACATGCGTAATGATCTACGAAGCGCATCATGCAACATTAGGGAGCATGTATGTAAAACAAGCATAAAAGAGATGTAAGTATGCTTATACATGATACTAAAGACTTGTGTGAAAATAGATATTAGTTTAGCACATGGTGTAGATACTATTAATGAGAATTATGAGAGAGAGTAGTCATTATCTTACATCCTCCTTTGATAGTTTTTCAACATGCTCTCCTTGCTGGTTGAAGAAGGAGCTCATGGATGTGTGAATTTGGAGTAGTCACATCATATTGACATCGATCAAGGTCTAATCCGAGCAAGGAGGAAACCACGACATGTTATCTTCCTTCATCTTCTTCAGGATTACGAAAAGTGGTGCATTCAAAGGAACGCATTCTGCCAAGTTCACTTCTTTTGGTCTTTGGAATTCTGGATGATATGGCCTCTTATGCGGCTGGAATTGTCTTGCTTGTTGCGGGCCCTGTTGGGGTTTTGCTTGCTTCTCTTTAGCGCGAGCTGCACTAACTTTCGCCTTATGCTGTTCTCTGAATCTTTCTAGACCCACGAATTCTTTTACCCTTGCCGCCAATTCTTCAAGTGTCTCAGCTGGGTGCTTTGACATCTTTTCAGCCAGGGAATATCCTCTTCGGCCTAGATTTGCAATGAAGAGGCGCACGATTTCTCCTTCGGTGATGTTTCCCTGAATGTATGAGATGTTTTGGTTGAAACGGATGTAATAATCTGCTAACGACTCGTCGTTTTGCCGTGTCACCTCATTCAACGCATTTGGCCCTTTAAGGAGTGTGCGTTCTCCCATGTATCTTTGAATGAACTTTGCCTTCAGGTATGTCCATGACGTAACGCTTCCACATGGTAGTGAAAACAACCAGTGTGCGGCAGTTCCAACAAGAGTATTAGCAAATGTCATGGAAACATGATGCGGGTTGTCAGTTCGTCCCAGCAAAGAAACTTCATGTTGTTGTACATGTTCGATTGGATCTCCTTTTCCTCTATATTTTTCTCCACCGATTCTATACAGGGCATCTGGAACGTGACTGATGTGATGCATTCTCTTCAAGGGCATGCATTCCCTTCATCTTTGACTGCTTCATCTTTCTCTCAATCATTTCTTCTAAGGCCTTAGCCGTAAGTCCCGTGACTGGGATGCCATTGTCGTATGCGGGCTTTCTCCACACATCATTGCATGTGTCAGCATGGCTTGCTGTCTTGAAGCTATCTTTCGTGTGCAGGCGTTGTGAATTTCTCACAGGAGGTTGCTTCCATCTTACTCCTTGTTGTTGCTTCACGCCAACACTTGGGGTGCATGAACGTACTGGCTCCTGCCTGGCCTGTCGGCAGGTACCTTCAGAGTTTCCCACTCCTTCTGGATGCTGCGGCTTTTGATGGTTGACATCATGCGACGCCTCCCTAGCTGGTGCAGCTTGTTCGTTAGTATGCGGGGGTGGTGGCGGAGGTGCGGCATATCCTTGACTCCTTAAAATCTCCCTGAGAGCAAGGAGTTCTTCAAGTGCCGCCATCATTGCCGGTGTGACTGGAGGCATGTTGGTTGCATTCCTTGGTTGTTGCTGTACTTCCTCAGTTGGCATCCCAGATGGGAATTCCTGATTCATCCTCGTCCTTTGCTCTTGCGCCGGTGCATTGTTTTGATCTTTCGGCCCGTATTGTGCAGGAGGCGCATTTGTAGATGGCATGGATGAAGCCGTAGATTCTGCATCCGGAATATGAGAAGGTCTTGGTTGGCTTCTCCTTGGCTTCGACTTGCTTGCACCCGCCTTCTTTGGTCGTCTTCCTGTCATAGCTCGCGGTATGGAACGACTTTTTGTTCGAATCACACTGACGGCGCCAAATGTTAAGTCTGCTTCCACTTGGGTAACTTTGGGCTTCTCTCCCACGAACGGGCTCTGGATATGTGCACGGGAACGGGTATCTGTCTATATGCCGCGAACCTTGAGACACGATCCTCGAACCGGTATTCAACTTCCCAACTTTAATCTCTCGAACTCCGGATCTTGCACAAGGGGCATTGACCAGCGTGGAAGAGGGGGGGAATGCTGGTTGGGCCCTTTCCGACGCTCAAGTTATAATCTTTAGAGAGAGAAAGCCTTTTTAGAGAGAAGTCAGAGCATGAAATGCCAGAATGAGGGAATTGTTTAAAATGGGAGACCTAGGTCCCTATTTATAGGGAACCAAAGGATCGTGCCCGGTTTTGAACGGTTTGATGCCGGTATAAAGGAAAACGTATACCGTCATCAAGGTGGACTATGCGCGCACTGACTTCTCGTACTTGGCAAAATAATCGGGATAAGCGCGCGGAGTATGTCGGTAATCCGGACCTACACGGATTGCCTCAGGGCAATCCGGAAGTCCCCCGGTCCGGGTACTGCGCGTATTCCAGACCGTTTTTGGACTTGGGTGTCTGTGGAAGAGTTCTTTTACGGGTTTTGGAGTATTTTGCGAGGCCCAAAATGTAAATACGAACCCGAATTGGACATATATCTAACAGCGCGCACGCTGAAGGTGTGCGCATATGCTAGTTCGCTTTGCCCCCGTGCATCTTGTTCTTCACTCTTAATATATGCTGCTTGGATTCTTAGGTTGCTGTATTGGAGGTTGTTGCCTTTGTTTGATAGGCTCGAATTGTTATTCTTGATTCCGAGGTGACTATCCTTCGCACGAAGGTTGCTGATGATAGCGAGGTGCGCAATTATTCCGTGATGACGTCCAGACAAGCGTTGGCGTCTTGATGTATGATTTATGGAGGGTTTGTACACTCTTGCCCCCGTGTCTTCGTTTTGTTAACTTGGTATTTTGCTAAGTCTGCCATCGATTGTATGACACCCTTTGCGCACTCAAGGTGTGATTGTACATTGCGCTATAAGGGCCGCATGGCGGCGTATGTAAGGGTCGCATGGCTGCGTACGTAGATGTTGATTGGAATATATCACTTGCATCCTATATGAAGTTGATTGTGCTTTACCAAGCTTTGTACATAGTTGTTGTACGGCATGTCAGGGTTGAGGTTATGCCGGGTGTTGTTCCCTGAACCTCTTATACATTTGATGTTGTCGAATAGACCTGTCGTGATCATGATAACTCGTTAGTAGTATTTCATACCTTGCGTTATCTTTGTTGTCCGTGTGCATTGAATTTGTATGATAGGATAGGCATCCTTTTATAATGAATATGACATCCATAGTTGCGACTGTATGTCATGCATTGTTGAGTGTCATGAGTGCCCCTCTTGGTTAAATTCCAAGGCATGGCATGATGCGTACACTAGGTACTTGTAGCGTTGTAAGTAGTAATGTACTTGGCGCTGACACTTGGCTCGAGGGAACTTGGCACTGGCACTCGACATGTAGAAGAGTCGTCTTGACGGGGCAAGAAATTAGTTTATACCGTCTCTTAGTTCCACTCTAAGGCGACGTTGTGACAAGACGCTACTTGTTGTATTTGGTGCGTTTTTCCATCCGTCAGTTGGGCACGCCCCGCGTGACGTTGTTACAAGGCTTTCTGTGGCTAACCCAGTACTTACCATGTGATGCTACTACGCCTCGACTTGGTTAATCCAAGGACCAGGACAAAGGTCGTATGATCACGCCTTGTAGTTTTTACCGTCTCTTGAACCATTTCAAGGCGACGTTGTGGCAAGACGCTACTTGCTCTATGCTATGCGTTTTTCCATCCGTCATTTGGGCACACCCCGCGTGACGTTGTTGCAAGGCTTTCCGTGGCTATTCCAGTACTTACCCTGCGATGCTACTGCACCTCTCCATGGTTAGTCCATAAGGGTTGTACAAAACCGTGTTTAAACTTGCAGTTTTTCCCGTCTCTTGGTCCACTCCAAGGCGACATTGTGGCTACACTACTTGCTGAGTTTGGTGTTTTTTATTCCGTTATATGCTCACGGGCAAGATAGCGTTGTACAAGACTCGACTTGTAGGTTTGGAGAGTTTTTTGAACAGGGTGCGCTCCTGCTAGCGTATATACATGAAGTTATCCTAACAAGGAATACGTCTTCATGGCGTATGAACCCTTAAGAGGATATACATACTTTAAGAGTGCATGAAGTTGCCCTAACAAGGAATAAGTCTTCATGGAGTATGAACCCTAACGAGGATATACATACTTTGTAGATTTGTGGGGTTGTCGTCTAAGAAGAGGACTTCCGCCACGATGGGGTGATCAGTTCCACCTGTTGCCGCATCCTATTTTGAACTCAGGGAATGGCTATGAACATGAGGATTTGCCTCTAACAAGAGGATTTCGCAGCATGCCATTTTGTAGTTGTGAACACAGGGGTTGCCCTCTAAGGATGATGTCGCATCATGTCACTTTGTAGTTGTAAACATGGGGGTTGCCCTCTAAGGAGGATGTCACAGCATGTCACTTTGATAAATCTTGGTTTGAACTCAAGATGTAGTATGTTGTCGACGCTATTCGGGGTAGTCGTCGTTATAGATAGAGAGCGTTTAATAGACATGTCGGCGTTGTATGACATAAGCCGTTTGTTGTACATAGCGCGATAGCTTGTATTGTTGATGCGAGTAATATGCGCGTAGTTTGCTACTTGACGTAATTCCAAGGTAGTAAGCATAATGTAGTATGTACCTACGAAAGTAGATTAACTTCATTAGATACTTGGTGCATGTACAATGGGTTGTGGGAAGGCGTCAACTGATCGCTCCTTCCGAAATGTAGCAAGGCTAGTAAACATAAACTACACTTAGAGTGCTAGTTGCATTTAATCTAAGAAGACTTAAAGTAGATATGCAAAAATGAAGATAAAGGGATTGATAGTGTTTTCGCCGCCTTCGTGGTTGGCTTGATGGCGATTGTGGTTGTTTGGATATAGATTGCATCAATACTCGATGTTGTTTCCGAGTAGAGTACATTGCTGTTTTGATAGTTGAGTTTGTACCTACGAAGAGGATTGCGCTTTGTCAGATAGTTGCAATATTTACAAGTTTGCAAAATATGGAGTTATGAATTTTTCTTTTAATTAATTCATATAATAGATAGAATAAAGGAGTCTGATACGAGGACTCCTTGGTTGTGCAGGACAAGTGCGGACGCAATAGGTGCAAATGCGACAAGTGCGCACATGTCGGGAGCAGAGATTTTTCAAGTACCACCCGCTATATGTGTTTGTGAATATGTACGTATAAACAACGACTATTCATTGTTGTATTCGTCCTCTAGTTGATACGCGTCGATGCCTCCTTAGTGTGATGTACATGCCTATATATGATCGTTGCTTGGTGTTTCCTTCTTGTGGCTAATCAGTATAAGGTTTTGAAGTTGTGTTCCTCGTTTTGTGCCTTCTCTTAGAAGAGTGGTACCGCGTGTTCTTGCAATTATTCGCTTCTTCACTTCGGTGGAATGCCGCACTTGTCAGCTTGGTGCCCCCCAAGTCGCTTGGTAGTCGTACCGTTGTTTCTTGATGGTGTATAGTGATTGTATCTTGTACGGGGGGTTCAACAAGATGCCCCCGCTCTTGCGTTGAGTGCTGAGCATGTATTTTGGAGATTGTCATACGGCAGTGCCCTTACTTGGGGAAGACTTGCAATTTTGTTCTCCTATCTTCTTGCATTTTGATGCAAGTGTGTTTGTTGTTGGGAGTGGGTAAGAGTAATCTTTCCCTCTCTGACACGCGTTGCGCGCTGTTGAATATAGTGTGTACGCTTTGCGTTGTATGCTTCATGTGTTCACTTCCAAGGGGGATGAGTTTACTTGATTTGTTTCTTCATACACTTGTGACTCTTCACGGAGTTGTGTCTGTTTGACGATTATGCACATGGTTGAGAGATGTTAAACTGGTGGCCGAAGATGATGTTTTGCTGTCAGCGTACGTTTTGAGTGGTACGACGCTTCTTGTGTGCTTGACACGGGTAAACTTGCTGGATGTTGGAAATAGTTCTCTAACTCTTCTCACGTGATGGGTTTGGCACAGGCGTGCGTATAACATAGGAGTCCCTCCTGAATTCCTATCTTTCGCAATGGTGGTGGCGTTGTCACTTGGGTGATGCCCCCGCCTTGTTTATTACTGCAGCGCGATTTTTAGTCTTGTGTGCATAGAACGCTTGAGGCTCTATTGCATGTGTGTAGTTGGTGCATGCCCCCGTTGGGGATATTTGGGAAAATCCGGGATTTGTGCGGATGCGTCAGGAGCAGACACGTCGAATGCGGACGCGTCGGGCGTGGACACGTCGGGAGCGGACGTGTCGGGAACGGACCTGTCAGGAGCGGACGCGTTGGGTGCGGACACGTCGGGTGCGGACACGTCGAGTTTGGTGTTGTGCTACAATTTCCTTCTCCCGATATTGAAGCTATCTTTGATTATCGAGTGTTGGAACATCCATCGTAGGAAGTGTTGCATTTTAATTTCCTATCTGCGCTTCGTCGGAGGTCGAACTCTCGTATACCCATGACTTGGGTTTGTTGTAAGGATGCGGATGCGCGTGCTTGCCAGGTATTGATTAGGGTACACATTAAGTTGGGGCTACGTGCGCTTTGGAACTGTACGCACCCTTGAATTGTGCGCACTTTGGAAATGCGCGTGTCTGTGCACTTTAACGTTGCTTGATTGGTAGATCAGTACGGATGCGATCCTTTGATGATCGTAAAGGAATCCTTGGCAGGAAGTGAACGTGGATGTGGAGGTTGTCCCTATGTCTCTTCTTGATGACGTGCTTCTACGTACGGAGTGTATGAGTGCGCTGCTTCATGCCTTGGCTGTTGGTACTGGTATGTACATTCAGAATACTGTCCTCCTCCTCCTTGGTACGGTGTCTCTTGTCGAGTAGTGTCGCGTGACACTTTCCTTGCCGGCGCGGCCTGTCCGTAGACTGGCGGCGGAGGTGGCGGTGGTGGCGGAGGTGGTGGAGCATATCCTTGATTTTCTGAATGCTAAGCACTCTTCAAGTGCTGCCATCATGGCGGGTGTGACTGGTGGCTGTGGGTTTGCACCTCCTTCTTGTCATAGCTCGTAGTGCGATATAGCTTTTTGCTCGAATCTCGCGGACAGCGCCAAGTGTTGCGTCCAAATCCAACCGGGGAGTCGGACTCTTCAGCACTTCGGGTTGTGATCGTGTCGGGTTGTCGGATGACGACTGCGGGTTGTCGGATGATGACTGCGGGTTGTCGGCTGACGGTAGCGGATTTTCGGCAATGTACACTTCACCGGCTTTGCGTACTCCTTACCTGCACAAAGGGCAGTAACCAGCATGGAGAGGGGGGGGGGGTGGTGCTGGTTGAGCCCTCTCCGATGCTTAAATAAGAGTCTATAGAGAGAAAGTTTCTAGAGAGAGGTCAGAGCTCCAAAGCCAAACTCTTCAGAATATCCCTTCAAATGGGTGGCTAAGGTCCCCTACTTATAGGCAACCTTAGAACCGAGCCCGGTTTTTGTGCGGTTTGACGCCGGTCTTAAAGGAAAATAGGAACCGTCGTCCGGTTTGATTAAGTTTGGCTTTGGGAGACTCTTTACTCAATGTACGTAAACAGGGGTAGCGCGCGGTACCTAGGTAGCAATCCGAACCCGGTCGAACTTAGGCAATCCGACAGGGTTCGGATTGCCTGTGGACAATCCGGGCCGTCCGTATTGCCTAAGGGCAACCCGGACTGGCCGGATTTCCCCAACAATCCGTAGGTCCGGTCCGGACGCGCATGCCGTGCTTTCGGACCGTTTTGAACCTCGGGTGACGTGTTTGGAACCATTATGTGATTTTCGACGTGTTTACGAAGCCTGGAATGTAAATACAAACCCGAATTAGGCAGATATCCATCAATATATATATTTATTTATTGTCAATATCTTAAATTGGGTAACAAATATACTGACAATATATTTTCTCAATCTTTTAGGCAATAAAATCTATCAATAATATCTTTCACCCTATTAAATATTTAGATATATTGATAGTGATATATATTTGGATATATTTATGTGAATCTATCCTTATGTTATTAATTATAGATATATTGTTACCTAGATTAAAAATTAAAATATGGTAAACTATACAATAATTAATCTCGGCCGAATTTTATTTTCTTGGTGCCTAAGAAATTAAAAATTTACCTTGCAATTCCTTAGGGTTAGCCGAAAATAACACATAATTAGAAACAAGTTGTCAAGTTTCAAGATCAAATTTTTAATAAGATCTACAATCCAATGTTTGATTTTGATAAATATTACACTTTTCTTGAAGATCATGAACATCATATTTTACCAAGACCATCATGAAAATTTCGGTTTTACCAACAACCATAAAAATCGAAAATTTAAAAATTTCTTTTTAAAATTTTTGGTTTTTTTTATATTTTATTTTAAATTTTCAAGAACACAAATTTATCTAAATCATGAACTCCTAACACAGGCTCTGATACCACTGTTAGATTACGGGGAGTAATCACTACAGATACTTAAACAAGGTACATGCTAGTAATTGGAATTAGGCAGCGAAAGTTTCACACATACCTTTAAAATGATCCGTAGACCTATGATCTTCTCAGGAGGGAGTTCACGATCCTCCGGTCGGGACCCGTAGAGGTTCTTGTTAGAGAAGCCCTACGTGGTGCAAGCTCCACAGCAAAGCCTCTGATCGATTCTTGGCGCGGGGACAGATCTCTGGAGAGTTTGCTCGAAGGCAATTTGGCACACCCTTTGTGAGGGATATGGTTCGGCCGAACTAGGGTGTTATGGGGGGAGGGTTTTTCTCTCTAAAACACTCTAATGAGGGAATTGTAATTAACCCTAAAAATCCCCTAACACCTCTTATTTATAGGAGGAGTCAAGTTGACAAGAGTCCACTTTACCCCACCTAGGGTTCAGCCAGCCTATGTATTTGGGAGGCCTAATTTTTGGGCCTCCCATTTCAATTGGGAATTGGGTCTAGCCCAAATACCCTAATGTGATATTTACCCAAGTTCATTAGGTAAACTATACATATTATGGGTTACCAATTACGGTGCCCATTACCATATGCTTACATAATCATCACCATCATTCCCAGTCTCATCAACACCAACTTATTATGTTAAGGGAGTTACCACGTACAAGTTCTTCGTGAGAAGAAGTCCTACGCGGTGAAATCTCCACAACAAAGCCTATGGTCGATTCTTCAACGGGGACAGAACCTCGGACTAAGATGTGCACCGAAAATCACAACTAAGGGGGTGAGAGGGTTTCTCTCAAGTTCCTCAATGGAGGTACTTCTTATTCTTAATGAATTGTGTAAACCCCTTAGGTGAGTACCCTATATATAGGATTGGTGGAGTGGACAAAAGTCCACTCCAACCAATGTAGGACTTATTTCGGCCGAACCATGCTATTAAAGGGGGAGGCTCAATTTTGGGCCTCCCATGTCAATTAGGGTTAGGGTTTTGCCAAATTACCCTAATGTGACAAACCTAATTAACTTAGGTAATTTCCTTAGCATTAACGGGCTACCAATTACGGCGCCACGTCACCATATGCTAACAGCTCCTACTTGCCGGAATGGGAGGGTGCCTGTTAATATATAGTAATCCAATAGCATCAACATCTCAGTCTTCAGTCTTTGTCTCCGTCTCCGAATAGTTCATACGAGGTTTTTCGTGCGACCGGCGGATACGACGGGCATCGTGCTACTCATCTGTTAGGAGTATTGTAGAGCCCGCAGAACGTTGATTCCCTTTCGTAAATCAATCCTGTTAAAATAAAATATGTACCGCACTGTATCCTTGGTCAACTGATAATTCTCCAATTGCCCGGTTTTCCACATAGGAATACTTCTCCAGGGCATCCGTTACAAGTGTTCACAACCTTCAACTAATATCCGGTTGGCGGCCACCTAGTGAACACAAGAGTCGGTGAATTATAGGTGAACCTTACCATCCCCATCGCTTATACCCTTAGTCTAACTCAACCGGTTTCCAAGACGTGGTCACTTGGCCGTTTTCTTTGGCTCTACGCTCGTACGCCGGAAAGCGAACATTGAGCTAGACCTTAGGTATAAGTTCTGAGTCCATGAGGATACTTTGGATGCCTCTTCATAAGACATCTGGGATCAATCACGCGCTCAAGGTGAAGAAGTATGCGCCCTTTGAATCACTAGGATTCTAGCCAGCACAACCGAGCATGACCCCGTGGTCGAACATGGCACGCGTAGTATGAAGCACGCATCGATAGCACACCTGGACTAGCCAGGATTGGGATATGTCAATCATGCTATTGCAGAATCTTTCATCTGGCTTTGAATGTGATTTTAATGATGGGATGGGTCCAACACGACGATGTACAAAACGAAGATTAAGTCTTGCATTAAGCGTGACAAGGTTATCGTTTCGTTTAGCCAGGTTTATCCCCCTGGTTCTTAGCCAATCTTGTTGGGGTAGAGGTCCCCCTCTCCTTGCAAGATGACCGTGCCTGTGTGACGAGGCATGGTTCACATTTGTCATAACTTTGGTGGAAGAGTTTTACCTCTTCCTACGACTTAGTTTATAGACCGTAAAATCTGATGTTATATTTCATTATGACATCGATAGATCATATACTCAGTTTGCAATTCTTTTATTCAATTGAAATAATATTATTTTAAATGTCAAAATGTTATTGCTTATACAAGTCACTTATTTAAGCCCTACGTAATCCAAGCAGTTTTACGTGCTTTTCGAAGATCTCTTTACGTAATGGCTTAGTTAATGGATATAAAACCATTTTATCCGTGGACAAGTATTCTAAAGCGATTATGCTGTCTTCAAGAACAGATTTAGCATAATTGTACTTCACATCAATGTATTTGGTTGGTACTTTGGATTCTTAACTGCTGCAATGGCTGCTTGACTGTCGGAGTATACCTTGACGGGATTACTCTCTTTGTCAGTGCCAATTAATGCAGTAAGAAGCCTTTTCAGCCAGACCGCTTCTTGTGCGTTTTTAGAAAGGGCAACGAATTCTGATTCCATAGTGGAAAGCGCGACACATGATTGGTTTTTGCTTACCCAAGATATGGCAGCATTTGCAAGAAGGAAAACTCCTCCTGTGGTGGACTTACGATCATCTGGATCGCCACCGTGGACGGCGTCACTATAACCGGTCAATTCTATTTGCTTGCCCTTATAGCACAGAACATAGTCGGCAGTACCTTTCAGATACCTTATAATTCATTTTACGGCCTTTAGATGTTGATAACTAGGATCTGATTGGAATCTTGCTACTAGGCCCACAACGTAACAGATATCTGGCCGAGTACATAGCATGGCATACATAAGACTCCCTATCATGCTTAGGTACTCTGCCCCCTTCATCTATTCACGTTGCTGCTGGTTTTTCGGTCCATCACGCTTTGACAACGCGCACCCGAACACAACCGGCGTATCCACGTGTTTAGCATCGAGCATTCTGAATCTTTTCAACGATTTGTTGATATAAGATTTTTGAGACAGACACAATGTCCAGGCGGCACAATCTCGGGCAATCTTAATGCCTAAGATGTACGTGGTCTCTCCCATGTCTTTCATCTCAAATGCTGACGCTAACCAGGACTTTGATATGTTCATGAAACTCACGTCGTTCGCAGCAATGAATATGTCATTTACGTATAGTGTTATGATGACATACTTAGACCCAGATGTCTTAGTGTATATGCAAGGATCCTCGTGAAAATTCACAAATCCGTTTCCGACGTTTTCCTCGTGGAATCTGCGATACCATTGCCGAGACGACTGTTTAAGACTTAAATAGACCTTTGGAGTTTGCAAACTTTACGTTCTTTGCCAGGAGTAATAAAGCCATCTGGCTGCTCCATATAGCTCTCTTCCTCCAAATTCCATGGAGGAATGCGATCTTAACATCCATTTGGTGCAGCTCTAGATCGAGACGTGCAACTAGGGCAAGGATGGCCCTTACTGCGGTGTAACGCACAGTTGGTGAGTATGTTTCATCAAAGTCCACTCCATGAATTTGGATATATCTTTTCGAAATCATTTGAGTTTTGAACCACTCAACTTTTCAACAGTAGTGAATTCTAAATTTCACTTTCTAGTTCTGCGGTTTGCAGATCAATCAACTAAGGACCATAACCGAATTTGTTCTTATTTAGGCATATTTCATCCTCCATTGTTTTCCTCCATTCCCTCGTTTTGAGGTCCTTCCCTTGCTTTTCTGAATCGTCACTAATTCAAGAACGAATGTTAAGATGTTTTAACACATCCTAATCGATGGGACACTTCTCGAGAGAAGTTCGTTGCCTTTGACTATGTCTAGGCTCGTTAATCCCATCTCTAGTCTGATTGTTACTTCCACTCAGAATAATGCTTATTATCGGAGCATCACTCCCACTGGGAAGAATGGTAGTGCTTGAACTCTGATCAACAACTTTTTCAGGATGACCTTTCGATCTCGGAATTTTACCTCCGAGATGTATTCCTAGATTACTAGGATCAGGAATCAAGTTGGTCATTTTTCCCTCCCACTAGAAATAATGGGAAGTTGTATTAATTCAGTGTTCTTGATTGTCAGGTTCCAACTTGATTCACATTTGTATTTAGTTATGATTATATGTGAGGGGGAGTAAGCCCTCTCACTTGATTTATTATGAAGACTTTTGTATCATCATATACCATATCAATCACTTATGCTGTATCAATTCTCCCACTCGAAGTAAGTGGGACCTGATAATCTCCGTTAGCCATTCATTGATTCGATCAGTACTATGTCTGTTCGTTCCGCAAAACATTGGAAATTTATCCTCAAATCTTTATAATATGTCATGTTTGACCACAATACCATCAATCTTAGCTAATTTTAAATGTATTCCTTTAAGAGTAGACCGTACTCTTGATTGCGCAAATTAATGCTGCTAATGATAAGGTTTTACCCGTATTATCCTTTTAGCTATTATGGTGATGTGTCAACCGATCTTATTGGAACATAGAGTTACATTAATGTGAATCAACTTAATTTGATCCGTAGGAGTAATTAATGTTGAACTTCATCATTATGTAACTTTGAACCATGTTGCTTGAAGTATTTGATAAAATGATTGCTTTAGCCAAACTTTTCGTTCAAGGCTTATAGTGGGAGAGTCGTTTTACTGACTTCTTCTTTCGTTTGTTTAACTCACCTAGAGACTTATTCACCTCAAGGGCTATGCATTTAAACTCTCGCTTTAATGCTTTAGTTGACAAACTACTAGATTGTAGTAGCATTGAAGCATACTTCTAACCACAGTAGTCATCATTGAGTTATTTCCAAAGAATTATAAACAAAAACTCAGCATTCATTTATTAAAACACTTCATTATTAAATTTTTACTTTGAAACAATGTGTTCCGTCTTTCGAGGTACACACACGCGTGGCGCCTAAAACCAGTTTATCCCGTGGTTTAAATCGTTTCGTTTCCAAATTTAAAATCAAATAGGTTTTATATGCACATTATCTCGGAATATGTCATTTAATGGAGTACTAACAAACAAGCTGAGTTAAGTCGGTCTGCCCTTTTAGAACTACGCGATCGATGGATTTATTCAGTTCAGTTTGACCTGACTGAGATGACAGAGTATGTGAATCGTTTCGTCTTGTTCGACCACTTTTACCTGGCCGAAATTTTGGTTCTAACCCGTAGGTTTGAATTATCGTTTCGGATCATTCCCTTTGACCGGCACGTTAAATTGATAAGCAAATTTTGCTTCAAATCGAGCAACAGTTTCTTTATTCAATAACTCCAAATTTCAAAATAACCAAAATTTTAGTAATTCAGACGAACAACGAACGATAAATGACAATGGTAGGGTTCTTGATCTGAAAGTCTCATGTTCGATCCATACATATCTGAACTTTAAGTCACGTTGAACATCACATCTGATTAAATTCACTAGTGAATCATATCAAATGTTTTGTGTTCAAATAAAGCGTTTCACGGCTTTACATACATGTCATACGAGGCGTTTTTTGGAAGCACTTTAATAACGGGGTTTTACCCATCGGATTATCGTATAAAACCTTTTACGGTCTAGTTCACTTCATGATATATGGATCACAATTGACTTCAGATGATCTCTTGTGGTGAGCTGAGAAGGTTGTCGCTTCACTGCCTTGGTTCCTTTGCTTAACTAGACTCAAGGTTATTGAATCATGTCAATGTAAGGCAACCTTATACATCTTTTCCATGTTGACCTTTCATTGCGAAGGTCTTGAACGGATTTTTCACCGGCATCCATAGATAAAGAAAAGAACATCACATTCAACCGAAACATTTCTAGCTTTAGCATCCTTGCTTCTACAGAGGCAGATGCAAAGGAACACCAAGCTTTGACATTGTCTGGTTGCAATTGAAGTCTTCTTCAACCTCCTTAAACCAGGGTTGAATGTATCACCACATATGTATTCAGATTATCAAAGAACCTACTCCAATTCTTGGGAAATAAACTATCACGTTCACCTCTCATTGTCAAAATCATACGAACTACCATATTCATTCGTAGTTGTCCTCTCCGCTTTTCGGAATCGTAGCAGAGAGGAGTCCAATACAAATTCCTTATGTTCATCATAACTTATACCATCAAGATTGAAAGGTTCATAGAAGCGTACCGACTTAGCCATGAAAACTAATACATTGATAATTATGCAAATTCAGGAAGACAACAACATTTTGATAAAATTGCAAACATCGGATTATCTATTAAAATGGAATACGACAAATAGTGATCCTTCAGTCATCTAGACCAAACCGACCGACAGTAAACCGAGGGAAGGTGGTCCGTGAAAGATTTCACACTACCGTCGTGTTCAATCCAATAGATCAGTCTTTTGAAAACGGTTATTATCTTGCAAATTACCGGAACGAGAATTTTCAAACAAGCATAACCGATCTTGGCTTTCACAAGGCCCTTTTTTATTTTAAAAGAATTATCCGATAATTTACGCATGCATAACACTATATCACGCCATAAACATCAAACAAACAAAACATGCTTACGCGTCATGCGTCTAATGTTCCTAGCATATATAATTCTACGTAAAGTAAATTATCACATGCTTTCTATTCTTGAACATCCTAGCATACGTGTCAAAACATGTAACATCCGTACAAATCATGCATAACTGGCAACTGTAATTTTCAGTTTTGAAAACATTAGGGGCTGTTTTGCAATTCATGCTTACAATCAATCATGCGACATTTCTAGACATGGATTCTAGGCACTTTCAATTAGCATAGCATGTCTATCCTATTGCACAATACATATATTTAAATCCCAAAGCTCAATGCTCGCAATTAATATCCAGCTAGCTTGACTGAGTCAAGACAACAGTTCTAATATATATGTAGCAGAAAGTAAACAATTGCAATCCAGCCCACTAATTTAATCCAGTCCCAAAAACATGCATATCCGAGGTCCATCCCCATAATCGAAACTAGGTATTAGGGTTTTAACCGAAAATGTGTTAAAACGCAAACCCTAAGAGCACTGTTTAGGTAGCCATCCAAACCACTGGCACAAAGTGACGGCCCCTCATTGCTCTAGTACGCCATGTCTGATTGGTAGATGGTGTTGTGGTTGAAATAGAATGGGAAGCAAAGATGTGTTCCTGAATATGTCCCGATGTTGGCTCCTGAATGGTCGGAGTAGTCTGTCTCCTTTTCCTTGAAGGAGCTTCAGAATCAGTCTTTTGGTTTTTTTCGGCCCTATGTGTAGTTAGCGGAGGTACGGAAGGCCCTGAGATATTCTCCAGAGGAGCAGAAGCTTGTGCAAGTAGGTGGAAATGCTTCAGAAGTAGAATCTATTCTGCTAGGTCTTAGTAAGTCAGCAGTTGATCCTAAACTGAGCTGGTGTCCAGGCCTAAGGCTACCGATAGGGTACATGTCAGGGTTAGGGTTGGGGAAGGGTGACTCTGAGGGAGATGACTGTTGATAATGGAGGTTGGAGGAACTCCCAGAACGGAAGTTAGGGTGAGGCAGACGACGGAATTGCTGGGGGGATGGGGTTAAAAGCATACGCCTGAAATGATGGATTTAGGGATACAATTACGGATTAAAACACGTGTACATGCTCAGTAAACTAATTACGCGGCGGAAACCTCCGGCACATTAAGTTTCACCTCCTTCGGAAAACGAAGACCGCCCCTACCAAGAGGTTTCCAAGCATCACCAGATATATATCACCTTCCAAGGGGCGAAGAAGATGATCACGCTTCAATGCTGGGATAACTGCAAGGAAAAGATAAGGAATAAAAACTAAGTGTGTAAAATCAGAGTATAATAAGAAATACGAGGTATATCTCATACCAACAGACGAGGAGCGATCCTCTGTGAGTCGATCTCTCGACTGGAGGGCAGAAGATACCATCGTGCATACAGTAACTTCCTTTCCCTTATCAAGAGTGGAAGGAGGAAAGGCAGCATTCGTCCTTACACGCTTAGGATCACTCGAGACATGCGACACCACCTCGGATCGCTTGAAAGGAAGTTGATAATCATCCACGGAAACATCAAGAGCAGGGGAATGTACTGGATAATCAAAAAAGACAAAGTAAATGATGAGTTAAAGAAATTAAAAAGAAAAGTTACTGGGAAAAACATCTTACCCATGAGCCCTTTTCCGCGACCATATCCAGAAGTCACGGGGGCAGCAAGAACAAGTGGTGTAGCGGACGTCTCGGATGGAGGAGTGTGGCGAATAGACTCCACGTGCAAGGAAGAGTTCTTGCCAATAAACCAGTCTACAAGGATGATATAAACAAGGGGTACGAGGATCATCAATATGTAACTCATCACCAACATCTAAACATAATGTCACTCGCGGAACGGGGATAGAAGACTTACTCATAATAACCATGACAAGAAGACTAACTCTGAAAAGAAGACTGCGTAACTCGGAATCCTGAAAATTACAAGTAACAAGTCAATCAGTGTGCAAGCTCTATGTATGTACATGCATATCGACATGGATACTTGATCACAAGGGCGAAATATTTTCTAAGTGTTTTTCTCAAGATGACAGTCGGCATATTGCAAATGAACATCACGCGACTATGTGTCAAGCATATTACCAAGTGTTAGCATACAACAAGGTGTTGGCATACAACCTGCATTTACATCAAGTACATGGATACAACATACATAGCCAGGGAAAGAGAAAAATTCTAAGTATGGGGGCAAGAGCGCACATACATGTACGTACGTACATACATGTCGACAAGGATGCATGTCGACAAGTGAAGAATATTTTCTAAGTATTTCCATGTACATACATACATGTCGACAAGGATGCAAGGATGCATGTCGACAAGTGAAGAATATTTTCTAAGTATTTCCATGTACGTACATACATGTCGACAAGGGTACATGTCGACAAGTGAAGAATATTTTCCAAGTATTTCCATGTACGTACATA
Organism: Clarkia xantiana subsp. parviflora; assembly: GCA_036873135.1. Taxonomy (NCBI): domain Eukaryota; kingdom Viridiplantae; phylum Streptophyta; class Magnoliopsida; order Myrtales; family Onagraceae; genus Clarkia; species Clarkia xantiana. Next base: position 17,551,740 of record JAPTYO010000001.1, read on the forward strand.
CATGTCGACAAGAGGAAAACATTTTCTAAGCTTTTCCATGTACGTACATACATGTCGACAAGTGGAAAATATTTTCTAAGTGTTTCCATGTACGTACATACATGACGACAAGAGGAAAATATTTTCTAAGTGTTTCCATGTACGTACATACATGTCGACAAGGGGAAAATATTTTCTAAGTGTTTCTATGTATGTACGTACATGTCGACAAGGATGGATTGCATACATCAAGTAGCTACTATCGACTTCTACACAATGCCTCCTGAATATTCCTACGATGCTTATCGACAAAGCTCATGCGACAACATCTATGGTAACAAGCATTAGATATTGTTAAAATATTTTCTAAGTGTTTTAGCATGTTTGCAGACAATGACCGACAGTCTATACATGACGCTCAACGTACATTGCCTAAGCTATCATTACCAACATACAACCATTGACGGCCATGTACATACAACTACCGATCATCAATATCGAGCATGCTAGAACAATGACTAAGGCATGGGAAAACATGTCGGCAATGAACGCTATGCATAAGGGAAGTATAATGATTCATTTACACTTTTCTAAAATTTTCAGCACTTAGAAAAATTTTGGCCGATTTGGGGCTAAGTATTCTAATGCATTTTATCAAACACCTTGTATGCATGATAAGATAGCTAGATACATGATTATTTCAAGACTAAATCAAGACCAAATGAAGTCACGAAAGGTCTAGCCATGTACGAAATTGGACTCACCGACACGAAGCAAGTTCGAATTACTACTCGCCCTCACTCGAAGACCCACACGCCGCCGCCGCCGCCGCCGTCCACACGCGCCGCCGCCGTCGTCCTCACGCGCCGTTGCCGTTGTCTCACGCGCCGTCCCCCTTTACCTCACGCGCCGCCTCGATTCCCTCATTGCCCGGATTTGATCTTGATCAATGTCAAAAGTGATGTGATTACTCCAAATTCACACCTCCATGGATTCCCTCTTCATCAAGGATGGAGAGCTTCTTGAAGATTTATCTATTAAGGATGTAAGATAATGGGTATTCTCCCTCCTAATTCTCATTAATAGTGCCTACACCATGTGCTAAGGACTAAACTAATATCTATTTTCACACAAGTCCTTAGTATCTTGTATAAGCATACTTACACCTCTCCTATGCTTGCTTTACATACATGCTTCCTAGTGTTGCATAACGCGCTTCGTAGATCGTCATGCATGTTATCGCTTTTATACATGCATGATGCAAATTCATAATGGTCGCGTGATTATTTTTATAGTCTAAGTATGAATTAAATGTTTGCATCATTGTCCATGATTGCATCATACTACATGTTTGCATCATTTTCCATGCTTACATCGTACTACATACTTGCATCATTTTCTATGTTTACATCGTGCTCTATGTTGACAAGCATGCTCTCCAATTTCATATTATTCTAAGTGTTTTGCTTATTGCATGATTACGTCATCCATTTATTATGTCATCATTTGCATATTGACAACGTGTTATACGCTTACTTCATATATCATGATATTATCACATTGCATGTCATTGTATGCATGGTATCTGTTACGCAAACCTTGTAAACAGATTACGTACGTACGACGGAAAATTAAAAGTTGGTCAGATTTATGATCTCAACATTCGAATTGACAAGCAGGCCACCCCTGAGGTCAGTACCGAACCTAAATTGGACGAATATCTTATCTTTGAAAAAGAGTCAAGTACGAGTTCTGAACCACTACTTGACTCGGGGGCAAGTGTTAGATATCTGTCCAATTCGACTTCGTATTTACATTTCGGGCCTCGTAAAATATCCCAAAACCCGTAAAAAAAACCTTTCGCGGACTCCCAAGTCTAAGACGGTCCGAGATACGCGTAATTCCCGGGCCGAAGGACTTTCAGATTGCCCTAAGGCGATCCGGAGGTCCGGATTGCCTAAGGCAATCCGGACCCGTCCCGGATTGGTCTGGATTACCGTTTTACCTCGTACGCTCACCCCCGATTAATTTTCCAAGTGCGGGAAGTCGGTGCATGCATAGTCCGCCTTGATGACGGTATACGTCTTCCTTACATACCGACATCAAGTAGTTCAAAACTGGGCATGATCCTTAGGTTCCCTATAAATAGGGGTCTAGGTCTCCAATTCGCCAGGGGAATTCCCTCACTTTTTGGACTGGAAATGCTCTGACTTCTCTTTAAGGCTTTCTCTCTCTAGAAGTTCTAACTTGAGCGTCGGAGTGGGCCCAACCAGCATTCCCCCCCTCCCACGCTGGTTACTGCCCCTCGTGCAGGACCCGAAGATCAAGAGTTCAAGTTCGAGGATTGGGAGTTTAAGCTCGGTGATTGTGTATTAAGGATTGCGGCGTTCCCGTCCTTACATATACATCTCGAGCCCGATCGTGAAGGAAGAAGCCTGTTCGTGAAGGAAAAATCCCGAAGCTTCCCAAGTGGTGAAACGAGCATAACATTCCCCTTTTCGGTTGGAAGGGTGGCCCTATGGGTCTTATGTCCCTTTTCAATTGTAATGGTTGTCCTTATAGATCTTCCCCTATTCATATGTAAAGGTTGTTGATCGCTTTATCATATGCCAGGGTTGTCCTTTTGGATCTTCCCATTTTCGGTTGTAAGGGTGGCCCTCTGGGTCTTATATCCTTTTTCGGTTGTAATGATTGTCCTTATAGATCTTCTCTTGTTCATATGTAAAGGTTGTCGATCGCTTTATCATATGTCAGGGTTGTCCTTTTGGATCTTCCCATTTTCGGTTGTAAGGGTGGCCCTGTGGGTCTTATGTCCCTTTTCGGTTGTAATGGTTGTCTGTATAGATCTTCCCTTGTTCATATGTAAAGGTTGTTCATCGCTTTATCATATGTCAAGGTTGTCCTTTTGGATCTTGGGAGTGACTTTCATCACCACCTAAGTGTTACTCCATTGGTGGAGGTGTGCCCCCATCACGGGGGTTGCTCTAAGCCTTGATATTCCTATTCTCTCCAGGATGAGTCTATGTGCTCTTCTATACTCATGGAAGCACTAGACAACTGTCGGTGTGATACCTCAACGTGACGTCGTGGTTGCATAGTTCCCAATATTTGTTCCCCAAGAGTACTTGTTCTTCCTTCCGAGTTTATAGGCTGACATTGCCGAGGGCTCTTCAATATGGCTATTCAATATGTGGCGGATGTGGGAGTGATGATATCCCTAGCATCTTGGTTAATATGGCTACTCCCTATGCATAGGAAGTTGGTTTTGCGAATCCACTATCCTTTTAATGTTGAAGTCATTGAAGACCCTTGCGATGAGCATAGGTTTGGTGGCGCCCCTCATTTAGTGCTACCCCTCCTTTGATGTAGAAGTGGCTTTTGGCTCAAAAATGAGTATTATGTCGGGTAGGAGTAGAGGGAGTTTTTTTCCTTGCAGGCTGGTTTGAAATGGTATTCCCTGCTTACACAACATGTTGTCCCGTCCCTTAGGCGGGCGGGGGTCTGGTGGGTGTAACTGTTGTACATAGGTATACTGTAGGATGAGATTCCATATGGTTTTCCATTGAAATACATATTGTATTAGAACCCTTGGATGGAATTCTCTTAAAGTAGGCGCGATAGGCCCTATTGGTTGTAGTAGCCCTCCATGTTTGGGGCTATCATTTTGCTCATAGTGGGAGGATGAGTATGCATGCACCCTCCTTTTGCTCATAGTGGTGATCCCCCCCCCCCAGTGTATGTAGTTGTTCTTACTAATGTCATATTATTCTGGGGATGGGGTTATTGCTCATCTCTCCCTCCTGTCATCTCTCCCTCCTGTCATCTCTCCTTCCTTATAGATCTTCCCTTGTTCATATGTAAAGGTTGTCGATCGCTTTATCATATGTCAGGGTTGTCCTTTTGGATCTTCCCATTTTCGGTTGTTAGGGTGGCCTTGTGGGTCTTATGTCCATTTTCGGTTGTAATGGCTGTCTGTATAGATCTTCCATTGTTCATATGTAAAGGTTGTTGATCGCTTTATCATATGTCAAGGTTGTCCTTTTGGATCTTGGGAGTGACTTTCATCACTACCTAAGTGTTACTCCATTGGTGGAGGTGTGCCCCCATCACAGGGGTTGCTCTAAGCCTTGATATTCCTATTCTCTTCAGGAGGAGTCTATGTGCTCTTCTATACTCATGGAAGCACTAGACATCTGTCGGTGTGATACCTCAACGTGACGTGGTGGTTGCATAGTTCCCAATATTTGTTCCCCAAGAGTACTTGTTCTTTCTTCCGAGTTTATAGGCTGACATTGCCGAGGGCTCTTCAATATGGCTATTCAATATGTGGCGGATGTGGGAGTGATGATATCCCTAGCATCTTGGTTAATATGGCTACTCCCTATGTATAGGAAGTTGGTTTTGCGAATCCACTATCCTTTTAATGTTGAAGTCATTGAAGACCCTTGCGATGAGCATAGGTTTGGTGGCGCCCCTCATTTAGTGCTACCCCTCCTTTGATGTAGAAGTGGCTTTTGGCTCAAAAATGAGTATTATGTCGGGTAGGAGTAGAGGGAGTTGTTTTCCTTGCAGGCTGGTTTGAAATGGTATTCCCTGCTTACACAACATGTTGTCCCGTCCCTTAGGCGGGCAGGGGTCTGGTGGGTGTAACTGCTGTACATAGGTATACTGTAGGATGAGATTCCATATGGTTTTCCATTGAAAGACATATTGTATTAGAACCCTTGGATGGCATTCTTTTAAAGTAGGCACGATAAGCCCTGTTGGTTGTAGTGGCCCTCCATGTTTGGGGCTATCATTTTGCTCATAGTTGGAGGATGAGTATGCATGCACCCTCCTTTTGCTCATAGTGGTGATGCTTGCCCCCCCCCCCCCCCCCCCCCCCCCCCAGTGTATGTAGTTGTTCTTACTAATGTCATATTATTCTGAGGATGGGGTTATTGCTCATCTCTCCCTCCTTAGTGTTGTCATGTTCTTCCCAGAGTGGATGTTGTTCAGTAGTCACCTCCAGTTGCCTCATATAGGTGCGCTCTGGAAGAGCTACTCTAGGTGCATTCATGAAGGGATGCGAGGGATGTGCTCATTCTTTTTGAGAGGTTGCTGTTCTGCTTCCTCCTCATCTTGCCCCCTATTGGTATACTCTGGAAGAGCTAACATGGGTGCATTTTTTTTGTAGCCACTTCTTTGGCCTTCTGGCCTGTTCTTGGGTGTTTGATTATTGCCCCCACTAGGGCTTGTTTTTCGTTAGTGGTGAGGGAGGTAGTTGTTGATTGACTACTGACCGTGGTGTCTTGGAGCTTGATGGAGTGATTTCCAAGGAGTGTTTTCTCCATTAGTCGACGGTTGATTAGCATCCTTTGGTTGTTGCCCCCGGATGCTGGGCTCCTGGAGACCCGCGATATGTACCTTACTATGCCTCCCCCTAGTTCACTGATTCTTCTTTATTTATTGCCATCGAGCATAAGTAGTAGGCTACATGCTTTTTGCTCGAATCCACAGACGACGCCAGTGTTTACACACGAGTGTCCTTCGTGGGCTTTGTTTACACACGAGTGTCCTTCGTGGGCTTCTCCTTCCGTTCTCTTCTTCTTGTCGGGCTTCTCCTTCTAGTATTCCTGCCTCGCTTCTTCTTCTCGTATACTTGAAAATGGGCGCCCGGGAGGGGGCTCCTGGTAAGTCCACTATTTGCATACGGTGTCCTGAGTGCCTTCTTGCTTCGGACCTCCGACTTTCCATCTCCGTGGGATACCTGCAAAAGGGTGATACCGAGACCAAAGGGGGGTTGGTGCTCGGTGTGCCCTCTCCGATGCTTAAATGAGTATATGAAGAGAGGAGGTCTCTATTTATAGAGTTCCTATCGGACCACCCCGGTTCCAGTGGTTTCCTAGTCCGGTTGTGGCAGGTTCGTAATAAGAGTTAGTCTTGACCGTAAATAAGATGCATTTGACCTCGGTCCGACCGTAGATGAGCATAGTGTGTTTAAGTGTGTGGGAGTGGCCTCCAAGGGCGAGCCCTGGGTGATATATCGTCCGGGGTAGGGGTCCGGACAGTGGGACTAGTCCGGACGGATGGGGATACCCGGACGGGTATCCCCAAGGTCCCGCTCGGGGACCCGAGCAAGGTACTCCTTGCTTGGGTTGCACCCGAGTGGTATTTCCACCCGAGTGGATTTCGCCACTCGGGGTATTTTTCGGGCCTATATGATGGGCCCGGGTGTACGTGTTCCAAGTTTCGGATTATTTTCGGTTATGGCATTTTTCTCGGGTCCAATTATTGATAGCTTGGGTGTATAACCACCACCAGGTTTCATTTTTGTTGAAATTTGGTGCCTTCACGCGTCTCTTCCTCTTCATTCAATCATTTTCATCAACTCATCCACCCACTCATAATCCATCACTCTTACTTTTCATAAAATTGTCAAATTTCTATCTAAACTTAAACATTCGAAAGAAAAGGTTTCTAGCCGAGTGGTGTGAAGCGATTTCCAACGACAATAGAGCGAGATTTATTTGTGCGGAAGTGACCAGCTTCTTAGATGTCGGTCCCGACAAGGTGACGAGAAGGGAGCATGCATTGGAGCTCCTAATTGATAGTCAGTTTCGTCGGAATTGACTTATCTAAAGAATCACACTAAGACATCAAATTTCAACAAAAATAAAACCCGAGCCTGTCTATTTTAACATTTCAAACTTTCAGACACTAAATTTCAACATTGGGTTTGGACTGTTTATAGATTCTTCACCCTATAATAAAAGTATGTCTGAAGCAGGTAGCATGCATCCAAATGATGAAGGTGTGGGAGGCAATATAGAAATAGATACTCTGTCTGGGAGGGGTTTGGTTGATACATGATATAACATATAGTAAGTAGAAGATTAGGAAGGAGGAAAAGGTGATGAATGAATTAAGCAATGCTGAAGGAGGCGGCAGCGCTTTCGACAAACTTCTTGGCACCCTTGAACCATCTCTTGTCTCCAGCTTGAGCCTTGAGGACGTAGAGCTTGCCATCGTTAACAGTGGCTGATATCACAAGGTGCTTCCCTCCTTCATCTCCATCAGCAGTCCTTGTCAACACTGTCACTATGTAGTAGGGTTTCCCTCCAACTTGTACTGTCGATGTATCCAATATGTTTGCAGTTGCCACTGCCCCCGACTCAAACCCTCCCTGTTCCAACCAACCAACCAAATTTAGTATTAACATTCATTCTACTAAATCACACTCTACATATATAGTGAGTGATATCAATTCTCATACTCTAACAAAAGGTATTCATCATCGTTTCATTAGGAAAAGGAGATAAGAGTTTACCTCAGAATCAGTGCTTCCGAAGTATGATTGTTTGCCAAGCAAGAAATCAACCTGATAAATGAAACGGGTTAATAACTAAAAAACTGTCCAAGGTTTACCCTATGTTAAAATTAGGTGTCTGAAGTTTGAAATGTTAAAATGGACTGTCCCAAGTTTCATTTTTGTTGAAATTTGGTGTCTTTGTGCGTCTTTTCATCTTCATTCCATCATTTTCATCAACCCACCAACCCACTCATAATCCATCACTCTTTACTTTTCACAAAATCCTCAAATTTCACCTAAAAATTGAACATTAAAAAAAAAGTTTCTAGAAGAGTGGTGTAGAGCCATTTTCCAAGGACAATAGAGCGAGATTTACTTGCCCGGATGTGACCAACTTTTTAGGTGACGGTCCCGGCAAGATGACGAGAAGGGAGTGTGTATGAGAGCTCGAATTTGACAGACGGTTTCGTCGGAATTGACTTCTCTAAAGTAATCACACCGAGACACCAAATTTCAACAAAAATGAAACTTGGGACAGTCCATTTTAACATTTCAAATTTCAGACACCTAATTTTAACATAGGGTAAACCTTGGACAGTTTTTTAGTTATTAACCCAAATGAAACAGTAGTACACATATATGTATCAAAGTCTAGAATATAGAATGGAATGGTGTAAATAAGTAAGGAGGAGGAGGACCTTAGAGAGGAATTCTTCGGGGGAACCATAGTCGGTAATAGACTTCTTGTCAGTTGGGTTAATAAGAACAGAGAGATTGCTGGTGGCGTCAAAGTTGTCCTCGTACCTCAGCACCTGACCGGGGTACTCAATTTCTTTGCTTGGATTCCACTTGGCTGGAATCAACACTTTGAACCCATCTCCATTGTACGGCAAGAAGTCTGTGTTCGACTTTGGCTTCCCAAACACGTTAGCTGCACCCCAACCCAATCAACAACTTTAATCTCATCGTCCATAATTACAAATATGTTACGTACGTACCAGCTTCTCCGTAGGCAGCATCCGCAGGGGAAACCCTAGAACCAATGGCTGCACCTCCGATGAGGACACTGAGGGCAAGGCGACGAGACATGACGGCGGCATCTTCTTCTCCAATGGCTTGCTTCTGAGCGCGGCAGACAAATTGGGTGGGTCTCCTCTGCGAAGACGAGGAGGAAGAGGTTCTAGCTGGGGTGGAGAGCATGAAGCAGGAAGTGGAAGCCATCTCTCTCTCTCTCCAGACACAACTTCACACAGCTTGCTCTGCTTGATAAATGTGGATGATTTGATTGGATTCAACGAGTGAAGGAGGAGAATTCATTCATTCATTCGTTCGTCTGTCTAGTTGTGGATTTTCGGATGATGCGTAGATTTCGTCCTTGGCGGCAGATAAGGTTGTGGATGCTGTGATTGGTGACACGTGGCGTTGTGAGGCCACATGGACTTCGGCCACGTGATGTACCTGGTAGGGTCCTTGGAGTGGATAATTGCTGTCCGTCCTATCAAGCGTGTATGGATCGGATCGTCCACCACATTTCGCACGGGTGCTAACCAACAGTTGGGCCTGCTGTGCTGACTGATGGATTCTATTTCTACAAAAATTAATGCACTATGGAACAGGCCCTTTTATTTTCCTTTTTCTATTGTTTTCTTGGCCAAATCTTTTTGTAATGTTTAAATCTATATATATATATATTATTTAAGCCGATTCGGATTATATCTTACCAAGACATTAACGTAAATAAGAGAATAGCAGAGCCTGACCGGACATCGAACCGGTAAGGGGCCGGTTCCCGATTCAGCCGGTTCGAACCGATTCGAATCCGGTTAGACCGGTCTGGCGTGAAAACAAAACAGGCTCTGGATCCTTCTGAGGTCCTGAAGCAGAGGTCATTAATCATCATATCAATAAAAAAAAAAAAAAAAAAAGAGCAGAAGAGGTCTTCCCTAACACTTCCTCGGTAATCCCTCCCTGCCGTACCTCTAAATCCTTCATGCTCTTCCTTTAGAGCACTTCCAATAGCAAGTGCCTAGTGCTTCCACATCAGCAGCCACGTCACTGCCAACTCATCAAAGTGGCACTGCTATAGTATTTACTACAGTAAATGGCACTGTAAAATTGGCACTCTCTCTAGTAGTGGAGGTCAAGTTCCACTTCTACATTGGGACCCACATAATTTCACAATTCAAATATAATTTTGCATTATATATAAATTATATATCATTATATATAAATTATATATTCATATTTTTTTTTACAAATACGGACATGAATAAATAATGAGATTCAAGTATTAGATGTTTTAATTAAAAAAAATAGGGAAAATATATACAAAATTATAAAAATGTAATTGAATTTTTTAATAAAAATTTACATTTTTTTGAGTTAGTCAAAATTTATCAATTGTGAATCAAATATCTGGATTCCACTTTTGACCGACGTATGTTGTTATTCTGAAATTTGAAAATCGACGTCTTTAGGGTAATAGTTCTATTATTTACGTACTATAATTTTTTTTTTTAAAAAAAAATTACGTTTCTTTTGTAATTAAAAATGATAAAAACATTATAAATATAACATAAAAATGAGCACATAGTTCGTGCATATCCATAAAAATCGACCGGTTCGTGCATATCCATAGTTCTCTATTGTCAATTCATTGCATTAATTATACGTTACTTGACCAAGGTAAAATTACTATTAGGTGCAGTCCCCATGCGGCATGCAGAATGATTGATAAGCATAATTGTTGATATAATAACATTGATCAATCAAATTCATTGAATCTATTAATATATCACCATAATCAGTGTATATCTGTTATACGTTGATTGACATATCTTAATTCAACATCATCAACATATTCACGTTTATGTACATCCATGATCATATTAGTAAATCGATTATTGCATTAATCATGTGTTTTTATATATGATTTCCAATATATGTAAATTAGAAATATATTATATATACATCATTCTAAAAGTAAAATTTTTATAATAATTTATCGTAAAAGATATATTTCTTTCATATAATAATATAATATAATACGTAAAATATATATGCATTAAAATAATATAATATTTTGTAGTAATTATTTTCCATATTTAATAATTTGAAATGTTATACTATTTCAAAATTTAGAATTAACGGTTATTCAACATGGTAACATATAAACAAATTAGATATGGAAATTTCGAAATTGATTCAAAGTTAAAAAGTAGTAATTTTGGTTCGTGTCGTTATTTATGTTACATAATATTCAAAATGACTGATTACGACTCTTGTCTATCTGACTTAGCGTAACCGAATATATATACAATCAAAGAGATGAGCAACACAATCGAATAAAATAATATTAAAAAGTTGGCACCGACATGAACAGTAACTTGGGAGTTCCTACTAGTAGGCACTGTCCCACTTCACTATTCACTCAATAATGGCAAAACAGTAATATTAGTAATCCTAGTCACGCCTAGTGGCGCCTAGTTAGCGTCCAGTGGCAAAAATTGGAACTAGGCACTCCCATTTTGGAACAAGGCACTCCTATTGAAAATGCAAGTGCCTATTTAATCATTACCAATAGGGATCAACAGTAAGTGGCACTAGGCACTAGGCACTCTCTACAATAATAAATTTACAACATGGAACTAGGCACTAGGCACTACTATTGGAAGTGCTCTTAGATCCCAACCCCATCCTCTTCTTCCATTCCTCTAGATTCCAACTCCAACCCTTCCTTCCCTTCCTCGGTAGATCTTTCACTCCCGATCATTAGTCAGTCCGCTCAACTTTCCATGTGAGGACTGAGGAGTCTCTTTTCGAGTAGCAGTGAAGTAACGATTTGAAACGGGAAAAGTATGTGAAACATGCAACATGTTTGAAAAATATGGTTTTATGGACCAATATGTTTTAAAATGTACAATATGTTTGAAAAATATGGTTTTATGGACCAATATGTATTAAAATGTACATTAAGCTTGCAAAAGATGATAACATGACATACCGTCCACTTGTTATCAATAGCCTCATTAAGTGAACATGTGTGAAACACATTTTTAGAAAAATAGTAATAATTAAAACAAGAAATTAATTTATACATAACAATGATTATTAATGGGCGGAGGTAGATGATAATAATAATAATAATAATTATTTTTTAAAAACGTTATCCGCACGTGTCCACTTAATGAGACTAGCTAGTGACAACAAGTGGACGATAGTCATTTTACCATCTTTTGCAAGCTTGTTGTACATTTTAATACATATTGGACCATAAAACCATCTTTTTCAAACATATTGTACGTTTTAAAATATATTGATCCATAAAACCATTTTTTTCAAACATGTTGCATGTTTTTCATACTTTTCCCATTTGAAACAAATGAAGCGAAAGAGAGCAAGTTTGTCGAGGTCGGAGGGAAGTACAGTCGCCTGTTTGTCGAGATCGGAGGGATGTTTTGACCGGTTCTTACGGTATATATGGGTAAGTGACGAAGAGCAGAAAGCTTGATTTGAGCCGTCCAATGGAGATCTCACGGTCTTGAATATGTAAGTCCCTTATAGGAATTGAAACTTGAAAGTGAAGGAAAACTCTGTAGCCCTCCAAGCTCTGGATCCTTCTCCGAAGTATTTTTTTTTTTTTTTACGGATTTCAGTATATTGTTATTTTTTTCTTTTGTTGATGCCGAACCGGCGGACCAGTGGACCGCCTGGTCCGTTAAGAAACGGCTAGTTCACTAAAAAAACCAGCTATCGAACCCTGTTCGATTCCTTCCCGGTCTTTTGAGTGAATTGGACCGGCTAAGGCTCCGGTTCTCGGTTCAATCTGGTCGGACCGCCGGTCCGGTTCTGATAACACTGAGAAATAGACTGGTTTTTTTTTGTTGGTGTGTCCCAAGTATCAATTTAGAATAACAATTATCACAGATCAGCTCGCATTCCGAGTTGAATTGGCTTATCAAGATATTATGTTGTCAAATAAAAATAGACTATAGATTTTATTTAAGCGCACTACTTAATATATTATTTCTCTCCGTTAAAATAGTGTGTTACCAATGGTTAAGATTCAACATTGACTTACCTTCGTGGGCTAAGACTAACTTACCATTATGAGTCAAGAAGAACTTACTATCATTGACTAAGACTAACTTACAATTGGGAGCCAAGATAAACTTAGTATTGTGGGCTAAAATTATAGTTAGTTGGGCAAAAAAAGAATAGTCAAATTAGGTTATGTGCTTAGTTTCTATCTAGATAATTCTAGGACCTAAAATCTTCTAGGATATCTTTAGAGTTTCAAGGGATGTTCTAGAGTAATCATCTTCCATAGTTTTCTAGAGACTTTAAGATATAGAGTTCTCTAGTAGAGTATAAATAGGAGTTGGATCATGTACAAGAAGAAAAGCACCACCATAATAAGAACCACCACTAAGTAGTCTACTTGTAAGTCTCCAAGATAATCATATTTAGAGTAAAAGAGTTATATATATAATAGTTCTTCTCTTGTTGTAGAAGTACGGTCTTGGGCAAGTGCAAATCGGCACTTCGTTATTTTTACATGGTATCAAAGCCACATTAGCGGTAACGCAGAGAGATTCAAGATCAGGATTGAAGAACTCGGGTACTCTAAATATGGATGTTGTCGGTCTAGTGATTGGACAAGGAATGGAGCTACTAAACTCGTTCAATTATCGGATATGGAAGTCCTGCATGGAGTCGTATCTTGTGAGCGAAGACTTGTGGGATGTCGTTGGCGGCAGTGATGCAACCGCCCCGGAGGAGACCGTCAAACACAGTGAAGCGATCAAACTCTGGAAGCAGAGGAATGCAAAGACGCAGTTTTCCTTGAAGAGGTCGATATCGTCAGCGGTGTTTGAGAATATCTCATGATGCACCTGTTGGATTTAGGGGATAAATACTACAGAAACAAAACACGTGTACATGCCAGGTAATCTAGTTACGCAGCGGAATAAAGGCACATACTAGTAATTGCTTTCCTGTAGTCCCAAAATCTTCAAGGGGAGTTCCAATCCACCAAACGGCTCTTGTAAGGATTCTTGTTAAGGAATCACTTACACGGAATGGTCTCCACAGCAAAGCCTCTTGTCGATTCCTAGCATGGACGGATCTCTGGGGTAAATTGCTCAAAGTAATTTGGCACCTACAACCCTAGGGGTTCGGCCGAAACTAGTGAATAAAGGGGGATGTTTTTCTTTGGTCTCAAAACTTAGGAGAATGAGTGATTAGTTTCTAATAAATCCAGGACAACCCCTATTTATAGAGGAGGTGGGATAAATCCCACCTCCTTGCTCCACAAGTAATTCGTCTGGCCTAGGTGATTGGGGAGGCCCAATTTTGGGCCTCTCATGTCCATTGGGATTTTAGGCCTAGCCCAAAATCCCTAATGTGACATAACCCAATTAACTTAACTGTTGGACTTATATTAAAATGGATCCTATTACAGAGGCACATTCACCAAATGCCAACTGCTCCCACTCGCCAGAATGAGAGGGTGCCTGTTAATGTGTTGTCGACCAACACATCAACATTTAGTCTTTGTTTCGTCCGAACCCGCTTGATGTAACAGACTCAACGAATCTTCAACTCGATCGATGTGTTCGGTCCTTCAACTTCACGCTCCTAACTTTAGGCTTGTCGTCCGGACCTGCACACAGGAGCAGTAACCAGCACGGAGGGGGAGGGGGTGGTGCCGGTTGAGCACTCACCGATGCTTAAATGAGAATTCTAGAGAGAGAAGGCTAGAGAGAAGTCAGATCTTCTAAGCCAATATCAAGTGAATGTAAAGTAAAATGGGTGGCCTAGGTTCCCTGGTTTTTGTGCGGTTCGACGCCGGTTTAAAGGAAAGTGTGAACCGTCGTCTGGTTTGATCAAGGTTGGCTATTAGAAAACTCTAACTTGGTGTGAGGAAACAAGTGGAACATGCGCGCTGCAGAGGACAAATCGGATCACGTCAGGTTCGGACGATCCTGGCGCGATCCGGGTTGTCTAGGGCAATCCGGACCTCTCCGGATTGCCTAAGGCAACCCGAAGGTGTCCGGATTGCCAAAGAAATTTGTATCTCCGGATTTCTAAGGCAATCAGGAGGTCCGGTCCGGACGCATGTGTCGCGCGTTCAGACCGTTTTAAACCTTGGGAGCGTATTTTTGTATGTTTATGTGATTTTTACATGTTTGCGAAGTCCGGAATGTAAATACGAACCCGAATTGGGCATATATCCATCACTTGCCCCCGAGTCAGGTAATGGCTTGACCCTTACTTGACTCTATTTTTAATATAGGATACATGTCCAATTTGGGTCCGATACTGACCTCAGGCGATAGTTTATTGTCGGTTGGGCACGCGGGCCTTGATTTCGCCTAACTTTATTTTTCTTGGCGAGTATTTTGATATCTGCTGATAGGATTAGTGTAACATATATGCATATATACGACAGACATATGCGAGAGTTATAAATTTATGTAATCATGCTCATGGATGTCGACATGCATAAGAATGTACTAATCATGAATGCGTTAGTAATGGAAGTACCCGACACGCGCGTGACGAGTGCGGTAATAAGGATTTACATGATGCGATGACTTGTTATTGATAATAAAATCATGTAATCAATTATGTGATGATGAAAACATGGATCATGGTTTAAGATAAAATAAATCATGGATATATAACACATGAGTATGATTGCACAAGTCGAATCTAAAAGTGACGTGTGTTGTAACAAGGATGTAAAAACACTAAGTCATGCCACTAAGGACTTGTAGAAAATAGAGAGAGATCAAGGATTACCCATAGGAAGAAACTATTAGTGGAAATAGGAGAGAGAATATCCATAAATCTCCACACTTAATAGTTTTTAGGACCATTCTCATTTATTGAAGGAGAAGAAACTTTGGTGTGCAAATTTGGACACCAACAAGACTCCGGCCAGCCACCCCAGTATCATCGCCGGCGACGGAATCATCGGCAGACGGCAAGGGCGGCGCAACCGGGAACAGCAGCAGCTGGAGGCGTCTACGGCGGCGCGTGACAGCGACGCGTGGCGACTTCGTGGGCGACCGGTCGACAAAACTTCGGGCGATTCGATTGGCTTGAGGTGGTGAGTCCAATTCTGAGTATGGCTAAACCATTTTCAACCTTATTTAGGCTCAATTGGATCCTAATTGTCTCTTGAAATTGATTACTCTAGTATGCCCACAAGGTGTTTGATAAAATTCCTACAAGAGGTTAGTTCCACAAATCGGCAAAATTTTGGCTAAGTGCTGAAAATTTATAAATGTAATTGTAAGTAGTAAAACTCCCCTCATGCATAGTGATTGTTATCGATATGTTGCACCATGATGTAGATAATGTTGAAACATGCTTAATGTTGATTGTCGATAGTTGATAATTGATCATTGTTATCTCCTTCATGATGAAACACTTAGAGAATGTTTCTTGATAGTCGATGTTTACTACTTGTCATATGTCATCTGCTATCATGGTGAAACACTTAGAAAATATTTCTTGATAATTGTTGCTTGCTATCAATCGACTGCTGACATGGTGGAACACTTAGAAAATATTCATTGATAGTCGACGCTTGTTATCTGTCGACTGTTGACATAGTAGAACACTTAAAAAATATTCCTTGATAGTCGACGCTTGTTATCTGTCGACTGTTGACATAGTGGAACACTTAGAAAATATTCGTTGATAGTTGACGCTTGTTATCTGTCGATTGCTGACATAGTAGAACACTTAGAAAATATTCCTTGATAGTCGACACTTGTTATCTGCCGACTGCTGACATGGTGGAACACTTAGAAAATATTCCTTGATAGTTGAAACTTGTTATCTGCCTACTCCTGACATGGTGGAACACTTAGAAAATATTCCTTGATAGTCGACACTTGTTATCTGCGGAACACTTTTGTTAAACATACTAGTTTAGCTCTATGACCTTGATAGTTTAGCTCTATGACCATACTAGTATAATGACTAGCATGTCATCAACTCATGCATGTGTCTACTTGATATCATAAACATGATTGTTGTAGAAGTTGATTTTGATCTTTTCTTAACTAATAAGAACAAACGTCATGGACGTGATTACTATATGCGTGTTCATTGTGCGCGTCGCTTGTTGCATGTAGCGTGCGTGATATAGTATCTTGAATACTTAGAATTTCCCAAGCATGCTAAAGCATATATTGTAATCATTAAGAAATGGCGTAGCATTATGTAAGCGTGTCGCTTGTCATGTGCGTGCTTGATGCGCGCGCAGTTAGCGCGTGTGTTGTAACCACTTGAACACTTAGATTTTTCCCTATATGCCAATATACATGTTGTAGACCTGCATTAATTAGAAGATACATGCAAGTATAAACGTTAGTGCCATAATCATATTCGCACTTGTTACCTTAAGCAAATGCATAGTATCATGTAGACGCGCGTAGATCACGTAATGCGCGTAGATGTCGGGACGAGGCCCATGTCGACATAGAGTTGCCCCCCGAGGGGGATGTTCACTATGAGATGTATAGAGACTAACAAGTCTATAGATATGTGGTTGTCTCCATGTGGAGAGTGTTTGTTGCTTAGTGTTCGCGTAGGTGGCTGTCGCATACGCGCGTGTTGATCAAGTTGTTATCTGCTTTTGAAGGTTAGGTTGTCAGGACGGTTTTCTTGAGTTCACGCTTGCAACTGATCTGAGACAGTTGCTATGAGTAAGTCTCCCATTCCTACCCCGTGTGTTACTTTATGTTCAAATGTCGGTGACAAGACAGAGGTCGATTTGATAGCGTATTTGGATAGCGAGTTAGGAGCTGACACTGATCACACCTTGGAGTCTGCAGCCGAGATAGAGACGACAGAGGTGACTTAGTACTTTTGTAACAACCGAATAAATGAAGATCGATATATGTTGTATGCATCTTCCTCCGGACTCTGTCCATACTTGGAAGTTGTATTCCCTTACCACGTGCTTCCAGCAGTTACCCCAGGACAACCCACGATGCCTCCGGAAAACTTGTCCGCTGTTTACTTGAGGCAGATTCAGGAAGGCTTGCGCTTTCCTTATTTTCTAGACTTGGTTGATTTCTGCCAATTTTATCAGATCCCGACCTTGGATCCTGCGCCTGCTGGATTCCGTGTGTGGTCTTATTTCCAAGTATTATTTCACCAGCAGTCGTGACATTACTCTACGGTGATCTTCTGTTGCTTCTACCAACTTCTGCGTTCGGATGTAACAGGGTTGTGTGGCATGAAGATGCGCTGGCCTTGTTTACAAGAGAAGGGGTTCACCACACTTGGGCTTGGAGACGCAGAGTGGGATAGTGATGTCCGGCTTGCTGCAAAGGCTGACCGTTCCGGCTCTCATTGGCGACATCAATACTTCTTCGTGTGTGATGTTGGCACTACTTGTGATACAACACATGTTATGGAGGGTGATCCTGCCCCCATCTTCTCTGAGCTCTCTTCTGCAGACAATAAGGTTTTGAAGCACATATATCAGTGTCAGCAGGCGCGCACTTATCAGTGTTTGTTGCATCCATCAAATCAGGATTTGATTGATGCCGGGATTCATGTGCTTTCTTCTGAGGATTCGGTATGTTGAAAGCCTTTATAACTTCCTATTATGTTGTGATGTAGGTTGGTTTGATGGAAAGAGCTCGTCCTTGTAGACGTATCCTGCTCAAGTTATCTCTTCTTCCAAGAAGGTCGTGTCCTCTCCTGCTCTTCCTCCTCCTAAGGCTTCCGGTCATGGCCGCGACAAGGGATTGATGTTTAAAATGTTTCCTTGTGATTTTCTTTTGACTTACTACTCTTCCAAGTTGTTTTTCTTAACTTGATTTTGTTTGCAGGTCGCTCGACACTTGTGACTGAGCGCGTTGTTCCTGCTCCAAACTCCGGCATATCTGCTAACGCGGCGGCGTGTGCCTCAAGTGAACCCAAGCGCGCTAAGGTCGGTGTGACAAGCCAACCTCCTTCTTGCGGGAAATGAAAAAGAGTGGAAGGTCGCTGTAAACACCTAATTTTGGACCACGCGCGACTCGCGTGACGTGTGGCGCACCTAAATGAGGAAATGTCTAAATTTGGCAAGTCGCGAAGCTTCCAAAGATGCTCAGGGCAATATTAGGATAGTTATATGTATTTATTGTAGCAAATATTAACTTAATATTTAGTATTAAATTTCAGCATATTTAGCATTTAATATAGAGAATAAATCATTAGGATTTTATTACCTAATTAAACTAAGACCTATGTATTATAAATAGTGGTCTATGTTTAAAAAAAAAAAAAAAAGAGAGCATGAATAAACCATCGAAGAATTCAATATGAATGACTGAGCCACTACTGTTCTTGTCTTTTCTGATTTCTATTATTATTATTATTATTATTATTATTATTATTATTATTATTATTATTATTTCAAGGTCGTCTTCTTCATGGTGTTGTATTCTTCCTTCCAGCTTGCTGCTCCTCCAACCTGCCGCCCGTCCAACATCGCTGCCGGCCGACCGAGTCTTAACTCCGGGATACGAACATCGCTCCATTAGACTCCGCGACCCTCCTCCTTCCATTCGACCAGAGCCCGACCTTGTCTCCGATATCATCAGCACCTCCACTGGAGCTCCAAGCCGCACCAGTGAATCACCCGCCCAGATCCTTTCGTTCCGACACCAGGAGCCAGTCCGTTGCTTTCCCGTCGGTCCGCCCTCGCCCGGCCTTCTCTCTCTCTCTCTCTCTGTGTGTGTTTTTCTTTTTTTCGTTTTCATCATATTAATCGCCGGCACCGGAGCTGACCACGGCAATCACCGACCGCCACTCCGCCCCAACTCCCAGCACTTCCCGAGCTCCTTCACCGTCACGTTTCTCTCTGATCGCCCCGTGCCCAGCCGTTCTGACCATGTTTTCCTTCCCAGACGATTGTTCATACCCAGGAACTCCAGCAACCTTACATGTAACTAGACGTGGCGCCACCCGATTTATTCCGTTCCGACACCATCGACTCGGTCCATCTCCAGCCAGCACGAGCACCACCGATCGGTACTCCACCTTGTAAGTTTTACAAACCCTAATTGACAGGATCTTGATCATGCTTTATGAGGGAAAAGATATAGAGAGGAATGACTTACTCGGTAATTGATCTCGATTCCTCTGATCTTCTTAGACTGTCGATGTGCTTCTCTGTAGAACGGTTCTACTTCTCTCCCTTGTCCATCCTTCTGTCAGAGACCAGTTGATGGAGAACTACTCTTTCTCTCTGTGTCAATTACTGGCAGGGAGAGAGGACCATTTATAATATTAACCCTTTAATCTGGTACATCCATCAAGTAACCAATTGAACGGTCTAGATTAAATACATTCCATAAAGACATATATTGATATAATATAATATAATACATTATTCAATATATCTATATTCATTAATATTATCTGGCCACATAATTAGAATATATATTGTAATATTAAATATATATTCTTACATTCTCCCACTTGGTCAGATAATCACATAAGTCTTACATCTTTATGGAATAACATAAGGCGCGCATAAAATCTAATCTTTTCGTTCATCATAATCACTTACATTCAATAATCTGTAAATGCGGGTTATGGCGGTCATACACTTATTTAAGCATCATACTCCCTTCCATATACCACGACAATCACATCTTATCAAATGTAAGCCTGTAAGTAATATATATAAACACATCAAGGTCCAAGTAAGGCTTTGCATAAGGTTTTCCGTTATCATAAACTTTATGTGTACACAATCATAATTAACAGGAAAACATTGGAGTCAGAAACATATCATTGAGCTCAGAGTGTCAAACATCATCATCATCATCATCATCATCATCATCATCATCATCATCATCATCATCATCATCATCATCATCATCAGCTTTACAACTAAGACCCATTATTTGCATGCTTCTTTAATGTCATTAGTTGTAAACATTCATTTAAATACATCATTGTCAGCTTGGCCATTATACCGACAGACACTCTTGTTTCTGAACTTTCTTCTTAACGACAATAAACTTTCATTCCATAAGTTTGCACCTTTTAATGCTTGTCGTTTTGACGAAGAAATAACTGTGGCGTTATTACGATAAATTTTCCAGCGACTTGGTAACGGTGTCGACAACCTCAAGCCCTGAAATAAGTCCCACAGTCCTTAATGCATGATAAAACATGCTAAAACCTTACTTTACATTATTGATAACAACAGATAATTACCACTTTTCTATAATATTGCTCCAACACATAAAAGGAACAAATAATTGAAAGTGGACTTTCAACTGTCACGATATCCCTTAAATCTGAATCTACACGAACATAAATGCATTCACATGTTCTTGTAGGTGCATTAGGACTTTATTTGCAGCATTTGCGAATTATACTCCCTCTTTAAGATCATTTCAACGTGAGCTTTCTGAGACAATCCAACCATAACTGTGACTAGATTAAAATTTTAATTTAGTCTTTGTCACATAAATTGTCTCTCACATTATCTTTCATCTTAACTTCAGAGAGAAACATAATGCATAATCATTTAAATGTGAGCAAGATATAATCAATTATACAGGTAAAATATCTGCGTACTCCCACTAATCTTATGGTTCATACAACGGTAAAGTAACTTAATAAACCATTCGTGGGAACATCAATTTTATCATATAAATTGATTTCTAAAATGACCATTCATTAATTGACAAATATAAACTTCGTAACATAATATATTGTGGGAATGAAACCGAAAAAGTATTTACTAATATCCGAATCCTACAATTAAACCAACTTCCAGAATAACAAATTTTCGTAATGTTATTCTAAATGATTTAACTTTATCAGATGATTATATTTTTCTTTCTTTATGGAGTATCATGTCTTTCGAACATTATCCCTTATGTTGAAATTTTCATTCAACTGATGAAACTATATTCTAATCCATGTGAATAATGTATTCATACAGATAGACAATGTCTATCATTTACCATAATATCCACATCTTATTATTCAGACACTCCCACTAATTTCATTATTCTTAAGATTAACATAATTGGTTTCTACAATTTTCGGACTTCAGTTAAGATAGTAAGTATTTATACCCTTTGGATCTTTTAATGTTACTCTAGAGTAAACATTTCATTCAAGAATCCATTCTTTAATGTGGATCATAAACATTCACTTTACTTTTATTAGACAACCTCAAACATAATGGTGTCTTAACCAAGCTCCCTTCCAACGCACGGATCATTAAGAGGTTGGAACTGCCTTTATGGGATCTCAGACTTAACTCATACATCCACAACTTAATGTCATTAATGGGTAAAGAAGATTTACTTGTCTAACTCTTAGCTGTAACTTTCAAAGTCCGATTATATTTCCCACAATACTATTTTCATAAATGTATGACATGTTCTCTTAAGAAGGCTTATTAATGAACTAAAAGTCATATCATACTTCTATACATTTCTCATGAAAGTCACCACACATAAAGACATTATAAGTTTTCACGTTTCTATCTAATTACTTACTTTCCATCAAGAAAAATCACCCAGCAAACAGATATATTCATGACATGAATAACACTAATATGCTTAAATTCATAAGTGCAAGAATATATACAATTATCCCCCTATTCTTGACACTTATTAATTTTCCGTATAAATAATCATGCAATAGGCGAGATATACGAAATATTGCATTTTATTCATGTATGAAAAACTATTGCACTAACCTTTTAGTAGCACTCCTTTATGCATGGTTGACATGTGACTTTCTTGTTCTTCATAACATACGAGCTAACTCAATATCACTTAATGAACACTTTAAAGTGCTCTCATAAATATTGAGTTGTCTCTAGTCATCCTTAAGGTCTTTAATCTTGCTACAAAAATTAGTCAACTCAAACTTCTACAAACTATACAACTCAAAACTTAATGGTTGTAAGTTTGTACATACGAGTGACTTATTACATAATTCGTTCTTTCATCCACAAAACTTCATAATTTTCTTTATTTATTGTTTGTGGAATAAACCAAAATTATTCGCATTAACTTAATATTTACTCTGTTATATCGTGTTTATACTTTATGATTTGACTTTCTACTTAAGTTGTGTACCCGTAAGGATACTATTTAATTGTGTTAAGTCAGGATCTAGTAACTTTAGTGGAACCTGACTTACACGATTTAGAAAGTCAAACCTATTAAACACAATAACAGAACATACATGCGAATTAACTATAATAGCTGCAAATTACATACTTGCTCATTCATAAAATAAGTTAATAAGAATCAGCTAATCATTTAAAGTAAATCATAATCAATCTTTGGGCAACAACTATAATATACTATCATTAAGTAAATGCCAATTAGTAAATAAACTATTATAGATTCAGATAATCAATAAGAGTATATCATAGTCGACCTTTGGGCAACGACTACAATACACTAATCTTAATTAAATGCCATCATTATTTGGAATCATCAAAGTATACTATAACCGACCTTTGGGCAACGACTATAGCACACAAATCTTAATTAAATTCCATAACATTATTGGACAATTAAAGAAAATCTCCAGTTAAATATATAAGTTATCTTTTGATATACAAATATATAGAACCAAAAGATCTTAATTATCCCATCATGTTTACCGGTTATAGAAAGCGATTCACCTTTGGGCAAATCCTAAAATTCTAGTAACCTGTAAATGTCAATTTATCCAATCATGTATACAGTAATAGGCATTTCATTATTATCATGGATAAATGACAATTATATAATATGCATGAAACAAATAAACATTCTAGATTAGCCACTTTGGTGACAATAATCTACTTAAAATATAAGTTCATGCATATAGTTATTGATCTTTCTTTAGACATTACTATTGTATTATACGCATGAAGCAAATAAATATTATAGATTAGCCACTTTGGTGACAATAACCTACTTAAATTATATGCTCATGCATATAATAATTGATTTTCTTTAGGCATGACAACACATTCTAGTTCTGTCACTTTGGTGACTAGAAACTAACCATAAAGCCATGTTGATAGTAATGTCCCATTAAACCATAACCTTATCATTCTAGTTCAATCACTTTGGTGATTAGAAACTAACTATAAAGTCATGATGACCATAAATGCCTCATTCATGCATAACATTATCATTCTAGTTCAATCACTTTGGTGATTAGAAACTAGCCATAAAGTCATGCATGTAGGCTTTAAAGTAATATTTCAATAACTAATTATAACCCGACGTAATGGTTATCATCATAAGATTGAAACATCACTAGAAAACAGTGTTTGGCTAAAATAAAATATTTTTAACCGTTAAAGTTAATGGTTTTACACCATAAAAAACTATAATTTTCCTTAATGAGTAGCGGAAGCAATTAACAAGGAAACTAAATCAAGTAATCTTTCATGCAATAACCATTTTCATGCTTAATTCAAACTTGCTAAATCCTTCAATATTGAAACATAATCAACCCTTAATTTCTAATTAGAATTACATGATCCAATATGTCATTCATTCACCACTCATGCATAAATAATAACATCATCATGATTTAGAATCCATAAACACATGCATAGGAGTCTTAATTGACTACCATTATCACACTCCAAATTCATCATTTAGGTGTATATCCATATTATTATAAGCATGCGATTCTAATCACCCTTAAGGCACGTAATGAACGAAATAGGTAAACTCTAATTTGATCACTTTAGGAACCACTATCAAGATACTATACATGCTAGTACGTGTTGTTCTTAAACTGATCTAGCATACTATCATCATGAGTTGTATAAAAGAGGGAGAGTATACATACGTGAAATTCTGAAAGCCCTCCACTTAGCGGATTCGCAGATACGTGATCATTTTCATCCACGTGATGTCCTTGTAAAGTTAGTCATAATGTATCACATATTACATGGTGGATTCATAATCGTAGTAATCTATCTCTTCTCCCGGATCGAACCACTCGGGAGACAAATCGAGATGCAACTCCTCGCTCTCCCCAATGCCTCATGTCACCGATTTGATTTCATCGAGAAGCATAATGAGATGAAGACAATAATTCCATTATCAGAAATTTGATTAAACAATTCCAAATCAACAAAACCAATTTCATTAGGTGATAAATCAAATTCCTTCAATTGCTAACCAAATTCCATGAATAGCAATTCCATCCGCTAACAATCATGCCATCAGTATGCAATCATCATATCATTATATATATATATATAGTGAAGCAATTCGTAATCTATAGCGAAGGAATTGCATGTATTCAATTATCCTCATATCAGAACACAGCGAAGGAATTAAAACAAATCATGATACATGTGGCAATTAGCATGCGTGAGAATAGCATGCGTGAGAATAGCATCAAGTTGCTAGTGGGATATAATCTGATATCCATGAGAAAGCTAGCCACCAATCAACACAATTCAATCCACAATTATTAAACAATTCAAAATTCATACGTACGCGACAAAATCAACGTAAACCATATGGAAGTCGGCATCACCAATTCTTTTAGGAAATTGATACTAAAACGGAGATCGAATTCAAAGCCCAGGCCAGGAACAAATTTACGAAGGTCGGTTCCTTACTAATTAAATATATCGCCGCAGTTATCAATTACTTAAACACAGTAATTCCAACATAAATCATGATCAACAACTCAGGCTCTGATACCACATGTAAGTTTTACAAACCCTAATTGACAGGATCTTGATCATGCTTTATGAGGGAAAAGATATAGAGAGGAATGACTTACCCGGTAATTGATCTCGATTCCTCTGATCTTCTTAGACTGTCGACGTGCTTCTCTGTAGAACGGTTCTACTTCTCTCCCTTGTCCATCCTTCTGTCAGAGACCAGTTGATGGAGAACTGCTCTTTCTCTCTGTGTCAATTACTGGCAGGGAGAGAGGACCGTTTATAATATTAACCCTTTAATCTGGTACGTCCATCAAGTAACCAATTGAACGGTCTAGATTAAATACATTCCATAAAGACATATATTGATATAATATAATATAATACATTATTCAATATATCTATATTCATTAATATTATCTGGCCACATAATTAGAATATATATTGTAACATTAAATATATATTCTTGCACACCTCTGTCCGGTCGAGTTACCATCGAGTCCCGACCGGTGTCTCCGTTCGCGAGCCACACTTCAGTCCGACCAGTGTCTCCGTTCGCACTGCTCCGGCAACTGCTTCTGACCTCACTGTGCTCGACTAAGGCCGACCAACTCCGACACCGCGATGCCCTCTCGATCCTTTCTAACTGCTGTTGCCTCCCATGCTCGTCGACGTCTTTCTCTGTCACCTTTACTCTTCAGGTAAACTTTCCTTTCCTTTCATATTTTAATAATAATATATTATATTTCCATTATATATGTATATATTACATAGACATAGCCAGATAACATAGTTTTGTTTAATTAAATAAAGTAGGTCTAGACTTAGTTAAAAGTGTTATGTGGGTTAAACACATCGTGTTTTGATTATGCACGTTCTTAGTAATTTTAGTGTTTTTAAGTTTCCACTTTGTTAAGTAGTGATTCATTTTACCAATATTAATTTATAACTGCTAATTACCTAATAATTAAATTTAACATTTTATAGTCTATTATTTTCGTGATAATATGTAGTTATATGTATAAGTGGTAAATTTGTGAATTGAGTATCGAAAGGACGGAATTAAAAATTATATTTTTATTTTCGTAATAGAATCCCCGGATTCGAATTTCTGTTCGTAGACCGAATGTATACCTAGGTATTAATTCGTTATTCCCTAGATAATTTAGGATTCTAGTTAGCCTTACAATTAACTAGTGGCGACTCTATAAAAAATCAGTGTTTTCAAAACGTAATCGCCTTAGGTCAGATTTTAGGTCCGACAATTTGGCGACTCTGCTGGGGACAATCGAGGTTTCGGGCTCTTTATATTTGCTTATTTACCTTGTTTTATTTTTTATTCATATTTGACTTTGTTATTCTAACTTGGTTTTTTTTGTGCTTTCAGGTGTGGAGTTAAGTTTTTATTATGACTGACTATTTTTCTTTTTTGTATATGCATTATTTGAATTCGCACACACCCACTTTAGTGTAATGTTCGAAAGGCCTAAAACCCAGGGCGACTAGGAACCCCGGAGGTTTAGTACGGTACGACCGGAGCGGCTGGGCCGCCGGTACGGCTCGGAAAAACTCTACTCGCTTGTGAAGGTCTTATGATCCCTATGATGGGGTGAGGAAACCACCTTGTCGGGAACTTATCAGTGGAACCTACCTTGTAGAGCAAAGCCACACATTTTTTACCCCCTAACATGTTGTGTTTTATCCGTGTTTTTTTTTCGTTGTAAAAAGAGTTGTCAGGAAAACAGTAAGTTTTTTTTAACTGTGTAACTTTTATTCTCATGCATTCATCTAACTGCATTTTAAAAAAAAAAAAAAAACTTTTTTTAGCTAAGTAGTTAGTCATTTAGAAATTTTCTTTCCGAATATGCATTTTGTATGCATTGTTTTTTTTTTTAAAAAAAAACCTCTTACCTGATTTTTTTTTTCAAACTTGCGTTTCATACGCATTATTTTTTTTCTTAAAAAAACTCTTCAGGTAAGTTGTAATTTTTTATTGCTCATACATGCGTTGTTAAAAAAAAAAAATTTAAGGAAAAATTGTAATTCCTCTTAAGCTATTAGAGCTTCTAATTTCGAACGTGCATTCCATATGCATCATTTCAAAAAACACTTTTTACCCGAATTGTTTTATTTTTAAATAATGCATCCAATGTGCATTAATTTTAAAAAAACTTTTGGATAAATCGTAAGCTCTCTTAGTTTTAGGGCTCTTTGTTGAAAAAATCTTTTACCTGAAATTTTTAACTAAAAACATGCATCACATATGCATTATTTTCAGGAAAAAGCATTTCAGGTAAATTGTAATTTTTCTTAGTTGTAGAACTTTTATTTTTAAGTTTGCATCTTATTTTTTGTGCATCTCATATGCATCCTTTTCAAAAAAAACTTTTCACCTGAATTTTTAATTTTGAGCAACTAGGATGCATTGATTTTTTTTCCTCTTTAAAAAAAAAAAAATTTCAGGTAGTTTGTAAGTTTTCTCAACTGTACAACATTCACCTCATGCATATCTCATAGGCATTGTTTCAGGAAAAACATTTATTTTAGATAGATTGTAAATCTTCTCTTACTTTTAATTCCAAACATGCATCGCATTTGCATTATTTTTTAAAAACTTTACCTGGATTTTTCATTTTGTACATGCATTCCATATGTATCATTCAGGTAAACTGGTTGTAAGTTTATTAGCAGTAGAACTTTAACTTTCGAGCATGCATGAGCATTAAAAAAAATCAAATTGTCATTCATTTTTATCCAGGGTGTATTACCCTTTTTCGGCAAGATCTTCATTTCAACATTCGCATGAACAAGCGTTTAAAAAATGAGAGTTTTGATGCTAATTTTTGAAAATAGTTTAACTGTGTAGTTGAGTGCGACTACTCAAGTTTAAACAAAGGATAAGAAAATCTTTTTGAAAAAAGCTTTGTTTTGAGCATCTGTCCTGCGTTCGAGCTAGATAGTGCACTCAACGAACTCATTAAACTCCAAGCTAGTGCAAAACATCTTAGATCATAAATTTTGATTTTTTCTGAAATGTAATCAAAATTATGAAATGGATGACATTAAAGTTTTTCAAAAAAAAATCATGCATGATTTCTCATATTCTCTAAATTGATTTTTTATTCACTCTTTTCAGGTACCCTTGGATTAGGTATCTGGTACATACAAGTGGTGTCGGCCAAATGGGGCAACATAAAAAGAAAGTGCAGTCATCCAGTTGCACGAAGCACAAATTGCGCATTCGGGATATCCAACGTCAGGTACGATGAATTGTACTTGATTTTTCTTTGTGATTTAAGTGTCCCTACTCTTTTGGCAGATCAGATGACCATTTCAACCGAGGTCGCAACCACGTGAAACGTGACTGCTCTAAAGAACTTACATGCCGAAATTCCACCTACCATGTGTGGAATTCATACGCGTCCCCGAACCAAGTTGTACATCTGTTTTACGGTGAGGTCTAAAACGTTCGGTGGTAACCAATGGGCATCTCCTATTGAGATCGGTCATGTCCGAAGATGGGAAAATATCAAGAGATCATCGAGAGTCTCGTGAAGATTCAGTGTGCTGATTAATGAACATTTTGGATGTCAAGCAAAGAAAACATTATTGTTGGTGCCTTCCATCAGAGGTCCAGGGGCATGTACTTTCCAGCAAGTGTACATATACTAGTTGTGGAGCAGGAAAATCAGGACATCCAGCAGGTCCAGTTGTATAGCCAGCACTAGAAAAATCTGACGCCCAGGTAAGAGAACATGTGATCAACTTTGTCCATGAAATGTGACTGTCTCTTTTCTCTTTTTGCAGCTTGAAAAATCATTCAAATCGAGGCCCTTGATGCACTCATCCCGCCCGCGGCTCTTTGCTCATTGACCATGCTTGCGCCGACCGACGAAATTTTCCTAGATACATCAGAAGTTTCCATGCGACCTGTCGTGCCAAACTCAACACCATCCATGTGTGTTCATTAACCAGGCCATTCATCCTGCATGCGACGAGCCTAACCCGATAGGTGCTAGCCATGGGGCATCCCCAAATGAGATTGAGCGATAACCGGAGCACTTGAGAAGCCGA
This sequence comes from Clarkia xantiana subsp. parviflora, assembly GCA_036873135.1. Taxonomy (NCBI): domain Eukaryota; kingdom Viridiplantae; phylum Streptophyta; class Magnoliopsida; order Myrtales; family Onagraceae; genus Clarkia; species Clarkia xantiana. Next base: position 17,580,776 of record JAPTYO010000001.1, read on the forward strand.
GAGAAGAAATCATTGCTTATGTCATCCATTGGTCGTAGGGTCAATCCAGGGCGTCGACACGACCAACATATTTTGACTCAGTCAGCTGAGACATTCTCAAGAAGATATTTTGAGTAAAAATTTCCAATTTGCCACTAAGGGCATGTACATAATTATTGCTGATTATTTTCGTTAAATTTTCTTTCTTTTTTTTTTTTAAAAAAAAAAACATTTTTTAGGGTCACACCTGCCCTTTAATCGGCTACAGAAAATAAAGAGAGTTTTTATGTAAATTTTGTGAGAGCAGTGAAAAAATAGAAGGGTCACAGTAAATCAACTACAAATAAAAAGGGTCTCAGTCATCCCTAAAACGACTATAAAGAAAGGGCCACAGCCTCCCTTCAAATGGCTACAGATATAGAGCGCTCCTGCAACGTCAAAAGCGGGAAATAGGTGAAAGGGCCACAACCACCCTCCAAACGGCTACAAATAAAAGAGTGACCCCGCGAACCCAGTGAGGGCGGGGGAATAAAAAAGGCCACAGCCACCCTTAAAATGGCTACACAAAAAGAGTGATCTCGCAAATCCGGTGAGGGCGGGAAAATAAAAGAAAGGGTCACGGTCGTCCCTCTAACGGCTACAGTTGTCCCTCAAACGGCTACAGTCAAAAGAGCGATCCGGAAACATCAATGGCGGATATAAGTGAAAGGGCCACAACCACCCTCAAAATGGTTACATATAAAGAGTGTTTCCCGGATCATAGACGAGGAATGAAGGGCCACAGCCACCCTCCAAATGGCTAAAATAAAAAGAGCTCCCGCAACATCGAAATCGGTGAGAAAAAGGGTCACAGTCACCCTCCAAATGGCTACAAATACTCCCGCATCGAGGCGGAAAATAAAGTACGAGTTACAGCCACCGTTTAATCGGCTACCAAATAAAGAGTGCTTCCGCTAGGTTGAAAACCCGAAAGGGCGGCCTAGGCAAAATCAGGAAATGAGGGGCATGGTTGCAAATTTATAAATTGCAATCATGGCAAAAGGAGAGAAAATAAAAACCGAGGGGCACGGTCGGAAATCTCTCAATCGGCCGTGGCAAAAGGAGAGAAAAAAGAAATACTTAAAAAAAAAAGAGAGAGAGAAAGAGAAAGATCTCGCTAAGTTGTCGCGCCATGCGCAGTTTAGGAAAAAGTTAGGGACAAACACTCGTGCGCAAGCGTATTTTCTACGACACAGCGTCTTCCAAAGTCAACTTCACGGCAAGCGGGACGGTTACAGTCTGCTCTCGCGAGTCACCATTCAAGGATGAGTAGGACTGTTACAGTCTGTTCCTACGAGTCAGTTTACGGCAAGCGGGACGGTTACAGTCTGCTCTCGCTGGTCACATTCCAAAGATAAGTAAAACTGTTACAGTCTGTTCCTACGAGTCTCATGACAAACGGGACGGTTACAGTCTGCTCTCGCAAGTCACCATTCAAGGATGAGTAGGACTGTTACAGTCTGTTCCTACAAGTCTCATGACAAACGGGACGGTTACAGTCTGCTCTCGCGAGTCACAATTCAATTGTGAGTAGGACTGTTACAGTCTGTTCCTACAAGTCATAGCCGACAATCAGGATCTAAAGTTTTCCAGCTTTCTGAGAGTCACCCCCGACGAACGAGCCATAGTATCCAGCTTTCGCAGGTCACGCCACTAGAGGCACTTCTCCAACGGAAGCCACTAGAGGCTCTTCTCCGACGGAATCCACTAGAGTCTCTTCTCCGATAAACGCCACTGGAGGCTTTTCCTTATCGCTCGCCACTGGAGGCATCACCGACTAAGGTTTTACTTTATTGCACACCACTGGAGGCTTTTTCTTGTCGCTCGCCACTGGAGGCATCATCGATCAGGATTTTACTTTACTGCACGCCACTGGAGGCTTTACTTTTCCGCACGCCACTGGAGGCTTTACTTTTTTCAACGCCAAAGGAAGCACTGCCAACAGGGGCACCCCCCAACCGAGGCTTTATTTTTCCGCACGCTAATGCAGGCACCGCCAACAGGGACAACGCCGACAGAGGCTCTACTTTTTTCGCATCATCTCTAATAAGCCAGGAGCTCCCTTGAAGACTCGAAGACTCAAAATAAGGACAGACTTCTCATCCAAAATTCGGTGTTTTCTTGTCTTTGGACGAATTCTCTCGAACAAGTTCTACGGGAATCCGCCCAAAGAGGGGCAAACTGTAAACACCTAATTTTGGACCACACGCGACTTGCGTGACGTGTGTCGCACCTAAATGAGGAAATGTCTAAATTTGGCAAGTCGCGAAGCTTCCAAAGATGCTCAGGGCAATATTAGGATAGTTATATGTATTTATTGTAGCAAATATTAACTTAATATTTAGTATTAAATTTCAGCATATTTAGCATTTAATATAGATAATAAATCACTAGGATTTTATTACCTAATTAAACTAAGACCTATGTATTATAAATAGTGGTCTATATTTAAAAAAAAAAAAAAAAAGAGACAGCATGAATAAACCATCGAAGAATTCAATATGAATGACTGAGCCATTACTGTTCTTGTCTTTTCCGATTTCTATTATTATTATTATTATTATTATTATTATTATTATTATTATTATTATTATTATTATTTCAAGGTCGTCTTCTTCATGGTGTTGTATTCTTCCTTCCAGCTTGCTGCTCCTCCAACCTGCCGCCCGTCCAACATCGCTGCCGGCCGACCGAGTCTTAACTCCGGGATACGAACATCGCTCAATTAGACTCCGCGACCCTCCTCCTTCCATTCGACCTGAGCCCGACCTTGTCTCCGATATCATCAGCACCTCCACCGGAGCTCCAAGCCGCACCAGTGATTCACCCGCCCAGAACCTTTTCGTTCCGACACCAGGAGCCAGTCCGTTGCTTTCCCGTCGGTCCGCCCTCGCCCGGCCTTCTCTCTCTCTCTCTCTCTCTCTCTCTCTCTCTCTCTCTCTCTCTCTCTCTCTCTCTCTGTGTTTTTCTTTTTTTCGTTTTCATCAGATTTATCGCCGGCACCGGAGCTGACCACGGCAATCACCGACCGCCACTCCGCCCCGACTCCCAGCACTTCCCGAGCTCCTTCACCGTCACGTTTCTCTCTGATCGCCCCGTGCCCAGCCGTTCGGACCATGTTTTCCTTCCCAGGAACTCCAGCAACCTTACATGTAACTAGACTGGGCGCCACCCGATTTATTCCGTTCCGACACCATCGACTCGGTCCATCTCCAGCCAGCACTCTTGGATCACGGGCGAAGCTCCGTTACGTCCTTGACGGAATGCTCTGGACTCCTGGGCTCCGCGTAATCCTGCAAAAGGGGATGACCTGGGTGGTGACCCAGAATCCCTCTCCGATGCTTAAATGAGTATGTATCAATGGGGTGACAGCAATATTCTAAGTGCGTATTCGAGAGTATGTGTTTTCTGGGGTAACTTCCTCCCTTATATAGGAGGAGGAGTTGCCCAGCTACCTGTGACCATGCTTGGTCGTTGAACCCATGATTCCGTGTATCTCGCCACGATTCCGTATATCTCGATTGGGATTCCCTATATTTCACCCCACGCTCCGCGTATCTTACCCGTACTCCGTGTATCTCGGGCACGCCCTGCGTATCTCGGGGGATTTATCTTTATTTCTAACCGTCTCCCACTACTCTATCTAGTAGGCGGGTTTCTCGGTCTTTACCCTCTGATCACAAGTCCCGACTCCTGTCAGAGACTCCAGAGTTGTCTCATTCTAGATCACCACCCAGGACCTTCAGTCTCTACGGGACAGGTCCAGCCTCTGCGGGGCTTTATTATCGGGGCCTTTACTAAGGCATATCGGGGCCTACTCAGAGGCTTCTTGTCGGGAGCATTCAGCTTCACACATCGGGACCACTAAAGTCGGGACCCTTCATACTGGACCTCTGGGCCTTCCAGGCTTCTCACGAGGCCCACTGGACCTACTCGCCGTCCATTGGCTGTTAACGGGGCTAACGATTACATCGGAACCCATCATTTGCCCCCAAGATATGGGGGACTTTTAGTTCATCATGTCTTTCAGTTCACATTTTCTGACCTCTTTGTCGGAGGCTTTTGTCTTCATACCTCCCGATACCGCCGTCGGGGGCTTTGGCCTTGCGTGTGATTGTTGTGTAACAGAGTCTCTTACTCATGATTACCTTGGGCCCACCAGATCCCCATGGGCAGTTGCCAAATCCGAGGTGGAGGATGTTTTGTACAACGCTGTCGAAGAACTCTACACAGCTTACGCGGATTCCATTGACTTCACGAAGTCCGAGACTCTTGCCCCCGTCGCGGAGAAGTACTTCAACCTCCCCGCGGAGAGTGAAGAGGCCGCTACCGTGGACCCGACTCCGCCAGCTGCGGAGCCTTCCGCCCAGGCCCCTCCGAACCTTGCTCCCTCCGATGCTGCTGAGGATCCATCTTCCCACAAGGACCAAGTCTAATGTTACATATTTTTATTCCTTGTAGTCTTTCTCCTTCGTTTTTTGTATCCGAACTTCTAGGCCTTTGAGCCTTTATATAAGGAATTTCTTTCATCTGTTTTGGTCTCGATAATCGTTTGCGCTTATCTAAAGCGGCTTTAAATTCGTTACTCAGAACGTTCCGATGCACCATTTGAGATGACTCCATACGTCCTTCCGACGCTTTACTCGGGACTTCACCATTTAAGGTTTCTCGTCCAATCGGGACTTCACCACTTAAGGTTTCTCGTCCAATCGGGACTTCACCACTTAAGGTTTCTCGTCCAATCGGGACTTCACCACTTAAGGTTTCTCGTTCCTGCCTTTCAAGGCCATTTTTCACACCCCTTAGGGTTTTTACCGCGCCAAATCAGATGACTTTAATCATACCCTTTAAGGGCTTTTATCGCGTCTTTGCCAGACGACTTTCGCGGACCTGTTAAGGCTTTTTCATACCCGTTAAGGCTTTTGGCCGCATCATATGGACGACTTACGCGGACCTGTTAAGGCTTTTTCGTACCCGTTAAGGCTTTTGGCCGCATCATATAGACGACTTACGCGGACCCATCAGGGCCTTTTCGTACCTAGGCTTTTGATTGCATCATAAAGACGACTTACACATACCCCGTAGGGCTTTTGTCCGTACCTGTTAAGGCTTTTGGCCGCATCATATAGACGACTTACGCATACCCCGTAGGGTTTTTCTCATACCTCGAAAGGCTTTTGTCGCGTCCTTCAGGACGTCTTACTAACAGTTAGAATAAATCTAAAAGCAATTTGATCGGAAGCAACTTCTTTTATTAATAACTCAAAGCTTTGCTTACATCGGATTGATAGACAACTTGCGCCATTCACGGTGACTTAATATCAAACATGATACTTCTTCAAGTGTTCGCCACTGAAGGAATGCTTCAACGTCTTTCCATCAAGGTCCTCAAGCTTGTATGCATTGGGTGCTGGCATCCCTACGATCTTGTAGGGTCCTTCCCATTTTGGTGATAGCTTGTTGATCCGATCTTGATGAACGAACTCGTTCCTCCGCCAAAAAAGTTCTCCCACGAAGAATTTTCGGGACTTGACACGCCGATTGTAATATCGAGCTTTTGCCAAACGCATCCGAGCCTGGACTTCATCAGCCTTCCACCTCTTCTCCTCGAGTAAGTCTAAGTCTAGACGTCTCATTTCCTTGTTTGTTAGAGGCTCGTAGTATTTTGCGCGATGGGACGCCACCGCTATCTCCACGGGAGCGACTGCCTCCGTGCCATAGACCAGGCCAAATGGAGTTTCCCCCGTCGATTGCTTGGGTGTTGTTCTGACAGCCCACAGCACGTTCTCGAGCTCATCCAGCCAATGGCCCTGCAAGGCGTAGACTCTCTTCTTCAAGCCATCCATCACGATCTTGTTGCCTGATTCTACTTGGCCATTGGTTTGAGCGTGGCGGACTGAAGCGGTCCGATGTTCGATGTTCAACTCCTCCAGGTACTCCTTCAACTGAGCCCCATTAAACGGAGGGCCGTTGTCGCTAATCAATACACGAGGGACCCCATACCGGGATATGATCTGAGTTTGAAGGAACTTGAGGATCTGCTGCCCCGTCGTCCTGGCCAAAGCCTTAGCCTCTATCCATTTTGAGAAGTAATCGATGGCTACGAGCAAATACTTGCACTGACCTTTTGCTTGGGGAAGAGGTCCCACCAAATCAATCCCCCATTGCGCGAAGGGCCATGCACTCCTGATGGGCATTAAGTCCGCGGCGGGAGCCACGATATTTGGAGCGTACCTCTGGCATGCATCACAGGATCGGACCATTGCTGTCGCCTCCTTGTTCATCGAAGGCCAATAGTAGCCCAAGTTCAGCGCCTTCCTCACAAGAGATCGAGCCCCTTCATGGCAGGCCGCGACTCCCTCGTGTAGCTCCCTCAGGATCCGATTCGTGTCAGGTTCCGCTACGCATTTTAGGAAAGGCTTTACATACCCTTTTTTGTATAACTGGTTGTCCACCATCGCGTAGTTGTACGCAATCCGACGCGTAGTTGTCCGCAATCCGACGCAACCATGGAAGAGGCCCCGATAGCAGAACAGGCCCCGATAACAGAACAGCCAAATGAGGAGAACACCTGGGAGATGTACACTGATGGTTCATCGAGTGTAGAAGGCTCGGGGGCAGGATTCGTATTGATACCGCCCGGTGGAGGCGAGCCCCTACGATATGCCTTGGCGTTGACGTTCAAAGCCACCAACAATGAAGCAGAATACGAGGCTCTCATCACGGGCCTCAAGATTGCCAAGGGTACGGGGGTCGACCATCTAAAGGTGAAGTGTGATGCCAGCTTGGTTGTAAATCAAATCCGACGCAACCTGACAGCTGCCACCTTGTCATCGGGAAGTGCCCCCGTAGTCAGGTATGTGACCATCGGGGTCATCCAAGTGGGCTTCTCTTCTTCCTCCGATCCTGTCTCAATAGCGCAGATCTCCGCTGGATCAATGTTTGAGATAATTACCTTCTCTAGGAAATATACCTTCCGATTCTCCTCGGGGGCCACTCCCAGAGCAAACTTGCTTAAGGCATCTGCTTCCGCGTTTTCTTCCCTCGGGATCGCCTCGATATCGAAGCTTTTGAAGCTTCCCTTCAAAGTCTGCACCTCGTGCAAATACTTCTTCATTGTCGGGCTCCTAGCTTCATAGTTCCCCTGGACTTGATTTACAACCAAGCTGGCATCACACTTCACCTTTAGATGGTCGACCCCCGTACCCTTGGCAATCTTGAGGCCCGTGATGAGAGCCTCGTATTCTGCTTCATTGTTGGTGGCTTTGAACGTCAACGCCAAGGCATATCGTAGGGGCTCGCCTCCACCGGGCGGTATCAATACGAATCCTGCCCCCGAGCCTTCTACACTCGATGAACCATCAGTGTACATCTCCCAGGTGTTCTCCTCATTTTGCTTCTTCACAGCGCTCTCAGTGCTTGGACGTGCTTACTTGATTCGTCCTCTGGAGGGCGACATTTCTGGGAGCGACTGGACGCCTTTTGCTACCGGTCTCGATTTGCTGAGGATTCTAAACTTTGCATTCCAGAGGTAGGAGTACGAGTGCTGTAAAGGTACGTTCCTCCTGGCGATCGACGTATTCGGCCGTCGACTGATGAAGAGGTGCAAGCTTATGTTGAGAGTGCCTTGACTCGATTCGCTCCCGTGAGAATCAATATTCTCTTTTTTATTATTTGTATGAATGCATGCATTGTCATGAAACCTTTATAACTTGTTTGTTTTTGCGTTGTTCTAAGTCGTTGTCGACATGGTGAACATGTCGTCCTTTGTGATGGAGCTTACGAGCGAGAAGCGGGCTGCAGTTGAGAAGTGTGATGTCGTTCGTCATGAGCTTGCTCAATCTAAAGAGAGGACGCGCACTCTTAGATCGAAGGCCGCGGATTTTGGGGCTCGTTATAACTCTTGTCGGGCTCGACTTGATGAGCTTCAGGCAGAGATCGTTGCTCTTGAGAAGAAGATCACAGAGGATGTTAATGCGCATGAGATAGCGTTGCGTGCTGCACGTGAGAAGGGCCATAAGGCTGGCAAGGAGGAGGGACTTGCTGAGTATCCGAATACTCATGCCTTTGTTAGTGCGGTCGATGCCGCCGCTAAGGTGAGGTCTGATAAGCTGATGGGAGAGTTTGCAGAGGATTACATCTGTAGGGTGAGTATTCTTGCCCCCGACTTCACTTTTGACAAGTTGGGTCCTTACGCGAATTATGTTGTTGGACATGTTAACGCTTTGCGTCGTTTGGCACTTGAGGAGGCCAATTATGAGATGTTGTTTGGTGATGATGATGGTGTCGACCTTGTTATCACCTCTGCTGAGATCATGGAGGTTGCCCCTGGAAAAGCTGGAGATGACGACACCTCGCGAGTGGCGTCAGGTTGATTTTCAGGAGTATATCAAACTCTTGTACATAGATTTTGCTTCCCGTGTTTTGAGTTGGGGTTGCTCTGGGAGTTGACTCTAGAATCTTTTTTTATATTCTGCTTGCTTGGAATTTTGTCGTCTAGACCTGACATGATTGTAGTGAAAATACATGATAACTTGTTAGTAGTATTTCATACCTTGTGTTATCGCAGTCGTCCGTATATGTTGGACTTGCATGATAGGATTGATCTCCTTACTATAGTGGATATAACATCCGTATCTGTGACCATAGGACGTGCGTCGCTAAGTGTCATGAGTACCCATCTTGTTTTATAGATAGTAACACGCAAGATCATGTGATAGCATCGCACTCGGCACTGGCACTTGGCACGAGAGCACTTGGCACTTGGCACTGGCACTTGGCATATAGTAGAGTCGTCTTGACGAGGCAAGACATTAGTTTATACCGTCTCTAAGTTCCACTCTAAGGAGAAGTTGTGACAAGACGCTACTTGTTCTATACTATGCGTTTTTCCATCTGTCGGTTGGGAACACCCCGCGTGACGTTGTTACAAAGCATTTCCATGGCTAGACCCGTACTTACTTTGCGATGCTTCTACGCCTCCACTTGGTTAACCCAAGGGACGGAACAGAGGTCGTATCAATACACCTTGTAGTTTTTACCGTCTCTTGAACCATAAGGCGACGTTGTGGCAAGACGCTACTTGCTCTATGCTATGCGTTTTTCCATCCGTCAGTTGGGTACACCCCGCGTGACGTTGTTTCAAGGCTTTCCATGGCTATTCCAGTAGTTACCCTGCGATGCTACTGCACCTCTCCGTGGTTAGTCCAGAAGAGCTGCAAAAGACCGCTTTAGAACGACTTGCAGTTTTTTCCGTCTCTTGGTCCACTCCAAGGCGACGTTGTGGCAAGACACTACTTGCTGCATTTGGTGTGTTTTATTCCGTTATATGCTCACGGGCAAAATAGCGTTGAACAAGACTCGACTTGTAAGTTTGGTGAGTTTTTGAGACAGGATGCGCTCCTGCTAGCGTGTATCAACCCGCGATGGGGAAGCATACTTTGTAATAGCATGGGGTTGCCCTCTATAGAGACGATGTCGTGCCATGATGTATCAACCTGCGTCGGGGAAGCATACTTTGTAGTAGAATGGGGTTGTCGTCTAACAAGATGACGTCCGCCATGTTGTATCAACCCGCGTTGGGGAAGCATACTTCGTAGCAGCATGGGGTTGTCGTCTAACAAGAGGACGTCCGCCATGTCGAGGCGATCAGTCCCTTTGAATGTCGCCGCATTCTGTTTTAAACTCAGGGAATGGCTATGAACATAAGGATTTGCCTCTAACAAGAGGATTCCGCAACATGCCATTTTTTAGTTGTGAACATGGGGGTTGCCCCTCACAAAGAGGATGTCGCAGCATGTCACTTATAGATAAATCTTTGTTTGAACTCAAGATGTAGTGTGCTGTCGACGTTATTCAGAGTAGTCGTTATTGTAGATAGAGAGTGTTTGTGTGCTCATTGTTGATGTCGATAATAGATATGTCGACGTTGTATAATATAAGTCGATTGTTTGCATATAGCGCGATAGCTTGTATTGTTGGTGCGAGTAATATGTGCGTAGTTTACTACTTGGCGTATTTCCAAAGTAGTATGTATAACGTAGTAATGTACATACGAAAGTAGATTGACTTCATTAGATAGTTGTTGCATTTACAAAGTTGCAAATATAAATGGAGTTATAAATCTCCTTCAAGTAAGCATATGACAAGTAAAGTAAAAGAGCTTGATACGACAGCTCTTTTGTGAAATAGGAAATCTTCCTTTAAGCATGGAACTTCTTCAAGTGTCCGCCACTGAATTTGTTTGTAGAGATGTTTCCATCTGCGTCTTGGAGGCGGTATGCGTTGATATAAGGTACGGGAACGATCTTGTATGGTCCTTCCCACTTTGGAGATAGCTTGTTGATTTGGTCAAGGTGTGAGAATTCGTTCTTTCTCCACACCATCTCGCCCACATGGAATTGTCTTTCTTTAACCTTCTTGTTGTAGTATCTTGAAGTTATCAAACGCATGCGCGCCTGAACTTTTTCCGAGTTCCGTCTTCTCTCGTCTGCTAGAACCAAGTCTAGGCGCATTTCCGCCTCATTTGATTGAGGATCAAAGTGAGTTGTGCAGTATGACGAGACAACAATCTCAATGGGGGCTACTGCCTCCGTTCCGTACACCAAGCTGAATGGAGTTTTGCATGTCGCCTCTTTTGGTGTTGTTCGTACTGCCCACAGCACACTGCTGAGTTCTTATTCCCATCCACCTTTAGCGCATGAACTCTCTTTTTAAGACCATCCAAAACGATCTTATTGGCGGATTCTACTTGTCTGTTAGTTTGTGCGTGATGCACTGACGCGAAGCGGTGGTCTATGTTAAACCTTTCACAAAATGTCTTCAATCTGGCACTCTTGAACTGTGGTCCATTGTCACTGATAAGCACCTTTGGGACACCATAACGTGAGATGATGTGATTTCAGATGAAATCCATTATTTGTGCGTCGGTTGTTCGCGCCAACGCCTTAGCCTCAATCCACTTGGAGAAGTAGTTGATAGCTACCACGATGTATTTGGTTTGTCCTTTGGATCTTGGGAGTGGTCATACCAGGTCAATGCCCCACTGTGCAAAAGGCCATGAACTTGCGATCGGACTTAGCTCTGCTGCGGGTGCAACTATGCTCCTTGAGTATTGTTCGCAAGAGTCACACTGCGTGACTAGATGTGTTGCTTGGTTTTTCATAGTTGGCCAATAGTAACCCAGACTTAGAGCCTTGCGTACTAAGGACCTTGCTCCCTCGTGGCAGGCTGCTTAGCCTTCATGTAGCTCTTTTAGTACTTTTTGGCCCTCCATGAAGGTGATACACTTTAGATACGGGGTTGAAAATCCTTTCTTGTACAGCTGACCTTCCATCAACGCGTAGTTGACGGCGATCCTTTGAATCTTTTGCGCCTAGATTTTATCCTCCTGGAGCGTTTGATCCGAGAGGTAAGTCAGGATTGGTGTCATCCGTGTTGGCTCCGAATCGATGTTTAATACTTCGAGTTGGTCAATCACTGATAGGATTTTGTTCTCCACAAAGTGTGTTTCCTTGCATTGTTCATTGCCTTGTGCGAACTTGCTCAGGGTGTCTGCTTCTTTATTTTCTTCTTTTGGGACTGACGTTATGTCAAATGTCTCAAAGCTTGTAATGAGGTCCTTTGCTTATCCTAAGTACTTTTGCATGTTCTCCGATTTGGCCAAGTAGTCACCCTTGATCTGGTTGACGACAAGTTGCGAGTCGCACTTGACTCTTAGATGCTTGACACCAACACCTTTTTCAATCCTTAGGCCTGTTATCAAGGCCTCATATTCTGCTTCGTTGTTCGTTGCTCTAAATGTTAAGTTTAGAGCATACTTCAATGGATCTGATCCGTTAGGTGGTATTAGAAGGAATCCAGCACCAGATCCTCCTACATTTGAGGACCCGTCAGTGTACATTTGCCACACCTCAACGGGCTCTTCGTTTCGTTGCGCTCCTTCATGTGCGTCAGTCTCAGGAGTTATCCCTGTGAACTCTGCGATGAAGTCGGCTAACGCTTGACCCTTGATTGCTGTTCGTGGGGCACAGTGAATGCGGAATTCGCTAAATTCTACTGACCATTTTGTCAATTTTACCGACATATTTGACTTTGACAGTATGTGCTTCAAGGGTTAGTCCGTCAGGACTGTTATCTCGTGTGCATGGAAGTATGGCCTCGGCTTTATTGCTGCCACTATGAGAGCATATAAGTACTTCTCTATTGGCATGTAGCTCACTTCGTACTTTGCCAGGATCTTGCTCACATAGTATACTGGGAGTTGGGTAGTCCCTTTTTTCTTGACAAGCACTGAGCTGACGGCAGTGTTGCTTACTGATATGTACAAGTAGAGTGGCTTGCCTTGTATTGGTTTTGCTAGTGCTGGCAGCGTTCGCAAGTGTTGCTTCAATTGCCGGAAAGCTTCTTCGCATACGGGCGTCCACTCGAACTTCTTGTTTGCACGCATAATTTCAAAGATAGGGAGGGCTTTGTCTCCTATTCTGGCAAGGAACCTGTTCAAGGCAGCTAGACGGCCGTTTAGCTGCTGTACCTCCTTGTGTTTCTTAGGAGACTCCATCTCTTCTATTGCCTTCATTTTCTCGGGGTTCGCCTATATTCCTCTTTGACTAACCATGAAACCCTGTATTTTCCTGGACTTTACGCCAAAGGCGCACTTTGTTGGGTCTAGTCGAACTTGGAACTCGCGCATCCTTTGGAATGTTGTGCACAAGTCGTCAACGTGATTACGTCTTTTCGTCGACTTTACCACCATGTCGTCGACATATGCCTCCATCCTCTTCCCGATCATGTCACCGAAAATTATGTTAACCATATGCTGGTATGTTGCACCTGCGTTGATTAAACCGAAGGGCATCACCGTGTAGTTGTATATCTCGATGTCTGCATAGAATGCAGTGTGCGGTGCGTCATATTTGAACATCGGGATCTGGTTGTATCCGGAGTATGCGTCCATCACAGTCATCAACTCGTGACCCGCGGTGGCGTCGACTAGCTGATCAATCCTTAGGAGAGGGTAGGAATCTTTAGGGCATGCGTTGTTGAGGTCCCTATAGTCGATGCACATTCTCATTTTGCCATTGGACTTAGGCACAAGCACTGGGTTCGCCACCCAAGTCTGGTGTTGGATCACGGTTGGAACTCCGGTACGGTCTTGACGGCAATCCGAAATCCTTCGCTCCACGTAATCCTGCAAGAGGGGAATAGACCGGGCGGTGACCCAGAATCCCTCTCCGATGCTTAAATGAGAATCTCGTGGCAGGCAAAAGCCAGCAATAGTATGAGTATGTAATTGTCTATCTGTGATCTGAGGTAACTTCCTCCTTTATATAGGAGAGGAGTTACCTCAGTTACCTGATGAACTGCCGGGGCAGTTAGCCCACGCTCCACGTATCTCGGCCACGTTCCGCGTATCTCGGCCACGTTCCACTTATCTCGGCCAGTTCTGCCTATCTCGGGCCACTTCCCCACTACTCTGATAATGGGCGTATTTCTCGGCCTCAACCTCTGATGGCAAGTCCCGACCAATATCGGGGACTCCAGAGTTGATCTCATTGTGTCACCGCTCGGGGCCCCTCGTCATCGTGACAGGGCCAAGATCCTCAGGGATTCAACATCGAGGCCTACTTAAAGGCATATCCTCGGGGCCTACTTAAAGGCATCTCGTCGGGAGCGTCCAGCTCGCATATCGGGACCGACCTCGTCGGGACCCTTCATCATCGGGACTCCTCTTGTCGGGACCCTTCGCCTCGTCTCCCTTACTCTCGCCACCGTGCCTTGGGTGACCCTATGGTCACTCGTCCCGAGGAAGGGGAGATATTTGTCTCCACTGGACAAATATCGGCTGGGATCCGATTCCCCTTATGCGGGAATTTGGTTGAGATGTGCACCAATTACAAGACGCATCCAACTACCTTCTCCCCACATGCCATCCGCGTGTGGAACGCTTTTAAATTCCGCTGCTTCCGACAGAAATGGGTCTACAGCCTCCAACTCTTCCGAACTTTCTACGGGATGAAGTGCAACGAGGCTGGGGTTTGCGCCTTCTATCCCCGGATGCCCAAGTGGAATAAGCAGCAGCTTGCACGGTGCAGTTGGACCAGCGACACCTGGAAGGTTGTCAAGGGTCGGGGGCTCCTTATCGACACAGGGTCCGACAACAGCGGGTGGAAGAGGAGCTACTTCTTCATTAAGAACAGTTTCATCCCATGGCCCCGATGGGAGGTGGAAGCGGACTCTCCTCCCGCTTATCACACTTACTCTGATGAAGATTTCCAAATCCTTCACTGCATCCAGCTTTACCATTGGGGGGAGTCTTATACTCCCCTCGATGCTAACTCCCTATCGGAGCGGGACCTGGTGAATGCCGGGATCCGCCTCTTCGATACAATCTCTGGGGGTCAACTCCACGACGGCCCCTCCAATATGGTTCCTTGGGTAATATTTCTGACCATGTCTCTGTTTTCCGTTGTTTGCAGCTAAGAAGGTATCACTGCTGACCAATCTCATCCTTAAGCAGGGGGAGACCGGCGTTGTCCAACGCCCCGCACGGAAGAGGAAGTCAGCAAAGAAGGCCACCACTCCGTCTGCATCTCCCTCCGCGGAGAGGACTAAGCGGGCCCGAGTAGAGGAGGTGGACAGACTCTTCGATGTCCAGAATGCTGAAGAAGGTAAACAGCTCCGCCTAGCTATTAAATCATACAGGAAGCAAGTTCCTAAGGAGTTGATCCCCTCCACCAAGGAGGCCCGAATCAAGGAGATCAAACGCATCCTCCGAGGGGAAACTCCCCGCATCCTCAAAGCGGGTTACTACAACTACCACGGGAAAGACCAATACGTCTCTCGGTGCGTCATTTGGTGTAAGGATCCTAACCAACTTCCTGACTATCTTTCTGAAGCAATTCATCCTCTAGGTGCAGGTCAATCGGGAACTCAGTCGGGGGCTGAAGTTTCAGCAGGGGCACCACTTTCCGGTGCTCGAGTTGGAGAGGGTCTCCCTCAGCTTCCTGTCCCGATGGGATCGGGGGCTGAAGGAACCCCGACAGGCGATCAGTTTCGTCGGGTGGAAGACCTGGACTCCTCCGAGGAGAAAGACGAGGATCTCGCCTTGATTCGTCGTCGTCGGGGGACGAGGCAGTCCCCATTGAAACCAACCTCCGGGGGGCTGCCCCCCTCACCTCCGCAGCAGCAGTATTCGCCTATCCACAGCCTGACTCCCTCTGGGTCCCAGGGCGACTCGGAGATGCGCACCTCCACGACTCCAGTCGGTCCTCCTCCTCTCCCCTTAGACGGAAGCTTCTACAAGGTTTACGACCCCAACCAAAAGGCGGCTCCCTGGACCCCGATCCAGACGCTGCAAGGGGTCCAGCTCCGACACGGGGATACATACCCGGAGCTGGGTCTGCATTTGGTGGCAGGCTCGGTTCTGCCGTCTCTGAAGCTTCCGATCTCCCTGGATCGGGAGGACATCCGCGCCGATATCCGTGGAATGGCTATTCGTCGGGTGGAGGTAAGGTTCCCATTTTCTTCCTTTAATCGATACAGCGATATATTCACGTGCTAACCTTTTCCTCTTTCCTTCACAGGAGATGGCGGACATAAACCGCTGCTTCGGGTACATCTTTGCCCTCGAGGAGGCTCTGGAGCAGGAGCGGGTCAAGGGAGCTCCCGCGGTTGTGGCCAAGCTTGAGGAGGATCTCGCCGCCTCCGAGTCTTCGAGGGGAAAACTGGCTAAGGAGCAGGCCCTCCTCAATCGAAAGACTTGGGACCTCCAAAAGCAGGTTCACGACTTCGAGGGGCTGCTAAAGCAGAAGCAGCAGGAGCGGAAAAAGGACGCTGAGGCTCGGGACAAGCTTGTCCTCGAGAAGGAGGCTCTGGAGCGGGAAATCGCTGAGGTTCCCGCCAAGCTAGCCGCGGCTGAGACCAAGGGCCGGGAAGATTATCGGGGCTCTGAGGACTTCCAAGCTGACGCGGTGAAATTCTGCACCGCGGAGGTGGAGAACACCCTATTCAATGCGGTCGAAGAGCTCCATTTGGAGTATGGCGACGCCATCAACTTCGACAAGTCTGCGACTCTCGCTCCTTTTGCGAAGAGGTATTTCGACCTCTCGGAGGAGAGTGATGAGGGCAACACCCCCGCTGGTGTTGAAGACGTGGCGGAGCTTCCAAGTGCCGACCCTCCGACAATTGACCCCGCGATAATCGACCCTCCAGCAGCTGAACCTGTGGAGCCTTCCGCCACAGATCTCGTGGATCCTGCTCCCGCTGATGCTGACAAGGACCGAGCTTAATGCTCTATCTTTATAGTCCTTGTAATTTTACTTTCTTTATCGGGAACCTTGCAGATCTTTATAATATTATATCTTTTTTGGTTCCGATTTACCGTTGCACTTCTCAAAGCGACTTAATTACACTTAGAATAAATTTAAGAACCACGCACCACCTAAGGCGACTTAACAACCTGCACCACTTAAGGCGACTTCACAACACTTAGAATAAATCTAAGAACAACGCACCACCTAAGGCGACCTAACAACTTGCACCACTTAAGGGGACTTAACAACACTTAGAATAAATCTAAGAACAATCTGATCGGAAGCAACCTCTTTATTCATTGATGGCTCAAAATCTGCTTACATCGAATCAAACGATAGACAACTTTCACCACTTAAGGCGACTTAATAACATCGTGCACCACTAAAGGCAACTTAATAACATCGTGCACCACTGAAGGCGACATAATAACATCGTGCACCACTGAAGGCGACTTAATATCAAACATGACATTTCTTCAAGTGTTCACCCCTGAATGAATGCTTCAATACTCTGCCATCGAGGTCTTCCAACTTATACGCATTTGGAGCTGGCAACCCCACGACCTTATAAGGTCCCTCCCATTTTGGCGACATCTTGTTGATCCGATCCAAAAGGGTGAACTCGTTCCGACGCCAAACCAGTTCTCCGACAAAGAACTGTCGGGACTTAACTCGCCGATTTTAATATCTGGCCGTCGCCAAACGCATTCGAGCCTGGACTTCATCGGCATCCCGCCTCTTTTCCTCGAGCAAGTACAATTCCAGACGTCTCATTTCATCATTCGTCAAAGGCTCGTAGTACCTCATCCGATGGGACGCCACAGCTATTTCCACGGGAGCAACGGCCTCCGTGCCATAAACAAGGCCAAACAGAGTCTCCCCAGTTGATCGTTTGGGTGTCGTTCTAACAGCCCAAAGCACATTTTCCAGCTCGTCTTTTCTTCTGGCCATCCATCACGATTTTGTTGGCTGACTCCACCTGTCCATTAGTTTGAGCATGATGGACAGAGGCTGTCCGATGCTCGATATTCAATTCCTCCAAATACTCCTTCACTTGAGCCCCGTTAAACGAAGGACCATTATCGCTGATCAACACCTTAGGAACCCCGTATCTGGATATAATATGGGTCTGGAGAAACTTGACGATTTGGTTCCCCGTTGTCTTGGCCAACGCCTTAGCTTTTATCCATTTTGATAAATAATCAATGGCTACAAGCAAATATTTACACTGACCTTGTGCTTGTGGGAGGGGTCCCACCAAGTCGATACCCCACCGCGCGAAGGGCCAAGCACTCTTGATGGACATCAAATTAGCAGCCGGAGCCACGATATTCGGGGCATACCTCTGGCACGCGTCACAAGATCGGACTAATAACGTCGCATCCTTGCTCATCGAAGGCCAGTAATAGCCCAAATTCAGCACTTTTCTCGCAATGGATCGGGCACCTTCGTGACAAGCCGCGACACCATCGTGCACCTCCTTAAGGATCCGATTTGCGTCGGGCTCTGCCACACATTTCAAATAAGGAGTCGAGAACCACCCCTTCTTGTATAACTGATTGTCCACCACCACGTAATTAACCGCGATCCGACGTATCCTGTCAGCTATTACTCCATCATCGGGGACTGCCCCCGTAGTCAGGTACGCAACTATCGGGGTCATCCAAGTGGGCTCCTCCTCCGATCCTGCTTCAATAGCACAGACCTCCGATGGATCGGTGGTCGATAAGATCACCTTCTCCAAGAAATGCACCTTTCGATTTTCCTCGAGGGGTGCCCCCAAGGCAAATTTGCTCAAGGCATCCGCTTCCGCGTTTTCCTCCCTCGGGATTGCCTCGATGTCGAAACTTTTGAAGCTCTCCTTCAAGACTTGCACCTCACGAAGGTACTTTCTCATCATCGGGCTCTTCGCCTCATATCGTCCTTGGACTTGATTCACAATCAGGCCCGCGTCACATTTCACCCTTAAGTGACCAACTCCCATACCTTTGGCAATTTTGAGGCCTGTGATAAGAGCCTCATACTCAGCTTCATTGTTGGTGGCTCTAAACGTTAAGGCCAAAGCATATCGAAGGGTCTCGCCTCCGCCTGGTGGTATCAATACAAACCCTGCTCTTGATCCGTCTGAACTCGAAGAGCCATCAGTGTACATTTCCCAAGTATTTTCCTCATTTGGATGTTCTGATTGCTCTGCCTTTTCTGGTTGCTCTGCTATCGGGACCCCCATAGTTGCCCCCTCTACAGGGCCCGCTTCTTCCAGATCGGGGGCTGTAGACTCTGCTATGAAATCCGCCAACGCCTGGCCCTTAATAGCCGTTCTCGGAGCAAAGTAAATGCGGAATTCACTAAGCTCGACTGCCCATTTCACTAATCTCCCCGACGCATCAGGTCGGCTCAAAAAATGCTTCAAAGGCTGATTCGTTAACACAGTAATCTCATGCGCATGGAAGTAAGGCCTCAGCTTCCGAGCAGTAATGATCAACACAAAAAGATACTTCTCAACGGAGGGATAATTCATTTCAGAAAACGCCTTGCTTACATAATAAACGGGGACTTGATTACCCTCGACAATCTTCACTAACAAAGAGCTAATAGCAAACTCAGAAACAACCAAATATAGATAGAGCGGCTCGCGTGGGATCGGTTTCGCCAATGGCGGGAGGGTGCGAAGGTGCTGCTTGAGTGCCTGGAATGCCTCTTCACACTTGGACAGGAAGCGATTCATTGCAGCTAGTCGGCCATTCAACACTTGTACCTCCCGATGATTTGTCGGAGACAGAATCTCCTCGATTTCCCTCAGCTTCTCGGGGTTTACCTCAATTCCCCTTTGGCTTACCATAAAGCCCAAAAACTTCCCCCAGTGCACTCCGAAGGCACACTTGTTCGGGTTCAAGCGAACCTGATGAAGCCTCATCCGTTCAAAAGCCGTGGCTAAGTTGTGAACATGATCTTCGGCCTGTCGGGACTTCACCAGCACATCGTCTACGTAAGCCTCCATTGTTTTCCCCAGCATGTCCCCGAACAACTTGTTCACCATCCTTTGATAAGTTGCCCCGGCATTAATCAATCCAAAGGGCATGACATCGTAGTGATAGATGTCACTATCAGCATAAAAGGCAGTGTGGGGGGCATCTTCCTTAGCCATCTTGATCTGATTATAGCCAGAGTAAGCATCCATGAAGCTCAGTAATTCACGTCCCGACGTAGAATCCACCAACTGATCAATCCTCGGAAGCGGGTAACAATCCTTCGGGCAAGCCTTATTCAAGTCGCGGAAATCAACACACATCCACTATTTCCCGTTGCTCTTCTTCACCAGAACCGGGTTGGCGACCCAAGTCTGGAATCGGAGCTCCTTGATAAATCCAGCATCGAGCAACCTGCCCACCTCCTGCTGGATCGCGATCCTCTTGTCTGCGCCCATTGGACGCCTTTTCTGCGCGATTGGCTTGATCGCGGGATCAATCTTCAACTCATGCTCAATCACGTCGGGGCTAATTCCTGGCATGTCGCTCGGGAACCAGGCAAACAGCTCCTTGAACTCCTTCAGCAGCTCAATCAATTCTCGGGCCCTCTCGTCAGATAGGGCGGACTCGATTTTCACCTTCCTCTGAGGTCCGTCAATCTCGAACTCCTTCAAATCCTCCATAGGGGCGGGACGCCCAAACTACTCTCTGGGATCAGCATCGGTCTGGAGGATAGTCATAGCCTCCCGTCTTCTCCTTCGGGTGGCATTAACATAACACTTCCTGGAAGCCACCTGGTCACCCTTGAACTCCCCGACTCCGTGGTCAGTCGGGAACTTCATCTTCTGGTGAACAGTCGAGGCAACTGCCATCAGGGGGTTGATGGTAGTTCTCCCGATAATCGCATTATAAGCCCCCGCGTACTCAACCACCACGAACTCCACATTCCTCCTCTCCGCTTTCCACCCACTACCGAACTCCACTGGTAAGGTGATCATTCCCAGCGGATAGGAGGTAAAACCAGAGAACCCAACCATCGGGAAGTTCTCCTGCTTCAGATCCTTCTTCGTTTTCCCCATGGCCTCCAGCGCATCCATAAACAGAATGTCGGAGGAGCTCCCTCCGTCGATCAAAATTCGCTTCATCTCGTACCCATCCACGTCCAGGGTCACGACCAAAGCATCATCGTGTGGACTCTCCACACCTACCAGGTCCTCCGCTGAAAAGGAAATCACCATCTCTTCCTTCGCGGTCCAGGATCGGGACCTCTTGCCCAACACCACAGCAACGGAAATTCTAGAGGCATAGACCTCCCGAGAGGCTGTAGTATCACCTCCTGCTGCCAATCCTCCATGAATCACATTAATGGTGGCCCGCTTCTCCTTACGGGCACCAGAAGACTCTGGCTCCGACTTTTTCTTCTTTGGGGACCGATCGCGGAATCGGGAACGGGACCGCGATCGAGATCGGGAGCGGGAACGGCACCGCCTTTCAGCCACAAACTCCTTAAGCTTCCCCTTCTGGATCAGCTTTTCAATCTCCTTCTTAAACTCCCGACAATGGTTAGTGTCGTGACCGCTGGCGCGGTGAAACCGACAGTAACGATCGGTGCGGGATCCCAAAAATTCTCCTTCCTTCTTCGGGGGGTACCTGGAGATACCCTGTCGATCCATCACCGCCAACACAGAGGCCATAGAACTGTTGAGAGGAATGTGATGATCCTCCCGCATGTCCTTCCTCGGGGGACGCCTGTCCTCCCTTCGATCAGAACGACCTCGACTCCGACTGCCCTCAGATCTATCTTTCCCCTTATGGTCGTCCAATGGCTTGAGCGACTGCTTCCCCCTATTTGACTTCGGAGGATCAAGCTCTCTGGCAGCTATTTTCGACTCTTGCACGTCGATTTGCTGCTTCACTCTCTTCTGCAGTGCCTCCATGTTCCACACGGCCTTCTCAGCCACGCTGTGCATCAGGTCGGAACCATATGGTGCTGTGAGGTTCCAAAGGAAGGTGCAGATAGTCTCTCCCTTCGATATCTCCTCATCGATCTCGGCCACACTGGCAGTGTACCGCTGGTAATAATGCGCCAACGATTCGTCGGGCCTCTGCACCACCTGGGCCAGGGACCTCACGCTCTTCAATAGGCGCCGACGACCCTGGTATTGCTGAATAAAACGTTCGTGCATATCAGCCCAGCTGGAGATGCATCCTGGGGGCAGGCTGAAGAACCACGTCAGGGCCCTCTCACCCAATGTACCTGGGAATAACACACACACAATATCGTCATTCGGGGCTCTGCCTAGACAAGCCATGAGGTGCTTCTGGACATGACTAACTGGATCTCCCTCACCATCATACTCCTTAATCGTGGGGATACCCAGTCCTGGCGGGGCGAGGGTGTCTATCAATCGGGGAACAAAGGGATGGGTGGATGGGACCATCATCGTCTTATGGTCCCCCATGCAGATGTTCATGATCTTCACCACCTGGTCGGGGGTGATGGGACCATTAAGGGGAATGGTCCTATGCTGCACCGGTCCTGGCCCATCGATCACAAATCGCTCCGACTGAGCAGGCTCCTTGCCCTTGTCCTGGTTTCTGGGTTGGGCCTCCTGTACATTCTGAACCTCCCTTGGCGGAGTCACCTCCTCCTGCCTCTTGGCAGCCTCTCTTCGCTCCAGGAGAGCCTCCATGGCCTCCAAGAACATCGGCATGGCATCCGCCACAGCCTTTGCCAGGTCCGCGTTTGGAGGAGCATCGGGAGCATCCTCCTCCCTATTCTCTTGGTGTCGAGCAGTATCCTCAGGAACTTCATTATGCCCCCCTATTTGGGAAACCTCAGTAGGGAGATTTTGATCCACAGCACGTTCCGGCGGCCCCGAATTCAGAGTTCCAGCAGGGTGACGGGAACCACCAGATTGTCCTTGTTTCTTCTGCTTGCCAGCCGACATTGAACGAGTAGAGGTCATTGTTGCTTTTCGTTGCGTTTCCCACAGACGGCGCCAATGTTGGATCACGGTTGGAACTCCGGTACGGTCTTGACGGCAATCCGAAATCCTTCGCTCCACGTAATCCTGCAAGAGGGGAATAGACCGGGCGGTGACCCAGAATCCCTCTCCGATGCTTAAATGAGAATCTCGTGGCAGGCAAAAGCCAGCAATAGTATGAGTATGTAATTGTCTATCTGTGATCTGAGGTAACTTCCTCCTTTATGTAGGAGAGGAGTTACCTCAGTTACCTGATGAACTGCCGGGGCAGTTAGCCCACGCTCCACGTATCTCGGCCACGTTCCGCGTATCTCGGCCACGTTCCGTTTATCTCGGCTAGTTCCGCCTATCTCGGGCCACTTCCCCACTACTCTGATAATGGGCGTATTTCTCGGCCTCAACCTCTGATGGCAAGTCCCGACCAATATCGGGGACTCCACAGTTGATCTCATTGTGTCACCGCTCGGGGCCCCTCGTCATCGTGACAGGGCCAAGATCCTCAGGGATTCAACATCGAGGCCTACTTAAAGGCATATCCTCGGGGCCTACTTAAAGGAATCTCGTCGGGAGCGTCAGCTCGCATATCGGGACCGACCTCGTCGGGACCCTTCATCATCGGGAGTCCTCTTGTCGGGACCCTTCGCATTGGTCTTCTTGACCTCTTTTAGGGCCCAGTGGGCCTATTCACCGTATATTCGTCGTTAAAGGGCCTAACGGCTATAGCAAAACCCATCATCTGGTACCGTGATTCTTCAATAAAGCCTGCGTCAAGCAGCTTTCCTACTTCTCGGATTACTAACTTCTTGTCACCTCCCAGTGGTCGCAGTTTCTATGCCACGGCTCTGGTTCCAGGTTTTATCTTGAGCTTGTGGGTGATCACGTATGAGCTTATTACAGGCATGTCACTTGGAGACCATGCGAACAGCTCCTTGTACTCCACTAAGAGTGTTGTGATCTCTATTATTTCATCTTCTGACAGTGACGCGCCCACTCGGACCATTCTATCTGGTTCTTCAATCTTGACTTTGCGTAGTTCTTCAATTGGTGCTGGACGAGCACGATCCTTCCTTGGGTCCTCGTCAATGGTGGGTACTCCACTGTTGTCCATCTTGACATTATGTTGAGGTGCTACATTGTAGCAGTCTTTTGACAACTGCCGGCTTCCCCTCACTTCTCCAATCCCAGCTATTGTTGGGAACTTAACCTTCTGGTGCGCTGTCGATGCTATCATGCCCCACGTATTCATGGTTGTGTATCCTAGGATGTTGTTGTATACGTCGAGTTTGTCCACTACCACGAATGGTACATCTATCTGGAGTTGCTGCCTGCCTGACCCTAAAATGACTAGTAGCGTTATTGTTCCTAGTGGATAACTTGCATCTCCCATGAATCCCACTAGTGATGAGTTCATTTCTTTAACACACTTCTTCCTTCCCAGAGCCAAGATTATAGCCTTCATGAGGATGTTTGGTGAGCTTCCAACATCTACCAATATGCGCTTGATATCCATGTTGTCGATTGTCATAGTTATTACTAGGGCGTCATTGTAAGGGTACACAATGTGCTCCTTGTCCCTTGCTGAAAAGCCAATGACATCCTCTATGACGACATCTTCTTGTTGGTTCTCTTCAGGCTTTTGCACCATCTGTGAGGCGTACACTTCTCGTGTGTATGATGATGGGTTTCGCTATAGCCGTTAGGCCCTTTAACGACGAGTAAACGGTGAATAGGCCCACTGGGCCCTAAAAGAGGTCAAGAAGACCAATGCGAAGGGTCCCGACAAGAGGAGTCCCGATGGTGAAAGATCCCGACAAGGTCGGTCCCGATAGGCGAGCTGGACGCTCCCGATGAAATGCCTTTAAGTAGGCCCCGATGAGATGCCTTTAAGTAGGCCCCGATGATGAATCCCTGAGGATGTTGGCCCTGTCACGATGACGAGGGGCCCCGAGCGGTGACCTGATGAGATAACTCTGGAGTCCCCGACATCGGTCGGGACTTGCTATCAGAGGTTGAGGCCGAAACACGCCCACTACCAGAGTAGTGGGGGAGTGGCCCGAGATAAGCGGAGCGTGGCCGAGATAAGCGGAACTGGCCGAGATTAGCGGAACGTGGGCTAACTGCCCCGACGGTTCACCAGGTAACTGGGGTAACTCTTCTCCTATATAAAGGAGGAGGTTACCTCAGATCAGGAACACAATTACATACTCATACTGTTGCTTGCTTTTTCCTGCCACGAGATTCTCATTTAAGCATCGGAGAGGGATTCTGGGTCACCGCCCGGTCTATTCCCCTCTTGCAGGATTACGTGGAGCGAAGGACCTCGGATTTCTGTCAAGACCGTACCGGAGTTCCAACCGTGATCCAACATTAGCGCCGTTTGTGGGAAGCGCAACGAAAAGCAACAATGACTTCTACTCGTTCAATGGCGACTGGCAAGCAGAAGAAACAAGGACAATCTGGTGGTTCCCGTCACCCTGCTGGAACTCTGAATTCAGGGCCCCCGGAGCGTATTGTGGACAAAAATCTCCCTGCTGAGGTTTCCCGAACAAGGGGGCACAATGAAGTTCCTGAGGATACTGCTCGACACCAAGAGAATAGGGAGGAGGATGCTCCTCCAAACGCGGACCTGGCGAAGGCTGTGGCGGATGCCATGCCGATGTTGTTGGAGGCCATGGAGGCTCTCCTAGAGCGGAGAGAGGCTTCCAAGAAGCAGGAAGAGGTGCCTCCGCCGAGGGAGGTTTGGAATGTGCAGGAGACCCAACCCAGAAACCAGGACAAGGGCAAGGAGCCCGCTCAGTCGGAGCGATTTGTGATCGATGGGCCTGGACCGGTGCAGCATAGGACCATTCCCCTTAATGGTCCCATCACCCCCGACCAGGTGGTGAAGATCGTGAATATCTGCATGGGGGACCAGAAGCAGATGATGTCGGAACTGAGGGATCGATCCACCCATCCCTTTGTTCCCCGATTGATAGACACCCTCGCACCGCCAGGGCTGGGTATCCCCACGATTAAGGAGTATGATGGCGAGGGAGATCCAGTTCGTCATGTCCAGAAGCATCTCATGGCTTGTCTAGGCAGAGCCCCAAACGACGACATAGTGTGCGTTTAATTCCCGGGTACACTTGGTGAGAGGGCCCTGACATGGTTCTTCAGCCTGCCCCCAGGATGCATCTCCAGCTGGGCTGATATGCACGACCGTTTTATTCAGCAGTACCAGGGTCGTTGGCGCCTCCTGAAGAGGGTGAGGTCCCTGGCCCAGGTGGTGCTGAGGTCCGACGAATCGTTGGCGCACTATTACCAGCGATACACTGCTAGTGTGGCCGAGATCGATGAGGAGATATCGGAGGGAGAGACTATCCGCACCTTCCTTCGGAATCTCACAGCACCATATGGTTCCGACCTGATGCACAGCGTGGCTGAGAAGGCTGTGTGGAACATGGAGGCGCTGCAGAAGAGGGTGAAGCAGCAAATCGATGTGCAGGAGTCGAAGATAGCTGCCGGAGAGCTTGATCCTCCGAAATCAAATAAGGGGAAGCAGTCGTTCAAACCATTGGACGACCATAAGTGGAAGGATAAATCCGAGGGCAATCGGAGTCGAGGCCGTTCTGATCGGAGGGAGGACAGGCGTCCCCCGAGGAAGGATAAGCGGGAGGATCATCACATTCCTCTTAATAGTTACATGGCTTCCGTGTTGGCGGTGATGGATCGACAGGGTATCTCCAGGTACCCCCCGAAGAAGGAAGGAGAATTTTTGGGATCCCGCACCGATCGTTACTGTCGGTTCCACCGCGCCAGCGGTCACGACACTAACCACTGTCGGGAGTTGAAGAAGGAGATTGAAAAGCTGATCCAGAAGGGGAAGCTTAAGGAGTTTGTGGCTGAGAGGCGGTGTCGATACCGCTCCCGATCTCGATCGCGGACTCGTTCCCGATCCCGCGATCTGTCCCCAAGGAAGAAGAAGTCCGAGCCGGAGTCTTCTGGTATCCGTAAGGAGAAGCGGGGCACCATTAATGTGATTCATGGAGGGTTGGCTGCAGGAGGCGATACTACAGCCTCTCGGGAGGTCTATGCCTCTAGAATTTCCGCTGCTGTGGTGCTGGGCAAGAGATCCCGATCCTGGACTTCGAAGGAGGAGACGGTGATTTCCTTTTCAGCGGAGGACCTGGTAGGTGTGGAGACTCCACACGATGATGCTTTGGTCGTGACCCTGGACGTGGATGGGTACGAGATGAAGCGGATTTTGATCGACGGAGGGAGCTCCTCCGATATTCTGTTTATGGATGCGCTGGAGGCCATGGGGAAAACGAAGAAGGATCTGAAGCAGGTGAACTTCCCGATGGTTGGGTTCTCTGGTTTTACCTCCTATCCGCTGGGAATGATCACCTTACCAGTGGAGTTCGGTAGTGGGTGGAAAGCGGAGAGGAGGAATGTGGAGTTCGTGGTAGTTGAGTCCGCGGGGGCTTATAATGCGATTATCGGGAGAACTACCATCAACCCACTGATGGAAGTTGCCTCGACTGTTCACTAGAAGATGAAGTTCCCGACTGACCATGGAGTCGGGGAGGTCAAGGGCGACCAGGTGGCTTCCAGGATGTGCTATGTTAATGCCACCCGAAGGCTATGACTATCCTCCAGACCGATGCTGATCCCAGAGAGGAATTTGGGCGTCCTGCCCCTATGGAGGATTTGAAGGAGGTCGAGATTGACGGACCTCAGAGGAAGGTGAAAATCGGGTCCGCCCTGTCTGACGAGAGGGCCCGAGAATTGATTGAGCTGCTGAGGGAGTTTAAGGAGCTGTTTGCCTGGTCCCCGAGTGAAATGCCAGGAATTAGCCCCGATGTAATTGAGCATGAGTTGAAGATTGATCCTGCGATCAAGCCTATCGCGTAGAAAAGGCGTCTGATGGGCGCAGACAAGAGGATCGCGATCCAGCAGGAGGTGGGCAGGTTGCTCGATGCTGGATTTATCAAGGAGCTCCAATTCCAGACTTGGGTCGCCAACCCGGTTCTGGTGAAGAAGAGCAATGGGAAATGACGGATGTGTGTTGATTTCCGCGACTTGAATAAGGCTTGCCCGAAGGATTGTTACCCGCTTTCGAGGATCGACCAGTTGGTGGACGCTACGTCGGGACATGAATTGCTGAGCTTCATGGATGCTTACTCTGGCTATAATCAGATCAAGATGGCTAAGGAGGATGCCCCCCACACTGCCTTTTATGCTGATAGTGACATCTATCACTACGATGTCATGCCCTTTGGATTGATTAATGCCGGAGCAACTTATCAAAGGATGGTGAACAAGCTGTTCGGAGACATGCTGGGGAAAACCATGGAGGCTTACGTAGACGATATGCTGGTGAAGTCCCGACAGGCCGAGGATCATGTTCACAACTTAGCCACGGCGTTTGAGCGGATGAGGCTTCATCAAGTTCGCTTGAACCCGACCAAGTGTGCCTTCGGAGTGCACTCAGGGAAGTTTTTGGGCTTTATGCTAAGCTAAAGGGGAATTGAGGTGAACCCCGAGAAGCTGCGGGCAATCGAGGAGATGCAGTCTCCGACAAATCATCGGGAGGTGCAAGTGCTAAATGGCCGGCTGGCTGCAATGAATCGCTTCCTGTCTAAGGAAAGTGACCGATCCATGCCATTTTTTGAAGTTCTGAGGGCCAACAAGAAGTTTGAGTGGACTGCCAAGTGTGAAGAGGCATTCCAGGCACTCAAGCAGCACCTTCGCACCCTCCCACCATTGGCGAAACCGATCCCAGGCGAGCCGCTCTATCTATATTTGGATGTTTCTGAGTTTGCTATTAGCTCTGTGTTAGTGAAGATTGTCGAGGGTAACCAAGTCCCCGTTTATTATGTAAGCAAGGCGTTTTCCAAATCTGAAATGAATTATCCCGCCATTGAGAAGTATCTTTTTGCGTTGATCATTACTGCTCGGAAACTGAGGCCTTACTTCCATGCGCATGAGATTACCGTGTTAACGAATCATCCTTTGAATCATTTTTTGAACCGACCTGATGCGTCGGGGAGATTAGTGAAATGGGCAGTCGAACTTGGTGAGTTCCGCATCCACTTTGCTCCGAGAACGGCTATCAAAGGTCAGGCGTTGGCGGATTTCATAGCGGAGTCTACAGCCCCCGATCTAGAAGAAGCGGGTCCTGTAGAGGGGGCAACCATGGAGGTCTCGATAGTAGAGCAACCAGAAATAGCAGAGCAATCAGAACAACCAAATGAGGAAATAACTTGGGAAATGTACATTGATGGCTCTTCGAGTTCAGACGGATCAGGAGCAGGGTTCGTATTGATACCACCTGGCGGAGGCAAGCCCCTTCGATATGCTTTGGCTTTAACATTTAGGGCCACCAACAATGAAGCTGAGTATGAGGCTCTTATCACAGGCCTCAAAATTGCCAAAGGTACGGGAGTTGGTCACTTAAGGGTGAAATGTGACGCTGGCCTGATTGTGAATCAAGTCCAAGGACGATATTAGGCAAAGAGCCCGATGATGAGAAAGTACCTTCTCGAGGTGCAAATCTTGAAGGAGAGTTTCAAAAGTTTTGATATTGAGGCAATACCGAGGGAGGAAAATGCGGAAGCGGATGCCTTGAATAAATTTGCCTTGGGGGCACCCCTCGAGGAAAATCGGAAGGTGCACTTCTTGGAGAAGGTGATCCTGTCGACCACCGATCCATCAGAGGTGTGTGCCATTGAAGCAGGATCGGAGGAGGAGCCCACTTGGATGACCCCGATAGTCGCGTATCTGACCACGGGGGCAGTCCCCGATGATGAAGTAGTAGCTGACAGGATACGTTGGATCGCGGTTAATTACGTGGTGGTGGACAATCAACTATACAAAAAGGGGTGGTTTTCAACTCCTTACTTGAAATGCGTGGTTGAGCCCGACGCAAATCGGATCCTTAGGGAGGTGCACGAAGGGGTCGCGGCTTGTCACGAAGGAGCCCGATCCATTGCGAGGAAAGTGCTGAATTTGGGCTATTACTGGCCTTCGATGAGCAAGGAGGCGACGATGTTAGTCCGATCTTGGGATGCGTGTCAGAGGTATGCCCCGAATATCGTGGCTCCGGCTGCTAATCTGACGTCCATCAAGAGTGCTTGGCCCTTCGCGCAGTGGGGTATCGACTTGGTGGGACCCCTCCCACAAGCACAAGGTCAGTGTAAATATTTGCTTGTAGCCATTGATTATTTCTCAAAATGGATAGAAGCTAAGGCATTGGCCAAGACAACGGGGAACCAAATCGTCAAGTTTCTCCAGACCCATATTATATCCAGATACGGGATTCCTAAGGTGTTGATCAGCGATAATGGTCCTCCGTTTAACGGGGCTCAAGTGAAGGAGTATTTGGAGGAACTGAATATCGAGCATCGGACAGCCTCTGTCCATCATGCTCAAACTAATGGACAAGTGGAGTCAGCCAACAAAATCGTGATGGATGGCCTGAAGAAAAGGGTCTATGCCTTGAAGGGCAAATGGCTGAACGAGCTGGAAAATGTGCTTTGGGCTGTTAGAACGACACCCAAACGATCTACTGGGGACACTCCGTTTGGCCTTGTTTATGGCACGGAGGCCGTTGCTCCCGTGGAAAAAACTGTGGCGTCCCATCGGATGAGGTATTACGAGCCTTTGACGAATGATGAAATGAGACGTCTGGAACTGGACTTGCTCGAGGAAAAGAGGCGGGATGCCGATGAAGTCCAGGCTCGAATGCGTTTGGCGACAGCCAGATATTACAATCGGCGAGTTAAGTCCCGACAGTTCTTCGTCGGAGAACTGGTTTGGCGTCGGAACGAATTTACCCTTTTGGATCGATTCAACAAGATGTCGCCAAAATGGGAAGGACCTTATAAGGTCGTAGGGATGCCAACTCCAAATGCGTATAAGTTGGAAGACCTCGATGGCATAGTATTGAAGCATTCTTTCAGTGGTGAACACTTGAAGAAATGTCATGTTTGATATTAAGTCGCCTTCAGTGGTGCACGATGTTATTAAGTCGCCTTAGGTGGTGCAAGTTATCTATCGTTTGATTCGATGTAAGCAGATTTTGAGCCATCAATGAATAAAGAGGTTGCTTCCGATCAAATTGTTCTTAGATTTATTCTAAGTGTTGTTAAGTCGCCTTAAGTGGTGCAAGTTGTTAAGTCGCCTTAGGTGGTGCGTGGTTCTTAGATTTATTCTAAGTGTAGTTAAGTTTCCTTAGGTGGTGCAAATTGAATTGCCTTAGTTGGCACGATTAAATCGTCTTAAGTGATGTGTTGAAATGTCTTAGGTGACGTGCTAAATCGCCTTAAATGACGTAGTTCAGTCGCTTTGAGAAGTGCAACAATAAATCGGAACTAAAACAGTTTGATATTTGGAGGGCTCAAAGGCCCGAGGATACATTACATAGAGAGGAAAATTACAAGGACTATAAAGATAGAGCATTAAGCTTGGTCCTTGTCGGCATCAGCGGGAGCAGGATCCATGAGATCTGTGGCAGAAGGCTCCACAGGTTCAGCTGCTGGAGGGTCGATTATCGGGGAATCAACTGTCGGGGGATCGGCACTTGGAAGCTCCGCCACGTCTTCAATACCCGCGGGGGTGTTGCCCTCATCACTCTCCTCCGAGAGGTCGAAATACCTCTTCGCAAAAGGAGCGAGAGTCGCAGACTTATCGAAGCTAATGGCGTCGCCATACTCCAGATGGAGCTCCTCGACCGCGTTGAAGAGGGTGTTCTCCACCTCTGCGGTGTAGAATTTCACCGCGTCAGCTTGGAAGTCCTCAGAGCCCCGATAATCCTCCCGACCCTTGGTCTCAGCCGCGGCCAGCTTGGCGGGAACCTCAGCAATTTCCTGCTCCAGAGCCCTCTTCTCGAGGACAAGTTTGTCCCGAGCCTCCGCGTCCTTTTTCCGC
This sequence comes from Clarkia xantiana subsp. parviflora, assembly GCA_036873135.1. Lineage (NCBI taxonomy): Eukaryota > Viridiplantae > Streptophyta > Magnoliopsida > Myrtales > Onagraceae > Clarkia > Clarkia xantiana. Next base: position 17,611,970 of record JAPTYO010000001.1, read on the forward strand.
TCCTGCTGCTCCCGCTTCAACAGCCCCTCGAAGTCATGAACCTGCTTTTGGAGGTCCCGAGTCTTTCGATTGAGGAGGGCCTGCTCCTTAGCCAATTTTCCCCTCGAAGACTCGGAGGCGGCGAGATCCTCCTCAAGCTTGGCCACAACCGCGGGAGCCCCCTTGGCCCGCTCCTGCTCCAAAGCCTCCTCGAGGGTCAGGATGTACCCGAAGCAGCGGTTTATGTCCGCCATCTCCTGTGAAGAAAAGAGGAAAAGGTTAGCATATGAATATATTGCCTTATCGATTAAAGGGAGAAAATGGGAACCTTACCTCCACCCGACGAATAGCCATTCCACGGATATCCGCGCGGATGTCCTCCCGATCTAGGGAGAGCGGAAGCCTCTGAGATGGCAGAACCGAGCCTGCCACCAAATGCAGGCCCAACTCCGGGTATGTATCACCCTGTCGAAGCTGGACCCCTTGCAACGTCTAGATCGGGGTCCAGGGAGCCGCCTCCTAGTTGGGGTCGTAGACCTTGTAAAAGCTCCCGTCCATGGGGAGAGGAGGAGGACCGACTGGAGTCGTGGAAGTGCGCATCTCCGAGTCACCCTGGGACCCAGAGGGAGTTAGGCTGTGGATAGGCGAATATTGTTGCGAAGGAGGTGTGGGGGGCAGCCCCCTGGAGGTTGGCTTCAGTGGGGACTGCCTCGTCCCCCGACGACGACGAATCAAGGCGAGGCCCTCGTCTGACTCCTCAGAGGAGTCCAGGTCTTCCACCCGACGAAACTGATCGCCTGTCGGGGTTTCTTCAGCCCCCGATCCCATCGGGGCAGGAAGTTGAGGGAGACCCTCTCCAACTTGAGCACTGAAAGGTGGTGCCCCTGTTAAAGCTCCAGCCCCCGACTGAGCTCCCGAGTGACCTGCACCTAGAGGATGAGATGCTTCAGAAAGATAGTCAGGAAGTTGGTCAGGATCCTTACACCAAATGACGCGCCGAGAGACGTATTGGTCTTTCCCGTGGTAGTTGTAGTAACCCGCTTTGAGGATGCGGGGAGTTTCCCCTCGGAGGATGCATTTGATCTCTTTGATTCGGGCCTCCTTGCTAGAGGGGATTAACTCCTTAGGAACTTGCTTCCTGTACGATTTAATAGCTAGGCGGAGCTGTTTACCTTCTTCAGCATTTTGGACATTGAAGAGCCTGTCCATCTCCTCTACTCGGGCCCGCTTAGTCCTCTCCGTGGAGGGAGATACCGACGGAGCGGTGGCCTTCTTTGCCGACTTCCTCTTCCGCGCGGGGCGCTGGACAACATCGGTCTCTCCCTGCTTAAGGAGAAGATTGGTCAGTAGTGTTACCTTCTTAGCTGCAAACAATGGAAAATAGAGACATGATTAGAAATTTTACCCAAGGAACCACATCGGAGGGGCCGTCGTGGAGTTGACCCCCCTGAGATCGTATCGAGGAGGCGGATCCCGGCATCCACCAGGTCCCGCTCCTTGAGGGAGTTAGCGTCGAGGGGAGTGTAAGAATCCCCCCAGCGGTAAAGCTGGATGCAATGAAGAATTTGGAAGTCTTCGTCGGAATAGGTGTGATAAGCGGGAGGAGAGTCCGCTTCAACCTCCCATCGGGGCCATGGGATAGAACTGTTCTTAATGAAGAAGTAGCTCCTCTTCCACCCGCTGTTGTCGGACCCTGTGTCAATGAGGAGCCCCCGACCCATGACAACCTTCCAGGTGTCGCTGGTCCAACTACACCGAGCAAGCTGCTGCTTATTCCACTTGGGCATCCGAGGATAGAAGGCGCAAACCCCAGCCTCGTTGCACTTCATTCCGTAGAAAGTCCGGAAGAGTTGGAGGCTGTAGACCCATTTTTGTCGGAAGCAGAGGACTTGGAAAGCGTTCCACACGCGGATGGCATGTGGGGAGAAGGTGGTCGGATGCGTCTTGTAATGGGCGCACATCTCAACCAAATTCCCGCAAAAGGGGAATCGGATCCCTGCCGATATTTGTCCGGTGGAGACAAATACCTCCCCTTCATCGGGACGAGTGACCATAGGGTCCCCCGAGGCACGGTGGCGAGAATAAGGAAGGCGAGGTTCCCAGGTTAGGGTAATGCATCCCTCTCGGATAGCTGCATCATAGGCAGTCACCGAGATCTCATTGGGTGCGTAATCAAAGTTGAAGGGTTTACTTCCCCCAGAACTGGATCCGCTGTCTGAAAATTAACCACGGCAAGAAAAGGCGTGGTGGGTTTTCGGAAAAATGCAAGCAAACTGATCAAAGATAAGGGAAAAGCTACGCTAGCATCAAAGAAGAAAGTCTTACTAGACATGATGAAGTGGAACGAAAAGGATGATCCTAACGGTTGCCGGAAGACTGATCGGAAAACAGGAAGCCGAAGAAAAACTTGTGCTTTCGAAGTTGCAGAGCTTTTGAAATCGCAGAAATGGTAAAAAAGAAAGAAGAACAGTGCCCAGAATTAGGGTTTTATAGGAGAAGAGATAGTCGAAAGGACATTCTAATCTGGACCGTTGAAGTTGAAACGTTTCAATCCGAGCCGTTGAGATAAAAGGGGGCAGAATGGAGAGAGGCGTTAATGATGAAACGGCCTGAAAAGTGCTTTTTCAGAAAAAGCAGGCACGGGTGCCCAAAACCGTCGCTTCGTCACCTGCTGCATTTAATGGCCGAGTAACCGAGGAGTCTTCTCGGATTAGGTGACCATCCTCGAGGCATCGAGGAATCGTGGACGAGAAGATCCGTGTCAATAAATTTTGTCAAGGATAAAACCTCCGATACCGATATCGGGAGGTCGGGAGTTGAAAGACACGACGAACTGTAAGTCCCTCGTGTCTTGGGGGCAAATGATGGGTTTCGCTATAGCCGTTAGGCTCTTTAACGACGAGTAAACGGTGAATAGGCCCACTGGGCCCTAAAGAGGTCAAGAAGACCAATGCGAAGGGTCCCGACAAGAGGAGTCCCGATGGTGAAAGATCCCGACAAGGTCGGTCCCGATAGGCGAGCTGGACGCTCCCGATGAAATGCCTTTAAGTAGGCCCCGATGATGAATCCCTGAGGATGTTGGCCCTGTCACGATGACGAGGGGCCCCGAGCGGTGACCTGATGAGATAACTCTGGAGTCCCCGACATCGCTCGGGACTTGCTATCAGAGGTTGAGGCCGAAACACGCCCACTACCAGAGTAGTGGGGGAGTGGCCCGAGATAAGCGGAGCGTGGCCGAGATAAGCGGAACTGGCCTAGATTAGCGGAACGTGGGCTAACTGCCCCGGCAGTTCACCAGGTAACTGGGGTTACTCTTCTCTTATATAAAGGAGGAGGTTACCTTAGATCAAGAACACAATTACATACTCATACTGTTGCTTGCTTTTTCCTGCCACGAGATTCTCATTTAAGCATCGGAGAGGGATTCTAGGTCACCGCCTGGTCTATTCCCCTCTTGCAGGATTACGTGGAGCGAAGGACCTCAGATTTCCGTCAAGACCGTACCGGAGTTCCAACCGTGATCCAACATATGATAACTCGCCTCCCGCGCCAAAGCCTCCATGAATCACATGTATGTTTGCCATCTTGATATCGCTGGGGAGCGATTGCTTGTTTGTTCGAATCTCACTGACGGCGCCAAATGTTTCGTCCAAACCTGCTTGATGTAACAGACTCAACGAATCTTCAATTTGATCGCTGTGTTCGGTCCTTCAACTTCACGCTCCTAACTTCAGTCTTGTCGTCCGGACCTGGATACGGGGGCAGCAACTAGCACGGAGGGGGGGTGGTGCCGGTTGAGCCCTCTCCGATGCTTAAATGAGAATTCTAGAGAGAGAAGGTTAGAGAGAAGTCAAAGCTTCTAAGCCAATCTCAAGTGAATGTAAAGTAAAATGTGTGGCCTAAGTTCCCTATTTATAGGCAACCTTCGAACCGATCCCGGTTTTTGTGCGGTTCGACGCCGGTTTAAAGGAAAGTGTGAACCGTCGTCTGGTTTGATCAAGAATGGCTATTAGAAAACTCTAACTTGGTGTGAGGACACAAGTGGAACACGTGCGGTGCAGATGACAACTCGGATCACGTAAGGTTCGGACGATCCTGGCGCGATCCGGGTTGTCTAGGGCAATCCAGACGCGTGTTTCGCGCGTCCAGACCTTTTTAAACCTCGGGAGCGTATTTTTGTCTGTTTATGTGATTTTGACGTGTTTGCGAAGTCCGGAATGTAAATACGAACCCGAATTGGGCATATATCCATCAGTCTTCGATCCAACCCTTGCATCAGAATAGTTCATACGAGGTTTGCCGTGCGACCAGCAGACACAACGGACATCGTGATACTCATCGGTTAAGAGTGTTGTAGCTTCCGCGAACCGTTGATTCCCTAGCCTGCAATCAACCTGCATACATCTCTGTGCCGCGCTGTATCCTTGGTCAACTGTTATTCTCCAATTGCCTAGTTTCTACATAGGAACACTTCTCCAAGGCATCCGCACAAGTATTCACAACCTTCAACTAATATCCGGTTGGTGGCCACCTAGTGAATATAAGATTCAGAGAATTACAGACTTGACTATCCCCATAGCTCATACCCTTAGTCAAACTTAACCGGTTTCCAAAACGTTGTCACTGGGCCGTTTTGTTTAGCACTGTTGATGGATATACGCCCAATTTGGACCCGTTTTCATTCAGATTGTATTATTTTGATAACCCCACAAACGATTGCAAATCAAAACTTTGACCCGAACACGTCACATGCGGTAAAACGGTCTGAACGGGGAAAAACACCAGTCCAGACACGTTGCTGGTCCGATCCCAAGCCTTGGAGGTCGAACTTTCAGTTCGACCTCGAAGGCACGTCACTCCTTTTGGATGCGCTATCCCCACCCATGGGGTGTACGCGACGTCCAGAACACTGTCATCCAAACCGCCCCTCACGGCTACCCGACCTCATTTTGCACATCCGGCCCTTATACAATACCACGAACTCTCCAAAGCTTACTAGGATCTAATCCCTTCGTTACTTGTTAATTAAGTTCGTTTAGGGGTTAACAGTGTCATTAACTGCCTTAATCTCCTTTGAGCCTATATATAGGACCTAGCCTCCTTTCATTTAAGGACTTAATGAAACTTGATATATTTGAGCTCTACCTTCTCTCTACTTTTTCTCTCTAAGCAATGTACGAATTTAGGCATCGGAGAGGGTTCGCCGGTTCCACCCCCGGCTTACCCCTCGTGCAGGTTCGCGAGGAGACGGTGTTAGATTACGGGGAGTAATCACTACAGATACTTAAAAAAACTACATACTAGTAATCGGAATTACGCAACGGAAGATTTGCACATACCTTTAAGATGATCCGTAGACCCAAGATCTTCTCAGGAGGGAGTTCATGATCCTCCGGTCGGGACCCATAGAGGTTCTTGTTAGAGAATCCCTACTAGGTACAAGCTCCACAGCAAAACCTCTGATCGATTCTTGGCACGGGGACAGATCTCTGGAGTGTTTGTTTGGAAAGAAAATTGGCACACACTTGGGAGAAGGTAGGTTCGGTCGAAACCTAGATGGTGTGGGGTTGAGGGTTTTTCTCTCTTAAACACTCTAGTGAGGAAAATAGTGATTAACCCTAAATATCCCCTAACGCCATGTATTTATAGGAGGAGCAAAGTGGAAAAAACTCCAGTTTGCCCACCCTAGGTATTTCGGCCGGCCATGCATAGGGGAGGCCTATAATTTGGGCCTCTCATGTCAATTGGGATTTGGGTCTAGCCCAATTACCCTAATGTGACATTTACCTAATTTCCTTAGGTAAACTATACATATTATGGGCTACCAATTACGGCGCCCATTACCATATGCTTACGGCTCCCACTCGCCGGAATGGGAGGGTGCTTGTTAATGTATTATCGTCCAAATCTGCATCAACATTTCACTCCATCGATCTGCTCCTTGCTTCTGAATAGTTCATACGAGGTTTTCCGTGCGACCGGCGGATACGACGGGCATCGTGCTACTCATCAGTTAGGAGTATTGTAGCGGTCGCGTAACGTTGATTCCCTTTTCTCCAATCAACCTATTATAAACAATATTTATATTGTACCGCGCTATATCCTAGGTCAACTGTTAATTCTCCTTTTTCCTAGTTTCCACATAGGAACACTTCTTCAAGGTATCCGTACAAGTATTCACAACCTTCAACTAATATCCAGTTGGTGGCCACCTAGTGAATACAAGAGTCGGTGAATTACAGGTGAACATGACCATCCCCATCGCTCATATCCTTAGTCAGACTCAACCGGTTTCCAAAGACGTGGTCACTGGTCCTTTTTGTTCAGAACTACACTCGTACGCCGGGAAGCGAGCATTGAGGCTGATCTTAGATATGAGTTATGAGTCCGTGAGGATACTTTAGGTGCCTCTTCATAAGGCTCCTGGGATCAATCACACGCTCGAGGTGAAGAAGTTTGCGCCTGCCAGAATCACGAGGATTCCTTCCTAGCACAACCGAGCTGTGACCCCGTGGTCGAACGTGGCACGCACAATATGAAGCACCCGTTGATAGCACACCTGAACCTTTTGGGTTAACAGGAAAGGGATATGTCAATCATGCTATCACAGATTCTCATCTGGCCCAGAATTTGGTTTAATGACGAACGAAGTTCATCACGGCGATATGCAACACGAAGATCATGTCGAGTTACTTCGAAACTAGATAATCGTCTTGCTTAATCAGGTTTATCCCCTGACTCTTAGCGAGTCTTACTTGGTAGAGGCCTCCCTCCACCGCAAGACTACCGTACCTGTGTGACTATGTATGGCCCACATTCGACATAGTTTGGCATAGGATTGTATCCTCCTACGACTTAGTTTATAGACCGCAAATCTGATGTAATCAAAACATTATGACGTCGATTGATCATAAACTCAGTTGCAATTATTTCTCTTACAAAATCTAACTTTATAATATCAAAATGTTATCACAGATACATGTCATTCCTAAACCCTACGCAATCCAAGCAGTTTTACTTGCTTTTCGAATATATCCATGCATAGTGGTTTTGTTAATGGGTCTGTTACCAAGTTATTGGTGGACAAGTATTCCATAGTAATTATATTGTCTACTACCATTAAAATTCAGCATGAAATTATTTCTCATCAATGTGTTTGGTCCTACTATGGTACTTCGGATTCTTAACTGCCGCAATGGCTGCTTGACTGTCAGTGAAGACCTTCACAGGTTTATTCTCAACATTACCACCAAGCAGTGCAGTTAGAAGCCTTTTGAGCCAGACCGCTTCCTGTGCATTCTTAGAGAGAGCTACGAATTCTGATTCCATTGTGGACAGCACTACTTAGGTTTGCTTCTTGCTCGCCCATGAAATAACGGCATTAGCAAGGAGGAATGCTCCTCCTGTGGTGGACTTACGATCATCCGGATCGCCACCACGGTCGGCGTCAATGTAATCGGTCAATTCTAACTTCATGCCCTCATAGCACAGTTCGTAGTCGGCAGTACCTTTTCAGATAACGAATTACTTGTTTTGTAGTCTTTAAATGTTGATGGCCAGGATCTGATAGGAAACGTGCTACTAGGCCTACGACATAACAGATATCCGGACGGGTGCATTAGATGGCGTAGATCAAGCTACCGACCATGCTAAAACATCCTGCACCCTTTATCTATTTAAGCTCTTCCAGGTTCTTGGGGCTGTCACGGTTTGACAGTGCGCACCCAAACACCATCGGCGTATCCACGGGTTTGGCATCCTGTAATCTGAATCTTTTCAAAAAAAAAAAAAAAAAATTTGATGTAAGCTTCTTGAGATAAACATGATTTCCGGGTAGCCCGATCTCTGGCAGTCTCAATGCCTAAGATATACGTGGCCTCTCCCATGTATTTCATCTCAAATACAGATATCAACTAGGACTTTGACTTATTCATAAAACTCATGTCGTTTGCGGCAATGAGTATGTCGTCCACGTATATAGTTAAGATGACATACTTAGACCCGGAGGTCTTATAATATACGCACGAATCCTCGTGAAGATTCACAAATCCGTTTCCTACGATTTCCTCGTGGAATCTGCGGTACCATTGCCGAGATGATTGTTTAAGACCGTACATGGACCTTTGGAGTTTACAAACTTTTACGTTCGTTACCAGGAGTAATGAAACCCTCCGGTTGCTCCATGTGGATCTCTTCCTCCAGGTTTTCGAGGAGGAATGCGGTCTTAATACTCATTTGGTGAGGTTCGTAACCGAAACCTGCGACCAGGACCGTGAATGGCCCTGCACCTTAGTTTTACGCACAGGTGGTGAGTATGTTTTGTCAAAGTCCACTCCATGAAGTTAGATATAGCCTTTTCGCAACGAGTCGAGCTATGCATCGCTCGACCTTTTCCATCAGTGGTGAGCCTTCTTTCAGGACTCACCGTATTCTTATGCCCAGGTAAATCAACTATTGACTATAATGGCTTTCATTTAGGCGATCTCTCTCATTTATTATTTTCCTCCATTTCTTTACTTGAGGTCATTCCAATGCAGGCAAACAGTTGTTAAAGTGAGGTCATCACCCTTCTAGATGGGATACTTCTTTGGAGAAATTCGAGGCCTTTGACTTTCGTCTAGGCTTGTTTATCCCGTCTTTGAGTCTTAACGTCTCTCCCACTCGGAATAATGCCTCTTATCAGAGCATTTTATCAGAGCATCACTTCTATTGGATACAAGAGCAATGCTTGATCCATAACCAACAACTTTCCTTGGACGACTTCTCGGTATCGAAGTTTTACTTCCAAGATAAATTCCTTGATCACTAGGATCTGGAACCAAGTTTGTCGGATCACTCCCACTGGGAACAATGGGTAGTTTAGGTAGTTGTGGCAATCCTAGTTCAACATTACAATAACCAGGTTCAACTTGATTCGTCCAATCAGCAACAGTGATTACATGTGGTAGGTGTTAATTCCTCCAACTGGATTTATTATGAAAATGTTCCCATTATCATTTACCATGTCATTCACTTGAGTTGCTGTTTCAAATCTCTCCCACTCGAATTAAGTGGGACCTGCTATCTGTAATATCTTGCTCCTGATTTGATCAAGACTCATTATTTTGAACTGTCAATGCATCGGAAAATTCGTCCTCAAGTATGTAATGTCACATGTTCGACCACGGTACCATGCATTTATGCTGTAAACATGTATTTTCAAAGAGTAGTTAATGTCGCATGGTGATATGATTTAATTCATTATCACTCTTCAGCCTTTTTATGGTGGCGTGTCGTACTAATTTCAATGGAACATAGTTTTACATTAATGTGAATCATTTTCTCATCATCCCATAGGGAACGTGTGGTGAAATGACTAAAACATTTATGTTTACAAACTATGCCTATAGAAGTGTGTCGTTTGATTTGAATGCTTAACCTGACTTACCGTTCAAGGCGTATGGAAGGAAAAACACCGACTTCATCCTTCTTCGTTTGCTAACTTATTTCAGAGATTTTATCCCATCTCCGATATGAGCATTTCAGGTTTTCACTTTATGCGTCAGTCGACACTTTTACAAGGTCGTAGTAGCTTTCGAAGCCTACTTCCTACCAACGTAAATGTTATCAATAAGTTATTTTCGAAGGAATGCAAACGAAAATTTAGCACATCGTCATTTTAAACACTTCTTTATTAAACTCATACTTTGAAACGATGTGTTCCTCTTTCGAGGTCCACTTGCGCGAGGCGCAACTTACCCCAGTTTAACCTTCGGTTAAATTGTCTCATTTCTGAATTTAATACAATTTAATCCAATTGATTTCGCAGATGATTATCATCACAAATAATTTCATTCAATGGAGTAATAATAATAAAGAAAGATATAAGCAATATACTTATAAGAAATGCATCAAACAACTAATTAAAGGGATCGAAAAGCTTGAGAAATGGTAATTAATACTTTCTCTGAGCATGGTTACATGCTCAAAATAAAATGTTTCATGTATTTCAAGGAACAATATTAAGTATCCTTTAAATTGAAGAATTTAGAAGAGGTTTGTTAAGCAAAGCGAATAAAGATAAAGTCTTTCATTCAAACTTTATATCTTCGGGGCAAGCTCCTCAGGTTTGTGCTTGTTCTCCTTCTCGGTTCTGTAATCCAAAAGGATGAATTGAATTAATCTCGAGTAAGAGGAGTCCTAGAAGAACTTATGAGTTTATCATTATTCTTCAGCACGTACCTTGGGAGGATTGGTACAGGCAATACCAAGGTGTCCTTTCACACCACACCTAAAACACGTTCGAGTTTCCTCTTTACATGTCTGTTTTACTTTGCCTTTCTTACCACCGAATTGCTTTCGCTTGAACTTCTTCTGAGGTTTTGGAGCTAGAGGCTTGTCAACCTTGACCTGGAGATTCTTTCCCTTCCTCTTGCGCTTACCCTTTTGCTCAGCTGGAAATGAGGATGCAATATGCATTTCTGTCCTAGGCTTTTTAGCCTTGAGACGATCCTCTTCCAGCTCAAGATGAAGTCGCACTTTCTCAAGGTTATCGAGTTGAGTGGCATGGGTAAGGTGCATTTTCATGCTACTCCAAGAGTCAGGAAAGGATCGGCTCACGCATTGGACTTTCTGTTCCTCCGTCAGGAATTTCTCCTGCTTCCTTGAGTTCAGCAAGCATGCTAAACATATGTCTGATATGCTCCTTCATTGTATGCTTTGGATTCATTATATATGAGTCTAAAGCGATGTTTAACGATCGCTTCTGGGCAGAGGTGTAAACACCAAACCCTGCCTTAAGACCATCCCATAGGTCATTGGCAGACTCATAGTGATCATACCCATAGAGTATGTCATCCTCAAGTAGTGACAGCAACGCGGAACGGATCTCCTGGTCTTCTGCATCCCATTAATCATGGGTTTTCTCCAGTTCAGTCGTGAGGTCCCCCTCTGGCCTGACTTTCTTCGTAGTCAGATGCTCCAAACCTCTCATTTCAGTAATACCATCCTCGCTCGCTTATTATAGATCTTATAATTGTTGCTGTTCAATAATATTTTGAGAAAGAATTGCATACATCAGATATCTATTAAGATTGAATCCGACAAATAATGATTCCTCAGTCATCTAAACCAACCGACCACCAGTAAACCAATGGAAGATGGTTGTGAAAGAGTTCACATTACCGACGTTTTCAATCCAATAGATCAGTCTTTTATAACTGTTTTAATCGCAAATTACTGGAACGGAAATTTTAAAACAAGCATACCCGATCTTGGCTCTCCCACTGTTAGATTACGGGGAGTAATCACTACGGATACTTAAACAAAGTACATGCTAGTAATCGGAATTACGCAGCGGAAAATTCGCACATACCTTTAAGATGATCCGTAGACCCAAGATCTTCTCAAAGGGAGTTCACGATCCTCCAGTCGGGACCCGTAGAGGTTCTTGTTAGAGAAGCCCTACGTGGTACAAGCTCCACAGCAAAGCCTCTCATTGATTCTTGGCACGGGGATAGATCTCTGGAGTGTTTGCTTGGAAAGCAAATTGGCACACCCTTGGGAGAAGGTAGGTTCGGCCGAAACCTAGATGGTGTGGGGTTGAGGGTTTTTCTCTCTAAAACACTCTAGTGAGGAAAATAGTGATTAACCCTAAAAATCCCCTAACGCCATGTATTTATAGGAGGAGCAAAGTGGACAAAAGTCCACTTTGCCCACCCTAGGTGATGGGTCCGACTATAGTCGTCAGGCCCCGTAACGGCGAGGAAACGGCAAACAGGCCCACCAGGCCCCGAAAGGAAGGTCAAGATGACCTAGGAGAAGGGTCCCGACGAGGCAAGGTCCTGACAGAGTCGGTTCCGACAGTGGAGCTGGAAGCTCCCGATGAGAAGCCTTTAAGTAGGCCCCGATGATGAATCCCTGAGAATGATTGGCCCTGTCACGATGACGAGGGGCCCCGAGCGGTGACACAACGAGATAACTCTGGAGTCCCCGACGGGAGTCGGGACTCGTTATCAGAGGATAAAGCCAAGATATGCGGGGCGTGGCCGAGATACGCGGAACGTGGATTGAGATACACGGAGCGTGGCCGAGATACGCGGGGCATGGCTAAGATACGCGAGATCATGTCCGAGATATGCGGGATACGGGCTAACCACCCCTAACGGTTCGCCAGGTACCTGAGGCATCTTCGCCTATAAAAGGGCAGGAGATCACCTTAGAAAGACTTACGTTGAGTTGAATACACTCTGAGATTATTTTCTTGCCAGTCATACGAAATACTCATTTAAGCATCGGAGAGGGATTCTGGGTCACCGCCCGGTCTATCCCTTCTTGCAGGATTGCGTGGAGCAAAGGAGCTAGGATTGCCGTCAAAGTCCGTACCGGAGTTCCACCGTGATCCAACATTGGCGCCGTTTGTGGGAATCAAACAAAAAGCTGATATGCCTTCTACTCGATCAATGGCGGCTGGCAGGAACAGAAGGGGACAATCTGGTGGTTCCCGTCACCCCGCTGCAACGAATCTGAATTCGGTACCAGAGCAAGAGGAAAACCAGAACCATCCCCCGGCTGAGCTCTCCCAAACAGGAGGGCACAATGGATCGCATCCCGAAGATGTTGCCCCTCAGCACCAGGACAACAGGGGGCAGGAGGCTCCCCCAGCTGCAGATTTGACGAGGGCCGTGGCAGAAGCTATGCCCCTGTTTCTGGCGGCTGTAGAAGCTTTCTTGGATCGAAGAGAGGCTGCAAGGAGGCAGGAGGAGATGCCCCCGTTGGAGGAAGTGACCCTGCCAACAGAAGGTCGGAACGCACAGGAGGCCCCGCCGCAAGGCCAGGACAGAGGTAGGGCAACCGGTCAGCAGGAAAGGTTCGTGGTTGATGGGCCAGGACCGGTGCAGCACAGGACCATTCCCCTGAATGGTCCCATCACTCCCGACCAAGTGGTGAAAATCGTGAACATCTGTATGGGAGAACAGAAGCCACTGGTGTCGGAGCTGAGGGATCGGTCCACTCATCCCTTCGTCCCCCGACTCATTGACACCCTAGCCCCGCCTGGGCTAGGCATCCCCACGATAAAGGAGTATGATGGCGAAGGAGATCCAGTTCGCCATGTCCAGAAGCACCTCATGGCGTGTCTGGGAAGAGCCCCAAGTGAAGACATAGTGTGTACGTTGTTCCCGAACACACTAGGAGAAAGGGCCCTGACTTGGTTCTTTAGTCTGCCCCCAGGCTGCATCACTTACTGGGCAGATATGCATGATCGATTCATTCAGCAGTACCAGGGTCGGAGGCGTTTATTGAAGAGCGTGAGGTCCCTAACCCAGGTGGTGCAGAGGCCCGACGAATCGCTGGCTCATTATTACCAGCGGTACACAGCCAGCGTAGCAGAGATAGACGAAGAAATCTCGGAGGGCGAAACCATCCGCACCTTCATTCGGAACCTGACAGCCCCCTATGGCTCCGACTTGATGCACAGCGTGGCTGAGAAGGCTGTGTGGAATATGGAGGCATTGCAGAAGAGGGTGAAGCGGCAGATCGATGTCCAGGAGTCAAAGATAGCCGCGGGAGAACTGGAGCCCCCAAAGTCAAACAAAGGGAAACAGTCAAGTAAGCCTTTCGACGATCGTAAGTCAAAGGGTAAACCCGACAGTGGCAAGAATCGAGGTCGTCCGGATCGGAGGGACGACAGACGTTCTTCAAGGAAGGATAAGCGGGAGGATTTTGACATTCCTCTCAACTGCTCCATGGCGGAAGTACTGACAGTCATGGAACGACAAGTTATCTCCAGGTACCCCCCGAAGAAAGATGGAGAATTCCTAGGGTCCCGCACAGATCGCTATTGTCGATTTCACCGCGCAAATGGCCACGACACCAATCACTGTCGGGAACTGAAGAAGGAGATTGAAAAGCTAATCCAGAAGGGAAAGCTCAAGGAATTCGTCGGGGACAAACGATGCCGGTCCCGCTCTCGGTCCCGATCACGGTCCCGTTCCCGATCCCGCGATCGGTCCCCGAAAAAGAAGAGAACTGATCCAGAGTCATCTGGTGCTCGCAAGGAGAGACGAGTCATCAACGTGATTCATGGAGGATTTGCTGCTGGAGGTGATACCTCATCCGCCCGAGAAGTCTACGCCTCTAGAATCCCTACGGCGGTGGTACTGGGTAAGAGGTCCCGATCTTGGACCTTGAAAGAAGAGATGGTGATCTCCTTCTCGTCGGAGGACCTCATAGGCGTAGAGACTCCGCACGACGATGCCTTGGTGGTAACTTTGGATGTAGACGGGTTCGAAATGAAGAGAATTCTAATTGACGGAGGGAGCTCCTCCGACATTCTGTTCATGGACGCGCTGGAGGCTATGGGGAAAACAAAGAAAGATCTGAAGGAAGCAAACTTCCCGATGGTCGGGTTCTCTGGCTCAACCTCCTACCCGCTAGGAGTAATCACCTTACCAGTGGAGTTTGGTAGCGGGTGGAAATCAGAAAGGAGGAACGTGGAGTTTGTCGTGGTTGATTCCGCGGGGACCTACAACGCGATTATCAGGAGAACCACCATTAATCCTCTGATGGCGGTTGCCTCGACTGTGCACCAGAAGATGAAGTTCCTGACCGACCATGGAGTCGGAGAGGTCAAGGGCGACCAGGTGGCTTCCCGAAAATGCTATGTTAATGCCACCCGGAGTAGGAGGCGAGAGGCCATGACTGTCCTCCAGACAGACACAGATCCCAGAGAAGAATTTGGACGTCCCGCCCCCATAGAAGATCTGAAAGAAGTCGAGATCGACGGACCCCAGAGGAAGGTGAAAATCGGGTCTGCTCTAACTGAAGAGACAGCCCAAAAATTGGTGGAATTATTGAAGGAGTTCAAGGAGCTGTTTGCCTGGTCCCCCAGCGATATGCCAGGAATCAGCCCCGATGTGATCGTGCACGAGCTGAAGATAAACCCCGCGATCAAGCCTATCACACAGAAAAGGCGCCCGATGGGCACGGACAAGAAGATCGCGATCCAGCAGGAAGTGGGCAGGTTGCTTGACGCCGGGTTCATTAAAGAGCTCCGATTCCAGACTTGGGTGGCCAACCCATTGCTAGTAAAGAAGACCAACGGGAAATGGCGAATGTGCGTGGACTTCCGCGACTTGAACAAGGCTTGCCCAAAGGATTGCTATCCACTCCCGAGGATTGACCAGCTGGTGGATGCCACATCGGGACATGAGCTATTAAGTTTCATGGATGCGTATTCAGGCTACAACCAGATCAAGATGGCCAAGGAAGACGCCCCCCACACAGCGTTCTACGCAGACAGTGACATCTATCACTACGATGTCATGCCCTTCGGGTTGATCAATGCTGGGGCCACCTACCAACGGATGGTGAACAAGCTGTTTGGAGATATGCTGGGAGAAACCATGGAAGCTTATGTGGATGATATGCTGGTGAAATCCCGACAAGCCGAGGATCACGTGCACAACCTTACCATGGCGTTTGAGCGGATGAGGCTCCATCAAGTTCGCTTGAACCCGACGAAATGCGCCTTCGGAGTCCACTCAGGGAAGTTTTTGGGCTTCATGGTGAGCCAAAGAGGAATTGAAGTGAATCCTGAGAAGCTGAGGGCAATCGAGGAGATGCAGTCTCCGATAAACCATCGGGAGGTGCAAGTGCTGAATGGCCGACTAGCTGCAATGAATCGCTTCTTGTCCAAAGCCAGCGACCGATCAATGCCGTTTTTTGAAGTCCTGAGGGCCAACAAGAAATTCGAATGGACCGCCAAGTGTGAAGAGGCGTTGGCGAAACCGGTTCCAGGCGAGCCGCTCTACCTTTATTTGGTTGTTTCTGAATTTGCCTTTAGCTCTGTGTTAGTAAAAATTGTCGAGGGTAATCAAGTCCCCGTCTATTATGTAAGCAAAGCATTTGCTAAATCTGAATTGAACTACCCCGCCGTTGAGAAGTACCTCTTTGCGTTGATTGTTACTGCTCGGAAGCTAAGGCCATATTTCCACGCACACGAGATCACTGTGCTAACGAACCAGCCTTTGAAGCATTTTTTGAACCGACCGGATGCGTCGGGGAGATTAGTGAAATGGGCAGTAGAGCTTAGCGAATTTCGCATACACTTCGCTCCGAGGACAGCCATTAAGGGCCAGGCATTAGCAGATTTCATAACAGAGTCTATAGCCCCCGATCTGGAAGAAGAGGGCCCTGTAGAGGGGGCAACCATAGAGGTCCCGACAGAAGAACAACCAGAGAGGGCAGAGCAATCAGAACAGTCAAACAAGGAAAATACCTGGGAGATGTACACGGATGGCTCCGCAAGTTCAGACGGATCAGGAGCGGGCTTTTTGTTGATACCACCGGGTGAAGATGAACCGCTCCGATATGCTTTGGCTTTAACATTCAAGGCTACAAACAACGAAGCGGAGTACGAAGCTCTTATCACGGGCCTAAAAATCGCTAAAGGCACTGGAATCGATCACTTGAGAGTAAAGTGTGACGCGGCGTTAATCGTGAACCAGGTCCAAGGGCGATACGAAGCAAGGAGTCCGATAATGAAAAAGTATCTGCGAGAGGTACAAGCCCTGAAGGAGAGCTTCAAAAGCTTCGATATCGAGGCTATTCCAAGGGAGGAGAACGTAGAGGCAGACGCCTTGAGCAAATTTGCCCTGGGGGCACCCTTGGAAGAAAATCGGAAGGTGCACTTCCTGGAGAAGGTGATCTTATCAAACATCGACCCAAGACAGGTGTGCACCATCGAGACAAAATCGGAGGAAGAGCCTACTTGGATGACCCCGATAGTCGCGTATCTGACTACGGGGGCAGTCCCCGAGGATAAGGTAGCAGCAGACAGGATATGTCGGATCGCGTCTAATTATGTGATGCTGGACAATCAGCTGTACAAGAAGGGCTGGTTCTCGACTCCGTACCTAAAGTGTGTAGCAGAACCCGACACCAATCGAATCCTGAAGGAAATGCATGAGGGGGTCGCGGCTTGTCACGAAGGGGCCCGATCCATTTTGAGGAAGGTGTTGAACTTAGGCTACTATTGGCCCACGATGAACAAAGAAGCAACGGCGTTGGTCCGATCATGCGACGCGTGCCAGAGGTACGCCCCGAGTATCGTGGCTCCGGCCGCCAACCTGACATCCATCAAGAGCGCTTGGCCCTTCGCGCAGTGGGGCATCGACTTGGTGGGACCTCTTCCACAAGCACAAGGACAATGTAAGTATTTACTTGTAGCTATCGATTATTTTTCGAAATGGATAGAGGCGAAGGCGTTGGCCAGAACAACGGGGAACCAGATCGTCAAGTTCTTCCAAACCCACATCATATCCAGATACGGGATTCCCAAGGTGGTGATCAGCGACAATGGCCCACCGTTTAACGGCTCTCAGGTGAGGGAGTATCTGGAAGAATTGAACATTGAGCATCGGACCGCCTCCGTGCGCCATGCTCAGACTAATGGCCAGGTGGAGTCAGCCAACAAAATCGTGATGGATGGCCTGAAGAAGAGGATCTACGCCTTGAAGGGCAAGTGGCTGAATGAACTGGAAAATGTACTTTGGGCTGTTAGAACGACACCCAAACGATCAACAGGGGAGACTCCGTTTGGCCTCGTTTATGGCACGGAAGCTGTCGCACCTGTGGAGGTAGCTGTGGCGTCCCATCGGATGAGATATTACGAGCCCCGAACGAATGACGAAGTGAGACGTCTGGACTTGGACTTACTCGAAGAGAAGAGGCGGGAAGCCGATGAAGTCCAAGCTCGAATGCGTTTAGCGATGGCCAGGTACTACAATCGGCGAGTGAAGTCCCGACAGTTCTTTGTCGGGGAGCTGGTTTGGCGTCGCAAGGAGTTCACCCTTTTGGATCGAATCAACAAGATGTCACCAAAATGGGAAGGACCTTATAAGGTCGTGGGGATGCCAGCTCCAAATGCGTACAAGTTGGAAGACCTCGATGGCAGAACCTTAAAGCATTCTTTCAGTGGCGAACACTTGAAGAAACACCATGCTTGAAGAAAGTCGCCTTAAGTGGTGCCCGATAAAGTCGCCTTAAGTGGTGCCCGATAAAGTCGCCTTAGGTGGTGCCCGAAAAAGTCGCCTTAAGTGGTGCCCGATGTAAAATCGCCTTAAGTGGTGTGCGCTATTTATCGTTTAATTCGATGTAAGCAAATCTTATGCCATCAATAAATAAAGAGGTTGCTTCCAAATAAGAGTTATCCTTAAATTTATGCTAAGTGTAAAAGTCGCCTTCAGTGGTGCACGATGAAAGTCGCCTTCAGTGGTGCACGATGAAAGTCGCCTTAAGTGGTGCACGATAAAAGTCGCCTTCAGTGGTGCACGATGAAAGTCGCCTTAAGTGGTGCACGATAAAAGTCGCCTTCAGTGGTGCACGATGAAAGTCGCCTTCAGTGGTGCACGATGAAAGTCGCCTTAAGTGGTGCACGATAAAAGTCGCCTTCAGTGGTGCACGATGAAAGTCGCCTTCAGTGGTGCACGATGAAAGTTGCCTTAAGTGGTGCACGATGCTTAGATTTATTCTAAGTATCCAGAAGTCGTCTTAAGTGATGCGCGGGACTAAGTCGCCTTGAGTGGTGCACGATCTTTAGGTTTATCCTAAGTAATGATTAAGTCGTCTTAAGTGATGCCCGAGAAAAGACGCCTTAAGTGGTGCACATTACTTAGATTTATTCTAAGTATCCAAAAGTCGCCTTAAGTGGTGCGCAGAATTAAGTCGCCTTAAGTGGTGCGCAGAATTAAGTCGTCTTAAGTGATGCATGGAATTAAGTCGCCTTAAGTGGTGCAAGTTATTAAATCGTCGGGAAAGACTTTCGAGAATGTCTTAAGTGTCGAAGTTTCGACTTAAGCGCGTATAAGTAAAGTCACTCGGAGGAGTGCAGCAAAAGATCGGAATTAGAGAAGTTTGATATTGATAAGGGCTCAAGGGCCCGACGACGACACAAAAGGAGAAGATACAAGGACTCTAAAAGATAAAGATATTCAAGCTTGGTCCTTGTCGGCGGCATTGGCAGCGGCTGGGTCCGCGGAGTCGGTAGCAGAGGGATCCACAGGATTGGCTTCGGGAGGATTGACTATCGGGGCGTCCGCACTTGGAAGTTCAGCAGCGTCTTCGACAATTACGGGGGTACTCCCCCCGTCACTCTCCTCGGAAAGAGCAAAGTACTTCTTCGCAAAGGGAGCGAGGGAAGGAGACTTGTCGAAGTTGATAGCATCCCCGTACTCCAGGTGGAGCTCCTCAACCGCATTGAAGAGAGTGTTCTCCACCTCCGCGCCAAAGAACTTCATGGCATCAGCTTGGAAGCCCTCCGACCTCCGATAGTCCTCCCGGCCCTTCGCCTCCGCTTCGGCCAGCCGCGCAGGAAATCCCGCGATTAGCTCCTCCAGAGCCTTCTTCTCAAGGACCAGTTGGTCCTCGGCAGCCTTCTTCTCTTGGGTCAGCCTGTCCACAATCACCCCCTGCTCCTGCTGCTCTTGCCTCAAGAGCCCCTCGAAGTCCGCGATCTGCTGCTGAAGGTCCCGAATCTTCTGATTAAGAGCAGCCTGCTCCTTGACAAGTTTCCCCCGCAGAGACTGGGAGGCCTTGAGATCCGCCTGAAGCTGCTCACGGACTCCTCGGTCCAGCTCCCGGGCCTCATCATAGGCAATGACATACCCGATGAGGCGATTGTAGTCCCCGAGCTCCTGCAATAAGAAGGAAAAGTGTTAATGAACAAACGACCTAATTTATCATCAACAAGAAAGAAGCAAAATCTCACCTCTATGCGGCGCACAGCCATACCCCTGACGTCCCGCTGCATATGCGTCCGATTGAGGTAAATCGGATGTCGCATAGAAGGCAGAATAGAACCCGCCAACAGATGCAGGGCCAGCTCTTGGTCCTGTTCCCCTTGTGTGAGCGGGACTCCCTGGAGCGTCTGGATAGGAGTCCAGGGGGCATTCGCCTGTGAAGAATCGAAGGGCCTGTAGAAGCCCCCATCGAGAGCAAGGGGAGAGATAGGACGAGGAATGGTCGGGCACGCCTCCGTCTCGGCCCGAACAGGGGAAGGAGAGAAGTAGTGGATAGGTGAGAGTTGCCGCTGCTGCGGAGAAGACGAAGGAGGCGGCCCCTGAGGGGTTGGTTTCAAGGGGGATTGCCCCGCCTTCCGACGCTGTTGAGGGGGGTCAACCCCGCCAGTCTCCTCGGAGGAGTCCAGAGTTTCCACCTGACGAAACTGTTCGCCAGATGGAGCCTTCTCTCCAGCTGAGGAAGGCACCCCCGCTGAAGGCGGTGCATCTGCGGAAGCTGCAGCACCCGAGGAAGCTCCCGAGCGACCTGCACCTGGAGGATGAAGAGCTTCAGAAAGGTAGTCAGGAAGTTCATCGGGATTCTTACACCAAATGATACGTCGGGAGACGTATTGATCCTTCCCGCGGTAATGATAGTAGCCTGCCTTCAAGACTCGGGGAGTTTCACCGCGAAGGATTCTTTTGACGTCAGCAATACGACCTTCCTTGGTCGAGGAAATTAAATCTGACGGAACCGTCCTCTTGTATGATTTAATAGCAAGACGGAGCTGTTTACCTTCTTCAGCGTTCTGGACCTCGAAGAGCTGGTCCAGATCTACCCGCTTCCGCTTGGGCTGCTCCGCTGAAGAAGACCCCGACCTGGCAGCAGCCTTCTTGGCGGACTTCCTCTTCCGCGAGGGGCGGACAGCATCAGTCTCCCCCTGCTTAAGGAATAGATCGGTCAGCACAGATACCTTCTTGGCTGCAAACAATAAACAAAGTAAGGTTAGAAATTTACCCAAGAGATCATGTTTGAAGGGCCGTCGAAGAGCTGCCCCCCAGAAATAATGTCGAGGAGTCGGATCCCGGCGTGCACCAGGTCCCGCTCCACGAGTGAATTGGCGTTGAGAGGAGTGTAAGACTCCTCCCACCGATAGAGTTGAATGAGTTGGAGAGTCTCGAAATCCTCGTCAGCATAAGTATGGAAAGCAGGCGGAGGGTCTGCTACCACCTCCCAGCGAGGCCATGGAATGGAGGAGTGACGGATAAAGAAGTAGCTCCTCTTCCAGCTACTATTGTCAGACCCTGTGTCGATCAAAAGTCCCCGACCCTTGACCACCTTCCAGGTGTCACTGGTCCAACCATGCCGGGCAAGCTGCTGCTTACTCCACTTAGGCATCCGGGGGTAGAAGGTGCAAACCCCCGCCTCGTTGCACTTCATCCCATAAAAGGTTCTGAAGAGTTGGAGGCTGTAGACCCACTTCTGTCGGAGACAGAGGACTTGAAAGGCGTTCCAGAGGCGGATGGCATGGGGAGAAAAGGTGGTGGGGTGTGTTCTGTAATGACGGCACAGCTCGACCAGATTACCGCAAAAGGGGAACCTGATCCCCGCTGATATCTGTCCCGTAGAGACAAACACCTCCCCTTTCTGGGGACGAGTAACCTCAGAGTCACTCGAGGGACGATGCCTAGGATATGGGAAACGAGGTTCCCAGGTGATGGTGATGCAACCCTCTCGGAGAGCTGCATCATAAGCAGTGTTGGAAATCTCATTTGGAGCATAGTCAAAATTAAAGGGTTTTCTTCCCTCAGAGCTGGAACCGCTGTCTGAAAAGCAACCAGGGCAAGAAAATACAGTGGGACTCTGGGAAAAATTAGAAAGAAAAAGACGAACAAGCAACGAAGAGGGTTTCCTTACCAGACATGATGAAGTAGAGGTTGAAGGAGATGAACGAGACGTCGCCGGAAAGATGATCGGAAAGACTCCAAAAGCCTTCGAAATCACAGAGCTTGGAATTGCAGAGGAATCGCAGAGAGCTTTTGAGAATTCGAAGACGGTAAAAGTTGAATTGTGACTATGGCTAGGGTTTTATAGTCGAAGAGGACGGTTGAAAGGACACCTCGATCCGAGTCGTCGAAGTCGAAGAGTCTTAATCTGGACCGTTGAGATGAAATGTGCAGAAGGACAACGGGCATAATGATGAAACGGCCTAAAAAGCACTTTTTCAGAAAAGGACAGGCGCGAAAAATCAGGCACGTGGGTCGAAAACGTCACTCAATTATCTACTGCATTTAATGCACTAGGAAACCGAGAAGACCCTTAGGATATAACAGTTATCCACAAAACCCTGAGAAAACGTAGAGGAGAAGACTGATAAACTGAGTAACTGAACCAAGGAAAGGATCCCCGACTCTGGTATTGAAAGATCGGGAGTTGAAAGACACGACGAACTAAAAGTCCCTCATGTCTTGGGGGCAAATGATGGGTCCGACTATAGTCGTCAGGCCCCGTAACGGCGAGGAAACGGCAAATAGGCCCACCAGGCCCCGAAAGGAAGGTCAAGATGACCTAGGAGAAGGGTCCCGACGAAGGGAGTCCCGACGAGGCAAGGTCCCGACAGAGTCGGTTCCAACAGTGGAGCTGGAAGCTCCCGATGAGAAGCCTTTAAGTAGGCCCCGATGATGAATCCCTGAGAATGATTGGCCCTGTCACGATGACGAGGGGCCCCGAGCGGTGACACAACGAGATAACTCTGGAGTCCCCGACGGGAGTCGGGACTCGTTATCAGAGGATAAAGCCAAGATATGCGGGGCGTGGCCGAGATACGCGGAACGTGGATTGAGATACACGGAGCGTGGCCGAGATACGCGGGGCATGGCTAAGATACGCGAGATCATGTCCGAGATATGCGGGATACGGGCTAACCACCCCTAACGGTTCGCCAGGTACCTGAGGCATCTCTTCACCTATAAAAGGGCAGGAGATCACCTCAGAAAGACTTACGTTGAGTTGAATACACTCTGAGATTATTTTCTTGCCAGTCATACGAAATACTCATTTAAGCATCGGAGAGGGATTCTGGGTCACCGCCCGGTCTATCCCCTCTTGCAGGATTGCGTGGAGCAAAGGAGCTAGGATTGCCGTCAAAGTCCGTACCGGAGTTCCACCGTGATCCAACACTAGGTATTTCAGCCGGCCATGCATAGGGGAGGCCCATAATTTGGGCCTCTCATTTCAATTGGGATTTTGGTCTACCCCAATTACCCTAATGTGACAGTTACCTAATTTCCTTAGGTAAACTATACATATTATGGGCTACCAATTACGGCGCCCATTACCATATGCTTACAGACGGACCACGAGAAGAACGGAAGAAAACTGACTGCGAGAGAAAGGAATCAGATCGCGAAGGAAGGAATTTCACCCGTGAGAGTGTCATTCGCATCGACACCCCGTCAACCCGGTACACACGTCTTAACAGTTGTGTTCATACGCCTGGAAGCGACCATTGAGCTTGACTTTAGATATGAGTTCTAGTCCGTGAGGATAATTTGGGTGCTCATTCATAAAGCACCCGGGATCATCACACGCTCAATGTGAAGAAGTTTGCGCCCGTCTGAATCTCGAGGATTCTATCTAGCACAACCGAGCCTGACCTCGTAGTCGAACATGGCACGCGCAATATGAAGTGTGCGTCGATAGCATAACCTGAGTAATCAGGAGTGGGAAATGTCATAAGCTATCGTAGATTCTCATCTGGCCCAGAATGTGGTTTCTGATGAACTGAGTTCATCACGACGATATGCAAAACAAGATCATTTCGTGTTACCCCGAAACCAAATGATCGTTATGCTTAACCAGGTTTTTTTTTAAAACACTGTGGTTCTTAGCTGGTCTTGACATGGTGGAAGTGCCTCCTCCGTCAAGACGGCCGATCCTGTGTGACGAGGTTGGGCCCTCATTCGACATATTTTATTGGGAGGTTTTTCACTCCAACGACTAGTTTATAGACCGTAAAATCCGATGTAATTCAAACATTATGACGTCATAAGATCGTAAATTCAAATTTTAATTCATCCATTCAAATTGGAAAAATTTGAAACTCAAAATGTTGTTTGACACAATACTATCCTCCTAAACCCTACGCAGTCTAGGCATTTTGACATGCTTTTCGAAAATTTCCCTGCATAGTTGTTTAGTCAATGGGTCTGCCACCATATTTTCAGAGGATAAGTATTCTAATGTGATCAATTTTTCTTCTACCATACTCTTCGCATAATTATATTTAACATCAATGTGTTTCGTCCTACTATGGTACTTCAGATTCTTAACTGCCGTTATCGCTGCTTGACTGTCAGAGTAAATCCTCACATGTTTACTCCCATCCTCGACGTCAAGCAGGGCAGTTAAGAGTCGTTTAAGCCATACAACTTCATGTGCATTCTTAGAGTGGGCCACGAATTCGTATTCCATAGGGGACAACGCGACATAGGATTGCTTCTTGCTCATCCATGAAATCGCGGCATTAGCAAGGAGAAATACTCCTCCTGAGGTAGACTTAAGATCATCCGGATCTCCACCATGGTCGGTATCACTGAACCTAGACAATTCTAACTTCTTACCCCCATAGCACAGACCGTAGTCGGCATTACCTTTTAGGTATCGGATAATTCGTTTAACGACTCGTAAATATTGATATCCAAGGTCTGATTGGAAACGCGCTACTAAGCCCACAACGTAACAGATATCCGGACGAGTGCATTGCATGGCGTACATCAGACTACCAACCATACTAAGGTACTCTGGACTCTTCATCTGTTCACGCTCTGCCTGGTCTTTTGGGCCCTCATGCTTCAACATCGCGCACCCAAACACTACCGGCGTATCCACGGGTTTGGCATCTTGGAGATTAAACCTTCTCAACATTTTGTTGATATATGCTTGTTGTGAAAGACATGGTTTACGAGAAGCCCGATCCCTAGCAATTTTAATGCCTAGGATGTACGTGGCTTTTCCCATGTCTTTCATCTCAAATACAGATGCCAGCCAGGACTTTGATTCATTCAAGTAACTTACATCATTTGCGGCAATAAGTATGTCATCGACGTACAACGTCAAGATAACGTACTTTGACCCAGAGGTCTTTGTGTACACGCAGGGATCTTCGTGAAGATTCACGAATTTGTTGCCAACGATTTCCTCGTGGAACCTGCGGTACCATTTCCGAGATGAGTTTAAGACCATATATCGATCTTTGAAGTTTACAAAATTTACGTTCGTTTCCAGCGGTAACGAAACCCTCTGGTTGCTCCATATAGATCTCTTCCTCCAAGTTTCCATGGAGAAATGCGGTCATAACATCCATTTGGTGCAGCTACAGATCGAGGCATGTAA
This sequence comes from Clarkia xantiana subsp. parviflora, assembly GCA_036873135.1. Lineage (NCBI taxonomy): Eukaryota > Viridiplantae > Streptophyta > Magnoliopsida > Myrtales > Onagraceae > Clarkia > Clarkia xantiana. Next base: position 17,637,101 of record JAPTYO010000001.1, read on the forward strand.
CCAAGGCCATGATGGCCCGGACTGTGGTGTAACGCACAGTCGGTGAGTATGTCTCATCAAATTACAATCCGTGAAGTTGGGTATATCCTTTTGCAACTAATCGAGCTTTGTAACGCTCGACGTTTCCATCAGCAGTGAGTTTCAGAACCCACTTAGCCCCTATTGTTTTGCGGTTAGCAGGCAAATCAACTAACGACCATACCGAATTGGCTTTCATAGAGGTGTTCTATTCCTCCATTCCTTCGCTTGAGGTCCATCCAACGCTTGTTTAAACGTTACCGGTTCATCAACCGAAGTCAGGGTGAATAATTCACCTATTTCGATGGGATACTTCTTAGGAGAAGTTCGGCGCCTTTGACTACGTCTAAGCTCAATATTCCCATCTTGATTTTGAGCTACATGTTGGATTATGGGCTAAATACTACGGAAACTTAAATACGGTACATGTTAGTAATCACAATTACGCAGCGGAAGATGTGCACATACCTTAATCGCTTTCTGTAGTCCCAAGATCTTGCTGAGGGAGTTCTAGATCCACCGGACGAAACTCGTAAAGGTTCTTGTTAAGGAAGCGCTACGCGGTATAGTCTCCACAGCAAAGCCTCTGATCGATTCTTGGCAGGGATAGATCTTCAGAGTGTTTGCTCAAAGCAAATTGGCACACCCTTGGTGAATGAGGTGGTTCGGCCGAATGTGAGGTGTTTAGGGGAGGAGGGTTTTCTCTTAAATTACCACAAAGGAGGAATTATGATTGAACCTAATAAAACCCCTAACACTCCCTATTTATAGGAGGATCAAAGTGGACAAAAGTCCACTTTGCCCACACCTAAAATTCGGCCAGCCATAGTGTATAAGGGAGGCCCAATTTTGGGCCTCTCATGTCAATTGGATTTTTGGTCTAGCCCAATTTCCCTAATGTGACATTTACCCAATTGTCTCAGGTAACATATACATATTAATGGGCTTCCATTTACAGTGCCCAATCACCATATGGTAACAGCTCCCACTCGCCGGAAAGGGAGGGTGCCTGTTAATGTATTGTTGTCCAAGTCGCATCAACATTTCATTCTTACGATCTTGCCCCTTCTTCTGAATAGTTCATACGAGGTTTGCCGTGCGACCGGCGGATACGACAGGGATCGTGCTACTCATCTGTTAAGAGTGTTGTAGCGCCCGCGGAACGTTGATTCCCTATTTCCAATCAACCTGTTAAAAACATTAAATTGTACCGCGCTGTATCCTAGGTCAAGTGTTAATTCTCCAATTTCCTAGTTTCAACCTAGGAATACTTCTCCAAGGCATCCGCACAAGTATTCACAACCTTCAATTAATATCCGGTTGGTGGCACCTACTGAATACAAGAGTCGGTGAATTACTGGTGTACTTGACCATCCCCATCGCCCATACCCTTAGTCAAACATAACCGGCTTCCAAAGACGCGGTCATTTGGCCTTTTTGTTCAGCACTACGCTCGTACGCCGGGAAGCGAACATTGAGCCTGACCTTAGATATGAGTTCTGAGTCCATGAGGATACTTCGGGTGCCTCTTCATAAGGCTCCCGGGATCAATCACACGCTCGAGGTGAAGAAGTTTGCGTCCATCCGAATCTCGAGGATTCTACCTAGCACAACCGAGCCTGACCCCGTGGTCGAACATGACACGCGTAGTATGAAGCACACGTCGATAGCATACCCGAACATTGTCAGGAGTGGGATATGTCAACATTGCTATCGCGGAATTTTCATCTGGCCTAGAATGTGGTGAAATAGGAACAGTGTTCATCACGACGATGTGCAAAACGAAAATCATGTCGTGTTACTCCGAAACCAAATGATCGTTTTGCGTAACCACGTTTATCCCCCTGGTTCTTAGCCAGTCTATTTATGGTAGAGGTCCACCTCTCCTACAAGACGACCGTGCCCGTGTGACGAGGCAATGCCCACATTCGACATAATTTAGGCAGAGGATTGCGTCCTCCTACGAATTAGTTTATAGACCGTAAAATTTGATGTAATCAAACATTATGACGTCGATGAATCATAAAATCGATTTTCAGTTCTCTTAGTTATTAAAAATGTAACTTTCAATTATCAAAATGTTATCACAGACACATGCCCACTTTTAAACCCTACGCAATCCAAGCAGTTTAACGTGCTTTTCAAATGTGTCTTTGCGTAATGGTTTAGTTAATGGGTCCGCTACCATGTCATAATTGGGCGAGTATTCTAAAGTGATTATATTGTCTTCTACCATGGATTTAGCATAATTATATTTCACATCAATGTGTTTAGTCCTACTACGGTACTTTGGATTCTTAACTGCCGCAATAGCTGCCTAACTGTCAGAGTACACCATCACAGGCTTACACCCGACATCGTCATCAAGCAGTGCAGTAAGAAGCCTTTTCAGCCAGACTGACTGCTTCCTGCACATTTTTTGAGAGAGCAACGAATTCTGATTCCATCGTAGACAACGCGACACAGGATTGCTTCTTGCTCGTCCTTGAGATGGCGGCATTAGCAAGGAGAAAGACTCCTCCTGTGGTGGACTTACGATCGTCTGGATCGCCACCATGGTCGGCGTCACTGAAACCGGTCAATTCTAACTTCCAACCCTCATAGCACAGTACGTAGTCGGTAGTACCTTTTAGATAACGTATGATCCGTTTTATAGCCTTTAAATGTTGATAGCCAGGGTCTGATTGGAATCTTGCTACTAGGCCTACAGCGTAACAGATGTCCGGACGAGTGCAAAGCATGGCGTACATAAAACTTCCGACCATGTTTAAATACTCTGCACTTCTTATCTGTTCACGATCTTGCTGGTTCTTCGGGGCGTCACGTTTTGACAACGCGCACCCGAATACTACTAGCGTCTCCAAAGGTTTGGCTTCTTGCAATCTGAACTTTTTCCATAGTTTTTTTATATAGGCTTCCTGAGATAGACATAACCTCCGGGCGGCACGATCTCTAGCAAATTTAATGCTTAAGATGTACGTAGCCTCTCCCATGCCTTTCATCTCAAATACAGATGCCAACCAGGACTTTGATTTATTCATGAAACTCACATCGTTTGCAGCAATGAGTATGTCATCCACGTATAAGGTTAAGATGACGTACTTAGACTCAGAGGTATTTGTATACACGCATAGATCCTCGTGGAGGTTCAAGAATCTGTTTCCAACGATTTTCTCATGGAATCATTAAAACACTTCATCATTAAATTCGTACTCTAAAACGATGTGTTCCGGCTTTCGAGGTACACGCGCGCGTGGCGCCTATTCCAGGTTTAACCAATGGTATAAATCATTTCGTTTCCAAAATTCAATTTAATTTAATCCAATCGGTTTCGCACATGTTCATCATTACAGAATTTATCATATAATGGAAACTAACAAATAAGAAGAGTTAAATCGGTTCGCTTTTAGAACTACGCAATCGATGGATATTAACGGTATTTTGATGTTCACGGTATTAGATGAAGGAGATTGTTTATATTTGTTTGATCCGACCAATTGCAATTGGCGGATATTTCGGTTTTAACGTCGTTTCGGATCGATCCCGTTTAACCGGGTCAATTAATTTTGACAAGTAGATCACATTTCGAATCTAACGGAAATTACTTTATTCAATAAATCCGAATCTCAATCAACCAAAATTCAAACATTAAATGAACAATAGGAGAAATAACGATAATGGGTCAGATTTCAGATCTTTTGCGAAGCTATAAGAGATAAAGGTAAAGCTACAAAGAGAACTGCTGCCAGCTTGACCAACGCTCCTGAAAGGAATATGCACAAGTGAATTATATCAGGTGACATTGGTCATATAAAACGTTTAACGGATTTATATATGTGGCAAACGAGGCGTACCTGTTACGGCACTATATTAACAGTGTTTGTCGCACCGGATCTCGTTTATGGACCACTTTGATCCTATTCCCTCTGCTGATTCCCTTGATCTCTTGCGGTGATGCACATTGGAAACTTATGGCTCCTTTTTGTTGCTTTCGACGAATAGGAGCATGGTAAACCTAATCGATTCGATTAAGTAACCTAATCCATCGTCAGCTAACCATGATAGAAGGTATCTCTGTGCTATATTGAGTACTTATCTCCAATTTGATCTTTCGTCCTGAAGATCCGACGCGGGTTTTACGCCACCATCATGGGAAAGTAGGGCAACATACTCTAGCAAAACTTTTCTGGCTTCGGCTGACCTTTCTTTACTGTAGCGGAGTTTGAGGGCAACCCAAAGCTGAAGAGCAGTGAAGTTGAGTTTGAAGTCCTCTGCAACCTCTTTGTCTAAGGCTGCCAATATCACCTTACAAGCTCTTTGATCCTCAAGGCCTCTAATCCCTTGACGAAATTTAAGATTGACATTCACATCCACCAATGTCCTTCCCATTTCAGCATCAATACACTCGTGCGTACTTTCAGTGATGAGAAGTTCTCTTACATGTTCACTCCATGCACATAGTCCATATCATCCAGATTGCGAGGTTCATAGAAGTGTACCAACCCAACCATGAAAACTAACTTATTGATGATCATGCACAATCAGGGAGACAATAACATTTTGAGAAAGAATTGCATACATCGGATATCTATTAAGATGGAATACGACAAATAATGATTCCTCAGCCATCTAAACCAACCGAACGCCAGTAAACCGAGGGAAGAGGGTTTTGAAAGAGTTCACATTATCGTCGTCTTCGATTCAATAAATCAGTCTTTTAAAACGGTTTTGATCGCAATTACCGGAACGGGAATTTCAAAATAAGCATGCCCGATCTTGGCTTTCCCAAGGCCCTTTTTGTTTTTGAAAAATATTCCGATGAATTTATGCATGCATATACAATTCTACTTCACAAGTAAATCATCATATCAAGCCAAATTCATCATCCATACCACACACCATTCATACACGTCATACGACTTGTTTAACCCTACAGAACCGTCAACATAAGTGCAATAACAACACGGAATTCACTCACGATTTTCTTAACAGAATAAACAAAAACCAAGCATAAAGAAATGAGTTCAAGAAGAAACATTATCCTTGTTAAGAAAAAAAAATTCAATCAAGCATCATCGTCAACGTCCTCCTCTTCATCTCCATCTTCTGACACATCCTCTCTGTCATCGGGCTGTTCATCCGCTCTGCCATGTATAATCTTTTTCATCATCTTGACCCCTCTCTCCACTGACCCCAAAAGTTTGGAAATTGCATGAAGTGTGTCCAACACACCCGCTATTGTCGAACCCGAAATGGGTTTCTTCGGCATTTTTTTCGCCTTCGACCGCACAAGTTTATTGGTGTCTGGATCCACTTCTATTCCCATGAGCCGCAGACCCTTCCCATAGTACGGAGCAATGTCTACCGCGTGTATGTCTTTCGGAATAGGGACTTGGAAGTGTTTGAAAACACGCATCAACACCGACCCGTACGGACAATACGCACGTTTCCCTGTGATTGACCTCCTCATCTCCGTCAATAATATGTGCGGTATGTTCAATTGTTCCCCTTTAATGAGATGTTCAAGGTCCAGGAGGTCAAGTTGATAAACCCTGGCGTAGTAACCCGAACGGGGCAAAAGCATGTAGGCTATTATATGGTGTAGAACACGGTTCTCCGCCGATAAGTTGGCAATTTCGTTCAGCCTTCTGTTACCCCGTACTCCGTCATACAAGAAGTCAGCAACCCTGTCCATTTCTTTTTTGCCTAGAGCATATATATTGACTCATGTTGCCAGGATGCGAAGAATGCTGCCAAGTGTTTCAGCATTAATTGCTATGGGTACATTAGAGACGCGGGTGCGGATGTCCTCTCCATCAGCAGCCAACTCCATAAGCCCATAAAATTCACTGACGAAACTTGGATATACTGGCTCGCTTAGACTGAAGAATTACCATACGGGAGGCTGCTTCATTTGCGGTGCCCAATCGATCACCTTATCAGTGAACAGAGATTCAGCCAGAACCCGGCAGTGGGAGATGGCTCTCTTCCTAACCAACTCCATATGTGCAAGCGCATCACCAGTCAGCGGGAAGTCTTGTGTTCGGTTGCCAGTTGCTTGCTCTGGTTCCCCGTCCACTTCCTGCTGGGGAGCGTGAGTGCCCACGTTTCCCATTGGCTGGCCAATGTCACCACCGGATGACTGTTCAGCCGGACGCTTTTCAAGACGCCGTGTAAGTTGTTCTATTCGAACTCCGGTCCCAGATATTTTAGTGGACGCCCTAACGCACGTTTTATACTGTTTGGGCTGCAGCTGACTCACTATTGGGTCATTAGCTTTCCCTCTACTCCTAGTTTGCATTGTTCCTGGAATAGACAAACATAATACAAATGAGGATAGTTGGTCATTTAGGGATTGTTTTCCCTACTAATTGTAGTCACATTGGTAACACAGCAGTAGGAATAATCAAACACAATTCTGCCAACTAACCAGACAGGGTATTATGCTTGTGATAAGTTGTAACTGAAATCAAGTATTATTCAATTTCGGTAAACCATAGGTTTCCACCCAGGACAACCATTTTATTTTGGAATTGAAGGTTAATTAGACATGTGTACCATCAATTGCTTCGATGTTGTGTTACCACAACAACACTCAATTTGATAAACAAATCCCTAACTTTTGTATGCACTGTAATAGTTACAGCATCATGAAGTTACATTTATAGATGTGTTGAAAACAGAGTCTACAATACCCTAATTGTAAGGCCACAACAAGTGATATCTGTTGGGAGTAAGTAAAGTAATGTCGACAGCATACCGATTAGATGTGCAGATGCGCGATCGGACTGTCCAAACGATCATGGATGCTGCTGAGTTGTGCGGAAGTACAGAGGACTGGGAAGACAACGAAGGCCGACTCTCCCGGAGCAGGGGAGAAGCTGAGTAGAGTTGATCAGTCCAGAAGTTTGGTCTGAATGTTTGGGAAGACGTATTCTGGCTGATTTGGAGCGGCAATTGTATTTTATCCCACATATGTCGGTGTATATTTCGTCCAAAATCATCATAAGGGTTGTTTTGGCTGCTTTGAACCCCATTTAGACCTTAATCTATGTGGTTACAAATTATGAATTCGTTGTTTTGCCAAATGCATAGGCCGATGGCACTCTTCCAATTTTACTTAATACATTGCACGAATCTACACAGCATGCAAACATGTTTCGTCTAATCAGTAGGGTTGGCAATTCCTGCTGGCCGCGCGGGTTCGTGTCATGACTGATTCGTGTCGTGTTTTGTGGGTCAGTCCAAACACCCCCCAACCCGACCCAACATAAAATATATCGACACAATTGAAAAAAAAATAATATATGAATATTTATATCGTGTCGAGCCATGTAAGTAATATCAAATCCAAACCCGTAATTTTTGTGTCATGTTCGTGCTCGGCCATCGTGTCGAACCCGAATTGCATTTCCTACTAATCTGACATATTTGGTGATTTCATTACAGTTTACAATAAATATATATGTACACCTTTCGTACCAATTTCAAATAACTCTGTTTGTGTGTATCGCTAAAATGCCGCTTACTTCTCCTTATATGTAAAACAGTTATCTTACACCATCGGGTTCCTTCAGTAAAGTTTGTATGAATTCATTAGTGCATTCACATATAAACGACTATACAGTAAAGTGCTTGACAAAAAAAATAAACATAACTTCTGCACTACCACCTCCGGTTATAATAACGATAGTATGGGTTTGTACTATCAAAAGTCTGGCTAAGCTTAACAACTTCAGCATCACATCGACATACAATGCAATGTGGATCTTCAAAGTACGTGTACTCTCCTATACATGGATATATTCTCTTCCAATGGTTGTTGATGCATCGATCATGACCTTTTGGCAGTGCATACGACACATGCATAATTTGGTTAGACCAAAAGTTTGTAAAATCAACGTACAATTGCCATCGACATTCCAACTCCATCTTGGCTTCACAAACCTTTCTTAGCAAGGCGTAGCTTGATTCCAAGTTCTGTTGATCATTGCCACCCTATTATAATATGAACACCGTTGCTAGAGCATACGTAGCCGTTAGACTGCCAGCAGTTGATCCAGACTGCAAGTATCGAATCCCCATGTCAAAGTTTGATCTGATGAAATAATTACTAGTCTTTCCCGATAAATAGCTTCCTGGTTTTTTTGTTGGCATCAAGCTACGACAAAGTCCGAAATTCTTCCCCCCAAAGACCAGGGTAATGTCCTGAGAGATACACAGTTGTGCATATCCCAATTTTCGGCAACCCTCCTAAAGCATTTGCAGCTGCAATAATGTAATATCCACATTGTTTAAGTTAAGTTGTAATCATATCGGTTGGATAAAATAAACGTAACAAATATACATAACGTCACATACCATAACTTCAGCCTGAAAAAATCTTTTATTGAGGCTTCACTGACAATGGCCATGATTACCAGCATCATGTGATCAGGTAAAAATTTGAACACAGGTTGATCCCTATTTAATATGTATTGTGACATAGTTGTGTAAGTGCATTGTGTCGACGCATAACTGTAATGAATGTCGACACCGGTTTTAAACTTGTGTTACCACAACAATCAGGGCAGATTTAGTAACTAACTACTATGTAGTTGAATTGAGAATAACAAAACTTGTACAATCATTAAAATGATAACAAAAATGTGGTTCCTTCGAAAATGGTATTTGGTTTTGCTGTGTTAACAACTTTACATTGAGTTGTAACAAACAAAGATGTTGTTAGGTTTTAACAAGGACACCCTATTACTTCAACATGTGTCTTTATAATACCAAACACCTAGTGTACCTCCTTTTATGCAATCAGCATTCTCTTAAAGATAATTTATAATTACAATTTGTGTTTAACAAAATGCTCATTGCAACAAAGGAAGAACACTAGAATCATGTTAACAACTTAACATTGAGTTGTAACTAAAAAACATGTTGTTAGGTTTTAACAAGGACACCATATTACTTCAACCAGTGTGTTTATAAAACCAAACACCTAGTGTACCTCCTTTTTTGCAATCAGCATTCTCTTAAAGACAATTTCTAATTACAATTTTTGTTTAACAAAATGCTCATTGCAACAAAGGAAGAACACTAGAATCATGTTAACGACTCTTCAGTGCGGGACTAATCAACCACCAATATCATGATCATGAACTCCCCTATCGATTTTGAAACTTTAAACTTCACAGAATCTCTGAACAGAGTGTCAGTTACCCAATTATCTACAGATGCGCAGCAAGTCATCGTTAAAAAATTTACCGAAAAATAGATGTTGACAGCATATTTGGTACAGAAGAAGATGCTGCGAACGAAGTGTCACGACGACAATAGATGCTTATGACTTGAGGTGAAATACAGACGGCGACGAAGAAGTCGATTGAGTCGCTTGGAGCGGGGGGAGGGGGTCTGTTGGTCTACGAGTTTTTGAAGAGAAAGGGAAATGACTTTTCTGGTTCTGTTATTGATGAACTTGGAACGACACTATGACGTTTTACTTTACTAAATCGGAAACAGTCGCACTAAGATTCGTCCGGAATGTTAACAATGCTATTTGGGTTTTGGGCTGCTCTGTTGAACATGTTACCTCTTAGGCTTGGGCTTTGCATAACGGCCCATCATGTATGTTTATAAACGGCCGAGTTATTTATGAGACATTCTTCTTTACATCGGATCCAATCCGATGTGGTGGCCCATCAACCAATTAAAAGTCGACATCTGTCCACGTGTCAGATCAATTTTGACACATGTCATGAATTGGTTGGCTAATGGTGCACCACATCGGATCCGGTGGATACTATAATTTCTCCTTGTTTATTTTACCGAGTACTTGGCCCAATGATAGTATCTGCCACCAAAACCATACCATTTGGGGTGTCACACAATCCCTTTCAATTATGTCGACACATGATGGTGCTTTTGATGGTAACATATCTTAGAAAAATTGTTAGTTACATCGGTCTAGCGAGTGCATTAGTGCGATGAAAATCAAATAACTGTGTTTATTCGCACCATTTATGCTGAGTCGCGGTCATGGTCATATTGGTCAGAGGGCCACCACATGTTGGGACCGATGTAACGAACACATTCTCGTAAATGTTATCGTTGTATGCTAAATTATCTGCTTAGTCCTACCAAAACCCTACCATTGGGATTTCAAAAAACCTTGTCAGTTTTGTAATGTCAATATTTGACAAAGAAAGAGAAAAAAAACACTGACAAATTGGTGTGCTTTTGAAAGTAAATGTTATCGGTGTACTGCTAAATCAACTGTTCATATAAGTTGTCTTTTTCCTGTTATCTATTATCCTTGTAAATATGAACTACATTCCATTGTGATGATACATCTGTTGACAAATCGCCTACTTTCATAGAAAATCTTATCATTTTAGTGATACATCATCTCGTCTTATCCGACGTGTGCTGCCATCAAATTAATTTATGTCGACTCAGATATAAATTGCTATGTCGACACACCTACATAAATTTAGACGTTGTCCAATCTTGTGCATAAATAAATAGCGTGTCGTAATTGTTAAGTGAACAATAAAAATGATGGCTAATGTAGAAAATACATTCCATATTTGGTTATGTCGACAAAAGCTCCAATTAATAGATACAATAGAAATAACAGTACTTTCAAAACTGCAATTGTAACTCCCATCCAGACAATTCAATTAGTCTAACAAGTAATATCAGCAAGGGACGGTACAACTGCTTTTTCGAAGTATTGCTTGTTGAGTCACCGTTAACCATTTAAACTACGCTACATCAAAAAAATACAAAATGAATATACATAACAACATGCGGTACAATAGAACTGTCAAAACACAATTGAAACCTGACTACATATATAGGAATATATATGAATTATGTGCTTTTGCTGATAAAACTCGATAATGCATACATAGAACTATTCGCACAATCATGCCCCGTTGTGATACTTCTTCCAATTTATCCAGGAAGAAGAGTTCTATAAATGTAACACAGCATCCCCACCTAGCACATGCTAGCCGGAGCTATGTCGCATCTGCGAGCATGGTCCACACCGTATGTTGACTCACACTTCCGTCTGTCTACTTCACTTGCACCTTGGAAGAAGAATGGCGAAAATGCAAAATCAACATCCCGGGGATACCAACATCGCTACCCCATATTGCCTCTTTCTACAGAGCATGGGGGTTGATAATGCCTCTTTCAACAGAGTCTGTGACGGCATCCAGAAGAATATGGATTCCAAACTTCACTTTACAACTGTCAGATTGTGCGGACATAAATGAACGCTGCATCCTAGCAAATACAGTACAAACCGGGGGATCAAGTTTACATATCAACACAAGAAGTTAACGTGTAAGCATAAAAAAAGGGTGACATCGGAAAACCTGAAGAAGATCATGTCGACATCCAAGACAGAAGGCATAACGTTAGTGATGAAGGGAGAAGAATCATTAATGTTGCGAGTGAATGAAAAACTCGAAGAAACCGCCCTGTTTTTATAACCTTTGGCTTGTAGTCATTTCCCCCAGTCTTTTATGCCCAACCACATGATATTAATGACCACCTCTTTAATGGCCACGCCTGTATTTCTTAGAAGGATATTAGGCACACAATCCTAATTAATCAATGGAACAAATAAATTTATTAAACGCATGACTTAATTATGATACCGTTGATACCATTGCATTTATTTTATTTTGAAACCAGAAAAAGTTATGTCGACAGACGTGTTTGGTTGTGGAAAGTTAGTGTGTCACAAATCATATGTTTCGATCCGTCACATATATTTTTAACAACATTGTGACATCACTTATAATTGTCATCTACCATGTTAGACCTTCATTTTTTTCTATTCAGTTATATGTACTTACTGTTTGTTTTTAGACGAGACTAATAATGTAAATGAAAGTTTATATAATTTAACTTCCAATATTTTAGTATTTCCAAAATATAATATGAAACATGTTGGATTACGGGGACGTAATACTACGGAATGCTAAACGTGTACATGCAAGTAATCTAACTACGCAGCGGAATAATGTACACATACCTCAATAGCTTTCCTGCCCAAGAACGATGTGGAGGGAATTCTGATCCTCCGGTTGGAACCCGTACAAGTTCTTCGTGAGAAGAAGTCCTACGCGATATAAGCTCCACAGCAAATCCTCTGATCGATTCTTCAACGGGGACAGAACCTCGGACCGAGATGATGGTGCCGAATTTTCACTACTAAGGGGTGAGAGGGTTCCTCTCAAGTTCCTCAATGGACGTACTTCTTAATTAGATTGATGTCTAAAACCCCATAGGTGAGTCCCCTATTTATAGGATTGGTGGAATGGACAAAAGTCCACTCCAACCGACTAGGTCCGGTCGAACCACACATGGGACTCCCATGTCAATTAGGAATTAGGTCAAGCCCAATTAACCTAATGTGACATTTACCCAATTATCTTGGATAATATCCTTAATGTTAACGGGCTACCAATTACGGCGCCACGTCACCATATGCTAACAGCTCTCACTCGCCGGAATGGGAGGGTGCCTGTTAATGTATTGTCATCCAATAGCATCAAAGTCTCAGTCTTCATTCATTGTCTCCGTCTCCGAATAGTTCATACGAGGTTTGCCGTGCGACCGGCGGATACGACAGGCATCGTGCTACTCATCTGTTAGGAGTGATGTAGCGCCCGCAGAACGTTGATTCCCTTTCGTAAATCAATCTTGTTAAAAATAAAACATGTACCACACTGTATCCTTGGTCAGCTGATAATTCTCCAATTGTCCAGTTTTCCACAAAGGAATACTTCTCCAAGGCATTCATACAAGTGTTCACAACCTTCAACTATTATCCGGTTGGTGACCACCTAGTGAACACAAGAGTCGGTGAATTATAGGTGAATATGACCATCCCCATAGCTTATACCCTTATTCTAACTCAACCGGTTTCCAAGACGTGGTTACTTGGCCGTTTTCTTTGGCTCTACGCTCATACGCCGGGAAGCGAACATTGAGCCAGGCCTTAGGTAAAAGTTCTGAGTCCGGATACTTTGGGTGCCTCTTCATAAGACACCCGGGATCAATCGCACACTCAAGGTGAAGAAGTATGTGCCCTTTGAATTACAAGGATTCTAGCTAGCACAACCGAGCATGACCCCGTGGTCGACTATGGCACACACAGTATGAAGCACGCGTCGATAGCACACCTGGACAAGCCAGTGATGGGATATGTCAATCATGCTATCGCAGAATCTTTCATCTGGACATGAATGTGATTTTAATGTTGGACAGAGTCCAACACGGCGATTTACAAAACGAAGATTAAGTCATGTTGTAAGCGTGACAAATTTATCGTTTCGTTTAACCAGGTTTATCCCCATGGTTCTTAGCCAATCTTGTTGTGGTAGAGGTCCCCCTCTCCTACAAGATGACCGTGCCTGTGTGACGAGGCATGGTTCACATTCGACATAATTTTGGTGGAAGAATTTTACCTCTTCCTACGACTTAGTTTATAGACCGTAAAATCCGATGTTATTTATCATTATGACGTCGATAGATCATATAATCAATTTTCAATTCTTTTGTTCAATCAAAATATTATTTCAAAATTCCATCACTTATAAAAGTCAGTTATTAAGCCCTACGTAATCCAAGCAGTTTTACGTGCTTTTCGAAAAATCTCTCTACGTAATGACTTAGTCAATGGGTCCGCGACCATATTGTCTATGGACAAGTATTCTAAAGCGATTATATTTTCTTCCAGAACATATTTAGCATAATTTCATTTCACATCAATATGTTTGGTCCTACTATGGTACTTTGGATTCTTAACTGCTGCAATGGCTGCCTGACTGTCATAGTATACCTTCACAGGTTTACTCTTCTTGCCAGTGCGAATTAATGCAGTAAGAAGCCTTTTCAGCCAAACTGCTTCTTGTGCGTTTTTGGAGAGGGTAACGAATTCTGATTCCATAGTGGAAAGCGCGACACATGATTGCTTCTTGCTTACCCATGATATGACAACATTGGCAAGGAGGAAAACCCCTCCTGTGGTGGACTTACGATCATCCGGATCGCCACCGTGGTCGGCATCACTATAAATGGTCAATTCTATATGTTTTCCCTCATAGCACAGAACATAGTCGGCAGTACATTTCAGATATCTTATAATTCGTTTAACGGCCTTTAGATGTTGACAACTAGGATCTGATTGGAATCTTGCTACTAGGCCCACATCGTAACAGATATCCGGCCGAGTACAGAGCATGGCATACATTAGACTTCCTACCATGCTCAGATACTCTGAATTCTTCATCTGTTCACACTCCTGCTGTTTCTTCGGGCCCGCTTTGACAGCGCGCACCCGAACACAACCGGCGTATCCACGGGTTTGGCATCGAGCATTCTGAATCTTTTCAACAGTTTGTTGATATATGATTCTTGAGACAGACACAATCACCGGGCGGCACGATCTCGGGCAATTTTAATGCCTAAGATGTACGTGGCCTCTCCCATGTCTTTCATCTCAAATGTTGATGCTAACCAGGACTTTGATTTGTTCATGAAACTCACATCGTTCGCAGCAATGAGTATGTCATCTACGTATAAGGTTATGATGACATACTTAGACCCTGAGGTCTTGGTGTAAATGCAGGGATCCTCGTGAAGGTTCACAAATCCGTTTCCAACTATTTCCTCGTGGAATCTGCGATACATTTGCCGAGACGACTGTTTAAGACCGTAAATAGACCTTTGGAGTTTGCAAATTTTACGTTCTTTTCCAGGAGTAATAAAACCCTCTGGCTGCTCCATATAGATCTCTTCCTCCAGGTTTCCATGGAGGAATACGGTCTTAACATCCATTTGGTGCGGTTCTAGATCGAGACATGCAACAAGGGCAAGGATGGCCCTAACTGTGGTATAACGCACAGTAGGTGAGTATGTTTCATCAAAGTCCATGAATTTTGGGTATATCCTTTCGCAATCGTTCGAGTTTTGCAACACTCAACTTTTCCATCAGTAGTGAATTCTAAAATTTCACTTCCTAGATCTGCGGTTAGCAGGTAAATCAACTGAAGACCAAAACCGAATTTGTTCTTATTTAGGCAATTGCATCCTACATTTTTTTTCCTCCATTCCCTCGTTTGAGGTTTTTTTTTTATTTCTTGCTGAACCGTCACTGGTTCGTGAACGAATGTCTCACTTGATGGGATACTTCTTTGACAGAAGCTTGTTGCCTTTGACTATGTCTAGGCTCGTTAATCCATCTATAGCATGATCGTTGCTCCCACTTGGAATAATGCTTCTTTTCGGAGCATCACTCCCACTGGGAACAATGGCGGTGCTTGAACTTTGATATACAACTTCCTTAGAATGACCTCTTGGTCTCGGGATTTTACCTCCGATATTTATTCCTTGATCACTGGGATCTGGAACCAAGTTGATAGTTTCCCTCCCACTAGGAATAATGGGCAGTTGTATTAGCTCAGCATTATGATTATCAGGTCCGACTTGATTCGCATTAACATTGATGATCATGTGAGGGGGAGTGAGCCCTCCCACTGGATATATTATGAGAATGTTTCCATCATCATTTACCATGTCATTCACTAATGCATTTACTAATGCTATATCATTCTCCCACTCGAAGTAAGTGGGACCTAAGAATCTCCGTTAACCATTTATTGATTCGATCAGTACTATGTCCGTTTCGTTTCGCAAAGCATTGGAAATCTATCCTCAAATTCTTATAATGTGTTATGTTCGACCACGTTACTATTAATCCAAGCTAATTTTAAACTTGTATCTTTTAAGAGTAGAAAGTACTCTTAATAAATACTTGTTTAATGCGCAAATTAATGCTACTTTATGATAATGTTTTACCCGTATCATTTCTTAGCTTTTATGGTAACGCGTCAACCGATCTTATTAGAACATAATGTTACATTAATATGAATCAACTTAATTTCATCCCGTAGGAACAATTAATGTTGAGCTCTAACATAATGCAATTTTAAACTATGTTTCTCGAAGTATTTAATAATATGATTGCTTAGCCAAACATTTCGTTAAAGGCTTATAGCGGGAGTGTCATTTTACTGACTACTTCCTTTCGTTTGTTAACTCATCCAGAGACTTATCCACCTCATGGACTATGCATTTGAGCTCTTTCTTAGTGTTATGTTGATGTAGTACTCGATCGTAGTAGCATTAAAGCATACTTCAAACCATGGTAGTCATCAATGGGTTATTTCCAAAAGATTACAAACGAAAATTCAGCATTTATTTATTAAAACACTTAATCATTAAATTTGTACTTTTAAAACGATATGTCCCATCTCTCGAGGTGACATGCGCTACACGCCTTATACCAGGTATAGTTCATGGTTTCAAAATCGTTTTAGTTTCCAAGTTTAAAATCAAATCGGTTTTCATGCACATTATCCGGGATACTTATCATTTAGTGGAGTACTTAACAAATAAGGATGTAATTTTCGGTTGGTTTCTTTTGAAACTTTGCAATCGATGGATGTTTGATTAGGTGAGTTAATGTTTCTTTGATTCAACCGTTTTACCAGAAGAATCTCGAATTAGTTGTTTGTTTCGGATCAGACACGTTTAACCGGGTCGATTAATTTTGATAAGTAGACCATGTCATGAATCGAATGGTTACAACTTTATTTCAATAATTCCAAATCACAATTAACTAATGTCAAACATTTATTGATAGTAAGAGAATTTATAGACACTGGTACTTCACTAAGATACATTATAAAGCTTTTAGAGGTAAAGGAAAATAAAGTTGAAAAGCCATCTTCACCAACGTCCCTGAAATAAATTCACAAGTAAATCATATCAGTAGACTTAGTGATATAAAACGTTTAACAGTTTCATATATGTGGCAAACGAGACGTACCTTTTACAGTACAAAATCAGTAGTATTTGTCATACTACGGATCTCGTTTGAGGACCAATTCGATCTTGTTTCCTCTGCTATTTCCTTTATCCTCTTGCGGTAGTGCACGAGGGAACTTTTCAGTCTCCTTCGGTTGCTTTCCTTGAATAGGAACATGGAATACTTAACTGCATCAATTAAGTATCCTAGTCCATAATCATCAGCAAACCATGATATCGGATATCCCTGTGCGATAATGATTATCTTTCTCCAATTGGACATTTCGATCCTTCAGTTACACACAGGTTTTACGCTGGTGTCATTTGAAAGTAGGTCATCATACTCCATTATTACTTTTCTTGCTTCGGATGCCTTTCCACTACCAAAATGGATTTTAAGGGCAGCCCAAAGCTGAACAGCAGAATAATTGAGCGTGAAGTCCACTGCAACCTCTTCATCCAAGGCTGCCAATATCACCTTTCAAGCTTTCTTATCTCCCAAGTCTATATTCCCTATTCTGGGAACTAGGTTGTTGTCAGGCGGTGTTGGATCACGGTGGAACTCCGGTACGGTCTTTGACGGCGATCCTAGCTCCTTCGCTCCACGCAATCCTGCAAGAGGGGATAGACCGGGCGGTGACCCAGAATCCCTCTCCGATGCTTAAATGAGTATCTCGTACGGACTGGCAAGCAGTAATATCAAGTAATGTATTTCAACGTAAGTGATCTGAGGTGACCTCTTTCCCTTTTATAGGCGAAGTGATACCTCAGTTACCTGGTGAACCATTGGGGGTGGTTAGCCCGTATCCCGCGTATCTCGGGTGTGATCCCGCCTATCTAGGCCATGATCTCGCTTATCTCGGCCACACCCCACGTATCTCGGCCACGCTCCGTGTATCTTAACCACGTTCCGCGTATCTCGGCCACGCCCCGCGTATCTCAGCCTTATCCTCTGATAATGAGTCCCGACTAACATCGGGGACTCCAGAGTTATCTCGTTGTGTCACCACTCGGGGCCCCTCGTCATCGTGACAGGGCCTATTGTTCTCAGGGATTCGTCATCGGGGCCTACTCAGAGGCATCTCGTCGGGAGCGTTCAGCTCGCTTGTCAGGTCCGACTCTGTCGGGACCTCTCATCCTCGGGCTCCCTTCGTCGGGATCCTTTGTCTGGGCCATCTTGGCCTTCGTTTAGGGCCCACCGGGCCTATTTGTCGTTTCCTCACCGTTAAAGGGCCTAACGGCTGTAGTCGAACCCATCATTTGCCCCCAAGACATGAGGGACTTTTAGTTCGTCGTGTCTTCCAACTCCCGACCTTGGAGTCGGGGATCTTTCCCTTGGCATAGTCACTCAATACTAGTCTTCTCCTTCACGTTTCCTCGATGCCTTGTGGATAACTGCCAAATCCGAGGGGACTCCTCGATTCCCCAGTTCATTAAATGCAGCAGATAGTGAAGCGACGTCTTCGGCACTCGTGCCTGATTTTTCGCACCTGCTTTTTCTGAAAAGTGCTTTTCAGGCCGTTTCATCATTACGCCCGTTGCCCTTCTGCACGTTCCATCTCAACGGTCCAGATTAGAACTCTTCAACTTCGACGACTCGGATCGAAGTGTCCCTTCAACTGTCCTCTTTGCCTATAAAACCCTGACCGTGGGTGTTGAATCACTTTTACCATCTTCGAATTTTCAGGAGCTCTCTACAATCTTTGTGAATTCAAGCTTTTGCGATTCCGGAGACCCTTAGTGCCTTTCCGACCGTCTTCCCGGTAACGCCCAGTTCATTCCTCCAACCTCCAATTCGTCATGTCTGGTAAGGATTTCTTCTTCGTTGCTTGCTCATCTTTTCCTTGTTTGCAGCTTTCCGAAAATCCCACTGTGCCTTCCTTGCCATTGCTACTTTTCAGACAGTGGATCCAGCTCTGAGGGAAGAAACCTTTCAACTTTGATTA
Organism: Clarkia xantiana subsp. parviflora; assembly: GCA_036873135.1. NCBI lineage: Eukaryota > Viridiplantae > Streptophyta > Magnoliopsida > Myrtales > Onagraceae > Clarkia > Clarkia xantiana. The sequence goes on from JAPTYO010000001.1 coordinate 17,655,946, forward strand.
TGCTCTGAATGAAATCTCCAGCACCGCTTATGATGCAGCTCTCCGGGAGGGATGCATCACTTCTACTTGGGAACCTCGTTTCCCGTATCCTGGCCTCGCCCCTCGGGTAACCTTGAGGTTACTCGTCCCAAAAAGGGGAGGTATTTGTCTCTATGGGGCAAGTATCAGCGGGGATCAGATTCCCCTTCTGTGGTAATCTGGTCGAGATGTGCCAGCATTACAAAACTCATCCGACCACCTTCTCTCCGCACGCCATTCGCCTGTGGAACGCTTTCCAGGTCCTCTGCTTCCGACAGCGGTGGGTATACAGCCTCAAGCTCTTCAGGACCTTCTACGGGATGAAGTGCAACGAGGCGGGGTTTTGCGCCTTCTACCCCCGAATGCCGAAGTGGAACAAGGCACAACTTGGACGGTGTAACTGGACCAATGACACCTGGAAGGTGGTCAAGGGTCGGGGACTCCTGGTTGATACGGGGTCCGACAACAGTGGTTGGAAAAGGAGCTACTTCTTCATTCAACACTCTTCGATCCCATGGCCCCGATGGGAGGTGGAAGCAGACTCTCTGCCTGCCTTCCACACCTATACCGACGAAGATTTCCAAACTCTTCAACTCATCCAGCTCTACCGATGGGGGGAGCCCTACACTCCCCTCGACGCCAATTCTCTCGTGGAGCGGGACCTGGTGAACGCCGGGATCCGACTCCTCGATATAATCTCTGGGGGGCAGCTTTTCGACGGCCCCTCTAATGTGGTTCCCTGGGTAAACCTCTAACTCTTTTTTTTGTTTACTGTTTGCAGCCAAGAAGGTATCTGTGCTGACCGATCTGTTCCTTAAGCAGGGGGAGACCGATACCGTTCGCCCCTCGCGGAAGAGGAAGTCCGCCAAGAGGGCTGCTGCTCCGTCGGGGTCTCCTTCTGCGGAGCAACCTAAGCGGAAGCGCGTGGAGCTGGACCAACTCTTCGACGTCCAGAATGCTGAAGAAGGTAAAGAGCTTCGTCTCGCTATTAAATCGTATAGGAGGATGGTCCCGAGGGATTTGATTCCTTTGACCAGGGAGGCTCGTATTGCTGACGTTAGACGAATCCTTCGAGGTGAAACTCCTCTTGTCCTGAAGGCGGGCTAAGGAGCTCCGTCGGGCGCTGAAGCTTCTGCGGGTGCACCGTCTTCAACAGGGGCGCCTCCCTCAACTGGGGAGAAAACCCCGACCGCCGAACAATTTCGTCGGGTGGAAACCTTGGACTCCTCCGAGGAGACTGATGAGGGTGGCTCCCTTCGTCATCGTCGGAGGACGGGGCAGTCCCCCTTGAAACCAACCTCTCAGGGGCTGCCCCCTTCATCTTCTCCGCAGCAGCGACAGCCGTCGCCCATCCACAACTTCACTCCTTCCCCCGCCCGGGTCGAGCCGGAGGCGCGCCCCTCCACGACTCGTGCTGGCCCTCCTCCTGTCCCTCTCGACGGGAGTTTCTACAGAGCCTTCGACCCCACGCAGGTGGATGCTCCCTGGACTCCAATCCAAACACTGCAAGGGGTCCAGCTTCGACAAGGGGACCAGCATGAAGACTTGGCTCTGCATCTGCTGGCAGGCTCGATCCTGCCCACCATGCGGTTCCCGATTTCCCTGAATCGGACGGCGATGCATCGGGATGTTCGAGAGATGTCCATGCGTCGGATAGAGGTAAAACTTCGCTTCTCCTTCTTCATTGGTAAGGCTGGTTGTTTGTCCATTAACACTTTTCTTTCTTCTATCGTAGGATCTCGGGGACTTCAACCGTCTTTTTGGGTACCTCATTGCCTATGATGAGTCCCGGGAGCGGGACCGGGCGACCATCGCCAAGCTCAAGGAGGATCTTGCGGCCTCCATATCTTCGCGGGGGAAACTTGCCAAGGAGCAGGCCCTCCTCGACCAAAAGGTTCAGGACCTCCAAAAGCAGGTCGGGGATTTCGAGGGGCTCCTGAGGCAGGAACGACAGGAGCGGCAGACTGCTGAGGACAAGCTGGTCCTCTAGAAGAAGGCTCTGGAGGAGCAAGTCGCGGGGGTTCCTGCGCAGCTGGTCGCGGCTGAGGCCAAGGGCCGGGAGGATTATCGGGGGTCTGAAGACTTCCAGGCTGATGCTATGAAGTTCTTCGGCGCGGAGGTGGAGAACGCTCTCTTCAATGCGGTTGAGGAGCTCCACCTGGAGTATGGCGACGCCATCAACTTCGACAAGTCTCCTTCTCTCGCTCCCTTCGCGAAGAAATACTTTGCTCTTTCTGAGGAGAGTGATGGGGGGAGTACCCCCGCAATTGTCGAAGACGCAGCAGAGCTTCCAAGTGCGGATGCCCCGATTGTCGATCCTTACGCGGCCGACCCTGTGGAGCCTTCTGCCGCCAACCTTGTGGACCCAGCTTCCGCAGATGCCGCTGACAAGGACCAAGCCTAATTGCTTATCTTTAGAGTCCTTATACTTTCTTCGCTTTTGTAATCGTCGGGCCTTTGAGCCCTTATCAATTATCAGACTTTCTTAGTTCCGATTTTTTCGATGCACTTCTCCAAGTGGCTTTACTACGCTTGCTTAGGTCGATACTTCGACACTTAAGACATTCTCGTACATCACTCAAGACGATTTACTAATTTGCACCACTTAAGGCGACTTATCATCATGCACCACTTAAGGCGACTTTTCTCGTGCACCACTGAAGGCGACTTTACATCGTGCACCACCTAAGGCGAATTTTCAACTTGCGCTACCTAAGGCGACTTAATATTACTTAGAATAAATCTAAGAATCACGCATCACTTAAGACGACTTAATATCGTGCACCACTTAAGGCGACTTAATCTCGCGCATCACTTAAGACGACTTTTTAATATCGCGCATCACTTAAGACGACTTTTTAATACTTAGAATAAATCTAAGAATCGTGCACCACTCAAGGCGACTTTTCTCGTGCACCACTTAAGGCGACTTGGTATCGTGCACCACCTAAGGCGACTTTTCAGTACTTAGAATAAATCTAAGAATCGTGCACCACTCAAGGCGACTTTATAATGCTTAGAGTAAATCTAAAAACAATTCTGATCGGAAGCAACCTCTTTATTTATTGATGGCACAAAATTGGCTTACATCGAATTAAACGATAAACAGCATACACCACTTAAGGTGATTTTACATCGGGCACCACTTAAGGCGACTTTCATCGGGCACCACTTAAGGCGACTTTCATCGAGCACCACTTAAGACGACTTGATCTCGTGCACCACTCAAGGCGACTTTTCTCGTGCACCACTCAAGGCGACTTTTCTCGTGCACCACTCAAGGCGACTTTCATCGGGCACCACTTAAGGCGACTTTCATCAAGCATGGTGTTTCTTCAAGTGTTCGCCACTAAAAGAATGCTTCAATACTCTGCCATCGAGGTCTTCCAATTTGTACGCATTTGGAGCTGGCATCCCCACAACCTTATAAGGTCCTTCCCATTTTGGTGACATCTTGTTGATTCGATCCAAAAGGGTAAACTCGTTGCGACGCCAAACCAGCTCCCCGACAAAGAATTGTCGGGACTTCACTCGCCGATTGTAATACCTGGCCGTCGCCAAACGCATTCGAGCTTGGACTTCATCGGCTTCCCGCCTCTTCTCTTCGAGCAAGTCCAAGTCCAGCCGTCTCATCTCATCATTCGTCAGAGGCTCGTAATATCTCATCTGATGGGACGCCACAGCTACCTCCACGGGGGCGACAGCCTCCGTGCCATAAACGAGGCCAAACGGAGTCTCCCATGTTGATCGTTTGGGTGTCGTTCTAACAGCCCAAAGCACGTTCTCCAGTTCGTTCAGCCACTTGCCCTTTAAGGCATAGACCCTCTTCTTCAGGCCATCCATCACGATTTTGTTGGCTGATTCCACCTGGCCATTAGTCTGAGTATGGCGTACGGAAGCTGTCCGATGCTCGATGTTCAACTCCTCTAGATACTCCCTCACCTGAGAGCCGTTAAACGGTGGACCATTGTCGCTGATCACCACCTTAGGAATCCCGTATCTGGACACAATATGGATCTGGAGGAACTTGACGATCTGATTCCCCGTTGTTCTGGCCAGCGCCTTTGCCTCTATCTATTTCGAGAAATAATCGGTAGCTACAAGTAAGTACTTACATTGACCTTGTGCTTGTGGAAGAGGTCCCACCAAGTCGATTCCCCATTGCGCGAAGGGCCAAGCGCTCTTGATGGATGTCAGATTAGCGGCCGGAGCCACGATACTCGGGGCGTACCTCTGGCACGCGTCACAGGATCGGACCAACGTCATCGCTTCCTTGCTCATCGTAGGCCAATAATAGCCCAAGTTCAGCACTTTCCTCATAATGGATCGGGCCCCTTCATGACAAGCCGCGACCCCTTCATGCACCTCCTTCAGGATTCGATTGGTGTCGGGTTCTGCCACACACTTCAAGTACGGAGTCGAGAACCAGCCCTTCTTGTATAGCTGATTGTCCAGCATCACGTAATTAGCTGCGATCCGACGTATCCTGTCGGCTGCTACTTTATCATCGGGGACTGTCCCCGTAGTCAGGTATGCGACTATCGGGGTCATCCAAGTGGGCTCCTCCTCCGATCTTGCCTCAATAGTACACACCTGTGTCGGGTCGATGGTCGATAAGATCACCTTCTCCAAGAAGTGCACCTTCCGATTTTCTTCCAAGGGTGCCCCCAGGGCAAATTTGCTCAAGGCGTCTGCCTCTACGTTTTCCTCCCTCGGGATTGCCTCGATGTCGAAACTTTTAAAGCTCTCCTTCAGGGCTTGTACCTCGCGTAGATACTTCTTCATTATCGGGCTCCTCGCTTCGTATCGCCCTTGAACCTGGTTTACGATTAAGGCTGCGTCACACTTCACTCTCAAGTGATCGACTCCAGTGCCTTTAGCAATTTTCAGGCCCGTGATAAGAGCCTCATACTCCGCTTCGTTGTTTGTGGCCTTGAATGTTAAAGCCAAGGCGTATCGGAGCGGCTCACCTCCACCCGGTGGTATCAACAAAAAGCCTGCTCCTGATCCGTCCGAACTCGAGGAGCCATCCGTGTACATTTCCCAGGTATTTTCCTCGTTTGGCTGTTCTGATTGCTCTGCCCTCTCTAGTTGTTCTTCTGTCGGGACCTCCATGGTTGCCCCCTCTACAGAGCCCGCTTCTTCTAGATCGGGGGCTGTAGATTCTGATAGAAAATCCGCCAATGCCTGGCCCTTAATGGCCGTTCTTGGAGCAAAGTGTATGCGAAACTCACTAAGCTCTACTGCCCACTTCACTAATCTTCCCGACGCATCTGGTCGGTTCAAAAAATGCTTCAAAGGCTGGTTCGTCAACACAGTAATCTCGTGTGCATGGAAATAAGGCCTTAGCTTCCGAGCAGTAATAATCAACGCAAAGAGATACTTCTCAACGGCAGGATAATTCAATTCAGATTTGGCAAACGCCTTGCTTACATAATAGACGGGGACTTGATTACCCTCGACAACCTTCACTAACACAGAGCTAATGGCAAATTCAGAAACAGCCAAGTAAAGATAGAGCGGCTCGCTTGGAACCGGTTTCGCCAACGGCGGGAGGGTGCGAAGGTGCTGCTTGAGTGCTTGGAACGCTTCTTCACACTTGGCGGTCCACTCAAATTTCTTGTTGGCCCTCAGGACTTCAAAAAATGGCATTGATCGGTCGCTGGCTTTGGACAGGAAGCGATTCATTGCAGCCAGTCGGCCATTCAGCACTTGTACCTCCCGATGGTTTATCAGAGACCGCATCTCCTCAATCGCCCTCAGCTTCTCGGGATTCACCTCAATTCCTCTCTGGCTCACCATAAAGCCAAGAAATTTCCCTGAGTGGACTCCGAAGGCGCATTTCGTCGGGTTTAAACGAACTTGATGAAGCCTCATCCGCTCAAACGCCATGGTTAGGTTGTGCGCATGATCCTCAGCTTGTCGGGATTTCACCAACATGTCATCCACGTAAGCTTCCATGGTCTCTCCCAGCATATCTCCGAATAACTTATTCACCATGCGCTGATAGGTTGCTCCGGCATTGATTAACCCGAAAGGCATGACATCGTAGTGATAGATGTCACTGTCTGCATAAAACGCTGTGTGAGGAGCGTCCTCCTTGGCCATCTTGATCTGGTTGTAGCCCGAATACGCATCCATGAAGCTCAACAGCTCATGTCCCGATGTGGCATCCACCAACTGGTCGATTCTCGGGAGTGGGTAACATTCCTTCGGTTCAGGTCGCAGAAATCCACACACATCCGCCATTTCCCATTAGTCTTCTTCACCAGTACTGGATTAGCGACCCAAGTCTGGAATCGGAGCTCTTTAATAAACCCAGCGTCGAGCAACCTGCCCACTTCCTGCTGGATCGCGATCTTCTTATCTGTGCCCATCGGAAGCCTTTTCTGCGTGATAGGTTTGATCGCGGGATCTATCTTCAGCTCGTGTATGATCACATCGGGGCTGATTCCTGGCATATCGCTCGGGGACCAGGCAAACAGCTCCTTGAACTCTTTCAGCAACTCAATCAATTTTTAGGCTGACTCCTCAGTCAGAGCAGACCCGATTTTCACCTTCCTCTGGGGTCCATCGATCTCAACTTCTTTTAAATCTTCTACGGGGGCGGGACGCCCAAACTCCTCTCTAGGATCTGTATCTGTCTGGAGGACAGTCATGGCCTCTCGTCTCCTCCTTCGGGTGGCGTTAACATAACATTTTCGGGAAGCTACCTGGTCACCCTTGACCTCTCCGACTCCGTGGTCGGTCGGGAACTTCATCTTCTGGTGCACTGTCGAGGCAACTGCCATCAGGGGGTTGATGGTGGTTCTCCCGATAATCGCGTTGTAAGTCCCTGCGGAATCAACTACCACGAACTCCACGTTCCTCCTTTCTGATTTCCACCCGCTACCGAATTCTACTGGTAAGGTGATTACTCCTAGCGGATAGGAGGTAGAACCAGAGAACCCGACCATCGGGAAGTTTGCCTCCTTCAGATCTTTCTTCATTTTTCCCATAGCCTCCAGCGCATCCATAAATAGAATATCGGAGGAGCTCCCTCCGTCGATCAGAATTCGCTTCATATCGTACCCATCTACATCAAAGGTCACAACCAAGGCGTCATCGTGCGGAGTCTCCACGCCTATGAGATCCTCCGACGAAAAGGAAATCACCATCTCTTCCTTCAGGGTCCAGGATCGAGACCTCTTACCTAGCACCACAGCCGTAGGAATTCTAGAGGCGTAAACCTCCCGAGAGGACGAGGTATCACCTCCAGCAGCAAATCCTCCGTGAATCACATTAATGGTGCCCCGTCGTTCTTTGCGGGCACCGGACGGCTCCGGATCGGACCTCTTCTTCTTTGGGGACCGATCGCGGGATCGAGAACGGGACCGCGATCGGGACCGAGAGCGGGATCGACACCACTTATCCCCGACGAACTCCTTGAGCTTCCCCTTCTGGATCAGTTATTCGATCTCCTTCTTCAGCTCCCGACAATGGTTGGTGTCGTGACCATTTGCGCGGTGAAATCGACAGTAGCGATCCGTGCGGGATCATAAGAATTCTCCATCCTTCTTTGGGGGATACCTGGAGATACCTTGTCGTTCCATGACCGTTAGTAACTCCGCCATGGAGCAGTTGAGAGGAATGTCGAGATCCTCCCGCTTGTCCTTCCTTAAAGAACGTCTATCATCTCTCCGATCAGAGCGGCCTCGATTCCGACTGCCCTCGGGTTTACCCTTTGACTTACGATCGTCGAAAGGTTTAACCGACTGCTTCCCTTTATTCGACTTCGGGGGCTCCAGCTCTCCAGCGGCTATCTTCGACTCCTGGACATCGATTTGCCGTTTCACCCTCTTCTGTAGTGCCTCCATATTCCACACGGCTTTCTCAGCCACGCTATAAATTAGGTCGGAACCATAGGGGGCCGTTAGGTTCCGAATGAAGGTACGGATGGTCTCACCCTCCGAGATCTCCTCATCAATCTCCGCCACACTGGCAGTGTATCGCTGGTAATAGTGTGCCAGCGATTCGTCGGGCCTTTGTACCACCTGGGTCAGGGACCTCACACTCTTCAGCAAACGTCTACGACCCTGGTACTGCTGAATGAACCGGTCGTGCATATCTGCCCAGCAAGTGATGCAGCCTGGAGGCAGACTAAAGAACCAGGTCAGGGCTCTTTCTCCAAGTGTGTTCAGGAACAGCGTACACACTATATCTTCATTCGGGGCCCTTCCCAGACACGCCATGAGGTGCTTCTGGACATGACGAACCGGATCTCCTTCGCCATCGTATTCCTTTATCGTGGGGATACCCAGCCCTGGCGGGGCTAGGGTGTCTATGAGTCGAGGAACGAATGGATGAGTAGATCGATCCATCAGCTCCGACACCAGTGGCTTCTGCTCTCCCATGCAGATGTTCACGATCTTTACCACATGATCGGGGGTGATGGGACCATTCAGGGGAATGGTCCTGTGCTGTACTGGTCCTGGCCCATCAACCACGAATCTTTCTGGCTGAATGGACACCCTACTCCCGTCCTGGCCTCGGGGCGGAGCCTCCCGTACGTTCCGAACCTCTGCTGGTGGGGGCGCTTCTTCTAACGGGGGCATCTCCTCCTGTCTCCTCGCAGCCTCTCTCCGATCCAAGAGAGCCTCCACGGCCGCCAAAAACATAGGCATGGCTTCTGCCACAGCCCTTGTCAGGTCCGTAGCTGGGGGAGCCTCCTGCTCCCTATTGCCCTGGTGCTGAGCGGAAATCTCTTCGGGACCTTCATTATGCCCCCCTGTCTGGGAGAGCTCAGCAGCGGGATGGTTCTGGTTTTCCTCCTGTTCTGGTAGTGAATTCAGAGTCGTCGCAGCGGGGTGACGGGAACCACCAGATTGTCCTTGCCTTCTTTGCTTGCCAGCCGCCATTGAACGAGTAGAAGGCATATCAGCTTTTTGTTAGATTCCCACAGACGGCGCCAATGTTGGATCACGGTGGAACTCCGGTACGGTCTTTGACGGCGATCCTAGCTCCTTCGCTCCACGCAATCCTGCAAGAGGGGATAGACCGGGCGGTGACCCAGAATCCCTCTCCGATGCTTAAATGAGTATCTCGTACGGACTTGCAAGCAGTAATCTCAAGTAATGTATTTCAACGTAAGTGATCTGAGGTGACCTCTTGCCCTTTTATAGGCGAAGTGATACCTCAGTTACCTGGTGAACCATTAGGGGTGGTTAGCCCGTATCCTGCGTATCTCGGGTGTGATCCCGCCTATCTAGGCCATGATCTCGCTTATCTCGGCCACGCCCCGCGTATCTCGGCCACGCTCCGTGTATCTTAACCACGTTCGGCGTATCTCGGCCACGCCCCGCGTATCTCGGCCTTATCCTCTGATAATGAGTCCCGACTAACATCGGGGACTCCAGAGTTATCTCGTTGTGTCACCGCTCGGGGCCCCTCGTCATCGTGACAGGGCCTATTGTTCTCAGGGATTCGTCATCGGGGCCTACTCAGAGGCATCTCGTCAGGAGCGTTCAGCTCGCTTGTCAGGTCCGGCTCTGTCGGGACCTCTCATCCTCGGGCTCCCTTCGTCGGGATCCTTTGTCTGGGCCATCTTGGCCTTCGTTTAGGGCCCACCGGGCCTATTTGCCGTTTCCTCACCGTTAAAGGGCCTAACGGCTGTAGTCGAACCCATTAGGCGGTACCAACATCTTCTCTCTTATAGCCATGATACAGTCGTGTGCATCGCATGCTATAAGACGTTCTCTCACCATCTCACTCCACGCCTCGTAATCCATACCATCCAGACTGCATGGTTTATAAAAGCGTACCGACCCAGCCATTAAAAACTAACACATTGATAATCATGCAAAGTTAGGAAGACAACAACATTTTGACAGAATTGCAAACATCAGATTATCTATTAAGATGGAATACGATGAATAGTGATCCTTCAGTCACTAAACCAAACCGACCGCCAGTAAACCGAGGGAAGGGGGTGTTGTGAAAGAGTTCACACCATTGTCGTCTTCAATCCAATAGATCAGTCTTTTGAAAAAAAAATGGTTATTATGTTGCAAATTACCGGAACAAAAATTTTCATAATAAGCATACCCGATCTTGGCTTTCCCAATGCCCTTTTTATTTAAAAGAATTATACGATAATTTACGCATGCATAAAACTATATCACGCCATTAACAACGAACAAACCAAACAACATGCTTACGCGTCATGCGTCTAATGTTCCTAGCATACATAATTCTACGTAAAGTAAATTATCACATGCTTTTAGTCCTAAACATTCTAGCATACGTTTCAAAACATGAAATTTCGCACACATCATGCATAATTGGCGACTGGAATTTTCGGTTTTGAAAACCTTTCGAAAATATTAGGGGTTGTTTTGCAATTCATGCTTATAATCAATCATGCGAAATTTCTAGACATGGATTCTAGGCACTTTCAATCAGCATAGCATGTTTATCCTATTGCAGAATCAATATATTTAAATCCCAGAGCTCAATGCTCGCAATATATATTATCCAGCTAGCTTGACTAAGTCAAGACGACAGTTCTAATATATGTTGCAGAAAGTAAACAATTGCAATGAGGCCCACTAATTTAATCCAGTCCCAAAAACATGCATATCTGAGATCCATCCCCATAATCGTAACCAGGCATTAGGGTTTTAACCGAAAAAGTATTAGAAACGCTAACCCTAAGAGCACTGTTTAGGTTAATTTTAAAGTTCGAAAATGTTTTGGATTTAAAATTTGACATCCTATTTTATTGAACATTTTAAAATATCCGAAAATTTTAAAATTTGGTTCGGTCCATTTTAAAAATCCGGTTCGAGTCGGTCCGATTTTAAAATCCGGTTTGGTCCGAAACGGTTCAATAAAATAAGACAGTGGTTCGGTTCATCACTCAAAACCGGTTTGGTTAGGTTCTACTTAATTGCTCCGGTTTGACCACCTGAAAAAAGGTCCACCCGATTAATAAAACCCGAATTGGTTTAACCCGCTCCGGTTTAGCAATTGGACCGGCCCATAAACCCTAGGGTTCGGCCGAAATATATCTTGTGGGCTAAGTAGGGTTTTAAAATCCACTAAAAACTTAACTTAGCCAACAAGAAATATTAATTATATAAAATAATTTCCAATATTTCTAATATATATATATAATTCGGCACATATTTAAACATATATATAAATATTGTCAAGATTCTATCCTTAAGATGTAAATCAATTAACAATATAAACATATATATAAAAATTTCGGCCATGCTTACATATATATATATATATATATATATATGTATGTATAATTATTGTCAAATATATCTTTAGGGATTAAAATATATGTAGACAATATATTTTCTTAATCTTTTATAGCAACTAAATCTATCAATATATATTAACCCTATCTATTATCTATATAGAGCATTGATACAAAAGCCGACAGTTGCGTTCCTCATTGTTCCGACTTGTGAGTAAGTGGCACAACTTGTAATTATTAACACCTTTGAGGCCATATTCACATCACTCACATTTCGACATATCATGGAACACCAAGTCGGAACTAGAATCAATTTCCATCTATATATATATTGATAGTTAATATATATTTCAATATTATATTGTGAACATATCCATATTTCCAACTTATAGATATGTTGTTACCATTAATTAAAATTAAAATATGGAAATTTATATCTTTTTATATTTGTGCCGATTTTTTTTTAAATTACTTGGTGGCCAAGAAAATTATTTTTTTTACCTAAAATACCCCTAGGGTTTTCAGCACAAACATGTTTAGTTGAAAAAGTTGTCAAATTTTAAGATCAAACTCTATCATGATCATGAATCCAAAAAGTGTTCATGATAAAACTCATCGTGTTCTTGAAGTTCATGAACATCAAACTCAAATTTAAACTAAATTTTCGGTTTTGATCTATAAAAACATGTAAATTCCGAATATTTTAAGTTTTTAAACATCAAACACATGTTTTCTTGTTTAAATTTTCAGAAATACTTTGTGTTCATAAACAAAAAATTTCGATTTTTGTAAAAATTCAAGAACATCAGTTTATCAAAAAAAATTAAGAACTCCTAACACAGGCTCTGATACCACTGTTGGATTACGGAGACGTAATACTACGGAAGGCTAAACATGTACATGCAATTAATCTAACTATGCAGCGGAATAATGTACACATACCTCAATAGCTTTCCTGCCCAAGAACGATGTGGAGGGAATTCTGATCCTCCGGTCGGAACCCGTACAAGTTCTTCGTGAGAAGAAGTCCTACGCGGTATAAGCTCCATAGCAAATCCTCTGATCGATTCTTCAACGGGGACAGAACCTCGGACTGAGATGATGGTGCTGAATTTTCACTACTAAGGGGTGAGAGGGTTCCTCACAAGTTCCTCAATGGAGGTACTTCTTAATTAGATTGATGTCTAAAACCCCTTAGGTGAGTCCCCTATTTATAGGATTGGTGGAGTGGACAAAAGTCCACTCCAACCAATGTGGGACTAGGTCCGGCCGAACCACAAATTAAGGAGGGGAGGCCCAATTTTTTGGGCCTCCCATGTCAATTAGGAATTAGGTCAAGCCCAATTAACCTAATGTGACATTTACCAAATTATCTTGGATAATATCATTAATGTTAACGGGCTACCAATGCGCCACGTCACCATATGCTAACAAAACAGACATAACGTTAGTATTTTAATTAGTCGAAATAAACATCAACTAAAAGTGTAATGATAGAGAGTCAGACATTATTTTGTCATGCCAAATTCCGAAATCAGATACAATGGCACTACATGTAATTATTTCCAACTTTGATTGTACACTTGGAATCAACTCAGCCGGACTTTGAAAACCTAATTTTGAATAATATAAATGTCTCCCATTTGGCCAAAAATACAAATTAATATGTCCCATTAATTTATTAGAAGGAGAGAGATAAGTATTGGAAAATGGGGGGAAATTCGAAATAATTTGGAATTTTTGAATTTCCAAATTTTCGCCCTACCTTTAATCGGCTATATATTAAACTAATTTGGAGGCTCTCTCATTCAGCCACAAAGTGCCTCCTCCATTCGTCTTGCTTTCCTTGTCCAGCGGTCGAACGGCCACATCAACAGTCCGGTTAAACGCCAAAGTCAGGTGAAATCTCAAGCTGCATCCCCTCCCATCCATTTTTTCCGCCTAATACCCTGTTGACTATGTTAATCCATGTTATGTCTCAGTTGTTCGTTTTCCCGGGTTTTAACAACTTAGTTTAGTGTCTAAAAGACCACACAAGCATCCAAAGTCATGTGAAATCTCAAGCTCCCATCATTTTCTCTTCTTCATGTCCATAACTGAGCACAAAATCTTGAAAGTGGTAGAAAATAGTTGCAAGAATGATAAAAATGAAAACATTGCAGCTGATTTTATCGAATCCACTGCAAAGTTTCCATTTTTATCATTCTTCTAACCATTTTCCACCACCTTCCAGCCTTTGTGCTCAGTTGTAGACCTTATGTGACGTTTTCCATGTTGAATATTATTGGTTTGCATATTCTGAAGTGTTGTTGGATTTGGCTGCCACAAGTTATATATGTCAAAGTATAGACAACTGTTATGTCAACATACGTTTTAGTTTCAAAGAAAGTTGTAATTCTATGTAAACTCAATATGTAAAATGTGTTATCAATGTATGAATGATTTTTTTGGTTACATTAGTTGTTGTCCAACGCTAAACATACACTAAACGAAATAAAAGTATAATCCTGAAAGCATCATGCAGGAACTTCCTCGCAGTACCTAATTCCATCAATTTGACTTAAACCCAGCCGATTCTAAATGTGTTGTGTCGAAACAGTATATGGTATGCCAACAACTCGCTATTAGCAATGGAAATGTGCGGTGCTAAAATTAACTTTCAGGATTTGCCGACATTACGGTGAAGGCAACATATAGCAGCTCATCTGAACACTTATAAAACATCTATTTGATCTGAACTAATCAACACCAAAGCATAACTTTGGAGTTACATATGGTGGTGCTGAACAACACAATTTGAATTAACCAAACACCGACTCAAAAGACTACCTTTGGCATCAGGTACTGGGTTGGTAAATGTCCACAACGAATAATCGTAAATGTCTCCCGTAGTAGTTTTTCGGGTCCAAGTCGGAACAACTAAGACGCCATACTGCAACGAGGTTATGCAACTGCAATAGAAGGTTTCAGTATTAACGGAATGAGTGACTAAATGTGTGTAATTAACGTCTGCCTAACAGGAGTCTAAGGGCTTTCATTGGAAACGAAACATCTGCTACTAAACACGCATATTCAGTAGCAGGAGGATGCACCTCCCTAGGACGGCTTTAGCACCGGCCAATTAGAGTCCAGAGGGCGGCAGCGCAGCCTCCCAGGCCTCCGCTGCAATCCTTTAAACGGTAGGACTTCGGTCGGAAATTTTAATGACGGACTTAACGCACCGTCCTCTTCCCGACCGATTTTGTTCCTCAACAAATATTTTCGGCCGTTTTTTCTCGTCAGGAACGTTTCCGACCGAGTACCTGCTATCGTTTTTACGAGAAGCTCTTCAGACGGAAACCAACCGGAACAGGCCTTTCCCGTTCACTTTCCGACCGATTTGGCTCGTAGGAAAAGTCGATTTTTCTTGTACTGTGAGTTATTTGACTCGTTATATCCCTGTGACAATTTTACTCGAGAAAACACCTTGTGTCAAAATTCATTGTAATTGAGGAGATATTCATGTAGTGTGAGCTTTGTGAAAATGTGCAACCTAATAGCTACTAATTGAACTTTGAGAAATTTACTTGTTAGGTGAGTTATGATGTTACGTATGCACGGACGTATCATAATATATTAGAGGGTTAACATGTCTTTTGGTCCAACGTCTTTTTTTTTTTTTTTGCCTAGTTTTGGTACTATATGTTTGACAACTTTTGGCTTTTAGTCCATCCGTTAGTTGACCGTTAGTGTTAAACTAACGGTCAACTAACGGATGGGCTAAAAGCCAAAAGTTGTCAAACATATGATACCAAAACTAAGAAAAAAAAAGGGTTAATAACCTATGAAAGGTCTGAACTATCACCCATGTTAACGGGAGAGGTCTGAAATTTAAAAAGTTAATAACAGAGGTCTGAAATTTCTGTTTTGTTGATAACAGCGGTCTCCGTTAGTTTTTTCCGTTAAAACTAACGGAAGTTGGTCACATGCCTGGCATGTGACCGGAAATAAAATAAATTTCCAAAAATGCCCTTCTATCAAGTGTGCCCCTCACATGCTTGGAGTGAAAAGACCAAAATGCCCTTGAAGCCACCACGGTACTCCGGCGACCACCAATCGTACTCCGGCGACCACCACCAAGGCTCCGATTGGGCCAAAATCGGAGCGACCGGCCCCGATTGGGCTCCGATCGGAGCTTTTTTGCTGAGGTGGTGGCCGGAGTCGGGTCGCCGGAGCCGAGCTGGTGGTGGTCGGAGTCGAGGTGGTGGTCGCCGGAGTCGGGTGGTGGTGGCCGGAGTCGGGTGGTGGTCGCCGGAGTCGGTTGGTTTTAATTTGACTTTAGGGGTAAAATTGTCATTTCACATTTCCTTAAATAAGATATTAAATAAAACAAAATATTAAAGGGGCAAAAATGTCATTTCACACAATTCTGTTAAATTTAACCTTAAAAATGGACGGAAAACCTCAAATCAACAAAATTGAAATTTCAGACCTCTGTTATTAACTTTTTAAATTTCAGACCTCTCCCGTTAACATGGGTGATAGTTCAGACCTTTCATAGGTTCTTAACCCAAAAAAAAAGATGTTGGACCAAAATCCAAAAGTCGTCAAAGATGTTGGACCAAAAGACTTGTTAACCCTAAATTAAACCGAATTATTAAAACATTTTAGCTAAAACATTTCATATTTTTCTAACTAGCTGTAGGGGGTGTAAACGAGTCAAGCTACTCGTGAGCTGCTCGAGATCGGCTCAGTCGATATTCGAATCTCTAAATTTCGAGTCTAGCTTTTACTGAAGCCGAGTCGAGTTCGAGTGGTACTCGATTCGAGAGGATCGCGAGCCTAATCGAGCTTTTTTCTTTTGGCTATTCGAGTCGAGTTCGAGTTTTTCGAGCTTTAAATAATAATTATATATATGTATATATTGAGTTCAGGTCAAGTTCGAGCCAAAGGCCTAATCGAGTCGAATCTGAGCTCGAGTTAATGTGCACTATTTATTATTCAATTGAAAAAATTTCACCTTATCGAGCCAAGCTCGAACTCGTCGAATACGGCACCGAGTCGACTCGTTTACGCCCATAGCTAGCGGTTACGAAATTAGTTTTTTATATATATATATATTTACGTTGCTTTCGCAAGTTCGGACCGGGAGCGTTAAGGTTAAAGTCATCTCCAAGAGACTTGTTAACCCTAAATTAGACCGAATTATTAAAACATTTTAGCTAAAACATTTCATATTTGTCTAACTAGCTGTAGGGGGTGTAAACGAGTCAAGCTACTCGTGAGCTGCTCGAGATCGGCTCAGTCGATATTCGAATCTAGCTTTTACTGAAGCCGAGTCGAGTTCGAGTGGTACTCGATTCGAGAGGATCGCGAGCCTAATCGAGCTTTTTTTCTTTTTGCGGTTACGAAATTAGTTTTCTTTTTATATATATTTACGTTGCTTTCGCAAGTTCGTACCGGGAGCGTTAAGGTTAAAGTCATCTCCAAGGGAGCATCTCCAGCGGGTTTCGACATCAGTTCGCCCACGGGGAACACAAGTCGCTTTACCAGTTGGTCCAAGTTAACACTTAAAAATATGCCAAGTTTAAAATAAATAAAATATTTTAAGGGGTCAGCGGGTCAACAAGCTGAAACTGGCGGCTCCAAATTGACCTCTCATTTTACTTTACAAATGAAGAAGCTGTCAAGTAGGGGAGACTGGAGAGTCGGAAGGAATCATAATCCATAACGATTACGAAAACCCCATCCCATTATATTATTTATTGATCACCTAACCATTTGTTTCTTCCAACACACAAATCTGTTCATCGGAAATCCCAAAGATTTCCTCCACCAGGTGCGTGCTCTACAGTACCTACCGCTACCGGAGTTATCTTATCCATGCATTTCTTCTGAGTTCATATATTACCGCTCTTTCTACGTCTTCTTGCATATACTTACTCCATCACTGTTGTCCTTGAGTGATGATACATCGCAAGTTGCCTCTGTTAATGTCCTTCCTGCTGTCTTTCATATGCTTTCATTCGATTGTAGTGGGTGTGTTGATTGATTGTCGTTTTACTCCGACGCTATGTATTCTTCCGTATATCTGTTAAGTTTTAACAGTTCTGTTGAGTTAGTCATGACCTAGCTAGCTGTATGAATTTTCTAGCTGCAAATGAAACGGGTACGCATCCGGGTCTTTCCTAGTGTTAGAATTGCATAAGATTGATAAACTATGTGCTGAACTCAACTGGGTTTTGGAGATTCTTAGCATCCTAGCCTTACATTGGAAAGGGTTTGATTCATACTACTAGAATATCTTTTATGGCAGTAGAACCAATTGAATTTGAAGCACCTCTAACCCTCTATGTGTTCCAAATGTTATATCCGTGGTCCTTTGTTAAAGGATTGAGTTTTAGTAGTTGTAATGCATGTATGTGTACCCATCCAATTATGATGAGTTAAATATGCAATTTTGAGGTTTTCTTCATCAATCTTTCTAAGCAGAAGACGTGATGGCTGATAAACTGTTTGATGATCTGGTGGAATCTGTTGCCGAGAACCTTCCGAAGCAGAAGGGTGCATCATTTTTGCAAGAACAGCTATCAGATTCAATTGGTTCTCAATATAAGAGGCTGTTTGGACGCCAGAAGCCCGTGCACCACATTCTCGGAGGAGGAAAATGTATGCAGCGTTTTGTCGATATATTTGTTTTGAATGTTTCAATAAAACTAAGACAATCTCTCAAATCTGTGCAGCTGCCGATGTCCTACTGTGGAGGAACAAGAAAATCTCGGGTGGTTTCCTGGGTGGGGCAACGGTAATTTGGGTGATCTTTGAATGGCTTAACTATCATTTTCTAACAATGGTTTGCTTTGGACTGGTTCTCGCATTGCTTGCTCAGTTTCTGTGGGCAAATGCTTCTGGATTCCTAAACAGGTACATAACTCTCTATCTCTTGATTCACTCTACCATGATGGTTGGGTTTTGATACAAATACATTGTTGGACATATCATGTTGACAGGAGGCGGTCATCATCGGAAGTTCCTCGTCTTGTTCTACCCGATGAGGTATTTGTTAACATTGGCAGGTCGGTTGGTAGTGAGGTTAACCGAGCTTTGCTATTTGTACAAGATGTTGCAACTCAGGGGAACCTGAAACAATTTCTAATGGTATGAAATGAAACAGAACACTCCCTAGTCGCAGTTAATGGCCAAAAAAGAAAAACAAGTTTTCATTGAAGTTGATGTTTTATTATTTGTAGGTGGTTGGTATCTTATTCTTTGCTGGTGTGATTGGGAGCTGGTGCAACTTTCTAACTGTTCTATATCTTGGTAAGATATTTAACAAAACACATCAAATATAATAATGGCTATAGAGATATTTGATTTTCTCATCAACATTTTAGTATATATTGAAAGTAGAAACAATGTTGTGGTGGTGAAGGTTTCGTTGCTGCACATACCCTGCCTGTACTGTACGAGAAAAATGAAGAGCAAGTAGACAGCTTTGTGTACCATGTGTTTGGTCAGATGCAACACCACTACAAGAAGGTGGATACTAGCTTCCTTAACAAGATCCCCATGGGTAAGTTCATGGGCAACAAGTACGAATAACTAACTATGTTTGTAGCAATTTGTGTTGTGTTGTGTGTAGCTAGCTGCTACTGCTAGCGTAGCGGCAGTATGTTATGTTGTTAATTAGAGACTTAGAGAACCAAATTGCTGTCGAGGCTGTGTTGGTTCAGCAATAGCAATAAACTGTGTTGTTTAGTGTGTTATTATTATTATAATCTGAAAGAATGAGCACAGATCACCAGGGCGACCCAAGAACCGCTACGACAGTGCGTTTGATCGATTAAGTGTTAAAGACCCAATTCATATTGACACTTGAAAGAGATCTCCTCGTCCGATTTGAACCCAAATGACCCACGACTGACTGGTTTATGTTCATCTAATCTGACTCAACTTTAGTAGAGGCCGGTGTTTTTTTTGTTGGGTAATAACTTATATATTTTATTGAAACTGAGTGAGATTACAAAACATATTAAGATGGTAGCTACGATGGGATGGAGGCCGGCTGATTCTGAACCAAAAACTGCAGGAGAGACTGCTGACCTGAATGCCATTTCTGCCCTTAGAGCACTTCCAATAGTAGTGCCTAGTTCCTAGTTCCATGTTGTAAATTTATTATTGTAGAAAGTGCCTAGTGCCATTTACTGTTGGTCCCTACTAGTAATGATTAAATTGGCACTTGCATTTTCAATAGGAGTGCCTTGTTCCAAAATGGGAGTGCCTAGTTCCAATTTTTGCCACTGGACACTGACTAAGCGCCACTAGGCGTGACTAGAATTACTAATATTACCGTTTTGCCATTATTGAGTGAATAGTGAAATGGGACAGTGCCTACTAGTAGGAACTCCCAAGTTACTGTTCATGTCGGTGCCAACTTTTTAATATTATTTTATTCGATTGTGTTGCTCATCTCTTTGATTGTATATATATTCGGTTACGCTAAGTCAGATAGACAAGAGCCGTAATCAGTCATTTTGAATATTATGTAACATAAATAACGACACGAACCAAAATTACTACTTTTTAACTTTGAATCAATTTCGAAATTTCCATATCTAATTTGTTTATATGTTACCATGTTGAATAACCGTTAATTCTAAATTTTGAAATAGTATAACATTTCAAATTATTAAATATGGAAAATAATTACTACAAAATATTATATTATTTTAATGCATATATATTTTTATATATTTTACGTATTATATTATATTATATTATTATATGAAAGAAATATATCTTTTACGATAAATTATTATAAAAATTATACTTTTAGAATGATGTATATATAATATATTTCTAATTTACATATATTTAAAATCATATATAAAAACACATGATTAATGCAATAATCAATTTACTAATATGATCATGGATGTACATAAACGTGAATATGTTGATGATGTTGAATTAATATATGTCAATCAACGTATAACAGATATACACTGATTATGGTGAAATAATAGATTCAATGAATTTGATTGATCAATGTTATTATATCAACAATTATACTTATCAATCATTCTGCATGCCGCATGGGGATTGCACCTAATAGTAATTTTACATTGGTCAAGTAACGTATAATTATTGCAATTAATTGACAATAGAGAACTATGGATATGCACGAACCGGTCGGGCCCGAATATGTTCCGAACTGGATTGGTACTAATTAAAACAGTATGGTCCGGTCTGGACTGAATTTGAAATTAGCACTAAAAATTCTGGACCGATTTTGGACTGGATCTGTAAAAAAAGTCTGGTTCGGTTCAAAACTGGTCCGACCCATTTTCCTATACAAATTTACCCTAATTAAAAAAAAAAAAAAAACGAAAAACTGATCCTCCGACAAAACTGATCCAGTTAAAAACCAGTTCAAAACAGTCTGGTCCAGTCAAAAATCAATTTTTTGAGAAGTATATTACTGGTTTTGGTCTGGTTCTCCTCTCGCATAATTGGTCTGTTTGGATCCGGTCCAGTCTATACCAGTTCCGAACCGACCGGCCCGGTTATTTTCTTATCCCAATAGAATGTTATTTTTTATTAAAAAATTCAATTACATTTTTATAATTTTGTATATATTTTTCCCTTTTTTTTAATTAAAACATCTAATACTTGAATCTCATTATTTATTCATGTCCGTATTTGTAAAAAAATATGAATATATAATTTATATATAATTTATATATAATGCAAAAATTATATTTGAATTATGAAATTATGTGGGTCCCAATGTAGAAGTGGAACTTGGCCTCCACTACTAGAGAGAGTGCCAATTTTACAGTGCCATTTACTGTAGCAAATACTGTAGCAGTGCCACTTTGATGAGTTGGCAGTGACGTGGCTGCTGATGTGGAGGCACTAGGCACTTCCTATTGGAAGTGCTCTTAGAGCACTTCCATTAGCAACTGCTAGTGCCTCCACATCAGCAGTCACGTCACTGCCAACTCATCAAAGTGGCACTGCTACAGTAAATGACACTGTAAAATTGGCACTCTCTCTAGTAGTGGAGACCAAGTTCCACTTCTATATTGGGACCCACATAATTTCACAATTCAAATATAATTTTTGCATTATATATAAATTATATTCATTATATATAAATTATATATTCATATTTTTTTACAAATACGGACATAAATAAATAATGAGATTCAAGTATTAGATGTTTTAATTAAAAAAAATAGGGAAAATATATACAAAATTATAAAAATGTAATTAATTCTTTTAATAAAAATTTACATTTTTTTGAGTTAGTCAAAATTTATCAATTGTGAATCAAATATATGGGTTCCAAACAAACCAATTATGCGAGAGGAGAACCAGACCAAAAACCAGTAATATACTTCTCAAAAAATTGATTTTTGACTGGACCAGACTGTTTTGAACTGGTTTTTAACTGGATCAGTTTTGTCGGAGGATCGGTTTTTGTTTTTTTTTTAATTAGGGTAAATTTGTATAGGAAAATGGGTCGGACCAGTT
The DNA here is from genome assembly GCA_036873135.1 of Clarkia xantiana subsp. parviflora. Classification (NCBI taxonomy): domain Eukaryota; kingdom Viridiplantae; phylum Streptophyta; class Magnoliopsida; order Myrtales; family Onagraceae; genus Clarkia; species Clarkia xantiana. The sequence continues at coordinate 17,677,730 of JAPTYO010000001.1, forward strand.
TTGAACCGAATCAGACTTTTTTTACAGTTCCAGTCCAAAATCGGTCCAGAATTTTTAGTGCTAATTTCAAATTCAGTCCAGACCAGACCATACTGTTTTAATTAGTACTAATCCAGTTCGGAACATATTCGGGTCCGACCGGTTCGTGCATATCCATAGTTCTCTATTGTCAATTCATTGCAATAATTATACGTTACTTGACCAAGGTAAAATTACTATTAGGTGCAGTCCCCATGCGGCATGCAGAATGATTGATAAGTATAACTGTTGATATAATAACATTGATCAATCAAATTCATTGAATCTATTATTTCACCATAATCAGTGTATATCTGTTATACGTTGATTGACATATCTTAATTCAACATCATCAACATATTCACGTTTATGTACATCCATGATCATATTAGTAAATCGATTATTGCATTAATCATGTGTTTTTATATATGATTTTCAATATATGTAAATTAGAAATATATTATATATACATCATTCTAAAAGTATAATTTTTATAATAATTTATCGTAAAAGATATATTTCTTTCATATATATATATAATATAATATAATACGTAAAATATATAAAAATATATATGCATTAAAATAATATAATATCTTGTAGTAATTATTTTCCATATTTAATAATTTGAAATGTTATACTATTTCAAAATTTAGAATTAACGGTTATTCAACATGGTAACATATAAATAAATTAGATATGGAAATTTCGAAATTGATTCAAAGTTAAAAAGTAGTAATTTTGGTTCGTGTCGTTATTTATGTTACATAATATTCAAAATGACTGATTACGGCTCTTGTCTATCTGACTTAGCGTAACCGAATATATATACAATCAAAGAGATGAGCAACACAATCGAATAAAATAATATTAAAAGTTGGCACCGACATGAACAGTAACTTGGGAGTTCCTACTAGTAGGCACTGTCCTACTTCACTATTCACTCAATAATGGCAAAACAGTAATATTAGTAATCCTAGTCACGCCTAGTGGCGCCTAGTCAACGTCCAGTGGCAAAAATTGGAACTAGGCACTCCCATTTTGGAACAAGGCACTCCTATTGAAAATGCAAGTGCCTATTTAATCATTACCAGTAGGGACCAACAGTAAATGGCACTAGGCACTCTCTACAATAATAAATTTACAACATGGAACTAGGCACTACTATTGGAAGTGCTCTTAAAGACTTATTTTGATATCTGATTTCTGCTTTCATTTTCAATGATGATTATTTACTCAGATTAATTAATATATGGATTTAAAACGATATAATTGAAAGAGTTTTCGGGTCACTTTGAATTTTATTTCTTCACATTTGCAGGAGGAAGGGAATAAGTATGTCAAGCAACGTAGAAAACAGTGTTATCAGAACGGACCGGGTAGCGAACCAGCAAGGCGTCCGGTTTCCCGGTCCGACCGTTTTGTCTCTTCCCTTCTCTTTCTCTGACCTGAGCCCATCTCTTTTTCATTCCTGCAACCCGCAGCAACTTAACATGAATGGATGGATGTAACAAAGGCCCATTAGAAATCCTCATCAGAGAGCATCATACCAGCCTTGCTCCTTGTGATTAGATCTGTCAAAACGGGTCAACCCGTGACCCGCAACCCGCGGGTCACTGACCACCCGACCCGTGATTGACCCGGGGGTCACCACGGGTCAGGATCGCAGACCCGTACTCGGGATCCCGGGTCACAGGTTGACCCGGGTCTGACCCGTGACCCGGGTCACTCTGCAGTAAAAAAAAATTGTGCTTAAAATGGATTTTTTTCACGACAACAAAAGGTTCTGTCGTCAGATAAGTAAGTTTTGCCTTTTGAACCCGCTAACGCAAGGAGGTTGCCTTTGAATCTCCGGACACGTTCAAGATTGAGAGTAGCTAGCTCATCAAGAACCGGGTATATCTACATCTCAAGTTCTTTCAACTATCAAACCCGAAAAGATGTAGCTTTATCATATATTCACTCATTTAATTTCTGAAGTATTTCATTTCATCAAAATAAATGAGAATCCTGCATGTCTTTGACACAACTGTGAGATATATATGAGAAGGGTCCAAACATAAGGTTGCTCAAACTTACTTATCTGACCGAACTAAAATTTTCACAAAATCGATTATGTTGTCGACTCAACCCCACACTCCTCAGTAAAAGACTTGGAAATTCTTAATCAATACAAAACGACAATAAAAAGCAGCAAGCATGCTAAAATCTTGAAGATTCAAGTTTCAACTGAGAAAGTAAAATAAGGGGAAAAAAAGAGTTAGAAGGCGGAACGGGTCACAGGGTCATACAATAAAACCCGTACCCGGCCTGATTTGAACGGGTCATTTACGGGTCAACCTGTAAATGACCCGTTACTAAAATATGCTTACCCGGACCCGACCCGTGAACGGGTCGTTTACAGGTCATTTACGGGTCACGGGTTAAATTGACAGGCCTGCTTGTGATTGATTCTTCTCTCAGAAAGAGTCGGAGGTGTCTTTGTTTGAGTTTTGGGTCTTGCAAAACTGTCGATGGTCCCCAATATATAGTCAATCGGTCAGCAGTAGCAGCAGCCCCTTGTTGAATATTCATCGGAATCCCCGAACGCAGCATCCCTTCCAAGATCCCTCGAGAAAAACAACTCCAATTCTGCGCACCCAATGACACTCCTTTCCTCAATTAGATCTCGAGAAAAATGATAGAATTTAAGATCATGAAGAAAGCTTGGATTTTTTCTAATTATTATTATTAGTTAAGTTTATTCCCTCCCTTCCAATAGCACAACCTTCGGCCGGCCCCATTCCTCACTTCCGTTCTTCTTCCCTTTCCCCCACTCTCCTCCCTCCCTCCCTTCCTTCCCTTGATTGACGATGTAACCAAAAAAGGCAGCAGCAGCAGAGAAGGTCTCCAAAAAGAAGACGATGGAGGAGAAGAAGAAATGCCAAGGCTGATCAGAAGTTGCTCGATCGGTTCTGGGTTGCTCGTGCCCCATGGAGCTTGATCTGAGATTGGCGGCGGTCTATATTTGGATTAGGGTTTCTGTTGATTTTTTTTTTTTGGTAGGTAGTTCAAACTGGCGAACCGGTGAATTGTCCGGTCCGCTGAGAACCGGCCGGTTCTTAGAAGACTGGACTTTCGATTCGGGTTCGCTTACATCCTCCGGATTTGCTCGAACAGGACCGTTGAAGGCACCGGTTACGGTTCACCGTTCGGACCGCCAGTTCGGTCCGGTTCTGATAACACTGATAGAAAGCATTATTTCTGATGCAATAAATCGTTATACTTATACGAGGGCAATCAATTAGAAAGCTCTATGTCACTCTGATCAGTCTATTCTTTTAGATAATATAGCGCAGGTGTAACACCACTAAAAATATTAGGACCAAAATAGATTTAAATCAGAAATTGAAAAGGTAAATGGAGTTTTTTTTTTTTTTTCAAAACTCACCCAAGAAATCAGGATTTTTCTACCATGCTTTGGGAGCACCATGCTTTTGGTTTTTTTAATACTATGGTGGAGGACAACAGAAAAATAAAAAAATTAATGGCAAAAGCAATAGAAAAATAAAAAAATTAATGGCAAAAGCATGGTGCTCCAAGAACATTGTAGAAAGGTCCAAGAAATCATGATTGATTCAAGGGGAACAATTACTGAGATGGAGAAAATGAATCTGGAAGTAAATTGGTTCTCAAAAGAAAGTATTCAAGCAGAAAGTCAACAAATAAATTATCATTCATCCCTGATATTTCAGGAGACCTATGCCAGGCAGAGGAGTCGAAGATAGAATAGAGGAAGATAGGTCTTGAAGAATTAGACAACATCAGAATTCAGAATACACGATCTAGGACTCTCACTGGTATGTATAAACGATTCTCTCGAAGTTTCACTAAAAAAAATGAATGTCGTTAGGAAACTGCAGAAACTGGCGTGGCTGCCTGTGTTAGAAACCAATTTTACCCAATCTGTTTAATGGGGTCATGTGATGTTAAATTATATTTAATAAGTTTCCAATGGTCACCATGATGACCTAAAACCGATCTCTGTAGAAATAGTTATGGGTCGATGAAATTTCCTCTGTGTTGGATCGTGGTGGAACTCCGGTACGGACATTGACGGCAATCCTAGCTCCTTTGCTCCACGCAATCCTGCAAGAGGGGAGTAGAGGGCAGTGGCCCAGAATCCCTCTCCGATGCTTAACGTAAGTATGGCAGTCAACAAGGCAAGCAAGCAGTATTTTGTGTATGTAAAATGTAACCCTAATCTGGAATAACTTCCCTCCTTTTATAGAGGAAAGGCTATCCCAGTTACCTGATTGGGCGGTTGGATTGTGATCCACTATCCCACGTATCTCGCCGTATATCTTGCCACGTATCTTGCACAGTTATTCGTATCCCACATATCTCGCCCATTATACCACTACTGTAATCGTGGCGAGATTTCCGGGATTGTGCTCTTACTGGCGAGTCTCGATCATTATCGGAGACTCCCAAGTTACATCATTGAGGATTCGGTGTCGGGGAGTGGTGTCAACTCCCACATCGGGACCGACTACGTCCAGGTCCGATGTCTTCGGGGCTCTCCCCTATCGGAGCCATACTTGCTCGGGGCCATTCAATGTCGGGACCTCCTTCAGTCGGAGCCCTTAGCCTTCCAGCAGCCCAGCTCCTGGCCCACCAGGCCTAGTCGCCGTTTGCCAATCGTTAGGGGGCCTAACGGCCTTCGCCATGGCCCATCATTTGCCCCCAAGACGTGAGGGACTTATAGTACGTCGCGTCTTTCAGTATCGGACCCCTCCACATCCCAGTCGGGGGTCTTTATCTGAAACGCTGGAGGCCATTGCCTTACTTCTGTCGGAGGCCTTTGCCTTGGATCTTTCCAAGATCCTTTGGGATCCTGCTTGAATTCGAGGGGTTTTCTTGATCAGACCAGCATTAAATGCTGATAGGAGGTGAAGGAACGTTTCGGGTTCCGCATGCCTGCTTTCTGAAAAAGCACTTTTCAACCACCCGGTACGTCATTACTCTTGTTTTATCTGTCCCATGCGTCCTGACGGTTCAAATTGAAACCGTTTCGCCTTTGTCGAATTGGCACGTTTCCCCCTTGGACGCTCATGATCGAATCGTTTTGAATTCTGTGGCTCAGATTGCCCACCTCTTCAGTTTCCTTTTCCTTCTCTTATAAAACCCTAAATCCAGACCTTGTTTTACTTTTCCCTTACTTCTTCTTCTCTGCGATCCCAAGAACCCTAATTCTTCTCACTCCAAGGTTTCATCGGCGTTTTCAGCATCCAGATTTTCCGATTACGATCACTTCAAGGTTTCACCGGCGTTTCCAGCTTCCAAATTTTCCGATCACGATCACTTCAAGGTTTCACCGGCGTTTCCAGCTTCCAGATTTTCCGATCACGATCACCTCAACCACCATGTCTGGTAAGGTTCTTCACCTTATTACTCTTTTCCCTTTCATCTTTGGTTTTCTTAGGCTTCAATTTTCCCCTCCTTCCTTCCCTCGACGATTTTCAGCCGAGGGATCTGCTACTGTTGGCCAACCTTTCGTCTTCAAGTATCTCAAGAACACGCTTGCACCTATTAGCTACGATAGGGCTTGTATAGAGTGTGGCATCTTTGAATCCTCCTTCGGAGCCCGCTATCCCTATGAGCAGTTCAATTCTCGCGAGGCCCGGATTACGCTCCCCAAAGGGGACGAGGTGTTCATCTCCCCAGGGCAGATTCGTGCGGGAATTCGACTTCCTTTCTGTCCGAGTTGGGTGGAGCTGTGCAACCACTATAAGACGTACCCCACGACGTTCTCTCCACACGCAATCCGTACATGGATTGCCTTCCAAGTGTGGTGTGATATCAATAAGGAGGACTGGAGCTATTCCCTGGAGCTCTGGCGGGTTCTCTACAAGATGACCTGCAACAAGGACGGAATCTGCTCCTTTTCCCCCCGCCAACCCGAAGGGACCGATGAGCAGTATAAGGAGATGGGCTGGGACAGGAAGGTGTCCTGGAAGATTTGCAAGGAACGGGCCATCATCTCCGATAAGGGGAACGATAATGCTAACTGGAAGGAGCAATACTTCTTCATCCAGCCTGGTCCCATCGAGTGGCCGAGGACCACCGTGGAAGCTGATCCCCCCGTGCCTTTCCGTTCATGGTCGGAGCAGACCAAGAGGGCCTTGATGCTTATCCAGGCCCGTCGTTGGGAGGAGGGTTACCAGCCCTTCGAGGCCACTTCTGTCACTGATCAGCAGCGGATCGAAATTGGGATTATGCTGATTGATCCCAAGGCCGGGGGAAAAGTTCATGATGGTGTTTCCAATGTAATCCTCTGGGTAATCTTCTAATTATTTCTTGTTTCCACTGTTTACAGCCCCTCGAACATCGCTGACCACCCGTCTGTTTCAGGAGGATACCGATGCCTCCCACTCGCTGAAGCGCAAGAAGAAGCCCTCCCATCGGAAGGCTTCTGCCCAATCGGGACCCTCTCGGAAGAAGGCGAAGACCTCCGAGGCCCCCGGGTCTGCCCCCACCTCCGAAGGGCGGACTAATGTGGATGTGGTCAAGACCGCCTTCAACGTCCGCTCCGAAAAGGAAGGTAAGGAAGTTTTTCGTGCTATAAAAAGATATAGGGAGTTGGTACCTCAAGACCTTCAAGCCTCCGACATGAAAGGACGGGTCAGGGATGTCAAAAATATCCTTCGAGGGGAAACTCCACACGTCCTCGAAGCGGGTTGTTACGACTTTTTCGGCAAAGAGAAATATATGGAACGTTGTTTAATTTGGCACACCGATATCAAATTAATTCCTCGACTTATTCGCCCCGCTGCAGGTCCCGCGGACGTCGCCCCTGCTGCACCTGCCTCGGACTCCGCGCCTGCAGTGGAGCCGGTGGTGGAAGATGCCCCAACGGAGGCCCGTGGTGAATTTGGTCGGGTGACCAGCTTGGAGGACTCCCCCTCCGATGATCGTGCTGAGGAGGAAGGCCTGACCCTCCGAGGAAAATCGAGGTCGACTCCTGCGAAGTCACCTGGTAGGAAGACGTCTCCACTTCCCGTCACGCCACCATCGTCATCCGCTCCGCCATCTTCGCCAGTTAGAGGTGGGACCCCCGAAGCCCAAGTAAGTGGAGGAGATGGAGGGGCTCGCCTGGTAGTACCTCCATTCCCCTTGGATGGAGACTACTACCAGGCCTTTTCTTCGGACCAGGGCGCCGAGCCTTGGAGACCGGTGGAGTCCCTTCGGGGGATTCCTCTATATCGGGGGTGTCAGGAGAGGAACCTGGCCTTGCACTTGGTGTCGGGCTCGATCCCGCCCTCACTGAGGCGCCCTCTTTCTCTGGAAGGGGAGGACATCGAGGCGGATATCCGGGCGATGGCCGTCCGTCGGATAGAGGTAAGTACACTTTGTTTTTATTCTCCTGGGAGTACTCCGACTTTTTAAATATTAAGCTATACCTTGCCCTCAGGAAATGGCGGACCAGGATCGCTGTTTTGGCTACATCTTGTCTCTTCGGGAGGCTTTGGAGCAAGAACGGGCCAACTCCAACCTCGAGAGCTTGACCAAGCTCCAGGAGGACTTAGCTGCCTCCGAGGCGTCAAGGCTTCGAGCAGAGGAGGGTAAAAAGCGAGCCGAAGAGCGGGTCGAAGAGGTTAGGCAACAGGCTGAGGAGGAAAGGCAGCGAGCCGAGGAAGTCAGGGCCAAGCTTGCTCAAGAGGCTCAATCCCAACACAGGCAGATTCTAAGTCTCGAGAGCTCGCTTAGGCGGGAGCAACAGGCTGCCCTGGCGGATCGGAGCCATGCTGCCTTTGATAAGGCAGCGTTGCAAGAAACTGCTGAGCGGCTGGAGCTTGAGAAGCAGAGGGCCATCGCGGAGCTAGAGGAGGCGAGGGCGGATTATCCCGCCCAAATAACAAACGCGAAGGTCCAGGCCCTCGAAGAATATCGGAGCTCGGAGGACTTCAAAGCAGACGCGGCAAGACATTGTCAGGAGGATTTGCAGAATGCCATCCTTGATATTGTCGAAGAGCTCAATGAAACCTACGGGGACTCCATCGACTTGAGGAAGTCCAAGACTCTCGGCCTAGCCGCAGAGACGTACCTTAGCCTCCCGTCGGAGAGCTCCTCCGAAGACGCCGACGAGCCCCCTACCGATCCCTCCGAGCCTGCCCCTCCAAAGCCTTCTGAAGATTCAGCGCCCGAGGACCGAGTTTAATTTGTTAAATCTTAAGTCCTCGTACTCCTTCCTCATTTATCTCCCTTGTATCGAACCTCTTAGGCTTTCGAGCCTTTTATTACTATCTTTTTCGATTATGTTCTTCGTAGCGCTTCTATCGGGTCCTGAGAACCTTAAGGCTTTCGGACGTCCAACGACGCTTTTTAATCGACCCTTAAAAACTTAAGGATTTTCGGACGTCCAATGACGCTTTTTAATCGGACCTTAAAAACTTAAGGATTTTCAGACGTCCAATGACGCTTTTTAATCGGACCTTAAAAACTTAAGGATTTTCGGACGTCCAATGACGCTTTTTAATCGAACCTTAAAAACTTAAGGATTTTCGGACGTCCAATGACGCTTTTTAATCGGACCTTAAAAACTTAAGGATTTTCGGACGTCCAATGACGCTTTTTAATCGGACCTTAAAAACTTAAGGATTTTCGGACGTCCAATGACGCTTTTTAATCGAACCTTAAAAACTTAAGGATTTTCGGACGTCCAATGACGCTTTTTAATCGAACCTTAAAAACTTAAGGATTTTCGGACGTCCAATGACGCTTTTTAATCGAACCTTAAAAACTTAAGGATTTTCGGACGTCCAATGACGCTTTTTAATCGAACCTTAAAAACTTAAGGATTTTCGGACGTCCAATGACGCTTTTAAATGTATCGAGAACGACTCAGGAATACTTTGATCAGAAGTAACTTCTTTATTGATTGATGTCTTTAACATAGCATGCACCACTCAGGGCGACTTAATTACATCTTCGCGCCTCCACGGGCGACTTTATTTGTCAAACATGGCACTTCTTCAGATGTTCGCCACTAAAGGTGTTTCTTAAAACCTTGCCGTCGGGATCCTCTAACTTGTAAGCGTTCGGGGCCGGCATGCCTACGATCTTGTAAGGCCCTTCCCATTTCGGGGACATCTTGTTGATCCGATCTTGTAGGGCGAATTCGTTCCGTCGTAGGACCAGTTCTCCTGCGTAGAACTGTCGCGACTTGACCTTCCGATTGTAGTACCTGGCCGTCGCCAAACGCATCCGAGCTTGCGCTATGTCGGCCTCCAGCCGTTTTTCCTCTAGCAAGGATAACTCCAGGCGCCTTGTTTCGTCATTCGTCAAAGGTCCTATCCTGGCTCTTCCTGGACTCGTCGAGGGCTCATAGCTGCTGGTTCGATGGGACACCACCGCGATTTCCACGGGAGCGACCGCCTCTGTTCCATAAACAAGTGCAAACGGGGTTTCACCTGTTGACCGCTTGGGTGTCGTTCGGACCGCCCACAACACGTTCTCCAGTTCGTCCAGCCATTTTCCGTCCAAAGCGTAGACCCTTTTCTTCAAGCCCTCCATCACGATTTTGTTGGCCGCCTCTACCTGCCCATTGGTCTGAGCGTGGTGGACGGATGCTGTTCGATGCTCGATACCGAACTCGTCTAGGAACCTCTCCAACTGGGCTCCATTAAACGGAGGACCATTGTCACTGATGATCACCTTCGGCACCCCATATCTCGACAAAATTCGGGTCTGAAGGAACTTAATGATATGTCCTGCTGTTGTTTTGGCTAGCGGCTTAGCCTCGATCCACTTCGAGAAGTAGTCGATCGCGACCAGCAGATGTGTGCACTGGCTCTTTGCTTTCGGAAGGGGTCCCACCAGGTCGATGCCCCACTGTGCGAAGGGCCAAGCACTCCCAATGGGCATCAAATCAGCGGCGGGAGCTGTGATATTCGAGGCATATCTCTGACACGCGTCACAGGATCGAACAAGCGCCGTTGCTTCCTTATTCATCGTAGGCCAATAATATCCCAAGTTCAACGCCTTCCTCAGGATAGATCGAGCGCCTTCGTGACAAGCTGCGACTCCTTCATGCAATTCTCTCAGAATCCGAGTCGTATCGGGTTCGGCCACGCATTTCAAGAAGGGCGTCGAAAGCAGACCCTTCTTGTATAACTGGTTGTCCACCATCGCGTAATTAATTGACATTCGTCGTAATCGCTCCGCTGCCACCTTATCTTCAGGAAGTGCCCCCGTCGTTAAGTACACAATTATCGGGGTCATCCAAGTGGATTCCTTCTCTGCCCCTGTCCCGATAGCGCACACCTCCGACGGATCGGTGGTCGATAGAATCACCTTCTCCAAGAAGTGTACCTTCCGACTCTCTTCCAGAGGTGCCCCCAAGGCATATTTGCTCAAGGCATCAGCCTCCACATTCTCTTCCCTGGGAATCGCCTCGATATCAAAGCTTTTGAAGCTTTCCTTCAAGGTCCTAGCCTCTTGAAGATATTTCTTCATGATCGGGTTTTTTGCTCCATATTGCCCCCGAATTTGATTTACAATCAGACTTGCATCACACTTCACCCGCAAATGTTCAATTCCAGTGCCTTTTGCGATTTTCAGCCCCGTTATGAGGGCTTTATACTCCGCCTCGTTGTTGGTGGCTCTAAATGTCAGGGCCAATGCATATCGAAGTGGCTCCGCCCCGCCCGGCGGAATCAGTACGAACCCCGCACCCGATCCGTCTGAGCTTGAGGAGCCATCTGTGTACAACTCCCCAGGTGTTCTCCTTATTCGGCTGTTCCGACTGCCCTGCCGTCGGGACCTCTTTAGTATTCCCAATGGTTGCCCCCTCTACTGTTTCCGTTGCTTCAGGATCGGGAATAGTAGATTCAACTATAAAGTCGGCCAATGCCTGCCCTTTGATAGCTGTTCTTGGAGCGAAATGAATTCGAAACTCGCTACGTTCCACGGCCCACTTTACTAGTCTCCCCGACGCGTCGGTCGGTTCAAGAAGTGTTTCAATGGCTGATCAGTCAACACCGTAATTTCATGCGCATGGAAGTAGGGCCGTAACTTTCGAGCGGTAATAATCAACGCAAAGAGGTACTTCTCAATCGGAGGATAATTCATTTCACTCTTGGCAAACGCCTTGCTTACATAATAGACAGGAATCTGATTGCCCTCGACAGCTTTAACTAGAACAGAGCTTATTGCAAACGAAGAAATAGCCAAATAAAGATAGAGTGGCTCGCCTGGAGCTGGCTTCGCAAGTGGCGGGAGGTCGCGGAGATGTTGTTTGAGCGCTTGGAACGCCGCCTCACATTCAGCAGTCCATTCGAACTGTCGGTTGGCTCTTAACACATTGTAAAATGGCATCGATCGGTCGCTGGCCTTGGATAAGAAGCGATTCATCGAAGCCAGCCGACCGTTCAACACTTGCACCTCCCTATGGTTGGTCGGGGACTGCATCTCTTCTATCGCCCTTAGTTTCTCGGGATTCACCTCGATCCCCCTCTGGCTCACCATGAAGCCTAGGAACTTCCCGGAGTGGACTCCGAAAGCACATTTGGCTGGATTCAGGCGGACCTGGTGGAGCTTCATCCTCTCGAAGGCCATTGCCAAGTTGCCCACGTGGTCTGATGCTCGTCGGGACTTCACCAGCATGTCATCTACATAGGCTTCCATGGTACTCCCAATCATGTCCCCGAACAGCTTGTTCACCATTCTCTGGTATGTCGCCCCCGCATTCACCAGGCCGAAAGGCATGACGTCATATTGGAAGACTTCACTATCGGCGTAAAAGGCGGTATGTGGGGCATCCTTTTTCGCCATCTTGATCTGGTTATAACCAGAATAAGCATCCATAAAGCTTAGCAGCTCATGCCCCGATGTAGCGTCCACCAGTTGGTCGATCCGAGGGAGTGGATAACAGTCCTTCGGGCAGGCCTTGTTTAAATCGCGGAAGTCGACACACATTCGCCACTTCCCGTTGCTCTTCCTCACTAGTACTGGGTTGGCTACCCAGGTTTGGAATCGGATCTCCCTGATGAATCCAGCGTCGAGTAGTCTGCCAACCTCCTGCTGGATTGCAATCCTCTTGTCTGTTCCCATCGGACGTCTCTTCTGTGTGATCGGCTTGATCGTGGGGTCGATGTTCAGTTCATGCTCGATCACGTCCCGACTGATTCCTGGCATATCGCTCGGAGACCAGGCAAATAACTCCTTGAACTCTTTCAATAGGGCGATCAACTCCTGAGCTCTTTCCTCGGATAGGGCGGATCCGATCTTTACCCTCCTCTCGGGTCCATCTATCTCGACTTCTTTCAGGTCCTCCATGGGGGCGGGACGCCCAAACTCCTCTCGAGGGTCAGCGTCTGTTTGGAAAACCGACATAGCCTCCTTCCTTGATCTTCTCGTGGCGTTGACATAGCATCGTCTCGACGCCACCTGGTCGCCTTTCACTTCGCCGACCCCATTCTCAGTCGGGAACTTCAGTTTCTGATGGACAGTCGAGGCTACTGCCATCAGTGGGTTGATAGTGGTTCTTCCAATGATCGCATTGTACGTCCCTGTGGATTCGACCACCACGAACTCCACATCTCTCTTCTCCATATTCCAGCCACTGCCGAACCATACAGGCAGCGTAATAACCCCCAACGGATAAGAGGTTGTGCCGCAAAATCCTACCATCGGGAAATTGACCTCCCGCAAATCTTTCTTCTTCTTCCCCATCTGCTCCAGGGCGTCGGAGAAGAGGATGTCGGAGGAGCTTCCTCCATCAATGAGGATCCTCTTCACTTCGAATCCTCCTACATCCAGTGTTACTACTAGGGCATCCTCGTGGGGGGTCTCTACTCCCTCCAGATCCTTCGCCGAGAAGGTGATCTCCATCTCCTCCTTCGGGGTCCACGACCGTGACCTTTTTCCCAAAACCACTGCGACTGGCACTTGGTTGGCATAACGCTCCCGAGAAGACGATGTGTCTCCTCCTGCAGCGAACCCTCCATGGATCACATTAATAATCCTCTTCTGTCTGGACCCAGATGGGCCCTCCGAAGGCTCTACGTCGGACCTCCTTTTCCTGGGGGACCTCGATCGAGATTTGGACCTTGACCGAGATCGTGAGCGGGGCTTGCAGCGCGAGTCTCCCACGAACTCCTTCAGCTTACCCCTCTGGATAAGCTTCTCTATTTCCTTCTTCAGCTCCCGACACTGGTCAGTGTCATGACCGGAGGCCCGATGGAATCGGCAGTAACGGTCGGTGCGGGAGCCCAACTTTTCTCCTTCCTTCTTCTTGGGGAAGCGAGCGAGGCCTTGCTTCTCCATTACCGCCAAGACCTCTTTCAAAGGCCTATTGAGGGGGGTAAACTCCTCCCTCTGATTGTCCCTCTTGGTCGGACGCCTATCTTCCCTCCGATCGGAGCGTCCACGATTCCGACTACCCTCGGAGCTATCCTTCCGGTGTCGGTTGTCCAATGGTTTGAACAACTGCTTTCGTTCGTGCCCCTTAGGAGGGGCCAATTCTCCAGCAGCAATCTTCGACTCCTGGACGTCGATTTGCTGTTTTACTCTCGCCTGGAGCGCCTCCATGTTCCAGACTTTTTTGGCCGCGACACTGTGAAGTAAGTCGGAGCCGTAGGGGGGATTGAGGTTTTTTATGAAGGTGCGGATGGCCTCGCCCTCCGATATCTCCTCATCTAGCTCGGTCATACCAGCAGTGTAACGCTGATAGTATTGGGCCAGCGATTCGTCAGGCCTCTGGACCACCTCATGCAGGGTCCGAACACTCTTCAGCAGTCGTCGACGCCCTTGGTACTGGGCGATGAACCGCTGATGCATATCCTTCCAACAGGTTATACATCCAGTGGGCAGACTGTAGAACCACGTCATCGCCTTCTCTCCCGAGGTGCTCGGGAACAACGCACAGATAACATCCTCATCAGGGGTCCTGCCCATGCACGCTGTCAGGTGCTTCTGCACGTGGCGAACCGGGTCCGCGATCCCATCGTACTCGTCTATCTTCGGGATACCCAAGCCTGGAGGGGCCAAGGTATGGATCAACCTGGGAACGAAAGGATGGGTCTCCTGACTCCCCAATTCCGACATCATGGGCTTCTGATCTCCCATGCAGATACCCACGATCTTTACTACCTGGTCGGCAGTGAGGGGACCATTCAGGGGAATAGTCCTTTGTTGTACTAGCCCTGGTCCATCGACCACAAAATTCTCCGCCGGTGCTGGATGAGGGGGAATGGGTTGTTCCCTCAACGGAGGGGGTGGCGGCAGGTTGTCGTCCACCTGCCTTCTGGGGGCGTCTCGCCGCGGAGGGAGCGGCGGGAGATCGGCCTGCCTTCTAGCAGCTTCTCTTCGGTCTAGGAGGGCCTCCATGGCCTCCATGAATAGGGGCATGGCCTCTGCCACTACCCTGACCAGCTCCGGATTCTGGGAAGGTGCTTCGTTCCGGCGAGTGCTGTCACCTTCATCTCTCAGATCCTGATGCTGGGCAGCATCCTCAGGGGGATTGCTGGTGGCCGGCACTTGCTTGCCTGAGCGTTGCGATCTGTTGCCAGCCATGGAATGAAATCAGAGGGAAGCAAACTTACTTTTTGGCTTTTTGTTGCGTTTCCCACAGACGGCGCCAATGTTGGATCGTGGTGGAACTCCGGTACGGACTTTGACGGCAATCCTAGCTCCTTTGCTCCACGCAATCCTGCAAGAGGGGAGTAGAGGGCAGTGGCCCAGAATCCCTCTCCGATGCTTAACGTAAGTATGGCAGTCAACAAGGCAAGCAAGCAGTATTTTGTGTATGTAAAATGTAACCCTAATCTGGAATAACTTCCCTCCTTTTATAGAGGAAAGGCTATCCCAGTTACCTGATTGGGCGGTTGGATTGTGATCCACTATCCCACGTATCTCGCCGTATATCTTGCCACGTATCTTGCACAGTTATTCGTATCCCACATATCTCGCCCATTATACCACTACTGTAATCGTGGCGAGATTTCCGGGATTGTGCTCTTACTGGCGAGTCTCGATCATTATCGGAGACTCCCAAGTTACATCATTGAGGATTCGGTGTCGGGGAGTGGTGTCAACTCCCACATCGGGACCGACTACGTCCAGGTCCGATGTCTTCGGGGCTCTCCCCTATCGGAGCCATACTTGCTCGGGGCCATTCAATGTTGGGACCTCCTTCAGTCGGAGCCCTTAGCCTTCCAGCAGCCCAGCTCCTGGCCCACCAGGCCTAGTCGCCGTTTGCCAATCGTTAGGGGGCCTAACGGCCTTCGCCATGGCCCATCACTCTGCAATCTGAAAATTCTGCAGAAAACAGATTTTGGAACTAAACTTCCTAAGGGTAGTTAGAGCAGATATGAAATCAGATTTAAGCGTCGTTTTCTCCTATGCGACCCTAACTGAAGGAACTACGTATTCTGATTTTTTCCTAATTTTTTGGAGTAATTAAGTTAACCTAATACTTGATGGAGTAGCTGCTGAACTGATGAGAACTATAAATTGATTTCTGGTCAATTAGTCGATAGTTAGGATTTATTGGCTGAGTTGAAGTAAGAAGTGAGCGATACCGTTATGATATGATCTATATGATGTTGGTTATGTCAAGAATATCTTTGTAGTTCGAGTCACTTTGGGATTACTGGTTGGAGACAATTGAGGTAAGTAGTACTGATTTGCTTCTATATTTATGTAAGTAAGATGGATTTTATGCATGATATGGTTTCAATAGATTCTAACTGAATTATTAACCCCATTTTTCAGTATGAAAAGTTATATTTTCAAAAGTCGGATCAAGAACTAAACTTTTACGTTTTATAAGATGTGTGATTGTTTACACCAACTATGCATTGTTTTTATACGTGCTAGTTTATCCTTAACGTAATTGGGAAAACTATTTTGATGTGTGATATGGTGCCTTCTATGATATTAATATTAATATTTAGTTTTGAATGACACATTTTTGGATTTAGAATGGTACATTTTTGGATTTGTGGGGCTCTAAGTCAACTACGCGAGACAACGTATCGATACGGTAAAAGATCCTATCTTTGAATGATATGCCGGCTCGACCCAGCGGGAGATCTGGTGATTCCCTAACCGGCGGGAGAATGTTAGGAGTTTGTTAGGTCAATGAGCGTAGCAAAACGACTTAGAGCCACACTTTGATTAGATTAAATGTTCGCCATATTGTTTGATCATTTTGATTCTTTGAATGTCCCCATATCTTCTGCATATCTAAATTTAAACGTAGCATAAATATCATTCATGATTTTCTTTATAGTAAATTTATGTTCAAACTTTTGATCCGGTAAAAGTAAACTAGTGCTACTTACTGAGCATGTGGATTGCTCATCCCTTATATCAACATTTCAGATTCAGACGCGGAGTGAGTTTTGTTGGTGCTTAAGGAAGGATCCAGCTTATATCATCGAAGGTGTTTAGGAGAGAAGATCTTATGAACTTTTTATTTTGAATAAGTCTCAGTATTATCGACTGTTTCTAGACTTTAAGATTAGTTGGACGACTTTGTTGCCAAGTTTGGGAAGAGCTGAAGGCTGAGAATTTTGAGAGCGGGCTCCGGAATGATATACAAGATCGAGTGCGTCGCTTATGTTAACAGCTTACAAATACATACTGGTGCGAGCATTGAAGATCTAGAGGTACATTACACACACTAAGCACGAAAGGGAGCCGCGGCGGCTCAACAAAAACCAAGGAACCCGATCTGAGCAGAGAAGTGGCGGAAACAAGAGTTCCCTAACCAAGAATCTTCATGGAGACTCCACCGGCAAGAATCTTCTTGGAGACTCCAATTTTGGGCATCTCAAGTCAATTGGGATTTTAGTTTTAGCCCAAAATCCCTAATGTGACATAATCCAATAACCTTAACTGTAGGTCTTATATTAAAGGGTTCGTATTTTGGCGGCCCATTCACCAAATGCCAACAATAATATCCTTCATGAGGTCATTCCAAAGCTTGTTCAACCGTTACCGGTTCATCAACCGAAGTCAGGGTGAATAATTCACCCTTCTCGATGGGATACTTCTTAGGAGAAGTTCTTTGCATTTGACGTCTAGACTCATTATTCCCATCTAGAACTACCCTCCCACTAGGATCAATGAGGATCAATGCTTCCACTAGGAACAACACTCCCACTAGGAATCAGAGCGTTACTTGAACCTTCATCTACAACTTTTCTTGGACGACCTCTTGGTCTCGGGATTCTACCTCCGAGATGAATTCCACAGTCACTTGAACCAGGAACCAAGACGGTTTTCCCACTCCCAATGTTGCCAACAGGTGGTTGATGAATTATAGGATTCTCATCCAACGGTTCAGTAATCTGATGATCAGGTTCCATTTGATTCGCACCTGCAGCAACTGGGATCTGCGTGGTCAGATTGAGTCCTCCCACTGGATTAATTATGAAAATGTCTCCATTCTCTTTTACCACGTCGTTCATGGGTGTTGCTGCCTCAAATCTCCCACTCGATGTAAGTGGGACCTAACTATCATCATCCTGTTCAAGTTCTATTAATACTTCATTCGTTTTAATGTTACCAAGCTTTGGAAATTCGTCCTCAAAAAACGTAACGTCTCTAGACTCATGTTCGACCACGCCACAATTCTCCTGAGCCGCCACAAACACATATCCATTAGAGGTTTCAGAGTACTTTATAAAGATACTTTTCAGACCTCTAGGTTTCAACTTGCCGAATCGCCTGTCGGTTTGATGTGTGTATGCTGCGCATCCCCAAAGTCGCATCCTGGTAAGATCCACATCTTTACCAGTCCACAGCTCATATGGTGTCGTGTCCACCGATTTTGAATGAACGAGGTTTACTATATGAGTGGATGTCAACAAGGCATCATCCTCAAAGGAGATTAGAAGTTGAGTTTACGACATCATGGTTTTAACCATGTCGAGTAAGTGTATGATTAAGATGCTCTGCCTTACCTTATCTGTAATGACGTATTGGGGATTTTCGTTTAACGAAAAATACCACTTTCATTGCATACTCATTCCAGATGTTTTGTCCACCTCTGATCGTGCATCAGGTTCTGATCTTTTGCTCGAGATTATTCTCCACGAGAAATTATATGAGTAAATCTGAGATGAATATTTAGAAATAAAGGTTTATTTCAAGCTTCATATCAAACACTTCGCATTAAATTTGTACTTCAAATCGATGTGTCCGGTCTATCTGGGGACACTAACGCTACGCGATTGACATATAGGTGTGACCCATGGTGTAATCGTTCCGTTTCCAAAATTTAATTTAATTTAATCAGTTTGCACATGTTCCTCTTTACGATTTAATTATTTATGGAGTATATTAACGAATAACAAAGATTAATCACTCGTATTCTAACTACACAATCGATGAGTTTATTAATTATGATGGAGTATGTTAATCGTTTCGTTTATTCGACCATTCGTTATAGCCGAAAATTTTGGTTCTTAATCCGTAGATTCAGATTTTTGTTCGGATCGATCCCGTCGACCGGGTCGATAAATTGATAAGTAAATTGTACTTCGAATCGAATTGTATTCAATCTCAATAACAATTACTTTATTCAATATTTCTGAAATTTAAATGACCAAAATTTAATAATTCGAAAGAACAACGAAATATGTAACAACGATAATAATAAGGTTCCAGATCACAATAAAGCAGTAATGAGAAAAAGATAGACGAGTAGTCCAAGCCATGCTGAGCACAACACCTGAACAAATTCACAATTGAATCACATCGGATGATCTGTGTGCTATAAAACATTTTACGGCTTTATATGGCAAACGAGTCATACCTGAGACTTTCTTTCATCGACGGTGTTTGTCCCACCGGATTATCGTTTAGACATCTTGTTGCTCGAGTCTTTCAACAGCATGCACATATGAGCGAAGTCGTCCATCGACTCATGGGATTCATTTGAATGACTCTCTTCGTCATGGTCCGCGTCGAATAGATCCACAAAGGTCTTGATTGATTTAATCAGACGTGTGAGCCCATCGTCGTCGGCAAACCATGACCGAGGGAACATCCTCATTATCTTGTGAATCCTTTGCCATGCGTCTATTTCATCATCGGGATCATGATCGGTTCGGACACCGCCATTTGTGCAAATAATACCATCATATTCAATAATGAGGTCTCTTGCTTCAGGCTTTCCTCCAGCGTAGTGAAGGTGTAAGACGCACCAAAGCTGTAAAGTACTGACGTTCATGAACCCTTCCTCTGCTTCATCTGTCAGAGTTGAATAAATCAACTCGCATGCGAATCGATCTCTTCGTGACCTTTTATTGTTCCTGAAGTACAGACTACCATATTCATCCATGATCAACCTCTTTGCTGTCGGATCAACACAATCTTCAACATTTGTAGCACAGAGGAGACCGATAACATATTCCTTCCATTCATCATAATCACAACCATATAGATTTCACGCAGTATAGAATCGCTTTCGATCAACCATAGAAACTAACATATTGACAACCATGCAAGAATCATGGAGACAATTTAAAATATTTTGAAAGAAAATAGAATTGACTTACATCGGATATCTATGAGATAGAAGGCGAACAACAATGATTCCTCAACCATCTAGCCAACCCGACCACCAATAAACTAATGGAAGGAGGCTGTGAAAGAGTTCACACTGTCGATATCTCCTTTCTAATAGACCAGTCTCTTTAAAACAGTTTAAGCGCTTTCATCGGAATGGGAATTTTCAAATATCCCCGATCATGGCATTTCAAAGACCCTTTTAAAATTGTTCCGAGGATTTTCCATGCAAGCATACATAATTCTACTACACAAGTATGACAACCACATCCAAACTGTCATGCATACACTTCATGCGTAATCACGCCACATCAATCATGCATATTTGGCGACTGAATTTCGATTTAAAAATATTTGGGGCTGACTTGAAATTCAGGTTATCGATCAGCGATTCAGCATGCGAACTTCTATACATGGATCCTAATTAAGATCACACAGCATAGCATGTTTATCCTAGTGCGCAACTCATTAAATGAAAACAAGGTTCTGCCCCCAACATGCAATATCCAGCTAGCTTGACATAGTCAAGACGCAATTCTAATCATGCATTTATATTAACATATATAACAATTGCAATTCAGCCCACAAAATGATTCAGTCCCATAATCATGCATTTCCGAGATCCATCCCCACAATGGAAACTAGGCATCATGTTTGAATAAAATGTTAAAAATATCAAACCAATTTGCGCTGTGTAGGTAATTTTAAAGTTCGAAAATATTTGGATTTTAAAATTTGACCAACCAATTTTCAGTTGACTCAGCACGGTCCAAAAATTCTTGTCCAGTTCAGTCAAATTCGGTCTGACCGGTCCGGTTCAGTTCAAATAGGTAATTCGGTTTTAGTTTTTCACGCAAACCGGGTCATTTTGGTTCGACCCATTAGTGTACCTGGTCTGACCCGACCCGAATGGATCAGACCGATTGGGAAAACCTGGGCCGGTCGACCCGACCCGGTTGGACCGGCGGAACCCGACCCGGTTGACCCGGTTGGACCGTTTCAGGTTACATCGGCTATCCCGGTCAGTCGACCCAAGGGTATTAACCCAAGGTTAGGGCTGGGCATGGTTCGGTTCTTGGCCGAACCGGTTCAGAACCGAACCGGAACCAGATTTTAGGTTCAGTTGGTTTTCTGTACCAGGTAAGAACCGAACCAGATTTTAAGTCCTAGAACCGAACTATAGGAGAACCGGTTTTGAACCGGTTCGAACCGGTTTTGAACCTTTTTTCATTTTTTTTACTAAAATTTAAAATATACACCTTTTTTTTTTACTAAAATTCAAAATATACGGCCAATATAGAACTATTCCTAAGTTAAGTTTCGAGTTCAAAACTAAACTCAATTAACTGTAGAACTGATATGAGCTAACATAATATATAATAACTATATATAAGTAAACAAACCTGCTACGACCACCTATATATCCAATATGAACCAAACCCACATAGTGAAATATCTACCCTATGGGAGTAAACGATTCAAGCTACTCGTGAGCTTCTCGAGATCGGTTTGGTCGATATTCAAATTCGACTCGCTAAATTTCGAGTCGAGTTGAACTTTTTTTGATACCGAGTCGAGTTCGAGTTCACTTGTACTCGACTCGAGAGGCCCCGTGAGCCTAATCGAGCTTTTTTGTTTTGCATATTCGAGTCGAGTTCGAGTTTGAGTTTTTCGAGTTTTAGGTAATAATATTATATATGTATATATTGAGTCGAGGAAGAGTTCGACCTCGAGCTAAGATGCACCATTTATTATTTAATTGAATTTTTAACCTTATCGAGCCGAACTCGAACATGTCAAGTATGACACCGAGTCGAGCTCGAGCTTGAAAAATTAAGGCTCGGTCGAGTTCGAGCTCGAGTAAACTGTGTCGAGTCGAGCTTGCCTGGATACTCGGTTTGTTTATAGCCCTTTAATCTACCAAAAAAAAAAGATGCAAGAGTGTGTTACTATTTAACAATTTAGACTTTATGTAATAAAAGTGGTTCTGAAAAACTGGTTCAAAACCGGTTCGGAACCTGTTTTGAACCAGTTAAAAACCGCTCCATATATTCCTTATCAAAACCGAACCATTTAAGAACCGGTTCAGTCAGAACCGGTTTGTATTGGTTCGGTTCCGGTTTGGTTCCGGTTCGGTTCCGGTTCGGTTCGCCCGAACCGGTTTTTATGCCCAGCCCTACCCAAGGTTCAGCCGGACATGTATAAAGGGGAGGCCCAATTTTGGGCCTCTCATGTCAATTGAGATTTAGGCCCAGCCTAAAATTCCTAATGTGACATTATCCAATTACACTTATGATATTGAGCTTATATTAAAATGCTCCTATTACTGCGGCTCATTCACCAATGCCAACACTTCGAAGCAGTCAGACTTTGAAATCCAACAATACCTTGTTAATTTTAGTGTGTTTTAAAGTTTAAAATTACTAATTTCGCTACTTCATATATATTATTTAAGTTAACCTAGAAAAAGGAAACTCAATTATAATTCTTTATAACATATTTGATTGGGAATTTGGGATCCGACTGAGTTTTTTTTTTTTTAATAAGTTGGGAGAAATAAATAATTTATTAAGACGTTTTTGTTTATTTGGAAAATAATTTGTGAAGTTGTTAAACTTTTTGTTTGGGAGAAAAAAGTTGTTAAAGTTGCACGAAAAAATTAATAACCTGTAAAAAAAAATGAAATGGTAGGTGTAAACACCTAATTTTGGTACGCGCGACATGTTGATAATTAACACGTTCAAAAATGTTATGTGTAACGCGTTTAAAAGATGAAGTATCTGGATATGGAAGGTCATGGGGTTGCTAAAAATAGGCTTAGTTTAAATTAGGACAATATATATGCATTAAATATTATGTAATATTCAGAAAATTTATAATAGATATTATATATATATATATATTTATGGCAATATAATATATGTATAATTTTCAGAATTATAGATGTGTATATTGAGACAAATATTGCTTTCCTAATATTAGATGCTAGTTTACCTATAAATAGACCCTAATCACATGTAAAAAGGAAAAGAGCAGAAAAGCAATAATAATACACACATATTCTCGAAATTCGTACGAATTTGTCTTGTTCTAAAAAAAACCTTTTTTTTGGGCTGCTTTCCTTCGTCGCTGCCGTTCCTCGTTGGTGACCAGGTCGTGCCGCCCAACTGCTCAGTCCGCTCTGTTCGTTGTCGACTGTCCGCCTCGCACCACTGGGAAAACATACCTAACGGCGAAGTCGGCCACATTGCCAAGCTGGGAAAACGAAAAATCTGGAGTAACCGCAAAGACTCACTCAAGGATCATCTTTAAGAAAAGACGCTTAGCTACAGAGCAACGATCAGTAATTATTTTAAAGTATTGGTGCTTTCATGCATTATTTTTTTAGCAAATATTTTATTTATGGTTTAATCCTTAAATTTTAAGAGTATTATACTTTGTCTCTTATTTAGTAATTATTTTATTTTCATTTTTGCCCCAGATTTTTTTTTTTGTGTTTTTTTAAAAACTGTTATTTATATTTTCTACGATATAAACCTTAATATTTAAATTCAAAAATAAAATCTTAAAATCCACTTTTATAATCATTGTGATTATTGAGTTTAATTTTACAAATTTTTAGATAAAATTATAAATAAAATATTTACAAAAATAAATATAAAGTATGGATACTTCTAAAGGATCCTAGCAAATCTCAGAATTTTCAGATTCTTATTTATTTATTTATTTATTATATACTAGCCACTAATCCCGCGCACCGCGCGGGTAACAAATAACAAAACAAATATATGTTACAATACTTCATTTATCCTTATTTCAAAATATAAAATTGTAATTTTTTTATAAAGTTAATATATTTTAAGTCAATTATGTGATTTATATAAGTTAAAATTTATTAATTTTTAAATGAGGTACTGAGACCACACCAAGCGAGTAAAAAAGTTATAATAAATATATTATTTTATATAATATAAAAAAAGAATTTAAAATTAAAAATAAAAAGGAAAATGGATTTAGTGAGATTTTTTTTGCCAAATTTAAATTAGATTTAAGAAATTAAAATTCATTAAAATTTTATAATAGACATTGACGAATTAATTATTTTAATCATTAATTATGTACTGCATAATTTTTTTTGTATGTATATGTATGTGTGGTTAAATAAACATACATAAATTATTTATATATTTGATTTTATATACAATTTTTTCCTGATATATATTTTATACTTAGATAGTTTTTTCTATAAAAATATATCTACATATATGTGATTATATATACATATTATTTATTTATTTATATATTTTATAAACGCGTATAAAAAAAACACACACACATATATATACATATGATTTTTGTCCTAATTCAATTTCTTTATAATTTTGAATTTATAAATTAATTTTTTAAATATGTATAAATTTGTGTTAATGATAACGTGCCGTTTCACATAGATGGCGGCCTCGGAATCGTCACTATCGAATTGTACAAAGATATCATTTAAATAGAAAATTTTAACTATTTTATTCATGCAGAGTTTAAAATATAATAGAAAAAATCATAAAATTTTCCGACTATATACTTTGATTTAAAAATCGCTTTTACATATGAAAAAAAAGACGTCGTAAAGAACTTTCTAATATCTTATAATATTTATTTATTATACATATAAGATTTATATAGATTTGAAAGGTCAATGATGCAACCTAACCTGCTAACACTAATATAAGTCCGCACATATAAAAGCTACTAATAATTTTTCAAGAGCCTATGCATATAGATACGTACATAACATATATAGGAAAATAGTTGAGGAATCGCACAGACCTAGAAAGTCGGTAAACACACGACTATATCCGAGAAACGGCCAACAGATTTACCGAAGAAAGTGATCCCCTAAGGAACCATTTATGAGGCAGTCTGCGAGATTGCGCCACATTGCCAGTATCTGAATGAGAATCCCCAAACACGAACAATTTCTTTGGTCGACGTAGTTCGTAGCTGACGTGGCCAGATTCATTTGTGGAAGCTTTCACACGCCGTAAGGCCACTCCGACGACGGAGAAGAACAACTTGGATGCCGTGCAAGATCTGCAGACCACCCCCTTTAATTAGTATTTGAGATATATATATAGACAGAAAGGTTGTATTTATATAATCCACAACATGTATTCGATCAGTAAACTAATCGAATGTTATAACAATGCACAATACCCTAATCGCCATTAGAATTATCAAAATCTTAGATTGTTTCAAAGAGAACACACGGAACTAAACTAACCGGGCCATGTGAGTTGACGATGTTCAACCTGTTATAGTATCATAACAAATATTATCGTTTGTAGTGATCGCTTTCTTGTATCTTAAGCTAGAAACTACAATTTATAACAATAATCAATTTGTATTGTAATATACGAAGAAAAAAAAAACTGAAACAACTTAATGCACTAACCTTATTAGTGATTGATGAGGAAAAAATAGAAGATGGAGGATGACGTCATGAGACCATAATTTAAGGATAATATTTATCACTTTTGAAGCAATTATTATTAAAAAAAATGTTTATCACTTTACAGGTTAGCCGATGAGACATCAAACACCACATACTTCATCTCTCTTTAGAAATAATCCGTATAATATCAACAACGCCAAGATTAATTTTTCATAATAAACTCCTAATTAAATAACACATTCAATAAAAAAAATTACATAATATAATCCAAACCCTTAAAAACTGCATGGCTGGCCGAGATTGACATTTAGTGCCATCTTCAACTTGAGTATGGTCCAAATAAGTTATGTATATCGACAACCTGATATGGATACTGGATAATTAAGCATAAGTGATGACCCCATCTTGATCAACAACGTATTATGCTTCCTAATGGCGACGATAGCATTCACGTTCTCGGCTACTATCATCGGCGCTTTTGTGGTGCGGTTCTGCATGTACATTGTTATATATATATATATAGTGTTCTATCTAAAACCCTAGACATGGCTACGCTTACTAACATTTTTTAATTACTAAACTTTGTATGTGTATATTTATGTACATATGTGTATATATTTATAAATTTAGTCAATATTAATTTTGTTATACTATATATAATATCAACTATATAAATACATTCTATATATTTTTAAGTTGGAAGGCCCTATAATAACAATATTATATATAAGGAAAATATTTTCTTATTTTAATATATGATATTTAATAAATTTTTTTGATAATTTACCGTTAAAACTTAAACTTCTCTATAAACGTGGCTTGTTTGTTTGTTTGTTTTGTTTTTTTTTTTTTTTTGGGTAAATGGCTTGTTGTTTATTATATTCTTCGTAGCTTTGAAGTTATGTATATTTCCATGTTTGGTCCATTAGCTAGGTTATATATTTAATGTCGTTTAATATAATATAAAATATATTGCTTTATTATATTTACCGTTTTTATTATATTACTCTATATTTAAACCTTGCTTACGTGGCGGCCTATGGTCTTCCGGTACCAAACTGTATAGATTTACTGTTTATAAGGAAACTTTATTTAATTTGTTTCTATAAATTGCGTAGGGACTAAAATAGGAGATAAAAATACTTCTTAATTTTCAATCAATCAATATTATGTATCTAAATTTAGAGAACCCTATTAAATTCCTATTAAATTAGGCAACATTAACTGCGTGGACTGTCCACGTGTCGACCAGAGGGCTTCCGGTGCCGAATTAATATAATATAATAGATAGGTACCGTGTCGTGCTAATATTTCCTATCCTTATTATTATTTATTTAGTATAGTTAGTTTTTTTTGCTTTTCTTGTTGGTAAAGTTTTTGTTTTTTCTTGTTTTTTTTCACTCTGTCATTTATTGTTGTTATTATTAGATTAGAAAATATTATAACCCTAAATATAGAACCCTTCTCACCTAACAACACGGCAACCTCCTTATAAATACCGCCCTTCCTCCGTGTTCCTGATCGCTCACATAAGCTTTTGTTCTTGATATCTCCTTCTGAACAGCGAAATTCTCTTCAGCAGCAACCTCTTAAGCCCTCTTTTCCGCAGCAACCTCCCAAGGTAGTTCTTCTCTCTTTTTTCTTAGGGTTCGAATTGATCTAAATGAATATTAGTGTTTTGAACATTTGTGTTGTGATTTCTTCGTTGTACTCGCCTGTTGTGGATCGACTATACAGATCTGTGTATTATGACTTTGGATTGTTCTCTTTGGTTATTGATCCCGTCATCCCTGCCGTCTGTTTTCTGAATTCGCTGCCGCTAGTAGTAAAACTAGATTGGGGATTTACTGTTACCTCTCGATTAGTCCATCGTGTGATTAGATCCAGTATTTTGTTCATTTAATTGATCGCTTATTCTCAAATTTGGATTGGTACTGGTTTGTGTTAATCGTGATATTTGTTTTAACAGATGCAGATATTCGTTAAGACCCTCACCGGTAAGACTATTACTCTGGAGGTGGAGAGTTCCGACACAATCGACAACGTTAAGGCTAAGATTCAGGATAAGGAGGGGATTCCTCCAGATCAGCAACGTTTGATCTTTGCCGGAAAGCAACTCGAGGATGGCAGGACTCTAGCCGACTACAATATTCAAAAGGAGTCAACTCTCCACCTGGTCCTTCGTCTTCGGGGTGGTATGCAGATCTTTGTCAAGACCTTGACCGGCAAGACAATCACTCTTGAGGTCGAGAGCTCTGACACCATTGACAACGTTAAGGCTAAGATCCAGGATAAGGAGGGGATCCCTCCGGATCAGCAGAGGTTGATCTTTGCAGGAAAGCAGCTTGAGGATGGCCGGACTTTGGCGGATTACAACATCCAGAAGGAGTCCACTCTCCATCTAGTGCTACGTCTTCGTGGAGGTATGCAGATATTTGTGAAGACGTTGACAGGGAAGACAATCACTCTAGAGGTTGAGAGCTCGGATACAATTGACAACGTAAAAGCCAAGATTCAGGATAAGGAGGGAATCCCACCAGACCAGCAGAGATTGATTTTTGCTGGGAAGCAGCTAGAGGATGGCCGTACGTTGGCAGACTACAACATTCAGAAAGAATCAACCCTTCACCTTGTGCTCCGCCTCCGTGGTGGTGAATGTGATTTCTAACCTCCCTCCCTCCTATTGGATTGTGTCGAGTAACTGGGGTGGTGTCAGTGCCATACTATATGTGAATTTATGTGTTCCTACTTTTATGTTCTACTACTATATATATCATGTGTTGCTGTTTTCGTTTTTATGAATCGTTGGCCTATAATAAATCAACTTTGGTTCTTAAATAATAGAGTCGTGTTTTGATTTAGACGATGAACTGATTACTTTCTTTTATTTTTCGTTTTATTTTATACGCGCCTGGCTGGGTATAATAATAACACAGATTTAGTTTTCTGTCAAAAGTAGGCTTATTTTACTTTGTAAATACAATGCACAATTATTATATTATTGGATTCATGAAAGTCAGACTTAATTAGCGATGATGGTTGAGTCAAAACTAGGATTTATCAAGGCGGGTTTTCACATCAAACTTGGGGTGGGTTTGTTACACAATTTCAAAATCAATCAATACACACTGAAACCAAACGGCTGTCATTTCCATGTTGAAATCAGCCCCCCACTTACAAAACCGGGAGCGCTATTCATTCATTTGAAGAAATGGCATCGGTAGAGGTCCGACCGCCGGTCCAGTCCGTTCTGATATCCCCGGGTTTTATCTTCTTCGGTAATATATAATAATATAATAAAAACATGGAGCATAACGTTCCGAAAGGAGTTTGCTCACATCACAAGTTGGGAGCTTCGGTCGGACAGACATGAATCAATCGATTCGAGCTCCGTATGGTTAGTTGATTGATAAGGTCAGTGAATCTTCAACTCTTCCTTTCTGTTGGGTATATCTATATATGTAGCTAAGCTAGCTGCTTTGGATTCTAATCTGAGCTTAGTTAAGAGCGGCCTTTTCGTTTCTCATCTCATATAAACAAAAAAAAAATATATTTTTTTGGGTAGCAATATCTGTATTCTTCTTGTTGAATCAAGAAATCTATAATTGCGTGTTAAGGTTGTTGATTTGTTCTTCTTGGTTGCTGCAAAAACGAGTAAGACAGCGACTACTGATTTCCATGTACGCTTCCCTGATTTTTTTTTTTTAATATTTTTTTGTTCTAACGCCATGACTTATGAGAGGATTGGCAACAGAATTAAATGAAATTGCCTTGCCTTAACGCGCTTTAGAATCTTGGAATAACCAAAATGGTGATTTTCGAATCTTTTATAGGGCTCCAAACCAGGATTTGTGAACCAGCATGTGTTCAGTTGGCAGTTAATGTAATCGTTGTTCCCATTTTGCAATAACAACGCTAGTCCAACCAAAAAAAAAAGATTCATTTTAATTGCGTATTTACAAATCTTTATGGTTTTTTTTTCAGTGCTTGAAGTATAATACTAGTCTTATTATTGCTTACAGGTTACAACTACACTGTAAGATCAGTTAATTTAATGGCAAAGAGACCATTTAATTGCAGACTGACTTTGGTATTCACAGAACTTAACTAAAGGTGAGAGATATGAGCTCATTCTACTGCATAGGATTGTGAACTGTTACTACAGCAGAACAGAACATTGTGAAAAACTGTGAAAAGCTTCAGTTGATTGCATATCACTTCCAAATGGGGCCTCCTGCACCAACAGAATGATCATGTGAAATTGCATAACGGGGGGGACCAACCGCTCAGAAGACAACATTTTTACTTTAGATGGCAAAAAGATGATACCGATATCAGCAGCCAAAATGGAATCTGATAATCTGAATGGCACTAAGACTACATTTATTTCTGCATTTAATTTTGCCGCATATCTTGGTGAAACCAGCCCTCCCTTTGAAGATGAGCTTAAGATTGCAGCTCAAGAGCAAATCGAGTACATGTTGAGTGAAGATGCGGACACACAACTGATTACTAAGGACGAGGAAGTCAAATCAGCTGTGAGAAAAGGTGTTGTGAATATTCAATCTTTATTCGAAACCAATTTATCCTCATTGCTAAAAGAGCCAGACTCGGCATCTGACATAGCCGAGGCCCGTGTAGTGCAGAATTTAAATGATCTGGACTGGTTGTGCAACATCCTCCCAAGGATAGACCTAATGAAGGATTTTGTGTCAACATGGACTGACAATTCTAGCAGTATCCTAGGAATGATGGAAGACAAGAAGCTCGATTCTGTGATGTGGGGTTCGAAGCTAAAGCTGATACAAGTGACGGGGAAAGTGTTGGATGCAGTTGGATATGGGACAGTGATACTTCCAACTCCATACAGGTTGAGGTTGCTGAAATTGTGGCTACCTTATATAAGAAAGATGAAGCCACTTCTAGAGTCCAAAGGGGAGGAAGTGATGATGGATGAAGACTTGTGTCAGAAAATCGAAGAGGCGATTGTTTCTTATATACTGGCATTGCCCTCTAATGATCAAGCTGAAATTCTAGCTGATTGGATAAGCCGAGCTGAGCAGGTGAGGTTTCCTGACTTAACCGATGCTTTTGAGTTATGGTGCTTCAGGAGCAAGTCCGCCAAGAGGAGATTGGTGGAGGGCTTATGACTATTTGTATGTATGTGTGTAGTTGAATAGTTTTTGTTTTGTCTAGTGATTCTCAAAAAGCATTCTCTTGTTTGTATTGTATTGATCTGATTATTGTTGCAGCAGCACCAACATTCATTTTCATCCATAGCTGCTGCAGTTTATGAATCGCTCCTTTCATTTTGCTAGGAAGGAACTCTGTTAAGTAATGAAGGATTGGCAGGATGGTTCATTTCTTCTGCAGATTTTTTTTTTTACCCAACAGATATGCTGTACTGATAATTGTTTTGAGAAATGTTATGGTTGGATCTTGTTAATGATCTCGGTTCAACTTCACTCCTTCACAAGTCCTTACATGCAAGAAGGGATAGGTCGATGATGTCTGGTAATCTCTCTCTCAAGCTCAAGTCAACTGTAGAGAAAGAGATCATTTATGAAAGAGAATGAGGTGTATTTATAGGGTACATATCTTGTAATAAGTCCTTATTCTGTATAAGTTTATCCTTATTTCGGGTCATTTCATTACGTACCTAATTATTGAATTAGTAGTGTGGTGACCTTAGTGATCATTATCTTGCTATTACTGAAATTAGATGTCTGATTTCGTTATCGTAATCGAGGTCTTCGATTATTATTGGATCTTGAAGAATCCAATATTCTTAGAGGAATTGGATGGATCCTTTGGATCCAATCTCCTTCGGACCCAATCTCATTGGGAGGGGAAATTAGCAGCCTACAACCCCGAATTATATTTTACAGGATAAGGCCTTTAAACCCTATTTTCGTGCATATTTATCAGCTATAGTACTAGATTCAGGTTTTGTTCAGGTTTTAGACTGTCAAGCTAAGTTTTGCATCATAGTTGCCGTCTCATCTTACTTGTATAAGTCTACATGTTCTAAATAGTAAATACAAAATAATAGGTTGATTCCAAATTATTTGATTTGGGGCGATAAATGTTGGAATTATGAGATAATTATTACGGATTAAACATGTGTACATGTCAGGTAACTAATTACGTAGCGGAAAGAGACACATACCAGTTTATCTTTCGTAGCCTAAGATCGTCACATAGGGAGTACTCGATCTGTTGGTCGGGTTTTGCATGAACTCTTATTAAGGAGCAATATGCATGCAATTGTCTCCACTGCAAAGCCTCTTTCAATTCGGTGACGGGATGGATCTTGGGGTAAATTTTTGACACAATTTTGGCACCTCCTTGTGGAACACCACCTTCGGTCGAACCTCTATGAATATAGGGAGATGGATTTTTTGTCTAGTCAACTAAAACGGAGAGAGTGATCAACTCTAAGAAATCTCCTAACACCTCCTATTTATAAGAGGAGGTGAGCAAAACCCACCAAGGGTTTACCCTATGGTTCGGCCGAAACTCACATAAATTGGGCTTGGCTTATTTTGGACCAATTGTGGCTCATAGGGATTTTGGTCTGACCGAAAATCTCTTATTGTGTCTAACATCAAATGCCAACAGTTCCCACTCGCCGGAATGAGAGGGTGTCTATTAATACATTGTCGACCAACATATCAGTATCCATTTGTGATCCTATCATGTTCCCGTATTGTTCATATGAGGTTTTCCGTGCGACCGGCAAACACAACGAACATCGTGCTACACATCGGTTAAGAATGTTGTAGCGTCCGCGGAACGTTGATTCCTTGTCACGTTATCAACTTGTTACTGCTTTGTGCTGCGCTGTACCCCTGGTCAACTATTATTCTCAAATTGCCTAGTTCCCACATATGGATACTTCTCCAAGGCATCTGCACAAGTATTCACAACCTTCAACTAATATCTAGTTGGTGGCACCTAATGAATACAAGAGTCGGAGAATTACAGATGTACATAACCATCCCTATCACTCATATCCTTAGTCGAACTCAACCGGTGGCTAAAAAGTGGTCACTTGGTCTTTTTGTTCAGCACTACACTCGTATGCCTGTGAGCGACATTGAGCCCAACTTTTGATATGAGTTCCGAGTGATAAGGGTACTTTGGGTGCTCCTTCATAAAGCACTCGGGATCAGTCACACGCTCAAGGTGAAGAAGTTTGTATCCTTCAAAATCTCGGAAGATTTCATCTAACACAGCCGAGCCTGACCCCGTGGTCGAACGTGGCACGCACAGTATGAAGTGCGCGTCGACAGCATAACATGAATTTATACCAAGAATGAAAATGTCATATGCTATCGTAGATTTCCATCTAGCCCAGAATGTTGTTGTAGACGAACTGAGTTCGTCGCGGCGATCTGCAAAATATTGATCATGTCGTGTTACCCCGAAACCAAATAATCATTTTGCTTAACCCGGATTATCTTTCGAAATCTCAAGGTTCTTAGCCGGTCTTGATATGGCTAAGGAATCATTTTCATCAAGACGACCAAGCCCGTGTGACATGGCAATGTCCACATTCGACATATTATTAGGAGGTTTCACACTCCAACGACTAATTTATAGACCGTCCATCTGATGTAATAATGTCATTATGACGTGTAAGATCATAAACTCAATTTAGCAATTCTTTTATTCAAATATCACTTTGAATTCAAAAATGTTACTGACACATCACAAGCCTTCTAAAATCTACGCAAGCCAAGCAGTTTTACGTGCTTTTCGAAAACTTGCGTAAATGTTTAGTTAATGGATCCGCAACCATATTTTCAGAAGGCGTGAATTCAAATGTGAGCAACTTGTCCTCTACCACACTTTTCACATAGTAATATTTTATATCAATGTGTTTAGTCCTACTGTGGTACTTAGGATTTCTGATTGCCCCTATTGCTGCTTGACTTTCAGAGTAAACGCACAAATGCTTACTCTCGTCCTCGACGTCAAGCAGGGCAATCATTAATCTCCTTAGCCAGACAGCCTCTTGTGCATTCTTTGAGAGAGAGCTACGAATTCTGATTCCATAGTAGACAGCGTGTCACAAGATTTCTTCTTGCTCATCCAAGAGATGGCAGTATTAGCAAGGAGAAACACTCCTCTTGAGGTGGATTTACGATCATCTAGATCACCACCGTGGTCGGCGTCACTATATCCTATCAATTCTAGCTTACTTCCCTCATAGCACAGAGCATAGTCTGTCATACCTTTCATATATCTCATTATCTGTTTGACGGCTTTTAAATTTGATATACGGGGTCAGATTGGAAACGCTCTACCAAACCCACAGTGTAACAGATGTCAGACGTGCACTATGCAGTCAAAGACGAGTTTCTACGCAGAGACGGAAAGTGGTAGGTAGAGTCGAGTCGTAGAATCGGATCGTAGAAACGTAAGTTTCTATCAATGTGCTAAAATAACATTATAAATGCGAAAACTATAAATGTACACATACACTTGTTGAATCTGATTTTGTTGATTCTGGTTATTATTTAATTCATGTAATTGTTTGATTAGATTATATATTATTTTTATTATTATTATTATTATTATTCACGTATTCATCTTCTTCCTCCCAAGAACAACATTCAAGCTCAGCCCGCCGACCCTGGCCTCATTAACGGACCTCCTCCATTAGCTTGTCAATCCGCCACTAGCTCGGCCACTGCTATTTGATCCACCACCGACGAGCTTCAAGGCCTATAGCGACTCTCTGTTCCAGCCATGCTCCGTATCACCATCCCTACCACATCGTCAAACCTCCATCGCGACTTCATCCTTACTCATCGTCATCTTCACCGGCGCCCGCAGCAGCACTCCATCATCTTCCTCCATATAGAGCCGGACCTCCTTTGTTCGTCGTCTCCTCCTAGCACGTTCACTAACAAACCACTCACTGCCCAGCCATCAACGCAACCGCTACGCTTCCGTCCGCCCTTTCCAGCTAACTGTGAAGGCGAGTCGAATCAAGGTCCAACTCGATCCCCTTTCCTTATCTCTGTTTCAGATATTTAATAAAGCGTTTTTTTATAAAGTAATAAAGCGTTTGATACCTTTGCATTTTTTTTTTTGTCAAGAAAAGTTAGATTGACTTTACAAATTAGTTTAGAATGTAATTAATCCATCTGGGCCAAAATGTTCTAGTTGGGCTGCAAGCTGAAGCCTAGTTAATATACTTTGGGGCTCAGTTTTTAGCAAATCAGGATTGCTTAGTAGAAACGTGAGAAACGGACAGAAACGTAGTTTCTAACGTTTTTACGAGTTTAAGTCGTGTTTCCACCCGTTTCTACCACAGTAACGATTTAGCCACGTTTTAACTCGTTTTATGAGGTAGATACGTAAAAACGTACGTTTTTACGACTTAAAAACGAGTTTTTGACGTGCATTGCATAGCGTACAATCGACTTCCTACCATACTGAGGTACTCTGCACTTTTCATCTGTTCGCGCTCTGCCAGGTTCTTTGGGTCATCACGCTTCAACATCGCACACCCAAACACAACCGGCGTATCTGCAGGTTTAGCATCAAAGAGATTGAACCTTCTCAACAATTTGTTGATATAGGCTCCATGGAAAGACAAAATTTTCGAGCACCACGATCTATAGAAATTTTAATGCCTAGGATAAAAGTGGCATCACCCATGTCTTTCATCTCAAATACAGATGCTAACCAGGACTTTGATTAATTCAGGTAACTTACATCGTTCGCGGCAGTCATTATATCATCGACGTACAACGTCAAGATAACATACTTTGACCCTAAGGTCTTCATGTACACGCAGGCATCCTCGTGAAGATTCACGAATCTGTTATCAACGATTTCCTCGTGGAACCTGCGGTACCATTGCCGAGATGACCGTTTAAGACCATAGATCGATCTTTGGAGTTTACAAACTTTCCGTTCGTTTTCAGGGGATAAGAAACCCTCTAGTTGCTCCATGTTGATCTCTTCCTCCAAGTTCCCATGAAGGAAGGCAGCCTTAACATTCATCTGGTGCAACTCGAGATCGAGGCTAGCAACCAATGCCAAAATGGCCCGGACCGTGGTGTAACGCACATTCGGTGAGTAAGTCTCATCAAATTCTACTCCGTGGAGTTGGGTATACCCTTTAGCGACTGGTCGAGCTTTATATCACTCAACGTTTCCATCGTCAGTGAATTTAAATTTAAGAACCCACCCCTATTACCCTGCGTTTAGCAGGCAAATCAACTTACGTCCAAACATAATTGTCTTTCATAGAGGCGATCTCTTCCTCCATTTCTTTCCTCCATTCCTTTTATTGAGGACCTTCCAAAGCTTGCTTAACCGTTACCGGTTCATCAACCGAATTCAGGGTGAACATTCACCTCTTTCAATGGGATACTTCTTGGGAGAAGTTCTCTGCCTTAGACTACGTCTAGGCTTATTCCCATTTAGAACTATACTCCCACTGGGAACAATGCTCCCACTAGAAATAATGCTCTCACTAGGGACCAAGACAACCTTCTCCTACAACTTTTCTTGGACGACCTCTTAGTCTCGGGATTCCACCTCCGAGATGAATTTCTTGGTCTCTCGGACCAGGAACCAAGTTGGTTGTCCCACTCCCACTAGCCCAATAGGTATTTGAGGAATTATAGGATTTTCATCCAACGGTTCAGCAACTAGATGACCACGATCAGGTACTACTTGTTTCGCACCCGGAACAACTATGATTTTTGTGGTCAGATTTTCTCCTCCCACGGGATTTATTATGAAAATGTCATCATTCTCATTTACCACATCATTTCGCGTTGTTGCTTCCTCAAATCTCCCACTAGAAGTAAGTGGGACCTGATCATTTTCATCATGTTCTAGTTCTATTAAGACTTCATTTGTTTTGATGTTAACAAGCTTCAGAAATTCATCCTTAAAAAACGTAACATCTCTGGACTCATGTTCGACCACGCCACCATAAACACGTATCCCTTAGTGTTTTATAAGTATCTAATAAAGATACTTTTCAATCCTCTAGGTCCCAACTTTCCGTATCGACTGTCGGTTTGATGCGTGTATGTTGCGCATCCCCAAGGGCGCAACCTGGTAAGATCCAACTATTTACCAGTCCACAACTCATATGGTGTCGAGTCCACCGATTTTGTTGGTACACGATTTACTACATGAGTGGCAGTCAACAACGCATCACCCCAATAGAAGATCGAAAGTTGAGCTTGCGACATCATGGTTCCTACCATGTACAGGAGTGTACGATTACGTCATTCCGCCACACCATTCTGTTGTGGCGTATAAGGGATCGTCGTTTGACGGACAATACCCCTTTCATTGTATAATTTGTCAAACTCATTCGAGAGGTATTCTCCACCTCTGTCAGTGCGCAAGGTTTTCACCTTTCGCTCCAGCTGATTCTCTACGAGATTGAGATAGCTCTTAAAGCACTCATTGACCTCGGATTTACGAGTAATCCGCTGAGTGACCTCATATCGCGTAAAGTCATCAATGAAAGTTACGAAGTAGCGTTTACCACCTCTGGCGGTGACATTCATGGGTCTACATGTTGGCATATGGATATTGGGCCGCCGTTAAAGGGAGCCCATTAATATAGAGTTTGTTACCTGAGACAATTGGGTAATGTCACATTAGGGATTTTGGGATATGCCTAAAATCCCAACTGACATGAGAGGCCCAAAATTGAGCCTCCCTAACTTTATGGCCAGCCAAAATAATAAGGGAGGGCAAAGTGGACTTTTATCCACTTTGCTCCCTTTATAAATAGGGAGTGTTAGGATTAATTTAGGGTTAATCAATTAATCACTCTTCTTCCTTTGTGATGAAACAAAATAAATCCCTCCTCCCTATAGTGTTTCGGCCGAACCTATACCTAGCCTTGGAGGTGCCAAATTGCTTCGAGCAAATTACTCCGGAGATCCATCCATGCAGAAGAATCGATGGGTAAGTCTGATTTGTATTATGAGTTACATTTCGCAACCTAAACACACCATTTTTTTCTTGCGTTAATGTCCATAATGACTTCACTTGGGTTGAAGTTACTGCCTGTCGAGCATGGCTGTTGTTAGCTAGATCGTCTCTGATCGTTTTGATGAATCAGCTCATGTCTTCCTCTACAACATTTGTTTCTTTTTTTACTATGTCTTGTCACGTTTAATTTATATTTTGGGTTAACAGGTCTTTTGGTCCATGATGTTTGACCACTTTTGGATTTTGGTCCATGATGTTTTTTTTTTGCCTAGTTTCGGTACCATATGTTTGCAGATTTTTCTAGTTTTGGTCTGACCGTTACATTCCGTCTATTTCTTCCATTAAGTGACATGTGCAAGTCACGTGATCCACCCTAAACTTTCAATTTTGATCAATTTGGAGGAATTGACTCAATGAACTAGGTTTAGGGTGTCAATTCCCCAAAATTTGACCCATTAAACCTAGTTCAATTCGCCCAAATTGAACTAGGTTTAGGGTGAAAATTTCCCAAATTTAAAAAAATTTGAAAGTTTAGGGTGGATCACGTGATTTGCACATGTCACTTAACGAAAAAAATTGACGGAATGTAACGGTCGAACCAAAACTAGAAAAATCTGCAAACATATGGTACCAAAACTAGGCAAAAAAAAAAAACATCATGAACCAAAACCCAAAAGTGGTCAAACATCATGGACCAAAATACTTGTTAACCCTTATATTTTTCCTCGTTTTTTATTGTACTTTTTTTCTGTAAGATGCATAAGTCTTATGTCATTCGGTACTTTTGCTTGAGTTTTACGACATCAACTAAATTTGTGACGGAAACTTGGTTATACCCATGTATTTAGTTGTGGTTGATTTACCTGTATTTGTTTTCGTTTATTTATGAAATTTTATTTTTTGATAAAATTCATTTCCACAAAAAAAGTTTAAATTTTTCTTGATAAGATAAAAAAAATTTGGTTCATTCCAAATCAGTTGATTTAGGGCGGTAAATACTGTTAGCATATGATGACGTGGCGCCGTAATTGGTAGTCCATTAATATATGTGGTTACCTAAGATAATTAAGTAAATGTCACATTAGGGCTAATTGGGCTCGACCCAATTCTCATGTGACATGGGAGGCCCAAAATTGGGCCTCCCACCCACATAGGTCGGCTGAAACCCTAGATAGGAAGGGAGGAGGATTTTCTCCTCCTCCCACTATATAAGGAGGTCTTGGGGTCACTCCCAATACACACCTTGATCACAACTCCTCTTAAGTTGTGATTTGAGAGAAACTCCTTTCTCTCTGGCCTAGTTTCGGTCGGCCCCCTTTAACACCACCATTGGTGTGCCAAATTTATTTCGAGCATTCAGTCTGAGGTTCCATCTCCGTTGAAGAATCGATCAGAGGTCTTGTTGTGGAGCTACATCGCGTGGGACTTCTTCTAACGAAGAACTTGCACGTGGTTCCGACCGGAGGATCAGAACTCCCTCCACATCGTTCTCGGGCAGGAAAGCTAAAAGGTATGTGTACTAATTCCGCTGCGTAGATTAGATATATTGCTAGTACATGTTAGGTTCCGAGTCTACGGTCAACGGGCGGTCGACTCAAGTCTCGTTCCTCACTGGAGATGTCGCGGATCTGATGCTCTCGGGTTGTGCTGTCCTAACTCGTGTCCTTCCGTCCTTAGCTTCTCTTCTCCTTCGCCCTGCAGAAGGGGCAATACCAGGCACAGAGGGGGGGGGGGGGTGGTGCCTGATGAACCCTCTCCGATGCCTAAGTCAGTACGGTTTTAGAGAGATAAAGCTAGAGAGATGTCAGAGCAAAATTATGCAACTTGCCCAGATCCCCTAATGAATAGTGGAGGTGTGGTATTTATAGGCAACGGTGTCATTAAGGTGGCTTAATGACATCGTTAACCTTTAAACACAATTAATTAACCTTTAAGTACGTAATTAAGACCTTAGGATACGGAGAAGGTTGGCGGAATAAACCGAGTATGGGAGTCCAAGAATGTTGCTGGGGCCCTTGGGGGGAGGAAAATCCGACCCCCAAGGGTAGGGGTTGGGTGAGGCCACCCAACCCCTCCTAGGGGAGATAGGGTTGGCCAACCCTATCTCCCCTAGGGGAGATCGGGTTGGTCCACCCGATCTCCCCTAGGGGAGGTCGGGTGTGGCCACCCGACCTCACCTAGGTGAGTCTAACTCGGCCGGACGAGCGCTTCGGCCTCGTCCGGACCGTTGGTGTTTTCGCGAAGTGTTCGGGTTGAAGTTTCGATTTACAATCATTGACGGGGTGATAAAATTAAAACGTTTCGGAAGTCAACGGGTTCAAATTGGGCGTATATCCATCACATGCCCCCGAGTCAACCATTGGCATGCCCCTTGATTGACTCTATTTTAGGATGGTATGACACGCGCAATTTGAAACCGGGATTGTACCTTCTTGTCTGAATGCTTACTTACCCATGGATGCGTGCCTCTGACTCTGCCCCCTGCCTTATGAGATAGAGGAATTGTAAACGTCAGAGTAGCACGGACGTGTGCCTAAGCACGCGTCCGTCTGAGGTGGGAGTAATAAATCTATCTTTGCTACGGGCGTATACTCAAAAAATACATGCTCGCATAGGAATGCAATACGAATATGGCTAAGTGATTCATACTCCAATTTCATGCCGGGATTTTGCCTAAGTGGAGAAAAATTTAATTTTGGCCCAAATTTTTTTCTAAGTATGGGATGCTTAAAAAATATACCCATAGAATATTAACTGTGGTAGGTGTGAGTTTAACCACGGTTAATGGGAACTAGGGGTATCAGTTTTTTAAATCTGACCCTTGAATTTTTCCTTTCTAAAAATCAACGGTGTCGATTTGGCTGCTTTGGAAAAAACCCTAATCTTTTGTACTATAAAAGGGTAAGTGATTACCTCATTCTCGTTGTCCTTTTCTCTTCTTTTCTTTTTGACGGTGGGATTCTTGGTCGGACTTGCTTCTCGGGACGCGTGTCGCATTGAGGTACGTGTCTTTTCTTTTGTGTAAGCATTGCTTTTGAGAGACGTAATCCCGCCTCTCCCTCGATAGTTTCTCTACTTACCGATTGTTTCTTTACTTGTCTCATCTTTGATTTGCGGATTTTCATGGTGATATAGTTCTGTTTGGTTCATCCTTTATTCATCTTTTTGCCCCCGTGTTTCCGCTTGCTGGCGTGTGGGGTTTTCTATACTGAGATTATGATTGTCTCCCTTTGCCCTCTGTCTCTGCTTGTTGGTCAGTGGGGTCTCTCTATGGTGGGGGTTATAACTGTCTCCCCTTGCCCCCGGCCTCTGCTTGTTGGCCTGTGGGGTCTTCTTTGTCGTCTTTCTATTCTTACCTTTTGGCTTTGTATTCGTCGTTTTAGGAAAATGAGTTTATATCTTATGTCCACTGTCCGCTTTCTGTTTTCCTTGGGCTAAACTTGTGTTTTTTCGATCAGCAGAACTCCCCGGTGATTGATGAGGAGTAAGAGGCCAGTACGGGTGGGAGTAGTTAACTCTGGGACCGGACCTTCGATTGCAAAAAGATCGATTTTTTATGGTGCGGGGAGGTGTCCTCTAATTGGAGGTAAGGGTGGTGGTGATGTTAGGGTGCCATCTTCTTTCTATATTGATGCCCCCTAATCGAGGGTCCGGGAGCCATCTTTTCCTTCTTCCTTGTTTGGTGAGTCCTTGAATATCTGAGTTTCCTTAGTGTATATTGGTATTTACTCTGTACCTTGTTGTAGGTAGACTTCGTCTTCCGCGTCTGAGTCGGAAGGAGCTGTCTCGTCCTCCTGTTGATGGAATTGTTGGGTCTGAGTGGGCGCCTTATTATGGGCATGGGGCTCGTTTTGACAATCAATCTTCTTTGCAAACTCCTGAGGTTGGAGTTCGTGTTCTGCAGTCTGTTGTTCCTCCTGCCGATCGTGTGCCCCCGTCTAAAGGGTCGGAGGCAACTTATGAATTGGCTCGTGATGTGTTGGCTCGCTATGCTTCTGTAACTTTTGTTAACCGTGTTATCCTTTAGTATATTTCTTTTCCGTGCGTTATCTGTCTCATCCTTTGTTTTTGTTGCAGGGTATGGCCGACCTTGTTAATTTGTCCACCCTTGTTATTGACCTTGCTGAGGAGAGAAAAGTGCACGAGGACACTTGTGTCTCCCTTAACTCCAAGCTTATTAGTTGTTTGGAGCATAGTCGTATCACAGATTTGCGGTGCCGAGATTTGGAGGGTCGTATTGCTCTTCTCAAGGAAGAGGTTGAGGCCTTGAGACAAAGGTCTTATCGTGATGAAGTACTTCGGGCTGCTGAGTTGGTGTCCCTTGAGGAGATGTTTCGTGTGGAGGCGAAAGGGTGTGCTATCGCTGAGTATAAGGCCTCTTCCTCTTATCAGGCTGCTATTGATGTACGCTGCTCTGTGGCTAAGCGTATTTCTTTAAAGGCGATTCTCGAGCGTATGTACATGATTGCTCCTGACTTTCCTTTTTCTCAGCTTGGTGATTTGTCTGACTTCGCTGTTAGGCATATTGCTAAGATGAGGAAGTAATATACCTATCTCTTATGGTGGTCTCGCGAGTTTGTGGATTGAGGTTCTTCTTAGAGTTTGAAAACTCCACCTTTCCTAGTTTTGCCATCTTTGTTTGATACACTTGTCTTTACTCATGGTATATACGGCAGGGTGATTATCTTTCTTCTCATGATATCTCCCTGTGCCTTAGTGTGTAGTTCTTTGGTTATGGACTCTTCTCTTGGTGTGTTTCCTTTACTTATCCTTCTTTTGTGTTTCCCTTCATGTCATACCTGCTATTTCATCAAGAAAAAACATTATGTGTTCTTCGTATCACTTTACTTTGAAATTACTTTCTCATGGGATCCTTCTTAGTATGGTGTAATGATCTCTTCTGATACCCTTTGAATGGTATGTATGGTGTTGCTAGACCAAAGATACGCTCTTGGTGGGCGTTGAATACTGTTCACGAGATACGCTCCCGGAGGGCACCAGTAGTTAGACCCAAGATACGCTCTAGGTGGGCGTTGAAACTGTTCACGAGATACGCTCCCGGAGGGCGTCGAAACTGTTCACGAGATACGCTCCCGGAGGGCACCAGTAGTTAGACCAAAGATAGGCTCTAGGTGGGCGTTGAAACTGGTAGTTTGAAATCTACCTCAAGATACGCTCTTGGGGGTGTCGAATCTGGTAGTGTTTTTTCTACCTCAAGATACGCTCTTGGGGGCGTCGAATCTGGTAGGTTGCAAATCTACCTCAAGATACGCTCCTGGGGGCGTCGAAGGTCGTAGTTTTAGAAACTACTCTCAAGATACGCTCTTGGGGGCGTCGAAATTCGTAGTTTTTGGAAACCACTCTCAAGATACGCTCTTGGTGCGTCGAAGGTCGTAGTATAGAAACTACTCTCAAGATACGCTCTTGGGGGCGTCGAAGGTCGTAGTATGAATACTACTCTCAAGATACGCTCTTGGGAGCGTCGAAGGTCGTAGTATAGAAACTACTCTCAAGATACGCTCTTGGGGGCGTCGAAGGTCGTAGTATGAATACTACTCTCAAGATACGCTCTTGGGGGCGTCGAAGGTCGTAGTATAGAAACTACTCTCAAGATACGCTCTTGGGGGCGTCGAAGGTCGTAGTATGAATACTACTCTCAAGATACGCTCTTGGGGGCGTCAAAGGTGTTGTTGACTTGACGTCATATCTGTGTAAGGATAACTCAATGATTATATCATCCCCTTCTTTACAAAATACTTTTGAGTAACTTCTACTTTATTAGGAGCATTCAAGGCTTTATGTACACATGGGATGCCTTGGTTGGATCAAGGCACCCTTTGGAGGAAGTCAAAAATAGTTGTAGAGTTGGAGTAACTTCGTGAGTTCTCCTTCTCAAAAGTTGTTTTTGAAAACTTAAACAATTATATGTAATGACCTGAAATAACTTCAAGGATATGGTCTTTTGCTTGTGCCGCCTTCCTAGACGTAGTACTTCTTTAGGTGTTCCCCACTGAAGGTGTTTGTGGAGATATACCCATCCCCATCCTCTAGGCGGTAAGCATTTGCGTATGGAACTGATGCTATCTTATATGGCCCTTCCCATTTTGGAGATAATTTTCTGACTTGGTCTAAGTGTGAGAACTCGTTCTTTCTGAGCACTAGTTCTCCTATGTGGAATTGCCTCTCCTTGACTTGGCGGTTGTAATATCTTGCGGATACAAGGCGCATTCGTGCCTGTGCTTCTTCTGAATTCCATCTTTTATCCTCCACCATGTCTAAGTCTAGGAGCCTTGCCTTGTTGTTCTCATGCTCTTCAAAGTACGTGGTCCTTAATGATGATACCGCCATTTCTGCTGGTGCCACCGCTTCAGTCCCATATACTAGACCAAATGGTGTTTCTCCTGTGGCTATCTTTGGTGTTGTCCGCACTGCCCATAGAACATTTTCCAGATCATCTACCCAACTTCCCTTGGTAGCATGGAGTCGTTTCTTTAGGCCGTCTAGTACTATTTTATTTGCCGACTCTACTTGCCCGTTTGTCTGAGGGTGCTTTACTGATGCGAAACGGTGCTCTATATTCAGCCTTTCGCAATACCACTGCAGTTTCTTGCTCTTGAATTGTGGGCCATTGTCACTTATTATTGCTTTTGGCACCCCGTACCTCGAGACAATGTGAGATTGGATGAAATTGACGACTTGGTCGTCTGTTGTCTTTCCCATTGCCTTTGCTTCTATCCACTTGGAGAAGTAGTCTATTGCTACTATCAGCAAGTCTTCTGGCCTTTTGTTCTTGGCAGGGGGCCTATCAGATCAATCCCCCACTGTGCGAATGGCCAGGCTCCCGAAATGGAGCTTAGCTTTGCCGCTGGGGCTGTTATATTTCTGGAATACCTTTGGCAGTGATCGCATTTTTGTACCAAGTCTGCTACTTCTTTGCTCATTGATGGCCAATAGTATCCTAGGTTGTAGACCTTTCGGATTATTGATCGTGCTCCTTCATGGCACCCCGCATCTCCTTCATGGAGTTCTGCAAGTACTCTCTCTGTTTCTGGGTATGTTATGCATTTGAGGAAGGGTGTGGAGTAACCTTTCTTGTAGAGTTCATTATCCATCACTGCGTAATTCCTAGCCATCCTTTCAATCTTGACGGCCTCTACCTTATCCTTTGGGAGTTTTCCTTCCATGATGTATTGACGCATTGGGGTCATCCAGGCCTCTGCTTCATCTATTACTAGAACTTCCATTTGTTCTATCATTGATTGTATCCTTTGCTCTACAAAGTGAACTTCTTTGCCTGCTTCTACCCCTAGGGCTAGTTTACTTAAGGCGTCTGCCTCTTGGTTTTGTTCTCTTGGGACTGACTCAATGTCGAAGCTTTGAAAGCTCTTTATTAAGTCCCTGGCTTGCTGCAAGTACTTCTGCATGTTTTCGGACTTTGCAGTGTAGATTCCTTTCACTTGATTGACAACTAGTTGAGAATCGCACTTAACTCTTAGATGCTTTGCCCCTACTCCTTTGGCTATTCTCAGG
The DNA here is from genome assembly GCA_036873135.1 of Clarkia xantiana subsp. parviflora. Classification (NCBI taxonomy): domain Eukaryota; kingdom Viridiplantae; phylum Streptophyta; class Magnoliopsida; order Myrtales; family Onagraceae; genus Clarkia; species Clarkia xantiana. Next base: position 17,722,278 of record JAPTYO010000001.1, read on the forward strand.
CCTGTTATCAGTGCTTCGTATTCAGCCTCGTTGTTCGTTGCCTTAAAGGTGAGTGCCATGGCATAGCGCAGAGGTGTATCGCTATTTGGTGGGTATAGTAGGAGGCCTGCACCTGAACCTCCTCCGTTGGATGACCCATCAGTATGCATCTCCCATAATTCTTCTGGTTGTTTCTCCTGACTACTACTTGCCTCGCTTGTAGTTTTGACTTCTCCCAAGTCTTCGTCTGGATTAATTCCAGTGAATTCAGCAATAAAATCTGCTAGAGCCTGCCCCTTTATGGCTGTTCTTGGGGCAAAATGAATACGAAACTCACTTAGCTCAATTGCCCATTTGGTCAGTCTTCCCGATGTGTCTGGTCTTTGGAGGAGGTGTTTCAATGGTTGGTCTGTGAGGACTGTTACTTCATGCCCATGAAAATACGGTCTCAACTTTCTTGCTGATATAATCAGTGCATAGAGGTACTTTTCTATTGGCAAGTAGTTGATCTCATACTTTGCCAATGTTTTGCTTACGAAGTAAACCGGCAATTGTGCAGCGTTTTCTTCTTTAATTAGCACTGAGCTTACTGCCACGTTGCTCACGGAGATGTAGAGGTAGAGGGGCTCCCCTGGTGTAGGCTTTGCTAGGGGTGGTAGTGTCTTTAGATGTTGTTTGAGCTGTTGAAAGGCTTCTTCACATCTTGGTGTCCATTCGAATTTCTTGTTTGCCCTTAGTACCTCAAATAAGGGTAATGCCTTGTCTCCTATTTTGGATAGAAATCTGTTAAGAGCTGCCAACCTCCCGTTCAGTCGTTGAACCTCTTTGTGCTTCGTAGGTGACTGCATTTCTTCAATTGCCTGTAGTTTTTCGGGGTTCACCTCTATGCCTCGCTGGCTTACCATGAATCCTAAAAATTTCCCTGATTGAACCCCAAATGCACATTTTTTCGGATTTAGGCGGACTTGGTATTGCCTCATTCTCTCAAACGTTGAGCGAAGGTTCTCCGTATGTTCTTTCTTCTCTTTGGATTTGACGATCATGTCGTCCACATATGCCTCCATTGTCTTTCCTATCATGTCCCCGAAGATTTTGTTGACCATTCTTTGGTATGTCGCTCCAGCATTTATGAGTCCGAAAGGCATCACCGTGTAATGGTATATCTCGCTATCAGCGTAGAATGCTGTGTGAGGGGCGTCCTCAGGGGCCATTTTTATCTGGTTATATCCTGAGTATGCATCCATGAAGCTCATTAGTTGGTGACCTGATGTTGCATCCACTAACTGATCTATTCTTGGTAGCGGATATGAGTCCTTAGGGCATGCTTTGTTTAGGTCGCGATAATCGATGCACATTCTCTAACTTCCCCCCGCCTTCTTTACCAGTACTGGGTTTGCCACCCATGTTTGGAATCTGATCTCCTTGATGAAATTTGCCTTCAATAGTTTTTCCACTTCTTCCTGGATAGCTATCTTTTTGCTTCCTCCCATTGGCCTTACCTTTTGTGTTATTGGTCGCGTTGCCGCGTCTATGTTGAGCTTGTGTGAGATTACTTCTTCTGATATTCCTGGCATATCGCTTGGTGACCAGGCGAACAGATCTTTGTACTCCCTTAGTAAAGCTACTAAGTGGTTTTCCTCTTCCTGTGATAAGGCGGTCCCGATTTTTGCCTTCCTATCGGGTTCTTCTATGAGTATTTCTTTTAATTCCTCCATGGGGGCTGGTCTTCCGTGATCTTCTCTTGGGTCCTCATCTATTAGTAGGACCTCTCTTGTTTTCTTCTTCCTGCTTAGTGCGATCCTTGCACATTTCCTTGCTACCTTCTGGTTACCCTTTACTTCTCCTATTCTTTGGCTTGTGGGGAATTTCATTTTCTGATATAGTGTTGATGGCACCATACCCCACTTGTTGATTGTAGTGGTACCCAGGACTCCATTGTATTCCTCCATTTCTTCTGTGATGAAGAATGGGACATCTATCTTTAACTGCCTCTGGCCTATGCCCAGTGTCACAGGTAGTGTGACTGCCCCCAGTGGGTATGTTGACTCTCCTGAAAATCCCACCAAGGGGGAGTGAACCTGTTTTATGCTACTTGGCCTTACTCCCAGTATATTGAGGACTTTCTTGCTAATGATGTTGGGTGAGCTCCCACTGTCTACTAGGATTCTTCCAATGTCCATATCAGTGATCTTCATTGTTATGACTAGGGCATCCTTGTTGTCTGGTAACACATGCTCCATGTCTCCTCTTGAAAATTGTATTATATCTTCTCTCTTTCCTTCTGCTTGTTCTTCCTTTGGCTTAGGGTCCTCTAACTGTGCCAAGGGTAGGGGTTGGGTGAGGCCACCCAACCCCTCCTAGGGGAGATAGGGTTGGCCAACCCTATCTCCCCTAGGGGAGATCGGGTTGGCTGACCCGACCTCACCTAGGTGAGTCTAACTCGGCCGGACGAGCGCTTCGGCCTCGTCCGGACCGTTGGTGTTTTCGCGAAGTGTTCGGGTTGAAGTTTCGATTTACAATCATTGACGGGGTGATAAAAATAAAACGATTCGGAAGTCAACGGGTTCAAATTGGGCGTATATCCATCAGTACACGTTTAGCATTCCGTAGTATTACGTCCCCGTAATCCAACAAATACCGTACCCACGAGCAGTGTAAGACAATCAAACATATTTATACTTTAGGATTTCTAACATTTTAACGTATGTACATTTGTAAACAACTATAGGCATTCAAACATACTTACGCATCTTACTTTATGTATCTACACATAAATTATTTTGTACTTACTTACCATATTTACACATTATACTTTTAGCATTGTAACTGATGTGGTTGAAGTGTGGGATTTTGCCCTATGAATATAGGTTTTCGAGTGGAAACGGCGATCTGAGAAAGACACATAGTATACTATGGCTTTTGACAGTTTTAGGCCAAATTACTTCTTTTAGAGGGTCAAATTTGCAGTTTAATGTTTCTTTCAGTCTTTTTTATAAATTGTCGGTTTTGTTTGGTACTTTATTGTTAATTTCCGATTTTGTATTAGGGTTAGGGTTTAGATTTCTCTATTTAAACTCCGTTAACCGTCATTTACATTCAGTTTATTGATATATGAAAAAAAACTGAGGTTTTCCTCTACCCTGCTTCAAATTCTCGGCATTCTTTGAATCAACGAGTTCTTATGCCCTTTATCCATCAAATTCTCGGAATTCCCCTAGAATCAATGAGTCTTTGTCCCATCTATCCCCATCACACTGCATCAGATTGGTATCAGAGCCCAGTCGATCCTGCACGATGCCACCCCGAAGACGTCTAACAGCTGCAGAGAAGAGCGAATTGCGTCGTTTGCTCGAAGAAATACGACAGAACGGAGAATGGCTACGTCAGTTCATGGAACATATAATCGAAGAACAACAACGTCAATATGATTTTCAAGAGGATGAGTTCGAATTTGAGGAGGATGACGAGAACACCTCAGATGTGAACCCTTTCGATAATCCTATTTATGATGATGTCGATGTAGATTCTGTTATTTTTTATAATCCTGTTTATGATGATTATAATGATACTGATGAAGTGGATGAGGAACCCGTCGCTGGCTCTCCCCTCTCACTTTTTACGTCACCGCCAGTGGGACTCCAATCAGCATAGAAGAGGTCAAAGAAACGCAGAAACTTGAGAACTTTTTGTTCGGTGCTCTGTATCCACCTCTTGAATTTGGAAAAGAAGATAAGGGAAAATTTGAAGATGCTTCCCAGGAGGATCAAGGTCCGGATGAGGATGATGTTGCTCTATTCTTCGTGGACCGGACAGGAAGCAACACAATTTCTGTTTATAAGGAATATGGTGAATTCCCTCATGTTGTAGAAGCGGGTAGAGGACAGAAAAAACATGTTTGGGTTGATGGCACTTGGCGTATGTATGCTGAAAAACGAGCTATTAACAAGATCACGATACGCTATCGTGGGTTTCTCTTTCGTGGCATCCAGATTCGAGGACGAATCTTCTCTTCCCCGGAGAGAATGATGTGGTTGAAGTATCAGATTTTGACCTATGAGTATAGGTTTTCGAGTGGAAACGGAGATCTGAGAAAGACCAATAATATACTATGGGGTTTGACGGCTTTAGGCCAAATTCCTTCGTTTAGAGGGTCAAATTTGCATTTTTATGTTTTGTTCAGTCTTTTTTATAATTTGTCGGTTTTGTTTGGTACTTTATTGTTAATTTCGGATTTTGTATTAGGGTTAAGGTTTTAGATTTCAAATTTGTCGGTTTTGTGACCCCCAAGGGTAGGGGTTGGGTGAGGCCACCCAACCCCTCCTAGGGGAGATAGGGTTGGCCAACCCTAAATTTGAGGACTAAATTGAATAAAATCAAAATTTGGGGCTAGGCATGTGCAAGTCACGTGACTATTTAACGGTCAAACTGACGGTCAACTAACGGTCGGACCAAAAGTATACAATTGGCAAACGTATGGTACCAAAAATAGGCAAAATCAAACATGTGGTACCAAAAGCCAAAAGTGGACAAACATAGGGTACCAAAAGACCTATAAACCCTTTACATTCAGTTTATTGATATAAGGAAAATTATGTAAAACATGCAACATGTTTGAGAAAGATGGTTTTATGGACCAATATGTTTTAAAATGTACAACATGTTTGAAAATGATGGTTTTATGGACAAATACGTATTAAAATGTACAACAAGCTTACAAAAGATGTTAAAATGACATACCGTCCACTTGTTATCCATAATTTCATTAAGTGGACACGTGCATAACATATTTTTAGAAAATTAATAATAATAATTAAAGTAAGAAATTAATTTATACATATGAATGATTATTAATGGGTGGATGTAGATACTAATAATAATAATTATTATTTTTTAAAAACGTGATCCGCACGTGTCCACTTAATGAGACTAGTGACAACAAGTGAAACAAGTGGACAATACGTCATTTTACCATCTTTTGTAAGATTGTTGTACATTTTAAAACATTTTGGTCCATAAAACCATCTTTTTCAAACATGCTGTACGTTTTAAAACATATTGGTCCATAAAACCATCTTTTTCAAACATGATGTACGTTTTAAAACATATTGGTCCATAAAACCATCTTTTTCAAACATGTTGCATGTTTTACATACTTTTCCCATTGATATATGAAAAAAAAAACTGAGGTTTTCCTCTACCCTGCGTCGATTCTTCGGTATTCCGCGGAATCAACGAGTTCTTGCGCCTCTATCCAACAAATTCTCGGCATTCCCATTTCGAATCAACGAGTCTTTGTCTCATCTATCCCCATCACGCTGCATCAGTAACATATTTATGCATCCTAATTTTTACCATTCTAACATATAAACAGCTGTATGCATCCTAAAATACTTACACATCCATCTTTCTAGTATTGTAACTATGTACATATATAATTTAAACAATATCAAGAAATTGAGAAATATTACCTTAGTTTGTTTGAGATTTGTCCGTCGAAATGGATGTGTTGAAAGTATATTTATTTTGACTAAATGTGTTGGAGGTATCTATATATATTATAATTCTGATAAAGTTAACAAATGATTGACAAGTACCAAATTTGATCGCTGATATGTATAAATAATGTAATCAAATTGGTTCATATCATTTTTATCTCTATTGGATGACATGATAATGTCCAAATAAGCTCCTCTAGGTGTTTGGATGATCACCAAGTTCTCACAATTCATCTTTGCATACGTTTCATTCTTTTGAGTTACGTTACAAATCAAAGTCTAAAACATTGATTTACCTCATAAAACCATATTGATTTGTACAACAAACATTACCTTAGGAAAAAAAATATCTATAATCATACATACAATCCTTACTTCCAGCAAACCACTTCACCATTAACCTCTTCTTTAGCTTATTCCACAATCCACATATACACCATCAGCTTTACGATCCTCTTCGAACGATATCTTTGTAGATTGAGATCGAGAATTTTATCAACCACGTCGTCAGGTTTTAATGATTTGCGCTTTCCAAATTTGCAGATTCTTCATTGTTGTTGTGTTATTATTGATGGAGCGGTCGAAAACTCAACTAGAGAGATAAAGTGATAGTTTCACTGCAAAATTTTGAACACCATGGCATAGATGACATATCTCAAGGTCAGAATCAAGGTTGAGGTTAAGAAAATGAATCAATTTAGAAATGTATATCTCTCTTATATATATGAACTCTTAATCACCATGTTTAGTAAATAAATAAATATGTAATTAATTAGGCTTAAGAAATTAAAAAAAAAATGAATTGATTGCATCTATTTATGGATAAAACTATACACCGTTAGTAATTTCCTTTTGAGATGCCTATATAAATTATTAATTCCTTAGTTGTATTTTCCTTCAATGAATCTTTACTTGCAAATATACGAAATAATTTTTTTTTATTCTCTTTATGAATCTTTTATTTGTTATGCTGGAAAAAAATCATTTTAAGTATTACATTAACTTTGATAAATTCATTGTTAAACATTATATATTGAAAAATATTTATTGTTTTATACTATATTGTTTTTCCAAATTTCTCTTTAGTTTTGAGTTTATATTATTCTTAAATTATATTTGAATGTTTAATTAGATATGAATCAAATTGGAAATTATCAACGAGTTACAAAGTTACTAAAATTGAAAATTTATATATTTATTTTTTTATGTCTAAATATTTACATTCCAAATATTTCTTAATAAGATAAATTATTGGTTACTATTTTTCTATGACTTCCTTTACATGCCATTTTATAATATATTTACTTTAACTTTAATACATACATATATATATATATATATATATATATATATATATATATTCTTTTCTCAAATTAATCTTCATGACTCATTTATTTAATTACTATATAAACTGACTCGGTATTAATAAAAATAACTAGAACATGTATTTAATCTTAATAATTCCAATAAATACGGAAAATCGTATAATAATGACACAAATTTATACCACTTTATTACTTAGAGAATGGTAACTTGAAATAAAATGAATTACTACAATCAGTTGGTAATATCATATTAATTAATTATTGAATCTAATACAAGTTGGTCTATATTATTATAAAGTAAATTCTTAAAACCCTTCATTTGATCATCACATGATAAAAAAAATTTATTTACTACATAACAAGGAGATTATTATTATTACTATTTAAAAAATAGCAATATCAAATTTGAATATTAACAACATACCGATAATTTCATAAAAAGTTATTAACCACGCAACACGCGGATCAGACGCAATATTCTGTTAAGTTTGTTTGTAACACAAATTATTACTGAAGTAATAACAAAATTATTATTATTCTTATTACTATCATTCACACGTAAAAATAATTAATCTCCATTTTATTTATTTATTTGTCAATATGTATTGTCTCTTCATTATGCGTCATTTATTTTAAAATTATATCTAATCAGTACAAACAAATCAGAGTAAATACATTTGTAAAATATAGTGTTTAGAGTTTATAGTGAAAACAATTATAATCAAATTCTTCAAATGCAAATCTTCCTGCATATGTGTATATGTATATATATACATATTAATTAAATATTAGAACATCAATTTTTATTCCTTAACTTAATGATTTAATACTAAATTAAGCTCGATTTAACATGTAAGTTGAATAAAAAATAATTAAAAAAATAGAAATTAAATTAAATTTTTAGTAGAAGATTAAACACTATGTAAAGTAAGTTATGAATAAAAAAATGTTATATTTATATCTTTATGTAAATATACACATATGTTGATGGCGTTCATTATTATTATTTGACATAATATGTACAACAATCAATAATAATTTCAAATAAATAGAAAAAGAATAAATAAAAGCAATTTCATTCCAATATATTTATAATCAAATATATAACATTTTCTCAATTACTAAATCAATAAAAATAACAACCTACAATATGACTTCTGCATCACTGACGTTTCTTCTTAGATAAGAAACTATCTCGCAATAAAGCTAATATCACAATATTTTCTTTAGATTATAAACTATTTAAATAACCAATAAAGAATGAAAATATAAGCAAAAGCAAAACCATATTAGGAGAATAGAGAAAGTAATACATGTCAAACAATTCTACCATTATTTAAGGTTCCAAATCATTGATGTTGTCATTTTTTTCTCGGAAAAATTGTCAAATAAATCATTAGCAACACACTTGAACACCAGGTTAAAATGATATTGAGAATTAAATTTTGTACTCATATTGAATCATAATACATAAATTATAAGTTAAGAGGAGTACATCCAAAATGATAAACATCATCTACCTAATGATACATAACATAATCAGAAAATAACATTTTCCTAAATTTTATTTAATTGTAAAAATATAGAAAAAAAAAACTAATTTTATAAATATATGTATTTAACAATATTATAAATGTTAAATTAATAAAATATACGTAATAGTTATTTATTTACTTATTAAAATACGTATATTATATTTAATACTGATGGATATACGCCCAATTTGAACCCGTTGACTTCCAAACCGTTATATTTTTATCGTCCCATTAACGTTTGTAAATCGAAACTTCAACCCGAACACTTCGCGAGAACATCAACGGCTCGAACGGGGCCGAAGCGCCCGTCCGGCCAAGGTAAACTCACCTAGGTGAGGTTGGGTGGCCACACCCGACCTCCCCTAGGAGAGATCGGGTCAGCCAACCCGATCTCTCCTAGGAGGGATGGGGTTGGCCAACCCCATCCCCCCTAGGAGGGGTTGGGTGCCCTCACCCAACCCCTACCCTTGGGGGTCGGATTTCTCCCCCCCCCCCCCAAGGGCCCCTGCGCCATTTTCGGACACTCACATCCCGGTTCACGTCGCCTACCTTCTCCGTATCCTAAGGTCTTAATTGTGCGCTTAAAGGTTAATTAATTGTATTTAAAGGTTAACGATGTCATTAAGCCACCTTAATGACCTTGTTGCCTATAAATACCCCACCTTCACAACTCATTTGATCATCTTGGCAAGTTGCACAATTTTGCTCTGACATCTCTCTAGCTTTATCTCTCTAAAACCGTACTGACTTAGGCATCGGAGAGGGTTCATCAGGCACCACCCCCCCCCTCTGTGCCTGGTATTGCCCCTCTTGCAGGGTGGCAAGGAGAGGAGAACCAAGGAAGCAGAAGAGCATAGAGCAGTAGGACAAGCCCCAGGGGTAAGAAGTACAAGCCTCAGGAGGTCAGAAGGAGAGAAGGAAAGGAGGTCAGAAGGAGAGAAGGAAAGGAGGTCAGAAGGAGAGAAGAGAAGGACACATATCAGAACGACTACCCCAAGAGAGTATAAGGGCAGGGATCAGAACGACTACCCCAAGGGAGTATAAGGGCACGGATCAGAACGACTAGTCCTAGGAGCACTGAACCCGACATTTCATTAGTGGGAGATAAATTCTAGATTGACGACCCGTTGACCTAGACTTTATAACCTAACACTTGGCGCCGTCAGTGGGCTTCGGACAGAAAGCCTGGCTATTACACGAGCTATGACGAACAGTAGGGTGTCCAGGCACCAACGCCCACCCGGGGGCAATGGGCGGAGAAGAGAACCCATACCCCCAGGGAGGCAGCCTAACCCTGGGAAGCAACCGATGCATCCAGAGCCCCAAGAAATACCACAGCCTCCTCAACAACAGAACAACCAGGAGGGAGGACCTTCACGCCCAGCTGGGGCTGAGTCCTCCACAGCCTCCACCCCCCGGGCAAGAAGGCCACAGAGAGAAAGAGAACAACAGGGAGTGCCTTCCCACAACACGGCACCCCCCGAGGGATATTATTATGAGGAGCAACCCCAAAGGTACCCGTATGGGATGCCGGCACAAAGAGATGATAACCGCGCCCACACAGCATATGCAAGGCCGGCATACACCCAAGGGACTTACACTGAAGCTCATGAAGAGGAGCAGATCCCAACAGAAGAGCACTACTCGCACCCTCGAGCAGGGCAGCGAGAGGAACAAAGAAGATATTACCAGGAGCCACCCCCAGAGGGAAGGCAACAATTCGTGCCTCCTAGGCAACAGCAGAGCAACAGGGCTTACACCCCGCTTGGGGAGGAAAGACAAGCAAGACCTCCAAGGAGACAAGACTTCTATGAAGCACCCCAGCAGGCATACCAAGGGTACACCTACAGTCCATACCAGCATGGACAAGGGAACCCAGTAAGCCCAGTCTACAACTACAATGAGTATCAGAGGGATTATACTCCGGCGCAGGTGATGATCACCCCGGAGGAGATAGAAGCCATGATAACCCGGAAATTGAATGAGTCAAAGAAACCCAGCCTGCATTGTCTAAGTGACAAGACAAACCACCCTTTCACAAAGGAGCTGGAGATGAACAGGGTGCCAGACTCCCTGCACACAGTGCAAATTGCAAAGTACAATGGGAAGGGAGACCCCCTAGAGCATATCCAACAGCATGAGGCCTCCCTATTTGGGAGGACCACTGATGAAAGGTACAAGGCACTCTTATTCCCAAACACCCTAACAGGGGTGGCCTCACATTGGTTCTTCAGCCTGCCCTCTGAGAGCATCCACTCATGGGAGCAGCTAAAAGCTAAGTTTCTGCAGAGATACCTAGGGGAGAGGAAACTCCTCAAGGGAACAGGCTCCATTGATGACGTCAAACAAGAATACGATGAATCCCTGGCCAGCTACTATACTAGGTTCAACCAGAATATTGCAGACATCCAGGGAGACATCACCGAAGGGGAGATTATACGAGCCTTCATCAGAAACTTAGGTCGCTTTGGGTCAACATTGGCTGAAAAGATGGCCAAAAAGCCGGCAAGCACCTTGGAAGAGCTTGCAGGAAGAGTTAAAACGCATATTGACCTTGAAAGGCACAGGGCAAGCAAGAAGGCCAAAATCCAGGCAGCCAAGGAGGATAATCAAAAGCCAAACAAAGGCAAGCCACCCCAGGCACCGCAGCATGCAAGGCAGCAGGAATGGCGTCCGCCACAGCAAAGAAACCAAATGGGTGAACCCTTAAAGGCTAGAGAAATAAACGTCATTAAGCTCATCCCATTGAACGCCACTCCAGCCACCGTACTTAGAGAGATGCGGAACCAAAAGCTTTGGTCACCCCCTGCAAGGTGGAGAGCCCCAATGGTGGGAAATCACAAGGATAGATGGTGTGACAACCATGAGGCTTATGGTCACGACACAAATGAATGCTTTAGCCTAAAGTTAAGCATAAACAACATCGTCCAGAGGGGAGAACTGAAGCAATTCATAGACCATGGGGGCAACAGTATGCAACTAGGGCCACCACAGAAAGACAAGGGCAAGGGAAAGATAGACTACAACCCTCCACCCAACAAAAAAGGAGTCATAAATATGATACATGGAGGAGTAGCATCGGGTGGCCCAACTGCTAATGCAAGAGAGGTCTATGCATCCAAGCTAAGCTCAGTGCCAAGGTGGAGAAAAAGGCCAAGAGAAGGAGAAGAAGTGAAGATCGAGTTCTCGGAGAAGGACAAGAGCCACATCGTCTTTCCACATGACGATGCTCTAGTTATTACTTTAGATATTGACAATTTTGATGTAAAGAGAATTTTGGTGGATGGGGGCAGCTCAGCTGACCTCCTAAGCCTGAGAGTGTTGGAAGAGATAGGGAAAACCAAAGCAGACATCAAGCCAGTCAACTTCCCTCTAGTTGGCTTCTCAGGGGCAACAAGTTACCCCCTGGGGATGATAACCCTGCCAGTGACCATGGGCCAAGGATGGACCCAGCTGAAGGTAAATGTCAATTTCTTGGTGGTTGAAAGCCTGGGAGCCTACAATGGGATCCTAGGAAGGACAACCATAAACCCATATGAAATAGTGCCATCCACTGTTCACCAGAAGCTGAAGTACATCACGGAGAACGGGGTTGGAGAGGTCCTGGGTGATCAACGCACCGCAAGGCAATGCTACGTCAACTCAATGAGACGTGGATCACACGGGACAGACACAGTGGCTGTAGTCATGGTAGGGGCCAACCAGGACAGAAGAAGGATGGGAAGGAGACAAAGGCAAGGAAGGAGGAGGAGTGGAGTGACACTCCGTCTGAGAAGGCAGTTTTTTCAAACAGTGCCTACAAGGAGACACAGGAGCAAGGCTATGAAGATGACATCCATACCTTGGCAGCCAGACACCGCAATAGGGAACAGAACAAGGAACTCCATCCTAAGAGGCTTCCGCTATATAGATGATATCAAGCAAATGCCGCAGGAGTCTATATCAAGCTATTTCCAGAGATTCTTCAATTATGGTGCCAATATGGACATCACAAGGGGAGAAGCAGTGAGGGTATTCATTAGAAACATGCATCCAAACTCATTCAGGGCGTATGGAGGGCTCTATGAGATGGTCATGACGAGCACAATGAGAGAGCTCAAAGATAAGCTGGACATGGCATTTGCACAGGAAGCGGAGCAGTTGGATGAAGTTCCGGAGAAAGGAAGAGACACTGACATATTGGGAGGATGTGTCAATTTCACATTCACACCCCTCACAATCAGCATAGAAGAAATTTTCCACAAACACCTGAAGAAAGAGCTACCAACATGCAGGGAGGAAGGCAAGGCCTTCCTAGGAAGAGATGCACAGGGTTGGTGTGAGTACCATGGGACCTGGGGGCATCAAACCAACAACTGCATGGTGTTGAAGGTGGAAGTGGAAGAAATAATTTACAATGGAGGCTTCAAGGAATACGTGGCAACAGACACAGTGACCACCCCATATCCTTAGTTTCATATTTAGCATTTCGCATGTTTCAGCTTTACAAGCTTTTCAAAAAACAACTTTGGAGAAGGAGAACTCACGAAGTTACTCCAACTCTACAACTATCTCTGATTCCTACAAAGGATGTCTTGGTGCACCAAGGCATCCCAAGTGTACAAAAACATGAATGCTCCTAAGGGAGTAGAAGTTACTCAAAAATATTTTCCAGTGAATGTAATGGTATAATCACAAAGTTATCCTTACACAGATATGACTTCAAGTCAATGACAGGTTCGACGCCCCCAAGAGCGTATCTTGAGAGTAGTTATTACACTACATCATTCGACGCCCCCAAGAGCGTATCTTGAGAGTAGTGTTCATACTACGACATTCGACGCCCCCAAGAGCGTATCTTGAGAGTAGTGTTCATACTACGACCTTCGACGCCCCCAAGAGCGTATCTTGAGAGTAGTTATTACACTACGAATTCGACGCACCAAGAGCGTATCTTGAGAGTGGTTTCCAAAAACTACGAACTTCGACGCCCCCAGGAGCGTATCTTGAGAGTAGTGTTCATACTACGACCTTCGACGCCCCCAAGAGCGTATCTTGAGAGTAGTTATTACACTACGAATTCGACGCACCAAGAGCGTATCTTGAGAGTGGTTTCCAAAAACTACGAATTCGACGCCCCCAGGAGCGTATCTTGAGGTAGATTTGCAACCTACCAGATTCGACGCCCCCAAGAGCGTATCTTGAGGTAGAAAAAACACTACCAGTTCGACGCCCCTAAGAGCGTATCTTGAGGTAGATTTCAAACTACCAGTTCGACACCCACCAGGAGCGTATCTTTGGTCTAACTTGAGCCCTCCGGGAACCTATCCTGTGAAACGTTAAGTGCCGTCCGAGAGCCTGTCTCGTGAACAGATTTCGACGCCCACCAAGAGCGTATCTTTGGTCTAACAGTACAACGTATACCGTGTAAGGGGTATCAGAAGAGATCATCACACCATGCTTAGAAGGATACCATGCTCAGAAGGATACCATTCTTAGAAGGATACCATGCTCAAAAAGATACCATGAGAAAGAAATTTCTAAGTAAAGTAATGTGAAGAACAAGTAATGTTTTTTCTTTATGAAATGGCAGGTAAAACGTGAAGGAAAGCACGAAAGAAAGACAAGTAAAGGAAACACATCAAGAGAAGAGCCCATAACCAAAGAGATATATACAAAAGCATGAGAAGCACTAATGTAAAGGCAAGCGAACTACGTAGTCAACAGCACAATGCGGCAAAGGAAAGTAACAACAAACACCATCACAATCTCAAAAGACACTCAACCCATACAAGGGGAGAAGGAGTGTAGTTATATATACAAGGATAGCATGTGATAAACACGTCAGTCAGAACCTTCAGGGGAGTCACCCTCACCCCCTGAAGCTGAACCGCCAGCGGAAATGGATGAAGAGGAGGAGTCTGAGGTACCAATCTCCACAGGTGTAGCATCCACCTGGGCAGGGGCAGGCTCGTCTGCAACGGCAGCCTGACCCATCAGAACAGTCACGTAGCCAGTGGCGTATGGCCCAAAGTCACCAAGGTCACCAAACGGGAACTGAGGATCAATGCGGAAAATGTGATCAACCAGATACTCACCGAACTGGTTCATCTCCTGAGTGAGACGCGCGCTATAATCGGCAGTGAAGGCAGAGGAGGCCTTGTACTCAGAAACCGCAACAGTCCTCTCCTCCGCACGACACTTAGCCTCCAACTTCCGTAACTCCTCAGAATGGAGCGACGCTGCAACCTCAGCTTCCCGACGCAAACTGCCCACAGTGGTCTCAAGCAAGGACACCTGGTCCCGGAGCTCCTGCATCCTCAAATCAGATAATCGCGCCTTCTCAGCAGCAGTAGCGACCTCCGCCTTGAGAGAAACCTGGCTGTCCTCAAGGGTCTTCCTCTCGTCAGATAACTCGAGCACGAGCGAGGACATGTTCACCATGTCAGACATACCCTAACAATTCAAACAAGGGATGAGTAACCGAAAGATAGCCATTATGAAAGTAATAAGAGGAAAGCAAAGAACAACTCACAGGTGCATAACGAGAAAGTACCCCTTGAACAAAGCGCCGAGTCTCCCCAGGAGACTTGGGCGGAGCAACACGATCGCCAGGGGGGACGGCGCCGCGGAGTACGCGGACACCAACCTCAGGAGTCCGCAAAGAGGAGGTGCTATCGAAATGGAACTCCTTCAGACCAGCGAAAGGAGTCCACTCAGACCCAATAACATCTTCATCAGTAAGACGGGCGAAATCCTTCCGACTTAAAGTCGGAGGCCCACCTACACAAGCAAAGCAAGTCAAGGGAGAACATAAACATAGAAGGATCAGCAACAAGGTAGAGATCATACCTGAGGACCGCGCCCTCGGCTGGGGGCAGGGGAACCACCACCAGCAGGTCGCTTCCCTTTGTCAGCCAGGGAAGGCACCTCTTCGACCACCATCTCCTTATCACGAGATAGGGTCGGAGGACGAGCAGTAGGCGAAGCAGAATCCACAGCCTTCTTTCTCTTAGCAGCCGAGGCCCCGGCCTCAGAATCAGATCTCCGCGGCTTGGACTTGGAAGGTCCAGAATCTCTGCCAACGGAGACGACCCTCTCAGTCACCAAGGGGGAGCGCCCTAGCAAGGTAAGAAAAACAAGATAAGGAAAACATAGGTTATACCATAAAGAAGCAAACAGGAGAAAGCATACCAGAGGCCCCAGCCTTCTTCCCAGGCAGGGGGGATTTCTTCAAAGCAGAACTAGAAGGAGCCTTCCTCTTGCTCAGATCAACAGGGGCTCCCTGCACGTTATAGGTTTTTCCATGAAACCAACCTACAAAGGAAGAGCAGAAGGTAAATAAAGATGGAAAGACCAAGTGACATACCGAACCCCCGGAGTCAGGAGTCAGACTGATACCGGCCTCGTAAAGATCCGTCTCAGTCACTAAGGACACGGGACAGTATGACCGAGTCCTGTTGCTCTCGTGAATGATCTTCATAGTCTTCAAATCAACTGAAGAGAACTCTCCAAAAGCAGGCCAACCATCGGACCGATCCTCATTCAAAACCGACCAAGTGACGTATCGGTCCGTAATGAAGAAGTAATGCTTAGCCCAGTGACTGGCCGAATTGTCACTCTGGGTCACGAAACGGAGGGAGGTATCCCACTCGAACCCACTCAACCCGAAATCAGCGAATCGGGGATCTTTGAAGGTCGGATGGCGAGTTACGAAACTCGCAAACCCCACCTTCGTCCGGTACTGGAACCGATAGAAGCATCGGAATAGAACGAGAGAGTACTTCCAGGAGTACCAATGGCACAATACCCGGAAGCCCACCCAGACACGGAGGGCACTGGGGGCAAGGTTCACAGGAGAAATCCTGAAGAACCTGCTCAACTCTATAAGCTCGTCACAGTAAGGCAGCCTCAGCCCGAATCGGATCTGGGAAGGGTACACGGCGACCTTCCCTATAGGAGGCTCCGTCACCGTCTCGCGAGTATTCCCCAAGGAGGGGAGAAAAGGATACAGAGGCTCATCTAGGGGACAGATATCTCCTAGGGTAACATGTTCATTGTAATCGGACCTAGTGAGATGGTTCTCCGACAGGATAGCAAGACCTAAGGCAAAGGTAGGAGGAAATCCCAAAGTACGAATCAAATTTCAACTAACACCCCAACGAAGGTCATGATACTAAGCTAGCAATAGGAAAGGAAGTAATGCGACCGAAAAGGAAGAGAAAAAGGAACTCACTCATCCTTCGGAGAATACGACGTCTCTGAAGAGTCTGCGTACGCGGACACCACCAGGAGTAAAGTACCTACCACGACACGACAAATATCAAGACAAGGAAAATTTCCGAAGAACCGGAAACACTCCGACACCCGACAAAGATAGTCAACATGAACCAAAGACGCCACAACAACCAAGTCAAATAATTTTATCCGAGCCTAAGGTCGAGTTTTGGAAAAAATTACCATTATACCCTCCAACAAAGATTAACACACCAACGGGGGTACGATATCAAATTCAAGACCGGGATAGCCCAATCGGACAAAAAACCATATCCGGACGACCGGCAAACATTTTTCCCCAAAATCCACAACTACCAACGACTATCTACGGCAATCCCACATTCAATTAAATTTCGGCAATCAAGCATCGGCAATCAAGCATCGGCAATCAAATA
This sequence comes from Clarkia xantiana subsp. parviflora, assembly GCA_036873135.1. Taxonomy (NCBI): domain Eukaryota; kingdom Viridiplantae; phylum Streptophyta; class Magnoliopsida; order Myrtales; family Onagraceae; genus Clarkia; species Clarkia xantiana. The sequence continues at coordinate 17,739,263 of JAPTYO010000001.1, forward strand.
TCAACGATTCGAAAATCAACATTTCACACGGTAACGGAAAGGAAAAGAGTGGACCTTCGGAAAACCCGACCCGATGTGATAAACGGGTTCGGATTTTAAATTGTGAAGCTGGCCGGAATCACCCCCCTCGCCGGAGCTGTGATTTTTTCGCCACCGGAGCTTCGATTTTTCCGCCGCCGGAGTCGAGCCACGTCCGTCCCCGCCCGTCCCGCTGCCGTGGCCGTCCGTCGAAGTGGTGGACTCCCTCGCCGTCGTGAATGGCGGCCTCTGTCGCCTCCGCCGTACCCAGCACCACCGGCAGCCGCTGTCCGCCTGAAGCCGAGCCTCCGTCTCCGGCTGGGCTGTTCCTCGTCGCCGTCCTGGTCAAGCTGCTGGCCGGAATTTCGTGTCTCTCGCCGGAATTCTGGCCGGCCCTAACCTTGGGGGTGCTCTCCAACCTTTCTTGCTCTCCAAGGGTGAGTGAAGGGGGAAGATGGTGGCTATGGTGACTCTTGGAGGTATTTTTCTAACTCTCCTTTTTTATGTTAAAAGGATGATAGGGTTTTTTAGAGGGTTTTAATCACCACCATCCATCTATCCTTAAATAAAATCTAAGGGCCAAGGAAAAACCATCATTTTTATCCCTTTCACCTATAGCTAAGTATATATCTCCATACTTAGAAAAATTATCAAGATAGTTTTATTTTTGAGCATTCCATACTTAGAAAAATTTTTGGCCAAAATTAAATCTTTCCTCACTTAGATAGAATCCCGGCACGAATTTGAAGCATAAGTTATTTAGTTGCATTCGTATCACACCCCTGTGCAAGTGTGTATTTTTTGAGTATGCACCTATAGCAAAGATAAGTTTATTACTCCTACCACAGACGGACGCGTGCCTAGGCACACGTCCGTGCTACTCTGACGTTTACAATTCCTCTATCTCATAAGGCAGGGGGCAGAGTCAGAGGCACGCATCTAAGGGTAAGCGAGCATTCAGACAAGAAGGTAAAATCCCGGTTTCAAATTGCGCGTGTCATACCATCCTAAAATAGAGTCAATCAAGGGTTAGGCCATTGGTTGACTCGGGGGCATGTGATGGATATACGCCCAATTTGAACCCGTTGACTTCCAAACCGTTATATTTTTATCGTCCCATTAACGTTTGTAAATCGAAACTTCAACCCGAACACTTCGCGAGAACATCAACGGCTCGAACGGGGCCGAAGCGCCCGTCCGGCCAAGGTAAACTCACCTAGGTGAGGTTGGGTGGCCACACCCGACCTCCCCTAGGAGAGATCGGGTCAGCCAACCCGATCTCTCCTAGGGGAGATCGGGTGGACCAACCCGATCTCTCCTAGGAGAGATCGGGTCGGCCAACCCGATCTCTCCTAGGAGGGATGGGGTTGGCCAACCCCATCCCCCCTAGGAGGGGTTGGGTGCCCTCACCCAACCCCTACCCTTGGGGGTCGGATTTCTCCCCCCCCCAAGGGCCCCTGCGCCATTTTCGGACACTCACATCCCGGTTCACGTCGCCTACCTTCTCCGTATCCTAAGGTCTTAATTGTGCGCTTAAAGGTTAATTAATTGTATTTAAAGGTTAACGATGTCATTAAGCCACCTTAATGACACCGTTGCCTATAAATACCCCACCTTCACAACTCATTTGATCATCTTGGCAAGTTGCACAATTTTGCTCTGACATCTCTCTAGCTTTATCTCTCTAAAACCGTACTGACTTAGGCATCGGAGAGGGTTCATCAGGCACCACCCCCCCCTCTGTGCCTGGTATTGCCCCTCTTGCAGGGTGGCAAGGAGAGGAGAACCAAGGAAGCAGAAGAGCATAGAGCAGTAGGACAAGCCCCAGGGGTAAGAAGTACAAGCCTCAGGAGGTCAGAAGGAGAGAAGGAAAGGAGGTCAGAAGGAGAGAAGGAAAGGAGGTCAGAAGGAGAGAAGGAAAGAAGGTCAGAAGGAGAGAAGAGAAGGACACATATCAGAACGACTACCCCAAGAGAGTATAAGGGCAGGGATCAGAACGACTACCCCAAGGGAGTATAAGGGCACGGATCAGAACGACTAGTCCTAGGAGCACTGAACCCGACATTTCATTAGTGGGAGATAAATTCTAGATTGACGACCCGTTGACCTAGACTTTATAACCTAACAAATACTTGTGATAATTACGATGCAAATAAATATCATAAAAAGTCAGCAATTATATATACTAAAAAAATATCATAAAAATTAAGTTGAATAGCTTGAATTAACATCATATGTTAGTAATTGTATATATTATTCTTCAAATAAGATCCTAGGTCAAAATTGACCCAGACAGGGTCATGGGCGACCCTAAACAGGCCTTACCCAAATATGTGTCGGACCCTGGCTAGGTGAATTGGATCTAGGGTCCGATTGAAATTGTTTAGGGATTATTTGTATATTAGAAATAAAAATTGGGGACTAAACTGAAAAAAATGAAAATTAGAGGGATGGTCGCGTGTAAGGCATGTGCTACTTAACGGTCAACTAACAGATGCACAAACAGTTTACAAACTGCAAACTTATTGCACCAAAAGTCTACAAGGAAAAAAGATGTTGCTCCAAAAATCCAATTTTGCTCGAACATGTTGTACCAAAAGTCTCTTTAACCTTTTCATATATGATATATTTTATGTATATATTACACATATATTTAAAAATAATAAAAATTATAAAAAAAATCATGTAATATGTATTCACTTAATAAATGCTCATAATTTAAATCATTTTTACATTACACATAATCGAAAATAAATTAAACATATAAAAACAAAGAAACGAATTACAATTAAATTATAATTTTATGCACTTACCGCGCAAAGCGCGGGCCAACTATCTAGTATATATAGAATTGAGATGGAAAGTAAATAAAGTTCGCTGAAACAATCGAATCTATATATATATATATATATATATATATATATATATATAAATTTAGGTAGAAAGAGGTTTTGAGGAGCATTTTTTAGCCGAGGGTCTCTAAATTTTATTATACCGATGTATAATAAATTCTTGTATATTAAAATTTAGATTGAAAGAGATTACGGGAGTGAAGGTGGAGCTGGGATTTCTCTTTTTTGGTTCTATCAGTGTTGAATTAATGCTGAGCTAAGAGTTTTTAAAATTTCACCTAGACATCACTATATTCAAGGTTCACGGCTCTCAGCTAAGGATATTAAGCCTCCGCCCGTCTACAAGCAGCTTCTCTCCAATTAAATTACCCACTAAAGAGAGCATCATCAAATCAACCTTCAAAGCGTCTCCTCGCCTTCTTTGACTGTGATGAAGAGGCATGACCTATGCGGTTCCTTATAATCGGCTCCTTCTGGTTAACAATAAAAGTCTAGGCAACCACAAAGCAATAAATTGTTTTCAACTTCCAATGCATGACTATAACAATTTCCAATGATCGAAGGAAGCCCTAAAGTCACGTAGTGTAGTGCAAGTATATCTATGTATTATAAATAGCATGGATTGGACGAAACTTATACCTGGTAAGCCGCATGGTACCCGCATAGTCATCTTCACCCCATCTATCAACATGCACTCAAACTTCTGCACATACCGATTAATTTTTAAACAGACTCTGCCAGTTAATCAAGCAGCACTCATAAGAATCTCTCAGGCTAGAAACCTAACATTTTTTGACGCCTCCTTTGTTCGGCGATTTCTGTAGCCGCGCAGCCCCTGATCTGATTCTCTCTCATCTGTCGTGAATTCGACTCCCTTTCTAGATAAGTAATAAGTGTGATTTATCTCTCTATATTCCCTAAATTGGATGGATCCAATCTTTAGATTACCATTAATTATCCAGCTATTCGTTTTAACCAAGTAGTTGTAACTCCCCTGCTATGTTCTTCTACAGGGAGCCAAACCGGTGAAGTCACTTCACCATAAAATGCTTTGAAACCAAACTATGATACTCAAAAGTTACCTTACATTATATTATATTAAAGTTGTAATTAGTAAAAATAAATTAGTTTTTAATCAAATGTTTTTCTGCCGCCCACCAATGAAACTTGCTTTTTACTTCTCTCTTAACATACTCCGACCATCATTCATGCTTTAATATATATTCAAAATATCATTTTGGCATAATTAAGTACAAAGTGTGACATCAATATCTATTGTCACGTGAATAATAATGTTAACCGTTTAACTAAAAACTGACCATCAAATAAAATTTACATATTCAAAGTGAGTTTTAAATTATTATCATATTTTATGTTAAAAATGTAATTTATTAATCTTTCTTAAAAAAAGTATAGAAAAGTTAAAGTTAATATATTAGTTTCACTTCATTTGATTTTAACTATTATAAGAACATGTGTGAAATATTCGTTATCTAATATTATTGCCAAAATATTTTTTAATATTACGTTTAATTTCAATAATTTATTTTTTTAATTTCTTTATATAAACTTAATATACATATGATATCTCATAATTCATTTTGAACTTATATTTACATACATATTATATTTACAATTAAAATAAGAGTATTAATATATTTTTGGGTTAACAGGTCTTTTGGTCCATGATGTTTGACTACTTTTAGGTTTTGGTTCATGATGTTTTTTTTTTGCCTAGTTTTGGTACCATATGTTTGCAGATTTTTCTAGTTTTGGTCCGACCGTTACTTTCGGTCTATTTTTTTACATATGCAAGTCACGTGATCCACCCTAAACTTTCAATTTAGTCCCTCTAATACTTTCCTAACCTTTTTTTGTTCAATTTAGTCCCGAAGTTTCAAAATTGACCCCAATTGGACAATATGTTAGGAAAGTATTAGAGGGACTAAATTGAACAAAATTGAAAGTTTAGGGTGGATCACGTGACTCGCACATGTCAAAAAATGGACGGAATGTAACGGTCGGACCAAAACTAGAAAAATGTGCAAACATATGGTACCAAAACTAGGCAAAAAAAAAAAAACATCATGAACAAAACCCAAAGTGGTCAAACATCATGGACCAAAAGACCTGTTAACCCTATATTTTGTCAAACTATAAGAAATGTTCGGTATAAGAGTTATATAGTGTTAGAGAATGAATAAGAGTATACCGAAGGCCTTCACTCACAAGTTCGAGCTTATGGGCTGATTGGTTAAGGCGTAAGTCTTATTCTTAACAAGTGGTATCAGAGCCGATGGTTCGAATCCCGGCGGTGACATTTTAAGGAAAAAATGTCGGAAAACCCCCCTTGGAAGGCCAGGTTGGCCGGGCAGAAAGCCCATGTGTACGGACCAAGTAAAGAGTTCGGGTGTAAACCGATGTTTGCAAACATCAGTTTAAGGGAGGGTGTTAGAGAATGAATAAGAGTATACCGAAGGCCTTCACTCACAAGTTCGAGCTTATGGGCTGATTGGTTAAGGCGTAAGTCTTATTCTTAACAAGGAAGAAACCATGTAGAAGAAGAAGAAGAGAAACCTCAGGGGAGAGGAAACTTCCATTCAGAACAAAGGGGGAGAGGTCATATGTTCAGAGGAAGAGGAAGAGGAAGGACTGGAGGAAAGTCTCAAGTGGAGTGTTACAGATGCCATAGGCTTGGTCACTTCAAATCAGAGTGTTACGCAAAGTTTCCAGTGGAGAGGCAGCTTGAAAACTCAAACTTCGCAAACAATGAGGAGCAAGAGGTGCTTCTCATGGCCATAAATGATGATGGAGAAGGCACTCAGCAAAGTAAAAACACTTGGTACCTGGATTCAGGCTGCACAAATCACATGACAGGAAGAAAGGAGGCATTCTCAGACTGTTGAAGTTTCCGTATTTAGGAAGTCCAGACAGTTAAGTCTGTTGAAGAACTCCGAACCGGCCGGTCCAGACAGCAGCAGCAGAAGAAGCGGTTCAGTACCGGTCCAAACCTTCATCAACAGAAGCAGAATTGCAGCAGATTTTCTCTCAACGATTTCCGAATTTATCTAGGTTAATTAGTTAGATTAGGAAGTGGGTCAGTAACGCAACTTTATTTCCGCCATTTTCTGTTAAATCCCGTTGTAATTTCAGCTATTTAAGTCGATGTAATTTCACTTTCTTATTAGTCAAGCAATATCTATTATTCATTGTTCTTCAATACATCTCGGTTAATTCTTGATTACATTGTACTTCATCCACTCCCATTCTTCGTTGTGAGGATTAGATTTAGGTGAGTGAACATCCTAAATCCCTACATATAGGGCATCTCAAAATTTGATATTAAATTGCATTTACCTACTATATGAGATTTTAATAATATAATATTATAGTTTCACTTTAAAAAAATAAGACCAACGATATTATTATAGTTTCATTAAAAAAAAGTGTGACAATATAAAAAAAAACAATAAGAGTAATAATTTTTTTTATAATTTTTGTAAGACTTCATTAGATAATGATTATTACATTTGTTCTTAATATGGTCAAACTCATCTAAAGTTAAAATGAAGTGCAAAAAAAAATTATGTTTGATTTATATAAGAGATATTTTTTTTTTGGATAAAACCAATTACAATTCTAAATAAAATACGGTAATTCTTTATAACTCACTTCAAATGAGTAAAATCTAGTTATTTCATATAAAAAAAATATTAACACTATCACTTAGTTGGATATTACATATTGATATGTCACTAAATATCTAACACAATACTATATTAAATAACATGTTAATAATCTTTTAATAAAAAAAGCACAATAGACATATTATCAATTTAAATTAACTATCAAAATATGGCAAAAAAAAAATTAACTAGCAAAATGAATGATGCGAGATTAATGTGCTTGGCCCTTTTTTTTTGTATGTGCTTGATTACAAAATAATACATTGGGCTAAACTGCAAAAAAATTAGCCCAATAAAATTGAACGCAACCAAGAGGTATGCTAATTTGTAAGTGCCATAGCTCCATTTTAAAGTGCTTTACGGTGAAGTTGCTTCACCGGATGCGTGACCTCTTCTGCAGGTTTAGACGTGATTGATGTTGGGCTGTTGGATATTTGCATTGGACATTGAGTTAACTGGGCTTGGGCCGTTGATTATTGTAACTGATATGGCTTGAACAAAAAAATTATATGGGCTCGTGAATAAAATGATTTGGTTTGACCAATAATAATAATAATAATAATATAAAATGACCATCGCTTTTATCACATATCAGTAAGAAAATGATTTGATTTTCTGTATTTTTTTCAATATATATATGGATTATTGCTTATTTTCTCATATATTTCGTTCACTTTATTTAATTTTGGTCATTACATTTGTTGGCTAAAAATTATAAATTCTTTAATTTTTTGGTCAAATTCAATTATTTAATTTGAATTGATATCTTCATTTTTTTTTTTAGGACTAATAATTTTTAAATTGTGTGTTGAATCTATATAGATGTTGCTCTTATTAAGAAATCTAATTCATTTAGAATATATCAATATAAGTAAAGCAATTTTTATTTTTTTAACAAAATAATACTATTAAATCATATTTTTCAAATTTCAATAAAATTTAAACATAAAAAGACATTCGCCGCGTGTTGCACGGGTAAATTAAGCTAGTTTATAGAACATTCGTACATTACTGCCATTTGCTTATCGTGTTTCATATGCATATGTCAGAATGATCGTACTCGACTTCCATACACGTACATTTAACTATTAACGTAACAGTCATACGAGAATGAGAGTCGTATACCTAATTATTTCTAGTAGTTACATAATTTTAATTTTAATTCTTCTAAAAGTCCGTATTATCGACGAAGGTTACAAGAATAAAAGTCATGTTATTGTCCATATATGCGATAAATTGGTAAATAAAATTGCTTAGTTTTAGTTTAGGGCGAGAATTTCTATAGATTACAATTTTACATAGACAGTAATAATGTTTTGAAACTGCCCGTCTGGCAAAAAAAAAAAACTGACCGTCTTGTGAGAGTTTACGTACACCAGGCGCATTTGACCTTAGGTCGAGGATATCACTGTAGCTTTTCTTGGGTGCAGTCCACCTGGAGCAAATTTCTTTACTCTACTCTGGCGGGTTTTCATTTCTTCATTCTCTGCGCTGTGCAGATAAGATGTTTTCGTCACAGCGAAATATCTAAAGCTTTCATCTTCTTCTTCTTCTTCTTCTTCTTCACGGAGTATCCATTATCTTTGGAATCCCTGCAAATTGGAGCAAATTAGTTCCATTCAATGCCCCAAGCCCTGTCCCTGAAACCGTTCCTTTCGTCTCCTTTTAGCAACTACAAGTATGTTCTTTCTTTTTCGCGCTCTTACAGTTTCAAGTCGCTTAAACCCTGGCCAAAAACCCTGAATTAACCATTTCGTAGGGTATGTCGTTGCGAATTTTTTATTTCAATTGGCTCAATTGCAGCAGCAGAGTTGGATTATTTGGTAATTAGATTGAGGCATTCTTTAATTCTGTGGGTACTGGACGTTTATTTGTCGTTTTCAACTCTGATGTAACTGGTAACAAGAGTTGAATCTTGAAATGGATCCCTGATGTTGTATTCTTCACTAAAGACTAATCCTCCTGTTTGGGTTAGTGGTCATTCATTTTAGCCTCTAAAAGCTTTCTAGTAAATAATTTGAGATATGCTATGAGGAGAAGTGATCGAGCTCCACCTGATATTTGTGTATGTATTCATATGAATCCATTTAGTAAAAAAGAACAGCTGCTGTGTAGCATGTATGGTTTTATTAAATCTGATGTGTTGGTAAATGTCTGATCTTCAGCAAGTCGGATGCACACACATATCTTACTTATGCCAACGTCAAAGTACGAGGCAGAGTGGGGGTGATTTGTATGGGGATGTTAGCACCCAGAAAGTTTTTGCAGAGGAGGAGAAAGGTGGAAACTTTCAAAGATGCAGCTGATGAAGCTGATCAAACTAATTGGAGAAGACTGATGACTGAGATTGAAGAAGCAGGCTCAGCAGTTGACGTTCTTAGAACTGAGAGATCTAGAACTCAGCTTCTACCCAGGGACCTGGTGTTGGGAACTTTGAAAAGATTCAAGCAACTTAAAAAATGGAATCTTGTCAGCGAGGTAGGTACACATGATATTAGCAAAAGAGACATCCAACTCTTCTCTCAGTGGTTTTCGGCTGAATTATCTGGTTTCACTTTATTGTTTGATTTTGTAGATTCTCGAATGGCTCAGGGGTCAGCCGTGGTGGAACTTCAATGAAATGGACCTGCTCATGCTTATAACTGCATATGGGAAGTTGGGAGACTTCAATAAAGCTGAAAAGATTTTGAGCTTTCTAAACAAGAAAGGATATCCACCAAGTGTAATCTCTCACACTGCTCTTATGGAAGCATATGGAAAAGGAAGACGCTACAGTAATGCTGAAGCAATATTTCGAAGAATGCAAACTTCTGGCCCTGAACCATCCGCCGTGACATATCAAATAGCACTTAAAATATTCGTTGAGGTGATTATATTGAGATTCCTTTGATTTATTTATTCATATATATATATATATATATATATATATATATAATGATCTCACTTTGGATAACTACAGGGTAACAAATTTAAAGAAGCTGAAGAAGTTTTCGAGACCCTTTTGGATGCAGAAAGATCACCTTTGACCCCAGACCAGAGAATGTTCCACATGATGATTTACATGTATAAGAAAGCTGGGAACTATGAAAAAGCTCGGAGGTTGTTTGCACAAATGTCTGAGAGGGGCATACAACAATCTACCGTCACATACAACAGTCTGATGTCATTTGAAGCAAATTACAAGGAAGTCTCACAAATATATGAGCAGGTATATTTTACCAAATTTCTTTGATATAATTTTGTTTTTTAGATTATGGTTTATGCATTTGAATTGGAATTCTCACTACTAAGACTTTAACCATTGAAATTATTAATTTTTTGTACTACCATTTATTAGAGCACTTTACAGTTTTACTGGTAAAACAGAATGTAATGTCTTTTACAATTTAGCATCAGTCACGCTAGTCGCTACATATGCTTTTCTAAAAGCGAGTTTCTTGAAGATTCGAAGCTTGAGGTCATAGTAAAATCTTCCTCAGGCTGATTTTGTGTTGAAAGTTGGAGTTGTGTGTATTCCTTAAGTGGTATTTGGTTGAATATATGCATTTTTTTAAGAGCCGTTTTTTTAATATCTAGAAATTTTTGGTTGTCTTTATGCTATTATTATTGGACCTCTTGGTTCATTTAATTTTGCAGATTTTCAAACTCAAGTACCTTTTTCTCCTATTTTTTTAATCACCTGTTAATTATTCATCCATTAGATTTTTGAAGTATATATATATATATATGGCTATTTTTAGATGCAAAGAGGCGGTCTTCAACCTGATGTTGTGAGTTATGCATTACTAATTAAAGCTTATGGGAGAGCCCGAAGGGAGGATGAAGCTCTTGCTGTTTTTGAGGAGATGCTGGACGCTGGTGTCAGGTATTTATACTTTCTATTCATACATAAACTAAATCATTTCTTTTTTCTGTTGCACATTTTAGCTTGATTAATATTGCAGCATATCAGACAAGCCCAAGTCAATTCGGAATTTATTATGATTTGTTTGGTACTTTGGTTCTTTGCTTTTATTGATTGTCTGTCCTAGTTTCTGCACTAAATAAGGAAGATACAGCTAATAAAATGTAAGTCTTCTTATTGAATGGAGTAGAAGATTTTCTTTCTTAGCAAACATAGATGTCTTTTTTATTCTCTTCATTGAAGTGGTTTTCCTAGTTTTTTTAATCGATAGCACCCGAGGAAAAGATATCTGTATTGTTGATTCAGAACATGGTCGGTTTAATTTTAACCTTCTCCACTACTTTCTCTTCTACAGACCAACGCGCAAGGCCTACAATATATTGCTTGATGCATTTGCAGTATCTGGAATGGTCGAGCAGGCACAAACTGTATTCAAGAGCATGAGAAGGGACAGGTCTGTGGCATCACTCAACTACTTGAATTTCTAATGCCTATGCAGCTTTTATTTTAGGGTTAATAACTTATGAAATGTCTGAATTTTGATCCATGTTAACCGGAGAGGTCTGAATTTTCAATAGTTAATTTGGAAGGTTTGAATTTTCAACTTTGTTGATATAAGAGGTCTCCGTCAATTTTTGCCGTTAAAACTGACAGAATTTGGTCACATGCTTGACATGTGACCGGAAATAAACTTAAATCCCGAAAATGCCCTCTGACCAAAGTGTGCCCCTCACATGCTTGACCTGAAAAGACGAAAATGCCCCTTAAAGCAAAAAAAAAATTTCTTAATTTGACTTCAGGGGTAATTTTGTCATTTCACATTTTCTCAAATAAGGTATTAAATAAAAAAAATTAAAACGGGTAAAAGTGTCATTTCACACAATTATGATAAATTTAATTCTAAAAATGGACGGACAACCAAAGTTCAACAAAGTTGAAAATTCAGACCTTCAAAATTAACTTTTGAAAATTCAGACCTCTCTGGTTAACATGGGTCAAAATTCAGACCTTTCATAGGTTATTAACCCTTTATTTTATTTTACAAATATAACAAGGATCTCTTACGCGAATATGGAGTCCATATGCTAAAAGAACCTATGGAGATTCTCAGCTGACATTTTGTATAGGATCTGTCAGGATAATTCAGTTTATTCTGGAATTTTTGCAATTTAACCACATTTGTCTGTGTTGTAGGTACATGCCAGATCTATGCTCTTATACGACAATGTTGTCGGCTTACGTGAATGCATCTGATATAGAGGGTGCTGAGAAATTTTTCACAAGAATGAAGCGAGACGGTTTCAAACCCAATGTGATTACTTATGGTACACTAATCAAATGTTATGCTAGAAGCATCGATCTTGAGAAGATGATGGCAAAATATGAAGAAATGAGGGTCTCTGGCATCAAACCGAACCAAACAGTATTGACAACGATAATGGATGCATATGGTAAAAACCAAGATTTTGACAGTGCGGTTTTATGGTACAAGGAAATGGAGCAGCTTGGGCTTCCTCCAGACCAGAAAGCTAAGAACATACTTCTGTCACTTGCAAAAGCTGCACAAGAACTGGAAGAAGCTAAACAACTGGTTGGGCTGGACAGTCACAATGGCATGGAGCAAACGTTGAATGGCGTTTCAGTATTGAATAATCTGAAAGACTACGATGATGAGGCGGATGATGATGAGGATGATCTAGGTGATGAGGATGAGGATGATGATGTGGGTGATGAGGTTGATGATGATGATGATGATGATGAGGAAGAAGATTGATTTTATTGAGAAATTATTGGTGCTGTGTACAAGTCAAGCTGGAATTGCAAACTGATACAACAATTTTGTGCTATCATTCAATGATAACCACTGTTTATTCTTGATATATATGATTACTCTTATTTTGCTGGTCTCGAGAATGTAGCAATAACGGTTTTTTTTTCCTCTTATTTTGTTTTTTAAGAAAATGGGTATAAGAAAAATAAAATTTTCCTCGATAAAGATAATGTTATCCGCGACCACATATGGTAAGATCCTTGTAAAAGCAAGCTAAGGGTGTATAATATATATATTGTATATACCTAAATAAAGTGGTAAAACTTAACAATGAAGTGCTAAATTGGTAAAGGCTCAATCGGTCGGACTCAATTAAACCGAAGGCATTTGGACTCAATTGGGCGAGAGGTGATCTGATCAGAGCTAGAGCGCGATTCCCTAAATCGTTGAATTGAGCAATGACTAATTCATTTTTTTTTTTAACTTTAGGGATCTAATTAACTGTGAAAAAACTTTAATATGTATTACTAATATCTCGTGCATGCAAAATGTCATTTTTCTGTCTATTTTAATTTTTAATAGAAAAAAAAAACTATTTATCAGCCATTTGTAGAACTAAGAAGGTAAATATCACCAAAAAGAAAGAGTTTCGACTTTTGAAGTGCCAAATACTTATACAATATATGACAATGAAGTATACAGGTTCTAAAAAAAAAAGTACACAAGTAAAAATTAAAAATAAGAAAGTACTTTCAAAATAACATCATATTTCTTATGCTATTTTTTTTTCTATCGCCCGTCGTGTGTATTTCCGGTGAAGCGCTTTCGTGAAAATATTCGATATTAAGCTATGACACTTAAAAATTACAATACTCTTATTTTCACGAAAGCGCTTGACCGGAAAAATATTCATGTTTAAGCTATGGCACTTTCGGTGTTAAACACGAATATTTTCTAACGCCCATCGTGTGTATTTTCGGTGAAGCGCTTTCGTGCAAATGTTTACAAGTCTCATTTTTTTTTACCTAATTTTAACTCCGAATCAGAAAAAAAATTCAAAATGAGACTTGTATAATATTTACATTAAAATGAACTGACAATTTATAAGAAATAAAAAAAACAACTTTAAAAACAGAACTAAGTTAATGTTAGAATGTAGTTACTACATAAAAAGTATGTTTAGTTATTATTAACGATAATAAATATAAATTGCGCACAATTAATTAAAATAATGTAATGACTAAAAATAATAATAATAAAGTAATGTTAAAATATGTTAACTTTGAAATCTATATTTATATAATATAAAATATAAATTCTGAAGGAAATATAATAACATGAGCAATCTAGAGCAGCCACGTCAGCACAATCACCAATAAAAATTCACCACCTCATCTTTAGCATAATAATAATAAATAAATTTACACCAATATTGAGTACCAAGTTTTTTACATGGATTCATCTTCATTCTTTAAAAGTAGATAAAGCTGTAAAATTTTAATTCCGTGAAATATGTAATGTGTTGGCATTTGGTGAATGGGCCGCTGTAATAGGGGCCCTTTAATATAAACCCAACATCATAAGTGTAATTGGGTAATATCACATTAGTGATTTTGAGATAGGCCTAAATCCCAATCCCAATTGACATGAGAGACCCAAAATTTGGCCTCCCCTTTATACATGGCCGACCGAACTAGTGATTATTCCCTAGGTGGGTTTTAACTCACCACCTCTTGTAAAATAGAGAGTGTTAGGGATTTATTTGGGGTTAATCACTTTCCTCACTTTAAGTTGAGACAAAAGAAAACCCTCTTCCCTCAAACCTAAGGTTTGGCCGAAACACACATCCACCAAGGAGGTGCCGAATTGCTTTGAGCAATTACCCCGAAGATCCATCACAGTTACTGATTGAAAAGAGACTTTGCCGTGGAGACCATTCCTCGTAGATTGCGCATTCACAAGAGTTCCTACACGACCCGTCTAGTAGACCTTGAACTCACCGTCACGTTCCTGGGACTACAGAAAGCAATATAGGTATGTGCGTTCTTTCCGCTGCGTAATTCGATACATAGCATGTACCTTGTGGTTTTGTTTCCGTAATAATCGTCCCTTAATTCCAACAGTGGTATCAGAGACTGTGTAGGGAGTTCATGTTTTTGATAAAATTGGTGATCTTGAGTTTTATGTAAAACTGATAGTTCATGAATTTGTGTTTTTTTTTTATTATTGTAAAACTTGATGTTCATGATCTTCAAGAAAAACATGACTTTTATCAAAATTGAACATTTGATTATTGATCTTAGTAAATTTTGATCTAGAAATTTGACCACTAACCCTAAAATTAGTGTTTTGGCCGAAAATTACGTGTAAAATTATTTAATAATTTCGTCCCCATGTAATGTATTTGGCCGAATTTTTGGGTTAGATTCACAAGATAATTATGACATTCATTATCGATATATTCTAGCACGATTTTAGGGATGTTAGATATTATTGATAAATATTAGTTGCCTAAGATTGAGAAAAGGGAAAAGAACCTATTTAGTGTCTCAGGTTTACCTCATGTTTCAGTTTGGTATCTCAGGATTAAAGTGTTGATATGGACTGTCCCAAGTTTGAATAGTGTTGCAATTTGATTTTCTGTTAAATTTAGGTGTTAAGTTTAACAGAATTAGATAAAAAGACCATATTGCCCCTAAACCCGATTTCAGCCACCCACCTCCGATTACGGCTACCCACCTCCGATTCTGGCCACCTACCTCTGATTCCGACCACCCACCTCCGATTTCGACCCACCCACCTCCAATTTCGGCCACCCACCTCCAAACGAGATGATTCCGGTCTATTTTGGCCCGATTCCAACCGATTTCGGCCGATTTAGGGTTTAGGGTCGACCGATTACGGCCTATTCCGGCCGATTCCAGCCAATTTCGGCCGATTTAGGATTCCGGCCGACTTAGGGTTCCGGCCGATTTAGGGTTCCGGCGGTGGAGCAGCTGACCTGATTTAGGGTTAAGGGTTAGTTTGGGCATTTTCAATTTTATTTGATCATGTGTTGGTCACATGACCGAATTCTGTTAAATTTAACCTCAAAATTTAACGGAGACACCAAATAGCAACACTATTCAAACTTGGGACAGTATAAGTACGCGTCAGACACCAAACTGAAACATGAGGTAAACTTGAGACACTAAATAAGTTCTTTTCCCTTGAAAAAATATATTGTTGTTAAATTTATATCCCTAATATAGAATCTTGAATATATATATATATATTGTGCAAAATATTTTGAAAATATATCTATAGTTAATATTAATTGGTGGCTAAGTTAAGTTTTTAGTGGATTTTAAAACTCTACTTAGCCCACGTGTTTTATTTCAGTCGAACCCAACAGGGTAAATGGGCCGGTCCAATTTGCACATCCGGGTCGAGTGGACTAACCTGGATAACCGATGGAACCCGAACCGGTCCAATCGGGTCAACCAGGTCGGGTTCCGCCGGTCCAACCGGGCCGGATCGACCGACCCGGGTTTTCTCAATCGCTCTGACCCATTCGGGTCGGACCAGGTAAACTAATGGGTTGAACCAAACCGGCCCGGTTTGCGTGAAAAACCGAACTGAATTAACTATTTGAAACGAACTAGACCGGTCGAATCGGTTTCACCGGACCGGACCGGTCGGACTGAAAGTGACAGAAACGGACCATAAATTTTGAACCGTTCCGAGCCAGCTGAAAATAAGTTGGTTAAATTTTAAAATCCAAATGTTTTCGACTTTAAAATTACCTACACAACGTGAATTGGTTTGGTATTTTTACATATTATTCAAACCTGATGCCTAGTTTCAACTATAGGGATGGATCTCGGAAATGCATAATTATGAGACTGAATCATTTTGTTGGCTGAATTGCAATTATTATATATGCTGATATAAATGCTTGAATAGAATTGTGTCTTGACTATGTCAAGCTAGCTGGATATTGCATATTGGAGGCGGAGCCCTGTTTTTAATTAACGAGTTGCGCACTAGGATATACATGTTATGCTGAGTGATCTTGATTAAAATCCATGTCTAGAAGCTAACATGACTAATTGATAACATGAATTGCAAGTCAGCCCTAAATATTTTAAATCGAAATTCAGTCGCCAAATATGCACGACCGGGCATGCTCGACGGAGGGGCGTGCTCGAAGGTTGAAGTCTGACAGAAAAAAAGGCAGCATGGTGGACTCTGTGGCTGAAAAGGACAGCGGGCCATTGCTCGACGGCTGACGGCATCAGAGCTACTGAATCTTGGTTAGCGTAGAGACTGGAGGAAGAATGAGAGGCTAGAGAAAAATAGAGAGGCCGGAGGAAGAAAGGAGGAACCAGATATGAAAGAATGGTAAAGGAAGGGTAGGGTTTTGTTTGTTAAATGGGTAGAATTTGTTACGCTGCACAACAAGATTTGGTGTACTTGAGATATGTGATGTACATCCTCCCTCCTTCATATTCGTTTACTTCTATTTCTTTCTGTTTATTTTCATTCATATTCATTTACTCCTATTTCTACCATATATATCTATCTCTTCATTGTTCACTTACTTATTCTTTAGTCTTTTTTGGTCACTTCATTGTTCTTACTTTGTTAATTTTTTTTGGTAAACTACTTTATTATTTCATTTGACAATTATTTTTTTAAAGGAAAAAAGTTATTTTATTTTTCCAACGGTTTGATTGCATAAATCTTAAAGAACCAAACGTGTAAATTTTTTAAAAACATTTATTGAATTTGACGAACAGTTTAGTCAGGTGAACCTTAGTAGGCCAACACGTTTTATCTTTTAGAGTTAATCCAATCTATAATTAATCTAACTTAACCCATCACCCAATAATAAATTATACGTCAAATAACAAATTTTGTTTTTTTTGTTAATATTTATTTATATATTTTTTTGAATAAATATATTTTAATTCTAATGATATAAGTTTCACTTTTGTACGATTTTGAAGTATTATAATTTTATTTTTTGCATACTCGCGGCTCTGTGCGAGTTCTGCACCCTAGTATTATATAAATTCTGAAGAAAATAAAACAGAGTGAATGAAGAGCTGGGGGTTTTAAGTTGCAATATTCAACATGTGAATAATGAGCTGAGTGTCTCAAATTTAAAGTCTTGAAATTTTGAAGTCGGGGGTTGATTTCTACATAGCTATCATAAGCTTTAAATATTTTTCTTTAGTTTTGAGGTTTTTTGATTCAGCCATTTCCATTATTGCATATATTGTCAATCGAAGAGTTTCACATCAATTGATTAATCGTGAATCAAAGAGGTCATGCCACATTCAATGAATCTGTAGAAACAAAACATGCATTAAATTCAAATTCTTCAGTTAACATAGTGTTTAGGGTTACTTCTTCTATTCATATATAAACAAGGATGTGTGTTGGCCTGTAAGAAGAGAAGCGTGCGTGGTGAAGGAAGGGACGACTCAATCATCATCGCCCTTGAAGGAATCTTCAAGTCACCGCTTGGATGATAATCGTGTGGATAGCAGCATGAAAACGAGCAAAGCGTAAGAACCAAAATCATATTTTTCATTTTCTTTTTTCCACCTATTCATCTTTTTATTATTTATCTTATATGTATATATAATAAATTAGTTAATCAATCAATCAATCAGATAGACGATGAATCTTTTCTAGATATTATTAGGGTTTAATTGAAATGGGCTTTACAATAATAATTATTGTTGTAGGTAGATATCGTGGTAGACTTTGTTTAAACTGGATTGAACTTTATTTTTTTTGGCTAAAAAAATTTGTTATTTGATTTAATAAAAATCAGAAAGATAATAACATAGTGAGTGAGGAGACGAGATATTTAAGTTGCAATTTTCAAGATGTATATAATGAGCTGAATGTCTCAAATTTAAAGCCTCGCAATTTTGAAGCTGGGTTTGATTTCTACACAGCTATTATGAGCTTTAAATAATTTTCTTTAGTTTCGAGGTTTTTTGGTTCAGTCATTTTCATTGTTACACATGTCGTCAATCAAAGAGTTTCACATCAATTGATGGATCGTGAATCGAAGAGGTCATGCAAGATTAATGAATCTAAAGAAACAAAACATGCATTAAAATCCGGAGAAACAAAACATGCAATAAATTCGAATTCTCCAATTCCCATAGCGTTTAGGGTTACTTCTTCTATTTATATATAAACAATGATGAGTGTTGGTTGTTAAGAGGAGAGGCGGGTGCGGTGAAGGAAGGGTTGCCTCAATCATCATCTCCCTTGAAGGAATCTTCAAGTCCGGTTGGATAATAATCGTGTGGATAGCAGCATTAAAGCGACCAAAGCGTAAGCACCAAAAGCATATTTTTCCATTTCTTTTTTTTCACCTCTTCATCTTTTTATTATTTCTCTTATATGTATGTATATATAATAAATTATTTAGTCAATCAATCAGATAGACGATGAATCAATTCTTTCTGGATATTATTATGATTAAATTGAAATGAGCTTTACAATAATTATTATTGTTGTAGGTAGATATTGTGGTAGACATTGTTTAAAGTGGATTGGACTTTTTTTTTTGCTAACAAAATTTGTTATTTGATTTAATAAAAATCAGAATGATAAAAAAAAAGTGAATGAGGAGCCAACAGATTTAAGTTGCAATTTTCTAGATGTGAATAATGAATTGAGGGTCTCAAATTTAAAGCCTTGCAATTTTGAAGTTAGGGGTTGATTTCTACACAACTATATTTTTCTTTAGTTTCGAGGTTTTTTGGTTCAGCAATTTCTATTATTGCATATGTCGTCAATCATAGATTTTCACATCAATTGATGGATCGTGAATCTAAGATGTCATGCAACATTCACTGAATCTGGAGAAACAAAACATGCATTAAATTCGAATTATCCAATTCACATAGCGTTTAGGGTTACTTCTTCTATTCATATATACACAAGGATGTGTGTTAGCCGTTAAGAGGAGAGGCTGCTGCGGTGAAGGAAGGGTCGCCTCAATCATCATCGCTCTTGAAGGAATCTTCAAGTCACCGGTTGCATGATAATCGTGTGGATAACAGCATGAAAGCAACCAAAGCATAAGCACCAAAAGCATATTTTTCCTTTTATTTTTTCACATCTTCATCTTTTTATTATTTCTTTTATATGTATGTATATTTAATAAATTAGTTAATCATTCAATCAAATAGACAACGAATCTTTTATTTTCTTGATATTATTAGGGTTAAATTGAAATGAGCTTTACAATAATAATTATCTATATATTACATAAGTTATGAAGGAAAGATAATAATAGATCGAATGTGGAGCTGAGGGTTTTCCAGTGTTGTAATCGATGCATTGAGCTAAGAGTTTGCTGTCAAACCGATGAACGAGAGTGAGGCGCAATTAAGTCGCTGCAATTTTCAAGCAATGACAGAGTAACATTTTCATATGTAGAGATGCATGCATCTCCAGCATTCATGCATTCTTCTCAGTAAGATAAAGAATTCAATTCATGAGGAACATATTCATACTCCTGCATTTATGCATTCATCTCGGTAAGGTAAGAATTCAATTCATTAGTTGATTCCCGAAGTTTCTAGGAACGAAGCGTCTTTAGTTGTCTATTGCACATCCCTAAATATATAAAAACATCCCTACTAGCGTGATGGAATTCAAAAATAGATGCTAGCCTTTGGATGACGGTCGTCCATCTACCAACATACATTGTCTTGTGCGACACTTCTGGGTGTAAGAAAAATGTATATTGCTTATTTTGGTTTCTCACTAGAATCTGTATACCGTTGGTAATTAAGTTGACAAAGATCATTTTTCAGGTTTTCATATGAAGTATAGCTTGATGGAAGAGATGATTGCCTGTAAGAAAGTTGTGTCCAAAGTCTGGTGCTCCAAATGTATTTTCCACACTCATATAATGATTAAAAAAAAATCAATATTCTGTTTGTGAATTATGTTAGATAACCAGGAGTAATCACTACGAAAACTAAATCACGGTACGTGCTAGTAATCGAAATTACACAGCGGAAGATTTACACATACCTCTACAGTTATCTGTAGACCCAAGATCTTCGCATGAGGGAGTTCACGATCCTCCGGTCGGCACCCGTAGGGGTTCTTGTGAAGGAAGCTCTACGTGGTATATTCTCCACAGCAAAGCCTCTGATCGATTCTTGGCAAGGGGACATATCTCCGGAGTGTTTTCTTGAAGGAAAATTGGCACACCCTTGGTGAGGTAGTGGTTCGGCCAAAACTTAGTGTGTGTGGGGATGAGGGTTTTTTTTTTTTTCTCTAAAACACTCCAAGGAAGGATTAAGGATTAACCCTAAAAATCCCCAACACTATGTATTTATAGGAGTAAAGTGGACAAAAGTCCACTTTACCCTACCTTAAGGTTTTGGCCGGCCATGTATAAGGGAGGCCCATATTTTGGGCCTCTCATGTCAATTGAGATTTAGGTCTGGCCAAATACCCTAATGTGACATTTACCCAATTAACTTAGGTATCATATACATTTAATGGGCTTCCATTTACGGCGTCCATCAACATATGCTTACAACTGCCACTCGCCGGAATGAGAGGGTGCCTCTTAATGTATTGTCGTCCAAATCTGCATCAACATTTCAATCCTTCGATCTGGTCCTTGCTTCCAAACAGTTCATACGAGGTTTGTCGTGTGACCGGCGGACACGACGGGCATCGTGCTATTCGTCTGTTAGGAGTGTTATAGCACCCACGGAACGTTGATTCCCTTTCCTCCAATCAACCTGTTATAAACAAAATTTATATTGTGTCGCGTTATATCCTAGGTCAACTGATAATTCTCCATTTGCCTAGTTTCCACTTAGGAACACTTCTCCATGGCATCCGTACAAGTATTCACAACCTTCAACTAATATCCGGTTGGTGGCCACCTTAGTGAATACAAGAGTCAGTGAATTAAAGGTGAACTTGACCATCCCCATCACTCATACCCTTAGTCAAACCCAACCGGTTTCCAAAGACGTGGTCACTGGGCCTTTTTGTTCAGCACTACGGTCGTACGCCGGGAAGTGAGCATTGAGCTTGACCTTAGGTATGAGTTCTGAGTCCATGAGGATGCTTCGGGTGCCTCTTCAGAAGGCTCCCGGGATCAATCACACGCTCGAGGTGAAGAAGTTTGCGCCCGCCAGAATCACGAGGATTCCTTTCCTAGCACAACCGAGCTGTGACCCCATGGTCGAACGTGGCACGCGTAGTATGAAGCACTCGTCGATATCATGCCTGAACGTTTAAGTTCAAAGGAATGGGATATGTCAAATCATGCTATCGCAGATTCTCATCTGGCCCAGAATGTGGATTAATGATGAACGAAGTTCATCACGGTGATCTGCAAAACGAAGATCATGTCGAGTTACTTCGACACTAGATGATCGTTTTGCGCAATCAGGTTTATCCCCCTGATTCTTAACCAGCCTTGCTTGGTAGAGGCCTCCTTCCACTGCAAGACGACCGTACCTTTGTGACGAGGTAAGGCCCACATTCGACATAATTTTGGCAGAGGATTGCGTCCTCCAACGACTTAGTTTATAGACAAAAAATTTGATGTAATCAAAACATTATGGCGTCGATAGATCATAAACTCAATTGCAATTCTTTCGTTTCAAAAATGTAACTTCCAATTATCAAAATGTTATCACAGATACATGTCATATCTAAACTCTACGCAATTCAAGCAGTTTTACACGCTTTTCGAATATCTCCCCGCGTAGTGGTTTAGTTAATGAGTATGCAATCATATTATCAGTGGACAAGTATTCCATAGTGATTATATTGTCTTCTACCATAGATTTAGCATAAAAGTATTTCACATCAATGTGTTTGGTCCTACTATGGTACTTCGGATTCTTTACTGCCGCAATGGCTGCTTGACTGTAAGAGAACACCTTCACAGGTTTACTCCCGACATCACCATCTAGCAGCGCAGTAAGAAGCCATTTCAGCCAGATCGCTTCCTGTGCGTTTTTAGAGAGAGCGACGAATTCCGATTCCATCGTTGACAGCGCGACACAGGTTTGCTTCTTGCTAGTCCATGAAATGACGGCATTAGCAAGGAGAAACACTCCTCCTGTGGTAGACTTACGATCATCCGGATCGCCACCAGGGTCGGCGTCACTGTAACCGGTCAATTCTAACTTCCCGCCCTCATAGCACTGTGCGTAGTCGGCAGTACCTTTCAGATAACGAATTATTCGTTTCACAGCCTTTAAATGTTGATAGCCAGTATCTAATTGGAAACGTGCTACTAGGCCCACGGCGTAACAAATATCCAGACTGGTGCATTGCATGGCGTACATTAAACTACCTACCATGCTTAAATACTCTGCACCCTTCATCTGTTCACGCTCTGCCAGGTTCTTGGGGCCGTCACGTTTTGACAGTGCGCACCCAAACACCAACGGTGTATCCACGGGTTTGGCATCCTGTAATCGGAACATTTTCATCAGCTTGTTGAAATAGGCTTCTTGAGACAGACATAATTTCCGGGTAGTCCGATCTCTAACAATCTTAATGCCTAAGATGTACGTGGCATCTCCCATGTCTTTCATCTCAAATACAGATGCTAACCAGGACTTTGACTTATTCATGAAACTCACGTCATTTGTAGCAATGAGTATGTCGTCCACGTATAAGGTTAAGATGACATACTTAGTCCCGGAGGTCTTATAATAAACGCACGGATCCTCGTGAAGATTCACGAATCCGTTTCCTACGATACTCTTGTGGAATCTGCGGTACCTTTGCTGTGACAACTGTTTAAGACCGTAGATGGACCTTTGGAGTTTATGTGAGCATATGGTGATGGGCGACGTAATTGGTAGCCATAATATGTGTAGTTTACCTAAGGAAATTAGGTACATGTCACATTAGGGTAATTGGGCCAGACCCAAATCCCAATTGACATGAGAGGCCCAAAATTGGGCCTCCCTATGCATAGTGGCCGACCGGATATTAGGAGTGGGCAAAGTGGACTTTTGTCCACTTTGCTCCTCCTATATATACATGGTGTTAGGGGATTTTTAGGGTTAATTACTATTCCCTCATCATAGTGTTTTAAAGAGAAAAACCCTCCACCCCACACCTATGTATTTCGGCTGAACCTATAGTCACCCAAGGTGTGCCAATTTCTTTCTAAGCAAACACTCCAGAGATCTGTCCCTGTGCCAAGAATCGATCAGAGGCTTTGCTGTGGAGCTTGTACCGCGTAGGGCTTATATAACAAGAACCTCTACGGGTCACAACTGGAGGATCGTGAACTCCCTCCTACGAAGATCTTGGGTCTACGGATCATCTTAAAGGTATGTGCGAATCTTCCGCTGCGTAATTTCGTTTACTAGCATGCACCATGATTTAGTATCCGTAGTGATTACTCCCCGTAATCTAACAGTGGTATCAGAGCCTGTGTTAAAAATTCATGATTTTGATAAATTGGTGTTCTTGAAGTTTAAAATTAAAAACCGAAATTTTAAAAGAAAATTTTAAATTTTCGAGTTTTTGGGGTTGTTGGTGAATCCGAAATTTTCATGATGTTCTTGGTTAATTTGAAATTCATGATCTTTAAGAAAATGTAATATTTATCAAAATCAAACATTGGATTGTAGATATTATTAAAATTTGATCTTAAAATTTGACCACTTGTTCCCAATATGGTGTTTGTGCCGAAATTTTAAAGAATTTACTAGGTAAAATTTTTAATTTCTTGGTCACCAAGCTAGTAAATTTCGGCCACTATTTTAATTATATTGTTTACCATATTTTAATTTTTTAATTAAGGTAACAATATATCAATAATTGGGAAAATTATGATAGATTCACATTAATATATAGAAGTATATATAACTATCATTATGTCTAAATATTTAATAGGGTTAAAGATAACATTGATAGATTTAATTGCCTAAAAGATTGAGAAAATATACTGTCAGTATATTTGTTACCTTATTTAAGATATTGACAATAAATATATATATTATATAATGTGCCGACTATTACACTATTACACACACACACACACACACACACATATATATATATATATTGTTGATTGATTTAATCTTATAGATAGAATCTTGACAATAAATATATACATGTTTTAATATGGTCCAAAATTTATATATATATATATATTTAGTATTGGAAATTATTTTATATAATTAATGTTACTTGGTGGCTATGTTAAATATTTTTGGACTTTAAAACCATACTTGGGCCACAAGTAAACGTTTCAGCCCAACCTTTGAATTTTAAACTATTGGGCCGGTCAAATATGTTAAACCAGGACGAAATAAAACCGAACCAGATTTTCTCAATCGGTTCGACCTAGTCGGGTCGCGTCGGACCGAGGTAATTAAGTGGATCTAACTGAAACGGTGTGTTGAACCGAACCGAACCCTATTTTATTGGACCGGTTTGGACTGAACCATATTTTAAAATTTTAAACAGGACCGAACCGAACTGGATTTGCCGGACCGGATTGGATTTCTGGACCGAATCAAACCGGGCCAAAACTAACCAAATTTGACTGAATCGAACCGTGTTTTCAACACAAAAATCAAGTCAACTAAAATAGGGAGGTCAAGTTTTAAAATCCAAATGTTTTTGAACCTCTAAATGGACTACACAGTGCTCATAGGGTTGCTAACTTTTATGCCTTGTTTCGATTATGGGGATGGATCTCAGAGATACATGTTTTTGGGACTGGATTAATTAGTGGGCTGAATTGCAATTGTTTATTATTCAATATATATATTAATGCATGATTATAAATGTTGTCTTGACTTAGTCAAGCTAGCTAGATATTACATGTTGTGGGCGGAGCCCTGGTTAAGTATTTGGAATGCGCACTAGGATATACATGCTGTGATGGTTGGAAATGCCTAGGATTAATGTCTAGAATGTTGCGTAATTGAATATAAGCATGAATTGCAAATCAGCCCCTAATGTTTAAAATTATTTTAAAATCGAAAACCAGTCGCCAAATATGTATGATGGATGTTAATGATTCATGGTTGACACGTATGCAAGAATGTTGAGGATGTAGCCGCATTTGATAATTTACTTGGAAGTAGAATTATGTATGCAAGCATGAGTTCCTCGGAACATTAGACGCATGACGCGTAAGCATGAGTGTGGTTTGTTTGATGAATGCTACTTGCGTATGATAATTTACATGGTTAGTAGAATTATATATGCACGAGTGAATTCATCGGAATATTTTCCAAAATACAAAGGGCCTTGGGAAAGCCAAGATCAGGTATGGTTATTTTAAAATTCCTGTTCCGGTAATTTGCGATTAAAACCGTTTTAAAAGACTGGTCTATTGGATTGAAAACGACGGTAATGTGAACTCTTTCACAGCCATCTTCTATTGGTTTACTGGTGGTCGGTTGGTTTAGATGACTGATGAATCATTATCTGTCGGATTCAATCTTAATAGATATCTGATGTATGCAATTCTTTCTCAAAATGTTATTGTCTACCTAATTTTTGCATGATTATCAAAGTGTTAGCAATAGCTGCGACCAGCAATGTAATCTCCTAGATGAACAAGGGAGTGAGATTGAACAACAACAATTATAAGATCTGGAATAAGCGAGCGAGGATGGTAATTACTGAAATGAGAGGTTTCTAGCATTTGACTACGAAGAAAGTCTGGCCAGAGGGAGACCTCACGGCTGAACTGGAGAAAACCCATGATGAATGGGATGCAAATGACCAGGATCCGTTCCGCCTTGATGTCACTGCTTGAGGATGACATACTCTATGGGTATGATCACTATTGTTGGACCTAAAATCCGACCTATGGCGATTACTTTTTGAAAACGTGGATTTTGAAAAGAGTCGCCACTAGTTAATTAAAAGGCTAACTAGAATCCTAATTTACCTAAGCGAATAACGAATTAAACGCCTATGTATAAAATCGGTCTACGATCAAAAATTCGATTTCGGGGGTTCTATTACGAATTTAAAATATAAATATTAACTACGCCCTCTCGGTACTCAATTAACTTGCTTGCCAAATTTATTATTTATATATACATTACGCTAAATTGATCTAACAATGTCAGAATTTAATTAAATTTATTCTACAGAAAAATATTATCAACAACTAAACTAAGCCAAGAAAAACTAATTATAATCTAAAAATCCTAATTAAGGCGAAATCCAAAAAAAACATCAAAATTACCAAGCACGCCTAAATGCATACGCAACCCTAATTTAAATTTAACATACATACATAATTTACCCAATTAAAATTAACCAATTACATTTAAAACTACCTACCTAATTAAATATGATATAATATAATAATATAACAAAATATAATAAAAAAAAACAGTAAAAAATAAATAAATAAATAAATAAATAAATAAAAAGGAGAGGAGCGGAGCGGGACTCACAGTCACCTACGGCAGGTAGGACCACGTTGTCGGAGCAGCGGTCGGCGCCGGACGAAGCGAGGCGGACGGCAGAGGGCGACACTGTGCTGATGAAGACCGGGACGGGCATAGGTGACGGAGCGGCGCGCTGTCTCGGACTGCCGGTCGACTGGAGCTCCAGCAGCAGGGACGACAGATGTGGTCTTGAGGCGGTTGCTGGGCGGAGGACGGGATGAGGCGGACAGAGTGTCCGGCGGCGCGAGGGTGGAACGCCGGCGTGGTCGTGGCAGGCACAGTCCGGTGGAGGGGCGGCGATCGCTGGTGGCTGGTCACGGCAGGAAGGCCACCGGCTGCGGGGAGATTGGAGAAAAGAAAAGAAATTTTTTTTTTTTTTAATTTTGGCACGAAAATCGAGACATTTATTATAATGTTTTTCTTGGATGCTGTCTTGTCCCATACAATGTAAATTACAACTCTATTTATAATACCTAGTGACTATTCTAACTAGGAAATAAATATTGTTGATTTATTCTAACAATAAATGCTAAATATTAAGAAAATATACTCTAAATATTCAACAAATATTCTTTGCAATAAATACAAATCACTATCCTAATTTAAGCCAGTCCTATCTTTGAAAACTTCGCGACTTTTCATATTTAAATACTTCTTTTTTTTACGCGTCACATATGACATTTTGAACGCGCTACGCGCGGACTTAAATTAGGTGTTTACAACTATGAGTCTGCCAAGGACCTATGAGATGGTCTTAAGGCAGGGTTTGGTGTTTACACCACTGCCCAGAAGCGATCGTTAAACATCTCTTTAGACATACAAAATGAATCCAAAGCATACAATGAAGGAGCATATCAAACATATGTCTAACATGCTTGCTGAACTCAAGGAAGCAGGAGAAATCCTGACGGAGGATCATAAAGTCCAATGCGTGATCTGATCCTTACCTGACTCTTGGAGTAGCATAAAAATGCACCTTACCCATGCCACTCAACTTTATAACCTCGAGAAAGTGCGAGTTCATCTCAAGCTGGAAGAGGATCGTCTCAAGGCTGAAAAGCCTAGGGCGGAAATGCATATTGCATCCTCAGTTCTAGCTGAGCAAAATGGTAAGCGCAAGAGTAAGGGAAAGAATCTCCAGTTCAAGGCTGACAAGCCTCTAGCTCCAAAACCTCAGAAGAAGTTCAAGCGAAAGCAATTCAGTGGTAAGAAAGCCAAAGCAAGACAGACACGTAAAGAGGAAACTCGAACGTGTTTTAGGTGTGGCGTGAAAGGATACCTTGTTGTTGCCTGTACCAATCCTCGCAAGGTACCTGCTGAAGAATAATGATAAACTCATAAGTTCTTCTAGGAATCCTCTTACTCGAGAGTAATTCAATTAATCCTTTTGGATTACAGAACCG
The DNA here is from genome assembly GCA_036873135.1 of Clarkia xantiana subsp. parviflora. Classification (NCBI taxonomy): domain Eukaryota; kingdom Viridiplantae; phylum Streptophyta; class Magnoliopsida; order Myrtales; family Onagraceae; genus Clarkia; species Clarkia xantiana. The sequence continues at coordinate 17,767,347 of JAPTYO010000001.1, forward strand.
AGAAAGAGAACAAGCACAAACCTGAGGAGCTTGCCCCGAAGATATAAAGATTGAATGAAAGACTTTATCTTAATTTGCTTTGCTTGATAAAGCTCTTCTAAATTCTTCAGTTTGAAGGATATTTAATAATGTTCCTTGAAATATAGGAAATATTTTATTTTGAGCATGTAACCATGCTCAGAAAAAGTATTAATTACCGTTTCTCAAGCTTTTCGATCCTTTTAAATAGTTTTTTGATGCATTGCTTATAAGTATATTGCTTATATATTTCTTTATTATTATTACTCCATTGAATGAAATAATATAATATGATAATCATGTTCGAAACGGATTGGATTAAATTCATAAATGAAACGATTTAACCAAAGGTTAAACTGTGGTAAGTTGCGCCTCGTGCAAATGGACCTCGAAAGAGGAACACATCGTTTCAAAGTATGAGTTTAATAATGAAGTGTTTAAATGATGATGTGCTGAATTTTCGTTTGCATTCCTTCGGAAATAACTTATTGATAACATTTACATCAGTAGAAAGTAGGCTTCGAAAGCTACTACGACCTTGTAAAAGTATCGACTGACGCACAAGGTGAAAACCTGAAATGCTCATTTCGGAGATGAGATAAAATCTCTGAAATAAGTTAGCAAACGAAGAAGGATGAAGTCGGTTAAACGATTTTCCTTTCGTAAGCCTTGAATGATAAGTCATGCTAAGCATTCAAATCAAATGACACACTTCTAAGGACATAGTTTAAAAATATAATGTTAGAGTCACTTAATCAGTTGTTCCATAAGGGATTATGAGAAGTGATTCACATTCTTGTTAAACTGTGTTCCACCGAAATCGGTAAAATCACGCCACCAGGAAAGCTGAAGAGTGATAATGAGTTAAATCATATCACCATCCGGCATTAATTTGCACATTAAACATGTATCTAGGACAAGAGTATGCGAATTACTCTTTGAAAGTACATGTTTACAGCTAGAAAAATGGTGCCGTGATCGAATATGAGACGTAACATACTTGAGGACGAATTTTCCGATGCATTGACGTTTTCAGTACAATGAGTCTTGATCAGACAGAAGAGTATATTACTGACATCAGGTCCCATTTAATTCGAGTGGGAGAGATTTGAACCAGCAACTCAAGTGAATGATATGGTAAATGATAATGGGAACATTTTCATTATAAATCCAGTAGGAGGAATAAACTCCTTCCACACGAAATCACTGTTGCAGTTGAGACGAATCAAGTTGAACCTGATTATCGTACTGCTAAACTGGGGATGCCACAACTACGTATACTACCCATTGTTCCCAGTGGGAGTGATCCGACAAACTTGTTTCCAGATCCTAGTGATCAAGGAATTCATCTTGGAAGTAAAGTTCTGAGACCGAGAAGTCGTATAAGGAAAGTTGTCGGTTATGGTTAAAGAACTCCTCTTGTACCCAATAGAAGTGATGCTCCGATAAGAAGCATCATCTAGAGTGGGAGAATTGATCCCAATTGGAAGAAATGCTCTGATAAGAAGCATTATTCTGAGTGGGAGAGACGTTAAGACTCAAAGACGGGATAATCAAGCCTAGACGAAAGTCAAAGGCGTCGAACTTCTCCATAGAAGTATCCTATCTGGAAGAGTGATAACCTCACTCTATCGGTTGTCGACATGCATTGGAAAGACCTCAAGTGGAGAAATGGAGGAAAATAATAAATGAGAGAGATCGCCTGAATGAAAGCCATTAAAGTCAATAGTTGATTTACCTGCTAACCACAGGGGCATAATGATAGGGTGAGTCCTAAAAGAAGGCTCCCCACTGATGGAAAAGGTCGAGCGATACATAGCTCGACTCGTTGCGAAAGGCTATGCCTAACTTCACGGAGTGGACTTTGACAAAACATACTCACCTCATGTGCGTAAAACCACGGTGCAGGGCCATTCATGGTCCTGGTCGTAGGTTTCGAGTACAAACCTCACCAAATGAGTATTAAGACCGCATTCCTCCTCGGAAACCTGGAGGAAGAGATCTACATGGAGCAACCAGAGGGTTTCATTACTCATGGTAACGAACGTAAAGTTTGCAAAATCCAAAGGTCCATCTACGGTCTTAGACAGTCGTCTCGGAAATGGTACCGTAAATTCCATGAGGAAATCGTAGGAAACGGATTTGTGAATCTTCATGAGGATCCGTGCGTGTATTATAAGACCTCCGGGTCTAAGTATGTCATCTTAACCATATGCGTGGACGACATACTTATTGCTGTAAACGACATGAGATTTATGAATAAGTCAAAGTCCTGGTTGGCATCTGTATTTGAGATGAAGGACATGGGAGAGGCCACGTATATCTTAGGCATTGAGACTGCCAAATATCGGGCTACCCGAAAATCATGTCTATCTCGAGAAGCTTATATCAACAAATTGTTGAAAAGATTCAGATTACAGAATGCCAAAATCCGTGGAAACACCAATGTTGTTTGGGTGCGCACTGTCAAAACGTGACGGCCCCAAGAACCTGGCAGAGCTTAAATAGATAAAGGGTGCAGGATACTTAAGCAGGGTCAGTAGTTTTTTCTACGCCATGCAATGCACCCGTCCGGATATTTGTTACGCCGTAGGCCTAGTAGCATGTTTCCTATCAGATCCTGGCCATCAACATTTAAAGACTATAAAACGAGTAACTCGTTATCTGAAAAGGTATTAGCGACTACGAACTGTGCTATCAGGGCAGGAAGTTAGAATTGACTGACGCCGACCTTGGTGGCGATCCGGTTGATAATAAGTCCACCACAGGAGGAGCATTCCTCCTTGCTAATGCTGCCATTTCATGGACGAGCAAGAAGCAAACCTAAGTCGCGTTGTCCACGATGGAATCGGAATTCGTAGCTCTCTCTAAGAATGAACAGGAAGCGGTCTGGCTCAAAAGGCTTCTAACCAGTGTTATCAGAACCGGACCGGACCGGCGGTCCGACCGGATCAGACCGGGAACCGGTGCCTTAGCCGGTTCGGTTCATTAAAAGACCGTGAAGGAAATGAACCCGGTTCAATATCCGATTTTTTGGTGAACCGTCCGGTTCTGAGCAGACCGGACGGTTCGCCGGTCTTCCGGTTTAGGGTTTAGAAGAAGGGGAAGCTGCCGCAAATCTCTTCAACGGCACTCGAGAAAGAATTGATATGAACAATCAGCAAATGTAGACCAATCTAGATGCAGACGATTGGTAAATCTATGAACTACTCAAAGAATAATGAGAGAATTGGAATGGACGAACATATATAAATCAAATGGTTGTAATCTAAATAACCTCTCCAGAGGGGATCTCTCCTCGCAGCGTAACTGTATTGCGAGCGTTGGAACCGGAAGGTGGCTTCGGACGTCATCTTCCTCGATGTCGGACGCGAAGTCTAGGAGGCCGTCCATGAAAACTGCTGCTTCCGCCGTAGATTCCAGACTCAGAGGCCCCATTTATAGTTCAGTCGAAAGATTAAGAGTTTGCTTCGGGGAGAGAGAAATTGAGAGGAGGGAGAATGAGAATTAGACTTAGTTTCTCTCTAACTTTCACAGGTTTTATGTACGGTGGGAGTTCTCAGAGAAGGAGAGGTGGGCTGAAGAGGGGGATCTGGAAGGGATGGAAATTAGAACTGTCGGACCGGGTTCGAACCGGTTCGAACCGGACGAACCGGAAACCGGACCTCTTACCGGTTCGACCTCCGGTCCGGTTCTGATAACACTGCTTCTAACTGCACTGCTTGGTGGTGATGTTGAGAATAAACCTGTGAAGGTCTTCTCTGACAGTCAAGCAGCCATTGCGGTAGTTAAGAATTTGAAGTACCATAGTAGGACCAAACGCATTGATGAGAAATAATTTCATGCTAAAATTTTAATGGTAGTAGACAATGTAATCACTATGGAATACTTGTCCACTGATAATATGATTGCAGACCCATTAACTAAACCACTACGCAGGGAGATATTCAAAAAGCACGTAAAACTGCTTGGATCACGTAGGGTTTAGAAATGGCATTTATCTGTGATAATATTTTGATATTAGAAAGTTACCTTTTTTAAGTGAAAGAATTGCAATTGAGTTTATGATCTATCGACGTCATAATGTTTTGATTATATCAGATTTACAGTCTACAAACTAAGTCGTAGGAGGACGCAATCCTCTGCCAAACTATTTCGAATGTGGGCCTTACCTAGTCACACAGGTACGGTAGTTTTGCGGTGGAGTGAGGCCTCTACCAAGAAAGTCTGGCTAAGAGTCAGGGGGATAAACCTGATTAAGCAAGACGATTATCTAGTTTCGAAGTAACTCGACATGATCTTGATTTTGCATATCGCCGTGATGAACTTCGTTCGTCATTAAACTACATTATGGGCCAGATGAGAATCTGTGATAGCATGATTGACATATCCCTTCCTGTCAACCCAAAAGGTTCAGGTATTCTATCAACGCGTGCTTCATACTACGCGTGCCACGTTCAACCATGGGGTCACAACTCGGTTGTGCTAGGAAGGAATCCTTGTGATTCTGGCAGGCGCAAACTTCTTCACCTTGAGCGTGTGATTGATCCTAGGAGCCTTATGAAGAGGCACCTAAAGCATCCTCACGGACTCAGAACTCATATCTAAGGTCAAGCTCAATGCTCGCTTCCCGGCGTACGAGAGTAGTGCTGAACAAAAAGGCCCAGTGACCACGTGTTTGAAAACCGGTTGGGTCTGACTAAGGTTATGAGCAATGGGGATGGTCAAGTTCACCTGTAATTCACCGACTCTTGTATTCACTAGGTGGCCACATACCGGATATTAGTTGAATGTTGTGAATACTTGTACGAATGCCTTGGAGAAGTGTTCCTATGTGGAAACTAGGCAAAAGGAGAATTAACTGTTGACCTAGGATACAGCGCGGTACAATATAAATATTTTTTATAATAGGTTGATTGGAGAAAAGGGAATCAACGTTCCTCGGGCGCTACAATACTCCTAACAAATGAGTAGCACGATGCCCGTCGTATCCGCCGGTCGCACGACAAACCTCGTATGAACTATTCAGAAGCAAGGAGAAGATCGAAGGAGTGAAATGTTGATGCAGATTTGGATGACAATACATTAACAGGCACCCTCCCATTCCGACGAGTGGGTGTTATAAGCATATGGTGATGGGCGCCGTAATTGGTAGCCCATAATATGTATAGTTTACCTAAGGAAATTCGGTACATGTCACATTAGGGTAATTGGGTCAGACCCAAATCCAATTGACATGAGAGGCCCAAAATTGGGCCTCCCTATGCATAGTGGCCGGCCGAATATTAGGAGTGGCCAAAGTGGATTGCTCCTCCTATAAATACATGGTGTTAGGGGATTTTTAGGGTTAATCACTATTCCCTCATCAGAGTGTTTTAGAGAGAAAAACCCTCCACCCCACACCTAGGTATTTCGGCCGAACCTATAGTCACCCAAGGTGTGCCAATTTTCTTTCTATGAAAACACTCCAGAGATCTGTCCCTGTGGCAAGAATCGATCAGAGGCTTTTCTGTGGAGCTTGTACCGCGTAGGGCTTCTCTAATAAGAACCTCTACGGGTCCCGATCAGAGGATCGTGAACTCCCTCTGTGAAGATCTTGGGTCAACGGATCATCTTAAAGGTATGAGCGAGTCTTCTGCTGCGTAATATCGATTACTAGCATGTACCATGATTTAGTATCCGTAGTGATTACTCCCCGCAATCTAACAGTTTACAAACTTTACGTTCGTTACCAGGAGTAATGAAACCCTCTGGTTGCTCCACGTAGATCTCTTCCTCCAGGTTTCCGTGGAGGAATGCAGTCTTAACATCCATTTAGTGCAGCTCGAGATCGAGACTTGCGACCAGGACCATAAATGGCCCTAACCGTGGTTTTACGCACAGTCAGTGAGTTTGTTTTGTCAAAATACACTCCGTGAATTTGGGTAAGTCCTTTCGCAATAAGTCGGTTTATCCGACCTTTTCCATCAGCGGTGAGCCTTCTTTCATGGCTCACCTTATCCTTATGCCCCTGTGGTTAGTAGGTAAATCAACTATAGACTATAATGGCTTTCATTTATGGCGATCTCTCTCTTTTATTATTTTCTTCCATTTCTCCACTTGAGGTCTTTCCAATGCTTGTCAACAGTTATTAGAGTTAGGTTTTCACCCTACTCGATGGGATACTTCTTGGAGAAGTTCGATGCGTTTGACTTTCGTCTAGGCTTGTTTATCCCATCTTTAGTCTGAACTTCTCTCCCACTCGGAATAATGCATCTTATCGGAGCATCGCTTCCATTGGGAACCATTCTCCCACTCAGAACAATGCTTCTTATTAGAGCATCGTTTCTATTGGGAACAAGAGCAGTGTTAGAACCTTGACCTACAACTTTCCTTTGACAACCTCGTGGTCTCGGGGTTTCACTTCCGAGATGAATTCCTTGATCACTAGAATCTGGAACCAAGTTTGGTCGGTTCACTCCCACTGGAAACAATGGGTAGTTTAGGTAGTTGTGTCATTTTCTAAGAGTAGGAATCAAACTCTTGTCCTAAATACGTGTTCAGTTCGCATTTTAATGTCGCTTGATGATATAATTTAACTCATCATCATATTTAGCTTCTAATGGCGGCGTGTCATATCGATTCATTGGAACGCAGTTTTACATGTATGTGAATCATCTATCATTATCCCATAGGGAACGTCTGATGTAGTGACTCCAACATTATGTATATAAACTGTGATACTTGAATTGTGTTATTTAATTTGAATGCCTAGCCTGACTTATCGTTCAAGGCGTTTGGAAGGAAAATCGTTTAACCGAATTCATCATTCTTTCGTTTGCAAACTTATCTTAGAGGTTTTATCCCATCTCTGAACTGAGCGTCTTAGGTTTCACCTTATGCGTCAGTTGATACTTTTACAAGGTCGTGGTGGCTCTGAAGCCTTCTAAGTACCGATGTAAATGGTATCAATATGTTGTTTCCGAAGGAATGCAAACGAAAATTCAGCACTTCATTATTCAAACACTTCATCATTAAATTCATATTTTGAAACAATGTGTTCTGTCTTTCGAGGTCCACTTGCGCGAGGCGCAATTTACTCTAGTTTTAACCCTCAGTTAAATTGTTTCATTTTTTGAATTTAATTTTAATTTAATCCAATCGGTTTCAAACATGATTATCATTACAATTTATTTCATTCAATGGAGTATTAATAATAAATAAGATTAATAACCGGTTCGTTCTTAGAACTACGCAATCAATGGATTCTAATGGAATTTTGATTTTACTCAAAGGATTAGATGTGGATGATATGTATGGAGTTGTTTGATTCAACTATTTCCAATAGCCTTATTGCTTCAGTTTTCTTACATTTTGGATCGATCTCGTTTCTAGCCGAGTTGATTAATCTTGATAAGTAGAACTCATTTCGAATCGAATGGTAACTACTTTATTCAATAATTCCGAAAAAATAATAACCAAAATTCAAACAAAATGAACAATAAGAAATAAAACCAACATAAACAATACTGGGGTTTCAGATCTCAAACTTGAAGTACTCACGAAGAAGAATGATGGACAAGTCGTCTTAACCGAATTGTACCGTGAAGGTATAGTTCATCGTTTAGACCTTTTGTTGCCGAGGGTTGCTAAGCTTTTTAGCATACCAATGAATCTTTCATCGATGCCTCGGGTTCTATCGGAAAGTTTCATTCTTTATCATCTGCTTCGAGTAGGTCTATTGTCGTCTTAATCGATTTGATCAGACGCGTGAACCCTTTTTCGTCAACAAACCATAAAAGAGGAAACATCCTCATTAATTTCCGAGCCCTAGTCTATACGTCTAACTCGTCAACGGGATCATGAAAGGCTATTACACCGTCATCACTGCATAAAATAATGTAGTATTTTTCCATTAAGGCTCTTGCTTCAGCGGCCTTACCCTTACCGAAGCGAATGTATATGGCACACCAAAGATGCAATGCACTGAGTTGTACAAATTCTCCTTCAACTTTTGTTGTCAGCTGCGAGAGGATCAACTCTCGTGTATTACGATCCTTCCTCAACCTTTTCTTGTTGTTGCTCTCATGGAGATTTCCATATTCGTCCAAGCTTATCCTTTTCGCTGTCGGATTGACATGCTCGTCAAGATCCGCAGCGATCAGGAGATCCATAACATTGTCTTTCTAAGCATCATAATACATGCCGTCCAGGTTGCAAGGTTCGTAGAACTGTATCGGTTCAGCCATGAAAACTAACACATTGATAATCATGCATAATCAGGTAGACAATAAAATTTTGAGAAAGAATTGCATACATCAAATATCTATTAAGATGGAATCCGCCAAATAATGATTCCTCAGTCATCTAAACCAACCGACCACCAGTAAACCAATGGAAGATGGTTGTGAAAGAGTTCATATTACCTTCGTCTTCTATCCAATAGATCAGTCTTTTAAAACGGTTTTAATCGCAAATTACCGGAACGGGAATTTTAAAATAAGCATACCCAAAGGCCAATTTATTTTGGAAAAATATTCCGATGAATTCACTTATGCATATATAATTCTACCATCCATGTTAATTATCATACGCCAGTAACATTCATCATACAAACCATACTCATGCTTACGCGTCATGCGTCTAATGTTCCGAGGAACTCATGCTTGCATATATAATTCTACTTCCAAGTAAATTATCAAATGCAACTACATCCTCAACATTCTAGCATACGTGTCAAACATGTAACATTCACATCCATCATACACATTTGGCGACTGGTTTTCGATTTTAAATATTTTAAACATTAGGGGCTGATTTGCAATTCATGCTTATATTCAATAACGCATCATTCTAGACATGAATCTTAGGCATTTCCAACCATCACAACATGTCTATCCTAGTACGCATTCCATATATTTAACCAGGGCTCCGCCCACAATATGCAATATCCAGCTAGCTTGACTTAGTCAAGACAACATTTCTAATCATGCATAAATATATATCGAATAATAAACAATTGTAATTCAGCCCACTAATTTAACCAGTCACAAAACATGTATCTCCGAGATCTATCCCCATAATCGAAACAAGGCATTAAGGTTAGCAAACCTTGAGCACTGTGTAGGCCTATTAAGGTTCAAAACATTTGGATTTTAAAACTTGACCGCCCTATTGTATTTAATTGACTTGAATTCAGTTTTGAAAATCATTTCGGTTCAGTCAATATCGGTCCGGTTTGGTCCGGTTCGGTTCGGTCCAGAAAAATCCGGTTCGGTTCCGGTCCGGAAAATACGGTTTGGTTAGGTCCGGTAAAATCCAGTTCGGTCCGGTTTTTATTTTAAAATCTGGTTCGGTCTGAACCGGTCCAATTAAAAATAGGGTTCGATTCGGTTCAAAACACAAAACTGGTTTGGTTAGATCTACTTAGTTACCCCGGTCCGACCCGACCCGATTAGGTCAAACCGATTGAGAAAACCCAGTTCGATTTAAATTCGTCCCAGTTTGACATATTAGACCGGCCCAATAATTAAAATATGAAAGGTTGGGCCGAAATGTTCACTTGTGGCCCAAGTAGCGTTTTAAAGTCCATAAAAATATTTAACTTAGCCACCAAGTAACATTAATTATATAAAATAATTTCCAATAGCAATAATATATATATATATATATGTAAAAATCGGCACATACATATAAATATATATTTTATTTATTGTCAATATCTTAAATAGGGAAACAAACATACTGACAATATATTTTCTCAATATTTTAGGTAACTAAATCTATCAATAATACCTTTAACCCTATTAAATATTTAGATATATTGATAGTTATATATATTTCTATATATTGATGTGAATCTATATTAATGTTCCCAATTATAGATATATTGTTACCTAGTTTAAAATTAAAATATGGTAAACAATATTATTTAATTATATGGCCGAAAATCTTGTTTGCTTGGGGACCAAGAAATTAAAAAATTTACCTAAAATTTTCGGTACAAACAAGTAATTGGGAACAAGTGGTCAAATTTTAAGATCAAATTTTAATAAGATCTACAATCCAATGTTTGATTTTGACAAATATCACATTTTTCTTGAAGATCATGAACATCAAATTAACCTAGAACATCATGAAAATTTCGGACCACCATAAATATAAAAATTCGATACTTTAAAATCCTTCTTTAAAAATTTTGGTCCAAAATTTTAAATTTCAAGAACATCAATTTATCAAAATCATGAACTCCTAACCTTTCCCTGATACCACTGATAGATTACGGGGAGTAATCACTACGGAAACTAAATCACGGTATGCGCTAGTAATTGAAATTACGCAGCGGAAGATTTATACATACCTCTACAGTTATCCGTAGACCCAAGATCTTCGCATTAGGGAGTTCACGATCCTCGGGTCGGCACCCGTAGGGGTTCTTGTGAAAAGCCCTACGTGGTATATTCTCCACAGCAAAGTCTCTGATCGATTCTTGGCAAGGGGACAGATCTCCGGAGTGTTTGCTTGAAGGCAAATTGGCACACCCTTGGTGAGGTAGTGGTTCGGCCGAAACTTAGTGTGTGTGGGGAGGATGGTTTTTTAGCTCTAAGACACTCCAAGGAAGGATTAAGGATGAACCCTAAAAATCCCCTAACACTATGTATTTATAGGAGGAGTAAAGTGGACAAAAGTCCACTTTACCCCTACCTTAATGTTTCGGCCGGCGATGTATAAGGGATGCCCATATTTTGGGCCTCTCATGTCAATTGGGATTTGGGTCAAGCCCAATACCCTAATGTGACATATACCCAATTAACTTAGGTAACATATACATTTAAAAGGCTTCCATTTACGGCGCCCATCACCATATGCTTACAAATTAGAGTTCAAGGTTACGGTGCATTATTAATGAGATTTTGCAAGTTCTAGATGAACCTACGGGTCTACTTCCACAGACGAGAGAGTTTAACGATGTAACTCAACTTAATTGAGTTTATGTCCGAATAAGATAGAATATTGTTCTTGCAATTGTATATAGTACATTCAAATTCTTCGGAGATATATATACATACAGTTGTGTTATAATAAATTAATCATTATAATTTTGGTCAATTTTAGCTTATTAAAAATATGTGTCGTACATATCACCACGCGCAACGCGCGGGGAATGCACTCTAGTGGTTAATAACTATGAAGTGATTTAGTCACACCTAAATAAGGGTTGAAGTAATTAATTATAATTAGATTTAATCTGGTTAAATTCAGTTAGATAGTTGATTGATTGTAGGTAATTATAACTGTGTAGAATTAATTTAATGTTAGTTATTATCATTAAATTCAGAAAAGATAATTATGGTAAAAATGAAAAATTATTTCCATCAAACGCGCCGCTTGTAAGAATCAAACTTGTTACTTCAAAGATGGAAACATGTAACCATGTAACAATGGTGTGGTGGTTCAGCGCCTCATCCCTTAACCAGAGGTCAGGGGTTCAATCCTCGCTAGTGACCATGGGAATGGAAAATTGTTCATGGCCAGCAGTTTACCCCTTACGGGCTGACCCTGCCCTTCTAATGAGAGCCCCTAGGACCACCCCGCGAGAAAAAAAAAAAAAATGGAAACATGCACTCTACTAATAAGCTATATGCATTACTTATCCTTTGCACTATTTAATTTCGTTTTTTTTACTATAACAATTTCTATCTCCTAAAAAGCTAACAAACAAAGCCTTCATTCTCCACTCTCAGGTGTCTGCTACTATTCTCTCTCTCTATTATTTATCTTGCTTCAATAATAAATGCTGTATTTTTTTTTTAATAAAAATAAAGGTTTTTTACTTACTATCTCTCAATTTATCTTATTTTTTAATAAAAGAAAATAAGGAATGATAGAAGTTTCGACGGAACATTCCGACATGTTTCGACTTCTATCACTGTGACATATCGTGTAAATTGTTACAACTTTTAGGGTAGTTTAACTACACAGATATGTCGGAACATGTCGGACTCTTCCAGTCAGAACGTCTAGCATTTCCGAAAAAAAACAAATTATCTCTTTTACGTCTCATCTCAATCATAAATGTCGCACCTGTACTCCTTTTTTTTTCTCATGAACTAAATACACTATTCGTGGAAAAAAAACTACATACACTATTCTCTTTATAATTTAATATTATATATAGATAGAGCCGAAAAAATTCTCTACCTAAGCACCCATGTCTGCAGAACATCTGCGAAGGACCAACACACATCGGGGGTTCCAAAGAAATGCTATGCTTCTCTTTTAGGAGAAGGGGGTTAAAATGATAGGATGCGATCGCAGTCGGATCTGTATCGAAAGTACCACAAAGGGTAATCATGCGATGGTTTGTGTGAAAAATGGAGCGGTGTTTCAAACGAACTATATTTCCAGCTGGAAGGGGTAGGTGATGAGGACTAGTGGGATAGACCACCGTTTCAAAAGCACATTTAAGCTTAAAACGGTGTACGACATGTGTGAGGGGTGCGTGGTCGCGCATGGACGCGCACGGATGTACGTGGTCAGTACCCGACCGGCTCGCATGTTTCGACGGAACATTCCGACATGTTTCGACTTCTATCACTGTGACATATCGTGTAAATTGTTACAACTTTTAGGGTAGTTTAACTACACAGATATGTCGGAACATGTCGGACTCTTCCAGTCAGAACGTCTAGCATTTCCGAAAAAAAAACAAATTATCTCTTTTACGTCTCATCTCAATCATAAATGTCGCACCTGTACTCCTTTTTTTTCTCATGAACTAAATACACTATTCGTGGAAAAAAAACTACATACACTATTCTCTTTATAATTTAATATTATATATAGATAGAGCCGAAAAAATTCTCTACCTAAGCACCCATGTCTGCAGAACATCTGCGAAGGACCAACACACATCGGGGGTTCCAAAGAAATGCTATGCTTCTCTTTTAGGAGAAGGGGGTTAAAATGATAGGATGCGATCGCAGTCGGATCTGTATCGAAAGTACCACAAAGGGTAATCATGCGATGGTTTGTGTGAAAAATGGAGCGGTGTTTCAAACGAACTATATTTCCAGCTGGAAGGGGTAGGTGATGAGGACTAGTGGGATAGACCACCGTTTCAAAAGCACATTTAAGCTTAAAACGGTGTACGACATGTGTGAGGGGTGCGTGGTCGCGCATGGACGCGCACGGATGTACGTGGTCAGTACCCGACCGGCTCGCATGGGGCGTTAATGGTTATGTGATGCGCGTGGATGCGCGTGGTGTGTCGCGTGGTGGGGCTTTTGGTCGCGTGGAGAGGTGCGCAGAGGCGCGTGATGGAGCGTGGTGGCGCGTTGTGAGCACACGACAGGTGCGTAGGGGGCACGTCTACAAGGGCGGGGCACGTGGAGGTAAGGTCGAGGAGGTGATGTTTAGCGATGGGTGGAAAGGGCCGACTAGGGTTTCGTGAGTGTGAGTGTGAGTGTGTTGTTTGTGGTGGTGGTTAAGGGGGTACCGGGCGGTCCTTTTGCGCGCTCAGGGACGGTGGCGGTGGCGAAGACGATGTGCGCACTTTCGAGGAGTTATTCCCGTCTCGAGGTCGGGGCTGGCTCGATGGTGGGTGTTAGATATCTGTCCAATTCGGGTTCGTATTTACATTTCGGGCTCGTAAAATATCCCAAAACCCGTAAAAAAAACCTTTCGCGGACACCCAAGTCTAAAACTGTCCGGGATACGCGCAATTCCCGGGCCGAAGGACTTCCGGATTGCCCTAAGGCGATCCGGACCAGTCCGGATTACCGTTTTTTCTCCGCGCTCACCCCGATTATTTTTGTCGATTGCGAGAATTCGGTGCACGTATAGTCCACCTTGGTGACAGTATACGTATTTCCACATACCGACATCAAGCCATTCAAAAGTGAGCATGATCCTTAGGTTCCCTATAAATAGAGGCCTAGGTCTCTCATTTTGGATAATTCCCTCACTTTTAGACTTGAAATGCTCTGACTTCTCTCTAAGGAATTCTCTCTTTAAAGAGCTAACTTGAGCGTCGGAGTGGGCTCAACCAGCATTCCCCCCTCCCACGCTGGTTACTGTCCTTCGTGCAGGACCCGGAGATCAAGAGTCCAAAGTTGAGGATCGAAGCCTAGCTCGGTGATTGTGTATTAAGGATCGCGGCGTTCCCGTCCTTATACATATATCTCGAGCCCGTTCGTGAAAAAAGCCCGAAACAGCCCAAGTGGTGAAGCGAACACAACATTTGGCGCCGTCAGTGTGATTCAAACAAAAAGCCATTCCGCACCCCGAGCTATGACTGGAAAACGACCAAAGAAGGTGGGTGCAGACAAGCCGAAGCGACAAGAAACCAACCAGGACGTTCTCACGTTCCAGACGCAGAGTTCATCGCCTCATCCGTGCCAACCACAAACGTGCCTTCCGCACAGCACGGTCCCGAAGTTCAGAATAATGCATCAGCACACGAGTTCGAGCAAAGGATGGGGATCAATGAAGAATTCTCGTATGGGATGCCAGCCAACAAACAGAAGCAGGCAACAAGTCAGCATGATCATTTGCACGTACATAAAGACATGTTCGCTGCATCCTCCATGCCAACAAGCAGCGTGCCTTCTACACAGCATGACCTTAGAGTACAAAATACAGCATACAGTGCACCCCACCCGGAAAAGATGGCAAACATATATATATATGATCCATGGAGACTTTGAGGTTGAAAGCAAGAAGTCATACGAGCAAGAAGTGTACGTTGTAAAGACAATGCACAAGTCCCATGATACCAACATGGAGTATGCCGTCATAAAGGATGCCACCTTTGAAGATATCATTGGTTTTTCATCAAAGGACAAGGAGCACGTTGCATACCACGACGCCTTGCCCATAACCACGCAAAAGCCGACAAGAAGACAACTTGGATCCTCCCACAGTACGACCAAGGAGTCCTCCAATACAAAGGTGTCAACCCGCCATCACCTGTCACTCCTACCATGATGACCGCACTCGAAGAGCTGCTTGCATTTCGAAAGATGTTAACAAACCAAGGATATGCCCCGCCACCACCACCTTTGCCTCCAATCAACAGACAAGTCGAGGAGACAAGAACAAAGTCCCGGGTCACAAGTCATCAAGACACACTGCACCAAAGAATAGAGGGGCAATGCACGGAAGGTACCTTCCAGTACCAACAACCAAGGCAAGGAGCTGCACGCTCATACAATGCGTATGTGATAGCACAACACCAAGAAGGGGCATGGAAACAACCTCCAACTTCCCGCTCGAAAGTTCACAAGGAAGGTTTTTCCACAAGGACAAGCCAAAACGATGCTAACACCTGTCACAAGGATGGACGGAAAAAACCTGTTAATGACGATGACGTCCCAATCACGGGACTGACAACAAGAACCTTGAAGGCAATAATTGAAAAAGAGATACACGTTTCCTGGGAAAAGAGACAGCCGCAACAAAAGAGGCCATTCTAGTCAGACGCCCAAAGGCTCAAAAAGAACAATCTCGTCAGATGTGTTCCATTGAACACACCGTTGTCAGTCATCTTGAAAAAGATAAAGAAGACCAAGCTGTGGAAAAAGCCCTCCAATTTCCGCAAGGGCCCACTGGGAAAAGATGAAAGCAAATGGTGCGAAAATCATGAAGTATATGGCCACGAGACGGAAAGCTGTGTTGGATTAAGGTTTCACGTAAACAGCTTAATCTTAAAAGGAGAAATAAAGAAGTATATCGACCAAGGCAACAAGCATCAAAAGAAGTCTCATGTGAAGTCTTCAGGAAAAGGCAAGGGAAAAGAAAAGGCGAATGATAATCCACCTATCGCCAAACGCCGGAAAAACAACGTCACTTATGGAACCAATTATGACGACTTATACAATCCTTGGAGCATGAAGGTGGAGGAAACAAATTTCAAACTCCCGGAAAACAAACTTCACCGCCCACTTGAGCCAACGACTGCCTTCCTTGGCAAGAATGATGAAGAACGACGCAAGCACCGTAAAACTGGGGGGGCATGACATCAACATTTGTTCATCCCTAAAGGTGGAGATTGAAGAGTTCAACACGCTAGATGCATTGAGGAACTATGTGGTACGTGGCAGAGTCAGGTTGCGAAAGGGATTGCTTGTCGGACTGGACTTTTGTTAGCACAATCTTTGAATCTTGATATCCGTATTTTTCTATCGGATTCAACAATTGTGGTGGAACATTTCAAGTCAGCTCCACAAGTTCAAATTCCTTCTTTGTTTGGGATTTCATCTGATGTTAGTCTTTTGTTGCAGTCTTTTCACTTGTCGCGTTTGCACAAGGTTAGTCAGGACGTTTCTTTTGCGCACTCTGTTGTTTCTCTTGCGGCCAACAATAATGTGACTGGAACTTGGTTTCGACCTTGTATCCCTTCTTGGCTTCTTCCTTCCTAGTTTGTAGTTGTACTTGTTTTGTTTCTATAAAGACGACTGTTTGATAAAAAAAAAAAAAAAAACTGATTAATTCCTGAGATGAACAAGTTAACTCCCCATTATATATATTACATAGCATAGCTTGGTAAAACTACATTATAATATAATCAAAAGACACATCTATCCACAATCGCTGCCGTTTGAAAACTGATGTTGTTGGAACTCTACGATCCCAATCCAGTCATCGTACCTTTTAATCGTCTCCCCTTTGTAGCCAATTCTTCTTCATATTCCACCGCTTCACCTTCAAAATCATATATCTATTCATTTACTCAAAGAGGCTCTTTCTGCCGACTGTAGTTGCTCTACCTTCGCAACCGGAGAAACAGAGAGCCATTGCAGTGCCAGTAAGCGCCCATTCCGCTTCCGACTCCGTAGGTAGAGAGGACGCAACCTCACTATGTTTGAGCATCCCGCTCTTCCTATTATTATTTCTCACACTGTAGCAAACTGCCAAAACCAGTTACGTCGC
This sequence comes from Clarkia xantiana subsp. parviflora, assembly GCA_036873135.1. Classification (NCBI taxonomy): domain Eukaryota; kingdom Viridiplantae; phylum Streptophyta; class Magnoliopsida; order Myrtales; family Onagraceae; genus Clarkia; species Clarkia xantiana. The sequence continues at coordinate 17,784,276 of JAPTYO010000001.1, forward strand.
TACTCACCGGCATGCTCATCCCGTACACACACTGCCCCCACCCGCTGTGTCAGCCTTCGTCCGCTGCTGTGTCACACATATTTTCTACATATTCACTCACTGTTTCCACCTTCACCACTTACGTCTTGTCCGTTGCTGCTTCAGACTTTTTGCCTGGTCATATTACAGCATCTGGTACGTTCAATATTCAGCTTGTCCGTTCAGTTCAATCATTTGTGCTTGATTTCGAATTTCGTCTCCTAATTAAAAATTATATTTGCAGAATCTATCTATCTATGACGAGTTTCTAGGGTTGGAGAAATTGATGTTGAATCGGCAAGGAATCGATTTATCTCGATAAAAACCCAGCATCAAATTCATCATGCATGCTTCGTATCATGTTAACATGGTTTAGATTAATGCCACCCGATTAACATGTGTTTAGTTGAACTCTCAAACATCTACTAGAACCTTGAGACCAGTGACACGAACTTCGAATTTTAAGGTACGCATCTTACTGCACTATTATGCACATTCTGTTGAACTATTTTTCTTCTCTTTTGGTTAACTAACCGATTTAATTGTGATTCCTATGGATTGATCTTTGATTTGGCTATATGTAATTGTTGGTGATCAACTTGACCAATTGGCTATTGGAATTCCCTCTTTGTATAGCTAAATTTTATTAATGATACTAACATACACCATGGTTCTTTCATTAGTGCAATTGTCCCTGATCAACCTAGAATTATCTACATGAAGCTTTGCCTCAGTTCCAAAGTTAACCTTTGAGAATCATTAATATACTTTGCTCGATTGTTAGCTTATATCTTTGGTTCAGTTAACTTAATTATTATTCATAAAACATGCGTCCATTTTCTACCTTTTGAGACGAACTCCAAATGTTACTGAAATCTGGTTTTACAATAGTTTAGGATTATCAACTTCTTATTGGCGGCTTCACTTATTTAACAAACTTTTCCATTGTACCTATAATAAAATATATACATAAGAAATTAGCCAAGTTTTTTATGAAGAAATTGTATACGAATGTTTGTTTAAATGCCCGAATAGCTTTACAAACACCAAAGTTGTCTTACCTTATCTTTCCATGCTTTATGTGAATTTGGAACATCTCTGTAATTCTATGCCAATATTTGTCTTATAGCAGCAGTTCAATCATGCTTGTACTGCTCTACTAACCATCACTCACCATGTGTGCCAAACTAGAAGCAATAAGTTGTACTATATGATTATCATCAGATCAGATGTACAATTGTTTATAGCTTAATCTGCAGAAGATTATTGTTGTTGAGGAGTTAATGTTTGTTTTGATAGGTCAAGTGTATGATAAATGAAAAAGCCATGGAAGTTGTTTGTGCTACATATTGGATGAATTGTGTCAACGCAAAACCTTACACTAAATTTCTTGGAACTTGTAAATGTTAATTAGTCTTTTGCACAAAGTCATTTGGATGAATCAAATTCATATTTTACTTTGTGTTCTCACTTTATGTCCAAGTTACTTTACGCTTTCTGATTATTTTCTCATTATGGTGTGTTTTTTTTTTTTTTTTTTTTTTTTTTTTTTTTTTGAAGTTAATGGATATTAATGAAAGTCTTGTTTATCTTCTTCTTAATCCTTCAATCATCCTGCAGATAAGGATTTACCAACAACTATATCTTATAACTGTTTGCAATCATTCCTGAATCTTTTTGAATTTGTTTCTTTTTGCATTCCGTGTTCATATTTTGTGCTTCCATTTTCTTTATCTAAAGCGGTCTTGCTCCTTCCTTGCAAAAACTTACTCTGTAGCTAATGCATGAGTGTTTATTTTTGCCAAATAATGCATAAAAGTTAGTACTTTAGATTTAGTGATAAATTTGGCCAAAAAATAAAAGAAAATATGTAATGATGAAAAGCAAAAGTACTTGTGCGGTACTCGTTATTTGTTATAAACATATCTCTAAATTAACAATAAAAGTACGTCATGTCCTCACTGTCAAAATGTACGTGTCGTTTCAACCTTATAAACTCCAACTGTTGTTTCACTTAATTCACATTTATATATATACTCTCGAAATAGTTCTATTCCCCATCTCAGTTTTTTTTTTTTTTTTTATGTAACGCTCCAGATGGCTTCATTCACTTGTCGGTTCTATGTATCATAATCTGTTGGCGCTAATGGTGATCGGTTCCCATAGGTATCTTATATATTTCCCACACCTGTGTTTTCAGACTTGGCAGCGGAGAACATCTACAGTGGGTGAGACGAAGGTCATGAAGGTGTCGTCGAGTCGACTGCGGTCGTGTTGCGCAAGTCCCGTCATAAATGTTGCTTCTATGTCTAAAAGTATGACTAACTAATTGGGAAACTATCCTTAAGATCTCCGTCGAAGTTCTTCCACCAGTGGGCGCATATCGCGGCTTTGGTGGTAGCAATAATGGCGGTTGCGATTGCTTATATGGTCGCTAAAGCTCCCGTTATATGTCTTATAATATTTCTGTCTATTTACATCATCATGGCCTTTTGTTTGTTGTTAATTTAGTGGTTAACATTTTTGCAGATTTTTTTCATTATTCTATCAGAACCTAGATTGTGTTTGTGTTGTTAATATGTTTCCATCGAATTTTATTTCTAGATATAAATGTCTGGTGCAAGGAAGTACACGTTTACCTTTTCAATCATTGTCATGTTCTACTTCATAATATATTTAGAAGCGTTGAGTTAAATTACAATCGATGCAAATGGAATTGGATATACAGTCGTTAGATCATACACAATCTTGTAGATCATTGTCATATTATTGTATTTTCACACGGATTAATACTTTCCATTCAAATTTATTTTCTTAAGTTTGTTGTAATATCTATTCTAACAATTTTCTATTTTATATCAATTTTATATATTGACTATTTTCTGAATTATTTTAATTCATCTTTTGAACCATACACACAAAAAAACACAACGGCCACGCCTACAACGTAGGCGCAGACACCTAGTAATATAATATGTATATAAGTTCACTGCAATGCAAGAGATACATCCTATCTATCTAGTAAAAAAAATGTTACTAGCTAGCACATAGTTGAATAACGTACACTGGAAAATCCTGTTTCACCGTGATTGACCATATATTAGGGGGTCAACATCTGACATGGAACTGGAAGAAATAACGTTGGAGTATGGCATCATATCCTCCTCCTCATCAGTTTCACTTGCTTCACTGTAATAACTAGAACACCTACTCAACTCCTGCCCACCATTTCCTAAACCCTCCAACGTCGCAGCTACTTCCTTCATCGTCGGCCGCCTCTTTCCGTTCAAATTAAGACACCGTTTGGCAAGGTAAGCGACCGTCTCAATCTCTTCTTTCTTAACCTTAATTTCCGACAACACTTGAGGATCCAGGATTTCGAGCAACTTCTTTTCTTCCATACATACAAGGAAGTATGATGCCAATCCCATTCCCTCCTGTGCTAGTACTGAACATACCGCCTTTTGTCCCGTCAAAAGCTCAACTAGAACTACTCCGAAACTGTAAACATCGCTTTTATCTGTGAACTGGTTTGACTGGAAGTACTGGGGATCTAAGTATCCAAACGTCCCCTGCACCAAAGTGGTCAGGTGGGTTTGGTCCAATGAAACCGACCGCGATGTTCCAAAATCCGCAACTTTTGCTCCATACTTCTCATCTAAAAGTATATTCGTCGACTTGATGTCGCGATGGTAGATGGGTATGGACGCTGCAGAGTGCAAGTACGAAAGTGCCCCTGCAACTTCTTTTGCGATCCTTAATCTTGTGTCCCAACTTACGGGAAGTTCCTCATTCGGCTCGCGGAGGAACTTACAAAGCGTTCCGTTGGGAATGAACTCGTACACTAGAAGCGGAATTTCGGATTCCAAACAAAATCCTAACAACTTAACCACGCTTCGATGGTTGATCTGTGAGAGGATGACAACCTCGTTGATGAACATCTCCACTTTTCCGGCATCTATGGCTTTAGATTTCTTGATCGCCACAATACTTCCATCGGAGAGCATAGCTTTGTAGACAGTTCCTTGACCGCCTTCCCCGAGTATTCTATCTTTGTTGAAGTTGTCAGTTGCTTTCTCCAACTCCGTGGAACTGAAAAGCTTGCTTTTCTCAACCATGGCTCCTGGTGAGGATAATTGCTGTTGCAGCAGAACACCACCATTCCTCTCAAAGTTCTTCAGTTTACGCTTCGTTTCGGCTCTCTTCTTGCTGACATTGTATGACTTCCACGCAAAAAGTAGTAGAAGTATCGTGCCGATCCCTGATCCCATCCCTAAAAATTCAGAAAAATTGAATTAATATATTCTCTACAACAAAAGATGAAGATGAACAATCTTGAAAGTAAATGCTACAAACCTATCATTCCTTGTTTCAGTATCTTGCTATTATCGTCGGAGGTGACAACCACAGTTGAAGAGTTGAACCGACACATGTCAGGACGATCTTTGCACTCTTTAGTAACTGAAAAATAATCAACCATGATGATGAAATCAGTGTTCTAAACTTCTGTAATCAGCTTTATGATTACTAATCATGTATGTTTATAATTTAACACGGACCTTCACATCCATTCACGAGGTAGGGATCACCACGATGTCCAGGATCGCAGATACATTCTCGAATCGGTCTATCTGTATTGTTGAAGACTGTATAGCACGAAACTGAAGAAGACGCTGCAATTTGTTGAACAAGATCGTTCTCGAAAATTCCCCAGTTGAGTATTCCCGGAACATAACCTTCCGACACGATTCCCAACAAATCAGCCGATCCGCCCTGCCTCCGCATCTCCAAGTCTAGCCACGTCTGATTTGCTAGAAACGCATAGCTACAATAGTCTTGACCATCTTCCTGGGTCTCCTTCAAGAAATGAACCCTGGACTCCTGAAGTGCCAACAGGTCGGCTCGACAGCAGCCATCGGTACCCGAACAGTTACTGTACCTGATAGATAGATAGAAGTAACATCTTCCAAGATTAAGCTCTTATCTCAATTTGTTTTGTTTGTTAAAATAAACATGTATAACTAACTAATCATGAGCTAAGTTAGTTACATGTATTACTAAATAAGTAATGGATTTAGATTCAATAAGAATTATGTTACCTGCTAAAGCTGGGTCCGTTATTGCAGTAGGGTTTGCAACCTCGAAGAATTGAGTAGTTTGCGTTATTGATGACCACGAACTGGTCACATCCCAACACCACAAAAGCATTGTCTGCAGAGTAGAAAAAGGGAGTTGCCAGCAAATTCTTCAATTCTTCTTGTTGGTTGGTCTTGTTACGTGTGCAGTTGCGGTTGGAAGGAATGATGGGAAGTTTAACTTGGATGACTCCTGAAGTGGCGCCGTTTTGGGTGTAGTTCTCGGGGTGGTACTGCGGAAGCTCGATGCTCAGTACTTCCAAGTCTATCTTCTTGAGGCGAGAAATAGTGCGGAGGCATTGGATTTGGTACCAATCGTTGAAGAAGCAGCCTGGTTCAATTCCGAATGGAAATGGGATTGTCACGTTGCCGCATTTTTTGGTGCACTCTAGGGGTGGCTGTGGTGCAGCTCCGGTTAGTATAGACGTGGAGGCATATAGGAAGAGCGTGAGGAAGAAAAGATGCATCGCCATCACTTTGTTCCTATCAGACACCAACTTTCCTCTCTTTCATTTCTGTGCTTTCTTTCTTCACTCAATGTATTGTAGCCTTAAATTTAATAATTCCGTCGTCTATGAAATATTATTAAATTAAACGGAGAATATGTTGTGGGGTCCGGCGGTGTAAAATTTCTTATCAATAATTTTGTATTTACGCGTTGGTGGTGGGTCACCCACCAATGATAAAGTTCTTCTTCTGTTCAGTGTTCACACATCGTTAGTTGACTAATTTTGGCTCTATGATTGATACTTTGCATAATATATTAGGCCACACCGACGTAACTAGAAAAGTACGTGTATATTTTTTGTTTTTCACAATTGAAGTTGTTGTCTCTGTCACCATTCCATCGTAAATCACTCTTTTTCTCGGTCTTATATCAAAAAAACAAAAATCTTTTTCTCGGTGACCAATCAATATTTTGTTTTGTTTTTGACACCGGTAATTAATAAATTAATTTCTCATTAGCTAGAACAGTGTGAAATGGAAAAATTATCACAATGCCGTGGGACCCCCCATTATATGGGTCGAGAGCTTTGTGAGGAGGGTATACTGCCGACATTTCGCGACAAGACTTTGATATACTCTATAACTATATATGGCTAATTTGGGAAAAATCACTAAACTACCCACATTTTAGAACTCAAACACAAAAACAAGGGAAAACGAGTTCCCGGAACCATAATCACTACTAGCGCATTTCGGAAATGCGCCAGAAACATGGCACATCTGCCAAATGCGCCACATTTAATACATGGCGCATTTCCCAGATGCGCCACAATTAATAAGCATTAATTACCCGTTTTTCAAATTAATTCACTAAAATAGTGCTACAATCTAGAATCGAACCCAGGCCACCTAAGTGATAAACATGAATACTGACCACTACACTACAATGTCTTTTGTTGAGAACTTATTAAACTTTTTATATTTAATGTTAGTTTAACGACCAAAATATCGTCACTGAGAATTTAACACTAGTCACCCGCATGATAGGCAAAAATTCTTACCACTACACTACAATGATTTTTGTTGATAATTAATTAAACTTTGTATATTTATTTGTCTATGTAATTTTATTTATTTTTTTGTGTTAATACATTGTTTAGTTGCCTACATTTGCACCATGTGACCGAATGATTACTTTTAAAGTGATTAATGGTTACATACATTTTAGAATATGACATAATCGTTTAAACTTATTTTATTTAATAATTTATGTTTAATCAGATGTGATTGAATTTTAGTTAAATAACGATTTTAGTAAAATTCAACCCCTACCTATGTTTAGTTATTTTGTAAAATTCAATCACATTTGATTAAATATAAATTATTAAATAAAATAAGTTTGAACGATTCTCTCATATTCTGAAATGTATGTAACCATTAATCACTTCAAAAAATTAATCATTCGGTCACATGGTGCAATTGTATGTAACTAAACAATGTATTATCACAAAACAATAAATAAAACTACATAGACAAATAAATATACTAATTTTAATTAATTATCAACAAAAGTCATTGTAGTGTAGTGGTAAGAATTTTTGCCTATCATGCGGGTGACTAGTGTTAAATTCTCAGTGACGATATTTTGGTCGTTAAACTAACATTAAATATAAAAAGTTTAATAAGTTTTCAACAAAAGACATTGTAGTGTAGTGGTCAGTATTCATGTCTATCACTTAGGTGGCCTGGGTTTGATTCTAGTTTGTAGCACTATTTTAGTGAATTAATTTGAAAAACGGGTAATTAATGCTTATTAATTGTGGCGCATCTGGGAAATGCGCCATGTATTAAATGTGGCGCATTTGGCAGATGTGCCATGTTTCTGGCGCATTTCCGAGATGCGCTAGTGGTGATTATGGTTCCGGAAACTCGTTTTCCCTTGTTTTTGTGTTTGAGTTCTAAAATGTGGGTAGTTTAGTGATTTTTCCGCTAATTTGGGTGTTATGCAGTAAATAATAGTATTAAATTAAATTTTGATAGTGTAAATTAATTAAATTAGTTTTTTTTATTTGAAATAATTTATTTAAGGTAAATAAAAGATTAGTATATATATAATTTTATATAAATATACCGCAATGTGTGAACAAATGTTCCATTTGTAAGTTATATATTTATGCATATAATATTAACAATTTTCGGGTATACACATTACAAATCATACAAATATATATTAAAATAAATAAATACTTACTAAATATTATTGTAAATAATTGTAGTATCTGACAGATTTTATATATGCTGTTTACACATATTTGATTATTGACTTTTATTCATTTGTAAATACGCTGAGCTTATTTGGGGATGTATCCGGGGTACCCAAACACAATGATTGAATCATTGAACGAAAGTAGATTGGGTTAAAACAATTATTGACCCTTCTCAACTTTATGTTCCTAGTGAAAAGAGATTATAGTTCACTACATCTGCTTGCGTCATTCTTGATAAGATTTGGAGAGTGAGAACGATTTCAACAAGAGCCTTGTACGCATCATACAATATCTTATTATTCAAGAAACTTCAATGATCACAGATCAAGTATTGCAAGCTAGAAGAAAGCAAGAGCGACAAAGTCACATTAGAGGACCCCATATCGTTTCTTGGAGTGATGGGTTTCGCTATGGCCGTTAGGCCCTTTAACGGCAAGGAAACGGTGAACAGGCCCACTGGGCCCTAAAAGGAAGTCAAGGAGACCAAGGTGAAAGGTCCCGACAGAGGGAGTCCCGATGGTAAAAGGTCCTGACAGAGTCGGACCCGATAGGCGAGCTGGATGCTCCCGATGAGATGCCTTTAAGTAGGCCCCGATGATGAAACCCTGAGAATGATTGGCCCTGTCACGATGACGAGGGGCCCCGAGCGGTGACACAACGAGATAACTCTGGAGTCCCCGACATTGCTCGGGACTTGCTATTAGAGGTTGAGGCCGAGATACGCGGGGCGTGGCCGAGATACGCGGAGCGTGGCTGAGATACGTGGAGCGTGGCCGAGATACGCGGGGCGTGGCCGAGATAAGCGAGATCATGGCCTGGATAGGCGGGATCGTGCCCGAGATACGCGGAATATGGGCTAACCACCCCAACGGTTCACCAGGTAACTGAGGTACCTCTCCGCCTATAAAAGGGCAGAGGTTACCTCAGATCAGATTACGTTTTGAAATACACACTTTGAGTTTGCTGCTTGCCAGTTCATACGAGATACTCATTTAAGCATCGGAGAGGGATTCTGGGTCACCGCCCGGTCTATCCCCTCTTGCAGGATTACGTGGAGCAAAGGAGCTCGGATCGCCGTCAAGATCGTACCGGAGTTCCACCGTGATCCATCATTGGCGCCGTCTGTAGGAATCGTAACAAAAGGCTAATATGCCTTCTACTCGTTCAATGGCGGCCGGCAAGCAAAGAAGACAAGGACAATCTGGTGGTTCCCGTCATCCTGCTGGGACGAATCTGAATTCACCACCGGAGCATGATGAGGACCAGAATCTCCCTGCTGAGGTCTCCCAGACAGGGGGGCACAACGAAGTCCCCAAGATGCTGCTCAGCACCAAGAGAATAAGGAGCAGGAGGCTCCTCCAAATGCGGACCTGACGAAGGCTGTGGCGGAGGCCATGCCGATGTTTTTGGCGGCCGTGGAGGCTCTCTTAGATCGGAGAGAGGCTGCGAGGAGACAGGAGGAAGTGCCCCCACCAGCAGAGGTTCATAATGTGCAGGAGGCCCAACCTCGGAGCCAGGACAAGGGTAAGGAGCCCGCTCAGCCAGAGCGATTTGTGGTCGATGGGCCAGGACCCGTACAGCATAGGACCATTCCCCTTAATGGTCCTATTACCCCCGATCAGGTGGTGAAGATCGTGAACATCTGCATGGGAGAGCAGAAGCCGTTGCTATCGGAACTGAGGGATCGATCCTCTCATCCCTTTGTTCCCCGACTGATAGACACCCTCGCCCCGCCAGGGCTGGGTATCCCCACGATTAAGGAGTATGATGGCGAGAGAGATCCGGTTCGTCATGTCCAGAAGCACCTCATGGCATGTCTGGGCAGAGCCCCGAATGAAGATATAGTGTGTACATTGTTCCCGAACACACTTGGTGAGAGAGCCCTGACCTGGTTCTTCAGCCTGCCCCCAGGGTGCATCACTTGCTGGGCGGATATGCACGACCGCTTTATTCAGCAGTATCAGGGTCGCCGACGTCTGTTGAAGAGTGTGAGGTCCCTGGCCCAGGTGGTACAGAGGCCCGATGAGTCACTGGCACACTATTACCAGCGATACACTTCCAGCGTGGCAGAGATTGACGAGGAGATTTCGGAGGGTGAGACCATCCGTACCTTCATTCGGAACCTAACAGCCCCCTACGGTTCCGACTTGATGCACAACGTGGCTGAGAAGGCTGTGTGGAATATGGAAGCATTGCAGAAAAGGGTGAAGCGGCAAATCGACGTCCAGGAGTCGAAAATAGCCGCTGGAGAGCTAGAGCCCCCGAAGTCAAATAAGGGAAAGCAGTCGCTCAAACCCTTGGATGATCGTAAGTCGAAGGATAAATCCGAGAGCAGTCGGAGTCGAGGTCGTTCTGATCGAAGGGATGATAGGCGTTCTTCGAGGAAGGACAAGCGGGAGGATCATAGCATTCCTCTCAACAGCTCCATGGCGGAGGTGTTAACGGTCATGGAACGACAGGGTATCTCCAGGTACCCCCCGAAGAAAGAAGGAGAATTTTTGGGATCCCGCACTGATCGTTACTGTCGATTTCACCGCGCAAATGGTCACGACACTAATCATTGTCGGGAGTTGAAGAAGGAGATCGAAAAGCTGATCCAGAAGGGGAAGCTTAAGGAATTCGTCGGGGAAAAGCGGTGTCGATCCCGTTCTCGATCCCGATCGCGGTCCCGTTCCCGATCCCGATCCCGCGATCGGTCCCCAAAGAAGAAGAGGTCTGAGCCGGAGTCTTCTGGTGCCCGTAAGGAGAAACGGGGCACTATCAATGTGATTCATGGAGGATTTGCCGCGGGAGGTGACACCACAGCCTCTCGGGAGGTCTATGCCTCTAGAATTTCTGCTGCTGTGGTGCTAGGCAAGAGATCCCGATCCTGGACCCTGAAGGAAGAGATGGTGATTTCCTTTTCATCAGAGGACCTGATAGGAGTGGAGACTCCACATGATGACGCTTTGGTCGTGACCCTTGACGTGGATGGGTACGAGATGAAGCGGATTTTGATCGACGGAGGGAGCTCCTCCGATATTCTGTTTTCGGATGCACTGGAAGCCATGAGGAAAACAAAGAAAGATCTCAAGGAGGTGAACTTTCTGATGGTCGGGTTCTCTGGTATTACCTCCTATCCGCTGGGAATGATCACCTTACCAGTGGAATTTGGTAGTGGGTGGAAGGCGGAGAGGAGAAATGTGGACTTTGTGGTGGTTGAGTCCGAGGGGACCTATAACGCAATTATCGGGAGAACCACCATCAACCCCCTGATGGCAGTTGCCTCGACTGTGCACCAGAAGATGAAATTCCCGACTGACCACGGAGTCGGGGAGGTCAAGGGCGACCAGGTGGCTTCCAGAAGGTGCTATGTTAATGCCACCCGGCGGAAGAGACGGGAGGCCATGGCTATCCTCCAGACCGATGCCGATCCTAGAGAGGAGTTTGGGCGTCTCGCCCCCATGGAGGATTTGAAGGAGATCGAGATTGACGGACCTCAGAGAAAGGTGAAAATCGGGTCTGCCCTGTCTGACGAGAGGGCCCGAGAACTGATTGAGCTACTGAAAGAGTTCAAGGAGCTATTTGCCTGGTCCCCGACTGACATGCCAGGAATTAGCCCCGACGTGATTGTGCACGAGTTGAAGATTGATCCCGCGATCAAGCCTATCTCGCAGAGGAGGCGTCCAATGGGCGCGGACAAGAGGATCGCGATCCAGCAGGAGGTGGGCAGGCTGCTCGATGCTGGGTTTATCAAGGAGCTCCGATTCCAGACTTGGGTCGCTAACCCGGTGCTGGTGAAGAAGAGCAATGGGAAGTGGCAGATGTGCGTGGATTTCCGCGATCTGAATAAGGCTTGCCCGAAGGACTGTTACCCGCTCCTGAGAATCGACCAGTTGGTGGATGCCACGTCGGGGCATGAGTTGTTGAGCTTCATGGATGCGTACTCGGGCTATAATCAGATCAAGATGGCTAAGGAAGATGCTCCCCACACTGCCTTTTATGCCGACAGTGACATTTATCACTACGATGTCATGCCTTTCGGACTGATCAATGCTGGGGCAACCTACCAGCGGATGGTGAACAAGCTGTTCGGAGACATGCTGGGGAAAACCACGGAGGCTTACGTGGACGATATGCTGGTGAAGTCCCGACAAGCTGAGGATCATGTGCACAACCTAGCCACGGCGTTTGAGCGGATGAGGCTTCATCAGGTTCGCTTGAACCCGACAAAGTGCGCCTTCGGAGTCCATTCAGGGAAGTTTCTGGGCTTTATGGTGAGTCAGAGAGGAATTGAGGTGAACCCCGAGAAGCTGAGGGCGATCGAGGAGATGCAGTCTCCGAAAAATCATCGGGAGGTGCAAGTGCTGAATGGCCGACTGGCTGCAATGAATCGCTTCCTGTCTAAGGCAAGTGACCGAACCATGCCATTTTTTGAAGTGTTGAGGGCCAACAAGAAGTTTGAGTGGACTGCCAAGTGTGAAGAGGCGTTCTAGGCACTCAAGCAGCACCTTCGCACCCTCCCGCCGTTGGCGAACCGGTCCCAGCCGAGCCGTTCTATCTATACTTGGTTGTTTCTGAATTTGCCATTAGCTCTGTGTTAGTGAAGGTTGTTGAGGGTAATCAAGTCCCTGTTTATTATGTAAGCAAGGCGTTTGCCAAATCTGAAATGAATTATCCCGCCGTTGAGAAGTATCTCTTTGCGTTGATTATTACTGCTCGGAAGCTGAGGCCTTACTTCCACGCGCATGAGATTACTGTGTTGACGAATCAGCCTTTGAAGCATTTTTTGAACCGACCTGATGAGTCGGGGAGATTAGCCAAATGGGCAGTCGAGCTTAGTGAGTTTCGCATACACTTTGCTCCGAGAACGGCTATTAAGGGTCAGGCGTTGGCGGATTTCATAGCAGAATCTACAGCCCCCGATCTGGAAGATGCGGGCCCTGTAGAGGGGGCAACCAGGGAGGTCCCGATAGCCGAGGTCCCGATAGCAGAACAACCAGAGGTGGCAGAGCAATCAGAACAGCCAAATGAGGAAAATACTTGGGAGATGTATACGGATGGCTCCTCGAGTTCATACGGGTCAGGAGCAGGCTTTGTATTGATACCACCAGGCGGGGGTGAGCCGCTTCGATATGCCTTGGCTTTAACGTTCAGAACCACGAACAACGAAGCTGAGTATGAGGCTCTTATCACGGGCCTGAAAATTGCTAAAGGTACGGGAGTTGCTCATGATGGATATACGCCCAATTTGAACCCGTTGACTTCCGAATCGTTTTATTTTTATCACCCCGTTAATGATTGTAAATCGAAACTTCAACCCGAACACTCCGCGAAAACATCAACGGTCCGGACGAGGCCGAAGCGCTCGTCCGACCAAGGTAGACTCACCTAGGTGAGGTCGGGTGGCCACACCCGACCTCCCCTAGGGGAGATCGGGTCAGCCAACCCTATCTCCCCTAGGAGGGGTTGGGTGGCCTCACCCAACCCCTACCCTTGGGGGTCGGATTTTCCTTCCCCCCAAGGGCCCCGGCACCATTCTCGGACTCCCATACTCGGTTTATTCCGCCAACCTTCTCCGTATCCTAAGGTCTTAATTATGTGTTTAAAGGTTAATTAACTGTGTTTAAAGGTTAACGATGTCATTAAGCCACCTTAATGACACCGTTGCCTATAAATACCACACCTCCACTATTCATTTGATCATCTTGGCAAGTTGCATAATTTTGCTCTGACATCTCTCTAGCTTTATCTCTCTAAAACCGTACTGACTTAGGCATCGGAGAGGGTTCATCAGGCACCACCCCCCTCTGTGCCTGGTATTGCCCCTCTTGCAGGGTGGCAAGGAGAAGAGAGCCAAAGAAGCAGAAGAGCATAGAGCAGAAGGACAAGCCCCAGGGGGTAAGAAGTACAAGCCTCAAGGGGTCAGAAGGAGAGAAGGAAAAGAGGTCAGAAGGAAAGGAGGTCAGAAGGAGAGAAGGAAAGGAGGTCAGAAGGAGAGAAGGAAAGGAGGTCAGAAGGAGAGAAGAGAATGACATATATCAGAATGACTACCCCAAGGGGGCAGAAGGGCATGGATCAGAATGACTAGTCCTAGGAACACTGAACCCGACATTTCATTAGTGGGAGATAAATTCTAGATTGACGACCCGTTGACCTAGACTTTATAACCTAACACTTGGCGCCGTCTGTGGGCTTCGAACAGAAAGCCTGGCAATAACAAGAGCAATGACGAACATCATGGTGTCTAGGCACCACCACCCACCTGGGGGCAATAGGCGAGGAAGAGAGCCTATACCCCCAGGAAGGCAGCCTAACCCAGGGAAACTGCCAGTGCAACCAGAACCTCAAGTAACCCCACAGGCTCCCCAACACAACAGCCAGGAGGGAGGACCCTCACGCCCAGCTGGGGCTGAGTCCTCCACAGCCTCAACCCCTTTGGCAAGGAGGCCACAGAGAGAAAGGGAGCAACAGAGGGAGCAACAAGGAGTGCCATCCCAATACACGGCACCTCCACAGGGATACCACTATGAGGCACAACCTCAAGGGTATCCATATGGAATACTGGCCCAAAGGAATGACAACCGCGCCCACACAACATACACACAGGGAGCACATACAGTGACTCATGAAGAGGAACAGATCCCAACGGAAGAACGCCACTCGCACCCTCGAGCAGGGCAGCGAGAAGAGCAAAGAAGAAATTACCAAGAGCCACCCCCAGAGGGAAGGCAGCAATTCGTGCCTCCTAGGCAGCAACAGACACAACAGGACGCCAGGGCCTACACCCCACTGGGGGCAGACAGACAGGCAAGACCTCCAAGGAAGCAAAAATTCCACCAAGTACCCCAACAGGGACACACACCGCACTAAGGGAAGACATACATGCCAGACCAACAAGGATATAGGAGTTCCAACATCCACCCTGGCAATGTACACATACAGTCCGTATCACCATGGACATGACTAAGGGACATCCCAAGGAAAGCTCAAAGGGAGGGACATAGTCCCAACAACACAACAAGGTAACCACCTACCCATGATACAGCACGACAGGTCCAAACCCCTTGTGCATGACAACCCTTAGCACACGTCCTCCGAGGACAGGGGAGGAATCGAAAAGACAAGGATTTGAACAGGGGACTCATAGAGTATCACACCACGTTAGCACATAGCTACTACAATGGGAAGTCTCATGGAGAGACGTAGTAGAGTGAGATCGCACATAGCATACATGAAGGATACACCTCCACCTAGTCCGCCTTGCAAGATTGCGACCTTATATTCCTCAAGTGGAAGGAATACACACAGACTAATGGAGGAAAACAGTTACATTACCAAGGAAGCAGGGGATATCAACACCCCACACCCATATCCTTCCCATATCCTCTTATTTAATTTAACTGCATAACAAGTCAACTCCCTAAAAGGGGTAGATTTTGATACTTGATATCAACATGTTTTCCAAGAATGACCATACCGAACGCCTTCGGGCTCCGTGATATATATATACACACAGGTGGACCACTAGAAGAGTCCATAAAACGCCGCCGCCATCCAAGAGATACACAAGAAACAGATCTCTCAATATCAAAGGGCACCTATAAGGTCAAGACTCTGGGAAAGATCACCAAGAGGGATGGTTCACTTCCAAAAATAAGTTGAGCACTCCCAACAACCTATAGAGGAACTACCATGAAGGCCACAAAGGATTACCCCTACCATAACCTTCCACTAAGCATCCTAGGGCCAAGTCCGTCAAAGGATCCCATCGGGCATTGGTATGCAAGGGGGGCACCAGTTACAACATGCCCTCCCCACAAGCGCCCATTAGCATAAGAGGGGGTAGCCGCGAACACATCCCTCCAAAAATGGAGGAAACCATATCACATGGGCAACGCCCACCATCAGAAGCAAACACCTCCAGCGGATCTTTATGATTTCACAAAATAGCCAAGAGACACAACTACACTTAGTAAGCTCATCCTAGGTAATGGAATACACTTCCATCAAAAACTCTCAAGGACACCAAGCCTAGCAAAGGAAGAATGGTGACACCATCATCAAGCTTTTAAAAAGGGATATGGAAAACATAGTATTTCCACACAAGGATATATTAGTCATAAGAGAGGGAATCACCAACTTTGATATGAAGAGAACCATAGTGCATGAAGGGAGTCCGTCAGACATCTCCCATGACCAACCATTGATGATACTAGAGAAGAGTCAGGCATACCTAATACCAAAGGACCCCCTACTAGTAAAGGTGGTCAGAACATCAACACACCCATTAGGGACACGGCACTGCAAATGAACCAGGAATAAGGATAGAACACATATCCTTACAAGTATCCTTACAAGTATCCTTGCATTTATTCTTGCAAAAATAAACTCCGTAGATAAAGAGGTTATCTAATAGATGACTATGTCTCTGTTCTCAAACTATGATCCTAACCCGGAGATCCTTGGACTCCGTACTATATATGTAATGAATAACATGTTCATCAGAGATAGGTACACGAAGATTCAAGAAAGCGCCATAAAGATTAAGGCACATACCTTTACCAAGTACGACACATTGGAGTGTTCACAAACACTCCTTCGACATCTCACAAGAAAGGAAGGCAACCAAGGATACAAGTCCTAATAGAATAAACATCGGTAGAAAATCCTGTCATTGAAGTCATGCACCAAGAGAGAAACTCTAGAGATGCAAGATTAGCAACTTGGGGGGCACCAAACGAATAAGTGCTTGGTAGCCCACCTAAGTGCAAAAGAAGAGATTAGAGGCAGAGGATCACAAGAACATGGAATACCACTTCTTCTAGAAGAGGTCACATAAGAGGAAAACATCCTCAACTCCCTATACAGACTCGTCCTAAGTTGGCAACACACAAACATCGACCTCGAAAGGTGATCCCCCACATTGAAGATCTAAAAGGCGTATCAAAGACACACCATACATGAGAAGGGACACAAGATAAGGTAATATTATGAGCCCTCCGGGAGCCAATCCCGCGAACACATTCGACGCTCCCAAGAGTGTATCTTGAGAGTAGTTCTAAAACTACGAACCTTGTGCCCTCCGGGAGCATATCCCGCGAACAGATTCGACGCCCCCAAGAGCGTATCTTTAGAGTAGTTTTTATACTACGAACTTCGACGCCCCCAAGAGCGTATCTTGAGAGTAGTTTTTATACTACGAACTTCGACGCCCCCAAGAGCGTATCTTGAGAGTAGTTTTTATACTACGACCTTCGACGCCCCCAAGAGCGTATCTTGAGAGTAGCGTTCATACTACGACCTTCGACGCCCCCAAGAGCGTATCTTGAGAGTAGTTTCTATACTACGACCTTCGACGCACCAAGAGCGTATCTTGAGAGTGGTTTCCAAAAACTACGAGTTTCGACGCCCCCAGAAGCGTATCTTGAGGTAGATTTGCAACCTACCAGATTCGACGCCCCCAAGAGCGTATCTTGAGGTAGATTTCAAACTACCAGTTTCGACGCCCACCAGGAGCGTATCTTTGGTCTAACCTGTGCCCTCCGGGAGCCTATCCTGTGAAACGTTAAGTTCCCTCCGAGAGCCAGTCTCGTGAACAGTTTTCGACGCCAACCAGGAGCGTATCTTTGGTCTAACTTGTGCCGTCCAGGAGCCTATCCTGTGAAACGTTAAGTGCCCTCCGAGAGCCAGTCTCGTGAACAGTTTTCGACGCCAACCAGGAGCGTATCTTTGGTCTAACTTGTGCCGTCCGGGAGCCTATCCTGTGAAACGTTAAGTGCCCTCCGAGAGCCTGTCTCGTGAACAGATTCGACGCCCACCAAGAGCGTATCTTTGGTCTAACAGTACCATATATACCATTTAAAGGGTATCAGAAGAGATCATCGCACCATACTAAGAAGGACTCCATGAAAAAGTAATTTCAAAGTAAAGTTGTATAAAGAACACATAATGTTTTTTCTTGATGAGATAGCAGGTATGATGTGAAGAAAAGCACAAAACAAAGATAAGGAAAGGAAAGCATATACAAAGGAGAAGTCCATGACCAAAGGATCATACACAGAAGCACAAGAGGTTATCATGAAAAGTAGCGAGTTATCCTACCATCCATAGCACAAGTCAAGAGAAGTATCTCAAAGGAACCTAACACCACCAAGGAGGATAGCAAAGACATGAAATCCAAAGTTCAAGGCTCTCAAAATAAACTCCACCCATCAAAAAGAGAATTGCCTTACAAGTCGCACAAATCAACCTCCGACAAACGTTATTGTCTTGCATGTCGCCCTCGCGTGACCTATTCTCGTATCAGACTTGAACATCGTCAAGCACAACTCATGAAGGAGACATCTAAAGAGCATAAAGGATACAACATCCGACAAGACGAGACATCGGGACCTAACCCAACAAACATAGCCTAAACAAAAGGCAACTATAGCAATGAAGGCTCTCCAATGAGAAAGGAATACTAAAGCACAACTCCATACATCGTGATGTGGCTATCATGTCCACATACCTTGAAGTGGCTATCATGTCCACATACCTTGAAGTGGCTATCATGTCCACATACCTTGAAGTGGCTATCATGTCCACACACTACAGAAGGGCTATCACTCCCACACGTCACGAAGTGCTATCATGTCCACATACCTCGAAGTGATTATCATGGCAGCACATCGTAAAACATCTGTCAAAGACATACATTGTAAAGACATCATCCCGACCACGAACATCAAAAGGCTACGCCTAGCCTTAGAAGAAGGTTCAAGAAAAAGGGAAAAACAACACTCTCCATACGCTCATCAAAGGTAGGCACTTATATTTCGACCCACTGGGGGATACTAGGTAGGAGACGTCCTCATCATGAAGACAACCTCCATATCTCATGGAATCAACCATAAAGTTAAGAATCACGACAAGCACTATTGGGGGCATATAACAAAACGATCCCCACAACGATCACAACTACGATACTAGTAGAGGATAACTCAAGAACAGACCAAGAATTTGCTATCTTAATCAGAACCATGACAAGAGAAAGGAACCTCAACGAAAGGCGATGATCACACCCATCACCAAAAGAAAAATCTTCAACGCAGGGGTTAATAACATAACCCATAGGAAAGCCAAAGATTCCTTCAAAAGGCGTCAAATCTACATGAAGATGAAATGAACCTGAGACTCGGCCCCTCGGCTGGGGGGCAGAGGATAGAGAAGAGACATCAAGACCTATGATCACCCCATCGCCAGCCACAGGTTGTTTCCCTTTGTCAAGCAAAGAGGGCGCCTCTTCAACCACTACCTCCTCATCACGAGAGGGAGTTAACAAGGGGGCACTTGAAGGAGAACCCCTCGCGGTTTCCTTCTCCTTGGCAGCCGAGGGCCCGACCTCAGAGTCAGGTTCCCACGCCTTGGATTTAGATTGACTTGAACTCTCGCCCACTGCAAGAACCCATTCGGTAACCAGGGGCGAACGTTCTAACAACAAGAAGGAAGCAACATGAGAACAATCATAAGTATATCACAAAGAAAAGAGAATGGAATGAGAACATACTGGAAGCATTAGCAGCCTTCCCTGACTTAGAAAATTTCTGGGCCTGATAAGCAGAACTAGAGGTTTCTTCCCTCTCATCCGATTCAACGGTCTCCCTGTCAGAAGAAGAAAGCTTCCAAAAGTGAGTCATCTATACGAGCAAACAACGCAAAGATCGACCCTTACTCATGGAGGGGCGAGATACGCCTACTACGGGGGCAACCTTAACACCAAGAGAAGAGGGCAAACTTTTAGTTTCCGCAAATGGAGCAACGCTCCAACACATCCGAAGGAAGGGTCAACCCTTAACATATGTCAATAGACCCCTTCCCTCGCGGCGGTAAGAGGAAAGCTTGTAAGCATTTTTACCTTCACTTTTATGGGGAACAAATTGCAGGATAAAGGTCAAGAGATATACACACGCTCCAACGAATGAAGGAAAAATGTTACACATGTCGAAGGTCGAGGTTAATGGACATTGCTCACGCTAGTACGAGGGAGGCGGAACGTTGTGTCCCATTGAGTGGCAGAGTTCCCACCCTCAGGTAAAGGAGAGGTCTATGCTCTCACCTTTGCACTTATACTCATATTCATGATTAACATCTACATGTACATCAATGTCATCACTCATGCTTATACTCACAACCCGTCCATACATACATACATGTTCATGCTTGCACTCATATGCATACCCACGTACACACTCCCATGTGTTCAAACATTTAGACGTCCATGCACATGGCCGCCATATATTTATGCATACATTCGTGACTACAATCGCAGCATGTCTATACTCATTCCCATCCTTATGTTCCTACTTGCATGTATGCTAGTACACATCCTCATGTTCATGATATGTCCATGTTCACTCCTAGTTAACATCCTATAGGCATATTTTCTAGCATCCCATACTTAGAAAAATTTTAGACCAAAATTAAAATTTTTCTCCACCTAGACTTTATCCCGGCGTGAAATTGAAGCATGAATCGCTTAGCTATATTCGTATTGCATCCCTATGCGAGCGTGTATTTTTCGAGTATACGCCCGTAGCAAGGACAGATTTATTAGTTCCACCTCAGACGGACGCGTGCTTGGACACGTGTCCGTGCTATTCTGACATTTACAACTCCTCTATCTTATAAGGCAGGGGGTAGAGTCAGAGGCACACATCCATGGGTAAGTAAGCATTCCGACGAAAGGTAAAACCCCGGCTTCAAATTGCGCGTGTCATACCATCCTAAAATAGAGTCAATCAAGGGTTAGGCCATTGGTTGACTCGGGGGCATGTGATGGATATACGCCCAATTTGAACCCGTTGACTTCCGAATCGTTTTATTTTTATCACCCCGTTAATGATTGTAAATCGAAACTTCAACCCGAACACTCCGCGAAAACATCAACGGTCCGGACGAGGCCGAAGCGCTCGTCCGACCAAGGTAGACTCACCTAGGTGAGGTCGGGTGGCCACACCCGACCTCCCCTAGGGGAGATCGGGTCAGCCAACCCGATCTCCCCTAGGGGAGATCGGGTTGGCCAACCCTATCTCCCCTAGGAGGGGTTGGGTGGCCTCACCCAACCCCTACCCTTGGGGGTCGGATTTTCCTTCCCCCCAAGGGCCCCGGCACCATTCTCGGACTCCCATACTCGGTTTATTCCGCCAACCTTCTCCGTATCCTAAGGTCTTAATTATGTGTTTAAAGGTTAATTAACTGTGTTTAAAGGTTAACGATGTCATTAAGCCACCTTAATGACACCGTTGCCTATAAATACCACACATCCACTATTCATTTGATCATCTTGGCAAGTTGCATAATTTTGCTCTGACATCTCTCTAGCTTTATCTCTCTAAAACCGTACTGACTTAGGCATCGGAGAGGGTTCATCAGGCAACACCCCTCTCTGTGCCTGGTATTGCCCCTCTTGCAGGGTGGCAAGGAGAAGAGAGCCAAGGAAGCAGAAGAGCATAGGGCAGAAGGACAAGCCCCAGGGGGTAAGAAGTACAAGCCTCAGGGGGTCAGAAGGAGAGAAGGAAAAGAGGTCAGAAGGAAAGGAGGTCAGAAGGAGAGAAGGAAAGGAGGTCAGAAGGAGAGAAGGAAAGGAGGTCAGAAGGAGAGAAGGAAAGGAGGTCAGAAGGAGAGAAGAGAATGACATATATCAGAATGACTACCCCAAGGGGGCAGAAGGGCATGGATCAGAATGACTAGTCCTAGGAACACTGAACCCGACATTTCATTAGTGGGAGATAAATTCTAGATTGACGACCCCTTGACCTAGACTTTATAACCTAACAGCTCACTTGAGAGTGAAGTGTGATGCGGGCCTCATCGTGAATCAAGTCCAAGGGCGGTACGAGGCAAAGAGCCCGATGATGAGAAAGTACCTTCGTGAGGTGCAAGTCTTGAAGGAGAGCTTCAAAAGCTTCGACATTGAGGCGATCCCAAGGGAAGAAAACGTGGAAGCGGATGCCTTGAGAAAATTTGCCTTGGGGGCACCCTTGGAGGAAAACCGGAAGGTGCACTTCTTGGAGAAGGTGATCTTGTCGACCACTGACCCGTCGGAGGTGTGTGCTATTGAAGCAGGATCAGAGGAGGAACCCACTTGGATGACCCCGATAGTCGCGTATCTGACTACGGGGGCAGTCCCTGATGATGGAGTACTAGCTGACAGGATACGTCGGATCGCGGTTAATTACGTGATGCTGGACAATCAGCTATACAAGAAGGGCTGGTTCTCGACTCCGTACTTGAAGTGTGTGGCTGAGCCCGACACAAGTCGAATCCTGAGGGAGGTGCATGAAGGGGTCGCGGCTTGTCATGAAGGGGCCCGATCCATTATGAGGAAAGTGTTGAATCTGGGCTATTATGGCCTACGATGAGCAAGGAGGCGACGGCGTTGGTCCGATCCTTTGATGCGTGCCAGAGGTACGCCCCGAATATCGTGGCTCCGGCTGCTAATCTGACGTCCATCAAGAGTGCTTGGCCCTTCGCGCAGTGGGGCATCGACTTGGTGGGACCTCTCCCGCAAGCACAAGGTCAGTGTAAGTATTTGCTTGTGGCTATCGATTATTTTTCGAAATGGATAGAAGCTAAGGCGTTGGCCAAGACGACGGGGAACCAGATCGTCAAGTTTCTCCAGACTCATATTGTATCCAGATACGGGATTCCTAAGGTGGTGATCAGCGACAATGGTCCACCGTTTAACGGGGCTCAGGTGAAGGAGTATCTGGAGGAGTTTAATATCAAGCATCAGACAGCCTCTGTCCACCATGCTCAGACTAATGGCCAGGTGGAATCGGCCAACAAAATCGTGATGGATGGCCTGAAGAAGAGGGTCTATGCCTTGAAGGGCAAATGGCTGAACGAGCTAGAAAATGTTCTTTGGGCTGTTAGAACGACACCCAAACGATCAACTGGGGAGACTCTGTTTGGCCTTGTTTATGGCACGGAGGCTGTTGCTCCCGTGGAGGTAGCTGTGGCGTCCCATCGGATGAGATATTATGAGCCTTTGACAAACGATGAAATGAGACGTCTGGATTTGGACTTTCTCGAAGAGAAGAGGCGGGAAGCCGATGAAGTCCAGGTTCAAATGCGTTTGGAGACGGCCAGGTATTACAATCGGCGAGTTAAGTCCCGACAATTCTTCGTCGGGGAGCTGGTTTGGCGTCGCAACGAGTTTACCCTTTTGGATCGAATCAACAAGATGTCACCAAAATGGGAAGGGCCTTATAAGGTCGTGGGGATGCCAGCTCCGAATGCGTACAAGTTGGAAGACCTCGATGGCAGAGTATTGAAGCATTCTTTTAGTGGCGAACACTTGAAGAAATGTCATGCTTGATGAAAAGTTGCCTTAAGTGGTGCCCGATGAAAAGTCGCCTTAAGTGGTGCCCGATGTAAAATTGCCTTAAGTGGTGTATGTTATTTATCGTTTGATTCGATGTAAGCAAGTTTTGTGCCATCAATGAATAAAGAAGTTGCTTCCGATCAGATTATTCTTAGATTTATTCTAAGTGTTGTTTAAAAGTCGCCTTAAGTGGTGCGCGAGGTAAATTCGCCTTAACTGGTGCATGAGAAAAATCGCCTTAAGTGGTGCACGAGAAAAGCCGCCTTAAGTGGTGCACGAGAAAAGCCGCCTTAAGTGGTGCACGAGGTTAAGTTGTCTTAAGTGATGCATGATTCTTAGATTTATTCTAAGTGTTGTTAAGTCGTCTTAAGTGATGCACGAGGTTAAGTCGTCTTAAGTGATGCATGATTCTTGGATTTATTCTAAGTATTGGAAAGTCGCCTTAAGTGGTGCGTGATATTAAGTCACCTTAAGTGGTGCAAGTTGTTAAATCGTATTAAGTGATGTGTGAAAATATCTTAAGTGTCGAGGTTTCGCCTTAAGTAAGTAAAGTCGCTTGGAGAAGTGCAATGGAAAATCGAAACTAAGAAAGTCTGATATTCATGAGGGCTCAAAGGCCCGAGGATTACAAAAATGAAGAAAATACAAGGACTTTAAAGATAAGCATTTAGGCTTGGTCCTTGTCGGCGGCATCAGAGGGAGCAGGGTCCACAAAGTCTGTGGCAGAAGGCTCCACAGGTTCAGCCGCTGGAGGGTCGATTATCGGGACGTCAGCACTTGGAGGCTCCGCTGTGTCTTCAACAATCGCGGGAGTGCTCCCCTCATCACTCTCCTCCGAGAGAGTAAAGTATTTCTTCGCGAAGGGAGCGAGAGATGGAGACTTGTCGAAGTTGATGGCGTCGCCATACTCCAGGTGGAGTTCCTCGACTGCGTTGAAGAGGGTGTTCTCCACCTCCGCGCTGCAGAACTTCACTGCATCAGCCTGGAAGTCTTCGGACCTCCGATAATCCTCCCGGCCCTTGGTTTCGGCCGCGACCAACTGCTCGGGAACCTCAGCAACTTGCTCCTCCAGAGCCTTCTTTTCAAGGACCAGCTTGTCCTCAGCAACCCGCCGCTCCTGCCGTTCCCGCTTCAGGAGCCCCTCGAAGTCACGAACCTGTTTTTGGAGGTCCCGAGTCTTTCGGTCGAGGATGGCCTGCTCCTTGGCCAGTTTTCCCCGCGAAGACTCGGTGGCCGCGAGATCCTCCTCAAGCTTGGCTATGACAGGAGCTCCCTTAGCCCGCTCCTGCTCCAGGGCCTCCTCGAAGGCGAAGATGTACCACAGAAAACGGTTGATGTCCCCCATCTCCTGTGAATAAAGGGAGAGAAGTGTTAGAAGATGAGCAACTGGTCTTATCGATGAAGAAGAGAAAAGTGAAAGTCTTACCTCTATCCGACGCATGCACATCTCCTGGACATCCCGGCGGATCTCCTCCCGATACAAGGAAATCGGGTACCTCATAGTGGGCAGGATGGAGCCTGCCAGCAGATGCGTGGCCAGCTCGGGGTACGTGTCCCCCTGTCGGAGCTGGACCCCTTGAAGCGTTTGGATCGGGGTCCAGGGAGCATCCTTCTGCGCGGGTTCCAAGACCTTGTAAAAACTCCTGTCGAGCGGGAGAGGAGAAGGGCCGACTTGAGTCGTGGAGGGGCGTGCCTCCGACTCGCCCCGGGCTGGGGAAGGAGTGAAGTCGTGGATGGGCGAAGGCTGTCGCTGTTGTGAAGAAGGCGAGGGGGGCAGCCCCTTGGAGGTTGGTTTCAGCGGGGACTGCCCCGTCCTCCGATGATGGCGAAGGGAGCCGCCCTCATCAGTCTCCTCGGAAGAGTCCAGGTTCTCCACCCGACGAAATTGATCGCCGGTCGGGGTTTTTCCACCAGAGAACAGCGGGGACTGCCCCGTCCTCCGACGATGGCGAAGGGAGCCGCCCTCATCAGTCTCCTCGGAAGAGTCCAGGTTCTCCACCCGACGAATTGATCGCCGGTCGGGGTTTCTCCACCAGAGAAAAGTGGTGCCCCCGCTGAAGGAGGCGCCCCTGCTGAAGGTGGTGCACCTGCTGAGGCTCCAGCACCCGACGGAGCTCCTGAGTGACCTGCACCTAGAGGACGAGAGGAGGCTTCAGAAACATAATCAGGAAGTTCGTTAGGGCCCTTACACCAGACGATGCGCCGAGAGACATATTGGTCCTTCCCGCGGTAGTTGTAGTAGCCCGCCTTCAGGACACGAGGAGTTTCGCCTCGGAGGACACGTTTGACATCGGCGATACGGGACTCCATGGTCGAAGGGACCAATTCCTTCGGAACTAGCTTCCTGTACGATTTAATAGCGAGGCGGAGCTTTTTACCTTCTTTAGCAGTCTGGACATCGAAGAGCTTGTCCACCTCCACGCGGCTCCGCTTTGGCCTCTCCGCGGAAGGAGATCCCGATGGAGCAGCAGCCTTCTTGGCTGACTTCCTCTTCCGCGTAGGGCGGACAGCATCGGTCTCCCCCTGCTTAAGGATCAGATTGGTCAGCACGGATACCTTCTTAGCTGCAAACAGTAAAAACAGAGGTTAGAAACGTTACCCAAGGGACCATATTGGAGGGGCCGTCGAAGAGTTGACCCCCGGAGACTATGTCGAGGAGTCGGATCCCGGCATTCACCAGGTCCCGCTCCACGAGAGAATTGGCATCAAGGGGAGTATAAGACTCTCCCCATCGGTAGAGTTGGATGGGATGAAGAGTCTGGAAGTCTTCATCAGAATAGGTGTGGTAAGCGGGAGGAGAGTCCGCTTCCACCTCCCATCGGGGCCACGGGATCGAGGAGTTCTGGATGAAGAAGTAGCTCCTCTTCCACCCACTGTTGTCGGACCCTGTGTCGACCAGGAGTTCCCGACCCTTGACCACCTTCCAGGTGTCATTGGTCCAGTTGCACAACCCGATTTGTGTCTTGTTCCACTTCGGCATACGGGGGTAGAAGGCACAGACCCCCGCCTCGTTGCACTTCATCCCGTAGAAGGTTCTGAAGAGCTTGAGGCTGTAAACCCACTTTTGTCGGAAGCAGAGGACTTGGAAGACGTTCCACAGGCGGATGGCATGGGGAGAGAAGGTAGTTGGATGCGTCTTGTAGTGTTGGCACATCTCAACCAAGGTGGCGCAGAAGGGGAATCTGATCCCCGCTGATATTTTCCCCGTAGAGACAAGTACCTCCCCTTTTCGGGGACGAGTAACCTCAAGGTTACTCGAGAGGCGGGGCCAGGGGTATGGGAAGCGAGGTTCCCAGGTAGAGGTGATGCATCCCTCCCGGAGAGCTGCATCGTAAGCAGTGCTGGAAATCTCGTTGAGAGCATAGTCAAAATTGAAGGGTTTCTTCCCTCGGAACTAGATCCACTGTCTGAAAATCAGCCACGGCAAGGAAAGGTACATTGGGTTTTTCGGAAAATTGCAAACAAACTAGGCAAAGATGAAGGAAAAGATATAGGAGAAACGAGGAAGAAATCCTTACCAGGCATGATGATTGGAGGAAGGAAGGATGAACTTGACGTTGCCGGAAAGTTTTTCGAAGAACCGTAGGTCGGAGGAGCACTTGATTCTTCGAAATCGCAGAGCTTGGGTTCTCAAAGTTGCAGAGAGCTTTTGGAATTTCAGAAATGGTAAAAGGGAAACTGTGCCCAGGGTTAGGGTTTTATAGGCGAAGAGGACAGTCGAAAGGACGTTCTGATCTGAATCGTCAAAGTTAAAGCGTCTTGATATGAGCCGTTGAGATGAAACGTGCAGAATGACAACGGGCGTAATGATGAAACGGCCTGAAAAGCACTTTTTCAGAAAAAACAGGCGCGAAAAATCAGGCACGGGTGCCAAAGACGTCGCTTTGTTATCTGCTGCATTTAATGGCAGGGGAACCGAGGAGCCTTCTTGGATTTGGTGGTTATCCTCAAGGCATCGAGGAAGCGTGAACGAGAAGATCTGTATCAAGTGACTGTATCAAGGGAAAGTTCCCCGACTCCGATGTCGGGAGGTCGGGAGTTGAAAGACACGACGAACTGTAAGTCCCTCATGTCTTGGGGGCAAATGATGGGTTTCGCTATGGCCGTTAGGCCCTTTAACGGCGAGGAAACGGTGAACAGGCCCACTGGGCCCTAAAAGGAGGTCAAGGAGACCAAGGTGAAGGGTCCCGACAGAGGGAGTCCCGATGGTAAAAGGTCCCGACAGAGTCGGACCGATAGGCGAGCTGGATGCTCCCGATAAGATGCCTTTAAGTAGGCCCCGATGATGAATCCCTGAGAATGATTGGCCCTGTCACGATGACGAGGGGCCCCGAGCGGTGACACAACGAGATTACTCTGGAGTCCCCGACATTGCTCGAGACTTGCTATCAGAGGTTGAGGCCGAGATACGCGGGGCGTGGCCGAGATACGCGGAACGTGGCTGAGATACGCGGAGCGTGGCCGAGATACGCGGGGCGTGGCCGAAATAAGCGAGATCATGGCCTGGATATGCGGGATCGTGCCCGAGATACGCGGAATATGGGCTAACCACCCCAACGGTTCACTAGGTAACTGAGGTACCTCTCCGCCTATAAAAGGGCAGAGGTTACCTCAGATCAGATTACGTTTTGAAATACACACTTTGAGTTTGCTGCTTGCCAGTTCATACGAGATACTCATTTAAGCATCGGAGAGGGATTCTGGGTCACCGCCCGGTCTATCCCCTCTTGCAGGATTACGTGGAGCAAAGGAGCTCGGATCGCCGTCAAGATCGTACCGGAGTTCCACCGTGATCCAACATGGAGCAAACCACAACCATCATGGATCAAAGTCAACTTCGATGTGGCAATAATCAACGTCAAAACCATTGGTGCTGCAATAGTTCATACAAGTTGTATTATGGGAGCTGCGATTGGGTGGAGTAGAGCTACTTCTTCAACATAAGAAGAATGTTTGGCTGCTCGGATGGGAGCAGATCTAGTCAAGATACTGGATTTCTCCAAATTCATTCTTGAAGGGGATAATTCTCCTGTCGACAATCAACCACGTGAGAAAGAATATATTTGATGGAATATTAAGATAATTACGGAGGATATCAACTCCGCCTTATCATCAACATAGGGAGTTGAATTCGCAGGGACCAAACGATCCGACAACACTCTAGCCCATGAGCGAGCTAGCTGCGCTATTCAAGCAAAGAGAGTTTGAACTCATTCCATTTTTGCTGCTTAGGGGTTTTCCACACTGGTTATTATCTGTTTCTGAGAATGAATCCTAAAATGTTTGAGGATCTTTATTTCTGTTAGTTTGTGTGGTTTCAGTTATTTATATTGATTACTTTTGTACTTGTAACTTTACTAGTTTATTGAATGAATGAAATTTTCGAGAAAAAAAAATACACATACTTGTTGATAATTAGTATTTTAGGTACAAATGTTAAATATAATTTCTTATTTATGTTAAAACATATGAATGTAGTTATGATGGTAACGTATGTGGAAAAAACGTTTGGTGGGAACCAAAAAGAGACCTTGTGTTTACAAAAGAAAAAAATTAATCAATTTGTGGGGATCAAATTTTTTAGGGATTTTCGAAAATACCTCACCAATATCATCTTGTGAGAGATTTTATAAACATGCTTCTAGCAAATAACACTGCCAGAAAAAGTGCGGTTTTATAGAGAAATCTATTCCAAAAGTTTGTGGGAGATTTCACTTGAAAAATATATATCAAACATTCTAAAAGTCAAATCTCTCGAAAAATATTTATGAATTTTTTTTAGAGTTTTCAGTGATAAATTACGATTTTCCGAGGGTCCATCTTCAAGGTTATTTTAGAGAATGAAAAGGTTTGCGTTCAACTTACTAAGGGTTTTTGTAAGAGATTATATTTTAAGAAATTTGTAAGGGATTTTGTGAGGGGTTATTATGATATAATATTATTATATTTATACATATAAACATAGAATTAATATTAATAACACAAATATATAATGCAAATATAATATAATATCAAACTTCAAAGATTATATAGTCAAGTGAAAAGATAACGTAGTCAAGTGCAAATGTAACATACAACTAAAAGCATTAAATAGTACAAACTCTAAATAACATTATTCAAGTCTTTATAAATAACACATTAAAGATAACACATGCCTTGCTCAAAATCATACCACCCTTCTAGAATCCTCCATCTCTTTACTCAAAAGCATTCGTCATACCACCATTCCAGAATCATACTACACAAAAAACTCAATACATAATCAATTAGTGTGAAGAATCAGTTAATAGAGTATATTAATTGCCGTCACACAGATAACATAAAAAGATGATCTATAAATAAAAATCAACCACTAATAACAAGTCGAGAAGGATATTTAGTAAAAAGCTAACTATCAAGAAGTTAGCTACATTGTCCAAATAAGAGTATAGACAAGGAATCCTCTACCGAGTTCTTAGTTTTTTAAGTTTGTTGAGCTTCTACTATAAATGGAAGTTCTCTTCCTTGTACTCATATTGATTCAACGAAGCATTTCGAGTTCTTCATGTTATGGTATTAGAGCTAAGCCAGGTCCTAACTGTAGCAAACTTATACGACGAATATTGTCGGCGATTATCTCATTTATGATTGATCAAGTTATTGGTTTGAGCTTCGATCTTCATCTTCTTCGTTAGTAGCTCGAATTACAGGTTTGACGGGGAAGTTTGCGTTTAAAAAGTGGTATTGTCACTGTGATTTGGTTACTTTATCAGATTCACCTCCGTTTTTGAGTTTCCTGATCAATTCAAGATGTCTGGTTCTCCAATTGATGACAATGAGTGGCCGGGACTTGGAGCTAATGTAGCTGGAAGAGGAACTGGCATTGGTAGGGGAGCTAATGTTGGAGGTGGTGCTAGTAATGGAGCTCCGACGACACTGATATAAGGAAATACTCCAACTAATTCAGATAATCAACCTCCAAATCATCCAAATTAGCTGATTGGACAACACGAACTTCCATGTGAACATGGACTCAGAGATCGATTGTACTTGCATCCAACAGATGGTCCAGGATCATTGTAGATTGATGAACAACCCACTAGCTGCAATAATTTTTAAATTTGGGTACATTCAATGTCTGATGCTCTACTATCGAATAATAAGCTTTGTTTTGTGGATGGAACTTGTTTGAGAGTTTCAGTTTTCTGAGAATCTACATTTTCGACAGGACAAATGCAATGTTATTGTTAAGGGCTGCTTAACTAGGTATATTGCTAAGAATTTGATGCATAACTTAGTATATAGTAACTCAGCTTTGGCTATCTGGAAAGATCTTCATAAAATGTTTAATAAGATTGATGGAGTTAGAATTTTTTAGCTTAGTTGAGAGTTGTATCATGCTAAGCAAGTAAACATGGTTATTGCTGATTTATTTGAGAAAATGAAGATGATATAGGATGAAGTAGCTGCTTCGACGATGAAATTTTGTGTGGAGGTTTCATTGTTTCTTCACGTGTTGTTGCTAGTAAAGACAAATAGAGGCTTATTCAAATTCTGAATGGATTGGATGAAACATTTTCTAATGTGAGAAAAAAAATTGTTGATGATGCATTATTTTCCCACTCTAAACTTTGTCATTTATTACTTATACAAGAAGAGAGTCAAAGAAGTGTGATGGTATTTGATGTGAGCAGCT
This sequence comes from Clarkia xantiana subsp. parviflora, assembly GCA_036873135.1. NCBI lineage: Eukaryota > Viridiplantae > Streptophyta > Magnoliopsida > Myrtales > Onagraceae > Clarkia > Clarkia xantiana. The sequence continues at coordinate 17,815,167 of JAPTYO010000001.1, forward strand.
CCAAGCCGAACATGAGTTGAAGAGGGACGAATAAACAAGATAAAAAGATCAAAGACACTTTCCAAGACTTATCTTATTTATATTCGTTGTATTTAATATGATGAAGTGTTTTTCTACAATTACTTAGTTGAACTTATGTGTTGGGCGTTTAGCCCATGGGTTAATTATTTGTATTAGTTTAATTAGGTCATTTAAGGGTGTAATGGGCTGAAAAGCACTAAGCCTCATAGATAAGTCCATTAGGGTTTCTTTTAGTCCATTCTAGGTGTCATTAGAGTTAGTTTGCAACCTTTAAATAGCCACTTTAAGAGTTAGTGATGAATATTTTGTGACCATAATATAATTAGTCACTAAAATTTAATTTTTTAGTAACTACATACGAATTTTGTCACAAATTATATATTCGTGAAACTATTTAGTGATGAACTAGTATTTAGTTGCTAATCACAACCAATTTGTGTCCAAAACAAAGTGAAACATATATGTACTAGCTAAACACATGGCGATAATTGAAAGTTTTAGTTACTAAATATTTGTTTGGATATGTACCACTGTTAAATATAATATGTGATGATTTTCATCTAGTTAAAAAATTGTAAATGAAGTTTTAATATTAGTTAGTTTTATTCCTACCATTCCATATATGTATATTACACCATTTTGTTTTGTTATCATAAATTAGTTGAATTTAAGTTGATAATTTTATTTATTTTCACAAATATTATAGGGCATATAACTTTTGTTTGGAGAAATAGTTTCTATCTTGCCAAAAAAAAAATAAGTAGCTAACTATAACTAATCTCCAAACAATAATAATATGGTTTATCATTGATAATTTATTTTATGTATTTTATGATAAAGTAATTATAGTTATTTAGTAGTAGAAGAATATATTTGAAAAAAAAAGTGCTACTAATAAACAAGTAATTAAATAGAAAATAAGTTATTATTATTATTTTGGCCGAACATAAGATAAATTATTTACAAATTAGATAGCAATTAAATATTTAAAATAAATAAAAACTTTTTTTTATACCTTAGATGATGGACCAGTCCATCTTTTATCTCACGGTTAATAATAATATGGACTAAATTTTTCTTTAAATATCTCAAATAACTGTCATTATAGTTATCTCAATTATTCAATCTCCCTTAAATTTCTCACAAAGCTCGTGATAAGTGGAAGGCCATCGCACAAGATGGGAGCTCCCTAGCCGTTGAAGTCTCCATCTATTCCATATGCATTTGTATGTGAAAGCTCTTTTCATCTTCCTTAAAACACTAGAATCTCTAGTTGATCTTCATCAATCTCATCCGGCCACCATGCGTTTTTGCAGTTCCCTCTTTTTCCTCTCTGAATTTCTCGATCAGTCTATCTGAGAATTCAATTTTGAGGGTGCATACATCAGAATTTATATAATTGGAAGGTGGTGGTAGCAACAGTCATTGGCTTCCGCAGTGCTCCATAGGTAATATTTTCGGTTCTCTCTATCTCTTGGATCCTGACGTGATCTATCTAGCATATCTAAATGTTAATTTGAAGAAAAAACCGCCATGGATACGAAATGGATTGTCGAATATCTCCTTTCGGGTTTCACGACTGCCATGCGTGCCATCGTCGTCATATTCTTCATTGTTTTGCAGGATTCTATCGAGTAAGATGCATATGAATTCAGGAGAGACATATAGAATCATTTATACTTATTGACAATGTCACCTACTTCCTTTAACATGTGTATATTGTATCAAAATAAATTTGCATATATTTTGTACCATTTATTTAGAGTTATATGTTGTAAGATTATATATGAGATTTTATTTAGGAGTTGTCTCTTATTAATGTACGTAATTTTATACATGTATTGATATTGATATATATATATATATATATATAATAATTATGAATACTCCAAAGTAGGAAGTATGTTGATATGGTTTAACTGAGAGTAATTTGTAAACCATCCACTCTTTAATATTTTATTTTATCAGTTTCAATTAGAAAACTAATAAATAAAAAAAAATATTATATATATATATATATATATATATTTATATATTGCTACCATCATTAATATACCACCATCAGTTGTGTTCTAGTGGTTGAGAGCGCTGACTCTAGTGTGGTTTTGCTCTGAGGTCACGAGTTCGAATCCCCCTAGCGACCTGATTAAAATCATTTCCTGGGGAAAGGAGGACTCAGCCGGCCTCTTGACTGTTGGTGGGGATGTGTTAACAGAGCCAGTGCATGTGCCGGTTTTTCAATAAAACGAAAGTCCGGACATTACGTAACGGGGTGGGCCTAGGGTTTGCCACTACTAACCCATTCATTTTATTTACCAATAAAAACCATCATTAATATCATAATTAATTAGTGACTCTTTGGCGTAGTCACGAATTCCTGCTTTATTTAGTGGCTAGTTTTTCATTTGGTCACTATTTCATTTAGCAACCTTATCTACTGTGACCACCCCGTGACAAACATTTTTTTGGTCACTGATTTCTTCTGTGACTGTTTTGCGATCTTTTGTGACCTTTTTAGCAGCCACAAAAAACATGTTCTGGTGTAGTGTAGCTGCTTCGACGATAAAATTTTGTGTGGAGATTTCATTGTTTCTTCGCGTGTTGTTGCTAGTAAAGACAAATAGAGGCTTATTCAAATTCTGAATGGATTGGATGAAACATTTTCTAATGTGAGAAAAAAAAATTGTTGATGATGCATCATTTTCCCACTCTAAACTTTGTCATTTATTACTTATACAAGAAGAGAGTCAAAGAAGTGTGATGGTATTTGATGTGAGCAGCTCCAAGGCGAACATGAGTTGAAGAGGGACGAATAAACAAGACAAGAAGATCAAAGACACTTTCCAAGACTTATCTTATTTATATTCGTTGTATTTAATATGATGAAGTGTTTTTCTACAATTACTTAGTTGAACTTATGTGTTGGGCGTTTAGCCCATGGGTTAATTATTTGTATTAGTTTAATTAGGTCATTTAAGGGTGTAATGGGCTGAAAAGCACCAATCCTCATAGATAAGTCCATTAGGGTTTCTTTTAGTCCATTCTAGGTGTCATTAGAGTTAGTTTGCAACCTTTAAATAACCACTTTAAGAGTTGGCTGGATTTTATTAATGAAGTTAGATTTCAGTTTTTGTGAAGAGTGTTTCTCCTTACGAACTTATCAAGGCTCCCTTGTGGCATTCAACCCTGACTTATCGAACAGATTATCCACCCCGTTTGTGGCGTCTTCGACATACCCCATCAACCTGAACTAGAAACGGTCCTACGACATCATCTTGCAAGGTTTTCGTCTCACGTCGGCGAGAATCATATCAATTGGCATCAGAGAAAAGTTCTCGTTAGTTCCATGGGAGCTTCAAGATAGAAGATATATTAACACTGTGGACTCTGAATGATAGTGGGATTGCGAATTGCTTTACCACGAGATGCCATCGGGTGGCGCGGCTCTTAACGAACAAGGGTTCCGATCGAGGATTTGTTCGAAGAGAAAATATGAGTTGCGTGACTGTGTGGATCACTGTTGGAGGCAGGTGCGTCCGGGATCACTGCTTGAAGGGCGGAGACAGGTTGCTTGACAAGCAATCCTCACCATACTCGAGCAGCTGATATTGACTGCTGGAAGGGCGGAAGCAAGTTTCCAAGTAGCGTCTCATGAGTTGAGAAATCTCTTAGGCGTAAAAGCGTGGCCTTGCGGAGGAGGGAGAGATATTTCCACGGGCCTTGCACGGGGTGTCCGATGTGGAATGGTGGCCTGGAAGACCCAGCGGTGACCAACATATGCGAGACAGCGAGGAAGTTGATCTTCCCAAGAAGGAGGGGAGAATAAGCAAAAAGCAACTTTGACCAAACCTAAGAAGGTGGATCATTGATGGCGTGGTGAAGTACACTGCTATGGAAGAACTGAAGTTTTCTAGAAGCTGCGGGTTCGCGCAACGAGGGCGTTGCACTTTTTGGGTGTGGGAGAATGTCACGGACCAGGAAAAGTGGTGCAAGTTGGAGTACACCCAACGTCTACTACATCCAAGGGAGTTTTTTTTATATAAAGCTCTTTAGGGGGAGTAGTAGTTGGAAGCTAAGCGAAGACGTGATGGATGTGGATCCCCCCCCCCCCCCCCACCATACATGGGGTGTCGCTTGAAAGCCAATGGATGGTTTCCAATGTCCTGGTTGTTATCGATAAGACGTTGCATATCCTTCGGGATCCTACTGGTTCGAGAGCTAATGGCGCTCTCCTGATGATGGCCAGGGCAGGCCGAAACCAGTTGAGCTGCTCTCCGGAGCAAAGACCCCTAACCACGACCCGTTTCGTCCGTATGCGCAGTGCGAGTTGGGCTTCGAGAGCTGATCTTGGGAGAGAAGATGACTGATTCGGATGTGGGAAGGCCGGATGCCCCACGGGCGTATTCCGCTGGGAGCGTTGAAAGCTCCAAGCCCGTGAAGACGAAAAACCTTGCAAGATGAGGAGAATCTAGATGGTGGTTTATCATCTTTATACACATGTCATAGCACTACTAGAAATGCAAAGCCAAACAAGAAGAATTTTTTGTGTACTTATTGCAGTAAAAGAGACCATGATGAGAAGCATTGTTGGAAGAAGCATGGCACACTTGATTACATTAAAAAGAGATGAGCATAGAGATCAGCATGAGGGGCACACAATGCACATGTTGGCACTGATAGAGGACAACAGATTACTCCTCAAGGTCATGGTGGTGTGATATACATTGTTGCATCTTCTACTAGTCAGGGTTCTGGTTCTAGTGGTACTCTTTCAAGTGACCAATTAGCCTTGGCAATAGAGTATATTGTCCAGTTGCAGAATCAAATGAAGAAGCCATCAGTAATGAAGTCACCAGATCCAGATGTCATGGTTAATATGACAAATACTTCTCTTTTTTGTGTCTCAGTTCATGAAACTACTAGTGATCATTGGATCATAGATAGTGGAGCCTTTCATCACATAACTTGCCATAAAATCTAGTTGAGCAGTTTAACTAGTAATCAAACCAAACACAAGTCAGTGCAACTGCCAAATGGAGATTCTTCACCAGTAAGACATTTTGGTGCACTTGTTATTGGTAATTTTCTATCACTTAATAAGGTGTTGTATGCACCCACATTTAAGTTCAACTTAATCTCCATATCACAACTGATAAGAGACTTTGATTTATCAGTTGTGTTTCTTCGTGGAATGGTGGTTTTTCAGGACCACTCAAGTGGGAAGATTGTGGGGACTGGTTTTCTGTATGATGGGCTCTATATCTTGAAGAATGAGGTAGATGATAGAGCAAGATGGATGATTACTATCTTGAGAACCATAGTAAATTTGGATGAACATCTTTTCGGTATAGAAGGATGAGACATATGTCTCTTTCTTAGTTGAAATTTCGTTTCTCTTTTGATTTAAAGACAGAAGGTAGAATAAAATGTGTAATATCTGCCATTTGGCTAGACAAATTCATTTGCCATTCCCTAGTAGCACATCTCAGTCAAAGTGGGTCTTTGAACTTTTTCATTTGGATGTATGGAGACCTTATATGGTCAAGACACATGATAGTTTCAAATATTTTCTAACGATAGTTGATGATTTTAGTAGAGCAACTTGGATTTGTTTGCTAAGATGTACAAATGAGGTTGTGCTGCGTATAAGAAGTTTCATTTCCATAGTTAGAACACAATTTGATCCTCCATACAACATTTTAGAAGTGATAATGGGTGTGAGTTCTGTAATGGACGGATGGAAGTGTTGGAAATAATGGATAATCACAAACAAAATAATAACTAAACTAACCGTTATTGGCGAGATTATCCCACTGGTCCTAGCTTGATGATTTGCTGGCGAGATTATCCCACAAGTCCTAACTTGATGATCATGCCATTTCTTGATCTTCAAGCTCTTTAGCTCCCAGGCGTCTTCAATAAGGTTTCTTCACGGTTCACCTACTGGGGTCCTTCAATCTCGCACTTTGCAGAAAGGAAGACTTTATTCTCCACGAACTAAACCTCTCAGTATGGAAGAAATAGACTAGGTTTCTAAGTAATAGGGTTTCCTCTCTAAACTCTCTATTGGTGGTGTGAATGATTAATTGCACAATCACTCTAATTGTTGTTTTTAGGCCGGCCGAATTACCCCTTTATACTGGGGGAGGATGAGGTTTGTTTGCAAGTTATAGACAGGTAAAGATTGACAACAATATATATTTAATTCAAAAGATATAGATATAAATATTCTAATAGGAATATATATATATATATATATATTACCTAAAATACAATCCAATATATTTCTATAAAATATACATAATTATCATAATCAATTATATATATATATATATATATATATATATTAAGTTGCCACATATATCTTTAACTTAACAAATATATATACTCCCATTTAATTAAGTAAGTTAAGCAAAACTTAACCTTCAAGTAATATAGTTCGGATGAACCTAGCAATAGGGTCACACTTAATGGACATTAATCCTTATAGTTAATGAGCAAGCCCAATGGGGGCTCCTAGCCCTAACTATTTCGACCCTAGTCTAATTAATTATAGATAATTGATCTAATTAACTTACACCTTAATTGAGTTATGTTAATGGGCTACAATGAATGGTGGCCCAAATTCCCAATTTCCAACAAATTTGCCCAACACAACCGAGCATTTAACCCCCGTGGTCGAATATGACACACGTAGTATGAATCATGTGTCGATAGTACGACCCTTGTGCATGGCTAATTATGTACTTACCATCGTAGATTAAAAAAAACCTAGCCAGATAGAATGTGGTCTTTAACGGCGGCTTTAAGCCACCGGGGCGATACAAAACAGAAACTAGGCACCCTAAAAGCCCTATTCTTGAATTGTTTAACATTGATGACAATGTTCTTGGTGATCATCTGTGCTGAGCTAGTTAGGCTCTTAATAATCGTCGTGCCTGTGCGAAGAGTCGAGTTTCCACATTCAAATATTTTAACTGCGGAGTCTATTACGACTCACAACAAGTATTATAGACTGCGTAAAATCTAAATGCATAACTCTTTCTTTAATGAGGTCGTCACTTTCATTAAAATTAAAGAGGTAGTTATAATTAAGAATGAATAATCATTAATTCATGTCATTCTAATATTGTCCAATGATTCTAAGTACAAGCTTAAACGGGCTGATGCAATCCCATCGAATCTGCATGGTTCGAAAATTTCTTAACTAGCAATGCTTTAGTCATGGGATGTGCAATGCTTTAGTCATGGGATGTGCAATCGTATGAATGTATGTACTCCAAATACATCTACTTATCCTTGAGCATTTTTATTCCAATTTTTTAAACACATCTGTTTGGCTAATTCTTCTATGATACTTGTGCTTCTTTGTCGCTGCTTAAAGTTTGACACTACTTCTCACTCTATATTCAAGACGAGCCATTTCCAGGCGCTCTCTATGACTACCCTCCTCTCATTCACATTCACATTCCCTATTTACCTAGAGACTCATCTGTTCCAGCAATTGACATGTTGCTCCGGGATCGTCAGAATAATATCAACTTGCTGAATTTTTATTTGGGACGTGCTCAGCATCGCATGAAGCAATGAATAAACATCGCTCGGAATGCCACTTGAGGAAGGTGATCTTGTCTATCTAAAGCTACCACCTTACAAACGAGCATTTCAAAGGCCACCATGTTCACAAGCTGCTACCCAAGTATTTTGGTCATTTAAAAAGTGCTAAAGTAGATTGGTGTAGATGCTTATATGTTCGAGCGCTGTCAATCACTGCAAAAATTCATCTAGAGTTTCGGGTTTCATTAATCAAGAAGGCTTGGGGAAACTCTCATGCAACTATTCTATTGACCAATGATCTGGGACTGACCGGAGTCGCCGTGCCACTGGTTGTGCTGGATAAACGGCAGGTTTGTCGTCGTAACAAGGCTACTATTCAAGTTTTAGCTCAGGTTGTCCAACAGGTAAACGCTTCTCCGACTGATGCAACTTGAGAGTTTCTGGACGATTTTCGTCTGAGGTTTCCCGATTTCAACCTTGTGGACACGGTCTTTTGAGGTGGAGGGGGTAGGAATGTTATAGCCAAGTCCAATAGCTGGCCCATGAGTTATGAAAGTTATAATATCTGTTAAGGATACTATAAATAGCTTATTGACAATGTATTAAGATCATTATGAATGACATATTGTTCTCTTTAATCATCTGTTTGGCTAAGATACATATCATCCCATGATAGTTACACAGCTGCATGAGAACTGATGCAGGCACAACCGACTAATTTCAAGGATTTGGCGATTTCTAGTCCCGGAGTATCAACTTTCGGATTTTGACGCGTAAATAGTGTTTTTAAGGCGGAAACGGCGTTCCGGTCCAAAATCACCGCTATGATGTGAAATGCGCTGCTTTTTGGCCAAACTTCCATCATTTTAGGGGTTAAAATCAGGTTTTTATGTTATTTCAGGTCTTTTGCAATTATCAATTTATTCGGGACGTCCGACCAAAAAAAAGTTTATTCGGGACTTGTTCGTTAACCCTGCTTTAATTTAGTTTTGCATTCGATTTTTTGCGCACCTATCCTACCATTAAGATTTAGTAAAAACCCATCCCCTCCTCCACCATCACCGCCAATGAAAAAAGTCCTACTTTCACCACCGCCCACCGCCGAGGGGAACCAAACAAGTTGAGGAGAAACTAAGGCTAATGCTGATGGTGCACTCAATGGTGGAGTTCTACCGGCCTTTGACGCGGAGGGACTCCTAAATAGAGTCCAGCTTCGGATTCATGGCGAAATGTGCTAAGTCGAGAGACAATGCGAGGAACATAACTGGATAGATAACGTGGAGAAGAGAACAAATTACAAAAACTATAAAAGCGTCGAATTCAAAAACAAAGCGGTAGACACCGGCGTTCCTTCTTCTTCTGTATGTGCGCGACCTGCCCTCAACCTGATACCTACCGTAGACCGTAGCTCACCATAATGTTCGTCGCGAGAAGATTTTCACGCAACAAACCGTCGACACTCTCATCTTCATTCCCACGCCTCCTCTCCTCGGCCTCTTACAACGAAGGCGCGTCTAGGCTACGCGACGTCTACAATTTTCAATCACCGCCTTCTTTCGTCCCGGATGATCCTAACTCTAGAGGCTTGCTTAAGCCCGTACAAGGATTTATGTAATCGACAAACAAGATCATCCCCCCTTTGATTAGTAAATCCTTGGGGTAAAGTCATATAAACCTCTTCCTCCAAGTCTCCTTGGAGGAAAGCATTAAAAACGTCCATTTGGTAAAGGGGCCAGTTGTAAATTGCAGCAAGAGAAAGCACAACTCTGACAGTGTTCATTTTTACTACTGGGGAAAAGGTTTCAAAGTAGTTTATTCCATGCTTTTGTTTATATCCTTTTGCAACCAAACGAGCTTTATATCTTTCTAAACTACCATCAGAGTTGTACTTAAGTTTAAATACTCATTTACAACCTATTGCTGTTTTACCTTGAGGCAAAAGGACTAAATCCCAGGTCCATTTGATTCCAAAGCAGTGATTTCCTCTTTCATTGTTGCTGTCCATTGTGGATCCATGGAAGCATCCTCAAAGGACTCAGGTTCAACCAACCTGAAAAACATAGACAAATAACATTTGTACTCATGTGAAATGTTAGAATAGCCAACAACATGATCAATTGGATGAACAACAGACTTAGAATCAAGGATATAGTCTCCACTAGCCATCCAGATAGGGGCTCTATGCTCCCTTGTAGACCTTCTCAAGGGTTGGATATCAGAGAAATGATTTTCCTCATCATGTATCTCAGGGACAACATCAGGGACATTTGTTGGGACTGAGGCCTCAGAAGATGATCCATCATCTGCCTCATGGTTATCTAGACCAACTTTATAAGAATCAAGCAACTCAACCTCAGAAGAGGTGTTGTCAGAAAAATCATAAGTATTAGATGTTGTAAAGTCTTGACAGAATAAGGGCAGAAGATCCTGTTGGTTACCAGAGAAAGGAAATTTGTCCTCAAAAAATTTTACATCTCTACTAACAAAAAATTTCTTGCTGGCCAAGTTAAGTAGTTTATAACCCTTTTGGGACTCAGAATATCCCATGAAAACTGAGGGAATTCCTCTGGCAGCCATTTTATCTACTACCATCAAAGTCTTTGCAATACAAAAACATCCAAACACTTTTAAATGAGAAATATCAGGCTTAGTATTAAACATAACCTAAGAAGGTGATTTTCCTTTTAACACAGGAGTAGGCAGAAGATTGATAATATGGCAAGCAGTCAAAACACAGTCACCCCAATATTTATTAGGCACAAAGGTCTGTAATTTTAAAGCCCTTGCAATTTCTAGGAGGTGTCTGTGTTTTCTTTCTACCCTCCCATTTTGCTGGGGGGGGGGGGGGGGGGGGTATAGGAGCAACTGGTTTGGTGGAGAATTCCTTTGTGTTTGAAAAAAATTTGTAAGTCATCACTGAGGAACTCCCCACCATTGTCTGTACGAAAATATTTATTGACCTTGTTAAATTGAGTGTGGACCATGATCACAAAATGTTTTAAAACAGTAGCAACATCATGTTTGAATTGGATCAAGAAAACCCAAGTGACCCTGCTATGATCATCTACTAGAGTCAGAAAATATTTTTTATTAACATGAGTTGCAGTGTGATAAGGTCCCCAAACGTCTGCATAAATAAGATAAAAAATGGCATCTTTTCTATTATCAGAATTAGGAAAGGAATCACGAGCAAGTTTAGCCATGGGACAGATAGAACAATCATTCGAGCTGAAAGTTTTATTTTTCAAATTCTGAAGACACTCCAATGATTGTAAAACTTTTACAGAAGCATGTCCAAAACGTTTATGCCACAAATTGATAGTATCCTTATTGTAACTGTACAAAGAAATTGCATTGTGATTGCTACTGGGTTTAAGAAAGTACAGACCAGAATCTTGTTCACCACTTGCAAGGACCCTCCCACTTGAGAGGTCCTGTAATAAAGCAACATTTGAACAAAATTTGATAAAGCAATTTAGATCCTTGGTCAATTGGGAAACTGAAATTAAGTTGAAACAAAAATCAGGTAAATATAATATGTTTCTAAGAAGTTTCCCATTTTCAAAAGCATAATCACCAACACCAGTAGCATAACTAACTTTGCCATTTGGTAATTGAACTCTGGTGCTTTGGACCTCTCTATAATTTTGCAACCAATCAAATCTGTTAGTCATATGGTTACTAGCACCAGTGTCCAATATCCAATGCAATTCCCTTTTATAGTTAGAAAATAAGGAAAACATACCAGCAACATCAGTGTTATTATCTTCAGAGCTGATTGCAGTGGCCACAGCAGGACCACCACCTCCAAGCTTCTGAATCAGTTTATCAAATTGCTCATTGCTGAGAGTGACAGATCCATGTGAACTCCCAACTGATGAGGTGCCCTGAGTTGCAGCATCAGTGGCATCACTTCCTTTTCCAACAGCAGTATTGGCCTTGCCATGAACACCTTTTCCTTTGTCAAGATCTCTGAGTTTATAGCAATTCTCCTTGCAATGCCCCTTTTTCTTGCAGAAATCACAGCCTTTTGTATAGCATCTGTCAATAGAATGACCTTTTCTCTTGCAAAAATCACAGAAAGCATTAGAAGCATTGGGTTTCTTATTTTTGGGGTCAGAAACCAAAGAGGAGGCATTGAGGCCAAGAGGAGCTCCTTCAGTGGATAGGGTTGCACTTATGTCCCTCTGACTCTCTTCTTGAACAAGAATGCAGTAGGCTTGGTTTAGTGAGGGAAGGGGGGGTCCATAGTAAAAGATTGCTCCTTATATTTGAAAAATTCTCACTCAGTCCCATGAGGAACTGAAAGAGTCTTTGATTATCCTTATGAACCAGATGTTGTTTGAATATATCACCCTCAATATGAGGCAAGGCACAGCTTGTATCATACTCAGTCCATAAGTTTTTGAGTTTAGTGTAAAAAACAGAAACACAGTCCAGGCCTTGTCTACAAAGAGCAATCTCACGATGGAGTTGAAAAATCCTGGAGCTGCTAATTTTGTCAATCCTTTCCCTCGAATCTTTCCAAGCATGAAAATAGCTGTCAGAGTACATAATGACATCCGCAATATCATCAGAAACCGAGTTAATAATCCAACCATAGACTACAGCATTGCATTTGTCCCAAAGATCATGAAATTTGTTCTCAAAATTTTCACGTTTGCAAGAACCAGTAATAAAGCCAATTTTGTTCTTTCCAAGCAACAAAATATGCATACCACGACTCCATTTTCTATAATTCTCTTGGCCAGTAAGTTTAACAGAAACAATAATCTGACCAGGATTATCACTAGCATGCAGATAAAGAGGGTGGAATGAGTGAACCTCAGATGATATGTCGAAAACAGGAACCGTCTCGGTTGCGACAACTGTGTTATCCAACGGAATTTGGTCGTTGTTGCCGCCTTCCGGTTGCTCGTGTTCATCAGCCATCAAAAGGGACCTTTAAATCTAAGGAAGATCAAAGATGTACACCGTATTCGCAGACACCGAACCGTCAAAAAGATCGCGTATGAGATTCAACTTCAGATCTGAGAGGGATCGAGTCAAATCTCCACAAACGAACCACGAAACGCCAAGTATATCACGTGGAAGAGACGTAATCTTGCATCTGAGGCAGAGCAAAGGTCAGATCTGCGCATGCATGAACAGAATCGGCAAGGAGGTCGCGTTTGAGAGAACGCAATCCGAGGAGCGCTTCAAGGAGAAGCGAAACAGCGAACCAGAGAGGAAGGGGAATGAAGAAGACAAAGTGTCGCCATAGAATGTTCGAGGGAGACGAACCGCCACAACGCAAAGGATCGACAAGCAAGGTGAGGAACGGTGCTCGGGGATAATATGGTGGTGGAACTCACAGGAAACGCTCAAGATCGGTGAAAATCCGAGGCGGAGAGCCTCAGAATCGCTCCGATACCATGTGAAAACCTAACCCTAGCAGAGCAAAAGTTTGGACTAGTATTTGCGGCTCATCGGAACAGTAACCCGAGGATCACTATTCCTCACCTTAAATATGGGCGGGGTCCCGAGTAATACTCAAGGGTCCCCTATAGTTTGAATAACCTCCAAAATAGTCCCTTATGAATATAAGGAACTCCAACACTTAACCAGCCAGCCCAACAAGCATTAGCAATAACCAACCACACGAACCCGGGCCTAAGCCTAAGGACAACTCACCTGATCCAATACGAAACACGGCCCAATTACCTTCACAGATTGGGCTATCTCAATATGAACATCCAAAAGAAAATGTTTCCAACAAAGTAATGTGGAGCAATTTCCTGCGACAACGGAGCGGGATTTACTTGCGCGAATGTGGACAGCTTATTGGGTGACGGTCCTGGCAATGTGAGGAAAATTGAGTGTGCATAGGAGGTCGAATTTGATAATCGGTTTCGTTATAATTGACTTCTCTAAAGTAATCACACCAAGACACCCAATTTCAACAAAAATAAAACTTGGGACACTCAATTTTAATATCAGACACCAAATTTCAAATGCAAATTCAGATAGTTACTATCCCTACAAAATAATAATGCTAATCTTAAAGCTTCCGTGAAATGAAAAGTTATGAACCCTTTGAATGATTGAAGACATAACGAGTCTAGAAAATTCAAAGTGTGTCGGTTAACAGAAACGGTTGAATATCTGAGAATGTGATTGTATCGGCATCAATCTCGGACATTCTTGATTTTAAGAAAGCATCGTGTCCTTCAAACGTCTCGGCCTCAACATGGTCATCACTTGCTTCCTGTGTTTGCTGCAAGTTAAGAGCACCCCGGTTTCGTATCCTTTCCAACTCCATCACAACTTGTTTCATAGTCGGGCGTTTCCTCCCTTTCAAGTTCAAGCATCTTTTGGCTAATCTACCAACTGCGGCAGTCTCTTCTTCTCCACCTTGCTTCAGCAATCGGGCATCCACAATTTCAAATAGACGATTCTCCTCCATTGAAATGATGAAGTACATGGCCAAGCTACGGCCCTCACTTGCTCGTGTCGAGGAGACTGGCTTCTGTCCTGTTAACAGCTCAACAAGTACCACCCCGAAGCTATACACATCACTTTTATCAGTAAACTGGCTTGATTGGAAATATTCAGGATCTAAATACCCAAAGGTTCCCTGTACCAATGTCGTGACATGAGTTTGATCGAGAGTGAGTGTTCTTGAAGTACCAAAATCCGCTATTTTAGCTCGATATTGCTCGTCCAAAAGTATGTTTGTGGTCTTGATGTCACGATGGTAGATTGGAATGGACGCTGAGGAGTGTAGGTAAGAAAGGGCGCTTGCTATTTCAGTGGCAATCCTCAACCGTACCTTCCAAGAAAGAGGGAACTGTTCGTTTGGATCATGATGAATATAACGGTAAAGTGTTCCATTGGGAATGAACTCGTACACTAGAAGAGGAACTTCACTCTCCAAACAACACCCAAGGATTCTAACAATATTTCGGTGATTAATCGTAGAGAGAATGACAACCTCATTGATGAACTGTTCCACATTGTCTTCATCAATCACAGTAGATTTCTTGATTGCAACAATTCTTCCGTCGGTAAGCATCCCTTTGTAGACGGTGCCTTGACCGCCTTGGCCGAGAACTCTGTCAATATTGAAGTTATCTGTGGCCTTCTCCAACTCCTTGGCGCTGAATAATTTGCCCTTCTCAACACTGCTTCCTGGTGATGAAGATAAGTGTTGCTGCTGTAGTATTAGACCACCATTTCGTTTGAAGAACTTCTGTTTCAGCTTCGCTTCTCTTCTCTGCTTGATTAGTTTGTAAGTCCACCAGGATAAGAAAATCAGAACAAGTGACCCGAAGCCTGAGGAGAAACCTACAACAAAACAAATGACAAACATATTCAGCATTTTCCGTCTTTTTAAAATCATGTATACTTGTTTAGACAATACGCTAGCTATAGAGAGTACATATATATTACCAATGGCTAAGAACATAGGAGTTCTATTTCTCACGCACTCGTAATAGCCAGGTGTATTCCTACAAGTGTGACGACACAACAGCCCCTCAGCTTGCTCACATTCATTAATATCTGAATACTCAAACAAAAATGTTAAACTAATTTGATTCGAGGCAAGCTCATTTGGACCATTAGACACGAATAACAGTTAATTCGTTAATAATAAAAAAAACCTCTACTAAAAGTTACTCAAACTTTTATTTTTAAAATTTTGCGATATGTACTCTGTAAAGGTGGGGGTATAATTATCCTATGTACGCCCGTTTGAGAGTAAAAATTGGCCGAAAATATTCATGTCTATTGAATTTTGAACATGAAGGTTTTCTATCAAAATTGTTGACGTAGCATTCTGAAAATATGTATGGCTTTTTTTAATCAAAAAGATCATTACATCCTTTAGCAAGTACAAAATTTTCTGTCGGAAAAAAGCACTCGCGTACAATGTAAAGTCAGTTTCCGTTAATTTTTAACTACAACAAAAAATAAAATACGGACATATCGGTGTGGAATTGTGTGTTTATAAATTTTCATACCGATTCACACTAAAAAATCGTTAAATAGACAGACGTATAAGAATCTAGTCCACCTCAAAAGTATAAGTACATTTTTAAAATCAAAGTTCGGAAATGGATTTGATGATACTTAAGACTCAAAACATAATATTTTGTTTTGGCCAAACTAGAAATGACTGAAATATGTGAAATTTTAAACCCACCCACTCATTACTTGTTAAATATCAAAGTTTAGGTTATTTTCACATTGTCATTCATTGGATTTATTTTATTCAGGATAGTAACAAAAAAAAATCCATACATTTTTTATTTAAAAGATCATAAAAAATTAAAATAATTTGTAAACATAGAAAATGGAAAATAAATATATTTTTAGGAAAATCCGAAACTCTTGGTTCTTTTTTTTTTTTTTTAAAGTAATTTTAGTTTCTAAAAATTATACATTATATCTTTTATAAAATCTTTTAGGAATTTTAATGCCAAATTTTTAAATATGTTTAGTTAAAAATCGAATATCAGGGTCAAAAGCTTAAAAAGCATTATTGGTCATGTTACAGTTTGATATTTCAACTATTTTTTGTTGATATTTATACCCTATATCTATACGAACTGTTAATTATACATCTCATAACTCGATTCACTTAGTTAGGGGTTCATCTTGGCTCGAGCTTGTGCCTGTCTGACCGTCTATTCTGTGAGACCATATCAAGCACGAGCTCAAGTAAAAGCGAGCACCTTGACTCGGCCAATTGAGTCATGACTAATAAGCCCTAAATCTCTCAATTGGTCGAGCCTTGGCCCGAATTCGTGCTCTACATTGTTTACTAGACCAGACGATTAGAGTGACAGAAACTCATATCAATGTGAGCATCCTAATTTGATGAATCGAGTCATGATATATAATCAACATTTTAGATATGGGGGATACATATGGTTAATGATATTCTTATACCGGAGTAAAAAAAAAAAAATAGTTGAGGTGAGGTGCCAAACTTATATAACCCACAATTTTAATGGGGTAAATTAGTAAAATTTATGTTTTCGTATGAAGAAAATACAGAGAAAGAAAGGAAATATAAATATATATATACCTTGACATCCATCGGGAAGAAAAGGGTTACCCTGGAAGCCGGAATCACATGAACACTGGATTAATCTTGTGGTGTTCTGGTTGATATAGCTAATAGTTTGGCAGTCATATGGAAAATCCCTATAGCTGAGCTGATAATTATCGGTGTGGAGCCCTAGAGATGTAAGGTGAGAAACATTGGTGATCCCCCATTCCAACACCACCGGAACATTACTCCCATTCCTCAACGCATGCAAATCCGTCACATTGGGCTGGAACCACGAGGTGTTGACAAGAAACGCGAACTGGCACTCGTGCTCAGCTCCCCATGATATTTCGCTCTGGAAGTCCACGTTGTAGGCTTGAAGGCCCTCTGGGATGGCGGAATAACAGCAGTCGTAGCCGGAGCAAGTGCTGTACTGCCTAGTATTGTTACCGGTGCACTCCGTTCTGCACCCCACAAATGATGGATCTTCACTTCCCATAATGGCCGTGTTATCACACCCCACCCCCACAAAAATATTGCTTTCGTCGGAAAATGCAAAGGGACTGCCGGTAAAGTCGATAGGATCACGGATATTGTTGCCGTGTGAGCTGCAGGTCGTGTTGGAGTATACGATAGGGTACCGGACTTCGATTGTATTTTCAACTCTGTATAAGTTTTGTGGGAGAGAGATATTCATTACCTCCAGCTCGAGTTTCTTCAGTGTCGGAATGGTGTTGTTTATGCAGACAATCTCGTACCACTCGTCTAAGAAGCACCCGGTTCCGATACCGAAGGGAAAGGGTATAGTGATGTTGGCACATGTGTTGGTGCAGTTGGGTTTTGCAATTGGATAAGGTGGTGATGATGAAAATACTCCTAATACTGGATTGAGAAGATGAAGTAGCAGGGTTTGAAGCATAAGTAGTCTAAGCATCATCATCCCTTTAATTCTTGAAGAAGAGAATATATGGAATTGAAGAAGAGATATGGTTTTACTAATAGTCTATCTACTGACACGTTGTTGTGTTGATAACTAATATAGGTAGAGAGTCATGACTATATTATATATTATTACCAACTTAATTATTATTAGTTTAAATATAAGGTGATGAAAGAAAAGTCTTAGCAGCTAATAGCAGCCAATATGGAAGTTTCACTGAGATGTTCAAATTGTTTAATGCAAAGATAGAAGGAAGCTTCTCCTTGGTGATACTGGACCAAGTCCAACACTTAGCATATGCTCCACATCCTAGAGAGAGTATGACACTAACATGAACAAGTTTGAAATGTCTTAGTGTTAACCTTAAAGTAAACCAAAAGTAAGTTACTACTCTTCAGGTAATTTGCAACCCACAAAAGAACTTTTAATTTGACCAATTACCCGCTATATATTTAGCCTAATTCATTCATAAAATAAATATAATTCTTTACAAAATCACGAGTTCTACATTTGAATGACTGTTATGAATATAAAAAAGCTAAATGCAACTAAAATTAATATTTGGACTAAGTCAAAATGAAATTTACTTAACAGAGTTAGCTTTAGGATTAAGAACCTAAAAGCAGTCACAACTATATAGGTCATGTTACTAATATGTCTCATATTTAAATTGTTGAAATTCGTCGTCATAACTATCAAATTGGTTGATTTCCACTTTTTCATCCGATTTTGGTGTTAAAATTGAAGAACCTAAAACACCCGATACACGTGACTCCTTTTAGCGCGAAATAGAAACATAAAATTTATAATGCCCGTGGTCTGATATTTGAAATGTTAGCTTTTAGTGTCTGTATTTTTAAGATAGTTGATTAATAAATAAAGCTTCTGAAATTTGGAATGTTGCTTTTTAATGTCCTGACTTTCTTGAGGGTCATAAATTAGATGTAGATGTCTACGTGAGGTATATGTGGTACACACAAGGGACATAATGGGCACTACACATTTTCTCTTTCATTTTGTGTGAGTCACTTCTTTTAGATCCGTCAATTTTAACGTCAAAATTAAATAGAAAAGTAAAAATCAACCAATCTAATAGTTTGGATATCAAATATGAACATTGTAAATTTTGGGATAACGAATAGAATGACCTAAAGTGAGATTGTTTTTAGGGTCATAACAATTAGTTTTATGCACAGAAATAAAAAAAGATTGAGTAGTTTTCCGTAAAGTATCAAGTTAGGTTAGCAATTATGATTTGGGTTAATAAGTCTTTTGGTATGACATGTTAGACGATTTTTGGCTTTTAGTGCAATATCTTTTTTTTTGTATACTTTTGGTGCAATACGTTTGCAATTTGTACCACTTTTGGTGCATCCGTTAGTTGACCGTTAGTTTGACCGTTAAATAGTCACGTGACTTGCAAATGCCTAACCCCAAATTTCTATTTTTTTCATTTTAGTCCTTAAATGTATTGTCCTAACTTTTTATATTTGCAATTTAGCCCCTAAACAATTTCAACCGGACCCTAGGGCTAAATCGACCTAGCCATCGTCCGACCCATGGTTAGGTCGAACCATGGCTAGGGTCACCAAGGCCCGGTGACCCTAGCCATGGTCCGACCTAGCCATGGGTCGAAACAAGGTTAGGTCAATTTAGCATTATGGTAAAATTGACCCAATTGGACCCTAAGCCTAAATTGACCTAGCCATGGTCCGACCCATGACTAGGTCGGAGCATAGTTAAGGTCGCTCAGGTCCGGTGACTCTAGCCATGGGTCGGACCATGGCTAGGTCAATTTAGCCTTAGGGTGCCGTTGAAAATGCTTAGGGGCTAAATTGCAAAAATAAAAACTTAGGACAATAAATTTGAGGATTAAACTGAAAAAAATAGAAATTTGGGGCTAGGCATGTGCAAGTCACGTGACTATTTAACGGTCAAACTAACGGTCAGCAAATGGATGACCAAAAGTGGTACAAATTGTAAACGTATTGCACCAAAAGTATACAAAAAAAAAAAAAATATTGTATCAAAAGCAAAAAATCGTCAAACATGTTGTACTAAAACACCTATTAACCTTATGATTTTCTTAAAAAATGAAAAGAAAAAAAATCAACATCGAAGAAAATGGTGAACACGGGGATGGTTGGTGAGTCCTCCTATTAGATAAGTCAATGCTTGAGAATGTGATATTTGTTGAAATTATATGGAGATTTTACCTATTTAATAATCCAAGCATCTTGACTTCAGTGAAGGTGCATAGCGAAGAAAAAATGAAGCACAAAAGGTAAATTGTTGCTTGCCTCAGATTTATCATGTGGGAGTGAGGTGGAATTTCTTTAAAGTTGCTATTTTGAGCCTGCTTTTATTGGACAAAGATGTACCATTTCAGTGTCACTTGATACATCTGATCCATACCATAATTGCTCCTAAACTAAATGACACATAATAATCAACGTATGATAAGTCTACTTTAAACTTCATGAGTGGGCCAAAAAAAACTTTTTGCTCTACTATGCTTGATACTCGGATCTTGCCGCCACCACCAATTATGGTCAAATCCAATTGCACCAAGCGATGCGGAAAAGTAGGGATCCCTTATCCGTTCGGGGTAGGAACAGGGTGTTTCTTGAGCTCCGATCGGAGCTTTGTGGCTCCGATTTGAGCCCAATCGGGGCCGGTGGCTCCGATTTAGGCCCAATTGGGGCCATGGTGGCGGTCGTCGTAGTCGTGAGTGGTGGCCGCCGGAGTTGGGTGGTGGCCGGCCGGAGCCGTGGTGGTGGCCGGAGTTGGGTTAGGTTTAAATTATGGCCGGAGTTGGGTTAGGTTTAAAGGGTATTTTTGACATTTCATGCGGTTCTGTTAAAGTTAACAGAAAATTTGGACGGAAAACCTAAAAATCACAAAGTCCAAACTTCATACCATATCACCATTTCAATCTTCAGACCTCTCAAATTCACAATGGTCAATCTTCAGACCTCTCCCAGGTTATTGACCCAATTTTAAAAGATAAACTTCCAGAACAATCAGTTCCGTACAGTAGTTCAAACTGTATAAACACATTCAATACTACTGCTTCCAGGAAGCATAGTGTTGAATGCAGGTGTGGCTATTGTTGAGATCGTTTCCACTTGGGATATCTCGAACTTCTTTTCAGGGACCTCGAATCTCGATCCACGAACTAACTTTTGGCTTCTATCTCGAACCCCGAACTACCTTCGATCTCTGTCTCAATCTTCTAAACACCGGGTCCTGCAGAGCGGGCGATAACCAGCTTGGAGAGGGGGTGGTGCTGGTTGTGCCCTCTCCGATGCTAAAGTTAGTATTTTTAGAGAGAGAAAGTTCTAGAGAGAGGTCAGAGCACAAATAGCCAATTCCCAGAGTTTCGAGTTAACATGTTGAAATGGGAGATCTAGGCCCCTATTTATAGGAAACCTGAGAACTTTGCCTGGTTTGAAGTCGGTATACAGGAAAACGCTTACCGACATCGAGATTGGCTATATGCGCGCTAACTTCACGTACATAGAAAAAATAGGTGTATACGCGCAATACAAGTCGGTAACCCGGACCGTGTCGATATTCGACACGGTCCGGATTGCCGGACAATCTGGACCAGCCCGGATTGCTAGAGCAATCCAGAGGTCCCCGGTTCGGGTGCGATGCGCATCCGAACCGTTTTGACCCAGAGTGGCTGCGGTAAGGTCCGTTTTGTGGTTTTAGCGTGTTTGCGAGGTCCGAAGCGTAAAAACGAACCCGAATTGGAAAGATATCCAACACTTTCCCCCGAGTCAAGTTGCGGTTCAAAACCCATGCTTGACTCTATTTGAGATAGGATATTCGTCCAATTTAAGTTCGGCACTGACCTCAGGGGTGACCTGTTTGTCAATCGAGTGCGCGGAGCACAGATTCGTCCATTTCTACTTTTCCGATGTACGTACACAATCTATTCACAGGGTTAGCGTAATAGACGGTATATATATATATATATATATATATATATATATATATATATATATATATATATATATATATATATATAACAATGTGCAGTTAACGACTTATTCATAATAACATGCGATAAGCGAAATACTTGTGATAATAAGTAATCATGCAACGCAGTATCAGCTAGGTACGTGACGTGAACGTGTATTATGATGTTAACATAAAGATGACAACATAGCACATGGATGACGTAATTGTGCAATAAGCAAAATACTTAGAGCAATATACAATTGGAGAGCATGCTTATCAGCATGAGGCATGATGTAAACATATAAAATGATGTAAGCATGTAATATGATGTAAACATGCAATTCATACTTAGATCATAAAAATAATCATGTAGCAATCATAAGTTAGCATTATGTACATATAAAAATAGTAACGTACGTAATGTCCTACGTACGCAACATGCGATAATGATCGTACGTAGCGCGTCATGAAATCATTAAGGAGCATGTATGTAATGCACGCATAGGAGAGATGTAAACATGCTCACACCTGATACTAGGGACTTAAGCAAAGATAAATATTAGTTTATTCCTTAGCACATGGTATAGACACTATTAATGAGAGTTAGGAGAGAGAGTAGTCCTTAGCTTACATCCTTCCCTTGATAATTTTCCAAGAAGCTCTCCTTGCTTGTTGAAGAGGGAACTCATGGAGGTGTGAATTTGGAGTGGTCACATCATATTTATCATCGATCAAGATCCAATCCGGGCAAGGAGGAGACCAAGACGGTGCGTGAGGAAGGAGGGGCGACGCGTGGGTTTTCGGGTGACGGCGAGTAGCAATTCGGACTCGCTTCGTGTCGGTGAGTCCAATTCCGTACATGGCTGGACCTTTCGTGACTTTGTTTTGTCTTGATTTAGTCTTGAACTCACCATGTACCTAGTTACCTTACCATGCATACAAGGTGTTTGATAAAATGCATTAGAATAATTAGCCCCAAATCGGCCAAAAAATTTTTAAGTTCTGAAAATTTTAGAAAAGTGTAAATGAATCGTTATACTTCCCTTATGCATAGTGTTCATTGCCGACATGTTGTTCCATGCCTTAGCCGTTGTTTTAGTATGCTTGATATTGATGATCGGTAGTTGTACGTACATGGCCATCAATGGTTGTATGTTGGTAATGATAGCTTAAGCCATGTATGTTGTACATCATGTATAGACTGTCGGTCATTGTCTGCAAACATGCTAAAACACTTAGAAAATATTTTAATAATATCTAGTGCTTGTTACCATTGATGTCGTCATATAATCCTTGTCGATCGCCGGCATAGAAATACTTAGAAAATATTTCATATTAATTGGAGTTTGCCACTGGATGTACGTAATCCGTCGTCACGCTAATATATTCGGAATGCTCCTAGATAGTTGATTCCATGCCGCTCGTTGTATGTCGACATTTTGTCGTACGTAGATATTTGATAGTACGCTGATAGCTTATAATATGTTGACTGTCATCCTGAGCAAAACACTTAGAAAATATTTCGCCCTTGTGGTTACGTACATTGCGAGCATGAGCTTGACGTCGACATGTAAGATAATGAGTTGAGAGGTTTGCCCCCCTTGCATGATGATTGATACTTGTTGCACCAAGACTATTAAGTCGTTGCGTACGTAGTTTTCTCACATGGACGTTCATTTCATTGATGTTTGCATAAGTGTTCGATGTATGCTTGTGCACTGATTGGATTGTCAGTTGTACCTTTCAGGATATCACATCTTGTTGTTTTCTTTTCGGAGTTAGTCTTCTTGCAGCTGTTATCATGAGTAAGTCTTCTATCCCCATTCCCCGAGTGTCGCTATGTTCGGATACCGATGATGAACCGGATATCGACATAGTTGAACCATTAGATATCACATCAGGTGTAGAGGCTGGTGTCGTTGCTAGACAACCTGTCTTCCCCCGCATTACAAAGGACACGGCGACAAATGTGAATTACTTCTCCAATCAGATTGACGAAGACATGTTCAACACGTATGTAGCTTGTTGTGGATTTATTCCGGATCTGGAAGGCATACTTCCTTATGACGTGCTACCTGGCGTCGAAAAGGGACAAGTTACCATACCTCCCAGTGACTTGACCGTGGTTTATACCTCGCAGATTAGGGAAGGCTTACGCTTTCCTTACTGTCCTGATTTGATAGATCTCTGTCGTTATTATCAAATCTCGCCATTAGATCTTTCTCCTGCCGGCTTCCGAGTATGGAGTTTCTTT
Organism: Clarkia xantiana subsp. parviflora; assembly: GCA_036873135.1. Lineage (NCBI taxonomy): Eukaryota > Viridiplantae > Streptophyta > Magnoliopsida > Myrtales > Onagraceae > Clarkia > Clarkia xantiana. Next base: position 17,838,945 of record JAPTYO010000001.1, read on the forward strand.
CGAGTATTATTTCACAAGCAGTCCTGGCATTATTCCACTATCCTTTTCCACTGCTTCTATCAGTTATTGTGTCCGGACATGACGGGGTTATGTGGTATGAAGATGCGTTGGCCTAACTTGCAAGATAAAGGTTTCAAGCGGCTTGGTCTTGGGGACGCTGAGTGGGATTACAGACAGCGACTAGCTGCACCGGCTGATCGCTCGGGCCCTCATTGGCGACATCATTATTTCTTCGTGTGCGATGTCTGCACCAATTGGGAGGTTGAGAAAGTTGAGAGACTTGATCCCGCTCCTATCTTTTCCGAGCTTTCTTCGGATGACAAGGAGACTGTGAAGGCTATTTATCGATGTCAACAAGAGTGCAGTTTCCGTTGTCTACTACGTGCTTCAGAGCAAGAGTTGATCGACGCCGGGATTTTCATACTTTCTTCTGACGGTTTGGGTTGACAATCTTTATAACCTGTATCATGTTGCAATGTAGGTCGAACTGATGGAAAAAGCTCTTCCTTGCAGACAGCTGATGTTCGCAGTAACCCGCTTGTTGGACGGCATGCTCGTAGTACTGCCCCCGCTATTCTTGGAGCTTCCGGACATGGTCGTGATAAGGGGATTACAAGTAAAACACTTTCTTGCATCGTCTTTGGACTTGTTAATTTTCCAAGTTTTGTTGTCTTCATGTTGCTTTCATTCTCAGGTCACTATGTACTTGTGACTGAACGCGTTGTTGCCGCTCCCGTCACTAGCGCTCTTCCCAAGAGGTCTGCCACAGGGGCGCGTCCCTCGAGTGACCCCAAGCGCTCCAAACCGAGTGCGACTTTTCCAACTCCTTCTTGCGATAAAGGGAAGAGAGTCGAGTGTCGCACACTGGCGCCTTCTGCCCCCCGATCAAGGGACCGGCCCGAGGAGGAGCGTTCCTCTCGTCGAGGTACGTGTTGCTTACTTTGACATGTTTCTTTTACTTAGGATTTTTTTTTTGCTAATATCCTCTTTGTCTTATGTTGACCATATTGCAGCACTTCCCGGCATCAAGCGTGATGACTTGACCTTATCTGACGGGATGGATGTGTCTAGAGAAGATTGGTCACCCTTCTCCACTGACAGTCTTCACTTTCCGAAGGATTCCAAGCTCAGCACACCTACAGTCGGGGTATGAGTGCTTCAAAGGTGCGTTCCTCCTAGCGATCATGATGTTAAGCCATCCACAGACGAGGAAGCCCAAGCATATACTGAGAGTAGCTTGGCTGAATTTGCCCCGGTAAGCTTTACTATAACTGCTGTGTTCACATGCTGCAATCGTATGCCTTGCGTTGATTATCTTGTTGTTTGGTTTGTTGTACTTAGGCTATTTCCAGGATGATGAACATGTCATCCTTTGTGTTGGAGCTTGTGCGCGAGAAGAGGGTTGCTATCCAGAAGAGCAAATCAGTTATCTGTGAGCTTGCACCGTCCGAGGAGGAGGTGCAAAACTTGAACTCCCAAGTTACTGATTTTGATACCCGCATTGTTGCTCGTCGCGCCCATGTTGAGCAACTTGAGGTTGAGATTGCTACTATCAAGCAGCAAATTACGGAGAGTAGTAGCGTTCATGATGTCGCGCTTTCTTCTATACGCGAGGAAGCACGCAAGTCGGGGATTGAGAAGGGACCTGCCGAGTATTCCAGTACTGTTGCACATACTGCCGCCATCCTTGCTGCCGCCAAGGCGAAGTCTTCATCTATGATTGACGAGTTTGCCAATGATTATATTGGCAGAGTTCACGCACTTTCCCCCGGCTTTCCATTCGACAAGTTAGGTCCTTATTCTTCTTTCGTTGTTAACCATGTTGCAGATTTACAGCGTAAAGAAGCTGAAGCGGCTACTCTCTCCGTGATCTTTGGATACGGCAATGACGATATTGCGCTTGATGTTGACTTCATGAAGATGTTATCTTAGTCTCTTGGAGATGATGTTATCTCTTGAATAGTATCATCTTGTCTGGTTTCAGCATGTTGAACCCTTTGTGAACGGGTTGATGTTATGTTGAGGCTTTTGTCCCAACCTTCTTTTATGCATTTGCTTGCATGATATTTTGTCACTTGGACCTGTTTTCAATAATAATAAACACAAGATAACTTGTTAGTAATATTTCATACCTTGAGTTATATTTGTTGTCCGTATGTATTGGACTTGCATGATGAGATTGATCTCGTTGTTATAATGGATAAACACCCGAGGTTGCGACTTGCGCATTGTAGGGTGTTATTAGCGCCCCTCTTGAAAAAATTTCCAAGGCATGGCATGATATGTACACTTGGTACTTGTAACATTGTAGATAATAATGTACTCGGCACGGGCACTTGACACTGTCACTTGACATGTAGCAGAGTCGTCTTGACGAAGCAAGACTTTAGTTTATACCATCTCTTAGTTCCACTCTAAGGCGACGTTGTACAAGACTCGACTTGTAAGTTTAATGATTTTTTCAAACAGGGTGCGCTCCTGCTAGCGTTTTTGAGTGAAGCCTACCCACTTAAGGTATAGGTCTTCATTATGTATGCATCCTTAAAAGGATATGCATAGTTTGAATATACATGAAGCTATTCTATCAAGGAATGTATCTTCATGGCGTATGAACCCTTAAGAGGGATATACATACTTTGTAGATGGGGTGATCAGTCCCACCTAAATGCCGCATCCTGGTTTGTATGCAGGGAATGGCTATAAACATGAGAATTTGCCTCTAAGAGGATTTCACAGCATGCCATTTATTAGAAGTAAGCATGGGGTTTGCCCTTAAAAAGAGGATGTCGCAGTATGCTACTTTGATAGATGTGAACATGAGGTTTGCCCTTGCAAAGAGGATGTCGCAGCATGTCACTTTTGATAATAAATCTTGGTGTTTATCCAAGATATTACTTGTTGTTGACACCTTTGGAGTAGTCTTCATTTTGAGTAGAGAATTTATATTAGTCCCTCTTGTAGATAATCCGCAAGTTGTCATTGTGACATATAAGTTGACTGTGCACATGGCACGTTGGCTTTGTGTTGCCGACATCTTCTTGAAATAGACGTCGTTATAGACGGAGAAATACACTCCTTGTTGGTGTAGATAATAGATATGTTGGTGTTGTATGCTGTAAGTTCCTCGTTACACATAGTGTTTAGCTTGTATTGTTGATAATAATCTTATTGATGCTGCATAATATAAGTTGCATATGATAATGACTTGAGTTGTTGATATGAGTAATTTGCTCGTTGTTTGTTACTTGGTGTTAATCCAAAGTAGAATGCGTATTATAGAGATGTACCTACGAAAGTAGATTAATCTTCATTAGAAATTGATTATGCGTACAATCGCTTACAGGAAGACGATGGAAACTCTATCTACCTCTGAGATGTTTTGGTAGCGGACGAGCATCGTTCTTTGCGATATAGCTTCCCAAAGCTCCGTGTGCAATAAACTCCTCTATTTCCATTCTCAGAGTTAAGCAATTGTTGGTATGGTGCCCCCATGTTTGGTGGTATCGGCACCAATCTTCCACATTTCTTCCAAGGAAGGCAGTCGTTGGCTCAAGTGGACGCGGAAGCTTGTTTTCCAGGAGGTTGATGTAAATCTGTTCGACCTCCGTGTTCAAGGGGGTGAAGATGTCAGGGTATTCAACGCTTAAGCTTCCTGGTTCTCTTGAAGTTTGAGCTTCCTGATTCGGGCTGAGAGGTGTACCCCATCGATCCCAGCTCGCGTTCACAAGAGATTGCAGTCTCCAACTTATCTTTCGGGCAAGCCATCATCTTGTTTGTACGCCATCCAAATATTCTTCCGAACAGCAAAAATGTTGGCGCATTCATATTTAAATAAAATGCGGTGATGACTTCTTTCTTGGTCGCCCTTAGTGCAGCTGCATTCTGGGCAAACCTCCTGAAGTAAGCTGTGATGGATTCTTCTTGTCCTTGTCTGACATCTAGGACTCTCTGTCTTGTTGGGAAGAGCGTCCTATCGAGTCCTGCCCTTGGTGTTAACTCCATTTTCTCTTCATCATCATCATCTGAATCAAACAGCTTTCTTTTCACACCCAGTTCTATCACGGCAATGGACACCTGCTTCATCTTCCTTAGTGTTAGGTTATAAGTTTTAGGTCAACGGATCGTCGGCCTAAATCCTACTCCTCACTGGTGAACTAGCGGATCCTGTGCTTCCTGGGTTCGGTCGTTCTGTTCCTTTCCTTCTTCTCCCTTCGCCCTGCAAAAGGGGCAATATCAAGCACGGAGGGGGGGTGGTGCTTGATGAACCCTCTCCGATGCTTAAGTCAGTACGTCTTCTTTAGAGAGATAAGGTTAGAGAGATGTCAGAGCTAAAATTGTATAAAATGGCCAAGATGCCCAAATGAATGGTGGAAAGGTTGTATTTATAGGCAACGGTGTCATTAAGGTGGCTTAATGACATCGTTAACCTTTAAACACAATTAATTAGCCCTTGATCACATAATTACAACCTTAAAGCACGGAGAGGTTGGCGGAAATAAACTGAGTACAGGATTCGGGAAACGGTGCCGGGGCCCTTGGGGGTGGGGAGAAAATCCGACCCCAAGGGTAGGGGTTGGATGTGGCCACCCAACCCCTCCCTAGGGGAGATAGGGTTGGCTGACCCGATCTCCCCTAGGGGAGATCGGGTTTGCCAACCCGATCTTCCCTAGGGGAGGTCGGGTGTGGCCACCCGACCTCACCTAGGTGAGTTCGTCGCGGTCCGGACGAGTATTTTCGCCTTGTCCGGACCGTTGGTGTTTCGGCGGGGTGTTTGGGGTCAAAGTTTCGATTTATAATCATTAACGGGGTGATCAAAATAAAAAGATTTGGAAGTTAACGGGTTCAAATTGGGCGTATATCCATCACTTAGAGCATTGACATAGCACTTCCGTGCAGCTGTTTGGTCACCCAGCACCTCGCCAATCCCATGAGGAGTTAGGAACTTCATCTTTTGGTGGACAGTGGATGGCACAATGTCATGTGGGTTGATTGTCGTTCTTCCTAGGATGCCATTGTACGCTCCTAGGGTGTTCACCACCACAAATGTGACATCGATATGAAGCGCCTTCCAACCTTCTCCCAGGAAAGTACTTGGCGAAACTGACTAATGAGAAAGTACTTGGCGAAAGATCAGCTTCCGTTTTTCCCAATTCCTTGAGAACTTCTATGTGCAATAAATCCGCAGCACTTCCGCCATCCACCAATATTCTTCGCACATCATATCCATTGATCTCCATCGTACTGACAAGAGCATCATCGTGAGGGTAAACTATGTGTTTCTTATCAGCGTTGAGAACAGGATGATCATGTCAACCTTCACCGGTTGGCGTCTTTTTCCGTACTTGGGCAAAACTTGCAGTTGTGCAGCATAGACATCACGAGCATTAGAAATGCTTCCTCCAGCAGCTGGCCCTCCGTGAATCAGGTTGATGACGCCACGCTTCGCCGGAGGTGGATTGACGTCCATCTTCTCCTTTCCCTTGTTCATCTTTTTGGATGGCTCAGCATGGTTCTTCTTCTGGCGCTTGTCGCCTTGATCTACATACTGCTTGAGCTCTCCCTTGAGAATGAAATTGTTTACACAGAATCTTAGGCTGACACAGCTATCCGTCTCATGGCAGTAGACTTCATGGTTCTCGCACCACTTGTCTTCTTGCTTTCCAAGCGGACCTTTTCGAAAGTTTGTCGGCTCCCTCCACATGTTGTCTTCTTTCATCTTTTTCAGGATCAGGGAGAGTGGTGCATTCAAAGGAACGAAGTCTGCCAAGTTTACTTCCTTCGGTCTTTGGAAATATGGCTGGAACGATCTCGTTTGCGGCAGGAACTGCCTTGGTTGTTGCGAACCTTGTTGAGGTCTCGCTTGCTTCTCTTTAGCACGAGATGCGTTGAGTTTCGCCTTGTTCTGATCCCTAAATCTTTCTAGATCCACGAACTCCTTGACTCTTGCCGCCAATTCTTCAAGTGTCTCCGCGGGGCGCATTGACATCTTTTCCGCTAGGGAAAATCCTCTTCGGCCTAAGTTAGCAATGAAAGCGCGCACAATCTCTCCTTCAGTGAGGTTGCCCTGAATGTCTGCGACATTTTGGTTGAAACAGACGTAGTAATCCGCTAATGACTCATCATTTTGCTGTACGACCTCATTCAATGCATTTGGTCTCTTCAGGAGTGTGCGCTCTCCCATGTATCTTTGAATAAATTTCGCCTTCAGGTATGCCCATGATGTAACACTTCCACATGAAAATGAAAAGAACTAATGTGCGGCCTTTCCCACAAGGGTGTAGGGGAATGTCATGGCGACATGATGCGGATTGTCAGTTTGTCCCAGCAAGGAGGCTTTATGTTGTTGAATATGTTCAATCGGATCTCCTTTTCCCCTGTATTTCTCTCCTCCAATTCGGTAGAGAGCGTCTGGGACACGGTTGTACACTAGTTCGTCGGAGAATGGATGCGACGCGTTCTCTTCAAGGGCATGCATCCCTTTCATTTTTGACTGCTTCATTTTCTTCTCGATCATTTCTTCCAAAGCTTTAGCCGTAAGCCCCGTGATTGGGATGTCACTGTTGCATGCAGGCTTCCTCCACCCCTCATTGTATGTATGAGCACGGGTTGCTTCCTTGAAATGTCCTTCCTTGTGCACGTCGGTATGACTTGCTGACTTGAAGTTGCCTTCCTTTTGTGGCCTCTGTGAGTTGTTCACAGGGGGTTGCCTCAATCTTACTCCTTTCTGTTGCTGGTTCATATCAACACTTGGAGTGTATGAATGTGTAGCTTCCTGCCTTGCCTGCTGGTACTGGTAGGTTCTTTCAGAATATCCTTCGCCCTCTGGATGCTACGGCTCTTGATGGTTGACATCATGTGACATCTCCCTTGTAGGTGCAGCATGCTCGTTAGCTGGCGGAGGTGGTGACGGGGGTGCCATGTATCCTTGTTTCTTTAGAGTCTCCTTGAATGCGAGGAGCTCTTCCAGTGCGGCCATCATGGCAGGTGCGGCTGTTGGGAGATTGCCCGCGCCTCTTTGTTGCTGCACTCCGTCAGCTGGCATCCCGTGTGGGAACTCTTCATTCCTCTCCGCCCTTTATTCAAACTCGTTTTGGACGTCGAGACCATGCTGCGCGGAGGGCGTGTTTGCAGTTGGCATAGAGGAGGCGGTAGACTCTGCGTCTGGAATGTGAGAAGGTCTTGGTTGGCTTCTCGTCGGCTTTAGCTTGCTCGCACCAACCTTCTTCTTGCGTCTGCCTGTCATAACTTGCAGTATGGAACGACTTTCTGTTCGAATCACGCTGATGGCGCCAAGTGTTCAGATCGTTTCCACTTGGGATATCTCGAACTTCTTTTCAGGGACCTCGAACCTCGATCCACGAACTAACTTTTGGCTTCTATCTCGAACCCCGAACTATCTTCGATCTCTGTCTGAATCTTCTAAACACTGGGTCCTGCAAAGCGGGCGATAACCAGCTTGGAGAGGGGGGTGGTGCTGGTTGTGCCCTCTCCGATGCTAAAGTTAGTATTTTTAGAGAGAGAAAGTTCTAGAGAGAGGTTAGAGCACAAATAGCCAATTCTCCAGAGTTTCGAGTTAACCTGTTGAAATGGGAGATCTAGGCCCCTATTTATAGGAAACCTGAGAACTTTGCCTGGTTTGATGTCGGTATACAGGAAAACGCTTACCGACATCGAGATGGGCTATATGCGCGCTAACTTAACGTACATAGAAAAAATAGGTGTATACGCGCAATACAAGTCGGTAACCCGGACCGTGTCGATATTCGACACGGTTCGGATTGCCGGACAATCTGGACCAGCCCGGATTGCTGGAGCATCCGAACCGTTTTGACCCAGGGTGGCTGCGGTAAGGTCTGTTTTGTGGTTTTAGCGTGTTTGCGAGGTCCGAAGCGTAAAAACGAACCCGAATTGGACAGATATCCAACAGCTATGAAGGCCAAGAGGGTAATCCCTATCTGTTGAGTTGTGAATTATGATTATCGCCGTTTGACCTACCCGGCCTGGTAGGGTTTTTGATTCTTTCTCCGCCGCTATTATAAATAACATTTTATTCTCTGAAATTGTAACCAGTCTGTGAATACCTAATAGAAACGCCAGCCGCCGAAATTGTGGACGTAGGTCGATTTTGACCGAACCACGTTAAATCTTGTGTCTATATTGTTATCTATATCGATCCGTTTGTGAGTGTTGAGAGAAACCGATCCTAACAACTTGTATCAGAGCTAAGGAGGTTCAACACAATCACTGAAGATGGAGATGTCGAAAGCTGGAATAGAGAAGTTCGATGGGAGCGATTTTGGTTTCTGGAAGATGCAGATTGAAGATTATCTGTATCAGAAGGATCTGTACGAGCCTTTGTCCGGAGAGAAGCCAGAATCTATGACGAAGCAGCAGTGGAAGCTCAAAGATCGACAAGCCTTGTGGCTGATCCGATTGTGCTTGTCCAAGAACGTTGCTTTCAATATCATCAAGGAAACCTCGACAGCAGGTGTGTTGAAGCCGTTGTCGAACATGTACGAGAAACCATCGGCGGTGAACAATGTATATTTGATGCGTCGATTGTTCAATTTACAGATGGTTGAAGGTGGTCAGGTTGCTGAACATATAAATGCTTTTAATATGATTGTATCGCAACTGAGTTCTGTCGAGATTAATTTTGAGGATGAGGTTAAAGCTTTGATTTTGCTGTCATCTCTGCCCGGGTCGTGGGATACTATTGTTTCTGCAATTATTAGTTCCCGTGGTTCTGAGATGCTGAAGTTTGATGAAATCAGAGATGTGGTTCTCGGCGAAAGTATTCGCAAACGAGAAATTGGTGATTCGTCTGGAAGTGCTCTCAGTGTTGACAAAATGGGGAGAAGCAAATCAAAGGGTCCAAATCAGCATGGACGCTCAAAATCAAGAAACAAAGGGAAGTCTCCAGGAAGGCCACAAGGATCATGTTGGAACTGTGGTGAAAAATGCCATTTTCGATCTAATTGTTCAAAGCCAAAGAAGTAGAATCACAAATCTGGGAATGATAATGATTCTGTGAACAGCTCACTTGAATCCTGGATTTTGGATTCTGGAGCATCATTTCATTCGTCTCCAAGCAAGGAGTTGTTCCGAAATTTCAAGTCTGGAAAATTTGGAAAGGTGTACCTTGCTGACAACAACGCATTGGAGATTGAAGGAAAGGGGAATGTCTGCATTCATACACCAGCAGGAAATCAGTGGACATTGGAAGATGTTAGATATATTCCTGGTCTCAGGAAGAATCTGATCTCGGTCGGTCAGTTGGATAGCACAGGGTATGCAGTAGAGTTTGGGAAGGGTTCATGGAAGATTAAGAAGGGTGTTATGGTTGTACACGGGGCCTTAAATCTGGAACCTTGTACACCACTGAAGGGTGTATAAACGCAGCTGTAGCTCAGGAAAGTGCATCCAGTTCATGTCTGTGGCATAACAGACTTGGACACATGAGTGTCAAAGGGATGAAGATGCTGGTGGAGAAAGGAGTTCTAGAAGGCTTGAAGCATGTCGACATAGGGCTATGTGAAAGTTGTGTCTTGGGGAAGCAGAAACGAGTCAGTTTCTTGAAGACCCCAAGGGAGCCAAAGAAGGAGAGGCTGGAATTGGTCCATACAGATGTTTGGGGACCAGCTCCAGTTTCCTCACTTGGCGGGTCCAGGTTCTATGTTACCTTCATTGATGACTTCAGCAGGAAGGTATGGGTCTACAACTTGAAACAAAAGTCAGATGTGTTTTCTATTTTCAAGAAGTGGAAAGATGAAATTGAGTATCAGACTGGGCTGAAGATCAAGTGCTTGAGGTCAGACAACGGAGGGGAGTATGAAAAGTCAGAATTCATTAAGTTCTGTGCTGCTGAGGGAATCAGACTGATGAGAATAGTTCCTAGTAAAGCAAGACATAATGGCATCGCTGAGAGGATGAACAGGACGTTGAATGAACGTGCACGAAGCATGAGAATCCATTGTGGACTGCCTAATATGTTCTGGGCAGATGCTGTCAACACAGCTGCCTACTTGATCAACAGGGGACCCTCAGTTCCACTGGGGTTCAAGATTCCTGAAGAGGTATGGACGGGAAAGGAACTCAGGTACTCTCACTTGAGGACCTTTGGGTGCACTGCTTATGGTCATGTTGATCCAGAGAAGAGGGACAAGCTTGATGCGAAGGCTGTGAAGTGCTACTTCATAGGTTATGGTTCTGACAAGTTTGGCTACATGTTTTGGGATGAGAAGAATAGAAAGATCCTGAGACACTGTGATGTGACCTTTGATGAAGGAGTCTTGTACAAAGACAAGGATCAGAAGGTTTCAGAGACTCCAGAGCAAGTGGGAGTTGAGGTTGAGTTTGAGACAAAAGGAACTCAATCAACTTCGGACACTGACGTGGAAGAATCTGAGGATGACCCAGAAATAAACCCAGAAGAGGACCCAGTAACACCTGAACAGGTGTTGAGGAGATCATCCAGAACCATCAGGCCACCAGACAGGTACTCACCATCGTTACATTACCTGTTGTTGACAGATGAAGGGGAGCCTGAGTCCTTTGATGAGGCTCTGCAAATGGAGGATTCGAACAAGTGGGAGCAAGCGATGGATGAAGAGATGAGCTCACTTAAGAAGAACAACACATGGGTATTGACACAACTCCCTGCAGGAAAGAGAGCTTTACATAACAAGTGGGTGTTCAGGGTAAAGTCTGAAGCAGATGGCAGGAAGATGTTCAAGGCAAGGTTAGTTGTTAAAGTTTATTTACAAAGGAAGGATATTGATTATGCTGAAATATTTTCTCCTGTTGTAAAGTTAACCTCTATCCGGATGTTGTTGAGCATTGTTGCATCAGAAAACTTGCACCTTGAACAGATGGATGTGAAAACAGCGTTTTTACATGGAGATCTTGATAAGGAGATCTATATGCATCAACCAGAAGGTTTTGTTGTTCCGGGCAAGGAACACATGGTGTGTAAGCTTAGCAGGAGCTTATACGGGTTGAAACAAGCACCTAGACAGTGGTACAAGAAGTTTGACTCCTTCATGCGCAAGAACGGGTTCCACAGGAGTGAAAAGGATAATTGTTGTCACTTTAAGAAGTATACTAATTCCTTTGTTTTCTTGCTCTTGTATGTGGATGATATGTTGATTGCAGGAGCAAACATGAGGGATATCGATGATCTGAAGGCGAGCCTGTCTTTAGAGTTTGAGATGAAAGATTTGGGGTGCAGCAAAGCAGATTCTTGGGATGAGGATTTCTCGAGATAGGGCTGCAGGGACTCTAAATATATCCCAGGAGAAGTACATTGAAAAGGTGCTAAGCAGGTTCAAGGTGAGTGATGCTAAACCCAGGACTACTTCATTGGCTAACCACAAGAAGTTGTCAAAGGAGCAGTCACCCAAAACAGATGAGGAGCGAGAGCAGATGGCCCTTATTCCATATGCATCTACAATTGGGAGCTTATTGTATGCTATGGCCTGCACAAGACCTGACATAGCACATGCCGTGGGGGTTGTTAGCAGGTTCATGTCCAACCCAGAGAAAGAGCATTGGGAAGCTGTGAAGTGGCTTCTGAGATACTTGAGAGGTACGTCCAAGACATCACTTTGTTATGGCAATGGCAAGGTGATACTGCAGGGTTTTGTGGATGCTGATCTTAGTGGAGATGTGGACTCAAGTCAGAGTACATCTGGGTACATCTACACTATAGGTGGAACTGTAGTAAGTTGGATGTACAAACTTCAGAAGTGTGTTGCCCTTTCATCTTGTGAAGCTGAGTATGTTGCAATTGCTGAAGCTGGGAAGGAGATGATATGGCTGACAGATTATCTGCAAGAGTTGGGCTTGAAGCAGCGGGAAAAGATTCTCTATACAGATAGCCAGAGTGTCATACAGTTGGTGAAGAACCCTGTCCATCATTCCAGGACAAAACGCATCCGGAGATGATACCATTTCACTCGGAAGGCAGTGGAAGAAGGGGAGATGTGTTTGGAGAAGATTGAGGGTGCGAAGAACCCAGCAGACATGTTGACAAAATGTGTCGATGTTGGGAAACTGAGGTTGTGCAAAACCTCAGTTGGTCTTCTGTAGTTGTATCAGAAGACGTGCCGCTGGCGAGGCGGAATTGTTGATGTTGATGAAAGACTATTTTGGATAATGAGGTTTACTTGGAAGATTGAATCGGTATCCAAGTGGGAGATTGTTGAGTTGTGGATCCTGATTATCGCCGTTTGGGCCTACCCTGCCCGGTAGGGTTTCTGATTCTTTCTCCGCCGCTATTATAAATAGCATTGTATTCTCTGAAATTGTAACCAATCTGTGAATACCTAACAGAAACGCCAGCCGCCGGAATTGTGGACGTAGGTCGATTTTGACCGAACCACGTTAAATCTTGTGTCTTTATTGTTTTCTATATCGATCCGTTTGCGAGTGTTGAGAGAAACCGTTAACACTATCTTCCAAATGGATGCCCAGGTACAAACTAACCTTTATTCTGCACGTACACTTTTTAATTCTTATCCAGCTAGCTAATTACTCCATGTATATGTATTGCTTGCTCGCTTGTCCAACTCTCAAGTTCCTGACAATAGTGGTGGAGGGCCGTACTATTATCCCAAAAGCAAGGTGCGCAACATCGTGAAATACAGCATCATAGGTTGGTGCCATACTTTTTTTCATCTATGTTTTTTTTGCACTTACATTTTTTAGAAATTTTATCGGATGTACCTGCGCTTAGTCAACAAATTTATCCGTTCAAAATGTTGACGTGGTATAGCTATCAAATAAGTTATATTAAAGTCACGTGACTATAAAAATATAATAATATATACAAATAAAAAAAATTATAACTTGATGATATAAACAAAAAATATTTTGAACGGCAGACAAAATTGAAATATATATATATATATATATATTAATCTTTTCAGTTTTTTACATTATATAAACGAATTTAAGCATTTTTCAATATATTTTTTTAAACTATGTTTAATTTCCACAATTTTATGTATATTTTTAGTTAATTTTAATTTTTAAAAAGAATTTAATACCATGATGCGATTATCGGTGTTACATCAACATGGATTCAGATCTCATATTCCACTCTCTCTACCCATATCGTGCCTAATCGTTAAGATTTTGACACGTGTTCTTAGATTTGATATTTTCCTTTTAGGATTCACCAGTCCAAATAAGGTTTTAAAAAAAAATCACAAAAATCTTCCAAAAAAATAAAATAAAAAAAATCACAAAATTAATACACCCAAGACAGTGTCAAGATCTTAACAGTAAGTCACGATCTGCAACGGAAAGAGTGGTGCAGGGATTTACATCCCATCAACATAGTCGGCTCACATTATATAATGGCTAAAATGGACGCGTATTAATAACCGTAGGTGCGTTTGGACATTATCTTTAATGTGTATTAACGTCAAAAATGAAAATATTGGTACATTCTGTTAGCTAAACCAAGTATATGTAGAAACTAAGTTTTGGATTTGAATCACTCACTAACACTCAAATACTCTCACTTGTATATAAATGGAATTGATCAGACTTGATGTAAACTGGAACCGAATGAAACTTGCAGCAAGAGAAAAGATGAAGAAGAAATATATTTTATTACTTAAATTCAAAAGGATGCAAACACATTGGCTTTATAGCCAAGATAACTACGGAAGTCCCAGACCCATTACCCCCACTACAACGGCGAATCAGTTGGATAACTAACACTAACATAAAACCTAGATAATTTAGCACAAAATCAGCAACAAATCTGCGAGAACTTGCAGCAGTAAATAAGAGCAGTTGAACCGGAGTGAAATTGGACCGATGACTGAACCAGCTAGTCCTAACCAGATCTTTAATTAACAGAAAAACAGGAATTCGAAATTCTCCCCACTTCTCCTTCTTCATCTTCCTTCTTCTTCGATTCTTCTTAATCTTTTGCTCCTAATTTTGATCTTCTATTAACACTCTCCCTTAAACTGAAATTTGATCATTTAAATTCAGTTTACAAACACCTAATTGATCTCTTTGATACTCGAAATCAGACATTTTCAATCCTTTGGTCAGCACATCTGCGATTTGATCCTTCCTTCTAACTGACTTCACTTCGATTACTCCTTCACTAACCAATTCTCTGAGGAAAAATCTTCTTACATCAATGTGTTTGCTCATTCCATACAACACATGATTTTTTGCTAACTTGATTGCAGACTCGTTATCACAATGAAGAGTGGTGGCTTCTTCTTGCTTGTGCTGCAGAAACTCTAAGATTCTTCTTACCCATATAATATGGCATCCACACATTGAACCAGCTACATACTCAGCTTCTGTTGTTGAAAGAGTAACTATTGATTGCTTCTTTGAGGACCAAATCACAGCTGCATTGCTCATTAAAAGAGCATATCCTGTTGTACTTCTTCCATCATGCTTGGATCATGCAAAGTCACTGTCAGCATAAGCAATAATGTTTGGATTTCTAGAAGCTTTATAATGAAGACCAAACTCCTTGGTTCCCTGCACATATCTGAGGATCCTCTTGACAGCAAAAAGATGCATCTCAGTTGGATTCTCCATGAAACGACTGACCAAACTGACTGAGCATTGTATGTCTGGCCTAGTAGCTGTTAGATACATCAAGCTTCCAATTAACTGTCTATAGAATGTTTTATCTATCTTCTTCCCTGACCCCTCTTTGGTGAGATTGTTTCCTAACTCAACTGGTGTACTAACTGGATTGCATTCATCCATTTTAAACCTCCTAAGAACATCTGTAGCATACTTCTTTTGACAGATAAAGACTCCACTATTGTGTTGCTTGACTTCTAAACCCAGAAAGTAATGCAGGAGACCTAAATCTGACATCTCAAATTCATTCATCGTGATGTGCTTGAAATCCTCACACAACTTAGTGCAATTACCAGTGTATATTAAATCATCAACATAGACACAGACAATCAAAATCTTGTTTTCACTGCTTTGCTTAGTGAAGAGTGTGTGCTCATAAGGACATTTCTGAAATTCTGACTTCAATAAATGACCCTCTAATCTGCTGTACCAGGCTCTAGGAGCTTGCTTCAATCCATACAAAGCTTTCTTTAACCTATAGACCCAATTATCTTTGCCTTTAACTTCAAAGCCTAGTGGCTGGTCAATATAGACTTCCTCTCTGAGATTTCCATGCAAAAATGCAGATTTAACATCAAGTTGAAAGAGTGACCATCCATTTTGAGCAGCTAATGAGATTACAAGTCTAATGGTGTCTAATCTAGCCACAAGAGCAAAAACTTTAGTGTAATCAATACCATAGGACTGCTTATAACCTTTAGCTACTAACCTGGCTTTATACTTGTCAATTTCTCCATTCTGATTGAGTTTAGTTTTGTAAACCCATTTGACTCCAATTGACTTATGATCTTTAGGCAATCTGACTAATTCCCAAGTCATGTTCTTCTCTATAGATTTTATCTCAGCTTGCATAGCAATTCTCCATTTTTCACTTTCATTAGCAGAGTAAAAATCTAAGGGATCACAATTAGAGAACAAGCAGTAATATGTAATGAAGTCTGACCTATGAATCTCAGGTGCATTTACCTCATAATCCTCGAACCAAACTGGTCTCTTGACTCCCCTTTTCTCAGTGACAAGCTCTCATGAGTTGATTTGGGTCTACACATGTCTACTACACTCAGGTAACCTTCCTTGATACTCAACAAGTGTATCCCCAGCATCATGCATACTGCCTGAACTTGTTGAATGAACTGAAGAATGATCTCCTTGTTCATCTGCTTCACCCTGGTCCTGATCCACATTCTGAATATTTAACTGATCATTGATTGGTTGTTCCTCTTCAAAATATGAGATAATAAGCTTCCAGTCAGTTCTGGATGACCCCCAACTCCATGATGCTGCCTCATTGAACACCACATTCCTACTGATAATGACCTTCTTCCCTATAGGATCATATAGCTTGTACACCTTGGACTCCTCACTGATGCCTAGAAAGATGCACTTCTGACTTCGATCATCCAGTTTCTTCTTGTGCCTAGGTACTAATGCATATGCTATGCACCCAAACACCCTAAAGCTCTCAACGGAGGGCTTTTTACCTGACCAAGCCTCTTGAGGTGTCATCTTCTCCACTGCACTGGTTGGGCATCTATTCAGTAAGAAGAAACACAGTACTGCTTCAGCCCATAAAGAATTAGGGACATTCATTGCCTTCATAATGCTCATCACCATGTTAATGACTGCCCTGTTCTTCCTCTCTGCAACTCCATTTTGCTCAGGAGTGTGTGGGGCTGTCTTCTGCCTTCTGATTCCCCTATGCTTGCAAAAGAGTTCAAACTCTGTAGAGCAGTACTCTCCCCCTCTGTCAGATCTTAGACACAGTATTTTCTTCTTGGTCTGAGCTTCACTTGAGTTTTGAATGCCCTAAATGCATCCAAGGCATCTGACTTAGCTGAGAGGATGTAAACTCAAGTCTTCCTCGAGTAATCATCTATGAAAGAGATGAAGTATCTCTTTCCTCCATTGGTCTCAGGTGAGATAGGGCCACATATGTCTGTGTGAATGAGCTGCAATACTTCAGTAGCTCTCCCTGCAGGTCCACTTGGAAAAGACTCCTTGCTTTGCTTGCTTAAGACACAAGTCTCACACAACTGCTTCTTCTCCTCTATCTCAGGTAACCCAATCACCATTTTCTGCGTTTTCAATGTTTTGAGTCCACTGAAACCTAGATGCCCCATCCTTAGATGCCAAAGCCATGAAACATCTCCTAAGCTCTCTGATGACCCTTCCTTAGCAACCAGACACCTATGAATGATTCTCAGCTTTACTTGGAACATCCTTTTCTCTGTCAGCTTAGAGGTAAAGATGAGATCATGCTTTTCATTTCATAATAGACATCAAAGCACTTATCATCAATTACCATAGCATATCCGATCTCCTGTAGTTGCCCAACACTTAGCAAATTTGTTGTTAAGGCAGGCACATATAAAACTTCATGAATCAATTCAACTGAGCCCTTTTCTGACTTCACTCTGATGTTGCCTCTTCCCTTCACTGGCACGCCTGAGCTATTCCTAAATACAACTCTAGATTGATGGCTCTCATCTAAAGAATCAAAGACTTCTTTATTACCTGTCATATGGTTGCTGCAACCTGAGTCCAAGAACCAAATATCCTTGCTGGATTGGCTTGGCTCTCCCTCATTCACTGCTATCAATATCAACTCATTCTCATCAGTGAAATTTGAATGCTCCTCCTTCCACTCAGGTAGCTTTGCATAGCATTCTGATTTGTAGTACCCCATACGATGGCACCTATAGCATTCAACCTGGGATTTGCCTCCTTTGCCACGACCCCTCCCTCTACTTTGAGAGTTACCCCTTTGAACTGAGCTGATGCTCCCTCTGTCAAAGTTCTTCTTCTCATCCTCTTCTTCATGATTCCTTGAGCCTTGACTCCTTCCTGAGCCACCTCTGCTCTACCCACGAAAAGAACTCTTCTTCTTTTTTTTTTTTTTGGGCCAAACTCTTCTTTTTATTGAATTGATTCATTTCACATGCTGTTAAGGCATGTTCTCCTGTGTCTGAATTCCTATTGAACACTTGCTCATGAATAATTAGTGGGCTTTGTAACTCATCTAACGTTAGGGACTCCAGGTCTTTGGCTTCTGTAATTGAGATTACCACAAGATCCCATTTGTGTGTTAGGGACCTCAGGATCTTCTCAACTATCAGCTTGTCTATCGGTGCTTCTCCATTGATCCTCATCTTCGTGCAAATCTCCATAACCCTCATGCAGTAATCGAGCACCCTTTCTCCCTCCTTCATTTGTAGGAGTTCAAATTCCCTTCTGATTGCCTGCAACTGAGCCTTCTGAACTCTCTCAGACCCAGTTCCCTTTTTCTTCATTGACAGCCAAATATCTCTTGACGTGTCCTTATTGATGATGGTTGAGAGGGTAGCTCCGTCAATTGCTTGAAACAGTAACCCTTTTTCCTTCATATCAATAAGTTTTCTTTGCTTGAAGTGTGCATTTGTTTCAGCTCCAACTCCATCTTCGATAACCTCCCAAAACTCCTTAGCTCGCAGCAAATTCTCCATGACGGTGCTCCAATAGGCATAATCTCCATCATACTTGGGTATTTCTAACCCAAACAAACTTGAACTTGAATCTGCCATTTCAGGATTGCGGGAAAATTTTCGAGTTTTCCTAACCTTGAGCTCCGATACCACTTGTAGAAACTAAGTTTTGGATTTGAATCACTCATGAACACTCAAATACTCTCACTTGTATATAAATGGAATTGATCAGACTTGATGTAAACTGGAACCGAATGAAACTTGCAGCAAGAGAAGAGATGAAGAAGAAATATATTTGATTACTTAAATTCAAAAGGATGCAAACACATTGGCTTTATAGCCAAGATAACTACGGAAGTCACAGACCCATTACCCCCGCTACAACAGCGAATCAGCTGGATAACTAACACTAACATAAAACCTAGATAATTTAGCACAAAATCAGCAATAAATCTGCGAGAACTTGCAGCAGTAAATAAGAGCAGTTGATCCGGACTGAAATTGGACCGATGACTGAACCATCTAGTCCGAACCGGATCTTTAATTAACAGAAAAACAGGAATTCAAAATTCGAAATTCTCGCCACTTCTCCTCCTTCTTCTCCTTCTTCTCCTCCTTCTTCTCCTTCTCTTTCTTCTTCTTCTTCTCCTTCTTCTCCTTCTTCTCCTTCTCCTTCTCCTTTTGCTCCTAATTTTGATCTTCTATTAACAGTATATAGATGTCCACTTGGATTCAATCACTTGCCTCACTTTTTTTTATTTGTTATTGTGGCTCGCCGTTAAGATATTTATATATGTTCTTAAATTAAATATTTTACTTTTAAGATTCATCATTCTCCATATATTTAAAAAAAAAAAAAGACAAAATTATTTACACAAAGCACACGTGTTAAGATCGCAAAGGCAAGGCATGATTTATGACAGAAAGAGTGGGGCACATGATCTAGATCTGGGACAGAAAGAGTGAGACATGTAATCTTGATCTGCGCACATTCACGTAGTTTTCCCTTTTTCTAAAGCACTTTATATATACATGCTTAATAGCTAAATCACTACATGAAGTTTGATCGATTTGTAAATCACTATATAAATCACAATATGTACTTTTTTTTGTTTTTATATTTTTGTATTTTTTTTTAAATTTACTACCGAACTTTCAATTTCAAATCAAATTGGTATGTTATAATTAATTAAATTAGTCTCACAATAATAAAGTTTTATTAGTTGTTAACTGTTCATGTACTTATTATGATTAGAAATAAGTTATTATGATGATTAATATAAGGGTTAAGAACACAATAGGGGTCTGAATGTTTGCCCATGTTGCCAAAAGAGGTCTGAATTAAAAAATGATATTATTAAGGGCCTGAATTTTGAGTTATGTTTATATGAGAGGTCTCCGTCTATTTTTTCTATTAAAAGTGACGGAAAGTGGTCACATGCTTGGCATGTGACCGAAAATAAACTGAAAACCCGAAAATGCCCTCTGACCAAAGTGTGCCCCTCACATGCTTGACCTAAATAGACGAAAATACCCTTTAAGCCACCACGGCTCCGGCGACCACCACCACCACCCCGACTCTGGGAACCACCACCCGGCTCCGGCGACCACCGCCCAGCTCCGGCGACCACCGCCCAGCTCCGGCGACCACCACCCCGACTCCGGCGACCGCCAAAAAAGCTCCAATCGGAGCTTTGGAGCCCCGGTCGGAGCCACAAAGCTCCGATCAGAGCTCTGTGGCCCCGACCGGAGCTTTGTGGCTTCGACCGGAGCTTTGGAGCTCCGATCGGAGCTTTTTTGGTGGTCGCCGGAGTCGGGGTGGTGGTCGCCGGAGCCGGGTGGTGGTCGCCGGAGCCGGGTGATGGTTGCCGGAGTCGGGGTAGTGGTGGTGGTCTCCGGGGCGGTGGCCGGAGCTGTGGTGGCCTTAAGGGCATAATTAGTGTGCAGGGGTATTTTAGACATTTCACATTTCATTAATTAAACTGATAAATTTTATAATAATTGCAAAAGGGTAATTCTGTCATTCCACGTGGTTCCGTTACATTTAACAGAAAATTTGGATGGAAACCCGAAAAAACACAAACATGAAAATTCAGGCCCTTAATAATTCCATTTTTCAATTCAGACCCCTTTTGGCAACATGGGCAAACATTCAGGCCCCTATTGTATTATTAACCCTTAATATAATCATTCGAAAAAAAAATCATGCAATGGAAATTATATATAAATAGTTGTGAAGATGTAATATGCAACTCATAATATAAAATAAAAGTATTTATATAGTAAAGATAATGTGAGTTCCAACCTCTAGTATTATAGTTACTTAAGCCAGATTGGTCTGAGAGTCTAGATAGTTCAGTGACGTGAGAGTAGTTCGAGTGATCTGAAATAAATGATTCGTTACAATCTTAGCATCCATGATAGGAAAAATTTTGAGAATTTGAAGATCCAAATGTAAGTACATTTTGACTACCAGGAGCTTATGAAGATCATTGATGTGGTATTCATAGAGCCAACTACTGCCGTAAATTGTCACATATGGAGTAGAGAACGCTGCGGGAAAACCATAAGAAAGATCGTAAAGTGTAATATTATATATTTCAGACGTTAGACTCGATCATGTTTAAGAATTTGGCGACCTCGCATACCGTATATGAGCCATGGGAATCTCTTATAAGACATATGAAGGCGTCGATAGAGTTAAAAAGGTTCGCTTCTAGTTGTTGGGAAGACACTCCGAGCTTTGTTAGATGCAGAACTCGAAGTTAGTATCTGATTATTTCTCAGGGAATTGTCTCTTGTCAATCAAATAAGAAGAAATGGTGAGAAAATAACATATCAACAAAATGTTGAGAAATTTCTTCGTTCACTTAACTTAAAGTTATCTTGACAAAAATCGAAGAATCCAAATATTTGTTTGCTATGACGGCGGATGAGTTAATGGCTTATCTCCAATTACACGAGGAATGACTCAAGGAGAAATCAGAAAAACCAGTCGGGGAAGCTTTGCAGAGTCAATTGACGTTGCAAGAGGATAAAGAGAAACAATACAACTACTCCATATGGAAAGGAAGAAATTCTAAGACTTAAGGTCGTAAGGATCATTGGTCTAGGAAAAAAATATACGTGTTCCAAATTCAATGTTTTCATTGCAAGAAGTTTGGTCATTTTAAGTCGCAATGTAGGAACATGAAAGGAGAAGGAAAGATTAATTGTGATATGCAAATAGATGTTATCAAGGAATTTAATGCCTATGTTGGGACAGATAGTGGACACCAAATAAACAATCTGATGACAGACAATGGCATAGAGTATCTGACGAGTGATGGGTTCTTCAAGAAAGCATGAATGAAGCCCAATTGACAACGTGGTAAACTCCTAAACATATTAGTTTTATTGAGAGATAGAATCGAACCATCATGGATATGGTATGTTGCATGTTACCCTCTAAGAACATGCCGAAGCAATTATGAGCATAGGTTGTTTCATGTGGATTTCATGTACTGAACATATGGACGATGAACGAACTCCAAATAAAGACTCGTTACGAGGTATGGACATGCCACATTCTTTCTGTTTCGTATATACATGTGTTCAGTTTTATAGCGTATGCATATGTGCCTAAATATCTTAGAAAGAGGCTTGATGATAAGTGCCAAAAGTTATCTTTATTGGCTATAGTGATGTGACCAAGAGTAATCGGTTGTTTAATACGGTGACATAAAAAAGCAATTGTTAGTTGAGATGTCACCTTTGATGAACAAGGTTATTGGGATATGAGTGTTAAGGCTAAGAGGTCTTTTAAATTCTACACGGTGGAGGAGGAAGAAGTTCCTCCATACTTTGTAGAGAAACCAAGTGAATGTCAATTACGTGAACCAACTCCTGAAGCAACTTCTCAATGACCTCGGCGACCACGAGTTTTACTATCTCATTTGCAAGATTATATTGTGTCTAAGGACCTAGATGCATGAAATGAAGAAATTATAAACTTTTTATTGTTTAGTGATTGTGATCCACAAACGTATATTGAATTCCCAAATGATGAAATGTGGGTCTAGGTTATGTATGAAGATATCCGTACAATTGAAAAAAATGACACATGGGAGCTGATGAGTCTTCTAGAAGGCAAGAAGCAATTTGGTATTAAGTGGGATTATAAGATAAAGACAAGCCTAATGAAGATATTAACAAGTCGAGGGATCGTTTGGTAGTCAAAGGCTACAAGAAGAAGCCATAAATTGACTACTTTGAGGTGTTTGCGCCAGTTGCTCGGTTAGACACTATCCGGATGATTATTGCTATTGCAGAACAGAGAAACTGGAGGATATACCATGTGGATGTTAAGTATCCATTTTTAAATGGCGTACTTGAAGATGATGTATATGTGGATCAACCATAAGGGTTTTGTTAGAAGAGGCGGTAAAGGAAAAGTCTATAAGACTTTTCTGAGCATACATTGTATGTGAGGATTAACAAGGTTGGGGAGATGCTCATTGTCTGTTTATATTTTTATGACCTCATTTTTATTGGTGATAATCGTGATATGATCCAATGCTTCAAGGAGGCCATGATCCGAGAATTCGAGATGACAGACATGAGGCTTATTTCTTATGAAGTTACTCAAATAGATGATGATATCTTCATCTCCTAGAAGTATGCATATGATATTCTCGAGAAGTTCAAGATGGCCTACTGCAACCCGATTCGTACTCTAATGGAAGAAATATTGAGGTTTACAAAAGAAGGAAGCATTGCTGAAGTGTATCTAACATAGTACAAGACACTAGTAAGTTGTCTAAGATATTTTACTTCTACTAGACCAAAGAGGATCTACATCGAATGAAAAATCACTGATAGTATATTCCATTCAACATCAGCAGAATTTCAGCTAATGAGATATATAGCGAGGAAGACGCTAGCGAGGAAATAAAGAGAACTTATGGTTGTACCTTTCATTTGGGATCGTGAGTTTTTTCTTAGCATTTGAAGAAGTAACAAGTAGTGACTTTGTCCACTGTAAAAGATTAATATATTACGACGACGTATTATGCTACTGAGGCAGTTTAGCTGCATCGGAAGTTTGCTAAGTTACACCACAATAAGAAACATGCAACGAATATCAATTGGATAATCAGCTAGTATTTATTTTGTCAATAAATATCTTCTTTCATTAAAAACCAAGCACAATGACACCATGTATCACTACATTAAGGATCTAGTGATAGATGGCGAGAATGTGCTCGAAATGGAATATTATAGGGGGGGGGGGGGGGATGTAGCTGACATATTCACGAAACCGTTAGAATTAAATCAACATCTAAATAATTATGTTTTATTATTAGTTATTTGATCATGTACTTATTCTGATTAGAATTAAGTTATTATGATGATTAATATAATCATTAGAACATAATTTTTATGTAATCAAAATTATGTATAAAGTGTTTTAATTAATGTAATATGCAACTCGTAATATAATATAAATGTATGTATACACTAAAAAGAGTGTGAAATTTAATATACTACCTCCATTATAAATTCGTTTAAAAATTTGTTTAATTGGACGGAAATGAGAATGTGTCGGTCTGTTTGACAGTTAGTCTAAATCTAATCTAAATCTAAATCTAAATATAATCTAATCTAAATCTAAATCTAAATATTATACTAATTTTGGTGTTAACCTCTTAAAATTGTAATCCTAAATGTGCCACCTGTCCAAAACGGCATCGTTCAGACCATGGCTTCATCTATTCTCCTAGTGTCGGCGCTGCACCCACTCAAATTTGGAACTCTAATGCGAAAACGACGTCATTCTACCATCGTTTCATCTAATCCTGCTGGTGTCAGTGAGAATCAGTCTAAGAGCTTGACACGTCACCTCATCTTAAACGACTTTACTCGGCAAAACGACGACGCTGCTTCTGAAGAACAGTTGAATAAGGAGGAGTTCAACCGACTGACTTAACGTGAGAATATCAATCGAAAGAAAGGGAGTTCAACAGACAAAAATTTCAACACCTAATATTAATACACCCTGCGCATGCCAAAATCGCTCGAGGTAAGATGGTCATCATCTGGAATGTGCACTCTAATTATCCACCGAAATTGATAGATATCTCCGACCTCTGACCTCAGCCTTCCATTTCAATAATCGAGCATCGAACATCGGATCTTAAAAACGCACCAGAAATTAGGGGATAACTCAGAGTTCCGACCTCAAACCACCACCGGAATTGATTTGCTCTCGTGCGTCTGTTTCCTTAGCCTTCCACCCTAACCCACTTGATTAATTGGTGTAGCCAAGACAGAGGATCTGAGAGTAACGTAGCGTTAAGCCGATGGCTGAACATGGAAGATTTTTACGCTCCGCCTCACTCCACCTTCATCCTCTATTGGCCATCAGTGCCGCCTCCCCTCTCAGTCTGACGTCACTTCGACCCAATCTACCGCAAGTCGGAGATAGAAATCCACCGGTACCTTCCCTCTCTACGTCAGCCGTACATGCATATAATCACCGGCAAATCCACAATTATTAAGAAGATTGTAGAAATTCACCATTTACATGTGGAATGTGGAAAAGATAGAGAGTATTGCAGTTCTACCTTATCTCACAACTGTACTCTTGGGAATAAAATGATATAGCTGTATTCCAATTTTTCTATGGGCCGGGCAAGCTATAATTATGATTCTCTATTTTTTCTTTACTTTAATATTATTGCTATGAACACACGTCCTTCTTCCATGATTTATTCAACAATCCTACTATATTCAAGAGTACACATATAGTAAATAAAATGAAATAATATTATTTAGTGACACAAATATATCTGCTGTGTTTAAAGGTTATAATCGTCGGTTACTTAATAGGAAAACACTACATGTTCAAGGCTAGAACTTTAGAAATTATTTTAAACATTTTTTTTTTTAATTTAACTATGTGTACTTATCTAATTTAATCAAGCAATATTTTTTTTAAATGGCTACCCACTTAGTTAAATAATTACCAAAATTAAGTTTAAAGCTTAAAAAAAATATTAGTTTTGAATAATACTATTATTCTTGCCAAAAAATCATTGAAGAATAATTTAGCGTATGTCGAGGTTCTTAATTCAAAGGTCTACAATTTCGACAGAAAAACAGTCGACTTAATTACATCCGACCCCTTTTTTCTATTTACAAGTTCATATTTATTATTAAATAATTCAATAAAAATATATCTTTATATATGATTATAAATATATCTATACTTTTAAACAAATGAGGTATAAAAGAAATCAATTGGTCCTTTAAAACTTTGATAGATATTAAAAAAAAATCTGATATGTGATACGTATATTAGAGAATCCACAATGGTATTACATAGTATTACTTAAATGTGGTTTCAATATTTTTTATATGTAAATTGCATAATAACGTATTACAGTTGTTTTACATAGAATTCTTTAAAAGTGAGACCCAGTGGTTTTTACACAACATATTCCTTAAATTTAATACACTATGTTGCCATATCATTACTTTTTTTATAATTAATTAATTCATTTTATAATTAATGCTAATATGTTATTGGTGATTTTTGAAAGTTTAATAATAAAATATATTTAGAAAACTCAGTTTAGTAAAACTATTGGAGAACAAATATTGTTTACGTGTGTCTTAACTGTAAGCATTTCATAAAAGATACATAAATACCTATATACAATATACATAAATACCTATGCGGAAAGTTTAAAGAATGCAAATTATGTAAAACCATTTTTTATGCTCTTAGATTGAAAAAAAAAAATGAGATTATTATTATTTCATGAAAACTTATTTTATAATACAATTAAGATTTATATAGTAAGTTACCCGCGCTACGCGCGGGAACAGCAATTAGTGTGATTAAATTTGACATTGATACAGTAGCAAAATGTCTCCAGTTATACATCAATTCAGTTCCTACGACCCCAACAAACTCAATACCTAATGTCAACTATTGTGCAACAAAGCATCTAATTAAAGTCATTACGTTCAATTAATTTCCAATTTAATATCATTATTCAAGAAAAATACCTGAAGTTAATATGTAAATCCTCATACACTTTTAGGCAGAATTCAGGTTACAAGCCACTAATTAATTATTCATCCATCTTTGCATATGTGCTTTACATTTAGCTAATAGATATAAAAACATCAATTATTTATTTGATTTGATATCTCTTTTACAGCTTGATTCAGTAGTTGGAGGTGTTGGGTTGCTTTTTCTCTCGTGGAAGTTTTTTAATTTCATACTGAAAGCCATACAAATCATGCGAAAAGAGATGTTCTTCAAAAGGAATGGCGGTATCTTGCTGCAGCAACAGCTCTCATCACCCGAAGGTGCTGTTGAGAGAAACAAGCTATTCAATTCAAATGAGTTAGAAAAGGCAACCAACAACTTCAACAAAGATAGAATACTTGGACAAGGAGGCCAAGGGACCATCTACAAAGGAATGATGACGGATGAAAGAATCATTGCTGTTAAGAAGTCCATGGTAATTGATCAAGGAAAATTAGAAAAATTTATCGATGAGGTTCTAATTCTCTCGCATATCAATCATAGAAATGTGGTCAAATTATTGGGGTGTTGTTTGGAAACGGAAATTCCTATTCTTGTTTATGAGTTCATTCCAAATGGAACTCTTTATGACTACCTCCATGTGTCGAATGAAGAGCTCACCCTAACTTGGGATATACGTCTTAGGATAGCCAAAGAAGTCGCAGCAGCTCTTTCGTACTTGCACTCTACAGCGTCCATACCCATATACCACCGTGATATCAAGTCTACCAACATACTCTTGGATGAGAAATGTCGAGCAAAAGTTGCAGATTTTGGGACTTCAAGGTCAGTTTCGTTGGATCAAACCCATATGACAACATTGGTGCAGGGTACATTTGGATACTTGGACCCAGAGTACTTCCAATCAAGTCAATTTACTGATAAAAGTGATGTGTACAGTTTTGGGGTGGTTTTGGTCGAGCTTTTAACTGGGCAAAATCCAATATCTTCATTACGAATACAAGAAGGTAGAGGTCTCGCCTAATACTTCACGATCATGATGGAAGAGAAAAAACTGTTTGATATTCTTGATCCTCAGATGGAATTGGAGGGTAATGTGGGGAAGGAGATCGAGACTGTAGCTTGTATCACAAGGAGATGTTTGAATTTGAGCGGCAGGAACCGACCTACCATGAAAGAAGTAGCAATGGTTTTAGAGGGAATAAGAAAAACCACCGAAGATATTGAACAGAATATGGAACAAATTAGATTTATCAGTAGCATTCTACCAAGTGAGATAAGTGAAATTGATGATGATATGCCCACATCAACATATTCTGAAGTCGTTGGTCGTTTTTCCTCCATGTCGGATGTCGATCCTATGATATATGGCCATACTCGGTGAAAGCTCAACGAAGGCTATTTTATGGACTTCTCTTTTTTTATTAATTGATCTATTGGTATTTTAATATTTGTGTTAAGCTAGTTATTACGTTTAATTGTGTTTGTTAAGGTGCTCTATAATTTTTGTATGCTAATTTTGGAAGTTCGGGTGCTAGAAAAGGGCTAGGAACTCTAGCTAGTTCTTCTTATTAGTTAATGGTTGTTGTATTAGTAGAACTAGAGCATTTTAGAAATTGTACAGTATTCTGCGAAACTTGTTCTTTGTTTAGTTATGCTGCCAATGCACTTTCAATATATAGTTAAAAATTAAATATCGCCTTAATGTACTCTACCTTGACCAATCATCCTCCTCAGCCTAAACAATTATAACCATTTCATTTTAAGACAAACCCCAGTTATATAGATGTTTGCTCTTAGTTGCCATGTTGATTTTGGTTTGGCACAATGTGAAATTTAATATATACATCTAATAGAGAAAACACATAAAAGTTCCACTATGAATACAAAGATATTTTGATCATCACTTCAGATAGAAAGAGACATTAACATAAAATATTACAACACAGAAAATCCATTAAAAGATGAATCTATTAAAATTTCATTAGATATCGGAACTTGGTTGAATATCCGAAGTCGAATTAGTGTCGCTTATAGCTTCGAACAATTGGTAGGCTTCTGGGAATGATTTTTGACTTGTTCCATCTACTTGATGATCATTGCTATTTTGTGGAAATCCCCTTATACTCTCTAACTTGGTTGCAACTTCTCTCATTGTAGGTCTATCCCTTCCATTTACATGTAGGCATCTTCTCGTAAGATTAGCTACAATTTCAATCTCCTCTCTTACAGCTTGCTTAGCAACTTCTTTGTCAATAATTTCAAAAAGGCGATTATCTCTCCGAGAGTGCAAGAAATATGCAACCAAGTTTATATCCTCTCCTTCTCTTAGCGACGAGATTGGTTCTTGTCCAGTTAAAAGCTCAACAAGAACCACTCCAAAGCTATACACATCGCTTTTGTCTGTGTATTGGCTTGATTGATAGTACTCCGGATCTAAATAACCAAATGTTCCTTGGACTAATGTCGTTAAATGTGTTTGATCAAGAGAAACTGTCCTAGAGATTCCAAAATCCGCAACCTTTGCTCAGTAAGCCTCGTCCATTAGTATATTTGTGGATTTGATGTCACGGTGATAAATAGGTATAGAAGATGCTGAGTGCATATATGAAAGAGCTCCTGCAACCTCTATAGCGATTCCCAAACGCGCATCCCATGTCAAAGGAAATTCATCATTCGAATGGTGAAGATAATGATGGAGAGTCCCGTTGGGAATGAACTCATAAACCAGAAGAGGAACGTTTGTCTCTAGACATACTCCCAACAACTTAACGATGTTTCTGTGATTGATTTGTGAGAGGATGACAACTTCATTGATGAACTGTTTAACATATGCATCATCCATTTCCTTGGATTTCTTCACTGCAACAGTAATTGTATCTTTTAAAGTTCCCTTATAAACAGTGCCTTGGCCCCCTTGACCAAGAATTCGATCCTTGTTATACTTGTCAGTAGCCTTACGCAACTCTTTTGAACTGAATAATTTACCATGTTGAACATTACTGTCGCCAGAAAAGTGTTGCTGTAGTATAATACCTCTGTTGACACATTCCTTAAACAACTTCTTCTTAAGTGTTATTTGATTTCTCTTCTTGATCCATTTGTATAAGAACCATATGGAAAGAACAACGAGTATGAATGGTGCAATCGCAATCCCTACATCTGCAATAATATTTGGGAATTAAACAAATGTAAAACGACAGTTATATCGAAATAATTATATGATAAAAATGTGCAAAATGAAGAGATGATAGTCATTCTTACAGAAGCCTATAACCGAAAGTTGCGGGATCAGACCGATTCCCCAATTACCAGAGTAGTAGCCCCCTTGTCTGTTATGACACTCTCCTGGTAGGCATTTCTTATCTTCTGCCTGTAATCGAGGATCTTCACATTCATCGATGTCTACATAGCATAAGAAATAAAATTGAAAAATAATTAGTTTTTATTTTCAAAAGTTAAAACTACAGAATAAACCTCAGAGTCTCTCATCTATATGACATGTATATATCTTTTCAGTATTTTACAAAAAAAAAAAATATTTAATATTTGTTACCTCATTTATCTAAAATTGTTGATTATCAGTACACATTACTTCACTCACCCAGTTTGGAGCCTCGCCCCACCCCCCGCTTAATGCAAGGTTGTTTACCTGGTTAGTGAGGCCATATAACTGGCACAAGCTTGGGCAATACAGGCCCTATAGGTCACCCGGAAGATCAAAACGTTAGATCTGTAATGAATCAATTGGCCAAGCCATGAAAGTTACCCAGGATCGGACTCATGCTTCACATGGTCTCCTAGACCAGGTGAATAATAGGTCAGGTTGAACCTCTAATGATCTCACAATTACATCTGATGAAAAAGGAGATGAAGAAAATGTTGACGGAGGAAATTAACTTCAGATTGAAGATGAGCAACATGCTCAAGAAGATCTCAAGAAATAAGAAGAATAAGAGGAGCTGGAAGACTATCAATGTTCACCAACAGAAGTTGATACTGGACCTTAACTGGAATGGAACAGAATCCCCAGACCAAACAGGAAACTCAGATACTTCGATGATTATGAGATCAATGGTATTGAAAATAGAAGGAATGATCCTGATTTCATAGTTTATTTCTGTCTATTTGCAGACTGTGACCCTCTTACTAATGAATCACCTAGCAAAAACGAGAACTGGAAGAGGCGTTAGGAAATTAAAAATGGGGAGCGATTCTAAGCCCACTACATAAGCCCACTGAGTTTCCATACTCAAACCAATTGGTTGTAGTATGAATAGGACAATAAGCTTATATAGTGTTCCAACTCTTTAATCTAACTGATGTGGTACAATCCAGCCACATGTACACTTAACAATCTCCCCCTTACATGTGAGTGCACCATAGCTCCCCCTTAACCGGAAGTCTACGCACATCTAACTCCACCTTAATCAGAAGTCCGACGGCAAACCATTGAATTTTCAAACCAGCCACTCGAACGACCACGCCATGCAACGAGTCAAGTCACAAACTAGAAACAGCATGAACCACGTGTCACCGCCCTTACCGACACTCACCACTTTGTGCCCTCCCAGACTTCCCCGGACCGAGCTATCGGCTCTGGCACCAGTTGTTGGGAGATTAAAACTAGGGAGCGATTCCATGCCCACTATATAAGCCCACTTAGGTTCCATACTAAAACTAATTGGTGAGATTCAATTGAGAAAAACAAAACATGGGAAATAGTTAGACTACCTAAAGGTCATGATACCATATAAGTTAAATGAGTATTTAAGACTAAACTTGTAACACCTCACAATTTCGGAATTATGTGAATCGAATTAAAAGTGCTAAATTCATTAAAAATAAAGAAAAATGACTTATTTATCTAAGAGGAAAAGTTGATAGACTAAAGTATAGTCTTAATGATACTTTGAGGGGAAATTAACTTTTCAGATTCTTGATTTAAACACGAGCACATAAAGGAAATTGTGATCTTCCATTATCGAAAACAATTATACTGCATGAACCAAGTATTGAACATGATGCAAATTATTAGCTTAAAATCAGCTACTTAGAGGAACCAATAATGAAAGAAGCAAATGCAGATAAAAGTAATTTTTGTGGTCAACATTTTCTTGGTTTAGAATAAACCGCAAGAAGAAGAAGAAAAAGGACGCACATATTGGTAATAATGGAGATGGAGGCAGAAACTACAAGAGAATGTATATTGTTCTATACAACAAGATCAAGGAGCTTCATCTTTAATTATTGAGGTAAGATATCTAGTCTTAAAGTGTTAAGGAAAAATGCTTTTTGAAGGAGAAACATAGATAATTGTTTGAGTACTAGATTAAGAAAAGTACCTGACATGCTTTTAAATGAGTATATATTTAGGAAATGCAGATCATTACAAGGGTCACGGTATTTGACGAAATTGAAATTAGACGATTGATTTAAAAGGATGTCGTGATTTGTTGATGTTGTCAAATTGTTGAGCTGCCATGTTTAAGGAAACGAACGACCTTTATTTAGTCGTATTATTATTAATCAAGTTATGCTGTGTTAAAGTACATTTCATAAGCTTTACATAGACATCAATATTGCGTAAGTCGGACTTGTAACGACGAAGTTATGGGCATTTGAAGTTTGTCCGTCAAATCTGTTTGGTGCTGTCGTGATTTTTAGACAGACTCGTATTAAAGTCATAAACACGTCTGTTACAACTGTACTGATCCGAAAGGGTTATAGGATATTTAAGTATGTTACGTAATGTAGAAGTATGAGGACCAAAGTAGCTCTCTTAGAAACTTTAAGGTGTATTCCTTTATTTTATTGTTGCAGATGTTAAAGTCTACGATATCAGTGTCTCTTCTTCTGTAATTGTTTTTTTATGAATGAATAAGAGTTTGAGCAGATTAGAGAGATCCCTTGCTCTCTGTCTGTGGATTCAAGGATTTTATCATGGTATCAGAGCCAGTGAGCTCTTCTTTTCAATTATCGATATGAATTCTTCTTATGTGATTGAATCATATTCTTCTTTTGATTCTACTCGATTTGTTCGATCTACTTGAGAATGGCTAGGAGCGGCAATCAAATTCTTGTTCAAGAAGCTTTGCCCAGATTTGGCTCAACTGGAATCGAAGATCTCGCATATGGAATCAGGTATATTTCATTTGCAGAAGCACAACTGATTCGGGAAAAATTGCATGAGTGTTATAGCATCGTAGATGAAAATATGAATCAAGCAATAACAAGTACTTCATTTACTGCTTTGCTTCATGATCAAATCTCCACTACTCATTGGATTATAGATAGTGGTGCTACAAATCATATGTGCTGCTGTAGAGATTGGTTGTTTGATCTTAAAGAGATCACCTCATCAACTAAGAATGTGACTCTTCCCAATGGTCATCTTGCTGATGTTTCTCACACTGGCAGTTGCTATTTTCGTGGTTTAAAACTTCAGAATGTACTGTATGTTCCAGCCTTTCAGTACAACCTGGTATCTGTTACTCAACTTTGCAAAGATCATGATTGCTCAGTAGTATTTTCCAATGGTAGTGTGGAATTACGGGGCAACTCAAGTGGGGGGATGGTCATCAATGGCAAACAAATTGGAGGGTTATATTGGTATGAAGGAGGTAGAGGAATGACATTGCAGACATAGGCTCGGGATATGCATACGCAGGTGCAAACACAAGCTCGAGATATGCAGACACAGGTTCAGGCATTGTAGACACTGCAAGCTCAGGATATGCAGACAAAGGTGCAGACACATGCTCGAGATATGCAGACACAGGTTCAGGCATTGTAGACACAAGCTCAGTCATCTTCTTTGGATGAAGTTTCACTTTGGCATATGCGTTTGGGCCACTGTCCTTTACCAAAGTTAGAGACATAAGACATCTTGTGTTAAGGACTGTTTGATTTGTCCATTGGCTAGACAAACAAGATCTCAATTCCCTGTCAGTGATAGTCATGCTGCCCTGCCTTTTGACTTAGTGCATATGGATTTGTGGGGGCCTTATAAAGTGCCTACATTGGATGGGTTTTGTTACTTCCTTACCGTGGTGGATGATTGTACTCGAACAACATGAACTTTCTTGATGAGGTATAAGGATGAAACCATTTTCCATATTAAGAATTTTCTTGCAATGGTACGAACATAGTTTGGATCATCCGTCAAAATATGTCGCAGTGATAATGGGACGGAGTTTGTGAATTCCAGTGTTAAGGATCTTTTTGGAAGTTTGGGGGTTATTCATCAAACTAGTTGTGTTGGAAGACATCAACAAAATAGGGTAGTGGAGCGTAAACATCGACACTTGCTCGAGGTTGCTCGAGCACTCAAATTACAAGCTGCAATTCCAGATAAATATTGGGGTTTCTGCATTCTCAATGCTTGCTATTTGATTAATAGCATTACCTTCTTCAGTTTTGAAGGGTCTTTCTCCTTTTGAAGTTCTTCGCAATAAAAGGTTTGATATGGAACATTTACGGGTCTTTGGATGTCTTTGTTTTGCTGCAAATTTTCAGACAACAGACAAGTTTGGTTCCCGTTCCATACCCTCTGTCATGCTAGGATACTCCCCTACACAAAAGGGGTATCGCCTTCTTAACTTACAATCTGGTGCTATATTTGTAAGTCGTGATGTGTTATTCCCATTCAAAATGGGTTCCACACAGTTTGATTCTTTCAGAGATCATCCTGAACCAGTTGAGTCTTCACCTGTGCTGACACAACATTCATCTGTGCTGACAACACCAACTGAACTTTCTCCTGTGTTGCCACAACATTCAGATATGTAAACACACCCCACTGAGCATTTACATGTGCATTCACCAGTGTTGACACAATCAACTGAACATTCCTTTGGGCAGTCCCCCATGTTAACACGGTCTTCACCTGTGCATTCATATGCACCTTCTCCCACAGGTTCATCTGTAAAGTCTATCACTCTTCCCTTTGAAGGTCCACTTGTAGACTCTTCTCAAAATTTAGATGGAGTTGTTCAGGATCAACTACGTCGTTTTACAAGATCTCGACATCCTCCACGGTGGTCATCTGATTATGTCTTCAACAACGGGAATTTGGATTATTCCAATTTCTCATCTTCTTATAAATGTTTTCTCAATGAGATTGGAAAAATTCATGAGCCTTTGACATTTAAAGAGGCTGTTAAAGATGTGCACTGGATAGATGCAATGAAAGCTGAGATTCACGCTCTTCAGGACAACAACACTTGGGACATAGTTGACTTGCCTCATGAAACACAAGCTATTGGATGCAAATGGGTATATAAGGTGAAGTATAATCCAGACGGTACACCTGAGAGGTACAAGGCACGTCTCGTGGCAAAGGGATACACACAAAAGGAAGGAAAAGATTTTACTGAGACATTTTCTCCCGTGGTCAAGATGGTCACAGTGAGAGTTATTTTGAGCTTTGCAGCTGCTCGTTCTTGGCCTATTTACCAGTTAGATGTAAATAACGCATTTCTACAAGGAGATCTTACAGAGGAGGTGTACATGGAGATTCCTCAAGGTTTTGAGTAGGCAGTTAGTACAACAAAGTTTAGAAAACCTGTTTGTCGACTCCTAAAGTCCCTTTATGGGCTCAAACAATCTTCTCGACAGTGGAACATCAAATTAACTCAGTCGTTGATTACAAATGGCTATGTGCAAAGTAAGTACGACTATTCTTTGTTTAGTAAATTCTGTGGGGACAAGCAAGTGCATCTATTGGTTTATGTGGATGATATCCTTATTAATGGATCAGGTGAGGACATGATCAGTGAATTGAAGAATGTTCTCAGTTCACATTTCAAGTTGAAAGACTTGGGAGTTTTGAAATATTTCCTTGGTCTTGAAGTAGCACGATCACGTGAAGGGGTAGTTCTTAATCAATGCAAATATGCACTTGAATTGATTGAAGAGGCGAGTCTAGTTGATGCCAATGGAGCAGCTACTCTAATGGAACAAAACTTCAAGTTCACTTCAGTGGAGTATGACAAGCATTTTGGTCTTAATTCCGATGATGAACTTCTTGGTGATATAGAGTCTTATCGACGTATTGTTGGAACACTTCTTTATTTAACCATGACAAGACCATACATCTCCTACTCTGTTCAGACTTTGAGTCAATTTGTGCACGCCCCTAAGAAGTCTCACCTTGAAGCAGCCAAACGTGTTGTTCGCTACATTAAGACAACACCAGGACAAAGCATTCTCTTTGCAGCAAATAACAAGTTAAATTCTATGGAGGCGTATTGTGATAGTGATTGAGGAACTTGTGCAGTCACACGCGATAATTGCAGGGTACTGCATAAAGCTCGGGTTAAGTATGATCTATTGGAAATCAATGAAACAACCAATTGTGTAATGCTCAAGTGCTGAAGCAGAATACAGGAGCATGAGAATGGCTGTGACAAAAGTTGTGTGGATTAAAGGATTGCTGGAAGAACTGCAGGTCCAAGTTTCTTTTCCGGCAGCTTTGTATTGTGATAACAAAGCGGCTATACAAATAGCAAGAAATCCAATGTTCCATGAGCGTACCAAACATATAGAGATCGATTGTCATCTTGTCCGAGCAAAGTTAGAAGACGGTACTAATCTTCCAAGTCATGTTGATTCCGAGGATCAAATTGCCGATATTTTGACTAAAGCACTCCCTCGTTCACAACATCATGTTTTCCTGAAAAGGTTGGGCGTTGTCAATTTGTTTGAAGGAATAAAAAAGGAAGAAGATTGAAGATCGGGGGGAATGTAGAAGTATGAGGACCAAAGTAGCTCTCTTAGAAACTTTAAGGTGTATTCCTTTATTTTATTGTTGCGGATGTTAAAGTCTACGATATCAGTGTCTCTTCTTCTGTAATTGTTTTTTATGAATGAATAAGAGTTTGAACAGATTAGAGAGATCCCTTGCTTTCTTTCTGTGGATTCAAGGATTTTATCACGTAAGCTTTCCATTGGTATAAGGATCACGAAAAACCGAGTTACATGGAAAAAGATATGAACCTTAGAAGTTGTCCTTCAAATTTGTTTGGTCATTTTGTACAGTGCTATTTGATGACAAAAAAGACATAGTTTCAGTTTTCTTTTGGGAAAAAAACGAATAGTGCATAATTGAAGTAAATTGGATAAGCTTTTCGTGGACATAAATATCGCTTAGAAAGGACTTGTTTTGATGAGGATATGGTCTTTTAAAGTTGATATGTCAATCTGAAATTCTGCAGTTAACAGACACGAGTGCAGCTGCTTCTTGAGACTAATTCTAGTGAACCTAACATCGGATTAGTGTTCCGTTTGAGTCATTGAAATCATAACTGAATAAGGTATCTTTGGTAAATTATTCAGAATATTTAGAGCGTTTAAGTTAGTCAAATATATGTTAATCTAAGATTGACTCGGATACTTATGATGGTTGACAATAGTTCTATTATTTCCGATACATGGTTGAGTGTGCGGTCACAATTGAGTATATTCACATCAAGAGTTACATTGATACATGGTATTCAGTATTATAGGAATATGATACGTCGATCGGATTTGATCTACGTTATGGTTACGAGTTGGGGGCCTAGTACGGAGTTGTAGTGTTTCGAATTCAGCGTTTGAAGTAAGTGATCCGAACCTTATTTCTACTTTTATAAATGCTCACAAAATATTTTATGCATATAAAGTTTCATGCTTTTAAAAAAGAGGATCAAGTATTGAAAATCTGCATCAAAATATGATTTTGTATGAAAGTGTTTCGATGCGTAACAGTTTGACGTATTTTATTTGAAGATGATTAAATGATATCGTTTATGTGATTATGTTATTAAATGTGATTTGATAAGAAAGTGTCTCATGTAAATAGACGATTGGATATGTATATATGTATGTAATTTGGATTTGGATTTGGATTTGTTTGACTGAGACATTTTAGAAAGGCGTTTTGTTTGGGATCAACGTCAACTACGCAAGACAACGTATCGATACAGTAAATGATCCTATTTTAGAATGATATGTCGGCCCGACCCAGCGGGAGATCTGGTGATTCCTCAACCAGCGGGAGAATGCTGGGAGCCTGTTAGGTCAAAGAGGCGTAGCGCATGAGCCATCTCATCGAAAATGTTTTAAAGGAGTTTTCGATACGTTTTGATATCCCTTTAAATTAATCATTTTTAATGTGATTATGAAATCATTTTCAAGTTTTAATCAGCATAATTATGAAATGATGCATCAAAGGTTTGTTTGATTTGTTATTGATTAGAAATATGTTTTAAATGATACTTGATCCGGTAGGGTTAATGTTATGATTACTTACTAGGTTGTTCTCGCAATATAACCCCCAACTCAATCCACAGTATAAGGATAGTATATTATCAATTGTGGGATTTGAAAGTAGAGAATGAAGAAGACGGTTGAGTTATCAAAGTGCGCAGCGGAAGCTTCTTCAGAAAGGTATCTTTACATATTGTTGATATATGCTTATGGATGTTAATTTGGGTATCAGAGTTTACGATTAGAGCAATTTGGGCTTAGATATTTAGTTTAGTTAATTGGATCATTAGTAGTTATCTTCCCTAACTTCTAGGGTAGATTGCGTGACAAAACTAAAAGAAAATAGAGAAATATACAAAGTTAAAAGCTAGGTTAACAGCTAAAAGATATAACAAGCTTATGGGATAGACTATATTGAGGTATTTTCCCTAGTAGGCTACATACAATTATGACCATCATAGCCTTAGCAGTTCAGCATGGTTGGGTACTATATCAGTTAGATGTAAAATCTACTTTTCTCTGTAGTAAACGAGAAGAATATGTGTTTGTAGAACAGCCACCAGGTTTTGAGCTCAAAATGAAAGAAAAATTATTTTATAAACTGAGTAAACTCTTTATGGATTGAAGCAAGCACCTAGAGTCTGGTACTGCAGATTAAAGTCTTATTTACTGAAAAAAGGATTTGAAAATAGTCATTGTGAGCACACTTTGTTTATAAAAAAAAAATAGAAGCAACTATTTTTAGTGGTTTGTGTGTATGTCTATGACCTAATCTACACATGTAAATGTTCCAGAATGTAATTAGAATTCAAAGAAATGATGATGAAGGAATTTAAAAAGACAGATCTTTTTAAGTTACATTACCTTTTAAGGCTTGGAATTAGACCGAGGGATAGTAGGATCATTGTGTGTCAAAAGAAGTACGTTAGGATGTGTTAAAAATGTTAAAGCTTCAGAATTTGAATTATGTAAGCACACTTGTTGAGGTAGGACTTAAAATCACCGATGAAGGAGCGGGTAATGAGGTTGATAACACATTTTATAAGCAACTTATAGGTAGTTTAATGTATTTGACAGCTACAAGGCCAGACATCCATTTTGCAGTAGGCCTGGTGTTTAGATTCATAGAGAAACCCACTAAAGCTCATCTCTTTGACGTCAAAAGAGTAATGAGATACCTACAAGGAACTAAAGACTGAGGTCTCCTATACAGAAATAGTGATAATTATGTACTGTTAGTTTGTTACACTAGCAGTGATTTTGCAGTAGATTGTAATTATCGAAGGATCACTTCCGGTTTGCTTTGATGATGACTGAGGCTGCATTGTCATGGTCCTCCAAGAAGCACCCCATCGTGAAACTGTCCAGCACCGATGCAGAATTTTGTAGCAGCCACTTTATGTGCTTGCCAAATTCTTTGGATTAGAAGAGTTTTAGAAGATCCAAAGGAGACTCGGAATAAATGAACAAGAGTTTGGTGTGATAATGATTCAATAATCAAACTATCTAGAAATCCAGTTTTCTATGGTCGCAGCAAGCACATTGATGTAAAATACTTATTCTTAAGAGATATGGTGAAGAATGGAGAAGTTGAAGTTGATTTCTTTAAAAGTGAGGAACAGATCGTAGATATCCTCACCAAATGTTTAAAAATCTTGTCTTTCTAGTATCTTAGTGAGAAATTAGGTATTTGCAACATTCTTTAATATAACACTAGGAAGTGTTTAGATTAAATGATTGATTGAAACTGTTTGTTGACGATTGACGACGAAGCTCTACTGCTTGGTGCTGTTGCTGTGGCTTTGGTGTTTCGAATTTCTATTATTTTAGTTAAGATCCGGTCCGACCGTTTTCATTAATTAAATTGGTTCACTTAACCAAGACCAGTTCAGCTTCATATTTATCTGCATCGTCGTTCATCTGCACGTTTTTGTTTTTCTGCAGAGACTCTCCTTATTTATTGCTGAATTATGTCCTTAGTTAGTGGTTGCAGATTTATAGTTTCCGTTGTAATTGCACTATTTAAGGCCTTGTAATTTTCTTTCAAGATCAAAAAGAGAAATAGCAATTTCCCTTTATTTATTTTTTTCGAGTATTTTCTGTGTTCAAGTCCTAAAATCTTTACAATGCTTAGGTTATTCCCTTAAAGTTATTAAAGTTTAGTATATATATTTATTTTATTTTCAAAATGGAACTCGATCAGTAGAGTAATTGTAGCTTGACAAATTAATATATAGTAGCAAAATAAATAATTATAGTAGCACTACTGATGAAACATATATATAAAGTAGTAGGAAAAGAAATATATATGTACCTTGACATCCATGTATAAGGTAAGGGTTACCACCATAGTGATCGCGGCAACCACACTGCATCAGAGGCGTGGTATTATGGTTGATATAATTAGTGGTTGTGCAGACGAAAGGAGAAAAGCGGTGGTTTGTGTTTGTGGATACAAGCTCGTCTCTAAACCCCATTCTAACATGACTGGAACGTAACCTTGGTTCATTACGTTGTACAGGTCTGTTTGGTTGGGTTTGAACCATGTCTTCTGGACTAAGGACGCAAATCCGCAGTGCTCACCTCTTTGCTCAAATCTCACACCGAAACCTTGTTGACTTTGAGGAGGAAGCACCGTGGAGATGCAGTAACCAAAACAAGAGCAAGAGCTGCTATTCCTCTTGGTGTAATTGGCTACCATACACTGTGTAGTGCACCCTATGAATGATGTGTCCTCAACAAATTGCAGTCTGGTCGTGATATCACAACCAAACCCGATAAAAATATTGTCGGTCTCAGAGAAGACGAACGGGCTCTGTTGGAAAGTCGCCGGAGGATCACGATTACTGGCACAGCCTGAGTTATTAGAAGAAGAGTATGTTATTGGAAAACTTACTGTAACATTGCCGTCATAAAATGATTGGGGTTTTGGTGCAGCAGTACTAGTACTGTAATAATCATAAGAGCTTATCCGAGGCAATGAAATGCTAAGCACCTCCAAGTTGAGCTTCTTCAATCGGGGTCGCGGCACGGTGTCATTCAACAGGCACACAATCTCATACCACTCATCTAAGAAACAACCGCGCCCAATACCGAATGGGAAAGGAAGGTGTACCTTTCCACATGCATCCCTACAGTTTGGTTTAGCTATTGGGTGTTGTAATTGTGCAGAAGCTTGTGAGAGCGCTTCAAATGAAGCAAGAAGCAATAGAAAATAAAACAATAACTTCATCACACCCATATTTGACATACTCTTACAAAAGAAAAAGCTTTGAGCTCAGTTTATATTTTTTCAAGTCAAGAGAGCTCTATCTCTCTCTCTCTATTCGTTTTCATGTCCTTGTCATAAAATTAGGTCAGTCGTGCTCTGTTGTAATCGCTAGGAATATACATGACATATACATGAAAGTCAAAGTGGGCTTAGTCAGATGAAGACAATGTGAATGAATCAGCTCACACCCTCTCCAATGTAATCGCATAGGGGAAAAAGTATGTCAAACATGCAACATGTTTGAAAAAGATGGTTTTATGGAACAATATGTATTAAAATGTACAACATGCTTACAAAAGATGTTAAAATGACATACCGTCCACTTGTTATCAATAGTCTCATTAAGTGGACACGTGCGGAACACATTTTTAGAAAAAAATAATAATAATTAAAACAAGAAATTAATTTATACATATCATATGGGTGGATTTAGATAATAATAATAATAATCATTGTTATTTAAAAAAAAAAAACGTGATCTGCACGTATCCACTTAATGAGACTAGTGACAATAAGTGGACGATACGTCATGTTAAAGTCGGTCAGCCATGTTAATGGGGGATGCCCATTTTGGGCCTCCCATGTCAATTGAGATTTTAGGCCTAGCCCAAAAACCTTAATATGACTTATCCTAATTTCTTAGGAACATGGATTTAATTAATGGGCTCCCAATTACGGTGGCCCATAGTCCAAATACTAACATTATTGATGTAAAATATTTGAGAGAGTCATAGGCGCCGTGTCGCACGGTTCGTAGCATTTTCAATGCTTAGGATATGCGTAGCATCACTCATGTACATCATCTCAAATAGAAACTGACCAGGACCTAAACCTCGTGTTGTTAATCTATATCATTCCCAGCTAGTTATATCTGATTGATATATATCAAGATCATAAATCTCGATTCCAATCTTTTAATGCACGTCGGGGTCTTCAAAGAGTGCTTTGAATCCATTAGTCACGATTTTCTAGTAGAAAATTAAGTACACTTGTTTCGAGGAATGTTGAAGACTATTAGATCTTTTTAGAAGCTCATAAACTTTTGTTCATTACCCGGTTGGAAAAAATCCCTCCAGCTTCTTCATAAATATCTCTTCTTCCGACATATAATGATGGAAGGACGTCTTTAACATCCATAAGACACAATCAAATATTCAATCTAGTCGCGAAACACAAATATAATGTGTGTCGTATAATTCAACTCTGTTGATTAGTAAAATTCAACAAGATCAATTCTATGTCGCAAAATATAACTTGTATTTATCAACCTAACCTTAAACCTTTCTATACTCCCTTCCGATGTAAGTTCTGTATTCAGGGCCCACATAGTCCCAATCATCTTACATCATCTAGGGAGGATAAAGTAATTCCAGTACATGGTTCAGGTTCATTAAATGCAGCTTATTTCTCGTTGCTTTTATCTAATTAGTTCTCTGATTTCCTTCCAATGCTTCTATGTCAGTTATCGTTGCATCAACTGATATTAGTTCGTTGATATTACCCCATGTGATTTGGAAAACCTATTGGGTATATATTTACATCAGGAACTACGTTCCAGGTTTAGAGAGATAGTAGTTTTCGACGTTACTCTCCCACTGGCCAGAATAAGATTACTCCCACTACGTACATGAGAATATCGGCTGCTACTGGACAATGCGCGATTACTCCCACTCGCTTGTGGAGCCTTTGAAATTTGATCACCTATACTTCGGATGGCAGTGCATGAAGTGCGCGTCCCAATGTTCAGGTTCGAATTTCTTTTATTAGTCGAAATATTTTAAGTGATTGGTTTTGGATGATACGTACCAACAAGCTGCATATTCAGTCTAGCATTTAAAACGGTGTCGGGTAATGTACTTTAGAGTTTGTTTGGTAACGGGGATAGTTAACCCCTATAAATACCAAACCATTACTCTCATTTGAAGGTTAACCACTCTCTCTCTCTACTTATACGTTATTCATTTATCGCTCTAGAATCGGTCATTACTTGAGAGTCAGAGTGGGTTTACCGGGCAACGCCCCGGTCACCCTTATTGTAGGTTCTCGAGAACGTGAAGCAACTGAAAGATAGTAGGGAGGGTAACGGAGATCGAGCCCATCAATGCAAGATCCAACATTGGCGCCATCTAGTGGATTCGAATTAAAAGCCGTCGTGTATTCTCTGAGATCAATGGCTACAAGTAAAACATGAGGTGGTGGAGGATCACAACGACCATGCCCATAAATGAACACGCCAAGGGGGGATACTACTGTAAGCATATGGTAATGGGCGTCGTAATTGGTAGCCCATAATATGTATAGTTTACCTAATGAACATGGGTAATTGGGCTAGACCTAAATCCCAATTGACATGGGAGACCCAAAATTGGGCCTCCCCAAATACATAGGCCGGCCGAAATATATAAGGAGGATAAAGTGGACTTTTGTCCACTTTACTCCTCCTATAAATAAGAGGTGTTAGGGGATTTTTAGGGTTAATCACAATTCCCTCATTAGAGTGTTTTATAGAGAAAAACCCTCCCCCCATAAACCCCTAGTTCGGCCGAACCATATCCCTCACCAAGGGTGTGCCAAATTGCCTTCAAGCAAACTCTTCAGAGATCTGTCCCCGCGCCAAGAATCGATCAGAGGCTTTGTTGTGGAGCTTGCACCACATAGGGCTTCTCTAACAAGAACCTCTACGGGTCCCGACCGAAGGATCGTGAACTCCCTCCTAAGAAGATCTTGGATCTAAGGATCATCTCAAAGGTATGTGTGAAACTTCCGCTGCGTAATTCCAGTTACTAGCATGTACCTGATTTAAGTATCCGTAGTGATTACTCCCCGTAATCTAACAGTGGTATCAGAGCCTGTGTTAGGAGTTCATGATTTTGATAAATTGGTGTTCTTGAAAATTTAAATTGAAAACCGAAAATTTTAAATTTAAATTTAAATTTAAAAATTTTCGATATTTGTGGTTGTTGGTAAAACCGAAATTTTCATGATGTTCTTGGTTAATTTGATGTTCATGATCTTCAAGAAAAGTGTAATATTTATCAAAATTAAACATTGGATTGTTGATCTTATTAAAATTTGATCTTGAAATTTGACCAGTTGTTCCCAATTTGATGTTCTTGGCCGAAACCCTAGTGATTTACAAGGTAAAATTTTTAATTTTCTTGGTCTCCAAGCAAGGAAATTTCGGCCACTATTAAAATAATATCGTTTACCATATTTTAATTTTTTAATTAAGGTAACAATATATCTATAATTGGGAGTATAAGGATAGATTCACATAAATATATAGAAATAGATATCACTATCAATATATCTAAATATTTAATAAGGTTAAAGATATTATTGATAGATTTTAATTACCTAAATGATTGAGAAAATATATTGTTGATATATGTTCCCTATTTAAGATATCGACAATAAATAAATATATATATTATATAGTAGCCGAATTTTTTACATATATATATATTGTTAATTGATTTA
The DNA here is from genome assembly GCA_036873135.1 of Clarkia xantiana subsp. parviflora. NCBI lineage: Eukaryota > Viridiplantae > Streptophyta > Magnoliopsida > Myrtales > Onagraceae > Clarkia > Clarkia xantiana. The sequence goes on from JAPTYO010000001.1 coordinate 17,883,079, forward strand.
ATCTTATAGATAGAATCTTGGCAATAAATATATATATGTCTAGATATGGCCGAAATATATATATATTTAATATTAGAAATTATTTTATATAATTAATGTTACTTGGTGGTTAAGTTAATTATTTTTGGACTTTAAAACCCTACTTGGGCCACAAGTAAAATTTTTGGCCCAACCTTTTGAATTTTTTAATTATTGGGTCGGTCCAATATATATTAAACCGGGACGGATTTAAATCGAACCGAGTTTTCTCAATCGTTCGACCTAATCGGGTTGTTTCGAACCGGGGTAATTAAGTGGATCTAACCGAATAGGTTTTGTGTATTGAACCGAACCAAACCCTAATATTTTGGACCGGTTCGGTCCGAACCGGATTTTCTGAACCGGACCAAACCAACCGAAATTGACTGATCCGAAATGTTTTTCAAAACCGAATTCAAGTCAATTAAATAAAATAGGGTGGTCAAGTTTTAAAATCCAAATGTTTCTGAACCTCTAAATGGACTACACAGTGCTCAAAGGGTTGCTAACCTTTATGCCTTGTTTCGGTTATGGGGATGGATCTCGGGATTACATGTTTTTGGAACTTAATTAATTAGAGGGCTGAATTGCAATTGTTTATTATTCAATATATATTAATTGCATGTTGTGAGCGGAGCCCTGGTTAAATATATGGAATGCACACTAGGATAGACATGTTGGGATGGTTGGAAATGCCTAGGATTCATGTCTAGAATGTTGCGTAATTGATTATAAGCATGAATTCCAAATCAGCCCCTAAAGTTTAAAATTATTTTAAAACTGAAAATCAATCGCTAAATATGTATTATTGTTGTGGAATTTTCATGTTTGACACGTATGCTAGAATGTTTGGGATGTAGCCGCATTTGATAATTTACCTGGAAGTAGAATTATGTATGCAAGCATGAGTTCCTCGGAACATTAGACGCATGACGCGTAAGCATGAATGTTATTTGTTTGATGAATGTTACTTGCGTATGATAATTTACATGTTTAGTAGAATTATATATGCATGAGTAAATTCATCAGAATATTTTCCAAAATAAAAAGGGCCTTGGGAAAACCAAGATCGGGTATGCTTGTTTTAAAATTTCCGTTCCGATAATTTGCGATTAAAACCGTTTTAAAAGACTGATCTATTGGATTGAAAACGGCGATAATGTGAACTCTTTCACAGACATCTTCCATTGGTTTACTGGTGGTTGGTTGGTTAGATGACTGAGGAATCATTATTTTTCGGATCAATCTTAATAGATATCTGATGTATGCAATTCTTTCTCAAAATGTTATTGTCTACCTAATTTTGCATAACCATCAATGTGTTAGTTTTCACGGCTGACCCGGTACAGTTCTACGAACCACGCAATCTGGACGGCATGGATTACGATGCCTGGAGAGATAATGTTATGGATCTTCTGATCGTTGTGAATCTTGACGGTCAGGTCAATCTGACGGCGGATCGGCTGAGCTTGGACGAATACAAAAACCCACATGAAAGCATCAAAAAAAGGTTGAGGAAGGATCGAAATGCACGGGAGTTGATCCTCTCGCAGCTGTCAACTGAAGTAGAAGAAGAGTTTACACAATCCAACGCATTGCATCTTTGGTGTGCCATATACCTTCGCTTCGGTAAGGGCAAGGCCGCTGAAGCTAGAGCCTTAATGGCGGAATACTTAAGTATTCTATGTAGTGATGACGGCATAATAGCCTATCATGATCCTGCTGATGAGTTGGACGTATGGACTCGGGCTCAGAAGGTAATGAGAATGTTTCCTCTTTCATGGTTTGTTAATGAGAAAGGCCTAACGCGTTTGATCAAATCGATCAAGACGACGATAGACCTATTCGAAACAGATGAGAAAGAATGAAATTTTCCAAAGGAGCCCGAGGCATTTGATGAAAGATTCATCGGTATGCTGAAATGCTTGGCAACCCCCAGCAAAAACAAGTCTAAACGATGATCCGGTGCTTTACTCACCATGATATCAGTACCTTTTTTTAGTACATTTCGGTTAAGACATCTAGTCCATCAAGCTTCTTCATGACTGCTTCGAGTTTGAGATCTAAGACCCCTGTATTGTTCAATGTTGGTTTTTTTATTTGTTTAATGTATGAATTTGGAATACATTATTTCTGTTTCATTGAATAAAGTATTTACCTTTCGATTCGAAAAGTGTTCTGCTTATCAATATTAATAGACACTCGGTTAAAAACGGGATCGATCCGAAATAAGTAAATAAACAAATGAAATTTACATCATAAATGACAGAATCAAGTAAATCCATACATTTCCTCCTACATCTAAGTCTATGGACTAGATCATTCCATTAAGTCCATTGATTGCGTCGCTCTAAGAATTGACCGATTTAAAACTCTTCTTTATTATTACTACTCCATTGAATGAAATAAACTGTAATGATAATCATGTGCGAAACCGATTGGATTAAATTGTATTAAATTCAGAAATGAAACGATTTAACCGAATGTTAAACTATGGTAAGTTGTGCCTCGCGCAAGTGGACCTCGAAATAGGAACACATCGTTTCAAAGTATGAGTTTAATACAGAAGTGTTTAAAATGATGATGTGCTGAATTTTCGTTTGCATTCCTTCGGAAATAACTTATTGATAACGTTTACATCGGTAGAAAGTAGGCTTCGAAAGCTACTACGACCTTGTAAAAAGTATCAACTGACGCATAAAGTGAAAATGTAAAATGCTCAGTTCGGAGATGGGATAAAATCTCTGAAATAAGTTAGCAAACGAAGAAGGATAAAGTCGGTTAAACGATTTTCCTTCCGTACGCCTTGAACGATAAGTCAGGCTAAGCATTCAAATCAAATGATACACTACTACAAGCATAGTTTGTAAACATAAATGTTGTATTCATTTCGTCACACGTTCCCTATGGGATGATGAGAAAATGATTCACGTTAATGTAAAACTATGTTCCATTGTAATCGGTAAGACACGTCGCCATAAAAGCTGAAGAATGATAATGAGCTACTCATATCATTATTCGGCATTAATTTGCGCATTAAGCACGTATTTAGGATAAGAGTATGTTACTACTCTTTGAAAATACATGTTTACAGCTTAAAGACATGGTATCGTGATCGAACATATGACATTACATACTTGAGGACGAATTTTCCGATGCATTGACAGTTCAGAATAATGAGTCTTGATCAAATCAGGAGCAGGATATTACTGACATCAGGTTCCACTTAATTCGAGTGGGAGAGATTTGAACCATCAACTCAAGTGAATGACATGGTAAATGATAATGGGAACATTTTCATAATAAATCCAGTGGGAGGTCTAAACACCTACCACAAGTAATCACTGTTGTTGTTTGGACGAATCAAGTAGAACCTAATTATCATAATGCTAAACCGAGGATACCACAACTACCTATACTACCCATTGTTCCCAGTGGGAGTGATCCGACAAACATGGTTCCAGATCCTAGTGATCAAGGAATTCATCTTGGAAGTAAAATTCTGAGACCAAGAAGTCGTACAAGGAAATTTGTCGATTATGGTTAAAGCACTCCTCTTGTACCCAATAGATAGTGATGCTCCGATGAGAAGCATCATCTCGAGTGGGAGAATTGATCCTAATTGGATGAAATTCTCCGATAAGAGGCATTATTCCGAGTGGGAGAGACATTAAGACTCAAAGATGGGATAATCAAGCCTAGATGAAAGTCGAAGGCATCGAACTTCTCCAAAGAAATATCCCATCTGAAAGAGTGATAAACTCACTCTATCGATATGCATTGGAAAGACCACAAGTAGAGAAATGGAAGAAAATAATAAATGAGAGAGATCGCCTGAATGAAAGCCATTAAATTCAATAGTTTATTCACGTGCTAACCAAATGGGCTAAAGGATAAGGTGAGTCCGGAAAGAAGGCTCACCACTGATGGAAAAGGTCGAGCGATACACAGCTCGACTCGTTGCGAAAGGTTGTACCCAACTTCACGGAGAGGACTTTGACGAAACATACTCAACACCTGTGCGTAAAACCACGGTGCAGGGCCATTCATGGTCCTGGTTGCAGGTTTCGATTACGAACCTCACCAAATGAGTATAAAGACTGTATTCCTCCTCGGAAACCTCGAGGAAGAGATCTACATAGAGAAACCGGAGGGTTTTATTACTCCTGGTAACGAACGTAAAAGTTTGTAAACTCCATAGGTCCATCTACGGTCTTGAACAGTCGTCTCGGCAATGGTACCGCAATTTCCACGAGGAAATTGTAGGAAACGGATTTGTGAATTTTTATGAGGATCCGTGCGTGTATTATAAGACCACCGGGTCTAAGTATGTCATCTTAACCTTACGCGTAGACGACATACTTATTGCTATAAACGACATGAGATTAATGAATAAGTCAAAGTTCTGGTTGGCATCTGTATTTGAGATGAAAGACATGGGAGAGGCCACGTACATCTTGGGCATTAAAATTGCTAGAGATCGGGCTACCCGGGAATTGTGTATGTCTCAAGAATCCTATATCAACAAGTTGTTGAAAAGGATTAAGATTACAGGATGCCAAAATCCGTGGAAACGCCAATGTTGCTTGGGTGCGCACTGTTAGAATGTGACGACCTCAAGAACCTAGCAGAGCGTGAACAGATGAAGGGTGCGGAGTATTTGAGCATGGTCGGTAGTTTGATATACGCCATGCAATGCACCCGTCCAGATATTTGTTACGCCGTGGGCCTAGTAGCACGTTCCCTATCAGATCCTGGCCATCAACATTTAAAGACTATAAAACGATTAAATCATTATCTAAAAAGGTACTGCCGACTACGAACAGTGCTATGAGGGCAGGAAGTTAGAGTTGACCGATTACAATGACGCCGACCGTGGTGGCAATCCGGGTGATCATAAGTCCACCACTGGAGGAGCATTCCTCCTTACCAATGCCACCATTTCATGGATGAGCAAGAAGCAACCTAAGTCGCGTTGTCCACAATGGAATCAGAATACGTAGCTCTCTCTAAGGAAGCACAGGAAACGGTCTGGCTCAAAAGGCTTCTAACTGCACTGCTTGATGGTGATATTGAGAATAAACCTGTGAAGGTTTTCTCTGATAGTCAAGCAGCCATTGCGGCAGTTAAGAATTCGAAGTACCGTAGTAGGACCAAACACATTGATGAGAAATAATTTCATGCTAAATTTTAATAGTAGTAGACAATATAATCACTATAGAATACTTTTCCACCAATAACTTAGTAACGGACCCATTAACTAAACCACTACACAGGGACATATTTGAAAAGCATGTAAAACTGCTTGGATTGCGTAGGGTTTAGAAATGGAATGTATCTGTGATAGCATTTAGATATTAGAAAGAACTGCAGCTGAGTTTATGATCAATCGACGTCATAATGTTTTGATCAGTGTTTTGAAAACCGGACCGGGTCAGACCGCGAACCGGGTGTATCAGTGGTCCGGTTCTGATAATTTATAGAACTGCACAGCTGAACCGGTTTGGAAAAATAAAACCGGGTCGGACCGGATAAACCGGCACCGGTCTGACCGTAAGAGAAAAGAATGTACTTCTTTTTGTCAAGAAAAATATAAATTGGAGATAGCCGAACTCAAACCCATAACCTCATTTGAGAATAATGGCACGCTACCACTGAACTACATGACAGCTTGTTGATATAAGGATAGAAAAATATGTTATACATATTTCTAAATTCTAATCATTTTAAGCAATAAAACCGGATTGAACCGGGTTGAACCGGGTCAGACCGGGAACCAGTCATCTTTCCGGTCCAAGGCCCGGTCCGGTTTTCAAAACACTGGTTTTGATTACATCAGATTTACGTTCTATAAACTAAGTCGTTGGAGGACGCAATCATCTGCCAAACTATGTCGAATGTGGGTCTCACCTAGTCACTCAAGTACGGTCGTCTTGCGGTGGAGGGAGGCCTCTACCAAACAAGACTGGCTAAGAGTCAGGGGGATAAACCTGATTAAGCAAAACGATTATCTAGTTTCGAAGTAACTCGACGTGATCTTCGTTTTGCATATCGCCGTGATGAACTTCGTTCGTCATTTAACCACATTCTGGGTCAGATGAGAATCTGTGATAGCATGATTGACATATCCATTTCCTGTCAACCCAAAAGGTTCAGGTATGCTATCAATGCGTGCTTCATACTACGAGTGCCACGTTCGACCACGGGGTCACAGCTCGGTTGTGCTAGGAAGGAATCCTTGTTATTCTGGCGGGCGCAAACTTCTTCACCTCGAGCGTGTGATTGATCCCAGGAGCCTTATGAAGAGGCACCTAAAGTATCCTCACGGACTCAGAACTCATATCTAAGGTCAGGCCCAATGCTCGCATTCCGCCGTACGAGCGTAGTGCTGAACAAATAGGCTCAGTGACCACGTCTTTGGAAACCGGTTGGGTCGGACTAAGGATATGAGCGATGGGGATGGTCAAGTTCACCTGTAATTCACCGACTCTTGTATTCACTATGTGGCCACCAACCGGATATTAGTTGAAGGTTGTGAATACTTGTACGGATTCCTTGGAGAAGTGTTCGTATGTGGAAACTAGGAAAAAGGAGAATTAACAGTTGACCTAGGATACAGCGCGGTACAATATAAATTTTGTTTATAAAAGGTTGATTGGAGAAAAGGGAATCAACGTTCCGCAGGCGCTACAATACTCCTAACAGATGAGTAGCATGATGTCTGTCGTATCCGCCGGTCGCACGGCATACCTCGTATGAACTATTCAGAAGCAAGGAAATCGAAGGAGTGAAATGTTGATGCAGATTTGGACGACAATACATTAACAGGCACCCTCCCATTCCGGCGAAAGGGAGCTATAAGCATATGGTACGTAATTGGTAGCCCATAATATGTATAGTTTACCTAATGAACTTTGGTAAATGTCATATTAGGGTAATTGGGCTAGACCAAAATCCCAATTAACATGGGAGGCCCAAAATTGGGCCTCCCAGAATACATAGGCCGGCCGAAATATGTAAGGAGGATAAAGTTGACTTTTGTCCACTTTACTCCTATAAATAAGAGGTGTTAAGGGTTTTTAGGGTTAATCACAATTCCCTCGTTAGATTGTTTTAGAGTGAAAAACCCTCCCCCAATAAACCCTAGTTCGGCCGAACCATATCCCTCACCAAGGGTGTGCCAAATTGCCTTCGAGTAAACTCTCCAGAGATCTATCCCCGCGCCAAGAATCAATCAAAGGCTTTGCTGTGGAGCTTGCACCACGTAGGGCTTCTCTAACAAGAACCTCTACGGGTCGCGACCGGAGGATCGTGAACTCCCTCCTGAGAAGATCTTGGGTCTACGGATCATCTTAAATGTATGTGTGAAACTTCCACTGCGTAATTCCAATTACTAGCATGTACCTGATTTAAGTATCCGTAGTGATTACTCCCCGTAATCTAACAACTACAAGAGAAACCAAACTGTCGAGGACGCACAATCGTTATCCACAATGCCTCCAGCCACTCAAAAACCACCACCCCCAACTCAACCACAACAACAGCAGAACCAAGCTCGGTCAAGTGCAAGGCATCATTCTCTAACGCTGGAACTGCTAGCTGTAATAGAGGAACTGATTGTGCAAATGCAAAGAACCTGTGCCCAATAAGGATTCAGAAAAACCGTGCAGGCTAATGAAACACATTACCTGTCAGACCTAAAATCTGACCTAAGGCGGATACGTTTTGAATACGTGGATTTTTAAAGACTCGCCACTAGTTAATTAAGGCTAACTATAATCCTAAATTGCCTAAGCGAATAACGAATTAAACACCTAGGTATTGAATCGGTCTACGATCAGAAATACAAGTTCGGGAGTTCTGTTACGAATTAAAAAAAAAACATTTTTTAATTACGCCCTTCTGGTACTCAATTCACTTAATTTGCCAATTTTATTCCTTATACATATATTACACTAAATTAATATAACAATGTTAAAATTAATCAAATTTCATCATATGCAAAAGATATTATCAAATATAATCCTAAATCTAAAAATTAATTATAACCTATAACTCCTAGTAAAAATGAAATCTAAAATACTAAAAAGAAACTTCTAACTTGCTATCAAATTAAATTCAATCAACTGCAATTAAACTACTAATTAAACTTAATCAACTACATTTTAACTATTAATTAACTATAATAACAATAAAATAAAACAGAAAAATATAATATATAATAATAAACTAATATTAACATTAAAAAAAACTGAAAAGGCTCACCTGGACTGAAGCAGCCACGGGAAGATGGCCAACGGCGGAGGATGGCCAAGCCAGGGCGGCGTGGCTGGCCAATCAGGCGGACGACTGGGAGATCTTGTGACATGGCGGACGGAGCGGACGGCGTGGCGGAAGGAGTGGTGGTCCGGCGAGGAGGGCTGCTGGAGGTGAGAGCGAAAGGGAGAGGAAGATTCCCGGCGCGAGGTTGAAGAGGGCGGACGGCGTGGCGGACAGAGCGAACGGCGTGGCGGGCTGCCAATCAGGCGGCAGAAGGTCGGAGTCGGGTGGCGGGTGCGGTCACCGGAAAAAGCCAGACAGCCACCGACAGAAGAAGAGAAAAAAAACTTTTACACTGCAGGACAAAAACGCACAGGTTACGAGAAAAGTATTAATATTATTGTTGTTGTCCGTTTACATGTAAAAAAGGACCCTATTTATAGCTACAGAAATGATTTACATTCCGACAGTCGGAATGTAAATCTACCGACTTGTGTCTTTCAGTAAAATTGCCATTAGTGTTGTTAATTATTACAGAGCTGCCACATAGAGACAAATCGGAATATTACCATTCTGACTGTCGGACTGCCTATCAGTCCTCTTATAGCTAAACTAGGACCCCTAAACTAGGAAAATAAAATCTGAAAAATATATGCATTTAATATTCTGAAAATATACATATATATTTATGCATTTTACCATAAATACACATAATATATTTTCTGAATATTTTACAAAAAATAATGCATATACACTATCCTATTTTAAGCCAGCCATATCTTTAGAAATTTCGCGACCTTTAATATTTAAATACTTCATTTTTTAACTCGTCACATATGACATTTTGAATGTGCTACGCGGACCAAAATTAGGTGTTTACGGCTTGTCCCTCTTTGGGCGAATTCCCGTAGAACATGTTCGAGGGGATTTGTCTAAAGACGAGTAAACACTAATTTTAGTTGGGAAGTATATCTTCTTTTGAGTTTTCGAATCTTCAAGGAAACTCCTGGCTTATTTCGGACGGTGCAAAAGAAAACCTCCATTGGTAGTGCAGAATGTAGAGCCTCCAGCGGCAGTTTGGTAAATAAGAGCCTCCAGTGGCGGTGCGGAAAAGTAAAGCCTCGGTCGGCGGTGTCCCTGTTGACAGTGCTTTCACTGGCGGTGCGTAAAAGTAAAGCCTCCAGTGTCGTTCAGTAACGAAAAGCCTCCAGTGGCATGCATAAAAGAAAAGCCTCAAGTGGAGTGCAGTAACGAAAAGCCTCGGTCGGCGGTACCCCTGTTGACGTGCTTCTGTTGGCGGTGCGTAAAGGTAAAGCCTCCAGTGGCGTTCAGTAACAAAAAACCTTGATCGACGATGCCTCCAGTGGCGAGCAACAAGGAAAAGCCTCCAGTGGCGTGCAATAAAGTAAAACCTTAATCGACGATGCCTCCAGTGGCGAGCGATAAGGAAAAGCCTCCAGTGGCGTATGTTGGAGAAGAGCCTCTAGTGGCGTCCGTCAGAAATTTTCCTCTAGTGGCGTCTGTTGGAGAAGAGCCTCTAGTGGCGTTCGTCAGAGAAGAGCCTCTAGTGGCGTCTATTGGAGAAGTGCCTCTAGTGGCGTGACTTGCGAAGGCTGAGTAATAAGGCTTCGTTCGTCGGGGGTTACTCTCAGAAAGATGGAAAACTACAGATCCTAATCATCAGTTGTGACTCTCGGAAAGCTGGAAAACTACAAATCCCGATTGCCGATTGTGACTTGCGGAGGCTAAACATCAAAGTCTCTGTTCATCTGGTTGTGACTCTCGTAAAGCTGGAAAACTACAGATCCCGATTTCCGGTTGTGACTCGCGAAGGCTGAACATCAAAGGATCAGTTCGTCGGGTTGTGACTCTCAGAAAGCTGGAAAACTTCAGGTCCTGATTGTCGGTTGTGACTCACGAAGGCTGAACATCAAAGGCTCCGTTCGTCGGGTTGTGACTCTCAGAAAGCTGGAAAACTTCAGGTCCTGATTGTCGGTTGTGACTTGTAGGAACATACTATAACATTCCTACTTACCTTTTAATGGTGAATTGCGAGAGCAGACTGTAACTGTCCCGCTTGCCGTGAAGTTGACTTAGAAGACACTGTTTGTAGACAATACACATGCGCATGAATATTTTTTGCCTAAATTGCATGGTGCGACAACTTAGCGGGATCTTTCTTTCTTTTTCTTTTTTAATTTCTCTCTTATTCTCTCCTTTTGCCACGGTCAATTGAGAGATTTCCGACCGTGCCCCTCGGTTTTTTTCCTCTCCTTTTTCCATGATTGCAATTTCTGAATTTGTAACCATGCCTTTCATTTCCAGATTTAGACTAGGCCGCCCTTCCGGATTTTCAACCTAGTGGAAGCACTCTTTATTTGGTAGCCGATTAAACGGTGGCTGTGACCCGTACTTTATTTTCCGCCTCGATGCGGGAATATATGTAGCCGTTTGGAGGTTGGCTGTGACCCTTTTCTCACCGTCTTCAATGTTGCGGGAGCTCTTTTGATTGTAGCCATTTGGAGGGTGGCTGTTGCCCTTCATTCTGTTAGATTGCGGGGAGTAATCACTACGGAAACTAAATCATGGTACATGTTAGTAATCGAAATTACGCAGCAGAATATTTATACATACTTCTACAGTTATCCGTAGACCCAAGATCTTCGCAGGAGGGAGTTCACGATCCTCCAGTCGGCACCCGTAGGGGTTCATGTGAAGGAAGCCCTACATGGTATATTCTCCACAGCAAAGCCTCTGATCGATTCTTGGCAAGGGGACAGATCTCCGGAGTGTTTGCTCGAAGGCAAATTGGCACACCCTTGGTGTTGATGTATGGTGCGGCCGAATGTGGTGTTCCTGGGGGGAGGGTTTTCCCTCAAATCACCACTTAAAGGGAATTATGATTAACCCTAATAAAACCCCTAACTCCCCATATATATAGGAGGAGTAAAGTGGAAAAAAATCCACTTTACCACCCTCCTTTTTTCGGCCAGCCATGATGTATAGGGAGGCCCAATTTTGGGCCTCTCATGTCAATAGGGATTTGGGTCTGGCCCAATGTCCTAATGTGACATATACCCAATTTACTAGGTAACCTATACATATAATGGGTTTTTATTTACGGCGCCCATCACCATATGCTTACAGCTCCCACTCGCCAAAATGGGAGGGTGCCTGTTAATGTATTGTCGTCCAAATCTGCATCAACATTTCACTCCTCCGATCTGGTACTTGCTTCCGAAAAGTTCATACGAGGTTTGTCGTGCGACCGGCGGATAGGACGGACATCGTGCTACTCATCTGTTAGGAGTGTTGTAGCGCCCGCGGAACATTGATTCCCTTTTCTCCAATCAACCTGTTAGAAACAACATTTATATTGTGTCGCGCCGTATTCTAGGTCAACTGATAATTCTCCTATTGCCTAGTTTCCACTTAGGAAAAGTTCTCCAAGGCATCCGTACAAGTATTCACAACATTCAACTAATATCCGGTTTGTGACCACCTTAGTGAATACGAGAGTCGGTGAATTACAGGTAAACTTGACCATCCCCATCACTCATACCCTTAGTCAAACCCAACCGGTTTCCAAAGACGTAGTCACTGGGCCTTTTTGTTCAGCACTACGCTCGTACACCGGGAAGTGAGCATTGAGCCTGACCTTAGGTATGAGTTCTGAGTCCATGAGGATACTTCGGGTGCCTTTTCATAAGGCTCCCTGGATCAATCACACGCTCGAGGTGAAGAAGTTTGCGTTCGCCAGAATCACGAGGATTCCTTTCCTAGCACAACCGAGTTGTGACCCCATGGTCGAACGTGGCACGCGTAGTATGAAGCATGCGTCTATAGCATACCTGAACATTTAAGTTCAAAGGAATGGGATATGTAAAATCATGTTATCGCAGATTGTTATGTGGCCCAGAATGTGGATTAACGACGAACGAAGTTATCACGGCGATCTGCAAAACGAATATCATGTCGAGTTAATTCGACACTAGATGATCGTTTTGCGTAATCAGGTTTATCCCCTGATTCATAGCCAACCTTTCTTGGTAGAGGCCTCCCTCCACCGCAAGATGACCGTACCTGTGTGACGAGTTAAGGCCCACATTCGACATAGTTTTGGCAGAGGATTGCGTCCTCCTGAGACTTAGTTTATAGACTGAAAATTTGATGTAATCAAAACATTATGACGTCGATAGATCATAAACTCAATTGATATTCTTTCGTTTCAAAAATGTAACTTCCAGTTATCAAAATTTTATCACAGATACATGTCATATCTGAACCCTACGCAATCCAAGCAGTTTTACATGCTTTTCGAATATCTCCCTGCGTAGTGGTTTAGTTGATGGGTCCGCAATCATATTATCAGTGGACAAGTATTCCTTAGTGATTATATTGTCTTCTACCATAGATTTAGCATAAAAGTATTTCACATCAATGTGTTTGGTCCAACTATGTACTTCGGATTCTTTACTGCCGCAATGGTTGCTTGACTGTCAGAGAACACCTTCACAGGTTTACTCCTGACGTCACCATCTAGCAGCGCAGTAAGAAGCTTTTTCACCCAGACCGCTTCCTGTTCGTTCTTAGAGAGAGCTACGAATTCCGATTTCATCGTTGACAGGGAGACACAGGTTTGCTTCTTGCTCGTCCATGAAATGGCGGAATTAGCAAGGAGAAACACTCCTCCTGTGATGGACTTACGATCATCCGGATCGCCACCATGGTCGGCGTCACTGTAACCGGTCAATTCTAACTTCCCGCCCTCATAGCACAGTGCGTAGTCGGCAGTACCTTTCAGATAACGAATTATTCGTTTTACAACCTTTAAATGTTGATAGCCAGGATCTGATTGGAAACGTGCTACTAGGCTCACGGCGAAACAGATATCCGGACGAGTGCATTGCATGGCGTACATTAAACTACCAACCATGCTTAAATACTCTGCACCCTTCATCTGTTCACGCTCTGCCAGGTTCTTGGGGCCGTCACGTGTTAACAGTGCGCACTCAAACACCACCGGTGTATCCACGGGTTTGGCATCCTGTAATCGGAGACAGCTTGTTGATATAGACTTCTTGAGACAGACATAATTTCCGAGTAGCCCGATCTCTAGCAATCTTAATGCCCAAGATGTACGTGGCCTCTCCCATGTCTTTCATCCCAAAGACAGATGTTAACCACGACTTGACTTATTCATGAAACTCACGTCATTTGCAGCAATGATTATGTCGTCCACGTAATAGGTTAAGATGACATACTTAGACCCGGAGGTCTTATAATACACGCACGGATCCTCTTGAAGATTCACGAATCCGTTTCCTTTGATTTCCTCGTGGAATCTGCGGTACCATTGCCGTGACGACTGCTTAAGACCGTAGATGGACCTTTTGAGTTTACAAACTATACGTTCGTTACCAGGAGTAATGAAACCCTCTGGCTGCTCTATCCAGGTTTCCGTGGAGGAATGCGGTCTTAACATCTATTTGGTGCAGCTCGAGATCGAGACTTGCGACCAGGACCATAAATGGCCCTAACCGTGGTTTTACGCATAGTAAGTGAGTTTGTCTTGTAAAGTCCATTCCGTAAGGTTGGGTAAGTCCTTTCGCAATAAGTCGGTTTATCCGACCTTTTCCATCAGCGGTGAGCCTTCTTTTAGGTCTCACCATATCCTTGTGCCCTTGTGGTTAGTAGGTAAATCAACTATAGACTGTAATGGCTTTCATTTAAGGCGATCTCTCTCTTTTATTATTTTCCTCAATTTCTCCACTTGAGGTTTTTCCAATGCTTGTCAATAGTTATTAGAGTTAGGTTTTCACCCTACTCGATGGGACACTTCTTGGAGAAGTTCGATGCCTTTGACTTTCGTCTAGGCTTGTTTATCCCTTCTTGAGTCTGAACGTTTCTCCCACTCGGAATAATGCCACTTATCGGAGCATCACTTCCATTAGAATTATTCTCCCACTCAGAATAATGCTTCTAATCGGAACATCGTTTCTATTGGGAACAAAAGCAGTGCTAGAACCTTGACCTACAACTTTCCTTTGACAACCTCTGGGTCTCGGGGTTTCACTTCCGAGATGAATTCCTTGTTCACTAGGATCTAGAACCAAGTTTGGCCGGTTCTCTCCCACTAGAAACAATGGGTAGTTTAGGTAGTTGCGTCATTCGTGGTTCAACAATTTGACCATCAGGTTCATCTTGATTCGTCTCAACAGCAACAGTGATTACGTGTGGTGGGGTTTATTCCTCCCACTGGATTTATTATGAAAATGTTCCCATTCTCATTTACCATGTCATTCACTTGATTTGCTGGTTCAAATCTCTCCCACTTGAATTAAGTGGGACCTGATTGTCAGTTATATCCAGCTCTGTTTTGATCAAGACTACGTTATTTTGAAACTGTCCATGCATCGGAAAATTCGTCCTCTTAGTGATGTAATGTCTCATGTTCGACCACGACACCATTTACCCCAAGCTTTAAACATGTATTTTCTAAGAGTAGGAATAGAACTCTTGTCCTAAATACGTGTTTAGTGTGCATTTTAATGCCGCATGATGATATGATTTAACTCATCCTCATCCATTATCTTCTAATGGCGGCGTGTCTTACCGATTTATTGGAACGCAGTTTTACATGTATGTGAATCATCTATCATTATCCCATAAGGAACGTCTGATAGAGTGACTCCGACATTATGCATATAAATTCTGCTACTTGAAGTGTGTCATTTAATTTTAATGCCTAGCCTGACTTATCGTTCAAGGCTTTTGGAAGGAAAATTTTTTAACCGACTTCATCCTTCTTCGTTTGCAAACTTATCTCAGAGGTTTTATCCCACCTCTGAACTGAGCATCTTAGGTTTTCACCTTATACGCCAGTTGATACTTTTACAAGGTCGTGGTGGCTATCCAAGCCTACTTTGTTCCGTTGTAAATGTTATCAATAAGTTATTTCCGAAGGAATGCAAACGAAAAATTCAGCACTTCATTATCCAAACACTACATCGTTAAATTCGTATTTTGAAACGATGTGTTGCGTCTTTCGAGGTCCACTTGCGCGAGGCGCAATTTACTCTAGTTTTAACCCTTGGTTAAATCGTTTCATTTCCGAACTTAATTTTAATTTAATCCATTCGGTTTCAAACATGATCATCATTACAGTTTATTTCATTCAATGGAGTAATTTATAAAGAAAGATATAAGCATTATATATAAGTAATGCATCAAACAACTAATTAAAGGATTGAATAGCTTGAGGAATGGTAATCAATACTGTGACCGAGCATTTGTTACGTGCTCAAAAACAAATGTTTTCGATGTTTCAAGAAATATTATTATCATCATGTATCTTAGACTGAAAATCAAGAAGAGGTTCATTTAGCAAAGAAAATAAAGATAAAGTCTTTCATTCAATCTTTATATCTTCGGGGCAAGTTCCTTAGGTTTGTGCTTGATCTCCTTTTCGGTTCTGTGATCCATAAAGACAGATTGAATTACACTCGAGTAAGAGGAGTCCTAGAAGAACTTATGAGGTTATATTATTCTTCAGAAAATACCTTGGGAGGATTGGTACATGCAATAGCAAGGTGTCCTTTCACGCCACACCTAAAACACGTTAGAGTTTCCTCTCTACGTATTTGTTTTGCCTGCTTTTTCTTGCCTCCGAATTGCTTTCGTTTGAACTTCTTCTGATGTTTTGGAGCTAAAGTATTATTAGCCTTAAACTGAAGTCCTTTGCCTTTTCTCTTGCGCTTACCCTTTTGCTCAGCTGGATGCGAGGATGCAAGATGCATTTCGGCTCTCGGCTTTTCAGCCTTGAGACGATCCTCTTCTAGCTCGAGATGGATTCGCACTTTCTCGAGGTCATCGAGTTGCGTGGCATGGGTAAGGTGCATTTTCATGCTATTCCAAGAGTCAGGCAAGAATCAGATAATGCATTGGACCTTTTGTTCGTCGGTCAGGATTTCTCCTGCCTCTTTGAGTTCAGCGAGCATGTTAGACATGCTTCTAATATGCTCCTTCATTGTGTGCTTGGGATTCATCTTGTACGAGTCTAAAGCGATGTTTAATGACCGCTTCTGGGCTGTGGTGTAAACACCAAACCCTGCCTTAAGACCCAAAGGTCATTGGCAGACTCATAGGGATCATATCCATAGAGTATGTCATCCTCAAGAAGTGACAACAAGGCTGAACGAATTTCCTGGTCCTTTGCTTCCCATTCATCATAGAATTTCTTCAGTTCGTCCGTGAGGTCTCCCTCCGGTCTGACTTTCTTCGAAGTCAAATGCTCGAAACCTCTCATTTCAGTGATTACCATCCTTGCGCGCTTATTCCAGATCTTATAATTGTTGTTGTTCAATCTCACCCCCTTATTCATTTGGGAGATAACATTGTTGATCGCAGCCATGACTAACACATCGATGATTATGCAAAAATCAGGGAGAAAATAACATTTTGAGATAGAATTGCATACATCAAACAAGATGGAACCCGACAAATAATGATTCCTCAGTCATCTAAACCAACCGACCACCAGTAAACCAATGGAAGATGGATGTGAAAGAGTTCACATTACCTTCGTCTTCTATCCAATAGATCAGTCTTTTAAAATGGTTTTAATCGCAAATTACCGGAACGGGAATTTTAAAATAAGCATACCCGATCTTGGCTTTTCAAGGGCCCTTTTTATTTTAGAAAATATTCCGATGAATTCACTCATGCATATATAATTCTTCTATCCATGTAAATTATCATACGCCAGCAACATTCATCATACAAACCACATTCATGCTTACGCGTCATGCGTCTAATGTTCCGAGGAACTCATGCTTGCATATATAATTCTAATTCCAAGTAAATTATCAAATGCAACTACATCCTCAATATTCTAGCATACGTGTCAAACATGTATCATTCACATCCATCATACACATTTGGCGACTGGTTTTCGATTTTAAAATAACTTTAAACATTAGGGGCTGATTTGCAATTCATGCTTATATTCAATCACGCAACATTCTAGACATGAATCCTAGACATTTCCAACCATCGCAGCATGTCTATCCTAGTGCACATTCCATATATTTAACCAGGGCTCCGCCCACAATATGCAATATCCAGCTAGCTTGACTCAGTCAAGACAACAATTATAATCATGGATAAATATATATTGAATAATAAACAATTGCAATTCAGCCCACCAATTTAACCAATCCCAAATCATGTATCTCCGAGATCCATCCCCATAATCGAAACAAGGCATAAAAGGTTAGCAAACCTTGAGCACTGTGTAGGCATATTAAGGTTCAAAATATTTGGATTTTAAAACTTGACCTCCCTATTTTAATTGACTTGAATTCGGTTTAAAGGGTGGCTGTGGCCTTATCTTTGTAGTCGTTTTAGGGACGACTGTGGCCCTTTTTATTTGTAGTTGATTTATGGACAACTGTGACCCTTTTATTTATTCATGCTCTCACAAGATTTGCATGGACAATCTCCTTATTTTTCTGTAGCCGATAAAAGGGCGGCTGTGATCCCGAAGAAAAATGATTTTTTTTTTTGTTGCTTTTTTGAAAAAGAAATTTTGATGAAAATAATCAACAATAATTATGTACATGCCCCTAGTGTACAATGAGTAAGGAAAAACTCAAATTTGGGGATAAAAATGATCACAACTTCTCTTACCTGGGTGTTGGATTTTTATTGGCAATTTTTTTCCATATATGAATGGACATGCTGCATGTTCCGACTTTTTCTTCATCTGGCGGTTGTGCTCGATCTCAATGGGAGATGCCATTTGGTTACAGCTGACCGGTTTTGACCACACCGTAAAACGGGTGTACGACTTGGTTCGAGGATGCGTTTGAATTCCACACATGGTAGGTGGAATTTTGACATGGAAGTTCTTTGAGCAGTCACGTTTCCCGTGGTTGCGACCTTGTCGAAGTGGTAGTCTGAGCGCCGGATATCCCAAGTGCGCAATTTCTTCATCATTCAACTGGATGACGTATGTTGTTTTTTGGTTGCCCTATTTGGCCGGCAGATTTTATATGTACATGATACCTTAACCAAGGGTACCTGAAAAAAGTGAATGAAATATCATTGTAGAGAATATGAGAAATCATGCATGATTTTTTTTTTGAAAGCTCTAGTGTCATTCATTTCATAATTTTGATTACATTTTTTTGAAAATGAATCAAAATTTATGATCTGAGGTGTTTGAACCATCATGGAGTTTGCTAAGTACATTATCTTGCTCGAACGCAGGACAGATGTTCAAAATGAATTTTCTTCAAAAATATTTTCTCGTCCTTTGTTTAAATTTGAATAGTCGCACTCAACTGCACAGTTAAACTATTATATAAAAAATAGAATCAAATCCCTTTTTTTAAAACGCTAGCTCATGCGAAAATTGAGACGATCTTACCAAAAAAAGTGCAATACACCTTGGATAAAATGAATGACACTTTGAGTTTTCTTAAATGCTCATGCATACTCGAAAGTTAAAGTTCTAGTGTTAAGAAACTTACAACATACAACCAGTTTACCTGAATGATACATATTGAATGCATGCATAAAATGAAAAATCCAGGTAAAGTTTTTTTATAAAAATAATGCAAATGCAATGCATGTTTAAAACTTCTACGACTAAGAATGTGTACAGTCTATCAACAAATTATTGTTCCTAAAACAATGCACATGCGATGCATATGAGATGCATACTTGAAATGAAAATTCTACAGTAAAGTAAATTTACAAGTTATCTGAAAGATTTTTTTTTTTTTTAACGAGGAAAAAAAACTAATGCATGTTGGTTGCTCAAAATTAACAAATCAGGTGAAAAGTTTTTTCTTGAAAATGATGCATATGAGATGCACAAAAATAAATACAAAATGCAGGTCACTGGTCCGACCGAGGTGTAGTCGACTGGGACTGGTTGGCGGAATCGGGTCACCGGCTAAGAACGGGCGAGGGTCGAAGATGGTTGCGACCGTCGGAGATAAGGGTTCCGAACTAGCGACGTGACTGCAACTGGATGAGCGGACAAAGAACGGGCGGTGGAGATGGAGTGGTGGCTACGGTGGATGGGCATGAAAGCGGGGAAGCAAAGCTGTACCGGTTCTATACGAAGAAGAAGATTGAAATTTTATTGAATTAAATAATAATAACAATTAAATATAATAAAAATTATCAAACTAAAAAAAACAAAGTGCAAACAATAAAACCAAAACGTGATTTCCATAATTCTTTTGCTCTAATTTTCTGTCACCCCTAAGAGACTAACTATTTATACTAATCTAGTCCTAGCCTAAACAAAGCAATAAATATTGCTGATTTATTTTGCTAATAAATACAATATATTCTAAACATTAATCTAAATATTTAGAAAATATACAATGCATTAAATATAGATAACTGTCCTAATTTTTCCATGGGTATCTTTGGAAGCTTCGCTATTTGCCATATTTGAACACTTCCTCATTTCGTGCAATACATGTCACGGGTATCGCGGGTGGTCCAAAATTAGGTGTTTCAGCTTGCCCCTCTTTGGGCGAATTCCCGTAGAACATGTTCATGGGGATTTGTCCAAAGACGAGTAAACACTAATTTTGGTTGGGAATTGTATCTTCTTTTGAGTCTTAGAATCTTCAAGGGAACTCCTGGCTTATTTCAGACGGTGCGGAAGAAAACCTCCATTGGTAGTGCGGAATGTAGAGCCTCCAGCGGCAGCGCGGAAAAGTAAAGCCTCGGTCGGCGGTGCCCCTGTTGGCGGTGCCTCTGTTGGCGGTCCAGAATGTAAAGCCTCCAGTGGCATGCGGAAAAGTAAGGCCTCGGTTGGCGGTGCCCCTATTGGCGGTGCCTCCGTTGGCGTGCCCCTGTTGGCGTGTGGAGAAGTGCCTCTAGTGGCGTGACTTGTGAAGGCTGAATACTAAGGCTTCGTTCGTCGGGTTGTGACTAGGGATGTTAATGGGGCGGGTCGGGGCGGGTATCGCCAGACCCGGACCCGCCCCGCGGGTCAATATGGTCGACCCGGACCCGTCCCATGCACTTTCGGGTCGGGTCGGGTCGACACGCGGGTCGACCCGTGTGAGGTATAATTTATCATTTTAAATCTTAAATTCTAAATTCTATGTTACCGTATCCAAATTCAACTTCAAATTTAAATCATAAATTATTAAATTAACTCATAATCCAAATATAAATCACCCCATTCATTAGAATAATTGTTATTTTGACTATGTGTTATATTACCCGTATAGTTTTAAATAATATATACATATATTAAATATATATGTAAAATGAAAGCTCGAGTCGGGTCGGCGGGAACCCAAACCCGAACCTGCCCCGCGGGTCGCGGGTCGGCGGGTCATCGGGTTAAAATCGGGTCGGGTACCCGCGGGTCGGCGGGTACCCGTGACTCGTTGCCATCCCTAGTTGTGACTCTCAGAAAGCTGGAAAACTTCAGATCCTGATTGTCGGCTGTAACTTGTTGGAACAGACTGTAAGAGTCCTACTCATCATTGAATGGTGACTCGCGAGAGCAGACTATAACCGTCTCGTTTGTCATGAGACTCGTAGGAACATACTGTAACAGTCATACCCATCATTGAATGGTGACTTGCGAGAGCAAACTGTAACCGTCCCGTTTTTCATGAGACTCGTAGGAACAGACTGTAACAGTCCTACTCATCCTTGAATGGTGACTTGCGAGAGCAGACTGTAACCGTCCCTTTTGTAATGAGACTCGTAGGAACAGACAGTAACAGTCCTACTCATCCTCGAATGGTGACTTGCGAGAGCAGACTGTAACCGTCCTGCTTGCTGTGAAGTTGACTCGTAGGAACAGACTGTAACAGTCCTACTCATCCTTGAATGGTGACTCGCGTGAGCATACTGTAACCGTCCCGCTTTCCGTGAAGTTGACTCGTATGAACAGTCTGTGACAGTCCTACACATCCTTGAAATGCGACCTGCGAGAGCAGACTGTAACCGTCTCGCTTGCCGTGAAATTGACTTTGGAAGACGCCGTGTCGTAGACAATGCACATGCGCACAAATGTTTGTCCCTAATTTTTGCCTAAATTCCGCATGGTGCGACAATCTAGCGGGATCTTTTCTTTTTCTTTTTCATTTCTTCATATTCTCTCCATTTTCCACGGTCGATTGAGAGATTTCCGACCGTGCCCCTCAGTTTTTTTCTCTCCTTTTGACATGATTGCAATTTCTGAATTCGCAATCATGCCCCTCATTTCCTGATTTTGCCTAGGCCGCCCTTTCGGGTTCTCAACCTAGCGGAAGCACTCTTTTTTGTGGTAGCCAATTGTTGGGTGGCTGTGACCCGTTCTTTATTTCCGTCTCGATGCGGGAATATTTGTAGCCGTTTGGAGGGTGGCTGTGACCCTTTTCTCACCGTCGTCAATGTTGCGGGAGCTCTTTTGATTGTAGCTGTTGGGATCAAAATGACGTGGCCACAAACTTCACGGAATGGACTTCTAGGCTTCGCCTTGGACGTAGCTCTCTCGAGGATTTGATTTCCTCCGGGAGACTTTTAAGGTCGAGCACCTAAAAAGGGGTGGGGATGGCCCCTGATTCCACTCCGAAGCTTAAGTTAGTAATGTATTTAAGAGTGTAATATATAAGTATTCAGAGCAGATTGTTTTTAATTGAAGGAGATAGCCCCCTATTTATAGGGAGAAGTTTACCGACTTTGTAGAGGCGGCTACTGGCCACTGATTGGTTGCCTAGGGGCGGCAATCAGCCATTTGTGATTGGCTAATAGAAGCGGTTGTTAGTCAGATGGTGACAAGCAGGTCGCCACCTCATGTTTACTTCGGAGGAAGGTTTTCCTTTTAAGCAGGTGACAAGTAGGTCGCCACCTCACCTTTACTTCGGGGGAAGGTTTTCCCTTGGAGACGGTGGGAAGCAGGTCGCCACCTGTCTTTACTTCGAGGGAAGGTTTTCCTTTGGAGACGGTGGGAAGCAGGTCGCCACCTGTCTTTACTTCGAGGGAAGGTTTTCCTTTGGAGACGGTGGGAAGCAGGTCGCCACCTGTCTTTACTTCGAGGGAAGGTTTTCCCTTAGAGACGGTGGGAAACAGGTCGCCACCTGTCCTCTGGAAGATTCTCTAAGTCTCCATAGTCGACCAGTCATTCTTTTGAAGTCGTCTTCTTCATGATCGGTAGTCGACCTTTTATCTCCAAATGGTTGGAATAAACAAGAAAAGTTGTCGAATCCTTCTCCTCGCCCTGAAAGCGTACTCGACCTGTCACCTGTAGGAAATCACCATAGACCAAGAACGTACATACATAGTCGGGTTTATTTATAACCCAACACTTTCCCACGAGACTCGAGTCGTCAGCTTCATTTACTTAAGGTGAAGGCTTGAGTCGAGTAAAGCCCCATTTTGTGGCGAGATAATTTAATTCTCAGGACTTGTAGATTTTTCCGAATTTCCAGAAGGTTAAGAGGCCCTCCCTCGGGATTAGGATTTCTAACCGTTGGGAGAAGAGATGGTTATCGCAGCCTCTGACTTACTCCACAAAACCCTAAAGGAGATGGTGGTCAACTTGAGGGCTTACCAGGCGGATTTTCCTTTCTCTAAAGTTCCGATCCTCGAACAATTTTTACGACTTCCCACCGAGGAGGATGATCAACCATCAAAAGAACACGACCGTTCGTCTGACGAAGACGATTGTGTTATTGTCTCTCCTTCTAAGGGGAAGAAACTCGTGTAAAATGGACTATCAAGAGACACCCATATCTTCTATGTATGACTTTTCATAATAAATAAATTTATCTGGGCAACACCTAGCTTTTGACATTCTTAACTAGGATCGCATATATATAATTTCCAGGAGGTAGCAGACATACTTTATTTTTACTACCCTTTAGGATTAAAGAATCGATCGTATAAGTAGGAGGTAGTCTTTCATACCTTTAGATCGACAACTTGAGGACTGATTTGTTGATCCTCTTTTGAGTCTTTTTGATCGGGTCCTTATTGTGCCTCAGCTCTTGTCGCTATTTTGAGCGTTAGGACATCCGAGTTGTAGACTTCGATCGAATCGTCGCCGTACCTAGGCTTTGGTCGCCATTTTGGGCACATAATGGTCGACGACCGATTTGTAGACCTTCCATCGAATTGTCGCCGTACCTAGGCTTTAGTCGCCATTTTGGGCACATAATGGTCGACAACCGATTTGTAGACTTCGATCGAATCGTCGCAGTACCTAGGCTTTGGTCGTCATTTTGGGCACATAATGGTCGACGACCAATTTGTAAACCTTCCATCGAATTGTTGCCATACCTAGGCTTTAGTCGCCATTTTGGGCACATAATGGTCGACAACCGATTTGTAGACTTCGATCGAATCGTCGCCGTACCTAGGCTTTGGTCGCCATTTTGGGCACATAATGGTCGACGACCGATTTGTAGACCTTCCATCGAATTGTCGCCGTACCTAGGCTTTAGTCGTCATTTTGGGCACATAATGGTCGACAACCGATTTGTAGACTTCGATCGAATCGTCGCCGTACCTAGGCTTTGGTCGCCATTTTGGGCACATAATGGTAGACGACCGATTTGTAGCGAGTTTGAGGGTGGTGACATTGGAATGATGATTTCTTTATGAAGAAAGTAGATCGAAGGATCTTTTTTATTCATCAATTCCTGAATATTTCATCAAAAAAGGAAAACTCGACATTAGTTATAACAAATATCTATCATAGAATTTGATTATGACTTCTCTGCTTGTCGTGCCGCGGCTTGATAACAATGTCGAGCCATGTTTTGGTCCCCCCCGGCGATAAAGTTGATCGTTCCTCTTGGGGGGGTTGATCACGAGGAGGAGATCGAGATTCCTCCCTTTGGCTACGATTTCACTTCTTCGGAATATTGGGGTTCTTTTCCACAATTTTAATAATTTTCCCCTCTGGAAAAGGGTCTCTATATCTTGCTTCAAGAGGGTATACCCATTTGTGTTATGCCCCCTTACCTGATGGTAGCGACAGTAAGCATTTACCTGGTGACCCAGCATGTTTCTTCTTGCCGGTGGCGGGTTAGTAAGGCAGAGCTTCTCCATTTCCTGAAGTACTACCGATACATTATGGGTAAGAGGCGTATATTTGGAGGGATAAGGATTAGAAGCTCTCCTTATTCCTTGTCGATTCCCCGGGCGGAAGTCTCGCTCACGTCTTTCTTCCCTCCTGGGCGGTCGGGAAGCGGAGCCCTTCTCGATCTTGGCGGGCACAAGTTGTTTCTTGACTTCTTCGGGCAACCCTTCATGCGACCTTTCTAGGTCGATGAATTTCTTTACTTTGATGGCGAGGGCGTCAATCCTTTGCACGGGCTTCATCACCATGCTGTCCTTCAGAGCTTGGCTCTGCACTCTAAGACCCCTCCAGAAGGTCCGGATCAGCTCGCCATCCGTGGCGTCCTCGTTCAGCTGTTGGAGTATTTTGTGAAACCTTTTGTAGTAGTTGGCCAAGGTTTCACCTGGGCCTTGCTTGATCTTGTCGAGGAAGTTCATGTTCTTGAGGCGCTGCCTCTGACCTATGTGTCCTTCAATGAACTTCGTTTTCAGCTCATCCTACGAGTCTATAGAGTTGTCGGGGAGACCATAAAACCAAGTAGACGCCTCTTCCTTCAGCGTGGTTGGGAAGAGTGCTGCATAATGATCAGGCATTGCCCCTCTTCCCAAGAGGGAGGAGTTATGGGTGTTGATGTGGCGAACTGGGTCGCCTTCTCCGGTATAATCGTCGATGCTCATCGCGAAGACTTGCGGGGGAACTCGAGTATTGAATAGCCTTTTGGTGAAGGGGTGAGAAGTATGATCACGAACGATGAGCAAATCGTTCGCACCTCGCCTCTTCTTCTCCAACAGTTCTTCGACCTGCCCTATTGTGAACAGGACAGGTTCCTTGCTCACCGTTTCGGCCTCGGGGGCTTTAGGGGTTTCTTTCTCCAGGGGATTCTCCTTCTGGATTTTCACACTGGAAGCTACTTCTTCCTTTTGTGAGGCCTCTCGGGTTGGCTCTCTTTTCTCTGGAACAGCCCCTGCTTGGGTTTTATTCCAAAAAGTAATAAAGGCAGCTATTACCTCCGGAGGAACAGCCTGGGGAGCTGTCCTCGTATCTTCCAAAATTGGCAGAGATTTGGAATGGTTGAGGGTTTCATCGTCGCCAACACCGTTAGATTGGGGTATTGGGGGATCTTCTTGGGGGATCGGCCTCGATGTGGTAGGATCCACTGGTGGACTGCTCCTTTCTTCCACCGGAGTGTTGGAAATCTTGCTCTTTTCGGCAGCCATGACTTTTTGATCTGTTCCCACAGACGGCGCCAAATGTTGAGATCAAAATGACGTGGCCACAAACTTCACGGAATGGACTTCTAGGCTTCGCCTTGGACGTAGCTCTCTCGAGGACTTGATTTCCTCCGGGAGACTTTTCAGGTCGAGCACCTAAAAAGGGGTGGGGATGGCCCCTGATTCCACTCCGAAACTTAAGTTAGTAATGTATTTGAGAGTGTATATATAAGTATTCAGAGCAGATTGTTTTTAATTGAAGGAGATAGCCCCCTATTTATAGGGAGAAGTTTACCGAATTTGTAGAAGCGCCTACTGGCCTCTGATTGGTTGCCTAGGGGCGGCAATCAGCCCTTTGTGATTGGCTGATAGAAGCGTTTGTTAGTCAGCTGGTGACAAGGAGGTCGCCACCTCATGTTTACTTCGGAGGAAGGTTTTCCTTTTAAGCAGGTGACAAGTAGGTCGCCACCTCACCTTTACTTCGGGGGAAGGTTTTCCCTTGGAGATGGTGGGAAGCAGGTCGCCACCTGTCTTTACTTCGAGGGAAGGTTTTCCTTTGGAGACGGTGGGAAGCAGGTCGCCACCTGTCTTTACTTCGAGTGAAGGTTTTCCTTTGGAGACGGTGGGAAGCAGGTCGCCACCTGTCTTTACTTCGAGGGAAGGTTTTCCCTTGGAGACGGTGGGAAACAGGTCGCCACTTGTCCTCTGGAAGATTCTCTAAGTCTCCATAGTCGACCAGTCATTCTTTTGAAGTCGACTTCTTCATGATCGGTAGTTGACCTTTTATCTCCAAATGGTTGGAATAAACAAGAAAGGTCGTCGACTTCTTCTCCTCGCCCTGAAAGCGTACTCGACCTGTCACCTGTAGGAAATCACCATAGACCAAGAACGTACATACATAGTCGGGTTTATTTATAACCCAACAGTAGCCATTTGGAGGGTGGATGTGGCCTTTATTCCTCGTATCTGATCCGGGAAACACTCTTTTTATGTAACCATTTTGAGGGTGGTTGTGGCCCTTTCACTTAATACCCGCCATCGATGTTCCGGGAGCGCTCTTTTGATTGTAGCCGTTTAGAGGGACGACTGTGACCCTTTCTTTTATTTTCTCGCTCTCACCGGGTTCGCGGGATCACTCTTTTTGTGTAGCCATTTTAAGGGTGGTTGTTGTTAGGTTATAAAGTCTAGCTCAACGGGTCGTCAATCTAGAATTTATCTCCCACTAATGAAATGTCGGGTTCAGTGCTCCTAGGATTAGTCGTTCTGATCCGTGCCCTTATACTCTCTTGGGGTAGTCGTTCTGATCCGTGCCCTTATACTCTCTTGGGGTAGTCGTTCTGATATGTGTCCTTCTCTTCTCTCCTTCTGACCTCCTTTCCTTCTCTCCTTCTGACCTCCTGAGGCTTATACTTCTTACCCCTGGGGCTTGTCCTACTGCTCTATGCTCTTCTGCTTCCTTGGTTCTCTTCTCCTTGCCACCCTGCAAGAGGGGCAATACCAGGCACAGAGGGGGGGGTGGTGCCTGGTGAACCCTCTCCGATGCCTAAGTCAGTATTCTTCTTAGAGAGA
Source organism: Clarkia xantiana subsp. parviflora (assembly GCA_036873135.1). Classification (NCBI taxonomy): domain Eukaryota; kingdom Viridiplantae; phylum Streptophyta; class Magnoliopsida; order Myrtales; family Onagraceae; genus Clarkia; species Clarkia xantiana. The sequence goes on from JAPTYO010000001.1 coordinate 17,910,232, forward strand.
TAAACTAGAGAGATGTCAGAGCAAAATAATCCAAATTGCCAAGATGATCAAATGAGTTGTGAAGGTGGGGTATTTATAGGCAACGGTGTCATTAAGGTGGCTTAATGACATCGTTAACCTTTAAACACAATTAATTAACCTTTAAGCACATAATTAAGACCTTAGGATTCGGAGAAGGTAGGCGGAGTGGACCGAGTGTGGGAGTCCGAAAATGGTGCCGGGCCCTTGGGGGGAGGAGAAATCTGACCCCCAGGGGTAGGGGTTGGGTGAGGGCACCCAACCCCTCCTAGGGAGGATGGGGTTGGCCAACCCCATCCCCCCTAGGGGAGATCGGGTTGGCCGACCCGATCTCTCCTAGGAGAGATCGGGTTGGCTGACCCGATCTCTCCTAGGAGAGATCGGGTTGGTCCACCCGATCTCCCCTAGGGGAGATCGGGTTGGCTGACCCGATCTCCCCTAGGGGAGGTCGGGTGTGGCCACCCAACCTCACCTAGGCGAGTCTGACTCGGCCGGACGAGCGCTTCGGCCTCGTCCGAGCCGTTGGTGTTTTCGCGAAGGGTTCGGGTTGAAGTTTCGATTTACAATCATTAACGGGGTGATAAAAATAAAGCGATTCGGAAGTCAACGGGTTCAAATTGGGCGTATATCCATCACATGCCCCCGAGTCAACCAATGGCCTAACCCTTGATTGACTCTATTTCAGGATGGTATGACACGCGCAATTTGAAACCGGGGTTTTACCTCCTTGTCTGAATGCCTGCTTACCCATGGATGCGTGCCTCTGACTCTGCCCCCTGCCTTGTGAGATAGAGGAATTGTAAACGTCAGAGTAGCACGGACGTGTGCCTAGGCACGCGTCCGTCTGAGGTGGGAGTAATAAATCTATCTTTGCTACAGGCGTATACTCGAAAAATACACGCTTGCATAAGGATGCAATACGAATACACCTAAGTGACTCATGCTTCAATTTCGTGCCGGGATTCTGCCCAAGTGAAGGAAAATTTAATTTTGGTCCGAAATTTTTCTAAGTATGGGATACTGGAAAATACACCTAGGATGTTAACTAGGAGTGAACATGGACATATCATGAACATGAGGATGTGTACTAGCATACATGCAATTAGGAACATAAGGATGGGAGTGAGTAGAGACATGATGCGATTGTAGTCATGAATGTATGCATGAATATATGGCGGCCATGTGCATGGACGTCTAAATGTTTGAACACATGGGAGTGTGTACGTGGGCATGCATATGAGTGCAAGCATGAACATGTATGTATGTATGGATGGGTTGTGAGTATAAGCATGAGTGATGACATTGATGTACCTGTAGATGTTAATCATGAATATGAGCATAAGGGCAAAGGTGAGAGCATAGACCTCTCCTTTACTTGAGGGTGGGAACTCTGCCACTCAATGGGACACAACGTTCCGCCTCCCTCGTACTAGCGTGAGCATTGTCCATTAATCTCGACTTTCGGCACGTGTAACATTTTTCCTTCATTCGTTGGAGCGTGTGTATAGCTCTTGACCTTTACCCTGCAATTTGTTCCCCATAAAAGTGAGGGTGAAAAAGCTTACAAGCTTTCTTCTTACCGCCGCGAGCGAAGGGGTCTATTGACATGTGTTAAGGGTTGACCCTTCCTTCGGATGTGCTGGAGCGTTCCTCCATTTGGGGAAACTAAAAGTTCGCCCTCTTCCCTTGGTGTTAAGGTTGCCCCCGTAGTAGGCGTATCTCGCCCCTCCCTGAGTAAGGGTCGATCTTTGCGTTGGTTGCTCGTATAGATGACTCACTTTTTGGGAAGCTTTCTTCTTCAGACAGGGAGACCTTGAAGATCGTTTTCCAAGGTAGTCAGACCAAATCTGACCGTCCGTTGAATCAGATGAGAGGGAAGGACCCTCTAGTTCTGCTTATCAGGCCTAGAAATTTTCTAAGTCAGGGGTGGCTGCTAATGCTTCCAGTATGTTCTTTTTCCCTTCTCTTTTCTTTGTGATATACTTATGATTGTTCTCATGCTGCTTCCTTCTTGTTGTTAGAGCGTTCTTCCCTGGTTACCATATGGTTCTTGTGGTGGGTGAGAGTTCAAGTCAATCTAAATCCAAGGCACGGAAACCTGACTCTGAGGTCGGGCCCTCGGCTGCCAAGGAGAAGGAAACCGCGAGAGGCTCTCCTTCAAGTGCCCCCTTGCTGACTCCCTCCCATGATAAGGAGGTAGTGGTTGAAGAGGCGCCCTCTTTGCTTGACAAAAGGGAACGACCTGTGGCTGGCGATGGGGTGATCATAGGTCTTGATGTCTCTTCTCTATCCCCTGCCCCCCAGCCGAGGGGCCGAGTCTCAAGTTTATTTCATCTTCATATGGATTTGACGACTTTTGAAGGTGTCTTTGTCTTTCCTATGGGTTATGTTATTAACCCCTGCGTTGAAGATTTTTCTTTTGGTGACGGGTGTGATCATCATCTTACATTGAGGTTCCCCTCTCTTGCCATGGCTCTGATTAAGATAGCAAATTCTTGCTTTGGAGTTTGGTGGAGACTGCTCTTGAATTAGCCTCTACTAGTGTCGTAGTTGTGATCGTTGTGGGGATCGTTTTGTTATATGCCCTCAATAGTGCTTGTCGTGATTCTTTGCTTCATGGTTGATTTCGTGAGATATGGAGGTTGTCTTCATATAAGTCCATACCTTTGATGAGCGTATGAATGGTGTTGTTTTTCCCTTTTTCTTGAACCTCCTCCTAAGGCTAGGCGTAGCCTTTTGATGTTCGTGGTCGGGATGGTGTCTTTACAATGCATGTCTTTGACAGATGTTTTATGACGTGCTGTCATGATAATCACTTCGGGGTATGTGGACGTGATAGCCACTTCGTGATGTGTCGGAGTGATAGCCCTTCTGTAGTGTGTGGACATGATAGCCAGTTCAGGGTATGTGGACATGATAGCCACTTCAAGGTATGTGGACATGATAGCCACTTCAAGATATGTGGACATGATAGCCACTTCAGGGTATGTGGACATGATAGCCACTTCAGGGTATGTGGACATGATAGCCACATCACGATGTATGGAGTTGTGCTTTAGTATTCCTTTCTCGTTGGAGAGCCTTTATTGCTATAGCTGCCTTATGTTTAGGCTATGTTTGTTGGGTTAGGTCCCGATGTCTCGTCTTGTCGGATGTTGTATCCTTTATGCTCTTTAGATGTCTCCTTCATGAGTTGTGCTTGACGATGTTCAAGTCTGATACGACCATAGGTCACGCGAGGGCGACATGTAAGACAATAACATTTGTCGGAGGTTGCTTTGTGCGACCTGTAAGGCAATTCCTCTTTTTGATGGGTCGAGTTTATTTTGAGAGCCTTGAACTTTGGATTTCATGTCTTTGCTATCCTCCTTGGTAGTGTTGGGTTCCTTTGGGATACTTCTCTTGACTTGTGATATGGATGGTAGGATAACTCGTTACTTTTCATGATAACCTCTTGTGCTTCTGTGTATGATCCTTTGGTGATGGACTTGTCCCTTGTATATGCTTTCCTTTCCTTATCTTTCTTTTGTGTTTTCCTTCATGCCATACCTGCCATACCTGCCATCTCATCAAGAAAAAACATTATGTGTTCTTTATACAACCTTACTTTAAGATTACTTTCTCATGGGATCCTTCTCAGTATGGTGTGATGATCTCTTCTGATACCCCTTACACGGTATACGTTGTACTGTTAGACCAAAGGTACGCTCTTAGTGGGCGTCGAAATCTGTTCACGAGACAGGCTCTCGGATGGCACTTAACGTTTCACAGGATAGGCTCCCGGAGGGCTCAGGTTAGACCAAAGATACGCTCCTGGTTGGCGTCGAAATCTGTTCACGAGACAGGCTCTCGGATGGCACTTAACGTTTCACAGGATAGGCTCCCGGAGGGCTCAGGTTAGACCAAAGATACGCTCCTGGTGGGCGTCGAACTGGTAGTTTGAAATCTACCTCAAGATACGCTCTTGGGGGCGTCGAACTGGTAGTGTTTTTTCTACCTCAAGATACGCTCTTGGGGGCGTCGAATCTGGTAGGTTGCAAATCTACCTCAAGATACGCTCCTGGGGGCGTCGAAATTCGTAGTTTTTGGAAACCACTCTCAAGATACGCTCTTGGTGCGTCGAAGGTCGTAGTGTATAAACTACTCTCAAGATACGCTCTTGGGGGCGTCGAAGGTCGTAGTATGAACACTACTCTCAAGATACGCTCTTGGGGGCGTCGAAATTCGTAGTTTTTGGAAACCACTCTCAAGATACGCTCTTGGTGCGTCGAAGGTCGTAGTGTATAAACTACTCTCAAGATACGCTCTTGGGGGCGTCGAAGGTCGTAGTATGAACACTACTCTCAAGATACGCTCTTGGGGGCGTCGAAGATCGTAGTATAAAAACTACTCTCAAGATACGCTCTTGGGGGCGTCGAATCTGTTCGCGGGATAGGCTCCCGGAGGGCACAGGGTTCGTAGTTTTAGAACTACTCTCAAGATACGCTCTTGGGGGCGTCGAATGTGTTCGCGGGATTGGCTCCCGGAGGGCTCATAATATTACCTTATCTTGTGTCCCTTCTCATGTATGGTGCATTTTTGGTATGCTTTTCGAGTCTTTACTTGACTTCTCCTTCTACGATATTGCCTGTTACCACGCTTTTTCTTCAATGTGGGAGATCACCTTTCGAGGGCGATGTTTGTGTGTTGCCAACTTAGGACGAGTTCGTATAGGGAGTTGAGGATGCTTTCCTCTATGTGACCTCTTCTAGGAGAAGTGGTATCGCATGTTATTGTGATCTTCTGCCTCTAATCTCTTCTTTTATACTTAGGTGGACTACCAAGCACTTATTCGTTTGGTGCCCCCCAAGTTGCTTGGTGGTCACACCGCCTTTCATATTTGGCCGTTGAAGGCCCCTCGTTCATTTTCTTGGTTGGGTACCCCTTATGCTCGGGGCTCCCTTGTCTGCTTCTTTGAATGCAATGAGTGTCCCTTGTAGGATTTACTCTTTCTCATGCTTGCTTGTTTCAGTCATAGGCATGGTTTGAATGATGCCTTTGTCGGATGTGTCTTTGGAGGTTGGGTGGAAGAGCTTTTGCTTTGGGTGGGTGGGGGTGGATTTCATTCTCTTGATAACTAGGATGTGGCAGTGTCTGTATCCTAGGGGTGCTTGTAAATTTTTCCCCCCCTTTCCTTGTGTAGGTTGAAGAGCTCTCTCATAGAATGGTGTCTTGAGTTGTTAATCTCGTAGGCGTGTTTCAGACTAGTCAATCTGATCCATGCTCTTTGCTCGTGCATGGGGGTGTGGGGGTCTGACCGGGCTGTATCTTCTTGGAGTGTTGTGGCACTTAGAGTGCCTTGCCTTTTCCTTCACATTGGAGTATTCTTCAATGCCTTTGGGGAGTGTCACATTGGTCCTGCTCCTCCCACCTTGAATCTTGGTTATAGACTTCTTTTGAATTAGGACTTGAACCTAAAAAGGACATTTTCCTTTAGGTTCGCCGGTGATGTTCCCTGATTTTCCATGGGGTTGCCCTCGTATTGGCTATTCCTTGTTGGATAACTTCATTAGAGGCTGCATTTGTATTGCGTACGTATATGTGTTTGAGGTGTGTTGAGCTGACAAGTCTCTCCTTTTTTGTTTTGTCATAACCTTCATTCATCATGTATTCGATGTATGGCCTTAGAGGCGGGATATTTTTCTAGTGCCCCTTTTATCGGGGTTCTCCTCTTGATGGGATGCCAGGGTCAAATGTCTTATCATTTGCAGACAAGGTGGTTGATCGGGATGTGCGTCTAGTACGAGGGTCGATCTTGAAACCTTACTCCCCAAGCTTTAGAGATCTTCTTTGGTTGATCTTGTAGAACTATTATCCTGCCCTAAGGCTCTTGGTAGGAGATGTATCTCCTTTTTCATACTCTAGTTGTTGGACTATCTCTTTTGCTAATCTTGCATCCTTAGAGTTTCTCTCTTGGTGCATGACTTCAATGACCGGATTTTCTACCGATGTTTGTTTTGTTAGGACTTGTATCCTTGGCTGCCTTTCTTTCTTGTGCGATGGCGAGGGAGTGTTTATGAACACTCAAATGTGTCGTACTTGGTAGAGGTATGCGCCTAATCTTTATGGCGCTGTCTTGAATCTTCGTGTACCTATCTTTGATGAACATGTTATTCATTGCATATATGATACGGAGTCCAAGGATCTCCGGGTTAGGATCATATTTTGAGAACAGAGACATAGTCATCTATTAGATGACCTCTTTATCTACGGAGTTTATTTTTGCAAGGATAAATGCAAGGATCCTTGTAAGGATACTTGTAAGGATACTTGTAAGGATATGTGTTCCATCCTTTTCCTGGTTCATTTGCAGTGCCGTGTCCCTAATGGGTGTGTTGATGTTCCGACCACCTTTACTAGTAGGGGGTCCCTTGGTATTAGGTATGCCTGACTCTTCTCTAGTATCATCAATGGTTGGTCATGGGAGATGTCTGACGGACTCCTTTCATGTACTATGGTTCTCTTCATGTCAAAGTTGGTGATTCCCTCTCTTATGACTAACATATCATTGTGTGGAAATACTATGTTTTCCATATCCCTTTTTAAAAGCTTGATGATGGTGTCACCGTTCTTCCTTTGCTAGGCTTGGTGTCCTTGAGGGTTTTTGATGGAAGTGTATTCCATTACCTTGGATGAGCTTTCTAAGTGTAGTTGTGTCTCCTGGCTATTTTGTGAAATCATAAAGATCCGCTGGAGGTGTTTGCCTTTGATGGTGGGCGTTACCCATGTGATATGGTTTCCTCCATTTTTTGAGGGATGTGTTCGCGGCTACCCCCTCTTGTGCTAATGGGCGTTTGTGGGGAGGGCATGTTGTGACTGGTGCCCCCCTTGCATACCAATGCCGGATGGGATCCTTTGACGGGCTTGGCCCTAGGATGCTTAGTGGATGGTTGTAGTAGGGGTAATCCTTCATGGTAGTTCCTCTATAGGATGTTGGGAGTGCTCAACTTATTTTTGTAAGTGAGCTTTCCATCTTGTGATCTTTCCCAGAAACTTGACCTTATAGGTGTTCTTTGGGATTGAGGAATCTGTTGCTTGTGCATCTCTTGATTGTCGACGGCCTTTTACTGATTCTTCTAGTGGTCCACCTGTGTATATATATATCACGGAGCCCGAAGGCGTCCGGTATGGTCATTCTTGGAAAACATGTTGATGTTAAGTATCATAATCTACTCCTTTTAGGGAGTTGGCTTGTTATGCAGTTAAATTAAATAAGAGGACATGGGAAGGATATGGGTGTGGGGTGTTGAAATCCCCTGCTTCCTTGGTAATGTAACTGTCTTCCTCCATTAGTCTGTGTGTATTCCTTCCACTTGAGGAATATGAGGTCGCATCCTTGCAAGGCGGACTAGGTGGAGGTGTATCCTTCATGTATGCTATGTGCGGTCTCACTCTACTATGTCTCTCCATGAGACTTCCCATTGTAGTAGCTATGTGCTGGCGTGGTGTGGTACTCTATTAGTTCCCTGTTCAAATCCTTGTCTTTTCAACTCCTCCTCTGTCCTAGGAGGACGTGTGCCAAGGGTTGTCATGCACAAGGGGTTTGGACCTGTCGTGCTGTATCATGGGTAGGTGGTTGCTTTATTGTGTTGTTGGGACTATGTCCCTCCCTTTGAGCTTTCCTTGGTATGTCCCTTAGGCATGTCTGTGGTGATACGGACTGTATGTGTACATTGCCAGGGTGGATGTTGGAACTCCTATATCCTTGTTGGTCTGTCACGTATGTCTTCCTTTAGTGCGGTGTATGTCCCTGTTGGGGTACTTGGTGGAATTCTTGCCTCCTTTGAGGTCTTGGCTGTCTGTCTGCCCCCAGTGGGGTGTAGGCCCTGGCGTCCTGTTGTGTCTGTTGTTGCCTAGGAGGCACAAATTGCTCTGGGGGTGGCTCTTGATAATTTCTTCTTTCTTCTCCTCGTTGCCCTGTTCGAGGGTGCGAGTGGCGTTCTTCCGTTGGAATTTGCTCCTCTTCATGAGCTTCTTCTCCTTCCTGTTGGTGTTGCCTTTCCTGTCTATTCCTTAGGGTCTCTCTGTAAGCTAGTACCTCATCTGAGGCGCTCATCAGCCCTGGAGTCACTGTATGTGCTCCCTGTGTGTATGCCGGCCTTGTGTTGGTTGTGTGAGCACGATTGTCGTTCCTTTGAGTCAGTATTCCATATGGGTACCCTTGAGGTTGTACCTCATAGTGGTATCCCTGTGGAGGTGCCGTGTATTGGGATGGCACTCCTTGTTGCCCCCCTGTCCCTGTGGCTTCCTAGTCAATGGAGTTGAAGCTGTGGAAGCCTCCTCCCTGCTTGTTAGGCTGGGGTGCTTGTGGGGCTACCTAAGGCTCTGGTGTGCAGGATGTTTTCTCTTAGTTAGGGTGTCTTGCTGGAGGTATAGGCTGTCTCCCTCGCCTATTGCCCCCAGGTGGGCGGTGATGCCTAGATACTAAGCTGTTCGTCATCGCTCTTGTTATTGCCAGGCTTTCTGTTCGAAGCCCACAGACGGCGCCAAGTGTTAGGTTATAAAGTCTAGCTCAACGGGTCGTCAATCTAGAATTTATCTCCCACTAATGAAATGTCGGGTTCAGTGCTCCTAGGATTAGTCGTTCTGATCCGTGCCCTTATACTCTCTTGGGGTAGTCGTTCTGATCCGTGCCCTTATACTCTCTTGGGGTAGTCGTTCTGATATGTGTCCTTCTCTTCTCTCCTTCTGACCTCCTTTCCTTCTCTCCTTCTGACCTCCTGAGGCTTGTACTTCTTACCCCTGGGGCTTGTCCTACTGCTCTATGCTCTTCTGCTTCCTTGGTTCTCTTCTCCTTGCCACCCTGCAAGAGGGGCAATACCAGGCACAGAGGGGGGGGTGGTGCCTGGTGAACCCTCTCCGATGCCTAAGTCAGTATTCTTCTTAGAGAGATAAACTAGAGAGATGTCAGAGCAAAATAATCCAAATTGCCAAGATGATCAAATGAGTTGTGAAGGTGGGGTATTTATAGGCAACGGTGTCATTAAGGTGGCTTAATGACATCGTTAACCTTTAAACACAATTAATTAACCTTTAAGCACATAATTAAGACCTTAGGATTCGGAGAAGGTAGGCGGAGTGGACCGAGTGTGGGAGTCCGAAAATGGTGCCGGGCCCTTGGGGGGAGGAGAAATCTGACCCCCAGGGGTAGGGGTTGGGTGAGGGCACCCAACCCCTCCTAGGGAGGATGGGGTTGGCCAACCCCATCCCCCCTAGGGGAGATCGGGTTGGCTGACCCGATCTCTCCTAGGAGAGATCGGGTTGGCTGACCCGATCTCTCCTAGGAGAGATCGGGTTGGTCCACCCGATCTCCCCTAGGGGAGGTCGGGTGTGGCCACCCAACCTCACCTAGGCGAGTCTGACTCGGCCGGACGAGCGCTTCGGCCTCGTCCGAGCCGTTGGTGTTTTCGCGAAGGGTTCGGGTTGAAGTTTCGATTTACAATCATTAACGGGGTGATAAAAATAAAGCGATTCGGAAGTCAACGGGTTCAAATTGGGCGTATATCCATCAGTTGTGGCCATTTTTTATTCTTCCGCCCTCACAGGGTTCGCGGGGTCGCTCTTTTTTTTTTTTGTAGCCGTTTGGAGGGTGGCTGTGGCCCTTTCACTTTTTATGTTGCGGGAGCTCTCTTTATTTGTAGCCATTTGAAGGGTGGCTGTGGCCCTTTCTTTGTAGTCGTTTTAGGGATGACTGTGACCCTTTTTATTTGTAGTTGATATAGGGACAACTGTGACCATTTTATTTCTTCATGCTCTCACAAGATTTGCATGGACAATCTCTTTAATTTTCTGTAGCCGATAAAAGGGCGGCTGTGACCCTAAAGAAAAATGATTTTTGTTTTTTATTGCTTCTTTTTGCTTTTTTGAAAAAGAAAATGTGATGAAAATAATCAACAATAATTATGTACATGCCCCTAGTGGCAAATTGGAAAATTTTAATTCAACACATCGTCTTGAGAAGGACTCAGCTGATTGTGTCAAAATAAGTCGGTCGTGTCGACGCCCTGGATGGACCCTACGACCAATGGATGACGTAAACAGTGCTTTCTAATCTCGGCTTCTCAAGTTCCCTAGCTATTACTCAATCTCGTCTGGGGATGCCCCATGGCTAGCACCTACCGGGTTAGGCTCGTCGCATGCAGGATGAATGGCCTGGTCAATGAACACACATGGATGGTGTTGAGTTTGGCACAGTAGTCCGTGATGGGTCTGATTATAGCCGTCAGGCCCTTTAACGGCGAGGAAACGGCAAACAGGCCCACCAGGCCCAGAGTAAAGGTCACGATGACCTAGGAGAAGGGTCCCGATGAAGGGAGTCCCGACAAAGCAGGGTCCCGACAGAGTCGGTCCCGACAGTGGAGCTAGAAGCTCCCGATGAGAAGCCTTTAAGTAGGCCCCGATGAAGAATCCCTGATAATGATTGGCCCTGTCACGATGACGAGGGGCCCCGAGCGGTGACACAACGAGATAACTCTGGAGTCCCCGACGGGAGTCGGGACTCGTTACCAGAGGATAAAGCCAAGATATGCGGGGCGTGGCCGAAATATACGGAACGTGGTTAAGATACACGGATCGTGGCCGAGATACGCGGGGCATGGCTAAGATACGCGAGATCGTGTACGAGATAAGCGGGATACGGGCTAACCACCCCTAACGGTTCGCCAGGTACCTGAGGCACCTCTTTGCCTATAAAAGGGCAAGAGGTCATCTCAGATCACTTACGTTAAGTTCGATATATTTTTGAGATTGTTGCTTGCCAGTCATACGAGAGACTCATTTAAGCATCGGAGAGAGATTCTGGGTCACCGCCCGGTCTATCCCCTCTTGCAGGATTGCGTGGAGCAAAGGAGCTAGGATTGCCGTCAAAGTCCGTACCGGAGTTCCACCGTGATCCAACATTGGCGCCGTCTGTGGGAATCAAACAAAAAGCTGATATGCCTTCTACTCGATCGATGGCGGCTGGCAAGAACAAGAGAGGACAATCTGGTGGTTCCCGTTACCCCACTGCAACGAACCTGAATTCAGTACCAGAACAAGGGGAAAACCAGAACCATCCCCCGGCTGAGCTCTCCCAGACAGGAGGACACAATGGATCGCATCCCGAAGACGTTGCCCCTCAACACCAGGATAACAGGGGGCAGGAGGCTCCCCCAGCTGCAGATTTGACGAGGGCTGTGGCCGAAGCCATGCCCATGTTTTTAGCGGCTGTCGAGGCTCTTTTGGACCGAAGGGAGGCTGCGAGGAGGCAGGAGGAGATGCCCCCTCTGGAGGAAGCAACCCTACCAACAGAGGGTCAGAATGCGCAGGAAGCCCCGCCCCGAGGCCAGGACAGAGGTAGGGCAACTGATCAGCTGGAAAAGTTCGTGGTTGATGGGCCAGGACCAGTACAGAACAGGACCATTCCCCTGAATGGTCCCATTACTCCCGCCCAGGTGGTAAAGATCGTGAACATCTGTATGGGAGAACAGAAGCCGCTGGTGTCGGAATTGAGGGATCGATCTACTCATCCCTTCGTTCCCCGACTAATAGACACCCTCGCCCCACCTGGGCTGGGTATCCCCGAGATTAAGGAATATGATGGCGAAGGAGATCCAGTCCGTCACGTCCAGAAGCATCTTATGGCGTGTCTGGGTAGAGCCCCGAATGAAGATATAGTGTGTACACTGTTCCCAAACACACTCGGAGAAAGAGCCCTGACCTGGTTCTTCAGCCTTCCCCCAGGCTGCATTACCTGTTGGGCGGACATGCACGACCGCTTCATTCGACAATATCAGGGACGCAGGCGATTGTTGAAGAGCGTGAGGTCTCTGACCCAGGTGGTGCAGAGGCCCGACGAGTCGCTGGCACACTATTACCAGCGGTACACAGCCAGCGTAGCAGAGATAGACGAGGAAATCTCAGAGGGCGAGACCATCCGCACCTTTATTCGGAACCTAACAGCCCCCTATGGCTCCGACTTGATGCACAGCGTGGCTGAGAAGGCTGTGTGGAATATGGAGGCTTTGCAGAAGAGGGTGAAGCGACAGATTGATGTCCAGGAGTCCAAGATAGCTGCGGGAGAACTGGAGCCCCCAAAGTCAAATAAAGGGAAGCAGTCGAGTAAACCTTTCGACGATCGTAAGCCCAAGGGTAAACCCGACAGCGGCAAGAATCGAAGTCGTCCAGATCGGAGGGACGACAGACGTTCTTCAAGGAAGGATAAGCGGGAAGATCTCGACATCCCTCTCAACTGCTCCATGGCGGAAGTGCTGACAGTCATGGAACGACAAGGTATCTCCAGGTACCCCCCGCAGAAAGATGGAGAATTCCTCGGATCCCGTACAGATCGCTATTGTCGATTTCACCGCGCAAATGGCCACGACACCAATCACTGTCGGGAGCTGAAAAAGGAGATTGAGAAGCTAATCCAGAAGGGAAAGCTCAAGGAGTTCGTCGGGGACAAACGCTGCAGGTCCCGCTCTCGGTCTCGATCGCGGTCCCGCTCCCGATCCCGCGACCGGTCCCCGAAGAAGAAGAGAACTGATCCAGAATCATCTGGTGTTCGCAAAGAAAGACGAGTCATCAACGTGATTCATGGAGGATTTGCTGCCGGAGGAGATACCTCATCCGCTCGAGAGGTTTACGCCTCCAGGATCCCTACAGCGGTGGTGCTGGGTAAAAGGTCCCGATCTTGGACCCTGAAGGAAGAGATGATCTCCTTCTCATCGGAGGACCTCATAGGCGTGGAGACTCCACACGACGATGCCCTGGTGGTAACCCTGGATGTAGATGGGTTCGAGATGAAGAGAATCCTAATCGACGGAGGGATCTCCTCCGACATTCTATTCATGGACGCGCTGGAAGCCATGGGGAAGACGAAGAAGGATCTGAAGGAAGCAAACTTCCCGATGGTTGGGTTTTCTGGCTCAACTTCCTACCCGCTGGGAGTAATCACCTTACCAGTGGAGTTTGGTAGTGGGTGGAAGTCGGAAAGGAGGAATGTGGAATTTGTCGTGGTTGATTCTGCGGGGACCTACAACGCAATTATCGGGAGAACCACCATCAATCCCCTGATGGCGGTCGCCTCGACTGTGCACCAGAAGATGAAGTTCCCGACTGACCACGGGGTCGGAGAAGTCAAGGGCGACCAGGTGGCTTCTCAAAAATGCTATGTTAATGCCACCCGAAGGAGGAGGCGAGAGGCCATGACTGTCCTCCAGACAGACACAGATCCCAGAGAAGAGTTTGGACGTCCCGCCCCTGTAGAAGATCTGAAAGAAGTCGAGATCGATGGACCCCAAAGGAAGGTGAAAATCGGGTCTGCTCTTACTGAAGAGACAGCCCAAAAATTGGTGGAGCTACTGAAGGAGTTCAAGGAGCTGTTTGCCTGGTCCCCCAGCGATATGCCAGGAATCAGCCCCGACGTGATCGTACACGAGCTGAAAATAGACCCCGCGATCAAGCCTATCACGCAGAAGAGGCGTCCGATGGGCACGGATAAGAAGATCGCGATCCAGCAGGAGGTGGGCAGGTTGCTCGATGCTGGTTTCATCAAGGAGCTCCAATTCCAGACTTGGGTCGCCAACCCAGTGCTGGTGAAGAAGACTAACGGAAAATGGCGAATGTGCGTGGACTTCCGCGACTTGAACAAGGCTTGTCCAAAGGATTGCTATCCACTCCCGAGGATTGACCAGCTGGTGGATGCCACGTCAGGACATGAGTTGCTGAGCTTCATGGATGCGTATTCAGGCTACAACCAGATCAAGATGGCCAAGGAAGACGCCCCCCACACTGCGTTTTACGCAGACAGCGACATCTATCACTATGATGTCATGCCTTTCGGGTTAATCAACGCCGGGGCAACCTACCAGCGGATGGTGAACAAGCTGTTTGGGGATATGCTGGGAGAAACCATGGAAGCTTACGTGGACGACATGCTGGTGAAGTCCCGACAATCCGAGAATCACGTGCACAACCTTACCATGGCGTTTGAGCGGATGAGGCCTCATCAAGTTCGCTTGAACCCGACGAAATGCGCCTTCGGAGTTCACTCAGGGAAGTTTTTGGGCTTCATGGTGAGCCAAAGAGGAATTGAGGTGAACCCAGAGAAGCTGAGAGCAATCAGGAGATGCAGTCTCCGATAAACCATCGGGAGGTGCAAGTACTGAATGGCCGACTAGCCGCAATGAACCGCTTCTTGTCCAAAGCCAGCGACCGATCAATGCCGTTTTTTGAAGTCTTGAGGGCCAACAAAAAATTCGAATGGACCGCCAAATGTGAAGAGGCGTTCCAAGCACTCAAGCAGCATCTTCGCACACTCCCGCCGCTGGCGAAACCGGTTCCAGGCGAGCCGCTCTTCCTTTATTTGGCTGTTTCTGAATTTGCTATTAGCTCTGTGTTAGTGAAGGTTGTCGAGGGTAATCAAGTCCCCGTCTATTATGTAAGCAAGGCATTTGCCAAATCTGAATTGAACTATCCCGCCGTTGAGAAGTACCTCTTTGCGTTGATAATTACTGCTCGGAAGCTAAGGCCATATTTCCACGCACACGAGATCATTGTGCTAACGAACCAGCCTTTGAAGCATTTTTTGAACCGACCCGATGCATCGGGGAGATTGGTGAAATGGGCAGTAGAGCTCAGTGAGTTTCGAATACACTTTGCTCCAAGAACGGCAATCAAGGGCCAGGCATTGGCGGACTTTATAGCAGAATCTACAGCCCCCGATCTAGAAGAACCGGGCCCTGTAGAGGGGGCAACCATGGAGGTCCCGACAGAAGAACAACCAGAGAGGGCAGAGCAATCAGAACAGCCAAACAAGGAAAATATCTGGGAGATGTACACGGATGGCTCCGCGAGTTCAGACGGATCAGGAGCGGGTTTCTTGTTGATACCACCAGGCGAAGGTGAACCACTCCGATATGCCTTGGCTTTAACATTCAAGGCCACAAACAATGAAGCGGAGTATGAAGCTCTTATCACTGGCCTAAAAATCGCAAAAGGCACTGGAATCGATCACTTAAGAGTGAAGTGCGACGCGGCGTTAATCGTGAACCAGGTTCAAGGGCGATACGAAGCAAAGAGCCCGATAATGAAGAAGTATCTGCGAGAGGTACAAACCCTGAGAGAGAGCTTCAAAAGCTTCGATATCGAGGCTATTCCAAGGGAGGAGAACGTAGAGGCAGACGCCTTGAGAAAATTCGCCCTGGGGGCACCCTTAGAAGAAAATCGGAAGGTGCACTTCCTAGAGAAAGTGATCTTGTCAAACATCGACCCCACGCAGGTGTGCACCGTTGAAGCGAAACCGGAGGAGGAGCCCACTTGGATGACCCCGATAGTCGCGTATCTGACTACGGGGGCAATCCCCGAGGATAGAATAGCGGCAGACAGGATATGTCGGATCGCGTCTAATTATGTGATGCTGGACAATCAGCTGTACAAGAAGGGCTGGTTCTCGACTCCGTACCTGAAGTGTGTAGCAGAACCCGACACCAACCGAATCCTGAAGGAAATGCATGAGGGGATCGCGGCTTGCCACGAAGGGGCCCGATCCATCTTGAGGAAGGTGTTGAACTTAGGCTACTATTGGCCCACGATGAACAAAGAAGCAACGGCGTTGGTCCGATCATGCGACGCGTGCCAGAGGTACGCCCCGAGTATTGTGGCTCCGGCTGCCAACTTGACATCCATCAAAAGCGCTTGGCCCTTCGCGCAGTGGGGCATCGACTTGGTGGGACCTCTTCCACAAGCACAAGGACAATGTAAGTATTTACTTGTAGCTATCGATTATTTTTCGAAATGGATAGAGGCGAAAGCATTGGCCAGGACAACGGGGAACCAGATCGTCAAGTTCCTCCAAACCCACATCGTGTCCAGATACGGGATTCCTAAGGTGGTGATCAGCGACAATGGCCCACCGTTTAACGGCTCTCAGGTGAGGGAATATCTGGAAGAACTGAACGTCGAGCATCGGACCGCCTCCGTACGCCATGCTCAGACTAATGGCCAGGTGGAGTCAGCCAACAAAATCGTGATGGATGGCCTGAAAAAGAGGGTCTATGCCTTGAAGGGCAAATGGCTGAACGAACTAGAAAACGTACTTTGGGCTGTTAGAACGACACCCAAACGATCAACAGGAGAGACTCCGTTTGGCCTTGTTTATGGCACGGAAGCTGTCGCTCCTGTGGAGGTAGCTGTGGCATCCCATCGGACGAGATATTATGAGCCCCTGACGAACGAGGAAGTGAGACGCCTGGACTTGGACCTACTCGAAGAGAAAAGGCGGGAAGCCGACGAAGTCCAAGCACGAATGCGCTTAGCGACGGCCAGGTACTATAATCGGCGAGTGAAGTCCCGACAGTTCTTCGTCGGGGAGCTGGTTTGGCGTCGCAACGAGTACACCCTTTTGGACCGAATCAACAAGATGTCACCAAAATGGGAAGGACCTTATAAGATCGTGGGGATGCCAGCTCCGAACGCATACAAGTTGGAAGACCTCGATGGCAGAACGTTAAAGCATTCTTTCAGTGGCGAACACTTGAAGAAACACCATGCTTGAAGAAAGTCGCCTTAAGTGGTGCCCGATAAAGTCGCCTTAAGTGGTGCCCGAGAAAGTCGCCTTAAGTGGTGCCCGATGTAAAATCGCCTTAAGTGGTGTATGCTGTTTATCGTTTAATTCGATGTAAGCTTATCTTATGCCAATTAATAAAGAGGTTGCTTCCAAAATAAGAGTTATTCTTAGATTTATGCTAAGTGTAAAAGTCGCCTTCAGTGGTGCACGATGAAAGTCGCCTTCAGTGGTGCACGATACTTAGGTTTATTCTAAGTATCCAAAAGTCGCCTTCAGTGGTGCACGATGAAAGTCGCCTTCAGTGGTGCACGATGAAAGTCGCCTTCAGTGGTGCACGATACTTAGGTTTATTCTAAGTATCCAAAAGTCGCCTTCAGTGGTGCTCGATGAAAGTCGCCTTCAGTGGTGCACGATGAAAGTCGCCTTCAGTGGTGCACGATACTTAGGTTTATTCTAAGTATCCAAAAGTCGCCTTCAGTGGTGCACGATGAAAGTCGCCTTCAGTGGTGCACGATGAAAGTCGCCTTCAGTGGTGCACGATGAAAGTCGCCTTCAGTGGTGCACGATACTTAGGTTTATTCCAAGTATCCAAAAGTCGCCTTCAGTGGTGCACAATACTTAGGTTTATTCTAAGTATCCAAAAGTCGCCTTCAGTGGTGCACGATGAAAAGTCGCCTTCAGTGGTGCGCAATATTAAGTCACCTTAAGTGGTGCGCGACCTTTAGGATTATCCTAAGTAACGATTAAAGTCGTCTTAAGTGATGCATTCGAGGTTAAGTCGCCTTAAGTGGTGCGAGTCATTAAATCGTCAGGAGGACGTCTGGGAAATTCGTAAGTATCGGAGTTTCGACTGTCAAGAACTAAGTCGTCTTAAGTGACGCACTCGAGGTTAAGTCGCCTTAGGTGGTGCAAGTTGTCAAATAGTCGGGAAAGACGAAAGACAACAAAAAGATCGGAACTAAAGGAGTCTAATATTGATAAAGGGCTCGAAGGCCCGACGACGACACAAGAGAAGAAAATACAAGGACTCTGAAAGATAAAAACATTCAAGCTTGGTCCTTGTCAGCAGCAGCAGAGGGGTCCGCAGGATTGGCCTCGGGAGGATTGGCTATCGGGGCGTCTGCACTTGGAAGCTCAGAGGCATCCTCGACAACTGCCGGAGTACTCCCCCCATCACTCTCCTCGGAAAGAGCGAAGTATTTCTTCGCAAAGGGAGCGAGGGAAGGAGACTTGTCGAAATTGATGGCGTCCCCGTACTCCAGGTGGAGCTCCTCAACGGCGTTGAAGAGAGTGTTCTCCACCTCCGCGCTGAAGAACTTCAGGGCGTCAGCCTGGAAGCCCTCCGACTTCCGATAGTCCTCCCGACCCTTGGCCTCCGCTTCGGCCAGCCGTGCCGGGAACCCCGCGATCAGCTCCTCCCGAGCCTTCTTTTCGAGGACCAGCTGGTCCTCAGCGGCCTTCTTCTCCTGGGTCAGCCGATCCACGAGAGCCCCCCGCTCTTGCCGCTCTTGCCTCAAGAGCCCCTCGAAGTCCGCGATCTGCTGTTGAAGGCCCCGAATCTTCTCATTAAGGGCAGCCAGCTCTTTGGCCAGCTTCCCCCGCGAAGACTGGGAGGCCTTGAGATCCGCCTGAAGTTGCTCGCGGACTCCTCGGTCCCGCTCCCGGGCCTCATCATAGGCAATGACATACCCGATGAGGCGGTTGTAATCCCCGAGCTCCTGCAGTCAAAAGGAAAAGTGTTAGAAGGACAAAAGACTCGATTTATTGATCAATAAGGAAAAAGTGAAGTTTCACCTCGATGCGGCGCACAGCCATATCCCTGACGTCCCGCTCCATATGCGTCCGATTGAGGTGAATCGGATGTCGCATAGAAGGCAGGATGGAACCCGCCAGAAGATGCAGGGCCAGCTCTTGGTCCTGTTCCCCTTGTGTGAGCGGGACTCCCTGGAGCGTCTGGATCGGAGCCCAGGGGGCATCGGCCTGCGAAGGGTTGAAGGGCCTATAGAAGGCCCCGTCGAGAGCCATGGGAGAGATGGGACGGGGAAGAGAAGGGCACATCTCCGTCTCAGCCCGGACAGGAGAGGGAGAAAAGTCATGGATGGGAGAGAGCTCCCGCTGCTGTGGAGAAGACGAGGGAAGCGGCCCCTGAGGGGTTGGTTTCAAGGGGGATTGCCCCGCCTTCCGACGCTGCTGAGGGGGATCAACCCCGCCGGTCTCCTCGGAGGAGTCCAGGGCCTCCATGTGGCGAAACTGTTCACCAGATGGTGCCTTCTCTCCAGCTGAGGGAGGCACCCCCGCTGAAGGCGGTGCATCTGTAGAAGCTGCAGCACCCGAGGAAGCTCCCGAGCGACCTGCACCTGGAGGATGAAGAGCTTCAGATAGGTAGTCAGGAAGTTCATCGGGATTCTTACACCAAATGATGCGTCGGGAGACGTATTGATCCTTCCCACGGTAGTGATAATAGCCCGCCTTCAAAACTCGGGGAGTTTCGCCTCGAAGGATCTTTTTGACATCAGCAATTCGGCCCTTCTTGGTCGAGGAAATCAAGTCCGACGGAACCATCCTTTTATACGATTTAATAGCGAGTCGGAGTTGTTTACCTTCTTCAGCATTCTGGACCTCGAAGAGTTGGTCCAGATCCACCCGCGGCCGCTTGGGCTGCTCCGTTGAAGGAGACCCCCGACCTGGCGGCAGCAGCCTTCTTGGCAGACTTCCTCTTCCGCGAGGGGCGGACAGCATCGGTCTCCCCCTGCTTAAGGAAGAAATCGGTCAGCACAGACACCTTCTTGGCTGCAAACAATAAACGAAAAAAAAGTTAGAAATTTTACCCAAGGGACCATGCTAGAAGGGCCGTCGAAGAGCTGCCCCCCAGAGACGATACTGAGGAGTCGGACCCCAGTATGCACCAGGTCCCGCTCCACCAGAGAGTTAGCATTAAGGGGAGTGTAAGACTCCCCCCAACGATAAAGCTGGATCAATTGAAGAGTCTCGAAGTCCTCATCAGCATAGGAGTGGAAAGCAGGCGGAGGGTCTGCTGCCACCTCCCACCGAGGCCAAGGGATAGAAGAATGTTGGATGAAGAAGTAGCTCCTCTTCCAGCTACTGTTGTCAGACCCTGTATCGATCAAGAGTCCCCGACCCTTGACCACCTTCCAGGTGTCACTGGTCCAACCGTGCCGGGCAAGCTGCTGCTTACTCCACTTGGGCATCCGAGGGTAAAAGGCGCAAACCCCCGCCTCGTTGCATTTCAGCCCATAGAAGGTCCTGAAGAGTTGGAGGCTGTAGACCCACTTCTGTCGGAGACAGAGGACTTGAAAGGCGTTCCAGATGCGGATGGCATGAGGAGAGAAGGTAGTGGGGTGTGTTTGGTAATGTTGGCACAGCTCGACCAGGTTACAACAGAAGGGGAACCTGATCCCCGCTGATATTTGTCCCGTAGAGACAAATACCTCCCCTTTCTGGGGACGAGTAACCTCAGGGTCACTCGAGGGACGATGTCGATCATACGGGAAGCGAGGTTCCCAGGTGAGGGTGATGCAACCCTCTCGGAGAGCTGCATCGTAAGCAGTGGTGGAAATTTCATTCGGAGCATAGTCAAATTTAAAAGGTTTTCTCCCCTCGGAGCTGGAACCGCTGTCTGAAAAGCAACCAGGGCAAGAAAATACAGTGGGATTCTGGAAGAAATTAAAAAGGAAAAGACGAACAAGCAACGGAGAGTGTTTCCTTACCAGACATGGTGGAGTAGAGGTTGAAAGAGATGAACGAAGTGTCGCCGGAAAGATGATCGGAGAAGATTCCAAGGATCTTCGAAAGCACAGAGCTGGGAATTGCAGAAGAATCGCAGAGAGCTTTTGAGGATTCGAAGACGGTAAAAGTTAAATTGTGACTGCGGCTAGGGTTTTATAGTCGAAGAAGACAGTTGAAAGGACACTTCGATCCGAGCCGTCAAATTCGAAAGGTCTTAATCTGGACCGTCGAGATGAAACGTGCAGAAGGACAACGGGCGTAATGATGAAACGGCCTGAAAAGCACTTTTCAGAAAAGGACAGGCGCGAAAAATCAGGCACGTGGGTCGAAAACGTCACTCCATCATCTGCTGCATTTAATGCACTAGAAAACCGAAGAGACCCTTGGGATATAGCAGTTATCCATAAAACCCTGAGGAAACGTAGAGGAGAAGACTGATAACTTTAAGTAACTGAACCAAGGAGTAGATCCCCACTCTAGTATTGGAAAAATCGGGAGTTGGAAGACACGACGAACTAAAAGTCCCTCATGTCTTGGGGGCAAATGATGGGTCTGATTATAGCCGTCAGGCCCTTTAACGGCGAGGAAACGGCAAACAGGCCCACCAGGCCCAGAGTAAAGGTCACGATGACCTAGGAGAAGGGTCCCGATGAAGGGAGTCCCGACAAAGCAGGGTCCCGACAGAGTCGGTCCCGACTGTGGAGCTAGAAGCTCCCGATGAGAAGCCTTTAAGTAGGCCTCGATGAAGAATCCCTGATAATGATTGGCCCTGTCACGATGACGAGGGGCCCCGAGCGGTGACACAACGAGATAACTCTGGAGTCCCCGACGGGAGTCGGGACTCGTTACCAGAGGATAAAGCCAAGATATGCGGGGCGTGGCCGAAATATACGGAACGTGGTTAAGATACACGGATCGTGGCCGAGATACGCGGGGCATGGCTAAGATACGCGAGATCGTGTACGAGATAAGCGGGATACGGGCTAACCACCCCTAACGGTTCGCCAGGTACCTGAGGCACCTCTTTGCCTATAAAAGGGCAAGAGGTCATCTCAGATCACTTACGTTAAGTTCGATATATTTTTGAGATTGTTGCTTGCCAGTCATACGAGAGACTCATTTAAGCATCGGAGAGGGATTCTGGGTCACCGCCCGGTCTATCCCCTCTTGCAGGATTGCGTGGAGCAAAGGAGCTAGGATTGCCGTCAAAGTCCGTACCGGAGTTCCACCGTGATCCAACAGTCCGCAAATGGTAAATTTGGGCATAGATATCGTCCGAGGTATCTAGGATAAATTCGACAGCTGGCACAAGAATAGTCGTGAGCAAAGGGCCATGCACTAGATGTTCTTCTCTTCAGGGGTTTGATTTGGATGTTATTCCAAGCTGCACAATGAGTAAGGAAAAACTCAAATTTGGGGATAAAAATGATCACAACTTCCCTTACCTGGGAGTTGTATTTTTATTGGCAATTTTTTCCCATTTATGAATGGACATGCTGCATGTTCCGACTTTTACTTCATCTGGCGGTTGTGCTCGATCTCAACGAGAGATGCCATTTGGTTACCACTGACTGGTTTTGACCTCACCGTAAAACGGGTTTACGGCTTGGTTCGGGGACGCGTTTGAATTCCACACATGCACTACAAGAAAACAGGGCTACAGTAGCAAATAATTTTTTTCGCTACTAAAGGTTGATACTAAATGTAAGTTTTAGTAGCGACTTGAATATTGCGATAGTAATGAAATCTTTTTGTAACATCTAAAACACCGCTGCAAAAAGTCACTTCCAGCAGCGAAAGTTACAGCAGCTGAAGTTATATGTTTTTGTGGCGGCTCAATAGTCGCCACTATATGTTATTTTCAGTAGCGCCTTATTAGTTGATGGTGAAAGTCAGTTTCAGCAACGGTTTTTTAGCTCCGCTAAAACATATACACAGTGGAGGCTTTTTGTTCGCCACTAAAAGTAACATTCAGCAACGCCAAAATAGTTGATGCTGAAAACAGGTTTCAGAATCAGCTTTTCGCCGCCACTAAATGTGTCGCTGCAACGATAAATAAATAGAATAAACGAATTAAAAGCAGCAACATAACTTATATTCTCCCAAAAAAAAATTGATGTTTTATGTCTTCTTGCTATACAAACGAATCAGATAGGGTTGGTAAAAAATTAAATCAGTTCTTAGAGAAGTGAATGCTTGTTTAACTCTAACAACACGATTCTCTATCATGGAAACTTAAAATGTCGTTACTGAAAGTCACTTTCACTAACTTCTATACTTACACTAAAAGCTACTTTCTGCCGCTACTAAAATTAATTTATCGTTCTTATATCGTATTTAGCATGGTTGTTCAAATACCATTAAGGAAGGACTTGAATTGCCAACACTTTTTTCCGACACAAAAACTAACATTCAGCAACGAATATATGCTGCTGGAAAAAGAGACTTTTAGTAACAACTGACAGCTGCTAGAAATAGTCGTTTTCTGCAACGGTAAGAGGATGATGCCAAAAGCTGTTTTCACCGGCAATTTTATACCGCTACTATGAGTGATGATTCAAAAGTTGCTTTCACAAAGAGATTTATGTCATTTTTATAATTAACGTTCTCTATGTTATATTATATATAAAATAAAGCTTAAAAATTGGGGTAAAAATCATGTAATCAGTAGTGTATATTCTGTTTGGCCAAAAAAAAGTAGTGTGTATATTCTCAATAGGTAATTACTATAAAAATATTTAGTTTGTATATTGTCAATAGATAATTACTATAAAAATATTTTACATGAGTAAAGAAAAAAAAATAGAAAAAATAATAGTAAATATTTTATATGATGTAGAATATTTAAATTTTTTTTTTTGGCCAAATAAAATATTTTAAATGGATATACAAAAATTAAATGAATGTGTAAATAAAAAATAAATATACTTTTAGCTAATATTAATAGAAATCCTACAAAAATAAAGCCTAATAAAAAGAATTGGACTTCAGAAGCCCAAGTCCAGTTTTCTTCTTCAAAAACCCTAGCCACTACCACCGCAGACTCCATATTCCTTCATCTCCTTGCTGCGCTACCACTTTCTTCTACTTCTACTTCTATCTGTGTTACAAAGCTCCACTAGAGGCAACCCTTCGCCGCTAGCTACACTACGACGGCCATCTCCGCTTCGACTGCAACACTACTCTACTAATGCACTGAGGCCTTCTCTGTCTAGGACCGACCAACAAGATGATGCTGGAGATCTCAAGGAGGGTAGCTGAAGAGGCATCTCAGTGAATTGACAGAAGAGACTCCGATGCTGCTAGAGATCTATGGCCTCAACGTCCTCTATTTTCTTTCCTCATCCCGATCCGAGTCAATGACCTCCATTTTGTCCTTCGCTGACTAGTAAGCTGCTTCGGTGTCTGAGCCAACTGTACGATCGTCGACTGTTTTCTCCCTTTTGAAAATTTTCTCTTCCTCAGAATAACCATCGGTTCCTTTTTGGAGGTAATAATTGCAATTGACACTATGTGGGATATCAAATTTATTAGTTGAGTGAAGCTTCCATGACTCAATTGTTTATGTTTTTGTGGTAGCAGATGCACATAGAAGAATTTTTTTCTTTAATTACGATAAACACGGATGCGCTTGCGGAGTTCTCTGAGAAGGTATTCCATGATCTGACTAGGGCCCTTTTTCAATTTCTTAAGTTCTTTTTCTTTCTTTTGGAATGTCATCTTGAGAATTACCGTTACAGTGTTAGATTAACACGGTGTTGGCTATCTGTTATTGTAGTAGCATGTGTTTGGCTCTATTTGAGATTTAATGTTATTCAAATAATTTTTGCCCATTACTTAATAGGTTTTGGAGTATTTTGCATCTGATGTAAGCCCAGAAGGAGATGGATGCAACTTGGAGGAAACGCAACACAAGACTCAAATTTTAGAAATTTTGTGCTTGGCTTTTGTAAATTTTGTGCTTGTATTGTCGAGAATCCGTGCTTGTACAAGGTGTATAATAAATAATTTAACAAAATTTCATTAAATAGAGTAGACATATTTTATTTTGTTTTAATGTACTTTAAATTCTTAAAGCTTAATTAATAGAAATTCAAGAATATTGTATATTATAAATACATAATTTAGTAGCGGCAGTTATTTGTAACTAAAAGCTTAACTAATTTATTGTTGCTGTACAAAGTTATTACTATCAATAATTTTTGCTACTGATACAAACATTTAGTGGCAGACTGCTACTAAACATAATTTTTAGTGGCAACGTCTTTTGGTTGCTATTGCAAATCTTTAGTGGCGGCAAATATTTAGTAGCGGAATATTGTTGTTGCTAATACTTTTAGCCACGGGGTTTTTAGAAACGACGCTTTTGCAGCAACAACGTCGCTACTAAAAGCTTTAGTAGCGACATTTAGAGTTTTAGTAGTGAAATTATGCTGCTGCTAATGTCCTATTTTCTTGTAGTGATGGTAGGTGGAATTTTGACATAGAAGTTCTTTGAGCAGTCACGTTTCCCGTGGTTGCGACCTTGTCGAAGTGGTAGTCTGAGCGCCGGATATCCCGAGTGCACAATTTCTTCATCATTCAACTGGATGACGTATGTTGTTTTTTGGTTGCCCAATTTGGCCGGCAGATTTTATATGTACATGATACCTTAACCAAGGGTACTTGAAAAAAGTGAATGAAATATCAGTCTAGAGAATATGAGAAATCATGCATGATTTTTTTTTTGAAAGCTCTAGTGTCATTCATTTCATAATTTTGATTACATTTTTTTGAAAATGAATCAAAATTTATGATCTAAGGTGTTTGCACCATCATGGAGTTTACTGAGTACACAATCTGGCTCGAACGCATGACGGATGTTCAAAACAAATTTTCTTCAAAGAGATTTTCTCGTCCTTTGTTTAAATTCGAACAGTCGCACTCTACTGCACAGTTAAACTATTATATAAAAAATAGAATCAAATCCCTTTTTTTTTAAACGCTAGCTCATGCGAAAGTTGAGACGATCTTGCCAAAAAAAGTGCAATACACCTTGGATAAAACGAATGACACTTTGAGTTTTCTTAAATGCTCATGCATACTCGAAAATTAAAGTTCTACTGTTAAGAAACTTACAACTTACAACCAGTTTACCTGAATGATACATATGGAATGTATGCACAAAATGAAAAATCCAGGTAAAGTTTTTTTATAAAAATAATGCAAATGTGATGCATGTTTAAAAGTTCTACAACTAAGAATGTGTACAGTCTATAAACAAATTATTGTTCCTAAAACAATGCACATGCGATGCATATGAGATGCATACTTGAAATGAAAGTTCTACAATTAAGAAAATTTACAAGTTATCTGAAAGATTTTTTTTGTTTTTTTAACGAGGAAAAAAAACTAATGCATGTTGGTTACTCAAAATTAAAAAATCAGGTGAAAAGTTTTTTCTTGAAAAGGATGCATATGAGATGCACAAAAATAAATACAAGATGCAAACTTAAAAAATAAAGTTCTACAGCTAAGAAAAAATACAATTTACCTGAAATGTTTTTTTGAAAATAATGCATATGAGATGCATGTCTTTTGACTAAAAAAAATCAAGTAAAGGGTTTTTAAACAAATAGTCGTAAAACTAAGAGAGCTTACGATTTATCTAATTTTTTTTTTAAAAAATTAATGCATACTGGATGCATGTTGGTTGCTCAAAATTAACAAATCAGGTGAAAAGTTTTTTCTTGAAAATGATGCATATGAGATGCACAAAAATAAATACAAAATGCAAACTTAAAAAATAAAGTTCTATCACTAAGAAAAAATACAATTTACCTGAAATGTTTTTTTCAAAATAATGCATATGAGATGCACGTCTTTTGATAAAAAATCAGGTAAAATGTTTTTTTAAACAAATAGCCGTAAAACTAAGAGAGCTTACGATTTATCTAAAAAGTTATTTTTTAAATTAATGCATACTGGATGCATTATTAAAAATAAAACAATTCAGATAAAAAGTTTTTTGAAAATGGTGCATATGGAATGCACGTCCGAAATTAGAAGCTCTAATAGCTAAAGAGGAATTACATTTTTTCCTAATTTTTTTTAAAAAAGTAATGCATACGTAACGCGCTGACCAAAATTACAACTTACCAGAAGAGTTTTTAAAAAAAAAAAATCACATGTATGAAACGCAGGTTTAAAAATAAAAAATTCAGGTAAAAAGTTTTCTTAAATAAACAATGCATATGAAATGTATGTTTGAAAAGAAAATTTCTACAACTAAATGACTAACTGCTTAGTTAAAAAAGTTTTTTTATTTTTTTAAATGCAATGAGATGAATGCTTAAAAAAAAGGTTACTCATATAGAAAAAAACTTACCGTTTACATGATAACTTTTTTACAACAAAAGGTGGATTAAAAAAAACGAAATGTTAGGGAGGTCTAAAAAGGAGTGTGGCTTTGCTCTACAAGGTAGGTTCCACTGATAGGTTCCCGACAAGGTGGTTTCCTCCCCCCGCCATAGGGATTACGAGACTTTCACAAGCGAGTGGAGTTTTTCTGAGTCGTACCAGCGGCCCAGCCGCTCCGGTCGTACCGTACTAAACCTCTGGGGTTCCTAGTCACCCTGGGTTTTAAGCATTTTGGAGATTACACTAATGTGGGTGTGTGCGAATTAAAATAATTCATATACAACAAAGAAAATAGTTAGTTATAGTGAAATAAAAATAAAAATAAAAATTACAAAATTCTAACATGGCAAAAAGTGAACATATTGAGCCCGAACCCTCTAAATCTTCCCCAGCAGAGTCGCCAAATTGTCAGACCTAAAATATGACCCAAAGGCGAATTATGTTTTGAAAAATGCGGATTTTGAATTGAGTCGCCACTAGTTAATTGTAAGACTAACTAGAATCCTAAATTACCTAAGTGAATAACGAATTAAACGCCGAAGTATAAAACCCGGTCTAAGTAGAAATTCGAGTTCGGGTGTTCTATTACGAATTAAAAACATTGTTTAAAATTACTTAATTTCGGTACTCAATTCACAAAAATTGCCAATCTTATTAATAACTATGTTGATTAATATTATACTACTTAAATAACAAATCATCAATTGATAATAAATAAGCAAACAAATCAATTTAAAAAAAAAAATAAAGAAATATAAAAGTTAAACTAAATAAATAAGAAGTACGATAGTTGGGTAATAAGATATTATGGATCATGACTTCTTCCTCAGATGATGCTTTTCCGTCTTGACAATAGTTAGAACCATGTCACTAACGCAAGTAGAAGCAGCATTAAGAAACTTGGAATTAATAATAACCAACGATGCAATTATATTTATTCAGCAATAATGCACATCGGTAATTAATCACAACATGTAAAGATGAGTTGCATCGATAGCAAGGCTACAAACACGACAGTAGCTTCGAAACCAATTTAATGTTGGAATTGGATTCTAATAAAATTAGTGCAGACATGAATCAAAAACCGAAGCAGTCACAAATCAGAGGAAGCAGTTATGTTATCCATTTAAAAAGAAATACCATGGATCTGAAATCGAACCTCTAGAGCAGTGGAAATCGACCAACCATCTGCAGCGGGCCGTGGCAGCACAACTGAACCTGACCGGTGGAGGCAGGGGCGAAGATGACAGCAATTGCAGGTCACTGGTCCGGCCGGGGTGTAGTCGACTGGGACTGGTCGGCGGAGTCAGGTCACCGGCTAAGAACGGGCGAGGGTCGGAGATGGCTGCGACCGTCGGAGATGAAGGTTCCGAATTAGCGACGTTACTGCAGCTGGATGAGCGGACGGAGAACGGGCGGTGGAGATGGAGTGGTGGCTACGATGGATGGGCATGAAAGCGGGGAAGCAAAGCTGTACCAGTTCTATACGAAGAAGAAAATTGAAATTTTATTGAATTAAATAATAATAACAATTAAATATAATAAAAATTATCAAACTAAAAAAAAAAGTGCAAACAATAAAACCAAAACGTGATTTCATAATGCTTTTGCTCTAATTTTCTGTCACCCCTAAGAGGCTAACTATTTATACTAATCTAGTCCTAGCCTAAACAAAGCAATAAATATTGCTGATTTATTTAGCTAATAAATACAATATATTCTAAACATTAATATAAATATTTAGAAAATATACTATGCATTATATACAGATAAGTGTCCTAATTTTTCCCTTAGTATCTTTGGAAGCTTCGCGACTTGCCATATTTAAACACTTTCTCATTTCGTGCAACACATGTCACGGGTGTCGCGCGTGGTCCAAAATTAGGTGTTTACAATGAACTCCTAACACAGGCTCTGATACCACTGTTAGATTACGGGGTGTAATCACTACGGAAACTAAATCATGGTACATGCTAGTAATCGAAATTACGCAGCGGAAGACTTACACATACTTCAACTGTTATCCGTAGACCCAAGATCTTCGCATGAGGGATCACTCCTTTTGTGTAGCCATTTTAAGGGTGGATGTGGCCCTTTTAATTCT
Organism: Clarkia xantiana subsp. parviflora; assembly: GCA_036873135.1. Lineage (NCBI taxonomy): Eukaryota > Viridiplantae > Streptophyta > Magnoliopsida > Myrtales > Onagraceae > Clarkia > Clarkia xantiana. The sequence continues at coordinate 17,939,085 of JAPTYO010000001.1, forward strand.
CCCACCCTCACTGGGTTAGCGGGATCACTTTTTTTGTGTAGCCATTTTAAGGGTGGTCGTGGCCCTTTTTTATTCTCCCGCCCTTACAGGGTTCGCGGGGTCACTCTTTATTTGTAGGCATTTGAATGGTGGTTATGACCCTTTCTTTGTAGTCGTTTTAGGGACGACTGAGACCCTTTTTATTTGTAGTTGATTTAGGGACAACTGTGACCCTTTTATTTCTTCACTGCTCTCACCAAATTTGCATGAGCTCTCTCTTTATTTTTCTCGGTAGCCAATTAAAAGGCGGTTGTGACCCTAAAGAAATATGATTTTTTTTCTTTTTTTTTAACAAAAATAATCAACAACAATTATGTACATGCCCCTAGCAGAGATTGAAAATTTCTAATTCAAAAAATCTTCTAGAGAAAGACTCAATTAATTGAGTCAAAATATGGCAGTCGTGTCGACGCCCTGGATTGACCTTACGACTAATGGATGACGTAGGCAATGATTTCTTCTCTCGGATTCTCAAGTGCCTTGGCTATTGCTCAGTCTCATCTGGGGATGCCCCACGGTTAGCACTGACGAGTTTAGACTTGAATGTATGACTTGGTCTGGTTGATGAACACACATGGATGGTGTTGAGTTTGGCACAGTAGTCCGCAAATGGTAAATTTGGGCATAGATATCGCCCGAGGTATCTGGATAAATTTGACAGTTGGCGGCGAGCAAAGGGCCGTGCACGAGATGTGCTCTTCAGGGGCTTTGATTTGGATGATTATCCAAGTTGCACAATGAGTAAGGAAAAACTCAAATTTCTGGGATAAAAATGATCACAACTTATCCTATACCTGGGTGTTGGATTTTTTTTTTCTAGTGGGCAATGTGCTCGCTATGCAACTGGACCTGCTGCATGTCCTGATTTTCCTGCTCCATCTAGAAAACACAACTTGTATATGAACACCTGCCGGAAAGTAAATGCCCTGGACCTCTGATGGAAGACTTCAACAATAATGTTTTATTTGTTTGGCATCTCAAATGTTCATTGATCAGCACATTGAATCTTCACGAGACTCTCGATGATCTCTTGATATTTCTCATCTCCGGACATGTCCGATCTCAATAGGAGATGCCCCTTGGTTATCACTGACTGGTTTAGACCTCACTGTAAAACAGATGTACAGTTTGGTTCGGGGACGCGTATGAATTCCACATATGGTAGGTGGAATTTTGGCATGTAAGTTCTTTGGAGCAGTCAATTTTCACGTGGTTGCAACATCGTCGAAGTGGTCGTCTGATCTGCAAAAAGAGTACGGACACTCAAATATCAAGGAAAAAAATCAAGTACAATTCATCGTACCTGAGCGTTGGATGTCCCGAGTGCGCAATTTGTTCTTCGTGTAACTGGATAACTGCATGTTCTTTTTTTGTTGCCCCATTTTGGCCGGCAGAATTTATATGCACAGGATACCTAACCAAGGGTACCTGGAAATAGTGAATGAAAAATCAGTGTAGAGAATATGAGAAATCATGCGTGATTTTTTTTTTTTTTTGAAAACTCTAATGTCATTTATTTCATAACTTTGATTACTTTTTTAAGGAATCAGAATTTATGATCTAAGGTGTTTTGCACCATCATGGAGTTTACTAAGTTTGCTGAGTGTACTATCTGGCTCGAACGTAGGACAGATGTTCAAAACGAAGTTTTTTTCAAAAAATATTTTCTCGTCCTTTGTTTAAACTCGAATAGTCGCACTCAACAACACAGTTAATCTATTTTCTCAAAAAAAATAGAATCAAATCTCTTTTTTTAAACGCTAGCTTATGCGAAGGTTGAAATGGAGATCTTGTCGAAAAAGTGTAGTACAGCTTAGATAAAAAATGAATGACACTTTGAATGCATGCTCGAAAGTTAAAATTCTACTGTTAAAAAATTTACAATTTACAACAGTTTACCTGAAGGGTACATATGGAATGCATTTACGAGATGAAAAATCAAGGTAAAGTTTTTTTATAATAAGAAATGCAAATTCAATGCATGTTTGGAATTAAAAGCTCAACAACTAAGAGGAGATTTACAATCTATCTAAAAAAATCGTTTTCCTAAAACAATGCCTATGAGATGTACATGAGATAAAAGTTGTACAGTTGAGAAAACTTACAAGCTACCTGAAATTTTTTTGTTTTTTGTTTTTTTAAAGAGGAAAAAAATCAATGCATCCTAATTGCTCAAAAATAAAAGTTCAGGTGATAAGTTTTTTTTTTTTAAAGAATGCGTATGAGATGCACAAAAATAAATACAAGATGTAAACTTAAAAATAAAATTTCTACAACTAAGAAAAATTACAATTTACCTGAATTTTTTTTTTTCGAAATAATCACGTCTTTTGATTAAAAAATCAGGTAAAAGGTTTTTTAAACAAAGAGCCCTAAAACTAAGAGAGCTTACGATTTATCTAATTTTTTTTTTAAATTAATGCATATTGGATGTATTATTAAAAATAAAACAATTCAGGTAAAAAGTTTTTGAATTGATGCATATGAAATGCACATTCGAAATTAGAAGCTCTAATAGCTAAAGAGGAATTACAAATTTTTCTTAAACTTTTTTTTTTCAAAGGCAACACATATGCGATGCACTAACCAAAATTACAACTTACATGAAAAAAAAAAATTTCGAAAATAAGGCGTACGAAACACGTGTTTAAAACAAAAAATTCAGGTAAGAGGTTTTAAAAAAAAACAAGGGTTAATAACCTAGGAAATGTTTGAATTTTGCCCCATGTTAACCGGAGATGTTTGAATTTTCAAAAGTTAATTTGAAAGGTCTGAAATTTCAACTTTGTTGATTTCAGGTTTTCCGTCCATTTTTAGGGTTAAATTTTACAGAATTGTGTGAAATGACATTCTTGCCCCTTTTAATATTTTGTTTTATTTAATATCTTATTTGAGGAAATGTGAAATGACAAAATTACCCCTGAAGTCAAATTAAAACCACCCGGCTCCGTCCACCGCCACCCGGCTCCGACCACCACCACCCCGACTCCGGCGACCACCACCTCGGCTCCGGCGACCACCACCCGACTCCGGCGACCACCACCACAGCTCCGATTAGGCCCAAATCGGAGCCACGGAGCTCCGATCTGGAGCTTTTTGGCTCTGATTTGGGCCCAATCGGATCCGTGGTGGCGGTCGTAGGAGTTGGGTGGTGGTCGCCGGAGCTAGGGTGGTAGTTGCCGGAGTCGGATGGTGGTCGCCGGAGCCGGGGTGGTGGTGGCCGGAGCCGTGGTGGCTGTAAGGGCATTTTTTTCTTTTCACTTCAAGCATGTGAATGGCACACTTGATAGAAGGGAATTTTTGGAATTTAATTTTATTTCCGGTTACATGCCAAGCATGTGACCAACTTCTGTTAGTTTTAACGGAAAAAATTAACGGAGACCTCTTATATCCACAAAGTTGAAACATCAGACTTCTCAAATCAACATTTGAAAATTCAGACCTCTCCGATTAACATGGGCCAAAATTCAGACATTTCCTAGGTTATACATACGAAATGCATGTTTGAAAATAAAATTTCTACAACCAAAAGACTAATTATTTAGCTGAAAAAGTTTTTTTTTGTTTTTTTTTTTTTAAATGCAGTGAGATGCATGCTTGAGAATAAAAGTTATACAAACAATATTATAATGCCCCCTAACCTAAGTGGGCCTACCAGCGAAGCAACTGGTACTTGATCGGACGGGGGGCACTATGGTTTCGTGCAAGGCCCTCGCAGCAGGAAGAGCTGTTGGGTGGTTAGGACATCCTATCTTTAGAGATAAAGAGGGGCGTGAACTTTTTGTACGTCGTACGCCTACTTTTTTTGAAACATTTCCGGTTGTTTTGGTAGACGAAGACGGAATTGTTAGAGCCGGCGTTTCTTTTAAAAGGGCAGAATCGAAGTATAGTGTTGAACAAGTAGGTGTAACCGTCAAGTTCTATGGTGGCGAACTCAATGGAGTCAGTTATAGTGATCCTGCCAAGCCACTACTACATCCATTTCATTAGGGATTGATGATCTTTTAACGATACCTTCTAAGGGCCCCTTCATGTATGGTTACCTGATGCCATGGAAGGGCCCACTCCTATTTCCGCTCTTATCCATGCCGCTACTATGGTAGCAGCGTGCATTTTTCTTGTAGCTTGCCTTCTTCCATGGATTCCCTCTGGAAGCTGCTGGTCCTCCCCACACATTATTGGAGCTTCTGCCTCCATCCTGAACTGCTACCACAACAGCCCCGTGATACACTGATCTGTAATCCAACCTCCTCAAGGCGTCAAGTTTCAAACTTGAACGACTACGTGCTCTATACTCCCTCCATACTCTACCATTGGAGTAATTTCTTGGTAGAGGTCGTCAACTTGATCCAACTGGTTAGGGTGTGGTGTTTGCTGCTTGAAAATACCACTATTTTTTGTTTTGGATCTTCCAAATCATTCCCGCAGCCCCGGGGTGGGTAGGAGCAGGTCGAGTCCGTATCGCCGCGGAGCAACAGCCGCGTCCGGATCTGATCTATCTACTCGACAATTCATCTGGTGACTCCAGGGTCGCCAAAGAAGCCCCAAGAAGCATCAAACATTTCCGATGAGATCCATGGAGCCATTTTTAGATAGCAAGCACTAGCTCCCGGTGCGACTTCATAAAAAGCAATCAAAGATAAGATCGAAGAGAATGAAGCGTACTTATCGACGGAGTCGTTTGGCACCTCGATGACGATCCCGAGTTTCCAGACACATCGCACTTCCGCTCGGGTCGAGGCTGCCACTCGGCCCTAAGACGGATCAAAGAAGAGTGGGGAACCTCATTCAGGTGAGATCCAATGTAGATCCAACTTTCTATTCACTCGTGGGATCCGGGCGGTCCGGGGGGGACCACCAGGCTCCTCTCTTCTCGAGAATCCATACAACCTGATAACCTTTACAACAAAAAAACATGGACAAAACGACATGTTAGGGGTCTAAAAAAAGTGTGGCTTTGCTCTACAAGGTAGGTTCCACTGATAGGCTCCCGACAAGGTGGTTTCCTCCCCCCCATCATAGGGGTCCCAAGACCTTCGCAAGCGAGTGGAGTTGTTATGAGTCGTTTCGGCGGCTCGGCCGCGCGGTCGTACCCTTACTAAATCTCTGGGGGTTCCTAGATGCCCTGGGATTTAGGCATTTCGGATATTAGACTAAAGTGGTGTGTGCGAATTCAAACAATGCCACAAAAAACAAAAAAGTTAGTTATAAACCTAAAAATATATACCTGTCACACAAAAAACAAAGTTAGAATAGTGAAGATAATAAAAGTAAAAAACTTAAATTAAGATACATGGCAAAAGAGTGAATGTAGCCCGAACCCTCAAATCTCCCCAGCAGAGTCGCCAAATTGTTAGACCTAAAATCTGACCTAAGGCGGATACGTTTTGAAAACATGGATTTTTAAAGAGTCGCCACTAGTTAATTAAGGCTAACTAGAATCCTAAACTGCCTAAGCGAATAACGAATTAAACACCTAGGTATTGAATTGGTCTACGATCAGAAATACAACTTCGGGGGTTCTGTTATGAATTAAAAAAAAAAAACATTTTTTAATTAAGCTCTTCCGGTACTCAATTCACTTAAGTTGCCAATTTTATTCCTTATACATATATTACACTAAATTAATCTAACAATGTCAAAATTAATCAAATTTCATCATATGCAAAAGATATTATCAAATATAATCCTAAATGTAAAAATTAATTATAACCTATAACTCCTAGTAAAAATGAAATCTAAAATACTAAAAAAAACTTCTAACTTACTATCAAATTAAATTCAATCAACTACAATTAAACTACTAATTAACTTTAACCAACTACATTTAACTATTAATTAACTATAATAACAATAACATAAAACAGAAAATATAATAACAAAATATAATAATAAACTAATAATAGCATTAAAAAAAACTGAAAAGGCTCACCTGGACTGAAGCAGCGACGGGAAGATAGCCACCGGCGGAGGATGGCCAAGCCAAGGCGGCGCAGCTGGCCAATCAGGCGGACGACTGGGAGATCTGGGCGGCGTGGCGGACGGAGCGGACGGCGTGGCGGCGGGTGTGGTGGTCTGGCGAGGAGGACTGCTGGAGGTGAGAGAGAGAGGGAGATTGCCGGCGCGAGGTTGAAGAGGGCGGACGACCTGGCGGACAGAGCGAACGGCGTGGCGGGCTGGCCAATCAAGCGGCCAGAGGACGGAGTCGGGTGGCAGGCGCAGTCACCGGAAAAAGCCAGACAGCCACCGACGGAAGAAGAAAAAACGGGGAGAAAAAAAAACTTTTACACTACATGACAAAAACACACAAGTTACGAGAAAAGTATTATTATTATTATTAATGTTGTCCGTTTACATGTAAAAAAGAACCCTATTTACAGCTAAACTAGGACCCCTAAACTAAGAAAATAAAATCTGAAAAATATATGCATTTAATATTCCAAATATATATATATATATGTGTGTGTGTGTGTGTGTGTGTATTTTACCATAAATACACATAATATATTTTCTGAATATTTTACAATAAATAATGCATATGCACTATCCTATTTTAAGCCAGTCCTATCTTTAGAAACTTCGCGACCTTTCATATTTAAATACTTCCTTTTTTTAACGCGTCACATATGACATTTTGAACGTGCTACGCGCGGACCAAAATTAGGTGTTTACAGTACCTAACACCTTGTTCTGGGTAGACAACAAGAAACCAATACTTTCTCAAGTCTACAACCAAAAGGTGGGCACCTCCCCAGCAAGCGAGCTTCCAACAACCGTAACCTATGCACAACAATCATGCATATCCTCAGGCACCACGCCAACAAACACATCGCATCAACACGTCGGGATTGACGGTCAAGCAAATAGAGGCTATTTTGATAAAGAAGATAAATGAGGCTAAGGGGAAGGCAATGCACAACCTACGAGATCGGGCATGTCATCCATTTACCCAGTAGAAGTTGCACACAATCTTGCCAAGGTAGGTCATAGCAAGGCCGATACAGGACTATGAAGGGAAGGGTGACCCGATACAACATATAAAGGATACGAATCCTCGCTTTTAGTTAGAACTCTAGAAGACGATCATTTCGCACTTTTATTCCCGAGCACTCTAGCTGGAAATGCATCTTATATGTTTTTAGGCCTTCTCCAGTCATCAATTGCAATGTGGGAAGAGTTAAAAGAGAACTTCATCCAGCACTACCTCGAAGAGAGGCGGTTGCTTAAAGGAGACTTCGCGTTGAAGGATGTCAGGCAGGGCCATGATGAGATATTGGCAAGCTAATACACAAGGTTTAACCAAAACATTGCTGACATTGCAACGGAGCTGTCCGAGAGTGAAATCATAAGGGAGTTTGTAAGAAAATTAGGGCATTTAGGAGCGTCACTTTCCGACAATGTGGAGATTGTACCAATTCATTCCATGGAGGAACTGGTTGAGCACGTCAAAACCTACATTGACCTAAAGAGGTTGAGAGCTACCAGAAGGGCGAAAGTGAAAGCAATGACCGCGAATCCAGACGCAATCAAAACGGGGAGGGAGAAGCAAATACAAGCACCGCTACCACAACGCCAACAGGAATGGCGTCCTAAGGGGGGAGTGCGAATCAATGAGCCACGAAGAACAAGAGGTGTTCATAACATCTCTTACAACCCCATAACACACGAGCCATCAGTTATCTTGCAATAAATGAGAAAGTTATGTCTTTGGACGCCTCCAACAAGAAGATCCACAGGCCTTATGAGAAATTATCTAGAACACTGGTGTGATAATCATGGAGTACACACACATCACACAGATAACTGTTACCAGCTAAAGATTGAGATTGGAAGAAAGTGCAGCAAGGGCGTTTGAAAAATTTCATCAATGATGGAAGGAAGATAGATAAAATACCACCGCCAAGACCCCTACACAAAGGCAAGGGAAAATAGAAGGTGGAGGATGACCTTCCTCTTCGTAAGAAAGGAACAATTAATGTCATACATGGAGGACCTGCAGCGGGTGGTGAATCGTCAAATGGACGAGCAGTATATGTGTCTCAGTTGGAGTCAACCCCACCTTGTGGGAAATACCCAAGAGGGAAAGAAGAAATCATGTTTGATCGAATGTGGCTTTTGGTACAAAGTATTTTTTTTTTTTTTGTATATTCTTGGTACCAAACGTTTGAACTTTGTTAACTTTTGGTCCATCCATTAATTGACAGTTAGTTTTGACCGTTAAATGGCATGTGCAAATCACGTGACCCATCCTAAACTTTTGATTTTGTTCAGTTTACTAAACTGAACAAAATCAAAAGTTTAGGATGGATCACATGACTTGCACATGGCATTTAGCGGCCAAAACTAACGGTCAACTAACGGATGGACCAAAAGCTAACAAAGTTCAAACGTTTGTTAAAAAAAAGTATACAAAAAAAAATACATTTTGTATCAAAAGCCACATTCAGTCAAACATGTAGTATAAAAAAATTACATTTATCCAAAAGAATATAAAATAGAAAGGTACAGAAAGAGATATAGCCAACAATTCCAGGAAGTTCACAAAAAATATAGGAAAAATCACTTAAATAACTAGTTTTGGTAACTCAAACCCACATTTGTCTAACTTTGAGTTCCATTTTCTAAATTACTTAGGCGCGCTCATCTGAAACGCGCGCAACGACCGAGCGCTCTTCTAAAGTGTGTGCGGGCGTTAATTAACTGTTTAGTCGTTGAAGTAGTAATTAGCAAAATAACACCCTAATTAGTGTTTTGTTAAAAGCACGCACTTCTGATCAGCACGCGGCCTAACGGTAAAAAATTTGACCGTTAGGAATCGTGTTTGTCAAAACCACATGCTGACAGACACGGTTAAACTGCGCGCTGATCCGAAATACTTATGGGTGCCCTAGAAAAACCTGAAGTGAGCGCGCTTAACAAAACACTTCAGATTAGCGCGCGGGATAACCGTTTCTGTCAGCACGTGGTTTTGACAGATACAGTTTCTAACAGTAAAATATTTTACCGCTAGGCTGCGCGCTGATCAGAAATGCGCATGCTTAACAAAACAGTAATTGGGGTGTTTTTTTTGCTAATTACTACTTCAACGACTAAACAGTTAACTAACGCAACAGCACGCACTTTAGAAGAGCGCTCAGTCGTCGTGCGCGTTTCAGATGAGTGCACATAGGTAATTTTATAGGAATGTATAGCTTTCCACATACAATATATCCTTGTGCATACTAGATCACTAGATTAGCTTAGCTTGTGAACTAAGTTAGTTTAGTTAGTTAGATCTTCTTACTAGTATATATACTAGTTCTATACATTGTAACACATGATTTTGGTTGATCAATACATTTCATATTCAATCTAAATCCTCCAAGCTTTATATGGTATCAGAGCATGTACGTTTCTTGGCGATCAAGCAACCTGGATTCAGCTGGTTTCCGGTGGATCTTTGGCTTCGATTCTTCGATTTCAGCTTGGATTTGTGCTTCTATTCTTGATTCCGCTTGATTTCGACTCTTAGTAAGTCTCTTGGATCATGAACTGAGTTGATTCTCAGCTCAATTGAAGTTGTTTTTGGATCAATTCTGCGTAGCATTGCTAGTTGCTTTCCGGCCAAGTTTCTTCATCGCATTTGCTTCATCTCCAAGTTTTGGTTCAAATTGTGCTTACTTAGCCAGTTTTCTTGATTACGATTATGGATTTCGTGATCTTGATTCAATTCTGAGCACTTCTGGATTGGATTGCTGCATTCTTTTGATCTGGATAGTTGCGTATTGCTGGATTTGGCTGGCATCTTTTGTCCTATTGTCCAGCTTGCATAGTTGTACTCTTTTGGCCATTTCCGTTGGAATTGTGTGGCTGTGGTTGATAGTTTGCTGGATTTTCTTGCAATTCAAATCTATTTGAATCTTAATATCAGTGGAATTGGTGCTGGATTATGGCTGATAACACCATTGAGGATCCTCTCTATTTACATCCATCGGACACCACTGGCTTGTTGTTGATTCCATTTCAGCTCCAAGGTTCCAGCAACTACCATGCCTGGAGTACAGCTATCAAGGAAGGACTTCTTGTCAAGAACAAGATTGGTTTTATTGATGGCAGCTTCTCAAGATTGAGTGTCCCTGTGGCACAACATGTGAGATGGGATAGGGCCAATGCCATTGTTAAGGCGTGGCTTAGGAACACAGTTGCTAAGGAGCTGGTCAATGGTTTGGTTTACAACAACACAGCTTTGTCTATTTGGAATGATCTTAAAGAAATGTTTGATAAAGTTGATGGTACAAAAATCTTCCAGCTCACAAGAGAAATATACCAATGTTCACAAGGTGCTCTTTCAATCACTGAGTATTTTGGGAAAATAAAGCAGTTGTGGGATGCGTTGGGTTCTATTGATGATTTGAGGCTTGAATGCTCAGCTGATAGCAAGATTATCAATGAACATAAGGAGAAACAAAGACTGATTGCTTTCCTCTTGGGACTGAATGACTCATTTGCTCATGTAAGAAGTAGCTTATTGACGGGCAACCACTCCCTTCACTAAGTGTGGCTTTCTCTGTGTTGTTGCAAGAAGAGAGTCAACGTGCAATTGCTGGTTCAATAGGGGATATGGGAGAAGCTACTGCTTTATACTCTCAGAGGAACTTCCTCAATTCAAGGGGTCCTAACTATGGCAATGGCAATGGCTCAGGCAATGGAGGTAATGGTTCAAGGCCTAATGCTTCTTTTCCAAGAAACTACAATTCCAATGGAGGGATTTCATCTTATGGAGGTTTCAATGGGGCTTCTAATGCTTCAACTGGGAAAACAGGCAAGATTGATAAGTCTAATTGGTTATGCACCTATTGTGGCAAGATGGGGCACAAAGTGGAGACATGTTGGAAGAAGCATCCACAACTTGCACCTTCTTCTGCTTTGAAACGTCCATGGAATTCAGCTAATGTTAGCATTGATGAGAGTCCTCAATCTAACTTGGTTGAGCATGTAGCTGCTGGGGATAAGAGGATTTTTCATGGGACATGTGAGAAAAGGATTTTGCACACTGGTTTGGATAGAAGGGTTCAACATGTGGCAATTCAAGATGATTTTGAGCCTCTTTCTACTGAAGAAGATGAGCTTGTACGTGTGAACATGGCAGGTATATCCAATCCATCTTCTTCTATGATATGGATTGTAGACTCAGGTGCTACAAACCACATCACTCATCATTTGAGTTGGCTACACAACTTGAGAAAGACTGATTCCAATCATCAATTTGTTCATTTGCCTAATGGTAACAAATGTAGGATTACTCATATTGGGAGCTGCTCCTTTTCTTCTGGTTTCACCTTGGATGACATCCTCTATGTGCCTGATTTCAAGTTCAACTTGATTTCAGTGTCTAAACTCCCAACTCAATTGAATTGCAAAGTTATATTCACTTTTGCCAATGTGTTGATTCAGGGCCATGTTGGGAAGCCAATGGTGATTGGTGAGAGATCTAAGGGGCTTTATACACTCAGGGATTCAGTACCTTCAAGCTCAAGCAAGGTGGTGGCAGCTCATACCATTTCTAAAACAAATAAGGAGAATGCTTGGACCTGGCATAGGCGTTTGGGACACATTTCAGCTACACATTTGAGTCATTTGAATAATGTGTTGTGTTTAAGTGATTCTTCTAGAAGTTGTGTCAAACAATGTACCATCTGCCCTTTGGCCAAGCAAACCAGATTATCATTTCCTATTAGTCAATCCCATGCCTCTACTCCTTTTGCCTTAATACATTTGGATCTTTGGGGTCCATACAAAGTTCCAACCATCAAAGGCTACCAGTATTTCCTTACAATTGTGGATGACTTCTCAAGGGCTACTTGGGTTTTCTTGATGAAGCATAAGAGTGATACTTTCATCCACATCCAAAGTTTTTTATTGATGGTTCAGAACCAGTTTGGGACTATGGTCAAGATTGCTAGGAGTGACAATGGATCTGAGTTCATCAATTCCATTTGCAAGGATCATTTCCTTCTTTTGGGAATTCAACACCAAACTAGTTGTCCTTACACTCCTCAGCAGAATGGAAGAGTGGAGCGCAAGCATAGACAAATTTTGAATATAGCAAGGGCATTGCGTTTTCAGGCTTCTATGCCAATCAAATATTGGGGTTATTGTGTGCTCACTGCTTGTTACTTGATCAACCGCATACCTTCATCCTCTTTGCAATTCAAATCTCCAATGGAGGTGTTATATGGCAAGCAACCTTCCATCAACCATCTAAGAATCATTGGATGTCTGTGTTTTGCCACCAACTTGAACAACTTGGATAAATTTGGTTCAAGAGCTGAGCCTTGCATTCTAATGGGATATTCCACTTCACAAAAAGGTTATCTTGTGATGAAGATATCTAATTCAACTTTCCATGTATCAAGAGATGTTGCTTTCCATGAGCACATCTTTCCATTTGGCATGTCTAAAGCAGAGCTGAGATCTTTGTTGCCTACTTGCTTGGAGTCCAAGTTATTGATTGAAGAGTCTTCTTCTAATGATCAAAGCTCTCTTGATAGAGCTCCTTTGGTTTCTCCACCTATTCTTGATGAATTCATTGCTCCTCAGCCACCTCCTCAGCCACCTTCTCAGCCACCAATGGTTGAAGTCATGCCTCCACAAATCCCAACCTTAAGAAGGAGTGCAAGGATTGCTCAACTTAGAGGAGCTTCTACTTCCAATGCTGTATTTGGTTTAGAGAAGTATATCTCATATGATCATCTGAATCCTAACTTTACTTGCTTCTTGGCCTCCATTGACAAAGTCAGGGAGCCTTCTACTTACTGTTAAGTTATGGGATCTCAGTCAACGGGGTGTCGGCTTTAATCCCACTCCTTGTAGGGGGGTGTGTGTGATCCGGTCTTCTCAAGTCGCCTTGTCTTTTCCTATGTCCTTCTTCCGTTCCTTCTTCCCTTGGTTCCTTCTCTTCTTCTCTCTCTTTGCCCTGCAAAAGGGGCAATACCAGACACGGAGGAGGGGGGGGTGGTGTCTGGTGAACCCTCTCCGATGCCTAAGTCAGAACTATACTTCTAGAGAGATAAAGCTAGAGAGATGTCAGAGCTAAATTATCCAAATAGCCAAGATGCCCAAATGAGTTGTGAAGGTGGGGTATTTATAGGCAACGGTGTCATTAAGGTGACTTAATGACATCGTTAACCTCTAAACACAATTAATTAACCTTTAAGTATATAATTAAGACCTTAGGATTCGGAGGAGGTAGGCAGACTGGACCGAGCATGGGCGTCTGAGAGGGGTGTCGGGACCCTTGGGGGGGGGAGGAATCCGACCCCCAAGGGTAGGGGTTGGGTGAGGGCACCCAACCCCTCCTAGGGAGGGTGGGGTTGGCCAACCCCATCCCTCCTAGGAGGGATCGGGTCAGCCGACCCGATCTCTCCTAGGAGAGATCGGGTTGGCCAACCCGATCTCTCCTAGGAGAGATCGGGTTGGCCGACCCGATCTCTCCTAGGAGAGATCGGGTCGGCTGACCCGATCTCTCCTAGGAGAGATCGGGTTGGTCCACCCGATCTCCCCTAGGGGAGATCGGGTTGGCTGACCCGATCTCCCCTAGGGGAGGTCGGGTGTGGCCACCCAACCTCACCTAGGTGAGTCCTTCGTTGTCGGACGGGCGCTTCGGCCCCGTCCGAGCCGTTGGTGTTCTCGCGAAGTGTCCGGGTTGAAGTTTCGATTTGCAATCATAAATGGGACGATAAAAATACAACGGTTCGGAGGTCAACGGGTTCAAATTGGGCGTATATCCATCACATGCCCCCGAGTCAACCAATGGCCTAACCCTTGATTGACTCTATTTTAGGATGGTATGACACGCGCAATTTGAAACCGGGATTTTACCTTCTTTGTCTGAATGCTTGCTTACCCTTGGATGAGTGCCTCTGACTCTGCCCCCTGTCTAATGAGATAGAGGAATTGTAAACGTCAGAACAGTACGGACGTGTGCCTAGGCACGCGTCCGTCTGAGGCGGGAGTAATAAACTTATCTCTGCTACAGGTGTATACTCAAAAAATACATACTTGCACCAGGGTGTGATACGAATGTAACTAAATAACTTACGCTTCCAATTTATGCCGGGATTTCATCTAAGTGAGGAAAAATTGATTTTGGCCAAAAATTTTCCTAAGTATGAAATGCTCAAAAATAAAACTAACTTGATAATTTTTCTAAGTATGAGAATATACTTAGCTATAGGTGAAAGGGATAAAAAAGATGATCTTTCCTTGGCCCTTAGATTTTACTTAAGGCTAGATGGATGGTGGTGATTAAAACCCCTAAAAAACCCTATCATCCTTTTATCATAAAAGAGGAGAGTTAGAGAAATACCTCCAAGAGTCACCATAGCCACCATCTTTCTTTTTTCACTCACCCTTGGAGAGCAAGGCAAGTTTGAGAGCACCCCCAAGGTTAGGGCCGGCCAAAATTCCGGTGAGCACCTGAAATTCCGGCCAGCACTTTGATCGGGACGGCGGCGAGGAAGACGAACCCAGGTGGAGGCGAGGGCTCGACTTCAGGCGGGCAGCGGCTTGGCCGACGACGACGACGGCGGCGTGGCACTGGACGGACGGCTGCGGTCGACGACAGACTCGCCTCTGACGGCGACGACACCAACTCCGGCAGGGGTTGTCAACGGCGAAGGGCTACAACTCCGGCGTGACGCGCGGGGCTCTCCGGCGACGACGGGGCAAGCGAAATCACCTCCGGCGGCGGCGTGGCTCAAATTCCGGCGAGGGACTGATTTTCGGGCGTCTTCAAATTCGAAATCCGGACCCGTTTACCATATCGGGTCGGGTTTTCCGAAGGTCCGCTCTTTTCTTTTCCATTACCGTGTAAAACGTCGATTTTTGAATCGTTGATATTTGTTTGCCAATGCTTGATTGCCGAGATTTGATTGCCGATGTTTGATTGCCGATGCTTGATTGCCGAAATTTGATTAAATGTGGGATTACCGTAGATAGCCGTTGGTAGTTGTGGATTTTGGAAAAAAAAATGTTTGCCGGTCGTCCGGATATGGTTTCTTGTCCGATTGGGTTATCCCGGTCTTGAATTTGATGTCGTGCCGCCGTTGGTGTGTTAATCTTTGTTGGAGGGTATAACGGTAATTTTTTCCAAAACCCGACCTTAGGCTTGGATAAAATTATTTGACTTGGTTGTTGTAGTGTTCTTGGCTCGTGTTGACTATCTTTGCTGGGTGTCTTTGGATCTTTGATTGTTGTCGTTGGTCGGGTGTCGGAGTATTTCCGGTTCTTCGGAAATTTTTCTTGTCTTGATACTTGTCGTGTTGTGGTAGGTACTATACTCCTGGTGGTGTCCACGTACGCAGACTCTTCAGAGACGCCGTATTCTCCGAAGGATGAGTGAGTTCCTTTTTCTCTTCCTTTTCAGTCGCGTTGCTTCCTTTCCTATTGCTAGCTTAGTATCGTGACCTTCCTTGGGGTATTAGTCGAAGTTTGATTTGTGCTTTGGGGTTTCTTGCTATCTTTGCCTTAGGTCTTGCTATTCTGTCAGAGAACCATATCACTAGGTCCGATTACAACGAACATGTCACCCTAGGAGATATCAGTCCCCTAGATGAGCCTCTGTATCCTTTTCTCCCCTCCTTGGGGAATACTCGCGGGACGGCGACGGAGCCTCCTATAGGGAAGGTCGCCGTGTACCCCTCTCAGATCCGATTCGGGCTGAGGCTACCTTACTGTGACGAGCTTATAGAGTTGAGCAGGTTCTTCAGGATTTCTCCTGTGAACCTTGCCCCCAGTGCCCTCCGCGTCTGGGTGGGCTTCCGGGTATTGTGCCATTGGTACTCCTGGAAGTACTCTCTCGTTCTATTCCGATGTTTCTATCGGTTCCAGTACCGGACGAGGGTGGGGTTTGCGAGTTTCGTAACTCGCCATCCGACCTTCAAAGATCCCCGATTCTCTGATTTCGGGTTGAGTGGGGTTGAGTGGGATACCTCCCTCCGTTTTGTGACCCAGATTGACAATTCGGCCAGTCACTGGGCTAAGCACTACTTCTTCATTACGGACCGATACGTCACTTGGTCGGTCCTGAATGAGGATCGGTCCGATGGTTGGCCTGCTTTTGGAGAGTTTTCTTCGGATGATTTGAAGACTATGAAGATCATTCACGAGAGCAACAGGACCCGGTCTTACTGCCCCGTGTCTTTAATAACTGAGACGGATCTTTACGAGGCCGGGATCAGTCTGACTCCTGACTCCGGGGGTTCGGTATGTCACTTGGTCTTTCCATCTTTATTTACCTTTTGCTCTTCCTTTGTAGGTTGGTTTCATGGAAAAACCTATAACATGCAGGGAGCCCCTGTTGACCTGAGCAAGAGGAAGGCTCCTTCTAGTTCTGCTTTGAAGAAATCCCCCCTGCCTGGGAAGAAGGCTGGGGCCTCTGGTATGCTTTCTCCTATTTGCTTCTTTATGATATAATTTATGTTTTCCTTATCTTGTTTTTCTTATCTTGCTAGTGCACTCCCCCTTGGTGACTGAGAGGGTCGTCTCCGTTGGCAGAGATTCTGGACCTTCCAAGTCCAAGCCGCGGCGATCTGATTCTGAGGCCGGGGCCTCGGCTGCTAAGAGGAAGAAGGCTGTGGATCCTGCTTCGCCTACTGCTCGTCCTCCGACCCTATCTCGTGATAAGGAGATGGTGGTCGAAGAGGTGCCTTCCCTAGCTGACAAAGGGAAGGGACCTGCTGGTGGTGGTTCCCCTGCCCCCCAGCCGAGGGCACGGTCCTCAGGTATGATCTCTACCTTATTACTGATCCTTCTATGTTTATACTATCCTTTGACTTGTTTTGCTTGTGTAGGTGGGCCTCCGACTTTAAGTCGGAAGGATTTCGCACGGCTCACTGATGAAGATGTTATTGGGTCTGAGTGGACTCCCTTCGCTGGTCTGAAGGAGTTCCACCTCGATAGCACTTCCTCTTTGCGGACTCCTGAGGTTGGTGTCCGCGTACTCCGCGGTGCCGTTCCCCCTGGGGATCGTGTTGCTCCACCCAAGTCTCCTGGGGAGACTCGGCGCTTTGTTCAAGGGGTACTTTCTCGTTATGCACCTGTAAGTTGTTCTTTGCTTTCCTCTTATTTCTTTCATAATGTCTATCTTTCGGTTATTCATCCCTTGTTTGAATTGTTAGGGCATATCTGACATGGTGAACATGTCCTCGCTCGTACTCGAGTTATCTGACGAGAGGAAGACCCTTGAAGACAGCCAGGTTTCTCTCAAGGCTGAGGTCGCCACTGCTGCCGAGAAGGCGCGTATATCTGATTTGAGACTGCAGGAGCTCCAGGACCAGGTGTCCTTGCTTGAGACCACTGTGGGCAGTTTGCGCCGGGAAGCTGAGGTTGCCGCATCTGTCCATTCTGAGGAGCTGCGGAGGTTGGAGACTAAGTGTCGGGCGGAGGAGAGGGCTGTCGCGGTATCTGAATACAAGGCCTCCTCTGCCTTCACCGCCGACTATAGCACGCGTCTTACCCAGGAGATGAACCAGTTCGGTGAGTATCTGGTTGATCACATATACCGGATTGATCCTCAGTTCCCCTTTGGTGACCTTGGTGACTTTGGGCCATATGCCACTGGCTACGCGACTGTTCTGATGGGTCAGGCTGCCGTTGCAGACGAGCCTGCCCCTGCCCAGGTGGATGCTACACCTGTGGAGATTGGTACCTCAGATTCCTCTTCCTCATCTATTTCCGCTGCCGGTTCAGCTTCAGGGGGTGAGGGTGACTCCCCCGAGGGTTCTGACTGACTTGTTTATCTCATACTATCCTTGTATATATAACTACACTCCTTCTCCCCTTGTACGGGTTGAGTGTCTTTTGAGATTGTGATGGTGTTTGTTGTTACTTTCCTTTGCCGCATTATGTTGTTGACTACGTGGTTTGTTTGCCTTTACATTAGTGCTTCTCATGCTTTTGTATATATCTCTTCTCATGATGGCTTCCTATGCCTTGTGTATGGCTCTTTGGGTATGAACTCTTTACTTGGTGTGTTTCCTTTACTTATCCTTCTTTCGTGTTTTCCTTCGTGTCTTACCTGCCATTTCATAAAGAAAAAACATTACTTGTTCTTCACATTACTTTACTTAGAAATTTCTTTCTCATGTTACCCTTCCGAGCATGGTACCCTTCTGACCATGGTATCCTTCAAAACATGGTATCCTTTCAAACATGGTGTGATTATCTCTTCTGATACCCCTTACACGGTATACGTTGTACTGTTAGACCAAAGATACGCTCTTGGTGGGCGTCGAAATCTTTTCACGAGACAGGCTCTCGGACGGCACTTAACGTTTCACAGGATAGGCTCCCGGAGGGCACAGGTTAGTCCACCGATACCTTCTTGACGGGTGTCAAACTGTTCACGAGACAGGCTCTCGGACGGCACTTAACGTTTCACAGGATAGGCTCCCGGAGGGCACAGGTTAGTCCACCGATACCTTCTTGACGGGTGTCAAACTGTTCACGAGACAGGCTCTCGGACGGCACTTAACGTTTCACAGGATAGGCTCCCGGAGGGCTCAGGTTAGACCAAAGATACGCTCTTGGTGGGCGTCGAACTGGTAGTTTGAAATCTACCTCAAGATACGCTCTTGGGGGCGTCGAACTGGTAGTGTTTTTTCTACCTCAAGATACGCTCTTGGGGGCGTCGAATCTGGTGGGTTGCAAATCCACCTCAAGATACGCTCCTGGGGGCGTCGAATTCGTAGTTTTTGGAAACCACTCTCAAGATACGCTCTTGGTGCGTCGAAGTCGTAGTGTAATAACTACTCTCAAGATACGCTCTTGGGGGCGTCGAAGGTTGTAGTATGAACACTACTCTCAAGATACGCTCTTGGGGGCGTCGAAGTTCGTAGTTTTTGGAAACCACTCTCAAGATACGCTCTTGGTGCGTCGAAGGTCGTAGTATGAACACTACTCTCAAGATACGCTCTTGGGGGCGTCGAATGTCGTAGTACGAAGACTACTCTCAAGATACGCTCTTGGGGGCGTCGAAAGTCGTAGTACGAAGACTACTCTCAAGATACGCTCTTGGGGGCGTCGAAGGTTGTTGACTTGAAGTCATATCTGTGTAAGGATAACTTGGTGATTGTGACATCACATTCACTGGTAAATACTTTTGAATAACTACTACTCTCTTAGGAGCATTCATGTTTTTGTATACTCGGGATGCCTTGGTGCACCAAGACATCCTTTGTAGGAAATGAAAGATAGTTGTAGAGTTGGAGTAACTTCGTGAGTTCTCCTTCTCAAGAGTTTTTTGAAAAGCTTGTAAAGCTAAAACATGCGAAATGCTAGATATGAAACTAAGGATATGGGGTGGCCACTGTGTCTGTTGCCACGTACTCCTTGAAGCTTCCATTGTAGATCATTTCTTCCACTTCCACCTTCAACACCATGCAGTTGTTGGTTTGATGCCCCCAGGTCCCATGGTACTCACACCAACCCTGTGCATCCTTACCAAGGAAGGCCTTGCCTTCCTCCCTGCATGCTGGCAGCTCTTGCTTGAGGCGCTTGTGGAAGATTTCTTCTATGCTGAGTGTGAGGGGTGTGAATGTGAAATTGATACCTCCTCCCAATGTGTCTGCTTCTCTTCCTTTCTCTGGAACTTCATCCAACTGTTCCACTTCTTGTTCAAACGCCCTATCCAGCCTTGTCTTGAGCTCTCTCATTGTGCTCGTCATTACCATCTCATAGAGCCCTCCATAGGCCTCGAATGAGCTTGGATGCATGTTTCTGATGAATGCTCTAACTGCTTCTCCCCTTGTGATGCCCATGTTGGCACCATAATGAAAGAATCTCTGGAAATAACTTGATATAGACTCCTGCGGCATTTGCTTAATATCATCTATGTAGCGAAAGCCTCTTAGGATGGAGTCCCTTGTCCTGCTCCCTATTATGGTTTCTGGCTGCCAAGGTATGGATGTCACCTTCACAGCCTTGCCCCTGTATCTCCTTGTAGGCACTGTTTGAAAAAACTGCCTGCTCAGGCGGAGTGTCACTCCACTCTTCCTCCTTCCTTGCCTTTGTCTCCCTCCCCTCTTTCTTTTATCCTGGTTGGCTCCTGCCATGACCACAGCTACTGTGTCTGTCCTGTGTGATCCGTGTCTCATTGAATTGACATAGCATTGTCTTGCAGTACGTTGATCACCCAGGACCTCTCCCACTCCGTTCTCCGTGATGTACTTCAGCTTCTGGTGAACAGTGGATGGCACTATTTCATATGGATTTATGGTTGTCCTTCCTAGGATCCCATTGTAGGCTCCCAGGCTCTCAACCACCAAGAAATTGACATTTACCTTCAGCTGGGTCCATCCTTGGCCCATGGTCACTGGCAATGTTATCATCCCCAGGGGGTAGCTTGTTGCCCCTGAGAAGCCAACTAGAGGGAAGTTGACCGGATTGATGTCTCCTTTGGTTTTCCCTATCTCTTCCAACACTCTCAGGCTTAGGAGGTCAGCTGAGCTGCCCCCATCCACCAAAATTCTCTTTACATCAAAATTATCAATATCTAAAGTAATAACTAGAGCATCATCGTGTGGAAAGACGATGTGGCTTTTGTCCTTCTCCGAGAACTCTATCTTCACTTCTTCTCCTTCTCTTGGTCTTTTCCTCCACCTTGGCACTGAGCTTAGCTTGGATGCATAGACTTCCCTTGCATTAGCAGTTGGGCCACCTGATGCTGCTCCTCCATGTATCATATTGATGACTCCTCTTTTGTTGGGTGGGGGGTTATAGTCTACCTTTTCCTTGCCCTTGTCTTTCTGTGGTGGCCCTAGCTGCATGCTATTGCCCCCATGGTCTACGAACTGCTTCAGCTCTCCCCTCTGGACGATGTTGTTTATGCTTAGCTTTAAGCTAAAGCATTCATTTGTGTCGTGACCATAAGCCTCGTGGTTATCACACCATCTATCCTTGTGATTTCCTACCATTGGGGCTCTCCACCTTGCAGGGGGTGACCATAGCTTTTGGTTCCGCATCTCTCTGAGTACGGTGGCTGGAGTGGCGTTTAGTGGGATGAACTTAATGACATTGATTTCTCTAGCCTTTAAGGGTTCACCCATTTGGTTTCTTTGCTGTGGCGGACGCCATTCCTGCTGCCTTGTATTCTGTGGGGGACGCCACTCTTGTTGCCTTGCTTGCTGCGGTGCCTGGGGTGGCTTTCCTTTGTTTGGCCTTTGATTATCTTCCTTAGCTGCCTGGATTTTGGCCTTCTTGCTTGCCCTGTGCCTCTCAAGGTCAATATGCGTTTTAACTCTCCCTGCAAGCTCCTCCAAGGTACTTGCTGGCTTTTTGGCCATCTTTTCAGCCAATGTTGACCCAAAGCGACCTAAGTTTCTGATAAAGGCTCTGATTATCTCCCCCTCAGTGATGTCTCCCTGGATGTCTGCGATATTCTGGTTGAACCTAGTGTAGTAGCTGGCCAGGGTTTCATCGTATTCTTGTTTTACATCATCAATGGAGCCTGTTCCCTTGAGGAGTTTCCTCTCCCCTAGGTATCTCTGCAGAAACTTAGCTTTTAGCTGCTCCCATGAGTGGATGCTCTCGGAGGGCAGGCTGAAGAACCAATGTGAGGCCACCCCTGATAGGGTGTTTGGGAAAAGGAGTGCCTTGTATCTTTCATCAGTGGTCCTCCCAAATAGGGAGGCCTCATGCTGCTGGATATGTTCTAGGGGGTCTCCCTTCCCATTATACTTTGCAATTTGCACTGTGTGCAGGGAGTCTGGCACTCTGTTCATCTCCAGTTCCCTTGTGAAAGGGTGGTTTGTCTTGTCACTTAGGCAATGCAGGCTGGGTTTCTTTGACTCATTCAGTTTCCGGGTTATCATAGCTTCTATTTCCTCCGGGGTGATCATCACCGCTGCCGGAGTATAACCTCTCTGATACTCATTGTAGTTGTAAACTGGGCTTACTGGGTTCCCTTGTCTTTGCTGGTATGGACTGTAGGTGTACCCTTGATACGCCTGCTGGGGTGCTTCATAGAAGTCCTGCCTCCTTGGAGGTCTTGCTTGTCTTTCCTCTCCCAGCGGGGTGTAAGCCCTGTTGCTCTGCTGTTGCCTAGGAGGCACAAATTCTTGCCTTCCCTCTGGGGGTGGCTCTTGGTGATATCTTCTTTGTTCCTCTCGCTGCCCTGCTTGAGGGTGCGAGTAGTGCTCTTCTGCCGGGATCTGCTCCTCCTCATGAGCTTCAGTATAAGTCCCTTGGGTGTATGCCTGCCTTGCATATGCTGTGTGGGCGCGGTTGCCACCTCTTTGTGCTGGCATCCCATACGGGTACCCTTGGGGTTGCTCTTCATAATAGTATCCCTCAGGGGGTGCCGTGTTGTGGGAAGGCACTCCCTGTTGTCCTCTTGCTCTCTGTGGCCTTCTTGCCCGGGGGGTGGAGGCTGTGGAGGACTCAGCCCCAGCTGGGCGTGAAGGTCCTCCCTCCTGGTTGTTCTGTTGCTGAGGAGGTTGTGGTATTTCTTGGGGCTCTGAATGCATTGGCTGCTTCCCAGGGTCAGGCCGCCTCCCTGGAGGTATGGGTTCTCTTCTCCGCCCATTGCCCCCGGGTGGGTGTTGGGGCCTGGACACCCTACTGTTCGTCATAGCTCGTGTAATAGCCAGGCTTTCTGTCCGAAGCCTACAGACGGCGCCAAGTGTTAAGTTATGGGATCTCAGTCAACGGGGTGTCGGCTTTAATCCCACTCCTTGTAGGGGGGTGTGTGTGATCCGGTCTTCTCAAGTCGCCTTGTCTTTTCCTATGTCCTTCTTCCGTTCCTTCTTCCCTTGGTTCCTTCTCTTCTTCTCTCTCTTTGCCCTGCAAAAGGGGCAATACCAGACACGGAGGAGGGGGGGGTGGTGTCTGGTGAACCCTCTCCGATGCCTAAGTCAGAACTATACTTCTAGAGAGATAAAGCTAGAGAGATGTCAGAGCTAAATTATCCAAATAGCCAAGATGCCCAAATGAGTTGTGAAGGTGGGGTATTTATAGGCAACGGTGTCATTAAGGTGACTTAATGACATCGTTAACCTCTAAACACAATTAATTAACCTTTAAGTATATAATTAAGACCTTAGGATTCGGAGGAGGTAGGCAGACTGGACCGAGCATGGGCGTCTGAGAGGGGTGTCGGGACCCTTGGGGGGGGGAGGAATCCGACCCCCAAGGGTAGGGGTTGGGTGAGGGCACCCAACCCCTCCTAGGGAGGGTGGGGTTGGCCAACCCCATCCCTCCTAGGAGGGATCGGGTCAGCCGACCCGATCTCTCCTAGGAGAGATCGGGTTGGCCAACCCGATCTCTCCTAGGAGAGATCGGGTTGGCCGACCCGATCTCTCCTAGGAGAGATCGGGTCGGCTGACCCGATCTCTCCTAGGAGAGATCGGGTTGGTCCACCCGATCTCCCCTAGGGGAGATCGGGTTGGCTGACCCGATCTCCCCTAGGGGAGGTCGGGTGTGGCCACCCAACCTCACCTAGGTGAGTCCTTCGTTGTCGGACGGGCGCTTCGGCCCCGTCCGAGCCGTTGGTGTTCTCGCGAAGTGTCCGGGTTGAAGTTTCGATTTGCAATCATAAATGGGACGATAAAAATACAACGGTTCGGAGGTCAACGGGTTCAAATTGGGCGTATATCCATCACTTACAAGCAAGCAGTTAAGGATTCAAATTGGGTGGTGGCAATGAAGGATGAGATCAAAGCTTTGCAAGATAACAACACATGGAGGATTGTGGATCTGCCTCATGGTAAGTCATCTATTGGTTGTAAATGGGTGTTTAGGGTGAAGTACAATTCTGATGGTTCTATTGAGAGATACAAAGCAAGGCTGGTTGCTAAAGGCTTCACTCAAGTAGAAGGGACTGACTTCAATGAAACCTTTTCCCCTGTGGTGAAAATGACAACTGTAAGGATTGTTTTGGCAATGGCAGCCTCATATTCTTGGGGCTTGTTTCACATGGATGTGAACAATGCTTTCCTTCAGGGTGACTTGCATGAGGAGGTCTATATGGATATTCCACAAGGCTTTGATTCTACAAAGTCTGATCTAGACTCTCCAAGGCGTGTATGTAAGCTTTTAAAGTCTCTTTATGGGTTGAAACAAGCTTCTAGGCAATGGAACATCAAACTCACCAATACCTTGTTGAATAATGGATATACTCAAAGTGCTTCTGATCATTCCTTGTTCACCAAGGTAAATGGCAAGGATAGAGTATTTCTCCTCATTTATGTGGATGACTTACTCATCACAGGTTCAAATACCTGTATGATTGACCAATTGAAGTCCACTCTCAAATCCCATTTCAAGCTCAAAGATTTGGGCAACTTGAGATATTTCCTGGGTTTGGAAATTGCTAGGTCTAAGGAGGGTTTGGTCATCAATCAAAGGAAGTATGCGCTTGAGCTCATTGAAGAGGCTGGATTGAGAGCTGCTAGGCCAACTGAGACTCCTATGGAGTTCAACCTCAAACTCACTACTTGTGAGTATGATGAGGCTACAAAGACTTCTTCTGATGATTTGCTATTGGAGGATGCCACTGCTTATAGAAGATTGGTGGGCAAACTTCTTTACTTGACCATGACTAGGCCAGACATTAGCTTCTCAGTTCAAAGGATAAGTCAATTTGTTGATAAACCTAAGAAGTCTCATCATGATGCAGCTTTGAGGATCATTAAATACATCAAAGGAAGCCCTGGCCAGGGTTTGCTTTATCCTTCAAATAATGCCCTTGACTTGAGTCTCTACTGTGATTCAGATTGGGCAGCTTGTCCTTTTAGTAGGAAGTCAGTAAGTGCTTATTGTGTAAAGCTTGGAGGAGCTATGGTGGGTTGGAAAGTAAAGAAGCAAGACACAATTTCTCTTTCCAGTGCAGAGGCTGAATATAGATGCTTAAGGGTGGCTATACAAGAAGCTATTTGGGTTGCTAGACTATTGAAGGAACTTGGGATGCATTTGCAATTACCCATACCCATCTTCACAGATAGTGAATCAGCTGTGAAGATTGCTAAGAACCCTATGTTTCATGAACGCACAAAACACATTGAGTTAGATTGTCATTTCACTAGGCATCACATTCAATCAGGGCAAATTTCAGCTAAACATGTTGCTTCTCGGGACCAATTGGCAGACTTGCTCACCAAGGCACTTGTCAAGAAGCAACATATTGCCCTTCTCAAACTCTATGGAATCAAGGATGTGTTTCATGAAAAGAAAGGAGAAGAAAAAGATGGGAGCATATAGGAATGTATAGCTTTCCACATACAATATATCCTTGTGCATACTAGATCACTAGATTAGCTTAGCTTGTGAACTAAGTTAGTTTAGTTAGTTAGATCTTCTTACTAGTATATATACTAGTTCTATACATTGTAACACATGATTTTGGTTGATCAATACATTTCATATTCAATCTAAATCCTCCAAGCTTTATAAATTTAGAAAACGAAACTTAAAGTTAGACAAATGTCTGTTTGAGTTAGCAAAATTAGGAGATTTTCCAAAAAAAACAAGAGGGTTGACTATGATTTGAGAGAGAAGGGAGGTGTGCATCTCAGAAGGTTAGATCCAATAGTCTAAATTGGGAGTTGATATGGAGCAGACTAAAGAATAGCCAATTCAGCCCATTAATTCACTAACCTGATTAATTACAGAAGAGGAAGTGTGATGATCTCTACCGAGGGAGGATCACAATATTTAGAAAAAAGAAGGAAAAGAAAATCACCATCTTCCAGTCGGGTGGGTCCAGTACAGTAACTGCATTAACCAAGTAGAAACTAGGAGAAGGAACAAAGCAATGTATCCACAGCTATCCGTACCGGTATTATCTGAAGTAAAATTTTGGCACACCTTTGAGCGCTCTCTAGGGTTCGGTCCTTACAGTGTTTCTGATACTGAAAACTACCGTTGACCATGAAATTTAAAAAATTTCATGGTCATACTTTACTGTTACGGACTAACGCCAGTGCAAGTGGTGATTAATCCATGTGTAAAGTAAGCATGCTAAAGATGTTACCAATATCTTAATTGGACTAAACTATGGAACGGCCGCTGTTTCATGCGGCGTATTAATAATGTATTTTAATCTGAATTTCTGGTTTAATCATTTTCGGCCTGGTCTGGTTCGAGTAATTCCGGTTTAACAGCGTTAGGAAGTCCCGTTAAATGTTGTTTGGATGTACCGTGTCTCAACAGCATAGTAGTGGCCGCACCTTTCAACCTTCACATAAAATCCCGACGTTTTTCTTCGTCTCAAGCTCCATTGATGGCCAGTGAAGGATCATCTTCCCTTCATATTCCAAGTCCGCTCTTACGGTCGGATATGTATCTAGTGTAGTGCATTTGTGGTATGGTTCTTCTTGTTTAATTGATTGAATCGGTTTTCTTCGTAGTTAGGTTAATCCTGCAGTAGCGATGTGATAATTCAGTCGTTTGTCCATTGGGGTTGGATTTATCTCGTGGGTGTCTTTGTATCCGTCGTCATCTGCACTGATGTTACGAGTGTATTTAGCTGTTGCATCTAACATTTTTTACGAAATTCCTCAACGAGACATTCTTGCAAGAGTCCTTTGCAATGGTGATTAGCACAGTATAAAATTTGAATATTATTCGGTGGATTATGACTAACCATTTCAAAGCAACAGGATCTCGAATCTCAGGAATATGGCTAACCCTTTAAGAGAACAAACCTCTTCGAGTACAAGTCAGAAGGTCTGTTTTTTTATAACGTGTAACTGCTCATTTCAGTTTAAATGTAGAAGTAACCGTTGATAGGTTGATGATTTATAATGTTTGTAGACTTGGTATGACGAGTGGTTGAAACACGAGAACCGGATCCAGGTATGTTGCAGTATTACAGCTAATATTGGCGTGCATAATGTTCATCCTGTAACGAGGCTATAAAAAAACAATGAATAGGATGTCAATGGGAAAGTAGCAGTGTTAAGGTATATGGACGCCTGTAGGGGTCCTGAGATTAACAAAGAAGAGCAAATGGTTCTAAATTATGTTTTTGCCCAAGCTCCGAGTGGCGTAAGCGAAGAAGAATATGAAAGGTGAGAATTTTGGGAGCCAAAGTTTCATTCGAAAAGTGAAATTCGTTATTTGAGTAGTGGTTTGTGTTTAACAGAGAGGTGCTCACGCAGAACGCGGTGATATCAGTCAGTCGTCGTTTTATGTTGACGCTTCGTCCCGGAGCATGGATCATTGATGATGTAAGTTTCCGTTAGATTGGATTTGTTTGTAGTAGTACACGAAGTGATGATTATGCGTTGGTATGTCTATCTGATTGATGCAGGTAATCAACAGTGTAGCGAATATTGTGAACTGCAAACAAAGATCAGAACATAACTGGCGTATTTGGTGCCTACCCACGTGGTTTCAGGTTTGATTAACTAGTGGATGTCGTTGCAGTAGTGCGTAATGTAACATTAACGGGAGGATCCAATGTTGTTCAATGTTAAATTTACAGCAATTCGCTGCTATGGATGTCGGACGTCAATCTAGGATGACATCACTTAGCCCATCCTGGTTGGGACTTGGTATTGCGAAATGTGAACGGGTAAGATGATTATATGATTTGGGACATTGTATAGGCTATGTTATAGTTAGAGATGAGGGTGATGATAGTGTTTTATGGACATATATATATATATCCAGATATACATTCCAATGAATGAAGATTCAACACACTGGTACTTAGTGGTGATATTACTAAAAGAGGGAGCTGTTTATTATGTCGATACGCTGCCTGGTAATTCAAGTAAAAGGATTGATGAGTGTGCCCGAGTGGTTAGTAAATGAACTTGTAGCATTGTAAGGTCATTTATGATATACCCTAAGTATTTTATTAGGATTTAACATAGGGAAGAGCAGGTATATTGGATCCAGGAATACTTTCTGCTGCTTGAGACCAGCATTCCCAATCCAACAACCCGCTATAGGCCGTGTGAATGGGAGATTAAAATTCCTGAGAACGTACCAAATCAAGCATATTTGGGTGATGGGTGAGAAAGTAGTACCGAGCGCTGAAGAATTATTTTTATTGGCCAGTACTAACGCATAATTAGAAAGATTGAGTCGTCATATTATGAAGATGTGTTAATGCAGTTTTATTATTCAGGAGTAACTGTGGCATGTACGTTATGCATTTCATGACCGCCCACGATCAACTTCCAAACATAACACCTCGAACGGTCAGATCGTCCCCTCAATATTGGTAGATTGTGATGTATATTTAAATCTCCAAGTTATCCAATTGAATATTGTCTACAGGTTTTAACCCCAAGACATCGGCTGTCGATGATTGCTTCTTTGATACTAGCGAAGAATAACACGATGAGATTTACCGTGGAAGGACGAGCACGTATATACTGTCGTTAGTTGTGGCTGTAAAAACTGTTGGAGTAGTAGGAACTACGAAGGAACTGAGGCAATGTAAGTTGTTTTGTCTTTATTATGATGCAGTGGTGTAGGAGTGTTTTGGCGTCCATCTAATCCACGGGACAGTTAGACTTGAGTTGGCTGCGAACGAAGTGTGGATGAGGAACAAAAAAAACTAAGAAATCTGTAATTATCGTTTTGTGTGTGTTTGTATAGTAGACTTATATTTCTGACTGATCTGTGGAATACAGTAGATATTTTAGATCCTATATATGGTAGACGTCGGATTCCGATTAGTTCAGGATCCATGTTTTGGATCTGATGTACAGAAGAATTCGCGTGCGTTGGTGGTTTAAGTTGTTTTTCGGGTTGAAAGCTAAATGGCCAAGTCTCCGTTGAATTGATAATGATGTTTTGTTATATAACATGGCTTCATTTAACACAGTTATGTCGTATTAGCTTGCGTTGATTTGGAAAAAAAAAAAAAAAAAAAACAGGATCACCAATTGCTTAAAGTGTAATGCGGTATACACTAACGACACATTGATGCTTTGTGATTGATTTAGTGGACACAACCACCACAACCTTGACTCACTGTCTAAGTGAGCATTCCCCATCAGCAGTGTTCCATTCTCCACCTCAAGAGTCAAGACTATCCTTCTTCATCGTGAAATTGACATTTGCGAGCTTAAACTTTGCATTCTGAATCTTGAATTTGTCATTCTCGAGATCATGCTTTGCACTGTCCATCTTCAATTCCACAACCCCCATCTCCAAGTTTGAACAGTTGCTGGTCAAATACTGGTACATTGATTTGAATTTATCCACTGGTGTCTATCCAATAACCACACATTGCCGGATGTTCCCTGTAAAATAAATTACATCCTCAATCCGGCTCAAGCTCTCGGAATTTACAACAATTACAAGTATACTTAATTTGAACCTTAATTGACTGTTGTAATGCCTAATTGAACATAAAAGAAAGAGGAATTCGTTGTGTTAGACCTTAATTATAAGAACCCTAATTCAGGAAATAGAAATTAGTCCAGTTCAGAAACCGTAAGGTTTACAGCATGGAAACTTATTTGACATATTGAACCACGATTTTCGCGTATGGGGACGTTAAATGACAGTTTGAATTAAACCCCTAATTCATGTTAACCCGTCTTTCAATTGACAAACCCTATTTAAAACATTGGACTAATAACTGTCTAATTCGACACACCCACACATCAATTGGACGTTGATTTACAATTTTAATAGAACCCCTTATTGAGGTAAACCTTAATTTTAATGGAGAGACCGGTATTACAAAATTGGAGTAATTACTATCCAATTCGACACGCCCACACATGAAATAATAAGAAATAGGCAAAATAACCCGGAAATAGGGGCACCCACGGTACATCCCGGAGAAGTCCTTCCACGAATAAGCCTATTTGATTGTGCAAATCGCATCGCTGTTGCATCGGCGAGGTTCGTACGGAGGACCGGTTGAAGACCTAACTTGTTTGCAAGTGCATTGGTCCAGCTAGCTTCGTAAGGGGAGTAGAGCAAAGGATTAGAAGAAGAGAAAGCGCAGAGGACAGTACCTGAAAATGGAGGGAAGAACGGTGATTTTCGATGAAGTCCATATAGGTTAAGGCGTAGTTTTGTCCCATTAAAAGTGAATTTCAGGGAGAAAAATTGTAAAACACATTGTAAAAAACGGGACATGCGTATGATATGAGAAGAAAGAGCTAAAGGTTCAGATCCAGGGCCGGCCCAAGAGAATTTGAGGGAGCTAAAGGTTCAAATCCAGGTCCGGCCCAAGAGAATTTGAGGGTTAAAGCCTCATTTGAATTTGGGGCCTTTTAGATGACTTTAATTGTATAAATACACGACGCTGAACACAACAAATATATAGGACTAGTATCATAAATGAGGCCTCCCAAAACATGAGCCCTAAAACCCTAGGCTTAATGGCCAACAGTTGGGCCGGACCTGTTCTAATTATCAGAACAGAAGGATAACACAGTTTAGTCTTTCCAAACAGAAGTTCAAAAGTATAAACAGAAGTTCAAAAGTATTTAGGCAAGCAAAAAAATTATTACACACAAGTTCAAAACTAAACATGTTGTCATTTCTACTTATAACTATGAACAGGTATGCTGGACCAGTCGAATGTTTGATACAGCCTTTGAACCTCAGCATCGCATCGACAGTCGATGCAAGTTCGATCTTCAAAGAACTCATATTCTTGCGACCAGTTATATACGGCCTTCCAGTGGTTTTTCCTGCATTGTGCTTCAGGTAACGGTGGTGGATCCCTCGATTTTCTCGCAGGCCAGAAACATTTCATATGCTCAATCAAATTTTTCCGACATTCTAGCTCCTTGCCGGCTCTGCAAACCTTTCCGAGGAGGCTGTAGCCTTCTTCCACTAATGGAACATCACCGTCCCAATTAAAGATTTTGATGAATCCTAGAGTGTAAGTAGCGAGGAGATAGTCCGCATCTGAAGCAGCCTTCAACTGTACCAGACCAACTGCACCTCCATCATCTATTGCATAATATCCTCCAACAAAATTGCCTACTCCAGCCCTGTATAGAGCTTCGGGGTTGGAGTTAGCCAGGCATTGCCGGAGAAACGAAGCTTGTTTCCCGGTATTGAAATGATAGCTCATCCCCTGGAGTGAAATTCTCCGCCAAATGTAAGGATGGTCTCCTAGTTCCTTGAACCTTTTGCAGCTGATTTAACGGGGAACAATTGTATTTAGAAAAAAGTTATCATTCAAGCAAAGTCGAAT
Source organism: Clarkia xantiana subsp. parviflora (assembly GCA_036873135.1). Taxonomy (NCBI): domain Eukaryota; kingdom Viridiplantae; phylum Streptophyta; class Magnoliopsida; order Myrtales; family Onagraceae; genus Clarkia; species Clarkia xantiana. The sequence goes on from JAPTYO010000001.1 coordinate 17,970,286, forward strand.
AGTTTTGAAACATTTATTATATATAAAAGTTAATTATTATATCGCGCAATCCGTGTAATTATTGGGTACACGAACAGTTTATAAAAGTTAGTCATTAGTTGAGTATACCACAGCATAATCTTTATGCTATGAACAAGTTATGGTTTATGAGGGGTAACTACTATATAACATCATAAAATTGTTCCTCAATGTTCATTACCACACAACATACGGAGAATATCTAAGTTTTCAGTCCTGCAGAATTGCATATTTGTTCCGCAGAACTGCAGTATTTCTGGTTAGTATTAACCCTAACCATAATTTCCATACATTGAAGCAATTGTGAACCCAAACACATAGTTTGCAGTTCAAAAGTTTAATACAAGGGTTTTTGAAGACAAGATATAATACTGTATGGTGGTGAATCTGATTTTCGCCCAAGCATATAAACCCTAACTCATTTAAACAACATTGGTTCTAATAGCATTAAATTTTTTTTTTCCAAATGCAGTCATTCGTTTCTATATGTATAACCTACCAGAAATATGACGAATATATAAAACAAAGATGTGTAACGCTATCATATAGATAACAATATTTAAAGCAGATATGTTCGTTTTTTTGTTTTTTTCTCAACAAATATATATAATATATGTATATGTATATACATATATATATATATCTTTTGGCAGGAAAAAAAAAATTACATATCTGCTATATATATATAGCAGATATGTTAGCTTTTTTGTTTTTCTGGCAAAAGATATATATATATATACACAGTCCTAGTTGTGTATATATCACAAATAAAACAAATGTCGATGGAAAATCAGACAAAAAATTAGAGAAAGCAGTGAAATCAGTGAACAAACTCCTAATTCATGTATTGAAGAAAGGTTTAAATTTATATAGGGAATTTCCAGAAACTTACCATAGCTTCAGCTTGATAAAATCGTGGGTCGAATAAGCTCCGACACAAATCATGATAAACCATACCGCATCCGCGGGCAGGTCTAGAATTGTTGTGCATGCAGCCATCTTGGAGAAAGAGGAAGAAATTAGTTACTAAACGTAAGTGGTTCACCGTGGTTAGTATAGCAGTAAAGGAAACGTACCTGTAAAAAAAGGTTGACTGTCTGTTTGAACAAAGTATCTGAGAGAACACCGTCGATAGAGACGATTTACGCGCAGAAGGAAGTTAGAGAGACGTCGGAGGAAAACTGCTTCGGACTTGAGGAAGAAGATAGTTGAATTTGGGAAAATAAAGTAAGTTTTGACGACGGTCCGTTGAATCAAGGAGAAAATGATTCTCTACAGCCGTGTTTACAGTTGGCAAATATATGGTGGCTGTTTAGCGAATGGTTTGATAGCATGTTTTATAGCATTTTTACTCTCCGCCACGAGGCACCACACTGTGTCATCTGTTGGTACGGTCCGTTCCATTTAATAATTACTCTGAATCAAGTATATGGCGTAATTATTTGTCCATTTGTAAAGCGTAATTAATTCTATTAATCCAGGGCGTGTAATGTTATTATATATATGTTCAAAATGTTATGGAATAAGTATGAACTAATTTTTTCATTTGAAATGCATTATAATAGTATATTACATACAAATTTGTTCAATTATTTAATGTCCACTAAGTTAATATCTAACTGTGGTTTAAGGGATAGGGTATGGTTAAGGTTTAGAGTAAAGTTGAAGAGTGTTTATTGCATTCAACCATACTTAGTTGTTAAATCACTTGAAATGTTGTGTTTAATGTTATTATATATATGCTCTAAATGTTATGGAATAAGTATGAACTAATTTTTTTCATTTGAAGTGCATTATAATAGTATATTACGTACAAATTTGTTCAATTATTTAAGGTCCACTAAGTTAATATCTAACTGTGGTTTAAGGGATAGGGTATGGTTAAGGTTTAGAGTAAAGTTGAAGAGTGTTTATTGCATTCAACCATACTTAGTTGTTAAATCACTTGAAATGTTGTGTTTAATGTTATTATATATATGCTCTAAATGTTATGGAATAAGTATGAACCAAATTTTTTCATTTGAACTGCATTATAATAGTATATTACGTACAAATTTGTTCAATTATTTAATGTCCACTAAGTTAATATCTAACTGTGGTTTAAGGGATAGGGTATGGTTAAGGTTTAGAGTAAAGTTGAAGAGTGTTTATTGCATTCAACCATACTTAGTTGTTAAATCACTTGAAATGTTGTGTTTAATGTTATTATATATATGCTCTAAATGTTATGGAATAAGTATGAACTAATTTTTTTTCATTTGAAGTGCATTATAATAGTATATTACGTACAAATTTGTTCAATTATTTAAGCTCCACTAAGTTAATATCTAACTGTGGTTTAAGGGATAGGGTATGGTTAAGGTTTAGAGTAAAGTTGAAGAGTGTTTATTGCATTCAACCATACTTAGTTGTTAAATCACTTGAAATGTTGTGTTTAATGTTATTATATATATGCTCTAAATGTTATGGAATAAGTATGAACTAATTTTTTTCATTTGAACTGCATTATAATAGTATATTACGTACAAATTTGTTCAATTATTTAAGGTCCACTAAGTTAATATCTAACTGTGGTTTAAGGGATAGGGTATGGTTAAGGTTTAGAGTAAAGTTGAAGAGTGTTTATTGCATTCAACCATACTTAGTTGTTAAATCACTTGAAATGTTGTGTTTAATGTTATTATATATATGCTCTAAATGTTATGGAATAAGTATGAACTAATTTTTTTCATTTGAACTGCATTATAATAGTATATTACGCACAAATTTGTTCAATTATTTAAGGTCCACTAAGTTAATATCTAACTGTGGTTTAAGGGATAGGGTATGGTTAAGGTTTAGTGTAAAGTTGAAGAGTGTTTATTGCATTCAACCATACTTAGTTGTTAAATCACTTGAAATGTTGTGTTTAATGTTATTATATATATGCTCTAAATGTTATGGAATAAGTATGAACTAATTTTTTTCATTTGAACTGCATTATAATAGTATATTACGTACAAATTTGTTCAATTATTTAAGGTCCACTAAGTTAATATCTAACTGTGGTTTAAGGGATAGGGTATGGTTAAGGTTTAGAGTAAAGTTGAAGAGTGTTTATTGCATTCAACCATACTTAGTTGTTAAATCACTTGAAATGTTGTGTTTAATGTTATTATATATATGCTCTAAATGTTATGGAATAAGTATGAACTAATTTTTTTCATTTGAACTGCATTATAATAGTATATTACGTACAAATTTGTTCAATTATTTAAGGTCCACTAAGTTAATATCTAACTGTGGTTTAAGGGATAGGGTATGGTTAAAGTTTAGAGTAAAGTTGAAGAGCTAACTTCCCGACTGGGGTCAGTTTTGGCAAAGGTACAACCCCGCATTAAATGCTACTGCGGCATAAAGCTATGATTGTCCATGTCTTATCAGTCCATATATATGTGAATTATATTTTACTTAATAAGATTACATTCCAACAAAAGGGTAATTCAAATAACTGTTTCGGTTTACCTTTTTTGAGAAAACAGTTTCATAATGAAGATGAAACAATGTTTTATAATGAAGGCGAAACAGTGTTTCATAATGACACCAGTTATGAAAAGATACATCATTTTGTATTTTTAAATTTGTTAACAGATACTGAATTCTGGTTATTATAGTAGTTGCACTTTGTAATTGGCCAATAAAAGTATACTATGCACATAGAAGTTATGTGTCTTCATCTAACTAAATTAGTTATTTGAAATAAGTCGACAGTTATTTATTATATGAAATTCAAATTATATACTCAGGTGCCATCTGTTGGGATGGTCCCATTGAAGAAAATATCCGGAAATATTATAGCGCGTAAGTAGGACATGTTCCATTTGTAAAGCCTAATTAATCCCACATTCTATGAAATATATTCGACAAAATACGCTAATTAAACGCGCTATTAATATTTGACAAGTAAATTTTATTCGTAAATTAATTGAATTATCCCACTTGACCTTATTTGTAATTGAAATTCCCAAATATATATTTTCAAACAAATATTTAAATTATGATACTGTGAAGAGTTTTAATCCTGGCCAATTTTTCCCAACTTGTAACGTAATTATACCTCCGTTAATGCTTCGTGTATTATAATCGAAAAAAACATCGCGACGTGCGCAGCACGTGACTCTTTTTGTTTGTGTAGAATAAAAAAACAAAACTTCAAGATACGATATTACACCATTTTGAACCTCTTCTGTCTCCCTTCTTCCCGGCTACAATCTCGAAGACCATAAAGATGAACGGGAGCTGTCTGATGTCGCACCCACCACATTCCCAAAACACGGGCGATATTCCTCCGACTGAATTACGGAGGTGCTTTTGCGGAGCAGTCTCCACAATGGTTATGTCATATACGTGGGAGAATTTTACCAGGAGGTTTCATCGGTGCCCTTACTGGAAGGTATTTCTGCTTAGTGTTTACGGCTTTTACGACTTTCATGGTGAACAACTCAATTATTTAACGATATTGCTGTCCAATATTCAATTAGGGATTTGATTTACTACTGATTTGGGGTTTCCTGTATCGAAATAATATGGAATTGAATTAGGTTTTAAGTTTTCTAAATAAGGGTTAGTATATACCAATTAACTGTTCAAGGATGGTTAATAGAATTTGGCTTTGATTGTACTTGGATTATATAATGTTTTCTCATTTATAGGTTAGGAATGGTAAACAGTAAGTACATGTTCAATTAAGGTGAAATATGTTGATTACTCTTATGTCTGTCTGTATTGTGGGCAATGCATACAGGTTGGTGAAGAGACTGGATGTAACTTTTTTGAGTGGGAAGATCCGTTAATATGTGGTTACGGAAATAGAGCAATACATGTATTCCAATCACTGCACCAAACACTGGGTACCAGATGTTCAACCCTGGAGATGGAGAATGAGTTGTTTGTGGTTGACATTGCTGAACTGAAGAGTAATAATACATCCCTGGAGATAGCGAATGAGAATTTTGTGTTTGATATTGCTGAATTGAAGGCCGAGATTGCACTGTTGGAGATGGAGCATGAAAAATTGGATCTGGAGAATGCACAATTAAGATTTGGGATCAGGATTTCTACATATATAGTAGGTGTTGTAGGTTTATTTTGTATTTTCAGGAAAATAGGTTAGGGTGCCGTTTTGTATGTGTAGATGACACAGTTATGGTGGACGCATTTTGTTATGTGTACTGAACCCCCTTACAAGCATGATATGCAGTTGTTATTGGTATGTGTAAGGAATCCAATTCTTATTGGTCCAAATAGGAATGTGTAGAAATTATACTATACTGTCACAGGACTGCTTTACAGTAAAGCATTCATTTAAATAAGAAAATACACTCAAACGTAGTATTATATTCACTTACTGTGAAAATGAATAAGATTATGCTTTTTTGATTACAACTGACAAATACAACTTGGCCACCATAGTTTCAACCCTTAATTCGTTATGTTTGTGTCAAGCTGATTCCCTAACCTTAAACCGGATGTCGAGTGATCTATTATTTCATCGTTGCGTTATTTATTTAGTAGATGTTGACGTCCATGATGTATAAATTTAATTTACATTAACTAGACAGGTAATTTGTACCACACACTGCGCAATGCGCGGTCAACCGCCTATTATAATCAATTCATTCAGAACCTAACGTATATAAATAGAACAGAGACAAATATTACATGATAATAGACTGGTTGTGGAAAGACGTGGGTTCCTATGTACAGAGCACATTTACTTTAGGATATATAGAGGATGGGATATGCAGAGCCGTAGCCGGGAATGTGAAGCTACCTTTGAACAAACTTTTCTAAAAACGGAGATGGCTTACACACATTTATATTTATTTATTGTAATGTGTATATACCTGTTAGAAGTAATACAGTGTTTCTTTGCTTAAGACTTTTACGTGATGTCAGTATCAATAGGGCATGAGTTCAAGATTTGACAATTGCATATGCTAACGTTGTATTTGTTGACATACAAAATGTAGGGATTTGTCAATTAGTTGAAACTTCAAGTAGTTCCCACAACCATGTATGATTCATTAAACTGTGCAAAACCCTAATAAATTATATCAGCCACGTCAGCTGTGTAACCCTATGTTGAGTTGGATTAAAGCTAATTTCAATCAAATGTACCAATATATGATACCGTTTCTACGATAAAATTACTTTATTATCAGACTTAGCATTTTATTTTTAATTATAAGTTATTTGTTCGACAAAACAAACAAATTAAATAAAGTTCATTGGAACAGTACGAACTTAGTGGAAAGTGACAGATTTATGACAGGACGTGGATATGGATGAAGCTTGTCAAGCACGCGGCCACTAATTTGGCTAACAAGGGGCAAGACAATGAGTTAAACAAACTAGGGTTAAGTTTGAAGATTTCTTTCGACTGGATATATTACAAAATTGAAGAATATAATTACATATAGTTAATAATTACAGTTGATATACTAGTAACTGCACAATGTTCAGTTACATGATAGTGTCTAAAAAAAACCAGTTATTCATAGTTGAACTATTACATCCTGCTATATTTATATAATAGTGATTAAAAAACAAACATATAATCTGTAGTAAAAAAATTAAAATACACAACTATTAAAACAAAATATACTTAGCAATTGTTGACGTACAAAAAATTAAAGTAATCCTACATTCATCTTACTTTAAACTGAACGTACAGTTTGTTAAATGCGAATTATAGCAAAAAAAAATTGCTTTTCTGTTTAAAAAAAAAACATATTATAGCCCACATATATTAGTAAAAACTGGACACTATCACCTTTCTATCCAAATGTAAATATATATATATGTGTGTGTGTGTGTATGTATGTATATAGGGGTTTTAGGGCTGTCTCTCAATATTGCTATATATAATAGTAAATAGAAATGATTATTGCTTGTCAGTTGTCAGGGTACATGTTTAATTATATTTTTGTATTTCAAGGCTGTACTGTTCATCTTCTTCATTTTACTTGTTCTTCCAAAGCCATGTCTCTGCAACTGTTTTCACACAGCATATGAATTGTTTTAATTATTCTCTATAAATCTGTGATGAGCTTCATATTCAACAGCACATAAATTACCAGAAATTAACAACTTCAGCGGAAATTTAAGTGATAAAAACATTGATTTTCTGATGTATATCATGGACAGCTTAATATATTATATTCAACTGTTGGACCAGACACAGAAGGGGTTAGTGATAAAATGTAGATGAACACACACACTGAAGTTAATTTAACTACTACTTTTTTCGATATACAAATGCAAAAAAGAAGGGAGAACCTAAACCCAGAAACCTTATTCCTGACATTACTAGCCAGGTTTCTGGTGAGGAAAAGCTGCCCAGCAGTTATAGTAGCGAAAACGAATGACTTCAGCGTCACAATAACATCTAAAGCACCACTGGACCGGAAAAAAAATCCGGACCTCGTTGATACGATAAACCACAATTAATTCGTGCTGGTTGCATCGACGTCGAGGGGCCGGCGGGTGTGATGGCCTACCTTGGCGGTAACTGGTTAACCTCCTAACAGCATCGATGAACACAGTCCGGACATTCATCGCGCGTCTCGTAGCGACCACTAATCCCAGCATGTTGAACGCGTCGTACAGCACATTTTCATCGGTTGGCCAATTGAAGATACGGATCATTGCTACAGCATATTTAGCTACATCATGTCCCCGATATGCTGCTGCCGTCAACTGGGCAAGACCAAGATTTAATTGCCTGGGTAATTGTCTGAAAAAGGTATGCATTCCAAGCCGATACAGGGCATCTGGGTTACGTTTGTCCATGAAGATGTCAACAAAAGGTCCACATAACACCGGCAAAGTGCGGGGTACGATGTCACGTGGTACCAGGGTATGCACCATATCTGTGCTTGAACCTATCCCGTGAAGCCTTCTGCAGCTGGACATTGAAAATCATCTCATGTTAGAAATGTACTTAACACATACTAAATAAGGACATCTAGACAATGAAATTGTTCATTCGTACCATGATCTGAACCTTATGAAGTCCGCGATCGATCCAGACATAACGGCAACCATTATGAGCATAATCATCTCAACAGGAAGTGACAACAACCTAGATGGATTCATGACTAAGGAATTGTTCCTGCAAACCAACAAATTATAAACACAAGATATATAAAAATCCAAATACATTTTTAGAAACATAAGACGATAATCAATGGTTTATATTAACGACCAAAATTTTCGAAAGCTTACTAGTGGAACTTTGGCAGACAGTTAGATGTATCCCCAGTTGCAGTGATGAAGATATAGCAGATGGACCCAGATGAGAAAGGTTTTTTGAACAGACAGGTTAATGAAAACCAAAAAACAGTCTTTTAAATGGTTATCTCTCCGTGTATCGGGAACCGTCATATGATACACCTGTGGGTCCTAATACAGTGCCAAATATCTCCTTGTGATATTGTAAAAGGTGCCATTTCGGATCCTCTGAGCCACCAATTAACGTAGTTTGCCAGCTAATGTACTTCGAGTGTATAGTAACCTACAATCTGGATCCTTCGAATACTTTTTCGGGGTTAGATCCAACCAGCTGAATGGGATCTCATATATCAAGATGAACCCTCATTTCAAATAGTGATAACCAATGGTTCAGATTTTAGGTTTACTGAAAATTGAAATTCCATTAGCCGGACCCATAATTTCCCATCATTAACTGGGATACTAAATGATACTCCGATTTAAGAAATAAGGCAACGTTCAGTCTATAATTATAACACATATATGGATCTGTATTAAAAACATTTGTATTGGTATCTAATATATGACATATTAATTATAAGTATATTTAGTGCCTTAACATTATATTCGGTAAATCTAATGCTATCATGTTAATGTTAAAAATTAAGTTTTAGGGTATGGATAAGGTTTACAGGGAATGTTGGAGAGGGGTTAGTGGTTTCAACCAAACACAGTTTGTTAATAAAATGTAATTATTTATTTTTTAAAATTTAATTTTATCTAATATAATAAATAGTAACTTCATTTATTGTAGTTGCATTATAATTAGATTCCCTACATTTAATTAAATATGTAAATGTCCAATTTGACTGTAACTATGGTTGTGGGTTAAGTTTTAGGGTATGGATAAGGTTTACAGGGAATGTTGGAGAGGGTTAGTGGTTTCAACCAAACACAGTTTGTTAATAAAATGTAATTATTTATTTTTTAAAATTTAATTTTATCTAATATAATAAATAGTAACTTCATTTATTGTAGTTGCATTATAATTAGATTCCCTACATTTAATTAAATATGTAAATGTCCAATTTGACTGTAACTATGGTTGTGGGTTAAGTTTTAGGGTATGGATAAGGTTTACAGGGAATGTTGGAGAGGGGTTAGTGGTTTCAACCAAACACAGTTTGTTAATAAAATGAAATTATTTATTTTTTAAAATTTAATTTTATCTAATATAATAAATAGTAACTTCATTTATTGTAGTTGCATTATAATTAGATTCCCTACATTTGATTAAATATGTAAATGTCCAATTTGACTGTAACTATGGTTGTGGGCTAAGTTTTAGGGTATGGATAAGGTTTACAGGGAATGTTGGAGAGGGGTTAGTGGTTTCAACCAAAAACAGTTTGTTAATAAAATGTAATTATTTATTTTTTAAAATTTAATTTTATCTAATATAATAAATAGTAACTTCATTTATTATAGTTGCATTATAATTACATTCCCTACATTTAATTAAATATGTAAATGTCCAATTTGACTGTAACTATGGTTGTGGGTTAAGTTTTAGGGTATGGATAAGGTTTACAGGGAATGTTGGAGAGGGGTTAGTGGTTTCAACCAAACACAGTTTGTTAATAAAATGTAATTATTTATTTTTTAAAATTTAATTTTATCTAATATAATAAATAGTAACTTCATTTATTGTAGTTGCATTATAATTAGATTCCCTACATTTAATTAAATATGTAAATGTCCAATTTGACTGTAACTATGGTTGTGGGTTAAGTTTTAGGGTATGGATAAGGTTTACAGGGAATGTTGGAGAGGGGTTAGTGGTTTCAACCAAACACAGTTTGTTAATAAAATGTAATTATTTATTTTTTAAAATTTAATTTTATCTAATATAATAAATAGTAACTTCATTTATTGTAGTTGCATTATAATTACATTCCCTACATTTAGTTAAATATGTAAATGTCCAATTTGCTACTGCGTACTGTGAGGGAAACACGAGTGCCCCCAAAGTTGACAACAAATTACGATGCTTGCCATCAAGTGATTGTTGGAACTTATTCGACAAAAAATTCGGAATAACGATATGGCAGGATAGTAAATTCGAGTAGTTTGTTGACCTTTTGAATTACGCCCTAATATCGGAATACTTCGGAAATCCAATTCACAATGTTTATATACCTCGTTGCCGCGGGAAAATAACTATCCACGCGGGAATGTGTACACCATGTTGTCCTATATAAAGGGGGTAAATATCGACAACCTCATCAGAGATATATTAAACAAAAAAAAAATATCAAAAACAGCTATCTTCCGAAATGAGCAAACAAGACACGCAGCAGAAGAAGGCAGACTCATACGAATGGATAAAGAAGGTGACGTCTTTTTCCAAAGACGAGAGTTCATCTGAAGCTACAAATCAACTTTCAGCGACCCCGTCAAAGGGTTCATCTACCTCCCATACTAGGACAAGTCCGCTGACCCCCCCAACTGAAGGCAACTCGTCATGCCTTCAGGGATTCTGCCACCAAAAGGCAAATGTTATTCACTACATTATTAAGCAGATCGTTTAAGGTTCAGCTCGTTATATTAACAATAGATTATTATAACTGAATTTCCTCTGCTATTTGCCAGATTGTTCAATGAAACTGAATGGTCCCCACTGCCGAAAGAAATGTGGGACGAAGTGTTAGCAAGGGTTGCTGGAACAGACCCTTCGTCGGTCGGTTCATTCGGCTGCTGGTATAACGCACAGAATCAATTATTATTTAACACTGATTTTGAAAGAAACGCATTCATTATATATATTTATTCAGAGTTCAAGCATATTAGTGTGGTGCATGTTGTTTTCATTTATGCAGCGCTAGGGGGGCTGCTGTGGTCGCACGAAGATTATACCCAATGTTGTCTCTGAAACACCTTTTTGTAAGGGTTCCCAACATGCCTCCCAAGTTGCTGGGAAGCATTGAGAAAATGTGGGGAACATTTAACAACCCTGATGCTGGCATCATGATCGGGGTGCACAAAGGCCTGTACCAAGGTAATGTCCAAGGAGGTGTTCTGTTGCTGAACAAGGTGTTTGTGATAAATGATGACCCACTCGCCGAGTATACTGCTAACATACTCGCGAGGATGAGTCTCTGCACACCTCCACCGTTGATGCATCCGTCTGATGTTTCACTAGAAATAGGAACAGAGCAGGAACGGGTGTTCTTAGAGACCCGAGCAACAGCCATGAAAATGATAACTCTACACGCTTTACTGGAACAAGGTTGGTTGGGCGACATGGGTTATTGTTCACGTGGCCCAACAGGAGGCCATTGGGATTACTCTATCAGGCATCATCGATACATAACCTGTAGGTCTTGTTTGTACGATTTCGAGATGCATAGGGTATATGTAATGTTTCAGGACATAATTAATCCCTAGTAGTACACGTTTTTGAATCCCCCCTTCAGTGTTCAGTTAGTAAACATGAACTTATTTTGGATTTCAACTGCATTATGATTGTAGTACATACAAGTTACTTAAAATATTAAATGTCCAAACAGTTCAAAACTAACTGCGGTTTACGGTTTATGAGAAATTATTTCTTGGACCAAGTCCACCAACTAGGATATGGACCTAACCAATTAAAAATTGACAACTCACAAATAATATGGTAAAGATCTATGCCACGAAGTTGAAGATCATATACAACTTTACTAATTAGGATCATATACCATTTTAGTAATTTTGCTCTCTCAATCTTAATTGCTACACCAATTAGTTGGAAAAAAAAAAAGTTATATTATTTTCTTACATTTAATTTTATCACTCTCTTCCTTTTTAAATAAATAATGTATATTGTTTTTTTATTTTTATTTTAAAATCCTATTGGACATGGTGAATCCTAAAGGGCAAGTGTCTATTTTTCTAAGGTTCACCTTGCCCTCTAGGGTTCACCATGTCTAATAGGGTTTTAGAAGAAAAAAAATAATATATATATATATGAAGAGAGTGCAGAGAATTAAATATAAAAAAATAAAATAAAATTTTCCAAATAATTAATGTGAGAGATCAAATTAGTAAAATGGTGTATGATCTAAATTAGTAAATTGTATAGGATCATCTACTTTGTGGTATTGATCTTTACCATATTATATGTGAGTTGTCAATTTTTAATTGGTTAGGTCCACATCATCTAGTTGGTGGACTTGGTCCAAGAAATAATTTCTCCTTATGAGTTATGGTATGGATAAGGTTTATTCTATAGTTGACGAGGGTTATTTCGTTCAACTATAACTAGTGGTTAAATCATTTACAATGCTGTGTATAATTTTATGGGTGTTGCTACAAACTGTGAAATTTTATGTGAAATTTCTATAGAAAGTGAAATAGAGTCCCACCAAGTACCGATACATTTGTTCATTTACTTTCTCTTTCTTACTTTCTATTGAAATTTCACAAGAAATTTCACATTTTAACGATTTACTCTAATTTTAGTATGTCTGTTCTAATTGTTATGACGTGACTGTGAAGTAATTTTCCAGTTGTTGTGTATGTAATATTTTAAAGCACAAGTTACTTCAATTATTTGATGTCCAATAAGTTAAAATCTGACTATGGTTTAAGGTTTAGGGTATGGTTAGTAGACTTGCAGAGCTAACTTCCCGATAGGGGTCACTTGTATCACAGCTGCAACCCCGCATTAAATGCTACTGCGGGATAAAGATATGATTATTCATGTCTTATCAGGCCTTAAATATATGTCATTCGAAGTCCAATTACAGAAAGTGAAATTCAAAAAAATTTGTATTTCAAATTAATGTTTCGTTTTAATGAATATGAAACAATGTATTATAATGAAGGTGAAACAATGTATTATAATGAGAGCAGTCCAAGAATGATACATCAGTTTGTACTATTAATTTGTTAACAGAGACTCACTTGTGGCTATTATAGTAGGTGCACTTAATAATTGACCAATAAAATTGTACAATATTCATTCGCAATAAATATTTTCTTATAATAAACACATTATTTTATCCAAATAAATCGACATAAACTGTAGGGCTTGTGTGTACCATTTCGAGGGACATAACATGTATGTACTTTTTGACAACTAAATTAATCCCTACTAGCTATTTAAAGATGACCCTATATAATGAGAAATAAATAAACCCTAAACCCAAACCACTGAACCCAAATGACTAAACCGTATACCGAAAAACTTGCAAATTGACAACACATTAATGAGAGATTGTTGACATAAGTATCATAGATTAGAGATTAACAGTGGTTTTGTTAGTTCATCGCTGACTAAAATAAGGATCATACAAATTATTAGTTACACCGACTACAGTTAGATGACTGGACTATATTGAACTATACAAGGACTAACTAATAACATCATGTGGATAAAATGTTAGTTACATTTTTAATGAATTACACCACATCCCACATGGTAGACTTAATACTGTCCACATAATAAAAAAACTATACCGTATCTTTGTCTGAGAACAAAAATCTACCGGATGAAATTAATGCTACATAGCTAAAAGTGAAGGCAAACACATTGCAGTGGACTGCCGTTTAACCAAGATTTTTGACATAAACATATGATTAAACTTGCATGCAGCACTCTAGCCGACGTGGTTGCAGCTGGGGAACGGTGATGTAATTGAAAGAGAAATAGACTATGACTTTATGAATAATTTTTCTCGGATCAATCATAAAAAAAATTATACAATTATAATATGGAATTCTATGTTTAACAGCTATGGAAATATATGTATTGAATGAACTAATCAAATGTACTATATGAACTATATATACACGACAATTATATTTATATAGTAAAATTTTAATGGTTTTCACATATAAATAAGTATCTAAGGTTCCTTAAATATATACACTTGTGTATATGAGTGATGACCTTACAAATTAATACAATACATCAACTTTTAAATATATAGGTGACATTTACAGTGATTTTATTAAGTATAATTGTTTCTTAATGGAATTTGTTTTTCTAAATTTACTTAACACAAAATATTTGTTGATTTTATTATGTGAATGTTTTTGCCAAACTATCATATTATTAGCGGTCTAAAAACAAAAAGCACCAACTAGTGAATTCTTTAGTATATAATTACTTCTCCGACCCCTATACTGTACACTGTACTGTTGAATATAGGCCAAGGGAAGATCAGCACATTACAAGAAGGGAACTGGCACAGCTAATCTTCATCGTCAATTCCAAGCTTGTATCCTCGAACCCTTCATCTCCTCTCTATCTAGTATCTACCTTCAACTTTAAGGAAAATACCCTTTGATAATTGGTCGTCTCAACCATGTCAGCCAACGATAAACAACCTGGAAACGGAGACTCTGAAGGTTAGCTCTAAACCCTTGTTTTCATGTACTTGTTTCCACCCTCAAGCATGTTTTAACTTGACAATGCTTCAGTACTGCGTGTTCATATAATTTTACCCCACTGACTGTTCATACATTTTTAGGCTTTTTGATATTGTTCCTTTTTTTTGTTAATTTTTTTTTTAAAAAAATTATGATACGTATACATGGAGTCCCTAGTTAAAGGAATCTTATAAAATATTCATTCATAAAATTTCATTTTTAGTTGATAAATATAGTAAAAAATAACAGTAGTTCATTTAAGTTTTCTTGTTACATTGGTGAAACTGTTCGCTATTTTTTTGAACTAACTTTGTTTTCATATGACTGAATTCATAAAATCGTTGACTAACTTTAGATTCTAAAATTCAATTCGACGAAAACTGCAATATAATTTTGTGCAAAATTTTAATTTGTTCTGGATATATAGCAAAAAATAAAAAAGATAAAACATGAAAATAATTGTTACATACTGGAATCGACACCGTGACTACTTCCCGAAAAAACACAATCTCGTTCCACTGACGGACATACAAATGCATCTGGTTATAATTACGACATATTTGTTAAATGTTTATAACGTCCTCCAAGCTAAAACGAGGCCTACAAAATTGTGAGGGCCAAAGCCCAGCCCTTGTTGGCTTGGGCCTTAAGCCGGGCCTCATTTTCTGGATGATAACTTGTATGTTCGATTTATTGCTTTGATTGTGAGTTGGCCCAGACTATGTACTCGATTTTTAAGTCGGATTCGTAGACTGAACCTGACTGAGGTCCTGACACAATTGGTATGACTATAGGTTTGCAGTACGAGAACCCTATACATTTCGACGAGTTCTATGATCCGATTCCCCCAAGCAAAGAAGATGACCCGCCAAAATTCTTCGACTCACTTGATCATGTACTGTCGTGGTACACTGCATACGGTCAGGAATGTGGGTTTAGGGTAAGAAGGCACTATAGTCATAAAGACCCAAATGGAGCAGTAATTCACTGTGTCTTTGCTTGCAACCGGGAGGGGAAACGTAGAGAGGTGTACAAAAATCGACCAGACCGCAAGAGACAAGCCACAACAGAAACACGTGTCGGTTGTAAGGCAAGGCTATCATGTAAATTAGTACCAGTAAATATGAAGTGGTGTATCGACGCATTCCACAATGACCACAACCATGAATTACTTCCGAATACTTACAGTCAGTTCATCTCCGGTTTTAACAAACGCGTTCCAGCGGCTGACACTTCACTAACGGAGACAATGAAACAGGTAGGAATACCCGCTACCAGAGTCTTCGATTTCCTAGCAGTTAGGGAGGGTGGATACGAGAAGTTGGGGTATAGGAAGCGGGATTTGTACAACTACCTAGATATGATACAGAAGAAACTGACTGGCCAGAATGATGCGGATCGGGCTTTAAGCTATATGTCCGGAAAGGAGGTCAGTCACCCTCAATTCTTCTACGCCATCGACTTGGACGAACAACAGCAGCTATCCAGATTAATTTGGATGGATGGTGGATGTAGGTCTGACTACGCATCTTTCGGCGATGTAGCTCTAATGGATGCAACCTACAAAACAAAAATATATGGCCAACCCTTGATTGTAATCGGCGGAGTAAGCAACCACCACAATACGCTCATATTTGCGACCGGTCTTCTGCATGACGAAACAGAAGCCAGTTACGTATGGTTTTTGCAAAAATTTCGTGAAGGTATGGGTAACTCTGCCCCAAAATGCCTGATAACAGACGGCGACACGTCAATGGCGTTGGCAATACAGCAGGTCTTCCCTGAGACAAGACATCGATTGTGTGGATGGCACTTAAGCCGGAACGCAGACAGCCATATAAAAATTCCAGGATTCCAAAAGGAGTTCCAACAGTTGGTGTATACCCCTATGACAGAAATGGGTTTCGAAAATGAGTGGCTTAAATTTTTAGCTAAATACGGGATGGATGGAGAGGGGGGGTTGGATAGGGAGTTGGGAGGTGGGGGGGTTGGAGGACGGAGAGGGGGGGTTGGAGGAAGGAGAGGGGGGGTTGGAGAAGGACCCGTTGAAGAAAGCAAAGAGGTGGCTGAGGGCCCAGTACCGTCGTCGCTCGAAATGGGCAGCAACTTTCTTTAGGGGAGTTTTCTGCGGTGAGGCTAGGACGACGCAACGTATAGAAGGTCTCAACGCTAAATTCAAGAACCAGCTAGTCAGGGGGACATCGATGCGCCTGATAGTGTTGCTCAAGTATGCCGACATCCTGTTGCAAAAGTCAAGGCAGACAAACTTTGAAGCCGAGTATACGGCAATATCGACACTAGTGCGGAGTTCTGTAACAATCCTAAAACAAATTGAGAAGAATGCACGCAAGATTTACACTCCAGCTTCGATGGTCAGGATAGTCAAACTGATCGGACTGGTGGGTGCAACGATAGTCAACGGCCCGGTGAGATCAGAGACAACCACCGTGTATACGGTCAAAGACTACGACAAATTTTTTATAGGTGAATGGACGGTTCAATATTGTGAAGCCACATCCGAGCTCAATTGTGATTGCCTGTATTTTGAGACTGTCGGCTTGCCTTGTGAACACTCGTTTGCAGTAATGAAATACGAGCATCTGCAGCAAATTCCCGACAATTTGGTGAACAATAGATGGACGATGAGGCCAATCAATAGTCCAAGTATACCAACAGGCATTCCGTCCGAGGCCCCACGCAGCATACACTCTCACTACGCCTCGATTTTATCAGCAGTAGTAGCAGCAGGTGATGATGCCACGTTTAAAAAGGCACTGCATGAATTGAACAATCTAGGCGACCTGCCCCGTCATACACCTCGACAGACTACAACATCGCCAAAGAAGACTGCTGAAAATCCCAGGAATTCAACTAAGAAACGAACTGCCAGGAAGAATAAATGTAGTCGTAAACGACCAGACAATAAGGATACGGGTAAAGAAGATACTGGTCTGCGCTCTAATCATCTACCCAACAGAAATGAAGTTCCCCCTGATGACAACTATGATGATTTACCCACCCAAGAAGAAACTACAACTGATGTACCTAACACCCAAGAAGAAACCACAACTGACATACCACCCAGCCAAGAAGACACAATTACTGATGTGCACAATATTTACGCCAGCCCTTATACTTCTGCCTGGTCGGTGAACAACAATCCAAATTTCTACTACCCATCGTTTAGTTTCCTCCGCTCTTATCGAAATTAACCAACTTGTAATTTCATATACTGTTCAACACACCTGGTGTATCAATCAGATTCCCGTTAACCTTGCAGATTATGTTACCTAAGAAAAACGTGTAAAATAGGTTCTAACACAGACAGCCAAACGAATATGCTGCAGTTTCCTAACAGCATGCGTATTTCTTAGCAAACACATGTTTTATCAATCAACATGCTGACGGACACAATTGAAATTCATGTTGGACCTGTTATTTTAGGCTGCTGATTTATCATCACAACAAATAAAATCCTGTAGGGGAGGAAAAACATTTATTTAACATGCAGCTACCACAGATTGAACCTAGGACGTGTCACCCATTAAGTAGCGTGCTACCACTAGGCTGAATTGAAAACTTAGTCTAATATCGTATACATTTAATAAATACACAAATAATTGGTTTATAGTTGCTAGTTTGGATTGTCTATAATATAATTTGGACCTTGCCGTCCATTACTCTCCATTCTGCAGAAAACCCTAGAAGACACATCAAGGAAACTGCGAAAGACAACAGCTCCATCGGCTCGTCGCGTCGACTCAACTGTCTTTTGTTGCATCTCTAGGTAATATAATTGTTCTATGTTAGGTTACATTTTCAATATCATCATCTAATTGTCAATCGTCTTTGCACTTCATCAATTTTAGGCTACAATTACTGCAGTTGATTAAATCAAACTGTAATTCTTTTCGGAATTCATGTGTTTGTGTTAATTTTTTGTTAAATAGCTAATACTTCTACGATTCGATGTGTTTCAGATATAATAATGGCTGATCTCGGTAAGTTCGACGGTAACAACTTGTCTTTCTTATTGGTTGTGGTTTTTTTTTAAATTGATATGCCTTTACTAAACAAGCAGTTTAAAACGGGACTTGCAGATGAGCTTCAGATGTTGGATTATTTCCTGTCTCGAACTAATATTTCATTTCGAGTAAGAGTAGATGAGAGCACGAAAACAAAATTAGTAAGTGAATTCAACAATTCATCTTTTGCTGTCATGGTACTGGCTCAGTGGATTGGATACTTGTTGTTGGTTTGATGATTCAATTAAATTGTACTTTAACTGAATTAATGTAGCCTATCCCCAATGGGTTTATCCAAGCTGCACGTCTGGAAAACCGTCGAACGCTCCTTTTAATTGACCGGTCTGAGCTGGTAGCGCCGATGCGGCTTGCTAAACACTATGTCACTAATGGCGAACCATCGGGTCCAAACCCATGGCAATACAGCATAAGGAATGGGTGGGCAGAATTTTACACCAGAGCTGGACTAAAGGAATCAGATGAGCTGACTGTTGTGTTTGCTGGTGAAGACATGGTGTTTGTGGCAGTGGAACGTTCCTAATAAAATCTACGGCGTTAAATGACACAACATTGGAGCCCAATGGGCGTGTATTATGACTTTTTTGGGGTTTACAAACTATTAGGGATGTATGTTTCCCAATAAGTACGACTGAATGTTGCAATGGGTGTTCATCAAACTTATTTCCTGGTTTTCTTCTTAATGGGGATATATGTGTCCCCTTGTGTGGATGTTTAAAAAATGATTCATAAAAGGCAATAACGACTATAAAAGAGCCATCGAGGATATTGAATCCAGTAGTAATAATTCAGCAGGAGCACATTATGCTTATACATATCTATTAGCTAGAATCTGAATGCAAAGATTGTTAATATAAAAATCATTCAATATTGCAGGAACCATGAATAAAACCATCAGAAGTTTGCCTTGTCTATTAAACTGCTCAGATCGACCAACTTGACACTCCTTTCCTATAACGCCTGTATGGCTGTCCCTTTTCCTGTTCTGAATTATCCCGTATATCCATCCCTTGTTTGTTCCAGAACCGGGTGCACGTTCCCAAACGGATACATCAAAATCAGCTATCTCAACGGCTTCTGGTGTCTGGTATTTACCAAGCATTAGAGCTCGATAACACTCCTTGATACACATACCTCGATAAGACTCCTTCAAACAACTACCTAAACATGATACAGAAGAAATTGATTGGGCAGAATGATGCGGATCCACCGTTAAGCTATATGTCCGGAAAGGAAGCCTACTACCCACTCTTCAGTTTCCTCCGCTCTTATCGAAATTAACCAACTTGTGATTTCATATACTGCTCAACACACCTGCTGTATCATTCACATTCCCGTTAACCTTGCAGATTATTTTACATAACCAAAACGTGTCCAACCAATTATCTCCTTCGCTGGAATTTTTATAGTCACTCAACCATAAATTGAATGTAACCTAAACTGATTCAAAATCCTTTTGCACGAAACACAAATGTATGTATCTACACTTTCAAAAACTGTTTCTTGTTAAACAACATTCAATTCATCAGGATTGCATTAAAACAGAATGTAATGTTCGAAAATGAATGGCTATGGATGTATTGAACAGCAAATTAACACAATACAACAGTAATAGATGTTCAATTCATCAGTATCACTATCCCCGTATCCATATACAACCAACAACACGTCTCATAAATATCAACAAACAGACAATTGAAGCTTCATACTGCAAGATGAAAACAAGCTTCAGAATGGACTTGTCTGGCCTGTGAAATGGAGCAACCACATTCAAATCCCTCCTTCGAGAACCGACCGCAGCGCAGCGGAATGATTCAGCAATGGAGGTAGGGAAGGAGGTAAGGGAAGGCGGGTGAAGAAGGATAAGGGGTAGCTCCGTCGAACTAGACTACAGACCCAAAACGTAACGTATAGTAAACGGCAAGTTCAAACGTCTGTTAAAACTTCACATCCGGTCTGGATAAATCTTCGAACCGTGGTCTAATTCACTTAAGTGATGTGATATGATGTGACAAGAACCACTAAACCGCATTTTTTCACTTTTAAACGAAATTACAAGTTTGCCATTAAATACAGGGCTCTGATTGGTGGAAATTAGGCCGCATCAAACAGCGGCCGTTCCATAGTTTAGTCCATCTTAATTGGGTTAAGAACATATTAGGGGCCTGAATGTTTGTCCATGTTACCAAAAAGGGTCTGAAGTGAAAAAACGTATTATTTAGGGCCTGAATTTTGAGTTTTGTGTATAAGTGAGGTCTCCGTCTATTTTTTCTGTTAAAAGTGACGGAAAATGGTCACATGCTTGGCATGTGACAAAAAATAATTTGAAAACCCGAAAATGCTATTTGACCAAAGTGTGTCTCTCATATGTTTGACCTAAAATGACGAAAATACCTTTTAAGCCACCACAGCTCCGGCGACCACCACCACCCGACTCCGGCGACCACCACCGACCTCCGCCGACCACCACCGGCCTCCGGCAACCACCACCGGCCTCCGGCGACCACCACCGGCCTCCGGCGACCACCACCGACCTCCGGCGACGACCGAAAAGCTCCGATCGGAGCCACAAAGCTCCGATCGGGAGCCACAGAGCTCCGATCTGGAGCCCTGTGGCTCCGATCGGAGCTTTTTTGGCTCCGATCGGAGGCCGGTGGCAGTCGCCGGTGGCGGTCGCCGGAGGCCGGTGGTGGTCGCCGGGCGGTGGCCGGAGCGTGGTGGCCTTAAGGGCATAATTAGTGTGTAGGGGTATTATAGACATTTCACATTTTATTAATTAAATTGATAAATTGTATAATAATTAAAAAAGGGTATTTTTGTCTTTTCACGTGGTTCTGTTAGATTTAACAGAAAATTTGGACGCAGACTTGAAAAAACACAAAACTCAAAATTCAGGCCCTTAATAATACGTTTTTTCAATTCAGACCCCTTTTGGCAACATGGGCAAACATTGAGGCCCCTATTGTGTTCTTATCCCATCTTAATTTCGTCCCAATGTAAACCGAGCTTGATTCTGAATTGTATTAGGTCCCTGCGGTTTGGAACGTTTGATTCAACTCTTAACATTTGGCTGCCTACATAAAACTGAAACGATTGTATTTATCAGCAAGGGCTTCATTTCTGGTATTGCTGGACAGAAAATAGTACTCCGTTCTGTTCTTCATTGGTAGCTGGAGTAAATAAATACATCTGTTGTTCTGATACACATACAGAGTGGAGATACATACTACTACATCACTGATACATGTAATCTCAACTGAAATAACATACACGATATATGATGCTGCATACTACTTATTATTAGATTGTTTCTTGAAATAGAGATGGATTTTCTTCAGAAGTGGAGAGAGCCTATGGACGGAAATGCAATCCCATTGCTCTGATTCCTCAAATCCTGTCTCTTCACAAACTCATCACATGTTTTGTGAATCTTCAAGTGCCCCTGGCTCGGGACTGAACCTACTACTCCGTCCTTGCCCATTTGTAGGACTTCATTCGGAGATAGAATCTTGATATATCCCACATCATTTACAAACTCCCTGCACCATTGAATAACAACCAAATCTTATCTTATCTTTGCACCCCCAACAAATATGTAAAAGAACCAGAGAGCACTTACTGCCACGGGTCATCACCAAGGAGAAGTACATCATTCTCCCGGTCAACAAATACAAGCTGCCAGCCTGATCTCTCAGGGTTCTCCAAGAGGCCTTCTAGCCCAAACATCCGCCCGAGCTCACCTCTAAGCTCCTGGTAGCTGCTGAACTTGGATATATCCAGTGACCTCCCAAAGGACCCCGCCTTGTGAACCTATTTCAATATATATACAAAAAGTTCCAACATTCATTTTATTTAGGTAAATAAATGATATTGTTGATCAAAGTTGTTCATTGAAGTTTGCATGGTTTCCATCCAGAGTTGCAAATTCCCAGCTAGAAGAAGTGCTTATAAAGTAATAATAATATTTACTCATTATTATTAACTAAAAGATTAATATGCCACTGATTTAGCAAGTAATAATGTAACACTTACCTTCACAAAGGTTCCATTTTGATGGTTTACATGGTCCATGTTTTCAGTGGACTGCAAGAAACCAGTTTCACCGACACAACTCGAAGCTGTCATGTCAGAATTGAGTGGAAAATCCACACCTGCGCCATTACTGAAATTGGGAGCAGCAAAAGGTGCATTATGGCTTTCACCACCAAAATGTCTCAATTGTGGCATTCCACTTTGCAGCATGAGGGATGACGAATCGATGTTCACCCCAAACAACACATTGCTCTGGTGGTCTACACCACCTTGAAATCCAGAATATTCTCTACCAGGAAACGGAGGCAGCATGTTGGCAAATTCCAAACCATTCGAATGTGAGGTTCCCAATTGTTCCATCTTAGGAAGCGTGCAATGAATTGATTCAGAAGGAAGTGGTGCTTGAACCGTGATATGTTTCCTTATCATAGGAGATGAATGGTTGGATCCGCTCAGGTTATGGAGCGGTGATGCTCCATGATCCTGAGGCATTGTACCCAAAATGTTCTGCAAATTAGATGGAACATCGGAAAAGTTCTGTTGCAGAGAAGCCGAATGTGCCTGAGTAGTTGACGTGTACTGAGGTAAAGAGGACATAAAATTGGGAACTTGGTGCTGAACCGATGTTCTTCTAACTTGTTCCGAATCCTGCTGCGGTGGGCCCTCGGTTTCTTGGAATCTGTGAAGGAAGCTGCTCTCAGATTGAGAAGGCTGCAACATCTGCCTCTGGAAAGAACCAGAGGTTGTGCCACCAGTCTGAGGTTGTTGGAACTGTAGGAGCGACTGAGAGGGGAGTTTCGTGGGGTCCACGGTCCTCATCTCATGAAATGCAGCAGTTGCCATTGCTTGATATAAGTCAGGCGATATACCAGCCATGGCAGAAGCATCAAGCCTTGGCTGCATCCATGAAGCTCCCCCAAATCCCTGGAAATTTAACGACTGAGGTCCTTGGTCTCGAATGCCTCCTTGAAGCCACATCATTGGAGAGTTGATGCTCAAATCACCATCTTTCAGAGATATCAAACAAATATCAGGCAGACAGAAAATTAATAAATTAAATTGACAACTTTACTTTTTCCATGATTCTGGCAATGAGCAATTAGACATACCATAAAAGGTGGGTACTCCAGAAGGCCAAGGTCGCTTGAGTTGAAGAGGGAATGGTGACGGATACATAGGAAATGTTGTTAATGGATCTATTTCCCATAGGGACACTCTGGGTTGTCTCTCGCCTGCAGTAGACTCATCCCATCCAACCTAAATTTGAAGGGTGTAAGTTTTATCAAACTCAAACCCAAGACTATAATTAGAAGGTAGGAAGCAATAGTTGAAGTGGATAGAGATAACCAACCTTCACGGAGCGCCAGTGGGAGTTTGGCCACCGCACGGTGTCTAGATCACCAATGCCAGTTATTGTTCCCATGTACCTAGACATACAAATACACAAGGTATCGCACAAATTTTATGTAAGTTTTACAAACAATTCATATGTTCTTGTGTTCGAGTGGCCAAAAAAAATGTTCTTGTGTTCCTATTGATATAGCTCATTTAACTATGGTGTCGTTTTGTTGTGTCGTGCCTAACCTATCTCAATGCTATCATGTTCATTTTGCAACTCCAGAAGCAATGCAGACAAACAATGAAATCCAATATAGCTTAGCAGTATGCATCTCTTCAATCATCTTGATTTTCAACTTGAAACTAGCTAATAAGGAAGTTGAAGCTTACCGACGAACACTTGACTCCTCTGTCTCAAAAAGCATTCTAAAGCGCATGCCCACTGAGACTCGTGTATGATACACAGCCTTAACATACTTCCCTAAAGGAATCACGAACTCCGAGGGGCTAGCTCTGCATTGGAAAACCAATTATGAATAAGATTTTAAATGGTTCTTTTAATAAATGAATGAATGATAGGTGTAACCTGATCCTTACCTAGGGTTGAAAAAGATAGTGAAGCGACTGTTAGTAGCAGCAGCATGAGCTGCTGCTGCAAGAAGACCAATATGCATACTGTCACTTGATAACACCGATGAAGGCATTACAGTTTGAGAACGATTTGCTCGTCGAATGCCTAAAAGCAACTGATTCTTGTCATTCCTGATGCAAAGTAAGAATGAAGCTTAGGTAACAACCTATATTAGCAACATTAATATGAGAAATAGACCAAAAAAAAAAATTTACCAGATAAAGAGGACGGAATCCCCTGCAACAAGTCTCTTAGCACTCACAAATACACTCCAACCAGTTGTAAGAAGATGCCTTTTGGGCTGACCTGTATAAATTCCAACCAAACGTGGACAAAATAATTCTATTTCTTTAAGGAGGAAATATGAACTGTTGAGTTCTTCTAATACAGCAGCAGTCTCCATACCTCGAAAGATGTGCCTAAACTTCCATTCATTATCATGAAGGTCTCGGGCAAATAATTCTTGGCATGGAGGTTGCAGAGAGTAATCCTGAATAAGCACAACCCATATTTATATTGGAAAAAAAAATTACAACATTAGTTTTTTCAGCCAAAATTAAAACATTAGTTATTGAGAATTTGAGATGAATATGAAACAGTCAGGGCAATAGAATCTGAGAAAATTGTATTCTAGCCACTTGAGACTTACAAGAGGAGGGAAGACTTTTTCAGCTGCTCGGCGAGGAACAGAAAATCCTCCATGAGTGCTGGTATCACTTGCAGTCAACGTCTTACAGAAATAGTTAGTCGGCTGTTTGTTGGCACTGCCCAGTTCAGCAGGTGATAGGTATACTTCCTTCTGTTCTTGCTGCCAACAAGGAAATCACTTCTGTTATGAACAAGGTTGACACTCCAATCAAAGAGAGCTGAGATGTATGAAGCAAACATACCGGACTCAATGGTTGCAAGGTCATTTGAGCATAAACTTCATCTGTCTCGACATCAGCCTATTATATACGGTAAATTAAACATTTTATACAAATGCTAATTTAAAAATTCAAAATAAGACCAAAACTAGAGGCTTACATGCATAGAGACATTATGAAGCTGACAGATAAGCTGCGGTGGAAGGTTGGGATAATTGGGGATGTGTGATTCAATTTCCTTGTTCGTTGAAGCAGCTACCTGTTGAGCAATATATAGCATTAGCAGAACAACATTAATATGTTATACCCCCCCGATTAAAAGTAAGAAATAAATCTAGCCTGCACTAGTTTCACTTACAACTTTTAACCATATCTATATATGACCATAACGTAAAGAGACCAGGTTCAAAATATCAGGCTTTCCAGAAGAGCAAGTTCAAAACATCACGGCTTGCAACCACAAGAAAGTTGCAAATTCAGCATTTTGATTGGATGGTCTAGCAGTTAAATAAAGCTATTAACGATATAACAATGTTAGTAAATTCATTGAAGGCTGCAACTAGAAAAATATAAATATTTTTGTAATAGACCAAAGGATGCATATAAAGTATCACAGAAGGTTGCAGCATGAGATTTCTTAAGTGGACATCGGATGAATTATGAAAACAACGCTAACCTGCTCACTATGCCCTTGTGGGAAGTATACCACTCGGCTTCCAACAGATGGAAGACAAACAAGAGGCCCTGCACATGCATGCCACAGCTCTGTGTTCAAGCATTTCTTCTCCCCTGTGGTTGATATTGACAAAAGAAAACAGTTATGTCAAAATGACTGCTGGGAATGGAGGAAAAAGTTAACATGAATGAATCTCAATTAAAGAATGTTTTCCAATAAAAAGTTATACAGCTGTTAACTGCGACGATTGTCTTGGATAGAATCAAGAACAACCACAGTTGTGCAAAACTCCCATTTAATATATATATGAACAACCTTATGTCATTGAACAGTGTGTATTGGCTACATTCACTTCTCACCTAGTGGAACCACAAACAAGAACCATCTCTTTTACATAACAGCATATGAATAAAGGGTAGCAGTTTACCCTAACTACTTATATATGTCTAGCACTAAACACAGTAACATCGAGATTGACAAACAAAACTTGATCTACTGAAATTTTCTTAGACAACCACAAATCACACAAATAAATAGATAAACTCCAAAATTCATCAGTAAATTCAGTGTTACCTTCATCCGATGAATGATGGCTGCTGAATCCAGGTGAAGAGAGTCTCATTCTTCAGAACTGAACTGACCTGAACCCTCCTCGTTCTTCTCTCAACTCAATTAATTAAAACCACCCTTCACCAAGACCAACCCAAAAGAGAAAAATTCAACAACTGCTTCTTCCTTATACTCTCCCTCCCTATCTAAGCAGCATATTGAATAGATATCTGAACTCCCATCATCCTCAAAACCCCAAAAGCACCATAACCTTGAAATATAAGATAATCATCCAAACCCACTACTAATGCAGCAGACTAGCCTCTCCAGCTTCATAAAGTCTCGCATATCTTCTGAGACCAAAACCCTATAAACGGATTGAGAAGTAGCACATTCAGCTTGAATGACTCATAGCACAAGAATCTAGCGCAAACCCCTCAATCATGGCACAAAGATCTCAAATTTGAGCTTTGTAGAGGAATCCTAAGCGGGTGAGGCTTGTTTGAGTGAGACTGATACCGACATTTGCCTAAGATTTCCTTTTCAGGAAATTTTTCAGCTAGGAAAGCTGAAAGCTGAGATTTTTGGAGTCCCTTCTCCTCAGGTTCATCAATTTTTAATTCAGTAGAGCAGCGCAGAGATGAGCCATTATTGTTGCCTTCTTTAATCCGATGATTTAAATGGGAACTGTCCTTTCTTCCTTACGATAGTGATAGAGGAGTTGGCAGCCAAAGGGAAGGACACAACAAATTTGGGGGGGATGGGTAAAGGAAAGGCTTCAATGGTATGTGATGCATGTTATGTAGGGCCTTTGTGTTCCTTTTAATATCAAACCACACTTCTTAAAAGAGTCTCCATATCTCCTTGCTGATATTTTCGCTTTTTCTTACTTGATTGATTGATTGGCCCCCCAGCCCTAACCAATCAAAACTTTCTTCTTGAACAAGAAGAACCAGCTTCACCAATAGACTATGAGTACTTCTAGTTCCTAGTTCCTAGTTCTATGTTATAAATTTGTCATAATTATGTTACGCTAAATCGAACAATGACACGAGCCGTAATAAGTCGCTTTTAATATTAAATAGGTTAAATAATGACACGAACCAAAATTACTACTTTTCAACTTGAATCAATTTCAGAGTTTTTAGACTCAATTTATTAATATTTTACCATGTAACACAACCTTCAATTATAAATTTTGAAAAATAGTATAGAATTCAATATTATTAAATGTGGAATAATTTTTTTATTAAAAAATATTATATTATTTTAATGCATATATATATATATTTATATATAATCTACTTATTATTCTATAAAATAAATATATTTTTTATTATGATACTTTTTTTTTGTTAATCGAGGCATATATATATATATTAAAAACCACACAAACAAGTACAAGTAACAAAGAGAATCAAGCAAGCTAGGAGGGATATTGGGGTGGAGCCACAGCCCGGCCAAACCCAAAGTAGCTGCCTTCTTCCCTAAACGATGGGCTAAGGCAACACCTGCCCGCCCTACAAACGAAACTAAAACATCCGCATCCAACAAGAGTTTAGTAATATCTGACAAAAGCCCAAATAACGAACAAGGAGAAAAATCTGGAGAAGCGATACAAGACATTAAAACTTGGGAGTCCGAATGGAGTTGGCGAGTGGCAGGAAAATGTTGCTGAAGAACCAAGCCCGCACGTGCAGCCAAAGCTTCCGCCACCAAAGGGTCGGTCTCGGTCATTGTATGGATCAACGCTCCGTTAATCCGTCCGTCCTAGCTTAGATGTAAAGCCGCACCAAAAAGAAGTCCCGTGACCTTGTCCACCACACCATCAACTATAATACAGGCAAAAGAGAGGCGGGTGGGATAGGCCGGGTGAGTCACAGGGCTCCCGGAGGAGGGGGGAACCCGAGCGGGGATCGTTCTGGGGTGCCTGTGGTGGGTAAGACATCAACACTATTAAAAGACAATTGTTCAAAGAGGTAAATTACAGTATATTTTTTTTTAATGTTAATTAAAATCATTAGTAAAAACACACGAGGGCTTCAGCTTTAACGATTTACTTTTTTTTTTTTGCCAAACCGATTTACTAATATGTATCTAATTAATGTGCATAAACGTGATTCTGCTAACGACGATGAATCAAGATATGTCAATCGATGAATAACATATATAAACCGATATGATGAAATAATATTGATTCAATTAATTTAACTAATCACTATTATTATACCAATAATTATATTTATCAATCATCATGCAAGCTGAGTAAAGACTGCACCTATTAGTAATATTACTATAGTAAAGTAGCATATAATTATTGAATACACTCAATCCTTCTAAAGTTATATTTGATTCTTCCATGGTGAATTATCAAATCAAACTGGCAAAAAAAGATTCAAGACGATTTGGTCGAACATCTTTGGCAATTTAGTAATGTGTGTGACAATTCTATGTAGTCTCACATATATATAAGTTAATTTTTATTTGAATTGGCAACTTTAATGTATTCTTTTTATGTATTTTTTTGTAATGTAATTTTTAAATTATTGCAATCATTATTTTTATAAACTTATGTGCTCATTTATATATTATATTTGTTTTTATACAATTTTTAAATACCAAAAGAATCGTAATTATTTTTAAATGTATAATACGTAAATAATTGAACTAACCTAACGACGCCGAATTTCAAATTTCGGAATAATTAACAACACGCGTCGGTCAAAGTTGGAACCCAAAATTTGATCTAATAAACTTTGACGAGTTCATAAAAAATGTGAAATTCCGTTAAATAATCAATTACATTTTTATGATTTTGTACATATTTTTTTCCAAATTTATTTTAATTAATTCAATCTAACACTTGAATCTCATTCATTGGTTTGTTCATGTTTGTATTTTTAAAAATATGAATATTTACTTTATATATAATGCTTAAAAAATTTGGTCGAACATCTATTGGATTTTAATATGCATGTGTTAATTCTATGTTGTCTCAGATATGTATATATGTATATAATATGCTCATTTTTCAGTTGACAAATTTTACATATTTTTTGTATTTTTGTAATATGATTTTTAAATTATTACAATGATATTTACCAAAATTATGTGCTTATTTATATATTATGTTCGCACTTTTTATATAATTATTTAAATACCAAAATAATTTTGTATTTATAAATATTTAATTTATCTATAGAGTTTTTTTGTACAAAAAATTATATTGTGAGTATAGAATTATGTGGGTCCCAAATTGGAAGTGGAACTAGGTATCCACCACTAGAGAGAGTTCCTATTTTACTGTAGCATTTACTGTAGCAGTTCCCACTTCGATGAGTTGGCAGTGACGTGGCAGGTGAGGTGGGGGAACTAGGAACTCAGCATTGGAAGTGTTCTAAGGTAGAAATGAAAACTAAGTTGAAATTAAAACTAACCCTAAAAAAATTATAAAAAAATGTAGTAAAACTCCTGAAATTATTAAAACGTTTCATCAATAGATTTATAATTCACAACATAAATTATATAAAATTTCTTATCATAATAATAAAATACAAACTCGATCATATTTTTAAACATATATATTCATGAACAATTAAAATATATAATATTTATATTCCATAACTAAAGTCATTCATATTTCATGACATAAATAACGATACACTATATATAATGCAGTTTTATATAGTTTTTCAAATTAAAACATTATTAAAATATCTAAACGCAATCCTTCGAAAAACCAGGTCGAACAAACCCTTTCTTATGAATGTCTTCTCAAATAAACTACCGGCAACTATTGTTCTTCTAACGGTACAAACTGATCATATAAGTGATTTTTCATAACAACGATAATAAGAGTTCAAATAGTAATATAAATCATATATAAATTACAAACTCCCCCTATTAATAATAACGGATCAACTAGTTTCCTCAAATACAACATAACTATAAATTAGCCAAGCAAAACTCGAAACTCTATGTTCAAAGTTGAGGAAAAAATCCAACCAAGAACTTAGAATACATGAAGAAACTACGTAGTTCCGTTGCTTATTATTTAAAAAAAAAAACATAAGTGTCGATATGTTAAAAATGACAGCGGCACAACATAACTGCCGGTGGTTTTTTTAATAAAAAAGTTCATAATGGCACTGAGAAAGTGTCGCTAGGTGAAAAATGATAGCGGCACTTTATTAGTGTTTTTTAAATAAATAACGGCACTTTAGAAGTGTCGATAAGCAAAAATGACCGAGGCACCAAGATAAGTGCCGCTATCTCCAAATTAATAAAAATTATTAATGGTGGTGCCGCAACTAAGTGTCGGTAATGTAATATTTTCCTGCAGTACACAACTTCGATATAGTGTAAGCCACAATTATTGTTAGAACAATATTTTTCTTTAAACAACAAACACGCGACAATTATACTATACACATCACGACATGAGAACTCAATATTTAATTAAACTTTCCGAATTGTCGTTTAAATACAATATCATGCCTGCAAAAATAAATATTAACTGAAATATAGAAAAATATCACCCCGCATAGCGCAGAGTGAAATAACCTAGTTAGTTATTAATAATTAAAAAAAGTATAACGCATATATATTGAACTTGGAACTGAATTTGAGAAGAGAAGGCATAGCATTATTAATTAATTAATTGATCCTTTATCCGCATGATGCATCATCTAATCATATATACTAAAGAAATAAATAGATATAATTCTTGTTTCGTCTTTTGAGTGCTAGGGACTGTACATATATGTATCTATCTATGTTGTTGATATTCTATGTTTAAGGTTTCAGGGCTACCTTATGATGACCGCTCAACGATACACTTCAACACTTCACAGTACATTATGTTCCCCCGTCAACATCCAAGCTACCACACATTTCTGCCAAAAACAACAGTTATCTTAACGACAATCATCATTCATAGAGTCAATATAATTCCAATACCAGTCTTAATTAAAAATCAAAATTATTTGATATCGTAGTAATTAAGGCGGTGTTAGTTAGTGAAGGGTATATGAGATAGTTATTACGGACAAAAACACGTGTACATGTCAGGTAAACTAATTACGCAGCAGAATAGAGACACATACAAGTTCTTTCTCTCCGTAGACCCAAGATCTTGAGGGGAGTTCACGGTCCGCCGGACTGATCCTGTAAGGATTCTTGTTAAGGAATCACATACACGGAATGGTCTCCACAGCAAAACCTCTTGTCGAATACTCGCAGGGATGGATCAATGGGGTAATTGCTCAAATCAATGTGGCACCTCCTAGGCTAGCAAGGTTCGGCTGAAACTAGAGTGTATAGGGAGAGGGATTTCTTTTGTCTCAACACAAATGAGGTAAAGTGATTAACCCTAAATAAATATCTAACACTCCCTATTTATAAGAGGAGGTAGGCAAAACTCACGTCTACGCATATGTAAAGTTCGGCCGGCCTAGGAGTAAGGGGAGGCCTTGTGAGATTACGGGGTAGATAAAACAGAAAAAATAACAAGATATGTGCTAGGTAACTAATACACAGCGGAAGATAGTGCACATACCTACTTAGCTTCTGTGTACCTTAGATCGCTCGAAGGGGATTTCTCGATCCGCCGGACAGTTCCCATAGAGGTTCCTGTTATAGAAGCCCTACGTGGATTATGCCTCACAGCAAAGCCCCAGTCGATTCTTCGCGAGATGGATCTTCGTAGTAAATTGCTTAACACAATTTGGCACCTCCTAGGTACACTAGGTGTTTCGGCCGAACTAGTGTGGTTATAGGGAAGAGGGATTTCTTTTAATCTCACCACAAATGAGGAGAGAATTAGCACTTAATAAATCTCATATTACCCCCTATTTATAAGAGGAGCAAAGTGGACAAAAATCCAATTTTCCCTCATGTGTTTCGGCCGACCTACTATAAGCTAGGGAGGCCCAATTTTGGGCCTCCCATGTCAATTGTGATTTTAGGCCTATCCCAAAATCCCTAATGTGACATTACCTAATTACTTAGGTAATTAGCTTATATTAATGGGCTCCTAATTACGGCGGCCCATTGTCCAAATGCTAACAGCTCCCACTCGTCGGAATGGGAGGGTGTCTATTAATATGTTGTCGTCCAACACATCAGCATTTGTCATTTGATCCAATCCCTGCTCTGAATAGTTCATACGAGGTTTGTCGTTCGACCGGCGGACACGACATGCATCATGCTACTCATCTATTAGGAGTGTTGTAGTGCCAGTGGAACGTTGATTCCCCATGTCTAATCAACATGTGAAAAATAAAGTTTCACGTTGTATCCTAGGTCAACTGTCATTCTCCAATTGCCCAGTTTCCACATAGGAATACTTCTTCAGGGCATCCGTACAAGTATTCACAACTTTCAACTAATATCAGGCTGGTGGCCACCTAGTGAATACAAGAGTCGGAGAATTACATGTGTATTTGACCATACTCATCGCTCATACCCTTAGTCAAACTCAACCGATTTCCAAAGACGTAGTGACTTGGCCTTTTTGTTCAGCACTACGCTCGTACGCCGGGAAGCGAACATTGAGCGTGACCTTAGGTATGAGTTCTGATTCAGTGATGATACTTTGGATGCTCCTTCATATAGCATCCAGGATTAGTCACACGCTCAAGGTGAAGAAGTTTGTGCTCATTCGAATCTCGTGGATTCTGTCTAGCACAACCGAGCCTAACCCCGTGGTCGAACATGGCACGTGCAGTATGAAGTGCGCGTCGATAGCATAACCTGAATTTGTTCAAGAGTGGGAAATGTCATATTCTATCGCAGATTCGTCATCTGGCCCAAAATGTGGATGTCTAACGAACAAAGTTTGTTACGGAAATTTGCAGAACGTAGATCAGGTCGTGTTACCCTGAAATCAAATGACCGTTCTTGTTAACCAGGTTTGCCACCGTGGTTCTTAGCTGGACTTTATATGGTAGAGGTCCCCCTCTCCGTCAAGACGGCCGAGCCTGTTTGACGGGGCTTGGCCCACATTCGACATTATTTCATTTTGGAGGTTGACCCTCCTACAACTAGTTTATAGACCGTAAAAACCCGATGTAATTTTAAACAGTATGACGTAGTTAGTATCATAAACTCAAAATGCAATTCATTCTATTCATATATTACTTCAAATCTCAAAATGTTATCATCACAATACAAGCCACTTAAACACTATGCACTCCCAGCATTTTAACATGCTTTTCGAAAACATCCATGCGTAAAGGTTTAGTTAATGGGTCCGTCATCATACTTTCAGTGGGCAAGTATTCTACAGTGATTAATTTGTCCTCAGTCATATTCTTAGCATAATTATATTTCACATCAATGTGTTTCGTTCTGCTATGGTACTTAGGGTTCTTAACTGCTGCAATTGCTGCTTGACTTTCGGAGTACACCTTTACAGGCTTACTCCCATCTTGGACGCCAAGCAATGCAGTTAAGAGCCTATTAAGCCAGACCGCTTCCTGTGCGTTCTTAGAGAGGGCCACGAATTCAGATTCCATCGTAGACAGCGCGACACATGATTGCTTCTTGCTCATCCATAAAATGGCAGCATTAGCAAGAAGGAATACTCCTCCTGAGGTGGACTTACGATTATCCGGATCGTCACCGTGGTCGGCGTCACTGAACTCAGTCAATTCTAGTATTTCACTCTCATAGCACAATCCATAGTCGGCAGTACCTCTCAGGTATCGAATAATTCATTTTACGGCCTTTAAATGTTGATAGCCAGGGTCTGATTGGAATCGTGCTACTAGGCCCACTGCGTAGTAGATGTATGGACGAGTGCATTGCATGGCATACATTAAGATTCCAACCATACTAAGGTATTCTGCACTTTTCATCTGTTCACACTCAACCAGGTCTTTTGGGCCGTCACGTTTCGACAACGCGCACTCAAACACAACCAGCGTATCCACGGGTTTGGCATCTTGAAATCTGAACCTTTTCAAAAATTTGTTGATATAGGATTCATGAGAGAGACATAGCTTCCGAGTAGCCCGATCCGTAGCAATCTTAATGCCTAGGATGTGCGTGGCGTCTCCCATGTCCTTAATCTCGAATACAGATGATAACCAGGACTTAGATTCATTCATATAACTCACATCGTTCGCGGCAATCAGTATGTCATCTACATATAATGTCAAGATGATGTACTTTGACCCAGAGGTCTTAGTGTACACGCAAGGATCCTCGTGAAGATTCACGAATCCGTTCCCGACGATTTCCTCGTGGAATCTGCGGTACCATTGTCGGAACGATTGTTTAAGACTGTAGATAGATTTTTGGAGTTTACAAACTTTACGTTCGTTACCAGGAGTAATGAAAACCTTCTGGTTGCTCCATATAGATCCCGTCCTCCAGGTTTCCTTGGAGGAATGCAGTCTTAACATCCATTTGGTGCAGCTCTAGATCGAGGCTGGCAACCAAGGCCAAAATGGACCGGACTGTGGAATAACGCACTGTCGGCTAGTATGTCTCATCAAAGTCTACTCCGTGAAGTTGGGTATATCCTTTTGCAATGAGCCGAGCTTTGTATCGCTCGACGGCTCCATCAGCAGTGAATATCAATTTCAGAACCCATTTAGCACCTATGGCTCTGCGGTTAGCAGGTAAATCAACCAAAGACCAAACAGATTTAGCTTTCATAGAGGCGATCTCATCCTCCATTGATTTCCTCCATTCTTTCGCTTGAGGTCCATCATGCTTGTTTAACCGTTACCGGTTCATCAACCAAAGTCAGAGTGAATAACTCGCCTCTTTCAATGGGATACTTCTTGGAAGAAGTTCGATGCCTTTGACTGCGTCTAGGCTCGTTAATCCCATCTTGAACTTGAAAATCGCTCCCACTCGGAATAATGCTCGTTATCGGGGCATTACTCCCACTAGGAACAAGAGCATTACTTGAACCTTCACCAACAACTTTTCTAGGACGACCTCTTGGTCTCGAATTTCCACCTCCGAGATTAATTCCACGGTTACTAGGACGAGGACCCAAGTTGGTTGTACTATTCCCACTGTTACCAGTAGGTAGTTGCAAGATTATAGGATATTCATCCAACGGTTCAGGAACATGATTATCAGGTTCGACTTGATTCGCACCTGCAGCAACAGTGATATGTGTGGTTGGATTGACTCATCCCACTGGATTTACTATGAAAATGTTTCCATCCTCATTTACCATATCGGTCACATGAGTTGCTGCCTCAAATCTCCCACTCGGAGTTTGTGGGACCTGATCATCATCATCATTCTCTAGTTCAGTTAAGACTTTGTTCGATTTATATTTATAAAGCAATGGAAATTCATCCTCAAGTATCGTAACGTGTCATGTTCGACCACGCCACCATTCTCCTAAGCTATTGTACACATGCATGCCACAGAGATACTTTTCAGTATTCTAGGTTCCAACTCTGCTTTCGCAGTTGTTGGTGTGTGTCTTTCTTTGTAACTGGAATGTCGTATCTTTTAAGATTCCTCTCATTACTAGTTAATAGCTCATGTGGTTTTGTGACAACCGACTTTCTAGGAACAAAGTTCTACATGAGTAAAAGTCAACATCATATCATCCTTGAGGAGATCATATGTTGAGTTGAATACGTCATGTTTCACACTATGTCCTAAAATTGTATTATATTTAATAATGCTTGCACCAATCTTATCATTAGAGGCGTTTAGTGGGAGATGTCACTTTAAGGGACGTTCCTTTTCATTGAATACTCATTTTCAAGGGTTTTGTCCACCCTTGAATTGTGCATTCGGTTTTAACCTATTACAACTTTTGATTCTGTACGAGATCATGGTAGCTTTTAAAGCACACTTCTTCTCGATTTATGAGAAATAAATTAGTTAGACCCGGAATTAGTCTTAAATGCAAATGAAAATTTATAACAAACATTAAATTAAGAATATACTTTGTATTGAATTTGTAATTCAAATTTATGTGTCCCATCTTTCAAGGAACCTTGCGTTTCGCGCGCGCAACTCACCAGCTTTTACCCATGGGGAAATCGCTTTGTTTCCAAAATTCAATTTAATCGGTTTCGAACATGTTCATCATTACGATTTTAATTATTTCATGGAGTACTAAAAAATAAGGAATATTTAAATCGGTTCGCATTCTAACTACACAATCGATGGTTATATTCAGCTTGGTCGACCCGACACTAATGATGGAGTATGTTTAACGTTTCGTTTTGTTCAACCATTTGTCCTGACCGAAATTTTGGTTTCTAACTCGCTGGTTTGGATTTTCATTTCGGATCGTTCCCTTTGACCGGGCCGATAGATTAATAAATAAATTGTACGTCGAATCGAGTAACAATTACTTTATTCAATAGTTCTGAATCTCAAATAACCAAAATCATCAATTCAAATGAACGATGAGAAAATGAAACGACGATGATGAGCTTCTTGATCCGAGTATCGTGTATTTGATCCATGCGTATCACATAGATAGTTGAGAACCTTGAGTCATGCCAAACACCACATCTGAACAAATTCACGAGTGAATCACATCAGATGATATGTGTCTAAATAAAGCCTTTTTACAGCTTTATATACATGACAAACGAGGCGTAATTGAAACGCACTTTATCGACGGTGTTTGATCCACCGGATATTCATTTATGACCTCTAGGGTCTTGTTCTCTTCACGATATGCGAAAATCAAGGTTGTATCCCTCGATGTCTTATGGTGATTTGTGAAATCAGTTTCCCTTTTTCCCTGGTCACTGCACTTGATGAGACTCATGGCAATTGAGTCCCATCAACGTCAATCAACCATTAAAGGGGATACCTCTTCTCCATGTTGACATTTTATTCAAAGATCTCAAGCGGCTTTTACACCAGCATCCATGGAGAGGAGACCGTCATTCACAACCAAAACATTTCTAGCTTCAGCGGCCTTGCTTCCACCGAAGCGGATGTAGAGGGGACACTAAAAGTTGTAACCTTGTGTGGCCGCAATTGAAGTCTCTTTCAACCTCTTTTTTCAAGGTTGAACATATCCCCATTATTGATTTCAGATCATCAAAGAACCTTTTTTTGTCCAAGGTTCAACTCTCATTATTGGGAATGGACTACCACATTCATCCATTATAATCAAAGTCATACGAACTACCACATTTATTCGTAGTTGTCCTCTCCTTTTTCGGGATCGCAACATAGAGAATTTTAACACATAATCATGCATCATATTACACACCATCAAGATTGTGAGGAATGTCGAATCGCACTCTCAGCCAATTCAAACACACATTGATAACCATCAAGATACATTTTGGGCCGAAGCGATGTCTACAGCAGTGTACTTGTTGAATAGATGCCCGACAAAGGCAGTTCAAAACAAGACACTACTTGAGGCTTGGTGCAAGAATAAGACTTCGGTGAAACACTTGAGAGTTTTTTGGTGTATTTGCTATGCTCAAATTCCGAAAGAGAAAAGAACAAAGCTTGATGATACAAGTGAGAAGTGTATCTTCTTGGGGTATGACTCGACATCAAAGGGCTATCGGTTGTGTATCTTGCATAAGGAGAAAATCATCATCAATAGAGATGTGTTGTTTTATGAAGATGCGAGTTGGGATTGGAAAGAAAAGCAAGTTCAAAAAGAAGTTGTTGTTCATGAAGACGAGGTTGGAGGTGACGAAGAGCATGTTGAAGACTCTTCACCTACATCACCTAGAGTTGATCCATCATTGCCATCGAGCAATGGTTCGGTTTCTAGTTCATCTACTTCGAGTAGCATACTGAGGAGGTTTAGAAGACTATCTGAAGTATATGCGACATGTAATGTGTAAGCATATGGTGATGGGCGCCGTAATTGGTAGCCCATAATATGTATAGTTTACCTAAGGAAATTAGGTACATGTCACATTAGGGTAATTGGGATAGATCCCAATCCAAATTGACATGAGAGGCCCAAAATTGGGCCTCCCTATGCATAGTGGCCGGCCGAAACTAGGAGTGGGCAAAGTGGACTTTTGTCCACTTTGCTCCTCCTATAAATACATGGTGTTAGGGGATTTTTAGGGTTAATCACTATCTCCTCATTAGAGAGTTTTAGAGAGAAAAAACCTCCACCCCACACATAGGTATTTCGGCTGAACCACTGCCCACCAAAGAGTGTGCCAATTTGCTTTCTAGCAAACACTTCAGAGATCTGTCCCATGCCAAGAATCGATTAGAGGCTTTGCTGTGGAGAACATACCGCGTAGGGCTTCCTTAACCAGAACCTCTATGGGTGACAACCAGAGGATCGTGAACTCCCTGTAGGAAGGATCTTGGGACTACTGACATCTTTTGAGTTATGTGCGAATCTTCCGCAGCGTAATTTCGATTACTAGCATGTACCACGATTTAATGTCCGTAGTGATTACTCCCCGTAATATAACAGTGGTATCAGAGCTTGTGTTAGGAGTGTTAGCTTACGGGGAGTAATCACTACAGATACTTAAAACAAGGTACATGCCAGTAATCGGAATTACGCTGTGGAAGATTCACAAATACCTTTAAGATGATCCATAGACCCAAGATCTTCGCAAGAGGGAGTTCACGATCCTCCGTTCGGGACCCGTAGAGGTTCTTGTTAGAGAAGCCAGCGGTGCAAGCTCCACAGCAAAGCCTCTGATCGATTCTTGGCACGGGGACAGATCTCTGGAGTGTTTTCTTGGAAAGCAAATCGGCACACCCTTGGAAGAAGGTGGGTTCGGCCGAAACTACTAGGCTGTGGGGTTGAGGGTTTTTCTCTCTAAAACACTCTAATGAGGGAATTGTGATTAACCCTAAAAATCCCCTAACACCTCTTATTTATAGGAGGAGTAAAGTGGACAAAAGTCCACTTTACCCTCCTTATAATTTCGGCCGGCCATTAGTATAGGGAGGCCCAATTTTGGGCCACTCATGTCAATTGGGATTTGGGTCTAGCCCAATTACCCTAATGTGACATTTATTCATGTTCATTAGGTAAACTATACATATTATGGGCTACCAATTACGGCGCCCATCGCCATATGCTAACAGCTCCCACTCGCCGGAATGGGAAGATGCCTGTTAATGTATGTCGTCCAAATATGCATCAACATTTCACTCCTTCAATCTGCTCCTTGCTTCTGAATAGTTCATACGAGGTTTGCCGTGCGAAAGGCGGATACGATGGGCATTGTGCTACTCGTCTGTTAGGAGTATTGTAGCGCTCATGGAACGTTGATTCCCTTTTCTCCAATCAACATGTTATAAATAACATTTATATTGTACTGCGTTGTATCCTAGGTCAACTGTTAATTCTCTTTTGTGCCTAGTTTCCACATAGGAACACTTCTCAAAGTCATCCGTACAGGTATTCACAACCTTCAACTAATATCCGGTTGGTGGCCACCTATTAAAATACAAGAGTCGGTGAATTACAGGTGAACTTGACCATCGCCATCGCTCATATCCTTAGACTCAACCGGTTTCCAAAGACATGGTCACTTGGCCTTTTTGTTTAGCATTACGCTCGTACGCTGAGAAGTGAGCATTGAGCCTGGCCTTAGATATGAATTCTGAGTCTGTGAGGATACTTTAGGTGTTAGGCCGTTAGGCTCATTAACGACGAGTAAACGGTGAAGTAGGCCCACTGGGCTCCAAAAGAGGCTTAGAAGACCAATATGAGGGGTCCCCACAAGGTCGGTCCCGACATATGAGCTGTACGCTCCCGATAATATGCCTTTAAGTAGGCCCCGATGATATGCCTTTAAGTAGGCCCCGATAATATGCCTTTGAGTAGGCTCCGATATTAAATCCCTGAGGATATTGGCCCTGTCCCGATGACGACGGGCCCCGAGCGGTGACCAAAGGAGATAACTCTGGAGTCCCCGACCTCCGTCGGGACTTGCCACCAGAGGATGAGGCCGAGAAACACGCCCACTATCAGCGTAGTGGGAAAGTGGCCTGAAAAGACGGAACGTGGGCAAGTGGCCGAGATAAATGGAACGTGGGCTAACTGCCCCTGGCAGTTACCTCGACAGGTAACTGGGGTAACTCCTCCCCTATATAAAGGAAGGAGTTACCTCAGGTCTCAGATATTGACATACTTTCATACATACTTACCTACATCGAGATACTCATTTAAGCATCGGAGAGGGATTCTGGGTCACCGCCCGGTCTATCCCCTTCTTGCAGGATTACTTGGAGCAAAGGAGTTCGGACTTCCGTCAAGAACGTGCCGGAGTTCCAACCGTGATCCAACATTGGCGCCGTCTGTGGGAACGTAACAAAAAGCAAAGATAGCTTCTACCCGATCGATGGCTGGCAAGCAGAAGAAGAAACAAGGGCAATCCGGCGGTTCCCTCCATCCTGCTGGAACTCTGAATTCAGGGCTGCCAGAGTATAGTGTTGATCGGAATGATCCTCCCCCTACTGGTTCCCAAACAGGGGGGCATCATGACGATCACGAGGATTCCATTCGAAACTCGTTGGAGGACAGAAAAGAGATCCCGAGGAGGGACCAGGATGCTCCAACAAAGTTGGACTTGGCGTAGGCTGTGATGGATGCCATGCCGATATTCCTGGAGACTATGGAGGCTCTCTTGGACCGAAGGGAGGCTGCCAAGAAGAAGGAGGAAGAGTTGCCTTCGCCTCCGCCGAGGGAGAATCGGGACGGGCAGGAGGCCCAACCCGAGCACCAGGACAAGGGCAAGGAGCCCCCTCAATCGGAGCAGTTCGTGATTGATGGGCCTGGACCGGTGCAGCATAGGACCATCCCTCTTAATGGTCCTATCACCCTCGACCAGGTGGTGAAGATCGTGAACATCTGCATGGGGACCAGAAGAAGATGATGTCGGAGCTTAGGGATCGATCCACCCATCCCTTTGTCCCCCGATTGGTGAACACCACTGCCCCGCCAGGACTTGGTATCCCGACAATCAAGGAGTATGATGGCGAGGGAGATCCCGTTCGCCATGTCCAGAAGCATGTTATGGCTTGTCTAGGCAGAGCCCCGGATGACGATATAGTGTGCGTTCTGTTCCCGGCCACACTTGGTGAGAGGGCCCTGACGTGGTTCTTCAGCCTTCCTCCAGGGTGTATCTCTACCTGGACCCAGATGCATGATCGTTTCATCCAGCAGTACTAGGGCCGTCGACGTCTCCTGAAAAGTGCGAGGTCCCTGGCTGAGGTGGTGCAGAGGCCCGACGAGTCGCTGGCGCATTATTACCAGAGGTACACCGCCAGCGTGGTCAAAATTGATGATGAGATGTCGGAGGGAGAGACCATCCGCACCTTCATCCGGAACCTGACAGCACCATATGGTTCCGACCTGATGCACAGCGTGGCTGAGAAGGCTGTGTGGAACATGGAGGCGCTGCAGAAGAGGGTGAAGCAGCAAATCAACGTACAGGAGTCGAAGATAGCTGCCGGAGAGCTCGATCCTCCGAAATCGAACAAGGGGAAGCAGTCGTTCAAGCCCTCGGACGATCGCAGGAGGAAAGATAAACCCGAGAGCAGTCGGGGTCGAGGCCGCTCCGATCGGAGGGAAGACAAGCGTCCCTCGAAGTCGGACAAACGGGAGGACCGTTACACTCCTCTCATTTGCTCCATGGGTGCTGTGTATGCAGTGATGGATCGGCAGGGTATCACTAGGTACCCCCCGAAGAAGGATGGAGAGTTCATGGGAGCCCGCACCGATCGTTATTGTCGTTTCCATCGCGCCAGCGGTCACGACACTAACCACTGTCGGGATTTGAAGAAGGAGATTGAGAAGCTGATCCAGAAGGGGAAGCTCAAGGAATTTGTGGTTGGGCGACGGAGCCGATCCCGTTCCCGGTCCCGATCGCGGTCCCGTTCCCAATCCCGCGATCGGTCCCCGAAGAAGGAGAAGCCCGAGTCTTCCAATACCCGCAAGGAGAAGCAGGGGACCATTAATGTGATCCATGGGGGATTTGCTGCAGGAGGTGATACCACGACATCTCGACAGGTCTATGCTTCTCGAATTCCTGTTGCTGTGGTGCTGGGCAAGAGGGCCCGAACTTGGACTCCGAAACAAGAGATGGTGATTTCCTTCTCAGCGGAGGACCTGATAGGTGTGGAGACCCCACACGATGATGCTTTGGTCGTGACCCTGAACGTGGATGGGTACGAGATGAAGCGAATCTTGATTGATGGAGGGAGCTCCTCCGATATTTTTTTCATGGATGCGCTGGAGGCCATGGGAAAAACCAAGAAGGATTTGAAGCATGCGGACTTCCCGATGGTCGGATTTTCTGGCTCTACTTCTTACCCGGTGGGGATGATTACCTTACCGGTTGAGTTCGGTAGTGGTTGGAAGTCGGAGAAGAGGGACGTGGAGTTCTTAGTGATCGAGTCTGCGGGGACCTACAATGCAATTATCGGGAGGACCACCATCAACCCGATGGGGGCAATTGCCTCAACTGTCCATCAGAAGATGAAGTTTCCGACCGACCACGGAGTCGGGGAGGTCAGGGGCGATCAGGTGGCCTCCAGGAAGTGCTATGTCAATGCCACTCGAAGGAGGAATCGGGAGGCTATGACTATTTTCCAGACTGATGCCGATCCCAGAGAGGAGTTTGGGCGTCCCGCCCCGATGGAGGATTTTAAGGAGGTCGAGATTGATGGACCTCAGAGGAAGGTGAATATCGGGTCCGCTCTGACTGAGGAAAAGGCCCAAGAACTGATTGATTTGTTGAAACAGCTCAAGGAGCTGTTTGCCTGGTCCCCGAGTGACATGCCAGGAATCAGCCCCGATGTGATTACTCATGAGTTGAAGATTGACCCCGCGATCAAGCCGATTGCACAGAGAAGGCGCCCGATGGGTGCCGACAAGAAGATCGCGATCCAGCAAGAGGTGGGCAGGTTGCTCGATGCTGGATTTATTTAGGAGCTCCGATTCCAGACCTGGGTCGCCAACCCAGTCCTGGTGAAGAAGAGCAATGGCAGGTGGCGGATGTGTGTTGATTTCCGCGACCTGAACAAAGCATGCCCGAAGGATTGCTATCCGCTCCCGAGGATCGACCAGCTGGTGGATGCCACATCGGGACATGAGTTGCTGAGCTTTATGGATGCCTACTCCGGCTACAATCAGATCAAGATGTCCAAGGAGGATGCCCCCCACGCCACTTTTTATGCTGATAGTGACATCTATCACTATGATGTCATGCCCTTTGGACTGATCAATGCCGGTGCAACTTATCAGAGGATGGTGTACAAGCTGTTCAGGGATATGCTGGGGAAGACGATGGAGGCCTATGTGGACGATATGCTGGTGAAGTCCCGACAGGCCGAGGAT
The DNA here is from genome assembly GCA_036873135.1 of Clarkia xantiana subsp. parviflora. Taxonomy (NCBI): domain Eukaryota; kingdom Viridiplantae; phylum Streptophyta; class Magnoliopsida; order Myrtales; family Onagraceae; genus Clarkia; species Clarkia xantiana. The sequence goes on from JAPTYO010000001.1 coordinate 18,014,408, forward strand.
CATGTTCACAACTTGGCCACGGCGTTTGAGCGGATGAGGCTTCATCAAGTTCGCTTGAACCCGACCAAGTGTGCCTTCGGAGTACACTCAGGGAAGTTTCTGGGCTTCATGGTGAGCCAGAGGGGAATCGAGGTGAACCTTGAGAAGCTGAAGGCGATCGAGGAGATGAAGTCCCCGACGAACCATCGGGAGGTGCAGGTGCTAAATGGCTGATTGGCCGCGATGAATCGCTTCCTGTCCAAGGCAAGCGACCGATCCATGCCGTTCTTTGAAGTACTGAGGGCCAACAAGAAGTTTGAGTGGACTGCCAAGTGCGAAGAGGCGTTCTAGGCACTCAAGCAGCACCTCCGCACCCTCCCGCCGTTGGCGAAGCCCATTCCAAGCGAGCCACTCTATCTGTATTTGGCTGTTTCTGAATTTTCTGTTAGCTCTGTCTTAGTGAAAGTCGTAGAGGGTAACCAAGCCCCCATCTATTATGTAAGCAAGGCACTCGCCAAGTCTGAAATGAATTATCCCGCCGTTGAGAAGTATCTTTATGCGTTGATTATTACTGCTCGGAAGCTGAGACCTTACTTCCGTGCGCATGAGATTACCGTTCTGACGAATCAACCCTTGAAACATTTTTTGAACCGACCTGATGCGTCGGGGAGATTAGTGAAATGGGCAGTCGAGCTTAGTGAGTTCCGCATTCACTTTGCTCCGAGAACGGCTATTAAGGGCCAGGCGTTGGCGGATTTCATAGCAGAGTCTACAGCCCCCGATCTGGAAGAAGCGGGCCCTGTAGAGGGGGCAACCATGGAAGTCCCGATGGCAGAACAGTCAGAACAGCCAAATGACGAAGACACTTGGGAGATGTATACCGATGGCTCCTCAAATTCTGAAGGATCGGGAGCAGGGTTCGTACTGATACCGCCAGGTGGAGGCGAGCCCCTTCGATATGCCTTGGCCTTGACGTTTAGGGCCACCAACAATGAAGCTGAATATGAGGCTCTCATCACCGGCCTTAAGATTGCCAAAGGAACGGGAGTTGGTCACTTAAAGGTGAAGTGTGATGCTAGCCTGATTGTGAACCAAGTCCAGGGGCGATACGAAGCAAAGAGCCCGATGATGAAAAAGTACCTTCGTGAAGTGCAAACCTTGAAGGAGAGTTTCAAGAGCTTCGATATTGAGGCGATCCCGAGGGAGGATAATGTGGAAGCAGATGCCTTAAGCAAGTTCGCCTTGGGGGCACCCTTCGATGAAACTCGGAAGGTGCACTTCTTAGAGAAGGTGCTCCTGTCAGCCGCCGATCAATCGGAGGTATGCGCCATCGAGACCGGATCGGAGGAGCCCACTTGGATGACCCCGATAGTCGCGTACCTAACTAAGGGGGCAGTCCCCGATGATGAAGTAGCAGGCGGCAAATTACGCCGAATCGCGGTCAATTATGTGATGGTGGACAATCAGCTGTATAAAAAGGGGTATTCAACTCCTTCAACTCCTTACTTGAAATGTGTGGCTGAGCCCGATACAGATCGGATCCTTAGGGAGGTGCACGAAGGATACTCAGCTTGTCATGAAGGTGCCCGATCCGTCGTGAGGAAAGTGCTGAACCTGGGCTATTACTGGCCCTCGATGAACAAGGAGGCAACGATGCTAGTTCGATCCTGTGACGCTTGCCAGAGGTAAACCCGAATATCGTGGCTCCAGCTGCCGATCTGACGTCCATCAAGAGTGCTTGGCCCTTCGCGCAATGGGGAATCGATTTGGTGGGACCCCTTCCAGTTGCAAAAGGTCAGTGCCGATATTTGATTGTGGCTATTGATTATTTCTCGAAGTGGATAGAAGCTAAGGCATTGGCCAAGACAACGGGGAATCATATCCTCAAATTCCTCCGGACCCATATTATATCCAGATACAGGTTTGAAACAATACCATTTTTCTGACTTCGTCCATCCTCGGATCCCTAAGGTGTTGATCTGTGATAACGGCCCTCCGTTTAACGGGGTCCAGTGGAAGGAGTACCTGGAGGAACTGAAAATTGAGCATCGGACAACCTCTGTCCATCATGCTCAAACCAATGGACAGGTGGAGTCGGCCAACAAGATCGTGATTGATGGCCTGAAGAAGAGGGTCCATGCCTTGAAGGGCAAATGGCTGGACGAGTTGGAAAATGTGCTTCGGGCTGTTAGAACAACACCCAAACGATCGACTGGGGAGACTCCGTTTGGCCTTGTTTATGGCACGGAAGCAGTTGCTCCTGTTGAAATAGCTGTGGCATCCCATCGGACGAGGTATTATGAACCTCTGTCGAATGATGAAATGAGGCGCCTGGACTTGGACTTGGTCGAAGAGAAGAGGCGGAATGCCGAGGGGGCCCAGGCTCGGATGCGCTTGGCAACGACCCGATATTACAATCGGCGAGTCAAGTCTCGACAGTTCTTTGTCGGGGAACTGGTCTGGCGTCGGAACGAATTTACCCTTTTGGATCGGATCAATAAGATGTCACCAAAATGGGAAGGACCTTATAAGGTCGTGGGGATGCCAGCTCGAAATGCGTATAAGTTGGAAGACCTCGATGGCAATGTGTTGAAGCATTCTTTCAGTGGTGAACACTTGAAGAAATGTCATGTCCGATATTAGTCGCCTTTAGTGGTGCAAGTTGTTTATCGTTTTGATTTGATATAAACAGGTTTTGAGCCATCAATGAATAAAGAGGTTGCTTCCGATTAAATCGTCTTAAGTGGCGTGGATAAATCGCCTTAAGTGGCGTGGATAAATCGCCTTAAGTGGCGTGGATAAATTGCCTTAAGTGGCGTGGATAAATCGCCTTAAGTGGTGTGGTTAAATCGCCTTAAGTGGTGTGGTTAAATCTCCTTAAGTGGTGTGGTTAAATCGCCTTAAGTGGTGTGGTTAAATCGCCTTAAGTGGTGTGGTTAAATCGGCTTAAGTGGTGTGGTTAAATCGCCTTAAGTAGTGGTTAAATCGCCTTAAGTGGTGTGGTTAAATCGCCTTAAGTTGCGTGGCTAAATCGCCTTATGTGGTGTGGGTAAAATGTCTTAAGTGACGTATCGAATCACTCTAAGTGGTATGATCAAATCGCCTTAAGTGGCGTGGTTAATTCACCTTAAGTGGTGCAGCGATAATCGGAACCAAAATGGATTGATATTATAAAGTCCTGAAAGGTTCACGAAAAAAGAAGGAAATTACAAGGATTCGAAAATAAAGCATTAAGCTTGGTCCTTGGCAGCATCGAGGGGAGCAGAGTCCACGAGGTCTGTGGCAGAAGGCTCCGCGATCGGAGGATCGGATCCTGGAAGATTGGCCGCGGGAGGATCGGACCCTTGGAGGTCAGCCAATGAAGGGTCGATTGTCGGGGGATCAGTTGTCGGGAGGTCTGTACTTGGAGGCTCCACCGTGCCTTCAGCACCCGAAGTCCCCTCGGGGGTGTTGGCCCCGTCGCTCTCCTCTGAAAGGCTGAAATACCTCTCCGCGAAGGGGGCGAGAGTCTGAGACTTGGTGAAGTCAATAGCACTGCCATACTCCAGATGGAGCTCCTCAACAGCATTGAGCAAGGTGGTCTCCATCTCCGCGTTACAGAACCTCACCGCGTCCACTTTGAAATCCTCGGAACCCCGGTAATCTTCCCGACCATTGGCCTCAGCCTCGGTCAGTTTGGTGGGAAACTCAACGATTTTCCGCTCCATCTGTTGGGACCGATTGGTGAGAAGGACCTTCTCAGCCTCCAGTCCCGCCTTGACGTCCTCAAGGGCCTTCTTCTCGAGGACGAGCCTGTCCCGATCCTCCGCGCGCCCCTGTTGTTCTTCCTTGAGCTTTTGCCGCTCCTAATTCAGCAACCGCTCGAAGTCGTGGACCTGCCTCAGGAGGTCCCGAGTCTTCTGGCTAAGGAGGGCCTGCTCCTTAACCAGCTTGCCCCTCGACGATTCGGAGGCAGCCAAGTCCTCCTCGAGCTTGGCCAAGACCTCGGGGCCGCCTTGGCTCGCTCCTGCTCAAGGGCCTCCTCCAAGGCCAGGATGTACCCGAAACAGCGGTGTTGGTCCGCCATTTCCTGTGAAAAAGAAAGGAAGATGTCAGTACATGAGAATATTTTGCCTTATATATTAAGTGTAAGAACAGGAAGCCTTACCTCCACGCGACGAACGACCATTTCGCGAATGTCCGTGTGGATGTCTTCCCGGGCCAAGGAAAGCGGAAGCTTTAAAGATGGCGGAACTGAACCTGGCAGCAGGTGCAGACCCAGTTCCGGTGGTGCATCGCCCCGACGAAGCGGGACCCCTTGCAATGACTCGATCGGGGTCCAGGGAGCCGCCGCCTGGTCGGGGGTGTAAAGCTGATAGAAACTCACGTCTAAGGGGAGAGGGGGAAGGACGACCTGAGTGTCGGAGGTGCGCGCCTCCGAGCCGCCGTGAGACCCAGTCGTCCCTTCAGGAGTCAGGCTCAAAATTGGCGAATACTGTTGTGCTGGGGAAGATGGAAGCAGCCCCTCGGGAGTCCGCTCCAACGGGGTCTGGCTCACCCCCCGACGGCGAATCAGAGCTGGACCTTCGCTCACCTCCTCGGAAGAATGAGAAACGTCCAGGTCAACCACCCGACGGATTTGACCGTCCGTCGGGGCGTCTTCAGTCCCCGATCCTCTCGGGGCCGGAAGTGGAAGGAGTGGCTCTCCGACACGGGCGTCGGAGGGTGGCACCCCCGCTGAAGCTCCAGCTCCCGATTGACCTGCAGCTGGAGGACGAGAAGCTTCAGAAAGATAATCAGGGAGTTGATCGGATCCTTACACCAAATGACGCGACGGGAGAGATACTGGTCTTTCCTGTAATAATTGTAATAACCCGCTTTAAGGATGCGGGGAGTTTCTCCTTGCAGGATGCGGTTGATCCCCTCGATTCTGGCTTTCTTATCGGAGGGGATTAACTCCTCGGGAATACGCTTTCTGTATAATCGGATGGCTAATCGGAGCTGCTTACCTTCTTCGTAGTCTGGGTGTTGAAGATCCTCTCCGTCTTCTCCACCCGGGCCCGCTTGGCCTCCTCCGCAGATGGAGGTGCCGATGAGGAGGCAGCCCTCTTCGAGGACTTCCTCTTCCTTGCGGGACGTTGGACGGCATCGGTCTCCGCCTGCTTAAGCATGATATTTGTCAGCATTGATACCTTCTTAGCTGCAAAGACGAAAACAAAGGTGCAATCAGGATATTACCCAAGGAACGACATTGGAGGGGCCGTCGTAGAGTTGACCCCCGGAGGCAGCATCGAGGAGACGGATCCCGGCCAGAACCAGATCCCGCTCCACGATGGAGTTGGCATCGAGGGGAGCGAAGGAATCCCCCCAGCGATAGAGTTGGATGCACTGGAGAATCTGAAAATCCTCCTCGGAGTAAGTATGATAAGCGGGAGGAGGGTCTGCTTCAACCTCCCATCGGGGCCATGGGATGGAGCTGTTCCGGATGAAGAAGTAATTCTTCTTCCAACCGCTGTTGTCAGGCCCCGAGTCAGTGATGAGCCCCCGACCTTTGGCGACCTTCCAGGTGTCACCATTCCAGCTATATCGGGAGAGCTGCGCCTTGCTCCATTTAGGCCTCCGCGGGTAGAAGGCACAGACCCCGACATCATTGCACTTCATTCCATAGAAGGTCCGGAAAAGTCGGAGGCTATAGGTCCACTGTTGGCGGAGGCAAAGGACATGGAAGGCATTCCACACACGGATGGCGTGGGGGGAAAAAGTAGTCGGATGTGTTTTGTAATATTCACACATCTCGACTAGATCTCCACAGAAAGGGAATCGGATCCCCGCCGATACTTGCCCGGTGGAGACAAATACCTCCCCTTCCAGGGGACGAGTGACCATAGGGTCGCCCGGGATGCGAGGGCGAGGATAGGGGTAGCGAGGCTCCCAGGTGGAAGTAATACATCCCTCCCGGAGAGCTTCGTCATAGGCGTTTTCCGAAATCTCATTACAGCCATAATCAAAATTGAAGGGCTTTCTCCCCCCAGAACTGGATTCACCGTCTGGAAAATGATCAGAGCAAGAAAAGGCACAGTTGATTTTTGGAAAAATCCGGGTAAGTTGATCGAGATAAAAGAAAAACTATGCTAAAAGTTTTTTCGGAATCGGAGGAGGAATCTTACCAGACATGCTGAATTGGGGAAGAAAAGATGATCCTGATGGTCGGAGATTCTGGTTGCCGGAGCGTTGATCAGAAATCAGAAAGGAGAGCTTGAGCTTTTGAAATTGCAGAGGATGAAGCGGTGAAGGAGAAATGAATAGTGCCAGGATTTAGGGGTTTTATAGGAGAGAGGATAGCCGAAGAGACGTTGCAATCCGGACCGTTGAAGATGAAACGCTTCAACCTGAGTCGTTGAGACGCTAGCGACAAAACGGCTAAAAAGTGCTTTTTCAAAAAAAGCAGACATGGGTACCCAAGTCGTCGCTTCATCACCCACTGCATTTAATAGTTGAGTAACCGAGAAATCTTTTCGGATTCGGGGGTTATCCTCGGAATATCGGGGAATCTGGGATGAGGAGATCCGCTTCAGAAGATTTTTTTGTAAAGTTAAAAGCCTCTGATGCCAATATCGGGAGGTCTGGAGTTGGAAGACACGACGAACTGTAAGTCCCTCATGTCTTGGGGGCAAATGATGGGTTTCGATATAGCCGTTAGGCCCATTTACGACGAGTAAACGGTGAAGTAGGCCCACTGGGCTCCAAAAGAGGCTTAGAAGACCAATATGAGGGGTCCCGACAAGGTCGGTCCCGACATATGAGCTGTACGCTCCCGATGATATGCCTTTAAGTAGGCCCCGATGATATGCCTTTAAGTAGGCCCCGATAATATGCCTTTGAGTAGGCTCCGATATTGAATCCCTGAGGATATTGGCCCTGTCCCGATGACGAGGGGCCCCGAGCGGTGACCAAAGGAGATAACTCTGGAGTCCCCGACCTCCGTCGGGACTTGCCACCAAAGGATGAGGCCGATAAACACGCCCACTATCAGCGTAGTAGGAAAGTGGCCTGAAAAGACGGAACGTGGGCAAGTGGCCGAGATAAATGGAACGTGGGCTAACTGCCCCTGGCAGTTACCTCGACAAGTAACTGGGGTAACTCCTCCCCTATATAAAGGAAGGAGTTACCTCAGGTCTCAGATATTGACATACTTTCATACATACTTGCCTACATAGAGATACTCATTTAAGCATCGGAAAGGGATTCTGGGTCACCGCCCGGTCTATCCCCTTCTTGCAGGATTACTTGGAGCAAAGGAGTTCGGACTTCCGTCAAGAACGTGCCGGAGTTCCAACCGTGATCCAACAGCTAACAGCTCCCACTCGCCGGAATGGTAGGGTGCCTGTTAATGTATGTCGTCCAAATATGCATCAACATTTCACTCCTTCAATCTGCTCCTTGCTTCTGAATAGTTCATACGAGGTTCCGTGCGAAAGGCGGATACGATGGGCATCGTGCTACTCGTCTGTTAGGAGTATTGTAGCGCCCACGGAACGTTGATTCCCTTTTCTCCAATCAACATGTTATAAATAACATTTATATTGGACCGAGTTGTATCCTAGGTCAACTGTTAATTCTCTTTTTTGCCTAGTTTCCACAAAGGAACACTTCTCAAAGGCATCCGTACAAGTATTCACAACCTTCAACTAATATCCGGTTGGTGGCCACCTAGTAAATACAAGAGTAGGTGAATTACAGGTGAACTTGACCATCGCCATCGCTCATATCCTTAGTTAGACTCAACCGGTTTCCAAAGACATGGTCACTTGGTCTTTTTGTTTAGCATTACGCTCGTACGCTAAGAAGTGAGCATTGAGCCTGACCTTAGATATGAATTTTGAGTCTGTGAGGATACTTTAGGTGTCTCTCCATAAGGCTCATGGGATCAATCACACGCTCGAGGTGAAGAAGTTTGCGCCCGCCAGAATCACGAGGATTCCTTCCTAGCACAACCGAGTTGTGACCCCGATGTCGAACGTGGCACGCGCAGTATGAAGCACGCGTTGATAGCATACTTTAACCTTTTGGGTTGACAGGAAGGGGATATGTCAATCGTGCTATCACAGATTCTCATCTGGCCCAGAATGTTGTTAAATGACGAATGAAGTTCATCACGGCGATATGCAAAACGAAGATAATGTCGAGTTACTTCGGAACTAGATAATCATCTTGCTTAATCAAGTTTCTCCCCCTGACTCTTAGCCAGTCTTGCTTGGTAGAGGCCTCCCTCTACCGCAAGACTACCGTACTTGTGTGACTAGGTAAGGCCCACGTTCGACATAGTTTGGCAGAGGATTGCGTCCTCCTACGACTTAGTTTATAGACCGTAAATCTGATGTAATCAAAACATTATGACGTCGATTGATCATAAACTCATTTGCAATTCTTTCGCTTACAAAATGTAACTTTCTAATATCAAAATGTTATCACAGATACATGCCATTTCTAAACCCTACGCAATCCAAGCAGTTTTACATGCTTTTCGAATATCTCCCTACGTAGTGGTTTTGTTAATAGGTCAGTTACCAAGTTATTGGTGGACAAGTCTTCCATAGTGATTATATTGTCTAATACCATTAAAATTTAGCATGAAATGATTTCTCATCAATGTGTTTGGTCCTACTATGGTACTTTGGATGCTTAACTGCCGCAATAGCTGCTTGACTGTCAGAGAAGACCTTCACAGGTTTATTCTCAACATCACCACCAAGCAGTGCAGTTAGAAGCCTTTTGAGCCAGACCGCTTCTTGTGCACTCTGAGAGAGAGAGCTACGAATTCTGATTCCACCGTGGACAACGCGACTCAGGTTTGCTTCTTGCTCTTCCATGAAATGGCGGCATTAGCAAGGAGGAATTCTCCTCCTGTGGTGGACTTACGATCATCTGAATCACCACCACGGTCGGCGTCAATGTAATCGGTCAATTCTAACTTCTTGCCCTCATAGCACAGTTCGTAGTCGGCAGTACCTTTTCAGATAACGAGTTATTCGTTTTATAGTCTTTAAATGTTGATGGCCAGGATCTGATAGGAAACGTGTTACTAGGCCTACAGCGTAACAGATATCCAGACGGGTGCATTGCATGGCGTAGAACAAACTACCGACCATTCTAAAACAACTTGCACCCTTTATCTAATTAAGCTCTTCCGGGTTCTTGGGGTCGTCACGTTTTGACAGTGCGCACCCAAACAACATTGGCGTTTCCACGGAGGCATCCTGTAATCTGAATCTTTTCAACAATTTGTTGATATAAGCTTCTTGAGATAGATATGATTTTCGGGTAGCCCGATCTTTAGCAGTCTCAATGCCTAAGATATACGTGGCCTTTCCCATGTCCTTCATCTTAAATACAGATGTCAACTAGGACTTTGAATTATTCATAAATCTCATGTCGTTTACAGCAATAAGTATGTCGTGCACTCATAAGGTTAAGATGACATACTTAGACCTGGAGGTCTTATAATACACGCATGGATCCTTGTGATAAACTCACAGATCCGTTTCCTACGATTTCCTCGTGGAATCTGCGGTACCATTTCCGAGACGACTGTTTAAGACCGTAAATGGACCTTTGGAGTTTACAAACTTTACGTTCGTTACCAGGAGCAATAAAACTCTCTGGTCGCTCCATGTAGATCTCTTCCTCCAGGTTTCCGAGGAGGAATGCGGTCTTAATACTCATCTGGTGAGGTTCGAAATCGAGACCTGCGACCAGGACCATAAATGGCCCTCACCGTGGTTTTACACACAGTTGGTGAGTATGTTTCGTCAAAGTCCACTCCGTGAAGTTGGGTATAGCCTTTCGTAACAAGTCGAGCTTTGTATCGCTCGACCCCAGTGGTGAGCCTTCTTTCAGGACTCATCGTATCCTTATGCCCATATGGTTAGCAGGTAAATCAACTACAGACTATAGTGGTTTTCATTTAGGCGATCTCTCTTATTCATTATTTTCCTCCATTTATCTACTTGAGGTATTTCCAATGCAGGCCAATAGTTGTTAGAGTGAGGTCATCACTCTTCTAGATGGGATACTTCTTTGGAGAAGTTTGACGCCTCTGACTTTCGTCTAGGCTTGATTATCCCGTTTTTGAGTCTTAACATCTCTCCCACTCGGAATAATGCCTCTTATCGGAGAATTTCTTCCAATTGGGATCAATTCTCCCACTCAAGATGATGCTTCTTATCGGAGCATCACTTCTATTGGGTACAAGAGAAGTGCTTTAACCATAACCTACAACTTTCCTTATACGACTTATCGGTCTCGGAATTTTACTTCCAAGATGAATTCCTTGATCACTAGGATCTGGAACCAAGTTTTTCGGATCACTCCCACTGGGAACAATGGGTGGTTTAGGTAGTTGTGGAATCCCCGGTTTAGTATTACGATAATCAGGTTCAACTTGATTCGTCCAAACAGCAACAGTGATTACTTGTGGTAGCCGTTTAGACCTCCCACTGGATTTATTATCAAAATGTTCCCATTATCATTTACCATGTTATTCACTTGAGTTGCTGGTTCAAATCTCTCCCACTCGAATTAAGTGGGACCTGCTATCTGTAATATCTTGCTCCTGATTTGATCAAGACTCATTATTCTGAACAGTCAATGCATCAGAAAATTCGTCCTCAAGTATGTAATGTCACATGTTCGACCACGGTACCATGTCTTTAAGCTGTAAACATGTATTTTCAAAGAGTAGTTAACATACTTTTTTCCTAAATATGTGTTTAATGCGCAAATTAATGTCGCATGGTGATATGAGTAGCTCATTATCATTCTTCAGCTTTTATGGCGGCGTGTCTTACCGATTACAATGGAACATAGTTTTACATTAATGTGAATCATTTTCTCATCATCCCATAGGGAAAGTGTGATGAAATGACTACAACATTTATGTTTACAAACTATGCTTATAGAAGTGTGTCATTTGATCTGAATGCTTAGCCTGACTTATCGTTCAAGGCGTACGGAAGAAAAATCGTTTAACCGACTTCATCCTTCTTCGTTTGCAAACTTATCTCAAAGATTTTATCCCATCTCCGAACTGAGCATCTTGGGTTTTCACCCTATGCGTCAGTTGATACTTTTACAAGGTCGTGGTAGCTTTCCGAAGCCTACTTCGTACCGATGTAAATGGTATCAATAAGCTGTTTCCAAGGGAATCCAAACGAAAATTCAGCACATCATCATTCAGACACTTCATCATTAAATTCGTATTTTGAAACGATGTGTTCCGTCTACCGAGGTCCACTTGCGCGTAGCGCTATTCACCTTAGTTTTAATCCTAGGTTGAATCGTTTCATTTCTGAATCGGTTTCGCACATGATCAAAATTACAGATTATTTAATTCAATGGAGTACTAATAATTAAGAAATACTAAATCTTTCGATCTAGCTACGCAATCGATATGTATGTTCAGTTCAGCTGTCCCGAATGAGATGACGGAGTACGTGAATCGTTTCATTTTATTCGACCACTTTTATCTGGCCGAAAATTTGGTTCCAAACCCGTGGGGTTTGAATTTTTGTATCAGATCGTCCCCTTTCACCGGGCCATTAAATTGATAAGAAAATTGTGCTTCGAATCGAACTACAATTACTTTATTCAATAACTCTGAATCTCGAAATAACCAAAATTTTAGTAACTCAAACGAACGATAAATGACAATGATAGGGTTCTTGATCTGAAGATCGCGTATTCGATCCATGATTGTCGCATAGATAGTCAAGAACTTTAAGTCATGTTGAACATCACATCTGAGTAATTCACGAGTGAATTACATCTAATGATCTATGTCTGTATAAAACGTTTTACAGCTTCATACACATGACCTACGTGGCGTACTAGAGACACACTTTATCAACATGGTTTAAACCAACAAATTATCGTATAAGACCTTTATGGTCCAGTTCTCTCTATAATATGCGGATCATGGTTGATTTCTTTCGAACCCAGTATGGTGAGCAGAAAAGGTTTCCCTTTTACTGCTATGGTTACTGTACTTGATTAGGCTCAAGGTCATTGAGTCCTGACAATATCAAATAACCATATACATCTTTTCTATGTTGACTTTTCATTCTGAAGAGCCGATGTGGGTTTTATGCCAAGATCCATGAAAAGAGAGAAGACCATCACGTTTAACCGAAACGTTTAGCTTTTGCATCCTTGCTTCCACCGAGGCGGATGCAAATGGTTACTAAGCTGCAACATTCCCTGGTTGCCATTGAAGTTTTCTTCAACCCCCTTTTAACAAGGTTGAATGTATCACCACATATGCGTTGAGATCAGCAAAGAACCTACTTCTATTCTTTGTGAAACAATTGTTACATTCGTTTCGCATTGTCAAAATCATAGAGACTACCATATTCATCTGTAGTTGTCCTCTCCACTTTTCTGAATCATAGAGATTTCAACACGTACTCCTTTTATTCATCAAGATTCATACCATCAAGATTGCGTGGAATATCGAATCACACTAATTCAACCAATTCATACTAACACATCGATGATTATGCAAAATTAGGTAGACAATAACATTTTGAGAAAGAATTGCATACATCAGATATCTATTAAGATTGAGTCCGACAAATAATGATTCCTCAGTCATATAAACCAACCGACCACCAGTAAACAAATTGAAGATGGTTGTGAAAGAGTTCACATTACCGCCGTTTTCAACCAAATAGACCAGTCTTTTAAAACGGTTTTAATCGCAAATTACCGTTACGGGAATTTTAAAACAAGCATATCCGATCTTGGCTTTCCCAAGGCCCTTTGTATTTTGGAAAATATTCCGATGAATTTACTCATGCATATATAATTCTACTAACCATGTAAATTATCATACGCAAGTAACATTCATCAAACAAACCACACTCATGCTTACGCGTCATGCATCTAATGTTCCGAGGAACTCATACTTGCATACATAATTCTACTTACAAGTAAATTATCAAATGTGTCTACATCCTCAACATTCTAGCATACGTGTCAAACATGAATCATTCACATTCATCATACATATTAGGCGACTGGTTTTCGTTTTTAAAATAATTTTAAACATTAGGGGCTGATTTTCAATTCATGTTTATATTCAATTACGCAACACTCTAGACATGAATCCTAGGCATTTCCAACCATCACAGCATGTCTATCCTAGTGTGCATTCCATATATTTAACCAGGGCTCCGCCCACAACATGCAATATCCAACTAGCTTGACTAAGTCAAGACAACATTTCTAATCATGCATTAATATATATATATATTGAATAATAAACAATTGCAATTCAACCCTCTAATTAATCCAGTCCCAAAAACATGTATCTCCGAGATCCATCCCCATAATCGAAACAAGGCATAAATGTTAGCAACCCTATGAGCACTGTGTAGTCCATTTAGAGGTTAAAAAACATTTGGATTTTAAAACTTGACCACCCTATTTTATTCTATTGACTTGAATTCGGTTTTGAAAACCATTTTGGTTCAATCAATTTTGGTCCGGTCCGGTTAGATCCACTTAATTACCTCGATTCGACCCGACCCGACTAGGTCGACCCGATTGAGAAAACCCGGTTCGATTTAAATCCGTCCCGGTTTGACATATTAGACCGGCCCAATAATTAAAATTTCAAAAGTTGGGCAGAAATGTTTACTTGTGGCCAAAGTAGGGTTTTAAAGTCAAAAAATATTTAACTTAGCCACCAAGTAACATTTATTATATAAAATAATTTCCAATATTATATATATATATTTCAGCCAAATTACTAACATATATATATATATATATATATATTTATTGGCAAGATTCTATCTATAAGATTAAATCAATCAACAATATATATATATATATATATGGAAAAATCGGCACAATATATAATATATATATATATATATATATTTATTTATTGTCTATATTATAAATAGGGTAACAAATACACTGACAATATATTTTCTCAATATTTTATGCAATTAAATCTATCAATAATATCTTTAACCCTATTAAATATTTAGATATATTGATAGTTATATATATTTCTATATATTAATGTGAATCTATCCTAATGTTCCCAATTATAGATATATTGTTACCTTAATTAAAAATTAAAATATGATAAACATTATAATTAAAAATTTGTGGCCGAAATTTACTAGCTTGGTGACCAAGAAATTAAAAAAATTACCTAGTAAATTCTTTAAAATTTCGGCACAAACACCATATTGGGAACAAGTGGTCAAATTTTAAGATCAAATTTTAATAGATCTACAATCCAATGTTTGATTTTGATAAATATCACATTTTTCTTGAAGATCATGAACATCAAATTAACCAAGAAAATCATGAAAATTCCGGACCACCCTTAAACAAAAAAATTCAAAATTTTAAAATCCTTCCTTTTAAATGTTGGTCCGAAAATTTTAAAACTTTCAAGAACACCAATTTATCAAAATCATGAACTCCTAGCACAGGCTCTGATACCACTGTTAGATTACGGGGAGTAATCTCTACGGATACTTAAAACAAGGTACATGCTAGTAATTGAAATTACGCAGCGGAAGATCCGCACATACCTTTAAGATGATCCATAGACCCAAGATTTTCGCAGGAGGGAGTTCACGATCCTCCGGTCGGGACCCGTAGAGGTTCTTGTTAGAGAAGCCCTACGCGGTGCAAGCTCCACAGCAAAGCCTCTGATCGATTCTTGGCACGGGGACAGATCTCTGGAGTGTTTGCTTAGAAAGAAAATTGGCACACCCTTGGGAGAAGGTGGGTTCGGCCGAAACTACTAGGGTGTGGGGTGTTAGATTACGGGGAGTAATCACTACGGAAACTTAAACATGGTATGTGCTAGTAATATCAATTACGCAGCGGAAAGTTTACACATACCTCAAGAGTAACCGTAGTCCAAGATCCTTGCTCGAGGGAGTTCGCGATCCTCCGGTCGGGACCCGTAAAGATTCTTGTTAGAGAATCCCTACGTGGTGCAGCTCCACAACAAAGCCTCTGATCGATTCTTGGCACGGGGACAGATCTCTGGAGAGTTTGCTCGAAAGCAATTTGGCACACCCTTGGTGGAATATGTGGTTCGGCCGAACCTTTAATGTGGGAGGAGGGTTTTCTCTCTAAAACTCTCTTGTGAGGGAATTATGATAACCCTAAATTTCCCTAACACCTCTTATTTATAGGAGGAGTGAAGTGGATAAAAGTCCACTATACCCCACCATAACATTCGGCCGGCCTATGTATTTGGGGAGGCCCAATTTTGAGCCTCCAATGTCAATTGGGATTTGAGTCTAGCCAAATTACCCTAATGCGACATTTACCCAAGTTCATTAGGTGAAATATACATATTATGGGCTACCAATTACGGTTCCCATCACCATATGCTTACAGCTCCCACTCGCCGGAATTGGAGGGTGCCTGTTAATGTATTGTTGTCCAAATCTGCATCAACATTTCTCCCCTTTGATCTGCTCCATGCTTCCGAATAGTTCATACGAGGCTTGCCGTGCGACCGGCGGATACGACGGGCATCGTGCTACTCATATGTTAGGAGTATTGTAACGCCTGCGGAACGTTGATTCCCTTTTCTCTAATCAACCTGTTATAAAAAAAATTTATATATTGTACCGCGCTGTATCCTAGGTCAACTGATAATTCTCCATTTGCCTAGTTTCCACATAGGAGCACTTCTCCAAGGCATCCGTTCGAGTATTCACAGCCTTCAACTAATATTCGTCTGGTGGCCACCTAGTGAATACAAGAATCGGTGAATTACAGGTGAACTTGACCATCCCCATCGCTCATACCCTTAGTCAAACCCAACCGATTTCCAAGACGTGGTCACTGGGCCTTTTTGTTCAGCACTACGCTCGTGCGCCGGAAAGCGAGCATTGAGCCTGACCTTAGGTATGAGTTCTGAGTCCATGAGGATACTTCGGGTGGCTCCAGGGATCAATCACACGCTCGAGGTGAAGAAGTTTGCGCCCACCAGAATCACGAGGATTCCTTCCTAGCACAACCGAGCTGTGACCCCGTGGTCGGACGTGGCACGCGTTGTTTGAAGCACGCGTTGATAGCATACCTGAACCTTTTGGGTTAACAGGAAAGGGATATGTCAATCATGCTATCACAGATTCTCATCTGGCCCAAAATGTGGTTAAATGACGTATGAAGTTCATCACGGCGATATGCGAGACGAAGATCACGTCGAGTTACTTCGAAACTAGATAATCTTCTCGCTTAATCAGGTTTATCCCCCTGACTCTTAGCCATTCTTGTTTGGTGGAGGCCTCTCTCCACCACAAGACGACCGTACCTGTGTGACTAGATAAGGCCCACATTTGACATAATTTGGCAGATGATTGCGTTCTCATGCGACTTAGTTTATAGACCGTAAATCTGATGTAATCAAAACATTATGACGTCGATTGATCATAAACTCGGTTGCAATTCTTTCGTTTACAAAATGTAACTTTCTAATATCAAAATGCTATCGTAGATACATGCCATTTCTAAACCGTACGCAATCTAAGCATTTTTACATGCTTTTCGAATATCTCCCTGCGTAGTGGTTTAGTTAATGGGTCCGAAATCATATTATCAGTGGACAAGTATTCCATAGTGATTATATTATCTTCTACCATAGATTTAGCATAAAAATATTTCACATCAATGTGTTCGGTCCTACTATGGTACTTCGGATTCTTAACTGCCGCAATGGCTGCCTGATTGTCAGAAAACACCCTCACAGGTTAACTCTTGACGTCACCATTAAGCAGCGCAGTAAGAAGTCTTTTCAGCCAGACTGCTGCCTGTGCATTCTTAGAGAGAGCTACGAATTCTGATTCCATCAATAACAACGTGACACAATTTTGCTTCTTGCTCGTCCATGAAATGACGGCTTTAACAAAGAGTAACACTCCCCCTGCGGTGGACTTAAGATCATCAGGATCGCCACCATGGTCGGCGTCACTGTAACCGGTCAATTCTAACTTCCCGCCCTCATAGCACAGAGCATAGTCGGCAGTACCTTTCAGATATTGAATTATTCGTTTTACAACCTTTAAATCCTGATAGCCAGGATCTGATTGGAAACGTTCTACTAGGTCCACAGCATAACAGATATCCAGATGGGTGCATTGCATGGCGTACATCAAACTACCAACCATGCTTAAATATTCTACACCATTCATCTGTTCGCGCTTTGCCAGGTTCTTGGGGCCATCACGTTTTGACAGTGCGCACCCAAATAATACCAGCGTATCCATGGGTTTGGCATCCCGTAATTTGAACCTTTTCAACTGCTTATTGATATAGGCTTCTTGAGACAGACACAATTTCCGGGTAGCCCGATCTCCAGCAATTTTAATGCCTAAGATATACTTGGCCTCTCCCATGTCTTTCATCTCAAATACAGATGCTAACCAGGAATTTGACTTATTCATGAAACTCATGTCGTTTGCAGCAATGTGTATGTCGTCCACGTATAAGGTTAAGATGACATACTTGGACCTGAAGGTCTTATAACACACGCACGGATCCTCGTGAAGATTCACACATCTGTTTCCTACGATTTCCTCGTGGAATCAGCGGTACCATTGTCGAGACGACTGTTTAAGACCGTAGATGGACCTTTTGGAGTTTACAAACTTTACGTTCGTTACCAGGAGTAATGAAACCCTCCGGTTGCTCCATGTAGATTTCTTCCTCCAGGTTTCCGTGGAGGAATGCGGTCCTAACATCCATTTGGTGCAGCTCGGGATCTATTATTGCGACCAGGACCATGAATGGCCCTAACCGTGGTTTCACGCAAAGTCAGTGAGTTTCTCTTATCAAAGTCCACTCCGTGAATTGGGTAAGTCCTTTCGCAATAAGTCGGGTTGTTTGACCTTTTTCCATCAGTGGTGAGCCTTACTTTAGGGCTCACCTTATCCTTGCACTCCTGTGCTTAGCAGGTAAATCTGTTAGATTACGGGGAGTAATTACTACGGAAACACTAAAACATGGTACGTGCATGTAATCGAAATTACGCAGCAGAAGAGTTACACATACCTCAACAGTTTACCGTAGTCCTAGATCCTTTGCACGACGGAGTTCTCGATCCACCGGACGGAACCCGTAGAGGTTCTTGTGAAAGAAGCCCTACATGGTGTTAGCTCCACAGCAAAGCCTTAGATCAATTCTTGACATGGAGACAGATCTTCGGAGAGTTGCTCGAAAAAAATTTGGCACATCCTTGGTGAAATTATGGTTCGGCCGAATTATGATTAACCCAAAAATATTCCCTAACACCTCTTATTTACAGGAGGGGTAAAGTGGACAAAAGTCCACCTTACCCCTCACTAATATTTCGGCCGGCCTATGTATTGGGGAGACCCAATTTTGGGCCTCCCACGTCAATTGAGATTTGGGTCTAGCCCAACTATCCTAATGTGACATTTACACAAGTTCATTAGGTAAACTATACATATTATGGGCTACCAATTACGGCGCCAGTCACCATATGCTTACAGCTCCCACTCGCCGGAATGGGAGGGTGCCTGTTAATGTATTGTTGTCCAAATCCGCATCTACATTTCTCCCATTTGATCTGCTCTGTGCATCCAAATAGTTCATACAAGGTTTGCCGTGCGACCGGCGGATACAACGGGCATTGTGCTACTCATCTGTTAGGAGTATTCTAGCGCCCGTGGAACGTTGATTCCCTTTTCTCCAATCAACCTATTATAAACAACATTTCATATTGTTCCGCGATGTATCCTAGGTCAACTGATAATTCTCCATTTGCCTAGTTTCCACATAGGAACACTTCTCCAAGGCATCCGTACAAGTATTCACAACTTTCAACTAATATTCGGCTGGTGGCCACCTAGTGAATACAAGAATCAGTGAATTACAGGTGAACTTGACCATCCCCATCGCTCATACCCTTAGTCAAACCCAACCGGTTTCCAAAGACGTGGTCACTAGGCCTTTTTGTTCAGCACTACGCTCGTACGCCGGGAAGCGAGCATTGGGCCTGACCTTAGGTATGAGTTCTGAGTCCATGAGGATACTTTAGGTGCCTCTTTATAAGGCTCCCGGGATCAATCACAAGCTCGAGGTGAAGAAGTTTGCGCCCGCCAGAATCACGAGGATTCCTTTCTAGCACAACCGAGCGGTGACCCCGTGGTCGAACATGGCACGCGTAGTATGAAGCACGTGCGTTGATAGCATACCCGGTCAACGAGGATTCTTTTCCTAGCACAACCGAGCTGTGACCCCGTGGTCGTACATGGCACGCGTAGTCTGAAGCAAGCGTTGATAACATACTTGAACCTTTTTTTTTGGGTCAACAGGAATGGGATATGTCAATCATGCTATCACAAATTTTCATATTGCCCAGAATGTGGATTTATGACGAGCGGCGTTCATCACGGCGATCTGCAGGACGAAGATCATGTCGAGTTACTTCGACAATAGATAATCGTTCAGCGTAATCAGGTTTATCCCCCTGATTCTTAGCCAGCCTTGCATAGTAGAGGCCTCCCTCCACCGCAAGACGACCGTACCTGCGTGACTAGGTAAGGCCCACATTCGACATAGTTTTGGCAGAGGATTGCGTCCTCCTTCGACTTAGTTTATAGACCGTCAATTTGATGTAATTAAAACATTATGACGTCGATTGATCATAAACTCAGTTGCAATTCTTTTGCTTACAAAAAGTAACTTTCTAATATCAAAATGTTATCACAGATACATGCCATTTCTAAACCAACCCTACGCAATCCAAGAAGTTTTACATGCTTTTTGACTATATATCCATGCACAGTGGTTTAGTTAATGGGTCCGCGATCATATTATCAGTGGACAAGTATTCCATAGTGATTATATTGTCTTCTACCATCGATTTAGCATAGAAATATTTCACATCAATGTGTTTGGTCTTACTTTGGTACTTCAGATTCTTAACTGCCGCAATAGCTGCCTGACTGTCGGAGAACACCTTTACAGGTTTACTTCCGACGTCACCACCAAATAACGCGGTAAGAGCCTTTTCAGCCAGGCTGCTTCCTGTGCATTCTTAGAGAGAGCTACGAATTCTGATTCCATTGTAGACAGCGCGACACATGTTTGCTTCTTGCTCGTCCATGAAATGGCGGCATTAGCAAGGAGAAATACTCCTCCTGTGGTGGACTTACGATCATCCGGATCGCCACCATGGTCGGCGTCACTGTAACCGGTCAATTCTAACTTCACGCCCTCATAGCACCGAGCATAGTCGGCAGTACCTTTCAGATAACGAACTATTCGTTTTACAGTCTTTTAAATGTTGATAGCTATGATCTGATTGGGAACGTGCTACTAGGCCCACAGCGTGACAGATATTCGGATGGGTGTATTGCACGGTGTATATCGAAATACCAACCATGCTTAAAATCTATGCACCCTTCATCTGTTCATGCTCGGTTCTTGGGGCTGTCATGATTCAACAGTGCACGCCCAAATACCACCGGCGCATCCACAGGTTTGGCATCCTGTAATCTGAACCAACTTTCAACTACTCGTTGATATAGGCTTCTTGAGATAGACATAAATCTCGGGAAGCCTGATCTCATGCAATTTTAATTCTTAAGATGTGTGTGGCCTTTCCTATGTCTTTCGTCTCACATACAGATGCTAACCAGGACTTTCACTTATTCATGAAACTCATGTCGTTTGCGGCAATGAGTATGTCGTCCACGTGCTAGGTTAAGATGACATACTTAGACTCGGAGGTCTTATAATACTTGCACATATTCTTGTGAAAAACTCACTAATCCGTTTCCTACGATTTCCTCGTGGAATCTGCGGTATCATTGTCGTGACGACTGTATAAGACCGAAGAAGGACCTTTTTGGAGTTTACAAACTTTACGTTCGTTACCAGGAGTAATTAAACCCTCTGGGCTCTCCGTGTAGATCTCTTCCTCCTGGTTTCCGTGGAGGAATGCGGTCTTAACATTCCTTCGGTGCAGCTCGTGATCGAGACTTGCGTCCAGGACCATGAATGGCCCTAACTGTGGTTTTACGCACAGTCATTGAGTTTCTCTTATCAAATTCATCTCCGTGAAGCATAAGGTAAGTCCCTTTCGCAATGAGTCGGGTTCTCCGAATTGTTCCATCAGTGGTGAGCTTTATTACCTTATCCTTATGCCCCTGTGGTTTACAGGTAAATCAACCATAGACTATAATGACTTTCATTTAGGCGATCTCTCTCATTTATTATTTCTTTCCATTTCTTCACTTGAGGTCTTTCCGGTGCTTGCCAACAGTTTGAGTGGGGTTTTCACCTTGCTCAATGGGATACTTGCCTTTAACTCTCATCTAGGCATTATGAGTCTCACTTATTAGTCTGATCTTTTCTCCCACTTGGAATAACGCTTCTTATCCTAGCATCATTTCTATTGTGAATAATCCTCCCACTCGGAACAATGCTTCTTATCGGAGCATCGTCTCTGTTGGGAACAACAGTAGTGCTAGAACCTTGACCTATAACTTTCCTATTACAACCTCTTAGTCTCGGAATTTTACTTCCGAGATGCATTCCTTGATCACTAGGATCTGGAACCAAGTATGGTTGGATCACTCCCACTGGGAACAATGGGTAATATAGGTAGTTGTATCACTCCTGGTTCAGCAATTTTGAGCATCAGGTTCGACTTGATTCGTCCTAACAGCAACAGTGATTACTTCTGGTAGGGTTTATTCCTCCCACTGGATTTAGTATGAAAATGTCCCCATTCTCATTTACCATGTCATTCAGTTGAGTTGCTGGTTCAAATCTCTCCCACTCGAATTAAGTGGGACCTGATTGTCATCGTTATTCTGCTACGTTTTGATCATGACTATGTTATTGAAACTGTTCATGCATTTGGAAAATTCGCCCTCTTAGTGATGTAATGTCTCATGTTCGACCACGGTACCATTTAATTCAAGCTGGAAACATGTATTTTCTAGGAGTAACTGGCATACCCTTGTCATAAATACGTGTTTATTGCGCAAATTAAAGTCGTATGGTGATATGATTTAACTCATTGTCACCCTCTAGCTATGATGGTTACCTACCTTACCGATCTTAATGGAACACAGTTTTACATTTATGTGAATCATCTGTCATCATTCCATATGGAATGTCTTATAAAACGACTCAAACATTATGTAAATATATAAACTGTGTCTCTTGAAGTGTGTCATTTTAACTTGAATGCCTAGCCTGACTTTTCGTTCAAGGCTTATTGAAGGAAATTTTTTTTAACCGAATTCATCCTTCTTCGTTTGCTGACTTATCTCAGAGATTTTATCCCATCTCCGAACTGAGCATCTTAGGTATTCACCTCATTTGTCAGTTGATATTTTTACAAGGTCGTGGCAGTCTCCGTAGCCTCTACTGATGTAAACGTTATCAATAAGTCATATTTCCGAAAGAGTGCAAACAAAAATTCAGCACGTCATCATATAAACACTTCAATATTAAACTCATTTAATGAAACGATGTTTTCCGTCTATCGAGGTCCACTTGCGTGTTGGACAATCTACTCTAGGTTTAAACCCTTGGTTAAATCGTTTCACTTCTGAATTTAATCTATATCTATATATTATATAATTTAGGTAATTTTTAATTAGGTTTCTTAAAAAGTTGCCATGTCAGCATAATGCAATCTGATTGGCTGGAGTGGATTAGGTTTTGTACATTAAATGTTAAGCAATCTGGTTGATTGGAGTGAATTAGGTTTTACATTAATTTTCCAAAACGGTAAGTGCCTAAAACAGTAAATGGTTATTAATTGCCGTGGCTAAAATCTCTTAATTCTTGCTTCCTTAGTTGTCACTATTAATGACGAATAGAAACTGAATTTTGCTCCAACGTTTCATAGTTGCTGCGTTTTAAGTTTAAGTTCTCCAATACTTCATTACCGGCTCCTAGCTTCAGTTTAACCAATCTCTTCTTCTCCTTTCTTCCAATTAGAAATTGAATTCTTTAATTAGTGATCCATTTACATTCGTCGTCATGCCTGCCTCCTCTAGCACGCAGTTCTTCCATGAATTGGGTGTTGCATGTTACGATTATGCACTCATCTCCCAAATCGGAATATTGGATCATCTCTGCCACACAATTGCCACTGCTGGCGTCTTGCCAACCTCATCCATCGTACAGTCCTTCCAAGAATTAGGTATTGCATGTTGTATTTCTATGTGTCGTGTATTGAATTGGTACTGCAAATGAAATGAACAAAGAAATTAAAAGCTTATTGACTTAATTCAGTTACATGTGAGTCGATTGAATTTCACACTTTTGATTATGATCTTGATTCTCAAAGTCTTTAATTTTTATAGCTGCAGAAAACCACTTTCAAAATTGCACAGTTAAGACTTAGATTTAAATCTAGGGACAGGCTAATCTAGGTTCAAGTTTATTTAAACTCGAATTCTAGGCCTTTGGATCATTTATCTTGAGATCCGCGCGCGTCAATCTCTCATTACTGTCGATTTAACACCGTTTATTTTGTTTGTATCTTTCCTCTGCAATTCAATTTTCAGTTTTCATTCACGTTCCTATCTTCTTAGCTCATGAGGACAGTCTTGTCAATATTTAACAAATAAATAAATAAATAGTAAAGAGACTAGCTTCAGCCTTCATCACCATGGAATCGTCCCACTTTTAGCTCGCTAAGACACAGTTGGGTAAATTATCCAATTTCAATGAACTGATCCGAAATGATTCTATCAAAAACCTAACATTTTTTTTTATTAATTAAAAACCTAGGGCCGGGCATAAAAACCGGTTCGGACGAACCGAATCAGAACCAAACCGGAACCGAACCAATACGAACCGGATCTGACTGAACCGGTTCTTAAATGGTTCGGTTTTGATAAGGAATATAGGAGCGGTTTTTGACTGGTTCAACACAGGTTTTGAACCGGTTCTGAACCGGTTTTTCAGAACCACTTTTGTTAAATAAAGCCTAAATTGTTAGATAGTAATATACCATTGCATCCTTTTTTTTTGGGTAGAACAAAGGGCTATAAACGAACCGAGTATCTGGAAAACTCGACTCAGTTTACTCTAACTCGACTGAGCCCTAATTTTTCAAGCTCGACTCGGTGCCATACTTAACGTGTTCGAGTTCGGCTCGATAAGGTTAAAAATTCAATTAAATTATAAATGGTGCACCTTAGCTCGAGCTCGAACTCGACTCGATTAGGTTTATGGCTCGAACTCGAACTCGAGTTCGAATTCTTCTTGGACTCAATATATACATATATAATATTATTACGTAAAGCTCGAAAAATTCAAATTCAAACTCGACTCGAATAGGCAAAACAAAAAAGCTCGATTATACTTGCGAGCCTCTCGAGTCAAGTACAAGTGAACTCGAACTCGACTCGGTATCAAAAAAATCTCGACTTGCATCGAAATTTAGCAAGTCGAATTTGAATATCGACCGAGCCGATCTCGAGCAACTCACGAGTAGCTTGACTTGTTTACACCCATAGGATAGATCCTTCACTATTTGAGTTTTGGTTCATATTGTATATATAGGTGGTCATAACATGTTTGTTTACTTATATATATAGTTATTATGTATTATGTTAGCCTAGATAATTCTATAATCAATTGAGTTCAGTTTTGAACTCGAAACTTAACTTAAAAATAGTTCTATATTTTAAAAGAGATGATAGATTAACTCACTTAAAATACAAATAGTTTGTATTTTTTTCCAACCAGAGATTTGCTGCACTTTTGAAGTTTGAGTTACGCCTCTTGACGTCGTTTAAAGTCTCGAGATTTATGTTTTAAATATTTTGACTCTTTTATATTATTAGATTGTTTGTAATTTATATTTTGATACTCTCTATTCTGAAACGATCAATTGTCTTTATAGATTATATTTTTCAAATTTGTGGATTGCTTATGAATTATCAATTTGGGTGTGTATTCTGAATTTTAGTAATTAAAAAATAAAAAGGTTCAAAACCGGTTCGAACCGGTTTAGAATCGGTTCTGCTATGGTTCGGTTCTTACATGATACAGGAAACCAACTGAACCTAAAATTCGGTTTTGGTTCGATTCTGAACCGGTTCGGCCCAAAACCAAACCATGCCCGGCCCTAAAAAAACCTAACATCTTGAAGTTCCTGTAAACTGGTTCAAATTATAATTTATGCTGTAATTGCATGTTATAATGGAAAAGAAGATAGAGTGAATGAATTTGCTTACTTCCATGTGCTTGATATCATTGCTAGCTTTGATCCAATGGACTATGAAGCAACAACAGAAGCAGCAAAATTCATCCTAGTTGGCGGTTACAAAAAATTCCTCGATAAAGATTGTCTCAGAGGAAAAATGTTGGGATAATAAGGAATCCATTTAGGAAATTATTTAGTGGATCCACCGTTGTTGAAACTATCAAAGATCACAATGAAGTTATTTACTGCCGGTCAGATTTTGGCCTTTATTTTTTTTTTCACGGTCATGCTGTAATTTCTTTTACTAATATTTTTGTTTATTAAATATTGACAAGACATGTCCTCGTGAGCTTGAGGAAATGGGAACGTGAGCGAAAATTAACGGAGTTTAATTGACAGCGATGAGATCTCAAGATAAATAATCCAAAGGTCTAGAATTCGAGTTTATTTAAACTTGAGTCTAGATTAGCCGGCCCTTAAATCTATCTCGAATGAAACTCTCTGTAATGCTTAAGGAGATGTAGTACCTAATTCATTCATTTGATAAGGTTGCTATTTGACTAATCGATTATTGGTAATCTTGGCCAATAGATTTCTCCATGAAAATCGTACAAATCAGTGGACTCTCTTGAATCTTCTACAAAGATAAATGTATAATATCAATCATTTTCTGCTGTTAGTTTGTTCTGTAATTAGACTTAAGGAAAAAATATATTGTTAAATGATTTGCTTAGCTCCTATTAGTAGTTTTCTTTTATTATATATCTATATTATAATTACTTTTTTACTCTTCGAAATCAAATGCCCATTCCTTATTAGTAATTTCATTTTATCATCTATATATTTGATTGTAATGAATTGTTAAATATTCTGCTAAATGAATTGATTAGCTCCTATTAGTAATTTCATTTTATGATGTGTGTTTAATTGTAGTTACTTTTTTTACTCTTTGAAATCAAATGCCCATTTTCGGGCAATAAAATAAATTAAATGCCCATTCCTTATTAGTAATTTCAGTTTATGATTTATATATTTGATTGATTGTATTGAATTGTTGATTCCTTATCATTGTCTTTTCTTTATCATTGTCTTTTCTTTATTTGGAGCAATGACAGCATTAATGCTGAAACGAGTATAACTTCAAGATGAATGTGTCAAATTCTACCTCTGTTGCATGTAAAATTAAACATAGAATCTGAGCCACTGAGATAATCTTTACTAATATATTTTATTCCCAAATAATTCTTCCCGCTTATTTGATTGTTTTCTTTTTCTATGATTAAGGGTATCACGAACTTAGGTTTAAAAATGTGCATCATAGACTAAGCACAAATGTCATTATAACATGCTCTATGTCTAATGTTTAGTGTTTATCGGCATAAATCCATATACATATATAGGGCATGAATATAATGTGGTGTTGTGAATATTCTTGACTTCAAATTGATTTTTTTCTTAAGGGTGGTGGCAGTAATTTTCTTTATCCCCTGCAAAGCACGATACTAAAGAAGATGATGGATTACAATTAGGGCTGGCGATGGTAAGGGTATGGTGTGAATAGCATTAATAACATAACCATATCATATTTTTTTTCACTCATACCATAACCATAACCACTGCGGTTATGATTCTTCATACCATAACCATAACCATGGTTTTTAACCACAATTAAACCATTTAACCACAATCATTCAAACTAATACAACATCATTGTTTCATACAAGAAAAGTAAACATACATCATTGTTTCATACACGAAATCCAAATTAAACACAATTTCTTTGTTTCACTTAATTAAAAAAACACATTAAATTGCCTATCACTTACGATCATCGATCCTCATTCGCCATCAATTCTAATCGTGGTTGCCTAATAATAAGAAATATAGATAAAAAATGGTGGGTGGAAAAGGGAACGGAATAAGAATTATAATATTTGAATAATAATTAAAGTATAATAATAATGTATATATATAACAATATAAGTATTAGTAATATATATATTAATATTATATATATCAATGTGATGGTTATAACCGCGGTTATGGACTGAATATCATAACCATAACCATTGCGGTTACAAGATTCATCACTATAACCGCCCCTCACCAAATGGTGTGGTAAATAATGCGAATAACTATGGTTATTTGAATTTCACCGCACCATTGCCCTAAGTAGAAGTTGTTCTTCTCGGACTGTATCCTTTTGGGAAAAAAAAATTATTTATCAATTTCTTGGCCCAGTTACACAGTATGGCACATATTTAAGCCCAACAACACTGTTATTATTTTAATTAAATACTATAATTTGAAATAAAAGAAACTAAAATCATCATCTTTAGCACAAACACGTAATTAACTTAATATATGTAATTCGACAATTCATAAAGAACTATCGTGTGTTATTTTTCCTTTAATGATAGTTTCCAATTTTTGAATTAATTATGTATAATATACATAATGAATTTTTGTGTTACGTATTAATTTTTTTAATTAATATATTAAAAATTATATTGCATTCAAGTTATTTTGTTTCATTTGTTGATGTAATATACATAAATTAGATTTATATGATATCATATATTATTGGGAATTTTTACACATATACTTTCACACATAAAAGAATTTGTTCGTGGATCATATTTTTGTAGAAAAAAAATTATTGTTGAGTTGGGGATCTTGATTATGGGTTGGGCCTAATTTTTGGGCTGACTAAAATTATTAGGGTCTATGAGTTTATTCTCTGCCACTATGTATAACGTTGTATTCTCTAAAAGAGTAACATCTGTGATAATCAATGAACGCTAGCCGTCGTTGCCTGTGGACGTAAGTCGAATTAATCGATCCACGTTAAATCATGTATTCTCTATTGTTTTCTTTCTTAGTATTTTCGTGAGTGTTGAGGGAATCAATCCTAACACTAGTAACAGAGCTAATGAGATTCAACCTGATCACTAAAAATGGAGATGTCGAAGGCTGGAATCGAGAAGTTAGATGGAAACGATTTCGGTTTCTGGAAGATGCAGATTGAAGATTATATGTACTAGAAGGATTTATACGAACCCTTTATGGGGAGAAGCCGGAGTCTATGACGGAGCAGCAGTGGAAGCTCAAGGATCGACAAGTCCTAGGTTGATCCGGTTGTGTCTGTCAGGAACTTTACATTCAACATCGTCAAAGAAACATCGACGGCGGGCGTGTTGAACGCGTTAGCTAACATGTACGAGAAACCATCGGCGATGAACAAGGTATACTTGATGTGTAGATTGTTCAATTTACAGATGGTTGAAGGTGGTTTTGGTGCTGAACATATAAATGTCTTTAATATGATTGTTTGCAACTGAGTTCTGCTGGGATTAACTTTGAGGATGAGGTTAAAGCATTGATTTTACTGTCGTCTCTACCCGAGTCGTGGGAAACTACTGTTTCCGCGATTAGTAGTTCCCGTGGATTTGAGAAGTTGAAGTTTGATGAAATCCGAGATGTTTTCCTTAGCGAAAGCATTAGAAAACGAGAAATTAGTGAGTCATCAGGAAGTGCACTCAGTGTTGACAGAAGGGGGATGATTAAATCAAAGGGTCTAAATCAGTATGGACGCTAAAAATCAAGGACAGATAAAAATATATAGGTAGACCACAAAGATCATGTTCGAACCGTGTTGAAAAAGGCAGCTTTCTATCTGATTGTCCAAAACCAAAGAGGAAGAATCACAAATCTGGCAATGGTAGTGATTTTGTGAAATCAGCAGAAAATATTGGGAACACCCTAATCATCAGTGTGGACAGCTCACTTGAATCGTGGATTTTGGATTCTTGAACATCGTTTCATTCGTCTACAAGAAATGAATTGTTCCGAAATTTCAAGTATAGAAAATTTAGAAAGGTGTATCTTGCTGAAAATAAAGTATTGGAGATCGAATGGAAGAGGAACGTCTGCATTCACACTCCAGTAGAAAATCAGTGAACACTGGAAGATGTCACATACATTCCTGGTCTCAAGAAGAATTTGATCTCGGTTGGTCAGTTGGATATCACAGGTTATGCATGAGAGTTTGGGAAGGGTTCTAGGAAGATTAAGAAGGGTGCTATGGTTGTAGCATGTGGCCTCAAATCTGGAACCTTGTACACCATTGAAGGGTGTATAAACACAGTTGTTATTCAGGAGAGTGCTTCCAGTTCATATTTGTGGCACAGACTTGGACACATGGGCATTAAATGGATGAAGATGTTGGTGTAGAAATGAGCTTTAGAGGGTCTGAAATGTGGTTACATGAGACACTGTGAAAGTTGTGTTATGGGGAAGCAGAAACGAGTTAGTTTCACGAAGGCCCCAAGGGAGCCAAAGAAGGAGCGGTTGGAAATGGTCCATACAGATGTTTGGGGGCCAGCTTCAGTTTCATCACTTGGCGGATCCAGGTTCTATTACCTTCATTAATGATTTCAATAAAAAAAAAAGGTAAGGGTTTACTTCTTGAAGCATAAGTCAAACGTGTTTTCTACTTTCAAGAAGTAGAAAACTAAAGTTGAAAATCAGACTGGGTTGAAGATCAAATTCTTGAGATCTGACAATAGAGGGGAGTATGAAAAGTCTGGATTCATATCATTTTGTGCAGTTGAAGGAATCAAACTGATGAAGACAGTTTCTGGCAAGGAAAGAAAAATGACATCGCTGGGAGGATGAATAGGACATTGAATGAACGTCCACGGAGTATGAGAATCCATTGTGCACTGTCAAGATAATCTGGGAAAATGTTAACACAGCTGCATACTTCATCAACAAGGGACCTTCAGTTCCTCTGAGGTTCAAGATTCCTGAAGAGGTATGGATGGGAAAAGAACTCAGGTATTCTCACCTGAGAACTTTTGGGTGCACAAATTTTGTTCTGTAGATCCAGATAAGAGAGACAAGCTTGATGCGAAGGCTGTGAAGTTCTATTTTATAGGTTATGGTTCTAACAAGATCCTGAGAAACTGTGACGTGACCTTTGATGAAGATGTATTGTACAGAGACAAAAAGATCATAAGGTTTCAGAGACTCCAAAGCAAATGGGAGTTGAGGTTGAGTTGGAGATTGAAGAAACGCAATCAACTCCGGACACTGGCGGTGAAGAACCGGAGGTAAAGAAAAAGACAAACTCAGTCACACCTGAACAGGTGTTGAGGAGATCATCCAGGACCATCAAGCCACCAGACAAGTATTCACCATCGTTACACTGCCTATTGTTGACTGATGAAGGGGAGGTCGAGTCTTTTGATGAGGATTTACAAGCGGGTGATTCGATCAAGTGGGAGCTAGCGATGGATGACTAAATGAGCTCAATTGAGAAGAATAACATGTGGTTGCTGACAAAGCTGTCTGCAGGAAATATAGTTTTATGGTGTTTAGAGTAAAGACTGGAGCAGATGGCAGGAAAAGGTCCAAGGCGAGGTTGGTTGTTAAGGTTATTTGCAAAGAAAATATGTTGGTTTATGCTGAAATATTATCTCCTGTTATAAAACAACTTTTATCCAGATACCTTTGAGTAACTGTTGCATCATAGGATTTACACCTTTAGCAGATGGATGTGAAAACTGAGTTTTTACATAGCTCTCTTGATAAGGAGATCTTTATGCAGCAACATGAAAGATTTGTCGTTCCGGGCAAGGAACACGTGGTGTGTAAGCACAATCTTATACAAATTAAAACAATCACCTAGAGAGTGGTACAAGAAGTTTGACTCCTTCACGCGCAAGAGCGGGTTCCACATGAGTGAAAAAGACTAGTGTTTTTACTTTAAGAAGTATACTGATTTTTTTGTATTCCTACTCTTGTATGTAGATGATATGTTGATTGCTTGAGCAAACATGAGAGATATTGATGATCTGAAGGCAAGTCTTTCTTCAGTATTTGAGATGAATGATTTAGGTGCGGTGAAACAGAATCTTGTGATGAGGATCTCTCGGGATAGAACAACATGAACTTTAAATCTGTCCCAAGAGCAATACATTGAGAAGGTGTTGAGCAACTTCAGGGCGAGTGACGCTAAACCAAGGACTACTCCCTTGGCAAATCACCTGAAACTGTCAACGAAGCAGTCGCCGAAGATAAAGGAGGAGTGAGAGCAGATGGCACTTATACCAAATACATCTGCAGTTGGGAGCTTGATGTATGCTATGGTCTTCCCAAGACCTAATATAACATATGCAATAGGTTTTGTTAACAAGTTCATGTCAAACCAGGAAAATAACATTGGGAAGTTGCGAAATGGCTTCAGAGATATCTAAGAGGTAAGTCCAATACTTCACTTTGTTATGGAAATGGCAAGGTGATACTGCGGGGTTTTGTGGATGTTGATCTCAGTGGAGATGTGGATTCGAGCCAGAGCACATCTGGTTACATCTATACAATAGATGGAACTTCAGTGAGTGGGATGTGTCCAGGCTTCAGAAGTGTGTTGCTCTTTCATCTTGTGAAGTTGAGTATGTTGCAATTGCATAAGCTGGGAAAGAGTTGATATGGTAGACAGATTATCTGGAAGAGTTAGACTTGAAGCAGTATGAGAAGATTCTCTATATAGATAACCAGAGTTTCATACAGTTTTTTAAAAACCTCGTCTATCATTCGAGGAGAAAATACATCAGTAGACGATATCATTTCATTTGGAGGGCAGTGGAAGATGACGAGATGTTTTTGGAGAAGATAGAGGGTGCGAAGAATCTAGCATACATGTTGACAAAATGTGTTGATGTTGGAAAACTGAGGTTGTGCAAAACCTCAGTTGGCCTTCTGTAGTTACTTCAGAAGACGTGCAGCTAGCGAAGATGATGAACTTGAAGAAAATTTCAAAAGACTAGGTCTATTTTGGACCAAGACCATTTGGTCCTCCTTTTTTGTTTTATTTGGTCATGACTCAGTTTCGGCCCAAAACTGAAAAAATCATTCAAAACCATTTACGACCAAAATTGGACCAAATATAATTATATTATTAAAAATAAATGGAAGGTGAAAATAATAATAAAAGAAAATTTGAAGAACGTCTCGATGGAAGAAGAGAGTCAAAGACTGGAACGGGGAGAGAACTGAAAGCATGCTCCACCCGTATTTGTAGTCGCCTGCTTCGTTGGCTATCAGTCACAAACAAGGTTAATTATTATCACCTTAATTTAGAGTTCCTCTTATCTCTTTGTCATCTCTTCGAATCTTCCAATTGAACTTCAAATCTCTCAAATTGACACTTAATTTCTACCGGTGTTGATTATCAGTGAGGGTTGGAATAGTAGTTTCTATGAAAGTATGTAGAAAATGGCACTGCTGCAAGATATGAGTTTGTATGTCATTTACATTGTAATACTAAACCAGCTTCTCAAATCTAGTCAATTTGGAAAAACACACACTACATACTCATGTCATACTATAACAGTTAGAGATGTTCATAGAACATGTTTATACCCGCATTGAAGCAGAATAAATTTCCCTTGACTTGGTAATCCATCCACAAGAGAGCTTCACCCGTGATTTACCCACATGAAATACGTGAATGGAATGTCCGGGCCTCAATGATATGATACTGCTGCTAGAAATGGGAGTTAAGCCTTAAACAAGCACTATGAGCCATCCATATCTTGGCGAGGCTTCCTAAATTGTATGATAAAAATTGGAGAGCTTACCAGCGTCACTGATGTAGTAATGCTCTTTTTCTTACTAGGTGTCACTTACTTTTGGCCATGACTTTTTTAGGGCTCTATTGGTGTAGTAATATAGTGGTTCCTGGCTCTAGCTCCAACTGGTTGCTCTATGTAGATTAGTTAAGCCGAGTTGTATATCAAATGAATGCAATGGTTATGGTTGAATAACTTTTCTATTAATCTTTTATATGCATATGTCTTCAAATTATGCTCACCTTATTGAGAGTGTTGCAGACCTTAAATGGTCCAAATGGTCCTGTTTTGATCCTGAACTAATTTGAGGAGGACCATATTCAAATGGTCTTAGATGGTCCTAGTCAGTCCTAGGACAATGACTATTTTTTAGTGTTAAGTTATGGGATCTCAGTCAACGGGGTGTCGGCTTTAATCCCACTCCTTGTAGGGGGGTGTGTGTGATCCGGTCTTCTCAAGTCGCCTTGTCTTTTCCTATGTCCTTCTTCCGTTCCTTCTTCCCTTGGTTCCTTCTCTTCTTCTCTCCCTTTGCCCTGCAAAAGGGGCAATACCAGACACGGAGGAGGGGGGGGTGGTGCCTGGTGAACCCTCTCCGATGCCTAAGTCAGAACTATACTTCTAGAGAGATAAAGCTAGAGAGATGTCAGAGCTAAATTATCCAAATAGCCAAGATGTCCAAATGAGTTGTGAAGGTGGGGTATTTATAGGCAACGGTGTCATTAAGGTGGCTTAATGACATCGTTAACCTCTAAACACAATTAATTAACCTTTAAGCATATAATTAAGACCTTAGGATTCGGAGGAGGTAGGCGGAGTGGGCCGAGCATGGGCGTCTGAGAGGGGTGTCGGGACCCTTGGGGGGGGGGAGGAAACCGACCCCCGAGGGTAGGGGTTGGGTGAGGGCACCCAACCCCTCCTAGGGAGGGTGGGGTTGGTCAACCCCATCCCTCCTAGGAGAGATCGGGTCGGCTGACCCGATCTCTCCTAGGGGAGGTCGGGTGTGGCCACCCGACCTCACCTAGGTGAGTCCTTCATTGTCGGACGGGCGCTTCGGCCCCGTCCGAGCCGTCGGTGTTCTCGCGAAGTGTCCGGGTTGAAGTTTCGATTTGCAATCATAAATGGGACGATAAAAATACAACGGTTCGGAAGTCAACGGGTTCAAATTGGGCGTATATCCATCACATGCCCCCGAGTCAACCAATGGCTTAACCCTTGATTGACTCTATTTTAGGATGGTATGACACGCGCAATTTGAAACCGGGATTTTACCTTCCTTGTCTGAATGCCTGCTTACCCATGGATGTGTGCCTCTGACCCTGCCCCCCTGTCTACTGAGATAGAGGAAATGTAAACGTCAGAGTAGCACGGACGTGTGCCTAGACACGCGTCCGTCTGAGGTGGGAATGATAAACTTATCTCTGCTACAGGTGTGTACTCAAAAAATACAAACTTGCACAGGGGTATGACACGAATGCAACTAAACAACTTATGCTTCAATTTCGTGCCGGGATTCCATCTAAGTGCGGAAAAATTAATTTTAGCCAAAAATTTTCCTAAGTATGGAATACTTAGAAAATAAACCTTAGGGGATGTTAACTAGGGTGAGCGTGGATTTAACCGTGGTTAATAGGAACTAGTTTTTGAATCTTGTCCCTTGAAATTTTCCTCTTTAAAATTCAACGGTGTTGATTTGGCGATTTTGGAAAAACCCTAAACCTTTGTGTTATAAAAGGGGGAGTGATTACCTCATTCTCGTTGTCCTTTTCTTTTCTTTTCGACGGTGGGGTTTCTGGTTGGGCTTACTTCTCGAGGCACGAGTCGCATTGAGGTATGCGTTTTCCTTCTTGTGTAAGCATTGTTCTTGTGGAATTCGATCCTGTTTTTCTTTCAGTTGTTTCTTTACTTGCCTCGTTTCGACTTACGTGTCTTCATGATAATATAGTTCTGTTTGATTTGTCTTTCCTCCATCTTCTTGCTTTCGTACTTCCGTTTACTGGCGTGTGGGGTTTTTTACATCGGGATTATGGCTATCTTTGTTTGCCCTCTTGCCTCTGTCTGTTGGGCTGAGGGGTCTCTTCCATGCTGGGGGTTATGACTATCTCCCCCTGCCCCCTGCCTCTGCCTGTTGGCTGATGGGGTCTCCTTATGCTGGGGGTTATGACTATCTCCCCCTGCCCCCTGCCTCTGCCTGTTGGGCTGAGGGGTCTCTCCATGCTGGGGGTTATGACTATCTCCCCCTGCCCCCTGCCTCTGCCTGTTGGGCTGAGGGGTCTCTCCATGCTGGGGATTATGACTATCTCCCCCTGCCCCCTGCCTCTGCCTGTTGGGCTGAGGGGTCTCTCCATGCTGGGGGTTATGACTATCTCCCCCTGCCCCCTGCCTCTGCCTGTTGGGCTGAGGGGTCTCTTCGTGCTGGGGGTTATGACTATCTCCCCCTGCCCCCTGCCTTTGCCTGTTGGGCTGAGGGGTCTCTTCGTGCTGGGGGTTATGACTATCTCCCCCTGCCCCCTGCCTTTGCCTATTGGCTGGTGGGGTTTTTCCTGCCGTCTTTCTATTCTTGTCTTTTGACTTTGTATCTATCATTTTATGGAAATGAGTTCGTGTCCCTTGTCCATTGTTTGCTTTCTGTTTTTCTCGGATTGAGCCTGTGTTTTTTCCGGTTAGCAGAACTTTCTGGTGACTGATGAGGAGTAAGAGGCCAGTACGTATGGGAGTGGTTACTTCCGGGACCGGATCTTCGATTGCAAAAAGATCGGTTTTCTATGGTGCGGGGAGGTGTTCTCTAACTGAAGGTAAGGGTGGTGACGTTGGGGTGTTATCTTCTTTCTATATTGATGCCCCCCAATCGAAGGTCCGGGAGCCGTCATTTCCTCCCTCTCTGTTTGGTGAGTTCTTGAGCAGCTGAGTTTCCTTAGTGTATATTGGTATTTACTCTGTGCTTTGTTATAGGTAGACTTCGTCTTCCGCGTCTGAGTCGGAAGGAGCTGTCTCGTCCGCCT
The DNA here is from genome assembly GCA_036873135.1 of Clarkia xantiana subsp. parviflora. NCBI lineage: Eukaryota > Viridiplantae > Streptophyta > Magnoliopsida > Myrtales > Onagraceae > Clarkia > Clarkia xantiana. The sequence goes on from JAPTYO010000001.1 coordinate 18,050,251, forward strand.
GTTGATGGAATTGTTGGGTCTGAGTGGGCGCCTTATTATGGGCGTGGGTCTCGTTTTGACAATCAATCTTCTTTGCAAACTCCTGAGGTTGGAGTTCGTGTTCTGCAGTCTGCTGTTCCTCCTGTTGATCGTGTGTCCCTCTCCAAAGGGTCGGATGCAACTTATGAGTTGTCTCGTGATGTGTTGGCTCGTTATGCTCCTGTAATGTTATTAACCGTTTTATCCTTTGGCATACTGCTTCTCCATGCGTTATCCGTCTCATCTTTTGTTTTGGTTGCAGGGTATGGCCGACCTTGTTAATTTATCCACCCTTGCTATTCATCTTGCTGAGGAGAGGAAGGTGTACGAGGACATTTGTGTCTCCCTTAATTCCCGTCTTATTAGCTATTTGGAGCATAGTCGTATTACTGATTTGCGGTGCCGAGACTTGGAGGGTCGCATTGCTCTTCTCAATGAAGAGGTTGAGGCGTTGAAACAAAGGTCTTATCGTGATGAGACACTTCGTGCTGCTGAGTTAGTCTCTCTGGAGGAAATGTTTCGTATGGAGGCGAAAGAGTGTGCCATTGCTGAGTATAAGGCCTCTTCCGCTTATCAGGCTGCTATGGACGTTCGCTGCTCTGTGGCTAAACGTATTTCCTTTAAGGAGATTCTTGAACGGATTCACATGATTGCTCCCGACTTTCCTTTCTCTCGTCTTGGTGATTTGTCAGACTTTGCACTTAAGCATATTGCGAAGGTAAAGGAATAGTATCCCTATCTATTGTGGTAGTCTCATGTGCTTGTGAGTTGTGGTTGTCTTTAGAGTTTAAAACTCCACCTTTCTTAGTGTTGCCATCTTTGTCTGATACACTTGTTTATATTCGTTGTATATATGGCCGTGTGCTTATATCTCTTCTCATGATGTCCCCCTATGCCTTGTGTATGGCTCTTTGGGTATGGACCCTTTCATTGGTGTGTTTCCTTTACTTATCCTTCTTTCGTGCTTTCCTTCTTGCCTTACCTGCCATTTCATAAAGAAAAAAACATTACTTGTTCTTCATATTACTTTACTTAGAAATTTCTTTCTCATGTTACCCTTCCGAGCATGGTATCCTTCTGAGCATGGTGTCCTTTCAAACATGGTATCCTTTCAAACATGGTATCCTTTCAAACATGGTGTGATTATCTCTTCTGATACCCCTTACACGGTATACGTTGTACTGTTAGACCAAAGATACGCTCTTGGTGGGCGTCGAAATCTTTTCACGAGACAGGCTCTCGGACGGCGCTTAACGTTTCACAGGATAGGCTCCCGGAGGGCACAGGTTAGTCCACCGATACCTTCTTGACGGGTGTCAAACTGTTCACGAGACAGGCTCTCGGACGGCACTTAACGTTTCGCAGGATAGGCTCCCGGAGGGCTCAGGTTAGACCAAAGATACGCTCTTGGTGGGCGTCGAACTGGTAGTTTGAAATCTACCTCAAGATACGCTCTTGGGGGCGTCGAACTGGTAGTGTTTTTTCTACCTCAAGATACGCTCTTGGGGGCGTCGAATCTGGTAGGTTGCAAATCTACCTCAAGATACGCTCCTGGGGGCGTCGAATTCGTAGTTTTTGGAAACCACTCTCAAGATACGCTCTTGGTGCGTCGAGGTCGTAGTGTAATAACTACTCTCAAGATACGCTCTTGGGGGCGTCGAAGGTTGTAGTATGAACACTACTCTCAAGATACGCTCTTGGGGGCGTCGAAGTTCGTAGTTTTTGGAAACCACTCTCAAGATACGCTCTTGGTGCGTCGAAGGTCGTAGTATAATAACTACTCTCAAGATACGCTCTTGGGGGCGTCGAAGGTCGTAGTATGAACACTACTCTCAAGATACGCTCTTGGGGGCGTCGAATGTCGTAGTACGAAGACTACTCTCAAGATACGCTCTTGGGGGCGTCGAAGGTTGTTGACTTGAAGTCATATCTGTGTAAGGATAACTTGGTGATTGTAACATCACATTCACTGGTAAATGCTTTTGAATAACTACTGCTCTCTTAGGAGCATTCATGTTTTTGTACACTCGGGATGCCTTGGTGCACCAAGACATCCTTTGTAGGAAATTGAAGATAGTTGTAGAGTTGGAGTAACTTCGTGAGTTCTCCTTCTCAAGAGTTATTTTTTGAAAAGCTTGTAAAGCTAAAACGCGTAAAATGTGTAATATGAAACTAAGGATATGGTCTTTTGCTTGTGCTTTCTTCTTATACGTAGTACTTCTTTAGGTGCTCTCCACTGAAGGTGTTTGTGGAGATATACCCCTCCCCATCTTCGAGGCGGTACGCGTTTACGTAGGGAACTGACGCTATCTTGTATGGTCCTTCCCACTTTGGAGATAATTTTCTGACTTGGTCTAAGTGTGAGAACTCATTCCTTCTTAGTACTAGTTCTCCTACGTGGAATTGTCTCTCCTTGACTTGGCGGTTGTAGTATCTTGCTGAGACAAGGCGCATTCGTGTCTGTGCTTCTTCTGAATTCCACCTTTTGTCCTCCACCATGTCTAAATCTAAAAGTCTCGCCTTGTTGTTCTCATGCTCCTCAAAGTACTTGGTTCTCAGTGATTGTACAGCTATTTCTGCTGGTGCCACCGCCTCGGTTCCGTACACTAGACCAAATGGCGTTTCTCCTGTGGATATCTTTGGTGTTGTCCGCACTGCCCATAGAACATTTTCCAGCTCATCTACCCAACTTCCCTTGGTGGCGTGGAGTCGTTTCTTTAGGCCATCTAACACTATCTTGTTTGCCGATTCTACCTGTCCGTTTGTCTGAGGGTGCTTTACCGATGCGAAACGGTGATCTATACTCAGTCTTTCGCAATACCACTGCAATTTCTTGCTCTTGAACTGTGGGCCATTGTCACTTATTATTGCTTTTGGCACCCCATACCTCGAGACAATGTGAGATTGGATGAAGTTGACGACTTGGTCGTCTGTTGTCTTCCCCATTGCCTTTGCTTCTATCCACTTGGAGAAGTAGTCTATTGCAACAATTATGCAAGTCTTCTGACCTTTTGTTTTTGGTAGGGGGCCTATCAAATCAATCCCCCATTGTGCGAAAGGCCAGGCTCCTGAGATGGAGCTTAGCTTTGCTGGTGGGGCTGTTATATTTCTGGAGTACCTTTGGCAGTGATCACATTTTTGTACCAAGTCTGCTACTTCTTTGCTCAATGATGGCCAATAGTATCCTAGGTTGTAAACCTTTCGGCTTATTGACCTTGCTCCTTCATGGCACCCCGCCTCTCCCTCATGGAGCTCTGCAAGTACCCTCTCTGTTTCTGGGTATGCTATGCATTTGAGGAAAGGTGTGGAGTATCCTTTCTTGTAGAGCTCATTGTCCATCACTGCGTAATTCCTAGCCATCCTTTCAATCTTGACTGCTTCCACCTTATCTTTTGGGAGCTTTCCTTCCATGATGTATTGTCTCATTGGTGTCATCCAGAATTCTGCTTCATCTATTGCTAGAACCTCCATTTGTTCTATCACTGATTGCATTCTTTGCTCCACGAAGTGAACCTCTTTGCCTGCTTCTGCCCCTAAGGCTAGTTTACTTAAGGCGTCTGCCTCTTGGTTTTGTTCTCTTGGGACAGACTCAATGTCGAAGCTTTGGAAGCTCTTTATTAGGTCCTTGGCTTGCTGCAAGTATCTCTGCATGTTTTCGGACTTTGCAGTGTAGATTCCTTTCACTTGGTTGACAACTAGTTGAGAATCACACTTGACCCTTAAATGCTTTGCCCCTACTCCTTTGGCTATTCTCAGGCCAGTTATTAGTGCTTCGTATTCAGCCTCATTGTTTGTTGCCTTAAAGGTTAGTGCCATGGCATAGCGCATAGGTGTATCGCTGTTTGGTGGGTATAGTAAGAGGCCTGCGCCTGACCCTCCTCCGTTGGATGACCCATCAGTATGCATCTCCCATAATTCTTCTGATTGTGTCTCCTGACTACTACTTGCCTCGCATGTAGTTTTGACTTCTCCCAAGTCTTCGCCCGGATTAATTCCAGTGAATTCGGCGATAAAATCCGCTAGAGCTTGACCCTTTATGGCTGTTCTTGGGGCGAAATGAATGCGAAACTCACTTAGCTCGATTGCCCATTTGGTCAGTCTTCCCGATGTGTCTGGTCTCTGCAGGAGGTGTTTCAATGGTTGGTCTGTGAGGACTGTTACTTCATGCCCATGAAAATACGGTCTCAACTTTCTTGCTGATACAATCAGTGCATAGAGGTACTTTTCTATTGGCAAGTAGTTGATCTCATACTTTGCCAATGTTTTGCTTACGAAGTATACTGGCAATTGTGTAGCGTTTTCCTCTTTGATTAGTACTGAGCTAACTGCCACGTTGCTCACTGAGATGTAGAGGTAGAGGGGCTCCCCTGGTATAGGCTTTGCTAGGGGTGGTAGTGTCTTCAGATGTTGTTTGAGTTGCTGGAAGGCTTCCTCACATCTCGGTGTCCACTCAAATTTCTTGTTTGCCCTTAGTACCTCAAAGAAGGGTAATGCCTTGTCTCCTATTTTGGATAGGAATCTGTTAAGGGCTGCCAACCTCCCGTTCAGCCGTTGAACCTCTTTGTGCTTCGTTGGTGATTGCATTTCTTCAATTGCTTGAAGTTTTTCGGGGTTTACCTCTATGCCTCGCTGGCTTACCATGAAGCCTAAGAACTTTCCTGACTGCACCCCAAATGCGCACTTTTTTGGGTTTAGACGGACTTGATATTGCCTCATCCTTTCAAATGTTGAGCGAAGGTTTTCCACATGGTCCTTCTTCTCTTTAGATTTGACTATCATGTCGTCCACATACGCCTCCATTGTCTTCCCTATCATGTCCCCAAAGATTTTGTTGACCATTCTTTGGTATGTTGCTCCAGCATTTATGAGTCCGAAAGGCATCACTGTGTAATGGTATATCTCGCTATTAGCGTAGAATGCTGTGTGGGGGGCGTCCTCAGGGGCCATTTTTATCTGGTTATATCCTGAGTATGCGTCCATGAAGCTCATTAGTTGGTGACCCGATGTTGCATCCACTAACTGATCTATTCTTGGTAGCGGATATGAGTCCTTTGGGCATGCCTTGTTTAGGTCCCGGTAGTCAATACACATTCTCCAACTTCCTCCCGGCTTCTTTACCAGTACTGGGTTTGCCACCCATGTCTGGAATCTGATTTCCTTGATGAACTTTGCCTTTAGTAGCTTTTCTACTTCTTCTTGAATAGCTATCTTTTTATTGCCTCCCATTGGTCTCACCTTCTGTGTTGTTGGCCGCGTTGCCGCGTCTATGTTGAGCCTATGTGAGATCACATCTTCTGATATCCCTGGCATATCGCTCGGTGACCAGGCGAACAAATCCTTGTACTCCCTTAGTAAGGCGACTAGATGGTTCTCCTCTTCCTGAGATAAGGCAGTTCCAATTTTAGCCTTCCTATCGGGTTCTTCTATGAGTATCTCTTTTAGTTCCTCCATGGGGGCTGGCCTTCCATGATCTTCTCTTGGGTCCTCGTCTACTAGTAGGACTTCTCTTGTTTTCTTCCTTTTGCCTAGTGCAATCCTTGCACATTTCCGTGCTACCTTCTGGTTACCCTTTACTTCCCCTATCCCTTGGTCTGTGGGGAATTTTACTTTCTGATACAGCGTTGATGGTACCATACCCCACTTGTTGATTGTAGTGGTACCTAGGACCCCATTGTACTCCTCCATGTCTTCTGTAATGAAGAATGGGACATCAATCTTTAGCTGCCTCTGGCCTGTGCCCAGTGTCACAGGTAGTGTGATTGCCCCCAGTGGGTATGTTGGCTCTCCTGAAAATCCTACCAAGGGGGAGTAAACCTGTTTTATGCTACTTGGCCTAACTCCTAGTATGTTGAGGACCTTCTTGCTAATGATGTTGGGTGAGCTTCCACTGTCTATTAGGATTCTCCCAATGTCCATATCAGTGATCTTCATTGTTATGACCAGGGCATCCTTGTTGTCTGGTAACACATGCTCCATGTCTCTTCTTGAAAATTCTATTATGTCTTCTTTCTTTTCCTTTGGTTGTTCTTCTTTTGGCTTAGGAGTCCCTAACTCTGCCATATATGCTTCTCTGGCATTTGCTGACTCTCCTCCAGCTCCATACCCTCCATGGATGACATATACGCTTGCCATCTTGCTAGTGATAGTTAGGCTTTCTGTCCGAAGCCCGCAGACGGCGCCAAGTGTTAAGTTATGGGATCTCAGTCAACGGGGTGTCGGCTTTAATCCCACTCCTTGTAGGGGGGTGTGTGTGATCCGGTCTTCTCAAGTCGCCTTGTCTTTTCCTATGTCCTTCTTCCGTTCCTTCTTCCCTTGGTTCCTTCTCTTCTTCTCTCCCTTTGCCCTGCAAAAGGGGCAATACCAGACACGGAGGAGGGGGGGGTGGTGCCTGGTGAACCCTCTCCGATGCCTAAGTCAGAACTATACTTCTAGAGAGATAAAGCTAGAGAGATGTCAGAGCTAAATTATCCAAATAGCCAAGATGTCCAAATGAGTTGTGAAGGTGGGGTATTTATAGGCAACGGTGTCATTAAGGTGGCTTAATGACATCGTTAACCTCTAAACACAATTAATTAACCTTTAAGCATATAATTAAGACCTTAGGATTCGGAGGAGGTAGGCGGAGTGGGCCGAGCATGGGCGTCTGAGAGGGGTGTCGGGACCCTTGGGGGGGGGAGGAAACCGACCCCCGAGGGTAGGGGTTGGGTGAGGGCACCCAACCCCTCCTAGGGAGGGTGGGGTTGGTCAACCCCATCCCTCCTAGGAGGGATCGGGTCAGCCGACCCGATCTCTCCTAGGAGAGATCGGGTTGGCCAACCCGATCTCTCCTAGGAGAGATCGGGTTGGCCGACCCGATCTCTCCTAGGAGAGATCGGGTTGGTCCACCCGATCTCCCCTAGGGGAGATCGGGTCGGCTGACCCGATCTCTCCTAGGGGAGGTCGGGTGTGGCCACCCGACCTCACCTAGGTGAGTCCTTCATTGTCGGACGGGCGCTTCGGCCCCGTCCGAGCCGTCGGTGTTCTCGCGAAGTGTCCGGGTTGAAGTTTCGATTTGCAATCATAAATGGGACGATAAAAATACAACGGTTCGGAAGTCAACGGGTTCAAATTGGGCGTATATCCATCAGTCCTGTTTTGATCCTGAACTAATTTGAGGAGGACCATATTCAAATGGTCTTAGATGGTCCTAGTCAGTCCTAGGACAATGACTATTTTTTTGTCACCCTACCCCGCACCATACAAAAATAACACCAACTTATCACTGCTTTGAATTCATTATTCCTCTTCATCAGTCTTTACAGATTCATCGTTTTTTTTTTCCAGCTTTTTCAGTTTTTTACATTCTTCACCTAAAGCCTCCTCTACATTGGAGTAATGGTTCTTCAATCAACTAATAAATCCGCCTTAGAAACCCCCGACAAGCTTATAGACATAGTCAATGTTGTCTTTAATGGTGGCTATTTGAATATTTAAGTAATTTTTTCAGCACATTTTGATATTTAGAATTTCTTAATTGGTATTTGGATAAAAAATTATACTATTTGCCCCATTACCTCAGGGTAATACTAAATGAATTTAAGTCTTAAGTTTGATTGTGGAGTTACGCCTATTTCAGGATCGTCCAATTTCAATTTCGTAATATTCTATTTAACCATCCATTATTGTTATTTATCATTGAAGAAGTGATAAAATGTATTGAATTGACCTAATTGTATTACAATAGGAATCTATTATAAGAATTGCAATGCTTGACAAATTAGGTCACGCCTTATACTGCTTCGTTAAAAAAATTATGCTCGTTGTAGCTGATGCTTTGATACCATGAAGAAGTGATAAATTGTATTGAATTGACAGAATTATATAACAATAGGAATTGAGAATATATACATGAATTATAAGTAAGGAAATAGGAAGTAACTATATTACAAGATACAAAGTAATCAAACAATATATACTATTAAGAAAAATATTTATTCATAGTATATCTTATTAATAAAACCTTATTTTCCTAACCAATATTCCTAATAATTATATTATTATTTTACCATTTAGTTTGCAGACTTACCCTTTTTATACACTGTCTCTCGAAAAGTGAGTTTGTTAATTTTCAGTTTTCACCACAAAAGAAAACTCTTTATGGCTTTCTGCTATAATATGAGACAGACAACTAACTACATAAATGAAAATTTGTATTAGTTATTCTCAGTGTTATCAGAATCGGACTGGAGGACGAACCGGTCAGGGAACCGGTTACCGGTTCGGGTGGTTCGATCCGGTTCAAATCCGGTCCGACCAGTTTTTAGGGTGCTCTATTATGTGCCTTCTCTGTAGCTGCTCCTCGGCGGCGCGTTCTTCGTTTCCAGGGTGGTTTGCCAGTTTAGCAAATTTCGCAGCTCAGATAGAGATCCTGGTATGGTGGTTATGATGTGAGCTTCAAACCTGGTACCAAACACATTCAAGCTCACCGTCGATTAGCAAGTTTCGCAGCTCGGACAGAGATCCTGGTATGGGGCCTGAGAGATGATTCAAGTCCAGGGTTAGAGAATTTAGCGCCGAGCAATTCGAAATCTCTAATGGGGTCTTACAACTCAATATATTACCACCCAAACTGAGCCGAGAGAGATCTACAACAACAAGGATAGGACCTGCAAGTGATTTCGACATCAGTTCAAGAGAGAGAGAAATCGACGGGAAAGGATCTGCAAGAGAATTCAACCTCAGTTCAAGAACTTCAAGATAAGAGCAGTTGGCGAGGACCAGAAAGATTCACATACAAAGAAAGAATCTGATGACGACGAGGCTGGTGGCGAAGGGTGGTGTTGGATCACGGGCGAAGCTCCGCTACGTCCTTGACGGAAAGCTCTGGACTCCTGGGCTCCGCGTAATCCTGCAAAAGGGGATGACCTGGGTGGTGACCCAGAATCCCTCTCCGATGCTTAAATGAGTATGTGATCAATGGGTGGTAAGCCAAAAGTCTAAGTTCGTATTAGATGATTAGCCTTTTCTGAGGTAACTTCCTCCTTTATATAGGAGGGGAAGTTACTCAGTTACCTGTGGCCATGATTGGTCGTTTTGCCCGTGATTCCGTGTATCTCGTTACGATTCCGTAGATTTCGCCCCACGCTCCGCGTATCTTACCCATACTCCGCGTATCTCGGGCACGCCCTGCGTATCTCGGGGGGCTTATCTATATCTTTAACCGTCTCCCACTACTCTATCTAGTAGGCGGGTTTCTCGGTCTTATCCTCTGATCACAAGTCTCGACTCCCGTCGGGGACTCCAGAGTTGTCTCATTCTAGATCACCACCCAGGACCTTCAGTCTCTACGAGACAGGTCCAGCCTCTGCGGGGCTTTATTATCGGGGCCTTCACTAAGGCATATCGGGGCCTACTCAGAGGCTTCTCATCGGGAGCATTCAGCTCATACATCGGGACCGCTAAAGTCGGGACCCTTCGTGCTGGGCCTCTGGGCCTTCTAGGCTTTTCACGAGGCCCACTGGACCTACTCGCCGTCCATTGGCTGTTAACGGGGCTAGCGATTACATCGGAACCCATCATTTGCCCCCAAGACATGGGGTACTTTTAGTTCGTCATGTCTTTTAATTCAGCTCTTCTGACCTCGTTTTCGGAGGTTTTTGTTTTTATACCTTCCAATACCACCGTTGGAGGCCTTTGTTTTCATACCTTCCGATACCACCGTCGGAGGCTTTTGTTTTCATACTTTCCGATACCACCGTCGGAGGCTTTTGTCTTCGTACCTCCCGATACTGCCGTCGGAGGCTTTTGTCTTCAATCCTCTTGATATGTTAATCGAAGGCTTTTACCTTGCGCACAATTGTCGAATGACAGAGTTTCTCACTCATGACTGTCTTGGGCCCACTGGACTCTCTGGGCAGTTGCCAAATCCGAGGAGACTCCTCGGTTACTCCACCACTTAAGGTTTCTCGTCCATGCCGTTCAAGGCGATTTCATACGTCTCTCGCGACGTTTTTCTCGGGACTTTACCACTTAAGGTTTCTCGTCCAATCGGGACTTCACCACTTAAGGTTTCTCGTCTAATCGGGACTTCACCACTTAAGGTTTCTCGTCCAATCGGGACTTTACCACTTAAGGCTTCTCGTCCAAAACCAGAACTTCACCACTTAAGGCTTCTTGTCCAAAATCAGGACTTCACCACTTAAGGCTTCTTGTCCAAGATCAGGACTTCACCACTTAAGGCTTCTCGTCCATAATCGGGACTTCACCACTTAAGGCTTCTCGTCCAAAATCAGGACTTCAACACTTAATGTTTCTCGTCCCTGCCTTTCAAGGCCATTTTCTTATCCCTGCGCCTCTACCGGACGGCTTAATCGTACCCTTTAAGGCTTTTTGCCGCATCATATAGACGACTTACGCGGACCTGTTAAGGCTTTTCCGTACCCGTTAAGGCTTTTGGTCGCATCATATAGACGACTTACGCGGACCCATCAGGGCCTTTTCGTACCTAGGCTTTTGGTTGCATCATATAGACGACTTACATGTACCCCGTAGGGCTTTTGTCCGTACCCGTTAAGGCTTTTGGCCGCATCATATAGACGACTTACGCATACCTCGTAAGGTTTTTTATCGTAGCTCGGAAGGCTTTTCGTCGCGCCCTTCAGGACGTCTTAATCGGATTGATAGATAACTTGCGCCATTCGCGGAGACTTAATATCAAACATGATACTTCTTCAAGTGTTCGCCACTGAAGGAATGCTTCAACGTCTTGCCATCAAGGTCCTCTAGCCTGTATGCATTGGGGGCTGGCATCCCTACGATCTTGTAAGGTCCCTCCCATTTTGGCGATAGTTTGTTGATCCGATCTTGGTGAACGAACTCGTTCCTCCGCCAGACAAGTTCTCCCACGAAGAATTGTCGGGACTTGACACGCCGATTGCAATATCGAGCTGTTGCCAGACGCATCCGAGCCTGGACTTCATCAGCCTTCCATCTCTTTTCCTCGAGTAAGTCTAAGTCTAGACGTCTCATTTCCTCGTTTGTCAGAGGCTCGTAATATTTCGCGCGATGGGACGCCACCGCTATTTCCACGGGAGCGACTGCCTCCGTGCCATAGACCAGGCCAAACGGAGTTTCTCCTGTTGATTGCTTGGGTTTTGTTCTCACAGCCCATAACACATTCTCGAGCTCATCCAGCCAATGGCCCTGCAAAGCATAGACTCTCTTCTTCAAGCCGTCCATCACGGTCTTGTTGGCTGACTCTACCTGGCCATTGGTCTGGGCGTGACGGACTGACGCGGTCCGATGCTCAATGTTTAATTCTTCCAGGTATTCCTTCAACTGAGCCCCATTGAACGGAGGTCCGTTGTCGCTGATCAATACTCGCGGGATCCCGTACCGGGATATGATTTGAGTCTGAAGGAACTTGAGGATCTGCTGCCCCGTCGTTCTAGCCAATGCTTTGGCCTCTATCCACTTTGAGAAGTAGTCGATAGCCACGAGTAAGTATTTGCACTGACCTCTTGCTTGAGGAAGTGGTCCCACCAAGTCAATTCCCCATTGCGCAAAGGGCCATGCACTTCTGATGGGCGTTAGGTCCGCGGCGGGGGCCACGATATTCGGGGCGTACCTCTGGCATGCATCACAGGATCGGACCATTGCGGTTGCTTCTTTGTTCATCGAGGGCCAGTAGTAGCCTAAGTTCAGTGCTTTCCTCACTAGAGATCGGGCTCCTTCATGGCAGGCCGCAACTCCTTCATGTAGCTCCCTCAAGATCCGATTTGTGTCGGGTTCTGCTACGCATTTTAGAAAAGGCTTTACGTACCCTTTTTTGTACAACTGGTTCTCCACCATTGCATAGTTGTCCGCAATCCGCCGCAACCTGACAGCTGCCACTTTGTCATCGGGGAGTACCCCCGTAGTTAGGTACGTGATCATCGGGGTCATCCAAGTGGGCTTCTCCTCTTCCTCCGATCCTGTCTCAATAGCACAGACCTCCACCGGGTCAATGTTTGAGATGATCACCTTTTCTAGGAAATGCACCTTCCGATTCTCCTCGGGGGCCACTCCCAGGGCAAACTTGCTCAAGGCATCCGCTTCCGCGTTCTCTTCCCTCGGGATCGCCTCGATATCAAAGCTTTTGAAGCTTCCCTTCAAAGTCTGCACCTCATGCAAATATTTCTTCATCGTCGGGCTTTTAGCCTCATAGTTCCCCTGGACTTGATTTACAACCAAGCTAGCATCGCACTTCACTTTTAAATGGTCGACCCCCGTACCCTTGGCAATCTTAAGGCCTGTGATGAGAGCCTCATATTCTGCTTCGTTGTTGGTGGCTTTGAATGTCAACGCCAGGGCATACCGTAAGGGCTCACCTCCACCGGGCGGTATCAACACGAATCCTGCCCCCGAGCCTTCTACACTCGATGAACCATCAGTGTACATCTCCCACGTATTCTCCTCATTTGGTTGTTCTGGCTGCTGTTCTGTTGTCGGGACTCCCTCCATGGCTGCCCCCTCTGCGGGACCCGTTACTTCCAGATCGGGTGCCGTAGACTCAGCTATAAAATCTGCCAATGCCTGGCCCTTAATAGCGGTTCTCGGAGCGAAATGAATGCGGAACTCCGTCAGCTCGATGGCCCATTTTACCAATCTCCCCGACGCCTCCGGTCGGTTCAAGAAGTGTTTCAAGGGCTGATTAGTCAATACCGTGACTTCATGGGCATGGAAGTAAGGTCGCAGTTTTCGAGCGGCAATAATCAACGCAAAGAGATACTTCTCAATGGCGGGATAATTTATTTCAGACTTGGCAAATGCCTTGCTTACATAATAGATAGGCACTTGGTTTCCCTTGACAATCTTAATCAAAACAGAACTAACAGCCACATCAGAAACAGCCAAATAGAGATAGAGCGGCTCGCCTGGAACTGGTTTCGCCAACGGCGGAAGGGTGCGGAGGTGCTGTTTTAGTGCCTGGAACGCCTCCTCACACTTGTCGGTCCACTCGAACTTCTTGTTGGCCCTCAGCACATCAAAAAATGGCATAGCTCGATCACTCGCCTTGGATAGAAAGCGATTCATCGCGGCCAACCGGCCATTCAGCACCTGGACCTCCCGATGATTCTTCGGGGACTGCATCTCCTTGATTGCTCGCAGCTTCTCAGGGTTCACCTCGATTCCTCTCTGGCTCACCAGGAACCCTAGGAACTTCCCCGAGTTCACCCCAAAAGCACATTTGTCGGGGTTCAGTCGGACCTGATGGAACTTCATCCGCTCAAATGCCGCCGCCAAATTCTGGACATGGTTTCCCGCCTGTCGGGACTTCACCAGCATGTCGTCCACATATGCCTCCATGGTTTTCCCCAGCATGTCCCCGAACAGCTTGTTCACCATCCTCTGGTAAGTTGCTCCGGCATTGATCAATCCGAAGGGCATCACGTCATAATGATAGACATCACTGTCAGCATAGAAGGCCGTATGGGGGGCATCCTCCTTCGCCATCTTAATCTAGTTGTACCCAGAGTACGCGTCCATGAAGCTCAGCAGCTCATGTCCCGATGTAGCATCCACTAACTGGTCAATCCTCGGGAGCGGGTAACAGTCCTTCGGGCAGGCTTTGTTCAGGTCACGGAAATCGACGCACATCCGCCACTTTCCGTTACTCTTTCGCACCAGCACTGGGTTAGCCACCCAAGTCTGGAATCGGAGCTTCTTGATGAATCCAGCATCGAGTAGCCTGCCCACCTCCTGCTGGATCGCGATCCTCTTGTCCGCACCCATCGGACGCCTTCTCTGCGCGATAGGCTTGATCGCGGGGTCTATCTTCAGTTCGTGCACTATCACGTCGGGGCTGATTCCTGGCATATCACTTGGGGACCAGGCAAATAGCTCCTTAAACTCCTTCAAGAGCTCGATCAACTCTCGGGCTCTTTCATCCGACAAAGCAGAGCCGATTTTCACCCTCCTCTGAGGTCCATCGATTTCCACTTCCTTCAAATCTTCCATGGGGGCAGGACGCCCATACTCCTCTCGAGGATCAGTATCCGTCTGGAGAATAGTCATGGTCTCCCTCCTTCTTCGTCGGGTGGCATTAACGTAACATTTCCGCGACGTCACCTGGTCACCCTTGACCTCTCCAACTCCGTTATCAGTCGGGAACTTCATCTTCTGGTGGACGGTTGAGGCGACTGCCATAAGAGGGTTGATAGTGGTCCTCCCGATGATCGCGTTATATGCCCCCGCAGACTCCACCACAACGAAATCCACGTTTCGCCTCTCCATCTTCCAGCCACTACCAAACTCTACTGGTAAGGTAATCATTCCCAACGGGTAGGAAGTGGAGCCAGAGAATCCCACCATCGGGAAGTCCACCTGCGTCAGATCCTTCTTCGTCTTTCCCATGGCTTCCAGAGCATCCATGAAAAGAAAATCGGAGGAGCTCCCTCCATCTATCAGGATCCGCTTCATCTCGAATCCATCCACATCCAGAGTCACGACCAGGGCGTCTTCGTGAGGGCTCTCCACGCCAACTAGATCCTTCGCTGAAAAAGAAATCTCCATCTCCTCCTTCAGGGTCCACGACCGGGACCTTTTCCCCAACACCACCGCGGCAGATATGCGCGAGGCATAGTTCTCTCTGGAAGCGGAGGTATCACCTCCCGCTGCCATTCCTCCATGGATGACGTTGATAGTTCCCCGCCTCTCCTTGCGGGCACCTGATCCTGAAGCCTCATGCTCGACCTTCTTTTTCTTCGGGGACCGGTCACGGGACTTGGAACGGGATCGGGACCGACTTCTGGAACGGGATCGGCACCGTCCCTTCCCGACGAACTCTTTCAGCTTCCCCTTCTGGATCAGCTTCTCAATCTCCTTCTTCAGCTCCCGACAGTTCTCAGTGTCGTGACCATTAGCCCGATGGTAGCGACAGTAACGGTCCGGGCGGCCTCCTAGAAATTCGCCTTCTTTCCTCGGGGGATACCGGACGAGACCCTGTCGGTCCATCACAGCTAGCACAGAGGCCATCGAGCTGTTGATGGGGGTGACCCGACCTTCACGATTATCCTTCTTCGGAGGACGTCTGTCCTCCCTCTTCTCGGGGCGACCACGGTTCCTATTTCCCTCCGTCTTGTCGCTCCCCTTGCGATCCTCCGACAGCTTGGACGACGGCTTTCCTCTTCCCGTCCTCGGGGGATCGAGCTCTCCCGCAGCGATCTTCGACTCCTGGACGTCGATTTGCTGTTTCACCCTCGCCTGCAGGGCTTCCATACTCCATATAGCCTTCGCGACTACACTGTGCATCAGGTCGGAGCCATACGGAGCACTCAGGTTCCGCAGGAAAGTGCGGATCATCTCTCCCTCTGAGATTTCTTCATCAATCTCCGCAGCGCTGGCAGTGAACCGTTGGTAATAATACGCCAACGATTCGTCGGGTCTCTGCACCACCTGGGTTAGGGTCCTCACGCTTTTCAGGAGGCGTCTCCGACCTTGGTACTGTTTGATAAAGCGGTCGTGCATATCAGCCCAGCACGTGATACTCCCTGGCGGAAGGCTGAAGAACCAAGTCATGGCCCTTTCTCCCAGAGTTATCGGGAACAACGAGCATATGAGATCTTCGTTTGAAGTCCTACCCATGCAAGCCTGAACATGCCTCTGTACATGGCGGACTGGGTCTCCTTCCCCATCGTATTCTTTGATTGTCGGGATGCCTATCCCGGGCGGAGCGACGGTGTCGATCAATCGCGGTACGAAAGGATGACTGGACCGATCCCTCAGCTCGGACGTCATCTGCTTTTGGTCACCCATGTAGATGCTAACAATCTTTACCACCTGGTCAGCGGTGAGTGGACCATTCAGGGGGATGGTCCTATTCTGCACCGGTCCTGGGCCGTCAACCACGAATTTCTCGGAATGCATAGGTTTTTTACCCTTGTCCCGGGGCGGAACCTCTTGCATTTCCTGTTCTTCTGGGGCCACCCTCGGTGGGGGTGGCGGCAACTCCTCTTGCGGGGGCAACTCCTCTGCTCTCCGGGTGGCCTCTCTCTTGTCCAGCAAGGCTTCCATGGCAGCCAGGAACATCGGCATAGCCTCCGCTACTGCCTTGGCCAACTCCAAGTTCGAAGACGACCCTTCTTCCCTTCGCGGGACACCTCCAGCTCCAGGGCCCACCGGGTTTGGTGGAGCATCATCTTCCTCCCTACGAGGGACCTCTTGCCTGTTCCTTTCAGCGTCTCGGACTGAGACCTCATCACCTTGCCCCCCCTGTCTGAGAAAGAGCAGGGTTCTCACCTTGTTCAACAACGCGTTCCGGCAACGGGGAATTCACAGTTCCCGCGGGACGAGAACTGCCAGCCTGAACTTGTTTCCTCTTGCCACCACCGGCCATTGATCTGGTAGAAGCTATCTTGACTTTTCGTAAGTTCCCACAGACGGCGCCAATGTTGGATCACGGGCGAAGCTCCGCTACGTCCTTGACGGAAAGCTCTGGACTCCTGGGCTCCGCGTAATCCTGCAAAAGGGGATGACCTGGGTGGTGACCCAGAATCCCTCTCCGATGCTTAAATGAGTATGTGATCAATGGGTGGTAAGCCAAAAGTCTAAGTTCGTATTAGATGATTAGCCTTTTCTGAGGTAACTTCCTCCTTTATATAGGAGGGGAAGTTACTCAGTTACCTGTGGCCATGATTGGTCGTTTTGCCCGTGATTCCGTGTATCTCGCCACGATTCCGTAGATTTCGCCCCACGCTCCGCGTATCTTACCCATACTCCGCGTATCTCGGGTACGCCCTGCGTATCTCGGGGGCTTATCTATATCTTTAACCGTCTCCCACTACTCTATCTAGTAGGCGGGTTTCTCGGTCTTATCCTCTGATCACAAGTCTCGACTCCCGTCGGGGACTCCAGAGTTGTCTCATTCTAGATCACCACCCAGGACCTTCAGTCTCTACGAGACAGGTCCAGCCTCTGCGGGGCTTTATTATCGGGGCCTTCACTAAGGCATATCGGGGC
This sequence comes from Clarkia xantiana subsp. parviflora, assembly GCA_036873135.1. NCBI lineage: Eukaryota > Viridiplantae > Streptophyta > Magnoliopsida > Myrtales > Onagraceae > Clarkia > Clarkia xantiana. Next base: position 18,067,246 of record JAPTYO010000001.1, read on the forward strand.
CTACTCAGAGGCTTCTCATCGGGAGCATTCAGCTCATACATCGGGACCGCTAAAGTCGGGACCCTTCGTGCTGGGCCTCTGGGCCTTCTAGGCTTTTCACGAGGCCCACTGGACCTACTCGCCGTCCATTGGCTGTTAACGGGGCTAGCGATTACATCGGAACCCATCAGGTGGTGGCGAGACTGGCGGAATCTGATGACTGAGAGCTTCAACTTCGGCAAGTCACGGAACTGGACTGAGGAGGTATCTATTCCGGTTTTTTTTTTTTTTTTTTTTTTTTTTTTTTTTTTTTTTTTTCGGAACTAGTGAATTGGTGGAGCGCCTGGTTCGTGAAAAACCGGCAGGTTTACTAAATAACCGGATGTTAGACCGGGTTCTCTAACATCCTCTGCTTTTGCTCGAATCGGACCAGCGAAGGCACTGATTCCGGTTCGAATCCGGTCGGACTGCCGGTCCTGTCCAGTTCTGATAACACGGGTCATTCCCATTCACTCATTCATAATAATTTTGTAGTAAAAGAAGAGAAAAGGTTTAATATCATTTTACCTTTCGTATAAAGCTAAGTTGGGGTTCTATCTTTGGGTAAACCGTTTGCGCCGAGAACCTTCGTTAGATAAACTCTTCTCCTCGTGTCCAACTTCTCGCGGTCCTGCAAGAAGGGGTAAGCCGAGGGGAGCCCGGCGAACCCTCTCCGATACTTAAATGAGTATGGGGCTAGAGAGATAAAGTATTCTAGAGAGAGGTCAGAGCTATCAATAATGAACTTAAGTTTTAAATGAATAGCATGGTGTTCTATTTATAGAATTTTAATGCAATAATCCTGTTGAGGATAACGCTATCCTGAGAAAGTAGAAAACCGCGGGTAGGACGGGTATTTGTCCTGTTTTGCATCGGAGGGGCTCGCTGTGTTTGGTAATATATGTGTTACGGCGGACAGGGACTCGAGATGACCAATAATTGCGTAACCCAGGTGAAAGGTTACCAGGGTGTCATGATCGCGCGTGGGTAACGAGGCGGTCCTGAACTCGTCCGGATGGGGGGTGTCTGTCCGGACCTGTGGAGGGACTCCACGGGTTCGGTTGGAGCCCCCTCCAACTGGACAGGTGGAGGATTCCACCGGTTTGGATGGAAGTCGTTCCATCCGGGCGTTCGCGACCGGGGACAACTTCGCGTGTCCGGGTTGCGTTTTAACTCGGGTTTCTATTTCTCGGGTTTTGGGTCACTCGATATCCAACTTTCGGTTTATAACCGTGTATAGGTCGATGTGGCGACTAAGTCGGGTTTAATTAAGGCAATCCGGGTGTATATCCATCACTTGCCCCCGAGTCAAGCAATGGTGCTACCCTTAGTTAACTCTATTTTGTAATGGGATGCACACCCAAGTTGAACTCAGGTTCTTGATTTTACCTCTAGACGATCCCGGCTCGAGGCGGGTGCGAGGCTCTAGGCTTTCCCCTTCTTCCTTTCGCGAATAAGACAACATGTAAAACTAGCATTATTATAAATGCGATTATGAACTCAAATATGTTCAATTCATAGATGTGTAATCATGTATTATCATGCAAATAGATGTAACCATGAAAATATATTATGAATATGTGTACGAATTTGTGGCATATCATGAATATATAAGTACATGCTACTATGTAAATGATTGTTGTGAATCATGATCATGTAAATATATAGTCATGCAAATGATTTTAACCATGGGCCTAACTATATGTAAAGACATGTAATAAATCATGGATATTAAGGTAAATGGACTACCTCATATTTTGACCATTTGATCATCTCACCTTTTAATCAATGGTTGAGATTAAATCATTTAGGTGGAAAACTCTAACACTCCTCCTTAAAAGGGGGGTTTACCTCACTTGGGATTAGCCACCAAAGTTTCAAGTTGTCATATTTTTCAATTAAAAATCCTTTCTTGCTCAAGAAGGTAAATTTCCACCCACCTCCTACTCTTTTTCTTGGTGATCAAATTACTACCATGACTTAGATAGGAAAACTTGTTTGGATGTTCGAACCGAACCTAGTGTGGTTTGATTAGGTCCGATTGGAGGGTGGCTTGCATCGGCGGTGGCGACGTAGCAGTTGGGAGTCTACGGCGACGAGCGACGGGATTCCTTCGTGTCGTGGCTTCGGCGAGCTGCTCCGGGGCGACCATGGGCGGGGGATGCGGTGGTAGCTGCAACGGCGGGAGTTAGCTCCGGTGGCTGGTTCGGACCGAACCGGGTCGGTGTGACCGAGTCGAATCGGACGACTTGATTTTGTTTTGGGTTTGATTCCCCAAAGGTCCAATCTTTTGCCCTTGTTTGTTTTCTATCTTTTTCTCGTCATCGAATCAAAACTTTCAATGCATTGTTACTTAAAATTGTTTAGATTGCTTAATGCATGATAAAAAAAAGGTGTTACCTTTTGTGTTGGTTGTCGGGAATTTCACAGCCGAGAATTGCATGTTTCCTCGATTGAAAGTGTCTTGGCTTCCATTTGGGTTGTGTTTTGCGTTGGTCGTTCATTCGTATCTCTCATACATTGCATTGTTCTTGAACATCTGGTGTTAACTAGTGTATCGCCCGTGTTTTGTATCACGCGCGTATTGCATTACCCCCATAGAGCATAGGGTGTTAACCCGTGTATCACCCGCATTTTGTACCGCGCGCGTATTGCCATGCCCCCGTAGTAGGCGTAGCGATCGTATCTCTTTCTACCCTTGCAACGAGCGTAACAATCGCTTCGTTGACGGGAAGATGTTGATTTTCATAAGTGTTGATAAGTCCTTCAATTGTATTTTAGGATTTTTGGTATCTCGGAGTAGATTTGTTCTTCATCTCTTTGTTAGGATTCTTCTTGTGTTTTTGCAATCATGAGTATGTGTAAGTTCCTTACTCCTAAAGCTCCTATTGCTACATTTCCTCAATATTATTGGAATTCGGGGTCTGAGTCGGAAGGAGACTGTCATACTTCCCCCGAGTCAGAGTCGGTCTCTGGACTAGTGCCTATCTATGATTTTGAGTTAGCTTTCGAAGTGGATTCGGAAGTCCAACTCGAGTGTTTGAGTCGGTCGTACTTAGGCAATTCATTGCGGAAGAGAGAATTTCCCTCTCATGTGGTGATTGACAGATTGTGTCCTTTGGACGAGGCTGTGTATCCCTTTGAAGTTTATCTGAAGTGTAAACTTGGTGACGTGGCCTTGCCCCCGAGAGGGATGTTAGTAGTATATGTTTCTTAAGTTTGAAGTGGCTTGCGGTTCCCTTATTGTCAGGACCTTGTGGAACTTAGCCAATATTACAGAGTTTCTCCTCTTGATCTTTCTCCTCAAGCCGTTAGAGCTTGGGTTGGTTTCCGGGTGCTGTGTCGTCGACATTCTTAAGAGTATTCCCTTGTTTTGTTTCGGTGCTTTTTTCGCATTCAGTATCAAGGTGTAGCCGGCGTGTCCTTCATGATTGACCATTTTCCCTCGTTGAATGGTCGAGGCTTTCTTCAGCTTGGTTTGGGTGACGTCGAATGGGATTCTCATTTTCGTTTTATCGCTCCTACTGAACGATCAAATACTCACTGGGGGGGATCATTATTTCTTTGTTAAGGATTGTTGTCACTTAGCGGAATGACAACTCTACTACTACGGATGCGAAACCTACCTTCTCCGAATTTTCCATGTCTGATCGGGAAGTTATGAAGGCTATCTATGCTGTTCATAAGGGTTGGACCTACCGGACTATGTACTCGTTTACATAATCATAATTTTAAGGAGCGGGCGTTCGATTGACTCCTTCTTTGGTATGCTATTGATTTTCTCTTTTTTTTCACCCCTCTTTGTTGTGTCATTGTAGGCTAGTTTGCTGACAAAAACTCCCGCTCACGGGTAGGTGGACCTGCGCGAGGCAGTGTACCTGTGTCTAAAAGGAAGGCGTCTTCCAGCGTTGCTCCTGATGATTCTCAGGTAGCTAAGTCTTCCAAGTCCGTGAAGCAAGACAATGTTTCAGGTATGGAAAATTTCAGAACTTGTTGTTTTCCACCTTATATTTCATACTAGGATTGTCTTTATACTATTTTCTTTGTGTTCCCAGGTCGAGCTGTTGAGGCGAGCAGGGTTTTGACTGCTTTGAAATTTAAGAAGGCCTATTTCGTAATTGGACCCTCGAAGAATTCTTCAGGGAAGAAGAAGAATGTCATTACTGCTACTGCCTCTCCAAAGACTCCTTGCGATAAAGAGAAGGTTGTCACTCCTCCCGCCATGGCGAAAGACAAAGGCAAGGAACATATGTTGGATGGGAAGGCTGTCTTTGATCTGGACGTTACGTCCGACACCCATTCCCTTGATCCGAGGATGCGATCCTCACTTGAGATGCCGAATCGTGCTGGTATGATCCCTTATTTCGCTTTATCGATATGTATTCTGTGTTTTATTCACAACTTCATTTTTAGGTAGGGTGAGGCTACATGTGTTGTCCCGAAAGGATTTGGTTCGTCCGCTTGAGGGTGATATCGATTGTACGTGTGGATGCCATTTTCTTCTTTGGAAGGACATCACGTTGACAAGTGGTCGAGTTTGGAGACTCCCAAAGTAGGTGTTCGCGTTTTGCACGCCCTTGTGCCCCCGGAGACCGGAAGGCGGTTCCTGGTGATCGTGGAAAGGCCCATCGAATGGTCAAGAAAGTGCTTTCTTGTTATGCCCCCGTAAGTATCATTTATCATTTTCCTTTTTTATGTGCTCTGAGTTCAACATTTGATTGTTACTCTATCTTTCAAGGTGTTGTTGATATTGTCAACATGTCATCACATGTGATCGAGTTGGTGGAGAGGGGCGAGATTCGCCAAGCCGAGCTAGAGGAGGCGCGGGAGTTGATTTGTGGCCTAAATGAGAAAGTACGGGGCTTTGACTCATCTGAGTCGCTTTTCCAGGGTCGCATTGCCTCTCTTGAAGCTGAAGTTACTAAGCTTCAACAAGAGAATTTGGATGAAGTTGACTCCGCAAAAGAACACTTAGCGGTTGCCATTGAGGATGGAACGAAGAAAGGAAAAGAGCTTGGGGTGAATGAGTATTTGGCATCTCCAAAGTTTGAAGCAGATGCACAAGACAAATGTGAATGCATGCTTTTTGAGTCCGATGAAGAACTTGTCGGGAAGATTTATGGTATTGACCCTCTTTTCCCTTTTACGGAGCTTGGTGATTTTGCTGGCTTTGCTCAAGCCATGTGCAACCGCTTTTGGGAGAGGATGTCGTCTCCAAGGGCGATGAGGAATCCAAGTTTTCTTCCACTTCTCCATGCTGTATTGCGGACCGCGGCCCTACGGGCCCTGATGGTGACGATGCCCCCATCACTTATATCTGACCGATATGTCGGCTCTATGTTATGTATATACGCCTTTAACTTTGCTTGAATGCCTTTATTTTTCATCATTAGAAAATTATCGTCTGCTACTTGGACGTATGCGCCGTATCTTTATGTTTGGTGTTTAAACCTGTCAGAAACGCTTGAATGTTATGGAATTTTAATATAAGTAGTATTTCACACATTTTCATTCTTTCCCTTTTGGTTTGGGATTTACTTACGGGTGATTGTTTCCACACTTTGCATTGTTTATTGTTGTGTCCCTTTCGTTTTTTTAGGGCGTTCTATTTTCATGTTGCGCCGGTTGTTTTCCCGAACATGCATAGTTTTAGATCACTAATTGGTTTTTTCCAAGTGTCACGTGCGTTCGTCTTCCTCCTGGTCTTCCCAAGGTATGACGTGTAACATGATGGATATACGTCCGATTCTTGTTCATTTTACATTCGAGCCTTGTTAACACGTCAAACCCACTAACGGTTTACAAACACCTATTCACGGGTTAGAACGGTCCGAACGCATGATACGCGCGTATTCGGACCGTGACCCATCCGGAATGTCCAAGACAATCCGGACCTCCGAGTTGTCCACACAATCCGGGGGTTCGGATCGCTGTCCCGGGAAGCGCGTATTCCCGCATATCTACACTACAAGCGAGTCTCTCCTTTGCCAATTTAGCTCAAGTCCACTCCCAGTTCACGTTTTCCTACTAAACCGGTGTCGGACCGTTCAAAACCGGGTTCGGTTCCAAGGTTCCCTATATATAGGAAACTTGGCCAACCATTTCAGAATTTAACTTGGCAAGGGAGCTCTGACTTCTCTCTAGTTTTCTCTCTCAAGATTTCTCATTTTAGCATCGGAGAGGGCTCATCGCACACCACCCAACCCTCTCGTGGTGTTGATACCGCCCCGTGTGCAGGTATCAGAAGGAGCACGTGAACGCGACAACCCAGTTGGTTCAGGTCCCAACATTTTGGCGTCGTCCGCGAGATTCGAACAAGATAAGCATTCGCTAACCAGCAGCAGCTAAATGACAAACATGTAGGTCATACATGGTGGTTTCGGAGCCGGGGGCGAAACATCGTATGCAAAGGAAGCATACGCGTCCCAGAAGTTACAACAGGCTGAGGAACACCAACATGGTGACGAGGACATGGATGACGTCATATACTTCTCGGCAAAAGGCAAGGAACATATAGTGTATCCACACGACGATGCTCTAGTCATAACCATGGAAGTAGACAACATGGACATCAAACAAATACTGGTAGATGGAGGAAGCTCTCCCAGCATACTAACCAAAGAGATGGTCCTAGCCTTGGGAAAGAAAAAGAGCATCAAACAGGTGCATTCACCACTCGTAGGCTTCATGGGCGACACCAAATATCCGGTAGGAACAATCAAGTTACCAGTCACACTGGGGACTGGTGATAAACAACTGCGCATGAAGGTACCGTTCTTAGTAGTGGAAAAACTAGATGCATACAACGACATTCTAGGGTACACAACTATGAATGCGTGGGGTATAATAGCTTCAACCGCCAACCATAAGCTGAAATTCCTAACCACCGCGGGAATTGGTGAAGTTAAAGGAGAACAACATATGTTAAAGGAGTGCTACAACACAACGCTCCAACACAACGTCAAGGAAGATGACAATGACATCCCTTCCATTGACGAGGACCTTAGAAAAGAGCGCGCTCGCCCAAATCCAATAGAAGAGTTGCGAGAAATAAAGATAGACGAGCTAGATCGGATGGTCCGAATAGGCGCGTCATTGTCAGAAGAGGAAGTGATAGAGATCACAACACTTTTGAGGGAGTATAAAGACCTATTCGCATGGTCCCCGAGCGACATGCCCGGGATAAACCCAGATATAATATCATCAAACCAGGAACTCGAGCTATCGCACAAAAACTACGACCACTCGGGGGCAACAAGAAGGTAGCGGTCCGAAACGAAGTAGGAAAGCATTTTGAAGCAGGTTTCATTGAGGAGGCAAGGTTCCAAACATGGGTCGCAAACCCAGTGTTGGTACCAAAGCCTAATGGCAAGTTGAGGATGTGTATCGGCTACAGGGACCTCAACAACGCATGTCCCAAAAATTCGTATTCTCTGCCAAGAATCGACCAGCTGATCGACGCCACTGCGCGCCATGAATTATTGACCATAATGGATGCATACTCTGGACATAATCAGATTCCAATGTTTCTAGAGGACGCTCCACACACTGCATTCTATGCAGACATCGACATATACAACTACAAGGTAATGCCGTTTGGTCTAATTAATGTGGGTGCAACATACCAACGAATGGTAAACATAATATTCAGAGACTTAATTGGGAAGACAATGGAAGCATACGTCGACGACATGGTTGTAAAGTCAACCAAAAGATACAACCATGATAACGATTTGCGCGTGCATTCCAAAGGATGCATAAATTCCAAGTTCGCCTGAACCCAGCAAAGTGCGCCTTTGGTGTACAATCAGGGAAAATACTGGGATTTATTGTCAGCCAAAGAGGAATAAAAGTAAATCCAACAAAAGTAAAGGAAATTGAAGAGATGGCATCTCCTACAAAACATAAGGAGGTGCAACAGCTGAACAGTCATTTAGCAGCCTTGAACAGATTCCTGGCAAATATTGGCGATAAAGCACTCCCCTTCTTCGAAATCTTGCGTGCTAACAAGAAATTCAAATGGACGCCAGTATGTGAGGAGGCTTTCCAACATTTAAAGCAACACTTGCGAACACTGTCGGTGTTAAGTCGCGTCACTTGGGTCAACGGGTTGTCGGTCCAAGTGTCACTTCTCACGGGTAAAAAGCTTGATCCGATGCTCTATCTGCTAGATGGTCTGATCCGTATCCTTCTCTTCTTCCGACTTCTTTCCTCTGACTGACCTACAATAGGGGCAGCACCAAGCACGGAGGGAGGGGGTGGTGCTTGGTGAACCCTCTCTGATGCCTAAGTCAGTCTAATATTTCTAGAGAGAAAAACTATAGAGAAGGCAGAGTAGAAGCTAGTGAATAATCAACGTGATTGAAATGAATGGGATACGAGCAGTATTTATAGGCTTCGGGGGGATTAAGGTGGCTTAATGACATCGTTAATCCCCTAAGCGTATTTAATTAACTCATAACCGTATGATTAGACCCTTAAAGCATGGAGAGGTAGGAGAAATACTCTAAGTGTGGGACGGGTGAAAAAGAGGTCGGGACCCTTGGGGTCGGACAGAAAATCCGACCCCCGAGGCCTGACACCGGGTAGATTTTCCCAACCCCTCCTAAGAGGGGTTGGGTGAGCCAACCCGGTCTCCCCTAGGGGAGATCGGGTCAGCCCACCCGATCTCCTCTAGGGGAGAACGGGTTGGTCCACCCGATCTCACTTAGGTGAGGTCGATGGTCGGGTCTGGGCGAGTAATTTTACCTCGTTCGGACCGTTGGCATTTTGGGGTGAAGTATTCGGGTCAAAGTTTCGATTTACAATCACAAGTGGGGTAATCAAAATAAGACAGTCTGAACTAAAACGGGTTCCAATTGGGCGTATATCCATCAATTGCCCCCGAGTTAACCAATGGCGTGACCCTTGGTTGACTCTATTTTAGGATGGGATGATACGCGCGATTGGAAACCGTGACTTTACCTCTAGACGAAACCTTTGCTTATCCGTAGGCGCGTTTTTCGAGCCTTATCCTCTGACTCTCCAAAATAGAGGAATTGCAAACGTTAGAGCATGCGTACACGTGTTCTAGACACGTGTCCGCGGAATATGGATATAGTCATAAAAATATGATCTCTTCAAGTATGCATTTTAAAAACGTGTACGTGCATGGGGATGCAATGCAATCATGGATATGAGTCTATGTATCTCAAATTCCTACAGGGTGAGCACAGGCCGGGAAAAATATTTGAATTGGGTCCAAAAATTTCTAAGTATAGGACAATAGAATATATGCCTATAGGGTGTTAACTTGAGTAAAAACATGCCTAACCATAGTCAAAGGGGGTAAAGATGATAGTTTTCTGTCTAAACCCTTAGATCTCCTCTAATTTAAATGGATGGTGGTGATTGTGTCACTTTAAAAAACCCTACACACTTTAGCTTATAAAATAAGGGAATATGATTACCTCACTTAGCCACCATCATCTTTTTTCTCTTCACATCACATTCTTGGGGGCCAAGAAAAGTTCCAAGCCCTAAAAATTAGGGGTGAGGCCAGCCAAAATTCCGGCAAGGGAGGGGAGAGCTCTGCGTGACGGCCTGGCGACGACGAGGGAGGCAGACGGCGCAGCAGAGGTCCGGTGGTGCAGGCGGGAAACGTGGTGGCCTCAGGTATGTCCGGCGCAGCCTTGAGTAGCGGCTCCGATCCACGGACAGGCAGGGCGGAGCTTCATGCGGCGACGACGAAGTCGACCACTGCTGCTGCTAACGCGAGTGAGGAGGGCCGGGGTCGACTCCGGCAGAATTCCGGCGTCCTTCGTGTGGCGGTGGCGAGTTCATCTCGCTGGCGAAGCAAAAATTCCGGGCCTTCTTTTCGAATCGGGTCCGGATTTCCCAATGTTTGATCTTTTCCCCTCCGTGAACATGTCTAATGTTCGTATTTGGATTGCCCATGCTTGATTTGTGATGATTTCCCAATTGCTTGTGTTGTGATTGCCGTATAGAGTAGATAGTCGTTTGCTCAGAAATGGTTTTTGCCCATTGGATTTTCCTTGTTTGAATTTGGTATCGTGTGGTCACTTTATGCCTGGTGTTGTTGGGGGGTAAAATTGTCCTTGGCCCGGGAAATGATTTTTTTCCCTAGTGAAATTGCCCAATTTTGTTGTCGTAAAATTGCTTGCACGTAGCCGTTGTTGTTATTGGTTATCCCTGGGCCTTGATTATCGCTTGTTGGTCGTTGTGTGATATGGTTGTTGATAGATCGATACCGGGGTATTCCCGAGTTTCCCGGGGAAATTCTTCTATTCTGACACTTAGCTTGGTACGGCAGGTATTGTATTCGTGGTGGTGCCCCAAAACTCAGACTTTGCAGAGATGCTATATTCTTTGGAGGATGAGTAAGTTTTTAATCCCCTCCATTCATCTCATTACTTTCTTTCTAGATATTAGCTCAGAGTCGGATTTTGAGTCAGATACTGAATTTGGGTATTGGTCTGAGTCGGAGTCTTTCTCGAGCTTAGAATTTCCCACTGCATTTGAGTTAGGTCTTGCGCTGTTGTCGGAGAACCACTTGACTCGGAGCGACTATAATGACCACATTGAGTTAGGTGACATTAGTCATCTAGATGAGCCTTTGTACCCTTTCCTCCCATCCTTAAGGAATGTTCGCGAAACGGTGACAGAGCCCCCAGAGGGGAAGGTCGTGGTGTATCCCTCTCAGATTTGATATGGGTTACGTCTCCCTTATTGTGATGACCTTGTCGAGTTCCGTCGTTTCTTCAGGATTTCTCCTGTGAACCTTACCCCCAGCGCTATTCGCGTCTGGGTAGGATTCCGAGTACTATGCCAGTGGTATTCCTGGAGGTATTTTCTAGTTCTGTTCCGGTGTTTCTACAGTTTCCAATACCAGAGGAAGATAGGCTTTGCGAGCTTGGTGACTCGCTATCCCCTTCTTAAAGACTCTCGATTTGCGGACTTTGGGTTGGGAGAGGTCGAGTGGGATAGCGATCTTCGTTTCGTGGCTCCAAGTAATAACTCGGCGAGCCATTGGTCTAAACACTATTTCTTCATCACCGATCGTTATGTCACTTGGTTGGTTCTTAATGAGAATCGGTCGGATGGTTGGCCCGCTTTTGGGGAGTTCTCCTCCTCAAATTTAGAGACCATGAAGATTATCTATCAGAGTCATCGGACCAAGTCTTACTGTCCTGTGTCCGTGGTAACCGAGGCGGACCTTTATGAGGCGGGGATTCGTTTGACCCCTCCCCCCGAAGGTTTGGTACGTCACTTAGTCTTCTCGTTTTTATTCATTTTTTTGCTCTTCCTTTGTAGGCTGGTTTCACGGAAAAACATATGCTATGCAGGCGGAGCCTATCGACCTGATGAAGAGGAAAGCTCCTTCCAGCTCTGCCCTTAAGAAACCTTCCAAGTCTGGGAAGACTGCGGAGGCCTCCAGTACGTTCTTCTTTTTCTACTTTCCCTTTTATGATATACTTATAATTATTCTCATGTTGTTTCCTTTATGTTGTTAGGGAACTATCCTTTGGTTACTGAGCGTGTCATCCATGTGGGTAGAAGTTCCAGCCACTCTAAGTCTAAGGCACGGGAGCCTGATTCTGAGGTCGGGGCCTCGGCTGCTAAGAAGAAAAAGACTGTGGGACATTCTCCTTCCAGTTCTCATTTGACGACACCATCTCACGATAAAGAGATAGTAGTCGAAGAGGCGCTCTCCCTGGCTGACAAAGGGAAGCGACCTGCTGATGGTGGTGGGGTGGCTATATGCCTTGATGCCTCTTCTCCATCTCCTGCCCCCTCAGCCGAGGGTCCGAGCCTCAGGTTCTACTTCCTCTTGTCTTGTAGATATATTGATATTTGCTTCCTGTTTTCCTTTTACTTTGTTTGTATAGCTGAACTTCCTGCCTTGATCCGTAAGGACTTTGCTCTCCTTACTGATGAGGACGTTGTGGGAGCTGAGTTGACTCCCTTTGCTGGGTTGAAAGAGTATCACTTTGATAGCCATTCCTCTCTACACACCCCAGAGGTTGGTATTCGGGTTCTTCGCAGTGCTGTTGCTCCTGGGGATCGCGCTTCTCGCCCCAAATCACCTAAAGAAACCTAGCGCTTCATTCAGGGGGTGTTATCTCGCTATGCCCCGGTAAGTGATGCTTCTATCTCTTCTCTTTTCCCTTCGGATATGGTTAACCTCTCGTCTCTTGCACTTGAGCTTTCTGATGAGAAGAAGGCCCTTGATGGTCAGGTGTCCTTGAAGGCAGAGCTTACTAGTGCCACTGAGAAGGCTCGCCTATCTTATTTGAGGATGCAAGAGCTTATCTGTCAGGTAGCCTTTCTCGAGACCACTGTGGGTGACCTGCGCCGGAAGGCTGTTGTTGCTTATTCACTCAATGTTGAGGAGTTGAAGAATCTTGAGGAGAAATGCCGCATGAAAGAGATAGTTACCGCCATAGCTGAGTATAAGTCTTCTCCTACATATGCTGCTGATTATAAGGTTTGATCTACCCAATAGATGAACCGGTTCGGGGAGTATCTTGTTGATCAGATATTTCTGATTGATCCTCACTTTTCAGTTAAAGATCTGGGTGACTTTGGACCTTATGCTGAGGGTTATATGGCCGTGCTTAGGGGACAGGCTACTGTTGCTGAGAACATAGCCCCTGCCCCTGTGCAGGAGGATGCTGCACCTGTTGATGTTGTTAGCTCGGGTTCCTCTTCGTCCTCATCGAGTTCTATCAGTGGTTTGTTCTCAGAGCATCAGGACCGTGAAGTTTCCCAAGTGGCATCTGGTTGACTATCTGATTCCCTTACCCTTGTACATATCTCTTTACTTTTCCTCCCCTTGATGGGTTGAGTGGTTTCTCCCCTTGATGGGTCGAGCTTATTTTGAGAGCCTTTTACTTGGGATTTTATGGCCTTGCTACTTTTCTTGGTTGTGTTTGTTTTCCTTTAGATATCTCTCTTGACTTGTGGTATGGATGGTAGGATAACTTGCTAATTTTCATGATGACTGCTTGCGGTTGTTTATTTGGTTCCTTGGTCATGGACTCCTTCTTTGTTTATGCTTCTTCTTACTTAACATCCTCTGGTACCTTTATCTATTATGATACCTACAATCTCATCATGGACAAACTTGTATGTTTTTCATATCATATATCATTGCCTTGTAAAAAATTTATCATGACATGCTCTTGTGGTTGATGTAAAGATCACTTTATCATATGATCCTATGGGCATAGGCAATTTTTCACGAGATAGGCTCCCAGAAGGCACATAGTTGTTCGCAAGATTGGCTCTTGGATGGCACAGAGTTGATCAACAAGATACGCTCTCGGGGGCGTCGAATTTTTTCACGGGATTGGCTCCCAGAGGGCACAGAACTTTTCACAGGATTGGCTCCCGTAGGGCACAGTGTTAGTCAACAAGATACGCTATTGGGGGTGTCGAATCTTTTCGCGGGATTGGCTCCCGGAGGGCACAGAACTTTTCACAGGATTGGCTCCCGGAGGGCACAGTGTTAGTTAACAAGATACGCTCTTGGGGACGTCGAATCTTTTCGCGGGATTGGCTCCCGGAGGGGCACAGAACTATTCACAGGATGGGCTCCTGGACGGCACATAATTTCGCAGTTTAGAACTACTCACAAGATACGCTCTTGGGGGCGTTGAATCTATTCGCGGGATAGGCTCCCGGATGGCACATAATTCCGCAGTTTAGAACTACTCACAAGATACGCTCTTGGGGGCGTTGAATCTATTCGCGGGATAGGCTCCCGGATGGCACATAATTTCGCAGTTTAGAACTACTCACAAGATACGCTCTTGGGGGCGTTGAATCTATTCGCGGGATAGGCTCCCGGATGGCGCATAATTTCTTAGTTTAGAACTACTCTCAAGATACGCTCTTGGGGGGGGGGGGGGGGGGTTGAAAGAGTCATAGACTTGGTGGTCATATCTGGGTAAGGAGAACATGATGCTTGTCTCATCTCATACTTAGAAAATATTTTGATGAACATCTACTTCATTGAGGGCATGCATGCCATATATACAAACGAGGGTATCCTGGGTGGTCCAAGACATCCTTTAGGAGAAAATAGACGGTTGAAGAGTTGGAGAAACTTCGTGAGTTTTCCACCTCAAAAGTTGTTTTTTAGAAAACTAAACTTGTAAACATATAAGATACAGAATATGAAACTAAGGATATGGTGTTCCTCTGGTGTGATCTCCTTAGGCAATGGTGGGTGCCCCTGGTGCTATGTACTTCTTGAGTTCTCCCTTGAAGATCATCTCCTGAATTTCAATTTTCAGTACCATGCAATCATTAGTCTTGTGCCCCCATGTACCATGGTAATCACACCATCTTGTTGCATCCCTTCCTAGGAAGGCCTTGCCATCTTCTTTGCACATTGGCAGCTCCTTGATTAAGTGTTCCTTAAAAATCACCTCCACTTGCACTTTGAGAGGTGTGAAGTTGAAGTTCACACCCCCTTCTTGTGTGTAGTTTTCCACCTTTCCTTTGGATTTTTCGCCATGCTGTTCCTTATCTTTCTCGAATGCCTCCTCCAATTTCTCTTTAAGCTCTCGCATAGTGTTTGTCATCACTACCTCGTAGTGACCTCCAAAGGTCTCGAAAGAGGTTGGATGCATGTTTCTAAGGAAAGCTCTTACAACTTCACTTCTTTTTACCTCCATGTTGGCCCCATATTCCATGAATCTTTTGAAGTAACTTGTAAGGGATTCTCCTTGCATTTGTTTGACATCATCGATATACCTGAAGCCTCTTTCGATTGCTTCTCTTGTTCTCCTTCCATTCTCATTTTCTGGCTGCCAAGGTATGCTTGTTACCTTTATAACCTTGTCCATCCCTGGCCTTCTTACCAAATTTCTGAACACCTGCTTGCTTAGGCGGAGTGTGACTTCTGTCCTTCCCTTCTTGTAGCTTGGCCTTTTCCTCTTTTCTTTCTCACTCTGACTAGACCCTATCATCACCATTGCCACATAGTCGGATTGGTGTGGTCTACGCCTCATGGAATTGACGTAGCATTATCTTGCGGTGCGCTGATCACCTAAGACTTCCCCTATTCCGCTTTCCGTGATATACATCAGTTTCTGGTGAACTGTTGAGGGGACTATTTCGTATGGATTTATGGTTGTTCTGCCTAAGATCCCATTATAGGCTCCTAGGTTTTCCACCACCACAAAGTTCACTTTGATCCTTTGCTGAGTCCACCATTGGCCCATTGTAACTGGTAGGGTGATCATGCCCAGAGGGTAGCTTGTTGCTCCAGTGAATCCGACTAGAGGAAAAGTGACTGGCTTCAAATCTGACTTGTATTTGCCTATCTGCTCTAGGACTCACAGGTTTAGTATATCTACCAAGCTCCCTCCATCGACCAGTATCCTCTTCACATCGAAGTTATCGATGTCTAACGTTATCACTAGAGCATCATCATGTGGAAAGACGATGTGGCTCTTGTCCTTCTCTGAAAATTCGATCACCATCTCCTCCTTCTCTCTTGGCCTCTTCCTGCATTTTGTTGTCATGTCTATCTTGGAGGCATACACCTCTCTCGCATTTGCAGATGGTCCGTCTTCCGCGACACCACCATGTATCATATTGATCGTTCATCTCTTGTTGTGAGAGGGGGCATAGTCCATTTTCTCTTTGCCCTTATCCTTTTGCATTGGTCTTGCTGGTGTACTGCTGCTTCCATGATCTACAAACTTCTTCAGTTCTCCCCTTTGCACGACATTATTTATGCTTAACTTTAAACTGAAGCATTCATTTGTATCATGTCCGGGTGCTTCATGATTATCACACCATTTTTCTTTATCCGTTCCCACCATTGGGGCTCTCCATCTTCCTGGGGGTGACCATATCTTCAAGTTACTCATTTCTCTCAAGACCACGGCTGGGGTTGCATTTAGTGGTATGAACTTAATGACATTGATATCCTTGGTCTTAGTGATTCCCCTGTCTGATTCCTTGGCTGAGGCGGATGCCAGTCTTGTTGCCTTATGGGTTTGGGAGCCTGAGGTTGTTTTCCTTTGCTTGGCTTTGTATTTTCTTCTTTCGTTGCCTGGACCTTTTCTCTCTTGTTCATTCTTTGTCTCTCTAGGTCTATATGTGTCTTCCCCCTTCCTGCCAGCTCCTCTAGGGTGCTAGCGGGTTTTTTTGGCCATTTTTTCCGCTAAGGTAGAGCCATAGCGACCAAGGTTTCTTATGAAGGCTCTTATGATTTCGCCTTCGGTAATGTCACCCTGTATGTCAGCCAGGTTCTGGTTAAACCTTGTGTAGTAATTAGCCAGTGTATCTTCATTCTCCTGCTTCACATCATCAAGTGAGCTTGTTCCTTTGAGTAGCTTCCTTTCTCCCAAGTACCTTTGGAGAAATTATGCCTTCAGCTGTGCCCATGAATGGATGCTCTCAGTAGGTAGGCTAAAAAACCAGTGCGATGCTACCCCTGACAAGGTTTTTGGAAACAAAAGTGCCTTGTAGCGATCCTCCGTTGTCCTACCTAGGAGGGAAGCTTCATGTTGCTGGATGTGCTCTAAGGGGTCACCCTTACCATTGTATTTTTCGATCTTTATCAAATGCAACGAGTCTGGCACTCGGTTCATCTCCAACTCCCTTGTGAAGGGGTGATTTGTGTTGTCACTCAAACAGTGTAACTCACTCTTCTTTGACTCATTCATTTTCCTTGTGATCATGACCTCAATTTCTTCATGGGTCAGCATTACCGGAGACGGGATGTAATTTCTCTGGTACCCATCGTAATTGTTAAACGGGCTTGCGGGGATCCCCTGTCCGTTATGATACAGACTGTATGTGTACCTTGGGTATCCTTGCTGGGGTGGATGCTGGAATTCTTCTCTTCTTGGAGGTCGGGCTTGCCTGTCCTCCCTCAGTGGGGTGTATACACTTGCTTCTGGCTGAGCTTGATATTGCCTTGGAGGCACGGATGGTTGCCTCCCCACTAGGGGTGGTCCTTGCTCACTTCTTCCTCGACCTTCTCTCTGTTCTGCTGGGGGGGTGTTGTTCTTCTTCTGGGACTTGTTCTTCTTCGTAATACTGTTCTTCTTGTTGGTGCTGCTTTCCTTGCCCTTGCCTCAGCGCTTCCCTATAAGACAACAACTCGTCTAAAGCGTTCATGAACCCAGGAGTCATTGTTTGTGCTCCTTGTAAATTAATTGGCCCTGTGTTGGTCGTACGGGCTCTGTTGTTGTTCCCAGGTATGCCCTGCGTTGGCATTCCATAAGGGTGCTCTTGGATGTGCGTCTCATAGTGGTACCCCTGTGGGGGTGCCGTGTACTAGTACCCCTGAGATGGCACTCCTTGTTGTACACCTTGCCTTCGTGGTCTCTGAACCAAGAGGGTTGAGGCGGTCGAGGCCTCTGCCCCAGCTGGGCGTGATGGTCCTCCTTCATTGTTAGCCTGGGGTGCTTGCTGGGCTGTTTGATGTACTAGGGGTACAGGATGTCTCTGGGGGTAGGTTCCCTTGGTGGAGGCACAGGCTGTCTTGCCGGGGGTGCAGGCTGTTCTGCTTGGTTGTTTGGCCTGTTGTCCCCGGGATGACGGTTGTCTTTGGATGGCAGACTGTTCGTCATCACTTTCGTGATAGCCAGACTTTCTGCTCGAAAACCCACGGACGGTGCCAAGTGTTAAGTCGCGTCACTTAGGTCAACGGGTTGTCGGTCCAAGTGTCACTTTTCACGGGTAAAAAGCTTTTTCTGATGCTCTATCTGCTAGATGGTCTGATCTGTATCCTTCTCTTCTTCCGACTTCTTTCCTCTGACTGACCTGCAATAAGGGTAGTACCAAGCACAGAAGGGGGGGGGGGGTTGTGCTTGGTGAACCCTCTCTGATGCCTAAGTCAGTCTAATATTTCTAGAGAGACAAACTAGAGAGAAGTCAGAGTAGAAGCTAGTGAATAATCAACGTGATTGAAATGAATGGGATACGAGCAGTATTTATAGGCTTCGGGGGGGTTAAGGTGGCTTAATGACATCGTTAATCCCTAAGCGTATTTAATTAACTCATAACCGTATGATTAGACCCTTAAAGCATGGATAGGTAGGCGAAATAATCTAAGCGTGGGACGGGTGAAAAAGAGGTCGGGACCCTTGGGGTCGGATAGAAAATCTGAACCCAAGGCCTGACACCGGGTAGATTTGCCCAACCCCTCCTAAGAGGGGTTGGGTGAGCCAACCCGGTCTCCCCTAAGGGAGATCAGGTTGGCCCACCCGATCTCCTCTAGGGGAGATCGGGTTGGACAACCCTTTCTAAGAGGGGATGGGTGAGCCAACCCGATCTCCCCTAGGAGAGATCGGGTGAGGTCACTCGATATCACCTAGGTGAGGTCGATGGTCGGTTCCAGGCGAATTTTACCTCATTCGGATCGTTGGCGTTTTGGGGCGAAGTATTCGGGTCAAAGTTTCGAATTACAATCACAAGTGGGGTAATCAAAATAAGACATTCTGAACTAAAACGGGTTCCAATTGGGCGTATATCCATCAGCCGGCATTAGCGAAACCAATGCCAGGAGAACCTCTTTACCTCTACATATCAGTGAGCAACACTGCAGTCAATTCAGTGGTTGTCAAAAAGAAGGGCAGCACTCAACTACAGGTATACTATGTCAGCAAAACCTTGGCAAAGTATGAGGTAAATGTTGGATTATGGGGATGTAATACTACGAAATGCTAAACGTGTACTAGCAAGAAATCTAATCTACGTAGCGGAATTAGTACACATACCTTTTAGCTTTCCTGCCCGAGAACGATGTGGAGGGAGTTCTGATCCTCCGGTCGGAACCATGTGCACGTTCTTCGTCAGAAGAAGTCCCACGCGATGTAGCTCCACAACAAGACCTCTGATCGATTCTTCAACGGAGATGGAACCTCGGACTGAATGCTCGAAAGCAATTTGGCACACCAATGGTGGTGTTATAGGGGCCGGCCAAAACTAGGTCAGAGAGAAAGGAATTTATCTCAAATCACAACTTAAGAGAATTGTGATCAATGTGTGTTTTGGGAGTGACCCCAAGACCTCCTTATATAGTGGGAGGAGGAGAAAATCCTCCTCCCTCCCTATCTAGGGTTTCGGCCGACCAATGTGGGTCGGAGGCCCAATTTTGGACCTCCCATGTCACATGGTAATTGTGTCGAGCCCAATTAGCCATAATGTGACATTTACCTAATTATCTTAGGTAACCACATATATTAACGGGCTACCAATTACGGCGCCACGTCATCATATGCTAACAGCTCCCACTCGCCGGAATGGGAGGGTACCTGTTAATGTATTGTCATCCAATAGCATCAACATTTCAGTCTTCAGTCTTTGTGTCCGTCTCCGAATAGTTCATACGAGGATTGCCGTGCGACCGGTGGATACGAAGGGCATCGTGCTACTCATCTGTTAGGAGTATTGTAGCGCCCGCAGAACGTTGATTCCCTTTCATGAACCAAACCTGTTTGAAATAAAACTTAATAGCTTTAGAAGGTTGAATCATTTGTTGATTGATGATTAGGGATTACAATGCAATAGGTAAACTATATATACTAGGTGATAAGGATCACCAACTAGGACTAGCTATCCTATGTGCCCAACTTGGTGCACCAAGGTGCATACACCATGTAACATGTACTACATGATATATGCACCATATAATAACCTTATACAATCATCTAATGACATGATAGAAGTAAATGCAAGTATAAATGACAAGATGCAATGTGAGCATATCAACTTATATACTCTATATTCTCCCATCCTTTTCTTCTTCTTCTCTTCTTTCTTGGAACACATCCTTGATTCCATATAGCTTTAGCAAAGCTAAGTGTTGACTCTTGACCAATGCCTTGGTAAGCAAGTCAGCAAGTTGTTCCTTTGAAGGAATGTAATGGACACCTATGAATCCTTGTTGAATATGATGTCTTGTGAAGTGGCAGTCTAGCTCAATGTGCTTGGTGCGCTCATGGAACATGGGATTCTTTGCAATCTTCACAGCTGCTTGGCTATCTGTGTAGATTGGGATAGGAAGATTTACTTGTATGCCAAGTTCCTTGAGGATTCTTCCCACCCAAAGTGCCTCTTGAATTGCAACTCTTAGGCATCTATACTCTGCTTCAGCACTTGATAGGGAAATTGTGTCTTGCTTCTTTACCTTCCAGGCTATCATAGCCTCTCCTAGCTTGACACAATAAGCACTCACTGATTTCCTACTAAAAGGGCAAGCAGCCCAATCAGAATCACAAAACAAACTCAAATTGAGCTTGTTGTTGGAAGGATAGATCAATCCTTGCCCTGGAGTGCCTTTAATGTATCTGATGACTCTTATGACTGCATCATGATGGGACTTCTTTGGCTTGTCAACAAATTGACTGAGTCTTTGCACTGAAAAGCTAATGTCTGGCCTTGTCATGGTAAGGTATAGCAACTTGCCAATGATCCTCCTATAAGAAGTGGCATCCTCCAAGAGTGCATCATCAATGTTTGAATTAGTTGCTTTGTCATACTCATGTGTGGTGAGTTTGACATTGAACTCCATAGGGGTTTCAGCAGGCCTTGCAGCCCCTAGGCCAGCATCTTCAATGAGCTCAATTGCATACTTCCTTTGGTTGATTACAAGACCTCTATCTGACCTTGCAACTTCAAGTCCCAAAAATTACCTCAAGTCTCCTAAGTCTTTCAATTTGAAGTGTGTTTGGAGTGTGTTCTTCAATTGATTGATCATCTTGGTGTTGGAGCCAGTGATTAGAAGATCATCAACATAGGTGAGAAGAAAAACTTTGTCATCACCTTGTATCTTGGTGAACAAGGAATGATCTGAGGCACATTGTTTGTAACCATTCTTCAATAAGGTTTGAGTGAGCTTGATGTTCCATTGTCTTGAAGCTTGTTTGAGACCATATAAGGACTTGTTGAGCTTGCACACAAGTTTGGGATATCCCTCATGAGACTTGGAATGATTAAAACCTTGGGGAATGTCCATATACACTTCTTCATTTAGATCACCTTGAAGAAATGCATTGTTTACATCCATGTGGTACAATCCCCATGATTTGGAAGCTGCCAAAGCTAATATGATCCTCACTGTGTCCATTTTGACTACAGGGGAGAATGTCTCATTGAAATCAGTCCCTTCAATTTGAGTGAATCCCTTGGCAACCAATCTTGCTTTGTATCTTTCAATGGAACCATCAGAATTGTATTTGACCTTAAATACCCATTTGCAACCAATTGAAGATTTGCCTTGTGGGAGTTCTATTAGCTCCCAAGTGTTGTTGTTTTGAAGTGCTTGCATTTCCTCCTTCATGGCCAAGATCCATTTTGGGTCTTTGATTGCCTGTTTATAGGTGGTTGGCTCTTTGATCTTGTCAAGAGCAGCCAAGAAGCATTTGTATTGTGGACCCAAGTTGTCATAGGAGACATACTTCTCCATTCCAAAGATAGCATTTGAACTTGATCTTTGTTTGAGTTCAGCAAGCCTTGCACTTCTCCTAGGAGGTGGTGGGTGTAGTTGTGCAATTCTAAGACTCCTTCTCAGATTGGAAGGTTGGGGTGCTTCTTCTTCAATTGGTTGTTGAGGTGGTTGATCCTCAATTGGGGGTGCTTGATCATCAATTTGAGGTGTGACAACCTCAATGGGAGGAGAGTTGGTTGATATATCCATGTCAAAATGAAAAGGATTCTCAGGTGGGAAATCCTCAAGTGGTTGCTTGACTCCCAAGCAAGAAGGAATAAGAGCCTTTAGAGCATCCTTAGACATGCTAAAGGGGAAAATATCCTCATGGAAATGAACATCCCTTGATACATGAAACACTGAGTTTGAAATGTTCATCACAAGGTATCCTTTTTGAGATGTTGAATATCCCATTAGGATGCATGGTTCAGCCCTTGGACTAAACTTGTCATGGTTGTTCAATTTGGTTGAAAAACATAGACAACCTATAGTTCTCAAGTGATGAAGGGAAGGAGTTTTGCCATATAACACTTCAATAGGTGACTTGAACTTCAAGATAGAGGTGGGAAGCCTATTGAGTAAGTAACAAGCATTGAGTATGCAATACCCCCAATGCCTCAAAGGCATGGATGCTTGAAATCTTATAGCTCTAGCAATGTTGAGGATGTCCCTATGTTTGCGTTCCACCCTTCCATTTTGTTGTGGTGTATGCACACAACTTGTTTGATGAAGAATGCCAAATTGAAGAAGCAAACCTTTGCAAATAGAATTGATGAACTCAGTCCCATTATCACTCCTCAAAGTTTTGACCATTGTTCCAAATTGATTCTTCACCATGATTAGGAAATTCTTGATGTGCAAGAAAGTATCACTTTTGTGCCTCATCAAGTAAACCCAAGTTGCCCTTGAGTGATCATCAACAATGGTCAAGAAGTATTGATTGTTCTTGAAGGTTGGCACTTTGTAAGGACCCCATAAATCCATGTGAACCAAATCAAAGGGCTTTGAAGCAATAGAATCACTGGTTGGAAAAGAAAATCTAGATTGTTTTGCAAGAGGACAAATAGTGCATTGTTTGATACAACCATATGTCTTATTCAAGCCTAAAACATCCAAATGATTCAAATATTGTTCAGAGACATGGCCCAAACGCCTATGCCATCTTAATACTTCATCCTTATTCTCCAAGCAAGCAGCTGCTAACTTCCTTGGGCTTGAAGGCACCACATCCTTCAAAGTGTATAGTCCTCTATTCCATTCCCCAATCACTGTGGACTTGCCACTCTGGCCCTGAAGTAACACATGATCACAAGTAAAGATCACTTTGCAATTTAACTGGCTAGGTAACCTAGATACAGAGATCAGATTGAACTTGAAGTCAGGGACCAAGAGTATGTTGGTCAAGATAAATCCACTTGAGAAAGAACAAGAACCAACATGAGTCACTTTGCATTTGTGACCATTTGGCAAGTGCACATATTGGTGATCTGAATCACTTTTCTTCAAATCATGTAGCCACTCAACTTGATGAGTGATGTGGTTAGTAGCACCTGAGTCAACTATCCAAACCATAGAATCACTAGATATACCTGCCATGTTGACATGAGCTTGATCCATATCCTCAAAGCTTAGGGGTGTATGATCAAAGTGATCATTATGGGCAGCAACATGTTGGATTCTTTTGTCAGCTGTGCCATGAAATATCCTTTTGTCCTTGGCTGCCACATGCTCAATTGTGCTTGAGTTGCCACCTTCTTCAACAATGTTGGCTGAATTCCAATTCCTCTTAGGAGCATTTGGATTGGTTTGATGAATTGGGTGATCATATGGGTAGCCATGTTTGATGTAGCAATTGTCTTCAATGTGACCTCTCTTGCCACAATAGTTGCAAGTATTGAGTGGTCTCTGACTTGAAGGATTGAAGTTGCCTCTTCCAAAGCCATTTCCTCTTCCAATGCCATTGCCATTGCCTCTAGCAAAGCCTCTTCCCCTTGCATATCCTCTTCCATTGCCTCTACCACCACCATAGGATGGGTGCTTTCCAGTGAACAAGGCAGTTGCCTCACCCACATCACCAATGGAACCAGAGATGGTCCTTTGGCTTTCTTCTTGTACCAATACAGAGAAGGCAATGCTAAGGGAAGGAAGTGGTTGTCTCATAAGTAAGGTGCTCCTAATGTGTCCATAGGAGTCATTCAGTCCCAGAAGAAATGCCATCAACTTTTGCTTCTCCTTGTGTTCATTGACAATGGCAATGTCTCCAGCACATTGAAGATCCAAATCATCAATGGAAGCAAGGGCATCCCAGAGTTGCTTCATTTTGGCAAAGTACTCAGTGATAGAGAGCACACCTTGAGATGTTTGATAAATCTCCCTTGTTAATTGAAAGATTTGTGTGCCATCCACTTTATCAAACATCTCCTTCAAGTCATTCCAAATAGAAGAAGCAGTTGTGTTGTAGACCAAACCATTCACCAAATCTTTGGCCACAGTGTTCCTCAACCATGCCTTGACAATTGCATTTGCCCTATCCCATTTCACTCTATCATTGACATCAACATCCAATCTTGTGAATGTGCCATCTATAAAACCAAGCTTGTTCTTCACCAACAAGCCTTCCCTGATTGATGTGCTCCAAACATGATAGTTGGAGGTTCCTTGTAGTTGGAAAGGGATGAGCATATGGCCAGTGGTGTCTAAGGGGTGTATGTAAAGGGGGTCATCAACATTGGTTTCTTGAGCCATTTTGTAACTCAGATAACAGAAGTAGGTATGGAATGTGAATAATAGGAATCCAAATCCAAGAAATCAGCTGCCACAATCCAATCAAAATCGCATACACAAGTTGCACTACAAACAAAAGTAGTACACCAAGGTTGTTGATAGTAGGACAAAATCCAGCTCACCCTATGAGATTGCTTGTACAATTCCGCAACAAGATTTGTGACTTTCAAAGCTTGAAATTCAACAGAAATGGATTAGAAACCATTCTCCATTGATGAAAGCTCAGAATTCTTGAAGATATGAACACAAAGCACAAGGTAGGCACAAATGCTCCTCAGCCGAGCAATGTGTAGATAAGGGAAATCAAGCAATGAACTTCCAGGTATCAAGCAAGGGGCGCAGCTGAAACATGTTCAAAATCCATATCCAAAGGTATAGAAACAAAGCAAACTCCAGGAAATAGCAATATCAAACACGCAATCAGCTCAACAAGGCTGAATTCTTCAAGAACAAGCAAACTAGTACTAAGTCATCTTGGCTATGCTTAGTCTAGGTGCAGATCTACTTTATGCGTGTTGAGTTCTTGAAATTCCACTTACTATATGTCCATTCTTAAGTAAGAAATGGATTGTTGAAGTAGAAAAGATGATCCACGAAGCTGAAGTTGCAAATCCACACTTGAACAAGGTGAATGTTAAAGCAAAACTTTGAAGAAACTTGGTCTTCTTTAGCTTTGTGGTTGTGCCACCATTTGAGGTGGCTCTGATACCATAATAGCTTTAGAAGGTTGAATCATTTGTTGATTGGTGATTAGGGATTACAATTCAATAGGTAAACTATATATACTAGGTGATAAGGATCACCAACTAGGACTAGCTATCCTATGTGCCCAACTTGGTGCACCAAGGTGCATACACCATGTAACATGTACTACATGATATATGCACCATATAATAACCTTATACAATCATCTAATGACATGATAGAAGTAAATGCAAGTATAAATGACAAGATGCAATGTGAGCATATCAACTTATATACTCTATAAAACTATGTACCGCACTGTATCCTTGGTCAACTGTTAATTCTCCAATTGCCCAGTTTTCCACAAAGGAATACTTCTCTAGGGCATCTGTACAAGTGTTCACAACCTTCAACTAATATCCGGTTGGCGGCCACTTAGTGAACACGAGATTCGGTGAATTAAAGGTGAACTTGACCATCCCCATCGCTTATACCCTTAGTCTGACTCAACCGGTTTCTAAGACATGGTCACTTGGCGATTTTCTTTGGCACTACGCTCGTACGCCGGGAAGCGAGAATTGAGCCAGACCTTAGGTATAAGTGCTGAGCCAGACCTTAGGTATAAGTTCTGAGCCAGACCTTAGGTATAAGTTCTGAGCCAGACCTTTGAATCACAAGGATTCTAGCTAGCACAACCGAGCATGACCCCGTGGTCGTATATGGCACGCGCAATATGAAGCACGTGATAGCACACCTGATAAAGCCAGGGATGGGATATGTCAATAATGCTATCGCAGAATCTCTCATCTGGCCTTGAATGTGATATATAGTGATGGATAAAGTCCAAATCGGCGATTTACAAAACGAAGATTAAGTCATGCTGTTAGGCGTGACAATGTTATCGTTTTTTTTAATCAGGTTTATCCCCTTGATTCTTAGCCAATCTTGTTATGGTAGAGGTCCCTCTCTCCTTACAAGATGACCGTGCCTGTGTGACGAGGCAAGGTTCACATTCGACATAATTTTGGTGGAAGAATTTTATTTCTTCCTACGACTTAGTTTATAGACCGTAAAATCCGATGTTGTTAATCATTATGACGTCGATAAATCATCAAATCAAATTGCAATTCTTTTATTTGATTGAAAAATAATTTCGAATGTCAAAATGTTATCACTTTTACAAGCCACACAGTTTAAGCCCTACGTAATCCAAGCATTTTTACGTGCTTTTCAAAAATTTCCCTACGTAACGGCTTAGTTAAGGGTCTGCGACCATATTGTCTGTAGGCAAGTATTTTAAAGCAATTATGTTGTCTTCCAGAACCGACCTAGCATAATTGTATTTCACATCAATGTGTTTAGTCCTACTATGGTACTTTGGATTCTTAATTGCCGCAATGGCCGCCTGACTGTCGGAGTGCACCTTCACAGGTTTACTCCTTTTGTCGGTGCCAATTAATGCAGTAAGAAGCCTTTTCAGCCAGACCGCTTCTTGTGCGTTTTTGGAGAGGGCAAGAAATTCTGATTCCATAGTGGAAAGCGCGACACAAGATTGCTTCCTCTGGTGGACTTACGATCATCCGGATCGCCACCGTGGTCGACGTCACTATAACCAGTCAATTTGATTTCCCTCATAGCACAAAACATAGTCGGCAGTACCTTTCAGATATCTGATAATTCGTTTTACGGCCTTTAGATGTTGATAACTAGGATCTGATTGGAATCTTGCTACTAGGCCCACAGCGTAACAGATGTTTGGCCGAGTACAGAGCATGGCGTACATTAGACTCCCTACCATGCTCAGATACTCTGCATTCTTCATTTGTTCACGTTCCTGCTGGTTTTTCGGGCCATCACGCTTCGATAGCGCGCACCCGAACACAACCGGCGTATCCACGGGTTTAGCATCCAATATTCTGAATCTTTTCAACAGTTTGTTGATATATGATTCCTGAGATAGACATAATCTCCGGGTGGCACGATCTCGGGCAATTTTGATGCCTAAGATGTACGTAGCCTCTCCCATGTCTTTCATCTCGACTGTTGATGCTAACCAGGACTTTGATTTATTCATAAAACTCACGTCGTTCGCAGCAATGAGTATGTCATCCACGTATAGTGTTATGATGATATACTTAGATCCGGAGGTCTTGGTGTATACGCAGGGATCCTCGTGAAGATTCACGAATCCGTATCCGACGATTTCCTCGTGGAATCTGCGCTACCATTGCCGAGATGATTGTTTTAAGGCCGTATATAGATCTTTGGAGTTTACAAACTTTACGTTCTTTGACAGGAGTAATGAAACCTTCCGGCTGCTCCATATAGATCTCTTCCTCCAGGTTTCCATGGAGGAATGCAGTCTTAACATCCATTTGATGTAGCTCTAGATCAAGACTAGCAACTAGGGCAAGGATGACCCTTACAGTGGTGTAACGCACAGTTGGTGAGTATGTTTCATCAAAGTCCACTCCGTGGATTTCGGTATATCCTTTCGCAATTATTCGAGTTTTGCACTACTCGAAATTTCCACCAGAAGTGAATTATAAGATTTCACTTTCTAGTTCTGTGGTTAACAGATAAATCAACTAAAGACTAAAACTGAATTAGTTCTTATTTAGGCAATTTCATCCTCCATTGTTTTCCTCCATTCCCTCGTTTTGAGGTCCTTCCTTTGCTTACTGAACCGTCACTGAACGAACATCAAGATGTGAGACACATCTCATTTGATGGGACACATCTCTAGAGAAGTTCGTTGCCTTTAACTATGTCTAGGCACGTTAATCCCATGTTTTAGTCTGATTGTTACTCCCACTCGGAATAATGCTTCTTATCGGGGCATTACTCCTACTGGAAACAATGGTGGTGGTTGAACTTACTTGGAATAACCTCTCGGTCTCGGGATTCTACCTCCGAGATGTATTCTTCTATCACTAGGATCTGGAACCGAGTTGGTTGTTCCACTCCCACTAGGAAAAATGGGTAGTTGAAATAGTTCATTATCATGATTATCAGGTCCGACTTGATTCGCATTTTGAAATTTAGTGATGATTATGTGTGAGGGGGAGTGAGCCCTCTCACTGGATTTATTATGAAGACGTTTCCATCATCATTTACCAAATCAATCACTTATGCTATATGAATTCTCCCACCCGAAGTAAGTGGGACCTGAGAATCTCCATCAACCATCTGTTAACTCAATCAGTACTAGCTTGTTTCGTTCTGCAAAGTGTTGGAAATTCATCCTCAAATCTTTATAATATGTCATGTTTATCCACGAAACCATTGTTCCAAGCTAATTTTAAAACTCGTATTCTTCGCGAGTAATGCGTACTCTTAATGAATACTCGTTTTAATGTGCAAATTAATGCGTCTTTGTGATAAGGTTTTACCCGAATCATTCATTAGATTTTATGGTAACGTGTTAACCGATTTTGTCAGAACATATTGTTTTACATTAATGTGAGTTGAATTAATCTCATCCCGCAGGAACAATTAATGTGCAACTCTAACATTATGTAATTCTGAACTATGTTTCTTGAGGTGTTTAATGAATGCTTTTAGCCAAACTCTTCATTCAAGGCTAACGGTGGGAGAGTCGTTTTACCGACTACTTCTTTACGTTTTGTTTGTTTGACTCATCCATAGATTTATCCATCTTATGGACTATGCATTTAAGCACTCGCTTTAATGCCATAGTTGATGTTCTTATTAGATTACAGTAGCCTTGAAGCACACTTTTAATCTAAATAGTTATCAATGAGTTATATCCAAAGCATTACAAACGAAAAGTTCAGCCTTCATAAAAATACTTCATCATTAAATTCGTACTTTTAAAATGATGTGTCCCGTCTCTCGAGGTGACATGCGCAATACCAGTTCTAAATCGTGGTTTTGAAATCGTTTTAATTTCCGAATTTAAAATTAAATCGGTTTTAACATGCATATTATTTTGGGATACATATGTTTAATGGAGTACTTAACAAATAAGGATGAGGTAAGTCGGTTTGCCTTTTAGAACTATGTAATCGATGAATTTATTCAGTTCAGTTTGACCTGACTGAGATGACAGAGTATGTAAAATGTTTCGTTTTTGTTCGACCACTTTTACTTAGCCGAAATTTTGGTTCTAACCAGTGGGTTTGAAATTTCGTTTCGGATCGTTCCATTTGACCGGAATGTTAAATTGATAAGTAAATTGTTTCTCGGAATGCTCCCAAGCTTTGAATCGAGCAAAAATTACTTTAATCAATAATACCGAACTTTGAAATAACCAAAATTTAGTAATTCGGACGAACAACGAACGATAAATGACAATGGTAGGATTCTTGATCTGAAAAGTCTCATGTTTGATCCATAAATATCTGAAATTTAAGTCATGTTGAACATCACATATGATTAAATTCACCAGTGAATCATATCACATGTTTTGTGTTCAAATAAAGCGTTTCACGACTTTATATACATGTCATACGATGCGTGTTTTAGACGCACTTTAATAACGGGGTTTGACCCACCGGATTATCGTATAAAACCTTTTACGGTCTAGTTCACTTCATGATATATGGATCACAATTGACTTCAGATGATCTCTTGTGGTGAGCTGAGAAGGTTATCGCTTCACTGCCTTGGTTCCTTTGCCTAACTAGACTCAAGGTTATTGAATCATGTAAATGTAAGGCAACCTTATACATCATTTCCATGTTGACCTTTCATTGCGAAGGTCTTGAACGGATTTTTCACCGGCATCCATGGACAAAGAAAAGAACATCACATTCAACCGAAACATTTCTAGCTCTAGCATCCTTGCTTCTACCTAGACAGATGCAAAGGAACACCAAGCTTTGACATTGTCTGGTTGCAATTGAAGTCTTCTTCAACCACCTTAAACCAGGGTTGAATGTATCACCACATATGCATTCAGATTATCAAAGAACCTACTCCAATTGTTGAAATAAACTATCACATTCATCTCTCATTGTCAAAATCATACGAACTACCATATTCATTTGTAGTTATCCTCTCCGCTTTTCGGAATCGTAGCAGAGAGGAGTCCAATACATATTCCTTATGTTCATCATAATTATACCATCAAGATTGCAGGGTTCATAGAAGCGTACCGACTTAGCCATAAAAACTAATACATTGATAATTATGCTAATTCAGGAAGATAACATTTGACAGAATTGCAAACATCGGATTATCTATTAAGATGGAATACGACGAATAGTGATTCTACAGTCACTAAACCAAACCAACCTTCAGTAAACCGAGGAAACGGGTGTCGTGAAAGAATTCACACTATTGTCGTTTTCAATCTAATTGATCAGTCTTTTGAAAACGGTTATTCTATTACAAATTACCGGAACGGGAATTTTCAAATAAGCATACCCGATCTTGGCTTTCCCAAGACCCTTATGATTTTGTAAAATTATCTAATAATTTACGCATGCATATTTATAATTATACTACATCTAGCAAATCATCATACCATGCCACAAAAATCGAACACAACATGCTTACGCGTCATGCGTCTAATGTTTCTACCATACATAATTCTACGTAAAGTAAATGATCACATGCGTTCTACTATGAAAATCCTAGCATACGCGTCAAAACATGCAATATCCGCACACATCATGCATAATTGGCGACTGGAATTTTCGGTTTTATAGAACTCTTTGAAAATATTAGGGGATGTTTTGCAATTCATGCTTACAATCATTCATGGGAATTTCTAGACATGGATTCTAGGCACTTTCAATCAGCATAGCATGTCTATCCTATTGCGCAAACCATATATTTAAATCCCAGAGCTCAATGCTCGCAATATAATATCCAGCTAGTTTGACAAAGTCAGACGACAGTTCTAATTATATCAAAATATATGATGCAGAATGTAAACAATTGCAAATCAGCCCACTAATTTAATC
Organism: Clarkia xantiana subsp. parviflora; assembly: GCA_036873135.1. Taxonomy (NCBI): domain Eukaryota; kingdom Viridiplantae; phylum Streptophyta; class Magnoliopsida; order Myrtales; family Onagraceae; genus Clarkia; species Clarkia xantiana. The sequence goes on from JAPTYO010000001.1 coordinate 18,098,125, forward strand.
CAGTCCCAAAAACATGCAAGTCCGAGATCCATCCCCATAATCGAAACCAGGCATTAGGGTTTTAATTGAAACCGTGTATTAAAACACAAACCCTAAGAGCACTGTTAAGGTTAATTTTAAAGTTCGAAAACATTTTGGATTTAAAATTTGACATCCTATTTTATTGAACAATTTAAAAATTTCCGAATATTTTAAAATGGTTCGGTCCAAATTTTCAAATCCGGTTCAATTCGGTATGATTTTAAAAAATTCCGGTTTGGTCCGAAACAGTTCAAAAAAAAATAAGATAGTGGTTCCGGTTTATCACTCAAAATCGGTTAGGTTAGGTTTATTTTAGTTACTATGGTCAGACCCGACCCGACTAGGTCGACCCGATTAAAAAATCCGGATTGGTTTTATCCGTTCCGGTTTAGCAATTGGACCGGCCCATAAACCCTAGGGTTTGGCCGAAATATGTCCTTGTGGGCTAAGTAGGGTTTTAAAGTCCACTAAAAACTTAACTTAGCCACCAAGAATTATTAATTATTTAAATAATTTCCAATATTGCTAATATATATATATATAATTCGGCTAAACACACACACACACACACACATATATATATATATATATATATATATATATATATATATATATATATATATATATATAAATATTGTCAAGATTTTATCACTAAGATGTAAATCAATTAACAATATATAATATATAATATATATATATAAAATTCGGCTAAATCAATATACATATATAAATATTGTCAAAAATATATTTAGGGATAAAATATATAAAGGATATATCTTCTTAATCAAAAGTAACTAAATCCTATCAATATATCTTTATCCCTATCTTTTAGTTATATATATTGATAGTTAATATCTTTTACAATATTATATTATAAACCTATCCATATTTTCCAACTTATAGATATATAGTTACCTATTAATAAAATTTAAAAATGGCAACAAATATATTTTTTATATTAGTGTCGATTTTTTAAAGGCTTGGTGACCAAGAAAATTAAAATTTTACCTAAAATACCCCTAGGGTTTTCGGCACAAACATGCAAAGTTGGAAAAGTTGTCAAATTTTAAGATCAAACCCTAACTTGATCATGAATCCAAAATGTGTTCTTGATAAAACTCATGGTGTTCTTGAAGATCATGAACATCAAACTTATATTTAAACACAAATTTTCGGCTATGATCCATAAAAACATGTAAAATTTGAAATTTTAAAATCTTTAAAGATCAAACACATAGAAATAGCTAAAAATTTCGGATTTCTTCATGGTGTTCATATACTTGAAAATTTCGGATTTTTTTCATAACATCAAGAACATCAGTTTATCAAAATTTTAAGAACTCCTAACTCAGGCTCTGATACCACTATTGGATTACGGGGACGTAATACTACGGAATGCTAAACGTGTACTGGCAATAAATCTAATCTACGTAGTGGAATTAGTACACATACCTTTTAGCTTTCCTGCCCGAGAACGATTGGAGGGAGTTCTGATCTTCCGGTCGGAACCACGTGCAAGTTCTTTGTCAGAAGAAGTCCCACGCGATGTAGATCCACAACAAGACCTCTGATCGATTTTTCAACGGAGATGGAACCTCGGACTGAATGCTCGAAAGCAATTTGGGACACCAATGGTGGTGTTATAGGGGCCGACCGAAACTCGGTTAGAGAGAAAGGAATTTCTCTCAAATCACAACTTAAGAGGAGTTGTTATCAAGGTGTGTTTTGGGAGTGACCCCAAGACCTCCTTATATAGTGGGAGGAGGAGAAAATCCTCCTCCCTCCCTATCTAGAGTTTCGGCCGACCTATGTGGGTGGGAGGCCCAATTTTGGGCTTCCCATGTCACATGGGAATTGGGTCGAGCCCAATTAGCCCTAATGTGACATTTACCTAATTATCTTAGGTAACCACATATATTAACGGGCTACCAATTACGGCGCCACGTCATCATATGCTAACAGTAAACTACATGCCAATAGAGAAAAACTTGTATGCCCTCATCTTCGCGGCAAGGAAACTGAGACAGTACTTCCATGCACGAAATAACGGTACTCACGGATCAACCGCTGAAACACATATTGGCAAAACCGAACATGTCAGGAAAATTGACAAAGTGGTCAGTCGAGCTAAGCGAATTCCACATTCACTTCGCTACTCGGACCGCAATAAAAGGGCAGGCCCTGGCTGATGTCATTGCGGAGTTGACATGAATCACTCCCGAAACAACACTTCAAGAGGACTCACTGCAGAACATAGAGCCCACTAACATATGGGAAATGTACACGGATGGTTGGTCAAACGTAGGGGGATCAAGAGCAGGACTCTTCCTAATACCGCCAGACTGGTCAGATCCTTTGAAATACACCCTAACCTTAGTGTTTAGAACAACGAACAACGAGGCAGAGTATGAAGCATTGATAACAGGTTTGAGGATTGCCAAAGGAGTACGTGTTAAAGAAATGATAAACAAATAGCAAGGGGAGGGTGCCAAAGAAATGCTATGTCTCCTCGAAGTGATTCGGGAATAGGATGCGACCGAAGTCGTATCGTGGATACCCCGAAGGGTATATGTGTTGGATTACGGGGCTAAATACAACGAAAACTTAAATACGGTACATGCTAGTAATCAAGATTGCGCAGTGGAAGATGTGCACATACCTTAATCGCGGATTGTTGATTCCCTATTTCCAATAAACATGTTAAAAACATTAAATTGTATTGTGTTGTATCCTAGGTCAACTGTTAATTCTCCATTTGCCTAGTTTCCACATAGGAATACTTCTCCAAGGCATCCGTACAAGTATTCACAACCTTCAACTAATATCCGGCTGGTGGCCACCTAGTGAATACAAGAGTCGGTGAATTACATGTGAACTTGACAATCTCCATCGCTCATTCCCTTAGTCAAACCCAACCGTTTTAAAAAGACGTGGTCACTTGGCCTTTTCTTCAGCACTACGTTCGTACGCCGGGAAGCGAACATTGACCCTGACCTTAGATATGAGTTCTGAGTCCATGAGGATACTTCAGGTGCCTCTTCATAAGGTTCCCGGGATCAATCACACACTTGAGGTAAAGAAGTTTGCGCCCATCTGAATCTTGAGGATTTTACCTAGTACAACTGAGCTTGACCCCGTGGTCGAACACGACACGCGTAGCATGAAGCACGTGTCGATAGCTTACCCGAACATTGTCAGGAGTCGGATATGGCAACAATGCTATCACAGAATTTTCATCTGACCCAGAATGTGGTTAATGAAGAACAGAGTTCATCACGGTGATGTGCAAAACGAAGATCATATCGTGTTACTCCGAAACCAAATGATCGTTTTGCGTAACCAAGTTTGCCCCCTTGTTCTTAGCCAGTTTTGTTACGGTAGAGGTCCCCTTCTCCTACAAGACGACCGTGCCTGTGTGACGAGGCAAGGCCCACATTCGACATAATTTAGGCAGATGATTGCGTTCTCATACGAATCAGTTTATAGACCGTAAAATCCGATGTAATCAAACATTATGATGTCGATGAATCATAAACTCAATTTGCAATTCTCTCATTTATTAAAAATGTAACTTTCAATTATCAAAATGTTATCACATATACATGCCCACTTTTAAACCCTACGCAATCCAAGCAGATAAACGTGCTTTTCAAATGTCTCCCAGCGTAATGGTTTAGTTAATGGGTCCACTACCATGTTGTCAGTGGGCAAGTATTCCAAAGTGATTATATTGTCTTCTACCACAGATTTAGCATAATTATATTTCACATCAATGTGTTTAGTCCTACTTTGGTACTTTGGATTCTAAACTGCCGCAATAGCTGCCTGACTATCAGAGTACACCTTCATATGCTTACTCTCGACATCGACACCAAGCAGTGCAGCAAGAAGCCTTTTCAGCCAGACCGCTTCCTGCTCATTTTTGGAGAGAGCAATGAATTCTGATTCCATCGTAGACAGCGCGACACATGATTGCTTCTTGCTCGTCCATGAGATGGCGGCAATAGCAAGGAGAAAGACTCCTCCTGTGGTGGACTTACGATCATCTAGATCGCCACCATGGTCGGTGTCACTGGAATCGGTCAATTCTAACTTCCAGCCATCATAGCACAGTACGTAGTCGGCAGTACCTTTCAGATAACATATGATCCGTTTTACAGCCTTTAAATGTTGATAGCCAGGGTCTGACTGGAATCTTGCTACTAGGCACAGAATGTAACAGATGTCCGGACGAGTGCAAAGCATGGCATATATGAGACTTCCGACCATGCTTAAATACGCTGCACTCCTCATCTATTAACGCTCTTACTGGTTCTTCGGGCCGTCACGTTTTGACAACGCGCATCCGAATACTACTGGCGTCTCCACATGTTTGGCATCTTGTAGTCTGAACTTTTTCAAAAGTTTGTTGATATAGGCTTCCTGAGACAGACATAACCTCCGGGCAGCACGATCTTTAGCAATTTTAATACCCAAGATGTACGTAGCCTCTGCCATGTCTTTCATCTCAAATAGAGATGCTAACCAGGAATTTGATTCATTCATGAAACTCACATCGTTTGCAGCAATGAGTATGTCAATCATGTATAAGGTTAAGATGACGTACTTAGACTCAGAGGTATTAGTATACAAGCATGGATCCTCGTGGAGGTTCACGGATCCGTTTCCAACGATTTCCTCGTGGAATCCTCGGTACCATTGCCGAGACGATTAGTTAAGACCATTGTTGGATATGATTCGAGACGACCTCACAAGAATAGATGATGCCTGTGGGATTACGATCTTTAGGGTGGACTAGTACGTACAAGTCGAGAACATATAAGTCGAGACTCCCAAAACAGGTCGACGACTAATCATGCTCAGAATGTCAAAATTCGGAAAGATGGTCGACACCAAAATTTAGGGAAGGTCGACATTCAAGGTCTTCAAAGACTGGCGACCAGTCAAACCCCAAAATTTCCCTCTTAAGGCAAGAGTCGAGTTGACAAACAAGTCTTATGGAAGAAACCTTCCTCTTAAGGAAAGGACAACTGGAAACCTGCTCGCCGACTTTCTAACTCGAGGAAACCTTTCTCCCAAGGTAAAGTCACTATGGCAACCTACTTGTCACCTGGTTGAAGAAACCTTCAACACTAAGGAATGAGGAGGTGGCAACCTGCTTGTCACCTACTGACACACCACCGTCCCTCTCCACCACTCAGAAAAAGGCAACCACTGCCACTAAGCAGCCAATAAAAGCATAAAGCTTGCCGCCATATTAAAGTCGGTAATCCTCCCCTATAAATAGGGGATACTTTCATTATTTAAACATGCACATATTCTTAAATTATTCTCTTATAGAGCGGAGCTAATCCGGAGAGCAACTCTCCATGTGAGAGCGGAGCAAACACAATCAAATCGCCTCCTCCAGCAGGAACCCCCACAAATTTGAGGTGAAGGCTCGTCTACCCAAGGAGCTTCTTCGAGGGAATTTCGACAAACCCAACAAAGGTTAGAAAGATTTCGTCTAACCGAAAGAAGTCATCATCCCGCCTCTTATTGCGAATATCATCGAGAAGAGGGACATGACACCGAAGACTACCTCCTCGCTAGGAGAGAGTTGAAATATATGCAAGAATAAATCCAACGCAACCATCGTCATCGTTCTCATGAATTAAGAAGATGGAGAACACCCCCAGACAATGGCATCAATGTCCTGTCGGGAGGATTTGTGGCTGGAGGAGAATCGGACATCGCTCGAGATGCTTACGCGACCCAAGTTGTTTCCTCGCCCAATACTCATAAGAAATCAAGGGAGCTTGAGCCCATGACAGTCACCGTCTCCACGGAAGACTAGTCAGGGTCGCCACAGCTCCATGAAGACGCCTTGGTAATTACAACTCGAATAGCTAATTTTGAGGTTAAAAGGATACTGGTCGACGGAGTAAGCTCTACAGACGTAATCACCTTTGAGGCTATCGACATGATGAGATACAAAAAGGAAGATCTTCAAAATATGACTTCCCCATTGGTAGGATTTGTAGGGAGAACAACTTACCCCTTGGGGGCAATACAACTCCCTGTGATCTTGGGCCAAGGATGGAGGGACAAGGATTTGAAGGTGCGTTTCGTAGTCGTCGATCAGATCAATGCCTTCATTGCCATTTTGGGAAGAACGACTCTCAATTCCAAATACATTGTCCCCTACTTCCCATCAAGTCATGAGATTCCCTACTCATTATGGAATGGGAGAGGTGTGGGGCGACCAAATGGCATCTCGACAATGTTACGTAGATCTTCTCTGAAGATGTAACCAAAGGGAAGCCCTGTCCATCGTTACAGATGAAGATCCCCGGGAAGAAGGGGGACGACCAGCCCCAATGGAAGAGTTAGTAGAATTTGCCTTGGAGGAGGGCGATAGAAATGTTAAGATTGGAGCTGCACTACAGCCAGAATTAGCCAAAAGAATAACCGCCCTCCTTAGAGAATATAAATAGATATTTTCTTGGGAGCCCAGCGACATGCCAGGAATAAGCCCGATATCATCTCCCACGAATTGAGAATAGATCCAGCTGTGGAACCCATAGCTAAAAAGAGAAGATCTATGAGAGTAGAGAAGAAGGCGGCAATACGCCAAGAAGTGGGAAAGTTAGTCGAGGCTGGTTTTGTGAAAGAAATATGATTCCGAACCTGGGTCGCCAATCCAGTCCTGGTAAGGAAATCCAATAAGAGGTGGAGGATGTTTGTAGATTTTTGAGATCTCAACAAAGCATGTCCTAAGGATTCCTACCCCTACCAAGAATCGACCAACTCGTCGACGCCACTTCGGGGCACGAGCTTCTAAGCTTTATGGACGCATACTCGAGATACAACCAGATACAAATGCATCCCAACGATGAGGCCCATACTGCCTTTTATGCGGATAGCGACATCTACCACTATAAGGTCATGCCTTTTGGGTTGATCAACGCTAGAGCCACCTATCAACGGATGGTCAACAAGCTCTTCAAATCCATGATAGGGAGGAACATGGAGGCCTATGTCGATGACATGTTGGTCAAAACAAAGAGTGGTCAAGACCATGTCCATGATCTAGAAGAAGAGTTTGCATGCATGCGACGCCATCAAGTAAGATTCAATCCGACCAAGTGTGCTTTTGGTGTGCAATCTGGAAAATTTCTAGGTTTTATGGTTAGCCAGAGAGGGATTGAAGCTAACCCAGAAAAGGTTACCGCTATAGAAGAAATGTCCTCGCCTACATGCCATAGAGAGGTACAAAGTCTCAATGGAACGTTAGCCTCCCTGGGAAGATTCCTGGAAAGATCAGGAGATAAATCCCTACCTTTCTTTAAAATCCTGAGAGCAAATAAGAAGTTCGAGTGGACGCATGAATGCGAAGAAGTTTTCCAACAGCTAAAAAAGCATCTCCACTCGCTTCCGCCTTGGCGAAACCACTACCTGAGGATCCCTTGTTCCTCTACCTAAGCATAAGCCCGGCGGCGGTGAGCTCGGTACTCATCAACGAAACATGCAACATCCAAATCCCAGTCTATTATGTTAGCAAGCTTTTTAGGGTCGCCGAAGCCAACTACGTGGAGATTGAGAAGTATCTATACGCTCTACTAATAGAGGCGAGAAAATTACGACCTTATTTTCACGCCCATGAAATCACGACTTACCAATCAACCTCTGAAACAACTGTTACAAAAGCCCGACATTTCGGAAAGGATGGTTAAATGGGCGGTGGAGCTAAGTGAATTTCGCATCCATTTTGAGCCACGAAAGGCCATCAAAGGCCAACCGTTAGCCGACTTTATAGCGGAAAATACGGCGACACCAAATGCGAAGCCCGTCGTCCTTCCACAAGAACAACATGTGAGAGCGACCCCAGAGAACACTGCCAACGACAATATGCCGTGTTTGCTATACACCGATGGCTCATCCTCCTCTTTAGGATGTGGGGCAGGATTAGTACTAACGCCACTGGATGGAGAGCCACTCCGGTATCCATTGGCCCTGACCTTTCGAGCCACCAACAATGAAGCCAAATATGAGGCTCTATTAACAGGCCTTCGTATAGCCAAAGGCATGGCTATCACCAAATTAAAGGTACGGTGCGATTTTTAATTAATTGTCAACCAGTCAAATGGAACTTACGTTGCCAAAGGAGAAAATATGAAGAAATATGCAGAAGAGGTACGACGACTCGTACGGGACATGCCTCATTTCCAAATAGAGGGTATCCCTCGAGAAAGCAATCAAGAGGCAGACGCCCTTAGTAAATTTGCTTTGGGAAATTCCCCACCAACGACAGTACACTTCATCGAGAAGTCCCTCTACTCTACCATAGAAGCAAGGGATGAAGTTCTCAACATTCAAGCCCTCGACTCATGGATTATCCCTATCCAAAACTATATGGAAAAGGGAAATCTCCCAGAAGACTCATTGGAAGCTACTAAAATCCAAAGGATGGCAGGACGATATCTTGGATGGGTACCTCTATAAAAGAGGATATTCCACCCCTTATCTCCGATGTGTAGCTGCTCCTCAAACAGAAAAGATATTGGAAGACCTGCATAAAGGCAACGCTGGATGTCATGAGGGAGCCAAAACCCTGGTCATGAAGGCTCTGCGACAAGGGTTCTATTTGCCGACTATGCATAACGAGGCGGTAACACTTGTACAAGCCTGCCCGACCTGCCAAGTTTACGCCCCCAGAATCACAAGGCCACCAGTGGAGCTAAAACCAATGATGAGCGCTTGGCCTTTCGCACAATGGGGCATCGATCTCATCGGACCCTTGCTTAAATCCACGGGCCAGCGAACGCATATTGTGGTCGCCATCTATTATTTTTCCAAATGGAAAGAAGCAAAAGCGCTGGCATCAACAACTACTTTCCAGATGATCAAGTTCATACGAGAACAAAGCATATGTCGATATGGGGTGCCAAAAATCCTTATCAGCGATAATGGTCCCCAATTTGCCAGTGACGAACTAGCCGACTTTTGCGAAGAAATACTCATAAATCATCGTTTTGGTTCTGTCCACCACGCACAGACAAATGGACAAGTTAAGGCAGCCAACAAAACGATCCTTAATGGGATAAAGAAGAGAGTGGCCTCTCTAAAGGGAAATTGGGTTGAGGAGCTGAACCATGTACTCTGGGCCCTCAGAACCACACCCAAAAGAGCCACCGGCGAAACTCCCATCAGCATGGTCTATGGATCCGAAGCTGTGTCACCTATTGAAGTGGTTAACATCTCTCAAAGAGTGGCCACATATCAGGTTGACCAGATGATGAGCAGAGGAAAATCGACTTGGATCTCGCCGACGAAAGAAGATGGGCCTCCGAGGAAACTCAAGGAAGAATGAAGCTCACTACTGCTAGGTATTTTAACCGGAAAGTAGGGCGACGCCAATTCTTCCTAGGAGAAAAGGTTCTATGAAGGAACGGGTTCTTGACAATTGATCAATGAGGAAAGATGGTGCCAAAATGGGAAGGTCCTTAAATCATTATCGACATACCATGTCCCAACGCCTACAAATTAGAATATCTTCAGGGGCAACACCTTAATAGGACTTTTAATGCGAAGCACCTGAAGAAATTCTACGTCTAAAAATCCTTTTGTATGTCTACTACAATAAAGTGATAAATAAAGATACGATTTCTTCCCTTTTGATATGTCAAACGGGATTTCCTCGACTTTCGAAAGTCGCTTCTACAAAGGAGATCAGTCATAACGGACTCCCTCGACTTCTGAAAGTCGCCTCTACAAAGGAGATCAGTCTTAACTGACTCCTCGACACCATATAGTCAGCGACGCTCAGGAGATCAGTCATAACTGACTCCCTCGACTTTCGAAAGTCGCCTCTACAAAGGAGATCAGTCTTAACTAACTCCATATAGTCGGCGACGCTCAGGAGATCAGTCATAACTGACTCCCTCGACTTCCGAAAGTCACCTCTACAAAGGAGATCAGTCTTAACTGACTCCTCGACTCCATATAGTCGGCGATGCTCAGGATATCAGCCATAACTGACTCCCTCGACTTCCGAAAATCGCCTCTACAAAGGAGATCAGTCTTAACTAACTCCATATAGTCGGCGACGCTCAGGAGATCAGTCATAACTGACTCCCTCGACTTCCGAATGCCGCCTCAACAAACGAGATCAGTTTTAACGGACTCCTCAACTCCATATAGTCGGCGACGCTCAGGAGATCAGCCATAACTGACTCCCTCGACTTCCGAAAGTCGCCTCTACAAAGGAGATCGGTCTTAACTGACTCCTCGACTCCATATAGTCGGCGACGCTCAGGAGATCAGTCATAACTGACTCCCTCGACTTCCGAAAGTCGCCTCTACAAAGGAGATCAGTCTTAACTGACTCCTCGACTTCATTTAGTCGGTGACGCTCAGGAGATCAGTCATAACTGACTCCCTCGATTTCTGAAAGTCTCCTCTACAAAGGAGAACATTCTTAACTGACTCCTTGACTCCATATAGTCGACGACACTCAAGAGATCTGTCATAACTGACTCCCTCGATTTCCGAAAGTCGCATCTACAAAGGAGATCAGTCTTAACTGACTCCTCGGCTCCATACAATTAAAGCTCTTCTCTCAACATTAAAGAGGTACTCGACATAACCCTATTTCTTTATTTAAAATACTAACGACTTATGTCTCGGGGGTAAGTATTGGATATGATTCGAGACGACCTCACAAGAATAGATGATGCCTGTGGGATTACGATCTTTAGGGTGGACTAGTACGTAAAAGTCGAGAACATATAAGTAGAGACTCCCAAAACAGGTCGACGACTAATCATGCTCAGAATGTCAAAACTCGGAAAGATGGTCGACATCAAAATTTAGGGAAGGTCGACATTCAAGGTCATCAAAGACCGGCGACCAGTCAAACCCCAAACTCTCCCTCCTAAGGCAAGAGTCGAGTTGACAAACAAGTCTTATGGAAGAAACCTTCCTCTTAAGGAAAGGACAACTGGAAACCTGCTCGCCGACTTTCTAACTCGAGGAAACCTTTCTCCCAAGGTAAAGTCACTGTGGCAACCTACTTGTCACCTGGTTGAAGAAACCTTCAACACTAAGGAATGAGGAGGTGGCAACCTGCTTGTCACCTACTGACACACCACCGTCCCTCTCCACCACTCAGAAAAAGGCAACCACCGCCACTAAGCAGCCAATCAAAGCATAAAGCTTGCCGCCATATTAAAGTCGGTAATCCTCCCCTATATATAGGGGATACTTTCATTATTTAAACATGCACATACTTCTTAAAGTATTATCTTATATTTCATTACTGACTTAAGCTTCGGAGTGGAATCAGGGGCCATCCCCACCCTTTTTCAGGTCCTCGCCTTTCACAAAGCACCTAAAGGAAACTAAGTCACCCCGAGGTCGACACAGATACCTAAAGGAGTTAGTCACCGGCGAGATCTCGAAGTCCATTACCAGAAGTTCAAAGCCACGTCATTTTGATCCCAACAACCGTAAATGGATCTTTGGAGTTTACAAACTATTCGTTCGTTACCAGGAGTAATGAAACCCTCTGATTGCTCCATACAGATCTCTTCCTCCAGTTTTCGTGGAGGAACGCGGTCTTAACATCCATTTGGTATACATCCATTTGGTATAGCTCCAGATCGAGGCATGCGACCGGGGCTAGGATGACCTGGACTGTGGTGTAACGTACAGCTAATGAGTATGTTTCATCAAAGTCCACTCCGTGAAGATGGGTGTATCCTTTCGCAACTAGTCGGGCTTTGTACCGCTCGATATTTCCATCAGCAGTGAGTTTCAGCTTCAGAACCCACTTAGCGGTTAGCAGGTAAATTAACTAAAGACCATACCGAGTTGGCTTTCATTGAGGGGATCTCTTCCTCCATTTCGTCGCTTGAGGTCCTTTCAATGCTTGTTAACCGTTACCGGTTCGTCAACATAAGTTAGGGTGAAAATTTCACCCTTCTCGATGGGATACTTCTTGGGAGAAGCTCAATGCCTTTGAATTTGTCTAGGCTCGTTAATCCCATCTTGATTTTGAACGTTGCTCCCACTCGGAATAATGCTTCTTATCGGAGCATCACTCCCACTGGGAACAACGGCAGTGCTAGAACCTTGACCTACAACTTTTCTTGGACGACCTCTCGGTCTCGGGATTTTACCTCCGAGATGAATTTCTTGATCACTAGGATCTGGAACCAGTTTGGTTGATCCACTCCCACTGGGAACAATGGGTAGTTGTGGTATTATTGGATTTTCATCCAGCGGTCTGGCTACATGATTATCAGGTTCAACTTGATTCGCACTTGCAGCAACAGTGATTTTTGTGGCAGGATTATCTCCTCCCACTGGATTTACTATGAAAATGTCTCCATCTTCATTGCTGGATTCACTTGCATTGCTGCCTCAAATCTCCTACTCGAAGTAAGTGGGACCTGACTATCATTGTTATCCTGCTACATTTCGATCAAGACTTCGTCTGTTTTGATTTCACCAAGCGTTGGAAATTCGTCCTCAAGGAATGTAGTGTCTCATGTTCGACCACGGCACCATTATCCCAAGCTAATTTAAACATGTATCCTCTAAGAGTAGTTGTCGTACTCATGATTTGAATACTTGTTTAATGCGCAAATTAATGTCACTTGATGATAAGCTTTACCTCGTTATCATTTCTTTTAGATTTATGGCATCGTGTTTGACCGCTTTTATTGGAACATAGTTCTTCACTGATGTGAGTCAACTATTTTTAATCCCGTAGGGAACGTCGGTTGTTGAACTCTAACATTATGTTTTCAAACCATGCTATTGAAGTGTGTTATCGATACGAATGCTTTGCCAGACTTGTCGTTCAAGGCGTATAGTGGGAGAGTCATTTAACCGACTTCATCCTTTTTATTTGCTAACTCATCTCAAAGACTTTATCCATCTCTGAACTATGCATTGGGCTTTCTCCTTATGCGTCAGTTGATACTTTACGAGTTCGTGGTAGCTTGTGAAGCATACCTCTTTTCGTCGTATAAGTATTAAATGAGTTATTCCCGAAGGTATGCAAATGAAAATTCAGCATTCATTCATTAAAACACTTCATCATTAAATTCGTACTTTGAAACGACGTGTTCCGTCTTTCGAGGTACACGCGCGCGTGGCGCCTATTACCAGGTTTAACCCATGGTATAAATCGTTTCGTTTCCAAAATTCAATTTAATTTAATCTAATCGGTTTCGCACATGTTCATCATTACCGAATTTATCATATAATGGAGTACCAACAAATAAGAAAGAGTTAAATCGATTGGCACTTAAAACTACGCAATCGATGGATATTAACGGTATTTCGATGTTCACGATATTAGATGAAGGAGAGTGTGTATATTTGTTTGATCCGACTAACTGCATTGGCGGATATTTCGGTTTTAACTTCGTTTCGGAACGATCCCGTTTAACCGGGTCGATTAATTTTGACAAGTAGATCACATTTCAAATTGAATGGAAACTACTTTATTCAATAATTCCAAATCTCAATCAACCAAAATTCAAACATTAAATGACTAATAGGAAATCCATCAATAACAATAATAAGGTCTCAGATCATATATTGAAGTTATAATGAAGGAAAGATAGACAGGCAGACTCAACCACATTTAGCATTTCACCTGAAAAGAATTCACAAGTGAATTTCATCAGATGTCTTGCATCAAATAAAACGTTTTACGGTTCTATGTATGTGTGGCAAAAGAGGCGTACCTTTTACGGCACATGTATCAAAGGTGGTTGTCGCACCGAATCATCATTTAGACTTTTTGTTGTTGGGGTAACACAAGAATTTCCGAAGACCATCGAATCTGTCATCAGTTGCCTCGGGTTCTTTGGAGATGTTTTCTTCTCCATGGTCGGCCTCGTACAGATCCACGATCGTCTTAATCGATGTGATTAGACGTGTGAGTCCATTATCGTTAGCAAACCATGAAAGAGGAAACATCTTCATTACCTTCCGAGCCCTTGTCCATACGTCTATTTCGTTAGCGGGATCATGAACGGTTATAACACCGCCATCATTACATAGAATACTGTAGTATTATGCCATGAGTTCTTTTGCTTTAGCGGCCTTTCCTCCACCATAGCGAAGGCGTATGGCACACCAAAGATGCAATGCGTTGTTCACCATAAACTCTTCCTCTACCTCAACAGACAGTTTCGAGTAAATTAATCCTCGAGCTGCCCGATCTTTCCTCAACTTTTTTTTGTTGTTGTAGATGTATGTTTTTCCATATTCGTCCGTCTCGATCCTCTTTGCTTTCAGATTGATTCGGTCATCAACTTCCGCAACAATAAGGATATCCTCAACACTGTCTTTCCATTCATCATAATTCATACCATCCAAATTGCAAGGTTCATAGAAGTGTACCGACCCAGCCATGAAAACTAACACACTGATAATATGCACAATAAGGGAGATAATAAAATTTTGAGAAAGAATTGCATACATCAGATATTTATTAAGATGGAATACGAAAAATAATGATTCCTCAGCCATCTAAACCAACTGACCGCCAGTAAACCGAGGGAAGGGGGTTGTGAAAGAGTTCACATTACCGTCGTCTTCGATCCAATAGATCAGTCTTTTAAAACGGTTTTGATCGCAAATTACCGGAATGAGTATTTTAAAAATAAGCATACCCGATCTTGGCTTTCCCAAGGCCCTTTTGTTTTTGAAAAATATTTCGATGAATTTACGCATGCATACACAATTCTACTTCACAAGCAAATCATCATAGCAAGCCAAATTCATCATCCAAATCACACATCATGCATACGTGTCATGCGTCTAATTTTCTGAGAAACTCATGCTAGCATATATATAATTCTACTTTCTAAGTAAACTATTACATTAGGCTACATCCTCAACATTCAAGCATACGTGTCATACATGAAATTTTCACATCAAACATGCATATTTTGCGACTGGTTTTGATTTTTAAAACATTTTAAAATATTAGGGGCTGACTTGCAATTCATGCTTACAGTCAATCATGCGAGTTTCTAAACATGAATCTTAGGCAATTGCAACCATCATAACATGTCTATCCTAGTGCGCAAACCATATATTTAACCAGGGCTCTGCCCCCAACATGCAATTTCCAGCTAGCTTGACATAGTCAAGACGACAATTCTAATAAATATATGTGACGAAAAGTAAACAATTGCAATTCAGCCCTCTAATTAATCTAGTCCCAAAGTCATGCATTTCCGAGATCCATCCCCATAATCGAAACTAGGCATTAACTTTTAGCTAAAACGTGAAAATTTTAAACCTTCGAGCACTGTGTAGGCTAATTTAAAGTTCAAAAGACATTTGGATTTTAAAATTTGACCATCCCATTTTATTAATTGACTTGAATTCAAGTTCCAAAAATCTGGTTCGGTTAAGTCAATTTTGGTTCAATCCGGTTCAGTTCCATAAATCTGGTTCGGATTGGTTTTATTTTAAAATTTGGTTCGGTCAAAATCGGTTCAATAAAATAAAATTTCGGTTCGGTTCATCACTCAAAACCTGTTCGGTTAGATCTACTTAGTCACCCGGTCCGAACCGACACGACCCGACCAGACTAGGCCGAACCGATTAAGAAAACACGGATTTGTTTAACCCGCTCCGGTTTTGCAAATTGGACCGTCCCATTGAACCCATAGGGTTCGGCAGAAATATTTCTTGTGGGCTAAGTAGGGTTTTAAAATCCACTAAAAACTTAACTTAGCCACCAAGAAATATTAATTATGTAAAATAATTTCCAATATTGCATATATATATATATATATATTTATTTATTTATTGCCAAGATTCTATCTATAAGATATAAATCAATCAACAATATATATACATATATATAAATTTCGGCTAATATATATATATATATATATATATATATATATATATATATATATTTATTGTCAATATCTTTAATATGGAAACGAATATACTGACAATATATTTTCTTAATCTTTTAGGAAACTAATTCTATCAATAATATCTTTATCCGTATAATTTATCTAGACATATTGATAGTTATATATATTTCTATATAATGTGTGAATCTATCCATATATTTCCAATTATAGATATATTGTTACCTTTAATAAAAATTAAAATATGGTAAACAATATAATAATATATTTCGGCTGAAATATAGAAAACTTGGGGCCTAAGAAATTAAATTTTTAACTTTGTAATTTCAATTATGGTTCTGCCGAAACATCAAATTGGAAACAAGTCCTCAAATTACAAGATCAAATTTTACGAAGATCTACAATTCAATGCTTGATTTTGATAAAAGTCACATTTTTCTTGAAGATCATGAACATCAAATTTTACTAAAAACATCATGAAAATTGCGGCAACAACAATTGTAAATATCAGAAGTTTTAAATTTTCACTACTTAAAATTCCGGCCAACATGTAAAATCAAGAACATCAATTTATCAAAACTCCTAACACAGACTTTGATACCACTGTTGGATTACGAGGCTAAATACTACGGAAACTTAAATATGATACATGCTAGTAATCAAGATTACGCAGCGGAAGATGTGCACATACCTTAATCGCTTTCCGTAGCCCCAAGATCTTGATGAGGGAGTTCTCAATCCACCGGACGGCACCCGTAGAGGTTCTTGTTAAGGAAGCCCTACGCAGTATAGTTCCCACAACAAAGCCTCTGATCGATTCTTGGCAGGGACAAATCTTCGGAGTGTTTGCTCAAAGCAAATTAGCACACCCTTGGTGTTCTATGTGGTTTGGCCGAACTAGGAGAGTTTAGGGAAGAGGGTTTTCTCTTAAATTACCACAAATGAGGAATTATGATTCACCTTAATAAAACCTCTAACACTCTCTATTTATAGGAGGAGCAAAGTGGACAAAAGTCCACTTTGCCCTACCTATAATATTTGGTCGGCCTAAGGAGGCCCAATTTTGGGCTTCTCATGTCAATTGGGATTTAGGTCTAGCCCAATTTCCCTAATGTGACATTTACCCAATTGTCTCATGTAACATATACATATTAACGGGCTTCCATTTACGGCGCCCTATCGCCATATGCTAGCAATATGTCATGCAGTGGTTTCGTTTGGTGGACAAAATGTCGACTCTGACGAATTATGGGTTCGACTGGACGGGGTAGGAGGGTGAGGGTAAAGGGCTGTACCGCCAATATATAGTCAAGTTTGAGCTTAAAACGGGGAACAACATCCACGACGGCGCGTGCAGGGACCTAGGCGACCGGCGCACGGCATGGCGGGAAATGGGGTGGGCTGCAGCGGCGCGTCCCGACGCGTGGTCTGCACGCACCACTGAAGTGGGCGCGTGGGTGGAGTCTGGACGACATGTGGAGGCGCGAGCACGCGCGTGGTTGGCGCGTGTGACGATGCGTGCGACGTGTGTGGCGGCGCGTAGGAGCGTGTGGAGGTGTTTGTGGTTGTGGTGGGGGGGTCTTTGTGCGGGCTTAGGGGTGGTGGTGATGGTGAAGGTGAAGAGGGGGGGTGGGGGGAGGGGGAGGCGGACTCCGCAATTTGGCGAGGCGAATGCGGAGAGTGGGATGAAGGCGAGGTTGAACAAGGTCATCTGCTCTGGTGGGGCTTCCGGCTTTGACTTAGGCTTAGGCGTATGCTGGAGAAGGAGCTCCATGCTCATGACCGACGAGAGAATTTGCAGGAGTAGTGACTTCCCTTCGGACTTTGGATCTTGAGAGGGAGTCATCTAACTCCTGTAAAAGCAAAACTATTCAGAAGTTAGAGAGCTTCTGAATAGTGCTATTCAGAAGCTAGAGAGCTTCTGAATAGTGCTATTCAGATGAATAACTTTAATGCTAAATATGTATAAATATAAAAGAGAAGAAAAAACGGCAGCACCAGCGATACTAAATTTTTTTCGTAAATTTATAAATTTTTGTCACATTTTACTGTGTGAACTTTCTTATATTGCTATTTGAATAAAAAAGGGTTAAGAACACAATAGGGGCCTGAATGTTTGCCCATGTTGCCAAAAGGGGTCTGAATTGAAAAAACGTATTATTAAGGGCCTGAATTTTGAGTTTTGTGTATAAGTGAGGTCTCCGTCTATTTTTTCTGTTAAAAGTGACGGAAAGTGGTCACATGCTTGGCATGTGACCGAAAATAATTTGAAAAATGTGGCCCTCACATGTTTGACCTAAAAAGACGAAAATACCCTTTAAGCCAACACAGCTCCGGCGACCACCACCACCCGGCTCTGGCGACCACCACCCATCTCCGGCGACCACCACCCCAGCTCCGACGACCACCACCCCAGCTTTGGCGACCCAAAAAGCTCCAGATCAGAGCTTTTTTGGGTCGCCGGAGCTGGGGTGGTGGTCGCCGGAGCTGGGGTGGTGGTCGCCGGAGCTGGAGTGGTGGTCGCCGGAGCTGGGGTGGTGGTCGGTGGCTGTGGTGGCCTTAGGGCATAATTAGTGTGCAGGGGTATTTTAGACATTTCACATTTCATTAATTAAACTGATAAATTGTATAATAATTGCAAAAGGGTAATTCTGTCATTTCACGTATTTCCGTTACATTTAACAGCAAATTTGGACGGAAACTCGATTATCAACAAAACTCAAAATTCAGACCCTTAATAATACGTTTTTTCAATTCAGACTTCTTTTGGCAACATGGGCAAACATTCAGGCCCCTATTGTGTTCTTAACCCTAAAAAAAAAAAAACTACTTACCAGCAGGGGCGTAGGCATATATGAGATTGAGGCACATAGTGTCCCTCATTATTAGATATTTTTTGTTCTATATATGAATATAATGTATATATAAATTTTGTAGCTAATAGATGTCTAATTAGCACGACACGAATACGTACGATAAATTGTGTTCATGCAAACATATGGCATAACGATATCACGATACAAATTTCCTGTCAGTTCGTATTTAGGTATCGCAACATTGATATACACGATACCACAATAAAGTTGTGCTACTAAGTCTATTTTTTTTTTTTAAAAAAAAAGTTATTTAACATATTATAAAAATCCAATTAGTAGTTTAAATTAAGAGTTTGTAAATCTTATATTACGAACTTATGAATATTGACATATTAATTTAAACTTTTTTTATATGAAGTTCATTATTTTAATTTTTGCTTAAAAATTTCGTATAAAGATGTACGACTGAATAACTTTGCACAACACGATAACACGACACAAAACACACACAAATTTTTTTGTTTCGCATGTTCATATTTGTAAAAAGTGGCACGATAAGTTTACCGTACGTGTTCGTGTTTAGTAAGTTTAACCCGACACAATTATCTATACGCACGATAACACGAAATATCATATCTAATTGAACCCTTATTTTCAGATTTCTGGCTACGCCACTGCTTAGCAGTAGCCTAAACATTTTTTGTTTGACTAATTGATCAACTTGTTTCCTAGAATTGTCGATGCCTGACATTCATTAATTAACTATATGAGCATGTATCAAAATTTATCTTCGTTTTTCCAAAGTTTAGTGTTATATTTCAGAAGAAAAAAGATAATATGTTTGAATTGTAAATTGCTAAACAATAGAGAATTTCTGAAAAAATAAAATAAATATATATACTATAGTAGTGTACTGAAAAGAATGGGGGCGAAGGTGAAATATTAAAAAAGACGGAATGTAAAAACACAAAAACAAAGACTTGTTAAGAAAGTTGCTTGAAGACTACGGATCTTGTTCAAGAAGGTGAGCTGTTGCTAGCTCAAGCTCATCTTCTTCTTCTTCTTCTATATAACCTCTCTCTTTTCCCTTTTTTCCTAGTTTCTTAATATCTTTCTTCCTCTCCCTTTACAGGAATTCAAATCCTCCTCTTTCTCTCTCTCTCTATACTCTGATCAATCAGTATTCGTTAATATATAGCTAACTCAGAAATCTGTTCATCCTATATTATATATTCTTCTGGTGGTGTCAATTTTTGAATATCCTTGACATATATATATATATATATAGAGCGAGAGGAAGTTCGTGTTGTTTGTATGGAAGCAGCCATGGTAGCCGGAGATGATGAGCTGATGCAGTTGCCACCTGGCTTCCGGTTTCATCCAACCGATGAAGAGATCATCACCCATTACCTCACCAACAAAGCCATCAACAGCAACTTCACCGCTAGCGCGATCGGAGAGGTCGATCTCAACAAGTGTGAACCTTGGGAGCTACCCAGTAAGTTTTTATAAACAATCTCTGCCATTTCTACGTCCTGGCGCGGGCCTAATATTAATAATATTGCAGAGAGAGCTAAGATGGGAGAGAAGGAATGGTATTTCTTTTGCCAAAAAGATCGCAAGTACCCGACGGGGATGAGGACCAACCGCGCGACCCAGTCCGGGTATTGGAAGGCCACCGGAAAAGACAAGGAGATTTTCCGAGGAAAGAGTTGTCTGGTCGGGATGAAGAAGACGCTCGTCTTCTACCGTGGGAGAGCCCCCAAGGGAGAAAAGACCAACTGGGTCATGCATGAATATAGACTCCAAGGCAAACTAATTCCTTTCTATAGTCTCCACAAGATCGCAAAGGTATACATACATACATATATATATGTACCACCAAGAATCAAAACTTTTGATTTTTTCAAAAAAGAAAGAGTCTTTATTAGCTAGCTAGCTAGGTAGACTAGATTCTCACCTTTCCGACTTTTTCTCTGATAATAATAATTTAGAGTTCCGCTTTATTGGGTTTCTTTTTCTTCTTGTGCAATTAAGTGAGTTTATTGATTAAATAGATGATTACTTAACGCGGGAAGGATATGTGTGTAGGATGGATGGGCTGTTTGCAGGATTTTCCACAAGAGCACCGGAATCAAGAAACCCACCTTCCCGGGGATGATCATTAGCTCCTACGGTGAGGAGGAATTATCCGGTGGTGGTGGTGGTGGTTCGCTTCCGTCTCTGGTGGACCCCGCCTACTCCGGTGGCCCGAGTTCGAGCTTTGTTACAGACGGTGACGACGACGAAATTAGGGTTTGTGATGGAAGCAGCTTCCTCATTGCTCCGAGCCACTCGGGACTTAATGATATCATGAAGCAGGTCACGTGTCGGTACCCGATGAACCTGGATCAGTCGATGTTTTATCCTCCTCCTCATTATGGTCGAACCAATATCAATAATTCGCAGTCTATAGTGCAAGTGCCGGCAAGGACCCCGTCTCAGCTGTTTGGGACCATAAACAATGTTACACAGTGCAAGGTGGAGCCGAACCAGTCACGGTCAATGCTCAGTGGACCGTCTCAAAACACGACGGGTCTTAGCAGTGACTTGAACCCCGAGATATCATCCAGCCTCGTAAGACCCACCACACCGTTTGAACATCTTATCAACCCGGGTTCTCCTAATTCAGACGACCTCGGGTTTTCATGGGACGACTATATAATATGATGATGAATTTAGCTAGCTAGCTAGGCATCAGAAGATCATACACAGAAAATATTGGAGGGGTAACTAACTAAAGAATACGTATATATGGAGTATTATTATTTTTTTCGCCTTCATCTTAATTATTGATTACTTAGGATTTGTGACATTCAGAAAGAAATACGTATAGCAGCTGGAGCATATCGTCTTAGCTAGGGAGATGACCAGTACTTGATTGTTTGTGTACATACACACTTAGTATTTATTATTTTTAATCGACATAGTAATTTAACTATTACCATTTGTAAACTATAGAAATATTGCGTAGGCAATTTGATCACACAGTATAGATATTTATGTATGAATCTAAACTATCTATGTATGTTTCATCGATGGTCATTATTATTATACATAATAATATATAGTGGTTTTCTTCGTTGTCGGTGTTATTTCAAGTGCTCATCCATATCTGATGCAATTACATGCACATATCCATCAACAATTATAGGGCATTTATTTAATTAAATGGATTGATGATAGTAAATTCTCAAATGGAAGTCAAAGTTATATAATGGATTAAGCACCGGCCAGGCAGGGCTGGGAATTAATTAAGTAGATAGCTAGAGATGAGTAAATTGTCAGTCATTCATTGATTTTTCTTCAAAGAAGGCAGCTGCTTTTGAGGCGAGCTAGCTAGCTTATTAATTCTAATAATAATAACAACTAGTTAGTAAATAACTTTATTCTCCTTTTTTTTTGGTTGAGGTTTGGTTGTGTTGAGGCGACCGAATACGTTGTACCTACAACAATCGTCATCAAATCAAACGGCAGCTACCTATACATACAGAATATATATATATATTGGTCAGATAAATATCAAGTCTCTAGCTAATTTACCAAAAAAAAAGGTCTGTAGCTAGGCAGGTAGGTTAAACAGGTGGATATATTAATATGGAGGACATTTCTTGAATTGCAGACTTCTTAGGATTCCAAGACTCATCCTTTCTGAGTTAGTTCATCTTTGAGAAATTAAAAGCATATGTATAACAGAAAAAACTGAAATGAATGTCATTCTCGTCATCACCACCCCCTATATATAGAGGGAGTTGTGGGTGAAATTCAGATAATGTGTGGTCTATTAATGTCGCGTATCATTTCAAAACCTATTCATTTCTATCATTTCTATTTTTATGTCATGTTTGTGTTATTAAATTATCTTGTTGTATCCGTGTGTCGTGTGACACTGGAACTTTTATGGCAGGAGAATAGATTTTATAAATATTACACGTTTAACCCAATTTTTTTGAAAATGTTATAAATTGATCCAATATCAACCGAAATCATATTCTGACAAATAAATTCATATTAGTGAAAAAAATAATATAACCGGAACAGATTCATACGAAACAAGTTCATTCAACTGCTGCAAGATAACTCATACTTTTATAATACATATATATATATATAATAAAAGTTTGTGTGGGCGGCTTCCATTGAGGGTTTGAATTAATTTGCCCTTGTTATGATCAGCTTGCTAGGTGTTGCTTTCGTTTCAAAGCTAAGCTTTTGTTGTTAGTTTCTCATACTTGCAGGAGAGTTAACCACCCTCTCTCCCGTCCCGTGTTCAATTATTGGATTTGAAAGATAACGATTGCGGCTAATTATACATTATCTTTCAAATCACACTGTGCATGCTATAGCTCCTTCATTAATTTGAACTCTGCGATCCATAATATTGCATGCATTCTAAGAATAAGGAAGATTTTACGGACTAATGAAAGAAACTAAAGTCTGACACGTTTTTTCATCCACCTAAAAAAAGGATATTGTTTATGAAAATTAATATTATATTATATTATATAGAAACTTATTGGAGATTATTATCTTTGTTCATAATTAAGGCAAAAGGGGAAAGCAATCTATCTATCTTAGCTAGATTCCCTATTATTTCCCTTTCAAGGAGGGAGGGAGGCCTCCTGATTTGTTGCATGAAAATATGGCTCACCAACCACTCACAGACCACCACGTCATCATACCCCACCTAAACAAAGCAGGGGAGCGGACGAGTTTCTTTTCTTCACTTTGTCTCTCTCTAGTCTAGCTGAAGCTGACCTCATCTTATGTCATCCACGCAATATCCACGTGGAAAATTTGTTATGTGCACATCACCCCTCACCACGTTTTATCAATAACTTGTACAACTAGATTATATATTATTAATCAATAATTAATTCCACTGCTTTGAAAAATAATTACCTAGCTTTCCTCTAACTTTCTCGAGCTAGCTCCCTCAGCGGCAACTTGGATATTAGTTGTCATTACAATTTACATACAAGTCGTCACTCTAATTACGAAACTTTCTGTGTGTTCGATTACGAGAAGTCGAGAACCTAGATTGTAATATGTAGAATGCTTTATTTTATTATTATTATTATTATTATCATTATTATTATGAGAAACTTTGGATAGGTATAGGGTGTATTACATAATAGCGACATGCTCCCCTTTCGAATAGGATTTCACTTTCATCCATCCCTTACATGTTCTTGTAATTAATATAAATAATAAAGATACATATTATAATTAATTTTATGAGATTTATTGACTTTTATTCTAAAGGTCGATTGTCAAAAGCAAATTGAATTTAAGTATTTATAGTAAAAAAAAAACTGAATATTTTTTCTTAACGAAAGCAACTTTCAAACACATAAGTAAAAATTATGCTGATTTATTCGTTGGAATGTGACGAAAATCACATATATAACAACCGTGTTTTGTGGCACAATAAACACTCATCTTACAAAAGAATTAACTGATGATGATGTCGCTACATATCAGGAATCATTACGAATTTAATTGTTGGTCGAGTACAGCAGACTATAAAAAAAAACCGAGTTTTCGGGAAAAAAAAATAAATAAAAAAACCAGTGAATTCGCAAAATATTTTTGTTCGAAAAACTTATTCTCAAATTAGTCTTTTTCTGAAACTAATTCTTAAATTAGGGTTTTCTAATTTTTTTAATCATTTATATTTTCTATTTTACAACCCAAAGTTTTTATTTTGTTACAATTGATCATAAACTGAAATATAATACAAGAAATATATGCCGAAGTTATAAACTAAAAAATAATAAATTAGTAATTGTGAAAAAATTCTAAAAATAAATTCTGCAAAAGATATAAATTATAAAAACATTAGTGATATAAAATGTAAAGAAAAACTAAATACTCGTGATTTTTGTAAATATGAAAATATAAAAATGAAAGCGTACATAAACTCTAAAGAAAACATGATTTATAAAATTAGTGAATGAAAAAAAAAACGATTAACTAATTTAAATTTGAAAAATCAATAGAATAATTTTAAGAGTTGATGGGTTCTGCTATGGCCGTTAGGCCCCTTAACGGCGAGGAAACGGCGAACAGGCCCACTGGGCCCCAAATGAAGGTCAAGATGACCCAAGCGAAAGGTCCCGACGTAGGGAGTCCCGATGATGAAAGGTCCCGACAGAGTCGGTTCCGATAGGTGAGCTGGAAGCTCCCGATGAGAAGCCTTTAAATAGGCCCCGATGACGAATCCCTGAGAACAATTGGCCATGTCACGATGACGAGGGGCCCCGAGCGGTGACATAACGAGATAACTCTGGAGTCCCCGATGTTAGTCGGGACTTGTTATCAGAGGTTAAGGCCAAGATACGCGGGGCGTGGCCGAGATACGCGGAACGTGGTTGAGATACACGTAGCGTGGCTGAGATACGCGGGGCGTGGCCGAGATAAGCGAGATCATGGCCTAGATAGGCGGGATCGCACCCGAGATACGCGGAATACAGCCTAACCACCCCCAACGGTTCACCAGGTAACTGAGGTACCTCGCCGCCTATAAAAGGGCAGAGGTCACCTCAGGTCATTTACGTTGTGTGATACACTTTGAGATTACTGCTTGCCAGTCCATACGAGATACTCATTTAAGCATCGGAGAGGGATTCTGGGTCACCGTCCGGTCTATCCCCTCTTTGCAGGACTACGTGGAGCAAAGGAGCTAGGATCGCCGTCAAGGACCGTACCGGAGTTCCACCGTGATCCAACAAGAGTGAATTTTAGTTTGTATTTTTTTTCATACTCTTGATGAATAATTTTTATATCATTATATAGTAGTTTTTTTTTTTTTTTTTTTTGCAAAGATAAATTTGTTTCAAAACTTATTTATTTTTAAATTTAATTTTTTTCCTTTAGTTTCACATATTTTTTTAAGAATTAAAATCTACAAAAAAAAAAAAATTGGTTATTTTTTAATGTGCATTTTCATCATTTAATTAATTATTTATTTTTTATTTCCTTCATTTTTTCATACATTTAATATTCGTATTTTTCAATTTATTTTTCTTCTTATATTATATTTTGATTGAGGGTTCAGTTGTAAGATAATGTAAACTTTAGGATGAATTAAATAATATATATTAATAAAAAGATGAAGATACCTACTTTAGGAATTAATTTCTGAACAAGCCTAGTTTGAAAATTAGTTTTGAAAAATAACATACTTTTAAGTATTCACTAAAAAAAAATCCCTAGAATCTAATATCTAGGGACAAGAAAAAGAAACTTCATGGAAGTTTCAAGGAAGGAGATCTAATTGATGTATATATAATATAATTTAGGTACAATTTACTAATTTAGGTAATTCATTAGGCTGCTAATTATATGTCATGTCAGCAATTCAATTGTTCATTGGTCCGTGGTTTTGACGCGCCCTTCTTATCTTTACTGCGCGTTATTTTCTTCAGGCATCTGTTTCGTTTCTTATTCACTTATTCTTTTCTGCACAGCCGTTTCGTTTCTTATTCTCTTATTCTTTTCTGCACAGCCTGCCGTTTCCTCCAAACTTCATCCATCCAAACAGTGCCTAATTAAGGAACTGTTACAGACTGACTCTAAACGGTGCCTCCTCCAAGAATTCTGTAAGACGCTGTGTTTCGCAATTCGTTCGGTGACTTGTGGCGACATCGTTCGGAATATATATATGACCACTATTTGGTGTGATTCCTAAATAGGGTCCGATGTTTGAGTAGTATGCTTGACGATGCGTCGTGAGTTTTCATTAACTTGGAGGCTTCTTACGATGATGCAAGTGATATATATGCGACCGCTACTTGGCTTAGATGCATAAGTAGGGTTTTCATAGATAGAGAATTCCAGAGAGCGTTGCTTGTAGCCTCTACTTGGTGTTGTCACCTAAGTAGGGCGCGTCTTTGGTGTGTTTCCTGAATCTGTATGTAACTTATCTCAAATTTCTTCGCATTGATTCGAGATATATATTGGTTAGAAAATAATAAGGACCTATAAGTCTCCTCATATAGCTCTTTCTCCTGCTATGTCGTTCATCTGGACTAGATTTTCAATGTGATTAGACTGAACTATTCGATCCTCATATATGGTTTGGCTAGCTCTGTAAGCATATGGTGATGGGCGCCGTAAATGGAAGCCCATTATATGTATATGTTACCTAAGTTAATTGGGTACATGTCACATTAGGACATTGGGCCAGACCTCCCAATTGACATGAGAGGCCCGAAATTGGGCCTCCCTATGCATAGTGGCCGGCCGAATTATGTAGGTGGGTAAAGTGGACTTTTGTCCACATTACTCCTCCAATATATATGGGAGTTAAGGGTTTTATTAGAGTTAATCACAATTCCATTTCAAGTGGTGATTTGAGAGAAAACCCTCCCCCCAAATACACCATAGTTCGGCCGAACCTATTACCTCACCAAGGGTGTGCCAATTTGCCTTCGAGCAAACACTCCGGAGATCTGTCCCTTGCCAAGAATCGATCAGAGGCTTTGCTGTTAAGAATATACCACGTAGGGCTTCCTTCACAAGAACCCCTACAGGTGTCGACCGGAGGATCGTGAACTCCCTCCTGCAAAGATCATGGGACTAGGGACTACTGTTGAGGTATGTACGAATCTTCTGTGGCGTAATTTCGATTATTAGCATGTACCATGATTAGTTTCTGTAGTGATTAATCACCGTAATCTAACATATCAGAGCCTATGTTAGGAGTTCATGATTTTGATAAACTGGTGTTCTTGAAAAGTCATTAATTTGACCGGATTTTTTTTTAAAAAAATATAAATTTTCGATTTTTTGGTTGTTGGTAAAACCGAAATTTTCATGATGTTCTTAGGAAATTTGATGTTCATGATCTTCAAGAAAAAGATGATATTTATCAAAATCAAGCATTGGATTGTATATCTTATTAAAATTTGATCTTAAAATTTGACATCATGTTCCCAATTATGTGTTTTTGGCCGAAACCCTAGGTAAATTACAAGGTAAATTTTTGTTTTAATATCTTAGTCACCAAGAAATAAATTTCGGCCGAATTTTTTTAAATAATATTGTTTACCATATTTTAATTTTTATTCTATGTAACAATATATCTATAATTGGAAACATTAGGATAGATTCACATTAATATATAGAAATATATATAACTATCAATATATCTAAATATTATATAGGTTAAATATATTATTGATATATTTTAGTTACCTAAAAGATTGAGAAAATATATTGTTAATATTTGTTTCCCTGTTTCCCGGATTGTCTCAATTGGTTCGACCTAATCGGGTCGCGTCGGACCGGGGTAACTAAGTGGATCTAACCGAACCAGTTTTGTGTGTTGAACCGAACCCTATTTTTATTGGACCGGTTCGGACCGAACCAGATTTTAAAATTAAAACCGGACCGAACCGAACCGGATTTTACCGGATCGGATCGAACCGGATTTTCCGGACCGGATCGAACCGGATTTTCCGGACCGGATCGAACCGGATTTTCCGGACCGGACCTGAACCGGATTTCCTGGACCGAACCGAAATGGACCAAATCAGACTGAAATTGACTGAAACGAACCGTATTTTCAGACGTGTCTCTCAGGTTGATGATTTTCTGACCCAAGTGGCACTTCTCACAGGTTGTTCGCTCTTTTTCCTGATCCGTCTAGCTTGTCTGTCTGATCCGTTCCTTCGCTTCCTGACGACCTGAATGAGGGGCAGTACCGAGCACGGAGAGGGGGGCGGTGCTCGGTGTACCCTCTCCGATGCTTAAGTCAGTCTGAGTTCTCTAGAGAGATAAAATCCTAGAGAGAAGGCAGAGCTAAGTGTGCAAAGATTTAAACTTGTTGGAATAAATGGAACATATGGAGTATATATAGGCAACGGTGTCATTAAGGTGGCTTAATGAGACTGTTAATCCCTAGATATACTTAGTAAACACGTAATAACAGGATTAAACCCTTAAAGCATGGAGAGGTGGGCAAAATTGGCCAAGTGTAGGCTGGGTGAAAGAAGGTCGAGGCCCTTGGGGTAGGGCGGAAAATCCAACCCCCGAGGCCTAAAATCGGGTTAGCTTGCCCAATCCCTTCTAGGAGAGGTTGGGCGAGCCAACCCGGTCTCTCCTAGGGGAGATCGGATTGGTCCACCCGATCTCCCCTAGGAGAGATCGAGTCGCCAGCCCAATCTCACCTAGGTGAGTTCGAAGGATGGGTCCGGGCGAGTATTTTGGCTCATCCGGACCGTTAGCGTTGCGGGTGAAGTGTTCGGGTCAAAGTTTTGATTTGCAATCGTAAGCGGGGCGGTCAAAATAAGACAAT
Source organism: Clarkia xantiana subsp. parviflora (assembly GCA_036873135.1). Lineage (NCBI taxonomy): Eukaryota > Viridiplantae > Streptophyta > Magnoliopsida > Myrtales > Onagraceae > Clarkia > Clarkia xantiana. Next base: position 18,127,203 of record JAPTYO010000001.1, read on the forward strand.
CTGAATGGAAACAGGTTCAAATTGGGCGTATATCCATCAGGTGCCCCCGAGTCAACCAATGGCTTAACCTTTGATTGACTCTATCTTACGATGGGATGACACGCACAATTTGAAACCGTGTTGTTACCTCTTGACGAATCCTTTTCTTGTCTGCAGGCGCCTTTCCTGGCCTTATCCTCCGTTTCTCAGGATAGAGGAAAAGTAAACGTTAGAGCAAGAGGGAACGTGCTTAGACACGCGCCCGAAAAATGTGGATATATAGAAATCCGATCTTTCCTCTTATGCATTTTAAAGACATGTACATACGTGGGGATGTAATGCAATCATGAGTACGGATTGATGCAATCTAGCTTCGTGTCATCATGTTTAATACGTGAGCATGCATGGTGAGTCTTGCCTCATTTAAGAAGTATTTAAAACGGATCCCAAAAATTTCTAAGTATGGGAAAATGAGATGTATGTCTAAAGGTGTTAACTCGAGTAAAGGATTTTCTTCACCCTAGTTAAGGAAAAGTAAAGGTTTCAATCCTTAATTTCGACCCTTGGATTTTTTTTATTTTTGATTTGAATGGTGTAGATTCGGAGGTTTCAAAAACCCTCAATTCCTCTGCTCTAAAAGGGGATAGGTGCTTACCTCATTTTCATTGTCTTTATCCTTCTTTCTTTCAGTGGTCGGACTTTTCTGGACGCGTGCCACAGCAAGGTACGTGGATTGCTTTTGTTGTAACGACTTTATTTCTTTAGATCCGTTCTAGGTTCTCATCCTCCTCTTGACTGACGTGTTTGTGATTTTTATCCCCCGACTTTTTGTGGTCTCATGGGGATGGGACCACGATTAGCCTTCATCCCTACCGATCTGCCTTTGCCTCTTTGATGTTTGAGTGTCTTGCTTAAGTGTGATAGGGTTTTCTTCTTGGGTGCCTGCCCCCTGCCCTTGGCCGTCCTCTCATTGTTTTTAAGGGGAATGAGTCAATTTCTTTTTTATCTTACTCGTATAACACCCTTCTCATCATTTTTGAGCTAAGGTGTATCCTTGCAGTTGGTGAATCTTCTATGACCTTGATGAGGAGTAAGAGACCGATGCGGGTGGGGGTACTTGGCTCCGGGGCTGGACCCTCAATTGTCAAGAAACCTTCCCCTTCTTGCAGTGTGAGGAGTCAACCCGCGGATGAAGGTGGGGTTAATGCTGGTGTTGTAATGTCGTCTTCTCTCCATGTCTTTGCCCCCGAATCGAGGGTGCGGATACCGTTCGTCCCGGCTTCTTCTTTTGGTAGGTTTTGGAATGTGTGCATCTCATTAATATGTGACTTAATTAACTTAGTATTATCCACTGTAGGTAGAATACGACTTCCGTTGCTGAGCCGGAGGGACTTGACTCGCCCTTCCTGTGATGGGATTGTTGGTTCTGAGTGGGCTCCTTATTTTGAGTGTGGGTGTCGTTTTGATAATCATCTTTGCTTACTCCCGAAGTTGGAGTTCGGGTATTGAAGTCTGTTGTTCCTCCAGTGATCGTGTATCGTCTCCCGGTGGGCTGGAGGGGGTTCAAAATTTAGTACATGAAGCACTATCTCGTTATGCCCCCGTATTCCTCTTCTTTCTTTGCTTTCTCTTTAATTTTTGTCTTCCATCTTTGTTATTCTTACACCTAGCCTTTTCATCAGGGTATTGCTGATATCGTTAACTCTTCCTCACTTGTTGTTGGTCTTGCGGAAGAGAGGAAGGCTCATGAAGACGTCTATGTTTCTCTTAGTTCGGAACTCATTAGTTGTTTGGAGCATGGTCGCATCTTGGACTTGGAGTGTCGTGACCTACAGGATCGCATTGCTCTTCTTGAAGCTGAGGTTGTCATTTTGAAACAGAAAGCTGCGTGTGAAAGGGTGTTGCGGGTTACTGAGTTGGCTTCTCTCGAGGAAGTGTTTCGTATGGAGGAAAAAAGAGCACGCTATCGTTGAATATAGTCCTCCTACCAGGCTGCTATTGATGTTCGGTGTTCTGTGGTTAAGCGTCTATCCCTAAAGGTGATCCTTGAGCGGATGTATGCGCTTGCTCCTGATTTCCCGTTTTCTCAGCTTGGTGATGCGTCCGACTTTGCGGTTAGATATGTTGCTAAGTTGATAAAATAGCGTACTCATCTTTGTGAGTGTATGTGGTTGTGCGGCATAGTTGTTGTTTCGCCCAACGCATGTGCTCTGATTTTGCTATCCAGTTTTTATTTTCTAGATGCCTTCCTCTTGTGTTTCTTGCATTAGCTACCCTTCTTATTAGGTGGTCGAACTCAACCGGTTGTTTACCTTTTATTTTGTGGGATTGCCATATGTTTATTCTTAATGGTGTTCCTTGAGTATGGTTGTGTCGCCTTTACATGATGTTGGGTACTTTGTCTGTCTAGTTCTTCTATGTCATATTCTTGAGGCGTCCGACTACAGGGGGTTGGCTATAGGGTGTTAGAATGTGGTCTTGATTGCTCATTAAATCTGTTAGGTGTCTCGGATATTCCTTATGGTGTCTGTATATCTCTTGCTTTTTGTTTGTGCCCCTTTTGATATATGTAGTCTTTTTCCTCTTGTCGTGGCCACTTATGCCAGGGAGGTCGTAACTTGTGCATTGTCTCGGTCCATGGACATCTTAGCTCTTCCCTTGGCTTGTTTTTATGTATCTTGCTTTTATTTCTTCTTTGGGTTAAGTTTGTTTTAGCAATCTCAAACTTAGGCGTATTTGTGGCCTTGATTGTTGACTTGGTTGAGTTGGTTCTTTGTGAGTTGTCTGCCTTAATCTTTGATGGTAGCATGACCTATTACTTAGCTGTGAGGGCCTTTTGTGGTTGTTTGTATGGTTCCTTCTTTGCGTACTCCTTTTTGTGATTGCATCTATTTGCTTGTTGTCTCTTTAGATTCTTCTTGAGCCGGATACCTATAATATCATCATGAAAAAACTTGCGTGTTTCTCACATCATGTATCCTTACTTTAAAAAGTAAATTTTTTCAAGGTATGTCGTTTTAGGAAAAAAAATATTTACGAGATAGGCTCCCGGAGGGCACAAAATGTGTTCGCGAGATAGGTTCTCGGAAGGCGCGGGATATGTTCACGAGATAGGCTCTCGGAGGGCACAAAATGTGTTCGCGAGATAGGATCTCGGAAGGCGCGGAATATGTTCGCGAGATAGGCTCTCGGAGGGCACAAAATGTGTTCGCGAGATAGGCTCTCGGAAGGCGCGGAATATGTTCGCGAGATAGGCTCTCGGAGGGCACGGAATTAGTTCGTGAGATAGGCTCTCTGAAGGCACATAATTAGTTCGCGAGATAGGCTCTCAGAAGGCACAAAATTAGTTCGCAAGATAGGTTATCGGAAGGCACATAATTAGTTCGCGAGATAGGCTCTCGGAAGGCACAGAATTGCTTCGCGAGATAGGCTCTCGGAAGGCACATAATTAGTTCGCGAGATAGGGCTCTCGGAAGGCACATAATTAGTTCGCGAGATAGGCTCTCGGAAGGCACAAAATTTTTCACGAGATGGGCTCTCGGAGGGGGCAGAATTATTTCGCGAGATAGGCTTTCGGAGGGCGCATAATTTTTCACGAGATGGGCTCTTGGAGGGTGCAGAGTTAGTTCGCGAGATAGGCTCTCGGAGGGCGCATAATTTTTCACGAGATGGGCTCTCGGAGGGCGCAGAATTACTTCGCGAGATAGGCTCTCGAAGGGCGCAGAAATTTTCACGAGATGGGCTCTCGGAGGGCGCAGAGTTAGTTCGCGAGATAGGCTCTCGGAGTGCGCAGAATTTTTCACGAGATGGGCTCTCGGAGGACGCATAGTTAGTTTGCGAGATAGGCTCTCAGAGGGCGCATAAATTTTCACGAGATGGGATCTCGGAGGGCGCATAATTAGTTCGCGAGATAGGCTCTCGGAGGGCGCATAAGTTTTCACGAGATGGGCTCTCGAAGGGCGCAGAACTTTTCATGAGATAGGCTCTCGGAGGGCGCCAAAAGTGTTTTACACTTGGTTGTCATATCTAAGTAAGGAGTTTGTGGAGATATTGCTATTTCATACTTAGGAAATATTTTGATAAACTTCTACTTCATTGAAAGCATTCATGCCTTATATACATGAGGGGTGTCATGGGTTGTCCATGACATCCTTTAGGGAAAAAAAAGATAGCCAAAGGATTGGAGAAACTTCACGAGTTTTCTCCTCTGGGATTGTTTCAGAAAGTTACGAACGGGAACATGTATTAAACTAAAAATAAATCCAAGGATATGGTGTTTCACTTGTGTCGTTTCGTTAGACGTAGAACTTCTTCAAATGCGCCCCGCTGAAAGTGTTTGTGGAGATATATCCATCCCTGTCTTCCAGGCGGTATGCATTCGCATATGGTACTGACGCTATTTTGTATGGTCCCTCCCACTTTGGAGATAGCTTTCTGACTTGATCTAAGTGTGAGAACTCGTTTTTCCTCAACACCAATTCTCCTACATGAAATTGTCTTTCTCTGACTTGTCGATTGTAGTACCTGGCAGATACCAGTCGCATTCGTGCTTGCGCTTCCTCTGAATTCCATGTCTTGTCGTCTACTAGATCTAAATCTAAGAGCCTTGCCTTGTTGTTTTCATGCTCCTCGAAATATGTGGTTCTTAGTGATGACACTGCCATTTCTGCTGGTGCTACTGCCTCGGTCCCATATACTAGACTGAATGGTGTTTCTCCTGTGGCTATTTTTGGTGTTGTTCGCACTGCCCATAAGACATTTTCTAACTCATCTACCCAGCTTCCCTTGGTAGCATGAATTCTCTTCTTCAAGCCATCTAGTACTATCTTGTTTTCCGATTCCACCTGCCCGTTTGTTTGGGGGTGCTTCACTGATGCAAAACGTTGCTCTATTTTCAACCTCTCACAATACCATTGCAGCCTCTTGCTCTTGTATTGCGGTCCATTGTAACTTTTATGACTTTTGGAACTCTGTATCTTGAGACGATGTGCGATTGAATGAAACTGATGATTTGTTCGTCTGTTGTCTTTCCCATCGGGTTTGCTTCTATCCACTTGGAGAAGTAATCTATTGCTACTAGTATGCAAGTTTTTTGCCCTTTTGTTCTTGGTAGGGGGCCTATCAGATCAATCCCCCATTGTGCGAATGGTCATGCTCCCGATATTGAACTTAACTTGGCTGCTGGGGATGTTATATTTCTAGAGTATCTTTGGCAATGTTCACATTTTTGCACCATGACTGTTGCTTCCTTGTTCATTGTTGGCCAATAGTACCCCAGATTGTAGACCTTTGGAACTATCAATCTTGCCCCTTCATGACATCCGGCGTCGCCCTCATGTAGCTCTGCCAATATTCTTTCAGTCTCTGGATATGTTATGCATTTGAGGAATGGTGTAGAGTATCCCTTCTAGTAGAGCTCATTGTCCATCATTGCGTAATTCCTGGCCATCCTTTCAATCTTTACTGCCTCCACCTTGTCCTCTGGTAGCTTTCCCTCTGTAATATATTGACGCATTGGGGTCATCCATACCTCACCTTCATCTATTGTCGGGGCTTCCATCATCTCTATCGCTGACCGTGTTCTTTGTTCTACAAAATGGACTTCTTTGCCTGCTTCCGAGCCAAAGGCTAGCTTGCTCAGGGCATCTGCTTCCTGGTTTTGTTCTCTTGGGATTGATTCAATGTCGAAGCTTTGAAAACTTGTTATCAAGTCTTTGGCCTGTTGTAGATATTTTTGCATGTTGTCAGAATTTGCAATGTAACTCCCCTTTACTTGGTTGACGACTAACTGGGAGTCACACTTGACCCTTAGGTGTTTCGCTCCTACTCCTTTGGCTATTCTTAAGCCTGTTATCAAAGCCTCATATTCTTCTTCATTATTGGTTGCCTTGAATGTAAGTGCCATGGCATAACAGAGTCGCGTACCCTTATCTGGCGGGTATAATAGGAGACCTGCGCCTGACCCTCCTGTATTGGATGATCCATCAGTATGCATCTCCTATATGTCCTCTGACTGTGTCTCCTGACTGGTGCTTGTTTCAGATATGCTTGTAATTTCCCCTAAGTCCCACTGGGGGCTGATTCTGGAGAATTCTGCGATAAAGTCTGCTAGGGCTTGCCCTTTTATGGCCGTTCTTGGGGCAAAATGAATGCGAAACTCGCTTAGCTCAATCGCCCATTTTGTCAGCCTCCCTGACGTGTCTGGTTTTTTGCAAAAGGTGTTTCAGAGGTTGATTTGTGAGCACTATTATCTCATGGCCATGGAAATATGGTCTCAACTTCCTTGCTGATATGATCAGTGCGTAGAGGTACTTTTCGATTGCCAGGTAGTTGATCTCATACTTTGCCAATGTTTTGCTTACGAAATACACTGGAAATTGTGTGTTGTCCCTCTCTTTCACTAGTACTGAACTTACCGCGATATTACTCACAGAGATGTAAAGGAACAGAGGCTCTCCTGGGGTTGGCTTTGCTAGAGGGGGTAGGGTCTTTAGGTGTTGTTTCAGTTGTTGGAAGGCTTCCTCACACCTTGGTGTCATTTCAAACTTCTTGTTTGCTCGTAGCACCTCAAAGAAAGGTAGTTCCTTGTCTCCTATTTTGGACAAGAACCTGTTGAGAGCTGCCAACCTTCCGTTTAATCACTGAACCTCTTTGTGCTTCGTAGGGGAGTGCATTTCTTCAATTGCTTGCAATTTTTCAGGATTCACTTCTATTCGTCGTTGACTTACCATGAAACCCAAGAATTTCCCTGACTGTACTCCGAACGCGCATTTTTTCGGGTTCAGGCGGACTTGATGCTGGCGCATCCTTTGGAAGGTTAATCGAAGGTTCTCAACGTGGTCGCTCTTCTTTTTGGAATTGACAATCATGTCTTCCACATTGTCTTCCCTATCATCTCCCCAAAGATTTTATTTACCCTGCGCTGATATGTTGCCCCTGCGTTTATGAGATCGAACGGCATTACAGTGTAGTGATATATTTCACTGTCGGCATAAAATGCTGTGTGGGAGGTGTCTTCAGCAGACATTTTGATTTGATTGTACCCTTAGTATGCATCCATGAAGCTAATTAACTCGTGACCTGACGTTGCATCCACTAACTGATCTATCCTTGGGAGTGGGTATGAATCTTTAGGGCATGCTTTGTTGAGGTCGCGATAGTCGATGCACATTCTCCAACTTCCTCCTGACTTTTTTTTACTAACACTGGGTTTGCAACCCATGTTTGAAACCTGATCTCCTTGATGAAATTTGCTTTTGGTAGCTTGTCCACCTCTTCTTGGATATCTATCTTTTTGCTACCCCCCATTGGCCTTATTTTTTTTGTTATTGGACGCGTTCTCGGGTCTATGTTGAGCTTGTGTGAAATTATATCCTCTGATATCCCAGGAATATCACTTGGTGACCAAGCGAACGGGTCTTTATATTCCCTTAGCAATGCTACTATTTGTGCTTCTTCTTCTTCAGCCAAGACTGTCCCGATTTTCACTTTTCTTTCAGGTTCCTCTACCAGTATCTCCTTAAGTTCCTTCATGGGTGCAGGTCTTCCATGATCCTCCCTTGGGTCCTCATCTATTGATAGGACCTCCTTTTTTGTTTTCGTTTTCTTGCTTAGTACAATCCTTTCACATTTTCTTGCCACTTTCTGATTTCCTTTTACTTCCCCTATTCCTTCACTTGTGGGGAACTTCATTTTCTGATGTGGTGTTGATGGTACTCTGCCCCATTTGTTAATCGTGGTGGTACCTAGAACTCAGTTGTACTCATCCATTCCTTCGATAATAAGGAAATGAACATCGATCTTCAACTGCCTTTGGCCTGTGCCTAATGTCACGGGTAGTGTGATTGCCCCCAGTGGGTAGGTTGGCTCTCTTGAGAATCCTATAACGGGGGATTGCACTTGTTTTATGCTACTTGGTCTCACGCCTAATATGCCAATCACTTTCTTGATGAGGATGCTTGGCGAGCTTCCGCCATCTACTAGGATTCTACTTATGTCCATGGCAGTGATTTTCATCGTTATGACTAAGGCGTCGTTGTTCTTTGGTAACACGTGCTCCATGTCCTTCTTTGAGAACTGTATTGTATCTTCTCTTTTCTCCTTTATGTTCTTTTTCTCGATTGTGTTATCTCCACCTTGTGTCATATATGTCTCTCTTGCACTTGCTGATTCACCACCTGCTCTGAAACCTCCGTGAATAACGTATATGCTTCCCATCTGACTCGTGATAGGTAGGCTTGTTGTTCAAAACCCACGGACGACGCCAAGTGTTAAGACGTGTCTCTCGGGTTGATGATTTTTTTGACCCAAGTGGCACTTCTCACAGGTTGTTCACTCTTTTTCCTGATCCGTCTAGCTTGTATGTCTGATCCGTTCCTTCGCTTCCTGACGACCTGCACGAGGGGCAGTACCGAGCACGGAGAGGGGGGGGGTGGTGCTCGGTGAACCCTCTCTGATGCTTAAGTCAGTCTGAGTTCTCTAGAGAGATAAAATCCTAGAGAGAAGGCAGAGCTAAGTGTGCAAAGATGTAAACTTGTTGGAATGAATGGAACTTATGGAGTATATATAGGCAACAGTGTCATTAAGGTGCCTTAATGACACTGTTAATCCCTAATTTACTCATTTACCACATAATAACATGATTAAAACCTTAAAGCATGGGGAGATGGGCATAATTGGCTTAGTGTAGGCCGGGTGAAAAGAAGGTCGAGGCCCTTGGGGTGGGGCGGAAAATCCGACCCCCGAGGCCTAAAATCGGGTTAGCTTGTCCAACCCCTTCTAGGAGAGGTTGGGCGAGCCAACCCTGTCTCTCCTAGGGGAGATCGGGCCAGCCCACCCGATCTCCCCTAGGGGAGATCGGGTCGCCAGCCCGATCTCACCTAGGTGAGTTCGAAGGATTGGTCCGGGCGAGTATTTTGGCTCATCTGGACCGTTAGCGTTGCGGGTGAAGTGTTAGGGTCAAAGTTTTGATTTGCAATCGTAAGTGGGGCAGTAAAAATAAGACAATCCGAAGGGAGACTAGTTCAAATTGGGCGTATATCCATCACAATTAAAATAGGGAGGTCAAGTTTTAAAATCCAAATGTTTTGAACCTTAATAGGCCTACACAATGTTCAAGGGTTGACAACCTTTTATGCCTTGTTTCGATTATGCGGATGGATCTCGGAGATACATGTTTTTGGGACTGGTATAATTAGTGGACTGAATTGCAATTGTTTATTATTCAATATATATTTATGCATGATTAGAAATGTTGTCTTGGCTGAGTCAAGCTAGCTGGATATTGTATATTGTGGGCTGATCCCTGGTTAAATTTATGGAATGCGCACTAGGATAGACATGCTGTGTTGGTTTGAAATGCTTAGGATTCATTTCTAGAACGTTGCGTGATTGAATATAAGCATGAATTGCAAATCATCCCCTAATGTTTAAAATTATTTTCAAATAAAAAATCAGTCACCAAATGTGTATGACGAATGTGAATGTTACATGTTTGACATGTATGCTAGAATGTTGAGGATGTAGCTGCATTTGATAATTTACTTGGAAGTAGAATTATGTATGCAAGCATGAGTTCCTTGGACGCATGACGCGTAAGCATGAGTGTGGTTTATGTGATGAATGTTACTGGCGTATGATAATTTACGTGGATAGTAGAATTATATATGCATGAGTGAATTCATCGGAATGTTTTTCCAAAATAAAAAGGGCATTGGGAAAGCCAAGATCGGGTATGCTTGTTTTAAAATTCCCGTTCCGGTAATTTACGATTAACACCGTTTTAAAAGACTGATCTATTGGATGGAAGACGACGATAATGTATCACAACCATCTTCCATTGGTTTACTGGTGGTCGGTTGGTTTAGATGACTAAGGAATCATTATTTTTCGGATTCCATCTTAATAGATATTTGATGTATGAAATTCTTTCTCAAAATGTTATTGTCTCCCTGATTATGCGTGATTATCAACGTGTTAAGTAACGAATTACAGCATAGATGACATCATCTTGTGCTAATAAGCTTTTGATTGAGACCAACTACGCTCTTGGAGCAAGCGCGTCAGTGCACTGTTGGAGGATAATGGCCTAATAGGTCACATTCAGAAGTCCACGAACTGCCCAAATGATGGTCTAACCAAAGACCTAGCATTTGCCCATTTTCAATGGGAGCAAGATGATAAGAAAGCAAATGAGATATTACTAACTGAGATGTCTCAGGAATTCCATGATGAGTATAAGGATGTTCTGATTACAAATGAAATTTGGGATTCCCTCTTCCTGAGAAATGGAAACGGCATGGCAGCATCATGAACCCACTTATACCAACAATGGAAAAAGTTTAAACAGCTACAGCAAGAGTGTACATGAAAATGTATATGATCTCCTTGGCATGTTGAAACCATTGGAGAAAGAAGGTCAGGTGGGTGAATGGGATAAAATTTAAGCCATCATCGGGGTCCTCCCGAAGTCTTGGAGAGCAGCCAAGGCTTTACTGACTGCCAGTGGTTCTGTGTTATATCTTGCATCAGTCCTGAAATTCATCGAGATGGAACAAGCTCGACTGAAATCAATACCGGGACGAGCTGGGCAAGGGAAGAGAAAGAGGACGAACAAAGGAAAGAAACAACAGGCTGTCGACAGTAAAATATTGACAAAGCCTAAACATGGCAATCTCCGACTAAAATCAGAGATAGTCCGCGGGAACTCCAGTCCATGCCGAATAGGCGAAGGTACAGGATCCAGCAAATCGCATCCTGAAAAGGTATGCGACGTTGGTTATGTAATGGAAGCTCTAGTTTCCTCAACTGCCATGTTAACTGACTCAAATCCTTCTTGGATTCTTGACTCAGGTGCGATGGACCACATAGCCAACGACAAAGGACTGTTTGCCCAGTCTAGACGATTGCCAAAGGATTCTAAGAGGATATACATTGGCTACAACTCACAAGTTGAAGTCGTAGGAGTAGGGAACTGCAAGTTGTCTAAGAACAATGGCAGGACTATACTACTTGAAAATGTCCTTTTTGCTCCTAGAATCCGTAGAAATGTTGTTTCTGTTTCCGCTCTTATGAATAATAATTACATTTTATCATTTGAGAATAACTTTGTTCGCATAATTAAAGGCAATGTCTTCGTTGGGCATGCTTATTCCTCTTATGGTCTATTTATCATGGATTTAAATGGATATGTGGATTCGAATCGGATGTATGCATTATCCTCCAGGGAAGCAGAGACTGATGCGGCCGGATGGCACGCGAGGCTGGGACATATAAGCTATGATAGAGTCCATTCATTAGCACAAAAAGAGCTTTTTCCTAGTACCAGCAACGTGATTAAAATCACTTGCCATGATTGTCTAGCAGGAAAGTCCACTCGCAAACCATTCAGAGAAGCTCGACAAGCCGAATATCAATTGCAGTTGATTCACTCCGACGTCTGTGGACCAATGAATGTAACCGCTAGGAATGGAAAACGATACTTCGTAACTTTCATTGAAGACTTTACCCGTTATGGGTTTACTCATTTGATTGCTCATTAATTCGAGGCAATAGATTGCTCGTAAATCCGAGGCAATAGATTGCTTTAGAAACTTTCTAAACCTCGTAGAGAATCAACTGGAGCGAAAGGTGAAAACCCTACGCACTGATAGAGGTGGAGAATATATTTCTAATGAGTTTGATAAGTTGTGCAAAGAAAGAGGGATAGCCCGTCAAACGACAATCCCCAACACATCACAGCGGAATGGTGTGGCTGAACGTCTTAATCGGACACTCCTAGACATGGTAAGAACCATGATGTTGCAGGCACAACTACCAATATCCTATTGGAGTAATGCGTTATTAACTGCCATTCATGTAGTAAACCTTTTCCCAACCAAAGCGGTAGAAACTACGCCATATGAGCTGTGGCATGGAAGAGAATTAGATCTCACCAGACTGCGACCTTAGGGTTGCGCAGCCTTTACACATACAACTGACAGCCGTTTCGGCAAGTTGGGACCCGAGGAATTAAGAGTATCTTTATAAGGTATTTAGAGAACTCTAAGGATTACGTATTTGTGTCAGCTCAAGAAAATGGTGGCGTGGTCGAACATGAATCCAGAGATGTAACTTTCCTTGAGGAAGAATTTACGGCGCTTGGACAGATTAAAACAGATGAAGTATTAATTGAACTGGAGCAGGACAACATTGATGATCAGGTCCCACTTACTTCGAGTGGGAGATTTTAACCAGCAGCTCAAGTGAATTACATGGTTAATGATAATGGAAACATTTTCATAGTGAATCCAGTGGGAGGTCCAAACCTTACCACAAAAGTCACTGTTGCTGTAGGGACGAATCAAGTTAAACCTGATAATCATGTAGCCGGACTAATACCACAACCACCGATACTACCCATTGTTTCCAGTGGGAGTCATCCGACTAACTTGGTTCCAGGTCCTAGTGATCAGGGAATTTATCTCGGAGATTGGATCTCGAGACCAAGAGGTCATCCAAGGAAGGTTGAAGGTGAAGGTTCAACCACTGCCCTTATTCCCAGTGGGAGTGATGCTCCGATAAGAAGCATTGTTCCGAGTGGGAGTACCATTCAGAGTCAAGATGGGATCAACGAGCCTAGACGTAGTCAAAGGCATAGAACTTCTCCTAAGAAGTATCCCATCGAGAGAGGAGAAATCTTCACTCTAACATCTGTTGACGAACCAGTAGCGGTTCAACAAGCGTTGGAAGGACCTCAAGCGAAGGAATGGAGGAATGCAATGGAGGAAGATCTCATCAATGAAATCCAATTCGGTATGGTCTTTCGTTGATTTACCTGCTGACCGCAGGGCCATAAGAGTAAAGTGGGTTCTCAAATTGAAACTCACTGCTGATGGAAAGGTCGAGCGATACAAAGCTCGACTTGTTGCGAAAGGATATACCCAACTTCACGGAGTCGACTTTGACAAAAATACTCACCCACTGTGCGTTACACCACAGTCCGGGCCATTATGACCTTGGTCGCAAGTCTCGATCTCGAGCTGCACCAAATGGATGTTAAGACCGCATTCTTCCACGGAAACCTGGACGAAGAGATCTACATGGAGCAACCGGAGGGTTTCTTTACTCCTGGTAACGAACGTAATGTTTGTAAACTCCAAATGTCCATCTACGGTCTTAAATAGTCGTCTCGGCAATTGTACCGCATATTCCACAAGGAAATCGTAGGAAACGGATTCGTGAATCTTCACGAGGATCCGTGCGTGTATTATAAGACCTCCGGGTCTAAGTATGTCATATTATTCTTATACATGGACGACATACTCATTGCCGCAAACGATGTGAGTTTTATTAACAAGTCAAAGCTATGGTTGGCATCTATATTTGAGATGAAAGACATGGGAGAGGCCACGTACATCTTGGGCATTAAAATTGCTAGAGATCGTGCTACCCGGAAATTGTGTCTGTCGCAAGAAGTTTATATCAACAAACCGTTGAAAACATTCAGATTACAAGATGCCAAACCCGTGAATACGCCGGTGGTGTTTGGGTGCGCACTGTCAAAACGTGACGGCCCCAAGAACCTGACAAAGCGTGAACAGATGAAGGGTGCGGAGTATTTAAGCATGGTCGGTAGTTTGATGTATGCCATGCAATGCACCCATTCTAATATCTGTTACGCCATGGGCCTAGTAGCACGTTTCCAATCAGATCCTGGCTATCAACATTTAAACGCTGTAAAAAGAAGTATTCGTTATCTGAAAGGTACTGCCGAGTACGCACTGTGATATGAGGGCGGGAAGTTAGAATTGACCGTTACAGTGACGCCAACCATGGTGGCGATCCGGATGATTGTAAGTCCACCACAGGTGGAGTGTTTCTCCTTGCTAATGCCGTCATTTCATGGACGAGCAAGAAGCAAACCTATGTCACGCTGTCCACGATAGAATCGGAATTCATAGCCCTCTCCAAGACTGCACAGGAAGCGGTCTGGCTAAAAAGGCTCTTACTGCGCTGCTTGATGGTGACGTCAGGAGTAAACCTGTGAAGGTGTTCTCTGATAGTCAGGCAGCCCTTGCGGCAGTAAAGAATCCAAAGTACCATAGTAGGACCAAACACATTTATGTGAAATATTTTTATGCTAAATCTATGGTAGAAGACAATATAATCACTATGGAATACTTGTCCACTGATACCATTATTGCGGACCCATTAACTAAACCACTACGCAATGAGATATTCGAAAGGCATGTAAAACTGCTTGGATTGCGTGGGGTTTAGAAGTGGCATGTATATGTGATAAGATTTTGATATTATAAAGTTACATTTTGTAAGCGAAAGAATTGCAAATGAGTTTATAATCAATCGACGTCATAATGTTTTGATTACATAAAATTTCTGGTCTATAAACTAAGTCGTAGGAGGACGCAATCCTCTGCCAAAACTATGTCGAATGTGGGCCTTACCTCGTCACATAGGTACGGTCGTCTTGCGGTGGAGGGAGGCTTCTACTAAGCTAGGCTGGCTAAGAATCAGGGGGATAAACCTGATTACGCAGAACGATCATCTACTGTCGAAGTAACTCGACATGATATTCGTTTTGCAGATCGCCGTGATGAACTTTTTTCGTCATTAATCCACATTCTGGGCCAGATGAGAATCTGCGATAGCAAGATTTGACATGTCCCATTCCTTTGAACTTAAACGTTTAGGTATGCTATCGACGCGTGCTTCATACTACGCGTGCCACGTCCGACCATGTGGTCACAGCTCGGTTGTGCTAGGAAAGAATCCTCGTGATTCTGGCGGGAGCATTCTTCACCTCGAGCGTGTGATTGATCCCGGGAACCTTATGAAGAGGCACCCAAAGTATTCTTACGGACTCAGAACTCATATCTAAGGTCGGGCTCAATGTTCGCTTCCCAGCGTACGAGCGTAGTGCTGAACAAAAAGGCCCAGTGGGTTTGACTGAGGATATGAGCGATGGGGATGGTCAAGTTCACCTGTAATTCACCGACTCTTGTATTCACTAGTTGGCCACCAACCGGATATTAGTTGAAGGTTGTGAATACTTGTACGGATGCTTTGGAGAAGTGTTCCTACGAGGAAACAAGGAAAACAGAGAGTTATCAGTTGACCTAGGATACAACGCGACACTATATAAATGTTGTTTATAACAGGTTGATTGGATAAAAGGGAATCAACGTTTCGCAGGCGCTACAACTCTCCTAACAGATGAGTAGCACGATGCCCGTCGTGTTCGCCGGTCGCACGGTAAACCTCGTATGAACTATTCGGGAGCAAAGGACGCGAGTGAATATTGATGCAGTTTTGGACGGAAATGTTAGATTACGAGGAGTAATCACTACGGAAACACTAGAACATGGTACGTGCATGTAATCGAAATCACGCAGCGGAAGAGATACACATACCTCAACATTTTACCGTAGTCCTAGATCCTTTGAACGAGGCAGTTCTCGATCCACCGGACGGAACCCGTAGAGGTTCTTGTGAAAGAAGCCCTACGTGGTGTTAACTCCACAGCAAAGCCTCAGATCAATTCTTGACACGGGGACAGATCTTCAGAGAGTTTTCTTGAAAGCAATTTGGCACACCTTAGGTGAGGCAAGGGTTCAGCCGAAACTTGTGATGTGGGAGGAGGGTTTTCTCTCTAAAACACTCTTGTGAGGGAAATATGATTAACCCTACAATATTCCCTAACACCTCTTATTTATAGGAGGAGTAAAGTGGATAAAAGTCCACTTTATTCCTCACTAATGTTTCGGCCAACTGGGATTTGGGTCTAGCCCAATTACCCTAATGTGACATTTACCCAAGTTCATTAGGTAAACTATACATATTATGGGCTACCAATTACGGCGCTCATCACCATATGCTTACAGCTCCCACTCGTCGGAATGGGAGGGTGCCTGTTAATGTATTATTTTCCAAATCCGCATAAATATTTCTCCCCTTTGATCTGCTCCGTGCTTCCGAATAGTTCATACGAGGTTTGCTGTGCGACCGGCGGACACGACAAACATCGTGCTACTCATCTGTTAGGAGTATTGTAGTGCCCGCGGAACGTTGATTTCCTTTTCTCCAATCAACCTATTAGAAACAACATTTATATATATTGTACCGCATTGTATCCTAGGTCAACTGATAATTCTCCATTTGCCTAGTTTCCACATAGGAACACTTCTCCAAGGCATCGGTACAAGTATTGACAAACTTCAACTAATATCCGGTTGGTGGCCACCTTAGTGAATACGAGAGTTGGTGAATTATAGGTGAACTTGACCATCCCCATCACTCATACCCTTAGCCAAACCCAACCGGTTTCCAAAGACGTGGTTGTTGCGTCCTGGTTGAAATGGGTCGGATGGACGCGTTTGTCTGATCGGGTTGTTCGGGTTGTGGCGGACACTCCTCGCCTGGAAGAGGTATTTGCCGGATGCCGGTGACGAGTGTTCGGTCTAATGTTGTGTCTCAGGAAAAGGTTGTGTCTCGGCAAAAGTCCGTGTCTCGGCAAAAGTCTGTGTCTCGGCAAAACGTTGTGTCTCGGTTAGCGTCTGGGCTCGTCTTACTCCTATTTCTCTTCCACACCTTAGCTGTGGGGCCCGTTCCTGCACAAGGGGCCAATACTAGCACGGAGAGGGGGGGGGGGGGTGGTGCTAGTGGAGCCCTCTCCGATGCTTAAGTCACGATAGGGCTAAAGGGAGAAAAAATAATTCTAGAGAGAGAAAATATTTCTAGAGAGAAGTCAGAGCTCAAAATGCCAAAGTTGTGAAAATGAGAGAATGTCCCAAAATGGGTGGCCAAGGTCTCCTATTTGTAGGCTACCTTGGGACCGGACCCGATTTTGAAGCGGTTTGATGACGGTTCAAAGGAAAGCGGTAACCGTCATCAATATTGGCAATGCGCGAACTCGACTTTTCTATGCGTAACGGTAATCGGGGATACGCGTAATACCCATAGAGCAATCCGGAGGTCCGGATTGCCGCAACCCGGACGCGTGTACCGCGCTTCCGGACCGTTTTGACCCTTAGGAGGCGTTTTCTAAACCGTAATGTGATTTTTGACATGTTTACGAGGCCCGAAATATAAATACAAACCTGAATTGGACATATATCCATCACTTGCCCCCGAGTCAAGTAACGGTTCAAAACCTTTCTTGACTCTATTTTAAGTTAGGGTACATGTCCAATTTGAGCTTGACGCTAACCTTCCGATTTTGATCGTCGGTTGGACATAGAAGTCTTGATTTCGTCCGTCCTTTGATTTTTTGACCGAGTGACTTTATTTCCTTCAGTGCAATAGAGAATGCGCATATATAACGTGCAAACATGATTACCGCTAGGGATATAAGCGATTAGTAATATGTCATGCGGACATGTTATTTATCAACATGCATGTACAAGTAACGGTCATGGCAAGAACGTAATTACGTGATGCTAGAAATATAATCCGTATACCCTAAAATGACTTAGCGATTAATAAATCATGAATCATGCGATATGCAAACATGCATGTAAAATGATGAATTTGATACGCGTAGTACTAAAATAATCATACGCGTAGAGATTAGTAAATACTTAGAAGAGGGTGGAGTATACCGAAAGCACTTAGGTGTGGGTGTAGGTGAATTACTCCTTTGATCCTTATCATTAAGGAATCTTTTGGGATATGTGATTACACTAATCCCCAATCATTCTTCCAGCTTTTTGGGAATCCATTCTTCATCCATCTTTGAGGTAATTGCTCCACCATTTTTAGAAACCATTTGCTTGTTCATAGTTTCTTCACTACCGTAAACTTTAGGTGCATCCCGAAAGTTACGTGTTTGATTCTTGGCCTGTTTTCAGAAATTGATACCACCAATCGACTTAGAACACCGCGACGATTCCAGCGCCGTCTTCAGAATCGCCAGCTGACGCCGGACGCGCCCTCACGCGCCGCCGCGTGTGCGCCGCTTCGCCGCCGCGTGTAAGCCACGCGCTGCCTTCCTGTGCTCCGTTCGCCGCGATTTTTACCTTTCTAAAATCGTCTCGACGAGTGGAGTCCATTGTGATACGTTTTGTCACATTTTGAGGTAGTCTGAAAACTCGATTTTCCAGAACAGCTTCGTCTTGATTTTTTGATGTTGCCATGTTGTTGTTCCTTTGAACTATTTGTCGTTGTCGTTGCATGGAGCTGCTCATTGGTGTTCGTATGTTGAAAATTGCTGGTTGGTTGTTGTTGCTATTGTCGTTAGCTCATGCCTTAGACAATTTTTTACCTCCGTGCATAGTCGAGGTAAAATTCCCCAATTTGATATATTGCCCCCATGCCTTCGCGTAATGGCTTTTTGATCGGTACGTGTTGTTTTGCCCTTAACGGGTTTGTTGGTTGTCGGAAGTTGCTAAGCATCTTTGAGGGTAGTCGTTTGTTGCCTCGATGCCTTAGAAAAATATTTTTCCTAAGTGTTGTCGCGTTTGCTCTTCGCGGTTCGTCACGTTAGTCGTACCACTTGCATGATAGTTTCTTGGGACGTTGGCCACTTTTGTTGCACGCATTGACTTTGCTATGCGCGTTGATTTTGCTTACACATATGTTGTTATGTGCATTGGCGCTTTATGATCGCATGACTTTGACGTGTAGACTTCTTGTTTGGTTCTTGCAGATTGTGAAGTCGCAGTAATCTTTTGTGAAACTCCTTCCTTTTTGATCGAATTGCCGCTATGAGTAAGTCCACCACTCCTCTATCGCAGACTCCTTTTAATTCTGACGTTGAGGATGACTCGGAAGTAGATTTGGCTACACAAGTAGGTAGTGTTTTGGGCACTGATGAGGGCGTAGTTGCTGAGCCTTCTGCTGAGGCACCTCCCGTCGAAGAGACGGAAGTATTGGTTAGGTATTACACTAACCGTTTGGATAGGCCCTTGTTTGTACTGTATGTGAGTGCTTCTGGACTTGACCCTCGCGTAGAGGCTGTTTACCCCTTTGATGTGCTTCGTGAGAGTAGTTTAGGAGATGCTACCCCTCCGCCTATAGACTTGTCCGTCGGATATACATCTCATGTTAGGGATTGTTTGCGCTTTCCTTACTGCCCTGACCTGATTGAGCTTTGTAGCGGATATGGGATTTCCCCCTTAGACCTTGCGCCCAATGGAATTCGGGTGTGGACTTTCTTTAGGGTGCTGTTTCACAGGCAGTCATGGCATTATTCTCCCACCATCTTTCGCTGCTTCTATCAGCTTAAGAGTCCGGACTACGGGGTTGTGTAGCGTGAAAGTACGCTGACCGAACTTGCAAGGTGATGGGTTTGAGGAACTTGGCCTTGGTGAAGCCAAGTGGGATTCCAGTCGTCGATTGGTTACCGCCGCGGATCTCTCTGCCGATCATTGGAGGCACCATTACTTTTTTACGCATGATGCGGGCACGACTTGGGACGTCGAGTGTATTCGGAAACCTGATCCCGCGCCTGCTTTTCGGGAGCTCTCCTTGCTGGATAGGGAGGTGATAAAGCAGATATATCATTGTCAGCGATCGCGTGGTTTTACTTGTTCGCTGCGCGCATATGATCAGGAGTTGGTCGATGCTGGGATTCATGTGCTCCCTTCTACGGCTTCGGTATGTTAAGCATTTTTATAACTTTTACCGTGTTGCAATGTAGGTTGATTTGACGGAAAAAGCTCGTCTTTGCAAACGGCAGCCGCTCGCAGGATTGCTTCTAACGGAAGGATTGTTCCATCTCTTGCTCCCGGAGCATCGGCAGCTTCCGGGCATGGAAAAGGTAAACGGTTTGAATAAACAGTCTTCCTTGTATACTGTCTTAGTTTAGTTATATTTTGATAGTAGCGTTGTTTTCTATTTGCAGGTCGCAAGACGCTTGTTACTGATCGCGTCGTTGCCGCTCCTGATTCTGCCAAACGGTCCGCCGTTGGGACGCGTCCTTTGAGCAGTTCGAAGCGCCCGAAGACTGTTGTGACCGTTCCTACTCCTTCCTGCCATAAAGAGAAGGAAGTTGACGGTTGCAAGGATGCGGTGTCTGCCACCCACTTGAAGGAGCGGCCCGAGGTGGAACGTACTTCTTCCTTCTGGTATGAGCTGAACAATTGTCTGTGTGCTTTTGTGCGCTTTTTTTTTGTTTTTGCATAACTCTAATTGGTTTTCATGTAGTGCTCCCGCCACTTGGACGTGCGGATCTGCTTCGTCCTTTGGAAGGTGATATTTCGGATGATAAGTGGATGCCGTATACGACAGGTGATCTCACTTTCCCCAAGAGTTCCCGGCTTAGCATGCCAGAAGTTGGTGTGCGTGTTCTTCATCGATCCGTTCCTCCTGGTGATCGACTTGTTCAGCCATCGAGCGACGAAGAGGCGCGAACCTTTGTTGAGAGTTCACTGTCTGGATTCACACCAGTAAGTGTCTTTCTTTACTTTGCTATGCTCGTTGTTTCCGAACATGTATGCTTATTGTCTTGTTGTTTTCAGGTTGTTTCTAACATGGTGCACATGGCCTCCTTCATGTTGGAACTTGTCCAGGAGAAGCGTGCTATCGCTGATAAAGTTGCTGTTGTGTCTGGCGAGCTTAAGGAAGCTAAGGATGAAGTGCGCCGTCTTACTTTGAAGATGACGGATTTTGACGCCTGTTACGATTCTGATCATGCCCGCCTTGTTCAGCTTGAAGCTGAGAATGTTGCTATCGAGAAGGCAATTTCTGACAATGCGGGCGACCACAAAGTTGCCTATCGGAAGGTGCGCCGGCATTGAGGAGGGACTTGGAAAGTTCCCTACTACTCCTGAGTTTGACAGCACGGTTACTGCTACTGCTACAGCGAAGGCCGCTCCTATGCTTAGCGAGTTTGCTGAAGACTTTGTTCGTAGGGTGAGCATTCTTGCTCCCGGCTTTCCCATTAACAGGTTAGGGCCGTATGCAGAGTTTGCGGTTGGGAATGTTGCCGAGCTCCGTCGTTTGGATGCTGCAGCAGCTCAGTTTGCCTTTTTGTTTAGAGAAGACAGTGATGACATTAATGTGCAACTTCTGCCTGTTCCACCCAGTCCCGTCAGAGATGATGGCGTTCTTTGATTTGTGCCATGTTTATTGCTTTTGGATATGTTGAGCTCGTTTATGAGTCTGTTTGCCCCCCAGCTTCTATGTTTGGAACATTGTTGGAGTTGTTCCTTGGTTATTGCTTGTGACTTGTTTGCTTTGAACTATGTCGTTTGAACCTGCTTTATGCATAGCAGTTTGCATGATAACTCGTTAGTACTATTTCATACCGTTATCACTTACTGTTTTTGTTGAATGTGGATGACTAGTAACATAGACGTAGTCTCCGTAGCTGAGACCGTTAGCCACTTTTTGGTTGATGACTTGAGATGTTCTCAAGATTGCTTGCATGATGCATTACGCATGTTACCCTTCTTTCCTGAATAGCTTGCCGCTATATATGTTGTAACCTGTTAAGTATTTCGCGTATAGCGACTTTTCTTAACTAGTAGTGTATTTGGCGCGGGTACTTGGCACAAAGGCACTTGACGCTGGCCTTTGATATTTGAAATGTGTTATCTTTGCTAAACAAGATACTAGTTTATACCGTCTCTTAGTTCCACTCTAAGGCGACGTTGTACAAGACTCAACTTGTAAATTTTATGAGTTTTGTAAACAGGGTGAGCACCTGCCAGCGTGTATCAACCCGCGTTGGGGAAGCATACGTAAAAACATTTTGGTTTTTGAATTTTTTTTCTGTGATACATGATTCCTGCGTCCAGGGACCACGTAGCACGTTTTGAAAATATGTATTGTGATGCATGATTTCCGCATCCAGGAACCATGCAACACGCTTTGAAAATCTGTAGTACGGGATTGTCATCTAACAAGACAACGTTTGCCGTAAAGTGTGAACCCTTAAGCAGGAATTCGTAGTAGTTGATTGAAGCTATCCGATTAAGGTATAGTCTTTGATGAGTATGATCCCTTAATAGGAGATACACACTTGTTGTAGCGTGGGGTCGTTGTCTAATAAGAGAACTTTCGCCACTTATGGGGTGATCAGTGCCGTATTGTATTTGCCCGTCCTGTTCTGAATCCAGGGATTGGCGATGAACATGAAGATTTGTCTCTAACAAGAGATGTCACAGCATGTTATTTGTATGTCGTCAATAGGACATTGTAGATAGAACGTCATTAATATGACGTTTGAAGCAGGACGTCGTTGGTATGACGCTTTGAAGTAGAACGTCGTTAATATGACGTTTGAAATAAAAGGTTGCAATTATGTCCTTGCAAATATGTTGTTGTAGCATGCTGACTTTGAATATATCTTGGGTTTAATTCCAAGTTGTTGATTCCTTGATGACGCTTTTGATATAGTCGTCAATATGAGTAAGTTCTTGTTGATGATAAACGTTGTCATAACGTGAAGTAAATTTTTATCTTGCACATAGCATAATATCTTGAATTGTTGATGTAGATAATAAGTGCGTAGTTTTGATACTTTGCGTTTAATCCAAAATAGCATGCAAGACATAGATATGTACCTACGAAGGTAGATTGACTTCATTAGATACTTGCGCGTATTTACATTGTTTTTTTGAGAAGGCGTCAATCGATCATTCCTTCTTAAAACATGTAAAGAAACTAGATGCGATGATTCTAAAAACACTTAGAATAGAAATGCGCAAAGTAAACAGAAAGGTAGTTATTTCTCCCGTCTCTTTCATGGTTGGTTTGACGATGACGTCGCAGAGTCAGTTGCAACAAATCGTCTTAACGCGCCCAGCGCGATGCAATCTTCTATCTCCCATCTCAATGGTAGACACTTGTTTGTGTTGTGTCCCCAGGTTTTGTGGTATTTGCACCATTCTTTAACGTTGTTGCCCAAGAAAGCAGTCTTTGGAACAAGTGGACTCGGGAGCTTGTTTTCGAGTAGGTTGACGTAAATGTCTTCAACAGCCGTGTTTAGCGGTGTGAAGATGTTGTCCATATTGATGCTCGCGCCTTCCTGTTTGTTTGTTTCAGCTTGAACTTCTTTGTTCCAACTGAGGGGTGTACCCCACCTCAGTTCTTGTTCACACAAGTCTGCCGTCTCGAGCTTGTCTTTTAGATCCGCCATGGTCCTGGTTGTTCGCCATCCATGCGTTCTTCCGAAGAGAAGGAAGGATCTGGCATTCATGTTTGCAAAGAACACGCTTATCACTTCCTCTCTTGGTTCTTTTGCCAAAGAGGCGTTGGCAGCGAATCCGTTGAAGTAGTTCATGACTGGCTCGCCTTCACCCTGCTTGACGGGCCATATCTGGTTCCATGATGAATACTGAACGTACTCTTGGGGATTCCAAACTAAAGCAGCTTGCTCACGCCTTCCACAATCAACAATATTTTGCTTCTTGAAAGAATTCACCATTGCACATGGAGATGCTGCCTTGCTCTTAGGGCGTTGACGTAACATCGTCTTGCGGATATCTGGTCACCTAGTACTTCCCCGATCCCGTGGTCAGTAGGAAATTTCATCTTCTGATGGACAGTAGAGGGCAAGATCACGTAAGTGCTGATCGTTGTTCGCCCTAAAATTCCATTATAGGCCCCAAGAGATTCCACAACGACAAAAGTGACGTTGACGCGCAATGTTTTCCACCCTTGGCCTAGGATGACAGGAAGCTTGATCGTTCCCAGAGGGTATGTGGCTGCCCCGACAAAGCTGACTAACGAGAAAGTTCCCGGAGTCAAGTCTTTAACTGATTTTCCCAGTTGCTCCAGGACTTTGACATGTAAAATGTCAGCGGAGCTTCCACCATCAACGAGGATTCTCTTCACATCATATCCGCCGATGTCCATGGTTATGACTAAAGCATCGTCGTGAGGGTAAACGATGTGCTTCAAGTCCTCCTTGGAAAATTGGATAACCACGTCATCTTGTTCCGGTTGCTTGCGCTTTCCATATCTTGGCAATGTTGCTGCTTGGGATGCATAAACGTCCCGAGCATTTGACACTTGACCTCCGGCGCTAGGTCCCCCGTGGATGACATTGATAACACCTCGCTTGGCCGGCGGAGGGTTGTCGTTGACTTTCTCTTTGCCTTTGCTTCCATTCTTTGATGACTCTGCTTGAGTATTCTTTGGGGGGCTGTCGCCTTGATCGACGAATTGCTTCAATTCGCCCTTGCAGACGAAGTTGTTAATGCGGAAATGTAGGCTGACACAGCTATCCGTTTCGTGGCCGAAGACCTCGTGGTTTTCACACCACT
Source organism: Clarkia xantiana subsp. parviflora (assembly GCA_036873135.1). NCBI lineage: Eukaryota > Viridiplantae > Streptophyta > Magnoliopsida > Myrtales > Onagraceae > Clarkia > Clarkia xantiana. The sequence continues at coordinate 18,151,391 of JAPTYO010000001.1, forward strand.
TGTCTTTGTCTTTCCCCAGCGGACATTTTCTGAAATTGTTCGGCTCTTTCCACATGTTCGCATCCTTCATTTCCTTCAATATCACGGACAGCGACGCATTCAATGGAATGCAGTCAGCGAGGTTTACTTCTCTTGGTTTCTGGAAATCTCCTTGAAAATGCCTTTTCGGCTGAGGCTGCCAATTTCTTCATTGCTGACCGCTTGAGGGCGCTTTTGCTTGATTATGCTTTGGGTTTTCTTTCGCCTTTGCAGCAGAGACTTTCGCCTTGTTCTGGTTCCTGAACCTTTCTAGGTCCACGAACTCTTTAACTCTCGCGGCTAACTCTTCTAGAGTTTCAGCTGGGCGCTTTGCCATCTTTTCTGCTAAGGCGTAGCCTCTTCGTCCGAGGTTTCGGATGAACGCTCGTACTATCTCTCCTTCCGTCAGGTTCCACTGAATATCGGAGATATTCTGGTTGAAGCGAATGTAATACTCAGCGAGAGATTCTTCATTTTGCTGTTGGACGTCTTCCAGAGCATTTGTTCCTTTCAGCAATATGCGTTCGCCCGTATATCGCTGAATGAACTTAGCCTTCAGGTATGCCCATGAGGTGATGCTTCCGCATGGAAGCGAGAAGAACCAGTGTGCTGCCGTTCCGGCAAGAGTTTGTGAAAACGTCATTGCAAAGTGGTGTGGGTTCTTCGTTCTTCCTAGCAGAGAGGCCTCGTGCTTCTGCACGTGTTCCACTAGATCACCATTTCTGCGATAGAGATCACCTCCAATCTGGTACAGTGCGTCTGGGATGTGACTGTTTACAAGCTGGTCCGCGAACGGATGCGACACCTTTCCCTCAAGCGCGTGCTTACCCTTCATCTTCGATTCTTTCATCTTTTTCTCAACAATTTTTTCTAACATCTCAGCAGTAAACCCTTTTACAGGCGCATCATAATCCGTTGCAGGAATTCGCCAACCAGTGTTATGGTGGATGTCAGATTGATCTCTGCTTGTGGCCTGGAAGGGATCATCCTTCGTTGGCTACTGTGACCGGTGGTGTGGGGGTTGCCTTTCTGCATTCCTCCAATGACGGGCTCCGTGGGAAGGAGTGTATGAACGTGCGGATTCATATCTTGTAAGTTGGAAAGCATTTTCTGCATGTTGGTCTCTGCCCTGGAATGGACCGCCTTGGCGGGTAGTGTATTGCGACATTTCTCTTGTCGGCGCAGCGTGTTCCTGGGCGGTTGGGCCGCATATCCTTGATTTTTCAATGACTCGCGGAATGCGAGTAATTCTTCCAGCGCAGCCATCATTGCTAGAGTAACCGAAGGCATCGGGTTTGCTCCCGTTCCTTGTTGTTCGCCTTGCGGCGTTTCTGTCTGAAATTCATCAACATCATGCATCTTTGGCTCAAAACCAGGTGGGGGTGAACGATGCTCGTCATTTGGTTCTTGGTGGTTGTGCTGTGCGTCGGGCACATCCTCGGTTGGCATGGATGAAGCTACGGAAGTAGCTCTCGGTATGTGGGAAGGTCCCGGCTGGCTTCCAGCTGGCTTCTGACCTCCTACTCTTTTGCTTGCCGGAGACTTCTTAGGACGTCCAGGCCTTTTCCTTGCATTTCTCGCGTAAACCTCTTCGGGAGGGTTGCGATCACTCGTCATGTCTTTGCGGTATGATAACTTTTTGTTCGAAACGGAGACGGCGCCTAATTTTGCGTCCTGGTTGAAATGGGTCGGATGGACGCGTTTGTCTGATCGGGTTGTTCGGGTTGTGGCGGACACTCCTCGCCTGGAAGAGGTATTTGCCGGATGCCGGTGACGAGTGTTCGGTCTAATGCTGTGTCTCAGGAAAAGGTTGTGTCTCGGCAAAAGTCTGTGTCTCGGAAAAAGTCCGTGTCTCGGCAAAACGCTGTGTCTCGGTTAGCGTCTGTGCGTCTTACATTCTAGAGAGAGAAAATATTTCTAGAGAGAAGTCAGAGCTCAAAATGCCAAAGTTGTTAAAATGAGAGAATGTCCCAAAATGGGTGGCCAAGGTCTCCTATTTATAGGCTACCTTGGGACCGGACCCGGTTTTGAAGCAGTTTGATGACGGTTCAAAGGAAAGCGGTAACCGTCATCAATATTGGCAATGCGCGAACTCGACTTTTCTATGCGTAATGGTAATCGGGGATACGCGTAATACCCATAGAGCAATCCGGACCTCGTCGAATTTGGGCAATTCGGCGAGGTCCGGATTGCCGTGCAACCCGGACCTCCGCGTTGCAAGCAATCTGGAGGTCCGGATTGCCGCAACCCGGACGCGTGTACCGCGCTTCCGGACCGTTTTGACCCTTAGGAGGCGTTTTCTAAACCGTAATGTGATTTTTGACGTGTTTACGAGGCCCGAATTATATATACGAACCCGAATTGGACATATATCCATCAGTGGTCTCTGGGCCTTTTTGTTCAGCACTACGCTCGTACGCCGGGAAGCGAGCATTGGGCCTGAACTTAAGTATAATTTCTGAGTCCATGAGGATACTTTGGGTACCTATTCATAAGGCTCCCGGGATCAATCACACGCTCGAGGTGAAGAATTTTGCGCCCGCCAGAATCACGAGGATTCTTTTCATAGTACAACCGAGCTGTGACCCTGTGGTCGAACATGGTACGCGTAGTATGAAGCACGCGTGGATAGCATACCTGAACCTTTTGGATCAACAGGAATGCGATGTGTCAATCATGTTATCACAGATTTTCATCTGGCCTAGAATGTGGATTTATGACGAACGGAGTTCATCACGGCGATCTGCAGGACGAAGATCATGCCGAGTTACTTCAACAATAAATAATCGTTCTGCGTAATCAGGTTTATCCCCCTGATTCTTAGCCAGCCTTGCATAATAGAGGCCTCCCTCCACTGCAAGACGAGCGTACATGCGTGACTAGGTAAGGCCCACATTCGACATAGTTTTGGCAGAGGATTGCGTCCTCCTACGACTTAGTTTATAGACCGTAAATTTGATGTAATCAAAACATTATGACGTCGATTGATCATAAACTCAGTTGCTATTCTTTCTCTTACAAAATGTAACCTTCTAATATCCAAATGTTATCACGGATACATGCCATTTCTAAACCCTACGCAATCCAAGCAGTTTTACATGTTTTTCGAATATATATATATCTGCGCAGTGGTTTAGTTAATGGGTCCGCAATCATATTATCAGTGAACAAGTATTCCATAGTGATTATATTGTCTTTTACCATCGATTTAGCATAGAAATATTTCATATCAATGTGTTTGGTCCTACTATGGTACTTCGGATTTTTAACTGCTGCAATAGCTGCCTGACTGTCGGAGAACACCTTTACAGGTTTACTTCCGATGTCACCACCAAGCAACCCAGTAAGAAGCCATTTCAGCCAGACTGCTTCCTGTGCTTTCTTAAAGAGAGCAACGAATTCCGATTCCATTGTTGACAGCGCGACGCAGGTTTGCTTCTTGCTCGTCCATGAAATGGCGGCATTAGCAAGGAGAAATACTCCTCCTGTGGTGGACTTACGATCATCCGGATCGCCACCATGGTCGGCGTCACTGTAACCGGTCAATTCTAACTTCCCGCCCTCATTGCACGGAGCATAGTCGGTAGTACCTTTCGGATAACGAATTAGGTATAACTAATAATTCGTTTTACAGTCTTTCAAATGTTGATAGCTATGATCTGATTGGAAACGTGCTACTAGGCCCATGGTGTGATAGATATTCGGATGGGTGTTTTGCACGGTGTATATCGAAATACCAACCATGCTTAGAATCTCTGCACCCTTCATCTGTTCATGCTCTGCCGGCTTCTTGGGGCTGTCAAGTTTCAACAGTGCGCACCCAAATTCCACCGGCGCATCCACGGGTTTGGCATCCTGTAATCTGAACCAACTTTCAACTGTTCGTTGATATAGACTTCTTGAGATAGACATAAATCCCGGGTAGCCCGATCTCTGGCAATTTTAATGCCTAAAATGTACGTGGCTTCTCCCATGTCTTTCATCCCAAATACAGATGCCAACCATGACTTTGATTTGTTCATGAAACTCATGTCGTTTCCGGCAATGAGTATGTCGTCCACTTATAAGGTTAAGATGACATACTTAGATTCGGAAGTCTTATAATACACGCATGGATTCTTGTGAAGATTCACGAATCCATTTCCTACGATTTCCTCGTGGAATCTGCACTACCATTGCCGTGACGACTTTTTAAGACCGTAGATGGACCTTTGGAGTTCACAAACTTTACGTTCGTTACCAGGAGTAATTAAACCCTCCGGTTGCTCCATGTAGATCTCTTCCTCCAGGTTTCCGTGGAGGAATGCGGTCTTAACATTCCTTTGGTGCAGCTCGTGATCGAGACTTGCGACCAGGACCATGAATTGCCCTAACCGTGGTTTTACGCACATTCAATGAGTTTCTCTTATCAAAGTCCTCTCCGTGAAGCATTGGGTAAGACCTTTCGCAATGAGTCGGGTTCTCCGACTTGTTCCATCAGTGGCGAGCCTTCTTTCAGGGCTTACCTTATCCTTATGCCCCTGTGGTTAACAGGTAAATCAACTATAGACTATAATGGCTTTCATTTAAGGCGATCTCTCTCTCATTTATTATTTCTTTCCATTTCTCCAATTGAGGTCTTTCCAGTGCTTGCAAACAGTTTGAGCGGAGTTTTCATTTTGCTCAATGGGATACTTGCCTTTGACTCTTGTCTAGGTATTATTAGTCCCACTAATTAGTCTGATCTTTTCTCCCACTCGGAATAACGCTTCTTATCGTAGCATCATTTCTATTGGGAACAATAGCAGTGCTTGGACCTTGATCTATAACTTTCCTATTACAACATCTCGGTCTCGGGGTTTTACTTCCAAAATTCATTTCTTGATTACTAGGATCTGGAACCAAGTATGGTTGGATCACTCCTGATGGATATACGCCCAATTTGAACCCGTTGACTTCCGAATTGTTCCATTTTTATCACCCCGTTAATGATTGTAAATCGAAACTTCAACCCGAACACTTCGCGAAAACACCAACGGTCCAGACGAGGCCGAAGCGCTCGTCCGGCCAAGTTAGACTCACCTAGGTGAGGTCGGGTGGCCACACCCGACCTCCCCTAGGGGAGATCGGGTCAGCCAACCCGATCTCCCCTAGGGGAGATAGGGTTGGCCAACCCTATCCCCACTAGGAGGGGTTGGGTGGCCTCACCCAACCCCTACCCTTGGGGGTCGGATTTTCCTTCCCCCCAAGGGCCCCGGCACCATTCTTGGACTCCCATACTCGGTTTATTTCCGCCAACCTTCTCCGTATCCTAAGGTCTTAATTATGTGTTTAAAGGTTAATTAATTGTGTTTAAAGGTTAACGATGTCATTAAGCCACCTTAATGACACCATTGCCTATAAATACAACCCTTCCACTATTCATTTGATCATCTTGGCAAGTTGCATAATTTTGCTCTGACATCTCTCTAGCTTTATCTCTCTAAAACCGTACTGACTTAGGCATCGGAGAGGGTTCATCAGGCACCACCCCCCCCCCCCTCTGTGCCTGGTATTGCCCCTCTTGCAGGGCGAGAGGAGAAGAGAAGCTAAGGACGGAAGGACACAAGCTAGGATAGCACAACCCGAGAGCACCGAATCCGCAACATCTCTAGTGAGGAACGAGACTTAAGTCGACCGCCCGTTGACCCTAGACTCGGAACCTAACACTTGGCGCCGTCAGTGGGCTTCGGACAGAAAGCCTGGAAATAACAAGAGCAATGACGAACAGCATGGTGTCTAGGCACCACCGCCCACCCGGGGGCAATAGGCAAAGGAGTGAGCCTATACCTCCAGGAAGACAGCCTAACCCAGGGAAACTGCCAGTGCAACCAGAACCTCAAGGAACCCCACAGGCTCCCCAACACAACAACCAGGAGGGAGGACCCTCACGCCCAGCTGGGGCTGAGTCCTCCACAGCCTCAACCCCTTTGGCAAGGAGGCCACAAAGAGAGAGGGAGAAACAGGGAGTGCCATCCCAACACACGGCACCTCCTGAGGGATATTACTATGAAGCGCAACCCCAAGGATACCCGTATGGGATGCCGGCCCAAAGGAATGACAACCGCGCCCACACAACATACACAAGGCCGGCATACACCCAGGGGACACATACAGAAGCTCATGAAGAGGAACAGATTCCAACGGAAGAGCACCACTCGCACCCTCGAGCAGGGCAGCGAGAGGAGCAAAGAAGAAATTACCAGGAGCCACCCCCAGAGGGAAGGCAACAATTCGTGCCTCCTAGGCAACAGCAGAACGCCAGGGCTTACACCCCGCTGGGGGCGGACAGACAAGCAAGACCTCCAAGGAGGCAAGAATTCTATGAAGTACCCCAGCAGGGACACCAAGGATACACCTACAGTCCGTACCAACACGGACAAGGGATCCCGGCAAGCCCAATCTATAACTACGGAGGCTATCAGAGAGATTACACTCCGACACCGATATTGATCACTCCGGAAGAAATAGAGGCAATGATAACAAGGAAAATGAATGAGTCAAAGAAACACGGCTTACATTGTCTAAGTGACAAAACGAACCACCCCTTCACGAGGGAATTGGAGATGAGCAAGGTGCCGGACTCCCTGCACACAATCCAGATTGCAAAGTACAATGGCAAGGGAGACCCTTTGGAGCACATCCAACAGCATGAAGCCTCCCTATTTGGGAGAACTACTGATGAAAGATACAAGGCACTCCTATTTCCAAACACCCTATCGGGGGTGGGCTCACACTGGTTCTTTAGCCTACCCTCTGAGAGCATCCACTCATGGGAGCAGCTAAAGGCGAAATTCCTTCAGAGATATCTAGGAGAAAGGAAGCTCCTCAAAGGAACAGGCTCCATCGATGACGTGAAGCAAGAAAATGATGAATCTTTGGCCAATTACTACACTAGGTTTAAACAAAACATAGCAGACATCCAGGGCGAAATCACTGAGGGTGAGATAATACGAGCCTTCATTAGAAACCTAGGCCGCTTCGGGTCCACGCTGGCAGAAAAGATGGCCAAGAAACCAGCAAGCACCTTAGAGGAGCTAGCAGGGAGAGTAAAAACCCATATAGACCTGGAGAGGCACAGAGCAAGTAAGAAAGCCAAGATTCAAGCAGCTAAGGAAGACAATGCAAAGCCGAATAGAGGAAAGCCACCCCAAGCACCTCAACACGCAAGGCAGCAGGAATGGCGTCCGCCCCAGCAAAGAAATCAAACGGGCGAACCACTAAAAGCTAGGGAAATAAATGTCATCAAGTTCGTCCCATTAAACGCTACTCCAGCTACTGTCCTCAGAGAGATGCGCAATCAGAAACTCTGGTCACCCCCCGCAAGGTGGAGAGCCCCAATGGTGGGGACACACAAGGACAGATGGTGTGATAACCATGAAGCATACGGGCATGACACGAACGAATGCTTCAGCCTAAAGCTAAGCATCAACAATGTCATCCAAAGGGGAGAACTAAAGCAGTTCGTGGATCATGGGGGCAACAGCATACAGTTAGGGCCATAGTATAGGGACAAAGGCAAAAGCAAAGTAGACTATAATCCTCCACCCAACAAGAGAGGAACCATAAACATGATACACGGAGGAGTGGCATCAGGTGGCCCAACCGCTAATGCAAGGGAGGTTTACGCATCAAAACTGAGTTCAGTGCCAAGGTGGAGGAAAAGACCACGAGAAGGAGAGGAGATGAAGATTGAATTCTCGGAGAAGGACAAGAGCCACATTGTCTTCCCACATGACGATGCGTTAGTCATCACGATAGACATTGATAATTTCGATGTAAAGAGAATAATGGTAGATGGGGGCAGCTCTGCAGACCTCCTAAGCCTAAGGGTCCTAGAGGAAATAGGGAAAACAAAGGCAGACATCAAACCAGTCAACTTCCCTCTGGTTGGCTTCTCAGGGGCAACAAGTTACCCCCTGGGAATGATAACCCTGCCAGTGACCATGGGCCAAGGATGGACACAGCTGAAGCTGAACATTAACTTCTTGGTGGTTGAAAGCTTGGGAGCCTAAAACGGGATCCTAGGAAGAACAACCATAAATCCATATGAAATCGTGCCATCCACCGTACACCAGAAACTGAAGTACATCACTGAGAATGGAATTGGAGAAGTCCTGGGTGACCAACGCACTGCAAGGCAGTGCTACGTCAACTCCATGAGACGGGGATCACACAGGACAGACACAGTGGCAATGGTCATGGTAGGAACCGACCAAGACAACAAGAAGGTGATGAGGAAACAAAGGCAAAGAAAGATGAAGAACGGAGTTGCACTCTGCCTGAGCAAGCAATTTTTTCAAAGAATGGCTAAAAAGAGACACATGAGCAAGGCTGTAAAGGTAACAAGCATACCTTGGCAACCAGAAACCGCACAAGGAAAAATAACAAGGGACTCCATCATAAGAGGCTTCCGACACATTGATGACATCAAGCAAATGCCATGGGAGCCAGTGTCAAGCTACTTCGAAAGATTCTCCAGTTATGGTGCCAATATGGACATCACAAGAGGAGAAACCGTCAGAGCCTTCATAAGAAACATGCATCCAAACTCATTTGAGGCCTATGGAGGGCTTTATGAGATGGTCATGACAAACACGATGAGACAGCTCAAGGAAAAGCTAGACAAGGCGTTTGCAAAGGAGATGGAGCAATGGGATGAAGTCCCGGAGAAAGAAAGAGAGACTGACACACTGGAAGGAGGTGTAAATTTCAAATTCACACCCCTTACAGTGAGCACAAAAGAAATTTTTCAGAAGTACCTCAAGGAGGAGCTACCCACATGCAAAGAGGAGGGCAAGGCCTTCCTAGGAAGAGATGCACAGGGATGGTGTGAGTACCATGGGACCTGGAGGCATCAAACCAACAATTGCATGGTACTAAAGATAGAAGTGGAGGAGATGATTTACAATGGAGGCCTAAAGGAGTACGTGGCAACAGACAAATTGACCACCCCATATCCTTAGTTTCATATTTAGCACTTTGCATGTTCAAGCTTTCTAAGTTTTCCAAAAACAACTTTTGAGAAGGAGAACTCACGAAGTTACTCCAACTCTACAACTATCTTTGATTTCCTCCAAAGGGTGTCTAGATCCCCCCAAGGCACCCCATGTGTACAAAAAAAACATGAATGCTCTTAAGGGAGTAGGATTTCCTTCAAAGGTATTTTCCAATGAATGTGGTGATATAATCATGAAGTTATCCTTACACAGATATGACTTCAAGTCAACAACGAATTTCGACGCCCCCAAGAGCGTATCTTGAGAGTAGTTCTAAAAACTACGAACCCTGTGCCCTCCGGGAGCCTATCCCGCGAACAGATTCGACGCCCCCAAGAGCGTATCTTGAGAGTAGTTTTTATACTATGACCCTCGACGCCCCCAAGAGCGTATCTTGAGAGTAGTGTTCATACTACGACCTTCGACGCCCCCAAGAGCGTATCTTGAGAGTAGTTTCAATACTGCGACCTTCGACGCACCAAGAGCGTATCTTGAGAGTGGTTTCCAAAAACTACGAATTTCGACGCCCCCAGGAGCGTATCTTGAGAGTAGTGTTCATACTACGACCTTCGACGCCCCCAAGAGCGTATCTTGAGAGTAGTTTCTATACTACGACCTTCGACGCACCAAGAGCGTATCTTGAGAGTGGTTTCCAAAAACTACGAATTTCGACGCCCCCAGGAGCGTATCTTGAGGTAGATTTGCAACCTACCAGATTCGACGCCCCCAAGAGCGTATCTTGAGGTAGAAAAAACACTACCATATTCGACGCCCCCAAGAGCGTATCTTGAGGTAGATTTCAAACTACCAGTTTCGACGCCCACCAGGAGCGTATCTTTGGTCTAACTTGTGCCCTCCGGGAGCCTATCCTGTGAAACGTTAAGTGCCCTCCGAGAGCCAGTCTCGTGAACAGATTTCGACGCCAACCAGGAGCGTATCTTTGGTCTAACCTGTGCCCTCCGGGAGCCTATCCTGTGAAACGTTAAGTGCCCTCCGAGAGCCAGTCTCGTGAACAGATTTCGACGCCAACCAGGAGCGTATCTTTGGTCTAACCTGTGCCCTCCGGGAGCCTATCCTGCGAAACGTTAAGTGCCCTCCGAGAGCCAGTCTCGTGAACAGATTTCGACGCCAACCAGGAGCGTATCTTTGGTCTAACCTGTGCCCTCCGGGAGCCTATCCTGTGAAACGTTAAGTGCCCTCCGAGAGCCTGTCTCGTGAACAGACTCGACGCCCACCAAGAGCGTATCTTTGGTCTAACAATACCATACATACCATTCAAAGGGTATCAGAAGAGAGCATTACACCATACTACGAAGGATCCCATGAGAAAGTAAAATCAAAGTAAAGTGATATGAAGAACACATAATGTTTCTTCTTGATGAAATAGCAGGTATGGCATGAAGGAAAACACAAAAGAAGGATAAGTAAAGGAAACACACCAAGAGAAGAGTCCATAATCAAAGGAGTACATACAAAAGCATACAAAGTACCCATATAAAGCCAAGTGAACCACACAGGCAACGACACAATACGACAAGGGAAAGCAACACGAAATCCCACAACAATCCCAAAAGATACTCAACCCATCAAAAGGGGAGAAAGAGTACGGTTGTATATACAAAGATAGTAAGATGTCAATACATCAACCAGAGCCTTCTGGGGAGTCACCCTGACCCCCTGAGGCCGAACCACCGGCAGAGATGGAGGAAGAGGAGGAAGAGTCCGAAGTATCGATATCCACAGGCGTAGCATCCACCTGTGTAGGGGCAGGCTCATCTGCAACAGCAGCCTGACCCCTAAGGACAGCCATGTAACCAGTAGCGTACGGTCCAAAATCACCAAGATCGCCAACTGGAAACTGAGGATCAATGCGAAAAATATGATCAACGAGATACTCACCAAACTGGTTCATCTCCTGAGTGAGCCGCACACTGTAGTCAGCAGTGAAGGCAGAGGAAACCTTATACTCAGACACTGCGACAGTCCTCTCCTCTGCCCGACACCTCGCCTCCAATTTCCGCAACTCCTCAGAATGGAGTGAAGATGCGACCTCAGCCTCCCGGCGTAAGCTACCTACGGTAGTCTCAAAAAAGGATACTTGGTCCCTGAGCTCCTGCATCTTCAGATCGGATAGGCGCGCCTTCTCAGTAGCAATGGCGAGCTCCGCCTTCAGGGATTCTTGGCTATCCTCAAGAGTCTTCTTCTCGTCAGATAGCTCGAGCACAAGGGATGACATGTTCACCATGTCAGACATACCCTGAAAAGTTAAACAAGAGATGAGTAACTGGAAAAGCAACCACATGAAAGTAAAAAGGAGAAAGCGAGGAACTACTCACAGGCACATAACGAGAGAGTACACCCTGAACGAAGCGCCGGGTCTCCCCAGGAGACTTAGGCTGAACAGCACGATCGCCAGGAGGGATGGCACCGCGAAGTACACAGATGCCAACCTCAGGAGTCCGCAAAGAAGAGCCGCTATCAAGGTGGAACTCCTTCAAACCAGCGAAAGGAGTCCACTCAGACCCAACGATATCCTCGTCAGTAAGGCGTGCGAAATCCTTCCGACTCAAAGCCGGAGGCCCACCTATACAAACAAAGCAAGTCAAAGGAAAATATAAACATAGAAGCATCAGTGACAAGGTGGAGATCAAACCTGATGACCGTGCCCTCGGCTGGGGGGCAGGGGAACCATCACCAACAGGTCGCTTCCCTTTATCAGCTCGGGAAGGCGCCTCTTCGACCACCATCTCTTTATCGCGAGACAGGGTCGGGGGACGAACAACAGGCGAAGGAGGATCCGCAGCTTTCTTCCTCTTGAAAGCCGAGGCCCCGGCCTCAGAGTCAGATCTCCGCGACTTGGACTTAGAAGGTCCAGAGCCCTTGCCTACGGAGACAACCCTCTCGGTCACCAAGGGAGAGTGCCCTAGCAATGCAAGAAAAACAAGATAAGGGAAACACAAGTATACCATAAAGAAGCAAACAGGAGGAAGTATACCAGAGGCCCCAGCCTTCTTCCCAAGCATGGGGGACTTCTTCAGAGTAGAGCTAGATGGAGCCTTCCTCTTGCTCAGATCGACCGGTGCTGCCTGCACGTTATAGATTTTTCCGTGAAACCAACCTACAAAGAAAAAGCAGAAAGTAAATAAAGATGAGAAGACTAAGTAACATACCGAACCCCCGGAGTCAGGAGTCAAACTGATCCCTGCCTCATAAAGATCCGTCTCGGTCACCAAGGACACGGGGCAGTATGACCGGGTCCTGTTGCTCTCATGGATGGTCTTCATAGTCTCTAAATCCACAGGAGAGAACTCCCCGAAGGCAGGCCAGCCATCTGACCGATCCTCATTCAGGACCGACCAAGTGACATATCGATCCGTAATGAAGAAATAATGTTTGGCCCAGTGGCTTGCCGAGTTGTCACTCCGGGCCACGAAGCGAAGAGAGGTATCCCACTCGACCCCACTCAACCCGAAATCAGCAAATCGGGAATCCTTGAGGGACGGATGGCGAGTTACAAATCTCGCAAAGCCTACCTTCCTCTGATATTGGAATCGATAGAAGCATCGGAACAAAACCAGTGAATACTTCCAGGAGTACCAGTGGCACAACACCCGGAAGCCCACCCAGACGCGGAGGGCACTAGGAGCAAGGTTCACAGGAGAAATCCTAAAGAACCTACTCAACTCTACAAGATCATCGCAGTAAGGCAGCCTCAAGCCAAATCGAATCTGGGAGGGACAAACAACGACCTTCCCCCTAGGGGGCTCTGTCACCGTCTCGCGGGTATTCCCCAAGGAAGGGAGGAAAGGATATAGAGGCTCATCTAAGGGACAGATATCACCTAAGGTAACGTGCTCGTTATAATCAGACCTAGTCAGGTGGTTCTCCGACAGAGCAGTGAGACCTAAGTCAAAGGTAGCAGGAAATCCCAAAGTTCGAATCAAGTTTCGACTAACACCCCAGCTCAGATCGCAACACTAAGCTAATGATAGGAAAGGAAGTAATGCGACGAAAAGAAGAGAAAAGAAACTCACTCATCCTTCGAAGGATGTAACGCCTCTGCAGAGTCTGTGTGCGGGGACACCACCAGGAATACAGTACCTGCCACGGCATGACAGATGTCAAAACAAGAAAATTTCCGAAAAACCGGGAGTACCCCGGCACTCGACCAACGACAACAACCAAAGATTCGAAGACACCCAACAAAGATAACAAACATGAGCCAAGGACACCACGACAACCAAATCGAACAATTTTGTCCGAACCTAAAGTCGGTTCTCGGGCAAAATTACCATTACGCCCTCCAACGGAAATCATCACACAAATGGCGACTCGACATCAAATTCAAAACGGGGATAGTTTAATCGGACAAAAAACTATCTCCGGACGACCGGCCAAAGTTTTTTCCCCAAATCCACGACTATCTACGACTATCCACGGCAATCCCACATTCAATCAAGTATCGGCAATCAAGTATCAGCAATTCAAAAATCAACATTTTACGCGATAACGAGAAGGAAAAGAGTGGACCTTTGGAAAACCCGACCCGATATGATAAACGGGTCCGGAAATCGAACTTCGACGTTGGCCGGAATCAGCCCCTCGCCGGAGCCCCAATTTTATCGCCGCCGGAGCTGAGCTGCTCCTATCCCCGTCTGTCCCGCCGCCGTAGCCGCCCGTCGGAGCCACAGAAGACCTCGCCGTCGCGAATGGCGATCCCCGTCGCCTCAGCCGTGCTCCGCACCGTCGTGGGTCGCCGTCCGCCTGAGGTCGTGTCGCCGTCCGCCTGGGGTCGCGTCACCGTTTGCCTGGGGCCGCGTCGTCGTCTCCGGCTGGACCTCCTCGCGCCGATGCCTCACCCGAGCTGCTGGCCGGAATTTCGGGTTTTCCACCGTAATTTTGGCCGCCCCCCTCCTTTGGTGTGCTCCAAATTCTTCCTTGCTCTCCAAGTATGAGAAAAAAGGAAAAGGATGACAATGGTGGCTAAGTGAGGTATTTTCCTAACTCTCCTATATATTTGAAAAGGTGTAGGGTTTTTTAAAGTAACATAATCACAACCCTCCATTTAAAATTAGATGAGATCTAAGGGTTAAAGAAAAACTATCATCTTTACCTCCCTTAGACTATGGTTGGGCATATCTCCACTCAAGTTAACATCCCATAGGTTTATTTTTGAGCATCCCATACTTAGAAAAAATTTTAGACCAAAATTAAATTTTTCTCCACTTAGGGAAAATCCCGGCATGAAATTGAAGCATGAATCGCTTAGTTGTATTCGTATTGCATCCCTATGCGAGCATGTATTTTTCGAGTATACGCCCGTAGCAAAGATAGATTTATTACTCCCACCTCAGACGGACGCGTGCTTAGACACGTGTCCGTGCAATTCTGACGTTTACAATTTCTCTATCTCATAAGGCAGGGGGCAGAGCCAGAGGCACACATCCATGGGTAAGTAAGCATTCAGACGAAAGCTAAAACCCCGGTTTCAAATTGCGCGTGTCATACCATCCTAAAATAGAGTCAATCAAGGGTTAGGCCATTGGTTGACTCGGGGGCATGTGATGGATATACGCCCAATTTGAACCCGTTGACTTCCGAATTGTTCCATTTTTATCACCCCGTTAATGATTGTAAATCGAAACTTCAACCCGAACACTTCGCGAAAACACCAACGGTCCGGACGAGGACGAAGCGCTCGTCCGGCCAAGTTAGACTCACCTAGGTGAGGTCGGGTGGCCACACCCGACCTCCCCTAGGGGAGATCGGGTCGGTGGACCCGATCTCCCCTTGGGGAGATAGGGTTGGCCAACCCTATCCCCCCTAGGAGGGGTTGGGTGGCCTCACCCAACCCCTACCCTTGGGGGTCGGATTTTCCTTCCCCCCAAGGGCCCCGGCACCATTCTTGGACTCCCATACTCGGTTTATTTCCGCCAACCTTCTCCGTATCCTAAGGTCTTAATTATGTGTTTAAAGTTTAATTAATTGTGTTTAAAGGTTAACGATGTCATTAAGCCACCTTATGACACCGTTGCCTATAAATACAACCCTTCCACTATTCATTTGATCATCTTGGCAAGTTGCATAATTTTGCTCTGACATCTCTCTAGCTTTATCTCTCTAAAACCGTACTGACTTAGGCATCGGAGAGGGTTCATCAGGCACCACCCCCCCCTCTGTGCCTGGTATTGCCCCTCTTGCAGGGCGAGAGGAGAAGAGAAGCTAAGGACGGAAGGACACAAGCTAGGATAGCACAACCCGAGAGCACCGAATCCGCAACATCTCCAGTGAGGAACGAGACTTAAGTCGACCGCCCGTTGACCCTAGACTCGGAACCTAACAACTCCCACTGGGAACAATGGGTAATATAGGTAGTTGTGTCATTCCTGGTTCAGCAACTTTTGACCATCAGGTTCGACTTGATTCGTCCCAACAGCAACACTGATTACTGGTGGTAGGGTTTATTCCTCCCACTGGATTTATTATGAAAATGTCCCCACTCTAATTTACCATGTCATTCACTTGAGTTACTGGTTCAAATCTCTCCCACTCGAATTAAGTGGGACCTGATTTTCATCGTTATTCTGCTATGTTTTGATCATGACTATGTGATTGAAACTGTTCATGCATTTGGAAAATTCGCCCTCTTAGTGATGTAATGTCTCGTGTTCGACCACGGTACCATTTAATCTAAGCTGGAAACATGTATTTTCTAGGAGTAACTGGCGTACCCTTGTCATAAATACGTGTTAATTGTGCAAATTAATGTCGCATGGTGATATGATTTAACTCATTATCACCCATCAGCTATAATGGCTTCATACTTTACCGATATTAATTGAAACATAGTTTTAGATTTATGTGAATCATCTTTCATCATCCCATAGGGAACCACTGATAGAATGACTCAAACATTATGTATATATATAAACTGTGTCTCTTGAAGTGTGTCATTTGATTTGAATGCCTAGCCCGACATATCGTTCAAGGCTTCTGGAAGGAGAATCATTTAGCTGACTTGATCCTTCTTCGCTTGCCGATTTATCTCAGAGATTTCATCCATCTCCGAACTGAGCATCTTAGGTATTCACCTTATGTGTCAGTTGATACTTTACAGGGTCGTTGTAGCTTACGTAGCTAACTTCATACCGATCTAAATGTTATCAGTAAGTCATATTTCCGAATCAGTGCAAACGAAAATTCAGCATATCATCATATAAACACTTCAATATTAAACTCATGTAATGAAACAATGTGTTCCGTCTATCGAGGTCCACTTGCGCGTTGCGCAATCTACTCTAGGGTTAAACCCTTGGTTAAATCATTTCGTTTCTGAATTTAATTTAATTTAATTGGTGTTAACGGTTTCAAACATGATTATCATTACAGTTTATTTCTTTCAATGGAGTGATAATAATAAAATAAGATTTATACCCGGTTCGTTCTTGGAACTACGCAATCAATGGATATTAATGGCATGATCTAGTCCTTAGATTTAGATGTAGGAGGAAATGTATGGACTTGCTTGATCGTGTCATATTTTATGTCAATCTCATGTTGGTTACATACTTAATTCGGATCGATCCCGTTCTTAACCGAGTCGATTAACCTTGATAAGCATAACACTTTTCGAATCAAAAGGTAACTACTTTATTCAATGAAACCGAAACATTGTAATCCAAACTCGAAAAGAAACTGAACGAATAAGAAAAATACCAACATAACAAAACTGGGGTCTCAGATCTCAGACTTTGAAGAAATCATGAAGAACTTTTGTGGACAAGATGTCTTAATAGAAATGTATCGTGATGGTACTGTAATCATGGTGAGTAAAGCACCGGATTATCGTTTAGACTTCTTTTTGCTTGGGGTTGCCAAGAAATTTCGCATAGCGACGAACCTTTCATCAAATGCCTCGGGCTCCTTCGGAAAATTTCCTTCTTTCTCATCTGTTTCGAATAGGTCCAACGTCGTTTTAATCTATTTGATCAAACGCGTGAGGCCTTTTTCGTTAACAAACCATGAAAGAGGAAACATTTTCATTACCTTTCGAGCCCGTGTCCACACGTCCAACTCATCAGCGAGGTCTTGAATGGCTATTATGTCGTCATCATTGCATAGAATAATGTAGTATTCTGCCATTAAGGCTCTAGCTTCGGCTGCCTTACCCTTATCAAAGCGAAGGTAGATGGCACACCAAAGATGCAATGCGCTGAGTTGTATATAATCTCCTTCAACTTCTATTGTCAGCTTTGAGAGGATCAACTCTCGAGCATTATGATCCTTCCTCAACCTTTTCTTGCTGTTGCTCTCATGTGGTTCCTTATATTCGTCCAGCCTCAGTCTCTCCGTCGTTGGATTGACTTGATCTTCAAGACCCGAAGCGATGAGAAGATCCGTAACATTATCTCTCCAAGCATCATAATCCATGCCGTCTAGATTGCGTGACTCGTAGAACTATACTGGGTCAGCCATGAAAACTACTACATCGATAATCAAGCAAAATCAGGGAGACAATAACATTTTGAGAAAGAATTGCATACATCAAATATCTATTAAGATAGAATCCGACAAATAGTGATTCCTCAGTCATCTAAACCAACCGACCACCAGTAAACCAATGGAAGATGGCTGTGAAAGAGTTCACACTATTGTCGTCTTCTATCCAATAGATCAGTCTGTTAAAAAAGGTTTAAATCGCAAATTACCGGAACGGGAATTTTAAAATAAGCATACCCGATCTTGGCTTTCCCATGGCCCTTTTAGTTTTGGAAAAAATCATTATGATGAATTCACTCATGCATACACAATTCTAAAATCCATGCAAATTATCATATGCTAGTAACATTCATCATACATACCACATACATGCTTACGCGTCATGCGTCTAATGTTCCGAGGAACTCATGCTTGCATTCATAAATCTACTTCTAAGTAAATTATCAAACACAACTACATCCTTAACATTCTAGCAAACGTGTCAAGCATGTAACATCCACATCAATCATACATATTTGGCGACTGGTTTTCGGTTTTAAAACAATTTTAAATATTAGGGGTTGATTTGCAATTGATGGTTATATTCAATCACGCAAGCTTCTAGACATGAATCCAGGCATTTTCAACCATCACAGCATGTCTATTCTAGTGCGCATACCATATATTTAACAAGGGATCCGCCCACAACATGTAATATCCAGCTCGCTTGACTCAGTCAAGTCAATAGTTCTAATCATGCATAAATATGTTGAATAATAAACAATTGCAATTCAGCCACTAATTTAACCAGTCATAAAAATATGTATCTCCGAGATCCATCCCCATAATCGAAACAAGGCATAAAGGTTAGCAACCCTATGAGCACCGTGTAGTCCATTTCGAGGTTCTAAAACATTTGGATTTTAAAACTTGACCTCCCTATTTTAATTGACTTGAATTTGGTTTTGAAAACTCGGTCCGGTTCAGTCAATTTCGTTTCGATTTAGTCCGGTTCGGTCCGGTCCAGAAAATCCGGTTCGGTCCGGTCCGGAAAATCCGGTTCGGTCTGGTCCGGTAAAATTTTAGAATATGGTTCGGCCCGAACCGGTCCAATAAAATAGGGTTTGGTTCGGATAGGTTAGATCCACTTAATTACCCCGGTCCGACCCGGCCCGAATAGGTCGAACCGATTGAGAAAATTCGGTTCAGTTTTATTTCGTCCTGGTTTAACATATTGGACCGGCCCAATAATTAAAATTTGAAAAGGTTGGGCCGGAATGTTTACTGGTGGCCCCAAGTGGGGTTTTAAATCCATTAAAAATATTAAACTTAACCACCAAGTAACATTAATTATATAAAATAATTTCCAATATTAATATATATATATATATATATATGTAAATTCGGCACTATATATATTATATATATATTTTATTTATTGTCAATATCTTTAATAGGGAAACAAATAACTGACAATATATTTTCTCAATCTTTTAGGTAACTAAATCTATCAATAATATCTTTAATCATATTTAAGTATTTAGATATATTGATAGTTATATATTTCTATATATTTTAATGTGAATCTATCCTAATGTTCCTAATTATAGATATATTGTTACCTTAATTAAAAATTAAAATATGGTAAACAATATTATTTTAATATAGTGGCCGAAATTTATCCCTTAGGTGTCTAAAAAATTAAAAATTTTACCTTGTAAATTCACTAGGGTTTCGGCCAAACACAAAAATTAGGAAAAGTGGTCAAATTTTAAGATCAATTTTAATAAGATCTACAATCCAAAGTTTGAGTTTGATAAATATCACATTTTTCTTGAAGATCATGAACATCAATTAGACCAAGAACATAAAAAAATTTCGGACCTATCATTTAAACTAGGGGTGAGCAAATATCCCGAGAGACTCAAAATCCCGCCCGTCCCGCCCTAGCCCGTCCCAAAAAGGCCGTCCCAAAAATGTGCCCAAGCCCTAATGGGCGGGACTTTTCTTCTTAACTAGGGCTAGGGACAGGGCTAGGGTTTTTTTACGAAGTACCAAAAGACCCGTCCCGTCCCTTTTTGTTAACTAGTCAGCTATAAACTATAGTTATTTAAGTTAACTTTAGTGATGGCTCGGGTTGAAGTTCCATTTGATCTGGGATTTGCATATATAACTTGTTTTGTCATAATTGTTGGTGACTTTGTGTTAGAGTCTTGGTAAAACTTAGTTTTGGAGTTTTTGGTGAACTATTTTGGAGAACCAAGTTATGTGTTGAACTTGGTGTACTTACAAGTGACAAAATGTTTGAGCTATTTTGGTGTTTTATGGTGAACTTTGTGGTATGTGCTGAACTTTGTTGTTTGGTTATGGTTTAAGTAAATTGAGTATGACTTTTTTTTTTTTTAACTTGGATGGGAATTTGGGTTTGTCCCATTTGGCCCTAGTCCCTGTAGGCCCGTGGCGGGCGGGCCTTTTCCTACTAGCTAGGGCTCGGGACAGGGCTCGGGACAGCCATTAAGTGGCCCTAGTTTTAGGGCTTGGGCCATTTTATAGAAAAAGCCCGCCCATCTGTCCCATGCTCAGCCCTAATTTAAACCCTAAAATTCGAAACTTTTAAAATTTTCGGTCCAAAATTTAGAATTTCAAGAACGCAAATTTATCAAAATCATGAACTCCTAATCTCGCTCTGATACCACTGTTAGATTACGGGAGTAATCAATACGGAAAAACTAAAACATGGTACGTGCATGTAATCGAAATTACGAAGCGGAAGAGTTACACATACCTCAACAGTTTACCGTAGTCCTAGATCCTTTGCATGAGGGAGTTCTCGATCCACCGGACGGAACCCATAGAGGTTCTTGTGAAAGAAGCCCTACGTGGTGTTAGCTCTGTTGGATTATGGGGACGTAATACTACGGAATGCTAAACGTGTACTTGTAAGTAATCTAATTACGCAGCGGAATAATGTACACATACCTTAATAGCTTTCCTGCCCAAGAACATTGTGGAGGGAGTTCTGATCCTCCGGTCGGAACCCGTACAAGTTCATCGTGAGAAGAAGTCCTACGCGGTATACACTCCACAGCAAATCCTTTGATCGATTCTTCAACAGGGATAGAACCTCAGACTAAATGCTCGGAAGCAATTTGGCACACCAATGGTGGTGTTAGGGGGGCCGGCCGAAATATGCTTGTAGAGAGAGGGATTTCTCTGAGAGAAAGATATTTCTCTCAAATCACAACTTAGGAGGAGTTGTGATCAAGGTGTGTTTTGGGAGTGACCCCAAGACCTCCTTATATAATGGGAGGAGGAGAAAATCCTCCTCCCTACTATTAGGGTTTCGGCCGACCTATGATGTGGGTGGGAGGCCCAAATTTAGGCTTCCCATGTCACATTGGAATTGGGTCTGGCCCAATTACCCCTAATGTGACATTTACCTGATTATCTTAGGTAACCACATATATTAACGGGCTACCAATTACGGCGCCACGTCACCTTATGCTAACAGCTCCCACTCGCCGGAATGGGAGTGTTCCTGTTAATGTATTGTCATCCAATAGCATCAACTTTTCAGTCTCCAGTTATTTTCTCCGTCTCCGAATAGTTCATACGAGGTTTGCCGTGCGACCGGCAGATACAACAGGCATCGTGCTACTCATCTGTTAGGAGTGTTGTAGCACCCGCAGAACGTTGATTCCCTTTCGTAAATCAATCCTGTCAAAAATAAAATATGTACCGCACTGTATCCTTGGTCAACTGATAATTCTCCAATTGTCCAGTTTTCCACAGAGGAATACTTCTCCAGGGCATCCGTACAAGTGTTCACAACCTTCAACTAATATCCGGTTGGTAGCCACCTTGTGAACACAAGAGTCGGTGAATTATAGATGAACATGACCATCCCCATAGTTTATACCCTTAGTCTAACTCAACTGGTTTCCAAGACGTGGTCACTTGGCCGTTTTCTTTGGCTCTACGCTCGTACGCCGGGAAGCGAACATTGAGCCAGACATTAGGTATAAGTTCTGAGTCCGAGAGGATACTTTGGGTGCCTCTTCATAAGACACCCGGGATCAATCACACGCTCAAGGTGAAGAAGTATGCGCCCTTTGAATCACAAGGATTCTAGCTAGCACAACCGAGCATGACCACGTGGTCGAACATGGCACGCGTAGTATGAAGCACGCGTCGATAGCACACCTGGATAAGCCAGGGATGGGATATGTCAATCATGCTATCGCAGAGTCTTTCATATGGCCATGAATGTGATTTTAATGATGGACAAAGTCCAACACAACAATTTACAAAATGAAGATTAAGTCATGCTATAAGCGTGACCAAGTTATTGTTTCGTTTAACCAGGTTTATCCCCCTGGTTCTTAGCCAATCTTGTTGTGGTAGAGGTTCCCCTCTCCTACAAGATGATCGTGCCTGTGTGACGAGGCAAGCTTCACATCCGACATAATTTTGGTGGAAGAGTTTTACCTCTTCCTACGACTTAGTTCATAGACCGTAAAATCCGATGTTATTTTTCATTATGACGTCGATAGATCATATACTCAATTTTCAATTCTTTTATTCAAATCGAAATATTATTTCAAATGTCAAAATGCCATCACTCATACAAGCCACTTATTAAATCCTACGTAATCCAAGCAGTTTTACGTGCTTTTCGAAAATTTCTCTACCTAATGGCTTAGTTAATGGGTCTACGACCATATTGTCTATGGACAAGTATTCTAAAGCAATTATGTTGTCTTCCACAACTGATTTAGCATTATTATATTTCATATCAATGTGCTTAGTCCTATTATGGTACTTTGGATTCTTAACTGCCGCGATGGCAGCTTGACTGTCAGAGAATACCTTTACAGACTTCCTCAATTCATCAGTGCCCAACAATTCGGTAAGAAGCCTTCTCAGCCAGACCGCTCCTGTGCGTTTTGGAGAGAGCAACGAATTCTGATTCTTTCGTAGACAGCGCGGCACATGATTGCTTCTTGCTCGTCCATGAAATGACGGCTTTTAGCAAGAAGGAATACACCTCCTGTGGTGGACTTATGATCTTCCTAATCGCCACCATGGTCGGCATCCCTAAAAATCGGTCAATTCTTTCTACCTGCCCTCATAGCACAGTACATAGTCGGCAGTACCTGTATGACTCGTTTTATGGTCTTTAAAAGTTGATAGCTAGGGTCTGATTGGAATCTTGCTACTAGGCCCACAGCGTAACAGATGTCTGGATGAGTGCATAGTATGGCGTACATTAGACTTCCTACCATGCTTAGATACTCCGCATCTGTTCACGTTCCTGCTGGTTCTTCGGGCCATCACGCTTCGACAGCGCACACCCGAACACAACCGGCGTATCCTCGGGTTTGGCATCCAGCATTCTGAATCTTTTCAACAGTTTGTTTATATATGATTCTTGAGACAGACACAATCTCCGGGCGGCACGATCTCGGGCAATTTTAATGCCTAAGATCTACGTGGCCTCTCCCATGTCTTTCATCTCAAATGCTTATGATAACCAGGACTTTGATTCGTTCATGAAACTCGAATCGTTTGCAACAATGAGTATGTCATCCACGTATAAGGTTATGATGACATACTTAGACCCGGAGGTCTTGGTGTAAACGCAGGGATCCTCATGAAGGTTCACAAATCCGTTTCCGATGGTTTCCTCGTGGAATCTGCGATACCATTGCCGAGACGATTGTTTAAGACCGTAAATAGATCTTTGGAGTTTGTAAACTTTCGTTCTTCGCCAGGAGTAATAAAACCCTCTGGCTGCTCCATATAGATCTCTTCCTCCATGTTTCCATGGAGGAATGCGGTCTTAACATCCATTTGGTGCAGCTCTAGATCGAGACATGCAACAAGGGCAAGGATGGCCCTAACTGTGGTATAACGCACAGTTTGTGAGTATGTTTCATCAAAGTCCACTCCGTGAATTTGGGTATATTCTTTCGCAATCGTTCGAGTTTTGCACCACTCAAATTTTCCATCAGTAGTGAATTATAAAATTTAACTTTCTAGCTCTGTGGTTAGCAGGTAAATCAACTGAAGACCAAAACCGAATACGTTCTAATTTAGGCATTTTCATCCTCCATTGTTTTCCTCCATTCCAACGTTTGAGGTTCTTCCAATACTTGCCGAACCGTCACTGGTTCGTGAACGAATGTCTCACTTGATGGGATACTTCTTAAAATAAGTTCGTTGCCTTAGACTAAGTCTAGGCTCGATAATCTCATCTTAAGTCTTATCGTTACTCCCACTCGGAATAATGCTTCTTCTCGGAGCATTACTCCCACTGGGAACAATGGCGGTGCTAGAACTTTGGTCTACAACTTTCTTAGAATGACCTCTTGTTCTCAGGATTTTACCTCCGAGATTTATTCCTCGATCACTAGGATCTAGAATCAAGTTAGTCATTTCCTCCCACTAGGAATAATGGGCAGTTGTGACGACTATTGGATTTTCATCCAATGGTTCAACATTATGATTATCAGGTCCGACTTGATTCGCATTAACATTTAGAAATGATTATGTGAGGGGGAGTGAGCCCTCCCACTGGATTTATTATGAGGACAGTTCCATCATCATTTACCATGTCATTCACTAATGCATTCACTAATGCTATATCATTCTCCCACTCGAAGTAAGTGGGACCTGAGAATCTCCGTTACCCATTTTAATTCGATCGGTATTTTATTTCGTTTCGTTCCGCAAAGTATTGGAAATCCATCCTCAAATTTCTATAATGTGTCATGTTCGACCACGTTACTATTAATCCAAGCTATTTTTAAACTTGTATCTTTTAAGAGTAGACCGTACTCTTAATAAATACTTGTTTAATGCGCAAATTAATGCTGCTTTATGATAAAGTTTCACTCGTATCATTTCTTAGCTTTTAAGGTAACGACCCAACCGATTTTATTGGAACATAGTTTTACATTAATATGAATCAACTTAATTTCATTCCGTAGGAACAATTAATATTGAGTTCTTACATAATGTAACTTTAAACTATATTTCTCGAAGTATTTAATAATATGATTGCTTAGCCAAACTTTTCGTTAAAGGCTTATACTGGGAGTGTCATTTTACTGACTACTTCCTTTCGTTTATTAACTCATCCAGAGACTTATCCACCTCATGGACTATGCATTTGAGCTTTTGCTTAATGCTATAGTTGATGTACTACTCGATCGTAGTAGAATTAAAGCGTACTTCTTCTTGACAATAGTAGTCATCAATGAGTTTTTCCAAGGAATCATAAACGAAAATTAGCATTCATACATTAAAACACTTCATTATTAAATTTGTACTTTAAAACGATGTGTTCCGTCTTTCGAGGTACACGCGCGTATGACGCATAAAACCAGTTGTATCCTGTGGTTTAAATCGTTTCATTTTCAAATTTAATATCAAATCGGTTTTTCATGCACATTAACCGGGGTATTTATCATTTAATGGAGTACTCAATAGAAAATAAGGATGTATTAGCAATGTGTTGAATAACGTTAATAATAAGATTAAAACGAACGATGATAAATTCAATACTCAACTTAAGTATTCTCAAATACTTAGGAAAAATAATATGATCCTTTACGGAACTTATTTGAGAGTATCTCAAAATAAAAGTCAAGAAGTTTTAGCAATTTTAAAGATAAAAATCTCTCATTCTATCTTTATTCTACTGGGGCATCCTCGATCAGGTCGTTGCTTCTGTTTCTCGGTTCTGTAATTCAAAAGGAAAATGAATTACTCTCGAGTGTTTATAAGCGGAAGAGAATGAATGATTTTCATCATCTTTTCTCTTTGCGTACCTTAGGAGGATTGGTGCAGGCAGCAGCCAGGTGTCCTTTTACACCACACCTAAAACACGTTCGAGTTTCCTCTTTTAATGTTTGTTTTGCTTGCCTTTTCCTGCCACCAGTTTGTTTGCGTTTAAACTTCTTCTGGGTTTTGTTTGCCACAAACTTCTCAGTTTTATTCTGAGGACTTTTGCCCTTTCTCTTGCGCTTCCCCTTTTGTTCGGCTGGCGCGGAGGATGCAATATGCATTTCAGACCTAGACTTTTCAGCCCTGAGTCTATCCTCCTCCAGCTCAAGATGAACTTGCACCTTCTCGAGGGTGTCGAGATGGGTGGCATGGGTAAGGCTCATTTTCATGATGCTCCAAGAGTCGAGCAAATAGCGGATCATGTAATTGATCTATTGTTCCTAAGACAGATTTTCACCTGCTTCCTTGAGTTCAACGATCAAGTTACACACATGCATAACATGATCCTTCATCGTATTCTTGGGATTCATTTTATAGGATTCAAGAGCGATGTTTAACGATCGTTTTTGGGCTATGGTGTAAAAACCGAATATTTCCTTAAGACCATCCCAGAGGTCTTTGGCAGTTCCCAAATGATCAAACCTATAGAGAATCTCATCTTCCAGGATAGATAACCAAGTGGAACGAACATCATGATCTTTTACATCCCATTCATCATATAATGTCTTTTGCTCTTCCGTGAGATCTCCCTCAGACCTAGTTTGTTTTGTGGTCAAATGATCCAGACCTCTTATATCAGAAATTATCATCTTAACTCGTTTATTCCATATCTTATAATTACTACTATTCAACCTTATTCCCTTGTTCAACTGGGAAATGACATTGCTACTTGCAGCCATCGATACTAACACATTGATAATTATGCTAAGTTAGGGAGACAATAACATTTTGACAGAATTGCAAACATCGGATTATCTATTAAGATGGAATACGACGAATAGTGATGCTTCAGTCACTATACCAAACCGACCGCCAGTAAACCGAGGGAAGGGGGTGTTGTGAAAGAGTTCACACTATTGTCGTCTTCAATCCAATAGATCTGTCTTTTGAAAACGGTTATTATATTGCAAATTACCGGTACGAGAATTTTCAAATAAGCATACCTGATCTTGGCTTTCCCATGGCCCTTTTTGATTTTGTAAAATTATCCGATAATTTACGCATGCATAATGCTATATTACGCCATAAACATCGAACAAACCAAAACAACATGCTTACGCGTTATGCGTCTAATGTTCCTTAGCATACGTAATTCTACTTAAAGTAAATTACCACATGCTTTCATTCATGAACATTCTAGCATACGTGTCAAAACATGCAACTTCCGCATACGTCATGCATAATTGGCGACTGGTATTTTTAGTTTTGAAAACGTTTTGAAAATATTAGGGGCTGATTTGCAATTCGTACTTACAATCTTATTATGCGAAATATCTAGACATGGATTCTAGTCACTTTCAATCAGCATAGCATGTCTATCCTATTGCGCAAACCATATATTTAAACCCCAGAGCTCAATGCTCGCAATATATTATCCAGCTAGCTTGACTAAGTCAAGACGACAGTTCTAATATATATATATATTGCAGAAAGTAAACAATTGCAATTCAACCCACTAATTTAATCCAGTCCCAAAAACATGCATATCCGAGATCCATCCCCATAATCGTAACCAGGTATTAGGGTTTTATCCGAAAACGCGTTAAAACGTAAACCCTGAGAGCACTGTTTAGGTTAACTTTTTAAAGTTTGAAAATATTTTGGATTTAAAATTTGACATCCTATTTTATTGAACATTTAAAATTTCCGAAAAAATTTAAAATTTTGTTCGGTCCAATTTAAAATCCGGTCTGAGTCGGTCCGATTTTAAAAATTCGGTTTGGTCCGAAACGGTTCAATAAAATAAGATTGCGGTTCGGTTCATCACTCGAAACCGGTTCGGTTTAGATTCACTTAGTTACATTGGTCTGACCCGATCCGAAAAGGTCGACCTGATTAAGAAAAACCCGGATTGGTTTAACCCGTTCCGGTTTTGCGAATTGGACCGGCCCAGTAAACCCATAGGGTTCGGCCGAAATATATCTTGTGGGCTAAGTAGGGTTTTTAAAATCCACTAAAAACTTAACTTAGCCACCAAGAAATATTAATTATTTAAAATAATTTTCAATATTGCATATATATATATATATATATATACTAGTTATTAACGCGTGCGTTGCACGCGTATCGATCGTCTATGTTTTAAGTATACATAATTTATCTTAAATTTTCTAATACGATATTTAATTAATACATGTGCAAGTTGATTGGTTGCGAGAAATGAATCTGTGTGATAGAGAAGAACGACATAATGCAATTCAAAACAGAAAAAATAGAAGATGATAATTAGGTACAAAATTAACTATTATTTTCGATTACGGTACTAAATTAGCCTTACATGTATATATATTTACAGTGAGAAATAATAATGAGTTGGATCGCGTGAGTTCTTAACGACAAAGTTGTATATAACTCATCAACTAGAGGAGTGAAGAATGTAAACCGTACTTAACCACTTAGAGTCATCGGTGGAGCAGTTTGGCCTATACAAACGTAACTATACACTTTCCATGCAATTTTATACAATAATACCAACAAAAATTAATTTAACGCTAAAGGAAAATTCAATTCAGTAAAATTTAAAGTTTATACTTGACTTTACGTCAATTACTTATTTATATATCTATTAGGTTGTACCCAATTTGATTAAATTGACATACATAATAACTAAATTAATAGTTCGAGGCCCTAAATGTTGGACGATGAGTAACCTGTTAGCCGTGGTTGACCCGTATTTGCCAATTTATATGATTTGACAAGTACTTGAAGTTTGCAGAAAAAATCTCAACATGTACTCGAAGTTTGCACAAATTGGTTACATATCATACTTTGGGGACTCAAATCTATAGATATAATGCATTAAGAAGTTAATGATAATTAATGTAACATGTAAGTTAAGCGACCTTAGCAAAAAAATTAATGCAATTTAACTAATGAAATTTTTAGTAATCCTCAAATATAGTAGAGATTAAATCATCAATTTTTAAATCACTAATGTATGAAGTTTATACTTGAATTCACCTTAAATATTTATTCAACTACTAATTAGGATATACCTAATATGATTGAATTTACAAACACATGAACTAAATCAATAGTTCGAGTCAATAAGTATTGAACATTGAGTAACATATTATATGTAAATTCAAACTTCAAGAATCACGTTTGATCCATATTTTGATATGTTATATGAGTTGGCAAGTGACTGATTTATGTGATACAAAAATGTCAACAGTCGGAACATCCCCAAATCTGTGATACGGTGATGGAAAATGCATGCACCCGACATTTGCACATATTGAATGCATATGATATGTTAAAGTTGACTCTAATTGATAAATATACTTGATTGAGAAGTTAATAATAACTACGGTGACCTGTCAATTAAGATCATAAAAAATAAAAATAACAAAATGTAACAAAATGATAATAATGACTAAATCATTAATTTTATAAAATTATGGGAACTATATATATATATATATATATATATAATAATAATAATAATAATAATAATAATAATAATAATAATAATAATAATAATAAAATTTTCAAAAGGTACCTATTGGGGGTGAGGACAACCCTCACTTTTTATATTGGTATAAAGATATATATATATATATATATATATATATAATTTCGGCCATACATATATATATATATATATTATTATTATTGTCAAATATATCTTTAGGGATTAAAATATATGTTGACAATATTTTTCTTAATCCTTTTAAGTAACTAAATCCTATCAATATATCTTTATCCCTATGTTTTAGCTACATATATTGATAGTTTATATATTTTAATATATAATGTGAATCTTTTCTTATCTTTCCAATTTATAGATATTTTGTCTCCTTTTAATAAAACTAAAATATGGTAACAAATATATCCATTATACTAGGCCGGCCGAATTTTACTTACTTGCACCCTAAGAAATTAAAAATTTTACCTAATAATTCACCTAGGGTTTCGGCCATAACACCAAAAATTGGAAAAATTGTCAAATTTTAAGATGAAACACTACTATGATCATGAGTCCAAATATTGTTCTTGATAAAACTTATTGTGTTCTTGAAGATCATGAACATCAAACTCAAATTTAAACATAAATTTTCGGTTTTGATCTATAAAAACATGTATATTCCAAAAATTTTAAGTTTTTAAAGATCAAACATACGAAATTTGTTTAAAAATTTCGGATTACTCATGGTGTTCATCATAAAAATTTCGGTTTTTATAAAATTTTCGAGAACATCAGTTTATCAAAATTTCTAGAACTACTAACACTTGCTCTGATACCACTGTTGGATTACGGGGACGTAATACTACGAAATGCTAAACGTTTACTTGTAAGTAATCTAATTACACAGCGGAATAATGTACACATACCTTAATAGCTTTCCTGCCCAAGAACGTTGTTGAGAGAGTTCTGATCCTCTGGTTGGAACCCATACAAGTTCATCTTGAGAAGAAGTCCTACGCGGTATAAGTTCTACAGCAAATCCTCTGATCGATTTTTCAACGGGGACTGAACCTCGGACTGAATGCTCGGAAGCAATTTGGCACACCAATGGTGGTGTTAGGGGGGCCGGCCGAAATATGCCTGTAGAGAGAAAGGGATTTCTCTCAAATCACAACTTAGGAGGAGTTGTGATCAAGGTGTGTTTTGGGAGTGACCCCAAGACCTCCTTATATAGTGGGAGTAGGAGAAAATCTTCCTCCCTACTATTAGGGTTTCGGCCGACCTATGATGTGGGTGGGAGGCCCAATTTTGGGCTTCCCATGTCACATGGGAATCGGGTCTGGCCCAATTACCCCTAATATGACATTTACCTAATTATCTTAGGTAACCACATATATTAACGGGCTACCAATTCCACTTTACCCCTCACTAATGTTTCGGCCGGCTTATTTATTGGGGAGGCCCAATTTTAGGCCTCCCATGTCAATTGGGATTTGGGTCTAGCCCAATTACCCTAATGTGATATTTACCCAAGTTCATTAGGTAAACTATACATATTATGGGCTACCAATTACGGCGCCCATAACCATACGCTTACAGACAATACATTAACAGGCACCCTCCCATTCCGACGAGTGGGAGCTGTAAATGGAAGCCAATTATATGTATATGTTACCTAAGTTAATTGGGTACATGTCACATTATGACATTGGGCCAGACCCAAATCCCAATTGACATGAGAGGCCCAAAGTTGGGCCTCCCTATGCATAGTGGCCGGCTTAATTATGTAGGTGGGTAAAGTGGATTTTTGTCCACTTTACTCCTCCTATTTATATGGGGAGTTAGGGGTTTTATTAGGGTTAATCAGAATTCCCTTCAAGTGGTGATTTGAGAGAAAGCCCTCCCCCCAAATACAACATAGTTCGGCCGAACCTACTACCTCACCAAGGGTCTGCCAATTTTCCTTCGAGCAAACACTCCGGAGATCTGTCCCTTGCCAAGAATTGATCAGAGGCTTTGCTGTGAAGAATATACCACGTAGGGCTTCCTTCACAAGAACTCCTACGGGTGCCGACCGGAGGATCGTGAACTCCCTCCTGCAAAGATCTTGGGACTACGGACTACTGTTGAGGTATGTGCGAATCTTCCGTTGCGTAATTTCGATTACTAGCATGTATTATGATTTAGTTTCCGTAGTGATTACTCCCTGTAATCTAACAGGTTTGTTATGTTCAGCTTGTAATGTCAATATGATTGGATCAGACTATTCGTGACTAGTCTATTCCGTTCAGATTGGATTTTTTTTTTACTAGATTAGTATTTTTTGTAGAGATATTACCTCATAGTTGGGTTTTTTTTCAGCCATAATGCCTGTTACCTGGACCTTTTTCGAGTAGAAGAAATCACCTTTCAATGGCGATTCTTGGTGTTGTCAAATTTGAGCGAATTTGTATAGGAGATTGAGGTTGTTTTCCTCATTTGTGGCTTCCTTTTAGGATGAGTGGTGTCGCATGTTCTCGCGGCCTTTCACTTCTGATCTCCTCCCCCATAATTAGGTGGGATGCCAAGCACTTGTTCGTTCGGTGCCCCCCAAGTCGCTTGGCGGTCGCAGCGCTTTTCTTTGCTCAAGTGTGATGAGTTTCTCTTGTAAGTGGGATATGGTTGAATCTTTATAAGAGTTTTAGTTCGCGAGGTGCCCCCATTCTTGCGACGAGTGTTGGGCATTTCCCTTGGCGACTGCCATGTGGCAGCGCCCATACTTTAGGAGGACTTGTAAATTCGTTCCCCCTTCTTCCTGCATTTTTATGCAAGTATATTTGTTGTTGGGATTGAATAGGGGTAACGGTTCCCATCCGGATGCATGTCTTAGAGTGGTGAGTGGTACTGGTGCAGCTTGCGTCAGATTTGTGCGTTCTATCGAACAGTGCTAGTTTTCTTGGGGCATTGCCTTACTTGATGTGTTTCTCCTTAGTTTTTCCCATACTAATTTTTGAATGTTTTCGTGGAGAACCTCGAAATTCGTAGTCTCCTTACAAAAGGTAGGTAATACCTCGTGAATCTTCATGGTGTTGTACCCACGTAGTGGTTATGACTTGCAGCTTAACTTCTTTAGAAGTTGTGCTTGTGTCACGGAT
Organism: Clarkia xantiana subsp. parviflora; assembly: GCA_036873135.1. Classification (NCBI taxonomy): domain Eukaryota; kingdom Viridiplantae; phylum Streptophyta; class Magnoliopsida; order Myrtales; family Onagraceae; genus Clarkia; species Clarkia xantiana. The sequence goes on from JAPTYO010000001.1 coordinate 18,183,457, forward strand.
GTATACATGGTTGAGGGATGTCGAACTGGCGGAGTCCCCCACTTTTCCTTTTGTCGTAGTCGGATATAGTGCTTATTACCATCGTCTGTTCCGAGTGGCATAATACCCATCCGTATTAGTGTCACCTCCTTCTTATTTACTCGACGAAGGAGTATTTGTAGGTTGTCGGAGATAGCTCTCTCGCCTTCACTGCGTGATGGGTTTGGAACAGATGTGCGTATAACGTAGGAGTAAATCTTGAATCCTTATTTCCATGTTGTTAGGTCGATTGGTGTTTGCATTTCGCAGTAGGGGTGGGGTTGCCACTTGAATGGTGTCCTCCTCTTGTTTATTATTAGAAGTCGTTGATATCCTTCATAGAGGTGTAATCAGCGCATGCCCCTGGTTGGGGATTGTCATGCAAATTAAGGATTTTGCGCGGACGCGACGGACCGAGCTGTTGTGTCGGAATCGGATGGTGATCATATGTTTCGATTGTTTTTTTCCCTCCATTGGTGGGGTTTGAAAACATCGTCATTCTTTGCTTCGTCCGCCATGAGCGGTCTTGTTCACCTCTTGACACAGAGACATGGGGTGTTGCTATGTCTAGTGTTGGTTGTTGCGTGATTGCTTCCTGTTTGCGCGATGTCAGATTAGCACAGCGTAGCACTCCAGTGTTGGTCTTTGCCTGTCTCTTGTGCTGGACGATGCATGCTCTTCGGAAGTCTCTGTGAGTGCCTACGTTTGTATTGGCCATTTAACTCTTGGAGGCGATTAATGGCTTTTTGTTCGAATCTTGCAGACGGCGCCAATGTTGGGACCTGACTCGTGCGAGTTTTCTTGTCCTTAGAAGGTGGTGTAGAGATCTTGTCGGGTTGTCATGATTCACGAGTGTTGCCCGCACGCGCACTCCTCCTAACACCTACAAAATGGGCAATACTGAGACTAAAGGGGGGGTGTGGTGCTCGATGTGCCCTCTCCGATGCCTAAATGAGAAGTGATTCTAGATAGATAAAGCTAGAGAGAAGTGAGAGCTCCCAAGCCAACTTGAATTTTTCTCCTCCTGAAATGGGTGACCAAGGCTCCTATTTATAGGGAACTTTGGACTCGAACCCGGATTTGCGCGGTCCGACCCTGGTTTAGTAAGAAAACGTGAACCATGATTGGATTTGAGCGAGATTGGAAGTGGGAAGACTCGTAAATATTGTAAAACACGCACGGGTACGCGCGTCGCAGTGCGACAATCAGGACCACACCGGATTGTGGAGACAACCGGTGTGGTCCAGATTGTTGTGAACAATCCGAATTTTAGTGAAAATCTGGACGAGTCTCGGTCTGAACGTTCATGTTGCGCGTTCAGACCGTTCTAACCCGCGCGTAAGCGTTCGTAAGCTGTTAGTGGGTCTGACGTGTCGACGAGGCCTAAATGTAAAACGAACCCATATCGAGCGAATATTCATCAGAAAGTATCTCTACAGCATACATGTTTGTAATAGCTCGGAGATTGGTGGCGTGGTCGAACATGAGACGTTACGTTACTTGAGCCTGAATTTCCATTACTTTATAAACATCAACGAATGAAGTCTTGATTGAACTAGAGCAGGATGATGACAATCAGGTCCCACTTACTTCGAGTGGGAGATTTGAGGTAGCAACACGAGTGAACGATATGGTAAATAAAGATGGAGACATTTTCATAATAAATCCAGTGGGAGGAGTCAATCCAACCACCCAGATCACTGTTGCTACAGGGGCGAATCAAGTCGAACCTGATAATCATGTTTCTGAACCATTGGATGAAAATCCTATGATCCCGCAACTCCCTACTGGAAACAGTGGGAATAGTACAACCATCTTGGTTCTTGGTCCTAGTAACCGTGGAATTAATCTCGAAAGTTTAATCCTGAGACCAAGAGGTTGTCCTAGAAAAGTTGTAGGTGAAGGTTCAAGTAACGCTTTTGTTCCCAGTGGGAGTAATGCCCCAATAACGAGCATTATTCCGAGTGGGAGCGTTGTTCAAGTTCAAGATGGGATTAACGAGCCTAGATGTAGTCAAAGGCATCGAAATTTTCCCAAGAAATATCTCATCGAAAGAGGCGAGTTATTCACTCTTACTTCAGTTGATGAACCGGTAACGGTTAAACAAGCTATGAATGGACCTCAAGCGATAAAATGGAGGAAATCAATGGAGGATGAGATCCCTCTATGAAAGCTAATTCAATTTGGTCTTTGGTTGATTTGCCTGCTAACCGCAGAGCCATAGGTGCCAAGTGGGTTCAGAAACTGAAACTCACTGCTGATGGAGCCGTCGAGCGATACAAAGCTCGACTCAGGGCGAAAGGATATACCCAACTTCACGGAGTGGACTTTGATGAGACATACTCACCGACTGTGCGTTACACCACAATCAAGGTTTAAAGCCAGCCTCGATTTAAAGCTGCACAAAATGGATGCTAAGACTGCATTCCTCCTCGGAAATTTGGAAGAAGAGATCTATATGGAGCAACCAGAGGGTTTCATTACTCCTGATAACGAACTTAAAGTTTGTAAACTCCAAATGTATATCTACGGTCTTAAACAATCGTCCCGGTAATGGTACCGCAGGTTCCACGAGGAAATCGTTGGAAACGGATTCGTGAATCTTCACAAAGATCCATACGTGTACAGTAAGACCTCAGGGTCGAAGTACGTCATCTTGACATTATATGTAGATGACATACTAATTGCCGCAAACGATGTGAGTTACATGTATGAATAAAAGTCCTGGTTAGTGTTGCGTCCTGGATGAACTGGGTCATGGGGACGCGTCTGTTTGTATGGTTGTGCGGGTTTTCGGGCTGTAACCCTTCGTCTGGAAGAGGTTTGTGCCACTGACGAGTGTTCGGTTGATCCCGGAAAGGTCTGTGTCTCGAAGCGCGGTTGTGTCTCAAAGGAACGTCTGAGTCTCAGAAGGCGGTGGTCTGTGCACAAGTACGGGCGTCTGGGCGACGATTCCTGCGCAAAGGACCAATGCTAGCACGGAGAGGGGGGGGGTGGTGCTAGCGGAGCCCTCTCCGAAGCTTAAGTCATTATAGGGCTAAAAAAGTAATTTCTAGAGAGAGAATATTTCTAGAGAGAAGTCAGAGCTCAAAATACCAAAGTTGGGCAAATGAGAGGATGTGTGAAAATGGGTGGCCAAGGCCTCCTATTTATAGGCTTCCTTGGGACCGGACCCGGTTTTAAAGCGGTTTGATGACGGCTCAAAAGCAAGCGGTAACCGTCATCCGTATTGGTAATGCGCGAACTTGACTTCTCTACACGTAACGGTAATCGCGGGAACGGTAATCGCACGATACCTGCAATGCAATCCGGACCTCGTCGAATTTGGGTAATTCGGCGAGGTCTGGATTGCCGCGCAATCCGGAGGTCCGGTCCGGACGCGCGTAAATGCGTTTCCGGACCGTTTTGACCCTTTGGGAGACGTTTTCAAACCGAGATGTAATTTTGACGTGTTTACGAGGCCCGAAATATAAATATGAACCCGAATTGGACATATATCCATCACTTGCCCCCGAGTCAAGTAACGGTTTAGAACCTTTCTTGACTCTATTTTTAAGTTAGGATACGCGTCCAATTTGAGTTTGACGCTAACCTTTCGGTTTTGATCGTTGGTCGGACGTAGACATCTTGATTTCGTCCGTCCTTTGAATTTCCGACCGAATGACTTTGTTTCCTGTCATCACGGTTAGTGCAATAGGGAATGCGCATACGTAGCGTGCAAGTATGGTTATCGTTGGAGACATAAGCAATTAGTAATACATCATGCGAACATGCCTTTATCAATACGCATGCACAAGTAATGGTCATGGCAAGATCGTTATTACGCAATGCAAGAATATAAACCGTACGCTTTTAAAACGACTTAGCGATTATCAAATCACGAATCATGCGATATGGAAACATGCGCGTAGAATGACGGGTTTGATACGTGCAATATCAAAATAATCACGTACGTAGGAGTAGATATTTAGAAGAGAGGGTGGAGTATACCATAAGTGTTTAGGCGTGAGTGTAGACGAGTTACTCCTTTAATCCTTATCAACAAGGCATTGGGATATGTAATTACACAAATCCCAAACCATCCTTCCAGCATCTTGGGAATTCATTATTCCTTCTTCTTTGCAGGTAATTCCTTTATCATTTCCCGAAATTGTTTGTGTGTTCATAGTTTCTTCACCGTCGTAAAGCTTAGGCATATCCCGACAGTTCCGTGTTTGATCCTTGACTTGTTTTCAGAAATTGACACCACCATTCGACTCAGATTGTCACGAGGATTCCAGCGCCGCCTTCGGAATCGCCAGGAGACGCCGGACGCGCCCTCACGCGCCGCCGCGTGGGATTTGCCTTGCCGGCGCGTGTAGCCCACGCGCCGCCTTCCCGTGCTCCGTTCGTCGCGGTCCTTACTTTTCTGAAATCGTCTCGACGAGGGGAATCCATTGTGATACTTTTCGTCACGTTTTGAGGTAATCTGGAAATTCGATTTTACAGGACAGCTTCGACTTGATTTCGAATGTCGCCGTATTGTTGTTCGCTTGAGCTATTTGTCATTGTCGTTGTATGAAACTGCTTGTTGGTACTTGTATATCGAATAATTGCTGATTGGTTGCTGTTATTATCGCCGCTAGTCCATGACTTAGACGATTTTTCACTTCCGTGGATAGTTGAGGTAGAATTCCCCGTTTGGACATAGTGCCCCCGTGTCTTTGTGTAGAGGCTTTTTGGTCGGTATACGTAGTTTTTTCCCTTGATGTGTTCGTTGGTTGATGAGAATTGCCAAACTTCCTTAGGAGAAACCTTTTGTTTCCTTTGAAGCCTTAGGAAAATATTTTCCTTAAGTGTCGTCGTATTTGATCCTTGCGGTTTGTCCCGTTAGATTCACCGTTTGCACGATAGCCTCTTAAGACGTTAGTCTCTTTTATTGTACGTACCAACTTTGCCATGCGCGTCAACTTTGGCTACGCGCGTTGACTTTTGCTACGTGCGTTGACCTTTGCTATGCGCGTTGACTTTTGCTACGCGCGTTGACTTTTGCTATGCGCGTTGACTTTTGCTACTCGCGTTGAATTTTGCTATGCGCGTTGACTTTTGCTTGGTTTTTGCAGATTGTGGAGTCGGGGTAACCTCTTGCGGAGCTTCCTTCCTTTTGATCAAGTTGTTGCAATGAGTAAGTCCTTCACTCTTACTCTTGAACATTTTTGAGCATTCTGACGCTTAAAATGGATACCCTTTTAAACGGCTATATGACTTTTGTGGACTTATATTGCAGGTTAGTTTGCCGGAAAGAGTTCATCTCTCCATGCGGCGGCTTCGCGTATTGCTTCTCGCGCCGATCCGGCTTTGGTAGCCCCTGCCCCCATCACTCCTGCCAATTCGGGGCGTGATCTTGGCAAAGGGTCTTCTACTCATGTGACTGGGGATACTCCCCCAGTGTCTGATTCTCGCGTTTCTTCCAAGCGGACTGACACAGTGGTGCGTGGACCGACTGATCCCAAGCGCTTGAAGCCAAATGCGACTACTTCCACTCGTAAAGGCAAGGAAGTCGCGAGTCGCAATGTAGCGTCATCTGCCCCCCAGTCGGGAAACGGACCTGTGGAAGTCCGCGGACTTTGTAAGTATACTTTTGATGAATGTATTCCGTGGTTTTGTTATTTGTTGTTAACCACTTTCTTTCTTTGTTGTAGCGGTTCCTCCTCTTAGGCGTGACCATCTGGTCTGCCCCGTTGGATTGGACATTACTGGGGACACTTGGGCACCTTTTGGTAATGGTGGAGTTTATTTCCCCAAGGAGTCGTCACTTCGCACTCCAGAGGTTGGAGTTCGCGTGTTGCGTAGATGTGTTCCACCGGGTGATAGGCATTCTTGCCCATCGACTGATGAGGAAGCTGAGGCTTATGCACAGAGTGCCTTATCCCGGTTTGCTCCTGTAAGTAACTTGGTTATTTTGCCAAGTTTGTTGTTTTTGCGATTTATGTTTGGCTTATCGCATTGACGTATGCAGGTTGTAGCCGACATGGTAAACATGTCATCCTTTGTTATGGAGCTGGTAAGCGCAAAGCAGGCAGCTATGGATAAGTGTGACGCTTTGCGCCAAGAGTTGTCACGAACCAATGAAGAGGCTCGCGTGTTGAGTTCGAAAGCTACTGCTTCTGAGAGCCGTTATGAGGCGCGCCATACTCGCTTGTCAAAGCTTGAGTCTGAGATGATCGCTCTTGAGAAGAAGGTTACAGACGATCTTCATTCTCAAGGAGCGGAATTAGTTGCTCTTGGTAAGGAGAGTCGGGAAAAGGGCGTTCAAGTGGGTTTCACCAAGTACTTGGGAACTTCTGACTTTGAAGCTGCTGTTGAGGAGAAAGTGAACGATCTGATGAGCGAGCGTTCTGAAGATTACTTCACCCGCGTGAAGGATCTTGACCCTGGTTTCCCTTTTGGCGAGTTAGGGCCATATGCGAGTTACGCCCTTTCTCACATTGAGGCGCTGAACCTTTTGGAGTGTGGCCTTCCCAATTACGAGATGCTGGTTGATGATAGTGGAGATGTAAACGTTATTGTCACGTCTCCTGAGTTTATGGAGGTTGCCCCCGGGCCCTCTGGAGGTGGTGCCGCTATTTGAATTGCTCTTTTTAGTTTGAACATGTTGGGCACGTTTCCACTTTGCTTATGTTTGTGTTTGGAACTTTTTTGGAGTTGTTCCTTGGTTGTTGTTTGCGACTTGTTCGCTTTGAACTACGTCGTTTGAACCTGCTTTATACATAGCAGCATGCATGATAACTTGTTAGTAATATTTCATACCGTTATCGCTTACTGTGTTTACTGAGTGTTGATGACTAGTAGCGTAGACATAGTCCATGTAGTCGTGACCAATAGCCACTTTTGATTCAAGATTGTTTGTACGATGCGTTACGCATGTTGTACGTTGATGGGTTCTGCTATGACCGTTAGGCCCTTTAACGAGGAGGAAACGGCAAACAGGCCTACCAGGCCCAAAATGAAGGTCAAGATGACCTAAGGAGAAGGGTCGCGACGAAGGGAGTCCCGACGAGGCAAGGTCCCGACAGAGTCGGTCCCGACAGCTGAGCTAGAAGCTCCCGATGAGAAGCCTTTAAGTAGGCCCCGATGATGAATCCCTGAGAATGATTGGCCCTGTCACGATGACGAGGGGCCCCGAGCGGTGACACAACGAAACAACTCTGGAGTCCCCGACAGAAGTCGGGACTCGTTATCAGAGGATAAAGCCAAGATACGCGGGGCGTGGCCGAGATACGCGGAACGTGGTTAAGATACACGGAGCGTGGCCGAGATACGCGGGGCATGGCTGAGATACGCGAGATCACATCCGAGATACGCGGGATACGGGCTAACCACCCCCAACGGTTCGCCAGGTACCTGAGGCATCTCTTTGCCTATAAAAGGGCAGGAGATCACCTCAGAAAGATTAAGGCTGAGTTGAATACACTCTGAGATTATTACTTGCCAGTCATACGAAATACTCATTTAAGCATCGGAGAGGGATTCTGGGTCACCGCCCGGTCTATCCCCTCTTGCAGGATTACGTGGAGCAAAGGAGCTAGGATTGCCGTTCGAGTCCGTACCGGAGTTCCACCGTGATCCAACATTGGCGCCGTCTGTAAACAAAAAGCTGATATGCCTTCTACTCGATCGATGGCGGCTGGCAAGAACAGAAGACAGGGACAATCCGGTGGTTCCCGCCACCCCGCTGCAACGAATCTGGATTCAGTACCGGAACAGGAGGAAAACCAGAATCATCCTCCAGCTGAGCTCTCCCAGACAGGGGGGCACAACGGAGATCCCGAAGATATTGCTCCTCAGCACCAGGGCAATAGGGAAGCCATGCCCATCCCGAAGACAGCCGTGGCGGAAGCCATGCCCATGTTTCTGGCGGCTGTAGAGGCTCTCTTGGATCGAAGAGAGGCTGCGAGGAGGCAGGAGGAGATGCCCCCATTGGAGGAAGCGACCCCACCAACAGAGGGTCGAAACGCACAATAAGCCCCGCCCCGAAGCCAGGACAGAGGTAGGGCAACCGGTCAGCCGGAAAGGTTCGTGGTTGATGGACCAGGACCAGTACAACACAGGACCATTCCCCTGAATGGTCCCATCACTCCCGACCAGGTGGTAAAGATCGTGAACATCTGTATGGGAGAGCAGAAGCCGCTGGTGTCGGAGCTAAGGGATCGATCCACTCATCCCTTCGTCCCCCGACTCATTGACACCCTAGCCCCTCCTGGGCTAGGCATCCCCACGATAAAGGAGTATGATGGCGTAGGAGATCCAGTTCGCCATGTCCAGAAGCACCTCATGGCGTGTCTGGGAAGAGCCCCAAGTGAAGACATAGTGTGTACGTTGTTCCCGAACACACTGGGAGAAAGGGCCCTGACTTGGTTCTTTAGTCTGCCCCCAGGTTGCATCACTTGCTGGGCAGACATGCACGATCAATTCATTCAGCAGTACCAGGGTAGGAGGCGTTTATTGAAGAGCGTGAGGTCCCTGACCCAGGTGGTGCAGAGGCCCGACGAATCGCTGGCTCATTATTACCAGCGGTACACAGCCAGCGTAGCAGAGATAGACGAAGAAATCTCGGAGGGCGAAACCATCCGTACCTTCATTCGGAACCTGACAGCCCCCTATGGCTCCGACTTGATGCACAGCGTGGCTGAGAAGGCTGTGTGGAATATGGAGGCATTACAGAAGAGGGTGAAGCGGCAGATCGATGTCCAGGAGTCAAAGATAGCCGCGGGAGAACTGGAGCCCCCAAAGTCGAACAAAGGGAAGCAGTCGGTTAAGCCTTTCGACGATCGTAAGTCAAAGGGTAAACCCCACAGTGGCAAGAATCGAGGTCGTCCGGATCGGAGGGACGATAGGCGTTCTTCAAGGAAAAATAAGCGGGAGGACCTTGATATTCCTCTCAACTGCTCCATGGCGGAGGTGCTGACAGTCATGGAACGACAAGGTATCTCCAGGTACCCCCCGAAGAAAGAAGGAGAATTCCTGGGATCCCGTACGGATCGCTACTGTAGATTCCACCGCGCAAATGGTCACGACACCAATCACTGTCGGGAACTGAAGAAGGAGATTTAAAAGCTAATCCAGAAGGGGAAGCTCAAGGAATTCGTCGGGGATAAACGGTGTCGATCCCGCTCTCGGTCCCTATCGCGGTCCCGTTCCTGATCCCGCGATCGGTCCCCGAAAAAGAAGAGAACTGATCCAGAGTCATCCGGTGCTCGCAAGGAGAGACGAGTTATTAACGTGATTCATGGAGGATTTGCTGCTGGGGGTGATACCTCATCCGCCCGAGAGGTCTACGCCTCTAGGATCCCTACGGCAGTGGTACTGGGTAAAAGGTCCCGATCTTGGACCTTGAAAGAAGAGATGGTAATCTCCTTCTCGTCGGAAGACCTCATAGGCGTAGAGACCCCGCACGACGATGCCTTAGTGGTAACTTTGGATGTAGACGGGTTCGAGATGAAGAGAATTCTAATCGACGTAGGGAGCTTCTCCGACATTCTGTTCATGGACGCGCTGGAAGCTATGGGAAAGACAAAGAAAGACCTGAAGGAAGCAAACTTCCCGATGGTCGGGTTCTCTGGCTCAACCTCCTATCCGCTAGGAGTAATCACCTTACCAGTGGAGTTTGGTAGCGGGTGGAAATCAGAAAGAAGGAACGTGGAGTTCGTGGTAGTCGATTCTGCGGGGACCTACAACGCGATCATCGGAAGAACCACCATTAACCCCCTGATGGCGGTTGCCTCGACGGTGCACCAGAAGATGAAGTTCCCGACCGACCACGGAGTCGGAGAGGTTAAGGGTGACCAGGTGGCTTCTCGAAAATGTTACGTTAACGCCACCCGAAGGAGGAGACGAGAGGCCATGACTGTCCTTCAGACAGACACAGATCCTAGAGAAGAGTTTGGGCGTCCCGCCCCCGTAGAAGATCTGAAAGAAGTTGAGATCGACGGACCCCAGAGGAAGGTGAAAATCGTGTCTGCCCTGACTGAAGAGACAGCCCAGAAATTAATTGAATTATTGAAGGAGTTCAAGGAGCTGTTTGCCTGGTCCCCGAGCGATATGCCAGGAATCAGCCCTGATGTGATCGTACATGAGCTGAAGATAGACCCCGCGATCAAGCCTATCACGCAGAAAAGGCGTCCGATGGGCACGGACAAGAAGAGCGCGATCCAGCAGGAGGTGGGCAGGTTGCTCGATGCTGGGTTCATTAAGGAGCTCCGATTTCAGACTTGGGTTGCCAACCCAGTGCTGGTGAAGAAGACCAACGGGAAATGGCGAATGTGTGTGGACTTCCGCGACTTGAACAAGGCTTGCCCAAAGGACTGCTATCCACTCCCGAGAATCGATCAGTTGGTGGATGCCACGTCGGGACACGAACTGTTGAGTTTCATGGACGCGTATTCAGGCTACAACCAAATCAAGATGGCCAAGGAAGACGCCCCCCACACAGCGTTCTACGCAGACAGTGACATCTATCACTACGATGTCATGCCTTTCGGGTTGGTCAATGCTGGGGCCACCTACCAACGGATGGTGAACAAGCTGTTTGGAGATATGCTGGGAGAAACCATGGAAGCTTACGTGGACGATATGCTGGTGAAGTCCCGACAAGCCGAGGATCATATGCACAACCTAACCATGGCATTTGAGCGGATGAGACTCCACCAAGTTCGCTTAAACCCGACGAAATGCGCCTTCGGAGTCCACTCAGGGAAGTTTTTGGGCTTCATGGTAAGTCAAAGAGGAATTGAAGTGAATCCTGAGAAGCTGAGGGCAATTGAGGAGATGCAGTCTCCGATAAACCATCGGGAGGTACAAGTGCTGAATGGCCGACTAGCTGCAATGAATCGCTTCTTATCCAAAGCCAGCGACCGATCAATGCCGTTTTTTGAAGTCCTGAGGGCCAACAAGAAATTTGAATGGACTGCCAAGTGTGAAGAGGCGTTCCAAGCACTCAAGCAGCACCTTCGCACCCTCCCGCCGTTGGCGAAACCGGTTCCAGGCGAGCCGCTCTACCTTTATTTGGCTGTTTCTGAATTTGCCATTAGCTCTGTGTTAGTAAAGAATGTCGAGGGTAATCAAGTCCCCGTCTATTATGTAAGCAAGGCATTTGCCAAATCTGAATTGAACTATCCCGCCGTTGAGAAGTACCTCTTTGCGTTGATTATTACTGCTCGGAAGCTAAGGCCTTATTTCCACGCACACGAGATCACTGTGCTGACAAACCAGCCTTTGAAGCATTTTTTGAACCGACCGGATGCGTCGGGAAGAATAGTGAAATGGGCAGTAGATCTTAGTGAGTTTCGGATACACTTTGCTCCAATAACGGCAATTAAGGGCCAGGCGTTGGCGGATTTTATAGCAGAATCTACAGCCCCCGATCTGGAAGATGCGGGCCCTGTAGAGGGGGCAACCATGGAGGTCCCGATAGAAGAACAACTAGAGAGGGCAGAGCAATCAGAACAGCCAAACAAGGAAAATACCTGGGAGATGTACACGGATGGCTCCGCGAGTTCGGACGGATCAGGAGCGGGCTTTTTGTTGATACCACCGGGTGAAGGTGAACCGCTCCGATACGCCTTGGCTTTAGCATTCAAGGCCAAAAACAACGAAGCGGAGTATGAGGCTCTCATCACGGGCCTGAAAATTGCTAGAGGCACGGGGGTCGATCACTTAAGAGTGAAGTGTGACGCAGCTTTAATCGTAAACCAGGTCCTAGGGCGATACGAAGCTAGGAGTCCGATAATGAAGAAGTATCTACGAGAGGTACAAACCTTGAAGGAGAGCTTTAAAAGCTTCGACATCGAGGCAATCCCGAGGGAGGAAAACGTAGAAGCAGACGCCTTGAGCAAATTTGCCTTGGGGGCACCCTTGGGAGAAAGTCGGAAGGTACACTTCTTAGAAAAGGTGATCTTATCAAACATCGACCCAACACAGGTGTGCGCCATTGAAGCGAGATCGGAGGAGGAGCCAACTTGGATGACCCCGATAGTCGCGTACCTGACCACGGGGGCAGTCCCCGATGATCAAGTAGCAGCGGACAGGATACGTCGAATCGCGGCCAATTATGTAATGCTGGACAATCAGCTATACAAGAAGGGCTGGTTCTCGACTCCGTACTTGAAGTGTGTGGCAGAACCCGACACTAATCGGATTCTGAAGGAGGTGCACGAAGGGGTCGCGGCTTGCCATGAAGGGGCCCGATCCATCATGAGGAAAGTGCTGAATTTGGGCTATTATTGGCCCACGATGAACAAAGAAGCGACGGCGATGGTCCGATCCTGCGACGCGTGCCAGAGGTACGCCCCGAGTATCGTGGCTCCGGCCGCTAATCTGACATCCATCAAGAGCGCGTGGCCCTTCGCGCAGTGGGGCATCGACTTGGTGGGACCTCTTCCACAAGCACAAGGTCAATGTAAGTATTTACTTGTAGCTATCGATTATTTTTCGAAATGGATAGAGGCAAAAGCGTTGGCCAGAACGACGGGGAACCAGATCGTCAAGTTCCTCCAGACCCATATTGTGTCCAGATACGGGATTCCTAAGGTGGTGATCAGCGGCAATGGTCCACCGTTTAAACGGGTCTCAGGTGAGTGAGTATCTAGAGGAATTGAACATCGAGCATCGGACAGCCTCTGTCCGCCATGCTCAATGGCCAGGTGGAATCGGCCAACAAAATCGTGATGGATGGCCTGAAGAAAAGGGTCTATGCCTTGAAGGGCAAATGGCTGAACGAGCTGGAAAAAGTGCTTTGGGCTGCTAGAACGACACCCAAACGATCAACTGGGGAGACTCCGTTTGGCCTTGTTTATGGCACGGAGGCTGTTGCTCCCGTGGAGGTAGCCGTGGCATCCCATCGGATGAGATATTACGAGCCTTTGACGAACGATGAAATGAGACGTCTGGACTGGGACTTGCACGAAGAGAAGAGGCGGGAAGCCGACGAAGTCCAGGCTCGAATGCGTTTGGCGACAGCCAGGTATTACAACCGGCGAGTTAAGTCCCGACAATTCTTCGTCAGGAAGCTGGTTTGGCGTCGCAACGAGTTCACCCTTTTGGATCGAATCAGCAAGATGGCACCAAAATGGGAAGGACCTTATAAGGTCGTGGGGATGCCGACTCCAAATGTATACAAGTTGGAAGACCTCGATGGCAGAGTATTAAAGCATTCTTTTAGTGGCGAACACTTGAAGAAACACCATACCTGAAGAAAGTCGCCTTAAGTGGTGCACGATGAAAGTCGCCTTAAGTGGTGCACGATGTTAAGTCGCCTTAAGTGGCGCATGATGTTAAGTCGCCTTAAGTGGTGCACGATGTTAAGTCGCCTTAAGTGGCGCACGAGATTAAGTCGCCTTAAGTGGTGCACGATGTTAAGTCGCCTTAAGTGGCGCATGATGTTAAGTCGCCTTAAGTGGTGCACGATGTTAAGTCGCCAAGTGGCGCACGAGATTAAGTCGCCTTAAGTGGTGCTCGACGAAAGTCGCTTTAAGTGGTGCACGATTCTTAGATTTATTCTAAGTACTGAAAAGTCGCCTTGAGTGGTGCATAAGAATTAAGTCGCCTTGAGTGGTGCACGAGAAAAGTCGCCTTAAGTGGTGCACCATTCTTAGATTTATTATAAGTACTGAAAAGTCGCCTTGAGTGGTGCATAAGAATTAAGTCGCCTTGAGAGGTGCACGAGAAAAGTCGCCTTAAGTGGTGCACCATTCTTAGATTTATTCTAAGTACTGACAAGTCGCCTTAAGTGGTGCACAATGTAAAGTCGCCTTCAGTGGTGCACGATATTAAGTCGCCTTAAGTGGCGCAAGTTGAAAAGTCGCCTTAAGTGGTGCACGATGTAAAGTCGCCTTCAGTGGTGCACGATATTAAGTCGCCTTAAGTGGCGCAAGTTGAGAAGTCGCCTTAAGTGGTGCATGTTAGGTTATAAAGTCTAGGTCAACGAGTCGTCAATCTAGAATTTATCTCCCACTAATGAAATGTCGGGTTCAGTGCTCCTAGGACTAGTTGTTCTGATCCATGCCCTTATATTCCCTTGGGGTAGTTGTTCTGATATGTGTCCTTCTCTTCTCTCCTTCTGACCTCCTTTCCTTCTCTCCTTCTGATCTCCTTTCCTTCTCTCCTTCTGACCTCCTTTCCTTCTCTCCTTCTGACCTCCTTTCCTTCTCTCCTTCTGACATCCTGAGGCTTGTACTTCTTACCCCTGGGGCTTGTCCTACTGCTCTATGCTCTTCTGCTTCCTTGGTTCTCTTCTCCTTGCCACCCTGCAAGAGGGGCAATACCAGGCACAGAGGGGGGGGTGGTGCCTGATGAACCCTCTCCGATGCCTAAGTCAGTACGGTTTTAGAGAGATAAAGCTAGAGAGATGTCAGAGCAAAATTGTGCAACTTGCCAAGATGATCAAATGAATAGTGGAGGTGGGGTATTTATAGGCAACGGTGTCATTAAGGTAGCTTAATGACATCGTTAACCTTTAAACACAATTAATTATCCTTTAAACACGTAATTAAGACCTTAGGGTACGGAGAAGGTTGGCGGAAATAAACCGAGTATGGGAGTCGCAAAATGGTGCCGGGGCCCTTGGGGCGGATGAAAAATCCGACCCCTAAGGGCAGGGACCGGCTGTCGGAACCCTCGGGGTCGGGTCGAGGATCCGACCCCGAGGACTTGGGATCGGGTGAATGGGCCCGGTCAAACAAGTTTGACCGGGTGAGGGGGGTCTCCCAGTCAAACCAAGTTTGACTGGGAGCCCCCCTTCCTCTCCCCTTCCACCCGATCTCTCAATAGAGAGATCGGGTGGGGGGACCCGATCTCTCAGTTGAGAGATCGGGTGGGAGGACCCGATCTCTCAACTGAGAGATCGGGTGGGAGAGGCCCCCTCCCAGTCAAACTTTTGACTGGGAGCCTCTCCCTCCTCCCAATCTCTCAACTGAGAGATTGGGAGGGGGCCACCTCCCAATCTCTCTTACGAGAGATTGGGAGGGTCTCCACCCGGTCAAACCAAGGTTTGACCGGGTGCTCCCACCCAGTCAAACCTTGGTTTGACCGGGTTCACCCACCCGGTCAAACCATGGTTTGACCGGGTCGGAAAATTCGGAAGTTCGGGGCTGGCGCGTTTTTTCTGGTTCGGACCGTTTCTTTTTGTGGGTAACATACTTGGGCTAAAAGTTTCGATTTACAATCATCAACGGGGTGATAAAAATGAAACGAATCGGAAGTCAACGGGTTCAAATTGGGCGTATATCCATCACATGCCCCCGAGTCAACCAATGGCCTGACCCTTGATTGACTCTATTTTAGGATGGTATGACACGCGCAATTTGAAACCGGGGTTTTACCTTTCGTCTGAATGCTTACTTACCCATGGATGCGTGCCTCTGACTCTGCCCCCTGCCTTATGAGATAGAGGAATTGTAAACGTCAGAGTAGCACGAACGTGTGCCTAAGCACGCGTCCGTCTGAGGTGGGAGTAATAAATCTATCTTTGCTACAGGCGTATACTCAAAAAATACATGCTTGCATAGGAATGCAATACTGATACATCTAAGTGATTCATGCTTCAATTTCATGCCGTGATTTGCCTAAGTGGAGAAAAATTTAATTTTGGCCCAAAATTTTTTCTAAGTATGGGATACTAGAAAATATGCCTATAGGATGTTAACTAGGAGTGAACATGGACATATCATGAACATGAGGATGTGTACTAGCATACATGCAAGTAGGAACATAAGGATGGGAGTGAGTAGAGACATGCTGCGATTGTAGTCATGAATGTATGCATGAATATGTATGTATGTATGTATGTATGTATGGATGGGTTGTGAGTATAAGCATGAGTGATGACATTGACGTACCCGTAGATGTTATCATGAATATGAGCATAAATGCAAAGGTGAGAGCATAGACCTCTCCTTTACCTGAGGGTGGGGACTTTGCCACTCAATGGGACATAACGTTCCGCCTCCCTTGTACTAGCATGAGCATTGTCCATTAACCTCGACCTTCGGCATGTGTATCATTTTTCCTTCATTCGTTGGAGCGTGTGTATAGCTCTTGACCTTTACCCTGCAATTTGTTCCCCATAAAAGTGAGGGTGAAAAAGCTTACAAGCTTTCTTCTTACCGCCGCGAGCGAAAGGGTCTATTGACATGTGTTAAGGGTTGACCCTTCCTTCGGATGTGCTGGAGCGTTGCTCCATTTGGGGAAACTAAAAGTTCACCCTTTTCCCTTGGTGTTAAGGTTGCCCCCGTAGTAGGAGTATCTCGCCCCTCCATGAGTAAGGGTTGATCTTTGTGTTGGTTGCTTGTATAGATGACTCACTTTTGGGAAGCTTTCTTCTTCAGACAGGGAGACCGTTGAATCAGATGAGAGGGAAGGACCCTCTAG
The DNA here is from genome assembly GCA_036873135.1 of Clarkia xantiana subsp. parviflora. Taxonomy (NCBI): domain Eukaryota; kingdom Viridiplantae; phylum Streptophyta; class Magnoliopsida; order Myrtales; family Onagraceae; genus Clarkia; species Clarkia xantiana. The sequence continues at coordinate 18,199,879 of JAPTYO010000001.1, forward strand.
TTCTGCTTATCAGACCAAGAAATTTTCTAAGTCAGGGGTGACTGCTAATGCTTCCAGTACGTTCTTTTTCCCTTCTTTTTTCTTTGTGATATACTTATGATTGTTCTCATGCTGCTTCCTTTTTGTTGTTAGAGCGTTCTTCCTTGGTTACCGAATGGTTCTTGTGGTGGGTGAGAGTTCAAGTCAATCTAAATCCAAGGCGCGGAAACCTGACTCTGAGGTCGGGCCCTCGGCTGCCGAGGAGAAAGAAACCGCGAGAGGCTCTCCTTCAAGTGCCCCCTTGCTGACTCCCTCCCATGGTAAGGAGGTAGTGGTTGAAGAGGCACCCCCTTTGCTTGACAAAAAGAAACAACCTGTGACTGGCGATGGGGTGATCATAGGTCTTGATGTCTCTTCTCTATCCCCTGCCCCCCAGCCGAGGGGCCGAGTCTCAAGTTTATTTCATCTTCATATAGATTTGATGACTTTTGAAGGTGCCTTTGTCTTTCCTATGGGTTATGTTATTAACCCCTGCGTTGAAGATTTTTCTTTTGGTGATGGGTGTGATCATCATCTTACATTGAGGTTCCCCTCTCTTGCCATGGCTCTGATTAAGATAGCAAATTCTTGTTTTGGAGTTTGGTGGAGACTGCTCTTGAATTAGCCTCTACTAGTGTCGTAGTTGTGATCGTTGTGGGGATCGTTTTGTTATATGCCCTCAATAGTGCTTTTCGTGATTCTTTGCTTCATGATTGATTTCGCGAGATATGGAGGTTATCTTCATAATGAGGACGTCTCCTTCCTGGTATCACCCAGTGGGTTGAAATATAAGTGTCTCCCTTTGATGAGCGTACGAAGGGTGTTGTTTTTCCTTTTTCTTGAACTTCCTCCTAAGGCCAGGCGTAGCCTTTTGATGTTCGTTGTCGGGATGGTGTCTTTACAATGCATGTCTTTGACAGATTTTTTATGATGTGCTGTCATGATAATCACTTCGGGATATGTGGACGTGATAGGTACTTCGTGATGTGTCGGAGTGATAGCCCTTCTGTAGTGTGTGGACATGATAGCCATTTCAGGATATGTGGACATGATAGCCACTTCAAGATATGTGGACATGATAGCCACTTCAGGGTATGTGGACATGATAGCCACTTCAGGGTATGTGGACATGATAGCCACATCACGATGTATGGTGTTGTGCTTTAGTATTCCTTTCTCGTTGGAGAGCCTTTATTGCTATAGCTGCCTTATGTTTAGGCTATGTTTGTTGGGTTAGGTCCCGATGTCTCGTCTTGTCGGATGTTGTATCCTTTATGCTCTTTAAATGTCTCCTTCATGAGTTGTGCTTGACGATGTTCAAGTCTGATACGACCATAGGTCACGCGAGGGCGACATGCAAGACAATAACGTTTATCGAAGGTTGCTTTGTGCGACCTGTAAGGCAATTCTTCTTCTTGATGGGTCGAGTTTACTTTGGGAGCCTTGAACTTTGGATTTCACGTTTTGCTATCCTTCTTGGTGTGGTTGGGTTCCTTTGAGATACTTCTCTTGACTTGTGATGTGGATGGTAGGATAGCTCGTTACTTTTCATGTTAACCTCTTGTGCTTCTGTATATGATCCTTTGGTCATGGACTTGTCCCTTGTATATGCTTTCCTTTCCTTATCTTTCTTTTGTGTTTTCCTTCATGCCGTACCTGCCATCTCATCAAGAAAAAACATTATGTGTTCTTTATACAACCTTACTTTAAGATTACTTTCTCATGGGATCCTTCTGAGCATGGTGTTCTTCTAAGCATGGTATCCTTCTAAGCATGGTATCCTTCTAAGCATGGTATCCTTCTAAGCATGGTGTGATGATCTCTTCTGATACCCCTTACACGGTATACGTTGTACTGTTAGACCAAAGATACGCTCTTGGTGGGCGTCGAAATCTGTTCACGAGACAGGCTCTCGGACGGCACTTAACGTTTCACAGGATAGGCTCCCGGAGGGCACAGGTTAGTCCACCGATACGTTCTTGACGGGCGTCAAAATCTGTTCACGAGACAGGCTCTCGGACGGCACTTAACGTTTCACAGGATAGGCTCCCGGAGGGCTCAGGTTAGACCAAAGATACGCTCCTGGTGGGCGTCGAACTGGTAGTTTGAAATCTACCTCAAGATACGCTCTTGGGGGCGTCGAACTGGTAGTGTTTTTTCTACCTCAAGATACGCTCTTGGGGGCGTCGAATCTGGTAGGTTGCAAATCTACCTCAAGATACGCTCCTGGGGGCGTCGAATTCGTAGTTTTTGGAAACCACTCTCAAGATACGCTCTTGGTGCGTCGAATTCGTAGTGTAATAACTACTCTCAAGATACGCTCTTGGGGGCGTCGAAGGTTGTAGTATGAACACTACTCTCAAGATACGCTCTTGGGGGCGTCGAAATTCGTAGTTTTTGGAAACCACTCTCAAGATACGCTCTTGGTGCGTCGAAGGTCGTAGTGTATAAACTACTCTCAAGATACGCTCTTGGGGGCGTCGAAGGTCGTAGTATGAACACTACTCTCAAGATACGCTCTTGGGGGCGTCGAATGTCGTAGTATGAAAACTACTCTCAAGATACGCTCTTGGGGGCGTCGAAAACTGTTCGCGGGATAGGCTCCCGGAGGGCACAGGGTTCGTAGTTTTAGAACTACTCTCAAGATACGCTCTTGGGGGCGTCGAATGTGTTCGCGGGATTGGCTCCCGGAGGGCTCATAATGTTACCTTATCTTGTGTCCTTTCTCATGTAGGGTGCGTCTTTGGAGGTTGGGTGGAAGAGCTTTTGCTTTGGGTGGGTGGGGGTGGATTTCATTCTCTTGATAACTAGGATGTGGCAATGTTTGTATCCTAGGGGTGCTTGTAAATTCTTTCCCCCCTTTCCTTGTGCTTTAGGTTGAAAAGCTCTCTCATAGAATGGCGTCTTGAGTTGTTAATCTCATAGGTGTGTTTCAGACTAGTTAATCTAATCCATGCTCTTTGCTTGTGCATGGGGAGGTCTGACCGGGCTGTGATAATCTTCTTGGAGTGTTGTGGCACTTGGTGTGGTTTGCCTTTTCCTTCACATTGGAGTATTCTTCAATGCCTTTAGGGGGTGTCACATTGGTCATGCTCCTCCCACCTTGAATGTTGATTATAGTCTTCCTTTGCATTAGGACTTGAACTTAAAAAGGATGTCTTCCTCTAGGTTTGCAGGTGATGTTCCCTGATTTTCTATGGGTTTGCCCTCGTATTGGCTATTCCCTGTTGGATAGCTTCATTAGAGACTGCCTTTGTATTGAGCTGACAAGTCCCTCCTTTTTTTTTTTTTTTTTTTTTTTTTTTTTTTTTTTTTGTCATAACCTTCATTCATCATGTATTCGGCGTATGGCCTTAAAGGCGGGATATTTTTCTAGTGCCCCTTTTATCGTGGTTCTCCTCTTGATGGGATGCCAGAGTCAAATGTCTTATCATTTGCAGACAAGGTGGTTGATCGGGATGTGCGTCTAGTATGAGGGTCGATCTTGAAACCTTACTCCCCAAGCTTTTGAGCTTTTCTTTGGTTGATCTTGTAGAACTATTATCCTGCCCTAAGGCTCTTGATAGGAGATGTATCTCATTTTCACACTCTAGTTGTTGCACTATCTCTTTTGCTAATCTTGCATCTCTAGAGTTTCTCTCTTGGTGCATGACTTCAATGACAGGATTTTCTACCGATGTTTATTCTATTAGGACTTGTATCCTTGGTTGCCCTCCTTTCTTGTGAGATGGCGAAGGAGTGTTTATGAACACTCCAATGTGTCGTACTTGGTAGAGGTATGCGCCTAATCCTTATGGCGCTGTCATGAATCTTCGTGTACCTATATCTGATGGACTTGTAAGGATATGTGTTCCATCCTTTTCCTGGTTCATTTGCAGTGCCGTGTCCCTAATGGGTGTGTTGATGTTCTGACCACCTTTACTAGTAGGGGTTCCTTGGTATTAGGTATGCCTGACTCTTCTCTAGTATCATCAATGGTTGGTCATGGGAGATGTCTGACGGACTCCCTTCATGTACTATGGTTCTCTTCATGTCAAAGTTGGTGATTCCCTCTCTTATTACTAACATATCCTTGTGTGGAAATACTATGTTTTCCATATCCTTTTTTTAAAAGCTTGATGATGGTGTCACCGTTCTTCCTTTGCTAGGCTTGGTGTCCTTGAGGGTTTTTGATGGAAGTGTATTCCATTACTTTGGATGAGCTTTCTAAGTGTGGTTGTGTCTCCTGGCTATTTTGTGAAATCATAAAGATCCGCTGGAGGTGTTTGCCTTTGATGGTGGGTGTTGCCCATGTGATATGGTTTCCTCTATTTTTGGAGGGATGTGTTCGCGGCTACCCCTTCTTGTGCTAATGGGCGTTTGTGAGGAGGGCATGTTGTGACTGGTGCCCCCCTTGCATACCAATGCCAGATGGGATCCTTTGGCGGGCTTGGCCCTAAGATGCTTAGTGGAAGGTTGTAGTAGGGGTAATCATTTGTGACCTTCATGGTAGTTCCTCTATAGGATGTTGGGAGTGCTCGACTTTTTTTGTAACTGAGCCTTCCATCTTGTGATCTTTCCCAGAAACTTGACCTTATAGGTGTTCTTTGGGATTGAGGAATCTGTTGCTTGTGCATCTCTTGATTGGCGACGGCCTTTTACTGATTCTTCTAGTGGTCCACCTGTGTATATATATATCACGGAGCCCGAAGGCGTCCGGTATGGTCATTCTTGGAAAACATGTTGATGTTAAGTATCATAATCTACTCCTTTTAGGGAGTTGACTTGTTATGCAGTTAAATTAAATAAGAGGATATGGGAAGGATATGGGTGTGGGGTGTTGAAATCCCCTGCTTCCTTGGTAATGTAACTGTCTTCCTCCATTAGTCTGTGTGTATTCCTTCCACTTGAGGAATATGAGGTCGCATCCTTGCAAGGCGGACTAGGTGGAGGTGTATCCTTCATGTATGCTATGTGCGGTCTCACTCTACTATGTCTCTCCATGAGACTTCCCATTGTAGTAGCTATGTGCTGACGTGGTGTGGTACTCTATTAGTTCCCTGTTCAAATCCTTGTCTTTTCGACTCCTCCTCTGTCCTAGGAGGACGTGTGCCAAGGGTTGTCATGCACAAGGGGTTTGGACCTGTCGTGCTGTATCATGGGTAGGTGGTTGCTTTATTGTGTTGTTGGGACTATGTCCCTCCCTTTGAGCTTTCCTTGGTATGTCCCTTAGGCATGTCTGTGGTGATACGGACTGTATGTGTACATTGCCATGGTTGATGTTGGAACTCCTATATCCTTGTTGGTCTGTCATGTATGTCTTCCCTTAGTGCGGTGTATGTCCCTGTTGGGGTACTTGGTGGAATTCTTGCCTCCTTTGAGGTCTTGGCTGTCTGTCTGCCCCCAGTGGGGTGTAGGCCCTGGCGTCCTGTTGTGTCTGTTGTTACCTAGGAGGCACAAATTGCTGCCTTCCCTCTGGGGGTGGCTCTTGATAATTTCTTCTTTGTTCTTCTCGCTGCCCTGCTCTAGGGTGCGAGTCGTGTTCTTCTTCTGGGACTTGTTCTTCCTCATGAACTTCTTCTTCTTCATGCTGGTGTTGCCTTCTCTGCCTGTTCCTCAGGGTCTCCCTATAAGCTAGCAGCTCATCCAATGCGTGCATCAACCTCGGAGTCACTGTCTGTGCTCCTTGCGAGTATGCGGGCCTTATGTTGGTTGTGTGGGCACGATTGTCGTTCCTTTGAGTCATTATTTCATATGGATACCCTTGAGGTTGTGCCTCATAGTAGTACCCCTGTGGAGGTGCCGTGTATTGGGATGGCACTCCTTGTTGCCCCCCTGTCCCTGTGGCTTCCTAGTCAATGGAGTTGGAGCTGTGGAAGCCTCCTCCCTGCTTGTTAGGCTGGGGTGCCTGTGGGGCTATCTGAGGCTCTGGTGTGCAGGCTGTTTCTCTGGGTTAGGCTGCCTTGCTGGAGGTATAGGATGTCTTTCTTGCCTATTGCCCCCAGGTGGGCGATTATCTCTAGACACTAAGTTGTTCGTCTTCGCTCTCGTGATTGTCAGGCTTTCTGTTCGAAGCCCACGGACGGCGCCAAGTGTTAGGTTATAAAGTCTAGGTCAACGAGTCGTCAATCTAGAATTTATCTCCCACTAATGAAATGTCGGGTTCAGTGCTCCTAGGACTAGTTGTTCTGATCCATGCCCTTATATTCCCTTGGGGTAGTTGTTCTGATATGTGTCCTTCTCTTCTCTCCTTCTGACCTCCTTTCCTTCTCTCCTTCTGATCTCCTTTCCTTCTCTCCTTCTGACCTCCTTTCCTTCTCTCCTTCTGACCTCCTTTCCTTCTCTCCTTCTGACATCCTGAGGCTTGTACTTCTTACCCCTGGGGCTTGTCCTACTGCTCTATGCTCTTCTGCTTCCTTGGTTCTCTTCTCCTTGCCACCCTGCAAGAGGGGCAATACCAGGCACAGAGGGGGGGGTGGTGCCTGATGAACCCTCTCCGATGCCTAAGTCAGTACGGTTTTAGAGAGATAAAGCTAGAGAGATGTCAGAGCAAAATTGTGCAACTTGCCAAGATGATCAAATGAATAGTGGAGGTGGGGTATTTATAGGCAACGGTGTCATTAAGGTAGCTTAATGACATCGTTAACCTTTAAACACAATTAATTATCCTTTAAACACGTAATTAAGACCTTAGGGTACGGAGAAGGTTGGCGGAAATAAACCGAGTATGGGAGTCGCAAAATGGTGCCGGGGCCCTTGGGGCGGATGAAAAATCCGACCCCTAAGGGCAGGGACCGGCTGTCGGAACCCTCGGGGTCGGGTCGAGGATCCGACCCCGAGGACTTGGGATCGGGTGAATGGGCCCGGTCAAACAAGTTTGACCGGGTGAGGGGGGTCTCCCAGTCAAACCAAGTTTGACTGGGAGCCCCCCTTCCTCTCCCCTTCCACCCGATCTCTCAATAGAGAGATCGGGTGGGGGGACCCGATCTCTCAGTTGAGAGATCGGGTGGGAGGACCCGATCTCTCAACTGAGAGATCGGGTGGGAGAGGCCCCCTCCCAGTCAAACTTTTGACTGGGAGCCTCTCCCTCCTCCCAATCTCTCAACTGAGAGATTGGGAGGGGGCCACCTCCCAATCTCTCTTACGAGAGATTGGGAGGGTCTCCACCCGGTCAAACCAAGGTTTGACCGGGTGCTCCCACCCAGTCAAACCTTGGTTTGACCGGGTTCACCCACCCGGTCAAACCATGGTTTGACCGGGTCGGAAAATTCGGAAGTTCGGGGCTGGCGCGTTTTTTCTGGTTCGGACCGTTTCTTTTTGTGGGTAACATACTTGGGCTAAAAGTTTCGATTTACAATCATCAACGGGGTGATAAAAATGAAACGAATCGGAAGTCAACGGGTTCAAATTGGGCGTATATCCATCAGTGCACAACGTAAAGTCGCCTTGAGTGGTGCACGAGAAAGTCGCCTTGAGTGGTGCACGAGAAGAGTCGCCTTAAGTGGTGCACCATTCTTAGATTTATTCTAAGTACTGACAAGTCGCCTTAAGTGGTGCACAATGTAAAGTCGCCTTCAGTGGTGCACGATATTAAGTCGCCTTAAGTGGCGCAAGTTGAAAAGTCGCCTTAAGTGGTGCACGATGTAAAGTCGCCTTCAGTGGTGCACGATATTAAGTCGCCTTAAGTGGCGCAAGTTGAAAAGTCGCCTTAAGTGGTGCACGATGTAAAGTCGCCTTCAGTGGTGCACGATATTAAGTCGCCTTAAGTGGCGCAAGTTGAAAAGTCGCCTTGAGTGGTGCGCGATCCTTAGATTTATTCTAAGTATCAAAAAGTCGCCTTGAGTGGTGCACGATACTAAGTCGCCTTGAGTGGTGCACGATCCTTAAATTTATTCTAAGTATCAAGAAGTCGCCTTCAGTGGTGCACGATATTAAGTCGCCTTAAGTGGCGCAAGTTGAGAAGTCGCCTTAAGTGGTGCACAACATAAAGTCGCCTTTAGTGGTGCACGATATTAAGTCGCCTTAAGTGGCGCAAGTTGAGAAGTCGCCTTAAGTGGTGCACGACGTAAAGTCGCCTTTAGTGGTGCCCGATATTAAGTCGCCTTAAGTGGCGCAAGTTGAGAAGTCGCCTTAAGTGGTGCACGACGTAAAGTCGCCTTTAGTGGTGCACGATATTAAGTCACCTTAAGTGGCGCAAGTTGAGAAGTCGCCTTAAGTAGTGCACGATGTTAAGTCGCCTTCAGTGGTGCACGATGTTAAGTCGCCTTTAGTGGTGCACGATGTCAAGTCGCCTTAAGTGGTGAACGAGGTTAAGTCGCCTTAAGTGGTGCACGATGTTAAGTCGCCTTAAGTGATGCAAGAGATCAAGTCGCCTTAAGTGGTGAACGAGGTTAAGTCGCCTTAAGTGGTGTACGAGATTAAGTCGCCTTAAGTGGCGTGGTTTCGCCTTAAGTGGTGTGGGTAATTCACCTTAGGTGGTGCAGCGATAATCGGAGTCAAAAGAGATTGATATTATAAAGATCCAAGAGGTTCACAATAACAAAAGGAAATTACAAGGATTTGAAAATAAAGGGATTGAACTTGATCCTTGGCAGCGTCGAAGGGAGCAGGGTCCACGAGGTCTGAGGCCGAAGGCTCCGCAGCAAAATGATCGGATCCTGGAAGATTGACCGCGGGAAGATCGGACTCTTGGAGGTTAGCCGGTGAAGAATCGATTATCAAGGAATATTGGAGGAGTCTTCTCGGATTTTGTGGCTATCCTCGAAGTATCGAGGAATCACGGACGAGAAGATCCGTGTCCAGGAATTTTGTCAAGAGAAAAGCCTCTGATACTGATATCGGGAGGTCGGGAGTTGAAAGACACGACGAACTATAAGTCCCTCATGTCTTGGGGGCAAATGATGGGTTCCGCTATGACCGTTAGGCCCTTTAACGGGGAGGAAACGGCAAATAGGCCTACCAGGCCCAAAATGAAGGTCAAGATGACCTAAGGAGAAGGGTCCCGACGAAGGGAGTCCCGACGAGGCAAGGTCCCGACAGAGTCGGTCCCGACAGCTGAGCTAGAAGCTCCTGATGAGAAGCCTTTAAGTAGGCCCCGATGATGAATCCCTGAGAATGATTGGCCCTGTCACGATAACGAGGGGCCCCGAGCGGTGACACAACGAAACAACTCTGGAGTCCCCGACAGAAGTCGGGACTCGTTATCAGAGGATAAGGCCAAGATACGCGGGGCGTGGCCGAGATACGCGGAACGTGGTTAAGATACACGGAGCGTGGCCGAGATACGCGGGGCATGGCTGAGATACGCGAGATCACATCCGAGATAGGCGGGATACGGGCTAACCACCCCCAACGGTTCGCCAGGTACCTGAGGCATCTCTTTGCCTATAAAAGGGCAGGAGATCACCTCAGAAAGATTAAGGCTGAGTTGAATACACTCTGAGATTATTACTTGCCAGTCATACGAAATACTCATTTAAGCATCGGAGAGGGATTCTGGGCCACCGCCCGGTCTATCCCCTCTTGCAGGATTACGTGGAGCAAAGGAGCTAGGATTGCCGTTCGAGTCCGTACCGGAGTTCCACCGTGATCCAACATACGTCTTCCTGCATAGCTTGTCGTTGTATCTGTCGAAACCTGTCAAGTGATTCGCGTATAGCGACTTAACAAGTAGTATGTTTGAAATGTGTTATCTTGGCTTGAGCAAGATACTAGTTTATACCGTCTCTTAGTTCCTCTCTAAGGCGACGTTGTACAAGACTCTACTTGTAAATTTTATGAGTTTTAAACAGGGTGCGCACCTGCCAGCGTGTATCAACCCGCGTTGGGGAAGCATACGCAAGAACATTTTTGGGTTTTGAAAGAGATTTTTGTGAACCCTAAAATCCTTGTTTGATAAAATGTTTGGAAAGGTGTTTGATACATAAAATATTTGATAAAATATTTGAAAAAATATTTGGTAAAATACTTGTGATACATGACTTCTGCGTCCAGGGACCATGTAACACTTTTTTGAGAATATGAATTGTGATGCATGTTTTCTGCGTTCAGGAACCATGCAACACGGTTTTGAAAATCTGTAGTACGGAATTGTCATCTAGCAAGAGGACTTCTGCCGTATAGAGTGAACCCTTACCAGGAATTCGTAATATGGGATTGTCATCTACCCAGAGGACATTCGCCATGAAGAGTGAACCCTTACCAGGAATTCGTAATATGGGATTGTCATCTAACAAGAGGACATTCGCCATGAAGAGTGAACCCTTACCAGGAATTCGTAATATGGGATTGTCATCTAACAAGAGGACATTCGTCATGAAGAGTGAATCCTAAACAGGAATTCGAAGTATGGGATTGTCATCTAAACAGAGGACATTCGCCATGAAGGGTGAACCCTTTAAACAGGGATTCACAGTTGTTATAGTGTGGGGTCGTTGTCTAACCAGAGAACTTCCGCCATTTGTGGGGTGATCAATCCCGTATTGTACTTGCCCATCCTGTTCTGAATCCAGGGAATGGCTATGAACATGAGGATTTGCCTCTAATAAGAGATGTCACAGCATGTCATTTTTAGAAGTAAACATGGGGTTTGTCTTTAAAAAAGAGGATACCTCAACATGCTATTTTTGATAGTAGGTCTTGGTGTTAATCCAAGATATTGCTTGTAGTTGACGCCTTTAGCATAATCGTCATTTTGATAGTAGACCTTGATGTTATTCCAAGGTATTGCCTGTAGATGCCGCTTCTTGAATAGTCGTCATTTTGATTGATAATCTGCTGGTTGTTATGGCGACTTATAAGTTGATTACGCACATAGCTCAATGGCTTTGTGTTGTCGGAACTTTCTTGAGATAGATGCCAATTAATGAGTGGAGTAATAAACTCCTTGTTGGAGTAGATAATGGTTGTTGTAGTTACTTTGTTTTGCTTCCAAGTAACGTACATAGAGTAGTGATGTTCCTACGAAGGTAGAATAACTTCATTAGGTTCATGAGATTATTACAAAGATGCCACTTTATATGAGAGAGTGGACTTTTCAACAAGTAGATGCGTTATGGAAATAAGAACAAAAGGGCTTGATACAACAGCTCCTTTTGTGATAGAAGATTATCCTTTTATCCGTGGAATTTCTTCAAGTGTCCTCCACTGAATGTGTTTGTAGAGGCATTGCCATTTGCATCTTCAAGGCGGTATGCGTTGATGTATGGAATGGATATGACCTTGTAAGGGCCTTCCCATTTTGGAGACATCTTGTTGATTTGATCGAGATGTGAGAACTCATTCCTTCTCCACACCATTTCTCCGACATGGAATTGTCTTTCTTTCACTTTCCTGTTGTAATATCTTGTGGTTATCAAACGCATTCGTGCCTGATTATGTTCGGAGTTACGCCTTTTTTCTTCAGCCAAGTCTAAGTCTAGACGCATGTCTATTTCGTTGGCTTGGGCGTTGAAATGGGTTGTGCGGTAGGATGAGACAGCAATTTCGATGGGAGCAACTGCTTCCGTTCCATACACCAGACTGAATGGTGTTTCTCCAGTTGACTCCTTTGGAGTTGTTCGAAGTGCCCACAGAACACTGCTAAGCTCTTCTGCCCATCCTGCTTTTAATGCGTGCACTCTTTTTTTGAGACCGTCTAGGACGGTCTTGTTGGCGGCTTCGACTTGTCCGTTGGTTTGAGCATGGCGGACTGATGCGAAACGATGGTTAATGTTGAGTCTTTCGCAAAATGTTTGAAGCCTTGAGCTCTTGAATTGTGGTCCGTTGTCGCTGATTAGGACCTTCGGAACTCCATATCGTGCAATGATGTGATTTCGGATGAAGTCCATTATTTGTGCATCGGTTGTTTGTGCCAATGCCTTTGCCTCGATCCACTTTGAAAAGTAATCGATTGCGACGACAATGTACTTGGTTTGGCCTTTTGACTTTGGAAGTGGACCCACCAAATCGACCCCCCATTGTGCGAATGGCCAGGAGCTTGCAATTGGGCTTTGCTCGGCGGCTGGTGCCGTGATACTTCTTGAATAAAGTTGGCAGGATTCGCATTCTGTGACCAAGTGCGTAGCTTGGTTCTTCATGGTTGGCCAATAGTATCCCAAGCTCAATGTCTTGCGTATTAGAGATCTTGCACCTTCATGGCAGGCTGCTTGGCCTTTATGCAAATCTTCTAACACTTTCTGGCCTTCCCGAAAGGTGATGCACCTTAGGTAAGGGGTTGAAAATCCTTTCTTGTAAAGCTCTTCATCTATCAACGCGTAATTGACGGCTTGTCTCTGGATTTTTTGGGCTTGAACTTTGTCTTCGGGGAGCTTGTGGTCTTTGAGATATGCCAATATTGGTGTCCTCCAATCTGGATCTGGATTGATGCACAAGACTTTGAATTTGTCAATTACTGACAAGATTCTGTTTTCCACGAAATGCGTTTCTTTGCCTTGTTCATTGCCTTGTGCGAATTTGCTCAAGGCATCAGCTTCTTGATTTTCTTCTCTAGGCACCGCAATGATGTCGAAGGTATCGAAGCTTGTGATGAGGTCTTTTGCTTGCCCAAGTATTTTTGCATATTTTCTGACTTTGCCGCGTATTCGCCTTTGACTTGATTGACAACTAACTGCGAATCGCACTTCACTCGTAGATGTTTAACTCCGACGCCTTTTGCAATTCTTAAGCCAGTTATCAATGCCTCGTACTCCGCCTCGTTGTTTGTTGCTCTAAATGTTAAGTTTAGAGCATACTTCAACGGATTAGATCCATCGGGAGGTATTAGGAGGAATCCGGCACCTGATCCCCCTACGTTTGAAGATCCGTCGGTGTACATTTGCCATACTTCGGTATGATCTTCGATTTGTTGAGGTCCAACTTGGGCACCTGTGTCAGGTGTTATCCCGGTGAATTCTGCAATGAAGTCTGCCAATGCTTGCCCCTTGATCGCCGTTCGAGGAGCAAAGTGAATGCGGAATTCACTTAGCTCTACCGACCACTTTGTTAGCTTTCCTGACATGTTTGGCTTTGACAGGATGTGCTTCAGGGGTTGGTCTTCGTGTGCGTGGAAGTATGGCCTCAGTTTCCTTGCTGCTATTATAAGCGCGTACAGGTATTTTTCGATTGGCATGTAGTTTATCTCGTACTTTGCGAGTATCTTGGTTACGTAGTAGACTGGGAGCTGGGTAGTCCCCTTTTGTTTGACAAGGACTGAGCTGACTGCCGTGTTGCTCACCGATATGTAAAGGAAGAGGGGCTCGCCTTGTATCGGTTTTGCCAATGCCGGCAATGTGCGCAAGTGTTGTTTTAATTGCTGAAAGGCCTCTTCGCACACTGGTGTCCATTCAAACATCTTGTTTGCACGCAAGACTTCAAAGAAAGGGAATGCCTTGTCGCCTATCCTGGCAAGGAATCTGTTTAAGGCTGCTAGGCGGCCATTTAGTTGTTGGACTTCCTTGTGTTTCCTTGGGGACGTCATTTCTTCAATTGCCTTCACCTTCTCTGGGTTGGCCTCTATCCCCCTCTGGCTTACCATGAATCCCAGGATTTTGCCTGATTGTACGCCGAAAGCGCATTTTGTTGGATTTAGGCGGACTTGATATTCGCGCATTCTTTTGAAGATTGCTCGCAAGTCGTCGACATGGTTGCGCCTTTTGGTTGACTTTACGACCATGTCGTCCACATATGCCTCCATTTTGGTTCCGATTAGATCGCCAAAGATGGTATTGACCATTCGCTGGTATGTTGCTCCCGCATTGATTAGGCCGAATGGCATCACCGTGTAGTTGTATATTTCGCTATATGCATAGAATGCAGTATGCGGTGCATCATCTTTGAACATCGGGATCTGGTTGTATCCTGAGTATGCATCCATTACAGACATTAATTCGTGGCCGGCGGTGGCATCGACTAATTGGTCGATTCTTGGGAGAGGATATGAATCCTTTGGGCATGCGTTGTTGAGATCTCTGTAATCGATGCACATTCTTAACTTGCCACTTGATTTAGGAACCAACACCGGGTTTGCTACCCATGTTTGGTATCTTGATTCTTCGATGAATCCTGCGTCAAGCAGCTTTCCCACCTCTTCTCTGATTGCCAGTTTCTTGTTGCCCCCGAGGGGTCGAAGTTTCTGGGCTATTGCTCGAGTTCCTGGCTTGATGTTGAGCTTATGGGAGATGACGTCTGCGCTTATTCCGGGCATATCGCTTGGTGACCATGTGAATAGCTCTTTGTATTCTTTGAGGAGTGCTGTGATTTCTATCACTTCATCTTCTGACAAGGATGCTCCAATTTGGACCATTCTGTCTGGCTCTTCAATCTTTATTTGTTTTAACTCTTCTACTGGGGCTGGTCGGGCACGGCCTTCTCTTGGATCATCATCAATGATGGGCATGTCATCCTTGTCTGGCTTGATGTTATTTTGAATTGCCACATTGTAAAAATCCTTTGATAACAATTGGTCTCCTTTGACTTCACCGATTCCGGCTGTAGTTGGGAATTTGATCTTCTGGTGTGCCGTGGATGGCACCATTCCCCATGCATTCATGGTTGCGTACCCTAAGATACCATTGTATGCGTCAAGTTTTTGTACTACCATAAATGGTATTGCGATTTGGAGACGTGAGTTGCCTTCTCCCAGTATGACTGGCAATGTTATGGACCCCAATGGGTAACTTGCATCTTCCATGAATCCCACTAAGGGTGAGTTCATCCTGTTGACTTCCTTCTTTCTCCCCAGAGCTAGGATGACATCCTTTGTGATGATGTTGGGCGAACTTCCTCCATCAACCAAGATACGCTTGATGTCCATGTCGTCAATTGTCATGGTTATGACTAAGGCGTCGTTATGCGGAAATGTTTATGCGTCTTGTCTTTTGAAGAAAAGCCAATGGCGTTTTCTAGGACAACGTTTCCTTGCTGACTGCCTCTGGGTTCATGGATCATCAGGGAAGCGTATATTTCTCTTTCGTATGATGTTTCTCCACCTGCTCCAAATCCTCTATGTATCACGTGGATACCTAGAAATTTTGGGCCGTGCTGTGCGGATGGCACACTGCTTGTTGGCACGGGAGACATTATGGACCTTTTAAGACGTCTAAAGCGCTTCCTGGTTTTGGACGGATTGGCCTTAGTGAGAGCGTTGTGATCATTCGTCATGACTTTGCGGTACGGTAGCTTTTTGTTCGAATCCCACAGACGGCGCCAATGTTGCGTCCTGGATGAACTGGGTCGTGGGGACGCGTCTGTTTGTATGGTTGTGCGGGTTTTCGGGCTGTAACCCTTCGTCTGGAAGAGGTTTGTGCCACTGACGAGTGTTCGGTTGATCCCGGAAAGGACTGTGTCTCGAAGCGCGGTTGTGTCTCAAAGGAACGTCTGAGTCTCAGAAGGCGGTGGTCTGTGCACAAGTCCGGGCGTCTGGGCGACGATTCCTGCGCAAAGTACCAATGCTAGCACGGAGAGGGGGGGTGGTGCTAGCGGAGCCCTCTCCGAAGCTTAAGTCATTATAGGGCTAAAAAAGTAATTTCTAGAGAGAGAATATTTCTAGAGAGAAGTCAGAGCTCAAAATACCAAAGTTGGACAAATGAGAGGATGTGTGAAAATGGGTGGCCAAGGCCTCCTATTTATAGGCTTCCTTGGGACCGGACCCGGTTTTAAATCGGTTTGATGACGGTTCAAAAGCAAGCGGTAACCGTCATCCGTATTGGTAATGCGCGAACTTGACTTCTCTACACGTAACGGTAATCGCGGGAACGGTAATCGCACGATACCAGCAATGCAATCCGGACCTCGTCGAATTTGGGTAATTCGGCGAGGTCCGGATTGCAAGCAACCCGGACGTCCGGTCCGGACGCGCGTAAATGCGTTTCCGGACCGTTTTGACCCTTTGGGAGACGTTTTCAAACCGAGATGTAATTTTGACGTGTTTACGAGGCCCTAAATATAAATACGAACCCGAATTGGACATATATCCATCAGTTAGCATCTGTATTCGAGACGAAGGACATGGGAGAGCCACGTACATCCTAGGCATTAAGACTGCTAGGAATCGGGCTGCTCGCAAACTATGCCTCTCTAAAGAATCCTATATAAACAAATTGTTGAAAAGCTTCATATTACAAGATGCCTAACCCATGGATACTCCGGTTGTATATGGGTGCACGTTGTCGAAACGTGACGGCCCGATAAACCTGGCTGAGCGTGAATAGATAAAATGTGCAAAATACATTAGTATGGTTGGAAACTTAATGTATACCATCCAATGCACTCGTCTAGACATTTGTTACGCCGTGAGCCTAGTAGCACGATTCCAATCAGACCCTGGCTATCAACATTTAAATGTCATAAAATGAATTATTCGATACCTTAAAGGTACTGCCGACTATGAACTGTGCTATGAGGGTGGAAAACTAGAATTGACTGGGTTCAGTGACGTTGACCGCGGTGGCGATCCGGATGATCGTAATTCCACCTCACGAGGAGTATTCCTCCCTTCTATGGCCACCATTTCATGGATTATCAAGAAGCAATCATGTGTCGCGCTGTCTACGATAGGATCCGAAGTGGTCTGGCTTAATAGGCTCTTAACTGCATTGCTTGGCGTCAAGGATGGGAGTAAGCCTGTAAAGGCGTACTCTGACAGTCAAGTAGCAATTGCAGCAGTTAAGAACCCCAATTACCATAGCAGGACGAAACACATTGATGTAAAATATAATTATGCTTAGAATATGGTTGAGAACAAATTGATCACATTAGAATACTTGTCCACTGAAAGTATGATGGCAGACCCATTAACTAAACCTTTACGTAGGGAAGTTTTCGAAAAGCATGTTAAAATGCTAGGACTGCGTAGGGTTTAAGTGGCTTTTATAGTGATAAAATTTTGAGATTTGAAGTAATATTTGAATTTAATGAATTGCAACTTTGAGTTTAGGATTCTTACGAAGTCATAATGTTTGAATTACATCAGATTTTTACGGTATATAAACAAGTCGTAGGAGGGTCTACCTCCAAAATAATATAATGTCGAATATGAGCCAAGCTGTTATATTACGGGGAGTAATCACAACGGATACTAAATCATGGTACATGCTAGTAATCAAAATTACGCAGTGGAAGATTCGCACATACTTCAAAGATGATCCGTAGTCCCTAGATACTTCTGCAGGGAGTTCACGATCCTCTGGTCGGGACCCATAGAAGTTATTGTTAGGGAAACCCTACGCAGTACAAGCTCCACAGCGAAGACTCTGATCGATTCTTGGCACAGGGACAGATCTCTGAAGTGTTTTCTTGGAAAGCAAATTAACACACCTTGGGTGAGGGGTTCGCCGAAATACCTAGGTGTGGGGTAGAGGGTTTTTTCTCTCTAAAACACTATAATGAGGAAATAGTGATTAACCCTAAAAATCCCCTAACACCATGTATTTATAGGAGGAGCTAAGTGGACAAAAGTCCACTTTGCCCACTCCTAATATTCGGCCGGCCAATATGCATAGGGAGGCCCAATTTTTTGGGCCTCTCATGTCAATTGGGATTTGGGTCTGGCCCAATTACCCTAATGTGACATCTACTAATTTTTTAGGTAAACTATACATATTATGGGCTACCAATTACGGCGCCCATCACCATTTGCTTATAGCTCCCACTCGCCGGAATGGGAGGGTGCCTTTTAATGTATTGTCGTCCAAATCTGCATCAGCATTTCACTCCTTCGATCTGCTCCTTGCTTCCGAATAGTTCATACGAGGTTTGCCGTGCGACCGACGGATACGACGGGCGTCGTGCTACTCATCTGTTAGGAGTATTGTAGCGCCCGCAGAACGTTGATTCTCTTTTCTCCAGTCAACCTGTTATAAACAACATTTATATTGTACCGCATTGTATCCTAGGTCAACTGATAATTCTCCTTCTGCCTAGTTTCCACATAGGAACACTTCTCGAAGGAATCCGTACAAGTATTCACAACCTTCAACTAATATCCGGTTGGTGGCCACCTAATGAATACAAGAGTCGGTGAATTATAGGTGAACTTGACCATCCCCATCGCTCATATCCTTAGTTTTGATACCATATGAGTTCTGAGTCCGTGAGGATACTTTAGGTGTCTCTTCATAAGGCTCCTGGGATCAATCACACGCTCGAGGTGAAGAAGTTTGCGCCCGCCGGAATCACGAGGATTCCTTCCTAGCACAACCGAGCTGTGACCCCATGGTCGAACGTGGCACGCGTAGTATGAAGCACGCGTTGATAGCATACCTGAACCTTTTGGGTTGACAGGAAAGAGATATGTCAATCATGCTATCACAGATTCTCATCTGGCCCAGAATGTGGCTTAATGACGAACGAAGTTCATCACGACGATATGCAAAACGAAGATCATATCGAGTTACTTCGAAATTAGATAATCGTCTTGCTTAATCAGGTTTATCCCCTTGACTCTTAGCCAGTCTTTCTTGGTAGAGGCCTCCCTCCACCGCAAGACTACCGTACCTGTGTGACTAGGTAAGGACCACATTCGACATAGTTTGGTAAAGGATTGCGTCCTCCTATGACTTAGTTTATAGACCGTAAATCTGATGTAATCAAAACATTATGACGTCGATTTATCATAAACTTAGTTGCAATTCTTTCGCTTACAAAATGTAACTTTCTAATATCAAAATGTTATCATAGATACTTGCCATTTCTAAACCCTATGCAATCCAAGCAGTTTTACGTGCTTTTCGAATATCTCCCTGCGTAGCGGTTTAGTTAATGGGTCTGCAATCATATTATCAGTAGACAAGTATTCCATAGTGATTGTATTGTCTTCTACTGTTAAAATTTAGGATGAAGTTATTTCTCATCAATGTGTTTGGTCTTACTACGGTACTTCGGATTCTTAACTGCCGCAATGGCTGATTGATTGTCAGAGAAGACCCTTACAGGTTTATTCTCAACATCTCCAAAACGCAGCACAGTTAGAAGCCTTTTGAGCCATACCGCTTGTTGTGCATTCTTAGAGAGAGCTACGAATTCCGATTCCATGGTGGACAGCGCGACACAGGTTTACTTCTTGCTTGTCCATGAAATGGCAGCATTAGCAAGGAGGAATGCTCCTCCCGTGGTGGACTTACGATCATCCGGATCGCCTCCACGTTCGGCGTCAATGTAATCGGTCAATTGTAACTTTCTGCCCTCATAGCACAGTTCGTAGTCGGCAGTACCTTTTCAGATGGCCAGGATCTGACAGGAAACGTGCTACTAGACCTACGACGTACCAGATATCCGGACGGGTGCAATGCATGGCGTATAACAAACTACCGACCATTCTAAAATATCATGCACCCTTTATCTATTTATGCACTGCCAGGTTCTTGGGGCCGTCATGTTTTGACAGTGCGCACCCAAACAACATTGGCGTTTCCACGGATTTTGGCATCCTGTAATCTGAATCTTTTCAACAATTTGTTGATATAAGCTTCTTGAGATAGACATGATTTCCGGGTAGCCCGATCTCTGGCAGTCTCAATGCCTAAGGTATACGTGGCCTCTCCCATGTCCTTCATCTCAAATACAGATGCCAACCAGGACTTTGACTTATTCATAAATCTGATGTCATTTACAGCAATAAGTATGTCGTCCACTCATAAGGTTAAGATGACATACTTAGACCTGGAGGTCTTATAATACACACATGGATCCTTGTGATAAACTCACAGATCCGTTTCCTACAATTTCCTCGTGGAATCTGCGGTACCATTGCTGTGACAGCTGTTTAAGACCGTAAATGGACCTTTGGAGTTTACAAACTTTACGTTCGTTACCAGGAGAAATGAATCCCTCTGGTTGCCTCATGGTTAGGTTCGTAACCGAAACCTGCAACCAGGACCATAAATAGCCCTTACTATGGTTTTACGCACAGTTGGTGAGTATGTTTCGTCAGAGTCCACTCCGTGAATTTGGGTACAGCATTTCGCAATAAATCGAGCTACGTATTGCTCGACATTTTCCATCAGTGGTGAGCCTTCTTTCAGGACTCACCGTATCCCTATGCCCATTTGGTTAGCAGATAAATCAATTATATACGATAATGGTTTTCATTTAAGGCGATCTCTCTCATTTATTAATTTATTCAATTTCTCCACTTGAGGTCTTTCCAATGCAGTGCAACAGTTGTTAGAGTGAGATCATCACTCTTCTAGACGGGGTACTTCTTTGGAGAAGTTCGATGCATTTGACTTTCGTCTAGGCTTGATTATCCCGTCTTTGAGTCTTAACGTCTCTCCCACTCGGAATAGTGCCTCTAATCGAAGAATTTTTTCCAATTGGGATCAATTCTCCCACTCGATATGATGCTTATTCTCGAAGCATCACTTCCATTGTGTACAAGAGGAGTGCTTTAACCATAACCGACAACTTTCCTTATACGACTTCTCGGTCTCAGAAATTTACTTCCAAGATGAATTCCTTGATCACTAGGATCTGGAACCAAGTTTTTCGGATCACTCCCACCGGGAACAATGGGTAGTAAAGGTAGTTGTGGCAATCCTGGTTCAGCATTATGATAATCAGGTTGAACTTGATTCGTCCAAACAGCAACAGTGATTACTTGTGGAAGGTGTTTAGTCCTCCCACTAGATTTATTATGAAAATGTTCCCAATATCATTTACCATGTCATTCACTTGAGTTGCTGGTTCAAATCTCTCCCACTCGAATTAAGTGGGACCTGCTATCTGTAATATCTTGCTCTTGATTCTGTCAAGACTCATTATTCTGAACTGTCAATGCATCAGAAAAATCGTTCTCAAGTATGTAATGTCACATGTTCGACCACGGTACCATGTCTCTAAGCTGTAAACATGTACTTTCAAAGAGTAGTTGACATACTCTTGTCCTAAATACGTGTTTAATGCGCAAATTAATGTCGCATGGTGATATGATTTAACTCATTATCACTCTTCAGCTTTCATGGTGGCGTGATTTTACCGATTTCAGTGGAACACAGTTTTACATGAATGTGAATCACTTCTCATCATCCCTTAGGGAACAGCTGATTAAGTGACTCTAACATTATGTTTTTTAAGCCATGCTTCCAGAAGTGTGTGATTTGTTTTGAATTCCTAGCCTGACTTATCGTTCAAGGCGTACGGAAGGAAAATCTTTTAACTGACTTCATCCTTCTTCATTTGCTAACTTATTTCAGAGATTTTATCCTGTCTCTGATCTGAGCATTTCAGGTTTTCACCTTATGTGCCAGTCGATACTTTTACAAGGTCGTAGTAGCTTTCGAAGTCTACTTTCTACCAATGTAAACGTTATTAATAAGTTATTTCCGAAGGAATGCAAATGAAAATTCAGCACATCATCATTTAAACACTTCATTATTAAACTCGTACTTTGAAACGATGTGTTCCGTCTTTCGAGGTCCACTTGCGCATAGCGCAATTTTACCGAGGTTCCAACCCTTGGTTAAATTGTTTCATTTCTGAATTTAATCCAATCGGTTTCGAACATAATTATCATCACAAATTCTTTCATTCAATGGAGTAATAATAATAAAGAAAGAGTTTTAATCGGTTAATTCTTAGAGCTTACGCAATCGATGGATTTTAATGGCATCTTGATGTTACTCATATGTATGATTAAAACACATGGAGTTGTTTGATTTGGCTATATTCAATAGCCTTATTGTTTCGGTTTTCTCACTTTTCGGATCGATCTCGTTTTTAGCAGAGTCGATTAATCTTGACAAGTAGAACTCATTTCAAATCGAATGATAACTACTTTATTTAAAAATTCTGAAATATCAATAACCAAAATTCAAACATAAAATTGAGCAGTATGAGAAATAACCACAATGGCAAAATCTAGATCATCCATGAAGCTTTTAAAAGATAAGGTAGAGAATCGAGAGGTATTAAACGAGACAATTTAATGTACTTTTATCACTGGCGTTCATCATACCGGATGATCGTTTGAGGACCAATTAGATGATCCTGATTCCTCTGCATCTTCCCTTGATCTCTTGCGGTGAAGTGCAGAGGGGCCCTCTGGTTAATGTTGTCTGCTATCAACAAACAGGGTCGTGATGAATTTGATTGATTCAATCAAGTAGCCAAGTCCGTTGTCGTCAACCAACCATGATAGAGGGTACCTTTGTGCAATACTGAGTATCTTTCTCAAATTCGATCTCTCGTTCGTAAGATCTGATGTGGGTTTTACCCAGCATCTTGGGAAATAAGGGCAACATACTCAAATAGCACTCCTCTGGCTTCAGCTGCCTTACCTCCACTGAAGCGGAGTCTAATGGCGCACCAAAGTTGAAGAGCACTAAGGTTGACTTTGAAGTCCTCTGCAACCTTTCTGTTCAAGGTTGCCAGTATCACCTCGCAAGCTCTCCGATCCATAAAGCTCCCTAACTTGTTATGGTATGTAAGGACGCCTTTTTCATTCACCAATGTTCTCCCTTTGTTCACGTCAATACACTTATGTATATTTTCAGCGAAAAGGAGTTCTCTTACATATTCAATCCATGCATCATAATCCATGACATCCAGATTGCGAGGCTTGAAGAAGGGAACCGATCCAGCCATGAAAACTAACACTTTGATAGCCATGCAAAATTAGGTAGAAAATAACATTTTGAGAAAGAATTGCATACACCA
This sequence comes from Clarkia xantiana subsp. parviflora, assembly GCA_036873135.1. Taxonomy (NCBI): domain Eukaryota; kingdom Viridiplantae; phylum Streptophyta; class Magnoliopsida; order Myrtales; family Onagraceae; genus Clarkia; species Clarkia xantiana. Next base: position 18,222,505 of record JAPTYO010000001.1, read on the forward strand.
GATATCTATCAAGATTGAATCCGACAAATAACGATTCCTTAGTCATCTAAACCAACCGACCACCAGTAAACCAATGGAAGATGGCTGTGAAAGAGTTCACACTACCACTGTTTTCAATCCAATAGATCAGTCTTTTAAGACGGTTTTAATCGCAAATTACCGGAACGGGAATTTTAAAACAAGCGTACCCGATCTTGGCTTTCCCAAGGCCCTTTGTATTTTGGAAAAATATTCTGATGAATTCACTCATGCATATATAATTCTACTAACCATGTAAATTATCATACGCAAGTAACATTCATCAAACAAACCACATTCATGCTTACGCGTCATACGTCTAATGTTCCGAGGAACTCATGCTTGCATACATAATTCAACTTCCATGTAAATTATTAAATGCGGCTACATCCTCAACATTCTAGCATACGTGTCAAACATGAATCATTCACATCCATTATACATATTTGGCGACTGGTTTTCGATTTTAACATAATTTTAAACATTAGGGGCTGATTTGCAATTCATGCTTATATTCAACCACACAACATTCTAGACATGAATCCTAGGCATTTCCAACTATCATAGCATGTCTATCCTAATGCGCATTCCATATATTTAACTAGGGCTCTGTCCACAACATGCAGTATCCAGCTAGCTTGACTCGGTCAAGACAACAGTTCTAATCATGTATAAATATATATATATATAAATATATATATATATATTATATATATTGAATAATAAACAATTGCAATTCAGCCCTCTAATTAATCCAGTCCAAAAAACATGTATCTCCGAGATCCATCCCTATAATCGAAAAAAGGCATAAAGGTTAGCAACCCTATGAGCACTGTGTAGTCCATCAGTTTTGAAAACACGGTTCGATTCAGTCAATTTTGGTTCGTTTTGTCTGGTTCGGTTCGGTCGAGAAAATCCAGTTCGGCCCGGTCCGGCAAATCCGATTCGTTTCGGTCCGGTTTTTTAAATTTTAAAATCTGGTTCGGTCCGAACCAGTCCAATAAAATAGGGTTCAGTTCGGTTCAACACACAAAACCGGTTCGGCTAGATCCACTTAATTACCCCGGTCCGACCCGACCCGACTAGGTCGGACTGATTGAGAAAACCCGGTTCAGTTTAAATCCGTCCCGGTTTGACATATTGGACCGGCCCAATAATTAAAATTTCAAAGGTTGGGCAAATGTTTACTTGTGGCCCAAGTAGGGTTTTAAAGTCCAAAATATTTAACTTAGCCACCAAGTAACATTAATTATATAAAATAATTTTTAATATTTAATATATATATATATATATATATATATATATATATATATAAATTTCGAACCATATTAAAACATATATATATTTATTGCAAAGATTCTATCTTTAAGATTAAATCAATCAACAATATATGTATATATATATATGAAAAAAATCGGCACATTATAATATATATATATATTATATGGTAACAAATATACTGACAATATATTTTCTCAATCTTTCAGGAAATTAAATCTATCAATAATATCTTTTACCCTATTAAATATTTAGATATATTTATAGTTATATATATATATATATATATATATATATATATATATATATATATATATATATATATATATATATATATATATATATATATATATATATATATATATATATATATATTTCTATATATTAATGTGAATCTATCATAATGTTCCCAACTATTGATATATTGTTACCTTAATTAAAAATTAAAATATGGTAAACAATATAATTAAAAATTTGTGCTGGAAATTCTTTCCCTAGGTTCTTAAAAAAAATGTAAAATTTTACCTTGTAATTACCTGGGGTTTCGGCTAACAACATCAAATTGGGAACAATTGGATAATATTTTAATAAGATCTACAATCCAATGTTTGATTTTGATAAATATTACACTTTTCTTGAAGATCATGAACATCAAATTAACCAAGAACATCATGAAAATTTCGGATTCACAAACAACCCCAAAAACTCAAAAATTTATAATTTTCTTTTAAAAATTTCAGTTTTTTATTTTAAATTTCAAGAACATCAATTTATCAAAATCATGAACTCCTAACACAGGCTCTGATACCACTGTTAGATTACGGGGAGTAATCACTACGGATACTAAATCATGGTACATGCTAGTAATCGAAATTACGCAGCGGAAGATTCGCACATACATCAAAGATGATCCGTAGTCCCTAGATCCTTCTGCAGGGAGTTAACGATCGTCCGGTTGGACCCGTAGAAGTACTTGTAAGAGAAGCCCTATGCAGTACAAGCTCCACAGCAAGGACTTTGATCGATTCTTGGCACAGGGACAGATCTCTGGAGTGTTTGCTTGGAAAGCAAATTGACACACCTTGGGTGAGGGGTTCGGCCGAAATACCTAGGTGTGGGGTGGAGGGTTTTTCTCTCTAAAACACTCTAATGAGGGAATAATGATTAACCCTAAAAATCCCCTAACCCCAAGTATTTATAGGAGGAGCAAAGTGGACAAAAGTCCACTTTGCCCACTCCTAATATTCAGCCGGCCACTATGCATATGGAGGCCCAATTTTTTGGGCCTCTCATGTCAATTGGGATTTGGGTCTGGCCCAATTACCCTAATGTGACATGTACCTAATTTCCTTAGGTAACTATACATATTATGGGCTACCAATTACGGCGCCCCTCACCATATGCTTACACAAGCCTCGTCACACAGGCTCGACCGTCTTAACGGAGATGGGGACATCTACCATATCAAGACCGGCTAAGAACCACGGTGGCAAACCTGGTTAAGAAGAACAATCACTTTTTTTCCGGGTAACACGATATGATCTACGTTCTGCAAATCGTCGTAACGAACTTTGTTCGTTATACATCCACATTCCGTGCCAGATGACGAATCTGCGATAGCATATGACATTTCCAACTCCACTCTAAATTCAGGTTATGCTATCGACGCGCGCTTCATATTGCGCGTGCCATGTTCGACCACGGGGTTATGCTCGGCTGTGCTTGAGAGAATCCACGAGATTCCAACGAACACAAACTTCTTCACCTTTAGCGTGTGACTGATCCTGGATGCTATATGAAGAAGCATCCAAAGTATCCTCACAGACTCGGAACTTATACGGAAGGCCAGGCTTATTGTTCTCTTCCCGGCGTACAAGTGTAGTGCTGAACAAAAATGGCCAAGTGACCACGTCTTTGGAAACCGATTGGGTTTGACTAAGGGTATGAGCGATGGGGATGGTCAATCAACCTGTAATTCTCCGACTCTTGTATTCACTAGGTGGCCACCAGCCTAATATTATTTGAAGGTTGTGCATAATTGTACGGATGCCTTGAAGGAGTATTCCTAAGTGAGAACTAGGCAATTGGAGAATGACAGTTGACCTAGGATACAGCACGACACTTTCTTTTTCCACAGGTTGATTAGACATGGGGAATCAACGTTCCACGGGCGCTATAACACTCCTAACAGATGAGTAGCATGATGCCCGTCGTGTCTTCCGGTCGCACGACAAACCTCGTATGAATTATTCGGAGCAGGGATTAGATCGAAGAACAAATGCCGATCTGTTAGTCGACAACATATTTATAGGCACCCTCCTATTCAGGCGAGTGGGAGCTGTTAGCATTTAGACATTGGGCCACCGTAATTAGGAGCCCAATAATATATGGTAATTACTTAAGTAATTACGTAATGTCACATTAGGGATTTTGGGCTAGGCCTAAAATCCCAATAGACATGAGAGGCCCAAAATTGGGCCTCCTCTAGTATGTGGCCGAGAATTTAATGTGAGGGCAAAATGGAATTTTGTCCACTTTGCTCTTCTTATAAATAGAGAGGTGTTAGAGATTTATAATAAGCTAATGCTCTCCTACTTTTTGTGGTGAGATTAAAATAAACCTCTCCTCCCAATTACACACCTAATTCGGCCGAAACCTAGTCTACCTAGGAGGTACCAAATTGTGTCAAGCAATTTACTCTGGAGATCCATCCCGCGAAGAATCGAGTGAGGCTCTGCCGTGGAGCATAATCCGCGTAGGGCTTCTCTAACAGGAACCGTCCGGTGATCGAGAACTCCCCTCAAGTAATCCAAGATACAAGGAAAGCAAAGTAGGTATGTGCACTATCTTCCACTGCGTATTAGTTACCTAGCATATATCTTGATATTCTTTCCGCTGTATTTAGCCCCGTAATCCTCTAATGCATTGTTTCAAAACCTCTTAAAAAAAATTTATTTCAAATATGTGTTTCAAACGCATTACTTTTTTGAAAAATACTTTTCAGGTAAGTTGTAAATTATGTTAGTGCATTCGTGTGCATTATTATTATTTAAAAAAAAAAAAAAAAAAAACTTTTTGGAAAATTTGTACTCATCTTTGGCTATAAGAGCTTTTAGATTCAGGCATGCATCACATATGCATCATTTAAAAAAAAAAAATTCTAGATTTTTTTATTTCAAGCATGCATCTAATATGCATTATCTTTTAAAAAAAACATTTTCAGGTAAATTGTATTTTTTAGCTTGAGGGCTTTCAAATCCACGCATGCATTGCATATGCATTATTTAAAAAATGTATCTGAATATTTTAAACATGCATTCAATGTGCATTATTTAGGTAATCTTGTTGTAAGTTTCTTAGCGTTAGAACTCTAACATTCAAGCATGACCCTTTAAAAACAAATTCAAAGTGTCATTCATTTGTCTTAAGTGTATTACTCTTTTCTGGTAAATTTGAGGAGTTTTTGACCAAACTGTGGCCATGAGCAAACAAATACGAATATAGGCCATTAAAAAAATAAATTACAAAAGTAAGGCTGACCGGATTTTTAAAACCCGGTAATAAATTTTCAAACACGTGACCGGATTTTTAAAACCCGGTCACAATGTTTTGCCTGACCGACAATGTCGGTCAAGCTACCCGACAACACAAGTGTTGTCGGGTAGCTTGAGTTGACTGCACAGGCTGTGCTGCTTGACCTGACAGCACAGCACAGTGCTGTCCACTCAAGCTGTGTCTCTGCTTTGCAAGCAGAGACACAAGTCGGTCACTTTAAAAAAAAAAAAAAAAAAAAAAAATTCTTTCAGTAAAAAGTAAAAAAAAAAAAACTTCTTTATACCAAACATTTTCACTACATTATATATCTACTCTCTTTCATTCAACAAACATTTCATACTATCTTTCATTCAACAAATTACCTCTTTCAAATTCTATCTACCTTAAATGGCTAGTGGTCCAGGAAGCTCAAGTAGAAGAGGTGGTCGTGGTAAGCAACCAATGATCTCACGTGCACCTCTTCTATATATGCAGGGTACGCACAAGTCTGGAATCGCTGCCGAAGATACGGTAAGTTGTAATAGATGCATGCATGTTATATGTTTCTATAAATTTTTATAATATGATTTGTAAAAAGAAATAATTTTTTTTTATATAAATTTTGTTGTTTTTCATAAAATAGAAAGAAAATTTGAAAGTACTATTTACCAAGGGGAAAAAAATACGATTTTTTTTACAAAACAGTGAAAATTATATAGAAAATGTAATAAAAGAAACTGAATTCCATGTATATATATGTACAAAGTAATCTAATATATTACATTTTATGATTGTAAATAGAACTATAAAAACTCTCTTTCCAATATAATAATAAAAATTTTAAAATATGATAATTATATAGAAAATTTAATTAAAAGTTAGAATGTCATGTGTATATATATATATTATATGTAGAAACTAATATGTAGGTTATCTAACTGTTTAATAACTTTGACATTCATGATGATAGATTAAAAACCCTAATATGAGACAGTGCAAAGTTCGAACGGGACAAATGTTGGAGGCTGACAAGCTAACTGCATATTACATCGAACTTGCGGGTTTTAAGTACGCAGCCAAGACGTCTGCTATAGAGTTAGATCCTGCATTTTTTCATGCATTAGCGGAGACATAGCGTCCAGAGACACACACGTTCCACCTTCCACAAGGTGAAATGACTATCACACTAGAAGACGTGTCAATGATTTTGGGGTTACGGGTTGACGGTATGCCGATAACCGATTCCTACCGGCGAGATGATATCTCAAGGTATACAGTTAATGAATTCACTAAGCTAACTTTCATTCAACTTTTTGATGAAATACCCGATGCTGAGGAGTTTAAACATAATACATTGGAAATGAAAATAACTTATTTGAAGGAGTGGAAGGCAGAAAAACACGAACTGACTTTGGCGACGAACGATCATGGTCTAGCACAACGTAGGGCTAGAAAGTATATAATGATCCTCTTAGGAGAATGTCTATTAGCAAATTCTAGCGCAGGGTTTGTACCACTTGAGTACATATATTCCTTGCGTGGTTTTGTTAGTTGTAGTCAATATAGTTGGGCGTCAGTTGTATTGAGCAGCACATATAGAGGTCTATGTAGGTGGGTGAATAAGAAAAAACAGAATGATCTCACGGTCTGCGGTGTGCTCCTACAGGTATTAAGAATACATTTTAAATCAGTATTTACAATCTATGTTTAAGGGCTGGTTATGGCGTGCTAATTTTTTCCTGGATTGTAGGTTTGGTGTTGGACGCGTATCGGAGTCGGCAGACCGACAATGTTCAATTCACATACAGAAATCGGATCAGTCGGGTGTTGGTGGGTGGGAGCGAAGAGCCGAAAAAAAATGTGGTACCTGGATATCATATCTATTATCGGGATGAGTTGTTATTGCTCAAAAAAGATGGGGTAACACACTATTTATATTGCTAATCATTTCAATTTTACTTATTTATTGGCATGTATAACATTGCTATATTATTGTAAACTAGCAGATTACTTGGCAGCCATATTCAGAGGAAGTGAAGATGTTAGTACCGCAAATCTGCATTGAAGGTTGGGAGTTGTCTCGGATCCGGATCCCATTGATCCATTTCAACTGTTTGGAATGGCAAATGGTTGATCGAGTCTATCGGAAATTTGGATTGCCTCAACCGATCCCCGCAGACTGTCCCAGTGATAGACGAGAATGGGATACTCTCCATGCGTGCAATAAGTGGACGAAGTCTCCACTGGATGCTTAGGAAATACATCATCAGACGTACATCTTGCGATGGGAAAGACGTTGGGAAAACTACGAAGCTCCTGTTCCCATAGGTGCAACATCCAAGGATTACATGCGTTGGTATGCATCTGTCACTCGTAACCTCATATATCATGATGATTTCCCACCAGAAAATGATCAAGTCCCAGACAAGGCACCATTAATCCCTACACAGGGGCATTTTGAACCGCACGGAAAGTCTCACCAAGTCATGGTAACATTTTTTTTTAAGTGCATATTAATATAAAATTATATCGGTTTTAAATAACAATATTATATGATTGTTCATAGCTGAAGCAATTCGAACGCGTCTTGATAAATCGGAAGATGTTGCTTGAATCAGAGGATTTGTACATTAAGAAATGTGCAAAATTACAAATCAAGGATATTCGTGTAGCCTTTGATGAAGTAGGAGAGCTGCGACATTTTAACGGTTTAATGTCGCAAGAACTGGTGCGAAGTAGCGATGATGAGGATCCGGTAGAGGATGAAGTACCTCATGGAGTTAGTACGCAACCTACGTTTGCAACACAAGAAACGCATAATGTTTGGGATTCGGTTTATCGCCCATGTCCACCTGATCAAGGATCATGGCCAAATCCTAACACGGAGAATCCTGATTATCGGGGTTGGCATTTTTAGTGTATCCATTTGAGTGAAGTACGACCTTTGATAATTTGACCGCGTAGGCATTTGAATTCCGCATTTAAGTTTGTATTTTTACCAACAATTTCCGAATTTTCGTAATAATGTTTGTAGTTTTGGGAACAGTTTTTTAGCCATTTTTCGGTGAAACCCCTAAATTTCGAAATGCTAAAAAATTTTGAAAAAAATACAGCTTATTAATAGCATAATAACATGGCTAAGTCTCAAGTTTCGTTGCATTTGGAGTTGTAGGTGATCGGAAAAGTTCCGTCAAATTTTGGTCATTAATCGACATTTTACCTTAACTTTGAAATGTTTGTTGAATGAAAGAGAGTAGATATATAATGTAGTGAAAATGTTTGGTATAAAGAATTTTTTTTTTTTTTTACTTTTTACTGAAATAAATTTTTTTTTTTTTTAAAGTGACCGAGACTTTATCTCGGTCACTTGTGTCTCTGCTTGCAAAGCAGAGACACAGCTTGAGTGGACAGCACTGTGTTGTGCTGTCGGGTCAAGCAGCACAGCCTGTGCTGTTAACTCAAGCTACCCAACAACACTTGTGTTGTCGGGTAGCTTGACCGACATTGTCGGTCAGGCAAAACATTGTGACCGGGTTTTAAAAATCCGGTCACGTGTTTGAAAATTTATTACCGGGTTTTAAAAATCCGCTCAGCCTTACTTTTGTAATTTATTTTTTAATGGCCTATATTCGTATTTGTTTGCTCATGCAGCCATAGTTTGGTCAAAAACTCAAATTTGAGTCTGAAAATTGAGCTATTTCAGAATGGGCTAGCAATTTAAATAAATATTTTAACAAGAGCTAGCTCGCTCAATGATTCTACATTGATGGAAATTACTTTAGTTGAAGTTGACTACAAAGTTTAAGCGCAGAATGGAAAACTTTTTTTTTTTTTCTAAAAAAACCATTTTATTATTTGTTCTGTATTCAAACCAAATAGTGAACACTCGGCGAGTTTCAGGAACCCCATGATAGTGTAAAAATATTTACTCATAAATTTTGATCATTTCGAAAATGTAATCAATTTTATGAAATGAATGACATTAGAAGTTTTTTCCAAAAAAATAATGCATGACTTCTTTTAGAAGGTAAATTCAATTTTTTTCGTACGCACGCAATACAAATTCAATCTTTCACGTTTAGTTTGGATCAAGATACAATCATTCGACTAAATCACTATTAAATTTCTCACGAAGAATTTGATAATTGAATATTGGTAGGATTTTCACACCAAAACCCTAATCCTAATTATCAATATTTCACTTCGTAGAATTGGGGGTCACTAGTAATTAGGTTTCGGGGTGGGCTTACTCGTGGTTACCCACCCATATTGGAATCACGATGGCGGATCGAGGTTTGGTGCGACGACGGTACCCTATCGCGAGGCGGAGCGCATCGGCTAAGGGCCACCAGGGGCGGCCGCTGGTGATGCCGCAGATCCGATAAGCGGCAGTCGGTAAAAAAATTTAAATTGATTACATTTTAGAAATGACCAGTGGCAGTCAGTAAGAAATATTGGTTACCCCAATTTAAATTAGTGTTTTCGAAACTCCAAATTCCAAAATCGAATAAAAAAATCACAAACCGTAAACACAACATATACTTACTATGATACCACTATTAGAAATAATGGATAATCACAAACAAAATGATAAGTTAATCAAAGAAAACTAACTGGTTGTGAAGAGATTATCTCACATGTCGTCACTTGAAGATTTAGTCCTCGTATAGGATTTAGGGGATTATTACTACGGAAACAAAACCTTAGACACGTGCCAGGTAACTAATACGCAGCGGAATAAGGTGCACATACCTATAATGTTTCATGTAGCCCAAGACCGTTGAGGGGAGTTCTCGATCCGTCGACGGTTCCCTGTAGAGGTTCCTGTTAGAGAATCCCTACGCAGATTATGCATCACAGCAAAGCCTCACTCTATTCTTCGCAGGATGGTTCTTCTGGAGTAATTGCTTGACACAATTTTGGCACCTGCTTGGTGTGGTGTTTCGGCCGAACTATGTATAGTATAGGGAAGAGAATTTTCTTTTAATCTCACCACTTAGGAAGAGAGCATTAGCATTGGCCTTATTAAACCTTCTAGGACTCCCTATTTATAAGAGGAGTAAAGCGGACAAATGTTCACTTTACCCCTCCTTAAAGTTTCGGCCGGCCATGATATCAGAGTGGCCCGATTTTGGGCCTCCCATGTCAATTTGGATTTTAGGCCTAGCCCAGAAATCCCTAATTTGAAATTACCTAATTTCTTAGTTACTTGACCTTAATTAATGGGCTCCCAATTACGGAGGCCCATTGTCCAAATGCTTACAGCTCCCACTCACCAGAATGAGAGGCTGCCTATTAATATGTTGTCCTCCAATAGATTAGCATTTGTTATTAGATCCAATCCCTGCTCTGAATAATTCATACGAGGTTTTCCGACCGGCGGACACGACGGGCATCGTGCTACTCATTTGTTAGGAGTGTTGTAGCGCCCGTGGAACGTTGATTCCCCATGTATAATCAACCTGTGAAAATAAAGTGCCGCGCTGTATCCTAGGTCAACTGTCATTCTCCAATTGCCTAGTTCTCACTTAGGAATACTCCTTCAGGGCATCTACACAAGTATTCACAACTTTTCAACTAATGTAAGGCTGGTGGCCACCTAGTGAATACAAGAGTCGGAGAATTATAGGTGTAATTGACCATCCTCGTCACTCATACCCTTAATCAAACCCAACCGGTTTCCAATGACGTGGTCACTTGGCCTTTTTGTTCAGCACTACGCTGGTACGCTGGGAACCGAACATTGAGCCTGATCTTAGGAATGAGTTTTGAGACTGTGAGAATACTTTGGATGCTTCTTCATATAGCATCCGGGATCAGCCACACGCTCAAGGTGAAGAAGTTTGTGCCCATCCGAATCTCGTGGATTCTATCTAGCACAACCGAGCCTAACCCCGTGGTCGAACATGGCACACGTAATATGAAGCATGTGTCAATAGCATATCCTTAGTTTAGTCAGGAAGTGGGAAATTTAATATGCTATCGCAGATTCATCATCTGGCCCTGAATGTGGTTTTATTACGAACGAAGTTCGTAACGGCGATCTGCAGAACTTAGATCATATCGTGTTACTCCGAAAATCAAATGATCGTTCTGCTTAACCAAGTTTGCCACCATGGTTCTTAGCCAGTCTTGATCTATTGCAGATCCTCCTCTCTGTCAAGACGGCCGAGCCTGTGTGATGAGGCTTGGCCCACATTCGACATTATTTTATTTTGGAGGTCAACCCTCTTACGACTATTTTATAGACCGTAAAAATCTGATGAAACTTTAAACATTATGACGCCGTTAAAATCATAAACTCAAATTGCAATTCTTTCAGAAAAGTTTCAAAAAGTTGGTATCACAATCAAGCTACATAAACCCTACGCAGTCCCAGCATTCTAACATGCTTTTCAAAAACATCCATGCGTAAAGGTTTAGTGAATGGATCAGCCATCATACTTTCAGTAGACAAGTATTCTAATGTGATTACTTTGTCCTCAACCATATTCTTAGCATAATTATATTTTATATCAATGTGTTTCGTCCTGCTATAATACTTAGGGTTCTAAGCCGTAGCAATTGTTGTTTGACTGTTAGAGTATACCTTCACAAGTTTACTCCCATCCAGTACGCCAAGCAACGCAGTTAAGAGCCTATTAAGCCAGACCGATTCTTGTGCATTCTTAGAGAGGGCCACGAATTCGGATTCCATCGTTGACAGGGCGACACATGATTTCTTCTTGCTCATCCATGAACTGGCGGTATTAGCAATGAGAAACACTCTTCCTGAGGTGGACTTACGATCATCCGGATCGCCACCGTGGTTGGTGTCACTGAACCCAGTCAATTCTAATTTCCCACCATCATAGCACAATGCGTAGTCGGCAGTACCTTTCAGGTATCAAATTATTCGTTTAACGGTCTTTAAATGTTGAATGTCATGATCTGATTGGAATTAGGCTACTAAGCCCACAACATAACAGATGTGTGGACGAGTGCATTGCATGGCATACATTAAGCTGCCAGCCAACTTAAGTATTCCGCACTTTTCATCTGTTCACGCTCTGCCAGGTTTTTCGGGCCGTCACGTTTCGATAACGTGCACCCGAACACAACCGACGTATCCACGGGTTTGGCATCCTGTAGTCTGAACCTTTTCAACAACCTGTTGATTTCTTGAGAGAGACATAGTTTGCAAGAAGCACAATCCCTATCAATCTTAATGCCTAGGATGTACGTGGCTTCTCCATGTCCTTCATCTCGAATACAGATGCCAGCCAGGACTTTGATTCATTCATGTAACTCACATCATCCGCGGCAATCAATGTCATCTACATATAATGTCAAGATAACATACTTAGTCTCGAAAGTCTTCGTGTACATGATTGGATCCTCGTGAAGATTCACGAATCCATTTCCAACGATTTCCTCGTGGAATTTGCGGTACCATTGCCGTGAAGATTGTTTAAGACCGTAGATAGATCTTTGGAGTTTACAAACTTTACGTTCGGCGTCAAGAGTAATAAAACCCTCTGGCTTCTCCATATAGATCTCTTCCTCCAGATTACCATGGAGGAATGCAGTCTTAACATCCATTTGGTGCAGCTACAGATCGAGGCTCGCAACCAAAGCCAATATGGCCCATACTGTGGTGTAACGCGGAGTTGGTGAGTATGTCTCATCAAAGTCCACTCCGTAAAGTTGGGTATATCCTTTCGCAACAAGTCGAGCTTTATATTGCTCGACGGCTCCATCAGTAGTGGGTTTAAGTTTCAGAACCCACTTGGCACCTATTGCTCTGCGGTTAGCAGGAAAATCAACTAAAGACCATAACGAATTAGTTTTCATAGAGGCGGTCTCATCCTCCATTGCTTTCCTCCATTCATTCGCTTGAGTTCCATCCATAGCTTGTTTAACCGTTAACGGTTCATCAACCGAAGTAAAGGTGAACAATTCACCTCTTTCGATATGATACTTCTTAGGAGAAGTTCGGTGCCTTAGACTGCCTCTAGGCTCAATAGTCCTATCTTGAACTTGAACTACGCTCCCACTAGGAATAATGCTCATTATCGGTGCAATACTCCCACTGGGAACAAGAGCGTTACTTGAACTTTCACCAACAACTTTTCTTGGACTACCTCACGGTCTCGGATTTATACCTTCGAAATTGATTTCACGGTTACGATGACCGGAAACCGAGTTAGTCGTACCACTCCCACTTGGTGAAGTAGGTAGTTAAGGTAAAATTGGAATTTCATCCATCGGTTTAGTAAGATGATCATCAGGTCCAACTTGATTCGCACCTGCAGCAACAGTGATCTAGGTGGTTGGATTGACTCCTCCCACTGGATTTATTATGAAAATTTCCCCATCTTCATTTACCATGTCGTTCACTTGTGTTGTTGCTGCCTCAAATCTCCCACTCGAAGTGAGTGGGATCTGATCATTATCCTCTAGTTCAATCAATACTTCGTTTCTTTTGATGTTTCCAAGCGTAGGATATTCGTCCACAAGGAATGCAACGTCTCATGACTCATGTTCGACCACGCCACCATTTTCCTAAGCTGCCACAAACACGTATCCCTTAGAGTTCTCAGAGTACCTTATAAAGATAATTTTCAATACTCTAGGTCCTAACTTGCCGTAACGGCTTTCAGTTTGATGCATTTATGCTGCACAACCCCAAGGTCGCAGCCTGTTAAGATCCACCTCTCTACCAAACCACAGCTCATATGGTGTCATGTCCACCGATTTTGAAGGGACAAGGTTTACTACATGTGTGGCAGTCATCAGTGCGTCACCTCAATAAGAGATTGGCAACTTCGCTTGCGACATCATGGTTCTAACCATGTCTAGGAGTGTACAATTGCGTCGTTCAGCCACACCATTTTGCTGTGGTGTGTAAGGAATTGTAGTTTGATGTACAATACCTCTTTCATCACACAATTTCTTAAAATCATTAGAGAGATATTCTCCTCATCTATCCGTGCGAAGGGTTTTCACCTTTCGCTGCTGCTAATTTTCTACGAGGTTAAGAAAGCTTCTAAAGCACTCAATAGCCTCGGATTTATGAGAAATTAAATGAGTAAACCCATAACGGGCGAAGTCATCGATGAAGCTCACAAAGTAATGTTTATTACCCCTTGTGGTGACATTGGGTCCACAAACATCTGAATGAATTAAATGCAATGGATATTCGGCTAGTAGTGATTCACCAAATGGTTTGCGGGTTGACTTTCCGGCTAGAAAATTCTCGCAAGTGGTTTTCACCACTTACGTCACTCCCGGGAGTAATCCTCTGCGAACAAGGGTTTGAACCCTGTCATAGCCTATATGTCAAAACCTTGCATGCCACCCGGTCGTATCAGTTTCTGCTATTCTATTCAACAATGAATATATTCAAGTCGAATTTTCATATTCATTCAAATACATAACGATGAGGCCATTAGAGGAAAATGCATGACCATAAAAGGTATTGCTTTTACTTATACTAACAAGGGAATTCTCAAATGATAAAGAAAATCCATTATCCATTACAAAAGTAACAGAAACAACATTCTTTCGAATTCTAGGAGCAAATAGGACATTTTCTAGAAGTAAGGTTCTGCCATTGCGCATAGGCAATTTGCATTTCCCTATTCCTTCGACGTCAACTTGAGAGTTGTCACCAATGTATATCTTTTTTTAATCCTTCGACATTCGTCTGAACATGACAAATGAACATTTGTCATTGGTTATGTAGTCAGTTGCACCTGAATCAAGAATCCAAGAGGAATTTGAATCAGTTAACATGAAAGTAGAGGAACTAAAGTTTCCTTAACATATTTAATGTCGCATACCTTGACAGCATGCGATTTGCTAGGCCTGGCCCCATCACCTATGCGGCGAGGGCCATAGTCCTTGCAAACAATCTCTGATTTTAACTGGAGTTTTCCTTGTTCAGGTTTCTTTAACGTTTTACTGTCAACTTCCTGTTGTTTCTTTCCCTTGCCCCTTTTCCTCTTCTGTTGTCCAGCAGGTTGTTTAGGCATTTTGGTTTCTTTCGTAACCGATGCCAATCGAGTTTCTTCCATCTTGATTATCTTCATGACACTTGGGAGATCCAGTACTGAACTGTCGAGAGTCAGTAATGTCCTGGTTTCCCTCCAGGTTTTTGGGAGAATCCCAATTATGGCTTGAATTTTGCCCATTCAACCATCTGACTTTCCTCTTCAATCGGCTTCACCATGCTAAGGAGTTTGTGTGCTTTTTCAAGCACACTGATGTTGTTGCTCTTCAGACATTCATCTAAAGATGGTATAAGTGGGTGTAGTGTAACTGCTAAGCCGCTTCCATATTTCAGGAACAGGGCATCCCAGATATCCTTTATGGAAGGAATATCCCTATACTCGTTTTAGATGTTTGAAGACATCTACGACAGCAAAATCTCATTTTCCCTTGTGTCATCCTTCTCCCACTTGAAGTGGGTATATGCTAGCCCCTTGGTCAGGCCCGCATCCGGACAGCTAATTGTTTTCTGAATGTGGTCTATCAGACCTTCAGCCTTCTAGCATATTACTTATGCGTTTGCACCACAAGTCGTAGTTCGTCTCATTCAAAAGTCCATTAGCACGTGATGAATCCATCTGTGCAGCTATTCGATATTAACATATTGAAAATTATGCATAAGCAGGAAGACAATGACACTTTGAAAAAGAATTGTGTTCATCGGATATCTATGAGATAGATGATGACAAATAATGATTCCTGACATCTAACCCAACCGACCGACAGTAAACCGAGGGAAGGGGGTCGTGAAAGAGTTCACATTACCGTCGTCTTCTTTCTAATTGATCAGTCTTTTAAAATGGTTTAATCGCAATTACCGGAATGGGAGGTTTATAAAACACCCGATCTTGGCTTTCCCAAGGCCCTTTTTAAAACGTTTTCTAGGATTTTAAGTTTGCACACACAATTCTACTACACAAGTAAATCATTGTGCGCATATCACATCCAAGAAACAAACAACGCCTCATGCATACGCGTCACACGTCTAATGTTCTGAGGACTCATATATAATTCTATAGCTTAAGTAAATTATCACATGCTAATTCATCCTTAACATTCATGCATACGCATCATGCGTGACCACACCATTCAAACATGCATATTTGGCGACTGATTTCTGCTTTTAAAACATTTGGGGCTGACTTGAAATTCATGCTATAAACCAAACATGCGTACTTATAGACATGAATCCTAGGCAATTGCAACCATCACAACATGTCTGTCCTAGTGCGCAACTCATTAATTGAAAACCAGGGCTCCGCCCACAACATTCATAATCCAGCTAGCTTGACATAGTCAAGACGACAGTTCTAATCATGCAATAATATCAATTAAATAGCAATTGAAATTCAGCCCACTAAATGACTCAGTCCCAAAATCATGCACTTCTGAGATCCATCCCCATAATCGAAACTAGACATCAGGTTTAATTAAATCGATGAAATATTAAACCTTTAAGCACTATGTAGGTAATTTAAAGTTCGAAAACATTTGGATTTAAAATTTGACCATCCGGTTTTATTTAATTAATTCGGTTCGTTCGGTCCGATTTAATTAATCTGGTTCGGTTTAAAAATAACGGTTCGGCCGGGTCGGTTAAAATAGGAATTCGGTTCGGTTTTTATCTCAAACCAGTTTACCCATATAAGCTGTCCCGGTTCGACCCAACCCGAATGGGTCGGACCGATTGAGAAAACCCGTCTTTTGACCCGCTTCGGTTTGGACCCATGGAACCCGACCCGGTTCGGGTTCCCTTGGTCACCCGGGTTGGTTGACCCGACCCGGTTGTGCTAAATTGGTCCGGCATGTTACCCTATAGGTTCGGCCGAAATTGATACTTGAGGGCCAAGTAGGGTTTTAAAGTCTACTAAAAACTTAACTTGGCCACTGTTATGTCTGCTTCCACCTGGGTAGCTTCGGGCTTCTTTTTTCTCGAACGGGCTCGGGATGTATGTATAAGGACGGGAACGTCGCGATCCTTAAACACAATCCTTGAGCTAATCTTCCAGTCCTCGACCTCGAACTTCGGATCCTGCACGAGGGGCAGTAACTAGCGTGGGAGAGGGGGGGATGCTGGTTGGGCCCTCTCCGACGCTCAAGTCATAATTTGTAGAGAGAGAAAGCCTTAGAGAGAAGTCAGAGCATTCAAAGTCCAAAATGAGGGAGTTGTCTAGAATGGGAGACCTAGGCCCCTATTTATAGGGAACCTAAGGATCATGCCTAGTTTTGAACTACTTGATGTCGGTATGAAGGAAGACGTATACCGTCATCAAGGTGGACTATGCGTGCACCGACTTCTCGCACTTGGCAAAATAATCGAGGTGAGCGTACGAAGATAATCGGTAATCCGGACCTACCCGGATTGTTTAGCAATCCGGGCCTCCGGATCGCCTTAGGGCAATCCAGAAGTCCTCCGGTCCGAGTACTGCGAGTATCCCGGACCATTTTAGACTTGGGTGTCCGCAAAAGAGTTCTTTTACGGGTTTTGGGGTATTTTACGAAGCCCGAAATGTAAATACGAACCCGAATTGGACAGATATCTAACACTTGCCCCCCGAGTCAAGTAGTGGTTCAAAACCCGTGCTTGACTCTTTTCAAAGATAAGATATTCGTCCAATTTAGGTTCGGTACTGACCTCAGGGATGGCCTGTTTGTCAATTCGAGTGTTGACATCATAAATTTGACCAACTTTAATTTTCCGCCGTATGTACGTAATTTGTTTACAAGGTTAGCATAACGGACAATATGCGTACAATGACATGCAACTATATTCGTAATATCATGTAATGAGCGAGATAAAGATTTGTATAACGTGATAACATCATGACCCATGAAGTAAGCATATAACACGTTGCCACTATGTAGATGACGGTATAGTAAACGGATGACGTAATCATGCAATAAGAAAAACAATTAGAATAATATGGAATTGGAGAACATGTACGTAATCACGAAGCATGATATAAACATAGAAAATGATGCAAGCACGTAGCATGATGCAAACATTCAATTCATACTTAGATTATAAAAATAATCACGTGACCATGAGTTTGCATCACGTACGTATAGAAGTGATAACATGCATAATGATCTACGAAGCGCGTTATGCAACACTAGGGAGCATGTATGTAAAACAAGCATAGGAGAGGTGTAAGTATGCTTATACATGATACTAAGGACTTGTGTGAAAATAGATATTAGTTTAGTCCTTTGCACATGGTGTAGGCACTATTAATGAGAATTAAGAGAGAGAATACCCATTATCTTACATCCTTAATAGATAAATCCTCAAGAAGCACTCCATTCTTGATGAAGAGGGAATTCATGGAGGTGTGAATTTGGAGTAGTCTCATCACATTTGACATCGATCAAGATCGAATCCGAGCAAGGAGGGGACCGAGGCGGCGCGTGAGGCAAAGGAGACGGCGTGTAAAGACGGCGGCGGCGGCGCGTGGGTCTTCGGGTGAGGGCGAGTGGTAATTTGAACTTGCTTCGTGTCGGTGAGTCCAATTTCGTACATGGTTGGACCTTTCGTAACTTCGTTTGGCCTTGATTTAGTCTTGAAATCACCATGTACCTAGCTTACCTTAACATGCATAAAAGGTGTTTGATAAAATGCATTAGAATTCTTAGCCTCAAATCGGTCAAAAAATTTCTAAGTGCTGAAAATTTTAGAAAAGTGTAAATGAATCGTTATACTTCCCTTATGCATAGTGTTCATTGCCGACATGTTGTTCCATGCCTTAGTCGTTGCTTTAGTATGCTCGATGTTGATGATCGGTAGTTGTACGTACATGGCCGTCAATGGTTGTATGTTGGTAATGATAGCATAAATATCGTCGTATGAGCTTTGTCGATAAGTGTCGTAGGAATGCTTAGGAGGCATTGTGTAGAAGTTGATAATAGCTACTTGATGCATGCAATCCATCCTTGTCAACATGTAAGTACGTACATGGAAACACTTAGAAAATATTCTTCACTTGTCGACATGCACCCTAGTCGACATGTATGTACGTACATGGAAATACTTAGAAAATATTCTTCACTTGTCGACATGCACCCTTGTCGACATGTATGTACGTACATTGAAATAGTTAGAAAATATTCTTCACTGGTCGACATGCACCCTTGTCGACATGTATGTACGTACATGGAAACACTTAGAAAATATTCTTCACTTGTCGACATGCACCCTTGTCGACATGTATGTACGTACATGGAAATACTTAGAAAATATTCTTCACTTGTCGACATGCACCCTTGTCGACATGTATGTACGTACATGTATGTGCGCACTTGCCCCCATACTTAGAATTTTTCTCTATCCCTGGCTATGTACGTTGTATCCATATACTTGATGTAAACGCAGGTTGTATGCCAACACCTTGGTGTATGCTAACACTTGGTAATATGCTTGACACATAGTAGCGTGATGTCCACTTGCAGTATGCTGACTGTCATCTTGAGCAAAACACTTAGAAAATATTTTGCCCTTGTAATCATGTATCCATGTCGACATGCGTGTACATACATAGAGTTCTCACACTGATTGATTTGTTACTTGTAATTTTCAGGATTCCAAATTACGCAGTCTTCTTTTCAGAGTTAGTCTTCTTGCCGCGGTTATTATGAGTAAGTCTTCTATCCCCGTTCCGCGAGTGACATTAGGTTCAGATGTTGGTGACGAGCCGGGTATCAACACAGTTGAGTCTCTTAAGGATACAACGAGGAATGTGAGTTACTTCTTCAAATATTGATGAAGATATGATTGACTTGTACGCGACTTGTTGTGGACTTGATTCTGCTTTGGAGGGTGTTCTTCCTTATGACGTGCAGTCAGATTCCGGAAAAGGGCAAGTTACTATTCCTTCAAGTGATCTGTCTGCAGTTTATACCTCGCAGATTAAGGAAGGCCTGCGTTTTCCCTATTGTCCTGACTTGGTGGACCTTTGTCGCTATTACCGGATATCACCCTTAAGTCTATCTCCTACTGGCCTCCGTGTATGGAGCTGCTTTCGAGTTTTGTTCCACAGGAAATCTTGGCATTATTCTACCACTCTTTTCCGATGATTCTATCAACTGATGTGCCCAGATGCGACGGGGTTGTGTGGAATGAAGATGCGTTGGCCGAACTTGCAAGATAAGGGTTTCAAAAAGCTTGGTCTTGGAGATGCCGAGTGGGATCACAAACAACGTCTAGCCGCCCCGGCTGATCGTTCTGGTTCTCATAGGCGACATCACTACTTCTTCGTATGCGATGTCTTAACTATTTGGGATGTTGAGAGCGTGGAGAAAGCTGATCCTGCTCCTATTTTTTCTGACCTTTCCTTGGATTATATGGAGGCGGTGAAGAGTATTTTTCGATGTCAGCAAGAGTGTCGCTATCGTTGTCTATTACGTGCTTCCGATCAGGATTTGATTGATGCCGGGATTCATATACTTCCTTCTGAAGATTTGGTATGTTGGTATCTTTTATAACCTGTATTATGTTGCAATGTAGGTCGTATTGATGGAAAAAGCTCGTCTTTGCAGACAGCTAATGATCGTGATGACCTGTCAGTTGGGCGTCGTGCTCGTAATATTGCCCCCACTATTCCTGAAGGCTCCGGACATGATCGTGGCAAAGGACCTAAGAGTGAGGCATCTTCTTGTATCTTCACTTGACTTGCTGAATTTTAGAGTTTTTTTATATTCACGTTTTCTTTGTTCTTTTAGGTAACTCTGTGCATGTGACTGAGCGCGTTGTTGCAGTACCTGCCACTAGTGTTCTTCCCAAGAGATCTGCCGCAGGGGGCGTG
This sequence comes from Clarkia xantiana subsp. parviflora, assembly GCA_036873135.1. Taxonomy (NCBI): domain Eukaryota; kingdom Viridiplantae; phylum Streptophyta; class Magnoliopsida; order Myrtales; family Onagraceae; genus Clarkia; species Clarkia xantiana. The sequence goes on from JAPTYO010000001.1 coordinate 18,243,165, forward strand.
TCCCTCGAGTGGCCCGAAGCGCTCTAAACCAAGTGCGGCTATTCCAGCTCCTTCTTGCAATAAAGGAAAGAGAGTTGAGAGTCGCACGATAGCGCCTTCTGCCCCTCGGTCGAGGGACCAGCCCGAGGAGGAGCGTTCTTCCCGCCGAGGTATGCATTGTTCTATTTTACATACTTCTTATACTTAGTATATTTTGCTAATGTCCTCTTTGTTTTATGTTGTTATTATTGTAGCGTTGCCACGTATTAAGCGTGATGACTTGATCCTTTCTGACGGGATTGATATTTCCGGAGAAAACTGGTCACCTTTATCCACTGGTAGTCTTCATTTTCCGAAGGACTCCAAACTTAGCACTCCAGGAGTTGGCGTACGGGTGCTTCAAAGATGTGTTCCTCCTGGTGATCATGATGTCAAACCGTCTACCGATGAGGAGGCACAGGCATACGTTGAGAGCGGCTTAGCTGAATTTGCACTGGTAGATCTTGTTCTAACTTTTTTGCCTTCCTGTTGTACGCGTATGCTTTGTTGTTGTTGTTGATCATGATCGTCTTGTTTGTTGTACTTAGGCTATTTCAAGGATGATGAACATGTCCTCCTTTGTGTTGGAGCTTGTAAGTGAGAGTAAGGCTGCTATCAAGAAGTGCAGTACAGTTTCCCGCGAGCTTGCGCAGTCCGAAGAGGAAGTGCAGAATTTGAACTCCAAGGTTGCCGATATTGATACGCGCATTGCTACTCGTCGCGTCCATGTTGAACAACTTGAGGCCGAGATTGCTGCTATCAAGTAGCAAATTGCGGAGAACAACAGTGTTCATGAAATCGCGCTTGCTTCTGTTCGTGACGAGGCACATAGAGCGGGTGTTGAGAAGGGATTGGCTGAGTATCCTAGTACCCCTGCCTATTCTGCCACCGTCCTTGCTGCTGCTAAAGCGGATCTTGCACCTTTGGTTGATGAGTTTGCCAAGGATTATATTGGCAGAGTACATGCACTTGCCCCCGGATTTCCGTTCGACAAGCTAGGTCCTTATTCTTCTTTTGCTGTTGACCATGTTGCGGATTTGCAATGTAAGGCAGCTGAAGCAGCTTCTATTGCTTTGACCTTTGGATATGATAACGCTGATGTTGAACTTGGTGTTGATTTCCTGGACATGTTGTCTTAGTCCTTTGGAGATGATGATATATTTGAGGCTTTTGTCCAAACCTTTATTTGTGTGTTTGCTTTGTATGGAACTTCGTCCTTTGGACCTGTTTTTCAGTAATAAAAATCATGTGATATCTTGTTAGCAATATTTCATACCTTGAGTTATCAATGTTGTCCGTATGCTTTGGACTTGGAAGATAGGATAGATATCCTTAGATGATGAACATGATGTCCGTAATTGCGACTATATGTCGGGCATTGTTGAGTGTTATGAGCGCCCCTCTTGGTTAGATTCCAAGGCATGGCAAGATGCGTACGCTAGGTACTTGTAGTGTTGTAAGTAGTAATGTACTTGGCGCGGGCACTTGGCACTTGGCACTCGGCACTGGCACTTGACATGTAGCAGTGTCGTCTTGACGAAGCAAGACTTAAGTTTATACCGTCTCTTAGTTCCACTCTAAGGCGACGTTGTTGCAAGATACTTCTTGCTTGTTTTTCTGTTTTTGCATTTAATGCTAAAGAGCAAGATAACGTTATACAAGACTCGACTTGTAAGTTAGATGAGTTTTGTACAAGGTTTGCTTTAAAAATCGTATAACATATGTACCCTTAAGAGAGTATGCATACTTTTGATGTTAGTCCATAGTAGAATGCATAATGTAGAGATGTACCTACGAAAGTAAATTGACCATCATTAGATACTTGTTGTGTTTACAATAGTTTTGCGGGAAGGCATCTATTGACTGCTTCTTCCGAAATACTTCTAATTACAAAGGCATGATCTGCACTTATATTCCTAAAGGCGCAGTGAAAAAGATAGATTATAAGTGGACAGTCTATCTCCCTCAAATATATCTTGGCTGCTGACGGGCACTGTTGTTTGCGACATAGCTTCCCAAGGCTCCACGCGCAATGAATTCTTCAATCTCCATCCTCAAAGTAAAACAACCATTGGTATCGTGCCCCCAAGTTTGGTGATATCGGCACCAATCTTCAATATCCCTGCCTAAGAAGGCGGTTTCCGGCTCAAGTGGTCTTGGAAACCATTGGTATTGTGCCCCCAAGTTTGGTGATATCGGCACCAATCTTCAATATCCCTGCCTAAGAAGGCGGTTTCCGGCTCAAGTGGTCTTAGAAGCTTGTTTTCCAGAAGCTTGACGTATATATCTTCCACCTGCGTGTTTAAGGGAGTGAAGATGTTAGCATAATCCATGCTTGAGCCTTCTGATTTCTTTGAAGTTTGAGCTTCCATACTTGCGTTGAGAGGTGTGCCCCATCTCAATTCATGTTCACAAAAGATCGCAGTCTCCATCTTGTCTTTTAGGCACGCCATTGTCTTAGTTGTACGCCATCCAAATTCCCTTCCGAATAGAAAAAATGTTGGCGCGTTCACGTTCAGGAAAATGCGTTGATGGCGTCCTTCTTGACTGCTCTCAGTGCAGTTGCATTTTGAGCAAACCTCCGGAAGTAGGACATGATGGATTCTTCTTCTCCCTGTCTGACATCAAGCACACTCCGCTTAGGCGAACAAAGAATCCTGTCAAGTTCAGACCTTGGCGATAACTTTTCCTTCTTCCTTTTATCATCATCGTTCGAGGCGAACAACTTTCTCTTTGCACCAACTCCTATCATGGAAATTGACACATTTTCCTCAGGGCATTGACATAGCACTTTCGTGCGGCTGTCTGATCACCTAGCACTTCTCCAATCCCATGAGGAGTTAGGAACTTCATTTTCTGATGAGCTGTAGATGGCACAATGTCATGTGGGTTGATCGTTGTTATTCCTAGGATGCCGTTATATGCCCCCAGGTTGTCCACCACCACAAATGTGACGTCTATATGCAATGCCTTCCACCCTTCTCCAAGGATAACTGGAAGTGTAATCATGCCCAATGGGTAGGTTGCCGCTCCGGCGAAACTAACCAACGAAAACATGCTCGGCGAGAGATCGGCTTCCGTTTTTTCCCATCTTCTTGAGCACTTCTATATGCACTAAATCCGCAGCACTCCCACCATCTACCAGAATCCTTTGCACGTCAAATCCATTGATGTCCATTGTTATGACCAAAGTATCATCATGGGGATACACTATGTGTTTCTTGTCGGCATTTGAGAACGGGATGATTATGTCTTCCTTCTCTGGTTGTCGCCTCTTCCCGTACTTGGGCAGAACTTGCAGCTGTGAGGCATAGACATCCCGAGCGTTAGAAACGCTACCTCCTGCCGCTGGCCCACCATGGATTACGTTGATGACACCACGCTTTGGCGGTGGAGGGTTCTCATTCATCTTCTCCTTTCCCTTATTCCCCTTTCCGGATGGCTCTGCATGGTTCTTCTTTTGACGATTTTCGCCTTAATCCACATATTGCTTGAGCTCTCCTTTAAGGATGAAGTTGTTTATACGAAATCGTAAGCTGACACAGCTGTTTGTTTCATGGCCGTAGACTTCATGGTTTTCACACCATTTATCTTCCTGCTTCCCCAGTGGCCCCTTTCGGAAGTTTGCTGGCTCCCTCCACATATTATCCTCCTTCATCTTCTTCAGGATTACGGAAAGTGGTGCATTCAAAGGAACACATTCTGCCAGGTTCACTTCTTTTGGTCTTTGGAATTCTGTCTGATATGGCCTCTTATGGGGCTGGAATTGTCTCGCTTGCTGCTGGCTTTGTTGGGGTTTTGCTTGCTTTTCCTTAGCGTGAGCTGCACTAACTTTCGCCTTATATTGTTCTCTGAATCTGTCCAGGTCCACGAATTCTTTTACCATTGCCGCCAGTTCTTCAAGTGTCTCAGCTGGGTGCTTTGACATCTTTTCAGCCAAAGCATATCCTCTTCGGCCTAAATTTGCAATGAAGGCGCGCACGATTTCTCCTTCGGTGATGTTTCCTTGAATGTCTGAGATGTTTTGATTGAAGCAGATGTAATAATCTGCTAATGACTCGTCGTTTTGCTGTGTCACCTCATTCAACGCGTTTGGCCCTTTAAGGAGTGTGCGTTCTCCCATGTATCTTTGAATGAATTTTTCCTTTAGATATGCCCATGACGTAACGCTTCCGCATGGTAGCGAAAAGAACCAATGTGCTGCAGTTCCAACGAGAGTATTAGCAAATGTCATGGCAACATGATGCGGGTTGTCAGTTCGTCCCAGCAGAGAAGTTTCATGTTGTTGCACATGCTCGATTGGACTCCTTTTCCTCTATATTTTTCTCCACCGATTCTATACAGGGCATCTGGAACGTGACTGTGCACTAGTTCATCAGAAAATGGATGTGATGCATTCTCTTCCAAGGCATGCATTCCCTTCAACTTCGATTGCTTCATTTTTCTCTCAATCATTTCTTCTAGGGCCTTAGCCGTGAGTCCCTTGATTGAGATGTCACTGTCGTACGCGGGCTTCCTCCACCCATTATTGCATGTGTCAGCATGGCTTGTTGTCTTAAAGCTATCCTCCTTGTGTAGGCGTTGTGAATTGCTCACATGAGGTTGCTTCCATCTCACTCCTTGTTGTTGCTTCATGCCAACACTTGGGGTGCATGAACGTGTTGGCTCCTTCCTAGCCTGTCGATAGGTATCTTCAGAGTATCCTACTCCCTCTGGGTGTTGCAGCTTTTGCTGGTTGGCATCATGTGACGCCTCCCTGGCAGGTGCAGCTTGTTCATTAGCACGCGGGAGTGGTGGCGGAGGTGCAGCATATCCTTGACTCCTCAAGATCTCCCTGAGAGCAAGTAGTTCTTCAAGTGTCGCCATCATTGCCGGTGTGACTGTAGGCATTTGGTTGCATTCCTTGGTTGTTGCTGTGCTTCCTCAGCTGGCATTCCCGATGGGAATTCCTGATTCACCCTCGTCCTTTGTTCTTGCGGAGGCGCATTGTTTTGATCTTCCGGCCCGTATTGTCCAGGGGGGCATTTGTGGATGGAATGGATGAAGCCGTAGATTCTGCGTCCGGAATATGAGAAGGTCCTGGTTGACTTCTCATTGGTTTCATCCTGCTTACACCCGCCTTCTTTGGTCGTCTTCCTGTCATGGCTTGCAGCACGGCTTTTTGTTCGAATCACTTCAGACGGCGCCAAATGTTTTGTCTGCTTCCACCTGGGTAGCTTCGGGCTTCTTTTTTCTCGAACGGGCTCGGGATGTATATATAAGGACGGGAACGCCGCGATCCTTAAAACACAATCCTTGAGCTAATCTTCCAGTCCTCGACCTCGAACTTCGGATCCTGCACGAGGGGCAGTAACCAGCGTGGGAGAGGGGGGGATGCTGGTTGGGCCCTCTCCGACGCTCAAGTCAGAATTTGTAGAGAGAGAAAACCTTAGAGAGAAGTCAAAGCATTCAAAGTCCAAAATGAGGGAGTTGTCTAGAATGGGAGACCTAGGCCCCTATTTATAGGGAACCTAAGGATCATGCCCAGTTTTGAACTACTTGATGTCGGTATGAAGGAAGACGTATACCGTCATCAAGGTGGACTATGCGTGCACCGACTTCTCGCACTTGGCAAAATAATCGGGGAGAGCGTACGAAGAAAATCGGTAATCCGGACCTACCTGGATTGTTTAGCAATCCGGGACGGGTTCGGATTGCCCTAGAGCAATCCGGGCCTCCGGATCGTCTTAGGGCAAAACGGAAGTCCTCCGATCCGGGTACTGCGCGTATCCCGGACCATTTTAGACTTGGGTGTCCGCGAAAGAGTTCTTTTACGGGTTTTGGGGTATTTTACGAGGCTCGAAATGTAAATATGAACCCGAATTGGACAGATATCTAACAACCACCAAGTAACAATTAATTATAAAATAATTTCCAATTTTCTGCACATATATATATAGTTCGGCACAAACATATATTTATATTTTTATTGTCAAGATTCTATATTTAGAGATATATAGTTAATCAATAATATATATATATATACATATATATATTTGGAAACACTATATATATGTATATATAAATATATTATTGTCAATATATTAAATATTAGAGATATATTTTCATCAATAATAAATATTTTCTCAATCTTTTAGGCAACTATATTATCAATAAATCTAGTTCCCTAATATTGTGCTAGATATACTGATAGTTACTATCCACAATTATCTTGTGATCCTAACTCTATATTTGACCTAATCCATAGGCACATAAAAATTTCGGCCAGATATTATTAAAAATATGTCAATATTTTCGGACACCTTAGGTTACTTGTGAACTGAGAAATTAAAAATTTCACCTTGAACACCAAAGGAGGTTCTGCCGAAACCTAGGGTTAGGTTTTCTGGTCAAATTTCAAGATCAAATCTTATAAAGAGCAAAAATCCAAAGTTCGATTTTGATAAAAGTCTTGTTTTTCTTGAAGATCATGAACATCAAACTTCACTATGAACATCATGAAAAATCACGGCCGGTACGATTTACCCCAAAAATAAAAAAATTTAAAACTTTGAGAAACAAGTTAAAAATGTCGGCCACCAACAAGTAAAATCAAGAACACCAATTTTATCAAACATACGAACTCCCTAACACAGGCTATGATACCACTGTAGGATTTTGGGGATTAATAATACGGAAACAAAACCCTAGATACGTGCCAGGTAACTAATACGCAGCGGAATAAGGTGCACATACCTATAATGTTTTCTGTAGCCCAAGACCTTTGAGGGTAGTTCTCGATCCGCTGGACAGTTCCCTGTAGAGGTTCCTGTTAGAGAATCCCTACACGGATTATGCCTCACAGCAAAGCCTCAGTCGATTCTTCGCGGGATGGATCTGCTGGAGTAAATTGCTTGACACGATTTTGGCACCTCCTTGGTGTGGTGTTTCGGCCTAACTATGTATAGTATAGGGAGGAGGGTTTTTTTTAATCTCACCACTTAGGTAGAGAGCATTAGCATTAGCATTATGAAAACCCTCCTAGGACTCCCTATTTATAAGAGGAGTAAAGTGGACAAAAATACACTTTACTCCTTAAAGTTTCGGCCGGCCATGCTATTAGGGATGCCCAATTTTGGGCCTCCAATGTCAATTGGGATTTTAGGCCTAGCCCAAAATCCCTAATTTGACATTACCTAATTTCTTAGGTACATGACATTAATTAATGGGCTCCCAATTACGGCGGCCCATTATCCAAATGCTTACACCTCGTACGTAGTCAATCCTATGTTATTGATCTTCACGTCCTTTTCTCCCCAAGCATCTTCAACTAGGTTGTTTCGCGGTTCACCGACTAGGGTCCTTCAATCTCGCTCAACACGGAAATGAAAGCTCAAGTCTCCACGAACTAAACATCACAGGTAGGAAGAAGTAGACCAAGGTTCCTAAGTAAAAGGTTTTGCTCTCAACTCTCCATTCGTGGTGAGAATGATTAATTGCACAACAATAGTTATGGATTGGTGAGGCCGACCGAACTAGGGTATTTATAGGGGGAGTATGCGATTTGTTTCCAAGATATAGATTGTTCAGTATTTGTAACAATATATATTTAATTCCTTATATAGTTACCAAATATTTCCTTAGGCTTAACAAATATATCTATTCCCCATTAATTAAGGAGGTTAGAAAACTTAACCTCCAGTAATGGCTAGGTCGCTCGAACACTGTTAATGGGCCACTCTTAGTGGACTTTAATCCTTATAGTTATTGAGTAAGTACATTAGAACCCTTAACCTTAATTAAATCGGCACCTAGCCAAATATTATGGTTAATTTCTCTAATTAACTTAGATCTCAATTGATTTTGGTTAACGGGCTACCATGAAGGGTGGCCCAATTTACCCAAATGTCAAAAGAGACTGCCTCCTTGCCTGATGTAGAGTCCTTCTCAGACGATTCCTCTGCCATGATCGTACCCGGTGTAGGTGATAAAGATCAAAGATCCTAGGGTTTGGAGAAGACGAATCGATTCTGGGAAAATGAATCGAATCAACTGAACAATCGCCTGAAACCCTAGTAATCGTAAAGACGTGAACGACATAGCAATCAGACGAATCGATTATCAGAGAAGATGAATCGACTCTCAGAGAAGAAGAATCGATTCGCCGGGGATACGAACCGACAGTGGTAAGCCGAGAGAGAAGGTGATGAAAAATGATGAAGAGTGCGATTTAAAATTAAGGAGGATGGTAGAAGTATTGTTTGGATTGGAAAAATGAGACTCGGAATGGTCTAACGCTCTAATACCATGTTAATCAGATGATAAAAGCAGTTTTTCACCCTAGTATACTAACGGGAACTCAGTTAAAACCAAGTTCTACCCCACAATAAAAAAAATGAAAGAACTTGTTATCAATAAATAAAACAGTTACAAATAAACCCTCAAATATACTAAACTTGTCCTTTAATTAACTGTTAAAACTATAAGACAAAGTGATGAAATAATTCCAGCTTGTCATCTTGCCTCTCAACAGTGGCGTGATTAAATAATTTAGCATGTCGGGTTGAATTGTTTGATCGGTATCTCGATCTTATTCAAAATTTAGGGTTCAATCGACTACGCATTTGTGCAAGTCGGTTGTTATTTGTTTTGCATTTATCTTGCATATACATAAGGTTGTTGTGATTTAAATTGATTTTTGACAAGATTGAAAGCTTGGCTTCAGCCTAGCTATATTAGAAAAACAACATTACTACATCACATTCAAATCAAACCCAATCCAAGAAAGTAAAGAAATATCACTCAAACCCGAAAGGAAGACATCCATTAATCACTTGTCTTCATTCCTATCTATTTCGTAAGCATTTTGAATACCTAAATCTCAATGGAGTTGGCCATGAATTTGTCTAGGAGACATTATAGACTCTTTAGAAAAATATTTGAAAGTTCCGAAAATCGAAAATGAAAAATAGAAGTCATTTAATTTAGACTTTTAAGTATTATATTTCAAATGGAGCTTATGAAGGAAAACTTAAATTCGTGCAATCTTTCCTATCATATTTGACACATCTTTGGCATTATAGGAGGGCAATTTCCATGTACCCAATTGATACTCTCATCTCTCAAAAGTATCATCACAATAAAAAAAAGTAGTTGTCTCTCTAAGGTTTCTTAGTTGTAAGTCTAGAGCTATAGTTGAGAACTCTAATCCTATTGTAATCTGGTGATGTTGAGTGAGTGAAACAAGTGTGTCTCGATATTGATGAGTAGAAGTTAGCGAGACTGGTGCAGTGTTTTATTATAAATGAGTTAACTTAAACGAAGTTGAGGGTCTTGTAACTATTCTTCAAATTGAGTGTATTTGGAGGTGCGGAGTTCATCATCCAGAAAGTAGAATTTTGATGCGATCAATTGAAGAAAAACTCAGAAATTCATTCAAATCCAGACTGAATTTCATAGCTACAATCTCCCGCCCGCCCTTTTATAGTTCGAAAAGTAATTGGAGCTAACAACAGCCTAACTCCTTATAATAGCGAATAGGCCCCTAAACTAATATAATGTGTGAATAGGTCCCTAAACTTTATTATCTCATATCAAATACCCATCCCTTGTCCTCAAGTTGACAAGTCTTGGAATCGCGCTTGGAATTCGTCCAAATACTCCCAAGTGGCTTCAGAAATTGGGAGTCCTTGTCACTGAACCAGTACTTTGGTAGCAGCACGACATCCCCTTTTTGCAAATTTCCTCTCCAGAATTGCAGTAGGAATGCAGTGGAAACGAGCATCAGATGTAAACACAACTGGCAGAGGAATGATGGTCTAAGTAACTCCACGAGCTTCTTTCAGCAAGGACACATGGAAAGTGGGGTGAGTCAGAGCATCACTAAGAAGATCCAAGCGATAAGCTACTTCTCAAATATTCTCAACCACAAGAAATGGTCCATAGTACTTAAGAGATAACTTGTTGTGCACATGGGTACCCTTCACAGTCGCTTTCTTGTAGGGGGTTGAAATTTCAAATAAACCCAGTCTCTAATTGGGAAGTTCTTCTCAGTTCTATGACGATCAGCTTGCTATTTCATTCGATTCTGAGACCTAAGAAGGTGATGCCTTAACATTTGAATGTTTGTCTCCCCGATCAGCATCTGTTCATTTACTAACTCCACCCTTGTATCACCAGCAACATAGGGCACATGAATAGGAGGTGAGACCCCATAAAAAGCTTTGAATGGAGTCATTGCAATCAAAGAATGATAAGTAGTATTATACGACCACTCAGCCAAGAAAATCCAGAAAAACCAAGTAGTTGTCCTCTCAAAAAACATGCACCTTAAGTAACTTTCAAGGCACCTGTTTACTACCTCTTTTTGTCCATCAGACTGAGGATGATAAGCTGAGGACATGTGTAAAGACACCCCTTGCAGATGAAGAACTCCCTCCAAAAGGAGCTCTAAAAAATGGCATCCGTGTCTGAGACAGTGGTGGATAGACTTCCATGAAGTTTAAACACATAGTCCATAAACACTTGGGCTACATGTACTGCGGTAAATGGATGGCTAAGGGCAATGAAATGAACATACTTAGAGAATCTGTCCACCACCACCAGTATAGTATCCATTCCTTTAGAATTTGGAAGACCCCTAATGAAATCCATTGAAATAATAGTGAAAGGAGCATGGGGAATTGATAAAGTATTAAAGAGACCTGGAGAGGGCATAGTCTCATACTTATTCCTCTTAAAAACTTGGCACTCCCTTATGAATTGTCTGATGTTCTTACTTTGACCCCTCCAATAACACAATTCCTTCAGCCTTTGCAGAGAATTATGTACTTCAGAATGACCCCCCATAGCTGATAAATGGCAAATCAACATTATACCCTCTTTAGTTCCAGATCATTACCCACCACCAACTTGCCTTTCCTCCGCAACAAAGTACCAATCCAAGTAAAATGAGGAAGCATTGAGCATCCAACTAGGGTGGCAATCACAAGTTGAAGATCTGGATCACAACTCCAACTTTCCTTGATTCTAGACAACAAAGCGGGCTCCACATGCTAAAGCCAAAAGCTAAGATCCTTGTACTCTAGAGAGGGCATCAACTGCTATGCTATCCCTTTCTTTCTTGTAAAGTATTTTATAATCGTACCCCATCAGTTTGGAAAGCCAAGTATGCTGAAGAGGAGTTGTTTTCTTTTGCTCAATCAAATGTTTCAAACTTTTCTAATTAGTCTTTATAATGAAATGCCTCACAATTAGGTAATAATGCCCTTGCTTAACTACAAAAATAATAGCTACAACGGCTCCTTTTCATAATCTGATAGAGCTTGTTGCCTTGGAGAAAGTGTCTTGCTTATATATGCTAAGGGATGGTGGTCTTGCATGAGTACAACCCCAATTTCCTTGGAAGAAGCATCAGTTTCCATTACAAAGGTCTTGGTGAAATCTGGTAAAGCAAGAACTGGGGCATTAATCAATGCTTTTCGAAGTGATTCAAAAGCTAACTGAGCATCCGCAAACCACATAAAATCATCATTTCTCAACAACTCAGCCAAGGGTTTAGCTAATCCACCATAGCCCTTGATGAATCTCCTGTAATAGCCTGTCAAGCCCAGAAATCCTCTCAGCTCCTTCACATTCTTGGGAGTTGGCCACTTTTTGATTGCTTCGATTTTTGCTTGGTCTGTTGCTACTCCAGCTCCTGAATTAATGTGACATAGGCACTCCACTGCTGCCCCACCAAAAGCACACTTTGACAACTTAGCAAATAACTCATGTTGCCTGTACAGTGAGAGGACCTCTTTTAGATGAATGCAATGCTCCTCCATAGTCTTGCTATAGACTAATATGTCATCAAAAAACACCAGCACACACTGACGCAGTAATGGTTGAAAGACTGAGTTCATGAGAGCTTGAAATGTTGCAGGAGTATTAGTGAGACCAAAGGGCATAACCAGAAACTTAAAATGGCCTTGGTGAGTCTTGAATGTTGTTTTGAACACATCATCTGAATACGATCTGATTTGATGATAACCAAAACGCAGATCGATTTTCTAAAACACAATGGCCTCATATAATTCATCAAGCAATTCCTCCACAAAAGAATAAGAAATCTATTCTTAATTGTGGCATCATTAAGCCTCCTGTAGTCCACACACATTCTCCAAGAGCCATCCTTCTTCTTTACTAACACCACATGAGAAGCAAATGGGCTCTTACTGTTTCTGAGAACTCCAGAATCAAGTAGCTCATGAGTCATCTTTTCAATGATATCATTTTGGGCAGCTGGATGCCCGTAAGGTTTATGATTTATTGCAGATACCCCATCCTTCAAAATAATCTGATGATCATGACTTCTGGAAGGAGGTAAGGTAGTAGGCATTTGAAAGATTTCATCAAACTGAGCTAATAACCCAGATAATTGATCATTCTGAGCATACCCCACCACATTAGAGGCATAATGTTGGTCTATTGCTGCATTGACCAGCTGAATACTACATAGCTGAGTTGTACCTATTCCATTTGGCTTTTGTATTAATGCATTCATCCTTTTGTTTATCATCTACCTTGAACTGCATGGTCAACTTCTTGAAATTCCAGAGAATATCATCAAGAGTCATAAGCTATTGAATTCCCAAAATCATATCATAATTGTCTAAGGGAATCACAAGAACATCAGTTGTAAACCACGTGCTTTGCATCATCCATTGAAACTTAGGACACATTCTAGCACAGGGCAACTTGTTACCATCAGCTACACTAACATGCATAGCTGGGACATAAGTCACATTGCACCCCAATTTGCTTATTGACTTCTAATTATTTTGAGTTGAGCCTGAGTCCACAAGTATTTGCAGCTTACGAGTACCCATTGAACAAGCTATTTCATGGTAGAAAAAGAGTGAACTCCAGTTAAAGCATGAAATGATAGTTGAGGTTCCTCCACTGATTCTGATTCCATCATTTTCAACTCCTCATCCTCCATTTCCAGCAGCTGTTTCAATCCCAAACTGAATAGCTGCTTCCTAGGGCACTTGTGACTTGGAGTGTACTTCTCAGGACACCAAAAACACTCTCCCCTTGACATCTTAGCATCTACTTCCTTAGTTGTCAAAGGATTTGACCCTCTGTTAGGATTATTTGTATCAACTGCGCTGATCTCACAGGAGGAGAAGGTAGCAAGGGTAATTTGGTAGCATTGGAGGGTGGAGTAACTCTAGGAAGAGAAGGTCCTTGAGTCGGACTGCTTGTTCTCGAGCTCACACTAGAAGATCTCAGTGTGGTGTTAGTAAGCTCTTGTGCTTTAGCCAATGCATAAGCATCTCTCAAGGTTTTGGGCCTAAACATCTTGATTGGGCACTTAATCTCATTTGTTAACCCTCTCGGAAAAATACTGACATCAAATTCCTCACATATTGAGACCTTATTCAGCAAGGCGTCAAATGATCTACAATAATTACGCAAGGATCCTGTCTGATACAGATTTGTCAACTCCTCCATAGCATCCTCATAAAATGATTCAGAAAACCGAGTGGTAACAACACGAATGTACTCAGACCAAGGCAATTTAGCAATAGTAATTCTTCTAGTTTTCATATAGGATTGGTGCCACTGTAAAGCATCACCATCCAAATGAATAGCAGCATGCTTGATTTTCAGATCCTCAGGAGTTTCATCATCCATAGCAAAGAAGTGATCACACCTATATAACCAACCTTGCAGAGCCTCTCCATCAAATCGAGGAAACTCGACCTTACCAAAACGATATGGTCTTTGCTGCTGAACTTGATTTGGAGGTGGATTAAATGCATCACGGTCATCTCGATTACGCCTGGGCATGAATCCATTAGCATTGAGGTTTCCAAGGCTTTGGAAAATTGCTGTCTGTTAACTGCAAACTCTGCTTGCTGAGTTGTCATCGTCACCACCATATTTCGAAGATCATCCATGGATCTCTCTATTGCTGAAGTTCTATCAGCAATCTCGTCTGCTCGATTGAATGCGTGTTGCACTGCTTTGTCCTGGTCACGAAACTGATCACGGAAATGCGCCTCCAATTTCTTCAAGTCCTGAGCACGCGTACCTTCCGCCGTGATCGTAAAAGCTGTTCAGAGAATGAGGAGTAACGGAAGCTCTGATACCATTTGAAGAAAAACTCAGAAATTCATTCAAATCCAGATTGAATTTCATAGCTACAATCTCCCGCCCTTTTATAGTTCAAAAAGTAGTTGGAGCTAACAACAACCTAATTCCTTTTAATAGCTAATAGGTCTCTAAACTAATATAATGTGCGAATAGATCCCTAAACTTTATTATCTCATATTGGATTTAGACCAAACTTTGTTACCAATACAATGAATAACTATTCTCTCTCTTTACTTTTTGTATAATTTCACTTACATCTACTATATACGTTAAAATGAAGGGTTAAGAACCTATAAACTGTCCAAAGTTTGGTCATTGTGAGATTTTGGTGTCTGGAGTTTCAAATGTTGATATGAACTGTCTGAGGTTTCTATTTTTTTAAAATTTGATGTCTCCGTCTGGTTTTGCTGTTAAGTCAAACGAAAATTGGTCACGTGATGACCACGTGACCTGAACAAAAAAAATATTCCAAAAATGCCCTTGTTCAATAGTCACATGCTCAAATGAAAAGTCAAAAATACCCATCATAGCAAAAAAAAAAATCCTCGTTTGACTCCTAAGGTAAGTTCGATATTTCACATTTTCTCAAATAAGGTAATAAATAAAAAAAATTATAAAAAGGCAAAAGTGTCATCTCACACAAATCTGTTAAATTTAACCTGAAAAATGGATAGAAAACCAAATTTCAACAAAGTTGAAACTTCAAACACCTCATATTAACAAGTAAAACTCCAGACACCAAAATCTCACAAGGGTCAAACTATTAGTGCTATGAGATGATAAGGTCTGTGTATGAGACAAGTGACAGAGTTTTTGCTCCAAACTGACAGTTACATTTAGGAGGAATGCAGTGCTGCTGCAGATAAATACTCAGTCCATAGCAAAATCCAGCCTCACCATAACAAATTTGGATTCTAAACGCATCAGCTCTGTCTGAAATTCATGAATGTTCTCCATTCATCTTCTTAACAGATATAACTGGAACAATAACTGGATCTCCCAAATCTCTGATTATGTCTGTCTTTCTGTGTAGTTACAACTATTTAATCGAACCATTAATGCCAAACCTAATTTCCTCCATCAGAAATCTTTATTCTATCACCACCAATGAATTGCTTTCTGAAATTGATCGGTGAAGATGATCAACAATATAAGACCCAATCTAATGCCAAATTCCTAAAGCCACAGCGATGCCAAAGAGTAAAGCAAGCGAACAATATCCTCCAGGTATTACAGTTGGCCTGCAAATTGGTTAGCACAAACATCATCACATCACATCAAAACCAGACTTTAGAGATCAACATTTTTTTTTCAACCTACAAACTTATATAGCAGAGAAATACAAGTAATTTCTACTAAGCAGCAGAAGAACTATGCTCTTCTATATTATCCTTTACTATGTATGCAAGCAGGTGTCTACTTCCATTCCATATCTTGGTTAAATATAAAGTACTGAATCCTAATCATTAGGGTATATATCTTCTTCATTCTTTAACAGTAACACATTAAAAAGTATGATTTAGCTGATCTGATAACAGAAGTCTACCATTTGGGGATAAATCAGTTACTGAACAAAACAGGTCAATAAGATTGTAGGCCATACAAATTCATTATACTGGTGAAAAAAAGGAAAGCCTAAGAGACCTGAAACAATACATACCTCATCTTCTTCCTGGATAGCTGAATGTATGCCATCAGTGGAGGAAGCACGCCAAAGAGAAAACAGTTTGCATAAACTCCTGCAAAATCAAGAGCTTTTGCAAATGTTGATCGGAACATTGAAGCTATAAGGATTGGAGCACCAAGCACCACTGGCATCACAAGACCTTCACTAATCGAAGAAGAACCAAATGATTCCAACTCTGCCCATTCCCGTTTTTCTCTACCAAATGAAGTCCTTCCAGAATTTCCAATGCGATACTCCACAAACCCAACTCTTCCACTCCCAGTAATTCCCGGGTGATCTCGATCAGAGTTGTTCTCTTCTTTAGGTTTGTTCTTGTTCCTCCAAAGAATTAAGTTCAGGGTATCAACAAGCTGCTTTGGGAAGCTCACCGAATAGCCTATCAAGCTAGTCGCTAAGGCCGTAAATGCAAAGCCTTGAACTGCTAATAGAGCAGAAGAATCAATTGATAGCAGTAAAGAAATAGGATCTTCAGTGGAGGCAATGCCACTTCTCCCAGATAACCCCAATACAATTAAATTCCATGAGAGAACCATTACCAATGGAACCGCACCGCCAATTAGGATTGCCTTTCTGGCCTCGGTGACGGTGTCTCCGGCAAGTTTACAGATGAAAGGGGTTATTACATGGAACCCTAACGTGAGTACAGTGACAGGTATGGCGGGCAAGATCGATGCGATGTTCCAAGAGGCATTGGAGAAAGAGTTTACTACATCAGCTCTGGCCACAGATAAACCAATACCCACAAGTGAAGTAATAGAAACTAACATCAGAAAGCACAGCAATCGGTTCGCGGAATCTATAGCTCTAAATTGGAAAAACTGAATAATGATTCCCACAGTTAGAGGAAACAAGGTAAATGCTAGCATTTGATGCATGAATGGAAACCACTGATACATAATTGAACCAATGCCTGAAACGCAAGCAACTATGAGCGCAAAGCTCAAGCAGGCATACACAACGGCAACAAGGGCGCCGAATTGACTTCCCAAAGCTTTGGTTGCAAGTCCAGTGAAGCTCACCTCCTTGACTCCGTCCTCTTCCATGGCTGCAAATGTGAGCTCGGCGACAAGTATTATCGATGACACGACATATACCCAAGAAAGCAGAATGGCAACTGTGGAAGGGAGAGGACCTGCTTTTATGGTTATGGCGGGTAGTCCGAGCATTCCAGGACCGACAGCTGTCCCAATAATCAAACTAACAGCACCCCAGAAATTTTTATTCGTACTGGTAGATTGTTTATGGTGATTCTTTTCTGGGTCGTCGAGTTTGGCAGTAAAGTTTCCATTTTTCTGGGTGTATGAGCAAATGGTGCTCAAAGAGATGGGTTTGGTGACAGAGATGGAGATGCCGCGAGGTCGAGCGGATTGAAGAAGATTGAAGGGTCTGGTTCTGGTGTATGTGAATCTTGAAATCGAATGTATGGCTGGATTTTGTATGGATTGAAGAGGAAGTGGCATCATGAGGAGAATGTGGTTCAGGCTCTGCGATTCAAAAGTTGGTATCTTGAAATGCTTTAGATTCTTGTTCGGATTCTACAAATCTGGAAGTATCTGTTGGATCAGAACTGTGGAAGTATCGTTTCATTTCATTGTCAGCGCCGCCAGACAAAATGTAAAACCACCACCGGTCTAAATCAGGCATTATTCCGTCAACAAAACATCAGGCCTTATTGGGCTCGGTTAATCGAACGACGTGAGTAAAGCCCATCTTAAATGTAAGTGAAGAATTTTGCAGGAGCCCGTGCCCTGCTCTTGAGCTGTTTGCTTGCTGCGATAACCTCCAAAATTTTGTTCTGCTGCTTTTTTAACTTGATGATTGATTTTTTTTTTTTTTTTTTCGGTTTCTCGCGGAATGATCCTAGGTGGGCCCCCATCAGGAGAGCAGCACCCGTAGCATGCTTTCTCCAACCTAGACTAATCACCACTCGCACCGGGGTCAGCCCGTAAGGGGTAGGGGTGAGCAAATATCCCGAGAGGCTCAAAATGGTGACTTTGTGTTAGAGTCTTGGTAAAACTTAGTTTTGGAGTCTTTGGTGAACTATTTTGGAGAACCAAGTTATGTGTACAAGTGACAAAATGTTTGAGTGATTTTGGTGAACTTTGTTGTTGTTCTGTGTTTAGTTATGGTTTAAGTAAATTGAGTTTGATTTTTTTTTTTTGAACTTGAATGGGAATTTGGGTTTGTCCCATTAAGTGGCCCTAGTTTTAGGGCTTGGGCCATTTTTTAGAAAAAGCCCGCCCATCCTTCCCATGCTCAGCTCTAGTAATCCATTTCCAGGGTCACTAGCGGGGTTTGAACCCCTGACCTCTGGTTAAGGGATGAAGCGCTGAACCACCACACCATATTACATGGTTAACTTGATGATGATTGATTGCTATCGATGATCTTTAATTTTGAAAAACTATAAATTAAAATATTTCAAGTGGATGTATATATATATGATGATTAACCAGAGTGTTATATGCAATTTGAAATAATTTTTTTTTTTTGTAATGATTGCAGTTTGTGTGGAAATTATTGAGATGTTTCGTAACGAAGAGACAAATTTTTTTTTTATTTTGATGTAACTTTCGATGATTGTTGTATGTCGATATTATTTGTCATACATTACATACTTTTTGTATGATAATAATGTTAAAAAAAAATTGACAAAATAAAAAAAGGTGAAGCAGAATCTCAAACAACTTAATCTCAAACAACATAATGTCACTCGCCATGAATACTCACAAATACCTATGTTCAGCCTTTGTTGTCAAAAATCAAAGCAGCAAATCATTAAATTGAACAAATATTTGTAATCGCTGCATTTCTAGCTAATAGGGTGAAAAATGTTTGGCTAGACCGATTTTTTACTTGTTTCGATCATGTATATTTTTGGATCGATTTTTCCCCATAAAAAAAAAAACCGACAAAAAAATCGTCTAGGGAAAAAAATTGTCAATTTGTAGTACATTTTTTTTCTTAGGATTTTTCCAATTAAATCTAAAATCCAAAAATACTAATTAACATATAAAATGGTTATGAATTTCATGGACAATTTCAAAGTAAATGATAAATAACATCAATTAATACAATCAAATCAAATACAAAATAAAAGTAGGAAGAACAATGGTCACAACTACCTAATTTATAATTTATTTATATTAGGGGACGGCTAAATTAGGGTCGAGTTTAAATAAACTCGAATTTTTAGTCATCGGATGTAAGATCTCGAGATTAGTGCATTTGATATTCTTGATATTTAATTTTCCCTCTTTCCTTCATCTGGACCCACAATTCTAAGTACTATTTCACTCTCTCTCCTATGTGGCATCATTTGTACTCCAACCAAACTCCAAAGTCTATATTCTATAGACGGGGTGTTAGCTTGAGAGCTCTCCTCTCAAGGCACTATTCAGAAGCTTTCTAGCTTCTGAATAGATTTGCCTCGGGCGGAGTAGATGACTCCCTCTCTCGATCCAAAATCCGAAGGGAAGTCACTGCTCTCGCAAACTTTTTCGTCGGCCATGAGCATGGAGCAACTCTTCATCCAGTATAAGCCTAAGCCTAAGCTAAAGCCGGAAGCCTCACCACAGCGGATGACCTTGTTCAACCACGCTTTCATCCCACGCTTCGCCTCCGCCTCGCCAAATCGCGGAGTCCGCCTCACCCGCTCGCCCCTCATGTCCTCCCGTACACCCTCACCACCACCACCACCACCACCACCACCCCCGAGACCACACAAGGAACCCCCACCACCACCACAACCGCCTCCACGCGATCCCACGCGCCACCACGCGCGTACACGCGCCGTCACGCACCGACACACGCGCCTCCACACGCGTCGCACGCGCGCCCACGCGCCGTCCACCAGTCACTCACGCGTTCACTGCAGCGGCGCGTGCCATCCACGTGCCGCCTTGCGCGCCAACGCGCGGCCGTACACGTTAGCACACGTCTCCATCCGCTGCCACGGCCCACCTCTGCTGCCCCAATGCCGTGCGTCGGTCGTCTACGCCTCTCCACGCGCTGTCGTGGATGCTGTTCACCGTTTTAAGCTCAAACGTGACTACATCTCGGCGATACAGCCCACTACTTCCGCCCCTCTAACCCCTTCTAGTCGAACTCATAGTTCGTCAGAACCAACACTCTGTACATCGAACGTCCCACTGCATGACTTATACCCTTCGGGCTATCCACGATATTGTCGGACCTAAAATCCGACCTAATGCGATTACGTTTTGAAAACGTGGATTTTGAAAAGAGTCGCCACTAGTTAATTATTAGGCTAACTAGAATCCTAAATTACCTAAGCGGATAGCTAATTAAACACCTAGGTATTAAATCGGTCTACGATCAGAAATACGAGTTCGGGGGTTCTATTACGAATTAAAACTCATGGAATTAATCACGCCCTTTCGGTACTCAATTCACAAATTTGCCAATTTCACTATTTGAACACATGTCACAAATTAATCTAACGATGCCAAGATTTAATTAAATTTCTATCATGTGCAAAATATTATCTAAGTCTAAAAATAAATTATTATCTACAACTCTTATTTAGAATGAAATATAAAATACTAAAATTATCTAACATGCTTAAATCGAAACATAACCTAACATATACATACATAATTCACACAACTAAATTTAACCAATTACATCTAAATTACCTAATTAAATATAATAATAAAAAAATAATGAAAGAAAAATATAATAAATAAATAATAACAAAAATTAAAAATTAAAAAAAAAAATTTCACACGGCTCACCTAGGGTGGATGGTGGTGGGCTGGCCAATCAGGCGGTCGGAGGTCAGAATCGGGTGGCGGGTGCGGTCACCGGAAAAAAAAAAAAAAAAAAAAAAAAAAAAAACCAGACTGCCACCGACGGAAGAAGAAAAAAAAACGGGAAAGAAAAGAAAAGAAAAAAAAAAAAAAAAAACTTCTACACTACAGGACAAAAATGCACAGGTTACTAGAAAAGTATTATTATTATTGCTGAATTAATTTTCTGTGTGTTTTTACATTGACAATGGGTCCTTTTATAGCTAGATTAACACCTAAAATTAGGAAAACAATATTTTCTCTTATATGCACTAATTAATACCGAAAACTATGAATAAATATTTATTGCATATTGCCATAAATATTTATCACATATTTTCTGAATATTACACAATATTAAATGCATCTACACTATCCAAATTTAAACTTAGCCTATTCTTAGCAATCCCGTGACCTTCCATATTTAAATACTTCCTTTTTTAAACGCGTTACACATAACATTTTTGAACGTGTTATATACGTGTCACGCGTACCAAAATTAGGTGTTTACAGCTTGCCCCTCTTTGGACGGACTCCCGTAGAATGCATTCGAGGGGGTTTGTCCAAAGACGAGTAAACACTAATTTTGGCTAGGAAGTATATCTTCTTCCGGGTCCTCAAGTCTCCAAGGTGGCCTTTGGCTTTATTAACGATGCGAAAGAGTTAAACTTCTGTCGGCGGTGCCCCTGTTGACAGTGCCTCCATGGGTATCGCAGAAAAGTAAAGCCTCGGTCGGCGGTGCCCCTGTTGGCGGTGCCTTCGTTGGCGTGCGGAAAATAGAACCTCCGTCGGCGGTGCCCCTGTTGGCGGTGCCTCCATTGGTAGTGCGGAAAATAGAACCTCCGTCGGCGGTGCCCCTGTTGGCGGTGCCTCCATTGGTAGTGCAGAAAGTAAAGCCTCCAGTGGCGTGCGAAAAAGTAAAGCCTCCAGTGGCGTGCAGAAAAGTAAAGCCTCCAGTGGCATGCAGTAAAGTAAAACCTCAATCGACGTTGCCTCTAGTGGCGAGCGACAAGGAAAAGCCTCCAGTGGCGTGCAATAAAGTAAAACCTTTGGTGATTATTGGTAACAGAAGACCTCTACGTCAAACAGTACCAACAACCTCTGGTGACGCCTCTAGTGGCGAGTGGTAACGGAAAAACCTCTACGTCAGACCGTACCGGAAAACCTCTGGTGATATCTCTGGTGGCGAAAGACCTCTACGTCAGACCGTACCGGAGAACCTTTGGTGATGCCTCTAGTGGCGAGTGGTAACGGAAGACCTCTACGTCAGGCCGTACCGGAAAACCTCTGGTGATATCTTTGGTGGCGGAAGACCTCTACGTCAGACCGTACCGGAGACCCTTTGGCGATGCCTCTAGCGGCGTATGTCGGAGAAGAGCCTCTAGTGGCGTCCGTTGGAGAAGTGCCTCTAGTGGCGTGACTTGCGAAGGTTGAATACTAAGGCTTCGTTCGTCGGGGGTGACTCTCAGAAAATGGTGACTCGCGAGAGCAGACTTCAACCGTCCCGCTTGCCCTGAAGTTGACTCGTAGGAACAGACTGTAACAGTCCTACTCATCCTTGGAATGTGACCTGCGAGAGCAGACTGTAACTGTCTCGCTTGCCGTGAAGTTGACTCTGAAAGACGCTGCTTGCGCATGAGTGTTTGTCCCTAATTTTTGCCTAAATTGTGCATTGTGCGACAACCTAGCGGGATCTTTTTTCTTTTCTTTTTTCTTTTTTCTTTTTTCTTTTTTCTTTTTTCTTTTTTCTTTTTTTCTTTTTTCTTTTTCTTTTTCTCTTTTTTTTTTTTTGAGAATTTCTCTTTTTTCTCTCCTTTTGCCACGGCCGATTGAGAGATTTTCGACCGTGCCCCTCGGTTTTTTTTTCTCTTTCCTTTTGCCATGATTGCAATTTACGAATTTGCAACCATGCCCCTCATTTCCTGATTTTGCCTAGGCCACCCTTTCGGGTTTTCAACCTAGCGGAAGCACTCTTTATTTGGTTGGCGATTAAACGGTGGCTGTGACCCGTACTTTATTTTCCGCCTCGATGCGGGAGTATTTGTAGCCATTTCGGAGGGTGGCTGCGACCCTTTTCTCACCGTCTTCAATGTTGTGGGAGCTCTTTTGGTTGTAGCCATTTGGAGGGTGGATGTGACCCTTCATTCCTCATCTCTGATCCGGGAAACACTTTTTGTACCCATTTCGAGGGTGGTTGTGACCCTTTCACTTAATACCCGTCGTTGATGCTCCGAGAGCGCTCTTTTGATTGTAGCCGTTTGAGGGGCGACTGTGACCCTTTCTTTTATTTTCCCGCCCTCACTCGGTTCGCGAGATCACTCTTTTTGTGTAGCCATTTTAAGGGTGGCTGTGGCCTTTTTTATTCTCCCGCCCTCTCAGGGTTCGCGGGGTCACTCTTTTATTTGTAGCCGTTTGGAGGGTGGCTGTGGCCCTTTCTTTATAGTCGTTTTAGGGACGACTGAGACCCTTTTTATTTATAGTCGATTTAGGGACAACTGTAACCCTTCTATTTTTTTCACTGCTCTTACAAAATTTACATAAAAACTCTCTTTATTTTTCTGTAGCCGATTAAAGGGCGGCTGTGACCCTAAAGAAAATGATTTTTTTTTTTTGCTTTTTTTTTTTGCCTTTTTTGCTTGCTTTTTTTTTTTTTTTTTTTTTGCTTTTTTTGAAAACGAAAATTTAACGAAAATAATCAACAACGATTATGTACATGCCCCTAGTGACAAATCTGAAATTTCTAATTCAAAACATCTTCAAGAGAAGGACTCAGTTGATTGAGTCAAAATATGTCGATCGTGTAGACATCCTGATGGACCTTACAAACGGATGACATAGCCAGTGATGTCTAATCTCGGCTTCTCAAGTGCCCCGGCTATTGCTCAACCTCGTCTGGGGATGCCCCATAGATAGCACCAATCGGGTTAGGCTCGTCACATTCTGTATGAATGGTCTGGTTGATGAACACACATGGATGGTGTTGAGTTTGGCACAGTAGTCCGCAAATGGTAAATTTGGGCATATGAGGTATCTGTGATAAATTTGACAGCTTGCAGCGAGCAAAGGGCCGCGCACGAGATGTGCTCTTCGGGGGCTTTTATTAGGATGATTATCCAAACTGCACAATGATTAAGGAAAAACTCAAATTTCGGGGATAAAAATGATCACAACTTTTCTTACCTGGGAGTTGGATTTTTTTCTAGTGGGAAATGTGCTCGCTATGTGACTGGACCTGCTGCACGTCCTGATTTTCCTGCTCCATCTAGAAATCACAACTTGTATATGAACACCTGCCGGAAAGTAAATGCCCCTGGACCTCTGATGGTAGGCACCAACAATAATGTTTTCTTTGATTGACATCTATAATATTCATTGATCAGCACATTGAATCTTCACGAGACTCTCGATGATCTCTTGATGTTTTCCCATCTCCGGACATGTCCGATCTCAATAGGAGATGCCCCTTGGTTACCACTGACCGGTTTAAACATCACTGTAAAACAGATGTACGGCTTGGTTCGGGACGCATATGAATTTCACACATGCTATGTGGAATTTTGGTAGGTAAGTTCTTTGGAGAAATCACGTTTCACGTGGTTGCGACCTCGTCGAAGTGGTCGTCTGATCTGAGCGTTGGATATCCCGAGTGCGCAATTCGTGCTCTGTGCAACTGGATGGATGCACGTTTCTTTTTTGTTGCCCCATTTGGCTGACACCACTCGTATGTACCAGATACCTATCCAAGGGTACCTGAAAAGACCAAACACGAAAGTTAGTATAAAGAATAAAAGAAGTCATGCATGATTTTTCGGAAAATGTCATTCATATTTCAGAAAGAATCAAAATTTATTATCTAAGGTGTTTTGCACTAGCTTGGAGTTTACTGAATTCGCTGAGTGCACTATCTGGCTCGAACGCATGACAGATGTTCAAAATAAGATTTTTCAAAAAGGTTTTCTCGTCCTTTGCTTAAAATCAAATAATCGCAGTCAACTAAACAGTTAAACTGTTTTTTTTCAAAAAAATCAAAATCATAATCAAATCTCTTTTTCAAAACGCTAGCTCATGCGAAGGTTGAAATGAAGATCTTGTCGAAAAAAGTGTAATACACCTCGGATAAAAAATGAATGACACTTTGAGTTTTTTTAATGCTCATGCATGCTCGAAAGTTAAAGTTCAACTTTAATGAAATTTACAACTTACAACCAGTTTACCTGAATGATACATATGGAATGTATGTACAAAATAAAATCCAGGTGAAATCTTTTTATAAAAACAAATGCAAATGCAATGCATGTTTGGAATTAAAAGCTCAACAACTAAGAGAAGATTTACAATCTAAAAAAAAGAATCGTTTTTCCTAAAACAATGCCTATGAGATGTACATGAGGTGATAGTTGTACAGTTGAGAAAACTTACAAGTTATCTGAATTTTTTTTTTCTTTATGAGGGAAAAAAAATCAATGCATCCTAGTTGCTCAAAATTAAAAAAATAATCAAGTGAAAAAGTTTTTTTTTTTTTAAATGCATTTGAGATGCACAAAAAAAAAAATACAAGATGCAAACTTAAAAATGAAAGTTCTACAACTAAGAAAAATTACAATTTACCTGAAAGGTTTTCTCGAAAATAATGCATATGAGATGCACATCTTTTAAAAAAATCAGGTAAGAGATTTTTTAAACAAAGAGCCCTAAAACTAAGAGAGCTTACAATTTTTCTAAATTTTTTTTTAAAATTAATGCATACTGGATGCATTATTTAAAATAAAACAATTTAGGTAATTTTTTTTTAAAATGATGCATATGGAATGCACGTTCGAAATTAGAAGCTCTAATAGCTAAAGGGAAAAAATTTCCAAAAATGTTTTTTTACATGCGCGACGCGCTAACCAAAATCACACATTACCTGAAGAGTTTTTTTTTTTTTTAAAGAAAATAATGCGTATGAAACGCAAGTTTGAAATAAAAAAAAAATCAGGTAAGAGGTTTTTTTTAAAATAAAACAATGCATACAAAATGCATGTTCGGAAATAAAATTTCTAAATGGCTAACTACTTAGCTGAAAAAGTTTTTTTTGTTTTTTTTCTTTAAAAAAAAGCAATGAGACGAATGCATGAGAAATAAAAGTTATACAGACAGTAATGATAACATTTACAACAAAAAAAAAAAACAGATCATGTTAGGGGGGGTAAAAAAAGTGTGGCTTTGCTCCACAAGGTAGGTTCCACTGACAGGTTCCCGACAAGGTGGTTTCCTCACCCCATCATAGGGATCATAAGACCTTCACAAGCGAGTAGAGTTTTTCCGAGCCGTACCGGCGGCCCAGCTGCTCCGGTCGTACTGTACTAAACCTCCGGGGTTCCTAGTCGCCCTGGGTTTTAGGCGTTTTGGAGATTACACTAAAGTGGTGTGTGTGCGAATATAAACAATGCCACAAAAAAGAAAACGTTAGTTAATAACTCTAAAAATATGTACCTGTCACAAAAACACAAAGTTAGAATGGTGAAGTCAATAAAATATAAAAACTCAAAAAGCATGGCAATAAGCGAATATAATGAGCCCGAACCCTCTAGAATCATCCCCAGCAGAGTCGCCAAATTGTCGGACCTAAAATCCGACCTAATGCAATTACGTTTTGAAAACGTGGATTTTGAAAAGAGTCGCCACTAGTTAATTATTAGGCTAACTAGAATCCTAAATTACCTAAGCGAATAACTAATTAAACACCTAGGTATTAAATCGGTCTACGATCAGAACTACGAGTTCGGGGGTTCTATTACGAATTAAAACTCATGGAATTAATCACGCCCTTTCGGTACTCAATTCACAAATTTGCCAATTTCACTATTTGAACACATGTCACAAATTAATCTAACGATGCCAAGATTTAATTAAATTTCTATCATGTGCAAAATATTATCTAAGTTTAAAAATAAATTATTATCTACAACTCTTATTTAGAATGAAATCTAAAATACTAAAATTATCTAACATGCTTAAATCGAAACATAACCTAACATATACATACATAATCCACACAACTAAATTTAACCAATTACATCTAAATTACCTAATTAAATATAATAATAAAAAAATAATGACAGAAAAATATAATAAAAAAATAATAAAAATAAATTAAAAATAAAAAAAAAATTCACATGGCTCACCTGGGGTGGATGGTGGTGGGCTGGCCAATCAGGCGGCCGGAGGTCAGAATCGGGTGGCGGGTGCGGTCACCGGAAAAAAAAAAAAAAAAACCAGACTGCCACCGACGGAAGAAGAAAGAAAACGGGAAAGAAAAGAAAAGAAAAAAAAAAAAACTTCTACACTATAAGACAAAAATGCACAGGTTACTAGAAAAGTATTATTATTATTGCTGAATTAATTTTCTGTGTGTTTTTACATTGACAAGGGGTCCTTTTATAGCTAGATTAACACCTAAAATTAGGAAAACAATATTTTCCCTAATATGCACTAATTAATTCCGAAAATTATGAATAAATATTTATTGCATATTGCCATAAATATTTATCACATATTTTCTGAATATTACACAATATTAAATGCATCTACACTATCCAAATTTAAACTTAGCCTATTTTTAGCAACCCCGTGGCCTTCCATATTTAAATACTTCCTTTTTTAAACGCGTTACACATAATATTTTTGAACGTGTTATATACGTGTCGCGCGTACCAAAATTAGGTGTTTACAGATATGACTCCGTTCGTATCTCATTTCCCTCATCTCCTCGCGGAGAATCAGAGTATTTCTTTGGTACGCCCCCCCCCCCTCTTGCGCTAGTCCTTCG
This sequence comes from Clarkia xantiana subsp. parviflora, assembly GCA_036873135.1. Taxonomy (NCBI): domain Eukaryota; kingdom Viridiplantae; phylum Streptophyta; class Magnoliopsida; order Myrtales; family Onagraceae; genus Clarkia; species Clarkia xantiana. The sequence continues at coordinate 18,270,613 of JAPTYO010000001.1, forward strand.
CGGATATTCCTATGGCTGGGGGGCCTTACACTCTACACCAGTCATGCGGTAAATGTCGTTTATGTACAAAGCTGTCTGCGTTTCGGATATACTATGGGTCCGGTCTGGTATCGCTTGGTGTGCATGTCATCTGTTGGCTATGTCAGTCTCAAGGGAGGTTCTCTTACCCTCCGAAGGATTGCGCACTCTGCTGTTTCAGACGGTCCCTCCTCTCCAAGCTTCTATACTTTGCCTGGGGTTGATGGATATACGCCCAATTTGAACCCGTTGACTTCCGAATCGCCCTATTTTGATCACCCCGTTAATGATTATAAATCGAAACTTCGACCCAAACACCCCGCGGAAACACCAACGGTCCGGACGAGGCCGAAATACTCATCCGGACCGAGGTAAACTCACCTAGGAGAGGTCGGGTGGCCACACCCGACCTCCCCTAGGGGAGATCGGGTCAGCCAACCCTATCTCCCCTAGGGAGGGGTTGGGTGGCCACACCCAACCCCTACCCTTGGGGGTCGGATTTTCCTCCCCCCAATGGCCCCGACACCATTTTTCGACTCCCATACTCGGTTTATTTCCGCCAACCTTCTCCGTGCCTTAAGGTCTTAATTACGTGATTAAGGGCTAATTAATTGTGTTTAAAGGTTAACGATGTCATTAAGTCACCTTAATGACACCGTTGCCTATAAATACAACTCTCCCACCATTCATTTGAACATCTTGGCAAAGTGCATAATTTAGCTCTGACATCTCTCTAGTTTTATCTCTCTACAAATACCGTACTGACTTAGGCATCGGAGAGGGTACATCAAGCACCACCCCCCCCCCCCCTCCGTGCTTGGTATTGCCCCTCTTGCAGGGCGAGAAGAGAAGAGAAGGCAAAGAACAGAAAGATACGGGCTAGGACGACAAGACTCAAGAACACCGAATCCGCAATATCTCCAGTGAGGAATAAGGTTTAGGTCGACCGCCCGTTGACCTGAAACTTAGAACCTAACACTTGGCGCCGTCCGTGGGTTTCGAATAGAAAGCCTAATTATCACCAGCCAGATGGCAGGCGTATATGTCATTTATGGAGGTTATGGAGCTGGAGGAGAGTCAGCGAATGCCAGAGAGGCGTATATGGCACAATTAGACGACCGTAAACCAAAAGAAGAGCAAGTAGAAAGAAAGAAAGAAGATGTAATACAATTTTCGAGAAGAGACATGGAGCATGTGTTACCAGACAACAAGGATGCCCTAGTCATAACAATGAAGATCACAGATATGGACATTGGAAGAATCCTGATAGACAGTGGAAGCTCACCTAACATCATTAGCAAGAAGGTCCTCAACATACTGGGAGTAAGGCCAAGTAGCATAAAACAGGTTCACTCCCCCTTGGTGGGATTTTCAGGAGAGCCAACATACCCACTGGGGGTAGTCACATTACCCGTGACATTGGGGTAGGCCAGAGGCAGTTAAAAATCGATGTCCCTTTCCTCATCACAGAAGAAATGGAGGAATACAATGGAGTCCTAGGTACCACCACAATCAACAAATGGGGCATGGTGCCATCAACACTATATCAGAAAATGAAATTCCCCACAAGTCAAGGAATAGGAGAAGTAAAGGGTAACCAGAAGGTTGCAAGGAAATGTGCAAGGATAGCACTGAGCAAGAAGAAAACAACAAAAGAGGTCCTACTAATAGATGAGGACCCAAGAGAGGATCATGGAAGACCCGCCCCCATGGAAGAATTAAAAGAAATACTCATAGAAGAGCCCGATAGGAAGGCAAAAATCGGGACCGCCTTATCTCAGGAAGAGGAAAACCACTTAGTAGCTTTACTAAGGGAATACAAAGATCTGTTCGCCTGGTCACCAAGCGATATGCCAGGAATATCAGAAGAAGTAATCTCACACAAGCTCAATATAGACGCGGCAACGCGACCAATAACACAAAAGGTAAGGCCAATGGGAGGAAGCAAAAAGATAGCTATCCAGGAAGAAGTGGAAAAGCTATTGAAGGAAAATTTCATCAAGGAGATTAGATTCCAAACATGGGTGGCAAACCCAGTACTGGTAAAGAAGGCGGGGGGAAGTTGGAGAATGTGCATCGATTATCGCGACCTAAACAAAGCATGCCCTAAGGACTCATATCCACTACCAAGAATAGATCAGTTAGTGGATGCAACATCAGGTCACCAACTAATGAGCTTCATGGATGCATACTCAGAATATAACCAGATAAAAATGGCCCCTGAAGACGCCCCTCACACAGCATTCTACGCTGATAGCGAGATATACCATTACACGGTGATGCCCTTCAGACTCATAAATGCTGGAGCGACATACCAAAGAATGGTCAACAAAATCTTCGGGGACATGATAGGAAAGACAATGGAGGCATACGTGGACGACATGATCGTCAAATCCAAAGAGAAGAAAGACCATGTGGAAAACCTTCGCTCAACGTTTGAGAGAATGAGGCAATACCAAGTCCGCCTAAACCCGAAAAAATGTGAATTTGGGGTACAATCAGGGAAGTTTTTAGGCTTCATGGTAAGTCAGCGAGGCATAGAGGTAAACCCCGAGAAACTACAAGCAATTGAAGAAATGCAGTCACCTACGAAGCACAAAGAGGTTCAACGACTGAATGGGAGGTTGGCAGCTCTTAACAGATTCTTGTCCAAAATAGGAGACAAAGCATTATCCTTCTTTGAGGTACTAAGGGCAAACAAGAAGTTCGAATGGACACTAAGATGTGAAGAAGCCTTCCAACAACTCAAATAACATCTAAAGACACTACCACCTCTAGCAAAGCCTACGCCAGGGGAGCCCCTCTACCTCTACATCTCCGTGAGCAACGTGGCAGTAAGCTCGGTACTAATAAAAGAAGAAAACTCTGCACAATTGCCAGTGTACTTCGTACGTAAAACATTGGCAAAGTATGAGATCAACTACTTGCCAATAGAAAATTACCTCTATGCACTGATTATATCAGCAAGGAAGTTGTGACCGTACTTTCATGGGCACGAGGTAACAGTCCTCACAGACCAACCATTGAAACACCTCCTCCAAAGACCAGACACATCGGGAAGACTGACTAAATGGGCAATTGAGCTAAGTGAGTTTCGTATTCACTTTTCCCCTAGAACAGCTATAAAAGGGCAGGCTCTAGCAGATTTCATTGCCGAATTCACCGGAATTAATCCAGATGAAGACATGGGAGAAATCAAAACTACAAGCGAGGCGAATAGTAGTCAGGAGAAACAACCAGAAGGGTTATGGGAGATGCATACCGATGGGTCATCCAACGGGGGAGGTTCAGGTGCAGGCCTTCTATTATACCCACCAAGTAAGGATACACCTCTGCGCTATGCCATGGCACTTACCTTTAAGGCAACGAACAACGAGGATGAATACGAAGCATTGATAACAGGCCTGAGAATAGCCAAAGGAGTAGGGGCAAAGCACCTAAGAGTCAAGTGTGATTCTCAATTAGTTGTCAACCAAGTGAAAGGAATTTACACTGCAAAATCTGAAAACATGCAGAAATACTTACAGCAAGCCAGGGACCTAATAAAGAGCTTCCAAAGCTTCGACATTGAGTTAGTCCCAAGAGAACAAAACCAAGAGGCAGACGCCTTAAGCAAACTAGCCCTAGGGGCAGAAGCAGGCAAAGAGGATCACTTTGTAGAGCAAAGAAGGAAATCAGTGATAGAACAAATGGAGGCTCTAGTAATAGATGAAGGAGAAGCCTGGATGACCCCAATGCGTCAGTACATCACAGAAGGAAAACTCCCAAAGGATAAGGTAGAGGCAGTTAAGATTGAAAGGATGGCTAGAAATTATGCAGTGATGGACAATGAACTCTACAAAAAAGGGTACTCCACACCCTTCCTCAAATGCATAACATACCCAGAAACAGAGAGAGTACTTGCAGAACTCCATGAAGGAGAGGCGGGGTGCCATGAAGGAGCACGATCAATAATCCGAAAGGTCTACAACCTAGGATACTATTGGCCATCAATGAGCAAAGAAGCAGCAGACTTGGTACAAAAATGTGACCACTGCCAAAGGTACTCCAGAAATATAACAGCTCCAGCAGCAAAGCTAAGTTCCATCTCGGGAGCCTGGCCATTCGCACAGTGGGGGATTGATCTGATAGGCCCCCTACCAAGAACAAAAGGGCAGAAAACTTGCATAATAGTAGCAATAGACTACTTCTCCAAGTGGATAGAAGCAAAGGCAATGGGAAAGACAACAGACGAGCAAGTCGTTAACTTCATTCAATCTCACATTGTCTCGAGATACGGAGTCCCGAAAGCAATAATAAGTGATAATGGCCCACAATTCAAGAGCAAGAAACTGCAATGGTATTGCGAAAGGCTGAATATAGAGCACCGCTTCGCATCAGTAAAACACCCTCAGACAAACGGGCAAGTAGAGTCGGCAAATAATATAGTGCTGGACGGTCTAAAGAAACGACTCCATGCTACCAAGGGAAGTTGGGTAGATGAGCTGGAAAATGTTCTATGGGCAGAGGGACAACACTAAAGATAGCCACAGGAGAAACACCATTTGGCCTAGTATACGGGACCGAAGCGGTGACACCAGCAGAGATGGCTGTATCATCACTAAGAACCACGTACTTTGAAGAGCATGAGAACAATAAAGCAAGGCTCTTAGACTTAGACCTTGTGGATGATAAAAGATGGAACTTGATGGGTTCGACTATAGCCGTCAGGCCCTTTAACGGTGAGGAAACGGCAAACAGGCCCACCAGGCCCAAAATGAAGGTCAAGATGACCTAGGAGAAGGGTCCCGACGAAGGGAGTCCCGACGATGAAAGGTCCCGACAGAGTCGGTTCCGACAGATGAGCTGGAAGCTCCCGAAGAGAAGCCTTTAAGTAGGCCCCGATGATGAATCCCTAAGAATGATTGGCCCTGTCACGATGACGAGGGGCCCCGAGCGGTGACGCAACGAGATAACTCTGGAGTCTCCGACGGGAGTCGGGACTCGTTACCAGAGGATAAGGCCAGGATACGCGGGGCGTGGCCAAGATACGCGGAACGTGGTTAAGATACACGGAGCGTGGCCGAGATACGCGGGGCGTGGCCGAGATACACGAGATCATGGCCTAGATAGGCGGGATCACATCCGAGATATGCGGGATACGGGCTAACCACCCCCAACGGTTCACCAGGTACCTGAGGCATCTCTTCGCCTATAAAAGGGCAAGAGATCACCTCAGAACACTTACGTTGAAATACATACTCTGAGATATTTGCTTGCCAGTTCGTATTGAGCACTCATTTAAGCATCGGAGAGGGATTCTGGGTCACCGCCCGGTCTATTCCCTCTTGCAAGATTGCGTGGAGCGAAGGAGCTAGGATTGCCGTCAAAGTCCGTACCGGAGTTCCACCGTGATCCAACATTGGCGCCATCTGTGGGAATCAAACAAAAAGCTGATATGCCTTCTACTCGATCGATGGCGGCTGGCAAGCACAGAAGACAGGGACAATTTGGTGGTTCCCGTCACCCCGCTGCAACAAATCTGGATTCAGTGCCAGAACAGGAAGAAAACCAGAACCATCCCCCGGCTGAGCTCTCCCACACAGGGGGGCACAATGGAGATCCCGAAGATATTGCTCCTCAGCACCAGGGCAATAGGGGGCAGGAGGCTCCCCCAGCTACAGACTTGACCAGGGCCGTGGCGGAAGCCATGCCCATGTTTCTGACAGCCGTGGAGGCTCTCTTGGATCGGAGAGAGGCCGCGAGGAGATAAGAGGAGATGCCCCCGTTGGAGGAAGTGGCCCTGCCAACAGAGGGTCGGAATGCACAGGAAGTCCCACCCCGAGGCCAGGACAGAAGTAGGGCGACCGGTCAGCCGGAGAGGTTCGTGGTTGATGGACCAGGACCAGTACAGCACAGGACCATTCCCTTGAATGGTCCCATCACTCCCGACCAGGTGGTAAAAATCGTGAACATCTGCATGGGGGAACAGAAACCATTAGTGTCGGAGCTAAGGGATCGATCCACTCATCCCTTCGTTCCCCGACTCATCGACACCCTAGCCCCGCCTGGGCTAGGCATCCCCACGATAAAGGAGTACGATGGCGAAGGGGATCCAGTTCGCCATGTCCAGAAACACCTCATGGCGTGTCTGGGAAGAGCCCCGAGTGAAGACATAGTGTGTACACTGTTCCCGAACACACTTGGAGAAAGAGCCCTGACCTGGTTCTTTAGTCTGCCCCCAGGCTGCATCACTTGCTGGACAGATATGCATGATCGATTCATTAAGCAGTACCAGGGTCGAAGACGTTTATTGAAGAGCGTGAGGTCCCTGACTCAGGTGGTGCAGAGGCCCGACGAATCACTGGCTCATTATTACCAGCGGTACACGGCCAGTGTGGCAGAGATCGACGAAGAAATCTCGGAAGGTGAGACCATCCGTACCTTCATTCGGAACTTAACGGCCCCCTATGGTTCCGACCTGATGCACAGTGTGGCGGAGAAAGCTGTGTGGAATATGGAGGCACTACAGAAGAGGGTGAAACGGCAAATCGATGTCCAGGAGTCGAAGATAGCCGCGGGAGAACTGGAGCCCCCAAAGTCGAACAAAGGGAAGCAGTCGGTTAAACCTTCTGACGATCCCAAATCAAAAGGTAAACCCGACAGTAGTAGGAATCGAGGCCGCCCGGATCGGAGGGACGATAGGCGCTCTTCAAGGAAGGATAAGCGGGAGGATCTCGACATTCCTCTCAACTGCTCCATGGCGGAAGTGCTGACAGTCATGGAACGACAAGGTATATCCAGGTACCCTCCAAAGAAGGATGGAGAATTCTTGGGATCTCGTACGGATCGCTACTGCCGATTTCACCGCGCAAATGGCCACGACACCAACCACTGTCGAGAACTGAAGAAGGAGATCGAAAAGCTAATCCAGAAGGGGAAGCTCAAAGAATTTGTCGGGGATAAGCGGTGTCGATCTCGCTCTCGGTCCCGATCGCGGTCCCGTTCCCGATCCCGCGATCGGTCCCCAAAGAAGAAGAGAACCGATCCAGAGTCATCTGGTGCTCGCAAGGAGAGACGGGGCACTATCAACGTGATCCACGGAGGATTTGCTGCTGGAGGTGATACTTCATCCGCCCGAGAAGTCTATGCCTCTAGAATCCCTACGGCGGTGGTGTTGGGTAAGAGGTCCCGATCCTGGACCTTGAAAGAAGAGATGGTAATCTCCTTTTCGTCGGAAGACCTCATAAGCGTGGAGACTCCGCACGACGATGCCTTGGTGGTAACCTTGGATGTAGACGGGTTCGAAATGAAGAGAATTCTAATCGACGGAGGGAGCTCCTCCGACATTCTATTCATGGATGCGCTGGAGGCTATGGGGAAAACAAAGAAAGATCTGAAGGAAGCAAACTTCCCGCTGGTCGGGTTCTCTGGCTCAACCTCCTATCCACTAGGAGTAATCACCTTACCAGTGGAATTTGGTAGCGGGTGGAAATCAGAAAGAAGGAACGTGGAGTTCGTGGTAGTCGATTCCGCGGGGACCTACAACGCGATCATCGGAAGAACCACCATTAACCCCCTGATGGCGGTCGCCTCGACAGTGCACCAGAAGATGAAGTTCCCGACCGACCATGGAGTCGGAGAGGTTAAAGGCGACCAGGTGGCTTCTCGAAAATGTTATGTTAACGCCACCCGAAGGAGGAGACGAGAGGCCATGACTGTCCTTCAGACAGACGCGGATCCTAGAGAAGAGTTTGGGCGTCCCGCCCCCGTAGAAGATCCACAAAGAAGTCGAGATCGACGGACCCCAGAGGAAGGTGACAATCGGGTCTGCCTTGACTGAAGAGACAGCCCAGAAATTAATTGAATTATTGAAGGAGTTCAAGGAGCTGTTTGCCTGGTCCCCCAGCGATATGCAAGGAATCAGCCCCGATGTGATCGTACACGAGCTGAAGATAGATCCCGCGATCAAGCCTATCACGCAGAAAAGGCGTCCGATGGGCACGGACAAGAAGATCGCGATCCAGCAGGAGGTGGGCAGGTTGCTCGATGCTGGGTTTATTAAGGAGCTCCGATTCCAGACTTGGGTTGCTAATCCAGTGCTGGTGAAGAAAACTAACGGGAAATGGCGAATGTGTGTGGACTTCCGCGACTTGAACAAGGCTTGCCCAAAGGACTGTTACCCACTCCCGAGAATCGACCAGTTGGTGGATGCCACGTCGAGACATGAGCTGTTGAGTTTCATGGATGCGTATTCAGGCTACAACCAGATCAAGATGGCTAAGGAAGACGCTCCCCATACAGCGTTCTATGCGGACAGTGACATCTATCACTACGATGTCATGCCTTTCGGGTTGATCAATGCTGGGGCCACCTACCAACGGATGGTGAACAAACTGTTTGGAGATATGCTGGGAGAAACCATGGAAGCTTATGTGGATGATATGCTGGTGAAGTCCCGACAAGCCGAGGATCATGTGCACAACCTTACCATGGAATTTGAGCGGATGAGGCTCCATCAAGTTCGCTTGAACCCGACGAAATGCGCCTTCGGAGTCCACTCAGGGAAGTTTTTGGGCTTTATGGTGAGTCAGAGAGGAATTGAGGTGAATCCTGAGAAGCTGAGGGCAATCGAGGAGATGCAGTCTCCGATAAACCATCGGGAGGTACAAGTGCTGAATGGCCGACTAGCTGCAATGAATCGATTCTTATCCAAAGCCAGCGACCGATCAATGCCGTTTTTTGAAGTCCTGAGGGCCAACAAGAAATTTGAATGGACCGCCAAGTGTGAAGAGGCGTTCCAAGCACTCAAGCAGCACATTCGCACCCTCCCGCCGTAGGCAAAACCGGTTCCAGGCGAGCTGCTCTACCTTTATTTGGCTGTTTCTGAATTTGCCATTAGCTCTGTGTTAGTAAAGATTGTTGAGGGTAATCAAGTCCCCGTTTATTATGTAAGCAAGGCGTTTGCCAAGTCTGAATTAAACTATCCCGCCGTTGAGAAGTACCTCTTTGCGTTGATTATTACTGCTCGGAAGCTAAGGCCTTATTTCCACGCACACGAGATTACCGTGCTGACGAACCAGCCTTTGAAGCATTTTTTGAACCGACCGGATGCATCGGGAAGGTTAGTGAAATGGGCAGTAGAGCTTAGTGAGTTTCGCATACACTTCGCCCCGAGAACAGCCATTAAAGGCCAGGCATTGGCGGATTTTATAGCAGAATCTACAGCCCCCGATCTGGAAGAAGCGGGCCCTGTAGAGGGCAGAGCAATCAGAACAGCCAAACAAGGAAAATACCTGGGAGATGTACACGGATGGCTCCGCGAATTCGGACGGATCAGGAGCGGGCTTTTTGTTGATACCACCGGGCGAAGGTGAACCGCTCCGATACGCCTTGGCTTTAACATTCAAGGCCACAAACAACGAAGCGGAGTATGAAGCTCTTATCACGGGCCTAAAAATTGCTAAGGGCACTGGAATCGATCACTTGAGGGTAAAGTGCGACGCAGCTTTAATCGTGAACCAGGTTCAAGGGCGATACGAAGCAAGGAGTCCAATAATGAAGAAGTATCTGCGAGAGGTACAAGCCCTGAAAGAGAGCTTCAAAAGCTTCGATATCGAGGCAATTCCAAGGGAGGAAAATGTAGAGGCAGATGCCTTGAGCAAATTTGCCCTGGGGGCACCCTTGGAAGAAAATCGGAAGGTGCACTTCTTGGAGAAGGTGATCTTATCAAACATCGACCCAACACATGTGTGCGCCATTGAAGCGAGATTGGAGGAGAAGCCAACTTGGATGACCCCGATAGTCGCGTACCTGACTACGGGGGCAGTCCCCGATGATCAAGTGGCAGCGGACAGGATACGTCGGATCGCGGCCAATTATGTGATGCTGGACAATCAGCTATACAAGAAGGGCTGGTTCTCGACTCCGTACTTGAAGTGTGTAGCAGAACCCGACACCAATCGAATCCTGAAGGAGGTACACGAAGGGGTCGCGGCTTGTCATGAAGGGACCCGATCCATCATGAGAAAAGTGCTAAACTTAGGCTATTATTGGCCCACGATGAACAAAGAAGCGACGGTGATGGTCCGATCCTGCGACGCGTGCCAGAGGTACGCCCCGAGTATCATGGCTCCGGCCGCTAATCTGACATCCATCAAGAGCGCGTGGCCCTTCGCGCAGTGGGGCATCGACTTGGTGGGACCTCTTCAACAAGCACAAGGTCAATGTAAGTACTTACTTGTAGCTATCGATTATTTTTCGAAATGGATAGAGGCAAAGGCGTTGGCCAGAACAACGGGGAACCAGATCGTCAAGTTCCTCCAGACCCACATCGTATCCAGATACGGGATTCCTAAGGTGGTGATCAGCGACAATGGTCCACCGTTTAACGGCTCTCAGGTGAGGGAGTATCTGGAAGAGTTGAACATCGAGCATCATACTGCTTCTGTACGCCATGCTCAGACTAACGGCCAGGTGGAATCAGCCAACAAAATCGTGATGGATGGCCTAAAGAAGAGGGTCTATGCCTTGAAGGGCAAGTGGCTGAACGAACTGGAAAACGTGCTTTGGGCTGTTAGAACGACACCCAAACGATCAACGGGGGAGACTCCGTTTGGCCTCGTTTATGGCACGGAAGCTGTCGCCCCCGTAGAGGTAGCTGTGGCGTCCCATCGGATGAGATATTACGAGCCCCTGACGAACGATGAAGTAAGACGTCTGGACTTGGACTTACTTGAAGAGAAGAGGCAGGAAGCCGATGAAGTCCAAGCTCGAATGCGATTGGCGACGGCCAGGTACTACAATCGGCGAGTGAAGTCCCGACAGTTCTTCGTCGGGGAGCTGGTTTGGCGTCGCAACGAGTTCACCCTTTTGGATCGAGTCAACAAGATGTCACCAAAATGGGAAGGACCTTACAAGGTCGTGGGGATGCCAGCTCCAAATGCGTACAAGTTAGAAGACCTCGATGGCAGAACGTTAAAGCATTCTTTTAGTGGCGAACACTTGAAGAAACACCATGCTTGAAGAAAGTTGCCTTAAGTGGTGCCCGATAAAGTCGCCTTAAGTGGTGCCCGATGTAAAATCGCCTTAAGTGGTGTATGCTGTTTATCGTTTAATTCGATGTAAGCCAATTTTGTGCCATCAATAAATAAAGAGGTTGCTTCCAATCAGAGTTATCCTTAGATTTATGCTAAGTGTCAAAGTCGCCTTCAGTGGTGCACGAGAAAAGTCGCCTTTAGTGGTGCACGAGAAAAGTCGCCTTCAGTGGTGCACGAGAAAAGTCGCCTTGAGTGGTGCACGATACTAAGTCGCCTTGAGTGGTGCACAATTCTTAGATTTATTCTAAGTATCAAAAAGTCGCCTTGAGTGGTGCACGATGCTAAGTCGCCTTGAGTGGTGCACGATACTAAGTCGCCTTGAGTGGTGCACAATTCTTAGATTTATTCTAAGTATCAATAAGTCGCCTTGAGTGGTGCACGATGCTAAGTCGCCTTGAGTGGTGCACGATACTAAGTTGCCTTGAGTGGTGCAGAATCCTTAGATTTATTCTAAGTATCAAAAAGTCGCCTTGAGTGGCGCACGATACTAAGTCGCCTTGAGTGGTGCACAATCCTTAGATTTATTCTAAGTATCAAAAAGTCGCCTTGAGTGGTGCACGATGCTAAGTCGCCTTGAGTGGTGCACGATACTAAGTCGCCTTGAGTGGTGCACAATCCTTAGATTTATTCTAAGTATCAAAAAGTCGCCTTGAGTGGTGCACGATACTAAGTCGCCTTGAGTGGTGCACAATCCTTAGATTTATTCTAAGTATCAAAAAGTCGCCTTGAGTGGTGCACGATACTAAGTCGCCTTGAGTGGTGCACGATCTTTAGATTTATTCTAAGTGTCAAAAGTCGTCTTAAGTGATGCACGGAACTAAGTCGCCTTAAGTGGTGCAAGTTATTAAAGTGTCGAGGTTTCGACCTAAGCACGCATAGTAAAATCACTCGGAGAAGTGCAACGAAAGAATCGGAACTAAAAAAGTCTGATATTGATAAGGGCTCGAGGGCCCGATAATGACAAAAGAGAAGAAGATACAAGGACTCTAAAAGTGAACATTCAAGCTTGGTCCTTGTCGGCAGCGTTGGCAGCAGCTGGGTCCACGGAGTCGGTAGCAGAAGGATCCACAGGGTTGGCTTCGGGAGGATCGACTATCGGGGCGTCCGCACTTGGAAGTTCAGAAGCGTCTTCGACAATTACGGGGGTACTCCCCCCCATCACTCTCCTCGGAAAGAGCAAAATACTTCTTCGCAAAGGGAGCGAGGGAAGGAGACTTGTCGAAATTGATGGCGTCCCCGTACTCCAGGTGGAGCTCCTCAACCGCATTGAAGAAAGTGTTCTCCACCTCCGGGCCAAAGAACTTCATGGCATCGGCTTGGAAGTCCTCGGACCTCCGATAGTCCTCCCGACCCTTTACCTCCGCCTCGGCCCGCTGCGCAGGAAATCCCGCGACTTGCTCCTCCAGAGGCTTCTTCTCGAGGACCAGTTTGTCCTCGGCAGCCTTCTTCTCCTGAAACAGCTTGTTCACAGCCGCCTCCCGCTCCTGCCGCTCTTGCCTCAAGAGCTCCTCGAAGTCCCCGATCTGCTTCTGGAGGTCCCGAACCTTCTGATCGAGGACAGCCTGTTCCTTGACAAGCTTTCCCCGCGAAGATTGGGAGGCCTTAAGATCCTCCTGGAGCTGCTCGCGGATCCCTCGGTCCCGCTCCCGAGACTCATCATAGGCAATGACATACCCGATGAGGCGGTTGAAGTCCCCGAGCTCCTATAATAAGAAGGAAAAGTGTTAATGGACAAACGACCCGATTTTTCATCAAAAATAAAGAAGCGAAGTCCTACCTCTATACGGCGCATGGCCATATCCCTGACCTCCCGATGCATGTGCGTCCGATTGAGGCAAATCGGATACCGCATAGTAGGCAGGATCGAGCCTGACAGCAGATGCAGGGCCAGCTCCCGGTCCTGCTCCCCTTGTGTAAGCGGGACTCCTTGAAGCGTCTGGATAGGAGTCCAGGGGGCATTCTCTTGTGAAGGATCGAAGGGCCTATAGAAGTTCCCATCGAGAGCAAGAGGAGAAAGAGGACGATGAGTGGAAGGGCATGCCTCCGTCTCGGCCCGAACAGGGGAAGGAGTGAAGTCATGGATGGGAGAGGGCTGCCGCTGCTGCGGAGAAGATGAAGGAGGCGGCCCCTGAGGGGTTGGTTTCAAGGGGGATTGCCCCGCCTTCCGACGCTGACGAAGGGAGCCACCCTCGTCAGTCTCCTCGGAGGAGTCCAAGGTTTCCACCTGACGAAATTGTTCGCCAGTCGGAGCCTTCTCTCCAGCTGAGGAAGGCACCCCCGCTGAAGATGGTGTGTCTGCGGAAGCTGCGGCACCTGATGGAGCTCCCGAGCGACCTGCACCTGGAGGATGAGAAGCTTCAGAAATGTAGTCAGGAAGTTCATCGGGATTCTTACACCAAATGATACGTCGGGAGACGTATTGATCCTTCCCGCGAAAATGATAGTAGCCTGCCTTCAAGACACGAGGGGTTTCGTCTCGAAGGATTCGTTTGACGTCAGCGATACGGGCCTCCTTGGTTGAAGGTATCAAATCCTTCGGAACCATCCTCCTGTACGATTTTATAGCAAGTCGGAGCTTTTTACCTTCTTCAGCATTCTGGACATCGAAAAGCTGGTCCAGATCCACCCGCTTCCGCTTGGGTTGCTCTGCTGAAGGAGACACCGACCGAGCAGCAGCCTTCTTGGCGGACTTCCTCTTCCGCGAGGGGCGGACAGCATCAGTCTCTCCCTGCTTAAGGAATAGATCGGTCAGCACAGATACCTTCTTGGCTGCAAACAGTAAACGAAGAAGAGTTAGAAGTTTACCCAAGGGACCATATTAGAAGGGCCGTCAAAGAGCTGCCCCCCAGAAATAATGTCGAGGAGTCGGATCCCGGCGTGCACCAGGTCCCGCTCCACAAGTGAGTTGGCGTTGAGGGGAGTGTAAGACTCCCCCCATCGATAAAGCTGGATAAGTTGGAGAGTTTCGAAATCCTTGTCGGTGTAAGTATGGAAAGCAGGCGGAGGGTCCGCTGCCACCTCCCACCGAGGCCAGGGAATCGAAGAGTGTCGGATGAAGAAGTAGCTCTTCTTCCAACTACTGTTGTCGGACCCCGTATCAACCAAGAGTCCCCGACCCTTGACCACCTTCCAGGTGTCATTGGTCCAACCACATCGGGCAAGCTGCTGCTTACTCCACTTGGGCATCCGAGGGTAGAAGGCGCAAACCCCCGCCTCATTGCACTTCATCCCATAGAAGGTTCTGAAGAGCTGGAGGCTGTAGACCCACTTCTGTCGGAAGCAGAGAACTTGAAAGGCGTTCCAGAGGCGGATGGCATGGGGAGAAAAGGTAGTGGGGTGCGTTATGTAATGATGGCACAGCTCGACCAGATTACCACAAAAGGGGAATCTGATCCCCGCTGATACCTGCCCCGTAGAGACAAATACCTCCCCTTCCTGGGGACGAGTAACCTCAGGGTTACTCGAGGGGCGAGGCCAAGGATATGGGAATCGGGGTTCCCAGGTAATAGTGATACAACCCTCTCGGAGGGCTGCATCATAAGCAGTATTGGAGATCTCATTCAGAGCATAGTCAAAGTTAAAAGGTTTTCTCCCCTCAGAGCTGGAACCGCTGTCTGAAAAGCAACCATGGCAAGAAAAATACAGTGGGACTCTGGGAAAGCTGTAAACAAGGAAAAGACGAACAAGCAACAAAGGGAATCCCTTACCAGACATGATGAAGTAGAGGTTGAGGAGATGAACGAAGCGTCGCCGGAAAGATGATCGGAGAAACTCCAAAGACCTTCGAAATCACAGAGCTTGGAATCGCAGAGAAATCGCAGAATTCGAAGACGGTAAAAGTTAAATTATGACCATGGCTAGGGTTTTATAGTCGAAGAAGACGGTTGAAAGGACATTTCGATCCGAGTCGTGGAAGTCGAAGAGTCTTAATCTGGACCGTTGAGATGAAACGTGCAGAAGGACAACAGATGTAATGATGAAACGGCCTGAAAAGCACTTTTTAGAAAAGGACATGCGCGAAAAATCAGGCATGTGGGCTGAAAACGTCGCTTCATTATCTACTGCATTTAATGAACCAGGGAACCGAGGAGACCCCTAGGACTTAACAGTTATCTACAAAACATTGAGGAAACGTGAAGGAGAAGACTGATAATTGAGTAACTGAACCAAGGGAAAGATCCCCGATTCCAGTATCGGAAGATCGGGAGTTGGAAGACACGACGAACTAAAAGTCCCTCATGTCTTGGGGGCAAATGATGGGTTCGACTATAGCCGTCAGGCCCTTTAACGGTGAGGAAACGGCAAACAGGCCCACCAGGCCCAAAATGAAGGTCAAGATGACCTAGGAGAAGGGTCCCGACGATGAAAGGTCCCGACAGAGTCGGTTCCGACAGATGAGCTGGAAGCTCCCGATGAGAAGCCTTTAAGTAGGCCCCGATGATGAATCCCTAAGAATGATTGGCCCTGTCACGATGACGAGGGGCCCTGAGCGGTGACACAACGAGATAACTCTGGAGTCTCCGACGGGAGTCGGGACTCGTTACCAGAGGATAAGGCCAGGATACGCGGGGCGTGGACAAGATACGTGGAACGTGGTTAAGATACACGGAGCGTGGCCGAGATACGCGGGGCGTGGCCGAGATACATGAGATCATGGCCTAGATAGGCGGGATCACATCCGAGATATGCGGGATACGGGCTAACCACCCCCAACGGTTCACCAGGTACCTGAGGCATCTCTTCGCCTATAAAAGGGCAAGAGATCACCTCAGAACACTTACGTTGAAATACATACTCTGAGATATTTGCTTGCCAGTTCGTATTGAGCACTCATTTAAGCATCGGAGAGGGATTCTGGGTCACCGCCCGGTCTATCCCCTCTTGCAGGATTGCGTGGAGCGAAGGAGCTAGGATTGCCGTCAAAGTCCGTACCGGAGTTCCACCGTGATCCAACAGAACTCAGAAGAAGCACAAGCACGAATGCGCCTTGTATCCGCAAGGTATTACAACCGCCAAGTCAAGGAAAGGCAATTCCACATAAAAGAACTAGTACTCAGAAAGAACGAGTTCTCACACTTAGACCAAGTCAGAAAGTTATCTTCAAAGTGGGAAGGGCCGTATAAGATAGCATCAGTTCCATACGCAAATGCTTACCGCATAGAGGATGGGGATGGGTATATCTCCACAAACACCTTCATTGGGGAACACCTAAAGAAGTACTACGTCTAAGAAGACAGCACAAGCAAAAGACCATATCCTTGAAGTTATTTCAAGTCGTTACATATAATTGTTTAAGTTTTCCAAAAACAACTTTTGAGAAGGAGAACTCAAGAAGTTACTCCAACTCTACAAGTATCTTTGATTTCCTCCAAAGGGTGTCTTGATCCACCCAAGGCATCCCATGTGTACAAAAAACATGAATGCTCCTAAGGGAGTAGGAGTTACTCAAAAAGTATTTTCCAATGAATGCGGTGATATAATCATTGAGTTATCCTTACACAGATATGACATCAAGTCAACAACACCTTCAACGCCACCAAGAGCGTATCTTGAGAGTAGTTCTAAAACTACGAACCCTGTGCCCTCCGGGAGCCTATCCCGCGAACAGATTCGACGCCCCCAAGAGCGTATCTTTAGAGTAGTTTTTATACTACGACCTTCGACGCCCCCAAGAGCGTATCTTGAGAGTAGTTTTTATACTACGACCTTTGACGCCCCCAAGAGCGTATCTTGAGAGTAGTTTTTATACTACGACCTTCGACGCCCCCAAGAGCGTATCTTGAGAGTAGTGTTCATACTACGACCTTCGACGCCCCCAAGAGCGTATCTTGAGAGTAGTTTCTATACTACGACCTTCGACGCCACCAAGAGCGTATCTTGAGGTAGATTTCAAACTACCAGATTCGACGCCCCCAAGAGCGTATCTTGAGGTAGATTTCAAACTACCAGTTTCGACGCCCACCAAGAGCGTATCTTTGGTCTAACTACTGGTGCCCTCCGGGAGCGTATCTCGTGAACAGTTTCGACGCCCACCAAGAGCGTATCTTTGGTCTAACTACTGGTGCCCTCCGGGAGCGTATCTCGTGAACAGTTTCGACGCCCACCAAGAGCGTATCTTTGGTCTAACTACTGGTGCCCTCCGGGAGCGTATCTCGTGAACAGTTTCAACGCCCACCAAGAGCGTATCTTTGGTCTAGCAGTACCGTATATACCATTTAAAGGGTATCAGAAGAGATCATTGCACCATACTAAGAAGGATCCCATGAGAAAATAATTGCAAAGTAAGATTGTAAGAAGAACACATAATGTTTTTTCTTGATGAAATAGCAGGTATGACGATGAAGGAAAACACCAAACAACGCAAAGAAGAGGAAGCATCAGAAAGGGAAGGATCCATAACCAAAGAACTATACATAAAGGCACGAGAGATTATCATGAAAAGGGGAGATAAACACCCCACATGCATGCCATAAGTAAAGACACAAGTGTCAAACAAAGATGGAGAAACTAGGAAATGTGGAGTTTCGAACTCTAAAGACAAGCATAAAAAAGCTAGAGACCAAAAAGGAGAAATACGACCCAAAATAAGAAGAACCTCAAGCCACAAACTCGCGAAACCACCACAAGAGATGGGTGTACTACTTCCTCATCTTGGCAATATGCCTAACAGCGAAGTCAGACAAATCACCAAGCTGGGAAAAAGGAAAGTCAGGAGCAATCATGTACATATGCTCAAGAATCGCCTTCAAAGAAATACGCTTATCCACAGAGCAGCGAACATCGATAGCAGCCTGATAAGAGGAGGAAGCCTTATACTCAGCGATAGCACACCCTTTCTCCTCCACACGAAACATCTCCTCGAGGGACACCAACTCAGCAGCCCGAAGTACTTCATCGCGATAAGACTTTAGTCTTAAAGTTTCAATCTCTTCTTTAAGAAGGGCAATACGACTCTCCAAATCTCGGCACTGCAAATCTTTGATACGACTACGCTCCAAACAGCTAACAAGCTTAGAATTAAGGGAGACACAAATGTCCTCGTGCACCTTCTTCTCCTCAGCAAGATCAATAACAAGGGTGGACAAATTAACAAGGTCGGCAATACCCTGCGACAAAAACAAAGGATGAGACAGATAAAGCAAAAATGAAATGTCCTAAAGGATAACACGGTTAAGAAAAGTTACAGAAGCATAGCGAGCCAACACATCATGGGCCAATTCATAGGCTGCCTCCGACCCCTTAGAAGGGGGCACACGATCAGCAGGAGGAACAGCAGACTGCAGAACACGAACTCCAACCTCAGGAGTTTGTAAAGAAGATTGATTGTCAAAACGAGCCCCACGCCCATAATAAGGCGCCCACTCAGACCCAACAATTCCATCAACAGGAGGACGAGACAGCTCCTTTCGACTCAGACGCGGAAGACGAAGTCTACCTACAACAAGATACGGAGTAAACACAATTATACACTAAGGAAACTCAGACATTCGAGGACTTACCAAACAAGGAAGAAGGAAAAGATGGCTCCCGGACCCTCGATTGGGGGGCATCAATATAGAAAGAAGATGGTACCCTAACATCGCCACCGCCCTTACCTCCAACTAGAGGACACCTCCCCGCACCATAAAAAACCGATCTTTTTGCAATCGAAGGTCCGGTCCCGGAGTTAACTACTCCCACCCGTACTGGCCTCTTACTCCTCATCAATCACCGGGGAGATCTGTTGATCGAAAAAACGCAAGCTTAGCCCAAGGAAAACAGAAAGCGGACAGTGGACACAAGATAAAACTCATTTTCCTAAAAAGACGAATACAAAGTCAAAAGGTAAGAATAGAAAGATGATATGGGAAGACCCCACTGGCCAACAAGCAGAGGCAGGAGGCAAGGGGAGATAGTCATAATCCCAGTATAGAAGACCCCACGCGCCAGCAAGCAGAAACACGGGGGCAAGAAGATGAAAAGAGGATGAACCAAACAGGACTATATCACCATGAAGACCCACAAATCAAAACGAGACAAGTAAAGAAACAATCGACAAGTAAAGAAACAATCGAGGGAGAGGCGGGATTACGTCTCCCAAAAGCAACGCTTACACAAAGCAAAAGGCACGTACCTCAATACGACACGCGTCCCAAGAAGCGAATCCAACCAAGGATCATAACTGCCTAAAAGAAAAGGAAAAGAAAAAAGGACGACGAGAATGAGGTAATCACTTACCCCTTTTATAGTACAAGAGAATAGGGTTTTTTCTAAAACCGCCAAATCGACACCGTTGATATTTAGGAAGGAAAAATTCAAGGGTCAGATTTAAAAACTGATACCCCTAGTTCCCATTAACCGCGGTTAACTCACACCTACCACATTTAGTACTCTATGGGTTTATTTTTAAGCATCCCATACTTAGAAAAATTTTAGACCAAAATTAAAAATTTTCTCCATTTAGACTTACCCCGACACGAATTTGAAGCATGGTCTCGTTTAGCTGTACCCATGTTACACCCCCATGCGAGCATATATTTTTCAAGTATACGCCCATGGCGGGGATAGATTTATTATTTCCATCTCAGACGGACACGTGCTTGGACACGTGTCCGTGCTATTCTGACGTTTGCAATTCCTCTATCTTATAAGGCAGGGGGCAGGGTCAGAGACACACATCCATGGGTAAGTAAGTATTCCGACAAAAGGTAAAATCCCGGTTTCAAATTGCGCGTGTCATACCATCCTAAAAATAGAGTCAATCAAGGGTCAGGCCATTGGTTGACTCGGGGGCATGTGATGGATATACGCCCAATTTGAACCCGTTGACTTCCGAATCGCCCTATTTTGATCACCCCGTTAATGATTATAAATCGAAACTTCGACCCAAACACCCCGCGGAAACACCAACGGTCCGGACGAGGCCAAAATACTCATCCGGACTGAGGTAAACTCACCTAGGAGAGGTCGGGTGGCCACACACGACCTCCCCTAGGGGAGATCGGGTTGGCCCACCCGATCTCCCCTAGGGGAGATAGGGTTGGCCCACCCGATCTCCCCTAGGGGAGATAGGGTTGGCCAACCCTATCTCCCCTAGGGAGGGGTTGGGTGGCCACACCCAACCCCTACCCTTGGGGGTCGGATTTTCCTCCCCCCAAGGGCCCCGACACCATTTTTCGACTCCCATACTCGGTTTATTTCCGCCAACCTTCTCCGTGCCTTAAGGTCTTAATTACGTGATTAAGGTCTAATTAATTGTGTTTAAAGGTTAACGATGTCATTAAGTCACCTTAATGACACCGTTGCCTATAAATACAACTCTCCCACCATTCATTTGAACATCTTGGCAAAGTGCATAATTTAGCTCTGACATCTCTCTAGTTTTATCTCTCTACAAATACCGTACTGACTTAGGCATCGGAGAGGGTACATCAAGCACCACCCCCCCCTCCGTGCTTGGTATTGCCCCTCTTGCAGGGCGAGAAGAGAAGAGAAGGCAAAGAACATAAAGATACAGGCTAGGACGACAAGACTCAAGAACACCGAATCCGCAATATCTCCAGTGAGGAATAAGGTTTAGGTCGACCGCCCGTTGACCTGAAACTTAGAACCTAACAGGGGTCATATCCATCAATAAGCCGATTTGCTATTTTAGTTTGTTCATCATTAGTTGTATTTCTATTTCTTGCTCAGTTATTTTTGTCTTCTTTGTTTGGGTCGCATCTGTTCTACTTGTTCGGGTATTGGACGTCAACCAATACTTCCGGAGCAGTTACGGACTCATTGGTAGATTGTAATAGTCTTTTTAATTCAATAAAATCGGCACACTTGAGATTAAAAAAAAATTAAAAAGATACCAACAAAAAAATTATTTTCTCACTGCTTAATTTAAATGATTGTATATAACATTTAATTATAATAACCTTCATCTTTTAGTGTTTATTATAAGTTTTGTAATTTAAAAAACTTTCAAAACTAATTTAAACAATGGTCAATTTGATTTAAATTAGTGTATATAAAAGTTGAATTATAATAAACATATATTTTTTAGAGTTCACCATCCCCTATAATAACCATTTATATTTTAGAATTCATTAAGTCATATAGATTTTTAGAAAAAAAATCACAATATTAATTTTAAAAAAATGTAGTTTTATTTAAATTAGTGGATATAACATCTAAATTATATTAATCATTTATCGTCTAGGTTCACCTATCCCTATAATTTTTTAGAAAATTTATCAAAATTAATTTAAATTAGTGCTAATAATTTATTTATTTTACAAAAAAATTATGGGCTTGGTAAACTCTATAGGATAAATAGTTATAATTAAAATGATATGCAGACATCCAAATTAAATTGAAACAGTTAGAAAAAAAAAATGATTGTTGGTAATTTTTTAAAATTAAAAAATGTTACTTTTTGTGTTTTTTTATAATATATTACTTCTTTCTCAAATGAAGAAAGAGTAAAAAAATTAAAAAAAAAAAAAGAAGATAAATACGGGTGTCTTAGAAAAATTCCTCCCTTAAGCTCAAGTTCACGACGCCTACACCACAGCCTGACCGCCACCGAGCTCCGTCGCCGGAGCCCAATCCCAGCTGCAGACCAGAAGCTTCCCTCCGCCTCAGCCCCGCCGCGCCAGAGCAGCTACTTCCCCGTTCCGCCTGGTTACACCGTCCTCCGTGACCACGCTGCTTGATTTGTCTGTGGTCATCCTCGATTTCGGTAGCCCTGATTCTGACTGTCGTTGCTCCGACCTCTGACCGTCGCTGCTCCGACATCCGACCGTCGCTGCTCCGACATCCGACCGTCGCTTCACTCGTTTGAAACCTTAATTTCTGATTTTGGGGGAATTTCTTATAGTTCGTTACTGGCCAAGCATTTGATAAACTCATCATAGCATAGCACCGGTGTCATGATACCCCTTCAGCCGTCGGCGTTCTTTTGTCCGACCGGAAATGTCAGGTATGGTATTCAATCTAGACCAGGTCGGCCGCCCGACATCTCCGTCTCTTCGGATGCGTCTGGTGGCATCCGCAACTCCCGATACCGACCTTTCCCCAAACCAGTTGTGGATAGCTCAAATCATCAGCCATCAGCGTTCTTTGGTCCAACCGGAAACGTCCGGTATGGGATTCAGTCCAAGCCAGGTCGGCCGCCTGACAGCTACGCCTGACAGCTACGCCTCTTAGGATGACTCTGGAAATGCTCGCTATGAATCTATCCCCATGGGGGCATCCAAACCGTTGTACGTGCCTCCCCATAGAGCTGCCATCCTTGAATCCACCATGTATCCGACGAACTCAGAAACGCCGACTTACGCTGTTTTAGTAGCACCGCGTGTTCCACCTGGCTTCAAACCGCTTAACACGCCTGCGGAATTCGTCTTCAAGGCTATCAGATCTGTGCCTCTCTGCCTCTCCTCTCGACAGCGACTAAGGGCTGCTCGAACGCTCAGGTATCAGTCTTACCCATCTAGAAAGGCTAAGCAAGTAAATTGTATATGTAAGGGACCAGTTGCCTT
Organism: Clarkia xantiana subsp. parviflora; assembly: GCA_036873135.1. Lineage (NCBI taxonomy): Eukaryota > Viridiplantae > Streptophyta > Magnoliopsida > Myrtales > Onagraceae > Clarkia > Clarkia xantiana. Next base: position 18,293,216 of record JAPTYO010000001.1, read on the forward strand.
AATACAGGGAAAGCCTAAGATGCATGTTGAATTAGTGCAAGTCCAAATACTAGACGTCCTGACTATGAATTTCTCCTCCTTATCGTTGGAGGACTTACCGTCGGATGTAACTGTGGATAATGTACAACCAGATGATGTCAATATGGGCAGTTCGGTAGAACTTCTTGCCGCAGCTGGCCATGAGCTACCAAACACAATTGTGGTGCACCGTACAGGCATTGGTACTCTCTATCCGGTCTCCCTGACCACCTCAATTTTGACACTCTTACCTTGGTTTGTATTTTTGCCACTCAACCATACACCTCATTGCCCTCCCTTGGACACTCATTCGGTTAGTAATCCATACCGTCTGAGGACTTTGTGTCGTACCAGTGCATATCATCCTTCTGTCACTATTTCTAATGATTTTGTGATACATGATGCTTTGTTGTCCGCGGATATGTCGTCCCGACATATTCCGCCATCCCAATGAATACCCTAGTGTGAAATTGTCAAGGCATTGGAAGAGCCTTGACAATGAGTCACCTGCAATTTCTTGTGGGTGTATGGAAACCCCAAATTATCTTCCTTTCCGAGGTCAAGTCAAATTTACCTCGCCTTACCTCTACTGTTACGCGTTTAGGATTTCAGTATATTATAGTCCAACCCCCCTTGGACACACGTGGTGGCCTTGTCCTTGCTTGGCGAGATATAATTTCACTTTCGGTGATTGTTCAGTCGGATCACTTTTTTCACTGTCTCTTCTATACTAGCCCTACTTCTCAACCGTGGTATGCTACGTTTCTCTATGCTCCTTTCAATTTCAGCGATAGACCGTCCTTTTGGTCTAAACTTCAGGCCCTTCAAAATGATCGCTCTTCAAAGTGGGTTCTTATTGGGGATTTCAACGATATATGGCACTCGTATGAAAAGGAAGGTGAAAATCCCGTCGAATAATCGTATCTTACAATCTCACCAGTGGTCTGACAGCTTAGACCTTGTTGACATAGGCTTTTCTGGGTCACCTTTCACGTGGTGGAATCGGCGATCGGGAAGACATCTTATTCGAGAAAGACTGGATCGAGCCCTTTGCACCTTGGATTGGCGTATTCTCTTCCCCGATGCTAGGTTGTCTCACCTTGAAATGGTAGGGTCTGATCACTGCCCGATTGTGCTTCAAACTTCTGATATAAATATTCATTCCCGAACCATATTTCGTTTCGAACAAATGTGGATTTTTCATGAAGATTTCTTGCCGTCCGTTCGCTCCTCTTGGAATAGAGCAGTACATGGATCACCCCAGTTTACACTTTCTCTAAAATTGAAACGACTAAAGTTTTCATTGAAAAGATGGAGCCATGATGTGTTTGGGAACTTTAAAAATGAGATCCGATCTACTCTGGCTCTGATCTCAATGCAGCAGAACATGTCTCCTCTTGATCCACTTATCTCGACCTTGGAATCTAGACTTGAAGAGTTGTATCATCGACAAGAAATACACTGGCGACAAAAATCGAGACAACTTTGGCTAACTCAAGGGGATAGTAATACTAAATTCTTTCATGCATCTGTTGTTCTTCTTCGGGCTCGTAATCGTATGGATTGGTTGCTTGATGATTCTGGGCTCTGGCTCACGGAGCCCCATGATATTCAGGCTCATATTGTGAGCTATTTTTCACACGTTTTTCAAGCTGGAGCTGTCCCTTTGGAGTATTCATTACCAAATCTTTTGGCGAACCGGATCATTCCAGCTCGACTATTACACATGGGGGCGACAGTCACACATCATGAAATTATTTCCGCCTTCAATGACATGAATCCTGAGAAGGCTCCTGGACCGGATGGGTACAATGGTAAATTTTTCCATGCAACATGGGAAATCGTTTCCCCTACGGTGCTTGCTGCTATTCACTCATTTTTTAGATCGGGTCATCTGTTGAAAGAGTTGAATCACACCCATATTTTCTTGATTCCCAAGGTGGCACATCCACAATCTTTAACTGAATGGCGTCTGATTAGCCTGTGCAATATTACGTATAAATTGATCTCTAAAATCCTTGCTAATCGTCTTCGTGTATTACTGCCTACCGTTATTTCTCTTTTTCAGAGCGCTTTCATTTCAAAGCGGCTTATATCGGATAATTGCCTCCTCGCTCAGGAGGTTCTTCATGTCATGAAAAGACGTCGGGTTGGCAAGGTTGGCCTTATTGCTCTCAAACTCGATATGATCAAAGCATATGATCGGTTGGAATGGCCATTTATTAAAAAAGTCATGATAGCGATCGGTTTGCCACTGCGCTTCCAGGATTGGATCATGGAGTGTATTACATCAGCTTCCCTCGCAGTTCTTATCAACGGCCAGCCCACTTCAACTATTCCTTCTTCTAGAGGGTTGCGCCAAGGTGACCCCCTGTCTCCTCTTATATTCATTCTTTGTGCGGAGGCGCTATCGGCTAGATTATCTTTGGCTCAGGAAGAATGTACTATCCGAGGTATTAAGCCGGGATCGGACTGTTCCCCGATCACACACCTGTTTTTCGCAGATGATAGTTTCATTTTCTTTGAAGCCTCTGCTTCTAGCATTGCTGCAGTTCGACGAATCCTGGATGACTATGCGTTGGAATCAAGTCAAATTGTCAATTACGCGAAATCTAGTGTCCGTTTCAGTACGAATGTTTCAAAAGACGATCAGGTGCGCTATCAAAATCTGTTGGGTGTTCGCAGCATGAACGATGCTGACCTTTATTTGGGCCTCCCCATTGATTGGACAGCTCAAAAAGGAGGTTGGGGTTCGTTTGGTTGATAGGATCTCATGACGTATCCAAGGATGGATGGGCTCGTTACTTTCCCCGGCAGGTAAAGCAATCCTTATCCAAAGTACAATCGCATCTATTCCAACATATGCTATGTCATGTATTCAGATTCCGCTATCTGCCATTGATAAGATTGAGCAACTTATTCGAGCCTTTTTTTGGAAGACCACGACCAATAAAAGAGGGATCCATTGGGTAGCTTGGGATACACTTATCGCCCCTAAGCGAGAAGGTGGACTGGGTCTACGAGACTTACGTTCCTTCAATAAAGCGCTTCTTCTTAAACAATTTGGAGAATATTAACGTCTCATTCGTCCTTATGGGCACTTTGCATGCGCACAAAGTACTTAGCACATGAACCTTTTAGCAGCACTTATGCTTCCTCTTCTCACTCTCTTCCGTGGAGAACTCTTTTGGCCTTAAGACCACAACTCTTCCAAGGGAGTCGATGGCGTATTGGTACTGGTGCTTCGGTGAATTTCTGGACGGATCCATGGGTATCTTTTCCTCTGGGCGTCTCAAGATTCTGACCCTCGACCACTCTCCGTTGATCAACTTATCGATAACACAACACGCACTTGGAAGGTCTCCACCTTGAATGCTATCCTCCACCCAGTCGCTTCTTCGGCAATTCAGGACATACCTCTTGCTTTGTTTCCCCATGCAGATAAGCTCCTTTGGAATCATACGCGAAAAGGCGTTTACTCTGTTAAATCCGGATACCACCACTTCTGCTTAATCAAAAAAGCAGTCCCAACTTGCCCCACCACTTCACCCCCTAGGATTGCGAGTCCTAATTTTTGGATGATACTCTGGAATCTCAGGGTGTTTCCTAAAATTAAGATATTCATCTGGAAGGGATGTGTTAACGGCTTACCACTCGGTTCCTCCCTCTCTATCTGTATTCGACAGGCAAATCCGTTTTGTTGTTTTTGCAATCGATTCTTTGAATCATGGGATCACTTGATGTGGTCGTGCCCATTCACTGAACGCGTCTGGTTTGCTAGTCCCCTAATGGTTCGACCAAGTCGCTTGAAAATCACTCGGGCTCAACTTTGGCTCGCACTCGAACATGAATCTTTAGATAAATAGGCTAGGGTCGATTTGATAGTGCAAAAGTGTATTATTATGTAATCTGTTTGGTTAGAACGTAATAATGTGATTTTTCATAATAGGGTCCCGTCTGTTGAGTCTGTAATTTCTCGCTTTCATCTAGTTTTTGCTGATAATTTGGTCGTTGTTAATTATGATCGAGTACCTGAACGACCCCCGCTCCCAGGAACCTCCCTTTTCGGAAGGTCTGTAGGAGGATCTCCGGAACCACACCGCCCTTTTGGTTGTATTTTATCTGACGGAGTCGTGCACGACAAATCTGGTCTTTTATTCGGGGCAGCAGTGTTATTGTCGGAAGGCGGGCTCTTAAGGGGAGTGGCGGTGCACTGTTTGAGTGGATCTGATCCACTGTTGGCAGAGGCTCTAGCTGTTAGGGCAGGATTGCTTTTACAGCAAAGGTTTCCGGATGTTGGCCACCTATGGACGGACTCAGAAGTTTTGTTGTCACATATTAATGCACCAGATTCCTGCCCTACCTTGCTTTTTTCGGTCTTTTCAGATATTGTTCATCTTATTACTTCTGGGTCTGTTTCGGTTAGCTTTAAGCCTAGAACCTTTGTCTCGGTTGCTCATCAGCTAGGACATAAAGCAGCACGGGAATGATTGACGGGCCTTTGGGTGGGCTCGGACATTCCTTCTCTTTTGTTTTCCTAGAGACCTCTTTGTTTGTATGTGTATGTTTTAATATATATGAAGTCCACTGTTTAACAAAAAAAAATACGGGTGTCTTAGCACTTAGCAGTTATTAGTTTAGTAGAGAAGAGAGAGGACTTGGTCGAGGCCCTTAGAGAAGAGAGAGGACTTGGTCGAGGCCCTTTCCTCCTAATCTACCTCTTTTGTAACTTCGAACTGGTTTTAATATATGTTTCCTTCACCAAAAAAAAAAAGAGAGGAGTTGGTGTGGGGTCCATACGTCCAGTGTGATGGAGACTGTGAGAGAAGGCGAGAAAGTATTTAATCCGCCAATCTCGAAGTCTCTCATCCAATGGCTGAAAAATAGAGTTTATTTAAACTCTGTTAGCATGTGGTGACGTGGCGCCGTATAGTAGCCTGTCAATATTAAGAAAATTACCTAACTTAATTAGGTAATTGTCACATTAGGTTAATTGGGCCAATACCAAATCCCTAATTGACATGGGAGACCCAAAATTGGGCCTCCCCCTTAATTAACATGGTTCGGCCGAACCATGTACCACATTGGATGGAGTGGACTTTTGTCCACTCCACCAATGCTATATATAGGGGGTCTCCTAGGGGGTTTAACACATCAATCAAATTAATAAGTCCCTCCATTGAGGAACTTGAGAGAAACCCTCTCACCCTTAGTTGAGATTTTCGGTGTACATCAGTCCGAAGTTCTGTCCCCGTTGAAGAATCGATCAGAGGTTTTGCTGTGGAGCTTGTACCGCGTAGGAATTCTTCTCACGAAGAACTTGTACGGGTTCCGACCGGAGGATCAGAACTCCCTCCACAACGTTCTTGGGCAGGAAAGCTATTAAGGTATGTGTACATTATTCCGCTGCGTAATTAGATTACTTACTAGTACACGTTTAGCATTCCGTAGTTTTACGTCCCCGTAATCCAACAGTGGTATCAGAGCAAGGTTTAGGAGTTCTTGAAATTTTTGATAAACAGATGTTCCTGAAATTTTATAAAAACCGAATTTTATACATCATGAACACCGAAAATTTAAAACTTAATTTCATGACTTTGATCTTTAAAAACTTAAAATTTTCGAATTATACATGTTTTTTTAAAGATTGGTGCCGAGATTTTTGGTTTAAATTTGAGTTTGATGTTAATGATCTTCAAGAACACGATGAGTTTTATCAAGAACACTTTTTTGGATTCATGATTATAATAGTGTTTGATCTTAAAATTTGACAATTTATCCAAGTTTTGGTGTTTTAGCCGAAAACCCTAGTAAATTATTAGGTAAATTTTTTAATTTCTTAGGGTCCAAATAAGCAAAATTCGGCCGGCCACCCTAGGGATATAGTTTGCCATATTTTAATTTTATTAAAAGGTAACTATATATCTATTAGTTGGAAAATATGGATAGGTTCACAATATAATATTGAAACATATATTAACTATCAATATATATAGCTAAAATCTAGGGATTAATATATATTGATAGATTTAATTGCCATAAAATATTAAGAAAATATATTGTCTATATATATTTTAATCCCTAGAGATATATTTGACAATAATTATATATATATATATATATACATATATATGTGCCGAAATTTTTATATATATATGTATATTGTTGATTGATTTACATCTTATAGATAAAATATTGACAATATTTATATATATATATATTTAAATATGTGCCGAAATTATATATATACATTAGAAATATTGAAAATTATTTTATATAATTAATATTTCTTGGTGGCTAAGTTAAGTTTTTAGTTGGATTTTAAAACCCTACTTAGCCCACAAGATATATTTCGGCCGAACCTTATGGGTTTATTGGGCCGGTCCAATTTGCAAAACCGGATCGGGTTAAACCAATCCGGGTTTTCTTAATCGGGTGGACCTTTTTCGGGTCAGGTCAAACCGGAGCAATTAAGTAAAACCTAACCAAACTGGTTTTGAGTGATGAACAGAACCGCAATCTTATTTTATTGAACCGTTTCGGACCAAACCAGATTTTTTAAAATTGGACCGACTCAGACCGGATTTTAAATTGGACTGAACCAAATTTTAAAATTTTTTCGTAAATTTTAAATGTTCAATAAAATAGGATGTCAAATTTTAAATCCAAAATGTAACCTAAACAATGCTCTTAGGGTTTACGTTTTAACACGTTTGCGGATAAAACCCTAATACCTGGTTATGATTATGGGGATGGAACTCGGATATGCATGTTTTTGGGACTGGATTAAATTAGTGGGTTGAATTGCAATTGTTTACTTTCTGTAACATATATTAGAACTGTCGTATTGACTTAGTCAAGCTAGTTGGATAACAAATTGCGAGCATTGAGCTCTGGGATTTAAATATATGGTATGTGCAATAAGGTAGACATGCTATGCTGATTGAAATTGCCTAGAATCCATGTCTAGAAATTTCCCATGATTGATTGTAAGCATGAATTGCAAGTCAGCCCCTAATATTTTCAAAACTGAAAATACCAGTCGCCAATTATGCATAATGTATGCGGAAGTTGCATGTTTTGACACGTATGCTAGAATTTTCATGAATGAAAGCATGTGGTAATTTACTTTAAGTAGAATTATGTATGCTAAGGAACATTAGACGCATGACGCGTAAGCATGTTCTTTTGGTTTGTTCGATGTTTATGGCGTGATATAGTATTATGCATGCGTAAATTATCGGATAATTTTTACAAAATCAAAAAGGGCCATGGGAAAGCCAAGATCAGATATGCTTATTTGAAAATTTCCGTTCCGGTAATTTGCAATACAATAACTGTTTTCAAAAGACCGATCTATTGGATTGAAGACGACAATAGTGTGAACTCTTTCATAACACCACCCCCTTTCCCTCGGTTTACTGGCGGTCGATTTGGTTTAGTGACTGAAGGATCACTATTCGTCGTATTCCATCTTAATAGATAATCTGATGTTTGCAATTCTTTCAAAATGTTGTTGTCTCCCTAACTTTGCATAATTATCAATGTGTTAGTATCGATGGCTGCAACTAGCAATGTCATTTCCTAGTTGAACAAGGGAATAAGGTTGAATAGTAGTAATTATAAGATATGGAATAAACGAGTTAATATGATAATTTCTGAGATAAGAGGATTGGATCATTTGACCACAAAAGAGACAAGGCCTGAGGGAAACCTCACGGAAGAGCAAAAGACATTCTATGATGAATGGGATGTCAAGGATCATGATGTTTGTTCCACCTTGTTATCTATGCTGGAAGATAATATTCTCTATAGGTTTGATCATTTGAGAACTACCAAAGACCTCTGGGATGGTCTTAAGGCAACATTCGGTGTTTACACCATAGCCCAAAAGCGATCGCTATACATCGCTCTTGACTCCTATAAAATGAATCCCAAGCATACGATGAAGAATCACGTTATGCATGTGTGTAACTTGATCGCTGAACTCAAGGAAGAAGGTGAAAATCTGTCTGAGGAACAACAGATCAATTACATGATCTGCTCTTTGTCCGACTCTTGGAACATCATAAAAATGAGCCTTATCCATGCCACCCATCTCGACACCCTCGAGAAGGTGCAACTTCATCTTGAGCTGGAGGAGGATAGACTCAGGGCTGAAAAGTCTAGGTCTGAAATGCATATTGCATCCTCCGCACCAGCTGAACGAAAGGGGAAGCGCAAGAAAAAGGGTAAAAGTCCTCAGAATAAAACTGAGAAGTTTGTGGCAAACAAAACCCAGAAGAAGTTTAAACGCAAACAAACTGGTGGCAAGAAAAGGCAAATAAAACAAACACGAAAAGAGGAAACTCAAACGTGTTTTAGGTGTGGTGTAAAAGGACACCTGGCTGCTGCCTGTTCCAATCCTCCTAAGGTACGCAAAGAGAAAAGATGATGAAAATCATTCATTCTTTTCCGCTTCTTAACACTCGAAAGTAATTCATTTTCCTTTTGAATTACAGAACCGAGAAACAGAAGCAACGACCTGATCGAGGATGCCCCAGTAGAATAAAGATAGAATGAGAAATTTTTATCTTTAAAGTTTCTAAAACTTCTTGACTTTTATTTTAAGATACTCTCAAATAAGTTCCGTAAAGGATCATATTTTTTCTAAGTATTCGAGAATACTTAAGTCGAGTATTGAATTTATCATCGTTCGTTTTAATCTTATTATTAATGTTATTTAACACATTGCTAATACATCCTTATTTGCTATTGAGTACTCCACTAAATGATAAATTCCCCGGTTAATGTGCATGAAAAACCGATTTGATATTAAAAAAATGAAACGATTCAAAACCATGGGATAAAACTGATTTTCTGCGCCGTACGCACGTGTACCTCGAAATACGGAACACATCGTTTTAAAGTTTAATAATGAAGTGTTTTAATGTATGAATGCTAATTTTCGTTTATGATTCCTTGGAAATAACCCATTGATAACTACCATGGTTAGAAGTATGCTTTAATGCTACTACGATCAAGTAGTACATCAACTATAACATTAGGCATGAGCTCAAATGCATAGTCCATGAGGTGGATAAGTCTCTGGATGAGTTAATAAACGAAAGGAAGTAGTCAATAAAATGACACTCCCACTATAGGCCTTTAACGAAAAGTTTGGCTAAGCAACCATATTATTAAATACTTCAAGAAACATAGTTTAAAATTACATTATGTCAGAACTCAACATTAATTGTTCCTATGGAATGAATTAAGTTGATTTCATATTAATTTAAAACTATGTTCCAATAAAATCGGTTGGAACGTTACCTTAAAAGTTAAGAAATGATACGGGTGAAACCTTATCATAAAGTAGCATTATAAACAAGTATTTATTAAGAGTATGGTCTACTCTTAAAGAATACAAGTTTAAAAATTAGCTTGGATTAATGGTAACGTGGTCTAACATGACACGTTATAGAAATTTGAGGATGAACTTCCAATACTTTGCAGAACGAAACGAATTAAAGTACTGATCAGATTAAAATGGATAACGGTGATTCTCAGGTCCCACTTACTTCGAGTGGGAGAATGATATAGCATTCATTAATTTATTAGTGAATTACATGATAAATGATGATGGAAACGTCCTCATAATAAATCCAGTGGGAGGGCTCACTCCCCCTCACATAATCGTCACTAAATGTTAATGCGAATCAAGTCGGACCTGATAATCATAATGCTGAACCTTTGGATGAAAATCCAATAGTCGTCGCAACTGCCCATTATTCCTAGTGGGAGGAAATTACTAACTTGATTCCAGATCCTAGTGATCAAGGAATAAAACTCGAAGATAAAATCCCGAGACCAAGAGGACATCCTGAGAAAGTTGTAGACCAATGTTCTGGCACCGCCATTGTTCCCAGTGGGAGTAATGCTCCGAGAAGAAGCATTATTCCGAGTGGGAGTAACGATCAGACTTAAGATGAGATTATCGAGCCTAGACTTAGTCTAATGCAACAAACTTATTTTAAGAAGTATCCCATCAAGTGAGACATTCATTCACGAACCAGTGACGGTTCGGCAAGCATTGGAAGAACCTCAAACGTTGGAATGGAGGAAAACAATGGAGGATGAAAATGCCTAAATTAGAACGAAATCGATTTTGGTCTTCAGTTGATTTACCTGCTAACCACAGAGCTAGAAAGTGAAATTATATAATTCACTAATGATGGAAAATTTGAGTGGTGCAAAACTCGAACGATTGCGAAAGGATATATCCAAATTCATGGAGTGGACTTTGATGAAACATAATCACCAACTGTGCGTTACACCATAGTTAGGATCATCCTTGCCCTTATTGCAAGCCTCGATCACGAGCCTGCATCAAATGGATGTTAAAGACCCCATTTCTCCATGGAAACCCGGAGGAAAATATCTATATGGAGCAGCCAGATGGTTTTATTACTCCTGGCAAAAGAACGTAAAGTTGCAAACTCCAAATATCTATTTACGGTCTTAAACAATCGTCTCGGCAATGGTATCGCAGATTCCACGAGGAAATCGTCGGAAACGGATTTATGAATCTTCACGAAGATCCCTGCGATTACACCAAGACCTCCGGGTCTAAATATGTCATCATAACCTTATACGTAGATGACATACTCATTCCTGCAATTCCTGCAAACGACGTGAGTTTCATGACAAATCAAAGTCCTAGTTATCATCGGCATTTGAGATGAAAGACATGGGAGAGGCCACGTACATCTTAGGCATTAAAATTGCCCGAGATCGTTCCAACCGGAGATTGTGTCTATCTCAAGAATCATATATCAACAAACTGTTGAAAAGATTCAGAATGCTCGATGCTAAACCCGTGGATACGCCGGTTGTGTTCGGGTGCGCTCTATCGAAGCGTGATGGCCCGAAGAACCAGCTGGAGCGTGAATAGATGAAGAATGCAGAGTATCTAAGCATGGTAGGAAGTTTAATGTACGCCATGCTATGTACTCGGCCAGACATCTGTTACGCTGTGGGCCTAGTAGCAAGATTCCAATCAGATCCTGGCTATCAACATTTAAAGGTCGTAAAACGAATTATAAGATATCTGAAATGTACTGTCGACTATGTTTTGTGCTATAAGGGCAGCTAAATCGAATTGACTGGTTATAGTAACGCCGACCACGGTGGCGATCCGGACGATCGTAAATCCACCACGGGGGAGTTTTCCTCCTTGCTGATGCTGCCATATCATGGGTAAGCAAGAAGCAATCATGTGTCACGCTTTTCACTATGGAATCAGAATTCGTTGCCCTTTCTAAAAACGCACAAGAAGCAGTCTGGCTGAAAAGGCTTCTTATTTCATTAATTGGCACTGAAAAGAAGAGCAAACCTCTGAAGGTATACTCCGACAGTTAGGCAGCCGTTGCGGCAGTTAAGAATCCAAAGTACCATAGTAGGACCAAACACAATGATGTGAAATACAATTATGCCAAATCAGTTGTGGAAGACAATATAATCGCCTTAGAATACTTGTCCACAGACAGTATGGTCGCAGACCCATTGACTAAGCCATTACGTAGAGAAATTTTCGAAAAGCACGTAAAACTACTTGGATTACGTAGGGCTTGATAAGTGGCTTGTATGAGTGATGGAATTTTTGACATTTGAAATAATATTTCGATTGAATAAAAGAATTGCAAATTGAGTATATGATCTATCGACGTCATAATGATAAATAACATCAGATTTTTCAGTCTATAAACTAAGTCGTAGGAAGAAGTAAAACTCTTCCACCAAAACTATGTCGAATCTGAACCTTGCCTCGTCACACAGGCACGATCATCTTTTAGGAGAGGGGAACCTTTACCACAACAAGATTGGCTAAGAACCAGGGGATAAACCTGGTTAAACGAAATGATAACTTAGTCACGCTTAAAGCGTGACTTAATCTTCATTTTGTAAATAGCCGTGTTGGACTCTGTCCATCATAAAAATCACATTCAGGACCAGATGAAAGACTATGCGATAGCATGATTGACATATCCCACCCCTGGCTTGTCCAGGTGTGTTATCAACGCGTTCTTCATACTACGCGTGCCATGTTCGACCACGGGGTCATGCACGGTTGTGATAGCTAGAATCCTTGTGATTCAAAGGGCGCATACTTCTTCACCTTGAGCGTGTGATTGATCCCGGGTGTCTTATGAAGAGGCACCCAAAGTATCCTCTCGGACTCAGAACTTATACCTAAAGTCTAGCTCAATGTTCGCTTCCCGACGTACGAGCGTAGAGCCAAAGAAAACAGCCAAGTGACCACGTCTTGGAAACCGGTTGAGTTAGACTAAGGGTATAAGCTATGGGATGGTCATTTTTACCTATAATTCACCGACTCTTGTGTTCACAAGGTGGCCAGCAACCGAATATTAGTTGAAGGTTGTGAACACTTGTACGGATGCTCTGGAGAAGTATTCCTATGTGGAAAACTGGGCAATTGGAGAATTATCAGTTGACCTTGGATACAACGCGGTACATATTTTATTTTTGACAGGATTGATTTACGAAAGGGAATCAACGTTCTGCGGGCGCTACAACACTCCTAACAGATGAGTAGCACGATGCCCGTCGTATCCGCCAGTCGCACGTCAAACCTCTTATGAACTATTTGGAGACGGAGACAATGACTGAAGATTGAAATATTGATGCTAGTGGATAATAATACTTTAACAGACACCCTCCCATTCCGGTGAGTGGGAGCTGTTAGCATGTGGTGACGTGGCGCCGTAATTGGTAGCCCGTCAATGTTAAGGAAATTACCTAAGTTAATTAGGTAATTGTCACATTAGGTTAATTGGGCAAAGACCCAATCCCTAATTGACATGGGAGGCCCAAAATTGGGCCTCCCCTTAATTAACATGGTTCGGCCGAACCATGTACCACATTGGATGGAGTTGACTTTTGTCCACTCCACCAATGCTATATATAGGGGGTTTCTAAGGGGTTTAACACATCAATCAAATTAATAAGCCCCTCTATTGAGGAACTTGAGAGAAACCCTCTCACCCTTAGTTGAGATTTTCTGTGTACATCAGTCCGAGGTTCTGTCCCTGTTGAAGAATCGATCAGATTTTTTGCTGTGGAGCTTATACCGCGTAGGAATTCTTCTCACGAAGAACTTGTACGGGTTCCGACCGGAGGATCAGAACTCCCTCCCCAACGTTCTTGGGCAGGAAAGCTATTAAGGTATGTGTACATTATTCCTCTGCGTAATTAGATTACTTACTAGTACACGTTTAGCATTCCGTAGTATTACGTCCCCGTAATCCAACAAACTCGACCCTAATTTAGCCTTCTCCTTTATATTAAACTAATTTATTAATTATATTTATTAATATCAATTAATATAGATCGCATATATGTAATTATCTAATTGCATGTTTAGTACCACACTCCTCAAAGCTAAAAAACCGATCCGGACTTGAAATCGAACCTGAGTGGAAAAACCCACCTTAAAACAAGATCGAACATTTTCAGTTCGCACTACAAGAAAAGTCGGGTTTACCGACCGCTTAATTCCTGACCGACCCTTCAGTCAGAAATGTATTACCGATTTCCTTCAGATTACGTCTGATTTGACAAAAAAACTGCTCCTGACCTTTCTCTGACAGAGCTCTCCGACTGAATTGACCGGTAAGCAAGCGGTGGGTACGAAATGAAAAATACCCACTGGTACCTGACGCCCTATGCACGGTCGGACAATCCCAGACGCTTCTTTGACCGATTGACGAAGTCGAGCGGAAAACATATATTATTTTAATACGAAACGTATTCCCCACCGAGTTTATGCAACACCATTTCCTTCGATATTCGACGTTTTTGTTGAATTATCTTGCAGACACATCTCAGTTTGTTGTCAACATAGTACAAATAAGAAAATGTTAAGTATGTTTGTTTATCAAAGTCTCGGCATAACCTAACCTTGAGCAACAGGCTAAAGCAATTACTCGCATCTACCTCCTTCAGCTCCTTGCACAGCGGCTTCAACGCAGATTTTTCGGGCAATCTTGTTCGGTGGCCAAATTTGTAGCCTGTTTCCCCCATTCTGCACGTTCATTACAGATGACTGCAACAGTCAATTGGGCATTTCATCCTAAAATTGTAATACACTTATAGTTTTTGGGAACCAGTTCGTTGTTACACTGTCATAAATATATGTCTACGCATTCGATTGTAGGTACTTCGACGAGAAACATTTTGGATCGTGAGGCAGGGCCGATACAAAATGTGTTTGGCCTATGAGGTGGGAGGTTTTCCTGGTGGTTTTATTTAGGATGTGAAGTTGGAACAGAAAAAAGACTCCCACAATGTGATCACCAGTTGCAGCTTCACCGATGGTTGGGACTAGTTCGCACAGGATGTCTGCCTAAAGACTGGAGATACGATCTTCTTCAAACTGATCGAAGAATATTTGTTGTATGTTGAAGTGTTTCATCAATAGGGTATTTTCAAAGAAGAAAATGTAGCTATGGAAAACAGTTCATCTAGTGAGGAGGAAGAAGTTTCACCCGATGTCTTAAGTTGTATATGTGACGGTGGTGGTGAAGACAACCGCGGTCGTGATTGCAACATCAAATTAACCGGTAGCAAGTCAAGCTGTGTAAGTTCCATATGTAATCTCATCTCGCGTTTCTTTAGACGATTATGAAGTGTTCATTTATTATTATGTGTTTGTATACATATTGAAAATTTTGTTGGACTGTGCAGCCTATTCCAAAGAGGTTTGCTTTTTTAAAATCGGCTAGACTGCTCGAGTGAAGTGGAGATTGTAGATCTTGTTGGAAGGTTGTGGAAAGTAGAGGTTGAAACAACACCTGCTAAGCACATGTACAATCATCAACCGGTGCGTGAATGTCCTCTACGATACCGGTTTAAGAAAAGATGGAGGAATTTTTACATCGCTAACAAATTATGGAATGGCCAGTGCATTCACTTTGAGGTTTCTCCTGAATATAATCTGAGTGCCACCATATACTAGCGGTTGATATATGGTATGTTTGTGGTGTTGTAGTTTCTGTGTTAATTAACGGGTGGTGCCTCTATAAACATGCGTTCGTATGTGGTATGTGGTATTAACTTGTTGCTTTTATGTATGGAAACTATATGTTTACCTTATGTATGTGTGTTGAACATATGTTCAACTATGTTGGCATAAGTTGGTTCAAGTCATGTCACCATTACTAGGGGTGAAATCAAAATCCAGTTGGACCGAAAAACCGGTAAAATCCGAACCGGTCCGGACCGAAAAAACTGAATCCGAAATATTCGATTTGGTTTTTGGTCGGATTTATTTACTCTAGTTCGGTTTTTCGGTCCGATTCGGGTTTTAAGCTTTGAGGACCGCGGGGATCGAACCGACCGTTATGCTAACTAAATATATATAATATATATTATATTGATATTAATCAATATAATTAATTAATTAGGTTAATATAAATTGTGAAATAGAAACTTATGAAGATTATTTTTTTTCTGATTTTATTTTATAATATATTTAATTATATTAATGGGTGTTTTTTTTTTCATTTCAGTTTGATAAATTTCCTGAAAATAACAAGAATTTCAAATGACAATTGCAAGTTTGGATTTTCGGTTTAAACAGAAAACCGAAAAAAAAATGTACTACAAATGGACGGTTTATTGGTCCGATTTTTTTAAGGAAAAAAACCGAACCGAAAATATAGGTACCTGACCGAAACAAGTAAAAAACCGGTCCGATTTCACCCCTAACCATTACCATAGGAACCACACTATTGAGCGTAACTTAGCATGTGGTGACGTGGCGCCGTAATTGGTAGCCCGTCAATGTTAAGAAAATTACCTAAGTTAATTAGGTAATTGTCATATTAGGTTAATTGGGCCAGACCCAATCCCTAATTGACATGGGAGGCCCAAAATTGGGCCTCCCCCTTAATTAGCATGTTTCAGCCGAACCATGTACCACATTGGTTGGAGTGGACTTTTGTCCACTCCACCAATGCTATATATAGGGGGTCTCCTAAGGGGTTTTAGCACATCAATCAAATTAATAAGTCCCTCTATTGAGGAACTTGAGAGAAACCCTCTCACCCTTAGTTGAGATTTTCGGTGCACATCAATCCGAGGTTCTGTCCCTGTTAAAGAATCGATAAGAGGATTTGCTGTGGAGCTTATACTGTGTAGGACTTCTTCTCACGAAGAACTTGTACGGGTTCAAACCGGAGGATCAGAACTCTCTCCACAACTTTCTTAGGCAGGATAGCTATTGAGGTATGTGTACATTATTCCGCTGCGTAATTAGATTACTTACTAGTTCATGTTTAGCATTCCGTAGTATTACGTCCCCGTAATCCAACAGTGGTATCAGAGCTTGTGTTAGGAGTTCTTGAAATTTTGATAAACTGATGTTCTTGAACATACATAAAAAACCAATTTTTTTTTAACACCATGGGTAATCCGAAATTTTTAAACAAAATTCATGTGTTTGATCTTTAAAAACTTAAAATTTTCGGAATTTACATGTTTTTATGGATCAATACCGATTTTTTGGGTTTAAATTTAAGTTTGATGTTCATGATCTTCAAGAACACGATGAGTTTTATCAAGAACACTCTTTGGATTCATGATCATAATAGTGTTTGATCTTAAAATTTGACAATTTTTCCAATTTTTGGTGTTATGGTTGAAACACTAGGTGAATTATTAGGTAATTTTTTTAATTTCTTAGGGTGCAAGAAAGAAAAATTCGGCCGGTCTAGGTTAGATATATCTGTTACCATATTTTAATATTATTAAAAGGAGACAATATATCTATAAATTGGAAAGATAAGGAAAGATTCACATTATATAGTAAAATATATAAACTATCAATATATTTAGCTAAAAGATAGGGATAAAGATATATTGATAGGATTTGGTTACTTAAAAAGATTAATAAGATATATTGTCTATATATTTTATCCCTAAATATGACAATAATTATATGTATATATACATATTTGGCCGAAAATTACATATATATATATATATATTTATATTGTTAATTGATTTACATTTAAAAAATATATTCTTGACAATATTTATATATATTAATAATATATAAGTGCCAAATTTTATATATATATTAGCAATATTGGAAATTATTTTACTTAATTAATGTTTCTTGTGGGCTAAGTTAAGTTTTTAGTGGACTTTAAAACTCTCTTTAGCAAAAAAAAAAAAATGTTTCGACCGAACCCAATGGCTTTATCGGGCCGGTCCAATTTGCAAAACCGGAACGGGTTAAACCAATCCGGGTTTTCTTAATCGGGTCGACCTAGTCGGGTCGGGTCGGGTCGGACCAAAGTAACTAAGTGAATGTAAACCGAACCGGTTTCGAGTGATGAACCAAACCACATTCTTATTTTATTGAACCTTTTCGGACCAAACCGGATTTTTAAAATTGGACCGACTCAGACCGGATTTTAAATTGGACCGAACCAAATTTTAAAAATTTTCAGAAATTTAAATGTTCAGTAAAATAGGATGTCAAATTTTAAATCCAAAATGTTTTCGAAATTTAAAAGTTAACCTAAACAGTGCTCTTAGGGTTTATGTTTTTAACACGTTTTCGGATAAAACCCTAATACCTGGTTACGAATATGGGGATGGATCTCGGATATTAATGTTTTTGAGACTGGATTAAATTAGTGGGCTGAATTGCAATTGTTTACTTTCTGCAACATATATTAGAACTGTCGTCTTGACTTAGTCAAGCTAGCTGGATAATAAATTGCGAGCATCGAGCTCTGGATTTAAATATATGGTATGCGCAATAGGATAGACATGCTATGCTGATTGAAATTGCCTAGAATCCATGTCTAGAAATTTCGCATGATTGATTGTAAGCATGAATTGCAAGTCAGCCCCTAATATTTTCTAAACGTTTTGGAAACTGAAAAATACCAGTCACCAATTATGCATGATGTATACGGAAGTTGCAAGTTTTGACACGTATGCTAGAATGTTCACGAATGATAGCATGTGGTAATTTACTTTAAGTAGAATTATGTATGCTAAGGAACATTAGACGCATGACGCGTAAGCATGTTGTTTTGGTTTGTTCGATGTTTATGGCGTGATTGAGTATTATGCATGCGTAAATTATCAGATAATTTTACAAAATCAAAAAGGGCCATGGGAAAGCCAAGATCGGGTATGCTTATTTGAAAATTCCCGTTTCGGTAATTTGCAATCAATAACCGTTTTCAAAAGACCGATCTATTGGATTGAAGACGACAATAGTGTGAACTCTTTCACAACACCCCATTCCCTCGGTTTACTGGCGGTCGGTTTGATTTAGTGACTGAAGGATCACTATTCGTCATATTCCATCCTAATAGATAATCTGATGTTTGCAATTCTGTCAAAATGTTGTTGTCATCCCAACCTTGAATTGTTATCAATGAATAGATGGCATTATCTTCTGAGCTATTAGTTGAGAAGAATTATGACTCGTTGAGCAAACGCGTCGTTACAATATTGGAAGGACATGGTCTAATTGACCACATTCAAATGACCATGAATTGCCCGAATGCCGGATTAACAAAGGATCTAACATTCGCCCATTTTCAATGGGAGCAAGATGACAAGAAAGCTAAGGAGATGATACTGTCAGAAATGTCACAGGATTTCTATGACATATATAAGGATGGTACGACTTCAAAGGACATCTGGGATGATCTCTTTCTGAAATATGGAAGTGGCATGGCGGTTACACTGCACCAACTTATACCAACATTAGAAACCTGTTTGAACAACAACAGTAAAAGCATACTTGAAAAAGTATGCGGTCTCCTTCGCTTATTCAAACCATTGGAAGATGACAGTCAAATGGCTGAATGGGATAAAATTCAGGCCATAATAGGGATACTCCCGAAGTCTTGGAGAGCAAACAAGGCCATATTGACTGTTAGCAGTTCCGTGCTTGATCTTGCATCTGTTCTGAAGCTAATCGAGATGGAAGAAACTCGATTAACTTCGGTGTCGAAAGAACCGAAAGTGGTAGAACAAGCTAGCCATAAGAAAAGGAAATTCAGGAACAAGGGAAAGAAACAACAGGCAGTCGACAGTAAAATGTTGACTACGCCTACACAAGGCAGTCCCAAATTAAAATCTAAGATAGTATGCGGGAATTCCAGCCCAAGCCGAATAAGCGATGGTGCAGGTTCCAGCAGATCGCACCCTGAGAAGGTATGCGACTTTGGTTATGTAGAGGAAGCTTTAGTTTCCTCAACTTTCATGTTAACTGACTCAAATCCATATTGGATTCTTGATTTAGGTGCAACGGACCACATAGCCAACATAAAGAACTATTTGCCAAGTTTAGACGATTGCCGAAGGATTCTAAAAGGATGTTTATTGGCGACAACTCACAAGTTGAAGTCATAGGAATAGGGACTTGCAAATTGCCAATGGGCAATAGCAAATCATTAATTCTTGAAAATGTCCTTTGTAAACACCTAATTTTGGTCCGCGTGTAGCACGGTCAAAATGTCATATGTGACGCGTCAAAAAATGAAGTATTTAAATATGGAAGGTCGCGAAGTTTCTAAAGATAGGACTGGCTTAAAATAGGATAGTGTATATGCATTATTTATTGGAAAATATTTAGAAAATATATTACGTGTATTTATGGTGAAATACATAAATATATATGCATATTTTCGGAATATTAAATGCATATATTTTTCAGATTTTATTTTCCTAGTTTAGGGGTCCTAGTTTAGTTACAAATAAGGTCCTTTTACATGTAAAAAAGACACCAGCAATAATAATAATACATATGTTCTTGGAATCTGTACGGAATTTGTCTTTTTGTATAATTTTTTTTTCTCTCTCCCTCCTCTCTGTCTCTCTCTCTTCTGCTGGAACTCCCCTCCCGCCGGTGTCAGCTCGCCGCCAGCCCCCACCGGTCGCAAGTAGCGGCGTTTCGCCGACCGCCCCCCGTCTGCCTTCTCGCTCCGACCCCCAGCCAGCAGCCACGACCGTCGCTCCCGCCTCATCAAGCAATGCCGTCCTCTGCAGCCAGCTCCGTCATTCGCCGGTTTCGCCTGCACCGACCACCACGCCTTCTCCAGTCCGTCCCGACCACCGTATGCCACTGCGCTGACCGTCCCTGGAATCTGATCCAGCACAGGTGCCCGTGTCCTTCCACAGGTGAGTCCCCGTGGTTCTTTTTTTTTTTTTTTTAATTTATATAATTATTATTTATTTAATTATTTTTCTGTTTTGTTTTATTTACTATTTTTATGTTAGAATAACCATGTTGATGTTAATTTAGTCGGGGCAAATAATTCTAGTTTAATTGCATTTTGCAACATTGTCTATTTTATTTGTTTTTTTTTTTAAATATGTCATATTAGTAGATTTAGTTTGACGTAAACAATTTTAAATCTTAATTAGTTTAGATTAATTAAATGATAAAGAGTTAATAATGTATATTCATTATGTTAATTTGTATAGATTTAATCATATTTGATAACCGTTAATACCATTAGATTGTATTGTTGTTTATACTAAGAATCGATTTATAATTGATTAATAAAAAGTTGGAAAATAAGTTAATTGAGTACCGAAAGGGCGTAATTAAAAATTAAATTTTTAATTTGTAACAGAACCCCCGAACTCGAATTTCTGATTGTAGACCGATTATATTCCTAGGTGTTTAATTCGTTATTCGCTTAGGCAATTAGGATTCTAGTTAGCCTTATAATTAACTAGTGGCGACTCTTTTCAAAATTCACGTTTTCAAAACGTAAATCGCCTTAGGTCAGATTTTAGGTCTGACAATTTGGCGACTCTGCTGGGAACAATCGAGGGTTCGGGCTCTTTATATTTGCTTATTTGCCTTTATTTTTTATTCATATTTGACTTCGTTATTCTAACTTGGTTGTTTTTTTTTGTGCTTTCAGGTGTGGAGTTAAGTTTTTATTATGACTGGCTATTTTTCTTTGTTGTATATGCATTATTGAATTCGCACACACCCACTTTAGTGTAATGTCCAAAACGCCTAAAACCTAGGGGGACTAGGAACCCCGGAGGTTTAGTACGGTACGACCGGAGCGGCTGGGCCGCCGGTACGGCTCGGAAAAACTCTACTCGCTTGTGAAGGTCTTATGATCCCTATGACGGGGTGATGAAACCACCTTGTCGGGAACCTATCAGTGCAACCTACCTTGTAGAGCAAAGCCACACATTTTTTTTACCCCCCCTAACATGATCTGTTTTTGTTGTAAATGTTATCATACGACTGTTTGTATAGCTTTTATTTCTCATGCATTCAACTCATTGCATTTTTTAAAAAACAAAAAAAAAAACTTTTTCAGCTAAGTAGTTAGTCATTTAGTTGTAGAATTTTTATTTTCAAACATGCATTTCGTATGCATTGTTTTTTTTTTAAAAAAACTCTTACCTGGATTTATAATTTCAACATTGCGTTTCATACGCATTATTTTAAAAAACCTCTTCAGGTAAGTTGTAATTTTTTAGTGCATCATACATGCGTTGTTAAAAAAAAATTTGGAAATTTTAATTCCTCTTTAGCTATTAGAGCTTCTAATTTCGAATGTGCATTCCATATGCATCATTTTAAAAAAAAAACTTTTTATCTAAATTGTTTTATTTTTAATAATGCATCCATGCATTAATTTAAAAAAAAACTTTTTAGATAAATAGTAAGCTCTCTTAGTTTTAGGGATCTTTGTTTAAAAAACTTTTTCCTTGATTTTTTAATCAAAATACGTGCATCTCATATGCAATATTTCTAAAAACCTTTCAGGTAAATTGTAATTTTTTTTGTTGTAGAACTTTTTTTTTTAAGTTTGCATCTTGTATTTATTTTTGTGCATCTCATATGCATTTAAAAAACTTTTCACTTGATTTTTCAATTTTGATCAACTAGGATGCATTGATTCTTTTTTCTCATAGATAAACAAAAAACAAAAAAATTAGGTAGTTTGTAAAGTTTCTCAACTGTACAACTTTCATCTCATGTACATCTCATAGGCATTGTTTCAGGAAAAAAATATTTTTTTAGATGGATTGTAAATCTTCTCTTCGTTGTTGAGCTTTTAATTCCAAATATACATTGCATTTGCGTTCCTTTTTATAAAATAAATACTACCTGGATTTTTCATTTCGTACATGCTTTCCATATGTACCATTCAGGTAAACTGTTGTAAATTGTAAAATTTTTTACAATAGAGTTTTAACTTTCAAGCATGCATGAGCATTTAAAAAAATTCAAAGTGTCATTCATTTTTCTCCAGGGTGTATTGCACTTTTTTCGGCAAGATCGTCTCAACATTCGCATGAGCTAATGTTTTAAAAAAAGAGATTTGATTCTATTTTTTTGAAAAAAACAGTTTAACTGAGCAGTTGAGTGCGACTATTCAAGTTTAAACAAAGGACGAGAAAACCTTTTTTTTAAAAAAAACTTTGTTTTGAGCATCTGTCCTGCGTTCGAGCCAGATAGTGCACTCAGCGAATTCAGTAAACTCCAAGCTAGTGCAAAACACCTTAGATCATGAATTTTGATTCCTTCTGAAATGTAATCAAAATTATGAAATGAATGACATTAGAAGTTTTCCGAAATATCATGCATGACTTCTTTCATTCTCTAAACTAACTTTCGTGTTTGGTCTTTTCAGGTACCCTTGGTTAAGGTATCCTGTACATATAAGCTATGCCGGCTAAATGGGGCAACAAAAAAGAAACGTGCATCCATCCAGTTGCACGAAGAACAAATTGCGCACTCGGGATATCCAACACTCAGGTATGATGAATTGTACTTGATTTTTTCCTTGAGATTTGAGTGTCCCTACTCTTTTTGCAGATCAGACGACCACTTCAACGAGGTCGCAACCACATGAAACGTGACTGCTTCAAAGAACTTCCATGCCAAAATTCCACCTACCATGTGTGGAATTCATACGCGTTCCCGAACCAAGCCGTACATCCGTTTTACGGTAAGGTCTAAACCGGCCAGTGGTAACCAAATGGCATCTCCCGTTCAGATCGAGCACAACCGCCAGATGGAGAAACAAATCGGAACATGTAGCAAGTCCATTCACATATGGAGAAAATTTCTATTAAAGATGTCGAGCACCCAGGTAAGAGAAGTTGTGATCAATTCTATCCCTGAAATTTGAGTTTTTCCTTACTCATTTTGCAGCTCGGATAATCATCCAAATCAAGGCCCCTGAAGAGCACATATCGCACGACCCTTTGTTCGCCAACCGTTCTGAAGTCAACCGCCGAGTTTGTCGTAGATTTTTCAGAAAATTTTCATACGAGACCTGCCTGGCCAAACTCCACGTCATCCATGTGTGATCCTCAACCGAGTCATACGTTCTTGATTCGGCGAAGTCTAAACTCGTCAGTGCTAACCGTGGGGCATCCCCAGATAAGATTGAGCAATAGCCGGGGCACTTGAGAAGCCGAGAGAAGAAATCATTGCCTATGTCATCCATTGGTCGTAGGGTCAATCCAGGGTGTCGACAAGACTGACATATTTTGAATCAATCACCTGAGTCCTTCTTAAGAATTTGTTTTGAATTAAAAATTTTCAGATTTGCCACTAGGGGCATGTACATAATTGTTGTTGATTATTTTTGTTAAATTTCTTTTTCAAAAAAAGAAGCAAAAAAGAGCAAGCAAAAAAAAAATAGCAAAAGCAAAAAAAAAAAAAAAATCACTTTCTTTAGGGTCACAGCCGCCCTTTAATCGGCTACAGAAAAATAAAGAGAGTTTTTATGTAAATTTTGTGAGAGCAGTGAAAAAATAGAAGGGTCACAGTTGTCCCTAAATCAACTACAAATAAAAAGGGTCTCAGTCGTCCCTAAAACGACTACAAAGAAAGGGCCACAACCACCCTTCAAATGGCTACAGATAAAGAGCGCTCCTGCAACATCAAAAGCGGGAAATAAGTGAAAGGGCCACAGCCACCCTCCAAACGGCTACAAATAAAAGAGTGACCCCGCGAACCCTGTGAGGGCGGGAGAATAAAAAGGGCCACGCCACCCTTAAAATGGCTACACAAAAAGAGTCATCCCGCTAACCCGGTGAGGGCGGGAAAATAAAAGAAAGGGTCACAGTCGTCCTTCTAAACGACTAAAATCAAAAGAGCGCTCCCGGAACATCGATGGCGGGTATTAAGTGAAAGGGCCACAACCACCCTCGAAATGGTTACATAAAAAAGAATGTTTCCCAGATCAAATATGAGGAATAAAGGGTGACAGCCACCCTCCAAATGGCTACAATTAAAAGAGCTCCCGCAACATTGAAGACGGTGAGAAAAGGGTCACAGCCACCCTCCAAACAGCTACAAATACTCCCGCATCGAGGCGGAAAATAAAGTACGGGTCACAGCCACCGTTTAATCGGCTACCAAATAAAGAGTGCTTCCGCTAGGTTGAAAATCTGAAAGGGCGGCCTAGGCAAAATCAGGAAATGAGGGGCATGGTTGCAAATTCAGAAATTGCAATCATGACAAAAGGAGATAAAATAAAAACCGAGGGGCATGGTCGGAAATCTCTCAATCGACCGTGGCAAAAGGAGAGAATATGAGAGAAATTAAAAAGAAAAAAGATCCTGCTAGATTGTCGCACCATGCACAATTTAGGCAAAAATTAGGGACAAACAATCATGCGCAAGCGTATTTTCTACGACACAGCGACGTCCAGAGTCAACATCACGGCAAGCGGGACGGTTACAGTCTGCTCTCGCGAGTCACCATTCAAGGATGAGTAGGACTGTTACAGTCTATTCCTACGAGTCAACTTCACGGCAAGCGGGGCGGTTACAATTTGCTCTCGCGAGTCACCATTCAAGGATGAGTAGGACTGTTACAGTCTGTTCCTACGAGTCAGCTTCACGGCAAGCGAGGCGGTTACAGTCTACTCTCGCAAGTCACCATTCAAGGATGAGTAGGACTGTTACAGTCTGTTCCTACGAGTCTCATGACAAACGGGACGGTTACAGTCTGCTCTCGCAAATCACCATTCAAGGATGAGTAGGACTGTTACAGTCTGTTCCTACAAGTCTCATGACAAACGGAACGGTTACAGTCTGCTCTCGCGAGTCACCATTCAATGATGAGTAGGACTGTTACAGTCTGTTCCTACAAGTCACAGCCGACAATCAAGATCTGAAATTTTCCAGCTTTCTGAGAGTCACCCCCTACGAACGAAGCTTTAGTATTCAGCCTTCGCAAGTCACGCCACTAGAGGCACTTCTCCAACGGATGCCACTAGAGGCTCTTCTCCGACGGACGCCACTAGAGGCTCTTCTCCGATACATGCCACTGAAGGTTTTTCCTTATCGCTCGTTACTGGAGGCATCATCGATTAAGGTTTTACTTTATTGCACGCCACTGGAGGCTTTTTCTTGTCGCTCGCCACTGGAGGCATCTTTGATCAAGATTTTACTTTACTGCACGCCACTGGAGGCTTTACTTTTCTGCACGCCACTGGAGGCTTTACTTTTCCGCACGCCACTGGAGGGTTTACTTTATGCACCGCAAACGGAGGCACCGCCAACTAGGGCACCGCCGACCGAGGCTTTACTTTTCCGCACGCCACTGGAGGCTTTACTTTTCCGCACTACCAATGGAAGCTCTGCCAACAGGGGCACCGCCGACGGAGGTTCTACTTTCTACATCGCCAATAGGGGCACGCTAATAGAGGCACCGCCAACAGGGGCACCGCCGACAGAGGCTCTACTTTTTTGCACTTTCCGAAATAAGCCATTTTTCCTTGAATATTCGAAGACTCGAAAGAAGATATACTTCCCAACCAAAATTAGTGTTTACTCGTCTTTGGACAAATCCCCTCGAACTTGTTCTACGGGAATTCGCCCAAAGAGGGGCAAGCTGTAAACACCTAGTTTTGGTCCGCGTGTAGCACGGCAAAATGTCATATGTGACGCGTCAAAAAAGGAAGTATTTAAATATGGAAGGTCGCGAAGTTTCTAAAGATAGGACTGGCTTAAAATAGGATAGTGTATATGCATTATTTATTGTAAGATATTTAGAAAATATATTATGTGTATTTATGGTGAAATACATAAATATATATGTATATTTTCGGAATATTAAATGCATATATTTTTCAGATTTTATTTTCCTAGTTTAGCTATAAATAAGGTCCTTTTACATGTAAAAAAGACACCAGCAATAATAATAATACATATGTTCTTGGAATCTGTATGAAATTTGTCTTTTTGTATAATTTGTTTTCTCTCTCCCTCCTCTCTCTCTCTCTTCTGCTGGAACTCCCCTCCCGCCGGTGTCAGCTCGCCGCCAGCCCCCACCGGTCACCAGTAGTGGCGTTTCGCCGACCGCCCCCGTCTGCCTTCTCGCTCCGACCCCCAGCCAGCAGCCACGATCGTCGCTCCCGCCTCATCAAGCAATGCCGTCCTCTGCAGCCAGCTCCGCCGTTCGCCGGTTTCGCCTGCACTGACCACCACGCCTTCTCCAGTCCGTCCCGACCACCGTATGCCACCGCGCTGACCGTCCCCTCCGTTGGCTGTTGCTGGAATTTGATCCAGCACAGGTGCCCGTGTCCTTCCACAGGTGAGTCCCCGTGGTTCTTTTTTTTCATTTTTTTTATTTATATAATAATTATTTATTTAATTATATTTCTGTTTTTTTTTATTTACTATTGTTATGTTAGAATAACCATGTTGATGTTAATTTAGTCGGGGCAAATAATTCTAGTTTAATTGCACGTTGCAACATTGTCTATTTTATTTGTTTTTTTTTTTTTTTTAAATATGTCATATTAGTAGATTTAGTTTGACGTAAACAATTTTAAATCTTAATTAGTTTAGATTAATTAAATGATAAAGAGTTAATTATGTATATTCATTATGTTAATTTGTATAGATTTAATCATATTTGATAATCGTTAATACCATTAGATTGTATTGTTGTTTATACTAAGAATCGATTTATAATTGATTAATAAAAAGTTGGCAAATAATTTGTAACAGAACCCCCGAACTCGAATTTCTGATTGTAGACCAATTATATTCCTAGGTGTTTAATTCGTTATTCGATTAGGCAATTAGGATTCTAGTTAGCCTTATAATTAACTAGTGGCGACTCTTTTCAAAATTCACGTTTTCAAAACGTAAATCGCCTTAGGTCAGATTTTAGGTCTGACATCCTTTATGCTCCTAGAATCCGTAGGAATGTTGTTTATGTTTATGCTCTTATGAATAAGAACTTTTTTTTTTATCATTTGAGGGATCCTTGGTTCGCATAAATAAAGGGGGATACTTTATTTGGATATGCATTTTCTTATAACGGTCTATTTATCATGGATTTGCATGGAAATGTAAATTCATATTGAATGTATGCAATGTCCTCCAAAGAAGTAGAAACTGACGCGACCGGATGGCATTCGCGGCTTGGACATATAGGCTACGATAGAGTTCAATCATTAGCAAAACGAGGGCTTTTGCCCGGAACAAACAATGTGGTAAAACACACTTGTCATGACTGTCTAGCTGGAAAATCCACCCGCAAGCCATTCGGTGAAGCAAAACGAGCCGAATTTCCATTACAAATAATCCATTCAAACGTATGTGGACCAATGAACGTAATTGCTAGAAATGGAAAGCGATACTTCGTAAATTTCATCGACGACTACATCCGATTCGGGTTTACTCATTTGATTACTCGTAAATCGGAAGCAATAGATTGCTTCAAAAGCTTTCTAAAGCTCGTAGAGAATCAACAGGAGCGAAAAGTTAAAACCCTATGCACCGATAGAGGTGGAGAATATCTCTCTAATGAGTTTGATAAGTTGTGCAAAGAAAGTGGGATCGCCCGTCAAACAACGATCCCCAACACACCACAACAAATGGTGTGGCTGAACGTCGTAATCCACTCTCCTTGACATGGTAAGAACCATGATGTCACAAGCACAATTACCAAATTCTTATTGGGGAAATGCGTTGCTTGCTGCTACTCATGTAGTAAACCTTGTCCCATCAAAAGCAGTTAACACAACACCGTATGAACTCTGGACTGGTAGAGAGTTAAATCTCACCAAGCTGCGACCTTGGGGGTGCACGGCTTACACACATACAACTGACAGCCGTTTTGGCAAGTTAGGCCCCAGAGGACTCAAAAGTATCTTCATCAGATACGTTGAGAACTCAAAAGGTTATGTATTTGTGTCAGCCCTTGAGAACGGTAATGTGTACGAACATGAGTCTAGAGACGTCACTTTTCTTGAGAACGAATTTCCATCGCTTCGAGAAATAAAAACAGACGAAGTCTTGATCGAACTAGAACAAGATGACAATTTCTCAGGTCCCACTTTCTTCGAGTGGGAGATTTGACATAGCAGCAAGTGATTCGGTTAATGAGGATATAATCCCCATAATAAATCCAGTGGGAGGGCTCACTCCCCCCTAACACAAATCACTATTGCTAGGAATGCGAATCAAGTAGAAACCGATAATCATATAACACAACTACCTATTGTTCCCATAATTCCAAATGAGAGCGGATTGATCACTTCGGTTCCAGGTCCTAGCGATCAAAGAACTAATCTCGGAGGTGAAATCCCGAGACGAGGAGGTCTTCCTAGGAAAGTTGTTGCTCAAAGCTCTAGTACCACCATTATTCCCAGTGGGAGTAGTGCTCCAATAAGAAGCATTATTTCCAGTGGGAGTATGGATCAGACTCAAAATGGGACAAATGAGCCTAGACGCAGTCAAAGGCAACAGACTTCTCCCAAGAAGTATCCCATTGAAAGAGGCGAGATTTTCACTCACGTCTGTTGATGAACCGGTAACGGTTAAACAAGCGATGGAAGTTCATCAAGCAAAAGAATGGAGAAAAGCAATGGAAAAAGAAATCACCTCAATGAGAGCTAATTCAGTATGGTCTTTAGTTGATTTACCTGTTAACCGCAGAGCAATAGGAGCTAAGTGGGTTTTGAAACTCAAACTCACTGCTGATGGAGAAGTCGAGCGATACAAAGCTCGATTGGTTGCGAAAGGATATACCCAAATTCACGGAGTGGACTTTGATGAAACATACTCACCAACTGTGCGTTATACCATAGTTAGGGCCATCCTTGCCCTTGTTGCATGTCTCGATCTAGAGCTGCACCAAATGGATGTTAAGACCGCATTCTCTTCATGGAAACCTGGAGGAAGAGATCTATATGGAGCAGCCAGAGGGTTTTATTACTCCTGGCAAAGAACGTAAAGTTTGCAAACTCCAAAGATCTATTTACAGTCTTAAACAATCGTCTCGGCAATGGTATCGTAGATTCCACAAGGAAATCGTCGGAAACGGATTTGTGAACCTTCACGAGGATCCCTGTGTTTACGCAAAAACCTCCGGGTCTAAACATGTCATCATAACCTTATACGTGGATGACATACTCATTGCTGCAAACGATGTGAGTTTCATGAACAAATCAAAGTCCTGGTTATCATCAGCATTTGAGATGAAAGACATGGGAGAGGCCACGTACATCTTAGGCATTAAAATTGCCCGAGATCGTGCCTCCCGGTGATTGTGTCTGTCTCAAGAATAATATATCAACAAACTGTTGAAAAGATTCAGAAAGCTCGATGCCAAACCCATGGATACGCCGGTTGTGTTCGGGTGCGCGCTGTCGAAGCGTGATGGCCTGAAAAACCAGGAGGAGCGTGAACAGATGAAGAATGCAGAGTACCTAAGAATGGTAGGAAGTCTAATGTACGCCATTATATGTACTCGGCCAGATATCTGTTACGCTGTGGGCCTAGTAGCAAGATTCCAATCATATCTTGGCTATCAACATTTAAAGGCCGTAAAACGAATTATAAGATATCTGATAGGTACTGTTGACTATGTTCTGTGCTATAAGGGCAGGAAAATCGAATTGAATGGTTATAGTGACGCCGACCACGGTGGCGATCCGGACGATCGTAATTCCACCAGAGGGGGAGTTTTCCTCCTTGCTGATGCTGCCATATCATGGGTAAGAAAGAAGCAATCATGTGTCGGGCTTTCCACTATGGAATCAGAATTCGTTGCCCTTTCTAAAAACGCACAAGAAGCAGTCTGGCTGTAAATGCTTCTTACTGCGTTAATTGGCAGTGACAAGAAGAGCAAACCTGTGAATGTATACTCCGACAGTCAGGCAACCATTGCAGAAGTTAAGAATCCAAAGTACCATAGTAGGACCAAACACATTGATGTGAAATAAAAATATGCCAAATCAGTTGTGGAAGACAATATAATCGCTTTAGAATACTTGCCCACAGACAATATGGTCGCAGACCCATTAACTAAGCCATTACGTAGAGAAATTTTCGAAAAGCACGTAAAACTTCTTGGATTACGTAGGGCTTAATAAGTGGCTTGTATGAGTGATGGAATTTTGACATTTGAAATAATATTTCGATTGAATAAAAGAAATGCAAATTGAGTATATGATCTATCGACATCATAATGATAAATAACATCGGATTTTTCAGTCTATAAACTAAGTCGTAGGAAGAGGTAAAACTCTTCCACCAAAATTATGTCGGATGTGAACCTTGCCTTGTCACACAGGAACGGTCATCTTGTAGGAGAGGGGAATCTCTACCACAACAAGATTGGCTAAGAACCAGGGGGATAAACCTGGTTAAACGAAACGATAACTTGGTCACGCTTAAAGCATGACTTAATCTTCGTTTTGTCAATCGCCGTGTTGGACTCTGTCCATCATTAAAATCAAATTCAGGGCCAGATGAAAGACTCTACGATAGCATGATTTACATATCCCACCCCTGGCTTGTCCAGGTGTGCTATCGACGCGTGCTTCATACTACGTGTGCCATGTTCAACCACGGGGTCATGCTCGGTTGTGCTAACTAGAATCCTTGTGATTAAAAGGGCGCATACTTCTTCACCTTGAGCGTGTGATTGATCCCGGGTGTCTTATGAAGAGGCACCCAAAGTATCCTCTCAGACTCAAAACTTATACCTAAAGTCTAGTTCAATGTTCGCTTCCCGAGTACAAGCATAGAGCCAAAGAAAACGGCCAAGTGACCACGTCTTTGGAAACCGGTTGAGTTAGACCAAGGGTATAAGCAATGGGGATGGTCATGTTCACCTATAATTCACTGACTCTTGTGTTCACTAGGTGGCCACCAACCGGATATTAGTTGAAGGTTGTGAACACTTGTACGGATGCCCTGGAGAAGTATTCCTATGTGGAAAACTGGGCAATTGGAGAATTATCAGTTGACCAAGGATACAGTGCGGTACATATTTTATTTTTAACAGGATTGATTTACGAAAGGGAATCAACGTTCTACGGGCGCTACAACACTCCTAACAGATGAGTAGCACGATGCCCGTCGTATCCGCTGATCGCACGGCAAACCTCGTATAGGAATGCGCACTTAGGGGAAGCCAAAGAAATACTCCGTTTCTCTGTTAGGAGAAGGGTTTGAGAATGATAGGATGCGACCGAAGTCGTATCCCTATCACAGGTACACCGAAGTGTAATAATAATGCAGTAGTTTGTGTGATAAGCGGAGCGTTGATTCTGACGAGCTATAAATCCAACTGGACGGGGTAGGTGAAGGGGATTATTTGGCTGGACCACCATAATATATGCGAGTTTGAGCTTAAAACGGTGAACAAAATCAACAACAATACACGGGGGAACGAGGACGGCGGGCAATAGGCGAGGAGGTGACCCATGGCGGCATGTGGCGGCGCGTGACAGCGTGTGAGGGCGGGTGACAGCGCGTGGAAACGTGTGGGAGTGAGTGGGTAGTAGGAGGGCGACGCGTGGATGTCGCGTGAACGTCGCTTGGCGGGCGTGGGCGCGTATGGACGCCCGTGTGGAGACACATTTTTGTGGAAGTGGTGCGTGGAGGGACGTGTGGGGGTTGGATCGGAGAAGTAACGTTCCTTAGTGAGGAGGAGTGACAAAAATCCGATGGTGGTTTGCAGTGTGTTGTTTGTGGTGGGGGTTGAAGGGGAGTCATTGAATGATCATTGGTGCTACCGCGAGGGGAGGGGGGTTAGGGGCATGGGTGTTTGAACGTTCCCCTTTTCTGGAAGGGGTTGTGGTGGTATTGGGCGGTCTTCGTGCGGGATCGGGGGCGGTGGTGGTGGTGAGGA
Source organism: Clarkia xantiana subsp. parviflora (assembly GCA_036873135.1). Lineage (NCBI taxonomy): Eukaryota > Viridiplantae > Streptophyta > Magnoliopsida > Myrtales > Onagraceae > Clarkia > Clarkia xantiana. The sequence goes on from JAPTYO010000001.1 coordinate 18,325,425, forward strand.
CGATATGCGCACTTCCGAGAAGTTGCCCTCGTCTCGAAAACGTTGCTGGGGCGATAGAGGAGTAGTGAGGGGCAGGGGAAACGCAGACCCCGCGATTCGGCGAGGCGGAAAGCGGGGTGGAGGCGAGGAAAAATGATGCAGCGTGATGGGGATAGATGGATCAAAAACTCGTTGATTCGAAATGGAATACCGAGATTTGATGGATAGAGGGCGCAAGAACTCGTTGATTCAGAAGAATGCCAAGGAATTGACGCAGGTAGAGGAAAACCTCAATTTTTTCATATATCAATAAACTGACTGTAAATGACCGCTAAGCGGAGTTTATAAAGAGAGATCTAAAACCCTAACCCTAGGAAAAACCCAAAAATAACAACCAAGTCCAAACAAACCGAAAAATTACAAAAAGACCCAAATAAACATAAAATATGACACTTCGCCCACATCATTCTCTCAGGGGAAGAGAATATTCGTCCTCGAATTTTAGGTCGGGTCCACATGCAGATGTAAAGGGGGAGATTCAAGCGGTAAAGGCTCAGGAAACACGTCTACTTGGTCCTCCAATCGATCCTCAAGAACAGTTCGTATCGAGATTCCTTCATTGGTAGTACCAATTAAAGCAACAAGAGAAGTCAACTGCTTCTCAACACTAAGATGAGCATATTCTCCTTCACTAAGACCACGAACCCATAACTCATACGATGTATCAATCTCCATATTCTCTTGATCGGTTTTAGCATCACCAAAATCTTCCCCATATTGAGTAGGGGTTTCATTCGTGAAATCATTTTCGACTCCACCACCTCGACACTAACCAAATTCTCCTCTTTTATAACAGATAGGGCACTAACTTGCTCATACTGACGGATGTTGGCACTTGACGGAGTAGCAAAATTATCAGTGTTATGATCTTCATCATCATCACCTTCAAAATCATCGTGTCTCTCCACGTAATCATCTCTTTCCACGACATCATCGTCAGCGTAATCATTATAAATATGATTATCAAAAACAACAATAGAATCTACCTCGCCAAGATCATCAACCACATCGTACGATATTTGATCACAAGCAACGCACTCCTCATCCACTTCATCATCGTCATAGTAATCATCATAGATAAGATTATCAAAAACAGCAATAGAATCTACCTCGCCAACATCATCAGTAAAGAGTTCATGTGTATCGGAATCCGAGCTGCCAACGCTGATCGGCACTATCCGAGGGTGGTTTGTGGGCTCGTGCGAAAGTGTTCGCATCTGAGGCACTCTCCTCGTCCTCTGAAATTCAAAATCATCCAATTGATGTCGATCAAACGTTGATGTTCTTCGATCCGACACCTTATTTCGTTGGTATCGGCAACCGGTGAACGTTTTCGGGGCGGCATCACGCAGGACCGACTTGATGACCAAATTGAGTAAAAGAGCACCGAATTGAGCAATTAGTAAAAAAGGCACTGAACTGAGCAAACTCAGTATACCATCCACCTCTAGCAAAGTGCAACTTCTTCTCTTAATTAAAGCAATTAAAAATTTAACGATAGCACCTAATCAAGTCAGTCCACCGTTTCATCCAAAATAGCACAAGCCAACATAATCAGTCGGTTAATCCAATCGAACCAGAATAGGGCGGCACCAATTGCGAATAATGAATTTGAATGGAACCGAGTGCGATTAAGTGAGCAATGACAACCAACAATCAAATATCTAGCACGTTTTGTACGAGATAGGTCAAAAAGTGGTCGTCGGTTGTCAAGGAGAAAAGAATACAAATTTCAACAGTACTTCTGACACCAAGGCTTGAAATTCTAAAATAAGTGAGATACAAGCTTCAACTTAGGAAAGTGGAGCAGAACTCACAAAGTCAAGGTGCTTTGATGAATTCACGGAGGTGCTTGAGCAGTGGGCCAATTCACAGAGATGAAAAAGAAATCAGCATGGCACAGGTGAGACGATGGTTTGGTATCAAAGAGCTTGGAGCAGTAGCGTGAAAATTATGGATCGGGAAATTATGCTTGACGGAGCAATTGGCTCTGATACCAATCTGATGCAGCGTGATGGGGATAGATGGATCAAAAACTCATTGATTCGAAAGGGAATACCGAGATTTGATGGATAGAGGGTGCAAGAACTCGTTGATTCAGAAGAATGCCTAGGAATTGACGCAGGTAGAGGAAAACCTCTAAAACCCTAACCCTAGGAAAAACCCGAAAATAACAACCAAGTCCAAACAAACCGAAAAATTACAAAAAGACTCAAATAAACATAAAATATGACACTTCGCCTACATTAAAAAACAAGGTCATTCGATGTGGTAGGGCTTCCGCTTTGGCTTTGGCTTGGGTGTTGGCTGGAGACGGAGCTCCATCTCTGACCTTAGAGAGAGTTTTAATAGTGATTTAGTGACTTCCCTTAGGGTTTTTTTTCCACTTCAAATACATTATGAGAGTCAAAGTGTACCACCACCAACTTCGGGAAATTTTAATAACTAACTTATAAAACTTAAAATACAGATGCAACGACTATTGAGTTTAGCATGTGAATTCCAGCCGCGCATTACAGAGTACGTGACTAACATTCACATATTATTAGCTAAGAATAGGGTTCAGGGATTAACGTCGAAATATTAAGTAATTATGCTTTTCCTGTGAGTACGCGACACAGAGTCGCGCACGAACGTTAGTTATAAGAGCCAGAGAGCGGTTTTCTAACCATTTTGACAACCATGTTGTCAAGCAAAGAATTAATACGGGGCGCGGCTCGGATTGACGTGCTGGTGTTCTATATAAACAGAATAGTGATTTCTATTCGGAAGCCTGCTTCCCAAATCTCAATTCCTTTCAAAATTTATCTTACAAATTTCTTAAATCTTCACTCTTCATCTTGGTTTACAACTGATTCAGAACCATTCATGGCGGGTAGGCGTGATATGCACAAGTTCAACTAAGTCACTATTGCTAAAAGTAATTCAACAATTACAGTTTATTATAAGTTTTATTATGTACCGCCTCTGCAATCCCTAACCACTGTACATTGGTAAAACTGCGTCTTCATTTCTTGACTCGTAAGTCAAGACTGGTTTGCCTGTTTCTACCTGAGATTTGACTAAATTCCAGTTAAAACGATTCAGATCAAACTGTTTACATCTCGGTACAACATCCCCGCCATGGTGGGAGTTCAGATCAAGCTTCGTGTCAATGAAATCCTCATCGTCGTCTTTGACCTTAGAGGGTCCTGATTGTTGGGTTTATCTTGAATTTTGATTAGTTAGCCCATTAGTTATTATGGGTAGCAAGTTGACAAAGTTTTATATATATATATATATTATTAATCGGCTGATTATTATATATATATATAGTATTAGTGGCGGTGGTTTATATTATATATATATAGATAGGGCAGCTCTAGGTTTATATATATATAATATATATATATAAGATAGACTAGGGCGGTGGACATGACTATATATATATGGGTTAATAGCAGCCATGCCGTGAGAGGGTAGTCTTCCTAGGATTTTATGTTATCAACAGAGCAACAAGGTTAGAACGTGATTTCTTGTATTGCGTGAGGGTTTTCTAAGGTGAGACGAGTGTTTTGTTTAGAGCGTTGTGTAATAGGTCTCTACATGTATTGTGAGAGTGAGTGCTCTATGTGGTCTCGTCTTGTAACCCTCCGGTGTTGATTGTGCTAGTGAAGTGGTGCTCCTCCATTGCCCGTGGACGTAGGTCGCGTTGACCGAACCACGTTAAATCTTGTGTTCTTTATTGCTTTCTTTTAATCCGTTTGTGAGTGTTGAGAGAATCGATCCTAACAACTGGTATTAGAGCTAAGGAGATTCAACACGATCACTGAAGATGGAGTTGTCGAAGGCTGGAATAGAGAAGTTGGATGGAAACGATTTTGGTTTCTGGAAGATGCAGATTGAAGATTATTTGTACCAGAAGAATCTGTACGAACCCTTGTCTGGGGAGAAGCCTGAATCCATGACGGAGCAGCAGTGGAAGCTCAAGGATCGACAAGCTCTGGGGTTGATCCAGTTGTGCTTGTCCAGGAACGTTGCGTTCAACATCGTCAAGGAAACATCGACGACAGGCGTGTTAAAAGCGTTGGCAAACATGTACGAGAAACCATCGGCGATGAACAAGGTATATCTGATGCGTAGATTGTTCAATTTACAGATGGTTGAAGGTGGTTCTGTTGCTGAACATATTAATGCCTTTATTATGATTGTGTCGCAATTGAGCTCTGTTGAGATTAATTTTGAGGATGAGGTTAAACCTTTAATTTTGTTGTCATCTCTGCCCGAGTCGTGGGATACTATTGTTTCCGCGGTTAGTAGTTCCCGTGGATCTGAGAAGCTGAAGTTTGATGAAATCCGAGACGTTGTTCTTAGCGAAAGCATTCGCAAAAGAGAAATTGGTGAGTCATCAGGAAGTGCTTTCAGTGTTGACAGATGGGGGATGAGTAAATTAAAGGGTTCTAATCAGCATGGACGCTCAAAATCAAGACCACAGGGAACATGTTGGAATTGTGGTGAAAGAGGCCACTATCGATCTGATTTTTCGAAGTCAAATAAGAAGAATCACGAACCTGGCTATGATAGTGATTCTGTGAATTCAGCAGAAGACATTGGGGACGTGTTAACCCTCAGTGTGGACAGCTCACTTGAATCCTGGATTGTGGGTTCTGGAGCGTCGTTTCATTCGTCTCCGAGCAAGAAGTTGTTCCGAAATTTCAAGTCAGGAAAGTTTGGAAAAGTGTATCTTGCTGACAACAAGGTGTTGGAGATCGAAGGAAGGGGGAATGTCTGCATTCACAGTCCAGCAGGAAATCAGTGGACATTGGAAGATGTCAGGTACATTCCTGGTCTCAAAAAGAATCTGATCTCGGTTGGTCAGTTGGATCACACAGGTTATGCAGCAGAGTTTGAGAATGGTTCGTGGAAGATTAAGAAGGGTGCTATGGTTGTAGCACGGGGCCTTAAATCTGGAACCTTGTACACCACTGAAGGGTGTGTAAACGCGGCTGCTATTTAGAAGAGTGCATCCAGACAGATGAGTGTTAAAGGAATAAAGATGCTGGTGAAGAAAGGAGCTTTAGAGGGCCCGAAGTGTGTTGACAAGGGACTCTGTGAAAGCTGTATTACGGGGAAGAAGAAACGAGTCAGTTTCGCGAAGACCCCAAGTGAGCCAGAGATCAAGTCAGAGGTAGATCCAGTAACATCTTGGCAGGTGTTGAGGAGGTCATCCAGGACTACCAGGCCAACTGACAGGTATTCACCTTCGTTAAACTACCTGTTGTTGACGGATGATGATATGGGAAGACAGAGTGTCTTGAAGAAGGTGGAGTTGGAGGTTGGTTGCTCTTCTGGTTAGAAAGAGCATGTTGTTTCTACTCCAGATTGGTTAGTCCGGGACAGGGACAGGAGACTGGTCAAGTTTGAAGACTTGGAGCCATGTTGCCTCAGTGTAGCGAAAGCTGAGACCGGACAACATTTGAGCTCGGTTAGGATCTTGCGGAGATCGAGTTAGGCCCGTCGGGGGCCTTGGCAAAGGAGGTAGCGGACCATGGAGCACACTAGCAAGGTGGAGCTATGAAGAATACAAGTCAAGGTGGAGCTATGGAGAATTCAAGACAAAGGTGAAGATTGTTGGGTTTGTCTCGAATTTGGATTAGTTAGCCCATTAGTTATTATGGGTAGCAAGTTGACCTGGTTTTTATATATATATATATATATATATATATATATTATTAATCGGCTGATTATTATATATATATATATAGTATTAGTGGTGGTGGTTTATATTATATATATATATATATAGATAGGGCAGCTCTAGGTTTATATATATATAATATATATACTAGTTATTTCTGCACGTGCTTTGCACATGCATGTTTCTAAAATTGTTATTTATATAAGTTTTTAATGTATAACTATGATAATTATATTAAATATAAGTATTAATAACTAATAAACTGTCTGAGATTTGACCGTGTTGAAATTTGGTGTCTGAATTTTAAAGTGTTAAAATGGTCTATATGAAGTATGGATTATAGACTTTGTTGAAATTTGGTTTTCCGTCCAAAATAGCTTTTAAAGAATGTTACGAAAAGTCAGAATTGCCCTTTCTACCAAATATGAAGTGAAAAATTACCCCTAGATTCAAAACAACCACCACCCAACTCCGGCCACCACCACTCAACTCCGGCGGCCACCACCCAACTCCGGCCGGCCACCATCCAACTCCTGTCGGCCACCATCCTACTCCCGCCGGCCACCACCCAAAACCCTATAGTTGTTGATTTAGTTAGAAGGGGTAATTTCGTAAATTCGCTAGGTAATGGAAGGTCCGTTTTTTTTTTTATGGAGGGTCATTTTTGGAATATCCATTTTATTGAGCTCACGTGACGGTCACGTGATACACTTCTGTTCGACTTAACCCAAAAATAGAAGGAGACACCAAATTTCAACAAACACCAAACCTGAGACAGTCAATTTCAATGACGGACACCATATTTCAACATGGGCCAAACCTCAGACAGTTTATTATTAACCCTAAATATAATAAGTTTATTTCTTTCTAGTAACATGTGTAGAATTTGGTGATCGTTATGGGGAAAATTTTGAGATTTTTGCATGATTGTCCTTTAATAGTTGGGACATCATATGTAATGGAACATAAAGCGGGCAGCTTTATAAAGCGTGTTGTTCAAATTCTGAACCATATACATACAAATAAATTTGTGACCCTAAATACGTTGAATCGTTGATACATCACATATCATCATATATAAATAAGAGTTGAGAGAACCAAAAATTTACGGATTTCTTCGGCTTATTGGTGTTTATAATAGTGCCAGTTTGGTTCTATATTCTAAGTCCCTATTTTTTTTTTTTTTATAGATTGTGTCGGTTTTGTAAGATTTCGGTCAAATCCGGTTTTATAAATAAAAAATAATCCAAACTGCCAAAATAGTATGGTTTAAACTTTAGAAGGTTTTGATATTTTTTTTAAAAAAAAAACTTTAGAAGGTATTTGACTTTTTTGGAAGTTATGTATGGAACCTTTTGGAATGTAGGTGACTTTTGGGGGTGAGGACCCAACACAAATTATATATTGGTATATAGATAAGATAGACTAGGGCGGTGGACATGACTATATATATATGGGTTAATAGCAGCCATGCCGTGAGAGGGTAGTCTTCCTAGGATTTTATGTTATCAACAGAGCAACAAGGTTAGAACGTGAGTTCTTGTATTGCGTGAGGGTTTTCTAAGGTGAGACGAGTGTTTTGTTTAGAACGTTGTGTAATAGGTCTCTACATGTATTGTGAGAGTGAGTGCTCTATGTGGTCTCGTCTTGTAACCTTCCGGTGTTGATTGTGCTAGTGAAGTGGTGCTCCTCCTTTGCCCGTGGACGTAGGTCGCGTTGACCGAACCACGTTAAATCTTGTATTCTTTATTGCTTTCTTTTAATCCGTTTGTGAGTGTTGAGAGAATCGATCCTAACACTGATTTCATCCCGATGCTCATGGACAACTGCTTAGGCATTCTCCTTTAGGCGGAAGGAATATATTGTATCCTCTCAGCTGAGCTCAATTGGGTCCATCAATGCAATGGGTCACCCCTCATTTCCTCAGACACAAGTTCCCACTGTTTTGATGCCAGCTTGGATATTTGAACTTTGACGGCTTCAAGCCCAGTAGCGGACCATAAGTTATGCTTAACAAGTGTCTCTTCGGCCTACTCGAGTATCTACTGGAGGTAATTCCCCTGAGCTTTGATGTGGAGCTGTAAATGGCGCTGCACCTGGTTAAACTTGGATAAATCTCAACAACTCTGCTCAAGTGATCATTAACAACTTTTTGTACTTATAATACAAACACAATATTCTATGGTTGTCTTTGTTATTCAGTGAGTGAGTATTTAAGTAGGATGGATGGTCTTTAATTTGATGCATTGGGTTATAAGTTTGAGTAATTAATATAAGGGTCGAAAACCTAATCATATCTCAAGTTTGAACTATGTTGGTTTTAGGCGTCCCATGTTTAAATTGATACTAATAAGTTTGATCATTTTCATTGCTAATCGGTGTCCTAGGTTTCTTTTTCGTTGATTTTTAGTTTTCCATCCGTTTTTTCTGTTAATTTTGACAAATTTGGGTTTGCATTTTCTTCAATTCATGTATATTTATGCCAATTAAGTTAAACTTAACCTCAATTTTGCATAACTTCTTAATTTTCACTATATGTAGTGTACACCTTAATTGACATAAGTTAAAAGAAGGTAGTAGTGCTCTATTGTTTTTTTTCACTTCTTTAAATATTCATATTGTTGAATTTTTTGGAGTATTGGAAAAAAATCCGTCAAATTTAACATAAAAAATGGACGAAAAATTAGAAAGAAAAAAAAAAGTGACATTTATTAACAACAATTTAAACTAGGGTTAATAACTAAAAAACTGTCCAAGGTTTACCCTATGTTAAAATTAGGTGTCTGAAGTTTGAAATGTTAAAATGGACTATCCCAAGTTTCATTTTTGTTGAAATTTGGTGTCTAAGTGCGTCTTTTCATCTCCATTCAATCATTTTCATCAACACACCAACCCACCCATAATCCATCACTCTTTACTTTTAACAAAATCGTCAAATTTCACCTAAAAATTGAATATTAAAAAAAAAGTTTCTAGAAGAGTGGCGTGGGGCCATTTTCCAAGGACAATAGAGCGAGATTTACTTGCTTGGATGTGACCAACTTTTTAGGTGACGGTCCTGTCAAGATGACGAGAAGGGAATGTGTATGAGAGCTCGAATTTGACAGACGGTTTCGTCGGAATTGACTTCTCTAAAGTAATCACACCGAGACACCAAATTTCAACAAAAATGAAACTTGGGACACTCCATTTTAACATTTCAAACTTCAGACACCTAATTTTAACATAAGGTAAACTTTGGACAGTTTTCTAGTGGTTAACCCTTTAAACTATAACACCTAAAAATAGTATTGCACAAACTTGAGACTTCGATTAGAATCTTAACCTTGAAAATATAATCATGAGATTTTGTTGACTGAAACTATATATATATATTAATTAAGAATTAAAATGTGAAAAAGATGTATTCTCCTCCTTTGGAGTGTTAGAAGGGGAAATAATGGAATAAGGAACACATTCCAATTACTAGAAAGATAATATGCTTCTAAGTTCTAATTCCTCGTCCTCTGAAGTGTTAAAAGGCTAAAGCAATGGATTGAACTCATTCCAAGTTTGTCTCTTTCAGAAGTTTCGTACTTATTTAGCCCCCACAAATTAAGAAGTTGTATATAAGATGGTGAGGGTGTGGTCCAGAGATCTTTTCATTATTTTTTTTTTTTTTGGTAGAAATCTTTTCATACTTCAATCAAATTGGTATAGTATTAACGGTGAAGAGTTCAGGGAATCAGTCCTATCTAGATAGGCCACACACTGCTTCCATACTTCGCCAGCAGCGAGCATCACCAACTCAACTAAGCCTTCCTAAACCAGTTGTCCACGTGTAGACCTAGAAAATAAGAAATTATGTTGAACTTTAGTAATCAATTCCAACATGTTAAATTTCAATATATTGAAAATAGTGAAGGTTAGGTGATAATTATATTTAGTCAACATATTATTAGTTAATAATATATACAGGTAACATTATTTGTATACTAGGTGCTGGCCCCGCGCGCCGCGCGGGTGATATTTTACAGTATAGCAAACATTTATTAATATTTTTATTCTTTGTCGGTATGAGATTAAATCAACGATCCAAATATTTTGACATATATACATTGAGTTCTCATGTTGTCTATAAACACCTAATTTGGACCACGCGCAACACGCGTGACGTGTGGCGCACCTAAATGAGGAAATATCCAAACATGGAAAGTCGAGAAGCTTCCAAGAATGCTCAGTGTGATATTAGGACAGTTATCTGTATTTATTGTAGATTATATTTTCTAATATTTAATGTAATATTTAGTATTTATTAGTCAAATAAATCAGTAGATTTTATTTCCTAGTTAGAGTAAAACCCTAGGTAACTATGCTAGCCTATATATAGATGGTTCATATTACATTGTAAGGGGGGAAACAGAAAGTGAAATTAATGAAAAACCGAGACTTTATCATTCTGTTCTATCGTTCTTAAATTTTTAGTTTTTCTATTATATTATTATTATCTACTATATTATATTAATTCGGTACCGGAAGCCCTCTGGCCGACACGTGGACAGTCCACGCAGATACTGTTTCCTAATTTAATCGAGGTTCTCTAAATTTAGATACATAATATTGATTGATAGAAAATTAAGAAGTATTTTAATTTCTTATTTTGGTCTCTACACAATTTATAGAAACAAATTAATTAAAAGTTTCCATTTAAATAGTAAATATATACAGTTTGGTATCGGAAGACTATAGGCCGCCACGTAAGCGTATATGTTTTTAATGATTATAATATATTTAAATAAAATATTTACTACTTCCCAAAACCCTAGCCGTAATATTAGCTCTCTATATATATAATTTACAAAACATTGATTAATTATTTCACTTATATAGACGTGATAGGTGAAATATAGTAGATATTAAAGATAGAATTGAGAGGTAAAATATAAAATTGTCATCTATATATATATATAGAATTGCCATCTCTATATGCAAAATAAAGCAATATAATACAATATATACATAAATTAAAAATAATATTATATATTGGGAGGTAAGAAACTTGCGTATATAATATATATATAAATTAAAATTAATATTATATAATATTAGCTAGCTAATATAGGAAAACAATATTTTTTTATTATATCGGCTAAAAAACTAATCATACATAATAAAATGGAAATAAATATATATATTAAAGTTGCCAGTTGGCCATATATATATATATATATATATATATATATATATATATATATATATATATATATATATAAAGCAATCTAACTAGGTGTATTTAATAACACTATAAAGAACGGACAAACCAAAAATTTATATATACAAACTATATGTTTTATCTATAGAATAATAAATTTTATATTTTTAACCTTCAAAGCAACTTTCGGTTATGCATATATAATAAAATATATACAATATATTATTAGGGTTTTGTTTTTGGCAAAACAATATGCGACAACTTCATAATAAGTAGGAGGAATCAAGAACTAAAAGGATGTAATTCATTTTTCTTCTCTTTAGATGTATACGTAGGTGTATATATATGAACAATATTTCTTAAAACCAAAACCACACAGAGACACACGTGTATATGATGATCGGTGGTCGTCTATCCAGGAAGTGTTCATGCTCATGTTTCTTTTTATATTAATTTATTATTAAATTCATATGTTTCTGATTGATGGTTTCCCTTTCTATTCATTAGTGCTCGAGTTTTTTCTTTTAGTCAAAAAAATTCAAACTTCCGTTGTTCTTGGTACCAAAAATCTCAGGTATCACTAATGGAGCCAATGGAGACGTTCCATGTGATGAGAATCATAAATACAAGGTATTCAATAGCTTTACCATAATATTACTCTAAGTCATGTTTCATTTATGGATCTATCCTTAGCCTAACCAAGATCTGATTTTTGCAGGAAGATGTGCAACTAATGACAGATGTGGGTTTGGAAGCGTATCGGTTTTCGATTTTATGGTCAAGACTTATTCCAAATATGATGAAATTGATCACAGTTTTCTGTAAAAACTTAACCTAAAAGTAGTAAGAAATTTGAGTGTATTATCTTATCAAACTTATGTTCTTTTACATAAGATGGGAGATGACCTGTCAATCCAAAGGGGGTGGAGTACTATAACAACCTCATCAATGAACTTCTCAGCCATGGTATGAAAAATAAGCTCAAAATCGTAAAAAAATAATAGCTGCATATATTTTTGCCCAGAAATTGTGTAAGTGTCACATGAATTTAACCTCATGTGACACTACACCACAACAATTTTCCTCTGGCACTTGAAGATGAATATGCATAGTGGTTGAGTCGAAGGATGGTGTGAGTGCGTTGTGCTAGATGTGGTGTGAGTGCGTTACAATATATTTATGGTTGTTTTCTGGTGTGTTGTTTAATGGTCAAGGCAGCAAGTTTACATTGTCTAACAAAATCAAATGTAAAAGAAAAGATGGCAGGCTTGAAAGTTGAACCCAGTCGTTATGACTCTATAATGGTAGGAAACCAAAAAATTGTATGTACTATATATATAATTCTAAAAAAACGTCCATTAAATTTGTACTATATGCATACATTTTAGTATGACCAATAAATATTATAGTCCTATTCGGTTTATATTTATTTAGTATATTAATTTTTTCTTTAAAACTTATAAGATTCTAAATAAATTAAAATATTTAAATATAAGCACATAAATTTCTGTGTACATATAAATAGAATATAGATATTAAACGACTATGAATATTATTCAAAGATTTTGTATATTTATATAATGCATATGAGTCAATATATATATATATAAATAGTGTTAATTTTGTTATGTAATTCTAACTCAGTCATTAGAAACATATATATTACATCATATATAATTGCAAAATTGAGTTTGTAAATATTTTAATTAAACTAATATTATAATTAGGTTATTCACTCATGTTAAATATTCTAAATAATTAATAAATGCAAATTAAACAACTTAAAAAATTGGAAACTTAAAACTAATAAAACTAATATCAACAATCAACAAAAAGGAGTAGGTAGGTGTTAAAATTTAAAGTTTTATATTATATTAGTTATACGTCTTATAAAAAATATATATAACATTGATTATTTTACTACTATGTAATATTTTAAATATTAATTAGTATTAAATACATTAATTAAAATAATGTGTTGTTATGAATTAATTTCATATCCAAACAAATATAATAACATTAAATATTTAATAAATTAAGATAACATAATTTTTTTGTTTTAAATTTATTTAGAATTTTCTCCCGCGCGGTGCGCGGGGTTAGTGGCTAGTTATTATTTAATTCAATAAAAGTTCCATCATCTTCTTCATCTATTCATTGCAGTGCTTCACTTCCACGGTACATTCTCATCCATTCACTGCCGCGACTTAGCTTAGCGCCACCGTCAAAGTCCGACCTCGCCTTCGAGCCGGCAGACCACCAGAGCTCCGGCCGCCCAGTTCCACTACCCGAAGCTCTCACCTCCGGCTATCACTCCATTTCATGCCTCCGTTCGGGTCCAACCCCCCATGGCCGCCTCACTCCAGCATCGTCCTACATGACTTATTCTCTATCGTTGACAACTAAACTCATATTTCTCTATATATTCTGTTTCATACTAATCAATTGTTTGGTTTTCTATACAGTGCTCCGTTTCTCATCGTCTGTCCTAGTTCGAACGAAATCTCCAGTGATCACCTTCATTCCGCACGGGCCATCCATTCAGCTTCGCTCCGCAGACAACCGACCTTCATTGCTCCAGTTGTCTCGCCCCGCCAATCTTTGACCCGATTGCAGTTGTCTATTCACCATATTCATCACCGCTTCGATTGTTTGTCATCTGCTCTCTGTTCACATTGCAGGTGATTAAAAAACTCACCTTTCTCATATATATATATAATAGTATTATTTTATGGGAGGCAGAATTATTAAATGGAAAACTAAAATAATTAACTAGAGCACAATCATGTAACCTATATATGTTAATTGTATTATGTAGCATGTTTGATAGTCGATTATTAGGGTTTTTAGGTCTCATTAGGTAATTAATTGTGATCTTATTTACATAGAGTTGGTTCACATTTTATATTTTCTTAGTGTTGTAATCTGGTCTTCATTTCACCATTTTTTAACTAACCTAAAGTCATACGTGTTAGAAAGATAAGATTTGCAATTTAGTGAATTGAGTACCGAAAGGGCGTAATTAATTTTATGTGTTTTAATTCGTAATAGAACCCCCGAATCTGAATTTCTGTTCGTGGACTGATTTGATATCTAGTATTTAATTTGTTATTTACTAGGTAGTTTAGGTTTCTAGTTAGCCTTAATTAACTAGTGGCGACTCTTTTCAAAATTGCACGTTTTCAAAACGTAAATAGCCTTTGGTCAGATTTTAGGTCCGACATTGTGTATATATATAGTGTCATTGTCATGTGCTTTATTCACGTAATCTAACATCTATAGTTTTGTAATTTTTATTTTAAAAAGAAATTACAAAGTTAAACCGACACACAACCAAAGACCTCTAGATTTTTTAAGAAATGCATTATAAAACAGAATTTAAGATTTTTCCAAATTGAATTGAAATTATAAAATTATTTATAATATAATCCAAAAAAACCGATAACAATTTTGCTTATCAAATCATGCATAAAATATTTATTAAATTCCATAAAACTTTAGTTGATAAAAGCTTATTTTATACTATTTATCGATTTGTAATTTATAAAAACTTATTTTTAAATTAGAGCATTAATGTAATATACATAAATTAGAGTAACATGATATAATCATATAAATTTTTTTTATTAAATAATAAAAAACTACAAAGTAAATAAATATAGTCATATATGTATTAAATTGATATAATATTATGTAAAGATAGTAATTTTGTTTTTATATTCTAAAATTTAAAATTCACGGATTATATCACCTGTTACTCTAAAAATTATATTTCGTTGCTGTTTAATTTAATTAATCTAAACTCTGTGTTTAAATTAAATTGGTAAGAAAGATTTTTAGAAGTGAAAAAAATTTATTCATAATATTTTTCATTCATACACCGAGGTTAGGATAAATTGCATATATGTTTTGAATAAATTCCAGTTTGAGAGAATGGAAGAAACCAATTGTATCTCATTCTCGGCCCAAAAGGTACACTAACAGACTATTGTCTAAATACATTGGGTCTAACAGTCCAGCCCATTAATTATCCTTCATATATCAAACCTTTTAACCCTACATTCCTTTAGCAAACAGCCAGCCATCCTCCTACTCCCCATTATAACAGCCTCCACCTCCGCTTCTTCCTCTATACAGCTGCAGCCGCCTCCCGTCGCTCTGATCGCAGCCACAGGTGGTACCCCGTCGCTATGACCGCAGCCATAGGTGGCACCACGTCGCTTTGACCGCCTATATCTGCCCAACCGACCGCCACGCGACGCCTCTCGGTCTCGGATCGACTTCCTCCTCTCTACTGGCCTTGCATGGTGGATGAAGCGAGATTCATGGTCTCAGTCAGAGTGATCATGTTCTCGCTGGTGATGATGAAGAGAGTACAGAGCATTTTGTGTTCTTGGTGGTGATGGTGAAAAGAATCCAGAGTATCTTGGTCGCAATGAAGGTAAACAATCCACCACCATTATCTCTTTTGTGGCATTTTACCTAAAAGAACTCTTCTGTTGCATGTTACAAAAAAGAAATCTTCTGTTGCAGGATGCGAATCAAATTGAGCAGATATAGCAGGAAGTGTCTCGAACTGCATATATATATATATATATATATATATATATATAATAGGTGCTGACCCCGCGCTACGCGCGGGGCGGCCTTTTAAAACGCAAACATTAACATATATAAAGAAGAATAAAATTATGTATCGACTTTGTTAGTTTAAACAAAAAAGGATTCCCTTCTAAAATTCTCGAGTGTTTCAATACGCATTGTTTTGTTTATTATATTTTTCAAATCATAAACCCCAAATATTAATAAAGTCAGCCACCTTCACAAATTTTCAGATTTTCAACATGTTCCTTCACTTCACCAGTATTTTTTAGAAATGCACTTGCAATATTAATATATATATATATATATATATATATATATATATATATATATATATATATATATATATATATATATATTTTGAAGTTAATATTAACATAATCAACATTTGACTCACATATGAATCAATTTTCCACAAAAAGGCTAAACTTGTGCATGGTCCTCCTTTAGACCTGGTTCGTCACCAAAATTATGAATCAATTCAATACATTATTCCAACAAACAAAACCCTAATTACGAATCAATTGAATACCCTAAACCCTAAACAATTTAAGGCCTAGGATCGGGTCAGCTTGCCCGACCTCTCTTGGGAGGGGTGGGTCAACTGACCCGATCTCTCCTAGGAGAGATCGGGCCGGCTAGCCCGATCTCACCTAGGTGAGACCAACGGACCGGTCCGAACGAATATTTTAGCTCATTTGGGCTGTTCGCGTTGCGAGTTAAGTGCTCAGGTCCAAGTTTCGATTTATAACCGTAAGTGGGGCGATTAAAATAAGACAGTCCGAAATGAGATGGGTTCAAATTGGGCGTATATCCATCAGGGATAACCTTCTTCAACATAGTTGAATCTCTAAACTTCTCGAGAACCCGAATATTTTGTCGAGCTGTGACTCCTCTGGAACCGCCGCCTTGGACACTGCCTCTTGCTCCTGCTAAAAATCTTAGCAGAGAGACAGGTTGGATAAGCTGCAATGATTTTTCTGTTCATTAATTCAGCAAAATTCATACACAAAAGATGCTAATATCTAAAATTAAGTATATATAAGCGGTAAATGCCAACACTAAGAGAGGATGAATCAAGATTGGTAATATCATTAAAGTATAGTGATAAAGCTGGACCATAAATAAGAATGGCACTTAACAATAAAATGTAATGTCTCAACAATAAAATGGAATGACACCTCATTGATATTAACCAAGGACTGTTCCGTCATATACTGCGGCTTCTTAGATGGGCTGGTAAATTTCTGGGAGCGACAAAAGATGTTCAACCACGGTGGCGTCCTCCGCGGTCATAAGCTGGCCGTGCTCTGCCTGACCAGCAAGTTTTATATTTAAAAAGATAGAAACCAAATTATTTACTTATTTGCAACAATAACTATATTTTCTGAATCAGAAAAGGGATATAGAATCTCAGATATACCTGTAAAAATCCAGTCGATCTGAGACCCAACATATCCAACAACCGAACTTCTTCTCGAAATGTTCAAGATGAGGCGATGACGCTAGTTGCCTGCATAATTATGGATATTTTTTTTTTTCAGAGATTGGATTTATGCTGCAAGGATTCGATCAATTCTCTATACCGCTCTGAGCTAGTTACACAGGTTCGGAACCGTCGCTGGAAATCGTTGATGATGCCCAGTCCATCACTGGGCTACCCAAGAACCCGCCAGTCGCCCAGTCGCTACGACATCAACCACCACGTGCTCACAGCTAGAGGTCTTGCGGCTCTCTCTCCCATTGTAAGAGAATTCTCCGTCGCCAATGACACCGAGTTGAAGAATGATTTTGCGTGCCTCTTCCTTCACTTCGTATAATCTGAGCACATAATAAACACCTACTGTTATTAACCGCACATCCACAAAAATTTAGTACATCAAAAAAAGAGTATTTAGTACATCATGAAAAGAGTAATTATTATTACCTTTGAACTCACAACTTCTTTTTAGCCCTACCATCATCACTATCATCAGAATCCTCCTCTGAAGCAACAGAGGCATCCGGATCTTCTACATCACTTTCTTCCATAACAGTCTCAAAATGCTCATCAACCAAAGAAGCATCTTTTTAAGACCCATAGGATGTAATGAAAGATATTCTCGCGATTCCTCATCAATTTCATAGTCCTGCCACATATCCATCCATCCATAAAAAAAAAAAATTTAATTAATTAACAAAAGAAAGGGAACGAATCTTCCTTATTACATATATATATACATATATTACTCTACCTTGTTGGCAAACATATCTACAAACCTCAGGGTCAAGAACTTTCTTCTTTTTTGATTTTTTCTTCGTCTCACCATCCAGATCCTCCTCCTCCTGTACAGCTTTCTCAGCTTCAAGGCGAGCCGCAAGACCTCTGTTGGCTTTTGGTAGTTTCTTCTGATTCCACTTTAATCGCTTGATCTTCAACACCTTGGTTCCATCGAGAGTCACTGTTCAATGAACAATCGATTAAAATCTCACTGTAGGGTTTTCGTATTCCTCAAGGAAGCCCTCTTTGCAATCTGGATAGATGGGATTATCTGAGGGAGCGACCACGATGGCGACGGTGCGGTTGCATGGGTAGCAGAAGAATAACTTGCAGCTGCTATCCGCAGAGGTGATGGGGCCGCCGGAGAAATTCCTCCCGAAAGAGTGACATAGGCGAGATTTGCGGAGAAAGAGAAACTTCTAGAGAGAGGAAATGAAGACCAAAGTAAATGGATGGTGTTAATTTCTTAGGAATGGCAGTGTAAAGGTCGGATTAGACGCTCCAATTTCTAATGAGATGGGAAGGGAATTCCGCACAGTGATGGACAAATGAGAGGGTGTTGGGCCACATTGAATATACGGGCCTAGAATCAAGATAGTGAAAAGGAGTAGCCGGCCCGAGAGAGGAAATGAGGTGGCAAGCTATTGTAGTTCTAAAATGCTGAGGTGGCATCTTTGTATTTAAGCACTATCTCTCCTATTACTTTATTATATATATAGATATATATATACACCATTGTCATTTGTCAATTAATGGATATTTGAATCTATTCAAGTCTGAGACTCTTCAATTATTCCTTGAGAAAATGCTGCGTTTATGTTGAATTTATTAATACAAAGAAGTTGAGCGGATTTCTGATGTTTAACTGCTTTAATTATCCGCGGAAGGAATTTGTTAATGGGAGAAAGAAAGAAAATAAAAATAAACTGGGCACATAAATCCAGTCAGAGTCACGCGTGAACAGGAAGAGGGCGTGAGTGGATTAGAATATGACGTGTCATGGTCGGAAGAAACAAAAAGGCTGACATGTCGTACTAAGAAGCATTTGTTAATCTCTCATGTTCTATATATATAGATAGATTATATATATATATTCAGTTTTCCGTCGTCTCTCCAAAATGATATTTCACAGTGGGCCGAGATTAAAAAGCCTTAAAAAGGCTGAAAACAACATATCTAAAGAAAAGACTGATTAAGTGTGGCAAAGGCTGAAAAAAGAAGGCCCAGATTGCTGAAAAAATACGGCCCAGATTGCTGATTAAGTGTCAAGCTAAGAATGACTTAAAATAATGAGGTGGCACAACCAAAATGAATCCCTCTCTCACCTATTCCCTTATTATATACTAGCTACTAATCCCACGCACCGCGCAGGTAAAAAAAATATGTTAATGAATATAGGTTTAAATACATAAAGTATTTAATTTTTAGATACTATATCAAACAACGTTGTATAAAATTAATATATATTTTTAGGTAAAGATATGATCATTGAGTGTTATTAGTCTTTATATATTTTTTATTTTACCATTTACCCTACATTTTTATCACTATAATAATATATTATCTAAATAAATATTTAAGTTATTCTTTTTTTTATATATATTCAAAAAATTTAAGAATTACATGTGGAATATTATTTATCTAATATATCATTTTTTAAATAAATTTACACAATTGTAAAATTGATATATTTTTTAGTTATGAGCATTGAGTATTATCTGTATTTTACAAATTTAGTACATTTCCCTCACTCCTAATTGTTAGTTATATAAAATATCATATCATAGCATTAAAATAGATTGTCGTTTCCATAAACAAAAATAATGAAACATTTGCTATAAAAAACGGTCACAACTTTGTCTTTCTTCTTAAGGATCAGAATTGTAAGTTGCACCACATGTAAAATCCTTCGTATATATAGCTTGAAAAAACCTCATACTAAATATGTACATACATATCTCTAGATACTTTTTTTTTTTTTTTTTGGTTAAATCTCTAGATACTTTATTCTCCCATGATATTTTTTTTTCCACTAAATCCTCTCATGATGTTTACTGAGCTGTAAAAGCACAAAAATTATGTCAAAATCGAAAACTTTCCTAAAAAAGCCTAGCTAGCTAGTTTCAACGCAACACACTTACTTGGAATTGGTCGAATGAAACATTAAGCCTTCGTAAGTCAAGACCGAGCATTGACAATAGAGAAACTCTTTAACTGGAACATGTATTAGTGTCAATGTCACGTACGACTATACACGTCGGTTTACCTTTACAAAATATGTTCATCCATCTATACAATATCAAGCCAACTACTATTCAATTAAAAGATGAGCCAAATAAAGATATTGATCAATAAATACAACAAAAGTCTAAAATCAACAGACTTGTAAAGATAGTGATTTATTATGAATAGTAGCAAAAAACAACACTATGCTATGAAATAGTAATTAAGCAGATCAGTGAGTTTTTAATTTTGTTTTCGTCGCAGATCACCGATTTACTTGAGAACTCACCTCAATTTGTTGATAAACCTCAAAGACTTCAGTGTCCATTCATCTATACATATCAAAGCTAAATGAATAAATAATAAACAAACATAATAAGATCTAGATCATTAAGAGTTTATAATACACCTACCTAGTAGCATTTAATCTCTTCACCCTTCCTATAGCTCTACCTTTAGTCCAAAATCAATGACACCATCCATCTTCGTATGCTCTACATGTACACATTTCTATTATATATATTGTGGTCTATATAATATATTGTATTAAATTTTGGAAAACAAATATATGCTAACTAATTAAAGTAGCGTATAATATATATATATATATAGTACAATCTAGTTTAGCACAAACTTAGAATGGTTTATCGTATATGTTTTTTTTTTTTTTTTAAATATATACTATTTTTGAATAAAATAATGAATATCTATTATTCGAATTGAAGACGTAAATTTTTGTGCTTTCTTATAATAATAGTATATAAAATATATAAAGTATTTTTTTTCTATATTTATAAATATTACGTACAAATTTTCCATGTGATGTTTATAGTATAATCGCATTTGTTGATTTTTTTCTATATTTATTATTAAATAAACATTACAAAGTTTCCGTGTGATTAGTTCATATCTATACTATTTCGTTTAGTATAATTTAAAAAAACGAATTGTGGTGGGTAAATATTCAATATACTTCCATAATTAACTATTTATTTAAAGTTGATATTTAATTAACTATCTATATATATTGTGCTTACGTGGCGGCCTATGGTCTTCCGGAGCCAAACTATATAGATAATGTATTTAAAAGGAAACTTTTAATTAATTTGTTTCTTTAAATTGTGTAAAGACCAAAATAGGATATAAAAATATTTCTTAATTTTGAATCAATCAATATTATGTATCTAAATTTAGAGAACCCCTAATAAATTCCGATTAAATTAGGCAACGCTGACTGGACAAACAGTCCACGTGTCAGCCAGAGATCTTCCGATGCCGAATTAATATAATATAGTAGATATGATATGATGTGGAAGAATATCTACAAATATAATTATTATAAATATGTATTTGTAAGGCCATAAATATGTATTCTTGTGTTTATGGGCTAGTCGGCGGAAGGAGTCATGTGAGAGATGATATGATATCATTTTTTAAGGAGAGTGGAGTGACATGAGGGAAGCTGTAATATTTCATATGTTTGTGTACCACATCAGTTGGAAATCAGAAATTTGAAGCCTTAATAAGCAAGAGAGGTACTATCCAAGTCCAATAAGAATTCCTCATTTTCTAGGCCCCAATGAGGACAACGAGCTTAGTTAGGCTGGGTTGTGTTGCGTCCGGATTGAACAAGGTCGCGAGGATGCGTCTGTGGTTGTGTGGGCTGTGATCCTTCTGTCGGAGGTTGAGCCACTAACGAGTGTTCAGACTTTGCTCCCGTATGAGGATTATGTCACGGTATGGCTGTGACTCGGTAAGGCTGGGACTCGGTAAGGTTGTGTCTCGGCAAGGTTGTGACCCGGCAAGGTTGTGTCTCATACCCCAGATCCTGCACCAAGGACCAATGCTAGCACGGAGAGGGGGGGTGGTGCTAGCGGAGCCCTCTCCGATGCTTAAGTCACTATAAGGGCAAAAAGGTAATTTCTAGAGAGAGAGAGTTTCTAGAGAGAAGTCAGAGCTCAAAATACCAAAGTTGGGCAAATGAGAGAATGTCCCCAAATGGGTGGCCAAGACCTCCTATTTATAGGCTTTCTTAGGACCGGACCCGGTTTTAGAGCGGTTTGATGACGGTTCAAGATCATGCGGTAACCGTCATCCATATTGGTAATGTGCGAACTTGACTTCTCTACACGCAACGGTAATCGCGGATACGGTAATCGTGCGATACCCGTAAGGTAATCCGGACTTCGTCGAATTTGGGCAATCCGGACTTCGTCGAATTTGCGAGCAATCCGGAGGTCCGGTCCGGACGCGCGTAAAGGCGCTTCCGGACCGTTTTGATACCGTGGGAGGTGTTTTTAAACCGAGATGTAGTTTTCGACACATTTACGAGGCCCGAAATGTAAACACGAACCCGAATTGGACATTTATCCATCACTTGCCCCCGAGTCAAGTAACGGTTTAGAACCTTTCTTGACTCTATTTTAAGTTAGGATATTTGTCCAATTTGAGTTTGACGCTAAACTTTCGGTTTTGATCGTTGGTCGGACGCAAGCATCTTGGTTTCGTCCGTCGCTTGATTTTCCGGCCGAATGGCTTTGTTTCCTACCATCATGGTTAGTGCAATAGGAAATGTATATGCGCGAATATGATTATCGTCAGAGACATGAGCGAACGGTAATGCGCTATGCGAACATGTATCTATCCACATGCGTACATAAGTAATAGTCATGGCAAGATTGTAATTACGCAATGCAAGAAATAGAAATCGTACGTTTCTAAAATGACTAAGTGATTACCGAATCATGAATCATGTAATTGCAACATACGTGTATAGTAATGGATTTGATATGTGCAATGTTAAGACATGCATAGGAGTAGATATTTTAAGAGGAGAGGGTAGAGTATACCGTAGGGGTTTAGTCTTGAGTGTAGGTAAACTAATCCTTTGATCCTTATCCACAAAGCATCTCTTTGGGATTAGTAAATACACACATCCCCATTTATCCTTCCAGCACCTTGGAAGTTCACCATTCCACTCCCTTTGCAGGTAATTCACTCACCCTTTCCCGAAATTGCTTTTGTGTGCAAAATTTCTTTGCCGTCGTGGAGCCTAGATACGTTTTGACAGTTTCGAGTCTGATTTTTGGCTTGTTTTTGGAAGTTGACACCATCATTCGACTCGGTTCGTCCCAAGGATTCCAGCGCCACCTTCGGAGCCGCCAGAAGACCCCGCACGCGCCCTCACGCGCCGCCGCGAGTGGAGCTCCTTCGCCGGAGCGTGTGACCCACGCGCCGCCTTCCCGGCCTCGCCTCGTTGCGGTCCTTACCTTTCCAGAATCGTCTCGACAAGGGGAGTCCATTGGAATACCTTCCATCACGTTTTGAGGTAATTTGAAAACTCGAATTCTTTGGACAGCTTCGACTTGAATGTCGATGTCACCGCGTTGTTGTTTGTTTAAGTCATTTTTCGTTGTCGACATGTGGGACTGCTTGTTGATGCTTATACGTCGAGTAATTGCTGATTGACTGCCATCATTATCGTCGTTTGTCCATAATTTAGGCGATTTTCCATTTCCATGGGTATTTGATATAGAATTCCCCGTATCTTCGTGTAGAAGCTTTTTTGGTCGAAATGCATGATTTTCCTTCTTGGCGGGTTTTTGGTTGACGGTGGTTGCCCAATAACTTTAGGCATAGTCAGTTGTCGTCTTGATGTCTTAGAGAAAAAATTTCCTTAAGCGTTGCCGCGTTCGATTCTTACGGTTTGTCGCGTTAATCCCCCGTTTGCATGATAGCCCCTTAGGATGTTAGTTCCTTCCATGGTACGTACCAATTTCACTATGTGCGTGGAACTTGGTCACGTGCGTTGACTTTTGATACGCGCGTTGACTTTTGATACGTGCGTTGACTTTGATACGCGCATTGATGTTGATACGCGCGTTAACCTTGATACGCGCATTGATGTTGATATGCGCGTTAACCTTGATACGCGCATTGATGTTGATACGCGCGTTAACTTTGATACGCGCATTGATGTTGATACGCGCGTTAACTTTGATACGCGCATTGATGTTGATACGCGCGCTAACCTTGGTACACGCATTGATGTTGATACGCGCGCTAACCTTGGTACGCGCATTGATGTTGATTGCTTCTTGCAGGTTGTGGGATTGTAGTAACTTCTTGTGAAGCTTCCTTCCCTTTGATCGCGGTGATACAATGAGTAAGTTCACCACTTCTCTATTGCAGACTCCCTTTAATTCCGATATAGAGGATGTCTTGGACGTAGACCCGGTCTTGCCGGCAGATAGTGTTTTAGATACTGATGAGGGGATAGCTGTTGGGGTACCTCCCGCTGGAGAGACTGAGGCGTTGGTTAGGTATTATACTAACCGCTTGGATAGATCCCTGTTTACCTTGTATGCGAGTGCTTCCGGACTCGATGCTTGTACCGAGGCTTTCTACCCCTTTGAGGTACTTCCTGATAGCAGTCTGGGAGATGCTACTCCTCCGCCTGTAGATTTATCCGTTGTGTACACATCACACGTTAGAGAGGGTTTGCGGTTTCCCTACTGTTCCGACTTGGTTGATCTTTGCAGCGGATATGGGATTTCCCCTTTAGATCTCGCGCCGAACGGGATTAGAGTATGGACTTTTTTCAGAGTGTTGCTTCACAAGCAATCCTGGCGTTATTCTCGCACCCTCTATCGCTGTTTCTACCAGCTTAAGAGTTCAGACTCAGCGGGATTATGCGGTGTGAAAGTTCGTTGGCCAAACTTGCAGAGCAATGGCTTTGAGGCACTTGGTCTTGGGGAAGCCAAGTGGGATCCTAGTTACCGATTGGTCGCTACCGCGGATCGGTCTGCCGATCATTGGAAGCATCATTACTTCTTTGTTCATGATGCGGGGACGACTTGGGACGTCGAGTACGTTCAGAAATTTGATCCCGCACCTGCTTTTCGGGAACTCTCCACGTCGGATAAGGAAGTGATAAAGCAGATATATCGTTGTCAACAAACGCGCAGCTTTACTTGCTCATTGCGTGCATCCCATCAAGAATTGATTGATGCTGGGATCCATGTGCTCCCTTCTGCAACTTCGGTATGTTTATCACTTTTATAACTTTCTACCGTGTTGCACTGTAGGTTGTTTTGACGAAAAAAGCTCGTCTTTGCAGACGGCGGCCGCTCGCAAGATTGCTTCTAGCGGGAGGATCGTTCCCCTACTTGTTTCTGGATCATCAGCGACTTCTGGACGTGGTAAAGATAGATAGCTTTTTTGAGAGAATAATTTTCTCAGTTGGGTTGTAACTTTGTATGCTACTCGCAGGTCGTACGGCGCTTGTTACTGACCGCGTTGTTGCTGCTCCTGGCTCTTCCAAACGGTCCACCACTGGGGCGCGTTCTTCGAGCAGTTTAAAGCGTCCGAAGACTACTGTGACCGTTCCTACTCCTTCCTGCCATAAAGGGAAGGGAGTTGGCGGTAGTGAGGATGCATTGTCTGCCCCCCCTCGAAGGAGCGGTCCGGGGTGGAACGTTCTCTTCTTTCTGGTATAAGCTAGACACTTGAATCTGTGCCTTTATATGCTTTATTTTTGGCCTTTGCATAACGCTGCTTGGTTTACATGTAGCGATCCCGCCACTTGGACGTGCGGATTTGCTTCGTCCTTTGGATGGTGATATTTCAGATGGTAAGTGGATGTCGTACGTGGCAGGGGATGTTACTTTTCCCAAGAACTCCCAGCTGAGCATGCCTGAAGTTGGCGTGCGTGTTCTTCATCGGTCTATTCCTCCTGGTGATCGAGTTGTCCGACCCTCGAGTGACGAGGAAGCACGAACATTTGTTGAGAGATCGTTGTCTGGATTTACTCCAGTGAGTATCTTTTTCCACTTTGCTATGTTCGTTGTTCCCGAACATGTATGTTTATTGTGTCCTTGTTTTCAGGTTGTTTCCGACATGGTACACATGGCCTCTTTCATGTTAGAGCTTGTTCAGGAGAACCGTGCCATTGCTGACAAAGCTGCCACTTTGTCCAAGGAGCTTGAGGAAGCTAAGGATGAAGTGCGCCGTCTTTCATTGAAGAAGACGAATTTTGATGCTCGTTATGAGTCTGATCATGCCAACCTTGTTCATCTTGAATCTGAGAACGCCGCCATTGAGAAGGCAATTTCTGATAACGCAGGCAAGCACAAGGTTGCCTGCCGGGAAGTTCGTGAGGCAGAGATGAAGGCTGGCATTGAAGAGGGATTTAGCAAGTTCCCTTCTACCCCTGGATTTGATAGCGCAGTTACTACTACTGGCACAGCGAAGGCCACTCCGATGCTCAGCGAGTTTGCTGAGGACTTTATTCGTAGAGTGAGTATTCTTGCTCCTGGCTTTCCTTTTGACAAGTTAGGGCCATATGCGGAGTCTGCTGTTAGGCAAGTTGCCGAGTTTCGTCGCTTAGATACTGCAACATCTGAGTTTGCATTTTTGTTTGGAGAAGATGGTGGCGGCACTAATGTGCAACATCTGCCTGTTCCGCCCAGCCCTGTCAGGGATGATGGACTCCTTTGATTTGCGTCATCTTTTCGATGTGTTGAACTCGTTTATGAGCTCGTTTGCCCCCGGGCTTCTATGTTTAGAAACTTGTTAGAGTTGTTGTTTGTGACTTGTTCGCTTTGAACTACGTCGTATGAACCTGTTTTATACACAGCAGATTGCATGATAACTTGTTAGTAATATTTCATACCGTTATCGCTTACTGTGTTTACTGGACGTGGATGACTAGTAGTGTAAACGTAGTCCCCGCAATCGTGACCGATAGCCACTTTCTGATTCAAGATTGTTTGTATAATGCGTTGTGCATGTTGTACGTCTTCCTGCATAGCTTGACATTATATCAGTCGAAACTTGCCAAGTGACTCGCGTATAGCGACTTAACAAGTAGTATGTTTGCAATGTGTCATCTTTGCTTGAGCAAGATATTAGTTTATACCGTCTCTTAGTTCCACTCTAAGGCGACGTTGTACAAGACTCTACTTGTAAATTTTATGAGTTTTAAACAGGGTGCGCACCTGCCGGCGTGTATCAACCCGCGTTGGGGAAGCATACGTAAAAACTTTTGGGTTTTTGAAAAGGTGTTTTTTGAACCTTGAAATTCTTGTTTGATAAAATATTTGGCAAGGTGTTTGATACATAAAATATTTTATAAAGTGTTTGACAAAATATTTGGCAAAAATATCTGTGATACATGATTCCTGCGTCCAGGGACCATGTAGCACTTTTGAGAGTTTGAATTGTGATGCATGTTTTCTGCGTCCAGGAATCACGCATCACGGCTTTGAAAGTCTGTAGTACGGCATTGTCGTCTAGTAAGAGGACTTCCGCTATAAAGGGTGCACCCATACCAGGAATTCGTAACATGGGATTGTCGTCTAAACAGAGGACATCCGTTATGCAGAGTGAACCCATAAAAGGAATTCGTATCATGGGATTGTCGTCTAAACAGAGGACATCCGTTATGCAGAGTGAACCCATAAAAGGAGTTCGTATCATGGGATTGTCGTCTAGACAGAGGACATCCGTTATGCAGAGTGAACCCATAAAAGGAATTCGTATCATGGAATTGTCGTCTAGACAGAGGACATCCGTTATGCAGAGTGAATCCATAAAAGGAATTCGTATCATGGGATTGTCGTCTAGACAGAGGACATCCGTTATGCAGAGTGAACCCATAAAAGGAATTCGTATCATGGGATTGTCGTCTAGACAGAGGACATCCGTTATGCAGAGTGAACCCATAAAAGGAATTTGTATCATGGGATTGTCGTCTAGACAGAGGACATCCGTTATGCAGGGTGATTAGCCCGTTATCGTATTTGCCCATCCTGTTCTGATTCCAGGGAATGGCTATGAACGTGAGGATTTGTCTCTATCCATGACATGCTATTTTGATGGTAGGCCTTGGTGTTACTCCAAGATATTGCTTGTGGTTGACACCTGTGAATAGTCGTCGTTTTGATAGTAGGTCTTAGTGTTAATCCAAGATATTGCTTATAGATGACAGCTTCTTGAATAGTCGTCACCTTGAGCAGAGAATTGCTATAAGTTCCTTTTTTGTAGGTATTCCGCAAGTTGTCCTTGCGTCATATAAGTTGGTTGTGGGCACAGCGCCATTGCTTTGTGTTGCCGGCGCCTTCTTGAGATAGATGCCAACTTAGGAGAAATAAACTCCTTTTTGGTGTAGGTATGCAAATATCTTTCATTATGTGTATTTGCAATATGCTGTCTTTGATAGTGTCTTGGGATTAACTCCAAGTGTTTGGCTTTATGATGCTGTCTTTTTTATGTGGTCATCCATTTGTTGTTGATGATAAACGTTGTCATAACGTATGCTAGATTTTGCTTGCACGTGGCATGATTTCTTGGATTATTGATGTAGATAATAAGCGCGTAGTTTAGTTGTCTCGCGTTTTAGTCCAAAAAATATCGTGCAAGATATAGATGTGTACCTACAAATGTAGATTGACTTTATTAGATACTTGCGTGTATTTACATTGATTATACTAGAAGTACTAGAATGCGCAAAGTAATCTAAAAGATAGTTGTTTTTCCCGTTTCATTATGGCTGGTTTGATGACGATGTCGCGTAGTTGGTTGCAACAAATCGCCTCAATGCACCTAGCGTGATGCATTCTTCAATTTCCCAGTTTAATGGTGGACACATGTTTGTGTTGTGCCCCCAAGTTTTATGGTACTTGCACCATTCTCTGATGTTGTTGCCCAAGAAAGCTGTCTCCAGGACAAGCAGACTTGGGAGCTTGTTTTCCAGCAGGTTGACGTAAATGTCTTCGGCCACTGTGCTTAGCGGTGTGAAGATGTTGTCGATATCAAAGCTTGCGTCTTTCTGGTTGTTCGTTTCTGCTCGAACTCCTTTGTCCCAACTGAGGGGTGTACCCCACCTCAGTTCTTGCTCGCATAAGACTGCTGTCTCAAGCTTATCCTTTAGATCCGCCATGGTTTTTGTTGTTTGCCATCCATGAGTTCGTCCAAAGAGAAGGAAAGATTTGGCGTTCATGTTTGCATAGAACACGCTTATCACTTCTTCTCTTGTTGCTTTCGCGGTTGAGGCATTAGAGGCAAATTTGATGAAGTATTCCATGATTGGCTCGTCTTCTCCCTGCTTAACGAGCCAAATCTGGTGCCATGGTGAGAACTGGATGCTTCCCTGTTGGTTCCAAACTGTAACAGCTTGTTCCATCAATTGCTTCTTTCTTTCATCAACAACTTTCTACCTCTTGAAGGAATTTATCATGGCCACATGGTATTGGTGCTTTGCTCTCAAGGCATTGACGTAACAACGTCTTGCGGTTATCTGATCGCCGAGCACTTCCCCAATCCCATGTTCTGTTGGGAACTTCATCTTTTGGTGGACAGTGGAGGGCACGATCACATAGGGATTGATCGTTGTTCGTCCCAAGATTCCGTTGTAGGCTCCGAGGGATTCTACAACTACGAAAGTGACGTTGATATGTAATGCTCTCCACCCCTGGCCAAGGATGACAGGAAGTGTGATTGTACCCAAGGGTTGTGTAGCTGCTCCTGCGAAGCTGACTAAAGAGAAGGTTCCTGGGGACAAGTCCTTGACAGATTTTCCTAGTTGCTCCAGGACTCTGACATGTAGAATGTCAGCAGAACTTCCACCATCCACAAGAATTCTTTTCACATCGTACCCGTCAATGTCCATGGTAATGACTAAAGCATCATCGTGGGGGTAAACGATATGCTTTAAGTCTTCCCTGGAAAATTGGATGACTGTGTCTTCTTGTTCGGGTTGTTTGCGCTTTCCGAACTTCGGCAGTGTTGCTGCTTGGGATGCATAAATGTCCCGAGCATTAGATACTTGTCCTCCGGCGGCAGGCCCTCCGTGTATGACGTTGATTACACCTCGCTTGGGTGGCGGAGGGTTGTCATTGACCTTCTCTTTTCCCTTGTTTCCTCTTTTTGACGACTCTGGTTGAGCCTTTCTCGGGGGGTTGTTGCCCTGATCAACAAATTGCTTCAATTCGCCCTTGAGGACAAAGTTGTTGATTCGGAAGCGTAGACTGACGCAGCTATCGGTCTCATGGCCGAAGACTTCGTGGTTTTCACACCACTTGTCCTTGTCTCTTCCCAATGGGCCTTTCCTGAAGTTGTTTGGCTCCTTCCACATATTCGCGTCTTTCATTTCTTTCAAAATTACAGACAGCGGGGCATTCAGAGGGATGCAGTCGGCAAGATTTACTTCCTTTGGCTTCTGAAAATCCCCTTGGAAAGGTCTTTTTGGCTGAGGTTGCCAATGTCTTCCTTGTTAACCACTTGAATGTGGTTTTGGTTGGTTCTGCTTTGGATTATCTTTTGCCTTTGCTGCATCGATTTTTGCCTTGTTCTGGCTTCTGAACCTTTCAAGGTCTATGTACTCCTTGACTCTTGCGGCTAATTCTTCCATGGATTCCGCTGGGCGCTTTGCCATTTTCTCAGCTAGGGCATTGCTTCTTCGTCCGAGATTTCGAATGAATGCTCGAACGATTTCTCCTTCGGTCAGGTTCCCCTGAATGTCAGAAATGTTCTGATTGAAGCGGACGTAGTAGTCGGCCAGGGACTCCTCGTTTTGTTGTTGGACGTCGTCCAAAGCGTTTGCCCCTTTTAACAACGTGCGCTCGCCCATGTACCGTTGAATGAACTTGGCCTTTAGTTCCGCCCATGAAGTAATACTTCCGCACGGCAGTGAAAAGAACCAGTGCGCTGCAGACCCGGCAAGAGTTTGTGAAAACGTCATTGCGAAATGATGCGGGTTCTTTGTTCTGCCTAGCAGAGAGGCCTCGTGCTTTTGCACATGTTCAATTGGGTCTCCTTTTCCACGGTAGGGGTCGCCTCCAATTCGATACAGTGCGTCTGGGACGCGACTGTTCACCAAATGGTCAGCGAATGGGTGAGACGCCCTTTCTTCAAGAGCGTGCATACCCTTCATTTTTGCCTCCTTCATCTTCTTCTCCACCATTTCTTCTAACATCTCGGCGGTAAATCCTTTTACCGGTTCAGCATAACCTGTTGAAGGATTTTGCTGACCATTGTTGCGGTAGATGTCAGATTGATCCCTGCTTGTGGCCTACCAAGGATCGTCTCTTGTTGGTTGCTGTGGGTGGTAGAATGGGGGCTGCCTTTCGTTCCTCCACTGTTGGGCTCCTTGGAAAGGAGTGTATGACCGTGCAGGTTCATATCTTGCTTGTTGGTGTCCGCCCTGGAAAGGATTGCCATAGCGAGTAGTGTCTTACGACATCTCTCTTGCTGGCGCAGCATACTGTTGGTTGGCCGGAGGTGGCTGAGCTGCGTATCCTTGGTTTTTTAGAGACTCGCGGAATGCGAGTAACTCTTCCAGCGCTGCCATCATTGCTGGAGTAACGGTGGGCATCGGGTTTGCCCCCGGTCTTTGTTCGCCTTGTGGCATCTCTGTTTGGGATTCATCCTCGTGCATTTCTGGCTCGAAACCAGGTGGATGTGCGTGGTGTTTGTCTTTTGGCTCTCTGTGCTGTGCGTTGGGCACATTGTCAGTCGGTATGGATGAAGATACGGAAGTAGCTCTTGGGATGTGGGAGGGTCCCGATTGCCTCCCAGCTGGAGCTTGGCCTCCTGCTCTTTTGTTTGCCGGGGATTTCCTGGGACGCCCTGGCCTTTTCCTTGGGTTTTTCACCTCTTCGGGAGGGTTGTGATCACTCGTCATGATTTCTGCGGTACGGTAGCTTGTTGTTCGAATCACGTAGACGGCGCCAATGTTGCGTCCGGATTGAACAAGGTCGCGAGGATGCGTCTGTGGTTGTGTGGGCTGTGATCCTTCTGTTGGAGGTTGAGCCACTAACGAGTGTTCAGACTTTGCTCCCGTATGAGGATTATGTCACGGTATGGCTGTGACTCGGTAAGGCTGGGACTCGGTAAGGTTGTGTCTCGGCAAGGTTGTGACCCGGCAAGGTTGTGACCCGGCAAGGTTGTGTCTCATACCCCAGATCCTGCACCAAGGACCAATGCTAGCACGGAGAGGGGGGGTGGTGCTAGCGGAGCCCTCTCCGATGCTTAAGTCACTATAAGGGCAAAAAGGTAATTTCTAGAGAGAGAGAGTTTCTAGAGAGAAGTCAGAGCTCAAAATACCAAAGTTGGGCAAATGAGAGAATGTCCCCAAATGGGTGGCCAAGACCTCCTATTTATAGGCTTTCTTGGGACCGGACCCGGTTTTAGAGCGGTTTGATGACGGTTCAAGATCATGCGGTAACCGTCATCCATATTGGTAATGTGCGAACTTGACTTCTCTACACGCAACGGTAATCGCGGATACGGTAATCGCGCGATACCCGTAAGGTAATCCGGACTTCGTCGAATTTGGGCAATTCGGCGAGGTCCGGATTGCATTGCAATCCGGACCTCCGGGTTGCTTTATGCAACCCGGAGGTCCGGTCCGGACGCGCGTAAAGGCGCTTCCGGACCGTTTTGATACCGTGGGAGGTGTTTTTAAACCGAGATGTAATTTTCGACACGTTTACGAAGCCCGAAATGTAAACACGAACCCGAATTGGACATTTATCCATCAGGTTGGGCTTAGTCGGGAAAGTCGCTCGGGCTTAGAGGCGTGACAGAATGATATCAGAGCCGACCCGGAACCGTGATCACCTACCGGGGGTAAACGATTCCGGTTTGGGCCGCGATGAGGACGTCGCACGCATTAAGGGGGTAGATTGTAATATCTCATATGCTTGTGTACCGATAGCAGAGAAATATGTCGGGAAAATCGGGAGATGTATGTTAGATGTGGCTTCTTGAAGTATGCTTTGCAGATATTTGGCATTATGGAGGAACTTAGGGCACGTTTGATTGCCGGTATTGCGATATCCTAATACCGGTATTAGCTAATACATGCTTAGCTAATACAGTGTTTTGAATGAACTTTGTATTAGGATATCCTAATACAATGACTAAAAGACCTAAATACCCTTACTTGCATTTTCAATGAAGATATATTTTACATATGATTAATTTAACAATGATAAAATTTAACAAAAAAAAGTAACTTCAATTATTTAAAATAATATTTTTCATAAAAAAAAATCAAATTTATATATAAATAGTAAAAACTATTTTTGCTAATGTATAAATATGTGTATATATAAAGAAAATAGTACAAAACAATTGAAAAAAGTGATTAGCCCGACCCGGCCCGTTCTAGCCGGGCCTAGCCCGAACTAAACCAAAGCAACATAAAGCAACCCGACCCGAACAGCTCAGCCTGGCCCGAACCGCACAGCCCGACCCGAAGTGACCTGCCCGGCCCGAACTGACCAGCCCAGCCCGAACCGCCCAGCCCGGCCCGAACCGCCCACCCCGACCCAAACCGCCCAGCCCGGCCCGAACATGACTCGGCCCGACCCGTGTCCGAAGTTTCGATGTAAACGGGGTCCGGCCCGAAGCTACGATGTAAACAGTGAGAGTTTGCCATATATTACAAGGGTAAATTGGTAATTAGGAGATTGGTATTAGCTAATGCTTTACTTTTAGATGGTATTAATTAATACCAAATTTCTTCTATAATTGAGTATTAGCTAATACCAATACCAAGTTGACACAAACACGGTATTAGCTAATACCGGTATTAGGATATCGCAATACCGGCAATCAAACATGCCCTTAGTGTAATATAACATGGACTTCCCTGATCAGCTAATTAAACATGGTCATAACGAGGAAGCTTTAGGTCTGTTTGAGATGATGCATGAAGCGAACCCTCTGGGGCGCGACGCGAGCCTGGGCCGAAACCATTGGGATCCAACTCGAACCCGCAAGGGTACGTACCGAACCCGCCGAGTAGGTTCCAAACTCGCCGGGGTAGGTTCCGAAACCGCCGGGGTACGTATCTAACCCGTCGGGGTAGGTGTTGAACCCGCCGGGTATATACAAAACTCACCGAGGAAAAGTACCAAACCCGTTGGGGTATGTACCAGCCTCGTACCGACCCGCAGGGGTACATAGAGAACCTGTCGGGACCCAGTCCGAACCTGCCAGAGTAAGTATCGCACCCGCCGGGTCCTATCCGAAATCGGCGGAGTTATTATATATTAAGGGTTTATGATTTTTTTGGCCATTAGGCACTATGCTTAGCTAATATATAATTTAATATAGTTAATACATTAGCAAATACATTGTTTGTTTTGGTGCATTCTACCGCCAGATCTAAGTAAATTTTATTTTCCACTATAATCAAACCACAACAAAGTTGCCTACATGTTATATTAAAACAATTAGTTAGTTTTAACAATTTCACCTAAAATTCGAAACCCTAATAAATTTAAAAACATGAGTCAAAAGAAAAAAGAAAGAGAGATCAGTATCGTTGAGATGCTGGATGAAGTGGTGGATGCAATCCCCTAATTCAATCGCGTAAAATTCCCAATAGGTTGGCAATGAGGTCAACTTCAAATTGTTTGGACCAACGAAGAAAACGAATATGCATTAGTTGTAGACTCCACGTAATGCATGATGAAAAAATCAGTAAAATAAATGTAAGTTAAAATACTACTTAACCTATAGATGCATGAAGGTCCCAACACCAAAAGCTGCTCCAATACAAATTCCAGTAAAAGAACTAAACACCACCGTTCACTCTTCGTCAGGTGGAAGCTGAAGCCACCGCCACCAACCGCAAGTAAAAGTTGTTTGTTAGAATTTCAGCATAGGACTAAAAAAAACCTAACGCACTGTTGGATCACGGGCGAAGCTCCGTTACGTCCTTGACGGAAAGCTTGGACTCCTGGGCTCCGCGTAATCCTGCAAAAGGGGATGACCTGGGTGGTGACCCAGAATCCCTCTCCGATGCTTAAATGAGTACAGTGATCAATGGGTGGTAAGCATAAGAGTATAAGTTCGTCTTAGATGATGGTTTTCTGAGGTAACTTCCTCCTTTATATAGGAGGGGAAGTTACTCAGTTACCTGTTACTGCGCCTGGCAGTTTTGCCCATGATTCCGTGTATCTCGCCACGATTCCACATATCTCGGCTGGGATTCCATATATCTCGCCCCACGCTCCGCGTATCTTACCCGTACCTCCGCGTATTTCGGGCACGCCCTGCGTATCTCGGGGGAGATTATCTATATCTTAACCGTCTTCCCACTACTCTCATCTAGTAGGCGGGTTTCTCGGTCTTATCCTCTGATCACAAGTCTCGACTCCTATCGGGGACTCCAGAGTTGTCTCATTCTAGATCATCACCCAGGACCTTCAGTCTCTACGGGACAGGTCCAGCCTCTGCGGGGCTTTATTATCGGGGCCTTTACTAAGGCTTATCGGGGCCTACTCAGAGGCTTCTCATCGGGAGCATTCAGCTCATACATCGGGACCGCTAAAGTCGGGACCCTTCGTGCTGGGCCTCTGGGCCTTCCAGGCTTTTCACGAGGCCCACTGGACCTACTCGCCGTCCATTGGCTGTTAACGGGGCTAACGATTACATCGGAACCCATCATTTGCCCCCAAGACATGGGGGACTTTTAGTTCGTCATGTCTTCTAATTCCGCTCTTCTGACCTCGTTGTCGGAGGTTTTTGTTTTTATACCTTCCAATACCACCGTTGGAGGCCTTTGTCTTCATACCTCCCGATACCGCCGTCGGAGGCTTTTGTTTTCATATCTCCCGATACCGCCGTCGGAGGCTTTTGCCTTGCATGTGACCATTACATAACAGAGTCTCTTACTCATGATTGTCTTGGGCCCACCAGGCCCCATGGGCAGTTGCTTAAACCGAGGAGACTCCTCGGTTACTGTACCATTAAATGCATAGGGATAAAGAAGCGACGTCTTAAACCAGCGTGACTGCTATTTTCTGCAAAAGCAACCGTGACGTCATACACGTCCCTTCCGTGCCTATAATCTCGTCAATTAAGATCGTGTCGTTTCCTCTTCAACGGTGCAGATCAAGCCCATCCAGCTGTTTCCTCCGTACCGTCTCCATAATCTCAATGGTTGTGATCGAATCGTTTCGTCTTCGACGGTCACGATTACATCCTTTCAATCATCCTTCTGCCTATAAAAGGTGAAACCCTGGTCTTATTCACTTCTTCTGCACTCTCTCGCTTTCAGCCATCTTTGCATTCGAAGCTTCCTATTCAAGTTCCTCCTGGTGTTCAAGTGATCCAAGACCTTCAACCTTTCCGAACTTCCTTCTTCAACCACCGATCATGTCTGGTAAGAGTTCCTTTCTACGTTTTCGTGATTTGCCTGCTGTTTTTTCTTCTTTTCTCAAATCCTTTTGCTTGCGACCGTTTTAGACGAAGCTAGTTCTGAGGCTAGGACTCCCTTCACCTTCGAGTTCGCTGTCAATGAGATCTCGGAGGCTACATATGAGGTTGCCCTTAGGGAGGGGTGTATTACCTATGATTGGGAACCTCGTTTCCCGTATGAGTCCCAGTCCACTGTCAGGAGGAAGCACATTATTACGCCTCCTCGGGCAGGGGAGGTGTTCATCTCCGCTGGACAAATAAGCGCGTGGATTCGGTTCCCCTTCTGCGGCAATATGGTGGAGATGTGCAACTTCTACAAAACGCATCCCTGTACTTTCTCTCCACACGCCATCCGCGTGTGGAACGCCTTCCAGCTCTTGTGTCACCGCCAGCAATGGACGTACAGTCTTCTGCTGTTTCGCACTTTCTACGGCATGAAGTGCAACAAAGCCGGTGTCTGCTCCTTCTCCCCCCGACTCCCCAAGTGGACAAAGGAGCAACTTTCACGTTTCGGTTGGGATAGCGAAAGGTGGAAGTTCCACAAAGATCGGGTGCTGATTCGTGATTCTGGGTCCGACAACAGCGGATGGAAGATGTACTACTTCTTCGTCCAACATAGCTCTGTCCCCTGGCCTCGATGGGAGGTCGTGGCGGATCCTGCCCCCAAGCTCCAAGACTACACTGAGGATGACCTCAACACCCTCCAGATGGTTCAACTCTACCGCTGGGGGGACAACTTCATACCCATTGATGCCAACAAGCTTCAGGAGCGGAACCTGATTGCTATCAGAGTCCGACTCCTTGACGCTGTTTCTGCAGATTTAGTCGTCTGGGTAATATTTCTAACTATTTTATTTTTACCTTTGCAGCCAAGAAGGCTTCTCTGTTGACTCATCTCATTCTGAAGCAGGGCGAGACTGATGCCGTCCAGAGTGGCTCCCGGCGGAAGCGCAAGCTGGTGAAGAAGGGTGCTTCCTCCTCCACTCCATTATCTGCTGCTCCTCCTACCGACGAGCAAGTCGGGGCCAAGAAGGCCAGACGGGAGGAGATAGATCGGGCCTTCGGGGCCACCACCGTCGAAGAAGGTAAGCGCGTTCGCCGTGCAATTAATCAATATAAAAAATTAATCCCCGAGGAGTTTATCCCCGCTGATCGGAAAACACGGGTTCAAGAGATCAAGTACATCCTTCAAGGAGAAATTCCCCACGTTCTTGAGGCAGGATATTACAACGTCCTTGGGAAGAATAGACATTTCGATCGTCAACTCATCTGGTGCCCTGAAGGTACTCTTCCTAACTTTATCCGTCCCGCCACCGCAGGTCCCTTGGAGACTCCTGCCCCAACGGAGGCTATCGTTCCGGCGGAGACTGCAACTCCGCAAGAACAGATGCTGGAGGACACCCCGGCGGGAGCTCAGTTCCGCCAGGTGACCAATTTAGAAGCTTCTCCTTCTGTCGAGGAGCGTGAAGAGGGGGGCCTGCTTCCTCGCGGCAGGTCGGGATCCAGGAACGTGAGGCCCGCTGTTAGGGACGTGTCCCAGAGTCCTCCTCCTGTTCTTCGCACTCCAACTCCTGAGCCGCCAGTGGAGGTGGCTCCTCCTGCTGAAAGTTCCGGGGTCATCCCCCCTCTCCCTGTGGATGAAAACCTTTACAAGGTTTTCACCCCCGATGAGGGGATGATGCCCTGGAACCCAATCGAGTCCCTCCGAGGGGTTCCACTTCGACGAGGAGAGCTTGATCCTGGGTTGGCCCTGCATCTGCTGGCGGGGTGCGTTCCTCCAGCCTTGAGGCGGCCCCTGTCTTTTGCGCGGGAGGACCTTGAGGAGGAGATCCGCGACATGGCCATTCGTCGGATGGAGGTGAAACTTCTATCCTTGTTTGGTTTTCTTCATTACCCTTATCTTTGATTGCTTATGTCTTGATCTTTTCCCTTCCTTCTTTCAGGACACCGCGAACCAACAGCGCTGCTTCGGCCTTATCCTGGCCCTGAAGGGTGCTTTGGAGGCGGCGGAGGCCCAATCGAACCCTGATGCTTTAGCCAAGCTTCAGGTAGAACTCGACGAGGCTGTTGCGGCCAAGAACAAGATGGCCAAGGAGAAGGCTCTCCTCGATGATTTGTCCTCCAACCTGCTCAAGAAGGTTCACGATCATGAGGCTGTCATGCGTCGGGAGCGGAAGATGGTCCAGGCGGACCAGCAGCGGAATGAGGAGGAGAAGAAGCAGCTCATTCACGAGAAAAACGTCTTCGCGGACCTTCTCGCGGAGGCCAAGGCGAAGTTTGAGGCGGAGAGGGCTGAGTTCTCTGCCAAGCTGGCTGAGGCAAAGGCTCAGGGCCTCGAGGAGGGCCACCAGCGGGGCTTCGAGGAGGGCCGCCAGCGGGGCCTCGAGGAGTATCGGGACTCTGAAGAATTCAAGGTGGCTGCTGTGGAGTTTTGCAAGTCCGAGATGGAGGACGTTTTGTTCAACGCCGTCGAGGAACTGTACACAGCCTACGCGGATTCCATTGACTTCACGAAGTCCGAGACTCTTGCCCCCGTTGCGGAGAAGTACTTCAACCTCCCCGCGGAGAGTGAAGAGGCTGCTACCGTGGACCCGACTCCGCCAGCTGCGGAGCCTTCTGCCCAAGTCCCTCCAAACTCCGTTCCCTCCGATGCTGCTAAGGATCCACCTTCCCGCAAGGACCAAGCTTAATGCTTACATCTTTTAGTCCTTGTTGTCTTTCTCCTTTGTCTATTGTATCGAACCTCTTTGGCCTTCTGGCCCTTATATAAGTAGTTTTCTTTCCATCTATTTTGGCATCGATATTCATCTGCACTTTATCTAAAGCGGCTTAAAATTCGTTACTCAGAACGTTCCGATGCACCATTAAAATGACTTCATCGTCCTTCCGACGTTTAACTCGGGACTTTACCATTTAAGGCTTCTCGTCCAAAAATCGGGACTTCGCCACTTAAGGCTTCTCGTCCAAAATCGGGACTTCGCCACTTAAGGCTTCTCGTCCAAAATCGGGACTTTGCCACTTAAGGCTTCTCGTCCAAAATCGGGACTTCGCCACTTAAGGCTTCTCGTCCAAAATCGGGACTTCGCCACTTAAGGCTTCTCGTCCATGCCTTTCAAGGCTGTTTTCATACCCCTTAGGGCTTTTACTGCGTCTCTACTGGACGGCTTACTCGTACCCTTTAGGGCTTTTTGGCCGCATCATATAGACGACTTACGCGGACCTGTTAAGGCTTTTTCGTACCCGTTAAGGCTTTTGGCCGCATCATATAGACGACTTACGCGGACCTGTTAAGGCTTTTTCGTACCCGTTAAGGCTTTTGGCCGCATCATATAGACGACTTACGCGGACCCATCAGGGCCTTTTCGTACCTAGGCTTTTGGCTGCATCATATAGACGACTTACGTGTACCCCGTAGGGCTTTTGTCCGTACCCGTTAAGGCTTTTGGCCGCGTCATATAGATGACTTACGCATCCCCTGCGGGGCTTTCATCGTACCTCGGAAGGCTTTTGTCGCGTCACTCAGGACGTCTTCCTAACAGTCAGAATAAATTTGAAAGCAATTTGATCTGAAGGCAATTTCTTTTATTCATAAATAACTCAAAATAGGCTTACATCGGGTCTTATTGATAGACAATTTGCGCCCTTCACGGCGGCTTAATATCAAACATGATACTTCTTCAAGTGTTCGCCACTGAAGGAATGCTTCAACGTCTTGCCTTCGAGATCCTCTAACTTGTATGCATTGGGCACTGGCAACCCTACGATCTTGTAAGGTCCCTCCCATTTTGGTGACAGCTTGTTGATCCGATCTTGATGAACAAACTCATTCCTCCGCCAGACAAGTTCTCCCACGAAGAATTGTCGGGACCTGACACGCCGATTATAATATCGGGCTGTTGCCAGACGCATTCGGGCCTGGACTTCATCAGCCTTCCATCTCTTTTCCTCGAGTAGGTCTAAGTCCAGACGTCTCATCTCCTCATTTGTCAGAGGCTCGTAATATTTCGCGCGGTGGGACGCCACCGCTATCTCCACGGGAGCGACTGCCTCCGTGCCATAAACCAGGCCAAACGGAGTTTCTCCTGTTGATTGCTTGGGTGTCGTTCTCACAGCCCATAGCACATTCTCGAGCTCATCCAGCCAATGGCCCTGCAAGGCGTAGACTCTCTTCTTCAAGCCATCCATCACGATCTTGTTGGCTGACTCTACCTGACCATTGGTTTGAGCGTGGCGGACTGAAGAAGTCCGATGCTCAATGTTTAATTCTTCCAGGTATTCCTTCAACTGAGCCCCATTGAACGGAGGGCCATTGTCGCTGATCAACACTCGCGGGACCCCGTACCGGGATATGATCTGGGTCTGAAGGAACTTGAGGACCTGCTGCCCCGTCGTTCTAGCCAATGCTTTAGCCTCTATCCACTTTGAGAAGTAGTCGATAGCCACGAGTAAGTACTTGCACTGACCTCTCGCTTGGGGAAGTGGTCCCACCAAGTCAATTCCCCATTGCGCGAAGGGCCATGCACTTCTGATGGGCATCAAGTCCGCAGCGGGAGCCACGATATTTGGAGCGTACCTCTGGCATGCATCACAGGATCGGACCATCGCGGTCGCTTCTTTGTTCATCGAGGGCCAATAGTAGCCTAGGTTCAATGCCTTCCTTACCAGAGATCGGGCTCCTTCATGGCAGGCCGCGACTCCTTCATGTAACTCCCTCAGGATCCGATTTGTGTCGGGCTCTGCTACGCATTTTAGAAAAGGCTTTACGTACCCTTTTTTGTACAACTGGTTGTCCACCATTGCATAGTTGTCCGCAATTCGTCGTAACCTGACAGCAGCTACTTTATCATCGGGGAGGACCCCCGTAGTTAGGTACGTAACCATCGGGGTCATCCAAGTGGACTTCTCTTCTTCTTCCGATCCTGTCTCAATAGCACAGATCTCCGCCGGATCAATGTTTGAGATAATCACCTTCTCTAGGAAATGCACCTTCCGATTCTCCTCGGGGACCACTCCCAGGGCAAACTTGCTCAAGGCATCTGCTTCCGCGTTCTCTTCCCTCGGGATCGCCTCGATATCAAAGCTTTTGAAGCTTCCCTTCAAAGTCTGCACCTCGTGCAAATATTTCTTCATTGTCGGGTTCTTAGCTTCGTAGTTCCCCTGGACTTGATTTACAACCAAGCTAGCGTCGCATTTCACCTTTAAATGATCAACCCCCGTACCCTTGGCAATCTTAAGGCCTGTGATGAGAGCCTCATACTCCGCTTCGTTGTTGGTGGCTTTGAATGTCAACGCCAAGGCATATCGCAGGGGCTCGCCTCCACCGGGCGGTATCAATACAAATCCTGCCCCCGAGCCTTCTACACTCGATGAACCATCAGTGTACATCTCCCAAGTATTCTCCTCATTTGGCTGTTCTGGCTGCTGTTCTGTTGTCGGGACTTCCTCCATGGTTGCCCCCTCTGCGGGACCCGTTACTTCCAGATCGGGTGCCGTAGACTCAGCTATAAAATCTGCCAATGCCTGCCCCTTAATAGCGGTTCTCGGAGCAAAATGAATGCGGAATTCCGTCAGCTCGATGGCCCATTTTACCAATCTCCCCGACGCATCCGGTCGGTTCAAAAAGTGTTTCAGGGGCTGATTAGTCAGTACCGTGACTTCATGGGCATGGAAGTAAGGTCGCAGTTTTCGAGCGGCAATAATCAACGCGAAGAGATACTTCTCAATAGCGGGATAGTTTATTTCAGACTTTGCAAACGCCTTGCTTACATAATAGATCGGCACTTGGTTGCCCTTGACAATTTTAATCAAAACAGAACTAACAGCCACATCAGAAACAGCCAAATAGAGATAGAGCGGCTCGCCTGGAACTGGTTTCGCCAACGGCGGAAGGGTACGGAGATGCTGCTTGAGTGCCTGGAACGCCTCCTCGCACTTGTTGGTCCATTCGAACTTCTTGTTGGCCCTCAGCACCTCAAAAAATGGCATGGCTCGGTCACTCGCCTTGGATAGGAAGCGATTCATCGCGGCCAACCGGCCATTCAGCACCTGGACCTCCCGATGAGTCCTCGGGGACTGCATCTCCTCGATTGCTCGCAGCTTCTCAGGGTTCACCTCGATTCCTCTCTGGCTCACCATGAACCCTAGGAACTTCCCCGAGTTCACCCCGAAAGCGCATTTGTTGGGGTTCAACCGAACCTGATGGAATTTCATCCGCTCAAAAGCCGCCGCCAAATTCTGGACATGGTCTCCTGCCTGTCGGGACTTCACCAGCATGTCGTCCACATATGCCTCCATTGTTTTCCCTAGCATGTCCCCGAACAACTTGTTCACCATCCGCTGGTAAGTTGCTCCGGCATTGATCAATCCGAAGGGCATCACGTCGTAATGGTAGACGTCACTGTCAGCGTAAAAAGCTGTGTGAGGGGCATCCTCCTTCGCCATCTTGATCTGGTTGTATCCGGAATAGGCATCCATGAAGCTCAACAGCTCATGTCCCGATGTGGCATCTACCAGCTGGTCAATCCTCGGAAGCGGGTAGCAGTCCTTCGGGCAGGCTTTGTTCAAGTCGCGGAAGTCGACACACATCCGCCACCTTCCGTTACTCTTTCGCACCAGCACTGGGTTAGCCACCCAAGTCTGGAATCGGAGTTCCTTGATGAATCCAGCATCGAGCAGTCTGCCCACCTCCTGCTGGATCGCGATCCTCTTGTCCGCGCCCACCAGACGCCTTCTCTGCGCGATAGGCTTGATTGCGGGGTCTATCTTCAACTCGTGCACTATCACGTCGGGGCTGATTCCCGGCATATCACTCGGGGACCAGGAAAATAGCTCCTTAAACTCCTTCAAGAGCTCGATCAACTCTCAGGCTCTTTCCTCCGACAAAGCAGAGCCGATCTTTACCTTCCGCTGAGGCCCATCGGTCTCCACTTCCTTCAAATCCTCCATGGGGGCGGGACGCCCATACTCCTCTCGAGGATCGGTATCGGTTTGAAGGACGGTCATGGCCTACCTTCTTCTCCGTCGGGTGGCGTTAACATAGCATTTTCGCGATGCCACCTGGTCGCCCTTGACCTCTCCGACCCCATTGTCAGTCAGGAACTTCATCTTCTGGTGGACCGTCTAGGCTACTGCCATGAGAGGATTGATGGTGGTCCTCCCGATGATCGCGTTGTATGCCCCCGCGGACTCCACGACGACGAAATCCACGTTTCGCCTCTCCATTTTCCAGCCACTACCAAACTCTACTGGTAAGGTAATCATTCCCAACGGGTAGGAAGTGGAGCCAGAGAATCCCACCATCGGGAAGTCCACCTGCGTCAGGTCCTTCTTCGTCTTTCCCATGGCTTCCGGTGCGTCCATGAAAAGAATATCGGAGGAGCTTCCTCCGTCTATCAGGATCCGCTTCATCTCGAATCCGTCCACATCCAGGGTCAC
Organism: Clarkia xantiana subsp. parviflora; assembly: GCA_036873135.1. Classification (NCBI taxonomy): domain Eukaryota; kingdom Viridiplantae; phylum Streptophyta; class Magnoliopsida; order Myrtales; family Onagraceae; genus Clarkia; species Clarkia xantiana. Next base: position 18,369,066 of record JAPTYO010000001.1, read on the forward strand.
GACCAGGGCGTCGTCATGAGGGCTCTCTACGCCAACTAGATCCTCCTTCGAGAACGAAATTTCCATTTCCTCCTTCAGGGTCCACGACCGGGACCGTTTGCCTAGCACCACCGCGGCAGATATGCGGGAAGCGTAGTTCTCCCGAGAGGCAGAGGTATCTCCTCCCGCCGCCATTCCTCCATGGATGACGTTGATAGTTCCGCGCCTCTCCTTGCGGGCACCTGAACCCGAGGCCTCATGCTCGACCTTCTTCTTCTTCGGGGATCGGTCGCGGGACTTGGAACGGGATCGCGACCGACTTCTGGAACGGGATCGGCACCGACCCTTCCCGACGAACTCTTTCAGCCTTCCCTTCTGGATCAGCTTTTCAATCTCCTTCTTCAGCTCCCGACAGTTCTCAGTGTCGTGACCATTGGCTCGATGGTATCGACAGTAACGGTCGGGACAGCCTCCTAGGAATTCGCCTTCTTTCCTCGGGGGGTATCGAGCGAGACCTTGTCTGTCCATCACAGCTAACACAGAGGTCATCGAGCTATTGATGGGAACAGCCCGACCCTCTCGGTTGTCATTCCTCGGAGGACGCTTGTCTTCTCTTTTATCGGGACGACCACGGTTCCTACTTCCCTCCGACTTGTCGCTCCCCTTGCGATCGTCCGACAGCTTGGACGATGGCTTTCCTCTTCCCGACTTCGGGGGATCAAGTTCTCCAGCAGCAATCTTCGACTCCTGGACGTCGATTTGCTGTTTCACCCTCGCCTGCAGGGCCTCCATACTCCACACAGCCTTCGCGGCGACGCTATGCATTAGGTCGGAACCGTACGGCGCGCTCATGTTCCGCAGGAAAGTGCGGATGGTCTCACCCTCCGAAATTTCTTCATCAATCTCCGCGGCACTGGCAGTGAATCGCTGGTAGTAGTATGCCAACGATTCGTCGGGCCTCTGCACCACCTGAGTCAGGGATCTCACGCTCTTCAGAAGGCGCCTTCGACCTTGATACTGCTTGATGAAGCGATCGTGCATATCGGCCCAGCAGGTGATGCTCCCTGGCGGAAGGCTGAAGAACCAAGTCATGGCCCTTTCTCCCAGGGTTATCGGGAACAATGAGCATATAAGATCATCGTTCGATGTTCGTCCCACACAGGCCTGGACGTGCCTCTGCACATGGCGAACTGGGTCCCCCTCACCATCGTACTCCTTGATGGTCGGAATACCTAGCCCAGGCGGGGCTACGGTATCGATCAGCCGCGGCACGAAAGGATGGCTGGACCGATCCCTCAGCTCCGATATCATCTGCTTCTGATCACCCATGTAGATGCTCACGATCTTCACCACCTGATCGGGGGTGATGGGGCCATTCAGAGGAATGGTCCTGTTCTGCACTGGTCCTGGACCGTCGACCACGAACTTCTCCAGATGTGCTGGTTGCCCTTATTCCTGAGCGGAACCTCCTGTTCCTCCGGGTCCACCCTCGGCGGGGGTGGTGGTAATTCTTCTCGCGGAGGCAACTCCTCCGCTCTCCTGGCAGCCTCTCTCTTATCCAGCAAGGCCTCCATGGCGGCCAAGAACATGGGCATAGCCGCCGCTACTGCCTTGGCCAACTCCGAATTCGAAGACGACCATTCCTCCCTTCGCGGGATTCCTTCTCTTCCATGGCCCACCGGGTTTAGGGGAGCCTCATCTTCCTCCCTACGCGGGACATCCTGCCTGTTCGTCTCGGCATCTCGGACTGAGACCTCATAGCCATCACCTTGTCCCCCTGTCTGGGAAAGAGCAGGGTTCTCACCTTGTTCAGCAACGCGTTCTGGCAACGGGGAGTTCACGGTTCCTGCGGGTCGAGAACTGCCAGCCTGAACTTGCTTCTTCTTGCCACCACCTGCCATTGATCTGGTAGAAGCTATCTTGACTTTTCGTACGCTTCCCACAGACGGCGCCAATGTTGGATCACGGGCGAAGCTCCGTTACGTCCTTGACGGAAAGCTTGGACTCCTGGGCTCCGCGTAATCCTGCAAAAGGGGATGACCTGGGTGGTGACCCAGAATCCCTCTCCGATGCTTAAATGAGTACAGTGATCAATGGGTGGTAAGCATAAGAGTATAAGTTCGTCTTAGATGATGGTTTTCTGAGGTAACTTCCTCCTTTATATAGGAGGGGAAGTTACTCAGTTACCTGTTACTGCGCCTGGCAGTTTTGCCCATGATTCCGTGTATCTCGCCACGATTCCTTATATCTCGGCTGGGATTCCATATATCTCGCCCCACACTCCGCGTATCTTACCCGTACCTCCGCGTATCTCGGGCACGCCCTGCGTATCTCGGGGGAGATTATCTATATCTTAACCGTCTTCCCACTACTCTCATCTAGTAGGCGGGTTTCTCGGTCTTATCCTCTGATCACAAGTCTCGACTCCTGTCGGGGACTCCAGAGTTGTCTCATTCTAGATCACCACCCAGGACCTTCAGTCTCTACGGGACAGGTCAAGCCTCTGCGGGGCTTTATTATCGGGGCCTTTATTAAGGCTTATCGGGGCCTACTCAGAGGCTTCTCATCGGGAGCATTCAGCTCATACATCGGGACCGCTATAGTCGGGACCCTTCGTGCTGGGCCTCTGGGCCTTCCAGGCTTTTCACGAGGCCCACTGGACCTACTCGCCGTCCATTGGCTGTTAACGGGGCTAACGATTACATCGGAACCCATCACGCACAACTGAGGTTTTGATTCTTCTCAATCAAGTTACCTTAGGAGCCACATTCCTCTTCTTCGACCGTGCCAAAACTTTGAGTAAATAATCTTATTTATCTCCGACGCTCATTATTGTTACAAACGAAATGAAAGAGCACAGCTCAATAAACTAGTCTATTAGGTAGGAGGACCCATTTGACTTATATACACCACAAGGGAATTACCAACTGTTGTGGTATTTATAAACCATGACAATCGTTCCCCATTAAGGAGACCGACGTCCTCGTTTCTCACGGCTGGCTTTTTCCAGGACACCACTTGAGCCACCACTACTAGCCCTTGTTGGTCACGGCCACGTTGGTCATGGCTAGCTTCTCCAGGCCACCACTCCAAGGTCTGGCTCTGATACCAATTGTTACAAACCAAATGAAAGAGCCCAGCCCAATAAACTAATTTATTTGGTGGGAGGACCGATTTGGCTTATATACACCACAAGTTGGAATTATCAACCGGTGTGGTATTTATAAACCATGACAATCTTTCCCCTTGAGGAGACCGACGTCCTCGTTGGTCACGGTCCATTCGAACTTCTTGTTGGCCCTCAGCACCTCAAAAAATGGCATGGCTCGGTCACTCGCCTTGGATAGGAAGCGATTCATCGCGGCCAACCGGCCATTCAGCACCTGGACCTCCCGATGAGTCCTCGGGGACTGCATCTCCTCGATTGCTCGCAGCTTCTCAGGGTTCACCTCGATTCCTCTCTGGCTCACCATGAACCCTAGGAACTTCCCCGAGTTCACCCCGAAAGCGCATTTGTCGGGGTTCAACCGAACCTGATGGAATTTCATCCGCTCAAAAGCCGCCGCCAAATTCTGGACATGGTCTCCTGCCTGTCGGGACTTCACCAGCATGTCGTCCACATATGCCTCCATTGTTTTCCCCAGCATGTCCCCGAACAACTTGTTCACCATCCGCTGGTAAGTTGCTCCGGCATTGATCAATCCGAAGGGCATCACGTCGTAATGGTAGACGTCACTGTCAGCGTAAAAAGCTGTGTGAGGGGCATCCTCCTTCACCATCTTGATCTGGTTGTATCCGGAATAGGCATCCATGAAGCTCAACAGCTCATGTCCCGATGTGGCATCTACCAGCTGGTCAATCCTCGGAAGCGGGTAACAGTCCTTCGGGCAGGCTTTGTTCAAGTCGCGGAAGTCGACAAACATCCGCCACCTTCCGTTACTCTTTCGCACCAGCACTGGGTTAGCCACCCAAGTCTGGAATCGGAGTTCCTTGATGAATCCAGCATCGAGCAGTCTGCCCACCTCCTGCTGGATCGCGATACTCTCGTCCGCGCCCACCGGACGCCTTCTCTACGCGATAGGCTTGATTGCGGGGTCTATCTTCAACTCGTGCACTATCACGTCGGGGCTGATTCCCGGCATATCACTCGGGGACCAGGCAAATAGCTCCTTAAACTCCTTCAAGAGCTCGATCAATTCTCGGGCTCTTTCCTCCGACAAAGCAGAGCCGATCTTTACCTTCCGCTGAGGCCCATCGATCTCCACTTCCTTCAAATCCTCCATGGGGGCGGGACGCCCATACTCCTCTCGAGGATCGGTATCGGTTTGAAGGACGGTCATGGCCTCCCTTCTTCTCCGTCGGGTGGCGTTAACATAGCATTTTCGCGATGCCACCTGGTCGCCCTTGACCTCTCCGACCCCATTGTCAGTCGGGAACTTCATCTTCTGGTGGACCGTCGAGGCTACTGCCATGAGAGGATTGATGGTGGTCCTCCCGATGATCGCGTTGTATGCCCCCGCGGACTCCACGACGACGAAATCCACGTTTCGCCTCTCCATTTTCCAGCCACTACCAAACTCTACTGGTAAGGTAATCATTCCCAACGGGTAGGAAGTGGAGCCAGAGAATCCCACCATCGGGAAGTCCACCTGCGTCAGGTCCTTCTTCGTCTTTCCCATGGCTTCCGGTGCGTCCATGAAAAGAATATCGGAGGAGCTTCCTCCGTCTATCAGGATCCGCTTCATCTCGAATCCGTCCACATCCAGGGTCACAACCAGGGCGTCGTCATGAGGGCTCTCTACGCCAACTAGATCCTCCTTCGAGAACGAAATTTCCATTTCCTCCTTCAGGGTCCACGACCGGGACCGTTTGCCTAGCACCACCGCGGCAGATATGCGGGAAGCGTAGTTCTCCCGAGAGGCAGAGGTATCTCCTCCCGCCGCCATTCCTCCATGGATGACGTTGATAGTTCCGCGCCTCTCCTTGCGGGCACCTAAACCCGAGGCCTCATGCTCGACCTTCTTCTTCTTCGGGGATCGGTCGCGGGACTTGGAACGGGATCGCGACCGACTTCTGGAACGGGATCGGCACCGACCCTTCCCGACGAACTCTTTCAGCCTTCCCTTCTGGATCAGCTTTTCAATCTCCTTCTTCAGCTCCCGACAGTTCTCAGTGTCGTGACCATTGGCTCGATGGTATCGACAATAACGGTCGGGACAGCCTCCTAGGAATTCGCCTTCTTTCCTCGGGGGGTATCGAGCGAGACCTTGTCTGTCCATCACAGCTAACACAGAGGTCATCGAGCTATTGATGGGAACAGCCCGACCCTCTCGGTTGTCATTCCTCGGAGGATGCTTGTCTTCTCTTTTATCGGGACGACCACGGTTCCTACTTCCCTCCGACTTGTCGCTCCCCTTCCGATCGTCCGACAGCTTGGACGATGGCTTTCTTCTTCCCGACTTCGGGGGATCAAGTTCTCCAGCAGCAATCTTCGACTCCTGGACGTCGATTTGCTGTTTCACCCTCGCCTGCAGGGCCTCCATACTCCACACAGCCTTCGCGGCGACGCTATGCATTAGGTCGGAACCGTACGGAGCGCTCAAGTTCCGCAGGAAAGTGCGGATGGTCTCACCCTCCGAAATTTCTTCATCAATCTCCGCGGCACTGGCAGTGAATCGCTGGTAGTAGTATGCCAACGATTCGTCGGGCCTCTGCACCACCTGAGTCAGGGATCTCACGCTCTTCAGAAGGCGCCTTCGACCTTGATACTGCTTGATGAAGCGATCGTGCATATCGGCCCAGCAGGTGATGCTCCCTGGCGGAAGGCTGAAGAACCAAGTCATGGCCCTTTCTCCCAGGGTTATCGGGAACAATGAGCATATAAGATCATCGTTCAATGTTCGTCCCATACAGGCCTGGACGTGCCTCTGCACATGGTGAACTGGGTCCCCCTCACCATCGTACTCCTTGATGGTCGGAATACCTAGCCCAGGCGGGGCTACGGTATCGATCAGCCGCGACACGAAAGGATGGATGGACCGATCCCTCAGCTCCGATATCATCTGCTTCTGATCACCCATGCAGATGCTCACGATCTTCACCACCTGATCGGGGGTGATGGGGCCATTCAGAGGAATGGTCCTGTTCTGCACTGGTCCTGGACCGTCGACCACGAACTTCTCCAGATGTGCTGGTTCCTTGCCCTTATTCCTGAGCAGAACCTCCTGTTCCTCCGGGTCCACCCTCGGCGGGGGTGGTGGTAATTCTTCTCGCGGAGGCAACTCCTCCGCTCTCCTGGCAGCCTCTCTCTTATCCAGCAAGGCCTCCATGGCGGCCAAGAACATGGGCATAGCCTCCGCTACTGCCTTGGCCAACTCCGAATTCGAAGACGACCCTTCCTCCCTTCGCGGGATTCCTTCTCTTCCATGGCCCACCGGGTTTAGGGGAGCCTCATCTTCCTCCCTACGCGGGACATCCTGCCTGTTCGTCTCGGAATCTCGGACTGAGACCTCATAGCCATCACCTTGCCCCCCTGTCTGGGAAAGAGCAGGGTTCTCACCTTGTTCAGCAACGCGTTCTGGCAACGGGGAGTTCACGGTTCCTGCGGGTCGAGAACTGCCAGCCTGAACTTGCTTCTTCTTGCCACCACCTGCCATTGATCTGGTAGAAGCTATCTTGACTTTTCGTACGCTTCCCACAGACGGCGCCAATGTTGGATCACGGGCGAAGCTCCGTTACGTCCTTGGCGGAAAGCTTGGACTCCTGGGCTCCGCGTAATCCTGCAAAAGGGGATGATCTGGGTGGTGACCCAGAATCCCTCTCCGATGCTTAAATGAGTACAGTGATCAATGGGTGGTAAGCATAAGAGTATAAGTTCGTCTTAGATGATGGTTTTCTGAGGTAACTTCCTCCTTTATATAGGAGGGGAAGTTACTCAGTTACCTGTTACTGCGCCTGGCAGTTTTGCCCATGATTCCGTGTATCTCGCCACGATTCCACATATCTCGGCTGGGATTCCATATATCTCGCCCCACGCTCCGCGTATCTTACCCGTACCTCCGCGTATCTCGGGCACGCCCTGCGTATCTCGGGGGAGATTATCTATATCTTAACCGTCTTCCCACTACTCTCATCTAGTAGGCGGGTTTCTCGGTCTTATCCTCTGATCACAAGTCTCGACTCCTGTCGGGGACTCCAGAGTTGTCTCATTCTAGATCACCACCTAGGACCTTCAGTCTCTACGGGACAGGTCCAGCCTCTGCGGGGCTTTATTATCGGGGCCTTTACTAAGGCTTATCGGGGCCTACTCAGAGGCTTCTCATCGGGAGCATTCAGCTCATACATCGGGACCGCTAAAGTCGGGACCCTTCGTGCTGGGCCTCTGGGCCTTCCAGGCTTTACACGAGGCCCACTGGACCTACTCGCCGTCCATTGGCTGTTAACGGGGCTAATGATTACATCGGAACCCATCACGCACAACTGAGATTTTGATTCTTCTCAATCAAGTTACCTTAGGAGCCACATTCCTCTTCTTCGACCGTGCCAAAACTTTGAGTAAATAATCTTATTTATCTCCGACGCTCATTATTGTTACAAACGAAATGAAAGAGCACAGCTCAATAAACTAGTCTATTAGGTAGGAGGACCCATTTGACTTATATACACCACAAGTTGGAATTACCAACTGTTGTGGTATTTATAAACCATGACAATCGTTCCCCATTAAGGAGACCGACGTCCTCGTTGCTCACGGCTGGCTTTTTCCAGGACACCACTTGAGCCACCACTACGAGCCCTTGTTGGTCACGGCCACGTTGGTCATGGCTAGCTTCTCCAGGCCACCACTCCAAGGTCTGGCTCTGATACCAATTGTTACAAACCAAATGAAAGAGCCCAGCCCAATAAACTAATTTATTTGGTGGGAGGACCCATTTGGCTTATATACACCACAAGTTGGAATTATCAACCGGTGTGGTATTTATAAACCATGACAATCTTTCCCCTTGAGGAGACCGACGTCCTCGTTGGTCACGGTCACGTTGGTCACGACTGACTTTTTCCAGGCCACCACTCCGTGAGCCACCACTACGAGCCATTGTTGGTCACGGCCACGTTGGTCATGGCTTGGCTTCTCTAGCCATCACTCCAAGGTCTGACTCTGATATCAATTGTTACAAACCAAATGGAAGAGCCCAGCCCAATAAACTAGTCTATTAGGTGGGAGGACCTATTTGGTTTATATACATCACAAGTTGAAATTACCAACCGGTATAGTATTTATAAACCATGTCAATCGTTCCCTTAAAGAGACTGACGTCTTCGTTGGTCACGGTGCTATATACTATAATACCATAACAATTATTACTTGATGTAATCTCTTTTTCGGCTTGTTCCAGTACCAAACTATTGGTATCTCTCGACGTTCAACGTCACGCTCTGTGTATTTATTTTCTCAATCCGGCTACGGATAGATTGGGTTCAAAAGCCATGTGTTGGGCGAACAATAGATGACGTGTTTATTGATTGTATTTCACTCTAACAATCCATGTATCGCTATCAAAATATTTTTTCCTAATAACAATGCATTGCGCCTACAACCAACATTCATATAATCCAACTAATTGTATTATTTAGTAAATTAAAACAAAACATTTGAGGCCTCTATTTCTACGTTTTTTTCAGTGCCTCTACGTTTGCAATAAAATCTCTGATCTGCAATAAGTAACATTATGATTATAAGATATTTAAGTAATACCAATTGGCAATAACAAAAAAGAATCACAAAATATATGTTTTCCTCACCTCTTCATCGAAATCCCCCGGTATTTTATTTTACCTTGTATATATACATGAATATTACTTTTCGGGCAAATCAAGAGCTGCATCTAAATTCATCTCTATGAATTTTGAGAATAAATTAGAGTCGCCACCAAACCAAAATCAGTATGTATTTGTTGAATACTTGAATACATTTTTCATCCACATCAACCGTATAGTATATATATTATCCCCTAAACCCTAATAAATATAATTTATTCTGCTCAATAGAATATAATATTTTATATTACGTAAAAATATATTTAATGAGACACATATATTTACGTATATATATAATTATGTTTCTTTAATAACTAATTATTCTATATGTATAGATTATGGGTTTCTAATATTTTGTAAATTGTATAATAATAACTATATATAAATTACCTTACGTAATATTGAAAGGCCTACTCAAATTAAGTCCACTTGATTTATTCCTTAATTTATATAGATACCGTTTTAAGCTAAAATAACGTATTCTTCACTTTATTCCCTAATTTATAGAGATGCCGTTTTTTTTTTATTAATTAATAACCGCTTACGTGGCGGCCTACAGTTTTCCACAGCCACACTGCATAGATTTATAATTTAAATGTAAATTTTTTATTATTATTTTCTTTATTTTACGTAGAGACTTATTATTTTACATCTAGTAAATATTTTATTTCTAAATTTATAGAGTTTTAAATAAATTCTAATTAAATTAGGAAACACTGACTGAGCAAACTGACTACGTGTCAGTCAGAGAGCATCCGCAGCTGAATTATTATAATACTAGCAACTAACCCCGTGCACCACGCGGGTAAAAAATATCAAAATAAATATATTGTGTTATAATAGTTTCAAATTAAGTAACTATATATATATATATATATATATTATTCTCCTTAAAAAAATAGTAAATAAATTAATTCCAATTCTTTTTTTCCACTAATTATTTGCAAGTTCTTAATGTATTTAGAATATATAAATATATTATTATATATACGTTGAATTATTCATTTCATATATATATATATATATATATATATATATATATATATATATATATATATAATAGAATTTTCCACACGTGCGTTGCAGGCGCGTGACATAATTTATATAGTTTATATTCATTAATATAGATGCATATTTAATTTGAAAATGAATTTAACAAATAGACTAATGAATATATGTTCAATTTTTAAAGAAACAAAAAAGGGAAAAGTATGTAAAACATTCAACATGTTTGGAAATTCTGATTTTTAGAACAATATGTTTTAAATGTACATGTTAAAATGATGATAGTTGGTACTTATTTCAATCATCTGTTCAAAATTTTCATTGAAGCATTCCAAATATACAAAATGAACAAACTAATTTTCAAAGTATCACAACTAAGCCCAATGACTTATACTAATACAGTTAAGTTAAATCAGACCCCTATCGATTGTGGATCAATTGAATCTCAATCGAACCGGAACACGCGATTGTAACATTAGTATAAGTTATAAAATCTTGATTTTGATATTTATAAAAGTATATGGTTAATTTTGTAGATTTAAAATTTACTTAACGAAAATTTTGGACGTACAGATAATTAAAGGAAATACTAATCACCATTTTTTTTAATTCTTTATACATTTTAAAATATATTATTACAGAAAAAACTATGTTTCAGTAAGACTAATTATTAAATATGATAGATATTGGGTTAAGAACATAAAATTAGTTTCAACTATAGGTGTTTAGAACTGCAAATAAGTTTCAACTATAGATCATGTTACTACTTGTTATATCTCAGATATAAAATGTTGATATTCGGTAACCCTACTGTCAGATTGGTTGATTTTCAACTGTTATCTTAAAATTAACGGAACAAAAATATGTATTTGAAACATCAAAGATGTCTAAATCATGAGCCTCATGAGCCAAAAGTCTGATACTTCAGAAAAGTTGAAAATAGCATGTTGTTGCTGCTGAATTGCCAATTTTAATGTCAAATCAATTGAAAAAGTGGAAATCGACTAATCTAATAGTCGAGGCACCATATATATATTAATATTTTAAATATAAGACATCGATTAGAAACATGATATATAATGATAGTTGAGACTATGTTTAGTTTTTTAACTCTACTTTTTCCAGGATAACAATAAAAATGATGTGGCCATATACACATTCATTAAGCCTTCCGAATATATATATTGTTATAGGTTAAAAGTATAATGTAAGTTACACATCCATAGTTTAGGAAAAATCACCGATCTAACCAATTTATGGAACTCAAACACAAAAACAAGGGAAAATGAGTCTCTTGTCCGTTAATCACTATTAGCGCACTTGCCAAATGCGCCAATTTCCTGGCACATCTGCCAGATGCGCCCATTTTCGAATTTTTTTGGGCGCATCTGGCAGATGCACCACGTCGTAACGGTCAAATTTGACCGTTACGACCTAGCACATCTGGCAGATGTGCTAGTTACCTGCGCTAGGTAACTGGCACATCTGCCAGATGCGCCAGGTAACCAGCACATCTGCCAGATGCGCCGAAATCACCTATATAAGGTGAGTTACGCCGTACTTCATAATTTTTTGTTTTGAAGAGTTAAAAACCAGTCCACAAATTGCACCACCACATCTATACTAAGGTAATATATCTGATTTGCAGTTCATATTTTTAGTTAGTTATTTCAATGATGACAAAGAATAGTATTGCCTGTTAAAAAAATTTAGATTTTTATGGTTGCCTATATATATAGTGTAAGTATGTATGTGTAGTGATTTGCTAATATACTTTGTAATAATATTGTAGGACAAACTGTAGATCTGATTTTTTGTTGTTTTGAAAAGTTGAAAAACCAGTCCACCAATTGCACCACCACATCTATTATACTAAGGTAATATATATGATTTGCAGTTCATATTTTAGTTAGTTATACCCATAGTTATTTCAATGATGACATAAAATAGAATTGCCTGTTAAAAAAATTTAGTTGCTTGCCTATATATATAGTTGTAAGTATGTATGTGTAGTGATTTGCTAATATACTTTGTAAAATATTGTAGGACAAAATGGTGACCATATGGTTTCGATACGATGGTATGTTCGATGTTAACGGCGTTGTGGTTAGATATCGCAATGACAAATCGATTTTTTATGAAACTCACAGAGGCATTACACTTGATGATCTGATATTGGTGGCTAAGAACCTGACCCGGTGCCGAGCACCAGATGTTGAATTTATTTGGATGTTCGATCAACAATTTTACACAGTCACTGATCAAATTTATTGGGAGCAGCACGTTTTGGCGATAGGCACCGAGCAAATTGAATTGGTTATCGTGCCAAATTGGGGTGGTACGAAGGTTGAAGACGAAGACGATTACGAACAAGACGTAAGAGTCAATTACGTGCACCCTGATTTCTATGACCTCACATATCAGATGCGCGGTTTAGGGCTATATGGAGGCAATCCTGAAGGGGAGAGCAGCAATGCGAATGCGGATGGCGGTGAATGCAGCAACGCAGAACAATTTGATACGACTCTACCAGATGTTGTAGAGAGAGACGAGTTGTATTCATCCGACTCTGGAGCAGAGTCTTACGAAGAGTTGGTGAACCGGGAAAACCGGGTTGGAGACTATGAGTTCCCGGAACAGTGGATCTCAGGTGAATGGCAAGAAATGTTAGAGTGCAGGGACTTGGAAATACATGCTGCTTCATCTTCAAATACAGTAGAGTACTTTAAGAAGGAGAAAATCTTTCCTAACAAGAAGAAACTGTAATGGGACACGGTCGGGTACATAAGCCTCCACTATTTGAAAGTGGATCAACGGCAACCGTCTCATTGCAAGTTCCTCATCCTGCAAACATTCTGCAGGGAGCAACTGTCGCCTAGCGTTTGTATATGGGTCCCATATCACCTGTAATTTAACAAATAATCATACTACAGTAAATAAAGTAACAATTAACACATAGTCACATAGGTTTGGATAATTGTTCTTACAGCACGCGCATCAGGGCCAATCAACATATCTCGGTATAAATGGTGATCAACCGTCGTTGGGTTATTTTTCTTTGTCTTCCTTTGTGACCACCAACATCCGATAGTCGTGCCTTGGGTAGGCAAGACCTTCAGTGTGGGCCTACCAACCGAGAGATGCTCCCATATCCAGACCTACATGCAAAATCAAATTAAAAACGAATAGCTAAAATAAAAATAGTTTCAGCATCTAATTTGCATACCTGTAACAGGGCACCACATCCTTGACAATTTTTTGTAGTCCCACTCGCAACATCGCAGAGGCCCCTGTATAACCAAGCTAATACAGCCGAGGCCCAACTGTATTGTCTAATCCTATCCAAGTGTTCCACGAAGTATAGATACTCAAGTGGAATAAAAGATCCATTAAGGTTGGCGAACAACACTTGGCCGAGTAGGAGGAAGATGTAGCCTCGTGCCTTTTGTTCCGCTTGCTGATCATTTTCAACCGGAAGATTGAAAATTAACGGCCTCAACCATTTGACGTTCATTTGCGTCTTGCCTTTGAGATGTTGTGCGGGTGGAGTTACTCCAAGGAGACGATTGCATAGATCATATGTGTGTTGGGGAAAAACATCATGGGTTAGGCCCTCCCGGTGAAAATCGGTTACGGGCATCCCACTAATTGGTAGACCCAATATGACGAAGACGTCCAGTAACGTCACCGTCATTTCACCTTTACCTAGGTGAAATGTGTGTGTCTCGTTACGCGACCTCTCGGCAACTGAATGCATCAATGCCTTGTCGAAGTAAATGTGGGTAGCCCGGCTAACTATTCCAAACCCAGCATCATCAACAATCCGTTGGGTTCGGGCATCTAAATCCCAATCCTCCATTTTGACCCCTCTAAACTGTATCTCATGTGTAGGTGTAACGACCTATAAATATTAAATAAATTTTATTAATTAAAATTATCGATAGTAAATATTACTATAAGTTAAAATATACAATTAACTTTAAATTTCTAAATCAACCAAATGAACAGTTTTTTTAATTGATAATCTAACAGATTATCAATTAACATGAACACATACAATTTATTACTATAAATTAAAATATACAATTAACTTTAAATTACTAAATCAATCAAATTAACAGGTTTCTAAATTGATAATCTAACGGATTATTAATTAACATGTATACATACAATTTATCATTATAAATTAACATGTACACATACAATTTATTACTATAAATTAAAATATACAATTAACATATGTACACATACAATTTATTACTATAAATTAAAACATACAATTAACTTTAAATTTCTAAATCAATCAAATTAACCGTTTTTTTAATTGATAATCTAACAGATATATAAATTTCAATTAACATGAACACATACAATTTATTACTATAAATTAACATGTACAACATACAATTTATTACTATAAATTAAAATACACAATTAACTTTAAATTTCTAAATCAATCGAATTAACAGTTTATTTTAATTTATCTACATCTATAGGCAGGTATGTAAATTCCTAGCATCATGTAATTCTAAATACAATGTATTGATTAAAAGTAACAGTAGTAAATATTACCGTATCAATAGCAGCATGTTGAGATATATGACGCTCTTGGTCGTAAAGAACTGATGGAGAAGATGGCTCACCCATAGTTTTTAGAGAGGAGGAATTGAGAGTAGAGAGGATGGAAGGATAGAATGGAAGGAATGAGGTTTGTGCCGGCGCAACTCGCCATTTATAGGGGAATAGTGGCGCATCTGCCAGATGCGCCCAAAAAAATTCGAAAATGGGCGCATCTGGCAGATGTGCCAGGAAATTGGCGCATTTGGCAAGTGCGCTAATAGTGATTAACGGACAAGAAACTCATTTTCCCTTGTTTTTGTGTTTGAGTTCCATAAATTGGTTAGATCAGTGATTTTTCCCATAGTTTATATATTCAACTCACCATCTCCTTCATGAGGTTAGATCCATGCATTATTTTAATTCGATGATATCAATGATTAAGAACACATTGTTCTTATATTATCATTCGTCATGGAGATTAAATGATTTGTACTTAGATTATTTGAAACAGTATGTCTACATCTCATAAAAGAAATTGCAGCACATAAAATCCATTTTATATAAGAAATCAAATATGGAATTTTCTAGTATCTAGAGAAAATATCAGTAAATATATGTAAGAATCAGACAATGCAACTTTCAGAATATTATCGACATCAGTACATTAGATCATATACCTAGATTTGACTCATCAAGGAAAAGAAAGAAACAAATTATTTTTCTTCTTCTTTGTGATGGTTTAAGTATTTCTGAAAATGACTTGTTATTTGAGAACTTGATATTGCTGGAATGTGGCTGGTCGTAATCTGTCAGTGACGGCATGTATACCAATTTAGCAATCCCTTGGGAAAGCCTCTCTCATCATCATCACCATCACCATCATCGTCTAAAAGATGGAACAAGTTGTCATGGGTGAATTGATCGTCACTGTTAAAATGAAGATACATCTGTATAATGGTTAAAAAAAAATGCGGACTGGCTATATATATGAAGCAATTGACCTGAGCGGCCGGTGGGTGGTTAATTCATGGTGACACGGTTGATAGTGATGGTATTTTTGTAGGGGACACGGAATAGACAATATGTAGTGACCGATGGGACGAAAGAGATGGAACATAGTGGGAGAGATTGGTACTGGTTTGGGAAGTTCGATCTTCCATGGTAACGTTAGGACGGCGTTTGGGTGGTATAATACCATGTGTGTCGTTTGGGATTGAGTTGAACCGTTTAAACGGAAAAAGGGAATTTTTCAATTCTCTCTACATTTCTCGTAAACCTAACGTTGTCCTAGGGGGCTTGTTCTTCATCATCTTCAACATTCTTCTTCTTCATCTTCTCGCTGAGCCTCAATCTCTTCTTCATTGGTCAATCAGCGGTTTTTTCTGAACCAATTACTTCCATTCCTTCCTTTACACGGTACTTTTAGATTGCTTTTCGGTTGAGCTGCTTCTTCTCCTTGGCTTCTTCAATCCACCTTGATCTTGTCAATCACCAACTAATCACGTTTCATGCAAGCCTGACATAACTTTCCTCTATCTGAACCTACCTTCTTTTAATCATTACCTACGTAGCACAATGTCCTATTTCAGAGGAAGTTCTTCAGTTCATTCACATCATCTTCACTCTCACCGCAAAACACTCAGACTGAAAAGCATCTTTGTCTGTCTTCCATTTACTACATCTCCAAAATACTCTCAACAACCTAGTCCTCACATTAACTTCATGGAGAACCTTAACTTGGTGTTGATAGGTCGTTTCTTAAATCGTCGAAGATTAGGAGAAGCTGCAGTGTCTGCTTTTGCTCGCAACAATTGGAGGATTGCTCATGTTCCAGAAATTATCTCTCGTGAGGATGGATCCTGGGTTTTCATATTTAGGACAGCAACAGATGCACAAGAAGTTTATCAAAATGGCCCCTTCATCATTGAAGGTAACCTTCTTGCTTTTGCCCGTCCAACTCTCCAAAATCCTTTCCCAGATGTGGATTTCAGCAGTGTTCCTACATGGATAGAGCTTAGAGATGTGCCACACATGCTAATGGAAGCTGAATATGTGGAGCACCTTGCTTCCGCGGTGGGAGAAGTTGTCAGATCAGAACTCCATCCAACTCATCCTTGGCTAACAACACATCCAAGAGTCCTGGTTTTAATAAACTATCTTAACCCGGTCTTGCCCTCTATAGGAGTTTCCACAGGCACAGGTGCCTATGAAGTTCTTATCTCTTATAAGCCAGGGCTTCCTTGTAGGAGATGTGGGAGATTTGGCCATACTCTTGGTCATTGTCGTGTAGCTGAGGAAATAGTGATCAGGGATTTGAATCAAATGTTTCTTCGTTTGACGGACAGAGCTGGTGTTGCACCAATTTCGGACGATGCACATGATTTATACACTTTTGCTAACAGAGGCACAGGTTTGCTTACCAATTGGATTCCTTTTAACGTAGACATGGCAAGAAATACTCCAACTCAAGGTGGAAGTAGACAACAATCACGCCAACAAACACAGAATCTATCCACCAACCTGCATGCAGATTCAAATGGTCATGCACACCCCTCTGAACTTGCTGCCAGAATCACACTCTCCGTGGCACGTCATAGGAATTTTGTTCAACCACTTCCTGCAACACCACCCATAGTGACTGAGTCAGATGCAGTGCCCACTCATCAGCAGCAACCAGCGCCTCATTCATCTTCTCTGACTACTGGTTTTACAACACCACCTCCTACCTTTATCACACCTTTTACAACACCTATCAGCACTGATTCTTCTGATTCAGATACTCATGCTCCTGTCACCTTTCCTACATCTGTTCTTCCTTATCCCCTTCACCCTTTATACACTGTATCACAACCACAACCAGTTCAGAGCCATCAATACTTGCACTATCCTTCTCCATATGGCTTTGTTTTTCCTCACCAGATCAGTGGTAGTCCCTCTCCCTACAGTGCTTATCAACTTCCACTCCCATATATGCCCTATCCAATGTTTCCATGGCCCCTTTCTTGGTTACCGCAAATCGTCCAGCAACAACCATCACAATCCTCATCTACCACACAATTGACAGCTCCACCTGGATTTCCTCTCCCTCTCTTCCCTTTGGAAACAACTCCTCTTAGTCATTTGGGTTTGCAAACAACATCTTCCACTCTCCCACCTCCACAAATTACTTGTCCCCCCAGCTACCAATTTCCGATTCTTCAGAGACAGATGCTCAATGACCAACTTCCTGGTAGGTCACCCCAGAACAACTAGCAAACACACAGGAATCATCAGAATCTGGAACTTTGGATACCTACATGGATGATACTACCCTTGCAGAGCAACTGGTTCTAATGGAGCAATTTCACTTACAAGAGACTTCTAATCAATTTCCAACTGCAAGCCTTACTGCTAGGCCCACAAATATTCTCCCTGTAGCGCATTCTTCTCAACAAGAAATAACTGAACACTTTGTGTCAACTCAGAGCACTGATCCTGAACCAGTTTCTCATCGCCCAGGCAAGGAGCCAATGATTTACCAAGAATCTTCAAGTAGGGCAACAAGGAGGACATGGACAAGGAGAGCTTTTCCCTCAACAGGTGCACTTACAATCAGGGGAACAGAGGCTTCATCTCTTGGAGTGCGTCAACAGAGAGACGATGAGGTTGAAGATATACATTACCTTAGGAGGCTACGTCCAAGGATGGAAACTTCTCAGGAAAATCAAACACAAGAGGGACTTAATCAGAGCTCAGGACATACTTCAAGGAATCAATTTGATGAGGTATCTTTATTGTTTATCAATTGGCATAAAACATTTTACAGACAGTATTATGTTGGTATTGCAAATGATAAATCTTTTGCGGATATACCCTTTGGGTATTATCCGCCCTCATTATGATCATTATGGCCTGGAATTGTCAAGGTACGGGTCGCGCCTTGACAATTCAACACTTGAGGCATCTAATTTCTCAATGGAATCCTCAACTAGTTTTCTTATCTGAGATTAAAAGCAGCATTACTGGAATCCAAGAGATACTTGCAAATTTAGGTTATGATCGGTCAGTTACTTTCCCTTCAGTGGAAAAAAGTGGTGGACTTATTCTGGCTTGGAAACATATCTTTCAAGTTCAGTCAATAAGTATTCAGGAAAATTACATTCATACACAAATTAGGAATAACCCCACTTCAGTTCCTTGGCTAGCAAGTTTTGTTTATACTCCTAGCAAGTCTTCCCATCGTCATGCCTTTTGGTCCTCCATCCAATCTCTTCAGCCTTCTCCAACTTCCCCCTGGCTTCTTATAGGTGACTTCAATGATGTTTGGGAGCAATCAGAAAAAATTGGTGGAAACCAATTATCTGCTGATTGTCTAATCCTCATGCATGCAAGGTCAAATACCTTGAATCTAATGGATTTGGGTGCACAAGGTCCATCATTTACCTTGTCTAATAGAAGAGACCCTCCTGATCTCATTCTCGAGCGATTAGATCGAGCACTCATCAACACAGAATGGCTTCAACTATTTCCAAATGCTTCTCTCTTCAATCTGGCTAGATTAGGCTCTGACCACTGTCCTATCATGCTCGATATTGAACCTCGTAACCTAGGTGATACTGGTAGAAGACCCTTTCGATTTGAAAATATGTGGATGAATCATGAAAGCTTTAGAGAAACAGTTTTTTCTTCTTGGAGTAAGTTTAAGCATGGACTTCCTCAAGCTGTTCTTCACCAGAAAATTTCCACACTCAGTTCTGATCTTAAAAGGTGGAACGGAGAGGTTTTTGGAAATATTCAAACAAATATTTGCAAAACTCTTCATTTCCTTAAAATCATTCAGACATCCTCCTCTCTTAATTCCATTGAAGAATCAGATTTGGAAGATCAACTTCACATGCTTTATAAACAAGAGGAGCTTTTGTGGCGCCAAAAATCAAGGGAACAATGGCTCATTCAAGGAGATAGAAATACTAAATTCTTCCATGCCAAAACAATTGCTCGGAGACAAATCAATAAGCTCTCATGGTTGCAAACAGACTCTGGAGATTGGGTAACCAATCATCAAGATATCTCTACTCATGTGGTCAATCATTTTACCTCTGTTTACACAGCTCAGCCACCACCAGATACTTATAGCCTCCTTCAGCAGCTACCTATAACAAGTTCAAACCTTAGTTGTTTAGGGTACCCTGTTCGAAATGAAGAAATCATTAGTGCTCTTATGGATCTAAAACCAGAAAAATCACCTGGGCCTGATGGTTTCCCACCTTCTTTTTATCAGCAACAATGGAATATAATCTCTTCGGATACTCTGTCTGCTATCAATTCATTTTTCCAAACTGGCAAATTGCTAAGGGATATTAATAAGACTTTCATAGTTCTTATCCCAAAGATCACACAACCTCAGACTATTCATCACTGGAGACCTATAAGTCTTTGCACCACAGCTTACAAAATTATATCTAAGGTCTTATCCAATCGTCTGAAAAAAGTGTTACCAAAACTCATTACCCCTTATCAAAGTGCCTTTGTTCAAGGAAGAATAATCTCGGATAATACACTTCTAGCTCAGGAGATTTTACATGTTCTTAGAAAGAGAAGAAGGGGGAACATAGGACTGATGGCCTTAAAGCTAGATATGACAAAAGCCTTTGATAGAATTGAGTGGGCTTTCCTTAGGGCCACTCTTATCAAAATGAACTTCCCTAGCCAGTTCATCACTTGGATCATGGAATGTATTTCATCGACCACACTATCAGTTCTGATAAATGGATCTCCTTCCCCATCAATCACTCCTACCAGAGGTTTAAGACAAGGTGACCCTTTATCACCTTTCCTCTTCATTCTCTGTGCTGATATTCTCTCAAGAAATATTACATTGGCACAACAGTCAGGTTCTATTCGTGGTATCAAACCAAGATCATCTTGCCCACCAATAACTCATTTGGTGTTTGCAGATGATAGTTTCATTTTCCTAGAGGCCAAATTAAGTTACTTTCAGTCTTTGCAAAATCTACTACATCAGTATGAATCAGAATCAGGCCAGCAAGTTAATTTCCAAAAATCTAGCATCTCTTTTAGTCCAAACACATCCACTCATATCAAAAACACTTGGTTGACATCACTGGGGGTTAAAGAGATGAAGGATAGTGATCTTTATCTAGGTTTGCCTGTTAACTGGATTAATCAGAAGCATATGTAGCTGGATGGGAAAATTACTTAATGTAGCTGGTAAAGAGGTGCTCATCAAGTCAACAGCTGCCTCAATTCCAATCTATACTATGTCTTGCATCAAACTGCCTAATCATTTTCATAGTAAAATTGAGACTATCCTAAGAAACTTTTGGTGGAATTCAAACACAGATAGGAAAGGTCTGCCATGGATAGCCTGGCATAAGTTAACTCTTAGCAAATCCATTGGTGGCTTGGGTTTTAAGGATACTAGGATTCAAAACAAAGCTCTCCTCCTTAAACAATTGTGGCGCTTATTAACATCTTCTGATTCTTTATGGGCTCACTGTTTAAGAAGGAAATACCTTTCACAAAAGTCATTCTTCACTTGTAATTATGCTCAACATCAGAGTTCTACTTGGAGAACTTTGGTTCAACTCAGGCCTATTTTTCTACTAGGCATTAGATGGTTGGTTGGCAATGGTCATTCAATCAACTTTTGGACTGACCCTTGGGTACCAAATACACCTTCTCTGCAAGCTTGGTCTAATCAGTCACAAGATCCTAATGCTAAGGTATTCTCCTTCTTACATCATCAGCAGTCAGAGTGGAACATCCCCCTTCTACAAGACACTATTCACCCTTTTTTAGTTAACCTCATCTCAAATATCACTCTTCCAATCTTCTCAATCAAGGATACATTGAGCTGGACTCCCAATGCATCAGGAGAGTACACAGTCAAATCAGGTTATAGACTCATTTCTACTGTGGAGCACAACTTAAAATTTGGATCAACCTCGACATCCCCTATGATTGCTAGTTTTAACTTTTGGAACAAACTTTGAAAATCAAAGCTACTTCCCAAAGTTAAGATGTTCATCTGGAAGGGATGTTCTGAAGGTTTGGCTCTTGGAGCAAATCTTCATCGACGTATATTCAGCATAGACCCCACCTGCCCACTCTGTGGAAGGGAATTTGAAACCTGGAACCACTTAATGTGGAATTGTGAATTTGCAAAAAGGATTTGGTTTGCCAGTTTGTTTAATGTCAGTGAATCAGTGTACTCATCTATACATTCCGTTATGGAATGGCTGCTTTTGGATATCAACAGCAACAATGACAATCTTACTATAAAGAGTCTAGTGATCTGGAACATTAGGCTTACAATAAATCTCAGAGTTTTTCAATCTAAGGAACCTAGTGTTGAAATTTTCATGACTAATCTAAGGATTATGTGCACTGATAACCTTCGTGCTTTTGATTGTTTAACAGGAAGTCCATCAACCCAGCTGATGGGCTCCGATGTAATCGTTAGCCCCGTTAACAGTCATTAGACGGCGAGTAAGTCCAGTGGGCCTCGTGAAAGGCCGGGAGGGCCCAAAAGCCCAGTACGAAGGGTTCCGACCCTAGCGGTCCCGATATATGAGCTGAATGCTCCCGACAAGAAGCCTCCGAGTAGGCCCCGATATGCCTTTGTAAAGGCCCCGATAATAAAGCCCCGCGGAGGCTGGACCTGTCTCGTGAGACAAAGGGTCCTGGGTGGTGACCTAGAATGAGATAACTCTGGAGTCCCCGATATGAATTGGGACTTGTGATCAGAGGATAAGACCGAGAAACCCGCCTACTAGATAGAGTAGTGGGGAGACGGTTGAGATATGGATAACCTCCCCCGAGATACGCAGGGCGTGCCCGAGATACGCGGAGTATGGGTGAGATACGCGGAGCGTGGGGCGAGATATACGGAATCCCGAACGAGATATACGGAATCGTGGGTAAAACTGCCAGGCGCAGTCACAGGTAACTGAGTAACTTCCCCTCCTATATAAAGGAGGAAGTTACCTCAGAAAATTCATTCTCTAGGACGAACTTAGATTACTGCTTACCACCCCATTGATCACATACTCATTTAGGCATCGGAGAGGGATTCTGGGTCACCACCCAGGTCATCCCCTTTTGCAGGATTACGCGGAGCCCAGGAGTTCAAGCTTTCCGTCAAGAACGTAACGGAGCTTCGCCCGTGATCCAACATTGGCGCCGTCTGTGGGAACCTAACGAAAAGCCAAAATAGTTTCTACCAGATCAATGGCCGGTGGTGGCAAGAAGAAGCAAGTTCAGGCCGGCAGTTCTCGCCCCGCTGGAACTGTGAATTCCCCGTTGCTAGAACATGTTGCTGAACAAGGTGAGCACCCTGCTGTTTCTCAGACAGGGGGGCATGGTGATGATGAGGTCTCAGTCCGAGACACGACGTTGAACAGGCAAGATATCCCGCGAAGGGAGGTGGATGCTCCCCCAAACCCGGTGGGGCACAGAGAAGAAATCACGCGAAGGGAAGTAGGCTCTTCTTCAAACTCGGAGTTGGCCAAGGCAGTAGCAGATGCTATGCCTATGTTCTTGGCGGCCATGGAGGCTCTGTCGGACAAAAGAGAGGCTGCCAGGAGGGCAGAGGAGATGCCCCCGCGAGAAGAGCTGCCTCCACCCCCTCCGAGGGTGGTTCCAGAAGAACATGAAGTTCAGGAGATTCAGCCCAGGAATAAGGGTAAGGAGCCCGCGCATTCGGGGAAGTTCGTGGTTGATGGTCCCGGACCAGTGCAGCACAGGACCATTCCCCTGAATGGCCCCATCACCCCCGATCAGGTGGTGAAGATTGTCAACATCTGCATGGGGGATCAGAAGCAAATGACATCGGAGCTAAGGGACCGATCCACTCACCCTTTTGTTCCGCGGCTGCTAGATACCGTCGCCCTGCCCGGGCTAGGTATTCCGACCATCAAGGAGTACGATGGTGAAGGGGACCCGGTTCGCCATGTTCAGAGACATGTCCAGGCCTGTATGGGTAAGACTTCGAATGATGACCTCATATGTTCATTGTTCCCGATCACCCTGGGAGAAAGGGCCATGACATGATTTTTCAGCCTACCGCCAGGAAGTATTACGTGCTGGGCCGATATGCACGATCGCTTCATCAAGCAATAACAAGGTCGGAGGCGTCTCGTGTAAGGTCCCTGACCCAGGTGGTGCAGAGACCCGACGAATCGTTGGCATATTACTACCAACGATTCACTGCCAGTGCCGCGGAGATCGATGAGGAGATATCGGAAGGAGAGACCATCCGAACTTTCCTTCGAAACCTGACTGCTCCGTATGGTTCCGACCTGATGCACAGTGTAGCCGCGAAGGCTGTGTGGAGTTTGGAGGCCCTGCAAGCGAGGGTGAAACAGCAAATCGACGTCCAGGAGTCGAAGATTGCTGCCGGAGAGCTTGATCCTCCGAAGTCAGGAAGAGGAAAGCCATCGTCCAAGCTGTCGGATGATCGCAAGGGGAACGACAAATCGGAGGGGAGTAGGAACCGTGGTCGCCCCGAGAGAAGGGAGGATAGGCGCCCTCCGAAGAAGGATAACCGCGAGGGTCGTAGTGTTCCCATCAACAGCTCGATGACTTCCGTGCTAGCTGTGATGGATCGGCAGGGTCTCGCCCGATACCCCCTGAGGAAGGAAGGAGAATTCTTGGGAGGCCGCTCTGATCATTACTGTCGGTACCATCGAGCCAATGGTCACGACACGGATAACTGTCGAGAGCTGAAGAAGGAGACAGAGAAGCTGATCCAGAAGGGGAAGCTGAAGGAATTCGTCGGAAGGGGACGGTGCCGATCCCGCTCCAAAAGTCGGTCACGGTCTCGTTCCAAGTCCCGTGATCGATCCCCGAAGAAGAAGAAGGTTGAGCCGGAAGCCTCCGGTTCTGGCGCCCGTAAGGAGAGGCGGGGGACCATTAACATCATTCACGGAGGAATGGCGGCGGGAGGTGATACCTCCGCTTCTCGGGAGAACTATGCTTCTCGCATCTCTGCTGCTGTGGTGTTAGGAAAGAGGTCCCGGTCGTGGACTATAAAGGAAGAAATGGTGATTTCTTTCTTAGCGGAGGATTTGATAGGCGTGGAGAATCTTCACGACGACGCCTTGGTCGTGACCCTGGACGTGGACGGATTCGAGATGAAGCGGATCCTGATAGACGGAGGGAGCTCCTCCGACATTCTTTTCATGCACGCGCTGGAGGCCATGGGAAAGACGAAGAAGGACCTGACGCAGGTGAACTTCCCGATGGTGGGATTCTCTGGATCAACCTCCTATCCGTTGGGAATGATTACCTTACCGGTGGAGTTTGGTAGTGGCTGGAAGATGGAACGGCGAAACGTGGATTTCGTCGTGGTAGAATCAGCGGGAACGTATAACGCTATTATCGGGAGGACCACCATCAACCCTCTCATGGCAGTTGCTTCAACCGTCCACCAGAAGATGAAGTTCCCGACTGACAATGGTGTCGGAGAGGTCAAGGGTGACCAGGTTGCGTCGCGAAAGTGCTATGTTAATGCCACTCGAAGGAGAAGAAGGGAAGCCATGGCTGTCCTGCAGACCGATGCCGATCCTCGAGAGGAGTTTGGGCGTCCCGCCCCCATGGAGGATCTGAAGGAGGTTGAGATTGATGGACCTCAAAGGAAGGTGAAGATCGGGTCTGCTTTGTCGGAGGAAAGAGCCCGAGAGTTGATCGAGCTCTTGAAGGAGTTCAAGGAGCTGTTTGCCTGGTCCCCGAGCGATATGCCAGAAATTAGCCCCGACGTGATAGTGCACGAGCTGAAGATTGATCCCGCGATCAAGCCTATCGCGCAGAGGAGACGTCCGATGGGCGCGGATAAGAGGATCGCGATCCAGCAGGAGGTGGGCAGACTGCTCGACGCTGGATTCATCAAGGAGCTCCGATTCCAGACTTGGGTCGCTAACCCAGTCTTGGTGAGAAAGAGTAATGGGAAGTGGCGGATGTGTGTCGACTTCCACGACTTGAACAAGGCCTGCCCGAAGGATTGTTACCCACTCCCGAGGATTGATCAATTGGTGGATGCCACATCGGGACACGAGCTGTTAAGCTTCATGGATGCCTATTCTGGTTACAACCAGATCAAGATGGCGAAGGAGGATGCCCCCCATACGGCCTTCTATGCCGATAGTGACGTCTATCACTATGACGTAATGCCCTTCGGATTGATCAATGCTGGAGCAACTTACCAGAGGATGGTGAACAAGTTGTTCGGGGACATGGTGGGAAAGACTATGGAGGTGTATGTGGATGACATGCTGGTGAAGTCCCGACAGGCAAGGGACCATGTCCAAAACTTGGCGGCGGTGTTTGAGCGGATGAAGTTTCATCAGGTTCGGTTGAACCCAGACAAGTGTGCTTTCGGGGTGAACTCGGGGAAATTCCTAGGGTTCATGGTGAGCCAGAGAGGAATCGAGGTGAATCCTGAGAAGCTGCGAGCAATCGAGGAGATGCAGTCCCCGAAGACTCATCGGGAGGTTCAAGTGTTGAATGGCTGGTTGGCCGCGATGAATCGATTCCTATCTAAGGCGAGTGACAGAGCCATGCCATTTTTTGATGTGCTAAGGGCCCACAAGAAGTTTGAATGGTCCGACAAGTGCGAGGAGGCATTCCAGGCACTCAAGCAGCACCTCCGTACCCTCCCGCCGTTGGCAAAACCGGTTCCAGGCGAGCCGCTTTATCTCTATTTGGCTGTTTCTGAAGTTGCTGTAGTTCTGTTTTGATTAAGATTGTCAAGGGAAACCAAGTGCCTGTCTATTATGTAAGCAAGGCGTTTGCCAAATCTGAAATGAATTATCCCGCTATTGAGAAGTATCTCTTTGCGTTGATTGTTGCTGCTCGAAAGCTACGACCTTACTTCCATGCCCACGAGGTTACGGTGTTAACTAATCAGCCCTTGAAGCACTTTTTGAACCGACAGGAGGCGTCGGGGAGATTGGTGAAATGGGCCATCGAGCTTACGGAGTTCCGTATTCATTTTGCTCCGAGAACTGCTATTAAGAGCCAGGCATTGGCGGATTTTATAGCTGAGTCTACAACACCCGATCTGGAAGAAGCGGGTCCTGTAGAGGGGGCAACCATGGAGGTCCCGATAGCAAAACAGCCAGAACAGCCAAATGAGGAGAACACTTGGGAGATGTACACTGATGGTTCATCTAGTGTAGAAGGATCGGGGGCAGGATTTGTATTGATACCGCCCGGTGGAGGCGAGCCCTTGCGATATGCCTTGGCCTTGACGTTTTGGGCCACCAACAATGAAGCGGAGTATGAGGCTCTCATCACGGGCCTTAAAATTGCCAAGGGTACGGGAGTCGATCATTTAAAAGTGAAGTGTGATGCCAGCTTGATCGTAAATCAAGTCCAGGGGAACTATGAAGCCAAGAGCCCGACAATGAGGAAGTATTTGCACGAGGTGCAGACTTTGAAGGGAAGCTTCAAAAGCTTCGATATCGAGGCAATCCCAAGGTAAGAAAATGCGGAGGCAGATGCCTTAAGCAAGTTTGCTCTGGGAGTGGCCCCCGAGGAGAATCGGAGGGTGCACTTTCTGGAGAGAGTGATTATCTCAACCATCGATCCGACGGAGGTTTGCGCCATTGAAGCAGGATCGGAGGAAGAAGAGAAATCCACCTGGATTACCCCGATGGTCACATACTTGACTACGGGGGCACTCCCCGATGATGAAGTGGCAGCTGTCAGGTTGCGTCGAATCGCGAACGACTACGTGATGGTGGACAACCAGTTATATAAGAGGGGGCATGTAAAGCCTTTTCTGAAATGTGTGACGGAGCCTGATACGAATCAGATCCTGAGAGAGCTACACGAGGGAGTCGCGGCTAGTCATGAAGGGGCCCGATCCATTGTAAGAAAGGCATTGAATCTAGGCTACTACTGGCCATCGATGAACAAGGAAGCGACATCAATGGTCCAATCTTGTGATGCATGCCAGAGATACGCTCCGAATATCGTGGCTCCTGCCGCGGACTTGATGTCCATCAGGAGTGCGTGGCCCTTCGCGCAGTGGGGCATTGACTTGGTGGGACCTCTTCCACAAGCGAAAGGTCAGTGCAAGTATTTACTCGTGGCCATCGATTACTTCTCGAAGTGGATAGAGGCTAAGGCGTTGGCCAAGACGACGGGGCAGCAGATCCTCAAATTCCTTCAAACTCAGATTATATCCCGGTATGGGGTTCCTCGAGTGTTGATCAGCGATAATGGCCCTCCGTTCAATGGGGCTCAGTTGAAGGAGTACCTGGAGGAATTGAACATCGAGCATCGGACAGCTTCCGTCCACCATGCTCAGACTAATGGCCAAGTCGAATCAGCCAACAAGATCGTGATGGATGGCTTGAAGAAGAGAGTCTACGCCCTGCAAGGTCATTGGCTGGATGAGCTTGAAAACGTGTTGTGGGCTGTTAGAACAACACCCAAGCAGTCGACAGGGGAGACTCCGTTTGGCCTTGTCTATGGCACGGAGGCAGTTGCTCCCGTGGAGATAGCGGTGGCGTCCCATCGCAGGAGGTATTATGAACCTCTAACGAACGAGGAACTGAGACGTCTAGACTTAGACTTGCTCGAGGAGAAAAGGTGGAAGGCTGACGAAGTTCAGGCTCGGATGCGTCTGGCAACAGCCCGATATTATAACCGGCGTGTCAAGTCCCGACAATTCTTCGTTGGAGAACTTGTCTGGCGGAGGAACGAGTTCGTTCATCAAGATCAGATCAACAAGCTATCGCCGAAATGGGAGGGACCTTACAAGATCGTAGGGATGCCAGCCCCGAATGCGTACAAGCTAGAGGACCTTGATGGCAAGACGTTGAAACATTCCTTCAGTGGTGAACACTTGAAGAAGTATCATGTTTGATATTAAGTCCCCGCGAATGGCGCAAGTTATCTATCGATCCGATGTAAGCAAAGCTTTGAGTTATTAATGAATAAAAGAAGTTGCTTCCGATCAAATTGCTTTTAGATTTATTCTAACTGTTAGTAAGACGTCCTGAAGGACGCGACAAAAGCCTTCCGAGGTACGATAAAAAGCCTTATGGGGTACGAGTAAGTCGCCTTTATGGCGCGACAAAAAGCCTTTCGAGGTACGGACAAAAGCCTTACGGGGTATGAGTAAGTCGTCTTTATGATGCAACCAAAAGCCTAGGTACGAAAAAGCCCTAACGGGTCCGCGTAAGTCGTCTATATGATGCGGCAAAAAGCTTTAAAGGGTACGAAAAAGCCCTAACGGGTCCGTGTAAGTCGTCTATATGATGCGGCAAAAAGCCTTAAAGGGTACGAAAAAGCCCTAACGGGTCCGCGTAAGTCGTCTATATGATGCGGCAAAAAGCCTTAAAGGGTACAAAAAGCCCTAACGGGTCCGTGTAAGTCGTCTGAAATGACGCGGTAAAAGCCCTAAGGGGTACGATAAGTCATCTAGAATGGCGCGATAAAAACCTTAAGGGGTGCGAAAAATCATCTTAAGTGATGTGTAATGGATGAGAAACCTTAAGTGGTAAAATCCCGAGGAAAACGTCACGAAAAGATATATGAAATTACATTAAGTGACTTGGACGAGAAACCTTAAGTGGTGAAGTCCCGAATAGACAAGAAACCTTAAGTGGTGAAGTCTCGAGTAAAGCATCGGAAGGATGTATGAAGTCACCTTAAGTGGTGCATGGGAACGTTTTAAGTAACGAGTCTAAAGTTGCTTTAAAATGATGCAATGACTATCGGGACCAAAATAGACGGAAGAAATTTCTTATATAAAGGCTCAAGGCCCAAAGGTTTCGATACAAAGATAAAGGAGGAAAAATTACAAGGACTAAAAGAATAGAGCATTAAGCTTGGTCCTTGTTGGAAGTTGGGTCCTCAGCAGCATCGGAAGGAGGAAGATTCGGAGGGGCCTGGGCAGAAGGCTCCGCAGTCCGCGGAGTCGGGTCCGCGGCATCAGTCTCTTCACTCTCCGCGGGGAGGTTGAAGTACTTCTCTGCGATGGGGGCAAGGGTCTCGGACTTCTTGAAGTCGATGGAATCCTCGTATGCCGTGTAAAGCTCCTCGACGGCATTAAACAGAATGTTCTCCACCTCGGTTTTGCAGAACTTCACGGCATCCGCCTGGAAATCATCGGAGTTCCGATACTCCTCGCGGCCCTGAGCCTTTGCCTCAGCCAGCTTGGCAGAAAATTCAGCCTTCTCGGCTTCAAGTTTCGCCTTGGCCTCCGCGAGAGCTTCCACGAAAACACCCTTCTCGTGGAGGAGCTGCCTCTTCTCCACCTCGTTCCGCCGCTGATCCTCCTGGGCTATCCTCAGCTCCCGATGCAGGACGGCCTCATGATCATGAACCTGCTTCTGCAGGCTCGTAGCCATCTCGTCGAGGAGGGTCCGCTCCTTGGCTATCTTCTCCCTGGCCGCTACAGCCTCGTCGAGGTCCGCTTGGAGCTTGGCCAAAACGTCGGGGTCCGACTTGGCTTGTGCCTCCTCCAAAGCACCCTTCAGAGCCAGGATGAAGCCGAAGCAGCGCTGCTGGTCCGCGGTTTCCTAAGACGAAAGGGAAAAAGGATTAGAATCCGATGGTCGAAGGCAAGAACAATAAAGAAAACAAAGCAAAGGTAAAGCTTTACCTCCATCCGACGGATGGCTATAGCGCGGAGCTCCTCCTCGATGTCCTCCCGCGCCAAGGAGATTGGCCGCCTCAAGGCCGGAGGAATTGACCCTGCCAGAAGATGCAGGGCCAAATCAGGCTGAAGGTCCCCCCGTTGGAGTGGGACCCCTTGGAGAGACTCAATCGGGTTCCAGGGAACCGTCTCCTGGTCGGGGGTGAAAACCTTGTAAAGATTTTCATCCACGGGGAGAAGAGGGATGACCCTGGAAGCCTCAGCCTGAGGAGCCACCTCGGTCGGAGGCTCGAGAGTTGGACTGCGGAGCTCTGGGGGAGGACTCCGGGACACGTCCTCCACGGTGGGCCTCAGGATGCTCCGGCCTGGCTTTCGGCGGCGAAGCAGGCCACCCTCATTCGGCTCCTCGGAGGAAGGAGAAGCCTCCAAGTCAGTCACCTGACGGAACTGAGCTTCCGTCGGAGTCTCCTCCATCATCGGCGCCTCTGGAGTCGCGGCCCGTGCTAGAGAAGCAGCCTTCCTCGGAGTGACAGCCTCCGATGGACCTGCGGTTGCGGGACGAATGAAATCAGGAAGAGTATCATGGGGGCACCAGATGATTTGGCGTTCAAGATGCTGGTCCTTTCCGAAGAAGTTGTAGTATCCCGCCTTGAGAACGCGGGGGGTTTCTCCTCGAAGGATGTATTTGATTTCTCGAACCCGCGATTCCCGATCAACGGGGATAAACTCCTCGGGAACCAGTTTCCTATATTTCTTAATAGCACGACGGACACGCTTACCTTCCTCGGCGGAAGTGACCCCGAAGGCTTGGTCTATCTCCTCCCTTCGGGCCCGCTTGGCCTCGGTCCGCTCTTCGGTCGGAGGGGCAGCAGAAGAGGAAGCTCCCTTCTTCAGTGACTTCCGCTTCCGCTTGGAGCCACCTCGGACGGCATCAGTCTCACCCTGTTTCAACATGAGATGAGTCAGCAGAGATGCCTTCTTGGCTGCAAAAATAAAAAGACAAAGTGGTTAGAGATATTACCCAGATGACCAAATCCTTGGAAACAGAATCGAGGAGCCGGACTCCGATATGAATCAAGTCTTTCTCCACGAGCTTGTTGGCGTCGAGGGGAATGAAGGAGTCCCCCCAACGATAAAGATGAACCAGCTGGAGAGTGTTGAGGTCATCCTCGGTGTAAGCTTGGAGCTTGGGGGCAGGGTCCGCCACAACCTCCCATCGGGGCCATGGGACAGAGCTGTTTTGGACGAAGAAGTAATACTTCTTCCATCCGCTATTGTCGGACCCCGAGTCGCGAATCAGCACCCGATCCTTGTGGAACTTCCAGGTCTCGCTATCCCAGCCGAAATGTGAAAGTTGCTCCTTTGTCCACTTGGGGAGTCGGGGGGAGAAGGAGCAAACACCAGCCTTATTGCACTTCATTCCGTAAAATGTGCGGAAAAGCAGCAGACTGTATGTCCACTGCTGGCGGAGGCACAGAAGCTGGAAAGCGTTCCACACGCGGATGGCGTGTGGAGAGAAGGTACAGGGGTGCGTCTTGTAGAAGTTGCACATCTCCACCAGGTTCCCGCAGAAAGGGAATCGAATCCCAGCACTTATCTGCCCGGCGGAGACGAACACTTCTCCCTCTCGAGGACGCATGATGATATGCTTCCTCTTGGTGGTGGGCTGAGACTCGTAAGGGAAGCGGGGTTCCCAGTCCGAGGTAATGCAGCCTTCTCGGAGAGCAACCTCGTACGAGGTCTCAGAAATCTCGTTAACAGCAAACTCAAAGGTAAAAGGGATCCTTGCCCCAGAACTAGCTTCGTCTAAAAACGGTTACAAACAGGAAAACTTGAGAAAAGAGGAGAAGATAACATCAGCAAATCATGAAAACAGAGAAGGAAATCCTTACCAGACATTGTTAGTGGTTGCTTGGAGAAAACGAAAAAAGGATCGGAAGGGTTGAAGGCCTTGGATCGCTTGAAGAGCAGAAGAAACTTGGGGAAGAAGCTTCGAATTCAAAAATAGCAGAACTTTCAGAAATTGACACGGTGAAGAAGAAGTGAATAATGCCAGGTTTTTGCATTTATAAGCAAAGGGACAACTGGATGGACTCAATCTTGACCGTTGAAGATGAAACGGTTCAATCGTGATCGTCGAGATTGTGGGACGGTACGGAAGAGACGTGGTGACGTAATGAGTGCTTTTTCAGAAAGCAACAGTCACGCCGATTTGAGCGTCGTTTCATAATCCCCAGCATTTAATGCTGCAGTAACCGAGGAGTATCCTCGGATTGGGCAACTGTCCATAAGAGTCCAGTGGGCCCAAGGCAGTCATGAGTGAGAAACTTTGTTATTCGATAAGTACGTGCAAGGCAAAAGCCTCCGATTAAGATATCAAGAGGTTTGAAGACAAAGGCCTCCGATGGCAATATCGGGAGGTATGGACAAAAAAGCCTTCGACAGTAAGGTCGGGAGATCTGGAACTGGAAGACACGACGGACTGCAAGTCCCCCATGTCTTGGGGGCAAATGATGGGCTCCGATGTAATCGTTAGCCCCGTTAACAGTCATTAGAGGGCGAGTAAGTCCAGTGGGCCTCGTGAAAGGCCGGGAGGGCCCAAAAGCCCAGTACGAAGGGTTCCGACCCTAGCGGTCCCGATATATGAGCTGAATGCTCCCGACAAGAAGCCTCCGAGTAGGCCCCGATATGCCTTTGTAAAGGCCCCGATAATAAAGCCCCGCGGAGGCTGGACCTGTCTCGTGAGACAAAGGGTCCTGGGTGGTGACCTAGAATGAGATAACTCTGGAGTCCCCGATATGAATTGGGACTTGTGATCAGAGGATAAGACCGAGAAACCCGCCTACTAGATAGAGTAGTGGGGAGACGGTTGAGATATGGATAACCTCCCCCGAGATACGCAGGGCGTGCCCGAGATACGCGGAGTATGGGCGAGATACGCGGAGCTTGGCCGAGATATACGGAATCCCGAACGAGATATACGGAATCGTGGGTAAAACTGCCAGGCGCAGTCTCAGGTAACTGAGTAACTTCCCCTCCTATATAAATGAGGAAGTTACCTCAGAAAATTCATTCTCTAGGACGAACTTAGATTGCTGCTTACCACCCCATTGATCACATACTCATTTAGGCATCGGAGAGGGATTCTGGGTCACCACCCAGGTCATCCCCTTTTGCAGGATTACGCGGAGCCCAGGAGTTCAAGCTTTCCGTCAAGAACGTAACGGAGCTTCGCCCGTGATCCAACACCAGCAACCCATAAGGATTACTAAACCTCAGTTGTTACTGAACTCTTGGACACTGATCATCGATGGTGCATATGATTCAGTAACAGATACTATTGCTGGTGCATCTTTGCTTTTTAATTCCGCAGGTGTTTTAGTTTTTGTTTCAACTAGTTTAATGCATGGATCGTCCCTTCTTTTGGCTGAGAGCCTTGCCTGTCGTGCTGCCCTGCTGCTAGGATTCCCTTTTAGATCACACAACATGACCTTGAAGACGGACTCCTTGCAACTTGTGCAGGCAGTGAATGGAGCAACTCAAAACAAGGCTGAACTCTTTGGTTTACTTACTGATATTCAAACATTGTCTTCATGGTTTAATTGTCTTGTAATAGTTAAGGCTTCTAGGAATGTTATTCGTCTGGGACATGTTTTAGCTAGGTTTGCTTTAATTAATCAGATCCAAGGTACTTGGTCGAGGCCTTTTCCTCCCAATTTACCGGTGCTGTAAGAACTCAGTTGCTTTTATATTTATTAAGTGTTTTCTGATAAAAAAAAAAAAGAGTTGAACCGTTTGAATAGGTTTTTTCTATATAAATAATAATTATATACAATGTGAGGACATTTTTTGTGAGGACAAATTTGAATTTTCGGCTTTTTATTTATATTATATATAGATAAATATTTATATATATAATATGTTAGATATATATATATATCGTTCTTAAATCCTAATTTGTTTATAATAAGACATATATCAAGAAATATTCAATAAGTTAAAGAATTTTTTAAGGTAATTATATGATTAAGATGTATTTATTAAAAATGTGAATATATATATATTGTTCTTAAAGGGCCATATGTACGATTTTGTCTACAAATATAATTTATCCTTATTTTTTTAGTAAATAATATATATAAATAAATATATATATATATATATATATATATATATATATATATTGTATATATATTTATACATAATTTTTTTTGATAAATTAAGGAT
This sequence comes from Clarkia xantiana subsp. parviflora, assembly GCA_036873135.1. Lineage (NCBI taxonomy): Eukaryota > Viridiplantae > Streptophyta > Magnoliopsida > Myrtales > Onagraceae > Clarkia > Clarkia xantiana. Next base: position 18,403,267 of record JAPTYO010000001.1, read on the forward strand.
TTTTAAAGGTAATTATATGATTAATATATATATATTTTGCCAAAGACGGATGCAATACTCAAACAAATGTCAAAACTACAAATTCATGGAGGGATAAATTCCCGATCATTAAATCACAATAATGAAAGAGAGGGCGGGGGTACTAGTACCCAATCTAAGAGACACGACCTCTTTATGGTTTGTACTGCTAATCAGTTCGCACTTTCGTTTGCTTTCCTCTTTACGAAGGACCATGATACCTTTTGAATTCGGGCTGCCAAAGATCGAATGTTACGGACCTGCGTCTCTTCTTGCCACCCTGCCTGCTCATCTCCTCTCAACCATAATATTGCCGATCTTGAGTCAGATTCAAAAATGACTCGATTCCATCCCCGATTGATTGCGAGCTCCACCCCGACTTGAATTGCCCGCAGCGTTCCTTCCCGTCTATTGCTTGCCGCATTAAAACCATCAATGACCTTACCATCATGCAAGCGCGCAACCCCGGCTATGGCTCCCCGTGGATCCATGAGGCGTCACAATTCATTTTAATGGTTCCAGGAGGTGGGCGTCACTTCTTTTGGTCTTTGGAATTCTGGCTGATATGGCCTCTTATGGGGCTGGAATCGTCTCGCTTGCTGCGGACCTTGTTGGGGTTTTGCTTGCTTTTCCTTAGCGCGAGCTGCACTAACTTTCGCCTTATGTTGTTCTCTGAATCTGTCCAGATCCACGAAGTCTTTTACCCTTGCCGCCAGTTCTTCAAGTGTCTCAGCTGGGCGCTTTGACATCTTTTCAGCCAGGGCATATCCTCTTCGGCCTAAATTTGAAATGAAGGCGCGCACGATTTCTCCTTCGGTGATGTTTCCTTGAATGTCTGAGATGTTTTGAATGAAGCGGATGTAATAATCTGTTAATGACTCGTCGTTTTGCTGTGTCACCTCATTCAACGCATTCGGCCCTTTAAGGAGTGTGCGCTCTCCCATGTATCTTTGAATGAATTTTGCCTTTAGATATGCCCATGACGTAACGCTTCCACATGGTAGCGAAAAGAACCAATGTGCGGCAGTTCCAACGAGAGTATTAGCAAATGTCATGGCAACATGATGCGGGTTGTCCGTTCGTCCCAGCAGAGAAGCTTTATGTTGTTGCACATGCTCGATTGGATCTCCTTTTCCTCTATATTTTTCTCCACCGATTCTGTGCAGGGGCATCTGGAACGTGACTGTGCATTAGTTCTTCAGAGAATGGATGTGATGCATTCTCTTCCAGGGCATGCATTCCCTTCATCTTCGATTGCTTCATTTTTCTCTCAATCATTTCTTCTAGGGCCTTAGCCGTAAGTCCCGTGATTGGGATGTCATTGTCGTACGCGGGCTTCCTCCACCCATCGTTGCATCTGTCAGCATGGCTTGTTGTCTTAAAGCTATCCTCCTTGTGTAGGCGTTGTGAATTGCTCACAGGAGGTTGCTTCCATCTCACTCCTTGTTGTTGCTTCATGCCAACACTTGGGGTGCATGAACGTGCTGGCTCCTGCCTAGCCTGTCGATAGGTATCTTCAGAGTCTCCTACTCCCTCTGGGTGTTGCGGCTTTTGCTGGTTGGCATCATGTGACTGTTCATTAGCACACGGGGGTGGTGGCGGAGGTGCAGCATATCCTTGACTCCTTAAGATCTCCCTGAGAGCAAGAAGTTCTTCAAGTGCTGCCATCATTGCCGGTGTGACTATAGGCATGTTGGTTGTATTCCTTGGTTGTTGCTGTGCTTCCTCAGCTGGCATTCCCGATGGGAATTCCTGATTCACCCTCGTCCTTTGCTCTTGCGGAGGCGCATTGTTTTGATCTTCCGGCCCGTATTGTGCAGGGGGCATTTGTGGACGGAATGGATGAAGCCGTAGCTTCTGCGTCCGGAATATGAGAAGGTCCTGGTTGACTTCTCGTTGGTTTCATCTTGCTTACACCCGCCTTCTTTGGTCGTCTTCCTGTCATGGCTTGCAGCACGGCTTTTTGTTCGAATCACTTCAGACGGCGCCAAATGTTATGTCTGCTTCCACCTGGGTAGCTTCGGGCTTCTTTTTTCACGAACGGGCTCGGGATGTCTGTATAAGGACGGGAACGCCGCGATCCTTAAAACACAATCCTTGAACTAATCTTCCAGTCCTCGGCCTCGAACTCTCGAACTTGGGATCCTGCACGAGGGGCAGTAACCAGCATGGGAGAGGGGGGAATGCTGTTTGGGCCCTCTCCGACGCTTAAGTCAAAATTTGTAGAGAGAGAAAGCCTTAGAGAGAAGTTAGAGCATCTAAAGTCCAAAATGAGGGAGTTGTCTAGAATGGGAGACCTAGGCCCCTATTTATAGGGAACCTAAGGATCATGCCCAGTTTTGAACTACTTGATGTCGGTATGAAGGAAGACGCATACCGTCATCAAGGTGGACTATGCATGCACCGACTTCTCGCACTTGGCAAAATAATCGGGGTGAGCGTACGAAGAAAATCGGTAATCTGGACCTACCCGGATTGTTTAACAATCCGGGACAGGTCCGGATCGCCTTAGGGCAATCCGGAAGTCCTCCAGCCCAGGTACTGCGCGTATCCCGGACCGTTTTAGACTTAGGTGTCCGCGAAAGAGTTCTTTTATGGGTTTTGGAATATTTTGCGAGGCCCGAAATGTAAATACGAACCCGAATTGGACAGATATCTAACATACGCCATGCTATGTACTCGGCCGGACATCTGTTACACTGTGGGCCTAGTAGCAAGATTCCAATCAGATCCTGGCTATCAACGTTTAAAGGCCGTAAAACGAATTATAAGATATCTGAAAGGTACTGCCGACTATGTTCTGTTCTATAAGGGCAGGCAAATCGAATTGACTGTTTATAGTGATGCCTACCATGGTGGCGATCCGGACGATCGTAAGTCCACCGCAGGGGGAGTTTTCCTCCTTGCTAATGCTGCCATATCATGGGTAAGCAAGAAGCAGTCTTGTGTCGCGGTTTCCATTATGTAATCAGAATTCGTTGCCCTTTCTAAAAACGCACAAGAAGCAATTTGGCTGAAAAGACTTCTTACTGCATTAATTGGCACTGACAAGAAGAGCAACCCTGTCAAGGTATACTCCGACAGTCAGGCAGCAACTGCAGCAGTTACGAATTCAAAGTACCATAGTAGGACCAAACACATTGATATGAAATACAATTATGCCAAATCAGTTGTGGAAGACAATATAATCGCTTTAGAATACTTGTCCACAGACAATGTGGTCGCAGACCCATTAACTAAGCCATTATGTATAGAAATTTTTCGAAAAGCACGTAAAAATGCTTGGATTACGTAGGGCTTAATAAGTGGCTTGTACGAGTGATGGAATTTTGAAATTTGAAATAATATTTCGGTTGAATAAAAGAATTGCAAATTGAGTATATTATCTATCAACGTCATAATGATAAATAACATCATATTTTTCGGTCTATAAACTAAGTCGTAGGAAGAAGTAAAACTCTTCCACCAAAATTATGTCGAATGTGAACCTTGCCTTGTCACACAGGCACGGTCATCTTGTAGGAGAGGGGGACCTCTACCACAACAAGATTGTCTAAGAACCAGGGGGATAAACCTGGTTAAACGAAACGATAACTTGGTCACGCTTAAAGCATGACTTAATCTTCATTTTGTAAATCGCCATGTTGGACTCTGTCCATCATTAAAATCACATTCAGGGCCTGATGAAAGACTCTGCGATAGCATGATTGACATATCCCACCCCTAGCTTGCCCAGGTGTGCTATCGACGCGTGCTTCATACTACGCGTGCCATGTTCGACCACGGGGTCATGCTCGGTTGTGCTAGCTAGAATCCTTGTGATTCAAATGGCGCAAACTTCTTCACCTTGAGCGTGTGATTGATCCCGGGTGTCTTATGAAGAGGCATCCAAAGTATCCTATCGGACTCGGAACTTATACCTTAGGTCTGTCTCAATGCTCGCTTCCCGGCGTACGAGCGTAGAGCAAAAGAAAACGGCCAAGTGACCACGTCTTGGAAACCGGTTGAGTTAGACTAAGGGTATAAGCAATGGTGATGGTCATGTTCACCTATAATTCACCGACTCTTGTGTTCACTAGGTGGCCACCAACCGGATATTAGTAGAAGGTTGTGAACACTTGTACGGATGCCCTGGAGAAGTATTCCTATGTGGAAAACTGGGCAATTGGAGAATTATCAGTTGACCAAGGATACAGTGCTGTACATATTTTATTTTTGACAGGATTGATTTACGAAAGGGAATCAACGTTCTGCTGGCGCTACAACACTCCTAACAGATGAGTAGCACGATGCCCGTCGTATCCGCTTACGTGGCGCCCTACGGTCTTCCGGAACCAAGCTGTATAGAATTACTATTTAAATGGAATTTTTAAATTAATTTTTTTATTTAAATTGCGTAGAGACCAAAATAGAAAATACTTCTTAATTTTTTATCAATAAATATTTTATAGCTAAATTTATAGAACCATTATTAAATTCCAACTAAATTTGGAAACGGTGACAGGGCGATCTGTCCACGTGTCAGCGAGAGGGCTTCCGATGACGAATTAATATAATATAGTAGATACAGTAGATGTCTAAATTTATAGAGTTTTAAATAAATTTCAATTAAATTAGGAAACACTAACTGAGCGAACTGACCACGTGTCAGTCAGAAATCCCTCGCAGCCGAATTATTATAATATAGTAGATACGTGTATGTATGAAAAACGTGACAACCAAAATTTAGCATATAGTTGGCCAAAAGAAACTGAGATATAAAATATTATAACAAATATTCATTCTAAAATAATATATATATATATATATATATATATATATATATATTACAATAATAAAAATCTGTATATTCAAATATGTCCTCACTATTTTTTTGTCCTCACACTCTTTTTTACCCCTCACCGAAACATCTATATATATATATATAGAAACGACAGGAGAGAGTGTAAGACACCATCTATGAAGATGTTATCTCAACATTTTCAGTCACTCTCGGACTGCTACCTCAGCAACAGCACTCAATCTCAGTTTCGGTTCCAATTGATTGATAATATAATGTTACAATTAATAACCATAAAATACCAATTAAATGAAAACATAATAAAGCAATTAAATGACGCCCAAGTTAGACATTCAATTACGGGAATCTATATATATATAAACGACAGGAGAGAGAGTAAGACACCCTCTGTGAAACTGTTATCTCAACATTTTCACTCACTCTCGGACTGCCACCTCAGCAGCAGCATTCAATCTCAGTTTCAGTTCCAATTTATTGATAATATAATGTTACAATTAATAACCATAAAATACCAATTAATTGACAGCTTAATAAAGAAATTAAATGGGGCTCAAGTTACACATTCAATTACGGTTGCGGTAATTAAATATGCATTATGAATCAAGATGTAAGGTACGGGAATTAAAGAAGAATTTGTTTAATCATTCAATTTCCCACATTCACGATGAAATTTCCAATCATATATAAATACAGGTTGAGACACTCCCTGAAACCATAAATAAAAGAAAAAATAGGAAATTCAACACATTTAGAAGAAAGGCTGGGGCTCAAAATCAGAATGGAAGAAATCATGGTAAAACTTCTGCATGCATGAAGAAATCAGGTTTCGGCCACAGAGCAATTAACCCACCTATAATGGCGGCCACAGAGCAACCGAAAAGTTCTCATTAGCAAACAATGTACCACTTCACTCCAATCCAAACCTCCCTCCCATATGTTTCCCAATCTCTCTATATTGTTTCCACTTACTTGCACTCTGGCATTCAATTCCTGGTGTTCCTTTTTAGAATTTATGGCGGTTGCTTCCAACGTTTCTCAGTTAACAACTAACCCCGGTAATTTATCGGTTAACCGCTTGCTCCAACTATTTTCTCATTTATTTGTACTCGTAATGCTAATTGCATCTACTCCGTTATCAATTTATGTAATACATTATGCACTACTTGGTCCCACATTCCGTTTCGCATCATGCCAATCGATAGCCATTTCGCTCAACAGTCACACCTTAATAGCCAATGGTTCCTCGCATAGTTCGGGTAGGTTCCCTTCATTTATGCAGTGACCAGATATTACGCCTTCATAGTTCAATAGTGTCACATTTGAGGGGTGCTGGCATTAACATTTCTTATGCATTCTAGATGCTCGACAACATGCTGCAATTGATAATTTCTGGAATATGGTGGTATGAGATTGGGGAGATGAAGAGGTGGAAACCCTAGAGAAAAATATGGCGCAACATTTCGGGCTTCACAGAGGGGAGTTCCTTCATCTGGTCCCCTCTCCACACCAATCCTAAACTATATAAAGGGTCTCGTAAATAAACAATTACAAATGAGTCCCCAAAGTAAAGTAGGAACACCCTAAAGCCCACAAAGAAAATAAAACTGATCAAACACAAAACAATCCGAATAAGGGCCAAAGCCAAGGAATAATAAGCCAAGACTGAAAGCTTGGAACCCAAAGAGAATGGGCTGAAAAACAAAAGCCTAGCTCAAAACTCCCCCACAAGCTTGAAGTCTTGAAAGTCCCCTACAAGCTTGATCGTCTTGAACATCCTGAGAAGAGCTACCGAAGTCTTTAAGGTCACCTGAGAATATGTTCTTCATGCCAATCTTGTGAGACAAGTAATGATGTTGGTGCCCTAATAAAGACTTAGTAAGCAAGTCAGCCAATTGCTCCTCTGACTTGACATATTTTGGTAAAATAAAGCCTTTGATAAACATGTCACGAATAAAATGACATTCAATGTCAATATGCTTGGTACGTTCATGAAAAATAGGATTGGAAGTGATTTGAATGGCAACCTTATTATCACAATAAAGTGGTATAGGACTGTCATTCTTAAAACCTAACTCACCCAATAGCCTGTTTAACCAAATGAGCTCAGTGACAGTCTTACCCATGCAAATATACTCAGCTTCAGCAGAGGATCGAGAAACACTGGTCTGCTTCTTGACCTTCCAAGAAACAGGGGAGTTGCCAATAAACACAATATAACTAGACACAGACTTCCTATCTATGACATTACTCCCCCAGTCTGAATCACAGTAAGTAGAAAGAACAGGAATAGAAGCAGAAGATAACAAAATACCCTTACCTGGCTCACCTTTGATATACCTGATAATCCTAAGAGCTTCTTGATAGTGAGACTCTTTAGGATTATTGAGAAATTGACTCAGATGTTGGACAGGGTATGCAATATTTGGCCTCGTCATTGTCAAATACAATAACTTGCCAATCACTCTTCTATATGAACTAACATCACTCAACAAAGCATCAGAAGAGTTAATCTTAAAATGCTCATCATATGCAGCAGTAGTCAATTTCAAATTGTTTTCCATAGGAGTTCTTAAAGGTTTACAGCCAGATAAGCCAACATCGGAAATAAGTCCAAGAGCATATTTGCGCTGATTTAAAATAATCCCTTCATCAGATCTAGCAATCTCAATCCCTAGAAAATATTTCAAATCTCCAAGATCTTTCATTTTAAAGTTATGCTCTAGAACAGATTTTAGCTCAGTAATCAACTTCATACTCTTGCCAGAAATAAGAAAATCATCCACATAGACAAGTAAAATCACAATGTCTGTTCCAGTAGATTTATAAACATAGAGTAGTCTGCCTTAGATTGGGAATAACCAGAAGAAACTAAAGCGTCAGTCAATTTTATGTTCCATTGTCTAGAGGTTTGTTTAAGCCCATATAAAGATTTTTGCAAATGACATACAAGATTGCCATGTTTTTCAAAAACAGGTGGGACAGACATGTAAACTTCCTCAAAGAGATCACCTTGTAAAAACGCATTATAAACATCCATTCGGAAAATGGGCCAGCTATTGATAGAGGCTAAGGCAAGAACAGATCTAACTGTATTCATTTTAGCAACGGGAGAAAAGGTTTCATTGTAATCAATCCCAAACTTTTGTTTAAAACCCTTAGCAACTAAACGTGCCTTATACCTTTCAATACTGCCATCAGACTTATATTTAATTCTAAAAACCCATTTTGAACCTATAGCAGATTTACCTGGGGGGGAGTGGAACCAATTTCCAAGTTCCATTTTCCTCCAAAGCAGTAACGTCACTTTGCATAGCATCTACCCAAAGAGGATCTTTTGAGGCTTCCTCAAAGTTCCTAGGCTCAGATATCCTGGAAATAGATGACAAGAAAGAAGAGTAGGGACTAGACAACAAATGATAAGAAATGTGATTTTTGATAGGATATTTGATCACATTAGAAATCATGTGGTAAGATTGTTGCCAAATAGGAGGTTTAACAGCTCTACCAGATCTGGTAGTTTTCACAACAGGATAATCCTTTGGAATATTGCCATCAGAAGTCTCAATGACCTCATCATCTGGTCCATAAGCAGAAATATCAGGAACATCAGAAACATCAATAGTTTCATCATTTTGCCAAGAGAAAGAACTATCATCATCATGGGAAGAAACTTGGACAGTAGGGTCAGACTTGTGCATAGTCTCAGAATTATTAGGTATATTAAAATCATGGGTTAACAGGTGTTTTGGTCCATGATGTTTGACAACTTTTGAGTTTTGGTCGATGATGTTTTTTTTTACCTAGTTTTGGTACCATATGTTTGTAGATTTTTTCTAGTTTTGGTCTAACCGTTACATTCCGTCCATTTTCTGACATGTTCAAGTCACGATATCCACTCTAAACTTTAAATTTAGTCCCTCTAATACTTTCTTAACCTTTTTATTGTTCAATTTAGTCCCGAAGTTTCAAAATTGACCCCAATTGGACAATAGGTCTAATTGAATTTTTGAAACTTCGGGACTAAATTGAACAATAAAATGGTTAGGAAAGTATTAGAGGGACTAAATTGAACAAAATTGAAAGTTTAGGGTAGATCACGTGACTTGTACATGTAAAAAAATGGACGAAATGTAACGGTTAGCCCAAAACTAGAAAAAATCTGCAAACATATGGTACCAAAACTAGGTAAAAAAAAAAACATCATTGACCAAAACCCAAAAGTTGTCAAACATCATGGACCAAAAGAGTTGTTAACCCTAAAATCATAGACAACTTTTGAGGGTGGTTTCTCAAAGAAAATGGGTAACAGATCAGGTTTGTAATTGGAAAAAGAAAATATATTTTCCTTAAAAATCACATCCCTGCTAACAAAATATTTTTCATTGGACAAATCAAATAATTTGTATCCCTTCTGAGTTTCAGAGTAGCCAAGAAAAATACTGGGAATAGCCCTAGAACGAAACTTGTCTGAAACCAACAGATTCTTTGCATAAGCTAAGCATCCAAAGACCCTCAAATGTTTAACACATATAGAAGACCCTTTAAAAACTTGTAAAGGAGATTTCCCATTCAGAATAGGTGTAGACATTAAATTGATCAAATAGCAAGCAGTGAAAATGCAATCACCCCAAAATTTGTTAGGAACATGGGCTTGAAGTTTCAGGGCGCTTGCAACTTCCAAAAGGTGACTATGCTTTCGTTCAACCCTACCATTTTGTTGAGGAGTATAAGAGCAACTAGACTGATGTATAATGCCAAAGTTTGAAAATAAAGAACGAACTTGCTCATTAAAAAATTGCATAAGATAAACCCAAGTGGTTCTGGAAAAGTCATCAACAAGAGTAAGAAAGAACCTCTTATTAATATGGGTTACAGAATGGTAGGGTCCCCATACATCAGCATGAACAAGATCAAAAACGTTTTTTGCATTGGAATCAGATAAAGGAAAACTAGGTCTAGTAATCTTGGCCTGTGGACAAATGGTGCAGTTATGGATGTCTGCATCTTTTATTTTCAAAGAATTAAGGGAATCAATGTAATGAATAGCTTTCACAGAAGCATGACCTATTCTCATATGCCACAGACCAGGATCATTAGAAATAGAAGTATTCAAGCTAACAATCTTGGATTTATTACAAAAGGAATTGAAAAGGTAGAGTCCAGAATCAGCTCTGCCATTCCCCAAGACCCTCCCACTTGAGAGGTTCTGTAAAATGGCAACATTGGAAAAGAAAATAATAGAACAATTCAGATCATTTGTGAGTTTTTGAATAGAAATTAAATTGTATTTGAAATCTTGAATGTAAAGAACATTCTGAACTTTCTGTTTTTCAAACAAAGAATGATTGCCAATTCCAGAAACTTTACAGTTCAAAACATTGGGTAATTGAACTTTAGGGCCATCAATAGTTTTAAAATCTTCAAGCCAATCAGCACGATTTGTCATATGATTAGTGCACCTGAGTCCAATATCCAATGATTTGAAATAAGATTTGAAACACTAGAAAGAGATATACCAGCAGTGTTAGCTTGAATAACTTGAGAGGTAGAATCAGTAGAAACAGAGGAGCTACCATGCCCCATAGTTTGCAAAAACTTTTCAAACTGGCTTTGGGTAAAAGAAATCACAGGATCAGAGGGTAAAGAAGCACTGGGGTTAGAGTTCTGAGGCTCAGCAGAGATGCTACCAATTCCAGAGGAGGCAACATTCCCTTTTGGAACAGAACCCTTTCCTTTCTCAAAATCTCTGTACTTAAAAAGTTATCCATAGCATGCCCCTTCCTTTTGCAGTATTCACAGCCTTTATCATAACATCTCTCAACTAAGTGACCTTTCTTGTGGCAAAAGTCACATTCAAGGTTGGGGTTTTGAAAACGTTTGGGTTTATCACCATTGACATTGACATTAGCAGAGATGGGGTTGGAGTTAGAAGAAATATCAGAGGAAACCACACGATGACTCTCTTCCTGAATCAGCATACTGTAAACTTGGTTTACAGAGGGAAGAGGATCAAGCAAAAGCATTTGGCTCCTTACAGCAGAAAAGGTATCATTCAATCCCATCAGAGAATTAAAAAGACGTTGATTGTCTTTGTGGTCAAGGTGTTTTTGAAAAACTTCTCCAGAGATTAAAGGTAAGGCACAAATAGAGTCATATTCAGACCAGAGAAATTTGAGTTTGGTGAAAAAAGTGCTAACATCATCGAGACCTTGCCGGCAAAGAACAATATCTCTGTGCAATTGATAAGTTCTTGAGCCGTTTTTCTTATCAAATCTTGTTTTCAAATCAGTCCAAGCAAGATGAGCACTGGTTTGGTACATTATACTATTCGCAACATCACGAGAGACAAAACTCAAAATCCAGCCAAAAACAACCATATCACATCTAGTCCACAAATCACGCAGAGAATCATCAAAGCTATCACGAGTCAAACTACCATCAACAAATCCCAATTTATTATTTCCACGCAGAGCAATAAACATAGCACGACTCCACATTGGGTAATCATCAGAGTTGGTCAGTTTGGTCGCGACGAAGCTAAGACTAGCATTGTCAGAGGGATGCAAGTAAAGAGGATGATGTGCATGTACCTCGGGATAGGCAGAAAGCCCTATGATTCCCTTACCGGTTGCAGATTTGGAAGGATCTGAGAGAGCATCCTTCGGAGGATCAGAACCTGAGTTTTCTCCAGCCATGGTAAGGAAAATCGTGTGAAACGTGAGGAATATGAAGCGTCAGGAGCCAAAGATCGCAAGAAAACGAACAGTCGGAGTTCGCGAATCACGAATCGCAAACAACGAAGAGAGATCCAGCGGAAACGGCACAACCAAGATCGAGAGCACGGCGTGAGAATCGCCTGATCAGTGATCTGATACCATGATAATTTCTGGAATATGGTGGTATGAGATTGGGAAGATGAAGAGATGGAAACACTAGAGAAAAATATGGCGCAGCATTTCGGGCTTCACAGAGGGGAGTTCCTTCATCTGGTCCCCTCTCCACACCAATTCTAAACTATATAAAGGGTCTCGTAAATAAACAATTACAAATGAGTCTCCAAAGTAAAGAAGGAACACCCTAAAGCTCACAAAGAAAATAAAACTGAACAAACACAAAACAATCCGAATAAGGGCCAAGGCCCAGGAATAATAAGCCAAGATTGAAAGCTTGGAACCCAAAGAGAATGAGCTGAAAAACAAAAGCTAGCTCAAAACCAATAACATATTGTTTAGGCACCAATTTTTTTGTTTAGATAGATTAGTTTTAGACTTAGCCTTGAATGATTACTCTTGTTGATGTGAATTTCCCGCGTGGTAGGACTTATACTCTCAAAGTATACTAATATCATTGATAATCATGATTATATAATTTGCCATCTTGTGGGCTCATTCAAGTTTTTTTGTAAACAATATTTTCTTTTTGTAAATCTACCATTTGCATTTTCTTATATATATGATGTTATCTCTGGTAGGAGGAATCTTTAGCAAGCAATCCCGATTAATAATCCAGGTTAATGATTTGAAACAACCGGAGAGTGGAAACATTCTTCTAAAAGTTTAGCTTTTTGCTTCATACCATTACTTGGGATATGTTGGTGTCGATATATTTTACGTGTTGGCAACCCTTTTTTTAGTAATGTGAGGAATTTAAAAGGACAAGTTTTGTTATACCGTTGTAATATTTAATATAGAGTATATAGTTGAATAATAAAGTCATATATTTCATCAATATTTCTCTTTCAATGTAAACAACATGAAAGTTAATTCAATGGACAACTACAAAATCTATTAGGGAAATAGACAAGTTCCTTAATAAAGATGGATAGATACAAGTATAAGATACACTTTCAATAGTTTTGTAACAAGTGCATTTTCAATCCGTACAATTTTATATTGTGAATAATTTTTTTGCACATTTTTACTTGCCTCTAAAAAGAATATCAATGTGTTCCTAATGTTTAGTTGTTAAAACTTACTTTTTACATATTTCTTATTTTAAAAATGATAAATTTATTTATTTTAGTTCTACAGTTCAAAATATTATTTATTTCCCAAATTAAATGTATTTATTCTAATAAACATAATATATATCGTGTCATGCACGTGCGTTGCACGTGCAAACAATTCTAGTATATATATAAAAGCATATATTCAATGCAATATTATTTCTACAAAAAATAAATGCAATATTATTATAAATAATAAAAATAAATAAACGATAAGGTGTGTTTTTCTTGGTAAGCAAGAGCACAAACTATATATTGTATTATATATATACGGATTAGTATTCAATGATGGATATACGCATGATTCAGGCTCGGTTTTAATTATTCGGACCTCGTACGCGCACGAGACCCACTACGAAACCCAATTTCGAGCTAACCGGGGGAAACCGGGCAAGTCGCGAACTTGCCCGGCACCCCCGAGGGCTTACCCGGAAATTCCGGGTAAGCCTAGGCTCACCCGGAATTCCGGGTAAGCCTAGGCTTACCCGGAATTCCGGGTAAGCTTAGCACCTCGGGGGGTGTCGCGCACACCCCCCATTTTGTCTCGAATGTATAGGAGACCCGATTTCTAACTAACTCCTATGTGTCCGAGACCTATGTTTCAAAGGTGCGCGCGTCCCGCTCGTGACAGCCGCCTGAGACGCGCGTCAGAGTCCTTTTCCCAAAGCTCTCCCCTGCATCCCGGTTCACATTTCCACATTGAACCGGGCCAAAACCGGTCTACGGTCCAAGGTTGCCTATAAATAGCCACCTTGGGGGTAAACATTTTCAAGTCACTTTTGGGTGAGAATTAGGAAAAGCTCTGACCTCTCTCTAAACTTTCTCTCTCTAGAACTGTCTAATGTTGATCGTCGGAGTGAGCACACCAAGCACCCCCCCCCCTCTCCACGGGAGTTGCTTGGTAATGCTCCTCTCGCAGGTACGGACAGGCAGCTAGCAAGAGAACCCGAAGGACTTAGTGCGATCTTGGAGACGAAGCCAAAGGCCCGCTCACGACCCTAGGAGACGGACTTGGCCCAGACAAGCTCGCGCCCAACCCGAAGACATCGACAAGTTACTCAGCGGACAGCCCGCGTTAACTTGGTCGAAACACTTGGCGCCGTCTGCGGATCACCCACAAGACCAAAAGCATGGCAAGCAACGAGCAGCCACCGCCGACTAAGACGAAGAAAAGAGGACCAGGACGTCCAAGGAAAACTCCGGCCCCGGAGTCAAGCATGAGACCTCCTCCGCAGAGACCCCCCGCAGAGCCAAGGCGAGGCCTCAGTCGCCTCGTCTATGCCAGCAAGAAGCGTACACTCTCGGAGTAACGCGCAAGGGGGCACACAGCAAACTGACGCTCCTCCGGGCTTCGCCCATCAAACCTTCAACACGCAGGAGCAACCATACGGAATGCCAAATGCTGGGGCATACAATCAGGCACCAGGGGCACAGGCTGCGCCCGCAGTCACCCCAGAAATGATGGCGGCACTCGAACAGCTGCTTCATCTGAGAGAAGCCCTGCGCAACCAAGGATACGGGGCACCACCGCCCCCTCCCGCACAACAAGCAAATATGCCCCCGCCACCAAGGCAGGCGCCTCCAATGAATGCACCTCAGCAGAGAGGCCCTACAATCTCAAAAACCCCGACCTTTCACGGGAATGCACAGCAAAGCAGGCAGTTCCCCCAACAAGGGACAAGACAGGAGCTCTCGCACTCCCAAACACCCTACCAAGCAGGGCCATTCAATGAAGGAGCCTGGAGGCAGCCGTCTCAGACATTCCAGGGATATCAAGGTGGATATTCTCAGTACAATCCGACGCAGGCGCAATTTCCCCAACAAGGCGCAAGCATGGGACAAGAAGCATACCCCCCAAACCAGGGTAACCCAGTTACCGGGTTGACGGAGGAGATGCTTGAAAAGCTGATTGAAAAGAAGATAAAGCAAAGGAAAATGAGAGGGATGAACACATTGGTGGACACCACATCCCACCCCTTCACTGACGAACTGGTGTACAGTCGCGTCCCAGACGCACTGTATAATCTAAGGCCGGAAAAGTACCGAGGCAAGGGAGACCCGATAGAGCATGTGCAGCAGCATGAAGCAATGCTTTTGGGGAGGACAGACAACCCTCACCACATAGCCATGACATTCCCCCAAACATTAGGCGGGCCAGCTGCACACTGGCTCTTCTCCCTGCCAAAGAAGAGCATAGACTCGTGGCAGTCCCTCAAAGAAAAGTTCATCCACCGTTACATGGGAGAACGTTCAATCGTCAAAGGATCAAATGCCTTGGATGACGTCAAGCAGGAGTGGAATGAGTCCCTCGCAAGCTACTACATCTGGTTTAATCAAAACATCTCGGAAATTCAAACGAACATCGCAGAGATAGAAATCATCCATGCCTTTGTCAGAAACCTGGGTAGGCACGGGTATGACTTGGGCCAAAAGCTTTCTACAAGGCCGGTGGAAACAATGGAAGAACTCGTGGCAAGAGTAAAAGAGTACATTGATGCTGAGCACTACAAGATGACAGCCCGGGACAAGTGGGTTAAGCCCGGCAACAAGAAAGATGAGAGTAAGCCAGACCCCCTGAAGCAGAACCAAACCCCCCAACAAAAACAGTGGACTCCGCCCCAGAAGAGAACATTCAACATTGAAGAAGACAAGAATCCAGACGTCAACACCATTGAGCTAATCCCTTTAAACGCTCCCCTGAGTGTCATACTGAAAGAAATGAAAGAGCAAAACCTCTGGAAAGAGCCATTCGGTTTCAGAAAGGGCCAGCTAGGGAAAGAGCAAGACAAGTGGTGTGAAAGCCACGAAGTCAACGGCCATGAAACTGACGACTGTAGAAGCCTTAAGTTCCAAATCAATCGAATCATACAAGAAGGCGGACTTAAGCACTACGTCGACCAAGGGGAAAGATTGAGAAGGTGAAAAGAAAATTCACGCCAAAGGAGAAAGGAAAAGAGAAGACCAATGACAACCCCCCTCCTAAAAAGAGGGGAGTTATTAATGTTATTCATGGTGGTCCAGCTGCAGGAGGACAAGTCTCCAACACAAGAGATGTATACGCTGCGCAGGCAAGCACACTCCCCAAGTACAGGAAAAGAAAGAAACCGGAAGAGGAGGACCCCGTGATAGGATTCTCGAGAAAAGACATGGCACACATCGTCTACCCGCATGATGACGCGTTAGTAATAACAATGGAAATCAACGGGTTCGATGTCAAAAGAATCCTAGTCGACGGAGGAAGCTCGGCAGACATCCTCCATGTCAATGTCCTCGAACAGCTTGGAATGAAGAGAGAGGACCTGAAGCCGGGAAATTTCCCGTTAGTAAGCTTTGCAGGAGCTGCTACATATCCACTGGGGATGATCACCCTTCCCACTGTGATAGGAGAAGGATGGAACGCAATGAAAGTCGACATCACTTTCGTGATCGTCGAGAGCCTTGGCGCTTACAACGGAATTCTCGGGAGAACAACGATAAACCCCTACGAGATGGTGCCTTCAACGGTGTTAGGTTATGAGATCTAGGTCAACGGATGGTCGGCTTTGATCTCGCTCCTTACTGGGGATGTGTGTGATCCGATATTCCTGAGTTGCCCTATCCCAATCTATGTCCTTCCTTCCTTCCTTCCTTCCTTTGCTTCTTTTCTCCTTCTACCCTGCAGAAGGGGCAGTACCAGACACGGAGGGGGGGGGGGTGGTGCCTGGTGAACCCTCTCCGATGCCTAAGTCAGTATTCTTCTTAGAGAGATAAACTAGAGAGATGTCAGAGCAAAGTAATCCAAATTGCCAAGATGATCAAATGAGTTGTGAAGGTGGGGTATTTATAGGCAACGGTGTCATTAAGGTGGCTTAATGACATCGTTAACCTTTAAACACACTTAATTATCCTTTAAACGAGTAATTAAGACCTTAGGATACGGAGAAGGTAGGCGACGTGAACCGGGTGTGGGTGTCCGAAAATGGCACAGGGGCCCTTGGGGGGGGGGGAGAAATCCGACCCCCAAGGGTAGGGGTTGGGTGAGGGCACCCAACCCCTCCTAGGGAGGATGGGGTTGGCCAACCCCATCCCTCCTAGGAGAGATCGGGTTGGCCGACCCGATCTCTCCTAGGAGAGATCGGGTTGGCCGACCCGATCTCTCCTAGGAGAGATCGGGTTGGTCCACCCGATCTCCCCTAGGAGAGATCGGGTTGGCTGACCCGATCTCTCCTAGGGGAGGTCGGGTGTGGCCACCCAACCTCACCTAGGTGAGTTTACCTTGGCCGGACGGGCGCTTCGGCCCCGTCCGAGCCGTTGATGTTCTCGCGAAGTGTTCGGGTTGAAGTTTCGATTTACAATCGGTAATGGGACGATAAAAATACAACGGTTTGGAAGTCAACGGGTTCAAATTGGGCGTATATCCATCACATGCCCCCGAGTCAACCAATGGCCTAACCCTTGATTGACTCTATTTCAGGATGGTATGATACGCGCAATTTGAAACCGGGGTTTCTACCTTTCATCTGAGTGTCAGCTTACCCATGGATGTGTGTCTTCGACTCTGCCCCCTGTCTTATGAGATAGAGGAGTTGTAAACGTTAGAGTAGCACGGACGTATGCCTAAGCATGCGTCCGTCTGAGGCGGGAGCAATAAATCTATCTTTGCTACTGGCGTATACTTAAAAAATGCATATTCTTACAAGGATGCAATACGAATGCAACTAAGTGATTTACGCTTCAAATTCGTGCCGGGATTCTATCTAAGTGAGGAAAAATTTGGTTTTGGCTAAAAAGTTTCCTAAGTATGGAATGCTCAAAAATAAAACTATCTCGATAATTTTTCTAAGTATGGGGATATACTTAGCCATAGTTGAAAAGGATAAAAATGATGGCTTTTCCTTGGCCCTTAGATCTCATTTAAAGATAGATGGAGGGTGGTGATTAAAACCCCTTAAAAAACCCTATCATCTTTTCAAAGTAGAAGAGAGTTAGAAAAATACCTCAAGAAGTCACCATAGCCACCATCTTCCCTCTTCACTCACCCTTGGAGAGCAAGAAAAATTGGAGAGCACCCCCAAGGTAAGGGCCGGCCGAAATTTTCACCAAGGGGCAAAAATCCGGCCAGCAGCTCCGGCGGGAAGTGGTCACCAGCGTGGACGAAGGCAACTGGTGGACCAGCATCTCGAGACGGCGGCTTGATTCCCGGCGGCTGACGGACGGCGACGCGGCAGGTTCTTGGCAGGTGGGGAACGGCGACCAGACGAGCAGCGGCGTACGGAGCTTTCGACGGCGAGCTCGTCTCCGGCGGTGGCAGCGTCAGGTCCGGCCAGGATCGTCGATAGCGGGACCAGGCAGCTCCGGCGTGGTTGGGGACGGACGGGGGTGGTCGACGACGAGCTCACCTTTGACGACGACGGCACCAAATCCAGCAGAGGTTGTCGACGGCGATAGGAAACAGCTCCGGTGTGACCTTCGGCGGCTTCCGGCGACGGTGGGGCGACTGAAAACAGTTCCGGCGACGACGGGGTCCGATCTCCGGCGAGGACCTGATTCCCGGCAACGCCCAAATTCTAATTCCGGACCCGTTTATCACATCGGGTCGGGTTTTCCGAAGGTCCGTTCTTTTCCTTTCCGTTACCGTACCAAATGTCGATTTTCGAATCGTTGATATTTGATTGCCGATGCTTGATTGCCGATGCTTGATTGCCGAAATTTAATTGAATGTGGGATTGCCGTAGATAGCCGTTGGTGGTTGTGGATTTGGGAAAAATGTTTGCCGGTCATCCGGATGTGGTTTCTTGTCCAATTGGGCTATCCCGGTTTTGAATTTGATATCGTACCGCCGTTGGTGTGTTAATCTTTGTTGGAGGGTATAACGGTAATTTTTTCCAAAACCCGACCTTAGGCTCGGATAAAATTATTTAACTTGGTTGTCGTGGTGTCCTTGGCTCATGTTGACTATCTTTGCTGGGTGTCTTTGGATCTTTGATTGTTGTCGTTGGTCGGGTGTCGGAGTATTCCCGGTTCTTCGAAAATTTTTCTTGTCTTGATATTTGTCGTGTCGTGGCAGGTACTATACTCTTGGTGGTGTCCGCGCACACAGACTCTTCAGAGGCGTCGTATCCTCCGAAGGATGAGTGAGTTCCTTTCTCTTCCTTTTTGGTCGCATTACTTCCTTTCTTATTGCTGGCTTAGTGTCTTGACCTTCGTTGGGGTGTTAGTCGAAATTTGATTCGTACTTTGGGATTTCCTGCTACCTTTGCCTTAGGTCTTGCTACCCTGTCGGAGAACCATCTCACTAGGTCCGATTACAATGAACATGTTACCCTAGGAGATATCTGTCCCCTAGATGAGCCTCTGTATCCTTTTCTCCCCTCCTTGGGGAATACTCGCGAGACGGTGACGGAGCCTCCTATAGGGAAGGTTGCCGTGTACCCCTCCCAGATCCGATTTGGGCTGAGGTTGCCTTACTGTGACGAGCTTATAGAGTTGAGCAGGTTCTTCAGGATTTCTCCTGTGAACCTTGCCCCCAGTGCCCTCCGTGTCTGGGTGGGCTTCCGGGTATTGTGCCATTGGTACTCCTGGAAGTATTCTCTCGTTCTATTCTGATGCATCTACCGGTTCCAGTACCAGACGAAGGTGGGGTTTGCGAGTTTCGTAACTCGCCATCCGACCTTCAAGGATCCCCGATTTGCTGATTTCGGGTTGAGTGGGATCGAGTGGGATACCTCCCTCCGTTTCGTGGCCCGGAGTGACAATTCGGCCAGTCACTGGGCTAAGCATTACTTCTTCATTACGGATCGATACGTCACTTGGTCGGTCTTGAATGAGGATCGGTCCGATGGTTGGCCTGCTTTCGGAGAGTTCTCTTCAGTTGATTTAGAGACTATGAAGATCATTCACGAGAGCAACAGGACTCGGTCATACTGCCCCGTGTCCTTAGTGACTGAAACGGATCTTTACGAGGCCGGGATCAGTTTGACTCCTGACTCCGGGGGTTCGGTATGTCACTTGGTCTTTCCATCTTTATTTACCTTCTGCTCTTCCTTTGTAGGTTGGTTTCATGGAAAAACCTATAACGTGCAGGGAGCCCCTGTTGATCTGAGCAAGAGGAAGGCTCCTTCTGGTTCTGCTCTGAAGAAATCCCCCCTGCCTGGGAAGAAGGCTGGGGCCTCTGGTATGCTTTCTCCTATTTGCTTCTTTATGGTATAACTTGTGTTTTCCTTATCTTGCTTTTCTTACATTGTTAGGGCGCTCCCCCTTGGTGACTGAGAGGGTCGTCTCCGTTGGCAGAGATTCTGGACCTTCCAAGTCCAAGCCGCGGAGATCTGATTCTGAGGCCGGGGCCTCGGCTGCTAAGAGAAAGAAAGCTGCAGATCCTGCTTCGCCTACTGCTCGTCCTCCGACCCTATCTCGTGATAAGGAGATGGTGGTCGAAGAGGTGCCTTCCCTGGCTGACAAAGGGAAGCGACCTGCTGGTGGTGGTTCCCCTGCCCCCCAGCCGAGGGCACGGTCCTCAGGTATGATCTCTACCTTGTTGCTGATCCTTCTATGTTTATATTTTCCTTTGACTTGCTTTGCTTGTGTAGGTGGGCCTTTGACTTTAAGTCGGAAGGATTTCGCTCGTCTTACTGATGAAGATGTTATTGGGTCTGAGTGGACTCCTTTCGCTGGTCTGAAGGAGTTCCACCTCGATAGCACCTCCTCTTTGCGGACTCCTGAGGTTGGCGTCCGCGTACTCCGCGGCGCTATCCCCCCTGGCGATCGTGTTGCTCCGCCCAAGTCTCCTGGGGAGACTCGGCGCTTTGTTCAGGGGGTACTTTCTCGTTATGCACCTGTGAGTTGTTCCTTGCTTTCCTCTTATTACTTTCATAATGGCTATCTTTCGGTTATTCATCCCTTGTTTGAATTGTTAGGGTATGTCTGACATGGTGAACATGTCCTCGCTCGTGCTCGAGTTATCTGACGAGAGGAAGACCCTTGAGGACAGCCAGGTCTCTCTCAAGGCGGAGGTCGCCACTGCTGCTGAGAAGGCGCGATTATCTGATTTGAGGATGCAGGAGCTCCGGGACCAGGTGTCCTTGCTTGAGACCACTGTGGGCAGTTTGCGTCGGGAAGCTGAGGTTGCAGCGTCGCTCCATTCTGAGGAGTTACGGAAGTTGGAGGCTAAGTGTCGGGCGGAGGAGAGGACTGTCGCGGTGTCTGAGTACAAGGCCTCCTCTGCCTTCACTGCCGATTATAGCGCGCGTCTCACTCAGGAGATGAACCAGTTCGGTGAGTATCTGGTTGATCACATTTTCCGTATTGATCCTCAGTTCCCAGTTGGTGACCTTGGTGACTTCGGGCCATATGCCACTGGTTACATGGCTGTTCTGAGGGGTCAGGCTGCTGTTGCGGACGAGCCTGCCCTTGCCCAGGTGGATGCTACACCAGTGGAGATTGGTGCCTCAGATTCCTCCTCATCATCCCTATCTGCCGGTGGTTCAGCTTCAGGGGGTGAGGGTGACTCCCCTGAAGGTTCTGACTGATGTGTTTATCTCATGCTATCCTTGTATATATAACTATACTCCTTCTCCCCTTTAATGGGTTGAGTGTCTTTTGAGATTGTGATGGTGTTTGTTGTTACTTTCCTTTGCCGCATTGTGTTGTTGACTACGTGGTTCGCTTGCCTTTACACTAGTGCTTCTCATGCTTTTGTATATATCCCTTTGGTTATGGGCTCTTCTCTTGGTGTGTTTCCTTTACTTGTCTTTCTTTCGTGTTTTCCTTCATGTCATACCTGCCATTTCATAAAGAAAAAACATTACTTGTTCTTCACATTATTTTACTTAGAAATTTCTTTCTCATGGTATCCTTCTGAGCATGGTGTGATGATCTCTTCTGATACCCCTTACACGGTATACGTTGTACTGTTAGACCAAAGATACGCTCTTGGTGGGCGTCGAAATCTGTTCACGAGACAGGCTCTCGGACGGCACTTAACGTTTCACAGGATAGGCTCCCGGAGGGCTCAGGTTAGACCAAAGATACGCTCCTGGTGGGCGTCGAACTGGTAGTTTGAAATCTACCTCAAGATACGCTCTTGGGGGCGTCGAACTGGTAGTGTTTTTTCTACCTCAAGATACGCTCTTGGGGGCGTCGAATCTGGTAGGTTGCAAATCTACCTCAAGATACGCTCCTGGGGGCGTCGAATTCGTAGTTTTTGGAAACCACTCTCAAGATACGCTCTTGGTGCGTCGAATTCGTAGTGTAATAACTACTCTCAAGATACGCTCTTGGGGGCGTCGAAGGTCGTAGTATGAACACTACTCTCAAGATACGCTCCTGGGGGCGTCGAAGTTCGTAGTTTTTGGAAACCACTCTCAAGATACGCTCTTGGTGCGTCGAATTCGTAGTGTAATAACTACTCTCAAGATACGCTCTTGGGGGCGTCGAAGGTCGTAGTATGAACACTACTCTCAAGATACGCTCTTGGGGGCGTCGAATGTCGTAGTATGAAAACTACTCTCAAGATACGCTCTTGGGGGCGTCGAATGACGTAGTATAAGAACTACTCTCAAGATACGCTCTTGGGGGCGTCGAACCTGTCATTAACTTGAAGTCATATCTGTGTAAGGATAACTTCGTGATTATACCACTACATTCACTGAAAAATACTTTTGAGTAACTTCTACTCCCTTAGGAGCATTCATGTTTTTGTACACTTGGGATGCCTTGGTGCACCAAGACATCCTTTGTAGGAATCAAAGATAGTTGTAGAGTTGGAGTAACTTCGTGAGTTCTCCTTCTCCAAAGTTGTTTTTTGAAAAGCTTGTAAAGCTGAAACATGCAAAATGCTAAATATGAAACTAAGGATATGGGGTGGTCACTGTGTCTGTTGCCACGTATTCCTTGAAGCCTCCATTGTAAATTATTTCTTCCACTTCCACCTTCAACACCATGCAGTTGTTGGTTTGATGCCCCCAGGTCCCATGGTACTCACACCAACCCTGTGCATCTCTTCCTAGGAAGGCCTTGCCTTCCTCCCTGCATGTTGGTAGCTCTTCCTTCAGGTGTTTGTGGAAAATTTCTTCTACGTTGATTGTGAGGGGTGTGAATGTGAAATTGACACATCCTCCCAATATGTCAGTGTCTCTTCCTTTCCCCGGAACTTCATCCAACTGCTCCGCTTCCTGTGCAAATGCCCTGTCCAGCTTATCCTTGAGCTCTCTCATTATGCTCGTCATGACCATCTCATAGAGCCCTCCATATGCCCTGAATGAGTTTGGATGCATGTTTCTAATGAATGCTCTGACTGCTTCTCCCCTTGTGATGTCCATGTTGACACCATACTTGAAGAATCTCTGGAAATAGCTTGATATAGACTCCTGCGGCATTTGCTTGATATCATCTATGTAGCGGAAGCCTCTTAGGATGGAGTTCCTTGTTCTGTTCCCTATTATGGTGTCTGGCTGCCAAGGTATGGATGTCACCTTCACAGCCTTGCTCCTGTGTCTCCTTGTAGGCACTGTTTGAAAAAACTGCCTGCTCAAACGGAGTGTCACTCCACTCCTCCTCCTTCCTTGCCTTTGTCTCCTTCCCCTCCTTCTTCTGTCTTGATTGGCTCCTACCATGACTACAGCCACTGTGTCTGTCCCGTGTGATCCACGTCTCAATGAGTTGACGTAGCACTGCCTTGCGGTGCGTTGATCACCCAGGACCTCTCAAACTCCGTTCTCCGTGATGTACTTCAGCTTCTGGTGAACAGTGGATGGCGCTATTTCATATGGGTTTATGGTTGTCCTTCCTAGGATCCCATTGTAGGCTCCCAGGCTTTCAACCACCAAGAAATTGACATTTACCTTCAGCTGGGTCCATCCTTGGCCCATGGTCACTGGCAGGGTTATCATCCCCAGGGGGTAACTTGTTGCCCCTGAGAAGCCAACTAGAGGGAAGTTGACTGGCTTGATGTCTGCTTTGGTTTTCCCTATCTCTTCCAACACTCTCAGGCTTAGGAGGTCAGCTGAGCTGCCCCCATCCACCAAAATTCTCTTTACATCAAAATTATCAATATCTATAGTAATAACTAGAGCATCATCATGTGGAAAGACGATGTGGCTCTTGTCCTTCTCCGAGAATTCGATCTTCACTTCTTCTCCTTCTCTTGGCCTTTTTCTCCACCTTGGCACTGAGCTTAGCTTGGATGCATAGACCTCTCTTGCATTAGCAGTTGGGCCACCCGATGCTACTCCTCCATGTATCATATTTATGACTCCTTTTTTGTTGGGTGGAGGGTTGTAATCTATCTTTCCCTTGCCCTTGTCTTTCTGTGATGGCCCTAGTTGCATACTGTTGCCCCCATGGTCTATGAATTGCTTCAGTTCTCCCCTCTGGACGATGTTGTTTATGCTTAGCTTTAGGCTAAAGCATTCATTTGTGTCGTGACCATAAGCCTCATGGTTGTCACACCATCTATCCTTGTGATTTCCCACCATTGGGGCTCTCCACCTTGCAGGGGGTGACCAAAGCTTTTGGTTCCGCATCTCTCTAAGTACGGTGGCTGGAGTGGCGTTCAATGGGATGAACTTAATGACGTTTATTTCTCTAGCCTTTAAGGGTTCAC
Organism: Clarkia xantiana subsp. parviflora; assembly: GCA_036873135.1. NCBI lineage: Eukaryota > Viridiplantae > Streptophyta > Magnoliopsida > Myrtales > Onagraceae > Clarkia > Clarkia xantiana. The sequence goes on from JAPTYO010000001.1 coordinate 18,427,669, forward strand.
CCATTTGGTTTCTTTGCTGTGGCGGACGCCATTCCTGCTGCCTTGCATGCTGCGGTGCCTGGGGTGGCTTGCCTTTGTTTGGCTTTTGATTATCCTCCTTGGCTGCCTGGATTTTGGCCTTCTTGCTTGCCCTGTGCCTTTCAAGGTCGATATGCGTTTTAACTCTTCCTGCAAGCTCCTCCAAGGTGCTTGCTGGCTTTTTGGCCATCTTTTCAGCCAATGTTGACCCAAAGCGACCTAAGTTTCTGATGAAGGCTCGTATAATCTCCCCTTCGGTGATGTCTCCCTGGATGTCTGCAATATTCTGGTTGAACCTAGTATAGTAGCTGGCCAGGGATTCATCGTATTCTTGTTTGACATCGTCAATGGAGCCTGTTCCCTTGAGGAGTTTCCTCTCCCCTAGGTATCTCTGCAGAAACTTAGCTTTTAGCTGCTCCCATGAGTGGATGCTTTCAGAGGGTAGACTGAAGAACCAATGTGAGGCCACCCCTGATAGGGTGTTTGGGAACAAGAGTGCCTTGTACCTTTCATCAGTGGTCCTCCCAAATAGGGAGGCCTCATGCTGTTGGATATGCTCTAGGGGGTCTCCCTTCCCATTGTACTTTGCAATTTGCACTGTGTGCAGGGAGTCTGGCACCCTGTTCATCTCCAGTTCCCTTGTGAAAGGGTGGTTTGTCTTGTCACTTAGACAATGCAGGCTGGGTTTCTTTGACTCATTCAATTTCCGGGTTATCATGGCTTCTATCTCCTCCGGGGTGATCATCACCTGCGCCGGAGTATAATCCCTCTGATACCCACTGTAGTTGTAGACTGGGCTTACTGGGTTCCTTTGTCCATGCTGGTATGGACTATAGGTGTACCCTTGGTACGCCTGCTGGGGTGTTTCATGGAAGTGTTGCCTCCTTGGAGGTCTTGCTTGTCTTTCCTCCCCAAGTGGGGTGTAAGCCCTGTTGCTCTGCTGTTGCCTAGGAGGCACGAATTGTTGCCTTCCCTCTGGGGGTGGCTCCTGGTAATATCTTCTTTGTTCCTCTCGCTGCCCTGCTCGAGGGTGCGAGTAGTGCTCTTCTGTTGGGATCTGCTCCTCTTCATGAGCTTCAGTGTAAGTCCCTTGGGTGTATGCCGGCCTTGCATATGCTGTGTGGGCGCGGTTGCCATCTCTCTGTGCCGGCATCCCATACGGGTACCTTTGGGGTTGCTCTTCATAATAGTATCCCTCAGGGGGTGCTGTGTTGTGGGAAGGCACTCCCTGTTGTTCTCTTTCTCTCTGTGGCCTTCTTGCCCGGGGGGTGGAGGCTGTGGAGGACTCAGCCCCAGCTGGGCGTGAAGGTCCTCCCTCCTGGTTGTTCTGTTGTTGAGGAGGCTGTGGTATTTCTTGGGGCTCTGGATGCATTGGCTGCTTCCCAGGGTTAGGCTGCCTCCCTGGGGGTATGGGTTCTCTCCTCCGCCCATTGCCCCCGGGTGGGCGTTGGTGCCTAGACACCCTACTGTTCGTCATAGCTCGTGTAATAGCCAGGCTTTCTGTCCGAAGCCTACAGACGGCGCCAAGTGTTAGGTTATGAGATCTAGGTCAACGGATGGTCGGCTTTGATCTCGCTCCTTACTGGGGATGTGTGTGATCCGGTATTCCTGAGTTGCCCTATCCCAATCTATGTCCTTCCTTCCTTCCTTCCTTCCTTTGCTTCTTTTCTCCTTCTACCCTGCAGAAGGGGCAGTACCAGACACGGAGGGGGGGGTGGTGCCTGGTGAACCCTCTCCGATGCCTAAGTCAGTATTCTTCTTAGAGAGATAAACTAGAGAGATGTCAGAGCAAAGTAATCCAAATTGCCAAGATGATCAAATGAGTTGTGAAGGTGGGGTATTTATAGGCAACGGTGTCATTAAGGTGGCTTAATGACATCGTTAACCTTTAAACACACTTAATTATCCTTTAAACGAGTAATTAAGACCTTAGGATACGGAGAAGGTAGGCGACGTGAACCGGGTGTGGGTGTCCGAAAATGGCACAGGGGCCCTTGGGGGGGGGAGAAATCCGACCCCCAAGGGTAGGGGTTGGGTGAGGGCACCCAACCCCTCCTAGGGAGGATGGGGTTGGCCAACCCCATCCCTCCTAGGAGAGATCGGGTTGGCCGACCCGATCTCTCCTAGGAGAGATCGGGTTGGTCCACCCGATCTCCCCTAGGAGAGATCGGGTTGGCTGACCCGATCTCTCCTAGGGGAGGTCGGGTGTGGCCACCCAACCTCACCTAGGTGAGTTTACCTTGGCCGGACGGGCGCTTCGGCCCCGTCCGAGCCGTTGATGTTCTCGCGAAGTGTTCGGGTTGAAGTTTCGATTTACAATCGGTAATGGGACGATAAAAATACAACGGTTTGGAAGTCAACGGGTTCAAATTGGGCGTATATCCATCAAACGGCACACCAAAAACTGAAAGTACCGCTTAAGGGGAGGAGTTGGTGAAGTCTTGGGCGATCAGACGACAGCACGAAAGTGCTATGTCAACGCCCTAAGATGCAAGAACCGTCTGGACATAGGAGTCATTGAAAGGGGACAATGTTCCAAGTCTGAAGTTGAAATGCGATTTGACGAAATGATGAGCAGAGGAGAAAGACTCCCAGAACCTCAAACCCCAATGCTCCCAAGCATATGGGACATCAAACAAGGGGAATCGGAATCCATCCAGAGTTACTTCAAGCGACTCGCCATAAATGCAACTTCAAGTTTGGCAGAGAAGTCAGCCGTGATCAATGCATTTTTCCTGAACATGAACTCACCTACATTCCTCCTATTTGGACGAACACAAGGGTGGAGAACAACCAAATCTATGGCTGACTTAAAAGAGAAGATGGAGACAGCAATCGAGGTCGCAAACGAGCTGGGGTGGTTCAGCCCACCTGCAGAACAAGAGGAGGCGCGCGAACACAAGCGTGCAAGACAAGACTTGAACAACAACCAAGATGACGAACATACACCTCTGAACATAGAGGTGGAGAAGTTGTTCAAGACCATCCTGAAGGATGTTTTACCTCCTCCAAGCGAGATCCGGATTGCCTTCCTCGGGAAGAATCCAGAAATGTGGTGCCACTACCACAACAGATGGGGTCACAGCATGAATGGGTGCCCCTCTCTACGCAACAGAATCGAGGAACTGATCAAACAAGGAGCTCTGCGCTCCTACATTGCATGCAAGAAGCCAGCTTTATCAAACCGTCACTAAGGGAATAATCCTTCCCCTATGACATGCACATACTCTATCTTTACTTTTCAAGTACTAAGTAGAACGTTTAGGATGGGAGATCAGTTGACTCCATCCATGCACATCCCTTGTAAATAAACAAGAAGACTAATGAAGTTCACTCCTTGCGTAGGAAAAATCACTATGTAATGGCAAGCTACCCCGGCCCAAAACCAGGAACAAGCCACATACATCATCAACAAAGGCCCTAACTCTACACGCAGAAAGGGCAAAAAACAAGAAAATCCATCAAAAAGATATCAAAGCAAGACTAAGCAAAGCTCATGCCTGTATTCAAAACAGAGGGAGCGCGACGCATGCAAGGAGACAAAATAATTTCATCAAGGATGTGAACGTACTAATCTATTCACATCCTTGCAAAAAGTCGGGGGACAAGCGGTTCCTTAGGAATCTTCCCTCGCAAACAAATGCAAGTGTCGGACGTACTAATCTATCCACACTTCGCCGCAGTACAAGGATGTGGACGTACTAATCTATTCACATCCTTGCAAAAGTCGGGGAACAAGCGGTTCCTTAGGAATCCTCCCTCGCAAATAAATGCAAGTGTCGGACGTACTAATCTATCCACACTTCGCCACAGTACAAGGATGTGGACGTACTAATCTATTCACATCCTTGCAAAAGTCGGGGAACAAGCGGTTCCTTAGGAATCCTCCCTCGCAAATAAATGTAAGTGTCGGACGTACTAATCTATCCACACTTCGTCACAATACAAGGATGTGAACGTACTAATCTATTCACATCCTTGCAAAAAGTCGGGGGACAAGCGGTTCCTTAGGAATCCTCCCTCGCAAACAAATGCAAGTGTCGGACGTACTAATCTATCCACACTTCGCCGCAGTACAAGGATGTGGACGTACTAATCTATTCACATCCTTGCAAAAGTCGGGGAACAAGCGGTTCCTTAGGAATCCTCCCTCGCAAACAAATGCAAGTGTCGGACGTACTTATCTATCCACACTTAGCCATCATCAAGCGATGTGGACGTACTAATCTATCCACATCTCAAAAAACAAGATAGGCGTGCGGCTCTTCAGGAAACCACCATCTTGGCAAAATATCATAATGAAGATCCACGGTTCCGTAAGGAACTATCTTCTTATGAAAATCAAAAGGACAAGCGGTTCCTTAAGAGTTCCCCCTTCTCTTTAAAATTGCAAGTGTCGGACATACTAATCTATCCACACTTCGCAAACAAACAACTATATCAAGCATATATATATATAATATAGCAGGTCTGAAAAGTAAAGGCATCCAGCCAGCATAAAATGTCAAGCCCGGGACACACCCCGCCAAAATCTCACCCATGCAAGGGGAGCAACCATATATACACAAGAGAGTCATATAAAACAAAGAAAGATCAACCTGACCCAACGTCAGGAGCACCAGAGCCAAAGGCGTCAGCCATAAAAACATCATGCGCAGGGCTGCTGAAAACAACACGGCGATCGTCACCAACAGGGACGGACACCTGTCCCGTCAAACCACTCGCTCCGCCCACATCGCCCGCTCGGATCCCCGCAATAGCCCCGAGGGCATAGCCAGTATATGGCCCAGTACTCTGGAAAGGAAAATCGGGGGCAAGAGAGTATATCCTCCTGAAGTAATCCACAGAGAAAGACTCCATGCGATCATCACGTGCCTTCTCGAGAAGTTTGGAGTAATCAGCTGTAGTAGGAAACTCAATCATCCCAAGCTGATCACCCAGAGCAACATGAGACTCCTTAGTCTCTTTCAGCGCCATAGCATGTGCCTCCTCGTCGACCTTCTCCTGACGCAATAGGGCAAACAGCTCCGCCTCCAGCTGAGACGCGCAATCCTGACTTCCCTTGAGATCAGCGGAAGCCTTGGAAGAAGCATCTGAATGTGCGCGCGCCTTCTCCCTCAACACAACAACATCCTGAGACAAGCGCTCATGACGACCCTACAGACCCCTCGTCTCCTCAACAAGCTCAACAACAAAGGAGGAAAGGTTGGTCATCACGGCATTCACCTGCAACAACAACACAAGCACATCACAAATAAAGAAGCCAGACAAACATGATAGATCCAACATAAAAAGAAAAACAACGTACAGGAGCAAAGCGCACGAGCGACTCCTCAACACACTTCAAAGCAGCCTCAGGGTCATGGGGGCACTTCTTGCGGTCAGCCGGCGGAACAGACCGCTGAACCACACGCACACCGACAGCAGGTGTGCTCAAGGAAACATCCTTGGGAAAGCGAATAGCAGAATGAGAGTAGGGAGTCCACTCGTTCCCGGACACATCCCGATCAAGCCGACACATCAGATTAGACTTGCGAAGAGCTGGAGGAGTAGGGACAACTACACATCAAAAGCAAACACATTAGGAGAAGGCAAACTATACCAATACAACAAGAAGTCAACCACAGTCACCTGCCAAGGAAGGCACCTCCGCTGAACGGCCGCTCCCCGACCGGGGGGGCGGGCATGGTCGAATCCGCATACATTGGCCCCTTCCCTTTGTCGCAGGAAGGAGCAAGAGGCATGCCGGCAGACGTCGACCTCTTAGGATCGCTTGGGGAATGGACGTCAGCATCATTCTCGCGGACAGGTGCAACTCCCCCCGCCGTCGGGAGTACCAAGCCTGCAAAGACAACCACAAAAAGACCATTAGCATGTTAGCATGGGGAAAAATCTCAACGAAACCTTTAAAGGCACAAGTCCCATACCCAGGCCAACAGGAGGAGTGTCGCCGAGGCCGGGAACAGTTTGAGGAGATCCGTCTGCGACTCCACCCTGTAAACAGGGGCGTCTGTTAAGAAACCAACCTACAAGGAAACAGGAACAAATGTTACGAAACTTCAAAACATACCAACTCATCCCCCGAAGGACGTACATGAATGCCCGCCGCGAGCAGCTCGGCGTCGGAAGCACGATAAAGGGGGCTGTACTCCCCCACCCTATTCGCCGTGTGAATCTTCTTCAAAGCAACCTTGTCTGTATCGGAGAACTCCTGAAAACGCGGAACGGGGTCGGCATCCACTATGCTGAGAAGTCGTCCAAGTCGTGCCCGCATCCTTTATAAAAAAGTACTGACACTTCCATTTGTTCTGGGAAGTGTCCGATCTTTCGCAGAAACGCGCCTCAGTATTCCACCCCGCCCTGCGCAAGCCAAGGGAGGAAAATCCCTTCTCGGTCATGTGAGGCCAACGCAAGGTGAAAGTACACATCCCAGACTCATCTGCCTTGCCCAGGCGATAGAAGGCTCAAAAAAGCACTATCGAGTAATACCAAGAGTTTAGATGACACTGCACCCGGAAACATGTCCAAGCTCTAAACCCCGGTGGAGTGATAGAGACGGGATAAATCCTGTAATACCGACAAAGGCGGGCCAGATCCTGACAATAAGGAAAGCGCAGCCCTTCTCGGAACTGTGAAATATAAACAGCCTCGTATTCAGCCGGAGGAACGGTGGGCCGACCAAATTCGACCCCTTCACGACGTCCCAAGGATACGAGACCTCTATGCCGGGACACCAGCCCCGGGTCGAGACATAGAGATCGAACTTGGAACGTAGGAGCTTGTTGGGAAAAAACATTTGGGTCTTCTCCAGTATTACGCAATTACCCGACGGTCCCAAAAGCACACCGCTTCGAGACCCGGAATCGGAATCCATGGTGCCCTCATCAACCTCTCCATCAATGTTATCCGAAACAGAGTGATGAGACTTACTCATTGCGTGAAGAAGCAGAAACCGTTTCCTACCAGGAACACTCTAAGTATCAAAGACACGCGCTTGCAAGCCCGTCAGCCAAACCCTGCAAAAACCATACACAACTCAATCAAAAACCAGGGCCACGTATCAACACCATTCACCAAGCCCTTTGCGAGGGCATCCAACCTAACGGACCAACTGTCCGCGAGCAAACAGCTAAGGGACCCTCCCGCTCGGGAGTCAAAAGTCCCTACGCTCACCAAAGGCCTAGGCCACCTACTAATCAAATTTCCATATATTTGTGCAATGTGACACAGGTATTCAAGCATTCCACAAAGCGATAAGTTCAAGAGCTAAAGAAATCCAAGACATGCAAAGTTGGTCATAATTACCAAAATGCCATCCGACCACATTTCGATCAAATTTTATCCCCAAAACGGCTCAAGGCTCCGGGGGCACATACAAGCAGCTCAAATACACTTAAGCAAGCCCATTACATGTCACGGGAAAACTTACCCTACCCGAACAATTCAAAGAGCACTCGGGTCAACTAAGCCACCGATAAGCACGAGCTACCGAGCGATCACCTAAACTCCGGGGGCATGACTATCTACTCACAAATAATCGAGGAGTCATTATCACACTCGGGGGCATCATATCAAGTCACCCGCATCAAAATACAAAGGGTCGAACTTTTTGCTCGAATATGTCCGATTTCGATTCTCCACGATTTCACCTCGGTCGGTCGAAACCTAAGGGCCTCTTCACAAAGGGAGTTCACTAACCATAACTCTATCTATCTACATTTAAAGTTTGGCCAAAAACGAATTTTGAAAAATCAAGCCAAAATTTCACTTTGGCATTTTATCGAACACCTATCATGCACCTTATTGAAATTCGAAATATGCAGCCCTAAAGGTTCAATTACCATCAAGAAAAGGAAGGAGAGGACATTGCCGATCAATACCCGACAAGAAGGACCCGAAAACGGGTCGAATTGAGCCCGAAATCGACCCGCCGAGCTGCAGCCGCCGCCTGTCGCCGCCGCTCCTGCCGCCGCTGCTGCCGCGCCGCGCCGCCGCTGGGCCGCCGTGCTCTGGCCGGTGCTGGTCCTGGTGGTTGCCGGCCGGAATAAGGTGGTGCTAGGGCCCTAGGGTGGTTCTCCTAAGTCACTACCCTAAAACCTCTCCAAAACCCTCTCAACAACCTATTCAAATGTGTATAGTTTTATAAACTATCACAAAGGAGGTGGACTACACAACCTAGCAAGCACCATACATCCAAGAGGTACACTCACATCCACCCTCCATTTTTTAAAAAGTTATTGATAACTTGGATTTTCACCATCAAGTGACTTAGCTAAATTTGACTAAGTTATTTCAAATAGTCTCAACTACTTGAAAACATTATTTTTATGATTTTTCATATCAAGTCCATCACATGTGATTTTCCAAACCCGGCATTATTTCATTTACTAAAACCGTCGTCTCGCCGTCAAGACGGCCGTCTCGGACGACGGGTTCCCGGAAACCTTCATATTGCATGAAAAACGTTTTATCAAAACTTTCATGATTTATTATCGTTTTAGTACAATTAGTCATGGCATGAACCTTCCATATGTATTCGATCATCTTACAAACCCGAAAAATCTCATGTGTGCTCACGCCTCATTTTTTCCAAAACCACATTTATCATGTTACTTGTAGTCCGTTGTGCTACTAACCCTTTGCGTAGTTGTCAAGCATGACCATCTCAAAAAACTAAGGCAAGAAGCTCGCCTGAGCCGCGCGTATCCACCATTGGTAGGTCAAAACTCAAGGTGAGCGGACGACCCGAATCACGCGTATACCCTATCTTAAAATAGAGTTAAACAAAGGTCAAGCCATTATTTAACTCGGAGGCAAGTGATGGATATACGCATGATTCGGGCTCGGTTTTAATTATTCGGACCTCGTACGCGCACGAGACCCACTACGAAACCCAATTTCGAGCTAACCGGGAGAAACCGGGCAAGTCGCGAACTTGCCCGGCACCCCCGGGGGCTTACCCGGAATTCCGGGTAAGCTTAGCACCTCGGGGGGTGTCGCGCACACCCCCCATTTTGTCTCGAATGTATAGGAGACCCGATTTCTAACTAACTCCTATGTGTCCGAGACCTATGTTTCAAAGGCGCGCGCGTCCCGCTCGTGACAGCCGCCTGAGACGCGCGTCAGAGTCCTTTTCCCAAAGCTCTCCCCTGCATCCCGGTTCACATTTCCACATTGAACCGGGCCAAAACCGGTCTACGGTCCAAGGTTGCCTATAAATAGCCACCTTGGGGGTAAACATTTTCAAGTCACTTTTGGGTGAGAATTAGGAAAAGCTCTGACCTCTCTCTAAACTTTCTCTCTCTAGAACTGTCTAATGTTGATCGTCGGAGTGAGCACACCAAGCACCCCCCCCCCCCCTCTCCACGGGAGTTGCTTGGTAATGCTCCTCTCGCAGGTACGGACAGGCAGCTAGCAAGAGAACCCGAAGGACTTAGTGCGATCTTGGAGACGAAGCCAAAGGCCCGCTCACAACCCTAGGAGACGGACTTGGCCCAGACAAGCTCGCGCCCAACCCGAAGACATCGACAAGTTACTCAGCGGACAGCCCGCGTTAACTTGGTCGAAACATTCAACATCTCCGTGGCACGTTTGCAATAAAAATTGTGGAAAATAAGTTACAAAATATATACGTTAAAAATCATTAAAAAAAATTACATTCAAAAACATAACATCACCGAGGAATTCTCTTAATATTAGTGATTATTGACATTGTATTACGAAAACTTCCATTTAGAACTAATATCATTAAAAATAATTGTAATGGTAATAAATAAAAATACGGGTTACATATTATTTCTAAAATTATTATATTAATTAAGATTATATATATATATTTACCGTAGAGGATAGTATCATTGAATTTGGAAGTAATAACTCTATGTAATATTGCATACTATTTTTTGGGAATAATTAATCTTTATACCAATATAAAATGTGAGAGTTGTCCTCACCCCCAAAAGGTACCTCTTGAACATTTTTTTTTATTTTTTTTATTTTATATATATATATTATTTAGTTTCCATATTTTTTATTTTATTATATATATATACGTGTTATATTTAGTTCCTCTATTTTTATAAAATTAGCGATTTAGTCTTTTTATCTTTGAGACCCATCTATTTATCTTTACTATTACTAAAAAAAAACCATTTAGTTACATTTTGTTATTTTTAGTTTTTTAGGTCGCTTAATTGGTAGGTCACCGTAGTTATTATTAATTTCTCCATCAAATATACTTATCAATTAGAGTCAACATGCATTCAATAGGTGCAAATGTAAGGTAGATGCATTTTTCCATTCACTATATCACCGATTTGGGGATGTTCCGCTTGATGACATTTTTTTTATCAAATAAATTAGTCACTTGCTAACTCATATAACATATCAAATATGGATCAAACGTGGTTCTTGAAGTTTGACTTTACATATAACATGTTACTCAATGTTTAATACTTAATGGCTCGAACTATCGATTTAGTTCTTGCATTTGTAAATTCAATCATATTTGGTATCTTCTAATTGATAGTTGAATAAATAGTTAAGTTGAGAATTCAAGTATAAATTTTAGACATTAGTGTTTTAAAAAAATTGATGATTTAGTCCCTACAATATTTGAGTATTACTAAAAATTTCATTAGATAAATTGCATTAACTTTTTGTTAATGTCGCTTAACTGACATGTTACATTAATTTATCATTAACTTATTAATACAATATACCTATAAATTTGAGCCACCCATAAAGTATAATATGTACTCAACTCATGCAAAATTCGAGTACATGTTGATATTTTTTTTGTATCACATAGATCAGACACTTGTCAAATCATATCAAATGTCAAAATATGGGTCAACCACGGTTCTTGAATTTTGATCTTTTACAGATAACATGGTACTCATTGTCCAACGTTTAGGGTCTCGAATCATTAATTTAGTTATTCCGTCTGTCAATTAAATCAAATTGTAACCTAATTAGTAGTTAAATAAGTAATTCACATATCAAGTATAAACTTTAGATTTTAATGAATTGAAATTTCTTTTAGCGTCCCGTTGGCCAATTTTTTTTTTTTTCCTTTAGCGTTAAATTATTTTTTGTTGGTATTATGATATAAAATTGCATGAAAAATGTATAGTTACGTTTTTATAGGTCAAATTGCTCCACCGATGACTCTAAGTGGCTAATTACGGGCTTACATTCTTCACTCCTCAAGTTGATAAATTAGATATAACTTTGTCGTTAATAACTCACGTCATGCTCAATCCAACTCATTATTAGTTATAACAGTAGATTAGTATCGTAATTTAAAACAATAGTTAATTTTTTGACTTAATTATCCTCTTCTATTTTTCCTGTTTTGAATTACTTTGTCTCGTTCTTTTCGATCACACAGATTCATTTCTCGCAACCCCTAAACTTGGTCATGTATTAACTACATATTAAAATATTAGAAAATTGAAGATAAATCATGTATTCTGAAATTTAGACGATTGATACGCGTGCAACGCACGCGTTAATAACTAGTACCTATAAAAATATATGATGCCGAAAACTAATTAACTTTGCAGTTGCATATCAAATAAGAATTCTCTATTCACTTTTGACATTCATGTCTCTTCTTCATATTAGTGAGAAGCCTAGGAGACACAACGAAGCGTGGACAATGTAAGTATAGTATCGTTTGGATCATTATTGTGTATTAACAATGCGTTAATATTTAGTATTATGTAATTCATCACTACAACAAATATGGTATCTTGTGATGGATCTAATCTTGTCACGTCCACATATGACATTATTATGACAAATTAAGTAACTCATCACAATAATAAAATAATTGTGACAAAAATATTTTTGTCAAAAATATTTGTCACAACCAATACAAAAGAGTGACAATTTTATTTGACGGAAAAAAGTGATGCTGAAATATTAAACATGTTATGACAAACTAATCGTCACAATACTGAGTTTGACATCTCAACATTTTATGTTAGGCGTATTGTCATATTTATAAATACCATGTATTCTTTTAATGATAATTACACTAATATTATTTAAAATATATCCTTAAGTAATTTAAATATATATAGTATATACATATGGATTACTAGAAGAAATTACTCTGATGAAGCACATCGACCATTAATGCGTTGTTATTTTACATCTTTAATTAGTTGATAATAATAATAATAGTAATAATAGTAATAAGAATAATCGAGTTTAAAAAATAAGTAGTTTCTTATTACGGTTATGGCTAGACCCAATATTAAATTGCATATTAAAACCCTACTTTTTAGCGAAGAATGAGAAAAATAAGGAAGCACTCATCCACACATTAACAGTTATTCTTCTATCTCCTATCTTCCCCACATCTTCCATCATCTCCCATCTTTGAAATTTGGCGGCTGTAGAAAAGCCTCAAGATGAAAAGTGATGTTGGCTCCAAAAAAATTCGAGCTATTTGAATTATCTTTTATAAATACCTAGCTAGTTCTCACTTCTCGGTTGTCTGGCAGAATTTCTATTTGAAGGAGTTATGGAAAATTCATTTCAGATATATATAACATTTGTTCTATATTTCTCTAGATTCACAGGGTCTCAGTTTTCAATCTGCTAATTTATGCTTTTACAGGAGATGGTTTGTTCATCTTTGTCTCAAGTACATATTGTAAGTATCACAACTGTTGTCTTCTAATTTTAGAATATTGGAAGTGTCATTTGTTGCTACTTTATTTCTTTATGTTTCACTTTCACATTACAGGTTTTCTCGAGAATGGCACAGTTAGTCGATTCATCAAAATTTGTTGATTCTAGGAAGCATTGCAGTCAGTTTATAGTTCGAGCTGGGTGATTGTTCAATTCTGGATCGGGATATTCTTAACCAGAAAATAAAGAGTCAACAAATAATAATCCACAAGAGGTGCTGTCATTTCATGAGTATCTCAAGGCTACCATTTTGAAAGCTAGCAAAGAAGAACAAGAAAAACGCAAGCCTAAAGAAGAGAGGAAAATTCCAATTGGCGTGATTCTTTTGCTTTGTTTCATTTCCTAGTTATTAGAATGTCATTTAGTTTTCTATTTAGTTTCATTTCATAGTTAAGGAGGATGATCAGTAAAGTGAGTTGGCTTATACTTTTACAAGTTCGGATCAATTAGTTTTAATGTATTAATTGATGAGTATTTCTAATTTATATAATTACAATTGTTCCTCTTTTATGTATTAGATATTAATTTTTCGGAGATATATTATAACTATCTAAAAATATTTCGGATTTATTATATTATATTTTATATTATAATTTATTTTTAATTTTATTTATGGAATTTAATGTAATTTCCAAAAAAATTATAATTTAATTTTAGAAATTGTAGAGCCGAAAATTGAAACATATTGACTTGATATTGTGACGTTCGTTTCGTAGCAAGAGTTTTGAGATGATAAAGTAAAATTTGTCACAAGACAATAATTCTTATGACAAATTTGATGTTTTGTCACGATAATGTTTATTAAGACGACATTTTGTGACGATGTTTGTGACGAAGAAGTTTCGTCATGATAATTAATTGTGTGATAGAATTTGAATATGTTGTGATAAATTCATCCGTCATAACATTTCATTTTTGTTGTAGTGCATGGTGATATATAATATATAATATTATTATAGAAACAATTTATTACATTTTTAATTAATCACAAATATAGTACTACTCCACGGGAGAGTAGATATAAAAGAGCGTTAAGTGCAGTTCGGATTCGAGGGTTTCAGTGCAGCACAATATGTCCTCGGAAGAAGCATAAGAAGCGAAGAAGACGATGACTCCATGGAGCAGCTTTATCCGCTTTGATAAGCATACCTCACTTTGTAATTAAAGGTTCTCGATCTCCATATAGGAATATCTATTTTTTTATTTGATTGAATGTATTATAGAATCTAATAAATGAATTTTTTTACGTGTGATGAGCACCGGAGCCTATGATAACGGGACGAGCAGGTCCTGTCTCCGATCCCTGTCTCCATGTGTATAATGCTTACACGTGGCTTTGAGATTATCAATGTTTTATCGCTCTTTAATTTATTAGTTTTTTATTATGTAGTTAGATTTATCTTAATATAAGTTACACGCGCTCCACATCCATAATCAACACTTTTACAATAAGTGGCAGTGTATTATTCTTCTTCTCTCTTTTTTTTTTTTTAATAACAAGTGGCTTATATCTTTTTTATGGCAGTGTATCAACACTTTTTTTTTAAACTAGTAGTTTTGTAAAAAAAAAAATTCCTAAAAATCTATTGGATATGGTGAACTCTAAAGGGCGAATTGACAATTGCTCTCTATATTTACCATGTTCTATAGTTTTTTTTTTTTAAATATATATAAAACTAGTAGTTTTGTAATATTTTTTCTAAAAACCTATTGGACATGGTGAACCCTAGAGGGAAAATAGACATTAGAGGGAAAATTGACATTTGTCCACTAGGGTTCATCATGTCCAACAACATTTTTTTTGCTACCGTGAAAAAATAAAAATTAAAAAGACCCGAAAAAACATTAAAATGTAATTTTAACCCTCTAAACGATTAAATTTGGCAGAAAAATAGCACATTTCACAGCTCAGCTGTGAGATTTGATCTAAACACTGTTTCAGATTGAAAAACACTTTTCGTATGCTAAAATCCGACTTTGAAAGTGAGGAGCAGAAATCGCAAAATAATCTGTTTTTATTGGACATGGTGAACCATAGATAGCAAATGTCAATTTTCCATCTAGAGTTCATCATGTCCAATAGGTTTTTAGAAAAAAAAAAAAATTAAAAAAACTACTAGTTTTGAATTAATTTTTACAGCTTTTATTCAAAAAAAATTAAAAAAATATCACTAAGCCGGGTTGCCCTGGTTTTGCAATTAGTTTTTGTATAGCCTATATTTGTATTTGGTTGTTCATTACAGACCTAATATAGCCAAAAACTTATATGTGCTAAAAGATATATTATATCTTAGATAATAAATAAAATATTGTATTTATGTATAAATAATAATTTTATTATTATAATTTTATGTTAACAATAAAGGTAAATAATAATATATATCTATCTATCTATCTATATATAATATAATTTGGATGAGTTTAACATATGGTTGACAAGTACTAAACTTAAGTAGTGATATGTACAAAAAATTTAATATAATTGGACCAACTCATCCATTATCTCTCATAGATGATGTGTAATTGTCCAACTAAGCATCTCCAATAGCTTGGATGGCCTCCAAGCACCCTCATTCATCCATAGAGTCTATTTTATTCTTCATGAACGTTACAAATGTTAAAACTCTCTTATTGTTCTAAGCCATGTATATCAATAAATATATTTGAAAATATGAAACCATGTATGTTTTAGCACAAAAGAAAAAAACAATCTTATCAATAAATCATTATATGTATAATATTTTTTGCCATATAATTTGGGTTAGTTTAATATAGGTTAACAAGTACTAAACTTGAGCTTCAATATGTACAAAAATATTACAATATAATTGGACCAAATCTTACATTATCTATGATAGATGATGTCTATTTGTCCAGCTAAACGTCTATAATTGTTTGTTTGGTTAGTAAAAGGGGTTTCACTTATTATTTTTCAAAGACGTGTTGCGATTGTAACTAATAAAACAATGTTTACTATTCAATTTTTTCAATTTCTTAGTAATTAATCATCCTCATATACCATTAAGTGACTAATAAAATACATAGTATTTATACAATTATATTTACTTACTATACGTCCAAACCAATTTTCTTCATAGGATTTGTCTAATATGTTTATAAATTAGAGGCGTGTCTTTCTATTTCCCTTTATATTCTGGTATTAGTATAATTTATTTTAATACTTTGTTAGTTTCTGATGGGCATACTTGAAAATTATAATATCATACATGTAAATCAATGATATAAAATAGATCATTCATTTATACAAAGTTATTTTGAATGTATATATATTTTAAAGGTGTACATAGCAGTGTTTCATTTTTCTTGAATAAAATTTCCAAATAACAAAGATGATTATAATAAATTATCCATTAAAAAATGTGAACTCTCTACAATTTTATGAAAAAATATTTTATTGTGCAATGCGCGAATCATCAATCTAGTTATATATATAATGTAAATAAAGGTGATGCCATTTTATTTGGATTTATTTGGACTGAGAAGGCTCTGATTTGAGGAGTCTCTGTTAATTATGGATGCGGCGCGCGTGTAGATTACATAACCACGTAATTAAAATAATAACAAATTAATAAAGATAATGTAATGGAAACTTAAAGCCACATGTAAGCATTATATACATGGAACAGAGAATGGAGACAGGGATCGGAGACATGACCTGCTCGTCCATAACCATAACAACGTCAACATGTCTATGGAGATAATAGATAATCACCACGATGGTAGTTTAAACTTTTTCACTTTTATAATTGCAATTGAGTTGAAATTTGTTGTAAAATTAATTGAGTGTTATAATAATTGATACAGGTTACCGCAAGGGATAACAAATTAACAAGTACTTTAGCAACTTGGAAATAAAACTATACCGTTCCAATCCGCCTCTCTTTGGCACTGTCATTAATTTCTCCAACAATGGTGAGCTTATAGTAGATTAATTAACTGTTACAAAAATTGAGGTTCATTGGTTTTTTTTGTGCCAAAGAGGTCTGTAGGTTTTAAAGATGTGAGAATGACATGTTATATTGCTGTTCGACACTCAAATATGAGTGAATGTTTACATAGGCAGTTGGATAAAACTATCTAAAAATAATATACACGTCATCTCATGCTCAGGTGAAATAAAAAGTAGGTAACGTTTTTAGTCCCATAGTTATAAAATTGGATTTCTTAGAATATACGTTTACTCAAATGCGCAAAACCTAGTGCTACTATAGGTTTTTTTTTTTAATTATTATTAATAAAGCAGATCAGATGTATATTGATAATAAGATAATAGAGTTTTTAGAGAAGTAAAGAGGCTTGAATATTTGGAAAAAAAACAAGATTCCGGAGAGACCATCTCGTGCTGCTTTTTTGTCCAAGTTATGGGCTAGACCAGGGGGTTAGTCAGAAAATCTATAATGTGAGACATTTTGAAACACTAATTTTTTTTTATTATTACAAAACAGGAAGATTTTATCGCAAAAAAAAAAAAAACAAAACAAATTTGTTTCCGTAAGAAAAAAAAATAATTGAAAAATATTAAAAGTCATACTATAAATTAAATTGTAATAGGATATACATTATATAATTAGAATATAAACCATTTAAATATTATTATCTTAATTATTTTATACGGTAGAGTTACCAATTTCATTCATATAAAAAATAATATTTGACATAATAATTTAGAAATAACTATAAACATATAGCTAAACTAAATAACATTTTTTTATTAATCATAATAGTACATTATTAAAAAGTAAATGAATTTATCGCAACTAAATAAATAAATGGTTTATACATAATATCTATCTATATATAATATAATTTTGATGAAACTTACAACATCATGACACATAAGAAAACAGATCATCCACATGTAAAAAACGGATGATATTATTAGTCCACCTGAATTTACTTTAGCCATCTATGATGTGGCATCGTCACATAGATCATTCTAATGGCTTAAAATTGCTCCAAAGCATCTCATAGCATCTTACAAACCGTTTTTTTTTTCTACCAACCGTTTCAATTTGTGAATAAATGCATTTTTTATTATCTTTAATGTAGTTAAGATAATACTAAGAAATATATCTATACATATATTATAAAACATATTGGAATAAACTTATAGAATATAAATATGATTTTAGTCCTAGAAAATATTTTATTAAGTTGTGATGTTTTCACCATAAAAAATTAATCTATATCTATATATAATATAATTTTGATGAAACTTACAACATCTTGACACATAGGAAAACAGATCATCTACATGTAAAAAACGGATGATATTATTGGTCCACATGAATTTACTTTAGCCATCTATGATGTGGCATCGTCACATAGATCATTCTAATGTCTTAAAATTGCTCCAAAGCATCTCATAGCATCTTACAAACCATTTTTTTTTCTACCAACCGTTTCAATTCGTGAATAAATGCATTTTTTTATTATCTTTAATGTAGTTAAGATAATACTAAGAAATATATCTATACATATATTATAAAACATATTGGAATAAACTTATAGAATATAAATATGATTTTAGTCCTAGATAATATTTTATTAAGTTGTAATGTTTTCACCATAAAAAATTAATCTATATATAATATAATTTTGATGAAACTTACAACATCTTGACACATAAGAAAACAGATCATCTACATGTAAAAAACGGATGATAGTATTGGTCCACATGAATTTACTTTTGCCATCTATGATGTGGCATCGTCACATAGTTCATTCTAATGGCTTAAAATTGCTCCAAAGCATCTCATAGCATCTTACAAACCGTTTTTTTTTTCTACCAGCCATTTCAATTTGTGAATAAATGCATTTTTTTTTTATCTTTAATGTAGTTAAGATAATACTAAGAAATATATCTATACATATATTATAAAACATATTGGAATAAACTTATAGAATATAAATATGATTTTAGTCCTAGATAATATTTTATTAAGTTGTAATGTTTTCACCATAAAAAATTAATCTATATATAATATAATTTTGATGAAACTTACAACATCTTGACACATAAGAAAACAGATCATCTACATGTAAAAAACGGATGATAGTATTGGTCCACATGAATTTACTTTTGCCATCTATGATGTGGCATCGTCACATAGTTCATTCTAATGGCTTAAAATTGCTCCAAAGCATCTCATAGCATCTTACAAACCGTTTTTTTTTTCTACCAGCCATTTCAATTTGTGAATAAATGCATTTTTTTTTTATCTTTAATGTAGTTAAGATAATACTAAGAAATATATCTATATATATTATAAAACATATTGGAATAAACTTATTGAATATAAATATGATTTTAGTCCTAGATAATATTTTATTAAGTTGTAATGTTTTCTCCATAAAAAATTAATCTATATATAATATAATTTTGATGAAACTTACAACATCTTGACACATAAGAAAACAGATCATCTACATGTAAAAAAAGATAATATTATTGGTCCACATGAATTTACTTTAGCCATCTATGATGTGGCATCGTCACATAGATCATTCTAATGGCTTAAAATTGCTCCAAAGCATCTCATAGCATCTTACAAACCGTTTTTTTTTTCTACCAACCGTTTCAATTTTTGAATAAATGCATTCTTTTATTATCTTTAATGTAGTTAAGATAATACTAGAAATATATCTATATATATATATATATATATATATATATATATATATTATAAAACATATTGGAATAAACTTATAGAATATAAATATGATTTTAGTCCTAGATAATATTTTAAATATTTTATTAGGTTGTAATGTTTTCACCATAAAAAATCAATCTATCTATATATAATATAATTTTGATGAAACTTACAACATCTTGACACATAAGAAAACAGATCATCTACATGTAAAATACGGATAATATTATTGGTCCACATGAATTTACTTTATCCATCTATGATGTGGCATCGTCACATAGATCATTCTAATGGCTTAAAATTGCTCCAAAGCATCTCATAGCATCTTACAAACCGTTTTTTTTTCTACCAACCGTTTCAATTTTTGAATAAATGCATTCTTTTATTATCTTTAATGTAGTTAAGATAATACTAGAAATATATCTATATATATATATATATATATATATATATATATATATATATATATATTATAAAACATATTGGAATAAACTTATAGAATATAAATATGATTTTAGTCCTAGATAATATTTTAAATATTTTATTAAGTTGTAATGTTTTCACCATAAAAAATCAATCTATCTATATATAATATAATTTTGATGAAACTTACAACATCTTGACACATAAGAAAACAGATCATCTACATGTAAAATACGGATAATATTATTGGTCCACATGAATTTACTTTATCCATCTATGATGTGGCATCGTCACATAGATCATTCTAATGGCTTAAAATTGCTCCAAAGCATCTCAATGCATCTTACAAACCGTTTTTTTTTTTCCTACCAACCGTTTCAATTTGTGCATAAATGCATTTTTTTATTATCTTTAATGTATTTAAGATAATACTAAGAAATATATCTATATATATATATTATAAAACATATTGGAATAAACTTATAGAATATAAATATGATTTTCGTCCTAGATAATATTTTATTAAGTTGTAATGTTTTCACCATAAAAAATTAATCTATATATAATATAATTTTGATGAAACTTACAATATCTTAACGCATAAGAAAACAGATCATCTACATGTAAAAAACTGATAATATTATTGGTCCACGTGAATTTACTTTAGCCATATATGATGTGCCATCGTCACATAGATCATTCTAATGGCTTAAAATTGCTCCAAAGCATCTCATAGCATATTACAAACCGTTTTTTTTTTTCTACCAACCGTTTCAATTTGTGAATAAATGCATTTTTTTTTATTATCTTTAATGTAGTTAAGATAATACTAGAAATATATCTATATATCTATATATATTATAAAACATATTGGAATAAACTTATAGAACATAAAGATGATTTTAGTCCTAGATAAAATTTTATTAAGTTGTAATGTTTTCACCATAAAAAATCAATCTATATATAATATAATTTTGATGAAACTTACAACATCTTGACACATAAGAAAACAGATCATCTACATGTAAAAAACGGATAATATTATTGGTCCACATGAATTTACTTTAGCCATCTATGATGTGGCATCGTCACATAGATCATTCTAATGGCTTAATATTGCTCCAAAGCATCTCATAGCATCTTACAAACCGTTTTTTTTCTACCAACTGTTTCAATTTGCGCATAAATGCATTTTTTTATTATCTTTAATGTATTTAAGATAATACTAAGAAATATATCTATATATATATTATAAAACATATTGGAATAAACTTATAGAATATAAATATGATTTTCGTCCTAGATAATATTTTATTAAGTTGTAATGTTTTCACCATAAAAAATTAATCTATATATAATATAATTTTGATGAAACTTACAACATCTTGACACATAAGAAAACAGATCATCTACATGTAAAAAACGGATGATAGTATTGGTCCACATGAATTTACTTTTGCCATCTATGATGTGGCATCGTCACATAGTTCATTCTAATGGCTTAAAATTGCTCCAAAGCATCTCATAGCATCTTACAAACCGTTTTTTTTTTTTCTACCAGCCATTTCAATTTGTGAATAAATGCATTTTTTTTTTATCTTTAATGTAGTTAAGATAATACTAAGAAATATATCTATATATATTATAAAACATATTGGAATAAACTTATTGAATATAAATATGATTTTAGTCCTAGATAATATTTTATTAAGTTGTAATGTTTTCTCCATAAAAAATTAATCTATATATAATATAATTTTGATGAAACTTACAACATCTTGACACATAAGAAAACAGATCATCTACATGTAAAAAAAGATAATATTATTGGTCCACATGAATTTACTTTAGCCATCTATGATGTGGCATCGTCACATAGATCATTCTAATGGCTTAAAATTGCTCCAAAGCATCTCATAGCATCTTACAAACCGTTTTTTTTTTCTACCAACCGTTTCAATTTTTGAATAAATGCATTCTTTTATTATCTTTAATGTAGTTAAGATAATACTAGAAATATATCTATATATATATATATATATATATATATATATTATAAAACATATTGGAATAAACTTATAGAATATAAATATGATTTTAGTCCTAGATAATATTTTAAATATTTTATTAAGTTGTAATGTTTTCACCATAAAAAATCAATCTATCTATATATAATATAATTTTGATGAAACTTACAACATCTTGACACATAAGAAAACAGATCATCTACATGTAAAATACGGATAATATTATTGGTCCACATGAATTTACTTTATCCATCTATGATGTGGCATCGTCACATAGATCATTCTAATGGCTTAAAATTGCACCAAAGCATCTCAATGCATCTTACAAACCGTTTTTTTTTTCCTACCAACCGTTTCAATTTGTGCATAAATGCATTTTTTTATTATCTTTAATGTATTTAAGATAATACTAAGAAATATATCTATATATATATATTATAAAACATATTGGAATAAACTTATAGAATATAAATATGATTTTAGTCCTAGATAATATTTTATTAAGTTGTAATGTTTTCACCATAAAAAATTAATCTATATATAATATAATTTTGATGAAACTTACAACATCTTGACACATAAGAAAACAGATCATCTACATGTAAAAAACGGATGATAGTATTGGTCCACATGAATTTACTTTTGCCATCTATGATGTGGCATCGTCACATAGTTCATTCTAATGGCTTAAAATTGCTCCAAAGCATCTCATAGCATCTTACAAACCGTTTTTTTTTTCTACCAGCCATTTCAATTTGTGAATAAATGCATTTTTTTTTTATCTTTAATGTAGTTAAGATAATACTAAGAAATATATCTATATATATTATAAAACATATTGGAATAAACTTATTGAATATAAATATGATTTTAGTCCTAGATAATATTTTATTAAGTTGTAATGTTTTCTCCATAAAAAATTAATCTATATATAATATAATTTTGATGAAACTTACAACATCTTGACACATAAGAAAACAGATCATCTACATGTAAAAAAAGATAATATTATTGGTCCACATGAATTTACTTTAGCCATCTATGATGTGGCATCGTCACATAGATCATTCTAATGGCTTAAAATTGCTCCAAAGCATCTCATAGCATCTTACAAACCGTTTTTTTTTTTCTACCAACCGTTTCAATTTTTGAATAAATGCATTCTTTTATTATCTTTAATGTAGTTAAGATAATACTAGAAATATATATATATATATATATATATATATATATATATATATTATAAAACATATTGGAATAAACTTATAGAATATAAATATGATTTTAGTCCTAGATAATATTTTAAATATTTTATTAAGTTGTAATGTTTTCACCATAAAAAATCAATCTATCTATATATAATATAATTTTGATGAAACTTACAACATCTTGACACATAAGAAAACAGATCATCTACATGTAAAATACGGATAATATTATTGGTCCACATGAATTTACTTTATCCATCTATGATGTGGCATCGTCACATAGATCATTCTAATGGCTTAAAATTGCTCCAAAGCATCTCAATGCATCTTACAAACCGTTTTTTTTTTTTCCTACCAACCGTTTCAATTTGTGCATAAATGCATTTTTTTATTATCTTTAATGTATTTAAGATAATACTAAGAAATATATCTATATATATATATTATAAAACATATTGGAATAAACTTATAGAATATAAATATGATTTTCGTCCTAGATAATATTTTATTAAGTTGTAATGTTTTCACCATAAAAAATTAATCTATATATAATATAATTTTGATGAAACTTACAATATCTTAACGCATAAGAAAACAGATCATCTACATGTAAAAAACTGATAATATTATTGGTCCACGTGAATTTACTTTAGCCATATATGATGTGCCATCGTCACATAGATCATTCTAATGGCTTAAAATTGCTCCAAAGCATCTCATAGCATATTACAAACCGTTTTTTTTTTCTACCAACCGTTTCAATTTGTGAATAAATGCATTTTTTTTATTATCTTTAATGTAGTTAAGATAATACTAGAAATATATCTATATATCTATATATATTATAAAACATATTGGAATAAACTTATAGAACATAAATATGATTTTAGTCCTAGATAATATTTTATTAAGTTGTAATGTTTTCACCATAAAAAATCAATCTATATATAATATAATTTTGATGAAACTTACAACATCTTGACACATAAGAAAACAGATCATCTACATGTAAAAAACGGATAATATTATTGGTCCACATGAATTTACTTTAGCCATCTATGATGTGGCATCGTCACATAGATCATTCTAATGGCTTAATATTGCTCCAAAGCATCTCATAGCATCTTACAAACCGTTTTTTTTTCTACCAACTGTTTCAATTTGCGCATAAATGCATTTTTTTATTATCTTTAATGTATTTAAGATAATACTAAGAAATATATCTATATATATATTATAAAACATATTGGAATAAACTTATAGAATATAAATATGATTTTCGTCCTAGATAATATTTTATTAAGTTGTAATGTTTTCACCATAAAAAATTAATCTATATATAATATAATTTTGATGAAACTTACAACATCTTGACACATAAGAAAACAGATCATCTACATGTAAAAAACTGATAATATTATTGGTCCACATGAATTTACTTTAACCATCTATGATGTGGCATCGTCACATAGATCATTCTAATGGCTTAAAATTGCTCCAAAGCATCTCATAGCATCTTACAAACCGTTTTTTTTTCTACCAACCGTTTCAATTTGTGCATAAATGCATTTTATATTATCTTTAATGTAGTTAAGATAATACTAAGAAATATATCTATATATATATATTATAAAACATATTGGAATAAACTTATAGAATATAAATATGATTTTAGTCTTAGATAATATTTTATTAAGTTGTAATGTTTTCACCATAAAAAATTAATTAATTATATTTAAGTGTTTTCATAGTGATAACTATTGGTATATTTAGTCATTCTATGATGAAATGCAATATTTTTATTGACGTAACTGATATATTATAAAGGTCTCATCAATAAACACACAAAACTATAAGAATATACGATTATAGTATTTATCAATTAAAATTAATTATTATGTTAAATAATTTTCATAATCTATGTTTAAATATATTCATGTTGAGTTTTTCTTCAGTAAATGGCCGGCGTGTTGAAATAGAGTTCAAATTAACATGGATGAAAATGAATATAAGTTTATAAATAAATAAACAATGCATTATATTTTAAATCAAATAATATAAAAGGTTATAATTATTTCAAATTTATATCCAATGTATGCTTAGTTGTAAAAAAAATCAATTTAAAATTTCGTCAGATTTTTAGTTATAAATAATTAAGTTTCATAAACAAGTAGATATCAACAAGGTTTTTAATCGTTCAAGCATCTCTCATCATTCTCACCAGACATTTTATTTATGCTAAATATTTTCCGTTATGAATATTTGTTTATCTAAATAATTCCATCATGTCATAATATTATATTTTATGAATAATAACCGTATCTGGACATGTTATAATTTTATATGAGCCATTAAAATTTTAAAAATAAAACTGACGATGATATCGTGCATAAAGTTTCACAAAAAGACTAATCCAATGTTGTTATACACAAATTATAATTGTATCTTAACTAAATATTATACAAAAGATATGAAATAATTAACTACTACGTTTAATAAATGAAATTTTGCATTTGAATTATTACATAACTTTAAATAATAAGTAGTGAATATGTTGCGTCCTTGATGAACTGTGTCGTGTGGACGCGTCTGTTTGAGTGGTTGAGCGGGTTTCTGGGCTGTCACCCTTCGTCTGAAAGAGATTTTCGCCTTGTGCCGATGACGAGTGTTCGGTTTTATCGCTGAGTCTCGGAAAAGTCTGTGTCTCGAAAGGAGTCTGTGTCTCGGAAAGCGGATGTGTCTCAGGAAAGCGAATGGCAGTCTGTGCACAAGTTCGAGCATTTGGGGCACTGGTTCCTGCACGAAGGGCCAGTACTAGCACGGAGAGGGGGGGGGGGGGTGGTGCTAGTGGAGCCCTCTCCGATGCCTAAGTCACTATAGGGCTAAAAAGGTAATCTTAGAGAGAGAAAGTATTTCTAGAGAGAAGTCAGAGCTCAAAATAGCAAAGTTGGGCAAATGAGAGGATGTGTGAAAATGGGTGGCCAAGACCTCCTGTTTATAGACTTCCTTGGGACCGGACCCGGTTTTAAAGCGGTTTGATGACGGTTCAAAAGCAAGCGGTAACCGTCATCAATATTGGCAATACGCGAACTTGACTTCTCTACACGTAACGGTAATCGCGTAAACGGTAATCGCGCAATACCCGTAATGCAATCCGGACCTCGTCGAATTTGGGCAATTCGGCGAGGTCCGGCTTGCCGTGCAACCCGGACCTCCGGATTGCTGCAATTCGGACCTCCGGATTGCTGCAATCCGGACGTCCGGATTGCATTGAAACTAATAGTTTCAACGCGTTACGCGCGTCCGGTTGCAATGCAATCCGGACGCGCGTAACGCGCTTCCGGACCGTTTTGACCCTTGGGAGACGTTTTTGAAGCCGTGATGTGATTTTTGACGTGTTTACGAGGCCCGAAACATAAATACGAACCCGAATTGGACATATATCCATCACTTTCCCCCGAGTCAAGTAACGGTTTAAAACCTTTCTAGACTCTATTTTAAGTTAGGATACGTGTCCAATTTGAGTTTGACGCTAACCTTCTGGTTTTGATTGTTGGTTGGACGTGGAAGTCTTGATTTCGTCCGTCCTTTGATTTTCCGACCGAGTGACTTTATTTCCTGTCATCACGGTTAGTGCAATAGAGGATGCGCGTATATATCGCGCGAACATTATTACCGCTAGGGATATAAGCAATTAGTAACATGTCATGCGGTCATGCTTTTATCAACATGCATGCATAAGTAATGGTTATGGCAATAACGTAATTATGTGATGCTAGAAATATAATCCGTATACTCTAAAATGACTTAGCGATTAGTAAATCATGAATCATGTGATATGCGAACATGCATGTAGAACGATGAATTTGATATGCGTAATACCGAAATAATCATGTGCATAGAGATAAATACTTAGAAGAGGGCGGAGTATACCGTAAGCACTTAAAAGTGGGTGTAGGTGAATTACTCCTTTGATCCTTATCATCAAGGAATCTCTTGGAAGTAGTCGTTTGTTGCCTTGATGCCTTAGAGAAATATTTTCTTAAGTGTTGTCGTGTTTGCTCTTCGCGGTTCGTCACATTAGTCGCACCGTTTGCATGATAGCTTCTTGAGGCGTTGGCCACTTTTGTTGCACGTATCAATTTTGCTATGCGCGTTGACTTTGCTATGCGCATTGACTTTGCTATGCGCGTTGACTTTGCTATGCGCGTTGACCTTAATGGTTGTATGTTGGTAATGATAGCTTAGGCGATGTATTGTTGAGCATCATGTATAAGCCGTCGGTCATTGTCTGCAAGCATGTCAAAACACTTAGAAAATATTTAAACGATATCTAATGCTTGTTACCATAGATGTCGTCGTATGAGCTTTGTCGATGAGCGTCGTAGGTGTGCTTAGGCGGCATAGCTACTTGTTGTATGCAATCCATCTTTGTCGACATGTATGTACGTACATGGAAACACTTAGAAAATATTTTCCCCTTGTCGACATGCATACTTGTCGACATGTATGTACGTACATGGAAACACTTAGAAGATATCTTCCTCTTGTCGACATGCATCCTTGTCGACATGTATGTACGTACATGGAAACATTTAGAAAATATTTTCTCCTTGTCGACATGCATCCTTGTCGACATGTATGTACGTATATGGAAACACTTAGAAAATATTTTTTCCTTATTGACATGCATCCTTGTCGACATGTATGTACGTACATGGAAACACTTAGAAAATATTTTCTCCTTGTCGACATGCATCCTTGTCGACATGTATGTACGTACATGGAAACACTTAGAAAATATTTTCCCCTTGTCGACATGCATCCTTGTCGACATGTATGTACGTACATGGAAACACTTAGAAAATATTTTCCTCTTGTCGACATGCATCCTTGTCGACATGTATGTACGTACATGGAAACATTTAGAAAATATTTTCTCCTTGTCGACATGCATCCTTGTCGGCATGTATGTACGTATATGGAAACACTTAGAAAATATTTTCTCCTTGTCGACATGCAACCTTGTCGACATGTATGAATGTACACTGTATGTGCGTATTTGCCCCCGCACTTAGAATCTTTTCACCATCCCTGTCTATGTATGCTGTATCCGTATGCTTGATGCGAACACAGGTTATATGCCAACTCCTGATAATATGCTGACACATGGTTGTATGCTGACAGCTTGCAATATGCTGACTGTCATCCTGAGCAAAGTACTTAGAAAATATTCCACCATTGTAATCTTGTATGCTGCGAGTATGAGCTCGATGTTGTCATGCAAGGTTAATGTATTGAAGAGGTCGCCCCCCTTGCGTGATGCTTGTTACTTGTTGCACGAATACTAACGAGTCTTGTACGTACATGGTTGTCTCACATGGAGCGTCTGTTGCATAAATGCTAGGCCTGTCAATTTTACCCGTGACCCGCGGGTGACCCGCAAATGACCCGCTCACAGGTCGGGTACGGGTGACCCTAAGTATGCTAACGGGTCATTTACGGGTTGACTCGTAAATGACCCGTTGAGAGCGGGCCGGGTACGGGTTTGGGATTAGGACCCGTACCCGGCCCGTGACCCGTTTAAATCAGTTTTTTTTTTTCCCTAAATAATAGCTAAAAAATTAAAAAAACTAAAAAGTTGCATGAGCAAGATACAACCAGATTTTGGGGTAAACCTAAACATACATATATAATGTAAGATTATAATCTTCTTAGGAGATTATGCAAAGTAAAAAATAAAATAAAATTTTGTTTGTCTTTCTTTGCTAAGTAGTATGCAATTTGTTCACTCTCTGTTAACGTGTCTCGACTTTATTTGATCTCTTATGTAAATATAAAAGTAAATAACTCAACACAATATAATAATAGTACAAAATAAACACGTAAAACTTTAAATATCGTATTTTTAAGCCATTATTATATATCGTATTTATTTTTGTAAACATAATAACATGATAAAACTATTATATATATTGGTATTTGATAATTTTAACGCCAAAATTTATTAACATAAAATGACACGCACACATGTTTTGCAACATTAACTACTAGACATGTAACGGGGGCACCATTTTGCAGCTTTGCTGCATGTTTGACCCGGGTCAACCCGTGACCTGTGACCCCGGGTACGGGTCTGCGACCCCTGACCCGTGGTGACCCCCGGGTCAATCACGGGTCGGATGGTCGGTGACCCGCGGGTCACGGGTCACGGGTTGTGACCCGTTGACAGGCCTAATAAATGCTTGCATAAGTGTTGATGCGTGTTTACGCACTGACTGGATTGTTGGTTGCATTTTCCAGGATATCAGATCTCGCTGTCTTCTTGTCAGAATTAGTCTTCCCATGGCTGTTACCATGAGTAAGTCCACTATCTCCATCTTGATGGGAAAAAACTTGTCTTTGCGGTAAAGGGCTTGTGAGTAAGACGTCTCATTGTATCTTCTTTGAACTTGTTAATTTTCCAAGTTATTGCTGGCTGCAGCTTCTGTTTTTAGCATAATTCTCAAAAGATCCGACGCAGGGACGCGTTCCTCGAGCGATTCTTAGTTCTTTATGCCGAGCATGACCGTGCTAATTCCTTCTTGTGATAAAGGAAATAGAGTTGAGGTTTGTGCAGTGGTGTCTTCTGCCCCCCGGTCGAGGGACCGGCCCAAGGATGAGCGTTACTCCTATTGAGGTAAGTATTTGTTGATTGCTGATTTTAATGCCCGTATTGCTGATTGTCGCCCTTATGTTGAAGAGCTATGTTGTGTTGAATGTTGAAACAATCATTCTTGTCGTGTCCTTTTTGTGGATGACGACATTGCATTTGATGTTGACATTATGAATTCTTTGTCATAGGTCCTTAGAGATGATGTTAACTCTTGGTTGGTGTCGAGCTGTCTGCTTCCAGCATGTTGAACCCTTTGATGTTGTGTTGATAATTCTTTGTTCATGCCTTTACTTGCATGATATTTCGTCACCTGGACCTGTTTTCAATAATAATCATGTGATAACTTGTTAGTAATATTCCATACCTTGAGTTATCTATGCCGTCCATATGCTTTGGACTTGGAAGATAGGATAGATATCCTTAGATGATGAACATGATGTCTGTAGTTGCGACTGTATGTCGCTCATTGTTGAGTGTTATGATCGCCCCTCTTGGTTAGATTCCAAGGCATGGCAAGATGGATAGAGCATAGGATGTTGCGACTTGCGCATTGTAGGTTTTGTTGATGTGGATGACTAGTAATCATAGATGTAGTCTCCGCAGCCGTGACCATTAGCCACTTCTTGATTGATGATTTGAGATGCTCTCCTGATTGCTTGCATGATGCATTACGCATGTTGCCCTTCTTTCCTGAATAGTTAGCCGCTATATATGTTGCAACCTGCCAAGTATTTTGGGTATAGCAATATTTCTTAACAAGTAGTGTATTTGAAAGGTGTTATCTTGGCTAAGCAAGATACTAGTTTATACCGTCTCTTAGTTCCACTCTAAGGCGACGTTGTACAAGACTCGACTTGTAAATTTTATGAGTTTTAAACAGGGTGCGCACCTGCCAGCGTGTATCAACCCGTGTTGGGGAAGCATACGTAAAAACATTTTGGTTTTTGAAAAGATGTTTGTGAACCCTAAAAAAGCTCGTGATACACGCAAAAACCGTGTTGATAAAATATTTAAAAAAATATTTGATACATAAGATATTTGATAAAATATTTGATAAAGTATTTGAAAAAATATTTGTGATACATGATTCCTGCGTCCAGGGACCACGTAACACTTTTTGAAAATATGAATTGTGATGCATGCTTTCTGCGTTCAGGAACCATGCAACACGATTTGAAAATCTGTAATACGGAATTGTCATCTAACAAGAGGAATTTTGCCGTAAAGAGTGAACCCTCAAGCAGGAATTCATAGTACGGGATTGTCATCTAACAAGAGGACGTTCGCCGTATAGAGTGAACCCTTTTAAATAGGAATTCATAGTATGGGATTGTCATCTAACAAGAGGACATTCTCCATAAAGAGTGAACCCTTTAAACAGGAATTCACACTTGTTGTATCGTGGGGTCGTTGTCTAACAAGAGAACTTCCGCCACTTATGGGGTGATCAGTCCCGTATTGTATTTGCCCATTCTGTTCTGAATCCAGGGAATGGCTATGAACATGAGGATTTGCCTCTAACAAGAGATGTCACAACATGTCATTTTTTAGAAGTAAACATGGGGTTTGTCTTTACAAAGAGGATACCTCAACATGCTACTTTTGATAGTAGATCTTGGTGTTAACCCAAGATATTGATTGTAGTTGACGCCTTTGGAATAGTCGTCATTTTGATAGTAGACCTTGGTGTTATTCCAAGGTATTGCTTGTAATTGACGCCTCTGGAATAGTCGTCATTTTGATAGATAATCCGCAAGTTGTCATTGCGATATATAAGTTGACTGTGCACATAGTGCGACGGCTCTGTGTTGCCGGCACCTTCTTGAGATAGACGCCAATGTTATGAATGGAGAAATAAACTCCCTTGTTGGTGTAGATAATTGATATGTTGGCGTTGTATACCATAAATCCCTTCTTGAACACAATGCTTAGCTTGTATTGTTGAAGTAGATTTTTGTGCATAGGTTACTACTTGGCGTAATTCCCATGTAGTAATCGTAGTGTAGCATGTACCTACGAACAGAGTTGCTTTTGTCAGATAATCGCCATTTTTATAAGTTTGCAAAAGTATGGAGTCATGAAATTTTCTTTTTAGTCATGCATATAATAAATAAAGTAAAGGAATCTGATACAAGGATTCCTTGTTTGTGTAGGAAACTTCCCTGAGTGCAGACGCGATATGTGCGGATCATGATAGGTATGTATATATGTTAGGTATAATGCCGAGCATTTGTCAGCTTGGTGCCCCCCAAGTTGCTTGGCAGTTGTATCGCTGTTTCCTGATGGTTTTTATTGTTTCATCTTCTAATAGTGCATGATCTGCCCTTGGGTAATGCCCACGCCTTATTTATTATTGCGACACGATTTTTAGTCTTGCGCGTATAGAATGCTTGAGGCTTTGTGTTGTTGACGCGATTAATATGTGTGTAGTTGCTACTTGGCGTTATTCCAAGGTAATATGCGTCATAATAATGTACCTACGAAAGTAGATTTAACCTTTATTAGATATTTGGAGTTCGCACAACGGATTACAAGAAAGCGTCTACTGATCACTTCTTTTGAAAAGTACTGAGGCTAATAAGCATAAAGTTGTACTTAATCTAAAAAGATTTTAAAATAGATATGCGAAAAAGGAGATAAAGGGAGATAAAGGGATTGCTGATGTGTTTGACGTCCTCATAGGTGATTTGTTGACTCTGCCTTGTGCCACATAGTTTCTTAATGCATCTAGCGTGTTGAGCTCTTCAATCCACCTTTGGGGATGAACAAATGTTGATGTCATGCCCCCCCAGTTTTACGTTGCTTGTGTTGTTCTTCAACATTTTTGCCAAGGAAGGCAGTCGTTGGCTCAAGTGGGCGGTGAAGTTTGTTTTCCGGGAGTTTGAAATTTGTTTCTTCCGCCTTCATGCTCCAAGGATTGTATAAGTCGTCACAATTGGTTCCATAAGTGATGTTGTTTTCCTGGCGTTTGGAGATAGGTGGATTATCATCCGCCTTTTCTTTTCCCTTGCCTTTTTCTGAAGACTTCAAAAGAGGCTTCCTTTGATGCTTATTGCCTTGGTCGATATACTTCTTCATTTTTCCTTCTAAGATCAAGCTGTTTACATGAAGCTTTAATCCATCACAGCTTTCTGTCTCAAATCCTTCATGATTTTCACACTATTTGCTTTCATCTTTTCCCAGTGGGCCCTTGCGGAAATTGGAGGGCTTTTTCCACAGCTTGGTTTCTTTCATTTCTTTCAAGATGACAGATAACAGTGTGTTCAATGGAACACATTTGGCGAGATTGGTTTCTTTGAGCCTTTGGGCATTTGACTGGAATGACCTCTTTTGTTGCGGTTATCTCTTTTTCCAGGAGACGTGTATCTCCTTTTCAATTATTGCCTTCACGGTTCTTGTTGTCAATCCCGTGATTGGGACGTCATCGTCACTAACAGGTTTTTCCCGTCCCTCCTTGTGACAGATGTCAGCATCGTCTTGGCTTGTCCATGTGGAAGGATTTTCCTTGTGTATTTTTGATGACTCTGCTTGAGTCTTCTTTGGAGGGCTGTCGCCTTGATCGACGAATTGCTCTAATTTGCCTTTGAGGACGAAGTTATTAATGCGGGAACGTAGGCTGACACAGCTGTCCGTTTCGTGGCCGAAGACCTCGTGGTTTTCACACCACTTGTCTTTGTCTTTCCCCAGCGGACCTTTTCTGAAATTGTTCGGCTCTTTCCATATGTTCGCATCCTTCATTTTCTTCATTATCACGGATAGTGGTGCATTCAATGGAATGCAGTCTGTGATTTCTTCTTGGAAAGGCCTTTTCGGCTGAGGCTGCCAATTTCTTCCTTTCTGACCGCTTGAGGGCGGTTTTGTTTGATTCTGCTTTGGAGGTTGTTTCCATGCCTCTTTTTGGTGTTGTGCTATCACGTACGGGTTGCATGAGCGTGCAGCTTCGTGCCTTGGTTGTTGGTATTGGAAGGTACCTTCCGTGCATTGCCCCTCTATTCTTTGGTGCCGTGCGTCTTGATTGACTTGTGACTCGAGACTTTGTCCCTGTCGTCTCAACTTGTCCGTTGATTGGAGGCAGAGGAGGTGACGGGTTGACACCTTTATATTGGAGGGCTCCTTGGTCGCATTGTGCGAAGGATGCATTTCTTGTTGGCGTGAAGAAAGCATTGGGTGTGGCAACAGGGATGTGGAAGGATCCAAGTTGTCTTCTTATCGGCTTCTGTGAGGTTATGGGCAAGGCGTCGTGGTATGCAACGTGCTCCTTGTCCTTTGATGAGAAATTCATGACATCTTTAAAGGCGGCATCCTTTATGTCAACATACTCCAAGTTGGTGTCATCGGTCTTGTGCATTGTCTTTGCAACGTACACTTCTTGGTCGTATGAATTCTCGCTTTCAGCGTCAAAGTCTCTTGCATTCCTCCAATGACGGGCTCCTTGGGAAGGAGTGTATGGATGTGCCGCTTCATATCTTGTATGCTGGAAGACATTTTCTGCATGTTGGTCCCTGTCCTGGAGTGGACGGCCTTGGTGGGTAGTGTCTTGCGACGTTTCTCTTGTCGGCGCAGCGTGTTCCTGGGTGGTTGGAGGTGGTTGGGCCGCATATCCTTGACTTTTCAGTGACTCGCGGAATGCGAGTAAGTCTTCCAGCGCAGCCATCATTGCTGGAGTAACTGAAGGCATCGGGTTTGCTCCCGTTCCTTGTTGTTCGCCTTGCGGCATTTCTGACTGAAATTCATCATCATCATGCATCTCTGGTTCGAAACCAGGTGGGGGTGAACGGTGCTCGTCATTTGGTTTTTGGAGATTGTGCTGTGCGTCGGGCACATCCTCGGTTGGCATGGATGAAACTACGGAAGTAGCTCTCGGTATGTAGGAAGGCCCCGGCTGGCTTCCGGGTGGTTTCTGACCTCCTGCTTTTTTGCTTGCCGGAAACGTCTTAGGATGTCCAGGCCTTTTCCTTGTACTTCTCGCGTTAACCTCTTCGGGAGGGTTGCGATCACTCGTCATGACTTTGCGGTATGATAGCTTTTTGTTCGAATCACGGAAACGGCGCCAATGTTGCGTCCTTGATGAACTGTGTCGTGTGGACGCGTCTGTTTGAGTGGTTGAGCAGGTTTCTGGGCTGTCACCCTTCGTCTGAAAGAGGTTTTCGCCTTGTGCCGATGACGAGTGTTCGGTTTTATTGCTGAGTCTCGGAAAAGTCTGTGTCTCGAAAGGAGTTTGTGTCTCGGAAAGCGGATGTGTCTCAGGAAAGCGGATGTGTCTCAGGAAAGCGGATGGCAGTCTGTGCACAAGTTCAAGCGTCTGGGGCGCTGGTTGCTGCACGAAGGGCCAGTACTATCACGGAGAGGGGGGGGGGGTGGTGCTAGTGGAGCCCTCTCCGATGCCTAAGTCACTATAGGGCTAAAAAGGTAATCTTAGAGAGAGAAAGTATTTCTAGAGAGAAGTCAGAGCTCAAAATACCAAAGTTGGGCAAATGAGAGGATGTGT
The DNA here is from genome assembly GCA_036873135.1 of Clarkia xantiana subsp. parviflora. Taxonomy (NCBI): domain Eukaryota; kingdom Viridiplantae; phylum Streptophyta; class Magnoliopsida; order Myrtales; family Onagraceae; genus Clarkia; species Clarkia xantiana. The sequence goes on from JAPTYO010000001.1 coordinate 18,462,867, forward strand.
GAAAATGGGTGGCCAAGGCCTACTATTTATAGGCTTCCTTGGGACCGGACCCTTTTTTAAAGCGGTTTGATGACGGTTCAAAAGCAAGCGGTAACCGTCATCAATATTGGCAATACGCGAACTTGACTTCTCTACACGTAACGGTAATCGCGCAATACCCGTAATGCAATCCGGACCTCGTCGGATTTGGGCAATTCGGCGAGGTCCGACTTTCCGTGCAACCCGGACGCGCGTAACGCGCTTCCGGACTGTTTTGACCCTTGGGAGACGTTTTTGAAGCCGTGATGTGATTTTCGACGTGTTTACGAGGCCCGAAACATAAATACGAACCTGAATTGGACATATATCCATCAGAATATATAATAAAAAATAACGTTATAAAACCTAAAAAATATTTTAAATATCATTAAATGATAACATATTCATTTAATCAATAAGTTAACCTTAATAATTAAATTAATCTAATATAAACAAAGTGCTTGGCCAAAAAAAACATAAACAAAGTGTAATATTATTTATTTTTTATATATTGTCATTTAATATTTTCACTTTTAATTAAGTTAATTTTATAAACCAATGTATCAAATAAATTTTAAACTCCGCATAAAGCGCGGGTCAATTATCTAGTATATATATATTAGGGAGAGATTGACCTAGTGTAAAAAAAATAATAATAGGACAAGAGCCAAGGCAAACAATGAGAGAAGGAAAATATAAGAAAGTTGGACCAAATGTGGACAAAAAATAGAAAAAGAAGCCAATCTCTTATATTCTAGCCAAAGAATCAGGGACAATATGTCTATGATTCTAAACAATGGCTCCGCCACTCGGCTAGACCTACGCAAGAACCTAACTATTACAGACCCCGTACTAGATAAAGTAGTGATATTCGAAAATAAACCAAACAGACTAGAAGGGAAAAAGTCAAGTACAATAATACAAGAGTGCAAAAGTAGGGAATTTGTAAACAATAGGCGAACATCTAAAAAGTGTTGTTGCAAAATCAAGTCCGTATGAATTGCCAGAGTTTGCACCATTAGTGAGTCTGAACCCTTCATGGTGTGTACTACTGCTACTAATAAGTGTCCTCAACCGAGACAAATACTGCTGCACCAAAAATTCGTTAAGATTTCCGATCTACCACATCATCCGAGTATACATTGCCAAAACGATCGTGTGGTAATGGCAGCACATATAAGGGCTTCCTGAGATGTGAGGGTTATGCCGAAAATAACATCAAATTGGAAACAAGTGGTCAAATTTCAAGATTAAATATTAATAAGATCTACAATCCAATGTTTGATTTTGATAAAAGTCACATTTTTCTTGAAGATCATGAACATCAAATTTTACTAAGAACATCATGAAAATTTCGGCACTAAAAATTATAAAATAGGAAATTTTAAAATTTAAAATTTCGGCCAACATCTATAAATCAAGAAAACCAATTTATCAAAATCAAGAACTTTGAACACGGGCTCTGATACCACTGTTGGATTACGGGGTTGATTACTACGGAAACATAAATAAGGTACATGCTTGTAATCAGAATTACGCAGCGGAAGATGTGCACATACCTTAAACTTTATCCTTAGTCCCAGGGATCTTGCTGAGGGAGTTCACGATCCACCGGACGGAACCCGTAGAGGTTCTTGTTAAAGAAACTCTACGTTTTGTTAGCTCCACAGCAAAGCCTCTGATCGATTTTTGGCGGGGACGGATCTCCGTAGTGTTTTGCTCTAAGCAAATTGGCACGCCCTTGATGATGGTATTGGGTTCGGCCGAAGCATGCTACAAGGGGGGAAGGGTTTTTCTCTCAAATCACCACATAAGAAGAATTGTGAATTACCCCAAATAAAACCCTAACACCCCTTATTTATAGGAGGAGCAAAGTGGACAAAAGTCCACTTTCCCTTGCAATATTCGGCAGGCCACTTATGTTAGGGAGGGCCAATTTTGGGCCTCTCATGTCAATTGAGATTTGGGTCAAGCCCAATTTCCCTAACGTGACATTAACTAAATTTCTTAGGTTACCTATACATATTAATGAGTTACCAATTACGGCGCCCAGACACCATATGCTAATACCGCGGGTGATACAACACTCTTAACATATGAGTAGCACGATGCCCGTCGTGTCCGTCGGTCGCACATAAAACCTCATATGAACTATTCTGAAGTAGGTATGGATCGAAGACAAATGTTAATGTGTTGATCGACAACATATTAACAGGCACCCTCCCATTCCGGCGAGTAGGAGTTGTTGGCATTTGGAGATTGGGCCGCTATAATTAGGAGCCCATTAATATGAGCACGTTACCTAAGACAATTGGGTAATGTCAGATTAGGTATTTTGGGCTAGGCCTAAAATGCCAATTGACATGAGAGGCTCAAAATTGGGCTTCCCTCATATACATGGCCGGTCGAATTAATAGAGAGCAAAGTGGAGTTTTCCCCTTTGCTCATCTTATAAATAGGGAGGTGTTAGAGATTTATTAAGTGCTAATATCTTCTTCCTTTATGGTGAGATAAAAGAAATCCCTCCTCCCTAAATAATACCTAGTTCGGCCAAACCAAGTAACACCCTAGGAGGTGCCAAATTGTGTCGAGCAATTTACTCTTGTGATCCATCCCGGCTAAAGAATCGATAGAGGCTTTGCTGTGGAGCATAATCCGCATAGAGCTTCCTTAACCAAAACCACTACGGGAACCGTCCGGCGGATCGAGAACTCCCCTTCAGTGACTTGCGACTGCGTAAGCGTTATAGGTATGTGCACTATCTTCCGCTGCGTATTAGTTACCATGCACGCATCTAGGTTTTTGTTTCCGTAGTATTTAACCCCGTAAACCCACAAGCTTTGCTCACCTCCTATTTATAATAGGAGGTGTTAGGGAAGTAGTTGGGGTAAATCAATTTCTTCCTTTTAGTTGACTAGACAAGAATTCTCTCTCATTATATTCATAGTGGTTTGGCCGAAGTTTGTCCCTCACAAGGAGGTGCCGAAATTGTGTCAATAATTTACCCCAGAGATCCATCCCGTCACCGTATTGAAGATGATTTACTCTGAAGACCATTTCCCGCGGATTGCTCTCTAACAAGGGTTCCCGCGGGACATTGTCCGGCAGATCGCGAACTCCATCGTGACGATCCTGGGCTACGGAATGCAAAACTGGTTTGTACTTCTTATTCCGTTGCGTAATTAGTTTACCATGCACATATAGTGTTTTGATCCGAAGTTATATCCCCTAAATACACCAATTAATGCTACTAGGTGCAATACCCAAGCGACGCACAAGATAGTTGACACGTATAATTATTGATATAATAACAGTAATTAATCAAATTCATTGAATCGGTTTTATTTCGTCCTAATCGGCGTATAACTGTTCTTCATCTATTGACATATATTGATTCATCCTCGTCAGCATATTCACGCTTACGCACATTAATCAAATGCATATTAGTATTTAATCGGTTATATGTATTAATCGGATTTTTTAAGTAACGATTTCTTATATACGTAAATTAGAAATATATTATATATCATTCTACAAAATATATTTTTACAACAATGTACCATAAAAAATATCCTTATTTGATATAATAATATAATATATAAATTAAACGTAAATATATATGCATTAAAATAATCTAATTTTTTTAGTAAAAAAATTAATATTAATAATATGGAATTTTATTATATTTCAAAGTTTATAATTGACAAGTGTGCCACATGGTAAAATATAAACAAATTGATTCGATAAGCTTTAAAACTGATTCGAAGTTAAAAAGTATTAATTTTGTTTCGTATCATTGTTTAATTTACATAATATTAAAAATGACTGATTATTGCTCATTTCATTATCTAACTCAGTGTAGAAGAATTATATATATATATATATATATATATATATATATATATATATATATATATATTCAAAGAGATAAGCAAAATAATTGAATAAAATACATTAAAAATTAATTTTCTTCCGTGTGAACAGTAACAGTAACAAAATATTTTTCTTCCATATAATAAATAAATTATATAGTAATTATATGCATTAAAATAATATAATATTTATAGCAAAATATTATTTCACATTTAATAATATGGAATTCTATATTATTTCAGAATATAGAATTGACAGTTGTGCTACATTGTAAAATATAAACAAATTGAGTCTGGAACTCTAAAATTGATGTGAGGTTAAAAAACAATAATTTTGGTTCGTGCAATTATTTAAATTACTTAATATTAGAAATGACTAATTAAGGCTCGTGTCATTATCTGACTTACCGCACCATTTTATATATATACAACCAAAGAGAGAAACAAATAATTGAATAAAATAATATTAAAAAGTTGGAACCGACATGAACAGTAACGTTAGAGTTACTACTAGTAGTAACCGTCACTTCACTATTCACTCGATAATGGATTAACAATAATATGTGTATGTCCATTCACGCATTGTGGCGACAAGTTGTCAAACCCTTTATTAAGAATATATGGTCCAAACACGATTTTTTATGTAAAAATACTTAGCCGGCCGGTTTATTGTGGTCAAACCCCTTTAGTGGATTGGTGGTTGATTGAGTCTGGTTGAAAACTTAGAATGCGCCCTTTCGAATAAAAGGTGGTACACTTTAGGTGTGTGGACTCAACACAAATTATATATTGTTGGTAAAAAGTGTTGGGAAAAGGAGAAAGAAGGAGTTGCAACTTCACAAATGCATACATGAAGTTTGAGTCGTGTCAAAGGTCGTGCAAGTGATGGTGCCAAGCATAATGCAGAGCAGCAGCAACAACAGTGTGTTCATCATGATGCAAGAGCTATGAAAGCGTGGTGCAAGCATGGTGCATAGCTGGTGTTTTGGGTGTTGCAGGGCACAGTGCAAAGCATGTTGCACATGTTGGTGTATGCATAGTGTTTGTAATGTTTGCAATGTTTTGTAATGTTTGTAATGTTAAGTGTGTTTTTTGGATAAGAACTTTGACTTATCTTGGTTGTATGGATGTCCATGTATGTAGGGGCAGTTTCCCTTGTTTGTAGGAGTTTTGAATTTCAAATTTGGTCGGTTAACTTGACGTGTAAGTTACTGACTTGGGTTGTAAGAAACTGGTTGATTTAACATAGTTTTGCTGCGATTTTTTGTTCAAGTTCTCTCGTTCTTTTCTTCTGTTGATTATGCAAGTTTGAGTGTGTGAATCTTGGATTAGAAAATCAGATTTAATACTCTACAATTGGTATCAGAGTATAACCTGGGATTTCAAACAGTTTGCTTCGACAACAAGTGCATTCTCGATTCTGTAGAATGGGAGATGCCGGGGCGTTTGTGGGGTTGGAAATACCCAAATTTAATGGTAACTATGAGCAATTGAGTTTGATCATGAAGAATCTACTCAGGGCAAAGCAATTCTGGTCGGTAGTAGAAGAAGGCGTGGAGATTGAAAATATCACAGAAGAACAGAAGCAAGCAAGGGAACTTGTTGATTTAAAAGCAAAAAATCTGCTGTTTCAAGCACTTGATTGGTCTGTGTTGGAGAGTATCACCAACAAGGAGACAGTAAAGGAGATTTGGGACTCCATGAAAGCCAAGGGAATTGGCTCAGATCGAATGAAAAGAGCACAGTTGCAGACTCTTCGAAGAGAGTTTGAACTGCTGCAAATGAAGGACAGTGAGAAGGCGATGACTTATTGCTCTAGAACACTTGAGATCAGCAATAAGATGAAGCTTTTTGGAGAGACTATCACTGAAACCTCAGTGGTAGAGAAGATACTTCGCACTCTGAGTCCAAAATATGACTATGTGGTATGTGCTATAGAAGAATCAAATGATATCACTGCACTTTTCCTTGATGAGTTGCAGAGTTCTCTTGTGGTGCATGAACAAAATATGAATAGAAATGCACTACCAGAGGATCAAGCTTTGAAGGCCATTTATGGGGGAGGAAACTCTACTCAAACACATTACCAGAGAGGCCAACGAGGAAGAGGAAGAGGAAGACACTCTCAGCCGCAGAAGGGAGGACATGGAAGAGGATCTTATAGCAGAGTTGATTCTCACCAAGGTGAAAGTTCTTCCTCAAACCAACGACTTGAGAAATATGAGGAGAGAAGTCACTCAAACTTTTCTCAGAGAGGAAGGGGACTAGCAGACAGAGGAAGAGGTGGAAGAGGCTATAACAAAGCCAATGTTGAGTGTTATAGATGCCATCGTTTTGGGCATTATAAGGCAAAATGCTGGGCTACTCTACCCAATGAGAGGCAAGAGCAAACAAATTTTTCTTAGTTGGAGAACAAGGAATCTAAGGAAGTTCTCTTGATGGCTAAGGAAGTAAGAGATGAACTAACATCTGCAAATGCGTGGTTCATTGACACAGGTTGCAGCAACCACATGAGTGGGTGCAAGAGTGTGTTTGCTCATTTAGATGAAAGTTACAAATCAAGAGTTAAATTTGGAGACAACTCCTCAGTTCAGGTACATGGAAGAGGTAATATCAAGATAAGATCATTGAATGGTTTCATTGAAACCATATCAGATGTATTATTTGTGCCTGATCTAAAAACTAACTTGCTTAGTGTGGGTCAGTTAGTTCAAAAGAATTTTTCGATTTGGTTTGGAAAAGATAAATGTGAGATTGTAGAAGAGAGTAAGGGATCTATCATATAGGTTCCCATGAGTTCTAACAGGCTATTCCCTTTAGATGTTGCCAACTTGCAGGTTAGCTTGGCAAGCATTGAGAAAAGAGGGGAGGAATCCTGGTTGTGGCACTACAGGTTTGGCCACTTGAACTTCAAGGGGCTACTCACCTTGTCAAAATTGAAGATGGTGAACGGCTTGCCCCCAGTTGAAATCAAGCATGAGTTCTGTGAGGACTGTGTGATAGGGAAGCATGACAGAGACTCGTTTCCAACAGGCCAAGCTTGGAGGGCCAAAGATCATCTGCAGTTGATCTATAGTGACATCTGTGGTCCTATAAGTCCAACATCTAATGGTGGTAAGAGGTTCCATATCACTTTCATTGATGATTACACACGCAAATGTTGGGCAACTGTCATTGCTGAAAGTCTGAGGCATTTCAAAAGTTTAAGATTTTCAAAGCTTCTGTTGAGAATGAAACAGGTAAGAGAATCAAGGCTTTGAGAACAGACAATGGGGGAGAGTACTGCAGTACTGAATTTGATAATTTTTGCAAAGCTCATGGTATTGCAAGAGAGAAAACAGCACCATTCACTCCCCAGCAAAATGGTGTTGCTGAGAGAAAGAACAGAACAATTGAAAATATGCTAAGAAGCATGCTGAGTGCAAGGAATGTGCCAAGGAGATTTTGGCCTGAAACAGTTCTGTGGAGTGTTCATATACTCAATAGGTGTCCCAATTTTGCTGTGAGGAACAAAACACCATATGAAGCATGGTGTGGCAGGAAGCCTGATGTATCTCATTTTAAGGTATTTGGTTGTGTTGCTTTTGCTAAGGTGCATGATGTGAATAGAAGAAAGCTGGATCCTAAATCAAGGAAGTGCATCTTCTTGGGTTTAAGTCAAGATGCAAAGGCTTACAAGCTCTACAATCCAGTAACAAGGAAGATAATTACAAGCAGAGATGTGAAGTTTGATGAGTCTAAATCTTGGGAATGGGGTGTTCAAAATAAGAAGGCCACTTTATAGCTGTTTGAAGAGGGGCCTGAAGATGAAGTGGATGTGAATGTGGGCACTACTCCACCTGAGGTGCAAACACAGGTTCTGGGGAATCAAGTTCCTCAAGAGGAAGAAGAACAAGTTGACTATGAGTCCTCACCTTCTGCAGTAAGGGCTGAGGATGATGCACCAGAAAGCTCGAATGCTAGAAGCAAAAGAGCAGTCAAAAGGCCTAGGTATTTAGATGAGTATGAGGTTAGATCAATTCCCATTCATAAAAATACTTCTTTTTATGCTCATTACTGCTTGTTTGCTGTCTGTGACCCTGTGAGCTATGCTGATATTAGATGTACATATTGTATATACATTGATAGGTACTCATACTTGTATAGATACATGGTACCTTATGTTGACTTGTATAGTTGACTAGTTAGTTAGGATTGATCTCCTATATATAGTAGCATCCTAGCATGTAAATACTTGGTTGAATCATTTATATCATTCATATTTTATATCTCCTTATGGTTCAACCCTCCTCTCCACACTATAGAACTTAATATGGTATCAGAGCTATGGTATTTCCAGGTTCGATTCATGATTTTTCGAGAGGATTTTGCATCAATTTGAGCTTGGATCTTGAGGATTTTTGCATCGATTCATTGGATAACTTGAAGATCAAGCTGTAGCTGCTCTATTTCGTGGATTTGCTGCTCAATAATTGCTGTTTGGATTGAAGATTTACAGCAATTAAGTTCAGCAAATCAGTTTCAGCATCTCAGTTTCTGCGTTTTTCAGCTTGTTACTGTTACATCGATTTGAGATTTGCTCATCGATTTCTGTTCGATCCTGTGATTTGGATTCAATCTGGTGTTGTTCCACGAGTATGAGATCGATTTCTTCTGTTGGATTGATCGATTCATCGCTCTGGAATTTGGATTATTGCACCTCAGTTTCAGCTGTTCTTCATTTTTGTTGTTGCTCTGTTTCTGGCAGCTTCTATCAGCTTCGATTCTCCTTGTTTTGAAGAGTTTTACTTCGATTCTGCACTTCACATGTTCTCCTTGCATCAATGCGATTCTTATGTGGAGTTTGTGCAAGATTACGAAGCTTCTTTGGAGGTAAATCTGATTCAATCTCAGTTTTGACAGCTTTCTTCAAATTCGAGCTGGATACTCGATTATATGCTGAGATTTTGATTGCTTTGGATTCGCATTGGACTCTATGATTGATTCTGAGCTCCAATTTGGTGTAAATGGTTGTGGATTGGATCATTTTGATCCGTTTTTTGGAGCTGCATATCCGTGTTCTTCGTACAACAGTATAGTTGCTGCAATTTGTTCAAATTCGAGCTGATTTCTTGATCATTTGCTGCGATTTGGGATACATTTGATTCGCATTTGATGCTGCTATTGATTCCAAGCTGCAATTTGTGAATTTCTGCTGTGGATTTGTGCAATTTGGTTCGATTTTGGTTCGAAGTTGCTGTGTTCTTGATACTGCTGTTATGTTGTTGCAATTTCATCAAATTCGATTTGGATAATCGATTATTTGCTGCAATTTGGACTGGATTAGTTGCGCCCTTAGGTTGCTATTGGATTCCAGTTGGTTTGTTGTTCGATTTCGACGATTTGGAGTTGAATCGAATTGGTTTTGTTGAAGAACACTTTGAAGATGTGAAGATCTTCATATTCTGCCCAGGTTTGAATAATCTGGAAATTGCTGCGTCTCGCTGGGATTGAACCTACGACCTGTTGACTTCAGTAAATGCCTGGATATTTTTGCGTTTGCGTTGATTCGAACCCGCGACCTCTGGGCTGTGTAGCGTCGTGCACCCTCCGTGCACCGGGATTACAGCATGGTTGGTCTCGTGCACCCCGGTGCTCCTTCATGTGCTCTGCACGTGCCATGGGTGTTTTTGGCCAAATTTTGAGCCGAAGTTGGGTGTTCTGGTCTATTTAGGCCGAATTATTGACCGAATTTGGGGTTTTTTTTGAAGATTTGTGAACTTTGGGGCTTCTTTGCAAGCTTTTGGATATTTGGGGCTGTTTAAAGGCAGTTTCCCAATTTGGGATGCTCTTTTGAGGACTTTGGGGCTGTTTTGGAGCAGTTTCAGAGTTTGGGGCATTTTTGTTGATTTCGTGAAGTTTGTGGCTATTTTGAGGATAGTTCTGAAATATTGGGGCTTCTTTGGAGCTTTGAAGACTTTTGGGCTATTTTGAGGACAGTTCTAAGAGTTTGGGGCTGTTATGAGGACAGTTCTCAAGTTTGGGGCTGTATCCCAGAAATTGGATTTTTGAGGGGCCGTTTTGTGAAGACCGGGTTATCAACCTTGGCATTTTGGAGCGGGTTTTAAATTTCCCAAGGATCATTTGAGCGGGTTTTGAAATTTGCTTGGCTCATTTTGAACAGGTTTACCCTTGGCTCTATTTGACCGGGTTTTGATTGGACCTTGGCATTTCATTCATCATCGACCTTTTCTCTCAATTTTTCCTTTTAATTCTTTAGAAAGGAAGAAGAAGGAAAAGATGGGGGAATATTAGATGTACATATTGTATATACATTGATAGGTACTCATACTTGTATAGATACATGGTACCTTAGGTTGACTTGTATAGTTGACTAGTTAGTTAGGATTGATCTCCTATATATAGTAGCATCCTAACATGTAAATACTTGGTTCAATCATTTATATCATTCATATTTTATATCTCCTTATGGTTCAACCCTCCTCTCCACATTATAGAACTTAATAGCTGAGGCTAGCAAAGATGAGAGATGGGTTAAGGAAATGGAAACTGAGATGAGTTCAATTGTTAAAAATGAAACTTCGGAATTAGTTCATTTACCAGCAGGTCATAAGATTATAGGTGTCAAGTGGGTTTATAAGACTAAACTCAAAGAAAATGGTGAGATAGACAAGTATAAGGCAAGATTAGTTGCCAAGGGATATAACCAAGAGTTTGGGGTTAATTACACTGAGGTGTTTGCCCCCGTGGCTAGATTAGACACTATAAGAATAGTGATTGCCTTAGCTGCTAAACATAGCTGAAGCCTATTTCAGTTAGATGTTAAATCAGCATTCCTGTATGACTACTTAGAAGAAGAAGTTTATGTTGAGCAACCACTTGGTTTTGTAGTGAAAGGCAAAGAAAATATGGTTTACAAGCTTAGAAAATCTTTGTATGGTCTAAAACAAACACCTCGTGCTTGGTATCATCGTTTAGAGTCTTACTTTCTAAGTCAAGGGTTCATAAAGTGTCCTTATGAACATACATTGTTTGTTAGATCATCACAGGGCAAGTTCATGTTGGTTTGTGTCTATGTAGATGATTTGTGTACACAGGGAACTGCAGTTCCTTATTTGAGCCTTTCAAAAGAGCCATGATGTCTGAGTTTGACATGAGTAATATGGGTTTACTCCACTACTATCTAGGTTTAGAAATCACTCAAACCAGCACTCATATTCTGGTAAGTCAAAAGAAGTATGTTCAGGAGGTTTTACAACGATTTGATATGAGTGATTGCAATCCTGTTAGAAACCCTATGGAAACTAAATGTAAGTTAGTCAAGTCTGACCCTAGTCCCTTGGTTGACAGAACCACTTATAGACAATTAGTTGGAAGCTTGATGTATCTAACAGCATCTAGGCCTGATGTTCAGTTTGTTGTTAGCTTTGTTGCTAGGTGTTGGGATCAAAATGACGTGGCCTTGAATTTCGGGGAATGGACTTCCAAGTATCGCCTCGGACTTAGCTCTCTCGAACGCTAAGTTTTCCTCTAAGAGGTTATGTGGGGCGAGAACCTGAAAAAGGGGTGGGGATGGCCCCTGATTCCACTCCGAAGCTTAAGTCAGTAATGGATTTGAGAGTAATAATATAAGAACGTATTTAGAACTGACTGAATCTCATGAAGTAAATAGAAATAGTCCCTATTTATAGGGATAAGTTACCGACTTTATATGGCGGTTACCCTCCTTGGGGGATTTCTCTTCAGAGTCGGTCAAGCAGGTGACAAGGAGGTCGCCACCTCATCTTTACTTAACTGGGATGGTTTCCCTTAGCAGGTGTTAAGCAGGTCACCACCTATCTTTACTTCTAGAGGAATGTTTCCTCTGATGACGGTTGAAGCAGGTCGCCACCTGTGTTTACTTCCGGAGGAAGGTTTCCTCTGATGATAGTGACAAGCAGGTCGCCACCTGTCTTTACCTTCGAAGGAAGGTTTTTCCTAGTGGCGGGCAGTCGTACTTTGGCAGTCGACTTTTTCATAAGTTGTCGTCGACCTTTCATCCCTATCTCGTCAAGATGATTCAGAAAGGTCGACGACTCTTCTTTCCCTACCCTTTGAACGTACTCAACTCTTGTGCTTAATGACGAGTTTAATCAATCATAACCCAACACTAGGTTTATGGAAAATCCAAAGGCCAATCATCTTTTAGCATGTAAGAGAATACTAAGGTATTTGCAGGGTACTAGGCACTTTGGTTTGAAGTTTGTTAAGGGTCACGATTATAACTTGGTAGCCTACACAGACAGATTATGCTGGTCATAGGGAGGATAGAAAAAGCACTAGTGGTTATGTGTTTTTACTAGTTGGAGGTGCAGTCTCCTGGTTATCTCAAAAAGCAAAAGATATGTTTGTAATGTTAAGTTTGTTTTTTGGATAAGAACATTGACTTATCTTGGTTGAATCATATAACACCAGTCCGTTAAATGTCTCGCATAGAGAGTGATTGAAAAATTGGGATATGAAAAACCTGAAAATTTCATATATATCGTCAATTTTAATAGATTTTGAGGAATAAATGCATGAAATGGGACTCGTGTTATATGGTTTTCATGACAATGCTATTACTATAGATAGACTAGAAAGAGAAGAGAATGGACCACATAACTTGGCTTACGGGATTCATTTTATACACCAAGCTAACTTCTCTTTATGGGTTGGAATTTGAAAAGATCCGAAAGGGATGGCTGTGACTGAGATTAAGTGCTTTTTTAGGAACCCGTCTTCTTCTCAAAAAGGTGGCCACCCAGAAATATCTTTGTCATACCTCGCGATTTCTGAAGTATATCAATGAAATCGGAAGGATTAAGTTTATTGAAAATAAAGTATATTTACTTATTTATCTAAGATGAGAAATTGAGAGGCCAATAAGTTCTTCTCAGAATCTTTAAGGGTAGATTATAATTTTTAATAGTTGATTAACGATGAAAAATGAATATGATGATGGTATCTACAATTTTGGAGCAAGAGAGATTCGAGAAATAATTGCTTAGGCCTAGTCCACCACGTAGGACGTAGACCAAACCAATAAAATAATGTCAACTCGTTAATTATATGATAAACATAAATATCACAATGTAGAGGATAATATATGCTTCAATCAATTTTTCTCTCTCAACATTAATTTGCAAAAAAATTAATTACCACATGAAATATTTTTATTTATTATTAATAAGTCTACATAATAGGTATATAATAAAATATTACATTTTATAATTAATAATAAATAAAAATAAGTTTTCGTATACGATATATTATACAATTGTTATTAGTTTATTGATTTTTTTTCTAAAACCGTATTGAATGTGGTGAACCCTAGAGGGCAATAAACACTTGCCCTTTAGGGTTAACCACGTTCAATAGGTTTTTAGAAAAAAAATACAAAAATATTAACAATTGTATATAAAAAAAATAATTATTTATTGTTATTTTTCAAGAAAACCCCTATTATACATAATTCTTTGGTAATTAATGTTTAGAGAGAGAATAATTAATAAAAACCATATTCGTATTCTCTACATTATCTAACATATAATTAATCAGTTGTCGTTATTTATTGGTCTGGTCTGTATCCTACGTGGCGGACTAGGCCTAAGTAATAATTTCTCGAGAGATTCAAATGGATGAATCAATACAACAAACATGTATAGATTCTTGACTTAAAAATCAGTTAAGACAAGATACTAACAAGGAAATCATTTAAGTGGAGATTAATTGGGTTCATTAGACCATTACTCTAGAATTAGGGTAATCTAGAGAAAAATGGATATGATTGAACAGTTTGAAGGCTGAAGGAGCTCCGTATAAAATGTAACGGAAGGTTGTACTGCGTCGCAATGAGAGTACTACACATCGCCATCAATCTCAGGAGGTAAGGAACGAAGTCCTGATATGCCATATTAACGGAACATGCTTCGTAAGAGTAGAGAATGTGGATGATTGTTCAAATAAAATATTCCATGAGCACTACATAACGTGTTCAATGGTGATGGGTTCGAGTATAGCCGTTAGGCCCTTTAACGGCGAGAAAACGGCAAATAGGCCCGGTGGGCCCTAAACGAAGGCCTAGATGGCCCAGGCAAAGGATCCCGACGAAGAGAGGTCCCGACAGAGTCGGACCTGACCAACGAGCTAAACGCTCCCGACGAATTGCCTCTGAGTAGGCCCCGATGATGAATCCCTGAGAACAATAGGCCCTGTCACGATGACGAGGGGCCCCGAGCGGTGACACAACGAGATAACTCTGGAGTCCCCGATGTTAGTCGGGACTCGTTATCAGAGGATAAGGCCGAGATACGCGGGGCGTGGCCGGGATACGCGGAACGTGGTTAAGATACACGGAGCGTGGCCGAGATACGCGGGGCGTGGCCGAGATAAGCGAGATCATGGCCTAGATAGGCGGGATCGTGCCCGAGATACGCGGAATACGGGCTAACCACCCCCAACGGTTCACCAGGTAACTGAGGTACCTCTCCGCCTATAAAAAGGCAGAGGTGACCTCAGATCAATTACGTTGAAATACTTACTTGAGATTACTGCTGCCGGTCCGTACGAGATACTCATTTAAGCATCGGAGAGGGATTCTGGGTCACCGCCCGGTCTATCCCCTCTTGCAGGATTGCGTGGAGCGAAGGAGCTAGGATCGCCGTCAAAGTCCGTACCGGAGTTCCACCGTGATCCAACATTGGCGCCGTCTGTGGGAATCAAACAAAAAGCTGACATGCCTTCTACTCGTTCAATGGTGGCTGGCAAGCAAAGAAGACAGGGACAATCTGGTGGTTCCCGTCACCCCGCTGCAACAACTTTGAATTCACTACCAGAGCAGGAGGAAAACCAGAATCATCCCGCCGCTGAGCTCTTCCAGACAGGGGGGCATAATGAAGGTCCCGAAGAAATTGCCGCTCAGCACCAAGGCAACAGGGAGCAGGAGGCTCCCCCAGCTACGGACCTGACCAGAGCTGTGGCAGAAGCCATGCCTATGTTTTTGGCAGCTGTGGAAGCTCTCTTGGATCGGAGAGAGGCTGCGAGGAGGCAGTAGGAGATGCCCCTGTTAGAAGAAGCACCCCCACCAGCAGAAGTTCGGAAAGTACGGGAGGCTCCGCCCCGAGGCCAGGACAGGAGTAGGGTGTCCGTTCAGCCAGAGAGATTCGTGGTTGATGGGCCAGGACCAGTACAGCACAGGACCATCCCCCTGAATGGTCCCATCACCCCCGATCAGGTGGTAAAGATCGTGAACATCTGCATGGGAGAGCAGAAGCCGCTGGTGTCGGAGCTGAGGGATCGATCTACTCATCCCTTCGTTCCTCGACTCATAGACACCCTAGCCCCGCCAGGGTTGGGTATCCCAACGATAAAGGAATACGATGGCGAAGGAGATCCGGTTCGTCATGTCCAGAAGCACCTCATGGCGTGTCTAGGAAGAGCCCCGAATGAGGATATAGTGTGTACGCTGTTCCCGAACACACTTGGGGAAAGAGCCCTGACCTGGTTCTTTAGTCTGCCCCCAGGCTGCATCACTTGCTGGGCAGATATGCACGACCGGTTCATTCAGCAGTACCAGGGTCGTAGGCGTTTGCTGAAGAGCGTGAGGTCCCTGACCCAGGTAGTACAGAGGCCCGACGAATCGCTGGCACACTATTACCAGCGGTACACTGCAAGTGTGGCGGAGATTGATGAGGAAATCTCGGAGGGTGAGACCATCCGTATATTCATTCGGAACCTAACGGCCCCCTACGGTTCCGACCTAATGCACAGCGTGGCCGAGAAAGCCGTGTGGAATATGGAGGCACTACAGAAGAGGGTGAAGCGGCAAATCGATGTCCAGGAGTCAAAGATAGCCGCTGGAGAGCTGGAGCCCCCGAAGTCGAATAAGGGGAAGCAGTCGGTTAAACCTTTCGACGATCGTAAGTCAAAGGGCAAACCCGAGGGCAGTCGGGATTGAGGACGCTCTGGTCGGAAGGATGATAGGCGTCCTTTAAGGAAGGACAAGCGGGAGGATCTAGACATTCCTCTCAACTGCTCCATGGCGGAGGTACTAACGGTCATGGAACGACAAGGTATCTCTAGATACCCCCCGAAGAAGGAAGGAGAGTTTTTGGGATCCCGCACCGACCGCTACTGTCGATTCCATCGCGCGAATGGCCACGACACCAATCATTGTCGAGAGCTGAAGAAGGAAATCGAAAAGCTGATCCAGAAGGGAAAGCTCAAGGAGTTCGTCGGGGATAAGCGGTGTCGATCCCGCTCTCGGTCCCGATCGCGGTCCCGTTCCCGATCCCGCGATCGGTCCCCAAAGAAGAAGAGAACCGGCCCAGAGTCATCCGGTGCTCGTAAGGAGAGACGAGGCACTATCAATGTGATTCACGGAGGGTTTGCTGCTGGAGGTGATACTTCATCCTCTCGAGAGGTTTATGCCTCTAGAATCCCTACGGCGGTGGTACTGGGTAAGAGGTCCCGATCCTGGACCCTGAAGGAAGAAATGGTGATCTCCTTTTCATCGGAGGATCTCATAGGAGTGGAAACTCCGCACGATGATGCCTTGGTGGTAACCTTGGATGTAGATGGGTACGAGATGAAGCGAATTCTGATCGACGGAGGAAGCTCCTCCGATATTCTATTTATGGACGCGCTGGAGGCTATGGGAAAAACGAAGAAAGATCTGAAGGAGGCAAACTTCCCGATGGTCGGGTTCTCTGGTTCAACCTCCTACCCGCTAGGAGTAATCACCTTACCAGTGGAGTTTGGTAGTGGGTGGAAATCAGAAAGGAGGAACGTGGAGTTCGTGGTAGTTGATTCCGCGGGGACTTACAACGCGATTATCGGGAGAACCACTATCAACCCCCTGATGGCAGTTGCCTCGACAGTGCACCAGAAGATGAAGTTCCCAACCGACCACGGAGTCGGAGAAGTCAAGGGTGACCAGGTAGCTTCTCAAAAATTCTATGTTAACGCCACCCGGAGGAGGAGGCGAGAGGCCATGACTGTCCTCCAAACAGATACAGATCCCAGAGAGGAGTTTGGGCGTCCCGCCCCCATAGAAGATCTAAAGGAAATTGAGATCGACGGACCTCAGAGGAAGGTGAAAATCGGGTCTGCTCTGACTGAGGAGACAGCCCAAAAATTAATTGAGTTGCTGAAGGAGTTCAAGGAGCTGTTTGCCTGGTCCCCGAGCGATATGCCAGGAATCAGCCCTGATGTGATCGTACACGAGCTGAAGATAGATCCCGCGATCAAACCTATCACGCAGAAAAGGCGTCCGATGGGCACGGACAAGAAGATCGCGATCCAGCAGGAGGTGGGCAGGTTGCTCGATGCTGGGTTTATTAAAGAACTCCGATTCCAGACTTGGGTCTTTAATCCAGTGCTGGTGAAGAAGACTAACGGGAAATGGCGGATGTGTGTGGATTTCCGCGACCTAAATAAAGCCTGCCCGAAGGATTGTTACCCGCTCCCGAGAATCGACCAACTGGTGGATGCCACATCGGGACATGAGCTGTTGAGCTTCATGGATGCATATTCGGGCTACAACCAGATCAAGATGGCTAAGGAGGACGCTCCTCACACGGCGTTTTATGCAGACAGTGACATCTATCACTACGATGTCATGCCTTTCGGGTTAATCAATGCCGGGGCAACCTATCAGCGCATGGTGAATAATTTATTCGGAGATATGCTGGGAGAGACCATGGAAGCTTACGTGGATGACATGCTGGTGAAGTCCCGACAAGCTGAGGATCATGTGCACAACCTAGCCATGGCGTTTGAGCGGATGAGGCTTCATCAGGTTCGCTTAAACCCGACGAAATGCGCCTTCGGAGTCCACTCAGGAAAATTTTTGGGCTTTATGGTGAGCCAGAGAGGAATTGAGGTGAATCCGAGAAGCTGAGGGCGATTGAGGAGATGCAGTCTTCGATAAACCATCGGGAGGTACAAGTGCTGAACGGCCGACTAGCTGCAATGAATCGCTTCCTGTCCAAAGCTAGCGACCGATCAATGCCATTTTTTGAAGTCCTGAGGGCCAACAAGAAGTTTGAGTGGACCGACAAGTGTGAAGAAGCATTCCAAGCACTCAAGCAGCACCTTCGTACCCTCCCGCCGTTGGCGAAACCGGTTCCAAGCGAGCCGCTCTATCTTTACTTGGCTGTTTCTGAATTTGCCATTAGCTCTGTACTAGTGAAGGTTGTCGAGGGTAATCAAGTCCCCGTCTATTATGTAAGCAAGGCGTTTGCCAAGTCTGAATTAAATTATCCTGCCGTTGAGAAGTATCTCTTTGCGTTGATTACAACTGCTCGGAAGCTAAGGCCTTATTTCCACGCACACGAGATTACTGTGCTGACTAACCAGCCTTTGAAGCATTTTCTGAATCGACCGGATGCGTCGGGGAGATTAGTGAAATGGGCAGTAGAGCTTAGTGAGTTTCGCATACACTTTGCTCTGAGAACGGATATTAAGGGTCAGGCGTTGGCGGATTTCATAGCAGAATCTACAGCCCCCGATCTAGAAGAAGCGGGCTCTGTAGAGGGGGCAACCATGGAGGTCCCAACAGAAGAGCACCCAGAGAGGGCAGAGCAATCAGAACAGCCAAACGTGGGAAATACCTGGGAGATGTACACGGATGGCTCCTCGAGTTCAAACGGATCAGGAGCAGGCTTTTTGTTGATACCACCAGGTGGAGGTGAGCCGCTCCGATATGCCCTGGATTTAACATTCAAGGCCACAAACAACGAAGCAGAATATGAGGCTCTTATTACGGGCCTGAAAATTGCTAAAGGCACTGGAGTCGACCACTTGAGAGTGAAGTGTGACGCAGCCTTAATCGTGAACCAGGTTCAAGGGCGATACGAAGCGATGAGTCCGATAATGAAGAAGTACCTGCGCGAGGTACAAGCCCTGAAGGAGAGCTTTAAAAGCTTCGATATCGAGGCAATCCCGAGGGAGGAGAACGTAGAGGCAGACGCCTTGAGCAAATTTGCCCTGGGGGCACCCTCGAAAGAAGATCGGAAGGTGCACTTCTTGGAGAAGGTGATCTTGTCGACCACCGACCCGACACAGGTGTGTGCCGTTGACACGGGAACGGAGGAGGAGTCCACTTGGATGACCCCGATAGTCGCGTACCTGACTACGGGGGTAGTCCCCGATGACAAAGTAGCAGCCGAAAGGATACGTCGGATCGCGGCTAATTACGTGATGCTGGACAATCAGCTATACAAGAAGGGTTGGTTCTCGACTCCGTACTTGAAGTGTGTGGCAGAGCCCGACACAAATCGAATCCTGAAGGAGGTACATGAAGGGGTCGCGGCTTGTCATGAAGGGGCCCGATCCATTATGAGGAAAGCGCTGAACTTGGGCTATTATTGGCCTACGATGAGCAAGGAAGCAACGGCGTTGGTCCGATCCTGTGACGCGTGCCAGAGGTACGCCCCGAATATCGTGGCTCCGACCGCTAATCTGACATCCATCAAGAGCGCTTGGCCCTTCGCGCAATGGGGGATCGACTTGGTGGGACCTCTTCCACAAGCACAAGGTCAATGTAAGTATTTACTTGTAGCAATCGATTATTTTTCGAAATGGATAGAGGCAAAGGCATTGGCCAGAACGACGGGGAACCAGATCGTCAAGTTCCTCCAGACCCATATTGTGTACAGATACGGGATTCCTAAGGTGGTGATCAGCGACAATGGTCCGCCATTTAACGGCTCTCAGGTGAGGGAGTATCTGGAGGAGTTGAACATTGAGCATCGGACAGCTTCCGTACGACATGCTCAGACTAACGGTCAAGTGGAATCAGCCAACAAAATCGTGATGGATGGCCTGAAGAAGAGGGTCTATGCCTTGAAGGGCAAATGGCTGAACGAACTGGAAAACGTGCTTTGGGCTGTTAGAACAACACCCAAACGATCAACGGGGGAGACTCCGTTTGGCCTCGTTTATGGCACGGAGGCTGTCGCCCTCATGGAGGTAGCTGTGGCGTCCCATCGGATGAGATATTACGAGCCTCTGACGAATGATGAGATGAGACGTCTGGACTTAGACTTGCTCGAAGAGAAGAGGCGGGAAGCCGACGAAGTCCAAGCTCGAATGCGTTTGGCGACGGCCAGGTACTACAATCGGCGAGTAAAGTCCCGACAATTCTTCGTCGGGGAGCTGGTTTGGCGTCGCAACGAGTTTACCCTTTTGGATCGAATCAACAAGATGTCACCAAAATGGGAAGGACCTTATAAGGTCGTGGGGATGCCAGCTCCAAATGCGTACAAGTTGGAAGACCTCGATGGCAGAACGTTAAAGCATTCTTTTAGTGGCGAACACTTGAAGAAACACCATGCTTGATGAAAGTCGCCTTAAGTGGTGCGCGAAGAAAGTCGCCTTAAGTGGTGCCTGAAGAAAGTCGCCTTAAGTGGTGCCCGATAAAGTCGCCTTAAGTGGTGCCCGATGTAAAATCGCCTTAAGTGGTGTATGCTGTTTATCGTTTAATTCGATGTAAGCAAATTTTATGCCATCAATAAATAAAGAGGTTAGACTTGGTCCTTGTCGGCAAGATCGGCGGGAGCTGGGTCCACGGAGTCGGTAGCAGAAGGCTCCACAGGGTTGGCCTCGGGAGGATCGACTATTGGGGCATCTGTTGCGTCTTCGGCAATCGCGGGAGTACTCCCCCCATCACTCTCCTCGGAAAGAGCAAAGTATGTCTTCGCGAAGGGGGCGAAGGAAGGAGACTTGTCAAAATTGATGGCGTCGCCATACTCCAGGTGGAGCTCCTCAACCGCATTAAAGAGAGTGTTCTCCACCTCCGCGCCAAAGAACTTCATAGCATCAGCTTGAAAGTCCTCAGACCTCCGATAATCCTCCCGGCCCTTGGCCTCCGCCTCGACCAGCTGCGCAGGAACCCCCGCGACTTGCTCCTCTAGACCCTTCTTCTCGAGGACTAGCTTGTCCTCAGCAGCCTGCCGCTCCTGTCGCTCCTGCCTCAGGAGCCCCTCGAAGTCCCCGACCTGCTTTTGGAGGTCCTGAACCTTTTGAACAAGGGCGGCCTGCTCCTTGGCAAGTTTCCCCCGCGAAGACTTGGAGGCTGCAAGATCCTCCTTAAGCTTGTCGATGGCCGCCCGGTCCCGCTCCCGGGACTCATCATAAGCGATGAGGTACCCGAAAAGACGGTTGAAGTCCCCGAGCTCCTACAATAGAAGAAAGAAAAGTGTTAATAAACAAACAACCAGATTTACCAATGAAAAGGGAGAAGCGAAGTTTTACCTCTATCCGACGCAGGGACATCTCTCTGACATCCCGATGCATAGCAGTCCGATTCAGGGAAATCGGGTACCGCATGGTAGGCAGGATCGAGCCTGCCAGCAGATGCAGAGCCAGGTCCTGATGCTGGTCCCCTTGTCGGAGCTGGACTCCTTGCAGCGTTTGGATTGGAGTCCAGGGAGCATTCACTTGTGCGGGGTCGAAGGCCCTGTAGAAACTCCCATCGAGGGGGACAGGAGGAGGATCACGAATCGTGGAGGGGCACACCTCCGGTTCGACCCGGGCGGGGGAAGGAGTGAAGTTGTGGATGGGCGACGGCTGTCGCGGCTGTGGGGAAGATGAAGGGGGCAGTCCCTGAGAGGTTGGTTTCAAGGGGAACTGCCCCGTCCTCCGACGATGACGAAGGGAGCCACCCTCATCAGTCTCCTCGGAGGAGTCCAAGTTTTCCACCCGACGAAACTGTTCGCCGGTCGGGGTCTTCTCCCCAGTTGAGGGAGGCGCCCCTGTTGAAGACGGTGCACCCGCGGAAGCTTCCGCACCCGATGGAGCCCCTGAGCGACCTGCACCTAGAGGACGAGAGGCTTCAGAAATGTAGTCAGGAAGTTCATCAGGATTCTTACACCAAACAATACGTCGGGAGACATATTGATCCTTCCCGTGGTAGTGGTAGTAGCCCGCCTTCAGGACACGATGAGTTTCGCCTCGAAGGATTCGTCTGACGTCAGCAATACGGGCCTCCCTGGTTGAAGGAATCAAATCCTTCGGGACCATCCTCCTATATGATTTAATAGCGAGTCGGAGCTTTTTACCTTCTTCAGCATTCTGGACGTCGAAGAGTTGGTCCAGATCCACGCGCTTCCGCTTAGGTTGCTCCGCAGAAGGAGATCCCGACGGAGCAGCAGCCTTCTTGGCGGACTTCCTCTTCCGCGAGGGGCGGACGGCATCAGTCTCCCCCTGCTTAAGGAACAGATCGGTCAGCACAGATACCCTCTTGGCTGTAAACAGTAAACGAAAAAAGAGTTAGAAATTTACCCAGGGAACCATATTGGAGGGGCCGTCGAAAAGCTGCCCCCCAGAGATTATATCGAGGAGTCGGATCCCGGCGTTCACCAGGTCCCGCTCCACGAGGGAATTGGCGTCGAGGGGAGTGTAGGACTCCCCCCATCGGTAGAGCTGGATGAGTTGAAGAGTTTGGAAATCTTCGTCTGTATAGGTGTGGAAGGCAGGCGGAGAGTCTGCTTCCACCTCCCATCGGGGCCATGGGATCGAAGAGTGTTGAATGAAGAAGTAGCTCCTCTTCCAACCACTGTTGTCGGACCCCGTATCAACCAGGAGTCCCCGACCCTTGACCACCTTCCAGGTGTCATTGGTCTAGTTACACCGTCCAAGTTGTGCCTTGCTCCACTTCGGCATTTGGGGGTAGAAGGCGCAAACCCCCGCCTCGTTGCACTTCATCCCATAGAAGGTCCTGAAGAGCTTAAGGCTGTACACCCACCGCTGTCGGAAGCAGAGGACCTGGAAAGCATTCCACAGGCGAATGGCGTGCGGAGAGAAGGTGGTCGGATGAGTTTTATAATGCTGGCACATCTCGACCAGATTACCACAGAAGGGGAATCTGATTCCCGCTGATACTTGCCCCGTAGAGACAAATACCTCCCCTTTTCGGGGACGAGTAACCTCAAGGTTACCCGAGGGGCGAGGCCAGGGATACGGGAAACGAGGTTCCCAAGTAGAAGTGATGCACCCCTCTCGGAGAGCTGCATCATAAGCAGTGTTGGAGATTTAATTCAGGGCATAATCAAAGTTGAAGGGCTTTCTCCCCTCAGAGCTGGATCCGCTGTCTGAAAAGTAGCAATGGCAAGGAAGGCACAGTGGGATTTTCGGAAAGCTGTAAACAAGGAAGACATGAACGAACAATAGAGAAGAGACCCTTACCAGACATGGCGATTGGAGGTTGAAGGAATGAACTTGGCGTTGCCGGAAAGATGACCGGAGAAACTCTGAGATCTTCGGAATTGCAGGGCTTGAATTCGCAGAGAAGTTGCAGAGAGCTTTTGAGAATTCGGAAACGGTAAAAGTTAAACTGTGCCCATGGCTAGGGTTTTATAGGCGAAGAGGACAGTTGAAGGGACACTTCGATCCGAGTCGTCGAAGTTGAAGAGTTTTAATCTGGACCGTTGAGATGGAACGTGCAGAAGGGTAACGGGCGTAATGATGAAACGGCCTGAAAAGCACTTTTCAGAAAATACAGGCGCGAAAAATCAGGCACGAGTACAGAGGACGTCGCATCACTAGCTGCTGCATTTAATGAACCGGGGAATCGAAAAGTCCCCTCAGATTTGGCAGTTATCCACAAAGCATCGAGGAAACGTGAAGGAGAAGACTAGTATTGAGTGACTGCGCCAAGACAAAGATCTCCGATTCCAATATCGGGAGGTCGGAAGTTGAAAGACACGACGAACTAAAAGTACCTCATGTCTTGGGGGCAAATGATGGGTTCGAGTATAGCCGTTAGGCCCTTTAACGGCGAGGAAACGACAAATAGGCCCGGTGGGCCCTAAACGAAGGCCTAGATGGCCCAGGCAAAGGATCCCGACGAAGGGAACCCGAGGATGAGAGGTCCCGACAGAGTCGGACCTGACCAGCGAGCTAAACGCTCCCGACGAATTGCCTCTGAGTAGGCCCCGATGATGAATCCCTGAGAACAATAGGCTCTGTCACGATGACGAGGGGCCCCGAGCGGTGACACAACGAGATAACTCTGGAGTCCCCGATGTTAGTTGGGACTCGTTATCAGAGGATAAGGCCGAGATACGCGGGGCGTGGCCGGGATACGCGGAACGTGGTTAAGATACACGGAGCGTGGCCGAGATACACGGGGCGTGGCCAAGATAAGCGAGATCATGGCCTAGATAGGCGGGATCGTGCCCGAGATACGCGGAATACGGGCTAACCACCCCCAACGGTTCACCAGGTAACTGAGGTACCTCTTCGCCTATAAAAAGGCAGAGGTGACCTCAGATCAATTACTTTGAAATACTTACTTGAGATTACTGCTTGCCGGTCCGTACGAGATACTCATTTAAGCATCGGAGAGGGATTCTGGGTCACCGCCCGGTCCATCCCCTCTTGCAGGATTGTGTGGAGCGAAGGAGCTAGGATCGCCGTTAAAGTCCGTACCGGAGTTCCACCGTGATTCAACATGCTTCGTAACATGCTTCGTAAGAGTACTACATAACGTGTTCAATGGGTATATTTAAATCTCAATCATGGGACTTGAAAGAATTTGGATTGGAAAATCAGACATATTGTAAGAATGATTTGTTGATGTTGTCAGATTTCTGTGCTGCCACGTGTAAGGAAAAAAAACGACCTGTATCTATGGCTAAACAAATAATTTCTGTGTTAAGTTAAATTTTAAGCTTTCTATATACACCAGTATTTCGTAAATTGAAGTTGCAATGATGAAGTTATGACCATTTAAAATTGGTTCTTCAATCTGTTTGGTGTTGTTGCAATTCTAGTCATATTCGTTTTAAGGTCATAATCTGGTCCGTCACAGTTGGATTTGATCCGAAAAGATTATAGGATATTTAACTATGTTACTTAAGATTTCAATTGGTATAAGAATCGCTGAAAACCGAGCTACATGTAAAAAGTTCTGAACTTTAGAAGTTGCCCTTTCAAATATGTTTGGTCATTTTGGATAGTTTTGTTTGATGACGAAAACGACCTAATTTCAGTTTTTTTTTTTTGGAAAACGAATTGTGTAGACTTAAATTATATTGAATAAGCTCTTCATGGACATAAATATCGCTTATAACGGACTTGTACCGATGAAGTTAAGATATTTTAAAGTTAAATATCGCTTATAACGGACGTCAATCTGAAATTCTGCAGTAAACACGTACAGTAGCTTTTGGAGACTCATTCGGGTGAACCAGACATCTGATTAACGCACTATTTGCACTATTGGGACCGTGAATGAATGAGATATCTCTAGTGATTTATTCAGAATTTTAAAGGATGTTTAGGTTGGTCAAATATGTGGTAAACTAAGCTTGACTTGGATTACTTACGGTGGTTGTGAATGATTTGATTATGAAGTATAGTTGAGTGTGCGGTCACGATTGAGATATATTTACATCAAGAGTTACATTATTATATATTTTTCAGCATTATAGGAATTTCGATGATTTTGATCTACGTTATGGTTACAAGTTCGGGGCCTAGTGCGGGGTGGTAGTATTTTTTATTAAGTGTTTGAGGTAAGTAATCCGACCCATATTTCTACTTTTATAAACACTCACGAACGAGTTTTTGCATATAAAGTTTCATCCTTTTAAAAAGGAGGATCCAGTATTGAAAATCTGCATTAGATTATGATTTTATATGAAAGTGTTTTGATGTGTAACAGTTTGACGAAATGCGTTTTATTTAAATATAATTAATCATATTGTTTATGGTGATTATGTTATTAAATGTTATTTGATAAGAAAGCGTCTCATGTAAATAGATGATTGGATATTTATATATTTATGTAATTTGGATTAAGATTTGTTTGAATGATACGTTTGTTTTGGTTCAACGTCAACTACGCAAGACAACGTATCGATACGGTAAATGATCATATGTTAGAATGATATGCCAGCCCGACCCAGCGGCAGATTTGGTGATTCCTCAACCAGCGGGAGAATGCTGAGTTTGTTAGGTCAAAGAGGCATAGCACGTGAGCCATCCCAGTTATGTTTTAAAAGTGTTTTTTATATGTTTTTAAATCTGTCTATTATTCGTTTTAGTTCGTTTATGAAATCATTTTCAAAGTCTTGATTTAATCAGCATAATTAATAAATGATGCATCAAAGTTTTGTTTGATTTATATTGATAAGAAATATATTTCAAATGATACTTGTTTCGGAAGGTTTAATGTTAGGATTATTTACTAAGTTGTTCCCGCAAACTAACCTCCAAATCAATCCACAGTTTCAAAATAGTATACATTATCAATTGTGGATTTTGAAAGTAGAGAAGGAACAAGACGGTTGAGTTATCAGAGTGCACAGCAGAAACTTCTTCAGGAATCTATCTTTATTTTTAGCTGGTATATGTTTATGGATGATATTTTGGGTATACGAGTTTACGGTTTGAGAAAGTTGGACTCAGATATTTATTGTACTTATTGGATAATTACCCCTAACTTCTAGGGTAGATTTTGGGGCGTGTAATCTTTTATTTGAGAGAAAGCTTCAATTCTAGAAAATGTGGTTTTACTGTGGATTGTGCCTGACTCGCAACAAAGAAAGACATAAATTAATGACTATGGATATACCCCCGATTGCGATATTGATGAACTGATTTGATAACAAAAAGACTCAATTACGAGCCAAACAGGATGAGGAATTCGACTAAATTTTCGAGATAAAATTACATCTAGGAATTTACACGCACAGATACACTGTCCGGGTGGGATTACCACACCAGACCACACCGTGTGGATCAATTTGATCCGCACATTCCAGATCGACCGATCAGACCAATATTGGTACACATGGATCCGACCGTGTAGACCGCTTGGTCCACACGGTCCACACCGTACGTGCATTCTTCCACCCAGAGCCTTTTGATGTCCTGGAAACCCGACCCCCCTTGGGGTACGTGAGAAGACGACTTACACTACACAATACCGGTATTTATGGGAAGAACAACTCAAACCTCTACATCAACATTTAAACCCCTCAGTTTCTATACAAGCTTATCATAGCTTGTCCGCGGTTAACAAGGTAATTGTCCTGGAATAACACTATTTCGTACAAGATTAGCTCCTATCCGAGAATAAGGGCCTAAATCTATATAAATAATCGATTATACTTTACGTTTGAGTGTTAGCCATTCTCTCTCTACACTTAAACTCTTACTTTCCCTCTCTACATACAGGAGCTAACTTAAGCATCATGGTGGGTTTATCGGGTCTCAGACTGGTCTTCCCCTTCTTGCAGGGCATTTCAAGGCAACGAGTGGATGTCACAAAGCTACGTAGGTAAAAAAAAAGAAAGAAGAACGGAGCTTGAAACACAAGATCCATCATTGGTGCCGTATAGTTTGATACGAACAAAATTTGTGGCTTATTACCTAAGATCGATGGCTACAAGTAGGAGCCCCCAAGGAAGTCAAATTGGTGGATTCTAGTGAACAGGCCCATCTACAAACCGACCACTGCAGGATGAACAAGCACCTATGAGCGTAAACATAAGGGAGCACCCAGTGGTGGAAGAAGTTGATTCAGTACCCCCACCTCAGGCTCAGCCCCAACCACAACAAACGATGCACACCCTAGTGCGGGAAACCAACCACAGAATTCAGGTCACCCCTGAATTGCTCGCTTCTCTGGACGAATTTACTAGAGAGTGATGGGTTCCGATGTAATCGTTAGCCCTGTTAACAACCAATAAACGGCGAGTAAGCCCAGTGGGCCTCGTAAAAGACCTGGAAGGTCCAGAAGCCCGGTATGAAGGGTCCTGACGAGATCGGTCCCAATATATGAGCTGAATGCTCCCGACGAGAAGCCTCTGAGTAGGCCCCGATATGCCCTTTGAGAAGGCCCCGATAAGAAAGCCCCGAGAAAGCTGGCCCTGTCCCGTGGGACGAGGGGTCCAGGGTGGTGACCTAGAATGAGATAACTCTGGAGTCCCCGATATGGATTGGGACTTGCGATCAGAGGATAAGACCAAGAAACCCGCCTACTAAATAGGGTAGTGGGGAAACAGTTGAGATACAGATAAACTCCCCCGAGATACGCAGGGCGTGCCCGAGATACGCGGAGCGTGGGCGAGATACGCGGAGCGTGGGGCGAGATACACGGAATCCCGAACGAGATATACGGAACGTGGGCAAAACTGCCAGGCGCAGTTACAGGTAACTGAGGTAACTTCCCCTCCTATATAAAGGAGGAAGTTACCTCAGAAAACACACATTCTAATACGAACTTAGATTACTGCTATCACCCCATCGTTCATACTCTCATTTAAGCATCGGAGAGGGATTCTGGGTCACCACCCAGGTCATCCCCTTTTGCAGGATTACGCGGAGCCCAGGAGTTCAAGCTTTCCGTCAAGAACGTAACGGAGCTTCGACCGTGATCCAACATTGGCGCCGTCTGTGGGAATCTAATGAAAAGTCACAATAGTTTCTACTAGATCGATGGCTGGTGGTGGCAAGAAGAGACAAGTCCAGGCTGGCAGTTCTCGCCCTGCTGGAACTGTGAATTCCGCGTTGCCAGAACATGCTGCTGAACAAGGTGAGCACCCTGCTGTTTCTCAGACAGGGGGGCATGGTGAAGATCATGAGGTCTCAGTCCGAGACACGGCGGTGAATAGGGAGGATATCCCGAGAAGGGAGGTGGATGCTCCTCCAAATCCGGTGGTGCACAGAGAAGAAATCCTGCGGAGGGAGGTAGGTGCTTCCTCAAACTCGGAGTTGGCTAAGGCAGTAGCGGATGCTATGCCCATGTTCTTGGCGGCCATGGAGGCTTTGCTGGACAAGAGAGAGGCTGCCAAGAGGGGAGAACAGTTACCTCCACGGGAGGAGTTGCCCCCACCTCCTCCGAGGGAGGTTCAAGAAGAACAGGAGGTTCAGCCCAGGAATAAGGGTAAGGAGCCAGTGCACTCGGAAAAGTTCGTGGTTGATGGTCCCGGACCGGTGCAACACATGACCATTCCCCTGAATGGCCCCAACACCCCCGACCAGGTGGTGAAAATCGTCAACATCTGCATGGGCGACCAGAAGCATATGACATCAGAGCTGAGGGACCGATCTACTCATCCTTTTGTTCCACGGCTGCTAGATACTGTCGCCCCGCCAGGGCTAGGTATTCCGACCATCAAGGAGTACGATGGTGATGGGGACCCGGTTCGCCATGTTCAGAGGCATGTCCAGGCCTGTATGGGTAGGACCGCGAATGATGACCTCGTGTGTTCGCTGTTCCCGATCACCTTGGGAGAAAGGGCCATGACATGGTTTTTCAGCCTACCGCCGGGAAGTATTACTTGTTGGGCTGATATGCACGACCGCTTCATCAAGCAGTATCAGGGTCGTAGGCGTCTCCTGAAGAGCGTGAGGTCTTTGACCCAGGTGGTGCAGAGATCTGATGAGTCGTTGGCATATTATTACCAACGGTTCACTGCTAGTGCCTCGGAGATTGATGAGGAGATATCGGAGGGAGAGACCATCCGCACCTTCCTTCGGAACCTAACTGCTCCGTATGGTTCCGATCTGATGCACAGTGTGGCCGCGAAGGCTGTGTGGAGTATGGAAGCCCTGCAAGCGAGGGTGAAGCAGCAAATCGACGTGCAAGAGTCGAAGATTGCTGCCGGAGAGGAAGGCCCTCGTCCAAGTTGTCGGATGATCGCAAAGGGAGCGACAAATCGGAGGGAAGTAGGAGCCGTGGTCGCCCCGATAGAAGAGAGGACAAGCGTCCTCCGAGGAAGAATAACCGAGTGGGTCGTAATGTTCCCCTCAACAGTTCGATGACCTCCGTGCTAGCAGTGATGGATCGGCAGGGTCTCGCCCGATACCCCCCGAGGAAAGAGGGCGAATTCTTGGGAGGTCGCTCTGATCGTTACTGTCGGTACCACCGAGCTAATGGTCACGACACAGATAACTGTCGGGAGCTGAAGAAGGAGATAGAGAAGCTGATCCAGAAGGGGAAGCTCAAGGAGTTTGTTGGTAGGGGACGGTGCCGATCCCGTTCCAAGACTCGATCGCGGTCTCGTTCCAAGTCCCGCGATCGATCCCCAAAGAAGAAGAAGGTTGAGCCGGAATCCTCCGGCGCCCGTAAGGAGAGGCGGGGAACCATTAACGTCATTCACGGAGGAATGGCGGCGGGAAGTGATACCTCCGCTTCTCGGGAGAATTATGCTTCCCGCATTTCTGCTGTTGTGGTGCTAGGAAAGAGGTCCCGATCGTGGACTGTAAAGGAGGAAATGGTGATATCTTTCTCAGCGGAGGACCTGATAGGCGTGGAGAGCCCCCATGATGACGCCTTGGTCGTGACCTTGGATGTGGATGGATTCGAGATGAAGTGGATCCTGATAGATGGAGGGAGCTCCTCCGATATTCTGTTCATGGACGCCTTGGAAGCCATGGGAAAGACGAAGAAAGACCTGATGCAAGTGAACTTCCCGATGGTGGGATTCTCCGGTTCTACTTCCTATTCATTGGTAATGATTACCTTGCCGGTGGAGTTCGGTAGTGGATGGAAAGTGGAAAGGCGGAACGTGGATTTCGTCGTGGTAGAGTCTGCGGGGACGTACAACGCTATCATCGGGAGGACCACCATCAATCCTCTCATAGCAGTCGCCTCGACCGTCCACCAGAAAATGAAGTTCCCGACTGACAATGGAGTTGGGGAGGTCAAGGGTGACCAGGTGGCATCCAGAAGGTCTTATGTTAACGCCACTCGAAGAAGAAGGAGGGAAGCCATGGCTGTCCTTCAGACTGACGCCGATCCTCGAGAGGAGTTTGGGCGTCCCGCCCCCATGGAGGATCTGAAAGAGGTCGAGGTTGACGGACCTCGGAGAAAGGTGAAGATCGGGTCTGCTTTATCGGAGGAAAGAGCCCGAGAATATCGAGCTCCTGAAGGAGTTCAAGGAGCTGTTTGCCTGGTCCCCGAGCGATATGCCAGGTATCAGCCCCGACGTGATAGTGTATGAGCTGAAGATCGATCCCGCGATCAAGCCTATCGCGCAGAAGAGGCATCCGATGGGCGCGGATAAGAGGATCGCGATCCAGCAGGAGGTGGGCAGACTGCTCGATGCTGGGTTCATCAAGGAGCTCCGATTCCAGACTTGGGTCGCTAACCCAGTCCTGGTGAGGAAGAGTAATGGGAAGTGGCGGATGTGTGTCGATTTCCGTGACTTGAACAAGGCTTGCCCAAAAGACTGCTATCCGCTCCCGAGAATCGACTAGTTGGTGGATGCCACGTCGGGACATGAGCTGCTGAGCTTCATGGGTGCTTATTCCGGTTACAACCAGATCAAGATGGCGAAGGAGGATGCCCCCCACACAGCCTTCTATGCTGATAGTGATGTCTATCACTACGACGTTATGCCTTTCGGGCTGATCAATGCTGGAGAAACTTATCAGAGGATGGTGAACAAGTTGTTCGGGGA
Source organism: Clarkia xantiana subsp. parviflora (assembly GCA_036873135.1). Taxonomy (NCBI): domain Eukaryota; kingdom Viridiplantae; phylum Streptophyta; class Magnoliopsida; order Myrtales; family Onagraceae; genus Clarkia; species Clarkia xantiana. The sequence continues at coordinate 18,494,197 of JAPTYO010000001.1, forward strand.
CATGCTGGGAAAGACCATGGAGGCTTATGTGGATGACATGTTGGTGAAGTCCCGACAGGCAGGAGACCATGTCCGCAACTTGGCGGCGGCGTTTGAGCGGATGAAGTTTCATCAGGTTCGTTTGAACCCGGACAAATGTGCTTTCGGAGTGAGCTCGGGGAAATTCCTGGGATTTATGGTGAGCCAAAGAGGAATCGAGGTGAATCCTTAGAAGCTGAGAGCAATCGAGGAGATGCAGTCTCCGAAAACCCATCGGGAGGTCCAGGTGCTGAATGGATGATTAGCCGCGATGAATCGTTTCCTATCCAAGGCGAGTGACCGAGCCATGCCATTTTTTGATGTGCTAAGGGCCCACAAGAAGTTTGAATGGCCCGACAAGTGCGAGGAGGCATTCCAAGCACTTAAGCAACACCTACGTAGTCTCCCGCCGTTGGCGAAGCCGGTTCCAGGCGAGCCGCTTTATCTCTATTTGGCTGTTTCTGAAGTTGCCGTTAGTTCTGTTTTGATAAAGATTGTCAAGGGCAACCAGGTTCCTGTTTATTATGTAAGCAAGGCGTTTGCCAAATCTGAAATGAATTATCCCGCTATTGAGAAGTATCTCTTTGCGTTGATTGTTGCTGCTCGAAAGCTACGGCCTTACTTCCATGCCCACGAAGTTACGGTGTTAACTAATCAGCCCTTGAAGCACTTTTTGAACCGACCGGAGGCGTCAGGGAGATTGGTGAAATAGGCAATCGAGCTTACGGAGTTCCATATCCATTTTGCTCCGAGAACGGCTATTAAGGGCCAGACATTGGCAGATTTTATAGCAGAGTCTACAGCACCCGATTTGGAAGAAGCAGGTCCTGTAGAGGGGGCAACCATGGAGGTCCCGATAGCAGAACAGCCAGAACAGCCAAATGAGGAGAACACCTGGGAGATGTACACTGATGGTTCATCAAGTGTAGAAGGATCGGGGGCAGGATTTGTGTTGATACCGCCCGGTGGAGGCGAGCCCCTGCGATATGCCTTGGCCCTGATGTTTAGGGCCACCAACAATGAAGCTGAGTATGAGGCTCTCATCACGGGCCTTAAAATCGCCAAAGGTACGGGAGTTGATCATTTAAAGGTGAAGTGTGATGCTAGCCTAATCGTGAATCAAGTCCAAGGGAATTACGAGGCGAAGAGCCTGACAATGAGGAAATATTTGCACGAGGTGCAGACTTTGAAGGGAAGCTTCAAAAGCTTCGACATTGAGGCAATCCCGAGGGAAGAAAACGCGGAGGCAGACGCCTTAAGCAAGTTTGCCCTGGGAGTGGCCCCCGAGGAGAATCGGAAGGTGCACTTTCTGGAGAGGGTAATTATCTTAACCATTGATCCGTCGGAAGTATGCGCTATTGAAGCAGGATCGGAGGAAGAAGAGAAACCCACTTGGATGACCCCAATAGTCACATACCTGACTACGGGGGCACTCCCCGACGATGAAGTGGCAGCTGTCAGGTTGCGTCGAATCGTGAGCAACTACGTGATGGTGGACAACCAGTTATACAAGAGGGGGCACGTAAAGCCTTTTCTGAAATGTGTGGCGGAGCCTGATACGAATCGGATCCTGAGAGAGTTGCATGAAGGAGTCGCGGCCTGTCATGAAGGGGCCCGATCCATTGTGAGGAAAGCATTGAATCTGGGCTACTATTGGCCTTCGATGAACAAGGAAGCGACATCGATGGTCCAATCTTGTGATGCATGCCAGAGGTACGCTCCGAATATCGTGGCTCCTGCCGCGGACTTGATGTCCATCAGGAGTGCTTGGCTCTTCGCGCAGTGGGGCATTGACTTGGTGGGACCCCTTCCACAAGCCAAAGGTCAGTGCAAGTATTTACTCGTAGCCATTGATTACTTTTCGAAGTGGATAGAGGCTAAGGCGTTGGCCAAGACGACGGGGCAGCAGATCCTCAAATTTCTCCAGACTCAGATCATATCCCGGTATGGGGTTCCTCGAGTGTTGATCAGCGATAATGGCCCTTCGTTTAATGGGGCTCAGTTGAAGGAGTATCTGGAGGAATTGAACATCGAGCATCGGACAGCTTCCGTCCACCATGCTCAGACTAATGGCCAAGTCGAATCAGCCAACAAGATCGTGATGGATGGCTTGAAGAAGAGAGTCTACGCCTTGCAGGGTCATTGGCTAGATGAGCTTGAAAACGTGCTGTAGGCTGTTAGAACAACACCCAAGCAATCGACGGGGGAGACTCCGTTTGGCCTTGTTTATGGCACGGAGGCAGTTGCTCCCGTGGAGATAGCGGTGGCGTCCCATCGCAGGAGGTATTATGAGCCTCTGACGAATGAAGAAATGAGACGTCTGGACTTGGACCTGCTCGAGGAGAAAAGGTGGAAGGCTGATGAAGTTCAGGCTCGGATGCGTCTGGCAACAGCCAGGTACTATAATCGGCGGGTCAAGTCCCGACAATTCTTCGTTGGAGAACTTGTTTGGCGGAGGAATGAGTTCGTCCATCAAGATCGAATCAACAAGCTATCACCGAAATGGGAGGGACCTTACAAGATTGTAGGGATGTCAGCCCCGAATGTGTACAAGCTAGAAGACCTTGACGGCAAGACGTTGAAACATTCCTTCAGTGGCGCACACTTGAAGAAGTATCATGTTTGATCCTAAGTCGCCTTAAGAGGTGCGTGATGTTAAGTCGCCGCGAATGGCGCAAGTTATCTATCGATCCGATGTAAGCAAAGCTTTGAGTTATTAATGAATAAAAGAAGTTGCTTCCGATCAAATTGCTTTTAGATCTATTCTAACTGTTAGTAAGTCGTCCTAAAGGACGCGATAAAAGCCTTCCGAGGTACGACCAAAAGCCTTCCGAGGTACGAGTAAGACGTCCTGAAGGACGCGACACAAGCCATACGAGGTACGATTAAGTCGCCTTTATGGCGCGATAAAAAGCCTTTCGAGGTATGGACAAAAGCCTTACGGGGTATGAGTAAGTTGTCTTTATGATGCAACCAATAGCCAAGGTATGAAAAAGCCCTAACGGGTCCGCATAAGTCGTCTATATGATGCAGCAAAAATCCCTAAGGGGTACGATTAAGTCGTCTGGAATGACGCGATAAAAGCCCTAAGGGGTACGATTAAGTCGTCTAGAATGACGCGATAAAGAGCCTTAAAGGGTGCGAAAAAATCATCTTAAGTGATGTGTGAAATTGCCTTGAATGGCATGGACGAGAAACCTTAAGTGGTGAAGTCCCGAGTAAAGCATCGGAAGGATGTATGAAGTCATCTTAAGTGATGCATCGGAACGTTTTAAGTAACGAGTCTAAGTCGCTTTAAGTAGTGCAATAATGATCAAGACTAAAGTAGATGAAAGGAATTTTTATAAGGGCTCGAAGGCCTAAAGGTTCCGATACAAGGAGGATACAAAGAGGAAAGTACAAGGACTTAGAAAATAAAGCATTAAGCCTGGTCCTTGTTGGAAGTTGGGTCCTCAGCAACTTTGGAGGGAGCAGGATTCGAGGGGGCCTGGGCAGAAGGCTCCGCAGTCTGTGGAGTCGGGTCCGCGGCACCTGCAGGGGGATCGGCCTCATCACTCTCCGCGGGGAGGCTGAAGTATTTCTCCACGATAGGGGCGAGGGTCTCGGATTTCTTGAAGTCGATGGAATCCTCGTATGCCGTGTAAAGTTCCTCGACGGCATTGAACAGAACGTTCTCCACCTCGGTTTTGCAGAACCCCACGGCATCCGCCTTGAAATCATCAGAGTTCCGATACTCCTCGCGGCCCTCCTCGCGACCCTTATGGTGACCCTCCTCGCGACCTTGAGCCTTCGCCTCAGCCAGCCTAGCAGGAAATTCAGCTTTCTCGGCCTCAAGTCCCGCCTTAGCTTCCTCGAGAATGTTCTTCTCGAGGACGAGTTGCCTCTTCTCCGCCTCGTGCCGCTGCTGTTCTTCCTCGAGCATCCTCCGCTCCCGACGCAGCACGGCTTCATGATCATGGACCTGCTTTTGCAAGTCCTTAGCCTTCTGGCCGAGGAGGGACTGCTCCTTGGCTATCTTCTCCCTTGCCACCACAGCGCAGGCAAGGTCCTCCTGGAGCTTGGCCAAGGCTTTGGGGTCCGACCTGGCCTGCTCTTCCTCCAAAGCACCCTTCAGAGCCAGGATGTAACCAAAGCAGCGCTGTTGGTTCGCAGTTTCCTAAGGCAAAAGGAAAAGAGATTAAGGTCCGATAATTGAAGGCAAGAACAACAAAGGAAAGAACAAAAGCGAGAGTAAAGTTTTACCTCCATCCGACGGATAGCCATGTCGTGAAGGTCTTCCTCGATATCCTCCCGTGCCAAGGAGATCGGGCGTCTCAAGGCTGGTGGAATTGACCCTGCCAGCAGATGCAGGGCCAATTCTGGCTGAAGGTCTCCCCGATGGAGTGGGACCCCGATGCAGAGACTCGATCGGGTTCCAGGGAACCGTCTCTTGATCGGGGGTGTAAACCTTGTAAAGGTTCCCATCCACGGGGAGAGGAGGGATGACCTTGGAAGCCTCAGTCGGAGGCTCGGGAGTGGGAGAGCGGAACTCCAGGGGAGGACTCCGAGACACGTCCTCCACAGTTGGCCTCAGGATGCTTCGACCTGGCCTTTGGCGGGGAATCAAGCCGCCTTCAGTTGGCTCCTCGGAGGAGGGAGAAGCCTCCAAGTTAGTCACCCGACGGAACTGAGCTTCCGTCGGGGCATCCTCAGTCATTGGCTCTTGTGGAGTGGCAGCCTTCGTCGGAGTAAGAGGCTCCGATGGACCTGCGGTTGCGGGACGAATGAAGTCAGGAAGAGTATTATTTGGGCACCAGATGATTTGGCGCGGGACATGTTGGTCCTTTCCAAAGAAGTTATAGTATCCCGCCTTGAGGACGCGGGGGGTTTCCCCTCGAAGTATATATTTGATTTCTCAGACCCGCGACTCCCGGTCAGCAGGGATAAATTCCTCGGGAACCAACCTCCTATATTTCTTAATAGCGTGGCGAACGCGCTTACCTTCCTCGGCAGTAGTGACACCGAATGCTTGGTCCACCTCTTCTCTTCTGGCCCGCTTGGCCATCCCGACCTGCTCCTCAGTCGGAGGAGCAGCAGAAGAGGAGGCTCCCCTCTTCAGGGACTTCCGCTTTCGCTTGGAGCCACCCTGGACAGCATCGGTCTCCCCCTGCTTCAACACGAGATGGGTCAGCAGAGATGCCTTCTTGGCTGCAAAAATGAAAAATAAAAAGCCCAGATAACCAAATTCTCGGAAATGGAATCGAGGAGTTGGACTCCGATCTGGATCAGGTCCCCCTCCACGAGCTTGTTGGCGTCAAGGGGAGTGAAGGACTCCCCCCAACGGTAAAGCTGGACCAGCTGAAGAGTGTTGAAGTCATCCTCGGTGTAGACTTCAAACTTGGGGGCAGGGTCCGCCACAACCTCCCATCGGGGCCATGGGATAGAGCTGTTATGGACGAAGAAGTAATACTTCTTCCATCCGCTATTGTCGGACCCTGAGTCACGAATGAGCCCCCGATCCTTGTTAAACTTCCAGGTCTCGCCATCCCAGCCGAACCGAGAAAGCTGCTCCCTGGTCCATTTGGGGAGTCGGGGAGTGAAGGAGCAGACGCCAGCCTTGTTACACTTCATCCCGTAGAAGGTGCGGAAGAGCAGCAAGCTGTACGTCCATTGTTGGCGGAGGCACAGAACCTGGAAGGCATTCCACACGCGGATAGCGTGTGGAGAGAAGGTGGATGGATGCGTCTGATAGAAGTTACACATCTCAACCAGATTCCCGCAGAAGGGGAATCGGATCCCGGCGTTTATCTGCCCCGTGGAGACAAACACCTCTCCTTCTTGAGGACGCGTAACAATGTGTTTTCTCCTGGTGGTTGGCTGGGATTCATAGGGAAAGCGGGGTTCCCAGGCTGAAGTAATGCAGCCTTCCCGGAGAGCAACCTCGTACAAGGTCTCTGAGATTTCGTTAGTGGCAAGCTCAAAGATAAAGGGGTTCCTTCCTCCGGAACTGGCCTCGTCTAAAAACGGCCATAACAGGAAAACTCAGGAAAGGAAAAGCAGACAAATTCAGTAAATCATAGAAGCAGAGAAGGAAACCTTACCAGACATAGTAGATGGTTGATCGGAGAAGACGAAGAAAGATCTTGACGGCTGAAGGCCTTGGATCACCGGAAAATCAGACGAAACTTGGAGAAAAAGCTTCGAGGTTTGACAATGGTAGAATTCGCAGAAATCAGAACGGCAAGGAAGAAGTGAATAGGGCCAAGGTTTTGGCTTTTATAGGCAAAAGAACAGCTGGACAGACTCAAATCTGGACCGTTGAAGATGAAACGACTCAATCTGGATCGCCGAGATTACAGGGGACAGTACGGAAGAGACGTTAGTGACGTCATATTGCTTTTTCAGAAAGTAACAGTCACGCCGGCTTAGGCGTCGTTTCATTATCCCTAGCATTTAATGATGCAGTAACCGAGGAGTCTCCTCGGATTTGGCAACTGTCCTTGGAGTCTGAGGAATTGTGAGTGAGAAGCTCTGCTATTCAAGAATTGTACCCAAGGTAAAAGCCTCCGATGGTGATATCAGAAGGTCTGAAGATGAAAGCCTCCGATGGTAATATCGGGAGGTCTGAAGATAAAAGCCTTCGACGATGAGGTCGGGAGGTCTGAAATTGGAAGACACGACGGACTGCAAGTCCCCCATGTCTTGGGGGCAAATGATGGGTTCCGATGTAATCGTTAGACCTGTTAACAGCCAATAAACGACGAGTAAGCCCAGTGGGCCTCGTAAAAGACCTGGAAGGTCCAGAAGCCCTGTATGAACGGTCCTGACGTGATCAGTCCCAATATATGAGCTGAATGCTCCCGACGAGAAGCCTCTGAGTAGGCCCCGATATGCCCTTTGAGAAGGCCCCGATAAGAAAGCCCCGAGAAAGTTGGCCCTGTCCCATGGGACGAGGGGTCCTGGGTGGTGACCTAGAATGAGATAACTCTGGAGTCCCCGATATGGATTGGGACTTGTGATCAGAGGATAAGACCAAGAAACCCGCCTACTAAATAGGGTAGTGGGGAAACGGTTGAGATACAGATAAACTCCCCCGAGATACGCAGGGCGTGCTCGAGATACGCGGAGCGTTGGGCGAGATACACGGAATCCCGAACGAGATATACGGAACGTGGGCAAAACTGCCAAGTGCGGTTACAGGTAACTGAGGTAACTTCCCCTCCTATATAAAGGAGGAAGTTACCTCAGAAAACACACATTCTAATACGAACTTAGATTACTGCTATCACCCCATCGTTCATACTCTCATTTAAGCATCGGAGAGGGATTCTGGGTCACCACCCAGGTCATCCCCTTTTGCAGGATTACGCGGAGCCTAGGAGTTCAAGCTTTCCGTCAAAAAAGTAACGGATCTTCGACCGTGATCCAACAGAGAGAAGAGACTATATGCTCAGATGGGATATAGAGCACCACTGGCACGCAACATCTCCGCCCCTTTCACAAATGTTGGTAAGAAAAAGTTGGGCGCCTCCACCAGATGTAAGCTTCCAGCAGACCTGTCAAGCATACCTCAATCAATGTTACGCTCCACCACCACGTTAAGAAGCTAAAGCACAACCACATTTGTGTTAACGGTGGAACTAGCGGAGGCAATTGTGGCGAAGAAGATCAATGAATCTAAAGGGAGGGTAATTCACAAGTCATCACGAACATAATCGCACTACACCATACTATAATGGTGCAGTTTACCATATTTAAAAATTGATTGACCACGGGTTCTTGGCGTCATGCGTCACGTGCCTCAAGCATGCTTCTAGATCCTTGTTGTTGTATGTCTTCTCTATTCCTTCTCGAAACCTGCAAGAGGGGCGAGCCGAGAGTGTGTCGGCAAACCATCTACGATGGTTAAGTAAGTTCCGAGTTCTAGTGAAAAAAAGTACCAGTATTGTAGAGAGAAGTCAGAGTTCAAATCAAGTCAAGTTGTATTATGAGAAGAGGGTTACATTTGGAATGAATGACCTTGAGCTATATTTATAGAACTCATGGACATTAATCCTGCTGAGGATTGTACTAACCGGGGATAGTGTTGTATTCGTGGATAAGACAGGTTTATCTCATGTTTGGCATCGGAAGGGTCCACAGTGTTTGGTAGGGTCCGCGTATTTTTCAAACGGGTATCGGTGTTTCGAAGTGAACTCCAAGGGCGTAGACCAAGTGAAGGTCTCTCGGGTTTCGGGGTTTGGGCCTTCATGCGTAGTGTCCGCTTGAAGTAGTCCGGATGGGGGGTTGCCCATCGGGACTAGTCCGAATGGACCTTGGTCTATCCGGACCAGTAGACTTTTGTCTACTGGTCCGGATGGACCTTAGTCCGTTCGGTTCTGTTTTGGTTCGGGTTTGTGCTCTTTCGTGTAATTTGTAGGTCTCGGGTTACCTGATGTCAATGTGTACGATTTATAACCGCTTTGAAGGTCGACGTGGCGATTAAATCCAGTCTAAATGAGTTCTAATTGAGTATATATTCATAGTCCAAAAAATTGCAGTTTTCAGATTTTTCACATCACCGTTGCTAGTTTTACTAAGGTGAGTACATCTACATCGGTAAAAACTGTAATAAATTCATGTGAATTATCCGCCTTAAAGAAGTTGTTACTGTCAGACCTAAAATCTGACCTAAGGCGAATACGTTTTGAAAACGCGGATTTGAAGTCGCCACTAGTTAATTAAGGCTAACTAGAATTCTAATTTACCTAAGCAAATAACAAATTAAATACTTAGGTATTAAATAATTCTACGATCAGAAATTCGAGTTCGGGGGTTCTGTTACAAATTTTTAAAAAAAAAAGTTAAATTTTTAATTACGCCCTTTCGGTACTCAATTTACAAGTTTGCCCATTTTCATCATTAATTAACTATGGATTAATTATGCATATGAAAGACCTAATAATACTAACGATTATCATACATAATAAAATTGACGCGAACTAATATGACAAATATGCACAATTATTATTTATCGTTTTAATTAATCTAAACTAATCAAAATATGATGAAATATACATGATTAACCATTTGTTTATCATTTAACTAACCTAAATCAATCGATATTCAGATTATTTGTGTCAAATTAAATTTAAAAAAATGTAATAAAATAAAAAATATTATAACATGTGATTAGCATTATTTACCTACAACAAAATTAAAATCAATCTAGTTATTTTAATCTATTAATAATAGAAATACAAAAAAAAATCAGTAAATATTAAAATGAATAAAAAAAAAAGCAGAGGCGGGATCTGACCATAGGGCTGCCAGAGCTTCTAGACGGGACTGTGCAGGGACGACGACGCTCGGGACGGCGCGGGCTCCGGACAGAACGGGACGGCGGTGCTCGGGGTGGCACGGGCGGTCGGAAACGGCGACGATCGGTGGAGGTGAGGCTGAGTAGGGGATCTTCGATCGAGGCGGATTCAAGCAACGGCAGACGGCTTCACGGGTCACGGCGGGAGGTCTGGGGCGAGCGGACGGCCAGGCAAGCTCCGACAGGCGAGGACGGAGGCCTGGCGAGCTGGTGGCGTGGCGGATCCGGCCTGTCGAAGGTTGCCGGAGGGCAAGCTTTCAGGCGGAAAAAAAACTTTCTGGGCACTATAAGACAAAAATCGCTCAGATCCCGAGAAATAATGTATTATTGCTTGTTCTTGTATTTTTCTGTGTGTTTTTACATTGATTAGGGGCCCTTTTATTGCTAGATTTGCACTTAAAATTAGGAAAACAATATTTTCCCTAATATACATTGATTAATTCCAAAAATTATAAATATATATTTATTGCAAATTGCCATAAATATATATCATATATTTTCTGAATATTACACAATATTAAATGCATCTATACTATCCTAATTTAAACTAAGCCTAATTTTAGCAACCCATGACCTTCCATATTTAAATACTTCCCTTTTAAAAGTGTTGCACATAACATTTTTAATGTGTTATCTACGTGTCACGCGTACCAAAATTAGGTGTTTGCAGCTTGACCCTCTTTGGACGGACTCCCGTAGAATGCATTCGAGGGGGTTTGTCCAAAGACGAGTAAACACTAATTTTGGCTAGGAAGTATATCTCCTTCCGGATCTTCAAGTCTCCAAGGTGGCCTTTGGCTTTACTGACGGACAGCTCTAAAGAAAAACCTCAAATAGTATTGCGGAACGTAGAGCCTCCAGCGGCGGTGCGGTAAAGAAGAGCTTCTAGTGGCGGTGCAGTAAAGAAAAGCCTCTAGTGGCGTGCAGTAACGAAAAGACTCCAGTTTCATGCGGTAACGAAAATCCTCCAGTGGCGTGCAGTTTCGAAAAGCCTCCAGTGGCGTGCAGTAAAGAAAAACCTCAATCGACGATGCCTCCAGTGGCGAGTGACAAGGGAAAGGCTCCAGTGGCGTGCAAGAAAGTAAAATCATGATAGATGATGCCTCCAGTGGCGAGTGATAACGTAAAGCCTCCAGTGGCGTTTGTTGGAGAATAGCCTCTAGTGGCGTTCGTTGTAGAAGAGCCTCTAGTGGCGTATGTCGGAGATGAGCTTCTAGTGACGTCCGTAGGTGAAGAGCCTTGAAGAGCCTCTAATGGCGTCCTTCGGAGAAGTGCCTCTAGTGTCGTGACTTGCGAAGGCCGAATACTAAGCCTTCGTTCGTCGGGGGGACTTTCAGAAAGCTGGGAAACTTCAGATCCTGATTTTTTATAGTGACTAGCATACCTGGGGTAGCGCAGCATCGTTGTGGTGACTAGCATATCTGGGACAGTGTAACACCGGTTGTGGTGACTAACATACCTGGGGCAGCGCAACACTAATTGTGATGACTAACATACCTGGGGCAGCGCAACATCATTGTGGTGACCAGCATATCTGGGAGAGCGCAACACCAGTTGTGGTGACTAACATACCTGGGGCAGCGCAACACCGTTGAAGGGATAGTTGTGATGACTAGAATATCTGGGACATCGTAGCATCGTTGGAGAAGACCACTTATTGGCATCTGCATGTCCCTAATTTTTGCCTAAACTGCGCATGGCACGACAATTTAACGAGATCCTTCTTTTTCTTTTTTCTTTTTTTATCTCTCATATTCTCTCCTTTTGCCACGGTCGATTGAGATATTTCCAACCGTGCCCTTCCTTTTTTATTATCTCCCCTTTTGCCATGATTGTAATTTCTGAATTTCCAATCATGCCCATCACTTTCTGATTTTGACTAGGCTGCCCTTTTGGGTTTTCAACCTAGTGGAAGCACTCTTTATTTGGTAGCTGATTAAACGGTGGCTGTGACCCATACTTTATTTTCCGCCTCGATGCGAGAGTATTTGTAGCCGTTTGGAGGGTGGCTGTCACCCTTCTCTCACCGTCTTCAAAGTTGCAGGAGCTCTTTTGATTGTAGCCATTTGGAAGGTGGTTGTGGCCCTTTATTATTCTTCCGCCCTCACAGGGTTCGCGGGATCTCCCTTTTTTTTTGTGTGTAGCTGTTTGGAGGGTGGCTGTGGCCCTTTCACTTATTTTCCGTTTTTGATGTTGCGGGGGCGCTCTTTATCTGTAGCCATTTGAAGGGTGGTTGTGGCCATTTCTTTGTAGTCGTTTTAGGGACGACTGTGGCCCTTTTATTTCTTCATGCTCTCACAAGATTTGCATGAACACTCTTTATTTTTTGTAGCCGATTGAAGGGCGGCTGTTACCCTAAAGAAAAATGTTTTTTTTTTTTTTGCAGCTCACCTTTTGCCATGACTGCCCCTGCGGGTTTTCAGTCATGCCCCTCTCCCTAACTTTTGCCTAGGTCGCCTTTACAGGTTTTCAACCTAGCGGAATTTTTTTTTTCACTTTTTCCAATTGAAATGAACATTTACAAGACCATTATCTATATGCCCCTGGTGACAGATTGGGAAGAAGAACTTGGTTGACCGATTCAATATATGTCGATCGCGTTTACGTCTTGGATTGATCTTACAATATTGTATTCTTCACCTGACTGCACATCCGACGTGTGCTTTTCGTGTTTCCTTTTTGCTTGATCTCGATAAGAGATGCCCCATGGTTAGAACCCATTGAGTTAAGCTTGACACATGACAGATGAATTGTTGGATTACGGGGACGTAATACTACGGAATGCTAAACGTGTACATGCAAGTAAACTAATTACGCAGCGGAATAATGTACACATACCTCAATAGTTTTCCTGCCCAAGAACGATGTAGAGGGAGTTCCGATCCTCTGGTCGGAACCCGTACAAGTTCTTCGTGAGAAGAAGTCCTACGCGGTATAAGCTCCACAGCAATTCCTCTGATCGATTCTTCAACGGGGACAGAACCTCGGACTGATTATGAGGGTGCCGAAATATTCAACTAAGGGTAAGAGGGTTTCTCTCAAGTTCCTCAATGAAGGAATTTATGAATTACTTGATGTGTAAAATCCCTTAGGAGACTCCTCTATATATTGGATTGGTGGAGTGGACAAAAGTCCACTCCAACCAATATGGTATAGGGTTCGGCCGAACCTATTAAAGGAGGGAGGCCCAATTTTGGGCCTCCCGTGTCAATTAGGAATTGGGTCGAGCCCAATTTACCTAATGTGACATTTACCCGATTGTCTTAGGTATAGTCCTTAATATTAACGGGCTACCATTTACGGCGCCACGTCAGCATATGCTAACAGCTCCTACTCACCGGAATGGGAGGGTGCCTGTTAATATATTGTCATCCAATAGCATAAACATTTCAGTCTTCAGTTATTGTCTCCGTCTCTGAATAGTTCATACGAGGTTTGTCGTGAGACCGGCGGATAAGACGGACATTGTGCTACTCATCTGATAGGAGTATTGTAGCGCCCGCAGAACATTGATTCACTGTATCCTTGGTCAACTTATAATTCTCCAATTGCCCAGTTTTCCACATAGGAATACTTCTCTAGGGCATCCGTACAAGTGTTCACAACCTTCAACTAATATCCGGTTGGTGGCCACCTAGTGAACACAAGAGTCGGTGAATTATAGGTGAACATGACCATCCCCATTGCTTATACCCTTAGTCCAACTCAACCGGTTTCCAAGACGTGGTCACTTGGCTTTTTTCTTCGGCTCTACGCTCGTACGCCGGGAAGCGAACATTGAGCCAGACCTTAGGTATATGTTCTGAGTCCGTGAGGATACTTTGGATGCCTCTTCATAATACACCCGGGATCAATCACACGCTCAAGGTGAAGAAGTACGCTCCCTTTGAATCACAAGGATTCTAGCTAGCACAACCGAGCATGACCCCGTGGTCGAACATGGCACGCGCAGTATGAAGCACGCGTTGATAGCACACCTGGACAAGCCATGGATGGGATATGTCAATCATGCTATCACATAATCATTCATCTGGCCCTGAATGTGATTTTAATGATGAACAGAGTCCAACACGGCGATTTTACAAAACGAAGATCAAGTCATGCTTTTAGGCGTGACAAACTTATCATTTCGTTTAACCAGGTTTATCCCTCTGGTTCTTAGCCAATCATGTTGTAGTAGAGGTCCCCCTCTCCTACAAGATGACAGTGCCTGTGTGACGAGGCATGGTTCACATTCTACATAATTTTGGTGGAAGAATTTTACCTCTTCCTACAACTTAGTTTATAGACCGTAAAATCCGATGTTATTTATCATTATGACATCGATGGATCATATACTCAATTTGCATTTATTTTATTCAATCGAAATATTATTTCAAAAGTCAAAATGCTATCACTTATACATGCCACTTATTAAGCTCTTACGTAATCCAAGTAATTTTACGTGCTTTTCGAAAATCTCTCTACGTAATGGCTTAGTTAATGGGTCCGCGACCATATTGTCTGTGGACAAGTATTCTTAAGTGATTATATTGTCTTCCTGAACATATTTAGCATAATTGTATTTCACATCAATTGGTTTGGTCCTACTGTGGTACTTTGGATTCTTAACTGCTGCAATGGCTGCCTGACTGTCGGAGTATACCTTTACGGGTTTACTCTCCTTGCCAGCACAAATTAATGCAGTAAGAAGGCTTTTCAGCTAGACCGTTTCATGTGCGTTTTGGAGAGGGCAACGAATTATGATTCTATCGTAGACAACGCAACCCATGATTGCTTCTTGCTCATCCATGAAATGGCGGCATTAGCAAGGAGGAATACCCCTCATGTGGTGGACTTACGATCATCCGGATCGCCACCATGATCGGCGTCACTGAAACCAGTCAATTCTATCTTCCTGCCATCATAGCACAGTACGTAGTCGGCAGTACCTATATGACTCGCTTTACGGTCTTTAAAAGTTGATAGCTAAAGTCTGATTGGAATCTTGCTACTAGGCCCACAGCGTAACAGATGTCCGGACGAGTGCAGAGCATGGCGTACATTAATCTTCCTACCATGCTCAAATACTCACCACTCTTCATCTGTTCAGGCTCCTGCAGGTTCTTCGGGCCATCACGCTTTGACAGCGTGCACCCGAGTACAACCGGCGTGTCCACGGGTTTGGTATTTAGCATCTGAATCTCTTTAAAAATTTATTGATATGAGATTCTTGAGATAGACACAATCTCCGGGTGGCACGATCTCTGGCGATTTTAATGACTAAGATGTACGTAGCCTCTCCCATGTCTTTCATCTCGAATACTGATGCCAACCAGGACTTTGACTGTTTCCTAAAACTCACATCGTTTTCAGCAATGAGTAGGTCATCCACGTATAAGGTTAAGATGACGTACTTAGACACGGAGGTCTTAGTGTATACGCAGGGATCCTCATGGAGGTTCACAAATCCGTTTCCAACGATTTCCTCGTGGAACCTGCGATACTATTTCTGAGACGATTGTTTAAGACCATTGATAGATCTTTGGAGTTTGCAAACTTTTACGTTCTTTACCATGAGTAATGAAACCCTCTGGCTGCTCCATATAGATCTCATCCTCCAGGTTTCCGAGGAGAAATGCGGTCTTAACATCCATTTAATGCAGGCTCATGATCGAGGCTTGCAATAAGGGCAAGGATGGCCCTGACTGTGGTGTAACGCATAGCCGGTGAGTTTGTTTCATCAACGTCCACTCCATGAATTTGGGTATATCCTTTCGCAACTAGTCGGGCTTTGTATCGCTCGACTTCTCCATCAGCAGTGAGTTTGAGTTTCAAGATCCACTTTGCCCCTATAGCTCTGCGTTTAGCAGGTAAATCAACCAAAAGACCAAACTGAATTGGCTTTCATTGAGGCGATCTCTTCCTCCATTGCTTTCCTCCATTCCTTTGCTTGAGGTCCTTCCATCGCTTGCTTAACCGTTACCGGTTCGTCAACAGACGTTAGAGTGAGAATCTCACCCCTTTTGATAGGATACTTCTTGGGAGAAGTCGTTGCCTTTAACTACGTCTAGGCTCATTAATCCCATCTTGAGTCTGGTCGATACTCCCACTCGGAATAATGCTTCTTATCGGAGCATCACTCCCACTGGGAATAATGGCAGTGCTGGAACCTTGACTAACAACTTTCCTTGGACGTTCTCTTGGTCTTGGGATTCTACCTCCGAGATTAATTCCTTGATCACCAGGATCTGGAACCAAGTTGGTTGTACCACTCCTGTTGCGTCCAAATCCAACCAGGGGGTCGGACTCTTCGGCACTTCTAGTTATGCTTGAGTCGGGTCGTCGGATGATGACTACAGGTTGTCGGGAGGCGACTTCAGGCTGTCAGGAGACGATTGTGGGTTGTTGACAATGCGCGCCTTTCCGAATTCACGAGCTCCTTCCCTGCACGAAGGGTAATAACCAGCACGGAGGAGGGGTGGTGCCGGTTGAACCCTCTCTGATGCTTAAATGAGGATCTAGAGAGAGAAAGTTTCTAGAGAGAGGTCAGAGCTCCAAAGCCAATTTCTTGAGAATTTGAGTTGAAATGGGAGGCCAAGGTCCCCTATTTATAGGAAACCTTAGAACCGAACCCGATTTTTGAGCGGTTCGACGCCGGTTTTAAAGGAAGATAAGAACCGTCGTCTGGTTTGATTGAGTTTGGCTTTGGGAGACTCCTTGCTCGGTGTACGTAAGCAGGGTAGCGCGCGGCACCTAGGCAGAAGTCCGAACCCCGTCGGACTTAGGCAATTCGATGGGGTTCGGATTGCCAGCAATTTGGAGGTCCGGTCCAGACGCGCATGCCGCGCTTCCGAACCGTTTAGGAACTCGGGTGACGCGTTTGGTTCTGTTATGTGACGACGTGTTTACGAAGTCCGGAACGTAAATACGAACCCGAATTGGGCAGATATCCATCACTTGCCCCCGAGTCAAGTAACTGTTCAGACCATACTTGACTCTATTTTAAGATAGGATATAAGCCCAATTTAGGTTCGGTGCTAACCTCAGGGTGTCTTGTTTGACAATTGGGCGCGAAGGCCTTGATTTTGCTCCACTTTAAATCTTGTCGGGAGATATTTTAACTGCTGACAGGGTTAGTGCAACAAGCACTATGTATATGACAACGAACAACGGACAGTGCACATATGATAATGGACTTAAGCAATAATTTTCATGGATATTTGCAATCATGGTTTATGATGCTAACATGAATGTGATGACATGACATAAATGATGTGAACATGTAATCAATAATTGAATCATGAAAATGATCGTGTAGTGATATGCATCATGCATTATGATATGAGGTAGTGCGCGCTAGATTATGTGCGCATATCATGTAGTCATGATTGCTAAGATGAGTCTAGAAAATGCTAAGTGTTGTAAAAAGGTGATAAAAACCCATAGTCATGCCATTTTAGGGACTTATTTAGAAATAGTGAAAGTTTTAGCAAATACCCATAGATAATTGTGGATAGATATAGGAGAGAGAATACCCATTAATTAATCCTCCATCCTTAGTAGTTTTTTAGAATCCTCTCATTTCTTGAAGAAGAAGACACTTTGGAGTAAAAAGCTTGGCCACCAAGAAACTTAGTCCGGCCACCATTAATCCATTCGATCACGGCGAGACCGAGCAAGGTGGACTTCGGTGGTGCGACATCTATCTCGGGTGGAGCGACGACGATTCTTCCCTCACCGGCGGTGGCGCGTGAGATTTCGGGTGGTGGTTCGTGGTGGTTTGCACGGTGGTTCGATCGTCTCGACGAGGTGAGTCCGATTCCGTGTATGGCTAGCCTTTTATGACCTTGCTTAGTCTTGATTTACTCTTGAAATCTTTACGAATTTGATTACCTTAACATGCACATAAGGTGTTTGATGAAATTCCCCATAGTAGTTAGTTTCTCAAATCGGCCAAAAAAATTTAATAAGTGCTGAAATTTTTAGAAAAATGGAAATAAGTTGTTAAACTTCCCTTATGCATAGTGATCATTGTAAACATGTTGCCCCATGATTTGAATGATGTTTTGGCATGCTTTATGTTGATTGTTAGTCAGTGTCCGGACATAGCTGTTGACCGTAGTATGTCGGTTGTTGCATATTGCTCCTTGTTTATTGAGAATCGTATGTGTCTTGTCATACATCGACTGCTGCCATAGTGGAACACTTAGAAAATATTCCTTGATAGTCGACACCTTGTCATATGTCGACTGCTGACATGGTGGAACACTTAGAAAATATTCCTTGATAGTCGACACCTTGTCATATGTCGGCTCCTGACATGGTGAAACACTTAGAAAATATTCCTTGATAGTCGACACCTTGTCATATGTCGGCTGCTGACATGGTGCAACACTTAGAAAATATTCCTTGATAGTCGACACCTTGTCATATGTCGACTGCCGACATTGTGGAACACTTACAAAATATTCCTTGATAGTCGACACCTTGTCATATGTTGGCTGCTGACATGGTGGAACACTTAGAAAATATTCCTTGATAGTCGATACTTTGTTTCATGACCGTACCACCATCCATACGCGTGCTAGCTGAGCATGCGCGCGCTTGTAAGTGCACGCTTGTATGTGCGCGCTTGTATGTGCGCGCTTGTTCCACACTTAGAAATTTTCCTTTATCCATTGTCATGCATGTTGTATCCATAGGACTGATGTAGCCATAGGGGTTGATATATGTAGAGTGTTCGTCGTTTACCGTTTGTCGACTATTGAGCATTGTTCTGACTGTTGATCGTATTTTCAGGTTGCAGGGTGGAGGTGGTTTTGCTCGCATTAATCCCTTCGTTGGAATCATCACCATGAGTAAGTCTCTTCTTCCCACCCCGCAGGCTACTTTATGTTTTGATGACAACGATGAGTCGAATGTTGGCGCTGTTACTGACCTCCCTGCCGTGTCGGGAGCGATGAAAGAGACGGGGGAAAACGTGAGGTATTACTCGAACAAGATAGGGAGAGCGCGGTTTATGTTGATTGCGTCTTCCTCTGGACTCGATCCGTTTTTAGAGGCTGTGTTCCCTCGCGACGTACTACCTGGTGTTTCTAAGGTCCAGGCTACTATCCCTCCAGACGATTTGTCCGTAGTTTACTCTTCGCAGATTAAGGAAGCCCTACGCTTCCCTTACTGTTCTGACTTAACTGATCTATGTCGCTTCTATCGGATCTCTCCTTTGGACCTTGCCCCCGCCGGCATTCGTGTGTGGACTTGCTTTTGGGTGTTATTTCACCAACAGTCGTGGCATTACTCTACCACCTCTCTTTAGTTGCTTCTACCAGCTTCAACGTCCTGACGTGACAGGGTTATGTAGTGTGAAGATGCGTTGGCTTGGTTTGCAGGATAAGGGTTTTGAGCGGGCTCGGGCTTGGAGATGCCGATTGAGATCACACTTACCGACTGGCAGCTGAGGCTGATCGCTCTGGTTCTCATTGGCAACATCACTACTAATTTGTGTGTGATGTCAGTACCACCTGGGATACTGACGACGTTACGGCGGTGGATCCTACTCCCGCTTTTTCTGAACTTTCGTTAGCGGACAAAGCGACTGTGAAGCGCATATATCGGTGCCAGCAAGCGTGTAGCATTCGGTGCCTGTTGCACGCGTGAGATCAAGAATTGATTGACGCCAAGATTCATATGCTTCCTTCTGTGAATTCGGTATGCTGAGAATTTTTATAACTTTTATTATGTTGTGATGTAGGTTGGTTTGATGGAAAAAGCTCGACTTTGCAGACAGTAGCTGCGCACGATATTTCAAGTTAGTGTTTGATATTAAAATTTGACAACTTTTCCAATTTTACATGTTTGTGCCGAAATTACTAGGGGTATTTTAGGTAAAAAAAAATTAATTTTCTTGGACACCAAGTAATGAAAAATTCGGCAGAAATATTAAAAGATATAGGTTGCCATTTTTTTAAATTTTATTAATAGGTAACTATATATCTATAGTTGGAAATATTGATAGGTTCATAATATAATATTGTAAAAGATATTAACTATCGATATATATAGAGAAATATTGGGATAATATATATATTGATAGATTTAGTTACTATTAAAGATTAAGAAAATATATTATCTACGTATTTTAATCCCTAAAGATATATTTCACAATAATAAAATACATATACATATATGTTCCGAATATTTTATATATATATATATATATTGTTGATTGATTTACATCTTAAAGATAGAATCTTGACAATATTTATATATACATAAGTATATGCCGAAATATATATATATATATATATTAGCAATGTTGGAAATTATTTTAAATAATTAATATTTCTTGTTGGCTAAGTTAAGTTTTTAGTGGACTTTAAAACTCTACTTAGCCAACAAGACATATTTCGGCCAAAACCCTTGGATTTATGGTCTGGTCCAATTGCTAAACCGGAGCGGGTAAAACCAATCCGGGTTTTCTTAATCGGGTCGACCAAGGTAACTAAAATGAACCTAACATAACCGGTTCTTGAGTGATAAACCGAACCACAATCTTATTTTATTGAACCGTTTCGGACCAAACCGGATTTTTAAAATCGGACCGACTTGAACCGGATTTTAAATTGGACCGGATCAGAATTTTTAAATTTCTCGGAAATTTTAAAATGTTCAATAAAATAGGATGTCAAAATTTAAATCCAAAATGTTTTCGAACTTTAAAAGTTAACCTAAACAGTGCTTTTAGGGTTTACGTTTTAACACGTTTTCGGATAAAACCCTAATACCTGGTTACGATTATGGGGATGGATATCGGATATGCATGTTTTTGGGACTGGATTAAATTAGTTGGCTGAATTGCAATTGTTTACTTTCTGCAATATGTATTAGAACTGTCGTCTTGACTTAGTCAAACTAGCTGTATAATAAATTGCGAGCATTGAGCTTTGAGATTTAAATATATGGTATGCCAATAGGATAGACATGCTATGCTGATTGAAATTGCCTAGAATCCATGTCTAGAAATTCGCATGATTGATTGTAAGCATGAATTGCAAGTCAGCCCCTAATATTTTCAAAACGTTTTTAAAACTGAAAATACTTGTCTCCAATTATGCATGACGTATGCGGAAGTTGCATGTTTTGACACGTATGCAAGAATGTTCATGAATGAAAGCATGTGGTAATTTACTTTAAGTAGAATTATGTATGCTAAAGAACATTAGACGCATGACGCGTAAGCATATTTTTTTGTTTGTTCGATGTTTATGGCGTGATATAGTATTATGCATGTGTAAATTATGGA
The DNA here is from genome assembly GCA_036873135.1 of Clarkia xantiana subsp. parviflora. Lineage (NCBI taxonomy): Eukaryota > Viridiplantae > Streptophyta > Magnoliopsida > Myrtales > Onagraceae > Clarkia > Clarkia xantiana. The sequence goes on from JAPTYO010000001.1 coordinate 18,514,836, forward strand.
TAATTTTTACAAAATCAAAAAGGGCCATGGGAAAGCCAAGATCGGGTATGCTTGTTTGAAAATTCCCGTTCCGGTAATTTGCAATATAATAACCGTTTTCAAAAGATTGATCTATTAAGATTGAATACGGCGGTAGTGTGAACTCTTTCACGGACCCCCTTCCCTCGGTTTACTGGCGGTCGGTTTGGTCTAGATGACTGAAGGATCGCTATTTGTTGTGTTCCATCTTAATAGATAATCCGATGTTTGCAATTCTGTCAAAATGTTATTGTCTTCCTAATTTGCATAATCATGGATGTGAGAGTTGGCTCAATTAGTGCGATTTGATATTACTCGCAATCTTGATGGTATTAATTATGATGAGAAAATTGGAGTGTGTGTTCAACTCTCCACTACAATTCCGAAAAGTGGAGAGGACAACTACGGATGAATATAGTAATCTGTATGATTTTGACAATGAAAAATGAATGTGATAATTTGTTTCCCCAAGAATTGGAGTAGGTTCTTTGATGATCTGAACGCATGTATAGTGATACATTCGACCTTGGTAAAAACGGGTTGAAGAAGACTTCAATTGAAACCATACGATGTTATAGCTTAGTATTCCTTCGCATCCGCCTCGGTGGAAGCAAGGATGCAAATGCTAGAAATGTTTCGGTTGAATGAGATGATCTTCTCTCTTTCCATGAATGTCGGTGTAAAACCCGCATCGGGTCTTCAGGATGTAAGGTCAACATGGAAAGGATGTATACGGTTATCTGATATTGACAGGACTCAATAACCTTGAGCCCAATCAAATACAGTAACCACAGCAGTGAAAGGGAAACCTTATTCTCTCACCATAATGAGTTCGAAAGAAGTGAACCATGATCCGCATAGCAAGAAGAGAACTGGACCGAATAAGTCGATAAACTGGTGGGTTAAACCCCGCTGATAAAGTGCGTCTCAAATACGCCTCGTAGGTCATGTGTATGAAGCTGTAAAATGTTTTATACGGACACAAATCATTTGAAGTGGTTCACTCGTGAATTTACTCAGACGAGATGTTCAACATGACTCAAAGTTCTTGACTATATGCGCCAGAATCATGGATCAAATATATCGTTTATCGTTCGTTGTTCGTTGTCATTTATCGTTCGTTGACTATACCATTGTCATTTATCGTTCGTTGTTCGTTTCTAAAATTTTGGTCATTTATCGTAGTTATTGAATAAAGTAATTGTTGCTCGATTCGAAGCTCAATATACTTAATCAATTTAACGTCTCGGTTGAACAAGAACGATCCGAAACGAAAATTCAAACCTACGGGTTAGGACCAAAATTTCGACGAGGTAAAAATGGATGAATAAAACAAAACAACTCACATACTCCGTCATTTCAGTCGGTACAACTGAACTGAACATACCCATCGATTGCGTAGCTAGATCGAAATATTTAGTAATTCTTATTTGTTAGTACTCCATTTAAAATAATTATTTGTGTAATAATTAAACATGTTCAAAACCAATTAAATTAAATTTGGAAACGAAACGATTTAAACCACGAGATAAAACTGGTTTTATGCTTCGTACGAGCGTGTACCTCGATAGACGGAACACATCGTTTTAAAGTACAAATTTAATAATGAAGTGTTTTAATGTATGAATGCTGAATTTTCGTTTGTAATCCTTTGGAAATAACTCTTTGATGACTACCATGGTTAGAAGTATGCTTTAATGCTACTACGATCGAGTAGTACATCAACTATAGCATTAAGCACAAGCTCAAATCATGGTCCATGAGGTGGATAAGTCTCTGGATGAGTTAATAAACGAAAGGAAGTAGTCAGTAAAAAGACACTCCCACTATAAGCCTTTAACGAAAAGTTTGGCTAAACAATCATATTATTAAATACTCCGAGAAACATAGTTTAGAATTACATTAGAACTCAACATTAATTGTTCCTATGGAATGAAATTAAGTTGAATTCATGTTAATGTAACTCTATGTGCCAGTAAAATCGATTGGAACGTTACCTTAAAAGCTAAGAAATGATACGGGTGAAACCTTATCGTAAAGCAACATTAGTTTGCACATTAAACATGTATTTATCAAGAGTACGGTCTACTCTTAACGAATACAAGTTTAATATTAGCTTGGATTAATGGTAATGTGGTCTAACATGACACATTATAGAAATTTGAGGATTGACTTCCAATGCTTTGCGGAACGAAATGAACTAATGTACTGATCGGATCAAAATGGATAATGGAAATTCTCAAGTCCCACTTACTTCGAGTGGGAGAATGATATAGCATTAGTGAATGCATTAGTGAATGACATGGTAAATAATGATGGAAACGTCCTCATAATAAATCCAGTGGGAGGGCTCAATCCCCCTCACATAATCATCACTAAATGTTAATGCGAATCAAGTCGGACCTGAAAATCATAATGCTGAACCATTGAATGAAAATCCAATAGTCGTCACAACTGCCCATTATTCCTAGTGGGAGGAAATGACTAAATTGATCCCAGATCCTAGTGATCAAGGAATCAATCTCAGAGGTAAAATCCTGAGACCAAGAGGTCATTTTAAGAAAGTTGTAGACCAAAAGTTCAAGCACCGCCATTGTTCCCAGTGGGAGAAATGCTCCGAAAAGAAGCGTTATTCCGAGTGGGAGTAACGATCAGACTAAAGATGAGATTATCAAGCCTAGACTTAGTCTAAGGCAACGAACTTCTTTTAAGAAGTATCCCATCAAGTGAGACATTCGTTCACGAATCAGTGACGGTTCGGCAAGCAATGGAAGGACCTCAAACGAAGGAATGGAGGAAAACAATGGAGGATGAAATTGCCTAAATGAGAACAAATTCGGTTTTGGTCTTCAGTTGATTAACCTGCTAACCACAGAGCTAGAAAGTGAAATTTTATAATTCACTACTGATGGAAAATTTGAGTGGTGCAAAACTCGAACAATTGCGAAAGGATATACCCAAATTCACGGAGTGGACTTTGATGAAACATACTCACCAACTGTGCGTTACACCACAGTTAGGGCCATCCTTGCCCTTATTGCAAGCCTCGATCACGAGCCTGCATCAAATGGATGTTAAAGACCGCATTTCTCCATGGAAACCTGGAGGAATAGATATATATAGAGCAGCCAGAGGGTTTTAGTACTCCTGGCAAAGAACGTAAAGTTTGCAAACTCCAAAGATCTATATACGGTCTTAAACAATCGTCTCGGCAATGGTATCGCAGATTCCGCGAGGAAATCGTTGGAAACGGATTTGTGAATCTTCACAAGGATCCTTGCGTTTACACCAAGACCTCTGGGTCTAAATATGTCATCATAACCTTATACGTAAATGACATACTCATTGTTGCAAACGATGTGAGTTTCATGAACAAATCAAAGTCCTGGTTATCATCAGCATTTGAGATGAAAGACATGGGAGAGCCATGTACATCTTAGGCATTAAAATTGCCCGAGATCGTGCCGCCCGGAAATTGTGTCTATCTGAAGAATCATATGCCAACAAACTGTTAAAAAGATTCAGAATGCTCGATGCTAAACCTGTGGATACGTCGATTGTGTTCGGATGCGCGCTGTCGAAGCGTGATGGCCCGAAGAACCAGCAGGAGTGTGAACAGATGAAGAATGCAGAGTATCTAAGCATGGTAGGAAGTTTAATGTACGCCATGTTATGTACTCGACCAGACATCTGTTACGCTGTGGCCTAGTAGCAAGATTTCAATCAGATCCTAGCTATCAACAATTAAAGGCCGTAAAACAAATTATAAGATATCTGAAAGGTACTGCCGACTATGTTCTGTGCTATAAGGGCAGGCAAATAGAATTGACTGGTTATAGTCACGCCGACCACGGTGGCGATCCGGGCGATCATAAATCCACCACAGGGGGAGATTTTCCTCATTGATGATACTCCCATATCATGGGTAAGCAAGAAGCAATCATGTGTCGCGCTTTCCACTATGGAATCAAATTTCATCGCCCTTTCTAAAAACGCACAAGAAGCAGTCTGGCTGAAAAGGCTTCTTACTGCATTAATTGGCACGGACAAGAAGAGCAAACTGTGAAGGTATACTCCGACAGTCAGGCAGCCACTACAGCAGTCAAGAATCCTAAGTACCATAGTAGGACCAAACACATTGATGTGAAATACAATTATTCCAAATCAGTTGTGGAAGAAAATATAATCGCTTTAGAATACTTGCCACAGAAAATATGGTCGCAGACCCATTAACTAAGCCATTACGTAGAGAAATTTTCGAAAAAGCACGTAAAACTGCTTGGATTACGTAGGGCTTAATAAGTGGCTTGTTTAAGTGATGGAATTTTGACATTTGAAATAATATTTTGATTGAATAAAAGAATTGCAAATTGAGTATATGATCTATCGACGTCATAATGATAAATAACATCGGATTTTACGGTCTATAAATTAAATCGTAGGAAGAAGTAAAACTCTTCCACCAAAATTATGTCGGATGTGAACCCTGCCTCATCACACAGGCACGGTCATCTTGTAGTAGAGGGAAACCTCTACCACAACAAGATTGGCTAAGAACCAGGGGATAAACATGGTTAAACGAAACGATAACTTGGTCACGCTTATAGCATGACTTAATCTTCGTTTTGTAAATCGCCGTGTTGGACTCTATCCATCATTAAAATCACATCCAGGGCCAGATGAAAGACTCTGCGATAGCATGATTGACATATCCCAAGCCTGGCCTGTCTAGGTGTGCTATCGACGCGTGCTTCATACTACGCGTGCCATGTTCGACCACGAGGTCATGCTCGGTTATGCTAGCTAGAATCCTTGTGATTCAAAGGGCGCATATGTCTTCACCTTGAGCGTGTGATTGATCCCGGGTGTCTTATGAAAAGGCACCCAAAGTATCCTCTCGGACTCAGAACTTATACCTAAGGTCTAGCTCAATGTTCGCTTCCCGGCGTACGAGCGTAGAGCCAAAGAAAACGACCAAGTGACCACGTCTTGGAAACCGGTTGAGTTAGACTAAGGGTATAAGCTACGGGGATGGTCATGTTCATCTATAATTCACTGGCTCTACTGTTCACTAGGTGGCCACCAGCCGGATATTAGTTGAAGGTTGTGAACACTTGTACGGATGCCCTGGAGAAGTATTCCTATGTGAAAAACTGGGCAATTGGAGAATTATCAACTGACAAAGGATACAGTGCGGTACATATTTTATTTTTGAAAGGATTGATTTACGAAAGGGAATCAACGTTTTGCGGGCGCTACAACACTCCTAACAGATGAGTAGCACGATGTCCGTTGTATCCGCAGGTCGCACGGCAAACCTCGTATAAACTGTTCGGAGACGGAGACAATGACTGAAGACTGAAATGTTGATGCTATTGGATGACAATACATTAACAGGCACCCTCCCATTCCGGCGAGTGGGAGTTGTTAGCATATGGTGACGTGGCGTCGTAATTGATAGCCCGTTAATATATGTGGTTACCTAAGATAATTAGGTAAATGTCACATTAGGGCTAATTGGGCCAGACCCAATTCCCATGTGACATGGGAGGCCCAAAATTGGGCCTCCCAACCACATAGTAGTTCGGCCGAAACCCTAATAGTAGGGAGGAGGATTTTCTCCTCCTCCTACTATATTAGGAGGTCTTAGGGTCACTCCCAAAATAGACCTTGATCACAACTCCTCCTAAGTTGTGATTTGAGAGAAATCCTTTTATCTCAATAGTGAGTTTCGGCCGGCCCCCTTAACACCACCATTGGTGTGCCAAATTGCTTCCGAGCATTCAGTCCGAGGTTCTGTCCCGGTTGAAGAATCGATCAGAGGGTTTTGCTGTGGAGCTTATACTGCGTAGGACTTCTTCTCACGAAGAACTTGTACGGGTTCCGACCGGAGGATCAGAATTCCCTCCACAACATTCTTGGGCAGGAAAGCTATTGAGGTATGTGTACATTATTCCGCTGCGTAATTAGATTACTTACTAATACACGTTTAGCATTCCGTAGTATTACGTCCCCGTAATCCAACACCCGGTCGAGGGAGCGACCCGCGGAGGAGCGTCCTTCCCATCGAGGTGTATATTGTATACTTTGTTGTATTTCTTCGTGTTTTTCTGTTTATGGTTTTCATATTTCCTTGTTATTTTAGTCGCAGCACCTTCAGCACTTAAGCGTGATGACTTGATTCGTCCTTTGGAGGGCGACATCTCTGGCGATGATTGGATACCTTTTGCCACTGGGGACTTCGATTCCCTAAGAATTCCAAGCTTAGTACTCCAGAGGTTGGGGTGCGGGTACTACAGAGGTGTGTTCCTCCGGGTGACCGACGCATTAAGCCATCAACATATGAGGAGACGCAAAATTATGTTGAGAGTTCTGTACCTGGGTTTGCTCCGGTAAGTGACGAGACTTCTTTTCTTGATTACATGGTTGTACGTGAATGTCTTGTTGTAACATTCTCATCATTCGTGCTGGAACTTGTGCGTCAAAGGAAGGCCGCTATTGATAAGCGCAGTGTTGCTTCCTGCGAGCTTGCGCTTTTTAAAGAGAAAACAAAAAGCCTACTCTCGAAGACTGCTGATTTCGATGCGCGCTATTATTCTTGTTGTGCACATGTTGATCAGCTTGAGGCTGAGATTGCGGTAATTCGGAAACAGATTGCGGAGAGTGATAGTGCGCATGAGGTTGCACTTTGTGTTGCGCGCAAGGAGGGGCGTAAGGCCGGGATCGCGGAAGGACTTGACAAGTATCCTGCAACTTCAGCCTTTACTGTAGCCGCTACCACTGCTACTAAAGCGAAGTCTGACCCGATGATTCGGGAGTTTGCCGCGGACTATGTTCGCAGGGTTCGCTTGCTTGATCCTGACTTTCCTTTTGACAAGTTGGGACCTTATGCGTCATTTGTTGTTGGTCGCGTTGCTGAGTTACGCCGCATAGAGCTTGAGACGGCTAACTTTGACATTTTTTTTGGTGAAGATGACGGGATTGACCTTGCTACCGAAATGATGGAAGTTGTTCCTGAGCCTGCTGGAGATGATGGTACCACTCGAGTGGCGTCATGTTGATCATTTTGAGCATATCGATCTTTTGTATATAGCTTTTGCCTCCCGTGTCCGGGTTGAGGTCGGTTTGGGAGTTAGCCCTAGAACCTTTGTTTATATTCTGCTTGCTTGGGATTTTGTCGTCGAGACCTGTTTTGATCATAGTAGAATACATGATAACTCGTTAGTAGCATTTCATACCTTGCGTTATCTTTGTTGTCCGTGTGCATTGGACTTGAATGATAGGATAGATATCCCCTTATAATGAACATGATGTCCGTAGTTGCAACTGTATGTCGTGCGTTGTTGATTGTCATGAGTGCCCCTCTTGGTTAAATTCCAAGGCATGGCATAATGCGTACACCAGGTACTTTGTAGTGTTGTAAGTAATGATGTACTTGGCGCTGGCGCTTGGCACAACGGCACTTGGCACTGCCGTTGACATGTAGGAGAGTCGTCTTGGCGGGGCAAGACATTAGTTTATAACGTCTCTTAGTTCCACTCTAAGGCGACGTTGTGACAAGACAATACTTGTTGTATTTGGTGTGTTTTTCCATCCGTCAGTTGGGCACGCCCCTGTGACGTTGTTACAAGGCTTTCCGTGGCTAATCCAGTACTTACCATGTGATGCTACTACACCTCGACTTGGTTATCCCAAGGGGCGGGACAAAGGTCGTATCCATACGTCTTGTAGTTTTTACCTTCTCTTGAACCATTTCAAGGCGACGTTGTGGCAAGACAATACTTGCTTTATGCTATGCGTTTTTCATCCATCATTTGGGCACACCCCGCGTGACGTTGTTGCAAGGCTTTCCATGGCTATTCCAGTACTTACCCTACGATGCTACTGCACCTCTCCATGGTTAGTCCAGAAGGGTTGTACAAGACCGCGTTTAAACGACTTGCAGTTTTTCCCGTCTCTTGGTCCACTCCAAGCCGACGTTGTGGCAAGACACTACTTGCTGTGTTTGGTGTGTTTTATCCGTTATATGCTCACGAGCAATATAGTGTTTTACAAGAATCGATTTGTAGGGTTGGTGAGTTTTTTGAACAGGGTGCGCTCCTGCTAGCGTATATGCATGAAGTTGTCCTAACAACGAATACGTCTTCATGGTGTATGAACCCTTAAGAGGATATACATACTTTGAGAGTTCATGAAGCTGCCCTATCAAGGAATAAGTCTTCATGGCGTATGGACCCTAAAGAGGGTATACATACTTTATCGATTTGTGGAGTTGTCTTCTAACAAGAGGACTTCCGCCACGATGGGGTGATCAGTCCCACCTGTTGTCGCATCCTGTTTTGAACTCTGGGAATGGCTATGAACACGAGGATTTGCCTCTAACGAGAGGGTTTCGCAGCATGCCTTTTGTAGTTGTGAACATGGGGTTTTCCCTCTAAGGAGGATGTCGCAGCATGTCACTTTGATAAATCTTGGTTTGAATTCAAGATGTAGTATGTTGTCGACGCTATTCGGGGTAGTCGTCGTTATATATAGAGAGTGCTTATGTGCTCATTGTTGATGTTGATAGTAGACATGTTGGCGTTGTATGAAATAAGCCGTTTGTTGTACATAGTGCGATAGCTTGTATTGTTGATGCGAGTAATGTGCACGTAGTTGTTATTTCGCATGATTCCACGGTAGTAAGCATAATGTAATATGTACCTACAAAAGTAGATTAACTTCATTAGATACTTGGAGTATGTACAAGTGGTTGCGGGAAGGCGTCAACTGATCACTCCTTCCGAAATGTAGCAAGACTAGTAAGCATAAAACTACACTTAGAGTGCTAGTTGCATTTAATCTAGGAAAACTTAAAGTAGCAATGCATAAAGAAGATAGGAGGATTGATAGGGTGTTCGCCGCCTTCATGATTGGTTTGTCGGTGAGCTGGTTCTGTTACGTGCCACATAGCTCTTCAATGCGCCTAGCGCAATGAGCTCTTGAATCTCCACTCTTAGGGACAGGAAGTTGTTTGTGCTATGCCCCCAAGTATTATGGTATTTGCACCATTCTTCCACGTTCTGGCCTAGGAAGGCAGTCATTGGCTCAAGTGGACTGGGAAGCTTGTTTTCCAGGAGATTAACATATATTTCTTCAACCTCGGTGTTCAAGGGAGTGACGAAGCTGTCATAGTTGGTGCTTATCGCTCCTGATTCCGTTGTAGTTTGAGCTTCCCGATTTGAACTGAGAGGTGTACCCTGATGGGTTTCGCTATAGCCGTTAGGCCCTTTAACGACGAGTAAATGGTGAATAGGACCACTGGGCCCTAAAAGAGGTCAAGAAGACCAATGCGAAGGGTCCGGACAAGATAGGTCCCGATGGTGAAGAGTCTCGACAAGGTCGGTCCCGATATGCGAGCTGGACGCTCCCGAGGAGATGCCTTTAAGTAGGCCCCGATGATATGCCTTTAAGTAGGCCCCGATGTTGAATCCCTGAGGATGTTGGCCCTGTCCCGATGACAAGGGGCCCCGAGCGGTGACCAAAGGAGATAACTCTGGAGTCCCCGACTTTCGTCGGGACTTGCTATCAGAGGTTGAGGCCGAGAAACACGCCCACTATCAGAGTAGTGGGGAAGTGGCCCGAGATAAGCGGAACGTAGCCGAGATAAGCGGAACGTGGCCAAGATAAGCGGAACGTGGCCGAGATAAGCGGAACGTGGGCTAACTGCCCTGGCAGTTCATCAGGTAACTAGGGTAACTCCTCTCCTATATAAAGGAGGAAGTTACCTCAGATCAGACACATATTTTACACACTAATACTTTGCTTGTCTTGCCTGCCACGAGATTCTCATTTAAGCATCGGAGAGGGATTCTGGGTCACCGCCCGGTCTATTCCCTTCTTGCAGGATTACGCGGAGCGAAGGATTTCGGATTTCCGTCAAGACCATACCGGAGTTCCAACCGTGATCCAACATTGGCGCCGTCTGTGGGAAACGGAACGAAAAGCAAAATGACTTCTACTCGTCCAATGGCGGCTGGCAAGCAGAAAAAGCAAGGACAATCTGGTAGTTCCCGTCACCCTGCCGGAACTCTGAATTCAGGGCCGCCGGAGCGTGTTGTGGACCAAAATCCCCCTGCTGAGGTTTCCCGAACAGGGGGGCAGAATGAAGTTCCTGAGGATACTGCTCAACACCAATAGAATAGGGAGGAGGATGCTCCTCCAAACGCAGACCTGACGAAGGCTGTGGCGGAGGCCATGCCGATGTTCTTGGAGGCCATGGAGGCTCTCCTAGAGCGGAGAGAGGCTGCCAAGAAGAAGGAGGAGGTGCCTGAGGTTCGAAACGTGCAGGAGGCCCAACCCAGAAACCGGGACAAGGGAAAGGAGCCCGCTCAGTCGGAGCGATTTGTGATCGATGGGCCTGGACCGGTGCAGCATAGGACCATTCCCCTTTATGGTCCCATCACCCCCGGCCAGGTGGTGAAGATCGTAAACATCTGCATGGGGGATCAGAAGCAGATGATGTCGGAACTGAGGGATCGATCCACCCATCCCTTTGTTCCCCGATTGATAGACACCCTCGCCCCGCCAGAGCTGGGTATCCCCACAATTAAGGAGTATGATGGCGAGGGAGATCCAGTTCACCATGTCCAGGCCTGTCTGGGCAGAGCCCCGGATGATGATACAGTGTGTGTGTTGTTCCCGGCCACATTGGGAGAAAGGGCCTTGACGTGGTTCTTCAGCCTACCCCCAGGGTGCATCTCCAGCTGGGCTGATATGCACGACCGTTTTATTCAGCAGTACCAAGGTCGTCGGCGTCTCTTGAAGAGCGTGAGGTCCCTGGCCCAGGTGGTGCAGAGGCCCGACGAATCGCTGACGCATTATTACCAGCGGTACACTTCTAGTGTGGCTGAGATCGATGAAGAGATATCGGAAGGAGAGACTATCTGCACCTTCCTTCGGAACCTGACAGCCCTCTATGGTTCTGAACTGATGCACAGCGTGGCCGCGAAGGCCGTGTGGAGCATGGAGGCGTTGCAGACGAGGGTAAAGCAGCAAATCGATGTGCAGGAGTCGAAGATAGCTGCCGGAGACCTTGATCCTCCGAAGTCAAATAAGGGGAAGCAGTCGTTCAAACCATTGGACGACCATAAGTAGAAGGATAAATCCGAGGGCAGTCGGAGTCGGGGCCGCTCTGATCGAAGGGAGGACAGGCGTCCCCCGAGGAAGGACAAGCGGGACGATCATCACATTCCTCTCAATAGTTCTATGGCTGCCGTGTTAACGGTGATGGATCGACAGGGTATCTCTAGGTACCCCCCAAAGAAGGAAGGAGAATTTTTAGGAGCTCGCACCGATCGTTAACGTCGGTTCCACCGTGCTAGCGGTCACTACACTAACCATTGTCGGGAGTTGAAGAAGGAGATCGAAAAGATGATCCAGAAGGGGAAGCTTAAGGAGTTTGTGGCTGGGAGGCGGTGTCGATCCCGCTCCCGATCTCGATCGCGGTCCCGTTCCCGATCCTGCGATCGGTCCCCAAAGAAGAAGAAGTCCGAGCCGGAGTCTTCTGGTGTCCGTAAGGAGAAGCGGGGCACCATTAATGTGATTCATGGAGGATTGGCTGCAGGAGGTGATGCCAGCCTCTCGGGAGGTCTATGCCTCTAGAATTTCCGATGCTGTGGTGTTAGGCAAGAGGTCCCGATCCTGGACCGCGAAGGAAGAGATGGTGATTTCCTTTTCAGCGGAGGACTTGGTAGGTGTGGATGTTAGGTTCCTAATCTAGGGTCAACGGGTGGTCGACTCAAGTCTCGTCCCTCACTGGAGATACTGCGGATTTGGTGCTCTCGGGTTACGCTGTCCTAGGTCGTGTCCTTCCGTCCTTAGCTTCTCTTCTCCTTTCGCCCTGCAGAAGGGGCAATACCAGGCACATAGGGGGGGAGGGTGGTGCCTGATGAACCCTCTCCGATGCCTAATTCAGTACGGTTTTAGAGAGATAAAGCTAGAGAGATGTCAGAGCAAAATTATCTAACTTGCCAAGATGATCAAATGAATAGTGGAGGTGTGGTATTTATAGGCAACGGTGTCATTAAGGTGTCTTAATGACATCGTTAACCTTTAAACACAATTAATTAACCTTTAAACACATAATTAAGACCTTAGGATACGGAGAAGGTTGGCGGAAATAAACCGAGTATGGGAGTCTGAGAATGGTGTCGGGGCCCTTGGGGGGAAGGGAAATCCAACCCCCAAGGGTAGGGGTTGGGTGAGGCCACCCAACCCCTCCTAGGGGGGATAGGGTTGGCCAACCCTATCCCCCCTAGGGGAGATCGGGTTGGCCGACCCGATCTCTCCTAGGGGAGATCGGGTTGGTGGACCCGATCTCCCCTAGGAGAGATCGGGTTGGTCCACCCGATCTCCCCTAGGGGAGGTCGGGTGTGGCCACCCAACCTCACCTAGGTGAGTTTGACTCGGCCGGACGAGCGTTTCGGCCTCGTCCGGGCCGTTGGTGTTCTCGCGAAGTGTTCGGGTTGAAGTTTCGATTTAAAATCATTAACGGGATGATAAAAATAAAACGATTCGGAAGTCAACGGGTTCAAATTGGGCGTATATCCATCAGTGGAGACTCCACGCGATGATGCTTTGGTCGTGACCTTGGACGTGGATGGGTACGAGATGAAGCGAATTTTGATCGACGGATGGAGCTCCTCCGATATTCTGTTTATGGATGCGCTGGAGACCATGGGGAAAACGAAGAAGGACCTGAAGCAGGTGAACTTCCCGATGGTTGGATTCTCTGGTTTTACCTCCTATCCACTGGGAATGATCACCTTACCAGTGGACTTCGGCAGTGGGTGGAAAGCGGAGAGGAGGAATGTGGAGTTCGTGGTGGTTGAGTCCGCGGGGACCTATAATGCGATTATCGGGAGAACTACCATCAACCCGCTGATGGAAGTTGCCTCGACTGTTCACCAGAAGATGAAGTTCCCGACTGACCACGGAGTCGGGGAGGTCAAGGGCGACCAGGTGGCTTCCAGGAAGTGCTATGTTAATGCCACCCGAAGGAGAAGACGGGAGGCTATGACTATCCTCCAGACGGATGCTGATCCCAGAGAGGAGTTTGGGCGTCCCGCCCCTATGGAGGATTTGAAGGAGGTCGAGATTGACGGACCTCAGAGGAAGGTGAAAATCGGGTCCGCCCTGTCTGACAAGAGGGCCCGAGAATTGATTGAGCTGCTGAAGGATTTCAAGGAGCTGTTTGCCTGGTCCCCGAGTGACATGCCAGGAATCAGCCCCGATGTGATTGTGCATGAATGGAAGATTGATCCCGAGATCAAGCCTATCGCGTAGAGAAGGCGTCCGATGGGCGCAGACAAGAGGATCACGATCCAGCAGGAGGTGGGCAGGTTGCTCGATGCTGGATTTATCAAGGAGCTCTGATTCCAGACTTGGGTCGCCAACCCGGTTCTGGTGAAGAAGAGCAATGGGAAATGGCGGATGTGTGTTGATTTCTGCGACTTGAATAAGGCTTGCCCGAAGGATTGTTACCCGCTTCCGAGGATCGACCAGTTGGTGGATGCTACGTCGGGACATGAATTGCAGAGCTTCATGAATGCTTACTCTGGCTATAATCAGATCAAGATGGCTAAGGAGGATGCCCCCCACACTGCCTTTTATGCTGATAGTGACATCTATCACTACGATGTCATGCCCTTTGGATTGATTAATGCCGGGGCAACTTATCAAAGGATGGTGAACAAGCTGTTCGGGGACATGCTGGGGAAAACCATGGAGGCTTACGTGGACGAAATGCTGGTAAAGTCCCGACAGGCCGAATATCATGTAAGCAACTTGGCGGTGGCGTTTGAGCGGATGAGGCTTCATCAAGTTCGTTTGAACCCAGCCAAGTGCGCCTTTGGAGTGCACTCGGGGAAGTTTTTGGGCTTTATGGTAAGCCAAAGAGGAATTGAGGTGAACCCCAAGAAGCTGAGGGCAATCGAGGAGATGCAGTCTCCGACAAATCATCGGGAGGTGCAAGTGCTGAATGGCCGACTAGCTGCAATGAATCGCTTCCTGTCTAAGGCAAGTGACCGATCCATGCCATTTTTTGAAGTGTTGAGGGCCAATGAGAAGTTCGAGTGGACTGCCAAGTGTGAACAGGCATTCCAGGCACTCAAGCAGCACCTCCGCACCTTCCCACCATTGGCGAAATCGATCCCAGGCGAGCCGCTCTATCTATATTTGGCTGTTTCTGAGTTTGCTATTAGCTCCGTGTTAGTGAAGATTGTTGAGGGTAACCAAGTCCCCGTTTATTACGTAAGCAAGGCGTTTGCCAAATCTGAAATGAATTATCCCGCCGTTGAGAAGTATCTTTTTGCGTTGATCATTACTGCTCGGAAGCTGAGGCCTTACTTCCATGCGCATAAGATTACTGTGTTGACGAATCAGCCTTTGAAGCATTTTTTGAACCGACCTGTTGCGTCGGGGAGATTAGTGAAATGGGCAGTCGAGCTTAGTGAGTTCCGCATCCACTTTGCTCCGAGAAAGGCTATTAAAGGTCAGGCGTTGGCGGATTTCATAGCAGAGTCTACAGCCCCCGATCTGGAAGAAGCGGGTCCTGTAGAGGGGGCAACCATGGAGGTCCCGATAGCAGAGCAACTAGAAATGGCAGAGCAATCAGAATAGCCAAATGAGGAAAATACTTGGGAAATGTACACTGATGGCTCTTCGAGTTCTGACGGATCAGGAGCAGGGTTCGTATTGATACCACCTGGCGGAGGCGAGCCCCTTCGATATGCTTTGGCCTTAACGTTTAGGGCCACCAACAATGAAGCTGAGTATGAGGCTCTTATCACAGGCCTCAAAATTGCCAAAGGCACGGGAGTTGGTCACTTAAGGGTGAAATGTGACGCTTGCCTGATTGTGAATCAAGTCCAAGGGCGATATGAGGCAAAGAGCCCGGTGATGAGAAAGTACCTTCGTGAGGTGCAAGTCTTGAAGGAGAGTTTCAAAAGTTTCGATATTAAGGCAATCCCGAGGGAGGAAAACGCGGAAGCGGATGCCTTAAGCAAATTTGCCTTGGGGGCACCCCTCGAGGAAAATCGAAAGGTGCACTTCTTGGAGAAGGTGATCTTGTCGACCACCGATCCATCGGAGGTGTGTGCCATTGAAGCAGGATCGGAGGAGGAGACCACTTGGATGACCCCGATAGTCGCGTACCTGACCACGGGGGCAGTCCCCGATGATGAAGTAGTAGCTGACAGGATACGCCGGATCGCGGTTAATTACATGGTGGTGGACAATCAGCTATACAAAAAGGGGTGGTTGTCAACTCCTTACTTGAAATGTGTGGCTGAGCCCGACGCAAATCGGATCCTTAGGGAGGTGCACGAAGGGGTCGCGGCTTGTCATGAAGGTGCCCGATCCATTGCGAGGAAAGTGCTGAATTTGGGCTATTACTGGCCTTCGATGAGCAAGGAGGCGACGATGTTAGTCCAATCTTGTGACGCGTGCCAGAGGTATGCCCCGAATATCGTGGCTCCGGCTGCTAATCTGACGTCCATCAAGAGTGCTTGGCCCTTCGCGCAGTGGGGTATCGACTTGGTGGGACCCCTCCCACAAGCACAAGGCCAGTGCAAATATTTTCTTGTAGCCATTGATTATTTCTCAAAATGGATAGAAGCTAAGGCGTTGGCCAAGACAACGGGGAACCAAATCGTTAAGTTTCTCCAGACCCATATTATATCCAGATACGGGATTCCTAAGGTGTTGATCAGTGATAATGGTCCTCCGTTTAAGGGGGCTCAAGTGAAGGAGTATCTGGAGGAGCTGAATATCGAGCATCGGACAGCCTCCGTCCATCATGCTCAGACTAATGGACAGGTAGAGTCAGCCAACAAAATCGTGATGGATGGCCTGAAGAAAAGGGTCTATGCCTTGAAGGGCAAATGGTTGAACGAGCTGGAAAATGTGCTTTGGGCTGTTAGAACGACACCCAAACGATCAACTGGGGAAACTCTGTTTGGCCTTGTTTATGGCACGGAGGCAGTTGCTCCCGTGGAAATAGCTGTGGCGTCCCATCGGATGAGGTACTACGAGCCTTTGACGAATGATGAAATGAGACGTCTGGAACTGGACTTGCTCGAGGAAAAGAGGCGGGATGCCGATGAAGTCCAGGCTCGAATGCGTTTGGCGACGGCCAGATATTACAATCGGCGAGTTAAGTCTCGACAGTTCTTTGTCGGAGAACTGGTTTGGCATCGAAACGAGTTCACCCTTTTGGATCGGATCAACAAGATGTCGCCAAAATGGGAAGGACCTTACAAGGTCGTGGGGATGCCAGCTCCAAATGCGTATAAGTTGGAAGACCTCGATGGCAGAGTATTAAGGCATTCTTTCAGTGGTGAACATTTGAAGAAATGTCATGTCTGATATTAATTCGCCTTCAGTGGTGCACGATGTTATTAAGTCGCCTTCAGTGATGCACGATGTTGTTAAGTCGCCTTCAGTGGTGCATGATGTTATTAAGTCGCCTTAAGTGGTGCAAGTTATCTATCGTTTGATTCGATGTAAGCAGATTTTGAGCCATCAATGAATAAAGAGGTTGCTTCCGATCAGATTGTTCTTAGATTTATTCTAAGTGTGGCTAAGTCGCCTTAGGTGGCGCGAATTGAATTGCCTTAGTTGGTACGATTAAATCGCCTTAAGTGGTGTGGGTTAAATCGTCTTAAGTGACGTGTTGAAATGTCTTAGGTGACCTGCTAAATCGCCTTAAGTGGCATAGTTAAGTCGCTTTGAGAAGTGCAACGATAAATTGGAACTAAAATAGTTTGATATTTGTGAGGGCTCAAAGGCCCGAGGATTCATTACAAAGAAAGAAAATTACAAGGACTATAAAGATAGAGCATTAAGTTTGGTCCTCGTCAGCATCGGCGGAAGCAGGATCCACGAGATCTGTGGCAGAAGGCGCCACAAGATCGGACCCTTGGAGGTCAGTCGGTGAAGGTTCAGATGCTGGAGGGTCGATTATCGGGGGATCAACTGTCGGGAGATCGGCATTGGGAAGCTCCGCCACGTCTTCAATACCCGCGGGGGTGTTACCCTCGTCACTCTCCTCCGAAAGGTTGAAATACCTCTTCGCGAAAGGGGCGAGAGTCGCAGACTTATCGAAATTAATGGCGTCACCATACTCCAGATGGAGCTCCTCGACCGCGTTGAAGAGGGTGTTCTCCACCTCCGTGGTGCAGAATTTCACCGCGTCAGCAATTTGGCCTTAGCCTCGGCCAGCTTGGCAGGGACCTCAGCAATTTCCTGCTCCAGCCCTGCCTTGGCGTCTTCCAGAGCCTTCTTCTCGAGGAAAAGTCTGTCCCGAGCCTCCGCATCCTTTTGCCGCTCCAGTTGCTCCCGCTTCAGCAGCCCCTCGAAGTCCTGAACCTGCTTTAGGAGCTCCCGAGTCTTTCGATTAAGGAGGGCCTGCTCCTTAGCCAATTTTCCCCTCGAAGACTCGGAGGCGGCGAAATCCTCCTCGAGCTTGTCTACAATCGCGGGAGCCCCCTTGGCCCGCTCCTGCTCTAGAGCCTCCTCGAGGGCCAGGATGTACCCGAAGCAGCGGTTTATGTCCGCCATCTCCTGCGAAGAAAAGAGGAAAAGGTTAGCACATGAATATCCTACCTTATCGATTAACGGGTGAAAATAGGAACCTTACCTCCACCCGACGAATAGCCATTCCACGGATATCCGCGCGGATGTCCTCCCGATCCAGGGAGAGCGGAAGCTTCAGAGACGGCAGAACCGAGCCTGCCACCAAATGCAGACCCAGCTCCGGGTATGTATCACCCTGTCGGAGCTGGATTCCTTGCAGCGTCTGGATCGGGGTCCAGGGAGCCGCCTCCTGGTCGGGGTCGTAGACCTTGTAGAAGCTCCCGTCCAAGGGGAGAGGAAGAGGACCGACTGGAGTCGTGGAGGTGCGCATCTCCGAGTCGCCCTGGGACCCAGAGGGAGTCAAGATGTGAATGGGCGAGTATTGCTGCGAAGGAGATGAGGGGGGCAGCCCCCTGAAGGTTGGCTTCAGTGGGGACTGCCTCGTCCCCCGACGACGAATCAAGTCGAGGCCCTCGTCTGTCTCCTCGGAGGAGTCCAGATCTTCCACCCGACGAAACTGATTGCCTGTCGGGGTTTCTTCAGCCCCCGATCCCATCGGGGCAGGAAGTTGAGGGAGGCCCTCTCCATCTTGAGCACCGGAAAGTGGTGCCCCTGCTGAAGCTCCAACCCCCGACTGAGCTCCCGATTGACCTGCACCTAGAGGATGAGATGCTTCAGAAAGATAGTCAGGAAGTTGGTCAGGATCTTTACACCAAATGACGTGCCGGGAGAGCTATTGGTCTTTCCCGTGGTAGTTGTAGTAACCCGCTTTGAGGATGCGGGGAGTTTCCCCTCGAAGGATGCGTTTGATCTCTCTGATTCTGGCTTCCTTGCTGGAGGGGATTAACTCCTTAGGAACCTGCTTCCTGTACGACTTAATAGCTAGGCGGAGCTGTTTACCTTCTTCGGCATTTTGGACATTGAAGAGCCTGTCCATCTCCTCTACTCGGGTCCGCTTAGTCCTCTCCGCGGAGGGAGATGCCGAAGAAGTGGTAGCCTTCTTTGCCGACTTCCTCTTCCGCGCGGGGCGCTGGACAGCGTCGGTCTTTCCCTGCTTAAGGAGGAGATTGGTCAGCACTGATACCTTCTTAGCTGCAAACAATGGAAAACAGAGACATGATTAGAAATATTACCCAAGGAACCATATCGGTGGGGCCTTCGTGGAGTTGACCCCCGGAGATCATATCGAGGAGGCGGATCCCGGCATCCACCAGGTCCCGCTCCTTGAGGGAGTTAGCGTCGAGGGGAGTGTAGGATTCCCCCCAACGGTAAAGCTGGATGCAGTGAAGGATTTGGAAATCTTCATCGGAATAGGTGTGATAAGCGGGAGGAGAGTCCGCTTCAACTTCCCATCGGGGCCATGGGATAGAACTGTTCTTAATGAAGAAGTAGCTCCTCTTCCACCCGCTGTTGTCGGACCCTGTGTCAATGAGGAGCCCCCGACCCTTGACAACCTTCCAGGTGTCGCTGGTCCAACTACACCGCGCAAGCTGCTGCTTATTCCATTTAGGCATCCGAGGATAGAAGGCGCAAACCCCAGCCTCGTTGCACTTCATTCCGTAGAAGGTCCGGAAGAGTTGGAGGCTGTAGACCCACTTTTGTCGGAAGCAGAGGACTTGAAAAGCATTCTACACGCAGATGGCGTGGGGGGAGAAGGTAGTCGGATGCGTCTTGTAATGGGCGCACATCTCGACCAAATTCCCACAAAAGGGGAATCGGATCCCTGCCGATATTTGTCCGGTGGAGACAAATACCTCCCCTTCCTCGGGACGAGTGACCATAGGGTCACCCGAGGCACGGTGGCGAGAGTAAGGAAGGCGAGGCTCCCAGGTTAAGGTGATGCATCCCTCTCGGAGAGCTGCATCATAGGCAGTCACCGAGATTTCGTTGGGAGCGTAATCGAAGTTGAAGGGTTTTCTCCCCTCAGAACTGGATCCGTTGTCTGAAAATTAGCCATGGCAAGAAAAGGCGTGGTGGGTTTTCGGAAAAATGCAAGCAAACTGATCAAAGACAAGGGAAAAGCTACGCTAACACCAGAGAAGGGAGTCTTACCAGACATGATGAATCGGAGCGAAAAGGATGATCTTAACGGTCGCCGGGAGACTGATCGGAAAACAGGAAGCCGAAGAAGAACTTGAGCTTTCGAAATTGCAGAGCTTTTGAAATCGCAGAGAGTGAACGGTAAAAGAGAAAGAAGAACAGTGCCCAGAATTGAGGGTTTTATAGGAGAAGGGATAGTCGAAAGGACATTCTAATTTGGACCGTTGAAGGTGAAACGTTTCAATCCGAGCCGTTCAGATAAAAGGGGGCAGAACGGAAAGAGACGTTAATGATGAAACGGCCTGAAAGTGCTTTTTCAGAAAAAGCAGACACGAGAACCCAAGCCGTCGCTTCGTTACCCGCTGCATTTAATGGCCGAGTAACCGAAGAGTCTTCTCGGATTTGGTGACTATCCTCGAGGTATCGAGGAATCGTGGACGAGAAGATCCGTGTTAATAAATTTTGTCAAGGGAAAGGCCTCCGATACCGATATTGGGAGGTCGGGAGTTGAAAGACACGACGAACTGTAAGTCCCTCATGTCTTGGGGGCAAATGATGGGTTTCGCTATAGCCAATAGGCCCTTTAACGACGAGTAAACGGTGAATAAGCCCACTGGGCCCTAAAAGAGGTCAAGAAGACCAATGCGAAGGGTCCCGACAAGATAGGTCCCGATGGTGAAGAGTCTTGACAAGGTCGGTCCCGATATGCGAGCTGGACGCTCCTGAGGAGATGCCTTTAAGTAGGCCCTGATGATATGCCTTTAAGTAGGCCCCGATGTTGAATCCCTGAGGATGTTGGCCCTGTCCCGATGACGAGGGGCCCCGAGCGGTGACCAAAGGAGATAAATCTGGAGTCCCCGACTTTCGTCGGGACTTTCTATCAGAGGTTGAGGCCGAGAAACACGCCCACTATCAGAGTAGTGGGGAAGTGGCCCGAGATAAGCGGAACGTAGCCGAGATAAGCGGAACGTGGCCGAGATAAGAGGAACGTGGCCGAGATAAGCGGAATGTGGGCTAACTGTCCTGGCAGTTCATCAGGTAACTGGGGTAACTCCTCTCCTATATAAAGGAGGAAGTTACCTCAGATCAGACACATATTTTACACACTAATACTTTTTCTTGCCTTGCCTGCCACGAGATTCTCATTTAAGCGTCGGAGAGGGATTCTGGGTCACCGCCCGGTCTATTCCCTTCTTGCAGGATTACTTGGAGCGAAGGATTTCGGATTTCCGTCAAGACCGTACCGGAGTTACAACCGTGATCCAACATACCCCATCCCAGCTCATGCTCACAAGAGACTGTCGTCTCTAGCTTGTCCTTCAGGCTTGTCATCGCGGTGGTTATTCGCCATCCTTGTGTTCTTCCGAACAGTAGAAAGGATGGTGAACTCATGTTCACAAAGAATGCATTGATGACATCTTTTTTGGTTGCCCTGAGCGCAGCGGCATTGTGGGCGAACCTCCTGAAGTAAGCCATTATAGGCTCACCTTGGCCCTGTCTGACATCCAAAACACTTCGTCTTGTCGGGAACAGCATTTTGTCGAGCCAAACATCCGGTGTTGTTTCCTGCTTCTTTTCCTCATCTTCACCACTCAGGTTGGACATCTTTCTCTTTTTGCCAATGTCAACCATGGAAATAGAGACTTGTTGCATTCTTCATAAAGCATTCACATAGAACTTGCGTGCGGTTGACTGATCTCCAGCACTTCTCCAATACCATGTGGCGTTGGGAATTTCAACTTTTGGTGGACGGTGGATGGAACGATATCGTATGGGTTGATCGTTGTTCGTCCCAATATCCCGTTGTATGCCCCCAAGGCGTTTACGAACACAAAAGTGACGTCAATATGCAGTGCCTTCCATCCTTCTCCTAGGATCACATGAAGCGTTATCATCCCGAGGGGATAAATTGCCGTGCCCGCGAAGCTTACTAGCAGGAATGTTCCTGGAGAGAGATCAGCCACCGTCTTCCCCATCTTTTCAAGCACTTTCATGTGTAGAATGTCTGTCGCATTTCTTCCATCTGCCAGGATTCATTGTGATGACCAGCGCGTCATCATGGGGGTAGACAATGTGCTTTTTATCTGCATTCGAGAATTCGATGACGGCATCGTCTTTTTCGGGTTGGCGTCTTTTTCCGAATTTAGGGAGTGTCTGCAGTTGAGATGCGTAGACATCCCTAGCATTGGATATGCTGCCTCCTGCGATTAGCCCTCCATGTATGACATTGATTACGCCGCGCTTTGCAGGAGGTGGGTTGTCATTCATCTTGTCTTTTCCTTTTCCTCTTTTTTCTGATGGTTCCGCCTAGCCTTCTTCGGACGCTTATCACCTTGGTCCACATACTGCCTAATTCACCTTTTAGGATGAAATTGTTCATGCGAAACCTTAGGCTTATGCAACTATCTGTTTTTATATCCATAAACTTCATGGTTTTCACACCACTTGTCTTGTTCCTTTCCCAGCGGACCATTATGGAAGTTGCTGGGTTCTCTCCACATCTTTGTTTCCTTCATTTCCTTAAAAATAACAGATAGCGGCGCATTTAGAGGAACAAATTCAGCCAGATTGACATCCTTTGGCTTCTGGAAAACTGATTGAAATGGTCTCTTAGGCTGTGGTTGCCACTGCCTGTTTTGCTGACTGCCTTGCTGAGGCTTTGTCTGCTTGTTGGTCTCTTTTGCTCGAGCGGCGCTTAGTTTAGCTTTGTTTTGCTCTCCAAATCTCTCCAAGTCTACAAATTCTTTGACTCTTGCTGCAAGTTCTTCCAATGTCTCGGCTGGACACCTAGACATCTTTTTGGCTAGCGAGTATCCCTTTCGACCCAGGTTATTTATAAAAGCGCGCACTATCTCCCCTTTGGTCAGGTTTCCTTGGATGTCAGCGACGTTCTGGTTGAAGCGGACGTAGTAATCTGCTAAGGATTCATCGTTCTGCTGCTGGACGCTGTTCAGTGCGTTTGCTCCTTTTAGGAGCGTGCGCTCTCCTATATAACGTTGGATGAATTTAGCCTTTAGATAGGGCCAAGAAGTCACACTCCCGCATGGAAGTGAGAAGAGCCAATGCGATGCAGTCCCTGCCATAGTTTGGGAAAACGTCATGGTTACATGATGTGGGTTATCAGTTCGTCCCAACAGAGAGGTTTCATGCTGTTGTACATGCTCTATTGGGTCGCCTTTTCCCCGGTATTTGTCTATTTTTATTCCATAGAGCGCGTCTGGTACACGGCTGTATACCAGTTCGTCTGCGAAGGGATGAGATGCATTCTCAACTAATGCATGCATGCCCTTCATCTTGGCTTCCTTCATCTTTTTCTCCACTATTTCTTCTAGGTGTTTTGCAGTGAGTCCTAAGATTGGGACGTCATCATTGCCTTATAGTTTTCTCCATTCAGTGCTGCGATATATTCCAGCATGTTCTTGGCTGGTCGCTTGGTAGGAATTCTCCTTATGATGCTGCTGCGAGCGGATAGGTGGAGGTTGTCTCCTTATCTCTTCTTGATGTTGCGCACTTGCATACGGAGTGTATGAGCGCGCTGCTTCATGTCTTGGCTGTTGGTACTGGTATGTACCTTCAGAGTACTGGCCTCCTCCTCTTTGGTAATGTGTCTATTGTCGGTTCGTGTCGTGTGACACTACCCTTGTCGGAGCGGCTTGTCCGTAGACTGGTGGTGGAGGTGGTGGAGGTGGTGGAGCAAATCCTTAGTTCCTTAGAGTTTCTCTAAATGCCAACAGCTCTTCTAGGGCAGCCATCATAGCGGGTGTGACTGATGGTGCTGGGTTTGCACCCCTTTCTTGTCGCTGAGCTCCTTAAGCTGGCATCGCGTAGGGGAACTCTTCATTGATGTGTATCCTAGGCTCGAACCCGGGCGGGGGGTGTTCCGCGCGCTGCATTCTGGACTTCAGGACCATGCTGTGCGGTGGGCATGCTTCTGGTTGACACAGAGGAAGCGGTGGTTGTGGCTTCGGGTATGTGCGAAGGTCCAGGCTGACTTCTCGTCGGCTTCTTGCTTGTGGTTGCAGGTTTCTTTGGGCGGCCAGGGCCTCTTTTGTTCTTCTGTGGGTTGACATCATCCGGAGGAGGTTGATCACTTGCCATAGCTCGTGGTGCGATATAGCCTTTTGTTCGGATCTCGCGGACAGCGCTAAGTGTTGCGTCCAAATCCAACCGGGGGGGGGGGGGGTCGGACTCTTCGGCACTCGGGTTATGCTTGAGTTGGGTCGTCGGATGATGACTACAGGTTGTCGAGAGTCGACTTCAGGCTGTCAGCAGATGATTGTGGGCTGTCGACAATGCGCGCCTTGCCGGCTTCACAAGATCCTTCCCTGCACGAAGGGTAATAACCATCATAGAGGGGGGGGGTGCCGGTTGAACCCTCTCTGATGCTTAAATGAGGATTTAGAGAGAGAAAGTTTCTAGAGAGAGGTCAGAGCTGCAAAGCCAATTTCTTGAGAATATGAGTTGATTATGGGAGGCCAAGGTCCCCTATTTATAGGGAACCTTAGAACCGAACCCGGTTTTTGAGCGGTTCGACGCCGGTTTTAAAGGAAGATAAGAACCGTCGTCTGGTTTGATTGAGTTTGGCTTTGGGAGACTCCTTACTTGGTGTACCTAAGCAGGGTAGCGTGCGGTATATAGGCAGCAGTCCGAACCCCGTCGGACTTAGGCAATTCGACGGGGTTCGGATTGCCTGTGGGCAATCCGGACGCGCATGCCGCGCTTCACTACACCAGAACAGGTTTTTTGTGATGGCTGGAATGGTCACAAAATAGAGCAAAACAGTCACTAAATAAACCAATGACAAAAAAATAGTTGTCACAAGGTAGTTACAGTAGATAAGGTTGCTAAATGAAATAGTGACCAAATATTAAAATAATCACTGAATACGCGAAGAATTTGTGATAACAATAAATAATCAATGAATAGGTTAATTATTTGTGATAACAATAATCTGTCACTAAACATATTGATTATCAGTAAATATTATTTTGCATAAAAAAAACTTTTTCAATTTCATAAATATTTTAGGTTTTTTCAACCGAGTAAATGTTTTTATCAAATAAAAGATACTGGAGAAATTATCATTAGCTAAATCGGAACTATCATTGATATTTATTATTTATTATTTTTTTAATATAAAATATACATGAAGGACGAAGTAAATAAAATTTACATTGTACAATCCATTAAGATTAAGAATTTATAATTTATACATAACTAAATAATAGAATAATAAATTCTATCACATTTAAGCTTCTTTTATGCATTCACGTAGAGAAGGTTCATCTCTCTTACGGGTTTCAAACCATGAATCTCACTTTGATGGATATACGCATGATTCGGGCTCGGTTTAAATTATTCGGACCTCATACACGCGCATGAAACCCAATTTTGAGCTAACCGGGGGAAACCGGGCAAGTCGCGAACTTGCCCGGCACCCCCGGGGGGCTTACCCGGAAAATTCCGGGTAAGTTTAATACCCGGGGGGTGTCGCGCACACCCCCCATTTCGTCCCGAATGTATAGGATACCCGATTTTTAACTAACTCCTATGTGTACGAGACCTATGTTTCAAAGGCGCGCGCGTCCCGCTCGTGACAGCCGCCTGAGAAGCACGTCAGAGTCCTTTTCCCAAAGCTCTCCCCTGCATCCCGGTTCACATTTCCACATTGAACCGGGTCAAAACCGGTTTACGGTCCAAGGTTGCCTATAAATAGCCACCTTGGGGGTAAACATTTTCAAGTCACTTTGGGTGAGAATTGGAAAAGCTCTGACCTCTCTCTAAACTCTCTCTCTCTCTAGAAACTGTCTAATGTTGATCGTCGGAGCGAGCGCACCAAACACCCCCCCCCCCTCTCCACGGGGATTGCTTGGTAATGCTCCTCTCGCAGGTGCAGACAGACGGTCCGTAAGAGAGCCCGAAGGTCTTACCGCTATTCTGAAGACGAAGCTGAAGGCCCGTACACGACCTTAGGAGACGGACTCGGCTCGCACCCAACCCGAAAACTTCGACGAGTCACTCAGCGGGCAACCCGCGGTAACTCGGTCGAAACACTTGGCGCCGTCTGCGGATCACCCACAAGACCAAGAGCATGGCAAGCAACGAGCAGCCACCGCCGACTAAGACGAAGAAAAGAGGACCAGGACGTCCAAGGAAAACTCCAGCCCCGGAGTCAAGCATGAGATCTCCTCCGCAGAGAGACCCCCCGCAGAGCCAGGGCGAGGCCTCGGTCGCCTCGTCTATGCCAACAAGAAGCGTACACTCTCGGAGTAACGCGCAAGGGGGCACACAGCAAACCAACGCTCCTCCAGGCTTCGCCCATCAAACCTTCAACACGCAGGAGCAACCATACGGAATGCCAAATGCTGGGGCATACAATCAGACACCAGGGGCACAGGCTGCGCATGCAGTCACCCCAGAAATGATGGCGGCACTCGAACAGCTGCTTCATCTGAGAGAGGCCCTGCGCAACCAAGGATACGGGGCGCCACCGCCCCCTCCCGCGCAACAAGCAAATATGCCCCCGCCACCAAGGCAGGCGCCTCCAATGAATGCACCTCAGCAGAGAGGCCCTACAATCTCAAAAACCCCGACCTTTCACGGGAATGCACAGCAAAGCAGGCAGTTCCCCCAACAAGGGACAAGACAGGAGCTCTCGCACTCCCAAACACCCTACCAAACAGGGCCATTCAGTGAAGGAGCCTGGAGGCAGCCGTCTCAGACATTCCAGGGATATCAAGGTGGATATTCTCAATACAACCCGACGCAGGCGCAATTTCCCCAACAAGGCGCAAGCATGGGACAAGAAGCATACCTCCCAAATCAGGGTAACCCAGTCACCGGGTTGACGGAGGAGATGCTTGAAAAGCTTATTGAAAAGAAGATAAGGCAAAGGAAAATGAGAGGGATGAACACATTGGTAGACACCACGTCCCACCCTTTCACTGACGAGCTGGTGTACAGTCGCGTCCCAGACGCACTGTATAATCTAAGGCCGGAAAAGTACCGAGGCAAGGGAGACCCGATAGAGCATGTGCAGCAGCATGAAGCAATGCTTTTGGGGAGGACAGACAATCCTCACCACATAGCCATGACATTCCCCCAAACACTAGGCGGACCATCTGCACACTGGCTCTTCTCCCT
The DNA here is from genome assembly GCA_036873135.1 of Clarkia xantiana subsp. parviflora. Taxonomy (NCBI): domain Eukaryota; kingdom Viridiplantae; phylum Streptophyta; class Magnoliopsida; order Myrtales; family Onagraceae; genus Clarkia; species Clarkia xantiana. The sequence goes on from JAPTYO010000001.1 coordinate 18,541,653, forward strand.
GCCAAAGAAGAGCATAGACTCGTGGCAATCTCTCAAAGAAAAGTTCATCCACCGTTACATGGGAGAACGTTCGATCGTCAAAGGATCAAATGCCTTAGATGATGTCAAGCAGGAGTGGAATGAGTCCCTCGCAAGCTACTACATCCGGTTTAATCAAAACATCTCGGAAATTCAAACGAACATCGCAGAGATAGAAATCATCCATGCCTTTGTCAGAAACCTGGGTAGGCACGGGTACGACTTGGGCTAAAAGCTTTCTACAAGGCCGGTGGAAACAATGGAAGAACTCGTGGCAAGGGTAAAAGAGTACATTGATGCTGAGCATTACATGATGACAGCCCGGGACAAGTGGGTTAAACCCGGCAACAAGAAAGATGAGAGTAAGCCAGGCCCCCTGAAGCAGAACCAAACCCCCCAACAAAAACAGTGGACTCCGCCTCAGAAGAGAACATTCAACATTGAAGAAGACAAGAATCCAGATGTCAACACCATTGAGCTAATCCCTTTGAACGCTCCCCTGAGTGTCATACTGAAATAAATGAAAGAGCAAAACCTCTGGAAAGAGCCATTCGGTTTCAGAAAGGGCCAGCTAGGGAAAGAGCAAGACAAGTGGTGTGAAAGCCACGAAGTCAACGGCCATGAAACTGACGACTGTAGAAGTCTTAAGTTCCAAATCAATCGAATCATACAAGAAGGCGGACTTAAGCACTACGTCGACCAAGGGGGAAAGATTGAGAAGGTGAAAAGAAAATTCACGCCAAAGGAGAAAGGAAAAGAGAAGACCAATGACAACCCCCCTCCTAAAAAGAGGGGAGTTATCAATGTCATTCATGGTGGTCCAGCTGCAGGAGGACAAGTCTCCAACACAAGAGACGTGTACGCTGCACAGGCAAGCACACTCCCCAAGTATGGGAAAAGAAAGAAACCGGAAGAGGAGGACCCCGTGATAGGATTCTCGAGAAAGGACATGGCACACATCGTCTACCCGCATGATGACGCGTTAGTAATAACAATGGAAATCAACGGGTTCGATGTAAAAAGAATCCTGGTCGACGGTGGAAGCTCGGCGGACATCCTCCATGTCAATGTCCTTGAACAGCTTGGAATGAAGAGAGAGGACCTCAAGCCGGGAAATTTCCCATTAGTAAGCTTCGCAGGAGCTGCTACGTATCCACTGGGGATGATCACCCTTCCCACTGTGATAGGAGAAGGATGGAACGCAATGAAAGTCGACATCACTTTTGTGATCGTCGAGAGCCTTGGCGCTTACAACGGAATTCTCGGAAGAACAACGATAAACCCCTACGAGATGGTGCCTTCAACGGCACACCAAAAGCTGAAGTACCGCTTAAGGGGAGGAGTTGGTGAAGTCTTGGGCGATCAGACGACAGCACGAAAGTGCTATGTCAACGCCCTAAGATGCAAGAACCGTCTGGACATAGTAGTCATTGAAAGGGGACAATGTTCCAAGTCTGAAGTTGAAATGCGATTTGACGAAATGATGAGCAAAGGAGAAAGACTCCCAGCACCTCAAACCCCAATGCTCCCAAGCATATGGGACATCAAACAAGGGGAGTCGGAATCCATCCAAAGTTACTTCAAGCGATTCGCCATAAACGCAACTTCAAGTTTGGCAGAGAAGTCAGCCGTGATCAATGCCTTTTTCCTGAACATGAACTCACTTACATTCCTCCTATTTGGACGAACACAAGGGTGGAGAACAACCAAATCTATGGCTGACTTAAAAGAGAAGATGGAGACAGCAATCGAGGTCGCAAACGAGCTGGGGTGGTTCATCCCACCTGCAGAACAAGAGGAGGCGCGCGAACACAAGCGTGCAAGACAAGACTTGAACAACAACCAAGATGGCGAATATACACCTCTAAACATAGAGGTGGAGGAGTTGTTCAAGACCATCCTGAAGGATGTTTTACCTCCTCCAAGCGAGATCCGGATCGCCTTCCTCGGGAAGAATCCAGAAATGTGGTGCCACTACCACAACAAATGGGGTCACAGCACGAATGGGTGCCCCTCTCTTCGCAACAGAATCGAGGAACTGATCAAACAAGGAGCTCTGCGCTCCTACATTGCATGCAGGAAGCCAGCTTTATCAAACCATCACTAAGGGAATAATCCTTCCCCTATGACATGCACATACTCTATCTTTACTTTTCAAGTACTAAGTAGAACGTTTAGGATGGGAGATCAGTTGACTCCATCCATGCACATCCCTTGTAAATAAACAAGAAGACTAATGAAGTTCACTCCTTGCGTAGGAAAAATCACTATGTAATGGCAAGCTACCCCGGTCCAAAACCAGGAACAAGCCACATACATCATCAACAAAGGCCCTAACTCTACACGCAGAAAGGGCAAAAAACAAGAAAACTCATCAAAAAGATGTCAAAGCAAGACCAAGCAAAGCTCATGCCTGTATTCAAAACAGAGGGAGCGCGACGCATGCAAGGAGACAAAATAATTTCATCAAGGATGTGGACGTACTAATCTATTCACATCCTTGCCAAAAGTCGGGGGACAAGCGGTTCCTTAGGAATCCTCCCTCGCAAACAAGTGCAAGTGTCGGACGCACTAATCTATCCACACTTCGCCACAATACAAGGATGTGAACGTACTAATCTATTCACATCCTTGCAAAAAGTCGGGGGACAAGCGGTTCCTTAGGAATCCTCCCTCGCAAACAAGTGCAAGTGTCGGACGTACTAATCTATCCACACTTTGCCACAATACAAGGATGTGAACGTACTAACCTATTCACATCCTTGCAAAAAGTCGGGGGACAAGCGGTTCCTTAGGAATCCTCCCTTGCAAACAAGTGCAAGTGTCGGACGTACTAATCTATCCACACTTCGCCACAATACAAGGATGTGAACGTACTAATCTATTAACATCCTTGCAAAAAGTCGGGGGACAAGCGGTTCCTTAGGAATCCTCCCTCGCAAACAAATGCAAGTGTCGGACGTACTAATCTATCCACACTTCGCCACAATACAAGGATGTGAACGTACTAATCTATTCACATCCTTGCCAAAAGTCGGGGGACAAGCGGTTCCTTAGGAATCCTCCCTCGCAAACAAATGCAAGTGTCGGACGTACTAATCTATCCACACTTCGCCGCAGTATAAGGATGTGGACGTACTAATCTATTCACATCCTTGCAAAATTCGGGGGACAAACGGTTCCGTAGGAATCCTCCCTCGCAAACAAATGCAAGTGTCGGACATACTAATCTATCTACGCTTCGCAAACAAACAACTATATCAAGTATGTGAACATACTAATCTATTTACATCCCTGTAAAGGAAGACAAGCAGTTCAACATGGATCCTCCTCCTTACAAAGCCACAGGTGCCGGTAATACTGATTCATCCGCACCCCGCCACCAACAGAGATGCAATTTCCTAAGGAAAACCATCGGATTAAGGAAATCGACCTGTCAACAGAGCTACACTCTTCCAAAAGAGAACAAGTTATAGAGACAGCAATAAAGGAAGATGCAAAATAATACTAAGTATTATATCTTTCTAACATCTCATGTTAGGCATAATATAGCAGGTCTGAAAAGTAAAGACATCCAGTCAACATAAAAAGTCAAGCCCGGGACACACCCCGCCAAAATCTCACCCATGCAAGGGGAGCAACCATATATACACAAGAGAGTCATATAAAGCAAAGAAAGATCAACCTGACCCAACGTCAGGAGCACCAGAGCCAAAGGCGTCAGCCATAAAAACATCATGCGCAGGGCTGCTAAAAACAACACGGCGATCGTCACCATCAGGGACGGACACCTGTCCCGTCAAACCACTCGCTCCGCCCACATCGCCCGCTCGGATCCCCGCAATACCCCGAGGGCATAGCCAGTATATGGCCCAGTACTCTGGAAAGGAAAATCGGGGGCAAGAGAGTATATCCTCCTGAAGTAGTCCACAGAGAAAGACTCCATACGATCATCACGTGCCTTCTCAAGAAGTTTGGAGTAGTCAGTTGTAGTAGGAAACTCAATCATCCCAAGCTGATCACCCAAGGCAACATGAGACTCCTTAGTCTCCTTCAGCGCCACAGCATGTGCCTCCTCGTCGACCTTCTCCTGGCGCAGTAAGGCAAACAGCTCCGCCTCCAGCTGAGACGCACAATCCTGACTTCCCTTAAGATCAGCGGAAGCCTTGGAAGAAGCATCTGAATGTGCGCGCGCCTTCTCCCTTAACACAACGTACAGGAGCAAAGCGCGCGAGCGACTCCTCAACACACTTCAAAGCAGCCTCAGGGTCCCGGGGGCACTTCTTGCGGTCAGCCGGTGGAACAGACCGCTGAACCACACGCACACCGACAGCAGGTGTGCTCAAGGAAACATCCTTGGGAAAGCGAATAGCAGACTGAGAGTAGGGAGTCCACTCGTTCCCGGACACATCCCGATCAAACCGACACATCAGATCAGACTTGCGAAGAGCTGGAGGAGTAGGAACAACTACACATCAAAAGCAAACACATTAGGAGAAGGCAAACTATACCAATATAACAAGAAGTCAACCACAGTTACCTGCCAAGGGAGACACCTCCACTGAACGCCCGCTCCCCGACCGGGGGACAGGCATGGTCGAATCCGCATACATTGGCCCCTTCCCTTTATCGCAGGAAGGAGCAAGAGGCATGCCAGCAGACGTCGACCTCCTAGGATCGCTCGGGGAACGGACGTCAGCATCATGCTCTCGGACAGGCGCAACTCCCCCCGCCGTCGGGAATACCAAGCCTGCAAAGACAACCACAAAAAGACCATTAGCATGTTAACATGGGGAAAGATCTCAACGAAACCTTTAAAGGCACAAGTCCCATACCCGGGCCAACAGGAGGAGTATCGCCAAGGCCGGGAACAGTCTGAGGAGATCCGCCTGCGACTCCGCCCTGTAAACAGGGGCGTCTGTTAAGAAACCAACCTACAAGGAAATAGGAACAAATGTTACGAAACTTCAAAACATACCAACTCATCCCCCGAAGGACGTACATGAATGCCCGCCGCGAGCAGCTCGGCGTCGGAAGCACGATAAAGGGGGCTATACTCCCCTGCCCTATTCGTCGTATGAATCTTCTTCAAAGCAACCTTGTCTGCATCTGAGAACTCTTGAAAACGCGGAACGGGGTCGGAATCCACTATGTGAGAAGTTGTCCAAGTCGTTCCCGCATCCTTTATAAAAAAGTACTGACACTTCCATTTGTTCTGGGAAGTGTCCGGTCTTTCGCAGAACCGCGCCTCAATATTCCACCCCGCCCTGCGCAAGCCAAGGGAGGAGAATCCCTTCTCGGTCATGTGAGGCCAACGCAAGGTGAAAGTACACATCCCAGACTCATCTACCTTGCTCAGGCGATAGAAGGCTCGAAAAAGCACTACCGAATAATCCCAAGAGTTTAGATGACATTGCACCCGGAAACATGTCCAAGCTCTAAACCCCGGTGGAGTGATAGAGACGGGAGAAATCCTGTAATGTCGACAAAGGCGGACCAAATCCTGACAATAAGGAAACCACAACCCTTCTCGAAACTGTGAAAGATAAACAGCCTCGTATTCAGCCGGAGGAACGGTGGGCCGACCAAATTCGACCCCCTTCACAACGTCCCAAGGATACGAGACCTCTATGCCGGGACACCAGCCCCGGGTCGACACATAGAGATCAAACTTGGAACGTGGGAGCTTGTTGGGAAAAAACATTTGGATCTTCTCAGTATCACGCGGTTACCCGACGGTCCCAAAAGCACACCGCTTCGAGACCCGGAGTCGGAATCCATGGTGCCCTCATCAACCTCCCCATCAAAGTTATCTGAAACAGAGTGATGAGACTTACTCATTACGTGAAGAAGCAGAAACCGTTTCCTACCAGGAACACTCTAAGTATCAGAGACGCGCGCTTGCAAGCCCGTCAATCAAACCCTGCAAAAACCATACACAACTCAATCAAAAACCAGGGCCACGTATCAACACCATTCACCAAGCCCTTTGCGAGGGCATTCAACCCAACGGACCAACTGTCCGCGAGCAAACAGCAAGGGACCCTCCCGCTCGGGAGTCAAAAATCCCTACGCTCACCAAAGGCCTAGGCCACCTACTAATCAAATTTTCATATATTTGTGCAATGTGACACAGGTATTCAAGCACTCCACAAAGCGATAAGTTCAAGAGCTAAAGAAATCAAAGACATACAAAGTTGGTTATAATTACCAAAATGCCATCCGACCACAATTCGATCAAATTTTATCCCCAAAACGGCTTAAGGCTCCGGGGGCACTTACAAGCAGCTCAAATGCACCTAAGCAAGACCATTACATGTCACGGGGAGACTTACCCCTACCCGAACAATTCAAAGAACACTCGGGTCAACTAAGCCACCGATAAGCGTGAGCTACCAAGCAATCACCTAAACTCCGGGGGCATGACTATCCACTCACAAACAATCAAGGAGTCATTATCACAATTGGGGGCATCATATCAAGTCACCCACATCAAGATACAAAGGGTCGAACTTTTTGCTCGAATAAGTCCGATTTTGAACCCCCACGATTCCCCCTCGGTTGACCGAAACCTAAGGGCCTCTTCACAAAGGGAGTTCACTATCCATAACTCTATCTTTATACATTTAGAGTTTGGCCAAAAACGAATTTTGAAAAATCAAGCCAAAATTTCACTTAGGCATTTCATCGAACACCTATCATGCACCTTATTGAAATTCGAAATGTGCAGCCCTAAAGGTACAATTAACATCAAGAAAAGGAAGGAGAGGACATTACCGATCAATACCCGACAAGAAGGACTCGAAAACGGGTCGAATTGAGCCCGAAATCGACCCGTGAACAGTGCAGCCGCCGCCCGCCTAGCGCCGCCGCCGCCGCCTCGCCGCTGCCGGGCAGCCGTGACCTCGCCGGTGATAGTCCTGGTGGTGGCCGGCCGAAATGGGGTCACACTAATACCCTAAAGTGAATTCCTAAGTCACTACCTTAGCCTCTCCAAAACCCTCTCAACTACCTATTCAAATGTTGATAGTTTTATAAACTATCACAAAGGAGGTGGACTACACAACCTAGCAAGCACCATACATCCAAGAGGTACACTCACATCCACCCTCCATTTTTCAAAGTTGATGATAACTTGGATTTTCACCATCAAGTAACTTAGCTAAATTCAACTAAGTTATTTCAAATGGTCTCAACTACTTGAAAACATTATGTTTATGATTTTTCGTATCACGTCCGTCACATGTGATTTTCCAAACCCGACATTATTTCATTTACAAAAACCGTCGTCTCGCCGTCAAGACGGCCGTCTCGGACGACGGGCGCCCGGAAACCATCATATTGCATGAAAAACGTTTTATCAAAACTTTCATGATTTATTATCATTTTGATACAATTAGTCGTGGCATGAACGTTCCATATTTATTTGATCATCTTACAAACCCGAAAAATTTCATGTGCGCTCGCGCCTTACTTCTCCCAAAATCACATTTATCATATTACTCGTAGTCCGTTGTGCTACTAACCCTTTGCGCAGTTATCAAGCATGACCATCTCAAAAAAAAAAACTAAGGCAAGGAGCTCGTCTGAGCCGCGCGTATCCACCATTGGTAGGTCGAAACTCAAGGTGAGCAGACGACCCGAATCACGCGTATACCCTATCTTAGAATAGAGTTAAACAAAGGTCAGACCATTATTTAACTCGGGGGCAAGTGATGGATATACGCATGATTCGGGCTCGGTTTTAATTATTCGGACCTCATACACGCGCATAAAACCCAATTTCGAGCTAACCGGGGGAAACCGGGCAAGTCGCGAACTTGCCCGGCACCCCCGGGGGGCTTACCCGGAAAATTCCGGGTAAGCTAGGCTTACCCGGAATTCCGGGTAAGTTTAATACCCGGGGGGTGTCGCGCACACCCCCCATTTCGTCCCGAATGTATAGGAGACCCGATTTTTAACTAACTCCTATGTGTACGAGACCTATGTTTCAAAGGCGCGCGCGTCCCACTCGTGACAGCCGCCTGAGACGCACGTCAGAGTCCTTTTCCCAAAGCTCTCCCCTGCATCCCGGTTCACATTTCCACATTGAACCGGATCAAAACCGGTTTACGGTCCAAGGTTGCCTATAAATAGCCACCTTGGGGGTAAACATTTTCAAGTCACTTTGGGTGAGAATTGGAAAAGCTCTGATCTCTCTCTAAACTCTCTCTCTCTAGAAACTGTCTAATGTTGATCGTCGGAGCGAGCGCACCAAGCACCCCCCCCCCCCCCTCTCCACGGGGATTGCTTGGTAATGCTCCTCTCGCAGGTGCAGACATACGGTCCGTAAGAGAGCCCGAAGGTCTTACCGCTATTCTGAAGACGAAGCTGAAGGCCCATACACGACCTTAGGAGACGGACTCGGCTCGCACCCAACCCGAAGACTTCGACGAGTCACTCAGCGGGCAACCCGCGGTAACTCGGTCGAAACAGATTTCCTGCAATAGTAAATAAAAAACTATTACTTTGTTATTGAAGATTTAGTTTGTGTGATTTGTATTATGAAAAAAAAAAATCATCAAATACATCAAACAAATAAAAATTGTGATGATATATATAATTTACAGTTATTATAGAAGATGTATATAAGTTTTAACGAATGGAGGGAGAATCCAACGAGAGAAAAATATGAAAACGATGAACGAGCTAAGTAACTTGTTTAGTATTGATGATCCTGATCGTATGTATGTGCTCCAGAGACGAATTGTTATTGCTACGGAGTTATTTTCATATTTGGAGAGAAGTAGTAAAGATGAAACTGGAATTTCATATTTAAACTAAGGTAGAATTTTTAGGTAGTTGTTGTGAGATATTTTAGGAAATCATGGAGATAACTTACTAGTTTTTGGAAGTTGCAGGGGAGAAATTTTAGGGAGATTGTATATTATCTATATATAATATAATTTTGAAAAGTGTTCTAATATTTTGACAAATCACATAATGTATTAATGACATGTCACAATCAAATTATATTATTGGTCCATATCATATTGTCTTTATTTTTAATGACATGTCATTACCACATGTACCTTGATTGATAAGCTAAGATTGCTCCAAAAATTGTGATTGCTTCTTAGCATCAGTTTTTTTTCTCCATGTACGTTACTTTTAATTTTTTACCATACCCATGTAACTGATAGTTGATACAATAATCATTATAACAGAAAACAAACTACACGTTTCTATTGTTGCTTATAGGCTAACCTACCTATACCATATCTATACTCAGCCGGCTGCCATTACCATGGCCTAGCTACTCCACCTCAATCGCCCTCACACATGAGTAACCTCAGCCACCATTACATCTTCTTCGACATGAAAATTCACGAAAGCTGATCGATGTTATCGCGTTATGATGTTTCGGTGATTTGATTTACATTAAGGGTCGCGGCTGATCTCCGGGAGGCGAAAGAGATTACAGTGATTATTAGATATTCATTTAAGAGCGCAATCGATCTCTGAAATCTGATCGAGGTATTCAGTATCGCGATCGATCTCCTTCTCAATGTAATCAATTTACTTAACATAAAAAATATACTTAATTTTATTCCATCCATCGTCATTAATTATTTCTAAAATTTTGCACCATATGGAGATGGCAGATTTAATTTATGATTTTCCTAATTTATGAATTACTATATAGGGAAATTCTTTTTCCTAATTAGTCTGTGATTGATTACTATTAAAAAAACGAAAACAAAATTAATTTATTCGAAATTAATTTATTCCATAATAGTTGATAATTGATATGCACCACTATTCTTGACTCAATTAAGGTAGGGTTCTATAACAAGATTGAATGATATTAAAGGACTGAGATTCTCTATTTCCTTTCAAGTTGTGACTTTTTTTTTCTAGAAGGAACGGTTTTTAATTAAAAATCAATTATTATTTACTTTTATACATTTTGGTGAAGGATTAAAGCAAATGGAAAGAAAATCCTGCAGCACCACCATCTAATTGCTTAGTTGGAGGCAATTCCTGAGGAACATAAGAAGAAGCTTGCTGATGGTGTTTTTGATGAAGTTTTAAGATATACTCAGGTCAGTGAAAATCCAAAATACTGATAAAACGTTATATTTTACATCTTAATATAGATAACAATAGATATATAAATAAATTTAGGGTATTTAGACTATAATCCACAATGGTATTCCTTAAATATGTGTTTTATATATTTTTTAACGTAAAATGTATAAAAACGTGCTACAATGGATTTACATAGCATTCCTTAAAATGAGACCCACCTACTTTTACGTAACCTATTCCTTAAATTTAAGGAATGCACTATGTATTACGTAACCAATATTTAATTATAAATTAATTCATTTTATAATTACTGCTAATATCTTATTGGTGGTTGTTGGAAAATTTAATAATAAAATATATTTAAGTAATACGATTGCAGAGTAAATCTTGTTTACGTCTGTCTTAACTTTAGTATTACTTAAAGTATATATAAATATCAGTGAAGATATCCTATTTAAATTTTCAATATTTTTTATTGTAAAATATAACTGAATTACCGTTACTTTTTACTCATTTGCTATAAAATAAATTGTATATTAAATATTTTCATTAAATATCAAATACTATTAAATGGATCCTTTAAAAGTATGCTTAATTACTATTTATATGTATAACCACCATTTTAATTTTTAATATATTTGTTATATATATATATTGGCCAAACTATATTTTTTATATTTATATTATAAATATTTCCATAATGAATGCATTTACTTTTTTAATATTAATTTTTAAGTCCTGATTTTAAATAAATTTCCTTTCACATGCATGTACATTTATGCTCTGTTTCTTTTATATTGATTCATACATCCATATATTTCATCAACTTAGTTACTATCACAAGCCGCTTCATACCACTCAACAATATGCAATATTTTTTATTGGTGAGTCGGTTGTCCATTGGAGGACTTGACGATTATTATACGTGTTTGTTCGTCTTTTTTTTTTTTTTTGTGTGGAGAATTTCAAGTTTATGAAACAATAATATTTTTAGTATTTTACTCTAATTTTTTACACACTCTATTTATATTGTTTATATCAACCAAATAATTTAAACCTTCATGGGAAACATCAACAATATCATTTAATGTAATTCTCATTAGATTTTTTTCCCTCTTATTAAAGTGTCGCTATTATTTTTGTTAAAACTTGAATGTGATGATGTTGTAAAGTGATGCACACATCTATATCTATTGATCAAACAACACATGAGGTTTCTCATCATAGGTTCATTCATCATTGATTAGTTTGATTTTTATTTTTGGTATTATAATAGGTATCCGTTTCAGATGAAACACAAAAAGGAAAAAGGATGCGCGACTGATTTTTGCATATTAATTAGTAATTATAGTTCAAATAAATATTAATCCTGTATATATGTTTTGTTTGAGTAAAGACTACATGACTCGGGTAATGTGGTGATTGAAAAAAAATGCAGTATATGTTCTTATATTTTTTTTTTTTGTCTCAGCCCTACTGTTGTTGATCGTGGCTCTGCTTTTATACAAAATAAACTTTGGTTTACTGCTGCAATAAAAAAGCTAATTAAGCTAATAAAAAAAAAATCAATATTGACAAAAAAAATATCAACAATATATATATACTTCTTCACATTTATTTAAGTATTTTTAATATATATATATATATATATATATATATAACCAATCAACAAAATTATCATTTTAATTTATAAACAATTATGTTTATATCCGCGCAAAGCGCGGGTCAACCAACTAGTATATAATAATAACTAAAAAAGTAAAAGAAATTGTTAAAGTTATAAAAGTAGTATATCTACATGGGAGTTATGATTATTATCTATTAGTTATTGTTCGGCAAACAAAAAAAAGTCAATTTTTTCTAATTAAAATTCAATAATTTATTTATTTCGACATTAATTCAATTGGTTTTGAGCAAATATTTTTCTTTGGTATAAAAAGTTTGTCAATTGTTTCTGAGACTATTGGTAAATGTGTAGTTCATAATAAAATAAAAAAAAGTTACGAGATGTTTAATATAAAAATAAAATAATTAGTAAAGATATCTATTATTAACTTAATTTTCCTCAAGAAAACTATGTATTCGTGCACTAATGCTATAGTCATTGGCAAAAATATAGTAAAAATTATTTTAATTTGAATTTTCACTTATTTTAAATATTCTCTTAAAATGAATTTTAACACGATATGTACATATTTTTCTATGTGATATGTTTTACTTTTCCATATAACATTAGATAATAAGTGACCAAATATTAGCTCAGTCACATATTAATCTAATCGTAACACAATTAGTGATTGAATGTAGACTTGGTCATTAATTCCTCAACTTTCTGTGACTAATTATAATTTTATCATAAAATGGTCCTCACTAAAAACATGTTTTCTTGTAGCGCTTCCGGACCGTTTTGGACCTCGGGTGACGCGTTTGGATCCTTTATGTGATTTTCGACGTGTTTACGAAGTCCGGAACGTAAATACGAACCCGAATTGGGCAGATATCCATCAACTCCCACCGGGAACAATGGCAAGTTGTATCATTATTGGATTTTCATCAAACAGTTCAACGACGTGATTATCAGGTTTCAACTTGATTCGCATTAGCAGCATTAGTGATTTGATTGTGGAGGGGGGGAGTGAGCCCTCCCACTGAATTTTCTATGATAATGTTTCCATCATCATTTACCATGTCATTCACTTGTGCTGTGTCAAATATCCCACTTGAAGTAAGTGGGACTTGGAATCATCGTCATCCTTTTCCAGTTCGATCAAGACTTCGTCTGTTTCTAAGCGTTGGAATTTCTTCCTCAAGCTTTGTAATGTTACATGTTCGACCACGACATCATAATTTAAGCTAATTAAACATGTATCACTCGAGAGTAGTCCGTACTCTTTTATCTAAATACTTGTTTAATGCGCAAATTAATGTCGCAAGCTGACAAGATGCAACCCTTATCATTCCTTTTAGCTAATTATGGTAGCGTGTTCAACCGATTATTCGGAACATAGTATTAATTTTATGTGAGTCAACTGATTTTGATCCCATAGGGAACGTAGTTGTTGAACTCTAACATTATGTAATTTTAAACTATGCTTCTTGAATTGTTTTTATTGAAATGAATGTCCAGTCAGACTTATCATTCAAGGCTTATAGTGGGAGAGTCATTTTACTGACTACTTCCTTTCGTTTGTCAACTCACTAATAGCATTTAACTAACCGGGCAACCATATGCTTCGACGCGCATTAAATGCCGGGCTGTGGTTAGGGGTGAAATGCCACTCGAACCCAGAGCTAAATTCCAAAGATCTTGGGCAAATCTAAAGAAGGTTTACCTGTGAGTTCATCAGATCCACCTCTTGAGCTATGCATTTAAGTCTCGCCTATGCAATAGTTGATATTATACAAGTTCCTGATAGCTTTTGAAGCATACATCTGACTTTCGTATAAGTAATCAATGAGTTATTCCATAAATGGTCATAAACGAAAATTCAGCATTCATTCATTAAAACATTTCATTATTAAATTTGTACTTTGAAATGATGTGTTCCGTCTTTGGAGGTACACTCGCGCATGGCGTCTTTAAACTAGTTTTATCCCGTGGTTTTAAATCGTTTCGTTTCCAAATTCAAATCAATTTAATCCAATCGGTTTCAATCATTACAGAAAATTACATTCAATGGAGTACTAATAAATAAGAAATACTAAATATTTTGATCTAGCTACGCAATCGATGGGTTTATTCAGTTCAATTGTCCTGACTGAGATGATGGAGTATGTGAATCGTTTCGTTTTATTCTACCGCTTTTACCTGGCCGAAATTTTGGTTCTAATATTTGAATTCTCGTTTCGGATCGTTCTCGTTTAAACGAGACGTTAAATTGATAAGAAAATTGAGCTTCAAATCGAGCAACAATTACTTTATTCAATATCTCCGAATCTCAAAATAACCAAAATTTTAGTAACGAACAACGAACGATAAATGACAATAGTATAGTTCTTGATCTGAAGTTCGAGTATCTGATCCATGATTGTCGCGCATATAGTCAAGAACCTTGAGTCATGTTGAACATCTCATCTGAGTAAATTCACGAGTGAATCACTTCAAATGATCTGTGTCGTATAAAAAAATTTACAGCTTCATATACATGACCTACGAGGCGTATTTGAAACGCACTTTATCAACGGGGTTTAATCCACCGGATTATCGTATAGGACCTATTCGGTCCAGTTCTCTTCTTGCTATGCGGATCATGGTTCACTTCTTTCGAACTCACTATGTTGAGCAGATAAGGTCTCCCTTTCACTGTTGTGATTACTGTACTTGATTAGTCTCAAGGTTATTGAGTCCTGTCACTATCGGACAACCATATACATCCTTTCCATGTTGACCTTTCATCCTTAAGATTCGATGCGGGTTTTACACCAACATCCATGAAAAGAGAGAACACTATCACATTCAACAGAAACATTTCTAGCGTTTGCATCCTTGCTTCCATCGAGGCGGATGCGAAGGGATACTAAGCTGTAACATTGTCTGGTTTCAATTCAAGTCTTCTTCAACCCCTTTTTACCATGGTCGAATGTATCACCATATATGCGTTCAGATCATCAAAGAACCTACTCTAATTCTTGGGGAAAAAATTGTCACATTCATTTCTCATTGTCAAAATCATACAGATTACTATATTCATCCGTAGTTATCCTCCATACTTTTCGAAATCGTAGTAGAGAGTTCAACACACACTCCAATTTTATTCATCATAATTAATACCATAAATATTGCGAATAATATCGAATCGCACTAATTCAGCCAACTCACACATTGATGATTATGCAAATCAGGAAGAAAATAACATTTTGAAAAAGAATTGCAAACGTCGGATTATCTATTAAGATGGAATATGACAAATAGTGATTCTTCAGTCATCTAGACCAATCGACCGCCAGTAAACCGAGGGAAGGGGGTCCGTGAAAGAGTTCACACTACCGTCGTGTTCAATCTAATAGATCAGTCTTTTGAAAACGGTTATTATTTTACAAATTACCGGAACGGGAATATTTTGAAAAATATGTATACCCGATATTGGCTTTCCCAAGGCCCTTTTGTATTTTGAAAATTTCCGACAATTTTACGCATGCATATATAATTCTACTACACTTAGCAAATTATCACATTATGCCATAAAATCGGCCAAACCAAACATCATGCATACATGTCAAGCGTCTAATATTCTGAGGAACTCATGCTAGCATATATAATTCTACTATTAAGTAAACTATCACATGCATTACATCTTCAACACCCTAGCATGCGTGTCATAAATGGAACTTCCATAAACATGCATAATTGACGACTGGATTTTCGTTTTAAACACTTTTAAAATATTAGGGGCTGATTTGCAATTCTTGCTTACAATCAAACATGCGAATTTCTAGACATGGATCCTAGGCAATTCCAACCATCACAACATGTCTATCCTATTGCGCAAACCATATATTTAAATCCCAAAGCTCAATGCTCGCAATATAATATTCAGCTAGTTTGACTAAGTCAAGACGACAACTCTAATTATATCAAATATATATTGCAGAAAGTAAACAATTACAATTAGGCCATCTAATTTTAATCAATTCACTAAAAATGCATTTCAAAGATCCATCCCCATAATCGTAACAAGGCATTAGGGTTTTAACCGAAAACGTGTAAAAACACAAACCCTAAGGGCACTGTTTAGGTTAATTTTAAAGTTCGAAAATATTTTGGATTTAAAATTTGACATCCTATTTTATTGAACATTTTAAAATTTCCAAAAATTTTAAAAGTTGGTTGGGTCCAATTTAAAATCCGGTTAGGGTCGGTTCAATTTTAAAGATCCGATTTGGTCCGAAACGGTTCAATAAAATAAGATTGCAGTTCGGTTCATCACTCAAAATCAGTTCGGATTAGATTCACTTAGTTACCTAGGTCCAACCCAACCCATCTAGGTCGGTCCGATTAAGAAAACCCGGATTGGTTTAACCCGCTCCGTTAATGCAAATTGGATTTACCTATAAACCCTAGTGGGTTCGGCCAAAATATTTCTCTGGGGCAATAGAGTTTTAAAATCCACCAAAAACTAAACTTAGCCCACAAGAAATATTAATTATGTAAAATAATTTCCAATATTGCTAATATATATATATATAAAAATTCGGCACATTGTTAATATATATATATATATTGTCAAGATTCTATCTTTAAGATATAAATCAATCAACATTATAAATATATATATATATATAATTCGGCTAAATCTATATATATATAATTATTGTCAAATATATATTTAGGGATAAAATATATAGACAATATATCTTCTTAATCTTTTTAAGTAACTAAATCCTATCAATATATCTTTATCCCTATCTTTAACTAAATATATTGATAGTTTATATATTTTACTATATATTATGAGTCTTTTCTTAATCTTTCCAATTTTTAGATATATTGTTTCCTTTAATAAAATTAAAATATGGTAACAAATATATCTAATATGTTGGCATATGGTGACGTGGCGCCGTAATAAGAGCCTGTTAATTAAGGGAATTACCTAAGTTAATTAGGTAATTGTCAATCTGGGCTAATTGGGCCAAGTCCAATTAGTAATTGACAAGGGAGGCCCAAAATGGGCTTCCCCACTTATTATGCATGGTTCGGCCGAAACCCTAGTACCACATTGGTTGGAGTTGCCTTTTGGCAACTCCACCCAATACTATATATAGGGGTGACTCCTAAGGGTTTAAACACACAATTAAGAACAAGGATCTCCATTGAGAACACTTGTCACCCTAGTCTAAATTTCGGCACCACAAACATCAAGTCCGAGGTTCCATCTCCGTTGAAGAATCGATCAGAGGTCTTATGTGGAACTACATCGCGTGGGACTTCTTCTAACGAAGAACTTGCACGTGGTTCCGACCGGAGGATCAGAACTCCCTCCACATCGATCTTGGGAAGGAAAGCTAAAAGGTATGTGTACTAATTCCACTGCGTAGATTAGATATCTTGCTAGTACACGTTTAGCATTCCGTAGTATTACGTCCCCGTAATCCAACATAATAGTGGCCGGCCACATTTTCTTTACTTGCAACCTAAGAAATTAAAGATTTTATCTAATAATTCACCTAGGGTTTTCGGCCAAAAACACCAAGAATTGGAAAAACTGTCAAATTTTAAGATCAAACACTATTATGATCATGAATACAAAAACTGTTCTTGATAAAACTCATCGTGTTCTTGAAGATTATGAACATCAAACTTAAATTTAAACATAAATTTCGGAAATGATCTTTAAAAACATGTAAAATCCGAAATTTTAAGTTTTAAAAGATCAAAAACATGAAATTTTGTTCAAAATTTTCGGATTTCACACCAAAATTTCGGTGTTCATAATTAAAACTCAAGAACATCAGTTTATCAAAATTTTAAGAACTCCTAACCTGGCTTTGATACCACTGTTGGATTACGAGAACATAATACTACGGAATGCTAAACAATTACATGCAAGTAAACTAATTGCGCAGCGGAATAATGTACACATACCTCAATAGCTTTCCTGCCCAAGAACGATGTGGAGGGAGTTCTGATCCTCCAGTCGGAACCCGTACAAGCTCTTCCTGAGAAGAAGTCCTACGCGGTATAAGCTCCACAGCAAATCCTCTTATCGATTCTTCAACGGGGACAGAACCTCAGACTGATTGTGATGGCGCCGAAATATTCAACTAAGGGTGAGAGGTTTCTCTCAAGTTCCTCAATGGAGGGACTTATGAATTACTTGATGTGTAAAACCCCTTAGAAGACTCCCCTATATATAGGATTGGTGGAGTGGACAAAAGTCCACTCCAACCAATGTGGTATAGGGTTCGGCCGAACCTATTAAAGGAGGGAGGCCCAATTTTGGGCCTCCCATGTCAATTAGGAATTGGGTCGAGCCAAATTAACCTAATATGACATTTACCCAATTGTCTTAGGTAATATCCTTAATATTAACGGGCTACCATTTACGGCGCCAGGTCACCATATGCTATGAATGGTCTAGCTTGGAAATTTCAGGGTCACGCTTTATGGTGAAATGCGTCGTATCATTTGTCGGGACAAGACATGGATTTATTCACTCGATCAGTGGGTGATTCGAATTCTTCATCGATCTCCTTGATGGACTCGATGGTCAATGACTGTATCATCCGGGTGTTTCGTTAGGAACATCAACTGCATTGTCAATTGGCTTGCGTTATTCCTAAGAAAAAAAACGAAATCAGTAGAGGAAAAATCAATGAATAAAACAAACTCAAATATAGGGATTTATTTATATTGATTAGATCATGACAATATCCCTCTTTCCTATGCGGGGACATGACCTGCCGCGCATGGAGTACATATTTTAATCATCTCGGTATTTCAGTTGACTGGCGAAACCGAGCCAAGGATCAAAAGCTTGTTATCAATAAGATCTTGGATCCTATGCCTCAGGCGTGAGCAGTCCTCGATTGAGTGTCCTGATGCCCACATGTGAAACCCGCACATCGATTTCGGTTCATTGCTGGGTGTCTTCTCACTTGATTTCGAAACCTCGGGCCCAATGAGACCCCGTGCGAGCAACTCGTGGTACATTTCTGCTGCTGACATCGGTAAGGGAGTGAATTTCCTAGGTTCCTGTGGCTTTTTCGTGAACCGGTTGTCTGGTCTCTTTGTAGGGTTGGGTTGCGAGCATTGAAATCCGGGTACTGCTTGATGGATTGCGGGAGCCACGAGTTGTGGGTAGATTGCGCTTATCGCGGTATCGTCCAGTGAAGATTTTTTAGAGCCTCCTTTTTTTGTAGGGTCTTCAATCTTTCCCAGTCGGATCCCATGCTCTATCATTTCACCAGATTTCACCAAATCAGCAAAGTTGGCTGAAACATGTCCTAATAGATGGGAATAATACGCCCCTTTAAGAGTTCCGATGAACATGGACCCTATTTCCGTATCGTCTAGCGGTGGTCGGACTCCAGCAGCTTTCTCTCTCCAAGCTTGCATATATGCTCGGAATGATTGTCTTTCCTTCATTTCCATGCTTTGGAGGTCTATGCGGGTCGGAGCTGTATCCAAGTTGAATTTGAACTGCCAAACGAACGCATTAGCTAGCTCTTCCCACGTAGCAATGTCCCCGGCTTTTAGGCTGACAAACCAAACCAACGTTGCTCCCTTCAAACTTTCTTGGAAGGTTTGGATCATGAACTCCTCATACTTCTGGTAAGGGGTCATCTTTGCGAGGTGAATCCGCAAGTGGACAATGGGATTACCGGTGCCATCATACTTCTCGAAGTCGGGGACTTTGAACTTCTCCGGTCTCGACAGGTCAAGGAAAAGACATAGGTCAGAGTAACCAATGCCCCCATACTGCTCAAGCCTAGACAAAGCTTTCATCTTTTCCTCCATTTTCTTCAGGCGGCGATCCTCTTCGAATTCGACGATAAGTGATGATGTGACTGCATTTGTGCCGGTTGCACCCCCTTGGTTGACGTGCCCATACATCAATGTCAGATTTGGAAGGACATACGGCTTTGATGCAGATTGATCAGGAATGACCAAAACAGGGGGTTGGTCTTGAGGAGGGTCTACCGTGGCGTCGGGAAGCACAGTGGCAGCTGGCATTATAGGTCTTTTATTCGCCACAGTTGTTGTCGAGGAGTCTGGACTCAAAGTCTCTGTCAGCAGGGCTGGGTTTGGAGTATTGATTGTTGATCGAGCCTCGAGGAATGCCATGACGCGATCCATGTTTGCCGACATGGATGCCATATCCCGATGCATTTTGGCATTGACCGTCTCGATCTTGGCTATTTGTTCCTCTTGTTGTTGGATCTTCTCAGCGTCCTCCATATTAGTGGTTAATCTCGTGATTTCCAGTAATACCTGCAATGGAAAATGCAATATTCAGAATATGAAACACAAAATATTATGCATGATGGTTTTGAAAGTAATGTGTCATTCATCTCATCATCTTTTGAAAAAAAGTTTTTTTGTAAATATGTTTCTAAGACACTTTACACAACTCGGAACTCGGTCGATGAGCGTCGAGTACTTGCCCCATAATCCGAGCGAAGGTAATGCAACAAGGTTTTTCAAAATGGATTCAATTTATACCACTAGTTCTAGTTTTTGGAGCGAGCACTTAACTCTGACGTTTCTATTTTGAACGACTGCAACACTCTACACTCTACGCGGTATTTCTTCGATAGTCTCGCTCTGCGTCCATCATGCTGGTCCGAATCTGGTCAACGCCAGCCTTGAAAAATGGAAGGGCCGTGATACAAAGGAAATTGCGCAGTTTTTTTCACTCTTACCGAAAATGGTGTGTAAAGCGTTTTAGAAATGATGATTTGAATGACACATTTTTGGGGAAAATATGATGCATGCTTGTAACGTAAATTTCCATTAATATGCGTTGTACAATTACATATGGTACAAAAAAATAAAGATTACATCGAGACCCATGTCCTATACATGAAAAATTCTAGGGTCGTGAACAAATAGAAAAAGAACACACGCAAGTACGCATAGCGGCAGGATCGAAGCTTCAGGTGTGTGTTTTTGCTTTTTTCTACAAGGTAGGTTCTACTGATAGGTTCCCGGCAAGGTGGTTTCCTCCCCCTAAAAAGGGATTTCAGGACCTACACAAGCGAGTGAGTTTTTTTGAGTCGTACCGGCGGCCCAGCTGCTCCAGTCGTACCCTTACTAAATCTCTGTGTTCCTAGTCTCCCTGGGTTTTAGGCGTTTTGAATACTTATTCTAAAGTGATGTGTGTGCATGTTCAAACAATTTCAACAAAGAAAAAATGAGTTAGTAAAAAAAAATCTGCACCTATCACATAAAAACCCAAAGTTAGAATAACGAAACTATACATAAATAAACTAAAAATATGGCAAATAAGCAAATATACAAAGCCCGAACCCTCTAAGAGTGTTTCCCCAGCAAAGTCACCAAATTGTCAGACCTAAAATCTGACCTAAGACGAATACATTTTGAAAACGCGGATTTGAATAGAAATTCTAATTTACCTAAGCAAATAACAAATTAAATACTTAGGTATTAAATAAGTCTACGATTAGAAATTCGAGTTCGGGAGTTCCGTTTCGAATTTAAAAAAAAAAAAGTCAAATTTTTAATTACGTCATTTCAGTACTCAATTAACAAGTTTGCCAATTTTCATCGTTAATTAACTATGGATTAATTATGTATATGAACGACCTATTAATACTAACGATTATCATACATGATCAAATTGACGCGAACTAATATGAAAAATATGCACAATTATTATTTATAGTTTTAATTAATCTAAACTAATTAAAATATGATGAAATATACATGATTAACCATTTTTTTATCATTTAACTAACCTAAATCAATCGATATTCAGATTTTTTGTTTCAAATTAAATTTTAAAAAAATGTAATCAAATAAACAATATTATTACATGTGATTAGCATTATTTACTTACAACAAAATTAAAATCAATCTAATTGCTTTAATCTATTAATAATATAAATACAAAAAAAAATAAAAAATAAATAAATCAGTAAATATTAAAATGAATTAAAAAAAAAAAAAAAAAGAGCAGAGGCGGGATCTTACCTCAGGGCTGCCAGAGCTTCTGGACGGGACTGTGTAGGGACGGCGACGACGATGCTCGGGACGGCGCGGGCTCCGGATAGAACTGGACGACGGTGATCGGGGTGGCAAGGGTAGTCAGAAACGGTGAGGATCGGAGGAGGTGAGGCTGTGTAGGGGAGCTTCGATCGGGGCGGATTCAGGCGACGGCGGACGGCTTCACGGGTCACGGCGGGAGGTCTGGGGCGAGCGGTCGGCTTAGCGAGCTCTGGCAGGCGTGGACGGTGGCCTGGCGAGCAAGTGGCGCGGCGGATCCGACCTGTCGAAGATGGCCGGAGGGCAAGCTTTTAGGCAGAAAAAAAAATATCTAGGCACTAGAAGAAAAAAAAATCGCACATATCCCGAGAAATAATGTAGTATTGCTTATTCTTGTATTTTTCTGTGTGTTTTTACATTGACTAGTGACCCTTTTATAGCTAGATTTGCACCTAAAATTAGGAAAAAGAATATTTTCCCTAATATACATTTATTAATTCCGAAAATTATGAATATATATTTATTGCTAATTGCCATAAATATATATCATATATTTTCTGAATATTACACAATATTAAATGAATCTATACTATCCTAATTTAAACTAAGCCTAATTTTAGCAACCCCGTGACCTTCCATATTTAAATACTTCCCTTTTTAAACGCGTTACACGTAACATTTTTAACGTTTTATATACGTGTCACGCGTACAAAAATTAGGTGTTTATAGTTACACCGACATATTAGACCGAACATGAGCAATGTTTGCCATCTGCAGTGGTACGAAGTCGTTCTCTTGGAGGTACTTGGTTCTACCCTGATTAATTATTAATTAATAATAAATATATAATGGAGTTAATAACTAAAAAAGTGTCTAAGGTTTACCCTATGTTAAAATTAGGTGTCTGAAGTTTGAAATGTTAAAATGGACTGTCCCAAGTTTCATTTTTGTTGAAATTTGGTGTCTTTGTGCGTCTTTTCATCTCCATTCAATCATTTTCATCAACCCACCAACCCACTCATAATCCATCACTCTTTACTTTTTACAAAATCGTCAAATTTCACCTGAAAATTGAACATTAAAAAAAAGTTTCTAGAAGAGTGTTGTGGAGCCATTTTCCAAGGACAATAGAGCGAGATTTACTTGCCCGGATGTGACCAACTTTATAGGTGACGGTCCCGGCAAGATGACGAACAGGGAGTGTGTATGAGAGCTCGAATTTGACAGATAGTTTCGTCGGAATTGACTTCTCTAAAGTAATCACACCGAGACACCAAATTTCAACAAAAATGAAACTTGGGACAGTCCATTTTAACATTTCAAACTTCAGACACCTAATTTTAACATAGGGTAAACCTTGGATAGTTTTTTAGTTATTAACCCTATATAATGTGATGATGCTAATCATTCGAGTCGAAGAAGGAAGGAGAGAATCTTAACTAAGATAGCAAAAAGTGGTTGTGCTGAGAACCCATTTTTTGTGGCTTCAGAAGGAGGGATAAGAATAATACACAGAAAAGCTAGCTAGCTAGCAAGCTATTGGGGAGAAATTCTTGACTTGAGAATACGATCCAATATAATAAATAGCTTGGTTAGCTTTATTATTTTGAGTAATTAAGATTCCTGGATTCTAATTCTAATGGAATCTGCACAAAAACTTTTTTCTTTTTCCTCCAAAGAGAATACCATTCTGTGGTCATTTCCTACTTCTCTTTTTCAGCCAATGCAAATCCTCTCCATCATAACCAAACCAATCGGGCAATTACATCTAATTATATTCTCATAACACTACACACACCCATGTTTATCAAATGATTCCAAGTTTCATCCTCAAAAGGTGCTATTACTTGTTATTAATTATATAACCCCACAAACGGATGAATGCAAGTACAACTACAGAAAATAACATTTTATGGCATGTGTAGTAAGAGGTGGTTATCACACATTATTTTATACCTGCATCTCCTACCGATCTCCTTACACCTTTCTAATATTCATTTTCATATTTTGCTTTAATATAATTCGTAAACCATCGCGCGTCACCCAACTGGTTGAACATTTAAGAACTAAATGTTGTCCCAGTGCGCCACTGCGGGATGAATTCGTACATAAGTATTAATAATAATATAGTATTTGATAAAATTAAAGTGGTCAATTTATTATAATGTAAAATTTATATATGTTAACAGATTCAAAAAAAATTTCGAAAAAATATTTATAATTACAAAGATAAATACAAAACACAACAGCAAAGAAGAGAACTTTTCAGAAAATATAATTTGATCGGTAATTAAATATAATCGGCGAAATTTATATTTTGATTTAGAAATGTAATATAATTACTGACTTAATACATTTTGTCAAGAAAGAAATAGTTGAGATATTGTTGGCCAAATTTTAATATAATTGATAAATAATGTATTTATCGACCAAATTTCTATTGGTTCGAGGATGGTGGGGATCTCATACATTCGGTCGTTCACTCCAATGAAGAAGACTTACACTCTAGCCACTTAAGTTAGATAATTTAATGCAACTTTTTTTTATATGTATTAAAAGTGTAATTCATTATTGATACTAATATTGTTGATTGGCGAAATATAGTGTGCTTTTATATTCTATTTCCTTTAAAATTAATATATGTATAGATTTTTTTTGTTGATAATATTAGTTAAAGAATTAAGTTTACAGTTTTAAATGAAAAAATGTTGAAAATTTTATGTTTGTATGGTTTAAAACATAATTTTTTTTGGTACAAGGATATATTCATACATCAATGAAAGAGACAATGAAAAAAACTAAACAAGCAACCACTAAGGGATACATGGACTACTCCAACTTCCGGTTACATTTCAACTGGCCTGTATTGAGGTTAGTCTAAGTGCTCGCGAAACATACATATGAGCGACCTTACAAACATAAATTAAATCATTATCCGAATACAGTTTACTAATATCATGAAGGCCCAGAACAGAGAGAGACGAGGGAAGACTGTAGAGATTGACAACAACTAATTCAGCAACTGAGTCGAGTCCGTAAACAGAACTGTGGTTCCCCATAATAAATGGTTTAAAACATAATCAATACCTCATTTCGGTGCCTTCAATTTTCTTAATATATATATATACATGTTACCCCAAGTGTTAAATATGAGTACATCATAACTCGATTAACCTAATCAGTGGGACTCGTCCGAACTCGAGTTTGTGCCAGCCTAGTTTGGGGATCATGTCAAGCACCATCTCGGGCATCAGAGAGCCCATTGACTCGGCCAATTGAGTCATGGCCGATTTAGAGTTTGGATCATCGATGGTAAGCCAGGAGGTTCACCTTGGCCCAGAATCGTCTCAGACATGATCTCCTAAAATAGACGATCAGGCTGGCATGAGTTCAGGCGGAGACAAGCTAGTTAACTAGATAAACAGAACCATAAGATAATTCATAATTATTTCGGATAAGTGATGTATCAAATATTATATTAATTTTTTAAGGTACCAAAAATATAAACCCCTTATATGTGAGGTACTTGATTAGGTTTAAACCTTAACATATATATATAATTTATTAGTATGTTTGTATATATTTATTTAACAAATATATACCTGATGGGCTCCGGCGGAGGCCGTTAGGCCCCTTAACGATTGACAAACGGCATTTAGGCCCGTTGGGCTAGGAGCTGGAGGGCTAAGGGCTCCGACAGAAGGAGGCTCCGACATCGAAAGGCCCCGAGCAAGTATGGCCCCGATAGGGGAGGGCACTGAAAATATCGGACCTGGACGTAGTCGGTCCCGATATGGGAGTTGAAGCCACTCCCCGAGACCGAATCCTTAAACGACTTAACTTGGGAGCCTCCAATAACGATCGAGGCTCGCCAGTAAAAGCACAATCCCGGAAATCTCGCCACGATCACAGTAGTGGCATAATGGGCGAGATTTGGGGGATGCGAATAACCGCACGAGATACATGGCCAGATACACGGCGAAATATGTGGGATAACGGATCACGATCCAACGGCCTAACCAGGTAACTGGGGTAACTTTTCCTCTATAAAAGGAGGGAAGTTATCCCAGATTAGGGTTACGTTTTACACACACATTTATTGCTTACTTGCGCTGTTGGCCACCATACTTACGTTAAGCATCGGAGAGGGATTCTGGGCCACTGCCCTCTATCCCCTTCTGCAGGATTGCGAGGAGCTAAGGAATCCGTCACCGTAACCGGAGTTCCGCCGTGATCCAACAATACCTACACCCTTAAAAATTAGGATTGAGAAATTAAAATGAGCCTCAACTTTTGGTCAGTTTGTTGTTTGGTAACTGAAGTATCTGAAATGTCGATTATGAATCTCACGACCTAGTTAAGGCTCTTCTTGTCTTGATTCTGAGCTAGGCTGGTCTCTTGGTCTTGGTTGGAGACCATATCAAGCAAGAGTATGAGTCATAGCGATCCCCATGGCTCGACTAATTGAGTTATGACCAATAAACTCTAAACCTCTTAATTGGTCGAGTCCTGTCCCGGGCTAGGCAAACAGAATACCTGCTCAAATCAATGCAAGCCCCCCTAAGAGCATCCACAATGGTATTACGTAAAGATTACGTAAACGTAGGCCCTACATGTTTATTTAAGTAAAGCAACAAAATCTATCTACAGTGGTTTTATATAGCATTTCTTAAAGATGGGACCCACACGTAAATTTATGTTTTTACATAAAGCATTCCTTAAATTTAAGTAATGCACTATGTATTACGTAACCAATTTTTTATTATAAATTAATTCATTTTATAATTAATGCTAATATCTTATTGGTGGTTGTTGGAAAATCTAATAATAAAATATATTTAAGGAATATATTTAAGTAATACGATTGCAGAGAAAATATTTTTTACGAGTGTCTTAAATTTACGTATTACTTAAAGTGTACATAAATGTCTACGTGACAACTTTAAAGAATACAATTTATGTAAAACCATTGTGGATGCTCTAAGTTACTGAATCGAGTCATGTGCTACTCATAATTAACACTTCAAATAAGTAGGAAGTACTCATAATCAACAATTCTTATACCTGACCAGTCTCATCTGGTCTGATGGTAGCATAACTTTCATTGTTGAGATTGGCATGTGTTGGATCACGGTAGGAACTCCGGTTACGGTGACGGATTCCTTAGCTCCTCGCAATCCTGCAGAAGGGGAATAGAGGGCGGTGGCCCAGAATCCCTCTCCGATGCTTAACGTAAGTACGGTGATCAAGCAAGCAATATGTGTATGTGTAAAAAACGTAACCTTAACCTGGAATAACTTCCCTCCTCTTATAGAGGAAAGGCTATCCCAGTTACCTGGTTAGGCGGTTGGATTGTGATCCACTATCCCACATATCTCGCCGTATATCTTGCCACGTATCTGTACAGTTATACGTATCCCACATATCTCGCCCATTATACCACTACTGTAATCATGGCGAGATTTCCGGGATTGTGCTCTTACTGGCGAGTCTCGATCATTATCGGAGGCTCCCAAGTTGCATCGTTGAGGATTCGGTGTCGGGGAGTGGTGACAACTCCCATATGTGGACCGACTACGTCCAGGTCCGATATCTTCGGGGCTCTCCCCTATCGGGGCCATACTTACTCGGGGCCATTCAATGTCGGGGCCTCCTTCCGTCGGAGCCCTTAGCCTTCCAGCAGCCCAGCTCCTAGCCCAACGGGCCTAGTCGCCGTTTGCCAATCGTTAAGGGGCCTAACGGCCTTCGCCGGGGCCCATCATTTGCCCCCAAGACGTGAGGGACTTATAGTGCGTCGCGTCTTTCAATATCGGACCCTTCAACATCCCAGTCGGGGGTCTTTATTTGAAACGTTGGAGGCCATCGCCCTACTTTTGTCGGAGGCCTTTGCCTCGGATCTCTTTCAAGATCTTTTGGGATCCTGCTTGGATTCGAAGGGATTTCTTAATCAGACCAGCATTAAATGCTGATAGAAGGTGAAGGAACGTCTCGGGTTCTGCACGCCTGCTTTCTGAAAAAGCACTTTTCAACCACCCCGGTACGTCATCATTCCTGTCTTATCTGTCCCATGCGCCCTGACGGTTCAGATTGAAACCGTTTCGCCTTCTTCGAATTAGCATGTTTCCCTTTGGACGATTCTGATTGAATCGTTTTGAATTCTATGGCTCAGATTGCCCATCCCTTCAGTTCTCTTTTCCTTCTCTTATAAAACCCTAAACCCAGACATTGTTCCACTTTTCCTTTACTTCTTCTTCTCTGCGATTCCAAGAGCCCTAATTCTTCATACTTCAAGGTTTCACCGGCGCTTCCAGCACCCAGATTTTTCCGATCAACGCTTCAGTCGCCATGTCTGGTAAGATTTTTCACCTTATTGCCCTTTTTTCTTTCATCTTTGATCTTCTTAGGTTTCAATTTCCCCTCCTTCCTTCCCTCGACGATTTTCAGCCGAGGGATTTGCCACCAACAGCGGGTCTTCTCCTGTTGGACCACCTTTCGTCTTCAAGTATCTCAAGAACTCGCTTGCGCCTATTAACTACGATAGGGCTTGCGTAGAATGTGGTATCTTCGAATCCTCCTTCGGGGCTCGCTATCCCTACGAGCAATTCCAATTCAATCCTCGCGACACCCGGGTTACACTCCTCAAAGGAGACGAGGTGTTCATCTCCCCAGGGCAAATTCGTGCGGGAATCCAACTCCCTTTTTGTCCGAGTTGGGTGGAGTTATGCAACCATTACAAAACTTATCCCACGACCTTCTCTCCACACGCAATCCGTACATGGATTGCCTTCCAGGTGTGGTGTGATATCAACAAAGAGGACTGGAGCTATACTCTGGAGCTTTGGCGGGTCCTCTACAAGATGACCTGTAACAAGGATGGGATCTGCTCCTTTACCCCCCGCCAACCCGAGGGGACCGACGAGCAGTATAAGGAGATGGGCTGGGATAAGAAGGTGTCTTGGAGGATTTGCAAGGAACGAGCCATCATCCACGATAAGGGGCATGACAACGCTAATTGGAAAGAACAATACTTTTTCATCAAACCTGGTCCCATCGAATGGCCGAAGACTGTCGTGGAAGCTGATCCTCCTGTGCCCTTCCGTACATGGTCGGAGCAGACCAAGAGGGCCTTGATGCTCATCCAGGCCCGTCGCTGGGAGGAGGGTTATCAGCCCTTCGAGGCCACTTCTGTCACTGACCGTCAGCGGATAAAAATTTCCATTATGCTAATTGATCCCGAAGCTGGGGGAAAGATTCGTGATGGCCCTTCCAATGTAATTTTCTGGGTAATCTTCTAATTATTTTTTGTTTCCACTGCTTACAGCCCATCGATCATCGCTGACCGCCCATCTGTTTCAGGAGGATACCGATGCCTCCCATTCGCTGAAGCGTAAGAAGAAGTCCTCCTCCACGAGAAAGTCTTCCGCTGCATCGGAGCCGCCTCGGAAGAAGACGAAGACCTCCGAGGCACCAAGGTCTGCCCCCACACCCGAGGGGCAGACTAATACGGACGTGGTTAGGGCCGCCTTCGGCGTCCGTTCCGAAAAGGAAGGTAAGGAAGTTTTTCGTGCTATAAAAAGATATAGAGAGTTAGTTCCTCAAGACCTTCAGGCCTCCGACATGGAAGGGCGGATCAGGGATGTCAAGAATGTCCTCCGAGGGGAAACTCCACACGTTCTCGAAGCGGGTTGCTATGACTTTTTTGGCTGCGAGAGATATGTGGAGCGTTGTCTGATTTGGTATACCGATGTCAATTTACTTCCTCACCTTGTTCGCCCCGCTGCAGGTCACACGGACGTCGCCCCTGCTGCACCTGCCTCGGACCCCGTGCCTGCAGCGGAGCCGGGGGTGGAAGATGCCCCGACGGAAGTCCGTGGCGAGTTCGGTCGGGTGATTAGCTTGGAGGACTCCCCCTCCGAGGACCAAGCTGAGGAGGAAGGCCTAATCCTCCGAGGGAGATCGAGGTCGACTCCTGCTGAGTCACCCGGTAAGGAGACGTCCCCGCTCCCCTTCGCGCCACCATCGTCACCAGTTAGGGGCGCGACCCCCGAAGCCCGGATAAGTGAAGATGGGGGGGGTTCGTCTGGTAGTACCTCCATTCCCCTTAGATGGAGACTACTACCAGGCCTTCTCTTCGGACCAGAGTGCCGAGCCTTGGAGACCGGTGGAGTCTCTACAGGGGATTCCTCTACGTCGGGGGTGCCAGGAGGAGAACCTGGCCCTGCACTTGGTGTCGGGCTCGATCCCGCCCTCACTGAGGCGCCCCCTTCTCTGGAAGGGGAGGACATCAAGGCGGACATCCGTCAAATGGCCGTTCGTCGGATAGAGGTAGGTTACACTTTGCTTTTATTCATCTGAAAGTATTCCGACTTTTAAATACTAAGCTGTGTTTGTCCTCAGGAAATGGCGGACCAGGATCGTTGCTTCGGCTACATCCTGTCCCTGCAGGAGGCTTTGGAGCAAGAACGGGCCAACTCCAACCTCGAGAGCTTGACCAAGCTCCAGGAGGACCTAGCTGCCTCCGAGGCGTCAAGGCTCCGAGCGGAGGAGGGCAGAAAGCAGGCCGAAGAAGGTTGGCAGCGGGCCGAGGAGGTTAGGCAGCAGGCCGAGGAGGGTAGGCAGCAGGCCGAGGAGGGTAGGGCCAAGCTTGCTCAAGAGGCCCAATCCCAGCAAAGGCAGATTCTAAGCCTTGAGAGCTCGCTTAGGCGGGAGCAGCAAACGGCCTTGGCTGATCGGAGCCAGGCTGCCTTCGATAAAGCAGAATTGAAAGAAACTGCTGAGCGTCTGAAGCTTGAGAAGCAGAGGGTCATCGCGGAGCTGGAGGAGGCAAAGGCGGAGCATTTCGCCCAAATAGCAAACGCGAAGGTCCAGGGCCGCGAAGAATATCGGAGCTCGGAGGACTTCAAAGCAGATGCGGCGAAGCATTGTCAGGAAGATTTGCAGAATGCCTTCCTTGACATTGTCGAAGAGCTTAACGAAACCTACGGGGACTCCATCGACTTGAGGAAGTCCAAGATTCTTGGCCGAGCCGCAGAAAGGTACTTTAGCCTCCCGTCGGAGAGCTCCTCTGAAGACGCCGACGGCCCTCCTACAGATCCCTCTGAGCCTGCCCTTCCGAAGTCCTCTGAAGATGATCCAGCATCCGAGGACCGAGCTTAATTTGTTACAACTTAGGTCCTTGTAGTCTTTTATCGTTATCTTTCTCGTATGGAACTCCTTAGAGCTTCAAGCCTTGTATTAATATCATTTCCGGCTACATTATATTCTTCATAACGCTTTTATCGGACCCTAAGAACCTTAAGGCTTTCTGTCGTCCTAAGACGCTTTTAATCGATCCTAAAAAACCTAAGGATTTTTCGGACGTCCAATGACGCTTTTTAATCGAACCTTAAAAACTTAAGGATTTTTCGGGCGTCCAATGACGCTTTTTAATCGAACCTTAAAAACTTAAGGATTTTTCGGACGTCCAATGACGCTTTTTAATCGAACCTTAAAAACTTAAGGATTTTTCGGACGTCCAATGACGCTTTTTAATCGAACCTTAAAAACTTAAGGATTTTTCGGACGTCCAATGACGCTTTTTAATCGAACCTTAAAAACTTAAGGATTTTTCGGACGTCCAATGACGCTTTTTAATCGAACCTTAAAAACTTAAGGATTTTTCGGACGTCCAATGACGCTTTTTAATCGAACCTTAAAAACTTAAGGATTTTTCGGACGTCCAATGACGCTTTTTAATGTATCGAGAACAACTTAGGAATACTTTGATCAGAAGTAACCTCTTTATTAATGTCTTTAACATAGCATGCACCACTCAGGGCGACTTAATTACATCTTCGCGCCTCTACGGACGACTTGTTTGTCAAACATGACATTTCTTCAGATGTTCTCCACTAAAGGTGTTTCTTAATATCTTGCCATCGAGGTCTTCTAACTTGTAGGCATTCGGGACCGGCATGCCTATGATCTTGTAAGGCCCTTCCCATTTCGGGGACATCTTGTTGATCCGATCTTGTAGGGCGAACTCATTCCGACGCAGGACCAGTTCTCCCGCGTAGAACTGGCGCGACTTGACCTTCCGATTATAGTACCTAGCCGACGCCAAACGCATCCGAGCTTGCACTATGTCGGCCTCCAGCCGTTTTTCCTCCAGCAAGGATAACTCCAGTCGCCTTGTTTCGTCATTCGTCAAAGGTCCTATCCTGGCTCTTTCTGGACTTGTCGAGGGTTCATAGCTTCTGGTTCGATGGGACGCCACAGCGATTTCCACGGGAGCGACCGCCTCCGTCCCATAAACAAGTGCAAACGGGGTTTCACCTGTTGACCGCTTGGGTGTCGTTCGGACCGCCCACAACACGTTCTCCAGTTCGTCTAGCCATTTTCCGTCCAAAGCATAAACCCTCTTCTTCAAGCCCTCCATCACGATTTTGTTGGCAGCCTCCACCTGCCCGTTGGTCTGAGCGTGATGGACGGATGCTGTCCGATGCTCGATACCAAACTCGTCTAGGAACCTCTCCAACTGGGCCCCATTAAATGGAGGACCATTGTCGCTGATGATCACCTTCGGCACCCCATATCTCGACAAAATTCGGGTCTGAAGGAACTTGATAATATGTCCCGCTGTTGTCTTGGCTAACGGCTTAGCCTCGATCCACTTCGAGAAGTAGTCAATCGCGACAAGCAAATGTGTGCACTGGCTCTTCGCTTTCGGAAGGGGTCCCACCAGGTCAATGCCCCACTGTGCGAAGGGCCAAGCACTCCCAATGGGCATCAAATCGGCAGCGGGGGCTGTGATATTCGAAGCATATCTCTGACACGCGTCACAGGATCGAACAAGCGCCGTTGCTTCCTTATTCATCGTAGGCCAATAATATCCCAAGTTCAGCGCCTTCCTCAGGATAGATCGAGCGCCTTCGTGACAGGCTGCGACTCCTTCGTGCAATTCTCTCAGAATCCGAGTCGCATCGGGTTCGGCCACGCATTTCAGGAAAGGCGTCGAAAGCAGACCCTTCTTGTACAACTGGTTATCCACCATCGCGTAATTAATTGACATTCGTCGCAGTCGCTCCGCTGCCACTTTTTCTTCAGGAAGTGCCCCCGTAGTCAAGTACACAATTATCGGGGTCATCCAAGTGGATTCCTCCTCTGACCCTGTTCCGATAGCGCACACCTCCGACGGATCGGTGGTCGATAGAATCACCTTCTCCAAGAAGTGTACCTTCCGACTCTCTTCCAAAGGTGCCCCCAAGGCATATTTGCTCAAGGCATCAGCCTCCACATTCTCTTCCCTCGGAATTGCCTCGATATCAAAGCTTTTGAAGCTCTCCTTCAAGGTCCTAGCCTCCTGAAGATACTTCTTCATGATCGGGTTCTTTGCTCCATACTGCCCCCGAACCTGATTTACAATCAGGCTAGCATCACACTTCACCTTCAAATGTTCAATTCCAGTGCCCTTTGCGATTTTCAGCCCCGTTATGAGAGCCTCATATTCCGCCTCGTTATTGGTGGCTCTAAATGTTAGGGCCAATGCATATCGAAGTGGCTCCGCCCCACCTGGCGGAATCAATACGAACCCCGCACCCGATCCATCCGAGCTTGAGGAGCCATCAGTGTACAACTCCCAGGTGTTCTCCTTATTTGGCTGTTCCGACTGCTTCGCCGTCGAGACCTCTTCAGTATTCCCGGTTGCCCCCTCTACTGTTTCCGTTGCTTCAGGATCGGGAACAGTAGATTCAACTATAAAGTCGGCCAATGCCTGCCCTTTGATAGCTGTTCTCGGAGCGAAATGAATCCGAAACTAGCTAAGTTCCACGGCCCACTTTACTAGTCTCCCCGACGCGTCAGGCCGGTTCAAGAAGTGTTTCAATGGCTGATCAGTCAACACCGTAATTTCATGCGCGTGGAAGTAAGGTCGTAGCTTTCTAGCGGTAATAATCAACGCAAAGAGGTACTTCTCAATCGGAGGGTAATTCATTTCACTCTTGGCAAACGCCTTGCTTACATAATAGACGGGGATTTGATTGCCCTCGACAGCTTTAACTAAAACAGAGCTTATTGCAAACGAAGAAACAGCCAAGTAAAGATAGAGCGGCTCGCCTGGAGCTGGCTTTGCTAGTGGTGGGAGGGTGCGGAGATGTTGTTTGAGCGCTTGGAACGCCTCCTCACATTCGGCGGTCCATTCGAACTGTCGGTTGGCCCTTAGTACATTGAAAAATGGCATCGCCCGGTCGCTTGCCTTGGATAAGAAGCGATTCATCGAAGCCAGCCGACCGTTCAGCACTTGCACCTCCCTATGGTTTGTCGGGGACTGCATCTCCTCTATCGCCCTTAGTTTTTCGGGATTCACCTCGATCCCCCTCTGGCTCACCATGAAGCCCAAGAACTTCCCTGAATGTACTCCGAAAGCACATTTGGCTGGATTCAGGCGGACTTGGTGTAGTTTCATCCTTTCGAAAGCCATTGCTAAGTTACCAACGTGGTCTGATGCTCGTCGGGACTTCACCAGCATGTCATCTACATAGGCTTCCATGGTACTCCCAATCATATCCCCGAACAGTTTGTTCACCATCCTCTGATATGTCGCCCCCGCATTCACCAGGCCGAAAGGCATGACGTCGTACTGGAAGACTTCACTGTCAGCGTAAAAGGCGGTATGTGGGGCATCCTTTTTCGCCATCTTTATCTGGTTATAACCAGAATAAGCATCCATAAAGCTTAGCAGCTCGTGCCCCGATGTAGCATCCACCAATTGGTCGATCCGCGGGAGCGGATAACAGTCCTTCGGGCAAGCCTTGTTCAAGTCGCGGAAGTCGACACACATCCGCCACTTCCCGTTGCTCTTCCTCACCAGTACTGGGTTGGCTACCCAAGTTTGGAATCGGATCTCCCTAATGAATCCAGCGTCGAGCAACCTGCCAACCTCCTGCTGGATTGCAATCCTTTTGTCTGTTCCCATCGGACGTCTCTTCTGCGCGATCGGCTTGATCGTGGGGTCGATATTCAATTCATGCTCGATCACGTCCCGACTGATTCCCGGCATATCGCTCGGGGACCAGGCAAATAACTCCTTGAATTCTTTCAAGAGGGCGATCAACTCCTGCGCTTTTTCCTCGGATAGGGCGGATCCGATCTTTACCCTCCTCTCGGGTCCATCTATCTCGACTTCTTTTAGGTCCTCCATGGGGGCGGGACGCCCAAACTCCTCTCGAGGATCAGTGTCTGTCTGGAGAACCGACATAGCCTCCTTCCTCGATCTCCTTGTGGCGTTGACATAGCATCGTCTCGACGCCACCTGGTCGCCTTTCACTTCACCGACCCCATTCTCAGTCGGGAACTTCAGTTTCTGATGGACAGTCGAGGCTACCGCCATCAGCGGATTGATAGTGGTTCTACCAATGATCGCATTGTACGTCCATGTGGATTCGACCACCACGAACTCCACATCTCTCTTTTCCATCTTCCAGCCACTGCCGAACCACACGGGCAACGTGATAACCCCCAATGGATAAGAGGTTGTGCCGCAAAATCCTACCATCGGGAAGTTAACCTCCCGTAAGTCTTTCTTCTTCTTCCCCATCTGCTCCAGGGCGTCGGAGAAGAGGATGTCGGAGGAGCTTCCTCCATCAATGAGGATCCTCTTCACTTCGAATCCCCCTACATCCAATGTCACTACTAGGGCATCCTCGTGGGGGGTATCTACTCCCTCCAGATCCTTCGCCGAGAAGGTGATCTCCATCTCCTCCTTCGGAGTCCATGACCGAGACCTTTTTCCCAAAACCACTGCTACGGGCACTTGGTTGGCATAACGCTCCCGAGAAGACGATGTGTCTCCTCCTGCAGCGAACCATCCATGGATCACATTAATAACCCTCTTCTGTCGGGACCCTGATGGGCCCTCCGAAGGCTCTGCGTCGGACCTTCTCTTCCTTGGGGACCTCGATCGAGATTTGGATCTTGATCGAGATCGGGAACGGGGCTTGCAGCGCGAATCTCCCACGAACTCCTTCAGCTTACCCCTCTGGATAAGCTTCTCTATTTCCTTCTTCAGCTCCCGACACTGGTCAGTGTCGTGACCAGAGGCCCGATGGAATCGGCAGTAACGGTCGGTGCGGGAGCCCAACTTTTCTCCTTCCTTCTTCTTGGGGAAACGAGCGAGACCTTGCTTCTCCATTACCGCCAAGACCTCTTTCAAAGGCCTGTTGAGGGGGGTAAACTCCTCCCTCTGACTGTCCCTCTTGGTCGGACGCCTATCCTCCCTCCGATCGGAGCGTCCACGACTCCGACTACCCTCGGAGCTATCCTTCTTGTGTCGGTTGTCCAATGGTTTGAACAACTGCTTTCCTTCACGCCCCTTGGGAGGAGCTAATTCTCCGGCAGCGATCTTCGATTCTTGGACGTCGATTTGCTGTTTTACCCTCGCCTAAAGTGCCTCCATGTTCCAGACTTTTTTGGCCGCGACGCTGTGAAGTAAGTCGGAGCCATAGGGGGAATTGAGGTTTTTCAGGAAGGTACGGATGGCCTCGCCCTCCGATATCTCCTCATCCAGCTCGGTCATACCAGCCGTGTAACGCTGGTAGTATTGGGCCAGCGATTCGTCGGGCCTCTGGACCACCTCATGCAGGGTCCGAACACTCTTCAGCAGCCGTCGACGCCCTTGGTACTGGGCGATGAATCGTTGGTGCATGTCCTTCCAGCAGGTTATACATCCAGTGGGCAGACTGTAGAACCATGTCATCGCCTTTTCTCCCAAGGTACTCGGGAACAACGCGCAGATAACGTCCTCATCTGGGGTCCTGCCCATGCACGCTGTCAAGTGCTTCTGTACGTGGCGGACCGGGTCCGCAACTCCGTCGTACTCCTCTATCTTCGGGATACCCAAGCCCGGTGGGGCCAGGGTATGGATCAATCTAGGAACGAAAGGATGGGTCTCCTGACTCCCCAATTCCGACATCATGGGCTTCTGATCTCCCATGCAAATACCCACAATCTTCACTACCTGGTCGGCAGTGAGGGGACCATTCAGGGGAATGGTCCTTTGCTGCACTGGCCCTGGTCCATCGACCACGAAATTCTCCGCCGGTGCTGGATTGGGCGGAATGGGCTGTTCCCTCAACGGAGGGGGTGGCGGCAGGTTGTCGTCCACCTGCCTTCTGGGAGTATCTCGCCGCGGAGGGAGCGGCGGTAGATCTACGGCCTGCCTTCTGGCGGCTTCTCTTCGGTCTAGGAGGGCCTCCATGGCCTCCATGAATAGGGGCATGGCCTCTGCCACTACCCTGGCCAGTTCTGGATTCTGGGAAGGTGCCTCGTTCCTGGATCCACCAGGGGGGTTGTTCCTTCGCGCGGTGTCGTCTCGGCGAGTGCTGTCACCATCGTCTCTCAAATCCTGATGCTGTGTAGCATCCTCAGGTGGATTGCTGGTGGCCGGCACCTGCTTGCCTGATCGCTGCGGCCTGTTGCCAGCCATGGTATGGAATCAAAGGGAAGCAAACTTACTTTGGCTTTTTGTTGCGTTCCCACAGACGGCGCCAATGTTGGATCACGGTAGGAACTCCGGTTACGGTGACGGATTCCTTAGCTCCTCGCAATCCTGTAGAAGGGGAATAGAGGGCGGTGGCCCAGAATCCCTCTCCGATGCTTAACGTAAGTACGGTGATCAAGCAAGCAATATGTGTATGTGTAAAAAACGTAACCTTAACCTGGAATAACTTCCCTCCTCTTATAGAGGAAAGGCTATCCCAGTTACCTGGTTAGGCGGTTGGATTGTGATCCATTATCCCACATATCTCGCCGTATATCTTGCCACGTATCTGTACAGTTATACGTATCCCACATATCTCGCCCATTATACCACTACTGTAATCATGGCGAGATTTCCGGGATTGTGCTCTTACTGGCGAGTCTCGATCATTATCGGAGGCTCCCAAGTTGCATCGTTAAGGATTCGGTGTCGGGGAGTGGTGACAACTCCCATATCGGGACCGACTACGTCCAGGTCCGATATCTTCGGGGCTCTCCCCTATCGGGGCCATACTTACTCGGGGCCATTCAATGTCGGGGCCTCCTTCCGTCGGAGCCCTTAGCCTTCCAGCAGCCCAGCTCCTAGCCCAACGGGCCTAGTCGCCGTTTGCCAATCGTTAAGGGGCCTAACGGCCTTCGCCGAGATAAGGCTTTCTAGTTATTTATTAATTTTATTCAGGTTACGTACCAAAAACTGGAATACTAACTATTGGAATAATTTTCCTACACAACATCTAATATAGATAGTTGCACACTACACGAATTAATCTGAAAGGCAATGCATCCAACGATCCAGATGAAACGGTAGAAGTACTTGATCAATAGGTCTTGATAAAATTTAGGGTTAACAGGTCTTTTGGTCTATGATGTTTGACAACTTTTGGGTTTTGGTCAATAATGTTTTTTTTACCTAGTTTTGGTACTATATGTTTGCAGATTTTTTCTAGTTTTGGTCTAACCGTTACATTCCGTCCATTTTTTGACATGTACAAGTCACGTGATCCACCCTAAACTTTCAATTTTGTTCAATTTAGTCCCTCTAATACTTTCAAACCTTTTTTTTTATTCAATTTAGTCCCGAAGTTTCAAAAATTCAATTGGACCTATTGTCCAATTGGGGTCAATTTTGAAACTTTGGGACTAAATTGAACAAAAAAAAGGTTAAGAAAGTATTAGAGGGACTAAATTTAAAGTTTAGAGTGGATCACGTGACTTGTACATGTCAAAAAATGGACGGAATGTAACGGTTAGACCAAAACTAGAAAAATTCTGCAAACATATGGTACCAAAACTAGGTAAAAAAAAACATCATTGACCAAAACCCAAAAGTTGTCAAACATAGACCGAAAGACTTGTTAAACCTAAAATTTATTCCAACACACATGCATGCCATGGAAGTAGCTAGCTATTCAGAAATTCCCTACCCTTTAACACTTTATGAAAAGTAAGTCACTTTCTCAAGAACTAACTGCGCATAAATATCTCCAAACCTATCATCATTCTACCGTAGGAAAATCAAATGGCGGTGCGGTAATTTGGAAGTGTAACGCAATTATATGTTCATTAACTGATCAATAGGAGGGATATTGAATTAGTAAACATAAAATTCCAATTACATTCCTGACAATTAATGTGCTGGATTCTTCCACAAGTGTCATCTTTGTGGTGCGGCCTTAAGAATGATTCGTATTATATTAGCAACTTAATACATGAATTTATGCTGCATTAGCTTCTGATGATAAGATTTGATTCCTTTGGTTTTTCTAATGGGAATATGATACTTGCTCAGCTCAGGTAATGAATTCTTGTTTTTCCTAACAAAATACATTAGGTTAAAGGAGGGAGAGAAGATAGTTAAGGAAAGATTCATACGGACGGATGGAGAAGTAAAGCGAGGCACAGTATTATTAACTTTATATAGGACTTATTCCCGGACTCGTCTCGGTGCAGGCAAGGAAAGGCTAATACTATGCCAAATTGATTCAAGCATGAGAAGCACTGGACCCCTCACCATCCAATATGCAACACTCTCTGTGGGGCTGAATAAGTACCAAACTTCTCAAGGAGACAAACTTAGAATGTGTTCCTTAATAATTATTCCATTCTTTGGCCTTATAAACACTCCAAGGGATGCTAGCTAGCTAGCTGTAGCTAAGAAATATATATATATATATATATATGTTTTAGTCAATATTAGAATCTTGTTCCACATTAATTACATTGCTCAAACAAGTTAAACCAATCGAAATAAGACGAGCGCGTTAGTTTGTGAGCCGTCATTTACTTTCTGTAACATCGACAGCAAAAATGAAACTTTATAGTCCAAGTTGTGGATCAAAGATATCAGAGCTATCCCTCCTAGAGGAATCTTCTATAAGCTAGCTAGCTAGGTTTCAGGGGCTATATATAAAAAGATAAATATATATGATATGGGGTGAGAATTGGATTCCTAGCTTTGCCAGGAGGACAAAATATGAAAAAGAAGAATTGAAAGGGGATAAATTCTGGTGCTAGTTACAACAAGTCACAAGAGGTGGGTGTTTTCACAAAAGTTGTTGGTGAATAAAGGAATTCAAAGGGAACATGAGGTATCAACTTCCTAAGAATGGAAAGTGAGGGTTTCAAGGTCCCACTTCTAAGGACAATATCTATTTTCATGTAGCTATGAATCTTGAATCGGGTCCATTCTGTAAAGAAAAGAAAATAAAAATTTATTCTGCAAAATTCCTCCTTGCTAGCCAGCTGTGATATGTTTCACGTTATAAAACCCGTCGTCGTGTGCCCTTCTGTAACAAACTTCATAGCTACCTACCTACAAGAAGATTGTTAAGGAAAGTTGAGAGGTGCATAGAAAACAAATGTATCATTCTCAAGTAAAGAGCATCCACCCTTCTTCTACAAGAATGTCACTTCCAAACTCTGCAGATAGGCACTTGTTCTTGCAAGGAGGGAATGGCCCTGGAGACTCGGGTCTCGTCCTATCCACAGATGCCAAACCAAGGCTTAAATGGACTGCTGATCTTCATGAGCGCTTTGTGGATGCCGTCCATCAGCTTGGAGGAGCAGACAGTGAGTTTTTTTTTTTTTGAATCCTAGTAATTAATTAATGTATTTTCAACAACAAATTAAAATAAAGCTCATGTTTTGTCCTGCAGAGGCTACTCCAAAGACTGTAATGAAACTAATGGGGATTCCTGGACTTACTTTGTACCATTTGAAGAGCCATCTTCAGGTACCATTTATTAATACATGGCTAGTTCCTTTCTTTCAAACCTTAAGGTGTAAGGTCAATTAATCGTTTTGTTCATACGTTATGACAGAAATATCGGCTCAGTAAGAGTGTGCACGGGCAAGCCAACAGCGGAACCAGCAAAATCAGTAAGCAACAACAGCCCTTTTGTTGTTTTGTCGGCTTTCTTGTGTAACAAGTAATCCTAGATACATACTTAGATCACGGCATACTGAGAAAAAGTATTTGAATCAGTTGGCACAGCTGCAGTTCCACTTGGAGGAGACAAAGTGCAGGAACCAAGTGGAGGTCATATGAACAACAGCAACAACAACCTAAGCATTGGCCCTCAGCCAAACAAGTAAGAAGAGAAGACACATATATATACTTTCTTAAGACTAAAGTGAAGTTATTTGTACTAAACATACAATTTGCTTGTAAATACAGAAATTTGCATTTCGGTGAAGCACTGCAGATGCAGATTGAAGTTCAGAGGAAACTTCATGAGCAGCTCGAGGTAGTTAAATTTTCTAACCTCATCCTACAGTCGAACCAAATCAATTGTAAGATTTTTCAATATAATTAACATATGAAGTACAACACTTATAGAAGCTTACTCAAACTCTCATTGAAGAACAAAAACCACACAACCATACATTAATTATATTGTAGTATAGTACCAAGTACAAAAACATGTTCACTTCAGCAAAGTTGTTGAGATTTTTCCGACTTTAACCAGGTGCAGCGACATTTACAGCTGCGCATTGAAGCACAAGGAAAGTACCTCCAATCGGTGCTCGAGAAGGCCCAGGAGACACTTGGGAAGGAGAATTTAGGGTCAGCTGCTGGGCTTGAAGCAGCCAAAGTTCAAATATCAGAACTGGTGTCCAAAGTCTCCACTCAGAGTCTGTCTTCGAAATTCTCAGAGCTCCAGGGATTTTCTCAGCAGCAGGTGTCAACAAACCTGCCAAATGATGGCTCCGTCGATAGCTGCCTCACAACATCTTGCGAAGGATCGCAGAAGGAACAAGAAACACACAATAGTGGTAACTTGTGTCTTAGGTCTTACAACAATGGCGGGAGCGGGAGTGGTAGTTTCTTTGATGCCAAGGAAGTGAGGGAAGACCCAGTGATGATGGATCCAATAGAGCTCAAATGGAGTAGCGATTTGAGAGGAAACCATAGATTCCTTCCACCTAAAGAAACAACTGAAAGGAGAATGTCGAACCAGTTGTCAATGAGCATCGGGCTGAAACCGGGTCCCACCAAGGGGAAAGACGACGATGAGAATTTGTCAGGCAACAAAATGTGTTTGTTTGACACGAAGCTTGATCTGAACTCCCACCATGAGAGTGACATTGTATCAAATTGCAGACAGTTTGATCTGAATGGTTTTAGTTGGAGCTGAGGCGGATCTCACCTAACCTAGAAACTTAAGTAGCAAGGCAGTATTATTGTCTTGAATTAATGTTGAGAAATGAAGCTGCAGTTGTACGTTGGGTAGGAGCTAGCTGCTGATGTGGTACAGAATAAAACTCATAAACATATACCTACTTTTAACTAATTTTACGTGAAATTAGATCTACATCTAACAACTCATCATCGATATTAGTAGTATATGATTCATTCGAGCCTCTCTCAAGTCTCAACAGTCGTTACAACTACCTAATTGATTGTATGCGTAGCTACTTCCTTGCAGATGAAGTTCTGATTTACCATATTCTGATATGTTTAACTCATTTCAGCTGACTAATCATAGAAGTTCACTGATATTGAAACTTTAGATGGTGAAATAATATTGTTTTTACTCCCATAAGCTTAAGCTCTACGTTAATAGTGAAAAACTTAATATTGAAAATGGTTTATGTCAACTAACGATATAATATATTGATATCCTAGCTTTTTTAAGCAGAGTATCATAGAGTGTTGGTATAAAACGTTAGTATAAATATTTTTTTTTGTTGGACTTGAGGCTTTATTTTGGCTTCAGTGGGACAAGGATAAAAGCCAAAGTATGGGTGAATGGCATGTGTTAATGCCGTGAGTTTCACAAAGACCACACCGAAAATATTAGGCTATTTTGCCTAGTATATACTGTGGCAAACATCTTAAAGTTGTAACTAATTACTAGACGGAAGGCTCTTTCTACACGCGCGTGCGCAGGGGTGCAAATCACCTAATCCGAAGCACACCCTCGTTGCATAGCCTGAGAGTGAGGTGGGGTGAAATTGCCTTAAGGAGAGCGTGGTCACCACGTGCCTCAATAAAAAATCGTCTTTCCCATTCGATCTGCGGATCGCTAATTTCGGTTTTCATACACATACAGATTACTCGTTAATTGTATGTTGATCACCGAATAAAAAATTAAACGGACGTTTGTCCTACATATTTTTCAAAATTACTGTTTTACCCCTGTTTTCGACTAACATTTTTTTCATTCACAGCTCGACAAGGTTTGAAATCAAAACCTCTAATTAAGATTGAAGTGATGTACCATCTACAACATATATATCTAAAATAATCTAAAAAAATATAACTATATTTGATTAAGTTATATAATGTTTTATGATGAAATCAGTGAATTTAAACTTTAAATGATTTATTAAGCTTCTAGGCCCACACTGCTAAAATCTATGCATCAGAATTAACAAGGGTGTCACGTTATTAAATAATATTTTACGAGTTGTTTCCGCACGTGCATTGCACGTGCATTATTTTTAAATTCCTGTTCAAAATAATTCAGTCGATAAAATACATTATCAGCAAGTGCAACTGGCATGATGTGGAGTGCAAGTGTGTACATTAAAAGGCGATATACTGTTAGACATTAAAGATATTTCCTCAACACGACAAACAATACGAAGTGCATCTTCTAAAGTACAGTTTGTTGGAGTTTGCATTATGTATTTCATTGTGTCAAATCTTAAACAGTACTTCGTCATCAAACGTCCACGCTCGAAACAGCATGCTCATGCTCTGAACAACAAGAAAATCAAATTAAAATAATAGTCCAAGTAGCGATAAGAATATTTACACTCAAATGTCGTGATTTACCTAATGTCTACAATAGAAAAGCATATTCATCAGTCCAAATCAATTGATGCTCTTCAACTCATTAACTTTGTTAACACAAATCTTTATTTGAAATTATTAGTATTCCTACTCCCTTTTTCTATATATATATATAAAAAAAAAAAAAAAAAAAAAAAGACCATGTACCTTTTGACTACTTGTTGATAGCATACTTCCTAGTGTCCTAAAACATGAATAAAATTTTATAAAGTAGAAGCTAAAGTATTTAATGATAACAAGGTTAACTCACAACATACCTTTTTCATCCTAATATACTT
The DNA here is from genome assembly GCA_036873135.1 of Clarkia xantiana subsp. parviflora. Taxonomy (NCBI): domain Eukaryota; kingdom Viridiplantae; phylum Streptophyta; class Magnoliopsida; order Myrtales; family Onagraceae; genus Clarkia; species Clarkia xantiana. The sequence continues at coordinate 18,585,499 of JAPTYO010000001.1, forward strand.
GTAAAACACTTCATTCACTCAACTGCTCATGTAATATCAGTTACATTCTGTTGATCAGAACAATATTAGCAGTCTAATACATGTCACTCAAGAAAGTAATATGAAAATTAAAAATGTAAAGGAGGGCTAAATTGTGCTATCTTTAAAAGGTTTTTAATTTACCAACAAATAAATATCATAGGATAACATATTTTCATGCTATGACTCTATCACTTCTTCACAGCCATTTAATAAATCATCATATAACATATTATTCCTTTTCAAGTCATGATTATAACAGATCATGTATATCATCAAATGGTGCCCTTCCGCTTTTCCACATATAGGTAATTTGACACAACTAACTGCTACCCTAACCCACTATCCCAAATTTGGCCTTACTTTAATAATAATAACGCTTCTAAGGATTTTACAACCTGTAGTACAAAAGATTGTCATATTCCATGTGAATACTTTTTTTCATTGTTGCTGGATAAATTGCATGTCTTAGAAGCATAATAAGAGCCAGGATATCAAATTCTTATATAGTAAATGCATAGAACTTACAAATTTTTAGTTGATTAGATTGCTACTATATCTGCAGATAAATTGAATCTACGGGCAAGTGTATTCGTGGTGCACAAACCTGAATATCACCCTTAAAAAATAAGCCTTCAACAAGGTTCCGGTCCTTCAAAGTAACCTCACCACGGTTATAACTAACTGCATAAATTGAAATATCAGGCATAACTTTAGTTGTTAAGAAGAAATGAAAGTGTAACTGCAACCATATTAACAGTTCCAACTTTTCAGAGATCACGCTTTTAGGTATAACTCGACCTACAAAGCCAGCAAATCCAGCTTTTGTTACATTAATGAAGTCAGTATCACAATTTTACGAAAAATCGAAGCTACCACTCATTATCACCTGACACTCTTTATTATTAAAGAATAGATATTATATGCCACATGCACTTTAATTGGAGCCACTCAATAAATACATACCCAATACAATTTTAAATTGTTCCAACCACTTAGTTATATACATAACTAATACTTACTTTTCAGTTTTGCAAAACATGAATTAAGACCAATCATGCTTACTATTAAAGCGTAAAGGGCCTAAAGGCTATATTAGACCATGCTTGAAAAATTAATGTTAAAATTCTGTTTGTAATACTTATGAAGCAACAATGGTTAATTACTTAGTCTGATTTGTGTATCATGACATGTGTGCAACTCACATGCTTTAATCTAGATACCAGTAACAATGGCCACACCAGCCCCTCCAAACCTGACAAAAGACATGATTTTAACCACAAAAGTTAGGTTTTTTTTTCATGGAAATTTCTAAGGGATCTTTCACCAGAAATGATCAAGAAAAATGTATAGTTCCTTCATTTAAATGTTTGATGTAGTTCATGAATAATTATAAAGAGAAAATTGTTTTATTTTGAGAACTAACCACAATAGGTTGCTCCCGGGTTTCAGCAGAGCACACAACAAATTATATTGACGGAAAAATTGCCTCAAGCTAATTTGAACCCAAGCATTCCTAACGGGGTCAACTATTGGTAATTCAACAATTCTTAATGCACCTGCTCTCTATTAGAAAGAGAAACTATAGGAAAAAAGTTAACTGAGCTAGAAACTTCGTAAAAAAAAGTTCAACAACGTTATGAAAAGTACTTTTAATAGTTCTTAGCAGTTACAAACACATCTATCGTAGATACAGACTCTAGATAAATTTGATATTGAACATTAAAATATTCGGGTACAAGGATTCTCCGGCTGAAGGATTTTCAAATAAACACGATTGCAGCCTAGACACCTCAAATGCAAATGGATATCACTTTAGAACAATGAAACACATATAAAAAAAGATAATGAGAAATTAAGACATGTTCAAGAAATTATCATATATATAACCATATTGTTTTTCAAGGAAAAAAATTATACCATGTTGAAAAAAAAAAAACAACTTTGATTACGTTTTTAGATGTCAAACTCAAATTCTGCCTAACATTCATCTCATACTTAAATGAGTTTTTTTTATTCTCTCACCTCACGATTACATATTTATCTCCGGTCAAAAGAAAGAACACCATGAAGTTGATCTATCTAATTATATTATCACTCCATGAAATTTGAGAATGAACCTACCGTGATAAATTATCACGTACTTGAAAGGTGAATGGAGTCTTAGCTATGTGAAAACCAACTTTATGTGGATACTCTAGAACCCAAATGAAGGCCAAAAACAGAAAGAAAAGGAAAGAACTTACGAATCCATTCTCATTCTCATGGATTGAGTTCGCTTTTGCGAGGTTTCTCCATTCACAGCAAAAAAGCAACTGTTCTTCATGAATTGAAAAGGTTGGACCTGTTGGATCAAGATCATCAAGCGATGCACTTAATCGATATATCCAAGAACAATACAATAATACTAAAGTTAATCTTTGATTTGATAGGAAACAGTTACTTTTCTAAAAGCTAGTCTTCTTTCTTCAATAGCAAATGTTGGGATCAAAATAACATGGCCTTGGAACTTCGAGTAGTGGACTTCTAAGTCTCGCCGGGAGCTAGCTCACTCAGGTATCTTTCTTGGTCGCGTGGACACTTAGTTTCCTTTGGTGGCTTTGTGCTGGGCGAGGACCTGAAAAGTGGTGGGGATGGCCCCTGATTCCAGTCCGAAGCTTAAGTCAGTAATGGATATCAAGAGAATAATATAGAGCAATTGATAGATCCTCTTCTTAAATAATGAAAGTGAGTTCCTATTTATAGGGAGATCTTTACCGACTTTTTCAAGGAGGCGGCTACTATGCCTTGATCGGCTGTTTAATGGCGGTGGCTGCCTTTACTTGATTGGTTGAGAAAGACGGTGCGAAAATCAGTAGGTGACCAGCAGGTCGCCAGCTGGTGCCACTTTCTTCAGAGGAAGGTTTTCGTGGTATAGAGGGCGGCGAGCAAGTCGCCAGATGGTGCCCCTTCCTTCGGAAGAAAGTCTTCTCAGAGGCGGCGAGCAGGTCTCCACCTGTCCTTTCTTAAGACTGAAGGTTTCCTCCAAGTATCTGATGGTCGACTCGACTCAACTCGTACTTTATTAAGGAAGCTTTAATCCTCGACTTAACTTATACTTCAACAAAGGAGAGCATTGAAATAGTTTCTCGCCTTGTCCTTAGTCGTCTGGTGGGTTGACTTCTGTTTGTAGGTGTTGGATCACGGTGGAACTACGGTACGATCTTTGACGGCGATCCTAGCTCCTTCGCTCCATGCAATCCTGCAAGAGGGGATAGACCGGGCGGTGACCCAGAATCCCTCTCCGATGCTTAAATGAGTATCTCGTGTGGACTGGCAAGCAGTAATCTCAAATAACGTATCTCAAAACATAATTGATTTGAGGTAGCCTCTGCCCTTTTATAGGCGGAGAGGTACCTCAGTTACCTGGTGAACCGTTGGGGGTGGTTAGCCCGTATTCCGCGTATCTCGGGCACGATCCCGCCTATCTAGGCCATGATCTCGCTTATCTCGGCCACGCCCCGCGTATCTCGGCCACGCTCCGCGTATCTCGGCCACGCTCCGCGTATCTCAGCTACGCTCCGCGTATCTCGGCCACGCCTCGCGTATCTCGGCCTTAACCTCTGATAGCAAGTCCCGACTAACATCGGGGACTCCAGAGTTATCTCGTTGTGTCACCGCTCGGGGCCCCTCGTCATCGTGACAGGGCCAATCGTTCTTAGGGATTCGTCATCGGGGCCTACTTAAAGGCTTCTGATAGGCGAGCTGGGCGCTCCCGATGAGATGCCTTTAAGTAGGCCCCGATGAGATGCCTTTAAGTAGGCCCCGATGATGAATCCCTGAGAATGTTGGCCCTGTTACGATGACGAGGGGCCCCGAGCGGTGACACAATGAGATAACTCTGGAGTCCCCGATATTGGTCGGGACTTGCTATCAGAGGTTGAGGCCGAGATACGCGGAGCATGGCCGAGATAGGCGGGATCGTGGCCGAGATAAGCGGAACGTGGGCTAACCGCCCCAGCGGTTCACCAGGTAACTGAGGTAGCTCTTCGCCTATAAAAGGGCGGCAGTTACCTCAGATCGATATACGTTTTTTACACACTGAGACTCTTGCTTGCCAGTTTATGGAGATTATTGAGATACTCATTTAAGCATCGGAGAGGGATTCTGGGTCACCGCCCGGTCTATTCCCCTCTTGCAGGATTATGCGGAACGAAGGAGTTCGGATTGCCGTCAAGACCGTGCCGGAGTTCCTACCGTGATCCAACAGAGCGCACGTCCCAAAATGAGGCAGGCATATGACTCTCTTCATAACACTTCCTATCAACGATGCCCCAACTCTTCCTCAACAATACAACTGGACTGGTGGAACACCGAGAAAAATGCGACTCTGGAAAGGAATAACATAGTCAGCCAAGAGGAGGTGAAGCTTGCGCTTGCACTTTGTTAAAAATCAACATTGACTTACCATTATGGGCCAAGAGGAATTTAATATCATGGGCTAAGACTTACATAAGTTCATGGGCCAAGATTAATTTACTATCATGGGCTAATACTAACTTACTATCATGGGTCAAGGCTTGAAGATTTGGGCTAAAAGAGTTGGTCCATGATGAAGATGGATCTAGATAGTATTCTAGGTTACGTGTCTAGATAATTCTAGGAACTAAATAAGTGTAGGAAATTCTAGAGAGTTTTTAGGGAGTTCTTAGTCTAGAGATTTCTTTAGTCTCCTATAAATAGGAGTGGAGTCATTTGTAGTGTGCAAAAGCAAAGACACCACCACAACAAGAACCACCACCACAAGTTGTAAGAGTCTCCTATCATATTTAGAGTAAGAGAGTTATATATATAAGAGTTCTTCAATAGCTACTAGATACGGTCTAGGGCAAGTGCAAATCGGCACTTCGCTTTTTTACATGGTATCAGAGCCAATTTCGCATTAACGCGAAAATATTCAAGATCGGGATTGAAGAACTTGGGTACTCTAAATATGGATGCTGTCGGTCGCGTGATTGGACAAGGAATGGAGCTGCTGAACTCGTCCAGTTACCGGATTTGGAAGTCATGCATGGAGTCGTATCTCGTTAGCGAAGACTTGTGGGATATCGTTGGAGGTAATGATACAACCGCCCCAGAGGAGACCGCCAGAAACGGTGAAGAGCTCAAGCGCTGGAAGCGGAGGAATGCCAAGGCAGAGTTTGCCTTGAAGAGGTCGATATCGTCAGCGGTGTTTGAGAATATCTCACGATGCACATCTGCGAGTTCGATCTGCTAGACGCTAGACCAGCTATACAACAAGAAGAACGAGGCGCGGTTACAGATGTTGGAGACGGATGTGGCGAATGCGAAACAGGGTGAGTCGTCGATTTCACAATTCTTTCTAAAGGTGAAGAATTTGTGTTCGGAAATTAATATACTCAAACCGGAGGAGCCAATTTCAGATGCGCGGATAAAACAATGTATTATTCGAGGATTACATCCCGAGTATACTCCGTTTGTTACGTCGATTCAAGGGTGGGTCCAACAACCATCATTGGAGGAGTTTGAGAACCTTCTAGCTTCACAAGAGTCGTTGGCCAAGCAAATGGTCGGGGTAAAGCTGGAGGAAGATCAGTGCGCGCTCGTGGCTCAGATGAAAGAGAATGACGCCAGGAAAAGGTTGGTGGGAATGCAGAGTCGTCTCGCAGGAAAGATTTCAAGTGTTATCGGTGTTGGAAGCCTAGGCATCTGAAGAGAAATTGTCGGACCAAACTGAAGGAGGGTAACATGGTGGAGTATAAGACCTCAACTGAAGATGAAGAGTGGACTAAATGTTTTCTAGCCAAGACCATTCCCACATGTGCATTTGTAGCTCGAGACTCGGGAAATGAGTGGATTGTAGATTCCGGTTGCGGTCATCATCTCAATGGAGACGAAGATCAATTCTCCAATTTTCGTCCCCATGGAGGAGAGGAGGTTATACTCACAGCGGATGATACCATTCACCATGTTGAGAAGGAAGGCACTGTTGTAATCAACAGTGACGGCGGAACATCGATCAAGCTCAATAATGTTTATCATGTTCCAGGGATGAAGAGAAATCTCCTTTCAGTGGCGAATGCAGTTGATTCAGGTATGTACGTTTTATTTGGTCCGAAAGATGTGACATTTCTCAAGAATGTAGAGATGATCAAGGCGGATGTAGTTCACATTGGTGAGCGAGTAGACGACATGTTCGTGATACCAGCTTCAAGTAAGGAAACTTCTTCAAAGATGGTTCATGGAAAAATGGGGAGTTTGATTCCTCGCGGAGACGTCCATGGAGGAGCCGATGATAAACAAGTGGTGAAGCAAGGATCGGGAAGTTCGATCACTAAGTCAATTCGTGATCGGGATAAAAATTGCATTTGCGCTTATTCTTGCTTCCTTGCAAGTCCGAAAGATAAGAGTAAATATTCGTCTCATGAGGAAGATAAGGAAGATCCAAAAATTAGAGATATTTGATGGAGTCAAAGTGATGTCGCCGATACCAGGAGAGAAGCTTCGAAATGGTATTTCATCACTGAATAGGAATTTGATCGTTGATAATGGAGGAAAAGACAAGGCCTCGATGGAAGTTAAAAGAAGAGCTTCTAAAACACAAGTTATCAACGGAAGAAGTCATTCTTGGTCGATTAAAGGTGGAGTGGACAATGTAGGAAAAATGAAGACCTCGAGAAGTGAAAGATGTAAAAGTGCGAAAATTCATCGAGGTAGAAAATTCGAGTTGCGGAATGAAAGCTCTACCAGATTTAATGAGAAGAGAAGACTTTATGGAGGCGGAAAAGTGCGACTGAAGAGTCGAGAGCGGCACAGACCGGAATGCAACATTGACAAGAAGAAACATGAAGGAAAGTCAATGTTGAGGGGGAGTGTTAAAAATCAACATTGACTTACCATCATGGGCCAAGAGGATTTTACTATCATGGGCTAAGACTTACATAAGTTCATGGGCCAAGATTAATTTACTATTATGGGCTAAGACTAATTTACTATCATGGGCCAAGGCTTGAAGATTTGGGCTAAAAGAGTTGGTCCATGATGAAGATGGATCTAGATAGTATTCTAGGTTATGTGTCTAGATAATTCTAGGAACTAAATAAGTGTAGGAAATTCTAGAGAGTTTCTAGGGAGTTCTTAGTCTAGATATTTCTTAGTCTAGAGATTTCTTTAGTCTCCTATAAATAGGAGTGGAGTCATTTGTAGTGTGCAAAAGCAAAGACACCACCACAACAAGAACCACCACCACAAGTTGTAAGAGTCCCCTATCGTATTTAGAGTAAGAGAGTTATATATATAAGAGTTCTTCAATAGCTACTAGATACGGTCTTGGGCAAGTGCAAATCAGCACTTCGTTTTTTTTACACACTTGACTCGAGGGCGTATGTTGGATCTAGGTTTTTCACAAACAGAAATGAAACTGAACCTATTATACGGAAGACCATACCCATTAAGAAGAAGCCTATGCCCATCACTGTCAGTACCGGCTTAGATTGGCTACGATAGCCCCACTAGACAACAGAATGGTCGTGCACCATGAATATGGCGGCGACGCTTCAAGATACTCAACATACGACATACCCAACGAGTGAATGAATATTCGACCAAGTGCAACGAAAACAACAATAGGGGCGAGCTCATGAAAAGGAATACACCATTAGAACGTCCAAGAAACGAAGGTTTGTACGCCACGAATACTCTCTCCTCACCCAGAGATCACTGAAGAATCGACAGTAATCCTCCTTTGAACACCACAGGCGTACGCCCTAGAACGCCCGACAGGTAAGGGTCGTACACCCTGAAATGCTCTCCTAAACTTCACAAAATACAAAATGAACGCTACCAAATGAAAATAATGTATACTCCATATAGGGAAATGTCAACTTGGGGTTGGGTAGAAAAACCCACCATGGTTAAAACAATTATGAACCCATTTCCCTAAAAATACTGACCATTACCTCATTATTTTATACATGATGGTCGTTACTTTTACACATGCTTTCTAGATATGATGAAACTAATTTGATCGTCTGAGAAGGATTACCAGCCCACAACCTATTATATCATCGATATTGCAAAAGTACAAGTTGATAGCAATAACATGGTATTGTCCTTAACTTTTAATTTCGTTGTCTGAAAAACCTGAAGCTAATACATTTCAGGAATTAGCTTCTCCAAAGATAATGTGATCTCCATTTATGTAAATAGGAAAACCAACCTCATATGTGGATCACATACATAATCTAACTACTATTTTGTATTGGTGATTTTTAAAGTTTTGTTCATTTTGGTGTCGTATGGTCAAGGAGACGTGAATTTATTTATGTCATGTCAAAATATGTTCACCATATTTTCGTGTCGTATTATTTTTGTGTCAACAAATTATTGTTTCGTATCCATGTTACATGGGAACTATTCCGTCAAAAAAATCAATGATATAAATATTAAACGTTTAGCTTAAAACTTTTATAAATGTACAAAATGATAAAAAATCAGACAACACAATATTTTGACAAATAAATTCAAATTAGTGAAAAACGAATATAATCGGAACCGATTTGGAACGATTCAAACCAAATCAAACTACTTTAAAAAAATGGTATCAACCCATACTAAGAAAATATGGTATGACAAATTGGTACCTGAATTTTTGTGCCTTTTAGATAACCTAAAGTTCCAACAATTGCACCGTCACTTCACCCGTCCATTTTGGATGGAAAGTAATCACGTGTAAAATACGTGATCACTAATGACGTCAATTCAAAAATATCGTAATTTGAATGGACAAAAATGTCATTATGACCTAAAGCATTATAACATTCAATGTCTTGTAGCCTTCTTTCACATTTACTTTGAATGAAGAAAAGAGAAGATGAAGGAAGTTAACGAAACATTGAGTGTTACAATGGTTTAGGTTAAGGAATGTATTTTTATCCATTCAAGTTACGATTTTTTTAATTACCACCATTAATGATCACATGTTTGACGCGTGATCACTTCCCGTCCAAAATAGACGGGTGAAGTGACGGTGCAACACTTTGAACTTTTGAGTTGCTAAAATGTCATAAAAAATATTTCCTTTACCAGTTGTCAAAATGCATTTTCTCAGGTGCCTAAATTATTTCAATCCCTTATGGGTATACTCCTCTCAAACCGCACCAACATAAGTTCATAAAAAAAAACTCGTTCAATATAAAAAAAATAAAACATTAAAACTGTAAACTAAGTAAATAAGAAAGCATATATCTAACTAAAGTAGTAAATTATAATTTTTATATACTACGTAATGAGTCTTATTATTTATATTAGTATAAGATAACCCTAAATTTTTATACCAGATAAACAAATTAAGGACTTCGTTGTAATGTCACATTTCGGATAATTGTGTCTATTCATGTTTAGCATAGACATGCAGCTACAAAAACATGCTCAAGATTCGTGTCTATTCAAGTCACAAAGTTATGTAGACACAGAAATTTCCATATAAATGAGGCATCGAAACATCAGCTCTGTTACAATTTTTTTATTCGTATCTGTTAAGAAATTGCCACCCCTAGTTGAAGTTGATACTGCCAACAAGCTAAACGACAAAAAAACCCATTTAATAACTCTACATCATTAGCAAAAGCAATAAATGTGTATTCTCTACCTTATGAAGAGCCACCCACCAAGAGTAGTGCCTTAGTGATGTGGTTGGTTACTATTTATGCGGAACTAATTTTTCTGCAACTAACATTACAAACAATCAAAGGTTAATGTAGAACAACCACAATATCAACTATCAAATACATCATCATGTATTCTTAATAATAGTTCTTATTTATTCCATATAGCATATGTATATACATTCAATATCTTTTTCACTAAATCACATCAACAATACAAGAAACAAACAGTAGTAGTAGTATTAAAATACAGTAATCTAAGTAATCATTTTGTATGTATCTCACTCCAGATTATTTAAAAAAAATATGTGGTAGACAAAAAAGCTTATGTTACTTACCACTGCACTTGCTGGCTCGCTCTGATATTATAACAACACAAAATATAGTAGAAGATATATTAAAAAAAAAATATATATATATATATATAGCTGTACAAGGGAAAAAGGCAACAGGCCGATGAGCATAGTGATAAAAGGAAAAAAGTTTATTTATAGTAGAAGATTGATTCATCTTCCCGAGTTAACCATATTCATGTTATGAGTATCGGGCCCTTGCAATTGCAACAGCGGGGAAGTTGTCAAAGGAAGTGAGAGGGGAAAAGGAAGGCTGTCGTTTGACTGGTCCTTAGTATTACTATTAGTAGGTGTGTAATTGAATGACACATCTTTGTTTGAAGATAGTGCAAGGAGCTCTTTCTCTTCCAAGCCCTTTGGTGGTGTAAGCCCACATCGGTCGGGAACGTGCTTCTCCAATGCATCTCTGAATTTCTTTATCTGAAAAATAAAAAACAAAACATTCATTCTACTATTGATACTACCAATGCAATGCTTTATTGTTTACATCAAACTTGATAACAAATGCAAAATCAATAAACTACTACAACTCCGCTCTTCTTGAAAATATATGACAGAAACCAAGCGATTCACACATCTCGTCAGCATAAATTTAAGATACAGAGGAAGAGGATTACGGAAAGTAGTACTTACGGTTGCATTGGTGCAGCTAAAGCTGCAGACACGACCTTCAGCTCCTCTATAAAAGCGAAAGAAAGGCAAGACATGAACATTGAGGCTGTAACACATTGGTTTGTGTTCCTCGTAGTTCACTTGAAGAAACTGGACATTTGGGTTCGCCCCTGCAATTTGGCATATCTTAGGGTGCAGGGCCTTACACCCACCACAACCTGGTGAGAAGAAATCAACCACTACAAGCTTGTCCCCTGCCTTCTTTAGTGAATCCACAAGGTCTTCTGCAGAAGCTACCTCCTTCATGTTTTGTTGTATTCCTTTCTCCCACCATTTGTGAGTAGTGCCAATTATCCCTAGAGCCTGATGCACAACCCATTTAAAAAAAATAGAATTAACAATTTTGAATTTTTAGCTCTTTATTTGAATTTTGCAAATGAAAATACCAAAAACAATAGTAATAACAAGATTTCAAATGAAAAATTGGAGTATGGATCAAGAATCATCACAAGAATGATAATACTTAAAGTAATATAATTCTGCCAAATATCAAATAGACAATAGCTTCAATCAAAGCAAAGTTCTAAATCAGGTAGGTGTCGCTGTACACACCTGAGCCCGAATAGATAAAGCTCGGTAACTCCCACGCTTAGGATAAGGCTCAGATCTTACAAAAAAGAACCTCCTACCGTAAAAATCACACCTTGACGATGAAAGCGACCGGCTTGTCCTAGTCGGCCTCAACTTGACGCTCTTATACCTATTAGAACCCAGTGGACCGCAATTTTGACCCCTGATTTGTCGATTTGGCAACGGTAACAACCCGCCTCTGTTAATCATCGCAGTCATCCTTGATCTCAATCTCAATCTCAATCTCAATCAAGCAGCAGAAGGAGATATTCTATACTTTTATTCTACCGCACGCACATCCAGCCTCCTGTAAAGTATTGAACTTCTCCTTCTGCCGCAAGCAAAGCTTACGACTTTCCTTATCCGGAGGAGATTGTATGGTAATTGCCTATTAAAAGCGAATTTAATTGAAATCGGCCCTCCTCTCTTCGATTTGAATTTCAGATATCAACTTTCCCAAGGAATTGAAATGGATGTGAGTCGTTTATATAAAAAGTGAAATTGAAATTTGGAAAGAAAGGATGTGGGGACAATTGAGGGACCGTTAGATTCATTATTGGCAGTTAAATGGATTTCAATCGGACGGACGGCTGCTCGAGAGGCAGATGTTAACGGGGGCCGTCAGATGAGATGAGGCCACGAAACAAATTTAATTTTAGAAAGTTTAGGGAAAGGTAAACACTTGTCTATCTATTATTGGATGGATATGCACGAGAACCACAGAACTGAAGAAAAAACAAATAAAGAGCCACGGGATGCCATACACGTGGTGTCGTAGGAACCTTGGTCTCCTAAAAAGAGGTGGTTGGATATGCTTGCTACTGCGGATAAATTTCAAACGGAGGGACTACCAAAAACAAATTTTGAAAGGAAAATCAAGGCTATGTTGGATCATGGGCGAAGCTCCGTTACGTCCTTGACGGAAAGCTTGAACTCCTGGGCTCCGCGTAATCCTGCAAAAGGGATGACCTGAGTGGTGACCCAGAATCTCTCTCCGATACTTAAATGAGTATACAATCAATGGGGTGGCAGCAGTATTCTAAGTGCGTATTAGAGAGTATGTGTTTTCTGGGTAACCTCCTCCTTTATATAGAAGGAGGAGTTGCCCAGCTACCTGTGACCATACTTGGCCGTTGTACCCATGATTCCGTGTATCTCGCCACGATTCCGTATATCTCGGTTAGGATTCCAAGTATCTCGCCCCACACTCCGCGTATCTTACCCGTACTCCGCGTATCTCGGGCACGCCCTGCGTATCTCGGGGGATTTATCTTTATCTCTAACCGTCTCCCACTACTCTATCTAGTAGGCGGGTTTCTCGGTCTTTATCCTCTGATCGCAAGTCCCGACCCCTGTCGGAGACTCCAGAGTTGTCTCATTCTAGATCACCACCCAGGACCTTCAGTCTCTACGGGACAGGTCCGGCCTCTGCGGGGCTTTATTATCGGGGCCTTTACTAAGGCATATCGGGGCCTTTACTAAGGCATATCGGGGCCTACTCATAGGCTTCTCGTCGGGAGCATTCAGCTCATACATCGGGACCACTAAAGTCGTGACCCTTCATACTGGGCCTCTGGGCCTTCCAGGCTTTTCACGAGGCCCACTGGACCTACTCGCCGTCCATTGGCTGTTAACGGGGCTAACGATTTCATCGGAACCCATCATTTGCCCCCAAGACATGGGGGACTTTTAGTTCGTCGTGTCTTTCAGTTCAGATCCTCTGACCTCGCTGTCGGAGGCTTTTGTCTTCATACCTCCCGATACCGCCGTCGGGGGCTTGTATCTTTACATTTCTTGATACCTCAGTCGGAGGCTTTTGTCTTCATACCTCCCGATACCGCCGTCGGAGGCTTTTATCTTTACATTTCTTGATACCTCAGTCGGAGGCTTTTGTCTTCATACCTCCCGATACCGCCGTCGGAGGCTTTTATCTTTACATTTCTTGATACCTCAGTCGGAGGCTTTTGTCTTCATACCTCCTGATACCGCCGTTGGAGGCTTTTGCCTTGCGCGTGGTTTGTCGTATGACAGAGTCTCTCATTCATGATTACTTCGGGCCCACCAGACCCCATGAACAGTTGCCAAATCCGAGGAGACTCCTCAGTTACTGTAGCATTAAATGCTGGGGATTATGAAACGATGCTTACATCAGCGTGACTGTTGCTTTCTGAAAAAGGCACTCATTACGTCACCAACGTCTTTTCTGTACCGTCCCTCAGTCTTCAACGGTCAAGATTGAATCGTTTCATCTTCAACGGTCCAGATTAAGTCCGTCCAGTTTGTCCTTTTGCTTATAAAAGCTAAGACCCTGGCACTATTCTTCTTCACTGTCTCCATTTTTGGAAGTGCATCCATTTTTGAACTTGAAGTTTCTTCTCCCCGTGTCTTTTGCTCTTCAAGTGATTCAAGACTTTACCATGTCTGGTAAGGTTTCCTTCTCTATCGTTTGCCTTCGTCTTTACTTAGCTTGATTGTAGCTTTCCGAATAAACCTAACATTCCTTTCAATGGCTGATTTCAGATAGTGGATCTGGTTTCGAGGGAAGGAAGCCTTTCAACTTCGACTATGTTCTGAACGAAATTTTCAGCACTGCTTATGATGCAGCTCTCCGGGAAGGATGTATCATTTCCACCAAAGAGGCCGATGCTCAAGGCCGGAAATGCATACCACAAGTTCAGAGTGAAGAGGAGCTACTTCTTCGTCGGAAACTCCTCGATCCCATGATCCTGATGGCCATTCCTCCAACGGCTGACCCTGTGGAGCCTTCTGCCACCAACTTCGTGGACCCAACTCCTGTTGATGCCGCCAATAAGGACCAAGCTTAATGCTCTGTATTTTTAGTCCTTGTAATTTTTCTCCTTGTCTTCTTTATCCTTTGTACCGGAACCTCTTTGGCCTTCGGGCCTTTATATAAGCAGTTTCTTTTCATCTGTTTTGGCCCCGATACTCGTTTGCACTTATCTAAAGTGGCTTTAAATTCGTTACTCAGAACGTTCCGATGCACCATTTGAGATGACTCCATACGTCCTTCCGACGCTTGACTTGGGACTTCACCATTTAAGGTTTCTCGTCCAATCGGGACTTCACCACTTAAGATTTCTCGTCCAATCGGGACTTCACCACTTAAGGTTTCTCGTCCAATCGGGACTTCACCACTTAAGGCTTCTCGTCCAATCGGGACTTCACCATTTAAGGCTTCTCGTCCAATCGGGACTTCACCACTTAAGGCCATTTTCCACATCACTTAAGATGGTTTTTCACACCCCTTAGGGCTTTTATCGCGCCTAATCAGACGACTTTAATCGTACCCTTTAAGGGCTTTTATCGCGTCTTTGTCAGACGGCTTACGCGGACCTATTAAGGCTTTTTCGTACCCGTTAAGGCTTTTGGCCGCATCATATAGACGACTTACGCGGACCTGTTAAGGCTTTTTCATACCCGTTAAGGCTTTTGGCCGCATCATATAGACGACTTACGCGGACCCGTTAGGGCTTTTTCGTACCTAGGCTTTTGGTTGCATCATATAGACGACTTACATGTACCCCGTAGGGCTTTTGTCCATACCTGTTAAGGCTTTTGGCCGCATCATATAGACGACTTGCGCATACCTCGGAAGGCTTTTATCGTACCTCGGAAGGCTTTTGTCGCGTCCTTCAGGACGTCTTACTAACAGTTAAAATAAATCTAAAAGCAATTTGATCGGAAGCAACTTCTTTTATTAATAACTCAAAGCTTTGCTTACATCGGATTGATAGACAACTTGCGCCATTCGCGGCGACTTAATATCAAACATGATACTTCTTCAAGTGTTCGCCACTGAAGGAATGCTTCAACGTCTTGCCATCAAGGTCCTCTAGCTTGTATGCATTGGGTGCTGACATCCCTACGATCTTGTAAGGTCCTTCCCATTTTGGTGATAGCTTGTTGATCCGATCTTGATGAACGAACTCGTTCCTCCGCCAGACAAGTTCTCCCACGAAGAATTGTCGGGACTTGACACGCCGATTATAATATCGGGCTGTTGCCAGACGCATCCGGGCCTGGACTTCATCAGCTTTCCACCTCTTTTCCTCGAGCAAGTCTAAGTCTAGACGTCTCATTTCCTCGTTTGTCAGAGGCTCGTAATATTTTGTGCGATGGGACGCCACCGCTATCTCCACGGGAGCGACTGCCTCCGTGCCGTAGACCAGGCCAAACGGAGTTTCTCCCGTCGATTGCTTGGGTGTTGTTCTAACAGCCCAAAGCACATTTTCGAGCTCATCCAGCCAATGGCCTTGCAAGGCGTAGACTCTCTTCTTCAAGCCATCCATCACGATCTTGTTGGCTGATTCTACCTGGCCATTGGTCTGAGCGTGGCGGACTGAAGCGGTCCGATGCTCAATGTTTAATTCCTCCAGGTACTCCTTCAACTGAGCCCCATTGAACGGAGGACCGTTGTCGCTGATCAACACTCGAGGAACCCCGTACCGGGATATGATCTGAGTTTGAAGGAACTTGAGGATCTGCTGCCCCGTCGTCTTGGCCAATGCCTTAGCTTCTATCCATTTCGAGAAGTTGTCGATGGCCACGAGCAAATACTTGCACTGACCTTTCGCTTGGGGAAGAGGTCCCACCAAATCAATCCCCCATTGCGCGAAGGGCCAAGCACTCCTGATGGGCATTAAGTTCGCGGCGGGAGCCACGATATTTGGAGCGTACCTATGGCATGCATCACAGGATCGGACCATTGCTGTTGCCTCCTTGTTCATCGAAGGCCAATAGTAGCCCAAGTTCAACGCCTTCCTCACAAGAGATCGGGCCCCCTCATGACAGGCCGTGACTCCCTCGTGTAGCTCCCTCAGGATCCGATTCGTGTCAGGTTCCGCCACGCATTTTAGAAAAGGCTTTACATACCCTTTTTTGTATAACTGGTTGTCAACCATCGCGTAGTTGTCCGCAATCCGACGCAACCTGACAGCTGCCACCTCGTCCTCGGGGAGTGCCCCCGTAGTCAGGTATGTGACCATCGGGGTCATCCAAGTGGGCTTTTCTTCTTCCTCCGATCCTGTCTCAATAGCGCAGATCTCCGCCGGATCAATGTTTGAGATAATCACTTTCTCTAGGAAGTGCACCTTCCGATTCTCCTCGGGGGCTACTCCCAGAGCAAACTTGCTTAAGGCATCTGCTTCCGCATTTTCTTCCCTCAGGATTGCCTCGATATCGAAGCTTTTGAAGCTTCCCTTCAAAGTCTGCACCTCGTGCAAATACTTCTTCATTGTCGGGCTCCTGGCTTCATAGTTCCCCTGGAGTTGATTTACGACCAAGCTGGCATCACACTTCACTTTTAAATGATCGACCCCCGTACCCTTGGCAATCTTGAGGCCCGTGATAAGAGATTCGTATTCTGCTTCATTGTTGGTGGCCCTAAACGTCAAGGCCAAGGCATATCGCAGGGGCTCGCCTCCACCGGGCGGTATCAGTACGAATCCTGCCCCCGAGCCTTCTACACTCGATGAACCATCAGTGTACATTTCCCAGGTGTTCTCCTCATTTGGCTGTTCTGTTATCGGGGCATGTGCCTGTTCTGCTATCGGGACCTCCTCCATGGTTGCCCCCTCTGCGGGACCCGCTACTTCCAGATCGGGTGCCGTAGACTCAGCTATAAAATCCGCCAATGCCTGGCCCTTGATAGCAGTTCTCGGAGCAAAGTGGATACGGAACTCCGTAAGCTCGATGGCCCATTTCACCAATCTCCCCGACGCCTCCGGTCGGTTCAAAAAGTGCTTCAAGGGCTGATTGGTCAGCACTGTGACCTCGTGTGCATAGAAGTAAGGTCGTAGCTTTCGAGCGGCAATAATCAACGCAAAGAGATAATTCTCAATAGCGGGATAATTTATTTCAGACTTGGCAAACGCCTTGCTTACATAATAGATAGGCACTTGGTTGCCCTTGACAATTTTAATCAAAACAGAACTAACAGCCACATCAGAAACAGCCAAATAGAGATAAAGCGGCTCGCCTGGAACTGGTTTCGCCAACGGCGGAAGGGTACGGAGGTGCTGCTTGAGTGCCTGGAACGCCTCCTCGCACTTGTCGGACCATTCGAACTTCTTGTGGGCCCTCAGCACATCAAAAAATGGCATGGCTCGGTCACTTGCCTTGGATAGGAACCGATTCATCGCGGCCAACCGGCCATTCAGCACCTGAACCTCCCGATGAGTCTTCGGGGACTGCATCTCCTCGATTGCTCGCAGCTTCTCGGGATTCACCTCGATTCCTCTCTGGCTCACCATGAACCCTAGGAACTTGCCCGAGTTTACTCCGAAAGCACACTTGTCCGGGTTCAACCGAACCTGATGGAATTTCATGCGCTCAAACGCCGCCGCCATGTTCTGGACATGGTCTTCTGCCTGTCGGGACTTCACCAGCATGTCATCCACATACGCCTCCATGGTTTTCCCCAGCATGTCTCCAAACAACTTGTTCACCATCCGCTGGTAAGTTTCTCCGGCATTGATCAATCCGAAGGGCATCACGTCGTAGTGGTAGACGTCACTGTCGGCATAGAAAGCCGTATGGGGGGCATCCTCTTTCGCCATCTTGATCTGGTTGTACCCGGAATAGGCGTCCATGAAGCTCAGCAGCTCATGTCCCGATGTGGCATCCACCAATTGGTCAATCCTCGGAAGCGGGTAGCAGTCCTTCGGGCAGGCCTTGTTCAAGTCACGGAAATCGACACACATCCGCCACTTCCCATTACTCTTTCGCACCAGGACTGGGTTAGCAGCCCAAGTCTGGAATCGGAGCTCCTTGATGAATCCAGCGTCAAGCAGTCTGCCTACCTCTTGCTGGATCGCGATCCTCTTGTCCGCGCCCATCAGACGCCTTCTCTGCGCGATAGGCTTGATCGCGGGGTCTATCTTCAGCTCGTGCACTATCACGTCGGGGCTGATTCCTGGCATATCACTCGGGGACCAGGCAAACAGCTCCTTAAACTCTTTCAGGAGCTAGATTAATTCTCGGGCTCTTTCCTCCGACAAAGCAGACCCGATCTTCACCTTCCTCTGAGGCCCATCAATTTCAACCTCCTTCAGATCCTCCATGGGGGCGGGACGCCCATACTCCTCTCGAGGATCGGCATCAGTCTGAAGGAAAGTCATGGCTTCCCTCCTTCTCCTTCGGGTAGCGTTAACATAACATTTTCGCGACGCCACTTGGTCACCCTTGACTTCTCCGACTCCGTTGTCAGTCGGGAACTTCATCTTCTGGTGGACCGTCGAGGCGACTGCCATGAGAGGGTTGATAGTGGTCCTCCCGATAATAGCGTTGTATGCCCCCGCAGACTCCACTACGACGAAATCTACGTTTCGCTTCTCCATCTTCCAGCCACTACCAAACTCCACCGGTAAGGTAATCATTCCCAGCGGGTAAGAAGTGGAACCAGAGAATCCCACCATCGGGAAGTCCACCTGTGTGAGGTCTTTTTTCGTCTTTCCCATGGCTTCCAGAGCGTCCATGAAAAGAATATCGGAGGAACTCCCTCCGTCTATAAGGATCCGCTTCATCTCGAATCCGTCCACGTCCAGGGTCACGACCAAGGCGTCGTCGTGAGGGCTCTCCACGCCTACTAGATCCTCCGCCGAGAAAGAAATCACAATCTCCTCCTTCAGAGTCCACGACCGGGACCTTTTGCCTAGCACCACCGCGGCAGATATGCGGGAAGCGTAGTTTTCCCGAGAAGCAGAGGTATCACCTCCTGCTGCCATTCCTCCGTGGATGACATTGATAGTTCCCCGCCTCTCCTTGCGGGCACCCGAACCTGAGGCTTCTTGCTCATTCTTCTTCTTCTTCGGAGATCGGTCACGGGACTTGGAACGGGATCGTGACCGACTTTTGGAACGGGATCGGCACCGTCCCCTTCCGACGAACTCTTTTAGCTTCCCCTTCTGGATCAGCTTCTCAATTTCCTTCTTCAGCTCCCGACAGTTTTCAGTGTCGTGACCATTGGCTCGATGGTAGCGGCAGTAACGGTCAGGGCGGCCTCCTAGGAATTCGCCTTCTTTTCTCGGAGGGTATCGGGCGAGACCCTGTCGGTCCATCACAGCTAACACAGAAGTCATCGAGCTATTGATGGGAACGGCCCGACCTTCTCGATTGTCCTTCCTCGGGGGACGCTTGTCTTCTCTTTTCTCGGGGCGACCACGGTTCCTACTCCCTTCCGACTTGTCGCTCCCTCTGCGATCATCCGACAGCTTGGACGATGGCTTTCCTCTTCCCGACTTCGGGGGATCGAGCTCTCCGGCAGCAATTTTCGACTCCTGGACGTCGATTTTCTGTTTCACCCTCGCTTGCAGGGCCTCCATACTCCACACAGCCTTCGCGGCTACACTGTGCATCAGGTCGGAACCGTACGGAGCGCTCAAGTTCCGAAGGAAAGTGCGGATGGTCTCTCCCTCCGATATCTCTTCATCGATCTCCACAGCACTGGCAGTGAATCATTGGTAGTAATATGCCAACGATTCGTCGGGTCTTTGCACCACCTGGGTCAAGGATCTTACACTCTTCAGAAGACGCCTCCGACCTTGATACTGCTTGATGAAGCGATCGTGCATATCAGCCCAACACGTGATACTTCCTGGCGGGAGGCTAAAGAACCAAGTCATGGCCCTTTCTCCGAGGGTTATCGGGAACAACGAGCATATGAGGTCATCGTTCGAAGTCCTACCCATACAGGCCTGGACGTGCCTCTGAACATGGCGAACTGGGTCTCCTTCACCATCGTACTCCTTGATGGTCGGAATACCTAGCCCGGGCGGGGCAACGGTATCTATTAACCGCGGAACAAAAGGATGACTGGATCGATCCCTCAGCTCCGATGTCATCTGCTTCTGATCACCCATGCAGATGCTAACGATCTTCACCACCTGATCGGGGGTGATGGGACCATTCAGGGGAATGGTCCTGTTTTGCACCGGTCCTGGGCCGTCGACCACGAATTTCTCCAGGTGCGCCGGTTATTTACCCTTACTCCTGGGCGGAACCTCCTGAACCGCTTGTTCTTCTGGGACCACCCTCGGGGGGGGGGGGGGGGGTGGAGGTAATTCTTCTCGCGGAGGCAACTCCTCCGCCCTCCTGGCGGCCTCTCTCTTGTCCAGCAAGGCCTCCATGGCAGCCAAGAACATGGGCATAGCATCTGCTACTGCCTTGGCCAACTCCGAGTTCGAAGACGACCCTTCTTCCCTTCGCGGGACTCTTTCTCCTCCATGGCCCACTGGGTTTGGGGGAGCCTCATCTTCCTCCCTACGCGGGATATCCTGCCTGTTCATCTCCGTGTCTCGGACTGAGACCTCATAACCATCACCCTGCCCCCCTGTCTGGGAAAGAGCGGGGTTCTCACCTTTTTCAGAAACACGTTCCGGTAACGGGGAATTCACAGTTCCCGCGGGGCGAGAACTGCCAGCCTGAACCTGCTTCTTCTTGCCACCACCGGCCATTGATCTGGTAGAAGCTATCTTGACTTTTCGTAAGGTTCCCACAGACGGCGCCAATGTTGGATCACGGGCGAAGCTCCGTTACGTCCTTGACGGAAAGCTTGAACTCCTGGGCTCCGCGTAATCCTGCAAAAGGGGATGACCTGGGTGGTGACCCAGAATCCCTCTCCGATGCTTAAATGAGTATACAATCAATGGGGTGGCAGCAGTTTTTTAAGTGCGTATTAGAGAGTATGTATTTTCTGGGGTAACCTCCTCCTTTATATAGAAGGAGGAGTTGCCTAGCTACCTGTGACCATACTTGGCCGTTGTACCCATGATTCCGTGTATCTCGCAACGATTCCGTATATCTCGGTTAGGATTCCATGTATCTCGCCCCACACTCCGCGTATCTTACCCGTACTCCGCGTATCTCGGGCACGCCCTACGTATCTCAGGGGATTTATCTTTATCTCTAATCGTCTCCCACTACACTATCTAGTAGGCGGGTTTCTCGGTCTTTATCCTCTGATCGCAAGTCCCGACTCCTGTCGGAGACTCCAGAGTTGTCTCATTCTAGATCACCACCTAGGACCTTCAGTCTCTACGGGACAGGTCCGGCCTCTGCGGGGCTTTATTATCGGGGCCTTTACTAAGGCATATCGGGGCCTACTCATAGGCTTCTCGTCGGGAGCATTCAGCTCATACATCGGGACCACTAAAGTCGTGACCCTTCATACTGGGCCTCTGGGCCTTCCAGGCTTTTCACGAGGCCCACTGGACCTACTCGCCGTCCATTGGCTGTTAACGGGGCTAACGATTTCATCGGAACCCATCAGACTAGATCAGTTTTAATGGATTCATATTATTTTTAGACGAAAAAATCGATGAATTATTAAAAAATAATAATTATTAAGTTGATTGATTTGACCGCACTAGTTCATATATTATATTGTTGGAAAAAAAAATTACTATATTATTTAATGATGAGATTTTATTAATGAAAAGTTTTATTAATTGAAAAAAAAAATTTTGGATAACTAGATACTAATTCCGCGCACTGCGCACTGTACCGTTAAAAAACTAAACTACAAAAATTGAGTTCAACATTAAAAAAGTTTTAAAAAACAAAACTGTTTAAATTTTATTTGATAAAAAAACAATTTGAAACTTTTCATATTTATAATATTGAAATTTTTATCTATTTAACCATTAACCTAAAAAATTGAAATATATAAATTTTATATTATATTTATATAATCGGTGTAGTCATTTTTTTATTATATATATAATACACGTATATACTATCATATATATATAATATTTTTTAAGTATATTATTATTTCACTATATTTCTGATTTTTTAATGTAAATACAAAATAACATAATTAATAAAGGCAATAGATCGACATTCATAATATAAAAACATGTATGGATGAACAAGAAAGTTGCATTTTGTTCCAATTATTAGTACGTATAAATTGTATATATAATTAATGAGTATTAAAATATAAATTATAAAATACACATCAGCAAAGATACCTGCCGGAGACACCGCATTGGGGATGACTTTAACATTAACGCTCCCAACCCGAAATTGCGAAAGCAATTTAAATATATAAAAAAAAATATCATAAGAGTTATTTTCAAAATACATATTAATGATTCATTAATTTGTATTTACCTTTTAATTTTTGAAGGAATGTCCTTTTAGGACATATTGTAATTGATATTTACCCTACATGATAATTTTAAAGCATCAGATATATTAAAATAACAAAATTTTATTATATTTAGAAAGAAATAATATTTATATGATGAATATTTTCTTAATTTAAATATCATGTAATTATTTATGAAGATAAAACTATTATGATAAACTTACATTGTCGGACCTAAATCTGACCTACGGCGTATTACGTTTTGAAAACGTGCAATTTGTAAAGAGTCGCCACTAGTTAATTATTAGGCTAACTAGAATCCTAAATTACCTAAGCGAATAACGAATTAAACACATAT
The DNA here is from genome assembly GCA_036873135.1 of Clarkia xantiana subsp. parviflora. Classification (NCBI taxonomy): domain Eukaryota; kingdom Viridiplantae; phylum Streptophyta; class Magnoliopsida; order Myrtales; family Onagraceae; genus Clarkia; species Clarkia xantiana. Next base: position 18,608,245 of record JAPTYO010000001.1, read on the forward strand.
GCGTAAAATCAGTCTACGATTAGAAATTCGAGTTCGGGGTCCTAAATTACCTATTACGATTTAAAAATATAAATTTTTAACTACGCCCTTTCGGTACTCAGTTCACTTAATTGCCAATTTTATTATTTAATACATGCTATATCAGGCTAATTTAACGACGTCATGATTTAATTAAATTTATGATATGCAAGAAAATATTATCAATCAGTAACCTAAATCTAAAAATTAATTATAATCTACAAGTCCTAATTAAGACAAAATCTAAAGCCCAAAATTATCTAACATGTTTAAATACATACACAACTTAATACATATTCAATCATACATACAACTTGAACAATTAACACTCTACCTAATCAAATTTATCTAATTACATTTAAACATCTAATTAAATATAATAAAATAATAATAATAATAATATAATAACAGAATAATAATAATAATAATAATAATAATAATAATAATAATAATAATAATAATAATAATAATACTAATAATAAACGGAATGACGCTTACCTGGACGGAGCGGCTGCCGGAGCAGCACCGGCAAGGACAGCGCCGGCAAGGACAGGACAGGACCGCGGTGGACGAACGACACGACGGTGGGGCTGCTGGCTGACGCCACGACGGGGATGGCTGGGGCGAAGTCGATGGCGGAGCTGGGGGCTGATGAACGTCAGAGGAGAGGACCGATGCTATGATGGTGACGATTGGACGGCTCGAGCACGGAACGGCTGGTCGGAGAAGCTTCGGAACCTGACCAAACGGAGGTCGGTCGGGGCTGGACTTCGGAGCTTGACATCTGGGCCGATGGTCACTCCCGGTGGATGGCGAGTGGGATGGCTTCGGCGAATCGGCGGTGAAGCGGCGGCCAGAAGCTTCGTCTGGGTAGAGCTGCAACAAATGAGAGGAGAGAGAGAGAGAGAGAGAGAGAGAGAGAGAAGAGGTCGACGGTGGCGGAGGGCGGCCTGGCGGGCGGAGTCGGCCGGGTGGCGGATCTGGGCGGAGGTGGCCGGTTAGGGCTAACAGCTTAAGCCGACGGGACCAAAAAAAAAAAAAAACTTTTTCTGAGCACTAGAAGACGAAATCGCACAGGACCCGAAAATATGTATTATTGCTTCTTTTTTGTGTTTTTTTCTGTGTCCTTTACAATGTAACCTAGACCCCTATTTATACTAAAAACCTAGTCTAGATTACAGATAAAATTTAAACAAAAAAATGCTAACAGATAATTATTCTAGAGAATATTCCTAGGGATATTTATCTTTACAGATAATTATTATTTTTTTAATAAAAAATAATATCTGGAGATAAATATCTTACAGATAATTTTCTAAAAATAAAAAACTAATTATTATATATATATTTTTAAAAATTCATAAAATATTAAATATATTCGAAATAATTTAAAGTATATTTTATAATAATTTCCCTAATGTGCCCTTGAGCATTTTTGGAGACTTTGTGGCTTGACGCGTCCGGAATTTGACGTATCATGTGTAACGTCGTTACGTCCGGGTCAAAATCGAGTGTTTACAATTTGCCCCTCTTTGGACGAACTCCCGTTGAACGTGTTCGAAGGGGTTTGTCCAAAGACGAGGAAACACTGATTTTGACCAGAAAGTATATTCTCTTCCAATTCTTCAAAGTCTTCAAGGTGGCTCATATGCTTATTCTGGTGCGGAAAGATAAAACCTCTATCGGCGGGACGCCTGTTGGCGGTGCCTCCATTAGCGATGCAGAAAGTAAAGCCTCCAGTGGCGATGCGGAAAAGTAAAGCCTCTGTCGGCGGTGCCCCTGTTGGCGGTGCAGAAAGTAAAGACCTCAATCGACGATGCCTCCAGTGGCGTGCGACAAGGAAAAGCCTCCAGTGGTGTGCGACAAGGAAAAGCCTCCAGTGGCGGTGCGAAAAGTAAAGCCTCCAGTGGCGTGCAGAAAAGTAAAGCCTCCAGTGGCGTGCGGGAAAGTAAAGCCTCCAGTGGCGTGCGGGAAAGTAAAGCCTCCAGTGGCGTGCGGGAAAGTAAAGCCTCCAGTGGCGTGCGGAAAAGTAAAGCCTCCAGTGGCGTGCGGGAAAGTAAAGCCTCCAGTGGTGTGCGGAAAAGTAAAGCCTCCAGTGGCGTGCGGAAAAGTAAAGCCTCCAGTGGCGTGCGGAAAAGTAAAGCCTCCAGTGGCGTGCGGAAAAGTAAAGCCTCCAGTGGCGTGTGATGGGTTCCGATGGAATCGTTAACCCCGTTAACAGCCAATGGACGGCGAGTAGGTCCAGTGGGCCTCGTGAAAAGCCTGGAAGGCCCAAAAAGCCCAGTACAAAGGGTTCCGATCCTAGCGGTCCCGATATATGAGCTGAATGCTCCCGACAAGAAGCCTCTGAGTAGGCCCCGATATGCCTTAGTAAAGGCCCCGATAATAAAGCCCCGCGGAGGCTGGACCCGTCTCGTGAGACAAAGGGTCCTGGGTGGTGACCTAGAATGAGACAACTCTGGAGTCCCCGACAAGAGTTGGGACTTGTGATCAGAGGATAAGACCGAGAAACCCGCCTACTAGATAGAGTAGTGGGAAGACGGTTAAAGATATAGATAAACTCCCCCGAGATACGCAGGGCGTGCCCGAGATACTCGGAGAGTGGGCAAGATACGCGGAGCGTGGGGCGAGATATATGGAATCCTGAACGAGATATACGGAATCGTAGCGAGATATGCGGAATCATGGGCAAAACGGCCAATCATGGTCACAGGTAACTGAGTAACTTCCCCTCCCATATAAAGGAGGAAGTTACCTCAGAAAACAGATCATCTAATACGCTCTTAGATTATTGCTGCCACCCCATTGATCATATACTCATTTAAGCATCGGAGAGGGATTCTGGGTCACCACCCAGGTCATCCCCTTTTGCAGGATTACGCGGAGCTCAGGAGTTCAAAGCTTTCCGTCAAGGACGTAACGGAGCTTCGCCCGTGATCCAACATTGGCGCCGTCTGTGGGAACTAACAAAAAGCCAAAATAGTTTCTACCAGATCAATGGTCGGTGGTGGCAAGAAGAAGCAAGTTCAGGCCGGCAGTTCTCGCCCCGCTGGAACTGTAAATTCCCCGTTGCCGGAACATGTTGCTGAACAAGGTGAGTACCCTGCTGTTTCTCAGACAGGGGGGCACGGTGATGATGAGGTCTCAGTCCGAGACACGACGCTGAACAGGCAAGATATCCCCCGAAGGGAGGTGGATGCTCCCCCAAACCCGGTGGAGCACAGAGAGGAAGTCCCGCGAAGGGAAGTAGGCTCTTCCTCAAACTCGTAGTTGGCCAAGGCAATAGCAGATGCTATGCCTATGTTCTTGGCGGCCATGGAGGCTTTGTTAGACAAGAGAGAGACTGCCAGGAGGGCAGAGGAGTTGCCTCCGCGAGAAGAGCTGCCTCCACCCCCTCCGAGGGCGGTTCCAGAAGAACAGGAGGTTCAAGAGATTCAGCCCAGGAATAAGGGTAAGGAGCCCGCGTACTCGGAGAAGTTCGTGGTTGATGGTCCCGGACCAGTGCAACACAGGACCATTCCCCTGAATGGCCCCATCACCCCCGATCAGGTGGTGAAAATCGTCAGCATCTGCATGGGTGACCAAAAGCAAATGACATCGGAGCTAAGGGATCGATCCAGTCATCCTTTCGTTCCACGGCTGCTAGATACTGTCGCCCCGCCAGGGCTAGGCATTCCGACCATCAAGGAGTACGATGGTGAAGGAGACCCAGTCCGCCATGTCCAGAGGCATGTCCAGGCCTGTATGGGTAGGACCTCGAATGATGACCTCGTGTGTTCGTTGTTCCCGATCACTTTGGGAGAAAGGGCCATGACATGGTTCTTCAGCCTACCGCCGGGAAGCATTACCTGCTGGGCCGATATGCACGACCGCTTCATCAAGCAATATCAAGGTCGGAGGCGTCTCCTGAAGAGTGTAAGGTCCCTGACCCAGGTGGTGCAGAGATCCGACGAATCGTTGGCATATTACTACCAACGGTTCACTGCGAGCGCGGCGGAGATCGATGAAGAGATATCGGAGGGTGAGACCATCCGCACTTTCCTTCGAAAACTTACTGCTCCGTATGGTTCCGACCTGATGCACAGTGTAGCCGCGAAAGCTGTGTGGAGTATGGAGGCCCTGCAAGCGAGGGTGAAACAGCAAATCGACGTCCAGTAGTCGAAGATTGCCGCCGGAGAGCTTGATCCTCCGAAGTCGGGAAGAGGAAAGACATCGTCCAAGCTGTCGGATGATCGTAGAGGGAGCGACAAATCGGAGGGAAGTAGGAACCGTGGTCGCCCCGAGAGAAGGGAGGATAGGCGTCCTCCGGAGAAGGATAACCGCGAAGGTCGTAGTGTTCCCATCAACAGCTCGATGACCTCCGTGCTAGCTGTGATGGATCGGCAAGGTCTCTCCCGATACCCCCCGAGGAAGGAAGCAGAGTTCTTGGGAGGCCGCTCGGATCATTATTGTCGGTACCATCGAGCCAATGGTCACGACACGGATAACTGTCGGGAGCTGAAGAAGGAGATAGAGAAGCTGATCCAGAAGGGGAAGCTTAAAGAGTTTGTAGGAAGGGGAAGGTGCCAATCCCGCTCCAAAAGTCGGTCACGGTCCCGTTCTAAGTCCCTTGATCGATCCCCGAAGAAGAAGAAGGTTGAGTCGGAGCCCTCTGGTTCCGGTGCCCGTAAGGAGAGACGAGGGACTATTAACGTCATTCACGGAGGAATGGCAGCGGGAGGTGACACCACCGCTTCTCGGGAGAATTATGCTTCCCGCATATCCGCTGCTGTGGTGCTAGGCAAGAGGTCCCTGTCGTGGACTCTAAAGGAGGAAATGGTGATTTCTTTCTCAGCGGAGGATTTGATAGGCGTGGAGAGCCCCCACGATGACGCCTTGGTTGTAACCCTGGACGTGGACAGATTCGAGATGAAGCGGATCCTGATAGACGGAGGGAGCTCCTCCGACATTCTTTTCATGGATGCCCTGGAGGCCATGGGTAAGACGAAGAAGGACCTGACGCAGGTGAACTTCCCGATGGTGTGCTTCTCCGGATCGGCTTCCTATCCGTTGGGGATGATTACCTTACCGGTGGAGTTTGGTAGTGGCTGGAAGATGGAACGGCAGAACGTGGACTTCGTCGTGGTAGAATCCGCGGGAACATACAACGCTATCATCGGGAGAACCACCATCAACCCTCTCATGGCAGTTGCTTCAACCGTCCACCAGAAGATGAAGTTCCCGACTGACCATGGTGTCGGAGAGGTTAAGGGCGACCAGGTGGCGTCACGAAAGTGCTATGTTAATGCCACTCGAAGGAGAAGAAGGGAAGCCATGGCTGTCCTGCAAACCGATGCCGATCCTCGAGAGGAGTTTGGGCGGCCCGCCCCCATGGAGGATCTGAAGGAGGTTGAGATTGATGGACCTCGAAGGAAGGTGAAGATCGGGTCTGCTTTGTCGGAGGAAAGAGCCCGAGAGTTGATCGAGCTCCTGAAGGAGTTCAAGGAGCTGTTTGCCTGGTCCCCGAGTGATATGCCAGGAATCAGCCCCGACGTGATTGTACACAAGCTGAAAATTGATCCCGCGATCAAGCCTATCGCGCAGAGGAGGCGTCCGATGGGCGGGGACAAGAGAATCGCGATCCAGCAAGAGGTGGGCAGACTGCTCGACGCTGGATTCATCAAGGAGCTCCGATTCCAGACTTGGGTCGCTAACCCAGTCCTGGTGCGAAAAAATAATGGGAAGTGGCGGATGTGTGTCGATTTCCGCGACTTGAACAAGGCCTGCCCGAAGGATTGCTATCCGCTCCCGAGGATTGATCAGTTGGTGGATGCCACATCGGGACATGAGCTGCTGAGCTTCATGGATGCCTACTCCGGATACAACCAGATCAAGATGGCTAAGAAGATGCACCCCATACGGCTTTCTATGCTGACAGTGACGTCTACCACTACGACGTGATGCCCTTCGGATTGATCAATGCCGGAGCAACTTACCAGCGGATGGTGAACAAGTTGTTCGGAGACATGTTGGGGAAGACCATGGAGGCTTATGTTGATGACATGCTCGTGAAGTCCCGACAGGCAGGAGACCATGTCCAAAACTTGGCGGCGGCGTTCGAGCGGATGAAGTTTCATCAGGTTCGGTTGAACCCAGACAAATGTGCTTTCGGGGTCAACTCGGGGAAGTTCCTAGGGTTCATGGTGAGCCAAAGAGGGATCGAGGTGAATCCCGAGAAGCTGCGAGCGATCGAGGGATGCAGTCCCCGAAGACTCATCGGGAGGTTCAAGTATTGAATGGCCGGTTGGCCGCGATGAATCGATTCCTATCCAAGGCAAGTGACCGAGCAATGCCATTTTTTGACGTGCTAAGGGCCCATAAGAAGTTCGAATGGTCCGACAAGTGCGAGGAGGCATTCCAAGCACTCAAGCAACACCTCCGTACCCTCCCGCCGTTGGCGAAACCGGTTCCAGGCGAGCAGCTTTATCTCTATTTGGCTGTTTCTGAAGTTGCTGTTAGTTCTGTTTTGATTAAGATTGTCAAGGGCAACCAAGTGCCTGTCTATTATGTAAGCAAGGCGTTTGCCAAGTCTAAAATAAATTATCCCGCTATTGAGAAGTATCTCTTTGCGTTGATTGTTGCCGCTCGAAAGCTACGACCTTACTTCCATGCCCACGAAGTTACGGTGTTAACTAATCAGCCCTTGAAGCACTTTTTGAACCGACCGGAGGCATCGGGGAGATTGGTGAAATGGGCCATCGAGCTTACGGAGTTCCGTATCCACTTTGCTCCGCGAACTGCTATTAAAGGCCAGGCATTGGCAGATTTTATAGCTGAGTCTACGGCACCCGATCTGGAAGTAACGGGTCCCGCAGAGGGGGCAACCATGGAGGTCCCGATAGCAGAACAGGTCCCGATAACAGAACAGCCAGAACAACCAAATGAGGAGAACACTTGGGAGATGTACACTGATGGTTCAAGGATCGGGGGCAGGATTCGTATTGATACCGCCCGGTGGAGGCGAGCCCTTGCGATATGCCTTGGCCTTGACGTTTAAGGCCACCAACAATGAAGCAGAGTATGAGGCTCTCATCACGGGCCTTAAAATTGCCAAGGGTACGGGGGTCGATCATTTAAAAGTGAAGTGTGATGCTAGTTTGATCGTGAATCAAGTCCAGGGGAACTATGAAGCCAAGAGCCCGACAATGAGGAAGTACTTGCACGAGGTGCAGACTTTGAAGGGAAGCTTCAAAAGCTTCGATATCGAGGCAATCCCGAGAGAAGAAAATGCGGAGGCAGACGCCCTAAGCAAGTTTGCTCTGGGAGTGGCTCCCGAGGAAAATCGGAAGGTACACTTTCTGGAGAAAGTGATCATCTCAACCATCGATCCGACAGAGGTTTGCGCCATTGAAACAGGATCGGAGGAAGAAGAGAAACCCACCTGGATGACCCCGATGGTCACATACCTGACTACGGGGGCACTCCCCGATGATGAAGTGGCAGCTGTCAGGCTACGTCGAATTGCGAACGATTACGTGATGGTGGACAACCAGTTATACAAGAGGGGGCATGTAAAGCCTTTCTTGAAATGTGTGGCGGAGCCTGATACGAATCGAATCCTGAGAGAGCTACACGAGGGAGTCGCGGCCTGTCATGAAGGGGCCCGATCCATCGTGAGGAAGGCGTTGAATCTAGGCTACTATTGGCCTTCGATGAACAAGGAAGCGACAACGATGGTCCAATCCTGTGATGCATGCCGGAGGTACGCTCCGAATATCGTGGCTCCCGCCGCGGACTTGATGTCCATCAGGAATGCCTGGCCCTTCGCGCAATAGGGCATTGATTTGGTGGGACCTCTTCCCCAAGCGAAAGGTCAGTGCAAGTATTTACTCGTGGCCATCGATTACTTCTCAAAGTGGATAGAGGCTAAAGCATTGGCCAAGACGACGGGACAGCAGATCCTCAAGTTCCTTCAAACTCAGATCATATCCCGGTATGGAGTTCCTCGAGTGTTGATCAGCGATAATGGCCCTCCGTTCAATGGGGCTCAGTTGAAGGAGTACCTGGAGGAGTTGAACATTGAGCATCAGACAGCTTCCGTCCGCCATGCTCAGACTAATGGCCAAGTCGAATCGGCCAACAAGATCGTGATGGATGGCTTGACGAAGTTCAGGCTCGGATGCGTCTAGCAACAGCCCGATATTACAATCGGCGTGTCAAGTCCCGACAATTCTTCGTTGGAGAACTTGTCTGGCGGAGGAACGAGTTCGTTCATCAAGATCGGATCAACAAGCTATCGCCGAAATGGGAAGGACCTTACAAGATCGTAGGGATGCCAGCCCCCAATGCATACAAGCTAGAGGACCTTGATGGCAAGACGTTGAAGCATTCCTTCAGTGGCGCACACTTGAAGAAGTATCATGTTTGATATTTAGTCGCCGCGAATGGCGCAAGTTATCTATCAATCCGATGTAAGCGAAGCTTTGAGTTATTTATGAATAAAATAAGTTGCTTCCGATTAAATTGCTTTTAGATTTATTCTAACTGTTAGTAAGACGTCCTGAAGGATGCGACAAAAGCCTTCCGAGGTACGATAAAAAGCCTTCCGAGGTACGATAAAAAGCCTTACGAGGTACGAGTAAGTCGTCTTTATGGCGCGACAAAAAGCCTTTCGAGGTACGGACAAAAGCCTTACGGGGTATGAATAAGTCGTCTTTATGATGCAACCAAAAGCCTAGGTACGAAAAGGCCCTAATGGGTCCGCGTAAGTCGTCTATATGATGCGGCCAAAAGCCTTAACGGGTACGAAAAAGCCTTAACAGGTCCGCGTAAGTCGTCTATATGATGCGGCAAAAAGCCTTAAAGGGTATGATTAAGCCGTCTGGTAGGACGCGATAAAAGCCCTTAAGGGGTGCGATTAAATTCGTCTGATTTGGCGCGGTAAAAGCCTTAAGGGGTGTGAAAAATCATCTTAAGTGATGTGTAAAATGGCCTTGAAAGGCAGGGATGAGAAACCTTAAGTGATGAAATCCCGATAGGACGAGAAACCTTAAGTGGTGAAGTCCCGATTGGATGAGAAACCTTAAGTGGTGAGGTCCCGATTGGATGAGAAACCTTAAGTGGTGAAGTCCCGATTGGATGAGAAATCTTAAGTGGTAAAATCCCGATAGGACGAGAAACCTTAAGTGGTAAAGTCTCGAGTAAAGCGTCGGAAGGACGTATGAAGTCATCTTAAATGGTGCATCGGAACGTTCTGAGTAACGAGTCTAAAATCGCTTTAAATAGCACAAACGATTATCGGGACCAAAATAGATGGAAGAAATTTCTTATATAAAGGCTCAAAGGCCTGAAGGTTCCGATACAAAGAAATAAAGGAGAAAAACTACAAGGACTAAAAAGATAGAGCATTAAGCTTGGTCCTTGTTGGAAGCCGGGTCCTCAGCAGCGTTGGAGGGAGCAAGGTTCGGAGGGGCCTGGGCAGAAGGCTCCGGGACACATCCTCCACGACGGGCCTCAGGATGCTCTGGCCTGGCTTGCGGCGGAGCAGGCCACCTTCATTGGGCTCCTCGGAGGAAGGAGAAGCCTCCAAATCAGTCACCTGACGGAACTGAGCTTCCGTCGGGGTTTCCTCCGTCACCAGCGCCTGTGGAGTCATGGCCCGTGCTGGAGTAGCAGCTCGCCTCGGAGTGACAGCCTCCGATGGACCTGCGGTGGCGGGACGAATAAAGTCAGGAAGAGTACCACGAGGACACCAGATGATTTGACGATCGAGGTGTTGGTTCTTTCCGAAGATGTTGTAGTATCCCGCCTTGAGAACGCGGGGGTTTCTCCTCGAAGGATGTATTTGATTTCTCGAACCCGCGATTCCCGATCAACGGGGATAAACTCCTCGGGAACTTGCTTTTTATATCTTTTAATAGCACGACGGACACGCTTACCTTCCTCGGCGGTAGTGACCCCGAAGGCTTGGTCAATCTCCTCCCTCCTGGCCCGCTTGGCCACGATCTGCTCCTCGGTCGGAGGGGCAGCAGAAGGAGTGGCGGAAGAGGAAGCTCCCTTCTTCATCAAATTCCGCTTCCTCTTGGAGCCACCTGGGACGGCATCAGTCTCGCCCTGCTTCAACATGAGATGAGTCAACAAAGAAGCCTTCTTGGCTGCAAAAATAAAAAGACGAAGTGGTTAGAAGAATTACCCAGATGACTAAATCTTTGGAAACAGAATCGAGGAGCCGGACTCCGATATGAATCAAGTCCTTCTCCATGAGCTTGTTGGCGTCGAGGGGTATGAAGGAATCCCCCCAACGATAAAGCTGAACCAACTGGAGTGTGTTGAGGTCATCCTCGCTGTAGACCTCGAGCTTGAGGGCAGGGTCCGCCACGACCTCCCATCGGGGCCATGGGACAGAGCTGTTTTGGACGAAGAAGTAATACTTCTTCCATCCGCTATTATCAGACCCCGAGTCGCGAATCAGCACCCGATCCTTGTGGAACTTCCAGGTCTCGCTATCCCAGCCGAAACGTGAAAGTTGCTCCTTTGTCCACTTGGGGAGTCGGGGGGAGAAAGAGCAAACACCAGCCTTATTGCACTTCATCCCGTAGAATGTGCGGAAGAGCAGCAGACTGTACGTCCACTGCTGGCGGAGGCACAGAAGCTGGAAGGCATTCCACACGCGGATGGCGTGTGGAGAGAAGGTACAAGGGTGTGTCTTGTAGAAGTTGCACATCTCCACCAGGCTCCCGCAGAAGGGGAATCGAATCCCAGCACTTATCTGTCCGGCGGAGACGAACACTTCTCCCTCTCGAGGACGCGTGACGATGTGCTTCCTCTTGACAGCAGGCTGAGACTCATAGGGGAAACGAGGTTCCCAATCCGAGGTAATGCAGCCCTCTCGGAGAGCAACCTCATAGGAGGTCTCAGAAATCTCGTTAACAGCAAGTTCAAAGGTGAAAGGGGTCCTAGCCTTAGAACTAGCCTCGTCTAAAAACGGTTACAGACAGAAAAATTCAAGAAAGGAAGAGAAGATAATATCAGCAAATCACGAGAACAGAAAACGGAAGCCTTACCAGACATTGTCGATAGATGCTTGGTGAAGATGAAGAAGGATCGGGGAGATTGAAGGCCTTGGATCACTTGAAGAGCAGAAGAACCTTGGAGAGGAAAACTTCGAATTCGAGAATGGCGGAATTTCAAGAAACTGAGAGGGTGAAGAAGAAGTGAATGATGCCAGGGTTTTAGTTTTTAGAAGCAAGAAGACAACTGGAGGAATTTAATCTTGACCGTAGAAGATGAAACGATTCGATCCTGATCGTCGAGATTAAGAGGACGGTACGGAAGAGACGTGGTGACGTAATAAGTGCTTTTTTCAGAAAGCAACAGTCACGCCGATTTAAGCGTCGTTTCATAATCCCTAGCATTAAATGCTACAGTAACCGAGGAGTCTCCTCGGATTTGGCAACTGCATAGAGTCCAGTGGGCCCAAGGCAGTCATGAGTGAGAAACTCTGTCATTTGACAATTGCGCGTAAGGTAAAAGCCTCCAATCAAGATATCAAGAGGTCTGAAGATAAAAGCCCCCAAGGGCAGTATCGGGAGATGTAAAGATAAAAGCCTCCGACGGCGGTATCGGGAGGTATAGGGATAAAAGCCTCCGACGGCGGTATCGGGAGGTATGGAGACAAAAGCCTCTGATGGAAATATCGGGGGGTATAAAGACAAAAGCCTCCGATGGCGAGGTCGGAAGGTCTGGAACTGGAAGACACGACGAACTAAAAGTCCCCCATGTCTTGGGGGCAAATGATGGGTTCCGATGGAATCGTTAACCCCGTTAACAGCCAATGGACGGCGAGTAGGTCCAGTGGGCCTCGTGAAAAGCCTGGAAGGCCCAAAAAGCCCAGTACAAAGGGTTCCGATCCTAGCGGTCCCGATATATGAGCTGAATGCTCCCGACAAGAAGCCTCTGAGTAGGCCCCGATATGCCTTGGTAAAGGCCCCGATAATAAAGCCCCGCGGAGGCTGGACCTGTCTCGTGAGACAAAGGGTCCTTGGTGGTGACCTAGAATGAGACAACTCTGGAGTCCCCGACAAGAGTTGGGACTTGTGATCAGAGGATAAGACCGAGAAACCCGCCTACTAGATAGAGTAGTGGGAAGACGGTTAAAGATATAGATAAAACTCCCCCGAGATACGCAGGGCGTGCCCGAGATACTCGGAGAGTGGGCAAGATACGCGGAGCGTGGGGCGAGATATATGGAATCCTGAACGAGATATACGGAATCGTAGCGAGATATGCGGAATCATGGGCAAAACGGCCAATCATGGTCACAGGTAACTGAGTAACTTCCCCTCCCATATAAAGGAGGAAGTTACCTCAGAAAACAGATCATCTAATACGCTCTTAGATTATTGCTGCCACCCCATTGATCATATACTCATTTAAGCATCGGAGAGGGATTCTGGGTCACCACCCAGGTCATCCCCTTTTGCAGGATTACGCGGAGCCCAGGAGTCCAAAGCTTTCCGTCAAGGACGGCTTCGCCCGTGATCCAACAGCGTGCAGAAAAGAAAAACCTCGATCGACGATGCCTCCAGTGGCGTGCGACAAGGAAAAGCCTCTAGTGGCGGTGCAGAAAGTAAAGCCTCATATGGCTGAGAAATGCCTCTAGTGGCGTCCGATGGAGAAGAGCCTCTAGTGGCATGTGTCGGAGAAATGCTTCTAGTGGCGTCCGTTTGGAGAAGAGCCTCTAGTGGCGTCCGTCGGAGAAGAGCCTCTAGTGGCATATGTCGGAGGAATGCCTCTAGTGGCGTCCGTTGGATAAAGGCCTCGAGTGGCTTGACGACTTGAATGCATGTCCCTAATTTTTGCCTAAACTGCGCATGACGCGACAACTTAGCGGGATCTTTTTCTTTCTTCTATTTTTTTTTCTTTTTTTATCTCTCATATTCTCTCCTTTTGCCACGGTTAGAATTTTAGACCGTGCCTCTCGGTTTTCCTAATTTTTGCATGGATTGCCCCTTGGGGTTTTTATTCCATCGGGATTTTATTTTCTCTCCTTTTGCCATGATTGCAATTTTTGAATTTGCTATCATGCCCCTCATTTCCTAATTTTTCCTAGGCTGCCCTTTCGGGTTTTCAACCTAACGGAAGCACTCTTTTTTTTTTTGGTAGCCGATTAAACGGTGGCTGTGACCCGTACTTTATTTCCCGTCTCGATGCGAGAGTATTTGTAGCCATTTGGAGGGTGGCTGTGACCCTTTCCTCACTGTCTTCAACGTCACGAGAGCTCTTTTGATTTTTATTTATTTCCATTGTCGATGTTCTGGGAGTGCTCTTTCGATTTGTAGCCATTTTAAGGGTGGATGTGGCCCTTTCAAATGATTTCCCGGCCTCACAAGATTCACGAGAATACTCTTTATATGTAGCCATTTTGAGGGTGGCTATGGCCCTTTCAACAATCTCCCATCCTCTCAGGATTCGAGGAACACTCTTTGTAGGTAGCCATTTTAGGGGTGGCTGTGGCCCTTTTCACTCATTTCCCGCCTTCAATGTTGCGAGAGTGCTCTATATCTGTAGTCGTTTGAAGGGTGGTTGTGGCCCTTTATTTTGTAGTCGTTTTAGGGACGACTGTGGCCCTTTTTTATTTTCCCGCCCTTACAAGATTCGCGGGGTCACTCTTTTATCTGTAGCCGTTTAGAGGGTGGCTGTGGCTTTATTTTGTAGTCGTTTTAGGGACAACTGTGGCCCTTTTTTATTTTCCCGCCCTCATAGGATTCGCGGGGTCACTCTTTTATCTGTAGCCATTTGGAGGGTGGTTGTGGCCCTTTATTTTGTAGTCGTTTTAGGGGCGACTGTGGCCCTTTTTATTTTCCCGCCCTCACAGGATTCGCGGGGTCACTCTTTTATCTTTAGCCATTTGGAGGGTGGCTGTGGCCCTTTCACTTATTCTACGCTTTTGATGTTGCGGGAGCGCTCTTTATCTGTAACCATTTGAAGGGTGGTTGTGGCCCTTTATTTTGTAGTCGTTTTAGGGACGACTGTGGCCCTTTTTTATTTTCCCGCCCTTTCAAGATTTGCGGGGTCCCTTTTTTATCTGTAGTCGTTTGGAGGGTGGCTGTGGCCCTTTATTTTGTAGTCGTTTTAGGGACGACTGTGGCCCTTTTTATCTTCCTGCCCTCACAGGATTCGCGGGGTCACTCTTTTATCTTTAGCCGTTTGGAGGGTGGCTGTGGCCCTTTCACTTATTCTCCGCTTTTGATGTTGCGGGAGCGCTCTTTATCTGTAGCCATTTGAAGGGTGGCCGTGGCCCTATTTTTTTATAGTCATTTTAGGGATGACTGTAAACCTTTTATTTGTAGTTGATTTAGGAACAATAGTGACCCTTTTATTTCTTCACTGCTCTCATAATATTAGCACAAACACTCTCTTTATTTTCTTGTAGCCGATTAAAGGGCGGTTGTGACCCTAAAGAAAAATGAGTTTTTTTTTTTTTTATTTTTTTTTTATATATTTGCTCTCTTTTTTCTTCTTTTATTTTTTTGCTCTTCTTTTTCTTTCTCTTTTTTACTCTTTTTTTTTTTTTTTTTTTTTTTTTTTTTTACTTTTTTACTTTTTTCATCTCACCTTTTGCCATGACTGTCCCTGCGGGTTTTCAATCATGCCCCTCTCCCTGATTTTTGCCTAGGTTTTCAACCTAGGGGGAATTTATTTTTTCACTCTTTTTTCTTTTTTCAAATGGAAAGAACATCTACAGAAACTAATCAACAACAACTATGTTACATGCCCCTAATAGCAGATTAAAGCTTTTAATTTCTCAGAACTTCTCCGTAGGAAAACTTGTCAAATAAGTTGATTATGTCGATGTCTTGAATGGAGGATCCTTTCAATGGGTGGACGACACCGACAATAATTTCTTCTTCTACTTCCTCTCAAATGCTCTTTCATTAGCACGGTCGATCTTCATGGAATCTCGATCTTTTTTAATAGGAAGATCTCTGGATGTCTTCTATCTTCAACCATGCTTGATCTTAACAGGAATGCCCCACGGCTACATCTGACTGGTTCATAATTCGTCGCATGCTGGACGAATGGCCTGATTAATGAACACCCATGGATGGTGTTGAGTTTGGCACAGTAGTCCACAATTGGTAAACTTAGGCATAGATATCGTCCGAGGTATCTGGGATAACTGCTATAAGAATGGTCTGCGAGCGAAGGGCCGTTCATGAGATGTGCTCTTCAGGAGTTTTGATTTGGATGATTATCCAAGCTGCACAATGAGTAAGGAAAAACTCAAATTTCGAGGATAAAAATGATCACAACTTCTCTTACCTGGGAGTTGGATTTTTCAGTGGGCAATGTGCTCGCTATGCGACTAGACCTGCTGCATGTCCTGATTCTCCTACTCCATAATATGTATACCTGCTGAAAAGTACATGCCCCTAGTGGGTGACTGAAAATTTCAGAACTTTTTTCGGAAAGGATTTGGTTGATCGAGTCAAGCTACATTGATCGGCATATTGAATCTTCACGGGATTCTCGATGATCTCTTGAAATTTTCTCATCTCCTGACATGTCCGACCTCAAAGGGAGATGCCCCCATGGTAACCGCTGAATGGTTTAAACCTGGCCACATAACGGTTGTATACCTCGTCTTGGAAAGCGTATGAATTTCACACATGGTAGGTGAAATTTTCCATAGAAACTCTTTGAAGTGCTCACGTTTCACACGATTGCGGCATTTGTTGAAGTGGTCGTCCGACCTGCAAAAGAGTAGGGACACTCAAATCTCAAGGAAAAAATTAAGTACAATTTAACGCACCTCAGCGTTAGATATCTCGAGTGTGCAATTTGTTCGTTGTGCAACTGGATGACTGCATGTTCTTTTTTTGTTGCCCCATTTAGCCGGCATAACTTATGTGTACATGATACCTTAACCAAGGGTACCTGAAAAAAGTGAAAGAAAAATCAGTGTAGAGAATATGAAAAATCATGCATGATTTTTTGAAAACTCTAATGTCATTCATTTCATAATTTTGATTACTTTTTTGAAAAAGAATCAAAATTTATGGTCAAATGTGTTTTGCACCATTATGGAGTTTACTTGAGTTTGCTGAGTGCATTATCTATCTCGAACGCAGGACAAATGCTTAAAACAAATTTTTTCAAAAGGTTTTATCGTCCTTTGTTTAAGCTCGAATAGTAGAACTTAACTGCACAGTTAAACTATTTTTTCAAAAAAGAATCAAAACTACCAATTTTTTAAATGCTCGCTCATGCGAATGTTGAAATGACGATCTTGCCAAAAAAAGTGCAATACACCTTGGATAAGAACGAATGACACTTTTAGTTTTGTTTTTTTTTAAGAAAAAAAAATGCTCATGCATGCTCGAAAGTTAAAATTCTATTGTTAAGAAAGTTACCACTTACAACATTTTACATGAACGATGCATATGAAATGCATTTTTTAAAGTTAAAATTCTATTCTAAGAAATTCACAACTTACAACAGTTTACCTGAATAATGCATATGAAATGCATATTTTGAAATAAAAATTTCAGGTGGATTTTTTTAAAATAATGCAAATGAGATGCATGCGTGAATTTGAATGCTCTATAGCTAAAAAAAGCTCAAAATTTTTCTGAAATGTTTTTTGTTTTTTTAAATAATGCATATTGAATGCATGCTAAAAAAATCAGGTAAAAAGGTTTTTTGAAAATGATGCATATGCAATTCATGTTTTAATCTAAGGGCCAAAAAGGAATTACAAATTTTCCTATTTTTTTAAAAAATGATGCACACTGAATGCACTAACAGAATTTTACAACTTACATGAAAAGTTTTTTTTCAAAAAATAATGCGTATGAAACACATTCTTGAAATAAAACATTCTGGTAAGTAGTTTTGAAAACAACACATGGAATTAAGGTTCTACGACTAAGAATGTGTACAATCTATCAACATATTATTTTTCCTAAAACAATGCACACGCGATGCACATGAGGTGCATACTTGAGATGAAAGTTCTAGAGTCAAGATAATTTACAAGTTATCTGAAAAGATTTTTTGTTTTTTTTATTTTTTTAATGAGGAAAAAAAACAATGTATCTGGGTTACTCAAAATTAAAAATCAGGCGAAACTTTTTTTTTTTTTTTCAAGGATGCTGGATGCATATGAGATGCACAAAAATAAATACAAGATGCAAACTTAAAAATAAAAGTTCTACAACTGAGAAAAATTATAATTTACCTGAAAGTTTTTTTTCGAAAATAATGCATATGATATGCACGTTTTTTTTAATTAAAAACTTTGATAATTTTTTTTTAAACAAAGAGCCTAAAACTAAGAGAGCTTACAGTTTATCTAAAAAGTTTTTTTTTTTTAAATTAATGCATATTGGATGCATTATTAAAAATAAAACAATTCAGTTAAAAAGTTTGTTTTTTAAATGATGCATATGGAATGCACGTTCGAAATTAGAAGCTCTAATAGTTAAAGCGGAATTACAAATTTACCCCCCTTACAAATTTTTCCTAAAAAAAACGCATATGAAATGCATGTTCGAAAGGAAGCCCTAACTGTTAAAGCGGATTTTTTTTTTTTTTTTTTTTGTATTTTTAGCAATGCATATACAATACACTAACCAAAATTACAACTTACCTGAAAAGTTTTTTCAAAAATAATGCGTACAAAACACATGTTAAAAAAAAATCAGGTAAGAGGTTCTTTTAGAAAAAAATGCATATGAAATGCATGTTCGAAAGGAAGCTCTAATAGCTAAAGAAATTACATTTTCTGAAATGTTTTTTTTTTTAAGTAATACATACGTAACACACTAACAAAATTACAACTTACCTGAGAGTGTTTTTTTTTAAATAATGCGCATGAGACGCATATTTAGAATAAAAATTTAGGTAAGGTTTTTTTGTTTTTTTTTAATGGAAAAAAAACAATGTATACAAAATGCATGTTTGGAAAGAATTTTTTATAACTAAATGACTATCTACTTAGCAGATTTTTTTTTTAAAAAAAAATGCAATGAGATGAATGCATGAGAAATAAAATCTATACAAACAGTCGCATGATAAAATTTACAACAAAAAACAGATCATGTTAGGGGGGTAAAAAAATGTGTGGCTTTGCTCTACAAGGTAGGTTCCACTGATAGGTTCCCAACAATGTGGTTTCCTCACCCCTTTATAGGGATCATAAGACCTTCGTAAGCGAGTAGAGTTTTTCCGAGTCGTACCGGCGGCCCAGCCGCTCCGGTCGTACCGTACTAAACCTCCGGGGTTCCTAGTCGCCCTGGGTTTTAGGTGTTTTGGACATTACACTAAAGTGGTGTGTGCAAATACAAATAATGCATAATCAAACAAAGAAAAATAGTCAGTCATAAAAAATTAACTCCACACCTGAAATTACACAAAAACAATCAAGTTAGAATAACAAAGTTAAGTATGAATAAAAAATAAAACATGGCAAATAAGCAAATATAAAGAGCCCGAACCCTCGATTGTCCCCAGCAGAGTCGCCAAATTGTCGGACCTAAATCTGACCTACGGCGTATTACGTTTTGAAAACGTGCAATTTTTAAAGAGTCGCCACTAGTTAATTATTAGGCTAACTAGAATCCTAAATTACCTAAGCGAATAACGAATTAAACACCTAGGCGTAAAATCGGTCTACGATTAGAAATTCGAGTTCGGGGGTTCTATTACGATTTAAAAATATAATTTTTTAACTACGCCATTTCGGTACTCAGTTCACTTAATTGCCAATTTTATTTTTTTAATACATGCTATATCAGGCTAATTTAACGACGTCATGATTTAATTAAATTTATGATATGCTAAAAAATATTATCAATCAGTAACCTAAATCTAAAAATTAATTATAATCTACAAGACCTAATTAAGACAAAATCTAAAGCCCAAAATTATCTAACATGTTTAAATACATACACAACTTAATACATATTCAATCATACAAACAACTTGAACAATTAACACTCTACCTAATCAAATTTATCTAATTACATTTAAACATCTAATTAAATATAATACAATAATAATAATAATAATATAATAACAGAATAATAATAATAATAATAATAATAATAATAATAATAATAATAATAATAATAATAATAATAATAATAATAATAATAATAATAAACGGAAGGACACTTACCTGGACGGAGCGGCTGCCGGAGCAGCACCGGCAAGGACAGCGCCGGCAAGGACAGGACAGGACCGCGGTGGACGAACGACGCGACGGTGGGGCTGCTGGCTGACGCCACGGCGGGGATGGCTGGGGCGAAGTCGATGGCGGAGCTGGGGGCTGATGAACGTCAGAGGAGAGGACCGATGCAATGATGGTGACGATTGGACGGCTCGAGCACGGAACGGGTGGTCGGAGAAGCGTCGGAACCTGACCAAACGGAGGTCGGTCGGGGCTGGACTTCGGAGCTTGACGTCTGGGCCGATGGTCACTCCCGGTGGATGGCGAGTGGGATGGCGTCGGCGAATCGGCGGTGGAGCGGCGGCCAGAAGCTTCGTCTGGGTAGAGCTGCAACAAATGAGAGAGAGAGAGAGAGAGAGAGAGAGAGAGAGAGAGAGAGAGAGAGAGAGAGAGAGAGAGAGAGAGAGAGAGAGAGAGAGAGAGAGAGAGAGAGAGAGAGAGAGAGAGAGAGGTCGACGGTGGCGGAGGGCGGCCTGGCGGGCGGAGTCGGCCGGGTGTCGGGTGGCGGATCTGACAGGAGGTGGCCGGTTAGGGCTAACAGCTTAAGCCGACGGGACAAAAAAAAAAAAAAACTTTTTCTGAGCACTAGAAGACGAAATCGCACAGGACCCGAAAATATGTATTATTGCTTCTTTTTGGTGTTTTTTTCTGTGTCCTTTACAATGTAAACTAGACCCCTATTTATACTAAAAACCTAGTCTAGATTACAGATAAAATTTAAATAAAAAAATGCTAACAGATAATTATTCTAGAGAATATTCCTAGGGATATTTATCTTTACAGATAATTTTTTTTTTTTTTTAATAAAAAATAATATCTGGAGATAAATATCTTACAGATAATTTTCTAAAAATTTCGAAAATATTAAATATATTCGAAATAATTTAAAATATATATTATAATAATTTCCCTAATGTGCCCTTGAGCATTTTTGGAGACTTTGTAGCTTGACGCGTCCGGAATTTGACGTATCATGTGTAACGTCGTTATGTCCGGATCAAAATCGAGTGTTTACATACATATTTAGATACATACACATTGAATATTATTTAATGTGGATAAAAAACTTATTTAGTCTAAAATATTTTAGCTGCACTAAAATAATAAATCGAATTTTGTTACTTTTAGTTTTGCATAGTGTATATATATAATTTATTTAATTCATTATTATAAACAATATTTGTAATATAACTAAGTCTATGTATTTATAAGCTTTAAAAAATTATCGCTTAACATACGACGCTTTTTTAAATAGAAAATATACAGTGAGTTGGATATATGCTTTTTATATATTTAAATTTGTGTCAATAATAATATGGTGTTTCACTTAAGTGGCAGTCTCGGAAACTTCACATTCAAACTGTTTTTGTTAGAAACTTTTAATTATTTATGTATAGTTTTATTTTTTATTTTTTCTGAAATAGATACTACTATATAAAAAAAAAAACTTGTTTCTAAATGTTTAGTAACTCAATATTTATATCTAGATTTATAGAAATTTGATTAAATTAGAAAGAAAAAAAACTTGAAAAAAAAAAAAAAACTTATCTATTGGAGAAAACATGTGAATAAAAATATTATTATTATTATTAAAAATGTGATTCGATATATATCATAGCCAGCTACCTTGGTTAGAACTTAATAGGAACACTTTATAAAAATTATCTTCAATGATAAAACACCCATTCGTAACTGAAGTATCTAAACGATCTTTAGGTTCTATCGAATTATATATATAACCTCTGGTTTTCCATACAAAATTATTATTAATATATGTACGTTTAATCTAGCTATGCCCGTATTTATTATTTTAGGAAATTAAACAAAAATAATTTTGGCAAAAAAAAACAAAAATAATATATCTATTTCAAACTACAATCTTGAGCAATATAAATATATTTTACAGCCATTACATATTAGCAAATACTACCTACCAATGTTATCAGAACCGGACCGGACCGGCGGTCCGACCGCGGTCGGACCGGAACCGGACCCCTCACCGGTCCGGTTTGCTTATTTCCGGAGGATGTAAGCGAACCCGGTTCTGAAGTCCGGTTTTCACCGAACCGGCCGGTTTTGGGCGAACCGGGCGGTTCACCGGTTCGCCGGTTCGGACTCTTTTCATTAAAAAAAATTAAAAATTTTTAGGGTAAACTTATAGAGAGGCAGGCCCCGTTCCAGACTAAAACCTACATAAGGGTTAACTTACAAAGAGGATATGCAAATTTGCATTTTTTTTACTAAAACCGGTCGGACCCGGTTCGGACCGGGTCCGATCGGCCGAACCGGGAACCGGTGGCCCTGCCGGTTCAGGCCCCGGTCCGGTTCTGATAACACTGCTACCTACTATTCCTAGCATTGTTTAATAAGAATGCAATATAACTTAGTGGTACTTTTGTGAGGTGCAAAAGAGGCACATAATATTTGCTTCAACTTGTGATATCAACACTGTTTGCATGCTTCTTTTGATTAACAACAAATAAATGTATAATAATTATAAAACCTGAATTTTCCTTGATAGTAACAAACAATAAATAAACTGAAAGAATATGTGCAGTTTTTGACATTGTCTCGATCATTATATATGTAATCCACATGAGAAACATTGACCATCATGCAAAATAATAATATAATTAATTCAATAATAATGTCAAGAATCAATATGTTATAAAATAATTTGGAATATTTTAAAAGATTTCATAAATAGAAATTAGCGAAGGACACGATCACACAATTGATTGAGACTTTGAGAGCACTATTTTAGTATTCAGGAAAACAAAAAAAAGTTGATCATGTTCTGAATATATATTTATGGATGTTTAATGTTGTATATATCTTGTCTTGTTCTCCTAGAAGTATAACTTCCCCAAGAAGTATAACTTCCCCAAGAAGTTTCTTACTCTACAAGAATATGTAATCCTATATAAAGGGCTCTTGTACATGAGAATATATCATCCAAATTTGCCTCTCTTTATACCATATTTCTCTTATCTTTAATATGAATGATACACTTATCATTTTTCTCTCCACTAGTCTCTCTATTACATCTCTTATTTCATAACACGTTATCAGCACAATTCCGCTTACATTAAATCCAGGTCGGAGAAATTACGTATCTAGAAAGCTAAGTAGAGACGATTACAAGAATTACTCAGACTTGTGCCTCGTGGCACAAAAGCTGATCCTTACTCGTAGCACAACTCATGGCTTATCAGTACAAAAGTTAATCCACGACTTCGACAAGGAGATTGGAAAGGGAAGACTATTATTCTTAGACTAATTTCTATTTATTGTTTCAAATTATCAAGTTTTATTAATTAATTAATTAATTGATATGCTAATCATTAATCAAGATTGTTATTATGTGGCAGTAATATGTTGGATCTATTCCACTCAGAATTTTACAATACACGGCGTTACAAAATATGTTTGATCCTGCAAGTTTTATGTCACACATTACATGCCACACGGCATGTTAAATTTTGTGGACTTGATATAATTCATAATATTCATCAGTTTTGCAAGACGATTATATGTTTCGCACGAAGCTTTGGTCTCGATTTGAAAACAAGGGAATTGATGGATAAATGTCCAATTCGGGTTCGTGTTTACATTCTGGGCCTCGTCGACACGTCAAAAATTACATATCGGTTTAAAAACATCTCCCACGGTATCAAAACGGTCCGGAAGCGCGTTTACGCGCGTCCGGACCTGACCTCCGGGTTGCGTAAAGCAACCCGGAGGTCCGGGTTGCGTGGCGATTCGGACCTCGCCGAATTGCCCAAATTCGACGAGGTCCGGATTGCCTTACGGGTATCGCGCTATTACCGTATCCGCGATTACTGTTACGTGTAGAGAAGTCAAGTTCGCGATTACTGTCACCGCATGATCTTGAACCGTCATCAAACCGCTTTAAAACCGGGTCCGGTCCCAAGAAAGCCTATAAATAGGAGGTCTTGGCCACCCATTTTCACACATTCTCTCATTTGCCCAACTTTGGTATTTTGAGCTCTGACTTCTCTCTAGAAATTCTCTCTCTCTAGAAATTACCTTTTTGCCACTATAGTGACTTAAGCATCGGAGAGGGCTCCGCTAGCACCACCCCCCCCCTCTCCGTGCTAGCATTGGTCCTTAGTGCAGGATCCGACGTTTGGGACGCAACCGTACCGGACGCAACCGTACCGAGTCACAACCGTACCGAGACGCAACCGTACCGAGTCACAACCGTACTGAGTCACAGCCAATCCGAGACACAATCCTTACACGGGAGCAAGTCTGAACACTCGTCAGTGGCCCAACCTCCGACAGAAGGGTTACAGCCCGCACAACCACAGACGCATCCTCACGACCTTGTTCATCCGGACGCAACATTGGCGCCGTCTACGTGATTCGAACAACAAGCTACCGTACCGCAGAAGTCATGGCGAGTGATCACAACCCTCCCGAAGAGGTGAAAAAACCAAGGAAAAGGCCAGGGCGTCCTAGGAAATCCCCGACAAACAAAAGAGCAGGAGGCCAAGCTCCAGCTGGGAGCCAGTCGGGACCCTCCCACATCCCAAGAGCTACTTCCGTAGCTTCATCCATACCGACTGACAATGTGCCCAACGCACAGCACAGAGAGCCAAAGGACAAACACCACGCGCACCCACCTGGTTTCGAGCCAGAAATGCACGAGGATGAATCCCAAACAGAGATGCCACAAGGCGAACAAAGACCGGGGGCAAACCCGATGCCCACCGTTACTCCAGCAATGATGGCTGCGCTGGAAGAGTTACTCGCATTCCGCGAGTCTCTAAAAAACCAAGGATATGCAGCTCAGCCACCTCCGACCAACCAACAGTATGCTGCGCCAGCAAGAGAGATGTCGCAAGACACTACTCGCTATGGCAATCCTTTCCAGGGCGGACACCAACATGCAAGATATGAACCTGCACGGTCATACACTCCTTTCCAAGGAGCCCAACAGTGGAGGAACGAAAGGCAGCCCCCATTCTACCACCCACAGCAACCAACAAGAGACGATCCTTTTCAGGCCACAAGCAGGGATCAATCTGACATCTACCGCAACAATGGTTAGCAAAATCCTTCAACAGGTTATGCTGAACCGGTAAAAGGATTTACCGCTGAGATGTTAGAAGAAATGGTGGAGAAGAAGATGAAGGAGGCAAAAATGAAGGGTATGCACGCTCTTGAAGAAAGGGCGTCACATCCGTTCGCTGACCACTTGGTGAACAGTCGCGTCCCAGACGCACTGTGCCGAATTGGAGGAGACCCCTACCGGGGAAAAGGAGACCCAATTGAACACGTGCAAAAGCACGAGGCCTCTCTGCTAGGCAGGACGAAGAACCCACACCATTTCGCAATGACGTTTTCACAAACTCTTGCCGGATCTGCAGCGCACTGGTTCTTCTCACTGCCATGCGGAAGTATTACTTCATGGGCGGACCTAACGGCCAAGTTCATTCAACGGTACATGGGCGAGCGCACGTTGTTAAAAGGGGCAAACGCTTTGGACGACGTCCAACAACAAAACGAGGAGTCCCTGGCCGACTACTATGTCCGCTTCAATCAGAACATTTCTGACATTCAGGGGAACCTAACTGAAGGGGAAATCGTTCGAGCATTCATTCGAAACCTCGGACGAAGAGGCAATGCCCTAGCTGAAAAAATGGCAAAGCGCCCAGCGGAATCTATGGAAGAATTAGCCGCAAGAGTCAAAGAGTACATAGACCTTGAAAGGTTCAGAAGCCAGAACAAGGCAAAAATCGCTGCAGCAAAGGCAAAAGATAATCCAAAGCAGAACCAACCAAAACCACACTCAAGTGGTCAACAAGGAAGACATTGGCAACCTCAGCCGAAAAGACCTTTCCAAGGGGATTTTCAGAAGCCAAAGGAAGTAAATCTTGCCGACTGCATCCCTCTGAATGCCCCGCTGTCTGTAATTTTGAGAGAAATGAAGGACACAAATATGTGGAAGGAGCCAAACAACTTCAGGAAAGGCCAATTGGGAAGAGACAAGGTGGTGTGAAAACCACGAAGTCTTCGGCCACGAGACCGATAGCTGCATCAGTCTACGCTTCCGAATCAACAACTTCGTCCTCAAGGGCGAATTGAAGCAATTTGTTGATCAGGGCAACAACCCCCCAAGAAAGACTCAACCAGAGTCGTCAAAAAGAACAAACAAGGGAAAAGAGAAGGTCAATGACAACCCTCCGCCAGCCAAGCGAGGTGTGATCAATGTCATACACGGAGGGCCTGCCGCCGGAGGACAAGTATCTAATGCTCGGGACATTTATGCATCCCAAGCAGCAACACTGCCAAAGTACGGAAAGCGCAAGCAACCCGAGCAAGAAGACGCAGTCATCCAATTCTCCAGGGAAGACTTGAAGCATATCGTTTACCCCCACGATGATGCTTTAGTCATTACCATGGATATTGACGGGTACGATGTGAAAAGAATTCTTGTGGATGGTGGAAGTTCTGCTGACATTCTACATATCAGAGTCCTGGAACAACTAGGTAAATCTGTCAAGGACTTGTCCCCAGGAACCTTCTCATTAGTCAGCTTCGCAGGAGCAGCTACACAACCCTTGGGTACAATCACACTTCCTGTTATCCTTGGCCAGGGGTGGAGAGCATTGCATATCAACGTCACTTTCGTAGTTGTAGAATCCCTCGGAGCCTACAACGGAATCTTGGGACGAACAACGATCAATCCCTATGTGATCGTGCCCTCCACCGTCCACCAAAAGATGAAGTTCCCGACAGAACATGGGATTGGAGAAGTGCTTGGCGATCAGATAACCGCAAGGCGTTGTTACGTCAATGCCTTGAGAGCAAAGCACCAATACCATGTGGCCATGATAAATTCCTTCAAGAGGCAGAAAGTGGTCGATGAAAGGAAGAAGCAATTGATGGAACAAGCTGTCACAGTTTGGAACCAACAAGAAAGCATCCAGCTCTCACCATGGCACCAGATTTGGCTCGTTAAGCAGGGAGAAGACGATCCAATCATGGAATACTTCATCAGATTTGCCTCCAACGCCTCAACCGCAAAAGCAACAAGAGAAGAAGTGATAAGCGTGTTCTATGCAAACATGAACGCCAAATCTTTCCTTCTCTTTGGACGAAATCATGGATGGCGAACAACAAAAACCATGGCAGATTTAAGGGATAAGCTCGTGACAGCAGTCTCATGCGAACAAGAACTGAGGTGGGGTACACCCCTCAGTTGGGACAAAGGAGTTCGAACAAATATGAACAAACAGGAAGGCACAAGCATCAGAATCGACAACATCTTCACACCGCTAAACACGGTGGCCGAAGACATTTACGTCAACCTGCTGGAAAACAAGCTCCCAAGTCCACTTGTCCCAGAGACAGCTTTCTTGGGCAGCAACATCAGAGAATGGTGCAAGTACCATAAAACTTGGGGGCACAACACAAACATGTGTCTACCACTAAGGCAGGAAATTGAAGAGTGCATCGCACTAGGGGCATTAAGGCGATTTGTTGCAACCAACTCCGCGACATCGTCATCAAGACAGCCATGATGAAACGAGAAACAACTATCTTTTAGATTACTTTGCGCATTCCTACTATTTCTAGTATAATCAATGTAAATACACGCAAGTATCTAATAAAGTCAATCTACGTTTGTAGGTACACACTTATCTCTTGCACGCTATTCTTTGGATTAAACGCGAAGCAACAAAACTGCGCGCCTATTATCTACTTCAATAATCCAAGAATTTATGACATGTGCAAGCAAAATCTATTACGCGTTATGTCAACGCTTACCATCAACAACAACCTACTCATATTGACGACTACATCAAAAGGCGTCATCATGGAATCAAAAACTTGGAAATACATGCCTATCATGATCTACACCTATCATATCCAAACTCAGGGAAGTTTCTTACACAAACAAGGAATCCTTGTATCAGATTCCTTCACTTTAATTACTATATGCATAACTAAAAAGAAAATTTTCATGATTTCATACTCTTGCAAACTTATAAAAATTGCGATTATCTGACAAAAGTAACTCTACTCGTAGGTACATGCTACACTACGATTACTACTCAGGAATTACGCCAAGTAGTAACCTATGCGCAAAAATCTACTTCAACAGTACAAGCTAAGCACTGTATTCAAGAAGGAATTTATGGTATACAACACCAACATATCTATTATCTACACCAACAAGGAGTTTATTTCTCCATTCATAACATAGGCGTCTATCTCAAGAAGATGCCGGCAACATAAAGCCATCAAGCTATGTGCACAACCAACTTATATACTGCAATGACAACCTGCGGATTATCTATCAAAACGACGACTATTCAAGACGTCAGCTACAAACAATACCTCGGATTAACACCAAGGATTACTATTCATACTTCTAAAAATGACATGTTGTGACATCTCTAGTTAGAGGCAAATCCTCATGTTCATAGCCATTCCCTGGATTCAGAATAGGATGGGCATACGGGGCAAATCACCCCTTAAGATACGAGTGTCCTCTGTTTAGACGACACTCCGAATTCCAAGTCAGGGTTCTTTCTTCATTATGAGTGTCCTCTGTTTAGACGACACTCCGAATTCCGAGTAAGGGTTCATTCTTTATTATGAGTGTCCTCTGTTTAGACGACACTCCGAATTCCAAGTCAGGGTTCTTTCTTTATTATGAGTGTCCTCTGTTTAGACGACACTCCGAATTCCGAGTAAGGGTTCATTCTTTATTATGAGTGTCCTCTGTTTAGACGACACTCCGAATTCCAAGTCAGGATTCTTTCTTCAATATGAGTGTCCTCTGTTTAGACGACACTCCGAATTCCGAGTAAGGGTTCATTCTTTATTACGAGTGTCCTCTGTTTAGACGACACTCCGAATTCCAAGTCAGGGTTCTTTCTTCATTATGAGTGTCCTCTGTTTAGACGACACTCCGAATTCCGAGTAAGGGTTCTTTCTTCATTATGAGTGTCCTCTGTTTAGACGACACTCCGAATTCCGAGTAAGGGTTCATTCTTTATTATGAGTGTCCTCTGTTTAGACGACACTCCGAATTCCAAGTCAGGGTTCTTTCTTCATTATGAGTGTCCTCTGTTTAAACGACTCTCCAAATTCCAAGTAAGGGTTCATTCTTCATTACAAGTGTCCTCTGTCTAGACGACACTTCGAATTCCGGGCCAGAATTCGTTTTATACGGCAAAAGTCCTCTAGTTAGATGACAATTCCGTACTACAGATTTTCAAACCGTGTTGCATGGTTCCTGGATGCAGAAAGCATGCATCACAATTCATATTTTCAAAAAAGTGTTACATGGTCCCTGGACGCAGGAATCATGTATCACAAATATTTTTTCAAACATTTTACCAAATATTTTGCCAAATATTTTATCAAATATTTTATGTATCAAACACCTTTCCAAAAAAATTTCAACACGGTTTTTTGGATGTATCACATTCAATGTCAAAATATTTTTTCAAATATTTTACCAACAAGCTTTTTAGAATTCACAAAATGCTTCTTCAAAAATGAAAATGTTTTTACGTATGCTTCCCCAACGCGGGTTGATACACGCTGGCAGGTGCGCACCCTGTTTAAAACTCATTAAATCTACAAGTAGAGTCTTGTACAACGTCGCCTTAGAGTGGAACTAAGAGACGGTATAAACTAGTATCTTGCTTAGCCAAGATAACACCTCTCAAATAATATCTTTACGTATGCTTCCCCAACGCGGGTTGATACATGCTGGCAGGTGCGCACCCTGTTTAAAACTCATAAAATTTACAAGTAGAGTCTTGTACAACGTCGCCTTAGAGTGGAACTAAGAGACGGTATAAACTAGTATCTTGCTTAGCCAAGATAACACTTTTCAAATACACTACTTGTTGAGATATATTGCTATACGCAAAAATATTCGGCAGGTTGCAACACATATAGCGGCAAGCTATTCAGGAAAGAAGGGCAATATGCATAATGCATCATGCAAACAATCAGGAGAACTTCTCAACTTATCAATCAAGAAGTGGCTATCGGTCACGATTGCAGGGACTATGTCTACGTTACTAGTCATCCGCATTCAATAAACACAGTAAGTGATAACGGTATGAAATATTACTAACAAGTTATCATGCAAACTACTATGTATAAAGCAGGTTCAAACGACGTAGTTCAAAGCGAACAAGTCGTAAGCAACAACTAAGGAACAACTACAACAAGTCTTCAAGAATAGAAGCCGGGGGGCAAACAGACTCAGAAACGAGTTCAACATATCCAAAAGATGGCACAGATTAAAGAATGCCAGCATTTCTAACATGACTCGGCGGAACAAGTAGAAATTGCCACCGCTTTCTCCAAACAAAATCTACAATGTGCAAGTCGCAACATCCTATGCTCTACCCATCTCGCCATGCCTTGGAGTCTAGCCAAGAGGGGCGATCACAACACTTAACAATGTCCAGGTGACGAAATGTCATGCAAGCAAAAGCATGAACAAAGAATTATCAACAAACACTTACCTCAGTAGGAGTAACGCTCCTCCTTGGGCCGGTCCCTCGACCGGGGGGCAGAAGACGGCACTACACAACCCTCAACTCTATTTCTCTTATCACAAGAAAGAGTTAGCACGGTCATGCTCAGCATAAAGAACCAAGAATCGCTCGAGGAACACGCCCCTGCGTCGGATCTTTCGAGAATTATGCTAAAAACAGAAACTGCAGCCAGCGATAACTTGGAAAATCAACAAGATCTAATATCTTGGAAAGTGCTATCAACAATACAGTCAGTGCGCAAACGCGCACCAACACTTATTCAAGCACTTATGCAACAGACGCTCCATGTGAGACAACCACGGACGTACAAGACTTATTAAGTCTTCGGGCAACAAGTAACAAGCATCGTGCAATGAGGGCGACCTCTTCAACACATCAACGCGCGTATCAGGGTTAACGCACGTATCAAGGTTAACGCGCGTATCAACATCAATGCGCGTATCAAGGTTAACGCGTGTATCAACATCAACGCGCGTATCAAGGTTAACACGCGTATCAACATCAACGCGCGTATCAACATCAATGCGCGTATCAAGGTTAATGCGCGTATCAACATCAACACGCGTATCAGGGTTAACGCGCGTATCAACATCAACGCGCGTATCAAGGTTAACGCGCGTATCAACATCAACGCGCGTATCAAGGTTAACGCGCGTATCAACATCAACGCGCGTATCAAGGTTAACGCGCGTATCAACATCAATGTGCGTATCAAGGTTAACGCGCGTATCAATATCAATGCGCGTATCAGGGTTAACGCGCGTATCAACATCAACGCGCGTATCAAGGTTAACGCGCGTATCAACATCAACGCGCATATCAAGGTTAACGCGCATATCAACATCAACGCGCGTATCAGGATTAACGCGCGTATCAACATCAACGCGCGTATCAAGGTTAACGCGCATATCAACATCAATGCGCGTATCAAGGTTAACACGCGTATCAACATCAACGCGCATATCAGGGTTAACGAGCGTATCAACATCAACGCGCGTATCAAAGTTAACGCGCGTATCATGTTTCCATGTACGTACATACATGTCGACAGGGATACATGTCGACAAGGAGAAAATATTTTCTAAGTATTTCCATGTACGCACATACATGTCAACAAAGATGGATTGTCATCAATGCGCGTATCGAAGTCAACGCGCGTATCAACATCAATGCGCGTATCAACATCAACGCGCGTATCAGCATCAACGCATGTATCAAAAGTCAACGCACGTGACCAAGTTTCACACGCATAGTAAGGTTGGTACGTACCATGGAAGGAACTAACATCCTAAGGGGCTATCATGCAAACGGGGGATTAACGCGACAAACCGTAAGAATCGGACGCGACAACGCTTAAGGAAAATTTTTCTCTAAGGCATCAAGACGACAAGTGACTACGCCTAAAGTTATTGGACAATCCCCGTCAACCAAAAACCCGCCAAGAAGGAAAATCATGTATATCGACTAAAAAGCTTCTACGCGAAGATACGGGGAATTCTACATCAAACACCCATGGAAATGGAAAATCGCCTAAATTATGGACAAACGACGATAATGACGGCATTCAATCAGCAATTACTCGACGTATAAGCCTCAGCAAGCAGTCCCACATGTCGACAACGGAAAATGACCTAAACAAACAACAACACGGTGACATCGACATTCAAGTCGAAGCTGTCCCAAGAATTCGAGTTTCCAAATTACCTCAAAACGTGACGAAAGGTATTCCAATGGACTCCCCTCGTCGAGACGATTCCAGAAAGGTAAGGACCGCAACGAGGCGAGGCCGGGAAGGCGGCGCGTGGGCCACACGCTCCGGCGAAGCGGCTCTACTCGCGGCGGCGCGTGAGGGCGCGTGCGGGGTCTTCTGGAGGCTCCGAAGGTGGCGCTGGAATCCTTGGGACGAACCGAGTCGAATGATGGTGTCAACTTCCAAAAACAAGCCAAAAATCAGACTCGAAACTGTCAAAACGTATCTCGGCTCCACGACGGCAAAAAAATTTTGCACACAAAAGCAATTTCGGGAAAGGGTGAATGAATTACCTTCAAAGGGAGTGGAATGGTGAACTCCTAGGATGCTGGAAGGATAAATGGGGATGTGTGTATTTACTAATCCCAAAGAGATGTTTTGTGGATAAGGATCAAAGGATTAGTTTACCTACACTCAAGACTAAACCCCTACGGTATACTCTACCCTCTCCTCTTAAAATATCTACTCCTATACATGTCTTGACATTGCACGTATCAAATCCATTACTATACACGTATGTTGCAATCACATGATTCATGATTCGGTAATCACTTAGTCATTTTAGAAACGTACGATTTCTATTTCTTGCATTGCGTAATTACAATCTTGCCATGACTATTACTTATGTACGCATATGGATAGATACATGTTCGCATAGCACATTACCGTTTGCCCATGTCTCCGACGATAATCATATTCGCGCATATACATTTCCTATTGCACTAACCATGATGATAGGAAACAAAGCCATTCGGCCGGAAAATCAAGCGACGGACGAAATCAAGATGCTTGCGTCCGACCCACGATCAAAACCGAAAGGTTAGCGTCAAACCCAAATTGGACAAATATCCTAACTTAAAATAGAGTCAAGGAAGGTTCTAAACCGTTACTTGACTCGGGGGCAAGTGATGGATAAATGTCCAATTCGGGTTCGTGTTTACATTCTGGGCCTCGTCGACACGTCAAAAATTACATCTCGGTTTAAAAAAATCTCCCACGGTATCAAAACGGTCCAAAAGCGCGTTTACGCGCGTCCGGACCGGACCTCCGGGTTGTGTAAAGCAACCCGGAGGTCCGGGTTGTAGCAATCCGGAGGTCCAGGTTGCGTGGCGATTCGGACCTCGCCGAATTGCCCAAATTCGACGAGGTCCGGATTGCCTTACGGGTATCGCGCTATTACCGTATCCGCGATTACTGTTACGCGTAGAGAAGTCAAGTTCGCACATTACCAACATGGATGACGATTACCGCATGATCTTGAACCGTCATCAAACCGCTTTAAAACCGGGTCCGGTCCCAAGAAAGCCTATAAATAAGAGGTCTTGGCCACCCATTTTCACACATTCTCTCATTTGCCCAACTTTGGTATTTTGAGCTCTGACTTCTCTCTAGAAATTCTCTCTCTCTAGAAATTACCTTTTTGCCACTATAGTGACTTAAGCATCGGAGAGGGCTCCGCTAGCACCGCCCCCCCTCTCCGTGCTAGCATTGGTCCTTAGTGCAGGATCCGACGTTTGGGACGCAACCGTACCAAGACGCAACCGTACCGAGACGCAACCGTACCGAGTCACAACCGTACTGAGTCACAGCCAATCCGAGACACAATCCTCACACGGGAGCAAGTCTGAACACTCGTCAGTGGCCCAACCTCCGACAGAAGGGTTACAGCCCGCACAACCACAGACGCATCCTCACGACCTTGTTCATCCGGACGCAACAGGAATATCATTTTTAAATTATTATTATTGTGCATATTGTGTGACATTTGATTGCTTATGATAATGAGATTTTTAATCAAATTCTCCTTTTGTTTTATTGGAAAAAATTAGATGTGTTGGATCGACAGCCACCCAATACTGAGTCGTTTCCTAACCACGTTACCCTTCATGATCTACAATAGGTTGGATTTGCCGGATCGACATATGACATCATGGTAAAAAGATCAATTTATTTATGGAGTTTAAATGTTGAATACACATGCATCTATGTGAATGATTATTTTTTATACATAAAGTTATATGTATTGATATGACTTTACTCCCCGAAGCGGGTGAAGTAGCACATGAGTTACCATGAAAAAAATGAGTGTGCTATATGAAGATGCTCCACTCCCCGAAGTGAGTGTGTAGCATATGTGTTATCACAAAAAAAAAAGTGTGGCTTAGGACATGGATGCTCGATGCTTTATCTCTATATGTAATTGTTGAACAACAAAAATTATATGCATCGCCCACTAGATATCCATCGCTCCCTGAAGTGAGCGTTGCAATTTACGATTATAAAGATGATATACTCCACTCCCTGAAGTGAGTATTACAGCGTATTATTACAATGATAATATTTTGCACTCCCTGAAGTGAGTGATGTAATCTATGGTAATAATGACTCTGAAAGAGTACGAGTCCAAATTTGCTAAAGTTATCATGGTCATGGACATGTTTGATTTTAAAATAGATGAAATATTTAGCATCATCATGATATCGATAAATAACGATGATAATTGATGATATTATGCGGCGCGAAATTTGATTATTTTATGAAGCGCAAAGACATTAGGAAATATTTGGCCTTATTGATAGAAAATAAAAAAAAAATATTTGCAAATATTACTCGTTAATACCGAGATATTGCGATTACAAAAAAAAAAATACATTCTTTATGAATATCAGATCCTGAAGATCTGATATTACGATCCTGAAGATCAATATTTATGAATATTTATATTACTTTTAAATTCTGCATTACAGTATTTACAGTTACCTTTTTTTTTATTGCATTGCATTTTATTTATTATAAACATATATTTCTATACTCATTGCATTTCATTAAAAAAATAATCCAGAAGATCAAGAATTATTCAGAAGCTCAATGATTGCTAATTTTAGGGTCCGAAAGATCCTAGAAAGTATAAAAAAAAGGGATCTGAAATGTTGTATTTGTAAATTAAGATCTTCATGAATACCAAGAAATCATATATATTATGAATTACTGTAAACTAGAGAACATTTCCCGCGCATCGCGCGGAGTGACTTACTACGTACATATAAGTAATAAAATAATATTTACAGTACCTGGGCACCGAGTAAATAGATTTGTTGATATTTAAAAATATTTATTATATAATTAAATTTTATAAAATTGAAGTAATAATCTCAAATAAGTTAAGCGAATAAATTTTAATTTAAAATTAATAATCTAATATATATATTAATATTTTTTTTATAATTTACGTTATTTTATAAATTTTTAAAGCTTACAATTTTATCGACGTGCAATATATTTTTAAATTAAAAAATTAAATTAAATACTATTATATTTTACATATTGATAGTCTCATACTTTAATTTAATACATTAATAATACAATAGTAAATATTATTTGAACTGAACATCAAGTCGATAGAGTACAACTGCCAATTTTCGAGTAAAAATGTACAATTGTTAGTTCATCAAATTAAACTTCATGTCCAGGTCCACTATAGAATTCATAGAATTTATGATAATAATATAGAAGCCCAATCTAATTACCATTTATAAACGCTACCAGATGAGGAAGGAAATTGCATAACAAACGAAAAATTAAAGACATACAGGTTGAGGAAGCTTGTGTACGAAGCCAACTATTAAGTGAATCTGAATGAAATTTTCAGTCACAAAATGACATAATGATATGTTGTTAGCATGAGGCTTTGAAACTCTAATATGTTGTTTAGCAGAATTGAGTTACCTCGTCGTCAACATCAGTGAAGTTTCGAACGTAACAAACATCATAACCCAAGTGCTTGAGATATCTGCCAAATTTTCAAAAAGAGTAATTGGGTTAATTTAGTAAGGAGTCAAGCCCAAGTATTATTTTATACAGCCTAATTCAGCCCATAAATATAATGCATGTAAAACCCTAAATCAAGTCAGTTTGATCTGGCTGACTTCATCCCCTTCTCTATTTTTTCATGCGCTTCTTAAAAACTCAGATGTCAGAGCAGTCAGGTTGGCGACCGGTGACGGGTGGCGGCACAAACGGCGCTCGAAAGGCACGTGACAGCATGATGGCGGACTCAAAGGAAAAGATGGGGCGTTAGTGGGCTACATCCTCCAATTCCTGTCGATCCTCCTTACTTCAATTCCTGGAAATCCCGTAGCACCCAGATCCGGACCATCAGGTGGTTTCCAAACATCTCAGGTGTCGATCTCGGCCACTTTACTGTCATTCCAGAAAACCCTGACGATACCATACCTTTTCCGTGCTCAGATACTTCGACCTTCGACCAACAGTTTGTCTCCCTTCCACTTCTAACTGGAACAGTTGGTTAGGCGTATAGGTAGTTGCGGAGATGGTGATGGTTATCAAATCAAAGGAAAAAAAAAAAGGAGACGGAGACATCGGTCATCAGATCTGGTGTTCGCACTTCGCATGCTTGATCATTGAAGTGGCGGGCTGAGATCGGTACTCCGGCCATGAACCGATCGGAAGGTGTGTGGTTACGGAAAAGAGGCGATCTAGGAAACATTGGAACAGAACATAATCAGGTAAAACTCCTGTAATCGATTTTGATATAAAGTTTCTACTTTGGATAAATGTCTGATTTGTTTCCCAGTAGATCTGAAATTTGGTTAACCTGTTTATAAACACGAGTATAATTTGTTCAAGGTTGTTGATTTTCTATAAAATTTATGGCACGTGCTTCGATTGTATCATATAAAATTTATGGCACTACTTCGATTGTACCATTTAGGCTCTTCGTTTTAGCTGTAATTGGCAATTGAATTTATGCTTTGATTCTGTAAATTTTGAGTGAATGTGATAAGGTCTGTTCGTTAACCAATGCTGCTGTAAATTCTGAGTGAATGCGATATACCTGAAGACTCAGCTCGTTTTTCAACCCACAGCTCCCGCATCAGATTCTCCTAGAATCTTTCCCTTTAGCGAATCTCTCCGCTCCTGCCTAAAATTCTAAACCTAGGTGTCGATGTGGCGATCTCATGTTGCTTCCCCTATTCTCTTTCTACTTAAATTTTAATATATATATATATATATATATATATATATATATATATATATATATATATATATATATATATATATATATATATATATATATATATATATATATATATATATATATATATATATATATATATATATAGATAACTATTTTTTTTATTCTCTTTCTACTTAAATTTTAACATATATAGATAACTATATTTTTTTTTTTATAATAATGGATGATGTCCGCAGCTCATAAATCCTCCAGCAGTCTGTGCATTGGAAATTACAAATCTGGAAATCCCTAGCTCCTAGTTGCATCTGGGTCCTCTTTCTACCTAAATTTATATATATATAGATAAGGGATCCTGAAGATCCTAAGTGATCATGAGTTATGAATAATGGATCTGAAGATCCTAGAAGATCTAGAAATATAAATAAAGGATCCCGAAGATCCTAACTATCTGGGACTATGAATTAACAAGATTGATGATCCCATACGATCTTAAATTATGAACAGAGATCCTGAAGATCCTGAATTTCGAATGAACGATCTAAAAAAATGAAAATAGGATCGTGGAGATCCTAAGAAAGTGTGAGTTATGAACAAAAGATCTTTAAAGATCTTGAGCTACGAATAAGAATCATGAAGATCCTAAAATGTTTTGAGCTAAAAATGATCATGAAGATCATGAATTACGAGTATATATAAAGAATGTGATTATTCCGTAATCATCATTATGATGAAGATTAATAAAATAATAACATGTATGTTATATTGTAAGGGATACATGATATATCTCTTACGGAAATATGAAGGATATACATATAAGTTAAACTAGAAGTTTACTGATGCAAAGAGGTCAACTAGAAGTTTTACCCATATAATACGATATTTGGCGTGACCAGTTATAGACCATTCCGGATCACTTACGATGCGCAAAGATATTATTTGGAAGAACCTGAAGATTCTCCATAAATCATTACAATGCTTGCTCTCAAGGAAAATTTATTATGTGATCATCATCAACCGAGTTTGGGATAAAATCCCTTAATTATTATATTAAAAGGTGAATATGGGCCCGTTCACCAGCCATATGGACCACGATAATTTCCAAGTTTAGCCTAAAGTCACAAAGAGCCTCCAATCAAATAGCTAAACTTCTACTAATGAGAGCAAATTATGTACAAATGCATGCTGTTATAAAAGCAGCATTATAATTGCGCATCATGCCAATGTTAAATCATAACTTCTCCTCATTACAACCAACCTTTGGTGAAGAGACAAATTTCCCATATATAAATTTTATGAAGTGCGATATATATTTGAATTGCTCCACCGCAACACACTAAGATGGGTCTGGAATGTTGGGAAAATTATGTTTGATATAAACAATTGATTGAGAACAATGACTGATATATAAGCAAGAGTTGTTGATTGTCATTGATGAACAACTTTTTCCCAACATTAGGGGGAGAAAAGAAGCAGCTTGCAGAAAAGAGATTGACTGAAAAAAGAGTGTTATTATCTCATTTAGATCCTCGCATAATAATAATATGAACCTGAAGTTCAAAGAGATAAATATTTTCAAATACTGCCAATCAAGTATTTAGTGACTTTACGAGACCCAAAAAGTCATAAGTCAATTACCGACTGTAAATGCTCCATTTTAAAATGTCTCGACATGACGAATTATAATGAAAAATATTCACGCCTGAAGCGTGTGATATCGGTTCCGAATAAGTTTTTGAAAGAAGAATGATAGAAAAAAAAAATGGTTATGGAGGTGATTTCCTATAAAAGAAGTAAACTAAATATGAAATCCCAGAAGTGGTTCAGGTACCTGGAAGTAATTACAACAAAGAGATCTCAAAGAGTTATGTCATTAATAGGAAAATGATTGAACCATAAAATATAAAGTTGTCGACAACATTTTTGAATATATTATTCTTGAGTAAAAAAAAATATATATATATATAAAACAAGACGAGGATATTGAGCTAAATAGGTCAAATAATCATTATGATTGGCCAAAGTTTGAAAAGGCGCAAGTATTAGCATGAAAAATGCAGAAGGTGGAAGCCAGTGGATACTATTATTTCCCGCATAAATAAATTGCGTATATACGCACAACCTGTGGTACAAATGTTACATGCAGAATCCTGGCTATTATTATATGGATTATTTGTTGGAGCAATCACCTTCTGGTATATTACTACGTTGGCAGTACATAAAAGTTTTAATTTGCATCTCATTATACGAATTACTTATAGCCTATTTGGGTGGCTAATTTGATAGCAAAATTAAAGTGAAAATCTCAGAAGGATTGAAAATGCTAGCATGGAAAACTTTCCAATAACGTTGGATAATAAAAATATTTTACCATCTAAAAATAATGCAGGCTGCTTATGGTATATTCTCCACAGTGTATAGCTCATTTGTGCTAATATATATCTGATGATATTATGCAAATAAAGTACATTGATATTTGATAAGTTGAACTGATCACACTATAGTTGAAGAGAGGCATCGCGTGAGGGTGAGAATTACAAGATATTTCCTGAAGAGTTTTAAATATGGTCAACTTATTAATACATAAATGATAAAATTTTGTTTCGGCCTGAAGATCGAACACATAATATATTGATATTATTTTTATATGGTTAGAGCACATATATTGAGTATACTGGTGGTTATTAGTTAGCTAGATGTGAATATATATATTTTCCGCCCTCGTGAGATTAATGAAGAACTTAATGGTCCAGAAGTACCTTATATAGTGCTTACATGAGCACTAATATATCTTGCTAAAGGAACTTAATATATTATTGGTTATAATCAAGATTTAGTTCTTCTCCAATATAGTAAAATTTGAACAAAGTTAATAAAATATTTATGTATCTTCGAGGGACGAATTACATGAGCTTATTAGCGAATTAAATCAAGTCCTAAATCAGTTGGCTATACAAAATGCAAGTTATATCATGAAATGTACCATTATTTTGTATTTATAAGGATAATGCAGGTTATATAGCTCCAATTGAAGAATGTTCATCTAAGGAGACATGGCGAAACACATTTCAAGCTATTCTTCACTCATGATCTTAAGAAGAAAGGTGACGTAACCATCCGAAATTTTTTTTTGAGTGATTATTTAGCAGATATTTTCAAGGAGGCTTTACCGATTGCAGCATTTTGAGTATTGGTGAACAAGATTGGCTTGCGCCGACTTAAATATTATGTGATGTCAGCATCAGGGGGAGAATCTATACCGCTGCACTATTTTTCCCTAAACCAAGGAGATGGGTATACGTCCGATTCAGGTTTGTTTTATATTATTCGGACTTCGTTTACACGTCAAACCCACCAAATAGTTTCGAATTATTTAACCGCGAGTATTAAAAAGCCTGGGGCACGCGCGTACGCACCCCGGACTTGCACCTCGTTGGGATTGTCATCACAATCCGGACCAGGTCCGGATTGTCTTACAATCCGGAGCTGGTCCGGATTGCAGGAAAATCCGGACCAGGCCCGGATTGTAATACAATCCGACCCTCCAGATTGTCCCGACACTCCGGACCTCCCGGGATCCTCGCAATACTCCCGGACGGTCCGGATTACTCCTCTTGATGACGCGTAAAACCTACGCAAACACTACACGTGCAGACCCTCCCAATGTCAACTTCACTCCCGTCTACGTCCGGTTCATACTTTACATTAAACCGACGTTAGACCGTTCAAAACCAGGTTCGAGTTGGAAAACTCCTATTTAAGGGACTCCACTCTCCCATTTTACAACTGAGTTGACAGCGGAAGCTCTGACCTCTCTCTTACTTTCTCTCTCTAAATAGCTGACTTTAGCTTCAGAGAGGGTTCATCGCACTCCACCCCCCCTGCGTGGTGTGCGATATCGCCCTTTTTGCAGGTATACGGAGACCCGACATACCGAAGACCCGAGGCACATCCCCGCATCTATACCAGGACCTGACTCCCCGTTGACTCTGGGTCCTGATAGCGCGCATATGCGCGTACACTGCAAGGCACGCATACCCCGCAGTACGCGCATACACCGTAGTGCGTGCAAACTCCGCAAGGCACGTATATGAGCATACACCGCCAGAAGCGCACACGCGCACACATCGCAAGGCATGCGCATACATTACAAGAGACTCAAACACTTGGCCATTTTAAGGGCTTGCAAGTCTTCGACACCCCGACAGTCTAACGCTCCGACATTTCGACAGTCCGACATCCTGGCTGTCGGATATGCGTGAGCTCAGACAACCCGTCATCATAACTACACAACACTTCAAGGACCCGACGACTTTCGAGTCAACGACACTTTGTCTAGTCTGGGTCCCAACATTTTGGCGCCGTCTGCGAGATTCGAACAAAAATTCATCACTCGCCTCCAAGAGCTAAGAAGCCAATACAAAAATTGGCACTCACAAAGACTACCCAAGAGGAGACGCATAGCCCAACACAAGGGACATGCAAAGACCAACTCTGGAATGCTATGCTACGCTACCCAAACAACACAGCGGGCATACCTCCAGCAGGGCGTATCCCCAGGGGGCATACTCCCAGCAGACATACCGTGGACATACCGCCAAGTTCACCGCACCTACAAGTAGGTGTACCGACAGCATGCGCCACTGAAACAGTGTTCATCACCGCAGTAGCATCGCTACTACCACCAACCATAGGCGTCCGACCAACAAGTTGGACGCGTCACAGCCACTCCGGCCCAGCGAGGTAATCGTTATCACCAGAAATCGTCGTCAACCGAAAACACTGACGAAACAACTTAATCCATACCTCATGGTATGTATAACAACGCGAAGCCTCCAGACGCTCGCTACCATACCTATCGCAAATGCTGTCGAAACCTCTAATCGAGGAACTTTCACGACCAACGTAGGGAGCAACCCCTTACTATACATTCAATGTTTTAAACACTTAACTATTTTTATGCATTGCATACTTCTATCTCCTAACAATGAATGATAGGAATAAAGGAAGATACAAAGAAAGGGAAGGTCGAACCTTCAAAAATTCGATCCAACTCGAAAAATGACTTGACGCGGACCACCATCGCCGCCAGAATATTGTCGAAGGCCACTTAAGCTCTATCCGAGCTGGACACTCAGTGAACAACGTTCACCATTCAAGCGCGCAGCTTTCAAAGGACCCCTATTCGATTATCAGAGTGGTCGTAACCGCCTTGCTCTATCAAGCAAGCAACGCCAAAGAAGAACATTAATTGTCAAACGCATACACCTCCAACGTGCGTACGTCTCTACAACGCACCCAAGTCATGAGAAGCAATTCCTCACGGGGACTAAGTGCAACAGCCAACGCACAAACAACCAATGCTAGACATAGCAACACCCCATGCCTTTGTAACAAGAGACAAACAAGACTGCACATGTCACGTTGCGTTGTGACAAAGCAAACAATGACAACATCGCCAACCCCCACCAATAGGTGGAAAAAAACAAACACATCCGGTCAAACACCCGACTGACCGGTGCCTACAAAAACGAAATCAAATATTACAACACGAAAGCTTAGTCCCTCCCGTCCGCGTAATCACTATCACCCAACAATACCCAAGCGGGGGCATACGCTGATTACACCTCTGTGGAGAAACTCAAAGGTTCTAAACATCGCATTGCAACAAGAAACAAGAGGGGGCACCATTCAAGGGACAACCCCACCAGCACTATATAGCGTTACTCAAAGAGCGACTCCTGCGCTATACGCACACCTATGCTA
Organism: Clarkia xantiana subsp. parviflora; assembly: GCA_036873135.1. Classification (NCBI taxonomy): domain Eukaryota; kingdom Viridiplantae; phylum Streptophyta; class Magnoliopsida; order Myrtales; family Onagraceae; genus Clarkia; species Clarkia xantiana. The sequence continues at coordinate 18,650,550 of JAPTYO010000001.1, forward strand.
AAACCATCACGTGGAGAAGGCGACATAGCTATCTCCGACATCCTACAAATACTCCTTCGTCAAGCAAATAAGAAGGAGGTGATTCTAACAAGGATGGAGGGATCCCAGACAATCCGACGCAAATACATGTGCCTACGCGCACCTACATGTGCTTACATGCGCCTACCCACGCATACGTGGCCTAATGCGGATGTTAAAGGTAACATAAGCACTATCTCCGATCACGACACAAGGAAAAGAGGGTGACCTTGTCAGTTCGACATTCCTCAACCATGTATACATCCGTGACACAAGCACAACTTCAAGAGAAGTAAAGCTACATGTCATAGCCACAATGGGGAGCACACCACCATGAAGAAACATAAGGCATTACCTACCTATGGTACGGAAACTACGACATTCGAGGTTCCGCACAAGAATACTCGGAAACCTGCCAAAGGAAAAACTAAGTGCCACACACGTCCGGACGAGAGCCATTACCCCTACTCAATCCCACCAGCAAATACACTTGCATCAAAATGCAAGGAGTAAGAAGAAGAAAATTCCAAGTCTTTCTCATATAAGTGTGTTGCCACACGGCAGTCATCAAAGGGAATACCCAACATTCATCGTAAGAGCGGGGGCACGTCGCGAGCCACAACTCTTACAAAGACTTAGCTATATCCTACTTATAAGAGATACTCATTACAACTGAGTAAAGAAAGACAATACGACCACCAAATAACTTGGGGGCGCCGAATGAACAAGACGCGAACTCGCGTGCACGTGAAAACGCGAGCAGTATTCTGCACTCTCCATCAGTTTACGCTCCAGGTTCTTCGGGCCATCACACTTCGACAGCGCGCACCCAAGCGCAACCGGCGTATCCACGGGCTTGGCATCCTGTAGTCGGAACGTTTTCAACAGTTTGTTGATATAGGCTTCCTGAGATAGACATAGTTTACAAGAAGCCCTGTTCCTAGCAATCTTAATGCCTAGGATGTACGTGACCTCTCCCGTGTCTTTCTTCTCAAATACAGATGCTAGCCTAGACTTTGATTCATTCATGTAAATTACGTCATCTGCGGAAATTAGTATGTCATCGACATCTAATGTCAAGATGACGTACTTAGACTTGGAAGTCTTCGTGTACACGCACGGATCCTCGTGAAGATTCACGGATCTGTTTCCAATGATTTCCTCATGGAATCTGCGGTACCATTGCCGGGATGGTTGTATAAGACCGTAAATAGATCTTTGGAGTTTACAAACCTTACGTTCGTTGCCAGGGGTAATGAAACCCTCCAGCTGTTCCATATAGATCTCTTCCTCCGGGTTGCCATGGAGGAATGCAGTCTTAACATCCATTTGGTGCAGCTCCAGATCGAGGCTTGCAACCAAAGACAATATGGCCCGTACTGTGGTGTAACGCACAGTAGTAAGTAAGTCTCGTCAAAGTCCACTCCGTTGAGTTGGGTATATCCTTTCACGACAAGTCAATCTTTGTACCGCTCGACAGCTCCATCAGTAGTGAGTTTCAATTTCAGAACCCACTTGGCACCTATCGCTCTGCGGTTAGCAGTTAACTCAGCTAAAGACCAAATAGAATTAGCTTTCATAGAGACGATTTCATCTTCCATTGCTTTCCTTCATTCTTTCACTTGGGGTCCTTCCATGGCTTGTTTAACCGTTACCGGTTCATCAACTTAAGTAAGAGTGAATAACTCACCTCTTTCGATGAGATACTTCTTGGGAGAAGTTCGTTGCCTTAGACTTCATCTAGGCTCCTTTGTCCCATCTTGAGATTGAACTTCACTCCCACTGGGAATAATGCTCGTTATCGGTGCAATATTCCCACTTGGAACAAAGGCGCTACTTGAACTTTCACCAACAACTTTTCTTGGACGACCTCTATGTCTCGGAATTCCACCTCCGAGATTAATTCCACAGTTATTATGACCGGAAATCGGGTAAGTCGTACCAGCCGTACTTGTTACAGTAGGTAGTTGCGGTAAAATTGGAATTTCATCCATGGGTTCGGTAGCATGATCAGGTTCGACTTGACTCGCATTTGCATCAACAGTGATCGTTGTGGTCAGATTGACCCCTCCCACTGGATTTACTATGAAAATGTCTCCATCTTCATTTACCATATCATTCACTTGTGTTGCAGCCTCAATTCTCCCACTCGAATTGAGTGGGACCTGATCGTAATCGTCCTCTAGTTCAATAAAAACTTTGTTTTTTTTTATGTTTCCAAGCGTAGGAAATTCGACCTCAACAAATGTAACGCCTCTGGACTCATGTTCGACCATGCCACCATTCTCCTGAGCTGCGACAAACAGGTATCCCTTATGAGTTCTCAGAGTACCTTATGAAAATACTCTTCAACCCTCTAGGTCCTAACTTGCCATAACGGCTGTCGGATTGGTGCGTGTATGTTGCACAACCCCAAGGCCGCAGTCTGGTAAGATCGACATCTCTACCAAACCACAGCTCATATGGTGTTGTGGCTACCGACTTTGTTGGAACAAGGTTTATTACATGTGTTGCAGTCATAAGTGCGTCACCCTAATATGAGATCAGCAACTTTGTCCGTGACATCATGGTTCTTACCATGTCCAGGAGTGTGCGATTACGTCGTTAAGCCACACCATTTTGCTGTGATGTGTAAGGGATCGTAACGGTGTACAATTCCCTTTTCATCGTACAATTTCTTAAACTCATTAGAGAGATATTCTCCACCTTTATCAGTGCGAAAGGTTTTCACCTTTCGATCCTGCTGATTCTCTACGAGGCTTAGAAAGATTTTAAAGTAATCGATAGCCTCAGAATTATGAGAAATCAGATGAGTAAACCCATACCGGGTGAAATTGTCGATGAAAGTGATAAAGTAACGTTTACCATTCCTTGCGGTAACATTCATTAGTCCACAAACATCATAATGAATTAAATGCAATGGATATTCGGCTCGTAGTGATTCGCCGAATGACTTGCGGGTTGACTTTCCGGCTAGACAATCCTCACAAGTGTTTTTCACTACTTGTGTGGTGCCCGGGAGTAAACCTCTCCAAGCATGGGTTTGAACCCTGTCATAGCCTATATGTCCCAAGCTCTCACTCCATCCGGCCGCATCTGTTTCTGCTTCTTTAGACGACAATGAATACATTCGGTTTGAATGTCCATACTCATTCAGATTCATAACGATGAGTCCATTAGAGGAAAATGCATTACCATAAAAGTTTTTACCTTTATTGATATGAACAAGGGAATTCTCAAATGATAAAATAAAACCATTATCCATAAGAGAAGTAATAGAAACAACATTCCTTCAAATTCTAGGAGCAAAAAGGACATTTTCAAGGAGTAAGGTTCTGCCATTGCTCATAGGCAATTTGCAGCTCCCTATTCCTTCGACGTCAACTTGAGAGTTGTCGCCTACATATATCCTTTTTTGAATCCTTCGGCATTCGTCTGAACATAGCAAACATGTTCTTGTCATTGGTTATGTGGTCCGTTGCACCTGAATAAAGAATCCAAGAGGAATTTGAATCAGTTAACATGACTGTGGAGGAAACTAAAGTTTCCTTAACATATCCAATGTCGCATACCTTGTCAGTACGCAATTTGCTAGGCCCAGTTCCATCGCCTATTCAGCGAGGAATAGAGTCCTTGCAAACAACCTCCGATTTTAACTGGAGTTTGCTATGTTCAGGTTCAGTAAATGTTTTACCGTTGACAGCCTGTTGTTTCTTTCCCTTGCCCCTTTTCCTTTTCCTCTATCCAGCAGGTTGTTTTGGTACAACGGTCTCTTTCGTAACCGGTGCCAATCGAGATTGTTCCATCTCGATGATCTTCATGACAGTAAGGAGATCTAACACCGAGCTTCCGAGGGTCAGTAAAGTCCTGGTTGCTCTCCAGGACTTTAGGAGTATCCCAATCATGGCTTGAATTTTGTCCCATTCAACTACCTGACTCTCTTCCTCGTCGATTTTATCATGCTAAGGAGTTTATGTGCTTTTTCAAGTACATTGGTGCTGTTGCTCTTTAGACATTCGTCCAAAGCCGGTATAAGTGGGTGCAGTGTAACTGCTATCCCACTCCCATATTTCAGGATGAGGCCATCCCAGATATCCTTTGCGAAAGGAATATCCTTATACACAGTTTTGATGTGCGAAGACATCTGCGACAGCAAAACATCCTTAGCTCTTGTGTCATCCTGCTCCCACTTGAAGTGGGCATATGCTAGGCCTTTGGTTAGGCCTACATCTGGACAGCTCATCGTTTTCTGAAAGTGGTCTAATAGACCTTCGTCTTCTAGCAGATCACTGATGCGTTTGTACCACGAGTCGTAGTTCGTCTCATTCAAAAGTTCATTTGCACAAGATGAATCCATTTGTGCTTTCATTCAATATTAACATATTGACAATTTGCATAAGAGGGAAGACAAAACTTTTTTGAAAAATAAATTGCATTCATCAGACATCTAGGAGATAGAAATATCAAATAATGATCCCTCAGACATCTAACCCAACCGACCAACAGTAAAGCCCGATGGAAGGGGGGTCGTGAAAGAGTTCACATTACCGTTATCTTCTTTCTAATAGATCAGTCTTTTAAAACGGTTTAATCGCTTTAACCGGAACAGGAGGTTTTAAAACACCCGATCTTAGCTTTCCCAAGACCCTTTTGAAAATGTTTCTGGGAACTATAGTTTGCACATATTCTACTATCCCAGTAAATTATCATGGCATATCACATCCAAGAAACCAAACACACCTCATGCATACGCGTCATGCGTCTAATGTTTCGAGGAACTCATACTTAGCATATATAATTCTACATTCTAAGTAAATTATCACTTGCAAATACATCCTGAACATTCATGCATACACATCATGCGTGATCAAACCATACAGACATGCATATTTGGCGACTGATTTCCGCTTTAAAAACATTTGGGACAGATTTGAAATTCATGCTATAAATCAATCATGCATACTTCTAGACATGAATCCTAGGCAAGTGCAACCATCACAACATGTCTATCCTAGTGCGCAACTCATTAATTGAAAACCAGGGCTCAGCCCGCAATAAGCATAATCCAGCTAGCTTGACATAGTCAAGACGACAGTTCTAATCATGCAATAATATCAATTAAACAAAAATTGCAATTCAGCCCACTAAATGATTCAGTCCCAAAATCATACATTTCTGAGATCCATCCCCATAATCGAAACTAGGCATCAGGTTTAATTAAAGCGCAAATAACTTAAACCCGTGAGCACTGTGTAGGTAATTTAAAGCTCGAAAACATTTGAATTAAAAAATTTGACCATCCTATTTTAATTAATTAATTCAACTCGGATTAATTCCAGTTCGGTTCAGACCGATCCGGTTCGGTACTATAGTTCGGTTGGACCAGTTCGGCTTTAAAATAGGATTCGGTTCGGTTCAACACTCAAACCGGTCAGTTTGACCCATATAAGTTGCCCCGGTCTAACCCGATCTGAATGGGTCGGACCAATTGAGAAATCCGGCGTTTGACCCGCTCCGGTCTAATCCGCGTAACCCGAACCGGTTCGGTCCGATTTAACCCGTCTGGTCCGGTTCGGTCCACGTGGTGTTCCGGGTTGGTTGACCCGACCCGAATGTGGTAAAATTGGACCGGTCCATAACCCATAAGGTTCGGTCCGAATAATTACTTGTGGGCCAAGTAGGGTTTTAAAGTCCACTAAAAACTTAACTTGGCCTCTAAGTAATTATCAATAAATAAATATTGTCCAATTTTCTGCACATATATATATAAATTCGGCACAACCATATATTATATATTTATTGTCAAGATTCTATATTTACGAATATATAATCAATCATATATATATATATATATATATATATATATATATATAGATATATATATAAAATTGGAATCCACACACACATATATATATATATCTCTTTTAGAATATATTATTGTCGATATTATATATTTAGGAATATATATTTCATCAATAATATATATTTTCTCAATCTTAGGCAACTAATCTATATATATATGTATAATATACTAGTTATTAACGCGTGCGGATCGATCGCTCAAGACCTTTTGTCTCCCCCCGGACCCGATGAAAAAAATCGGATCACTTCTTATGGACTCGTTGAGGCGTTGCACGCGCATAAATCGTCTAAGTTTCGAAATACATAATTTATCTTCAGTTTTCAAATATGATAATATGTAATTAATACATGGCCAAGTTTAGGGGTTGCGAGAAATGAATCTGTGATCGAAAAGACCGACACAAGGTAATTCAAAACGGGAAAAATAGAAGAGGATAATTAAGTCAAAAATTAACTATTGTTTTAAATTACGATACTAATTTACTGTTATAACTAATAATGAGTTGGTTGAGCATGACGTGGGTTATTAACGACAAAGTTGTATCTAATTTATCAACTTGAGGAGTGAAGAATGTAAGCCCGCAATTAACCACTTGGAGTCTTCAGTGGAGTACTTTGACCTATACAAACGTAACTATACACTTTTCATGCAATTTTATATCATAATACCAACAAAAATTGATTTAATGCTAAATGAAATTTCAGTTCATTAAAATCTAAAGTTTATACTTGATTTTATGTCAATTACTTATTTAACTACTAATTAGGTTATACACAATTTGATTTAATTGACAGACGAAAGAACTAAATTAATGATTCAAGAACCTAAATGTTGGACGATGAGTACCTGGTTATCCGTAAAAGGTCAAAATTCAAGAATCTTGGTTGACCCATATTTTGACAATTGATATGATTTGACAAGTGACTGATCTATGTGATACAAAAAAATCTCAACATGTACTCGAAGTTTGCACGAGTTGAGTACATATCATACTTTATGGGTGGCTCAAATTTATAGGTATATTGTATTAATAAGTTAATGATAATTATGTAACATGTCAGTTAAGCGACCTTAACAAAAAAGTTAATGCAATTTATCTAATGAAATTTTTAGTAATACTCAAACATTGTAGGGACTAAATCATCAATTTTTTAAAACCCTAATGTCTAGAGTTTATACTTGAATTCAACTTAACTATTTATTCAACTACCAATTAGGAGATACCTAATATGATTGAATTTACAAACGCAATAACTAAATCGATAGTTCGAGTCAATAAGTATTAAACATTGAGTAACATGTTATATGTAAAGTCAAACTTCAAGAACCACGTTTGATCCATATTTGATATGTTATTTGAGTTAGCAAGTGACTAATTTATTTGATACAAAAATGTTAACAAGCGGAACATCCTCAAATCAGTGATATAGTGAATGGAAAAATGCATCTACCTGACATTTGCACCTATTAAATTCATGTTGACTCTAATTGATATGTATATTTGATGGAGAAATAAATAATAACTACGGTGACCTACCAATTAAGCGACCTAAAAAACTAAAAATAACAAAATGTAATTAAATAGTTTTTTTTTAGTAATAATAAAGATAAATAGATGAGTCTCAAAGATAAAAAGACTAATCGCCATTTTATAAAAATAGGGGAACTAAATATAACACGTGTATATATATATATATATATATATATAATAAAATAAAAAATATGGGAACTAAATATAACATATATATATATATATAATAAAATAAAATATAAAAAAAATGTTCAAGAGGTACCTTTTGGGGGTGAGGACAACTCTCACATTTTATATTGGTATAAAGATATATATATATTATCTATATTCCAAAAAATATGCTAGATATATTGATAGTAAATATACTCACAATTATCTTGTGAATATTGTCTTAATATTGGTATCTATAATTTATGCTGATATATATAAAAATATTTTATTAATATTTTCGGATATATCTAGGTTACTTGTGGACTAATAAATAAAAAATTTCACATTGGTTCGGCCGAAACACCAATTTTAGGTTTATTGGTCAAATTTCAAGATCAAATCTTGTCAGGATCAAGAATCCAAAGTTTAAATTTGATAAAAGTCTTGCTTTTCTTTAAGATCATGAACATCAAATTTTACTAAGAACATCATGAAAATATCGGCCAACATGGTGTTACCCATAAAATCGATAATTTTAAAACTCTGAACCCTAGATTAAAAATTTCGGTTCGGCCAAGCAACAAGAAAATCCAAGAACATCAATTTTATCAAAAACACGAACTCCCTAACACAGGCTCTGATACCACTGATGGATTATAGTGACTAATCCTACAGAAACGAAACCCTAGATACGTGCATGGTAAATAATTACGCAACGGAAGAAAGTGCACATACTTTTAACGATTTATGTAGCCCAAGATCTTCGAGGGGAGTTCTCGATCCACCGACCGGTACCCCGTAGAGGTTCTTGTTAGAGAAGCCCTACGCGGTTTGATCTTCACAGCAAATCCTCCTTCGATTCTCGCGGGATGGATCTTACTTGTTGTAAATTGCTCGTCGCAATTTAGGCACCTCCTAGGTGTGTGTGTTCGGCCGAACCTAAGAGGGACTATGGGGAGGGTTTTAATCTCAACACTTGTAAGAGAGAATGAGTACTTAATAAGTTACTCCTAGTCCTCTATATATAGGAGTGGAGGTGGGAAAATCCCACCTCCTTACTCTTTATGTTCGGCGCCGACCTAGTGTGGGTGGGAGGCCCAATTTTGGGCCTCCCATGTCACATGGGATTTAGGCCTAGCCCAAATACCCTAATGTGACCCATACCTAATTACTTAGGTTAATGGTCCCTAATTAATGGGCTACCAATTACGGCGGCCCATAACCCCAAATGCTAATAGGTTCCAAGTTCAAGAGGTCGTCCAAGGAAAGTTGTAGGTCAAGGTTCCAGCACTGCCCTTGTTCCCAGTGGGAGTGATGCTCCGATAGAAAGCATTATTCCGAGTGGGAGCAACGTTCAGACTCAAGATGGGATTAACGAGCCTAGACGCAGTCATAGGCATCGAACTTCTCCCAAGAAGTTTCCCATCGAGAAGGGTGAGTATTCACCCTAACTTCTGTTGATGAAACGGTAACGGTTCAACGAGAGTTGAAGGAACTCAAGCGAAGGAATGGAGGAAAGCAATGGAGGAAGAGATCGCTTCAATGAAAGCCAATTCGGTATGGTCATTAGTTGATTACCTGCTAACCGCAGGGCCATAGGGGCTAAGTGGGTTCTGAAACTGAAACTCACTGCTGATGGAAATGTCGAGAGATACAAAGCTCGACTAGTTGCAAAAGGATACACCCAGCTTCACGGAGTGGACTTTGATGAAACATACTCACCGACTGTGTGGTACACCACAGTCAAGGCAATCCTAGCCCTGGTAGCATGCCTCGATCTAGAGTTGCACCAAATGGATGTTAAGACTGCATTCATCCACGGAAACATGGAGGAAGAGATCTACATGGAGCAACCGGAGGGTTTCATTACTCCTGGTAACGAACGTAAAGTTTGTAAATTCCAAAGGTCTATTTACGGTTTTAAACAATCGTCTCGGCAATGGCACCGCAAGTTCTATGAGGAAATCGTTGGAAACGGATTCGTGAATCTCCACGAGGATCCATGCGTGTATACAAAGACCTTCGGGTCTAAGTACATTATCTTAACTTTATACGTGGATGACATACTTATTACTGCGAACGATGTGAGTTTCATGCACGAATCAAAGTCTTGGTTGGCATCTGTATTTGAGATGAAGGACATGGGAGAGGCTACATACATCTTGGGCATTAAAATTGCTAGAGATCGTGCCGCCCGGAGATTGTGTCTATCTCAGGAAGCCTATATCAACAAACTGTTGAGAAGGTTTAAATTACAAGATGCCAAACCCGTGGAGACGACGGTAGTATTCGGGTGTGCGTTGTCAAAGCATGACGACCCGAAGAACCAGTAAGAGCGTGAACAGATGAGGAATGCCGAGTATTTAAGCATGGTCGGAAGTCTTATGTATGCCATGCCTTGCACTCGTCCAGACATCTGTAACATTGTGGGCCTAGTAGCAAGATTCCAAGCGAATCATACGATATCTGAAAGGTACTGCCGACTACGTACTGTGTTATGAGGTCACGAGGTTAGAATTGACCGGATTCAGTGACGCCGACCATGGTGGCGATCTGGATGATCGTAAGTCCACCATAGGAGGAGTGTTTCTCCTTGTTGATGTCGCCATTTTATGGACGAGCAAAAAGCAATCTTGTGTCGCGCTGTCTACGATGGAATCAGAATTCGTTGCTCTCTCCAAAAATGCACATGAAGCGGTCTGGCTGAAAAGGCTTCTTACTGCGCAGCTTGGTAGTGATGTCGAGAATAAACCTGTGAAGGTGTTCTCTGACAGTCAAACAGCCATTACGGCAGTAAAGAATCCAAAGTACCATAGTAGGACTAAACACATTGATGTGAAATATAATTATGCTAAATATATGATAGAAGATAATATAATAACTTTAGAGTACTCGCCCATTGATGACATGGTGGCGGACCCATTAACTAAACCATTACGCAGAGAGACATTTGAAAAGCACATTAAACTTCTTGGATTGCGTAGGGTTTAGAAGTGGGTGTGTGTCTGTGATAACATTTTGATAAATTGAAAGTTACATTTTTGAGAGAATTACATCAGATGGTACGGTCTATAAAATGAGTCGTAGGAAGACGCAATCCTCTGCTTAAAATTATGTCGAATGTGGGCGTTGCCTAGTCACACAGGCAGGTCGTCTTGTAGGCGAGGGGGCCTCTGCCGAAGCAAGACTGGCCAAGAACCAGTTGGGAAACTTGGTTATGCAAAACGATCATTTGGTCTCGGAGTAACAAGACGTGATCTTCGTTTTGCACTTCGCCGGTGATGAACTCTGTTCGTCATTTAACCACATTCTGAGCCATATGAAAGTCTGCGATAGCATCATTGACATATACCACGCCTAACATTGTTCAGGTATGCTATCGACGCGTGCTTCATACTATGTGTGCCACGTTCGACCACGGGGTCATGCTCGGTTGTGCTAGATAGAATCTTCGCGATTCAGACGGGGGCAAACTTCTTCACCTTGAGCGTGTGATTGATCCCGGGAGCCTTATGAAGAGGTGCCCGAAGTATCCTCATGGACTCAGAACTCATATCTAAGGTCAGGCTCAATGTTCGCTTCCCGATGTACGAGCGTAGTGCTGAAGAAAAAGGCCAAGTGACCACGTCTATGGAAACCGGTTGGGTTTGACTAAGGGTATGAGTGATGGGAATGGTTAAGTTCACCTGTAATTCACCAACTCTCGTATTCACTAGGTGGCCACCGACCGGATATTAGTTGAAGGTTGTGAATACTTGTACGGATGCCCTGGAGAAGTATTCCTATGTGGAAACTGGGCAATTGGAGAATTAACAGTTGACCTAGGATACAGCGCGATACAAATTGATGTTTTTAACAGGTTAATTTGAGATAAGGAATCAACGTTTCGCGGGCGCTACAACACACCTAACAGATGAGTAGCACGATGCCCGTCGTATCCGCCGATCGCACGGAAAACCTCGTATGAACTATTCTGAAGCAGGGGCAGGATCGGAAGAGTGGAATATTGATGCGATTTGGACGACAATACATTAACATGCACCCTCCCATTCCGGCGAGTGGGAGCTATTAGCATATGGTGACTGTGCGCCGTAATTGGTAGCCCATTAATATGTATAGGTAACCTATGAAATTGGGTTAATGTCACATTAGAGAAATTGGGCTTGACCGAAATCCCAATTGACATGAGAGGCCCAAAATGGGCCTCCCTAACATTAGTGGCCGACCGAAATATGTGAGGTGCAAAGTGGACTTTTGTATACTTTGCTCCTCCTATAAATAAGGGGTGTTAGGGATTTATTTGGGGTAATTCACAATTCTACATAAGTGGTGATTTGAGAGAAAAACCCTTCCCCCCTTAAAGCATACTTCGGCCGAACCTAATACCACCATAAGGGTGCGCCAATTTGCTTAAAGCAAAACACTCTGGAGATCCGTCCCTACCAAGAATCGATCAGAGGCTTTGTTGTGGAGCTAATACCACGTAGAGCTTCTTTAACAAGAACCTCTACGGGTTCCGTCTGGTGGATCGTGAACTCCCTCAGCAAGATCCTTGGGACTACGGACAACGTTTAAGTTATGTGCACATCTTCCGCTGCGTAATTCTGATTACAAGCCTTGAAGAGCACATCTCATGCACGGCCCTTTGCTCGCCAACCATTCTTGTACCAGCTGTCGAATTTATCACAGATACCTCGAGCGATATCTATGCCAAATTTACCACTTGCGGACTACTGTGTCAAACTCAACACCATCCATGTGTGTTCATTAACCAGTCAATTAATCATTCATGTGAAGAGCCTAACCCGATAGGTATTAGCCATGGGGCATCCCCAGACGAGTTGAGCAATAACCGGGGCACTTGAGAAGCCGAGAGAAGAAATCATTGTCTATGTCATCCATTGGTCGTAGGGTCCATCCAGGACGTCGACACGACCGACGTATTTTGACTCAATCAACTGAGTCTTTTTCTAGAAGATGTTTTGAATTAGAAAATTCCCAATCTGCAACTAGAGGCATGTAAATAATTATTGTTGATTATTTTCGGTAAATTTTCTTTAAAAAAACAAAAAAAAAGAGAAAAATAAATTCCCGCTAGGTTGAAAACCTGTAAAGGTGACCTAGGCAAAAGTTAGGGAGAGGGGCATGATTGAAAACCCGTAAGGGCAGTCATGGCAAAAGGTGAGCTGAAAAAAAATTTTAAACAAAAAAAAAAATCATTTTTCTTTAGGGTCACAGACGCCCTTTATTAGGCTAGAGAAAAATAAAGAGAGTGTTTGTGCAAATCTTGCGAGAGCGGTGAAGAAATAAAAGGGTCACAGTTGTCCCTAAATCAACTACAAATAAAAAGAGCAACAGTCGTCCCTAAAATGACTACAAAGAAAGGGCCACAGCCACCCTTCAAATAGCTACAGATAAAGGGCGCTCCCGCAACATCAAAAGTGGGAAATAAGAGAAAGGGCCACAGCCACCCTCCAAAAGGCTACAAATAAAATAGTGACCCCGCGAACCCTGTGAGGGCAGGAGAATAAAAAGGGCCACAGTCACCCTCAAAATGGCTACGTATAAAGAGAATTCCCGTGAATCTTGTGAGACCGAGAAATTATTTAAAAGGGACAAAGCCACATTTCAAACGGCTACAGATACAGAGCACTCTCGCAACATCGAATGAGGGAAATGAGTGAAAGGGCCACAATCACCCTTAAAATGGCTACATACAAAGAGTGTTCCCCGAATCCTGAGATGAGGGGATATTGTTGAAAGGGCCACAGCCACCCTCAAAATGGCTACATATAAAGAGTATTCCCGTGAATCTTGTGAGGCCGAGAAATTATTTGAAAGGGCCATAGCCACCCTCTAAACGGCTACACATTAGAGTACTCCTGCATCGAGGTAGGGAAATGAAGAACGGGCCACGATCAACCCGAAATTGACTACCTTAAAAGAGTTTCTACAATGAAAAATGCAGAAAACTGTAGATAGTGTCACAGCCACACTCCAAACGGCTACAAATCTAAATAATTGAAAGGGCCACAGTCATCCTTAAAATGACTACATACAAAGAGTGCTTCCGCTAGGTTGAAAACCTGAGAGGGCGGCCTAGGCGAAATTAGGAAATGAGGGGGCATGATCGCAAATTTAGTTGCAATCATGGCAAAATGAGAGAAAAATGAAATCCCGATGGAATGAAAACCTCAAGAGGCAATCCATACAAAATTAGGGAAACCGAGGGCACAGTCGAAAATCTCTCAAAAAAATCGGTCGTGGCAAAAGGAGAGAATAAGAGAGAAAGTAAAAAAAAAAAAAAAGATACAGCTAGGTTGTCGCACTATGCACAACTCCAGACAGTCTCCAGCAGCTTCGTGATTACGCTGCTAGTTACCATGCCAATCCAGGCATCAATTAAAGACAACGTTTTAGTCATTGCCACTAGAGGCACCACCAAAGGTTTTCCTGTACGGTCTGACGTAGAGGTCTTCCGCCACCAGAAATATCACCAGAGGTTTTCCCGTATGGTCCGACATAGAGGTCTTCCGTTACCACTTGCCACAAGAGGCATCACCAAAGGTTCTCCGGTACGGTCTGACGTAGAGGTCTTCCGCCACCATAGATTTCACGAGAGGTTTTCCGGTATGGTCTGACATAGAGATCTTCTGTTACCACTTGTCACTAGAGGCACCACCAAAGGTTCTCCGGTAGGGTCTGACGTAGAGGTCTTCCGCCACCAGAAATATCACCAGAGGTTTTCCGGTACGGTCCGATGTAGAGGTCTTCCGTTACCACTCGCCACTAGAGGCATCACCAAAGGTTCTCTACGGTATGATGTCGAGATCTTCCGCCACCAGAAATATCACCAGAGGTTTTCCGGTACGGTCTGACGTAGAGGCCTTCCGTTACCAATCGCCACTAGAGGCATCACCAAAGGTTCTCCGGTACGGTCTTACGTAGAGGTCTTCCGCTACCAGAGATATCACCAAAGGTTTTCCGTTACGGTCTGACGTAGAGGTCTTCCGTTACCACTCGCCGCTAGAGGCATCACCAAAGGTTCTCCGGTACGGTCTGACGTAGAGGTCTTCTGCCACCAGAGATATCACCAGAGGTTTTCCGGTACGGTCTGACGTAGAAGTCTTCTGTTACCACTCGCAGCTAGAGGCATCACCAAAGGGTCTCCGGTACGGTCTGACGTAGAGGTATTCCGCCACCAAAGGTATCACCAGAGATTTTTTGGTACGGTCTAACGTAGAGGTCTTCCGTTACCACTCGCCACCAAAGGCATCACCAGAGGTTTTAAAGGTAATGTCTGACGTAGAGTTCTTCTGTTACCACTCATCACCAAATGTTTTCCGTTTCAGCACAACCACTAGAGGCTCTACTTTTCCGCACCAGAATAAGCATATGAGCCACCTTGAAGACTTCAAAACAGAAGATGGCAAAATCGGTGTTTTCTTGTCTTTGGACAAGCCCCCTCGAACAAGTTCTATGGTGGCATGTCTAAAGAGGGGCAAACTGTAAAAACTCGATTTTAACCCGGACGCAACGTCGTTACAAATGACGCGCCATTTCTAGATGTGTCACGTCCCGAAGGGTAAAAAATGATCATGTGCATATTAGCGTAAATAAATAAATAAATATTTTTAAAATACCTAGGATATATTCGAAATATCTCAGATATATGCGAAATATTTAGAAATATATATACATGTAATAGAATTATTTGTAAGATAATTATATACAGTTATTATCCCCTATTATTTAGGGATAATTATTTGTATATATTTATCTGTTAGTTATTTTATTATTTTAATATTTAGGAGATATTATCTGTAACCTTGGTTTAGTCACTATATATAGTGCAAGTCATTGATGTAAAGGGGACCGAAAATTAAGAAGAAAAAAACCATATGAATAAAGATGGATGGCGTTTGATTCATAGTCATTGTCAGACCTAAAATCTAACCTAAGGCGATTGCGTTTTGAAAAAAACGTGATTTTGGATAGAGTCGCCACTAGTTAATTAAGGCTAGCTAGAAACCTAAATTGTCTATAGAAAAACAGAATTAATCACCTAGATCTAAAATCGGTCTACGAACAGAAATTCGGATTCGGGGGTTCTGTTACGAATTAAACACATGAATTAATCACGCCCTTTCGATACTCAATTCACTTAATTTGCCAATTATTTATATGATTTCATGCTATTAGAAAAGACAATCCAGGAAAAGCTTGAATTCCTTTATTACGTAATTAGTAGTTGTAAACCTAACCAAATTATCACTACATATTGAGGTAAAACTTAAAAGCACTAACATCACCAAAAACATTCTTAAATCCTAACAGAAAATAATGTATTAGCACATGTATAACTCTTTTATATTTAAACCTAGCCTACATTATATAACTAAGCTACATTATTTAATTAATAATAATCTACATTATAATGTATATTTAATGGAAAATAATGAGTTTCACCTAATGTGATAAGAACATATGTTGATAGCAGAATGGAGGATATTACGTTAGGTGAATAACATAATCGTTGACTATGTCCGTGTGGTGTTTCGGATGTGGGCAAGTTGACGCTGCCAAAACTGGGTTGATTCGCGACTTGATGCGGCAAGCCACTGGTGGAGCCGTTGAGGGGACTGGTCAGAGCGGCTCGGGGCGGAGACGTGATCTTTTCTAGATTGAAGAAGATACCGATAGACATAATAAAAATAATAAAAATCTATCAATATCAAACGAGAAATTTATTTATTTATTTTTTTTTTTTTTGCACCCTTTTACAATGACCTAGACCCATGTATATATAGATACTAGGGATTATATAATTTAAGAAAGTAAATAAACTGATTTATTCTTCGAATTAATACTAAATATTCTGAACACTTAATACAAATATTCAAAAAATATATACTGCAATAAATACATAAACTGCCCTAATTTTGCACTGAGCATTCTTGGAAGCTTCGTGTTTTGCCATATTTTGATATTTCCTCATTTAGGCGCACCACACGTCACGCGTGTCGCGCGTGGTCCAAAATTAGGTGTTTATAGTTTGCTTCTCTTTGGACTGACTCCCGTAGAATGTGTTCGAGGGGGTTTGTCCAAAGACAAGGAAACACCGAATTTTGAATGAGAAACATGTCTCTCTCTTTTGAGTCTTCGAACATTCAAGGTAGCTCTGGCTTATTATAGATTGTGCGAAAAGTAGAGCCTCTGTCGGCTGCCCTTGGTGGCGGTGTACAAAGTAGAAACCTCCGTCGGCAGTGCCTCCATTGGTAGTGCAAAAAAGTAAAGTCTCGATCGGCGGCGCCCCTATTGGCGGTGCCTCCATTTGCGTGCCCCTGTTGGCTGTGCGGAAGGTAGAACCTTCATCGGCGGTGCCCCTGTTGGCGCTGCCTCCATTGGTAGTGCGGAAAAGTAAAGCCTCAGTCGGCGGTGCCCCTACTGGCGGTGCCTCCATTGGTAGTGCATAAAAGTAAATACTCGGTCGACGGTGCCCCTGTTGGCGGTGCCTCCGTTGGCGTGCCCCTGTTGGCGTGTGAAAAATAGAACCTCCGTCAGTGGTGCCCCTGTTGGCGGTGCCTCCATTGGTAGTGCAGAAAAGTAAAGCCTCGGTCGGCGGTGCCCCTGTTGGCGGTGCCTCCATTGGCGTGCCCCTGTTGGCGTGTGGTGCCCCTGTTAGCGTGCCTCTGTTGGCGACGGTGCCCCTGTTGGCGGTAGTTCACATGTCGGCGGTGGTGCCCCTGTTCGCGGTGGTGCCCCTGTCGGCGTGCCTCTGTTGGCGTTTATTGGATTAGAGCCTCTAGTGGCATCCGTTGGAGAAGTGCCTCTTAGTGGTGTGACTTGCGAAAGCTGAATACTAAGGCTTCGTTTGTCGGTTCGTGACTCTCGGAAAGCTGGATAACTACAGATCCCGATTTTTTGTGGTGACTTGTAAGGCGCTGTGTTGTAGAAAATATACACGCGCATGAATGTTTGTCCCTAATTTTTGCCTAAATTGCGCATGGTGCGACAATCTAGTGGGGTCTTTTTTTTTTTTTTTTAAGAATTTCTCTCTTATTCTCTCCTTTTGCCACGGTCGGATTTGAGAGATTGACGACCGTGCCCCTCGGTTTCCTAATTTTTGCATGGACTGCCTTTTGAGGTTTTCAGTCCATTGGGAATTTTTCCTCTCCTTTTGCCATGATTGCAATTTCTGAATTTGCAATCATGCCCCTCATTTCCTGATTTTGCCTAGGCCGCCCTTTCGGGTTTTCAACCTAGCGGAAGCACTTTTTATTTGGTAGCCAATTGTTGGGTGGCTGTGACCCGTACTTTATTTTCCGCCTCGATGCGGGAGTATTTGTAGCCGTTTGGAGGGTGGCTGTGACCCTTTTCTCACCGTCTTCAATGTTGCAGGAGCTCTTTTGATTTGTAGCCATTTGGAGGGTGGTTGTGGCCCTCTAATTTTTTTTTCGCATTTGTCATTGCGGAAACTCTTTTAAAGTAGTCAATTTCGGGTTAACTGTGGCCCGCTCTTTATTTTTCATCTCAACGCGGGAGTACTCTAATTTATAGCCTTTTGGAGGGTGGTTGAGACCCTTTCCTTCCCGTCTTCAATGTTGCGGGAGCTCTTTTGATTTGTAGACATTTTAAGGGTGGCTGTGACCCTTTCAACAATTTCTCCTCCTCTCATGATTTGGGGAACACTCTTTGTATGTAGTCATTTTAAGGGTGACTGTGGCCCTTTCAAATAATTTCCTGGCCTCACAAGATTCACGGGAATACTCTATATATGTAGCCATTTTGAGGGTGGTTGTGGCCCTTTTTTTTTCTCCCGCCCTCACAGGGTTCGCAGGGTCACTCTTTTATTTGTAGCCGTTTGTAGGGTGGCTGTGCCACTTTCACTTATTTCATGCGTTTGATGTCGCGGGAGCGCTCTCTAGCTGTAGCCATTTGAAGGGTGCATGGCTGTGGCCCTTTCTTTGTAGTTGTTTTAGGGACGACTGAGGACCTTTTTATTTGTAATTGATTTAGGGACAACTGTGACCCTTTTATGCTCTCACAAGATTTGCATGAGCACTCTCTTTATTTTTCTGTAGCCGATTAAAAGGCGGTTGTGACCCTAAAGAAAAATGAGTTTTTTTTCCCCTTTTTTCCTTTAAAGAAAACTAACCGAAAATAATCAACAACTGTTATTTACATGCCCCTAGTGGCAGATTGAAAATTTCTAATTCAAAACATCTTCTAGAGAATGACTCAGTTGATTGAGTCAAAACACGTCACTTGTGACAAATGGATGACAGAGACGATAATGACTCCTTCTCTCGGTTTCTCAAGTGCCCTGTCCATTACTCAATCTCAGCTGGGGATGCCCCATGGTTAGTACTGACGGGTTTAGACATCGCCGAATGTATGACTTGGTTGAGGATCACACATGGATGACGTGTAGTTTGGCCATGCAGGCCACATATGGAAATTGTCTGAAATATCCGGGACAAACCCGGCGGTTGACCTCAGAACAGTCGGCGAGCAAAGGGCCGCGTGCGAGATGTGCTCTTCTGGGGTCTTGATTTGGATGATTATCCGAGTTGCACAATGAAAGGAAAAACTCAAATTTCGGGGATAAAATTGATCATAACTTCTCTTACCTGGGTTTCGGATCTCTCTAGTGGGCAATGTGCTTGCTATGCAACTGAACCTGCTGCATGTCCTGATTTTTTTGTTGCCCCATTTGGCCAGCAGAACTTATATGTACAGGATACCTAACCAAGGGTACAACTTAAAACCAGTTTACCTGAATAATGCATATGGAATATATATTGTGAAATGAAAATTTCGGGAAAAGTTTTTTTATAAAAATAAATGCAATGCATGTCTGGAATTAAAAGCTCGACAACAAAGAAAAGATTTACAAATTCGTTTTCCTAAAAAAAATGCTCATGAGATGAAAGTTGTACAGTTAAGAAAACTTACAAATTGCCTGAAAATTTTTTTAAGGAAAAAATGAATGCATCTTGGTTTCTCAAAATAAAAAGTCACGTGAAAAGTTTTTTTGAAAAAAAAAAATGCATATGAAATGCACAAAAATAATTATAAGATGCAAACTTAAAAATAAAAGTTCTACAACTAAGAAAAAGTTACAATTTACTTGAAATGTTTTTTTTTTCTCGAAAATAATGCATTTGAGATGCATGTCTTTACTTAAAAATTCAGGTAAAATGTTTTTTTAAACATAAGAGCCCTAAAACTAAGAGAGCTTATGATTTATCTATAAAGTTTTTTTTACAAATCAATGCATACTGGATGCATTATTTAAAATAAAACAATTCAGGTAAAAAAAATTGAAATGATGCATGTTTGAAATCAGAGGCTCTAATAGCAAAAGATGAATTACATTTTTTTCTAAAACGTTTTTTTTAAAAGCAATGCATATATGACGCAATAACTAAAATTACAACTTACCTGAAAAGTTTTTTTCGAAAATAATGCGTAAGAAACAGATGTTCAAAATAAATAAATAAATTCAGGTAATAGGTTTTTTTTAAATAAAAAAATGCATACGAAATGCATGTTTGAAAAAAAAAATCTACAACTAAATGACTAACTGCTTAGCTGAAAAAGTTTTTTTTAAATGCAATGTGTAATAAAGTTACACACTTAGAAAAAACTTACAGTTTACCTGATAACCTTATTACAACAAATAAAACAGATAAAACACGACATGTTAGGGGGGTAAAAAAAAAATGTGTGGATTTGCTCTACAAGGTAAGTTCCACTGATAGGTTCCCGATACGGTGGTTTCCTCCCCTTAAAAATGGATCTCGGGACCTACACGAGCGAGTTAGTTTTTTCGAGTTGTACCGGCGGCCCAGCCGCTCCGGTCGTACCCTTACTAAATCTCTGGGGTTCCAAGTCGCCATGGGTTTTAGGCGTTTTGGTCATTATACTAAAGTGGGTGTGTGCAAATGCAAATAATACAACAAAGAAAAACAGTCAGTCATAATATAAAAATAAAATAAACTCCACACGTGAAATAAAAAAAAACAAGTTAGATCAGTGAAATCAAAATAAAATAAAAATTACAAAATCAAACATGGCAAAAAGTGAACATACTAAGCCTGAATCCTTTAAATCATCCCCAACAGAGTCGCCAAATTGTCAGACCTAAAATCTAACCTAAGACGATTACATTTTGAAAAAAAACTTGATTTTGGATAGATTCGCCACTATTTAATTAAGGCTAGCTAGAAACCTAAATTACCTAGAGAAAAACATAATTAATCACCTAGATCTAAAATCGGTCTACGAACAGAAATTCGGATTCGGGGGTTCTGTTACGAATTAAAATACATGAATTAATCTCGCCCTTGCGATACTCAATTCACTTAATTTGGCAATTATTCATACGATTTCATGCTATTAGAAAAGACAGTCCAGGAAAAGCTTGAATTCCTTTATTACGTAATTAGTAGTTGTAAACCCATATTAGTAACCAAATTATCACTACATATTGAGGTAAAACCTAAAAGCACTAACATCACCAAAAACATTCTTAAATCCTAATAGAAAATAATGTATTAACACATGTATAACTTTTTATATTTAAACCTAGCCTACAACATATAACTAAGCTACATTATTTAATTAATGGAAAATAATGAGTTTCACCTAATGTGATAAGAACATATGTTTTTTTTTTTTTGGGTTCCCGCGAGGTGATCCTAGGGGGACCCTCATCAGGAGGGCAGCACCCCGTAGCATGCTTGCTCCACACCTAGACTAATCCTCACTCGCACCGGGTCAGCTCGTAAAGGGTAAAGTGCTGGCCATAAACAATTTTCCATTCCCATGGTCACTAGCGGGGATTGAACCCCTGAACTTTGGTTAAGGGATGAGGCGTTGAACCACCACACCTTTGTTACATGGTTTGTGATAAGAACATATGTTGATAGCAGAAGGGGAGGTATTACGTTGGGTGAATAACAAAATCGTTGACTATGTCCGTGTGGTGCTTCAGATGTGAGCAAGTTGACGCTGCCAAAACTGGGCTGATTCGCGACTTGATGAGGCAAGCCACTGGTGGAGCCGTTGAGGGGCTGGTCAGAGCGGCTCAGGGCAGAGACGTGATCTTTTCTAGATTGAAGAAGACACCGATAGAAATAATAATAATAATAAAAATCTATCAAAATCAAACGAAAATTTTATTTATTTATTTTTGCACCCTTTTACAATGACCTAGACCCATGTATATATAGATACTAGGGATTACATAATTTAAGAAAGTAAATAAACTGATTTATTCTCCTAATTAATACTAAATATTCCGAACACTTAATACAAAATATTCAAAAAATATATACTGCAATAAATACATAAACTATCATAATTTTGCACTGAGCATTCTTGGAAGCTTTGTGACTTGTAGGGCGGAGCAAAAAAATCCGACAAACCCGAATTCCCGAAAAACCCGCCCTAGCCCATCCCGAAATTGGGCCCGAGCCCGTATGGGAGGGACTTTTACTCCCAACCAGGGCTAGAGCTTTTTTCAAAAAAATCCCGAATATTCCTAGTTATTTAACTTAATTCAACAATTTACAACTTAAATAATCTAATCATACTTAAACTAGATGAATATAAAATAAAATAAAGCCTAATTAGTAAGTAACTAACTTAGCTTCATTTCTTTCTTCGTCAATGTATCGTAAATTGTCTGGACATTCAATTTTAGCTTCATTTCTTTCTTTGATTCTCTGCATTTGTTCTTAGGGGTTTTGAATTTGATAATCTTCTTAGTCCGATTTTTTCTCGTATGGTGGTCGCCTATGCTACTACGATGTGACTTCTTGCTGCGTAAGTGTTTGCAGATAATCTCTCAGCATTTTTAAATAACAAAAAAAAAAAAAAATTGGTTCTTGCTTCATCTTCTTCATGGAGAGGTCCACTGCTTCCCAAGCCCAGTAGGCTCCGACCAACATCACGACTCGACCCCGCCATGGCAGCCCGCTTACTCCATCCAGTCCTCCCGTCTCGAACCACCACCACGTTTCCTTCCTCCGCTCCGGTTTCATCAGCGCAGTCGCTCATCCCAGTGGCCACACCAGAGAATCCAGCAGCCCAATTGCGACGGACATTCAGCCTTTCATATCTCCACCACGACCTGATCCATCTCCCCGCCCGATTCAGATTCGCCGGCCCTCGTCTCCACCGGACCTGCATCTCCGACAACAAGCAGGACCAGAACACTACACCTCCATGTCATTCGCTCCGAGCCCGTTCCAAGCCTTCTTCCGCCATCATTGTTTCTCTTGCTGCCGTACTCACCCAATCCGGTCGCCAACCACCGTCATCGTCAGTCACCGATGAAGGACCAAGACACGCCTGGATCGATTCACCTCAAACAAGCCCTTTGTCGACCTCGTACTGCAGTTTCAGGTAAACCAAATGTTCTTTTTTCCTTTATTATTATTATTATTATTATTATTATTATTATTATTATATACAATAGAATTATCTGATTGTTGGTACGTTAGTTAGATAATTTAGGTTTAAAAATATGAATTATGTAAACACTGTTAAATATATTATGCCAGATTCCGACTCATGTACGTTTGATTAATATTAGGGTTCCAGCGTTTTATGTCAATAATTAATCTTAATTTTTTTATAGATAATTTATTGATGGTCGATAATCACTTATTTTAAAATTTTGACTTCTCTCGACTACTTTTTAGAATAATGCGGAATTATATGTTTTAGTGGTAAGTTTGTTAATTGAGTACCGAAATAGCGGAATTTTAAACTTTGTTTTAACCCGTAATAGAACGTCCGAACCTGAACTCTGATCGTAGATTGATTTTAGACCTAGGTAATTAACCATGTTTTAATCTAGGTAATTTAGAATTCTAGTTAGTCTTAATTAATTAGTGGCGACTCTATTCAAAATTCGCGTTTTCAAAACATAATCGTCGTAGGTTAGATTTAGGTCTGACAGTGACCCTCCATATTGCTCCTCCACCATCTTCCTTACCAAGTCCTCCCTCTCACGACCAGCAGAAAATGTGCGCCCAACAAGAACCTTGGACCAGTCAGTGATGAGGTTCGTCCTGAAGACGTCAAAATGTGACAGTGAAAATCTCTTCAAGGTGAGTCGAGGTAGAAGTGGACCGGGAAAGCTTAGAAAGGTGGTTTGTGTGTCATGGACAGGAAGAGGCAAATGAGAAGTAGGAGAAGGTGATAAAGCCAGTGGAAGAAGGTGGAGAGGCACACGTGTATCTAGGTTATCTGGCTTGTTAGGAGGAAAGCTCCACAACAGCACACATGTAGTCCTATTGGTAGCCACGTCAGACAGTGGCTGCTACCCTGGAAGATTGCTACACAGTGGTTGGTTTGGGCAGACGATGGCCTAGAGCTTCGCTGCCATGTGGAAGATTTTGGACCTGATTGGGCTGTGTGGCAATCTGCAAACTTCTCTTGGGCTTCTTCCTTGTTTTGTTTTCTTGGGCCATATTTGTGTGTTAGGCCTATTCTGTATTATTGGGTTTATTTGTAACTATTTGCTAAGTTCGTGGACAAGTTTCCTTCTTTTATGACTTTGGGGTTAAACCTTGATTCGCTCAGGGTTTCCCTAATATTTAAGGGGTGATTATCTGCCAGATGAAGGAACCAGATGAGATGATCCCCGCCAATGTTGTGTGATTCAGTTTCTAGGGTTTTCTAGTTTCCTTAAGTCAAAATGGTATCAGAGCTGCGATCCATTCAGAGCTTCCGCAATTCTTTCTCCCTGGTGTTCCTGGCTTAGGCGAAACGATTCGTCTTCTTGACGTTCTTCCATCAATCAGCCCAGATCGGTGGTTCTTCATTCGCGACCTTTCATATCTCTGGTGATTACGCTGTGTTTTCGGTGCCTGGTGCTCTTGCATGTCACCGATCTTTCCAGATCGGTGGTTTCTGCTTCGTGGCGCTTCATATTCCGGTGACCAGGCCTCGATTCTCTGAGGTTTCTTCATTGATCTTTCCAGATCGGTGAATTTGCTCTTGTGCCACGTTTTCTCCGGTGGTGTCGCTTCGACTTCTTGACGATTTCCTTCCCGGTGGTGTCGCTTCAACTTTTGTGACGACTCGTTTTCTGAGGTTCCTTTCACGGACTCTTCCAGATCATGAGTAAATCTTCTTCATCAAGAATGACGGAACCTACGGACGGCGAGGAGAACACCCAGCTCTCTAACGCAACCGCAGGGTTTCAGATTCTTGATCTCACAACCGAGGTGCATTCGTTCCACCCTCTGTTTTTAAATTCTAATGAGAATCCTGGCCAATGCGTAGTCTCTGTTAAGCTTTCTGGTTCTGATAACTACACCAAATGGAGTCGTGCTATGCAAAATTTTCTGCTTGGAAAGAATAAATTGGGTTTTATAACTGGAGCATGCAAGCGCGATTCATTTGATGTCAAACTGCGTCATCTTTGGGACAGATGCAACGCAGTAGTCTCTGGCTGGTTAATGAACTCTGTTACAAATGATATTTCTGATAGCATCATGTATTCAGAGAGTGCGCATTTGGCCTGGAAAGAACTCCATGATAGTTTCAACAAGGTTAATGGCTCTAGGATTTATCAAATTCATAGGGATATTGTTTCTGCTAGGCAAGGGCTTGACTCTGTTACTGTTTTTTTCACTAAACTGAAGAATCTCTGGACCGAATATGATACTATTTGTGCTCTTCCCCATATTCATGGTGATGATTTCAAAAAACATCTTGAACACAAAAACAACCAGAGACTCTTTCAGTTCCTTATGGGCCTTAATGAGACTTTTTCAAATGTCAGAAGCAATATCCTTCTTTGGACTCCCTTGCCCTCTTTAAACCAAGCTTACAATATGCTCTGTCAAGAGGAAAGCCAAAGAGATTTATCTGCTTCAATTTCTTCTGAGATTACCCCTGTTAGTGCAATTGTCTCTGCTGCCCCTGATAGACCAAAAAGGCCCCCCAACCCTAATCTTCAATGTGATTTCTACCACAAAAAGGGCCACACTATTGAGAGATGTTTTGCAAAGGGTTGTGAGTTTTGTAAAAGAAAAGGGCATTGCAAAGACAATTGTTTCAAACTTAAGGAACTGCAAAATGCTAAAGCTGCTGTGGCTAAAGGTTGTGTTGCCCCTTCTGAGGATGGTGACAAACCCCATTTTTCATCTAACCCTATTACTAATGGATCTGTTGTTGGTAACAATTTGCAAGGTGGTATTATGTTGTCTAATGAGCAATTTGAGATCTATCTTAACAAGGTTGGAATCAAGCATGGATCTGCTGCTACTGCTGCAGTGAATCCTGACCAAGGCAACATATCTGCCCAAGGTATCTCATCCTTCTCTTGTCTCTCTGTGTCTTGTGATGATCATAATTGCTGGATTTTGGACACTGGGGCTAGTAATCACATGACAAATAATTTGAGTTGGCTACACAATATTAAACTTGTTTCTGGTTCTAAAGTACATTTGCCAAATGGTTTTAGCTCAAATATCACTGCCATTGGAGATCTCATTATATCTGATTCTATTACCTTGCAGAATGTTCTTTATCTCCCTGATTTCAAATACAATCTCATTTCAGTTTCTAAACTTACAAGGGATATGAACTGTTCTGCCATTTTTTCGTCCAACTCTTTTTTCCTGCAGGACCTCTCAAATGGGAAGGTCTTGGAGAGTGGTCTTGAGCGATCTGGACTCTATTTTTTTTACATCAACAAAACCAGAAACAAGTCATTAGCTCTTTCTGCAACCAACAATGATAAGATCATGCTTTGGCACAAACGTTTTGGACACTCTTCTTTTCAGAATTTGCATCATGTTGCTTCTTTAGACTATTTCAAGAATAAACATTCAGTTTTTCCTGATTGTACTATCTGTCCAATGGCCAAACTTGTTAGACCCTCTTTTCCCACATCTGAATCTAGAGCTGCTGGTATTTTTGATTTGATACATGCTGATGTATGGGGCCCTTACTCTACAGCTACACATGATAATAAACGTTTCTTCTTAACTTTGGTTGATGATCATTCTCGGATCACTTGGGTTTTCTTACTCAATTATAAATCTGATGTAGCTGTCTCTATTAGGAATTTTGTTGCCATGACTAAAACTCAATTTTCCAAAACCATCAAAATATTTAGAACAAATAATGGCGGTGAATTTATGAATGAGCAACTTGATTCCCTATTTCAAAAACATGGTATCATACATCAGCACAGCTGTACATATACTCCCCAGCAGAATGCTCGAGTTGAAAGGAAACACAGGCATTTATTAGAAGTTGCCCATGCTATAAAAATTCAGGCCTCTGTTCCCAATCAATTCTGGGGAGAATGTGTATTGACTGCCTGTTATCTTATCAATTTAACCCCCACTCGTATCCTAAATGGAAAGTCTCCTATGGAAATTTTTTCTGGCACTATCCCTAATATATCTCATTTAAGAGTCTTTGGTTGTCTATGCTTTGCAAAACAGTTGTTGGTGACAGATAAATTTGCCTCTAGAGCTATACCATCTGTTTTCTTTGGCTATTCCTCTACTCAGAAGGGTTATAAACTTTACAATTTGCATACTCAAACCTTCTTTGTTAGTAGGGATGTCAAATTCTTTGAAAGTATCTTTCCTTTTAAAGGAGGCAAATGTGATCTGTTGCCCCTGGATTGTGAACATCAACCTAATCCAGATGCTTATGATGAGAATTTTTTTGATCAGCATCCTATCTCTGAAGCACAGGAAGTCTTACATGATGATGCTGATTCTGTTAAGTCATCTTTGGATGCTTCTGAGTCCCAGGCTGGTGATGAACCTATTGAGGTTTCTGAAGCCCCTATATCAGCTAATATGATCATTATATTGAGCCTGAGGCTGTTCCCTTTGTTACTTCTAGAGTTTCTGGTCGTATTATTAGACCTCCAATATGGAGGAATGATTATGTATCCTCTTCTGGCACTTTATATCCAATCTCAGATTATGTTGATTACTCTCATATAGCTGACCATTATAATTGTTACTTGAGTGCAATTTCCAAGCTTGTAGAACCCACCACATATTCACAGGCCATTCAAGATGAACACTGGATCTCTGCAATGCAGGATGAAATATCTGCTCTTGAAAAAAATGGGACATGGGAATTAGTTCCCCTTCCACATGGTAAGTCTGCTATTGGGTGTAAGTGGGTATACAAACTTAAGTACAATGCAGATGGTAGTTTGGAAAGGTACAAAGCTAGGTTAGTTGCCAAGGGTTTTAAACAAAAATATGGTATAGATTTTTTTGAAACATTCTCTCCTGTGGTCAAGATGACCACAGTAAGAACAGTTTTGTCCTTGGCAGCTACACAATCCTGGCATTTGTATCAAATGGATGTATATAATGCTTTTCTTCAAGGTGATTTGTTTGAGGAAGTTTATATGTCTTTGCCTGAGGGTTTTCGTAGTCAGGGGGAGAATGTTGTTTGTAGACTACGAAAGTCCCTATATGGCCTAAAACAGGCTTCTAGGCAGTGGAACCTGAAACTTAATGAATCTCTTTTAGCTGCTGGTTACAATCAGTCCAAATATGATTATTCTCTTTTTACTAAGCATGATGGATCTGATATTGTTGTTCTTCTAGTGTATGTGGATGACCTCTTGATCACAGGAAACAGCAGAAAACTTGTTAGTGAGCTCAAGTCAGTCCTTGAGACTAATTTCAAGATGAAGGACTTGGGTGAACTCAAGTACTTTCTGGGCATTGAACTGGTTAGATCTGAGAAGGGCATCATTTTGTCCCAGCGTAAGTATGCCTTAGAACTTATATCTGACACTGGTCTTTCTGCTGGAAAAGTTTTCAACACTCCTATGGAATCTGATTTAAAATTGACCAGTGTCAAGATGACAAATTCTTAAAGGCTAATCTTGATGATCCACCCTTAAGTGATGTAACTTCTTATAGAAGTCTGATAGGGAAATTGCTATACTTAACTGTGACTAGGCCTGACATTTCATATTCAGTTCAAAATCTCAGTCAGTTTATGCAGGCTCCCAAACGTTCTCATTATAATGCAGCCTTGAGGGTGGTCAGGTATGTTAAGAGAGAGCCTGGAAAAGGGCTTTTCTTTCCTACAGGAGTTTCTCCCAACCTGATAGGATATTGTGATTCTGATTGGGGGGCTTGTGCAGAAACGCGCAGGTCTGTTTATGGGTATTGTATTAAGCTAGGTGGTGCTTTGATTTCCTGGAAAGTTAAAAAGGATAAAACTGTTTCATTGTCTTCTGCTGAATCTGAATATCGAAGTATTAGAAAGATTGTTGCTGAGATTGTTTGGCTTAGAGGGTTGTTAGGAGAACTTGGTTTTGCTCAGCATGATCCTTCCATTGTTTATTGTGATAGTAAAGCTGCCATCCAGATTGCTAGCAATCCCATTTTCCATGAAAGGACTAAACACATTGATATTGATTGTCATTTTTCTAGGGAAAAGGTTTTGGATGGTACAATTCATTTGGAATATATTAGAACTGATTCACAGGTTGTTGATGTTTTTACCAAGCCTCTGTCTTTGCAGCAACATAGTATTTTAGTTGACAGGTTAGGTATGAAGAATCCTTTTGTGTCAAGCAAAGTTCAGGAAGGGGAGGTGTGATTTGTTGGAGTGGTGTTCTGTTATCTGTTGAAGTTTCCAGATTGAGGGGGGGTTTTGGACCTGATTGGGCTGTGTGGCAATCTGCAAACTTCTCTTGGGCTTCTTCCTTGTTTTGTTTTCTTGGGCCATATTTGTGTGTTAGGCCTATTCTGTATTATTGGGTTTATTTGTAACTATTTGCTAAGTTTGTGGACAAGTTTCCTTTTTTTATGACTTTGGGGTTAAACCTTGATTCGCTCAGGGTTTTCCTAATATTTAAGGGGTGATTATCTGCCAGATGAAGGAATCAGATGAGATGATCCCCGCCAATGTTGTGTGATTCAGTTTCTAGGGTTTTCTAGTTTCCTTAAGTCAAAAGAAGAAAAGTAAGTAAAACTTTTCCTTGAAACTTGAAAGTCGTGATTGAGAGTGATAAAGAGCCAAAAATTAAATTATTATTGGTTTAAATGGAAGTGGAAGCGTTGCAGAACTAGCTCTAGTGTAAGTCATGGCGTTAAAGGGACAAGCAATAATGGAGTTATGTTATGGCAGTTAAGGTTCAGGCAAGAAGGTCAATCCTTGTAAGGGGGCGAAGTTGGTAAAAACCCTCATGAAGAGGAAACTACGGCCTAAGGGTTAATGTTTCATAAATAACTAGTTTATTCAGGTAAAAAAATAAGATTAGTTTTTTTTAATAACATGAATTTTTTTGGCATGTTTTAAAGTTAAAAATTGTTAGTTATGCCCAGGGCCGGCCCAAGAAAGACTGGAGCCAATTCGCACAGCTATTAGCAATCCTAGGCACCCATGACCATTCCACTCGTGTCAAGGAGCCATGATCACGCACCGTAGTGGTAGGTCTATTAACCCAGTATTCATCAAAATATTTCCGAATAACCTCAGTCGTTTGTAGTGGGTTAGGCATAATTACTTAAATTGATTATAATTAAGTTAACTTTATTACTAGCCCAAAAATAATAGAAAGTGGTTTCATTTTTTTTTGTGAACATAACATTTTTTTATTATTTATTGAAGTGGACTTACTTATATAATAGTATATATATGATACCTCTTTTTTGGGCCCAAAGCCCTAACTTTAGTTGCCTTACCCTTAGGCCGGCCCTGGTTATGCCACTTGTCACTATAGTACAAATTTAGAGTCATAAGTTATAAAATTGTCACATGTATCGTTGGCTAATTTAATCCTACATATTTATATTTCTTTAGATTAGATTCATTAAAGTTTCGGCTCATACAATAATGGTCTTTTGGCTACCTTAATCTTCAACGAGGGTCTTTTGGAGATTTCGCATTCCAATCCATTGTCTTTCCCGCTACCCGTACATATGAAGTCAACATGTTCTCAAATGCTATTATTTTTGTGAAGGCAAAGCTGCGATTTTTCCTCTGTTATTACCAATGATTTCTTTGAGTTTTACATGGTGAGCATAACCTGTTTGATGAAATGTCTAACAGAAGCTTATCCTCGTGGAACAAGTTAATCTCCAGCTATGTAATAGAGAAACGAAATGGGGCAGCTTTGGCCCAGTTTCTGAGGATGACAGCTGAGAATTCTCTCCCTGATGAGACGACATTTACTCTGGTTTTAAAAGCGTGCAAAGGGGATAATCTTGCATTCAACTTAGCCAAAGAGATTCATGCCAAAATTGTTTGTCATGGTTTTAGCTCTAACTCATTAGTCTCTAATTCCTTGATGAATATCTACTGTAAAAATGGGCTTGTTGATTCTGCTCAGAAGGTTTTCGATAGGGTTTACAAGAGGGACAGTGTCTCTTGGCTAGCAATGATCTCTGGACTCTCTCAAAACAGTCAGGAGGCAAAGGCTGCTCTTTTATTCTGCAAGATGCATACATCAGGAATGGTGCCTACACCTTATATTCTTTCTAGTGTTCTCAGTGCCATTGCCAAAGTCGGGGTGTTCAGACTCGGATGGCAAATTCATGGGTTGGCTTCAAAGTTTGGATTTTCCTCTCATACATTTGTTTGCAATAGCCTCGTCACATTTTATTGCCATGAGGGGCGTTGGATATCTGCAGAAGAAATCTTTCTCGAGATGCCATATCGAGATAGAGCTTCTTACAACTCACTTCTTTCAGGGCTCGCTCAGTGTGGATTCGCGGATAGAGCTCTAAGCTTGTTTCAGAAAATGCAGAATGACTGCTTGGAGCCAGATTTCATAACCACTGCAAGTCTCTTGAACATATGTGGGTCAATTAAAACTATTAACAGAGGAAGACAACTCCACTCTTATGCTCTGAAAGCAGGAATTCTATCAGAAACTGTCATCGAAGGTTCTCTTCTTGATTTGTACGTTAAATGTGGTGACATGGAAGCTGCCCGTGAGGTTTTCCAAGCTACCGATAAACAGAATGTTGTTTTGTGGAACATAATGCTTGTCGGCTATGGGCAATCAGATGACCTAATTGCTTCAGTTAATATGCTCAAGAAACTGAACATTGAAGGAATAATGCCTAATCAATATACATATTCAAGCATACTAAAAGCTTGTACAGCTGTTGGTACACTTAACCTCGGAGAGCAGATTCATTGTCATGTCGTCAAGTCTGGTTTTCAACATAACTTGTATGTTAATAGTGTGCTTATCGATATGTATGCGAAGAACGGAGAACTGGAAACTGCACGTGGCATCTTGAGTAGACTTGGGGAAGACGATGTGGTGGCTTGGACTTCTCTGATTGCAGGGTTCGTGCAGCACGATTTATTCGATGATGCTTTAGACATTTTCCATGAAATGCATGAACGAGGTATAAACCCAGATAACATTGGATTAGCGAGTGCAATCAGTGCCTGTGCAGGTAAAAGGGATCTAGATCGGGGCCGGCAGCTCCATGCACGATCCTGGGTCTGTGGCTATTCGCTGGATCTTTCTGTAGGAAATGCTCTAATTAGTCTTTACAGTGGATGTGGCAGAGCCCAGGAATCATATTCAGCATTTGACAATGTTGATGCTCAAGACAGCATTTCATGGAATGCTTTGATATCGGGATTCTCTCAATGTGGTTATCACGAGGAATCGCTGCAAGTTTTTGCAAGGATGCAGAAATTTGGGTTATGTCCAAATCTATATACCTTCTGTTCTGCTGCTAGTGCTGCTGCTAATATGGCAAATACAATAGTGGGGAAGCAGATTCATAGCTCGGTCATTAAAACAGGTTTCAGTTCTGAAACCGAGGTTTCAAACGTCTTGATTTCATTATATTCCAAGTGTGGCAGTATCAATGATGCTGAAATGGAGTTTAATGAAATGCATGATAATAAAAATGAAGTTTCTTGGAATGCGATGATCACGGGTTATTCTCAGCACGGACTCGGCGATGAAGCACTCAAACTTTTCAAGGAGATGATACGGTTCGGTGTGGGACCCAACCATGTGACCTTTGTGGGAGCTATAACAGCATGTAGCCATGTTGGTTTGGTCGAGCAAGGGCTAGAGTACTTCGAATCCATGAAAGAGTACGGGTTGGTTCCAAAACCCGAACATTATGCTTGTGTGGTTGATCTTCTAGGTCGGTCAGGTTATTTGGTCCGAGCGAAGAAGTTCATAGAGGAAATGCCAATAGAAGGAGATGCAATGATATGGAGGAGTCTGTTAAGTGCATGTGCAGTACATAAGAATGTTGAAATTGGAGAGTTTGCAGCTCATCGCCTCCAAGAGTTGGAACCCGAAGACTCTGCAACTTACGTTCTTAGATCGAATCTGTATGCAGTAACTGGGAGATGGAAACACAGGGACGAGACGAGGAAATTGATGAGGGATAAAGGAGTGAGGAAAGAAGCGGGTAAGAGCTGGATCGAGGTGAAGAGGTCGGTTCATGAATTTTTTGCAGGTGATAGACTGCACCCATTTGCAGATGAAATCTACAAAAGGGTTTCGGATCTTGATTCGAGGGCAGCAGAGAATGGTTATGTTGGAGAAGTGAATAGGCTTCGGAATGGTTATGAAATTGCAAATGTTCATAGTGAAAAGCTGGCTATTGCATTTGGAATTATGAGTCTGCCTGATTCCGTACCGATACGTGTGATTAAGAATCTTCGAATATGCAATGATTGTCATAGTTGGGTCAAGTTTGTATCCAAGGTATCAAATAGGAAAATTGTAGTGCGGGATGCATATAGGTTCCATCATTTTGATGATGGTGCTTGTTCGTGCAGAGATCATTGGTAATATATGTTATGGCTGGCCTAAGCAACTTGACTTCACTAATAAATGAGCCTCTTCTTAATCATGCATGTTTTCGCATTTAGAGCACTGCAATGTTTATTTTGATTTGTTTTGATTGAATTTATTATTATTGTTTTCTTCATGATAGAAACATCTGATTTCCGTCGTCGCCAACTAACCTCTCCATCTGCCTTCGTCTGCATGACCTGCGATTGAGTTAACCGCTGCGACCATAACAACACCACCATGGACGCATCGCCTCCGACCTCCATCGTGACCCACTCCAGCCACGTCTCTCTGCCGTCCGCTCCATATTCACAGGAGTCCACCCCAGCCATCATCCCTCTTGCTCTGTTGACCATCTCCCGTTCCGATCATGGCAGCACCACTGGCCGACGACGCCACCACGGTGGCTCTGCTCTTTACTAGCAGCCGCTCTGCATATCTCTGTTCCGACCCAGTTGCTGCATCAAGAGCAATTTTCATTCGTCACCGTCTTCCCTCGGGTATACTATATCTAAATATAATATATAGTATGTAATGTAAGTTATATATAGTATATAATACGTTTGATAGGGTTAATTACTAATAAACTGCATTAAGTTTGCCATGTTAAAATTTGGTGTCTGACGTTTAAAT
This sequence comes from Clarkia xantiana subsp. parviflora, assembly GCA_036873135.1. NCBI lineage: Eukaryota > Viridiplantae > Streptophyta > Magnoliopsida > Myrtales > Onagraceae > Clarkia > Clarkia xantiana. Next base: position 18,684,564 of record JAPTYO010000001.1, read on the forward strand.
TGAGTGTACAGTGTTTCATTTTGGTTGAAATTTGGTGTCTCGGTTTGATTAATTTAGAGAAGGCAATCCCGACGAAACTGACTGTCAAATTCGAGCTCCCATGCACGCTCCCTTCTCGTCACCTTACCGGAACCGTCACCTAAAAAACTGGCCTCATCCGCGCAAATTAATATCGCTCCGTTGTTGCTGAAAATCGCTCCTCACCACTCTCCTGGAAACATTTTCTTTTGGATGTTTAACTTTTGGGTGAAATTTGACGATTTTGTTTAAGGTAAAGAGTGATAGATTATAAGTGGGTGAGTGTGTTGATGAAAATGATTGAAAATTGAGAAAAATACACGCGGGGACACCAAATTTAAAAAAAATGAAACCTAGGACTGTTCATTTTAACATTTCAATCTTCAGAGACCGACTTTCAACATCTTCAGACGGATTATTAATAATTAACCCTAGATTTTAATTGGATTCCGTTTGACAATTTTAGTGCCTATAGGTTACCTTGTTTAGGAATTGTGATTTTGCTTAATGATATTAATTTATAGTAAAGAATTACTTTACCTAGGAATTTAATCATTTTTTATCATCTTTTCCAAAGTTGTGAATAAATTAGAGTAGTGGCAATTTGTTAAATGAGTACCGACAGAGCGAGATTAATTACATGCGTTTTAATTCGTAATAAAACCTCCGACCCAGAATCTCAGATCGTTGACCGATTTTAAATCTGGATGTTTAAATCGTTACTTCCTAGGTAATTTAGGTTTCTAGTTAGTCTAATAATAACTGGTGGAGACTCTTTCAAATCCATATTTTTCAAACATATCGCCAAAGGTTATAATTTTAGAGTGCGACAATTTGGCGACTCTGCTGGGAATTTTGAGGGTTCAGACTCAGTATATTCACTTATTGCCATATTTTTTTTTAAGTTTTTATATTTTTTATTGATTGTTCTAACTTTTTTTGTTTTTTTTTATACGTACAAAGTGTAGAGTTTACAGTAACTCTTAATTTTTTGTGGCATTGTTTGAATTTGCACACACCACTCTAGTATAATGTAAAAAACGCCTAAAATCCAAGGCGACAAGAAACCCTGGAGGTTTAATACAGTACGAATGGAGCGGCTGGGCCGTCGGTACGACTCCGAAAAACTTCATTCGCTCGTGAGGCTCTTGTGATCCCTACCATGGGGGGGTGAAGAAACGACCATGTCGAGAATCTATTAGTAGAACCTACCTTGTAGAGAAAAGTCAGACTTACCCATAGCATGTCATTTTTTATCCAACATTTTTTTTGTTAAAGGTTATTGTTGGATTACGGGGACGTAATACTACAGAATGCTAAACGTGTACTAGTAAGTAATCTAATTACGCAGCGGAATAATATACACATACATCAATAGCTTTCCTGCCCAAGAACGTTGTGGAGGGAGTTCTGATGCTCCGGTCGGAACCCGTGCAAGTTCTTCGTGAGAAGAAGTCCTACGCGGTATAAACTCCACAACAAATCATCTGATCGATTCTTCAACGGGGACAGAACCTCGGACTGATGTGCACCAAAAATCTCAACTAAGGATGAGAGGGTTTCTCTCAATTCCTTAATGGAGGGACTTATTAATTTGATTGATATGTTAAACCCCATAGGAGACCCCCTATTTATAGCATTAGTGGAGTGGACAAAAGTCCACTCCAACCAATGTGGTACATGGTTCGGCCGAACCATGCTAATTAAGGGGGAGGCCCAATTTTGGGCCTCCCATGTCAATTAGGGATTGGGTCTGGCCCAATTAACCTAATGTGACAATTACCTAATTAACTTAGGTAATTTTCTTAACATTGACGGGCTACCAATTACGGCGCCACGTCACCACATGCTAACAGCTCCCACTCGCCAGAATAGGAGGGTGCCTGTTAATGTATTATCATCCAATAGCATCAACATTTCAGTCTTCAGTCATTGTCTCCGTCTCCGAATAGTTCATACGAGGTTTGCCGTGCAACCGACGGATACGACGGGCATCGTGCTACTCGTCTGTTAAGAGTGTTGTAGCGTCCGTAGAACGTTGATTCCCTTTCGTAAATCAATCCTGTCAAAAATAAAATATGTACCGCACTGTAGCCTTGGTCAACTTATAATTCTCCAATTGCCAAGTTTTCCACATAGGAATACTTCTCTAGGACATCCGTACAAGTGTTCACAACCTTCAACTAATATCCGGTTGGTGGCCACCTAGTGAACACAAGAGTCAGTAAATTATAGGTGAACATGACCCAAGTTGAAGAAATATCTAGAGATTAATACTTAGTTTATTTGTCTAGATATTTCTAGGACCTAAGTTTCTAGATAGTTTCTAGGGGGTTCTTACTCTAGAGATTTCTAAAAGTCTAGAGATTTCTTTAGTCTCCTATAAATATGAGTGAAGTCATTTGTAGCAAGTAGGGAAAATAAACCACTACAACTAGATCCACCACCACAAGTTGTAAGAGTCTCCTATCATATTTAGAGTAATAAAGTTATACTTATACGAGTTCTTCTCTAATTGTTGAAGTACGGTCTTGGGCAAGTGCAAATCGGCACTTCGTTATTTTTACATGGTGTTAGGTTCCGAGTCTAGGGTCAACGGGCGGTCGACCTAAAGTCTCGTTCCTCACTGGAGATGTTGCGGATTCGATGCTCTCGGGTTGTGTCGTCCTAGCCTGTGTCTTTCTGTCCTTCGCTTCGCTTCTCTTCTCGCCCTGCAAGAGGGGCAATACCAGGCACAGAGAGGGGGGGGGGTGGTGCCTGATGAACCCTCTCCGATGCCTAAGTCAGTACGGTTTTTGTAGAGAGATAAAGCTAGAGAGATGTCAGAGCTAAATTATGCAACTTGCCAAGATGATCAAATGAATAGTGGAAGAGTTGTATTTATAGGCAACGGTGTCATTAAGGTGGCTTCATGACATCGTTAACCTTTAAACACAATTAATTATCATTTAAACACGTAATTAAGACCTTAGGGTACGGAAAAGGTTGGCGGAAATAAACCGAGTATGGGAGTCTAAAAGCGGTGTCGGGGCCCTTGGGGGGAAGGAAAATCCGACCCCCAAGGGTAGGGGTTGGGTGAGGCCACCCAACCCCTCCTAGGGGAGATCGGGTTGGTCCACCCGATCTCCCCTGGGTTGGTCCACCCGATCTCCCCTAGGGGAGGTCGGGTGTGGCCACCCGACCTCACCTAGGTGAGTCTAACTTGGTCCGGACGAGTATTTCGGCCTCGTCCGGACCGTTGGTCTTTCCGCGGGGTGTTCGGGTTGAAGTTTCGATTTGCAATCATTAACAGGGTGAACAAAATGAAACGATTCGGAAGTCAACGGGTTCAAATTGGGCGTATATCCATCACATGCCCCCGAGTCAACCAATGGCCTGACCCTTGATTGACTCTATTTTAGGATGGTATGACACGCGCAATTTGAAGCCGGGATTTTACCTTTTGTCGGAATGCTTACTTACCCATGGATGTGTGTCTCTGACTCTGCCCCCTGCCTTATAAGATAGAGGAATTGCAAACGTCAGAGTAGTACGGACACGTGTCCAAGCACGCGTCCGTCTGAGGTGGAAATAATAAATCTATCCTTACCATGGGCGTATACTTGAACAATACATACACACATGGGGATGCAATATGAATACAACTAAACGGATTTATACTTCAATTTCATGCCGGGATTTGTCTAAGTGGAGAAAAATTTAATTTTGGTCTAAAATTTTTCTAAGTATGGGATGCTTAAAAATATACCCATAGAATACTAACTGTGGTAGGTGTGAGTTTAACCACGGTTAATGGGAACTAGGGGTATCAGTTTTTAAATCTGACCCTTGAATTTTTCCTTCCTAAAAATCAACGGTGTCGATTTGGCGATTTTAGAAAAAACCCTATTCTCTTGTATTATAAAAGGGGTAAGTGATTACCTCACTCTCATTGTCCTTTTTCCTTTCCCTTTTCTTTTAGTCGGTTATGATCCTTGGTTTGATTCGTTTCTTGGGACGCGTGTCGTATTGAGGTACGTGCCTTTTGCTTTGTGTAAGTGTTGTTTTTGGGAGACATAATCCCGTCTCTCCCTCGGTTGTTTCTTTACTTGTCTCGTTTTTGATTTGTGGGTCTTCATGGTGATATAGTCCTGTTTGGTTCATCCTCTTTTGATCTTCTTGCCCCCGTATTTCTGCTTGCTGGCGTGTGGTGTTTTCTATACTGAGATTATGATTATCTCCCTTTGCCCCCTGCCTCTGCTTGTTGGCCAGTGGGGTCTCTCTATGCTGGGGGTTATAACTATCTCCCCTTGCTCCCTGCCTCTGCTTATTGGCCCGTGGGGTCTCTTTGTACTGGGGGTTATAACTATCCCCCCTTGCCCCCGGCCCCTGCTTGTTGGCCTGTGGGGTCTTCCCATGTCATCTTTCTATTCTTACATTTTGGCTTTGTATTCGTCGTTTTAGGAAAATGAGTTTTATCTTATGTCCACTGTCCGCTTTCTGTTTTCCTTGGGCTAAGCTTGCGTTTTTTCGATCAGCAGAACTCCCCGGTGATTGATGAGGAGTAAGAGGCCAGTACGGGTGGGAGTAGTTAACTCCGGGACCGGACCTTCGATTGCAAAAAGATCGGTTTTTTATGGTGCGGGGAGGTGTCCTCTTATTGGAGGTAAGGGCGGTGGTGATGTTAGGGTACCATCTTCTTTCTATATTGATGCCCCCCAATCGAGGGTTCGGGAGCCATCTTTTCCTTCTTCCTTGCTTGGTAAGTCCTCGAATGTCTGAGTTTCTTTAGTGTATATTGGTGTTTACTCCGTATCTTGCTGTAGGTAGACTTCGTCTTCCGCGTCTGAGTCGAAAGGAACTGTCTCGTCCTCATGTTGATGGGATTGTTGGGTCTGAGTGGGCGCCTTACTATGGGTGTGGGGCTCGTTTTGACAATCAATCTACTTTACAAACTCCTGAGGTTGGAGTTCGTGTTCTGCAGTCTGCTGTTCCTCCTGCCGATCGTGTGCCCCCTTCTAAAGGGTCGGAGGCAGCTTATGAATTGGCTCATGATGTGTTGGCTCGCTATGCTTCTGTAACTTTTCTTAGCCGTGTTTACCCTTTAGGACATTTCATTTTTGCTTTATATGTCTCATCCTTTGTTTTTGTCGCAGGGTATTGCCGACCTTGTTAATTATCCACCCTTGTTATTGATCTTGCTGAGGAGAGAAAGGTGCACGAGGACACTTGTGTCTCCCTTAACTCCAAGCTTATTAGTTGTTTGGAGCATAGTCGTATCACAGATTTGCAGTGCCGAGATTTGGAGGGTCGTATTGCCCTTCTCAAGGAAGAGGTTGAGGCCTTGAGACAAAGGTCTTATCGCGATGAAGTACTTCGGGCTGCTGAGTTGGTGTCCCTTGAGGAGATGTTTCGTGTGGAGGCGAAAGGGTGTGCTATCGCTGAGTATAAGGCTTCCTCCTCTTATCAGGCTGCTATTGATGTTCGCTGCTCTGTGACTAAGCGTATTTCTTTAAAGGCGATTCTCGAGCGTATGTACATGATTGCTCCTGACTTTCCTTTTTCTCAGCTTGGTGATTTGTCTGACTTCGCTGTTAGGCATATTGCTAAGATGAGGAAGTAGTACACCTATCTCTTGTGGTGGTCTCGCGAGTTTGTGGATTGAGGTTCTTCTTAGAGTTTGAAACTCCACCTTTCCTAGTTTTGCCATCTTTGTTTGATACACTTGTCTTTACTCATGGTATATATGGCAGGGTGATTATCTTTCTTCTCATGATATCTCCCTGTGCCTTAGTGTGTAGTTCTTTGGTTATGGACCCTTCCCTTGGCGTGTTTCCTTTACTTATCCTTCTTTTGTGTTTTCCTTCATGCCATACCTGCTATTTCATCAAGAAAAAACATTATGTGTTCTTCATACCACTTTACTTTGAAATCACTTTCTCATGGGATCCTTCTTAGTATGGTGCGATGATCTCTTCTGATACCCTTTGAATGGTATGTGTGGTACTGCTAGACCAAAGATACGCTCTTGGTGGGCGTTGAATACTGTTCACGAGATACGCTCCCGGAGGGCACCAGTAGTTAGACCAAAGATACGCTCTAGGTGGGCGTTGAAACTGTTCACGAGATACGCTCCCGGAGGGCACCAGTAGTTAGACCAAAGATACGCTCTAGGTGGGCGTTGAAACTGTTCACGAGATACGCTCCCGGAGGGCACCAGTAGTTAGACCAAAGATACGCTCTAGGTGGGCGTTGAAACTGTTCACGAGATACGCTCCCGGAGGGCACCAGTAGTTAGACCAAAGATACGCTCTAGGTGGGCGTTGAAACTGTTCACGAGATACGCTCCCGGAGGGCACCAGTAGTTAGACCAAAGATACGCTCTAGGTGGGCGTTGAAACTGTTCACGAGATACGCTCCCGGACGGCACCAGTAGTTAGACCAAAGATACGCTCTAGGTGGGCGTTGAAACTGTTCACGAGATACGCTCCCGGAGGGCACCAGTAGTTAGACCAAAGATACGCTCTAGGTGGGCGTTGAAACTGTTCACGAGATACGCTCCCGGAGGGCACCAGTAGTTAGACCAAAGATACGCTCTAGGTGGGCGTTGAAACTGTTCACGAGATACGCTCCCGGAGGGCACCAGTAGTTAGACCAAAGATACGCTCTAGGTGGGCGTTGAAACTGTTCACGAGATACGCTCCCGGAGGGCGTCGAAACTGTTCACGAGATACGCTCCCGGAGGGCACCAGTAGTTAGACCAAAGATACGCTCTAGGTGGGCGTCGAAGCTGGTAGTTTGAAATCTACCTCAAGATACGCTCTTGGGGGCGTCGAATCTGGTAGTTTGAAATCTACCTCAAGATACGCTCTTGGGGGCGTCGAATCTGGTAGGTTGCAAATCTACCTCAAGATACGCTCCTGGGGGCGTCGAAGGTCGTAGTTTTAGAAACTACTCTCAAGATACGCTCTTGGGGGCGTCGAAATTCGTAGTTTTTGGAAACCACTCTCAAGATACGCTCTTGGTGCGTCGAAGGTCGTAGTATAGAAACTACTCTCAAGATACGCTCTTGGGGGCGTCGAAGGTCGTAGTATGAATACTACTCTCAAGATACGCTCTTGGGGGCGTCGAGGGTCGTAGTATGAAAACTACTCACAAGATACGCTCTTGGGGGCGTCGAAGGTCGTAGTATAAAAACTACTCTCAAGATACGCTCTTGAGGGCGTCGAATCTGTTCGCGGGATAGGCTCCCGGAGGGCACAGGGTTCGTAGTTTTTAGAACTACTCTCAAGATACGCTCTTGGTGGCGTTGAAGGTGTTGTTGACTTGACGTCATATCTGTGTAAGGATAACTCAATGATTATATCATCTCCTTCTTTAAAAAATACTTTTGAGTAATTTCTACTTCTTTAAGAGCATTCATGTTTTTTTTGTACACATGGGGTGCCTTGGGGGGATCAAGACACCCTTTGGAGGAAATCAAGGATAGTGTAGAGTTGGAGTAACTTCTTGAGTTCTCCTTCTCAAAAGTTGTTTTTGAAAATTTAAACAATTATATGTAATGACTTGAAGTAACTTCAAGGATATGGTCTTTTGCTTGTGCTGTCTTCTTAGACGTAGTACTTCTTTAGGTGTTCCCCACTGAAGGTGTTTGTGGAGATATACCCATCCCCATCCTCTAGGCGGTAGGCATTTGCGTATGGAACTGATGCTATCTTATACGGTCCTTCCCATTTTGGAGATAATTTTCTGACTTGGTCTAAATGTGAGAACTCGTTCTTTCTGAGCACTAGTTCTCCTATGTGGAATTGCCTCTCCTTGACTTGGCGGTTGTAATATCTTGCGGATACAAGACGCATTCGTGCCTGTGCTTCTTCTGAATTCCATCTTTTATCCTCCACCATGTCTAAGTCTAAGAGCCTTGCTTTGTTGTTCTCATGCTCTTCAAAGTACGTGGTTCTTAGTGATGATACCGCCATTTCTGCTGGTGCCACCGCTTCGGTCCCGTATACCAGGCCAAATGGTGTTTCTCCTGTGGCTATCTTTGGTGTTGTCCGCACTGCCCATAGAACATTTTCCAGCTCATCTACCCAACTTCCCTTGGTAGCATGGAGTCGTTTCTTTAGGCCGTCTAGTACTATTTTATTTGCCGACTCTATTTGCCCATTTGTTTGAGGGTGCTTTACTGATGCGAAGCGGTGCTCTATATTCAGCCTTTTGCAATACCATTGCAGTTTCTTGCTCTTGAATTGTGGGCCATTATCACTTATTATTGCCTTTGGGACTCCGTACCTCGAGACAATGTGAGATTGAATGAAGTTAACGACTTGCTCGTCTGTTGTCTTTCCCATTGCCTTTGCTTCTCTATCCATTTGGAGAAGTAGTCTATTGCTACTATTATGTAAGTTTTCTGCCCTTTTGTTCTTGGTAGGGGGCCTATCAGATCGATCCCCCACTGTGCGAAAGGCCAAGCTCCCGAGATGGAACTTAGCTTTGCTGCTGGGGCTATTATATTTCTGGAGTACCTTTGGCAGTGATCACATTTTTGCACCAAGTCTGCTGCTTCTTTGCTCATTGATGGCCAATAGTATCCTAGGTTGTAGACCTTCCGGATTATTGATCGTGCTCCTTCATGGCACCCCGCATCTCCTTCATGGAGTTCTGCAAGTACTCTCTCTGTTTCTGGGTATGTTATGCATTTGAGGAAGGGTGTGGAGTACCCTTTCTTGTAGAGTTCATTATCCATCACTGCATAATTTCTAGCCATCCTTTCGATCTTGACTGCCTCTACTTTATCCTTTGGGAGTTTTCCTTCCATGATGTATTGACGCATTGGGGTCATCCAGGCTTCTGCTTCATCTATTACTAGAACCTCCACTTGTTCTATCACTGATTGCATTCTTTGCTCTACAAAGTGAACCTCTTTGCCTGCTTCTACCCCTAGGGCTAGTTTGCTTAAGGCGTCCGCCTCTTGGTTTTGTTCTCTTGGGACTGACTCAATGTCGAAGCTTTGGAAGCTCTTTATTAGGTCCCTGGCTTGTTGTAAGTACTTCTGCATGTTTTCAGACTTTGCAGTGTAGATTCCTTTCACTTGATTGACAACTAGTTGAGAATCGCACTTAGCTCTTAGGTGCTTTGCCCCTACTCCTTTGGCTATTCTCAAGCCTGTTATCAGCGCTTCGTATTCAGCCTCATTGTTCGTTGCCTTAAAGGTAAGTGCCATGGCATAGCGCAGAGGTGTATCGCTATTTGGTGGGTATAGTAGGAGGCCTGCACCTGAACCTCCCCCGTTGGATGACCCATCAGTATGCATCTTCCATAACTCTTCTGGTTGTTTCTCCTGACTACTGCTCGCCTCCCTTGTATTTTTGATTTCTTCCAAGTCTTCATCTGGATTAATTTCGGTGAATTCGACAATAAAATCTGCTAGAGCCTGCCCTTTTATAGCTGTTCTGGGGGCAAAGTGAATACGAAACTCACTTAACTCAATTGCCCACTTGGTCAGTCTCCCCGATGTGTCTGGTCTTTGGAGGAGGTGTTTCAATGGTTGGTCTGTGAGGACTGTTACTTCATGCCCATGAAAATACGGTCTCAACTTTCTTGCTGATATAATCAGTGCATAGAGGTACTTTTCTATTGGCAAGTAGTTGATCTCATACTTTGCCAATGTTTTGCTTACGAAGTATACCGGCAATTGTGCAGCGTTTTCTTCTTTTATTAGCACTGAGCTTACTGCCACGTTGCTCACGGAGATGTAGAGGTAGATGGGCTCCCCTGGTGTAGGCTTTGCTAGGGGTGGTAGTGTCTTTAGATGTTGTTTGAGCTGTTGAAAGGCTTCTTCACATCTTGGTGTCCATTCGAATTTCTTGTTTGCCCTTAGTACCTCAAAGAAGGGTAATGCTTTGTCTCCTATTTTGGATAGGAATCTGTTAAGAGCTGCCAACCTCCCGTTCAGTCGTTGAACCTCTTTGTGCTTCGTAGGTGACTGCATTTCTTCAATTGCCTGTAGTTTTTCGGGGTTTACCTCTATGCCCCGCTGACTTACCATGAAGCCTAAAAACTTCCCTGATTGTACCCCAAATGCACATTTTTTCGGGTTTAGGCGGACTTGGTATTGCCTCATTCTCTCAAACGTTGAGCGAAGGTTCTCCACATGGTCTTTCTTCTCTTTGGATTTGACGATCATGTCGTCTACATATGCCTCCATTGTCTTTCCTATCATGTCCCCGAAGATTTTGTTGACCATTCTTTGGTATGTCGCTCCAGCATTTATGAGTCCGAAAGGCATCACCGTGTAATGGTATATCTCGCTATCAGCGTAGAATGCTGTGTGAGGGGCGTCCTCAGGGGCCATTTTTTATTTGGTTATATCCTGAGTATGCATCCATGAAGCTCATTAGTTGGTGAGTACCAGTGGCATAACACCCGGAAGCCCACCCAGATACGGATAGCACTAGGAGCAAGGTTCACAGGGGAGATCCTAAAGAAACTACTCAATTCTACAAGATCATCGCAATAAGGCAGCCGCAATCCAAATCGAATCTGGGAAGGGTAAACAACGACCTTCCCCCTGGGAGGCTCTGTCACCGTCTGGCGGGTATTCCCCAAGGAGGGGAGGAAAGGATATAGAGGCTCATCTAAGGGGCAGATATCACCTAAAGTAACGTGCTCGTTATAATCAGACCTAGTCAGGTGGTTCTCCGACAAAGCAGCGAGACCTAAGTCAAAGGTAGCAGGAAATCCCAAAGTTCGAATCAGGCTCCGACTAACACCCCGGCTCAGATTTCGACACTAAGCTAATGACAGTAAAGGAAGTAATGCAACGAATAGAAAAGAGAAGAGAAACTTACTCATCCTTCGAAGGATGTAACGCCTTTGCAGAGTTTGCGTGCGGGGACACCACCAAGAATACAGTACCTGCCACGGCATGACAGGTGTCAAAACAAGAAAATTTCCGAAAAAACCGAGAGTACCCTGGTACTCGACCAACGAAAACCAAAGATTCGAAAGCATCCAACAAAGGCAACAAACACGCACCAAGGACACTACGGCAACCAAATCGGACAATTTTGTTCGAACCGAGAATCAGTTCTCGGGCAAAATTACAACTACGCCTTTCGATGAAAGCCAACACACAAATGACGCCTCGACATCAAATTTAAAACGGAAATAGTTCAATCGGACAAAAAAACTATCTCCGGACGACCGGTCAAAAAATTTCCCCCAAATCCGCGGCTATCTACGGCAATCACATATTCAATCAAGCATCGGCAATCGAATATCGGCAATTCAAAAATCAACATTTTACACGGTAACGGGAAGGAAAAGAGTGGACCTTCAGAAAACCCGACCCGATGTGATAAACGGGTCCGGAATTCAAATTTTGGGGTTGCCGAAAATCAGCCCCTCGCCGGAGCTTCGATCTCGTCGTCGCCGGAGCCGAGCTGCGCCTATTCCCACCTGTCCCGCCGCCGTGGCCGTCCGTCGAAGTCACAGGAGCCTTCGCCGTCCGTCGAAGTCGCAGGAGCCTTCGCCGTCGTCTCAGTCGCCCTCCGCGCCGCCGCTGGCTGAGTCGCCGCCCCGATCAGCTGCCGCCGCGTCGCCGGGAGCTGCTGCCGTCGCCTTAGGATCGTGCCGCCGTGTCCGTGCTGGCCGGAATTCCTGGTCCCCCACCAGAATTTTGGCCGGCCCCCCTCCCTTGGTGTGCAAAAATTCCTCCCTTGGTCTCCAAGTGTGAGGAAAAAGGAAAAAAGATGACAATGGTGGCTAAGTGAGGTAATTTCTTTACTCCTCTATATATTTGAAAAGGTGTAGGGTTTTTTAAAGTGACATAATCACAACCCTCCATTTAAAATTAGATGAGATCTAAGGGTTAAAGGAAAACTATCATCTTTACCTCCCTTAGACTATGGTTGGGCATATCTCCACTCAAGTTAACATCCCATGGGTTTATTTTTAAGCATCCCATACTTAGAAAAATTTTAGACCAAAATTAAATTTTTCTCCACTTAGAAAAATCCCGTCATAAAATTGAAGTATGAATCGCTTAGCTGTATTCATAGTGCATCCCCATGTGTGTATGTATTGTTCAAGTGTACGCCCATGGCAAGGATAGATTTATTATTTCCACCTTAGACGGACGCGTGCTTGGACACGTGTCCGTGCTACTCTAACGTTTGCAATTCCTCTATCTTATAAGGCAGGGGGCAGAGTCAGAGACACACATCCATGGGTAAGTAAGCATTCTGACAAAAGGTAAAATCCCGGCTTCAAATTGCGCGTGTCATACCATCCTAAAATAGAGTCAATCAAGGGTCAGGCCATTGGTTGACTCGGGGGCAAGTGATGGATATACGCCCAATTTGAACCCGTTGACTTCCGAATCGTTTCATTTTGTTCACCCCGTTAATGATTGCAAATCGAAACTTCAACCCGAACACCCCGCGGAAACACCAACGGTCCCGACGAGGCCGAAATACTCGTCCGGACCAAGTTAGACTCACCTAGGTGAGGTCGGGTGGCCACACCCGACCTCCCCTAGGGGAGATCGGGTCAGCCTACCCGATCTCCCCTAGGGAAGATCGGGTGGACCAACCCGAACTCCCCTAGGGGAGATCGGGTTGGCCAACCCTATCTCCCCTAGGAGGGGTTGGGTGGCCTCACCCAACCCCTACCCTTGGGGGTCGGATTTTCCCCCCAAGGGCCCCGACACCACTTTTAGACTCCCATACTCGGTTTATTTCTGCCAACCTTCTCCGTACCCTAAGGTCTTAATTACGTGTTTAAAGGATAATTAATTATGTTTAAAGGTTAACGATGTCATTAAGCCACCTTAATGACACCGTTGCCTATAAATACAACTCTTCCACTATTCATTTGATCATCTTGGCAAGTTGCATAATTTAGCTCTGACATCTCTCTAGCTTTATCTCTCTACAAAAACCGTACTGACTTAGGCATCGGAGAGGGTTCATCAGGCACCACCCCCCCCCCCCCCTCTGTGCCTGGTATTGCCCCTCTTGCAGGGTGAGAAGAGAAGCGAAGCGAAGGACAGAAAGACACAGGCTAGGACGACACAACCTGAGAGCACCGAATCCGCAACATCTCCAGTGAGGAACGAGACTTAGGTCGACCGCCCGTTGACCCTAGACTTGGAACCTAACACATGGTATCAGAGCCACATTAGCGGTAACACGGAGAGATTCAAGATCGAGATTGAAGAACTCGGGAACTCTAAATATGGATGATGTCGGTCGCGTGATTGGACAAGGAATGGAGCTACTAAACTCGTCCAATTACCGGATTTGGAAGTCCTGCATGGAGTCGTATCTCGTGAGCGAAGACTTGTGGGACGTCGTTGGAGGCAGTGATGCAACCGCCCCAGAGGATACCGCCAGAAACGGTGAAGAGATCAAGCGCTGGAAGCGGAGGAATGCCAGGGCGGAGTTTGCCTTGAAGAGGTCGATATCGTCAGCAGTGTTTGAGAATATCTCACGATGCACCTCTGCAAGTTCGATCTGGAAGACGCTAGATCAGCTATATAATAAGAAGAACGAGGCGCGGTTACAGATGTTGGAGACAGATATGGCGAATGCGAAACATGGCGAGTCTTCGATTTCACAATTCTTTCTAGGTGAAGAATTTGTGTTCGGAAATTAATCTACTCAACCAGAGGAGCCAATTTCGGAAGCGGGGATAAAACAGTCCATTATTCGGGGATTACGTCCCGAGTATATACCGTTTGTTACGTCGATTGAAGGACGAGTTCAACAACCATCCATGGAGGAGTTTGAGAACCTTCTAGCTTCGCAGGAGTCGCTGGCTAAGAAAATGGCCGGAGTAAAGCTGGAGGAAGATCAGTGCGCGCTCATGGCTCAGATGAAGGAGAATGACGCCAGGAAAAAGGTTGGTGGGAATGCGGAGTCGTCTCGTAGAAAGATTTCAAATGTTATTTGTGTGGGAAGCCTGGAGATCTGAAGAGAAATTATCGGACCAAACTGAAGGAGAGTAACATGGTGGAGTATAAGACCTCAACTGAAGATGAAGAGTGGACTAAATGTTTCCTAGCCAAGACCACTCCCACGTGTGCATTTGTAGCTCGAGACTCGTGAAAGGAGTGGATTGTAGATTCTGGTTGCGGTCATCATCTTACTGGAGATGAACATCAGTTATTCACTTTTCGTCCTCATGGAGGAGAGGAGGTTATAGTCACAGTGGATGACAATGTTCACCATGTTGAGAAAGAATGTACTGTTTTCATCAAGAGTAGCGGAGGAACATCGATTAAGCTCGATAACGTTTATCATGTTCCGGGTATGAAGAAAAATCTCTTTTCAGTGGCAAATACAGTCGAATCAGGTATGTACGTTTTATTTGGTCCGAATGACGTGAAGTTTCTCAAGAATGTTGAGATGATCAAGGCAGATGTAGTTCACATCGGTGAGCGAGTAGACGACATGTTCGTGACACCGGCTTCAAGTAAGAAAACTTCTTCAAAGAAGGTTCATGAAAAAAGGGGGAGTTCGAATCCTCACGGAGACGTCCATGGAGGGGCTGATGATAAACAAGTGGTGAAGAAAGGATCGAGAAGATCGGTCACTAAGCATGTTCGTGGTCGGGATAAAAATCACATATGCGCTTATTCTTGTTTCCTTGCAAGTCCGACAATTGAGAACCGACAATTGTCTCAAGATGAAGATAACAAAGATTTAGACTTGGAGATGTCTAAAGGAGTTGAAGATGTGCTGCCGACGATGGGAAACAAGTGTCGACAAGTTACTTTGTCGCCGACTAAGAGTTCAGTCCTCGATCAAGGAGGAAGTGCTTCAAAGCCAGAAGAGATCAACAAAAGAAGCCATTCTTTGTCGATTAAAGGTGGAGCGGACAATGTAAGAAAAATGAAGACCTCGAGAAGCGAAAGATGTAAAAGTGCGAAGATTCATCGAGGTAGAAAATTCGAGTTGCGAAATGAAAGCTCTACCGGATTTAATGAGAAGAGAAGACTTTATAGAGGCGGAAAAGTACGACTGAAGAATCAAGAACGACATAGATCTGAAGGCAACATTGACAAGAAGAAACATGAAGGAAAGTCAACGTTGAGGGGGAGTGTTAAGAATCAACATTGACTTACCTTCATGGGCTAATATGAACATAAGTTCATGGGTCAATATTAACTTAAGCTTCATGGGCCAAGTGTTGAAGACTTGAGCTTGACCCAAGTTGAAGAAATATCTAGAGATTAATACTTAGTTTATTTGTCTAGATATTTCTAGTACCTAAGTTTCTAGATAGTTTTTAGGGGTTCTTACTCTAGAGATTTCTAAGAGTCTAGAGATTTCTTTAGTCTCCTATAAATAGGAGTGGAGTCATTTGTAGCTAGTAGGGAAAATAAACCACCACAACTAGATCCACCACCACAAGTTGTAAGAGTCTCCTATCATATTTAGAGTAATAAAGTTATACTTATACGAGTTTTCTCTAGTTGTTGAAGTACGGTCTTGGGCAAGTGCAAATCGGTACTTCGTTATTTTTACAAATATACTATTTATTTAATATATTTATTTCTTTCACCTCTTTTGGTAACGATATAGATAATGCATTATCATAGGCGTATGCAGGTTGAAATGCATCATAGCTAATGTATAAAACTGAGTTGCACCAAGAGTGTCAATTCATACAATAGTGTGTATGATACTACCGATTGTGGAAAATCTATTGTTCTTCCTGGATATTAGTTAAATAGTATTAATATTTACTTATTTATTATTACATTTCTTAGTAACACATAAATTCAATATTAAATTCACTGCCGCATGTGCAAACTTCGCTAGTAAAACTAAAAATTAAGGAGATAATTGCATACATTACACTTATTGTATATCTAACAAGAACTTAGAATAAATGCCGATGTGTGTCATTACAATTGGTCTTTATTTTTTCCGAAAAAATGGCAGCCCATTATGAAAATATTTTCCATAATCGGAGTGAAGCGTTGGTTGTGAAATATTTTCCATTTATAAGCCTTAAATAATTATTTACCAACAATAGAAGTCTTGATTTTTAGACGAAAAAAAAACATTCATTGTTTGTTTTATCTTTGTATATTTTGAAGTTTATTATCTTGAATTTGTGCCAAGCGGTAACGGCACGGAGGTCGATTGGAAATTTGGGTCGTCATCTAAGCCTGACATTTTGCTGCATGGTCTCTTCATTCAAATCCGCCTTAGTTCATGAACATAAGATAGTAGAATAATTAATGGGTCACGCCGCTGCTCAAGGACGCATGAAACTACAGCGTATGAACGGAGAAGGCGTGTCGTTTGGGTTGCTGGAGCGAATGAACTGGGTTAGCTCTGACTTGAAATCGACCCGCCTCGCAAAACCCAGTTCTGGGGGTTGCTGTATTTGGTCCTCTTCCTCTTTATCCAGAAAACCCAGTGTGGCAACCGGCTTCAGTTCGCGCTTGGAAAGTCTCGAGGATTACGACTATGACTTTGAGTTTGAAGACGACCAACTCTCTAGCTTTAGAGGTCTGGTCTTGGACGTGGCTTACAGGTTTGTCAGAGTTGATAGCGCCCAACCTTTGATGGCAATTGAATTTTTTTTACTTTTTGTTTGCTGAGTGGACTGTGATTGAATGGATATGTTTTACATTTTGCTTCAGGCCAGTGAATGTTGTCTGCTGGAGACGTGCTATATGCTTGGAGTTCACGGAGAAGGTGCAAATTCAAATTTTGTTGTCATTTGGGTGCAACTGATTTTTCTATATATAGGTGTCACCGAGGGCTAGTTAGTAAGTTTAGACTGTTTTATGTTCCAACTGGATATTTTTTCATGAAAATAGTAGAGTGTCTTATCTTAACACGGTTATATAGAAACTCTGAATAGGTTCATTAGTTGAATAGTAGCTGTTTTTTTTAAAAAAAAGTTAAGCTAACACATTTCAAAAGCAAATCTCTTACTAATGAGTAGAGATTTCTTCTTCTTCATGTGGTGAAAATGTCTGCCTATGATTGATATTCTCTATATAACAGGCAGATGTGCTGGAGTATTATGACCAGACTGTGAATTCAGCAAGTGGAGATCGGTTCTATATACCTGCTGTTCTAAGGGTATGATATAAATTGTTTTTTTTTTTTTCTTTTCTAATGTAATTAATTAGGTTAGTTGTCCAGTTTATACCTCTAGAGTTTTCTTTAATGTGCATTTATTTTTACTGGTAATGCTTTATTGTATCTTAGCATTGTTTCGAGTCATGCTTTATTGTATATTGAAATGCAGGTGCCTCATTTGCTGCAAGTAGTAAAAAGAAGAAGAGTAAAGCATAGCTTAACTCGTAAAAATATATTGTCTCGAGACAAGTATTCGTGTCAGTAAGTATTTTCCTTCCTTCTTTCCTTCCCTCCGTAGTCCGTACTATCTTCACTTGTTGTAACTAAGCAACCTGGATTGATTTAGGTGGATCAGATATTTACTTAAGGTTAAGCTCTTCAATCTTCCAGTAGGCAGAGGGAGATATATATATATAAGCATTCAAATATTAAGTTAGTATCCATATGAGTTTTGGCTTTGTTGGTTGGGTAGGGATTGGGTGTGATTTGGGATAGTATTTGTTTGGTTTTCAGGTATTGTGATTCAAAGGAGGAGAGTTTGACGATTGATCATATCCTTCCAATTGCACAAGGAGGGAAATGGGAATGGGAAAATTTGGTGAGATAACCAACTCCCTCCCTCCTCCTTTTTGATATGTATATATATATATATGTATGAAGGAAGGGTAATTGGATGAAGAAGATTATGCGTTTTGGGTGGCAGGTGACGGCGTGTGCGAGATGTAACTCAAAGAAAGGTCAGAAAAGCTTGGAGGAAACCAATATGAAGCTCCTTAATTTGCCTAAGGTATGTCGGTCAATATGATGCAGTAAGGAAACTAGCAGTATATAGGTTAAGAACCTATAAACTGTCTGATGTTTGCTTTATGTGAGATTTTGGTGTCTGGACTTTAAATTGTTGATATTGGCTATTTGAAGTTTCAACTTTGTTGAAATTTGGTTTTCCGTCTATTTTTTATGTCAAATTTGACAGAATGGTGTGAAAAATCGAAAATGCCCCTGATACTTTCATGTTTACTCCGGCCGGCCACCACCCTACTAGAGGCAATTTTGTGATTTATTTTTTTATTGGGTTAACAGCAAATTTGGACGAAGACAACAAATTTTAACAAAGTTGAAATTTCAGACAGTCAATATTAACAATTTAAACTTCAGACACAAAAATCTCACATAGGGCAAATTTCAGTCAGTTTTACAAGTTCTTAACCTAGTATATATAGAGAAGAAGAGGAGTAATATATGTCGAACAGTGGTGGTTGTACAGGTTCCTAAAGATTATAGCATAGTTGCGATTCCACTGAATAATGCAGCAGTAAGGATGTTGAGATTGAACAAGGAGGACACACCTCTACAATGGCGTCACTACTTACCACACTTCAACAACAAAATGACATCTTAGTAGTTATTGTGTGTTATTTCCTCTACCAACACTACTTCCTTAGTGGAACTGATTACACTTTTACTTGGTTTGGTGATTGGGCAGTTTGAATTGTATGTAATAACACAATTGATGGTTTGCTGGTGAAGAAGCCAGCCATCGTCTTGTCTGGTCTGCTGGTTATAATGTGATGGGTTAAGATCACATTAGGGGTCTTAGGGGTCTGAATGTGTCCATGTTGTCAAAAGGGGTCTGAATTGAAAAATGATATTATTATGGCCTGAACTTTGAGTTATGTTTATATGAAAGGTCTCCGTCTACTTTTTCTGTTAAAAGTGACGGAAAGTGGTCACATGTTTGGCATGTGACCGAAAATAAACTGAAAACCCGAAAATGCCCTCCGACCAAAGTGTGCCCCTCACATGCACGGCCTAAAAAGACGAAAATACCCTTTAAGCCACCACGGCTCCGGCGACCACCACCACCACACCGACTCCGGCAACCACCACCCAGCTTCGACGACCACCACCCCGACTCCAGCAACCGCAAAAAAAGCTCTGATCGGAGCCAAAAAGCTCTGATCGGAGCTCTGTGGCTCCGATCGGGGCCACAAAGCTCCAGATCAGAGCTCTCTGTGGCACCGATCGGGGCCACAGAAAGCGCCACAGAGAGCTCCGATCTGGAGCCCTGTGGCCCCGATCGGTGCCACAGAGCTCCGACCGAATCTTTTTGGCTCCGATCGGAGCTTTTTTTGGCTCCGATTGGAGCTTTTTTTGCGGTCGTCGGAGTCGGGTGGTGGTCGCCGGAGCTGGGTGGTGGTCGCCGGAGCTGGGTGGTGGTCACTGGAGCCCGGTGGTGGTTTCCGGAGTCGGGGTGGTGGCCGGAGTCGTGGTGGCCTTAAGGGCATAATTAGTGTGCAGGGGTATTTTAGACATTTCACATTTCATTAATTAAACTGATAAATTGTATAATAATTGCAAAAGGGTAATTCTGTCATTTCACGTGGTTCCATTACATTTAACAGAAAATTTGGACGGAAACCCGAAAAAACACAAACATGAAAATTTAAGCCCTTAATAATACCGTTTTTCAATTCAGACCCCTTTTGGCAACATGAGCAAACATTCAGGCCCCTATTGTGTTCTTAACCCTAATGTGATTATTATCAATGAATGCACTTCAAATGGATACTGATGCAGCGTGATGGGATATATATGACAAAAACTCGTTAATGCAAGGGGAATACTGAGAATTTGATGGATAGAGGGTGCAAAAACACATTGATTCAGAATAATGCCAAAGAATTGACGCGGGATTTAGGAAAACCTTGATTTATCATTAATTATTATAATTTTTAAAACTAATGTAAACGACCACTAACAGAGTTTTAATAATGAAACAAAAACCCTAACCCAATGAGAAATCCAAAATTAACAACTGAATACAAACAAAATTGAAAATTACAAAAAAGACCTGAAGAAACATAAAACTATAATTTTGACATTCTAGACGAAGGAATTTGGCCGAAAAACGTCAAAAACTCATAACTTTCTATGTGTCTTGCTCAGATCGTCGTTTCTGCATGAAAATCTGTATTCGCATGCCAAAATCCAACACTTCGCCCACATCATTCTCTCCGAGGAAGAGAAGATTCGTCATCGAATCTGGATGTCACAAAACAGAAACCCACCATACTGTATCGTGACCTTGTTAATAGATGGACTGTCGGCACACATAGGCCAAGTGCTTTCCTTATTGGCTTCCATGTCTTCTTTTTCTGCCTCAAAATTCTTAATTTCGGGTTTCTCCATGCCGATGTCAGTGGTCCGTCCACAGATTTCCTTTTTGTTGGTGTATGACCCAACCTTGTTGGACGCTTAGCATTACTAATAGTTCCAGAAATCACCTTTTGAACACTGACAATATCACCAACATTCCTACTGAGACTTGATAAGCTTCTACCGTCTTCATCTGTTTCCGAACCAGATTCTTCATCTTCTTCATCATTGTCAGTGTAATCATCATAAATTAGATTATAAAAAACATCAGCAGAATCTACCTCGTCAACATCATAAATAGGATTATCAAAATGGTTCGCATCTGAGGCGGTCTCGTCACCTTCCTCATCCACTTCATGCGATAAGAACTCCTAAACTTCGAACTCATTCTCCTGAAATTCGAACTCATCCTCCTGAAATTCGTACTCATCCAATCATTGTGTTAGAATTGGGTTCATACTTTGTCGTTCATCGATCCGACGTTGTCGTTCTTCGATCCGATGTTGTCGTTCATCGATCTGACGTTGATGTTCATCGATCAAACGTTGCAGTTCCCTGTTAACCGGTGCACGTCTTTGGGGCGGCATCGCGCAGAATCGAATGGCTCTGATACCAATATGATGCAGCGTAATGGGGATAGATGAGACAAAAAGTCGTTAATTTAAGGGTAATGTTGGGAATTTGATGGATAGATGACGCAAGAACTCGTTGATTTAGAAGAATGCTGATGAATTGACGCGAGATTGAGGAAAACCTCAATTTTTCATTAATAATTTAAAAAAACTAATATAAACGACAACTAATAGAGTTTTAATACTGAAAAAAAATCCTAACCTTATGAGAAATACGAAATTAACAACTTGACACAAACAAAACCGAAAATTGCAAAAAAGACCCGAAGAAACATAAAACTCTGATTTTGACCCTCTAGACGAAGGAATTTGGCTGAAAAACGTCAAACCCAGAGCTTGCTATGGGTCTTGCTCAGATCTCCGTTTCTGCATGCGCATCTGTATTAGCACGCAAAAATTTGACACTTCGCCACATCAGACACAAAACTGTAGCTGTTTGGACCTTACGGGACAGAGAGTCGGGTCCTGGTGAATGCGCTTCAGGTCGTCAAGGTGGCGGGTCTTCGCACGTGCGGGGATACGTGCGTCTTCGGTCACCTGCAGGAGGGGCAGTATCGCACACCACGCAGAAGGGGGAGGGGGGTGGAGTGCGATGAGCCCTCTCCGAAACTTAAATTAGAATTGTAGAGAGAGAAAGTTTAGAGAGAGGTCAGAGCTTCGGTGTCAACTTAGCTGTGAAATGAATGATCAAGGCCCCTATTTATAGGAAACCTTGGAATCAGACCGGGTTTCGAACGGTCCAGCGTCGGTTTAATTGTAAAAAAGTGAACCGGACGTGGACGAGCAATGAGTGACGTCGGAGAGTCCGACACGTGCCGTACACGCGTATAGAGAAGTCACGCGCATTTCTAGACGTAATCCGGATTCCGGTCAGGATTGTAGACAGTAAAACCTAATTTTGGTACGCGTTACATGTATATAACACGTTAAAAATGTTGTGTTTAACGTGTTTGAAAAATGAAGTATATGAATATGGAAGGTCACGGGGTTGCTAAAATTAGGCTTAGTTTAAATTAGGATAGTATAGAAGTATTTAATATTGTGTAATATTCATAAATATATGATAAATATTTACGGCAATATGCAATAAATATATATTCATAATTTCCGGAATTAATCAATGTATATTAAGGAAAATATTGTTTTCCTAGTTTTAGGTATTAATCTAACTATAAAAGGGTCCCTAGTCAATATAATTACAGGAGAAAAAAAAGGACAGCAATAAAGTATTATTATTATTCTCGAAATTCGTGCATATTATATTTTTTTTTCTCTCCCGTGACTACACATCCCGCCGGAGGTCCACCGGAAGTTTGCCCGCCGTTCGCCCGTCCAGCACCACCGGAGCCCCGCCGCGCCATTCCACCCGCCGTTGTCGCTGCTTCACGCCGCCGCTGCTCCGCCCTCGTCCGTTGCGGAGCCAACCTCCGCACCAGGTCTGCTGTGTTCCACTGCTGTTGATTCGCCGCCACGGAATGGCTGCTGCCACTGTTGCTGTTTTGGATTAGTTACTGCTGCTGCGTTGCTGTCCTTCCTCTCCGTAGCTAAAGGTCACGCAGGTAAGGGTTTTTTTTTTCTTTAATTTGGTAATTTTATTATTAATTGTTTTTGTTTTTGTTTTATTATTATTATTATGTTGGGTGGAGTTTAAATTTAGTTATGGCTAAATAGTTTTAGTTTAATTGTATGTTGTAAAATCTTTTTTGTGTATTATTTAAGTACATGATTATATCATTAGACTCCACTTAATTAGTTTTAGATTAATTAGATGATAAATAGTTAATTACATATATTCATCATGTTATTTGTGTGTCAATCCACCTATATGTGATAATCGTAAGTATTATTATATTTTATTCATGTTCGTGCTTAGAATCGATTTACACTTAAATAATGATGAAATTGGCAAATTCGTGAAATAAAGTACCGAAGGGGCGTGATTAAAAGTTTTTTTTTTTAATTTGTAACAGAACCCCTGAATTCGAATATCTGATCGTGTACCAATTTGAGACCTAGGTTTAATTCATGATCCACCTAGGCAATTTAGGTTTCTAGTAGCCTTATAATTAATTAGTGACGACTCTATTCAAAATCCACGTTTTTAAAACGTATCGCCTTAGGTCAGATTTTAGGTGTGACAATTTGACGACTCTGTTGGGGACTTAATCGAGGGTTCAGGCTTGTCATGTTTTCTTATTTGCCATGTTTTAATTTAAACATATTTTTCGTCGTTATTCTAACTATAGTTTTTGTTTTCTCATAGGTACGAAGCTCTTGTTTTATTTTTGTTTTCACTAATAAGTTTTTTTATGGTGTTGTTTGAAACCACACACACTCACTTTGAGCATAATGTCCAAACGCCTAAATCCCAGGGAAACTAGGAACCCCGGAGAGATAGTAAGGGTAGGACCACGCGGCCGAGCCGCCGGAACGACTCAGAACAACTCCACCGCTCGTGTAGGTCCTGTGATCCCTATGGTGGGGTGAGGAAACCACCGTGTCGGAAGCCTATCAGTGGAACTCACCTTGTAGAACAAAGAAAAAATACACACCCATAGCTTCGATCCTGCCACTATGCGTACTTGCGTGTGTTATTTTCTAATTGTTGTCGACCCCTATAGTTTATGTATAGGACATGGGTCTTGATGTAATCTTTTATATTTTGTACCACATGTAATTGTACAACGCATATTAATGGGAATTTACGTTTCAAGCATGCATCATATTTTTCCGAAAAAATGTCATTCAAATCATCGTTTCTAAAACGCTTTACACACCATTTTTGGTAAGAATTGAACGACTGCACAATTTCCCTCGTATCAAGGCCCTTCAATTTCCGAAGGTCGACGTTGACCAGATTCGGACCAGCATGAGGGACGCAAAACGAGACTATCGAAGAAATACCACGTAGAGTGGAGTGCTGCAATCGTTCAACATTGGAAGTAGAAATGTCTGAGTTAAGTGCTCGTTCCAAAGTCCGAACAAGTGGTAAAAAGTGAATCCATTTTGAAAAAAACCTTATTGCATTACCTTCGCTCGGATTTTGAGGCAAGCACTCGACACATTTTGACCAAGTTTCGCAGTTTTGTAAAGAGTCTTAGGAACATATTTTAATTACAAAACATTTTTTTTAAAGATGATGAGTTGAATGACGCAT
Organism: Clarkia xantiana subsp. parviflora; assembly: GCA_036873135.1. Lineage (NCBI taxonomy): Eukaryota > Viridiplantae > Streptophyta > Magnoliopsida > Myrtales > Onagraceae > Clarkia > Clarkia xantiana. The sequence continues at coordinate 18,708,617 of JAPTYO010000001.1, forward strand.
TACTTTCAAAACGGTCATGCATGATATCTTGTATTCCATATTCTGAATATCGCATTTTTCGCTGCAGGTATTACTTGCCATCATGCGACAAACCATTGACATGGAAAACATTAAGAAGATCCAGCAACAAGAGGAACGATTAGCCGAGATCGAGACGACTAATGCTAAAATGCATCAGTATATGACATCCATGTCGGCAAACATGGAGCGCATCATGGCACTCTTTGAGGCTCGATCAACCATCAATACTTTAAAACCGGCCTTTCTGACAGAGACCTCGAGTCCATAATCCTCGACAACACCTGTGGCGAATACAAGCCCTACAATGCCAGCTACCACCATGCTTCCCGATGCCACAGTGGACCCTCCTCGTGACCAAGCCCCTGCTTTGGTCATTTACGACCCATCTCTACCAAAGTCGTATGTCCTTCCAAATCCAACAACGATGTATGGGCATGTCAACCAAGGGGGTGCAGCTGGCACGAAGGCAATCACGTCATCACCTGTCATCGAGTCCGAACAGGATCCCCGCCTGAAGAAAATGGAGGAAAAGATGAAGGCTTTGTACGGATTTGAGCAGTATGGGGGCATTGGTTACTCCGAGCTTTGCCTTTTCCTGACATATCAAGACCAGAGAAGTTCAAAGTCCCTGACTTTGAGAAGTATGATGGCACCGGTAATCCTATAGTCCACCTGCGGATTTATCTTGCGAAGATTACCCCTTATCAGCAGCACGAGAAGTTCCTGATCCAGACATTCTAGGAAAGTTTGAAAGGGGCAGCTTTGGTTTGGTTCGTCAGCTTGAAGGCCGACGATATTTCAACATGGGAGGAAATGGGTAACGGTTTCGTTCGCCAATATAAGTTCAATCTGGACACTGCTCCAACCCGTATGGACCTCCAAAGCATGGATATGAAGGGAGGACAATCATTTTGGAGCTATATGTAGTCCTGGAGAGAGAAAGCTGCTGGAGTCCGACAACCGATGGAAGATGCAGAAGCAGTATCTATGTTCATCGGAACTCTTAAAGGGGCGCATTACTCTCACTTGTTAGGGCATGTTGCAGCTAATTTTGCTGATTTGGTGAAATGATAGAGCATGGGATCCGGCTAAGAAAGATTGAAGACCCTGGAAAGAAAGGAGGTTTTAAGAAGTCATCACCGGATGATACAACGGTGAGCGCGAGCTACCCACCCAAACGCCCACAACTCGTGGCTCCTACAACTCATCAAGCAATACCCGGATTCCAAGGTCCACAACCCTCCCCCATGGCGGGATCCGACAACCAGTCCACAAAAAAACTGCGGGAGTTCAGGCAGTTTACACCGTCACCAATTTCAACGACAGAATTGTACTGCTTTAAACACCTAATTTTGGACCACGCGCGACTCGCGTGACGTGTGGCGCACCTAAATGAGGAAATATCCAAACATGGAAAGTCGAGAAGCTTCCAAGAATGCTCAGTGCAATATTAGGACATTTATCTGTATTTATTGCAGAGTATATTTTCTAATATTTAATGTAATATTTAGTATTTATTAGTCAAATAAATCAGTAGATTTTATTTCCTAGTTAGAGTAAAACCCTAGATAACTATGTTAGCCTATATATAGATGGGTCATATGACATGTAAAGGAGGGAGGATCGACAAAGAAAATCAAAAGTAATAAAGGAAGTTTCGTTCTAATACGATTCTTATTGCTTAGTCTGATCATAATTTGGTTTGATTCTTATCACCATTATTTATAATTATCATTGTTTGTTTAGTAGAATTGGTTTTCTTCATCGTCTCCTATACCGAGAATCCTTCACCATCGGAGAAGACTAGTACCTCGACCTCCATCCACCGTCACTCAAATAGTCGACCACGACCTGGCCGCTCCATCACCGGACTCCACGACCACGCTCGACTCCACCCTCACCGGAGAAGCCCCAACTCACTGGCAGCCAAAACCATCATCACCATCCTCCTCCCTGTCTTGGTCCTTCCGCTCATAAGCCACCGATTTGCCAAATCCAAACCCCAAGCGCTAATGGACGGAAGCTTGTCGTGATAAACAGAAGCATGTCGTGATCATGTAAGTCTTCTTGTTGTATGTGGTATTGTATCCTTCGATTAAATAAATATGTATGCTAATTCTTTATAAATTTATTTACATTTAAATAATGTATTTAGGAACATCTAGTTAGTTTGTTTTTTTATTCTATCGTAAAAATTGATTAGAACTAGGTATTATACATTAGTTTTACCTTTTAGCTAAGTTGTCTTCTAATGTTTTATTAATAGATATATTACAATCTAGAACTTTATTTTAACTCAAATTAAAATAAAATTGGCAAATTAAGTGAATTGAGTACCGAAAGGGCGTAATAATAAAATTGTTCTTTTAATTCGTAACAGAATCCCCGGACTCGAATTTCTGATCGTAGACCGATTTTATACCTAGGTGTATAATTCGTTATTCGCTTAGGTAATTTAGGATTCTAGTTAGCCTTATAATTAACTAGTGGCGACTCTTTCAAAATCCACGTTTTTAAAACGTATCGCCTTAGGTCAGATTTTAGGTCTAACAATTTGGCGACTCTGCTGGGGAAACTTCGGAGGGTTCGGGCTCATTATATTCGCTTATTGCCATTTTTTTTTGAATTTTTATATTTTATTATCTTCACCATTCTAACTTTGTTTTTTTGTGTGACAAGTACATATTTTTAGAGTTATTAACTAACATTTTTTTTTTGTGGCATTGTTTGAATTCACACACACTCCACTTTAGAATAATCTCCAAAACGCCTAAAACCCAGGGCGACTAGGAACCCCGGAGGTTTAGTACGGTACGACCGGAGCGGCTGGGCCGCCGGTACGACTCCGAAAAACTCCACTCGCTTGTGAAGGTCCTGTGATCCCTATGATGGGGAGAGGAAACCACCTTGTCGGAAGCCTATCAGTGGAACTTACCTTGTAGAGCAAAGCCACACATTTTTTACCCCCTAACATGTTGTCTGTTATCCATGTTTTTTTGTTGTAAAAAAAGTTGTCAGGAAAACTGTAAGTTTTTTTTTACTGTGTAATTTTTATTCTCATGCATTCATCTTATTGCATTAAAAAAAATTTTTTTAGATAAATCGTAAGCTCTCTTAGTTTTAGGGCTCTTTGTTTAAAAAAACTTTTTACCTGATTTTTTTTTTAAAAAGATGTGCATCTCATATGCATTATTTTCGAAAAAAAAACTTTCAGGTAAATTGTCATTTTTCTTAGCTGTAGAACTTTTATTTTTAAGTTTGCATCTTGTTTTTATTTTTGTGCATCTCATATGCATTCTTTAAAAAAAATTCACCTGACTTATTTTTTTTTTGAGCAACCAAGGTGCAATGAATTTTTTTTTCTCCTTTTAAAAAAACAAAAAAATATTTTCAGATAACTTGTAAATTTTGTTAACTGTAGAACTTTCATTTCAAGCATGCATCTCATGTGCATCGCCTGTGCATTGTTTTAGGAACAATAATTTGTTGATAGATTGTACACATTCTTAGTCATAGAACTTTTAAACATGCATCGCATTTGCATTATTTCAACAAACAAAAAAATTACCTGGATTTTTCATTTTGAACATATGTATCATTCAGGTAAACTGGTTCTAAGTTATAACTTTCTTAACAGTTGAACTTTAATTTTCGAGCATACATGAGCATTTAAAAAAATCAAAGTGTCATTCGTTTTTATTCAAGGTGTATTACATTTTTTTCGGCAAGATCGTCTCAGCCTTCACATGAGCTAGCGTTTTAAAAAAGAGATTTGATTCTATTTTTGAGAAAATAGTTTAACTGTACAGTTGAGTGCGACTATTCGAGTTTAAACAAAGGACGAGAAAACTTTTTTTGAAAAACCTTGTTTTGAACATCTGTCATGCGTTCAAGCTAGATAGTGTACTCAGCAAACTCAGTAAACTCCATGATGGTGCAAAACACCTTAGATCATTAATTTTGATTCATTTTTTTTTTTAAAAAAGTAATCAAAATTTTGAAATGAATGACATCAGGTACCCTTGGTTAGGTATCTTGTACATATAAGTTCTGCCGGCCAAATGGGGCAACAAAAAAGAACATGCGGCCATCGAGTTGCACGGAGAACAAATTCCGCATTCGGGATATCTAACACTTAGGTATGATAAATTATACTTGATTTTTCCTTGAGATTTGAGTGTCCCTACTGTCGGACCTAAAATCTGACCTATGGCGATTACGTTGAAAACGTGGATTTTTGAAAAGAGTCGCCACTAGCTAATTAAGGCTAACTAGACCTAAATCACCCAAGCGAATAATGAATTAAACACCTAGGTATAAAACCGGTCTACGATTAGAAATTTGAGTTCGGGGGTTCTGTTACGAATTAAAAAAAAGTTTTTCTAATCACGTCCTTTTGGTACTTAATTAACATGTTGGCCAAATTAAAAATTGAAGCATGCTTTTACGACGAATTAATCTAAAAAAAAAAACTAAACTAGTTTTTACGCGACACTATTATTAACGATAAAACCGAGAATTTAAAATATTATTAAGCATCTAAAACTCCTAATCACGTTTAAACATGCTCAAAATTATGATAAAAAGTTACATGTCACATACATATGTACCATAGCACATGCTATCTAATTAATTTACATCTAACTATTTAATTAACATGGTACAATAATACCTATAATAATAATAACAATATATAATAAATCAGTAAATAATTAAATATATATAAATAAATAAATAAATAAATAAATAAATAAACTGTTGCGTGACCTACCTGCAATTAATGCGTCTTCTTCAACAGGGGGTTAGGTGGGAACGGCGCCGACGACAGGGACCAGGACGGCGGAGCTCCGGCGACGGCAGCAGGGACGGCAAGGACGGCAGAGCTCCGACGATGACAGCAGGATGGCAATCTCCGGCGGATCGGGCTACTGTCTGGCGAACTCCCCGGCGCCGACTGCAAGCCAAACGAGCGGGACGACCTCTGGCAGCGACGGGCGGTGTTATCGGCGGCAACTGGACGACATCAAGAAGCCCGGACGACGACGAGAGCTGGACGACGGCCGAGGATGGACACCGGCGAACCTCCGACGAACGTACGGGGAAGGAGAAAAAAATTTCAGTCACTGCACGCTTTCCCAAAAAAACTAATATTTTATTCTCCAATTTTCTGTGTATTTTTTTTTACATGTAATAGGTACCTATTTATAGGTAAATTGACACCCAAAAATTAGAAAATCAACAATCCCTTAATATTCACCCTATTAAATCCGTAAATATATATATAAATATATATATTATATATTTTCTGATTTTTACATCATATTTATTGCATATGTATTGTCCTAATTTAATCTGAGCCTATTTTTGGCAATCCCGTGACCTTCCATATTTAAATACTTCCTTTTTTAAACGCGTTACACATAACATTTTTGACATGTTACGTACGTGTCGCGCGTACCAAAGTTAGGTGTTTACAGCTTGCCCCTCTTTGGACGGACTCCCGTAGAATGCATTCGAGGGGGTTTGTCCAAAGACGAGTAAACACTAATTTTGGCTAGGAAGTATGTCGTCTTCCGGGTCTTCAAGTCTCCAAGGTGGCCTTTGGCTTTATTGATGGTGCGAAAAAGTAGAACCTCTATCGGCGGTGCCCCTGTTGGCGGTGCCTCCTTTGGTAGTGCAGAAAATAGAACTTCCGTCGGCGGTGCCCCTGTTGGCGGTGCCTTCATTGGTAGTGCAGAAAGTAAAGCCTCCAGTGGCGTGCGGAAAAGTAAAGCCTCGGTCGGCGGTGCCCTTGTTGGCGGTGCCTCCGTTGGCGTGCAGTAAAGTAAAACCTTTGGTGATGATTGGTAACAGAAGACCTCTACGTCAGACAGTACCAACAACCTCTGGTGACGCCTCTAGTGGCGAGTGGTAACGGAAAAACCTCTACGTCAGACCGTACTGGAAAACCTCTGGTGATATCTCTGGTGGAGAAAGACCTCTACGTCAGATCGTACCGGAGAACCTTTGGTGATGCCTCTAGTGGCGAGTGTCGGAGATGAGCCTCTAGTAGCGAGTGTCGGAGATGAGCCTCTAGTGGCGTCCGTTGGAGAAGTGCTTCTAGTGGCATGACTTACGAAGGCTGAATACTAAGGCTTCGTTCGTCGGGGTGACTCTCAGAAAGCCGGAACACTTCAGATCCTGATTGTCGGTTGTGACTTGTAGGAACAGACTGTATCAGTCCTACTCATCCTTCGAGTGGTGACTTGCGAGAGCAGATCGTAACCGTCCCGCTTGTCATGAGTTTGACTTTGAATGTTAGCTCCTAATTTTTGCCTAAATTGTGCATTGTGCGACGATCTAGCGAGATTTTTTTTTTGCCACGGCCGATTGGGATTTTCGACCGTGCCTCTCGGTTTTTTTGTTCTCTCCTTTTGCCGTGATTGCAATTTCTGAACTTGCAACCATGCCCCTTATTTCCTGATTTTGCCTAGGCCGCCCTTTCGGGTTTTCAACCTAGCGGAAGCACTCTTTATTTGATAGCTGATTAAACGGTGGTTGTGACCCGTACTTTATTTTCCGTCTCGATGCGGGAGTATTTGTAGCCATTTGGAGGGTGGCTGTGGCCCTTTACAATTTGAAAATCTCAGGTAAGTAGCTCAGGATGCGCTATAAAGCTTGTCGTCATCGCTACTTAATGCCCTTTTTTTTTCTTTTTTTTTTACTCTCCTTTTACCATGACTGTACTTTCAGATTTTCAATCATGCCTCTCATCCCTAACTTTTGCCTAAGTCGCCTTTACAGGTTTTCGACCTAGCGGGAAATATCTTTTTTTTTTTTTTTTTACACGGAGAAACTGCTCTTTTCAGGCATAACACCTTTTAAGCGCGTCTGCGTTGATTGGACTAGGAAGGTCTTGACCGTCCATATCCGTGATGATCAGCGCACCTCCCTTGAACACCTCTTTGACCACGTAGGGTCCTTCGTACTTTGGCGCGAACTTCCCTCGCGAATCAGGATTGATACGCAGTACTTTGCGCAACACCAGGTCTCCTGGTTGGAAATTACGTGGTCGCACCTTCTTGTCAAAGGCCTTAGCCATCCGTTGTTGGTAATATTGCCCATGACATAGTGCCGTGAGCCTCTTTTCGTCGATGAGGTTCAATTGTTCATACCTTTGTCTAGCCCATTCTGCCTCGTCGAGACCTGATTCTGCCAGGATCCTTGCAGAGGGGATCTCCACTTCCACGGGTAGAACAACTTCAGTTCCATACACGAGAGAAAACGGAGTTGCCCCGGTTGAAGTGCGGATCGATGTTCTGTATGCCAAGAGTGCCCAAGGTAACATATTATGCCAATCTTTGTATGTGACTGTCATCTTCTCAATGATTTTCTTTATGTTTTTATTCGCTGCTTCACCGCGCCGTTCATCTGAGGGCGGTATGGGGACGAATTCCTGTGCTTGATCTTGAGTCGAACACATAAATCGTTTATCAACTTGTTGTTGAGATTCTTGGCATTGTCCGTGATTATTGTCTCGGGCACCCCGTAACGGGAAACGATGTCTCTTCGTAAGAAACGCTCAAACGCTTTTGCAGTAACTGACGCCAGTGTGACAGCCTCTATCCACTTGGTGAAATAATCAATTGCCACCAAAATGAACCCGTGGCCGTTAGATGCATTTGGTGAAATGGGACCGATCACGTCAATTCCCCACATCGAAAAAGGCCACGGTGAAGACATCGGATGCAACTCATTTGGTGGCGCATGAATCTGACTAGAATTCACTTGGCATAAGTGGCATCGCCGGACGTGCTCCACGCAGTCTGACATCAGGGTAGTCCAAAAATAGCCCATCCTCATGATTTTTCTTGCGAGCATGTGACCGCTCATGTGCGGTCCACAGCTTCCTTCGTGGACTTCCTCCATCAACCGCTTTGCCTCTTCCGAACCTACACATGTCAAAAGGGTAGCATCAAAAGACTTTCTATAAAGAACCTCACCACTAAGAAAGTAATTGCATGCCATCCTGCGGATGGTCTTCCAATCTTTGCTACTTGCACCCTCGGGAAACTCGCCTGACTGCAAGTATCTCTTTATATCGATGAACCAGGGTTCGCCGTCTGATTCTTCAAGTGTGCAACAATATGCAGGACCCTTGTTTACTTCAATCTCGAGAGGCTCTATGGAATTCCCGTCTGAGATATTCACCATCGATGCGAGGGTCGCCAACGCATCTGCGAATTGATTTTTACTCCGAGGCATCTGCGTGAATGTTATTTCTTCAAAATTCTCGCTCAACTCTTCGATATGCTGATGATATGGTTGCAACTTGGGATCTCTCGTTTTCCATTCTCCCAAGGTTTGGAGAATGATCAGCATGGAATCTCCATAAACCTCAAATTCCTGTATCTTGAAATCAATTGCCGCTCGTAACCCGAGAATGCACGCTTCGTATTCCGCCACGTTGTTGGTGCATGGGAAGGTGATCTTTGCCGCTACAGGAAAATGTTGACCTTTTGGGGATACCAGTACTGCCCCTATACCACATCCGGTGGAGTTTGCAGCTCCATCAAAATACATTCTCCACATGCTCCCATTTTCTGTCTCTTCCTCCACGTGAAGTATGTCGCTATCTGGAAGCTCGTGACTTGCTTGATGATCGTCATCAATGGGAAACTCGGCTAGATGATCTGCAATAGCCTGCCCTTTTATAGAAGTACGAGGAATGAACTGTATGTCGTACTCAGCAAGCTGGACCTGCCATTTGGCGACATTCTTCATTAACGCCGGCTTCTCTAGCACGTATTTCAAGGGATTCAGCTTAGAAATGAGATGTATGGTGTAATACAACGTATACTGTCGGAGTCGCTGCATCACCCATACTAATGCGCAACTTGTCCTTTCAACCTCCGTGTACTTGGCCTCTCCTTCAGTGAACTTCTTGCTGAGGTAATAAATGGCGTGTTCTGTCTGGCCATCTTCATCTAGTTGCCCCAACATGCATCCCAATGAGCCTCTTCGAACTGCCAGATACAAAATGAGCGGCCGACCCGGAGTGGGCGGGACCAAAACCGGCGAATTGACGAGATATTCTTTGATTGACTTGACATGTTGACACTCTTCATCCCATTCAATCAATGCATTTTTCCGCAGGAGGCGGAACAAAGGTTGACACTTGTTCGTCATATTGGCGATGAATCTCGCGATGTAATTCAGACGTCCGAGCAAGCTTCTGACCTCCTTGACGGTAGATGGTGCTGGAAGGTCTAGTATAGCTTTGACCTTGTCGGGATCCACTTCTATACCCTTCTTGCTGACTATAATGCCCAGCAACTTACCGGATGTTACTCCGAATGTGCATTTTGCTGGATTCAGCCTGAGTTGAATCTTCTTGAGCCGTTCAAAGAGCATCCGCAAGTTGACAAGGTGGTCTTCATCTTCGCGGGATTTTGCGATCATATCATCGACGTACACCTCTATCTGCTTATGCATCATGTCATGGAACAATGTCACCATTGCTCTCTGGTAGGTTGCCCCCGCATTCTTGAGTCCGAAAGGCATGACCTTGTAGCAAAACGTGCCCCACATTGTGATGAAAGTGGTTTTTGACTTGTCCTCTTCTGCCATCTTGATTTGATTGTATCCAGAGAACCCATCCATGAATGAGAACATGTTGTGCCGTGCCGTGTTATCGACTAACGTGTCAATATGAGGGAGTGGAAAGTTGTCCTTCGGACTAGCCTTGTTGAGATCTCGATAATCAACACAGACTCGAACACGACCATCCTTCTTCGGTGTAGGGACAATGTTGGCGACCCACTCGGAGTAGTTGCACACCTCAAGGAACCCTGCATTAATTTGCTTGATGATCTCTTCCTTGATCTTGAGGAGTAACTCTGGACTCTGCCGCCTTAAATGTTGTCTTTTGGGTTTGAACTTCTCGGTATCTATGGGCAGAGTATGTTGCACACTTGCTGTATCTAAACCTGGCATGTCAGAATATGACCAAGCAAAGATCTCTTTGTACTCGTCTAGTTGCTCGATCATCTGGGCTTTCTGAGAAGGATCAAGGGTTGCCCCAATTTTGAGCTCTCGGGGTTCTTCCTTCGTACCGATGTTAACTATTTCGATAGTTTCGGCCATTGATGGCTTTCTCTCTTCGAATCTCTCGAGGTTCTCTCTTATTTCGATCAGAACATGGTCATCGTTATATTCCTCTGATGGAATCACATCGTCGTGGTTTTCGTGTTTTCTTGTATTTTTCTCATCGCTAAGCGAAAGAGCATAAACGGGAATCGAAAACCAATTGGTGATTGCTTCTCCTTCAACAAATGGTCGGACATAGATGCCTGGGGGAACTTCTTCGAGGATGGCTCCAACTGTGGTGTCGGTGATGAAAATCCGGCTATGGCTTGTAATGTTTCATCTTCATCAGTTCGAATGACCTTAGGTGGCCCCGGGAAAGTCACTGACAGTTCATAGGCCTCTACCTTCTAGCGAATCGTCCCCTCTGGAAACCCATCAGTTGTTGTGCCCCATGTGCACTTTGATCATCTTCTTGGAACGGGGAATACCCTAGCCCGTATCTGCATACACTTTCCTTCAGCTGGAGCGGACGCGGGATCCCTTGACACCTGATACCCAGGCCTTGACCCGGGACGAAATTATTCTTCAACATGAACCTTCCTTCCATGATGTCTGCTTTGCTCAGCGTTGGCTCTCCCCAATCCCTGATGACGGAGATTAGCTCAAAGGAATGGTATGCGGGTGGCTCATCTCCACTAGTGTTGATGACAGGGACCGCCGTTTCCTGATAGATGTTGTGATCACCTTCTCCCCTGATTTCCACAAGGCGATTGTCGATCACGTACTTCAGCTTCTGGTGTAGGGTGGATGGAACCGCCCCAGCCGCGTGGATCCATAATCTTCCCAGGAGAAGACTGAAAACATTCGGGATATCCATGACCCTGAAAGTGACATAAAAACATTAGGACCAATCTCGAGCTGCAATTCAATCTCTCCATAAACTTCCTTTCTCGTGCCATCAAAAGCTCGAACTGCCGAACTGCTCGTACGGATATGGGACATGTCAATCTTCATTTGATTGAGCGTGGATAATGGGCAAACATCAAATGCCGAGCCACCATCAACCATGACCTTCGAAAGCACGAATCCGTTACACTTGCAGACAATGTGGAGGGCTTTCACATGGTTCCGACCGTCGACTCCTAGATCATCATCCCCAAAATAGATCTGGTTCGAGAATATAGAGCCAATAACATTACCCATCTGTTCAGCAGAGGTCTCCTTTGGCACCGACGCTTCTTTGAGCACATTCATGAGAGCTTCACGATGATTTTCTGAGCTTAAGAGGAGAGCAAGCAAAGAAATTTGAGCCGGAGTCTTGCGGAGCTGATCAATCACTTTGTCCTCTCCTTCCTTCATGAACTTTACAAAGTCCACAATTTCTTCGTCAGTCACCTTCTTCTTTGGTGTTACTTCTACAGCCTTATCTTTAGCAACATCCTCCATGTACGAACGACCCGAACGTGTCATGATCGTCTGGTTTTGCTGCTCCGACTATCTGAGCTTCGTAATTCCAAGGGACCTTCTTGTTGCTTACATATTGGAAAGGAGTCGGGCCCTGCATCACTAGTGGCGACCTGGCCGACTGTTCAGGCACATAATTAAGTATGAACGGCGTGATTACCGTAATAGTGACACCTTCTGACGACTCTTCTTCGAGACAGATCATGTTGATGGATGATGATGAACCCGCATTGTGTTGCGGCAAAGGGTTTGTCTTGACATTAGGAGGAGGGATTGGGTTGAGAATAAGGAGCTTATTGTCAATGAGGTCCTGAATCTTGTGTCTCAGACGGGTGCATTTTTCTATCGAGTGTCCAGCTACTCCCATGTGGAACTCGCATCTCGAGTTTGGATCGTCATTGAGTACTCTCGAATCTGGCCTCATGAACTCGGGGCCGATGAGGTTTTGTTCCAACATCTTCTGGTACACCTCAGCCATTGACACAGGTAAAGGGGGTGAAGGCCCTTGTTTCTCTCTGCCTGAAATTAGCTCTATTTGCTTGTCCGCCTGTGAAGGAGGGTTGTGGAGCTGGGGGTACTTGAGTCACTGGTTGGGCTGTGGGGGTCGTCAACTGCATCGGATAGACTGCGCCTACAGTTGCATCTTTCGGAAGCGGTTTTTTGGCACCACCCTTTTTTAGACCATCTCCTTGGTAGCCTTTGAGAGGATCTTCGATCTTCCCTATTCTGATTCCTTGCTCAATCATCTCTCCGGATTTCACCAGGCCGGCAAAATTTACAGAAACATGTCCCAATAAATGGGAGTAGTAAGCTCCCTTTAAAGTCCCGATGAACATAGACACTGCTTCTGTGTCTTCTAGTGGTGGCCGGACTCCGGCGGCCTTCTCTCTCCACGCTTGCATGTAGCTTCTGAAGGATTGTCCGCCAGTCATCTCCATGCCCTGAAGATCCTTACGAGTCGGAGCGGTGTCCAGATTGAACTTGTATTGGCGAACAAAAGCGTTGGCCATGTCCTCCCAGGTTGAGATATCGCCGGCCTTCAAGCTGACGAACCAAACCAAAGCTGCTCCCTTCAAGCTCTCCTGGAATGTCTGGATCAAGAACTTCTCGTACTGCTGATAAGGGGCCATCTTTGCAAGGTAAATCCTCAGGTGGACGATGGGATTTCCAGTGCCATCATATTTCTCGAAATCAGGCACTTTGAACTTCTCTGGTCTTGACATGTCAGGGAACAAGCATAAGTCGGAGTAACCAATGCCTCTGTGCTGCTCAAGTCCGGACAGAGCCTTCATCTTCTCCTCCATTTTCTTCAAGCGGCGATCTTGCTCGGATTCGATGACCAGTGATGATGTGAATTCATTTGTGCTGGAAAAACCCCAACGGGCCCATATATTGTTGTTGGATTTGGAAGGACATACGGCTTTGGTGCAGATTGGTCTGGTATGACTAAAGCCGGGAATTGGTCACGAGGAGGTTCTACCGCGGCGTCGGGAAGCACGGTTGCAGCAGGCATTGAAGGCCCGGTATTTGCCACGGGCGTTTTGGAGGAGGTTGGACTTGTGAATTCTGGCAGCAAAGCTGGGGTGCGGTGAGCTGATTGAGCTTCAAGTAGTGCCATGATGCGTTCCATGCTAGATGACATGTCGGCCATATCCTGATGCATCTTTGCATTGGCTGCCTCGATCTCGGCCATACGCTTGTCATGTTGCTCGATTTTCTCAGTGTTTTCCATTTTAGTAGTTAGTTGCGTTCGTGCCAGTATTAGCTAAATATTTCCTGCATTGGAAAAAAAATCGACGATTCAAAATGTGGACACCGAATACCATGCATGATTTTTCAAAAAAATGTTCCATTCATTTCAGCGTTTTATGAAGGAAGTGATTTTACAAACAATATTTAAACTTTAAAACGCTTTACACGACTGCGCATCTCGCCGAGTGCGTCGAGTGCTTGTTCTTTAGTCCTAACGAATGCGACGGACAAATATTTTGAAAATTTTTTCAGTCTTCTTGCTCTTCGTTTGAACTTTTCAAGGTCAGTGCTTAACCGCGTCTTCTGTCTCTCTTTCACTTTAATAGTCCACTGCAAGTGCATGACGGTGGCTCGTGCTTCAGAGAGTTCCCCTTTTAAATGCGTGATTTCTTCTTTGGAACGTGCGCAATCCTGAGCCCAGGTGGCACATTGGATTTCGACTCGGGCAGCTAGTGTGTCATACACGTCTTCATGGGAAGGTGGCGCGTCTTGTGGCCTTTGTCCGATAATCTCTGCGGGGTCAATAATTGGATCTTCAACGTTAGTATGAAAGCGGTAGATATACTCCTTAGTGGCATGATACATCCGTTCTTCTTCTCTGATATCCCCGGGCGTTTGGATTTTCTCCTCAATTCGACTTTCCCAAATTGCATGTATTCTTTGAGCTGCCTGTTTGAGCGTGGCTTGAGTGACTTTGTTGTCATCCCAGTCGAACATCGGAAGAGGTTCCTTTGTGCTAGTTGGTATGCCTTGAAGACCTCCGAGTTGTCGAACGACTCGGGCTGGGTAGGTGACCGACGAGCTTAAGTGACTAATAAGAGGAATACCGTTGAAATCTTTACACCTTAAAAATACAGGCTTTGGTGAAAACCATCGAGCGACCCATAAAATGTCTTTAGGTAAAAGTTTTGAAAAATGTTTTTTTTCCATTCACGGGTGCTCCACCCCTTGTTCACATGATGAGTATAATCTACCATTCTTGATATAATTTGTTTTCCAATAAGAAAATGAGCTTTGGGGAAACTAGCACCGATCTCCTTTAGGTGACTTAAAAACCATATTTGCAGTAATGCTGGACTTGCTCTTAGTCCTCCTCTCCCTTTAGCCTTTATGAAGTTTAGAGACGTGATTGTTTCGGAAAGCAACGCCACTACTAAACTTCTGCCTTCGACCACTTGAAGGACGACGTCGGCTAATGCCTCGTCTATATGGCTTTGGGAGTGGGGGAACAAAAGAGTTCCAAAAAATAACAGGAGATAGGCGTGAGTTGCCCCTCGGATCATTCAGTTATCTTTCATCCTAAAACCAACCCAATTTATCAAGCGATTGATAGATAAACCCTGATGTGTGGCCACCATAAAATTGTCAGCCAACTTCCCTCTGTTGGCCTGTAAGAGTTTAGAAAACCTTTGTTTCTCGGAAGCTTCGAATGTTGGTAAGACGATTCCCTTATTCCATCCCGGGCCTTGTATTAACTGGCGATACTCTTCGAGGGTAGGGGTGAGTTCTATGCCGTTGATGAAGAACACTGCCTTTTCTGAGTTCCAATGGTCGGCTAAAGCTTCCAGCAAATGCCACTCTATCTTGTAATTGTTGGATCACGGGCGAAGCTCCGTTACGTCCTTGACGGAAAGCTTTGGACTCCTGGGCTCCGCGTAATCCTGCAAAAGGGGATGACCTGGGTGGTGACCCAGAATCCCTCTCCGATGCTTAAATGAGTATGTGATCAATGGGGTGATAAGCAAAAAGTCTAAGTTCGTATTAGATGATCGTTTTCTGAGGTAACTTCCTCCTTTATATAGGAGGGGAAGTTACTCAGTTACCTGTTACTGCGCCTGGCAGTTTTACCCATGATTCCGTGTATCTCGCCACGATTCCGCATATCTCGGTTGGGATTCCATATATCTCGCCCCACGCTCCGCGTATCTTACCCGTACTCCGCGTATCTCGGGCACGCCCTGCGTATCTCGGGGAGTTTATCTTTATCTCTAACCGTCTCCCACTACTCTATCTAGTAGACGGGTTTCTCGGTCTTTATCCTCTGATCACAAGTCCCGACTCCTGTCGGAGACTCCAGAGTTGTCTCATTCTAGATCACCACCCAGGACCTTCAGTCTCTACGGGACAGGTCCAGCCTCTGCGGGGCTTTATTATCGGGGCCTTTACTAAGGCATATCGGGGCCTACTCAGAGGCTTATTTTCGGGAGCATTCAGCTCATGTGTCGGGGCCGCTATCGTCGGGACCCTTAATGCTGGGCCTCTGGGCCCTCCAGGCCTTTCACGAGGCCCACTGGACCTACTCGCCGTCCATTGGCTGTTAACGGGGCTAACGATTTCATCGGAACCCATCATTTGCCCCCAAGACATGGGGGACTTTTAGTTCGTCGTGTCTTCCAGTTTCAGATCTTCTGACCTTGCTATCGGAGGCTCTTGTCTCTATACCTCCCGATACCGCCGTCGGAGGCTTTTGTCTTCGTACCTCCCGATACCTCCGTCGGGGGCTTTTATCTTTTACATTCCTTGATACCTCAGACGGAGGCTTTTGCCTTGCGCGTGGTTGTCATATGACAGTCTCTCACTCATGATTACCTTGGGCCCACTGGACTCTGTGGACAGTTGTCAAACCCGAGGGGACTCCTCGGTTACTGCAGCATTAAATGCCTAGGGATAAGGAAATGACGTTTAAACCGGCGTGACTGTTGTTTTCTGGAAAAGCAGCCATGACGTCACGCACGTCCTTTCCGTACCCACGATCTCGGCGATTAAGATCGTGTAGTTTCCTCTTCAACGGTGCAGATCATGCTCATCCAGCTGTCTCTTCCGTACCTTCTTCACAATTTCAACGATCGAGGTCGAGTCTTTTCGTCTTCAACGGTGCAGATTAAGTTCCCTCAGTTGTCCTTTTGCTTATAAAAGCCAAAACCCTGGCATTATTCACTTCTTCTGCACTCTCTCGATTTCAGCCATCCTTGCATTCGAAGTTTCTTCTTCAAGCTCTTCCTGCTGTTCCTGTGACCTAAGGCCTTCAACTTTCCGATCTTCCCCCATTTTATCTCTCCGATCATCGATCATGTCTAGTAAGACTTTCTGCTATGTTTTCGTGATTTACTTGCTGTTTGTTCTTCTTTTCTCAAATCCTCTTGTTTGCAATCGTTTTAGACGAAGCTAGTTCTGAGGTTAGAGCTCCTTTCACTTTCGAGTTTGCTGTCAATGAGATATCTGAGGCTTCGTATGAGGCTGCCCTTAGAGAGGGGTGTATTACCTCAGATTGGGAACCTCGCTTCCCATATGAGTCTCAACCTGCTGTCAGAAGGAAGCACATCATTACGCCTCCTCGGGCAGGGGAAGTGTTCGTCTCCGCCGGACAAATAAGCGCGGGGATTCGGTTCCCCTTCTGCGGAAATATGGTGGAGATGTGCAACTTCTACAAGACGCATCCTTGTACCTTCTCCCCACACGCCATCCGCGTGTGGAATGCCTTCCAACTCTTGTGCCACCGCCAGCAATGGACGTACAGTCTACTGCTATTCCGCACTTTCTACGGCATGAAGTGCAACAAAGCTGGGGTCTGCTCCTTCTCCCCCCGACTCCCCAGGTGGACAAAGGAGCAACTTTCACGTTTCGGCTGGGATAGCGAAACTTGGAAGTTCCACAAAGATCGGGTGCTGATTCGCGATTCGGGGTCCGACAACAGCGGATGGAAGAAGTACTACTTCTTTGTCCAGCACAGCTCTGTCCCATGGCCTCGATGGGAGGTCGTGGCGGACCCTGCCCCCAAGCTCTTAGACTACACTGAGGATGACCTCAACACCCTCCAAATGGTTCAGCTCTACCGCTGGGGAGACAACTTCATACCCCTCGACGCCAATAAGCTCCAGGAGAGGAACCTGATTACTATCGGAGTCCGACTCCTTGACTCTGTTTTTCAAGGATTTGGTCATCTGGGTAATATTTTCTAACCATCTTGTCTTTTACTTTTGCAGCCAAGAAGGCTTCTCTGTTGACTCATCTCATTCTGAAGCAGGGCGAGACTGATGCCGTCCAGAGTGGCTCCAAGCGGAAGTGAAAGTTGGTGAAGAAAGGCGCTTCCTCTTTTACTCCTCTATCTGCTGCTCCTCCGACCGAAGAGCAAGTCGGGGCCAAGAAGGCCAGGAGGGAGGAGATTGACCAAGCCTTCGGGGTCACTACTGCCGAGGAAGGTAAGCGTGTTCGTCGTGCAATTAAACGATATAAGAAATTAGTTCCCAGGGAATTTATCCCCGCTGATCGGAAAACGCGGGTCCAAGAGATCAAGTACATCCTTCGAGGAGAGATCCCCCGCGTTCTCAAGGCGGGATATTACAACGTCTTTGGGAAGAACCAACACTTCGATCGTCAAATCATCTGGTGCCCTGAAGGTACCCTTCCTGACTTTATTCGTCCCGCCACCGCAGGTCCATCAGAGGCTGTCTCTCTGGGGCGTGCTGCTACTCCAGCCCGGGCCGTGACTCCACCGGCGCCGGTGACAGAGGAAACCCCGACGGAAGCCCAGTTCCGTCAGGTGACTGACTTGGAGGCTTCTTCTTCCTCCGAGGAGCCCGCTGAAGGTGGCCCGCTCCGTCGCAGGCGTGGTCGGAGCGCCTTGAGGCCCGTCGTGGAGGATGTGTCCCGGAGTCCTCCTCCCGAGTTCCGCACTCCGACTCCCGAGCCACCAGCTGAGGTGGCTCCTCCGGCTGAAAGTTCTGGGGTTATCCCCCCTCTTCCTGTGGATGAAAACCTTTACAAGGTTTTCACCCCCGACCAGGGGATGATGCCTTGGAACCCGATCGAGTCTCTCCGAGGGGTTCCACTCCGGCGGGGGAACATTGATCCTGGATTGGCCCTGCATCTGCTGGCGGGGTCAATTCCTCCAGCCTTGAGGCGACCCCTGTCCTTGGCGCGGGAGGACCTTGAGGAGGAGATCCGCGATATGGCTATTCGTCGGATGGAGGTGAAACTTTATCTTTGTTTTATTTTCTTCATCATTCTTGTCTCCGATTACTGTATCTTGATCTTTTCCTCCCTTCTTTCAGGACACCGCGAACCAACAACGCTGCTTCGGCCTTATCCTGACCCTGTAGGGTGCTTTGGAGGCGGCGGAGGCCCAGTCGAACCCTGATGCTTTAGCCAAGCTTCAGGTAGAACTCGACGAGGCAGTGGCGGCCAAGAACAAGATGGCCAAGGAGAAAGCTCTCCTAGACGAGATGACTTCGGGCCTGCTCAAGAAGGTCCACGACCATGAGGCTGTCATGCGTCAGGAGCGGAAGATGGTCCAAGCGAATCAGCAGCGGAATGAGGCGGAGAAGAATCAGCTCGTTCATGAGAAAAACGTCTTCGCGGACCTCCTCGCGGAGGCCAAGGCAAAGTTTGAGGCGGAGAGGGCTGAGTTCTCTGCCAAGCTGGCTGAGGCAAAGGCTCAGGGCCTCGAGGAGGGCCGCCTGCGGGGCCGCGAGGAGTATCGTGACTCTGAAGAATTTAAGGTGGCGGCTGTAGAGTTCTGTAAGTCCGAGGTGGAGAACGTCCTGTTCAATGCTGTCGAAGAGCTCTACACAGCATACGAGGATTCCATCGACTTCAAGAAGTCCGAGACCCTCGCCCCCTTCGCGGAGAAATACTTCAACCTCCCCGCGGAGAGTGAAGAGGCCGCTGCTGTGGACCCGACTCCGCCAGCCGCGGAGCCTTCCGCCCAGGCCCCTCCAAACCTTGCTCCCTCCGATGCTGCTGAGGATCCATCTTCCAACAAGGACCAAGTTTAATGTTTACATCTTTTAGTCCTTGTTGTCTTTCTCCTTTATCTCTTGTATCGAACCTCTTTGGTTTTCTGGCCTTTATATAAGTAGTTTCTTTCCATCTGTTTTGGCACCGATACTCGTTTGCACTTTATCTAAAGCGGCTTTAAATTCGTTACTCAGAACGTTCCGACTTCACCACTTAAGGTTTCTTATCCCTGCCTTTCAAGGCTATTTTTACACCCCTTAGGGCTTTCACTGCGTCTCTACCGGACGGCTTAATCGTACCCTTTAAGGCTTTTTGCCGCGTCATATAGACGACTTACGCGGACCTGTTAAGGCTTTTCCGTACCCGTTAAGGCTTTTGGCCGCATCATATAGACGACTTATGCGGACCCATCAGGGCCTTTTCGTACCTAGGCTTTTGGTTGCATCATATAGACGACTTACGTGTACCCCGTAGGGCTTTTGTCCATACCCGTTAAGGCTTTTGGCCGCATCATATAGACGACTTACGCATACCTCGGAAGGCTTTTGTCGCGTCCTTCAGGACGTCTTACTAACAGTTAGAATAAATCTAAAAGCAATTTGATCGGAAGCAACTTCTTTTATTCATAAATAACTCAAAATAGGCTTACATCGGATCTTATTGATAGACAATTTGCACCTTTCACGGCGGCTTAATATCAAACATGATACTTCTTCAAGTGTTCGCCACTGAAGGAATGCTTCAACGTCTTGCCATCAAGGTCCTCTAGCCTGTATGCATTGGGTGCTGGCATCCCTACGATCTTGTAAGGTCCCTCCCATTTTGGCGATAGCTTGTTGATCCGATCTTGTTGAACGAACTCGTTCCTCCGCCAGACAAGTTCTCCCACGAAGAATTGTCGGGACCTGACACGCCGATTGTAATATCGGGCTGTTGCCAGACGCATTCGGGCCTGAACTTCATCAGCCTTCCATCTTTTCTCCTCGAGCAAGTCTAAGTCTAGACGCCTCATTTCCTCATTTGTCAGAGGCTCGTAATATTTCGCGCGATGGGACGCCACCGCTATTTCCACGGGAGCGACTGCCTCCGTGCCATAGACCAGGCCAAACGGAGTTTCTCCTGTCGATTGCTTGGGTGTTGTTCTCACAGCCCACAGCACGTTCTCGAGCTCATCCAGCCAATGGCCTTGCAAGGCGTAGACTCTCTTCTTCAAGCCATCCATTACGATTTTGTTGGCTGATTCCACCTGGTCATTGGTTTGAGCGTGGTGGACTGAAGCGGTCCGATGCTCAATGTTCAACTCCTCCAGGTACTCCTTCAACTGAGCCCCATTGAACGGAGGGCCGTTGTCGCTGATCAACACTCGAGGAACCCCGTACCGGGATACGATCTGAGTTTGAAGGAACTTGAGGATCTGCTGCCCCGTCGTTCTAGCCAATGCTTTAGCCTTTATCCACTTTGAGAAGTAGTCGATGGCCACGAGCAAATACTTGCACTGACCTTTCGCTTGGGGAAGAGGTCCCACCAAATCAATCCCCCATTGCGCGAAGGGCCATGCACTCCTAATGGGCATTAAGTCCGCGGCGGGAGCCACGATATTTGGAGCGTACCTCTGGCATGCATCACAGGATCGGACCATCGCGGTCGCTTCCTTGTTCATCGAAGGCCAATAGTAGCCCAAGTTCAACGCCTTCCTCACTAGAGATCGGGCCCCTTCATGACAAGCCGCGACTCCCTCGTGTAGCTCTCTCAGGATCCGATTCGTGTCAGGTTCCGCTACGCATTTTAGAAAAGGTTTTACATACCCTTTTTTGTACAATTGGTTATCCACCATCGCGTAGTTGTCCGCAATCCGACGCAACCTGACAGCTGCCACCTTGTCATCGGGGAGTACCCCCGTAGTCAGGTACGTGACCATCAGGGTCATCCAAGTGGGCTTCTCCTCTTCCTCCGATCCTGTCTCAATAGCATAGATCTCCGCCAGATCAATGTTTGAGATAATTACCTTTTCTAGGAAATGTACCTTCCGATTCTCATCGGGGGCCACTCCCAGAGCGAACTTGCTCAAGGCATCTGCTTCCGCGTTCTCTTCCCTCGGGATTGCCTCGATGTCGAAGCTTTTGAAGCTTCCCTTCAAAGTCTGCACCTCGTGCAAATACTTCTTCATTGTCGGGCTCCTGGCTTCATAATTCCCCTGGACTTGATTTACAACCAAGCTGGCATCGCACTTTACTTTTAAATGATCGACCCCCGTACCCTTGGCAATCTTAAGGCCTGTGATGAGAGCCTCATACTCCGCTTCGTTGTTGGTGGCTTTGAACGTCAACGCCAAGGCATATCGTAGGGGCTCGCCTCCACCGGGCGGTATCAATATGAATCCTGCCCCCGAGCCTTCTACACTCGATGAACCATCAGTGTACATCTCCCAGGTGTTCTCCTCATTAGGCTGTTCTGGCCGTTGTTCTGTTGTCGGGACTTCTTCCATGGTTGCCCCCTCTGCGGGACCCGTTACTTCCAGATCGGGTGCCGTAGACTCAGCTATAAAATCTGCCAATGCCTGGCCCTTAATAGCGGTTCTCGGAGCGAAATGAATACGGAACTCCGTCAGCTCGATGGCCCATTTTACCAATCTCCCCGACGCCTCCGGTCGGTTCAAAAAGTATTTCAGGGGCTGATTAGTCAATACCCTGACTTCATGGGCATGGAAGTAAGGTCGTAGCTTTCGAGAACGCGAAGAGATACTTCTCAATAGCGGGATAGTTTATTTCAGACTTGGCAAACGCCTTGCTTACATAATAGACGGGCACTTGGTTGCCCTTGACAATTTTAATCAAAACGGAACTAACAGCCACATCAGAAACAGCCAAATAGAGATAAAGCGGCTCGCCTGGAACTGGTTTCGCCAACGGCGGAAGGGTACGGAGGTGCTGCTTGAGTGCCTGGAACGCCTCCTCGCACTTGTCGGTCCATTCGAACTTCTTGTGGGCCCTCAGCACGTCAAAAAATGGCATGGCTCGGTCACTCGCCTTGGATAGGAAGCGATTCATCGCGGCCAACCGGCCATTCAGCACCTGGACCTCCCGATGAGTCTTCGGGGACTGCATCTCCTCGATTGCTCGCAGCTTCTCGGGGTTCACCTCGATTCCTCTCTGGCTCACCATGAACCCTAGGAACTTCCCCGAGTTCACCCCAAAAGCACATTTGTCGGGGTTCAGCCGAACCTGATGGAACTTCATCCGCTCAAATGCTGCCGCCAAGTTCTGGACATGGTCTCCTGCCTGTCGGGACTTTACCAGCATGTCATCCACATACGCCTCCATGGTTTTCCCCAACATGTCTCCGAACAACTTGTTCACCATCCGCTGGTAAGTCGCTCCGGCATTGATCAATCCGAAGGGCATCACGTCGTAATGGTAGACGTCACTGTCGGCATAGAAGGCTGTATGGGGGGCATCCTCCTTCGCCATCTTGATCTGGTTGTACCCGGAATAGGCATCCATGAAGCTCAGCAGCTCATGTCCCGATGTGGCATCCACCAGCTGGTCAATCCTCGGAAGCGGGTAGCAGTCCTTCGGGCAGGCCTTGTTCAAGTCACGAAAATCGACACACATCCGCCACTTCCCATTACTCTTTCGTACCAGGAATGGGTTAGCCACCCAAGTCTGGAATCGGAGCTCCTTGATGAATCCAGCATCAAGCAGTCTGCCTACCTCTTGCTGGATCGCGATCCTCTTATCCGCGCCCCTCGGATGCCTTCTCTGCGCGATAGGCTTGATCGCGGGGTCTATCTTCAGCTCGTGCACTATCACGTCGGGGCTGATTCCTGGCATATCACTCGGGGACCAGGCAAACAGCTCCTTAAACTCCTTCAGGAGCTCGATCAACTCTCGGGCTCTTTCCTCCGACAAAGCCGACCCGATCTTCACCTTCCTCTGAGGCCCGTCAATCTCAACCTTCTTCAGATCCTCCATGGGGGCGGGACGCCCATTCTCCTCTCGAGGATCAGCATCAGTCTGAAGGACGGTCATGGCCTCCCTCCTTCTCCGTCGGGTGGCATTAACGTAGCATTTCCGCGATGCCACTTGATCACCCTTGACCTCTCCGACCCCATTGTCAGTCGGGAAATTCATCTTCTGGTGGACCGTCGAGGCGACTGCCATGAGAGGGTTGATAGTGGTCCTCCCGATAATGGCGTTGTATGGCCCCGCAGACTCCACGACAACGAAATCTACGTTTCGCTTCTCCATCTTCCAGCCACTACCAAACTCCACCGGTAAGGTAATCATTCCCAGCGGGTAAGAGGTGGAACTGGAGAATCCCACCATCGGGAAGTCCACCTATGTGAGGTCCTTCTTCGTCTTTCCCATGGCTTCCAGAGCGTCCATGAAAAGAATATCGGAGGAACTCCCTCCGTCTATCAGGATCCGCTTCATCTCGAATCCGTCTATGTCCAGGGTCACGACCAAGGCGTCATCGTGAGGGCTCTCCACGCCTACTAGATCCTCCGCCAAGAAAGAAATTACCATTTCTTCCTTCAGGGTCCACGACCGGGATCTTTTTCCTAGCACCACCGCGGCAGATATGCGGGAAGCGTAGTTCTCCCTAGAAGCAGAGGTATCACCCCCCGCCGCCATTCCTCCGTGGATGACGTTGATAGTTCCGCGCCTCTCCCTACGGGCACCTGAACCTGAAGCTTCTTGCTCAATCTTCTTCTTCTTCGGGGATCGGTCGCGGGACTTGGAACGGGATCGTGACCGACTTCTGGAACGGGATCGGCACCGCCCCTTTCCGACGAATTCTTTTAGCTTCCCCTTCTGGATCAGCTTCTCAATTTCCTTCTTCAGCTCCCGACAATTTTCGGTGTCATGGCCATTGGCTCGATGGTAGCGACAGTAACGGTCAGGGCGGCCTCCTAGGAATTCGCCTTCTTTTCTCGGAGGGTATCGGGCGAGACCCTGTCTGTCCATCACAGCTAACACAGAGGTCATCGAGCTATTGATGGGAACGGCCCGACTTTCTCGGTTGTCCTTCCTCGGAGGACGCTTGTCTTCTCTTTTATCGGGACGACCACGGTTCCTACTTCCTTCCGACTTGTCGCCCCCTTTGCGATCATCCGACAGCTTGGACGATGGCTTTCCTCTCCCCGATTTCGGGGGATCGAGCTCTCCTGCAGCAATCTTCGACTCCTAGACGTCGATTTGCTGTTTCACCCTCGCTTGCAGGGCCTCCATACTCCACACAGCCTTCGCGGCTACGCTGTGCATCAGGTCGGAGCCGTACGGAGCGCTCAAGTTCCGCAGGAAAGTGCGGATGGTCTCTCCCTCCGAGATTTCTTCATCAATCTCCGCGGCACTAGCAGTGAATCGTTGGTAGTAGTATGCCAACGATTCATCGGGCCTCTGTACCACCTGAGTCAGGGAGCGCACACTCTTCAGAAGACGCCTTCGACCTTGGTACTGTTTGATGAAGCGGTCGTGCATATCAGCCCAGCACGTGATACATCCTGGCGGGAGGCTGAAGAACCAAGTCATGGCCCTTTCTCCCAGGGTTATCAGGAATAATGAACAGATGAGGTCATCGTTCGATGTTCGTCCCATACAGGCCTGAACATGCCTGAACAGATGAGGTCATCGTTCGATGTTTATCCCCTCACCATCGTACTCCTTGATGGCCGGGATACCTAGCCCGGGCGGGGCGACGGTATCTATCAGCCGCGGCACAAAAGGATGGCTGGATCGATCCCTTAGCTCTGATGTCATATGCTTCTGATCACCCATGCAGATGCTAACGATCTTCACCACCTGATCAGGGGTGATGGGGCCATTCAGGGGGATGGTCCTGTTTTGTACTGGTCCTGGGCCGTCGACCACGAACTTCTCCAGGTGTGCTGGTTCCTTACCCTTGCTCCTGGGCGGAACCTCCTGTTCCTCTGGGTCCACCCTCGGGGGGGGGGGGGGGGGGGGTGGTGGTAATTCTTCTCGCGGAGGTAACTCCTCCGCCCTCCTGGCGGCCTCTCTTTTGTCCAGCAAGGCCTCCATGGCGGCCAAGAACATGGGCATAGCATCTACTACTGCCTTGGCCAACTCCGAGTTCGAAGACGACTCTTCTTCCCTTCGCGGGACTCCTTCTCCTCCATGGCCCACCGGGTTCGGGGGAGCCTCATCTTCCTCCCTACGCGGGACATCCTGCTTGTCCCTCTCTGTGTCTCGGACTGAGACCTCATAGCCATCACCCTGCCCCCCTGTCTGGGAAAGAGCGGGGTTCTCACCTTGTTCAGCAACACGTTTTGGCAACGGGGAATTCACAGTTCCTGCGGGACGAGAACTGCCAGCCTGAACTTGCTTCTTCTTGCCATCACCGGCCATTGATCTGGTAGAAACTATCTTGAATTTTTGTAAGGTTCCCACAGACGGCGCCAATGTTGGATCACGGGCGAAGCTCCGTTACGTCCTTGACGGAAAGCTTTGGACTCCTGGGCTCCGCGTAATCCTGCAAAAGGGGATGACCTGGGTGGTGACCCAGAATCCCTCTCCGATGCTTAAATGAGTATGTGATCAATGGGGTGATAAGCAAAAAGTCTAAGTTCGTATTAGATGATCGTTTTCTGAGGTAACTTCCTCCTTTATATAGGAGGGGAAGTTACTCAGTTACCTGTTACTGCGCCTGGCAGTTTTACCCATGATTCCGTGTATCTCGCCACGATTCCGCATATCTCGGTTGGGATTCCATATATCTCGCCCCACGCTCCGCGTATCTTACCCGTACTCCGCGTATCTCGGGCACGCCTTGCGTATCTCGGGGAGTTTATCTTTATCTCTAACCGTCTCCCACTACTCTATCTAGTAGGCGGGTTTCTCGGTCTTTATCCTCTGATCACAAGTCCCGACTCCTGTCGGAGACTCCAGAGTTGTCTCATTCTAGATCACCACCCAGGACCTCAGTCTCTACGGGACAGGTCCAGCCTCTGCGGGGCTTTATTATCGGGGCCTTTACTAAGGCATATCGGGGCCTACTCAGAGGCTTATTTTCGGGAGCATTCGGCTCATGTGTCGGGGCCGCTATCGTCGGGACCCTTAATGCTGGGCCTCTGGGCCCTCCAGGCCTTTCACGAGGCCCACTGGACCTACTCGCCGTCCATTGGCTGTTAACGGGGCTAACGATTTCATCGGAACCCATCAGTAATCAGTAAGCCGTTGAACTCCTCCGATGAGTTTGGTGACATAATCCTGCTCTGTTTTCAGCATGGCGTTCCAAACGCGGTTAATGTCGTCCCTAGGAGCTGGAACGATCGTAATGCGAGGGCACTTGAGCAGTCTTTCCATCCTTACTAAATTGAGTGTAAAGCGATTTAGAGTTGTGAAGTGAACGACACATATATTTTTTATTTTTTTAAAAAAATGATATGCAATGCATGCTTGAAAAGTAAATTTCCACTAATATCCGGTTCACGATTACATACATGGTACGATAAAAAGAAGTTACATTATATCCAAATCCTACACAAACTAAATTACATGGGCCAAGAACAATTAGAAGGAGAACACACGCAATTACGCATAGCAGCAGGATAGAAGCTTCGGGTGTGTGTTTTTGCTTTGTTCTAGAAGGTGAGTTCCACTGATAGGCTTCCGACACGGTGGTTTCCTCACCCCATTATAGGGATCACGGGACCTTCACGAGTGGTGGAGTTGTTCCGAATCATTCCGGCGGCTCGGCCGCGCGGTCGTACCCTTACTAACTCTCCGGGTTTCCTAGTCGCCCTGGGGTTTAGGCGTTTGGTACTTATTCTAGAGTGGTGTGTGCAGGTTTTAATCAAGAAGAACAAATGTTAGTAAAAAAACTTGTACCTTCCAAAAAACAAAAAATTAGAGTAACACTCATGCAAAACTAAAACATGGCAAACATGCAATTTTAACAAGCCCGAACCCTCTAAAAATGTCGTCCCCAGCAGAGTCGCCAAATTGTCGGACCTAAAATCTGACCTATGGCGATTACGTTGAAAATGTGGATTTTTGAAAAGAGTCGCCACTAGCTAATTAAGGCTAACTAGAATCCTAAATCACCCAACCGAATAATGAATTAAACACCTAAGTATAAAACCGGTCTACGATCAGAAATTTGAGTTCGGGGGTTCTGTTACGAATTAAAAAAATATTTTTCTAATCACGCCCTTTCGGTACTTAATTAATATGTTGGCCAAATTAAAAATTGTAGCATGCTTTTACTGACGAATTAATCTAAAAAAAAAACTAAACTAGTTTTTACGCGACACTATTATTAACGATAAAACCGAGCATTTAAAATATTATTAAGCATCTAAAACTCCTAATCACGTTTAAACATGCTCAAAATTATGACAAAAAGTTACATGTCACATACATATGTACCATAGCACATGCTATCTAATTAATTTACATCTAACTATTTAATTAACATGGTACAATAATACCTATAATAATAATAACAATATATAATAAATCAGTAAATAATTATATATATATAAATAAATAAATAAATAAAAACTGTTGCGTGACCTACCTGCAATTACCGTCGTCTTCTTCAACAGGGGGTTAGGTGGGAACGGCGCCGGCGACAGGGACCAGGACGGCGGAGCTCCGGCGACGGCAAGGACGGCAGAGCTCCGACGATGACAGCAGGACGGCAATCTCCGGCGGATCGGGCTACTGTCTGGCGAACTCCCCGGCTCCGACTGCAAGCCAAACGAGCGGGACGACCTCTGGTAGTGACAGGCGATGTTATCGGCGGCAACTGGACGGTATCAAGAAGCCCGGACGACGACGAGAGCTGGACGACGGCCGAGGATGGACACCGGCGAACCTCCGACGAACGTACGGGGAAGGAGAAAAAAATTTCAGTCACTGCACGCTTTCCCAAAAAAATTAATATTTTATTCTCCAATTTTCTGTGTATTTTTTATACATGTAATAGGTACCTATTTATAGGTAAATTGACATCCAAAAATTAGAAAATCAATATTCCCTCAATATTCACCCTATTAAATCCGAATATATATATATAAATATATATATTATATATTTTCTGATTTTTACATCATATTTATTGCATATGTATTGTCCTAATTTAAACTGAGCCTATTTTTGGCAATCCCGTGACCTTCCATATTTAAATACTTCCTTTTTTAAACGCGTTACACATAACATTTTTGACATGTTACGTACGTGTCGCGCGTACTAAAATTAGGTGTTTACAGCTACTCTTTTTGCAGATCAGACGACCATTTCGACGAGGTCGCAACCACGTGAAATGTGACTTCTCCAAAGAACTTACATGTCAAAATTCCACCTACCATATGTGGAATTCATACGCGTTCCCGAACCAAGTTGTACATATGTTTTACGGTGAGGTCTAAACTGGTCGGTGGTAACCAAGGGGCATCTCCTATTGAGATCAGACATGTCCGAAGATGGGAAAATATCAAGAGATCATCGAGAGTCTCGTGAAAATTCAATGTGCTGATCAATGAACATTTGAGATGTCAAGCAAATAAAACATAATTGTTGGTGCCTTCCATCAGAGGTCCAGGGGCATTTACTTTCCGTCAGGTGTTCATATACAAGTTTTGTTTTCTAGATGGAGTAGGAAAATCAGAACATGCAGCAGTTCCAGTCACATAGCGAGCACATTTCCCACTAGAAAAAATCCAACACCCAGGTAAGAAAAGTTGTGATCATTTTTATACCCGAAATTTGAGTTTTTCCTTATTCATTCTGCAGCTCGGATAATCATCCAAATCAAGGGCCCTGAAGAGCACATCTCGCACGACCCTTTGATTGCCAACAGTTCTGAGGTCAACCGCCTAGTTTGTCCTAGATTTTTTAGAAAATTTTCATACGTGACCTGCCTGGCCAAACTCCACGTCATCCATGTGTGATCCTCAACCAAGTCATACATTCGTTATGCGGTGAAGTCTAAACTCATCAGTGCTAACCGTGGGGCATCCCCATATGAGATTGAGCAATAGTCATGGCACTTGGGAAGCCGAGAGAAGAAATCATTACATATGTCATCCATTGGTCGTAGGGTCAATCCAGGGCGTCAACAGGACTAACGTATTTGACTCAATCAACTGA
This sequence comes from Clarkia xantiana subsp. parviflora, assembly GCA_036873135.1. Taxonomy (NCBI): domain Eukaryota; kingdom Viridiplantae; phylum Streptophyta; class Magnoliopsida; order Myrtales; family Onagraceae; genus Clarkia; species Clarkia xantiana. The sequence continues at coordinate 18,737,770 of JAPTYO010000001.1, forward strand.
AGATGTTTTGAATTAGAAATTTTCAATTTGCCACTAGGGGCATGTACATAATTGTTATTAATTATTTTCGCTAAATTTTCTTTAAAAAAAAAAAAACAGAAGCAAAAAAAAAAGCATAAAAAAGAAAAAAAAATCATTTTTCTTTAGGGTCACAGCCGCCCTTTAATTGGCTACCGATAAAAATAAAGAGAGTTCTCATACAAATTTTGTGAGAGCAGTGAGGAAATAAAAGGGTCATAGGTGTCCCTAAATCAACTACAAATAAATGGGTCTCATTCGTCCCTAAAACGACTACAAAGAAAGGGCCACAGCCACCCTTCAAATGGCTACAAATAAAGAGCGCTCTCGTAACATTAAATGCGGGAAATAAGTGAAGGGCCACAGCCACCCTCCAAATGGCTACAAAAAAAAAAAAAGAGTGACCCCGCGAACCCTGTGAGGGCGGGAGAATAAAAAAGGCCACAACCACCCTTAAAATGGCTACACAAAAAAGAGTGATCCCGCGAACCCAGTGAGGGCGGGAAAATAAAAGAAAGGGTCACAGTCGTCCCTCTAAACGGCTACAATCAAAAGAGCGCTCCCAGAACATCGATGGCGGGTATTTAGTGAAAGGGCCACAACCACCCTCCAAACGGCTACAAAAAAAAAAAAAGGAGTGACCCCGCGAACCCTGTGAAGGCGGGAGAATAAAAAGGGCCACAACAACCCTTAAAATGGCTACACAAAAAAGAGTGATCCCGCGAACCCAGTGAGGGCGGGCGGAAAAATAAAAGAAAGGGTCACAGTCGTCCCTCTAAACGGCTACAATCAAAAGAGCGCTCCCAGAACATCGATGGCGGGTATTTAGTGAAAGGGCCACAGCCACCCTCCAAACGGCTACAAAAAAAAAAAAAAAGAGTGACCCCGCGAACCCTGTGAGAGTAGGAGAATAAAAAGTGGGCACACCCACCCTTGAAAAAATGGCTACAAAAAAAGAGCGCTCCCGGAACGTCAACGGCGGGTATTAAGTGAAAGGGTCACAACCACCCTCGAAATGGTTACGTACAAAAAGTGTTTCCCGGATCAGAGACGAGGAATTAAGGGCCACAGCCACCCTCCAAATGGTTACAATCAAAAGAGCTCCTGCAACATTGAAGACGGTGAGAAAAGGGTCACAACCACCGTCCTAACGGCTACAAATACTCCCGCTCGAGGCGGAAAATAAAGTACGGGTCACAACCACCGTTTAATCGGCTACCAAATAAAGAGTGCTTCCGCTAGGGTTGAAAACCCGAAAGGGCTACCTAGGCAAAATTAGGAAATGAGAGGCATGGTTGCAAGTTCATAAATTGCAATCATGGCAAAATGAGAGAAAATAAAAAAAACCGAGGGGCACAGTCGGAAATCTCTTAATCGACCGTGGCAAAAGGAGAGAAAAAAGAGAAATTCTCAAAAAAAAAAAAAAAGAGAAGAGAAAGATCCCGCTAAGTTGTCGCACCATGCACAATTTAAGCAAAAATTAGGGACAAACATTCGTGCGCCTGTGTATTATCTAAGGTACAGCGTTTTCCAAGTCAACATCACGGCAAGCGGGACGGTTACAGTCTGCTCTCATGAGTCACCATTCAAGGATGAGTAGGACTGTTACAGTCTGTTCCTACAAGTCAATTTCACGGCAAGCGGGACGGTTACAGTCTGCTCTCGTAAGTCACCATTCAAAGATGAGTAGGACCGTTACAGTCTGTTCCTACAAATTAACCGGCAATCAGGATCTGAAGTTGTCCTGCTTTCTTAGAGTCACCCCAACGATGCTGCGTTGTCCCAGATATGTTAGTCATCACATCTATCCATTCAACGGTGTTGCGCTGCCCCAGGTATGCTAGTCACCACAACCGGTGTTGCGCTGTCCCAAATATGCTAGTCACCACAACGATGCTGCACTGTCCCAGATATGCTAGTCATCGCATCTACTCTTTTCAACGGTGTTGCGCTGCCCCAGGTATGCTAGTCACCACCGACAATCAGGATCTGAAGTTTTCCAGCTTTCTGAGAGTCGCCCCCGACGAACGAAGCCTTAGTATTCAACCTTCGCAAGTCAAGCCACTAGAGGCATTTCTCCAACGGACGCCACTAGAGGCACTTCTCCAACGGACGCCACTAGAGGCACTTCTCTGACGGACGCCACTAGAGGATCTTCTCCGACGAACGCCACTAGATGCTCTTCTCCAACGAACGCCACTAGAGGCTCTTTTCCGATACACGCCACTGAAGGCTTTTTTTATCGCTCGCCACTAGAGGCATCAGCGATTAAGGTTTTACTTTATCGCACGCCACTGGAGGCTTTTCTTGTCGCTCGCCACTAGAGGCATCATCGACCAATATTTTACTTTACTGCACGCCACTGGAGGCTTTACTTTTCCGCTCGCCACTGGAGGCATCATCGATCAAGATTTTACTTTACTGCACGCCACTGGAGGCTTTACTTTTCCGCACGCCACTGGAGGCTTTACTTTTCCGCACGCCACTGGAGGCTTTACTTTCTGCAACGCCAACGGAGGCACTGCCAACATGGGCACCGCCGACCGAGGCTTTACTTTTCCGCACGCCACTGGAGGCTTTAATTTATGCACCGCCAACGGAGGCACCGCCGACCGAGGCTCTTATTTACCGCAATGCCAATGGAGGTTTTCTTTCGCACTGTCCGAAATAAGCCAGGAGCTCCATTGAAGACTCGAAGACTCAAAAGAAAGAAAGACTTATCATCCAAAATTCGGTGTTTCCTTGTCTTTGGACGAATCCCCTCGAACATGTTCTACGGGAATCCGCCCAAAGAGGGGCAAACTGTAAACACCTAATTTTGGACCACGCCCGACTCGCGTGACTTGTGGCGCACCTAAATGAGGAAATATCCAAACATGGAAAGTCGAGAAGCTTCCAAGAATGCTCAGTGCAATATTAGGACATTTATCTGTATTTATTGCAGAGTATATTTTCTAATATTTAATGTAATATTTAGTATTTATTAGTCAAATAAATCAGTAGATTTTATTTCCTAGTTAGAGTAAAATCCTAGGTAACTATGTTAGCCTATGGTCATGGTCATATGACATGTAAAGGAGGGAGGATCGACACAGGAAACTCAAAAGTAATAAAGGAAGTTTCGTTCTAATATGATTCTTATTGCTTAGTCTGATCATAATTTGGTTTGATTCTTATCACCATTATTTATAATTATTATTGTTTGTTTAGTAGAATTGGTTTTCTTCATCGTCTCCTATACCGAGAATCCTTCACCATCGGAGAAGACTAGTACCTCGACCTCCATCTACTTGGCTGCTGCAGCTCCGTCCATGGCCGACCCCGACCAACATCCACCGTCATTCAAACAGTCGACCACGACCTGGCCGCTCCATCACCGGACTCCACGGCCACGCTCGGCTCCACCCTTACCGGAGAAGCCCTAACTCACTGGCAGCCAAAACCATCATCACCATCCTCCTCTCTGTCTTGGTCCTTCCGCTCATAAGCCACCGATTTGCCAAAGCCAAACCCCAAGCGCTAATGGACGGAAGCTTGTCGTGATGGACAGAAGCCTGTCGTGATCATGTAAGTCTTCTTGCTGTATGTGGTATTGTATCCTTCGATTAAATAAATATGTATGCTAATTCTTTATAGATTTATTTACATTTAAATCATGTATTTAGGAACATCTAGTTAGTTTGTTTTTTTATTCTATCGTAAAAATTGATTAGAACTAGATATTATACATTAGTTTTACCTTTTAGCTAATTTGTCTTCTGATGTTTTATTAATATATAGATTACAATCTAGAACTTTATTTTAACTCAAATTAAAATAAAATTGGCAAATTAAGTGAATTGAGTACCGAAATGACATAGTTATAAAATTTTTCTTTTAATTCGTAACAGAATCCCCGGACTCGAATTTCTGATCGTAGACCGATTTTATACCTAGGTGTTTAATTCGTTATTCGCTTAGGCAATTTAGGATTCTAGTTAGCCTTATAATTAACTACTGGCGACTCTTTCAAAATCCACGTTTTTAAAACGTATCGCCTTAGGTCAGATTTTAGGTCTGACAACCGTAATTTGCTCGCTCAGAATCTTCTCGGGCCTGAAATTCTGAAGTCGAAGACACCCGGCAATTAACCGATCTCGAAGTGTGATTTTCATATGGAAGCACCGGGACATTCAACAGAGAACTTCTCACGTCAGAAGCACATGATCCAGGACCTTATTGACAACAAGATGTTGATCTTTGATCCGGTTCCGTCAAGTGATGGAAACGCTAATATGGTTTAAATTTAAGTTGATGTACTCCTTTCACGGCAAGATCATGGGCCCCGCATAGGAAAGAAGGATATTGTCATGATCTAATAAATATAAATAAATCCCTATATTTGAGTTTGTTTTATTCATTGATACTGATTTCATTTTCTTTCTTAGGAATAATGCAAGCCAATTGACAATTCAGTTGATGTTCCTAACGAAACACTCGAATGGTAATTCATTGACCAACGAGCCCATCAAGGCGACCGATGAAGGATTCAAATCACCCAGTGATCAAAGAAAAGAAACCCATAAGACAACGCATTTCACCAGAAAGCGTGACCCTAAAATTTCTATCCATGGAACCCGCCGCTTCGAAGGATCTTCATACGTGGAATACATACGCCTTCCCAAGACAGGTCATTCATCCGCTTGTGGTAAGCTCAACTCGATGGGTTCTATCTCTGGGGCATCTCTTGTTGAGATCGACAAAATGGAAAAAAAAAAACAAAAAGCGCACATCAGATGTGCAGTCAAGCAAAGAAGACATTATTGTCACGAGGTCAATCCGAGGAGTCAACACAATCGACATATACTGACTCGGTCAGCCAAGTTCTTCTCCGAAAGAAGTCCTGAGAAGTTGAAGTTTTCAATCTGCCACGAGGGGCATGTACTTAATTGTTGTTGATTATTTTCGTTAAATTTTCTTTTTCAAAAAAGAAAAAAAAAGAAGCAAAAAAGAAAAAAAAAATTCAATTTTCTTTAGGGTCATAGCCGCCTTTAATTGGCTACCGATAAAAATAAAGAGAGTGCTCACGCATATTTTGTGAGAGCAGTGAAGAAATAAAGGGTCATAGTTATCCCTAAAACAACTACAAATAAAAAGGTTCTCAGTCGTCCCTAAAACAACTACAAAGAAAGGGCCACAACCACCCTTCAAATGGCTACAGATAAAGGGCGTCCCCGCAACATCAAAAGCGGGAAATAAGTGAAAGGGCCACAACCACCCTCCAAAATGCTACAAAAGAAAAAAAAGAGTGATCCCGCGAACCCTGTGAGGGCGGGAGAATAAAAAAGGGCCACAACCACCCTTAAAATGGCTACACAAAAAGAGTGATCCCGCGAACCCGGTGATGGCGGGAAAATAAAAGAAATGGTCACATTCGTTCCTCTAAACGGCTACAATCAAAAGAGCGCTCCCGGAACATCGATGGCGGGTATTAAGTGAAAGGGCCACATCCACCCTCAAAATGGTTACATACAAAGAGTGTTTCTTGGATCAGAGACGAGGAATAAAGGGCCACAGCCACCTTCCAAATGGCTACAACCAAAAGAGCTCCCGCAACATTGAATACGGTGAGAAAAGGGCCACAGCCACGCTCCAAATGGCTACAAATACTCCCGCATCGAGGCGGAAAATAAAGTACGGGTCACAACCACCGTTTAATCGGTTACCAAATAAAGAGTGCTTCCACTAGGTTGAAAACCCGAAAGCGCGGTCTAGTCAAAATCAGAAAATGAGGGGCATGGTTGCAAATTCAGAAATTGCAATCATGGCAAAAGGAGATAAAATTAAAAAAAAAAATTAATTAAAAAACCGAGAGGCACGGTCGGAAATCTCTCAATCGACCGTGGCAAAATGAGAGAATAAGAGAGAAATTAAAAAAAAAAAAAAAAAAGATATCGCTAGATTATCGCACCATGCGCAATTTATGCAAAAACTAAGGACAAACATTCATGCACAGTTGTATTTTTCTACGATACAGCGCCTTCCAAGTCAACTTCACGGCAAGCGGAACGGTTACATTCTGCTCTCGCAAGTCACCATTCAAAGATGAGTAAGACTATTACAGTCTGTTCGTACAAGACACAACCGGCAATCAGATACCTGAAGTTTTCCAGCTTTTAGAGAGTCACAACCCGATGAACAGAGCCTTTGATGTTCCGCCTTCGTGAGTCACAACCAACAATCAGGACCGGAAGTTTTCCATCTTTCTGAGAGTCACAACCTGACAAACGGAGCTTTTGATGTTCAGCCTTCGCGAGTTACAACCGGCAATCGGGATCTGTAGTTTTCCAGCTTTCCGACAGTCACAACCAGATGAACAGAGTCTATGATATTCAGCCTCCGCAAGTCACAATCGGCAATCGGGATCTGAAGTTTTCCAGCTTTTCGAGAGTCACAACCGATGATCAGGATCTATAGTTTTCCAGCTTTCTGTGATTCACCCCCGACGAACGAAGCCTTAGTATTCAGCCTTCGTAAGTCACGCCACTAGGGACACTTCTCCAACGGACGTCGCTAGAGGCTCTTCTCCGACGAATGTCACTGGAGGCATCATCTATCTCTTAGATTACGGGGAGTAATCACTACGGATACTAAAACAAGGTACATGCTAGTAATCGGAATTACGCAGTCGAAGATTTACACATACCTTTAGGATGATCCGTAGACCCAAGATCTTCTCTGGAGGGAGTTCGCGATCCTCCGGTCGGGACCAGTAGAGGTTCTTGTTAGAGAAGCCCTACGTGGTGCAAGCTCCACAGCAAAGCCTCTGATCGATTCTTGGCAAGGGGATAAATCTATGGAGAGTTTTCTCGAAGGCAATTTGGCCCACCCTTGGTGAGGGCTATGGTTCGGCCTAAACTAGGGTTAAGGGGCGAGGGTTTTTCTCTCTAAAACACTCTGGTGAGGGAATTGTGATTAACCCTAAAAATTCCCTAACACCTCTTATTTATAGGAGTAAAGTGGACAAAAGTCCACTTTACCCCACTTTACCCCATGTCAATTGGGATTTGGGTCTAGCCCAATTACCCTAATGTGACATTTACCCAAGTTCATTAGGTAAACTATACATATTATGAGCTATCAATTACGGTGCACATTACCATATGCTTACAACTCCCACTCGTCGGAATGGGAGGGTACCTGTTAATGTATTTTCGTCCAAATATGCATCAACATTTCTCTCATTTGATCTGGTCCTTGCTTCCGAATAGTTCATACGAGGTTTGCCGTGCGACCGACGGATACGACGGGCATCGTGCTACTCATCTGTTAGGAGTATTGTAGCGCCCGCGGAACGTTGATTCCCTTTTCTCCAATCAACCTGTTATAACCAACATTTATATTGTACCGCGCTGTATCCTAGGTCAACTGATAATTCTCCATTTGTCTAGTTTCCACATAGGAACACTTTTTCAAGGCATCCGTACAAGTATTCACAACCTTCAACTTATATCCGGTTGGTGGCCACCTAGTGAATATAAGAGTCGGTGAATTACAAGTGAACTTGACCATCCCCATTGCTCATATCCTTAGTCATACCTAACCGGTTTCCAAAGACGTGGTCACTGGGCCTTTTTGTTCAGCACTACGCTCGTACGCAGGGAAGCGAGCATTGAGCCTTAGATATGAGTTCTGAGTTCGTGATGATACTTTAGGTGCCTCTTCATAAGGCTCCTGTGATCAATCACACGCTCGAGGTGAAGAAGTCTGCGCTCGTCAGAATCACGAGGTTTCCTTCCTAGCACAACCGAGCTGTGACCCCGTGGTCGAACGTGGCACGTGTAGTATGAAGCACGCGTTGATAGCATACCTGAACCTTTTGGGTTGACAGGAAAGGGATATGTCAATCATGCTATCACAGATTCTCATATGGCCCAGAATGTGGTTAAATGACGAACAAAGTTCATCACGGCGATATGCAAAACGAAGATCACGTCGAGTTACTTCGAAACTAGATAATTATCTTGCTTAATCAGGTTTATCCCCTGACTCTTAGCCAGACTTGTTTGGTGGAGGCCTCCCTCCACCCAAGACAACCGTACCTGTGTGACTAAGTAAGGCCCACATTCGACGTACTTTTTCAAAGGATTGCGTCATCCTACGACTTTGTTTATAGACTGTAAATCTGATGTTATCAAAACATTATGACGTCGATTGATCATAAACTCAGTTGAATTCTTTCTCTTACAAAATGTAACCTTCTAATAACAAAATGCTATCACAGATACATTCCATTTCTAGACCCTACGCAATCCAAGCAGTTTTACATGCTTTTCAAATATGTCCTTGTGTAGTGGTTTAGTTAATGGGTCCGTTACCAAGTTATTGGTGGACAAGTATTCCATAGTGATTATATTGTCTACTACTATTAAAATTTAGCATGATATTATTTCATATCAATGTGTCTGGTCCTACTATGGTACTTCAGATTCTCAACTGCCGTAATGACTGCTTGACTGTCAAAGAAGACCTTCACAGGTTTATTCTTGACATCGCCACCAAGCAGCGCAGTTAGAATCCTTTTAAGCCAGACCGCTTTCTGTGCATTCTTAGAGAGAGCTACGAATTCCGATTCCATCGTAGACAGCGCGAATTATATTTGCTTCTTACTCATCCATGAAATGGCGGCATCAGCAAGGAGGATTGCTCCTTCTGTGGTGGACTTACGATCATCTGGATTGCCACCACCGCCGGCGTCAATGTAATCGGTCAATTCTAACTACATGCCCTCATAGCACAGTTCGTAGTCGGCAGTACCTTTTCGGATAACGAGTTCCTCGTTTTATAGTCTTTAAATGTTGATGACCAGGATCTGATAGGAAACGTGCTACTAGGCCTACGACGTAACAGATATCCGGACGGGTGCATTACATGGCGTAGAACAAACTACCGACCATGTTAAAACATCCTGCACCCTTCATCTGTTCACGCTCTGCTAGGTTCTTGAACCCGTCGCGTTTTGACAGTGCGCACCCAAACACCACTGGCGTATCCACGGGTTTGGCATCCTGTAATCTGAATCTTTTCAACAGCTTGTTGATATAGATTTCTTGATATAGACACAATTTCCGGGTAGCCCGATCTCTAGCAATTTTAATGCCTAAGGTGTACGTGGCCTCTCCCATGTCCTTCATCTCAAATACAGATGCCAACCAGGACTTTGACTTATTCATTAACCTTATGTCGTTTACAGCAATAAGTATGTCATCCACGCGTAAGGTTAAGATAACATACTCAGACTCGGAGGTCTATAATACACACACAGATTCTCATGAATATTCACAAATCCGTTTCCTACGATTTTCTCGTGGAACTTGCGGTACCACTGCCGAGACGACTGTTCAAGACCGTAGATGGACATATGGAGTCGACAAACTTTTACATTCGCTACCAGGAGTAATAAAACCCTCAGGTTGCACCATGTAGATCTCTTCATCCAAGTTTCCGAGGAGGAATGCGGTCTTAATACTCATTTGGTGAGGTTCGTAATCGAAACCTTCAACCAGGACCATGAATGGCCCTGCACCGTGGTTTTACGCACATGTGTTGAGTATGTTTTGTCAAAGTCCACTACGTGAAGATAGGTGTAGCCTTTCGCAACGAGTCGAGCTGTGTATCGCTCGACCTTTTCCATCAGTGGTGAGCCTTCTTTCAGGACTCACCTTATCCTTAGGTAAATCAACTATTGACTTTAATGGCTTTCATTCAGGCGATCTCTCTCATTTATTATTTTCTTCCATTTCTCCACATGAGATCTTTCCAATGCATATCGACTGTCGATAGAGTGATGTTATCACTCTTCCAGATGGGATACTTCTTTGGAGAAGCTCGATGCCTTTGACTTTCGTCGAGGCATGATTATCCCGTCTTTTAGTCTTAATGTCTCTCCCACTCGGAATAATGCCTCTTATCGGAGCATTTCTTCCAATTGGGATCAATTCTCCCACTTGAGGTGATGCTTCTCATCGGAGCATCACTTCTGTTGGGTACAAGAGGACTGCTTTGACCATAACCGAAAAACTTTCCTTGTACGACTTCTTGGTATCAGAATTTTACTTCCAAGATGAATTCCTTGATCACTAGGATCTGGAATCAAGTTTGTCGGTTCACTCCCACTGGGAGCAATGGGTAGTAGAGGTAGTTGTGGCATCCTCGGTTTAGCATTACGATAATCAGGTTTTACTTGATTCGTCCAAACAGCAACAGTGATTACTTGTGGTAGGTGTTTAGACCTCCCACTGGATTCATAATGAAAATGTTCCCATTATCATTTACCATGTCATTCACTTGAGTTGCTGGTTCAAATCTCTCCTGCTCGAATTAAGTTGGACCTGATGTCAGTAATATCCTCTTCTGTCTGATCAAGACTCATTATTTTGAACTGTCTATGCATCGGAAAATTCGTCCTCGAGTATGTAATGTCATATGTTCGACCATGATACCCTGCTTTAAGCTTTAATCATGTATTTTCAAAGAGTAGTAACATACTCTTGTCCTAAATACGTGTTTAATGCGCAAATTAATGCCGCATGATGATATGAGTAGCTCATTATCATTTTTCAGCTTTTATGGTGGCGTGTCTTACTGATTACAATGGAACATAGTTTTACATTAATGTGAATCATTTTCTTATCATCCCATAGGGGAACATGTGACGAAATGACTACAACATTTATGTTTACAAACAATGCTTATAGAAGTTTTTCATTTGATTTGAATGCTTAGCCTGACTTATCGTTCAAGGCGTACAGAAGGAAAATCGTTTTACCGACTTTATCCTTCTTCATTTGCTAACTTATTTCAGAGATTTTATCCCATCTCTGAACTGAGCATTTCAGGTTTTCACCTTATGCGTCAGTCGATACTTTTACAAGGTCGTAGTAGCTTTCGAAGCCTACTTTCTACCGATGTAAGCGTTATCAATAAGTTATTTCCGAAGGAATGCAAACGAAAGTTCAGCACATCATCATTTTAAACACTTTTGCATTAAACTCATAATTTGAAACGATGTGTTCCTCTTTCAAGGTCCACTTGCGCGAGGCGCAACTTACTCCAGTTTAACCTTTGGTTAAATCGTTTCATTTCTGAATTTAATACAATTTAATCCAATCGGTTTCGCACATGATTACATTACAATTTATTTCATTCAATGGAGTAATAATAATAAAGAAAGAGTTTTAATTGGTTAATTCTTAGAACGACGCAATCAATGGATTTATTGGCATGATCTAGTCCATAGACTTAGATGTAGGAGGAAATGTATGGATTTGATTGACTTTGTCATTTATGATGTCAAATTCATTTTGGTTGTTTACTTATTTCGGATCGATCCCGTTTTTAACCGAGTCGATTAACCTTGATAAGCAGAACACTTTTCGAATCGAAAGGTAACTACTTTATTCAATGAAACCGAAACAATGTATTCCAAATTCATAAAATAAAGAAATAGAAAAACCAACACTGAATAATACTGGGGTCTCAGATCTCAAACTCGAAGCAGTCATGAAGAAGTTTGATGGACTAGTTGTCTTAACCGAAATGTGCCAAAAAGGTACTGATATCATGGCGAGTAAAGCACCAGATCATCATTTAGACTTCTTTTTGCTGGGGGTTGCCAAGCATATCAGCATACCGATGAATCTTTCATCGAATGCCTCGGGCTCTTTTGGAAAATTTCCTTCTTTCTCATCTGTTTCGAATAGGTCTATCGTCGACTTGATCGATTTGATCAAACACGTTAGGCCTTTCTCGTTAACAAACCATGAAAGAGGAAACATTCTCATTAACCTTATGAGCCCGAGTCCATACGTCCAACTCATCAGCGGGATCATGATAGGCTATTATGCCGTCATCACTGCATAGAATACTGAAGTATTCCGCCATTAAGGCTTTAGCTTCGGCGGCCTTACCCTTACCGAAGCGAAGGTATATGGCACACCAAAGATGCAATGCGCTAGGTTGCGTAAACTCTTCTTCTACTTCAGTTGACAGCCGCGAGAGGATCAACTATCGTGTATTTCGATCCTTCCTCAACCTTTTCTTGATGTTGCTTTCATGTGGGTTTTTATATTCGTCCAAGCTCAGCTTATCCGCCGTCGGATTGACCTGATCGTCAAGACCCGCAGCGATCATAAAATCCATAACATTATCTTTCCATGCATAGTAATCCATGCCGTCCAGATTGCATGGATCGTAGAACTGTACCGGGTCAGCCATGAAAACTAACACATTGATGGTTATGCAAAAATTAGGTAGAAAATAAAATTTTGAGAAAGAATTGCATACATCAGATATCTATTGAGATTGAATCCGACAAATAATGATTCCTCAGTCATCTAAAACAACCGACCACCAGTAAACCAATGGAAGATGGCTGTGAAAAAGTTCACATTATCGTCGTTTTCAATCCAATATATTAGTCTTTTAAAACGGTTTTAATCGCAAATTACCGGAACGAGAATTTTAAAACAAACATACCCGATCTTGGCTTTCCCAAGGCTCTTTGTATTTTTAAAAATATTCCGATGAATTTACTTATGCATGTATAATTCTACTAACCATGTAAATTATCATACGCAAGTAACATTCATCAAACAAATCACACTCATGCTTACGCGTCATGCGTCTAGTGTTCCGAGGAACTCATACTTTCATACATAATTCTACTTACAAGTAAACTATCAAATGCAACTACATCATCAACATCCTAGCATACGTGTCAAACAAGAAAATTCCACAACAATCATACATATTTGGCGTTTGGTTTTTTGTTTTAAAATAATTTTAAACATTAGGGGCTGATTTGCAATTCATGCTTATATTCAATTACACAACATTCTAGACATGAATCCTAGGCATTGACAACCATCACAGCTTGTCTATCCTAGTGCGCATTCCATATATTTAACCAGGACTCCGCCCATGCAGTGTCCAGCTAGCTTGACTATGTCAAGACAACAATATATTCTAATCATGCATTAAATAATAAACAATTGCAATTCAACCCTCTAATTAATCCAGTCCAAAAAACATGTATCTCCGAGATCCATCCCCATAATCGAAACAAGGCATAAAGGTTAGCAACCCTATGAGCACTGTGTAGTCCATTTAGAGGTTCAAAAACATTTGGATTTTAAAACTTGACCACCCTATTTTATTTAATTGACATGAATTCGGTTTTGAAAATCATTTCGGTTCAGTCAATTTTGGTCCGTTTTGGTCCGGTTCAGAAAATACGGTCCGGCCCGGTCCGTCAAATCCGGTTCGGTTCGGTCCGGTTTTAAATTTTAAAATCTAGTTCGGTCCGAACCGGTCCAATAAAATAGGGTTTGGTTCGGTTCAACGCACAAAACCGGTTCGGTTAGATCCACTTAATTACCCCGGTTCGACCCGACCCGATTAGGTCGAACCGATTGAGAAAACCCGTTTCGATTTAAATCCGTCCCAGTTTAATATATATTGGACTAGCCCAATAATTTAAAATTTTAAAGGTTAGACCGAAATGTTTACTTGTGGCCCAAGTAGGGTTTTAAAGTCTAAAAATAATTAACTTAGCCACCAAGTAACATTAATTATATACAATAATTTCCAATATTAAATATATATATATATATTTCGGGTCATGTAAAAACATATATATATTTATTGCTAAGATTCTATCTATAAGATTAAATCAATCAACAATATATATATATATATATGTAAAAATCAGCTATTATATAATGTATATTTATTTATTGTCAATATCTTAAAATAGGGTGACAAATATACTGACAATATATATTTTCTCTATCTTTTAGGCAATTAAAATCTATCAATGATATCTTTAACCCTATTAAATATTTAGATATATTGATAGTGATATATATTTCTATATATTTATGTGAATCTATCCTAATGTTCCCAATTATAGATATATTGTTACCTTAATTAAAAATTAAAATATGATCAACAATATTATTTTAATATGGTAGCCGAAATTTTTTGTCCCTTGGTGCTTAAATTTATTTTTTTATTTTTTAAATTTTACCTTGTAATTTACCTAGGGTTTCGGCCAAAACACTAAAATTGGGAACAAGTGGTCAAATTTTAAGATCCAATTTTTATAAGATCTACAACCCAATGTTTGATTTTGATAAATATTACTCTTTTCTTGAAAATCATGAAGATCAAATTAACCAAGAACATCATGAAAATTTCGGTTTCATCAAGAACCCTAAAAATCGAAAATTTTAAAATTTTTCTTTTAAAATTTCGGTTTTCATATTTGTATTTCAAGAACATCAATTTATCAAAATCATGAACTCTTAACACAGGCTCTGATACCACTAGTAGATTACGGGGAGTAATCACTACGGATACTAAAACAAGGTATATGCTAGTAATCGGAATAACGCATCGGCAGATTCACACATACCTTTAGGATGATCCATACACCCAAGATCTTCTCTGGAGGGAGTTCGCGATCCTCCGGTCGGGACCCATAGAGGTTCTTGTTAGAGAAGCCCTACGTTGTGCAAGCTCCACAGCAAAGCCTCTGATTGATTCTTGGCACGGGGACAGATCTCTGGAGAGTTTGCTCGAAGGCAATTTGGCACACCCTTGGTGAGGGCTATGGTTCGGCCGAAACTAGGTGTAAAGGGGGGAGGGTTTTTCTCTCCAAAACACGCTGATGAAGGAATTGTGATTAACCCTAAAAATCCTCTAACACCTCTTATTTATAGGACGAGGAAGGTGGACAAAAGTCCACTTTACCCACCTAGGGTTTCGGCCGGCCTATGTAATTGGGGAGGCCCAATTTTGGGCCTCCCATGTCAATTGGGATTTGGGTCTAGCCAAATTACCCTAATGTGACATTTACCCATGTTCATTAGGTAAACTATAAATATTATGGGCTACCAATTACGGCGCCCATTACCATATGCTTACACTTTCAAGATTTTACTTTATCACACGCCTCTGGAGGCTTTTCCTTGTCGATCGCCATTGGAGGCATCGTCGATTGAGGTTTTTATTTACTGCACGCCACTGAAGGCTTTTCGTTACGCACGCCACTGGAGGCTTTTTCGTTACCGCACGTCACCGGAGGCTTTTCATTACCGCACGCCACTGGAGGCTTTTCGTTACCGTACGCCGCTGGAGGCTCTTCTTTACCGCGCCGCCGCTGGAGGCTCTACTTTACGCACTACCATTTGAGGTTTTTCTTTACCGTTGTCCATCAATTAAGCCAAAGGCCACCTTGGAGACGTGCAGACCCGTAAAAAGATATACTTCCTAGCCGAAATTAGTGTTTACTCGTCTTTGGACAAACCCCCTCGAATGCATTCTATGTGAGTTCGTCCAAAGAGGGGCAAGCTGTAAACACCTAATTTTGGTACGCGTTACACGTATATAACACGTTAAAAATGTTATGTGTAACGTGTTTGAAAATGGAAGTATCTGAATATGGAAGGTCACGGGGTTGCTAAAACTAGGCTTAGTTTAAATTAGGATAGTACAGATGCATTTAATATTGTGTAATATTCAGAAAATATATGATAAATATTTATGGCAATATGCAATAAATATATATTCATAATTTTCAGAATTAATCAATGTATATTAGGAAAAATATTGTTTTCCTAATTTTATGTGTTAATCTAACTATAAAAGGGTCCCTAGTCAATGCAATTACAGAAAAAAAAAACAGGACAACAATAAAGTATTATTATTATTCTCGAAATTCGTGCATATTTGAACTTTTTTTTCTCTCCCGCCTGTGACTACACATCCCGCCGGAGGTCCACCGGAAGTCTGCCCGCCGTTCGCCCGTCCATCACCACCGGAGTCCAGCCGCGCCACTCCACCCGCCGTTGTCGTTGCTTCGCCGCTGCTCCGCCCTCGTCCGTTGCGGAGCCAAGCCAACCTCTGCACCAGGTCTGCCATGTTCCGCTGCTGTCGACATCGTGACCCAGACCTCCGTTCCGTCCCGGCTTCCCCTGTGAAGGAAGCTCGTCGGACCGGCCGTCCCCTGTGGGTGTCGATTCGCCGCCACGGAATGGTTGCTACCACTGTTGCTGTTTTGGATTATTTACTGCTGCTGCGTTGCTGTTCTTCCTCTCCGTAGCTAGAAGGTCACGCAGGTAAGGCTTTTTTTTATTTGCTTATTTTATTATTAACTATTTTTGTTTTATTATTATTATTATTATTATTATTATTATTATCATGTTGGGTGGAGTTTAAATTTAGTTATGGTAAATAGTTTTAGTTTAATTGTATGTTGTAAAATCATTTTTGTGTTTTATTTAAGTACATGATTATATCATTAGACTCGACTAAATTATTTTTAAACTTAATTAGTTTTAGATTAATTAGATGATAAAGAGTTAATTACATATATTCATCATGTTATTTGTGTGTCAGTCCAACTATATGTGATAATTGTTAGTATTATTATATTTTATTGATGTTCGTGCTTAGAATCGATTTACAGTTAAATAATGATGAAATTGGATAATTCGTGAAATAAAGTACTGAAGGGGCGTTATCAAAAGTTTTTTTTTTAAATTCGTAACAGAACCCCCGAATTCGAATCTCTGATCGTGGACCAATTTGAGACCTAGGTTTAATTAATGATCCACCTAGGCAATTTAGGTTTCTAGTTAGCCTTATAATTAACTAGTGGCGACTCTATTCAAAATCCACGTTTTTAAAACGTATCGCCTTAGGTCACATTTTAGGTCAGACATAGACAATCCGGACGAGTCCTACGCTCGGGGTACGCGCGCGCGTACCACAGGCCGTTTTAGACTTGTGGGTGATTATTTTAGGACCGTTTAGTGGATTTGTCGTGTAGGCGAAGTCCGAATAATTATAAAACGAACTCGAATCGGACGTATACCCATCATTTTCCCCCGAGTCAAGTAATTGCTTGACCCTTGCTTGACTCTATTTTCGATAGAGTATATGTTCGATTTAAGTTCGGGTGTTACCTTGGTGCGGACTTACCGTCCGTCGGCGCATGGGCCTCAATGTTGCGTGTCTTGCCTTTCGTTTAATAAGGGTGACTATAGATGCTGACATGGTTAGCGCAGCAAGTGTAAATATATGACATGTATATATGTAATGATGTAGGACTATGTATGCAACATGGACGTGAATACTAACGTGTGTACGGCTATAGTATATGCATGCACGCGCATAGATGTGTGTCATACAATGTCACGATAGTAAACATGTAGATATGATCATTTATACGTATATAATGACGGGAACGTAAGTATATGCATGTCGGGATCATAATAATGGATTCGTGACATGGATATGTAAACGGGCATACGTGTAAGCATGCATGTGTACGCGTGGGTGTGTGAGCATACATATGTGTTAATAACTCATACAAATGAGTTAAAAAAAATATGGAGGAGATAGGGAATTACCCACATGTATATATAAAAAGGGAGAGCATGAGAATTTCTCCCCACTTTACCTCCACATTTCAAAATTGTCTTCTCCCTTTTCTTGAGGAGTAAGTGACTTAGCACCCAAGTCACTCACCCACACACATCATCCCACCACCGGCCGGCCACCAATCACCGGAGGGACCAACTCGTGGCGGCGAGACCAGCTGCGGCGGGACGCACGACGGCGCGAGGCGGAGGAGCGGCGGAAGGCACGACGGAGCGACGGCGAGCTTCTGGGGGGTCTAAAACAAGCGTCCAACCTCGATTTTTTTGGTGATTCGAATTTTCGGGGTTGATTAGAACCATTTCCATGTATGTAGGCACCTTTACTTGCCTCTGTTTGATCAATCCTTGTCTTGATTGAAACTTGACTATTCATGCCCACAAGGTGTTTGATGAAATGCCTAACAAAATTCAATATGGAAAAAAGAGCATGAAAATGGCTAAGTGTTTTAGCTCTAGTATGTATAGTATAAGAGTGTTACTTCCCATATTGATTGTCATCCTTGATTGCTTGATATGTTGGCATGATATACATGTATATACTTGATGGCATAGTGATGCTTGTAGCCATAATTGAATTTTGTATCTCCCAAAGTATGTATGAATGTATCCATATCCTACATATGTTAGATAACATAGAAATATATATAATAATATCATGAATATGTTTTGCATCAATTACCTTAGACATTCACCTTAGGCCATGCACGTGGATATAGATGCATGCAAGTGTATGTAGGCGTGCATAGGCATGCATGAGTGAGTATAGACACGCATGGTCGTGTATAGACACATATAATCATGTGAGAACATATGTAGGTGTGTGCGGACGTATGTAGTCGCGCGTAGGTGCACACGGGCATATAGGTGCATATAGGCATACACAATCGTGCATACACATATGTAAACCGTACAAGTGTCGGGACGAGGCCCTTACTGACATAGATTTGCCCCCGTATAGAGGATGTTCGCTATGTAGTAGTTGAACACTTATGAGCTTATAAGTACGATGTTGCCCCCGAGCGGGGGACGTTCGTTGTATGGTAGTAGTAGTTGTTGTCGCGATGAATATATGCTCGTGCGTCAAATAGATTGTTGTTGTATCCTCGTAGGAGTTGTAGACTGAGGAGCTGGCGCGTCTATCCATAGGATTACCTTCTCGACTCGAAGGGTTTATGAATATGAGTAAGTCCCATATTCCAACTCCCTTAGTTAGACATTGTTCTGTTTCAGATTCGGATCTTGAGTCGGAGGATCCGGAGTCGTCTGGGCCGGAGACTGTGGAGGATATATACTCTTCCCCCTATGTCGATCGTTCTGGGCTTCACCCCTTGGTAGAGGTGTTCATTCCCTTTGATGTCGTTAGGGATGCTGATGTGGGGACACCTACTGTGCCTCCGGCTGAGTTGTCTGCCGTATATACCTCCAGATTCGAGAGGGTCTGCGCTTTCCTTATTGTCGAGACTTGTGTAGATTATGTCGCTATTACAGGATTTCACTTCTCTATCTTGCACCCTCCGGCATCCGGTATTGGGTTTGCTTCCGAGTGTTATTCCATCAGCAGTCGTGGCATTACTAGACTCTGCTCTTCTGTTGCTTCTTCCGGCTCCAGCGTCCGGACGTGTCTGGTTTATGTTCCATCTCTGTCCGCTGGCCTTTGATGAAGGGGGACGATTTTTTTACCTTGGGACTGGGGGAGGTGAAGTGGGATGCTACCCTTCGCTTCGTTACTGCTGTCGACCGTTCCAAAGGTCATTGGAAGAAGCATTATTTCTTTACTAATGACATGGGGAAAACCTGGCCTATCATTCGCATTACCAAGACAGATCCCGTGCCAACTTTTTGCGAGTTTCCTGAGTCGGACAAGGCAGGGATGAAGGTGATATACCGGGCACACAAAACACGCACCTATAGGGCTTTGCATCACGTGACGGAGCGAGACTTGCGTTCGGCTGGGATTTGCACACCTCCTTCGGGAGGTCCTTTGGTATGTTATGAATCTTTATAACTTCATTGTGTTGTGATGTAGGCTGGTGTCATGGAAAAACTTCGCGCTTACAGGCGGGTTCTACGGGTGGTGCTGTTCCTCCCGTGCGGAGTGGCCGTACGGATGTTTCCACTATGCTCCAGGGCATGCAGCCTGGATGCGGGAAGGGAAGTGTGGGTAAGTTGTGTTTTTGTAGGATTTTTTTCCTTTTCTATGTATTACACTTTTGTTCTCATCTTGCTCTGTTCATTTTGTAGGTCGGTCCCCACTCGTGACTGAACGTGTTGCTGCAACTGATACTCCGCCTCGGTCTAAGGCGAAGCGTCTTGACTCTGACGTGCGGCCCTCGAGCAATCCTAAGCACTCAAAGTCTGGAGGAGGCGATCCCCTCAGCAAAGGGAAGGGATTTGAGGGCCCGGTTCGTACTCCAAGTATGTTTGCCCCCCGATCGAGGGACCGGACGTCGGAGGTGGGTACTCCCCGCTCAGGTATGTTGCTTGACTTTATTTAACTTCTATACTTGTCATATTTGCGTCTTTTGTTTATCCTTTGTGTATGTTCATAGGTGTTCCACCCCTTGCTTCACTTACTCGTGCTGACTTGGTTTGTCCTGAGAATGACTCTACTGCTGGTGAGGAGTGGGCAGCCTTTGCTGTTGGGGGACCCCATTATCCCAAGGAGGCCAGTCTGACTACTCCCGAGGTGGGGGTACGCGTGCTTCAGTGGATTATCCCACATGGGGATCAGAGGTTTCGTCCTAGCGAGCCTGAGGACGCGCAGGCATATGCTGAGGGTGCGATGGCATGTCTTGCGCCTGTGAGTATTTCTATTTACTCTTTTGTAACTTGCATGTATGTTTTTCAGTGTTTTCATCACTTGTTTATTTTTGAGCTTTGCGTTACTTTTGTAGGTTGCAGCTCAGATGGCGAACCTTTCCTCCTCCGTGATTGAACTCGCGGAGGAGAAGAAGGCGCTCCAGGATAGTGCAAGATCGCTTGTCATGAAGCGGAGAGTGCGAAGGAGAGAGCACGCTTCTTGGGTTCGAAGGTCGCTGATCTGAAGCGGAGAGTTCTTCCCGTCAGGTTCGAGTTGCTGCGCTCGAGTCTGATCTTGCTGCCCTTCAGAAGAAGGTTGTCGAGGATGGAGAGGCACATAGCCGTGCCTTGCAGGCTGTGAGGGAGGGGGTTCAGGAGGACAGCAAGGCTGAAGGAGTTGCAGAGTATAAGGCCTTCGAGTCTTATCGTGAGGATATCTGGGCAGGAGCCGATGAGTTGCTGTATGACTCCGTTGAGGGTCTTATTGAGAAGGTATATGCCCTTGCCCCCGATCTAAGCTTTGATCAATTGGATCTATTCCACTTTTGCCGTTGGGCATGTGGCTGCTTTACGTCTTAGGGACGGGATCGTTCCTCCTGCTGCTGTGGTGGATGCCACCCCGATTGTTGAGGCCCGTGCCCCTGCTGGTGTTGAGGTTGATACTCTTGAATACGAGTTAGTGTTCGATGATGATGGTGAGACGCGTATAGTGGAGGGTACTTCTCATGGTGAGGTTGTCCCGGGGGCATGTGGAGATGCTGCTGTTGCGGGTGTCCCTGACGTGGCGTCGGGTTGATTGCTAGTTTTATCCAAACTTTGTATATAGTTTTGGCTCCCCGTGTTGGGTTGAGGTTGCTTTTTGGGTGTTATCCCTTTGAACCCTTTATGTTTATGCTTTTGTGTTTGACATTGTCGCATGGATCCTGTCATGAATGGTTTAGTAATGAATGATAATTTGGTAGTAATATTACATACCTTTATTTGCATGATTGTCCATGTGGTGTGGTCTATAGAGTAGAGTTAAGTGTCGTCATCTTATTGGATGTAACATCCGTAGTTGCAGTTAGGAGGCATATGTCCTTGCATTGCGCGCCCCTCTTGGTTATACCAAGGAATGGCGGTGTTGGTATGTGTTAATCACATGTGTTGTCGGCCTGCCGTATCTCGTGGGTAGTAATGCGTAAGACTTTAGAGTGACACTTAGCATTTATGGGTAGTAATGCTTAAGGCCATTGTCCCGGTACTTGGCATTTATGGGTAGTAATGCGCAAGACCCATGTATGTGCGTGAATGTGATGCCTCGACAAGGCGAGACCTTAGTTTTTACCGTCTCTTAGTCCATTCTTAGGCGACGTCACAAGACGCTACTTGTTGGTTTAGTGCGTTTTTCCATCCGTTAGTTGGGGACATCCTGCGTAACGTTGTTACAAGGCGTTCTGTTGGCTATCCCAATTACTTGCCTATGCTAATACGTCTCTACTTTGTTAATCAAAGGGACGTGACATAGGTCGTGCAATACACCTTGTAGTTTATACCGTCATTTGGGCTATTCCAAAGTGACGTTGTAGCAAGTTACGACTTGCCCTTTTGAAGTGTTTTATTTTCCGTACTTTGGGTACCCCCGTCGTATCGTTGTTGCAAGACGTTCTACTGGCTGGTCCAGTTACTTGTCCTGCGATGCTACTACACCTCTGCCTGGTTATTCTAGGGGTTGTACAAGATCGCGTTGCACGACTTGCAGTTTTTCCCGTCTCTTGGACCACTCCAAGGCGACGTTTGTGGCAAGACACTACTTGCTTGGTTGAAGAGTTTTATTTCTGTTATCTGTTCACGGGCAAGATAACGTTTTACAAGACTCGACATGTATATTTGGTGAGTTTTTCGTTGTGTTGTGCGTGACAACGATTGTAGAAAGGATTTCGCACCATGTAGTAGAGTAGATAGGTGGTATGTAATAATGAATGCTACTTGTGGGTAGTAGTAGGTTCTCATGGGGTTGCCCTCGTGAAGAGGATGTCATGCCATGTTTTATGGGGTGAATCACGCCCAAGTGTTTAGTAATCTATACTGGGTGTCGTTTTCCACAGTAAGATGTCATGGGGTTGCCCTCGTAAAGAGGATGCCGCGCCATGTAAATGTGTTGGGTTGCCCTCGTATAGAGGATGTCGCACCACGTAGTAGATGTTTTCCTCTTGGTTAAAAAATCCAAGGCATGATTTTTGTAATCATGGGGTTGCCCCCCGAGTGGGGATGTCGCGCCATGCTATTTATAAGTAATCCTTAGAAAAAAATTTCTGGATGTACTTGTATAGAGTAGATATGATAGATTTTGTGCAAGAGAGCGCATTGAGTATTCGTTGTTGATGTCGAGTATTAACATGCTCGTGGCATATAAAGCCTGTTTGTTGTGTTTAGCGTAATAGCTTGTGTTGTTGGCGCATGTTTAATGCGTATAGTCTACTACTTGGTGTTATTCCAGAGTAGGGAGTGTAAGGAGGTAATGTACCTACGAAAATACGTTAAATTCATTAGTCTCCTTGTATTTACATTGCAAGATAGATGGGGTCAACTGATCACCCATATGTAAATAATCTACTAAGAGCTTAAACTACTTAGGAAATTAAAGCTTGAGAGTAAATGGATGAATAAAGCTGTGCGTAACGCATGAAGTTGGTGGAGGGACGTGATTGTCGCCTCCCGATCCGTTTGTTCACGTGGTGTGGTGGGTACACGCCACACGATGTTGTAGAGCTCCAAGGGCTATCATTTCTTCGATTTCAACTCGCAGGATGAAACAGTCGTTTGTGCTGTGACCCCAGGCGCTGTGGAATTTGCACCAATGCATGATGTCGGTTCCTAGAAACGCATGTGGTGTTTCCCGAGGGGGGGGGTGTAGCTTGTTTTGCAGGAAGCTCACAAACAGCTGTTCGACCTCTGTGTTCAGAGGCGTAAATGCATATTATGGGCCGTCAAGTGTGCTCCTGCTTGTGCCTTGCTGAAAGAGTACATCTCCCTGGCATGCAGGTGGTTTGCTCCACCCCAGTTCATGTTCCCAAGAGACTGCTCTTTCGAGTTTTTCCTTGAGGTCACTCATTGACTCAGTGGTCCTCCAACCGTATTCTCTTCCAAGTAGAAGGAAGGAACGTGTGTTCAAGTTGATGAAGAACCCGATGATCACCGCCTCCTTAGTTGCCCCCAGCAGAGCTACATTTAGTGCAAAGCGCCTATAGTATTCCAAGGTTGGCTCATCCTCCTCCTGTTTGATGTCCCAAACACTCTGGGGTGTCGGGACTTGTTCATCACTTGTCAGCCGTGTAGGCTTGAAGAGTTGTTCGAGACGTGCTTCTTCTACCTGCTTGTCTTCTTCTTGCTTGGGAATATCATGCCTTATCATGGCTATGGAGAGTTATTGTTTACGCCTTAGGGCGTTTACATAGCACTGTCGTGATGCAGTTTGATCTCCCGGGATTTCTCAAACTCCATTCCTTGCCGGGAACTTCAGCTTCTGGTGCGCTGTGGATGACACTATTTCATAAGGATTTATGATTGTTCTTCCCAATATCCCATTATATGCCCCTAAAGTTTCAACCACAATAATTGTTGACGTTGATGTCCAACTTTGTCCAGCCTTCTCCCGGGAGTGTGATTGTACCCAGCGAGTATGTTGCAGCACCCGCAAAGCTGATTAATGGAAACGTTCCAGGGCTCAAGTCAGCCTTTGTGCGACCAATCTATTCTATCACCTTGATAGTTAGGATGTCTGCAGAGCTTCCTCCGTCAACGAGAATTCGTTTGACGTCGTACTCCAC
This sequence comes from Clarkia xantiana subsp. parviflora, assembly GCA_036873135.1. Classification (NCBI taxonomy): domain Eukaryota; kingdom Viridiplantae; phylum Streptophyta; class Magnoliopsida; order Myrtales; family Onagraceae; genus Clarkia; species Clarkia xantiana. The sequence goes on from JAPTYO010000001.1 coordinate 18,761,882, forward strand.
GATAGGCATGGTGATGACGAGTGCATCGTCATGGGGGTACACGATACGTCTCATGAATTCTTTAGAAAAAATGATGACCAAATCTTCCTGCTCACCCCTTTGTCGCTTGCCGTACTTTGGATGTGTCTCTGCCTGAGAGGCATAGACATTCCTTGAGTGTGAGCCCTGGCCGCCGGCAACTGTTCCTCCATGTATGACGTTTATCAGACCCCGTTTAGGATGATGTGGATTTTCATACATCTTTTCTTTTCCTTTGCTTTTCTTTGAGGGTTCTCCTTGATGCTTTGTGGGGGTGCTGTCGCCTTGGTCGACATAGTGTTTTAACTCTCCACGCAGGATAACATTGTTGATATGCATTCTTAGGCTAAAACAGTTGTCGGTGTCGTGCCCATTAACTTCATGGTTTGCACACCACTTTTCCATTTCTTTTCCCAAAGCGCCTTTTTGCCAGTTGTTTGGCTCATTCCAGAGATTAGTTTCTTTCATCTCTTTTAAGATCACCGAAAAAGGTGCATTCAGCGGATTGAGGTTTGCGGCATTTACCTCATTCGGTTTCTGGAAGCCTTCTTGGGCGGGTCGCTTAGGCTGTGGTTGCCACTGACTTTGTGGTTGATTTCCTTGGGGGTGCTTGGCTTGACCGGCCTTGTTGTTGTCTTTGTTGCGTCTCGCGTTCAGTTTTGCCTTAGCTCTTGCTCTGAACCTTTCGAGGTCTACGATCTCTTTGACGCGTGAGGCTAACTTCTCCAGAGTTTCTACCAGTCGTTTTGACATTTTTTTTATCCCAAGGAGAATCTTAAACGGCCCAAGTTTCTTATGAATGCCTGAATTATATCGTGATCAGACAGGTTTGTCTGGATGTCAGCAATATTCTGATTGAAGCAGATGTAATAATCCGCTAAAGATTTATCATACTGCTGCTTCACGTCATCTAGCGCGCTTGAATCCTTGAGCAACTTGCACTCACCCATGTACCTCTAGATGAACTTTCCTTTTAAGCAAGGCCTGGAGCCAACGCTTTCATTAGGAAGGGAGAAGAACCAGTGTGCCGCCGAAACTGCTAAGGTTTGCGGGAACGTAACTGCTACATGGTTTGGGTTTGTTGTTCTCCCTAGCAATGATGCCTCATGCAGTTGTACATGCTCGATAGGATCATCTTTTCCCGAGTATTTCTCAATTATGATGTTGTTTAGGATTCCCGGAACCCTGTCATACAACATCTCCTTAGTGAATGGGTGGCTTGCGCTATCAGCCAGGACATGCATTGGCCTGTCTTTTGATTACTTCAACTTTTTCTCTATAAGAGCCTCCAACGCTTTGGGCGTTAGTCCTATGATGGGGACATTTTCATTCCTCTCTGGCATCCCCCAAATGTTATTGGGTTAACAGGTGTTTTGGTCAATGATGTTTGACCATTTTTGGGTTTTGGTCCATAATATTTTTTTTTTCCTAGTTTTAGTACCATATGTTTGCAGATTTTTTCTAGTTTTGGTCTGACCGTTACATTCCGTCCATTTTTTGACATGTACAAGTCACGTGATCCACCCTAAACTTTCAATTTTGTTCAATTTGGTCCCTCTAATACTTTCCTAACCTTTTTTTTTTCAATTTAGTCCCGAAGTTTCAAAAATTCAATTGGACCTATTGTCCAATTGGGGTCAATTTTGAAACTTCGGGACTAAATTGAACAAAAAAAGGTTAAGAAAGTACTAGAGGAACTAAATTTAAAGTTTAGAGTGGATCACGTAACTTGAACATGTCAAAAAATGGACGGAATGTAACGGTTAGACCAAAACTAGAAAAAAAAATGTGCAAACATATGGTACCAAAACTAGGTAAAAAAAACATAATAGACCAAAACCCAAAAGTTGTCAAACATTATGGACCAAAAGACCTGTTAACCCAATGTTATTTGGGTTTCTGCTGTTGTCACGCCCCCAGCTTTGTTGGTATTGAGAATCCTCCCTGCCTGGTCGCTCGTTCCTGAAACTTGGTTGCTTCCATGATTCGGCTGGGTGTGACCTTTCATAGTAAGTTGCACTGGAGCGAGATCCTTGTGGTTCTGATGTGGGTTGGCAGCTGGAGGCTGTCTTCCCTGTGGCATTGGAGCTTCTCCTCGGGGAGTGTCGTGAGACATTGTCCCGGGTGCAGGGTATGCTTGAGCAGGTGGTGGCGGAGGTGGTGGGGGTGGTGGTGGTGGTGGCGCATAGCCTTGATTCCTTAGGTTTTCTCTAAAGGCCAGGATCTCTTCGATTGCTGCCATCATTGCAGGCGTTAATGTAGGGGCTGTCTGAGCACCTTGGGTGCCTCTGCCCTGAAGTTGATCCTCTTCTGTGTGGGCTCTGCGTTCGAACCCTAGTGCTGGCTCATTGGTTTGGGCGGTACGCTCCTGTTGTGCGTTTAGAGACGGCACAGAAGAGGCTGTGGATACGACCTCAGGGATGTAGGAGGGAGCTGCCTGACTCCTTCTTGGTGGTGCTTACTTGGATGCTTCCACAGTAGCCTTCCTTTTTTATCGTCTTAGACCTTCTTCTCTTGCCATTTTCCGGGTTATCGAGAGGCGGATGGTTACTCGTCATTGCTATCGGTAGTGTATGACTTGTTGTGTTCGTGTCTCGCGGACGGCGCCAAAATGTTGGGACCTTGACTGGACAGAGAGTCGGGTCCTGGTGAATGCGCTTCGGGTCGTCGAGGTAGTGGGTCTTCTCACGTGCCGGGATACGTGCGTCTTCGATCACCTGCACGAGGGGCAGTATCGCACAACACGTAGAGGGGGGGTGGAGTGAGATAAGCCCTCTCCGAAGCTTAAATTAGAATTGTAGAGAGAGAAAGTTTAGAGAGAGGACAGAGCTTCGGCGTCAACTTTGTTGTGAAATCAATGATCAAGGCCCCTATTTATAGGGAACCTTGGAATCAGACCGGGTTTTGAACGGTCCAACGTCGGTTTAATTGTAAATAAGTGAACCGGACGTGGACGAGCAAGGAGTTGACGTCTAAGAGTTCGACACGTGCCGTACGCACATATAGAGGAGTCACGCGCATTTCTAGACGTAATCCGGAGGTCGGGATTGTTAGACAATCCCGACCTCCAGATTGTCTAGCTATCCGGATTCTGGTCCGGTTTGTCAAACAATCCGTACGAGTCCTACGCTCAGGGTACGTGCGCGCGTACCCCGGGCCGTTTTAGACTTGTGGGTGATTATTTTAGTACCATTTAGGGGGTTTGACGTGTAGGTGAAGCCCGAATAATTACAAAACGAATACGAATCGAACGTATACCCATCAGTAGCTTTCCCACACAACTTTCTCCTCCGAGGGCGGTAAGACGGGATTAATAAGTGTAGTGGCATAGTACGGCCGCCAAAAACGCTCCACTAAACCTTGGGATTATTAGGAGTGTCCCGACAGATTCGTCTGGAATAATCATTAATAACAGAGAGAAGAAAAGTTGCCTGACATAAATTAGATTTTTGAAAACCCTCAGCCACAAAGAGAGGGACAGTAGACGTCGCCACCGCCACTGTGGACACAGTAGCCTGCTCCATCGAAATGTCAGGGCCCTCCGGAGGACGCACTTGAGTCACCGAAGCACCCTGAGCAACCTCACCCTCACCACAATTGCGATCACCATTACCCGGAACACTAAACCTAGGGTTAGGGTTCCAAACGATCCATTCCGTAAGAGGAACCCCACCCCGATTGTTACTAGAGTAGACGATCTGATCATTAGGAAGAATACTACGAACACCATCATGACGATCTATCCAGTTCTGCATCTCTTTGATTTGTTGTCGTCAGACGGCCAGAGGAATGTTGCAGTAGCGTTGATAATGGCCAAAACGACCACAGCGGCCACAAGGAAGTGCCAGTATGTACTTAATAACAATCTTGGGACGATTCTCCACGAACAATAACATACTAGGAACTGCAGGCTTCTCCAGATTGACCTACACCTTAGCTTTGTGGTAAGTAAACTCCCAAGGACGGTCAAAATCAAAGTCAATGTGCACTATCTCCTCAACACAGGCAGCAATACGTTCAATAGTGATAATATTCATATGTCAATTACGGATTTCCCTAATTTCAATCCACATAGAAACTCTATCGAAAGGAATCGAAGACGAAACACAGTTAGAAAGACATTCCCTGAGCACCAGAGTTCCACCGGAGACATTAAACAGACTGTTTGCCAACATTTCCAGGAGATGGTTTCTATGTTGAAAAGTAAACACGTAAATGACGTTGGAAAGTGTGAGGCAAAGCCGGCAGACTCCATTGACGCTCAACAAGTTTACACACCAGGTCCTCCCTGTCGTGATTGTAGCAAAGCAATCTCCCACCGGAGAAGAAGATGGAACTGGAAAAGTCGTTGCTGGAGAGAAAATTAGGTATTTAAAGATAAAGGGAAATGTGGAGCAGAAAACAGAAGTGGAGCGGTGAGCCGGTATGCATTGGAAGACGAAGGGCCTCTCCGATCATCGAGAAAAAAGTTGCCCTAGAGCTTATCATTGCGTTTGGTTCCCAAGGGACGGTGGAAACCTCAGAGAGAGAGAGGCGGGCGTGGAAGAAAACTCACCAACCCACGTAAACGCCACATGTCGTTTCGAAAACCCAGAAGATGAAAAGCTTGATATATGTCGAAGGTAACAGATTGGTCTGGTCAAATAAATGCGCATAAGAAAACCAACAAAGGGAATCAGAATAGGGTGAAAAGATCATCGGCATCAGTAAGCAAGGAAAGGTGAATAGGGATAATAGAGGCTGCCGGAGCAGACTAACTTGAACGGTTCCGACGAACGTTGACAAACCTTGTTAGGAGGGTAAACGCTGAGAGAGAAATGCTGACGTCATTTCTCACGATTATACACGTATATTGGTTGATTACTTCTCATATATTGTATTCAAGTAATATTTAAAGGAGAATCGTATGATTATCAATAAAGAAGGAAAAGGCATAAAATTGAACAGAAACCTTGGTTTTAAATATCAGATTCTCCCGCTAATAAGTGTAAAAGTTGTACTCCTTAACGAGCTCATCACCCACATAACAACCCATCTATCTTACCACAATCTCCTTCACAGAAGGTACAGTAGAAATAATCAATGGAGAAGAAGATAAGTAATGAATATTATCAATTTATCCCACACCCTGAAAATTCAATACATAATAATAATAATGTCTACTAATCCTAACGTATATATCAAAACACATAAATCATAACAATAATCAACACCATATCTAACTATAGCACCAAAAATGTGGTCGCCATCACCAACAATAACCCAACCAACGCAGGAACCACCACCACCGACGCTGTCGACGAAACTATCTCAATCGGAAAATTGCAGTTCCCCTGCGAAATATTCTGTGTCGTGATCATCGCCAATCCCTGAAATGAACAACTCTCCGGTTTCTGATTCTGAACCTGGAAATACATATTGAACGCATAAGACGCATTCCCATTCGCATCCAATCCATTACACGATGATCCGTATTCAAGCGGCGTGCAGTCAGCGTAGGTACATGCGAAATTAATGCTGGGTCCGAGCTTGCTCAGATCTTTCGCATTCGGGTTGAAAGTACACCATTTTTGTGCAAGATACTCCACATTTTGCGCTGGAACTAGAAGCTTGTTCTGTCCTTGACCAGACAGATCGATCCCGAATTTCGGCTGCCCGTCGTACCTGAAAACATATTATTTAGAACTTAAATTCCCTTTCAAAATACTTGGAATGTTGTATTTCTGATGAATTTTCAATATTTCCCTTACAAATAGATTCATTTCCTTTGAACAAAAAACTAGACTAAATTCCTTGCAGTGTAACTTATTTTATCAGTTGGACTCACCTGAAAATTCCCCAATGGCGTTCGAAGTGCCCCGGAGCGATACTCTTGGCATCTTCATCGATAAGACCAAATAGATAGACTTCAATATACCCGGGCCTTAGCGGTGTCCCCGTGTTTGCGGCAAGTCGGGGCAAAAGTCCATTGTAGAACCGATACGCGTTACCAGTATTTGCATTTATGTCTCCGTCAGTCGGCCACCCTACCTCCCCGACAAATATCGGGAGATCCCCATGGCCCACCGCCTTGAGAGCGGACACTAAGGTATCGAAGTTGGCGTCAAACACATTGGTGTACTGGATCCCATTGTCAACGATGGGGGTGCCTCCGTCAAAGAAGGCATAGTTGAATGGAAAATCTTTGTTTCCGTAGAGACTAAGGAAGGGGTAGATGTTGACAGTGAAGGGGGCATTGTTTTTGGCTAAGAAATCGACGATTTGAGTCATCTGGGTGGCGATATCTGAGCGGAATCGGCCAGCAGAGGGGACTGGGTTTGATGACGGGGACTCGTAAACGTCGGCGTTTAGAGGCACGGTGGCCTTAACGTAGTCTCCAAGACCTTCAGCATTGAGGGCGTTTTGGATGTTTTTGAGGGCGGGAAAGGTGGTATCGATGAAGCTGCCGTTGTATGCCGATAGGAAAGGCTCGTTACCCACCGCCACATACCTACAAACACAAGAATGCATCATGATTGTGATTCCCAGAAAGAAGATTGATTGATGCCCCAAATTCTAAGTTCTAATCAATTTCCTCCATAACAAATCAATCAAGAACGGCAAACTGCAAAAAGACGTCGCCATTTCCAACTTAAGACCAACTAAAAAAAGCAAGAACAATGCTATTATATGTTTAACAGGTCAGTATAGAGAGTTGAATCTATTATGCCATTCTGCATTTTATTATTTATGATGATTATGTAAAAAAAAAAAAAAGCAAGCAAAATAAAGAATGATCAAATATGGAGACTGACTTGATGTTAACTCCACCAGTGAAGTTGTAATTTCGGACACTTTTCTTGACCCAAGTCCTGGCTTTGGTGTAACTGTTCATATCTTCAAGTTGGACATTGGGGATGGCAACCATGACCTCCAGTCCACTCCCGGCTAGGGCGCCCAGAGTGGAGCTGTCGGCGTCAAACAGCTTCACCTTCTGAATCCCGTTGTCCTTTAGCATCTGCACTACTGTCTGGGCCGATAATTTGTGTGTTGCTTGTGTTCCCCAATTCACACCAAGGCACTCCACCTCACCCACAATAATCCCCAAAATAAACGCAACAATAACCAATTTATTATTTGTAAAACAACCAACTCGATCCATCATCATTTTTCCCAGAAAAATCATAAAAAGGAAATTAGGTGATTGTGTTGGTGGGTGGCGGAACGGTTAGTCAACCGCGATTCTGATATGGTGGACGATGGGAGAAAATCTGGGATTGAGATTGTGATGAAGATTGAAAAGGGAGGGGGGAGATAAAAAAGATGAATCTCCTTTGATCAAAGATACAGAAAAAGGCGACAACTTTAATCTTTACGGGGAATGAGATGCGGTGGGATGATGCAAGACAGAGTGAATCTAAGGAGAAGAGGATGCAATGAAAAGGGATCGGATTGGTTGGCTTCGTAACAGTACCAAAAATCAGAGGAAAAGAGAAGAGATATGTACTGAAACTGAAACTGCAACTGCAACTGCAAGGAAGAAGCAATAACAAGTCCGTGTGTGAATCTCTCTCTATCTATCTATCTATCTTATCTAGGGTTATTAAATAAAAACGCGTACTTTTGGAGGCCAACAAAAAAAACGCGTACTTTCCAGTAGAAGAAAAGAAGGTTGGAGAGAGAGATAGAAGGGCAACTGGGTAATTTACGGAGGTTGGTTGGAGCGGACGGACATATGTCAAGTATAATAAGTGATGATAAGATATGAAGAGAGAGAGAATAGAAGATTGTGCAGTATTCAAATTACAGATAGCAGGGAGGGAGGGACCCTACTTCCTCCTTCCGCTATAATAATAATAATAATAACTAACGGCTATAAATTAAATTTTCAAGATTGGCATAGATTTTTAATGTAAATACATAGCAGCTATGGTCAGGAAACTTCAAATACCAAGTACACGACACGACACTCTTCAAATACCAACGTTGCGTCATGGCCATCTACTTCTTCATTAATTAAGGAAATTTGAATCTCAACACTTCAATTATTATTATTTGTGGAATAAGATACTAATAATACACGGTCCTAAACTGAGTTCTACAAATCCGATTTATTATGATGAGTAGTGATTAAGCTGTAAACTGGGCTAATATAGTCGAATCGTTTCGGACAATATATCTCGAAAGGAGTACCATTTGTGTGGATGCGTTGAGAGAAAGCATGTTTCCAAATTGCATATATATACGTGGCGCAGCGTCCGAAGGTGGACGGTTGCCGACTCGTGTGCCGACATCACATCCAAATACACACGAACCCCTTTCTCTTACAGATATATATATACCAATTGCCTAGGAGATATTAAACTTCTAACTCGCAATATTACTAAATCATTTATTATTTTCTAGATATAAATAAATAAATCATATCCTATAGTTTCTTCTTTTATTATTTAATAACGAAATACACACACAAATAACACCTAACCTAGATAGAGAGCTTTTCAATTGGGGAGTGTAGCTCCATCTGTTTCGTCCGGGTATTGAACATTTAAGGTAAGAACCTATAAACTGTCCGAAGTTAAAATTTGGTGTCTGAAGTTTAAAATGTTAAAATGAAATATCTTATGTTTCATTTTTGTTGAAATTTAGTGTCTCAGTGTGATTACTTTAGAGAACTCAATCCCGACTGTTGGATCACGGCAGGAACTCTGGTTACGGTGACGGATTCCTTAGCTCCTCGCAATCCTGCAGAAGGGGAATAGAGGGCGGTGGCCCAGAATCCCTCTCCGATGCTTAACGTAAGTACGGTGATCAACAGGGCAAGCAAACAGTATGTGTATGTGTGTAAAAACGTAACCTTAACCTGGGATAACTTCCCTCCTTTTATAGGGGGAAGGCTATCCCAGTTACCTGATTAGGCGGTTGGATTGTGATCCACTATCCCACATATCTCGCCGTATATCTCGCCATGTATCTGTACAGTTATACGTATCCCACATATCTCGCCCATTATATCACTACTGTAATCATAGTGAGATTTCCGGGATTGTGCTCTTACTGGCGAGTCTCGATCATTATCGGAGACTCCCAAGTTGCATCATTGAGGATTCGGTGTCGGGGAGTGGTGTCAACTCCCATATCGGGACCGACCACGTCCAGGTCCGATATCTTCGGGGCTTTCCCCTATCGAGGCTATACTCACTCGTGGCTATTCCATGTCGGGGCCTCCGTCCGTCGGAGCCCTTAGCCTTCCAGCAACCCAGCTCCTAGCCCAACGGGCCTAGTCGCCGTTTGTCAATCGTTAAGGGGCCTAACGGCCTTAGCCGGGGCCCATCATTTGCCCCCAAGACGTGAGGGACTTATAGTGCGTCGCGTCTTCCAACATCGGACCCTTCAACATCCCTGTCGGGGGTCTTTATTTAAAACATCGGAGGCCTTTGCCCTACTTTCGTCGGAGGCCTTTGCCTCGGATCTCTTCAAGATCTTTTGGGATCCTGCTTGGATTCGAGAGGATTTCTCGATCAGACCAGCATTAAATGCTGATAGAAGGTGAAGGAACGCCTCGGGTTCTGCACGCCTGCTTTCTGAAAAAGCACTTTTCAACCACCACGGTACGTCATCATTCCTGTCTTATCTGTCTTCCATGCGTCCCGACGGTTCAAATCAAAATCGTTTCGCCTTCTTCAGATTAGCACGTTTCACTTTGGACGATTCCGATTGAATCGTTTTGAATTCTATGGCTCAGATTGCCCGCCCCTTCAGTTCTCTCTTTCTTCTCTTATAAAACCCTAAACCCAGACATTGTTTCACTTTTCCACTACTCCTTCTTCTCTGCGATCCCAAGAGCCTTGATCCTCCATACTTCAAGTTTTCACCGGCGCTTCAAGCACTCAAGCTTTTCCGATCAAGACTTCAGTCACCATGTCTGGTAAAATTTTTCACCTTATTACCATTTTTTCCTCCATTTTTGATCTTCTTAGGTTTCAATTTCCCCTCCTTCCTTCCATCGACGATTTTCAGCCGAGGGATCTGCCACCAACAGCGGGTCTTCCCATGATGGACCACCTTTTGTCTTCAAATATCTCAAGAACTCGCTTGCACCTATTAACTACGATAGGGCTTGCCAAGAAGGTGGTATCTTCGAATCCTCCTTCGGGGCTCGCTATCCCTATGAGCAATCCAAATTCAATCCTCGCGAAACCCGGGTTACACTCCCTAATGAAGGCGAGGTGTTCATCTCCCCAGGGCAGATCCGTGCGGGAATCCGACTCCCGTTTTGTCCGAGTTGGGTGGAGCTATGTAACCACTACAAGACTTACCCCACGACCTTCTCTCCACACGCAATCCGCACATGGATTGCCTTTCAAGTGTGGTGTGATCTTAACAAAGAGGACTGGAGCTATACTCTGGAGCTCTGGCGGGTCCTCTATAAGATGACCTGCAACAAAGATGGGATCTGCTCCTTTACCCCCCGCCAACCCGAGGGGACCGACGAGCAATATAAGGAGATGGGTTGGGATAGGAAGGTGTCCTGGAGGATTTGCAAGGAACGGGCCATCATCCACGACAAGGGGCATGACAATACCAACTGGAAAGAACAGTACTTTTTCATCAAGCCTGGTCCCATCGAATGGCCGAAGACCGCCGTAGAAGCTGACCCTCCTGTGCCCTTCCGTAAATGGTCGGAACAGACTAAGAGGGCTTTGATGCTCATCCAAGCCCGTCGCTGGGAGGAGGGTTATCAGCCCTTCGAGGCCACTTCCGTTACTGACCAACAACGGATAAAAATTTCCATCATGCTGATTGATCCCCGAGCCGGGGGAAAAATTCGTGATGGCCGTTCCAATGTAATTCTCTGGGTAATCTTCTAATTATTTCTTGTTTTCATTGCTTACAGCCCATCGATCATCGCTGACCGCCCATCTGTTTCAGGAGGATACCGATGCCTCCCACTCGCTGAAACGTAAGAAGAAGTCATCGTCCAGGAGAAAGTCCTCCGACGCGTCGGAGCCGTCTCAGAAGAAGAAGAAGACCTCCGAGGCATCGAGGTCTGCCCCCACACCCGAGGAGCAGACTAATGCGGACGTGGTTAGGGCCGCCTTCGGCGTCCGCTCCGAAAAGGAAGGTAAGGAAGTTTTTCGTGCTATAAAAAGATATAGACAGTTGGTTCCTCAGGACCTTCAGGCCCCCGACATGGAAGGGCGGATCAGGGACGTTAAGCTCGTCCTTCGAGGGGAAACTCCACACGTCCTCGAAGCAGGTTATTACAACTTTTTCGGCTGCGAGGAATATGTGGAGCGTTGTCTATTTTGGTATACCGATATCAATAATCTTCCTCACCTTGTTCGTCCCGCTGCAGGTCACACGGACGTCGCACCTACTGCATCTGCCTCAGACCCCGTGCCTGCAGCGGAGCCGGGGGTAGATGATGCCCCGACAGAAGTCCGTGGCCAATTCAGTCGGGTGGTCAACTTGGAGGACTCCCTCTCCGAGGACCAAGCTGAGGAGGAAGGCCTAGTCCTCCGACGAAAATCGAGGCCGACTCCTGCTGAGTCATCTGTTAAGGAGACGTCCCCACTCCCCCTCGCGCTAACATCGGCACCTGTTAGGAGCGCGACCCCCGAAGCTCGGACAAGTGAAGATGGGGGAGCCCGTCTGGTAGTACCTCCGTTCCCCTTGGATGGAGACTATTACCAGGCCTTCTCCTCGGACCAGAGTGCGGAGCCTTGGAAACCGGTGGATTCTCTGCAGGAGATTTCTCTACATCGGGGGTGCCAGGAGGAGAACTTGGCCTTGCACTTGCTGTCAGGCTCGATCCCGCCATCACTGAGGCGTCCCCTTTCACTGGAAGGGGAGGACATCAAGGCGGACATCCGTCAAATGGCCGTCTGTCGGGTAGAGGTAGGTTATACTTTGCTTTTACTCATCTGAAAGTATTCCGACTATCAAATACTAAGCTATATTTGTCCTCAGGAAATGGCGGACCAGGATCGTTGTTTCGGCTACATCCTGTCCCTGCAGGAGGCTTTGGAGCAAGAACGGGCCCACTCCAACATCGAGAGCTTGACTAAGCTCCAGGAGGACCTGGCCACCTCCGAGGCGTCGAGACTCCGAGCGGAAGAGGGCAGAAGGCAAGCCGAAGAAGGTAGGCAGCAGGCTGAGGAGGGTAAGGCCAAGCTTGTTCAAGAGGCTCAATCCCAGCAAAGGCGGATTCAAAGCCTTGAGAGCTCGCTTAGGCGGGAGCAGCAAACGGCCCTAGCCGATCGGAATCAGGCCGCCTTTGATAAAGCGGAATTGAAGGAAACTGCTGATCGGCTGAAGCTTGAGAAGCAAAGGGCTATCGCGGAGCTGGAGGAGGAAAAGGCGGACCGTTCCGCCCAAATAGCAAACGCGAAGGTCCAGGGCCGCGAAGAATATCGGAGCTCGGAGGACTTCAAAGCGGATGCGGCGAAGCATTGTCAGGAAGACTTGCAGAATGCCTTCCTTGACATTGTCGAAGACCTTAACGAAACTTACGGGGACTCCATCGACCTTAGGAAGTCCAAGATTCTCGGCCGAACCGCAGAAAGGTACTTTAGCCTCCCGTCGGAGAGTTCCTCCGAAGATGCCGACGACCCCCCTGCAGATCCCTCCGATCCTACCTCTCCGAAGCCCTCTGAAAATCCAGCATCCGACCCTAAGGCATCCGAGGACCGAGCTTAATATTTTATAACTTAAGTCCTTGTAGTCCTTCATCATTATCTCTCTTGTATTGAACCTCTTAGGCCTTCGAGCCTTTTATTAATATCATTTCCGATTACATTATGTTCTTCATAACGCTTTTATCGGACCCTAAGAACCTTAAGGCTTTCCGTCGTCCTAAGACGCTTTTTAATCGAACCTTAAAAACTTAAGGATTTTTCGGACGTCCTATGACGCTTTTTAATCGAACCTTAAAAACTTAAGGATTTTTCGGACGTCCAATGACGCTTTTAATCGGACCTTAAAAACTTAAGGATTTTTCGGACGTCTAATGACGCTTTTTAATCGAACCTTAAAAACTTAAGGATTTTTCGGACGTCCAATGACGCTTTTAATCGGACCTTAAAAACTTAAGGATTTTTCGGATGTCCAATGACGCTTTTTAATCGAACCTTAAAAACTTAAGGATTTTTCGGACGTCCACTGACGCTTTTTATGTATCGAGAACAACTTATGAATACTTTGATCAGAAGTAACCTCTTTATTGATCGATGTCTTTTACATAGCATGCACCACTCAGGGCGACTTAATTACATCTTTGCGCCTCTACGGACGACTTATTTGTCAAACATGACATTTCTTCAGATGTTCACCACTAAAGGTGTTTCTTAATACATTGCCATCGAGGTCTTCTAACTTATAAGCATTCGAGGCCGGCATGCCTACGATCTTGTAAGGCCCTTCCCATTTCGGGGACATCTTGTTGATCCGATCTTGTAGGGCGAACTCATTCCGACGCAGGACCAGTTCTCCCGCGTAGAACTGTCGCGACTTGACCTTCCGATTATAGTACCTGGCCGTTGCCAAGCGCATCCGAGCTTGCACTATGTCGGCCTCCAGCCGTTTTTCCTCTAGCAAGGATAACTCCAGGCGCCTTGTTTCGTCATTCGTCAAAGGTCCTATCCTGGCTCTTTCTGGACTTGTCGAGGGCTCATAGCTTCTGGTCCGATGGGACGCCACAGCGATTTCCACGGGAGCGACCGCCTCCGTCCCATAAACAAGTGCAAACGGGGTTTCACCTGTTGACCGCTTGGGTGTCGTTCGGACCGCCCACAACACGTTCTCCAGTTCGTCCAGCCATTTTCCGTCCAAAGCATAGACCCTCTTCTTCAAACCCTCCATCACGATTTTATTGGCAGCCTCCACCTGCCCATTGGTCTGAGCGTGATGGACGGATGCTGTCCGATGCTCGATACCAAACTCGTCCAGGAACTTCTCCACCTGGGCCCCATTAAACGGAGGACCATTGTCGCTGATTATCACCTTCGGCACCCCATATCTCGACAAAATTCGGGTCTGAAGGAACTTGATAATATGTCCCGCTGTTGTCTTGGCTAACGGCTTAGCCTCGATCCACTTCGAGAAGTAGTCAATCGCGACAAGCAAATGTGTGCACTGGCCTTTTGCTTTCGGAAGGGGTCCCACCAGGTCAATGCCCCACTGCGCGAAGGGCCAAGCACTCCCAATGGGAATCAAATCGGCAGCGGGGGCTGTGATATTCGGAGCATATCTCTGACACGCGTCACAGGATCGGACAAGCGCCGTTGCTTCCTTATTCATCGTGGGCCAATAATATCCCAAGTTCAGCGCCTTCCTCAGGATAGACCGAGCGCCTTCGTGACATGCCGCGACTCCTTCATGCAACTCCCTCAGAATCCGAGTCGTATCGGGTTCGGCCACGCATTTCAAGAAAGGAGTCGAAAGCAGACCCTTCTTGTACAACTGGTTATCCACCATCGCGTAATTAATTGACATTCGTCGCAGTCGCTCCGCTGCCACTTTATCTTCAGGGAGTGCCCCCGTAGTTAAGTACGCGATTATCGGGGTCATCCAAGTGGGTTCTTCCTTCGATCCCGTTCCGATGGCGCACACCTCCGACGGATCGGTGGTCGATAGAATCACCTTCTCCAAGAAGTGTACCTTCCGACTCTCTTCCAAAGGTGCCCCCAAGGCAAATTTGCTCAAGGCATCAGCCTCTACATTCTCTCCCCTCGGAATTGCCTCGATATCAAAGCTTTTGAAGCTCTCCTTCAAGGTCCGAGCCTCCTGAAGGTACTTCTTCATGATCGGGTTCTTTGCTCCATACTGCCCCCGGACCTGATTTACAATCAGGCTAGCATCACACTTCACCTTCAAATGTTCAATTCCAGTGCCCTTTGCGATTTTCAGCCCCGTTATAAGAGCCTCATACTCCACCTCGTTATTGGTGGCTCTAAATGTTAGGGCCAATGCATATCGAAGTGGCTCCGCCCCGCCTGGCGGAATCAATACGAACCCCGCACCGGATCCATCCGAGCTTGAGGAGCCATCCGTGTACAACTCCCAGGTGTTCTCCTTATTTGGCTGTTCCGACTGCCCCGCCGTCGGGACCTCTTCAGTATTCCCGGTTGCCCCCTCTACTGTTTCCGTTGCTTCAGGATCGGGAACAGTAGATTCAACTATAAAGTCGGCCAATGCCTGCCCTTTGATAGCTGTTCTCGGAGCGAAATGAATCCGAAACTCGCTAAGTTCCACGGCCCACTTTACTAGTCTCCCCGACGCATCAGGCCGGTTCAAGAAGTGTTTCAATGGCTGATCAGTCAACACCGTAATTTCATGCGCATGGAAGTAAGGCCGTAACTTTCTAGCGGTAATAATCAACGCAAAGAGGTACTTCTCAATCGGAGGGTAATTCATTTCACTCTTGGCAAACGCCTTGCTTACATAATAGACGGGGATTTGATTGCCCTCGACCGCTTTAACTAAAACAGAGCTTATTGCAAACGAAGAAACAGCCAAGTAAAGATAGAGTGGCTCGCCTGGAGCTGGCTTTGCTAGTAGTGGGAGGGTGCGGAGATGTTGTTTGAGCGCTTGGAACGCCTCCTCACATTCGGCGGTCCATTCGAACTGTCGGTTGGCCCTCAGCACATTGAAAAATGGCATCGCCCGGTCGCTTGCCTTGGATAGGAAGCGATTCATCGAAGCCAGTCGACCGTTCAGCACTTGCACCTCCCTATGGTTTGTCGGGGACTGCATCTCCTCTATCGCACTTAGTTTTTCGGGATTCACCTCGATCCCCCTCTGGCTCACCATGAAGCCTAAGAACTTCCCTGAATGTACTCCGAAGGCACATTTGGCTGGATTCAGGCGGACTTGATGGAGCCTCATCCTCTCGAAGGCCATTGCCAAGTTACCAACGTGGTCCGATGCTCGTCGGGACTTCACCAGCATGTCATCTACATAGGCTTCCATGGTACTTCCAAGCATATCCCCGAACAGCTTGTTCACCATTCTCTGATAGGTCGCCCCCGCATTCACCAGGCCGAAAGGCATGACATCGTACTGGAAGACTTCACTGTCAGCGTAGAAGGCGGTGTGTGGGGCATCCTTTTTCGCCATCTTTATCTGGTTATAACCAGAATAAGCATCCATAAAGCTTAGCAGCTCATGCCCCGATGTAGCATCCACCAATTGGTCGATCCGCGGGAGCGGATAACAGTCCTTCGGGCAAGCCTTGTTCAGGTCGCGGAAGTCGACACACATCCGCCACTTCCCGTTGCTTTTCCTCACCAGCACTGGGTTGGCTACCCAAGTCTGGAATCGGATCTCCCTAATGAACCCAGCGTCGAGCAACCTGCCAACCTCCTGCTGTATTGCGATCCTCTTGTCTGTCCCCATCGGACGTCTCTTCTGCGCGATCGGCTTGATCGTAGGGTCGATATTCAGTTCATGCTCGATCACGTCACGGCTGATTCCTGGCATATCGCTCGGGGACCAGGCAAACAACTCCTTGAATTCTTTCAAGAGCGCGATCAACTCCTGAGCCCTTTCCTCGGTTAGGGCGGATCCGATCTTTACCCTCCTCTCGGGCCCATCTATCTCGACTTCTTTTAGGTCCTCCATGGGGGCGGGGCGCCCAAACTCCTCTCGAGGATCAGTGTCTGTCTGGAGAACCGACATAGCCTCCCTCTTCGATCTCCTTGTGGCGTTGACATAACACCGTCTCGACGCCACCTGGTCGCCTTTTACTTCACCGACCCCATTCTCAGTCGGGAACTTCATTTTCTGATGGACAGTCGAGGCCACTGCCATCAGCGGGTTGATGGTGGTTCTCCCAATAATCGCATTGTACGTCCCTGTGGATTCGACCACCACGAATTCCACATCTCTCTTCTCCATTTTCCAGCCACTGCCGAACCACACAGGCAGCGTAATAACCCCCAACGGATAAGAGGTTGTGCCGCAAAATCCTACCATCGGGAAGTTAACCTCCCGTAGGTCTTTCTTCTTCTTCCCCATCTGCTCCAGGGCGTCGGAGAAGAGGATGTCGGAGGAGCTTCCTCCATCAATGAGGATCCTCTTCATTTCGAATCCACCTACATCCAGTGTCACGACTAGGGCATCCTCGTGGGGGGTCTCTACTCCCTCCAGATCCTTCGCCGAGAAGGTAATCTCCATTTCCTCCTTCGAGGTCCATGACCGGGACCTTTTTCCCAAGGCCACTGCTACGGGCACCTGGTTGGCGTAACGCTCCCGAGAAGACGATGTGTCTCCTCCCGCAGCGAACCCTCCATGGATCACATTAATGACCCTCTTCTGTCGGGACCCTGATGGGCCCTCCGAAGGCTCCGCTTCGGACCTTCTCTTCCTTGGGGACCTCGATCGAGATTTGGATCTCGACCGAGATCGGGAATGGGGCTTGCAGCGCGAATCCCCCACGAACTCCTTCAGCTTACCCCTCTGGATAAGCTTCTCTACTTCCTTCTTCAGCTCCCGACACTGGTCAGTGTCGTGACCAGTGGCCCGATGGAATCGGCAGTAACGGTCGGTGCGGGAGCCCAACTTTTCGCCTTCCTTCTTTTTGGGGAAACGAGCGAGGCCTTGCCTCTCCATTACGGCCAAGACCTCTCTCAAAGGCCTGTTGAGGGGGGTAAACTCCTCCCTCTGACTGTCTTTCTTTGTCGGAAGCCTATCCTCCCTTCGATCAGGGCGTCCACGACTCTGACTACTCTCGGAGCTATCCTTCTTGTTTTGGTTGTCCAATGGTTTGAACAACTGCTTTCCTCCGCGCCCCTTGGGAGGAGCCAACTCTCCGGCAGCGATCTTCGACTCTTGGACGTCGATTTGCTGTTTCACCCTCGCCTGAAGCGCCTCCATGCTCCAGACGTTTTTGGCCGCGACGTTGTGCAGTAAGTCGGAGCCGTAGGGGGGATTGAGGTTTTTCAAGAAGGTACGGATGGCCTCACCCTCCGATATCTCCTCATCCAGCTCGGTCATGCCAGCCGTGTAACGCTGGTAGTATTGGGCCAGCGATTCGTCGGGCCTCTGGACCACCTCATGCAGGGTCCGAACACTCTTCAGCAGCCGTCGACGCCCTTGGTACTGGGCGATGAATCGCTGATGCATATCCTCCCAACAGGTTATGCATCCGGTGGGCAGACTGTAGAACCATGTCAAAGCCTTCTCTCCCAAGGTACTCGGGAACAACGCGCAGATAACATCCTCATCTGGGGTCCTGCCCATGCACGCAGTCAGGTGCTTCTGTACGTGGCGGACCGGGTCCGCGTCCCCGTCGTACTCCTCTATCTTCGGGATACCCAAGCCTGGAGGGGCCAGGGTATTGATCAGCCTGGGAACGAAGGGATGGGTCTCCCGACTCCTCAACTCCGACATCATGGGCTTCTGATCTCCCATGCAAATACCCACAATCTTCACCACCTGATCAGCAGTGAGGGGACCATTCAGGGGAATAGTCCTTTGCTGTACTGGCCCTGGTCCATCGACCACAAAATTCTCCGCCGGTGCTGGATTCGGATGCCTGGGGGGAACGGGCTGTTCCCTCAACGGGGGAGGTGGCGGCAGATTGTCGTCCACCTGCCTTCTGGAAGCATCTCACCGCGGAGGGAGCGGCGGTAGATCTACGGCCTGCCTTCTGGCAGCCTCTCTTCGGTCTAAGAGGGCCTCCATGGCCTCCATGAATAGGGGCATGGCCTCTGCCACTACCCTGGCCAGCTCTGGGCTCTGGGAAGGCGCCTCGTTCCTGGATCCACCAGGGAGCTCGTTCCTGGTCATCGACCTGGTTTCTCTTCGCGGAGGAACAACCTCCCTGGTGGTGTCATCTCGGTGAGTGCTGTCACCATCGTCTCTCAGATCCTGATGCTGTGTATCATCCTCAGGGGGATTGCTGGTGGTCTGCACCTGCTTGCCTGATCGCTGCGGCTTGTTGCTAGCCATGGTATGGAGTCAAAGGGAAGCAAACTTACTTTGGCTTTTTGTTGCGCTCCCACAGACGGCGCCAATGTTGGATCACGGCAGGAACTCTGGTTACGGTGACGGATTCCTTAGCTCCTCGCAATCCTGCAGAAGGGGAATAGAGGGCGGTGGCCCAGAATCCCTCTCCGATGCTTAACGTAAGTACGGTGATCAACAGGGCAAGCAAACAGTATGTGTATGTGTGTAAAAACGTAACCTTAACCTGGGATAACTTCCCTCCTTTTATAGGGGGAAGGCTATCCCAGTTACCTGATTAGGCGGTTGGATTGTGATCCACTATCCCACATATCTCGCCGTATATCTCGCCATGTATCTCTACAGTTATACGTATCCCACATATCTCGCCCATTATATCACTACTGTAATCATAGCGAGATTTCCGGGATTGTGCTCTTACTGGCGAGTCTCGATCATTATCGGAGACTCCCAAGTTGCATCATTGAGGATTCGGTGTCGGGGAGTGGTGTCAACTCCCATATCGGGACCGACCACGTCCAGGTCCGATATCTTCGGGGCTTTCCCCTATCGAGGCTATACTCACTCGGGGCTATTCCATGTCGGGGCCTCCGTCCGTCGGAGCCCTTAGCCTTCCAGCAACCCAGCTCCTAGCCCAACGGGCCTAGTCGCCGTTTGTCAATCGTTAAGGGGCCTAACGGCCTTAGCCGGGGCGCATCACCGACGAAACTGATTGTCAAATTCGAGCACTCATGCACGCTCCATTCTCCTCACCTTGCCGGGACTGTCACCTAAGAAGTTGGCCACATCCGCACAAGTAAATCCAACTCGTTGTCGTTGGAAAGTGTTCCACACCACTTTGCTGGAAACGATTTTTTTTGAAAGTTCAAGTTTTTAGAGAAATTTGACGATTTTCTAAAAAGTAAATAGTGATGGATTATAAGTGGGTAAGTGGATTGATGAAAATGATTGAAAGGAGAGAAAAAAACGCATTGAGACACCAAATTTCAACAAAAATGAAACCTGGGACACTCCATATTAAGATTATAAACTTCATACACCAAATTTTAAAAAACCTTGGAGAGTTTATATGTTCTTAACCCAACATCTTTATACCAATATAAAATGTGAGGGTTGTCCTCACCCCAATAGGTACCTTTTCAACATTTTTAATTTTATTATTATTATTATTATTATATAATATTTAGTTCCCATAACTTTATAAAATTGATGATGTACTCTTTATTATCTTTGAGAACTATCTATTTATCTTTATTACTATTGCTTAAAAATCATTTCGTTAAATTTTGTTATTTTTATTTTTTAAGTTCGCTTAATTGACACGTCGTTGTAGTTATTATTAAATTCTCATCCAATAAACTTATCAATTAGGGATGTATATCTCCTGCCCCACTCTTCTTGTTCCAGATCGTGTCTCGTCGTTAAGATTTTGACACATGTTCTGTGTAATTAATTTTGTGGTTTTTTTTCTCTAAAACCCTACCGAGACTTGTGAAACCTAGAAGGAAAATTAAATTTAAGGACACGTGTCAAAATCTAAATGGTGAGGCACAATCTGGGGCATGAAGAGTGGGCAGGAGATCTGAATCCATCAATTAGAGTCATCATTAACATATGATACACATTCAATATGTGCAAATGCCGGGTGCATGCATTGTTTCATTTACCGTATCACAGATTTGGGGATGTTCCGCCCTTTAACATTTTTGTATCGCATAAATCAGTCACTTGCCAACTCATATAACCTATCAAAATATGGATCAACCATAGTTCCTGAAGTTTGACTTTACATATACCGTGTTACTCAATGTTCAATACTTATTGACTCGAACTATTGATTTAGTTCTTGTGTTTGTAAATTCAATCATATTAGGTATATCCTAATTAGCGGTTGAATAAATATTTAAGATGAATTCAATAAACTTCAGACATTAGTGATTTAAAAAATTAATGATTTAGTCCCTACTATATTTGAGAGTTACTAAATTTTTCATTAGTTAAATTGCATTAATTTTTTTGCTAAGTCACTTAACTTACATTTTACATTAATTATCATTAACTTCTTAATGCAATATACCTATAAATTCGAGTCACCCCCAAATTATGATATGTATTCAACTCGTGTACACTTAGAGTACATGTTGAGATTTTTTTGTATATGTGTCAACAAAGGTTCTTGAATTTTGACCTTTTACGGATAACATGTTACTCATCGTCCATCATTTAGGGTCTCGAACTATTAATTTAGTTCTTCCATCTGTCAATTTAATCAAATTGTGTACAACCTAATTAGTATTTAAATAAATAATTGATGTAAAGTCAAGTATAAACTTTTGATATTAATGAATTGAATTTTCATTTAGCGTTAAATCAATTTTTGTTGGTATTATGGTATAAAATTGCATGGAACGTGTATAGTTACGTTTGTATAGGTCAAATTGTTCCACTAATGACTCTAAGTGGTTAAGTACGGGTTTACATTCTTCACTTCTCAAGTTGATGAGTTAGATACAACTTTGTCGTTAATAACCCACGTCATACGGGATGTAACTCATTATTAGTTCTAACCGTAAATATATATTAAAGCTAATTTAATACCGTCATGGAAAACGTTAGTTAATTTTGTACATAATTATCATCTTTCTATTTTTTTCGTTGTTAATTGCATTGTGTCGTTCTTTTTTTCTCCCAGCCCCTCAAGTTGCCCATGTATTAATTAAATATCATCATATTAGAAAGCTTAAGATAAATTATATATCTTGAAATTTAGACGACCGATACGCGTGCAACGCACGCGTTAATAACTAGTTTAATTACATATCTTTCTTGGTCCCACTCTTTTTTTTTTTTTTTGTCTTAATCTTGGTCCCACTCTAAAAATTGCTTCCAACATGACCTGAATAACCAAAATCTGATATTGTAACTGAAGAATCTACTCTACAACACATTTTCCTTTGGATGCAAAAATTAGTTAATCTGCTCCCTCAAGCTTACATGCGAACACAAACCAAGAGAATACTACATTGTCTCACTCACTCACCTCATTCATGCTACCAATTAATTATACTCGAACGTGAACTCCGTCTTAATCCTCTGGCACCTGCATTTCCATCCAATCAATCCCCCTATCTATTTACACAAAATACTCTTATATTCATGCTCGCTTACCATCCATTTTGAAGGTCATCATTTGCAATGTGGAAGTCAAAGTAAACATAAGTCCCCTGCTCATACTCACCCGTAGTAACTTTTGGCTCTTCATGCCGCGCGTCTTGTATTTCTTGTGGTATCTCCATGACTGCTGCTTCGAATCTTTTGCAGCTACATACTGTTGGTACGTGTTCTGCACATCCCCATCCATATTCATCACATTCCTTTTTTATCCTCCTTTTCACTAAATCATAAATGTGATGATGCCAACAATTTTGTTTTTCATTTAGGGTCTTCTCTCATGAATGGAAGTACAGAAACACAAACAAAACAAGTGCTCTTTGTAGAGCAGCAGCCTCAAGCATATGCAAGTAATATAACTGATCACGCGTTGGGCCTGCAGGTGCAGTTGACCCTCCACTGATGCTATCCCCTGTAGCACCAAGATCTGCAACACTTCTACGCCCGATAACACCAAGGTTTCCATTAGTTTGCATTGGCTGAAATGTAAGTTTTACAAACCCTAATTGCCAGGATCTTGATCATGCTTTATGAGGGAAAAGATATAGAGATGAATGACTTACCCGGTAATTGATTTCGATTCCTCTAATCTTCTTAGACTGTCGATGTGCTTCTCTGTAGAACGGTTCTACTTCTCTCCCTTGTCCATCCTTCTGTCAGAGACCAGTTGATGGAGAACTGCTCTTAATCTCTGTGTCAATAACTGGCAGGGAGAGAGGACCGTTTATAATATTAACCCTTTAATCTGGTACGTCCATCAAGTAACCAATTGAACGGTCTAGATTAAATCATACCATAAAGATATATATTGATATAATATAATATAACACATAATGTATTATATTATTCAATATATTTATATTCCTTAATATTATCTGGCCACATAATTAGAATATATATTGTAACATTAAATATATATTCTTACATTCTCCCACTTGGCCAGATAATCACATAAGTCTTTCATCTTTATGGAATAACACAAGGCGCGCGTAAAATCTAATCTTTCCGTTCATCATAATCACTTACATTCAATAATCTGTAAATGCGGGTTATGGCGGTCATACACTTATTTAAGCAGCATACTCCCTTCCATATACCACGACAGTTACATCTTATCAAACGTAAGCCTGTAAGTAATATATATACACACATTAGGGTCCGAGTAAGGCTTTGCATAAGGTTTTCCCGTTATCATAAACTTTATGTGTACACAATCATAATTAACAGGAAAATATTGGAGTCAGAAACATATCATTGAGCTCAGAGTGTCAAACATCATCATCAATCATCATCAACTTTACAACTAAGACTCATTATTTGCATGCTTCTTTAATGTCATTAGTTGTAAACATTCATTTAAATACATCATTGTCAGCTTGGCCATTATGCTGACAGACACTCTAGTTTCTGAACTTCCTTCTTAACGACAATAAACTTTCATTCCATAAGTTTGCACCTTTAATGCTTGTCGTTTTGACGAAGAAATAACTGTGGCGTTATTACGATAAATTTTCCAGCGACTTGGTAACGGTGTCGACAACCTCAAGCCCTGAAATAAGTCCCACAGTTCTTAATGCATGATAAACATGCTAAACCTTACTTTACATTATTGATAACGACAGATAATTACTACTCTTCTTTAATATTGTTCCAACACATAAAATGAACAAATAATTGAAAGTGGACTTTCAACTGTCACGATATCCCTTAAATCTGAATCTACACGAACATAAATGCATTCACATGTTCTTGTAGGTGCATTATGACTTTATTTGCAGCATTCTTGAATTATACTCCGTCTTTAAGATCATTTCAATGTGAGCTTTCTGAGACAATCCAACTGTAATTGTGACTAGATTAAAATTTTAATTTAATCTTAGTCACATAAAATTGTCTTTCACATTAACTTTCATCTTAACTTCAGAGAGAATCATAATAAATAATCATTTAAATGTGAGCAAAATATAATCAATTATACAGGTAAAATATCTACA
Source organism: Clarkia xantiana subsp. parviflora (assembly GCA_036873135.1). Classification (NCBI taxonomy): domain Eukaryota; kingdom Viridiplantae; phylum Streptophyta; class Magnoliopsida; order Myrtales; family Onagraceae; genus Clarkia; species Clarkia xantiana. Next base: position 18,786,013 of record JAPTYO010000001.1, read on the forward strand.
TACTCCCACTAATCTTACGGTTCATACAACTGTAAAGTAACTTACTAAACCATTCGTGGGAAACATTTATTTTATCCTATAAATTGATTTCTAAAATGACAATTTATTAATTGAGAAATATAAACTTCATAACATAATATACTGTGAGAATGAAACCGAAAAATATTTACTACCATCTAAGTCTTACAAGTAAACCAACTTCCAAAGTAACAAGTTTTGTAATGTCATTCTAAATGGTTTAACTTTATCAGATGATTGTACTTTCTTTCTTTATGGAGTATCATGTCTTTCGAATATTATCCCTTATGTTGAAATTTTCATTCAACTGATGGAACTATATTCTAATCCATGTGAATAATGTATTCATACAGATAGACAATGTCTATCATTTACCTTAATATCCACATCTTATTATTCAGACACTCCCACTAATTTCATTATTTTTAAGATTAACATAACTGGTTTCTACAATTTTTGGACTTCAGTTAAGAAAGTAAGTCATTATACCCTTTGGATCTTTTAATGTTACTCCAGAGTAAACATTTCATTCAAGAATTCATTCTTTAATGTGGATCATAAACATTTACTTTACTTTTATTAGACAACCTCAAACATAATGGTGTCTTAACCAAGCTCCCTTCCAACGCACGGATCATTAAGAGGTTGGAACTGCCTTTATGGGATCTCAAACTTAACTCATACATCCACAACTTAATGTCATTAATGGGTAAAGAAGATTTACTTGTCTAACTCTTAACTGTAACTTTCAAAGTCCGATTATATTTCCCACAATACTATTTTCATAAATGTATGACATGTTCTCTTAAGAAGGCTTATTAATGAACTAAAAGTCATATCATACTTCTATACATTTATCATGAAAGTCACCACACATAAAGACATTATAAGTTTTCACGTTTCTATCTAATTGCTTACTTTCCATCAAGAAAAATCACCCAGCAAACAGATATAGTCATGACATGAATAACACTAATATGCTTAAATTCATAAGTGCAAGAATATATACAATTATCCCCCTATTCTTGACATTATTAATTTTCCGTATAAATAATCATGCAATAGGCGAGATATACGAAATATTGCATTTTATTCATGTATGAAAAACTATTGCACTAACATTTTAGTAGCACTCCTTTATGCATGGTTGACATGTGACTTTCTTGTTCTTCATAACATACGAGCTAACTCAATATCACTTAATGAACACTTTAAAGTGCTCTCATAAATATTGAGTTATCTCTAGTCATCCTTAAGGTCTTTAATCTTGCTCCATAAATTAGTCAACTCAAACTTCTACAAAGCTATACAACTCAAAACTTAATGGTTGTAAGTTTGTACATACGAGTGACTTATTACATAATTCGTTCTTTCATCCACAAAACTTCATAATTTTCTTTATTTATTGTTTGTGGAATAAACCAAAATTATTCGCATTAACTTAAGATTTACTCTGTTATATCGTGTTTATACTTTATGATTTGACTTTCTACTTAAGTTGTGTACCCGTAAGGATACTATTTAATTGTGTTATGTCAGGACCTAGTAACTTTAGAGGAACCTGACTTACACAGTTTTGAAAGTCAAACCTATTAAACACAATAACAGAACATACATGCGAATTAACTATAATAGCTGCAAATTACATACTTGTCAATCTATAAAATAAACTAATATAGAATCAACTAATCATTCAGAGTATATCATAATCGACCTTTGAGCAACAACTATAATATACTATCATTAAGTAAATGCCAATTAGTAAATGAACTATTATAGATTCAGATAATCAATAAGAGTATATCATAGTCGACCTTTGGACAACGACTACAATACACTAATCTTAATTAAATGCCATAACATTATTTGGAAATCATCAAAGTATACTATAACCGACCTTTGGGCAACGACTATAGCACACAAATCTTAATTAAATTCCATAGCATTATTGGACAATTAAAGAAAATCTTCGGTTAAATATACAAGTTATCTTTGGATATACAAATATATAGAACCAAAAGATCTTAATTATCCCATCATGTTTACAAGTTATAGAAAGCGATTCACCTTTGGGTAAATCCTAAAATTCTAGTAACAAGCAAACGTCAATTTATCCAATCATGTATACAGTAATAGGCATTTCATTATTATCATGGATAAATGACAATTGTATTATATGCATGAAACAAATAAACATTCTAGATTAGCCACTTTGGTGACAATAATCTACTTAAAATATAAGTTCATGCATATAGTTATTGATCTTTCTTTAGACATTACTATTTTATTATACGCATGAAGCAAATACACATTCTAGATTAGCCACTTTGGTGACAATAGTCTACTTAAAATATATGTTCATGCATATAATAATTGATTTTCTTTAGGCATGACAACACATTCTAGTTCTGTCACTTTGGTGACTAGAAACTAACCATAAAGTCATGTTGATAGTAATGTCCCATTAAACCATAACCTTATCATTCTAGTTCAATCACTTTGGTGATTAGAAACTAACTATAAAGTCATGATGATCGTAAATGCCTCATTCATGCATGACATTATCATTCTAGTTCAATCACTTTAGTGAATTGAAACAAACCATAAAGTCATGCATATAGGCTTTAAAGTAATATTTCAATAACTAAATATAACCCGATCTCATAACGGTTATCATGACATTATTGAAACATTACTAGAAAACATAAGGTTTGGCTAAAATAAAATATTTTAACCCATAAAGTTTATGGTTTTACACCATAAAAATTATAATTTTTATTATTGATTAGCGGAAGCAATTATCAAGGAAAACATATATCCTCCATCATGATTGATAATCCATTTAAAACTTTATATTCATAAAAAAGAAACACTAATTTCAATCGATGACTAAAACTTAATTCAGATTCTAAGCTAAATTAATAGCTTATCCTTCATTGTTGAAACATAATCAATCATTAACTTCAAATTAGAGTCAGCTGATCTAATATGTCATTCATTCATCACTCATGCATAGATCAACATCATCATGTACATGCATGGGAGTAATTTTACACTACCATTAACATACTCCAAATTCTTCATTCATGTGTATATTTAGAATATTATAAACACGACATTCTAATCACCATTAAAGCATGTAATGTAGGAAACAAGTAAACTCTAAATTGGTCATTTTAACAACCACAATTCAGATAATATACATGCAGTACGTGTTCTTCATAGAATTTCCAAATAACATGATTGCAAACTTAAATAGCATAATTAAAATCATTTATCATCATGCTATCAAAACATAAACAGAGGGAAAAGAATTACCTCAGTTATGAGTTAATGTTCTGCCGTTTTTAACTTTAATATAAACAGCCCCAGGAGACCTTATCCAGAGCCCTAAGCAAAATCATCATTGTTTTTGTCCTTCTCTGCTCCTTCATCAGTCGAGCCGCCGTATTCTTTACGGACTCCATTGAAACAGAGAAGACCGAGTAATCGCCGCTTCCACCACAACCGGCGGCCGCGACAAAAGGTAGAACCACCCCAGATGGAAACAAGTAATTTCATGAGTAAATAACAATTCCAATCCAATAAGACGACTTAACGAAGCAAGTCCACGAAGCCAATCATTGAATTCAATTTCATGGAGCGTAATTGGATTCCACCGATTACACACCGATTGACACAATACTACCAAGCAAATAGGTTAAACAGATTTATGAAACTGACTCGTGAAAATAAATCCAATCAATTAGTGAGATTATTAATTAATCAATGGATGAAAAGCGAATTCAATCCATTGAGCATTACGAGACTGAACTCCGATTCGAACCTTTAATTGCATCATACAAATTGATTCGGTGGAATTGGATTAAATTATATATAAACCCTAAATTGAGTAATCTCCCGACATAAACACATGATCAGAACTCAGGCTCTGATAGCACATGTAAGTTTTACAAACCCTAATTGCCAGGATCTTGATCATGCTTTATGAGGGAAAAGATATAGAGAGGAATGACTTACCCGGTAATTGATTTCGATTCCTCTAATCTTCTTAGACTGTCGATGTGCTTCTCTGTAGAACGGTTCTACTTCTCTCCCTTGTCCATCCTTCTGTCAGAGACCAGTTGATGGAGAACTGCTCTTAATCTCTGTGTCAATAACTGGCAGGGAGAGAGGACCGTTTATAATATTAACCCTTTAATCTGGTACGTCCATCAAGTAACCAATTGAACGGTCTAGATTAAATCATACCATAAAGATATATATTGATATAATATAATATAACACATAATGTATTATATTATTCAATATATTTATATTCCTTAATATTATCTGGCCACATAATTAGAATATATATTGTAACATTAAATATATATTCTTACATGAAAAGGTTGTCCAGGGTGTTGGATCACGGTGGAACTCCGGTACGATCTTTGACGACGATCCTATCTCCTTCGCTCCACGCAATCCTGCAAGAGGGGATAGACCGGGCGGTGACCCAGAATCCCTCTCCGATGCTTAAATGAGTATCTCGTGTGGACTGGCAAGCAGTAATCTCAAGTAACGTATCAAAAAACGTAATGTGATCTGAGGTAACCTCTGCCCTTTTATAGGCAGAGAGGTACCTCAGTTACCTGGTGAACCGTTGGGGTGGTTAGCCCATATTCCGCGTATCTCGGGCACGATCCCGCCTATCTAGGCCATGATCTCGCTTATCTCGGCCACGCCCCGCGTATCTCAGCCACGCTCCGCGTATCTCGGCCATGCCCCGCGTATCTCGGCCTGAACCTCTGATAGCAAGTCCCGACTAACATCGGGGACTCCAGAGTTATCTCGTTGTGTCACCGCTCGGGGCCCCTCGTCATCGTGACAGGGCCAATCATTCTCAGGGATTCGTCATCGGGGCCTACTTAAAGGCTTCTCATCGGGAGCTTCCAGCTCACCTATCGGGACCGACTTTGTCGGGACCTTTCATCATCGGGACTCCCTACGTCGGGACCCTTCACCCTGGTCTTCTTGACCTCCATTTTAGGGCCTAGTGGTCCTATTCGCCGTTTCCTCGCCGTTAAAGGGCCTAACGGTCATAGCAGAACCCATCATTTGCCCCCAAGACATGAGGGACTTACAAATCGTCGTGTCTTTCAACTCCTGACCTCCCGACGTCGAAGTCGGAGATCTTTCCCTTGGCATAGTCACTTAGTACAAGTATTCTCGTTCACGTTTTCTCAATACCTTGTGGATAACTGCCAAATCCGAGAGGACTCCTCGGTTCCCCGGCCATTAAATGCAGCAGATAACGAAGCGACGTCTTCAGTACCCGTGCTTGATTTTTCGCGCCTGCTTTTTCTGAAAAGTGCCTTTCAGGCTGTTTCATCATTGCACCCGTTGCCATTCTGCACGTTTCATCTCAACGGTCCAGATCAGAACGTTTCAACTTCGACGATTCAGATCAAAGCGTCCCTTCGAATGTCCTCTTCGCCTATAAAACCCTAACCGTGGGCACAGTTTCACTTTTACCGTCTCCGAAATTTCAAAAGCTCTCTGCAACTTCTCTGCGAATTCAAGCTCTGCTATTCCGAAGACCTCAGTGTTCCTTCGATCACCTTTCCGGCAACGTCCAGTTCATCCTTCCAACCTCCAATCATCATGTCTGGTAAGGGTTTCTTCTTTATTGTTCGCCTATCTCCTTCCTTCATCTCTGCTTAGTTTGTTTGTAATTTCCTGGGAAAACCCAATGTGCCTTTCCATGGCTGATTTCAGACAGCGGATCTAGTTCCGAGGGAAGGAAGCCCTTCAACTTCGACTATGCTTTGAATGAGATTTTCAGCACTGCGTACGATGCAGCTCTCCGGGAGGGATGCATCACCTCCACCTAGGAACCTCGTTTCCCGTATCCCTGGCCTCGCCCCTCGGGTAACCTTGAGGTTACTCGTCCCCGGAAAGGGGAGGTATTTGTCTCTACGGGGCAAATATCAGCGGGGATCAGATTCCCCTTTTGTGATAATCTGGTCGAGATGTGCCAGCCTTACAAGACTCATCCGACCACCTTCTCTCCGCACGCCATACGCCTGTGGAACGCTTTCCAGGTCCTCTGCTTCCGACAGAAGTGGGTGTACAGCCTCAAGCTCTTCAGGACCTTCTACAGGATGAAGTGCAACGAGGCGGGGGTTTGTGCCTTCTACCCCCGGGTGCCGAAGTGGAACAAGACACAACTCGGGTTGTGCAACTGGACCAATGACACCTGGAAGGTGGTCAAGGGTCGGGGACTCCTGGTCGACACGGGGTCCGACAACAGCGGGTGGAAGAGGAACTACTTCTTCATCAGAAACTCCTCGATCCCGTGGCCCCGATGGGAGGTGGAAGCGGATTCTCCTCCCGCTTTCCACACCTACACCGACGAAGACTTCCAGACTCTTCAGCTCATCCAGCTCTACCGGTGGGGGGAGTCCTACACTCCCCTTGACGCCAATTCCCTCGTGGAGCGGGACCTGGTGAATGCCGGGATCCGACTCCTCGACGTAGTCTCCGGGGGGCAGCTTTTCGACGGCCCCTCCAATATGGTTCCCTGGGTAAATCTCTAACCTTTGTTTTTTTACTGTTTGCAGCTAAGAAGGTATCCGTGCTGACCAATATGATCCTTAAGCAGGGGGAGACCGATGTTGTTCGCCCCACGCGGAAGAGGAAGTCCGCCAAGAAGGCCGCTGCTCCATCGGGGTCTCCTTCCGCGGAGAGGCCAAAGCGGAGCCGTGTGGAGGTGGATAAGCTCTTCGACGTCCAGAACGCTGAAGAAGGTAAAAAGCTCCGCCTCGCTATTAAATCGTACAGGAGGATGGTCTCGAAGGAGTTGATTTCTTCGACCATGGAGGCCCGCATCGCCGACGTGAAACGAGTCCTTCGAGGGGAAACTCCTCGTGTCCTGAAGGCGGGCTACTACAACTATCGCGGGAAGGACCAATATGTCTCCCGACGTATTGTTTTGTGTAAGGGCTCTAATAAACTTCCTGATTACGTTTCTAAAGCCTCCTCTCGTCCTTTAGGTGCAGGTCACTCCGGGACTCCGTCGGGTGCTGGAGCCTCAGCAGGCGCGCCACCTTCAGCAGGAGCGCCTCCTTCGGCAGGGGCACCACTTTTCTTCAGTGGTGGGACCCCGACCGGCGAACAATTTCGTCGGGTGGAGAGCTTGGACTCCTCCGAGGAGACTGATGAGGGTGGCTCCCTTCGTCATCGTCGGAGGACGGGGCAGTCCCCGCTGAAACAAACCTCCAAGGGGCTGCCCCCCTCGCCTTCTTCACAACCGCAGCGACAACCGTCGCCCACCCACGACTTCACTCCTTCCCCAGCCCGGGGTGGGTTGGAGGCGCGCCCCTCCACGTCCCCAGTCGGCCCTTCTCCTCTTCCCCTCGACGGGAGCTTCTATAAGGCCTTCGACTCCGAATAGGAGGATGCTCCCTGGACCCCGATCCAGACGCTGCAAGGGGTCCAGCTCCGACAAGGGGACACATATCCGGAGCTGGCCCTACACTTGGTAGCAGGCTCAATCCTGCCTTCTATGAGGTATCCGATTACCTTAGATCGGGAGGAGATGCGCCGGGATGTCAAGGAGATGTGCATGCGTCGGATAAAGGTAAGCTTTTCACCCTTCTTTTCTTCATCAACAAGACCGATTGTTCATCTACTAATGCTTCTTTTCATTTCTTCGCAGGAGATGGGGGACATCAACCGTTCCATCTGGTACCTACTCACCTATGAGGAGGCCCTGGAGCAAGAGCGGGCGGTCACGGCCAAGATTAAGGAGGATCTTGCGGCCTCCGAGTCTTCGCGGTGAAAACTGGCCAAGGAGCAGGCCATCTTCGACCGCAAGGCTCGGGACCTCCAAAAGCAGGTCCGTGACTTCGAGGGGCTCCTCAAGCGGGAGCGGCAGGTTGCTGAGGATAAGCTGGTCCTCGAGAAGAAGGCTCTGGAGGAGCAAGTTGCGGGGGTTCCCGCGCAGCTGGTCGTGGCCGAGACCAAGGACCGGGAGGATTATCGGAGGTCCGAAGACTTCCAGGCTGATGCTGTGAAGTTCTACAGCGCAGAGGTGGAGAACACCCTCTTCAACGCGGTTGAGGAACTCCACCTGGAGTATGGCGACGCCATCAACTTCGACAAGTCTCCTTCTCTCGCTCCCTTCGCGAAGAAATACTTTGCCCTTTCGGAGGAGAGTGATGGGGGGAGTACTCCCGCGATTGTCGAAGACACAGCAGAGCCTCCAAGTGCTGATGCCCCGATAGTCGAACCTCCAGCGGCTGACCTTGTGGAGCCTTCTGCCACCGACCTCGTGGACCCTGCTCCCGTGGATGCCGCCGACAAGGACCAAGCCTAACTGCTTATCTTTAGAGTCCTTGTATTCTCCTCATTTTGTAATCATCGGGCCTTTGAGCCCATTAATATCAGACATTCTTAGTTCCGATTTTTCATTGCACTTCTCTAAGTGACTTTACTATACTTACTTAAGTCGAAACCTCGACACTTAAGATATTCTCATACATCACTTAAGACGATTTACTAACTTGCACCACTTAAGGTGACTTACCATCATGCACCATTTAAGGCGACTTTCCAATACTTAGAATAAATCTAAGAATCACGCATCACTTAAGACGACTTAATCTCGTGCATCACTTAAGACGACTTTAACAACACTTAGAGTAAATCTATGAATCATGCATCACTTAAGATGACTTAATCTCGTGCACCATTCAAGGCGACTTTTCTCGTGCACCACTCAAGACGACTTTTCTCGTGCACCACTCAAGGCGACTTTTCTCGTGCACCACTCAAGGCGACTTTTCTCGTGCACCACTCAAGGCGACTAAATAACGCTTAGAATAAATCTAAGAATAATTCTGATTGGAAGCAACCTCTTTATTCATTGATGGCACAAAATTTGCTTACATCGAATCAAACGATAAACAACTTACACCACTTAAGGCGATTTTACATCGGGCACCACTTAAGGCGATTTTACATCGGGCACCACTTAATGCGACTTTTCATCGGGCACCACTTAAGGCGACTTTTCATCGGGCACCACTTAAGGAGACTTTTCTTCGGGCACCACTTAAGGCGACTTTTCATCAAGCATGGTGTTTCTTCAAGTGTTCGCCACTAAAAGAATGCTTTAATACTCTGCCATCGAGGTCTTCCAATTTGTATGCATTCGGAGCTGGCATCCCCACGACCTTATAAGGTCCTTCCCATTTTGGTGACATCTTGCTGATTCGATCCAAAAGGGTGAACTCGTTGCGACGCCAAACCAGCTCCCCGACGAAGAATTGTCGGGACTTAACTCGCCGATTGTAATACCTGGCCGTCGCCAAACGCATTCGAGCCTGGACTTCATCGGCTTCCCGCCTCTTCTCTTCGAGCAAGTCCAAGTCCAGACGTCTCATTTCATCGTTCGTCAAAGGCTCGTAATATCTCATCCGATGGGATGCCACGGCTACCTCCACGGGAGCAACAGCCTCCGTGCCATAAACAAGGCCAAACGGAGTCTCCCTAGTTGATCGTTTGGGTGTCGTTCTAACAGCCCAAAGCACGTTTTCCAGCTCGTTCAGCCATTTGCCCTTCATGGCATAGACCCTCTTCTTCAGGCCATCCATCACGATTTTGTTGGCTGATTTCACCTGGCCATTAGTCTGAGCATGGCGTACAGAAGCTGTCCGATGCTCGATATTCAACTCCTCCAGATACTCCTTCACTTGAGCTCCGTTAAACGGGACCATTGTCGCTGATCACCACCTTAGGAATCCCGTATCTGGATACAATATGGGTCTGGAGAAACTTGACGATCTGGTTCCCCGTCGTCCTGGCCAACGCCTTTGCTTCTATCCATTTCGAAAAATAATCGATAGCTACAAGCAAATATTAACACTGACCTTGTGCCTGCGGGAGAGGTCCCACCAAGTCGATACCCCACTGCGCGAAGGGCCAAGCACTCTTGATGGACGTCAGATTAGCAGCCGGAGCCACGATACTCGGGGCGTACCTCTGGCACGCATCACAGGATCGGACCAACGTCGTCGCCTCCTTGCTCATCGTGGGCCAATAATAGCCCAAGTTCAGCACTTTCCTCATAATGGATCGGGCCCCTCCCCTTCATGCACCTCCTTCAGGATTCGACTTGTGTCGGGCTCAGCCACACACTTCAAGTACGGAGTCGAGAACCAGCCGTTCTTGTATAGCTGATTGTCCAGCATCACGTAATTAGCCGCGACCCGACATATCTTGTCAGCTACTACTTTATCATCGGGGACTGCCCCTGTAGTCAGGTACGCGACTATCGGGGTCATCCAAGTGGGCTCCTCCTCTGATCTTGCTTCGATAGCACACACCTACGTTGGGTCGGTAGTCGACAAGATCACCTTCTCCAAGAAGTGCACCTTCCGATTTTCCTCCAGGGGTGCCCCCAAGGCAAATTTGCTCAAGGCATCTGCCTCCACATTTTCCTCCCTCGGGATTACCTCGATGTCGAAGCTTTTAAAGCTCTCCTTCAAGACTTGCACCTCGTGAAGGTACTTCCTCATAATCGGGCTCTTCGCTTCGTATCGCCCTTGGACCTGGTTTACGATCAGGGCCGCGTCACACTTCACTTTCAAGTGAGCAACTCCCGTACCTTTGGCAATTTTCAGGCCCGTGATAAGAGCCTCGTACTCAGCTTCGTTGTTCGTGGCCCTAAACGTTAAGGCCAAAGCATATCGGAGCGGCTCACCTCCGCCTGGTGGTATCAATACAAAGCCTGCTCCTGATCCGTCCGAACTCGAGGAGCCATCCGTGTACATCTCCCAAGTATTTTCCTCGTTTGGCTGTTCTGATTGCTCTGCCATCTCTGGTTGTTCTTCTATCGGGACCTCCGTGGTTGCCCCCTCTACAGGGCCCGCTTCTTCCAGATCGGGGGCTGTAGACTCTGCTATGAAATCTGCCAATGCCTTGCCCTTAATAGCCGTTCTCGGAGCAAAGTGTATGCAGAACTCACTAAGCTCGACTGTCCATTTCACTAATCTCCCCGACGCGTCAGGTCAGTTCAAAAAATGCTTCAAAGGCTGGTTTGTCAACACAGTAATCTCGTGCGCATGGAAGTAAGGCCTCAGCTTCCGAGCAGTAATAATCAACGCAAAGAGATACTTCTCAACGGCAGGATAATTCGTTTCAGATTTGGCAAACGCCTTGCTTACATAATAGACGGGGACTTGATTACCCTCGAAAACCTTCACTAACACAGAGCTAATGGCAAATTCAGAAACAACCAAGTAAAGATAGAGCGGCTCGCCTGGAACCGGTTTCGCCAACGGCGGGAGGGTGCGGAGGTGCTGCTTGAGTGCCTGGAACGCTTCTTCACACTTGGCGGTCCACTCAAACTTCTTGTTGGCCCTCAAGACTTCAAAAAATGGCATTGATCAGTCACTTGCCTTGGACAGGAAGCGATTCATTGCAGCCAGTCTGCCATTCAGCACTTGCACCTCCCGATGGTTTATCGGAGATTGCATCTCCTCGATCGCCCTCAGCTTCTCGGGATTCACCTCAATTCCTCTCTGGCTCACCATAAAGCCCAGAAATTTCCCTTAGTGGACTCCGAAGGCGCATTTTGTCGGGTTTAAGCGAACCTGATGAAGCCTCATCCGCTCAAACGCCATGGCTAGGTAGTGCACATGATCCTCAGCTTGTCGGGACTTCACCAGCATGTCATCCACGTAAGCCTCCATAGTCTCCCCTAGCATATCTCCGAACAGCTTGTTCACCATCCGCTGGTAGGTTGCCCCGGCATTGATCAATTCGAAAGGCATGACATTGTAGTGATAGATGTCACTGTCTGCATAAAATGCTGTGTGAGGAGCGTCTTCCTTGGCCATCTTGATCTGATTATAGCCCGAGTATGCATCCATAAAGCTTAACAACTCGTGTCCCGATGTGGAATCCACCAACTGGTTGATTCTCGGGAGTGGGTAACAGTCTTTCGGGCAAGCCTTGTTCAGGTCGCGGAAATCAACACACATTCGCCACTTCCCGTTACTCTTCTTCACCAGCACCGGGTTAGCAACCCAAGTCTGGAATCGGAGCTCCTTGATGAACCCAGCATCGAGCAACCTGCCCACCTCCTGCTGGATCGCGATCCGCTTATCTGTGCCCATTGGACGCCTTTTCTGCGCGATAGGTTTGATCGCGGGATCGATCTTCAACTCATGTACGATCACATCGGGGCTAATTCCTGGCATGTCACTCGGGGACCAGGCAAACAGCTCCTTGAACTTTTTCAGTAGATAGATCAACTCTCGGGCTGTCTCTTCAGTCAAGGCAGACCCGATTTTCACCTTCCTCTGATGTCCGTCAATCTCGACTTCCTTCAGATCCTCCACGGGGGCGGGACGCCCAAACTCCTCTCTAGGATCAGCATCTGTCTGGAGGACAGTCATGGCCTCTCGTATCCTCCTTCGGGTGGCGTTGACATAACATTTCCTGGAAGCCACCTGGTCGCCGTTGACCTCTCCGACTCCATGGTCAGTCGGGAACTTCATCTTCTGGTGAACAGTCGAGGCAACTGCCATCAGGGGGTTGATGGTAGTTCTCCCGATGATCGCGTTATAAGTCCCCGCGGACTCAACTACCACAAACTCCACGTTCCTCCTCTCTGATTTCCACCCGCTACCAAACTCCACTGGTAAGGTGATCACCCCTATCGGCTAGGAGGTAGAGCCAGAGAATCCGACCATCGGGAAGTTCGCCTCCTTCAGGTCCTTCTTCGTTTTCCCCATGGCCTCCAGCGCATCCATGAACAGAATATCGGAGGAGCTCCCTCCATCGATCAGAATTCGCTTCATCTCGTACCCGTCCACATCCAAGGTCACGACCAAAGCGTCATCGTGCGGAGTCTCCACGCCTATGAGATCCTCCGACGAAAAGGAGATCACCATCTCTTCCTTCAGGGTCCAGGATCGGGACCTCTTACCCAGCATCACAGCAGCAGGAATTCTAGAGGCATAAACCTCCCGGGAGGACGAGGTATCACCCCCCGCGGCAAATCCTCCGCGAATCACATTGATAGTGCCCTGCTTCTCCTTACGGGCACCAGAAGACTCCGGGTCGGACCTCTTCTTCTTTGGGGACCGATCGCGGGATCGGGAACGGGACCGTGATCGGGATCGAGAATAGGATCGGCACCGCTTCTCCCCGACAAACTCCTTAAGCTTCCCCTTCTGGATCAGCTTTTCGATCTCCTTGTTCAGCTCCCGACAATGATTGGTGTCGTGGCCATTCGCACGATGGAATCGACAGTAGCGATCGGTGCGGGATCCCAAAAACTATCCTTCCTTCTTCGGGGGGTATCTAGAGATACCCTGTCGCTCCATGACCGTTAACACCTCCGCCATAGAGCTGTTGAGAGGAATGTCATGATCCTCCCGCCTGTCCTTTTTCGAGGAATGCCTATCATCCCTCCGATCAGAGCGACCTCGACTGCTTTCGGCTTTATCCTTCGACTTGCGCTCGTCTAAGGGTTTAACCGACTGCCTTCCCTTATTCGACTTCGGGGGCTCAAGCTCTCCAGCGGCTATCTTCGATTCCTGGACATCGATTTGCCGCTTCACCCTTTTCTGCAGTGCCTCCATATTCCACACAGCCTTCTCAGCCACGCTGTGTATCAGGTCGGAACCGTAGGGGGCTGTTAGGTTCCGAATGAAGGTGCGGATGGTTTCACCCTCCGAAATCTCCTCGTCAATCTCTGCAACGCTAGCAGTGTATCGCTGGTAATAGCGCGCCAGCGACTCATCGGGCCTCTGTACCACCTGGGTCAGGGACCTCACACTCTTCAGAAGACGTCTGCGACCCTGGTACTGCTGAATGAACCGGTCGTGCATATCAGCCCAGCAAGTGATGCAGCCTAGGGGCAGACTGAAGAACCAGGTCAGGGCTCTCTCACCAAGTGTGTTCGGGAATAGCATACACACGATATCTTCATTCGGGGCTCTGCCCAGACACGCCATGAGGTGCTTCTGGACATGACGAATCAGATCTCCCTCACCGTCATACTCCTTAATCGTGGGGATACCCAGCCCTGGCGGGGCGAGGGTGTCTATGAGTCGAGGAACGAAGGGATGGGTGGATCGATCCCTCAGCTCCGACACCAGCGGCTTCTGCTCTCCCATGCAGATGTTCACGATCTTCACCACCTGATCGGGGGTGATGGGACCATTAAGGGGAATGGTCCTGTGTTGCACTGGTCCTGGCCCGTCGACCACAAATCGCTCTGGCTGAACGGACTCCCTACTCCTGCCCTGGCCTCGGGGCTGAGCCTCCCGCATGTTCTGAACCTCTGCTGGTGGGGGCGCTTCCTCTTCTAGTGGGGGCATCTCCTCTTGCCTCCTCGCAGCCTCCCTCCGATCTAAGAGAGCCTCCACGACTGCCAAAAACATCGGCATGGCTTCCGCCACAGCCCTCGTCAGGTCCGCAGCTGGAGGAGCCTCCTGCTCCCTATTCCCCTGGTGTTAAGCAGCAGCATCTTCGGGACCTTCATTATGCCCCCCTGTCTGGGAGACCTCAGCGGCAGGAAGATTCTGGTCCTCCTCATGTTCCGGTGGTGAATTCAAAGTCGTCGCGGCAGGATGACGGGAACCACCAGATTGTCCTTGTCTTCTTTGCTTGCCAGCCGCCATTGAACGAGTAGAAGTCATATCAGCTTTTTGTTACGTTCCCACAGATGGCGCCAATGTTGGATCATGGTGGAACTCCGGTACGATCTTTGACGGTGATCCTATCTCCTTCGCTCCACGCAATCCTGCAAGAGGGGATAGACCGGGCGGTGACCCAGAATCCCTCTCTGATGCTTAAATGAGTATCTCGTGTGGACTGACAAGCAGTAATCTCAAGTAACGTATCAAAAAACGTAATGTGATCTAAGGTAACCTCTGCCCTTTTATAGGCGGAGAGGTACCTCAGTTACCTGGTGAACCGTTGGGGTGGTTAGCCCATATTCCGGGTATCTCGGGCACGATCCCGCCTATCTAGGCCATGATCTCGCTTATCTCGGCCACGCCCCGCGTATCTCGGCCTTAACCTCTGATAGCAAGTCCCGACTAACATCGGGGACTCCAGAGTTATCTCGTTGTGTCACCGCTCGGGGCCCCTCGTCATCGTGACAAGCCAAACATTCTCAGGGATTCGTCATCGGGGCCTACTTAAAGGCTTCTCATCGGGAGCTTTCAGCTCACCTATCGGGACCGACTCTGTCGGGACCTTTCATCATCAGGACTCCCTACGTCGGGACCCTTCACCCTGGTTTTCTTGACCTCCATTTTAGGGCCCAGTGGGCCTATTCGCCGTTTCCTCGCCGTTAAAGGGCCTAACGGTCATAGCAGAACCCATTACAGGGGATAGGTCAATATCCCTAGGCACGTGAATTGGCTCCCGCTCCACCATGGAGCCAGATACTGCAGACTGGAACCAAAAGTTATACGATGTGGATATCTTTGAGAGCAAGAAAGCAACAACTTGGAGAGTAAGAAATGGATTGTAAATGAACTTGAATCTTATTCACTTATCAATCAAATATTACAATGTATCTAAGCTCATATATATAGTACCAAGTTCTAACTAACTTAACTAACTAGTTACTATACAAGATACTAAGTGAACACTAGTTAAGTTGAGCTAAGGCACAGTGTGACATTGTCCATGCACGATGTGAGCACGGTGTGAGCATGGTGTGAGCACTGGTCATGCACGGTGTGAGCATGGCAACAAGCATTGTTGATGCATGGTCCTGAAGCACTACACTTGCAGTCCTGAAGCACTACACTTGCAGGTGTAGATACACTGTCTACATGCTCCCATCCTCTTCCTTTTTCTTCTTGCTTTTCTCGAAATACATCCTTAATTCCATAACGCTTCAGTAAGGCTATATGTGGTTATTAACCAAAGCCTTTGTTAAGAGATCAGCAAGTTGGTTCTTAGAAGCAATGTACCTAGGAATCACAGCTCCATTGGTGATATGAAACCTAGTAAAATGACAATCAACTTCTATGTGCTTGGTTCTCTCATGAAAAACTGGATTCTTTGCAATCTTCATTGCTGATTCACTGTCTGTGAATATAAGAATAGGTGAGACCAGAAGAAATCCAAGTTCCTTGAGTAAGCTTCTTAACCAGAGTGCTTCTTGAACAACAACACGCAAACACCTACACTCAGCTTCTGCACTAGACAGAGAAATGGTGTCTTGTTTCTTTACCTTCCATCCTATCATTGCCTCCCCAAGCTTTACACAATAAGCACTAACTGACTTTCTACTGAAAGAACATGAAGCCCAATCTGAATCACAATAGATGGCAAGATCAAGAGAATTGCTAGAAGGATAGAACAAACCCTGACCAGGACTTCCCTTGATGTATTTGATCACCCTCATTGCAGCATTATAATGGGAAGGCAATGTCTGGTCTTGTCATAGTTAGGTACAAAAGTTTGCCAACTGATCTTCTGTAAGAACTGATATCTTCAAGAATAAGATCATTTGTATTTGTGTTGGTCTTATCATCAAACTCCTTAGTAGTGAGCTTGAAATTTAATTCCATTGGTGTATCAATTGGTCTTGCAGCTCCTAAACCAGCATTCTCAATCAAATCTAATGCATATTTTCTCTGATTGATGACCAAACCTTTATCAGAACGAGCAACTTCAAGACCAAGGAAGTATCTTAGATTTCCCAAGTCTTTTAACTTGAAATGCTTCTGCAAAGTGCCCTTCAATTGATTGATCATCCTTGTATTTGAACCAGTGATCAGCAAGTCATCTACATAAATCAGTAAGAATACTTTGTCAGTACCCTCTGCTTTGCTGAAAAGAGAATGATCACACAGGCTCTGGATATATCCACACTCTATCAGAGTTTTGGTGAGCTTGATGTTCCATTGACGTGAGGCTTGCTTCAAACCATAGAGTGACTTTGTTAGCTAACAAACACGGCCAAAAGTAGTATCTGCAATACCCTCATTGAAACCTTGTGGAATGTCCATGTAGACTTCTTCATATAGATCGCCTTGAAGAAAAGCATTGTTTACATCCATGTGAAAAAGTCCCCAAGAGTTTGCAGAAGCAATAGCTAACAATACCCTCACTATTATCATCTTTACCACAGGAGAAAATGTCTCAGTAAAGTCAGTTCCTTCCACTTGAGTAAAACCCTTGGCAACTGATGGGTCTCGACATAGCCGTTAGGCCCATTGACGACGAGTAAACGGCGAGATAGGCCCATTGGGCTCCGAAAGAGGCCTGGAGGGCCAATACGGGAAGTCCCGACAAGGTCGGCCCCTGTTGGATCACGGTGGAACTCCGGTACGGTCTTTGATGGCGATCCTAGCTCCTTTGCTCCACGCAATCCTGCAAGAAGGGATAGACCGGGCGGTGACCCAGAATCCCTCTCCGATGCTTAAATGAGTATCTCGTACGGACTGGCAAGCAGTAATCTCAAGTAATGTATTTCAACGTAAGTGATCTGAGGTGACCTCTTGCCCTTTTATAGGCGAAGAGATACCTCAGTTACCTGGTGAACCGTTGAGGGTGGTTAGCCCGTATCCCGCGTATCTCGGATGTGATCCCGCCTATCTAGGCCATGATCTCGCTTATCTCGGCCACGCCCCGCGTATGTCGGCCACGCTCCGTGTATCTTAACCACGTTCCGCGTATCTCGGCCACGCCCCGCGTATCTCGGCCTTATCCTCTGATAATGAGTCCCGACTCCCGTCGGGGACTCCAGAGTCATCTCGTTGTGTCACCGCTCGGGGCCCCTCGTCATCGTGACAGGGCCTATTATTCTCTGGGATTCGTCATCGGGGCCTACTCAGAGGCATCTCGCCGGGAGCGTTCAGCTCGCCTGTCAGGTCCGACTCTGTCGGGACCTCTTATCCTCGGACTTCCTTCGTCGGGATCCTTAGCCTGGGCCATCTCGGCCTTCGTTTAGGGCCCATCGGGCCTATTTGCCGTTTCTTCACTGTTAACAGGGCCTAACGGCTGTAGTCGAACCCATCATTTGCCCCCAAGACATGAGGGACTTTTAGTTCGTCGTGTCTTCCAACTCCCAACCTCCCGACATTGGAATCGGCGATCTTTCCCTTGGCATAGTCACTCAATACTAGTCTTCTCCTTCACGTTTCCTCGATGCTTTGTGGATAACTGCCAAATCCGAGGGGACTTTTCGATACCCCAGTTCATTAAATGCAGCAGCTAGTGAAGCGACGTCTTCGGCACTCGTGCCTGATTTTTCGCGCCTGTTTTTTCTGAAAAGTGCTTTTCGGGCCGTTTCATCATTACGCCCGTTGCCCTTCTGCACGTTCCATCTCAACGGTCCAGATTAAAACTCTTCAACTTCAACGACTCGGATCGAAGTGTCCCTTCAACTGTCCTCTTCGCCTATAAAACCCTAACCGTGGGTGTTAGATCACTTTTACCGTCTTCGAATTTTCAGGAGCTCTCTACAACCTTTGTGAATTCAAGCTTTTGCGATTCCGAAGACCATTAGTGCTTTTCCGACCATCTTTCCGGCAACGCCCAGTTCATTCCTTCAACCTCCAATTCGTCATGTCTGGTAAGGATTTCTTCTTCGTTGCTTGTTCATCTTTTCCTTGTTTGCAGCTTTCCGAAAATCCCACTGTGCCTTCCTTGCCATTGCTACTTTTCAGACAGTGGATCCAGCTCTGAGGGGAGAAAGCCCTTCAACTTTGATTATGCTCTGAATGAAATCTCCAACACCGCTTATGATGCAGCTCTCCGAGAGGGGTGCATCACTTCTACTTGGGAACCTCGTTTCCCGTATCCCTGGCCTCGCCCCTCGGGTAACCTTGAGGTTACTCGTCCCCGAAAAGGGGAGGTATTTGTCTCTACGGGGCAAGTATCAGCGGGGATCAGATTCCCCTTCTGTGGTAATCTGGTCGAGATGTGCCAGCATTACAAAACTCATCCGACCACCTTCTCTCCGCATGCCATTCGCCTGTGGAATGCTTTCCAGGTCCTCTGCTTCCGACAACGGTGGGTATACAACCTCAAGCTCTTCAGGACCTTCTACGGGATGAAGTGCAACGAGGCGGGGGTTTGCGCCTTCTACCCCCGAATGCCGAAGTGGAACAAGGCACAACTTGGACGGTGTAACTGGACCAATGACACCTGGAAGGTGGTCAAGGGTCGAGGACTCCTGGTTGATACGGGGTCCGATAACAGCAGTTGGAAAAGGAGTTACTTCTTCATCCAACATTCTTCGATCCCATGGCACCGATGGGAGGTGGAAGCGGACTCTCCTCCCGCTTTCCACACCTACACTGATGAAGACTTCCAGACTCTTCAACTTATCCAGCTTTACCGATGGGGGGAGTCCTACACTCCCCTCGACGCCAATTCTCTCGTGGAGCGGGACCTGGTGAACGCCGGGATCCGACTCCTCGACATAATCTCCGGGGGCAGCTCTTCGACGGCCCCTCCAATGTGGTTCCCTGGGTAAATCTCTAACTCTTTTCTTTTACTGTTTGCAGTCAAGAGGGTATCCGTGCTGACCGATTTGTTCCTTAAGCAGGGGGAGACCAATGCCGTCCGTCCTTCGCGGAAGAGGAAGTCCGCCAAGAAGGCTGCTGCTCCGTTGGGGTATCCTTCTGCGGAGCAACCTAAGCGGAAGCGCGTGGAGCTGGACCAACTCTTCGACGTCCAGAATGCTGAAGAAGGTAAAAAGCTCCGACTCGCTATTAAATCGTATAGGAGGATGGTCCCGAAGGATTTGATTCCTTCGACCAGGGAGGCCCGTATTGCTGACGTTAGACGAATCCTTCGAGGCGAAACTCCTCGTGTCCTGAAGGCGGGCTACTACCACTACCACGGGAAGGATCAATATGTCTCCCGACGTATTGTTTGGTGTAAGAATCCTAATGAACTCCCTGATTACATTTCTGAAGCCTCTCGTCCTCTAGGTGCAGGTCGTTCAGGGGCTCCATCGGGTGCTGAAGCTTCCGCGGGTGCACCGTCTTCAATAGGGGCGCCTCCCTCAACTGGGGAGAAAACCCCGACCGGTGAGCAATTTCGTCGGGTGGAAACCTTGGACTCCTCCGAGGAGACCGATGAGGGTGGCTCCCTTCGTCATCGTCGGAGGACGGGGCAGTCCCCCTTGAAACCAACCTCTCAGGGGCTGCCCCCTTCATCTTCTCCGCAGCAGCGACAGCCGTCGCCCATCCACAACTTCACTCCTTCCCCCGCCCGGGTCGAGCCGGAGGCGCGCCCCTCCACGACTCGTGCTGGCCCTCCTCCTGTCCCTCTCGACGGGAGTTTCTACAGGGCCTTCGACCCCACGCAGGTGGATGCTCCTTGGACTCCAATCCAAACTCTGCAAGTGGTCCAGCTTCGACAAGGGGACCAGCATGAGGACCTGGCTCTGCATCTGCTGGCTGGCTCGATCCTGCCCACCATGCGGTACCCGATTTCCCTGAATCGGACGACGATGCATCGGGATGTTCGAGAGATGTCCCTGCGTCGGATAGAGGTAAAACTTCGCTTCTCCCTCTTTGTTGGTAAATCTGGTTGTTTGTCCCTTAACACTTTTCTTTCTTCTATTGTAGGAGCTCGGGGACTTCAACCTTCTTTTTGGGTACCGCATCGCCTATGATGAGTCCCGGGAGCGGGACCGGGCGGCCATCGACAAGCTTAAGGAGGATCTTGCGGCCTCCAAGTCTTCGCGGGGGAAACTTGCCAAGGAGCAGGCCATCCTCGACCAAAAGGTTCAGGATCTCCAAAAGCAGGTCGGGGATTTCGAGGGGCTCCTGAGGTGGGAGCGACAGGAGCGGCAGGCTGCTGAGGACAAGCTGGTCCTCGAGAAGAAGGCTCTGGAGGAGCAAGTCGCGGGGGTTCCTGCGCAGCTGGTCGCGGCCGATGCCAAAGGTCGGGAGGATTATCGGAAGTCTGAGGACTTCCAGGCTGATGCTATGTAGTTCTTCGGCGCGGAGGTGGAGAACACTCTCTTCAATGCGGTTGAGGAGCTCCACCTGGAGTATGGCGACGCCATCAACTTCGACAAGTCTCTTTCTCTCGCTCCCTTCGCGAAGAAATACTTTGCTCTTTCTGAGGAGAGTGATGGGGGGAGTACCCCCGCAATTGTCGAAGACGCAGCAGAGCTTCCAAGTGCGGATGCCCCGATAGTCGATCCTCCCGCGGCCGACCCTGTGGATCCTTCTGCCGCCGACCTCGTGGACCCCGCTCCCGCAGATGCCGCTGACAAGGACAAAGCCTAACTGCTTATCTTTAGAGTCCTTGTATTTTCCTCGCTTTTGTAATCGTCGGGCCTTTGAGCCCTTATCAATTTATCAGACTTTTTTAGTTCTGATCTTTTCGATGCATTTCTCCAAGTGGCTTTACTATACTTGCTTAGGTCGATACTTTGACACTTAAGACATTTTTATACGTCACTCAAGACGATTTACTAATTTGCACCACTTAAGGCGACTTATCATCATGTACCACTTAAGGCGACTTTTCAATACTTAGAATAAATCTAAAAAACATGCATCACTTAAGACGACTTAATCTCGTGCATCACTTAAGACGACTTTTCTCGTGCACCACTCAAGGCGACTTTTCTCGTGCACCACTCAAGGCGACTTTATAAAGCTTAGAGTAAATCTAAGAATAATTCTGATCGGAAGCAACCTCTTTATTTATTGATGGCACAAAATTGGCTTACATCGAATTAAACGATAAACAGCATACACCACTTAAGGCGATTTTACATCGGGCACCACTTAAGGCGACTTTTCATCGGGCACCACTTAAGGCGACTTTTCTTCGGGCACCACTTAAGGCGACTTTTCTTCGGGCACCACTTAAGGCGACTTTTCATCAAGCATGGTGTTTCTTCAAGTGTTCGCCACTAAAAGAATGCTTTAATACTCTGCCATCGAGGTCTTCCAACTTGTATGCATTCGGGGCCGGCATCCCCACGACCTTGTAAGGTCCTTCCCATTTTGGTGACATCTTGCCAATCCGATCCAAAAGGGTAAACTCATTGCGACGCCAAACCAGCTCCTTGACGAAGAATTGTCGGGACTTTACTCGCCGATTGTAGTACCTGGCCGTCGCCAAACGCATTCGAGCTTGGACTTCATCGGATTCCCGCCTCTTCTCCTCGAGCAAGTCCAAGTCCAGACGTCTCATCTCATCATTCGTCAGAGGCTCGTAATATCTCATCCGATGGGACGCCACAACTACCTCCACGGGGGCGACAGCCTCCGTGCCATAAACGAGGCCAAACGGAGTCTCCCCCGTTGATCGCTTGGGTGTAGTTCTAACAGCCCAAAGCTCGTTTTCCAGTTCGTTCAGCCATTTGCCCTTCAAGGCATAGACCCTCTTCTTCAGGCCATCCATCACGATTTTGTTGGCTGATTCCACCTGACCGTTAGTTTGAGCATGGCGTACAGAAGCTGTCTGATGCTCGATGTTCAACTCCCCCAGATACTCCCTCACCTGAGAGCCGTTAAACGGTGGACCATTGTCGCTGATCACCACCTTAGGAATCCCGTATCTGGACACAATATGGGTCTAGAGGAACTTGACGATCTGGTTCCCCGTCGTTCTGGCCAACACCTTTGCCTCTATCCATTTCGAAAAATAATCGATAGCTACTAGTAAATACTTACATTGACCTGGTGCTTGTGGAAGAGGTCCCACCAAGTCGATGCCCCATTGCGCGAAGGGCCAAGCGCTCTTGATGGATGTCAGATTAGCGGCCGGAGCCACGATACTCGGGGCGTACCTCTGGCACGCGTCACAGGATCGGACCAACGCCGTTGCTTCATTGCTCATCGTAGGCCAATAATAGCCCAAGTTCAGCACTTTCCTCATAATGGATCGGGCTCCTTCATGACAAGCCGCGACCCCTTCATGCACCTCCTTCAGGATTCGATTTGTATCGGGTTCTGCCACACACTTCAAGTACGGAGTCGAGAACCAGCCCTTCTTGTACAGCTGATCGTCTAGCATCACGTAATTAGCCGCGATCCGACGTATCCTGTCAGCTACTATCTTATCATCGGGGACTGCCCCCGTAGTCAGGTATGCGACTATCGGGGTCATCCAAGTGGGCTCCTCCTCCGATTTTGCCTCAATGGTACACACCTGTGTCGGGTCGATGGTCGATAAGATCACCTTTTCCAAGAAGTGCACCTTCCGATTTTCTTCCAAGGGTGCCCCCAGGGCAAATTTGCTCAGGGCGTCTGCCTCTACGTTTTCCTCCCTCGGGATTGCCTCGATATCGAAGATTTTAAAGCTCTCCTTCAGGGCTTGTACCTCGCGCAGGTACTTCTTCATTATCGGACTCCTCGCTTCGTATCGCCCTTGAACCTGGTTCACGATTAAGGCTGCGTCACACTTCACTCTCAAGTGATCGACTCCAGTTCCTTTAGCAATTTTTAGGCCCGTGATAAGAGCCTCATACTCCGCTTCGTTGTTTGTGGCCTTGAATGTTAAAGCCAGGGCATATCGGAGCGGCTCACCTCCACCTGGTGGTATTAACAAAAAGCCTGCTCCTGATCCGTCTGAACTTGAGGAGCCATCCATGTACATCTCCCAGGTATTTCCCTCGTTTGGCTGTTCTGATTGCTCTGCCCTCTCTGGTTGCTCATCTGTCGGGACCTCTATGGCTGCCCCCTCTACAGGGCCCGCTTCTTCCAGATCGGGGTTTGTAGATTCTGCTATGAAATCCGCCAACGCCTGGCCCTTAATAGCCGTTCTCGGAGCAAAGTGTATGCGAAATTCACTAAGCTCTACTGCCCATTTTACTAATCTCCCCGACGCATCTGGTTGATTCAAAAAATGCTTCAAAGGTTGGTTCGTCAACACAGTAATCTCGTGTGCGTGGAAATAAGGCCTTAGCTTCCGAGCAGTAATAATCAACGCAAAGAGATACTTCTCAACGGCAGGATAATTTAATTCAGACTTGGCAAACGCCTTGCTTACATAATAGACGGGGACTTGATTACCCTCGACAACCTTCACTAACACAGAGCTAATGGCAAATTCAGAAACAGCCAAGTAAAGATAGAGCGGCTCGCCTGGAACCGGTTTCGCCAACGGCAAGAGGGTGCGAAGGTGCTGCTTGAGTGCTTGGAACGCTTCTTCACACTTGGCGGTCCACTCAAACTTCTTGTTGGCCCTCAGGATTTCAAAAAATGGCATTGATCGGTCGCTGGCTTTGGACAGGAAGCGATTCATTGCAGCCAGTCGGCCATTCAGCACTTGCACCTCCCGATGGTTTATCGGAGACCGCATCTCTTCAATCGCCCTCAGCTTCTCGGGATTCACCTCAATTCCTCTCTGGCTCACCATAAAGCCCAGAAATTTCCCTGAGTGGACTCCGAAGGCGCATTTCGTCGGGTTTAAACGAACCTGATGAAGCCTCATCCGCTCAAACGCCATGGGTAGGTTGTGCACATGATCCCCAGCCTGTCGGGATTTCACCAGCATGTCATCCATGTAAGCCTCCATGGTCTCCCCAAGCATATCTTCGAACAGCTTGTTCACCATCCGCTGGTAGGTTGCCCCAGCATTGATTAACCCGAAAGGCATGACATCGTAGTGATAGATGTCGCTGTCTGCATAAAACGCTGTGTGGGGCGCGTCTTCTTTAGCCATCTTGATCTGGTTGTAGCCCGAATACGCATCCATGAAGCTCAACAGCTCATGTCCCGACGTGGCATCCACCAGCTGGTCGATTCTCGGGAGCGGGTAACAATCCTCTGGGCAAGCCTTATTCAGGTCGCGGAAGTCCACACACATCCGCCATTTCCCATTAGTCTCCTTCACCAGTACCGGATTAGCTACCCAAGTCTGGAATCGGAGTTCTTTAATAAACCCCGCATCGAGCAACCTGCCCACTTCCTGCTGGATCGCGATCTTCTTGTCTGTGCCCATCGGACGCCTTTTCTGCGTGATAGGTTTGATCGCGGGATTTATCTTCAGCTCGTGTACGATCACATCGGGGCTGATTCCTGGCATATCGCTCGGGGACCAGGCAAACAGCTCCTTGAACTCCTTCGGCAACTCAATCAATTTTTGGGTTGTTTCCTCAGTCAGAGCAGACCTGATTTTCACCTTCCTCTGGGGTCCGTCGATCTAAATTTCTTTTAGATCTTCTATGGGGGCGGGACGCCCAAACTCCTCTCTGGGATCTGTATCTGTCTGGAGAACAGTCATGGCCTCTCGCCTTCTCCTTCGGGTGGCGTTAACATAACATTTTCGGGATGCTACCTGGTCACCCTTGACTTCTCCGACTCCGTGGTCGGTCGGGAACTTCATCTTCTGGTGCACTGTCGAGGCAACTGCCATCAGGGGGTTGATGGTGGTTCTCCCGATAATCGCGTTGTAAGTCCCCGCGGAATCAACTACCACGAACTCCACGTTCCTCCTTTCTGATTTCCACCCACTACCAAACTCCACTGGTAAGGTGATTACTCCTAGCGGATAGGAGGTTGAACCAGAGAACCCGACCATCGGGAAGTTTGCCTCATTCAGATCTTTCTTCGTTTTTCCCATAGCCTCCAGCGCGTCCATAAAGAGAATATCGGAGGAGCTCCCTCCATCGATCAGAATCCGCTTCATCTCGTACCCGTTTACATCCAAGGTCACGACCAAAGCGTCATCATGCGGGGTCTCCACGCCTATTAAGTCCTCCGAGGAAAAGGAAATCACCATCTCTTCCTTCAGGGTCCAGGATCGGGACCTCTTACCCAGCACCACAGCAGTAGGAATTCTAGAGGCGTAAACCTCTCGAGAGGACGAGGTATCACCTCCAGCAGCAAATCCTCTATGAATCACATTAATGGTGCCCCGTCGTTCTTTGCGGGCACCGGACGGCTCCGGATCGGACCTCTTCTTCTTTGGGGACCGATCGCGGGATCGAGAACGGGATCGCGATCGGGACCGAGAGCGGATCGACACCGCTTATCCCCGACGAACTCCTTGAGTTTCCCCTTCTGGATCAGTTTCTTGATCTCCTTCTTCAGCTCCCGACAATGGTTGGTGTCGTGACCATTTGCGCGGTGAAATCGGCAGTAGCGATCCATGCGGGATCCTAAGAATTCTCCATCCTTCTTTGGGGGGTACCTGGAGATACCTTGTCGTTCCATGACCGTTAGTACCTCCGCCATGGAGCAGTTGAGAGGAATGTCGAGATCCTCCCGCTTGTCCTTAAGGAACGCCTATCATCCCTCCGACCAGAGCGTCCTCGATCCCGACTGCCCTCGGGTTTGCCCTTTGACTTACGATCGTCGAAAGGTTTAACCGACTGCTTCCCTTTATTCGACTTTGGGGGCTCTAGCTCTCCAGCGGCTATCTTTGACTCCTGGACATCGATTTGCCGTTTCACCCTGTAGTGCCTCCATATTGCACACGGCCTTCTCAGCCACGCTATGCATTAGGTCGGAACCATAGGGGGCCGTTAGGTTCCGAATGAATGTACGGATGGTTTCACCCTCCGAGATCTCCTCATCAATCTCCGCCACACTGGCAGTGTATCGCTGGTAATAGTGTGCCAGTGATTCGTCGGGCCTCTGTACCACCTGGGTCAGGGACCTCACACTCTTCAGCAAACGTCTACGACCCTGGTACTGCTAAATGAACCGGTCGTGCATATCTGCCCAGCAAGTGATGCAGCCTGGGGGCAGACTAAAGAACCAGGTCAGGGCTCTTTCCAGACACGCCATGAGGTGCTTCTGGACATGACGAATCGGATCTCCTTCGCCATCGTATTCCTTTATCGTGGGGATACCCAGCCCTGGCGGGGCTAGGGTGTCTATGAGTCGAGGAACGAAGGGATGAGTAGATCGATCCCTCAGCTCCGACACCAGCGGCTTCTGCTCTCCCATGCAGGTGATGGGACCATTCAGGGGAATGGTCCTGTGCTGTACTGGTCCTGGCCCATCAACCACGAATCTCTCTGGCTTAATGGACGCCCTACTCTTGTCCTGGCTTCGAGGCGGAGCCTCCTGTACGTTCCGAACCTCTGCTGGTGGGGGCGCTTCTTCTAGCGGGGGCATCTCCTCTTGCCTCCTCGCGGCCTCTCTCCGATCTAAGAGAGCCTCCACGGCTGCCAAAAACATGGGCATGGCTTCTGCTACAGCTCTTGTCAGGTCCGTAGCTGGGGGAGCCTCCTGCTCTCTATTGCCCTGGTGCTGAGCGGCAATCTCTTCGGGACCTTCATTATGCCCCCCTGTCTGGGAGAGCTCAGCAGCGGGATGGTTCTGGTTTTCCTCCTGTTCTGGTAGTGAATTCAGAGTTGTTGCAGCGGGGTGACGGGAACCACCAGATTGTCCTTGCCTTCTTTGCTTGCCAGCCGCCATTGAACGAGTAGAAGGCATATCAGCTTTTTGTTAGATTCCCACAGACGGCGCCAATGTTGGATCACGGTGGAACTCCGGTACGGTCTTTGATGGCGATCCTAGCTCCTTTGCTCCACGCAATCCTGCAAGAGGGGATAGACCGGGCGGTGACCCAGAATCCCTCTCCGATGCTTAAATGAGTATCTCGTACGGACTGGCAAGCAGTAATCTCAAGTAATGTATTTCAACGTAAGTGATCTAAGGCGACCTCATGCCCTTTTATAGGCGAAGAGATACCTCAGTTACCTGGTGAACCGTTGAGGGTGGTTAGCCCGTATCCCGCGTATCTCGGATGTGATCCCGCCTATCTAGGCCATGATCTCGCTTATCTCGGCCACGTCCCGCGTATCTCGGCCACGCTCCGTGTATCTTAACCACGTTCCGCGTATCTCGGCCACGCCTCGCGTATCTCGGCCTTATCCTCTGATAACGAGTCCCGACTCCCGTCGGGGACTCCAGAGTCATCTCGTTGTGTCACCGCTTGGGGCCCCTCGTCATCGTGACAGGGCCTATTATTCTCTGGGATTCGTCATCGGGGCCTACTCAGAGGCATCTCGTCGGGAGCGTTCAGCTCGCCTGTCAGGTCCGACTCTGTCGAGACCTCTTATCCTCGGACTTCCTTCGTCGGGATCCTTAGCCTGGGCCATCTTGGTCTTCGTTTAGGCCCCATCGAGCCTATTTTCCGTTTCTTCACTGTTAACAGGGCCTAACGGCTGTAGTCGAACCCATCAGCCCCGACATAGGAGCTGGACGCTCCCGGTGATATGCCTTTGAGTAGGCCGCGATGATATGCCTTTGAGTAGGCCCCGACGATATGCCTTTGAGTAGGCCCCGATACTGAATCCCTGAGAATATTGGCCCTGTCCCGATGACGAGGGGCCTCGAGCAGTGACCAAAGGAGATAACTCTGGAGTCCCCGACATCCGTCAGGACTTGCCACCAGAGGATGAGGCCGAGAAACACGCCCACTACCAGCGTAGTGGGAAGGTGGCCTGAAAAGACGGAACGTGGGCTACTGGCCGAGATACACGGAACGTGGCAGTTGTCTCAACAGGTAACTGAGGCAACCCCTCCCCTATATAAAGGAAGGAGTTACCTCAGGATTGATACGTTCACTTACATACTGATATTTGCTTGCCAGCATCGAGATACTCATTTAAGCATCGGAGAGGGATTCTGGGTCACCGCCCGGTCTATCCCCTTCTTGCAGGATTACTTGGAGCGAAGGAGTTCGGACTTCCGTCAAGAACGTACCGGAGTTCCAACCGTGATCCAACATTGGCGCCGTCTGTGGGAAGGAAGCAAAAAGCAAAAATGACTTCTACCCGTTCGATGGCTGGCAAGCAAAAGAAGAGACAAGGACAATCCGGCGGTTCCCGCCACCCTGCTGGAACTCTGAATTCAGGGCCGCCGGAGCGCACTGTTGATCGGAATGATCCTCCCCCTGCTGTTTCCCAAACAAGGGGGCATCATGATGATCATGAAGATTCCACTCGAAACTCGTCGGAGAGCCGGGAAGAGATCCCAAGGAGGGACCAGGATGCACCTGCAAAGCCGGACTTGGCAAAGGCTGTGATGGATGCCATGCCAGTATTTTTGGAAGCTATGGAGGCTCTCTTGGACCGAAGGAAGGCCGCCAAGAAGAAGGAGGAGGAGTTGCCTCCGCCTCCGCCGATGGAGAATCGGGACGGGCAAGAGGCCCAACCCGAGCACCAGGACAAGAACAAGGAGCCTGCCCTATCGGAGCAGTTCGTGGTCGATGGGCCTGGACCGGTGCAGCATAGGACCATCCCTCTCAATGGTCCCATCACCCCCGACTAGGTAGTGAAGATCGTGAACATCTGTATGGGGGACCAGAAGAAGATGATGTCGGAGCTGAGGGATCGATCCACTCATCCCTTTGTTCCCCGATTGGTGAACACCACTGCCCCGCCAGGACTGGGTATCCCGACAATCAAGGAGTACGATGGCGAGGGGGATCCAGTTCGTCATGTCCAGAAGCATGTCATGGCTTGTTTAGGCAGAGCCCCGAATGACGACATAGTGTGCGTCCTGTTTCCAGGTACACTTGGTGAGAGAGCCCTGACGTGGTTCTTCAGCCTTCCTCCAGGGTGCATCTCTAGTTGGACCCAGATGCATGATCGCTTCATCCAGCAGTACCAGGTCGCCGACGCCTCCTGAAAAGCGCGAGGTCCCTGGCCGAGGTGGTGCAGGGGCCCGACGAGTCGCTGGCACATTACTATCAAAGGTACACTGCCAGCGTGGCCGAGATTGATGAGGAGATGTCGGAGGGAGAGACCATCCGCACCTTCATTCGGAACCTCACAGCACCATATGGTTCCGACCTGATGCACAGCGTGTCTGAGAAAGCTGTGTGGAACATGGAGGAACTACAGAAGAGGGTGAAGCAGCAAATTGACGTGCAGGAGTCGAAGATAGCTGCCGGAGACCTCGATCCTCCGAAGTCGAACAAGGGGAAGCAATCGGATGATCGCAGGAATAAAGATAAACCCGAGAGCAGTCGGGGTCGAGGCCGCTCCGATCGGAGGGAAGACAAGCGTCCTTCGAAGTCAGACAAGCGGGAGGACCCTTACACTCCTCTCATTTGCTCCATGGGTGCTATGTTAGCGGTGATGGACCGGCAGGGTATCGCCAAGTACCCCCCGAAGAAGGATGGAGAGTTCATGGGAGCCCGCAACGATCGGTATTGTCGTTTCCATCACGCCAACGGTCACGACACTGACCATTGTCGGGAGCTGAAGAAGGAGATTGAGAAGCTGATCCAGAAGGGGAAGCTCAAGGAATTTGTGGCTGGGCGACGGAGCCGATCCCGTTCCTGGTCCCGATTGCGGTCCCGTTCCCGATCCCGCGATCGGTCCCCGAAGAAGGATAAACCTGAGTCTTTCAATGCCCGCAAGGAGAAGCGGGGAACCATTAATATGATTCATGGGGGACTTGCTGCAGGAGGAGATACCACGGCATCTCGGGAGGTCTACGCTTCTCGGATTCCTATCGCTGTGGTGCTAGGCAAGAGGGCTCGAACTTGGACTCCGAAGCAAGAGATGGTGATTCCCTTCTCAGCGGAGGACCTGATAGGAGTGGAGACCCCGCAGGATGACGCTTTGGTCGTGACCCTGAACGTGGATGGGTACGAGATGAAGCGGATCTTGATTGATGGAGGGAGCTCCTCCAACATTTTGTTCATGGATGTATTAAGGGCCATGGGAAAAACAAAGAAGGACTTGAAGCCTGCGGACTTCCCGATGGTCGGGTTTTTCTGGATCTACTTCTTACCCGGTGGGGATGATTACCTTATCGGTCGAGTTCGGTACTGGCTGGAAGTCGGAGAAGAGGAACGTGGAGTTCGTGGTGGTCGAGTCCGCGGGGACTTATAATGCCACTATCGGGAGGACCACCATCAATCCACTGGGGGCAGTTGCCTCAACTGTCCATCAGAAGATGAAGTTCCCGACCGACCATGGAATCAGAGAGGTCCAGGGCGATCAGGTGGCCTCCAGGAGGTGCTATGTCAATGCCACTCGAAGGAGGAATCAGGAGGCTATGACCGTTCTCCAGACTGATGCTGATCCCAGATAGGAGTTTGGGCGTTCCGCCCCGATGGAGGACTTGAAGGAGGTCAAGATCGATGGACCTCAGATAAAGGTAAAGCTCGGGTCCGCTCTGAGTGAGGAGACGGCCCGCGAACTGATTGATCTGTTGAAGGAGTTCAAGGAGCTGTTTGCTTGGTCCCCGAGTGACATGCCAGGAATCAGCCCCGATTTGATTACTCACGAGCTGAAGATTGATCCCACGATAAAGCCGATCACACAGAGGAGGCGCCCGATGGGTGCCGACAAGAAGATCGCGATTCAGCAAGAGGTGGGCAGGTTGCTCGATGCCGGATTTATTTAGGAGCTCCGATTCCAGACCTGGGTCACTAACCCAGTCCTGATGAAGAAGAGTAATGGCAAGTGGCGGATGTGTGTGGATTTCCGCGACCTGAACAAAGCATGCCCGAAGGATAGCTATCCCCTCCCGAGGATCGACCAGCTGGTGGATGCCACATCGGGACATGAGTTGCTGAGCTTTATGGATGCCTACTCTGGCTACAATCAGATCAAGATGTCCAAGGAGGATGCCCCCCACACCGCTTTTTATGCTGACAGTGACATCTATCATTATAATGTTATGCCATTTGGACTGATCAATGCAGGAGCAACTTATCAGAGGATGGTGAACAAGCTGTTCAGCGATATGCTGGGCAAAACGATGGAGGCCTATGTGGACGATATGCTGGTGAAGTCCCGACAGGCAAAGGACCATGTTCACAACTTAGCCACAACATTCGAGCGGATGAGGCTTCATCAAGTTCGCTTGAACCCGACCAAGTGTGCCTTCGGAGTGCACTCAAGGAAGTTTCTGGGCTTCATGGTGAGCCAGAGAGGAATCGAGGTGAACCCCGAGAAGCTGAACGCGATCGAGTAGATGAAGTCTCCGACGAACCATCGGGAGGTGCAAGTGCTGAATGGCCGATTGGCCGCTATGAATCGCTTCCTGTCCAAGGCAAGCGACCGATCCATGCCTTTTTTTGAAGTATTGAGGGCCAATAAGAATTTTGAGTGGACTGCCAAGTGCGAAGAGGCATTCCAGGCACTCAAGCAGCACCTCTGCACTCTCCCGCCGCTGGCGAAGCCCATCCCAGGCGAGCCACTCTATCTGTATTTGGCTGTTTCTGAATTTGCTGTTAGTTCTGTCTTAGTGAAAGTTGTTGAGGGTAGCCAAGTCACCGTCTATTATGTAAGCAAGGCACTCGCCAAGTCTGAAATGAATTATTCCGCCGTTGAGAAGTATCTTTATGCGTTGATTGTTACTGCTCGGAAGCTGAGACCTTACTTCCACGCGCATGAGATTACCGTTCTGACGAATCAGCCCTTGAAATATTTTTTGAACCGACCTGATGCGTCGGGGAGATTAGTGAAATGGGCAGTCGAGCTTAGTGAGTTCCGCATTCACTTTGCTCCGAGAACGACTATTAATGGCTAAGCGTTGGCAGATTTCATAACAGAGTCTACAGCCCCCGATCTGGAAGAAGCGGGCCCTGTAGAGGGGGCAACTATGGAGGTCCCGATAACAGAACAGTCAGAATAGCCCGATGACGAAAATACGTGGGAGATGTATACCGATGGCTCATCAAATTCAGAAGGATCGGGAGCAGGGTTCGTACTTATATCGCCAGACGGAGGCGAGCCCCTTCGATATGCCTTGGCCTTGACATTCATGGCCACCAACAATGAAGCTGAATATGAGGCTCTCATCACAGGCCTCAAGATTGCCAAAGGAACGGGAGTTGGTCACTTAAAGGTGAAGTGCGATGCTAGCCTGATTGTGAACCAAGTTCAGGGGCGATACGAAGCAAAGAGCCCGATGATGAGAAAGTACCTTCGGGAGGTGCAAACCTTGAAGGAGAGTTTCAAGAGCTTCGACATTGAGGCGATCCCGAGGGAGGAGAATGTGGAAGCGGATACCCTGAGCAAGTTCGCCTTGGGGGCACCCCTCGATGAAAGTCGGAAGGTGCACTTTTTGGAGAAGGTGATCCTGTCAACCACCGATCAATCGGAGGTATGTGCCATCGAGACCGGATCAGAGGAGCCTACTTGGATGACCCCGATAGTCGCGTATCTGACTACGGGGGCAGTCCCCGATGATGAATCAGCAGCTGGCAAATTACACCGAATCACGCCCAATTATGTGATGGTGGACAACCAGCTGTACAAAAAGGGGCATTCAACTCCTTACCTGAAATGTGTGGCTGAGCCCGATACAGATCGGATCCTTAGGGAGGTGCACGAAGGATATTTGGCCTGTCACGAAGGTGCCCGATCCATCGTGAGAAAAGTGCTGAACCTAGGTTATTACTGGTCCTCGATGAACAAGGAAGCAACGATGCTAGTCCGATCCTGTGAGGCTTGCCAGAAGTACGCCTCGAATATCGCGGCTCCAGCTGCCGACCTGACGTCCATCAAGAGTGCTTGGGCCTTCGCGCAATGGGGAATCGACTTGGTGGGACCCCTTCCAGTGGCAAAAGGTCAGTGCCGATATTTAATTGTGGCTATTGATTATTTCTCGAAATGGATAGAAGCCAAGGCATTGGCCAAGACAACAGGGAACCATATCCTCAAATTCCTCCAGACCCATATTATATCCCGATACGGGATCCCCAAGGTGGTGATCAGTGACAATGGCCCTCCGTTTAACGGGGCCCAGTGGAAGGAGTACTTAGAGGAACTGAAAATCGAGCATCGGACAACCTCTGTCCATCATGCTCAAACCAATGGACAGGTGGAGTCAGCCAACAAGATCGTGATGGATGGCCTGAAGAAGAGGGTCCATGTCTTGAAGGGCAAATGGCTGGATGAGCTGGAAAATGTGCTTTGGGCTGTTAGAACAATACCTAAACGATCAACTAGGGAAACTCCATTTGGCCTTGTTTACGGTACGGAGGCAGTAGCTCCCGTTGAAATAGCTGTGGCATCCCATCGGACGAGGTATTACGAACCTCTGTCGAATGATGAAATGAGGCGTCTGGACTTAGACTTGGTCGAAGAGAAGAGACGGAGTGCCGAGGAGGCCAAGGCTCGGATGCGCTTGGCAACGACCCGATATTATAATCGACGAGTCAAGTCTCGACAGTTCTTCGTCGGGGAACTGGTCTGGCGTCGGAACGAATTTACCCTTTTAGATCGGATCAACAAGATGTCACCAAAATGGGAAGGACCTTATAAGGTCGTGGGGATGCCAGCTCGAAACGCGTACAAGTTGGAGGACCTCGATGGCAACGTGTTGAAGCATTCTTTTAGTGGCGAACACTTGAAGAAATGTCATGCTTAATGTTAAGTCGCCTTAAGTGGTGCAAGTTGTTAAGTCGCCTTAAGTGGTGCAAGTTGTTAAGTCGCCTTAAGTGGTGCAAGTTGTTAAGTCGTCTTAAGTGGTGCAAGTTGTTAAGTCGCCTTAAGTGGTGCAAGTTGTTAAGTCGCCTTAAGTGGTGCAAGTTGTTAAGTCGCCTTAAGTGGTGCAAGTTGTTAAGTCGCCTTAAGTGGTGCAAGTTGTTAAGTCGCCTTAAGTGGTGCAAGTTATTAAGTCGCCTTCAGTGGTGCAAGTTGATTATCGAAGTCGCCTTAAGTGGTGCAAGTTGTTAAGTCGCCTTAAGTGGTGCAAGTTGTTAAGTCGTCTTAAGTGGTGCAAGTTGTTAAGTCGCCTTAAGTGGTGCAAGTTGTTAAGTCGCCTTAAGTGGTGCAAGTTGTTAAGTCGCCTTAAGTGGTGCAAGTTGTTAAGTCGCCTTAAGTGGTGCAAGTTATTAAGTCGCCTTCAGTGGTGCAAGTTGATTATCGAAGTCGCCTTCAGTGGTGCAAGTTGTTTATCGAAGTCGCCTTCAGTGGTGCAAGTTGTTTATCGAAGTCGCCTTCAGTGGTGCAATTATGATTAAATCGCCTTAAGTGGTGTAGATAAATCGCCTTAAGTGGTGTAGTTTCGCCTTAAGTGGCGTGGTTTCGCCCTAAGCGGCGTGGTTTCGCCTTAAGTGGCGTGGTTTAGCCTTAAGTGGCACGATTAAATCGCCTTAAGTGGTGTGGATAAATCGCCTTAAGTGGTGTGGGTAAAATGTCTTAAGTGACGCGTCGAAATTACTCTAAGTGATATGATCGAATTGCCTTAAGTGGCGTAGTTAATTCACCTTAAGTGGTTCAGTGATAATCGGAACCAAAAAAGATTGATATTATAAAGATCTAGGAGGTTCACGACAAAGAAGGAAATTACAAGGATTCGAAAATAAAGCAATCAAGCTTGATCCTTGGCAGCGTCGAGGGGAGCAGGGCCCACGAGGTCTGTGGCAGAAGGCTCCGTGGTCGGAGGATCGGACCTTGGAAGATTGGCCGCGGGAAGATCGGACTCTGGGAAATCAGCCGGTGAATGATCGATCATCGGGGGCTCAGTTTTTGAGAGATCTGCACTTGGAGGCTCCACCGTGCCTTCAGCACCCGCAGTCCCCTCGGGGGTGTTGGCCCCGTCGCTCTTCTCAGAAAGGTTGAAATACCTCTCCGCGAAGGGGGCGAGGGTCTGAGACTTGGTGAATTCGATGGCACCACCATACTCCAGATGGAGCTCCTCGACAGCATTCAGCAAGGTGGTCTCCACCTCCGCCGTACAGAACTTCATCGCGTCCACTTGGAAAGCCTCGGAGCCCCGATAATCTTCCCGTCCCTTGGCCTCAGCCTCGGCCAGCTTGGCGGGAAACTCAGCGAGCTCCCGCTCCATCTGTTGAGACCAATTGGCGAGAAGGACTTTCTCAGCCTCCAGCCCCGCCTTGGCGTCCTCAAGGGCCTTCTTCTCGAGGACCAGCCTGTCCCGATCCTCCGCGCGCCCCTGCTGCTCTTCCTGGAGCCTTTGTCGCTCCTGCTTCAGCAGCCTCTCAAAGTCGTGGACCTGCCTCAGGAGGTCCCGAGTCTTCTGGTTAAGGAGGGCCTGCTCCTTAACCAACTTCCCCTTCGATGACTCGGAGGCAGCCAGATCCTCCTTGAGCTTGGCCAAGACCTCGGGCGCCGCCTTGGCTCGCTCCTGCTCCAGGGCCTCCTCCAAGGCCAGGATGTACCCAAAGCAGCGGTGTCGGTCCGCTGTTTCTGTGGAAGAGAAAGGAAGAGGTCAGTACACGAGAATATTTTGCCTTATATACTAAGTGTAAAAACAGGAAGTCTTGCCTCCACGTGGCGAACGGCCATGCTGTGAAGGTCCTCGTGGGTGTCCTCCCGAGCTAAGGAAAGCGGAAGCTTCAGAGATGGCGGAACTGAACCTGCCAGCAGATGCAGACCCAGTTCCGGTGATATATTGTCCCGACGCAGCGGACCTCTCGCAATGACTCAATCGGGGTCCAGGGAGCCGCCGCCTGGTCGGGGGAATACAGCTGGTAGAAGCTCCCGTCCAAGGGGAGAGGGGGAACGACGCCTTGAGTGTCGGAGGCGCGGACCTCCGAGCCGCCATGAAAACCCGTCGTCCCTTCGGGAGTCAGGCTCAAGACCGGCGAAAGCTGTTGTGCCGGAGAAGATGGGGGCAGCCTTTCGGGAGTCGGCTCCAGCGGGGTCTGCCTCGCCCCCCCGACGACGAACCAGGGGCTGACCCTCGCTCGCCTGCTCAGAAGAGTGAGAGATATCCAAGTCAACCACCCGACGGAACTGACCGTCCATCGGGGCGCCTTCAGTCCCCGATCCTCCTGGGGCTGGAAGAGAAAGGAGGGGCTCTCCGACCTGGGCGTCGGAGGGTGGCACCCCCGCCGAAGCTCCAGCTCCCGATTGACCTGCAGCTAGAGGACGAGAAGCTTCAGAAAGATAGTCAGGAAGTTGATCGGGATCCTTACACCAAATGACACGACGGGAGAGATACTGGTCCTTCCCGTGATAATTATAGTAACCCGCTTTGAGGATACGGGGAGTTTCTCCTTGCAAGATGCGTTTGATCCCTTCAATCCTGGCTCCCTTATCGGAGGGGATTAACTCCTTAGGAATGCGCCTCCTGTATAATCGAATTGCTAAACGGAGCTGTTTACCTTCCTCGGGAGTCTTGGTGTTGAAGATCTGCTCCATCTTCTCCTCCCGGGCTCGCTTGATTTGCTCCGAGGTGGGAGGTGCCGATGAGGAGGCGGCCCTCTTTGAAGACTTCCTCTTCTTCGCGGGGCGTTGGACAGCATCGGTCTCCGCCTTCTTAAGCACGAGATTGGTCAGCAATGATACCTTCTTAGCTACAAAGATGAAAATGAAAGTACAGTTAGAATATTACCCAAGGAACGAGGTTAGAAGGGCCGTCGAAGAGTTGACCCCCGGAGACGACATCAAGGAGTCGGATCCCGGTCAGAACCAGGTCCCGCTCCCCGATGGAGTTGGCATCGAGGGGAGCAAAAGAGTCCCCCCAACGATAAAGCTGGATGCAGTGGAGAATCTGGAAATCCTCCTCGGAGTAAGTGTGAAAAGCGAGAGCAGGGTCCGCCTCAACCTCCCATCGGGGCCATGGGATGGAGCTGTTGCGAATGAAGAAATAATTCCTCTTCCAGCCACTCTTTTCGGGCCCCGAGTCAGTGATGAGCCCCCGACCCTTGGCGACCTTCCAGGTGTCACCATTCCAGCTGTACCGAGAGAGCTACACCTTGCTCCATTTAGGCATCCGCGGGTAGAAGGCGCAGACCCCGGCATCATTGCATTTCATCCCGTAGAAGGTCCGAAAAAGTCGGAGGCTGTAGGTCCACTGTTGGCGAAAACAGAGAACAAGGAAGGCATTCCACACGCGGATGGCGTGGGGGGAAAAAGTAGTCGGATGTGTTTTACAATATTCACACATCTCGACTAAATTCCCGCAGAAGAGGAATCGGATCCCTGCCGATATTTGCCCGGTGGAGACAAATACCTCCCCTTCCCGGGGACGAGTGACCACAGGGTCACCCGGGACGCGAGGCCAAGGAAAAGGGAAGCGAGGCTCCCAGGTGGAAGTAATGCATCCCTCCCGGAGAGCTGCATCATAGGCGGTGTCCGAAATCTCATTACAAGCATAATCGAACTTGAAGGGCTTCCTCCCCCGGAACTGGATTCACCGTCTGGAAAAGGATCATGGAAAGAAAAGGCACAGTTGATTTCCGCAAAAGTCCGGGTGAGATGATTGAAATAAAAACTAGGCTAGCAAGTTTTTTCGGAATCGAAGGAGGAAATCTTACCAGACATGTTGAATCGGAGAAGAGAGGATGATCTTGATGGTCGGAGATCCTGGTCGCCGTAATGTTGATCAGAAATAGAAAGGAGAGCTTGAGCTTTTGAAAACACAGAGAATGAAACGGTAAAAGAGAACTGAATAGTGCCAAGATTTGAGGTTTTATAGGAGAGAGGACAGCCAAAGAGACGTTGCAATCTGAACCGTTGAAGATTAAACGCCTCAACCTGAATCGTCGAAACACTAGAGACAAAACGGCTAGAAAGTGCTTTGTCAGAAAAAAAACAGGCACGGGTACCCAAGCCGTCGCTTCGTCACTTGATGCATTTAATAGTTGAGTGACCGAGAAATCTTTTCGGATTCGGTGGTTATCCTCTGAATATCGGGGAATCTTGGAGGAGGAGATCCCCTTCAAAAGATTTTCCGAGAAGTCGAAAGCCTCCAATGCCGATATCGGGAGGTCTGGAACTGGAAGACACGACGAACTATAAAGTCCCTCATGTCTTGGGGGCAAATCATGGGTCTCGACATAGCCGTTAGGCCCATTGACGACGAGTAAACGGCGAGATAGGCCCATTGGGCTACGAAAGAGGCCTGGAGGGCCAATACGGGAAGTCCCGACAAGGTCGACCCCGACATAGGAGCTGGACGCTCCCGGTGATATGCCTTTAAGTAGGCCCCGATGATATGCCTTTGAGTAGGCCCCGACGATATGCCTTTGAGTAGGCCCCTATACTGAATCCCTGAGAATATTGGCTCTGTCCCGATGACGAGGGGCCCCGAGCGGTGACCAAAGAAGATAACTCTGGAGTCCCCGACATCCGTCAGGACTTGCCACCAGAGGATGAGGCCGAGAAACACGCCCACTACCAGCGTAGTGGGAAGGTGGCTTGAAAAGACGGAACGTGGGCTACTGGCCGAGATACACGGAACGTGGCAGTTGTCTCAACAGGTAACTGAGGTAACCCCTCCCCTATATAAAGGAAGGAGTTACCTCAGGATTGATACGTTCACTTACATACTGATATTTGCTTGCCAGCATCGAGATACTCATTTAAGCATCGGAGAGGGATTCTGGGTCACCGCCCGGTCTATCCCCTTCTTGCAGGATTACTTGGAGCGAAGGAGTTCGGACTTCCGTCAAGAACGTACCGGAGTTCCAACCGTGATCCAACAGCAACCAACCTAGCTTTAAATCTCTCAACAGAACCATCAGAGTTGTATTTGATTCTGTAAACCCATTTGCAGCCAACAATAGACTTACCTGGTGGCAAATCAACTAGTATCCAAGTCTTGTTGTCTTGTAAAGCCTTGATCTCTTCCTGCATAGCAACAATCCATCTTGGATCCTTGATTGCTTGCTTCTAAGTGTGTGGCTCCGTTGCTTTGGCAGTATAAGCTAAGTAACATTGAAACTTTGGATAGAGGTGATCATAAGCAATATAATTTTGAATCCCAAAAGTGACATTAGAGTGTGCCTTACTTCCAATGGAAGAAGGAACTATGTAATCCCTCAAACTTGTTGATTGTTGAGGAACTCTTGAACTTCTTCTCAAAGAAATAACTTCAGGAGCAGGCAAATCTTCATAAAGGATTGCTGAGAAGAGTCCTTCTGAGAAAACTGAGAAGAATACATCATATTATCAGTCAAAGAATCAATGAGCTTCCTTAAATCCTCTCTGCTCATTGCAAAAGGGAACTTGTCTTCATGGAAAACAACATCCTTAGTTACATGGAAGATGGAAGTTGATAGATTCATCAAGAGGTAACCATTTTGAGAAGTAGAGTATCCCATTAAAACATCTGGTTCAGAACGAGAACTGAATTTATCAGCATTATTTAGCCTAGTAGCAAAGCAAAGACATCCAAGAACCTTCAAGTGATTGAGAGAAGGGGGCTTTCCATATAACACTTCAGAAGGAGATTTGAAATTCAAACGAGAAGATGGAAATAGATTTATCAAATAACATGCAGACAAGATGCAACTGCTCCCAGTATTTGATTGGCAAAGAGGCTTGAAACCTGATTGCTCTAGCAACATTAAGAAGATGTCGATGCTTGCGTTCCACTCTACCATTTTGTTGTGGTGTAAACACACAACTAGTCTGATGCTGGATGCCCAATTGTAAAAAGAGATCCTTGCACATAGAGTTAACAAACTCACTGCCATTATAACTCCTTATATCCTTGATCAAACAGTCAAACTGAGTTTTGATCATCTACAATAAGACTTTAATATTCTGAAAAGTATCACTCTTGCTCTTCATTAGGTAAATCCAAGTGGTTCTGGAAAAATCATCTACTATAGTCAAGAAATATTGATATCCCTTATTAGTAGGAACTTTTTATGGTCCCCAAAGATCAAAATGAACCAAATCAAAGGGTTTTGAAGCATGTGAATCACTTATTGGAAATTGAACTCTAGTTTGCTTATACATAGAACAAATGGTACACTGCTTAATACACTCTATGGACTTCAATTGACTTAGACACTTCAAATGAATAGCAGATATGTGACCCAAACGTTTGTTTCAAATCAGAGTATCCTCTTTATTTGATGAAGAAACAGCAGCAACAACTGATCATTTCTGAACTGCAATATCTTTTAGAACAAAAAGCTCTTTATTCCTTTCACCAATCCTCATAATCTCCCCACTTGAGAGGTCCTGAATGGAGACATCATCAGTATTGAAAATAACCTCGCAATTCAGCTGCTTAGGAAGCTTAGAGACTGAAATCAAATTAAACTTGAAATCAGGAACTAGAAGAACATCAGGCAAAACTTGACCAGTGGAGAGTCTTTGAGAACCAAGATGAGTCACACAGCACCTATGACCATTTGAAAGATATACAAACTGAAAAGGTGAATC
Organism: Clarkia xantiana subsp. parviflora; assembly: GCA_036873135.1. NCBI lineage: Eukaryota > Viridiplantae > Streptophyta > Magnoliopsida > Myrtales > Onagraceae > Clarkia > Clarkia xantiana. Next base: position 18,827,060 of record JAPTYO010000001.1, read on the forward strand.
ATTTAATCTGAGATCATGTAGCCATCCACTCAAATGAGAAATGTGATGACTAGCTCCAGAATCAATTATCCAAATGCTAGAGGAAGAAGAATTAGTACCTGCCATATTCACATGAGCCTCAATGTTCTCATCATGAAAAGTCAAAGGATCTGATTGGTATTCATTGCTAGCAGCCACATGAAGAATCTTCTTGTCAGAACCAGTATGAAGAATTCTCGTATCTGCAGTTCCATGAAAAATCCTCTTATCTGCTGAAGCAACATGTTCAACTTGAGGTTGAGAAGAATCTTCTTCATCAAAAATACCATTAGCAGCTGCCCCTTCCTTTTAATACTCTCAGGTACTCCATTTTTCACCCAGCAAGTGTCCACCTTATGTCCTCTTTTGCCACAATAAGAGCACAACCAACCAGTCTTATCTATTCTTCAATGAAAATTAGTCACAGGACCTGAAGGATTGTAGCTCTTGAAAGATCCAGAAGAATTATAATTCCTGTTAAACCTTGAAGAACTATTGTTTGAATTCCTTGAAGAATACAAAGAAGTGCTATTATGCAAAAGAGTTTCACCAAATGAATGAGATAAAGCTCTCTGGCTCTCTTCTTGCAGCAAAACTGAGAAGGCAACACTTAACGTTGGCAAAGGTTGCCTCATGAGCAAGTTGCTACGAATATGTGCATAACTATCACTTAATCTAACAGAAAAGCCATAAGTCTTTGCTTCTCCTTCCCAGCATTGACAATATCAATATCAGCAGCAGAATCAAGTCTCATATCATCAATCGAAGAAAGAGAATCCCAAAGTTGCTTCAATTAGGCAAAATATTCAGTAATAGATGGATTACCTTGAGAAGTTTGATAATCTCCCTTGTTATCTGAAAAATTTGTGTGCCATCAATCTTATCAAACATATCACGAAGATCTTTCGATATTGATTCAGCTGTGAGATTATAAACCAATCCAGAAACCAATTCCTTCGAAACAGTATTCCTGAGCCACGCCTTCACTATGGCATTAACTCTGTCCCATTTTACTCTCTGAGCATCTAGAACAAATTGACGAGTGCAAGATCCATCAATGAAGCAGATCTTGTTCTTGACTAGTAGGCCTTCCTTTATCGAAGTGCTCCATGCGTGATAATTGGATGATCCTTGCAGCTGAAACGGAATGAGCATATGCTCTGTCGTTTCAGCAGGATGAATGTAGAAAGGATCTTCCATTGGAGCTTCAGTTAGATTCGCCAATAAGAAGACACTCAATCAGATATGAAGAAATGCAATGATGCAGCTTCAGGAACTCATATTGAAGGAGAATCAAGCTTCAAGAACTCTAATCGGAGCTAAAACGAACTTCAAACTTGAATTCGAAGTAGAAATTTCGGTCGAATCAATCAATCTATCAAGTAATCAGATTCAATCAACTCGATTGAGTCTGAAAAATATCAACAAATCGACGATGATGGCTCTGATACCATATACGAAGTGGATATCTTGGAGAGCAAGAAAGCAACAACTTAGAGAGTAAGAAATGGATTGTAAATGAACTTGAATCTTATTCGCTTATCAATCAAATATTACAATGTATCTAAGCTCGTGTATATAGTACCAAGTTCTAACTTAACTAACTAGTTACTATACAAGATACTAAGTGAACACTAGTTAAGTTGAGCTAAGGCACGGTGTGAGCATGGTCCATGCACGGTGTGAGCATGGTGTGAGCACTGGTCAGGCACGGTGTGAGCATGGCAATAAGCATTGCTGATGCGTGGTCCTGAAGCACTACACTTGCAGTCCTGAAGCAATACACTTACAGGTGTAGATACACTGTCTACAAAAGTATAGTATTCATGAATTTTACTTATGACCTCCATTATCATTCCCATTGAACGATATAATTGGAAGTAGTTTGGATAACTCCAGAACACCACATATAGTTGCTTCAACAGCAGATATGATGGGAGACTGCCCCAGTCATCTTTTTTGACGCGAGAAGTTTTCAAAAACCATTATTTTTATCAGAAAAAAAAGAAGAAAGAAACCGTATAGGAATAGTGATCCAAGAGAAATCAGAAAGAAACAACCATTGAGCCGATCACCTCGGTCCCACAGTTGATTGAACCTATACTGATGTCACATAAATGCCGCTTTTCGCATTTGCATTTTCAGTTAGCCTATGCTTATCGTCAGAGCTCAAGCTTTGTAAAAACATGATTATTGTTGAAATAAAGATTAAATCACACGTCTTCACCTAACACCTTAAGGTTTTAGGACAGTTGGTTAAGTTGTTAGTATAAACTTTCACAATTATATTGATAGTGAGAAGCTAAACATTGACTGCAAATTCCGATAGCTGATCGAGTTAAAAAGTTCTATTGCTTTTGCCTCTTTTTTATAGGTGAAAATCATTTCTCTTTCTCACCTTCGTCAATATATTTGACATAAAATACACCCCGCAAATTAAGCAAATATAGATATTAAAGGGATCTGCAGTATAGTAAACTTACAGGAGTATCAATAGAATGAGGGGTTTTCAACTCATCTTCATTCACAGAAGTCTTGCCCACTCCAGGTCTAGAAGCGGAATCAGCAGTTGAATCCTCGGGCGTATTCTTCTCTTCCAGTTTTTGTTCAACTTTTTCATGCATAGCTTCTGCATCGCTTACATATTCATCAACCAAAACCTCACTTTCAGTGCAGTTTAGCCATTTGGTAAGTGTAAATCAGACACTCCATTGAGAGATTTCAACATGTTAATTTCATTATTAATAGAAAAGGTACATATATACATGTATTCTAGCTACCTATGGAAGTATTCTAATAAGGTAAGTGTTAGAGATAGATATATTATTGTTATCATTAAGGATAAGGAGCTACACTATATATACAAGTCTCTACTCAACCCTAGAAGTGTCGAGGAATAACAGCTCTATAATGTAAGTCATCTTCTCTAATCTAAGTTGGTATCAGAGCTAGGTCATCTTCTAGGTTGCCGTCAGTCCAGCAAGCCTAACCTAGTCTTCCATTGTCAGTTATAGACCCTTTTGGATTTATGGTTTATCTTTCAAAATTGTCGTCGCCAATCAACTCAGAAGCTTCCGGCCGTCGATTTCAGCTTTCCACCGACGCCGTCCACCGCCGCACGCGCCTCCACGCGCGGCCGCCACGTGCAACTTCCGCCGGTGCGTGTAACTCACGCGCTGCCCTCCCAGCCGCCGTTGGTCGCCGCGGTCCCGTCGTTCGATTCGCCGGTCTCTTCCGACTTCATCCTAGTACCTTTCGCCGGTTTCCACCTCACGCGCCGCTGCTGCTGTCTGTGCCTTCATCCGGTGCTGTCTTGTGCTCCCTTAATTGAGCAAAGCGATTGAATCAATTTGTTGTACTCATCCACATTAGGGTTCACCCCAAAATCCTTCATTTCACTCAAAGTTGAACCCCGTGATGTAACACACACTTATTCGAGGATTCAGCAATGGGACTATTGAGTGAAGGGTATTCGCAGTGAAGGGTATTTGAGTGCTTCTTCTTGGCATCTGATAGAACGTTATAATGGTGAAGGGTATTTTCAGTGGGACTTGGTGAAAAATCATCCATAGGGCTTGAATTGGTTCCTGTCAAGTGGTTGCGGGAGCCTTAAACTCTCTCTTTGCTTCTACAGACATATAAGAAGTACTTTGTCAGAAGATTATTCTTTACAGGTTTAAAAAAAAAAAAATTTGCTAAGTTGCTCCAATTCAAAGTCATCTGGTTGGATTTCGTTGTCATGTCTCCAACAGAATACATCACTGTTTTTGCAACGGAATATAGTAGGCTTATGGAGTTTAAGAAAATTAAGGGAGCACAAGTTCAAGCATCTGCAACTACTAGTTCTACCGCTTGCATTTCCCAGTCTAGTAATACTCAAAATCTATGGATTATCGATTCAGGTGCTTCAGACCACATTACGGATAACCTTTCCTCTTTTGACGCTATATCTCCATTAAACTCTAGTCATCAAATTACTCTTGCAAATGGCTCTAGAGTTACTCCCAAGGGAATTGGTACAGTCTCACCAATGCATTCTCTATCCTTGGAGTCTGTTTTATACATCCCTGGTTGTCCCTTCAACCTCATCTCTGTCAGCAAAATGGTACGTTCATTCAACTGTTCAATAACCTTCAGTAAAGACTCACTTGTTATACGTGAAGTTAGTACCGGACGAACAATTGCTGTGGGATATGAATCAGGAGGACTTTACTACCTTAAGTCATCCTCAATTATTTGTGCTGTAGAGTCTCCAAACCTTCTTCACGATCGTCTTGGTCATCCCAGTTTGTCCAAACTTCAGCAAATGGCTCCCAAATTGGATAAGGTCAAAACACTACAACATGAATCATGTCAACTCGGGAAACATATTCGATCTAGCTTCAGAAGTCATGGTGAAACCAGGGTCCATTCTCCTTTTTCTGTTATACACTCGGATATTTGGGGTCCTAGTCGTGTACCTACCTCTGCTGGGTATAAGTACTTCGTCACTTTCATTGATGAGTTCTCCCGTTACACTTGGATATATTTAATGAAAGAACGTTCCGAGCTATTTCCAATATTCAAGTCCTTTTTTGCTGAAATTCAGACACAGTTTGGTAAAAAAGTCAAAATTATTCGCAGTGATAATGCAAGAGAATACTTCTCGGGAACGTTTTCATCATTTCTGAGTCAACATGGAATTCTAAATCAGTCCACATGTCCTCATACACCGCAGCAAATTGGTATTGCCGAACGAAAAAATAGGCATCTGATTGATACTGCTCGCACATTATTGCTCCATGAAAATGTGCCAGTCCGCTATTGGGGTGATGCTGTTTTAACAGCTTGTCATTTGATAAATAGAATGCCTTCGTCTTCCCTTGGTAATAAAATTCCATACTCTATTTTGTTTCCCAAGGAACCATTATTTCATGTGAACCCCCGTGTCTTTGGGTCTACCTGCTTTGTTCATGATCTTTCTCCAGGACTTGACAAACTTGCTGCACGTGCCATCAAGTGCGTTTTTTTAGGATATTCCAGGTTGCATAAAGGATATCGTTGTTATTCTCCGGTCAAGAACCGATACTATATGTCTTCGGATGTCACATTTTTTGAAGACACGCCATATTTCCCTCCTTCCACAGCCGAGTCATCATCTACACTGGATGTGTTATCACTTCCTATCCTGAGTCCACCATCATTTCCGATACAAACTCCATCTCCTCCAATTGAATTAGAAATGCGTCCCTCTCCTCCACTTGTGTCAAAGGCTCCACAATCTCCTTCCGTTGTGATAGAAGTTCCATCTTCATCGGTTGATCCACCGCCTCTTCTTCAATATCAACGTCGACAGAGACAGTCTACTGCAATAGAGAACTCTACAGTTCCTACTCCATCTCGAGTGTCTGAACCGACTACAGACCAGCCTGACTCATCCAAAGAGTTGCCCATTGCCCTTCGAAAGGGAAGTAGATCCACTCGTAACACTCATCCTATTTATAACTTTTTGAGTTTTCATCGACTTTCTCCATCCCACTTTGCTTTTGTTTCATCATTGTCTTCCGTTACTATTCCCAAAACTGTTCGTGAGGCGCTTGCAAATCCCGGATGGAAGCAAGCCATGATTGACGAGATGCAGGCCTTGGAGCAAAGTGGTACATGGGATTTGGTCCGATTGCCGCCGGAAAAGAAAACTGTTGGTTGTAGATGGGTGTTTGCTATCAAAGTTGGACCTGATGGTCAAATTGACCGCCTTAAAGCACGTCTTGTGGCCAAAGGCTATACTCAAGTTTATGGTCTAGATTATGGAGATACGTTTTCTCCCGTAGCAAAGATTCCTTCTGTACGGTTACTTCTCTCTATTGCAGCTATCCAGCATTGGCTGTTGCATCAGTTAGATATTAAAAACGCAATCCTTCATGGAGAGCTTGAAGAAGAGATTTATATGGAGCAACCACCTGGATTTTTTGCTCAGGGGGAGTCAGGACTTGTTTGTAAGCTGCATCACTCTTTATATGGACTCAAGCAATCACCACGGGCCTGGTTTGGAAAATTCAGCTATGTTATTCAGAAATTTGGGATGAGTCGGAGTGAAACTGACCATTCTGTCTTCTACTCATACTCTACTTCTGGTCTCTGCGTGTATCTAATCGTCTATGTCGATGACATTATTATTACTGGGAGCGATCATGAGAAGATTAAACAGCTGAAGACGCACTTATTCAGTCACTTCCAGACCAAAGATTTAGGGAGTCTTAAATATTTCCTTGGAATTGAAGTTGCTCAATCAACGAATGATATTTGCATATCTCAAAGGAAGTATGCACTAGATATTTTGGAAGAAACAGGCATGTTGGATTGTAGGCCTGTTGATAGTCCCATGGATCCGAATAGTAAACTACTTCCGAATCAGGGGGAGTTATTTGATAACCCTGAAAGATATAGAAGATTGGTGGGCAAATTGGTCTATCTCACTATCACTAGACTAGACATCTCGTTTGCAGTAGGGGTGGTCAGCCAATTCATGCAATCTCCATGTGTTGAACACTGGCAGGCGGTGATGCGAATACTTCGGTATGTCAAGAAGGCTCCAGGTCAAGGGTTGATATATAAAGATAAAGGAAACACTGAAGTGGTGGCTTACACTGATGCTGATTGGGCAGGTTGTCCAGTAAACAGAAGGTCTACGTCTGGTTATTGTGTCTTTCTCGGAGGAAATCTAATATCGTGAAAAAGTAAGAAACATAACGTTGTTTCTCGTTCTAGTGCTGAAGCAGAGTATAGGGCCATGGCAGTTGGTACGTGTGAGCTTCTTTGGGTCAAACAACTTCTTCAAGAGTTGAGGATTGGAGATAATAAACCAGTGAAACTTTATTGTGATAACCAAGCAGCTCTACACATAGCCTCAAATCCAGTCTTCCATGAGAGAACCAAACATATAGAAGTCGACTGCCACTTTATCCGCGAGAAGATCGTCTCCAAGATTATTTCCACCGAATCTGTTAGTTCTAGTAATCAACTAGCTGATATTCTCACTAAAGCCCTTGGTAGCTCTCGGAGTCAGTATATTTGTAGCAAGCTTGGTTCACGTGATATGTATGCTCCAGCTTGAGGGGGAGTGTTAGAGATAGATATATTATTGTTATCATTAAGGATAATGAGCTACACTATATATACAAGTCTCTGCTCAACCCTAGAAGTGTCGAGGAATAACAGCTCTATAATGTAAGTCATCTTCTCTAATCTAAGTGTAAGTAATACATTAGGAAATATCATATATAGTATATGCTATATTCCATAACACTCCCCCTCAAGTTGGAGCATAGAGGTTAATCATGCCCAACTTGTTACATAAATATCCAACCCTAGAACCGCTCAATGGTTTTGTAAAAAGATCAGCAATTTGTTTTCCGGTCCTCACATGTCCCGTAGAAATCAGGTTCTCTTGAATCTTTTCTCGGATAAAATGACAATCCACCTCGATATGCTTGGTTCTATCATGAAACACTAGATTTGAAGCAATATGAAGAGCGGCTTGATTATCACACCAGAGCTTAGCTGTTTTTACAGGCTTCAAGCCAACCTAGTCCAACAAGTGATATATCCATAGAATTTCGCATGATGATTCTGCCATAGCCCTGTACTCAGACTCTGCACTAGACCGAGATACCACCGTTTGCTTCTTGCTTCTCCAAGATACTAGATTTCCTCCAACAAAGACGCAGTAACCCGTAATAGATCTCCTATCAACCCTTGATCTAGCATAGTCGGAATCAGCAAAACACTCAGTCCGAGTATGTCTATTGTCTTGATATAAGATGCCTAGTCCCGGAGCTCCCTTCATGTAACACAGGATTTGCTCCAAAGCTGACCAGTGTTTGACAGTAGGTGCAGACATAAATTGACTAAGAGCACTGACTGAATATGCAATGTCTGGACGAGTGACTGTGAGATAATTTAATTTTCCAACCAATCTCTTATATCTCTCGGGATCTGCAAATGAATCACCATCATCTTTCATAAGGTCTATATCAGGAACCATTGGAGTGCTGCAAGGTTTGGCTCCGATCTTTCCAGTTTCCGCAAGCAAATCAAGCACGTACTTTCTCTGTGACAAGAAAATTCCCTTTTTACTTCTGTTGACTTCTATCCCAAGAAAGTATTTCAACTGACCCAAGTCTTTTGTGTTAAACTTGGTATGCAAGAATGAATTAAGAGACGAGATTCCAGCATAATCATCACCTGTAATGACAATGTCATCAACATAAACATCAAGAAGAACAATGCCAGCTGTTGACCTTCTGTAAAAGGCCGAATGATCACACTTGCTCTTATTCAACCCGAATTCAAGTACAACTTCACTAAACTTTCCAAACCATGCACGAGGACTCTGCTTCAAGCCATACAGAGATTTCTTTAAGCGACACACTTTCCCATACTCCCCCTTAGCAATAAATCCAGGTGGTTGCTCCATATATACTTCTTCATTGAGATCGCCATGAGAAAAGCATATACTATATATGATATTTCCTAATGTATTACTTACCTTATTAGAATAATTCCATAGGTAGCTAGAATACATGTATATATGTACCTATTCTATTAGTAATGAAATTAACAAGTTGAAATCTCTCAGTGGAGTGTTGATTTTACAGTAAGACCCAAGGCACAATCCAATTTGAAACCACCCTATAAGCTTGAATCATACTTCATTGATGATTAGGGATTACAAGCAAGGTGATACAATATATATACTAAGTGAAACTAGGCTCACCAACTAAGACTATACAAAGAGTTGTGAACCAGGTGCATAGTGTTTGCATAGCATAACCGGGTGCATACATAGTCTTCATATACACTTCTATATTCTCCCATCCTTTTCTTCTTCCTCTTTTCTTTCTTGGAAGACATCCTTGATTCCATATAGCTTCAACAAAGCCAAGTGTTGGTTCTTCACTAAAGCCTTGGTTAGCAAGTCAGCTAGCTGATCCTTTGAAGGAATGTAGTGAACATCAATCTTGCCTTGTCCAATGTGATGTCTTGTGAAATGACAATCCAATTCAATGTGTTTGGTACGCTCATGAAACATTGGATTTTTAGCAATCTTCACAGCTGCTTGACTATCTGTGTATATAGGGATAGGAAGGTTTACTTGCAATCCAAGTTCCTTGAGAATCCTGCCTATCCAAAGTGCCTCTTGAATAGCAACTCTAAGGCACCTATACTCTGCTTCAGCACTTGATAGGGAAATGGTATCTTGCTTCTTGACCTTCCAAGCTATCATAGCTCCTCCTAGCTTTACACAATAGGCACTCACTGATTTCCTACTAAAAGGGCAAGCAGCCCAATCAGAGTCACAAAACAAGCTCAAAGTAAGGTTGTTGTTGGAAGGATAGATCAAGCCTTGGCCTGGGGTGCCCTTGATGTACTTGATTATCCTAATGGCAGCTTCATAGTGAGACTTCTTTGGCTTGTCTACAAATTGACTTAGTCTCTGGACTGAGAAGCTAATGTCTGGTCTTGTCATTGTAAGATAGAGCAATTTGCCAATAAGTCTTCTAAATGAAGTAGCATCCTCTAATAGCACATCATCAGTGTTTGAGTTGGATGCTTTGTCATACTCATGTGTGGTGAGCTTGACATTGAATTCCATAGGAGTTTCAGAAGGCCTTGCAGCCCCTAATCCAGCCTCTTCAATGAGTTCCATAGCATATTTCCTTTGATTGATCACAAGTCCTTGATTTGATCGTGCAATCTCCAAACCCAAGAAGTACCTCAAGTCCCCCAAATCCTTCAACTTGAAGTGTATTTGAAGTGTGTGTTTCAATTGATTGATCATCTTGGTATTGGAACCAGTGATTAGAAGATCATCAACATAGATTAATAGAAACACCTTGTCATTGCCTTGTATCTTGGTGAACAAGGAATGATCTGAGGCACATTGCGTATAACCATTCTTCAACAATGTTTGGGTGAGCTTGATGTTCCATTGCCTTGAAGCTTGTTTAAGGCCATATAGGGACTTCTTAAGCTTTCATACACGTTTGGTAGACCCTTCAAGAGACTTTGAAGGATCAAAACCTTGTGGAATATCCATGTACACTTCCTCAGTTAAGTCACCTTGAAGAAAAGCATTGTTGACATCCATATGGTATAATCCCCAAGATTTGGCAGCTGCCAATGCTAAGATGATCCTCACTGTGTCCATCTTGACCACAGGAGAGAATGTCTCATTGAAATCAGTCCCTTCCACTTGAGTGAATCATTTGGCAACTAATCTTGCTTTATACCTTTCAATGGAACCATCAGAGTTGTACTTGACCTTGAAGACCCATTTGCAACCTATTGAAGATTTGCCTTGAGGAAGTTCCATGAGTTCCCAAGTGTTGTTTGCTTGAAGGGCTTGTATCTCTTCCTTCATGGCCAAAATCCAATTGGGATCCTTGATTGCTTGCTTGTAGGAGCTTGGTTCCTTGATTTTGTCAATGGCAGCCAAGAAGCATTTGTATTGAGGGCCTAAAGTGTCATATGACATATACCTCTCCATGCCAAAAGTGGCATTGGAACTTGATCTTTGAAGTTGAGCAATCCTTGCACTTCTCCTTGGTTGTGGTGGATTGAGTTGTGCAATTCTAAGACTCCTCCTTAGATTAGAAGGTTGGGGTGGATCATCCACAATGGGTGGTTGAGGTGTCGGAGTTTGTTGAGGTGGTGGAACTTCATTGATTGGGATGTGTCTTTGTATATCCTCATCAAAGTAAGTTGGATTCACTTGTGGGAAGTCTTCAATGGATTGCTTGGCTCCCAAGCAAGATGGAATGAGAGATTTTAAAGCATCCTTGGACATGCTAAATGGGAAGATGTCTTCATGAAATGAAACATCCCTTGAAACATGAAACATTGAGTTGGAAATGTTCATCACAAGGTATCCTTTTTGTGAAGTTGAATACCCCATAAGGATGCATGGTTCAGCCCTTGGACTAAACTTGTCATGGTTGTTCAATTTGGTTGCAAAGCATAAGCAACCTATGGTTCTCAAATGAAGAAGAGAAGGTGCTTTCCCATATAGCACTTCCATAGGTGATTTGAACTTCAAGATGGAGGTGGGTAGCCTGTTGAGCAAGTAACAAGCATTGAGTATGCAATATCCCCAATGTCTCAATGGCATAGAAGCTTGAAACCTTATGGCTCTAGCAATGTTGAAGATGTCCCTATGTTTGCGTTCAACCCTGCCATTTTGTTGTGGTGTATGCACACAACTTGTTTGATGAAGAATCCCAAATTGAAGAAGTAAATCTTTGCAAAATGAGTTGATGAACTCAGTCCCATTGTCACTTCTCAAAGTCTTGACCATTGTACCAAATTGAGTCTTGACCATGATCAAGAAATTCTTGATGTGCAAGAAGGTGTCACTCTTGTGTCTCATCAAATAGACCCAAGTTGCTCTTGAATGATCATCCACAATGGTAAAGAAATATTGATTGTTCTTGAAGGTAGGCACCTTGTATGGTCCCCATAGATCCATGTGAATCAAATCAAAAGGCTTTGAAGCAATTGAATCACTGATTGGAAATGAAAATCTAGATTGCTTTGCAAGAGGACAAATAGTGCATTGTTTGATACAACCATAGGTCTTATTCAAGCCTAAAACATCCAAATGGTTCAAATATTGTTCTGAGACATGACCCAAACGCCTATGCCATCTCAACACTTCATCCTTATTCCCCAAGCAAGTAGCTGCTATCTTCCTTGGGCTTGAAGGCACCACATCCTTCAAGGTGTACAATCCTTTATTCCATTGCCCAATCACCATGGACTTGCCACTCTGGCCCTGAAGCAACACATGATCACAAGTAAAGATCACTTTGCAATTTAACTGGCTAGGCAACCTAGATACTGAGATCAAATTGAACTTGAAATCAGGGACCAAAAGGATGTTAGTCAATGTGAATCCACTTGAGAAAGAGCAAGAACCAATATGGGTCACTTTGCACTTGTGACCATTTGGCAAGTGCACATATTGGTGATCAGAGTCACTCTTCTTCAAATCATGTAGCCATTCAATTTTATGAGTGATATGGTTAGTTGCACCTGAGTCAACTATCCAAACCATAGGATCACTAGATATACCTGCCATGTTGACATGAGCTTGATCCACATCTTCAAAGGATAGAGGTGTATGATCAAAATGATCATCATGGGCAGCAACATGTTGAATCCTTTTGTCAGCTGTGCCATGGAAGATTCTCTTGTCTTTGGCTGCCACATGCTCAATTGAACTTGAGGTTCCACCAACTTCAACAATGTTTGCTGAGTTCCAATTCCTCTTAGGAGCATTTGGATTGTTTTGATGGATTGGATGATCATATGGGTAGCCATGCTTGGTGTAGCAAACATCCTCATGATGGCCCTTCTTACCACAATAGGTGCAAGTAGGAAGTGGTTTGCCACTTGAAGCATTGAAATTGCCTCTGCCTCTTCCAATGCCATTGCCGCTTCCAAAGCCTCTACCCCTTGCATATCCTCTTCCATTGCCTCTACCTCCTCCATAAGATGGAATCTTCCCAGTGAATAAGGCTGTTGCCTCACCCACATCACCAATGGAACCAGAAATAGTCCTTTGACTCTCTTCTTGTACTAACACAGAGAAGGCAATGCAAAGTGTAGGAAGGGGTTTCCTCATAAGCAAGTTGCTCCTAATGTGTCCATAGGAATCATTTAGTCCCAAGAGGAAAGCCATCAACTTCTGTTTCTCTTTGTGCTCATTGACAATGGCAATGTCCCCAGCACATTGGAGAACCAAATCATCAATGGAAGCAAGAGCATCCCATAGTTGCTTCATCTTGGCAAAGTATTCAGTGATGGAGAGCACACCTTGAGATGTTTGGTAAATCTCTCTTGTCAATTGAAAGATTTGAGTGCCATCCACTTTGTCAAACATCTCCTTTAAGTCATTCCAAATGGAAGAGGCTGTAGGATTGTAGATCAAGCCATTGACCAAGTCCTTGGCCACAGTGTTCCTTAACCATGCCTTGACAATTGCATTTGCCCTATCCCATCTCACTCTATCATTGACACCAACATCCAATCTTGTGAATGTGCCATCTATAAAACCAAGCTTATTCTTCACCAATAAGCCTTCTCTGATTGATGTGCTCCAAACATGATAGTTGGATGTTCCTTGAAGCTGAAAAGGAATGAGCATATGGCCAGTGGTATCTGAGGGGTGAATGTATAGGGGATCATCAACATTGGTTTCCTGAGCCATCTTGCAAGCAAAGTAACACAAGGAGCTTGAAGATTCAGAGTAAAGGGAATTCAGAAGCAAGTGACTCCAATGAAAACGCACACAAACTATGCACTAGCAACAAAACTAGCACACCAAGTTTGTTGAGAGTAAGACAAAATTCCAGCTCACTCTTCAGTACAATTTGTACAATCCGCAACAAATTACTCCAAGTTCAATGTTCACAAATCACTAGGAATAGATTAGGATCAAATCTCCATTGAAGAAAGCTCTGAAATCTTCAAGAAATGGAGTGAAAACTCGAAGAACACACAATGACTCCTTAGCCGAGCAAAGTGTATGCAAACGTTGTAACGTAGGAAAATCACAACTTCCAAGTGGTATGCGCAGCTTGAACAAGCTCAAAATTCATATCCAAATCCAGGGAAACAAAGCAAATCCCAGATTATAACAAGAACAATCACGCAATCAGCTCAACAAGGCTGAAATCAACAAGAACTAAGCAAACTAGGACTAAGACATGTTGGCTATCCTTAGTCTATGCTCAGCTTTGTGTAGTGTTGTGATTTCTTGAATTTTTACTTACTTGACATCCATTCTTGCACAAGAAATGGAAATTTCAAGTTGAGATGAAGATCCACGAAGCTTATCTTGTATGGTTATGCAAGAACAAGGTGAACTTTGAAGGCTAATGTTGAAGAAATTTGATCTTCTTCAACTAGATGTGTACGCCGCTATTAGGGATGGCTCTGATACCATATGAGCTTGAATCATACTTCATTGATGATTAGGGATTACAAGCAAGGTGATACAATATATATACTAAGTGAAACTAGGCTCACCAACTAAGACTATACAAAGAGTTGTGAACCAGGTGCATAGTGTTTGCATAGCATAACCGGGTGCATACATAGTCTTCATATACACCCCATACTTCACCTTTAAATTCCTAAGATCTTACTTCTTAGTATATACTTCCTAACCATTTGACCCAGAAAAAAAATATTCTGACAACTCCATAATCTTTACCCCATCATTAAATTGAAACTGAGTTACTCGGAATTATAGGGAAAGCCAAACTGAGTACGGAAGTAATTGGTCATAAGAAGAAATGATGTAAAGAACAAAATGTTTCTTGGAAAATAGTTGAGCTATTTGAACCCATCGTTCAAAAAGGAACATAGACATAGACCTAGGCCTGTAAGAGATTTGATCCCTGTACTACGATGTAAACAATTCCTTGATAAGACTACTACCCACTAGGGCTCATCATCTCCTACCTGATACATAAGATAAATGGGCAAGTGTAGGTTCATTTGATGAAGGCAAGTTCCTACAAAATTACAGAAATACACGTTTTAAAGCAATGCAATAAAATTATAGTATCAGAATCTTACCAGTAGATACTAGCATTTGCTGACCAATCTGTTGATGGATATGTTGTTGTGAGAGACCAGCTGATGTAGTATTAAGTCCCTGTGCTTGTAATCCAAGTCCAAGACCAGATGATGTTTGGGCATTAAACTGAAAAAATTTGTAAAATGGAAATAAGAAAAAACTCGGAGGCTCTCTTAACGACAACCAGCTGACAAAAAAATTCATAAAAGAATCTCCTGTGATTATATGAAACTCATCTGTTAGTACCCAAAGCATCTAATGTTATGTAAGTACACATCCATCTAGATAGTAGTTACTACCAATAATCTAGCTACTAGTTATTGACCAGTAAAAAAAGGTTATTGACACAAATAGGGGAAATGGCATGCCCAAGACCAGATAGTCATGATAATGAGGGGCTTGATTAGATGTGGCAACATAAATTTTCTTATTTCTTAAAACAAGAAGATTATCTAAGTTTTCTCTTTCCTTGTTCCATAAGAGGTCTATTTATAAAAATATAAAGCTAAATCCATAAGAGGATTGCGTCCTCCTACGACTTAGTTTATAGACCGAAAATTTGATGTAATCAAAACATTATGACGTCGATTGATCATAAACTCAGTTGCAATTCTTTCGCTTACAAAATGTAACTTTCTAATATCAAAATGTTACCACAGATACATGCCACTTCTAAACCCTACGCAATCCATGCAGTTTTACATGCTTTTCGAATATCTCCCTGCGTAGTGGTTTAGTTAATGGGTCCGCTATCATTATTTAATCAGTGGACAAGTATTCCATAGTGATTATATTGTCATCTACCATAGATTTAGAATAAAAATATTTCACATCAATGTGTTTGGTCCTACTATGGTACTTCGGATTCTTTACTGCCGTAATGGCTGCCTGACTGTCAGAGAACACCTTCACAGGTTTACTCCCGAGGTCACCATCAAGCAGTGCAGTAAGAAGCCATTTCAGCGAGAACGCTTCCTGTGCGTTCTAGGAGAGGGCTACGAATTCCAATTCCATCGTGGACAGCGCGACACAGGTTTTCTTCTTGCTCTTCCATGAAATGGCGGCATTATCAAGGAGAAACATTCCTCCTGTGGTGGACTTACGATCATCCGGATCGCCACCATGGTCGGCGTCACTGTAACCGGTCAATTCTAACTTTCCGCCCTCATAGCACAGTGCGTAGTCGGCAGTACCTTTCAGATAACGAATAATTCGTTTTACATCCTTTAAATGTTGATAGCCAGGATCTGACTGGAAACGTGCTACTAGGCCCACAGCGTAACAGATATCCGGATGGGTGCATTGCATGGCGTACATCAAACTACCGACCATGCTTAAATACTCTGCACCCATCAATTGTTCACGCTCTGTCAGGTTCTTGGGGCCGTCACGTTTTGACAGTGCGCACCCAAACACCACTGGCGTATCCACGGGTTTGGCATCCTGTAATCTGAATCTTTTAAATAGTTTGTTGATATAAGCTTCTTGAGACAGATACACTTTCCGGGTAGCCCGATCTCTAGCACTTTTAATGTCCAGGATGTACATAGCCTCTCTCATGTCTTTCATTTAAAATACAGATGCCAACCATGACTTTGACTTGTCCATAAAACTCACATCGTTTTCGGCAATGATTATGTCATCCACGTATAAGGTTAAGATGACATACTTAGACCTGTAGGTCTTATAATACACGCACGGATCCTCGTGAAGATTCACGAAACCGTTTCCTACGATTTCCTCGTGGAATCCGCGGTACCATTGCTGAGACGACTGTTTATGACCGTATATGGACCTTTGGAGTTTACAAACTTTACGTTCGTTGCCAGGAGTAGTGAAACCCTCCGGTTGCTCCACGTAGATCCATTCTTCTAGGTTTCCGTGGAGGAATGCGGTCTTTACATCTGTTTAGTGCAGCTCGAGATCGAGACTTGCGACCAAGGCCAAAATGGCCCGAACTGTGGTGTAGCGCATAATTGGTGAGTATGTTACTTCAATGTCCACTTCATGAAGTTGGGTATATCATGTCGCAACAAGTAGAGCTTTGTATCGCTCGACCTTTCCATCAGCAGTGAGTTTCAATTTGAGAACCCACTTTTCTCCTATAGCCCTGCGGTCAACAGGTAAATTAACCAAAGACCATACCGAATTGGTTTTCATTGATGAGATCTCTTCTTCCATTACATTCCTCCACTCTTTCGCTTGAGGTCCTTCAAACGCTTGTTGAACCGTTACTGGTTCGTCAACAGATGTTAGAGTGAGAATTTCTCCTCTCTCGATGGGATAATTCCTAGGAGAAGTTCTATGCCTTTGACTACGTCTAGGCTCGTTTATCCCATCTTGACTCTGAAAGGTACTCCCACTCGGAACAATGCTTATTATATGAACATCCCTCCCTCTGGGAATAAGGGCAGTGCTTGAACCTTCACCTACAACCTTCCTTGGACGACCTCTTGGTCTCAGGATCCTATCACCGAGATGAATTCCTTGATCACTAGGACCTGGAACTAAGTTAGTCGGATGATTCCCACTAGAAACAATGGGTAGTATCGGTGGTTGTGGTATCGGTCCGGCTACATGATTATCAGGTTCAACTTGGTTCGTCCCTCAGCAATAGTGCCTTGTGTGGTAGGGTTTGGTCCTCCCACTGGATTTCCTATCAAAATGTATCCATTATCATTAACCATGTCATTCACTTGAGCTGCTGGTTCAAATCTCCCACTCGAAGTAAGTGGGACCTGATAATCAATGTTATCCTGCTCCAGTTCAATCAATACTTCCTCTGTTTTAATATCTCCAAGCGTCGGAAATTCGTCCTCAAGGAAAGTTACGGCTCTGGATTCATGTTCGACTACGCCGCCATTTTTTTGAGCTGACACGAATACGTAACCCTTAGAGTTCTCTGAATAACTTATAAAGATACTCTTAAGTCCTCTGGGTCCCAACTTGCTGAAACGGCTGTCAGTTGTATGTGTAAAGGCAGCGCAACCCCAAGGTCGCAGTCTGGTGAGATCTAATTCTCTTCCATGCCACAGCTCATATGGCGTCGTGTCAACCGCTTTGGTTGGGACAAGGTTTACTACATGAGTGGAAGTTAATAACGCATCACTCCAATAGGAGATTGGTAATTGTGCCTGCGACATCATGGTTCTTACCATGTCTAGGAGTGTTCGATTACGATGTTCAGCCACACCATTTTGTTGTGGTTTGTTGGGGATTGTTGTTTGACGGGCTATCCCTTTTTCATTGAAAAACTTATCAAACTCATTAGAGAGATATTCTCCACCTCTATCAGTGCATGGGGTTTTCACATTTCGCTCCTGTTGATTCTCTACGAGGTTTAGAATGTTTCGAAAGAAATCTATTGCCTCGGATTTACGAGTAATCAAATGAGTAAACCCATAACGGCTAAAGTCGTCAATGTAAGTTACGAAGTATCGTTTTTCATTCCTAGCGGTTACATTCATTGGTCCACAGACATCGGAATGAATCAGCTGCAATGGATATTCGGCTCGTCGAGCTTCTCCGTACGGTTTGCGAGTGGACTTTCCTGCTAGACAATCATGGCAAGTGATTTTAATCACGTTGCTGGTACCAGGAAACAGCTCTCTTCGAGCTAATAAATGGACCCTATGATAGCTTATATGTCCCAGCCTCGCGTGCCATCCGGCCGCGTCAGTCTCTGCTTCCCTGGAGGATAATGCATACATCCTATTCGAATCCACACATCCATTTAAATCCATGATAAAGAGACCATAAGAGGAACAAGCATGCCCAAAGAAGACATTGTCTTTATTTATGTTAACAAAGTTCTTCTCAAATGATAAAATGTAATTATTATTCATAAGAGCGGAAACATAAACAACATTTTTACGGATACTAGGAGCAAAAGAGACATTTTTAAGTAGTATGGTCCTGCCATTGTTCATAGACAACTTGTAGTTCCCTACTCCTATGACTTCAACTTGTGATTCGTCGCCAATGTATATCCTCTTAGAATCCTTTGGGAATCATCTATACTTGGCGAACCGTCCTTTGTCGTTGGCTAAGTATTCTGTCGCACTTGAGTCAAGAATCCAAGAAGGATTTGAGTCAGTTAACATGACAGTTGAGGAAACTAGAGCTTCCATTACATAAACAACGTTGCATACCTTATCTGGATGTGATTTGCTGGATCATGTACCTTCGCCTATTCGGCGTGGGCTGGAGTTCCCGCAGACTATCTTTGATTTTAGTTGGAGATTGCCTGGCTTAGGCTTTGTTAACATTTTACCGTCGACAACCTGTTGTTTCTTTCCTTTGTTCGTACTCTTTATCTTCCCTTGCCCAACTCATCCCGGTATTGATTTCAGTCGAGCTTGTTCCATCTCGATGAATTTTAGGACTGGTGCAAGATCTAACACAGAACCACTGACAGTCAGTAAATCCTTGGCTGCTCTCCAAGACTTCAGGAGGACCCCGATGATGGCTTGAATTTTATCCCATTCACCCACCTGCCCTTCTTCTTCCAATGGTTTCTACATGTCAAGGAGATCTTACACCTTTTCAAGTACACTCTTGTTGTAGCTGTTTAAACTTTGTTCCATTGTTGGTATAAGTGGGTGCAGGATTGCTGCCATGCCGTTTCCATATCTCAGGAAGAGGGCATCCCAAATGTCCTTTGTAATCACAACATCCTTATACTCATCATGGAATTCCTGAGACATCTCAGTCAGCAATATCTCCTTTGCTTTCTTGTCATCTTGCTCCCATTGAAAATGGGCAAATGTTAGGTCTTTGGTTAAACCAGCATTTGGGCAGCTCATGGACTTCTGAATGTGACCTATTAGGCCATTATCCTCCAACAGTGCACTGACGCGCTTGCTTCACGAGTCGTAGTTGGTCTCAATCAAAAGCTCATTAGCACAAGATGATGTCATCTATGATGTAATTCGTTACTTAACACGTTGATAATCACGCATAATCAGGGAGACAATAACATTTTGATAAAAATTGCATACATCAAATATCTATTAAGATGGAACCCGACAAATAATGATTCATCAGTCATCTAAACCAACCGACCACCAGTAAACTAATGGAAGATGGCAGTGAAAGAGTTCACATTATCGTCGTTTTCCATCCATAAACCGGGAATTTTAAAACAAGCATACCCGATCTTGGCTTTCCCAAGGCCCTTTTTATTTTGGAAAAATATTTCGATGAATTCACTCATGCATATATAGTTCTACTATCCACGTATATTATCATACGCTAGCAACATTAATCACATAAACCACACTCATTCTTACGCGTCATGCGTCTATTGTTCTGAGGAACTCATGCTTGCATACATAATTCTACTTCCAAGTAAATTATCAAATGCAGCTACATCCTCAACATTCTAGCATACGTGTCAAACATGTAACATTCACATCCATCATACACATTTGGCGACTGGTTTTCGATTTTAAAATAATTTTAAACATTAGAGGCTGATTTGAAATTCAGGCTTATATTCAATCACGCAACATTCTAAACATGAATCCTAGGCATTTCCAACCAACACAGCATGTCAATCCTAGTGTGCATTCGAGTTTTTGACTAATATATGCCTATATGAACAACCAAATACAAATATAGACTACTTGAACAATTAATTACAAAAATAGGTCACACTGAGATGTGACATCTCGGTTAGGGTTTTTAAATCCAAACCGAGATGTCACATCTCAGTTTGACCTATTTTTGTAATTAATTGTTCAAGTAGTCTATATTTGTATTTGGTTGTTCATATAGGCATATATTAGTCAAAAACTCTGTGCATTCCATATATTTAACCAGGGCTCAACCCACAATATGCAATTTCCAGTTAGCTTGACTCAGTCAAGACAACATTTCTAATCATGCATAAATATATCTATATATATTGAATAATAAACAATTGCAATTCAGCCCACTAATTATACCATTCCAAAAAATATGTAACTCCGAGATCCATCCCCATAATCGAAACTAGACATAAAGGTTATCAACCCTTGAGCACTGTGTAGGCCTATTAAGGTTCAAAACATTTGGATTTTAAAACTTGACCTCCCTATTTAAATTGACTTGAATTTGGTTTTGAAAATATGGTTCGGTTCAGTCAATTTCAGTCCGATTTGGTCTAGGAAATCCGGTTCGGGTCTGGTCCGGAAAATACGGTTCCGTCCAGTTTTAATTTTAAAATCTGGTTCGGTCCGAACCGGTCCAATAAAAAAATAGGGTTCGGTTCAACACACAAAACCGGTTCAGTTAGATCCACTTAGTTACCCCGGTCCGACCCGACCCGATTAGGTCGAACCGATTGAGAAATTCCGGTTCAGTTTTAATTCGTCCCGGTTTGACATATTGGACTGACCCATTAATTAAAATTTAAAAGGTTGGGCCGAAATGTTTACTTGTGGCCCAAGTAGGGTTTTAAAGTGTAAAAATATTTAACTTAGCCACCAAGTAACATTAACTATATACCGGACTTCGGAGGAGGGGCCTCCCCGCGCAGGTATATTGGTTGTTCTTGTATTGTTGCGATACTTGGTGTATTTGGATCTTCTTGTTTATCTTTGCATATGTTTATAGCTGTTTCGCCTGTTGCTGCCCTTACTCGGGCCGAGTTGGTTTGTCCTTCCAAGGACTCTGTTCTTGGTGATGAGTAGGTACCCTTCTCTGCTGGAGGACCTCGCTTTTCGAAGGAGGTTAGCTTGACCACTCCATAGGTGGGAGTTCGTGTTTTTTAGCAGGTTATTCCTCCCGGGGATCGGAGGATTCGCCCGAGTAATCCTGAGGGTGCGCAAGCATGTGCTGAGGGTGCACTCTTGTGCCTTGCTCCTGTGAGTATTTATTCTTACTTCTTCATGCCTTGTATGTATGCTTGTCTTTGTTGCTACGACTTACTTGTTGTTGATTCCTGTGTTGCTCTTGTAGGTTGCCATTCAGATGGCCAACCTCTCCTCCTTTGTGATTGAACTCGCAGAGGAGAAGAAGGCATTTATGGAGAAGTGTGACATTGCCTGTCTCGAGGTTGAGGGTGCTAAGGAGAAGGCGTGCATCTTGGATATGAAGGTTGTTGACCTACAAGCGGAGAGTTCCGCTCGTCAGGCTCGGATTGTGGCGCTTGAGTCTGATATTGCTGCCTTTTAGGCGAAGGCCATTGTAGATAGCGTAGATCATGATCTCGCCTTGCGGGCCATGAAGGAGAAACCCCTTGCGGATGGCAAGGTTATAGGCGTTGCGGAGTACAAGGCTTCCGAGTCTTATCATGCTGAAGTCCTGGCGGGTGCGGACGATATGCTTTATGACTCTATTGAGGGTCTTATCGAGCATGTGTATGCTCTTGTTCCGAACTTGCGTTTTGATAAGTTGGGTCCGTATTCCAAGTTTTCCACTGGTCATGTGGTTGCCTTGAGGCTTATAGACGGGATTGCTGCCCCGCCTGTCATGATGGATGCCCCCCGGTTGTTAAGGAGTATGTCCCTGCCATGGTTGTTAGGAATGCCCCCGAGGATATCAAAGCTGACACCCGTGAGTACGAGTTGATGTTCAATGATGCTGGATATCCGATTATCGTGGAGGGTACCACGTTTGGAGAGGATGTTCCCGGGGCATGCGGGGATGACGCGGATGGTGGTGCTCCTGATGTGGCGTCAGGTTGAGTGTTTGTTTTCACAAACTCATTGTATATAGTTTTGGCTCCCCATGTTTGGGTTGAGGTTGCTTGCCAGGGTGTTATCCCTTTGAACCCTTTATGTTTATGTTTCTATGTTTTGACGTTGTCATATGAGACCTGTCATGAATGGTTTAGTAATGCATGGTTATATGGCAGTAATATTTCATAGCTTTGTGTTTTGTGATTGTCCATGTGGTGTGGACTATAAATTAGAGTTGAGACTCGTCCTCTTATTGGATGTAGCATCCGTATTTGTTGTTAGGAGACATACGTCCCTGCATTGCGTGCCCCCTAGGCATGGCGAGATGCATGTGTCATGGACACATATGTTGTATGCTTGCTATATTCCATGAGTAGTGATGTGCAAGACTTAAGAGTGATGAAAACCCAAGATGCTCAGTTCAGAGATGAAATAAAATCTCTGAGATAAGTTTGTAAACGAAGAAGGATGAAGTCGGTTAAACGAGTTTCCTTCCAAATGCCTTGAACGATAAGTCAGGCTAGGCATTCAAATCAATTAAAACACACTTCAAGAAGCACAGTTCAAGAACATAATGTTAGAGTCACTCTATCAGGTGTTCCCTAAGGGATGAAAAAGATGACTCAAATATATATAAACTGTGTTCCAATAAGATCGGAAAGACACGTCGACATAAAAGCTAAAGAATGATAATGAGTTAAATCATATCATCTTGCGACATTAAATTGCGCACTAAACGTGCATTTAGGAAAAGAGCATGATAACTACTCTTAGTAAATGCTTGTTTAAAGCTTTTGAAAATTGTGTCGTGATCAAACATGAAGACATTACATCTCTTGAGGGCGAATATTCCAAATGCATGGACGGTTTAAATCTAAGTAGTCATGATCAAAACAAAGCAGGATATAACTGACAGTCTGATCCCACTTAATTCGAGTGGGAGAGATTTGAACCGGAAACTCAAGTGAATGACATGGTAAATGATAATGGAAACATTTTCATAGTAAATCCAGTGGGAGGAATAAACCCTACCACATGAGAGCACTGTTGTCGAAGAGACGAATCAAGTTGAACCTGATTGTCATGTTGTTGAACCAGGAAAGCCACAACTGCCTCTACTACCCATTGTTTCCAGTGGGAGTGATACCCATTGTTTCCAGTGGGAGTGATACCCATTGTTTCCAGTGGGAGTGATCCGACCAAACTTGGTTCAGATCCTAGTGATCAAGGAAGTCATCTCGGAAGTGAAATCCCGAGACCGAGAGGTTGTCAAAGGAAAGTTGATGGTCAAGGTTCAAGCACTGTTCTTGTTCCCAAAGGAAACAATGCTCCGATAAGAAGGCTCACCACTGATGGAAAAGGTCGGGAGGTGCGAAACCCGACTTTATGAAAAAGGATATACCCATTTCACGGAGTTGACTTTGACTAAACAAACTCACTGACTGTGCGTTAAACCACGGTTAGGGCCAGTCATGGTCCTGGTCGCAAGTCTCGATCTCGAGCTGGACCAAATGGATGTTAAGACCGTATTCCTCCACATAAACCCGGAGGAAGAGATCTACATGGAGCAACTGGAGGGTTTCATTACTCCTGGTAACGAACGTAAAGTTTGTAAACTCCAAAGGTCCATCTACGGTCTTAAACAGTCGTCTCGGCAATGCGAAGAGTAGCTATAGGCGTGCTCTCTCGAGCATCCCAAAAATTCCCAAATTCCCTCCTTATGGCCTGGATCGTTTTCTGTGGATTTGGCTCGCCACGTTCATGCAATGCCCGACATCTTTCCTTCCATATATTCCAGCATGTAGATCCTATCAAAGACCACCTCCTCGCTTTATTCTTCTTGTCTAGGGACGGGGCATGTTTTAGCTTTGATATCCATGTACTCATAGAGACATCATTCACTAGGTCCACTCGACACGAGAATATGGAAAACCATATTAGTCTCGTCCATTCACATACAAAAACCATACATTCCACAGTCTTATCCACATCACAAATGAACACTTCGATTGCGTGATGATCCCCCTCCGACACAGGTTATGGTTCACCGCAAGAGCATTTGCATGTAACTTCCACATAAATGTACGAACCTTCGGGATTTCACTCATTGACCATATGTCCTTCCATTTGAGAATTGGGAATCCTGGCAGAACCTCCTTAGATATCACTTCAACGTTTTCCTCTTCCCCAAATATCTGTCGGTAAGCCGATTTAACACTCAAAACCCCTCGTCAGGTAGATTGGGCAGTGGGATTCTTCTGATCTCATTCAGTTGGCAGCCATCGATGTAATTTTGGAGGGGTCCCAGTTGCCAAGTAGGGCCCGACGTATCAATCAATTCAGCCACAGTTTGGGATGCATGTGCCTGCGTGAGGGGCCTAGCAACAGTCAGTTGAAACCCAACAGGGTAGGGGTTGGGTGAGGGCACCCAACCCCTCCTAGGGAGGATGGGGTTGGCCAACCCCATCCCCCCTAGGGGAGATCGGGTTGGCTGACCCGATCTCCCCTAGGGGAGGTCGGGTGTGACCACCCAACCTCACCTAGGTGAGTTTGACTCGGCCGGACGAGCGCTTCGGCCTCGTCCGTGCCGTTGGTGTTTTCGCGAAGTGTTCGGGTTGAAGTTTCGATTTACAATCAACAATGGGATGATAGAAATACAACGGTTCGGAAGTCAACGGGTTCAAATTGGGCGTATATCCATCACATGCCCCCGAGTCAACCAATGGCCTAACCCTTGATTGACTCTATTTCCGGATGGTATGATACGCACAATTTGAAACCGGGGTTTTACCTTTCGTCTGAATGCTTGCTTACCCGTGGATGCGCGTCTCCGACTCTGCCCCCTGCCTTATGAGATAGAGGAGTTGTAAACGTTAGAGTGGCGCGGACGTGTGTCTAAGCACGCGTCCGTCTGAGGTGGGAGTAATAAATCTATCTTTGCTACAGGCGTGTACTCAAAAAATACATGCTCGCATAGGGATGCAATACGAATGCAACTAAGTGACTTATGCTTCAATTTCGTGCCGGGATAAGTCTAAGTGAAGAAAAATTTCAATTTTGGTCCGAAATTTTTCTAAGTATGGGATACTAGAAAATATGCCTATAGGATGTTAACTAGGAGTGAACATGGACATTTCATGAACATGAGGATGTGTACTAGCATACATGCAAGTAGGAACATAAGGATGGGAGTGAGTAGAGACATGCTGCGATTGTAGTCATGAATGTATGTATAAATATATGGCGGCCATGTGCATGGACGTCTAAATGTTTGAACACACAGGAGTGTGTATGTGGGCATGCATATGAGTGCAAGCATGAACATGTATGTATGTATGGATGGGTTGTGAGTATAAGCATGAGTGATGACATTGATGTACCTATAGATGTTAATCATGAATATGAGCATAAGTGCAAAGGTGAGAGCATAGACCTCTCCTTTACCTGAGGGTGGGAACTCTGCCACTCAATGGGACACAACGTTCCGCCTCCCTTGTACTAGCGTGAGCATTGTCCATTAACCTCGACCTTCGGCATGTGTAACATTTTTCCTTCATTCGTTGGAGCGTGTGTATAGCTCTTGACCTTTACCCTGCAATTTGTTCCCCATAAAAGTGAGGGTGAAAATGCTTACAAGTTTTCTTCTTACCGCCGCGAGCGAAGGGGTCTATTGACATGTGTTAAGGGTTGACCCTTCCTTCGGATGTGTTGGAGCGTTGCTCCATTTGGAGAAACTAAGAGTTCGCCCTCTTCCCTTGGTGTTATGGTTGCCCCCGTAGTAGGCGTATCTCGCCCCTCCATGAGTAAAGGTCGATCTTTGCATTGGTTGCTCGTATAGATGACTCACTTTTGGAAAGCTTTCTTCTTTAGACAGGGAGACCTTGAAGATCGTTTTCCAAGGTAGTCAGAGCAAATCTGACTGTCCTGTGTCTTGGGTGTCCGAGGTGGACTCGTATGAGGCGGGGACTCGTATGACCCCTTGTAGGTTGATTTCATGAAGAAACATATAAGGTGTAGGCAGAGCGTTCCGAACGTACCGTTGAATCGGATGAGAGGGAAGAAACCTCTAGTTCTGCTTATCAGGCCCAAAAATTTTCTAAGTCAGGGAAGGCTGCTAATGCTTCTATTATGCTCCCATTCCATTCTCTTTTCTTTGTGATATACTTATGATTGTTCTCATGCTGCTTCCTTCTTGTTGTTAGAGCGTTCTTCCCTGGTTACCGAATGGTTCTTGTGGTGGGTGAGAGTTCAAGTCAATCTAAATCCAAGGCGCGGAAACCTGACTCTGAGGTCGGGCCCTCGGCTGCCAAGGAGAAGGAAACCGCGAGAGGCTCTCCTTCAAGTGCCCCCTTGCTGACTCCCTCCCATGATAAGGAGGTAGTGGTTGAAGAGGCACCCTCTTTGCTTGACAAAAGGAAACAACCTGTGGCTGGCGATGGGGTGATCATAGGTCTTGATGTCTCTTCTCTATCCCCTGCCCCCCAGCCGAGGGGCCGAGTCTCAAGTTTATTTCATCTTCATGTAGATTTGACGACTTTTGAAAGTGTCTTTGGCTTTCCTATGGGTTATGTTATTAACCCCTGCGTTGAAAATTTTTCTTTTGGTGATGGGTGTGATCATCGCCTTTCGTCGAGGTTCCTTTCTCTTACCATGGCTCTGATTAAGATAGCGAATTCTTGCTTTGGAGTTTGGTGGAGACTGCTCTTGAGTTAGCCTCTACTAGTATCGTAGTTGTGATTGTTGTGGGGATCGTTTTGTTATATGTCCTCAATGGTGCTTGTCGTGATTCTTTGCTTCATGATTGATTTCGTGAGATATGGAGGTTCTCTTCATAATAAGGACGTCTCCTTCCTGGTATCACCCAGTGGGTTGAAATATAAGTGCCTACCTTTGATGAGCGTACGAAGGGTGTTGTTTTTCCTTTTTCTTGAACCTCCTCCTAAGGCTAGGCGTAGCCTTTTGATGTTCGTGGTCGGGATGGTGTCTTTACAATGCATGTCTTTGACAGATGTTTTATGATGTGCTGCCATGATAATCACTTCGAGGTATATGGACATGATAGCCACTTCATGATGTGTGGGAGTGATAGCCCTTTTGTAGTGTGTGGACATGATAGCCACTTCAGGGTATGTGGACATGATAGCCACTTCAAGGTATGTGGACATGATAGCCACCTCAAGGTATGTGGACATGATAGCCACTTCAGTGTATGTGGAGATGATAGCCACATCACGATGTATGGAGTTGTGCTTTAGTATTCCTTTCTCATTGGAGAGACTTCATTGCTATAGTTGCCTTTTGTGTAGGCTATGTTTGTTGGGTTAGGTCCCGATGTCTCGTCTTATCAGATGTTGTATCCTTTATGCTCTTTGGATGTCTCCTTCATGAGTTGTGCTTGACGATGTTCAAGTCTGATACGAGCATAGGTCACGCGAGGGCGACATGCATGACAATAACATTTGTCGGAGGTTGATTTGTGTGACTTGTAAGGCAATTCTCTTCTTGATGGGTCGAGCTTATTTTGAGAGCCTTGAACTTCGGATTTCATGTCTTTGCTATCTTTCTTGGTGGTGTTGGGTTCCTTTGAGATACTTCTCTTGACTTGTGATATGGGTGGTAGGATAACTCGTTACTTTTCATGATAACCTCTTGTGCTTCTGTATATGATCCTTTGGTCATGGACTTCTCCTTTGTATATGCTTTCCTTTCTTTATCTTTCTTTTGTGCTTTCCTTCACATCATACCTGCTATCTCATCAAGAAAAAAACATTATGTGTTCTTTATACAACTTTACTTTGCAATTATTTTCTCATGGAATCCTTCTCAGTATGGTGCGATGATCTCTTCTGATACCCTTTAAATGGTATATATGGTATTGTTAGACCAAAGATACGCTCTTGGTGGGCGTCGAATCTGTTCACGAGACAGGCTCTCGGAGGGCACTTAACGTTTCGCAGGATAGGCTCCCGGAGGGCGCAAGTTAGACCAAAGATACGCTCCTGGTTGGCGTCGAAAACTGTTCACGGGACAGGCTCTTGGAGGGCACTTAACGTTTCACAGGATAGGCTCCCGGAGGGCTCAGGTTAGACCAAAGATACGCTCCTGGTTGGCGTCGAAAACTGTTCACGAGACAGGCTCTCGGAGGGCACTTAACGTTTCACAGGATAGGCTCCCGGAGGGCTCAGGTTAGACCAAAGATACGCTCCTGGTGGGCGTCGAAAACTGTTCACGAGACAGGCTCTCGGAGGGCACTTAACGTTTCACAGGATAGGCTCCCGTAGGGCTCAGGTTAGACCAAAGATACGCTCCTGGTGGGCGTCGAAGCTGGTAGTTTGAAATCTACCTCAAGATACGCTCTTGGGGGCGTCGAATCTGGTAGTGTTTTTTCTACCTCAAGATACGCTCTTGGGGGCGTCGAATCTGGTAGGTTGCAAATCTACCTCAAGATACGCTCCTGGGGGCGTCGAAGTTCGTAGTTTTTGGAAACCACTCTCAAGATACGCTCTTGGTGCGTCGAAGGTCGTAGTATAGAAACTACTCTCAAGATACGCTCTTGGGGGCGTCGAATGTCGTAGTATGAACACTACTCTCAAGATACGCTCTTGGGGGCGTCGAAATTCGTAGTTTTTGGAAACCACTCTCAAGATACGCTCTTGGTGCGTCGAAGGGCGTAGTATAAAAACTACTCTCAAGATACGCTCTTGGGGGCGTCGAATCTGTTCGCGGGATAGGCTCCCGGAGGGCACAGGGTTCGTAGTTGTAGAACTACTCTCAAGATACGCTCTTGGGGGCGTCGAATGTGTTCGCGGGATTGGCTCCCGGAGGGATCATAATGTTACCTTGTCTTGTGTCCTTTCTCATGTAGGGTGCGTCTTTGGTATGCTTTTCGAGTCTTTACTTGACTTTTCCTTCTATGATATTGCATGCTACCACGCTTTTCCTTTAATGTGGGAGATCACCTCTCGAGGGCGATGTTTGTGTGTTGCCAACTTAGGACGAGTTCGTATAGGGAGTTGATGATGTTTTCCTCTTATGTGACCTCTTCTAGGAAAAGTGATATTGCATGTTCTTGTGATCTTCTGCTTCTAATCTCTTCTTTTACACTTAGGTGGACTACCAAGCACTTATTCGTTTGGTGCCCCCTAGTTGCTTGGTGGTCACACCGCCTTTCATATTTGACCGTTGAAGGCCCCTCGTTCATTTTCTTGGTTGGGTACCCCTTATGCTCGGGGCTCCCTTGTCTGCTTGTTTGAATGCGATGAGTGTCCCTTGTAGGATTTACTCTCTCTCATGCTTGCTTGTTTCAGTCATAGGCATGGTTTGGATGATGCCTTTGTCGGATGTGTCTTTGGAGGTTGGGTGGAAGAGCTTTTGCTTTGGGTGGGTGGGGGTGGATTTCATTCTCTTGATAACTAGGATGTGGCAATGTTTGTATCCTAGGGGTGCTTGTAAATTCTTTCCCCCCCTTCCTTGTGTTTTAGGTTGAAAAGCTCTCTCATAGAATGGCGTCTTGAGTTGTTAATCTCATAGGTGTGTTTCAGACTAGTCAATCTGATCCATGCTCTTTGCTCGTGCATGGGGGGGGGGGGGGGGGGGGGGGGGGTCTGACCGGACTGTGATAATCTTGGAGTGTTGTGGCACTTAGTGTGCTTTGCCTTTTCCTTTACATTGGAGTATTCTTCAATGCCTTTAGGGAGTGTCACATTGGTCATGCTCCTCCCACCTTGAATCTTGATTATAGACTTCCTTTGAATTAGGACTTGAACCTAAAAAGGATGTTTTCCTTTAGGTTTGCAAGTGATGCTCCATGATTTTCCATGGGTTTGCCCCCGTATTGGCTATTCCTTGTTGGATGGCTTCATTAGAGACTGCATTTGTATTGCGTACGTATACGTGTTTGAGGTGTGTTGAACTGACAAGTCCCTCCTTTTTCATTTTGTCATACCCTTCATTCACCATGTATTCGGCGTATGGCCTTAAAGGCGGGATATTGTTCTAGTGTCCCTTTTATCGGGGTTCTCTTCTTGATGGGATGCCAGGGTCAAATGTCTTATCATTTGCAGACAAGGTGGTTGATCGGGATGTGCGTCTAGTGTGAGGGTCGATCTTGAAACCTTACTCCCCAAGCTTTAGAGCTCTTCTTTGGTTGATCTTGTAGAACTATTATCCTGCCCTAAGGCTCTTGGTAGGAGATGTATCTCCTTTTTCATACTCTAGTTGTTGCACTATCTCTTTTGCTAATCTTGCATCTTTAGAGTTTCTCTCTTGGTGCATGACTTCAATGACCGGATTTTCTACCGATGTTTGTTTTGTTAGGACTTGTATCCTTGGCTGCCTTTCTTTCTTGTGCGATGGCGAAGGAGTGTTTGTGAACACTCCAATGTGTCGTACTTGGTAGAGGTATGCGCCTTAATCTTTATGGCGCTGTCTTGAATCTTCGTGTACCTATCTCTGATGAACATGTTATTCATTTCATATATAGTACGGAGTCCAAGGATCTCCGGGTTAGGGTCATATATAATCGATCACATAGTCATCTATTAGATAACCTCTTTATCCACTGAGTTTATTTTTGCAAGGATAAATGCAAGGATACTTGTAAGGATACTTGTAAGGATATGTGTTCCATCCTTATTCCTGGTTCATTTGCAGTGTCGTGTCCCTAATTGGTGTGTTGATGTTCTGACCACCGTTACTAGTAGGGGGTCCTTTGGTATTAGGTATGCCTGACTCTTCTCTAGTATCATCAATGGTTGGTCATGGGAGATGTCTGACGGACTCCCTTCATGCACTATGGTTCTCTTCATGTCAAAGTTGGTGATTCCCTCTCTTATGACTAATATATCATTGTGTGGAAATACTATGTTTTCCATGTCCCTTTTTAAAAGCTTGATGATGGTGTCGCCATTCTTCCTTTGCTAGGTTTGGTGTCCTTGAGCGTTTTTTATGGAAGTGTGTTCCATTACCTGGGATGGGCTTACTAGGTGAAATCATAAAGATCCGCTGGAGGTGTTTGTCTCTGATGGTGGGCGTTGCCCATGTGATATGGTTTGCTCCATTTTTGGAGGGATGTGTTCGCGGCTACCCCCTCTCATGCTAATGAGCGTTTGTGGGGAGGGCATGTTGTGACTGGTGCCCCCTTGCATACCAATGCTCGATGGGAGCCTTTGACGGACTTGGTCCTAGGATGCTTAGTGGAAGGTTGTAGTAGGGGTAATCCTTTGTGACCTTCATGGTGGTTCCTCTATAGGATGTTGGGAGTGCTCAACTTATTTTTGTAAGTGAGCCTTCCAACTTGTGATCTTTCCCAGAAACTTGACCTTATAGGTGTTCATTGGGATTGAGGAATCTGTTGCTTGTGCATCTCTTGATTGGCGACGGCCTTTTACGGATTCTTCTAGTGGTCCACCTGTGTATATATATATCACGGAGCCCGAAGGCGTCCGGTATGGTCATTCTTGGAAAACATGTTGATATCAAGTATCAAAATCTACCCCTTTTAGGGAGTTGACTTGTTATGCAGTTAAATTAAATAAGAGGATATGGGGAGGATATGGGTGTGGGGTGTTGATATCCCCTGCTTCCTTGGTAATGTAACTGTTTTCCTCCGTTAGTCTGTGTGTATTTCTTCCACTTGAGGAATATAAGGTCGCATCCTTGCAAGGTGGACTATGTGGAGGTGTATCCTTCATGTATGCTATGTGCGATCTCACTCTACTATGTCTCTCCATGAGACTTCCCATTGTAGTAGCTATGTGCTGACGTGGTGTGGTACTCTATGAGTCCTCTGTTCAAATCCTTGTCATTTCAACTCCTCCCCTGTCCTAGGGGGATGTGTGCCAAGGGTTGTCGTGCACAAGGGGTTTGGATCTGTCGACTAAGCTGTTCGTCATCGCTCTTGTTATTGCCAGGCTTTCTGTTCGAAGCCCACAGACGGCGCCAAGTGTTAGGTTATAAAGTCTAGGTCAACGGGTCGTCAATCTAGAATTTATCTCCCACTAATGAAATGTCGGGTTCAGTGTTCCTAGGACTAGTCATTCTGATACATGCCCTTCTGCTCCCTTGGGGTAGTCGTTCTGATATATGTCATTCTCTTCTCTCCTTCTGACCTCATTTCCTTCTCTCCTTCTGACCTCCTTTCCTTGTCTCCTTCTGACCTCCTGAGGCTTGTACTTCTTACCCCTGGGGCTTGTCCTACTGCTCTATGCTCTTTTGCTTCCTTGGCTCTCTTCTCCTTGCCACCCTGCAAGAGGGGCAATACCAGGCACAGAGGGGGGGTGGTGCCTGATGAATCCTCTCCGATGCCTAAGTCAGTACGGTTTTAGAGAGATAAAGCTAGAGAGATGTCAGAGCAAAATTGTGCAACTTGCCAAGATGATCAAATGAAATGTGGAGGTGGGGTATTTATAGGCAACGGTGTCATTAAGGTGGCTTAATGACATCGTTAACCTTTAAACACAGTTAATTAACCTTTAAACGCATAATTAAGACCTTAGGATACGGAGAAGGTAGGCGGAATAAACCGAGTATGGGAGTCCAAAAATGGTGCCGGGGCCCTTGGGGGGAAGGGAAATCCGACCCCCAAGGGTAGGGGTTGGGTGAGGGCACCCAACCCCTCCTAGGGAGGATGGGGTTGGCCAACCCCATCCCCCCTAGGGGAGATCGGGTTGGCCGACCCGATCTCTCCTAGGAGAGATCGGGTTGGCCGACCCGATCTCTCCTAGGAGAGATCGGGTTGGTCCACCCGATCTCCCCTAGGGGAGATCGGGTTGGCTGACCCGATCTCCCCTAGGGGAGGTCGGGTGTGACCACCCAACCTCACCTAGGTGAGTTTGACTCGGCCGGACGAGCGCTTCGGCCTCGTCCGTGCCGTTGGTGTTTTCGCGAAGTGTTCGGGTTGAAGTTTCGATTTACAATCAACAATGGGATGATAGAAATACAACGGTTCGGAAGTCAACTGGTTCAAATTGGGCGTATATCCATCACATGCCCCCGAGTCAACCAATGGCCTAACCCTTGATTGACTCTATTTCCGGATGGTATGATACGCACAATTTGAAACCGGGGTTTTACCTTTCGTCTGAATGCTTGCTTACCCGTGGATGCGCGTCTCCGACTCTGCCCCCTGCCTTATGAGATAGAGAAGTTGTAAACGTTAGAGTGGCGCGGACGTGTGTCTAAGCACGCGTCCGTCTGAGGTGGGAGTAATAAATCTATCTTTTCTACAGGCGTGTACTCAAAAAATACATGCTCGCATAGGGATGCAATACGAATGCAACTAAGTGACTTATGCTTCAATTTCGTGCCGGGATAAGTCTAAGTGAAGAAAAATTTCAATTTTGGTCCGAAATTTTTCTAAGTATGGGATACTAGAAAATATGCCTATAGGATGTTAACTAGGAGTGAACATGGACATTTCATGAACATGAGGATGTGTACTAGCATACATGCAAGTAGGAACATAAGGATGGGAGTGAGTAGAGACATGCTGCGATTGTAGTCATGAATGTATGTATAAATATATGGCGGCCATGTGCATGGACGTCTAAATGTTTGAACACACAGGAGTGTGTATGTGGGCATGCATATGAGTGCAAGCATGAACATGTATGTATGTATGGATGGGTTGTGAGTATAAGCATGAGTGATGACATTGATGTACCTGTAGATGTTAATCATGAATATGAGCATAAGTGCAAAGGTGAGAGCATAGACCTCTCCTTTACCTGAGGGTGGGAACTCTGCCACTCAATGGGACACAATGTTCCGCCTCCCTTGTACTAGCGTGAGCATTGTCCATTAACCTCGACCTTCGGCATGTGTAACATTTTTCCTTCATTCGTTGGAGCGTGTGTATAGCTCTTGACCTTTACCCTGCAATTTGTTCCCCATAAAAGTGAGGGTGAAAATGCTTACAAGTTTTCTTCTTACCGCCGCGAGCGAAGGGGTCTATTGACATGTGTTAAGGGTTGACCCTTCCTTCGGATGTGTTGGAGCGTTGCTCCATTTGGGGAAACTAAGAGTTCGCCCTCTTCCCTTGGTGTTATGGTTGCCCCCGTAGTAGGCGTATCTCGCCCCTCCATGAGTAAAGGTCGATCTTTGCATTGGTTGCTCGTATAGATGACTCACTTTTGGAAAGCTTTCTTCTTTAGACAGGGAGACCTTGAAGATCGTTTTCCAAGGTAGTCAGAGCAAATCTGACTGTCCTGTGTCTTGGGTGTCCGAGGTGGACTCGTATGAGGCGGGGACTCGTATGACCCCTTGTAGGTTGATTTCATGAAGAAACATATAAGGTGTAGGCAGAGCGTTCCGAACGTACCGTTGAATCGGATGAGAGGGAAGAAACCTCTAGTTCTGCTTATCAGGCCCAAAATTTTCTAAGTCAGGGAAGGCTGCTAATGCTTCTATTATGCTCCCATTCCATTCTCTTTTCTTTGTGATATACTTATGATTGTTCTCATGCTGCTTCCTTCTTGTTGTTAGAGCGTTCTTCCCTGGTTACCGAATGGTTCTTGTGGTGGGTGAGAGTTCAAGTCAATCTAAATCCAAGGCGCGGAAACCTGACTCTGAGGTCGGGCCCTCGGCTGCCAAGGAGAAGGAAACCGCGAGAGGCTCTCCTTCAAGTGCCCCCTTGCTGACTCCCTCCCATGATAAGGAGGTAGTGGTTGAAGAGGCACCCTCTTTGCTTGACAAAAGGAAACAACCTGTGGCTGGCGATGGGGTGATCATAGGTCTTGATGTCTCTTCTCTATCCCCTGCCCCCCAGCCGAGGGGCCGAGTCTCAAGTTTATTTCATCTTCATGTAGATTTGACGACTTTTGAAAGTGTCTTTGGCTTTCCTATGGGTTATGTTATTAACCCCTGCGTTGAAAATTTTTCTTTTGGTGATGGGTGTGATCATCGCCTTTCGTCGAGGTTCCTTTCTCTTACCATGGCTCTGATTAAGATAGCGAATTCTTGCTTTGGAGTTTGGTGGAGACTGCTCTTGAGTTAGCCTCTACTAGTATCGTAGTTGTGATTGTTGTGGGGATCGTTTTGTTATATGTCCTCAATGGTGCTTGTCGTGATTCTTTGCTTCATGATTGATTTCGTGAGATATGGAGGTTCTCTTCATAATAAGGACGTCTCCTTCCTGGTATCACCCAGTGGGTTGAAATATAAGTGCCTACCTTTGATGAGCGTACGAAGGGTGTTGTTTTTCCTTTTTCTTGAACCTCCTCCTAAGGCTAGGCGTAGCCTTTTGATGTTCGTGGTCGGGATGGTGTCTTTACAATGCATGTCTTTGACAGATGTTTTATGATGTGCTGCCATGATAATCACTTCGAGGTATATGGACATGATAGCCACTTCATGATGTGTGGGAGTGATAGCCCTTTTGTAGTGTGTGGACATGATAGCCACTTCAGGGTATGTGGACATGATAGCCACTTCAAGGTATGTGGACATGATAGCCACCTCAAGGTATGTGGACATGATAGCCACTTCAGTGTATGTGGACATGATAGCCACATCACGATGTATGGAGTTGTGCTTTAGTATTCCTTTCTCATTGGAGAGCCTTCATTGCTATAGTTGCCTTTTGTGTAGGCTATGTTTGTTGGGTTAGGTCCCGATGTCTCGTCTTATCGGATGTTGTATCCTTTATGCTCTTTGGATGTCTCCTTCATGAGTTGTGCTTGACGATGTTCAAGTCTGATTTGAATATAGGTCACGCGAGGGCGACATGCATGACAATAACATTTGTCGGAGGTTGATTTGTGTGACTTGTAAGGCAATTCTCTTCTTGATGGGTCGAGCTTATTTTGAGAGCCTTGAACTTCGGATTTCATGTCTTTGCTATCTTTCTTGGTGGTGTTGGGTTCCTTTGAGATACTTCTCTTGACTTGTGATATGGGTGGTAGGATAACTCGTTACTTTTCATGATAACCTCTTGTGCTTCTGTATATGATCCTTTGGTCATGGACTTCTCCTTTGTATATGCTTTCCTTTCTTTATCTTTCTTTTGTGCTTTCCTTCACATCATACCTGCTATCTCATCAAGAAAAAACATTATGTGTTCTTTATACAACTTTACTTTGCAATTATTTTCTCATGGAATCCTTCTCAGTATGGTGCGATGATCTCTTCTGATACCCTTTAAATGGTATATATGGTATTGTTAGACCAAAGATACGCTCTTGGTGGGCGTCGAATCTGTTCACGAGACAGGCTCTCGGAGGGCACTTAACGTTTCACAGGATAGGCTCCCGGAGGGCGCAAGTTAGACCAAAGATACGCTCCTGGTTGGCGTCGAAAACTGTTCACGGACAGGCTCTCGGAGGGCACTTAACGTTTCACAGGATAGGCTCCCGGAGGGCACAGGTTAGACCAAAGATACGCTCCTGGTTGGCGTCGAAAACTGTTCACGAGACAGGCTCTCGGAGGGCACTTAACGTTTCACAGGATAGGCTCCCGGAGGGCTCAGGTTAGACCAAAGATACGCTCCTGGTTGGCGTCGAAAACTGTTCACGAGACAGGCTCTCGGAGGGCACTTAACGTTTCACAGGATAGGCTCCCGGAGGGCTCAGGTTAGACCAAAGATACGCTCCTGGTGGGCGTCGAAAACTGTTCACGAGACAGGCTCTCGGAGGGCACTTAACGTTTCACAGGATAGGCTCCCGGAGGGCTCAGGTTAGACCAAAGATACGCTCCTGGTGGGCGTCGAAGCTGGTAGTTTGAAATCTACCTCAAGATACGCTCTTGGGGGCGTCGAATCTGGTAGTGTTTTTTCTACCTCAAGATACGCTCTTGGGGGCGTCGAATCTGGTAGGTTGCAAATCTACCTCAAGATACGCTCCTGGGGGCGTCGAAGTTCGTAGTTTTTGGAAACCACTCTCAAGATACGCTCTTGGTGCGTCGAAGGTCGTAGTATAGAAACTACTCTCAAGATACGCTCTTGGAGGCGTCGAATGTCGTAGTATGAACACTACTCTCAAGATACACTCTTGGGGGCGTCGAAATTCGTAGTTTTTGGAAACCACTCTCAAGATACGCTCTTGGTGCGTCGAAGGGCGTAGTATAAAAACTACTCTCAAGATACGCTCTTGGGGGCGTCGAATCTGTTCGCGGGATAGGCTCCCGGAGGGCACAGGGTTCGTAGTTGTAGAACTACTCTCAAGATACGCTCTTGGGGGCGTCGAATGTGTTCGCGGGATTGGCTCCCGGAGGGATCATAATGTTACCTTGTCTTGTGTCCTTTCTCATGTAGGGTGCGTCTTTGGTATGCTTTTCGAGTCTTTATTTGACTTTTCCTTCTATGATATTGCATGCTACCACGCTTTTCCTTTAATGTGGGAGATCACCTCTCGAGGGCGATGTTTGTGTGTTGCCAACTTAGGACGAGTTCGTATAGGGAGTTGATGATGTTTTCCTCTTATGTGACCTCTTCTAGGAAAAGTGATATTGCATGTTCTTGTGATCTTCTGCTTCTAATCTCTTCTTTTACACTTAGGTGGACTACCAAGCACTTATTTGTTTGGTGCCCCCCAAGTTGCTTGGTGGTCACACCGCCTTTCATATTTGGCCGTTGAAGGCCCCTCGTTCATTTTCTTGGTTGGGTACCCCTTATGCTCGGGGCTCCCTTGTCTGCTTGTTTGAATGCGATGAGTGTCCCTTGTAGGATTTACTCTCTCTCATGCTTGCTTGTTTCAGTCATAGGCATGGTTTGGATGATGCCTTTGTCGGATGTGTCTTTGGAGGTTGGGTGGAAGAGCTTTTGCTTTGGGTGGGTGGGGGTGGATTTCATTCTCTTGATAACTAGGATGTGGCAATGTTTGTATCCTAGGGGTGCTTGTAAATTCTTACCCCCCCTTCCTTGTGTTTTAGGTTGAAAAGCTCTCTCATAGAATGGCGTCTTGAGTTGTTAATCTCATAGGTGTGTTTCAGACTAGTCAATCTGATCCATGCTCTTTGCTCGTGCATGGGGGGGGGGGGGGGGGGGGGGGGTCTGACCGGGCTGTGATAATCTTGGAGTGTTGTGGCACTTAGTGTGCTTTGACTTTTCCTTTACATTGGAGTATTCTTCAATGCCTTTAGGGAGTGTCACATTGGTCATGCTCCTCCCACCTTGAATCTTGATTATAGACTTCCTTTGAATTAGGACTTGAACCTAAAAAGGATGTTTTCCTTTAGGTTTGCAAGTGATGCTCCATGATTTTCCATGGGTTTGCCCCCGTATTGGCTATTCCTTGTTGGATGGCTTCATTAGAGACTGCATTTGTATTGCGTACGTATACGTGTTTGAGGTGTGTTGAACTGACAAGTCCCTCCTTTTTCATTTTGTCATACCCTTCATTCACCATGTATTCGGCGTATGGCCTTAAAGGCGGGATATTGTTCTAGTGTCCCTTTTATCGGGGTTCTCTTCTTGATGGGATGCCAGGGTCAAATGTCTTATCATTTGCAGACAAGGTGGTTGATCGGGATGTGCGTCTAGTGTGAGGGTCGATCTTGAAACCTTACTCCCCAAGCTTTAGAGCTCTTCTTTGGTTGATCTTGTAGAACTATTATCCTGCCCTAAGGCTCTTGGTAGGAGATGTATCTCCTTTTTCATACTCTAGTTGTTGCACTATCTCTTTTGCTAATCTTGCATCTTTAGAGTTTCTCTCTTGGTGCATGACTTCAATGACCGGATTTTCTACCGATGTTTGTTTTGTTAGGACTTGTATCCTTGGTTGCCTTTCTTTCTTGTGCGATGGCGAAGGAGTGTTTGTGAACACTCCAATGTGTCGTACTTGGTAGAGGTATGCGCCTTAATCTTTATGGCGCTGTCTTGAATCTTCGTGTACCTATCTCTGATGAACATGTTATTCATTTCATATATAGTACGGAGTCCAAGGATCTCCGGGTTAGGGTCATATATAATCGATCACATAGTCATCTATTAGATAATCTCTTTATCCACTGAGTTTATTTTTGCAAGGATAAATGCAAGGATACTTGTAAGGATACTTGTAAGGATATGTGTTCCATCCTTATTCCTGGTTCATTTGCAGTGCCGTGTCCCTAATTGGTGTGTTGATGTTCTGACCACCGTTACTAGTAGGGGGTCCTTTGGTATTAGGTATGCCTGACTCTTCTCTAGTATCATCAATGGTTGGTCATGGGAGATGTCTGACGGACTCCCTTCATGCACTATGGTTCTCTTCATGTCAAAGTTGGTGATTCCCTCTCCTATGACTAATATATCATTTTGTGGAAATACTATGTTTTCCATGTCCCTTTTTAAAAGCTTGATGATGGTGTCGCCATTCTTCCTTTGCTAGGTTTGGTGTCCTTGAGCGTTTTTTATGGAAGTGTGTTCCATTACCTGGGATGGGCTTAGTAGGTGAAATCATAAAGATCCACTGGAGGTGTTTGTCTCTGATGGTGGGCGTTGCCCATGTGATATGGTTTCCTCCATTTTTGGAGGGATGTGTTCGCGGCTACCCCCTCTCATGCTAATGAGCGTTTGTGGGGAGGGCATGTTGTGACTGGTGCCCCCCTTGCATACCAATGCCCGATGGGAGCCTTTGACGGACTTGGTCCTAGGATGCTTAGTGGAAGGTTGTAGTAGGGGTAATCCTTTGTGACCTTCATGGTGGTTCCTCTATAGGATGTTGGGAGTGCTCAACTTATTTTTGTAAGTGAGCCTTCCAACTTGTGATCTTTCCCAGAAACTTGACCTTATAGGTGTTCATTGGGATTGAGGAATCTGTTGCTTGTGCATCTCTTGATTGGCGACGGCCTTTTACGGATTCTTCTAGTGGTTAACCTGTGTATATATATATCACGGAGCCCGAAGGCGTCCGGTATGGTCATTCTTGGAAAACATGTTGATATCAAGTATCAAAATCTACCCCTTTTAGGGAGTTGACTTGTTATGCAGTTAAATTAAATAAGAGGATATGGGTGTGGGGTGTTGATATCCCCTGCTTCCTTGGTAATGTAACCGTTTTCCTCCGTTAGTCTGTGTGTATTTCTTCCACTTGAGGAATATAAGGTCGCATCCTTGCAAGGTGGACTATGTGGAGGTGTATCCTTCATGTATGCTATGTGCGATCTCACTCTACTATGTCTCTCCATGAGACTTCCCATTGTAGTAGCTATGTGCTGACGTGGTGTGGTACTCTATGAGTCCTCTGTTCAAATCCTTGTCATTTCAACTCCTCCCCTGTCCTAGGGGGATGTGTGCCAAGGGTTGTCGTGCACAGGGGGTTTGGATCTGTCGACTAAGCTGTTCGTCATCGCTCTTGTTATTGCCAGGTTTTCTGTTCGAAGCCCACAGACGGCGCCAAGTGTTAGGTTATAAAGTCTAGGTCAACGGGTCGTCAATCTAGAATTTATCTCCCACTAATGAAATGTCGGGTTCAGTGTTCCTAGGACTAGTCATTCTGATACATGCCCTTCTGCTCCCTTGGGGTAGTCGTTCTGATATATGTCATTCTCTTCTCTCCTTCTGACCTCCTTTCCTTCTCTCCTTCTGACCTCCTTTCCTTCTCTCCTTCTGACCTCCTGAGGCTTGTACTTCTTACCCCTGGGCTTGTCCTACTGCTCTATGCTCTTTTGCTTCCTTGGCTCTCTTCTCCTTGCCACCCTGCAAGAGGGGCAATACCAGGCACAGAGGGGGGGTGGTGCCTGATGAACCCTCTCCGATGCCTAAGTCAGTACGGTTTTAGAGAGATAAAGCTAGAGAGATGTCAGAGCAAAATTGTGCAACTTGCCAAGATGATCAAATGAAATGTGGAGGTGGGGTATTTATAGGCAACGGTGTCATTAAGGTGGCTTAATGACATCGTTAACCTTTAAA
Source organism: Clarkia xantiana subsp. parviflora (assembly GCA_036873135.1). NCBI lineage: Eukaryota > Viridiplantae > Streptophyta > Magnoliopsida > Myrtales > Onagraceae > Clarkia > Clarkia xantiana. Next base: position 18,868,194 of record JAPTYO010000001.1, read on the forward strand.
CACAGTTAATTAACCTTTAAACGCATAATTAAGACCTTAGGATACGGAGAAGGTATGCGGAATAAACCGAGTATGGGAGTCCAAAAATGGTGCCGGGGCCCTTGGGGGGAAGGGAAATCCGACCCCCAAGGGTAGGGGTTGGGTGAGGGCACCCAACCCCTCCTAGGGAGGATGGGGTTGGCCAACCCCATCCCCCCTAGGGGAGATCGGGTTGGCTGACCCGATCTCCCCTAGGGGAGGTCGGGTGTGACCACCCAACCTCACCTAGGTGAGTTTGACTCGGCCGGACGAGCGCTTCGGCCTCGTCCGTGCCGTTGGTGATTTCGCGAAGTGTTCGGGTTGAAGTTTCGATTTACAATCAACAATGGGATGATAGAAATACAACGGTTCGGAAGTCAACGGGTTCAAATTGGGCGTATATCCATCACACACGTTGTTGCTTTCTACTTCCCTCACAGTGCAGTCGAGCAAGTTTTTTTAATTGTAACCCACGCTTATGTCTACCTCGTTCGACCACCAGAGAGCCAACCCTCCCGAGAGCCCTATGGGATCCACATACACCCTATTTTCCATTCGTAATTCTCTTCGCATCTTGTCACAAAACTCCGACTGATTTTTTATTTCCATGGGGAAGATTATAGTCGCTTATATCTTCCCCGGAGATCCTTCAGATGTGGCACCGTCATCAGGTCGGATCCAAGCCCCTGACAGTTCCAACTGATTAGACTCATGGCCCCGTGTGGCTTTGTCGGGACAACCACCAGAACCCATCTTAGGCAAAGCCACATTGTTTCCATGCGACGCTATCTTTCCTCGGCCACGACTTCCTTTTGCCCTACCCCTGCCCCTTCCACGGGATGCTGAGCGTACTCCTTGGTTATGCAGAACAATAGCAAGTTCTTTGCTCTCTTTCTATCCCCCTTCATCACTATCTAGAGTTGTTCTTTTTAGGGAGAGCCGATTAATTATGGGGCTCAGTCCTGTCTGAACCGATGGGATAATGCCTTGTCTTATCGGGGATAGAAATTCCTCCAATTCCTCAACAAAGCTCCTGTGATTGCTCCGGCTATTGAGTGTATGCTGGTCATCCACCACCATGGGCTGGTCACTAACATAGTAGATTCGTGAGGGTATCTTGATTAGGGTTTTCTGCACCATGATCATAGGCATAGCTTGATGGGTGAAGATGTGGAATATGAACAATAATAGGGATGTGGAGGGGTGGAAGGGCGTCCAGAGCTGTATTCTTCTTCAGGGTTCGGGTTGGGTGGCTTCTTCCTCTCAGCATGGATTTCCACTTCCATGGATTTTCCCCCGTTACGTTGTAGTGCTCTCTTCTGAAGCTCCCATGAATGTTTTCTTTTGTGGAAATTTTGGTCTGAGGGCCATGAGCCATACATGGGACAATGAGGACGGGATTATGTCGCCTTTACAATGTGTCCAAGCCTTCCACAAGCATAGCATATGTCAGGGCCCATAATTCTTCTCATTTATCATTCGTCCACCAGGGAAAATTGGCTTAGTAGCATCCAGCTATCCACACGCAAACTCAAATAACCTCGGACGTAGCCTTTTGGACCACCTATCGGTTCCACTTCTATAAGGGAGCAGTAGTTGGCACCTTCTCTAAGTTATGCACTTGAATCCAGAAAGGAATCTTATGAAACTCTATATTGGCCAAGCTTTGATCGCCCTTCCAGTTTTTGAGGCTGAGGCAATGGCCTTGTACTGCCCAGGGCCTTGATTTAGTATTAATTCTCTCACCTCCTGCCTGCTTCTCAAACTTAACTAGCATTGTCTTCTCATTGATTTCTTCGATGCGTGACTTTTTACGCATATATATACTAGGACATATTCCCGTGCATCGCGCGGGTTTAACTAATAACATTTTTCTTTTATTAAGAAACAAGTTTTTTATTTTTCTGGATAAATGTTTAATTATTTTCTATTTTGTGCATATGATGAAGCAATAAATAATACATAATCATAATCGTTTCTTCTCTATAACCGAATGTAGATTGCATGTGCCGATGATGGATAAATAATAATAGATAATAACAAAACGAAAGTTCCAACAAACAAAAAAGAAAGAAGGAGAGAATAGTGGCTTTTTTTTTCTGAAGGACGGAAAGTAAGAAATGAGATGAGACGATATTTTACTCAAAGAGAAAAACTGAAAATAGATAAATTTTTAAATATAAGAAAATTAAAATAGAATGAGTTAAGGCTAAACACGTGCATTCTACAATTGAGGTGGTGTACGGTGTACCCTACCTAAGAATTACCCATCATAAAGACCACAAGTCAAACTTTATTTGACAGTTGGATGTGGATCGGAATATATATTATTATGATTACCGATCCGATCCGCATTTAAAATTAATTAATAAAATGTTAATATTTACAAAAAGTAGGGATGCTTTTAAATCATAGCAAGTCCCATCATAAAATTATTCTCATACTATTTTCTTAATAAGGCATCTACCAAAAAATGAAAAATAACAATACTTTATAAAAATTAATATGCAACGTAATCTCAAAATAACAATTACTTAAATTATCGAACTTTACGCATTGCGCGGGGCAAATACCTAGTATCTATATAATATGATTGTTAATCCTTCTGAGTGCTAGGCATTTATTTTTTTAATTAAAAATTATAAAATACACTAACATTTCATAAATATATTATATTTTATACATAGTATAAAAACATAAATATAATCATATACATATTATATATATACATACATAAAAAAAAATTAAAAGTCTATATTTTAATGATATAACCATACAATTTGATTGTGAAATCTTCTAAAACTGCTACAATGTACTACTAAAAATATAATAACATGAATTTATGTTTGTTATTATAATTTATTTTTTTTCATTCTCATTCATCATGTTCAAGTTTGAATTTATTTACATGTTAGTCACTTGGCATCTTAATAAATTAAAGTTTCAAATGTAACCTAACAAATTTATTTAATAAATGTATGACTAAAATATGATTTAAAAATAATAAATACATAAGAAAATATATTTGAAGGACTATATAAATAAATTTTATCCCGTAATCCAATCCAAATATGTTTTGGAAGAGAGCAGCAGCAGGGAGTGATTTCAGAGGTTGGGATTGTTCAAAGTTTGTAGTCCTGTCCAGGCTTGGTGCGGACCAACAATCACTGGTTTCAGCATCGCCGTGGGACCAATACAGATGTAACAGTACTTGGTATAGAATTCGTGTTTGGATCCCGGACTGTGTATATACACTTCATCAAACCCCTCTCTTCCTACTATCACCGAATTCCTTCTTCCCTGACCAACCAAACCACATTCAATCCAATTTTAAAACTAATAATTCACCAAATGAATCAAACATTATTAATCTTACATACATACATACCCTGTCGATGATCGTGAGGTATGTCGGGGCACTAGTGTAGAACAAGCTCATTTCCTCCGTCAGCCGCTTGTAATTATCATCTTCTTCACCTTCCATTTCTTCTTGTTTCTTCTCTTTCAGCTGCATCTTTCCCCATATCTTGGATAACCCGGGGTAGTCATTCTTCAATTCCGTTGGAGGAACTATCTCGTTATCAAATCGAACCGGAGGCCTTTTGTAATAATCCGACCCCGCTAATCCAATTGCGTAAGTTGCATCAGGTGTGCTCACACACACATTGCTTAAGATCGACCCCGTTAATCGCAGCGGTGAACAAGTTGAGTTTAACACCTTGATTTTAGAGGCCAATCTCTGTTCTGAAAGGGTCAGGATATACTTCACTTCCACATTCTCACCTGAATCACTGCTGATAAGTTCCACCTGCAATTCTATCAAGCTTTTGTTTGTGTTTTCCAGTGGGGTTTAATAATTTACAACAATTCAATCAGTAACGCACGGACCTACTACCTCAATAGAATCTTGGGGATTTCCTCTAATATCGGAGAGAAGCCAGTTTCGTGGAGACTGAAAGACGTTGTCTTCTCCTTGTTCAAAATTGAGCTCCATTGAGATGCCGCCTTGAATGCAAGTTTCTTCATCCTCTCCTTGGGCCACAAACGTCTGGAGGAGCTCCAGCACCTCACCATGCCACATCGGAGCCTTGTATGACGTCACCAGCCCACTTGGCAGAACAAGACTGGCCGAGCTTCCGTTTTCCAGACAGAGCTTGGCCACGCAGCTGTCGCCGATCCCTTCGAAGGTGACGCCGTGGCCGCTGAACTCTTGCTCCAAGTAATCCACATTGATGGCTTGGATAGAGTCAATGGAAGAAGAAGAAGAAGAAGAAGAAGAAGAAGAAGAAGCTCCTGGTCTTGGAAGAGAGAGAGCGATGTGTCTGTTCTTGACATGAAGAAGATGGGTCCTCTGAAGCGATGGAGGTGGACATGGTGGTGTGAGGAGTCTGGAAGTTGAAATTGGGTTGAAGCCAAGTGATAAGAACGAATTGGTAGCCATGTTTGTTTGTTTGATGATGACGATGTCTACTTTATAATTCCTATATATTATAATTCAGTGTAACCAGAACCGGACCGGCGGTCCGACCGAATTGAACCGGGAACTGGAGCCTTAGCCGGTCCGGTTCTCCCAAAAGACCGACAAGGAAGCGAACCGAATTCGAAAGTCGGTTTTTTTATGAAACGGCCGATTCTGAGCGGTCCGGATGGTTCACCGGTCCGTCGGTTCAGTATAAATAAAGAAAAGTAAATCTGTAAAATCTAAAAAATAAATAAAGAAGAAAACCTAAAGTTTAAAGGCAGCCGCAACATTAATCACTAACTTCAGAACCCTAGAGGGCAAGCAGCTGCTAGCAGCACAGAGAGCAACTCTCTCAAATCTCTCAACTCAAGGCAGCAGCACAAAGAGCCACGCCTTCAACAGCCTCGCACCGCTGGCCTCGCCGCCAAGGCCAATCTTGCCTTCAGCCGCTCAATGGTGGAGGTTGTATGGTAATAGCGTCCAACCGCTCCAAATCTCGCCTCCAACTCTCTTATGTGTTATTGATTTGAGACTTTGTTTAGTGTTACGGTATGGACTTGGAGACTTAGAAAATTTTGATTTACTTTATTTTAGGTTGTGTGTTCTGTTTTCTTTACTGTAAGTCTAATATCTATGTCCTGTGCAGCATCCCAGCACGTGTTCTGTAATGTTTTCCAGCAGAACCGTTTGGACCGGGTTCGAACCGGGAACCGGTGGCCTGACCGGTTCGACCTCCGGTCCGGTTCTGATAACACAAAGTAATCACTCTGATAGGTCTGGTCCAATTCCTTAATGAGAATCATTTAATTGACTTATTCTTATCATTAATGAGAAAGTTCAATACGGTCCTATCCCCTAATTATTTCGACACACATGCTCTTAATTAGTGTTAGTTGCTTCCACTTAACTTACATCTCAATTGGGTTGTTAATGGGTTACCATGAAGGTCAGCTCAATTACTCCAATTACCAACAAGGGTGTCCAATAGAGCATCCATAAACTTTTAGAAGGATCCCTGAATTCTTAATATAAGCGTTTTTAACAGTTGCCTTTTATCTCTTGTATTTCCATCTCTTTTAAAGTTGCACACTTCATCATCGACACAACAAGTCAATGGAATGTCACTCTTATTGAACAGTATCTGCCCAACTTCCTTACTCAACAAATCTTCTCTATACCACTTTCGTTGTTTGATTTCGCATATAAACTGTTGTATAATTTTATACACTCAAGATTTTACTCTATTAAATCTAGATATCATCTAATCCATTCGACCCATCAACGTCGAAATTATGGTTCTTCTTTAGTTCCTTTGTAGATCGCTAGTGTTGGGATCAAAATGACGTGGCTTTACTCCTGGTAATGGACTTCGAGATCTCGCATGTGGCTAGCTTCTTTAGGTATCTAGCTATGTCGACCTCGGGGTGACTTAGTTTCCTTTAGGTACTTTGCGAAAGGCGAGGACTTGAAAAAGGGTAGGGATGGCCCCTGATTCCACTCCGAAGCTTAAGTCAGTAATGGAATATATGAGAATAATTTAAGAAGTATGTGAATTTATTTAAATAATGAAAGTATCCATCTATTTATAGGGGAAGTGTACCGACTTTAAATGGCGGTTACCCTCTTCGGAGGGTTTCTATTTTGAGTCGGTGTCAGCAGGTGACAAACAGGTCGCCACCTCACCTTTCCTTAGTTAGGAAGGTTTCCTTCTGCCGGTTGAAGCAGGTCGCCACCTGTCCCTTCCTTAATATGAAGGGTTTTCTCTAAGGCGGCAAGTCAGTTTGCTAGTTGTCCTTTCCTTAAGAGGAAGGTTTCTTCAACAATACTTGGTTGTCAACTCGACTCTGGCCTTAAGAGGGTGAGTTTGGAGATTGACTGGTCGCCGGTCTTTGAAGACCTTGAATGTTGACCTTCTAAATATTGGTGGCGACCATCTTTCATGATTTTGACATTCTGAGCGTGATTAGTCGTCGACCTTTTTTGGGAGTCTCGACTTATAAGTTCTCGACTTGTACCCACCACTTGCCCCCGAGACTTGAGTCGTCGGCTTCTCATGAAGAAGAAGTCTTAAGTCGATTATTGATTCAGTAGTTCCCTTTGTCGGGCGATATATCTAGTCGATTTGCAGTCTTCGGACTTTATCGATGTTTTGAATCGAGGTCTAGGTCTTCAGGCAAGACCAAGACCTCCTTAATTGAGTCAGTGATTTGTACTCTTGATTTTCTGACCGTTGGGGAGTTTTTTGAGAAGTTCAACAGTCATCTCGGGATTAACAATAGTAATGAATGTATTTACTGCACTAATGAGAGGTCTCCATAGGTAACTTCCTTGATAAGATTATTCTGGGTTTCACCTAGTATAAATACCGAGGCTTCACCGCGGCCCTTCTCATCTTTTCGGGCAGCCTCTATTCTCTGTGTATCTTTGCTTTTTTAAGTCTTCGCTTCATTTTTCGTTGGTTAGAGAAGCATGGCGACTGATCCCCATTCAGGTATTCTGAGCTTATTCTTTTAATCCTAGCTTTTGGTGACTCTTGTAACGAATCTCTTCCTTTTTCTAGCTTTTATCCAGATGATTCTTCGGAATCATCGCCGAGCTATGATGGAGTCTTCTCCCTCTCATGCAAAGGAGGATGGAGATGGGGCGTCTATCGAGACCCCTATTGATGTTGAAGCCATTCCACCCGTTGAAAAACCGCCCGTGGAGTCTTCACGAAACAAAGGTAAGGTCGAGCTTCCAACTCATCGTTATCCTACCCGGAGTGGGAACATTGCTTTTTCCAGCTCTTGGTTAAAGAGAAAAAGATGTGAAGATTCTTCCTTGTCTTCCTCAATTCCAGTATCTCCTCCCAAGACTTCTTTAAATGTTCATTTGGATTACAAAGGACTGCCATTTAATTGGGATATGTTGCAGAATGCCCCTGTCGAGTGCTCAAAATGTTGGGATCCTTTGAGTTGTATGGGGGGATATCCTCTTAAAGAGGGACATTCAATTGTTGATCCTGACTTGGAACTTCATTTATTGAATGCTTCAATCCCGTCTTATGATCGTCCTCGTCTGGAGACGGGAGCAGGTGATGTAGATAAAGTTGTGTGTCAGCTTCTTTTGAATCAAATGGAGGTATGTGTATTTTTCCCTTTTATAAACTTTCGTACTTCTCCCTCTCTTTTTAAGTCATTTTCCTCTCTATTTTCTGTAGACTTCTCGGGATTCTCTTCAATTTTCCCAATTAATGCTCGATCTTCTTAATGAGCTGAGGGTGACTAGGGAGAAACTTCAAGCTTTGTCTTCCAAGGGTGGTGTAGAAGAAATTCAACGTCTCCATGAGGAAAATGATAGGTTGAGGGGAGATGTGGCCCGAATGGTTGAGGTTTCTGCTAGTCTGAAACGAGATTCTCTGAAGCGTGGTGAGGCTCTTAAGGCTTCTGTTTCTTTAGTCGAAGAATTTCGCACCTTGTCGGAGAAGATGAGTAAGGAGATAAAATTCTCTTAGCTGAAAGAACTATTCTTCATAGGAAAGCGAGACTCTGGCGATTGAAGTAGAAGGCTTAAAGGCTGCTGCTGCTAAAGTCATTAGTGACTATAAGGCAAGTCCAGCTTTTGAGGCCGATATTACCGTGGCTGCTTCTGATTTGCTCTTCATCTCTTTAAAGGAGATTGTGAGGAATCTGAAAGCTTATCAGCCCGATTTTCCCTTCTCTCAAGTTCCTCTTCTTCAGCAATATCTTGATATCCCTTCGGAGAAGTGTGAAGATCCTGCCAAGCTTTCTTAGATAATAATACATTTGTATTTTTCTCTTATTAGTCTTGTAATTTGTCTTCTTCCTTTATGGAAGGTATTTTGCGTTTTTCTTAAGCTTTATCGTTATCTCGCTCATTTCCTTTTATCAACTCATCTACAACCTAGGCTTTGTCGCCGTTTTTAGGTCTATTATGTCGATTATTAATGACCAAGGAGACGCCTTTCTTATAAGTATCGCCAAATCTACATTATACGACCGATTAGTTTTGTAGTTGACGATTTCCGAAGGAGGAATTTCGTTTTTGACACTCTAGTTTCTGATGGGTTCCGATGTAATCGTTAGCCCCGTTAACAGCCAATTGACGGCGAGTAGGTCCAGTGGGCCTCGTGAAAAGCCTGGAAGGCCCAGAGGCCCAGTACGAAGGGTCCCGACTTCAGCGGTCCCGATGTATGAGCTGTATGCTCCCGATGAGAAGCCTCTGAGTAGGCCCCGATATGCCTTAGTAAAGGTCCCGATAATAAAGCCCCGCAGAGGCTGGACCTGTCCCGCAGAGACTGAAGGTCCTGGGTGGTGATCTAGAATGAGACAACTCTGGAGTCTCCGACAAGAGTCGGGACTTGTGATCAGAGGATAAAGACCGAGAAACCCGCCTACTAGATAGAGTAGTGGGAGACGGTTAGAGATAAAGATAAATCCCCCGAGATACGCAGGGCGTGCCCGAGATACGCGGAGTACGGGTAAGATACGCGGAGCGTGGGGCGAGATATATGGAATCCCAACCGAGATATGCGGAATCGTGGCGAGATACACGGAATCATGGGTAAAACTGCCAGGCGCAGTAACAGGTAACTGAGTAACTTCCCCTCCTATATAAAGGAGGAAGTTACCTCAGAAAACCATCATCTAATGCGAACTTAGACTCTTGCTTATCACCCCATTGATCGCCATACTCATTTAAGCATCGGAGAGGGATTCTGGGTCACCACCCAGGTCATCCCCTTTTGCAGGATTACGCGGAGCCCAGGAGTCCAAGCTTTCCGTCAAGGACGTAACGGAGCTTTGCCCGTGATCCAACATTGGCGCCGTCTGTGGGAACTTACAAAAAGTCAAGATAGTTTCTACCAGATCAATGGCCGGTGGTGGCAAGAAGAAGCAAGTTCAGGCTGGCAGTTCTCGTCCCGCAGGAACTGTGAATTCCCCGTTGCCGGAACGTGTTGCTGAACAAGGTGAGAACCCCGCTCTTTCCCAGACAGGGGGGCAGGGTGATGGCTATGAGGTCTTAGTCCGAGACACAGAGAGGAACAGGCAGGATATCCCGCGTAGGGAGGAAGATGAGGCTCCCCCAAACCCGGTGGGCCATGGAGGAGAAGGAGTCACGCGAAGGGAAGAAGGGTCGTCTTCAAACTCGGAGTTGGCCAAGGCAGTAGCAGACGCTATGCCCATGTTCTTGGCCGCCATGGAGGCCTTGCTGGACAAAAGAGAGGCCGCCAAGAGGGCGGAGGAGTTGCCTCCGCGAGAAGAGTTACCACCACCCCCACCGAGGGTGGACCTAGAAGAATAGGAGGTTCCGCCCAGGAGCAAGGGTAAGGAACCAGCACACCCGGAGAAGTTCGTGGTCGACGGCCCAGGTCCGGTGCAAAATAGGACCATTCCCCTGAATGGCCCCATCACCCCCGATCAGGTGGTGAAGATCGTTAGCATCTGCATGGGTGATCAGAAGCAGATGACATCGGAGTTAAGGGATCGGTCCAGCCATCCTTTCGTGCCGCGACTAATCGATACCGTCGCCCCGTCTTGGCTAGGTATTCCGACCATCAAGGAGTACGATGGTGAGGGGGACCCAGTTCGTCATGTTCAGAGGCATGTCCAGGCCTGCATGGGTCGAACTTCGAACGATGACCTCATCTGTTCATTGTTCCCGATAACCCTGGGAGAAAGGGCCATGACTTGGTTCTTCAGCCTCCCGCCAGGATGCATCACGTGCTGGGCTGATATGCACGATCGCTTCATCAAGCAGTACCAAGGTCGGAGGCGTCTTCTGAAGAGTGTGAGGTCCTTGACCCAGGTGGTGCAGAGACCCGATGAATCGTTGGCATACTACTACCAACGGTTCACTGCTAGTGCTGCGGAGATTGATGAAGAAATCTCGGAGGGAGAAACAATCCGTACTTTCCTGCGGAACTTGAGCACTCCGTACGGCTCCGATCTGATGCATAGCGTAGCAGCGAAGGCCGTGTGGAGTATGGAGGCCCTGCAAGCGAGGGTGAAACAGCAAATCGACGTCCAGGAGTCGAAGATTGCTGCTGGAGAGCTCGATCCCCCGAAATCGGGGAGAGGAAAGCCATCGTCCAAGCTGTCGGATGATCGCAAAGGGAGCGACAAGTCGGAAGGAAGTAGGAACCGTGGTCGTCCCGATAAAAGAGAAGACAAGCGTCCTCCGAGGAAGGACAACCGAGAAGGTCGGGCTGTTCCCATCAATAGCTCGATGACTTCTGTGTTAGCTGTGATGGACAGACAGGGTCTCGCTCGATACCCCCCCGAGGAAAGAAGGCGAATTCCTAGGAGGCCGCCCTGACCGTTACTGTCGCTACCATCGAGCCAATGGTAATGACACCGAAAACTGTCGGGAGTTGAAGAAGGAAATTGAGAAGCTGATCCAGAAGGGGAAGCTAAAAGAATTCGTCGGAAAGGGGCGGTGCCGATCCCACTCTAGAAGTCGGTCCCGATCCCGTTCCAAGTCCCGCGACCGATCCCCGAAGAAGAAAAAGATTGAGCAAGAAGCTTCAGGTTCAGGTGCCCGTAGGGAGAGGCGCGGAACTATCAACGTCATCCACGGAGGGATGGCAGCGGGAGGTGATACCTCTGCTTCTAGAGAGAACTACGCTTCCCGCATATCTGCCGCGGTGGTGCTAGGCAAAAGGTCCCGGTCGTGGACCCTAAAGGAGGAAATGGTAATTTTTTTCTCGGCGGAGGATCTAGTAGGCGTGGAGAGCCCTCACGACGACGCCTTGGTCGTGACCCTGGACGTGGACGGATTCGAGATGAAGCGGATCCTAATAGACGGAGGGAGCTCCTCCGATATTCTCTTCATGGACGCTCTGGAAGCCATGGGAAAGACGAAGAAGGACCTGACGCAGGTGGACTTCCCGATGGTGGGATTCTCTGGCTCCACTTCCTACCCGTTGGGAATGATTACCTTACCAGTAGAGTTTGGTAGTGGCTGGAAGATGGAGAAGCGAAACGTGGATTTCGTCGTAGTGGAGTCCGATGGGGCATACAACCCGATGATCGGGAGGACCACCATCAACCCTCTCATGGCAGTCGCCTCGACGGTCCACCAGAAGATGAAGTTTCCGACGGACAACGGGGTCGGAGAGGTCAAGGGTGACTAGGTGGTGTCGCGAAAATGCTATGTTAATGCTACCCGAAGGAGGAGGAGGGAAGCCATGACTGATTATGACGTCAATGAATCATAAACTCAAATTGCAACTCTCTCATTTATCAAAATGTAAATTCCAATTCATCAAAATGTTATCACAGATATATGCCCACATTTAAACCCTACGCAATCCAAGCAGTTTCACATGCTTTTCAAATATCTCTTTACGTAGTGGTTTAGTTAGTGGGTCCGCCACCATATCATCGGTGGGCGAGTATTCTAAAGTGGTTATATTATCTTCTACCATAGATTTAGCATAATTATATTCCACATCAATTTGTTTAGTGCTACTGTGGTACTTTGGATTCTTTACTGCCGCAATCGCTATTTGACTGTCAGAGAACACCTTCACAGGTTTACTCCCAACACCGTCATCAAGCAGTGCAGCAAGAAGCCTTTTCAGCCAGACCGCTTCATGTGCATTTATAGAGAGAGCAACGAATTTTGATTCCATCGTAGACAGTGCGACACATGATTTCTTCTTGCTCGTCCATGAAATGGCGGCATCAGCAAGGAGAAACACTCCTCCTGTGGTGGACTTACGATCGTCTGGATCGCCACCATGGTCGGCGTCGCTGAATCTGGTCAATTCTAACTTCCTGCCGTCATAGCACAGTACGTAGTCGACAATACCTTTCAAATATCGTATGATCCGCTTTACAGCTTTTAAATGTTGATAGCCAGGGTCTGATTGGAATCTTGCTACTAGGCCCACAGCGTAACAGATGTCTGGCTGAGTGCAAAGCATGGCGACATAAAACTCCCAACCATGCTTAAATACTCGGCACTCCTCATCTGTTCACGCTCTTGCTGGTTCTTCGGGCCGTCGCGTTTTGACAACGCGCGCCCGAATATTACCGGCGTTTCCATGGGTTTGGCATCCTGTAATCTAAACCTTTTCAATAGTTTGTTGATGTAGGCTTCCTGAGATAGACATAACCTCTGGATGGCACGATCTCTAGAAATTTTAGTGCCCAAGATGTACGTAGCCTCTCCCATGTCTTTCATCTCAAATACAGATGCCAACTAGGGGTGGCAACGGGGCGGGTATCGCCTGACCCGCGCCCGCCCCGCGGGTCGACTTGGTCGACCCGAGCCCGGCCCGAACATATCGCGGGGCGGGTCTTGTGGGTTCAAATTTCCCGCGGGTAAGTTCGCGGGGCCCCGCCCCGCGATTTAGGCTCAACAGTGCTTCTGTCAAAACTTTTGAGAATGTGTAAATTACCTGATTAGACACGGCGGGCAGTGCTGGATGCGGTGGTCAGTGTCGCGGACTGGTTGTGGTGTGGTGGACGTGGTCATGTGGTCTTTGAGGAAGGAAGAAAGCAAGAAGAGAGAACTAATAGGGGTGGAGCGAGAGAAATGCAATAACTAATAAAGCCTGACCGTAGTGACTGGCGGCGGTTTTTGAAGAAGAAAGAAGAGGCGTGAGAGAAAGGGAGAGAGAGGGATAGATCTAGGGTTTTATTTTAATAATTATTCAATCATTTTTTATTCTTTAACAATTTGTCAGCCTCTAATATGTGAGGATATGGGCCAAGTTTTCTTATTATGAGCCCATAACTGTTGACTATAATATGGCCCTTAGGTAGCAGTAACCTTATAGTTGATACGGGGCGGATCTACGAGGCGGGGCGACCCCCAGACCCGGCCCCGCCCCGCCCCGCAGGTAAGTTGATCCGAACCCACCCCGTGACCCACGGGGCACGGGTCAACTGGTTAAATTCGGGGCGGGGCTCCGCGGGTCGGCGAGTACCCGCGACCCGTTGCCATCCCTAATGCCAACCAGGACTTTGATTCATGCATAAAACTCACATCGTTTGCGGCAATGAGTATGTCATCCACGTATAAAGTTAAGATGACGTACTTAGACCCGGAGGTCTTTGTATACACGCATGGATCCTCGTAGAGATTCACGAATCCGTTCCCAACGATTTCCTCGTGGAACCTGTGGTACCATTGCCGAGACGATTGTTTAAGGCCGTAAATGGATCTTTGGAGTTTACAAACTTTACGTTCGTTACCAGGAGTAATGAAACCCTCTGGTTGCTCCATATAGATCTCTTCCTCTAGGTTTCCGTGGAGGAATGCGGTCTTAACATCCATTTAGTGCAGCTCTAAATCAAGGCTTGTGACCAGGGCAAGGATTGCCCTAACTGTGGTGTATCTCACAGTCGGTGAGTAAGTCTCATCAAAGTCCACTCCGTGAAGTTGGGTGTATCCTTTCGCAACGAGTCTAGCTTTGTATCGCTCAACATTTCCATCAGCAGTGAGTTTCAGTTTCAGAACCCACTTCACCCCTATGGCCCTGCGGTTATCAGGTAAATCAAATAAAGACCATAAAATATTGGCTTTCATTGAGGCGATCTCTTCCTCCATTGCTTTCCTCCATTCCTTTGCCTGAGGTCCTTTCAACGCTTGTTGAACCGCCACTGGTTCGTCAACAGAAGTTAGGGTGAATATCTCACCCTTTTCGATGGGATACTTCTTAGGAGAAGTTCGATGCCTTTGACTTCGTCTAGGCTCGTTAATCCCATCTTGAGTCTGAACATTGCTCCCACTCGGAATAATGCTTTCTATCAGAGCATCACTCCCACTGGGAACAAGGGCAGTGCTGGAACCTTGGCCTATAACTTTTCTTGGACGAACTCTCGGTCTCGGAACCAAGTTGGTTAACCCACTCCCACTGGGAACAATGGGTAGTTGTGGCATTATTGGATTTTCATCCAGCGGTCCGGCAACGTGATTATCAGGTTCAACTTGATTCGCACCTACATCAATAGTGATTTGTGTGGTAGGATTGTGTCCTCCCACTGGATTTACTATGAAAATGTCTCCATCCTCATTTACCATTTCATTCACTTACGTTGCTGCCTCAAATCTCCCACTCGAAGTAAGTGGGATCTGATTATTATCATTATCCTGCTCCAATTCGATCAAGACTTCGTCTGTTATATATCACCAAGCGTTGAAAATTCGTCCTCAAGGCATGTAATGTCTCATGTTTGACCACGACACCATTATCATAAGCTAATTTAAACATGTATCCTCTAAGAGTATTCATCATACTCCCGTTCCAAATACTTGTTTAATGCGCATGTTAATGTCGCATGATGATAAGAATTAACACATAATCACTCCTTTTAGTTTTTATGACGACGTGTTTGACTGATTTTTGATGAAGTGTGTTATCGATGCAAATGTCTTGTCAAACGTCTCGCTCAAGGCATTTAGTGGGAGAGTCATTTTACCGACATCATCATTTTCATTGGCTAATTCATCCCAAAGACTTGGTCATATTTGAACTGTGCATTGGGCTTTCGCCTTATGCGACAGTTTGTACTTTACGAGTTCGTGGTAGCTTGTGAAGCATACCTCTTTTCATCGTGTAAGCATTGAATGAATTATTCCCAAAAATAGGGAGGCTAATGAAAAATTCAACATTAAACACTTCATCATTAAATTCGTACTTTGAAAACGATATGTTCCATCATTCGAGGTACACGCGCCTGTGGCGCCTATTCCAGGTTTAAATCGTTTCGTTTCCCAAATTCAATTTAATTTAATCCAATCGGTGTCAAACATGTTCATCATTACGGAATTTATCATATAATGAAGTACTAACAAATAAGTAAGAAATAAATCGGTCTGCCCTTAGAACTACGCAATCAATGGATATTAATGGTATTTCTATGTTCCACGATATTTAGATGAATGAGTGTGAGCATTCATGTTTGATCCGACCATCTTGGTGGATATTTCGATTTTAACTTCGTTTCAGATCGATCCCGTTTTATTGGGTCGATTAATTTTGATAATTAGATCTCATTTCAAATCGAATGGAAAATACTTAATTCAATAATTCCGAATCTTAACCAACAAAAATTCAAATTAAACGAACAAATAAGAGAATCAATTACAATTGGTCTGTTTTAAGATTTTCGACAAAGCTATAAGAGATAAAGGTAAAGCTGTAAGAAGAACGGCTGCCAACTCGACCAACGATCCTGAATGAAATATTCACAAGTGAATTTCATCAGGAGACATTAGTCATATAAAACTTTAACGGATTTATATATGTGGCTTAATGAGGTGTAACTGTTTAGGGCACTAATCAACAGTGTTTGTGCACTGGATCTCGTTTAAGGAACAATTTGATTCTGTTCCCTATGCTGATTCCCTTGATCTCTTGCGGTGGTGAACAGTGGAACCTTCCGGCTCCTTTTGGTTGTTTTCGGAAAATAAGACCATGGTAAACATAATTGATTCGATTAAGTAACCCAATCATTTGTCGTCAGCTAACCATGATAACGGGTATCTCTGTGCTATATTGAGTACTTTCTTCCAATTGGATTTTTCGTCCTGAAGATCCAATGTGTTTTTTACGCCAGCATCTTGGGAAAGTAGGGCAACATACTCTAACAATACTTTTCTAGCTTCGGCTGCCCTCTCTTTACCGTAACGCAGTTTAAGGGCACCCCAAAGCTGAATAGCACTGTAGTTGAGTTTGAAGTCCTCTGCAACCTCTTTGTCTAGGGCTGCCAATATCACCTTACAAGCTCTCTGATCCTCAAGTCCTCTAATCCCCTGACGGGTTTTGAGATTGCCATATTCATCCACCAATGTCCTTCCCATTTCAGCATCAATACATTCGTGTGTATTTTCTTCTATGAGAAGTTCCCTTACATGTTCACACCATGCATCATAATCCATACCATCCAGATTGCGAGGTTCATAGAAGCGTACTGACCCAGCCATGAAAACTAACACATCGATAATCATGCATAATCAAGGAGATAATAACATTTTGAGAAAGAATTGCATACATCGGATATCTATTAATATGGAATACGACAAATAATGATTCCTCGACCATCTAAACCAACCGACCACCAGTAAACCGAGGGAAGGGGATTCATGAAAGATTTCACAATATCGTCGTCTTCAATCCAATAGATTAGTCTCTTAAAAATGGTTTTATTCGCAAATTACCAGAACGGGAACTCTGTAATAAGCATACCCGATCTTGGTTTTCCCAATGCCCTTTTGTATTTAAAAAATGTTCCGATGAACTTACGCATGCCTATATAATTCTATTTCACAAGTAAATTATCATAGCAAGCCCAAAATTCGTCAATCAAACCATACATCATGCATACGCGTCATGCGCTTAATGTTTTGAGGAACTCATGCTAGCATATATAATTTTATCTTCCAAGTAAACTATCACATGCAGCTACATCCTAAACATTCAAGCATATGTGTCATACATGAACACTTCCACTGTTAGATTACGGGGAGTAATCACTACGGAAAAACTAAAACACGATACGTGCATGTAATCAAAATTACGCAGCGGAAGAGTTACACATACCTCAATAGTTTACCATAGTCCTAGATCCTTTGCACGAGGGAGTACTCGATCCACCAGACGGAGCCCGTAGAGGTTCTTGTGAAAGAAGCCCTACGTGGTGTTAGCTCTACAGCAAAGCCTCAGATCAATTCTTGACACGGGGACGGATCTTCGGAGAGTTGCTAGAAAGCAATTTGGCACACCCTTGGTGTAGGTATGGTTCGGCTGAAACTGTGATGTCGGAGGAGGGTTTTTCTCTCTAAAACACTCTTGTGAGGGAATTATGATTAACCCTAAATATTCCCTAACACCTCTTATTTGTAGGAGGAATAAAGTGGACAAAAGTCCACTTTACCCCACCTAAATATTTCGGCCGGCCTATATATTAGGGAGGCCCAATTTTGGGCCTCCCATGTCAATTTGGATTTGGGTCTAGCCCAATTATCCTAATGTGACATTTACCCAAGTTCATTAGGTAAACTATACATATTATGAGCTACCGATTACGGCGCCCATCACCATATGCTTACAGCTCCCACTCGCCGGAATGGAAGGGAGCCTGTTAATGTATTGTTGTCCTTATCCGCATCAAAATTTCTCCCTTTTCTCCAATCAACCTGTTATAAACAACATTTATACATATTGTACCGCGTTGTATCCTAGGTCAACTGATAATTCTCCATTTGCCTAGTTTCCACATAGGAACACTTCTCTAAGGCATCCGTACAAGTATTTACAGACTTCAACTAATATTCGGCTGGTGGCCACCTAGTGAATACAAGAATCGGTGAATTACTTGACCATCCCCATCGCTCATACCCTTAGCCAAACCCAACCGGTTTCCAAAGACATGGTCACTGGGCCTTTTTGTTCAGCACTACGCTCGTACGCCGGGAAGCGAGCATTGAGCCTGGCCTTAGGTATGAGTTCTGAGTCCATGAGGATACTTTGGGTGCCTCTTCATAAGGCTCCCGGGATCAATCACACGCTCGAGGTGAAGAAGTTTGCGCCCGCCAGAATCACGAGGATTCTTTTCCTAGCACAACCGAGCTGTGACCCCGTGGTCGTGCATGGCACGCGTAGTATGAAGCATGCGTTGATAGCATTCCTGAACCTTTTGGGTCAACGGGAATGGGACATGTCAATCATGCTATCACAGATTTTCATCTGGCCCAGAATGTGGATTTATGACGAACAGAGTTCATCACGACGATCTGCAGGACGAAGATCATGTCGAGTTACTTCGACAATAGATAATCATTTTGCGTAATCAGGTTTATCCCCTGATTCTTAGCCAGTCTTGCAGTAGAGGCCTCCTTCCACCGCAAGACGACCGTACCTGCGTGACTAGGTAAGGCCCACATTCGACATTGTTTGGCAGAGGATTGCGTCCTCCTACGACTCGATTTATAGACCGTAAATTTGATGTAATCAAAACATTATGACGTCGATTGATCATAAACTCAGTTGCAATTCTTTCGTTTACAAAATGTAACTTTCTAATATCAAAATGTTATCACAGATACATGCCATTTCTAAACCCTACGCAATCCAAGCAGTTTTACATGCTTTTCGAATATATCCCTGCGCAGTGCGCAGTGGTTTAGTTAATGGGTCCGCTATCATATTATCAGTGGACAAGTATTCCATAGTGATTATATTGTCTTCTACCATTGATTTAGCATAGAAATATTTCACATAAATATGTTTGGTCCTACTATGGTACTTCGGATTCTTAACTGCCCCAATAGTTGCCTGACTGTCAGAGAACACATTTATAGGTTTACTTCCGACGTCACCACCAAGCAACGCAGTAAGAAGCCTTTTCAGCCGGACTGCTTCCTGTGCATTCTTAGAGAGAGCTACGAATTCCGATTCCATTGTAGACAGCGCGATACAGGTTTGGTTCTTGCTCGTCCATGAAATGGCGGCATTAGCAAGGAGAAATACTCCTCCTGTGGTGGGCTTACGATCATCCGGATCGCCACCATGGTCGGCGTCACTGTAACTGTCAATTCTAACTTCCCGCCCTCATAGCACAGAGCATAGTCGACAGTACCTTTCGGATAACGAATTAGGTGTAACTAATAATTCATTTTACAGTCTTTTAAATGTTGATAGCTAGGATCTGATTGGAAACGTGCTACTAGGCCCACGGCATGACAGATATTCGGTTGGGTGTATTGGACGGTGTATTTCGAAATACAAACCATGCTTGAAATCTTTGCACCCTTCATATGTTCATGCTCTGCCGGGTTCTTGGGGTTGTCACGATTCAACAGTGCGCACCCAAATACCACCGGCGCATCCACGGGTTTTGTCATCCTGTAATCTGAACCAACTTTCAACTGCTCGTTAATATAGGCTTCTTGAGATAGACATAAATCTCGGGTAGCCCGATCTCTGGCAATTTTAATGCCTAAGATGTACGTGACCTCTCCCATGTCTTTCATCTCAAATACAGATGCCAACCAGGACTTTGACTTATTCATGAAACTCATGTCGTTTGCGGCAATGAGTATGTCGTCCACGTACTAGGTTAAGATGACATACTTAGACTCGGAGGTCTTATAATACATGCACAGATTCTTGTGAAAACTCACTAATCCGTTTCCTACGATTTCCTCGTGGAATATGCGGTATCATTGCCGTGACGACTGTATAAGACCATAGAAGGATCTTTTGGAGTTTACAAACTTTACGTTCGTTACTAGGAGTAATTAAACCCTCTGGTTGCTCCATGTAGATCTCTTCCTCCAGGTTTCCGTGGAGGAATGCGGTCTTAACATTCCTTCGATGCAGCTCGTGCTCGAGACTTGCGACCAGGACCATGAATGGCCATAACCGTGGTTTTACGCACAGTCATTGAGTTTCTCTTATCAAAGCCCTCTCCGTGAATCATTGGGTAAGACCTTTTGCAATGAGTCGGGTTCTCCGACTTGTTCCATCAGTGGTGAGCCTTCTTTCAGGGCTCACATTATCCTTATGCCCCTTTGGTTAACAGGTAAATCAACTATAGACTATAATGTCTTTCATTTAGGCGATCTCTCTCATTTATTATTTCTTTCCATTTCCAGTGCTTGCCAACAGTTTGAGCGGGGTTTTCACCTTGCTCAATGGCATACTTTCCTTTGACTCTCGTCTAGGCATTATGAGTCTCACTTATTAGTCTGGTCTATTCTCCCACTCGGAATAACGCTTCTTATCGTAACATCATTTCTATTGGGAATAATCCTCCCACTCAGAACAATTCTTCTTATCGGAGCATCGTCACTGTTGGGAACAACAAAAGTGCTAGAACCTTGACCTATAACTTTCCTATTACAACCTCTTGGTCTCGGGGTTTTACTTCCGAGATGCATTCCTTGATCACTAGGATCTGGAACCAAGTACGGTTGGATCACTCCCACTGGGAACAATGGGTAATATAGGTAGTTGTGTCACTCCTGGTTCAGCAATTTTGACCATCAGGTTCGACTTGATTCGTCCCAACAACAACAGTTATTACTTGTGGTAGGGTTTATTCCTCCCACTGGATTTACTATGAAAATGTTCCCATTCTCATTTACCATGTCATTCACTTGAGTTGCTGGTTCAAATCTCTCCCACTCGAATTAAGTGGGAACTGATTGTCATCGTTATTCTGCTATGTTTTGATCATGACTATGTTGATAGAAACTGTTAATGCATTTGGAAAATTCGCCCTCTTAGTGATGTAATGTCTCATGTTCGACCACGGTACCATTTAATCAAAGCTGGAAACAGGTATTTTCTAGGAGTAACTGGCGTACCCTTGTCCTAAATATGTTTTTACTGCGCAAATTAATGTTGCATGGTGATATGATTTAACTCATTGTTACCTTTCAGCTATGATGGTTACCTACCTTACCGATCTTAATGGAACACATTTTTACATTTATGTGAATCATCTGTCATCATTCCATATGGAATGTCTTATAGAACGACTCCAACGTTATGTAAATATATAAACTATGCTTCTTGAAGTGTGTTATTTAAATTGAATGCCTAGCCTGATTTATCGTTCAATGCGTTTGGAAGGAAAATCGTTTAACCGACTTAATCCTTATTCGTTGCAAAACTTATCTCAGGGATTTATCCCATCTCGAACTGAGCATCTTGGGTTTTCACCCTATGCGTCAGCTGATACTTTTACAAGGTCGTGGTAGCTGATGGGTTCCGATGTAATCGTTAGCCCCGTTAACAGCCAATGGACGGCGAGTAGGTCCAGTGGGCCTCGAGGAAAGCCTGGAAGGCCCAGAGGCCCAGCACGAAGGGTCCCGACTTTAACGGTCCCGATGTATGAGCTGAATGCCCCCGATGAGAAGCCTCTGAGAAGGCCCCGATATGCCTTAGTAAAGGCCCCAATAATAAAGCCCCGCAGAGGTTGGACCTGTCCCGTAGAGACTGAAGGTCCTGGGTGGTAATCTAGAATGAGACAACTCTGGAGTCCCCGACAGGATTCGAGACTTGTGATCAGAGGATAAGACCGAGAAACCCGCCTACTAGATAAGAGTAGTGGGAAGATGGTTAGAATACAGATAATCTCCCCCGAGATACGCAGGGCGTGCCCGAGATACGCGGAAGTACGGGTAAGATACGCGGAGCGTGGGGCGAGATATATGGAATCCCAACCGAGATATACGGAATCATGGCGAGATACACGGAATCATGGGCAAAACTGCCAGGCGTAGTAACAGGTAACTGAGTAACTTCCCCTCCTATATAAAGGAGGAGGTTACCTCAGAAAAGCTAAGCTAGGACGAACTTATACTCTTTTGCTTACCACCCAATGATCACCATACTCATTTAAGCATCGGAGAGGGATTCTGGGTCACCACCCAGGTCATCCCCTTTTGCAGGATTACGCGGAGCCCAGGAGTCCAAGCTTTCCGTCAAGGACGTAACGGAGCTTCGCCCGTGATCCAACATTGGCGCCGTCTGTGGGAATCTTACGAAAAGTCAAGATAGCTTCTACCAAATCAATGGCCGGTGGTGGCAAAAAGAAGCAGGTTCAGGCTGGCAGTTCTCGTCCCGCAGGAACTGTGAATTCCCCGTTGCCGGAACGCGTTGCTGAACAAGGTGAGAACCCTGCTCTTTCCCAGACAGGGGGGCAAGGTGATGGCCATGAAGTCTCAGTTCGAGACGCTGAGACGAACGGGCAGGATGTCCCGCGTAGGGAGGAAGATGAGGCTCCCCCAAACCCAGTGGGCCATGAAAGAGAAGGAGTCCCGCGAAGGGAAGAAGGGTCGTCTTCGAACTCGGAGTTGGCCAAGGCAGTAGCGGAGGCTATGCCCATGTTCTTGGGCGCCATGGAGGCCTTGCTGGATAAGAGAGAGGCCGCCAGGAGAGCGGAGGAGTTGCCTCCGCGAGAAGAATTACCACCACCCCTGCCGAGGGTGGACCCGGAGGAACAGGAGGTTCCGCTTAGGAATAAGGGCAAGGAACCAGCACACCTGGAGAAGTTCGTGGTCGACGGCCCAGGACCAGTGCAGAACAGGAACATTCCCCTGAATGGCCCCATCACCCCCGATCAGGTGGTGAAGATCGTGAGCATCTGCATGGGTGATCAGAAGCAGATGACATCGGAGCTGAGGGATCGGTCCAGCAATCCTTTCGTGCCGCGACTGATCGATACCGTAGCCCCGCCTGGGCTAGGTATTCCGACCATCAAGGAGTACGATGGTGAGGGGGACCCAGTTCGCCATGTGCAGAGGCACGTCCAGGCCTGTATGGGACGAACATCAAACGATGATCTCATATGCTCATTGTTCCCGATAACCCTGGGAGAAAGGGCCATGACTTGGTTCTTCAGCCTCCCTCCAGGAAGCATCACCTGCTGGGCCGATATGCACGATCGCTTCATCAAGCAGTATCAAGGTCGAAGGCGTCTTCTAAAGAGCGTGAGATCCTTGACTCAGGTGGTGCAGAGGCCCGACGAATCGTTGGCATACTACTACCAGCGATTCACTGCCAGTGCCGCGGAGATTGATGAAGAAATTTCGGAGGGTGAGACCATCCGCACTTTCCTGCGGAACTTGAGTGCTCCGTACGGTTCCGACCTAATGCATAGCGTAGCCGCGAAGGCTGTGTGGAGTATGGAGGCCCTGCAGGCGAGGGTGAAACAGCAAATCGACGTCCAGGAGTCGAAGATTGCTGCTGGAGAACTTGATCCCCCGAAGTCGGGAAGAGGAAAGCCCTCGTCCAAGCTGTCGGATGATCGCAAGGGGAGCGACAAGGCGGAAGGAAGTAGGAACCGTGGTCATCCCGATAAAAGAGAAGACAAGCGTCCTCCGAGGAAGGACAACCGAGAGAATCGGGCTGTTCCCATCAATAGCTCGATGACCTCTGTGTTAGCTGTGATGGACAGACAAGGTCTCGCTCGATACCCCCCCGAGGAAAGAAGGCGAATTCCTAGGAGGCCGTCCTGACCGTTACTGTCGCTACCATCGAGCCAATGGTCACGACACTGAGAACTGTCGGGAGCTGAAGAAGGAGATTGAAAAGCTGATCCAGAAGGGAAAGCTGAAAGAGTTCGTCGGGAAGGGGCGGTGCCGATCCCGTTCCAGAAGTCGGTCACGATCCCGTTCCAAGTCCCGCGATCGATCCCCGAAGAAGAAGAAGGTCGAGCATGAGGCCTCGGGTTCAGGTGCCCGTAAGGAGAGGCGCGGATCTATCAACGTCATCCATGGAGGAATGGCGGCGGGAGGAGATACCTCTGCCTCTCGGGAGAACTACGCTTCCCGCATATCGGCCGCGGTGGTGCTAGGAAAAAGGTCCCGGTCGTGGACCCTGAAGGAGGAAATGGTAATTTCTTTCTCGGCGGAGGATCTAGTAGCCGTGGAAAGCCCTCACGACGATGCCTTAGTCGTGACCCTGGACGTGGAAGGATTCGAGATGAAGCGGATCTTGATAGACGGAGGGAGCTCCTCCGATATTCTTTTCATGGACGCTCTGGAAGCCATGGGAAAGATGAAGAAGGACCTGACGCAGGTAGACTTCCCGATGGTGGGATTCTCTGGCTCCACTTCTTACCCGTTGGGAATGATTACCTTACCAGTAGAGTTTGGTAGTGGCTGGAAAATGGAGAGGCGAAACGTGGATTTCGTCGTCGTGGAGTCCGCGGGGGCATACAACGCGATCATCGGGAGGACCACCATCAACCTTCTTATGGCAGTCGCCTCGACGGTCCACCAGAAGATGAAGTTCCCGACTGATAATGGGGTCGGAGTAGTTAAGGGTGACCAGGTGGCATCGCGGAAATGCTACGTTAACGCCACCCGACGGAGAAGGAGGGAAACCATGACTGTCCTTCAGACTGATACTGATCCTCGAGAGGAGTATGGGCGTCCCGCCCCCATGGAGGATTTGAAGGAAGTAGAGATCGATGGACCTCAGAGGAAGGTGAAGATCGGCTCTGCTTTGTCGGAGGAAAGAGCCCGAGAGCTGATCGAGCTCTTGAAGGAGTTTAAGGAGCTGTTTGCATGGTCCCCGAGTGATATGCCAGGAATCAGCCCCGACGTGATAGTGCACGAGCTGAAGATAGACCCCGCAATCAAGCCTATCGCGCAGAGAAGGCGTCCAATGGGCGCGGATAAGAGGATCGCGATCCAGCAGGAGGTGGGCAGACTGCTCGATGCTGGATTCATCAAGGAGCTCCGATTCCAGACTTGGGTGGCTAACCCAGTGCTGGTGCGAAAGAGTAACGGAAAGTGGCGGATGTGTGTCGACTTCCGCGACTTGAACAAAGCCTGCCCGAAGGACTGCTACCCTCTGCCGAGGATCGACCAGCTGGTGGATGCCACATCGGGACATGAGTTGTTGAGCTTCATGGATGCCTATTCCGGGTACAACCAGATCAAGATGGCGAAGGAGGATGCCCCCCACACAGCTTTTTACGCCGACAGCGACGTCTACCACTACGACGTGATGCCCTTCGGATTGATCAATGCCGGAGCAACTTACCAGCGGATGGTGAACAAGTTGTTCGGGGACATGCTGGGGAAAACCATGGAGGCATATGTGGACGATATGCTGGTGAAGTCCCGACAGGCAGGAGACCATGCCCATGAAGTCACGGTACTGACTAATCAGCCCCTGAAACACTTTTTGAACCGACCGGAGGCGTCGGGGAGATTGTTCAAATGGGCCATCGAGCTGACGGAATTCCGCATTCATTTTGCTCCGAGAACCGCTATTAAGGGCCAGGCATTGGCAGATTTCATAGCTGAGTCTACGGCACCCGATCTGGAAGTAACGGGTCCCGCAGAGGGGGCAGCCATGGGGGAAGTCCCGACAACAGAACAGCAGCCAGAACAGCCAAATGAGGAGAATACTTGGGAGATGTACACTGATGGTTCATCGAGTGTAGAAGGCTCGGGGGCAGGATTCATATTGATACCGCCCGGCGGAGGCGAGCCCCTACGATATGCCTTGGCGTTGACATTCAAAGCCACCAACAACGAAGCGGAGTATGAGGCTCTCATCACAGGCTTTAAGATTGCCAAGGGTACGGGGGTCGACCATTTAAAAGTGAAATGCGATGCCAGCTTGATTGTAAACCAAGTCTAGGGGAACTATGAAGCTAAGAGCCCGACAATGAAGAAATATTTGCACGAGGTACAGACTTTGAAGGGAAGCTTCAAAAGCTTTGATATCGAGGCGATCCCGAGGGAAGAGAACGCGGAAGCATATGCCTTGAGCAAGTTTGCCCTGGGAGTGTCCCCCGAGGAGAATCGGAAGGTGCATTTCCTAGAGAAGGTGATTATCTCAAACATTGATCCGGCGGAGATCTGTGCTATTGAGACAGGATCGGAGGAAGAAGAGAAGTCCACTTGGATGACCCCGATGGTTACGTACCTAACTACGGGGGTATTCCCCGATGACGAAGTGGCAGCTGTTAGGTTATGGCGGTTTGCGTACAACTATGCAATGGTGGACAACCAGTTGTAAAAAAAAGGGTACGTAAAGCCTTTTCTAAAATGCGTAGCAGAGCCTGACACAAATCGGATCCTGAGGGAGTTACATGAAGGAGTCGCGGCCTGCCATGAAGGAGCCCGATCTCTTGTAAGGAAGGCATTGAACCTAGGCTACTATTGGCCCTCGATGAACAAAGAAGCGACCGCGATGGTCCGATCCTGTGATGCATGCCAGAGGTACGCCCCAAATATCGTGGCTCCCGCCGCGGACCTAATGCCCATCAGGAGTGCATGGCCCTTCGCGCAATGGGGAATTGACTTGGTGGGACCACTTCCCCAAGCGAGAGGTCAGTGCAAGTACTTACTCGTGGCTATCGACTACTTCTCAAAGTGGATAGAGGCTAAAGCATTGGCTAGAACGACGGGGCAGCAGGTCCTCAAGTTCCTTCAGACTTAGATCATATCCCGGTACGGGGTCCCGCGAGTGTTGATCAGCGACAACGGCCCTCCGTTCAATGGGGCTCAGTTGAAGGAGTACCTGGAATAACTAAACATTGAGCATCGGACCGCTTCAGTCCGCCACGCTCAGACCAATGGCCAGGTAGAATCAGCCAACAAGATCGTGATGGATGGCTTGAAGAAGAGAGTCTATGCCTTGCAGGGCCATTGGCTGGATGAACTCGAGAATGTGCTATGGGCTGTGAGAACAACACCCAAGCAATCAACAGGAGAAACTCCGTTTGGCCTGGTTTATGGCACGGAGGCAGTCGCTCCCGTGGAGATAGCGGTGGCGTCCCACCGCGCGAAATATTACGAGCCTCTGACGAACGAGGAAATGAGACGTCTGGACTTAGACCTACTCGAGGAAAAGAGGTGGAAGGCTGATGAAGTCCAGGCCCGAATGCGTCTGGCAACAGCCCGATATTATAATCGGCGTGTCAGGTCCCGACAATTCTTCGTGGGAGAACTTGTCTGGCGGAGGAATGAGTTTGTTCATCAAGATCGAATCAACAAGCTGTCACCAAAATGGGAAGGACCTTACAAGATTGTAGGGATGCCAGTGCCCAATGCATACAAGTTAGAGGATCTCGAAGGCAAGACGTTGAAGCATTCCTTCAGTGGCGAACACTTGAAGAAGTATCATGTTTGATATTAAGCCGCCATGAAGGGCGCAAATTGTCTATCAATAAGATCCGATGTAAGCCTATTTTGAGTTATTTATGAATAGAAATTGCCTTCCGATCAAATTGCTTTCAAATTTATTCTAACTGTTAGTAAGAAGTCCTGAGTGACGCGACAAAAGCCTTCCGAGGTACGATGAAAGCCCCGCATGGGATGCGTAAGTCGTCTATATGACGCGGCCAAAAGCCTTAACAGGTACGGACAAAAGCCCTACGGGGTACACGTAAGTCGTCTATATGATGCAACCAAAAGCCTAGGTATGAAAAGGCCCTGATGGGTCCGCGTAAGTCGTCTATATGATGCGGCCAAAAGCCTTAACGGGTATGAAAAAGCCTTAAGAGGTCCGCGTAAGTCGTCTATATGATGCGGCAAAAAGCCTTAAAGGGTACGATTAAGCCGTCCGGTAGAGACGCAATGAAAGCCCTAAGGGGTATGAAAATGGCCTTAAAAGGCATGGACGAGAAACCTTAAGTGGTGAAGTCCCGATTTTGGACGAGAAACCTTAAGTGGTGAAGTCCCGATTTTGGACAAGAAGCCTTAAGTGGTGAAGTCCTGGTTTTGGACGAGAAACCTTAAGTGGTGAAGTCCCGATTTTGGACAAGAAGCCTTAAGTGGTGAAGTCCTGGTTTTGGACGAGAAGCCTTAAGTGGTAAAGTCCCGATTGGACGAGAAGCCTTAAGTGGTAAGGTCCCGAGTTGAGCGTCAGAAGGACGTATGAAGTCATCTTAAATGGTGCATTGGAACGTTCTGAGTAACGAATTGTAAGCCGCTTTAGATAAAGTGCAAATGAATATCGATGCCAAAACAGATGAAAGAGATTCCTTAGATAAAGGTTCGAAGGCCAAAAAGGGGTCCGATACAAAGGATAAACAAGAAATAAAGGAGAAAAGCAACAAGGACTAAAAGATGTAAGCATTAAACTTGGTCCTTGTTGGAAGATGGATCCTCAGCAGCGTCGGAGGGAGCAAGGTTTGGAGGGGCTTGGGCAGAAGGCTCCGCAGTTGGCGGAGTCGGGTCCACGGCAGCAGCCTCTTCACTCTCCGCGGGGAGGTTGAAGTACTTCTCCTCGACGGGGGCAAGAGTCTCGGACTTCTTGAAGTCAATGGAATCCGCATAGGCTGTGTAGAGTTCCTCGACGGCGTTGAACAAAACGTCCTCCACCTCGGACTTGCAAAACTCCACAGCAGCCAGCTTGAATTCTTCGGAGTTCCGATACTCCCCGCGACCCTCCTCGCGGCCTTGCTGGAAACCTTCCTCGCGGCCCTGCAGGCGGCCTTCCTCGAGGCCCTGAGCCTTGGCCTCAGCTATCTTGGCAGAGAACTCAGCCCTCTCCGCCTCAAACTTCGCCTTGGCCTCCGCGAGGAGATCCGCGAAGACGTTTTTCTCATGAACGAGCTGCTTCTTCTCCGCCTCGTTCCGCTGCTGGTCCGCTTGGACCATCTTCCGCTCCCGACGCATGACAGCCTCATGATCGTGAACCTTCTTGAGCAGGTTGGAGGACAAATCATCGAGGAGGGCCTTCTCCCTGGCCATCTTGTTCTTGGCCGCTACAGCCTCGTCGAGTTCCACCTGGAGCTTGGCTAAAGCATCAGGGTTCGACTGGGCCTCCGCCGCCTCCAAAGCACCCTTCAGGGCCAAGATAAGGCCGAAGCAGCGCTGTTGGTTCGCGGTGTCCTAAAAGAGGGAAAGGAAAAGATCAAGACATAAGCAATCGAAGATAAGAGTAATGAAGAAAACGAAACAAGGATAGAAGTTTCACCTCCATCCGACGAATGGCCATGTCGCGGATCTCCTCCTCAAGGTCCTCCCGCGCAAAGGACAGGGGCCGCCTCAAGGCTGGAGGAACGCACCCCGCCAGCAGATGCAGGGCCAGCCCAGGATCAAGCTCTCCCCGTCGAAGTGAAACCCCTCGGAGGGACTCGATTGGGTTCCAAGGCATCATCCCCTCATCGGGGGTGAAAACCTTGTAAAGGTTTTCATCCACGGGGAGAGGGGGGATGACCCCGGAACTTTCAGCAGGATGAGCCACCTCCGCTGGCGGCTCAGGAGTTGGAGTGTGAAGAACAGGAGGAGGACTCTGGGACACGTCCCTAACAGCGGGCCTCACGCTCCTGGACCCCGACCTGCCGCGAGGAAGCAGGCCCCCCTCTTCAGGCTCCTCGACAGAAGGAGAAGCTTCCAAATCGGTCACCTGGCGGAACTGAGCTCTCGCCGGGGCGTCCTCCACCATCAGTTCTTGCGGAGCTGCAGCCTCCGCTGGAATGATAGCTTCCGTCGGGGTAGGAGTCTCCAAGGGACCTGCGGTGGCGGGACGAATAAGGTTAGGAAGAGTACCTTCAGGGCACCAGATGATTTGACGATCGAAATGTCTATTCTTCCCAAGGACGTTGTAGTATCCCGCCTCAAGGATGTGGGGAATTTCTCCTCGAAGGATGTACTTGATCTCTTGAACCCGTGTTTTCCGATCAGCGGGGATAAACTCCTTGGGGACTAATTTTTTATATTGTTTAATTGCACGACGAACGCGCTTACCTTCCTCGATGGTGGTGGCCCCGAAGGTCTGATCTATCTCCTCCCGCCTGGCCTTCTTGGCCCCGACTTGCTCGTCGGTAGGAGGAGCAGCAGATAAGGGAGTGGAGGAGGCAGTACCCTTCTTCACCAGTTTGCGCTTCCGCTTGGAGCCACTCTGGACGGCATCAGTCTCGCCCTGCTTCAAAATGAGATGAGTCAACAGAGAAGCCTTCTTGGCTGCAAAGGTAAAGATAAAATAGTTAGAAATATTACCCAGACGACTAAATCTGCAGAAACAGAGTCAAGGAGTCGGACTCCGATAGCAATCAGGTTCCGCTCCTGGAGCTTGTTGGCATCGATGGGTATGAAGTTGTCCCCCCAGCGGTAGAGTTGAACCATCTGGAGGGTGTTGAGGTCATCCTCAGTATAATCTTGGAGCTTGGAGGCAGGATCCGCCACGACCTCCCATCGAGGCCAGGGGACAGAGCTATGCTGGACGAAGAAGTAGTACTTCTTCCAGCCACTGTTGTCGGACCCAGAGTCACGAATCAGCACCCGATCTTTGTGGAACTTCCACGTTTCGCTATCCCAGCCGAAACGTGAAAGTTGCTCCTTGGTCCACTTGGGGAGTCGGGGGGAGAAGGAGCAGACACCAGCTTTGTTGCACTTCATGCCGTAGAAAGTGCGGAACAGCAGAAGACTGTACGTCCATTGCTGGCGGTGACACAAGAGCTGGAAGGCGTTCCACACACGGATGGCGTGTGGAGAGAAGGTACAGGGATGCGTTTTGTAGAAGTTGCACATCTCCACCATATTTCCGCAGAAGGGGAACCGAATCCCCGCGCTTATTTGCCCAGCAGAAACGAACACTTCCCCTGCCCGAGGAGGTGTAATGATGTGCTTCCTCCTAACAGCAGACTGGGGCTCATACGGAAAACGAGGTTCCCAATCGGAGGTGATACACCCCTCTCTAAGGGCAACCTCATAAGTAGCCTCCGAGATCTCATTAATGGCGAACTCAAAGGTAAAGGGAGTCCTAGCCTCAGAACTAGCTTCGTCTAAAACGGTTGCAAGCAAAAGGATTTGAGAAAAGAAGAATAAACAGCAAGCAAATCACGAAGACATAGAAAGAAATTCTTACCAGACATAATTCAATGGTAGAAGAAGTAAGGTAAAGGAAGATCGGAAGGGTTGAAAGCCTTGGATCACTTGAACACCAGGAGGAGCTTGGAGAGGAAGCTTCGAATACAAAGGTGGCTGAAAACGAGAGAGTGCAGAAGAAGTGAATAAGACCAGGGTTTTACCTTTTATAGGCAAAAGGACAATCGGAGGGGACGTAATCTTGACCGTCGAAGACGAAACGATTCGATCACAACCGTTGAAATTATGGGGATGGTACGGAAGAGACAGCTGGATGGGCTTGATCTGCACCGTTGAAGGGGAAACGACACGATCTTAATCACCAAGATCACAGGCACGGAAGGGACGTGTGTGACGTCACAGTTGCTTTTTCAGAAAACAGCAGTCACGCTGGTTTAAACGTCGTTTCCTTATCCCTAGGCATTTAATGCTACAGTAACCGAGAAGCCTCCTTGGATTTGGCAACTGCCCATGGGGCCTGGTGGGCCCAAGGCAATCATAAGTAAGAGACTCTGATATGTAACGATCACACGCAAGGCAAAAACCTCCGACAGTGGTATCAGAGGGTGTGGAAATAAAAGCCTTCGACAAAGAGGCATCAAGAAATGTGAAGGTAAAAGTCCCCGACGGTGGTATCGGGAGGTGCGAAGACAAAGGCCTCCGACGGTGGTATCGGAAGGCATGAAAGCGAAAACCTTCGACAAAGAGGTCAAAAGATCTGGACTGAAAGACATGACGAACTAAAAGTCCCCCATGTCTTGGGGGCAAATGATGGGTTCCGATGTAATCGTTAGCCCCGTTAACAGCCAATGGACGGCGAGTAGGTCCAGTGGGCCTCGAGGAAAGCCTGGAAGGCCCAGAGGCCCAGCACGAAGGGTCCCGACTTTAACGGTCCCGATGTATGAGTTGAATGCCCCCGATGAGAAGCCTCTGAGCAGGCCCCGATATGCCTTAGTAAAGGCCCCAATAATAAAGCCCCGCAGAGGCTGGACCTGTCCCGTAGAGACTGAAGGTCCTGGGTGGTGATCTAGAATGAGACAACTCTGGAGTCCCCGACAGGAGTCGAGACTTGTGATCAGAGGATAAGACCGAGAAACCCGCCTACTAGATAAGAGTAGTGGGAAGATGGTTAGAATACAGATAATCTCCCCCGAGATACGCAGGGCGTGCCCGAGATACGCGGAAGTACGGGTAAGATACGCGGAGCATGGGGCGAGATATATGGAATCCCAATCGAGATATACGGAATCATGGCGAGATACACGGAATCATGGGCAAAACTGCCAGGCGCAGTAACAGGTTACTGAGTAACTTCCCCTCCTATATAAAGGAGGAGGTTACCTCAGAAAAGCTAAGCTAGGACGAACTTATACTCTTTTTCTTACCACCCATTGATCACCATACTCATTTAAGCATCGGAGAGGGATTCTGGGTCACCACCCAGGTCATCCCCTTTTGCAGGATTACGCGGAGCCCAGGAGTCCAAGCTTTCCGTCAAGGACGTAACGGAGCTTCGCCCGTGATCCAACAGTAGCTTGCCAAGCCTACTTCGTACCGTTGTAAATTTTATCAATAAGTTATTTCCGAAGGAATGCAAATGAAAATTCAGCACATCATCATTTAAACACTTCATTATTAAACTCGTACTTTGAAACGACGTGTTCCGTCTTTCAAGGTCCACTTGCGCATAGCGCTGTTCACCGAAGTTTTAACCATTGGTTAAATCGTTTCATTTCTGAATTTAATTCAATTTAATCCAATCGGTTTCAAACATGATCATCATTACAGTTTATTTCATTCAATGGAGTAATAATAAATAAAGAGATACTAAATCTTTCTATCTATCTACGCAGTTGATGTGTATGTTCAGTTCAGTTATCCCGACTGAGATGACGGAGTACGTAAATCGTTTCATTTTATTCGACCACTTTTACCTGGCCGAAATTTAGTTTCGGATCGATCCCTCTCAACCGGGTCGATTAATTTTGGCAAGTAGATCACATTTCGAATCGAACGGAAACTACTTTATTCAATAAATCGAATCTCGAAATAAACAAAATTTTAGTAACTGAAACGAACAATAAATGAAAATGGTAGGGTTCTTGATCTGAAGATTGCGTATTTGATCCATGATTGTCGCATCGATAGTCGAGAACTTTAAGCCATGTTGAACATCACATCTGAGTAAATTCACGAGTGAATCACGTCAAATGATATGTGTCTGTATAAAACATTTTACCGCTTCATACACATGACCTACGAGGCGTACTTGAGACGCACTTTATCAACATGGTTTAACCTACTAGATTATCGTATAAGACCTTTATGGTCCAGTTCGCTCTATAATATGCGGATCATGGTCGACTTCATTCGAACCCAGTATGGTGAGCAGAGAAGGTTTCCCTTTTACTGATGCGGTTACTGTACTTGATTAGGCTCAAGGTCATTCAGTCCTGTCAATATCAGACAACCATATACATCTTTTCCATGTTGACCTTTCATTCTGAAGATCCGATGCAGGTTTTACTCCAACATCCATAAAAAGAGAGAAGACCATCACATTCAACCGAAACATTTCTTTCTTTTGCATCCTTGCTTCCACCGTAGTGGATGCAAAGGAATATCAAGCTGTAACATTTTTTTATCGCTATTGAAGTTTTCTTCAACCCCATTCTACCAAGGTTGAATGTATCACCACATGCGCGTTGAGATCATCAAAGAACCTACTCCTATTCTTGGTGGAACAAATTATTACATTCGTTTCACATTGTCAAAATCATACAGACTACCATATTCATCTGTAGTTGTCCTCTCCACTTTTCGGAATCGTAGTAGAGAGTTCAACACGTACTCTATTTATTCATCATTATTCATACCATCAAGATTGCGAGGAATATCGAATCGCACTAATTCAACCAATTCATACTAACACATCGATGATTATGCAAAAATCAGGAAGACAATGACATTTTGAGAAAGAATTGCATACATCAAATATCCATTGAAAAAGAATCCGGAAGATAGTGATTCCTCAGTCATCTAAACCAACCGACCACTAGTAAACCAATGGAAGATGGTTGTGAAAGAGTTCACACTATCGTCGTCTTCTATCCAATAGATCAGTCTGTTAAAAACGGTTTAAATCGAAAATTACCGGAACGAGAATTTTAAAATAAGCATACCCGATCTTGGCTTTCCCAAGGCCCTTTTTGTTTTGGAAAAAATCATTATGATGAATTCACTCATGCATACACAATTCTACAACCCATGCAAATTATCATATGCTAGTAACATTCATCATTCATACCACATACATGCTTACCCGTCATGCGTCTAATGTTCCAAGGAACTCATGCTTACATTTATAATTATACCTTTAAGTAAATTATCAAACGCAACTACATCCTTAACATTCTAGCATACGTGTCAAACATGTAACATCCACATCAAGCATACATATTTGGTGACTGATTTTCGGTTTTAAAATAATTTTAAACATTAGGGGCTGATTTGCAATTCATGCTTACATTCAATCACGCAAGCTTCTAGACATGAATCCTAAGCATTTTCAACCATCACAGCATGTCTATTCTAGTGCGCATACCATATATTTAACTAGGACTCCGCTCACAACATGTAATATCCATCTAGCTTGACTCGGTCAAGACAACAGTTCTAATCATGTGTAAATATATATTGAATAATAAACAATTGCAATTCAGCCACTAATTTAACCAGTCCCAAAAACATGTATCTCTGAGATCCATCCCCATAATCGAAACAAGGCATAAAGGTTAGCAACCCTATGAGCACTGTGTAGTCCATTTCGAGGTTAAAAAACATTTGGATTTTAAAACTTGACCTCCCTATTTTAATTGACTTGATTTCGGTTTAGAAAACATTGTTCGGTTCAGTAATCCGGTTCGGTCCGGTTCCAAAAAAAAGAAGAAGTAGAAGTAGAAGAACTGATCAGTCTGGTCCAGAAATTTCGGTTCGGTCCGGTCCGGCAAAAAATCTGGTTCGGTTCGGTCCGTTTTTAATTTAAAAATCTGGTTCGGTCCGAAATGGTCCATGAAAATAGGTTCGGTTCGGTTTAACACTCAAAACCGGTTCGGTTAGATCCACTTAATTACCCCGGTCCGACCCAACCCGATTAGGTCGAACCGATTGAGAAAATCCGGTTCGGTTTAATTTCGTCCCTGTTTAACATATTGGACCGGCTTAATAATTAAAATTTGAAAAGTTGGGCCGAAATGTTTACTTGTGACCCAAGTAGGGTTTTAAATGATTGGGGCGTAGCTGCGAGAGCAAAGCTAGAAAAAAGGAATGCTTGAAAGCGGGATACCCATACTTTCTCGTCAATTAAAAATATTAAACTTAGCCACCAAGTTGTTAGCATATGGTGACGTGGCGCCGTAATTGGTAGCCCGTTAATATATGTGGTTACCTAAGATAATTAGGTAAATGTCACATTAGGGCTAATTGGGCCAGACCCAATTCCCATGTGACATGGGAGGCCCAAAATTGGGCCTCCCACCCACATAGGTCGGCCGAAACCCTAGATAGGGAGGGAGGAGGATTTTCTCCTCCTCCCACTATATAAGGAGGTCTTGGGGTCACTCCCAAAACACACCTTGATCAAAACTCCTCTTAAGTTGTGGTTTGAGAGAAACTCCTTTCTCTCTGGCCTAGTTTCGGCCGGCCCCTATAACACCACCATTGGTGTGCCAAATTGCTTTCGAGCATTCAGTCCGAGGTTCTGTCCCCATTGAAGAATCGATCAGCGGCTTTGTTGTGGAGCTACATCGCGTGGGACTTCTTCTAACGAAGAACTTGCACGTGGTTCCGACCGGAGGATCAGAACTCTCTCCACATCGTTCTTGGGCATGAAAGCTAAAAGGTATGTGTACTAATTCCGCTGCGTAGATTAGATTTCTTGCTAGTACACGTTTAGCATTCCGTAGTATTACGTCCCTGTAATCCCAAAATAATATGCATGTTAAACCGATTTAATTTTAAATTCGGAAATTAAAACGATTTCAAAACCACGGTTTAGACCTGGTATAATGCGCATGGCGCAAGTCACCTCGAGAGACGGGACACATCGTTTAAAAGTACAAATTTAATGATGAAGTATTTTATGAATGCTGATTTTTTCGTTTGTAATCCTTTGGATATAACTCATTGATAACTGATGGATATACGCCCAATTTGAACCCGTTGACTTCCAAACCGTTGTATTTTTATCATCCCATTAACATTTGTAAATCGAAACTTCAAACCCGAACACTTTACGAAAACATCAACGGCTCGGACGAGGCCGGAGCGCTCGTCCGGCCGAGGCGAACTCACCTAGGTGAGGTTGGGTGGCCACACCCGACCTCCCCTAGGAGAGATCGGGTCAGCCAACCCGATCTCTCCTAGGAGGGATAGGGTTTGCCAACCCCATCCTCCCTAGGAGGGGTTGGGTGCCCTCACCCAACCCCTACCCTTGGGGGTCGGATTTCTCCTCCCCCCAAGGGTCCCGGCACCATTTTCGGACTCCCACACTCGGTTCACTCCGCCTACCTTCTCCGTATCTTAAGGTCTTAATATTGCGTTTAAAGGTTCATTAATTGTGTTTAAAGGTTAACGATGTCATTAAGCCACCTTAATGACATCGTTGCCTATAAATATCCCACCTTCACAACTCATAAGGGGATCTTGGCAATTTGGATTATTTTGCTCTGACATCTCTCTAGTTTATCTCTCTAAAAACGATACTGACTTAGGCATCGGAGAGGGTTCACCAGGCACCACCCCCCCCCCTCTCTCTGTGTCTGGTACTGCCCCTTCTGCAGGAAGGAAGGAAGGAAGGACGCAAGACAAGGCAGAGCAACCCGAAGACATCAGATCATCTACATCTCCAGTGAGGAACGGGATTTGAGCCAATCATCCTTTGACCCAAATCCCGGAACCTAACACTTGGCGCCGTCTGCGGGCTTCGGACAGAAAGCCTGGCTATAACACGAGCAATGACGAACAGCAGGGTGTCTAGGCACCACCGCCCACCAGGGGGCAATGGGAGAAGGAGAGAGCCTATACCCCCAGGAAGGCAGCCTAACCCTGGGAAGCAGCCAATGCAACCAGAACCACATGAAGTACCACAGCCTCCTCAACAGAACAACCAGGAGGGAGGACCCTCACGCCCAGCTGGGGCTGAGTCCTCCACAGCCTCCACACCTCGGGCAAGAAGGCCACAGAGAGAAAGAGAACAACAGGGAGTGCCGTCCCAGCACACGGCACCCCCTGAGGGGTATTATTATGAGGCGCAACCCCAAGGGTACCCGTATGGGATGCCGGCCCAAAGAGATGGCAACCGCGCCCACACAACATATGCAAGGCCGGCATACACCCAGGGGACACACACTGAAGCTCATGAAGAGGAACAGATCCCAACAGAAGGGCACCACTCGCACCCTCGAGCAGGGCAGCGAGAGGAGCAAAGAAGATACTACCAGGAGCCACCCCCAGAGGAAAGGCAACAATTCGTGCCTCCTAGGCAACAGCAGAACGCAAGGGCTTACACCCCACTGGGGTATGACAGACAAGCAAGACCTCCAAGGAGGCAAGAATTCTATGAAGCACCCCAGCAGGGACACCAAGGATACACCTACAGTCCGTATCAATACGGACAAAGGATCTCGGCGAGTCCTATCTACAACCATGGAGGCTATCAGAGGAATTACACTCCAACACCGATATTGATCACTCCGGAAGAAATAGAGGCAATGATAACCCGGAAGATGAATGAGTCAAGGAAAACCAACTTGCATTGTCTAAGTGACAAAACGAACCACCCTTTCACAAGGGAACTGGAGATGAACAGGGTGCCAGACTCCCTGCACACAGTGCAAATTGCAAAGTACAATGGGAAAGGAGACCCCCTAGAGCATATCCAACAGCATGAGGCCTCCCTATTTGGGAGGACCACTGATGAAAGATACAAGGCACTCCTGTTCCCAAACACCCTATCAGGGGTGGCTTCACACTGGTTCTTCAGCCTACCCTCTGAAAGCATCCACTCATGGGAGCAGCTAAAGGCGAAGTTTCTGCAGAGATATCTAGGGGAGAGGAAACTCCTCAAAGGCACGGGCTCCATCGATGACGTGAAACAAGAATATGATGAATCTTTGGCCAGTTACTACACTAGGTTCAATCAAAATATCGCAGACATCCAGGGCGACATCACTGAGGGTGAGATAATACGAGCCTTTATCAGAAACCTAGGCCGCTTCGGGTCCACACTGGTAGAAAAGATGGCCAAGAAGCCAGCAAGCACCTTAGAGGAGCTTGCAGGAAGAGTCAAAACTCATATAGACCTGGAGAGGCACAGGGCAAGTAAGAAAGCCAAGATTCAAGCAGCCAGGGAAGACAATGCAAAGCCGAACAAAGGCAAACCACCCCAGGCACCTCAGCACACAAGGCAGCAGGAATGGCGTCCGCCCCAGCAAAGAAACCAAATGGGCGAACCACTAAAGCCCAGAGAAATAAACGTCATCAAGTTCGTCCCATTGAACGCCACTCCAGCTACTGTCCTAAAAGAGATGCGGAACCAGAAGCTCTGGTCACCCCCTACAAGGTGGAGAGCCCCAATGGTGGGGAATCACAAGGATAGATGGTGCGACAACCATGAAGCTTACGGGCACGACACGAACGAATGCTTCAGCCTAAAGCTAAGCATCAACAATGCCATCCAAAGGGGAGACCTAAAGCAGTTCGTGGATCATGGGGGCAACAGCATGCAGCTAGGGCCATCACACAGAGACAAGGGCAAAGGCAGAGTAGACTACAACCCTCCACCCAACAAGAGAGGAACCATAAACATGATACACGGAGTAGTAGCGTCAGGTGGCCCAACTGCTAATGCAAGGGAAGTCTATGCATCAAAACTGAGTTCAGTGCCGAGGTGGAGGAAAAGGCCAAGAGAAGGAGAAGAAGTGAAGATTGAATTCTCAGAGAAGGACAAGAGCCACATCGTCTTCCCACATGACGATGCTCTAGTTATCACAATAGACATTGATAATTTTGATGTAAAGAGAATTTTGGTGGATGGGGGCAGCTCGGCTGACCTCCTAAGCTTGAGAGTCCTAGAAGAGATAGGGAAAACCAAGGCAGACATCAAACCAGTCAACTTCCCTCTAGTTGGCTTCTCAGGGGCAACAAGCTACCCATTGGGAATGATAACCCTGCCGGTGACCATGGGCCAAGGATGGACACAGCTGAAGGTGAATGTTAATTTCCTAGTGGTTGAAAGCCTGGGAGCCTACAGTGGGATCCTAGGAAGGACAACCATAAACCCATATGAAATCGTGCCATCCACTGTACACCAGAAGCTGAAGTACATCACTGAGAATGGAGTCGGAGAAGTCCTGGGTGATCAGCGCACCGCAAGGCAGTGCTACGTCAACTCCATGAGACGTGGATCGCACGGGACAGACACAGTGGCTGTGGTCATGGTTGGAGCCAACCAAGATAGAAAGAAGAGGAGAAGGAGGCAAAGGCAGGGAAAGATGAAGAATGGAGTGGTACTCCGTTTGAGCAGGCAGTTTTTTCAAACAGTGCCTAAGAGAAGACACAGGAGCAAGGCTGTGAAGGTGACAGCCATACCTTGGCAGGAGTCAAGGAACTCCATCTTAAGAGGCTTCCGTCACATCGATGATATCAAGCAAATGCCGCAGGAGTCAATATCAAGCTATTTCCAGAGATTCTCCAGTTATGGTGCCAACATGGACATCACAAGAGGAGAAACCGTCAGAGCATTTATTAGAAACATGCATCCAAACTCATTCGAGGCCTATGGAGGGCTCTATGAGATGGTCATGACGAGCACGATGAGGGATCTCAAGGAAAGGCTGGACAAAGCATTTGCAAGGGAAATGGAGCAGCTTGATGAAGTCCTGGAGAAGGAAAGAAAGACTGACACACTGGGAGGAGGTGTAAACTTCACATTCACACCCCTTACAGTGAGCATAGAAGAAATTTTCCACAAGCACCTCAAGCAGGAACTACCCACATGCAGGGAGGAGGGCAAGGCCTTCCTAGGAAGGGATGCACAGGGATGGTGTGAGTACCATGGGACCTGGGGGCATCAAACCAACAAATGCATGGTGCTGAAGATAGAAGTGGAGGAAATGATTCACAAGGGAGGCCTGAAGGAGTACGTGGCAACAGACAAAGTAACCACCCCATATCCTTAGTTTCATATCTAGCACTTTACATGTTCAAGCTTTCCAAGTTTTTAAAACAACTTTTGAGAAGGAGAACTCACGAAGCTCCTCCAACTCTACAACTATCTTTATTTTCCTCCAAAGGGTGTCTTGACCCACCCAAGGCACCCCACATGTACAGAAAACATGAGCACTCTTAAAAGAGTAAGTTTTCCTTCAAAGGCATTTTCCAATGAATGTGGTGATATAATCATGATGTTATCCTTACACAGATATGACTTCAAGTCAACAACAGTCTCGACGCCCCCAGGAGCGTATCTTGAGAGTAGTATTCATACTACGACCTTCGACGCCCCCAAGAGCGTATCTTGAGAGTAGTATCCATACTACGACCTTCGACGCCCCCAAGAGCGTATCTTGAGAGTAGTATTCATACTACGACCCTCGACGCCCCTTAGAGCGTATCTTGAGAGTGGTTTCCAAAAACCACGAACTTCGACGCCCCCAAGAGCGTATCTTGAGAGTAGTGTTCATACTACGAACTTCGACGCCCCCAAGAGCGTATCTTGAGAGTAGTTATTACACTACGACCTTCGACGCACCAAGAGCGTATCTTGAGAGTGGTTTCCAAAAACTACGAATTTCGACGCCCCCAGGAGCGTATCTTGAGGTAGATTTGCAACCTACCAGATTCGACGCCACCAAGAGCGTATCTTGAGGTAGAAAAAACACTACCAGATTCGACGCCCCCAAGAGCGTATCTTGAGGTAGATTTCAAACTACCAGCTTCGACGCCCACCAGGAGCGTATCTTTGGTCTAACCTGAGCCCTCCGGGAGCCTATCCTGTGAAACGTTAAGCGCCCTCCGAGAGCCTGTCTCGTGAACAGTTTTCGACGCCAACCAGAAGCGTATCTTTGGTCTAACCTGCGCCCTCCAGGAGCCTATCCTGTGAAACGTTAAGCGCCCTCCGAGAGCCTGTCTCGCGAACAGTTTCGACGCCAACCAAGAGCGTATCTTTGGTTTAACCTGTGCCCTCCGGGAGCCTATCCTGTGAAACGTTAAGCGCCCTCCGGGAGCCTGTCTCGTGAACAGTTATCGACACCAACCAAGAATATATCTCTGGCCTAACCTGTGCCCTCCGGGAGCCTATCCTGTGAAACGTTAAGTGCCCTCGAGAGCCTGTCTCGCGAATAGTTTCGACGCCAACCAAGAGCGTATCTTTGGTTTAACCTGTGCCCTCCGGGAGCCTATCCTGCGAAACGTTAAGTGCCCTCCGAGAGCCTGTCTCGTGATCAGATTCGACGCCCACCAAGAGCGTATCTTTTGTCTAACAGTACCATGTATACCATTTAAAGGGTATCAGAAGAGATCATGACACCATGCTAAGAAGGATCCAGTGAGAAAGTAATCTCAAAGTAAAGTTATATGAAGAACACATAATGTTTTTTCTTGATGAAATAGCAGGTATGACATGAAGGAAAACACGAAAGAAGGATAAGTAAAGGAAACACATCAAGAGAAGAGTCCATAACCAAAGGGATACATACAAAAGCATGAGAAGCATTAATGTAAAGGCAAGTGAACCACGTAGCCAACAACACAATGCGGCAAAGGAAAGTAACAACAAACACCACCACAATCTCAAAAGACACTCAACCCATTAAAGGGGAGAAGGAGTGTAGTTATATATACAAAGATAGCATGATGTAAACACATCAATCAGAACCTTCGGGAGAGTCACCCTCACCCCCTGAAGCTGAACCACCGGCAGAGATGGATGAAGAGGAGGAGTCTGAGGTACCAATCTCCACTGGTGTAGCATCCACCTGGGCAGGGGCAGGCTCGTCTGCAACAGCAGCCTGACCCCTCAGAACAGCCATGTAGCCAGTGGCGTATGGCCCGAAGTCACCAAGGTCACCAACTGGGAACTGAGGATCAATGCGGAAAATGTGATCAACCAGATACTCACCAAACTGGTTCATCTCCTGAGTGAGACGCGCGCTATAGTCGGCAGTGAAGGCAGAGGAAGCCTTGTACTCAGACACTGCGACGGTCCTCTCCTCTGCCCGGCACTTAGCCTCCAATTTCCGCAACTCCTCATAGTGGAGTGACGCTGCAACCTCAGCCTCCCGGCGTAAACTGCCCACAGTAGTCTCAAGCAAGGACACTTGGTCCCGGAGCTCCTGCATCCTCAAATCAGATAAACGCGCCTTCTCAGCAGCAGTAGCGACCTCCGCCTTGAGAGAGACCTGGCTGTCCTCAAGGGTCTTCTTCTCGTCAGATAACTCGAGCACGAGGGATGACATGTTCACCATGTCAGACATACCCTAACAATTAAAACAAGGGGTGAGTAACCGAAAGACAACCAATATGAAAGTATAATGAAGAAAGCAAGGAACAACTCACAGGCGCATAACGAGAGAGTACACCCTGAACAAAGCGCCGAGTCTCCCCAGGAGACTTGGGCTGAGCAACACGATCGCCAGGGGGGATGGCACCGCGGAGTACACGGACGCCAACCTCAGGAGTCCGCAAAGAGGAGCTGCTATCAAGGTGGAACTCCTTCAAACCAGCGAAAGGAGTCCACTCAGACCCAATAACATCTTCATCAGTAAGACGCGCGAAATCCTTCCGACTTAAAGTCGGAGGCCCACCTACACAAGCGAAGCAAGTCAACGGAAAATATAAACATAGAAGGATCAGTAACAAGGTAGAGATCATACCTGAGGACCGTGCCCTCGGCTGGGGGGCAGGGGAACCACCACCAACAGGTCGCTTCCCTTTGCCAGCTAGGGAAGGCACCTCTTCAACCACCATCTCCTTATCACGAGATAGGGTCGGAGGACGAGCAGTAGGCGAAACAGGGTCCGCAGCTTTCTTCCTCTTAGCAGCCGAGGCCCCGGCCTCAGAATCAGATCTCCGCGGCTTGGACTTGGAAGGTCCAGAATCTCTGCCTACGGAGACGACCCTCTCGGTCACCAAGGGGGAGCGCCCTAGCAATGTAAGAAAAACAAGATAAGAAAAACACAAGTTATACCATAAAGAAGCAAATAGGAGGAAGCATACCAGAGGCCCCAGCCTTCTTCCCAGGCAGGGGGGATTTCTTCAGAGTGGAACTGGAAGGAGCCTTCCTCTTGCTCAGATCAACAGGGGCTCCCTGCACGTTATAGGTTTTTCCATGAAAGCAACCTACAAAGGAAGAGAAGAAGGTAAATAAAGATGGAAAGACCAAGTGACATACCGAACCCCCGGAGTCAGGAGTCAAACTGATCCCGGCCTCGTAAAGATCCGTCTCAGTCACTAAGGACACGGGGCAGTATGACCGAGTCCTGTTGCTCTCGTGAATGATCTTCATAGTCTCTAAATCAACTGAAGAGAACTCCCCGAAAGCAGGCCAACCATCGGACCGATCCTCATTCAAGACCGACCAAGTGACGTATCGATCCGTAATGAAGAAGTAATGCTTAGCCCAGTGACTGGCCGAGTTGTCACTCCGGGCCACAAAGCGGAGAGAGGTATCCCACTCGACCCCACTCAACCCGAAATCAGCAAATCGGGGATCCTTGAAGGTCGGATGGCGAGTTACGAAACTCGCAAACCCCACCTTCGTCTGGTACTGGAACCGGTAGAAACATCGGAACAGAACGAGGGAATACTTCCAGGAGTACCAATGGCACAATACCCGGAAGCCCACCCAGACACGGAGGGCACTGGGGGCAAGGTTCACAGGAGAAATCCTGAAGAACCTGCTCAACTCTATGAGGTCATCACAGTAAGGCAACCTCAACCAAAATCGGATCTGGGAGGGGTACACGGCGACCTTCCCTATAGGAGGCTCCGTCACCGTCTCGCGAGTATTCCCCAAGGAGGGGAGAAAAGGATACAGAGGCTCATCTAGGGGACAGATATCTCCTAGGGTAACGTGCTCATTGTAATCGGACCTAGTGAGATGGTTCTCCGACAGGGTAGCGAGACCTAAGGCAAGGGTAGCAGGAAATCCCAAAGTTCGAATCAAATTTCGACTAACACCCTAATGAAGGTCACGGTACTAAGCAAGCAATAGGAAAGGAAGTAATGCGACCGAAA
Organism: Clarkia xantiana subsp. parviflora; assembly: GCA_036873135.1. Taxonomy (NCBI): domain Eukaryota; kingdom Viridiplantae; phylum Streptophyta; class Magnoliopsida; order Myrtales; family Onagraceae; genus Clarkia; species Clarkia xantiana. The sequence continues at coordinate 18,912,274 of JAPTYO010000001.1, forward strand.
AGGAAGAGAAAAGGAACTCACTCATCCTTCGGAGGATGCGACGCCTCTGTAGAGTCTGTGTGCGCGGACACCACCAGGAATACAGTACCTGCCACGACATGACGAATATCAGGACAAGAAAAATTTCCGAAGAACCGGAAATACTCAGACACCCGACCAACGACAACAACCAAAGATCCAAAGACACCCAGCAAAGATAGTCAACATGAACCAAGGACACCATGACAACCAAATCGAATAATTTTATCCGAGCCTAAAGTCGGGTTTTGGGCAAAATTACCGTTACGCCCTTCAACGAAGATTAACACCAACGGCGGTACGACATCAAATTCAAGACCGGGATAGTCCAATCGGACAAGAAACTATATCCGGACGACCGGCCAAAATTTTTTCGAATCCACAACGGCTACCAACGGCAATCCCACATTCAATCAAACATCGGCAATCAAACATCGGCAATCAAGCATCGGCAATCAAGTATCAACGATTCAAAAATCAACGCTTGACACAATAACGGAAAGGAAAAGAATGGACCTTCGGAAAACCCGACCCGATGTGATAAACGGGCCCGGAGTTCGAATTTGGAGACCGCCGGAAATCAGGTCCTCGCCGGAGGTCGGACCCCGTCGTTGCCGGAACTGATTTCAGTCGCCCCACCGTCGCCGGAAGCCGCCCAAGGTCACACCGGAGCTGCTTCGTATCGCCGTCGACGATCCCCGCCGGACGTGGTGCTGTCGTCGTCAGAGGTAGGCTCGCCGTCGACCACCGCCGTCCGTCCAATGTCGCGCCGCCGTCGCCAATCGAGCCTCCAGTCGTCTCCGCGTCGCCGCTGGCCGCCGTCCGACTGAGACCACGTCGCCGCCTTCGACTGGGCTCCCTCCTGTCGCCGGTCCCGGCTGAGCTGCTGGCCGGATTTTTGCCCTTTGGTGAAAATTTCGGCCGGCCCTTACCTTGGGGGTGCTCTCAATTTTTTCTTGCTCTCCAAGGGTGAGTGAAGAGGGAAGATGGTGGCTATGGTGACTCCCTAAGGTATTTTTCTAACTCTCCTCTATATTGAAAAGATGATAGGGTTTTTTAAAGGGTTTTAATCACCACCCTCCATCTATCTTTAAATGAGATCTAAGGGCCAAGGAAAAACCATCATTTTTATCCCTTTCAACTATGGCTAAGTATATCTCCATACTTAGAAAAATTATCAAGTTAAGTTTATTCTTGAACATTCCATACTTAGGAAAATTTTTTGGCCAAAATTAAATTTTTCCTCACTTAGATAGAATCCCGACACGAATTGGAAGCGTAGGTTACTTAGTTGCATTTGTATTACGCCCCTATGCGAGTGTGAATTTTTTAAGTATACGCCGGTAGCAAAGATAGATTTATTACTCCCACCTCAGACGGACGCGTGCTTAGGCACACGTCCGCGCTACTCTAACGTTTACAACTCCTCTATCTCATAAGGCAGGGGGCAGGGTCGGAGACATGCATCCATGGGTAAGCAAACACTCAGACGAAAGGTAAAAACCTCGGTTTCAAATTGCGCGTATCATACCATCCTGAAATAGAGTCAATCAAGGGTTAAGCCATTGGTTGACTCGGGGGCATGTGATGGATATACGCCCAATTTGAACCCGTTGACTTCCAAACCGTTGTATTTTTATCATCCCATTAACATTTGTAAATCGAAACTTCAAACCCGAACACTTTACGAAAACATCAACGGCTCGGACGAGGCCGGAGCGCTCGTCCGGCCGAGGCGAACTCACCTAGGTGAGGTTGGGTGGCCACACCCGACCTCCCCTAGGAGAGATCGGGTCAGCCAACCCGATCTCTCCTAGGGGAGATCGGGTGGACCAACCCGATCTCTCCTAGGAGAGATCGGGTCGGCCAACCCGATCTCTCCTAGGAGGGATGGGGTTGGCCAACCCCATCCTCCCTAGGAGGGGTTGGGTGCCCTCACCCAACCCCTACCCTTGGGGGTCGGATTTCTCCTCCCCCCATGGGTCCCGGCACCATTTTCGGACTCCCATACTCGGTTCACTCCGCCTACCTTCTCCGTATCTTAAGGTCTTAATATTGCGTTTAAAGGTTCATTAATTGTGTTTAAAGGTTAACGATGTCATTAAGCCACCTTAATGACATCGTTGCCTATAAATATCCCACCTTCACAACTCATAAGGGGATCTTGGCAATTTGGATTATTTTGCTCTGACATCTCTCTAGTTTATCTCTCTAAAAACGATATTGACTTAGGCATCGGAGAGGGTTCACCAGGCACCACCCCCCCCCCCCTCTCTGTGTCTGGTACTGCCCCTTCTGCAGGAAGGAAGGAAGGAAGGACGCAAGACAAGGCAGAGCAACCCGAAGACATCAGATCATCTACATCTCCAGTGAGGAACGGGATTTGAGCCAATCATCCTTTGACCCAAATCCCGGAACCTAACAATAACTATTTAGATTAAAAGTGTGCTTCAAGGCTACTGTAATCTAATAAGAAAATCAACTATGGCATTAAAGCGAGTTCTTAAATGCATAGTCCATGATGGGTTTCGACATAGCCGTTAGGCCCATTGACGATGAGTAAACGGCGAGATAGGCCCATTGGGCTCTGAAAGAGGCCTGGAGGGCCAATACGGGAAGTCCCGACAAGGTCGGTCCCGACACAGGAGCTTGACGCTCCCGATGATATGCCTTTGAGTAGGCCCCGATGGTATGCCTTTGAGTAGGCCCCGACGATATGCCTTTAAGTAGGCCCCGATACGGAATCCCTGAGAATATTGGCCCTGTCCCAACGACGAGGGGCCCCGAGCGGTGACCAAAGGAGATAACTCTGGAGTCCCCGACATCCGTCGGGACTTGCCACCAGAGGATGAGGCCGAGAAACACGCTCACTACCAGCGTAGTGGGAAAGTGGCCTGAAAAGACGGAACGTGGGCTAATGGGCCGAGATACGCGGAACGTGGCAGTTGCTCATCAGGTAACTGAGGTAACTCCTCCCCTATATAAAGGAAGGAGTTACCTCAGGATGATTACGTTGACTTACATACTGATTTTTGCTTACCAGTGATCGAGATACTCATTTAAGCATCAGAGAGGGATTCTGGGTCACCGCCCGGTCTATCCCCTTCTTGCAGGATTACTTGGAGCGAAGGAGTTCGGACTTCCGTCAAGAACGTACCGGAGTTCCAACCGTGATCCAACATTGGCGCCGTCTGTGGGAACGAAGCAAAAAGCAAATATGACTTCTACCCGTTCGATGGCTGGCAAGCAGAAAAAGCAAGGACAATCCGGTGGTTCCCGCCGCCCTGCTGGAACTCTGAATTCAGGGCCGCCGGAGCGCACAGTTGATCGGAATGATCCTCCCCCTGCTGTTTCTCAAACAGGGGGGCATCATGATGGTCGTGAAGATTCCCTTCGAAACTCGTCGGAGAGCCGGGAAGAGATCCCAAGGAGGGACCAGGATGCACCTGCAAAGCCGGACGTGGCAAGGGCTGTGATGGATGCTATGCCCGTACTTTTGGAAGCTATGGAGGCTCTCTTGGACCGGAGAGAAGCCGCCAAGAAGAAGGAGGAGGAGTTGCCTCCGCCTCCGCCGATGGAAAATCGGGACGGGCAGGAGGCTCAACCCGAACCCCAGGCAAGAGCAAGGAGCCTGCTCTATCGGAGAAGTTCGTGGTCGATGGGCCTTGTTAGGTTCCAAGTCTAGGGTCAATGGGCGGTCGACCTAAGTCTCGTTCCTCACTGGAGATGTTGCGGATTCGGTGCTCTTGGGTTGTGTCGTCTTAGCCCGTGTCTTTCCGTTCTTCACTTCGCTTCTCTTCTCGCTCTACAAGAGGGGCAATACCAAGCACAGAGGAGGGGGGGTGGTGCCTGATGAACCCTCTCCGATGCCTAAGTCAGTACGGTGTTTGTAGAGAGATAAAGCTAGAGAGATGTCAGAGCTAAATTATGCAACTTGCCAAGATGATCAAATGAATAGTGAAAGAGTTGTATTTATAGGCAACGGTGTCATTAAGGTGGCTTAATGACATCGTTAACCTTTAAACATAGTTAATTATCCTTTAAACACGTAATTAAGACCTTAGGGTACGGAGAAGGTTGGCGGAAATAAACCGAGTATGGGAGTCTAAAAACGGTGTCGGGGCCCTTGGGGGGAGGAAAATCCGACCCCCAAGGGTAGGGGTTGGGTGTGGCCACCCAACCCCTCCTAGGGGAGATCGGGTTGGCTGACCCGATCTCCCCTATGGGAGGTCGGGTGTGGCCACCCGACCTCACCTAGGTGAGTCTAACTTGGCCCGGACGAGTATTTCGGCCTCGTCCGGACCGTTGGTGTTTTCGCGGGGTGTTCGGGTTGAAGTTTCGATTTACAATCATTAACGGGGTGATCAAAATGAAATGATTCGGAAGTCAACGGGTTCGAATTGGGTGTATATCCATCACATGCCCCCGAGTCAACCAATGGCCTGACCCTTGATTGACTATATTTTAGGATGGTATGACACGCGCAATTTGAAACCGGGATTTTACCTTTTGTCGGAATACTTACTCACTCATGGATGTGTGTCTCTGACTCTGCCCCCTGCCTTATAAGATGGAGGAATTGCAAACGTCAGAATAGCACGGACACGCGTCCAAGCACGTGTCCGTCTGAGATGGAAATAATAAATCTGTCCCCACCATGGGTGTATATTTGAAAAATACACACACGCATGGGGATGCAATATGAATACAGTTAAACGGATCCACGCTTCAATTTCATGTCGGGATTTGTCTAAGTGGAGAAAATTTTAATTTTGGTCTAAAATTTTTCTAAGTATGGGATGCTTAAAAATATACCCATAGAATATTAACTGTGGTAGGTGTGAGTTTAACCACGGTTAATGGGAACTAGGGGTATCAGTTTTTTAAATCTGACCCTTGAATTTTTCCTTCCTAAAAATCAACGGTGTCGATTTGGCGATTTTAGAAAAAACCCTATTCTCTTGTACTATAAAAGGGGGTAAGTGATTACCTCATTCTCGTTGTCCTTTTTTCTTTTCCTTTTCTTTTAGGCGGTTATGATCCTTGGCTAGATTCGTTTCTTGGGACGCGTGTCGTTTTGAGGTACGTGTCTTTTGCTTTGTGTAAGCATTGCTTTTGGGAGACGTAATCCCGCCTCTCCCTCGATTGTTTCTTTACTTGTCTCATCTTTGATTTGTGGGTCTTCATGGTGATATAGTCCTGTTTGGTTCATCCTTTTTTCATCTTTTTGCCCCCGTGTTCCTACTTGCTGGCGCGTGGGGTCTTTTATACTGGGATTATGACTATCTCCCCTTGCCCCCTGCCTCTGCTTGTTGGCAAGTGGGGTCTCTCTATGCTGGGGGTTATGGCTATCTCCCCTTGCCCCCTGCCTCTGCTTGTTGGCAAGTGGGGTCTCTCTATGCTGGGGGTTATGACTATCCCCCTTGCCCCCTGCCTCTGCTTGTTGGCCTGCGGGGTCTTCCCATGTCATCTTTCTATTCTTACCTTTTGACTTTGTATTCGTCGTTTTAGGGGAATGAGTTTTATCTTGTGTCCATTGTCCGCTTTCTGTTTTCCTTGGGCTAAGCTTGCGTTTTTTCGATCAGCAGATCTCCCCGGTGATTAATGAGGAGTAAGAGGCCAGTATGGGTGGGAGTAGTTAACTCCAGGACCGGACCTTCGATTGCAAAAAGATCGGTTTTTTATGGTGCGGGGAGGTGTCCTCTAATTGGAGGTAAGGGCGGTGATGATGTTAGGGTACCATCTTCTTTCTATATTGATGCCCCCCAATCGAGGGTCCGGGAGCCATCTTTTCCTTCTTCCTTGTTTGGTAAGTCCTCGAATGTCTGAGTTTCCTTAGTGTATATTGGTGTTTATTCCGTATCTTGCTGTAGGTAGACTTCGTCTTCCACGTCTTAGTCGAAAGGAACTGTCTCGTCCTCCTGTTGATGGAATTGTTGGGTCTGAGTGGGCGCCTTACTATGGGCGTGGGGCTCGTTTTGACAATCAATCTTCTTTACAAACTCCTGAGGTTGGAGTTCGTGTTCTGCAGTCTGCTGTTCCTCCTGCCGATCGTGTGCCCCCTTCTAAAGGGTCGGAGGCAACTTATGAATTGGCTCGTGATGTGTTGGCTCGCTATGCTTCTGTAACTTTTCTTAACCGTGTTTACCCTTTAGGACATCTCATTTTTGCTTTATCTGTCTCATCTTTTGTTTTTGTCGCAGGGTATTGCCGACCTTGTTAACTTGTCCACCCTTGTTATTGATCTTGCTGAGGAGAAAAAGGTGCACGAGGACACTTGTGTCTCCCTTAACTCCAAGCTTGTTAGTTGTTTGGAGCATAGTCGTATCACAGATTTGCAGTGCCGAGATTTGGAGAGTCGTATTGCCCTTCTTAAAGAAGAGATTGAAACCTTAAGACAAAAGTCTTATCGCGATGAAATACTTTGGGCTGCTGAGTTGGTGTCCCTTGAGGAGATGTTTCGTGTGGAGGAGAAAGGGTGTGCTATTGCTGAGTATAAGGCTTCTTCCTCTTATCAGGCTGCTATCGATGTTCGCTGCTCTGTGGCTAAACGTATTTCTTTAAAGGCGATTCTCGAGCGTATGTACATGATTGCTCCTGACTTTCCTTTTTCTCAGCTTGGTGATTTTTCTGACTTCGCTGTTAGGCATATTGCTAAGATGAGGAAGTAGTACACCTATCTCTTGTGGTGGTCTCGCGAGTTTGTGACATGAGGTTCTTCTTGTGGTGTCTTCTTACTACTGCTTTTGTTTGTGGGTTGCGGTTGTCTTTAGAGTTTGAAACTCCAACTTTCCTAGTTTTTCCATCTTTGTTTGATACACTTGTCTTTACTCATGGTATATATGGCAGGGTGATTATCTCTCTTCTCATGATAACTCCCTGTGCCTTAGTGTGTAGTTCTTTGGTTATGGACCCTTCCTTTGTGTGTTTCCTTTACTTATCCTTCTTTTGTGCTTTCCTTCATGCCATACCTGCTATCTCATCAAGAAAAAACATTATGTGTTCTTCATACAACTTTGCTTTGAAATTACTTTCTCATGGGATCCTTCTTGGTATGGTGCAATGATCTCTTCTGATACCCTTTGAATGGTATGTATGGTACTGCTAGACCAAAGATGCGCTCTTGGCGGGCGTTGAATACTGTTCACGAGATACGCTCCCGGAGGGCACCAGTAGTTAGACCAAAGATACGCTCTTGGTGGGCGTCGAAACTGTTCACGAGACTGGCTCTCGGAGGGCACTTAACGTTTCACAGGATAGGCTCCCGGAGGGCACAAGTTAGACCAAAGATACGCTCCTGGTGGGCGTCGAAATCTGTTCACGAGACTGGCTCTCGGAAGGCACTTAATGTTTCACAGGATAGGCTCCCGGAGGGCACAAGTTAGACCAAAGATACGCTCCTGGTGGGCGTCGAAATCTGTTCACGAGACTGGCTCTCGGAGGGCACTTAACGCTTCACAGGATAGGCTCCCGGAGGGCACAAGTTAGACCAAAGATACGCTCCTGGTGGGCGTCGAAATCTGTTCACGAGACTGGCTCTCGGAGGGCACTTAACGTTTCACAGGATAGGCTCCCGGAGGGCACAAGTTAGACCAAAGATACGCTCCTGGTGGGCGTCGAAGCTGGTAGTTTGAAATCTACCTCAAGATACGCTCTTGGGGGCGTCGAATCTGGTAGTTTGAAATCTACCTCAAGATACGCTCTTGGGGGTGTCGAATCTGGTAGTTTGAAATCTACCTCAAGATACGCTCCTGGGGGCGTCGAAGGTCGTAGTTTTAGAAACTACTCTCAAGATACGCTCTTGGGGGCGTCGAAATTCGTAGTTTTTGGAAACCACTCTCAAGATACGCTCTTGGTGCGTCGAAGGCCGTAGTATAGAAAATACTCTCAAGATACGCTCTTGGGGGCGTCGAAGGTTGTAGTATGAACACTACTCTCAAGATACGCTCTTGGGGGCGTCGAAGGTCGTAGTATGAAAACTACTCTCAAGATACGCTCTTGGGGGCGTCGAAGGTCGTAGTGTAAAAACTACTCTCAAGATACGCTCTTGGGGGCGTTGAATCTGTTCGCGGGATAGGCTCCCGGAGGGCACGGGGTTCGTAGTTTTTAGAACTACTCTCAAGATACGCTCTTGGTGGCGTTGAAGGTTTTGTTGACTTGATGTCATATCTGTGTAAGGATAACTCAATGATTGTATCACCTCCTTCTTTAAAAAATACTTTTGAGTAACTTCTACTTCATTAGGAGCATTCAAGCCTTTATGTACACATGGGATGCCTTGGGTGGATCAAGGCACCCATTGGAGGAAATCATGATAGTTGTAGAGTTGGAGTAACTTCTTGAGTTCTCCTTCTCAAAAGTTGTTTTGGAAAACTTAAACAATTATATGTAATGACTTGAAATAACTTCAAGGATATGGTCTTTTGCTTGTGCTTTCTTCTTAGACGTAGTACTTCTTTAGGTGTTCCCCACTGAAGGTGTTTGTGGAGATATACCCATCCCCATCCTCGAGGCGGTAAGCATTTGCGTATGGAACTGATGCTATCTTATATGGCCCTTCCCACTTTGGAGAAAATTTTCTGACTTGGTCTAAGTGTGAGAATTCGTTCTTCCTGAGCACTAGTTCTCCTATGTGGAATTGCCTTTCCTTGACTTGGCGGTTGTAATATCTTGCGGATACTAGGCGCATTCGAGCCTGTGCTTCTTCTGAATTCCATCTTTTATCCTCCACCAGTTCTAAGTCTAAGAGCCTTGCTTTGTTGTTCTCATGCTCTTCAAAGTACGTGGTTCTTAGTGATGATACCGCCATCTCTACTGGTGCCACCGCTTCGGTCCCGTATACTAGGCCAAATGGTGTTTCTCCTGTGGCTATCTTTGGTGTTGTCCGCACTGCCCATAGAACATTTTCCAGCTCATCTACCCAACTTCCCTTGGTAGCATGGAGTCGTTTCTTTAGGCCGTCTAGCACTATTTTATTTGCCGACTCTACTTGTCCGTTCGTCTGAGGGTGCTTTACTGATGCGAAGCGGTGCTCTATATTCAGCCTTTCGCAATACCATTGCAGTTTCTTGCTCTTGAATTGTGGGCCATTATCACTTATTATTGCCTTTGGGACTCCGTACCTCGAGGCAATGTGAGATTGAATGAAGTTAACGACTTGCTCGTCTGTTGTCTTTCCCATTGCCTTTGCTTCTATCCACTTGGAGAAGTAGTCTATTGCTACTATTATGCAAGTTTTCTGCCCTTTTGTTCTTGGTAGGGGGCCTATCAGATCGATCCCCCACTATGCGAATGGCCAAGCTCCTGAGATGGAACTTAGCTTTGCTGCTGGGGCTGTTATATTTCTGGAGTACCTTTGGCAGTGATCACATTTTTGCACCAAGTCTGCTGCTTCTTTGCTCATTGATGGCCAATAGTATCCTAGGTTGTAGACCTTCCGGATTATTGATCGTGCTCCTTCATGGCACCCCGCATCTCCTTCATGGAGTTCTGCAAGTATTCTTTCTGTTTCTGGGTATGTTATGCATTTGAGGAAGGGTGTGGAGTACCTTTTCTTGTAGAGTTCATTATCCATCACTGCATAATTTCTAGCCATCCTTTCGATCTTGACTGCCTCTACCTTATCCTTTGGGAGTTTTCCTTCCATGATGTATTGACGCATTGGGGTCATCCAGGCTTCTGCTTCATCTATTACTAGAACCTCCATTTGTTCTATCACTGATTGCATTCTTTGTTCTACAAAGTGAACCTCTTTGCCTGCTTCCACCCCTAGGGCTAGTTTACTTAAGGTGTCTGCCTCTTGGTTTTGTTCTCTTGGGACTGACTCAATGCCGAAGCTTTGGAAGCTCTTTATTAGGTCCCTGGCTTGCTGCAAGTACCTCTGCATGTTTCCATACTTTGCAGTGTAGATTCCTTTCACTTGATTGACAACTAGTTGAGAATCGAATTTAACTCTTAGGTGCTTTGACCCTACTCCTTTGGCTATTCTCAGGCCTGTTATCAGTGCTTCGTATTCAGCCTCATTGTTCGTTGCCTTAAAGGTAAGTGCCATGGCATAGCGCAGAGGTGTATCGCTATTTGGTGGGTATAGTAGGAGGCCTGCACCTGAACCTCCCCCGTTGGATGACCCATCGGTATGCATCTCCCATAACTCTTCTGGTTGTTTTTCCTGACTACTACTCGCCTCGCTTGTAGTTTTGATTTCTCCCAAGTCTTCATCTGGATTAATTCCGGTGAATTCGGCAATGAAATCTGCTAGAGCCTGGCCCTTTATAGCTGTTCTAGGGGCAAAGTGAATACGAAACTCACTTAGCTCAATTGCCCATTTGGTCAGTCTTCCCGATGTGTCTGGTCTTTGGAGGAGGTGTTTCAATGGTTGGTCTGTGAGGACTGTTACCTCGTGCCCATGAAAATATGGTCTCAACTTCCTTGCGGATATAATCAGTGCATAGAGGTACTTTTCTATTGGCAAGTAGTTGATCTCGTACTTTGCCAATGTTTTACTTACGAAGTATACCGGAAATTGTGCAGCGTTTTCTTCTTTTATTAGTACCGAGCTTACTGCCACGTTGCTCACGGAGATGTAGAGGTAGAAGGGCTCCCCTGGCGTAGGCTTTGCTAGGGGTGGTAGTGTCTTTAGATGTTGTTTGAGTTGTTGGAAGGCTTCTTCACATCTTGGTGTCCATTCGAACTTCTTGTTTGCCCTTAGTACCTCAAAGAAGGGTAATGCTTTGTCTCCTATTTTGGACAGGAATCTGTTAAGAGCTGCCAATCTCCCATTTAGTCGTTGAACCTCTTTGTGCTTCGTAGGTGACTGCATTTCTTCAATTGCTTGTAGTTTCTCGGGGTTTACCTCTATGCCTCGCTGACTTACCATGAAGCCTAAAAACTTCCCTGATTGTACCCCAAATGCACATTTCTTCGGGTTTAGGCGGACTTGGTATTGCCTCATTCTCTCAAACGTTGAGCGAAGGTTTTCCACATGGTCTTTCTTCTCTTTGGATTTGACGATCATGTCGTCCACGTATGCCTCCATAGTCTTTCCTATCATGTCCCCGAAGATTTTGTTGACCATTCTTTGGTATGTCGCTCCAGCATTTATGAGTCCGAAGGGCATCACCGTGTAATGGTATATCTCGCTATCTGCGTAGAATGCTGTGTGAGGGGCGTCTTCAGGGGCCATTTTTATCTGGTTATATCCTGAGTATGCATCCATGAAGCTCATTAGTTGGTGACCTGATGTTGCATCCACTAACTGATCTATTCTTGGTAGTGGATATGAGTCCTTAGGACATGCTTTGTTTAGGTCGCGATAATCGATGCACATTCTCCAACTTCCTCCCGCCTTCTTTACCAGTACTGGGTTTGCCACCCATGTTTGGAATCTAATCTCCTTGATGAAATTTGCTTTCAATAGCTTTTCCACTTCTTCCTGGATAGCTATCTTTTTGCTTCCTCCCATTGGCCTTACCTTTTGTGTTATTGGTCGCGTTGCCGCGTCTATGTTGAGTTTGTGTGAAATTACTTCTTCTGATATTCCTGGCATATCGCTCGGTGACCAGGCGAACAGATCTTTGTATTCCCTTAGTAAAGCTACTAAGTGCTTTTCTTCTTCCTGAGATAAGGCCGTTCCGATTTTTGCCTTCCTATCGGGCTCTTCTATGAGTATTTCTTTTAATTCCTCCATGGGGGCTGGTCTCCCGTGATATTCTCTTGGGTCCTCATCTATTAGTAGGACCTCTCTTGTTTTCTTCTTCTTGCTTAGTGCGATCCTTGCACATTTCCTTGCTACCTTCTGGTTACCCTTTACTTCTCCTATTCCTTGGCTTGTGGGGAATTTCATTTTCTGATATAGTGTCGATGGTACCATACCCCACTTGTTGATTGTAGTGGTACCCAGGACTCCATTGTATTCCTCCATTTCTTCTGTGATGAAGAAAGGGACATCGATCTTTAACTGCTTCTGGCCTATGCCCAATGTCAAAGGTAGTGTGACTGCCCCCAGTGGGTATGTTGGCTCTCCTGAAAATCCCACCAAGGGGGAGTGAACCTGGTTTATGCTACTTGGCCTTACTCCCAGTATGTTGAGGACTTTCTTGCTAATGATGTTGGGTGAGCTTCCACTGTCTACCAGGATTCTTCCAATGTCCATATCAGTGATCTTCATTGTTATGACTAGGGCATCCTTGTTGTCTGGTAAGACATGCTCCGTGTCTCTTCTTGAAAATTGTATTATATCTTCTCTCTTTCCTTCTACTTGCTCTTCTTTTGGTTTACGGTCATCTAACTGTGCCATATACGCTTCTCTGGCATTCGCTGACTCTCCTCCAGCACCATAACCTCCATGAATGACATATATGTTTGCCATCTGGCCGGTGATAATTAGGCTTTCTATTCGAAACCCACGGACGGCGCCAAGTGTTAGGTTCCAAGTCTAGGGTCAACGGGCGGTCGACCTAAGTCTCGTTCCTCACTGGAGATGTTGCGGATTCGGTGCTCTTGGGTTGTGTCGTCTTAGCCCGTGTCTTTCCGTTCTTCACTTCGCTTCTCTTCTCGCCCTGCAAGAGGGGCAATACCAGGCACAGAGGAGGGGGGGTGGTGCCTGATGAACCCTCTCTGATGCCTAAGTCAGTACGGTGTTTGTAGAGAGATAAAGCTAGAGAGATGTCAGAACTAAATTATGCAACTTGCCAAGATGATCAAATGAATAGTGGAAGAGTTGTATTTATAGGCAACGGTGTCATTAAGGTGTCTTAATGACATCGTTAACCTTTAAACATAGTTAATTATCCTTTAAACACGTAATTAAGACCTTAGGGTACGGAGAAGGTTGGCGGAAATAAACCGAGTATGGGAGTCTAAAAACGGTGTCGGGGCCCTTGGGGGGAGGAAAATCCGACCCCCAAGGGTAGGGGTTGGGTGTGGCCACCCAACCCCTCCTAGGGGAGATCGGGTTGGTCCACCCGATCTCCCCTAGGGGAGATCGGGTTGGTCCACCCGATCTCCCCTAGGGGAGATCGGGTTGGCTGACCCGATCTCCCCTAGGGGAGGTCGGGTGTGGCCACCCGACCTCACCTAGGTGAGTCTAACTTGGCCCGGACGAGTATTTCGGCCTCGTCCGGACTGTTGGTGTTTTCGCGGGGTGTTCGGGTTGAAGTTTCGATTTACAATCATTAACGGGGTGATCAAAATGAAATGATTCGGAAGTCAACGGGTTCAAATTGGGCGTATATCCATCAGGCCTGGGCCGGAGCAACATAGGACCATTCCTCTCAATGGCCCTATCACCCCCGATCAAGTAGTGAAGATCGTGAACATTTGCATGGGAGACCAGAAGAAGATGATGTCGGAACTGAGGGACCGATCCACTCATCCCTTCGTTCCCCGATTGGTGAACACCACTGCCCCGCCAGGGCTGGGCATCCCGACAATCAAGGAGTACGATGGCGAGGGGGATCCAGTCCGCCATGTCCAGAAGCATCTCATGGCTTGTCTAGGCAGAGCCCCGAATGACAACATAGTGTGCGTTTTATTCCCAGGTACACTTGGCGAGAGGGCCCTGACGTGGTTCTTTAGCCTTCCTCCAGGATGCATCTCTAGCTGGAACCAGATGCATGACCGCTTCATCCGGCAGTACCAGGGCCGCCGACGCCTCCTAAAAAGCGCGAGGTCCCTGATTGAGGTGGTACAAAGGCCCGACGAGTCACTGGCGCACTATTACCAGAGGTACACTGCTAGCGTGGCCGAGATTGATAAGGAGATGTCGGAGGGAGAAACCATCCGCACCTTCATTCGGAACCTCACATCACCATATGGTTCCGACCTGATGCACAGCGTGGCTGAGAAGGCTGTGTGGAACATGGAGGCGCTGCAGAAGAGGGTGAAGCAGCAAATCGACGTGCAGGAGTCGAAAATAGCTGCCGGAGACCTCGCTCCTCCGAAGACGAACAAAGGGAAGCAATCAGATGATCGCAAGAGGAAAGATAAACCCGACAACAGTCGGGGTCGAGGCCGCTCTGATCGGAGGGAAGACGAGCGTCCTTCGAAGTCGGACAAGCGGGAGGACCGTTTCAATCCTTTCATTTGCTCCATGGGTGCTGTGTTAGCAGTGATGGACCGGCAGGGTATCGCCAAGTACCCCCCGAAGAAGGATGGAGAGTTCATGGGAGCCCGCGCCGATCGGTACTGTCGTTTCCATCGCGCTCACGGTCACGACACTGACCATTGTCGGGAACTGAAGAAGGAAATTGAGAAGCTGATCCAGAAGGGAAAGCTCAAAGAATTTGTGGCTGGGCGACGGAGCCGATCCCGTTCCCGATCCCGATCGCGGTCCCGATACCGCGGTCGATCCCCGAAGAAGGATAAGCCAGAGTCTTCCAATGCCCGCAAGGAGAAGCGGGGAACCATTAATGTGATTCATGGAGGACTTGCCGCAGGAGGAGATACCACGGCAGCTCGGGAGGTATATGCTTCTCGGATTCCCATCGTTGTGGTACTGGGCAAGAGGGCCCGAAATTGGACCCCGAAAGAGGAAATGGTGATTCCCTTTTCAGCGGAAGACCTGATAGGTGTGGAGACCCCACACGATGACGCTTTGGTCGTGACCCTGAACGTGGACGGGTACGAGATGAAGCGGATCCTGATTGATGGAGGGAGCTCCTCCGATATTCTGTTCATGGACGCATTGCAGGCCATGGGGAAAACCAAGAAGGACTTGAAGCCTGCGGACTTCCCGATGGTCGGATTTTCTGGCTCTACCTCTTACCCAGTGGGGGTGATCACCCTATCGGTCGAGTTCGGGAGTGGCTGGAAGTCGGAGAAGAGGAACGTAGAGTTCGTGGTGGTCGAGTCTGCGGAGACCTACAACGCCATTATCGGGAGGACGACCATCAACCCGCTGGGGGCAATTGCCTCAACTGTCCATCAGAAACTGAAGTTCCCGACTGACTACGGAATCGGGGAGGTCCAGGGCGATCATATAGCGTCCAAGAGGTGCTATGTCAATGCCACCCGAAGGAGGAATCGGGAGGCTATGACTGTTTTCCGAACTGACGCCGATCCCCGAGAGGAGTTTGGGCGTCCCGCCCCGATGGAAGATTTGAAGGAGGTCGAGATTGACGGACCTCAGAGGAAGGTGAAAATCGGGTCTGCTCTGACCGATGAGACAGCTCGAGAATTGATCGATCTGTTGAAGGAATTCAAGGAGCTGTTCGCCTGGTCCCCGAGTGACATGCCAGGAATCAGCCCCGATGTGATTACTCACGAGCTGAAGATTGACCCCGCGGTCAAGCCGATCACACAGAGAAGGCGCCCGATGGGTGCCGACAAGAAGATTGCGATCCAGCAAGAGGTAGGCAGGCTGCTCGATGCTGGGTTTATCAAGGAGCTCCAATTCCAGACCTGGGTCGCCAACCCAGTCCTGGTGAAGAAGAGCAACGGCAAGTGGCGGATGTGTGTTGACTTCCGCGACCTAAACAAAGCATGCCCGAAGGATTGCTATCCCCTCCCGAGGATCGACCAGCTGGTGGATGCCACATCGGGACACGAGTTGTTAAGCTTCATGGACGCCTACTCTGGCTACAACCAGATCAAAATGTCCAAGGAAGATGCCCCCCACACTGCTTTTTATGCTGATAGCGACATCTATCATTATGATGTTATGCCATTTGGACTGATCAATGCAGGGGCAACTTATCAGAGGATGATGAACAAGCTGTTCGGGGATATGCTGGGGAAAACGATGGAGGCCTACGTGGACAATATGTTGGTAAAGTCCCGACAGGCCAAGGACCATGTTCACAACTTAGCCACAGCGTCCGAGCGGATGAGGCCTCATCAGGTTCGCTTGAACCCGACCAAGTGTGCCTTCGGAGTGCACTCAGGAAAGTTCCTGGGCTTCATGGTGAGCCAGAGAGGAATCGAGGTGAACCCCGAGAAACTAAACGCGATCGAGGAGATGAAGTCTCCGATCAACCATCGGGAGGTACAAGTGCTGAATGGCCGGTTGGCCGCGATGAATCGCTTCCTGTCCAAGGCAAGCGACCGATCCATGCCGTTTTTTGAAGTATTGAGGGCCAACAAGAAGTTTGAGTGGACGGCCAAGTGTGAAGAGGCGTTCCAGGCACTCAAACAGCACCTCCGCACCCTCCCGTCGTTGAGAAGTATCTCTATGTGTTGATTGTTACTGCTCGGAAGCTGAGGCCTTATTTCCACGCGCATGAGATTACCGTTTTGACGAATCAGCCATTAAAGTATTTTTTGAACCGACCTGATGCGTCGGGGAGATTAGTGAAATGGGCAGTAGAGCTTAGTGAGTTCCGCATTCACTTTGCTCCGAGAACGGCTATTAAGGGCCAGGCGTTGGCAGATTTCATAGCAGAGTCTACAGCCCTCGATCTAGAAGAAGCGGGACCTGTAGAGGGGGCAACTATGGAGGTCCCGATAACAGAACAGTCAGAACAGCCCGATAACGAAAATACGTGGGAGATGTATACCGATGGCTCCTCAAATTCAGAAGGATCGGGAGCAGGGTTCGTACTGATACCGCCAGACGGAGGCGAGCCCCTTCGATATGCCTTGGCCTTGACGTTCAGGGCCACCAACAATGAAGCTGAATACGAGGCTCTCATCACAGGCCTCAAGATTGCCAAAGGAACGGGAGTTGGTCACTTAAAGGTGAAGTGCGATGCTAGCCTGATTGTGAACCAAGTTCAGGGGCGATACGAAGCAAAGAGCCCGACGATGGGAAAGTACCTTCGGGAGGTGCAAACCTTGAAGGAGAGTTTCAAGAGCTTCAACATTGAGGCAATCCCGAGGGAAGAAAATGCGGAAGCGGATGCCCTGAGCAAGTTCGCCTTGGGGGCACCCCTCGATGAAAGTCGAAAGGTGCACTTCTTGGAGAAGGTAATCCTGTCAACCACCGATCAATCGGAGGTATGCACCATCGAGACCAGATCAGAGGAGCCTACTTGGATGACCCCGATAGTCGCGTATCTGACTACGGGGGCAGTCCCCGATGATGAATAGCAGCTGGAAAATTACACCGAATCGCGCCCAATTATGTGATGGTGGACAACCAGCTGTACAAAAAGGGGCATTTAACTCCTTACCTGAAATGTGTGGATGAGCCCGATACAAGTCGGATCCTTAGGGAGGTCAACGAAGGATATTTGGCCTGTCACGAAGGCGCCCAATCCATCGTGAGGAAGGTGTTGAACCTGGGTTATTACTGGCCCTCGATGAACAAGGAAGCAACAATGCTAGTCCGATCCTTTGAGGCTTGCCAGAAATACGCCCCGAATATCGTGGCTCCAGCTGCCGACCTGACATCCATCAAGAGTGCTTGGCCCTTCGCACAGTGGGGAATCGACTTGGTGGGACCCCTTCCAGTTGCAAAAGGTCAGTGTCGATATTTAGTCGTGGCTATTGATTATTTTTCGAAATGGATAGAAGCCAAGGCATTGGCCAAGACAACGGGGAACAATATCCTCAAATTCCTCCAAACCCACATCATATCTCGATACGGGATCCCCAAGGTGGTGATCAGCGATAACGGCCCTCCGTTTAACGGGGCCCAGTGGAAGGAGTACTTGGAGGAACTGAAAATCGAGCATCGGACAGCCTCTGTCCATCATGCTCATCGTGATGGATGGCCTGAAGAAGAGAGTCCATGCCTTGAAGGGCAAATGGCTGGACGAGCTGGAAAATGTGCTTTGGGCTGTTAGAACAACACTTAAACGACCAACCGGGGAGACTCCATTTGGCCTTGTTTACGGCACGGAGGCAGTTGCTCCCATTGAAATAGCTGTGGCATCCCATCGGACGAGGTATTACGAACCTCTGTCAAATGATGAAATGAGGCGTCTGAACTTGGACTTGGTCGAAGAGAAGAGGCGGAGTGCCGAGGAGGCCCAGGCCCGGATGCGCTTGGCAACGGCCCGATATTACAATCGACGAGTCAAGTCTCGACAGTTCTTTGTCGGGGAACTGGTCTGGCGTCGGAACGAATTCACCCTTTTGGATCGGATCAACAAGATGTCACCAAAATGGGAAGGACCTTATAAGGTCGTGGGGATGCCAGCTCGAAACGCGTACAAGTTAGAAGACCTCGATGGCAATGTATTGAAGCATTCTTTTAGTGGCGAACACTTGAAGAAATGTCACCAAAATGGGAAGGACCTTATAAGGTCGTGGGGATGCCAGCTCGAAACGCGTACAAGTTGGAAGACCTCGATGACAATGTATTGAAGCATTCTTTTAGTGGCGAACACTTGAAGAAATGTCATACTCGATGTAAAGTCGCCTTAAGTGGTGCACGATGTAAAGTCGCCTTAAGTGGCGCATGATGTAAAGTCGCCTTAAATGGTGCACGATGTAAAGTCGCCTTAAGTGGTGCACGATATAAAGTCGCCTTAAGTGGTGCAAGTTATTAAGACGCCTTAAGTGGTGCAAGTTGTTAAGTCGCCTTAAGTGGTGCACGATGTAAAGTCGCCTTAAGTGGTGCAAGTGGTTAAGTCGCCTTAAGTGGTGCACGATGTAAAGTCGCCTTAAGTGGTGCACGATGTAAAGTCGCCTTAAGTGGTGCACGATGTTAAGTCGCCTTAAGTGGTGCACGATGTTAAGTCGCCTTAAGTGGTGCACGATGTAAAGTCGCCTTAAGTGGTGCACGATGTAAAGTCGCCTTAAGTGGTGCACGATGTAAAGTCGCCTTAAGTGGTGCACGATGTAAAGTCGCCTTAAGTGGTGCACGATGTAAAGTCGCCTTAAGTGGTGCACGATGTAAAGTCGCCTTAAGTGGTGCACGATGTAAAGTCGACTTAAGTGGTGCACGATGTAAAGTCGCCTTAAGTGGTGCACGATGTAAAGTCGCCTTAAGTGGTGCACGATGTAAAGTCGCCTTAAGTGGTGCACGATGTAAAGTCGCCTTAAGTGGTGCACGATGTAAAGTCGCCTTAAGTGGTGCACGATGTAAAGTCGCCTTAAGTGGTGCACGATGTTAAGTCGCCTTAAGTGGTGCACGATGTAAAGTCGCATTAAGTGGTGCACGATGTAAAGTCGCCTTAAGTGGTGCACGATGTAAAGTCGCCTTAAGTGGTGCACGATGTAAAGTCGCCTTAAGTGGTGCAAGTTGTTAAGACGCCTTAAGTGGTGCAAGTTGTTAAGTCGCCTTAAGTGGTGCACGATGTTAAGTCGCCTTAAGTGGTGCACGATGTAAAGTTGCCTTAAGTGGTGCAAGTTATTAAGTCGCCTTCAGTGGTGCGAGTTGTTTATCGAAGTCGCCTTAAGCGGTGCAAGTTGTTAAGTCGCCTTAAGTGGTGCACGATGTAAAGTCGCCTTAAGTGGTGCAAGTTATTAAGTCGCCTTCAGTGGTGCGAGTTGTTTATCGAAGTCGCCTTAAGTGGTGCAAGTTGTTAAGTCGCCTTAAGTGGTGCAAGTTATTAAGTCGCCTTCAGTGGTGCGAGTTGTTTATCGAAGTCGCCTTAAGTGGTGCAATTTGTTAAGTCGCCTTAAGTGGTGCAAGTTATTAAGTCGCCTTCAGTGGTGCTGCGAGTTGTTTATCGAAGTCGCCTTCAGTGGGGCAAGTTGTTTATCGAAGTCGCCTTCGGTGGTGCAAGTTGTTTATCGAAGTCGCCTTCAGAGGTGCAAGTATGATTAAATCGCCTTAAGTGGCGTGGTTTCGCCTTAAGTGGCGTGGTTTCGCCTTAAATGGCACGATTAAATCGCCTTAAGTGGTGTGGGTTAAATGTCTTAAGTGACGCAATCACTTTTAAGTGGTATGATCGAATCGCCTTAAGTGGCGTGGTTAATTCACCTTAGGTGGTGCAGCGATAATCAGAACCAAAGGAATCTGGAAGGTTCGCGACAAAAAGAAATAAAAGCGATTAAGCTTGATCCTTGGCAGCGTCGAGGGGAGCAGGGTCCACAAGGTCTGTGGCAGAAGGCTCCGCAGTAAGAGGATCGGATCCTGGAAGATTGGCCGGGGGAGGATCGGACCCTTGGAGGTCAGCCGGTGAAGAGTCGATTATCGGGGAATCTTGGAGGAGAAGATCTGCTTCAAAAGACTTTCCGAGAAGTCGAAAGCCTCCGATGCCAATATCGGGAGGTCTGGAACTGGAAAACACGACGAACTATAAGTCCCTCATGTCTTGGGGGCAAATGATGGGTTTCGACATAGCCGTTAGGCCCATTGACGACGAGTAAACGGCGAGATAGGCCCATTGGGCTCCGAAAGAGGCCTGGAGGGCCAATACGGGAAGTCCCAACAAGGTCGGTCCCGACACAGGAGCTGGACGCTCCCGATGAATGCCTTTGAGTAGACCCCGATGGTATGCCTTTTAGTAGGCCCCGACGATATGCCTTTAAGTAGGCCCCGATACGGAATCCCTGAGAATATTGGCCCTGTCCCGACGACGAGGGGCCCCGAGCGGTGACCAAAGGAGATAAATCTGGAGTCCCCGACATCCGTCGAGACTTGCCACCAGAGGATGAGGCCGAGAAACACGCCCACTACCATCGTAGTGGGAAAGTGGCCTGAAAAGACGGAACGTGGGCTAATGGGCCGAGATACGCGGAACGTGGCAGTTGCTCATCAGGTAACTGAGGTAACTCCTCCCTTATATAAAGGAAGGAGTTACCTCAGGATGATTACGTTGACTTACATACTGATTTTTGCTTACCAGTGATCGAGATACTCATTTAAGCATCGGAGAGGGATTCTGGGTAACCGCCCGGTCTATCCCCTTCTTGCAGGATTACTTGGAGCGAAGGAGTTCGGACTTCCGTCAAGAACGTACCGGAGTTCCAACCGTGATCCAACAGTCCATAAGATGGATAAGTCTATGAATGAGTTAAACAAACAAAACGAAAAGAAGTAGTCGGTAAAACGACTCTCCCACCATTAGCCTTGAACGAAGAGTTTGGCTAAAAGAATTCATTAAACACCTCAAGAAACATAGTTCAGAATTACATAATGTTAGAGTTGCACATTAATTGTTCCTGCGGGATGAGATTAATTTAACTCACATTAATGTAAAACACTATGTTCTGACAAAATCGGTTAACACGTTACCATAAAAGCTAATGAATGATTCGGGTAAAACCTTATCACAAAGACACATTAATTTGCGCATTAAAACGAGTATTCATTAAGAGTACGCACTACTCGCGAAAAATACGAGTTTTAAAATTAGCTTGGAACAATGGTTTCGTGGATAAACATGACACATTATAAAGATTTGAGGATGAATTTCCAACGCTTTGCAGAACGAAACAAGCTAGTACTGATTGAGTTAACAGATGGTTGATGGAGATTCTCAGGTCCCACTTATTTCGAGTGGGAGAATTGATATAGCATAAGTGATTGATTTGGTAAATGATGATGGAAACTTCTTCATAATAAATCCAGTGAGAGGGCTCACTCCCCCTCACACATAATCATCACTAAATTTCAAAATGCGAATCAAGTCGGACCTGATAATCATGATAATGAACTATTTCAACTACCCAATTTTCCTAGTGGGAGTGGAACAACCAACTCGGTTCCAGATCTTAGTGATCGAAGAATACATCTCGGAGGTAGAATCCCGAGACCGAGAGGTTATTCCAAGTAAGTTCAACCACCACCATTGTTTCCAGTGGGAGTAATGCCTTGATAAGAAGCATTATTCCGAGTGGGGAGTAGCGATCAGACTAAAACATGGGATTAACGTGCCTAGACATAGTCAAAGGCAACAAACTTCTCTCGAGAAGTGTCCCATCAAATAAGATGTGTTACACAATTTGGTGTTCGTTCTTGAACCAGTGACGGTTCAGCAAGCAAATGAAGGACCTCAAAACAAGGGAATGGAGGAAAACAATGGAGGATGAAATTGCCTAAATAAGAATTAATTCGTTTTTAGTCTTTAGTTGATTTATCTGTTAACCACAGAACTAGAAAGTGAAATCTTAGAATTCACTTCTGGTGGAAATTTCAAGTAGTGCAAAACTCGAATAATTGCGAAAGGATAAACCCAATTTCACGGAGTAAACTTTGATAAAGACAGACTCACCGACTATGCGTTACACCATAGTCTGGGTCGTCCTTGCCCATGACTGCAAGTCTCAAACTCGAGCATGCATCAAATGGACATTAGGACCAAACCTCTCCAAGTAAAACTGGAGAAAGAGATCTATATGGAGCAACCGGAGAGTTCCATTACTCCTGGCAAAGAAAGTAAAGTTTGCAAACTCCAAAGATCTATATACGGTCTTAAACGATCGTCTCGGCAATGGTATCGCAGATTCCACGATGAAATCGTCGGATACGGATTCGTGAATCTTCACGAGGATCCTTGCGTATACACCAAGACCTCCGGGTCTAAGTATATCATCATAACACTATACGTGGATGACATACTCATTGCTGCGAACGACATGAGTTTTATGAATAAATCAAAGTCCTGGTTAGCATCAGCATTCGAGATGAAAGACATGGGAGAGGCTACGTACATCTTAGGCATCAAAATTGCCCGAGATCGTGCCACTCGGAGATTATGTCTATCTCAGGAATCATATATCAACAAACTGTTGAAAAGATTCAGAATGCTGGATGCTAAACCCGTGGATACACCGGTTGTGTTCGGGTGCGCGCTATCGAAGCGTGATGGCCCGAAAAACCAGCAGAAGCGTGAACAGATGAAGAATGCAGAGTATCTGAGCATGGTAGGGAGTCTAATGTACGCCATGCTCTGTACTCGGCCAGACATCTGTTACGCTGTGGGCCTAGCAGCAAGATTCCATTCAGATCCTAGTTATCAACATCTAAAGGCCGTAAAACGAATTATCAGATATCTGAAAGGTACTGCCGACTATGTTCTGTGCTATGAGGGCGATCGGCTCGAATTGACTGGTTATAGTGACGCCGACCACGGCGGCGATCCGGATGATCGTAAGTCCACCACAGGAGGAGTTTTCCTCCTTGCTAATGCTGCCATATCATGGGTTAGCAAGAAGCAATCTTGTTTCATCTAATGAATCAGAATTCGTTGCCCTCTCCAAAAACGCACAAGAAGCGGTCTGGCTGAAAAGGCTTCTTACTGCATTAATTGGCACCGACAAGAAGAGTAAACCTGTGAAGCTGTACTCCGACAGTTAGGTGGCCATTGCGGCAGTTAAGAATCCAAAGTACCATAGTAGGACAAAGCACATAGATGTGAAATACAATTATGCTAAATCTGTTCTGGAAGACAACATAATCACTTTATAATACTTGCCTACAGACAATATGGTCGCAGACCCTTTAACTAAGCCGTTACATAGGGAGATTTTTGAAAAGCACGTAAAACTGCTTGGATCACGTAGGGCTTAAACTGTGTGGCTTGTAAAAGTGATAACATTTTGAAATTTGAAATTATGTTTCAATTTGAATAAAGGAATTGCAATTTGAGTCTATGATTTATCGACGTCATAATGATTAACAACATCGGATTTTACGGTCTATAAACTAAGTCGTAGGAAAAAGTAAAATTCTTCCACCAAATTATGTCGAATGTGAACCTTGTCTCGTCACACAGGCACGGTCATCTTGTAAGGAGAGAGGGACCTCTACCATAACAAGATTGGCTAAGAATCAGGGGGGGTAAACCTGATTAAGCAAAACGATAACATTGTCACGCTTAACAGCATGACTTAATCTTCGTTTTGTAAATCACCGAGTTGGACTTTGTCCATCACTATATATCACATTCAAGGCCAGATGAGAGATTCTGCGATAGCATTATTGACATATCCCATCCCTGGTTTTACCAGGTGTGCTATCGACGCGTGTTTCATAACGCGCGTGCCACGTTCGACCACGGGGTCATGCTCGGTTGTGCTAGCTAGAATCCTTGTAATTCAAAGGGCGCATACTTCTTCACCTTGAGCGTGTGATTGATCACGGATGTCTTATGAAGAGGCATCCAAAGTATCATCATGGACTCAGAACTTATACCTAAGGTCTGGCTCAATGCTCGCTTACCGGCGTACGAGCGTAGTGCCAAAGAAAACAGCCAAGTGACCACGTCTTGGAAAGTGGTTGAGTCATATTAAGGGTATAAGCGATGGGGATGGTCAAGTTCACCTTTAATTCACCGACTCTCGTGTTCACTAGGTGGCCGTCAACCGGATATTAGTTGAAGGTTGTGAACACTTGTACAGATGCCCTGGAGAAGTATTCCTTTGTGGAAAACTGGGCAATTGGAAAATTAACAGTTGACCAAGGATACAGTACGGTACACAGTTTTATTTCAAACAGGTTTGGTTCATGAAAGGGAATCAGCGTTCTACGGGCGCTACAATACTCCTAACAGATGAGTAGCACGATGCCCGTCGTATCCGCCGGTCGCACGACAAACCTCGTATGAACTATTCGGAGACGGAGACAACAACTGAAGACTGAAATATTGATGCTATTGGATGACAATACATTAACAGGCACCCTCCCATTCCGGCGAGTGGGAGCTGTTAGCATATGGTGACGTGGCGCCGTAATTGGTAGCCCGTTAATATATGTGGTTACCTAAGATAATTAGGTAAATGTCACATTAGAGCTAATTGGGCAATACCCAATTCTCATGTGACATGGGAGGACCAAAATTGGGCCTCCCACCCACATAGGTCGGCTGAAACCCTAGATAGGGAGGGAGGAGGACTTTCTCCTCCTCCCACTATATAAGGAGGTCTTGGGGTCACTCCCAAAATACACCTTGATCACAACTCCTCTTAAGTTGTGATTTGAAAGAAACTCCTTTCTCTCTGGCCTAGTTTCGGCCGGCCCCTATAACACCACCATTGGTGTGCCAAAATGCTTTCGAGCATTCAGTCCGAGGTTCTGTCCCCGTTGAAGAATCGATCAGCGGCTTTGTTGTGGAGCTACATCGCGTGGGACTTCTTCTAACGAAAAACTTGCACGTGGTTCCGGCCGGAGGATCAGAACTCCCTCCATATCGTTCTTGGGTAGGAAAGCTAAAAGGTATGTGTACTAATTCCGCTGCGTAGATTAGATTTCTTGCTAGTAAACGTTTAGTATTCCGTAGTATTACGTCCCCGTAATCCAACACAAGTAACATTAATTATATAAAATAATTTCCAATATTAATATATATATATATATATATATATATATATATATATTCGGCACACACATAAGCATATATATATATATTTATTGCTAAGATTATATCTTTAAGATTAAATCAATCAACAATTTATATATATATATATATATATATATATATATATATATATATATATATATATATATTTATATGTAAATTCGACACTATACATATTATTTTTTTTTTTTTTATTGTCAATATCTTTAATAAGGAAACAGATATCTGACAATATATTTTATCAATCTTTTAGGTAAATAAATCTATCAATAATATCTTTAAGCCTATTTAAATATTTAGATATGTTGATAGTTATATATTTCTATATATTTTAATGTGAATCTATCCTTATGTTCCTAATTATGGATATATTGTTACCTTAATTAAAAAATTAAAATATGGTAAACAATATAATTTTATATGGTGGCCGAAAATTTATCCCTTTGGTTTCTAAAAATTAAAAAATTTACCTTGTAAATTCATTAGGGTTTCTGCCAAACACAAAAATTAGGAACAAGTGGTCAAATTTTAAGATCAAATTTTAATAAGATCTACAATCCAATGTTTGATTTTGATAAATATCACATTTTTCTTGAAGATCATGAACATCAATTTAACCAAGAACATGAGAATTTCGGACCTATCACATAAACCCTAAAATTCGAAACTTTTTAAAATTTACTTTAAAAATTTCGGTCCAAAATTATAATTTTTAAGAACACCAATTTATCAAAATCATGAAGTTCTAACATAGGCTCTGATACCACTGTTAAATTACGGGGAGTAATCACTACGGAAACACTAAAACACGGTACGTGCATGTAATCAAAATTACGCAGCGGAAGAGTTACACATACCTCAACAGCTTACCGTAGTCCTAGATCCTTTGCACGAGGGAGTTCTCGATCCACCGGACGGAAACCGTATAGGTTCTTGTTAAAGAAGCCCTACGTGGTGTTAGCTCCACATCAAAGCCTCAGATCAATTCTTGACACGGGGACGGATCTTCGGAGTTGCTCGAAAGAAATTTGCCACACCCTTGGTGTAGGTATGGTTCGGCCGAAACTGTGATGTGGGGGGGGGGGGGGGGGTTCTCTCTAAAACACTCTTGTGAGGGAATTATGATTAACCCTAAATATTCCCTAACACCTCTTATTTATAGGAGGAGTAAAATGGACAAAAGTAAAACTTTACCCCACCTAAATATTTCGGCCGGCCTATGTATTGGGGAGACCCGATTTTGGGCCTCCCATGTCAATTGAGATTTGGGTCTAGCCCAATTACCCTAATGTGACATTTACCCAAGTTCATTAGGTAAACTATACATATTATGGGCTACCAATTACGGCGTCCATCACCATATGCTTACATCCACATCAATCATGCATATTTGGCGACTGACTTTTGTTTTTAAAACATTTAAAAATATTAGGGGTTGAATTGAAATTCATACTTACAATTAATCATGCGTGTTTCTAGACATGAATATTAGGCAATCCCAACCATCACAGCATGTCTGTCCTAATACGCAAACCATATATTTAATCAGCGCTCCGCCCCCAACATCCAGCTAGCTTGACGTCTTCAAGGCAACTGTTCTAATAAATATATGTGACAAAAAGTAAACAATTGCAATTCATCATTCTAATTGATCCAGTCCTTAAATAATGCATTTCCGAGATCCACCCTCATAATCGAAACTAGGCATTAATGTTTAATCAAAAATATAAAAGCTTTAAACCTTTGAGCACTGTGTAGACTAATTAAAGTTAAAAAAAACATTTGGATTTTAAAACTTTACCATCCTATTTTATTAATTGACTTGAATTCGATTTTGAAAAATCCGGTTCAGTTAAGTCAATTTCGGTCCGGTTCGGTTCGGTCCTGAAAATCTGGTTCGGTTCGGACCGATTTTATTTTCAAAATATGGTTCGGTCCGAACCGGTCCAATAAAATAGGGTTCGGTTCAATCACTCAAAACCGATTCGGTTTAGGTTCACTTAGTTATCCCGGTTCGACCCAACCCGGCTAGGTCGAACCAATTAAGAAAATCCGGTTTGGTTTTATTCCTATCCGGTTTAGCAAACTGGACCGGCCCATTAATCAGACAAGGGTTGGGCCGAAATAATCTTGTGGGCTAAATAGGGTTTTAAAGTCCACTAAAAACTTAACTTAGCTTCCAAGAATTATTAACTATATAAAATAATTTCCAATATTTATATATATATATATATATATATGTAAATTTCGGTCCAATCATATATATATATATATATATTTATTGTCAATATCTTTAATATGTAAATAAATATACTGACAATATATTTTCTTAATCTTTTAGGTAACTAAATCTATCAATAATATCTTTAATCCCTATAATTTAGCTAGATATATAGTTATATATTTCTATATATTTAATGTGAACCTATCCTTATGTTTCCAATTATAGATATATTGTTACCTTTAATAAAAATTAAAATATGGTAAACAATAATCTTACAAATTTCGGCCGAAACTTTTATCTTGGTGCCTAAGAAATTAAAATTTTTACCTTGTAAATCTCATTAGGGTTCGACCGAAAAACACCAAATTGGAAACAAGTTGTCAAATTTCAAGATCAAATTTTTAATAAGATCTACAATCCAATGTTTGATTTTGATAAAAATCCACTTATTCTTGAAGATCATGAACATCAAATTTTACTAAGAACATCATGAAAATTCCGGCCCTAACAATTGTAAAAATCGGAAATTTTAAATTTTCATTCTTTAAAATTTCGGCCACCACCTTTAAAAATCAAGAACACCAAACTGCGGTGGTTAAAACCAAACTTATTTACTGTGGTGGCTAACACCCGACATAAACTAGAGTAGACGTGTCGCTACACCCCTCTTATAACTCAAACTCGGATCTATATCCGGTTATAACTCTAGCTCAGATCTATATCTGATTACAATGATAAGCGTAAAGGTTCCCCCTCATTTACAACTCAAACGAGCACATCGTTCAGGGTCTAACGACCACAACTAACGTGTTACGCTCTAGCACCAACGGTGCATCTTTATACCAAACTGGGATTCACTTTCTGGCAAACAGGTCATTCACAAGGGCAAATGTCCCATATTATAGCTTACTGACGTAATCCTTCGATCAAGTGCGTAGTTTACTTACAACATGCGACCATGATCCTTAGATCTGTCGCACAAACGTATAAAACGACAGAAGACCTACCAGGAGTAACAACAAGAAGACCTCAACCATTTATAGGGAATCATTACCCCTTATAAAAATTACAAGTAGCTTCTGGGCACCACCAATGTGTTATTCCCAAAGCTCAAACTCTATCAAGTGCGCGGGTATATCACTCCCGCTACTGTAACTACAACAACTCTCAGGCGTGCAGGTATATCACTCCTGCCGCCTTGATTATTCCTATTACGACATCAGGTGCGCATGTATATCACTCATGTCGCTTTTGACTATTCATATTACGACATCATGCTCGTAGGTATATCACTCCTACCATCATGATCTTGTGATCAGACATATTGTCATATTATATTACGATTCATCGATCAGGTGCGTAGGTATATCACTCCTACCGCCATGATCCAGTGATCAGATTATTTCCATATTACATTACGATTCATCGATCAGGTGCGTAGGTATATCACTCCTACCGCCATGGTCCAGTGATCAGATTATTTCCATATTACATTACGATTCCCCGGTCAGGTGTGTAGGTATATCAATCCTACAACCGTGGTCATTCAATCAGGCGCAAAGCCATATTATATTTACAACCACGAACCTCAAAATTGCTATCATGTCCACGAACATCAAGGTGGCTATCATATCCATGAACATCAAGGTGGCTATCATGTCCACAAGAAATGAGATCTTGTTACCTCAAGGTGGCTATCATGTCAGCATATCTTTTAGTGGCT
Source organism: Clarkia xantiana subsp. parviflora (assembly GCA_036873135.1). Lineage (NCBI taxonomy): Eukaryota > Viridiplantae > Streptophyta > Magnoliopsida > Myrtales > Onagraceae > Clarkia > Clarkia xantiana. Next base: position 18,941,369 of record JAPTYO010000001.1, read on the forward strand.
ATCATGTCCACGACTTTCAAAACGGCTATCATGTTCATGGTCGCAAAATGGTTATTATTTCTATGAATCTCCAAGTTGGTTATTATGCTTACATATATCTAAAGGATCATCGGGCGATGGAGATACAGACGTCCTTCATGCAAAGGTGTCCGTCCAAAGAGGCGGTTACCCCCAAACTACTCCAAAAGAGTAATATTTTACATGAACGGGTTGGTGGACAAACCACCCTTCATAAGTGTCCGTCCAAAGAGGCGGTCATCCATAAACTACTCCAAGAGAGTAATATAAGGGTCGGTAGACAGACCACCCTCCATAGTCGGTCGTACGAAGCGACGATCGACCATAAACACTCCAAGTGAGTAAAATAAAGGGTCGGTAGACAGACCAACCTCCATAGTCGGTCGTACGAAGCGACGATCGACCACAAAGCTCCAAGGGAGTAAAATAAAGGGTCGGTAGACAGATCACCCTCCATAGTCGGTCGTACGAAGCGACGATCGACCACAAGGCTCCAAGAGAGTAATATAAGGGTCGGTAGACAGACCACCCTCCATAGTCGGTCGTACGAAGCGACGATCGACCATAAACACTCCAAGTGAGTAAAATAAAGGGTCGGTAGACAGACCACCCTCCATAGTCGGTCGTACGAAGCGACGATCGACCACAAAGCTCCAAGGGAGTAAATAAAGGGTCGGTAGACAGACCACCCTCCATAGTCGGTCGTACGAAGCGACGATCGACCACAAGGCTCCAAGGGAGTAATATAAGAGTTGGTAGACAAACCGCTCTCCATAGTCGATCGTACAAAGGATCGTCCATAAAAGCTCCAAGTGAGTAATAAAGGGTCGGTAGACAGACCACCCTCCATAGTCGGTCGTACGAAGCGACGATCGACCATAAAGCTCCAAGAGAGTAATATAGAGTCGGTAGACAAACCGCCCTCCACAGTCGATCGTAGAAAGAGACGATTGTCCGTAAAAGCTCCAAGAGAGTAATATATTGTAATATAAATGATTGTGTGATGGATGCAGGTTCATTTAACTCAGAGCCTAATGCAGGCAAAGCCTCCATCAGCCTCGTGGGCAAATGATGGATATTGATATAAACATATTTATTTGATACCATAATAGGTATTAACTATAAATAGTCTGATGCCATAACGGTCAATCAGCTATTAATATTCAACTACCATAACAGTAATTGTCTAAATATTCTGTTACCATAACGGCCATCGTCAATAAATGACTATATACCATAATTGTTATCATGTTATTTTATATAAAGAATCATCTGATTAACATTTGATATATGAAAAACTATATACAATTGTGATCTCTCTCTTTATATGACCGGTTACTAATTTGACCGTCGAAGAGGGATCGCCGGGGTTCGCCCTGGCATTGTCCCTTTTTGTAGGTGCGTGTTCGGAATTAGAAGATTAAGGAGCTCGGAGACAAGAAATCAACCGGTAAATCCAGGATCCAACACCATCTGCAAGATGGTTGTTTTAGAATGCAAGTGTGTGTGATTGTCAAGAAATATTTTTTGTACTATTATTGTATATGCAATGTGAGACCCAATTGTATAGAGAAGCGGAAATTTAGCGATAAATGTATGGCAATGATTAGTTAAATAATAAATTGCTAACTTAATATGTGGTAAATGTGGTGATTCTAATTTTATTTATATACCAATTGATGTTTTTTTTGTGGTAAAAATACCAACTGAGTTTTTATTTGTTCTTTTAAGTTGTTTAACAATTTAAACTCTATTATATATATAATTTCTTCCTAAAAATCTAACTATGTATACTGTAAACATTTACATATTTATTTAAATATGTATATGTCTATTTGTTGATTTAACTCGAACAACCTTAGAAAATCTTAGAATATAAAATGTTTTTTTGGCCATTAGAGTATAAAATGTTGAATAAGTGTTTATTTGTCTGACAATTATAAATTTAAATTTTTTTGTATATAATAAATAATAAATTCATCATTACAATTTCAGTCAATTTTATTGATCTCTAACATATCCCCGAGCGATGCGGGGAAAGTACACTAATAAAGAGTAAATTGTTAAAATTTATATATTGTAGTATTTTTTTCTCTCTTTAATTAATCATAATCTCCTTACAGAATTTCCTAAATAAAATTAGAGTTGAACAATGCAACATTATTAATGGTAATTCTAGGAAAAGATAAGGGGCATTCGGGTCATTTGCGATGGGAATCCTCAAAACCCTAATCTCTAAAACCCTACACCATCTCAGTTGGACAATGCTTCGTTGCCCTCGTCCTTTTTATTTATTGAAGCCGTCTACTCGCCTGTTAAGTTTTTGATCTTCTGTAAAAGCTATGAGACCACCAAGAGGCGGCGGAGGCTTCAGGGGCGGCAGAGATGGTGGAGGTTTCCGGGGAGGCAGAGACGGTGGGGGTTTCCGTGGACGGGGTGGCGGTGGTGGCCGATTCGGAGGTGGCGGCCGGTTCGGAGGTCGAGGTGGCGGTGGGTTTCGCGACGAAGGACCTCCTAGCGAAGTCGTAGGTTTGTTCTTCTGCATTTTCTTGCTTCCATACTGTTGTGGTTTTGAAGTGATCAGCCTAAATGCAATCATAATACAGTTCCAAGTCGTTTCCCATAATTTTTTACCGCATATAATACCTATATCAAAGGTCTTGGAGATCCTTTATGTCATTTTTTATGTACATGAACAAAATCTGGGAGTGAGTTCGTTTCCTCAAGCAGTGAGATCAAAGATTGTTGTTTTTTTTAATTTTAAAAATGATAATAAATCTGCCATGAATCTTATTAATATGAATAAATTGAATATTAGTAGCCGCTTTGTTCCTGGTAGTTTGAAGTCCAATGCTCACAAATGTTCTATTCATTGGTAGGCTATATAATATAGTTTGCTGATTTTTTTGGAATAGATAGTAGCTTAACTGAGATGTACTGGTGCTTCTTGTTCTTGTGCAGAGGTGTCGTCATTTGTTCATGCTTGTGAGGGTGATGCTGTCACAAAGCTCACCAATGAGAAGATACCCTACTTCAATGCTCCAATCTATCTGCAGAACATGACCCAAATCGGCAAAGTGGATGAAATATTTGGTCCTATCAATGAATCTGTGAGTTAATTAGCCATGGCTTTCTGGATCTTCATTTTTTCCAGATTAGTTAAATAGTGTATCTGATTGTTAGATACAAAATTTTCTCCGTTTCAATTGCAGTTGTTCTCCATCAAGATGATGGAAGGTATTGTGGCTACTTCATATGCAGAAGGCGACAAGTTTTACATTGACCCTGCCAAGCTCTTGCCTCTTGCTAGATTCCTACCTCAGCCTAAGTATGTATTTTCACTTCACCAACCCTGGCATATGTTCATGATTTTTTAATGCGCACGAGAAATCATATATTCTTCACCTTTTTCTACGAATCTAGTTGCAGTACATAGGTATTTAACATTGTCCTTTATGTTTGGCAGGGGAGCTCAATCTTTTGGTGGAGGGCGTGGTGGACGTGGAGGTGGACGTGGCGGTGGAAGAGGTGGTGGGCGTGGTGGTGCTGGTGGTTTTCGTGGAAGGGGAGCCCCAAGGGGAGGCAGAGGACCCCCAAGAGGTGGCCGTGGCGGAGGAGGAGGCTTCAGGGGTAGAGGAAGATTCTAGATCATGTAATCTCAACCCAGCCAAATTTCAAATATTGTTATTGTGCTTAGAAGTATGTAAACTTGAAGGTCTCTTGACCATCTTTTCAAAACAATTTGTGTTCTGGATTTGTAAGATTTAAGTACTAGAAGATCATGGATAGTTATGTTGATTTTGCTGCCTTAGTTAACCAATATGCTTTCAACACAATGGTTGAACTCTTTGTTAGCTGAAACTTCAAATTGAGTAAAGACATGGTTTTGGTACAAAATGTTGGACTCGTTAGGCAAATATGTATTCGACACAAAATGTTGATCATGAAACTTGTCCAATGTTTACCAAACATGTTCATATGATGATAATCTCACAACAAAATCAAACATCTGCAAAACTTGCTTACAATGGAACTGTATATAACCAGTGTTTCAAACTACGATACAAGGTTAAGAAGTTATGTACAACATTCTTGAAGATTTATAAGTGTACTTACAGTTGTTTATAGTAAGTCCAACTGCACTGCAAACTTGTTCTAGTTCAAATAGTCCTGAAGTTTAATTGACACGTACAAAAGAGTAAGAAGGGCCCCTTGTGGGAGAGGAGCAAACCTTGCAAGATAGGGAGCGACCCACATAGCAACCATCACCAACACAACCAAGCTGCTGTTTGTTTTCCCACAAACCCAACTTGCTATAGACAGGCACAGTGTCAGCAAAACGCCGCTTCTCCCTCCCAAAATCCACGCAACAAGGTAACCAATTTTGTATCCATCATCCAATTTCCTGTCTAAAAATGCCGCAAAGCTGCTATATGTCAGCGATAACCAACACCCAAATGCCTCCATCAGGAACAATGACAGGAATGCAGATCTGAGTACTTTGCTGAATGAGCTTCTCTCTTCTTCTGACCCTTGTCCATCATCATCTTCTACTTTACTGTGGAAATAAGACTTGTCATTGTCTACCTTGTATCTTTCCCAGTTTCTCTTACGCTGCCTTCTCCGCTTCAGCTCAGACCACCTATATGCCCTGAACTCATCGAATTCGTTCTTGTATTGCTGTTTGCGCTCTTGTTGCCTGTGAGAATCTTCAGCAAATTGAAGATCCCTGTCATAGTGACTTCTTGTGGCTTCATTTGATAGTACCTGTTTGGAAGTGGGAAGAAACTCATTGCCAGTGTTGGAGGTACAAGAGGCAAAAAAAACATGTAACACTGCCCCTTATTTAAAAAAGAGTTTCACTTTTGTAGCAGAAAGGGTGGTGTTGCCGGATGGAAATATGAGTTTGTAATAACTATCTCAAGATTGCTCACTTCATACGCATGACGGATGCTCTTGAAAGTCTCAGAAGACTGTGAATCCTTGCTCACATCGGGGTGATGCTGCAACACCCAAAAAGAAATCATAAACAGTAAAATAATCAGTACGCTGAAGCATTAATAACAGTGAAAAGGGAAAAGGTACTGCAGCAGAAAAACAGGATCACAAAAAGACCATGTAAAATGACATAGCCAGACAGAGTCTTGCCAAACATATATGAAAGATGGATAACCAACCAAATTAATCGATAAAATTAAGCAAATATGTACTTTGATTCTGAAGTTCTTGATTCAGGTCTATATTGAATGCCTCAGGCGATCCCAAGATTTGGGACTTAGAAGTCCGATCTAGCTTTGTCAGTTACAAGATTTAATGGCATGATAAACCCTCTAAGGTTCTTTAAAAACGAATGAATCTTGAAGTGGTTGAAAAGCTGGTCCGAATTTCATATTCTCAAGCATCATTTTAGGAGAGGTCATCACAAGAAGATGCAAAATTACTGAGACTCAGACAACATAACGAACATTTAATGGGCCATTTAGATTAGACTACCTGGCTAGAACAGTAATAGTTGAGAAATGAAGAGAGACCTTGCGGGCGAGGAGCCGAAAAGCTCTTTTAATATCTGCAACGGTGGCGCTGCGTTTGAGCCCCAGTACATCGTAGTGGTTCTGCTCATAATCATTTGAGGGGCGCGACCTCGGCGACGATGAGGATGCTACCGGGCGACACCAGTGGGGCCGGACCGTGGCGCCGGAGCTCCTATTGTGATTATTATACGTGGGTACAGGTACCACAAGGAGGTGCGCCTGCATCATCATCACTCAAGCCGAGCTCACTTCTGGTTTAAGACATCGACTATCGGAATCCGATGGTGTGGGAAATCTGACTCCGGGTCGGGCAAGCTCATCGGGTAACGATGGCGATTGGCTGCCTAATCAAATCACAAAGGTCGATTATTGTTATATTATATATCTATATACCAATATAAAAAAGTAAAAGTTGTCCTCACCCCAATAGGTACCTTTCAAGTATTTTTCATTTTTTTCATTACATTTAGTTTCTATAATTTTATACAATCGATAATTTAATTTTTATTATATTTAAGACAAGTTTATTTATCTTTCTTACTATCACTAAAAATATTATTTAGTTAAATTTTGTTATTTTTAAAAAGTTGCTTAGTTGGGATGTAACAATATGTATTATTAACTTTTAAATCCAATATAGCCTTATCATATGATGTGTAATCAATATGTGCAAATTCTGGGTACATGTATTTTTCATTCACCGAATCATAGAGATCGGAGAACGTTCTGAATGTTGGGTTTTTTTGTATAACATAAATCTATTACTTGCCAATTCATATAACATATCAAAATATGGATCAAACATGGTTCTTGAAGTTTGACCCTATAGATAATATATTACTCACAATTTAATATTTATGAGCTCGAATTATTGATTTTTTTCTTTTGTTTGTCAATTCAATCACATTGGGTATATCCTAATTAGTAGTGGAATAAATAATAAAGGTAAACTCAAGGATAAACTTTAGACTTTAGTGACTTAAAAAAAAGAAGATGATTTAGTCCCTACTAAAATATTCATTTAGTTAAATTATAATAAGTGTTTTTGCTAAAGTCACTTAACTGACATGTAACATTAATTATTATCAAGTTTTCAACCCTCCAAATTACCTATCAAATTGAGTCACCCCCAAATATGATTTGTACGCAATCCATGCAAATTTCGGGTACATGTTGATATTTTTTTTATCACATAGATCAACCACTTGTCAAATCATAAAACATCTCAAAATGTGGTTCAAACATGGTTCTTGAAGTTTGACAGCTTATAGATAACATATTACTCATCTTCCAACATTTATGGTCTGGAACTAATAAATTTAGTTATTTTGTTTGACAATTCAATTACATTGTGTAAATCCTAATTAGTAGTTAAATAAAGAACTGGGGTAAAGTCATGTATAAACTTTATATTTTAGTGAATTAAATTTTTCTTTAGCTATAAATCAAATTGTGTTGGTATTATGCTATAAAATTGCGTGAAAAATGTATAATTACGTTTGTATAAATCAAACTGGTCCACTGATGACCTAAGTGGTTAAGTGCGATTTTACATTCTTGACTCCTTAAATTGATGAGTTAGATACAACTGAGTCGTCAATGACCCACGTCATGCTCGACCCTACTCATTGACAGATTTAGTACCATAATTGAAAGCGGTAGTTAATTTTGTACTTAATCATCATCTTCTATTTCTCATGTTTTGAATAACATTGTGTCGTTCTTCTCTATCACATGAATTCCTTACTAGCAACGCCTTAACTTGCCAAAGTATTAGGATTAATTATAGATATTGTCATATTATAAAATTTAAGATAAATTATGCATTTTTAAATTTAGATGATCAATACGCGTGCAGCGCACGCGTTAATAACTAGTATATATATATATATAAAGAAAAATCTGTTGCCAGAAATAAAAATATGTTTTGGGCAGTCATACAGTTTTTTTTTTATTATATATATATATTGCAAGCTCAAATTTCATTACATATAATAATGCTAAATTTTGAGATTTTTTTTTGTAATTTAAATGAAATAGATCATGTTCACCATTTGTTCAACTGTTTAAACAACAAAAGTTTTTTTTTTTTTAAAAGCTATCAACTTACATGTTAAATTAACGAGTAGAGTGCTTAAACAGTTGAATAAATTGTTATTAAATCGACAAATATTAGTTAAGTATCAAATTGTTTGTTAATATTCAAACAAATAAATAAATTGTTAATTATAGTTTTTTAATATTTTGCTAACTCAAGTTTTATATATTTTTTAGATTATTAGTTTAAGTTTTATATGTATACAATTTATTAGTTCTGTTATGATTTTCAATTTAGATGAAATTGATTATGTGTCCATCACGTAAAAGAGCTATTAATTCGTTCAAATGTCCAAACATCAATGCCCAAATATTAGCTAGAAACATATCACATTCTTTTTTTCACAACGTGTTGGGCAGGTGACTCATCCTATTCAAATTAGACGAAAATCCTAATGAAGCTAACAGTTCATGCACACGTAAAACTTGAGGTTATCAAAATGTAAAAAAATAATTTGATTATTTATTCATTTATTTACCAAATTGCTAGTTGAACCTTACGTGGATGTGCAATAATATCAGACGGTTTTTTTTTTATAGCAAATTGCTAATCGAAATTTTGTCAGCTCCGTCAATTTTTCCGTTAACTCTGAAATATACTTTTCAAAATTAGTAAAGATACATTAAAATTCCATATGATTCTAAAATAACCTCATGATTATATAAAAGTAAATAAAAATTTTGAAATATTTGTGATATACAAAAAATATATAACTCAAAAAGTTCAAAAATTAAAATTAAATAATAATTTATAAAAGTTCATGTTTATAGAATTTTTATAATATCTTAATAAAAAAAATTAATTGGAATTTGTAACAAATATGTAAAGTAATTGAGAAATGCTACTTAGACATGTGATTTTATATAGAATCTCAAAAAAGTGATTCAATTTCTATCATTTTTATGATATTCCAATCAGTCTGGATAAAAAAAAAATGGAGTTAGGATATGTTCGATGAAATAAAGAAATAATAATAAGGTGAATTAGATTTTTTTAGCACTTCATTTATGGATTGTATCATTCAATAAAAGATTCGCAGAAAAGAAAGATATATATACCCATTTTTTATTTGATTAAATACTTTTTAATAGAATACGATTGAAGTGCATATAATAATATAGTAAGAAGGTGAATTGTATTTAGCAAACATGTGTAAATAGTTGTCTACATACATATATTTTCTCATTTATTACAGTTCCTTTTGGCACAGCCTATTTTCAATTTTCTAGTAAATAAAATCTGAAACTACTACAATTTGCTCATAATTAGCTATTTATATGCATCATATATAGATAGATATCCGATTTGATATTTGTAGAACAATCGAGGTTCTAGGGTTTACATACATTTCTATTTGCTCTTATAATTGAAAAGAATTCATACAGATTATGTATCAATTTAGATTTTACCTAATATTAGGAAAACAAAATTTTCTCGAATCCAATCCAAGAATTGTTTATGAATAAGGTTAATTCTTTTAAATATTTATTAGTGTGTATTATATGAAAATTTGATTTCATATAAAATCTTTTTTAATAAGTACAATTTTAAACATTTTTAGAAATTTTGATATCAAAAGTATTTTCTCTCTAAAGATGATATTTTTGCACAATAAAAAAAAAAAATTAACTTGCGATTTGCAAAAAAAAAAAAAAAAAAAAATCAATTAGCAAATTTAACATTAATTAATAATTTAGCCTAATATTTGACAAAGAATCTTAACATTAGCTAAAGGATTAAATGTACTTTTGGCCTCATATATTTGTCATATTTTTTATTTTGATACCATATATTTTTTTTGTTTACTTTTAGTACCGAACGTTTGAACTTTGTATACTTTTGGTCCATCCGTTAGTTGACCAATAGTTTTGGCCGTTAAATGGTATGTGCAAGTCACGTGACCCACCATAAACTTTTGATTTTTTTTTCAATATAGTCCCTCTAATACATCTCAACTTTTATTTTGTTCAATTTAGTCTTAAAATTTCAAAATCGAACTCTTGACCCAAGAAGACCTAGCTGGACCTAGCCATGGCTAGGTCCGACCCCGGCGACCCCGACCTAAATTAGGGCTAAGTTCCAATTGACCTAGCCTAAGGCTAGGTTGTTGGATTACGGGGCTAAATACTACGGAAACTTAAATACGGTACATGCTAGTAATCAAGATTACGCAGCGGAAGATGTGAACATTGTTAAGTCATGCGTATCGGGTCGACGGGTCGTCAATCCAAATAGCCAACTTACGGGTAGATTTCCTTCCTTCGTGATCCGACAGTCTCTTTCTGTAATCCGCTTCCTCGCACTTTCTTCGCGGTCCATCCTCTCGCGAACCTGCACGAGGGGTAAGCCGGGGGTGGTACCGGCGAACCCTCTCCGATGCTTAAGTTAGAACAATGTAGAGAGAGAAAGTAGAGAGGAGGGAGAGCTCTAATCTTTAAAGTGATATCAACTTAGTAAATGAAAAGATGTGAAATTCTATATATAGGCTCAAAGGAGATGGTTAATGACACCGTTAACTCCTAAATGAGCTCAGTTAACAAGTGATAAAGGGATTAAACCCTTAGCAAGGATGGAAGGGTTCGTGATATTTTCTAAGTGTCGGATGTGTAAAGTGAGGTCTGGTCGTGGCGAGGGAAAGTTTGGATGACAGTGTTCCGGACGTCGCGTACACCCCTTGAGCGGGAATACTACACGCCGGAAGGGTGTCGGGACCTTCGGGGTCGGACGGGAGGTCCGACCCTGAAGGCTTGGGATCGGACTAACAAGTCCGATCCCTCCTAGGAGAGATCGGACCAGCCAGGTCTGATCTATCCTTAGGAGAGATCGGTCCCAGCTGGTCCAATCTCTCCTAGGAGAGATCGGACTAGCTGGTTCGGCCTCACCTAGGTGAGATTGGACCAGCAACGTGTCCGGGCGGACGTTTTTTCTCGTCCAGACCGTTTTTCTGTGGGTGACGTGTTCGGGTCAAAGTTTCGATTTACAATCGTTCGTGGGGTAATTAAAATAATACAATCCGAATGAAAATGGGTCTAAATTGAGCGTATATCCATCACGTTCCCCCGAGTCAACCAATGGCTTAACCCTTGATTGACTCTATTTTACGATAGGATAATATGCTCAATTCAATCCCGTAATTTTACCTATTGATGAATTTTTCGTATGTCCATGATCGTATTGCCGCGTGTTGGGATCAAAATGACGTGTCTTGAACTTCTGGTAATGGACTTCGATATCTCGCCTGTGGTTAGCTCCTTTAGGTGTCTCTTTCGACCTCGGGGTGACTTAGTTTCCTTTAGGTGCTTTGTGAAAGGCGAGAACCTGAAAAGGGGTTGGGATGGCCCCTGATTCCACTCCGAAGCTTAAGTCGGTAATGGAATATATGAGAGTACTTTAAGAAGTATCTGAATGTAAGTATTTAAATAATGAAAGTGTTCCCCTATTTATATGGGAAATGTACCGACTTTAAATGGCGGCTAGCCTCTTGGGAGGCTTTCTGTCCAGAGTCGGTGTCAGTAGGTGACAAGCAGCTCGCCACCTCATCTTTCCTTAGCTAGGAAGGTTTCCTTCTGGCGGTTGAAGCAGGTCACCACCTATCCCTTCCTTAAGATGAAGGGTTTCCTCTAAGGCGGCAAGTCAGGTTTCCAGTTGTCCTTTCCTTAAGAGGAAGGTTTCTTCAATAATACATGGATGTCAACTCGAGTCTTGCCTTAAGAGGGTGAGTTTGGAGATTGACTGGTCGCCGGTCTTTGAAGACTTTGAATGTCGACCTTCCCAATATTTGGCGTCGACCATCTTTCTTGGTTTTGACATTCTGAGCTTGATTAGTCGTCGACCTTTTTTGGGGGTCTCGACTTGTACATACTGGTCCATTCTGAATATTGTAACCTTACACTTTCCCCCGAGACTTAAGTCGTCGGCTTCTCATGAAGAAGAGGTGTTAAGTCGAGTATTGATCTAGTAGTTCCCTTTGTCGGGCGATATATCTGGTCGATTTGCCGTCTTTAGACTTTATTGGTGTCTTGAGTCGAGGTTTAGATCCTTAGGCGAGATTAGGATCCTCTCAAATGAATCAGTGATTTGTATTCTTGATTTTCTGACCGTTGGAGAGTTTTTGAGAAGTTCAGCATTCCTCTCAGGATTAACAATAATAATGAATGCCTTTACTGCACCAATGAGATGTCTCCATAGGTAACTTCCTTGATAAGATAATCATGGGTATTCTCTTAGTATAAATACTGAGGTTTTACCGCAGCCATTCTTATCTTTCCCGGTAGCCTCTATTCTCTGTGTATCTTTGCTTTTTTAAGTCTTCGCTTCATTTTTCGTTGGTTACAGAAGCATGGCGACTAGTCCTCATTCAGGTATTCCGAGCTTATTTCTCGCATCCTAGCTTTTGGCGACTCTTGTAACTAATTTCTTCTTTTTTTTCTAGCTTTTTTTCCAGATGCTTCTTCGGAATCATCGCCGAGCTATGATGGAGTCTTCTCCTTCTCATGCCAAGAAGGATGGCGGTGCCTCTCATGCAAAGGAGGATGGAGATGGGGCGTCTATCGAGACCCCTATTGACGTTGAAGCCATTCCTCCTGTTGAAGAATCGCCTGTGGAGTCTTCACGAGGCAAAGGCAAGGTCGAGCTTCCAACTCATCGTTATCCTGCCCGTAGTGGGAACCTCGCTTCTTCTAGCTCTTAGTTGAAGAGAAAAATATGTGAAGATTCCTCCCCGTCTTCATCGATTCCAGTGTCTCCTCCCAAGACTTCTTCAAATGTTCCTTTGGATTACAAAGGACCGCCCTTTAATTGGGATATGTTACAGAATGCCCCTGTCGAATGCTCAAAAGGTTGGGATCCTTTGAGTCGTATGGGGGGGATATATCCTCTCAAAGAGGGACATTCCATTGCTGATCCTGACTTGGCACTTCATTTATTGAATGCCTCAATCCCACCTTATGACCGTCCTCGCCTGGAGACGGGAGCGGGTGATGTAGATAGAGCTGTGCGTCAGCTTCTTTTGAATCAAGTGGAATTATGTGTCTTTTTCCCCTTTGTCAACCTTCATACTTTTCCCTCCCCTTTTAAGTCATTTTCCTCCTTTTCTTTTGCAGGCTTCTCAGGATTCTCTTCAATTTTCCAAATAAATGCTCGATCTTCTAAATGAGTTGAGGTTGACTCGGGAAGAACTTCAAGCTTTGTCTTCCAAGGGTGATGTGGAAGAGATTCAACGTCTCCAAGAGGAAAATGCTACGTTGAAGGGAGTAGCCCGAATGGTTGAGGTTTCTGCTATTTGAAACAAGATTCTTTGAAGCGTGGTGAGGCTCTTAAGGCTTATGCTTCTTTAGTTGAAGAATTTCGCACCTTGTCGGAGAAGATGAGTAAAGAGAATAAAATCCTCTTAGTTGAAAGAACTATTCTTCAGAAGAAAGTCGAGACTTTGGCGATGGAAGTAGAAGGCTTAAAGGCTGCTGCTATTAAAGTCATCGGTGACTATAAGGCGAGTCCTGCTTTTGAGGCCGATACTACCGTGGCTGCTTCTGATTTTCTCTTTATCTCTTTAAAGGAGATTGGGAGGAATCTGAAAGCTTATCAGCCCGACTTTCCCTTCTCTCGAGTTCCTCTTCTTCAACAATACCTTTATATTGCTTCAGAGAAGAACGAAGATCCTACCTAGCTTTCTTAGATAATAATACATTTGTATTTTTCTCTTTTTAGTCTTGTAATTCGCCTTCCTCCTTTATAAAAGGTATTTTGCGCTTTTTTCGTAAGCTTTACCGTTCTCTTGCTCATTCTTTTTACCAACTTATCCACAACCTAAGCTTTATCGCTTTTTATAGGTTTATTGAGTTGATTTTTTAATAATCAAAGAGACGCCTTTCTTATAACTATCGTCAACTCTATACGATATGACTGATTAGCTTTGTAGCTGACGATTTCCGAGGAAGGAATTCCGTTTTCGAAACTCTAATCTCTTAGGAAATGTTGTGTCACTAATCAAGCTTATGAATACCAACTTTTTGTTGAAATTGTCAACGTACCTAAGCTTTTATCGCTATCTTGGGCACATGTTATTGACATTTGAGATGTTGGTGTTCGAGCAGCTTGTCGAGTTGTCGAGATATTTGAGGCTTTATCGCCATTTCGGACATGTCGCCTTGGGCGACTTGTTGATTTACATGCGTCGTTCTTCTATCGATTTGTCGACGTGTCCCGGCTTGATCGCCGTTTTTGAGTACATGGTGTCATTGAACGATTCGTAGACGCTATGTTTCTATCGAGTTGTCAACACACCTAGGCTTTATTGCCATCTTGGGCACATAATGTCGACAATAGATTTGTAGACGCCATTCTTCTATCGAGTTGTCGACGCACCTAAGCTTTATTGCCATCTTGGGCACATAATGTCGACAATCGATTTGTAGGCTTGATTCTTCTATCGAGTTTTTGACGCACCTAAGCTTTATTGCCATCTTGGGCATCTAATATTCGACAATCGATTTGTAGGCTTGATTCTTCTATCGAGTTGTCGACGTACCTAGGCTTTATTGCCATCTTGGGCACATAGTGTCGACAATCGATTTGTAGGCTTGATTCTTCTATCGAGTTGTCGACGCACCTAAGCTTTATTGCCATATTGGGCACATAATGTCGACAATCGATTTGTAGGCTTGATTCTTCTATCGAGTTGTCGACGCACCTAGGCTTTATTGCCATCTTGGGCACATAGTGTCGACAATCGATTTGTAGGCTTGATTCTTCTATCGAGTTGTTGACGCACCTAGGCTTTATTGCCATCTTGAGCACATAATGTCGACAATAGATTTGTAGACGCCATTCTTCTATCGATTTGTCGACGCACCTAGGCTTTATTGTCATCTTGGGCACATAATGTCGACAATCGATTTGTAGGCTCCATTCTTCTATCGAGTTGTCGACGCACCTAGGCTTTATTGCCATCTTGGGCACATAATGTAGACAAACGATTTGTAGACGCCATTATTTTATCGAGTTGTCGACGCACCTAGGCTTTATTGTCATCTTGGGTACATAATGTCGACAATCGATTTGTAAACGCCATTCTTTTATCGAGTTGTCGACGCACCTAGGCTTTATTGCCATCTTGGGCACATAATGTCGACAATCGATTTGTAGACGCCATTCTTCTATCGAGTTGTCGACGCACCTAGGCTTTATTGCCATCTTGGGCACATAAAGTCGACAATCAATTTGTAAACGCCATTCTTCTGTCGAGTTGTCGATGCACCTAGGCTTTATTGCCATATTGGGTACATAATGTCGACAATCGATTTGTAAACGCCATTCTTCTATATTTTATTGATAGCAATTCTTTAGGAAAAAGGAGCCTCAAAGGGCTATATTCAATCACTATTTCCTGAATATTACATCAAAAATAAACTTCGAGATATTAGTTATAAATATGAAAGAGTATTCCTTAGAAATTTTATAACCTCTCTAGGCGTCGTGTCGACGTGTGATAACAATGGGGTGCCATGGTCTGGTCTCCCCTAACCTCTCCTATCCCCCGAGGTGTCGGGAATCTCATGATTTGATGGGAAGTCGAAGGGATAATTCGGTGAGGGTTGAGGGTGGTTCTTCCAATGATGGCGTTGTAAGCGGAAGAGGCGTCGAAAACTAAGAACAACACGTTGATCATTAAGGTTTTATCCCCTTTTCCCAAGATTATTGGTAAACTAATAGAGCCCATAGGGTAGACGGTTTCCCCTGCGAACCCTGTCGGGGTGAAGCTGACTCTCTTCAAATCTTTTTTTGGTGAAACCCAATTGGAAGAAGGCTTCGTAAAAAGAATATCAGTTGAACTTCCACTGTCGACCCTTTTGACTTCATAGGCTGATATGATGAGGGTGATCACCAGGGCATCCTGATGAGGTTGATCTATCATTAAAAGATCATCTGTCGTGAAACTGATAGTTTCTGAGTCAGGCTCTCGGGGTCTTTTTCCCATTATGGCTGCCATGGATATCTGGGCAGCATACACCTCTCGAGCTGAATTTGTCTCGCCACCGGATGCAAATCCTCCCGCAATGACATTCGATACTCCTCTTTGAATAGGGGTGGTGTGATTATGAGGTGGTGAGCAAGAATCTTCTCGAGGGCTTCTATTCCGTTTTTTGGGGGTGCTAGTCAACTTCTTACGATTTTTAGTAATTTTCCTCTTTGGATAAGGGCTTCAATATCTTGCCTTAGAATAGTACATCCATTCGTATTATGCTCCCGGGTGCGATGATATCGACAATAGACGTTTATCTGGTGACCCATCACATTCTTTCTTATTGGAGGAGGATCATCTAATCTGAGTTTCTCCATTTCTTGGAGTACTACTGAGATGTTTTGCGTGAATAGTATACCTTGCTGGATGGGGATTAATATCCCTTTTCTGGCTCTGGCGATTTCCTTGTCGGATGTTCCCTCTTCTTTCTTCTCTTTTTGGAGGTCGAGAAGTAGATGCCTCCTCTGTTCTGGAGGAATAGCTTGCTTTTTGATCTCCGCATGTGACTTCTCGTGTGACCTCTCCAAGTCGATATACATCTTGATCTCTAATGGCGAGGGCGTTGATCTTTCTCACGAGCTTTGTCACCATACTGTCTTTTAGAGCTTGACTTTGGCTCCTTAGACCTCTCCAGAAAGTCCGTATCAACTCGCCATAGGTGGAATCCTCACTCAATTGTTGGAGTATTTTATGGTACCTGGTATAATAACTGGCCAGGGTATCGTCGGGACCTTGTTCAATTTTATCCAGAAAGTCCATGCTTTTGAGGCGTTGCCTCTGGCCAATATGCCCCTCGATGAACTTAATCTTTAACTATTCCCATGAATCTATGGAACTGCCGGGGAGGCCATAGAACCATGTAGAGGCTTCATCTTTGAGAGTTGTCGGGAAGAGAGCCGCATAATGATCCGGCGTTGCCCCTCTTCCTAAAAGAGAAGAGTTATGAGCGTTGATGTGACAGACAGGGTCTCCTTCGCCAGTATAGTCGTCGATGTTCCTCGCGAAGAATTGCGGGGTAATTCGAGTGTCGAAGAGTCTTTTGGGGAAGGGGTAAGAGGTATGGTCTCGAACAGTTAGCATATCGTTTGTCCCCCTTCTCTTCTTTTCGAGAAATTCTTCTACCTGTCCTATAGTGAATAAGACAGGTTCTTTGGTGGTCTTGTCAGGCTTAGAAGTCTTGTGAACTTCATTCTCCGGGAGGTTGATATCGTCGATCTTCTCACTGGAAGCCACATCTTCCTTTCAGGAGACTTCTCGAGTTGGATCTTTGTTGCCAAGGATGGATCCTGCTTTAGTTTGGTTCCAAAAGGCCATGAACGCAGCCATCACTTCTTGGGGAACAACAGTAGGTGTCACCCCTACTCCTACTTCTGGATCCACTGTATCAGGAGGTGGATCAGAGTGGAGAGTTTCTTCTTCCTGGTGAATACCTTTGTTTGGATGAGGATCTTCCTCATTTGTTGGTCTCGAAGTGGTGGGATATGTCTGAGATTTTTCCATCTCTTACACCATTGCTGCTGTTTTCTTCGTATTTTTGTTGGGAGCCATGACTTTTTGATCACCGTTCCCACAGACAGCGCCAAATATTGGGATCAAAATAACGTGGCTTGAGCTTCTGGTAATGGACTTCGAGATCTCGCATGTGGTTAGATCCTTTAGGTGTCTTTGTTGACCTCGGGGTGACTTAGTTTCCTTTAGGTGCTTTGTGAAAGGCGAGAACCTGAAAAGGGGTGGGGATGGCCCTTGATTCCACTCCGAAGCTTAAGTCAATAATGAAATATATGAGAGTACTTTAAGAAGTATCTGAATGTACATATTTAAATAATGAAAGTGTTCCCCTATTTATAGGGGAAATGTACCGACTTAATGGCAGCTACCCTCTTGAGAGGGTTTCTGTCCAGAGTCGGTGTCAGTAGGTGACAAGCAGGTCGCCACCTCATCTTTCCTTAGCTAGGAAGGTTTCCTTCTGGCGGTTGAAGCAGGTCGCCACCTGTCCCTTTCTTAAGAGGAAGGGTTTCATCTAAGGCGGCAAGTCAGGTTTCCAGTTGTCCTTTCCTTAAGATGAAGGTTTCTTCAATAATACTTGGATGTCAACTTGACTCTTGCATTAAGAGGGTGAGTTTGGAGATTGACTGGTCGCCGATCTTTGAAGACCTTGAATGTCGACCTTCCCAATATTTTTTGTCGACCATCTTTCTTGGTTTTGACATTCTGAGCGTGATTAGTCGTCGACCTTTTTTGGAGGTCTCGAGTTATATGCTTTTGACTTGTGCATACTGGTCCAATCTGAAGATTGTAACCCAACACCGCGCTTATCCTCGTTTCTCGAGACAAGGAAAATATGAATATTAGCACAGACATGTATATATTCAGACATGTATCCGATAAATGCAGGTATGACGAGAACCATGCTTTTTTATCTCTATGTTATAAAAAAACGAGTTAGGAAAGGTGAGTAACGGAATCATGATAATAGATAAAGGAGATCTAACTTATGTCGGTATGTATGTACAGGGTAATTATATATGCAAAAATTATACTAATTATGTGTGAAAAATTTCTAAGTATAGGATGGGTGATAAATGAACATAGAAATGTTAACATGGGTGAGGGTACGCTTAACCATAGTTAGGGATTAACGAAATTGTCGGTTTTTAAATCCTGACCTTTAAATTTTTTGGTTTCGGGGTGGACAGTGGAGATCGAAAGGTTTTAAAAAACCCTAATCTACTCTACTATAAAAGGGGGGGGGGGGGGGTAAAGGATTACCTCATTTTTGTGATCATCATTCTTCTTTCTGCCTTTTCCTTAATTGATCGAGCGATTTATTCGGTTCTACTTTTTGGGAGCGTCCTAATTCTTCAACGCATCTATGTGGAAGATCGGTGTAGAGGTAATTTCCAGACATTGTTGTATCTAGTCTTGGTAGTGCCTTAGAAGGGGTGCCGTGCATGGTTTTTATCGTTGTGGCTCTTATAGTTTGTAGGTTGTCTGACTGTCCCTGTACCGTATGTATGCGCGGACCATTCATTTGGTGTTTGAGAAATTTTCTTGGATGTTTCAGGTTTTTCAATCTTCAGTGATTGCCCCCGAGCTTTGATAGTTTTTCGATCTTTTAAAAGAAACGAGTAATTCTTCCTTTCTTTTTCCTTGCTCATTCTTTCGCGTCATTCTTGTTGTATTTTATGTTTGCTATTATATTTCCTCTTGTCTTACTTCCATAACCGTTATTACGTCCTTTTATTTTCTTTTGGGGTGGTTGTCCTTAGTGTCGGGATGGATCCTTACAACTGACGAGGTTCTTAAGGAGCCAATGGTGGGAGGATCATTGAAGGGAAAAGGATCTACTTTCGGGACTGAACCCTCGACTGTTTATGCAAAATGAGTCTTTCCTGCTTGTGTTGGTGTCAGAGCTTCTTGTGGTGAGGGGAATTCGTATGGAGGCGAGCTTCCTGTTGATGGTGTTGTGTTACCATTATCTCCTGCCCCCCTGTCGAGGGGACGTGTACCGAATGCCCAGTCGAGTTTAGCAGGTATGTATCTCTTTCTATATTTGATTTGTGTTCTTATTTTCTACTTGGGTGTTTCCCATGTAGGTAGAATCAGACTTCCTAGGTTGTGTCGAAGGGATTTGATTTGTCTTTGCGATTATGATGTTGTTGGTTCCGATTGGGTTCCCTTTTCTTCTAGGGATAGGTGTCGTTTTGACAACCAGCCTTCTTTACTTGTTCCCGAAGTTAGAGTTCGGGTGTTTCAGGCTGCCATTCCGCCGAGTGACCGTTTGTTGCCTTCTGGTCATTTGAAAGAGTTTCGCGGGATGGTTGGCGGAGCTTTGTCTCGTTTTGCTTCTGTAATCATCTTCTTCGTTTGTTAGCTGATTGTTGTTTTATACTTGCTTCCTTTTTAACGCTCGTCTTTTTGATTAGGGTATTGCTTATGTAGGGAACTTCTCAACTATTGTTGTTGAACTCTTGGAGGAGAAGAAGTTGCTTCAGGATTCACATGTTCAATTTGCTAGTAAACTCATTAAGGCTTTAGAAGAAGGTCGTATCCTTGATGCTAATGTCGTACCTTGCAAGATCAGATTATTTTCCTTAAGGCTGAGATTGCAACCTTGCGACAGCAGGCTTCCTGTGATAAGGTGCTACGTGTTGCTGAATTGGTGTCTTATGAAAATGTGTTTCGAGTGGCGGAGGAGATGTTTGCCGTTGTCAAGTATAAGAACTCTCCGCCTTTTTCGCTGATCTTGAAGTTCGATGCTCTTTAGCCAAACGTGTTTTTTGAGAAGATGCTTGCTGAGCGGATGTTTACGGCTGTTCCTGACTTTCCTTTTTCTGAGCTTGGCGATCTTTTTCATTTCCTTGTTCAGCATGCCATTTTTCTAAAAGATCAATGTGCTTTTTCTAGTGAAGTAGCAGGTCTTTGGATTGTTGGTCACCCTTAGTTTAGGTGACTTTCTATATTTCCGTACCTGAGTATATGGTTGCACTACTTTGTGTCATATACTTCTTGTACTTGTGATGTCTGCGTTTTTTGCTTGACAGTTTGGTTTGTGAATGATTGTGTGTTTGTAACATTACTTTTATCCTTGCGTTCCATGCTCCTTGTGCAAAGGATTACTTCTGTTTTCTTTATCTTACTTGTCATGATGTAGTGCACCTTGCCATTGTGTTGTGCTCGATTGCAAGTTTCATCCTTGTGCTTGCCTCTTCAGTTTCGATGGTTGTTCTACCTTCTCTGTTGTCACTGTTCCCGTGGAATAATTTTTGATGTTTCATATGACCTTATTTATAAAAAGGGGTTTTCTCAAGATACTTTCTTGAGGACATACTAAAAGTTATTTTAGGATACGCTCCTAGGGGCGTTGAGTGTGTGCACATGATATGTTCCCGAGGGCGTTGTTTAAAGGGTGTGCAAGATGTGCTCTTGTCTGCCTTGTATTTGTAAAATATGCTTTTGGATAGCGCAATTCGGGGGATGGGCTCCTGGATGGCACAGAATGTGATTACAGTGTATGAACTGCTTTCAAGATACGGTCTTGTGTGCGTTGGACAATATACATTCTTTTGGAATTGCATTTATTCATTTTGTTGTGTCGTTACAAGATACACTCTTGGGGCCGTTGAGAAGTATTCGCGGGATTGACTCCTGGACGACTTAAAGTACTTTCAAGATACGCTCTTTGGGGCGTCTAGTACTGTTCGGAGGATAGGCTCCTGGAAGGCAAAGATCGCAGGATAGGCTCCTGGAGGGCGCGAAGTGGGATTGCAGTGTATGAACTACTTTCAAGATACACACTTGTGGGCGTCGAAAATTGTTCGCAGGATAGGCTCCTAGAAGGCACAGATCACAGGATAGGCTCCTGGAAGGCGCATGGTGTAATCGCAGTGTATGAACTGCTTTTCAAGATACGCTATTGTGGTCGTCAACAATTTTTCACATGATAGGCTCCTGGATGGCACAGATCGCAGGATAGGCTCTTGGAAGGCACATATTGTAATTGCAGTGTATGAACCGCTTTCAAGATACGCTCTTGTATGTGTTGACAACTGTTCGCAGGATAGGCTCCTGGACGACACAGATTGCAGGATAGGCTCCTGGAAGGCACAAAGTGTAATTGCAGTGTATGAACCGCTTTTAAGATACAATCTTGTAGGCGTTCAAAAGTAATGATTACCTGAAATTGTTTCCATATAGGGTATTTTGGTGGACTTGTTCTTATGTTTTCTTGAATCTTGGAGGACTTTATTTGATTAGTACTCTGCAGCGTCACATTATTTGAACTTTGAAATCCTCATCTAATGGATGAATAACTAAAATGCTTGACTTTCCTTTATTCTCAAGAGGTCATTCATCTTGCCTCTGTTATTAGGTTTAAACAAGGAACTTCTTCAAATGCTCCCCGCTGAATGTGTTTGTTGAAATGTGATGGATAAATGTCCAATTCGGGTTCGTATTTACACTTCGGGCCTCGCAAACACGTCAAAAATTACATCTCGGCTCCGAAAAACACCTCCCACGGTATCAAAACGGTCCGGAGGCGCGTTTACGCGCGTCCGGACCGGACCTCCGGGTTGCATAAAGCAACCCGGAGGTCCGGGTTGCAAAGCAACCCGGACGTCCGGATTGCCATGCAATCCGGACGTCCGGATTGCAATGCAATCCGGACATCCGGATTGCATTGCAATCCGGAGGTCCGGGTTGCAGCAACCCGGACCTCCGGGTTGCAGCAACCCGGACGTCCGGGCTGCAGCAACCCGGACGTCCGGGCTGCAGCAACCCGGACGTCCGGGCTGCAGCAACCCGGACGTCCGGGCTGCAACAACCCGGACCTCCGGGTTGCAGCAACCCGGACCTCCGGGTTGCAACAACCCGGACCTCCGGGTTGCGGCAATCCGGACCTCCGGATTGCCCGCAACCCGGATGTCCGGGTTGCGTGACAATTCGGACCTCGCCGAATTGCCCAAGTTCGACGAGGTCCGGATTGCCTTACGGGTATCGCGCTATTACCGTACCCGCGATCGCCGTTACGTGTAGAGAAGTCAAGTTCGTGCATTACCAATGTGGATGACGGTTCCCGTTTGTCTCCTTGAACCGTCGTCGAACCGCTCTAAAACCGGGTCCGGTCTCAAGGAAGCCTATA
Source organism: Clarkia xantiana subsp. parviflora (assembly GCA_036873135.1). NCBI lineage: Eukaryota > Viridiplantae > Streptophyta > Magnoliopsida > Myrtales > Onagraceae > Clarkia > Clarkia xantiana. Next base: position 18,963,679 of record JAPTYO010000001.1, read on the forward strand.
AATAGGAGGCCTTGGCCACCCATTTTCACACACTCTCTCATTTGCCCAACTTTGGTATTTTGAGCTCTGACTTCTCTCTAGAACTTTCTCTCTCTAGAAATTACCCTTTTGCCACTATAGTAACTTAGGCATCGGAGAGGGCTCCGCTAGCACCACCCCCCCCTCTCCGTGCTAGCATTGGTCCTTTGCGCAGGATCCGACGCACGAGACACAGATTTGCCGGGTCACAACCTCACCGGGTCACAGCCTTGCCGGGTCACAACCTTGCCGGGTCACAACCTCACCGGGTCACAGCCTTGCCGGGTCACAACCTTGCCGGGTCACAACCTCCGACAGAAAGGTCCTAACCCGCACAACCTCAGACGCGTCCTCGTGACCTCAGTCGTCCCGGACGCAACATTGGCGCCGTCTCCGCGATTCGAACAAAAAGTTACAGAAACCATGGCAAGTGATCACAACCCTCCCGAGGAGGTGAAAAACCGGAAGAAAAGACCCGGGCGTCCCAGGAAGTCCCCGGCGAACAAAAGTGCGGGATGCCAAGCTCCAGCTGGGAGCCAGTCGGGACCCTCCCACATACCAAGGGCTACTTCCGTAGCCTCATCCATACCAACGGACACTGTGCCCAACACACAGCACAGAGAGCCAAGAGACAAACACCACGCGCACCCGCCTGGTTTCGAGCCAGAAGGACATGAAGAAGAATCTCAGACAGAACTGCCTCAGGGCGAGCAGAGAGCGGGGGCAAACCCGATGCCCACCATCACTCCAGCAATGATGGCAGCGCTGGAAGAGTTAATCGCACTCCGCGAGTATCTCAAAACACAAGGATACGAAGCTCAGCCACCTCCGAACAACCAACAGCATGCTGCGCCAGCACGAGAGATGTCGCAAGACACTACTCACTATGGCAACCCTTTCCAGGGCAGACACCAACATGAGAGATATGAACCTGCACGGTCATACACTCCTTTCCAAGGAGCTCAACAATGGAGGAACGAAAGGCAGCCCCCATTCTACCACCCGCAGCAACCAATGAGAGACGATCCTTATCAGGCCACAAGTAGGGATCAGTCTGACATCTACCGAAACAACGATCAGCCAAAACCTTCAACAGGTTACACCGAACCGGCAAAGGGATTCACCGCTGAAATGTTAGAGGAGCTGGTGGAGAAGAAAATGAGGGAGGCCAAAATGAAGGGTATGCACGCTCTTGAAGAAGGAGCGTCACATCCGTTTGCTGAGCACTTGGTGAACAGTCACGTCCCTGACGCACTGTACCGAATAGGAGGAGACCCTTACCGGGGAAAAGGAGACCCAATTGAACACGTGCAAAAGCACGAGGCCTCTTTGCTGGGAAGAACCAAAAACCCGCATCATTTCGCAATGACGTTTTCACAAACTCTTGCCGGGACTGCAGCACACTGGTTCTTCTCACTGCCTTGCGGGAGCATTACTTCATGGGCGGATCTAAAAGCCAAATTCATCAGGCGATACATGGGTGAGCGTACACTGTTAAAAGGGGCAAACGCTCTGGACGACGTCCAACAGCAGAACGAAGAGTCCCTTGCCGACTACTACGTCCGCTTCAACCAGAACATTTCTGACATTCAGGGAAACCTAACCGAAGGAGAAATTGTTCGCGCTTTTATCCGAAACCTCGGCCGAAGAGGCACCGCCTTAGCGGAGAAAATGGCGAAACGCCCAGCAGAATCAATGGAAGAATTGGCCGCGAGAGTTAAGGAGTATATAGACCTTGAGAGATTCAGAAGCCAGAACAAGGCTAAAGTTGCTGCAGCCAAGGCGAAAGACAATCCAAAGCCACACCCAGGCAGCCAACAAGGAAAACATTGGCAGCCTCAGCCAAAAAAACCTTTCCAAGGGGATTTGCAGAGGCCCAAAGAAGTAAATCTCGCCGACTGCATCCCTCTGAACGCCCCGCTGTCAGTGATTTTGAGAGAAATGAAAAGCGCAAACATGTGGAAGGAGCCAAACAACTTTAGAAAAGGCCATATGGGAAGCGACAAAGAGAAGTGGTGTGAAAACCACGAAGTTTTTGGCCACGAGACTGATAGCTGCATCAGTCTACGCTTTCGGATCAACAACTTCATCCTCAAGGGTGAGTTAAAGCAATTTGTGGACCAAGGCAACAGCCCCTCAAGAAAGACTCACCCAGAATCGTCTAAAAGAACAAGCAAGGGAAAAGAGAAAGTTCATGACAACCCTCCGCCAGCCAAGCGAGGGGTAATCAATGTCATACATGGAGGGCCTGCCGCTGGAGGACACATATCAAATGCTCGGGATATTTATGCATCCCAAGCAGTTACACTGCCGAAGTACGGAAAGCGCAAGCAACCCGAACAAGAAGACACAGTAATCGAATTCTCCAGGGAAGACCTGAAGCATATCGTTTATCCCCACGACGATGCTCTAGTCATTACCATGGATATTGACGGGTACGATGTGAAGAGAATTCTTGTGGATGGGGGAAGTTCTGCTGACATTCTACACATCAAAGTCTTGGAGCAACTAGGAAAGTCTGTCAAGGACTTGTCCCCAGGAACCTTCTCATTGGTTAGCTTCGCAGGAGCAGCTACACAGCCCTTGGGCACAATCACACTTCCGGTCATCCTTGGCCAGGGGTGGAGAGCATTGCATATCAACATCACTTTTGTAGTTGTAGAATCCCTTGGAGCCTACAACGGAATCTTGGGACGAACAACGATCAATCCTTATGTGATCGTGCCCTCCACCGTCCACCAAAAGATGAAGTTCCCGACAGAGCATGGGATTGGAGAAGTGCTGGGTGATCAGATAACTGCAAGGCGTTGCTACGTCAATGCCTTGAGAGCAAAGAACCAATACCATGTGGCCATGGTAAATTCCTTCAAAAGGCAGAAGATAGTTGATGAAAGAAAGAAGCAACCAATGGAACAAGCCATTACAATCTGGAAACCGCAAGAAAGCATCCAGTTATCACCATGGCAACAGATTTGGCTCGTTCAGCAGGGAGAAAACGAGTCAATCTCAGAATACTTCACCAGGTTCGCCTCCAATGCCTCAAACGCGAAAGCAACAAGAGAAGATGTGATAAGCGTGTTCTACGCAAATATGAACGTCAGATCTTTCCTCTTCTTCGGACGAACACATGGATGGCAAACAACAAGGACCATGGCGGATTTAAAGGAAAAGCTTGAGACAGCAATCTCTTGCGAGCAAGAACTGAGGAGGGGTACACCCCTCAGTTGGGACAAAGGTGTTCAAGCAAAAACGAACAATCAGGAAGGCGCAAGCTTTGGTATCAACAACATCTTCACACCGCTAAACACGGTGGCAGAAGACATTTACGTCAACCTGCTAGAGAACAAGCTCCCAAGTCCGCTTGCCTCGGAGACAGCTTTCTTGGGCAACGACATCAAAGAATGGTGCAAGTACCATAAAACTTGGGGGCACAACACAAACAAGTGTCCACCATTAAACTGGGAAATCGAAGAATGCATCAGGCTAGGTGTACTAAGGCGATTTGGTGCAACCAACTACGCGACATCATCATCAAACCAGCCATGACGAAATGGGAGAAACAACTCTTTTCTAGATTACTTTGCGCATTCCTACTTCTTCTAGTATAATCAATGTAAATACACGCAAGTATCTAATAAAGTCAATCTACGTTTGTAGGTACATACTTATCTCTTGCACGCTGTTTTTTGGATTAAACGCGAAGCAACAAAACCACGCGCATATTATCTACTTCAATAATCCAAGAAACTATGCCATGTGCAAGCAAAATCTATTACGCGTTATGACAACGCTTATCAACAACAACATACTCATATTGACGACTACATCAAGACGTCATCATGGAACCAAAAACAGGGAAGTTTCTTACAAAAACAAGGAATCCTTGTATCAAATTCCTTTACTTCATGCATAACTAAAAAGAAAGTTTCATGACTTCATACTTTTGCAAACTTATAAAAATTGCGACTAACTAATAAAAGCAACTCTACTCGTAGGTACATGTTACACTACGATTACTACTCAGGAATTATGCCAAGTAGTAACCTATGCACAAAAATCTACTTCAACAATACAAGCTAAGCATTGTATGCAAGAAGGGATTTATGGTACACAACGCCAACACATTTGTCATCTACACCAACAAGGAGTTTATTTCTCCATTCATAATATAGGCGTCTATCTCTAGAAGATGCTGACAACACAAAGCTATCAAGCTATGTGCACAATCAACTTATATACTGCAATGACAACCTGCGGATCTATTGTTAAAGCGACGACCATTCAGGGCGTCAACTACAGGCAATGTCTTGGATTAACACCAAGACCTATTATTAAAACGACGACTATTCAGGACGTCAACTACAGGCAATGTCTTGATTTAACACCAAGACCTATTATTAAAATGACGACTGTTCAGGACGACAGATACAAGCAATGCCTTGGAATAACGCCAAGGCCTACTATAAAAATAGCATGTTAAGGTGCAAATCCTCATGTTTATAAGCCATTCCCTGGATCCAGAACAGGATGGGCATACTGGGCTGATCACCCTTTAAGCTATGGGCGTCCTCTGTTCAGACGGCACTCCGGACTCCAAGGGTTCATTCTTTGAAATGGGTATCCTCTGTTTAGACGACACTCCGGACTCCAAGGGTTCATTCTTTGAAATGGGCGTCCTCTGTTTAGACGGCACTCCGGACTCCAAGGGTTCATTCTTTGAAATGGGTATCCTCTGTTTAGACGACACTCCGGACTCCAAGGGTTCATTCTTTGAAATGGGCGTCCTCTGTTTAGACGGCACTCCGGACTCCAAGGGTTCATTCTTTGAAATGGGTATCCTCTGTTTAGACGGCACTCCGGACTCCAACGGTTCATTCTTTGAAATGGGTGTCCTCTGTTTAGACGGCACTCCGGACTCCAAGGGTTCATTCTTCAAAATGGGCGTCCTCTGTTTAGACGGCACTCCGGACTCCAAGGGTTCATTCTTTGAAATGGGTGTCCTCTGCCAAGACGACACTCCGGACTCCAAGGGTTCATTCTTCAGTGTCCTCTATCTAGACGACACTACGGATTCCTGGCCAGAATTCGTTTTATACGGCAAAAGTCCTCTGGCAAAGACGACAATTCCGTACTATAGGTTTTCAAACCGTGTTGCATGGTTCCTGGACGCAGAAAGCATGCATCACAATTCATACTCTCAAAAAAGTGTTACATGGTTCCTGGACGCAGGAATCATGTATCACAAATATTTTTTCAAACATTTTACCAAAAATTTTGCCAAAAATTTTATCAAAAATTTTGTGTATCAAATGTTTCATCAACATGGTCTTTTGGATGTATCACATTCAATGCCAAAATATTTTCTCAAATATTTTATCAACAAGCCTTTTAAAGTTTCACAAAATGCTTCTTCGAAAAACTTAAATGTTTTTATGTATGCTTCCCCAACGCGGGTTGATACACACTGTCAGGAAAGAAGGATAATATGCATAATGCATCAGGCAGACAATCAGGGGAACATCTCAACTTATTAATCAGGAAGTAAGGAAGCCGGGGGGCAAACAGACTCAGAGATGAGTTCAACATATCCAAAAAATGGCACAAATGGAATATGCCATCATCTCTAACAAGACTCGGCGGGACAAGCAGAAGTTGCCACCGTCTTCTCCAAACAAAATCTATAATGTGCAAGTCACAACATCCTATGCTCTACCCATCCTGCCATGCCGTGGAGTCTATCCAAGAGAGGCAGTCATAGTACTTAACAATGTCCAGGTGACGAAATGTCATGCAAGCAAAAGCATGAACAAAGAATTATCAACAAACACTTACCTCAGTAGGAGTAACGCTCCTCCTTGGGCCGGTCCCTCGACCGGGGGGCAGAAGACGCCACTACACAACCCTCAACTCTATTTCCCTTATCACAAGAAAGGGGTAGCACGGTCATGCTCAGCATAAAGAACCAAGAATCGCTCGAGGAACACGCCCCTGCGTCGGATCTCTCGAGAATTATGCTAAAAACAGAAACTGCAGCTGGAAATATTTTCTAAGTATTTCCATGTACGTACATACATGTCGACGAAGGTGCACGTCGACGAGAAGAAAATATTTTCTAAGTATTTCCATGTACGTACATACATGTCGACGAGGGGGCATGTCAACGAAGAAAAAATATTTTCTAAGTATTTCCATGTACGTACATACATGTCGACGAGGGTGCACGTCGACGAGAAGAAAATATTTTCTAAGTATTTCCATGTACGTACATACATGTCGACAAGGTTGCATGTCGACGAGAAGAAAATATTTTCTAAGTATTTCCATGTACGTACATACATGTCGACAAGATTGCATGTCGACGAGAAGAAAATATTTTCTAAGTATTTCCATGTACGTACATACATGTCGACGAAGGTGCACGTCGACGAGAAGAAAATATTTTCTAAGTATTTCCATGTACGTACATACATGTCGACGAGGGGGCATGTCAACGAAGAAAAAATATTTTCTAAGTATTTCCATGTACGTACATACATGTCGACGAGGGTGCACGTCGACGAGAAGAAAATATTTTCTAAGTATTTCCATGTACGTACATACATGTCGACAAGGTTGCATGTCGACGAGAAGAAAATATTTTCTAAGTATTTCCATGTACGTACATACATGTCGACAAGATTGCATGTCGACGAGAAGAAAATATTTTCTAAGTATTTCCATGTACGTACATACATGTCGACGAAGGTGCACGTCGACGAGAAGAAAATATTTTCTAAGTATTTCCATGTACGTACATACATGTCGACGAGGGGGCATGTCAACGAAGAAAAAATATTTTCTAAGTATTCCCATGTACGTACATACATGTCGACGAGGGTGCACGTCGACGAGAAGGAAATATTTTCTAAGTGTTTCCATGTACGTATATACATGTCGACGAGGGGGCATGACAACAAGGGGAGAATATTTGCTAAGTATTTTCACATACGCACATGCACGTCAACAAAGATGTATTGCATACAACGAGTAGCTATGCCCCCTAAGCATGCCAACGACGCACATCGTCAAAGCTCATACGACGACATCTATGGTAACAAACATTAGACATCGCTTAATATTTTTTAAGTGTTTTAGCATACTTGCAGGAAACAACCAATAACCTCTACCTGACATTCAACCGTTAACGTCAACGCGTGTATCAACGTCAACGCGTGCATCAATATCATCGCGCGTGTCAAGTCAATCATCATGGGCGTATGTTGCAATCGCATGATCCAAGATTCGGTAATCACTTAGTCATTTTAGAAACATACGATTTCTATTTTCTTGATTTACGTAATTACGATCTTGCCACGTCCTTTATTCATACTTATATGTTGATAGACGCATTCTTGCATAAGTGCATTACCACTTGCTCATGTCTCCGACAATAACCATGCTTGCACGTCATATATGTATTTCCCATCGCACTAACCATAGTGACAGGAAATAAAGTCGTTCGGCCGAAAAATCAAGCGACGGACGGAATCAAGATGTCTGCACCCGACCGACGATCAAAATTAAAAGGTTAGCGTCAGACTCAAATTGGACAAGTATCCTAACTTAAAATAGAGTCAAGAAAGGTTCTAAACCGTTTCTTGACTCGGGGGCAAGTGATGGATAAATGTCCAATTCGGGTTCGTATTTACACTTCGGGCCTCGCAAACACGTCAAAAATTACATCTCGACTCCGAAAAACACCTCCCACGGTATCAAAACGGTCCGGAGGCGCGTTTACGCGCGTCCGGACCGGACCTCCGGGTTGCATAAAGCAACCCGGAGGTCCGGGTTGCAAAGCAACCCGGACGTCCGGGTTGCAGCAACCCGGACGTCCGGGCTGCAGCAACCCGGATGTCCGGGCTGCAACAACCCGGACCTCCGGGTTGCAGCAACCCGGACCTCCGGGTTGCAGCAACCCGGACCTCCGGGTTGCAACAACCCGGACCTCCGGGTTGCGGCAATCCGGACCTCCGGATTGCCCGCAACCCGGATGTCCGGGTTGCGTGACAATTCGGACCTCGCCGAATTGCCCAAGTTCGACGAGGTCCGGATTGCCTTACGGGTATCGCGCTATTACCGTACCCGCGATCGCCGTTACGTGTAGAGAAGTCAAGTTCGTGCATTACCAATGTGGATGACGGTTCCCGTTTGTCTCCTTGAACCGTCGTCGAACCGCTCTAAAACCGGGTCCGGTCTCAAGGAAGCCTATAAATAGGAGGCCTTGGCCACCCATTTTCACACACTCTCTCATTTGCCCAACTTTGGTATTTTGAGCTCTGACTTCTCTCTAGAACTTTCTCTCTCTAGAAATTACCCTTTTGCCACTATAGTAACTTAGGCATCGGAGAGGGCTCCGCTAGCACCACCCCCCCCTCTCCGTGCTAGCATTGGTCCTTTGCGCAGGATCCGACGCACGAGACACAGATTTGCCGGGTCACAACCTCACCGGGTCACAGCCTTGCCGGGTCACAACCTTGCCGGGTCACAACCTCACCGGGTCACAGCCTTGCCGGGTCACAACCTTGCCGGGTCACAACCTCCGACAGAAAGGTCCTAACCCGCACAACCTCAGACGCGTCCTCGTGACCTCAGTCGTCCCGGACGCAACAAAATGTATCCATCTCCATCTTCCAGACGATATGCGTTTATGTATGGCACTGAAACTATCTTGTACGGACCTTTCCATTTTGGAGACATTTTTCTTACCTGATCAAGATGTGAGAACTCATTTCTTCTTATGACCAATTCCCCCCACATGGAATTGTCTTTCTTTGACTTGTCGGTTGTAGTATCTAGCTGATGCTAGACGCATTCTTGCTTGTGCTTCTTAGGAGTTCCATCTTTTATCATCCACTAGGTCCAAGTCTAGGAGTCTGGCCTTATCGTTTTCATGTTCCTCGAAATAATTTGTTCTGAGTGATGCTATTGCCATCTCTGCTGGTGCCACTGCTTCCGTCCCCTATACTAAACCAAACGGTTTTTCTCCTGTTGATATCTTCGGTGTTGTTCGTACTGCCCATAAGAAATTTTCTAACTCGTCTACCCAACTTCCCTTGGTAGCGTGCAGCCTCTTTTTCAAACCATCTAGCACTATTTTGTTAACTGATTCCACCTATCCGTTTGTTTGGGGGTGTTTCACTGATGCGAAGAGGTGTTCTATGTTCAACTCCTTGCAATAAAATTCCATCTTCTTGATTTTGAATTGTGGACCATTGTCGCTTATTAAAATCTTTGGTACACCGTATCTTGAACGATGTGTGACTTGATAAAGCTAATGATTTTGTCGTCCGTTGTTCTTCCCATTGCCTTTGCCTCTATCCACTTGGAGAAGTAGTCTATTGCTACTAGTATGAATGTTTTTTTACCTTTTTTTTCGGTAGGGGGCCTATCAAATTGATCCCCCATTGGGCAAATGGCCATGCGCTTGATATTGAACTGAGATTGGCTGCTGGGGCTGTTATGTTTCGGGAGTATCTTTGGCAGTGTTCACATTTTTGCACCAATTCCTTTGCTTCTTTATTCATTGTTGGCCAATAGTATCCCAAGTTGAAAACCTTTCGGATAATTGATCTTGCCCCCTCATGACATCCAGCCTCTCCTTCATGTAGCTCTGCCAGAACTTTTTCTGTGTCTGGGTATGTTATGCATTTTAGGAACGACGTAGAATAACCTTTTTTATAGAGCTCGTTGTCCATCATCGAGTAATTTAAAGCCAATCTTTCAATCTTGGTTACTTCTACCTTGTCTTCTGGAGTATTCCTTCAGTGATGTATCGATGCATTGGAGTCATCCAAGTGTCTCCATTTATAGTAAGAACTTCCAGTTTTTCTATGATAGACAGCCTCCTTTGTTCCACAAAGTGAACTTCTCTGGTTAATTCTGCCCCCAAAGAAAATTTGCTTAAGGCATCCGCCTCCTGATTCTGTTCCCGTGGAACCGACTCAATGTCAAAGCTATCGAAGCTTGTGATCAACTCTTTTGCCTGTTGCAGGTATTTTTGCATGTTTTCAGATTTCGTTGTGTAATTCCATTTCACTTGATTCACGACTAGCTGAGAGTCACACTTAACTTTGAGGTGTTTTACTCCTACCCATTTTGCTGTCCTCAAACCCGTTATCAAAGCCTCATATTCTGCCTCGCTGTTTGTTGCTTTGAAAGTTAGTGCCATGGCATATTGCATTGGAGCACCCTTGTCGGGTGGATACAAGAGGAGGCCTGCGCCTGATCCCTCGACGTTGGATGAACCACCAGTGGGCATTTCCTATGTGTTTTCAAATATGCTCCTCTTGATTTACTTCTGCATGGGTTGTTATTGTTGTTGCATCTAATTCATTTTCGGGATGTATTCCTGTGAATTCTGCGATGAAATCTGCTAAGGCTTGTCCTTTGATGGCTGTTCGTGGGGCAAAATGAATGCGGAACTCGCTTAGTTCGATTTCCCACTTTTTCAATCTTCCTGATGTGTCTAGCCTTTGCAAGAGATGTTTCAGCGGTTGATCTGTTAGCATTGTTATCTCGTAAGCATGGAAATATGGTATTAACTTTCGTGCCGATATGATTAGTGCGTAGAGGTATTTCTCAATTGCCATGTAGTTTATCTCATATTTGGCCAATGTCTTACTCACGAAGTAAACTGGTAGTTGTGCATTGTCCTCCTCTTTGATCAATACTGAACTTACCGCGACATTGCTCACAGATATGTAGAGGAAAAGAGGTTCCCCAGGAGTTGGTTTTGCTAAAAGGGGTAGTGTCTTCAAATGATGTTTCAAAAGCTTCCTCACACCTTGGTGTCCATTCGAATTTTTTGTTGGCTCGTAATACCTCAAAAAAAGGGGAGTGCTTTGTCTCCAATCTTTGCCAAAAATCTGTTCTGTGCTGCCAAATCTTCCATTGAGCTGTTGCACCTCTTTGTGTTTTGTGGGAGATTTCATCTCTTCTATTGCTTGCAACTTCTCAGGGTTCACCTCAATGCCTCTCTGACTTACCATGAATCCCAAAAAATTTCCTGATTGTACCCCAAAAGCACATTTTTTCGGATTCAGGTAGACTTGGTACCGACGCATCCTTTGAAAAGTTATGCGTAGGTCCTTGACGTGATCCTTCTTCTTCCTGGACTTCACAATCATATCGTCTACGTACGCTTCCATAGTCTTTCCTGTCGTTTCCCCAAAGAGCTTATTTACCATGCGCTGGTAAGTAGCTCCTGCATTTATGAGCCCGAACGGCATGACTCTATAACGGTAGACGTCGTATCAGCATAACATGCTGTGCTTGGGGCATCTTTTGCAGACATCTTGATTTGATTGTACCCTGAGTATGCGTCCATGAAACTCATCAGCTCGTGACCTGATGTTGTGTCGACCAGTTGGTCTATTCTAGGTAAAGTATACGAGTCTTTTGGGCAAGCCTTGTTGAGGTATCGGTAATCTATGCACATTCTCCAGTTTCTGTTTGCCTTTCTTACCGGCACCTGGTTTGCGACCCATGTTTGGAATCTGATCTCCTTGATGAATTTTGGTTTTAGCAATCTCTCAATCTCTTCTTGGATGGCTATCTTTTTACTACCACCCATTGCTCTTATCTTCTGTGTTATCAGACGCTTTACGGGGTCTATGTTAAGTTTGTGGAATATTACCTCTTCTGCTATTCCTGGCATGTCACTCGGTGACCATGCGAATAACTCTTTGTATTCCCTCAAGAGCGATGTTATTTGTGACTCTTCTTCCTCTGTTAATGAGACTTCAATCTTCACTCTTCTTTCGGGCTCGTCTATTAGAAATTCTTTCAGATCCTCCATGGGTGCAGATCTGCCAAGCTCTTCTCTTGGGTCTTCGTCTATTGACAAGATCTCATTTTCAACTTTGCCTTTTATCATGAGTGCTATTCTGCCACATTTCTTTGCGACGTTTTGATTCCCCTTTACTTCCCTAATTCCTGTGTTTGTAAGGAACTTCAGTTTTTGCTGTGGAGTTGATGGTATCATACCACATTTGTTGATTGTGGTGACACCCAGGATTCCATTGTACTCATCCATGGTTTCTACAATTAGAAAGGGAATGTCGATGTTCAATTGTTTCTGTCCTGTCCCTAACGTTACTGGCAGTGTGATTATTCCCATTGGGTAGCTTGATGTTAGCGTATGGTGATGTGGCGCCGTAATAGGAGTCCGTTAATTAAGGGAATTACCTAAGTTAATTAGGTAATTGTCAATCTGGGCTAATTGGGCCAAATCCAATTAGTAATTGACAAGGGAGGCCCAAAATGGGCCTCCCCCCTTATTATACATGGTTCGGCCGAAACCCTAGTACCACATTGGTTGGAGTTGCCTTTTGGCAACTCCACCCAATACTATATATAGGGGTGACTCCTAAGGGTTTAAACACACAATTTTAAGAACAAGGATCTCCATTGAGAAAACTTGTCACCCTAGTCTAATATTTTGGCACCACCAACATCAAGTCCGAGGTTCCATCTCCGTTGAAGAATCGATCAGAGGTCTTGTTGTGGAGCTACATCACGTGGGACTTCTTCTAACGAAGAACTTGCACGTGGTTCCGACCGGAGGATCAGAACTCCCTCCACATCGTTCTTGGGCAGGAAAGCTAAAATGTATGTGTACTAATTCCGTTGCGTAGATTAGATTTCTTGCTAGTACACGTTTAGCATTCCGTAGTATTACGTCTCCGTAATCCAACTGTGGTATCAGAGCCAGGTTAGGAGTTCTTAAATTTTTTGATAAACTGATGTTCTTGAATCTATGAAAAATCCGAAATTTTTAGGTTGATGAACATCAATATGTGTTCCGAAATTTTCAACATGAAATCATGTGTTTGATCTTTAAAAACTTAAATTTTTTGAAATTTATCTGTTTTTGAGGATCAAAACCGAAAATGTTGTTATGTATTTGAGTTTGATGTTCATAATCTTCAAGAACACCATGAGTTTTATCAAGAACACAATTTGGATTCTTAATCAAGGTAGTATTTGATCTTAAAATTTGACAACCTTTTCCAATTTCATGTTTGTTGGCCGAAACCCTAGGGGCAATTTGGGTAAAAAATTTAATTTTCTCAACCCCTAAATAATTAAAAAATTTGGCCACCCTATTAGAGATATAGGTTGTCATTTTTAAATTTTAATTAATAGGTAACTATATCTAGAAATTGGAAAATAAGGATAGGTTCTAATATAATATTGTAAAGGATATTAACTATCAATAAATGTGGATTAAACTAGGGATAATATATATATTGATAGATTTAGTTACTATTAACAATTAAGAAAATATATTGTCTACATATTTTAATCCCTAAAAGATATATTTGACAATAATATATATATGTATATGGTTTGGCCGAATTTTATTTATATATATTATATATTGTTAATTGATTTACATCTTAGTGATAAAATCTTGACAATATTTATATATATATATGTTTAGCCGAATTATATATATATTAGCATTGTTGGAAATTATTTTATATAATTAATAATTTTTATGACTAAATTATGTTTTATGGTGGATTTTAAAACCCTACTTAGCCTAAAGGAATTACTTCGGCCGAACCCTAGGGTTCCAAGGCCGGTCCAATTGCTAAACCGGAACGGGTTAAACCAATTCGGGTTTTCTTAATCGGGTTGGGTCGGACCATAGTAACTTAATTGAACCTAACCTAACCGGTTTTGAGTGATAAACCGAACCACTATCTTATTTTATTGAACCGTTTCGGACCAAACCGGAATTTTTAAAATCAGACCGAATTGAATCGGATTTTAAAATTTGGACCGAACCATTTTAAAATTTTTGGAAATTTTAAATTGTTCAATAAAATAGGATGTCAAATTTTAAATCCAAATTGTTTTCGAACTTTAAAATTAACCTAAACAGTGCTCTTAAGGTTTGTGTTTTAATACACGGTTTCAGTCAAAACCCTAATGCCTGGTTTCGATTATGGGGATGGATCTTAGACTTGCATGTTTTTGGGACTGGATTAAATTAGCGGGCTGATTTGCAATTGTTTACTTTCTGCATCATATATTTTGATATAATTAGAACTGTTGTCTTGACTTAGTCAAGCTAGCTGTATATTATATTGCGAGGATTGAGCTCTGGGATTTAAATATATGGTTTGCGCAATAGGATAGACATGCTATGCTGATTGAAAGTTCCTAGAATCCATGTCTAGAAATTCACATGATTGATTGTAAGCATGAATTGCAAAACAGCCCCTAATATTTTCAAAACGTTTTATAAAACCGAAAATTCCACTCGCCAATTATGCATGATGTGTGCGGATATTGCATGTTTTGACGCGTATGCTAGGATGTTCACAATAGAACGCATGTGATAATTTACTTTACGTAGAATTATGTATGCTAGGAACATTAGACGCATGAAGCGTAAGCATGTTGTGTTCGATATTTATGGCATGGTATGATGATTTGCTAGATGTAGTATAATTATAAATATGCATGCGTAAATTATCGGATAATTTTACAAAATCATAAGGGCCTTGGGAAAGCCAAGATCGGGTATGCTTATTTGAAAATTCCCGTTCCGGTAATTTGCAATAGAATATCCGTTTTCAAAAGACTGATCTATTAGATTGAAAACGACAATAGTGTGAATTCTTTCACGACACCCCCTTCCTCGGTTTACTGAAGGTTGGTTTGGTTTAGTGACTGAAGAATTACTATTCGTCGTATTCCATCATAATAGATAATCTGATGTTTGCAATTCTGTCAAAATGTTGTTGTCTTCCTGAATTTGCATAATTATCAATGTATTAGTTTTCATGGCTAAGTCGGTACGCTTCTATGAACCTTGCAGTCTTGATGGTATAAATTATGATGAACATAAGAAATATGTATTGGACTCCGCTCTGCTACTATTCCGAAAAGCGGAGAGGACAACTCCGAATGAATATGGTAGTTCGTATGATTTTGACAATGAGAGATGAACGTGATAGTTTATTTCCCAAGAATTGGAGTAGGTTCTTTGATAATCTGAATGCATATGTGGTGATACATTCAACCATGGTTTAAGGAGGTTGAAGAAGACTTCAATTGCAACCTGACAATGTCAAAGCTTGGTGTTCCTTTGCATCTGCCTCGGTAGAAGCAAGGATGCTAAAGCTAGAAATGTTTCGGTTGAATTTGATGTTCATTTCTTTGTCCATGTATGCCGGTGAAAAATCCGTTCAAGACCTTCGCAATGAAAGGTCAACATGGAAAAGATTTATAAGGTTGCCTTACATTGACGTGATTCAATAACCTTGAGTGTAATTACGCAAAGGAACCAAGGCAGTGAAGCGACAACCTTCTCAGCTCACCACAAGAGATCATCTGAAGTCAATTGGGATCCATATATCATGAAGTAAACTAGACCGTAAAAGGTTTTATACGATAATCCGGTGGGTCAAACCCCGTTATTAAAGTGCGTCTAAAACACGCCTCATATGACATATATATAAAGCCGTGAAACGTTTTATTTGAACACAAAACATTTGATATGATTCACTAGTGAATTTAATCAGATGTGATGTTCAACATGACTTAAAGTTCAGATATGTATGGATCGAACATGAGACTTTTAGATCAAGAACCCTACCATTGTCATTTATCGTTCGTTGTTCGTCTGAATTATTAAAAGGGTTAACAGGTCTTTTGTTCCATGATGTTTGACGATTTTTGGGTTTTGGTCCATGATGTTTTTTTTGGCCTAGTTTTGGTACCATATGTTTGCAGATTTTTCTAGTTTTGGTCCGACTGTTACATTCCGTCCATTTTTTCCGTTAAGTGACATGTGCAAGTCACGTGATCCACCCTAAACTTTTAATTTTGTTCAAATTTGGGGGAATTGACCCTTTCAACTAGGTTTAGGTGTCAATTCCCTCAAATTTGACCCATTAAACCTAGTTCAATTCGTCCAAAATGAACTAGGTTTAAGGTGTTAATTCCCCCAAATTTGAACAAAATTGAAAGTTTAGGGTGGATCACGTGACTTGCACATGTCACTTAATGGAAAAAATGGACGGAATGTAACAGTCAGACCAAAGCTAGAAAAATCTGCAAACATATGGTACCAAAACTAGGCAAAAAAAAAAACATCATGGACCAAAACCCAAAAGTGGTCAAACATCATGGACCAATAGATCTGTTAACCCTTATTAAATTTTGGTTATTTTGAAATTCGGAGTTATTGAATAAAGAAATTGCTGCTAGATTAGAAGCGCAATTTGCTTATCAATTTAACGTTTCGGTTAAAGGGAACGATGCGAAACGATAATTCAAACCTACGGGTTAGAACCAAAATTTAATAAGACGAAACGATTCACATACTCCGTCATCTCAATCAGATCAAACTGAACTGAATAAATCCATCGATCGCATAGTTCTAAAAGGGCAGACCGACTTAAATCCTCATGTTTGTTAGTACTCCATTAAATGACATATTCTGAAATAATGTGCATGTAAAACCGATTTGATTTTAAATTTGGAAACGAACCGATTTAAACCACCGGATAAACTGGTTTTAGGCGCCACGCGCGTATGTACCTCGAAAGACGGAACACATCGTTTCAAAGTACGAATTTAATAATGAAGTGTTTTAATAAATGAAAGTTGAGTTTTCGTTTGTAATTCATCAGATATAACTCATTGATAACTACTTAGATTTTATGTAAGCCTTCCAGCTACTACAATCTAATTAGAATATCAACCATGGCATTAAAAGCGACAACTTAAATGCATGGTCCATGATGGGTTCCGATGTAATCGTTAGCCCCGTTAACAGCCAATGGACGACGAGTAGGTCCAGTGGGCCTCGTGAAAGCCTGGAAGGCCCAGAGGCCCAGTATGAAGGGTCCCGACTTTAGCGGTCCCGATGTATGGGCTGAATGCTCCCGACAAGAAGCCTCTGAGTAGGCCCCGATATGCCTTAGTAAAGGCCCCGATAATGAAGCCCCGCAGAGGCTGGACCTGTCCCGTAGAGACTGAAGGTCCTGGGTGGTGATCTAGAATGAGACAACTCTGGAGTCTCCGACACGAGTCGGGACTTGTGATCAGAGGATAAATACCGAGAAACCCGCCTACTAGATAGAGTAGTGGGAGACGGTTAGAGATAAAGATAAATCCCCCGAGATACGGAGGGCGTGCCCGAGATACGCGGAGTATGGGTAAGATACGCGGAGCGTGGGGCGAGATATTTGGAATCCCAACCGAGATATACGGAATCGTGGCGAGATACACGGAATCACGGGTACAACGGCCAAGTATGGTCACAGGTAGCTGGGCAACTCCTCCTTCTATATAAAGGAGGAGGTTACCCCAGAAAACACACATTCTCTAATACGCACTTAGATTATTGTTGCCACCCCATTGATACATACTCATTTAAGCATCGGAGAGGGATTCTGGGTCACCACCCAGGTCATTCCCTTTTGCAGGATTACGCGGAGCCCAGGAGTCCAAGCTTTTCGTCAAGGACGTAACGGAGCTTCGCCCGTGATCCAACAGTCCATAAGATAGATAAATCTATGGATGACTTAAATAAACAAAAAGAAGTAGTCGGTAAAACGACTCTCCCACCCTTAGCCTTGAACGAAGAGTTTGGCTAAAAGGCATTCATTAAAACACTTCAATAAACATAGCTTAGAATTATATAATGTTAGAGTTACACATTAATTGTTCCTGCGGATGAGATTAATTTAACTCACATTAATGTAAAACACTATGTTCTGACAAAATCGGTTAACACGTTACCATAAAAGCTAATGAATGATTCAGGTAAAACCTTATCACAAAGACACATTGATTTGCACATTAAAATGAGTATTCATTAAGAGTACGCACTACTCGCGAAGAATACAAGTTTTAAATTAGCTTGGAACAATGGTTTCGTGGATAAACATGACACATTATAAAGGTTTGAGGATGAATTTCCAACGCTTAGCAGAACGAAAGAAGCTAGTACTGATTGAGTTAACAGATGGTTGATGGAGATTCTCAGGTCCCACTTACTTCGAGTAGGAGAATTGATATAGCATAAGTGATTGATTTGGTAAATGATGATGGAAACGTCTTCATAATAAATCCAGTGAGAGGGCTCACTCCCCCTCACACATAATCATCACTAAATTTCAGATTGCGAATCAAGTCGGACCTGATAATCATGATAATGAACTATTTCAACTACCCATTTTTCCTAGTGGGAGTGGAACAACCAACTTGGTTCCAAATCCTAGATCGAGGAAAACATCTCGGAGGTAAAAACCCGAGGCCGAGAGGATATTCCAAGTAAGTTCAACCACGACATTGTTCTCAGTGGGAGTAATGCCCCGATAAGAAGCATTATTCCGAGTGGGAGTAACGATCATACTAAAACATGGGATTAACGTGCCTAGACATAGTCAAAGACAACGAACTTCTCTCGAGAAGTGTCCCATCAAATAAGATGTATTACACATCTTGGTATTCGTTCTTGAACAAGTAACAGTTCATCAAGCAAAGGAAGGACCTCAAAACGAGGGAATGGAGGAAAACAATGGAGGATGAAATTGCCTAAATAAGAACTAATTCAGTTTTAGTCTTTAGTTGATCTGTTAACCACATAACTAGAAAGTTAAATCTTAGAATTCACTTCTGGTGGAAATATCGAGTGGTGCAAAACTCGAATAATTGCGAAAGGATATACCCAAATTCACGGAGTAAACTTTGATAAAGACGGACTCACCGACTATGCGTTACACCATAGTCCGGGCCGTCCTTGCCCATGACTGCAAGTCTCGAACTCGAGCATGCATCAAATTGACATTAAGACCAAACCTCTCCAAGTAAAACTGGAGAAAGAGATCTATATGGAGCAGCCGAAGAGTTTCATTACTCATGGCAAAGAACGTAAAGTTTGCAAACTTCAAAGATCTATATACGGCCTTAAACATTCGTCTCGGCAATGGTATCGCAGATTCCACGAGGAAATCGTTGGATACGGATTCGTGAATCTTCACGAGGATCCCTGCGTATACACCAAGACCTCCGGTTCTAAGTATGTCATCATAACACTATACGTGGATGATATACTCATTGCTGCGAACTATATGAGTTTCATGAATAAAATCAAAGTCCGGTTAGCATCAGCATTCGAGATGAAAGACATGGGAGAGGCTACGTACATCTTAGGAATCACAATTGCCCGAGATCGTGCCGCCCGGAGATTATGTCTATCTTAGGAACCATATATCAACAAACTGTTGAAAAGATTCAAAATGCTGGATGTTAAACCCGTGGATACGCCAGTTATGTTAGGGTGCGCGCTATCGAAGCGTGATGGCCCGAAAAACCAGCAGGAGCGTGAAAAGATGAAGAATGCAGAGTATCTGAGCATGGTAGGGAGTCTAATGTACGCCATGCTCTGTACTCGACCAGACATCTGTTACCCTGTGGGCCTAGTAGCAAGGTTCCAATCAGAACCTAGTTATCAACATCTAAAGGCCGTAAAACGAATTATCAGATATCTGAAAGGTACTGCCGACTACGTTCTGTACTATGAGGGCGATCGGCTTGAATTGACCGGTTATAGTGACGCCGACCACGGTGGCGATCCGGATGATCGTAAGTCCACCACAGGAGGAGTTTTCCTCCTTGCTAATGCTGCCATATCATGGGTAAGCAAGAAGCAATCTTGTGTCGCGATTTCCACTATGGAATCAGAATTCGTTGACCTCTCAAAAAATGCACAAGAAGTGGTCTTGCTAAAAAGGCTTCTTACAGCATTAATTGACACCGACAAGAAGAGTAAACCTGTGAAGGTATACTCCGACAGTCAAGCGGCCATTGCGGCAGTTAAGAATCCAAAGTACCATAGTAGGACAAAGCACATTGACGTGAAATACAATTATGCTAAATCTGTTCTGGAAGACAACATAATCGCTTTAGAATACTTACCTATAGACAATATGGTCGCAGACCCTTTAACTAAGCCGTTACGTAGGGAGATTTTTGAAAAGCACGTAAAAATGCTAGGATTATGCAGGGCTTAAACGGCGCGGCTTGTAAAAGTGATAACATTTTGACATTTGAAATTATGTTTCAATTTGAATAAAATAATTGCAATTTGAGTTTATGATTTATCGACGTCATAATGATTAACAACATCGGATTTCACGGTCTATAAACTAAGTCATAGGAAGAAGTAAAATTCTTCCACCAAAATTATGTCGAATGTGAACCTTGCCTCGTCACACAGGCACGATCATCTTGTAAGGAGAAAGGGACCTCTACCATAAAGAGATTGGCTAAGAATCAGGTGAATAAACCTGATTAAACAAAACGATAACATTGTCACGCTTAACAGCATGACTTAATCTTCGTTTTGTAAATCGCCGAGTTGGACTTTGTCCATCACTATATATCACATTCAAGGCTAGATGAGAGATTCTGCGATAGAATTATTGACATATCCCATCCCTGGCTTTACCAGGTGTGCTATCGACGCGTGCTTCATACTGCGCGTGCCATATACGACCACGGGGTCATGCTCGGTTGTGCTAGCTAGAATCCTTGTGATTCAAAGGGCGCATACTTCTTCACCTTGAGCGTGTGATTGATCCCGGATGTCTTATGAAGAGGCATCCAAAGTATCCTCATGGACTCAGAACTTATACCTAAGGTCTGACTCAATGCTCGCTTCGCGGCGTACGAGCGTAGTGCCAAAGAAAACAGCCAAGTGACCACGTCTTGGAAACTGGTTGAGTCAGACTAAGGGTATAAGCGATGGGTATGGTCAAGTTCACCTTTAATTCACCGACTCTCGTGTTCACTAGGTGGCCGCCAACCAGATATTAGTTGAAGGTTGTGAACACTTGTAAGGATGCCCTGTTGAAGTATTCCTTTGTGGAAAATTGGGCAATTGGAGAATTAACAGTTGACCAAGGATACAGTGCGGTACATAGTTTTATTTCAAACAGGTTTGGTTCATGAAAGGGAATCAATGTTCTGCGGGCGCTACAATACTCCTAACAGATGAGTAGCACGATGCCCGTCGTATCCGCCGGTCGCACGACAAGCCTCGTATGAACTATTCGGAGACGGAGACGAAGACTGAATACTGAGATGTTGATACTATTGCGTAACCGTATAGATTAACGAGCACCGTCCCATTCCGGCGAGTGGGAGCTGTTAGCGTATGGTGACGTGGCGCCGTAATAGGAGCCCGTTAATTAAGGGAATTACCTAAGTTAATTAGGTAATTGTCAATCTGGGCTAATTGGGCCAAATCCAATTAGTAATTGACAAGGGAGGCCCAAAATGAGCCTCCCCCCTTATTATACATGGTTCGGCCGAAACCCTAGTACCACATTGGTTGGAGTTGCCTTTTGGCAACTCCACAAGGATCTCCACTGAGAAAACTTGTCACCCTAGTCTAATATTTCGGCACCACCAACATCAAGTCCGAGGTTCCATCTCCGTTGATGAATTGATCAGAGGTCTTGTTGTGGAGCTACATCGCGTGAGACTTCTTCTAACGAAGAACTTGCACGTGGTTCCGACCGGAGGATCAGAACTCCCTCCACACCGTTCTTGGGCAGGAAAGCTAAAAGGTATGTGTACTAATTCCGCTGCGCAGATTAGATTTCTTGCTAGTACACGTTTAGCATTTCGTAGTATTACGTTCCCGTAATCCAACACTTGATACTCCTGAGAATCCTTTTAGTGGGGACTGCACTGGTTTTATGTCACTCGGTCGTACACCTAAATTGTCAATCCCTTTTTTGTTCAAGATACTGGCTGAGCTTCCTCTATCTACCAGAATTCTACCGATATTTCTGTCGGTGAATCTCATTGTTATGACCAATGCATCATGGTGTGGGTATGTCACGTGTTCCCTGTCATGCTTCGAGAATTTGATTGTTTCCTCTTTTATTTGCTCTTTTCCTTTGTTCTTGATTGTCTTATCTTCTAGTTCTGTCATGTATGCTTCTCTTGCATTTGCTGATCCTCCGCATGATCCAAATCCTCCATGTATGACATATGTGTTTGCCATATGCTATGCGATAGTTAGGCTTGTTTATTCAAAACCCATGGACGGTGTTGGGTTATAAATAAACCCGACTATGTATGTACGTTCTTGGTCTATGGTGATTTCCTACAGGTGACAGGTCGAGTACGCTTTCAGGGCGAGGAGAAGAAGTCGACGACCTTTCTTGTTTATTCCAACCATTTGGAGATAAAAGTTCGACTACCAATCATGAAGAAGTCGACTTCAAAAGAATGACAGGTCGACTATGGAGACTTAGAGAATCTTCCAGAGTACAGGTGGCGACCTGTTTCCCACCGTCTCCAAGGGAAAACCTTCACTCGAAGTAAAGACAGGTGGCGACCTGCTTCCCACCGTCTCAAAGGGAAAACCTTCCCTCGAAGTAAAGACAGGTGGCGACCTGCTTCCCACCGTCTCCAAGGGAAAACCTTCCCTCAAAGTAAAGACAGGTGGCGACCTGCTTCCCACCGTCTCCAAGGGAAAACCTTCCCTCGAAGTAAAGACAGGTGGCGACCTGCTTCCCACCGTCTCCAAGGGAAAACCTTCCCTCGAAGTAAAGAAAGGTGGCGACCTGCTTCCCACCGTCTCCAAAGGAAAACCTTTCCTCGAAGTAAAGACAGGTGGCGACCTGCTTCCCACCGTCTCCAAAGGAAAACCTTCCCTCTAAGTAAAGACAGGTGGTGACCTGCTTCCCACCGTCTCCAAGGGAAAACCTCCCCCCGAAGTAAAGGTGAGGTGGCGACCTGCTTGTCACCTGCTTCAGCCGCCTTAAGAAAGACTTCCCTCCTAAGTAAAAGTGAGGTGGCGACCTGCTTGTCACCTGCTTGGCCGACTCCAAAGGAAAACTCACTAAGGAGATAACCGCCACTGATAAGTCGGTAACTCTCCCTTATAAATAGGGACCTATCTTATTCAATTAAGAACAATCTGTTCTGAATACTTATATATTACACTCTCAAATACATTACTAACTTAAGCTTCCGAGTGGAATCAGGGGCCATCCCCACCCCTTTTTAGGTGCTCGACCTTAAAAGTCTCCCGGAGGAAATCAAGTCCTCGAGAGAGCTACGTCCAAGGCGAAGCCTAGAAGTCCATTCCGTGAAGTTTGTGGCCACGTCATTTTGATCCCAACAGACGGCGTCAAGTGTTAAGTCCTGCCTATCGGATCGACGGGTCGTCAATCCAAATAGCCAACTTACGGGTAGATTTCCTTCCTTCGTGATCCGACAGTCTCTTTCCGTAATCCGCTTCCTCGCACTTTCTTTGCGGTCCGTCCTCTCGCAAACCTGCACGATGGGTAAGCCGGGGGTGGTATCGGCGAACCCTCTCCGATGCTTACGTTAGAACAATGTAGAGAGAGAAGGGAGAGCTCAAATCTTTCAAGTGATATCAATTAGTAAATGAAAATAGGTGAAGTCCTATATATAGGCTCAAATTAGATTAAGGTGGTTAATGACACCGTTAAATCCTAAACGAGCTCAGTTAACAAGTGATAAAGGGATTAAGCCCTTAGCAAGCA
Source organism: Clarkia xantiana subsp. parviflora (assembly GCA_036873135.1). Lineage (NCBI taxonomy): Eukaryota > Viridiplantae > Streptophyta > Magnoliopsida > Myrtales > Onagraceae > Clarkia > Clarkia xantiana. The sequence continues at coordinate 18,987,294 of JAPTYO010000001.1, forward strand.
TGGAAGGGTTCGTGATATTTTCTAAGTGTCGGACGTGCAAAGTGAGGTCGGGTCGTCGCGAGGGACGGTTTGGATGACAGTGTTTCGGACGTCGCGTACACCCCTAGGGTGGGAATACTACAGGTCGGAAGGGTGTCAGGACCTTCGTGGTCGGACATGAGGTCCGATCCCGAAGACTTGGGATTGGACAAGCAGATCTGATCTCTCCTAGGAGAGATCGGAACAGCAACGTGTCCGGGCAGGCGTTTTTTCTCGTCCCGACCGTTTTGCTGTGGGTGGCGAGTTCGGGTCAAAGTTTTGATTTACAATCGTTCGTGGGGTAATTAAAATAATACAATCCGAATGAAATCGGGTCTAAATTGAGCGTATATCCATCACACATACCTTAATCGCTTTCTGTAGTCCCAAGATGTTGATACACCAGAAGGCACCCGTAGAGGTTCTTGTTAAGGAAGCCCTACGCGGTATAGTCTCCACAACAAAGCCTCTGATCGATTCTTGGCAGGGACAAATATTCGGAGTGTTTGCTCAAAGCAAATTGGCACACCCTTGGTGAGTAGTAAGGTTCGGCCGAAACTAGAGTGTTTAGGGAGGAGGATTTCTCTTAAATTACCACAAAGGAGGAATTAAGATTCAACATAATAGAACCCTTAACACTCTTTATTTATAGGATGAGCAAAGTGGACAAAATACCACTTTGCCCACTCCAATATTTCGGCCGGCCTATTGAGGGAGGCCCAATTTTGGGCATCTCATGTCAATTGGGATTTAGGTCTAGCCAATTTCCCTAATGTGACATTTACCCAATTGTCTCAAGTAACATATACATATTAACAGGCTTCCATTTACGGCGCCCTATCACCATATGCTAACAGCTCCCACTCGCCGAAATGGGAGGGTGCCTGTTAATGTATTGTTGTCCAAATCGCATCAACATTTCATTATTCTGATCTTGTCCCTGCTTCCGAATAGTTCATACGAGGTTTGCCGTGCGACCGGCGGATACGACAGACATCGTGCTACTCACTTGTTAGGAGTGTTGTAGCGCCCGCGGAACGTTGATTCCTTATGTCCAATCAACCTATTAAAAACATTAAATTGTATCGTGTTGTATCCTAGGTCAACTGTTAATTCTTTAATTTCCTAGTTTCCACATAGGAATACTTCTCCAAGGCATCCCTACAAGTATTCACAACCTTCAACTGATATCCGCTGGTGGCCACCTAGTGAATACAAGAGTCAGTGAATTACAGGTGAACTTGACCATCCCCATCGCTCATACCCTTAATCAAATCCAACCGGTTTCCAAAGACGTGGTCACTTGACCTTTTTCTTCAGCACTACGCTCGTAAGCGAACATTGAGCCCGGCCTTAGATATGAGTTCTGAGTCCATGAGGATACTTCGGGTGCCTCTTCATAAGGCTCCCGCTATCAACCACACGCTCGAGGTGAAGAAGTTTGCGCCCATCCTAATCTCGAGGATTCTACCTAGCACAACCGAGCCTGACCCCGTGGTCGAACATGGCACGCGTAGTATGAAGCACGCGTCGATAGCATACTCAAACATTGTCAGGAGTGGGATATGTCAACAATGCTATCGCATAATTTTCATCTGGCCCAGAATGTGGTTAATGACGAACAGAGTTCATCACGGCGATGTGCAAAACGAAGATCATGTCGTGTTACTATGAAACCAAATGATCATTTTGCGTAACCAAGTTTATCCTCTGGTTCTTAGCCAGTCTTGTTACGGTAGAGGTCCCCCTTTCCTACAAGACGACCGTGCCCGTGTGATGAGGCAAGGCCCACATTTGACATAATTTAGGTAGAGGATTTCATCCTCCTACGACTCAATTTATAGACCGTAAAATCCGATGTAATCAAACATTATGACATCGATGAATCATAAAATCAATTTGTAATTCTCTCATTTATTAAAAATGTAACTTTCAATTATCAAAAAGTTATCACTGATACATGCCCACTTTTAAACCCTATGCAATCCAAGCAGTTTAACGTGCTTTTCAAATGTCTTCCTGCGTAATGGTTTAGTTAATGAGTCCGCTACCATGTTGTCAGTGGGTAAGTATTCTAAAGTGATTATACTGTCTACTACCATGGATTTAACATAATTATATTTCACATCAATGTGTTTAGTCCTACAATGGTACTTTGGATTCATAACTGCCGCAATAGCTGCCTGACTGTCAGAGTACACCTTCACAGGCTTACTCCGACATCGACATCAAGCAGTGCAGTAAGAAGCCTTTTCAGCCAGACCGCTTCCTGCGCATTTTTGGAGAGTGCAACGAATTTTGATTCCATCGTAGACAGTTCGACACAGGATTGCTTCTTGCTCGTCCATGAGATGGTGGCATTAGCAAGGAGAAAGACCCCTCATGTGGTGGATTTACGATCGTCTGGATCGCCACCATGGTCAGCGTCACTGAAACCGGTCAATTCTAACTTCCAGCTCTCATAGCACAGTACGTAGTCGACAGTACCTTTCAGATAACGTATGATCCATTTTACAGCCTTTAAATGTTGATAGCTAGGGTCTGATTGGAATCTTGCTACTAGGCCCACAGCGTAACAGATGTCAGGGCGAGTGCAAAGTATGGCGTACATGAGACTTCAAACCATGCTTAAATACTCTGCAATCCTCATCTATTCACGCTCTTGCTGGTTTTTTGGGCCGTCACGTTTTGACAACGCGCACCTGAATACTACCGGCGTCTCCACAGGTTTGGCATCTTATAATCTGAACATTTTCAACGGTTTGTTGATATAGGCTTCCTGATATAGACATAACCTCCGGGCGGCACGATCTCTAGAAATTTTAATGCCCAAGATGTACGTAGCCTCTCCCATGTCTTTCATCTCAAATACAGATGCTAACTAGGACTTTGATTCATTCATGAAACTCAGATCGTTTCAGCAATGAGTATGTCATCCATGTATAAGGTTAAGATGACGTACTTAGACTCAGAGGTCTTAGTTTACACACATGGATCCTCGTGGAGGTTCACGAACCCATTTCCAACGATTTCCTCGTGGAATCTGCGGTACCATTGCCGAGACGATTTGTTTAAGACCGTAAATGGATCTCTGGAGTTTACAAACTTTTTCGTTCTTTACAAGGAGTAATGAAACCCTCTGGTTGCTCCATATAGATCTCTTCCTCCAAGTTTCCGTGGAGGAACGCGGTCTTAACATCCATTTGGTGCAGCTCCAGATCGAGGCATGCGACTAAGGCTAGGATGGCCCGGACTGTGGTGTAACGCACAGTCGGTGAGTATGTTTATCAAAGTCTACTCCGTGAAGCTGGGTGTATCCTTTCGCAACTAGTCGGGCTTTGAACCGCTCGACATTTCCATCAGTAGTGAGTTTCAGCTTCAGAATCCACTTAGCCCCTATGGCTCTGCGGTTAGCAGGTAAATCAACTAAAGACCATACCGAATTAGCTTTCATTAAGGCGATCTCTTCCTCCATTTCTTTCCTCCATTCCTTTACTTGAGTTCCTTTCAATGCTTGTTGAACCGTTACCGGTTCACCAACAGAAGTTAGGGTGAAAATTTCACCCTTCTCGATGGGATACTTCTTGGGAGAAGTTCGATGCATTTGACTTCGTCTAGGCTCGTTAATCCCATCTTGAGTCTGAACGTTGCTCCCACTTGAAATAATGCTTCTTATCGGAGGATTACTCCCACTGGGAACAAGGCAGTGTTAGAACCTTGACCTACAACTTTTCTTGGACGACCTCTCGGTCTCAGGATTTTACCTCCGAGATGAATTCCTTGATCACTAGGATCTGGAACCAAGTTGGTTGATCCACTACCACTGGGAACAATGGGTAGTTGTGGTATTATTGGATTTTCTTCAGCGGTCCGGCTACATGATTATCAGGTTCAACATGATTCGCACTTGCAGCAACAGTGATTTATGTGGCAGGATTGTCTCCTCCCACTGGATTTACTATGAAAATGTCTTCATATTCATTTACCATGTCATTCACTTGCGTTGCTGCCTCAAATCTCTCACTCAAAGTAAATGGGACCTGACTATCGTTGTCATCCTGCTCCATTCCAATCAAGATTTCGTCTGTTTCGATTTCACCAAGCGTTGGAAATTCGTCCTCAAGGAATGTAACGTCTCATGTTCGACCACGACACCATTATCCCAAGCTAATTTAAACATGTGTCCTCTAAGAGTAGTTGTCGTACTCTTGATTTGAATACTTGTTTAATGCGCAAATTAATGTCGCATGATGATAAGTTTTACCTTGTTATCATTCCTTTTAGCTTTTATGGTGTCGTGTTTGGCCGATTTTATTGGAACATAGTTCTACATTGATGTGAGTCAACTGTTTTTTTATCCCACAGGGAACGACGGTTGTTGAACTCTAACATTATGTCTTCAAACCATGTCTGTTGAAGTGTGTTATCGATACGAATGCCTTGCCAGACTTGTCATTCAAGGCGTATAGTGGGAGAGTCATTTTACCGACATCATCCTTTTCATTTGCTAACTAGTCTCAAAGACTTTATCCATCTCTGAACTATACATTAGGCTTTCGCCTTATGCGCCAGTGTATACTTTACGAGTTCGTGGTAGCTTGTGAAGCATACCTCTTTTCGTTGTATAAGTATTAAATGAGTTATTATCGAATGGAGGCAAATGAAAATTCAGCATTCATTCATTAAAACACTTCATCATTAAATTCGTACTTTGAAACGATGTGTCCCTTCTTTCAAGGTACACGCGCTCGTGGCGTCTGTTACCAGGTTTAACCCATGGTATACATCGTTTCGTTTCCAAAATTCAATTTAATTTAATCCAATCGGTTTTGCACATGTTCATCATTACATAATTTATCATATAATGGAGTACCAACAAATAAGAAAGAGTTAAATCGGTTTGAACTTAGAACTACGCAATCGATGGATATTAACGGTATTTCGATTTTCACGATATTAGATGAAGGAGAGTGTGTATATTTGTTTGATCCGACCAACTGCACTGGCGGATATTTCGGTTTTAACTTCGTTTCAGATCGATCCCGTTTAACTGGGTCGATTAATTTTGACAAGTAATTCACATTTCGAATCGAATGGAAACTACTTTATTCAATAAATCTGAATCTCAATCAACCAAAATTCAAACATCAAACAACAAAAGGGGAAATAACGACAATGGGTCAGATTTCAGATCTTCTACGAAGCTGTAAAAGATAAATGTAAAGTTACAAAGAGAAGTGTTGCCAGCTCGACCAACGCTCCTGAAAGAAATACTCACAAGTGAATTATATCAGGTGACACTGGTCATATAAAACGTTTAACGGATTTATATATGTGGCAAACGAGGCGTACCTGTTACGATACTATATCGACAGTGTTCATCGCACCAGATCTCGTTTATGGACCAATTTGATATTGTTCCCTCTGCTGATTCCCTTGATCTCTTGCGGTGATGCACGGTGGAACTTTCCATCTCCTTTTGGTTGCTTTCGACGAATAAGAGCATAGTAAACCTAATCGATTCGATTAAGTAACCTAATCCTTTGTCGTCAGCTAACCATGATAACGGGTATCTCTGTACTATATTAAGTACTTTTCTCCAATTTGATCTTCCATCCTGAATATCTGACGTGGGTTTTACGCCAGAATCATGGGAAAGTAGGGCAACATACTCTAACAAAACTTTTCTGGTTTCGGCTGCCCTCCCTTTACCATAGCGGAGTTTGAGGGCAACCCAAAGCTGAAGAGCAGTGAAGTAGAGTTTGAATTCCTCTGCAACCTCTTTGTCCAAGGCAGCCAATATCACCTTACAAGTTCTCCGATCATCAAGGCCACTAATCCCTTGACGGGTTTTAAGATTGACATTCTCATCCACCAATGTCCTTCCCTATGTAGTCAAAGTTGAGTTTCTACGTAGAGACGGAAAAGAGATGGTAGAATCGAGTCGTAATCTCGAGTCGTAGAAACGTAGTTTTTATGAAACATGTAAAAATAACCTTATAATAATATACACATATATTTTAATCGTGTTCATGTTCGGAAAAAAAAAAATTTTAACGTTTCCACCAACAATTATTTTATAATTTTAAAGCCTATAAATTACTTATTTAATTTTATTTACTATAATACATTATCTAATTTTAAATATTGAATTAAATGTTTATATGTTTAATACAATACTATGATTTATAAATGATTTTTGTATATAAAAGTTGGTGTAAAAGCTTTCCAAAAATATATATGATCTTCTATTCGTCTAACTTACATATATTCCATAAAAACTGAATTAGAATAACTTGTATATAATATCATTTTTATATATTAATTAAAAAATTTAACATGAAGCAAATAAATTAGTCATTTTTTCATTATCGAATTAGTTAAATAAATAATGATACCCAAAAAAATATATATATTATATATACATATAATTAATTCTTTTATGAAGTTACATAGATTGAGTAAATTATGTGTTTGAACATTGTGCTAAGTATTAAGAAAAAATAGTATCTTTATACGTCAAATTAGTATTCAATTAATCAATTAAAATAATAGTTTTATTAGGTTTTTTCATGGGCCATAGTGACCAACCAACTAGTAGGCCTGGAAATTGGAAAACACAATTTAGGTTTTGGCAGATAACGAACTTCAGATTAAAAACGTAGAAGTCGATAAAGACGGACGTTTATAACGGTTATACGTTTTTAAATGTACGTTTCCACCGTTTGTACCAAATTTCGACTTTACTCATGAGTTAACTCGAATTTGACAGTACAATCGTAAAAACGTGTGATTCTACGTGTTAAATACAAGTTTTTAACTACATAGGTCCTTCCCATTTTAGCATTAATACACTCGCTTGTACTTTCAGCGATAAGAAGTTCTCTTACATGTTCACTCCATGCATTATATGTAAGCATATGGTGATGGGCGCCGTAAATGGAAGCCCATTATATGTATATGTTACCTAAGTGATGGATATATGTCCAATTCGGGTTCGTATTTACATTTCGGGCCTCGTAAACACGTCAAAATTACATCTCGGTTTAAAAACGTCTCCCAAGGAATCAAAACGGTCCGGAAACGCATTTACGCGCGTCCGGACCGGAGGTCCGGATTGCATTACGGGTATCGCGCGACTACCGTTTCCGAGATTACCGTTACGTGTAGAGAAGTCAAGTTCGTGCATTACCAATATGGATGACGGTTACCGCATGCTCTTGAACCGTCACCAAACCGCTTTAAAACCGGGCCCGGTCCCAAGGAAGCCTATAAATAGGAGGCCTTGGCCACCCATTTTCACACATCCTCTCATTTGCCCAACTTTGGTATTTTGAGCTCTGACTTCTCTCTAGAAATATTCTCTCTCTAGAAATTACTCTTTTACCCCTATAGTGACTTAAGCTTCGGAGAGGGCTCCGCTAGCACCACCCCCCCTCTCCGTGCTAGCATTGGTCCTTTGTGGAGGAATCGTCGCCCAGACATCCGCATTTGTGCACAGACCACCGCCTCCTGAGACACAACCGTACCGAGACACAGACCTCTACGAGAGTCAACTGAACACTCGCCAGTGGCCCAACCTCTTCCCGACGAAGGGTTACAACCCAAAAGTCCGCACAACCACGCGAACAGGCGCGTCCCCACGACCTAGTTCACCCCGGACGCAACATTGGCGCCGTCTGTGGGATTCGAACAAGAAGCTACCGTACCGCAAAATCATGACGAGTGATCACAACCCTCCCGAAGAGGTTAAGAACCCAAGGAAAAGACCCGGGCGTCCCAAGAAATCTCTGGCAAACAAAAGAACAGGAGGCCAAGCGCCAGCTGGGAGCCTGTCGGGACCCTCCCACATCCCAAGAGCTACTTCCATAGCTTCATCCATACCGACTGATAACGTGCCCAACGCACAACACAGAGAGCCAAGGGACAAACATCACGCACCTCCACCTGGTTTCGAGCCAGAGATGCACGAAGATGAATCCCAAGCAGAAATGCCGCAAGGCGAACAAAGAACGGGGGAAAACCTGATGCCCACCGTTACTCCAGCGATGATGGCTGCGCTGGAAGAGTTACTCGCATTCCGCGAGTCTCTAAAAAACCAAGGATATGCGGCTCAGCCACCTCCGGCCAACCAACAGTATGCTGCGCCAGCAAGAGAGATGTCGCAAGACACTACTCGCTACGGCAATCCTTTCCAGGGCGGGAACCAACATGCAAGATATGAACCTGCACGGTCATACACTCCTTTCCAAGGAGCCCATCATTGGAGGAACGAAAGGCAGCCCCCATTCTACCACCCACAGCAGCCAACGAGATGATCCTTTTCAGGCCACAAGCAGGGATCAATCTGACATCTACCACAACAATGGTCGGCAAAATCCTTCAACAGGTTATGCTGAACCGGTAAAAGGGTTTACCGCCGAGATGTTAGAAGAAATGGTGGAGAAGAAGATGAAGGAAGCAAAAATGAAGGGTATGCACGCTCTTGAAGAAAGGGCGTCACATCCGTTCGCTGACCACTTGGTGAACAGTCGCGTCCCAGACGCACTGTATCGAATTGGAGTAGACCTCTACCGTGGAAAAGGAGATCCAGTTGAACACGTGCAAAAGCACGAGGCCTCTCTGCTAGGCAGAACGAAGAACCCACACCATTTCGCAATGACGTTTTAACAAACTCTTGCCGGGACTGCAACACACTGGTTCTTCTCGCTGCCATGCGGAAGCATCACTTCATGGGGGAGATTTGAAGGCTAAATTCATTCAACGATACATGGGCGAGCGCACATTTTTGAAGGGGGCAAACGCTCTGGACGACGTCCAACAACAAAACGAAGAATATCTCGCCGACTACTATGTCCGCTTCAATCAGAACATCTCTGATATTCAGGGGAACCTGACAGAAGGAGAGATTGTTCGAGCGTTCATTCGAAACCTCGGACGAAGAGGCAATGCCCTAGCCGAAAAGATGGCAAAGCGCCCAGCGGAATCCATGGAAGAGTTAGCTGCAAGAGTCAAAGAATACATAGACCTCGAAAGGTTCAGAAGCCAGAACAAGGCAAAAATCGCTGCGGCAAAGGCAAAAGAAAATCCAAAGCAGAACCAACCAAAACCACACTCAAGTGGTCAACAAGGAAGACATTGGCAACCTCAGCCGAAAAGACCTTTTCAAGGAGATTTTCAGAAGCCAAAGGAAGTAAATCTTGCCGACTGCATTCCTTTGAATGCCCCGCTGTCTGTAATTTTGAGAGAAATGAAGGATGCGAATATGTGGAAAGAGCCGAACAACTTCAGGAAAGGCCCACTGGGGAGAGACAAGGACAAGTGGTGTGAAAACCACGAGGTCTTCGGCCACGAGACCAATAGCTGTGTCAGTCTACGCTTCCGAATTAACAACTTCGTCCTCAAAGGCGAATTGAAGCAGTTTGTCGATCAAGGCAACAACCCCCCGAGAAAGGCTCAACCAGAGTCATCCAAAAGAGGAAACAAGGGAAAAGAGAAGGTCAATGACAACCCTCCGCCAGCTAAGCGAGGTGTAATCAACGTCATACACGGAGGGCCTGCCGCCGGAGGACAAGTATCTAATGCTCGGGACATTTATGCATCCCAAGCAGCAACATTGCCGAAGTAAGGAAAGCGTAAGCAACCGGAGCAAGAAGACGCAGTCATCCAATTCTCCAGGGAAGACTTAAAGCACATCGTTTACCCTCACGATGACGCTTTAGTCATAACCATGGACATTGACGGGTACGATGTGAAGAGAATTCTTGTCGATGGTGGAAGCTCCGCTGACATTCTACATGTCAGAGTCCTAGAGCAACTGGGAAGATCTGTCAAGGACTTGTCCCCAGGAACCTTCTCACTAGTCAGCTTCGCTGGAGCAGCTACACAAATCCTGGGTACAATCACGCTTCTTGTCATCCTTGGCCAGGGGTGGAGAGCATTGCATGTCAACGTCACTTTCATCGTTGTAGAATCTCTCGGGGCCTACAACGGAATCTTGGGACGAACAACGATCAACCCCTATGTGATCGTGCCCTCCACCGTCCACCAAAAGATGAAGTTCCCTACAGAACATGGGATCGGGGAAGTGCTAGGCGACCAGATAACCGCAAGACGTTGTTACGTCAACGCCTTGAGAGCAAAGCACCAATTCCATGCGGCAATGATAAATTCCTTCAAGAGGCAGAAAGTTGTTGATGAAAGAAAGAAGCAAGTGGTGGAACAAGCTGTTACAGTTTGGAAACCACAAGAAAGCATCCAGTATTCGCCATGGCACCAGATATGGCTCGTTAAGCAGGGAGAAGGCGAGCCAATCATGGAATACTTCATCAGATTCGCTTCCAACGCCTCATCAGCGAAAGCAACAAGAGAAGAAGTGATAAGTGCAAACATGAACGCCAAATCTTTCCTTCTCTTTGGACGAACTCATGGATGGCAAACAACAAAAACCATGGCAGATCTAAAGGATAAGCTTGAGACAGCAGTCTTATGCGAACAAGAACTGAGGTGGGGTACACCCCTCAGTTGGGACAAAGGAGTTCGAGCAAAAATGAACAAGCAGGAAGACGCAAGCATTGATATCGACAACATCTTCACACCGCTAAACACGGTTGCTGAAGACATTTACGTCAACCTATTGGAAAACAAGCTTCCAAGTCCACTTGTCCCGAAGACAGCTTTCTTGGGCAACAACATCAGAGAATGGTGCAAGTACCACAAAACTTGGGGGCACAACACAAACATGTGTCTACCATTAAGGTGGGAAATTGAAGAATGCATCACGCTAGGTGCACTAAGGCGATTTGTTGCAACCGACTCCGCGACGTCGTCATCAAACCAGCCATAATGAAACGGGAGAAACAACTATCTTTTAGATTACTTTGCGCATTCCCAGTATTTCTAGTATAATCAATGTAAATACGCGCAAGTATCTAATAAAGTCAATCTACATTTGTAGGTACACATCTATCTCTTGCACGCTATTTTTTGGATTAAACGCGAAGCAACTAAACTACGCGCTTATTATCTACATCAATAATCCAAGATATTATGACATGTGCAAGCAAAATCTATCATGCGTTATGACAACGTTTATCATCAACAACAATTTACCCATATGGATGACCACATAAAAAGGCATCATCATAGAATCAAAAACTTGGAGTTAAGCCCAAGACACTTTCAAAGACAGCATACTGAAAATACACATAATGGATGATATTTGCATACCTACACCAACAAGGAGTTTATTTCTCCATTCATAAATTGGCATCTATCTCAAGAAGGTGCCGGCAACACAAAGCCATTGCGCTATGTTCACAGCCAACTTATATGACGGAAGGACAATTTGCGGATCATCTACAAAAAAGGAACTCATAGCAATTTCCTACTCAAGGTGACGACTATTCAAGAGCCGTCATCTACAAGCAATATCTTGGTTTAACACCAAGACCTACTATCAAAGGTGGCATATTGATCTTTGAAAAGACAAACCCCATGTTTACTTCTAGAAAATGACATGCTGTGACATCTCTTATTAGAGGCAAATCCTAATGTTCATAACCATTCCCTGGATTCAAAACAGGATGGGCAAATACAATAACGGGGCTGATCATCCCATAAGGTACGGATGTCCTCTGCTTAGACGACAATCCCATATTACTAATTCCTGGTAAGGGTTCACTCTTCACGACGGATTTCCTCTGTTTAGACGACAATCCCACATTACGAATTCCTGGTAAGGGTTCACTCTTCATTGCGAATGTCCTCTGTTTAGACGACAATCCCATATTACGAATTTTTGGTAAGGGTTCACTCTTCATTGCGAATGTCCTCTGTTTAGACGACAATCCCATATTACGAATTCCTGGTAAGGGTTCACCTTCATGGTGGATGTCCTCTGTTTAGACGAAAATACCATGCTACGAATTCCTGGTAAGGGTTCACTCTTCATGGTGGATGTCCTCTGTTTAGACGACAATCCCATGCTTCGAATTCCTGGTTAGGGTTCACTCTATACGGCAGAAGTCCTCTTGCTAGATGACAATTCCGTACTACAGATTTTCAAAATCGTGTTGCATGGTTCCTGGACGCAGAAAGCATGCATCACAATTCATATTCTCAAAAAGTGTTACATGATCCCTGGACGCAGGAATCATGTATAACAAATATTTTTACCAAATATTTTGCCAAATACTTTATAAAATTTTTATATATCAAACAACCTTTTTAGGATTCACAAAACACTCTTTCAAAACCCAAAAAGTTTTTACGTATGCTTCCCCAACGCGGGTTGATACACGCTGGCAGGTGTGCACCCTGTTTAAAACTCATAAAATTTACAAGTAGAGTCTTGTACAACGTCGCCTTAGAGTGGAACTAAGAGACGGTATAAACTAGTATCTTGCTCAAGCCAAGATAACACATTTCAAACATACTACTTGTTAAGTCGCTATACGCGAATCACTTGACAAGTTTCGACGGATATAGTGACAAGCTATGCTGGAAGACGTACAACATGCATAACGCATCGTACAAACAATCTTGAATCAAAAGTGGCTATCGGTCACGATTGCGGGGACTACGTTTACACTACTAGTCATCCACGTTCAGTGAACACAGTAAGCGATAACGGTATGAAATATTACTAACAAGTTATCATGCAAACTGCTGTGTATAAAACATGTTCATACGACGTAGTTCAAAGCGAACAAGTCACAAGCAACAATCAAAGAACAACTCCAACAAGTTTCTAAGCATAGAAGCCGGGGGCAAGCGGACTCACAAACGAGTTCAACATATCGAAAAGATGACACAGATCAAAGGAGTCCATCATCCCTAACAGGGCTGGGCGGAACAGGCAAAAGTTGCACATTAGTGCCGCCACCATCTTCTCCAAACAAAAATGCAAACTCAGATGTTGCAGTATCTAAGCGACGAAGCTCGGCAACTTGCCCAACAACAGACTCCGCATATGGCCCTAACTTGTCAAAAGGAAAGCCAGGAGCAAGAATACTCACTCTACGAATAAAGTCCTCAGCAAACTCGCTGAGCATAGGAGTGGCCTTCGCTGTAGCAGCAGCAGTAACTGCGCTATCAAATCCAGGAGTAGAAGGGAACTTGCTAAGTCCCTCTTCAATGCCAGCCTTCATTTCTGCCTCGCGAACTTTCCGGCAGGCAACCTTGTGCTTGCCTGCGTTATCAGAAATTGCCTTCTCAATGGCGGCGTTCTCAGATTCAAGCTGAACAAGGTTGGCATGATCAGAATCATAACGAGCATCAAAATCCGTCTTCTTCAACGAAAGACGACGCACTTCGTCCTTAGCTTCCTCAAGCTCCTTGGACAAATTGGCAGCTTTGTCAGCAATGGCACGCCTCTCCTGGACAAGCTCCAACATGAAGGAGGCCATGTGCACCATATCAGAAACAACCTGAAAACAAGGAGACAATAAGCATACATGTTCGGGAACAATGAACATAGCAAAGTGAAAAAAGATACTCACTGGAGTGAATCCAGACAACGATCTCTCAACAAAAGTTCGTGCCTCCTCGTCACTCGAGGGTCGAACAACTCGATCACCAGGAGGAATAGATCGATGAAGAACACGCACGCCAACTTCAGGCATGCTCAGCTAGGAGTTCTTGGGAAAAGTAAGATCTCCTGCCACGTATGGCATCCACTTACCGTCTGAAATGTCACCATCCAAAGGACGAAGCAAATCCGCACGTCCAAGTGGCGGGATCGCTACATGCAAACCAAACAGCGTTATGCAAAAGCCAAAAACAAAGCGTATAAAGGCACAGAACCAAGTGTCCAGCTTATACCAGAAAGAAGAGAACGTTCCACCTCGGACCGCTCCTTCGAGCGGGGGGCAGACAACGCATCCTCGCAACCGTCAACTTCCTTCCCTTTATGACAGGAAGGAGTAGGAACGGTCACAGTAGTCTTCGGACGCTTTGAACTGCTCGAAGAACGGGCCCCAGTGGTGGACCGTTTGGAAGAGTCAGGAACAGCAACAACGCGGTCAGTAACAAGCGTCGTACGACCTGCAAGTAACATGCAAAGTTACAACCTAACCAAGAAAATACATAAGGAAGATTGTTCTTTTAAAACTATCTACCTTTGCCGCGTCCAGAAGCCGCCGATGCTCCAGAAGCAAGTGGGGGAACGATCCTCCCGCTAGAAGCAATCTTGCGAGCGGCCGCCGTCTGCAAAGACGAGCTTTTTCCGTCAAACCAACCTACAGTGCAACACGGTAAAAAGTTATAAAAATGATCAACATACCGAAGCTGCAGAAGGGAGCACATGGATCCCAGCATCAATCAATTCCTGATCGGATGCAAGCAATGAGCAAGTAAAGCCGCGCGATTGTTGACAGTGATATATCTGTCTTATCACTTCCTTATCCGACAAGGAGAGTTCTCAAAAAGCAGGCGCGGGATCAAATTTCCGAACATACTCAACATCCCAAGTCGTCCCCGCGTCATGAGCAAAAAAGTAATGATGCCTCCAATGGTCGGCAGACCGATCCGCGGTAGCAACTAATCGGTAACTAGGATCCCACTTGGCTTCCCCAAGACCAAGTTCCTCAAAACCATCGCTCTGCAAATTCGGCCAACGAACTTTCACACCGCACAATCCCGCTGAGTCCGAACTCTTAAGCTGGTAGAAGCAGCGAAAGAGGGTACGGGAATAACGCCAGGACTGCTTGTGAAGCAACACTCTGAAACAAGTCCATACTCGAATCCCGTTGGGTGCAAGATCTAAAGGCGAAATCCCATAACCGCTACAGAGCTCAACCAAGTCAGAACAGTAGGGAAACCGCAAACCCTCTCTAACATGAGATGTGTACACAACGGATAAATCTACAGGCGGAGGAGTAGCATCTCCTAAACTGCTATCAGGGAGTATCTCAAAGGGGTAAAAAGCCTCGGTACAAGCGTCGAGTCCGGAAGCACTCGCATACAAGGTGAACAGGGATCTATCCAAGCGGTTGGTATAATACCTAACCAACACCTCAGTCTCTCCAGCAGGAGATGCCCCAACAAAAGGACCAGCAGCTACACCCTCATCAGTGTCTAAAACACTATCTACTGGCAAAGCTGGGTCTACTTCCAAGTCATCCTCTATATCAGAATTAAAGGGAGTCTGCGATAGAGGAGTGGTGGACTTACTCATTGTATCAAGACGATCAAAAGGAAGGAAGCTCCGCAAGAAGTTACTACGACCCCACAATCTGCAAGAAGCAAGCAAAAGTCAACGCGCGTATCAAAAGTCAACGCGCATAGTGAAAGTCAATGCGCATATCAAAAGTCAACGCGCATAGCGAAAGTCAACGCGTGTATCAAAAGTCAACGCGCATAGCGAAAGTCAACGCGCGTATCAAAAGTCAACGCACATAGCGAAAGTCAACGCGCGTATCAAAAGTCAACGCGCATAGCGAAAGTCAACGCGCGTAGCAAAAGTCAACGCGCATAGCAAAAGTCAACGCGCGTATCAAAAGTCAACGCACGTAGCCAAGATCCACGCACGTAGTAAAGTTGGAACGTAAAATGAAAGGGACTAACGTCTTAAGAAGTTATCATGCAAACGGTGGGATTAACGCAATAAACCGCAAGGATCAAACGCGGCAACGCTTAAGGGAAATATTTCTCTAAGGCGTCAAAACGACAAGTGACTATGCCTAAAGTGATTTGGCAATCCCCATCAACCAAAAAATCCGCCAAGGGGAAAAATTATGCATACCGACCAAAAAGCTTCTACACAAAGACACGGGGGCACTATGTCCAAACGGGGAATTCTACCTCAACTATCAACGGAAGTGAAAAATCGCCTAAGTTATGGACAAACAACGATAATAACGGCAACCAATCAGCAATTACTCGACATACAAGCATCAACAAGCAGTTCCATACGTCAACGGCGAAAAATAGCTTAAACGAACAACAATACGGCGACATTCGGAATCAAGTCGAAGCTGTCCTGTAAAATCAAAGTTCCAAATTACCTCAAAACGTGACGAAAAGTATCACAATGGACTCCCCTCGTCGAGACGATTCCGGAAAGGTAAGGACCGCGACGAGCAGAGGCCGGGAAGGTGGCGCGTGGGCTACACGCGCCGGCAAGGGTGAAACTCACGCGGCGGCGCGTGAGGGCGTGTCCGGCGTCTCCTGGTGATTCCGAAGGCGGCGCTGGAATCCTCGTGACAAACTGAGTCGAATGGTGGTGTCAATTTCTGAAAACAAGTCAAGGATCAAACTCGAAACTGTCGGGATGTGTCTAAGCTCTACGACGGCGAAGAAATTATGAACACACAAGCAATTTCGGGAAATGATGAATAAATTACCTGCAAAGAAGATGGAATGATGAATTCCCAAGGTGCTGGAAGGATAATTGGGGATGTGTGTATTTACATATCCCAAGAGATGTTTTGTTGATAAGGATTAACTTATCTACACTCACGCCTAAACACCTACGGTATACTCCACCCTCTCTTCTAAATATCTACTCCCATGCATATCTTGATATTGCACGTATCAAACCCGTCACTCTACGCGTATGTTGCCATCGCATGATTCATGATTTGATAATTACTAAGTCGTTTTAGAAGCATACAGTTTCTATTTCTTGCATTGCGTAATTACGATCTTGCCATGACCATTACTTATGCATGCATGTTGATAGAGACATGTTCGCATAGTGTATTACCAATTGCTTATGTCTCCAACGATAACCGTACTTGTACGTTACCTATGTACATTCCCTATTGCACTAACCGTGATGACAGGAAACAAAGTCATTCGGTCGGAAAATCAAAGGACGGACGAAATCAAGATGTCTACGTCCGACCAACGATCAAAACCCAAAGGTTAGCGTCAAAATCAAATTGGACACGTATCCTAACTTAAAAATAGAGTCAAGAAAGGTTCTAAACCGTTACTTGACTCGGGGGCAAGTGATGGATATTTGTCCAATTCGGGTTCGTATTTACATTTCGGGCCTCGTAAACACGTCAAAATTACATATCGGTTTAAAAACATCTCCCAAGGAATCAAAACGGTCCGGAAACGCATTTACGCGCGTCCGGACCGGACCTCCGGGTTGCGCAAAGCAATCCGGAGGTCCCGGTTGCAGCAACCCGGACGTCCAGGTTGCTTGCAATCCGGACCTTGCCGAATTGCCCAAATTCGACGAGGTCCGGATTGCATTACTGGTATCGCGCGACTACCGTTTCCGCGATTACCGTTACGTGTAGAGAAGTCAAGTTCGTGCATTACCAATATGGATGACGGTTACCGCATGCTCTTGAACCGTCACCAAACCGCTTTAAAACCGGGTCCGGTCCCAAGGAAGCCTATAAATAGGAGGCCTTGGCCACCCATTTTCACACATCCTCTCATTTGACCAACTTTGGTATTTTGAGCTCTGACTTCTCTCTAGAAATTACTCTTTTACCCCTATAGTGACTTAAGCTTCGGAGAGGGCTCCGCTAGCACCACCCCCCCTCTCCGTGCTAGCATTGGTCCTTTGTGCAGGAATCGTCGCCCAGACATCCGCATTTGTGCACAGACCACCGCCTCCTGAGACACAACCGTACCGAGACACAGACCTCTACGGGAGTCAACCGAACACTCGCCAGTGGCCCAACCTCTTCCCGACGAAGGGTTACAACCCAAAAGCCCGCACAACCACGCGAACAGGCGCGTCCCCACGACCTAGTTCATCCCGGACGCAACACTAAGTTAATTAGTAATGACACATTAGGACATTGGTCCAGACTTAAATCCCAATGGACATGAGAGGCCCAAAATTGGGCCTCCCTATACATGTGGTCGGCCGAATATGTGGTGGGGGGTAAAGTGGACTTTTGTCCACTTTACTCCTCCTATATATATGGGGTGTTAGGGGTTTTATTAGGGTTAATCATAATTCATCCCTAGTGGTGATTTGAGAGAAAACCCTTTCCCTATAACTCCACCACTTCGGCCGAACCACCTATTCACCAAGGGTGTGCTAATTTATCTTCGAGAAAACACTCCGGAGATCCGTCCCTCACCAAGAATCGATATGAGGCTTTGTTGTGGAGAATATACCGCGTAGGGCTTCCTTCACAAGAACCTCTACGGGTGCCGACCAGAGGATCGTGAACTCCCTTCTACAAGGATCTTGGGACTACGGACTACTGTTGAGGTATGTGCGAATCTTCCGTTGTGTAATTTCGATTACTAGCATGTACCATGTTTATAGTATCCGTAGTGATTACTCCCCGTAATCTAACAGTGGTATCAGAGCCTGTGTTAGGAGTTCATGGTTTTGATAAATTGGTGTTCTTGAAATTTTTAAGTTTGGACCGAAAATTTTAAGTGAAAAGGTTTTAAAATTTTCGAATTTTTAACATGGTAAAGGTCCGAAATTTTCATGATGTTCTTATGAAATTTGATGTTCATGATCTTCAAGAAAAATGTGGTATTTATCAAAATCGAACATTGGATTATAGATCTTATTAGAATTTGATCTTGAAATTTGACCACTTGTATCCAAGATAGTGATTCGGCCGAACCCTAGGAAAATTAACAAGGTAAAATTTTTAATTTCTTAGGCACCAAGAAAGACAAATTCGGTCGAACCCAATTATTATATTGTTTACCATATTTTAGTTTTTTATTCTGGTAACAATATATCTGTAATTGGAAACATAAGGATAGATTCACATTAACATATAGAAATATATATAACTATCAGTATATCTAAATATTTAATAGGGTTAATATTGATAGATTTAGTTACCTAAAAGATTGAGAAAATAGATTGTCAGTATATTTGTTACCCTATTTGAGATATTGACAATAAATAAAATATATATTTATATATGTGAGTGCCGAATTTTTCATATATATATATTGTTGATAGATTTAGTCTTAAAGATAGAATCTTGGCAATAAATATATATATGTTTAATAGGAATCGAAATTATATATATGTAATATTGGAAATTATTTTATATAGTTAATGTTACTTGGTGGCTAAGTTAAATATTTTTAATGGATTTCAAAACCCTACTTGGGCCACAAGTAAACATTTCGGCCCAACCTTTATGTTTTTTAATTATTTGGCCGGTCCAATATGTCAAACTGGGACGAATTAAAACCGAACCGGGTTTTCTCAATCGGTTCGACCTAATCGGGTCGGACCGGGGTAACTAAGTGGATCTAACCGAATCGGTTTTGTGTGTTGAACAGAACCGAACCCTATTTTATTGCACCGGTTCGGACCGAACCATATTTTGAAATTAAAACAGAACCGAACCGAATTTTATATCGAACCGGACTCAAACCGGAATTTCTGGACCGAACCGAACTAAATCAGACAGAAATTGATTGAACTTAACTAAATCAGACAGAAATTGATTGAACCGAACTGAATTTTCAAAATCGAATTCAAGTCAATTAAAATAGGGAGGTCAAGTTTTAAAATCCAAATGTTTTGAACCTTAAAATGGCCTACACAGTGCTCAAGGGTTGATAACCTTTAAGCCTTGTTTCGATTATGTGGATGGATCTCAGAGATACATGTTTTTTGGACTGGATTAATTAGTGGGCTGAATTGCAATTGTTTATTATTCAATATATATTTATGCATGATTAGAAATGTTGTCTTTACTGAGTCAAGCTAGCTGGATAATGCATGTTGGGGGCGGAGCCCTGGTTAAATATATGGAATGCGCACTAGAATAAATATGCTGTGATGGTTGGAAATGCCTAGGATTCGTGTCTAGAATGTTGCGTAATTGAATATAACCATGAATTGCAAATCAGCCCCTTGATGTTTAAAACTATTTTAAAATCGAAAACCAGTCGCCAAATGTGTATGATGGATGTGAATGTTGCATTTTTGACACGTATGCTAGAATGTTGAGGATGTAGCCGCATTTGATAATTTAATTGGAAGTAGAATTATATATGCAAGCATGAGTTCCTCGGAACATTAGACGCATGACGCGTAAGCATGAGTGTGGTTTGTGTGATGAATGTTACTGGCGTATGATAATTTACATGGATGGTAGAATTATATATGCATGAGTGAATTTATCGGAATATTTTTCCATAATAAAAAGGGCCTTGGGAAAGCCAAGATCGGGTATGCTTGTTTTAAAATCCACGTTCCAGTAATTTGCGATTCAAATCGTTTTAAAAGACTGATCTATTGGATAGAAAACGACGATAATCTAAAAACTATCTTCCATTGGTTTACTGGTGGTCGGTTGGTTTAGATGACTGAAGAATCATTATTTTTCGGATTCCATCTTAATAGATATTTGATGTATGCAATTCTTTCTCAAAATGTTATTGTCTCCCTGATTTTGCGTGATCATCGATGTGTTAGTATCAATGGATACGGTCAATAATGTTATCTCTCAAATGAACAAGGGAGTGGGACTGAACAACACTAATTATAAGATCTGGAATAAGCGCGCAAAGATGGTAATTACCGAAAGGAGAGGTTTGGAGCATCTGACTTCGAAACATGCCAGGCCAGAGGGAGACATCACGGCCGATCAGAAGTAATTCCATGATCAATGGGATGTGAAGGATCAGGAAGTCCGTTCCGCCTTGTTGTCACTGCTTGAGGATGACATACTCTATGGATATGATCACTTGGAGTCTGCCATGGACCTGTGGGATGGTCTTAAGCCAGGGTTTGGTGTCTACACCACAACCCATAAGCGATCTTTAAACATCGATTTAGAATCATATAAGATGAATCCCAAACACACAATGAAGGAGCATATTAGACACATGTCTAACATGCTTGCTGAACTCAAGGAGGCGGGAGAAATCCTGACTGAGAAACAGAAGGTCTAATGCGTAATCCAATCCTTACCTGACTCTTGGAACAGCATGAAAATGCACCTTACCCATGCCACTCAACTCGATAACCTCGAGAAAGTGCGAGTTCATCTTGAGCTGGAAGAGGATCGTCTCAAAGTTGAAAAGCCGAGAGCGGAAATGCATCTTGCATCCTCGCATCCAGCTGAGCAAAAGGTTAAATGCAAGAGAAAGGGAAAGGGCCTTCAGGTTAATGCTAACAAGTCTTTGGCTCCAAAACCTCAGAAGAAGTTCAAACGCAAGCAATTCAGAGGCAAAAGAAGGCAAGCAAAACAAACACGTAAAGAGGAAACTCAAACGTGTTTTAGGTGTGCCGTGAAAGGACACCTTGCTATTTCCTGTACCAATCCTCCCAAGGTACATGCTGAAGAATGATTATAACCTCATAAGTTCTTCTAGGACTCTTCTCACTTGAAAGTAATTCAATTTTCCATTTTTGGATTACAGAACCGAGAAGGAGAACAAGAACAGACCTGAGGAGATTGCCCCGGAAACTTAAAGATTAAATGAGAGACTTTATCTTTATTTGATGAACGATCTTCTTCTTGATTTTTCAGTTTAAGATACTTAATGACAATAAAGTTCCTTGAAACACAGGAACCATTTCATTTTAAGCATGTGACAAATGCTTGGCAAAGTATTAATTACCAATCATTCTCAAGCTATTCGATCCTATATTGTTGTTTGATGCATTGCTTATAAATCTTACTTTATTAATTAGTACTCCATTAAATGAAATAATTATTAATATTAATCATTTGCAAAACCGATTGGATTAAATTGAATTAAATTTAGAAATGAAACGATTTAACCTAGGGTTAAAACCTCGGTGAATAGCGCTACGCGCAAGTGGACCTAGAAAGACAGAACACATCGTTTCAGAATACGAGTTTAATGATGAAGTGTTTTGAATGATTAAATGCTGAATTTTCGTTTGCATCCATTCTGAAACAACTTATTGATAAAGTTTACATTGGAAAGAAGTATGCTTCATAAGCTACCACGACCTTGTAAAAGTATCAGCTGACGCATAGGGTGAAAACCCAAGATGCTCAGTTCGGAGATGGGATGAAATCCCTAAGATAAGTTTGCAAACGAAGAAGGATGAAGTCAGTTAAACGATTTTCCTTCCAAACTCCTTGAACGATAAGTCAGGCTAGACATTCAAATCAAATGACGCACACTTCAAGAAGCATAGTTCAAGAACATAATGTTAGAGTCAATCTATCGGGCGTTCCCTATGGGATGAAGTAGATGACTCACATGTATGTAAACTGTGTTCCAATGAAATCGGTAATACACGTCGCCATAAAAGCTAAGGAATGATAATGAATTAAAATCATATCATCATACGACATTAAATTGTACACTAAATACGTATTTAGGACAAGAGTACGTTACCTACTCTTAGAAAATACATGTTTAAAGCTTTTCAAAATGGTGTCGTGGTTAAACATGAGACATTACATCACTTGAGGACGAATTTCCAATGTGTTGGGTTATAAATAAACCCGACTATGTATGTACGTTCTTGGTCTATGGTGATTTCCTACAGGTGACAGGTCGAGTACGCTTTCAGGGCGAGGAGAAGAAATCGACGACCTTTCTTATTTATTCCAACCATTTGGAGATAAAAGGTCGACTACCAATCATGAAGAAGTCGACTTCAAAAGAATGACTGGTCGACTATGGAGACTTAGAGAATCTTCCAAAAGAAAGGTGGCGACCTACTTCCCACCATCTCCAAGGGAAAACCTTCCCTCGAAGTAAAGACAGGTGGCGACCTTCTTCCCACCGTCTCCAAGGGAAAACCTTCCCTCGAAGTAAAGACAGGTGGCGACCTGCTTCCCACCGTCTCCAAAGGAAAACCTTCCCTCGAAGTAAAGACATGTGGCGACTTGCTTCCCACCATCTCCAAAGGAAAACCTTCCCTCGAAGTAAAGACAGTTGGCGACCTGCTTCCCACCGTCTCCAAGGGAAAACCTTCCCCCGAAGTAAAGGTGAGGTGGCGACCTGCTTGTCACCTGCTTCAGCCGCCTTAGGAAAGACTTCCCTCCTAAGTAAAAGTGAGGTGGCGACCTGCTTGCCACCAGCTGACTGACAACCGCTTCTATCAGCCAATCACAAAGGGCTGATTGCCGCCCCTAGGCAACCAATCAGAGGCCAGTAGCCGCCTCTACAAAGTCGGTAAACTTCTTCCTATAAATAGGGGGCTATCTCCTTCAATTAAGAACAATCTGCTCTGAATACTTATATTTTACACTCTCAAATACATTACTAACTTAAGCTTCGGAGTGGAATCAGGGGCCTTCCCACCTCTTTTTAGGTGCTCGACCTTAAAAGTCTCCCGGAGGAAATCAAGTCCTCGAGAGAGCTACGTCCAAGGCGAAGCCTAAAAGTCCATTCCGTAAAGTTTGAGGCCACGTCATTTTGATCCCAACATTTGGCGCCGTCTGTGGGAACATATCAAAAAGTCATGGCTGCCGAAAAGAGCAAGATTTCCATCACTCCGGTGGAAGAAAGGAGCAGTCTACCAGTGGATCCTACCACATCGAGGCCGATCCACCAAGAAGATCCCCCAATACCCCAAACTAATGGTGTTGGCGGCGATGAAACCCTCAACCATTCCAAATCTCTGCCAATTTTGGAAGATGCGAGGACAGCTCCCCAGGCTGTTCCTCCGGAGGTAACAGCTCCCCAGGCTGTTCCCCCGAGGCCGAAACAGTGAGCAAGGAGCCTGTCATGTTCACAATAGGGCATGTCGAAGAACTGTTGGAGAAGAAGAGGCGAGGTGCGAACGATTTGCTCATCGTTCGTGATCATACTTCTCACCCCTTCACCAAAAGGCTATTCAATACTCGAGTTCCCCCGCTAGTCTTCGCGAGGAGCATCGACGATTATACCGGAGAAGTCGACTCAGTTCGCCACATCAACGCCCACAACTCCTCCCTCTTGGGAAGAGAGGCAACGCCTGATCATTATGCAGCACTCTTCCCAACCACGCTGAAGGAAGAGGCGTCTACTTAGTTTTATGGTCTCCCCGACAATTCTATAGACTCATGGGATGAGCTGAAAACCAAATTCATTGAAGGACACATAGGTCAGAGGCAGCGCCTCAAGAGCATGAACTTCCTCGACAAGATCGAGCAAGGCCCAGGTGAAACCTTGGCCAACTACTACACAAGGTTTCACAAGATACTCCAACAGCTGAACGAGGACGCCACGGATGGCGAGCTGATCCGGACCTTCTGGAGGGGTCTTAGAGTGCATAGCCAAGCTCTGAAGGACAGCATGGTGATGAAGCCCGTGCAAAGGATTGACACCCTCGCCATCAAAGTAAAGAAATTCATCGACCTAGAGAGGTCGCATGAAGAGCTGCCCAAAGAAGTCAAAAAATAACTGGTGCCCCCCAAGATCGAGGAGGGCTCCGCTTCGCGACCACCTAGGAGGGAAGAAAGAGGTGGGCGACACTTCCGACCATGGAATCGACAAGGAATAAGGAAATGGAGAAGCTCCGCCTTACTAACCCGCCACCGGCAAGAAGAAACATGCTGGGTCACCAGGTAAATGCTTACTGTCGCTACCATCAAGTAAGGGGGCATAACACAAATGGGTGTACCCTCTTGAAGCAAGATATATAGACCCTTATCCAGAGGGGCAAATTATTAAAATTTGTGGAAAAGAACCCCAATATTCCGAAGAAGCGAAATCGTAGCCCAAGGGAGAAATCTCGATCTCCTCCTCGTGATCAACCCCCCCAAGAGGAACGATCAACTTTATCGCCGGGGGATTTGCCTCGGGAGGAGGAACAAATGCGGCTCGAGAAGTGTATGCTACCCAAATATCTACAGCGGCGGTAATGGGTAAAAGGCCTAGAGAGCCTGATCTTGAGACTATCAGTTTTACAATGGACGATTTGGCGGAAGAGAATCAACCTCATGAAGACGCCTTGGTGGTTACTCTTCTGATCGCCACGTATAGAGTCAAAAGAGTGCTCATCGATAGTGGAAGTTCAACGGATATTCTCTTTTATTCAGCCTTTAGGCAGTTAGGCTTTACTAAAAAGGACTTGAAGAAGGTCGATTTCCCTTTGATAGGTTTTGCAGGAGAAACTACATATCCCTTGGGAGCCATTCGACTAACCGTCATCATAGGAGAAGATAAAATGTTGCAAATAGATATACTCTTTGTAGTGGTTGATGCTGCATCATCATACAATGCTATCATCGGACGGACGACTCTCAATCCTTATCGAATCATCCCGTCCACGGCACACCAAGTAATGAGGTTCTCAACACCAAAAGGAATTGGTGAGGTTCGGGGGGACCAAAACATGGCTCGACATTGTTATCAAGTCGCAACACGACAAGCAGGGAAGTCATAATCAAATTCTATGATAGATATTTGTTATAACTAATGTCGAGATTTCCTTTTTCAATGTAATATTCAGGAATTGATGAATAAAAAAGATCCTTCGATCTACTTTCTTCATAAAGAAATCATCATTCCAATGTCACCACCCTCAAACTCGCTACAAATCGGTCGTCGACCATTATGTGCCCAAAATGGCGACCAAAGCCTAGGTACGGCGACGATTCGATCGAAGTCTACAAATCGGTTGTCGACCATTATGTGCCCAAAATGGTGACTAAAGCCAAGGTACGGCGACAATTCGATGGAAGGTCTACAAATCGGTCGTCGACCATTATGTGCCCAAAATGGCGACCAAAGCCTAGGTACGGCGACGATTCGATCGAAGTCTACAAATCGGTTGTCGACCATTATGTGCCCAAAATGGCGACTAAAGCCTAGGTACGGCGACAATTCGATGGAAGGTCTACAAATCGGTCGTCGACCATTATGTGCCCAACATGGCGACCAAAGCCTAGGTACGACGACGATTTGATCGAAGTCTACAAATCGGTTGTCGGCCATTATGTGCCCAAAATGGCGACTAAAGCCTAGGTACGGCGACAATTCGATGGAAGATCTACAAATCGGTCGTCAACCATTATGTGCCCAAAATGGCGACCAAAGCCTAGGTACGGCGACGATTCGATCGAAGTCTACAAATCGGTTGTCGACCATTATGTGCCCAAAATGGCGACTAAAGCCTAGGTACGGCGACAATTCGATGGAAGGTCTACAAATCGGTCATCGACCATTATGTACCCAAAATGGCGACCAAAGCCTAGGAACGGCGACGATTCGATCGAAGTCTACAAATTTGTTGTCGACCATTATATGCCCAAAATGGCGACAAAAGCCTAGGTATGGCGACAATTCGATGGAAGGTCTACAAATCGGTCGTCGACCATTATGTGCCCAAAATGGCGACCAAAGCCTAGGTACGGCGACGATTCGATCGAAGTCTACAAATCGGTTGTCGACCATTATGTGCCCAAAATGGTGACTAAAGCCTAGGTACGGCGACAATTCGATGGAAGGTCTACAAATCGGTCGTTGACCATTATGTGCCCAAATGCGACCAAAGCCTAGGTACGGCGACGATTCGATCGAAGTCTACAAATCGGTTGTCGACCATTATGTGCCCAAAATGGCGACTAAAGCCTAGGTACGGCGACAATTCGATGGAAGGTCTACAAATCGGTCGCCGGCCATTATGTGCCCAAAATGGCGACCAAAGCCTAGGTACGACGACGATTTGATCGAAGTCTACAAATCGGTTGTCGACCATTATGTGCCCAAAATGGCGACTAAAGCCTAGGTGGAAGATCTACAAATCGGTCGTCGACCATTGTGTGCCCAAAATGGCGACCAAAGCCTAGGTACGGCGACGATTCGATCGAAGTCTACAAATTGGTTGTCGACCATTATGTGCCCAAAATAGCGACTAAAGCCTAGGTACGGCGACAATTCGATGGAAGGTCTACAAATCGGTCGTCGACCATTATGTACCCAAAATGGCGACCAAAGCCTAGGTACGGCGACGATTCGATTGAAGTCTACAAATTGGTTGTCGACCATTATATGCCCAAAATGGCGACTAAAGCCTAGGTATGGCGACAATTCGATGGAAGGTCTACAAATCGGTCGTCGACCATTATGTGCCCAAAATGGCGACCAAAGTCTAGGTACGGCGACGATTCGATCGAAGTCTACAAATCGGTTGTCGACCATTATGTGCCCGAAATGGCGACTAAAGCCTAGGTACGGCGACAATTCGATGGAAGGTCTACAAATCGATCGTCGACCATTATGTGCCCAAAATGGCGACCAAAGCCTAGGTACGGCGACGATTCGATCGAAGTCTACAACTCGGATGTCCTAACGCTCAAAATAGCGACAAGAGCTGAGGCACAGTAAGGACCCGATCAAAAAGACTCAAAAGAGGATCAACAAATCAGTCCTCAAGTTGTCAATCTAAAGGTATCAAAGACTACCTCCTACTTATACGATCGATTCTTTAATCCTAAAGGGTAGTAAAAAATAAAGTATGTCTGCTACCTCCTAGAAATTATATATATACGATCCTAGTTAAGAATGTCAAAAGCTAGGTGTTGCCCATATAAATTTATTTATTATGTAAAGTCATACATATAAGATATGGGAGTCTCTTGATAGTCCATTTTACACGGGTTTCTTCCCCTTAGAAGGAGAGACAATAACACAGTCGTCTTCGTCAGACGAACAGTCGTGTTCTTTTGATGGTTGATCATCCTCCTTGGTGGGAAGTCGTAAAAATTGTTCGAGGATGGGAACTTGAGAGAAAGGAAAATCCGCCTGGTAAGCCCTCAAGTTGACCACCATCTTCTTTAGGGTGGTGTGGAGTAAGTCAGAGCCTGCGATAACCCTCTCTTCTTCCAACGGTTAGAAATCCTAATCCCGAGGGAGGGCCTCTTCAACTTCTGGAAAGTCCGGGAAATCCACAAGTCCTGAGAATTAGATTATCTCGCCACAAAATGGGGCTTTACTCGACTCAAGCCTTCACCTTAAGTAAATGAAGCTGACGACTCGAGTCTCGGGGGCAAGTGTTGGGTTATAAATAAACCCGACTATGTATGTAAGTTCTTGGTCTATGGTGATTTCTTACAGGTGAGAGGTCGAGTACGCTTTCAGGGCGAGGAGAAGAAGTCGACGACCTTTCTTGTTTATTCAAACCATTTGGAGATAAAAGGTCGACTACCAATCATGAAGAAGTCAACTTCAAAAGAATGACTGGTCGACTATGGAGACTTAGAGAATCTTCCAAAAGACAGGTGGCGACCTGCTTCCCACCGTCTCCAAGGGAAAACCTTCCCTCGAAGTAAAGACGGGTGGCGACTTGCTTCCCACCGTCTCCAAGGGAAAACCTTCCCTTGAAGTAAAGACAGGTGGCGACCTGCTTCCCACCGTCTCCAAAGGAAAACCTTCCCTCGAAGTAAAGACAGGTGGCGACCTGCTTCCCACCGTCTCCAAAGGAAAACCTTCCCTCGAAGTAAAGACAGGTGGCGACCTGCTTCCCACCATCTCCAAGGGAAAACCTTCCCCCGAAGTAAAGGTGAGGTGGCGACCTGCTTGTCACCTGCTTCAGCCACCTTAGGAAAGACTTCCCTCCTAAGTAAAAGTGAGGTGGCGACCTGCTTTTCACCAGCTGACTGACAACCGCTTCTATCAGCCAATCACAAAGGGCTGATTGCCGCCCCTAGGCAGCCAATCAGAGGCCAGTAGCCGCCTCTACAAAGTCGGTAAACTTCTTCCTATAAATAGGGGGTTATCTCCTTCAATTAAGAACAATCTGCTCTGAATACTTATATATTACACTCTCAAATACATTACTAACTTAAGCTTCGGAGTGGAATCAGGGGCCATCCCCACACCTTTTTAGGTGCTCGACCTTAAAAGTCTCCCGGAGGAAATCAAGTCCTCGAGAGAGCTACGTCCAAGGCGAAGCCTAGAAGTCCATTCCGTAAAGTTTGAGGCCACTTCATTTTGATCCCAACACAATGCATGGTCAGTTTTCAAACTGATGCAGTCTTGAGCAAACCGGAGCAGGATAACAGTGACAATCAGGTCCCACTTAATTCGAGTGGGAGAGATTTGAATCGGCAACTCAAGGGAATGACATGGTAAATGATAATGGAAACATTCTCATAGTAAATCCAATGGGAGGAATAAACCCTACCACATGAGATCACTGTTGCCGTAGAGACGAATCAAGTAGAACCTGATAGTCATATTGCTGAACCAAGAATGCAACAACTGCCTAGACTACCCTTTGTTTCCAGTGGGAGAGATCCGACCAACTTGGTTCCAGGTCCTAGTGATCAAGGAATTCATCTCGGAAATAAAACCCTGAGACCAAGAGGTCGTCCAAGGATAGTTGTAGGTCAAGGTTTAAGCACTGCTCTTGTTCCCAATGGAAGTGATGCTCCGATAAGAGGCATTATTCCGAGTGGGAGGAACGTTTAGACTTAAGATGGTAATAACAAGCCTAGACAAAAGTCAAAGGCATCGAACCCATTGAGTAGGGTGATAATCTCACTCTAATAAATGTTGATAAGCATTGAAAAGACCTCAAATGGGGAAAATGGAGGAAAACAATAAAAGAGAGAGATCGCCTAAATGAAAGCCATTATAGTCTATAGTTGATTTACCTGCTAAGCACAGGGGTACAAGGATATAGTGAGTCCTGAAAGAAGGCTCGCCACTGATGGAAAAATTCGGGCGGTGCGAAACCTGACTTGTTGCGAAAGGATATACCCAACTTCACGGAGTTGACTTTAACGAAATAAACTCATCGACTATGCGTAAAACCACAGACAGGGACAGCTATGATCCTGGTCGCAAGTCTCGACCTCGAGCTGCACCAAATGGATGTTAAGACTGCATTCCTCCACGGAAACCTGGAGGAAGAGATCTACATGAAGCAACCGGAGGGTTTCATTACTCCTGGTGACGAACGTAAAGTTTGTAAGCCCCAAAGGCTCATCTACAGTCTTATACATTCGTTTCGGCAATGGTACCGCAGATTCCACGAGAAAATCGTTGGAAACGGATTCGTGAATCTTCACGAGGATCTGTGCGTGTATTATAAGACCTCAGGGTCTAAGTATGTCATCTAAACCTTATACGTGGACGACATACTCATTGCCGCAAACGACGTGAGTTTTATGAACAAGTTAAAGTCATGGTTGGCATCTGTATTTGAGATGAAAGACATGGAAGAAGCCACGTACAACTTAGGCATTAAAACTGCTAGATATCGGGCTACCCGGAAATTATGTCTATCTCAAGAAGCCTATATCAACAAACTGTTGAAAAGGTTCAGATTACAGGATGCCAAACCCGTGGATACGCCGGTAGTGTTTGGGTGCGCACTGTCAAAACGTGACGGCCCCAAGAACTTGGCAGAGCGAGAACAGATAAAGGGTGCAGAGTATTTAAGCATGGTCAGTAGTTTGATGCACACCATGCGATGCACCCGTCCGGATATCTATTACGTCGTGGGCCTAGTAGCACGTTTCCAGTCAGATCCTGGCTATCAACATTTAAAGGCTGTAAAATGAATTATTCGTTATCTGAAAGGTACTTCCGACTACGCGCTGTGCTATGAGGGCGAGAAGTTAGAATTGACCGGTTACAGTGACGCTGACCATGTTGGCGATCCGGATGATCGTAAGTCCACCACAAGAGGACTGTTTCTCCTTGCTAATGCCGCCATTTCATGGACGAGCAAGAAGCAAACCTGTGTCGCGCTGTCCACAATGGAATCTGAATTCGTAGCCCTCTCCAAGAACGCATAGGAAGCGGTTTGTCTGAAAAGGCTTCTTACTGCGTTGCTTGATGGCGATGTTGGGAGTAAACCAGTGAAGGTGTTCTACGACAGTCAGGCAGCCATTGCGCCAGTAAAGAATCCGAAGTTCCATAGTAGGACCAAACACATTGATATGAAATATTTTTATGCTAAATCTATGGTAGAAGACAATATAATCACTTTGGAATACTTGTACACTGATAACATGGTTGCAGACCCATTAACTAAACAACTACGCAGGTGTTGGATCACGGTGGAACTCCGGTACGGACTTTGACGGCGATCTTAGCTCCTTCGCTCCACGCAATCCTGCAAGAGGGGATAGACCGGGCGGTGACCCAGAATCCCTCTCCGATGCTTAAATGAGTGTCTAGTACGGACTGGCAAGCAGTAATCTCAAATAGTGTAATTCAACGTAAGTCATCTGAGGTGATCTCTTGCCCTTTTATAGGCGAAGAGACACCTCAGTTACCTGGTGAACCGTTGGGGGTGGTTAGCCCGTATCCCGCGTATCTCGGATGTGATCCCGCCTATCTAGGCCATGATCTCACTTATCTCGGCCACGCCCCGCGTATCTCGGCCACGCTCCGTGTATCTTAACCACGTCCCGCGTATCTTGGCCACGCCCCGCGTATCCCGGCCTTATCCTCTGATAACGAGTCCCGACTCCTGTCGGGGACTCCAGAGTTATCTTGTTGTGTCACCGCTCGGGGCCCCTCGTCATCGTGACAGGGCCTATTCTTCTCAGGGATTCGTCATCGGGGCCTACTTAAAGGCTTCTTATCGGGAGCTTCCAGCTCGTCTATCGGGACCGACTCTGTCGGGACCTTTCATCACCGGGATTCCCTTCGTCGGGACCCTTTGTCTGGACCATCTTGGCCTTCGTTCCGGGCCCACCGGGCCTATTTGCCGTTTCCTCACTGTTAATGGGCCTAACGGCCATGGTCGAACCCATCATTTGCCCCCAAGACATGAGGGACTTTTAGTTCGTCGTGTCTTTCAATTCCCGACCTCCCGATATTGGAATCGTGAATATTTCCCTTGGCACAGTCACTCAATACTAGTCTTCTCCTTCACGTTTCCTCAGTGCTTTGTGGATAACTGCCAAATCCAAGGGGACTCCTCGATTCCCCAGTTCATTAAATGCAGTAGATAGTGAAGCGACGTTTTCGGCCCTCGTGCCTGATTTTTTGCGCCTGCTCTTTTCTGAAAAGTGCTTTTCAGGTCGTTTCATCATTACGTCTGTTGTCCTTCTGCACGTTTCATCTCAACGGTCCAGATTAAAACTCTTCGACTTCGACGACCTGGATCGAAGTGTCCTTTCAACTGTCCTCTTCGCCTATAAAACCCTAGCCACGGGCACAGATTAACTTTTACCGTTTCCGAATTCTCAAAAGCTCTCTGCAACTTCTCTGCGAATTCAAGCCCTGCAATTCCGAAGGTCTCAGAGTTTCTCCGGTCATCTTTCCGGTGACGCCCAGCTCATTCCTTCAACCTTCAATTCATCATGTCTGGTAAGGATTTTTCCTTCATTGCTTGTTCATCTTTTCCTTATTTATGGCTTTCCGAGAATCCCACTGTGTTTTCCTTGCTATTGTTACTTTTCAGACAGCGGGTCCAGCTCTGAGGGGAGAAAGCCTTTTAATTTTGATTATGCTCTGAATGAAATCTCCAATACTGCTTATGATGCAGCTCTCCGAGAGGGGTGCATCACTTCTACTTGGGAACCCCGTTTCCCGTATCCTTGGCCTCGCCCCTCGGGTAAACCTGAGGTTACTCGTCCCCAAAAAGGGGAGGTATTTGTCTCTACGGGGCAAGTATCAGCGGGGATCAGATTCCCCTTCTGTGGTAATATGGTCGAGATGTGCCAGCATTACAAAACTCATCCAACCACCTTCTCCCCACATGCCATTCGCCTGTGGAATGCTTTCCAGGTCCTCTGCTTCCGGCAGAAATGGGTTTACAGCCTCCAACTCTTCCGAACTTTCTATAAGATGAAGTGCAACGAGGCTGGGGTTTGCGCCTTCTATCCTCGGATGCCCAAGTGGAGTAAGAAGCAGCTTGCACGGTGTAACTGGACCAATGACACCTGGAAGGTGGTCAAGGGTCGGGGACTCCTGGTTGACACGGGGTCCGACAACAGTGGTTGGAAGAGGAGCTACTTATTCACCCAACACTCTTTGATCCCATGGCCACGATGGGAGGTGGCAGCAGACTCTCCGCCTGCCTTCCACACCTATACCGATGATGATTTCCAAACTCTTCAACTCATCCAGCTTTACCGATGGGGGGAGTCCTACACTCCCCTCGACGCCAATTCCCTCGTGGAGCGGGACCTGGTGAACGCCGGGATCTGACTCCTCGATATAATCTCTGGGGGGGCAACTTTTCGACGGCCCTTCCAATATGGTTCCCTGGGTAAACTTCTAACTCTTTCCCGTTTACTGTTTGCAGCCAAGAGGGTATCTGTGCTGACCGATCTATTTCTTAAGCAGGGGGAGACTGATGCTGTCCGCCCCTCGCGGAAGAGGAAGTCCGCCAAGAAGGCTGCTGCTAAGTCGGGGTCTCCTTCTACGGAGCCACCCAAGCGGAAGCGGGTGGAGCTGGACCAACTCTTCGATGTCCAGACTGCTGAGGAAGGTAAAAAGCTCCGACTCGCTATTAAATCGTATAAAAGGATGGTCCCGAGGGATTTGATTCCTTCGACCAGGGAGGCTCGTATTGCTGACGTTAGACGGATCCTTCGAGGCGAAACTCCTCGTGTCCTGAAGGCGGGCTATTACTATTATCATGGGAAGGATCAATACGTCTCTCGACGTATCGTTTGGTGTAAGAATCCTGATGAACTCCCTGACTACATTTCTGAAGCCTCTCGTCCTCCAGGTGCAGGTCGTTCAGGAGCTCCATCGGGTGCTGAAGCTTCCGCGGATGCACCGTCTTCAACAGGGGTGCCTCCCTCAACTGGGGAGAAAACCCCGACCGGCGAACAGTTTCGTCGGGTGGAAAGCTTGGACTCCTCCGAGGAGAATGACGGGGGTGGCTCCCTTCGTCATCGTCGGAGGACGGGGCAGTCTCCCCTGAAATCAACCTCTCAGGGGCCGCCCCCTTCATCTTCTCCGCAGCAGCGACAACCGTCGCCCATTCACAACTTCACCCCATCCCCCGTTCGGGTCGAGACGGAGGCATGCCCCTCCACGATTCGTCCTCCTCCTCCTATCCCTCTCGATGGGAGCTTCTATAGGCCCTTCGACCCCTCACAAGTGAATGCCCCCTGGACTCCCATCCAGACGCTGCAAGGAGTCCCGCTCAGACAAGGGGAGCAGCACCAGGACCTGGCCCTGCATCTGCTGGCAGGCTCGATCCTGCCCACCATGCGGTACCCGATTTCCTTGAATCGGACTGCTATGCATCGGGATGTCAGAGAGATATCCCTGCGTCGGATAGAGGTAAAACTTCGCTTCTCTCTTTTCATTGGTAAATCTGGTTGTTTGTCTATTAACACTTTTCTTTCTTCTATTGTAGGAGCTCGGGGACTTCAACCGTCTTTTCGGGTACCTCATCGCCTATGATGAGTCTCGGGAGCGGGACCGGGCGGCCATGGACAAGCTTAAGGAGGATCTTGCAGCCTCCAAGTCTTCGCGGGGGAAACTCGCCAAGGAGCAGGCCGCCCTTTTCCAGAAGGTTCAGGACCTCCAAAAGTAGGTCGGGGACTTCGAGGGGCTCCTGAGGCAGGAGCGGCAGGCTGCTGAGGACAAGCTGGTCCTCGAGAAGAAGGCTCTGGAGGAGCAAGTCGCGGGGTTTCCTGCGCAGCTGGTCGAGGCGGAGGCCAAGGGTCGGGAGGATTATCGGAGGTCTGAGGACTTTCAGGCCGATGCTATGAAGTTCTTTGGCACGGAGGTGGAGAACACTCTCTTCAATGCGGTTGAGGAGCTCCACCTGGAGTATGGCGACGCCATCAATTTTGACAAGTCTCCTTCCCTCGCCCCCTTTGCGAAGAAGTACTTTGCTCTTTCCGAGGAGAGTGATGGGGGGAGTACCCCCGTAATTGTCGAAGATGCCTCTGAACTTCCAAGTGCGGATGCCCCGATAGTCGATCCTCCCGAGGCCAACCCTGTGGAACCTTCTGCTACCGACTCCGCGGACCCAGCTCCTGCCGATGTTGCCGACAAGGACCAAGCTTAACCGTTTATCTTTAGAGTCCTTGTATTTTCTTCTCTTTTGTCATCGTCGGGCCTTTGAGCCCTTATCAACTATCAGACTTTCTTAATTCCGATTTTCTCGATGCACTTCTCCAAGTGGCTTTACTTTACTTGCTTAGGTCGATACTTCGACACTTAAGATATTTTCGTACGTCATTCCCGACGATTTACTAATTTGCGCCACTTAAGGCGACTTATCATCATGCACCACTTAAGGCGACTTAATCTCGTGCATCACTTAAGACGGCTTAATATCGTGCACCACTTAAGGCGACTTTTCAAGACTTAGAATAAATCCAAAACACGCGCATCACTTAAGACGACTTAATCTCGTGCATCACTTAAGACGACTTTTTCGTGCACCACTTAAGGCGACTTTTCAATACTCAGAATAAATCTAAGAATCGTGCACCACTTAAGGCGACTTTTCAGCATGCACCACTTAAGGCGACTTTTCTCGTGCACCACTCAAGGCGACTTTGATACTTAGCATAGATCTAAGAGTAACTCTGATTGGAAGCAACCTCTTTATTTATTGATGGCACCAAATTTGGCTTACATCGAATTAAACGATAAACAGCATACACCACTTAAGGCGATTTTACATCGGGCACCACTTAAGGCGACTTTCATCGGGCACC
Organism: Clarkia xantiana subsp. parviflora; assembly: GCA_036873135.1. Taxonomy (NCBI): domain Eukaryota; kingdom Viridiplantae; phylum Streptophyta; class Magnoliopsida; order Myrtales; family Onagraceae; genus Clarkia; species Clarkia xantiana. The sequence continues at coordinate 19,022,795 of JAPTYO010000001.1, forward strand.
ACTTAAGGCGACTTTCATCAAGCATGGTGTTTCTTCAAGTGTTCGCCACTAAAAGAATGCTTCAATACTCTGCCATCGAGGTCTTCCAATTTGTACGCATTTGGAGCTGGCATCCCCACGACCTTATAAGGTCCTTCCCATTTCGGTGACATCTTGTTGATTCGATCCAAAAGGGTAAACTCGTTGCGACGCCAAACCAGCTCCCCGACGAAGAACTGTCGGGACTTCACTCGCCGATTGTAGTACCTGGCCGTCGCCAAACGCATTCGAGCTTGGACTTCATCGGCTTCCCGCCTTTTCTCTTCGAGTAAGTCCAAGTCCAGACGTCTCATTTCATCATTTGTCAGAGGCTCGTAATATCTCATCCGATGGGACGCCATTGCTACCTCCACAGGGGTGACAGCCTCCGTGCCATAAACAAGGCCAAACGGAGTCTCCCCCGTTGATCGTTTGGGTGTCGTTCTAACAGCCCAAAGCACGTTTTCCAGTTCGTTCAGCCATTTGCCCTTCAAGGTATAGACCCTCTTCTTCAGGCCATCCATCACGATTTTGTTGGCTGATTCCACCTGACCGTTAGTTTGAGCATGGCGTACAGAAGCTGTCCGATGCTCAATGTTCAACTCCTCCAGATACTCTCTCACCTGAGAGCCGTTAAACGGTGGACCATTGTCGCTGATCACCACCTTAGGAATCCCATATCTGGACACAATATGGGTCTGGAGAAACTTGATGATCTGGTTCCCCGTCGTTCTGGCCAACGCCTTTGCCTCTATCCATTTCGAAAAATAATCGATTGCTACAAGTAAATACTTACATTGACCTTGTGCTTGTGGAAGAGGTCCCACCAAGTCGATGCCCCATTGCGCGAAAGGCCACGCGCTCTTGATGGATGTCAGATTAGCGGCCGGAGCCACGATACTCGGGGCGTACCTCTGGCACGCGTCACAGGATCGGACCAACGCCGTTGCTTCCTTGTTCATCGTAGGCCAATAATAGCCCAAGTTCAACACTTTCCTCATAATGGATCGGGCCCCTTCATGACAAGCCGCGACCCCTTCGTGCACCTCCTTCAAGATCCGATTGGTGTCGGGCTCTGCCACACACCTCAAGTACGGAGTCGAGAACCAGCCCTTCTTGTATAGCTGGTTATCCAGCATCACATAATTAGCCGCGATCCGACGTATCCTGTCGGCTGCTACTTTATCATCGGGGACTGCCCCCGTAGTCAGGTACGCGACTATCGGGGTCATCCAAGTGGGCTCCTCCTCCGATCTTGCCTCAATAGTACACACCTGTGTCGGATCGATGGTCGATAAGATTACCTTCTCCAAGAAGTGTACCTTCCGATCTTCTTCCAAGGGTGCCCCTAGGGCAAATTTGCTCAGGGCGTCGGCCTCTACGTTCTCCTCCCTCGGGATTGCCTCGATATCGAAGCTTTTGAAGCTCTCTTTCAGGGCTTGTACCTCGCGTAGGTATTTCTTCATTATCGGACTCCTCGCTTCGTATCGCCCTTGAACCTGGTTCACGATTAAAGCTGCGTCACACTTCACTCTCAAGTGATCGACTCCAGTGCCTTTAGCAATTTTCAGGCCCGTGATAAGAGCTTCATACTCCGCTTAGTTGTTTGTGGCCTTGAATGTTAAAGCCAAGGCGTATCGGAGCGGCTCACCTCCCCGCGGTGGTATCAACAAAAAGCCTGCTCCTGATCCGTCCGAACTCGAGGAGCCATCCGTGTACATTTCCCAGGTACTTTCCTCGTTTGGCTGTTCTGATTGCTCTGCCCTCTCTGGTTGTTCTTCCGTCGGGACCTCCATGGTTGCCCCCTCTACAGGGCCCGCTTCTTCTAGATCGGGGGCTGTAGATTCTGCTATGAAATCTGCCAATGCCTGACCCTTGATGGCCGTTCTTGGAGCAAAGTGTATGCGAAATTCACTAAGCTCTACTGCCCATTTCACTAATCTTCCCGACGCATCCGGTCGGTTCAAAAAATGCTTCAAAGGCTGGTTCGTCAGCACAGTGATCTCGTGTGCGTGGAAATAAGGCATTAGCTTCCGAGCAGTAATAATCAGCGCAAAGAGGTACTTTTCAACGGCAGGATAGTTCAATTCAGACTTGGCAAACACCTTGCTTACTTAATAGACGGGGACTTGATTACTCTCGACAACCTTCACTAATACAGAGCTAATGGCAAATTCAGAAACAACCAAGTAAAGATAGAGCGGCTCGCCTGGAACCGGTTTCGCCAACGGCGGGAGGGTGCGAAGGTGCTGCTTGAGTGCTTGGAACGCCTCTTCACACTTGGTTGTCCACTCAAATTTCTTGTTGGCCCTCAGGACTTCGAAAAATGGCATTGATCGGTCGCTAGCTTTGGACAGGAAACGATTCATTGCAGCCAGTCGGCCATTCTGCACTTGTACCTCCCGATGGTTTATCGGGGACTGCATCTCCTCAATCGCCCTCAGCTTCTCGGGATTTACTTCAATTCCTCTCTGGCTCACCATAAAGCCCAGAAACTTCCCTAAGTGGACTCCGAAGGCGCATTTCGTCGGGTTTAAACGAACCTGATGAAGCCTCATCCGTTCAAATGCCAGGGTTAGGTTGTGCACATGATCCTCAGCTTGTCGGGACTTCACCAGCATATCGTCCACGTAAGCTTCCATGGTTTCCCCCAGCATATATCCGAACAGCTTATTCACCATCCGCTGATAGGTTGCCTCGGCATTAATTAACCCAAAAGGCATGACATCGTAGTGATAGATGTCACTGTCTGCATAAAACGCTGTGTGAGGAGCGTCCTCCTTGGCCATCTTGATTTGGTTATAGCCCGAATATGCATCCATGAAGCTCAACAGCTCATGTCCCGACGTGGCATCTACCAGCTGGTCGATTCTCGGGAGTGGGTAGCAGTCCTTCGGGCAAGCCTTGTTCAGGTCGCGGAAATCCACACACATCCGCCATTTCCCGTTAGTCTTCTTCACCAGCACTGGATTAGCAACCCAAGTCTGGAATCGGAGCTCTTTAATAAACCCAGCATCGAGCAACCTGCCCACTTCCTGCTGGATCGCGATCTTCTTATCTGTGCCATTCGGACGCCTTTTCTGCGTGATAGGCTTGATTGCGGGATCTATCTTCAGCTCGTGTACGATCACATCGGGGCTGATTCCTGGCATATCGCTCGGGGACCAGGCAAACAGTTCCTTGAACTCTTTCAGCAACTCAACCAATTTTAGGGCTGTCTCCTCAGTCAGAGCAGACCCGATTTTCACCTTCCTCTGGGGTCCGTCGATCTCGACTTCTTTCAGATCTTCTACGGGGGCGGGACGCCCAAACTCCTCTCTAGGATCTGTGTCTGTTTGGAGGACAGTCATGGCCTCTCGCCTCCTTCTCCGGGTGGCATTAACATAACATTTTCGGGAAGCCACCTGGTCGCCCTTGACCTCTCCGACTCCGTGGTCGGTCGGGAACTTCATCTTCTGGTGCACTGTCGAGGCAACCGCCATCAGGGGGTTGATGGTGGTTCTTCCGATGATCGCGTTGTAAGTCCCTGCGGAGTCAACTACCACGAACTCCACGTTCCGCCTTTCTGATTTCCACCCGCTACCAAACTCCACTGGTAAGGTGATTACTCCTAGCGGATAGGAAGTTGAACCAGAGAACCTGACCATCGGGAAGTTTGCCTCCTTCAGATCTTTCTTCGTTTTTCCCATGGCCTCCAGCGCGTCCATAAATAGAATATCGGAGGAGCTTCCTCCGTCGATCAGAATTCGCTTCATTTCGAACCCGTCTACATCCAAGGTTACAACCAAGGCGTCGTCGTGCGGAGTTTCCACGCCTATGAGATCCTCCGACGAAAAGGAGATCACCATTTCTTCCTTCAGGGTCCAGGATCGGGACCTCTTACCCAGCACCACCACCGCAGGGATTCTAGAGGCATAAACCTCTCGGGAGGATGAAGTATCACCTCCAGCAGCAAACCCTCCGTGAATCACATTGATAGTGCCTCGTCTCTCCTTACGAGCACCGGATGACTCTGGGTCGGTTCTCTTCTTCTTTGGGGACCGATCGCGGGATCGGGAACGGGACCGCGATCGGGACCTAGAGCGGGATCGACACCGCTTATCCCCGACGAACTCCTTGAGCTTCCCCTTCTGGATCAGCTTTTCGATCTCCTTCTTCAGCTCCCGACAATGGTTGGTGTCGTGACCATTTGCGCGGTGAAATCGGCAGTAGCGATCCGTGCGAGATCCCAAGAATTCTCCATCCTTCTTTGGGGGGTACCTGGAGATACCTTGTCGTTCCATGACCGTCAGTACCTCCGCCATGGAGCAGTTGAGAGGAATGTCAAGGTCCTCCCGCTTATCCTTTCTCGAAGAACGCCTATCGTCCCTCCGATCAGGGCGGCCTCGATTCCGACTACTGTTGGGTTTACCCTTTGACTTATGATCGTCAAAAGGTTTAACCGACTGCTTCCCTTTGTTCGACTTTGGGGGCTCCAACTCTCCCGCGGCTATCTTTGATTCCTGGACATCGATTTGCCGTTTCACCCTCTTCTGTAGTGCCTCCATATTCCACACAGCTTTTTCAGCTACACTGTGCATTAGGTGGGAACCATAGGGGGCCGTTAGGTTCCGAATGAATGTACGGATGGTTTCGCCCTCCGAAATTTCTTCGTCAATCTCCGCCACACTGGCAGTGTACCGCTGGTAATAGTGTGCCAGTGATTCGTCGGGCCTCTGTACCACCTGGGTCAGGGACCTTACACTCTTCAGCAAACGTCTTCGACCCTGGTACTGCTGAATGAACCGGTCGTGCATATCTGCCCAGCAAGTGATGCAGCCTGGGGGCAGACTAAAGAACCACGTCAGGGCTCTTTCTCCAAGTGTGTTCGGGAACAGTGTACACACTATGTCTTCGTTCGGGGCTCTTCCCAGACACGCCATGAGGTGCTTCTGGACATGTCGAACCGGATCTCCTTCGCCATCGTATTCCTTTATCGTGGGGATACCTAGCCCTGGCGGGGCTAGGGTGTCTATTAGTCGAGGGACGAAGGGATGAGTAGATCGATCCCTCAGCTCCGATACCAGCGGCTTCTGCTCTCCCATGCAGATGTTCACGATCTTTACCACCTGATCGGGGGTAATGGGACCATTCAGAGGAATGGTCCTGTGCTGTACCGGCCCTGGACCATCAACCACGAATCTCTCCGGCTGAATGGACACCCTACTCCTGTCCTGGCCTCGGGGCGGAGCTTCCTGTACGTTCCGAACCTCTGCTGGTGGGGCCACTTCTTCCAACGGGGGCATCTCCTCCTGCCTCCTCGCGGCCTCCCTCCGATCTAAGAGAGCCTCCACAGCTGCCAAAAACATGGGCATGGCTTCTGCCACGGCTCTTGTCAGGTTCGTAGCTGGGGGAGCCTCCTGCTCCCTGTTGCCCTGGTGCTGAGCGGCAATCTCTTTGGGACCTTCATTATGCCATCCTGTCTGGGAGAGCTCAGCAGCGGGATGGTTCTGGTTTTCCTCCTGTTCCGGTAGTGAATTCAGAGTTGTTGCAGCAGGGTGACGGGAACCACCAGATTGTCCCTGTCTTCTTTGCTTGCCAGCCGCCATCGATCGAGTAGAAGGCATATCAGCTTTTTATTTGATTCCCACAGACGGCGCCAATGTTGGATCACGGTGGAACTCCGGTACGGACTTTGACGGCGATCCTAGCTCCTTCGCTCCACGCAATCCTGCAAGAGGGGATAGACCGGGCGGTGACCCAGAATCCCTCTCCGATGCTTAAATGAGTGTCTAGTACGGACTGGCAAGCAGTAATCTCAAATAGTGTAATTCAACGTAAGTCATCTGAGGTGATCTCTTGCCCTTTTATAGGCGAAGAGACACCTCAGTTACCTGGTGAACCGTTGGGGGTGGTTAGCCCGTATCCCGCGTATCTCGGATGTGATCCCGCCTATCTAGGCCATGATCTCACTTATCTCGGCCACGCCCCGCGTATCTCGGCCACGCTCCGTGTATCTTAACCACGTCCCGCGTATCTTGGCCACGCCCCGCGTATCCCGGCCTTATCCTCTGATAATGAGTCCCGACTCCCGTCGGGGACTCCAGAGTTATCTTGTTGTGTCACCGCTCGGGGCCCCTCGTCATCGTGACAGGGCCTATTCTTCTTAGGGATTCGTCATCGGGGCCTACTTAAAGGCTTCTTATCGGGAGCTTCCAGCTCGTCTATCGGGACCGACTCTGTCGGGACCTTTCATCACCGGGATTCCCTTTGTCGGGACCCTTTGTATGGACCATCTTGGCCTTCGTTCCGGGCCCACCGGGCCTATTTTCCGTTTCCTCACTGTTAATGGGCCTAACGGCCATGGTCGAACCCATCAGCAGGGAGATATTCGAAAAGCATGTAAAACTGCTTGGATTGCGTAGGGTTTAAAAGTGACAAGTATCTGTGATAGCATTTTAATAATTGAAAGTTATATTTTCGAAACGAAAGAATTTCAAATGAGTTTATGATCAATCGACGTCATAATGTTTGAATACATCAGATTTACGGTCTATAAACTAAGTCGTAGGAGGACTCAATCCTCTACCAAAACTATGTCGAATGTAGGCCTTACCTCGTCACACAGGTACAGTCATCTTGCGGTGGAGGGAGGCCTCTACCAAGAAAGATTGGCTAAGAGTCAGGGGGATAAACTTGATTACGCAAGACGATCATCTAGTCTCGAAGTAACTCGACATGATCTTCGTTTTGCAAATCGATGTGATGAATCCGTTCGTCATTAATCTACATTCCGAGCCAGATGAGAATCTTCGATAGCATGATTGACATATCCCGTTCCTTCCAACTTAAACGTTCAGGTATGCTATCGACGCGTGCTTCATACTACGCGTACCATGATCGACCACGGGGTCACAGCTCGGTTGTGCTAGATAAGAATCCTCGTGATTCTAGCGGGCGCAAACTTCTTCACCTCTAGCGTGTGATTGATCCCGGGAGCCTTATGAATAGGCACCCAAAGTATCCTCACGGGCTCGGAACTCATATCTAAGGTCAGGCTCAATGATCACTTCCCGACGTACGAGCGTAGTATAGAAGAAAAAGGCCCAGTGACCACGTCTTTGGAAACCGATTGGGTTTGACTAAGGATATGAGCGATGGGGATGGTCAAGTTCACTTATAATTCACCGACTCTTGTATTCACTAAGGTGGCCACCAACCGGATATTAGTTGAAGGTTGTGAATACTTGTACGGATGCCTTCGAGAAGTGTTCCTATGTGGAAACTAGGCAAATGGAGAATTATCAGTTGACTTAGGATACAACGTGACACTATATAAATGTTGTTTATAACAGGTTGATTGGAGAAAAGGGAATCAACATTCAACGGGCGCTACAACACTCCTAACGGATGAGTAGCACGATGCCCGTCGTGTCCGCCGATCGCATGGCAAACCTCGTATGAACTATTCGGAAGCAAGGGCTTGATCAAAGGAATGAAATGTTGATGCAGATTTGGACGACAATACATTAACAGGCACCCTCCAATTCTGGCGAGTGGGAGCACTAAGCATATGGTGATGGGGCGCCGTACATGGAAGCCTATTATATATATATGTTACCTAAGTTAATTGGGTAAATGTCACATTAGGACATTGGGCCAGACCCAAATCCTAATTGACATGAGAGGCCAAAAATTGGGCCTCCCTATACATGTGGCCGGCCGAATATGTGGTGGGGGGTAAAGTGGACTTTTGTCCACTTTACTCCTATATATATGGGGTGTTAGGGGTTTTATTAGGGTTAATCATAATTCCTCCCTAGTAGTGATTTGAGAGAAAACCCTTTCCCCATAACTTCAGCACTTCGCCGAACCACTTATTCACCAAGGGAATTTGTCTTCGAGCAAACACTCCGAAGATCCGTCCCTCGCCATGAATCGATCTGAGGCTTTTCTGTGTAGAATATACCACGTAGGGCTTCCTTCACAAGAACCTCTACAGGTGCCGACCGGTGGATCGTGAACTCCCTTCTGCATAGATCTTGAGACTACGAACTACTGTTGAGGTATGTGCGAATCTTCCGCTGCGTTATTTCGATTACTAGCATGTACCATGTTTATAGTATCCGTAGTGATTACTCCCCGTAATCTAACATCATAATCCATATCATCCAGATTGCGAGGTTCATAGAAGCGTACAGACCCAGCCATGAAATTAACACATTAATAATCATGCATGATCAGGAGATAATAACATTTTGAGAAAGAATTGCATACATCAGATATTTATTAAGATGGAATACGACAAATAATGATTCCTCAGCAATCTAAACCAACAGACCGCCAGTAAACCGAGGGAAGGGGGTTGTGAAAGAGTTCACATTATCGTCGTCTTCGATCCAATAGATCAGTCTTTTAAAACAGTTTTGATTGCAAATTACCGGAATGGGAATTATTAAAATAAGAATACCCGATCTTGGCTTTCCCAAGGCCCTTTTTTTTTTATAAAATATTTCGATGAATTTACGCATGCATACACAATTCTACTTCACAAGCAAATCATCATAGCAAGCCAAATCCATCATCCAAACCACACATCATGCATACGCGTCATGCGTCTAATGTCCCGAGGAACTCGTGCTAGCATATATATAATTCTACTTTCTAAGTAAACTATTACATGCGGCTACATCCTCAAAATTAAAGCATACGTGTCATACATGAAACTTCCACATCAAACATGCATATTTGGCGACTGAGTTTTTTTTTTAAAAAAAACATTTTAAAATATTAGGGGCTGACTTGCAATTCATGCTTACAAACAATCATGCGAATTTCTAGAAACGAATCTTAGGCAATTGCAACCATCATAACATGTCGATCCTAATGCGCAAACCATATATTTAACCAGGGCTCTGCCCCCAACATGCAATTTCCAGCTAGCTGACTTAGTTAAGACGACAGATCTAATAAATGTATGTGACGAAAAGTAAACAATTGCAATTCAGTCCTCTAATTAATCCAGTCCCAAAGCCATGCATTTCCGAGATCCATCCCCATAATCGAAACTAGGCATTAAGGTTTAACTAAAACGTGAAAATTTTAAACATTCGAGCACTATGTAGCCTAATTTAAAGTTCGAAAACATTGGATTTAATAATTTAACCATCCCATTTTATTAATTGACTTGAATTCGATTTTGAAAAATCCGGTTCGGTTCAGTCTATTTATGTTCAATCCGGTTCGGTTCGATTCCATAAATCTGGTTCGGGTTTGGGCCGGTTTTATTTTAAAATTTGATTCGGTCCGAATCGGTTCATAAAATAGGATTTCAGTTCGGTTCATCACTCAAAACCGGTTCGGTTAGATTCATTAGTCACCCCGGCCCGACTAGGTCGAACCAATTAGGAAACCCGAATTGGTTTAACCCGCTCCGGTTTTGCAAATTGGAGAGGCCCATTAAACCCATAGGGTTCGGCCGAAATATTTCTTGTGTGCTAACTAGGGTTTTAAAATCCACTAAAAACTTAACTTAGCCACCAAGAAATATTAATTATGTAAAATAATTTCCAATATTGCATATATATATATATATATATAATTCGGCTACATATATATATATATATTTTATTGCCAAGATTCTATCTATAAGATATAAATCAATCAACAATATATATACATATATATAAATTTTGGCTAACACACACACACACATATATATATATTGTCAATATCTTTAATAGGGAAACAAATCTACTGACAATATATTTTCTTAATCTTTTAGGCAACTAATTCTATCAATAATATCTTTATCCCTATAATTTATCTAGACATATTGATAGTTATATATATTTCTTTATATTGTGTGAATCTATCCATATATTTCCAATTATAGATATATTTGTTAGATTACGGGGAGTAATCACTACCGATACTTGATGGATATATGTCCAATTCGGGTTCGTATTTACGTTTCGGGCCTCGTAAACACGTCAAAAATTACATCTCGGTTTAAAAACGTCTCCCAAAGAATCAAAACGGTCCGGAAACGCATTTAGGCGCGTCCGGACCGGACCTCCGGGTTGCGCAAAGCAATCCGGAGGTCCGGATTGCATTACGGGTATCGCACGACTACCGTACCCGCGATTACTGTTACGCATAGAGAAGTCAAGTTCGCACATTACCAATAAGGATGACGGTTACCGCATGATCTCGAACCGTCATCAAACCGCTTTAAAACCGGGTCCTGATGGATATACGCCCAATTTGAACCCGTTGACTCCCGTTTCGTCTCATTTTGATTACCCCGTTAACGATTGCAAATCGAAACTTCAACCCGTACACTTCGCGAAAACACCAACGGTTCGGACGAGGCCGAAGCGCTCGTCCGGCCAAGTTAGACTCACCTAGGTGAGGTCGGGTGGCCACACCCGACCTCCCCTAGGGGAGATCGGGTCAGCCAACCCGATCTCCCCTAAGGGAGATAGGGTTGGCCAACCCTATCTCCCCTAGGAGGGGTTGGGTGACCTCAGCCAACCCCTACCCTTGGGGGACGGATTTCCCTTCCCCCCAAGGGCCCCGGCACTATTCTTGGACTCCCATACTCGGTTTATTTCCGCCAACCTTCTCCGTACCCTAAGGTCTTAATTACGTGTTTAAAGGATAATTAATTGTGTTTAAGGGTTATCGATGTCATTAAGCCACCTTAATGACACTGTTGCCTATAAATACATCGCCTCCACTATTCATTTGATCATCTTGGCAAGTTGCATAATTTTGCTCTGACATCTCTCTAGCTTTATCTCTCTAAAAACCGTACTGACTTAGGCATCGGAGAGGGTTCATCAGGCACCACCCCCCCTCTGTGCCTGGTATTGCCCCTCTTGCAGGGCGAGAGGAGAAGAGAAGCTAAGGACGGAAGGACGCAAGCTAGGACAGCACAACCCGAGAGCATCAAACCCGCAACATCTCCAGTGAGGAACGAGACTTGAGTCGACCACCCGTTGACCCTAGACTCGGAACCTAACACTTGGCGCCGTCCGTGGGTTTCGAATAGAAAGCCTAATTATCACCAGCCAGATGGCAAGCGTATATGTCATTCATGGAGGTTATGGAGCTGGAGGAGAGTCAGCGAATGCTAGAGAAGCGTATATGGCACAATTAGAGGACCATAAACCAAAGGACGAACAAGCAGAAGGAAAGAGAGAAGATGTAATACAATTTTCAAGAAGAGACATAGAGCATGTGTTACCAGACAACAAGGATGCCCTAGTCATAACAATGAAGATCACGGATATGGACATTGGAAGAATCCTGGTAGACAGCGGAAGCTCACCTAACATCATTAGCAAGAAGGTCCTCAACATACTGGGAGTGAGGCCAAGTAGCATAAAACAGGTTCACTCCCCCTTGGTGGGATTTTCAGGAGAGCCAACATACCCACTGGGGGCAGTCACATTACCCGTGACATTGGGCATAGGCCAGAGACAGCTAAAGATCGATGTCCCCTTCTTCATCACAGAAGAAATGGAGGAATACAATGGAGTCCTGGGTACCACTACAATCAACAAGTGGGGTATGGTACCATCAACACTACATCAGAAAATGAAATTCCCCACAGGCCAAGGAATAGGGGAAGTAAAGGGTAACCAGAAGGTAGCAAGGAAATGTGCAAGGATCGCACTAAGCAAGAAGAAGAAAACAAGAGAGGTCCTACTAGTAGATGAGGACCCAAGAGAAGATCACGGAAGACCAGCCCCCATGGAGGAATTAAAAGAAATACTCAAAGAAGAACCCGATAGGAAGGCAAAAATCGGGACCGCCTTATCTCAGGAAGAGGAAAACCACTTAGTAGCTTTACTAAGGGAATACAAGGATCTGTTCGCCTGGTCACCAAGCGATATGCCAGGAATATCAGAAGAAGTAATCTCACACAAGCTCAATATAGACGCGGCAACGTGACCAATAACACAAAAGGTAAGGCCAATGGGAGGAAGCAAAAAGATAGCTATCCAGGAAGAAGTGGAAAAGCTATTGAAGGCAAATTTCATCAAGGAGATTAGATTCCAAACATGGGTGGCAAACCCAGTACTGGTAAAGAAGGCAGGAGGAAGTTGGAGAATGTGCATCGATTATCGCGACCTAAATAAAGCATGCCCTAAGGACTCATATCCACTACCAAGAATAGATCAGTTAGTGGATGCAACATCAGGTCACCAACTAATGAGCTTCATGGATGCATACTCAGGATATAACCAGATAAAAATGGCCCCTGAGGACGCCCCTCACACAGCATTCTACGCTGATAACGAGATATACCATTACACGGTGATGCCCTTCGGACTCATAAATGCTGGAGCGACATACCAAAGAATGGTCAACAAAATCTTCGGGGACATGATAGGAAAGACAATGGAGGCATACGTGGACGATATGATCGTCAAATCCAAAGAGAAGAAAGACCATGTGGAGAACCTTCGCTCAACGTTTGAGAGAATGAGGCAGTACCAAGTCCGCCTAAACCCGAAAAAGTGTGCATTTGGGGTACAATCAGGGAAATTTTTAGGATTCATGGTAAGTCAGCGAGGCATAGAGGTAAACCCCGAAAAACTACAGGCAATTGAAGAAATGCAGTCACCTACGAAGCACAAAGAGGTTCAACGACTGAACGGGAGGTTGGCAGCTCTTAACAGATTCCTATCCAAAATAGGAGACAAGGCATTACCTTTCTTTGAGGTACTAAGGGCAAATAAGAAATTCGAGTGGACACCAAGATGTGAAGAAGCCTTCCAGCAACTCAAACAACATCTAAAGACACTACCACCCCTAGCAAAGCCTACACCAGGGGAGCCCCTCTACCTCTACATCTTCGTGAGCAACGTGGCAGTAAGCTCAGTGCTATTAAAAGAAGAAAACGCTGCACAATTGCCGGTATACTTCGTAAGTAAAACGTTGGCAAAGTATGAGATCAACTACTTGCCAATAGAAAAGTACCTCTATGCACTGATTATATCAGCAAGAAAGTTGAGACCGTATTTTCATGGGCATGAAGTAACAGTCCTCACGGACCAACCATTGAAACACCTCCTCCAAAGACCAGACACATCAGGAAGACTGACAAAATGGGCAATTGAACTAAGCGAGTTTCGTATTCACTTTGCCCCTAGAACAGCCATAAAGGGGCAGGCTCTAGCAGATTTTATTACCGAATTCACCGGAATTAATCCAGACGAAGACTTGGGAGAAGTCAAAACTACAAGCGAGTCAAGTTGTAGTCAGGAGAAACAGCCAGAAGAATTATGGGAGATGCATACCGATGGGTCATCCAACGGGGGAGGTTCAGGTGCAGGCCTCTTACTATACCCACCAAACAGCGATACACCTCTGCGCTATGCCATGGCACTCACCTTTAAGGCAACGAACAATGAGGCTGAATACGAAGCACTGATAACAGGCTTGAGAATAGCCAAAGGAGTAGGGGCAAAGCACCTAAGAGTTAAGTGCGATTCTCAACTAGTTGTCAATCAATTGAAAGGAATCTACACTGCAAAGTCCGAAAACATGCAGAAGTACTTGCAGCAAGCCAGGGACCTAATAAAGAGCTTCCAAAGCTTCGACATTGAGTCAGTCCCAAGAGAACAAAACCAAGAGGCAGACGCCTTAAGTAAACTAGCCCTAGGGGTAGAAGCAGGCAAAGAAGTTCACTTTGTAGAGCAAAGAATGCAATCAGTAATAGAACAAATGGAGGTTCTAGTAATAGATGAAGCAGAAGCCTGGATGACCCCAATGCGTCAATACATCATGGAAGGAAAACTCCCAAAGGATAAGGTAGAGGCAGTCAAGATCGAAAGGATGGCTAGAAATTATGCAGTGATGGATAATGAACTCTACAAAAAAGGGTACTCCACACCCTTCCTCAAATGCATAACATACCCAGAAACGGAGAGAATACTTGCAGAACTCCATGAAGGAGATGCGGGGTGCCATGAAGGAGCACGATCAATAATCCGGAAATTCTACAATCTAGGATACTATTAGCCATCAATGAGCAAAGAAGCAGCAGACTTGGTGCAAAAATGTGATCACTGCCAAAGGTACTCCAGAAATATAACAGCCCCAGCAGCAAAGCTAAGCTCCATCTCGGGAGCCTGGCCATTCGCACAATGGGGGATTGATCTGATAGGCCCCCTACCAAGAACAAAAGGCCAGAAAACGTGCATAATAGTAGCAATAGATTACTTCTCCAAGTGGATAGAAGCAAAGGCAATGGGAAAGACAACAGACGACCAAGTCGTCAATTTTATTCAATCTCACATTTTCTCGAGGTACGGGGTGCCAAAAGCAATAATAAGTGACAATGGCCCACAATTCAAGAGCAAGAAACTGCAGTGGTATTGCGAAAGGCTGAATATAGAGCACCGCTTCGCATCAGTAAAGCACCCTCAGACAAACGGACAAGTAGAGTCGGCAAACAAAATAGTGCTAGACGGCCTAAAGAAACGACTTCATGCTACCAAGGGAAGTTGGGTAGATGAGCTGGAAAATGTTCTATGGGCAGTGCGGACAACACCAAAGATAGCCACAGGAGAAACACCATTTGGCCTAGTATACGGGACCGAAGCGGTGGCACCAGCAGAAATGGCGGTATCATCCCTAAGAACCACGTACTTCGAAGAGCATGAGAACAACAAAGCAAGGCTCTTAGACTTAGACCTGGTCGAGGATAAAAGATGGAATTCAGAAGAAGCACAGGCCCGAATGCGCTTAGTATCCGCAAGATATTACAACCGCCAAGTCAAGGAGAGGCAATTCCACATAGGAGAACTAGTGCTCAGAAAGAACGAGTTCTCACACTTAGACCAAGTCAGAAAATTATCTCCAAAGTGGGAAGGGCCATATAAGATAGCGTCGGTTCCATACGCAAATGCTTACCGCCTCGAGGATGGGGATGGGTATATCTCCACAAACACCTTCAGTGAGGAACACCTAAAGAAGTACTAAGTCTAAGAAGAAAGCACAAGCAAAAGACCATATCCTTGAAGTTATTTCAGGTCATTATATATAATTGTTTAAGTTTTCCAAAAACAACCTTTGAAAAGGAGAACTCAAGAAGTTACTCCAACTCTACACTATCCTTAATTTCCCCCAAAGGGTGTCTTGACCTCCCCAAGGCACCCCATGTGTACCAAAAACATGGATGCTCTTAAGGGAATAGGAATTCCTTCAAAAGTATTTTCCAATGAATGTGGTGATATAATCGTTGAGTTATCCTTACACAGATATGATATCAAGTCAACAACGCCTTCAACGCCCCCAAGAGCGTATCTTGAGAGTAGTCCTAAAACTACGAACCCTGTGCCCTCCGGGAGCTTATCCCGCGAACAGATTTCGACGCCCCCAAGAGCGTATCTTGAGAGTAGTTTCAATACTACGACCTTCGACGCCCCCAAGAGCGTATCTTGAGAGTAGTGTTCATACTACGACCTTCGACGACCCCAAGAGCGTATCTTGAGAGTAGTGTTCATACTACGACCTTCGACGCCCCCAAGAGCGTATCTTGAGAGTAGTGTTCATACTACGACCTTCGACGCCCCCAAGAGCGTATCTTGAGAGTAGTGTTCATACTACGACCTTCGACACCCCCAAGAGCGTATCTTGAGAGTAGTTTCTATACTACGACCTTCGACGCACCAAGAGCGTATCTTGAGAGTGGTTTCCAAAAACTACGAATTTCGACGCCCCCAAGAGCGTATCTTGAGGTAGATTTGCAACCTACCAGATTCGACGCCCCCAAGAGCGTATCTTGAGGTAGAAAAAACACTACCAGATTCGACGCCCCCAAGAGCGTATCTTGAGGTAGATTTCAAACTACCAGTTTCGACGCCCACCAGGAGCGTATCTTTGGTCTAACCTGTGCCCTCCGGGAGCCTATCCTGTGAAACGTTAAGTGCCCTCCGAGAGCCAGTCTCGTGAACAGATTTCGACGCCCACCGGGAGCATATCTTTGGTCTAACTTGTGCCCTCCGGGAGCCTATCCTGTGAAACGTTAAGTGCCCTCCGAGAGCCAGTCTCGTGAACAGATTTCGACGCCCACCAGGAGCGTATCTTTGGTCTAACCTGTGCCCTCCAGGAGCCTATCCTGTGAAACGTTAAGTGCCCTCCGAGATCCTGTCTCGTGAACAGATTCGACGCCTACCAAGAGCGTATCTTTGGTCTAGCAATCCCATACATACCATTCAAAGGGTATCACAAGAGGGCAGTACACCATACTAAGAAGGATCCCATGAGAAAGTAAATTCAAAGTAAAGTGATATGAAGAACACATAATGTTTTTTCCTTGATGAAATAGCAGGTAAGGCATGAAGGAAAATTCAAAAGAAGGATAAGTAAAGGAAACACACCAAAGGAAGGGTCCATAACCAAAGAACCACACACCAAGGCACAGGGAGATATCATAAGAAAAGAGATAATCACCCTGCTATATAAACCATGAGTAAAGACAAGTGCATCAAACAAAGATGGCAAAACTAGGAAAGGTGGAGTTTCAAACTCTAAAGACAACCACAACCCACAAACAAAAAGCAGTAGTAAGAAGAAACCACAAGAAGAACCCCAAGTCACAAACCCGCGAGATTACCAAAAGAGATAGGTATACTACTTCCTCATCTTAGCAACATGCTTAACAGCGAAGTCAGACAAATCACCAAGCTGAGAAAAAGGAAAGTCAGGAGCAATCATGTACATACGCTCGAGAATCGCCTTTAAAGAAATACGCTTAGCCACAGAGCAGCGAACATCGATAGCAGCCTGATAAGAGGAAGAAGCCTTATACTCAGCGATAGCACACCCTTTCGATTCCACGCGAAACATCTCCTCAAGGGACACCAACTCAGCAGCCCGAAGTACTTCATCACGATAAGACTTTTGTCTTAAGGTTTCAATCTCTTCTTTAAGAAGGGCAATACCACTCTCCAAATCTCGGCACTGCAAATCTGTGATACGACTATGCTCCAAACAACTAACAAGTTTGGAGTTAAGGGAGACACAAGTGTCCTCGTGCACCTTTTTCTCCTCAGCAAGATCAATAACAAGGGTGGACAAATTAACAAGGTCGGCAATACCATGCGACAAAAACAAAGGATGAGACAGATAAAGTACGAAAGAGAAATGTCCTATGGGATAACACGGCTAAGAAAAGTTACAGCAGCATAGCGAGCCAACACATCACGAGCCAATTCATAAGTAGCCTCCGACCCTTTAAAAGGGGACACACGATCAACAGGAGGAACAGCAGATTGCAGAACACGAACTCCAACCTCAGGAGTTTGCAAAGAAGATTGGTTGTCAAAACGAGCCCCACGCCCATAATAAGGCGTCCATTCAGACCCAACAATTCCATCAATAGGAGGACGAGACAACTCCTTCCGACTCAAACGCGGAAGACGAAGTCTACCTACAACAAGATATGGAGTAAACACCAATATACACTGAGGAAACTCAGACATTCGAGGACTTACCAAACAAAGAAGAAGGAAAAGATGGCTCCCGGACCCTCGATTGGGGGGCATCAATATAGAAAGAAGATGGTACCCTAACATCACCACCGCCCTTACCTCCAATTAGAGGACACCTCCCCGCACCATAAAAAACCGATCTTTTTGCAATCGAAGGTCCGGTCCCGGAGTTAACTACTCCCACCCGTACTGGCCTCTTACTCCTCATCAATCAACCGGGAAATCTGTCGATCGAAAAAACGCAAGCTCAGCCCAAGAAAAACAGAAAAGGGATAGTAGGGGCAGGGGGGCAGGGGGAGATAGTTATAACCCCCAACATAGAGAGACCCCACTGGCCAACAGGCAGAGACAGGGGGCAAAGGGAGGTGGTCATAATCCCAATATAGAAGACCCCCGCCCCAGTAAGTGGAGACATGGGGACAAGAAGATGGAAAAAGGACGAATCAAACAGGACTATATTACCATGAAGACCCACAAATCAAAAACGAGACAAGTAAGGAAACGATAGAGAGAGAAGCGGGATTAAGTCCCCCAAAAGCAATGCTTACACAAGAGAAAAGACACGTACCTCAATGCGACGCGCGCCCCGAGAAGTAAGTCCGACCAGAAATCCCACCGTCAAAAAGAAAAGAAGAGAAAAGGACAACGAGAATGAGGTAATCACTTACCCTTTTATAGTACAAAGGATTAGGGTTTTTCCAAAGCCGCCAAATCAACACCGTTGATTTTTAGAAAGGAAAATTTTAAGGGACAGATTCAAAAACTAGTTCCCATTAACCACGGTTAAACTCACACTCACCATAGTTAACAACCCATGGTTTTACTTTTAAAGCATCCCATACTTAGAAAAAATTTTAAGCCAAAATTAAAATTTTCTTCACTTAGGCATATCCCGACATGAAATTGAAGCCTGAATCGCCTAGTCGTATTCGTATTGCATCTCTATGCAAGCGTGTATTTTTCGAGTATACGCCTGTAACAAGGATAGATTTATTATTCCCACCTCAGACGGACGCGTGCTTAGACACGTGTCCGTGCTATTCTGACGTTTACAATTCCTCTATCTTATAAAACAGGGGGCAGAGTCAGAGGCACACATCCATGGGTAAGTAAGCATTCGGACAAGAAGGTAAAAACCCGGTTTCAAATTGCGCGTGTCATACCATCCTAAAATAGAGTCAATCAAGGGTTAGGCCATTGGTTGACTCGGGGGCATGTGATGGATATACACCCAATTTGAACCCGTTGACTCCCGTTTCGTCTCATTTTGATTACCCCGTTAACGATTGCAAATCGAAACTTCAACCCGAACACTTCGCGAAAACACCAACGGTTCGGACGAGGCCGAAGCGCTCGTCCGGCCAAGTTAGACTCACCTAGGTGAGGTCGGGTGGCCACACCCGACCTCCCCTAGGGGAGATCGGGTCAGCCAACCCGATCTCCCCTAAGGGAGATAGGGTTGGCCAACCCTATCTCCCCTAGGAGGGTTTGGGTGACCTCACCCAACCCCTACCCTTGGGGGACGGATTTCCCTTCCCCCCAAGGGCCCCGGCACTATTCTTGGACTCCCATACTCGGTTTATTTCCGCCAACCTTCTCCGTACCCTAAGGTCTTAATTACGTGTTTAAAGGATAATTAATTGTGTTTAAGGGTTAACGATGTCATTAAGCCACCTTAATGACACCGTTGCCTATAAATACATCGCCTCCACTATTCATTTGATCATCTTGGCAAGTTGCATAATTTTGCTCTGACATCTCTCGAGCTTTATCTCTCTAAAAACCGTACTGACTTAGGCATCGGAGAGGGTTCATCAGGCACCACCCCCCCCCCCCTCTGTGCCTGGTATTGCCCCTTTTGCAGGGCGAGAGGAGAAGAGAAGCTAAGGACGGAAGGACGCAAGCTAGGACAGCACAACCCGAGAGCATCAAACCCGCAACATCTCCAGTGAGGAACGAGACTTGAGTCGACCACCCGTTGACCCTAGACTCGGAACCTAACAGGTCCGGTCCCAAGAAAGCCTATAAATAGGAGGCCTTGGCCACCCATTTTGACACATTCTCTCATTTGCCCAACTTTGGTATTTTGAGCTCTGACTTCTCTCTAGAAATATTCTCTCTCTAGAAATTACCTTTTTGCCATTATAGTGACATAAGCATCGGAGAGGGCTCCGCTAGCACTACCCCCCCCCCCCCTCTCCGTGCTAGCATTGGTCCTTCGTGCAGAAATCGCGTCCCAGACGCCCACATCTGTGCACAGACCACCGCCTCTTGAGACACAGCCGAACCGAGTCACAGACCTTTACGGGAGTAAATTCGAACACTCCTCAGTGGCCCAAACCTCTTCCCGACGAAGGGTTACAGCCCAAAAACCCGCACAACCACGCGAGCAGACGCGTCCTCACGACCTTGTTCATCCCTGGACGCAACATTGGCGCCGTCTACGTGATTCGAACAAGAAGCTACCGTCCACAGAAATCATGACGAGTGATCACAACCCTCCCGAAGAAGTGAAAAACCCAAGGAAAAGGCCCGGGCGTCCCAGGAAATCCCTGGCAAACAAAAGAACAGGAGGACAAGCTCCAGCTGGGAGCCAGTCGGGACTCTCCCACATCCCAAGAGCTACTTCCGTAGCTTCATCCATACCGACTGACAATGCGCCCAACGCACCGCACAGAGAGCCAAGGGACAAACATCACGCACATCCACCTGGTTTCGAGCCAGAAATGCACGAAGATGAATCCCAAACAGAAATGCCGCAAGACGAGCAAAGAACAGGGGCAAACCCGATGCCCACCGTTACTCCAGCGATGATGGCTGCGCTGGAAGAGTTACTCGCATTCCGCGAGTCTCTAAAAAACCAAGGATATGCGGCTCAGCCACCTCCGTCCAACCAACAGTATGATGCGCCAGCAAGAGAGATGTCGCAAGACACTACTCGCTACGGCAATCCTTTCCAGGGCAGGAACCAACACGCAAGATATGAACCTGCACGGTCATACACTCCTTTCCAAGGAGCCCATCAGTGGAGGAACGAAAGGCAGCCCCCATTCTACCACCCACAGCAGCCAACAAGAGATGATCCTTTTCAGGCCACAAGCAGGGATCAATCTGACATCTACCACAACAATGGTCGGCAAAATCCTTCAACAGGTTATGCTGAACCAGTAAAAGGGTTTACCGCCGAGATGTTAGAAGAAATGGTGGAGAAGAAGATGAAGGAAGCAAAAATGAAGGGTATGCACGCTCTTGAAGAAAGGGCGTCACATCCGTTCGCTGACCACTTGGTGAACAGTCGCGTCCCAGACGCACTGTATCGAATTGGAGGAGACCTCTACCGTGGAAAAGGAGATCCAGTTGAACACGTGCAAAACCACGAGGCCTCTCTGCTAGGCAGAACGAAGAACCCACACCATTTCGCAATGACGTTTTCACAAACTCTTGCCGGAACTGCAGCACACTGGTTCTTCTCACTGCCGTGCGGAAGCATCACTTCATGGGCGGACCTGAAGGCCAAATTCATTCAACGGTACATGGGCGAGCGCACATTGTTAAAAGGGGCAAACGCTTTGGACGACGTCCAACAACAAAACGAAGAATCTCTTGCCGACTACTACGTCCGCTTCAATCAGAACATCTCTGATATTCAGGGGAACCTGACAGAAGGAGAGATTGTTCGAGCGTTCATTCGAAACCTCGGACGAAGAGGCAATGCCCTAGCTGAAAAAATGGCAAAGCGCCCAGCAGAATCCATGGAGGAATTAGCCGCAAGAGTTAAGGAATACATAGACCTTGAAAGGTTCAGAAGCCAGAACAAGGCAAAAATCGCTGCAGCAAAGGCAAAAGATAATCCAAAGCAGAACCAACCAAAACCACACTCAAGTGGTTAACAAGGAAGACATTGGCAACCTCAGCCGAAAAGACCTTTCCAAGGGCATTTTCAGAAGCCAAAGGAAGTAAATCTTGCCGACTGCATTCCTTTGAATGCCCCGCTGTCTGTAATTTTGAGTTAAATGAAGGACGCGAATATGTGGAAGGAGCCAAACAACTTCAGGAAAGGCCCACTGGGGAGAGACAAGGACAAGTGGTGTGAAAACCACGAGGTCTTTGGCCACGAGACCGATAACTGTGTCAGTCTGCGCTTCCGAATTAACAACTTCGTCCTCAAAGGCGAATTGAAACAGATTGTCGATCAAGGCAACAACCCCCCGAGAAAGGCTCAACCAGAGTCATCAAAAAGAGCAAACAAGGGAAAAGAGAAGGTCAATGACAACCCTCCGCCAGCTAAGCGAGGTGTAATCAACGTCATACACGGAGGGCCTGCCGCCGGAGGACAAGTATCTAATGCTCGGGACATTTATGCATCCCAAGCAGCAACACTGCCGAAGTACGGAAAGCGCAAACAACCTAAGCAAGAAGACGCAGTCATCCAATTCTCCAGGGAAGACTTAAAGCATATCGTTTACCCCCACGATGATGCTTTAGTCATAACCATGGACATTGACGGGTACGATGTGAAAAGAATTCTTGTCGATGGTGGAAGCTCCGCTGACATTCTACATGTCAGAGTCCTAGAGCAACTAGGAAAATCTGTCAAGGACTTGTCCCCAGGAACCTTCTCATTAGTCAGCTTCGCCGGAGCAGCTACACAACCCCTGGGTACAATCACACTTCCTGTCATCCTTGGCCAGGGGTGGAGAGCATTACATATCAACGTCACTTTCGTAGTTGTAGAATCTCTCGGAGCCTACAACGAAATATTGGGACGAACAACGATCAATCCCTATGTGATCGTGCCCTCCACCCTCCACCAAAAGATGAAGTTCCCGACGGAACATGGGATTGGGGAGTGCTAGGCGATCAGATAACCTCAAGACGTTGTTACGTCAATGCCTTGAGAGCAAAGCACCAATACCATGTGGCCATGATAAATTCCTTCAAGAGGCAGAAAGTTGTTGATGAAAGAAAGAAGCAACTGGTGGAACAAGCTGTTACAGTATGGAACCCACAAGAAAGCATACAGTTCTCGCCATGGCACCAGATATGGCTCGTAAAACAGGGAGAAGGCGAGCCAATCATGGGATACTTCATCAGATTCGCCTCCAACGCCTCAACAGCGAAAGCAACAAGAGAAGAAGTGATAAGTGTGTTCTATGCAAACATGAACGCCAAATCTTTCCATCTCTTTGGACGAACTCATGGATGGCAAACAACAAAAACCATGGCAGATCTAAAGGATAAGCTTGAGACAGCAGTCTTATGCGAACAAGAACTAAGGTGGGGTACACCCCTCAGTTGGGACAAAGGAGTTCGAGCAAAAATGAACGAGCAGGAAGACGCAAGCATTGTTATCGACAACATCTTCACACCGCTAAACACGGTTGCTGAAGACATTTACGTCAACCTACTGGAAAACAAGCTCCCAAGTCCACATGTCCCGAAGACAGCTTTCTTGGGCAACAACATCAGAGAATGGTGCAAGTACCACAAAACTTGGGGGCACAACACAAACATGTGTCTACCATTAAGATGGGAAATTGAAGAATGCATCACGCTAGGTGCACTAAGGCGATTTGTTGCAACCGACTCCGCGACATCGTCATCAAACCAGCCATAATGAAACGGGAGAAACAACTATCTTTTAGATTACTTTGCGCACTCCTAGTATTTCTAGTATAATCAATGTAAGTACGCGCAAGTATCTAATAAAGTCAATCTACTTTTGTAGGTACATATCTATCTCTTGCACGATATTTTTTGGATTAAACGCTAAGCAACTAAACTACGCGCTTATTATCTACATCAATAATCCAAGAAATTATGACACGTGCAAGCAAAATCTATCATGCGTTATGACAACGTTTATCATCAACAACAATTTACCCATATGGATGACCACATAAAAAGGCATCATCATAGAGTCAAACACTTGGAGTTAAGCCCAAAACACTTTCAAAGACAGCATATTGCAAATACACATAATGGATGATATTTGCATACCTACACCAACAAGGAGTTTATTTCTCCATTCACAAATCAACATCTACATCAAGAAGGTGTCGGCAACACAATGCAATGGCGCTGTGTTCACAGCCAACTTATATGACGCAAGGGCAACTTGCGGATTATCTACAAAAAAGGAACTTAAAGCAATACTCTACTCAAAGGGACGACTATTCAAAGAGCCGTCACCAACAAGCAATATCTTGGATTAACACCAAGACCTGCTATCAAAGGGGGCATGTTTACTTCTAGTGACATCTCTTTTTAGAGGCAAATCCTCATGTTCATAGCCATTCCCTGGATTCAGAACAGGACGGGCAAATACAATAACGGGGTTGACAACCCTTCATAGCGGATGTCCTCTGTTTAGACGACAATCCCATGTTACGAATTCCTGGTAAGGGTTCACTCTTCATAGCGGATGTCCTCTGTTTAGACGACAATCCCATGTTACGAATTCCTGGTAAGGGTTCACTCTTCATAACGGATGTCCTCTGTTTAGACGACAATCCCATGTTACGAATTCCTGGTAAGGGTTCACTCTTCATAGCGGATGTCCTCTGTTTAGACGACAATCCCATGTTACGAATTCCTGGTAAGGGTTCACTCTTCATAGTGGATGTCCTCTGTTTAGACGACAATCCCATATTACGAATTCCTGGTTAGGGTTCACTCTATACGGCGGAAGTCCTCTTACTAGACGACAATTCCGTACTACAGATTTTCAAAACCGTGATGCGTGGTTCCTGGACGCAGAAAACATGCATCACAATTCATACTCTCAAAAGTGCTACATGGTCCCTGGACGCAGGAATCATGTATCACAAATATTTTTACAAAATATTTTGCCAAATGCTTTATTAAATTTTTATATATCAAACAACCTTTTTAGGGTTCACAAAACTCTCTTTCAAAACCCAAAAAGTTTTTACGTATGCTTCCCCAACGCGGGTTGATACACGATGGCAGGTGCGCACCCTGTTTAAAACTCATAAAATTTACAAGTAGAGTCTTGTACAACGTCGCCTTAGAGTGGAACTAAGAGACGGTATAAACTAGTATCTTGCTCAAGCCAAGATAACACATTTAAAACATACTACTTGTTAAGTCGCTATACGCGAATCAATTGACAAGTTTCGAAGGATATAGTGTCAAGCTATGCAGGAAGACATACAACATGCATAACGCATTGTACAAACAATCTTGAATCAAAAGTGGTTATCGGTCACAATTGCGGGGACTACGTTTACACTACTAGTCATCCAAGTTCAGTAAACACAGTAAGCGATATCGGTATGAAATATTACTAACAAGTTATCATGCAAACTGCTGTGTATAAAACAGGTTCATACGACGTAGTTCAAAGCAAACAAGTCACAAGCAACAATCAAACAACAACTCCAACAAGTTTCTAAACATAGAAGCCGGGGGGCAAACGGACTCATAAACGAGTTCAACATATCGAAAAGATGACACAAATCAAAGGAGTCCATCATCCCTGACAGGGCTGGGCGGAACAGGAAAAAGTTGCACATTAGTGCCGCCACCATCTTCTCCAAACAAAAATGCAAACTCAGATGTTGCAGTATCTAAGCGACGAAGCTCGGCAACTTGCCCAACAGCAGACTCCGCATATGGCCCTAACTTGTCAAAAGGAAAGCCAGGAGCAAGAATACTCACTCTACGAATAAAGTCCTCAGCAAACTCGCTGAGCATAGGAGTGGCTTTCGCTGTAGCAGCAGCAGTAACTGCGCTATCAAATCCAGGAGTAGAAGGGAACTTGCTAAGTCCCTCTTCAATACCAGCCTTCATTTCTGCCTCGCGCACTTTCCGGCAGGCAGCCTTGTGCTTGCCTGCGTTATCAGAAATTGCCTTCTCAATGGCGGCGTTCTCAGATTCAAGCTGAACAAGGCTGGCATGATCAGAATCATAACGAGCATCAAAATCCGTCTTCTTCAACGAAAGACGGCGCACTTCATCCTTAGCTTCCTCAAGCTCCTTGGACAAAGTGGCAGCTTTGTCAGCAATGGCACGCCTCTCCTGGACAAGCTCTAACATGAAAGAGGCCATGTGCACCATATCAGATATAACCTGAAAACAAGGAGTCAATAAGCGTACATGTTCGGAAACAACGAACATAGCAAAGTGAAAAAAGATACTCACTGGAGTGAATCCAGACAACGATCTCTCAACAAAAGTTCGTGCCTCCTCGTCACTCGAGGGTCGGACAACTCGATCACCAGGAGGAACGGATCGATGAAGGACACGCACGCCAACTTCAGGCATGCTCAGCTGGGAGTTCTTGGGAAAAGTAAGATCTCCTGTCACATATGGCATCCACTTACCGTCTGAAATATCACTATCCAAAGGACGAAGCAAATCCGCACGTCCAAGTGGCGGGATCACTACATGCAAACCAAACAGCGTTATGCAAAAGCCAAAAACAAGCGTATAAAGACACAGAATCAAGTGTCCAGCTTATACCAGAAAGAAGAGAACGTTCCACCTCGGACCGCTCCTTCGAGCGGGGGGCAGACAACGCATCCTCGCAACCGTCAACTTCCTTCCCTTTATGACAGGAAGGAATAGGAACGGTCACAGTAGTCTTCGGACGCTTTGAACCGCTCGAAGAACGCGCCCCAGTGGTGGACCGTTTGGAAGAGTCAGGAACAGCAACAACGCGGTTAGTAACAAGCGTCGTACGACCTGCAAATAGCATGCAAAGTTACAACCCAACCAAGAAAATAAAAGATTGTTCTTTTAAAAAAAAAAAGCTATCTACCTTTGCCGCGTCCAGAAGCCGCCGATGCTCCAGAAGCAAATGGGGGAACGATCCTCCCGCTAGAAGCAATCTTGCGAGCGGCCGCCGTCTGCAAAGACGAGCTTTTTCCGTCAAACCAACCTACAGTGCAACACGGTAGAAAGTTATAAAAATGATCAACATACCGAAGCTGCAGAAGGTAGCACATGGATCCCAGCATCAATGAATTCTTGATCGGATGCACGCAATGAGCAAGTAAAGCCGTGCGATCGTTGACAATGATATATATGTTTTATCACTTCCTTATCCGACGAGGAGAGTTCCCAAAAAGCAGGTGCGGGATCAAATTTCTGAACATACTCGACATCCCAAGTCGTCCCCGCATCATGAACAAAAAAGTAATGATGCCTCCAATGGTCGGCAGACTGATCCGCGGTAGCAACTAATCGGTAACTAGGATCCCACTTGGCTTCCCCAAGACCAAGTTCCTCAAAACCATCGCTCTGCAAGTTCGGCCAACGAACTTTCACACCGCACAATCCCACTGAGTCTGAACTCTTAAGCTGATAGAAGCAGCGAAAGAGGGTGCGAGAATAACGCCAAGACTGCTTGTGAAGCAACACTCTGAAACAAGTCCATACTCGAATCCCGTTGGGTGCGAGATCTAAAGGGGAAATCCCATAACCGCTACAAAGCTCAACCAAGTCGGAACAGTAGGGAAACTGCAAACCCTCTCTAACGTGTGATGTGTACACGACGGATAAATCTACAGGCGGAGGAGTAGCATCTCCTAGACTGCTATCAGGAAGCACCTCAAAGGGGTAAAAAGCCTCGGTACAGGCGTCGAGTCCGGAAGCACTCGCATACAAGGTGAACAGGGATCTATCCAAGCGGTTAGTATAATACCTAACCAACGCCTCAGTCTCTCCAGCAGGAGATACCCCAACAGCTACACCCTCATCGGTGTCTAAAACACTATCTGCCGGCAAAGCCGGGTCTACTCCCAAGTCATCCTCTATATCAGAATTAAAGGAAGTCCGCGATAGAGGAGTGGTAGACTTACTCATTGTATCAACGCAACCAAAGGGAAGGAAGCTCCGCAAGAAGTCACTACGATCCCACAATCTGTAAGAAGCAAGCGAAAGTCAATATGCATATCAAAAGTCAACGCGCGTATCAAAAGTCAGCGCGCGTGTCGAAAATCAACGCGTGTATCAAAATCAACGCGCATATCAAAGTCAGCGCGCGTATCAAAACCAACGCGCATAGCGAAAGTCAACGCGCGTATCAAAAGCCAACGCGCATAGCGAAAGTCAACGCGCGTATCAAAAGTCAACGCGCGTATCGAAAGTCAACGCGCGTATCAAAAGTCAACGTGCGTATCAAAGTCAACGCACGTATCAAAAGTCAACGCACGTAGCCAAGATCCACACGCATTGCAAAGTTGGTACGTATCATAAAAGGGACTAACGTCTTAAGGAGCTATCATGCAACGGTGGAATTAACGCGACAAACCGCAAGGATCGAACGCGGCAATGCTTAAGGAAAATATTTCTCTAAGGCGTCAAAATAACAAGGGACTAGGCCTAAAGTCGTTTGGCAATCCCCGTCCACCAAAAAATCCGCCAAAGGAAAAAATCATGCATATCGACCAAAAAAGCTTCTACACAAAGACACGGGGGCACTATGTCCGAACGGGGAATTCTACCTCAACTATCCACGGAAGTGAAAAATTGCCTAAGTTATGGACAAGCGACGATAGTAACGGCAACCAATCAGAAATTACTCGACATACAAGCATCAACAAGCAGTTCCATACGTCAACGACGAAAAATAGCTCAAACGAACAACAATACGGTGACTTTCGAAATCAAGTCGAAGCTGTCCTGTAAATTCGAATTTCCAAATTACCTCAAAACTTGACGAAAAGTATTCCAATGGACTCCCCTCGTCGAGACGATTCCGTAAAGGTAAGGACCGCGACGAACCGAGGCCGGGAAGGCGGCGCGTGGGCCACACGCTCCGGCGGAGGTGATTCTCACGCGGCGGCGCGTGAGGGCGCGTCCGGTGTCTCCTGGCGGCTCCGAAGGCGGCGCTGGAATCCTCGTGACAAACTGAGTCGAATGGTGGTGTCAACTTTTGAAAACAAGTCAAGGATCAAACTCGAAACTGTCGGGATGTGTCTAAGCTCTACGACGGCGAAGAAATTATGAACACAAAAGCAATTTCGGGAAAGGATGAATGAATTACCTGCAAAGAAGATGGAATCATGAATTCCCAAGGTGCTGGAAGGATAATTGGGGATGTGTGTATTTACATATCCCAAGAGATGCTTTGTTGATAAGGATTAAAGGATTAACTTATCTACACTCAAGCCTAAACACCTACGATATACTCCACCCTCTCTTCTAAAAATATCTATTCCTATGCATATATTGACATTGCACGTATCAATCATATCACTCTACGCGTATGATCCCATATCGCATGATTCATATTTTGATAATCTCTAAGTCATTTTAGAAGCATACGGTTTCTATTTCTTGCATCGCGTAATTACGATCTTGCCATGACCATTACCTATGCATGCATATTGATAGAAGTATGTTCGCATAGTGTATTTCCAATTGCTTATGTCTCCAACGATAACCGTACTTGTATGTTACGTATGCGCATTCTCTATTGCACTAACCGTGATGACAGGAAACAAAGTCATTCGGTCGGAAAATCCAAGGACGGACGAAATCAAGATGTCTACGTCCGACCAACGATCAAAACCAAAAGGTTAGCATCAAACTCAAATTGGACACGTATTCTAACTTAAAAATAGAGTCAAGAAAGGTTCTAAACTGTTACTTGACTCGGGGGCAAGTGATGGATATATGTCCAATTCGGGTTCGTATTTACGTTTCGGACCTCGTAAACACGTCAGAAATTACATCTCGGTTTAAAAACGTCTCCCAAAGAATCAAAATGGTCCGGAAACGCATTTACGCGCGTCCGGACCGGACCTCCGGGTTGCGCGGCAATCCGGACCTCGCCGAATTGCCCAAATTCGACGAGGTCCGGATTGCATTACGGGTATCGCACGACTACCGTACCCGCGATTACCGTTACGTAAAGAGAAGTCAAGTTCGCACATTACCAATAAGGATGACGGTTACCGCATGATCTCGAACCGTCATCAAACCGCTTTAAAACCCGGTCCGGTCCCAAGAAAGCCTATAAATAGGAGGCCTTGGCCACCCATTTTGATACATTCTCTCATTTGCCCAACTTTGGTATTTTGAGCTCTGACTTCTCTCTAGAAATATTCTCTCTCTAGAAATTACCTTTTTGCCATTATAGTGACTTAAGCATCGGAGAGGGCTCCGCTAGCACTACCCCCCCCCCCCCCTCCGTGCTAGCATTGGTCCTTCGTGCAGGAATCGCGTCCCAGACGCCCGCATCTGTGCACAGACCACCGCCTCTTGAGACACAGCCGAAACGAGTCACAGACCTTTACGGGAGTAAATTCGAACACTCGTCAGTGGCCCAAACCTCTTCCCGACGAAGGGTTACAGCCCAAAAAGCCCGCACAACCACGCGAGCAGACGCGTCCTCACGACCTTGTTCATCCCTGGACGCAACAATACTTAAACAAAGTACATGCTAGTAATCGGAATTACGCAGCGGAAGATTCGCACATACCTTTTATATGATCCGTAGACCCAAGATCTTCTCAGGAGGGAGTTCACGATCCTCCGATCGAGACCCGTAGAGGTTCTTGTTAGAGAAGCCCTACGTGGTACAAGCTCCATAGCAAAACCTCTGATCGATTCTTGGCACGGGGACATATCTCTGGAGTGTTTGCTTGGAAAGCAAATTGGCACACCCTTGGTGAAGGTGGGTTCGGCCGAAACCTAGGTGTGGGGTAGAGGGTTTTTCTCTCTAAAACACTCTGATGAGGGAATAGTGATTAACCCTAAAAATCCCCTAACACCATATATTTATAGGAGGAGCAATGTGGACAAAAGTCCACTTTGCCCACCCTAGGTTTTTTCGCCCGGCCATGCATAGGGGAGGCCCATAATTTGGGCTTCTCATGTCAATTGGGATTTGGGTCTAGCCCAATTACCCTAATGTGACAATTACCTAATTTCCTTAGGTAAACTATACATATTATGGGCTACCAATTACGGCGCCCATCACCATATGCTTACAGCTCCCACTCGCCGGAATGGGAGGGTGCTTATTAATGTATTGTCGTCAAAATCTGCATCAACATTTCACTCCTTCGATCTGCTCCTTGATTCCGAATAGTTCATACGAGGTTTGCCGTGCGAGCGGCGGATACGACGGGCATCGTGCTACTCATCTGTTAGGAGTATTGTAGTGCCCGCGGAACGTTGATTCCCTTTTTCTCCAATCAACCTGTTATAAACAATATTTATATTGTACCGCGTTGTATCCTAGGCCAACTTTTAATTCTCCTTTTGCCTAGTTTCCACATAGGAACACTTCTCCAAGGCATCCGTACAAGTATTCACAACCTTCAACTAAAATCCGGTTGGTGGCCACCTAGTGAATACAAGAGTCGGTGAATTACAGGTGAACTTGACCATCCCCGTCGCTCATATCCTTAGTCAGTCCCAACCAGTTTCCAAAGACGTGGTCACTGGGCCTTTTTGTTCAGCACTACGCTCGTACGACGGAAGCGAGCATTGAGCTTGACCTTAGATATGAGTTCCAAGTCCGTGAGGATACTTTAGGTGCCTCTTCATAAGGCTCCTGGGATCAATCACACACTCGAGGTGAAGAATTTTGCGCCCGCCAGAATCACGAGGATTCCTTCCTAGCACAACCGAGTTGTGACCCCGTGGTCGAACGTGGCACGGGTAGTATGAAGCACGCGTTGATAGCATACCTGAACCTTTTGGGTTGACAAGGAAGGGATATGTCAATCATGTTATCACAGATTCTCATCTGGCCCAGAATGTGGTTAAATGACGAACGAAGTTCATCACGGCGATATGCAAAAACGAAGATCATGTCGAGTTACTTCGAAACTGGATAATCATCTTGCTTAATCAGGTTTATCCCCCTGACTCTTAGCCAGTCTTGCTTGGTAGAGGCCTCCCTCCACTGCAAGACTATTGTACCTGTGTGACTAGGTAATGTCCACATTCGACATAGTTTGGCAGAGGATTGCGACCTCCTACGACTTAGTTTATAGACCGTAAATCTGATGTAATCAAAACATTATGACGCCGATTGATCATAAACACATTTGCAATTCTTTCTCTTACAAAATGTAACTTTCTAATATCAAAATGTTATCACAGATACATGCCATTTCTAAACCCTACGCAATCCAAGCAGGTTTATATGCTTTTCGAATATGTCCCTGCGTAGTGATTTAGTTAATGAGTCTGCTATCATATTATCAGTGGGCAAGTATTCCATAGTGATTGTATTGTCTTCAACCATAGATTTAGCATAGAAATATTTAAGATCAATGTGTTTGGTCCTACTATGATACTTCGAATTCTTAACTGCCGCAATGGCTGCTTGACTGTCAGAGAAGACCTTCACAGGTTTATTCTCAACATCACCGCCAAGCAGTGCAGTTAGAAGCCTTTTGAGCCAGACCGCTTCTTGTGCATTATTAGAGAGAGAGCTACGAATTCTGATTCCATCGTGTAGTGCGACATAGGTTTGCATCTTGCTCGTCCAAGAAATGGTGACATTAGCAAGGAGAAACACTCCCCCAATAGTGGGACTTACGATCATCTGGATCGCCACCCTGGTCGGCGTCACTGTAAACGGTCAATTCTAACTTTTTACCCTCATAGCACAGCGCGTAGTCGACAGTACCTTTCAGATAACGAATTATTCGTTTTACAGCCTTTAAATGTTGATAGCCAGGATCTGACTGGAAACGTGCTACTAGGCCCACGACGTAATAGATATCCGGACGGGTGCATTGCATGGGGTACATCAAACTACCGACCATGCTCAAATATTCTGCACCCTTCATCTGTTCATGCTCTGCCAGGTTCTTGGGGCCGTGACGTTTTGACAGTGCACACCCAAACACCACCGGAATATCCACAGGTTTGGCATCCTGTAATCTGAATCTTTTTAACAGTTTGTTGATATAAGCTTCTTGACAGACACAATTTTCGAGTAGCCCGATCTCTAGAAATTTTGATGCCTAAGATGTACGTGGCCTCTCCCATGTCCTACATCTCAAATACAGATGCCAATCAGGACTTTGACTTGTTCATAAAACTCATGTCGTTTGCGGAAATGAGTATGTCGTCCACGTATAAAGTTAAGATGACATATTAGACCCGAAGGTCTTATAATACACGCACGGATCCTCGTCAAGATTCACAAATCCGTTTCCTACGATTTCCTCGTGGAATCTGCGGTACCATTGCCGAGACGACTGTTTGAGACCGTAAATAGACCTTTGGAGTTTACAAACTTTACGTTAGTTGCCAGGAGTAATGAAACCCTCTGGTTGCTCCATGTAGATCTCTTCCTCCAGGTTTCCGTGGAGGAATGCGGTCTTAACATCCATTTGGTGCAGCTCGAGATCGAGACATGCAACCAAGGCCAGAATGGCCCGTACTGTGGTGTAACGCACAGTGGGTGAGTGTGTTTCGTCAAAGTCCACTCTGTGATGTTGGGTATATCCTTTCGCAACAAGTCGGGCTGTGTATCGCCCGACCTTTCCATCAGCAGCGAGTTTCAATTTGAGAACCCACTTTGCTCCTATGGCTCTGCGGTTAGCAGGTAAATCAACCAAAGACCATACCGAATTGGCTTTCATTGATGAGATCTCTTCCTCAATTGAATTCCTCCATTCCTTTTCTTGAGGTCCTTCCAACGCTTGACCGTTACTGGTTCGTCAACAGATGTTAGAGTGAAGATTTCTCCTCTCTCGATGGGATACTTCCTAGGAGAAGTTCGATGCCTTTGACTACGTCTAGGCTCGTTCCCCTCATATTGATTTTGAATGCTACTCCCACTCGGGACAATGCTTCTAATCGAAGCATCACTTCCACTGGAAACAAGAGCAGTGTTAGAACCTTGACCTACAACCTTCCTCGGACGGCCTCTTGGTCTCGGGATCCTATCCCCGAGATGAATTCCTTGATCACTAGGACCTGGAACCAAGTTGGTCGGAGTACTCCCACTGGGAACAATGGGCACTGTTGGTGGTTGTGATGTCGGTCCGGCTACATGATTATCAGGTCCAACTTGATTCGTCTCTGCGGCACCAGTGATCTGTGTGGTAGGGTTTGATCCTCCCACTGGATTTATAATGAAAATGTTTCCATTATCATTAACCATGTTATTCACCTGCGTTTCCGGTTCAAATCTCCCAATCGAAGTAAGTGGGACCTGATCATCAATGCTATCCTGCTCTAGTTCAGTCAATATCTCATCTGTTTTAATTTCACCAAGCGTTGGGAATTCTTCCTCAAGGAAAGTCACGTCTCTGGATTCATGTTCGACCACGCCACCATTTTCTTGAGCTGACACAAATACGTAACCTTTAGAGTTCTCTGAATACCTTATAAAGATACTCTTTGGTCCTCTGGGTCCTAACTTTCCAAAACGGATGTCAGTCATATGTGTATAGGAAGCGCAACCCCAAGGTCGCAACCTGGTGAGATCTAATTCTCTTCCATACCACAGCTCATATGGCGTTGTGTCTACCGCTTTGGTTGGGACAAGGTTTATTACATGAGTGGCAGTCAACAACGCATCACTCCAATAGGAGATAGGTAATTGAGCATGTGACATCATGGTTCTAACCATGTCAAAGAGTGTTCGATTACGACGTTCAGCCACACCATTCTGCTGTAGTGTGTTGGGGATTGTCGTTTGACGGGCTATCCCTCTTTCTTTGCACAACTTTTCAAACTCATTAGAGATATATTCTCCACCTCTATCAGTGCGTAAGGTTTTCACCTTTCTCTCCTGTTGATTCTCTACGAGGTTTAGAAAGTTTCTAAAGCAATTTATTGCCTCGGATTTACAAGCAATCAAATGAGTAAACGGGTATAGTCGTCAATGAAAGATACGAAGTATGGTTTCCCATTCCTAGCGGTTACACTCATTGGTCCACAGACTTCGGAGTGAATCAACTGCAATGGATACTCAACTCATTGAGTTTCTCCAAATGGTTTGCAGGTGGACTTTCCAGCCAGACAATCATGGCAAGTGTGCTTAATCACATTGCAGGTACTAGGCAAAAGCTCTCTCCGAGCCAATGAATGGACCCTATCGTAGCTTATATATCCCAACTTCGCATGCCATCCAGCTGCATCAGTCTCTGCTTCCCTGGAGGATAATAGATACATTATATTCGAATCGACACTTCCATTCAAATCCATGATAAAGAGACCATAAGAGGAATAGGCATGCCCAAAGAAAACATTGCCTTTATTGATACGAACAAAGTTCTTCTCAAATGATAAAATGTAATCATTATTCATAAGAGCGGAAACAGAAACAACATTTCTACGGATTCTAGGAGCAAAAAGGACATTCTCAAGTAGCATGGTCCTGCCATTGTTCATAGACAATTTGCAGTTCCCTACTCCAATGACTTCAACTTGTGAGTTGTCGCCAATGTATATCCTCTTAGAATCCTTTGGCAATCGTCTAAACTTGGCAAATAGTCATTTTTCGTTGGCTATGTGGTCCGTCGCACCTGAGTCAAGAATCCAGGAAGGATTTGAGTCAGTTAACATGACAGTTGAGGAAACTAGAGTTTCCATTAAACAACCAACTTCGCATACCTTTTCAGGATGTGTTTTGCTAGACCCTGTACCTTCGCCTATTCGGCGTGGACTGGAGTTCCCACTGACTATCTCTGATTTCAATCGGAGATTCCTGGTTTAGGCTTGTCAACATTTTACCATCGATTGCCTGTTGTTTCTTTCATTCGTTCATCATCTTTCTCTTTCCTTGCCCAGCTGGTACCGGTATTGTTTTCAGCCGAGCTTGTTCCATCTCGATGAACTTCAGTACCGATGCAAGATCCAAGACTGAACCACTGGCGGTCAGTAAAGCCTTGGCTGCTCTCCAAGACTTCGGGAGGATCCCGATGATGGCTTGAATTTTATCCCATTCACCCACCTGACCTTCTCCCTCCAGTGGTTTTAGCATGCCAAGAAAATCGTATACCTTTTCAAGTACACTTTTGCTGTAGCTGTTAAACTTTCTTCCATAATTGGTATAAGTGGGTGCAGGATCGCTGCCATACCGTTTCCATATTTCAGGAACAGGGCATCCCAGATGTCCTTTGTAATTGGAACATCCTTATATTCATCATGGAATTCTTGAGACATCTCAGCCAGCAATATCTTCTTTGCTTTCTTGTCATCTTGCTCCCATTGAAAATAGGCATATGCCAGGTCTTTTGTCAGACCGGCATCTGGGTAATCCATGGATTTCTGAATGTGATCTACAATGCCATTATCCTCCAACAGTGCATTGACGCGCTTACTCCACGAGTCGTAGTTAGTCTCAATCAAAATCTCATTAACACAAGATGATCTCATCTATGCTGTAATTCGTTACTAAACACGTTTATTATTATACAAAATCAGGGAGACAATAACAGTTTGAGAAAGAATTGCATACATCAGATATCTATTAAGATTGAATCCGACAAATAATAATTCATCAGTCATCTAAACCAACCGACCACCAGTAAACCAATGGAAGATGCTGTGAAAGAGTTCACATTACCGTCGTTCTCAATCCAATAGACCAGTCTTTTAAAACGGTTTTAACTGCAAATTATCGGAATGGGAATTTAAAACAACCATACCCAATCTTGGCTTTCCCAAGGCCCTTTGTATTTTGGAAAATATTCCGATAAATTCACTTATGCATATATAATTCTACTAACCATGTAAATTATCATACGCAAGTAACATTCATCAAACAAACCACACTCATGCTTACGCGTCTAATGCTCCGAGGAACTCTTGCTTGCATACATAATTCTACTTCCAAGTAAATTATCAAATGTGGCTACATCCTCAACATTCTAGCATACGTGTCAAACATGAATCATTCACATCCATCATACATATTTGGCGACTGGTCTTCGATTTTCAAATAATTTTAAACATTAGGGGCTGATTTGCAATTCATGCTTATATCCAATTACACAACATTCTAGACATGAATCCTAGGCATTTCCAACCATCACAGCATGTCTATCCTAGTGCGCATTCCATATATTTAACCAGGGCTCCGCCCACAACATGCATTATCCAGCTAACTTGACTAAGTCAAGACAACATTTCTAATCATGCATTAATATATATATATTGAATAATAAACAGTTGCAATTCAGCCCTTTAATTAATCCAGTCCCAAAAACATGTATCTCTGAGATCCATCCCCATAATCGAAACAAGGCATAAAAGTTAGCAACCCTATGAGCACTGTGTAGTCCATTTAGATGTTAAAAAACAATTGGATTTTAAAACTTGACCACCCTATTTTATTTAATTGAATTGAATTCGGTTTTGAAAATCATAACGGTTCAGTCAATTTTAGTCCAGTTTGGTCCGGTTCGGTCCGGTCTAAAAAATTCGGTTCCGGTTCGGTTTGGATAAATCCGGTTTGGTCTGGTTTAAAATCCGGTTCAGTTCGGTCCGGTTTTAATTTTAAAATCTGATTCGGTTCGAACTGGTCCAATAAAATATGGGTTTGGTTTGGTTCAACACACAAAACCGGTTCGGTTAGATCCACTTTATTACCCCGGTTCGACCCGACCCGATTAGGTCGAACCGAATGAGAAAACCCGGTTCGATTTAAATCCGTCCCGGTTAGACATACCGACCCAATAATTAAAATTTCTAAGGTTGGGTCGAAATGTTTACTTGTGGCCCAAGTATGGTTTTAAAGTCCATAAAATAATTAACTTAGCCACCAAGTAACTTTAATTATATAAAATAATTTCCAATATTAAATATATATATATATATATATATATATGTTTCGGCCAGATTACTAACATATATATATATATATATATATATATATTTATTGCCAAGATTCTACCTATAAGATTAAATCAATCAACAACATATATATATATATATATATATATATATATATATATATATATATATATATATATATATATATATATATATATATATATATATGTTGTTGATTGATTTAATCTTATAGGTAGAATCTTGGCAATAAATATATATATATATTTATTGCCAAGATTCTACCTATAAGATTAAATCAATCAACAACATATATATATATATATATATATATATATATATATATATATATATATATATATATATATATGTAAAAATCGGCACAATATATAATATATATATATTTATTTATTGTCAATATTTTAAATAGGGTAACAAATATACTGACAATAAATTTTCTCAATCTTTTAGGCAATTAAATCTAATAATATATTTAACCCTATTAAATATTTAGATATATTGATAGTGATATATATTTCTATATATTAATGTGAATCTATCCATATGTTTCTAATTATAGATATATTGTTACCTAGATTAAAGATTAAAATATGGTAAACAATATTAATTTATTATTTCAGCCGAAATTACTTTGCTTGGTGCCTAAGAAATTAAAAATTTTACCTTGCAATTCATGTTGGATTACGGGGACGTAATACTACGGAATGCTAAACGTGTACTAACAAGAAATCTAATCTACGCAGCGGAATTAGTACACATACCTTTTAGCTTTCCTGTCCAAGAACGATGTGGAGGGAGTTCTGATCCTCCGGTCGGAACCACGTGCAAGTTCTTCGTTAGAAGAAGTCCCACGCGATGTAACTCCACAACAAGACCTCTGATCGATTCTTCAACGGAGGTGGAACCTCGGACTTGATGTAAGTGGTGCCGAAATATTAGACTAGGGTGATGTTGGGATCAAAATGACGTGGCCTTGAACTTCGGGGAATGGACTTCCAAGTATCGCCTCGGACTTAGCTCTCCCGAACGCTAAGTTTTCCTCTAAGATGTTATGTGGGGCGAGAACCTGAGAAATGGGTGGGGATGGCCCCTGAATCCACTCCGAAGCTTAAGTCAGTAATGGATTTGAGAGTAATAATATATGGACGTATTTAGAACTGACTGAATTTAATGAATTAAATAGGAATAGTCCCTATTTATAGGGATAAGTTACCGACTTTATATGGCGGTTACCCTCCTTGGGGGGTTTCTCTTCAGAGTCGGTCAAGCAGGTGACAAGCAGGTCGCCACCTCATCTTTACTTCTAGAGGAAGGTTTCCTCTGATGACGGTTGAAGCAGGTCGCCACCTGTGTTTACTTCTGGAGGAAGGTTTCCTCTGATGATAGTGACAAGTAGGTCACCACCTGTCTTTACCTTTAAAGGAAGGTTTCTTCTGATGATAGTGACTAGCAGGTCGCCACCTGTCTTTACCTTCGAAGGAAGGTTTCTTCTGATGATAATGATAAGCAGGTCGCCACCTGTCTTTACCTTCAAAGGAAAGTTTCTTCTGATGATAGTGACCAGCAGGTCGCCACCTGTCTTTACCTTCGAAGGAAGGTTTCTTCTGATGGCGGGCAGTCGTACTTTGGAAGTCGACTTTTTCATAAGTTGTCGTCGACCTTTCATCCCTATCTCGTTAAGACGAGTCAGAAAGGTCGATGACTCTTCTTTCCCTGC
Organism: Clarkia xantiana subsp. parviflora; assembly: GCA_036873135.1. Classification (NCBI taxonomy): domain Eukaryota; kingdom Viridiplantae; phylum Streptophyta; class Magnoliopsida; order Myrtales; family Onagraceae; genus Clarkia; species Clarkia xantiana. The sequence continues at coordinate 19,061,789 of JAPTYO010000001.1, forward strand.
CCTTTGAACGTACTCGACTCTTGTGCTTAATGGCGAGTTTAATTAATCATAACCCAACACTTGCCCCCGAGACTTAAGTCGTCAACTTTATTTATAAAGGGGAGGTCTTGAGTCGAGTATTACCTCTGATCCTTGGCGAGAATAATCTGTTAGCCGATAGAACTCTTGGGCTCATAGAAGTTGAAGAGACCTTAGATTAGGAACAAGACTTTGGCTCGGTAATTCTGACCGTTGAGAGCTCCTTGGAGAGTTGGAGAGTCACCTCGCTAGTCTATTGACAAGTGAAGGGCAACGGTCTTGTTGTCAGTGAAGGCACCAATGGATGGCTGACCTCGGGAAGGCTTCGCTGGGAAGTTACCCAAGCGACTGAGCTCTTCAGTATAAATAGGGCTTCCACTTTCACTTTTTTACCTCTGCTCTTGTTTCTTCTCTCATCCTGGCGAAAAAATACAACGTTTTTTTCATTAATCCCAATTCTCCTCGATCGTGTACTCTTGAAGAGAGGATTTTAGTTGGAGTCGCCACCGCCGGCCCTTCCTATCCTGAAAAAGAAGCTTCTTTTCTCCAGTCTCTCTCTAAAACTCCCATGGCTGGTCAAATTCCTTCAGGTAGTTCTCAAGGATTTATCCCTTCCTTTCCTTCTCCCAAAAAGAACAAATTAACTTGTCATGGCTTCATAAAAGCCATGACTTTAGGCAATCTGAGCGACGCCGAGAACCCTCGATACGCCGGTCCCGTTGGGGAAAAATACCGACCTAGAGAGGGAGAGGTCCCGGTGTATCTAGGTCAGCTCGAGGCGGGACTCCGATTCCCTTTCTGTGATGATTTGAAAGAGCTCTGCGAGCATTATCGCATTCATCCTTGCCAACTGACGGAGAATATTATCTGTTTCTGGGTGGGTTTTCGTTGCTTGTGCGACGTCTACCAATGGACGTATTCTTTACGAATTTTTCGGAGCTTTTACCAACTGCGAAAGAGTTGGGAGCTTGTTTGTAGCTTCAATAGTCGATGGCCTACTAATGGCGAGTATTCTTGGGAGTAAGCCACAGAGTTGGTGACCGATCTTAGATCTTATAATGCCAACTGGAAGAATTACTACTTCTTATGTCGAGAAGGCGTCTCCTGGCCTTTAATTCCCTCACTTGGCCCTGATTATGCCTCGACTCTGCGGGGGTTGACTCCGGAGGAGCTTATCACTATTGGCGAAATTCACGCCATAGTTACCTCTCCCGACTTTGTTCCCTGGAAGTCTGTGGTTGACACCACAGAGGAGGCCCTCATCAGAGCCTCGATCCGTCTACGACTTGAGGATCCTCCTCTAAATTGGGTAATTTCTTCTTTCATTTCATAGTCGCCTTTTGAATCTTCTTTCTGCTTTCTGTAGGCCTTTTTGAGGTTTGAGGGTCCTCCTTTTGCTTGGAGGATGCTCCATTCTGCCCCCGACTCTTTAAAGGGGGATGTCGACTGGGATCCACTCGCCTCTTTGAAGGGGTACCAACTGAAGGAGGGTCACTCCATTGCCAATAAAGAGTTGGCTCTCCACCTGGTAAACGCCTCTGTTCCCCCTCAAGATCGCCCCCGCTTGCCAATTGATTATGCAGAGGAGGCTACTCGACAACTCCTGCATCTGCAAGCCAAGGTAAGGGTTTTCGACGTTTTTTCCTGCTGTTATTTTTTTGGTATAATTTCATACTGAACACGTTTGTTCTTTTTCAGGCCACCCGCGATTTCCTGCAGGTTGGTCAATTGATCCTTGACTTGAATGAGGAAGTTTCTCTCCTAAGGGGGAAACTTACCTCTATAGAGTTAGAGGTGGAGGTGGAGCAACATCTTCGAAGAGAGGTTGCTCGTTTTGAAGAGGAGCTCACTCGCCTGACTGCCACCTTGACGAGTATGACCGAAGAGCTCTCCTCTTCCAGAGATGCCTTGAGGGTTTTTATGACTCTTTCGGCGGTTTTCAGCGAGGCTTATCGGGATTCGGCTGCTTTTCTGAAGATTTTTCGAACCAAGGTGGTTTCTTGCCAAGAGGAGATCGCCATGCTGAAGGCGGAGGTGGAGAAGCACAATAGATCTGATTTTGAGGTCATTGCTAGCTATAAAGCTAGTGAGGCGTACCAGAATGATGCTGCCATGACTTGCGGGCAGATGCTTCTCTCGACCTTTGCCTCAGTGGTGAAGGATATTAGGGTTATGGACCCTAATTTCGACTTCTCGAAGGTGGAGGCTCTTCGAGGGTATTTGGTGGAGGAGGCTAGGGCTAGGGAGAGGAGGAAGCTTGTATAGATGTTTCAATTTCCTTCCCGACTCAGTGTAAACTTTTGTTTGTTTAATGAAAGAAGGGAGGTTTTATCCATCTTTGACGATGTTCGCTCATTCGTTCCTTTATTACCCTTTTGCCCTTTCCGCCAAACTTAAAGTACTATTAGATCTCTTTTAGAAAGTCTAATTATTCCCAATAAATATACCATAGATTGTTGCTCATTGAACATGCTCGAATTTTAGAATAGATATCGAAATTCTACACAATCGAACTTTAAGAAGGGTAAAAATTTCCCAAGATCTAACCTGTCTTCCGAGTCGTCGACCTTTCTGAGTGATTTGGCTGATATCAGATTTTGGATGGTCGATTCGTGACTTTGGGGAGATCAGTCTTTAAGAACTTCAAGTAATCGATCCGTCTGAGTGATTTAGTGGATATCAGGCCGTTAGCGACCCTTGAGTTCTTCTGTACTGCAAGTAGTCGATCCATCTGAGTGATTTGACTGATATCAGATGTTTTGATGATCGACTCTTGAGTTCTTCTGCACTGCAAGTAGTCGATTCATCTGAGAGATTTAGTGGATATCAGACGTTTTGATGATCGACTCTTGAGTTCTTCTGCAGTGCAAGTAGTCGATCCATCTGAGTGATTTGACTGATATCAGACGTTTTGATGATCGACTCTTGAGTTCTTCTGCACTGCAAGTAGTCGATCTGTCTGAGTGATTTAGTGGATATCAGACGTTTTGATGATCGACTCTTGAGTTCTTCTGCACTACAAGTAGTCGATACGTCTGAGTGATTTAGTGGATATCAGACGTTTTGATGATCGACTCTTGAGTTCTTCTGCACTGCAAGTAGTCGACCCATCTGAGTGATTTGACTGATATCAGATGTTTTGATGATCGACTCTTGAGTTCTTCTGCACTGCAAGTAGTCGATCCGTTTGAGTGATTTAGTGGATATCAGACGTTTTGATGATCGACTCTTGAGTTCTTCTGCACTGCAAGTAGGCGATCCATCTGAGTGATTTGACTGATATCAGATGTTTTGATGATCGACTCTTTAGTTCTTCTGCACTACAAGTAGTCGATCCGTCTGAGTGATTTAGTGGATATCAGACGTTTTGATGATCGACTCTTGAGTTCTTCTGCACTGCAAGTAGTCGATCCATCTGAGTGATTTGACTGATATCAGATGTTTTGATGATCGACTCTTGAGTTCTTCTGCACTACAAGTAGTCGATCCGTCTGAGTGATTTAGTGGATATCAGATGTTTTGATGATCGACTCTTGAGTTCTTCTGCACTGCAAGTAGTCGATCCATCTGAGTGATTTGACTGATATCCGATGTTTTGATGATCGACTCTTGAGTTCTTCTGCACTGCAAGTAGTAGATCCGTCTGAGTGATTTAGTGGATATCAGACGTTTTAATGATCGACTCTTGAGTTCTTCTGCACTGCAAGTAGTCGATCCATCTGAGTGATTTGACTGATATCAGATGTTTTGATGATCGACTATTGAGTTCTTCTGCACTACAAGTAGTCGATCCGTCTTAGTGATTTAGTGGATATCAGACGTTTTGATGATCGACTCTTGAGTTCTTCGTAATTTTCCGACGACGCATCGACTAATCTGAGTGATTTGGATGATATCAGATTGTTGCTAGTCAGTTTTTCTTGAGTGCTGGTCGCCTAGAAAGAAAAGCTCGGATATCTTGAAAAAGGGAGGGCCTTTTAAAAAAAGGCTTGTATTCATTTATCCATCCTGAATCTTACAAAGAAAAAGCATCATAGAACAAACATTAGCCTTAAAAATAAGCAAAATTATTTTCTTAATAGGGCACCGTTTCTATGACTTCTCTCTGGTTCCGGAGTCCCATCGTACTGACGTAACATCATCGAGATGCAGTTTGATCGCCTCTCACTTCCCCTATCCCGTGCGGTGTTGGGAATTTCATTACTTGATGAGCTGTTGAGGGGATTATCCGGTGAGAATTAAGAGTCGTTCTTCCAATAATGTCATTGTATGCTGAGGCGGCGTCGACGACTACGAAGAGCACATCTATGGTTAGAGTCGTCTTCCCTTTTCCCAGAACCATTGGGAGTTTGATAGCGCCCATTGGATAGGTGGTCCTTCCGGAAAATCCTATGAGAGGAAAGTCGACCTTCAAGAGATCCCTCTGTGTTAATCCCAGACTCTGGAAAGCTTCATAAAAAAGTATATCGGTCGAGCTTCAACTGTCGATTAGAATTATCTTGACCTCATAATCTTCCAAAGTAGCAGTGATGACAAAAGCTTCGTCATGCGGTTGGGTGACCATTATAAGGTTGTCGGTGGTGAAACTTATAACTACTGGGTCGACTTCTTCTGGTGCCTTCCCTTTATCTCTGCCTTGTGAGATCTGGGTGGCATAAACTTCTCGAGCAGTGCTGGTTTCCCCTCCTGAGGCGAATCCTCCAGCAATGACGTTGATTGTCCCTCTTGGGGGTGGGTTGTCATAAGGAGGAGATCGAGAATTTCTTCTGGGGCTTCGACTCCGTTTTAGAGCCTTGGAAGGTTTGTCGATGAACTTGAGTAATTTTCCCCTTCGGATTAAAGCCTCGATGTCATGTTTCAAGGCGACACGTTCGTTAGTGTCGTGCCCCTGAACCCGATGATATCGACAATAATCGTTCATCTGAGATCCCATCGGTCCCTTTTTAACCAGGGGAGGATTATCCAGCTTAGGTTTTTCCATCTCCTGGAGTACAACTGATATATTGTGTGTGAGAGGAGTAAACTTTCCTGGATAGGGGTTAGGATTCTCATTCCGGGACGATTTCCGGGTCGGAAGTTTCTCTCTCTTCTTTCTTCCCTCTTAGGTGGTCGAGAAGCGGAGCCTTCTTCGGTTTTTGTTGGCACGACTGGGGGCTTGATTTCTCGAGGCGACTTCTCGTGTGATCTTTCCAGATCTATGTACTTCTTCACCTTCGTGGCGAGGGCATCGATCTTTCTCACCGGCTTCATCACCATGTTGTCCTTCAAAGCTTGGCTCTGTGTCCCAAGACCTCTCCAGAAGGTCCTGATCAACTCGCCATCCGTGGCGTCTTCATTTAACTGTTGGAGTATCTTATGGAACCTAGTGTAATAATTGTCCAAGGTTTCATTAGAACCTTGTTCAATTTTATCTAGGAAATCCATACTCTTCAGGCGTTATCTTTGGCCTATATGGCCTTCGATGAATTTAGCCTTCAGTTCTTCCCATGAATCGATCGAGTTGTCGGGGAGGCCATAGAACCAAGTGGACGCCTCTTCTTTCAACGTAGTTGGGAAGAGGGCTGCATAGTGATCCAGAGTTTCCCCTCTTCCCAGGAGGGAAGAGTTATGGGCGTTGATGTGGCGAACAGGATCTCCCTCGCCTGTGTAGTCGTCAATGTTCCTCGCAAAGACTTGCGGAGGAACTCGAGTGTTGAACAACCTTTTAGAGAAAGGATGGGAGGTATGATCGCGAACAATCAACAAATCGTTCGTCCCCCTTCTCTTTTTCTCTAACATCTTCCACCTGTCCCATAGTGAATAGGACAGGTTCTTTGCTCGCCATTTCTCCTTCAGGAGTCTTAGGAATTTTCTTCTCCAGGGGTTCTTTCTCCTGGATTTTTACGCTGGACGCCACCTCCTCCTTTTGGGAAGTTTCTTGAGCAGGTGCCTTTTCGAGGATGGTGCACGTCTGGGCTTGATTCCAAAAGGTTATGAAGGCCGCCAATACTTCTTGGGGGACAGTCGGGGGGACTGTCCTTACTTCTTCTGGATTTGGTAATGACTTGGAATGACAGAGATTTCCATCATTACCTCCGCCATTAGCTTGTGGAATGGACGGATCTTCTCTGGTGATTGGCCTCGAGGTGGTAGGATCCACTGGGGGATTATTTCCTTCCACCGGGAGGTTGGACATCTTGTTGCTTCCCTAGAGGTCACGACTTTTTGATCGGAGTTCCCACAGAGGCGCCAAATGTTGGGATCAAAATGACGTGGCCTTGAACTTCGGGGAATGGACTTCCAAGTATCGCCTCGGACTTAGCTCTCCCGAACGCTAAGTTTTCCTCTAAGAGGTTATGTGGGGCGAGAACCTGAGAAAGGGGTGGGGATGGCCCCTGAATCCACTCTGAAGCTTAAGTCAGTAATGGATTTGAGAGTAATAATATATGAACGTATTTAGAACTGACTGAATGTAATGAAGTAAATAGGAATAGTCCCTATTTATAGGGATAAGCTACCGACTTTATATGGCGGTTACCCTCCTTGGGGGGTTTCTCTTCATAGTTGGTCAAGTAGGTGACAAGCAGGTCGCCACCTCATCTTTACTTCTAGAGGAAGGTTTCCTCTGATGACGGTTGAAGCAGGTCGGCACCTGTGTTTACTTCCGGGGGAAGGTTTCCTATGATGATAGTGACAAGCAGGTCGCCACCTGTCTTTACCTTCGAAGGAAGGTTTCTTCTGATTATAGTGACCAGCAGGTCGCCACCTGTCTTTACCTTCGAAGGAAGGTTTCTTCTAATGATAATGATGAGCAGATCGCCACCTGTCTTTACCTTCGAAGGAAGGTTTCTTCTGAAGATAGTGACCATCAGGTCGCCACCTGTCTTTACCTTCGAAGGAAGGTTTCTTCTGATGGCGGGCAGTCGTACTTTGGAAGTCGACTTTTTCATAAGTTGTCGTCGACCTTTCATCCCTATCTCGTTAAGACGAGTCAGAAAGGTCGACGACTCTTCTTTCCCTGCCCTTTGAACTTACTCGACTCTTGTGCTTAATGGCGAGTTTAATTAATCATAACCCAACAGGTGAAAAGTTTTCTCAATGGAGATCCTTGTTCTTAATTGTGTGTTTAAACCCTTAGGAGTCACCCCTATATATAGTATTGGGTAGAGTTGCCAAAAGGCAACTCCAACCAATGTGGTACTAGGGTTTCGGCAGAACCATGCATAATAAGGGGGGACGCCCATTTTGGGCCTCCCTTGTCAATTACTAATTGGATTTGGCCCAATTAGCCCAGATTGACAATTACCTAATTAACTTAGGTAATTCCCTTAATTAACGGGCTCCTATTACGGCGCCACGTCACCATATGCTAATAGCTCCCACTCGCCGGAATGGGAGCGTGCTCGTTAATCTATACGGTTACGCAATAGTATCAACATCTCAGTCTTCAGTCTTCGTCTCCGTCTCCGAATAGTTCATACGAGGCTTGTCGTGCGATCGGCGGATACGACGGGCATCGTGCTACTCATCTGTTAGGAGTATTGTAGCGCCTGCAGAACGTTGATTCACTTTCATGAACCAAACATGTTTGAAATAAAACTATGTACCGCACTGTATCCTTGGTCAACTGTTAATTCTCCAATTTCCCAGTTTTCCACAAAGGAATACTTCTCCAGGGCATCCGTACAAGTGTTCACAACCTTCAACTAATATCTGGTTGGTGGACACCTAGTGAACACGAGAGTCGATGAATTAAAGGTGAACTTGACCATCCCCATCGCTTATACCCTTAGTCTAACTCAATCGGTTTCCAAGACGTGGTCACTTGGCTGTTTTCTTTGGCACTACGCTCGTACCGCGGGAAGCGAGCATTGAGCCAGACCTTAGGCATAAGTTCTGAGTCCGTGAGGATACTTTGGATGCCTCTTCATAAGGCATCCGGGATCAATCACACGCTCAAGGTGAAGAAGTATGCGCCCTTTGAATCACAAGGATTCTAGCTAGCACAACCGAGCATGATCCCGTGGTCGAACGTGGCACGCGCAGTATGAAGCACGCGTCGATAGCACACCTGGTAAAGCCAGGGATGGGATATGTCAATAATGCTATCGCAGAATCTCTCATCTGGCCTTGAATGTGATATAGTGATGGACAAAGTCCAACTCGGCGATTTGCAAAACGAAGATTAAGTCATGCTGTTAAGCGTGACAATGTTATCGTTTTGTTTAATCAGGTTTATCCCCCTGATTCTTAGCCAATCTTGTTATGGTAGAGGTCCCTCTCTCCTTACAAGATGACTGTGCCTGTGTGACGAGGCAATGTTCACATTTGACATAATTTTGGTGGATGAATTTTACTTCTTCCTACGACTTAGTTTATAGACCGTAAAATCCGATGTTGTTAATCATTATGACGTCGATAAATCATAAACTCAAATTGCAATTCTTTTATTCAATTGAAACATAATTTCAAATGTCAAAATGTTATCACTTTTTACAAGCCACAGAGTTAAGCCCTACGTAATCCAAGCAGTTTTACGTGCTTTTCAAAAATCTCCCCACGTAACGGCTTAGTTAAAGGGTCTGCGACCATATTGTCTGTAGGAAAGTATTCTAAAGTGATTATGTTGTCTTCCAGAACAGATTTAGCATAATTTTATTTCACATCAATGTGCTTTGTCCTACTATGGTACTTTGGATTCTTAACTGCCGCAATGGCCGCCTGACTGTCGGAGTACACCTTCACAGGTTTACTCTTCTTGTCGGTGCCAATTAATACAGTAAGAAGCCTTTTCAGCCAGACCGCTTCTTGTGCGTTTTTGGAGAGGGCAACGAATTCTGATTCCATTGTTGAAAGCGCGACACAAGATTGCTTCTTGCTTACCCATGATATGGCAGCATTAACAAGGAGGAAAATTTCTCCTGTGGTGGACTTACGATCATCCGAATCGCCACCGTGGTCGGCGTCACTATAATCGGTCAATTCGAGCCGATCGCCCTCATAGCACAGAACGTAGTCGGAAGTACCTTTCAGATATCTGATAATTCGTTTTACGGCCTTTAGATGTTGATAACTAGGATCTGATTGGAATCTTGCTACTAGGCCCACAGCGTAACAGATGTCTAGCCGAGTACAGAGCATGGCGTACATTAGACTCCCTACCATGCTCAGATACTCTGCATTCTTCATCTGTTCACGCTCCTGCTGGTTTTTCAGGCCATCACGCTTCAATAGCGTGCACCCGAACATAACCGGCGTATCTACGGGTTTAGCATCCAGCATTCTGAATCTTTTCAACGGTTTGTTGATATATGATTCCTAAGATAGACATAATCTCCGGGCGGCACGATCTCGGGCAATTTTGATGCCTAAGATGTACGTAGCCTCTTCCATGTCTTTCATCTAGAATGCTGATGCTAACCAGGACATTGATTTATTCATGAAACTCATATAGTTCGCAGCAATGAGTATATCATCCACGTATATTGTTATGATGACATACTTAGACCCGGAGGTCTTGGTGTATACGCAGGGATCCTCGTGAAGATTCACGAATCCGTATCCGATGATTTCCTCGTGGAATCTGCGATACCATTGCCGAGACGATTGTTTAAGGCCGTATATAGATCTTTGGAGTTTGCAAACTTTACGTTCTTTGCCAGGAGTAATGAAACTCTCCGGCTGCTCCATATAGATCTCTTTCTCCAGTTTTACTTGGAGAGGTTTGGTCTTAATGTCCATTTGATGCATGCTCGAGTTCGAGACTTGCAATCATGGGCAGGGACGGCCCAGACTATGGTGTAACGCATAGTCAGTGAGTCCATCTTTATTAAAGTTCACTCCGTGAATTTGGGTATATCCTTTCTCAATTATTCGACTTTTGCACCACTCGATATTTCCACCAGAAGTGAATTCTAAGATTTCACTTTCTAGTTTTGTGGTTAACAGATAAATGACCTAAAAACTGAAACTGAATTAGTTCTTATTTAGGCAATTTCATCCTCCATTGTTTTCCTCTATTCCCTCGTTTTGAGGTCCTTCCTTTGCTTGCTGAACTATCACTGGTTCAAGAACGAACATCAAGATGTTTAACACATCTCGTTTGATGGGATACTTCTCAAAAGAAGTTCGTTGCCTTTGACTATGTCTAGGCACGTTAGTCCCATGTATTAGTCTGATTGTTACTCCCACTCGGAATAATGCTTCTTATCTAGGCATTACTCCCACTGGAAACAATGGTGGTGGTTGAACTTACGTGGAATATCCTCTCGGTCTCGAGTTTTTACCTTCGAGATGTATTCCTCGATCACTAGGATCTGGAACCAAGTTGGTTATTCCACTCCCACTAGGAAAAATGGGTAGTTGAAATAGTTCATTATCATGATTGTCAGGTCCGACTTGATTTGCATTTTGAAATTTAGTGATGATTATGTGTGAGGGGGAGTGAGCCCTCTCACTGGATTTATTATGAAGACGTTTCCACCATCATTTACCAAATTAATCACTATGCTATATCAATTCTCCCACTCGAAGTAAGTGGGACCTGAGAATCTCCATCAATCATCTGTTAACTCAATCAGTGCTAGCTTGTTTCGTTCTGCAAAGCGTTGGAAATTCATCCTCAAACTTTTATAATGTGTCTTGTTTATCCACGAAACTATTGTTCCTAGCTAATTTTAAAACTCGTATTCTTTGCGAGTAGTGCGTACTCTTAATGAATACTCGTTATGACCAAATTAATGCGTCTTTGTGATAAGGTTTTACCCGAATCATTCATTAGCTTTTATGGTAACGTGTTAACCGATTTTGTCAGAACATAATGTTTTACATTAATGTGAGTTAAATTAACCTCATCCCGTATGAACAATTAATGTGTAACTCTAACATTATGTAATTTTAAAATATGTATCTTGAAGTATTTAATGAATGCTTTTCAGCCAAACTCTTCGTTCAAGTCTAAGTGTGGGAGAGTCGTTCTACCGACTACTTCTTTTCGTTTATGTAACTCATCCATAAATTTATCTATCTTATGGACCATGCATTTAAGCTGTCGCTTTTAATGCCATGGTTGATATTCTAATTAGATTGTAGTAGCTGGAAGGCTTATATAAAATCTAAGTAGTTATCAATGAGTTATATCTGAAGAATTACAAACGAAAATTCCGCATTCATAAAAATACTTGATTATTAAATTTGTATTCTAAAACGATGTGTCCCGTCTTTCGAGGTGACATGCCCCTCGCGCATACTCGGTTAAAAACCGTGGTTTTGAGAATCGTTTTAGTCTCCAAATTTAAAAGCAAGATTGGTTTTAAACATGCACATTATTTGGGATACAAACTATAATGGAGTACTTTAACAAATAAGGGTGCTTGAGCAATGTGTTGAATAGCGTGAATAGGATAAAAACGAATGATGATAAATTCAATACTCAATTCAAGTATTAGTAAATACTCGAAAAATAATGTGTTCCACAAAGAAACTTATTTAAGAGTATTTTCAAACAGAAATAAAAGTAGAAGTTTTAGCAAATCTAAAGATAAAGAATCTCTCATTCCATCTTTATTCTTCTGGGGCATCCTCGATCAGGTCGTTGCTTCTGTTTCTCGGTTCTGTAATTCAAAAGAAAATGAATTACTCTCGAGTGATTAGAAGCAAAGAGAAATGAATGATTTTCATCATCTTTTCTCTTTACGTACCTTAGGAGGATTAGTGCAAGCATTAGCCAGGTGTCCTTTCACGCCACACCTGAAACACGTTCGAGTTTCCTCTTTACGTGTCTGCTTTGCTTGCTTTTTCTTACCACCAGATTGTTTGCGTTTAAACTTCTTCTGGGATTTGTTCGCCACAAACTTCTCAGTTTTGTTCTGAGAGCTTTTTCCCTTTCTCTTGCGCTTCCCCTTTTGTTCGGTTGGAGCGGAGGATGCAATATGCATTTCAGATCTAGACTTTTCAGTCTTAAGTCTATCTTCCTCCAGCTCAAAATGAACTTGTACCTTCTTGAAAGTATCGAGATGGGTAGCATGGGTAAGGCTCATTTTCATGATATTCCAAGAGTCGGGTAAAGAGCGGATCATGTAGTTGATTTGTTGTTCCTCAGACAGGTTTTCACTTGCTTCCTTGAGCTCAGCGATCAAGTTACACATATGCATAGTATGATCTTTTATCGTATGCTTGGGATTCTTCTTATAGGTGTCAAGAGCGATGTTTAACGCTCTCTTTTGGGCAATGGTGTAGACACCAAATGTTGCCTTAAGACCATCCCATAGGTCCTTGGTAGTCCCCAAATGGTCAAACCTATAGAGAATCTTGTCTTCCAGCATAGAAAGCAAGGTGGAACGAACATCATGATCATTGACATCCCATTCATCATAGAACGTCTTTTGCTCATCTGTGAGGTCTCCCTCAGGCCTAGTTCGTTTTGTGGTCAAATGCTCCAGACCTCTTATTTCAGAGATTGTCATCTTAACTCGTTTATTCCATATTTTATAATTACCGCTATTCAATCTTATTCCCTTATTCAACTGGGAAATGACATTGCTAGTTGCAGCCATCTATATTAACACATTGACAATCATGCAAAGTTTAGGAAGAGAACAACATTTTGACAGAATTGCAAACATCGGATTATCTATTATGATGGAATACGACGAATAGTGATTCTTCAGTCACTAAACCAAACCAACCTTCAGTAGGGGGTGTCGTGAAAGAATTCACACAATTTTCGTTTTCAATCTAATAGATCAGTCTTTTGAAAACGGTTATTCTATTGCAAATTACCGGAACGGGAATTTTCAAATAAAGATACCCGATCTTGGCTTTCCCAAGGCCCTTATGATTTTGTAAAATTATCCGATAATTTACGCATTCATATTTATAATTATACTACATCTAGCAAATCATCATACCATGCCATAAATATCGAACACAGCATGCTTACGCGTCATGCGTCTAATGTTCCTAGCATATAAAATTCTACGTAAAGTAAATTATCACATGCGTTCTATCATGAACATCCTAGCATACGCGTCAAAACATACAACATCCGCACACATCATGCATAATTGGCGACTGGAATTTTCGGTTTTATAAAACGCTTTGAAAATATTAGGGGTTGTTTTGCAATTCATGCTTACAATCAATCATGTGAATTTCTAGACATGGATTCTAGGCACTTTCAATCAGCATAGCATGTCTATCCTATTGCGCAAACCATGTCTATCCTATTGCGCAAACCATATATTTAAATCCTAGAGCTCAATGCTTGCAATATAATATCCAGCTAGCTTGACTAAGTCAAGACGACAGTTCTAATTATATCAAAATATATGATGCAGGAAGTAAACAATTACAAATCATCCCACTAATTTAATCCAGTCCCAAAAATATGCAAGTTCGAGATCCATCCCCATAATCGAAACCAGGCATTAGAGTTTTGACTGAAACCGTGTTTTAAAACACAAACCCCAAGAGCACTGTTTAGGCTAATTTTAAAGTTCGAAAACATTTTGGATTTAAAATTTGACATCCTATTTTATTGAAAAATTTAAAATTTCCAAAAACTTTAAAGTGGTTCGGTCCAAATTTTAAAATCCAGTTCAACTCGGTCTGATTTTAAAAATTATGGTTTGGTTCGGAACGGTTCAATAAAATAAGATGGTGGTTCGGTTTATCACTAAAAACCGGTTAGGTTAGGTTCAATTTAGTTACTATGGTCCGACCCGACCCGATTAAGAAAACCCGGATTGGTTTAACCCGTTCCGGTTTAGCAGTTGGACCGGCCCTTAAACCCTAGGGTTCGGCCGAATTATTCTTGTGGGCTAAGTAGTGTTTTAATGTCCACTAAAAACTCAACTTAGCCTTCAAGAAATAATAATTATTTAAAAATAATTTCCAATAATGCTTATATATATATAGAATTCGACACACACACACACACACACATTCACACACACACACACACACACACACACACACACACACACACACACACATATATATATATTGTCAAGATTCTATCTTTAAGATGTAAATCAATCAACAATATAAATATATATTAATATATATATATATATATATATATATATATATATATATATATATATATATATATATATATATATATATATATATATATATATATATATATATAAAATATTGTCAGATATATCTTTTAGGGATTAAAATATGTAGACAATATATAGTAATTAAATCTATCAATATATATTAACCCTATCTTTAATTATATATATTGATAGTTAATATCTTTTACAATATTATATTATAAACATATCCATATTTCTCAACTTGTAGATATATAGTTACCTATTAATAAAATTTAAAAAAATGGCTACATATATATTAAAATATTTGTGCCGAAATTTTAATAAATTGGTGACCAAGAAAATTAATTTTTTACCTAAAATACCCCTAGGGTTTTCAGCACAAATACTAAAAGTTGGAAAAGTTGTCAAATTTTAAGATCAAATACTATCTTGATCAAGAATCCAAATTGTGTTCTTGATAAAACTCATGGTGTTCTTGAAGATTATGAACATCAAACTCAAATACATAACAAAATTTTCGGTTTTGATCCTCAAAAACACATAAATTTTGAAAATTTTAAAGATCAAACACATGATTTCATGTTGAAAATTTCGGAACACATATTGATGTTCATCAACCTAAAAATTTCGAATTTTTCATAGATTCAAGAACATCAGTTTATCAAAAAAAATTAAGAACTCCTAACCAGGCTCTGATACAACTGTTGGATTACGATGACGTAATACTACGGAATGCTAAACGTGTACTAGCAAGAAATCTAATCTACGCAGCGGAATTAGTACACATACCTTTTAGCTTTCCTGCTAAAGAACGATACGGAGGGAGTTTTGATCCTCCGGTCGAAACCACGTGCAAGTTCTTCATTAGAAGAAGTCCCACGCGATGTAGCTCCACAACAAGATCTCTGATCGATTCTTCAACGGAGATGAAACCTCGGACTTGATGTAGGTGGTGCCGAAATATTAGACTAGGGTGACAAGTTTTCTCAATGGAGATCCTTGTTCTTAATTGTGTGTTTAAACCCTTAGGAGTCACCCCTATATATAGTATTGGGCGGAGTTGCCAAAAGTCAAATCCAACCAATGTGGTACTAGGGTTTCGGCAGAACCATGCATAATAAGGGGGAGGCCCATTTTGGGCCTCCCTTGTCAATTACTAATTGGATTTGGCCCAATTAGCCCATATTGACAATTACCTAATTAACATAGGTAATTCCCTTAATTAACGGGCTCCTATTACAGCGGCACGTCACCATATGCTAACAATTCCTTAGGGTTGGTCGAAATAACACATAATTAGAAACAAGTTGTCAAGTTTCAAGATCAAATTTTAATAAGATCTACAGTCCAATGTTTGATTTTGATAAATATTACAATTTTCTTGAAGATCATGAACATCAAATTAACCAAGAACATGAAAATTTTGGACCACCCTAAACATAAAAATTCAAAATTTTAAAATCCTTCCTTTTTAAAATTTCGGTCCGAAAATTTTAAAACTTTCAAGAAAACCAATTTATCAAAATCATGAAATCCTAACACAATCTCTGATACCACTGTTAGATTACGGGGAGTAATCACTACGGATACTTAAACAAAGTACATGCTAGTAATCGGAATTACGCAGCGGAAGATTCGCACATACCTTTAATATGATCCGTAGACCCAAGATCTTCTCAGGAGGGAGTTCACGATCCTCCGGTCGGGACTCGTAGAGGTTCTTGTTAGAGAAGCCCTACGTGGTACAAGCTCCACAGCAAAGCCTCTGATCGAGTCTTGGCACGGGGAGAGATCTCTGAAGTGTTTCCTTGTAAAGCAAATTGGCACACCCTTGGTGAAGGTGGGTTCGGCCGGAACCTAGGTGTGGGGTGGAGGGTTTTTCTCTCTAAAAGACTCTGAGGGAATAGTGATTAACCCTAAAAATCCCCTAACACCATGTATATTTAGGAGGAGCAAAGTGGACAAAAGTCCACTTTGCCCACCCTAGGTTTTTTTCGGCCCGCCGTGCATAGGGGAGGCCCATAATTTGGGCCTCTCATGTCAATTGGGATTTGGGTCTAGCCCAATTACCATAATGTGACATTTACCTAATTTCCTTAGGTAAACTATACATATTATGGGCTACCAATTACGGCGTCCATTATCATATGCTTACAATATTGTTACCTTTAATAAAAATTAAAATATGGTAAACAATATTTTAGGGATATATTTCGGCCGAAACTAGTAAACTTGGGGCCTAAGAAATTAAAAAATTACCTTGTAATTTCAATTAAGGTCCGGCCGAAACATCAAATTGGAAACAAGTGGTCAAATTTCAAGATCAAATTTTACTAAGATCTACAATCCAATGTTTGATTTTGATATAAGTCACGTTTTTCTTGAAGATCATGAACATCAAATTACTAAGAAAATAAAAAAAAAATTCGGCATCAACAGTTGTAAAAATCGGAAATTTTAAATTTTCATTACTTAAAATTTCAGCCAACATGTAAAATCAAGAACATCAATTTATCAAAATCATGAACTCCTAACACAGGCTCTGATATCACTGTTGAATTACGGGGCTAAATACTACGAAAACTTAACTATGGTACATGCTAGTAATCAAGATTACGCAGCGGAAGATGTGCACATATCTTAATCGCTTTTCGTAGTCCCAAGATCTTGCTGAGGGAGTTCTCGATCCACCGGACGGCACCCGTAGAGGTTCTTGTTAAGGACGCCCTACGCGGTATAGTCTCCACAACAAAGCCTCTGATCGATTCTTGGCAGGGACAAATCTTCGGAGTGTTTGCTCAAAGCAAGTTGGCACACCCTTAGTGAGTAGTAAGGTTTGGCTGAAACTAGAGTGTTTAGGGAGGAGGGTTTTCTCTTAAATTATCACAAATAATGAATTAGGATTCAATATAATAAAACCCCTAACACTCTTTATTTATAGGAGGAGCAAAGTGGACAAAAGTCCACTTTGCCCAATCCAATATTTCGGTCGGCCTATTGTAAAATGGATGCCCAATTTTGGGCCTCTCATGTCAATTAGGATTTATGTCTAACTCAATTTCCCTAATGTGACATTTACCCAATTGTCTCAGGTAACATATACATATTAACGAGATTCCATTTACGGCGCCCTATCACCATATATAGGTCCGACCCTGGGTTGGGGTCTCCGGACCCAGGGTAACCCTTCTCAGGGTCGTACCTAGCCATGGGCTATGTCCGGCTAGGTCTTCTTGGGTAGAGGGTTCAATTTTGAAATTTTAGGACTAAATTGAACAAAATAAAAGTCAGGGATATATTAAAGGAACTAAATTGAACAAAACTAAAAGTTTATGGTGGATTACGGACTTGCACATGTCAGAAAAATGATTTTTCTAGCATGCTTTAGGAGCACCATACTTTTGATTTTTTTATTATTTTTTTATTACTATGGTGGATTTAATTTTAATATATGTAAAACTTTAAAAGTATAAAAAAAATATGTAATTTTTTAACCACAACTTATAAGTGTACAAAAAAAATATATAAAGTTCCAGAAATCGAACAAACGTATAAGACAAAATATATTTAACCCTTATAATTAAAATATAGTTGAACAAAAAATGTCCCGGAAAACTATCAGAAGGTAGTTGAGCACTTGAGCTATTGGCGAGGTTTCTGGTTTGGTTTGCTGAGCAAAGCAAAGAGGAGAGATGAGAACTCTACTGTCGTCTCCATGGTCAACCTCCATCTGCACCCGCCTTAATGGTGGTCAAATCCCTCGCTCTTCTCTCGTATCATCATTCTGCCACCCCAAACCCCTGAACTATTTCCGCGTCTCTTCTGCTCCCTCCCCGATTCTATTCCGCCATCGCTCCACGACCTCTTCAGCTCAATCTCCAGCTCAGAGTCAGGTAGGTAACCTATTATTGTTTTGGGTGTTTATCGAGTAGTGATTCTTCCTTTCGAATTGAGCAAAATTTGTGGCAACTCGTCGTTTCTTGCATTTCAGTCTGTGCCTGCTGGAGAATCAAACAGCGACGTGAATGTCTTCCAGTTAATTCAAGCTCACGAGGTAGTTCATTTTGTAATCCTCGGAATTCAGCGTGATTGTGAATTTATGGTCGAATTTCGCCATGGATGTTCGCTTCATTTTGAGGCAAATTCATATATGGGTGATACTGGCTTTCAGCAGTACTGTAATTTGTTGTTGCAGGAAAAGGCTGCACGGCTTCCTCCAGTCGAGGAAATACGGACAGTACTTGATGGAAGCATTCGGGGCATGCTCTCTACATTTTCTCATGTGGGTATTGATTGGATTGTGATAGTTGGTTTATCTAGATGGTGTACTGTAGTTTCATGATGAACATGGAAGTTAGCTTTCAATAGAAAAACTAAATCTGCTTGGTCTTCGCTTGCAGAAACTTGGAGACTACCCTTCGGGTTCAATGGTTGATTTTGCTTGTGATGCTGATGGATCTCCAATATTAGCAGTCAGCAGCTTGGCATATCATGCAAAGGTTTGTGCATGTATATGTAACTGAGTCAGTGGATCATCATAAAATTTAACCCGAGTATCATAGGTGGTAATATTGATAATGGCCTGAGTACTGTGTGGATAATTTAATCTTTGATTGCATATGGCATTACAGAGACAAGTACCTTAGGTGAATCTTCTTGTAATGTACTATGCTTCTAGTGATATATGTTTTGTCAGATGCATATGGCATTATAGAGACAAGTACCTTAGGTGAATCTTCTTGTAATGTACTCTACTTCTAGTGATATATGTTTTGTCAAAGACCTCTTATGGTCAACTATTCCTCCAAACAGGACCTGCAGGCGAATCCTAAATGCTCCCTTCTCGTTGCTAGGGATCCTGAGGAAAGGAGTGAACTTGTGATCACTCTTCATGGTGATGCTGTTGCTGTGAGTTTCGTTTTATATCTCTAATTTCATTTGTGATATACTTTGTTAAGTGCACGATGTCTGTACTAGAGATTGAAGTCAATTAATTGTGCAGGTCTCTGAGAAAGATAAAGAAGCTGTACGTGCTACATATCTATCAAAGCATCCTAATGCCTTTTGGGTAATTTGTCTCTTGTGCTTTAAGTTCTATAGCTATTGAAACCATGGATGTACTCTGAATAAACCTTGAAACTGAAGGTCGACTTCGGCGATTTTCACTTCTTGCGCATTGAACCAAAAGTTGTAAGATATGTTTCAGGGGTTGCATCTGCTTTGTTAGGTTCTGGAGGTCAGTGTGTTTTTCCATACCCTCTGTTCTCCTTGGATCTACTTAAGTATATCTTCTTTCTCTGCTGCTATTTCATTTATGGTAATCCCCTTGTTCTTATGCTGTTTTCCTCCAGAGTTCCTCCCAGAGGAGTTCAAGGCTACAAAAGTTGACCCAATAGCAAGTTTTTCTAAACCTGTTGCGGTAAGGACAGCTGTTTATGGGTTTGTTCATCCTGAGTTATTATGGTTATTCAAAGTTGAGGTCTTTTCTAACGGGCATCTTCTTATTGCAGTCTCATATGAACAAAGATCATGCAGAAGATACAAAAGCGATTGTGCAACATTGGACTTCAATACCGGTGAGAGATATAAGAGATCAAATCCTTTATGAGATTTGATCTTTTCAAGGCCATTAGATTAAGAGTCCTGTTTCTTTAATAGATGTGTAATAAATTTATCAGTATATGCTAGTCTATTTACCTAGAAAGAATGGTTGGCTGATCCGTTCCCCAGGTGGATTCTGCTTACATTCTGGATTTAGATAGCTTGGGATTCACTGTCAAGGTATACATCCACTGCCTTCCTCATACTGCCGGAGTTGTGTATCTTAATTATCACTAATAAAACGACATAATTCTTATTTCTTGTGTCATATTGTCCTTAAATTGAGCTTTCCAAGACTTGGAATATTGAGATCATCTGCTTTGATACATTTACTTGGATATATTTCATTGTAATCTCAGGCAACTATTCAAGGAAGTAATATCAAGCTAAGGGTTCCTTTCCCTCGCCGAGCTGAAGATAGAAAGTAAGTCCACATTCAGATATATGAAAATCATAGTTACTGTGAATGCTTTATTTGCTTGGCATGGCTTCTTATCCACGTTCTTGTATGAAAATCAAAAGTAGAGGAGGTTTAATCCGGTCCTGTTGCCACTTCCTTTCTACATTCTGGTGAAGTTGGACAGCTCCTCAAAGTCTTAACCGCTATATTTTGCTTCTGTCGAGTAGAAATAAATATACCATAAGAATTATCTTCATGCTATGCATAGTTGTAGTGTGGACAGATCACCTCCAATTACACGCTAGTTATACAACTATTGCCTCTTTAGTGTCAAGAAGACCCGCCACTGGAATTTTAATAGGGTTAATAACTAAAAAACTGTCTAAGGTTTACCCTATGTTAAAATTAGGTGTCTGAAGTTTGAAATGTTAAAATGAACCATCCTAAGTTATATTTTTGTTGAAATTTGGTGTCTCTACGCGTCTTTTCATCTCCATTCAATCATTTTTATCAACCCACTCACCCACTCATAATCCATCACTCACTACTTTTCACAAAATCGTCAAATTTCACCCAAAAATTGAACATTAAAAAAAAAGTTTCTAGAAAAGTGGTGTGGAGCTATTTTCCAAGGACAACAGAGTGAGATTTACTTGCGCGGATGTGGCCTACTTCTTAGGTGACGGTCGCGGCAAGATGACGAGAAGGGAGTGTGTATGGAAGTTCGAATTAGGCAGACGGTTTCATAGGAATTGACTTCTCTAAAGTAATTACACCGAGACACCACATTTTAACAAATTTGAAACCTTAGACACTAGAATTTACATTTAAAACTTCAGACACCTAATTTTAACATAGGGTAAACGTTGGGTAGTTTTTTGGTTATTAACCCATTTTAATATCAAGGTATAATTGGTTGTGTTGTTTCTCAGGGATGTGAAGAATCTCATAGTGGAAATGCTTCAAGCTGCACGGAATTAACTCAAAACCTGATGAAGAAGAAGATGATGTGAGGCAAGGTCATGGTAGGGCTCTGTACGAACCCGTTTATTCATTTTCACATCCTATGAAAATGTTATCATCGACTTGTGTTGAGCTTCAGCTCTACTGCTGAATAATGTTATTGGTGGCCATAATGGTTGCTAGATTTAAGCTGTTGTCTTTGATTCTGCTTCTGCATGCATCAGGTGGAGACAGCTGCCTTTGCTTGGACAGCATGATAACCATGGAAGCGATCAATTAGTTTGAACAAAAAAGATGCTGCTTATGACAGACAGTTGTGATTTTACATGGACATATCATTTGGCAGTTTGTAAAATGAGCCTTTTCACTTTCATATGAAGGGTAAATATAAATATACGATACATACACATTCGTGGCTATACTATCTGCAAGTGTTGATCTTGATTTGCCAATGTCACAAAACTAAGGAGATGAAGGACCCAAAAAATACAGAGACCGCAAGTAGTTAGTTACAGCATGAAAAACTTTATCCAGTTAACCATTCCTAACTTACAAGAACTTAAATACCAACTTACAAAAGTAACTATCTTAACTACCCCTTATTCAAATATCGATAAATGGTCCCATGTTCAAGGGGATAACTACAAAACATAAGTAACTGCCTTTCCAAATTTTACAACCGACAAACACACACTTCTTGAACACCAAGTACGATTGAACTGCAAGTAAACTTGTTGAAACTTTGTTTTCCGCCGCTGCTGTCTTTTCTTTGCTGCAATATGATCTTAATTCCATCTTCAGTCTTCTCCTTATATATCATCTCATATACGAACATTAATGCATGAATTTCAGTTTAAACCATAGACAAAACACCCAAATTTTTCATTCTTAGGTATTCAAAAGCTTCGATCTTCAAAGGAGGTGAAAATATATTTTATATGGGTTAAGAACACAGGAAGAGCCTGAATTTTGGTCCATGTTGACGGGAGAGGTCTGAATGTTCAAATGTTAATATTAAGGGTCTGAATTTTCAACTTTGTTGATATAAGTGGTCTCCGTCAATTTTTGTCATTAAAAATAACGGAATTTGCTCACATTCTTGGCATGTGACCGAAAATAAACTGAAATCCCGAAAATGCCCTCCGACCAAAGTGTGCCCCTCACATGCTTGACCTGAAAAGACGAAATTGCCCTTAAAGTCACCACGGCTCCGGCAATCGCTACCCGGTTCCGGCGACCACCACCCCAGCTCCGGCGACCACCACCCAACTCCGGCGACCTCCACCACGGCTCCGGTTGGGCCCAAATCGGAGCTACCGGCACCGATTGGACCGATCGGAGCCAAAAAAGCTCCGATCGGAGACAAAAAAAAAGCTCTGATCGAAGCCACAAAGCTCCGATCGAGCCAATCGGGGCCGGTAGCTCCGATTTGGGCCCAACCGGAGCCGTGGTGGCGGTCGCCGGAGTTTGGGGTGGTCACCGGAGCTGGGGTGATGGTCGCCGGAGCCGGGTGGTGGTCGCCGGTGTTGGGGTGGCGGTGGTCGGAGCCGTGGTGGCTTTAAGGGCATAATTAGTGGGCAGGGGTATTTTAGACATTTCATATTTCATTAATTAAATTGCTAAATTGTTACAATATTTGCAAATGGGTAATTCCGACATTTCACGTGGTTCTGTTAAATTTAACAGAAAATTTGGACGGAAAACCGAAAAACAACAATCGTGATAATTCAGACCCTTAATATCAACATTTGAACATTCAGACCTCTTCCGTCAACATGAGTCATTATTCAGGCCCTTCTTGTGTTTTTAACCCTATATATATATATATATGTATATTAATTCCATCACTTTTGCATAGAAACATCTATTCCATTGCACAAATTATGCAAATAATGGTACCTAATATCAATATGCTTGAATCAATGGTACTTGAATCAATATTTTTTCTAACTCAAAAATTATGCTTTTGCATACGTTGTTGCTGCTGTGCAGCCTGTCACAAGGGCTTATTTTTCGCCTAAGTACAACACTTGTTGGCGTGACTCTCTTACAAATCACTAGCCTTTACACGAATTCAACGCAGCAAACAGGTTTCCGAAACAATCAAAACTCGAACAAGAACTCCAAAACGCAGCAAGAAACTCCAAAAAGAAAGGATAACACGCAGCAAAATATAAAGCAATGAACAACCAAACACTTACTGATTTAACACCGCCCTTTATTCATCAATAGAAGGCTCAACGCCTGAATTACACCCACACAACTTAGACGCTCACAACACTCTTCAGCTTTACCACAGTTGGGTGTGCAAAAACTAATTACAACACAAGGGACACTCCCCTTTATATAGATTTTCGGATTTCCTAGCTGCCCTAGGTAAAACCTATCTAAATCTATATATATCTAGATCCTATCTTCCTAGCTAAGATATATTTAGCCATATATATCTATATCTAGTTTACAACACACACACACACACATATATATAAATCATCCATTGGCACCACCAGGAACTCGATCGGGCCACACCAGTTTCAAATCTTCGCTTGGATACGCACCATGCCCTTCGCCGCAATGCTTTCCTTCACCGCTTTGACACACCCTGAGTACTTAGTGACCTTGAATCCTAGATTCGCGCATGCTTTGTCCGAACATAGAGAATGTGTCGATCCAGTATCCAACATCATCATCGCATCCTTTCCGTCTAGACAAGCTTTAACATGGAATAAAAAAGAAGTTCTCTTTACCTTGCTAGTCACCATTGCTCCTAGCACTTGCATTAGAGCAATCCGGGTAACCACCTCTTCCTCATCATCCACGTATCATTGGTCTTCCTTATTGCGCTCAACTTCTCTTTACCCGTTCGAGGACAAACACGAGCTTTGTGCGGCCTGATGGATATACGCCCAATTTGAACCCGTTGACTTCCAAACCGTTGTATTTTTATCATCCCATTAACATTTGTAAATCGAAACTTCAAACCCGAACATTTTGCGAAAACATCAACGGCTCGGACGAGGCCGGAGCGCTCGTCCGGCCGAGGCGAACTCACCTAGGTGAGGTTGGGTGGCCACACCCGACCTCCTCTAGGAGAGATCGGGTCAGCCAACCCGATCTCTCCTAGGGGAGAACGGGTGGACCAACCCGATCTCTCCTAGGAGAGATCGGGTCGGCCAACCCGATCTCTCCTAGGAGGGATGGGGTTGGCCAACCCCATCCTCCCTAGGAGGGGTTGGGTGCCCTCACCCAACCCCTACCCTTGGGGGTCGGATTTCTCCTCCCCCCAAGGGTCCCGGCACCATTTTCGGACTCCCACACTTGGTTCACTCCGCCTACCTTCTCCGTATCTTAAGGTCTTAATATTGCGCTTAAAGGTTCATTAATTGTGTTTAAAGGTTAACGATGTCATTAAGCCACCTTAATAACATCGTTGCCTATAAATACCCCACCTTCACAACTCATAAGGGGATCTTGACAATTTGGATTATTTTGCTCTGACATCTCTCTAGTTTATCTCTCTAAAAACAATACTGACTTAGGCATCGGAGAGGGTTCACCAGGCACCACCCCCCCCCCCCCCCCCCCTCTCTGTGTCTGGTATTGCCCCTTCTGCAGGAAGGAAGGAAGGACGCAAGACAAAGCAGAGCAACCCGAGAGCATCAGATCATCCACATCTCCAGTGAGGAACGGGATTTGAGCCGATCATCCATTGACCCAGATCTCGGAACCTAACACTTGGCGCCGTCTGTGGGCTTCGGACAGAAAGCCTAATTATCACCAGCTAGATGGCAGGCGTATATGTCATTCATGGGGGTTATGGAGCTGGAGGAGAGTCAGCGAATGCCAGAGAAGCATATATGGCAGAGTTAGGGGACCCTAAGCCAAAGGAAGAACAAGCAGAAGGAAAGAGAGAAGACATAATAGAATTTTCAAGAAGAGACATGGAGCATGTGTTACCAGACAACAAAGATGCCCTGGTCATAACAATGAAGATCACTGATATGGACATTGGAAGAATCCTAGTAGACAGTGGAAGCTCACCCAACATCATTAGCAAGAAAGTCCTCAACATACTAGGAGTAAGGCCAAGTAGCATAAAACAGGTTCACTCCCCCTTGGTGGGATTTTCAGGAAAGCCAACATACCCACTGGGGGCAGTCACACTACCTGTGACACTGGGTACAGGCCAGAGGCAGCTAAAGATTGATGTCCCATTCTTCATCACAGAAGAAATGGAGGAGTACAATGGGGTCCTGGGTACCACTACAATCAACAAGTGGGGTATGGTACCATCAACACTACATCAGAAAATGAAATTCCCCACATGCCAAGGAATAGGGGAAGTAAAGGGTAACCAGAAGGTAGCAAGGAAATGTGCAAGGATTGCACTAGGCAAGAGGAAGAAAACAAGAGAAGTCCTACTAGTAGACGAGGACCCAAGAGAAGATCATGGAAGACCAGCCCCCATGGAGGAACTAAAAGAGATACTCATAGAAGAACCCGATAGGAAGGCCAAAATCGGGACTGCCTTATCTCAGGAAGAGGAAAACCACTTAGTAGCTTTACTAAGGGAATACAAGGATCTGTTCGCCTGGTCACCAAGCGATATGCCAGGAATATCAGAAGAAGTGATCTCACACAAGCTCAATATAGACGCGGCAACGCGACCAACAACACAGAAGGTGAGACCAATGGGAGGAAGCAAAAAGATAGCTATCCAAGAAGAAGTAGAAAAGCTACTAAAGGCAAAGTTCATCAAGGAAATCAGATTCCAGACATGGGTGGCAAACCCAGTACTGGTAAAGAAGCCGGGGGGAAGTTGGAGAATGTGTATCGACTATCGTGACCTAAACAAAGCATGCCCAAAGGACTCATATCCGCTACCAAGAATAGATCAGTTAGTGGATGCAACATCAGGTCACCAACTAATGAGCTTCATGGATGCATACTCAGGATACAACTAGATAAAAATGGCCCCCGAGGACGCCCCTCACACAGCATTCTATGCTGATAGCGAGATATACCATTACACGGTGATGCCTTTCGGACTCATAAATGCTGGAGCAACATATCAAAGAATGGTCAACAAAATCTTTGGGGACATGATAGGGAAGACAATGGAGGCATATGTGGACGATATGATAGTTAAATCCAAAGAGAAGAAGGACCATGTGGAGAACCTTCGCTCAACATTCGAGAGGATGAGGCAGTACCAAGTCCGTCTAAATCCGAAAAAATGCGCATTTGGGGTGCAATCAGGGAAATTTTTAGGCTTCATGGTAAGCCAGCGAGGCATAGAGGTAAACCCCGAAAAACTTCAAGCAATTGAAGAAATGCAGTCACCTACGAAGCACAAAGAGGTTCAACGACTGAACGGGAGGTTGGCAGCCCTTAACAGATTCCTATCCAAAATAAGAGACAAGGCATTACCCTTCTTTGAGGTACTAAGGGCAAACAAGAAATTCGAATGGACACCGAGATGTGAGGAAGCCTTCCAGCAACTCAAGCAACACCTAAAAACACTACCGCCCCTAGCAAAGCCTACACCAGGGGAGCCCCTCTACCTCTACATCTCCGTGAGCAATGTGGCAGTAAGCTCAGTGCTAATTAAAGAAGAAAACGCTGCACAATTGCCGGTATACTTCGTAAGCAAAACATTGGCAAAGTATGAGATCAACTACTTGCCAATAGAAAAGTACCTCTATGCACTAATTATATCAGCAAGAAAGTTGAGACCGTATTTTCATGGGCATGAAGTAACAGTCCTCACAGACCAACCATTGAAGCACCTCCTACAAAGACCAGACACATCGGGAAGATTGACCAAGTGGGCAATCGAGCTAAGTGAGTTTCGTATTCATTTTGCTCCAAGAACAGCCATAAAGGGACAGGCTCTAGCAGATTTTATTGCCGAATTCACCGGAATTAATCCAGACGAAGACTTGGGAGAAGCCAAAACTACAAGCGAGGTAAGCAGTAGTCAGGAGAAACAACCAGAAGAATTATGGGAGATGCATACTGATGGGTCATCCAACGGAGGAGGTTCAGGTGCAGGCCTCTTACTATACCCACCAAACAGCGATACACCTATGCGCTATGCCATGGCACTCACCTTTAAGGCAACAAACAATGAGGCTGAGTACGAAGCACTAATAACTGGCCTGAGAATAGCCAAAGGAGTAGGGGCAAAAAATCTAAGAGTCAAGTGTGATTCTCAACTAGTTGTCAATCAAGTGAAAGGAATCTACACTGCAAAGTCCGAAAACATGCAGAAATACTTGCAGCAAGCCAGGGACCTAATAAAGAGCTTCCAAAGCTTCGACATTGAGTCAGTCCCAAGAGAACAAAACCAAGAGGCAGACGCCTTAAGCAAACTAGCCCTAGGGGTAGAAGCAGGCAAAGAGGTTCACTTTGTAGAACAAAGAATGCAATCAGTGATAGAACAAATGGAGGTTCTAGTAATAGATGAAGCAGAAGCCTGGATGACCCCAATGCGTCAATACATCATGGAAGGAAAGCTCCCAAAGGATAAGGTGGAGGCATTCAAGATTGAAAGGATGGCTAGGAATTACGCAGTGATGGACAATTAACTCTACAAGAAGGGGTACTCCACACCTTTCCTCAAATGCATAACATACCCAGAAACAGAAAGAGTGCTTGCAGAACTCCATGAGGGAGACGCGGGGTGCCATGAGGGAGCGCGGTCAATAAGCCGAAAGGTTTACAACCTAGGATACTATTGGCCATCAATGAGCAAAGAAGTAGCAGACTTGGTACAAAAATGTGATCACTGCCAAAGGTACTCTAGAAATATAACAGCCCCAGCAGCAAAGCTAAGCTCCATCTCGGGAGCCTGGCCATTCGCACAATGGGGGATTGATCTGATAGGCCCCCTACCAAGAACAAAAGGTCAGAAGACTTGCATAATCGTAGCAATAGACTACTTCTCCAAGTGGATAGAAGCAAAGGCAATGGGGAAGACAACAGACGATCAAGTCGTCAACTTCATTCAATCTCACATTGTTTCGAGGTACGGGGTGCCAAAAGCAATAATAAGTGACAATGGACCACAGTTTAAGAGCAAGAAACTGCAGTGGTATTGCGAAAGACTGAATATAGACCACCGTTTCGCATCAGTAAAGCACCCTCAGACAAACGGACAGGTAGAGTCAGCAAACAAAATAGTGCTAGATGGCCTAAAGAAACGACTCCACGCTACCAAGGGAAGTTGGGTAGATGAGCTGGAAAATGTCCTATGGGCAGTGCGGACAACACCAAAGATATCCACAGGAGAAACGCCATTTGGCCTAGTATACGGGACCGAAGCGGTAGCGCCAGCAGAAATGGCAGTGTCATCCCTAAGAACCACGTACTTTGAAGAGCATGAGAACAACAAAGCAAGGCTTCTAGACTTAGACATGGTGGAGGATAAAAGATGGAATTCAGAAGAAGCACAAGCACGGATGCGCCTTGTGTCAGCAAGATATTACAACCGCCAAGTCAAGGAAAGACAATTCCACGTAGGAGAACTGGTGCTCAGAAAGAACGAATTCTCACACCTAGACCAAGTCAGAAAGTTATCTCCAAAGTGGGAAGGACCATAAAAGATAGAGTCGGTTCCCTACGTAAATGCTTACCGCCTCGAGGATGGGGAGGGGTATATCTCCACAAACACCTTCAGTGGGGAGCACCTAAAGAAGTACTACGTCTAAGAAGAAAACACAAGCAAAAGACCATATCCTTAGTTTCATATTCAGCACTTTGAATGTTCAAGCTTTCCAAGTTTTTAAAACAACTTTTGAGAAGGAGAACTCACGAAGTCCCTCCAACTCTACAACTACCTTTATTTTCCTCCAAAGGGTGTCTTGACCCACCCAAGGCACTCCACATGTACAGAAAACACGAACACTCTTAAGAGAGCAAATTTTCCTTCAAAGGCACTTTCCAATGAATGTGATGATATAATCATGATGTTATCCTTACACAGATATGACTTCAAGTCAACAACAGTCTCGACGCCCCCAAGAGCGTATCTTGAGAGTAGTATTCATACTACGACCTTCGACGCCCCCAAGAGCGTATCTTGAGAGTAGTATCCATACTACGACCCTCGACGCCCCCAAGAGCGTATCTTGAGAGTAGTATTCATACTACGACCCTCGACGCCCCCAAGAGCGTATCTTGAGAGTGGTTTCCAAAAACCACGAACTTCGACGCCCCCAAGAGCGTATCTTGAGAGTAGTGTTCATACTACGAACTTCGACGCCCCCAAGAGCGTATCTTGAGAGTAGTTATTACACTACGACCTTCGACGCACCAAGAGCGTATCTTGAGAGTGGTTTCCAAAAACTACGAATTTCGACGCCCCCAGGAGCGTATCTTGAGGTAGATTTGCAACCTACCAGATTCGACGCCACCAAGAGCGTATCTTGAGGTAGAAAAAACACTACCAGATTCGACGCCCCCAAGAGCGTATCTTGAGGTAGATTTCAAACTACCAGCTTCGACGCACACCAGGAGCGTATCTTTGGTCTAACCTGAGCCCTTCAGGAGCCTATCCTGTGAAACGTTAAGCGCCCTCCGAGAGCCTGTCTCGTGAACAGTTTTCGACGCTAACCAGGAGCGTATCTTTGGTCTAATCTGCGCCCTCCAGGAGCCTATCCTGTGAAACGTTAAGCGCACTCCGGGAGCCTGTCTCGCGAACAGTTTCGACGCCAACCAAGAGCGTATCTTTGGTTTAACCTGTGCCCTCCGGGAGCCTATCCTGTGAAACGTTAAGCGCCCTCCGGGAGCCTGTCTCGTGAACAGTTCTCAACACCAACCAAGAGTATATCTCTGGCCTAACCTGTGCCCTCCGGGAGCCTATCCTGTGAAACGTTAAGTGCCCTCCGAGAGCCTGTCTCACGAATAGTTTCGACGCCAACCAAGAGCGTATCTTTGGTTTAACCTGTGCCCTCCGGGAGCCTATCCTGAGAAACGTTAAGTGCCCTCCGAGAGCCTGTCTCGTGATCAGATTTGACGCCCACCAAGAGCGTATCTTTGGTCTAACAGTACCATACATACCATGTAAAGGGTATCTTAAGAGATCATTGCACCATGCTCAGAAGGATCCAATGAGAAAATAATCTCAAGGTAAGGTCATATGGAGAACACATAATGTTTTTTCTTGATGAAATAGCAGGTATGACATGAAGGAAAACACGAAAGAAGGATAAATAAAGGAGACACACCAAGGGAAGGGTCCATAACCAAAGAGCCATACACAAGGCACAGGGAGATATCATGAGAAGAGATATAAGCACACGGCCATGTATACAACGAGTAGAGACAAGTGTATCAAACAAAGATGGCAACACTAAGAAAGGTGGAGTTTTAAACTCTAAAAGACAACCACAACTCACAAACACACGAAACCACTACAAGAAATAGAGGTACTATTCCTTCATCTTCGCAATATGCTTGATAGCAAAGTCTGACAAATCACCAAGTCGAGAGAAAGGAAAGTCAGGAGCAATCACGTAAATACGTTCGACAATCTCCTTCAAAGAAATACGTTTCGCCACAGAGCAGCGAACGTCGATAGCAGCCTGATAAGCGGAGGAAGCCTTATACTCAGCAATGGCACACTCCTTCGCTTCCATACGAAACATTTCCTCCAGAGAGCCTAACTCAGCAGCCCGGAGTGCCTCATCACGATAAGACCTTTGTCTCAAGGCCTCAACCTCTTCATTGAGAAGAGCAAGGCGACCCTCCAAGTCTCGGCACCGCAAATCGGTAATGCGACTATGCTCCAAAAAGCTAATAAGCTTGGAGTTAAGGGAGACACAAACGTCCTCGTACACCTTTCTCTCCTCAGCAAGATCAATAGCAAGGGAAGATAAATTAACAAGGTCGGCCATACCCTGCAACAAAAACAAAAGATAAGACGGATAACGCACGGAAAAGAAGTATGCTAAAGGATAAAACGGTTAACAACATTACAGGAGCATAGCGAGCCAACACATCACGAGCCAATTCATAAGTTGCCTCCGACCCTTTAGACGGGGACACGCGATCGGCAGGAGGAACAGCAGACTGTAGAACACGAACTCCAACCTCAGGAGTTTGCAAAGAAGATTGATTATCAAAACGAGCTCCACGCCCATAATAAGGCGCCCACTCAGACCCAACAATTTCATCAACAGGTGGGCGAGACAGCTCCTTCCGACTCAGACGCGGAAGACGAAGTCTACCTATAACAAAGCACAAAGTAAAAACCAATGTACACTAAAGAAACTCAGATGCTCAAGGACTCACCAAACAAGGAAGAAGGAAAAGATGGCTCCCGGACCTTCGATTGGGGGGCATCAATACAGAAAGAAGATGGCACCCTAACATCACCACTCTTACCTCCAACTAGAGGATACTTCCCCACACCATAGAAAACCGATCTTTTCGCAATCGAAGGTCCGGTCCCAGAATTAACTACCCCCACACGTACTGGCCTCTTACTCCTCATCAGTCGCCGGGGAGTTCTGCTGATCGAAAAAACACAAGTTTAGCCCAAGGAAAACAGGAAGCGAACAGTGGACAAAAGATACAAATTCATTTCCCTAAAATGATAGGTACAAAGCCAAAAGACAAGAATAGAAAGACGACAAGAGAAACCCCACCGGCCAAAAGGCAGAGACAGGGGGCAAGGGGGAGATAGTTATAACTCCCAGCATAAAGAAACCCCACCAGCCAACAGGCAGGGGCAGGGGGCAGGGGGAGATAGTCATAGCCCCCAGCATAGAGAGACCCCACCAGCCAACAGGCAGAGGCAGGGGGCAGGGGGAGATAGTTATAACCCCCAACATAGAGAGACCCCACCAGCCAACAGGCAGAGGCAGGGGGCAGGGGGAGATAGTTATAACCCCCAGCATAAGGAGACCCCACTAGCCAACAGGCAGAGGCAGGGAGGCAGGGGGAAATAGTCATAACCCCCAGCATAGAGAGACCCCACTGGACAACAGGCAGAGACAGGGGGCAAAAGGAGATATGAGGGCAAAAAGATGGAAAAAGGGCGAATCAAACAGGACTATATTACCATGAAGACATACAAATCAAGAACGAAACAAGTAAGGAAACGATTGAAGGAGAAGCGGGATTAAGTCCCTCAAGAGCAATGCTTACACAAAAAGAAAAAAATACGTACCTTAATGCGACGCGCGCCCCGAGAAGTAAGCCTGACCAGAAATCCCACCGTCAAAAAGAAAAGAAGAGAAAAGGACAACGAGAATGAGGTAATCACTTACCCTTTTATAGTACAAAGGATTAGGGTTTTTCTAAAGTCGCCAAATCGACACCGTTGATTTTTAGAAAGGAAAATTTCAAGGGACAGATTCAAAAACTAGTTCCCATTAACCACGGTTAAACTCACACTCACCATAGTTAACATCCCATAGGTTTATTTTCTAGTATCCCATACTTAGAAAAATTTTGAACCAAAATTGAAATTTTTTCTCCACTTAGGCAAATCCCGTCACGAAATTGAAGCATGGGTCGCTTAGGTGTATTCGTATTGTATTCCTAATACGAGTGTGAATTTTTTAAGTATACGCCGGTAGCAAAGATAGGTTTATTACTCCCACCTCAGACGGACGCGTGCTTAGGCACACGTCCGCGCTACTCTAACGTTTACAACTCCTCTATCTCATAAGGCAGGGGGCAGGGTCGGAGACACGCATCCATGGGTAAGCAAACACTCAGATGAAAGGTAAAACCCCGGTTTCAAATTGCGCGTATCATACCATCCTAAAATAGAGTCAATCAAGGGTTAGGCCATTGGTTGACTCGGGGGCATGTGATGGATATACGCCCAATTTGAACCCGTTGACTTCCAAACCGTTGTATTTTTATCATCCCATTAACATTTGTAAATCGAAACTTCAAACCCGAACACTTTGCGAAAACATCAACGGCTCGGACGAGGCCGGAGCGCTCGTCCGGCCGAGGCGAACTCACCTAGGTGAGGTTGGGTGGCCACACCCGACCTCCCCTAGGAGAGATCGGGTCAGCCAACCCGATCTCTCCTAGGGGAGATCGGGTGGACCAACCCGATCTCTCCTAGGGGAGATCGGGTGGACCAACCCGATCTCTCCTAGGAGAGATCGGGTCGGCCAACCCGATCTCTCCTAGGAGGGATGGGGTTGGCCAACCCCATCCTCCCTAGGAGGGGTTGGGTGCCCTCACCCAACCCCTACCCTTGGGGGTCGGATTTCTCCTCCCCCAAAGGGTCCCGGCACCATTTTCGGACTCCCACACTCGGTTCACTCCGCCTACCTTCTCCGTATCTTAAGGTCTTAATATTGCGCTTAAAGGTTCATTAATTGTGTTTAAAGGTTAACGATGTCATTAAGCCACCTTAATAACATCGTTGCCTATAAATACCCCACCTTCACAACTCATAAGGGGATCTTGACAATTTGGATTATTTTGCTCTGACATCTCTCTAGTTTATCTCTCTAAAAACAACACTGACTTAGGCATCGGAGAGGGTTCACCAGGCACCACCCCCCCCCCCCCCTCTCCGTGTCTGGTATTGCCCCTTCTGCAGGAAGGAAGGAAGGACGCAAGACAAAGCAGAGCAACCCGAGAGCATCACATCATCCACATCTCCAGTGAGGAACGGGATTTGAGCCGATCATCCATTGACCCAGATCTCGGAACCTAACACGGCCCGTCACAAATAAAGTATCCGTGGTGGGTTTTTGGATCCTTCCACTCTGTCATCGTCGAGTCGCTTTCGTCCGGCATCACTTGTTTTGATTGGGGTCTGAATACCCCGTTCCATTTTTCACGAGGGTTGGACGCTCTCTGCTCCTTACCATCGCGACTAGAACCTTCTGTTTGGTTTAAGGCTCGAAGTTCGATCAATCCGTCTGCAGCGATTATCGCACTCTTCAAGTCCTTAGCTCCTCTTCGCTGTAATTCCACTTGGGCCCAATTCTGCAATCCTCTCATGAAGTGAAAGAGTTTTTCTTCCTCAGCCATACTCGGAATCGCTGTCATGATTACTGAAAATTGCTCGATATAATAGTGGACTGAACCTGTCTGACTTAGGTTGAACAACTTATCCCTGGCCACCCATGTGTTATTGTTCGGCATGTATCGAGCTTTTAGCTCAGTCTTCAGTTCTTCCCAAGTAAACGCAAGTTGTCCATCATTCTGCTCACACGATGCTCGCCACCACGCTATAGCATCGGCTTCAAAGTACGTCGTCGCACAACACACTTGTCTGGACCTAGGAATATCAGCATCCTCGAAGTATTGCTCCATCCGCCAGATAAAGTCTTATAGGGTTTCGGTATCTCGGACCCCCAAGAAGGGTTTTGGCTCACGAACTTTAACTTATGTTGTGCACCCTCCAGCATTACTTGACACGTTGTTCTTGATGTAGTTCAGCTCTGCACGGGCATAATCTGAAAGCTTCCAGATTTTCCGCACTGATCACTTGATCTACCATCCTTGCTTCGACATTGGCCAACCGCGGCTCTAATTATTAGGACTTATCGTAGAGGTGGACCAACACTTCCAACGCATACCTCGTCGAGGCAGACTCCTCAGCTCCTTCCACGACAATTTCTCTGATCTTGGAAAGGGTTTCATCGAGCACCATCTCGATCCTTTGCAAGAAGCTCGTTAGATCTCAACTCGTTCAATTGCAGCTCTGATACCACTGTCACAATGGCTTTTTTAGGGCTTATTTTTCGCCTAATTACAACACTTGCTGGCGTGACTCTCTTGCAAGTCACCAGCCTTCACACGAATCCAACGCACGGGTCTGCGGAACAATCAAAACTCAAACTCCAAAACGCAGCAAGAAACTCCAAGAAGAAAGGATAACACGCAACAAAATATAAATCAATGAACAACCAAACACTTACTGATTTAACACCGCCCTTTATTCATCAATAGAAGGCTCATTGCCTGAATTACACCCATGCAATTTAGACGCTCACAACACTCTTCGGCTTTGCCACAGTTGGGTGTGCAAAAACTGATTACAACACAAGGGACACTCCCCTTTATATAGATTTTCAGATTTTGCCCTAGGTAAAACCTATCTAAATTTATATATATCTAGATCCTATCTTCCTAGCTAAGATATATTTATCCATATATATCTATATCTAGTTTACAACACACACACACATATATATAAATCATCCATTGGCACCACCAGGAACTCGATCGGGCCACACCAGTTTCAAATCTTCGCTTGGATACGCACCATGCCCTTCGCCGCAATGCTTTCCTTCACCGCTTTGACACACCCTGAGTACTTAGTGACCTTGAATCCTAGATTCGCGCACGCTTTGTCCGAACATAGAGAATGTGTCGATCCAGTATCCAACATCATCATCGCATCCTTTCCGTCTAGACAAGCTTTAACATGGAATAAAAAAGAAGTTCTCTTTACCTTGCTAGTCACCATTGCTCCTAGCACTTGCATTAGAGCAATCCGGGTAACCACCTCTTCCTCATCATCCACGTATCATTGGTCTTCCTTATTGCGCTCAACTTCTCTTTACCCGTTCAAGGACAGTTACGAGCTTTGCGCGGCCCGTCACAAATAAAGTATCCGTGGTGGGTTTTTGGATCCTTCCACTCTGTCATCGTCGAGTCGCCTTCGTCCGGCATCACTTGTTTTGATTGGGGCCTGAATACCCCGTTCCATTTTTCACGAGGGTTGGACGCTCTCTGCTCCTTACCATCGCGACTAGAACCTTCTGTTTGGTTTAAGGCTCGAAGTTCGATCAATCCGTCTGCAGCGATTATCGCACTCTTCAAGTCCTTAGCTCCTCGTCGCTGTAATTCCACTTGGGCCCAATTATGCAATCCTCTCATGAAGTGAAAGAGTTTGTCTTCCTCAGCCATACTCGGAATCGCTGTCATGATTACTGAAAATTGCTCGATTTAATAGTGGACTGAACCTGTCTGACTTAGGTTGAACAACTTATCCCTGGCCACCCATGTGTTATTGTTCGGCATGTATCGAGCTTTTAGCTCCGTCTTCAGTTCTTCCCAAGTAAACGCAAGTTTTCCATCATTCTGCTCACACGATGCTCGCCACCACGCTATAGCATCGGCTTCAAAGTACGCCGTCGCACAACACACTTGTCTGGACCTAGGAATATCAGCATCCTCGAAGTATTGCTCCATCCGCCAGATAAAGTCTTATAGGGTTTCGGTATCTCGGACCCCCAAGAAGGGTTTTGGCTCACGGACTTTAACTTATGTTGTGCACCCTCCAGCATTACTTGACACGTTGTTCTTGATGTAGTTCAGCTCTGCACGGGCATAATCTGAAAGCTTCCAGATTTTCCGCACTGATCACTTGATCTACCATCCTTGCTTCGACATTGGCCAACCGCGGCTCTAATTATTAGGACTTATCGTAGAGGTGGACCAACACTTCCAACGCATACCTCGTCGAGGCAGACTCCTCAGCTCTTTCCACGACAATTTCTCTGATCTTGGCAAGGGTTTCATCAAGCACCATCTCGATCCTTTGCAAGAAGCTCGTTAGATCTCAACTCGTTCAATTGCAGCTCTGATACCACTGTCACAATGGGTTTTTTAGGGCTTATTTTCAGCCTAAGTACAACACTTGCTGGCGTGACTCTCTTGCAAATCACCAGCCTTCACACGAATCCAACGCACGGGTCTACGGGACAATCAAAACTCGAACTCCAAAACGCAGCAAGAAACTCCAAGAAGAAAGGATAACACGCAACAAAATATAAATCAATGAACAACCAAACACTTACTGATTTAACACCGCCCTTTATTCATCAATAGAAGGCTCATCGCCTGAATTACACCCATACAATTTAGACGCTCACAACACTCTTCGGCTTTGCCACAGTTGGGTGTGCAAAAACTGATTACAACACAAGGGACACTCCCCTTTATATAGATTTTCAGATTTTGCCCTAGGTAAAACCTATCTAAGTTTATATATATCTAGATCCTATCTCCCTAGCTTGGACTTGTTCCTAACTGATTATGGATTTTGCAATCTTCAATGGGCCAATTCAGTCTTTTCTGGACGCTGCACTTGCTGAGAATGGACTGAGCATGGCTTGAGCATGGACTGAGCACGGGATAGAGCGTGGTCTGAGCACTAGACAGAGCATTGACGAGCACGGGACATAGCATGTTGCTGGCAGCTCGCCTGGAAGCATGTTGAGCACGGGCAAACACTTACCAGGCACAAGGAAAGCTCGGGGCAGGCACAAGTTAAGCATGGGACAAGCACAAGTAAAGCACGAACAAGCAAGTACGGGACAAGCAACATCCAAGCACGGGACAAGCAACATCCAAGCACGGGACAAACACACACAATGAACGGGACAAGCACTTGGGCAGGTACGAGACATTCACTTCGCAGGTACGGTACAAGCACTTGGCAGGTACGGGAAATCTCGGGATTGACACGGGACACACTTGATGGACGCGGGACAATTCTTGACCACTGATCGATTCCCATCAACTACACATTGCTGCAAATTATTCCAAATAACCCAAAACACGTTGCACACCGCTACGATTCACCATTTTTACCTTTCATACGCTTGTTGGGCTTGGGAAGCACGTGTATCATGACCAAATTCGTGATTCCCAACAAGTCAGACTTTAGGGGTCTGACACAGCCTTTGTTTCTGTTTCTGTTTTTTATTTTTATTATTTTTTTTAATATATATATAAAGCCAAGAGAAAATGTATCCACTAGTGTGATACGAATCCGATTATGGTTAAAAATTTATAAACAGTCTGTATATTGACCCATGTTGAAGCTTGGTGTCTGAAGTTTAAAATGTTAATATGGAGTGTCTGAGGTTTCAACTTTGTTGAAATTTCAATTTCCGTCCAAATTTTATGTCAAATTTAACAGAACCACATGAAATGTCATAATTACCCCTTTGTAATATTTTAAACAATTTAACAGTTTAATTAATGGAAGATGAAATGACTAAAATACCCTTGTTCACAAATTAAAACATACATGTGCAAGAGTCACGTGGATTCAAATTAGAAGAAAGAAGAGGGAGGAGTTTCCAGGAACTGTGAGGAAGGAAAGAAGAGAAATAAGTTTAAGGAAATAAATTAGGGTTCTTGAAAAAATCAGGGTTCTTGAGGTTGATGAGGGAGATTGGGTCGTCTTCGTCCGAATCGAGCCGATGGAGCCGCACGAATTTGCGTCGGAATGTAGGTTGCTTCACGGGTGAGGTGGTTTACTGTTAATGTGGCGTCACTGCAGTGGTGAGAACTTCGTGAACATCTGGAATTTTTGGTCGGGGATTCTACGGGTGCCCGTTTTACAATGTAAGCTTTTCTAATTGGGGCTGGGTGTAGTTGAAATATGTGAATTATGGCCTATTACGATGAACTTGTCCTTAATTACTGTAAAATTCTTCATTTAGGGTTAAATTGAGATAATTTGCTGTTCAATAGTACCCTAGCCCTAAATTTTCGAACATTATATTCTGTTTTAATGCAATTTTGATGAATTGAATTTGAATGATGTTTAAAATATAAGTAATTGTTGTTGAACGGTGTTGTTTAATTTGACTGTTCTGTGGTTTCTTCTTGCGGTATGGGAGGAAGGGCAAAGATTGTGCATTTTTTCGAATGGGTTCAAGAAGGAATGTGTTCCCACTCAAGTAGGTGGCTATTATGGCAAAGAGAAAGTTTTCTAAAGCGGAAACAAAACTAAACCGACTTGAGAGAATGTATCGTATTGTAATCGTTTGCTTATGTATTGCAGTGATAGGCTATGCAATTAAAAAATCGTATCTAACACGTAAAATCGTACATTTTTACGATTATACCGTCTAATTCGAGTTGAATCGTAGGTAAAGTCAAAATTTAATAGACACGGCTGGAAACATACGTGTCAAAACGTACAAACGTATGTATCTGTCAATTTCACCGTTTCTAATTCTGAAGTTTGTTCGGTCCTAAAATCCAAACCGTGCTTTACTAATTTCTAGACCTAGTTAATCAGAATAAAGTCAATTAAAAACTATTATTTTAATTAATCAATTAAATACTTAAATTTGGCATAAAAAGACATTAAAATCTTCTTAATCTTAACACAAACACTTAATTAACTTAACTTATGTAACTTTCGGCAAAAAAAAAACCTTAATATATATAACTTTGTAAATAATTAATTATATGTATATATAATTTATAAAATATATATATATATATTTTATCAAAATAATCTATAAATATATAGTTAACTAATGACTAATTCGTTTGTTGTACATTAATTTTTTAAAATCAGTATATTAAAAATGATATTATATACAAATTATTATGATTTATTTGTTGATGTAATATACGTAAATTATACTTATACGATACTTTTTACTTCTATTTTCCCATACAAAAATTGTTCGTAAATAAGAGCATTGTATAAAAAAATATGAATATTTAATTCGATATTTAAGATTAGATAACATATTATAGTAAATAAAACTAAATAAGTATATTTATAGACAATAAATTATATAATATTATTTGTGGACATGCTTAATTTTTTTTTGCCAAACACGAACACAAAAAATACACATACATATATATATTTGCATATTATAAGGTTATTTTCACGTGTTTCATAAAAATGTATGTTTCTACTACTCGAGTTTACGACTCGATTTTAACATCCATTTTCCGTCTTTATGTAGACACTCGTATGTGACTACATAGACGATAGGTGCTCTATTTGTAGGAAAAATGTATCTCTAAGTGTAACAACTATTTTGTAGGTGACAATTGTAACTTTATGTGGCCTGTTTCTGTTGTTTGTTTTAGGTTTTGAACATTTGTAAGTTTTTTCAGGAACATGGTACGTATGAAGTATGAATGTTTGTTTGGAACTTTTATTATTGTTGATTTCAAGTGACTGAAAGTTTACAAATGTTGACATAAAATGTCTGCATTATTACTGACGTTGAGATAAAAGGTCTAGAAGTTCCATTGTTGTTGATTTTAGATGTATGAAATTTAAAAAATGTTGACATAAAATGTTTGCAGTCATTTATGATGCCATAAAAGGTCTGAAAGTTTAGTGTTGTTGTTCTTAGGCGTCTTAAAGTTGTAGACCACAAATGTATGGATTATTGCTTCATGTTGACATAGAAGGTCTGTAAATTCTATTGTTGTTTTTAGGTGTCTGAAAGTTTAAAATTGTAGACATCAAATGTCTGGAGTATTGTTTCATGTTAACATAGAAGGTCTGGAATTCTATTGTTGTTGTTTTAAGGTGTCTGAAAGTTTAAAATTGTAGACATCGAGTATTGCTTCATGGTGACAAAGAAGGTCTGGAAGTTCTATTGTTGTTGTTTTTAGGTGACTGGTCATTTAAATTTGTAGACATAAAATATCTGCATAATTGCTTTGTGTTGACATAGAAGGTATGGAATTTTAATTATTGTAGCTTATATGTTGTCTGAAAGTTTAACTTTGTTGACATAAGGGTCAGTTTGTTAACAGTGTCTGAAAAACGCATTTCAACTAACTTAAATATATAGCAACACAATATTTAATAAAGCTAGTAATATTAAACACATTCAAAATAGTTTGCCGTGATACTCCTTGTCACAACACATAGTTAGTCAACATGTGTCAATATGGAGTATCACATAAAATTAGATAGTTATGGGCAACCATCAAAAGGAGTTCCGACATCTCCAAAAATACATTCAAAATAACTTTAACCACTTCATCCAACCTACTTCCCTCATTCTTATCATCTCCTCGATCGCGTTCAGCTTCTCAGGGTTCACCTCGATTCCCCTCTGGCTCACCATAAAGCCCAGGAACTTCCCTGAGTGCACTCCGAAGGCACACTTGGTCGGGTTCAAGCGAACTTGATGAAGCTTCATCCGTTCAAACGTTGTGGCCAAGTTGTGAACATGATCCTTGGCCTGTCGGGACTTCACCAGCATATCGTCCACATAGGCCTCCATCGTTTTCCCCAGCATGTCCCCAAACAGCTTATTCACCATCCTCTGATAAGTTGCACCTGCATTGATCAATCCAAAGGGCATAACATCATAATGATAGATGTCGCTATCAGCATAGAAGGCGGTATGGGGGGCGTCCTCCTTGGACATCTTGATCTGATTGTAGCCAGAATAGGCATCCATAAAGCTCAGCAACTCATGACCCGATGTAGCATCCACCAGCTGGTCAATCCTCGGAGCGGATAGCAATCCTTCGGGCATGCCTTGTTCAGGTCGCGGAAATCGACACACATCCGCCACTTGCCATTGCTCTTCTTCACCAGGACTGTGTTGGCGACCTAGGTCTGGAATCGGAGCTCCTTAATGAATCCAGCATCGAGCAACCTGCCCACCTCTTGCTGGATCGCGATTTTATTGTCGGCACCCATCGGGCGCCTTCTCTGTGTAATCGGCTTAATCGCGGGATCAATCTTCAGCTCGTGAGTAATCACATCGGGGCTGATTCCTGGAATTCCTTCAACAGATCGATCAATTCTCGGGCCGTCTCCTCGGTCAGAGCGGACCCGATTTTCACCTTCCTCTGAGGTCCATCAATCTCGACCTCCTTCAAATCTTCCATCGGGGCGGGACGCCCAAACTCCTCTCGGGGATCAGTGTCATTCTGGAAAACAGTCATAGCCTCCCGATTCCTCCATCGGGTGGCATTGACATAGCACCTCCTGGAAGCTATCTGATCGCCCTGGACCTCCCCGATTCCGTGGTCAGTCGGGAACTTCAGCTTCTGATGGACAGTTGACGCAACTGCCCCCAGCGGGTTGATGGTAGTCCTCCCGATGATGGCATTGTAGGTCCCCGCAGACTCGACCACCACGAACTCTACGTTCCTCTTCTCCGACTTCCAACCACTTCCGAACTCGACCGGTAAGGTAATCATCCCGACCGGGTAAGAGGTAGAGCCAGAAAATCCGACCATCGGGAAGTCCGCAGGCTTCAAGTCCTTCTTGGTTTTCCCCATGGCCTGCAGTGCGTCCATGAACAAAATGTCGGAGAAGCTCCCTCAATCTATCAATATTCGCTTCATCTCGTACCCATCCACATTCAGGGTCACGACCAAAGCATCATCGTGCGGGGTCTCCACACCTATCAGGTCCTCTGCTGAGAAGGGAATCACCATTTCTTCTTTCGGAGTCCAATTTCGGGCCATCTTGCCCAGCACCACAGCAACGGGAATCCGAGAAGCATAGACCTCCCGAGCCGCCGTGGTATCTCCTCCCGCAGCAAGTCCCCCATGAATCACATTAATGGTTCCCCGCTTCTCCTTGCGGG
This sequence comes from Clarkia xantiana subsp. parviflora, assembly GCA_036873135.1. Taxonomy (NCBI): domain Eukaryota; kingdom Viridiplantae; phylum Streptophyta; class Magnoliopsida; order Myrtales; family Onagraceae; genus Clarkia; species Clarkia xantiana. The sequence continues at coordinate 19,104,145 of JAPTYO010000001.1, forward strand.
CATTGGAAGACTCAGGTTTGTCCTTCTTCGGGGATCGACCGCGGGATCGGGAACGGGACCGCGATCGGGACCGGGAACGGGATCGGCCTCGTTGTCCAGCAACAAATTCCTTAAGCTTCCCCCTCTGGATCAGCTTCTCAATCTCCTTCTTCAACTCCCGACAATGGTTGGTGTCGTGACCGTTAGCCCGACATGAACTCTCCATCCTTCTTCGGGGGATACCTGGCGATACCCTGTCAGTCCATCACCGCCAACACAGCACTCATGGAACAAATGAGAGGGGTGTAGTGGTCCTCCCGCTTGTCCGACTTCGAGGAACGCTTGTCTTCCCTCCGATCGGGACGGCCTCGACCCCGACTGCTCTCGGGTTTATCTTTCCTCCTGCGATCGTCTGAGGGTTTGAACGACTGCTTCCCCTTGTTCGATTTTGGAGGATCGAGGTCTCTGGCGGCTATCTTCGACTCTTGGACGTCGATTTGCTGTTTCACCCTCTTCTGCAGCGCCTCCATGTTCCACACAGCCTTCTCAGCCACGCTGTGCATCAGGTCGGAACCATATGGTGCTGTCAGGTTCCGAATGAAGGTGCGGATGGTCTCTCCCTCCGACATCTCCTAATCAATCTCGGCCACGCTGGCAGTGTACCTTTGATAGTAATGCGCCAGCGACTCGTCGGGCCTCTGTACCACTTCAGCCAGGGACCTCGCGCTTTTCAGGAGACGTCGACGACCCTGGTACTGTTGGATGAAGCGATCATGCATCTGGGTCCAGCTAGAGATGCACCTTGGGGGAAGGCTGAAGAACCACGTCAGGGCCCTTTCACCAAGTGTGCCTGGGAACAAAACGCACACTATATCATCATTCGGGGCTCTGCCTAGACAAGCCATGACATGCTTCTGGACATAACGAACTGGATCTCCCTCGCCATCATACTCCTTGATTGTCGGGATACCCAGCCTCGGCGGGGCAGTGGTGTTCACCAATCGGGGAACAAAGGGATGAGTGGATTGATCCCTCAGCTCCGACATCATCATCTTCTGGTCCCCCATACAGATGTTCACGATCTTCACCACTTGATCGGGGGTGATAGGGCCATTGAGAGGAATGGTCCTATGTTGCACCGGTCCAGGCCCATCAACCACGAACTGCTCCGATAGGGCAGACTCCTTGCCCTTGTCCTGGGGCTCGGGTTGGGCCTCCTGCCCGTCCCGATTCTCTCTCGGCGGGGGCGGAGGCAACTCCTCCTCCTTCTTCTTGGCAGCCACCCTTCGGTCCAAGAGAGCCTCCATAGTCTCCAGGAATATCGGCATGGCATCCAGCATAGCCTTCGTCAGGTCCACCTTTGTAGGAGCATCATGGTCCCTCCTCGGGACCACTTCCCGGCTCTCCGACGAGTTTTGAATGGAATCTTCACGATCATCATGATGCCCCCCTGTTTGGGAAACAGCAGGGGGAGGATCATTCCGATCAACAGTGCGCTCCGGCGGCCCTGAATTCAGAGTTCCAGCAGGGTGGCGGGAACCGCCGGATTTTCCTTGTCTCTTCTTTTGCTTGCCAGCCATCGATCGGGTAGAAGCCATTTTTGCTTTTCGCTTCGTTCCCACAGACTGCGCCAATGTTGGATCACGGTTGGAACTCCGGTACGTTCTTGACGGAAGTCCGAACTCCTTCGCTCCAAGTAATCCTGCAAGAAGGGGATAGACCGGGCGGTGACCCAGAATCCCTCTCCGATGCTTAAATGAGTATCTCGATGCAGGCAAGCAAGTATATGTATGTAAGTATGTGAACGTATCAATCTTGAGGTAACTCCTTCCTTTATATAGGGGAGGGGTTACCTCAGTTACCTGTTGGGATAACTGCCACGTTCCGTTTATCTCGGCCAGTAACCCACGTTCCGTCTTTTCCGGCCACTTCCCCACTATGTTGATAGTGGGCGTATTTCTCGGCCTCGTGCTCTGGTGGCAAGTCCCGACGGAAGTTGGGGACTCCAGAGTTATCTCCTTTGGTCACCGCTCGGGGCCCCTCGTCATCGGGACAGGGCCAGCATTCTCAGGGATTTAATATCGGGGCCTACTCAAAGGCATATCATCGGGGCCTACTCAAAGGCATATCATCGGGGGCGCTCAGCTCATATGTCGGGACCGACCTTGTCGGGACCCCTCGTATTGGTCTTCTAAGCCTCGTTTGGGGCCCAGTGGGCCTACTTCGCCGCTTAGTCGCCGTTACTGGGCCTAACGGCTATATCAAAACCCATCAGGTCCCACGGTGCGCAACCTCTCACATCCATCGACGCCTCATAGGACTGTAATAGGTTCAAAATCAGATGCTCAAGCTCTTTAATTGGTGCGCGATCGGGATCCGATGGTGCATTCGTGGAATTAGTGCAGCTTCATAAAATTGATAGATTCCCTTCCTAAGGTTGTTCATCGAATTGAGCTGATTCGTTCTTGCAAACTTCAGCCCAATAATAGAGATGTTCAATGCAGATGAAATGAATCCATCAACGGCGGTACTTTATTCTCTTTGTAGCCCTGTGGAGTAATGTTTCCTGTAAAGTAACGCTAGCCCTATGAGTAACGCTTCCGGCTACCGTTGCAAGCGAAACCGATTGGAATTTTAGAGGCCGCCAATGGAACGGAAGATCAGAATTGAAGTTGAAAGAGCGACACCATAATCAAGATTGGAAAAGCTAAACGATAATCCTTGCGCTGAAGAAGAGAAAGGCGCGTGAGCTGCGTGATTTAGATTAGCCAGTCAGAATATAGAATTCTGATATGGCAGCCAAACAAATACCAAGTATCCAAATTATATATTATACAGATAGACACTTAACAGCATGTCATAATGACCACTCTCATTCTCATAGACAATTACTAATTTATTTCACCTTAGTGGTCTTCACCGTAGATTTGATTCATTCCCTCGCTAAACTAATATATTATATTATACCATAAAGTATAAACCTTAAATTAAACTGTTAGAGCATATTTCAGTTTAAATTCAATTCGTATTTTCAGATTAGTCGTAAATTGTAATATTTAAAGGTTCAATTGTTTTAAGTTGATAATAAATTTTATATACTATTCAAATATAAATAAATGTAATTTTCTTAACTAAATTAAATAATAATTCTTAGTTTTCTTAATCAAATTTTATGTTATTTCGTCATATGATTTAACCAACAATTTTATACTTTAAAACTCTATCGGATAGTTTACATCTTATTAAATATGAATTATTATCTTAATATATATATATTTTTTTATAATAATATTTGTTTAATTTTAAGTGTTGTAATTTTGTCAAGAAAAATGTTGTGTATTATAAATAAAGAGGCATAACTATTTTTATGAAACTCTAATTTACGCACTAATTATTTTATATCAACATAGCTTCATGGCATATACAAAATATTTTTATTATATATATATTAACTGTATAAATTAACACGTAAGTTAATAAATATTATAACATCTTATCATATATATATTAACTGTATAAATTAACACGTAAGTTAATAAATATTATAACATCTTATCATTTATATTAAATTATGCAAGATAATAAGTACTACATATAATTGTTACACCGGTAAGTAATGTATTCGTTAGGGATGGAAAAAAAACATATCTATTTAAGAACACTAAACATATAGTAAGGATATATTTTTTTTTTTAATTTAAAGTAATGAGACCACAGGTCCACAGCTGGTGCACTTTCTTATGTAGCAACTGAGTGTGTTATTTCAGTTTCAGATCACACGGTTGTTTAAATTTTAAAAAATAAAAATTTGTTAGTTATAAGAACTTAGCAAGTCACCATGCGCGGGTAAGAAAATCTCTAACCCAAACGAACTCATGGGTGTGAGCGTCCACAGATCACCCACGAAAAGTCAAAGGCCTATCTATACACGATATTTACAGTCCCGATTTGTAAATATTCTCCAAAGTAGTATTATATATTATTAGTATATATATATATATGTTGGAAAAATGCGCAGTACACACAACGTACATAACTCCTAATCCCCTTTGCGTTTTGCACCCAAAAAAACACCTAATCCCTTTTCCAGGTATGACGAGTTTGTTTGGGTTGGAATAACAAAACCAACACTAGCAGTTAAATTTGAGGGTACAAGCCGACTGAATCCAAACGAATACAGGAAAGAAGCTATATTTTGTTTTGCTTCCATGGAGGCTAGCTAGCTGCACAGAAAGTAACACTTCACCAGCAAAGATGAAGACAACAAGCAATCATACTTCTCCAATTGACCAACAAAACCATTGCATTGCATTTTTAAACTACCCAATTGCATTCTAACAGATACTCAAAAGTACTTCTTCGAGGATCGTCGATATCATTACAGAAATGCAATATATTTGATAAAACACAGAAAGGTGGTGGTGTATTGCATCGCCTCCTACATTTAAACATAGATGCAGCAGCAAAGTACTTAGGTAAATTATGCACAAGCATCGAGACAAACTTCAAGCTAAGTAGTATGTACAATATTATTAAGTAGGACGGACTTCCTTCCAGGGCAGCGGTTGATCTAGTCTTCTTCCTTCCAAGCTTAAGTTGAGGTCAGAGTCCATCATAGTAGCCACCAAATGTGATGTGAGCTCCTGTCATGGGCACTCCTCTCACAGCAGATATTGCTTCATTCAGTTTGCTGGCATGCTCAACCACTTGCTTAATCCTCTGCAACCACCAATTTTATTTTATTTCATAGTTTTGGACTACTTACTCTATATATATGATCCACCAACTACTCTAAACTAAAGATGCCATCTTTTTTCATACAAACTCAAGATTGGGGTGTTTTTATAATTCGTAGACCCAGAGAGTTTAAAGGATCCAACTTTCTGGATTTCAAGTAACAGCTAATAGTACGAGCATCAAGTAATCCAAGTTCAAGTCAACAAAACAAATATAATCCTGCACCACACAAAACCTATACAATAATGAAGAATTGGCTAACCTTGTCATCACTGTAAATCTGAAAGGTGAAGTTGGGGTTGTGTTTGGCTGTACAGTTACGGTTTCCTAGAATGAGAACACAGACAGTGGCAAACGAGCAAAGAGCCCCAACCCCAGTCAATCCCCATTTCCATATATTCGCACCACCACCCTTCACCTCCCAACTCGAACCACAATCCTTCTTCTTTACTTCCCTCTGTTCGTCGAAGAAGAAGGCGTCTATTGTTGGAACAAATCCCTTTACACCAGCAGCGCTGAACTTGGGAGAGTCCAATTTCATGTCGGCAAATTCGTTTTCGGTTGTTTTCTTGAAGAACACAACCTGGGGTGGCCTCTGGCCCTCCTCTGGAGGAGGCACCTCGACCATTTCCTGCATCTTACACTCATCAAGCACCATCTTTGTGACCACTTTCAAATACTCCTCATCTGGGTATGCCTCCTTCTCCATTCTTATGACCTCTTTCAAAGACTCTTCATCTGGATCAGGCTCTTTCTCCGTTTTTGCCTCCAGCTGGACCGCAACAGGCAGAATCTGTTTACGGATCCAAGAATCTCCTCCTGTCGAGTGGAGAAATTTCCAAGATTTAGGTGACGGGCATCTGAAATAATCAGCGTCGAAAAAACTGTCGGCGTAAGAAGTGCGTTTACGGGAGAAAGCTTTACCCTCATCGCCGTCGTCGTGGAAATCGACCAATCCATCCACCGACAGCAACTCCCAGTCCTGCAGATCCATTGCCGAACAGGAACAGTCAATCGTCCGAGGGATCAGAAGGAGTAGGTTTGATTACGTTACAATTGGGCAACAGGAGGCGTGTCTTCTTCCACTTCGAGGAAAGAATGTTCTCATTACAGTTGGAGTTTAATGGCGTTTTAATAGAAATCGGTCCCGTTCGTGCTTATCCTTCTAGATTCCACAAACTGACGGACTTGCCTGGTCCCACCAGAAAGTGTTTTCTAATTATAACTTTCTTCCTTTGAAATCGCCCCCTAAAGTTTGGATGTTTCTAAGAAATGCTCATTCATATTTGCTTCTTCTTCTTCTTCTTTTTTTTTTTAAATTTTCTTTCAAGTTATACCTAGGGATGGCAACGGGGCGGGTCGGGGCGGGTTTTCACCGCCCCGGACCCGCCCCGCGGGTCGGGTTTGAAGACCCGGCCCCGGGTACATAAGCCTCCCGGGGCGGGTCAGTCGGGGCAAAAAATCCCGCGGGTCGACCCGCGGGGCCCCGACCCGACCCGAACGTGGTAGCTTTTTTTTTTTTTTTTCCACCATAAAAACAGCAAACACCAAATGTCCAAATCCAAATCAAATACAAACATAACAACACCAAATTCACATCACCAAATCCAAATTCAAACACCAAATCAAACACAAACAACACAACACCAAATCCATATCACCAAATCCAAACACCAAATCCACATCACCAAATCCAAACACCAAATTCAAACACCAAATCCAAATTACTAAATTCAAACACCAAATTCAAATCGAAATCCACTTATAGTTCACCATTGGAACATCACACTCCACATCTTCCACTTACGATTCGTTCACCATTGGAACATCACACTCCACATCGTCTTCCTCATCTTCAATACATGGTGGCAACTCCATCTTATTCCCACTCCCCGAAGATTCATCTATGCAATACAAGTACACAAATACAACCCAAGAGAGATGTAGTTAAAACAAATATATATATATTAGATTACAAAAAAGATTAAAAATAGTATTGTACCTCGAATTTGACTCCAACACCAACTCTGGGAACACATTAACGCTTCAACAAATTCAGGCTTGAGCCTACTACGATTCTTGTTCAACACATTCCCACTAGTAGAAAAAGAAGACTCAGAAGCGACAGTGGAAACTGGAACAGCAAGGACATCTCTTGCCATAGCTTGCAAAATAGGGAAACCACTTCCTCCCGTTCTCCACCAACCCAATATATCAAGTGGTTTATCAGGAAGACACGCTGCATCCACATAGCTCCGATACTCAATTCTAACCGAGTCTACTGTGGCAGAGCAAGTTTGGTCTGAAGCTTTTGCTTTCATAACAGAGGGCATGAACAACTTTTGCTTCTTACTACGACGGCTGTCAGTAGATTCCTCATTCAAAGTTGAAGTATCAGTTTCTGACCTCTCTTTCGGCTTCAGTTCATCCAATTCTTGTTTGTACTGATACATCATATCAAAGATGCATGACTGAATTCTAGTAAACTCTTCAGAAGAAGCAGTACCAGGCATCAATTGATTGTAAAAGTGATTCACAGTTGTCATCTTATATCTAGGATCAAGGAATACACCAACACCCATGATACCATGAATAACAGACCAATAAGAATTGAACTTATCCAGCATCTTTATAGACATATCCCTAATCACGCTGTTTGGATCTTCAATCCATTTGCCCAATTGCATCCTAATCTCACACATATCGTTGAAAAAAAGATGCATTGTTGGGTATCTTGAACCAGAAAAAAGCTTGGTCACATCATAGAAATAAGACAACTTCTCACATATTTCATCTGCTAGCTTCCACTCCTCCTCAGATGGCAATGTTTTATAAAGAGGTTCTCTTTGCTTAGCACGTTTAAACACGTTCTTATAAAGAAGTGCAACACTAAGCATCAAAAATGTGGAGTTCCAACGTGTCTTACAATCAACAGTTAATTCCTTTTCATAACGAACATTCAACTGATCAGCAGCCTCCTTAAATTTTTACAATCTCTTAGGAGAACCAGTCCAAAACACAACGCTATCACGGATTTTTTGAATTGACACGGCAATTATATCAAGGCCATATTTCACAATCAAGTTTAAAATATGGGCAGAACATCTCATGTGAAGTAACCTTCCTTGTAGCAAGAGATCATTCGAGTCTAACCTTCCCAAGAGATTGCGGAGCATGGCATCATTCGTGGTGCAATTATCAACCATGACGGCTAATATTTTCCTATCCACATTCTAATCCATAAAACATTCTGCAAGTATCTCAGTCAGTGCTTCCGCAGTATGTGGACTTGGAACATAAGCAAACCTGAAACGTAAAAACAAAAAAATGTTTATAAAATAAAATTTAATAATAATATCTCAATAAAAAATTAACAAATAATAAAATAAGTTAGTACCTCAAGATAATGCTTTGCAAAGACCATTTTTTATCAATAAAATGAGCTGTAATTGCCATGTAACCCTTCTGTTGGCTCGGTGATGTCCACATATCTATGGTTATAGAAAATCTACTACCACTCAATGCCAACATCTTCATAACATCCTTCTTCGTATCAGCATACATCTTCACAATATCACCACGTATTGTGTTTCGACAAACCATCTTGAATGTTGGATTCAACTCCGAACAAAGTTCTCGAAATCCAACATAATCAACTACTGAGAGAGGAAACCCATGCAAGACTATCATCCTAGCAATCTTTCCTCTAACAACTAAAGGATCAGCATTTGACAGTGCAACCTTTTCATTCTCTACATTTTTCTTCTTTGAAAAGTTAATCCACCTCTGCTTCGGATCCCGATTGGTTCGCTTAGCACACCGTTCGAAATGATTATGCAAGTGTTTTGTACCATTTTTAGATTCAACACCAAGTTTTGTATTGCAATACTTACAAAAAGCTAATGCAGCACCGTTAATCTTCTTTTCAATATAATGCTGCCATATCTCTGCTTTCCGTTTTTTTGACACACCAGATGAATCTTCAACTTCAACGCTATCAACATCAACGGTAGGAGGAGCGCTGTCATCAGAACCGATAGGAAGGCTTCCACTAATTGGTTGCAAACCAACCATTGTTGAAGGGGATTCACCAATCGGAACCGAAGTAGAAACTGAACCAGCCGTGCTAGCCTTAGAAGTTGCACCATCGGGTTCAACCATTTTTTCTGTCAATCAACAACATATTTTTAAGACGTTTGTAATTTGCTAACTTAATTATTATGAAAAAATATTAAAAAAAAAAATTCTAGTTGACCTTTATAGAGATTTTCTATTTATTAGCTGAATTATGATGATACGTGATGCAAATGCAAGTTTAACAAAAAAAAAAAGATGAAAATAATAAACCGAAACACTACATGATATAACAAATTATAAGAAAAAAAGTTTGATTAACAAACAGACCAACAATCAACATACAAGCGCAGGAAAATTAACATATGTAGAAAATATCAAGATTCATTGCAACAACACTCATTTCCGCACTCATTGCAGCAAAAGAAACAATTTCATCTTCACTATACATACATATATTGTTTGCAGCCAACACAAATACCACACCAAAACTCAGAAACACTTTAAGGACAGAAATATTCATATATACTATACATACATATATTGCTGTCTGTTTATTCTGTTACTATACATACATGTATATTCAAATTAACCCTAATTAACCAATCAAACAGTGGAATTACCTGGGTTAATGTTGCTGTATGTTGATTCCGTTGAATTTAAAATTTGAGCCGCTGCTGGAGCCGTAAGTCTGTGCTGGACTGCTGGTGCCGCCGTGAGTCCGTTTCCGCCGCTGCAGGAGGAGCTGTGACCGACTGACGGAATGGAGCTGGGACCTGGGACTGGACTGGAGCTGGAGCTGGAGCTGGGATGGGTGCCGATTGGAGCCGCAGCTGGGACCTGGAGCCGCTGCTGGAGGTGGAGGGGAGGCGCTGCCGGAAGGAAGCCGCTGCTGGAGGGCCTTCACCGGAGACGCCGGACCAGAGCCGGCCGGAGATGACGGAGCTGCTGCAGACCGCGAGCGGGACTTCCAGTCTACGGAACGGAGCTGCTGCTGGAGAGGAGCGGGAGCTGCTGCTGGAGAGGAGCGGGAGCGGCAGACTGAGGTCTCATTCCCAGTCTCTCAATTAACCCTAAAAACATTTTTTTAGTAATTACAGTTAGGCCCTTAATATTTTAGATAGGTCTATATTAACCCTAGTATAATATATGTTACATAAATATTTAAAATATATGTAATATTAGAATTCCGGGGCGGGTCCACGGGGCCCCGCAACACGTAACCCGGACCCGCCCCGCCCCGGGACCGACCCGCCCCGAACCCGACCCGCGCCCCGCGGGTCGGCGGGTCAATTTCGGGTCGGGGCCCCACGGGTCGGCGGGGCCCCGAGACCCGTTGCCATCCCTAGCTTATACCCCTTTTTTCTGAGATTTTTTAGTATATCATTATGAAGTATCATATTTGAGCTATTTTTAGTAATAGGAATATTTAATTGTAATATAATATAAATAAAACTTTAAAAGTATAACTTTTAAATTATACTTAGAATTTAGAACGCGCACCATTGTTAATGACAATTTTCCTATATGATTCAATTTTAAGAATAGAAAAATATAAAAAGTAATACTAAAAGCATGGTACCTCAACACCAAAAAAAAGGCATAATAGAATTGTCATTTTCTTCTTCTACATTCAACAGTTGCACTTGCCCCTTTCACATACTTTCCACTCAAAATTTATGAATTTAGTTTAAATATGGACCTTAGAAAATAACTTAAGAATACTTATTAAAATGTTTCAATTTAGCCATTAATAGGGCATTTGGATGGACATAATGTGCGATTACTTGAAATGTGAAATTACAAGTAATGTGAGCTACGTAATATAATGTAATGTTATATTATAGTGTTTGGTTGTGCTGTAATGTGTAATGTAATGTTAGATTACAGTGTTTTGTACGTGTTGTAATCTGCATTGTAATGTGACATTTATTATTATATTAATCTAGAGTATATTATATCTTATATGATAAAAGAATATATATTTTGACAACAACTAACTTCTTAAATATTATATCAGTGGTTAATCCTATAGACGTCTATAGTCATTTATGAATACTAAAAACTAAATATTTAAACTCAATAGACACAACTACTAAAATTCTATTAATTAAAACATTATATATAGTTTTATAAGATAATTTTATAAAAAAAATGCAACGAAAAATACTTACTCGTTTTATACGAACATCATGTGCATTATTAATTATTATTATTATTATAATAGTGAGTCATGAATCATATAAAAACATAAAAAGCTAATAATAATAACAATATAATTATCATAATAAATTATAAAGATAATACAAAATAATTTATCTATTTAATAAATATTCATAAAATAATAACACTCTTTAATGTTGGACGTAATCTCACATTACATCCGTTTTTGGATGTAATCTCACATTGTGTTGAATGAAGTTTGGACGTAATTGTTAGATTACGAGGAGTAATCACTACGGATACTATAAACAATGTACATGCTAGTAATATCAATTACGCAGCGGAAGTTTCACACATACCTCCGTAGACCCAAGATCTTCTTGATAGGGAGTTCACGATCCTCCGGTCGGGAACCGTAGAGGTTCTTGTTAGAGAAGCCCTACGTGGTGCAGCTCCACAGCAAAGTCTCTGATCGATTCTTGGCATAGGAACAGATATCTGTAGAGTTTGCTCGAAAGCAATTTGGCACACCTTCGGTGAGGTAAGGGTTCGGCCGAACAAGTGTGGTATGGGAGGAGGGTTTTTCTCTCTAAAACTCTCTTGTGAGGGAATTATGATTAACCCTAAAATTTCTATAATACCTCTTATTTATAGGAGGAGTAAAGTGGACAAAAGTCCACTTTACCCCAACCATAATATTCGGCTGGCCTATGTATTTGGGGAGGCCAAATTTTGGGCCTCCCATGTCAATTGGAATTTGAGTCTTGCCAAATTACCCTAATGTGACATTTACCCAAGTTCATTAGGTAAACTATACATATTATGGGCTACCAATTACGACGCCCATCTATAAGCATATGATGATGGGCGCCGTCATTGGTAGCCCATAATATGTTTAGTTTACCTAATGAACTTGGGTAAATGTCACATTAGGGTAATTGGACTAGACCCAAATCCCAATTGACATGGGAGACCCAAAATTGTGCCTCACCAAATACTTTTGTCCACTTTACTCCTCCTATAAATAAGATATGTTAGAGAATATTTTAGGGTAAAGACGTGTATTAGTATATCCTAATACATGCAAACAAACATGCCTAAACATTGTGTTTTAGATTTAACGATCAAATTTGAAAATATTTAAAACTAAATTTTCATTCTTACTTGCTATTAGAATTCTATTAATTAAAATATATTATACAATTTTATGAAATAACAAGTTCCATAAAAAAAATTACGCGAGAGAATTTCATTTTGTACTCATATTATATGTATTTTTTTATACTAACTAAGTAATAAAGTGAACCAAAGATAAATCTAACATTACATCATTGAATAATGAAGTAGAAATAGAAGTCATTGTTGTAAATTAAGATTAAAACCATTACCTAGTCGCAGCTCTTAATTATGGTGGAGATGCAATATTTTATAGTGATTTTAGAATTTAGATCAACATATACTAGAAGTTATATACTTCTACTCTCTTATTTATTAAACTTTTTCTTTATCAGTGGAAACAATAGAAAAGAAAAAACTTATTTTTTCTTTTTATACAAAACAAAAAGAACTAGTGGAGATAAATAAAGAACTAAGGCGGAAGAAATAATAATAATTTTAATAAATATAATAGTAAAATAATAAACAATACATAATGTTGGACTACATAATGTTGGACGTAATTTCACATTACATCCAAAAACGGATGTAATCTTACATTACGTCGAGAGGGGAAGTCAATAGGTTTTCATGGGTTTTGACCAACCCGTGGTAATCTCATTACAATGCATATTACATTACAAAGCTTACATTACATCGTTTGGTTTGCCAAACAACGTAATGTTGATGTAATGTGGGATTACGTCGCACATAACATCCATCCAAACACCTCCTTAGGGTATGATTTGTTAAAGTATTAAGACAAAGTCACACACTTGTTGTATTTAAGAGGATAAATAATATAGAAACAAAACATGTGTACATGTCAGGTAATCTAATTACGCAGCGGAATATAGACACATACCAGTAATTGCATTCCTATAATCCTAAGATCTTCAAGGGAAAAATTCACTTCGCCGAGTCCTCCCAACCCGGCGAAAATAAAAAAAATAAAAAATCACTTCGCCGGGTCCTCTAAACCCAGTCAACCCTAATTTTATAATTAGTTTTTCACTTGGCTATATTTGTGTTTGGTTGTTAATGTGAGTCTAGTTTGATCAAAAACTCCAATATCAGACCAAAAGTACATTTACCCCTAAATAAATTTTATTAAGAATAAAAGCTAGAAACTATTTTTATTTATTTATTTATTTATTATTATTATTTGGATTTTTTTCTTCTTTAGCTGGGGTTCGTAGGGTCACTGCCTAACCTGTAACCCTCTATACTACTTAACTAGTTGGCAACATATATTACCAAACGACTTTGACTAACAAAGTAGCTGCACCGAAATGACACACTTATTAGTTGAAGGTAAAACTTGCTAACATGCTCGTCTTTCTGTGAATATTATATATATATATAGGAGAGGGATTTCGTTATGAGATTATTCTTAAACCTGACAGTTGATGTATAAAACAAAACAAGTAAATTATAGTTATTTTAAAGTTGGTTAGATTAAGGGTTAATTTTGGCGTAAATTGGAAATTGTTACATGGGAGGAAAGATACTCAAATAAGTAAGTGTTTATAGAAATGTCAAGAAAGGGAGGAATACGTTGCTTGACAAACTTTGCCAATGGTGACACTGAGTTGGGACAGCATATGCAATCAAATAACCATGCGTCTGAATGCGATAGCCCTTCCCCACAACTACTACCGTCTGGAATCTCTTCCCTTTCATATTAACTAAGATATTTCTTTCTTATCATCTAAACAAATATCCAATCACTAAGTTACGATCATCAGTTACCGCCCCTAGCATACAATAAAAATCACTTTAACAACCCAAATCCAAAACAGCACTGCAGTCTGCCGTAGACAAAAAGGCTTTGCTTTTTGAATTCACATTCTTGTTTTTCTCCCTAGTGAAAAAAGAGGATAAAACCCAAGTGATTAAGTGTTTGGGTTAATTTACCAAAGATAACATGACCAATTGCTTCCTCAAGGCAATTGCAGATGATTCCCAATGTCAGGATCAGAGCACACCCCAAGCAACTCATTTGCTAATTCCATCTTCGATTCACTCACCAAACGATTCACCACACACTCCACTAGAGTAGAGCCAATGGGTATCTGCTTATTAACTGCTGCAATGCACAGCTTCTGACCCATTTCAACTTCTTCCTTCTCGAGAAAGAAGGGGATTAGTGTTCGGAATGTTGCTAGGCTAGGGCTGCATTTACTGTCAAGCAGCTTCTGGTACCAAATCTTAGCCGCTTCCACATCTCCCAACCGGCAAAATCCAATGATCATCGCATTGAAGCAACTAACATTTGGTTCAATGTTACTTCTTGTCGTCATCTCAGAAAATAGCTCGACAGCATCTGCAAGTTTGTCCTGTGAAGCCATGGCGCGTAGCTTGATGTAGTAACTTAAAGCATTTGGGGAAGTTTTCTTCTTGCCCTCCATTAAAACCCACATTTTCTCCGCCTCCATGAATCGACCGCTTCCATACAGACCATGGAGTAAGGAGTTGAAGGTGATAGTATTAGGTTCAAACCCCTTCTCTATAATCTCATCAAGAATTGATAGTGCAGTATCAACGGATCCCATACGACAATAAGCTTTGATAATCGAATTGTAAGTTACGAGATCGACATCTATGGACAACTGCCTGGGCAGGTCCTTGGATATCTCATCGAGCTTTTCAAACTGCTTGGATTCAACACAAGCATCCAAAAGGGCATTCAGCGACATGACGGTTCGTTTGCACTTCAAGTCAGGCATTTCTTCAAACACTTTGAGTGCATGATCGAACATTCCCGCTCGACCGTATAGCGTGATCAAGGAGGATGAGAATCCCTCTGGGGAAGCATGAATGTACTGCTTCTGGTCTTCGAGGAGCTCCTCTATTAGAGAGAAGTGTTTTCCGGCCGCGAGTTTGTGAACGACGTTCTCGTAATATCGGCAGTAACGTCTGAGGGATTTGGGGTGCTTGGCCTTTGTCTGGTCTTTGATGTTTTGGACCATTCTTTTAAGTTTCTCTTCCGTGGTGAGGGTTTGGTCCAGCTGGGACGATGGGGGCCGGGAGACGGAAGGCACTGGCCGTGAAGTGAGGAAGACGCGGCGGAGCTGTCGCAACACTGTGGACATGGTCGGAACTTTTCGAGTGTAAATGCAGTCTTTTCTCCTCAGTTTTGTTTTTCCGGGGACCTAAAGCGAAAAATAAATTAAAGAGTTTATAACTAAATTGCTACTCTAACTTTCACATATTGCTACCTAATTTTAATTAAAAAAAATTGTCTACATGCACTTTTAATTTTCGAGTGTTACTTCCGTTCTAATTTCCGTCAAAAATAAATTAGTAGTATTGCAATAAAATACATTCAACTTGATACTCCATTGGATTTCTGTCAAATTCGAACTATATCTTTCAATTGATGGTCCAATTGAAGGTATTTTGTTGCAATTTTTTAAATTTATATCGACTTATTTTTTGTACACATGAAAAAACCACATGTGATGAAATTTAATCAGTTTTTTATTCTGGTTTGATGGAAATTGAAACATATGTAACAATTTTCTCAAAAATTAAAAATTCAGACAGCTAATTTTAAAAAAAATAAAATAAAATAAAGCATAAGTAACGATTTGTAAATTTGTCATCAGTAGCATGGTGCTCCACAATCACATGTTAAAAAATTTCATACATGTTTGGTTCAAGGATTTGGAATATGAATTGTGAATGAGTAATCCTATGGTGTTGTTTGTGTCACAGACGTGGAGTTTACAAGATCTAAGGCTCGTCCGTGACACGTCGGGCATCGTTTACAAGTCGGGAATCCATATCGAGGAGTCTTGGGATGCGTGCGGTTCTAGAAGATTCTAGAAGACTCCAAACACTTGTAGATATCTCTTGTAGTAAGTAGAATTCTCTAGAGATAGCATTTAATGGGTAGCTGAGACTCTTGTAATAAATGTGGGTAGTTGGTAGATGACTCCCTTGGAGCCTATAAAAGGGAGACCCCCTCTCATTTATAAATCATCCTAGAAATCATAAGCACTTGAGTTCCAAAGCTCATCTCCACTTCATACTCTTCTCATCTTAGTTTTGCTAGGGAAAAGGCTGACTTAGAAGCAGAATCCTAAGGCCGCACGGGTTAGGGATCGCTACATAATCCAGGCCCGTGACAAGTGGTATCAGAGCAAGGTTAATCGATGGCATCACAGTCGGAGGCGGTGATAGCTGAGAAGACCCGGATGAATACCAAGGAGCAATTGGCGGACCTATATCATCAACTCGCGGTGCTGCAGAATTTGGTGGCGGAAGTCCAAGCAGACGCGGTTGGTGCGTCCAAAGGCGTGGACGAAATCCGTTCTGGAATGGAGGAGATCTAGAAGGATGTAAAGGACTCAACTGAGGAACTTGGGAAGAAGAGTGACACACTCGGAGCTACCATCACGGCCATCCGAGAAGAGATGAATGAGTTTGTGGGGTTGCGAGCGGAGGTGGCTGAACTCAAGAGGGAGCTGAATCGGGTGCGAAGAACCCGAGTCGAAGGGGCGGGCGCGGTACAACTCGGTCCGCGTCCGGACGTCCTTAGGCCGGACAAGTTCAAGGGGTCTCGAGTGGCCAAGGATGTGGACAACTTCCTTTTCAGCATAGAGAACTACTTCCGAGCCACGGGAGTAGACGATGATATGTCTCGGCTAGGTATGATCTTTTCCTATTTGCAAGATAATGCAATAGTTTTGTGGCGTTGTAGGCAGGACAACCGACTATGGGAGGAGATCCAAACTTGGGAGGAGTTCATGGTGGAATTTCACAAACAGTTCTACCCGGAGTATGCCGATAATGAAGCGCGGGGAAAGCTTCATCGATTGGAGCACAAGGGGGAACTTCGTGAGTATGTGAAGCAATTCACGGAGTTGATGCTTCAAATTCCTTCCATGACCCAAAACGAGGCGTTATTTCGGTTCATGGACGGTCTCAAACCATGGGCTAAGACGGAGTTGTAGCGTCGGGGCGTGGAGAACTTGGAGAAGGCGATGGTGACGGCCGAGTCGCTACACGAATTTCGGTCGGAGAAGTCCAAACCAAATGGTGGGGGAGATCGTGGTAAACCTCATCATCCTAATGGAGGGAAATCCCACAAGACCGATGGAGGGAAGTTCGATGGCGGAAGATTCACCAAGTCGTTTTCCAAAGACAAAGGTGGATCGCGGTGGAAGGATCGTGGCCCGATAGAGTGCTTCTTATGCAAGGGACCTCACTTGGCTCGAGATTGTCCAAAACGGGAGAAACTCGCAGCTCTCGTGACTTCGGAGAAGACGAAAGAAGAAGGAACGCGGTTGGGTTCGCTGCGGATCCTTAGCTCCATTCAAAGCAAGAAGGCCAAGGCAAATGACCTAATGTTCGCGGAGATAGAAGTTGCCGGCAAGAAGATGAATGCACTTGTCGAAACGGGTGCTTCCAACCTCTTTATGTCCGAGGAGGTCGCAAAGAAGCTGAACCTTCGCTTAGAGAAAACCAACACGACGTTGAAGACGGTGAATTCGAAGGAAGTCCCGACATGCGGAATTGCCCGCGAGGTAAGCATTAAAATGGGTATTTGGAGTAGCAAAGAAACGGTGGAGGTGATCCCTCTCGATGACTACGACTTTTTTATCGAGATGGACTTCCTCGATCGGATCGATGCTATGATAGTTCCTTTTGCGGATTGCATTTGTATCCTGGATGCGAGGTGCCAATGTATCATGCCGGTCAAGCGTTCGAAGGGAGGTGACAACAAGACCTTGTCGGCCATGCAACTCAAGAAGGGAGTCCGCAAAGGAGAGTGCACTTACCTCGCGACCTTGAAGTTGGACGAGGGTGAAAGCCAAGGGGAAGAAATCCCGGAGGAAATAGCCCAAGTCCTTGGAGAATTTGGAGACGTTATGCCGGCCGAGCTTCCAAAAGAGTTGCCACCTAAGAGGGAGGTGGACCACAAGATCGAGTTGGTCCTGGACGCACGGCCACCCGCCATGGCGCCGTATCGCATGGCACCCCCAGAGTTGGAGGAGTTACGGAAGCAGCTCAAGGAGTTGTTAGATGCGGGATATATCCGGCCTTCCAAGGCGCCATTCGGCGCGCATGTGCTTTTCCAAAAGAAACATGACGGATCGTTGCGGATGTGCATCGACTACCGGGCGTTGAATAAGTTGACGGTGAAGAACAAGTACCCGATTCCTCTCATCACGGACTTGTTTGACCAACTTAGCGGGGCGAGATGGTTCTCAAAGCTGGACTTGCGCTCGGGATATTGGCAAGTTCGGATCACGGAGGGAGACGAACCAAAGACGACTTGTGTGACGCGCTACAGATCATACGAGTTCCTCGTAATGCCCTTCGGATTAACAAATGCGCCGGCTACATTTTGTACTCTTATGAACAAAGTACTCCATCCATTCCTCGATTGTTTCGTTGTGGTTTACCTTGACGACATTGTGGTGTATAGTCGGACATTGGAGGAACATATCGAGCACTTGCGCCAAGTGTTCGAGGCATTGCGGGAGAACACCCTCTACGTGAAGAAGGAGAAGTGCGCGTTTGCACAACGAGAAGTCCCCTTTTTCGGTCACATTGTTGGAGGTGAGAGAGTTCGCATGGATCTGTCCAAAGTCAAAGCAATCATGGAATGGGAGCCACCAACCAAGGTGACGGAGTTACGATCGTTCCTTGGCTTAGCTAATTATTACCGGCGGTTCATCAAGGGATACTCGAGCATTACCGTGTCAAAAGGCGTTCCATCGCTTGAAATGAGCGGTCACAGAGGAGCCCGTTCTCGTGTTTCCAGATTACAAAAAGCCATTCGAGGTGGAGACGGACGCCTCAAACTTTGCCATTGGAGGAGTTCTCTTTCAAGATGGGCATCCAATTGCCTACGAGTCCCGGAAACTTAGCGACATCGAAAGGCAGTACACAGTCTAGGTGAAGAAAATGACGGCGGTGGTGCATTGCCTTCGAACATGGAGGCACTATCTCCTTGGATCCCGGTTCGTGGTGCGGACCGGCAACGTTGCTACGAGTTACTTCCAAACCCAGAAGAAGTT
Organism: Clarkia xantiana subsp. parviflora; assembly: GCA_036873135.1. Lineage (NCBI taxonomy): Eukaryota > Viridiplantae > Streptophyta > Magnoliopsida > Myrtales > Onagraceae > Clarkia > Clarkia xantiana. Next base: position 19,123,287 of record JAPTYO010000001.1, read on the forward strand.
GTCACCTAAGCAAGCAAGGTGGCAAGATTTCCTAGCGGAGTTCGACTTCAGTTGGAGTACAAACCGGGGAAGACCAACTTGGTTGCAGATGCGCTAAGTAGGCGAGTGGAGTTGGAAGCCATATGCCGACCTGAATGCACGCTAAACGGGAGGATCAAGTAGGGGCTTAAGCAAGATGCTAGGGCCCAAGCGTTAATGGTGATGGCGACCGAGGGGAAGACGCGGCAGTTTTGGTGTGAAGATGGCTTACTCTACACCAAAGGACCACGACTGTACGTGCCTCAACATGACAACCTTCGTAGGGAGATCTTGCGGGAGTGCCACGACTCAAAGTGGGCGGGTCATCCGGGAATTCATCGCACCATGGCACTTGTGGAGGACAAGTACTTTTGGCCTCAATTGCGGGAAGATGTGGAGATGTACGTGAAGACTTGTCTTGTGTGCCAACAAGATAAGTTGGAGCTAAGGTCACCCGCGGGACTTCTCGAGCCTCTTCCTACCCCGGAGCGACCATGGGAGAGCATCTCGATGGACTTCATCGTCAACCTTCCCAAGTCCGAAGGATGCCAAACGCTGATGGTGGTGGTGGACAGGTTCTCCAAGTACGCAACGTTCATTCCTGCCAAGAAGGATTGCCCAGCGGAGGAGGCGGCCAAGCTTTTCATGAAGCACGTTGTGAAGTATTGGGGAGTGCCATCCACAATCGTGAGCGATTGAGACTCACGATTCACCGAGAGGTTCTAGACGGAACTTTTCAAAATGCTAGGTACGGATTTAAATTTCTCCACTAGTTTACATCCTCAAACTGACGGTCAAATAGAGAGGGTCAATGCACTTTTGGAGTTGTACCTTCGGCACTACGTGAGCTCGACACAAACCGATTGGGCGAAATTGCTGGATGTGGTCCGATTCTCCTATAATTTGCAAAGGAGCGAGTCCACGGGGAGGAGTCCATTCGAGATCGTAACGGGACAGCAACCATCGACTCCAAGTACGGTGGCAACGGGCTATAAGGGGAGTAGTCCATCGGCTTACAAGTTCGCCAAGTCTTGGCAAGAGGAGGCGGACATAGCACGGTCATGCTTAAACAAAGCCACCAAGCGGATGAAGAAGTGGGCGGACAAGAACCGAAGGCACACCGAGTACAACGTGGGCAACCAAGTGATGGTGAAGATGCACAATATTCTCCGTCACAAGGAAGTTCACAAGGGGCTTGTCCGTCGCTACGAGGTCCCATTCCGGGTTCTCAAACGGGTTGGCAAGGTGGCGAATAAGGTGGAGCTTCCATCCAAAATGAAGGTCCATCCGATTTTTCAAGTGAGTATGCTCAAGCCATTTCACGAAGAAAGGGAGGATCCAAGCCGAACAGAATCATCTCGTGCACCAATTGGAGCAAAGACGGCCTACGACCGAGACGTTGAAGAAATCTTGGCGGATCGGGAGGTACGGAAACGTTGGTGCAAGCTGAAGCGGGAGTACCTCATCAAATGGAAAGGATTTCCAGAGTCCGAAGCAAGTTGGGAACCGGCGGAAGACCTTTGGCACTACACGAAGGAGATCGAGGCTTTTCATGATGCGGACGCGACGAGGGCGTCGCTCGATTAGGTGGGGGAGAATGTCACGGACGTGGAGTTTACATGATCTAAGGCTCGTCCGTGACACATCGGGCCTCGTTTACAAGTCGGGAATCCATATCGAGGAGTCTTCGGATGCGTGTGGTTCTAGAAGATTCTAGAAGACTCCACACACTTGTAGATATCTCTTGTAGTAAGTAGAATTCTCTAGAGATAGCATTTAATGGGTAGTTGGGACTCTTGTAATAAATGTGGGTAGTTGGTAGATGACTCCCTTGGAGCCTATAAAAGGGAGACCCCCTCTCATTTGTAAATCATCCTAGAAATCATAAGCACTTGAATTCCAAAGTTCATCTCCACCGCATACTCTTCTCATCTTAGTTTTGCTAGGGAAAAGGCTGACTTAGGAGCAAAATCCTAAGGCCGCACGGGTTAGGAAGCGCTAGATAATCCAGGCCCGTGACATTTGGATATTAAATTATGTGGAATAAGTATTCATAATTCCCAATTTTGAGGGAATACTTAATCCTAGCCTAACCCATAGGATTAAGTATTCCAAGTTTGCTATAATTAAAATAAATAAATAAAAATACTATTTTAGCCCTAATTTTTTATTTATATTGTGTATCATCCACAACAAAAGATATCGCCGCAGACCTCCACCAGCAGTTTCATAATTAGCTCAGATATTCTAATATTACTTTTTTTTGCCAAAAGATATTCTAATATTACTAGATCATGAGATAATATCAATTATCAAGAAAAGCCTATTCAGCCTACATCTCGAGTCATTAGTCATGATTGATTAAACATCGTATTTGTTTTCTTTTACTGCAACTTCCAGCCGGTGACTGTAACTTCTGACCGGTGACTGCATTGCTTCCGACAGGCTGCTGTCGACGCTTTGATTCCAACGCATTGTTGCTGCATGTTGTTTACACAACATGTTTCTTATGTATTATATATATTAAATTAAATAGTTGTAGGTAAATCTAATTAAAAGAGATTATTAGGTAATTCACTGCTATTTTACAATATAGCATACTTCTAGTTATTTACGTACATAATTTATTTTTCTAAATATTTTAAAGCATGTATCTTACAATTTGTTTCGTCGTTTATGTACATAATGTGTTTTTTACATAATATGTTTAATTTTTTTTACATAATCTGTTTTTTTTTCTTATATAATCTATTTATACAACATGTTTCTTGTGTATTATATATATTATATCATGTAGGTAAATCTAATTAAAAGTGATCATATTTCAATTTAATTAAGAATAATAATTTAACATGTTATTTTTTCTTTACAATATATTATATTATTGTTAAGTGTACATGTGAGTAAAGTGTACCACATCGGTTAGATTGAAAGAGCTAGAACACTATATAAGCTTGGTGGGCTACTCCTACTATTACCAATTGGTTTTAGTATGGAACCTCACTGGGCTTATGTAGTGGGTCTGGGCTCGCTCCCCAATTTTATCTCCTAACAAATGGTATCAGAGCCGGTGGCTCGGTCCAGGAAGTCGGGGAAGGCCCAAAGTGGTGAGTCCCGGTAAGGGCGACGACACGTGATACATGCTGTTTCGAGTATGGCTCCTGGCTCGGTGCATGACGTGGTCGTTCGGGGGGCTGGTTTGAAAATTCCACAGTTTGGTGTCGTGGACTTCCGGTTAAGGGGGAGTTACGATGTGGGTAGATTCCCGGTTAAGGGGGAGCTACGGTGGACTCACATGTAAGGGGGAGATTGTTAAGTGTACATGTGAGTAAAGTGTACCACATCGGTTAGATTAAAAGAGCTGGAACACTATATAAGCTTGGTGGGCTACTCCTACTATTACCAATTGGTTTTAGTATGGAACCTCACTGGGCTTATGTAGTGGGTCTGGGCTCGCTCCCCAATTTTATCTCCTAACAAATGGTATCAGAGCCGGTGGCTCGGTCCAGGAAGTCGGGGAAGGCCCAAAGTGGTGAGTCCCGGTAAGGGCGACAACACGTGATACATGCTGTTTCGAGTATGGCTCCTGGCTCGGTGCATGACGTGGTCGTTCGGGGGGCTGGTTTGAAAATTCCATAGTTTGGTGCCGTGGACTTCCGGTTAAGGGGGAGTTACAATGTGGGTAGATTCCCGGTTAAGGGGGAGCTACGGTGGACTCACATGTAAGGGGGAGATTGTTAAGTGTACATGTGAGTAAAGTGTACCACATCGGTTAGATTGAAAGAGCTGGAACACTATATAAGCTTAGTGGGCTACTCCTACTATTACCAATTGGTTTTAGTATGGAACCTCAATGGGCTTATGTAGTGGGTCTGGGCTCGCTCCCCAGTTTTATCTCATAACAACTGGTATCAGAGCTAAGTAGATTCAACACAATCACTGAAGATGGAGTTGTCGAAAGCTGGAATAGAGAAGTTCGATGGAAACGATTTCGGTTTCTGGAAGATGCAGATTGAAGATTATTTGTACCAGAAGAATCTGTACGAACCCTTGTCTGGGGAGAAGCCTGAATCCATGACGGAGCAGCAGTGGAAGCTCAAGGATCGACAAGCTCTGGGGTTGATCCGGTTGTGCTTGTCCAGGAACGTTGCGTTCAACATCGTCAAGGAAACATCGACGGCAGGCGTGTTAAAAGCGTTGGCAAACATGTACGAGAAACCATCGGCGATGAACAAGGTATATCTAATGCGTAGATTGTTCAATTTACAGATGGTTGAAGGTGGTTCTGTTGCTGAACATATTAATGCTTTTAATATGATTGTGTCGCAACTGAGTTCTATTGGGATTAATTTTGAGGATGAGGTTAAAGCTTTGATTTTGTTGTCATCTCTGCCCGAGTCGTGGGATACTATTGTTTCTGTAGTTAGTAGTTCCCGTGGATCTGAGAAGCTGAAGTTTGATGAAATCCAAGACGTTGTTCTTAGCGAAAGCATTCGCAAAAGAGAAATTGGTGAGTCATCAGGAAGTGCTTTCAGTGTTGACAGAAGGGGGATGAGTAAATTAAAGGGTTCTAATCAGCATGGACGCTCAAAATCAAGAAACAGAGTAATACCACAGGGAACATGTTGGAATTGTGGTGAAAGAGGCCACTATCTATCTGATTGTCCGAAGTCGAAGAAGAAGAATCACGAACCTGGCTATGATAGTGATTCTGTGAATTCAGCAGAAGACAATGGGGACGTGTTAACCCTCAGTGTGGACAGCTCACTTGAATCCTGGATTGTGGATTCTGGAGCATCGTTTCATTCGTCTCCGAGCAAGAAGTTGTTCCGAAATTTCAGGTCAGGAAAGTTTGGAAAAGTGTATCTTGCTGACAACAAGGTGTTGGAGATTGAAGGGAAGGGGAATGTCTGCATTCACAGTCCAGCGGTAAATCAGTGGACATTGGAAGATGTCAGGTACATTCCTGGTCTCAAGAAGAATCTGATCTCGGTTGGTCAGTTGGATCGCACAGGTTATGCAGCAGAGTTTGAGAATGGTTCGTGGAAGATTAAGAAGGGTGCTATGATTGTAGCACGGGGCCTTAAATCTGGAACCTTGTACACCACTGAAGAGTGTGTAAACGCAGCTGCTATTCAGAAGAGTGCATCCAGACGGATGAGTGTTAAAGGAATAAAGATGCTGGTGAAGAAAGGAGCTTTAGAGGGCCCGAAGTGTGTTGACAAGGGACTCTGTGAAAGTTGTATTACGGGGAAGAAGAAACGAGTCAGTTTCGCGATGACCCCAAGGGAGCCAGAGATCAAGTCAGAGGTAGATCCAGTAACATCTGGGCAGGTGTTGAGGAGATCATCCAGGACTACCAGGCCAACTGACAGGTATTCACCTTCGTTAAACTACCTGTTGTTGACGGATGATGATATGAGAAGACAAAGTGTCTTGAAGAAGGTGGAGTTGGGGGTTGGTTGCTCTTCTGGTCAGAAAGAGCATGTTGTTTCTATTCCAGATCGGTTAGTCCAGGACAGGGACAGGAAACTGGTCAAGTATGAAGACTTGGAGGCATGTTGCCTCAGTGTAGCGAAAGCTGAGACCGAGCAACGTTTGAGCTCGGTTAGGATCTTGAGAAGATCGGGTTAGGCCCGTCGGGGCCTTGGCAAAGGAGGTAGCGGACCATGGAGCACGCTAGCAATGTGGAGCTATGGAGAATACAAGTTAAGGTGGAGCTATGGTGAATTCAAGACAAAGGTGGAGATTGTTGGGTTTGTCTTGAATTAATTGGTTAGGTCCACTAAGCAATTTAACCCGTTAGCTATTTTAGGTAGCAAGTTGACTAGGTTATATATATATATATATTGTTTGTTAGGTTATAAAGTCTAGGTCAACGGGTCGTCAATCTAGAATTTATCTCCCACTAATGAAATGTCGGGTTCAGTGCTCCTAGGACTAGTCGTTCTGATCCGTGCCCTTATACTCCCTTGGGGTAGTCGTTCTGATCCCTGCCCTTATACTCTCTTGGGGTAGTCGTTCTGATATGTGTCCTTCTCTCCTCTCCTTCTGACCTCCTTTCCTTCTCTCCTTCTGACCTCCTTTTCTTCTCTCCTTCTGACCTCATGAGGCTTGTACTTCTTACCCCTGGGGCTTGTCCTACTGCTCTATGCTCTTCTGCTTCCTTGGTTCTCTTCTCCTTGCCACCCTGCAAGAGGGGCAATACCAGGCACAGAGGGGGGGGTGGTGCCTGATGAACCCTCTCTGATGCCTAAGTCAGTACGGTTTTAGAGAGATAAAGCTAGAGAGATGTCAGAGCAAAATTGTGCAACTTGCCAAGATGATCAAATGAGTTGTAAAGGTGGGGTATTTATAGGCAACGGTGTCATTAAGGTGGCTTAATGACATCGTTAACCTTTAAACACAATTAATTAACCTTTAAGCGCATAATTAAGACTTTAGGATACGGAGAAGGTAGGCGGAGTGAATCGAGGGTGGGAGTCCGAAAATGGTGCCGGGGCCCTTGGGGGGAGGAGAAATCCGACCCCCAAGGGTAGGGGTTGGGTGAGGGCACCCAACCCCTCCTAGGGAGGATGGGGTTGGCCAACCCCATCCCCCCTAGGGGAGATCGGGTTGGCCGACCCGATCTCTCCTAGGAGAGATCGGGTTGGCCAACCCGATCTCTCCTAGGAGAGATCGGGTTGGTCCACCCGATCTCCCCTAGGGGAGATCGGGTTGGCTGACCCGATCTCCCCTAGGGGAGGTCGGGTGTGGCCACCCAACCTCACCTAGGCGAGTCTGACTCGGCCGGACGGGCGCTTCGGCCTCGTCCGAGCCGTTGGTGTTTTCGCGAAGGGTTCGGGTTGAAGTTTCGATTTACAATCATAAATGGGACGATAAAAATGTAACGGTTCGGAAGTCAACGGGTTCAAATTGGGCGTATATCCATCACATGCCCCCGAGTCAACCAATGGCCTAACCCTTGATTGACTCTATTTTAGGATGGTATGACACGCGCAATTTGAAACCGGGTTTTACCTTCTTTGTCTGAATGCTTGCTTACCCATGGATGCGTACCTCTGACTCTGCCCCCTGTCTTATGAGATAGAGGAATTGTAAACGTCAGAGTAGTACGGACGTGTGCCTAGGCACATGTCCGTCTGAGGTGGGAGTAATAATCCTATCTTTGCCGCAGGCGTATACTCAAAGAATACATGTTCACATAGGAATGCAATGTGAATGCAACTAAGTGACTTATGCTTCAATTTCATGCCGGGATAAGTCTAAGTGAAGAAAAATTTAATTTTGGCCCAAAATTTTTTCTAAGTATGGGATACTAGAAAATATGCCTATAGGATGTTAACTAGGAGTGAACATGGACATATCATGAACATGAGGATGTGTACTAGCATACATGCAAGTAGGAACATAAGGATGGGAGTGAGTAGAGACATGCTGCGATTGTAGTCATGAATGTATGCATGAATATGTATGTATGTATGTATGGATGGGTTGTGAGTATAAGCATGAGTGATGACATTGACGTACCCGTAGATGTTATCATGAATATGAGCATAAATGCAAAGGTGAGAGCATAGACCTCTCCTTTACCTGAGGGTGGGGACTCTGCCACTCAATGGGACATAACGTTCCGCCTCCCTTGTACTAGCCTGAGCATTGTCCATTAACCTCGACCTTCGGCATGTGTATCATTTTTCCTTCATTCGTTGGAGCGTGTGTATAGCTCTTGACCTTTACCCTGCAATTTGTTCCCCATAAAAGTGAGGGTGAAAAAGCTTACAAGCTTTCTTCTTACCGCCGCGAGCGAAGGGGTCTATTGACATGTGTTAAGGGTTGACCCTTCCTTCGGATGTGCTGGAGCGTTGCTCCATTTGGGGAAACTAAAAGTTCGCCCTCTTCCCTTGGTGTTAAGGTTGCCCCCGTAGTAGGCGTATCTCGCCCCTCCATGAGTAAGGGTTGATCTTTGTGTTGGTTGCTTGTATAGATGACTCACTTTTGGGAAGCTTTCTTCTTCAGACAGGGAGACCGTTGAATCAGATGAGAGGGAAGGACCCTCTAGTTCTGCTTATCAGGCCTAGAAATTTTCTAAGTCAGGGGTGGCTGCTAATGCTTCCAGTATGTTCTTTTTCCCTTCTCTTTTCTTTGTGATATATTTATGATTGTTCTCATGCTGCTTCCTTCTTGTTGTTAGAGCGTTCTTCCCTGGTTACCGAATGGTTCTTGTGGTGGGTGAGAGTTCAAGTCAATCTAAATTCGAGGCGCAGAAACTTGACTCTGAGGTCGGGCCCTCGGCTGCCAAGGAGAAGGAAACCGCGAGAGGCTCTCCTTCAAGTGCCCCCTTGCTGACTCCCTCCCCTGATAAGGAGGTAGTGGTTGAAGAGGCGACCTCTTTGCTAGACAAAAGGAAACAACCTGTGGCTGGCGATGGGGTGATCATAGGTCTTGATGTCTCTTCTTTATCCTCTGCCCCCCAGCCGAGGGACCGAGACTCAGGTTCATTTCGTCTGTATGTAGATTTGACGACTTTCGAAGGTGTCTTTGGCTTTCCTATGGGTTATGTTATTAACCCCTGCGTTGAAGATTTTCTTTTGGTGACGGGTGTGATCATCATCTTACACTGAGGTTCCCCTCTCTTGCCATGGCTCTGATTAAGATGGCAAATTCTTGCTTTGGAGTTTGGTGGAGACTGCTCTTGAATTAGCCTCTACTAGTGTCGTAGTTGTGATCGTTGTAAGGATCGTTTTGTTATATGTCCTCAATAGTGCTTGTCGTGATTCTTTGCTTCATGATTGATTTCGTGAGATATGGAGGTTGTCTTCATAATAAGGACGTCTCCTTCCTGGTATCACCCAGTGGTTTGAAATATAAGTGCCTACCTTTGATGAGCGTACGAAGGGTGTTGTTTTTCCTTTTTCTTGAACCTCCTCCTAAGGCTAGGCGTAGCCTTTTGATGTTCGTGGTCGGGATGGTGTCTTTACAATGCATGTCTTTGACAGATGTTTTATGATGTGCTGCCATGATAATCACTTCGAGGTATGTGGACATGATAGCCACTTCCTGATGTGTGGGAGTGATAGCCCTTTTGTAGTGTGCGGACATGATAGCCACTTCAGGGTATGTGGACGTGATAGCCACTTCAAGGTATGTGGACATGATAGCCACTTCAAGGTATGTGGACATGATAGCCACTTCAGTGTATGTGGACATGATAGCCACTTCAAGGTATGTGGACATGATAGCCACTTCAGTGTATGTGGACATGATAGCCACCTCAAGGTATGTGGACATGATAGCCACTTCAGTGTATGTGGACATGATAGCCACATCACGATGTATGGAGTTGTGCTTTAGTATTCCTTTCTCATTGGAGAGCCTTCATTGCTATAGTTGCCTTTTGTGTAGGCTATGTTTGTTGGGTTAGGTCCCGATGTCTCGTCTTGTCGGATGTTGTATCTTTTACGCTCTTTAGATGTCTCCTTCATGAGTTGTGCTTGACGATGTTCAAGTCTGATACGAGCATAGGTCACGCGAGGGCGACATGTATGACAATAATATTTGTCGGAGGTTGATTTGTGTGACTTGTAAGGCAATTCTCTTCTTGATGGGTCGAGCTTATTTTGAGAGCTTTGACCTTCGGATTTCATGTCTTTGCTATCCTTCTTGGTGGTGTTGGGTTCCTTTGAGATACTTCTCTTGACTTGTGATATGGGTGGTAGTATAACTCGTTACTTTTCATGATAACCTCTTGTGCTTCTGTATATGATCCTTTGGTCATGGACTTCTCCTTTGAATATGCTTTCCTTTCTTTTTCTTTCTTTTGTGCTTTCCTTCACATCATACCTGCTATCTCATCAAGAAAAAACATTACTTGTTCTTCACATTACTTTACTTAGAAATTTCTTTCTTATGGTATCCTTCTGAGCATGGTGTCCTTCTAAGCATGGTATCCTTCTAAGCATGGTGTGATGATCTCTTCTGATACCCCTTACACGGTATACGTTGTACTGTTAGACCAAAGATACGCTCTTGGTGGGCGTCGAAATCTGTTCACGAGACAGGCTCTCGGACGGCACTTAACGTTTCACAGGATAGGCTCCCGGAGGGCACAGGTTAGTCCACCGATACGTTCTTGACGGGTGTCAAAATCTGTTCACGAGACAGGCTCTCGGACGGCACTTAACGTTTCACAGGATAGGCTCCCGGAGGGCACAGGTTAGTCCACCGATACGTTCTTGACGGGTGTCAAAATCTGTTCACGAGACAGGCTCTCGGACGGCACTTAACGTTTCACAGGATAGGCTCCCGGAGGGCTCAGGTTAGACCAAAGATACGCTCCTGGTGGGCGTCGAACTGGTAGTTTGAAATCTACCTCAAGATACGCTCTTGGGGGCGTCGAACTGGTAGTGTTTTTTCTACCTCAAGATACGCTCTTGGGGGCGTCGAATCTGGTAGGTTGCAAATCTACCTCAAGATACGCTCCTGGGGGCGTCGAAATTCGTAGTTTTTGGAAACCACTCTCAAGATACGCTCTTGGTGCGTCGAAGGTCGTAGTGTATAAACTACTCTCAAGATACGCTCTTGGGGGCGTCGAAGGTCGTAGTATGAACACTACTCTCAAGATACGCTCTTGGGGGCGTCGAAATTCGTAGTTTTTGGAAACCACTCTCAAGATACGCTCTTGGTGCGTCGAAGGTCGTAGTGTATAAACCACTCTCAAGATACGCTCTTGGGGGCGTCGAAGGTCGTAGTATGAACACTACTCTCAAGATACGCTCTTGGGGGCGTCGAAGATCGTAGTATAAAAACTACTCTCAAGATACGCTCTTGGGGGCGTCGAATCTGTTCGCGGGATAGGCTCCCGGAGGGCACAGGGTTCGTAGTTTTAGAACTACTTTCAAGATACGCTCTTGGGGGCGTCGAATGTGTTCGCGGGATTGGCTCCCGGAGGGCTCATAATATTACCTTATCTTGTGTCCCTTCTCATGTATGGTGCATTTTTGGTATGCTTTTCGAGTCTTTACTTGACTTCTCCTTCTACGATATTGCCTGTTACCACGCTTTTTCTTCAATGTGGGAGATCACCTTTCGAGGGCGATGTTTGTGTGTTGCCAACTTAGGACGAGTTCGTATAGGGAGTTGAGGATGCTTTCCTCTATGTGACCTCTTCTAGGAGAAGTGGTATCGCATGTTATTGTGATCTTCTGCCTCTAATCTCTTCTTTTATACTTAGGTGGACTACCAAGCACTTATTCGTTTGGTGCCCCCCAAGTTGCTTGGTGGTCACACCGCCTTTCATATTTGGCCGTTGAAGGTCCCTCGTTCATTTTCTTGGTTGGGTACCCCTTATGCTCGGGGCTCCCTTGTCTGCTTCTTTGAATGCGATGAGTGTCCCTTGTAGGATTTACTCTTTCTCATGCTTGCTTGTTTCAGTCATAGGCATGTTTTGAATGATGCCTTTGTCGGATGTGTCTTTGGAGGTTGGGTGGAAGAGCTTTTGCTTTGGCTGGGTGGGGGTGGATTTCATTCTCTTGATAACTAGGATGTGGCAGTGTCTGTATCCTAGGGGTGCTTGTGAATTTTTCCCCCCTTTCCTTGTGTAGGTTGAAGAGCTCTCTCATAGAATGGTGTCTTGAGTTGTTAATCTCGTAGGCGTGTTTCAGACTATTCAATCTGATCCATGCTCTTTGCTCGTGCATGGGGGTGTGGGGGTCTGACCGGGCTGTATCTTCTTGGAGTGTTGTGGTACTTAGAGTGCCTTGCCTTTTCCTTCACATTGGAGTATTCTTCAATGCCTTTGGGGAGTGTCACATTGGTCATGCTCCTCCCACCTTGAATCTTGGTTATAGATTTCCTTTGAATTAGGACTTGAACCTAAAAATGATGTTTTTCTTTAGGTTTGCAAGTGATGCTCCATGATTTTCTATGGGTTTGTCCCCGTATTGGCTATTCCTTGCTGGATAGCTTCATTAGAGGCTGCATTTGTGTTGCGTACGTATACATGTTTGAGGTGTGTTGAGCTGACAAGTCCCTCCTTTTTTGTTTTATCATAACCTTCATTCGTCATGTATTCGGCGTATGGCTTTAAAGGCGGGATATTTTTCTAGTGCCCCTTTTATCGGGGTTCTCCTCTTGATGGGATGCCAGAGTCAAATGTCTTATCATTTGCAGACAAGGTGGTTGATCGGGATGTGCGTCTAGTGTGAGGGTCGATCTTGAAACCTTACTCCCCAAGCTTTAGAGCTCTTCTTTGGTTGATCTTGTAGAACTATTATCCTGCCCTAAGGCTCTTGGTAGGAGATGTATCTCCTTTTTCACACTCTAGTTCTTGCACTATCTCTTTTGCTAAACTTGCATCTTTAGAGTTTCTCTCTTGGTGCATGACTTCAATGACAGGATTTTCTACCGATGTTTATTCTATTAGGACTTGTATCCTTGGTTGCCTTCCTTTCTTGTGAGATGGCGAAGGAGTGTTTGTGAACACTCCAATGTGTCGTACTTGGTAGAGGTATGCGCCTAATCTTTATGGCGCTGTCTTGAATCTTCGTGTACCTATCTCTGATGAACATGTTATTCATTACATATATAGTACGGAGTCCAAGGATCTCCGGGTTAGGATCATAGTTTGAGAACAAAGATATAGTCATCTATTAGATAACTTCTTTATCTACGGAGTTTATTTTTGCAAGGATAAATGCAAGGATACTTGTAAGGATACTTGTAAGGATATGTGTTCCATCCTTTTCCTGGTTCATTTGCAGTGCCGTGTCCCTAATGGGTGTGTTGATGTTCTGACCACCTTTACTAGTAGGGGGTCCCTTGATATTAGGTATGCCTGACTCTTCTCTAATATCATCAATGGTTGGTCATGGGAGATGTCTGACGGACTCCCTTCATGTACTATGGTTCTCTTCATGTCAAAGTTGGTGATTCCCTCTCTTATGACTAACATATCATTGTGTGGAAATACTATGTTTTCCATATCCCTTTTTAAAAGCTTGATGATGGTGTCACCGTTCTTCCTTTGCTAGGCTTGGTGTCCTTGAGGGTTTTTGATGGAGGTGTATTCCATTATCTGGGATGAGCTTTCTAAGTGTAGTTGTATCTCCTGGCTATTTTGTGAAATCATAAAGATCCGCTGGAGGTGTTTGCCTCTGATGGTGGGTGTTACCCATGTGATATGGTTTCCTCCATTTTTGGAGGGATGTGTTCGCGGCTACCCCCTCTTGTGCTAATGGGCGTTTGTGGGGAGGGCATGTTGTGACTGGTGTCCCCCTTGCATACCAATGCCAGATGGGATCCTTTGACGGGCTTGGCCCTAGGATGCTTAGTGGAAGGTTGTAGTAGGGGTAATCATTTGTGACCTTCATGGTAGTTCCTCTATAGGATGTTGGGAGTGCTCAACTTATTTTTGTAAGTGAGCCTTCCATCTTGTGATCTTTCCCAGAAACTTGACCTTATAGGTGTTCTTTGGGATTGAGGAATCTGTTGCTTGTGCATCTCTTGATTGTCGACGGCCTTTTACTGATTCTTCTAGTGGTCCACCTGTGTATATATATATCACGGAGCCCGAAGGCGTCCGGTATGGTCATTCTTGGAAAACATGTTGATATCAAGTATCAAAATCTACCCCTTTTAGGGAGTTGACTTGTTATGCAGTTAAATTAAATAAGAGGATATGGGAATGATATGGGTGTGGGGTGTTGATATCCCCTGCTTCCTTGGTAATGTGATTGTTTTCCTCTGTTAGTCTGTGTGTATTTCTTCCACTTGAGGAATATAAGGTCGCATCCTTGCAAGGTGGACTATGTGGAGGTGTATCCTTCATGTATGCTATGTGCGATCTCACTCTACTATGTCTCTCCATGAGGCTTCCCATTGTAGTAGCTATGTGCTGACGTGGTGTGGTACTCTATGAGTCCCCTGTTCAAATTCTTGTCTTTTCGACTGCTCCCCTGTCCTAGGGGGATGTGTGCCAAGGGTTGTCATGCACAAGGGGTTTGGATCTGTCGTGCTATATCATGGGTAGGTGGTTGCCTTGTTGTGTTGTTGGGACTATGTCCCTCTCTTTTAGCTTTCCTTGATATGTCTTTTAGTCATGTCTGTAGTGATACGGACTGTATGTGTACATTGTCAGGGTGGATGTTGGAGCTCCTATATCCTTGTTGGTCTGGCGTGTATGTCCTCCCTTAATGAGGTGTATGTCCCTGTTGGGGTACTTGGTTGAATCCATGCCTCGTTGGAGGTCTTACCTGTCTATCTGCCCCCAGAGGGGTGTATGCCCTGGCATCCTACTGTGTCTGTTGCTGCCTTGGAGGCACAGACTGCTGCCTTCCCCCTGGGGGTGGCCTTTGGTTGTCTCTCCTTTGTTCTCCTCGTTGCCCTGTTCGAGGGTGCGAGTGGCGTTCTTACGTTGGAATTTGCTCCTCTTCATGAGCTTCTTCTCCTTCCTGTCGGTGTTGCCTTTCCTGTCTATTCCTTAGGGTCTCTCTGTAAGCTGGTACCTCGTCCGAGGCGCTCATCAGCCCTGCAGTCACTGTATGTGCTCCCTGTGTGTATGCCGGCCTTGTGTTGGTTGTGTGAGCACGATTGTCGTTCCTTTGAGTCAGTATTCCATATGGGTACCCTTGAGGTTGTACCTCATAGTGGTATCCCTGTGGAGGTGCCGTGTATTGGGATGGCACTCCTTGTTGCCCCCAGTCCCTGTGGCTTCCTAGTCAATGGAGTTGAAGTTGTGGAAACCTCCTAGCCAGCTGGGCGTGAAGGTTCTCCTCCCTGCTTGTTAGGCTGGGGTGCCTGTGGGGTTACCTGAGACTCTGGGTGTGCAGACCGTTTCTCTGGGTTAGGCTGCCTTGCTGGAGGTATAGGATGTCTTTCTTGCCTATTGCCCCCAGGTGGGCGATTATCTCTAGACACTAAGTTGTTCGTCTTCGCTCTCGTGATTGTCAGGCTTTCTGTTCGAAGCCCACGGACGGCGCCAAGTGTTAGGTTATAAAGTCTAGGTCAACGGGTCGTCAATCTAGAATTTATCTCCCACTAATGAAATGTCGGGTTCAGTGCTCCTAGGACTAGTCGTTCTGATCCGTGCCCTTATACTCCCTTGGGGTAGTCGTTCTGATCCCTGCCCTTATACTCTCTTGGGGTAGTCGTTCTGATATGTGTCCTTCTCTCCTCTCCTTCTGACCTCCTTTCCTTCTCTCCTTCTGACCTCCTTTTCTTCTCTCCTTCTGACCTCATGAGGCTTGTACTTCTTACCCCTGGGGCTTGTCCTACTGCTCTATGCTCTTCTGCTTCCTTGGTTCTCTTCTCCTTGCCACCCTGCAAGAGGGGCAATACCAGGCACAGAGGGGGGGGGTGGTGCCTGATGAACCCTCTCCGATGCCTAAGTCAGTACGGTTTTAGAGAGATAAAGCTAGAGAGATGTCAGAGCAAAATTGTGCAACTTGCCAAGATGATCAAATGAGTTGTAAAGGTGGGGTATTTATAGGCAACGGTGTCATTAAGGTGGCTTAATGACATCGTTAACCTTTAAACACAATTAATTAACCTTTAAGCGCATAATTAAGACTTTAGGATACGGAGAAGGTAGGCGGAGTGAATCGAGGGTGGGAGTCCGAAAATGGTGCCGGGGCCCTTGGGGGGAGGAGAAATCCGACCCCCAAGGGTAGGGGTTGGGTGAGGGCACCCAACCCCTCCTAGGGAGGATGGGGTTGGCCAACCCCATCCCCCTAGGGGAGATCGGGTTGGTCCACCCGATCTCCCCTAGGGGAGATCGGGTTGGCTGACCCGATCTCCCCTAGGGGAGGTCGGGTGTGGCCACCCAACCTCACCTAGGCGAGTCTGACTCGGCCGGACGGGCGCTTCGGCCTCGTCCGAGCCGTTGGTGTTTTCGCGAAGGGTTCGGGTTGAAGTTTCGATTTACAATCATAAATGGGACGATAAAAATGTAACGGTTCGGAAGTCAACGGGTTCAAATTGGGCGTATATCCATCATTGTTAATCGGCATAGATTGATTTATTGACCGATTGTTTATATATATACATATATAGATAGTGGAGTTGGGTTTATATTATATATATATATATATCTAGATAAGGCGGTGGGGTTTTGTATCCTATATATACATATAGGGTTTTGTATGTAGCTGCCGTGAGGGGTTAGGAAACCAACAGAGAGTGCCGTGCTAGCAGCGTTGGGGAGAGTGCATGAGTGGATGTCTCCAGGTTAGATTAAATCAACATAGTGATGGGTTTGGCTATAGCCGTTAGGCCCTTTAACGGTGAGGAAATGGCGAATAGGCCCGCTGGGCCCTAAATGGAGGTCAAGATGACCCAGGCGAAGGGTCCCGACGGAGGGAGTCCCGAGGATGAGAGGTCCCGACAGAGTCGGACCTGATAGGCGAGCTGGATGCTCCCGATGAGATGCCTTTAAGAAGGCCCCGATGATGAATCCCTGAGAATGATTGGCCATGTCACGATGACGAGGGGCCCCGAGCGGTGACACAACGAGATAACTCCGGAGTCCCCGATATTAGTCGGGACTTACTATCAGAGGTTGAGGTCGAGATACGCGGGGCGTGGCCGAGATACGCGGAGCGTGTTGGAGATACACGGAGCGTGGCCGAGATACGCGGGGCGTGGCCGAGATAAGCGAGATCATGGTCGAGATATGCGAGATCATGGCCAAGATACGCGGGATCGTGGCCGAGATAAGCGGAATACGGGCTAACCACCCCAACGGTTCACCAGGTAACTGAGGTACCTCTTCGCCTATAA
Source organism: Clarkia xantiana subsp. parviflora (assembly GCA_036873135.1). Classification (NCBI taxonomy): domain Eukaryota; kingdom Viridiplantae; phylum Streptophyta; class Magnoliopsida; order Myrtales; family Onagraceae; genus Clarkia; species Clarkia xantiana. The sequence goes on from JAPTYO010000001.1 coordinate 19,140,081, forward strand.
AAGGGCAGAGGTTACCTCAGATCACACTACGTTTTGGGATACACTTTGAGATTCCTGCTTGCCACCGTATACGAGATACTCATTTAAGCATCGGAGAGGGATTCTGGGTCACCGCCCGGTCTATCCCCTCTTGCAGGATTACGTGGAGCAAAGGAGCTCGGATCGCCGTCAAAGACCGTACCGGAGTTCCACCGTGATCCAACATTGGCGCCGTCTGTGGGAATCGTGACAAAAGGCTGATATGCCTTCTACTCGTTCAATGGCGGCTGGCAAGCAAAGAAGACAAGGACAATCTGGTGGTTCCCGTCATCCTGCTGGGACGACTCTGAACTCACCACCGGAGCGCGTTGAGGACCAGAATCTCCCTGCGGAGGGCTCCTGGGCAGGGGACATAATGAAGCTCCTGAAGATACTGCTGCTCAACACCAGGGGAATAGGGAGCAGGAGGCTCCTCCAAATGCGGACCTGACGAGGGCTGTGGCATAGGCCATGCCGATGTTTTTGGCAGTCGTGGAGGCTCTCTTAGATCGGAGAGAGGCTGCGAGGAGGCAAGAGGAGATGCCCCCACTAGAAGAGGAAGTGCCCCCGCCAGCAGAGGTTCAGGATGTGCGGGAGGCCCAACCCCGAAGCCAGGGCAGGAGTAGGGAGTCCACTCAACCAGAGCGATTTGTGGTCGATGGGCCAGGACCAGTGCAGCATAGGACTATTACCCTTAATGGTCCCATCATCCCCGATCAGGTGGTGACGATCGTGAACATCTGCATGGGAGAGCAGAAGCCGCTGGTGTCGGAGCTGAGGGATCGATACACCCATACCTTCGTTCCTCGACTCATAGACACCCTCACCCCGCCAGGGCTGGCTATCCCCACTATTAAGGAGTATGATGGCGAGGGAGATCCGGTTCGTCATGTCCAGAAGCACCTTATGGCGTGTCTGGGCAGAGCCCCGAATGAAGATATCGTGTGTACATTGTTCCCGAACACACTTGGTGAGAGAGCCTTGACCTGGTTCTTCAGTCTGCCTCCAGGGTGCATCACTTGCTGGGCTGATATGCACGACCTCTTTATTCAGCAGTACCAGGGTCGCAGACGTCTGTTGAAGAGTGTGAGGTCCCTGACCCAGGTGCTACAGAGACCCGATGAGTCGCTGGCACACTATTACCAGCGATACACTGCCAGCGTGGCGGAGATTGACGAGGAGATTTCGGAGGGTGAGACCATCCGTACCTTAATTCAGAACCTCACAGCCCCCTACGGTTTCGACTTGATGCACAACGTGGCTGAGAAGGCTGTGTGGAACATGGATGCGTTGCAAAAGAGGGTGAAGCGGCAAATCGATGTCCAGGAGTCGAAGATAGCCGCTGGAGAGCTTGAGCCCCCGAAGTCGAATAAGGGAAAGCAGTCGGTCAAACCCTTGGACGATCGTAAGTCGAAGGATAAATCCGAGAGCAGCCGGAGTCGGGGCCGCTCTGATCGAAGGGATGATAGGCGTTCCTCGAAGAAGGACAGGCGGGAGGATCATGACATTCCTCTCAAAAGCTCCATGGTGGAGGTGTTAACGGTCATGGAACGACAGGGTATCTCCAGGTACCCCCCGAAGAAGGAAGGAGAATTTTTGGGATCCCGCACCGATCGTTACTGTCGATTTCACCGCGCAAACGGTCACGACACTAACCATTGTCGGGAGCTGAAGAAGGAGATCAAAAAGCTGATCCAGAAGGGGAAACTTAAGGAGTTTGTCGGGGAGAAGCGGTGTCGATCCCGTTCTCGATCCCGATCGCGGTCCCGTTCCCGATCCCGCGATCGGTCCCCAAAGAAGAAGAGGTCTGACCCGGAGTCTTCTGGTGCCTGTAAGGAGAAGTGGGGCACCATCAATGTGATTCACGGAGGATTTGCGGCAGGAGGTGATACCTCGTCCTCCCGGGAGGTTTATGCCTCTAGAATTCCCGCTGCTGTGGTGCTGGGTAAGAGGTTCCGATCCTGGACCCTGAAGGAAGAGATGGTGATCTCCTTTTCGTCGGAGGATCCCGTAGGCGTAGAGACTCCGCACGATGACGCTTTAGTCGTAACCTTGGATGTGGATGGGCACGAGATGAATCGGATTCTGATCGATGGAGGGAGCTCCTCCGATATTCTGTTCATGGATGCGCTGGAGGCCATGGGGAAAACGAAGAAGGACCTGAAGGAGGCGAACTTCCCGATGGTCGGATTCTCTGGGTTTACCTCCTATCCGCTAGGAGTGATCACCTTACCAGTGGAGTTTTGTAGCGGGTGGAAATCGGAGAGGAGGAACGTGGAGTTTGTGGTAGCTGAGTCCACGGGGACCTACAACGCGATTATCGGGAGAACTACCATAAACCCCCTGATGGCAGTTGCCTCGACTGTGCACCAGAAGATGAAGTTCCCGACTGACCATGGAGTCGGAGAGGTCAAGGGCGACCAGGTGGCTTCCAGGAAATGTTATGTTAACGCCACTCGAAGGAAAAGACGAGAGGCTATGACTGTCCTCCAGACAGATGCTGATCCTAGAGAGGAGTTTGGGCGTCCTACCCCCGTGGAGGACTTGAAGGAGGTCGAGATTGACGGGCCTCAGAGGAAGGTGAAAATCGGGTCAGCTCTGACCGAGGAGGCAGCCCGAGAATTGATCGATCTACTGAAGGAGTTCAAGGAGCTGTTTTCCTGGTCTCCGAGTGACATGCCAGGAATCAGCCCCGATGTGATCGTGCATGAGTTGAAGATTGATCCTGCGATCAAGCCTATCGCGCAGAAAAGGCGTCCGATGGGCGTAGACAAAAGGATTGCGATCCAGCAGGAGGTGGGCAGGTTGCTCGATGCTGTATTTATCAAGGAGCTCCGATTCCAGACTTGGGTTGCTAACCCGGTGCTGGTGAAGAAGAGCAATGGGAAATGGCGGATGTGTGTTGATTTCCGCGACCTAAATAAGGCTTGCCCGAAGGACTGTTACCCGCTCCCGAGAATCGACCAGCTGGTGGATGCCACGCCGGGACATGAATTGTTGAGCTTCATGGATGCGTACTCGGGCTATAACCAGATCAAGATGGCTAAGGAGGACGCCCCCCACACTGCCTTTTATGCTGATAGTGACATCTATCATTACGATGTCATGCCTTTCGGACTGATCAATGCCGGGGCAACTTATCAAAGGATGGTGAACAAGATGTTCGGGGATATGCTGGGAAAACCCATGGAGGCTTACGTGGATGATATGCTGGTGAAGTCCCGACAAGCTGAGGATCATGTGCACAGCCTAGCCACGGCGTTTGAGCGGATGAGGCTTCATCAGGTTCGCTTGAACCCGACAAAATGCGCCTTCGGAGTCCACTCGGGGAAGTTTCTGGGCTTTATGGTGAATCAGAGGGGAATTGAGGTGAACCCCGAGAAGCTGAGGGCGATTGAGGAGATGCAGTCTCCGATAAACCATCGGGAGGTGCAAGTGCTGAATGGCCGACTTGCTGCAATGAATCGCTTCTTGTCCAAGGCGAGTGACCGATCAATGCCATTTTTTGAAGTCCTGAGGGCCAAGAAGAAGTTTGAGTGGACTGCCAAGTGTGAAGAGGCGTTCCAGGCACTTAAGCAGCACCTTCACACCCTCCCGCCGTTGGCGAAACCGGTCCCAGGCGAGCCGCTCTATCTTTACTTGGCTGTTTCTGAATTTTCCATTAGCTCTGTGTTAGTCAAGGTTGTCGAGGGTAATCAAGTCCCCGTTTATTATGTATGCAAGGCGTTTGCCAAATCTGAAATGAATTATCCCGCCGTTGAGAAGTATCTCTTTGCGTTGATTATTACTGCTCGGAAGCTGAGGCCTTACTTCCATGCGCATGAGATTACTGTGTTGACGAACCAGCCCCTGAAGCATTTTTTTAACCGACCTGATGCGTCGGGGAGATTAGTAAAATGGGCAGTCGAGCTTAGTGAGTTTCGCATACACTTTGCTCCGAGAACGGCTATTAAGGGTCATGCGTTGGCGGATTTCATAGAAGAGTCTACATCCCCCGATTTGGAAGAAGCGGGCCCTGTAGAGGGGGCAACCATGGAGGTCCCGATAGCAGAACAACCAGAGATGGCAGAGCAATCAGAACAGCCAAACGAGGAAAATACTTGGGAGATGTACACGGATGGCTCCTCAAGTTCAGATGGATCAGGAGCAGGGTTTGTATTGATACCACCAGGCGGAGGTGAGCCGCTTCGATACGCTTTGGCCTTAACTTTTAGGGCCACGAACAACGAAGCTGAGTACGAGGCTCTTATCACGGGCCTGAAAATTGCCAAAGGCACGGGAGTTGCTCACTTGAAAGTGAAGTGTGACGCGGCCCTGATCGTGAATCAAGTCCAAGGGCGATATGAGGCGAAGAGCCCGATGATGAAGAAGTACCTTCGTGAGGTGCAAGTCTTGAAGGAGAGCTTCAAAAGCTTCGATATTGAGGCGATCCCGAGGGAAGATAACGTGGAGGCGGATGCGTTGAGTAAATTCGCCTTGGGGGCACCCCTGGAGGAAAATCGAAAGGTACACTTCTTGGAGAAGGTGATCCTATCGACCACCGACCTGCGGAGGTGTGTGCTATTGAAGCAAGATCGGAGGAGGAGCCCACTTGGATGACCCCGATAGTCGCGTACCTGACTACGGGGGCAGTCCCCGATGATCAAGTAGTAGCTGACAGGATACGTCGGATCGCGGCTAATTACGTGATGCTAGACAATCAGCTATACAAGAAGGGCTAGTTCTTGACTCCGTACTTGAAGTGTGTGGCTGAGCCCGACACAAGTCGAATCCTGAAGGAGGTACATGAAGGGGTTGCGGCTTGTCATGAAGGGGCCCGATCCATTATGAGGAAAGTGCTGAACTTGGGCTATTATTGGCCTACGATGAGCAAGGAGGCGACGGCGTTGGTCCGATCCTGTGATGCGTGCCAGAGGTACGCCCCGAATATCGTGGCTCCGGCTGCTAATCTGACGTCCATCAGGAGTGCTTGGCCCTTCGCGCAATGGGGCATCGACTTGGTGGGACCTCTCCCGCAGGCACAAGGTCAGTGTAAATATTTGCTGGTGGCTATCGATTATTTTTCGAAATGGATAGAAGCTAAGGCGTTGGCCAAGACGACGGGGAACCAGATCGTCAAGTTTCTCCAAACCCATATTGTATCCATATACGGGATTCCTAAGGTGGTGATCAGCGACAATGGTCCACCGTTTAACGGGGCTCAGGTGAAGGAATATCTGGAGGAGTTGAACATCGAGCATCGGACAGCCTCTGTCCGCCATGCTCAGACTAATGGCCAGGTGGAATCAGCCAACAAAATCGTGATGGATGGCCTGAAGAAAAGGGTCTATGCCTTGAAGGGCAAATGGCTGAACGAGCTGGAAAACGTGCTTTGGGCTGTTAGAACGACACCCAAACGATCAACCGGGGAAACTCCGTTTGGCCTTGTTTATGGCACAGAGGCTGTTGCCCCCGTGGAGGTAGCTGTGGCATCCCATCAGATGAGATATTACGAGCCTTTGGCGAATGATGAGATGAGACGTCTGGATTTGGACTTGCTCGAAGAGAAGAGGCGGGAAGCCGGTGAAGTCCAGGCTCGAATGCGTTTGCGACGGCCAGGTATTACAATCGGCGAGTTAAGTCCCGACAATTCTTCGTCGGGGAGCTGGTTTGGCGTCGCAACGAGTTCACCCTTTTGGATCGGATCAGCAAGATGTCACCAAAATGGGAAGGACCTTACAAGGTCGTAGGGATGCCAGCTCCGAATGCGTACAAGTTGGAAGACCTTGATGGCAGAGTATTGAAGCATTCTTTTAGTGGCGAACACTTGAAGAAACACCATGCTTGATGAAAAGTCGCCTTAAGTGGTGCCCGCTGAAAAGTCGCCTTAAGTGGTGCCCGATGAAAAGTCGCCTTAAGTGGTGCCCGATGTAAAATCTCCTTAAGTGGTGTAAGTTAGTTATCGTTTGATTCGATGTAAGCAAATTTTGTGCCATCAATGAATAAAGAGGTTGCTTCCGATCAGAATTATTCTTAGATTTATTCTAAGCGTTATTTAGTCGCCTTGAGTGGTGCACGAGAAAAGTCGCCTTGAGTGGTGCACGAGAAAAGTCGCCTTGAGTGGAGCACGAGAAAAGTCGCCTTATGTGGTGCATGAGAAAAAGTCGTCTTAAGTGATGCACGAGGTTAAGTCGTCTTAAGTGATGCATGATTCTTAGATTTATTCTAAGTGTTGAAAAAGTCGTCTTAAGTGATGCACGAGAAAAAGTCGTCTTATGTGATGCACGAGATTAAGTCGTCTTAAGTGATGCATGATTCTTAGATTTATTCTAAGTGTTGTTAAAGTCGTCTTAAGTGATGCACGAGGTTAAGTCGTCTTAAGTGATGCATGATCCTTGGATTTATTCTATGTATTGGAAAGTCGCCTTAAGTGGTGCGTGATATTAAGTCACCTTAAGTGGTGCAAGCTGCTAAAGCGTCTTAAGTGATGTGTGAGAATATCTTAAGTGTCGAGGTCTCGCCTTAAGTAAGTGTGGTTAAGTCGCTTTGAGAAGTGCAATGGAAAATCGGAACTAAGATAGTCTGATATTAATGGGGGCTCAAAGGCCCGATGATTACAAAAACGAGGAAAATACAAGGACTCTAAAGATAAGCATTTAGGCTTGGTCCTTGTTGGCGGCATCAGCGGGAGCAGGGTCCACAAGATCTGTGGCAGAAGGCTCCACAGGTTCAGCTGCTGGAGGGTCGATTATCGGGGCGTCGGCGCTTGGAGGCTCTGCCACGTCTTCAACAACCGCGGGGGTGTTCCCCTCATCACTCTCCTTCGGGAGGGCAAAGTATTTCTTGGCGAAGGGAGCGAGAGACAGAAACTTGTCGAAGTTGATGGCGTCACCATACTCCAGGTGGAGTTCCTCGACTGCGTCGAAGAGGGTGTTCTCCACCTCCGCGCTGCAGAACTTCACTGCATCAGCCTGGAAGTCTTCGGACCTCCGATAATCCTCCCGGCCCTTGGTCTCAGCCGCGACCAGCTGCGCAGGAACCTCAGCGATTTGCTCCTCTAGAGCCTTCTTTTCAAGGACAAGTTTGTCCTCAGCAATGTGCCGCTCCCGCTTCAGGAGCCCCTCGAAGTCACGAACCTGCTTTTGGAGGTCCCGAGTCTTTCGGTCGAGGATGGCCTGCTCCTTGGCCAGTTTTCCCCGAGAAGACTCGGAGGCCGCGAGATCCTCCTTAAGCTTGGCTATGACCGCCCGCTCTTGCTCCAGGGTCTCCTCGAAGGCGAAGAGGTACCCGATGAAACGGTTGATGTCCCCCATCTCCTGCGAAAGAAGGGAGAGAAGTGTTAGCAGATGAGCAACCGGTCTTATTGATGAAGGAGAAAAAAGTGAAAGTCTTACCTCTATCCGACACATGCACATCTCCTGTACATCCCGGCGCATGTCCTCCCGATCCAAGGAGATCGGAGACCTCATAGTAGACAGGATTGAACCTGCTACCAGGTGTGAAGCCAGCTCCGGGTACGTGTCCCCTTGTCGAAGCTGGACCCCTTGCAGCGTTTGGATCGGGGTCCAGGGAGCATCCTCCTGCGCGGGGTCGAAGGTCTTGTAGAAACTCCCGTCGAGGGGGAGAGAAGACGGGCCAACCCGAGTCGTGGAGGGGCGCGCCTCCAACTCGCCCCGGGCGGGGGAAGGAGTGAAGTCGTGGATGGGCGACGGTTGTCACCGTTGTGAAGAAGGCGAGGGGGGCAGCCCCTTGGAGGTTGGTTTCAGTGGGGACTGCCACGTCCTCCGACGATTACGAAGGGAGCCGCCCTCATCAGTCTCCTCGGAGGAGTCCAGGTTCTCCACCCGACGAAATTGTTCGCCGGTCGGGGTCTCTCCACCAGAGAAAAGTGGTGCCCCTGCTGAAGGAGGCGCCCCTGCTGAAGGTGGTGCACCTGCTGAAGCTCCAGCACCCGACGGAGCTCCCGAGTGACCTGCACCTAGAGGACGAGAGGAGGCTTCAGAAACATAATCAGGAAGTTCGTTAGGGCCCTTACACCAGACGATACGCCGAGAAACATATTGGTCCTTCCCGCGATAGTTGTAGTAGCCCGCCTTCAGGACGCGGGGAGTTTCACCTCGGAGGACACGTTTGACATCGGCGATACGGGCCTCCATGGTCGAAGGGATCAGCTCCTTAGGAACTAGCTTCCTGTACGATTTAATAGCGAGTCGGAGCTTTTTACCTTCTTCAGCGTTCTGGACATCGAAGAGTTGGTCCACCTCTACGCGGCTCCGCTTTGGCCGCTCCGCGGAAGGAGATCCCGATGGAGCAGCAGCCTTCTTGGCTGACTTCCTCTTCCGCGTAGGGCGGACAGCATCAGTCTCCCCCTGCTTAAGGATCAGATTGGTCAGCACGGATACCTTCTTAGCTGCAGACAAATGGAAAACAGAGATCAGAAACGTTACCCAAGAAACCATATTGGAGGGGCCGTCGAAGAGTTGACCCCCAGAGACTATATCGAGGAGTCGGATCCCGGCATTCACCAGGTCCCGCTCCACGAGAGAATTGGCATCAAGGGGAGTATAGGACTCCCCCCACCGGTAGAGTTGGATGAGATGAAGGGTCTGGAAATCTTCATCAGTGTAGGTGTGGAATGCGGGAGGAGAGTCCGCTTCCACCTCCCATCGAGGCCAGGGGATCGAAGAGTTTTTGATGAAGAAGTAACTCCTCTTCCACCCGCTGTTGTCAGACCCCGTGTCGACCAGGAGTCCCCGACCCTTGACCACCTTCCAGGTGTCATTGGTCCAGTTGCACAACCCGAGTTGCGTCTTGTTCCATTTCGACATACGGGGGTAGAAGGCACAGACCCCCGCCTCGTTGCACTTCATCCAGTAGAAGGTTCTGAAGAGCTTGAGGCTGTAAATCCACTTCTGTCGGAAGCAGAGGACCTAGAAGGCGTTCCACATGCGTATGGCATGGGGAGAGAAGGTGGTCGGATGCGTCTTGTAGTGCTGGCACATCTCAACCAAAGTGCCGCAGAAAGGGAATCGAATTCCCGCCGATATTTGCCCCGTGGAGACAAATACCTCCCCTTCTCGGGGACGGGTAACCTCAAGGTTACTCGGGAGGCGTGGCCACGGATACGGGAAGCGAGGTTCCCAGGTAGAGGTGATGCATCCCTCTCGGAGAGCTGCATCGTACGCAGTGCTGGAAATATCGTTGAGACCATAGTCGAAGTTGAAGGGCTTTCTCCCTTCGGAACCAGATTCACTGTCTGAAATCAGCCATGGCAAGGAAAGGGATTTTCGAAAAAGTGCAAACGAATTAATCGAGGATGAAGGAAAAAACATACAAGCAACAGGGAAGAAATCCTTACTAGACTTGATGATTGGAAGTGGGAAGGATGAACTTGATGTTGCCGGAAAGTTGGTCGGAGAGCAGGAGGCCGAAGGAGTACTGGAGTCTTCGAAGTCGCAGAGTTTGAATTCTCAGAATTGCAGAGAGCTTTTGAAATTTCGGAAACAGTAAAGGGAGACTGTGCCCAGGGTTAGGATTTTATAGGCGAAGAGGACAGTCGAAAGGAGGTTCCAATCTGAATCGTCGAAGTCGAAGCGTTTTAATCTGGGCCGTTGAGATGAAACGTACAGAACGGCAACGGGTGTAATGATGAAACGGCCTGAAAAGCACTTTTTCAGAAAAAAAAAAGCAGGCGCGAAAAATTAGGCACGAGTGCCGAAGACGTCGCTTCGTTATCTGCTGCATTTAATGGCTGGGGAGCCGAGGAGTCTTCTCGGATTTGGCAGTTATCCACAAGGTTTTGAGGAAACGTGAACGAGAAGATTTGTATCATGTGACTGTATCAAGGAAAAAGTCCCCGACTCCGATGTCGGGAGGTCGGGAGTTGAAAGACACGACGAACTGTAAGTCCCTCGTGTCTTGGGGGCAAATGATGGGTTTGGCTATAGCCGTTAGGCCCTTTAACGGTGAGGAAACGGCGAATAGGCCCGCTGGGCCCTAAATGGAGGTCAAGATGACCCAGGCGAAGGGTCCCGACGGAGGGAGTCCCGAGGATGAGAGGTTCCGACAGAGTCGGACCTGATAGGCGAGCTGGATGCTCCCGATGAGATGCCTTTAAGAAGGCCCCGATGATGAATCCCTGAGAATGATTGGCCCTGTCACGATGATGAGGGGCCCCGAGCGGTGACACAACGAGATAACTCTGGAGTCCCCGATATTAGTCGGGACTTACTATCAGAGGTTGAGGCCGAGATACGCGGGGCGTGGCCGAGATACGCGGAGCGTGTTGGAGATACACGGAGCGTAGCCGAGATACGCGGGGCGTGGCCGAGATAAGCGAGATCATGGCCGAGATATGCGAGATCATGGCCAAGATACGCGGGATCGTGGCCGAGATAAGCGGAATACGGGCTAACCACCCCAACGGTTCACCAGGTAACTGAGGTACCTCTTCGCCTATAAAAGGGCAAAGGTTACCTCAGATCACACTACGTTTTGAGATACACTTTGAGATTCCTGCTTGCCACCGTATACGAGATACTCATTTAAGAATCGGAGAGGGATTCTGGGTCACCGCCCGGTCTATCCCCTCTTGCAGGATTACGTGGAGCAAAGGAGCTCGGATCGCCGTCAAAGACCGTACCGGAGTTCCACCGTGATCCAACACATAGGAATAGAACCGTGGTGAGTTTCTGTTTGCGAGGGTTTGAACAGTGTTTTAGACGAGTGTGTTTAGAGTCGTGTAATAGGTCTTTACATGTATTGTGAGAGTGAGTGCTCTATGTGGTTTCGTCTTGTAACCCTCCGGTGTTGATTGCGCTAGTGAAGTGGTGCTCCTCCTTTGCCCGTGGACGTAGGTCGCGTTGACCGAACCACGTTAAATCCTTGTGTTCTTTATTGCTTTCTTTTAATCTGTTTGTGAGTGTTGAGAGAATCGATCCTAACAATTATTTATAGTGAATTTTATAATATTTCAAAAAATTTGTTTTAAAAAAATCATTTAAAAAATAGTCCTTTTTGTATAAAAAAAATAATCATTTTTTTTCGTTTAATAATATGTGATTTGACTTTTTCATATTTAATATTATCAATTTAATTAATACAAATAGTAAAATGGTATATATGCCAATTATGGCTATTTTTTTCATTTATATATAACATTTTATCAACTAAACATTGGATTTGTAATCATCGATCATTCTCTATTCCATATGTCAACCAAACAATTTCATATTAGTATTATTTATTCCCTATTCCCTATTCCTTATTCCATATTCAAATTCCTTGAACATGCCGTTAAAGTTTTACATATGTTATAATTGAGTTCACCCTAGTAATAAAAAAAAAGTATAAGCATGATGCTCCACAAGTATGGTAGAAAATCTCAATGTACTAATCCAAAAAATAATATAGACTTCACACTCGTACGTTGAATGGTTTGAATTATGATGTCTGATAAATATATTGCTATACTATGTGACAATTAAATAGATGTAATAACTAATATAATCCAATAGAGTAGATCATCATACAATGGAAGTACACATAATCGTACTAAGGCTAGGCTTAGCTAGGTAGCTAGATACATGGATGTGATTACATCATTCGATCGGAAAGTGATGGAAGTCGCCGGAAAAAGTTCAATGCCGGGGAAGGCATCCTATCCCTAAATATCGGGTGCCTAAAATAGTAAAATGCGGAGGCCATTGCCACCATCTTCGTAGGCACCAAGTATAGAATCATGGCCACAATGAAGCACAACCCTATAAATATCGCGGTGGCTCTTGGATCGCGCCACGTTACTAGTGCTTGTACCCGCTCTCCTTGCGTCGCCACATCCCCCAACAATGTCTGAAATCGCGCTCCCATCACACGCAATTTATCATACCGCACCCGCACCGTGTCCGGAGGTTGCATGCTCGGCAACATATCAAACTCCTCATCTAACTCCTCGGGGTCGACTTTTTCTGCAAGCGACATTTTCGGACAGAAATGCGGAAGGAGCCCTCGCGATCGGAACCGATAGTTCCATGCTCCGATGATAAACACATAGAAAGCTATAGTCGGGACGATTAGGTCGGGGAACCACACCAACATCACCATCAGCGCGTGAACTAGTATCGTCGCCGTTGGATTCTTCCATCCACGTGTATCGTCAATCCAACGAACAACATCTATCAGACCCGCGATTACGTTGATGATTCTGAGCCAGTTTGCACGGACCCGACGCATACTGAAACCCTGACAGTCAGCATCGAGCATGTACAACACGACTTCCCGTCGAATAGGAGGCTCGGATCTCGACAAATGTACGGCTACCATCTTTGTTGCGGCGTTACGGAGAATTTCTTGGTGGAACACCCCGAGCGGTTTTATGTGGTGCATCAATGGCAGTTGAGGTTGCGAATAGGCATGCAGGACGTCCAGTGTCGGCGAAGTTCGGATAAACCGCACAGCGATCTCCAGTTCACCCATCTTCTTCATTCCCGAATTCGAAAGTACAAGTAGCGGATACGTACTTCGGTACACTTTATTGCTCTGAAGAGTAGAAATACGAACCCGAACCTTCCCGATTCGAAAATCCGGACGCTTATTCATCTCATCTTTTAAGTCGTCGGGTTCAAACGCACTTGAGCTATCAAAGACCCCGATCGTCAATACCGTACATGGATCGTACACTCTCCATGTGTACTGCTCGTTCCATTTAGGTTCGAGCGTGTCGCAGACAGTCCTTGTGCGAACCCACTTGGGGCCGTATTTAGCGACGCAATAGCCGTCGGTAGTTCCTTTGCCGTTAATTGTCTTCATGGGTAGCAAGCTCTTGCATCCGACGATACCTAATTCCACTGACCCGATTGGAGGCTTCCATAGTTGTCTGGCTGTAGGTCGGTAGTCACTGCACACGTGCGCCGCCTCGTCCATCACGTGGTAGCCACCATCAAAGCACAATCTCAGGTGGATCCTACCTTTGTACAATATTGTCTTCTCGCTGTGTGGATCCTCCAAGGTGAACCATTTGGACGCCACTTTCCGGTCATCCACGCGCCGCTCGATGGCGGTCAGAGGGATGCTTGCCATCCCCAGAGTTACCGGACCCCGATGATGATGTCTGTTCTCGATCGTGAATGTCAGCTTGTCTCCGAACGGTTCAGCGGCAACGAAGAGTAGATCCTCGTTCCACGACGGAGTTCCGTCAGCGAATTTTGTCTTCTGCACCTGAAAACCCAGTTGAGCTTTCACCTGAAACGAAACTTCCTTCATCGCCGCTAATGGCAGAATATCTTGAGCTTCCAGCACGGTGGCGCGTAGATACCACAGCTTGGGTGACTGGTACACCTTAGCTCGTGCATTGACGTCGCTTGCTGTGTCGGTTTTCCATGCATCTGGGAAGGACTCGTCGGCCTGAGTGCCTACCCACGTGGCAAGCATCAGATCGCCGTGATGGGCGCCGCCGCCCTCCAACCTGTACCACTGCGGGGCCAGCGGGCTGTCCGGCGGGTCCCGGAGCGGAATCTCCATCACGTCAAAACATATTCCTCCGAAGAATTTATGTCCGACCACGTCAGAGGTAGGATCCAGGTGGCTCGCAGGCGGATCCCACAGCGAAATTTCTAAAATGGAAGAAGATTCCGGCGCGTCACGGCCAAAGGCGAAGGTCTGGTCCCACTCGAAGAAAGAGTTGGCCGACCTTCTGGCGGGCTTCGACTTGATGTGGCTGGAAGCCACCACGATCTTGACGACTGGATTCCCATTGGTTGGCAAGTGGCGAGCTTTGACCAACCTGACGAAGAGGTAGTGCATCTTGTCGACCAGATCAAAGGAAGACCGTTCGATTATAGAGCTATCCATGGAGTCCATCGTGTAAGTTCTGGTCATCGGCGGTCTTGTCATCGGTTGCGGACCGTTTATGCCGACGAACTTGACTTCTGGAACGGATCCCGTTACTGCGGCCGCCATCACCTCCGGCGGGGGCGGCGGCACCCACTGCGCTGCGACCTCAGCTTCTTCATCTTCTTCTGTGTGTGGGGGTGGTGACTCGTGTTGATTGGCATCCTCCGAATCCGGCAAGTTCTCCGGCGGTGGTTCTCGCACCTCTGCTTCCGCCGGTAAAGCGGGTTGTTGGTCTCCAGAAGCGGCTTCAGTAGCCGGCGGATCTTCATTGCTCTTATTATTACCACTGTCAGTTGGTGGTAGCGGTGGTTCCTGAGGCGGCGCTTCCTGGTTCTCGGGTGTAGATGCTGGCTTGGGTTGCTGAGGAGGGTTTGGGTTTTGGGCGGGCGGAGGAGGAGGTGGAATAATGTCCTCGTCGGCATAGTAAATCTTCAAGCCGATCTCCCCCTGAACCCAAGTGAGCCAATCCTTCTTCTGGAGAGGATAATAGATGAGAGCCTCCTCGCCTTTGCGGACGAACTGGGAAGAGGCGATCCTGATGCGGCCAAGGAAATTGTTGCGGCGGGTGGGACCCAAGGTCTTGTCATGGAAGATGTTGAGCTCGAGGACGTCGGTGAAAATATCAGAGGGGCGGGTGATGAGGTTGAACTTGTGGAGCTCGTTCCAGTGAGGATTGAGGTCGCGGATGGCCGTCTGAGTGCGGCGGCGTTGGCCGTAGTAGTGGAGGACGACGTAGGGACTGGAGGTGCCGTGGCCGTCCTTGGGAAGAAGGTTTAGAGCTTCTACCACTTCTACTACGAGCTTCTGAACTGAGGAGGAGGCCATGGCCACCGGAATATGTCTAGTTAGTTACGTTGCTTCATTTGCTGTCTGTTTGTTTGATCAATTAACAATGCCCATGCATAATATCACATACTTTCATTCCAATATAACTGATCAGAAAGAGAACCCACCGTAACATAACGCTACTGTTTTTGGAGGCAACAATGTGGAAGAAAAGAATGGAATGAATAATATGGTCTATTTAAAATTATTTTTCAAACTTATATCCTAAATACACAGTTAGACACACAACGTGACACGATCCGTGATTTTAAATTTTAAAATACATTATAAAAATCTAGTCATTGAATAAAATAATTTAAATTTTCATCAGTTTATTTATTTCCTTTAGTTATAATAATAATAATAATAATAATAATATTTGTTTTTGAATAATATAATTATATTCGTAACTTTTTTTAGTACACTCTAATTTATAATTAGTTTTTTTTTCATTAGATGCAAAGACATTCTGAATGATTTAACATATTAAATTATATATATTTTTTTACTTACATACACTACACGGTAGCAAGTTATTAATAATAAAATGTACACATTCTTTTTATATTAGTATTAATTAATAATTAAAAAAATTACACAAAGCATTAATAAAATGATATTTTAACATATATTTTTTTTTTACCGAAGTAAAATTTTGAGTAAAGGGCAGGTCACTAACAAGTTTACTAATAACTAGATAATAACTTAGTAAAAAAGTAAGTTAAATTATTTGATGATTGTGATTTTTTAGCTCAATCAAGCATAAATTATATCTGTGTAGATAAACTGATTTCTCCAAGAAATAATTATGTTTTGTTTGGACCTTTCTACAATGCTCTTGGAGCACCATGCTTTTGCCACTAATTTTTTTATTTTTTTATTGCCCTAAAGATGAACCCCAAAGGTGTAGTTAAAAAAATTCATACTTTTTCATACTTTTAAAGTTTTAGTTATGTTACAATTAAGTCCACCATAGTATTAAAAAAACCAAAAGCATAGTGCTCCCAAAACATAGTAGAAAAATCCGTTTTGTTTTCGCCATGGCGATACGGCCGTGAAATGATGACCTCAATGCAAAATAAGGGGTGTAATTGGAGAAGCGATTTCTCTAAAGATTTTGCCATGGAGATTTGAAGTTCTGTCATTTGTTTTATAGTAGAAACTATACATTCGGTCTTAAGTTGAACATAAAACTATAACTTGCAATATTATTATTGTGCTGGCCAATATATAGTTTTTAGTTTTTGAAATTCAATTCATATCAAATTAATTATTGGGGAAGAAATAGTTTTTTTTTTTTGCCAAGGGGAAGAAATAGTTAAGAACCTAAAAATAGTTTGAAATAAGGCATGTTGCAATTTGATATATCAAAAAAAAAATTCCGATACAATGTCTTATGTATCAAATTTATTACTTTTTACTTTTTTTTTTTTGTAAAATTTTAATCTTGAAATTTAAGGTCAAAATTAAAACATGACATATATTTCATACTAATTTTAAACTCTTAACAATTATTATTTTGTTATGGCACAACTTCAGTCAAAACACGCTAAAATTGGTCTGAAATGTAAAAAGCAACCAATCTGATATTTCGAATATTGAAATTAAAAAAATTGAGATACCAGATGAAAACATGATCTATATTTCCAACTACTTTTTAGGTTTTTTTAACCCTAGGAAGAAAGAGACGAAATGTAAAGCATATACGGTATACCCATCCCTGTCAAGTTGTTAATTAAAAGTGAAGACTTACAAGATGTGGTACTCGATTTGCTTTTCAAAAGTAACCATGAATAAATAAATAAAGCATATATATACGTGTAAAAACATATACATAAAGAAGTTGTTAACTTGGAGCATAGGAGAGGAGAAGCAGCTTTACTTTAGAAGAGCACCATAAATAACGGAGGGATTCGGAACAACACTGGTAGGGGTCGGTGTTGCTTTACTCGGTTTTTTTTATTTTTTTTTTTATGGTTACTAGCGGTGATTAAACCTTTGACATCTGGTTAAGGGATGAGATACTGAATCACCACACCATTGTTATATGGTTTCTTTTTTTAGCTTGGTTGCAAAGTATAATAACATAGATAATAATGGTGGTTCGTTTTTCCTTCATTTCATACTCACATATGAGAATATTCGGGGCTTCTACTTTTGCTTTTTGGCCGTCCTTTCCCTTGTTTAAGTAAGACGAAAGAAACGTATCTCTACAAGCATTCCTTCATCAGGAAATGTAACTAGACATGGAATTTCATATTATATTTCACATTATATTTACGTTGTTTAACGCACAAAGCAATGTAACAAGTCTTATAGTATGAATTCTATTGTAATACAAAATTAGAATCATACTCATACTATTGTATAACAACGGAGATTATAGTGCTTATTATTTATTAAATATATAATGTAATTTATCCTGTACTTATGAGACTTTTTTTTATTTATTATTATTATTTATTTACTTAATAAAAATAAATAATAATGTGCATGATATTAATATAAAATAAATAATTTTTCTGAATATATTTTTAATTTAGTTTTAATATTTTCAAATTTGAAATCAAACACAAAACATAAATTTATGGGTGAATTAATTGTTCTCCAAAAAAATATTTAAATATTATCATATTAAGGTATAGTAAACTTTTATATATATATATATATATATATATATATAATCACATTACAATACATATTAAAAAATATATATTAAACTCCGTATCAAAATTATCATTTATATTACTCACAGTCAAATTCTACATTATTACATTACATTACTTATTCATATTATTTGAAATTTCACAAGTAAGTTCACATTAAGAGCTCTCCTCCACATCAGCAGCCACGTCACTGCCAACTCATTAAAGTGGCACTGCTACAGTAAATGACACTGTAAAATTGGAACTCTCTCCAGTAGTGGAAGTCAGTGTTATCAGAACCGGACCGGACCGGCGGTTCAACCGGGTTCGAACCGGAACCGGTACCTCCTACGGTCCGGTTCGAGCAAATCCGGAGGATGTAAGCGAACCCGGTTCGATACCCGGTTTTTTGTCGAACCGGCCGGTTCTGAGCAAACCGGGCGGTCCTCCGGTCTGTCGGTTCGGTATCAGTAAAAGCAAAAAAAAAAAAAAAAAAGTTAAACCCTAGCCTAAGCCAACCGCCGCAGAAAAGAAACAGAGAGAAGAAGTTGAATCCAGTCAGCCGACCCAGCTCAATTTCTTCTCCGGCGACCCATCTGATCGAATGAGGGATTTAGAGGAGTACTCCATTCTCCAATTCAATTCCATGTACGACTTAGGGATGAGGGATTTAGGGATTTAGAAATGGGTGAACATGGGATTGAAGCACCAGGACCTACTCCCCAACCTAGAGTGGCTAAGTGCGGAAGCAGTTCCGAATAGAACTTGAGAGCGCAGCTACAACATCAAAAATCGAGATGAATTACGAGTCAATTCCATGTTCGAGTTTTGGAAAATGATGATATTAAATTTAATCAGGGATTAGAACATAACCTGCGAGAGGGCTCGTGGATTCTTGGCTGGGACTGGAGAGCGAACGCCATGTCCAGTGTATCAGTGAGCCAAACAAGCAGAGAAGCAAGCAACCACAGAGACGAGTATAGAAACGAGAGAGAAAGAAAGAGAGAGAAAAAGAGAAAGAGATGAGATTTGTATGGTAATTTATTTAACTAATATATAATTAAAAGTAAAAATGGAACTGTGTATAGGTAGGAATGCAACGAAAGTTCTGGATCTGCACATTGCAGATGAAGTTTCTAAACCGGGTTCGGACCGCGGTCGGACCGGCGAACCGGGAACCGGAGCACTCTCCGATTCGATGTCCGGTCCGGTTCTGATAACACTGGTGGAAGTCAAGTTCCACTTCTATATTGGGACCCATATAATTTCATAATTCAAATATAATTTTTGCATTATATATAAATTATATGTCATTATATATAAATTATATATCATTATATATAAATTATATATTCATATTTTTTAAAAAATACGGACCTGAATAAATAATGAGATTCAAGTGTTAGACTGTTTTAATTAAAAAATGGGGAAAATATATAAAAAAAATCAAAATGTAATTGATTTTTTTATAATAAAAAATGTACATTTTTATGAGTTAGTCAAAGTTAATCAATTATGAATCAAATATTTGGGTTCCACTTTTGCTAATAATTTCCAATATATGTAAATTAAAAATATATTATACTTCATTCTAAAAGTATAATTTTTATAATAATTTATCGTAAAAAATATATTTCTTTCATATAATAATATAATATAATATGTAATTATATAAAAATATATATGCATTAAAATAATATAATATTTGTTAGTAAATTATTTTTCATATTTAATAATATGAAATGTTATACTATTTCAAAATTTAGAATTAACGGTTATTCAACATGGTAACATATAAACAAATTAGATATAGAAATTCTGAAATTGATTCAAAGTTAAAAAGTAGTAATTTTGGTTCGTGCCATTATTTATGTTACATAATATTCAAAATGGCTGATTACGGCTCTTGTCTATCTGACTTAGCGTAACATAATATATATACAATCAAAGAGATGGGCAAAACAGTCGAATAAAATAATATTAAAAAGTTGGCACCGACATGAACAGTAACTTGGGAGTTCCTACTAGTAGGCACTGTCCCACTTCACTATTCACTCAATAATGGCAAAATAATAATATTAGTAATCCTAGTCACGCCTAGTGGCGCCTAGTCAGCGTCCAATGACAAAAATTGGAACTAGGCACTCCCATTTTGGAACAAGGTAATCCTACTGGAAATGCAAGTGCCTATTTTATTATTTCTGGTAGGAACCAACAGTAAATAACACTAGACACTCTCTACAGTAGTAAATTTATAACATGGAACTAGAGAAAGTGCTCTAACATCCAAACGCACCTTAGTGATTGGTGATGCGAAATAAAATATTTCTTCCAAAAAGATAAAAGTGAGTCACACCGACTAAGATTTGAAAAACATGTCTTCCTTTCACTCGCCTTTCACTTTCCCACAATTCGATAAATCCTTGGATCTTGTTGGTGTTGGTGATATGCAAAGGCATGTCACCACACCACGTTAGTTAAAGCCAGCGGATTAAGAAAATGAATAACGGAGATAAATGAGAGAAAAAAAAGAATTAACTTAACGGTTAAGGTTTAAGAGAATGAACTGGTATCTTCAGCTGAATGAGATGTTTAAATAAACGGAAATTAATCAAATAAATTTAGAAATTTAATGAAAATGCATAAAAATAAAGTGACACACTCAAATTCATCTATTTGCCTCCGTCAAGATCCACATTTTAACTAAGGTCGTGTTCAAACTCTCTAATAGAAAAATATTTATGGTTAGTATTTTGTTCCTTATGAATTCACCAGTGTACATAGAAATTAATTTAAGTGTGGAATAAGCATGTTATATGTGCTATCCTCTCAATGGCTCATAGGAACGTAAAAAAAAAAAAAAAAAAACTAAGCTCTTTCATTCGTAATCCAAAATCAAAGGTGTTGGGTTATGATTAAAACTCGATATTAATCATAAGAGCCGAGTACGTTTAAAGGGCAGGAAAAGAAGGGTCGTCGACCTTTCTGACTCGTCTTAATGAGATAGGGATAAAAGGTCGACGACAACTTATGAAAAAGTTGACTTCCAACGTACGACTGCCCGCCACTAGGAGAAACCTTCTTTCAAAGGTAAAGACAGGTGGCGACCTGCTGGTCACTATCATCAGAAGAAACCTTCCTTCGAAGGTAACTACAGGTGGCGACTTGCTTAGAAAAAGCTTCCTCAGTAAGAAACACTTAGCTGGAGACCTACTTGTCACCAACTGACTGCTCACCGTCTCACTCAGCCAATCACAGAAGGGGAACCACCGCCCCTCAGCTACCAATCAGGGCATAGCAGCCGCTTTGTAGAAAGTCGGTAACTTATCCCTATAAATATGGACTATTTCTATTTTGCTTGATTACATTCAGTCAGTTCTAAATACGTTCATATATTATTACTCTCAAATCCATTACTGACTTAAGCTTCGGAGTGGAATCAGGGGCCATCCCCACCCCTTTTTCAGGTTCTCGCCCCACATAACCTCTTAGAAAAAACTTAGCGTTCGAGAGAGCTAAGTCTGAGGCGATACTTGGAAGTCCATTCCCCGAAGTTCAAAGCCACGTCATTTTGATCCCAACATTTGGCGCCGTCTGTGGGAACCGGAGATCAAAAGGTCATGGCACCACCAAGAAATCAAACAAGACAAAGTCAAGCACGGATAGCCGACGGTATACTCCAAGGACCAAAAGAGACCTTGGAAGATTACTTTAGGCGATTCCAAGGAGGATATACGGGGGGGCAAGCTCTCAGAGAGCGAAACCATCCGGGCGTTCTTCAGGGGGTTAGGATCCCAGTCTCGATCCTTAACCCTCACTCAAGCCATAACTCCGGTGAGGAGCCTGGAAGGATTAATACAACTTGCTAACCATCATGTGGACATAGAGCGAGCACAAATGGGGAGATGGATGGCGGAGGGTATATTCCAAGGGTCGGACGAAACCCTGGAAAATTACTCTAGGCGATTCCAAGAAGGTTATATCGGAGGCGAACTCATGGAGGGAGAGGCCATTCGAATGTTCTTTAGAGGATTGGGAGTTCAATCTCGACCTCTGGCCCTCACTCAACACACGGAGCCAGTAAGAAATATGGAGGAACTAGAAGAGCGAGTAAACTTCTACATAGAAGTAGAGCAAGCTTAGAGGAATCGTCGCCTCCAACAAAGGCATCCACAGAGTAGGGGCGAAAGCTCATCTCAACGAGACATCTCGTCCAAAGAATTTCGGCAAACTCAGCAAAGGTTAGAGAGATTTCATTTAAATGAGGAAAGTCGATATTCTACTCCCTGTTGTGAGCACTACCGGCAAGAGGGGCATAACATGGAGGATTGCCTCCTCGGAAGAAGAGAATTAGAATTCATAAGAAGGGAAATCCAACGCCACCATCGACGTAGCTCTCACGAGTCAAGGAGATGGAGAACGCCCCGGGGAATGATATCAACATCCTAGCTGGAGGATTCGCAGCAGGAGGAGAAGTAAGCTCGGTCAGGGACCAGTACGCTGCACTCCAATAAGCCCCTTGAAAAGGCCGAGAGAATTGGAACCAGTGGCGATTACCTTCTCAATGGAAGATCTATCGGAGACCTCTCAGCCCCATGAGGATGCATTGGTAATCACCGCTCAAATCAACGACAAGGAGGTTAAAAGGATACTGGTGGATGGAGGAAGCTCCACAAACGTAATCGCCTTCAACGTTCTTGCCGCCATGGGATACAAAAGAAAAGATCTGCAAGAGATGACTTCACCTTTGGTGGGATTCGCGGGAAGAACGATTTATCCCTTAGGGGCAATACAACTCCCTGTAATCTCCTAGGGCGAGGATGGAAAGCCTTGCAACTAAAAATTCGCTTTGTGGTAGTCGATCAGATCCACGCCTACAATGCGATATTATGGAGAACCACTCTCAATCCCAACCATATAATACCTTCCACCGTTCATCAAGTCATGAGATTCCCTACCCATCATGGGTTAGGAGAAATCTGGGGCGATCAAAAAACCTCTCGACAATGCTACGTCGACCTCCTCAGAAGATCAAGTCAAAGGGAAACCCTCTCCATCGTTACAGAGGAGGACCCTCGAGAGGAGGGAGGACGACCAGCCCCGATGGAAGAATTAGTCGAAATCGTCCTAGAAGGGAATGAGAAGAAAGTGAAGATTGGAGCAGCCTTACCCCCGGAGTTAGCCCGGAGAATAACTGCCCTCTTAAGGGAATACAAGGAACTATTCGCCGGGGAACCCAGCAACATGCCAGGGATAAATCCAGAAATTATCTCTCACGAGCTAAGGATAGATCCCGCCATCAAACCCATAGCCCAGAAGAGAAGATCTATGGGGGCAGAAAAGAAAGCCGCAATCCGCCAAGAGGTCGGAAAATTAGTGGAAACAGGTTTCGTCAAAGAAATACGATTCCAAACTTGGGTCGCCAACCCGGTCTTGGTAAAGAAATCCAACCAAAGATGGAGGATGTGTGTCGATTTTCGAGATCTCAACAAAGCATGTCCGAAAGATTCCTATCTTCTTCCAAGGATCGATCAGTTAGTCGATGCCACTTCAGGACATGAACTCTTAAGCTTCATGGACGCCTATTCTGGGTATAATCAAATACAAATGCATCCCAAGGATGAGGCTCATACGGCGTTCTATGCTGACAGCGACATCTATCACTACACCGTCATGCTGTTTGGTTTAATAAACGCGGGAGCTACTTACCAATGTATGGTGAATAATCTTTTCAAACCTATAATAGGAAGGAACATGGAGGTGTACGTAGACGACATGCTAGTCAAAACCAGAAGGGGACACGACCATGTTCAAGATTTAAAAGAAGCCTTCGCATGCATGAGACTTCACCAAGTAAGATTAAATCCCACTAAGTGTGCATTTGGGGTCCAGTCGGGGAAGTTTTTGGGTTTCATGGTCAGCCAGAGAGGGATCGAGGCCAATCCAGAGAAGGTGACCGCCATAGAAGAGATGTCCTCACCTACCTGCCATAGAGAAGTACAAAGTCTGAATGTGAGACTGGCCTCGCTGGGAAGATTCTTGGCAAGATTGGGAGATAAGTCCCTCCCTTTCTTTAAGATCCTACGAGAAAATAAGAAGTTTGAGTGGACGATCGAGTGCGAAGAAGCCTTCCAACAGTTAAAAGCACACCTTCACTCGCTCCCTGCTTTAGCCAAGCCTTTGCCAGAGGATTCTTTATTCCTATACTTAAGTATCAGCTCAGCAGCAGTGAGCTCGGCTCTCATCAAAGAAACCGACGACATTCAGATCCCTGTATATTATGTTAGCAAGCTCTTCGGCATAGCCGAGGCTAACTATATGGAAATCGAGAAGCATTTGTATGCTCTATTAATAGCGGCCAGGAAGCTCCGACCTTACTTTCACGCCCATGAGATTACGGTGCTCACCAATCAACCTTTGAAGTAACTATTGCAAAAACCTGACATTTCTGGGAGGATGGTTAAATGGGCAGTCGAGTTAAGTGAATTCCGCATCCACTTCGAGCCTCGAAAAGCAATCAAAGGCCAAGCATTGGCCGACTTTATAGCTGAAAACACATCAACGCCAGACGCACAACCCATTATCCTCCCGCAAGAAGAGCATGTGAAGACTACCCCAGAGAATGAGGCCAACGACACCATGCCATGGTTGTTGTATACTGATGGATCATCTTCCACCTTGGGATGCGGGGCAGGTCTAGTATTAACGCCGCCTGATGGAGAGCCACTCCGCTACGCTCTAGCCTTAAATTTTCGAGCAACCAATAACGAGGCTGAGTATGAAGCCCTGCTAACAGGCCTCCGAGTAGCTAAAGGTATGGGCATTACTAATTTAAAAGTACGGTGCGACTCTGAGTTAATCGTCAATCAGACAAACAGAACGTATGTCGCCAAAGGAAAAATATGAAGAAGTACGCTGAAGAAGTACGAAGGCTCGTTCGAGATATGCCTCACTTCCAAATAGAAGCTATTCCTCGAGAGGAGAATAAAGAGGCAGACACCCTCAGTAAGTTCGCCCTAGGAAATGCCCCCCAAACCACGGTGCACTTCGTCGAAAGATCCCTCTATTCAGCGGTAGAAGCAAGAGCTGAAATCCTTAATATCCAAGCTCCCGATTCTTGGATCACCCCCATTCAAAACTACTTAGAAAAGGGAACTCTCCCAGAAAACCCGATAGAAGCAACCCAAATTCAAAGAGCAACTGGACGCTTCGTGATCTTAGATGGATATCTCTACAAAAGAGGATACTCCATACCCTACCTAAGGTGCATAGCCGCTCCTCAAACAGAAAGGATAATGGAAGACCTACATGGAGGGGAAGCTGGTTGCCACGAAGGAGCCAAAACTTTAGTACTCAAGGCATTGCGACAGGGATTCTATTGGCCGACAATGCACAAAGAAGCAGCAGCGTTAGTTCGGGCTTGCTTCGCCTGCCAAATTTACGCTCCAAGGATCGCCAAACCACCGGCAGATCTTACTCCCATGATGCGCCTGGCCCTTTGCTCAATGGGGGATTGATCTTATTGTACCCTTACCCCAATCTACAGGTCAACGAACGCATATCGTGGTCGCCATCGACTACTTTTCTAAATGGATAGAAGCCAGAGCTCTAGCATCCACAACCTCTTTTCAAATGATTAAGTTCATACGAGAACAAATCATATGCCGGTATGGAGTCCCTAAAATCCTTATTAGCGATAATGGTCCTCAGTTCGCTAGTGATGAACTCGCCGACTTCTGTGAAGAAATGTTGATCAATCATCGATTTGGCTCTGTACATCACGCCCAAACAAACGGGCAAGTAGAGGCGGCCAATAATACAATCCTCAATGGATTGAAGAAGAGAGTAGCCGCTCTAAAGGGAAGATGGGTTGAAGAATTAGACCAAGTTCTATGTGCACTTAGAACCTTGCCCAAAAGAGCCACGGGAGAAACTCCGTTCAGTATGGTTTATGGATCGGAAGCAGTCTCACCCATCGAAGTGGCCAATATCTCCCAAAGAGTCGCGGCATACCAAGTTAACCAAAACGATGAACAAAGAAAGATCGACTTGTATTTAGCCGACGAAAAAAGATGGACTTAGGAAGAAATATAGGGAAGAATGAAGCTCGCCAACGCCAGATATTTCAATCGAAAGGTAGGACGGCGCCAATTCTTCTTAGGAGAAAAAGTATTGCGAAGGAACGAATTCCTGACAACAGACCAAAGAGGAAAGATGGTACCGAAATGGGAAGGACCTTACATGGTCGTCGGAATACCATGCCCTAACGCCTACAGATTGGAAGATCCTCGTGGACAACGCCTCAATAGGATTTTCAATCCCGAGCATTTAAAGAAATTCTATGTTTAAATCTCTTATATATTTCAATTACAGTGAAGTAATGAATAAAGATATAATTCCTTTACTCTGGGTGTCAAAAAGCAGGACTCATCGACCTCCGAAGGTCGCCATCTACAAAGGAGCAGTCTTAACTGACTCCTCGACTTCATACATTTGACGACGATTAAGGAGAAGTCTTAGCTGACTCCTCGACTTCATACAGTCGGCGACGATTAAGGAGCAGTCTTAACTGACTCCTCGACTTCCTAAGGTCGCCATCTAAAAAGGAGCAGTCTTAACCGACTCCTCGACTTCATACAGTCGGCGACGATTAAGGAGCAGTCTTAACTGACTCCTCGACTTTCGAAGGTCGCCATCTAGAAATGAGCAGTCTTAACTGACTCTTCGACTTCATACAGTCGGCGACGATTAAGGAGCAGTCTTAACTGACTCATCGACTTCCGAAAGTCGCCATCTACAAAGGAGCAGTCTTAACTGACTCCTCGACTTCCGAAAGTCGCCATCTACAAAGGAGCAGTCTTAACTGACTCCTCAACTTCCGAAAGTCATCATCCGTCGAAGAGAACGATAAAGCGGAATTGGAGGCCATAACAACAAGATAGAAAGGTAATACTCGACACGACTCCTTCCCCTTATATTATAAATAAAGAGAAATGATTCATGTCTCGGGGGCAAGTGTTGGGTTATGATTAAAACTCGATATTAAACATAAGAGTCGAGTACGTTTAAAGGGCAGGAAAAGAAGGGTCGTCGACCTTTCTGACTCGTCTTAACGAGATAGGGATAAAAGGTCGACGAAAACTTATGAAAAAGTCGACTTCCAAAGTACGACTGCCCGCCACTAGGAGAAACCTTCCTTCAAAGGTAAAGACAGGTGGCGACCTGCTGGTCACTATCATCAGAAGAAACCTTCCTTCGAAGGTAACTACAGGTGGCGACTTGCTTAGAGAAAGCTTCCTCAGTAAGAAACACTTAGCTGGAGACCTACTTGTCACCAACTGACTACTCACCCTCTCACTCAGCCAATCACAGAAGGGGAACCACCGCCCCTCAGCTACCAATCAGGGTATAGCAGCCGCCTTGTAGAAAGCTGGTAACTTATCCCTATAAATAGGGACTATTTCTATTTTGCTTGATTACATTCAGTCAGTTCTAAATACGTTCATATATTATTACTCTCAAATCCATTACTGACTTAAGCTTCGGAGTGGAATCAGGGGCCATCCCCACCCCTTTTTCAGGTTCTCGCCCCACATAACCTCTTAGAGGAAAACTTAGCGTTCGAGAGAGCTAAGTCTGAGGCGATACTTGGAAGTCCATTCCCCGAAGTTCAAAGCCACGTCATTTTGATTCCAATAAAAGGAATTAAAGCTCTTTCATTCATATCTTCTTTAAAGATGAGATTTATTGGTTACTTAGCATCAATTTCAATATGCATTGAATCTATATTCAAATTTTAGCTAAAATCAACTCATCTTTAAGATCCCATAATTTAGGAATAAGACTATTTTTAAAACTATTTTTTCTCTGAAAACCGCTACCCAAGCATAGATCATATCTTAAGATACCTACTCCTCCAGCTAGGCCATAATTTCCGATACAGATCCATCGGTGTTGAGTTTGGGTTAAGAACCTAAAAATTGTCCATATTTTGACCATGTGTCAGTTTGGTGTCTGAGGTTTACAAAGACTGTCCGAACTTTCATGTCTGTTGCTATTTGGTGTCTCCGTCTATTTCTGGGTTAAATTGGATGGAATGTGGTCACGTGACGGTTACGTGAGTGACCAATTTTCAAAATTCCAAAAGTACCCCCGACCAGCCAATTCCGACCGATTTAGGGCTTAGGGTTCCGACCGATTTTCAGCCGATTCTGACCGATTTAGGGATATTCCGACCGATTACGCCAGATTCCCGGTCGATTTAGGGCTATTCCGGCCGACTTAGGGCTATTCCTACCGATTACGGCCGGTTTAGGGTTATTTCGGCCGATTACGGCCTATTCCGACCGATTACGGTCGATTAAGGCTGATTACGGCCGATTCCGACCGATTCCGGCCGACTGGAGGTGGGTGGCCGGATTGTCAGTTAGTTTTTTTTCAAAAAAGGGCAAAATTGTCTTTTCAAGTAAGTCTGTTAAATTTAACCCAAAAAACTAACAGAATACCAAATAGGCACAAAACTGAAAATTGGGAC
Organism: Clarkia xantiana subsp. parviflora; assembly: GCA_036873135.1. Classification (NCBI taxonomy): domain Eukaryota; kingdom Viridiplantae; phylum Streptophyta; class Magnoliopsida; order Myrtales; family Onagraceae; genus Clarkia; species Clarkia xantiana. Next base: position 19,167,972 of record JAPTYO010000001.1, read on the forward strand.
ACCAAATATCAATAATTTAAAATTGAGACACCAAACTGACACTCTTGTCAAAATCCAGACAGTTTTTAAGTTCTACCCTTGAGTTTAACCCGCCTAAAACGAGATGGGTACCACTTAGCCTGAATAAAGGAGGATGATCTTAAGAATGTCTTTTGTAATGAGAAGAAATGCTAATATCTTAGCTTGTTTCGAAATAAAGCTTGAAAGATTAAACGGTGGGATAGAGTGAAAAGATGGTGGCAGTTCTATTTTACTATAACTCCCAAATAGTGGATGTGAAGATAGTGTTCCATTCAATCCTAGATTTATGACTTGATTGGCTTTTCCAATTTGAAGAGAGCCAATGAAAAAAGTCTGAATTGAAGAAGTCTTGAATGCTCATCAGGGGTTTGATTTCCATCCAAGTTTTCCTTGCAATTGCACATCTCTATGAATATTGACAACATCATCTTCATTGTTTGCATATCAAACAAACATGATCAATCTTTAGATCTCCTTTTCAGAAATGTTGAGGTGTTGGAAGTTTATAATGATTGCAAAGCAAAATGAAAAACTATATTCGCGGAGTGGTTTTGCTATATCAAATCCACTTCCGGCTACCCTTGGATGTTGTATCATTATAGAGATTTCAATTCACAATATAAGTCGGGTTAACAGGTCTTTTGGTCCACGATGTTTGACCACTTTTGAGTTTTGGTCCATGATGTTTTTTTGGTCTAGTTTTGGTACCATATGTTTGCAGATTTTTCTAGTTTTGGTCTAACCGTTACATTCCGTCCATTTTTTGACATGTGCAAGTCACGTGATCCATCTAAACTTTCAATTTTGTTCAATTTAATCCCTCTTATACTTTTCTAACTTTTTTTTGTTCAATTTAGTTCCGAAGTTTCAAAATTTCGAAATTTCAAAATTGACCATAATTGGACAACTGTGTCAAATTGAAATTTTGAAACTTCGGGACTAAATTGAACAAAAAAAAGTTAGGAAAGTATTAGAGGGACTAAATTGAACAAAATTGAAAGTTTAGGATGGATCACGTGACTTGCACATGTCAAAAAATGGACGGAATGTAACGGTCAGACCAAAATTAGAAAAATCTGCAAACATATGGTACAAAAACTAGGCAAAAAAAAAAATATCATGGACCAAAACCCAAAAGTGGTCAAACATTATGGACCAAAATACCTGTTAACCCATATAAATTTATAAAAAGCAGCAACACTTGGGATACCAGAGGACAAGCCCAACAAAATTATTTTATCCACCCTAGAATGCAAGACATATATTTGAGCTACAATGTTATTATCTTGGAGAATAGGAAAATCTCAATTTCCAATCTATCTATATATAATATAATTCTAATGAGTTAACCGTATGATTGACACATAACAAAATTCACAAATGACATGTCCAAATTATTAAAATTTATTGGTACAACTCATCTATTCTCTCACCTTGTAGATGTGGCATTGTCCACATAAGCAATTTCATAGCTTGGATGAGCTCCAAGCTCTCACAATGCACGATAACATCCGTTTCATTTTTACATTAATATTTTTCAGTTTTGAATCTTTAATATTGTTCAACAACCTTAAAATTGATAACATTCATCAACATAAAATGCATTTACCTCAATATAAAAAAAATGCATTTACCTAAATATAAAAACAAATACTGGGAAAGATAAATCAATCAACCATATAAGCATAAAAAAAATATTTAAGCTTTGAACTCAAAAGGGTAACCGTCTTGAATTTCATCAGCTTTGAAATCAATCTTTTTCCATGACCATCATCATCTTCTCCAGACATATTAGGTTTTGTGGAAGAAAGAAACCAATATCGTTGTTTCTGAATATTAGATGGACACCCTATCTCACAATAACATGCACAAGAACAATGGTAACCTTTTAACAACATTGTTATTAACATATTAAAGCATCAAATATTCGTAAGAGGTAATTAAGTTAAACAAAAAAAAATCTACCGCATCAATGAAATCACTTAAATTAATCAAAAATTTAAATTGAAAATCAATGAATTTCTTTTATAAAATATTAATATTTCAGTTTTTTTTCTTTCATATTTTGATGTATTTTTTATGACGATATAATAAGAATTGATAAATATAAATAATTAGAAAATTCAATGATGTAATTCATTAAATAAGAAACAAATATATTAACAAAATGTTTGAAATAAACAAAAAAACTTAAAGGATAAAAAAATAAATAAGATCATCGGCATAAAATATAATTTGCTAGGCACACACAAAATGTTCTTGCCTGAACAATACCATGACACTTAAATCATACAACAACTAAAACCAACATACATAATGAACAATACATGAAACGTACAGTAGCAACATATTAATTGTTACTACAACTGCAACAAATTTTGGCAAAAAAAAAAAAAAAAAAAAAACGCAACAAATTTGCAAAAAATAATAATATATCACATACAACTGTTTCATTATCTGACGGGAACATGCGTGTTTATACAATAATAATAGATACTCTCACTTATATATATAAATATGATAAATTACAATAATTCATATGATGAATAAAAAAAGTTAGAAATTATTAAGTAATATATAACTATTTTATTGCATGGATAACCATGGAGAATTTGAATAGTCTTGGAGAGAAAATTTAAAACAAATAATTTAAAACAATGATTGACAAAAACAAATCCAACAAATTTGTCGACGATAATTAATTCAATAAAATTGGTGGATTTGAATGATCTCGGTAATTCAATAAAATTGGTGGATTATATTCACAAAAATATAATCTTGATATATCACCACAGACACTACAAATGATAATTCACAATGAAATTCATATGTTGCATATGATGTTCGATTAAAATAGAAATTTATAATTTAAAGTATTATATATAACTAAAATGTATGTAGTAGTGACTCATTTACCTTGAATAAAATATTAAATATAACAAAACTCAATATCAATACAATAAATTAGAAATATTTCATATGAGAACATATCAACAATTATATAAACAAAATACTCAATCATGCAACACGTGTAACAAAGATGAATAAAAAAAATATTAAAATCTAAAATTAACAACACGCAACAATTTTGTAAAGAATTTTTTTACCGCGTAACGCGCGGGTTGGCCAACTAGTATTAAATTAATTCTAAAAGGTTGTCTATCTTCTTGACAAGTAATAAAATACATCAATGACATGTCAAAACTAAACAATTATATTGGTCCACATAACCTTAACTTTCTTCACGATGACGTGGCGACGCCATGTATACCATTCAAGGTAGGGCTGGGCATAAAAACCGGTTCGGGCGAACCGAACCGGAACCAAATCGGAACCGAACCAATACAAACCGGTTCTGACTGAACCGGTTCTTAAATGGTTCGGTTTTGATAAGAAATATATGGAGCGGTTTTCAACTGGTTCAAAACAGGTTCCGAACCGGTTTTGAACCAGTTTTTCAGAACCACTCTTATTACATAAAGCCTAAATTGTTAAATAGTAACACACTCTTGCATCTTTTTTTTTTGGGTAGATTAAAGGGCTATAAACAAATGAGTATCCGACAAGCTCGACTCGACTCAGTTTACTCGAGCTCGAACTCGACCGAGCCTTAATTTTTCAAGCTCGAGCTCGACTCGGTGCAATACTTGACATGTTCGAGTTCGGCTCGATAAGGTTAAAAATTCAATTAAATAATAAATGGTGCATCTTAGCTCGAGGTCGAACTCTTCCTCGACTCAATATATATATATATATATATAATATTATTACGTAAAACTCGAAAAACTCAAACTCGAACTCGACTCGAATATGCAAAACAAAAAAGCTCGATTAGGCTCGCGAGCCTCTCGAGTCGAGTACAAGTGAACTCGAACTCGACTCGGTATCAAAAAAAGTTCAACTCGACTCGAAATTTAGCGAGTCGAATTTGAATATCGACCAAACCGATCTCGAGAAGCTCACGAGTAGCTTGAATCGTTTACACCCATAAGGTAGATCCTTCACTATTTGGGTTTGGTTCATATTGGATATATAGGTGGTCGTAGCAGATTTGTTTACTTATATATAGTTATTATATATTATGTTAGCTCATATCAGTTCTACAGTCAATTGAGTTTAGTTTTGAACTCGAAACTTAAATTAGGAATAGTTCTATATTGGCTGTATATTTTGAATTTTAGTAAAAAAAAAAGGTTTATATTTTGAATTTTAGTAAAAAGAAAAAGAAAAAAAGGTTCAAAACCGGTTCTCCTATGGTTCGGTTCTAGGACCTAAAATCTGGTTCGGTTCTTACCTGGTATAGAAAGCCAACTGAACCTAAAATCTGGTTCTGAACCGGTTCGGCAAAAAACCGAACCATGCCCAGCCCTAATTCAAGGTTCTTAGATCTCCTCCGAGCACTCTCATTGCATCTTGAGAGTCGTTACAAACTTTTGTCCGTTTTTTATTTTCTTTTTCCACTTAAACTTGAATCCACCTTAAATTTGTGCACATATTACATATAAACTTTAGTAATTAAAATGTGGTTTATAATTTTCATATATTGCATACGATTTTCATGATTTTTTTTTCTTGCATTTTGTTTTAGATTTAAAAATAAATGAACTTTTGTCAAATTTTACCATTATAAATGGGTATTTTGCATGATAACTCTTTTTTTTTAGAATTATATTATGTATAGATATATATATAATCAATATTATCCTTCTTTACAATATTCCAATTTCATCTTGAGAACCATTATATTTTTTTATTAAATCTTTTGAATTAATACTAATTTAAAGAATAATAATCCATACAGTCTTTAAAAAAATGTTTATACCAATTATTACGAATAAATTGTTTAGCTCCGCGCAAAGCGCGGGTAAGTTACCTAGTGGCATTAATAATACTCTGAACAAGTTAGTCGTTCTCACTCTCTCTAAATGACCATATACTAAGAATTGGAGGGAGTAATTACCGACCCTTATAAATTAGACCAAAATGAAGATGGGTAAAACTCCAATTAATAAAGTAAAAGCTTTATTTAACTTTAACAAAAAAAACTAAAAAAAAATTGATTTTTTAACTTTGAATTACAATCAATTATTTGAACTTTTCAATAATTTGGCATTAATTGAACAATAAAACACACAACTAGCAAATTTTTCATAGTTAAAAACAAAAGTAGCACATGTCGGCATTCCCGACACCATGCCTCGTTGAGATTGTCATTCCAAACTCGACCGAACTTGAATTTTCAAAATCGTACTCGACTCGACCGAGCTCAAGCTCGGCTCGATTAAACTCTATAAGAATTTTGGCTTCCTTTGCAAATTAATTTGTATGATTTTTTATTTTGAGCTTTAGGGAAACTTATTTAATAAATATGGTTAATAACCAAATCATTACCTGATTTTTGACCAAATTACAAATTCATTTCCGAACTTTATTTTTTAAATAAGCTACCTGTACTTTTAATTTATGAGTAAATTGCTACCTCTGTTACAATTTACATAAATTTGATAATAAAAAAATGAGCATATTCCGACCATTAAGGTCTTTTAATGAATATATCAGAAATAGATTTGTTAATAAATTGATAAGATTGCATCCAAATAACTTCAATTGGCCGTTCAATTGAAAGACACATTTGGAACTGGAAAGGTCAAATTGAATGTAAAATTGAAGGCATTTTCGTTGCAATTCTTTCAATTTATTGTTGAATTCATCTAGGTACACATGAAAAGACCTCACGTGGTCGAAACATATTAACTTTAGGGTTAATAACTAATAAACTGTCTGATGTTTGGCCCAAGTTGAAATCTGGTGTTCGTCGATGAAATTGACTGTCCCAGGTTCGGTGTTTGTTGAAATTTGGTGTCTTTGTCTATTTTCAGGGTTAAGTCTAACGGAAGTGTATCACATGACCGTCACATGAGCTCGATAAAATGGATATCCCAAAAATGCCCCTCCGTGAAAACTCTGACCTTTAGTTACCTAGCGAATTGACGAATTACCCCTCCTAGCTAAATCAACAACTATAGGGTTTTTAGGTGGTGGCTGGTCGGAGTTGGGTGGTGGCCGGACGGAGTTGGGTGGTGGTTGTTTTAATTTGACTCTAGGGGTAATTTTGTCACTTCATATTTGGTAGAAATGGCAATTCCGACTTTTCGCAACATTCTGTCAAAATTAACAGCAATTTTGGACGGAAAATCAAATTTCAACAAAGTTCTAACCTCAGACTGTCTATTTCAACTTTTTAAAGTTCTGCCCCATATTTCAACTTTGGGTCAAACCTTAGACGGTTTATTAGTTATTAACTCTTAATTTTATGTCCAGTTTGATGTAAATTTTAACGGAGATAGTAATTTGCTCAGAAATTGAAAGTTAATTTAGAAAGTTTAAGTAGCAATTTTTAATTTGATCAAAGTTTAAATCAAAATTTTAAAAATTCAAGTAGCGATTATAAAAGCTTGGTATGATTCGCGAGCAAACTTTAACTAAGTATATCTAAAGTCGAACTTGACTAGATTAAATAAAAAGCTCGAGTTGAAAATTTTCAAATTGTACTCGCTTGAATGGTCAATCAATCAGAGCTTAACTTTTGTTGTTAAAAAAACCAGCTTAAATTTAAGCTTTGCTTGAGTCAAATTTCAGCAACAAAGTATAAAATCCATAGTTTCGAAAAATGAAAGCGGTTGTGACTAATAACGATGGGCAAAACAAGTAATGATATTTTCGATTTCCATTTTGGTACAACACTGCAATGCCTCTCCCTCTACCTCTAGATCCAAAGCCACCCACATCGAGGGATAGAAGAAATCAAAGAGGACAAAACGAAAACCAAGGGGACTAAAAGAAGAAAAAACAAGGAAAAATGATAAAAAAAAATATATATATATAAAAAGGCCCCTGGATCAGACATCAATATATATCAGACTACTAAAAAAACGTAACCTTCCTTCCTAGGCATGGGGTGACTTGACAACAAAAGAATTATTCAAAACTAACGTAACAAGACATGATATAACCCACCCGATTGGCAATCAATCCTCCCTCCACTGCTCTGGCTGACCTCACTTAACGAGGTCCTTGCGGAGCTGCTTGGCGGCAGCCACCATGTTGCTGAGAGCAGGCTTGACTTCTGCATACTTGCGGGTCTTGAGACCACAGTCGGGGTTGACCCACAGAATGTTGGTCTCCAACACTGCAAGCATCTTGTTGATCCTGTCTGCAATTTCCTCAGTCGATGGTATTCTTGGGGAATGGATGTCGTACACACCCGGACCGATTCCAGCACCGTACTTGACTCCCTCCCGGAACACTGACAGAAGCTTCTCGTCTGAACGCGAGTTCTCAATGGTGATCACATCAGCATCCATGTCGATGATGGAGTGGATGATGTCGTTGAAGTTGGAGTAGCACATGTGGGTGTGGATCTGGGTGGTGTCCTGGATCCCCACATTGGTGATCCTGAAGGAGTGGACAGCCCACTCCAAGTAGAAGCCGTGCTCTGACTTCCTCAACGGCAGTCCCTCTCTTAGTGCAGCCTCATCGATCTGAATCACCCTAATTCCTGCCTTCTCCAGATCCTCCACTTCCTCCTTGATCGCCAATGCTATCTGGTAGCATGTCTCAAACCTAGGTTGGTCGTTACGTACAAACGACCAATTCAAGATTGTGACGGGACCCGTAAGCATTCCCTTCATTGGCCGCGAGGTCATGCTCTGGGCTGTGGTTGACCAGAACACAGTCATAGGCTTCGGCCGGCTGACATCACCATAGATGATTGGGGGCTTCACGCACCGAGAACCGTACGATTGCACCCACCCATTTGCCGTGAAAGCGAAACCGGACAACTGCTCCCCGAAGTACTCAACCATATCATTCCTCTACAATAACAACACATCACCAGTTAAACAAGGTGTAGCACTAAATCTTAGCGTGGTTTAAAGGAAGAAAGAAAGCATAGAGTAGCTAGCTAGCTTACCTCAGGCTCTCCATGGACCAAGACATCGATATCGAGTTCCTCTTGAAGCTTGAGGACCTTGTTGATCTCTTCCTTGATGGCTGAAACATACTCCTCCTCCGTGATCCTACACAACAACGATCACTCCATCAATAAGTGCAAGTTATCTTCTTGGATTTCAGTTAACAACATTAAGAAGTGGGGTCCCTAAATTCACTCACTTCTTGGCCTTGTATTCACGACGCACTCTCCTGAGTTCAACTGTCTGAGGGAAGGAACCAATGGTGGTGGTTGGGAGGATTGGAAGGTTGAGCTTCTTCTGTTGGGCATCTAGTCTAGCACTCACATTGGTGGAACGACGATGTTCAGACCCCCTGAGAGCGGCCGCAGCCTTTTGAACAGCCTCGTTGTTAACCCTTGGGGATGACTTTCTGGAGGCCTGAGCTTCAGCACTAGCTGAGAAGAATCCCTGAAAAGAACACCAACAATAAATTATTATTACAAAAGGAATCTAACAAGCACCTTCCATTCCGTTCAAACAAACTTAACAAATGCATTACCTCATCCTTGTGTCCAGACAATGCTTTGGCCAGGGCATTGACTTCAACAACCTTCTGAGCAGCGAATGCGAGCCATGACTTGATTTCTTTGTCCAACTTGGGCTCATTGACAAGATCAACAGCAGTGTGCAAAAGGGAAGACGAAGTAGAGACCACGAGCTTATCTGCAGGTGATTGATTATAAGACATTGTGTAAGAGTTGATTTCTTAAAGAGAGCATTAATTAAATCAAAGCATGCACACCCAATGACAATATAGTTTGTTAGTACCTTTGCCGACAATGACCTCAAGAGCCTGCAATGTAAGGAGTGATGAAGCGAGATCATTGGCCCATATGTTCCTTCCATCAACAACTCCAGCAAACAGGTATTTCCCTGTGGGGAAACCTCCCTTGATCAAGTCAAGGGTCTTGGTTCCACGAACAAAATCAAATCCAAATCCAGTCACTCCCTTTAGGGTGGTAAGGGTTTTGTATGCCTCTTCTGGAACATCAGCAAAGTATGTCTCAATAAGAACATTCAATCCAGAGAACGTTGATTCCAACTCTGCGTAAGCCTCGGAGAATGCTTGCAATTTGTGCGCATCAAGATCCAGTACAAGGGTGGGCTCATCAAACTGAATCCATGAAGCACCTGCGGCCTTAAGTTCACCAATGACTTCCCTGAACAGAGATGGATTAACACAAAAAAATCAGGATGCGTATCTAGAAGTAAAATAAAATATTTGACCGGATCCAATTACTCACTTGTAGATTGGGAGGATCTTTCCGAGAAGAGAGAGAAGAGAGAAGGTCTTCTCAACACCCTTTGCAGGCTTGGACAACAACAAGTAGGAAACAGGGCCAACGAGGACTGGAATTGTGTCAACTCCAAGCTGGAGATGGCAAATTGAATCAAATTAGAGAGGCTGAATTGTATTGAATGCACAGAGACAAGCTAAGACATTAAAATGTGATATTCAGATCAAATCAAGTATAGTAGAATTTCTGCAACAGCAAATCAATATATCCAACATGAGAGACAATGACAGTAATAGACAATGTATGAAAGTCTGGGGTTTCATACACTCTAAGATTATCTTTTATCTGAGACAAGATAAGACAAAGTAATTCTTATGGGGCCAATGAGACAAGTAATTAAATATTTGAAACTCAATTCTTATAATGGAATAATATATATATATATATATATCCCGGTTTCTAAGTTGTTGGAAATTACATATACATTCAAGATAGAATCTATAACAAAAGCCTGTTACCTAAATATCTAGGGTTAAGAACCTATAAAAGGTCTGAACTATCACCCATGTTAACGGGAGAGGTCTGAATTTTAAAAAGTTAATAACAGAGGTCTGAAATTTCTGTTTTGTTGATAACAGCGGTCTCCGTTAGTTTTTTCCGTTAAAACTAACGGAAGTTGGTCACATGCTTGGCATGTGACCGGAAATTAAATAAAATTCCAAAAATGCCCTTCTATCAAGTGTGCCCCTCACATGCATGGAGTGAAAAGACCAAAATGCCCTTGAAGCCACCACGGTACTCCGGCGACCACCAATCGTACTCCGGCGACCATCGCCGTACTCCGGCGACCACCACCAAGGCTCCAATTGGGCCAAAACCGGAGCCACCGGCCCCGATTGGGCTCCGATCGGAGCCACCGGCCCCGATTGGACTCCGATCGGGGCCAAAAAAGCTCCGATCGGAGCTTTTTTGGCCCCGATCGGAGCTTTTTGGCCCCGATCGGAGCTTTTTTGGCTCCGTGGTGGCCGGAGTCGGGTCGCCGGAGCCGAGGTGGTGGTCGTCGGAGTCGAGGTGGTGGTCGCCGGAGTCGGGTGGTGGTGGCCGGAGTCGGGTGGTGGTGGCCGGAGTTGGGTGGTTTTAATTTGACTTTAGGGGTAAAATTGTCATTTCACATTTCCTTAAATAAGATATTAAATAAAACAAAATATTAAAGGGGCAAAAATGTCATTTCACACAATTCTGTTAAATTTAACCCAAAAATGGACGGAAAACTTCAAATCAACAAAATTGTAATTTCAGACCTCTGTTATTAACTTTTTAAATTTCAGACCTCTCCCGTTAACATGGGTGATAGTTCAGACCTTTCATAGGTTCTTAACCCAAATATCTATCTTCAACAAGATGCTGATTATAAGACCAAAAATAATACGCTAAATGAGTAATATAATGTGAAAAGTAGTCAATCGTTATCTAAAGAGAGGAAACACTGATTAGGAACTTACCGCCTTGGCTTCCTTGTATTCCTCAACGGCTTTGTGGGAAGCATAGGAGAACTTCACCTCAGGACCCAACTCAGGTACAATGAAGTGGCTGCATCATAAATGGCCAGTAAATTAGTATCAACAAAAAATAACAATGATCATGTTGAATTGAGTTTTAAGGTCAGGTCACCACTTACTAGTTGGTGTCAAACCACTTGGTCATTTCCATAGCAGGAACAGAGACATTTCCACGGGCCATGGAGAAGTAAGTGTCAAATTCAATCTCACCTCCAATCCATCCATATCTGGGAGGAACAGCCCCAAGCATGGCTGTGGTGTCAAGCACCTGGTCGTAGTAGGAGAAGGTGTTGCTCGGGATGTACTTGGTGCCAGCATCAGCCATCTGCTTCCAGATAGATGATCTGAGATCAGCAGACACCTTTTTCAAGTCCTCAGCGGTGCTCTTACCATCCCAGAATGATTCCAGAGCAAATTTGAGCTCTCTCTTGGGGCCCATCCGGGGGTATCCAACAATGTGAGACGCCATTTCTCTGAAAATTAGTTAGTGTATACAATGAGCATTTGGTTAAATTAGCTTTTATTAAAATCTGAAAGGAGGGAGGTTCAACGTAAAGTTCACTGCATTAGTGTAAGGACTGAATATAAAAATAACTGAAAAGCTCCTAGAAATCTTAAAAAGGAGATTTAATATATAAAATATTGTTAGAGTCTTGAACACAGGGTAGAGTTGCTACATATTATGTAATATCTACATATCAGATACAAACTTCAGCTGCAAATCTTTCTAGATAGCATTTACGATCCATCGGAATGTGACAGAATGAAACAGATCAATTCAAGCAAACGAATCAAGTTTTAGGCAGATCTGAAAAAAGGAAAGTATTATTAGTCTAAATAATGCATGACTATGACTATGAACACCTTGAATGATCAAATCTAAGATTCAGTAACAGATCTACAAGCTCGTAAACCATAAAAACAAGAACTCTCAATCACGCCATTCAAAAATCATGTCATACAACAAATGAATACACTGATCGACTTTACATTACTCTATTGAAAATTCTAAAGTGACCAAACTGACCTGACGATCTAAAGTGGTCAGATTCTAACAAAAATGAACACCACAAACTACTCGATTCCGAAGCAAAGAAATGAGACTACTGGATAATGAAACTGATGTTTATAAATGACACTAAATAGAGAGGGCATGATCTCAGGTGTAAATGCTCCGCCACCATCAATGAAGCATGTATTTCGTAAGCCATATGAAGTAAAGACGCCATTAACAACTGAGCCGATTCAGCTCGGCAGCATGGAGCCTACCTTTATGGAGATAGATCCGGAGTGATTACAGAGGTAAGACTAATTCCTTCAAGATATACCGGAAGAGAATTGTGAGGAAAAGAGAGAGTGGCGCAAGGGAGAGGAACTGATCTTCGTTTATTTATAGCCAGAGGTGGTTCTGTGGCCTGATAGATTTGGAAATGGCACGTCCCATGCGCTCCTCTATTGTCGTACGTAATTCCCGCGGTTGGTGGATCTTACTTATCAGGCAATTTAATTTTATTAGCAATTTTGAACTTTTTGCCAAAAAATATTGAACTTTTTACTAATCACAACCTTAAATCATTTTTATAGTAATGATTTTCACCAATTTTATAATAACCGGATGCCAACTCCGTGCACCGCATTTCAAAAAAGTCGAACGAAAAATAATAATTAAATTTAGCGTTAAAAGAAATTTAAAAATAGTAAAATCGTTAACATTGGATTTGATAAACAAAAAATTAACGGTTTTCATCGATATAATATGAAAGATTTATCTATATTAATCATTAACCTAAAATTAGGGGTGTAAACGAGTCAAGCTACTCGTGAGCTGTTTCGTCCAAACCCGTTTGTTCTGACGGACTTGACGAATCCTCACTTCGTTAACTATGTTCGATCCTTCGACTTGCGCTCCGGACTTCGAGCTTGTTGGATCACGGTCGAAGCTCCGGTACGTTATTGACGGAAAACCTGAACTCCTTGGCTCCGCGTAATCCTGCAAAAAGGGGATGATCTGGGTGGTGACCCAGAATCCCTCTCCGATGCTTAAATGAGAGTTTGAACGATGGGGTGGATACCAATAGTCTAAGTTCGTATTAGAGATTGTCACCTTTCTGAGGTAACTTCCTCCTTTATATAGGAGGGGAAGTTACCTCAGTTACCTGTAACCGCGCCTGGCAGTTTACCCACGTTCCGTATATCTCGTTCAGGATTCCGCGTATCTCGCCCCACGCTCCGCGTATCTCGGGCACGCCCTGCGTATCTCGGGGGAGTTTATCCGTATCTTAACCGTTTCCCCACTACTCTATCTAGTAGGCGGGTTTCTTGGTCTTATCCTCTGATCACAAGTCCCGATCCATATCGGGGACTCCAGAGTTGTCTCATTCTAGGTCACCACCCAGGACCCCTCGTCCCACGGGACAGGGCCAGCATTCTCGGGGCTTTATTATCAGGACCTTCTCAAAGGCATATCGGGGCCTACTCAGAGGCTTCTCGTCGGGAGCATTCAGTTCATATATCGGGACCGATCTCGTCGGGACCCTTCATACTGGGCTTCTGGACCTTCCAGGTCTTTCGCGAGGCCCTCTAGGCTTACCCGCCGTTTATTGACTGTTAACGGGGCTAACGATTACATCGGAACCCATCATTTGCCGCCAAGACATGAGGGACTTATAGTCCGTCGTGTCTTCCAATTCCGGACCTTCCGACATCATCGTCGAAGGCTTTCATCTTCAGACCTCCCGATATTACCATCAGAGGCTTTTACCTTGGGTGCAACTCTTTAATCACAGAGCTTCTCGCTCACGATTCCTCGAGACTCTAAGGACAGTTGCCAAATCCGAGGAGACTCCTCGGTTACTCCACCATTAAATGCAAGGGATGATGAAACGACGCCTAAGCAGGCGTGACTGCTGCTTTCTGAAAAAGCAGTATTACGTCACTAACGTCTCTTCCGATGCTTCACAAGAACTTACCACTTAAGGTTTCTTGCCCGTGCCATTTAAGGTGATTTCATACGTCCTTCGCGACGTTTTTCTCGGGACCTCACCACTTAAGGTTTCTCGTCCATGCCGTTCAAGGCAATTTCGCACATCACTTAAGATGATTTTATCGTACCATTTAAGGCTTTTTATCGCGTCATTCTAGACGACTTAATCATACCCCTTAAGGCTTTTTGCTGCATCTTAAAGACGACTTACTCGGACCCCTTAGGGCTTTTATTCATACCTAGGCTTTTTGTTGCATCATAAAAACGAATTAATCATACCTCGTAAGGCTTTTGTTCTTACCTCGGAAGGCTTTTTATCGCGCCATAAAGACGACTTAATCGTACCTCGTAAGGCTTTTTAATCGTACCTCGGAAGGCTTTTATCGCGTCCTTTAAGACGACTTACTCGTACCTTGGAAGGCTTTTTAATCGTACCTCGGAAGGCTTTAATCGCGTCATCGGATCAATCGATAGATAACTTGCGACATTCGCGGCGACTTAACATCACGCACCACTTAAGGCGACTTAGGATCAAGCATGACATTTCTTCAAGTGTGCGCCACTGAAAGAATGTTTCAACGTCTTGCCATCAAGGTCATCTAACTTGTACGCATTCGGGGCTGGCATCCCTACGATCTTGTAAGGTCCCTCCCATTTCGGTGACAGCTTGTTGATCCGATCTTGATAGACGAACTCATTCCTCCGCCAAACAAGTTCTCCAACGAAGAATTGTCGGGACTTGACCCGCCGATTATAGTACCTGGCTGTTGCCAGACGCATCTGAGTCTGAACTTCATTAGCCTTCCACCTTTTCTCTTCAAGCAAGTCCAAGTCCAGACGTCTCATTTCTTCGTTCGTCAGAGGCTCATAATACCTCATGCGATGGGACGCCACCGCTATCTCCACGGGAGCAACTGCCTCCGTGCCATAAACAAGGCCAAACGGAGTCTCCCCTGTCGATTGCTTGGGTGTTGTTCTAACAGCCCACATCACGTTTTCAAGCTCATCTAGCCAATGACCCTGCAAGGCATAGACCCTCTTCTTCAAGCCATCCATTAAAATCTTGTTGGCTGATTCTACTTGCCCATTTGTTTGAGCGTGGTGGACCGAAGCTGTCCGATGCTCAATGTTCAGCGGTTCCAGATACTCCTTCAACTGAGCCCCATTGAACGGAGGACCATTAACGCTGATCAACACTTGAGGAACCCCGTACCGGGATACAATTTGAGTCTGGAGAAACTTGACGATCTGTTTCCCCGTCGTCTTGGCCAACGCCTTAGCCTCTATCCACTTCGAAAAGTAATCAATGGCTACAAGTAAGTACTTGCACTGACCTTTCGCTTGCGGAAGGGGTCCCACCAAGTCAATGCCCCACTGCGCGAAGGGCCAAGCACTCTTGATGGACATCAAGTTCGCGGCGGGAGCCACGATATTCGGAGCGTACCTCTGGCACGCATCACAAGATTGGACCAACACTATCGCTTCCTTGTTCATCGAAGGCCAGTAGTAGCCTAAATTCAGCGCTTTCCTCACAATGGATCGGGCCCCTTCATGACAGGCCGCGACTCCTTCATGCAACTCTCTCAGAATCCGATTCGTGTCAGGCTCCGCCACACATCTCAGAAAAGGCTTTACATGCCCCTTCTTATATAACTGGTTGTCCACCATCACGTAGTTGCTTACGATTCGACGCAACCTGACAGCTGCCACTTCATCGTCGGGGAGTGCCCCCGTAGTCAGGTATGTGACTATCGGGGTCATCCAGGTGGGTTCCTCTTCTTCCTCCGATCCTGCTTCAATAGCACATACCTCCGATGGATCGATGGTTGAGATAATTACCCTCTCCAGAAAGTGCACCTTCCGATTCTCCTCGGGGGCTACCCCCAGGGAAAATTTGCTCAAGGCATCTGCCTCCGCGTTTTCTTCCCTCGGGATTACCTCAATGTCGAAGCTTTTGAAGCTTCCCTTCAAAGTCTGCACCTCGTCCAAATACTTCCTCATTGTCGGGTTCTTCGCCTCGTAATTCCCCTGGACTTGATTCACGATCAGGTTAGCATCACACTTCACCTTTAAATGATCAACTCCCGTACCTTTGGCGATTTTAAGGCCCGTGATGAGAGCCTCATACTCAGCTTCATTGTTGGTGGCCCTAAACGTCAAGGCCAAGGCATATCGCAGGGGCTCGCCTCTACCGGGCGGTATCAATACAAATCCTGCCCCCGATCCCTCTACACTTGAAGAACCATCAGTGCACATTTCCCAGGTGTTCTCCTCATTTGGCTGTTCTGATTGCTCTGCTATCGGGACCTCCATGGCTGCCCCCTCTACAGGACCTGCTTCTTCCAGATCGGGTGATGTAGATTCTGCTATGAAGTCCGCCAATGCCTGGCCCTTAATAGCCGTTCTCGGGGCAAAGTGAATACGGAACTCCGTAAGCTCGACTGCCCATTTCACCAATCTCCCCGACGCCTCCGGTCGGTTCAAAAAGTGCTTCAAGGGCTGATTAGTTAACACCGTAATCTCATGGGCATGGAAGTAAGGCCTCAGCTTTCGAGCAGTAATAATCAACGCAAAGAGATACTTCTCAACAGCGGGATAATTCATTTCAGATTTGGCAAACGCCTTGCTTACATAATAAACAGGAACTTGGTTGCCCTTGACAATCTTTATTAACACAGAACTAACAGCAACTTCAGAAACAGCCAAATAGAGATAAAGCGGCTCGCCTGGAACCGGTTTTGCCAATGGCGGGAGGGTACGGAGGTGTTGCTTGAGCGCCTGAAATGCCTCCTCGCACTTGTCGGACAACTCAAACTTCTTGTGGACCCTTAGCACATCAAAAAATGGCATGGCTCGGTCACTCGCCTTGGATAAGAAACGACTCATCGCGGCTAATCGGCCATTCAACACCTGAACCTCCCGATGGGTTTTCGGAGACTGCATCTCCTCGATTGCTCTCAGCTTCTCGGGATTCACCTCGATTCCTCTTTGGCTCACCATAAAGCCCAGGAATTTCCCCGAGTTCACTCCGAAAGCGCACTTGTCCGGATTCAAACGAACTTGATGAAACCTCATCCGCTCAAACGCCACCGCCAAGTTGCGGACATGGTCTCCCGCCTGTCGGGACTTCACTAACATGTCATCCACATAAGCCTCCATGGTCTTTCCCAGCATGTCCCCGAACAACTTGTTCACCATCCTCTGGTAAGTTGCTCCAGCATTGACCAGCCAAAAGGGCATAACATCATAGTGATAGACATCACTATCAGCATAGAAGGCTGTGTGGGGGGCATCCTCCTTCGCCATCTTGATCTGGTTATAACCAGAATAAGCATCCATGAAGCTCAGCAGCTCATGTCCCGACGTGGCATCCTCCAGCTGGTCGATTCTCGGGAGCGGATAACAGTCTTTCGGGCAAGCTTTGTTCATGTCGCGGAAATCGACACACATCCGCCACTTCCCGTTACTCTTCCTCACCAGGACCGGGTTAACGACCCAAGTCTGGAATCGGAGCTCCTTGATGAATCCAGCGTCGAGCAACCTACACGCTTCCTGCTGGATCGCGATCCTTTTATCTGCGCCCATCGGGTGCCTCTTCTGCATGATAGGCTTGATCGCGGGATCAATCTTCAGCTCGTGCACTATCACGTCGGGGCTGATTCCTGGCATATCGCTCGGGGACCAGGCAAGCAGCTCCTTGAACTCCTTCAGGAGCTCGATCAATTCTCGGGCTCTTTCCTCCGACAAAGCAGACCCGATCTTCACTTTTCTTTGAGGTCCGTCAATCTCGACCTCTTTCAGATCCTCCATGGGGGCGGGACGCCCAAACTCCTCTCGAGGATCGGCATCAGTCTGAAGGACAGCCATAGCTTCCCTCCTTCTCCTTCGGGTGGCGTTAACATAACACTTTCTGGATGCCACCTGGTCACCCCTGACCTCCCCGACTCCATTATCAGTCGGGAACTTCATCTTCTGGTGGACGGTCGAGGCGACTGCCATGAGAGGATTGATGGTGGTCCTCCTGATGATAGCATTGTATGCCCCCGCAGACTCCACCACGACAAAATCCACGTTCCGCCTTTCCGCTTTCCACCCACTACCGAATTCCACTGGTAAGGTGATTATTCCCAGCGGATAGGAAGTAGAACCAGAGAATCCCACCATCGGGAAGTTCACCTGCGTCAGGTCCTTCTTCGTCTTTCCCATGGCTTCCAAGGCGTCCATTAACAGAATGTCGGAGGAGCTCCCTCCACCTATCAGGATCCGCTTCATCTCGAATCCATCCACATCCAAGGTCACGACCAAGGCGTCATCGTGGGGGCTCTCCACGCCTATCAGATCCTCTGCTGAGAAAGAAATCACCATTTCTTCCTTCATAGTCCACGATCGGGACCTCTTTCCTAACACCACGGAAGCAGAAATACGGGAAGCGTAATTCTCTCGAGAAGCGGAGGTATCACCTCCCGCCGCCATTCCTCCATGAATGACATTGATGGTTCCCCGCCTCTCCTTACGGGCACCGGAAGATTCCGGCTCAACCTTCTTCTTCTTTGGAGATCGATCGCGGGACCTGGAACGGGACCGCGATCGAGTTTTGGAATGGGATCGGCACCGTCCCCCACCAACAAACTCCTTAAGCTTCCCCTTCTGGATCAGCTTCTCTATCTCCTTCTTCAGCTCCCGACAGTTATCTGTGTCGTGACCATTGGCTCGGTGATACCGACAATAACGATCAGAGCGACCTCCCAAGAATTCACCTTCTTTCCTCGGGGGGTATCGGACGAGACCCTGCCGATCCATCACCGCTAGCACGGCGGCCATCGAACTGTTGAGAGGAACGTGACGATCCTCTCGGCTATCCTTCCTCGGAGGACGCTTGTCCTCCCTTCTATCGGGGCGACCACGGCTCCTACTTCCCTCCGATTTGTCGTTCCCTTTGCGATCGTCCGACAGCTTGAACGATTGCTTTCCTCTTCCTGACATCGGAGGATCAAGCTCTCCGGCAGCAATCTTCGACTCCTGCACGTCGATTTGCTGCTTCACCCTCGCTTGCAAAGCTTCCATACTCCACACAGCCTTCGTGGCCACACTATGCATCAGATCGGAACCATATGGGGCAGTTAGGTTCCGAAGGAAGGTGCGGATGGTCTCTCCCTCCGATATCTCCTCGTCGATCTCCGCGACACTAGCAGTGAACCGTTGGTAGTAATACGCCAACGATTCGTCAGACCTCTGCACCACCTTGGTCAAAGACCTCACGCTCTTCAAGAGGCGCCTACGACCCTGATACTGCTTGATGAAGCGGTCGTGCATATCAGTCCAGCAAGTAATACATCCTGGCGGTAGGCTGAAAAACCACGTCAAGGCCCTTTCTCCCAATGTGATCGGGAACAGCACACACACGATGTCATCATTCGCGGCTCTACCCATACAGGCCTGGACATGCCTCTGAACATGGCGGACTGGGTCCCCTTCACCATCGTACTCCTTGATGGTCGGAATACCTAGCCCTGGCGGGGCGACAGTATCTATCAGCCGTGGAGCAAAAGGATGAGTAGATCGATCCCTCAGCTCCGATGTCATATGCTTCTGGTCGCCCATGCAGATGTTAATGATCTTCACCACCTGATCGGGGGTGATGGGGCCATTCAGGGGAATGGTCCTGTGTTGCACTGGTCCGGGACCGTCGACCACGAACCTTTCCGAGTGCGCGGGTTCCTTACCCCTATTCCTGGACTGAACCTCCTGTTCCTCTTGAACCTCCCTTGGAGGAGGTGGAGGCAACTCTTCCCTTCTCTTGGCAGCCTCTCTTCTGTCCAGAAGAGCCTCCATGGCCTCCAGGAACATGGGCATAGCATCTGCTACTGCCTTAGCCAACTCCGAGTTTGAGGAAGCACCTACCTCCCTCCGCGGGATTTCCTCCCTGTGCACCACCGGATTTGGAGGAGCATCCACCTCCCTTCTTGGGATATCCTCCCAGTTCACCGCCGTGTCTCGGACTGAGACCTCGTGATCTTCACCATGCCCCCCCTGTATGAGAAACAGCAGGGTGATCACCTTGTTTAGCAGCACGCTTCGGCAACGCGGAATTCACGGTTCCAGCAGGGCGAGAACTGCTCCCCGGGACTTGCTTCTTCTGCTTGCCACCACCAGCCATCGATCTAGTAGAAACTATTGTGACTTTTTGTAAGTTTCCCACAGACGGCGCCAATGTTGGATCACGGTCGAAGCTCCGGTACGTTCTTGACGGAAAACCTGAACTCCTTGGCTCCGCGTAATCCTGCAAAAAGGGGATGATCTGGGTGGTAACCCAGAATCCCTCTCCGATGATTAAATGAGAGTTTGAACTATGGGGTGGATAGCAATAGTCTAAGTTCGTATTAGAGAGTGTCACCTTTCTGAGGTAACTTCCTCCTTTATATAGGAGGGGAAGTTACCTCAGTTACCTGTAACCGCGCCTGACAGTTTACCCACGTTCCGTATATCTCGTTCAGGATTCCGCGTATCTCGCGCCACGCTCCGCGTATCTCGGGCACGCCCTGCGTATGTCAGGGGAGTTTATCCGTATCTTAACCGTTTCCCCACTACTCTATCTAGTAGGCGGGTTTCTTGGTCTTATCCTCTGATCACAAGTCCCGATCCATATCGGGGACTCCAGAGTTGTCTCATTCTAGGTCACCACCCAGGACCCCTCGTCCCACGGGACGGGCCAGCATTCTCGAGGCTTTATTATCAGGACCTTCTCAAAGGCATATCGGGGCCTACTCAGAGGCTTCTCGTCGGGAGCATTCAGTTCATATATCGGGACCGATCTCGTCGGGACCCTTCATAATGGGCTTCTGGACCTTCCAGGTCTTTCGCGAGCCCCTCTAGGCTTACCCGCCGTTTATTGACTGTTAACGGGGCTAACGATTACATCAGAACCCATCAGAGCTTGTCGTCCGGACCTGCACGTAAGGGCAATAACCAGCACGGAGGGGGGTGGTGCCGGTTGAACCCTATCCGATGCTTAAATGAGTATTTCTAGAGAGAGAAAGCTAGAGAGAAGTTAGAGCTCTAAAGCCAATCTCTAGTGAATGTGTCCCACATGGATGGCCTAGGCTCCCTATTTATAGGCAACCTTAGAACCAGTCCCGATTTTTATGTGGTTTGACGCCGGTTTAAAAGAAAATGTGAACCGTCGTCTGGTTTGTTTGAAGTTGGCTATTAGAAAACTCTAACTCAGTGTGAGGACACAAACGGGATACACGCGTTGCAGACGACGACTCGGATCACGTCAGGTTCGGACGATCCTGGCGCGTTCCGGGTCGTCTTAGGGAAATCCGGACGCGTGTGACGCGCATCCGGACCGTTTTAAACCTCGGGAGCGTTTTTTGACGGTTTACGTGGTTTTGACGTGTTTGCGAAGTCCGGAATGTAAATACAAACCCGAATTGGGCATATATCCATCACTTGACCCCGTGTCAATAAATGGCTTGACCCTTAATTGACTCTATTTTAAGATAGGATACATGTCCAATTTGGGCCCGATGCTGACCTCAGGCGACGGTTTGTTATCGGTTGGGCACATGGGCCTTGATTTCGCCTAACTTTATTTTTCTTGGCGAGTATTTGATATCTGCTAACATGATTAGTGTAACATACATGCATACATATATAACGAATATATGTGACGAGTTATAAACTTATGTAAACATGTTCACGGGTGTTGACATGTATAAGAATATACTAATCATGAATGTGTTAGCTACGGACGTATCCTACATGTACATGACGAGTGTGACGATACGGGTGCGCATGGTGTGACAACGTGTTATTAATACTGGGATCATGCAATCGATGACGTGATGATGAAAACATGGATCATGGTTTAATATAAATAAATCATGTATGCATATAACACATGAGTATGGTTGCATATGTCGAGTCTAAAAATGACGTGCGTTGTGACAAAGATGTAAAAACACTTAGTCATGCCACTAAAGACTTATAGAAAATAGAGAGGGGTCAAGGATTACCCATACGATCAAACACTATTAGTGGAAATAGGAGAGAGAATTTCTGTAATCCTTCACACTTAATAGTTTTCAAGATTCTCTCATTTCTTGAAGAAGAAGAAACTTTGGAGTAGTAAATTGGGAGGTCAAGCAAACTTGGTGCAGCCATCTACACCTATTTTGGGTAAATGTCACATTAGGTTAATTGGGCTTGACCTAATTCCTAATCGACATGGGAGGCCCAAAATTGGGCCTCCCTCCCTTAATAGGTGGTTCGGCCGAATAGAGTACCACATTGGTTGGAATGGACATTTGTCCACTTCACCAATCTTATATATAGGGGAGTTTCCTAAGGGGTTTTACACATCAAGTAATTCATAAGTCCCTCCATTGAGGAACTTGAGAGAAACCCTCTTGTAAACACTCGATTTTGACCCGGACGTAATGACGTTACACATGATACGTCAAATTCCGGACGCGTCAAGCCACAAAGTCTCCAAAAATGCTCAAGGGCACATTAGGGAAATTATTATAAAATATATTTTAAATTATTTCGAATTTATTTAATATTTTCGGAATATTTAAAAATATATATATAATAATTAGTTTTTTTTTTATTTTAGAAAATTATCTGTAGGATATTTATCTCCAGATATTATTTTTTATTCAAAAAAATAATTATCTGTAAAGATAAATATCCTTAGGAATATTCTCTAGAATAATTATCTGTTAGCAATTTTTTATTTAAATGTTTATATGTAACTAGACTAGGTTTTTAGTATAAATAGGGGTCTAGTTTACATTGTAAGGGACACAGAAAAAAACACTACAACAGCAATAATACATCACTTTCTTGGGACCTGTGCAATTTTTGTCATTTTGTGCTTAATTTTTTTTTTCTCCTTCTGTGACTGTTGCAGTCGGAGGTCTAGCCGGTGGGGCTGCCCCGCCCTCACGTCCGCCGCCCGGAGCAGATCCACCCTCTGCTGTGTCACCCGCTCGTCCGGCCGCACCACCGACGACCTCCGCGACCCTTGCCGGCTCCTGTCCGTCGTCCCTCGCTCCAGTCCGTCGAACTCCAATTCAGGCGATCTGTTCCCTGACAGCAGCTCCGTCGCGTAGCCCGACTCCATCCGCCTTTGCTATCAGCGCCGCCCAGCTGCCCGCTCGCCCTGAATCAGCAGCCACCGCGGCGTCGTCCTCGTGACCCAGCCCAATTCCGGCCACCTCTCTCTCTCTCTCTCTCTCTCTCTCTCTCTCTCTCTCTCTCTCTCTCTCTCTCTCTCTCTCTCTCTCTCTCTCTCTCTCTCTCTCTCTCTCGCCCGTGACCGCCGGAGCCGGTGACCTGTCGTAACCCTCTCCACCACGGCTCGACGCCATCCGCTGCTTGTCGTCCGTTGCCCGAGCTCCGCCGGAATCCGGTTGCTGCCGTCGTCCACGACGCGTTGTTTGGTGTTTCCCCCTCTACAGGTGAGGTCCGCGTCTCTCTTTTTTTTTTTTTTTTTAATTATGTATTATCTTATTATTAATTGTTTAATTTTTTGATATTTTTTTTGTTTAATTATGTATTATCTTATTATTAATTTTTTAATTTTTTATTATCTTATTTATTTTAATTGTTTAGTTATGGATTATAGTTAGTTTTCTAGACTTAGGTTAACGATTGACTATATTTTTGCATATAATAAATTTAATTAAATCCTGACATCGTTGGATTAATCGGATATAACATATATTAAGAAGTAAAATTGGCAAATTAAGTGAATTGAGTACCGAAAGGGCGTTAAAAATTTATATTTTTAATTCGTAATAGAACCCCCGAACTCAAATTTCTGATCGTAGATCAATTTTATGTCTAGGCGTTTAATTCGTTAATCGTTTAGATAATTTAGGATTCTAGTTAGCCTAATAATTAACTAGTGGCGACTCCTTTCAAAATCCGCGTTTAAAACGTAAATCGCCTTAAGTCAGATTTTAGGTCTGACAATTTGGCGACTCTGCTGGGTACGTTTTAGAGGGTTCGGGCTCATTATATTCGCTTATTTGCAATGTTTTTTTTTTATTTCATCTAATTCTTTTCTCTTGATTAATCTAACTTTGTTATTCCTTTTTTACAAGTACAAAGAGTATAATTTAACCTAATTCTTTTCTTTTTTTGTGGCATTGTTTGAATTCGCACACACCACTTTAGTGTAATATCCAAAATGCCTAAAACCCAGGGCAACTAGGAACGCCGGAGAGTTAGTAAGGGTACGACCGCGCGGCCGAGCCGCGGAACGACTCAGAACAACTCCACTCGCTTGTGAAGGTCCTGTGATCCCTATGATGGGGGTGAGGAAACCACCTTGTCGGGAACCTTTCAGTGGAACCTACCTTGTAGAGCAAAGCCACACATTTTTGTTACCCCCCCTAACATGTCGTGTTTATCCGTGTTTTTGTTGTAAGTTATCTGATAACTGTAAATTTTTATTTCTAACTGTGTAACTTTTATTTATAAGCATGCATCCCATCGCATTTAAAAAAACCAAGAAAACAAAAAAAAAATCATATTTGCAGCATGTCTCGTACGTTCCTTATGCACAGTTTTCATAAACCTGTTGCTTGAATTTTTGTTCTAAACATGCGTCTCATGCGCATTATTTAAAAAAAAAACCAGGTAAGTTGTAATTCATAATTAACGCATCATTCGCGCATTATTTTATTTTATTTTTTTTTAAAAAAATTTTCATGAAAAATTTAACTCCCTTTTAGCTATTAGAGCTTCTAATTTAAAAATGCATTATGTATACGCTATTTTCATAAAAAACAAATAAAAAATTTAGTTAATCCCTTAGTTGTAGATTTTTTCTAAACATGTGTTTCAGATGCATTGTTTAAAAAAAAAAAAACCCCTTACCTAAATTTTTATTCTAAATATGCGTCTCATGCGCATTATTTTAAAAAAAATCTCAGGTAAGTTGTAATTTTTGTTAGTGCGTTACGTATGCATTACTTAAAAAAAAAACATTTCAGAAAAATTAATTTTTTTAGCTATTAGAGCTTCCTTTTAACATGTGTTTTGTACGCATTATATTTGAAAAAACTTTTTAGGTAAGTTGTAATTTTTGTTAGTGTATAGTATATGCATTGCTTAAAAAAAAAACAAAAATTTTAGGAAAATTTTTAATTCCGCTTTAGCTATTAGAGCTTCCTTTCGAACATGCATTTCATATGCATTTTTAAAAATAAATAAAAAAAACCTCTTACCTGAATTTTTATTTTTAACATGTGTTTTGTACGCATTATTTTTGAAAAAAACTTTTCAAGTAAGTTGTAATTTTGGTTAGTGTATTGTATATGCATTGCTTAAAAAAAAAAAAAAACAAAAAAAAAAAACAAAAAAATTTTAGGAAAATTTGTAATTCTGCTTTAACTGTTAGAGCTTCCAATTTCGAACATGCATTCCATATTCATCATTTAAAAAACTTTTTAACTAAATTGTTTTATTTTAATAATGCATCCAATATGCACTAATTTTAAAAAAAATTTAGATAAACCGTAAGCTCTCTTAGTTTTAGGGCTCTTTGTTTAAAAAATATTTTATCTGAATTTTTAATAAAAAACGTGCATATCATATGCATTATTTTCGAGAAAAACTTTTAGGTAAATTGTAATTTTTCTCAGTTGTAGAACTTTTATTTTTAAGTTTGCATCTTGTATTTATTTTTGTGCATCTCATATGCATCCTTTAAAAAAAAAAACTTTTCGCCTGATTCTTAATTTTGAGCAACCAATACGCATTGTTTTTTTCCCTCATTAAAAAAACAAAAAAAACAAAATTTTTTTTTCAGATAACTTGTAAATTATCTCGACTGTAGAACTTTCATCTCAAGTATGCATCTCATGTGCATCGCATGTGCATTGTTTTAGGAAAAATAATATGTTAATAGACTGTACACATTCTTAGTCGTAGAACTTTTAGTTTTAAACATATATTCCATGTTTTGTTTTCAAAACTACTTACCAGAATGTTTTATTTCAAGCATGTGTTTCATACGCATTATTTTTTGAAAAAACTTTTCATGAAAGTTGTAAATTTCTGTTAGTGCATCATTTTTTTTTAAATTAGAAAAATTTGTAATTCCTTTTTGGCTCTTAGAGTTTTTTAAATTCAAACATGAATTGCATATGCATCATGATGGATATGTGTCCAATTCGGGTTCGTATTTATGTTTCGGGCCTCGTAAACACGTCGAAAATCACATCACGGTTTTAAAAACGCCTCCCAAGGGTCGAAACGGTCCGGAAGCGCGTTACGCGCGTCCGGGTTGCAAACAACCCGGACGTCCGGATTGCGCGGCAAGCCGGACCTCGCCGAATTGCCCAAATTCGACGAGGTCCGGATTGCACTACGGGTATTTCGCAATTACCGTTTACGCGATTACCGTTACGTGTAGAGAAGTCGAGTTCGCGCATTGCCAATATTGATGACGGTTACCGCTTGCTTTTGATCCGTCATCAAACCGCTCTAAAACCGGGTCCGGTCCCAAGGAAGCCTATAAATAGGAGGCCTTGGCCACCCATTTTGATCCATCCTCTCATTTGCCCAAATTTGGCACTTTGAGCTCTGACTTCTCTCTAGAAATATTTTCTCTCTCTAAGATTACCTTTTTAGCCCTATTGTGACTTAGGCATCGGAGAGGGCTCCACTAGCACCACCCCCTCTCTCCGTGCTAGTACTGGCCCTTCGTGCAGGAACCAGCGATCTGTGGCTAAGACGAGGGAGAGAAATAGGAGCAAGATGTGCCCAGACGCTCAGACTTGCGCACAGACCGCCATTTCCTGAGACACATCCGCTTTCCTGAGACACAGACTCCTCAAGAGACACAGACTTTTCCGAGATTCAGCGATAAAACCGAACACTCGTCATCGGCATAAGACGAACACCTCTTCCCCGCGAAGGGTGACAGCCCAGAAACCCGCTCAACCACTTAGACAGACGCGTTCATTCGGCCCAACTCAAGGATATGCGGCTCAATCACCTACAACCAACCAGGAGCACGCTACGCCGACAAGAGAGATGTCGCAAGACACTACCCGCCAAGGCGGACCATTCCAGGGCAGAAATCAACATACAAGATATGATGCCGCACGTTCATATACTCCTTCCCAAGGAGCCCGTCATTAGAGGAATGAAAGGCAACCCCCATACCACCGCTCACAGCAGCCAACGAGGGATGATCCCTTCCAGGCCACAAGCAGAGATCAATCTGACATCTACCATAACACTGGTTGGCAAAATCCTTCAACGGGTTATGCTGAACCTGTAAAAGGGTTTACTGCCGAGATGTTAGAAGAAATGGTGGAGAAGAAGATGAAAGAAGCAAAGATGAAGGGTATGCACGCACTTGAAGAAAGGGCGTCACATCCGTTCGCGGACCACCTTGTGAACAGTCGCATCCCAGACGCACTGTACCGGATTGGAGGGGACCTCTATCGCGGAAAAGGAGATCCAGTGGAACATGTGCAGAAGCACGAGGCCTCTCTGCTAGGCAGAACGAAGAACCCACACCACTTTGCAATGACGTTTGCACAAACTCTTGCCGGGACTGCAGCACACTGGTTCTTCTCGCTACCATGCGGAAGCATCACCTCATGGGCAAACCTGAAGGCTAAATTCATTCAACGATACATGGGCGAACGCACATTGCTGAAAGGAACAAATGCTCTGGACGACGTCCAGCAGCAAAATGAAGAATCTCTCGCTGAGTATTACGTTCGTTTCAACCAAAATATCTCGGATATTCAGGGAAACCTGACAGAAGGAGAGATAGTGCGAGCATTCATCCGAAACCTCGGACGAAGAGGCTATGCCCTAGCAGAAAATATGGCAAAGAGCCCCGCTGAAACCCTAGAAGAGTTAGCTGCAAGAGTTAAAGAGTACGTGGACCTCGAAAGGTTCAGGAAACAGAACAAGGCGAAAGTCTCTGCGGCAAAGGCAAAAGAAAACCCAAAGCAAAATCAAGCAAAATCGCCCTCAAGCGGTCAGCAAGGAAGAAATTGGCAGCCTCAGCTGAAAAGGCCCTTTCAGGGAGATTTCCAGAAGCCAAAAGAAGTAAACCTTGCTGACTGCATTCCATTGAATGCCCCGCTGTCCGTGATACTGAGGGAAATGAAGGATGCGAACATGTGGAAAGAGCCGAACAATTTCAGAAAAGGCCCGCTGGGGAAAGACAAAGACAAGTGGTGTGAAAACCACGAGGTCTTCGGCCACGAGACGGACAGCTGTGTCAGCCTACGTTTCTGCATTAACAACTTCGTCCTCAAGGGCGAATTGAAGCAATTCGTTGATCAAGGAGACAACCCCCCCTAAGAAGGCTCAAGCAGAGTCATCAAAAAGAGGAAGTAAAGGCAAAGAGAAAGTCAATGACAACCCTCCGCCAGCCAAGCGAGGTGTCATCAACGTCATCCACGGAGGACCTGCCGCCGGTGGACAAGTGTCTAATGCTCGGGACATTTATGCATCCCAAGCAACAACATTGCCGAAATACGGAAAGCGCAAGCAACCGGAGCAAGACGACGTGGTTATCCAATTTTCCAGGGAAGACTTAAAGCATATCGTTTACCCTCACGATGACGCTTTAGTCATAACCATGGACATCGACGGATATGATGTTAAAAGAATCCTCGTTGATGGTGGAAGCTCCGCTGACATTCTACATGTCAAAGTCCTAGAGCAACTGGGAAGATCAGTCAAAGACTTGACTCCCGAAACCTTCTCACTAGTCAGCTTTGCCGGGGCAGCTACACACCCCCTGGGAACGATCACGCTTCCTGTCATCCTTGGCCAAGGGTGGAAAGCATTGCACGTCAACGTCACTTTCATCTTTGTGGAATCTCTTGGGGCCTATAATGGAATTTTGGGACGAACAACGATCAACCCTTACGTAATCGTGCCATCCACTGTCCACCAGAAGATGAAGTTCCCTACGGACCATGGGATCGGGGAAGTACTTGGCGACCAGATAGCCGCAAGACGTTGTTACGTCAACGCCCTAAGAGCAAAGCACCATTTCCATGTGGCGATGGTAAATTCTTTCAAGAAGAAGAAATTCGTTGGTGATGGAAGGCAGGAACAAGCTATTATAGCTTGGAAGCCACAAGAGTACATTCAGTATTCGTCATGGAACCAGATATGGCTCGTCAAGCAGGGTGAAGGCGAGCCAATCATGCACTACTTCAACAGATTCGCTGCCAACGCCTCTTTGACAAAAGCAACAAGAGAGGAAGTGATAAGCGTGTTCTATGCAAACATGAACGCCAGATCCTTCTTTCTCTTCGGAATAAATCATGGATGGCGAACAACCAGAACCATGGCAGATCTAAAAGACAAGCTCGAGACAGCAGACTTGTGTGAACAAGAACTGAGGTGGGGTACACCCCTCAGTTGGGAAAAAAGAAGTTCAAGCTGAAACAAACAAACAGGAGGGCGCAAGCATCAATATCGACAACATCTTCACACCGCTAAACACGGTTGCTGAAGACATTTACGTCAACCTACTCGAAAACATGCTCCCGAGTCCACTTGTTCCGAAGACTGCTCTCTTGGGCAACAACGTTAAGGAATGGTGCAAATACCACAAAACATGGGGGCACAACACAAACATGTGTCTACCACTGAGATGGGAGATCGAAGAATGCATTGCGCAAGGCACGTTAAGGCGATTTGTTGCAACCGACTCTACGACATCATCGTCAAACCAACTATGAAAGAGACGGGAGAAATAACTATCTTTCCGATTACTTTGCGCATTTCTATTCTAGGTGCTTTTAGTATCATCACATCTAGTTCCTTTACATGTTTTAAGAAGGAATGATCGGTTAACGCCTTCTCGAAAAAACAATGTAAATACGCGCAAGTATCTAATAAAGTCAATCTACATTTGTAGGTACATATCTATGTCTTGCATGCTATTTTGGATTAAACGCGAAGTAACGAAACTACGCGCTTATTATCTACATCAACAATCCAAGATATTATGCCATGTGCAAGCAAAAAATCTATTACGCGTTATGACAAACGCTTATCATCAACAACAACTTACTCATATTGACGACTATATCAAAAGGCGTCATCATGGAATCAACAACTTGGAATTAAGCCCAAGATATTTTCAAAGTCAGCATGCTGCAACAACATATAGCGGATGACACTTGGAAAAACACCAAGGTCTACTATCAAAATGACGACTATTCCAAAGGCGTCAATTACAAGCAATATCTTGGATAAACACTAAGATTTACTATCAAAAGTAGCATGTTGAGGTATCCTCTTTGTAAAGACAAACCCCATGTTTACTTCTAAAAAATGACATGCTGTGACATCTCTTGTTAGAGGCAAATCCTCATGTTCATCGCCATTCCCTGGATTCAGAACAGGACAGGCAAATACATTAAGGGACTGATCACCCCATAAGTGGCGGAAGTTCTCTTGTTAGACAACGACCCCACGCTACAATAAGTGTGTATATCCTATTTAGGGTTCACTCTTTATGGCGAATGTCCTCTTGTTAGATGACAATCCCATACTATGAATTCCTGTTTAGGGTTCACTCTTTATGGCGAATATCCTCTTGTTAGACGACAATCCCATACTATGAATTCCTGTTTAGGGTTCACTCTATACGGCAAACGTCCTCTTGTTAGATGACAATCCCGTACTATGAATTCCTGTTAAGGGTTCACTCTATACGGCGAACGTCCTCTTGTTAGATGACAATCCCGTACTATGAATTCCTGTTCAAGGGTTCACACTTTACGGCAAAAGTCTTCTTGTTAGATGACAATTCCGTACTACAGATTTTCAAACCGTGTTGCATGATTACTGGACGCAGAAATCATGCATCACAATACATATTTTCAAAACGTGTTACGTGGTCGTTGGACGCAGAAATCACGTATCACAAATATTTTTTCAAAAACCAAAATGTTTTTACGTATGCTTCCCCAACGCGGGTTGATACACGCTGGCAGGTGCACACCCTGTTTAAAACTCATAAAATTTACAAGTCGAGTCTTGTACAGCGTCGCCTTAGAGTGGAACTAAGAGACGGTATAAACTAGTATCTTGCTTAGCCAAGATAACACCTTTCAAATATACTACTTGTTAAGAAAAGTCGCTATACGCGAAATGCTTGACAAGTTACAACATATATAGCGGCAAGCTATTCAGGAAAGAAGGACAACATGCATAATGCATCATGCAATCAATCTTGAGTAGATCTCAAGTCATCAGTCAAGAAGTGGCTATCGGTCACGGCTGTGGGGACTATGTCTACGTTACTAGTCATCCACATTCAACAAACACAGTAAGTGATAACGGTATGAAATATTACTAACAAGTTATCATGCAAACTGCTATGCATAAAGCAGGTTCAAACGACGTAGTTCAAAGTGAACAAGTTTCCAAACATAGAAGCCGGGGGGCATACAGACTCAGAAACGAGTTCAACATATCCAAAAGATGGCACAAATCAAAGAATGCCATCATCTCTGACAGGACTGGGCGGAACAGGCAGAAGTTGCACATTAGTGTCGCCACCGTCTTCTCCAAACAAAAAGGAAAATTGTGCTGCTGCAGTATCCAAACGACGGAGCTCGGCAACTTGCCCAACCGAAAACTCCGCATACGGCCCTAACCTGTCAAAAGGAAAGCCGGGAGCAAGAATGCTCACTCTACGAACAAAATCTTAAGCAAACTCGCTGAGCATAGGAGCGGCCTTCGCCGTAGCAGCAGCAGTAACCGCGCTGTCAAACTCAGGAATAGTAGGGAACTTTCTAAGTCCCTCCTCAATGCCGACCATCGTTGCCTATTCGCGCACTTTCCAACAGGCAACCTTGTGTTTGCCCGCATTGTCAGAAATCACCTTCTCAATGGCAACATTCTCAGATTCAAGCTGAATAAGGCGGGCATGATCAGAATCATAACGGGCATCAAAATCCATCATCTTCAAAGAAAGACGGCGCACTTCTTCCTTAGCTTCCTTAAGCTCCCTGGACACAGCGGCAGCTTTATCGGCAATAACACGCTTCTCCTGGACAAGTTCCAACATGAAGGAGGCCATGTGCACCATATCAGAAACAACCTGAAAACAACAGGACAATAAGCATACATGTTCGGAAACAACGAGCATAGCAAAGCAAAGAAAGATACTTATTGGTGTGAATCCAGATAATGATCTCTCAACAAAGGTTCGCGCCTCTTCGTCGCTCGATGGCCGAACAAGTCGATCACCAGGAGGAATGGATCGATGAAGAACACGCACACTAACTTCTGGCATGCTAAGCCGGGAACTCTTGGGGTAAGTGAAATCCCCTGTCACATATGGCATCCACTTATCATCTGAAATATCACCTTCCAAAGGACGAAGCAGGTCCGCACGTCCAAGTGGCGGGAGCACTACATGCAAACCAACTAGAGTTATGCAAAACCCAGAAACAAAGCGCACAAAAGCACACAGACAAGTGTTCAACTTATACCAGAAGGAAGAGAACGTTCCACCTCGGACCGCTCCTTCGAGCGGGGGGCAGACAGCGCATCCTTGCAACCGTCAACTTCCTTCCCTTTATGGCAGGAAGGAGTAGGAACGGTCACAATAGTCTTTGGGCGCTTCGAACTGCTTGAAGAACGCGTCCCAACGGTGGACCGTTTGGCAGAATCAGGAGTGACAACAACGCGATCAGTAACAAGCGTCTTGCAACCTGCAAATAGCACACAAAGCTACAATAAAAATACAACTAAACTAAGACAGTGCACAAGAAAGACTGTTCATTCAAGTCGTTTACCTTTTCCATGACCGGAAGTCGCCGATGCTCCAGGAGCAAGAGATGGAACAATCCGTCCGTTAGAAGCAATCTTGCGAGCGGCTGCCGTCTGCAAAGACGAGCTTTTTCCGTCAAACCAACCTACATTGCAACACAGTAAAAAGTTATAAAAATGCTTAACATACCGAAGCCGCAGAAGGGAGCACATGAATCCCAACATCGACCAACTCCTGATCAGACGCACGCAGCGAACAAGTAAAACCACGCGATCGCTGACAGTGATATATCTGCTTTATCACCTCCCTATCCAGCAAGGAGAGTTCCCGAAAAGCAGGCGCGGGATCAGATTTCCGAATATACTCGACGTCCCAAGTCGTACCCGCATCTTGAGCAAAAAAGTAATGGTGCCTCCAATGATCGGCAGAACGATCCGCGGCGGCAACCAACCGATAACTATAATCCAAGTTGGCTTCACCAAGACCAAGTTCCTCAAACCCGTCACCTTGCAAGTTCGGCCAGCGTACTTTCACACTACAGAATCCCGCAGATTCCGGACTCTTAAGCTGATAGAAGCAGCGAAAGAGGGTGGGAGAATAATGCCATGACTGCTTGTGAACAGCACTCTAAAGCAAGTCCATACCCGAATTCCATTGGGCGCAAGATCCAAGGGGGAAATCCCATAACCGCTACAAAGCTCAATCAAGTCAGAGCAATAGGGAAACCGCAAACCCTCCCTAACGTGAGATGTATATACGACGGAAAAATCTATAGGTGGAGGAGTAGCATCTCCTAAACTACTCTCACG
Organism: Clarkia xantiana subsp. parviflora; assembly: GCA_036873135.1. Taxonomy (NCBI): domain Eukaryota; kingdom Viridiplantae; phylum Streptophyta; class Magnoliopsida; order Myrtales; family Onagraceae; genus Clarkia; species Clarkia xantiana. The sequence continues at coordinate 19,201,390 of JAPTYO010000001.1, forward strand.
GAGTGCATCAAAGGGGTAAACAGCCTCTACACAAGGGTCAAGTCCGGAAGCACTCGCATACAGGGCAAACAAGGATCTATCCAAGCGGTTGGTGTAATATCTAACCAACACTTCCGTCTCTTCGACGGGAGGTGCCTCGGCAGAAGGCTCAACAACTACGCCCTCATCAGTGCCCAAAACACTATCTACTTGTGAAACCAAATCTACCTCCAAGTCATCCTCAACGTCAGAATTAAAAGGAGTCTGCGATAGAGGAGTAGTGGACTTACTCATAGCGGCAATTCAATCAAAAAGAAAGGAGTTCCACCAAAGGTTACTACGACTTCGCAATCTGCAAAAATCAAACAAGAAGTCCACACGTCAAGGTCATGCGACCATAAAGCGCCAATGCACATAACGACGTACGTGTAGCAAAGTCAACGCGCATAGCAAAAGTCAACGCGCATAGCAAAAGTCAACGCGCATAGCAAAGTTGATACATGCAACAAAAGTGACCAACACCCCAAGAAGCTATTATGCAAGCGGTGCGACTAACGTGACGAACCGCGAAGAGCAAACACGACAACAAATAGGAAAAATATTTTTCTAAGGCATCAAGACAACAAACGGCTACTCCCAAAGACGTTTGACAACTTCCGACAACCAAAAAACCCGTAAAGGGAAAAACTACACGTACCGACCAAAAGGCCTTTACGCGAAGACATGGGGGCAATATGTCCAATGGGGGATTTTACCACGACTATGCACGGAGGTAAAAAATTGTCTAAGGCATGAACTAACGACGATAGCAACAACAACCAATCAGCAATTATTCGACATACGAACTCCAATGAGCCGCTCTATGCAACGACAACGACAAATAGTTCAAAGGAACAACAATACGGCAACATCTAAAAATCAAGACGAAGCTGTCCTATAAAATCGAGTTTTCAGACTACCTCAAAATGTGACGAAAAGTATCACAATGGACTCCGCTCGTCGAGACGAATCCAGAAAGGTAAAGACCGCCGCGAACGGAGCACGGGAAGGCGGCGCGTGGGTTGCACACGCAGGCAGGGTAACACTCACGCGACGGCGCGTGAGGGCGCGTCCGGTGTCGTCTGACGGTTCTGAAGGCGGTGCCGGAATCCTCGCGATGATCTGAGTCGATTGGTGGTGTCAATTTCTGAAAACAAGTCAAGAATCAAACACGTAACTTTCGGGATGCACCTAAAGCTTACGATGGTGAAGAAACTATGAACAAGCAAATGGTTTCTAGAAATGGTGGAGCAATCACCTGCAAAGTAGGAGGAAGAATGAATTCCAAAAAAAGCTGGAAGAATGATTGGGGATTAGTGTAATCACATATCCCAAAAGATGCCTTGATGATAAGGATCAAATGAGTAATTCATCTTCTTCCACGCCTAAGTGCTTACGGTATACTCCACCCTCTTCTAAGTATTTATATCTACGCGCATGATTATTTTAATATATCAAATTCGTCATTTTACATGCATGTTTGCATATCGCATGATTCATGATTTAATAATCGCTAAGTCGTTTTAAAGTATACGGATTATATTTCTAGCATCACATAATTACGTTCTTGCCATGACCATTACTTATGCATGCATGTTGATAAAAGCATGTCCGCATGACATATTACTAATTGCTTATATCCCTAGCGGCAATCATGTTTGCACGATATATACGCGCATTCTCTATTGCACTAACCGTGATGACAGGAAATAAAGTCACTCGGTCGGAAAATCAAAGGACGGACGAAATCAAGACGTCTACGTCCAACCGACAATCAAGACCGGAAGGTTAGCGTCAAGCTCAAATTGGACGCGTATCCTAACTTAAAATAGAGTCAAGAAAGGTTTTAATCCATTACTTGACTCAGGGGCAAGTGATGGATATGTGTCCAATTCGGGTTCGTATTTATGTTTCGGGCCTCATACACACGTCGAAAATCACATCACGGTTTAAAAACGCCTCCCAAGGGTCAAAACGGCCCGGAAGTGCGTTACGCGCGTCCGGATTGCACTACGGGTATTACGCGATTATCGTTTACGCGATTACCGTTACGTGTAGAGAAGTCGAGTTCGCGCATTGCCAATATTGATGACGGTTACCGCTTGCTTTTGAACCGTCATCAAACCGCTCTAAAACCGGGTCCGGTCCCAAGGAAGCCTATAAATAGGAGGCCTTGGCCACCCATTTTGATCCATCCTCTCATTTGCCCAACTTTGGCACTTTGAGCTCTGACTTCTCTTTAGAAATATTTTCTCTCTCTAAGATTACCTTTTTAGCCCTATTGTGACTTAGGCATCAGAGAGGGCTCCACTAGCACCACCCCCCCCCTCTCCGTGCTAATACTGGCCCTTCGTGCAGGAACCAGCGATCCGTGGCTAAGACGAGGGAGAGAAATAGGAGCAAGATGTGCCCAGATGCTCAGACTTGCGCAAAGACCACCATTTCCTGAGACACATCCGCTTTCCTGAGACACAGACTCCTCTTGAGACTCTGACTTTTCCGAGATTCAGCGATAAAACAGAACACTCGTCATCGGCATAAGACGAACACCTCATGGAAGGGTGACAGCCCAGAAACCCGCTCAACCACTTAGACAGACGCGTTTATTCGGACCAACTCAGCCAGGACGCAACACATCATTTTTAAAAAAACCTTTTTACCTGATTTTTATTTTAAAAGCACGCATTCAATATGCATTATTTTTTTATAAAAAACATTTCAGGTAAATTATGAGTTTTTTTTTAGCTATAGAGCTTTCAAATTCATGCATCTCAATTGCATTATTTTAAAAAAAATCCACCTGAAATTTTCATTTCTAAATATGCATTTCATATGCATTATTCAGGTAAACTGTTGTAAGTTGTGAATTTCTTAGAATAGAATTTTAACTTTCAAAAATGCATTTCATATGCGTCATTCAGGTAATATGTTGTAAGTTGTAACTCTCTTAACAGTAGAATTTTAACTTTCGAGCATGCATGAGCATTTTTTTAAAAAAAAAACTCAAAGTGTCATTCGTTTTATCCAAGGTGTATTGCACTGTTTTGGAAAAATCGTCATTTCAACATTCGCATGAGCGAGCATTTAAAAAATGGGAGTTTTGATTCTTTTTTGAGAAAATAGTTTAACTGTGCAGTTAAGTGCTACTATTCGAGTTTAAACAAAGAACGAGAAAACCTTTTTGAAAAAAACTTTGTTTTGAGCATTTGTCCCGCTTTCGAGCCAGATAACGCACTCAACAAACTCAGTAAACTCCATGATGGTGCAAAACACATTTGATCATAAATTTTGATTATTTTTCAAAAAAATTAATCAAAATTATGAAATGAATGACATTAGAGTTTTCATTCACCCTTTTCAGGTACCCTTGGTTAAAGTATCATGTACACATAAGTTATGCCGGCTAAATGGGGCAAAAAAAAAAAAAAAAGAACATGCAGTCATCCTGTTGCACAACGAACAAATTGCACACTCGAGATATCTAACGCTGAGGTCGGATGACCACTTCAAACTGTTAGGTTATAAAGTCTAGGTCAACGGGTCGTCAATCTAGAATTTATCTCCCACTAATGAAATGTCGGGTTCAGTGCTCCTAGGACTAGTCGTTCTGATCCGTGCCCTTATACTCCCTTGGGGTAGTCGTTTTGATCCCTGCCCTTATACTCTCTTGGGGTAGTCGTTCTGATATGTGTCCTTCTCTTCTCTCCTTCTGACCTCCTTCCTTTCCTTCTCTCCTTCTGACCTCCTTTCCTTCTCTCCTTCTGACCTCCTGAGGCTTGTACTTCTTACCCCTGGGGCTTGTCCTACTGCTCTATGCTCTTCTCCTTCCTTGGTTCTCCTCTCCTTGCCACCCTGCAAGAGGGGCAATACCAGGCACAGAGGGGGGGGGGGGGGGGTGGTGCCTGATGAACCCTCTCCGATGCCTAAGTCAGTACGGTTTTAGAGAGATAAAGCTAGAGAGATGTCAGAGCAAAATTGTGCAACTTGCCCAGATGATCAAATGAGTTGTGAAGGTGGGGTATTTATAGGCAACGGTGTCATTAAGGTGGCTTAATGACATCGTTAACCTTTAAACACAATTAATTAACCTTTAAGCACATAATTAAGACCTTAGGATTCGGAGAAGGTAGGCGGAGTGGACCGAGTGTGGGAGTCCGAAAATGGTGCCGGGGCCCTTGGGGGGAGGAGAAATCTGACCCCCAGGGGTAGGGGTTGGGTGAGGGCACCCAACCCCATCCCCCCTAGGGGAGATCGGGTTGGCCGACCCGATCTCTCCTAGGAGAGATCGGGTTGGCTGACCCGATCTCTCCTAGGAGAGATCGGGTTGGCCGACCCGATCTCTCCTAGGAGAGATCGGGTTGGCTGACCCGATCTCTCCTAGGAGAGATCGGGTTGGTCCACCCGGTCTCCCCTAGGGGAGATCGGGTTGGCTGACCCGATCTCCCCTAGGGGAGGTCGGGTGTGGCCACCCAACCTCACCTAGGCGAGTCTGACTCGGCCGGACGAGCGCTTCGGCCTCGTCCGAGCCGTTGGTGTTTTTCGCGAAGGGTTCGGGTTGAAGTTTCGATTTACAATCATTAACGGGGTGATAAAAATAAAGCGATTCGGAAGTCAATGGGTTCAAATTGGGCGTATATCCATCACATGCCCCCGAGTCAACCAATGGCCTAACCCTTGATTGACTCTATTTCAGGATGGTATGACACGCGCAATTTGAAACCGGGGTTTTACCTCCTTGTCTGAATGCCTGCTTACCCATGGATGCGTGCCTCTGACTCTGCCCCCTGCCTTATGAGATAGAGGAATTGTAAACGTCAGAGTAGCACGGACGTGTGCCTAGGCACGCGTCCGTCTGAGGTGGGAGTAATAAATCTATCTTTGCTACAGGCGTATACTCGAAAAATACACGCTTGCATAAGGATGCAATACGAATACACCTAAGTGACTCATGCTTCAATTTCGTGCCGGGATTCTGCCCAAGTGAAGGAAAATTTAATTTTGGTCCGAAATTTTTCTAAGTATGGGATACTGGAAAATACACCTAGGATGTTAACTAGGAGTGAACATGGACATATCATGAACATGAGGATGTGTACTAGCATACATGCAAGTAGGAACATAAGGATGGGAGTGAGTGGAGACATGCTGCGATTGTAGTCATGAATGTATGCATGAATATATGGCGGCCACGTGCATGGACGTCTAAATGTTTGAACACATGGGAGTGTGTATGTGAGCATGCATATGAGTGCAAGCATGAACATGTATGTATGCATGGACGGGTTGTGAGTATGAGCATGAGTGATGACATTGATGTACCTGTAGATGTTAATCATGAATATGAGCATAAGTGCAAAGGTGAGAGCATAGACCTCTCCTTTACTTGAGGGTGGGAACTCTGCCACTCAATGGGACACAACGTTCCGCCTCCCTCGTACTAGCGTGAGCATTGTCCATTAATCTCGACCTTCGGCACGTGTAACATTTTTCCTTCATTCGTTGGAGCGTGTGTATAGCTCTTGACCTTTACCCTGCAATTTGTTCCCCATAAAAGTGAGGGTGAAAAAGCTTACAAGCTTTCTTCTTACCGCCGCGAGCGAAGGGGTCTATTGACATGTGTTAAGGGTTGACCCTTCCTTCGGATGTGCTGGAGCGTTGCTCCATTTGGGGAAACTAAAAGTTCGCCCTCTTCCCTTGGTGTTAAGGTTGCCCCCGTAGTAGGCGTATCTCGCCCCTCCATGAGTAAGGGTCGATCTTTGCGTTGGTTGCTCGTATAGATGACTCACTTTTTGGGAAGCTTTCTTCTTCAGACAGGGAGACCTTGAAGATCGTTTTCCAAGGTAGTCAGACCAAATCTGACCGTCCGTTGAATCAGATGAGAGGGAAGGACCCTCTAGTTCTGCTTATCAGGCCTAGAAATTTTCTAAGTCAGGGGTGGCTGCTAATGCTTCCAGTATGTTCTTTTTCCCTTCTCTTTTCTTTGTGATATACTTATGATTGTTCTCATGCTGCTTCCTTCTTGTTGTTAGAGCGTTCTTCCCTGGTTACCGAATGGTTCTTGTGGTGGGTGAGAGTTCAAGTCAATCTAAATCCGAGGCGCGGAAACCTGACTCTGAGGTCGGGCCCTCGGCTGCCAAGGAGAAGGAAACTGCGAGAGGCTCTCCTTCAAGTGCCCCCTTGCTGACTCCCTCCCCTGATAAGGAGGTAGTGGTTGAAGAGGCGACCTCTTTGCTAGACAAAAGGAAACAACCTGTGGCTGGCGATGGGGTGATCATAGGTCTTGATGTCTCTTCTATATCCCCTGCCCCCCAGCCGAGGGGCCGAGTCTCAAGTTTATTTCATCTTCATGTAGATTTGACGACTTTTGAAGGTGTTTTTGTCTTTCCTATGGGTTATGTTATTAACCCCTGCGTTGAAGATTTTTCTTTTGGTGATGGGTGTGATCATCACCTTTCATTGAGGTTCCTTTCTCTTGCCATGGCTCTGATTAAGATAGCGAATTCTTGCTTTGGAGTTTGGTGGAGACTGCTCTTGAGTTAGCCTCTACTAGTATCGTAGCTGTGATCGCTGTGGGGATCGTTTTGTTATATGCCCTTCAATAGTGCCTGTCGTGATTCTTTGCTTCATGGTTGATTTCGTGAGATATGGAGGTTGTCTTCATAATGAGGACGTCTCCTTCCTAGTATCACCCAGTGGGTTGAAATATAAGTGCCTACCTTTGATGAGTGTACGAAGGGTGTTGTTTTTCCCTTTTTCTTGAACCTCCTCCTAGGGCTAGGCGTAGCCTTTTGATGTTCGTGGTCGGGGTGGTGTCTTTACAATTCATGTCTTTGACAGATGTTTTATGATGTGCTGCCATGATAATCACTTCGGGGTATGTGGACGTGATAGCCACTTCGTGATGTGTCGGAGTGATAGCCCTTCTGTAGTGTGTGGACATGATAGCCAGTTCAGGGTATGTGGACGTGATAGCCACTTCAAGGTATGTGGACATGATAGCCACTTCAGTGTATGTGGACATGATAGCCACCTCAAGGTATGTGGACATGATAGCCACTTCAGTGTATGTGGACATGATAGCCACATCACGATGTATGAAGTTGTGCTTTAGTATTCCTTTCTCATTGGAGAGCCTTCATTGCTATAGTTGCCTTTTGTGTAGGCTATGTTTGTTGGGTTAGGTCCCGATGTCTCGTCTTGTCGGATGTTGTATCTTTTATGCTCTTTAGATGTCTCCTTCATGAGTTGTGCTTGACGATGTTCAAGTCTGATACGAGCATAGGTCACGCGAGGGCGACATGTATGACAATAATATTTGTCGGAGGTTGATTTGTGTGACTTGTAAGGCAATTCTCTTCTTGATGGGTCGAGCTTATTTTGAGAGCTTTGACCTTCGGATTTCATGTCTTTGCTATCCTTCTTGGTGGTGTTGGGTTCCTTTGAGATACTTCTCTTGACTTGTGATATGGGTGGTAGGATAACTCGTTACTTTTCATGATAACCTCTTGTGCTTCTATATATGATCCTTTGGTCATGGACTTCTCCTTTGAATATGCTTTCCTTTCTTTATCTTTCTTTTGTGCTTTCCTTCACATCATACCTGCTATCTCATCAAGAAAAAACATTATGTGTTCTTTATACAACTTTACTTTGCAATTATTTTCTCATGGAATCCTTCTCAGTATGGTGCGATGATCTCTTCTGATACCCCTTACACGGTATACGTTGTACTGTTAGACCAAAGATACGCTCTTGGTGGGCGTCGAAAACTGTTCACGAGACAGGCTCTCGGATGGCACTTAACGTTTCACAGGATAGGCTCCCGGAGGGCTCAGGTTAGACCAAAGATACGCTCCTGGTGGGCGTCGAACTGGTAGTTTGAAATCTACCTCAAGATACGCTCTTGGGGGCGTCGAACTGGTAGTGTTTTTTCTACCTCAAGATACGCTCTTGGGGGCGTCGAATCTGGTAGGTTGCAAATCTACCTCAAGATACGCTCCTGGGGGCGTCGAATTCGTAGTTTTTGGAAACCACTCTCAAGATACGCTCTTGGTGCGTCGAAGTTCGTAGTGTAATAACTACTCTCAAGATACGCTCTTGGGGGCGTCGAAGGTCGTAGTATGAACACTACTCTCAAGATACGCTCCTGGGGGCGTCGAAGTTCGTAGTTTTTGGAAACCACTCTCAAGATACGCTCTTGGTGCGTCGAAGGTTGTAGTGTAATAACTACTCTCAAGATACGCTCTTGGGGGCGTCGAAGGTCGTAGTATGAACACTACTCTCAAGATACGCTCTTGGGGGCGTCGAATGTCGTAGTATGAAAACTACTCTCAAGATACGCTCTTGGGGGCGTCGAATCTGTTCGCGGGATAGGCTCCCGGAGGGCACAGGGTTCGTAGTTTTAGAACTACTCTCAAGATACGCTCTTGGGGGCGTCGAATGTGTTCGCGGGATTGGCTCCCGGAGGGCTCATAATGTTACCTTATCTTGTGTCCTTTCATGTAGGGTGCGTCTTTGGTATGCTTTTCGAGTATTTACTTGACTTTTCCTTCTATGATATTGCATGCTACCACGCTTTTCCTTCAATGTGGGAGATCACCTTTCGAGGGCGATGTTTGTGTGTTGCCAACTTAGGACGAGTTCGTATAGGGAGTTGAGGATGCTTTCCTCTATGTGACCTCTTCTAGGAGAAGTGGTATCGCATGTTATTGTGATCTTCTGCCTCTAATCTCTTCTTTTATACTTAGGTGGACTACCAAGCACTTATTCGTTTGGTGCCCCCCAAGTTGCTTGGTGGTCACACCGCCTTTCATATTTGGCCGTTGAAGGCCCCTCGTTCATTTTCTTGGTTGGGTACCCCTTATGCTCGGGGCTCCCTTGTCTTCTTCTTTGAATGCGATGAGTGTCCCTTGTAGGATTTACTCTTTCTCATGCTTGCTTGTTTCAGTCATAGGCATGGTTTGAATGATGCCTTTGTCGGATGTGTCTTTGGAGGTTGGGTGGAAGAGCTTTTGCTTTGGGTGGGTGGGGGTGGATTTCATTCTCTTGATAACTAGGATGTGGCAGTGTCTGTATCCTAGGGGTGCTTGCAAATTTTTCCCCCCTTTCCTTGTGTAGGCTGAAGAGCTCTCTCATAGAATGGTGTCTTGAGTTGTTAATCTCGTAGGCGTGTTTCAGACTATTCAATCTGATCCATGCTCTTTGCTCGTGCATGGGGGTGTGGGGGTCTGACCGGGCTGTATCTTCTTGGAGTGTTGTGGCACTTAGAGTGCCTTGCCTTTTCCTTCACATTGGAGTATTCTTCAATGCCTTTGGGGAGTGTCACATTGGTCATGCTCCTCCCACCGTGAATCTTGGTTATAGACTTCCTTTGCATTAGGACTTGAATCTAAAAAGGGCGTTTTTCTTTAGGTTTGCCGGTGATGCTGCATGATTTTCCATGGTTTTACCCCTGTATTGGCTATTCCTTGTTGGATGACTTCATTAGGGGCTGCATTTGTGTTGCGTACGTATACGTGTTTGAGGTGTGTTGAGCTGACAAGTCCCTCCTTTTTTGTTTTGTCATAACCTTCATTCATCATGTATTCGGCGTATGGCCTTAAAGGCGGGATATTTTTCTAGTGCCCCTTTTATCGGGGTTCTCCTCTTGATGGGATGCCAGAGTCAAATGTCTTATCATTTGCAGACAAGGTGGTTGATCGGGATGTGCGTCTAGTGTGAGGGTCAATCTTGAAACCTTACTCCCCAAGCTTTTGAGCTCTTCTTTGGTTGATCTTGTAGAACTATTATCCTGCCCTAAGGCTCTTGATAGGAGATGTATCTCCTTTTTCATACTCTAGTTGTTGCACTATCTCTTTTGCTAATCTTGTATCTTTAGAGTTTCTCTCTTGGTGCATGACTTCAATGACCGGATTTTCTACCGATGTTTATTCTATTAGGACTTGTATCCTTGGTTGCCTTCCTTTCTTGTGAGATAGCGAAGGAGTGTTTGTGAACACTCCAATGTGTCGTATTTGGTAGAGGTATGCGCCTGATCTTTATGGCGCTGTCTTGAATCTTCGTGTACCTATCTCTGATGAACATGTTATTCATTACATATATAGTACGGAGTCCAAGGATCTCCGGGTTAGGATCGTAGTTTGAGAACAGAGACATAGTCATCTATTAGATGACCTTTTTATCTACGGAGTTTATTTTTGCAAGGATAAATGCAAGGATACTTGTAAGGATATGTGTTCCATCCTTTTCCTGGTTCATTTGCAGTGTCGTGTCCCTAATGGGTGTGTTGATGTTCTGACCACCTTTACTAGTAGGGGGTCCCTTGGTATTAGGTATGCCTGACTCTTCTCTAATATCATCAATGGTTGGTCATGGGAGATGTCTGACGGACTCCCTTCCTGTACTATGGTTCTCTTCATGTCAAAGTTGGTGATTCCCTATCTTATGACTAATATATCATTGTGTGGAAATACTATGTTTTCCATATCCTTTTTTTTAAAAGCTTGATGATGGTGTCGCCATTCTTCCTTTGCTAGGTTTGGTGTCCTTGAGCATTTTTGATGGAAGTGTATTCCATTATCTGGGATGAGCTTTCGAAGTGTAGTTGTATCTCCTGGCTATTTTGTGAAATCATAAAGATCCGCTGGAGGTGTTTGCCTCTGATGGTGGGTGTTACCCATGTGATATGGTTTCCTCCATTTTTGGAGGGATGTGTTCGCGGCTACCCCCTCTTGTGCTAATGGGCGTTTGTGGGGAGGGCATGTTGTGACTGGTGCCCCCCTTGCATACCAATGTCAGATGGGATCCTTTGACGGGCTTGGCCCTAGGATGCTTAGTGGAAGGTTGTAGTAGGGGTAATCCTTTGTGACCTTCATGGTAGTTCCTCTATAGGATGTTGGGAGTGCTCAACTTATTTTTGTAAGTGAGCCTTCCATCTTGTGATCTTTCCCAGAAACTTGACCTTATAGGTGTTTTTTGGGATTGAGGAATCTGTTGCTTGTGCATCTCTTGATTGGCGACGGCCTTTTACTGATTCTTCTAGTGGTCCACCTGTGTATATATATATATATATCACGGAGCCCGAAGGCGTCCGGTACGGTCTTTCTTGGAAAACATGTTGATATCAAGTATCAAAATATACCCCTTTTAGGGAGTTGACTTGTTATGCAGTTAAATTAAATAAGAGGATATGGGAAGGATATGAGTGTGGGGTGTTGATACCCCTTGCTTCCTTGGTAATGTAGCTGTCTTCCTCCAGTAGTCTGTGTGTATTCATTCCACTTGAGGAATATAAGGTCGCATCCTTGCAAGGCGGACTAGGTGGAGGTGTATCCTTCATGTATGCTATGTGTGGTCTCACTCCACTATGTCTCTCCATGAGACTTCCCATTGTAGTAGCTATGTACTAACATGGTGTGGTACTCTATGAATCCCCGGTTCAAATTCTTTTCTTTTCGAGTGCTCCCCTGTCCCAGGGGGATGTGTGCCAAGGGTTGTAATGCATGAGGGGTTTGGCCCTGTCGTGCTGTATCATGGGTAGGTGGTTGCCTTGTTGTGTTGTTGGGACTATGTCCCTCCCTTTGAGCTTTCCTTAGTATGTCCCTTGGTCATGTCTGTGGTGATACGGACTGTATGTGTACATTGCCAGGGTGGATGTTGGAACTCCTATATCCTTGTTGGTCTGGCATGTATGTCCTCCCTTAGTGCAGTGTATGTCCCTGTTGGGGGTACTTGGTTGAATTCATGCCTCCTTGGAGGTCTTGCCTGTCTATCTGCCCCCAGAGGGGTGTATGCCCTGGCATCCTATTGTGTCTGTTGCTGCCTTGGAGGCGCAGACTGCTGCCTTCCCCCTGGGGGTGGGCTTTGGTTGTCTCTCCTTTGTTCTCCTCGCTGCCCTGTTCGAGGGTGCGAGTGGCGTTCTTCCGTTGGGATTTACTCCTCTTCATGAGCTTCTTCTCCTTCCTGTCGGTGTTGCCTTTCCTGCCTATTCCTTAGGGTCTCTCTGTAAGCTAGTAGCTCGTCTGAGGCGCTCATCAGCCCTGGAGTCACTGTATGTGCTCCCTGTGTGTATGCCGGCCTTGTGTTGGTTGTGTGGGCACGATTGTCATTCCTTTGGGTCAGTATTCCATATGGATACCCTTGAGGTTGTGCCTCATAGTGGTATCCCTGTGGAGGTGCCGTGTGTTGGGATGACACTCCTTGTTGCCCCCTGTCCCTGTGGCTTCCTAGTCAATGGAGTTGAAGCTGTGGAAGCCTCCTAGCCAGATGGGCGTGAAGGTCCTCCTCTCTGCTTGTTAGGCTGGGGTGCCTGTGGGGTTACCTGAGGCTCTGGGTGTGCAGACTGTTTCTCTGGGTTAAGCTGCCTTGCTGGAGGTATAGGCTGTCTTTCTTGCCTAATGCCCCCAGGTGGGCGATTATCTCTAGACACTAAGTTGTTCGTCATCGCTCTCGTGATTGCCAGGCTTTCTGTTCGAAGCCCACAGACGGCGCCAAGTGTTAGGTTATAAAGTCTAGGTCAACGGGTCGTCAATCTAGAATTTATCTCCCACTAATGAAATGTCGGGTTCAGTGCTCCTAGGACTAGTCGTTCTGATCCGTGCCCTTATACTCCCTTGGGGTAGTCGTTCTGATCCCTGCCCTTATACTCTCTTGGGGTAGTCGTTCTGATATGTGTCCTTCTCTTCTCTCCTTCTGACCTCCTTTCCTTCTCTCCTTCTGACCTCCTTTCCTTCTCTCCTTCTGACCTCCTGAGGCTTGTACTTCTTACCCCTGGGGCTTGTCCTACTGCTCTATGCTCTTCTGCTTCCTTGGTTCTCCTCTCCTTGCCACCCTGCAAGAGGGGCAATACCAGGCACAGAGGGGGGGGGGGGGGGGTGGTGCCTGATGAACCCTCTCCGATGCCTAAGTCAGTACGGTTTTAGAGAGATAATGCTAGAGAGATGTCAGAGCAAAATTGTGCAACTTGCCCAGATGATCAAATGAGTTGTGAAGGTGGGGTATTTATAGGCAACGGTGTCATTAAGGTGGCTTAATGACATCGTTAACCTTTAAACACAATTAATTAACCTTTAAGCACATAATTAAGACCTTAGGATTCGGAGAAGGTAGGCGGAGTGGACCGAGTGTGGGAGTCCGAAAATGGTGTCGGGGCCCTTGGGGGGAGGAGAAATCTGACCCCCAGGGGTAGGGGTTGGGTGAGGGCACCCAACCCCTCCTAGGGAGGATGGGGTTGGCCAACCCCTCCTAGGGAGGATGGGGTTGGCCAACCCCATCCCCCCTAGGGGAGATCGGGTTGGCCGACCCGATCTCTCCTAGGAGAGATCGGGTTGGCTGACCCGATCTCTCCTAGGAGAGATCGGGTTGGTCCACCCGATCTCCCCTAGGGGAGATCGGGTTGGCTGACCCGATCTCCCCTAGGGGAGGTCGGGTGTGGCCACCCAACCTCACCTAGGCGAGTCTGACTCGGCCGGACGAGCGCTTCGGCCTCGTCCGAGCCGTTGGTGTTTTTCGCGAAGGGTTCGGGTTGAAGTTTCGATTTACAATCATTAACGGGGTGATAAAAATAAAGCGATTCGGAAGTCAATGGGTTCAAATTGGGCGTATATCCATCACAAACAATGCGGCAACCGTGTGAAACGTGAGCGCTTCAAAGAGTTTCTATGAAAAATTTCACCCACCATGTGTGAAATTCATACGCTTTCCAAGACAAGGTATAAAACCGCTATGTGGCCAGGTTTAAACCATTCAGCGGTAACCATGGGGCATCTCCCTTTGAGATCGGACATGTCAGGAGATGAGAAAATTTCAATAGATCATCAAGAATTCCGTGAAGATTCAATGTGGCAATCAATGTAGCTTGACTCGATCAACCGAATCCTTTTCCGAAAAAAGTTCTGAAATTTTCAGTCTGCCACTAGGGGCATGTACTTTTCAGCAGGTGTACATACACAAGTTGTGGGGCAGGACATGCAGCAGGTCCATTCGCATAGCGAGCACATTGCTCACTGAAAAATCCAACTCCCAGGTAAGAGAAGTTGTGATCATTTTTATCCCCGAATTTTGTGTTTTTCCTTATTCATTGTGCAGCTTGGATAATCATCCAAATCAAAACTCCTGAAGAACACATCTCGTGTACGGCCCTTCGCTCGCCGACCATTCTTATGCCAGTCATTCCAGATACCTCGGACGATATCTATGCCTAAGTTACCATTTGCAGACTACTGTGCCAAACTCAACACCATCCATGTGTGTTCGTTAATCAGGCCATTCGTCCAGCATGCGACGAATTATGAACCAGTCAGATATAGCCGTGGGGCATTCCTGTTAAAATCAAGCATGGTTGAAGATAGAAGACATCCAGAGATCTTCCTATTAAAAAGATCGAGATTCCATGAAGATCGATCGTGCTAAGGAAAGAACATTTGAGAGGAAGAAGAAGAAGAAATTGTTGTCGGTGTCGTCCACCCATTGAAAGGATCCTCCATTCAAGACATCGACATAATCAACTTATTTGACAATTTTTCCTCCGGAAAAGTTCTGAGAAATTAAAAGGTTTAATATGCTATTAGGGGCATATAACATAGTTGTTGTTGATTAGTTTATGTAGATTTTCTTTCCATTTGAAAAAAGAAAAAAGAGAGAAAAAATAATAAATTCCCGCTAGGTTGAAAACCTAGGCAAAAGTTAGGGAGAGGAGCATGATTGAAAACCCGCAGGGGCAGTCATGGCAAAAGGTGAGATGAAAAAAGCAAAAAAGCAAAAAAAAAAAAAAAAAACTCCATTTTCTTAAGAGTCACAGCCGCCCTTTAATTGGCTACAGAAAAATAAAGAAAGCGTTCGTACAAATCTTGTGAGAGCAATGAAGCAATAAAAGGGTCACAGTCATCCCTAAAATGACTACAAAATAAAGGGCCACAACCACCCTTCAAATGGTTACAGATAAAGAGCGCTCCCTCAACATCAAAAGCGGAGAATAAGTGAAAGGACCACAGCCACCCTTCAAACGGATAAAGATAAAAGAGTGACCCCGCGAATCCTGTGAGGGCGGAAAAATAAAAAGGGCCACAGTCGTCCCTAAAACGACTACAAAATAAAGGGTCACAGCCACCCTCCAAACGGCTACAGATAAAAGAGTGACCTCACGAATCTTGTAAGGGCGGGAAAATAAAAAAGGGTCACAGTCGTCCCTAAAACGACTACAAAATAAAAGGCCACAACGACCCTTCAAACGGCTACAGATATAGAGCACTCTCGCAACATTGAAGGCAGGAAATGAGTGAAAGGGCCACAGCCACCCCTAAAATGGCTACCTACAAAAAGTGTTCCTCGAATCCTGAGAGGATGGAAGATTGTTGAAAGGGCCATAGCCACCCTCAAAATGGCTACATATAAAGAGTATTCTCGTGAATCTTGTGAGGCCGGGAAATCATTTGAAAAGGCCACAGCCACCCCTAAAACGGCTACAAATCGAAAGAACGCTCCCGGAACATCGACGATGGAAATAAATAAAAGGGCCACAGCCACCCTCCAAATGGCTACAAATCAAAAGAGCTCTCGCGACATTGAAGACGGTGAGGAAAGGGTCACACCCACCCTCCAAATGGCTACAAATACTCTCTCATCGAGACGTGAAATAAAGTACGGGTCACAGCCACCGTTTAATCGGCTACCAAAAAAAGAGCGCTTCCGTTAGGTTGAAAACTCGAAAGGGCAGCCTAGGCAAAACTAGGAAATGAGGGGCATGATAGCAAATTCAGAAATTGCAATCATGGCAAAAGGAGAGAAAATAAAATCCCGATGGAATAAAAACCCCAAGAGGCAATCCATGCAAAAATTGGGGAAACCGAGGGGCACGGTCTAAAATTTTGACCGTGGCAAAAGGAGAGAATACGAGAGATTTAAAAAAATAAAAAAAAGATCCCGCTAAGTTGTCGCGTCATGCGCAGTTTAGGCAAAAATTAGGGACATGCATTCAAGTCGTCAAGCCACTCGAGGCCCTTATCCAACGGACGCCACTAGAGGCATTTCTCTGACATATGCCACTAGAGGCTCTTCTCCGACGGACGCCACTAGAGGCATTTCTCCGACACACGCCACTAGAGGCTCTTCTCCATCGAACGCTACTAGAGGCATTTCTCCGACATATGAGGCTTTTTCTTGTCGCACGCCACTGGAGGCATCGTCGATCGAGGTTTTTCTTTCTGCACGTCACTGGAGGCTTTACTTTTCCGCACGCCACTGGAGGCTTTACTTTTCCGCACGCCACTGGAGGCTTTACTTTCCGCACGCCACTGGAGGCTTTACTTTCCGCACGCCACTGGAGGCTTTACTTTCCCGCACGCCACTGGAGGCTTTACTTTTCTGCACGCCACTGAAGGCTTTACTTTCCCGCACGCCACTGGAGGCTTTACTTTTCTGCACGCCACTGGAGGCTTTACTTTTCTGCATGCCACTGGAGGCTTTACTTTCCCGCACGCCACTGGAGGCTTTACTTTTCTGCACGCCACTGGAGGCTTTACTTTTCTGCACGCCACTGGAGGCTTTACTTTTCTGTACACCACTGGAGGCTTTTCCTTGTCGCAAGCCACTGGAGGCATCGTCGATCGAGGTTTTTCTTTCTGCACGCCACTGGATGCTTTACTTTTCTGCACGCCACTGGAGGCTTTACTTTCCCGCACGCCACTGGAGGCTTTACTTTTCTGCACGCCACTGGAGGCTATACTTTTCTGCACGCCACTGGAGGCTTTACTTTCCCGCACGCCACTGGAGGCGTTACTTTCCTGCACGCCACTGGAGGCTTTACTTTTCTGCACGCCACTGGAGGCTTTAATTCCCGCACGCCACTGGAGGCTTTACTTTTCTGCACGCCACTGGAGGCTTTACATTCCGCACCGCCACTGGAGGCTTTTCCTTGTTGCACGCCACTAGAGGCATCGTCGATCGAGGTCTTTACTTTCTGCACCGCCAACGGAGGCACCGCCAACAGGGGCACCGCCGACCGAGGCTTTACTTTTCCGCACCGCCACTGGAGGTTTTACTTTCTGCATCACTAATGGAGGCACCGCCAACAGGTGTCCCGCCGACAGAGGTTTTATCGTTTCCGCACCAGAATAAGCGTATGAGCCACCTTGAAGACTTTGAAGAATTGGGAGAGAATATACTTTCTGTCAAAATCAGTGTTTCTTCGTCTTTGGACAAACCCCTTCGAACACGTTCTACGGGAGTCCGTCCAAAGAGGGGCAAACTGTAAACACTCGATTTTGACCTGGACGTAACGACGTTACACATGATACGTCAAATTCCGGACACGTCAAGCCACAAAGTCTCCAAAAATGCTCAAGGGCACATTAGGGAAATTATTATAAAATATATTTTAAATTATTTCGAATTTATTTAATATTTTCGGAATATTTAAAAATATATACATAATAATTAGTTTTTTTTTTTTTATTTTAGAAAGTTATCTGTAAGATATTTATCTCCTGATATTATTTTTTATTCAAAAAAATAATTATCTGTAAAGATAAATATCCTTAGGAATATTCTCTAGAATAATTATCTGTTTGCAATTTTTATTTAAATTTTATCTGTAACTAGACTAGGTTTTTAGTATAAATAGGGGTCTAGGTTTACATTGTAAGGGACACAGAAAAAAACACAACAACAGCAATAATACATCACTTTCTTGGGACCTGTGCGATTTTTGTCATTTTGTGCTTTAAAAAAAAACTTTTTTTTCTCCTTCTGTGACTGTAGCAGCCGGAGGTCTCGTCAGTGGGGCTGCCCCGCCCTCACGTCCGCCGCCCGGAGCAGATCCACCCTTTGCTGTGTCACCCGCTCGTCCGGCCGCACCATCGACGACCTCCGCGACCCTTGTCGGCTCCTGTCTGTCGTCCCTCGCTCCAGTCCGTCGAACTCCAATTCAGGCGATCTATTCCCCGACAGCAGCTCCGTCGCGTAGCCCGACTCCGTCCGCCTTTGCTACCAGCGCCGCCCAGCTGCCCGCTCGCCCTGAATCAGCAGCCACCGCGGCGTCGTCCTCGTGACCCAGCCCAGTTCCGGCCGCCTCTCTCTCTCTTCGCCCGTGACCGCCGGAGCCGGTGACCTGCCGTAACCCTCTCCACCACGGCTCGACGCCATCCGCTGCTTGTCGTCCGTTGCTCGAGCTCCGCCGGAATCCGGTTGCTGCCGTCGTCCACGACGCGTTGTTTGGTGTTTCCCCCTCTGCAGGTGAGGTCCGCGTCTCTCTCTCTCTTTTATTTATTTTTTTTAAAATGTGTATTATCTTATTATTAATTGTTTAATTTTTTGATATTTTTTTTGTTTAATTATGTATTATCTTATTATTAATAGTTTAATTTTTTATTATCTTATTTATTTTAATTGTTTAGTTATGGATTATAGTTAGTTTTCTAGACTTAGGTTAACGATTGACTATATTTTTGCATATAATAAATTTAATTAAATCATGACATCGTTGGATTAATCGGATATAACATATATTAAGAAGTAAAATTGGCAAATTAAGTGAATTTAGTATCGAAAGGGCGTAGTTAAAAATTTATATTTTTAATTCGTAATAGAACCCCCGAACTCAAATTTCTGATCGTAGATCAATTTTATGTCTAGGCGTTTAATTCGTTAATCGTTTAGATAATTTAGGATTCTAGTTAGCCTAATAATTAACTAGTGGCGACTCCTTTCAAAATCCGCGTTTAAAACGTAAATCGCCTTAAGTCAGATTTTAGGTCTGACACCTCGCACCCCCTTAGTAGAAATTTCGGCACATCATAGTCAGTCCGAGGTTCTGTCCCCGTTGAAGAATCGATCAGAGGATTTGTTGTGAGCTTATACCGCGTAGGACTTCTTCTCACGAAGAACTTGTAAGGGTTCCGACCAGAGGATCAGAACTCCCTCCACATCGTTCTTATGCAGGAAAGCTATTAAGGTATGTGTTGAGATCGTTTCCACTTGGGATATCTCAGACTGCTTTTCAGGGGCCTCGAACCTCGATCCACGAACTAACTTTGGCTCTCAACTCGATCCCCGAACTAAATCTGATCTCTGTCTCAATCTTCTAAACGCCAGGTCCTGCAGAGCGGGCGATAAACATCATGGAGAGGGGGGGTGGTGCTGGTTGTGCCCTCTCCGATGCTCAAGTCAGTATTTTAGAGAGAGAAAGTTCTAGAGAGAGGTTAGAGCACAAATAGCCAATTCTCCAGAGTTTCGAGTTCATTTTCAAATGGGAGATCTAGGCCCCTATTTATAGGGAACCTGAGAGCTGTTCCTGGTTTGATGTCGGTTTGCAGGAAAATGCTTACCGACATCGAGATTGGCTATATACGCGCTAACTTCTCGTACATAGTAAGAACAAGGGTAAACACACAGTACTAGTCGGTAACCCGGACCGTGTCGATATTCGACACGGTCCGGTTTGCCGGACAATCCGGAGGTCCCCGGTCCGGGTGTGACGCGCATCCGGACCGTTTTTGACCCAGGGTGACTGCGATAAGATCTTTTTTGTGGTTTTAGCGTGTTTGCGAGGTCTGAAATGTAAATATGAACCCGAATTGGACAGATATCTAACACTTGCCCCCGAGTCAAGTAGTGGTTTCAAAACCCATGCTTGACTCTATTTAAGATAGGATATTCGTCCAATTTACGTTCGACACTGACCTGTTTGTCAATCGAGTGCGCGGAGCACAGATTCGTCCATTTCTATTTTTCCGATGCACGTACATAATCTATTCACAGGGTTAGCGTAATTGACGGTATACATATAACAAGGTGCAGTTAACGACTTATTCGTAATAACACGCCATAAGCAAAATACTTGTGATAATGGGTAATCATGCAATGCGGTGTCATCATGGTACGTGACATGAACGTGTAACATGATGTTAACATAGAGATGAAAACATAGCACATGGATGACATAATCGTGCAATAAGCAAAATACAGAGCAATTTTAAAATTGAAGAGCATGCTTGTCAACATGAAGCATGATGTACACATAGAAAATGATATAAGCATGTAATACGATGTAAACATGCAATTCATACTTAGATTATAAAAATAACCATATAGCAATCATAAGTTAGCATCATGCATATATAAAAATGATAACATGCATAATAGTCTATACGTACGCAACATGCGGTAATGATCGTACGTAGCGCGTCATGCAACATTAAGGAGCATGTATGTAATGCAAGCATATGAGAGATGTAAATATGCTCCTACATGATACTAGGGACTTGTGAAAAAATAGATATTAGTTTAGTCCTTAGCACATGGTGTAGACACTATTAATGAGAATTAGGAGAGAGAGTAGTCATTTAGCTTACATCCTCCCTTGATAATTTTCCAAGAAGCTCTCCTTGCTTGTTGAAGAAGGAGCTCATGGAGGTGTGAATTTGGAGTGGTCACATCATACTTGACATCAATCAAGGTCTAATCCGGGCAAGGAGGAAACCACGAAAGCGCGTGAGAAGGAAGGGGCGACGCGTGGATTTGCAACGGCGACGCGTGGATCTCCGGGGCGGCGCGTGGATCTCCAGGGCGGCGCGTGAGTTTCTGGGTGGCGGCGAGTAGCAATTCGGACTTGCTTCGTGTTGGTGAGTCCAATTCCGTACATGGTTGGACATTTTATGACTTTTTTTGTCCTTGATTTAGTCTTGAAATCACTATGTACCTAGTTACTTACCATGCATACAAGGTGTTTGATAAAATGCATTAGAACAAATTTGGCCAAAATTTTTCTAAGTGCTGAAAATTTTAGAAAAGTGCAAATGAATCGTTACACTTCCCTTACGCATGGTGTTCATTGCCGACATGTTGCCCCATGCCTTAGCCGTTGTTTTTAGTATGCTCGATATTGATGATCGGTAGTTGTACGTACATGGCCGTCAATGGTTGTATGTTGGTGATGATAGATTAGGCAATGTATGTTGAGCATCATGTACAGATCGTCGGTCATTGTCTGCAAACATGCTAAAACACTTAGAAAATATTTCAATAATATCTAGTCGTCGTAAAATTCTTGTTGATCGCCGGCATAGAAACACTTAGAAAATAATTCGTAGTAGTTGGTGTTTGCCACTTTATGTACGCTATCCATCGTCATGCTAGTATATTTGGAGAATGCTCCTAGATAGTTGATTCCATGCCGCTTGCTGTATGTCGACACCTTGTCGTACGTAGATATTTGATAGTACGCTGACAGCTTGTAATATGCTGACTGTCATCTTGAGCAAAACACTTAGATAATATTTCGCCCTTGTGATCATGTACATTATGAGCATGAACTTGATGTCGACATGTAAGATAATGAGTTGAGAGGTTTGCCCCCTTGCACGATGGTTGATACTTGCCGCACGAAGACTATTAAGTCGTTGCGTACGTAGTTTTCTCACATGGAGCGTTCATTGCATAGATGTTTACATAAGTGTTTGATGCGTGCTTATGCACTAACTGGATTGTCGGTTGTACCTTTCAGGATATCACATCTCATTGTCATCTTTGAATACTTAGCCTTCTCACAGCTGCTAATATGAGTAAGTCTTCTATCCCCATTCCGAGAGTGACGTTATGTTCAGATACCGATGATGAGCTGGATGTCGACATAGTCGAGCCGGATGTCGACATTATTGAACCGTTGGGTACTATACCGGGTGTAGGGGCCGAAGTCGTCACAACACCTCATGTTTTCTCCAAGGTCATAAAGGTTAAGGAAACATGTGTTAGTTACTTCACCAACCAGATTGATGAAGCTATGTTTGACTTATACGCATCCTGTTGTGGACTTGACCCAGTGCTGGAAGGCATATTTTTTTATGACGTGTTACCCGACGCCCAACAGGGGCAAGTCACTGTACCTCCCGATGACTTATCCGTAGTTTATACTTCACAGATTAGGGAAGGCCTGCGCTTTCCTTATTGTTCTGATTTGATGGATCTTTGTCGTTATTACCGAATCTCGCCTTTGTATCTTTCTCCTGCTGGTCTTCGAGTATGGAGTTGTTTCCGGGTGTTGTTTCATAGACAGTCTTGGCACTACTCCACTACCCTTTTTCGCTGCTTCTATCAGATGTTGTGTCCGGACGTGACGGGACTATGTGGTATGAAGATGCGTTGGCCTAAATTGCAAGATAAGGGTTTCAAGCAACTTGGACTTGGGGATGCCGAGTGGGATTATAGACAGCAACTTGTTGCTCCAGCTGATCGCTTAGGTCCTCATTGGCGACATCATTATTTCTTCGTGTGCGATGTCGGCACCAATTGGGAGGTTGAGAGAGTTGAGAGAGCTGATCCTGCTCCTATCTTTTCCGAGCTTTCTTCGGATGACAGGGAAACTGTGAAGGCTATTTATCGATGTCAGCAAGAAGCACAGTTTTCGTTGTCTACTACGCGCATTAGAGCAAGAGTTGATTGACGCCGGGATTTTCATACTTTCTTCTGACGGTTTGGTATGTTTATAATCTTTATAACTTGTATCATGTTGCAATGTAGGTCGAACTGATGGAAAAAGCTCGTCCTTGCAGACAGCTGATGTTCGCGGTAACCCGCCTGTTGGACGTCATGCTCGTACTGCTGCCCCCGCTATTCCTGGAGCTTCTGGACATGGTCGTGATAAGGGGATTACAAGTAAAACACCTTCTTGCATCATCTTTGGACTTGTTAATATTCCAAGTTTTGTTGTCTTCATGTTGCCTTCATTTTCAGGTCACTTTGTACTCGTGACTGAACGCGTTGTTGTCGCTCCTGTCACTAGCGCTCCTCCTAAGAGGTCCGCCTCAGGGGCGCGTCCCTCGAGTGATCCCAAGCGCTCTAAACCGAGTGCGACTGTTCCCACTCCTTCTTGCGACAAAGGGAAGAGAGTTAAGAGTCGCACAGTGGCGCCTTCTGCCCCCGGTCGAGGGACTGGCCTGAGGAGGAGCGTTCCTCTCGTCGAGGTACGTGTTGTTTTCTTCGACACGTTTCTTTTACTTAGGATTTTTTGCTAATACCTTCTTTGTTTTATGTTGCCCTTATTGCAGCACTTCCAGTCATCAAGCGTGATGATTTGACCCTATCCGACGGGATGGATGTATCCGGAGAAGATTGGTTACCTTTCTCTACTGACAGTCTTCACTTTCCGAAGGATTCCAAGCTCAGCACACCAGCAGTCGGGGTGTGAGTGCTTCAAATGTGCGTTCCTCCTGGCGATCATGACGTTAAGCCATCCACAGAAGAGGAAGCACAAGCATATGTTGAGAGTAGCTTGACTGAATTTGCCCCGGTAAACCTTGTTATAACTTCTGTATTCACATGCTGTAATCATATGTCTTGCGTTGATTTTCTTGTTGTTTGTTACTGTACTTAGGCTATTTCAAGGATGATGAACATGTCATCCTTTGTGTTGGAGCTTGTGCGCGAGAAGAGGGCTGCTATCCATAAGAGCAATGCAGTTATTCGTGAACTTGCACAGTCCGAGGAGGAGGTGCAAAACTTGAACTCCCAAGTTGCTGATTTTGATACCCGCATTGCTGCTTGTCGCGCCCATGTTGAGCAACTTGAGGCTGAGATTAATGCTATCAAGCAGCAAATTGCGGAGAGTAGTAGCGCTCATGATGTCGCGCTTGCTTCTATACGTGAGGAAGCACACAAGTCGGGGATTGAGAAGGGACTTGCCGAGTATCCCAACACTGTTGCGCATACTGCCATTGTCCTTGCTGCCGCCAAGGCCAAGTCTTCATCTATGATTGACGAGTTTGCCAAAGATTATATTGGCAGAGTTCGCGCACTTGCCCCTGGCTTTCCGTTCGACAAGTTAGGTCCTTATTCTTCTTTTACTGTTAACCATGTTGCGGATTTACAGCGTAAAGAAGCTGAAGCGGCTTCTCTCTCCGTGATTTTTGGATATGGCAATGACGATATTGCGCTTGATGTTGACTTCATGAAGATGTTATCTTAGTCTTTTGGAGATGATGTTATCTCTTGAATAGTATCATTTTGTTTGCTTTCAGCATGTTGAACCCTTTGTGAACAGGTTGATGTTATGTTGAGGCTTTTGTCCCAACCTTCACTTATGCGTTTTCTTGCATGATATTTTGTCACTTGGACCTGTTTTCAATAAACACATGATAAATTGTTAGTAATATTTCATACCTTGAGTTATATTTGTTGTCCGTATGTATTGGACTTGCATGATGAGATTGATCTCGTTGTTATAATGGATAAACATCTGATATTGCGACTTGCGCATTGCAGGGTGTTATTAGCGCCCCTCTTGAAAAAATTTCCAAGGCATGGCATGATATGTACACTTGGTACTTATAGCATTGTAGATAGTAATGTACTCGGCACAGGCACTTGGCACTTGGCACTTGGCACTTGGCACTTGGCACTTGGCACAGGCACTTGACATGTAGCAGTGTCATCTTGACGAAGCAAGATTTAAGTTTATACCGTCTCTTAGTTCCACTCTAAGGCGACGTTGTACAAGACTCGACTTGTAAGTTTAATGAGTTTTTCAAACAACGTGCGCTCCTGCTAGCGTTTTTTAGTGAAGCCTGCCTACTTAGGGTATAGGTCTTCATTATGTTTGCATCCTTAAAAGGATATGCATAGTTTGAATATACATGAAGCTATCCTATCAAGGAATGTATCTTCATGGCGTATGAACCCTTAAGAGGGATATACATACTTTGTAGATGGGGTGATCAGTCCCACCTAAGAGGATTTCATGGTTTGTATGCAGGGAATGGCTATGAACATGAGGATTTGCCTCTAAGAGGATTTCGCATCATGCCATTTTTTAGAAGTAAGCATGGGGTTTGCCCTTACAAAGAGGATGTCGCAGCATGCTACTTTGATAGATGTGAACATGAGGTTTTCCCTTGCAAAGAGGATGTCGCAACATGTCACCTTTGATAATAAATCTTGGTGTTTATCCAAGATATTGTTTGTTTTTGACGCCTTTGAAATAGTCGTCACTTTGAGTAGAGAATTTATATAAGTCCCTCTTGTAGATAATCCGCAAGTTGTCATTGTGACATATAGGTTGACTGTGCACATGGCACGATGGCTTTGTGTTGCCGACATCTTCTTGAAATAGACGCCGTTATAAATGGAGAGATAAACTCCTTGTTGGTGTAGATAATATATACGTTGGCGTTGTATGCTGTAAGTTCCTCGTTACATAGTGTTTAGCTTGTATTGTTGATAATAATCTTCTTGATGCCGCATAATATAAGTTGCATATGATAATGACTTGAGTTGTTGATATGAGTAATTTTCTCGTTGTTTGTTACTCGGTGTTAATCCAAAGTAGAATGCGTATTATAGAGATGTACCTACGAAAGTAGATTAATCTTTATTAGAATTTGATTATGCGTACAATCGCTTACAGGAAGGCGTCTACTGATCGCATTTTCCGAGATATTTCTAAGTACAAACATGTTGACAAAGATGCAAAGATAGATAAAAAGTGGAAAGTCTATCTCCCTCTGAGTTGTTTCGATAGCGGACGAGCATCGTTCTTTGCGACATAGCTTCCCAAAGCTCCATGTGCAATAAACTCCTCTATTTCCATTCTCAGAGTTAAGCAATTGTTAGTATGGTGCCCCCATGTTTGGTGGTATCAGCACCAATCTTCCACATTTCTTCCTAGGAAGGCAGTCATCGGCTCAAGTGGACGCGGAAGCTTGTTTACTAGGAGCTTGATGTATATCTCTTCGACCTCCGTGTTCAAGGGGGTGAAGATGTCAGGGTATTCAATGCTTAAGCTTCCTGGTTCTCTTGAAGTTTGAGCTTCCTAATTCGAGCTGAGAGGTGTACCCCATCCCAGCTCGCGCTCACAAGAGATTGCAGTCTCCAACTTATCTTTCAGGAAGCCATCATCTTGGTTGTACGCCATCCATATATTCTTCCGAACAGCAAAAATGTTGGCGTGTTCATATTCAAATAAAATGCAGTGATGACTTCTTTCTTAGTCGCCCTTAGTGCAGCTGCATTCTGGGCAAACCTCCTAAAGTAAGCTGTGATGGATTCTTCTTGTCCTTGTCTGACATCTAGGACGCTCTGTCTTGTTGGGAAGAGCGTCCTATCGAGTCCTGCCCTTGGTGTTAACTCCCTTTTCTCTTCATCATCATCATTTGAAGCAAACAGCTTTCTTTTCACCCTCACTTCTATCATGGCAAAGGACACCTGCTTCATCTTCCTTAGAGCATTGACATAGCACATCCGTGTAGCTGTTTGGTCGCCCAGCACCTCGCCAATCCCATGAGGAGTTAGGAACTTCATCTTTTGGTGGGCAATGGATGGCACAATGTCATGCGGGTTGATTGTCATTCTTCCTAGAATGCCATTGTATGCTCCTAGGGTGTTCTCCACCACAAATGTGACATCGATATGAAGTGCCTTCCAACCTTCTCCCAGGACGACTGGCAGTGTGATCATACCCAACGGGTACATTGCAGCTCCTTCGAAACTGACTAGCGGGAATGTACTCGGCGAAAGATCAGCTTCTGTTTTTCCCAATTTCTTGAGAACTTCTATGTGCAAGATCATATCCATTGACCTCCATCGTAATAACAAGATCATCATCGTGAGGGTAGATTATGTGCTTCTTATCAGCGTTTGAGAACGGGATAATCACGTCTTCCTTCTCCGGTTGGCGTCTTTTCCCATACTTGTGCAAAACTTGCAGTTGTGCAGCATAGACATCACGAGCATTAGAAATGCTTCCACCTGCAGCTATCCTTCCATGAATCACATTGATGACGCCACGCTTCGCCGGAGGTGGATTGACGTCCATTTTCTCCTTTCCCTTGTTCATCTTCATGGATGCCTCAGTATGGCTCTTCTTTTGGCGCTTGTCGCCTTGATCTACATACTGCTTGAGCTCTCCTTTGAGAATGAAATTGTTTACATGGAATCTTAGGCTGACACAGCTATCCGTCTCATGGCCATAGACTTCATGGTTCTCGCACCACTTGTCTTCTTGCTTTCCAAGCGGACCTTTTCAGAAGTTTGTCGGCTCCCTCCACATGTTGTCTTCCTTCATCTTTTTCAGGATCACGGAGAGTGGTGCATTCAAAGGAACGCAGTCTGCCAAGTTTACTTCCTTCGGTCTTTGGAACTCCGGCTGGAACGGCCTCTTTTGCGGCAGGAACTGCCTTGGTTGTTGCGAACCTTGTTGAGGTCTCGCATGCTTCTCTTTAGCACGAGCTGCGCTGAGTTTCGCCTTGTTCTGATCCCTGAATCTTTCTAGATCCACGAACTCCTTGACTCTTGCCGCCAATTCTTCAAGTGTCTCCGGGGGTGTCTCGACATCTTTTCTGCTAGGGAAAATCCTCTTCGGCCTAAGTTAGCAATGAAAGCGCGCACAATCTCTCCTTCAGTGAGGTTGCCCTGAATGTCCGCGACATTTTTGTTGAAACGGATGTAGTAATCCGCCAATGACTCATCATTTTGCTGTACCACCTCGTTTAATGCACCTGGTCCCTTTAGGAGTGTGCGCTCTCCCATGTATCTTTTAATAAACTTCGCCTTCAGGTATGCCCACGATGTAACACTTCCGCATGGTAATGAAAAGAACCAATGTGCAGCCGTTCCCACAAGGGTGTTGGGGAATGTTATGACGACATGATGCGGATTGTCAGTTCGTCCCAGCAAGGAGGCTTCATGTTGTTGAATATGTTCAATCGAATCTCCTTTTCCCCTGTATTTCTCTCCTCCAATTCGGTAGAGAACGTCTGGGACGCGGCTGTACACTAGTTCGTCGGAGAACGGATGTGACGCGTTCTCTTCAAGGGCATGCATCCCTTTCATTTTTGACTGCTTCATCTTCTTCTCGATCATTTCTTCCAAAGCCTTAGCTGTAAGCCCCGTGATTGGGATATCACTGTTGCACGCAGGCTTCCTCCACCCCTCATTGTATGTATGAGCACATGTTGCTTCCTTGAAATGGCCTTCCTTGTGCACGTCGGCATGGCTTGCTGACTTGAAGTTGTTTTCCTTTTGTGGCCTCTGTGAGTTGTTCACAAGGGGTTGCCTCCATATTACTCCTTGCCATTGCTGGTTTACACCAACACTTGGAGTGTATGAATTTGTAGCTTCCTGCCTTGCCTGCTGGTACTGCTAGGTTCCTTCAGAATATCCTTCGCCTTCTGGATGCTGCGGCTCTTGATGGTTGACATCATGCGACATCTCCCTCGTAGGTTCATCATACTCATTAACTGGAGGATGTGGCGGCGGGGGTGCCATGTACCCCTGGTTCCTTAGAGTCTCCCTGAATGCGAGGAGCTCATCCAGTGCGGCCATAATGGCAGGTGTGACTGTTGGCAGGTTGCCCGCGCCTCTTGGTTGTTGCTGCACTCCGTCAGCTGGCATCCCGTGTGGGAAATCTTCATTCCTCTCTGCCCTTTGTTCGAACTCGTGCACTGGTACCTCGTTCTGGACGTTGGGACCATGCTGCGCGGAGGGCGCATTTGCTGTTGGCATGGAGGAGGCGGTAGACTCTGCGTCTGGAATATGAGAAGGTCCCGGTTGGCTTCTCATCGGCTTTGGCTTGCTCGCACCTGTCATAGTTTGCGGTATAGAACGACTTTCTGTTCGAATCACGATGACGGCGCCAAGTCTTGAGATCATTTCCACTTAGGATATCTCGAACTGCTTTTCAGGGGCCTCGAACCTCGATCCACAAACTAACTTTGGCTCTCACCTCGATCCCCGAACTAAATCTGATCTCTGTCTCAATCTTCTAAACGCCAGGTCCTGCAGAGCGGGCGATAACCAGCATGGAGAGGGGGGTGGTGCTGGTTGTGCCCTCTCCGATGCTAAAGTCAGTATTTTAGAGAGAGAAAGTTCTAGAGAGAGGTAAGAGCACAAATAGCCAATTCTCCAGAGTTTCGAGTTCATTTTCAAATGGGAGATCTAGGCCCCTGTTTATAGGGAACCTGAGAGCTGTGCCTGTTTTGATGTCGGTTTGCAGGAAAATGCTTACCGACATCGAGATTGGCTGTATAAGCGCTAACTTCTCGCACTACCAGAAAAAAGTATTTTAGCGACGGGAAAACCCGTCGCTAAAAGCCTAAAATCCCGTCGCTAAAGGTACTAGCGACAGGATTTGTCCTGTCGTTGACCCATCGCTGAAAGTCCTGCCGCTAATACTTTAGCGACGGGATACTAGACCCGTCGCTATTGTAATAGCGACAGGAAACACCCGTCGCTAAACAGATTAGCGACAGGCATTTCAAGGTCATGGTATTGGGGTATTTAGCGACGGGAAATCCCGTCGCTATAGTTTGACCAAGGAGAATTAATAGTTGACCAAGGTTGCTGTGCGGTACATAGTTTTATTTCAAAGAGGTTTGGTTCATGAAATGGAATCAACGTTCTGCGGGCGCTACAATACTCCTAACAGATGAGTAGCACAATGCCCGTCGTATCCGCCGGTAGCACGGCAAGCCTCGTATGAACTATTCGGAGACGGAGACGGAGACGAAGACTGAAGACTAAGATGTTGATTAGGAGCTCGTTAATTAGGGAATTACCTAAGATATTTAGGTAATTGTCAATTTGGGCTAATTGGGCCAAATCCAATTAGTAATTGACAAGGGAGGCCCAAAATGGGCCTCCCCCCCTTTATGCATTGTTCGGCCGAAACCCTAGTACCACATAGGGTGGAGTTTCCTTTTGGCAACTCCACCCAATACTATATATAGGGGTGACTCCTAAGGGTTTAAACACACAATTAAGAACAAGGATGTCCATTGAGAAAACTTGTCACCCTAGTCTAATATTTCGGCACCATCACATCAAGTCCGAGGTTCCATCTCCGTTGAAGAATCGATCAGAGGTCTTGTTGTGGAGCTACATCGCGTGGGACTTCTTCTAACGAATAACTTGCACGTGGTTCCGACTTCTGGATCAGAACTCCCTCCAGATCGTTCTTGGGTGGGAAAGCTAAAAGGTATGTGTACTAATTCCGCTGTGTAGATTAGATATCTTGTTAGTACACGTTTAGCATTCGGTAGTATTACCTCTCTGTAATCCAACACTAAGAACCAGTTGGATAAACTTGGTTACACAAAACGATCATTTGGTTTCAGAGTAACGCGATATGATCTTCGTTTTGCACTTCGCCGGCGATGAACTCCGTTCGTCATTAACCACTTTCTGGGCCTGATGAAAATATGCGATAGCATCATTGACATTTCCCGCGCTTGACGTTGTTCGGGTATGCTATCGACGCAGGCTTCATACTACGCGTGCCATGTTCGACCACGGGGTCATGCTCGGTTGTGCTAGGTAGAATCCTCGAGATTCGGATGGGCGCAAACTTTTTCACCTCGAGCGTGTGATTGATCCCGGGAGCCTAATGAAGAGGCACCCGAAGTATCCTCATGGACTCAGAACTCATACCAAAGGTCAGGCTCAATGTTCGCTTCCCGCCGTAATTAGGAGCCCGTTAAATAAGAGTATGGCACCTAAGGAAATTGGACGCTCGCCTGAACATATGAAAAGTCCAGAATACCTTAGTATGGTTGGCAGCTTGATGTATGCCATGCAATACACTCGTCCAAATATCTGTTACGCAGTGGGTTTAGTAGCACGATTTCAATCAGACCCCGGCTATCAATATTTTAAGGTCGTGAAACGAATTATTCGATACCTTAAAGGTATTGCCGGCTACGGACTGTGCTATGAGGGTGGAAAACTAGAATTGACAGGATTCAGTGACGCCGACCACGGTGGCGATCCGGATGATCGTAAGTCCACCTCAGGAGGAGTGTTCCTCCTTCCTAATCCCGCCATTTCATGGATGAGCAAGAAGCAAACCTGTGTCGCGCTATCAACGATGGAGTCCGAATTGTGGAACTCTCTAAGAATGCACATGAAGCAGTTTAGCCTAAAAGGCTCTTAACTGCATTGCTTGGCGTCGAGGACGGGAGTAAGCCTGTGAAGGTATACTCTGACAGTCAAGCAGCAGTTGCAGCAGTTATGAATCCTATGTACCATAGCTGGACGAAACACATTGATGTAAAATACAATTATGCTAAGAATATGGTTGAAGACACATTAATCACACTAGAATACTTGTCCACTGATAGTATGATCGCGGATCCATTAACCAAATTGTTACGCATGGATGTTTTCGAAAAGCATGTTAGAATTTTGGGACTACGTAGGGTCTAAGTGGCTTGTATTGTGATGATAATATTTTGATATTTAAATAGAATGAATTGTAATTTGAGTTTATGATTTTACGACGTCATAATGCTTGAATTAGATCGGATTTTTACGGTCTACAAACTAGTCGTAGGAGGGACAACCTCCCAAGTAAAAGAATATCAAATGTGGGCCGAGCATCGTCACACAGGCTCGGTCGACTTGACGGAGAGGGGGTCCTCTGCCATATCAAGAGCGGCTAAGAACCGCGGTGGCAAACCTGGTTAAGCAAAACGATCATTTTGTTTCGGAGTAACACGACATAATCTAAGTTTTGCAGATCGCCGTGACGAACGAAGTTCGTCAAAGTACCAGATTCTGGGCCAAACGATAAGTCTACGATAGCATATGACATTTCCCACTCCTGGCTAAATTCAGGTTATGCTATCGACGCGCGCTTCATACTGCGCGTGCCATGTTCGACCACGTGGGTTAGGCTTGGTTGTGCTAGATAGAATCCACGTGATTCGGATGGGAACAAACTTCTTCACCTTGAGCGTGTGACTGATCTCAGATGTTTTATGAAGAAGCATTCAAAGAATCCTCGCAGACTCAGAACTCATCATACCTAAGGTCAAGCTCAATGTACGCTTCCCTGCGTACGAGCGTAATGCCGAACAAAAAGGCTAAGTGACCACGTCTTTGGAAACCGGGGTATGAGCAATGAGGATGGTCAGGTACACCTGTAATTCTCAGACTTTTGTATTCACTAGGTGGCCACCAGCCTGATATTAGTTGAAGGTTGTGAATAATTGTACGGATGCCTTGAAGGAGTATTCCTATGTGGAAACTAGTCAATTGGAGAACTCCTGTTGACCTAGGATACACGGCACAATATTGTTTTAACGGGTTGATTAGAGATGGGGAATCAACGTTCCGCGGTCGCTACAACATTTCTAACAAATGAGTAGCACGATGCCCGTCGTGTCCGGCGGTCACACGAAAAACCTCGTATGAACTATTCCGTAGTAAGATTGGATCGAAGAACAAATTTTGATATGTTGGTCGATAACATATTAACAGGCACTGTCAGACCCTAAAAATCCGACCTACGGCGAATTACGTTTTGAAAACGTGCAATTTTAAAAGAGTCGCCACTAGTTAATTAAAAGGCTAACTAGAATCCTAAATTACCTAAGCGAATAACGAATTAAACAGCTAGGTATTAAATCGGTCTACGATTAGAAATTCGAGTTCGGGGGTTCTATTACGAATTAAAAATATAATTTTTAACTACGCCCTTTTGGTACTCAATTCACTTAATTGCCATATTACTTTTTACAGATATGTGACTCCGAATTAAATAAAACAAGTTAAATAAATATTGAATTAGAAACTATTGTCAACGAACCAACCAATTGTTGGATCACTGGCGAAGCTCCGTTACGTTCTTGACGGAAAGCTTGAACTCCTGGGCTCCGCGTAATCTTGCAAAAGGGGATGACCTGGGTGGTGACCCAGAATCCCTCTCCGATACCTAAATGAGTATATGATCAATGGGGTGGTAAGCAGTAATCTAAGTTCGTCTTAGAGAATGTGTTTTCTGAGGTAACTTCCTCCTTTATATAGGAGGGGAAGTTACCCAGTTACCTGTGACCATGCCTGGCCGTTTTACTCATGATTCCGCATATCTCGTTCGGGATTTCGTATATCTCGCCCCACGCTCCGCGTATCTCGCCCATACTCCGCGTATCTCGGGCACGCCCTGCGTATCTCGGGGGAGGTTTATCTGTATCTTGGCCGTCTTCCCACTACTCTATCTAGTAGGCGGGTTTCTCGGTCTTATCCTCTGATCACAAGTCCCAACTCCTGTCGGGGACTCCAGAGTTATCTCATTCTAGGTCACCACCCAGGACCCTTTGTCTCACGAGACAGGTCCAGCCTCCTCGGGGCTTTATAATCGGGGCCTTTACTAAGGCATATCGGGGCCTACTCAGAGGCTTCTTGTCGGGAGCATTCAGCTCATATATCGGGACTGCTAAAGTCGGGACCCTTCGTACTGGGCTTCTGGGCCTTCCAGGCCTTTCACGAGGCCCACTGGACTTACTCGCCGTCTATTGACTGTTAACGGGGCTAACGATTACATCGGAACCCATCATTTGCCCCCAAGACATGGGGGACTTGTAGTCCATCGTGTCTTCCAATTCCAGACCTTCTGTCCTCATCATCGGAGGCTTTTATCTCCATACCTCCCGATGTTACCATCGGAGGCTTTTGTCTTCATACCTCCCGATATTGCCATCGAAGGCTTTTGTCTTCATACCTCCCGATATTGCCATCGGAGGCTTTTGTCTTCAGGTCTCCTGATATCTCAATCGGAGGCTCGCCTTAAGCAAAATTCTTGAATAACAGAGCTTTCCACTCCTGATTGCCTTGGGCCCACTGGACTCTAAGGGCAGTTGCCAAATCCGAGGAGACTCCTCGGTTACTGCAGCATTAAATGCTGGGGATTATGAAACGACGCCCAAACCGGCGTGACTGCTACTTTCTGAAAAAGCACTCATTACGTCACCAACGTCTCTTCCGTACCGTCCCCATAATCTCGACGATCAAGATTAAATCGTTCCGTCTTCAACGGTCCAGATTGAGTCCGTCTAGTTTGTCCTTTTGCTTATAAAAGCTAAAACCCTGGCACTATTCATTTCTTCTTCACCGTTTCAATCTCTGGAAGTTCTGCCATTTTCTCACTCGAAGCTTCTTCCCCAAGTTTCTTTTGCTCTTCAAGTGATCCAAGGCCTTCAACCCTCTCGATCCTTCTCCATCTTCTCCAAGCACTCATCAACAATGTCTGGTAAGGTTTTCCTTCTCTGTTTTCGTGGTTTGCTAATGTTACCTTCTCCTCCTTTCTCAAGTTTTCCTGTTTGTAACCGTTTTTTTTAGACGAAGCTAGTTCTGGGGCAAGGACCCCTTTTACCTTTGAGCTTGCTGTTAATGAGATTTCTGAGACCTCGTATGAGGTTGCTCTCCGAGAAGGGTGCATCACTTCAGACTGGGAACCCCGCTTCCCTTACGAGTCTCAGCCAACCACCAGGAGGAAGCATATCGTCACGCGTACTCGAGAGGGAGAAGTGTTTGTCTCCACCGGGCAGATAAACGCTGGGATTCGATTCCCTTTTTGCGGGAACCTGGTGGAGATGTGCAACTTCTACCAGACACATCCCTGCACCTTCTCTCCACATGCCATCCGCGTGTGGAACGCTTTCCAGCTTCTGTGCCTCCGCCAGCAGTGGACGTACAGTTTGCTGCTCTTCCGCACCTTCTACGGAATGAAGTGTAATAAGGCTGGTGTTTGCTCGTTCTCCCCCCGACTCCCCAAGTGGACAAAGGAGCAACTTTCACGTTTTGGCTGGGATAGCGAGACCTGGAAGTTCCACAAGGATCGGGTGCTTATTCGTGATTCAGGGTCCGACAATAACGGATGGAAGAAGTATTACTTCTTCGTCCAAAACAGCTCTGTCCCATGGCCCCGATGGGAGGTTGTGGCGGACCCTGCCCCCAAGCTCGAGGTCTACACCGAGGATGACCTCAACACTCTCCAGCTGGTCCAGCTCTACCGTTGGGGGGAATCCTTCATTCCCCTCGACGCCAACAAGCTCGTGGAGAAGGACTTGATTCATATCGGAGTCCGGCTCCTCGATTCCGTTTCCAAGGATTTAGTCATCTGGGTAACAATTCTAACCACTTTGTCTTTTCATTTTTGCAGCCAAGAAGGCATCTATGTTGACCCATCTCATGTTGAAGCAGGGGGAGACCGATGCCGTCCAGGGTGGCTCCAAACGGAACCGGAAGTCGCTGAAGAAGGGAACTTCTTCTTCTGCTGCTCCCCCGACTGCAGAGCGGACCGAGGCCAAGCGGGCCCGAAGGGAGGAGATAGACCAAGCCTTCGGGGTCACTACCGCCGAGGAAGGTAAGCGTGTTCGTCGTGCTATTAAGAAATATAGGAAGCTGGTCCCCGAGGAGTTTATCCCCGCTGATCGGGAATCGCGGGTTCGAGAAATCAAATACATCCTTCGAGGAGAAACCCCCCGCGTTCTCAAGGCGGGATACTACAACTTCTTTGGAAAGGACCAACATCTTGAGCGCCAAATCATCTGGTGCCCCCATGATACTCTTCCTGATTTTATTCGTCCCGCAACCGCAGGTCCATCGGAGGCCCTTACTCCGAGGAAGGCTGCTACTCCAGCACGGGCCGCGACTCCACAGGCGCCGATGATGGAGGGTACCCCGACGGAAGCTCAGTTCCGTCAGGTGACTGTCTTGGAGGCTTCTCCCTCCTCTGAGGAGCCTGATGAAGGCAGCCTGCTTCCCCGCCGAAGGCCAGGTCGAAGCACCCTGAGGCCGACCGTGGAGGACGTGTCCCGGAGTCCTCCCCCAGAGCTCCGCACTCCGACCCCTGAGCCTCCGACCGAGGTGGCTCCTCCAGCTGAGGCTTCCAGGGTCATTCCTCCTCTCCCCGTGGATGAGAATCTTTACAAGGTTTTCACCCCCGACCAGGAGACGGTTCCCTGGAACCCGATAGAGTCTCTCCCGGGGGTCTCACTCCATCGGGGAGACCTTCAGCCTGAATTGGCCCTGCATCTGCTGGAAGGGTCAATTCCACCGGCTCTAAGGCGTCCAATCTCCTTGGCGCGGGAGGACATCGAGGAGGAGCTCCGCAATATGGCTATCCGTCGGATGGAGGTAAAACTTTACCTTTGCTTTATTCCCTTCGTTGTTCTTGTCTTTGATTGTCGGATTCTAATATTTTTTCCCTTTCGTCTTAGGAAACCGCGGACCAGCAGCGCTGCTTTGGCTTCATCCTGGCTCTCATGGGTGCTTTGGAGGAGGCACAAGCCAAGTCGGACCCCGACGCGTTGGCCAAGCTCCAAGAAGACCTCGACGAGGCTGTAGCGGCCAAGAATAAGATAGCCAAGGAGCAGGCTCTCCTTGGTGAGAAGGCTCTGGGCCTGCACAAGCAGGTCCAGGATCATGAGGTCGTGCTGCGTCGGGAGCGGAAGATGCTCCAGGAGGAACAGTGGCGGCACGAGGCGGAGAAGGGGCAGCTCATCCGCGAGAAGGACATTCTCGCGGAAGCTCTCGCGGAGGCCAAGGCGAGACTTGAAGCCGAGAAGGCTGAATTTCTTGCCAAGCTGGCTGAGGAAAAGGCTCAGGGTCGCGAGGAGTATCGGAACTCCGATGATTTCCAAGCGGATGCCGTGGGGTTCTGCAAGACTGAGGTGGAGAACGTTTTGTTCAACGCCGTCGAGGAGCTCTACACGGCATACGAGGATTCCATCGACTTCAAGAGGTCCGAGACCCTTGCCCCTATCGCGGAGAAGTACTTCAACCTCCCCGAGGAGAGCGATGAGGCTGATGCCGCGGACCCGACTCCACGGACTGCGGAGCCTTCTGCCCAGGCCCCTCCGAATCCAACTCCCTCCGACGTTGCTGAGGACCCAACTTCTAACAAGGACCAAGCTTAATGCTCTATTTTTTTAAGTCCTTGTAATTTTTCCTCCTTGTATCCTCCTTATCTTTTGTATCGGAACCTTTAGGCCTTTGAGCCTCTATATAAGAAATTCCTTCCATCTGTTTTGGTCCCGATCATCGCTTGCGCTATTTAAATCGACTTTAGATCCGTTACTTAAAACGTTCCGATGCACCACTTAAGATGACTTCATACATCCTTCCGATGCTTTACTCGGGACTTCACCACTTAAGGTTTCTCGTCCAAATCACTTAATGTAATTTCGTATGTCTTTCGTAACATTTTCCTCGGGACTTTACCACTTAAGGTTTCTCATCCCTGCCGGACCAGGCAATTTAGTTCATCACTTAAGATGATTTATTTCGCACCCCTTAAGGCTTTTACCGCGCCATTCTAGACGACTTAATCATACCCGTTAGGGCTTTTTGCCGCATCATATAGACGACTTACGCGGACCCGTTAGGGCTTTTTCGTACCCTTTAAGGCTTTTTGTCGCATCATATAGACGACTTACGCGGACCCGTTAGGGCTTTCTCGTACCTAGGCTTTTGGTCGCATCATAAAGACGACTTACTCATACCCCGTAGGGCTTTTGTCCGTACCTCGAAAGGCTTTTTGTCGCGCCATAAAGGCGTCTTACCCGTACCTCATAAGGCTTTTATCGTACCTTGGAAGGATTTGATCGTACCTCGGAAGGCTTTTATGCGTCCTTCAGGACGTCTTACTAACATTTAGAATATTTGATCGAAAGCAACTTTTATTCATTAACAACTCAGAGCTGGCTTACATCGGATCTTTATCGATAGACAATTTGCGCCATTCGCGGCGACTTAATATCAAACATGATAGTTCTTCAAGTGTGCGCCGCTGAAGGAATGCTTCAACGTCTTGCCATCAAGGTCTTCTAGCTTGTACGCATTCGGGGCTGGCATCCCTACGATCTTGTAAGGTCCCTCCCATTTCGGCGATAGCTTGTTGATCCGATCTTGATGAACGAACTCGTTCCTCCGCCAGACAAGT
Source organism: Clarkia xantiana subsp. parviflora (assembly GCA_036873135.1). Classification (NCBI taxonomy): domain Eukaryota; kingdom Viridiplantae; phylum Streptophyta; class Magnoliopsida; order Myrtales; family Onagraceae; genus Clarkia; species Clarkia xantiana. The sequence goes on from JAPTYO010000001.1 coordinate 19,239,110, forward strand.
TCTCCAACGAAGAATTGTCGGGACTTGACACGCCGATTATAATATCGGGCTGTTGCCAGACGCATCCGAGCCTGAACTTCATCAGCCTTCCACCTTTTCTCCTCGAGCAAGTCTAAGTCTTGACGTCTCATTTCCTCGTTCGTTAGAGGCTCGTAATACCTCCTGCGATGGGACGCCACCGCTATCTCCACGGGGGCAACTGCCTCCGTGCCATAAACAAGGCCAAACGGAGTCTCCCCTGTCGACTGCTTGGGTGTTGTTCTAACAGCCCACAGCATGTTTTCAAGCTCATCCAGCCAATGACCTTGCAAGGCATAGACTCTCTTCTTCAAGCCATCCATCACGATCTTGTTGGCTGATTCGACTTGGCCATTAGTCTGACCATGGTGGACGGAAGCTGTCCGATGCTCAATGTTCAGTTCCTCCAGGTACTCCTTCAACTGAGCCCCATTGAACGGAGAGCCAATATCGCTGATCAACACTCGAGGAACCCCATACCGGGATATGATCTGAGTTTGAAGGAACTTGAGGATTTGCTGCCCCGTCGTCTTGGCCAACGCCTTAGCCTCTATCCACTTCGAGAAGTAATCGATGGCCACGAGTAAATACTTGCATTGACCTTTCGCTTGTGGAAGAGGTCTCACCAAGTCAATGCCCCACTGCGCGAAGGGCGTGAAGGGCCAAGCACTCCTGATAGATATTAAGTCCGCGGCAGGAGCCACGATATTCGGAGCGTACCTCTGGCATGCATCACAGGATTGGACCATCGCTGTCGCTTCCTTGTTCATCGAAGGCCAATAGTAGCCTAGATTCAACGCCTTCCTCACAATGGATCGGGCCCCTTCATGACAGGCCGCGACTCCCTCGTGCAACTCTCTCAGGATCCGATTCGTATCAGGCTCCGCCACACATTTCAGAAAAGGCTTTACGTGCCCCCTCTTGTATAACTGGTTGTCCACCATCACGTAGTTGCTCGCGATTCGACGCAACCTAACAGCTGCCACCTCATCATCGGGGAGTGCCCCCGTAGTCAGGTATGTGACCATCGGGGTCATCCAGGTGGGTTTCTCTTCTTCCTCCGATCCTGCTTCAATAGCGCAAACCTCCGATGGATCGATGGTTGAGATGATACTCTCTCCAGAAAGTGCACCTTCTGATTCTCCTCGGGGGCCACTCCCAGAGCAAACTTGCTTAAGGCGTCTGCCTCCGCATTTTCTTCCCTCGGGATTGCCTCAATATCGAAGCTTTTGAAACTTCCCTTCAAAGTCTGCACCTCGTGCAAATATTTCCTCATTGTCGGGCTCTTGGCTTCATAGTTCCCCTGGACTTGATTCACGATCAAGCTGGCATCACACTTCACTTTTAAATGATCGACTCCCGTACCCCTGGCAATTTTAAGGCCCGTGATGAGAGCCTCATACTCCGCTTCATTGTTGGTGGCCCTAAACGTCAAGGCCAAGGCATATCGCAAGGGCTCGCCTCCACCGGGCGGTATCAATACGAATCCTGCCCCCGATCCTTCTACACTTGATGAACCATCAGTGTACATCTCCCAAGTGTTCTCCTCATTTGGCTGTTCTGGCTGTTCTGTTATCGGGACCTCCATGGTTGCCCCCTCTACAGGACCCGCTTCTTCTAGATCAGGTGCTGTAGACTCAGCTATAAAATCCACCAATGCCTGGCCCTTAATAGCGGTTCTCGGAGCAAAATGAATACGGAACTCCGTAAGCTTGATGGCCCATTTCACCAATCTCCCCGACGCCTCCGGTCAGTTCAAAAAGTGCTTCAAGGGTTGATTAGTTCACACCGTAACCTCGTGGGCATGGAAGTAAGGTCGTAGCTTTCGAGCAGCAACAATCAACGCAAAGAGATACTTCTCAATAGCGGGATAATTTATTTCGGATTTAGCAAACGTCTTGCTTACATAATAAACAGGCACTTGGTTGCCCTTGACAATCTTTATTAGAACAAAACTAACAGCGACTTCAGAAACAGCCAAATAGAGATAAAGCGGCTCGCCTAGAACCGGCTTCGCCAACGGCGGAAGGGTACGGAGGTGCTGCTTGAGTGCTTGGAATGCCACCTCGCACTTGTCGGACCATTCAAACTTCTTGTGGGCCCTTAGCACATCAAAAAATGGCATGGCTCTGTCACTCGCCTTGGATAGGAATCGATTCATCGCGGCCAACCGGCCATTCAACACTTGAACCTCCTGATGAGTCTTCGGAGACTGCATCTCCTCGATTGCTCGCAGCTTCTCGGGATTCACCTCGATTCCTCTCTGGCTCACCATGAACCCTAGGAATTTCCCCGAGTTCACTCCGAAAGCGCACTTGTCCGGATTCAAACGAACCTGATGAAACTTCATCCGCTCAAACGCCATCGCCAAGTTTTGGACATGGTCTCCTGCCTGTCGGGACTTCACCAACATGTCGTCCACATAAGCCTCCATGGTCTTTCCCAGCATGTCTCCGAACAACTTGTTCACCATCCTCTGGTAAGTGGCTCCAGCATTGATCAGTCCGAAGGGCATAACGTCGTAGTGATAGACGTCACTATCAGCATAGAAAGCTGTGTGAGGGGCATCCTCCTTCGCCATCTTGATCTAGTTGTACCCGGAATAAGCGTCCATGAAGCTCAGCAGCTCATGTCCCGATGTGGCATCCACCAACTGGTCAATCCTCGGGAGCGGATAGCAATCCTTCGGGCAGGCCTTGTTCAAGTCGCGGAAATCGACACACATCCTCCATTTCCCATTACTCTTTCTTACCAGGACTGGGTTAGCGACCCAAGTCTGGAATCGGAGCTCCTTGATGAATCCAGCGTTGAGCAGTCTGCCCACCTCTTGCTGGATCGCGACCCTCTTATCCGCGCCCATCGGACACCTCTTCTGTGCGATAGGCTTGATCGCGGGATCAATCTTCAGTTCGTGCACAATCACGTCGGGGCTGATTCCTGGCATATCACTCGGGGACCAGGCAAACAGCTCCTTGAACTCCTTCAGGAGCTCGATCAACTCTCGGGCTCTTTCCTCCGACAAAGCAGACACGATCTTCACATTCCTTCGAGGTCCATCAATCTCAACCTCCTTCAGATCCTCCATGGGGGCGGGACGCCCAAACTCCTCTCGAGGATCGGCATCAGTCTGCAGGACAGCCATGGCTTCCCTTCTTCTCCTTCTGGTGGCATTAACATAACACTTCCGTGAGGCCACCTGGTCACCCTTGACCTCTCCGACCCCATTGTTAGTCGGGAACTTCATCTTTTGGTGAACGGTTGAAGCAACTACCATGAGAGGGTTGATGGTGGTCCTCCCGATGATAGCGTTATACGTTCCCGCCGATTCCACCACAACGAAATCCACGTTCCGCCGCTCCATCTTCCAGCCACTACCGAACTCCACCGGTAAGGTAATCATTCCCAACGGATAGGATGTAGATCCAGAGAATCCCACCATAGGGAAATTCACCTGTGTCAGGTCCTTCTTCGTCTTCCCATGGCTTCCAGGGCCTCCATGAAAAGAATGTCGGAGGAGCTCCCTCCGTCTATCAGGATCCGCTTCATCTCGAATCCGTCCACATCTAGGGTCACGACCAAGGCGTCGTCGTGAGGGCTCTCTACGCCTATCAAATCCTCCGCTGAGAAAGAAATCACCATTTCTTCCTTTATAGTCCACGACCGGGACCTCTTCCCTAACACCACAGCAGCAGAGATGCGGGATGCATAATTCTCCCGAGAAGCGGAGGTGTCACCTCCTGCTGCCATTCCTCCATGAATGACGTTAATGGTCCCCCGCTTCTCCTTACGGGCACCAGAACCAGAGGCTTCCGGCTCAACCTTCTTCTTCTTTGGAGATCGATCACGGGACTTGGAACGGGACCGCGACCGAGTTTTGGAACGGGATCGGCACCGTCCCCTCCCGACGAACTCCTTCAGCTTCCCCTTCTGGATCAGCTTCTCTATCTCCTTCTTCAGCTCCCGACAGTTATCTGTGTCATGACCATTGGCTCGATGGTACCGACAGTAACGATCAGAGCGGCCTCCCAAGAACTCTCCTTCCTTCCTCGGGGGGTATCGAGCGAGACCCTGCCGATCCATCACAGCTAGCACGGAGGTCATCGAGCTGTTGATGGGAACACTTGCGGTTATCCTTCCTCGGAGGACGCTTGTCCTCCCTTCTCTCAGGGCGACCACGGCTCCTACTTCCCTCCGATTTGTCGCTCCCCTTGCGATCATCCGACAGCTTGGACGATGTCTTTCCTCTTCCCGACTTCGGAGGATCAAGCTCTCCGGCAGCAATATTTTACTCCTGGACGTCGATTTGCTGCTTCACCCTCGCTTGCAGGGCCTCCATACTCCATACAGCCTTCGCGGCTACGCTGTGCATCAGATCGGAACCATACGGAGCCGTCAGGTTTCGAAGGAATGTGCGGATAGTCTCTTCCTCCGATATCTCCTCATCGATCTCTGCGGCACTGACAGTGAATCGTTGGTAGTAGTATGCCAACGATTCGTCGGATCTCTGCACCACCTGGGTCAAAGACCTCACGCTCTTCAGGAGACGCCTACGGCCTTGATATTGTTTGATGAAGCGATCGTGCATATCAGCCCAGCACGTAATACTTCCTGGCGGTAGGCTGAAAAACCAGGTCATGGCCCTTTCTCCCAGGGTGATCGGGAACAATGAACACATGAGGTCATCATTCGAAGTCCTACCCATACATGTCTGGACATGTCTCTGAACATGGCGAACCGGGTCCCCTTCACCATCGTACTCCTTGATGGTCGGGATGCCTAGCCCCGGCGGGGCGACAGTATCTAGCAGCCGTGGAACGAAAGGGTGAGTGGATCGGTCCCTTAGCTCCGATGTCATTTGTTTCTAGTCACCCATGCAGATGTTGACAATCTTTACCACCTGATCGGGTTGCACTGGTCCGGGACCATCCACCACGAACTTCTCCGAGCGCGCGGGTTCCTTACCCCTACTCCTGGGCTGAACCTCCTGAACCTCCTGTTCTTCTGGAACCACCCTTGGAGGAGGCGGAGGCAATTCTTCTCGCGGAGGCAACTCCTCCGTCCTCCTGGCAGCCTCTCTCTTGTCCAACAGAGCCTCCATGGCCGCCATGAACATAGGCATAGAATCCGCTACTGCCTTAGCCAACTCTGAATTTGAGGAAGAACCTGCTTCCCTCCGCGGGATCTCCTCTCTGTGCACCACCGGATTTGGAGGAGCATCCACCTCCCTTCGCGGGATATCTTGCCTGTTCACCGTCGTGTCTCGGACTGAGACCTCATCATCACCATGCCCCCCTGTCTGAGAAACAGCAGGATGCTCACCTTGTTCAGCAACATGTTCCAGCAACGGGGAGTTCACAGTTCCAGCAGGGCGAGAACTACCGGCCTGTGTTGGATCACGGTGGAACTCCGGTACGGACTTTGACGGCAATCCTAGCTCCTTTGCTCCACGCAATCCTGCAAGAGGGGATAGACCGGGCGGTGACCCAGAATCCCTCTCCGATGCTTAAATGAGTCTCTCGTATGACTGGCAAGCAACAATCTCAAAAGTATATCGAACTCAACGTAAGTGATCTGAGGTGACCTCCTGCCTTTTTATAGGCAAAGAGGTGCCTCAGGTACCTGGCGAACCGTTAGGGGTGGTTAGCCCGTATCCCGCTTATCTCGTACACGATCTCGCGTATCTTAGCCATGCCCCGCGTATCTCGGCCACGATCCGTGTATCTTAACCACGTTCCGTATATTTCGGCCACGCCCCGCATATCTTGGCTTTATCCTCTGGTAACGAGTCCCGACTCCCGTCGGGGACTCCAGAGTTATCTCGTTGTGTCACCGCTCGGGGCCCCTCGTCATCGTGACAGGACCAATCATTATCAGGGATTCATCATCGGGGCCTACTTAAAGGCTTCTCATCGGGAGCTTCTAGCTCCACTGTCGGGACCGACTCTGTCGGGACCCTGCTTCGTCGGGACTCCCTTCATCGGGTCCCTTCTCCTAGGTCATCTTGACCCTTACTCTGGGCCTGGTGGGCCTGTTTACCGTTTCCTCGCTGTTAAAGGGCCTGACGGCTATAGTCGGACCCATCATTTGCCCCCAAGACATGAGGGACTTTTAGTTCGTCGTGTCTTCTAACTCCCGATTTTCCAAGGTTAGAGTCGGGGATCTGTTCCTTGGTTCAGTTATTTAATCTTCTCCTCCACGTTTCCTCAGATTTTTGTAGATAACTGCTATATCCCAAAGGTCTCTTCGGATCTCTAGTGCATTAAATGCAACAGATGATGGAGTGACGTTTTCGACCCACGTGCCTGATTTTTCGCGCCTGTCCTTTTCTGAAAAGTGCTTTTTCAGGCCGTTTCATCATTACGCCCGTTGTCCTTCTGCACATTTCATCTCGACGGTCCAGATTAAGACCTTTCGAATTTGACGACTCGGATCGAAGTGTCCTTTCAACTGTCTTCTTCGACTATAAAACCCTAGCCACAGTCACAATTTAACTTTTACCGTCTTCGAATTCTCAAAAGCTTTCTGCGATTCTTCTGCTATTCCCAGCTCTGTGCTTTCGAAGATCCTTGGAATCTTCTCCGATCATCTTTCCGGCGACACTTCGTTCATCTCTTTCAACCTCTACTCCACCATGTCTGGTAAGGAAACACTCTCCGTTGCTTGTTCGTCTTTTCCTTTTTAATTTCTTCCAGAATCCCACTGTATTTTCTTGCCCTGGTTGCTTTTCAGACAGCGGTTCCAGCTCCGAGGGGAGAAAACCTTTTAAATTTGACTATGCTTCGAATGAAATTTCCACCACTACTTACGATGCAGCTCTCCGAGAGGGTTGCATCACCCTCACCTGGGAACCTCGCTTCCCGTATGATCGACATCGTCCCTCGAGTGACCCTGAGGTTACTCGTCCCCAGAAAGGGGAGGTATTTGTCTCTACGGGACAAATATCAGCGGGGATCAGGTTCCCCTTCTGTGGTAACCTGGTCGAGCTGTGCCAACATTACCAAACACACCCCACTACCTTCTCTCCTCATGCCATCCGCATCTGGAACGCCTTTCAAGTCCTCTGTCTCCGACAGAAGTGGGTCTACAGCCTCCAACTCTTCAGGACCTTCTATGGGCTGAAATGCAACGAGGCGGGGGTTTGCGCCTTCTACCCTCGGATGCCCAAGTGGAGTAAGCAGCAGCTTGCCCGGCACGGTTGGACCAGTGACACCTGGAAGGTGGTCAAGGGTCGGGGACTCTTGATCGATACAGGGTCTGACAACAGTAGCTGGAAGAGGAGCTACTTCTTCATCCGACATTCTTCTATCCCTTGGCCTCGTTGGGAGGTGGCAGCAGACCCTCCGCCTGCTTTCCACTCCTATGCTGATGAGGACTTCGAGACTCTTCAATTGATCCAGCTTTATCGTTGGGGGGAGTCTTACACTCCCCTTAATGCTAACTCTCTGGTGGAGCGGGACCTGGTGCATACCGGGGTCCGACTCCTCAGTATTGTCTCTGGGGGGCAGCTCTCCGACGGCCCTTCTAGCGTGGTCCCTTGGGTAAAATTTCTAACTTTTTCTTCGTTTATCGTTTGCAGCCAAGAAGGTGTCTGTGCTAACCGATTTCTTCCTTAAGCAGGGGGAGACCGATGCTGTCCGCCCCTCGCGGAAGAGGAAGTCTGCCAAGAAGGCTGCTGCTGCCAGGTCGGGGTCTCCTTCAACAGAGCAGCCCAAGCGGCCACGGGTGGATCTGGACCAACTCTTCGAGGTCCAGAATGCTGAAGAAGGTAAACAACTTCGACTCGCTATTAAATCGTATAAAAGGATGGTTCCGTCGGACTTGATTTCCTCGACCAAGGAGGGCAGAATTGCTGATGTCAAAAAGATCCTTCGAGGCGAAACTCCCCGAGTTTTGAAGGCGGGCTATTATCACTACCGTGGGAAGGATCAATACGTCTCCCGGCGTATCATTTGGTGTAAGAATCCCGATGAACTTCCTGACTACCTCTCTGAAGCTCTTCATCCTCCAGGTGCAGGTCGCTCGGGAGCTTCCTCGGGTGCTGCAGCTTCTACAGATGCACCGCCTTCAGCAGGGGTGCCTCCCTCAGCTGGAGAGAAGGCACCATCTGGTGAACAGTTTCTCCAGGTGGAGACCCTGGACTCCTCCGAGGAGACCGGCGGGGTTGATCCCCCTCAGCAGCGTCGGAAGGCGGGGCAATCCCCCTTGAAACCAACCCCTCAGGGGCCGCTTCCCTCGTCTTCTCCACAGCAGCGGGAGCTCTCTCCCATCCATGTCTTTTCTCCCTCTCCTGTCCGGGCTGAGACGGAGATGTGCCCTTCTCTTCCCCGTCCCATCTCTCCCATGGCTCTCGACGGGGACTTCTATAGGCCCTTCAACCCTTCGCAGGCCGATGCCCCCTGGGCTCCGATCCAGACGCTCCAGGGAGTCCCGCTCACACAAGGGGAACAGGACCAAGAGCTGGCCCTGCATCTTCTGGCGGGTTCCATCCTGCCTTCCATGCGACATCCGATTCACCTCAATCGGACGCATATGGAGCGGGACGTCAGGGATATGGCTGTGCGCCGCATCGAGGTGAAACTTCACTTTTTCCTTATTGATCAATAAATCGAGTCTTTTGTCCTTCTAACACTTTTTCCTTTTGACTGCAGGAGCTCGGGGATTACAACCGCCTCATCGGGTATGTCATTGCCTATGATGAGGCCCGGGAGCGGGACCGAGGAGTCCGCGAGCAGCTTCAGGCGGATCTCAAGGCCTCCCAGTCTTCGCGGGGGAAGCTGGCCAAAGAGCTGGCTGCCCTTAATGAGAAGATTCGGGGCCTTCAACAGCAGATCGAGGACTTCGAGGGGCTCTTGAGGCAAGAGCGGCAAGAGCGGGGGGCTCTCGTGGATCGGCTGACCCAGGAGAAGAAGGCCGCTGAGGACCAGCTGGTCCTCGAAAAGAAGGCTCTGGAGGAGCTGATCGCGGGGTTCCCGGCACGGCTGGCCGAAGCGGAGGCCAAGGGTCGGGAGGACTATCGGAAGTCGGAGGGTTTCCAAGCTGACGCCCTGAAGTTCTTCGGCGCGGAGGTGGAGAACACTCTCTTCAACGCCGTTGAGGAGCTCCACCTGGAGTACGGGGACACCATCAATTTCGACAAGTCTCCTTCCCTCGCTCCTTTTGCGAAGAAATACTTCGCTCTTTCCGAGGAGAGTGATGGGGGGAGTACTCCGGCAGTTGTCGAGGATGCCTCTGAGCTTCCAAGTGCAGACGCTCCGATAGCCAATCCTCCCGAGGCCAATCCTGCGGACCCCTCTGCTGCTGCTGACAAGGACCAAGCTTGAATGTTTTTATCTTTCAGAGTCCTTGTATTTTCTTCTCTTGTGTCGTCGTCGGGCCTTCGAGCCCTTTATCAATATTAGACTCCTTTAGTTCCGATCTTTTTGTTGTCTTTCGTCTTTCCCGACTATTTGACAACTTGCACCACCTAAGGCGACTTAACCTCGAGTGCGCCACTTAAGACGACTTAGTTCTTAGCAGTCGAAACTTCGACACTTATGAATTTCTCATACGTCCTTCCTGACGATTTAATAACTTGCACCACTTAAGGCGACTTAATGTCGAGCGCATCACTTAAGACGACTTTAATCGTTAATAACTTGCACCACTTAAGGCGACTTAATGTCGAGCGCATCACTTAAGACGACTTTAATCGTGGCTTAGGATAAACCTAAAGGTCGCGCACCACTTAAGGTGACTTAACATTGCGCACCACTGAAGGCGACTTTCATCGTGCACCACTGAAGGCGACTTTCATCGTGCACCACTGAAGGCGACTTTTGGATACTTAGAATAAACCTAAGTATCGTGCACCACTGAAGGCGACTTTCATCGTGCACCACTGAAGGCGACTTTCGTCGTGCACCACTGAAGGCGACTTTTGGATACTTAGAATAGACCTAAGTATCGTGCACCACTGAAGGCGACTTTCATCGTGCACCACTGAAGGCGACTTTCGTCGTGCACCACTGAAGGCGACTTTTGGATACTTAGAATAGACCTAAGTATCGTGCACCACTGAAGGCGACTTTCGTCGTGCACCACTGAAGGCGACTTTCATCGTGCACCACTGAAGGCGACTTTTACACTTAGCATAAATCTAAGGACAAATCTTATTTGGAAGCGACCTCTTTATTAATTGGCATAAGATAAGCTTACATCGAATTAAACGATAAACGGCATACACCACTTAAGGCGATTTTACATCGGGCACCACTTAAGGCGACTTTATCGGGCACCACTTAAGGCGACTTTCTCGGGCACCACTTAAGGCGACTTTCTTCAAGCATGGTGTTTCTTCAAGTGTTCGCCACTGAAAGAATGCTTTAACGTTCTGCCATCGAGGTCTTCCAGCTTGTATGCGTTTGGGGCTGGCATCCCCACGACCTTATAAGGTCCTTCCCATTTTGGTGACATCTTGTTGACTCGATCCAAAAGGGTGAACTCGTTGCGACGCCAAACCAGCTCCCCGACGAAGAACTGTCGGGACTTCACTCGCCGATTATAGTACCTGGCCGTCGCTAAGCGCATTCGTGCTTGGACTTCATCGGCTTCCCGCCTTTTCTCTTCGAGCAGGTCCAAGTCCAGGCGTCTCACTTCCTCGTTTGTTAGGGGCTCGTAGTATCTCGTCCGATGGGATGCCACGGCTACCTCCACAGGGGCGACAGCTTCCGTGCCATAAACAAGGCCAAACGGAGTCTCTCCTGTTGATCGTTTGGGTGTCGTTCTAACAGCCCAAAGTACGTTTTCCAGTTCGTTCAGCCATTTGCCCTTCAGGGCATAGACCCTTTTCTTCAGGCCATCCATCACGGTTTTGTTGGCTGATTCCACCTGGCCATTAGTCTGAGCATGGCGTACGGAGGCGGTCCGATGTTCAACGTTCAGTTCTTCCAGATACTCCCTCACCTGAGAGCCGTTAAATGGTGGGCCATTGTCGCTGATCACAACCTTAGGAACCCCGTATCTGGACACGATGTGGGTTTGGAGGAACTTGACGATCTGGTTCCCCGTTGTTCTGGCCAATGCCTTCGCCTCTATCCATTTCGAAAAATAATCGATAGCTACAAGTAAATACTTACATTGTCCTTGTGCTTGTGGAAGAGGTCCCACCAAGTCGATGCCCCACTGCGCGAAGGGCCAAGCGCTCTTGATGGATGTCAAGTTAGCAGCCGGAGCCACAATACTCGGGGCGTACCTCTGGCACGCGTCGCATGATCGGACCAACGTCGTTGCTTCTTTGTTCATCGTGGGCCAGTAGTAGCCTAAGTTTAACACCTTCCTCAGAATGGATCGGGCCCCTTCGTGACAAGCCGCGATCCCCTCGTGCATTTCCTTCAGGATTCGATTGGTGTCGGGTTCTGCTACACACTTCAGGTACGGAGTCGAGAACCAGCCCTTCTTGTACAGCTGATTGTCCAGCATCACATAATTAGACGCGATCCGACATATCCTGTCTGCTGCTACCTTATCCTCGGGGACTGCCCCCGTAGTCAGATACGCGACTATCGGGGTCATCCAAGTGGGCTCCTCCTCCGATTTCGCTTCAACGGTGCACACCTGCGTGGGGTCGATGTTTGACAAGATCACCTTCTCCATGAAGTGCACCTTCCGATTTTCTTCTAAGGGTGCCCCCAGGGCAAATTTGCTCAAGGCGTCTGCCTCTACGTTTTCCTCCCTCGGAATAGCCTCGATATCGAAGCTTTTGAAGCTCTCTCTTAGGGTTTGTACCTCTCGCATATACTTCTTCATTATCGGGCTCCTTGCTTCGTATCGCCCTTGAACCTGGTTCACGATTAACGCCGCGTCGCACTTCACTCTTAAGTGATCGATTCCAGTGCCTTTAGCGATTTTCAGGCCCGTGATAAGAGCTTCATACTCCGCTTCGTTGTTTGTGGCCTTGAATGTTAAAGCCAAGGCATATCGGAGCGGTTCACCTTCACCCGGTGGTATCAACAAGAAACCCGCTCCTGATCCGTCTGAACTCGCGGAGCCATCGGTGTACATCTCCCAGATATTTTCCTTGTTTGGCTGTTCTGATTGCTCTGCCTTCTCTGGTTGTTCTTCTGTCGAGACCTCCATGGTTGCCCCCTCTACAGGGCCCGTTTCTTCTAGATCGGGGGCTGAGGATTCTGCTATAAAGTCCGCCAATGCCTGGCCCTTGATTGCCGTTCTTGGAGCAAAGTGTATTCGAAACTCACTGAGCTCTACTGCCCATTTCACCAATCTCCCCGACGCATCCGGTCGGTTCAAAAATGCTTCAAAGGCTGGTTTGTTAGCACAGTGATCTCGTGTGCGTGGAAATAGGGCCTTAGCTTCCGGGCAGTAATTATCAACGCAAAGAGGTACTTCTCAACGGCGGGATAGTTCAATTCAGATTTGGCAAATGCCTTGCTTACATAATAGACGGGGACTTGATTACCCTCGACAACCTTCACTAACACAGAGCTAATAGCAAATTCAGAAACAGCCAAATAAAGGAAGAGCGGCTCGCCTGGAACCGGTTTCGCCAGCGGCGGGAGTGTGCGAAGATGCTGCTTGAGTGCTTGGAACGCCTCTTCACATTTGGTGGTCCATTCGAATTTTTTGTTAGCCCTCAAGACTTCAAAAAACGGCATTGATCGGTCGCTGGCTTTGGACAAGAAGCGGTTCATTGCAGCTAGTCGGCCATTCAGTACTTGCACCTCCCGATGGTTTATCGGAGACTGCATCTCCTCGATTGCCCTCAGCTTCTCAGGGTTCACTTCAATTCCTCTTTGGCTCACCATGAAGCCCAAAAACTTCCCTGAGTGGACTCCGAAGGCGCATTTCGTCGGGTTCAAGCGAACTTGATGAAGCCTCATCCGCTCAAACGCCATGGTAAGGTTGTGCACGTGATTCTCGGATTGTCGGGACTTCACCAGCATGTCGTCCACGTAAGCTTCCATGGTTTCTCCCAGCATATCCCCAAACAGCTTGTTCACCATCCGCTGGTAGGTTGCCCCGGCGTTGATTAACCCGAAAGGCATGACATCATAGTGATGGATGTCGCTGTCTGCGTAAAACGCGGTGTGGGGGGCGTCTTCCGTGGCCATCTTGATCTGGTTGTAGCCTGAATACGCATCCATGAAGCTCAGCAACTCATGTCCCGACGTGGCATCCACCATCTGGTCAATCCTCGGGAGTGGATAGCAATCCTTTGGACAAGCCTTGTTCAAGTCGCGGAAGTCCACGCACATTCGCCACTTCCCGTTAGTCTTCTTCACCAGCACTGGGTTGGCAACCCAAGTCTGGAATCGGAGCTCCTTAATGAAACCAGCATCGAGCAACCTGCCCACTTCTTGTTGGATCGCGATCTTCTTATCCGTGCCCATCGGACGCCTCTTCTGCGTGATAGGCTTGATCGCGGGGTCTATCTTCAGCTCGTGTACGATCACGTCAGGGCTGATTCCTGGCATATCGCTGGGGGACCAGGCAAACAGCTCCTTGAACTCCTTCAGTAGCTCCACCAATTTTTGGGCTGTCTCTTCAGTAAGAGTAGACCCGATTTTCACCTTCCTTTGGGGTCCATCGATCTCGACTTCTTTCAGATCTTCTACAGGGGCGGGACGTCCAAACTCTTCTCTGGGATCTGTGTCTGTCTGGAGGACAGTCATGGCCTCTCGCCTCCTCCTTCGGGTGGCATTAACATAGCATTTTCGAGAAGCCACCTGGTCGCCCTTGACTTCTCCGACCCCGTGGTCAGTCGGGAACTTCATCTTCTGGTGCACAGTCGAGGCGACCGCCATTAGGGGGTTGATGGTGGTTCTCCCGATAATTGCGTTGTAGGTCCCCGCAGAATCAACCACGACAAATTCCACATTCCTCCTTTCCGACTTCCACCCACTACCAAACTCCACTGGTAAGGTGATTACTCCCAGTGGGTAAGAAGTTGAGCCAGAAAACCCGACCATCGGGAAGTTTGCTTCCTTTAGATCCTTCTTCGTCTTTCCCATGGCTTCCAGCGCGTCCATGAACAAAATGTCGGAGGAGCTCCCTCCGTCGATTAGGATTCTCTTCATCTCGAACCCATCTACGTCCAGGGTTACCACCAGGGCATCGTCGTGCGGAGTCTCCACGCCTATGAGGTCCTCCGATGAGAAGGAGATCACCATCTCTTCCTTCAGGGTCCAAGATCGGGACCTTTTACCCAGCACCACCGCTGTAGGGATCCTGGAGGCGTAAACCTCTCGAGCGGATGAGGTATCTGCTCCGGCAGCAAATCCTCCATGAATCACGTTGATGACTCGTCTTTCTTTGCGAACACCAGATGACTCTGGATCAGTTCTCTTCTTCTTCGGGGACCGGTCGCGGGATCGGGAACGGGACCGCGATCGAGACCGAGAGCGGGACCTGCAGCGTTTGTCCCCGACGAACTCCTTGAGCTTTCCCTTCTGGATTAGCTTCTCAATCTCCTTTTTCAGCTCCCGACAGTGATTGGTGTCGTGGCCATTTGCGCGGTGGAATCGGCAATAGCGATCTGTTCGGGACCCGGGGAATTCTCCGTCTTTCTTCGGGGGGTATCTGGAGATACCTTGTCGTTCCATGACTGTCAGCACTTCCGCCATGGAGCAATTGAGAGGAATGTCGAGATCTTCCCTCTTATCCTTCCTTGAAGAACGTCTGTCGTCCCTCCGATCCGGACGACCTCGATTCTTGCTGCTGTCGGGTTTACCCTTCGACTTACGATCGTCGAAAGGTTTACTCGATTGCTTCCCTTTATTTGACTTTGGGGGCTCCAGTTCTCCCGCAGCTATCTTGGACTCCTAGACATCAATCTGTCGCTTCACCCTCTTCTGCAAAGCCTCCATATTCCACACAGCCTTCTCAGCCACGCTGTGCATCAAGTCGGAGCCATAAGGGGCTGTCAAGTTCCGAATAAAGGTGCGGATGGTCTCGCCCTTCGAGATTTCCTCGTCTATCTCTGCTACGCTGGCTGTGTACCGCTGGTAATAATGTGCCAGCGGCTCGTCGGGCCTCTGCACCACCTGGGTTAGAGACCTCACGCTCTTCAACAATCGTCTGCGGCCCTGATATTGTCGAATGAAACGGTCGTGCATGTCCGCCCAACAGGTAATGCAGCCTGGGGGAAGGCTGAAGAACCAGGTCAGGGCTCTTTCTCCGAGTGTGTTTGGGAACAGTGTACACACTATATCTTCATTCGGGGCTCTACCCAGACACGCCATAAGATGCTTCTGGACGTGACGGACTGGATCTCCTTCGCCATCATATTCCTTAATCTCGGGGATACCCAGCCCAGGTGGGGCGAGGGTGTCTATTAGTCGGGGAACGAAGGGATGAGTAGATCGATCCCTCAGTTCCGACACCAGCGGCTTCTGTTCTCCCATACAGATGTTCACGATCTTTACCACCTGGGCGGGAGTAATGGGACCATTCAGGGGAATGGTCCTGTTCTGTACTGGTCCTGGCCCATCAACCACGAACTTTTCCGGCTGATCAGTTGCCCTACCTCTGTCCTGGCCTCGGGGCGGGGCTTCCTGCGCATTCTGACCCTCTGTTGGTAGGGTTGCTTCCTCCAGAGGGGGCATCTCCTCCTGCCTCCTCGCAGCCTCACTTCGGTCCAAAAGAGCCTCGACAGCCGCTAAAAACATGGGCATGGCTTCAGCCACGGCCCTCGTCAAATCTGCAGCTGGGGGAGCCTCCTGCCCCCTGTTGTCCTGGTGTTGAGGGGCAACGTCTTCGGGATGCGATCCATTGTGTCCTCCCGTCTGGGAGAGCTCAGCCGGGGGATGGTTCTGGTTTTCCCCTTGTTCTGGAACTGAATTCAGGTTCGTTGCAGTGGGGTGACGGGAACCACCAGATTGTCCTCTCTTGTTCTTGCCAGCCGCCATCGATCGAGTAGAAGGCATATCAGCTTTTTGTTTGTTTCCCACAGACGGCGCCAATGTTGGATCACGGTGGAACTCCGGTACGGACTTTGACGGCAATCCTAGCTCCTTTGCTCCACGCAATCCTGCAAGAGGGGATAGACCGGGCGGTGACCCAGAATCCCTCTCCGATGCTTAAATGAGTCTCTCGTATGACTGGCAAGCAACAATCTCAAAAGTATATCGAACTCAACGTAAGTGATCTGAGGTGACCTCCTGCCTTTTTATAGGCAAAGAGGTGCCTCAGGTACCTGGCGAACCGTTAGGGGTGGTTAGCCCGTATCCCGCTTATCTCGTACACGATCTCGCGTATCTTAGCCATGCCCCGCGTATCTCGGCCACGATCCGTGTATCTTAACCACGTTCCGTATATTTCGGCCACGCCCCGCATATCTTGGCTTTATCCTCTGGTAACGAGTCCCGACTCCCGTCGGGGACTCCAGAGTTATCTCGTTGTGTCACCGCTCGGGGCCCCTCGTCATCGTGACAGGACCAATCATTATCAGGGATTCATCATCGGGGCCTACTTAAAGGCTTCTCATCGGGAGCTTCTAGCTCCACTGTCGGGACCGACTCTGTCGGGACCCTGCTTCGTCGGGACTCCCTTCATCGGGTCCCTTCTCCTAGGTCATCTTGACCCTTACTCTGGGCCTGGTGGGCCTGTTTACCGTTTCCTCGCTGTTAAAGGGCCTGACGGCTATAGTCGGACCCATCAGCCTGGACTTGCTTCTTCTTGCCACCACCGGCCATTGATCTGGTAGAAACTATTTTGGCTTTTCGTTACGTTCCCACAGACGGCGCCAATGTTGGATCACGGGCGAAGCTCCGTTACGTTCTTGACGGAAAGCTTGAACTCCTGGGCTCCGCGTAATCCTGCAAAAGGGGATGACATGGGTGGTCTGAATCCCTCTCCGATGCCTAAATGAGTATATGATCAATGGTTTGGTAAGCAGTAATCTAAGTTCGTCTTAGAGAATGTGTTTTCTAAGGTAACTTCCTCCTTTATATAGGAGGGGAAGTTACCCAGTTACCTGTGACCATGCCTGGCCGTTTTACTCATGATTCCGCATATCTCGTTCGGGATTCCGTATATCTCGCCCCACGCTCCGCGTATCTCTCCCATACTCCGCGTATCTCGCCCATACTCCGCGTATCTCGGGCACGCCCTGCGTATCTCGGGGGAGGTTTATCTGTATCTTGGCCGTCTTCCCACTACTCTATCTAGTAGGCGGGTTTCTCGGTCTTATCCTCTGATCACAAGTCCCAACTCCTGTCGGGGACTCCAGAGTTATCTCATTCTAGGTCACCACCCAGGACCCTTTGTCTCACGAGACAGGTCCAGCCTCCCCGGGGCTTTATAATCGGGGCATTTACTAAGGCATATCGGGGCCTACTCAGAGGCTTCTTGTCGGGAGCATTCAGCTCATGTATCGGGACTGCTAAAGTCGGGACCCTTCGTACTGGGCTTCTGGGCCTTCCAGGCCTTTCACGAGGCCCACTGGTCTTACTCGCCGTCTATTGACTGTTAACGGGGCTAACGATTACATCGGAACCCATCACCAATGGAATCTAAAATTATCAAAACATGCTCACTTAAATTATAACATGTTACCTCACATATACATACACATGACATAGACTAGATAATATGCATCAAACTATATACCTGGGAGTTGAGCAACAATTCTAAATGGAACAAGCATCAAATATTTGGAACTGAGGGACAAGAATTGATGGTTGAAGGGATGAAATGAATGAAAAGGGGCATGGAGTATTGGTTGGAACATCGGCGATCGGATCGGATCGGATCGGAGGAGAGTGGAGTGGCCATGTCGTGGAACTTCGATGGAAGGTTGGTGGTGGAATTGCTGCTAAGATGATCTGCCACTATCTATATAATAATAATAATATAACACATGTATACGAATATATATTAATCAATACTATGAGTAACATAAGAACATAACAACTTGCTTAATCACTTATATCCTTTTCAGTCGATTTCTCCTCGATGTCTGCTTTTTTTTCACAATGTAAACATAGACCACTATTTATAATACTTAGATCTAGTCTAATTAAGCAGTAAATTACACTGATTTATTCTCCTAATATACTCTAAATATTCTAAATACTTAATTCAAATATTCAGAAAATATACACTGCAATAAATACAGATAACTATCCTAATATTGCTCTGAGCATCTTTGGAAGCTTCGCGACTTGCCAAATTTAGACATTTCCTCATTTAGGTGCGCCACACGTCACCCGAGTCGCGCGTGGTCCAAAATTAGGTGTTTACAGGCACCCTCCCATTCAGGCGAGTGGGAGCTGTTGGCATTTGGAGATTGGGCCGCCGTAATTAGGAGCCCGTTAAATAAGAGTATGGTATCTAAGGAAATTGGGCGCCCGTCTGAACATATGAAAAGTCCAGAATACCTTAGTATGGTTGGCAGCTTGATGTATGCCATGCAATGCACTCGTCCAAATATCTGTTACGCAGTGGGTTTAGTAGCACGATTTCAATGAGACCCCGGCTATCAATATTTTAAGGTCGTGAAACGAATTATTCGATACCTTAAAGGTATTGCCGGCTACGGACTGTGCTATGAGGGTGGAAAACTAGAATTGACAGGATTCAGTGACGCCGACCACGGTGGCGATCCGGATGATCGTAAGTCCACCTCAGGAGGAGTGTTCCTCCTTGCTAATCCCGCCATTTCATGGATGAGCAAGAAGCAAACCTGTGTCGCGCTATCAACGATGGAGTCTGAATTGTGGCACTCTCTAAGAATGCACATGAAGCAGTTTGGCCTAAAATGCTCTTAACTGCATTGCTTGGCGTCGATGACGGGAGTAAGCCTGTGAAGGTATACTCTGACAGTCAAGCAGCAGTTGCAGCAGTTAAGAATCCTATGTACCATAGCTGGACGAAACACATTGATGTGAAATACAATTATGCTAAGAATATGGTTGAAGACACATTAATCACACTAGAATACTTGTCCACTGATAGTATGATCGCGGATCCATTAACCAAATTGTTACACATGGATGTTTTCGAAAAGCATGTTAGAATGTTGGGACTACGTAGGGTCTAAGTGGCTTGTATTGTGATGATAATATTTTGATATTTAAATAGAATGAATTGTAATTTGAGTTTATGATTTTACGATGTCATAATGCTTGAATTACATCGGATTTTTACGGACTATAAAATGGTCGTAAGAGGGACAACCTCCTAAGTAAAACAATGTGAAATTTGGGCCAAGCCTCGTCGCACAGGCTCGACCGTCTAGACGGATTGGGGGTCCTCTGCCATATCAAGAGCGGCTAAGAACCACGGTGGCAAACCTGGTTAAGCAAAATGTTTCGGAGTAACACGACATGATCTAAGTTTTGCAGATCGCCACGACGAACTTCGTTCGTCAAAGAACCACATTTTGGGCCAGACGATAAGTCTACGATAGCATATGAAATTTCCCACTCCTGACTAAATTCAGGTTATGCTATCGACGCGCACTTCATATTGCGCGTGCCATGTTCGACCACGGGGTTATGCTCGGTAGTGCTAGATAGAATCCACGTGATTCGGATGTCCAAAAAATTCTTCACCTTGAGCGTGTGACTGATCCCGTATTTTTTATGAAGAAGCATCCAAAGTAACCTCACGGACTCAGAACTCAAACCTATGTTCAAGCTCAATATTCGCTTCCTGGCGTGCGAGCGTAATGCCGAACAACAAGGCCATGTGACCACGTCTTTGGAAACCGGTTGAGTTTTACTAAGGTTATGATGAGGATGGTCATGTACACCTGTAATTCCCCGACTTTTGTATTCACTAGGTGGCCAAAAGCCTGATATTAGTTGATGGTTGTTAATACTTCTACGGATGCCTTGAAGGAGTATTCCGATGTGGAAACTAGGAAATTGGACAATCAGGGTTGACCTAGGATACAACGCGGCACAATATTGTTTTAACAGGTAAATTAGAGATGGGGAATCAACGTTCCGCGGGTACTATAAAAATCCTAACAGATAGCACGATGCCCGTTGTGTCCGCCGGTCGTACGGCAAACCACGCATAAACTATTCCGAAGCAGGATTGGATCGAAGAACAAATGTTGATGTGTAGGCCGATAACATATTAACAAGCACCCTCTCATTCCGGTGAGTGGGAGCTGTTTGTCATTTGGAGAATGGGCCTCCGTATTTGGGAGCCCGTTAAATAAGACTATGGTACCTAAGGAAATTGGGTAATGTCACATTAGAGATTTTGGGTTAGGCCTAAAATTCCAATTGACATGAGAGGCCCAAATTGGGCCTCCTACACTCTATAGGCCGGGCGAAATACCTATGGGGGCAAAGTGGACTTTTGTCAACTTTGATCTTCTTATAAATAGGGACTGCTATGGGATTTATTAGTAGCTAATATCTTGTTCCTTTGTGGTTAGATAAAAGAAATCCCTCCTCCCTAAATACTAGCATATTCGGTCGAACCACTTGTGTGCTAAGGAGGTGCCATATTGTGATCAAGCAATTAATTCCGGTGATCCATCCTTGCTAAAGAATCGACAGAGGCTTTGCTGTGGAGACCAATCCGCTTACGGCTTCCTTAACCATAACCTCTACTGGAACCGTCCGACGGATCGAAAAATCCCCTCGGTGATCATGGTATAAGCTTCTTGTGTTCTTGAGAGGATTTAGAGTAGGAAAATGATTCATAGTATTCACAACTCCAAATCAGTTTGTACAATGTGAGCTAATTAACTATATATACTAAGTTAGCTAAGTACATAGGAAAGGAGTAAACACTACTAAGGCACAAGCATTGTGTAAACATACACAAGCATTGTGCAAACACAGTCACAACAAGTATTGTGTTAGTGATGTGCAAACATAGTGTGTAAGTGTGCAATCATAATATCCTATCCTATATTCCCCCACATTTCTCATCTCCTCCCTTTTCATGGAACACATCTTTTATCCCATATAATTTTAGGAGAGCAATGTGCTGCCTCTTCACCAAAGCCTTGGTGAGCAAGTCAGTACTTGATCCCTTGAAGCAACATGGATAGCAACAATGGCTCCTGATTCAATGTGATGCCTAGTGAAATGGCAATCAAGCTCAATGTGCTTTGTTCTTTCATGAAACATGGGGTTTTTGGCCGTCTTTACAGCTGACTCACTATCAGTGAAGATAGGAATTGGTAATGTAACTTGAACTCCCAACTCCTTCAATAGCCTGCCAATCCACAAAGCTTCCTGAATAGCTACTCTCAAGCACCTATACTCTGCCTCAGCACTTGACAAAGAAATGGTGTCTTGTTTCTTCACCTTCCAACTTACCATAGCATTCCCAAGCCTAACACAATAAGCACTCACAGTCTTCCTACTAAAAGGACAAGCTGCTCAATCTGATTCACAAAAGAGGCTGAGATCAAGCTTATTGTTGGAAGGATACATAAGACCTTGTCCAGGGCAACCTTTGATGTATCTAATCACCCTCAAGGCAGCATCAAAATGAGACTTCTTAGGCTTATCAACAAATTGACTCAACCTTTGCACAAAGAAAGTGATATCTGGCCTAGTCATAGTCAAGTAGAGAAGTCTTCCAATAAGTCTTCTATATGGAGTAGCATCTTCAAGGGGAAAATCATCCAAATTGGAATTAGTTGCCTTATCATACTCACAAGTAGTGAGCTTGATGTTGAACTCCATAGGAGTCTCAGTAGGTCTGGAAGCTCCCAATCCAGCTTCTTCAATCAACTCAAGAGCATACTTTCTTTGATTGATGATTATCCCTTCATGTGATTTAGCAATCTCCAAACCCAAAAAATATCTCAAATTCCCCAAATCTTTGAGTTTGAAATGAGACTGAAGAGTGGACTTTAATTGGCTAATTAATCTCTCACTTGAGCCAGTAATAAGCAAATCATCCACATATATGAGAAGAAACACCCTCTTCTTGCCTTCAATCTTGGTGAACAAGGAATGATCAGAAGCACTTTGATGATAACCATTCTTCACCAATGTATGTGTAAGCTTGATGTTCCATTGCCTTGAAGCCTGTTTGAGACCATAGAGAGACTTCAATAGTTTGCAAACTCTCCTAGGTGCCCCACTAGGTGACATAGCTGAATCAAAACCTTGAGGTATATCCATAAAAACCTCTTCATGTAAATCACCTTGTAGAAAAGCATTGTTCACATCCATGTGAAACAAGCCCCATGAATAAGTTGCTGCCATTGCCAACACAATTCTCACTGTGGTCATCTTCACAACTGGGGAGAAAGTCTCATTGAAATCAATACCTTCTACTTGAGTAAACCCCTTGGCAACTAACCTTGCCTTATACCTTTCAAACGAACCATCAGAGTTGTACTTTACTTTGTACACCCACTTGCATCTAATTGTAGACTTTCGATAAGGTAAATCAACAACCTTCCATGTCTGATTTATCTTGAAGAGCTGTGATCTCCTCCTTCATGGCAACCACCCAATTTGAATCTTTAACAGCCTGCCTATAAGTGGTAGGCTCTTTGATCTTGTTAATGGCAGCTAGAAAGCAAGTGAAATTTGGACTCAAGTGATCATAGGAAATGTATTTCTCCATTCCAAAGACAACATTTGAAGAAGATGAAGAAGCCCTCAATTGAGCCAACCTAGCACTTCTCCTCAAAGTAGGCAGTTGAGGGGTAGATAATTGAGCAAGCCTTGCACTTCTCCTCAATGGAGGAACTTGAATTGGCACTTGAGGATCTTGAATTGGCACTTGAGGATTGGCATTTGAGGAGCATTATTTCCAATGATTGGTGGCTGAACAATACTTTCTTCTTCAAACATCTGAGAAGAATCAATAGGAGTTTGATGGGAACCAGAATCAAAGTCAAGGTATGAATGAAACTTGGAATACAAGCAAGAAGGCAACAAGTGCTTCAAACCATCCTTTGACATACTGAAAGGAAATATCTTTTCATGAAAAATAACATCCCTAGCCACTTGGAAATTTGAGGTTGAAATACTCATCAAAAGGTATCCTTTTTTAGATGTTGAGTACCCCATGAGAATACAAGGCTGAGCTCTTGTGCCAAACTTATCTGAGTTGGCCAATTTGGTAGCAAAACATAAGCAACCAATAATCCTCAAATGCTCAATGGAAGGAACCTTTCCATAGAGCACCTCCATAGGTGACTTGAAATCCAAGGAAGAAGAAGGTACTATGTTGATCAAGTAACAAGCAGCTAGGATTGCATATCCCCAATACTTGATTGACATGGATGCCTGAAATCTAATGGCCCTTGCAACATTCAAAATTTGTCTATGCTTGCGCTCCACTCTTCCATTTTGCTGAGGAGTGTGCACACAACTAGTTTGGTGCATAATACCCAATTGAAGGAATTGATCCTTGCAATTCGAGTTAATGAACTCACCTCCATTGTCACTTCTTACTGCCTTGACCCCTGTTCCAAACTGAGTCTTTACCATCATCAAGAAGCTCTTTATATGAAGAAAAGTGTCACTCTTGGATCTCATTAAAAACACCCAAGTAGCCCTTGAGAAGTCATCCACTATTGTGAGAAAATATTGATAACCTTTGATGGTAGGAACCTTGTATGGTCCCCATAGATCCATATGTATCAAGGCAAAAGGTGTGGAAGCATGAGAAGAGCTAATAGGAAAAGACAATCTAGTTTGCTTGGCCAAAGGGCAAAGAGTACATTGTTTGATACAATCAATGGATTCATTCAAATTCAATTTATTCTTCAAATGGTCCATGTGTGAAGCTGAAACATGTCTCAATCTCTTGTGGCATGTCCAAACATCCACTTTATTAGATGAAATGGAAGGAGCAGCCACCACCTTTCTTGCACTTGAAGGTATTGCATCCTTGAGCAAGTAGAGTCCCTTAGCTCTTTCACCAATCACCACAGGCCTCCCAGCTTGGCCCTGAATCAAGACATGATCAAAAGTGAATATCACTTTACAATGTAGTTGATTTGGAAGCTTAGACACTGAGATCAAGTTAAACTTGAAATAAGGAACTAAGAGAATATCATCCAAGGTGAAACCAGAGAAAGAGCAACTTCCAATATGAGTCACTCTACACTTGTGTCCGTTGAGCAAATGAACAAACTGATTTGTGGAATCAGTCCTTCTTAAATTGTGCAACCATTCCATCTGGTGAGTAATGTGAGTTGTGGCCCCTGAATCCACAATCCAAGTCATAGAAGAAGCCAATGTTGTACCTGCCATGTTCACATGTGAGTTATCATCACCCTCATATACAAGGGGATCAAAGTCACTTTGTGTAGCTACATGCTTGACCCTCTTCTCAACACCAGTGTGAAGCACTCTCTTATCAAGGGTCCCATGAAAAATCCTCTTGTCACCTGCCACAGTGTGCTCCACCAAATTGGAAGGGCCTTCATCAAGACTAGCATTGGCTGAGGTGATCCTTCTTTTGAAATTTGGAGGATAACCAAACTTCTTGAAGCAAGTATCCTCTTTGTGTCCCATCTTGCCACAAAAAAGTGCACTTCCAAGTAGCTTTCTCAGCCTTGGATGGCCTATCATTCCCAACTTGACTTGAGAAGATGTTCCTGCCTGAATCAAACCTAGAGCCAGAATTGCCATTCCTAGAATTGTAGACAGGATTCCTCATGGAGTACAAAGCAGTGGATTCACCAACATCACCAATGGATTCAGCAATTGCCCTCTGACTTTCTTCTTGCACAAGCACTGAAAATGCCACACTTAGAGAAGGAAGAGGCTGCCTCATCAAAAGACTACTCCTCACATGTGCAAAGGTGTCATTAAGTCCCAATAGAAATGCAATCAGCTTTTGCTTCTCCTTGTGGTCATTAACAATCTTCAAGTCAGCTGGGCACTCCAAAAACATATCATCAATGGAATTTAGAGCATCCCATAATTGCTTCATCTTAGCAAAATAATCAGTGATTGACATAACACCTTGAGATGTTTGATAAATCTCCCTAGTCAATTGGAAGATTTGAGATACATCAACCTTATCAAACATGTCCTTGAGATCACTCCAAATAGACTGAGCAGTGGAGTTGTAAACCAAGCCATTCACAAGCTCCTTAGCAACTGTGTTCCTTAGCCAAGCCTTCACAATTGCGTTTGCCCTGTCCCACCTAAGCCTTTGTCCCATAGGAACATCCATTCTAGCAAAGGTTCCATCAATGAAGCCAAGTTTGTTTTTGACCAAGAGACCTTCCATCATGGCAGTACTCCAAACATGATAGTTAGTTGAGCCATGAAGTTGAAAAGGAATCAACATCAAGCCAGTGGTGTCCGAAGGATGAAGATACAATGGATCTTCAATGGTGTTTTCAGCCATAATACCAAAGAAAGTCACAACAAAGGCAGTGTACTAAAACCTTGAATCCACAGCCAAAACTCGATTGAATTAGCTATCCAATTGACAGAATCAGCTCTCCAATGACTGAATCAGATCAATGTAGCAATATCTAATCCATATTCGCAACCAGAATCACGCGAAAAGGAAGCAACACAAAGAAATCCAGAATCGCAGGCAAAACTGATCTTAGAACTTAGAATGCAGCTACGCAATGATTCGTAACAGCAAACAATGTCGCATCACCACAGAAAGTATCGCAACTGATTGAATTTGAAGTAAATCCCAATCGTAATGTAGTAGAAAACCAGATTCAACGCATAATCGATGTTAGCTTGTGATCGAAGAAACGAGCTAGCAAGAACAGAACGGCTGAGTAATCTGATCCAATTGAGCTGAAAAATGAACAGATCTCAATCCAAGAACACTTACAAGAAGTCTTAATCAAGAATAGATGCGAAGTCGAAGCTCAAAATGAAGATCCAAAGCTGCAAATCCAAGATCCATAGCAATCTTGGCCGTCAAGTAAACTTCGCCGTGGCTCTAATACCATATAAGCTTATTGTGTTCTTGAGAGTATTTAGAGTAGGAAAATGATTCATAGTATTCACAACTCCAAATCAGTTTGTACAATGTGAGCTAACTAACTATATATACTAAGTTAGCTAAGTACATAGGAAAGGAGTAAACACTACTAAGGCACAAGCATTGTGTAAACATACACACATTGTGCAAACACAGTCACAACAAGTATTGTGTTAGTGATGTGCAAACATAGTGTGTAAGTGTGCAATCATAATATCATATCCTATACTTGGGACTACGGAAAGCGTTGTAGGTATGTGCACTGTATTCCGCTGCGTAACTAGTTACCTTGCATGTATCTTGTTTTATTTTCGTAGTATTTTTCCCTTATAATTCAACATGGGGTTAGTCCGACCTAGCCAGGGGTCGGACCATGACAATGTCAATTTAGCCCTAGGGTCCAATTGGGTCAATTAGACCCCAATGTTAAATTGACCTAGTCATGGTCCGACCCATGGCTAGGTTGGACCATGGTTAGGGTCACCAGACCTAGGCGACCCTAAAAATGGTCCGACCAAACCATGGGTCGGACCATGGTAGGTCAATTTAGTTCTAGGGTGCGGTTGATAATGTTTAAGGTTTAAATTGCAAAAATAAAAAGTTAGGACAATAAATTTGAGGACTAAATTGAACAAAATAAAAGTATGGCTTAGGCATGTGCAAGTCACGTGACTATTTAACAGTCAAACTGACGGTCAACTAATGGATGGACCAAAAGGCAAAAGTTGTCAAACATATTGTACCAAAATTAGGCCAAAAAAAAAATGAAACAAAACTCCAAAATGTTGGACTAAAAGACATGTTAACCCTTAAAATTATCTTCATTGTTTTATTTAATTAAACAACAATTCTTCAATCACCATCACTTCAGATCGAAGTTTCCTAATAATAAAAAATATACACGTAACGATTAGGCATATTCATTAATATTTTATGCATCTAGGTAAGTAGAACATAAAGATTGTCTTCTTTTTCTTGTTGTCTTCTTTTTCTTGTTGTCTTCTTTTTTTGTTGTTAAAAGATTGACTTTTGGAAGTTTTCATGTATTATATATATAATATTTATTATAATTTATATAAAATAGTGATATTATAACTATGAGTATGATATACCCATATTCATAACCACTATGGGTACAAAAATCATCACCATAACTGTACGAAACCATAATAGTGTGGCTAATCATAGTGACAAATAGTGCGAAAAATCATGATTATTTAATTTTCATCACACTATTGTCGGCCATAAGGGTTTCCACAATGCATAACCCTGACTAATATCCCACTTTCTGCCACATCAACGCTTATTAATCAACATATCATCAAAAGTAAATGTGTCTAAGAGTTGTCTATCACTACTCTATTGGTATATACATTTTTCAACCCCATCTATTAATTATACATGCTTTTACTACATCAAAAAATATTAATCATAGCATTCGCACTAGGCTCTAGTGGTTGTCCTGAAAAAGCCACACGAGGGCCATGAGTCTACTTTCTTAGAATTGTCATGGATTTGGATCCTACCTTACAGTTCTCCATCTTAAGGATCTCCGGGTAGGGCTAGTCATGGTTCAGTTCAGGACCGAATCGGTTCATAACCGAACCATAATTAAATTTTAGGTTCAGCCGGTTCTCTGTACCTGGCAAGAACCGAAACAGATTCTAGGTCTTAGAACCGAACCATGGAATAACCGGTTCCGAACCTTCAAAAAAAAAAAAACGGATATTCAAATTACACACCGTAGTAACAATTCATAAACTTTCAAAATACAAAACATAAAGATAACCAATCGCTTCAATATAGATAGTATCGAAGTCTCAATTCCAAATAGTCCGATAATATAAGTGTCACGAACAGTCCGATTGAAAATAGTATGGACACAGTTCGATACTATCTATATTGACACAGTTCGTGACACACTCTCTAGTATCCGAATTCCAAATTCCAAACAGTCCGATTGAATAAACCTGTGTCGCGCTATCAACGATTGAATCTGAATTCGTGGCACTCTCTAAGAAGGCACATGAAGCAGTTTGGTCTAAAAGGCTCTTAACTGCATTGCTTGGCGTCGAAGACGGGATTAAGCCTGTAATGGTATACTCTGACAGTCAAGCAGCAGTTAAGAATCCTATGTACCATAGCAGGATGAAACACATTGATGTGAAATACAATTATGCTAAGAATATGGTTGAAGACACATTAATCACACTAGAACACTTGTCCACTAATAGTATGATGGTGGATCCATTAACCAAATCGTTACGCATGGATGTTTTCGAAAAGCATGATAGAATGTTGGGACTGCGTAGGGTTTAAGTGACTTGTATTATGATGATACTATTTATATATTTAAATAGAATAAATTTCAATTTGAGTTTATGATTTTACAGCGTCATAATGCTTGAATTACATCGGATTTTTACGGTCTATAAACTGGTCGTAAGAGGGACAACCTCCCAAGTAAAACAATGTCAAATGCCGGCCAAGCCTCGTCGCACAGGCTCGATCGTCTTGACGGAGAGGGGGTCCTCTTCCATATCAAGAGCGGTTAAGAACCACGGTGGTAAACCTGGTTAAGCAAAACGTTTCGAAGTAACACGACATGATCTAAGTTTTGCAGATCGCTGTGACGAACTTTGTTCGTCAAAGAGCCACATTTATTGCCAGACGATAAGTCTAAGATAGCATTTGAAATTTCCCACTCCTGACTAAATTCAGGTTATGCTATGGACGAGCGCTTCATATTGCGCGTGCCATGTTCGATCAGGGGGTTATGCTCGATTGTGCTAGATAGAATCCACGTGATTCGGATGGGCACAAACTTCTTCACCTTGAGCGTGTGACTGATCCCGGATTTTTTATGAAGAAGCATCCAAAGTATCCTCACGGACTTAGAACTCATACCTAAGGTCAAGCTCAATGTTCGCTTCCCGGTGTACGAGCGTAATGCCGAACAACAAGGCCAAGTGACCACGTCTTTGGAAACCGGTTGTGTTTGACTAAGGTTATGAGCACTGAGGATGGTCATGTACACCTGTAATTCTCGGACTCTTGTATTCACTAGGTGGCCACAAGCCTGATATTAGTTGACGGTTGTGAATACTTGTACGGATGCCTTGAAGGAGTATTCCGATGTGGAAACTAGGAAATTGGAGAATCACAGTTGACCTAGGGTACAACGCGGCACAATATTGTTTTAACAGGTTAATTAGAGATGGGGAATCAACCTTCCGCGGGTACTACAAAACTCCTAACAGATAACACGATGCCCATCGTGTCCGTCGGTCGTACGGCAAACCACGGATAAACTATTCCGAAGCAGGATTGGATCGAAGACCAAATGTTGATAGGTAGGTCGATAACATATTAACAGGCACCCTCCCATTCCGGTGAGTTAGAGCTGTTGGCATTTGGAGAATGGGCCTCTATATTTGGGAGCCCGTTAAATAAGAATATGGTACCTAAGGAAACTGGGTAATGTCAGATTAGAGATTTTGGGCTAGGCCAAAAATCCTAATTGATATGAGAGGCCCAAAATTGGGCCTCCTACACTCTTTCGGCCGGGTGAAATACCTATTGGGGCAAAGTGGACTTTTGTCCACATTGATCTTCTTATAAATAGGGACTGCTGTGGGATTTATTAGTAGCTAATCTCTTATTTCTTTGTGGTTAGATAAGATAAATCCCTCCTCCCTAAATACTAGCATATTCGGTCGAACCACTTGTGTGCTAAGGAGGTGCCAAATTGTGACCAAGCAATTAACTCCGGTGATCCATCCCTGCTAAAGAATCGATAGAGGCTTTGCTGTTGGGACCAATCCGCCTACGGCTTCCTTAACCAGAACCTCAACGGGAACCGTCCGACGGATCGAAAACTCCCCTCGGTGATCTTGGGACTACGGAAAGCGTTGTAGGTATGTGCACTATATTCCGCTCCGTAACTAGTTACCTTGCATGTATCTTGTTTTATTTTCGTAGTATTTATCCCTTATAATCCAACATAGGTGACCCTAACCATGGTCCGACCTAGCCAGGGGTCGGACCATGACTAGGTCAATTTAGCCCTAGGGTCCAATTGGGTCAATTAGACCTCAATGTTAAATTAACCTAGTCATGGTCCGACCCATGGCTAGGTTGGACCATGGTTAGGGTCACCAGACCTGGGCGACCCTAACCATGGTCCGACCAAACCATGGGTCAGACCATGGTAGGTCAATTTAGTTCTAGGGTGCGGTTGATAATGTTTAGGGTTTAAATTGCAAAAATAAAAAGTTAGGACAATAAATTTGAGGACTAAAGTGAAAAAAATAAAAATTTGGCTTAGGCATGTGCAAGTTACGTGACTATTTGACGGTCAAACTGACGGTCAACTAACGGATGGACCTAAAAGCAAAAGTTGTCAAACATATTGTACCAAAACTAGGCAAAAAAAAAAGGACTTAAACTCAAAAATTGTCAAAGATGTTAGACTAAAAGACATGTTAACCCTTAAAATATATATTTTTTTTTGGCCAAATAAATACTTTATTCAATATAATGAAAATCTCAATTAATCCCATTTGGGTTACAAGGAAATTCGATACTAATTAAAGAACAAAGAGAGGGCGGGGGTTCAAGAACCCAATTATCTAAACACGACCTCTTTCTAGATTGGATCGCAATCCAATTAGCAACTTCATTTGCTTTTCTCGAGACCAGGCTCCATTGCACCATCGGTAGTTGACTGTTCATTTGTCGAATTCTATCCACATGAAAGGCAATATGCCAGTCGCAAGCTCGTTCCACCTGTGTAATAGATTCAATAGCTTCCTTCGAATCGGACTCAACGACAATATGGTTCCATCCTTCTTTCAATGCAAGTCGGAGAGCTTCATGAATTGCAAAAATTTCCAACACGAGGGATCCTTGACGAGTGGAGTGTCAGTTTAGCCCCCCTTTAATATAGCCATGGTTATTTCTCGCAATTACACCTATGCCCCCGGTCCTCGTTCGCTCGTCCGACGATGCGTCGCAGTTTAACTTAATAATGTCCTCCTCAGGCGGTTGCCATTGGTTTGTCTGTGTTTGTGTTATAGAAGCATGCGTCACTTGAGTTGGTTCTTGTGCACAACTCCAATATTCCTCATGAAGTTGTTTTGACCGAATCACAATTTCCATCGAGTCGGGCATCGCATTATCGTACATAGCACGGCATCGCTCCTTCCATATCATCCACGAAGCAACTCCCACAAGTGACCATCTTACCTCTTTGTCCTCCTTTGAAAGCCCGCTCATGATAATAAATTGGTCGAACCAATCCTTCATAGTCATTGCGTTAGGGTCCGAACACCGAACATTAAGTAATGCGAACCACACCGGTGTCGTCCAAGGGCAGCAAAATAGCATATGTTCCATCGTCTCGACCTGGCCGCATAAAGGGCAGCAAAGGTTGACCCTCATGCCTCGATGACTTAGCTCGTACTTCACAGCTAGAGCTTCCGAGTTAAGGCACCACATGAACATACGTACTTTGGGTAATATTTTCATTCCCCATACAGCCTTCCATCGGATATCTGGTGGTTGACCGGCTTGATCATTCCCTTCCTTCAGTTTTCGATAGACAGATCTGACCGTGGCCTCTCCCGTCTTACTATAAGGCCATATGATTTTGTCTTTACCTTGCTCATGCTTGATGTTCACATTATGTATTGCTGAACGCTCCTTGTGAGTGAGGACATGACCAAGACCATTAGTATTAATATGGTCTTTGTTAGGCTGCAGCAGCGATGCAACTTTTTGGCCAACCAGAGGAGCATGTCGAGCCGAGCCTTCAATGTTATGTCCGGGTAGGTCTGGCAGCCAACGATCTCCAAGGATGTAAACCCTCTCCCCATTTCCGATGGACCACACACCATTATCCATGAGAACGTCACGCCCCTCTAATAGACTTGTCCATGCCACGAAGCACGACCACCTTTGGTAGCGTTACGGAAGTCGCGATGAGGGAAATAAACGCCCTTAAGCGTTTGTGCCCAGTGGGTGTTCGGGTTAGCATCAAGTCTCCAAGCCATTTTCGTTAGTAGCGCCATATTGAACATTTGCAATTCTTTGAAACCGAGCCCCCCTATCGCTTTTGGCTTTGTTAGGTGTTCCCAGCTTCGCCAATGGATTCTCCGTTCTCCCTCCTTTTGACCCCACCAAAATCTTGCAACCATCGCATTTATCTCCGCGCACCACGTTTTTGGGAGTAGGAACAAACTCATGGAATATGTCGGGATGGCGGTTATCACCGATTTAATGAGAACCTCCTTTCCCGCGTTGTTCAATAGAAGAGCTTTCCACCCGTTGATTTTGTTTTGAATGTGCTCTTTGAGGTATCCAAGGGCCTCCTTCTTCGAGCGTCCCCAAATGGTAGGCAAACCGAGATATTTTCCAGGATTGTGAACTTCTTTGATGCCGATCGCATGTTTAATTTCCCTCTTGGTTCCCAGACTCACATTCTTCCCAAAATAAAGATTGGACTTATCAAAGTTTACCCGCTGCCCTGATGCGTTACAGTAGCTTGTAAGGGTAGTAATGTTAGCCGTTGTAGCCCGCAAGAAGAAGAGTGCATCATCGGCGAAAAAGAGATGATGCGTGACCGGGCATTGACGTTTGATTTGGATCCCTTGAAGCCTTTCTTCCTCAACGGCCCTTGTTATGTTTCGTGATAAGACATCCGCCACTAGAATGAATAGATATGGGGACAAGGGGTCACCTTGCGGGATTCCTCTAGTTGGGACAACTGTTACCGATCTTTTCCCGTTTATGAGGATTTGGTAAGAGACCGTGGATACGCATGCAATTATCCAACGTACCCATACTTCATGGAACCCCAGTTTGAACAATACCGCTTTCAAAAAATCCCATTCCACCCGGTCGTACGCCTTTTGCATATCAAGCTTAAGCGCACATTCCTCCAATCGCACGTTTGAGCGGTTTCTCAAGTAATGAAACATCTCATGTGCTATGACAATATTATCCTGTATGAGACGGCCTGCGACAAATGCACTTTGGAAAGGAGATATGATATCTGACAGATAGGGCTTCAATCTATTCGTCAGCACTTTCGAAATAATCTTGTAACCAAAATTGCATAAACTGATAGGCCTAATATGAGCTAGCGAAACAGGACTAGTCATTTTTGGTATAAGGGCTATATCAGTGTGACCTAATTGAGAGGAGAAAGTACCTGAAGTGAAGAAGGATATAACCATAGTGAAAACGTCTTTGCCCACCACATCCCAGTACCTTTGGAAGAATCGCCCCGGATATCCGTCGGGTCCCGGTGCCTTGGAGCCACCTAGTTGAAAAGTCGCTGCCTTGACCTCCTCCAATGTCACCGGGCGTATCAAATTCGCATTCCTTTCAGCTGAGACCATAGAAGGGACAACATCAAGCACATTCCCCCACCCCCGTGTTCCGTCCGATGAAAATAACTTGCTGTAGAATTTCGTGAATTCGTTGGCAATCAAGTTCTCGTCTACCACCGTTCTTCCATCCTCTGTAGTGATCTTTAAGATTTTGTTTCTCCTTCGTCTATCAACTATCGTCATATGGAAAAATTTCGAGTTTCTGTCACCATGGTTCAGCCATTTGACACGAGACCTTTGACGCCAGTATATTTCCTCCCTCCTCCATAATTCGCTCAAATGTTGCTTAATTTCACCTTCTTCGGCAGCATGGAATGTGTTGGGGTGCTGCATTTGCAGTTCTCTTAGACGTGAGTAAGCCTTTGTGATCTCTCTTCTTGTATTGCCAAATTTATCACGGCTCCATGTAGATAATTTGGACTTGCATCTCAGTAGTTTGGAAACAACACGGCCTCCTGCTATTACCTCCTCGTTGGAATTCACTTCGTTCACCTCAGACCAGTTCTCTTTGATCAGATAATTACACTCCGTGTGCTCAAGCCATGCCTCTTCGAACCTAAATAATATTGGACCCTTTGTGTCTTGATGATTTGGGACCAGGACAATGGGTCTATGATCCGAACCCAAGAACGGCTCATGGAAAATCTGAGTTTTGGGGCGTCGCTGTAGCCAAGCCGCGTTGGCTAATCCTCGATCAAGTCGCTCGCAGATGTATGCATCCCTTGGTTGATTGTTCGCCCAAGTAAACGGGTACCCATGGTAATTCAGGTCCATTAGACCAGCATCACTTATCATTTTATTGAAATCATCCATTCTTGCTTGGTCCTTCGGATTCTCGCCAAATTTTTCATATTGGAACCGGATATCATTGAAATCGCCAATGCCAACCCAGGGTGCTACTCTTCTCCTTGCAATTCGACGCATAGTATCCCAGTTTTTCCTCCTTTCATCGGGACGGGGGTGACCATAAACACAAGTAAGGTAGTGAACGTCACTAGAAGCTACGTGCTGAACCGTGCAATCGATGAAGTTTTTTGAACGATATAATATAGAAACATCGTAGCTTGACTCCCACCACAGGGCTAGGCCCCCCGACCTACCCAATGGGTCTACATAAGCTGCATTAGGGTAATGAATTTTCCTTCGCACCTTTTCACAGAACTCCGACATGTTTTTTGTTTCCATTAGGAAGATGATCGCCGGCTTATACCTCCTAATGAGGTCCTGGAGATGTGGAACCGTCAGGTCGGGCCCGAGTCCCTGACAGTTCCATGACAGTGTACTCATGGATCTCTTGTGGCTGTTTCGGGACAACCACCAGAACCCGTCAATGAGTTAGATTCCGCAACATTCAAATTCAACTGAGGTCCAATATAGATACCTCCACTTCGTCTCCGACGTCCCCTTCCCCTTCCCGAGCTTGAGGAAGGACGCCCTCTATTCTTGCCCCTGACTGAGGCAGTTTGGCTCACTTTTTTGTCTTTTCCAGGATTACACGGTTTGATACGTTTCGTGCACGTGCCTTCTTCATCGTCCTCGATCTCCTTTCTCTTCTTTATTGAGAGTCTATTGACTATAGGGCTTAAACCAGTGGAAGGTAGGGGAATGATTTGATCATGAGTTGGTGAGTTCAGCTCGACTGGTAGCTCGATGATGGGTCGTGGTGGGGGTTGAGGATGGGCTATGGTTTGGAAGGTAAGGAAGGGGTGTATGGTATGGGTTATGATGTGGGGGGGTCTGAATTGGGAACGAAGGAGGGGCTTGAGCAATATGGATTTGTTGCCACTGGGATGAGGTTCTTATCTCACTAGGGATTATGGTCTCTAGGGGTAGGGTATCATGGGGTCTAAGCACGGGTGTACTTGGTAGATTAGGTTCAGATGGGGTAATGGGAGAGAGTTGGTTGCTTAAGTGTTTGGCTAGGGGCTGGTCTGCAACAACATTAGTACCAATAACACTACCAACTTCAACAATAGGCATAGGTTCACTTGCTTGGGTGGGGGGATTTTGCATGGCCACCTTCTCACCAACTATAGTCTCCAATAGGGTATCTGGACGTTCTTTGGATTTTGAGGACTGCTGTTGCATCATGCTCTTCCATTGCTTGAGCTTATCATCTGGTTTCTCTTCAGCAACCGGTCGCCCTAAGACCGTGGCCTTCTTGTTTATGAACTTGGGTCGAGTTCCGATTAGCCAGGGTCCGTACATAGGTTTTCCCTCCGTGGTGGCCGACTGAGCTACGTCTTCTTTGCATTGCGAGATAGAGTGACCAAGGCGGCCACATCCATAACACAATCCAAGAAGTCGTTCATACTAGATGTTTGCCCATCTATCTGTTCCCTGATCATCTGTCCACCAGAAGCCGGCCAATAGAGGGGTGTTGGCATTGAGCATCACCTTCATCCTTATAAAACCCCGCATTATCCCATTCTCCCCGTTTATCGGTTCCACGTCAATAAAATCACCTAAGTAGCCTGCAATGAGCTTGGCGTTTGCTTCATTCACCTGCCTTGGTTCCAGTCCGTGAATCTGAATCCAAATTTGGATGTTATTGAAATTTATGTCAGCCAACTTTGTTCTATCATCCCACCTTTGGAGGCTCAAGCAATGACCTTGAATCGCCCAAGGCCCTTGATCAAGAATAATTTCCTTCGACTTTGCATCTTTAAATTCAAACGACATAAGTTGCTCATCGATATCGTTTATCCTAATACCCTAGTGTTTAGCCCACGCCAGCTTTAATACACTATGTACCACAACATTCTTAATCAATTTGTCTGAGAATACCTTGCCAACATATCTATCTGAACTTCCATCCTTACTATCTTTAGCAAGCGTGATCCGTGGAGGCCCCGTGCGAGACTGACCATTGGTACTGGGAGAGATGTCCATCGGATGATAGGCAAAGAGTCGTCACAATGGTCGCACCCACCTGCACAACAAGCAAATAGACAACTTAGGGTTTTTGTTGTGAATTACGAATAACCGTTGGAGCTTTATGAAATCGCCCCCAGATCCCTCCAAGGACGAGATGAGCACCGACAACAGATTCCACTGACTCTGTTGCGATTGACTGTAACTAGAGATCAGCCCTAGATCGATGTAGTACCCGCCAGGCGGTGAATTAGCCCTCACGACGGCCGAGGAACTTCTCTGCCCTAGGAGAGCGATACTTTTATAAATTGCCATCACTTAAAATTAACTTCGTTGTTTTATTAAATTAAACAACAATTATTCAATCGCCATCACTTCTGATCGAAGTTTCTTAACAATAAAAAATATACCTATAACGATTAGGCATATTCATGAATATTTTATGCATTTAGGTAAGTAGAATACTCATTTTAGATTGGTAGGACATAAAGATCGTCTTCATTTTTTGTTGTTAAAAGATTGACTTTTGGAAGGTGGCATGTATTATTCATATATATATATAATATTATATATATAATATTTATTATATATATATATATATATATATATATATATATATATATATATATATATATATATAATGGTGATATTATAACTATGAGTATGATATACCCATATTCATAACCACTATGGGTACAAAAATCATCACCATAACTGTACGGAACCATAATAGTGTGGCTAATCATAGTGACAAATGGTGCGGAAAATCATGATTATTTAATTTTCATCACACTATTGTCGGCCTTAAGAGTTTCCACAATGCATAACCCTGACTAATATCCCACTTTCTGCCACATCAACGCCTATTAATCAACATATAATCAAAAGTAAATGTGTCTGAGAGTTGTCTATCACTCTATTGGTATCTACATTTTTCAACCCCATCTATTAATTATACATGTTTTTACTATATCAAAAAATATTAATCATACCATTCGCACTAGGCTCTAGTGGCTGTCCCGAAAAAGCCACACGAGGGCCATGAGTCTACTTTCTTAGAATTGTCAAGTATTTGGATCCTACTTTGGTTCAAGACCGAATCGGTTCATAACCGAACCGGAATCGAATTTTAGGTTCAGCCGGTTCTATGTATCTGACAAGATCCAAAACAGATTTTAGGTCTTGGAACCGAACCATGGAATAACCGGTTCCGAACCTTAAAAAAAACGGAAATTCAAATTACACACCGTAATAACAATTCATAAACTTTCAAAATACAAAACATAAAGATAACCAATCGCTTCAATATAGATAGTATCGAATCTAAATTCCAAACAGTCTGATAATATAAGTCGAAATATTTAAAGCATAAATCTTGAGACTTTAAACGATGTCGAGAGGCGATAAGCGTAGCTCAAACTTCAACAGTACAGCAAATTTATAAACGAAAAAATAAATAAAAACAATTAGCATAATGAAGTCAGTTAATCGTGAATAAAACATAACCGACTTGAGTTTTTTCTTTGCCAAAATTGACTTGATTTCAATACGGAACAAAATTAGGGTTCAGTTCTGCACCGAACAGGGTTCAATTCAGTACCATTTCAGTGCACAACTGAACCCTAGTTCTACACTGAGCTGAACCCTGTACAATGCAGAATTGGGTTTCAGGTCTGCACCAAACTGAATCTAGTTCAATGCAGGATTTAGTTCAGTTCTACAGCAAACTGAACATAGTTTAGTGCAGAACCGGGGTTCAGTTCTGCACCAAACTGAACCTAGTTCAGTGCAAAATTGTAGT
Organism: Clarkia xantiana subsp. parviflora; assembly: GCA_036873135.1. Classification (NCBI taxonomy): domain Eukaryota; kingdom Viridiplantae; phylum Streptophyta; class Magnoliopsida; order Myrtales; family Onagraceae; genus Clarkia; species Clarkia xantiana. The sequence goes on from JAPTYO010000001.1 coordinate 19,277,099, forward strand.
TTAATATGGAGAACTGAATTTTTTTTTAGTTCTCCACAACTGAACAGAGCTCCGTCGAACATTTATCAAGTCGAATTCATAATAAAAAATTCATCCAATAATCGTTGCCAGAGGTTCAGAGCGAGACATGCATTATTAAATTTGTATCAGATGAATGACACTGATTGATTCAAGCTCATTCAACGTCTAAATACTGTAGCTATCTAAGACAAAAAGAAATGGTTAAACAAGAAAGCCATGCAAACTCATTGTCCTTTGTAGGGCTGGGTAGAACGGAACCGGCCGTTGGCGAAGGATGGAGGTCCGGCGGGTGGAGGTACGACGGGTGTTGAACGGTGGTGGAGATAGGATGGAGGTCTGGGAGCAGCTGTTTTTGTGGCATAAATTGTAGTGTAAAAGATTAGTGTTTTTTTAAGTAATTATTTTTAAATGAGAACCGGTTTTAAACCTATTTTGATTCGAGAACCGGTCCTAATATTTATCTCCAGAACCAAACAATATGAGAACCGGTTCGGTCAGAACCAGTTCATTTGTGATTCGGTTCATTCGAACTGGTTTTTCTGTCCAGCCCTATCTCCAGGGAAATATAAGTAGATAATAATCTTCCTTATGGAAATAAAAAAATAAATTGGAAGTGTGTGAAAGGGCGCGTTAGTAATTAAGAAGAGACCGATGTGAGTATGTTGAGCCCGATCTCGGAAGGGCTAGCACAGTGGTGGACAAATGAGGTGGGACCGGTGATTATACATAAATCCATAAAAACATCTTGGATTGTAATGAGGCGAAGGGAGAGATTTGGTTTTTATTATGCGTTGATGGAACACAAACCTTACTACTAGGCTGGAAAAATGGGAGAGAATAATGAGAATCTCGAGAGGTCGTACGGGTCTGTGGGTTGCATGGGCGACTTTAACGACATCCGAAACCAAAGTGAGAAGCAAGTAGGCCAGAGAAAAGACCAATTTCGAATCGATGCTTTAAATAGAATGATAGATGAAGCGGGCCTTATGGACTTACACTTTCAAGGGCAGTCTTTTACGTGGTCGAAAATCATCGTAACGGGATCCTAATGAGGGAAAGTCTTGACCGGGGATTGATAAACCTGGTTTGGCTGAACTACTATCCTAAAATGTAAGTATTTCACGAGCCGGCAATAGGATCTGAACATAGCCCAACCATAATTGTTCCGACGAACGAGGATAGGCATGGCCCAAGACTATTTCGATTCGAAGAAATGTGGACGGAGTATAGCGAGTGTGCCTCCGTTGATTAAATCAGTATGGGAGAAAGAAACTTATCTGGGACCTGCGAGGCACGAACATATAGTTGGTCATAAATTGGGCAAGTGTAAAAGAAGGTTAATTCACTGGAGCTATGATGAAGGAAGTCTATCCACATCTAAAGGACTTGCAAAGTGTTTCCCCAACCTCAGACGAAGGGAATGAAGAGAAAGAACTAAAACAGAAGCTAAACGAAACTCGAGTGGTTGATTTATGGTGACCGAAACTCAAAAATTTTCACATGACCACAGTCGATAGAAGACGAAGGATCACAATCCTCAAACTTAATGCGGAGGATGGTACAGAATGGACCAAAGAAGAGGAGATGAATAGATAGCTTATTCAATTTTTTCGAAAGCTAGTAACGGCTTCAGGAGATTGAACTTGGGCGGGGGTACTGATGTGGTGCCTCAGTTGGTAACAGAGACAATCAATAACTAGCTTACAAGAGAAGTAACATTGGAAGAAGTTAGGCTAGGTACTTTCCAGTTGGGCGGATCGAGAGCTCCGTGTCCAGATAGTTTTCCTGGCCAATTTTTTCAACGGTATTGGTACGTCGTGGGCAAATATGTTTTCACTATGGTCTGAGTCTTCCTAAATACAGGCATACTCCCTACCTATCTTGGGCGCGCATTCATTCCAAAGGTTCCGAGCCGGTGTTTTCCTAGCCAATTTAGACCTATTAGCCTCTGCTCTTTTGTTCACAAACTTATCTCAAAAGTGTTGGCGAATCGGTTTAAACCGATTTTGTCAGATATGATTACACCGTTTCAGAGTGCCTTTGTTGCAGGGTTTCTAATTCAAGACAATATCATAATAGCGAATGAGGCATTCCACCTCTTGAGAAATAGGGGATCAACTCGTCGGGAAGATTGTGTGGTGAAGGTGGACATACAAAAAGCTTAAGATCAGATAGAATAGGTCTTCCTTGGAGATGTCATGAGGAGGATGCGGTTTAGCGAGAGATTGGTGTGTTGGATACTCTTGTGTATATCAACTCTTGTGTATATCAACGGTCTCATACCAAATAATGATCAATGTTAAGAGATCCGCTTCATTTCGGCCGACTAAGGGGACTACTGCAAGGAGATCCATTGTCTGCCTATCTTTTCATTCTAGTGGTGGATGTACTATCAAGATTGGCGACTGCAACGGTCAATCAAGGAGTCCTTAAAGGAATTCATATGAAGCGGACGTGCCTAGCTATTCACCACTTATTCTTTGCGGATGACTCGTTATTCTTCATCAATGCAACAGGGGGGGGGTAAATGTGGGTAAATCAAATATCTTTTTTGGTTCTAATGTGTGTGATAGAATTTGTGTAGAAGTGGAAGGAATTTTCAGCATCAAGGCGGTGGCTAACCCCGGAAAATACATGGGTTAGCCAACGATTTGGGGATATCAAAAAATGAAGCTCTCGGGTTCCTTAAAGAGCGCACAGTGTCGAAAGTAAATTGTTGGAAGTTTTTACTTTTGAACAATGCGGGAATATAAGTTCTAATTAGGTCCGTCATTACCATCTATCCCTACTTACACAATGAGCATATTTCTACCACCGCACACTTGGTGTGTGGAAGTAAACTCAATATTAACTCGTTTTTTTGTGGGGACAACGGAAGGGTGAACGGAAGTTACAATGGAGAAGTTGGACAGCAGTCACGAAACTTAAGAGTTGTGGTGGTCTAGGCTTTAAAGAGCTATAAATTTTCAATATTGCTCTTCTCACCAAGATGTCGTGGCGGCTTCAGTAAAACTCGAATGCTTTTTGGGCACAAATCCTTAAGGGGCTCTATTTTCCGACTAATAATTTTCGGGTAGCCACAAAGGGTATGAGGGCATCTTGGGCGTGGACTAGCTTATTAGCTGGACGGATAGTGGATTATGGGAGATCGGGAATGGACTGAGCGTTAATATCTAAGAAGACAAAACCTGGGTCCCAGGATTGCCGAGATTCAGACTTCTGATGACTAACCTTCTAGATGATTACTAAGTTAGAAGACCAGTTGCTGACTCATCTCAAGGATCCCTCTTCTGATTGAGCCAACGCAAGACTAGCTAATTTGGGCACACAACAGAACGGGGGAGGTTACAGTAAATCAGTATACCGTCATATTACAAGCCAAAATGCGGAAGGGGACGTGCTGGTTCAACCGAAAGAGGAAGGGCTATCTAAGCTGAAATGGAAAGATTTCTGGTCAATGAGTACGATACCCAAGGTGCGTGCCTTTCTTCAGAGATTGTAGGCCAATGTTATCCCTGTTCATGCTAATTGTTGTTTGCAACAGAATTGTTTTGTTTGCAAGTGAATCATAGTTATGTTAACACATGAACTGTTGTGTTTGCAAGTGAAGGACATCAGCAGAATTATTAACGAAGAATAGAGCAGCTATGCAGGAAAATATATCTTGATATTCATTCAAATGCAGACCTAATGATTTATACAAGATATTCTTAACTAGAATCCATAAGATTACGCTAACCACTAAACCATAAAAAAAACACTAACGCCACTAACATCACTATACCAAAATATGGATTTAAATCAAATTAGTACCTGGTTAACAGCCTAAAACGAATTGGTACCTCCACTAAATTTTATTGCTTTTTGGTACCCGAGTTATCCTGGGTGTTGCACCGCTAGAATTTCTGGTTAAAACTAACAGAATCCCATTTTTGGCGCATGAAAAGACCAAAATACCATTTTTGCATAATAGCTACATAATAGCAACTCAAAACTTTGGAACCCAATATCTCACTCATTTCTTCATCTTTTTGGACGATTTTTTTTTTGAAACCGCATAACTTTTCGAGATCTATGCAACCCAAATAGCGTAAAGTGATTTTCCCAGTTTTTTTTCAATAAAAATCGTTTTCGATGTTAATTCATTCTTTTTCGTATCAAACTCCGCCGCATTCTAACACTTATCACCCTTGATCACCCACTTTTTTTACTAATTGGATTCCAATACTACAATCAAACTGTTGCTCTTGGATTCCAACACTTCTGTTTAAGAACCAAATTGATGTTATACCTTTCATCCAAAAGAAAACCAAAAATGAAAGTCTGTCGAATTAATTGTTATGCAATCTATAACTTACTGGAATTTTTATTGATGTCTCCAATAAAATATACTGGTGTGTCTCTAAATCAATAAACGTCACTGCAAGAGAACATATGGATTTTAGATAAATAAAGATGTTTCATACTTGAAGTAGAACAATAGGAAAGGTACTGTTAAGGGTATTGGAAGAACTTTTAGAATAGACACCAAGAAGATTTAGTTTATTTTCCTATTTAATCAACATGTAGAAATTGATACTCTCAGTATCATGACGGATGACCATAAAGTGAGAAAATAAGATGAACTGGCATTAACATAACCACACAAAGAATTTTTACCATTATGTGACTATAGACAACCTGTAAATTTTCTTTCAAGTTATTGCTAGAAACTGCTTCCATTTGCAATTTTATACTGGACCATGTCAAGCTTTTAAAATTGAAGACCTGCAGCACTGGTCAGTTTTTCAGCATGTCCACAAAATATATAAACAAAAAATTGGTAGCATATCATGATAAGATCCATATGTTCTATTGCAATGACGTTTATTGATTTAGAGACACACCATATAGTTTATTGGAGATATCAAGAAAAATTCTAGTAAGTTATATATTGCATAATAATTAATTCGACAGACTTTCATTTTTTTGTTTTTTATTGGATGAAATGTATAATATCAATTTGGTTCTTAAAAAAAAGTGTTGGAATCCAAGAACAACGGTTTGATTGTAGTATTGGAATCCAATTAGTAAAAAAAGTGGGTGATCAAGGGTGATAAGTGTTAGAATGCGGTGGAGTTTGATACAAAAAAGAATGAATTAACATGGAAAGCGGTGTTTATTGGAAAAAAAAAAAACTGGGCAAATCACTTTACGGCTTTTTGGGTTGCATAGGTCTCGAAAAGTTATGCGGTTTCAAAAAAAAAATCGTCCAAAAAGGTGAAGAAATGAGTGAGATATCGGGTTCCAAAGATTTGAGTTGCTATTATGTAGTTATTATGCAAAAAGGGTATTTTGGTCTTTTCATGCGCCAAATATGGGATTCTGTTAGTTTTAACCAGAAATTCTAACGGTGCAACACCCAAGATAACTCGGGTACCAAAAAGCAACAAGATTTAGCGGAGTTACCGATTCGTTTTGGGATGTTAACATAGGTACCAATTTTGATTTAAATCCCACCAAAATATCAGCTAATCTAAAAATATTAAAGATTGACTTATTCCTCAAGCTTCAGTTATAAGACTGACTTGATCGTTAATTTTCAAAAAAACATAAACAGAAACCTAAGGACTAAACTAAGCATTTGATTTTAATCAACAAATTCCTCCTAAAACCAGATGCTACCAATGCCCAAACTCTCTCTAAGGTACTCAAATCGAGCAGCTTGAAAGGACTTGGTGAAAATATCAGCCACTTGTGCTTCTGTCTTGCAGTAAACCAGCTGCAATTCTTCATCCTTTTGAGCTTCTCTTAGGAAATAGTACTTGACCTTGAAATACTACGTTCTTCCATGAAATACTGGATTTTGTGAGATGGCAATGGCTGCTTGATTATCCACAAAAATCTCAGTACTCTCCTCCTGAACTTCTTCAAGATCCTGCAGAAGTTTCCTTAACCAAATGGCTTGTTTAGCTGCATTTGAAGCTGCTATGAACTCAGCATCAGCAGTTGGTAGGGCTACTACTTCTTGCTTCCTTGAGCTCCATGAGAAACTACCAGAACCAAGGGAAAACAATACCCAGAAGTGCTCTTCGCATCATCTTCTGATCCTGCCCAATCACTATCTGAGTAGCCAAACAATTTGAGCTGTGAACTATGCCCAAATTTGATACCCAATGACTGAATACCCTTTAAGTATCTCACCACTCGCTTTTCTGCAACCATATGTAATTCACAAGGACAATTAAGGAACCTAGATAGTACACTTACAGGATACATGATGTCAGGGCGTGTGGCTGTCAAATACATGAGACAACCAACGAGCCTCCTATAGAGCTTCTCATCTGCTGAGATGGTGTCATCCTCCTTCTGCAGCTTGGATTTAAGCACCATGGGAGTGCTTACTTCTTTGTAGTTTTCAAAATTGAATCTCTTGAGAATCTCCTTGAGATACTTTCTCTGACAGATAAAGACAACATTTTGTCTTTGTTTGACTTCAATGCCTAAGAAGTATGACATTTCTCCTAAGTCGGACATCTCATAAAGTATGACATTCAATGCCTAAGAAGTCGGACATTTCTCCTAAGTCGAATTAACACCTAAGTAAATTAATTGGTCTGCGATAAAAAATTTGAGTTCAGGGGTTCTATTACGAATTAAAAAAAAATCTAATCACGCCCTTTCGGTACCTAATTAATATATTTTCCAATTTTAAATTTTAAACATGCATTATGTCGAACTATCCTAATGATATCAAAAATAACCTTCATACACGAACTATTATTAACCACCAATTTACGCCTAAAAAAAACTATTAAGCATCTAATACTCCTAATCGAGATGAAATCTAAACAAAACTAAACATGCTCAAAATCACGATATAATTTAATAATTGCATGTAATACGTATATACAAATCATGCTATCTAATTAACTTACATTTAAACTACCTAATTATCATGATATAATAATTATAATAATAACAAATAAAAAATAAAACTAATTAAATAATATCAAATATAATAATAATAATAATAATAACTAATTACTAATTAAACAATAATAATAATAATATTTATTTAAAAAAAACGAATATACCAGTCACTGCTCGAAGAAGGACTGCAGCAGCAAATCCCGGCAGCTGACGACCACGGGCAACCGACGACGGTGACGACAGCAACAGCTCCGGCAGTGTCAACGGTGGCTCCGGCGTGACGGTCAGGCGAGCTTCAGCGAAGGCGGGCGGAGCTGCTGTGTGGGGCGGAGGACGGATCCCTCTGGCGGGCTAACAACGGGGCTGGTTGCGGACAGCTGAACGACCAACTCCGGTGGTCGGAGGGTCCGGCGGGCTGGGCAGCGTAAATCCGGTCGCGGGTGGCGGTCAGGGTAGCTCCGGAACGGCGATACCACTGTAGGTCCGGCGGTGAAGAAATTCACGGGTGAGAGAGAGAGGTTGGAGAGAGGGATATTTTTGCTTTGCACGAAAATTGAAAAAAAAAAAAAAAAAAAAAAAAAAACTAGTATTTTTATTGCTGTCTAGGTTTCTTTGTGTTTTACATTGATGCTAGGTACCCTTTTATAGTTAAATTAGGTCTCAATATTAGGAAAACATATTTACCTAAATATACACATTAATTATTCCGAAAATTACATATATATATATATATATTTATGAATATTGCCATAAATATATAATATATATTTCCTGAATATTACATGATATTTAATGCATATATACTATCATAATTTAAGCTAAACCTATTTTTAGCAACCCTGTGACCTTCTATGTCCAGATACTTCATTTTTTAAATGCGTTACACATAACATTTTTAACGTGTTATATACGTGTCGTGCGTACCAAAATTAGGTGTTTACAGCTTGCCCCTCTTTGGACGGACTCCCATAAAATGCATTCGAGGAGGTTTGTCCAAAGACGAGTAAACACTAATTTTGGCTAGGAAGTATATCTTTTTCCGGGTCTTCAAGTCTCCAAGGTGGCCTTTGGCTTTATTGACGGACAGCGCTAAAGAAAAACCTCAAATGGTAGTGTGAAACATAGAGCCTCCAGCGGCGGTGCAATAAAGAAGAGCCTCCAGTGGCGGTGCAGCAAAGAAAAGCCTACAGTGGCGTGCGGTAATGAAAAGCCTCCAGTGGCGTACGGTAATGAAAAGCCTCCAGTGGCGTGCGGTAATGAAAAGCCTCCAGTGGCGTGCGGTAACCAAAAATCCCGAACGATGATGCCTGCAGTGGCGAGCGACAAGGAAAAGCCTTCAGTGGTGTGCAATAAAGTAAAGTCTTGATAGATGATGCCTCCAGTGGCGAGCGAAAACGAAAAGCCTCCAGTGGCGTTTGTCGGAGAAGAGCCTCTAGTGGCGTCCGTTGGAAAAGTGCTTCTAGTGGCGTATGTCGGAGAAGAGCCTCTAGCGGCGTCCGTTGGAGAAGAGCCTCTAGTGGCGTATGTAGGAGAAGAGTCTCTAGTGACGTCTGTTGGAGAAGAGCCTCTAGTGGCGTATGTCGGAGAAGAACCCCTAGTGGTTTGATGTCTTGAATGTCTCTCCCTAATGTTTGCCTAAGTTGTACATGACATGACAACTTAGCGGGAACTTTTTTCTCATATTCTTTCCTTTTGTCCTGATTGCACTTTATGAATTTTACAATCATGCCCCTCATTTCCTGATTTTGCCTAGGCCGCCCTTTCGGGTTTTCAACCTAGCGGAAGCAATATTTATTTGGTAGCCAATTAATGGGTGGTTGTGACCCTCACAATCGTTTGCCGCATTCTTCATTGCGAAAGCTCTTCTTTTCAGTAGTCAATTTCGGGTTGACTGTGGCCCGTTCTTCATCTTCCCGCCCTTACAGAATTCGCGGGATCACTCTTTATTTGTAGCCATTTTCCTCTAAGGGTGGCTGTGGCCCTTTAAAAATTCTTCCGCTCTCATAAGTTGCGGAATCACTCATTGTGTATAGTCGTTTTAGGGGTGGCTGTGGCCCTAGGAAACATTTGAAAATTTCAGGTAAGTAGCTCAGGATGCGTTATGAAACGTGTCGTCGTCGCTACTTAGGGCCCTGATCAGCTGGAGTGGGTGTACGAGTGCATGATTGACCGGAGTGGATTGATACTAGACGGTCACCAGTCATCGCTCTAAATGATTGATCAGGTTATTAACTTAAAGTAAGATAACATTTAGTACCAGTCTGCACATGACAGCAACTTCAAAAGAGAGATACTAAAGAACATATATGGAGGTCTCAACACAAACATTCACTATTATCTAAGGAGAAATCACACATAACGCTTTGTTAGACCACCAATAAATCTCAACTTTTTAGATTAAGGAGGATTATTCCCAAAGTTAAGGTAGTGATTATATTTGATGTTTTTGTTTAATGCTTGCATTTTCTGAAATATAGATAACTAGGCTCTCTCTTCCTATAATAGTTTTCATCTTTCTATTGAAGGAGCTTCATCAGCAGCTTCATTGTCTGTCATCACAAATTGCTTCACTGCATCAACACCCTTGATAAAATTGTTTCTAGTTTCATTGGATTATCTTGCACAAACACCCAAACAATACTTCTAAATACTGATCCATTTTTTTCTCATTAGTTGATCACTAAAAGTGTGCTATTTTTTAGGCATCAGAAAGGCATTACTCAGGTGCAAGTTAGGTGGACACACAAATATATAGGAAGAAATTGCATGCACTACTAAAATTAGAAACAAAAGTTACTCCACCAACTTTAGTAGAGCACAGTATATATATAATAATGGTACCAATGGAAAATTATTACTAGTACTTAATGAATTTATTTATCAAACTGCAAAAAAGTTGATCAAATTGCTACTGCAAAAAGCATACTATGCTACCCACTCGAGTCTAAAACATATATAATGATCAACTGTTAGAGTAGACAAGTGCTTCAACATCATACTCCAGTCATCAATGTATATGTTTCCACTTGGTCCTTTGATATATTCAATCCAGTGTTGTCAAAGGCGAGCGCCTCTGCGCCTGAGGCGCTCGCCTGAGGCGAAATCCAGCCTCCCTGCCTCAGACCTATCTGGGGCGGCTGCCTTCCCTGAGGCGCTCGCCTCATAGCGCTTCAGCCATGAGGCGTTGAGGCATCGAGGCGCTCGCCTCCGTCGCCTTGATGAGTTTTAGGTATTAATTTGAACATTAAGGGCGGATTTGGACAGAGATGCCATAGAATGGCCATGGAAGAAGAAGAAGAAGCAGACTCTTAGAAGTTGGAAGAACACTGTTAGAAGAAAGAAGCAAAGTTACGACTGCTAGACCATGTTTTATGGTGGCTGCAGCAGTGCAGCTAGGGTTTTTAATATAATAAATTTAAAAAATTGCAAAAAGGTCCCTAGGTTTAAGGTGGCTGCCAGCTGGTATAAGAGAGAGAGTTAGGGTTTTTAGTTAAAAGTTTTAAAAAAGGGTCAATAACCTGGGAGAGGTCTGAAGTTTGGCCCTTGTTAATTTGAGAGGTCTGAAGATTGAAATGGTGATAACTGAGGTCTGAAGTTTGGACTTTGTGATTTTTAGGTTTTCCGTCCAAATTTTCTGTCAAATTTAACAGAACCGTGTGAAATGTAAAAAATACCCTTTTGTAATATTTGAATTAATAAAAAGTTTAATTAATATAAAGATGAAATGACAAAAATACCCCTGTCCATAATTTAAACCTAACCCAACTCCGACCACAACTACGGCTCCGGCCGGCCACCACCCTCTCCGGCGACCACCACTCTCTCCGGCGACCACCACCCTCTCCGGTCGGCCACCACCCTCTCCGACGACCGCCACCACGGCCCAAATTGGGCCCAAATCGGAGAGGCTGGTGGCCGGAGAGGGTGGTGGCGGTCGTCGGAGAGGGTGGTGGCCGGCCGGAGAGGGTGGTGGTCGCCGGAGAGAGTGGTAGTCGCCGGAGTTGGGTAGTGGCCGGCCGGAGCCGTGGTGGTGGCTGGAGTTGGGTGGTAGCCTTAAGGGCATTTTCGTCTTTTCATTCAATCATGTGATATGCAAGAAGGGTATTTTTGGAATTTTTTTTTATTTCTGGTCACATGCAATGCACATGACCAACTTCCGTCAGTTTTAACGGAAAAAACTAACGGAGACCTCTATTATCTACAAGTCGAAACTTCAGACCTTTGTTATCACCATTTCAAACTTCAGACCTCTCAAATTCACAAGGGTCAAACTTCAGACCTCTCCCAGGTTATTGACCCTTTAAAAAATTGTAAAAAGGTCCCTAGACTTGTAATAGTGATTTAAATAGTTCTCAAACTTGCTGTTTCATTTATAATGTAACCCATATTAGTAGTTTTTAGGACTTAAAAGTTTAGAATAAAGAAGAAACATAAAAAAAAATAAAAATGTCCTAATTTTCTTAAGTATTATATATTGTATTTGTATAGATGTTATAGTTCTCTCAAGTAGGTCGCCTTTTTCAATGAGGCGAGCGCCTCGTTTTCGCCTCAAATTTGAGGCGATATTTGGCCTCGTCGCCTCATGTCGCCTTTCGCATTTGACAACATTGATTCAATCTTGACCTCTTTAAGTTGATGATGCCTCCAACATTTGAAAATACGATTATAACAAACCAAACAACTCTCTTCATTCCCTTTGTCGCCAAGAGCCTCACACACAAACTGCCAAGTAAAGCAAAACACTGCACTAATTATTACTTACTTCTTCTTGTCCTAAATTAATGGTTGATTCTTGAACCTTATTATATATTTTCACAATGGTAAGTAAACAACATATACTCAATCAAGTGATCAGTGTTTACTCATGTATAATAATTAAGAAAGAATAATATGTACGTACCTTGAGGAAATCATGATTTTTATCACCAACCAAGGATACTTGTAGAGTTGTTGGATGCAGAGTTGAAAAGAAACGATTTAAAATCACCCAATAACTTTGAGATGGTGCCGCAATGGCTTAACTTAAGTTGTCTATTTTGCATGCTGGTAAATGCTGTGTTGGAGTCATCTCATTTGCTTCAAACCTCTCCCTTTTCTGAAAGACAAAATTTAAAGTTAGGAGGAGGATCATAGTAAATGAATATGTTCAAAATATACAGTAAGGTACAGTAGGAGGGATTAGTATAGGTACCCAAGTAAATTTGCAGGATAGAGATGTATGATTGTGGATTGAATTAATGCTGCTCATCATTTCCCTTATCTTACGGAACCAATAAGGAAAAATATGCATCTCGCTACTACCTCTCAACACTACTTGGACACGTCCCGGACAGTTGTAATTTTCAACCAATATGACAGGGAATTTCTTAGGGGATATAGTCTCGCATGAGAAATGGGTGTCTTTGTGACAAGACATATGAACACGTTCGATATTACTGTTGAAAAGGTGGCTAAATTTTAGCTCTACTTTGTGCAGCATTGTGTGATTATCAAGGATCAACTTAATTAAACTGCAATCATGAAGCTCTAAGCTTTCTAGTTGGGGAAAGCTTGAAATAAATCCATGACATTGCTCTTCGGTGATACCCATATCCCTTGCCAATTTCAAGTACTTGAGATTGCAACTGTCAACATGGACACTAGCTGTATAATATCTTTGCATATATATGTCGGATCTGATAAGAGGAACAAGACCAGAGAGGCAAAGAGTTTCAAGACTGGGTGCTTGAATTTTGACTTTGGAGATTTCGATTATTCTCGGCTGGTGGCCATAACCATAAGATATGACATGTTCAACATCAGGGTATCTACTTATGGCTATCATCTTGAGGTGACGGAGTCCAGAAATGTTGATTTCATCCAAATATTCAGAGTCGATGCTTAGCTTCTCAATGGCCGGGCACGCTTTGATTAGCCTTTGAAATACAAGGTCATTGTTTATGGACGGGACCTGGAATATTTCAAGTGATCGAAGAGAAGCCAAACAGTAGTAGATATTATTATTATTAATGGGAGGAAGACAAACTTGGTGGCCAAGCGACAAAGATTTCAAAAGACCGGATGACATGACACGTGTCGGGATAGTATATTCCCTATGAGGATGATGGGAAACCTTGAATCGCAAATCTAGATCATGGACGTAGTTGTCCAGTGCAATATTGATCCACCTATCGAGTAGTACTGCAATAGCATATACATTAGGGTTAAAGGTCATTTTGGTACCACATATTTATAAAAATTACACTGTTCATACCACTAGTATTTTTTCGTACCGAATTGGTATCATATGTTTCCAAACCTTACTGTTTTGGTACCTCCGTTAGGGTTCCGTCAAAAACGGCCGTTAAATGGCATGTGCCATGCACGTGACCAGCCAAAAACTTTCAATTTTGTTACAATTTAGTCCATCTAATACATCCCTAACTTTTATTTTGTTCAATTTAGTCCTAAAACTTCAAAATCAAACCATTTCCCCAAATTGACCTAGCCGGACCTAGCCATGGGCTAGGTCCGACCATGGATCGGGGTCACCGGACCCAGGGGACCCTGACCCAGGGTCGGACCTTGCCCTAAGCTAGGTCCGGCTAGGTCAATTGGACCTAGCCCCAATTTAACTCAATTGGGGCTAGGTCCCAATTGACCTAGCCGGACCTAGTCTAGGGCTAGGTCCGACCCTAGGTCGGGGTCGCCTGGGTCCGGCGACCATGACCCAGCGTCGGACCTAGCCCTAGGCTAAGTCCGGCTAGGTCAATTTGGGAAAATGTTTGGTTTTGAAGTTTTAGGACTAAATTGAACAAAATAAAAGTTAGGGATGTATTAGATGGACTAAATTGTAACAAAATTGAAAGTTTTGGGCTGGTCACGTGCATGGCACATGCCATTTAACGGCTGTTTTTGACAGAACCCTAACGGAGGTACCAAAACAGTAAGGTTTGGAAACATATGGTACCAATTCGGTACGAAAAAATACTAGTCGTATGAACAGTGTAATTTTTGCAAACATGTGGTACCAAAATGACCTTTAACCCTATACATTATCATCAAGTGCAGCATAACGAACAGGTACTTGTAAATTGAGATGTAACCTCAGCTTCTGTATGGGTGTGTCCCGACACCTAGTCATTACATTGTCTGCAAATGTGAAGAAATCGTTGCTTTTCTCAGCACTGTTATATGAGACTGTTTGGCATAAATCAATAATCTCGTATGAACAACAGGCTTGTAGCCATCCTTTGGACACCAGACCCAGAATCGTTATTTCTTTGGTGGATATGCCGCCCGGAACCAACGAGAGTATGTGATGTATGACATGCTGGGGTAATTCACCGCTGATGACCATTGTAATTTGTAGGGGTTTATCTGTTCAAACATATATATATATATAACCAACCAAATCATCACTTCAGTGGAGTGTGTGGCTATTTGATTAGGGTTAGATGTTACGCATAATACCAATTTGAAGAAGAAGGCGTGATTTCAGATGCTATTTTTAGGTATTATAATAACAACTTGCCTCACTTTTCTTTTTTTCTTTTTTTTTTGGTAGATTCTCTATTTAATTAGTTTAGATTTGGATAGATATCATCAATATAAATAAATAGTTAATAATATAGAATGGTACCGTAATAATTTTTATGTAATTTAACTGTATCGTTGATGAAAAAAAAATCGTTCGATTTGTTTTGCGAATATGAATTATTATTCATCCGCTACTCTTTTATCAATTTCTCTGTTAACCATCATAAGTAAATCTGATTTGACGATGTGTTTGATGTAAATTGAAAATATATAGAAATAAAGGAAAATATATGATATAATTTGTTTTTTTTTTTTTAAATCATAAAGTTTAAACTTAAACTATATTATGAATAAAGTTGAAATATATTCTTATGATGCTTTCCGTAAGTCTTCTCCATCACCACCATTTTCTTTTGCAATACTTTGTAGGGTTTATGAGTTCATGTTATGTCAAACAAATAATACATGACCAACCAAATTATCGCTTCAGTTTTAGATAGAAAAAAAAAAATATATATATATATATATATCACTTCAGAGGAGTGAGTGCCTATTTGATTAGGATTAGGCGTCACAGATAATATCAATTTGAAGATCTCGTTGTAAGTATATGGTGATGAGCGCCGTAATTGGTAGCACATAATACGTATAGTTTATCTAAAGAAATTAGGTAAATGTCACATTAGGTAATTGGGCTAGACCTGAATCCAAATTGACATGAGAGATCCAAATTATGGGCCTCCCCTATGCATGGCCGGCCGAAATACCTCCTAGTATGGACCTCGCTTCGGTCACGCAGCGGAATTGTCCCGCTTTCTATAAATCGTAAGGTCAGAAAGCGGTTATATGTGTCTTAAATTAATAAAATTAAATAAAAATGTATAATTACTTATTCTACAGGTTGCAGGTTTTTTTTATATATTTTCTTTTTTCACTTTTAGCTTCAGATGTTCATAACTTTCGTTTTATAAGACCAAATGATTCACGGTCAGTTGTGTTGCATTCGTTATTTTACGAGTTTCGATTCAAGACCCATATTGATATATTTATTATAATGTATTCAGCTCACAACTGTCTAACAAGTCACACGTGCCTAAGTTCTATTATTTTTTTAAAAAATGTACATGCTTAAATTATGTTTTTAACGCTAGGGCTGTAAACGAGTCGAGCCGAGTATCTGACAAGCTCGACTCGACTCGACTCATTTTACTCGATCTCGAACTCGACCGAGCCTTAATATTTTGAGCTCGAGCTCGACTCGGTGCCATACTCGACGAGTTCGAGCTCGACTCGATAAAGTTTAAAAAGAAAACAATTAATAATAAATGGTGTATTTTAGCTCGAACTCGACTCGATTAGGCTTTTGACTCGAGTTCGAACTCGACTTGAATAGGAAAAAGAAAAAAGCTCGATTAGGCTCGCGAGCCTCTCGAGTCGAGTACCAATGAGTTCGAACTCCACTCAGCTTTAGAAAAAGCTCGACTAAACTCGGAATTTAGCGAGTCGAATTCGAATATCGACTGAGCCGATCTCGAGCAGCTCACGAGTAGCTCGACTCGTTTACACCCCATACTTAACGTATTCAAATTTTACAACTCAATTAAAAATCGAGTGTTAACACATTAATCATTGTAACGTGTAGGGCTGTAAACGAGTCGAGTCGAGCTGAGTATCTGGCAAGCTCGACTCGACTAGACTCGTTGTACTCGAGCTCGACCTCGAACTCGACCGAACATAAATTTTTCAAACTCGAGCTTGACTAGGTGTCATACTCTACGAGCTCATTCTCGGCTCGACTTGACTCGCCAACTTTAAATTGTTCAATTAAATCATAAAATTGTGTATCTTAGATCGAGCTCGAACTCAGTTTGAATTGAATATATATATTATGCTAGTTAGATATATTATGTTATATATTAACTTTTGTTAAGTTGTATATATTATAAAGACTCTATATAAATATTTTGTCAAAGTAATGTAAATATAATATCAAATTAAATTTTTAATATAAATATTCTCACAAATATAATAATTATATGCAAATGTAATTTTGTATTAATTAGTCATGGTTTGATTTAAAAAATTAATATATGTAGTAATATTATTTATAATATAAACTCGGGTGTAGTTTATAATTTTGCGAAAACTAACATGTGTAATATAACTTATAATATAAAAAATAATGTAATTTATATTTAAAAAACAAATTAAATATAATTTTTATTTTTTAAGACATTTTATTATTTTGTCTTAAATAACCTTCTTGATAGGTTACAAGTTTAAATAATTAAATTATTTTCTAAGGTATTATAATAAACTTTCCTTTTTTATTTTAAATTACTATATTTAGTAGGTGTGACCATTCCGCAGCGGGATATAAGAATTTTCCCTCCTAGTATGGGCAAAGTGGACTTTTGTCCACTTTGCTCCTCCTATAAATACACGGGGTTAGAGAATTTTTAGGGTTAATCACTATTCCCCCATTAGAGTGTTTTAGAGAGAAAAACCTTCCACCCCACACCTAGGTTTCGGCCAAACCTACCTTCACCAAGGGTGTGCCAATTTTCTTTCCAAGCAAACACTCCAGAAATCTGTCCCCGTGCCAAGAATCGATCAGAGGCTTTGCTGTGGAGCTTGCACCGCGTAGGGCTTCTCTAATAAGAACCTCTACGGGTCTCGACCGGAGGATTGTGAACTCCCTCCTGAGAAGATCTTTGGTCTACGGATCATCTTAAAGGTATGTGCGAATCTTCCGCTGCATAATTTCGATTACTAGCATATATCTTGTTTTAAGTATCCGTAGTGATTACATCCCGTAATCTAACCGTCGTGTGATTTCAGATACTATTTTTAGGTATTAATAACAACTTGCTTTACTTTTTTTTCTCTATTTATATTAGATTTGGATAGATATCATCAATAATATATGGATAATAAGTTGAATGTACCTTAAATTTTAGGTTCTTTTAAGCAATAGTATCGTAATAATTTTTATATAACTTTTTATTAAAACAAATTGTTTTATTTGTTCTGCGAATTAGAATTTTTGTTCCTAGGTTAATCTTTATCATTTGTCTCGTTTAAACTATCAAGTAGCTCCGTGCTATAAATTGAAATATACAAAATAAAGAAAAATCTATAATATAAATATTTTGTTTAATTCTGCTAAACCCAAGGCTGACCAACGGGTAAAGCGTATTAGGTTCTCAAGAGAGAATCGAGCTCAAATCGCACGAGAAATACCTCCGAGGGTTTTAACTTTAACGTATATAATTAAAAATTACAGAAATAATTTTGTATTTATTAAAAATAAATTAAAATCATATTGTATCATCAAAACCTTCAGCATTCGCTTTTATAAAATGCTTATTTAATTATACTAGTTATTTTCAAGTTTGCGTTGCAATTGAACGAATGCAGATATCTCGCTCTAGTAAATGACAAGCTTCTCCCTAAAAAGGAAGCTTGTCATATGATGTGAAAGAGGAGATTTGAACCGTTTGAAATGATCATTAAAGACTCAGTTCTCTCGTGGATTTTCTCTCATCAGCTCCATCATCTGCCGAATTATACGTTAGTTGGTTTATCTACATCCTCTGACCTAAATCGTCATTCTTAGCTATCCACAGTTGTAGAACCTTCTCGGCATGTAAACCAAATATCAAATATTAGTGATGAAATAGTTAAAATTCGTTGAGACTTTACAAATAGCATGAAAAATAGGCGTTCATTACAACTTTAAAAAAAAAAAGATGGTTAATGGCAAGTTGAGCAAATTTTTAACTTGAACAACAATGGTTGTGATTGTATTTGTTGGTAATTCCGACACAACACTGCAGAGGGCATCTACTACATGCATTCATTCACATACGGAAAATTAAGACTACTCTTAAGGAGAAGGCAAATAGGAAAATCTACCCACTTAAAGAGTGGAAAATAAAATTTTGTTATTCACATAAGGAGTTACTTGTCTTCATCCTTATTGTGCGGGCATGCTCTCAGCAATAGGCTAAATCTCAAGTGATATAACCAATTTATGTTTGAACAAATTATTGTTTGATATTATTTGCATCTTTATGCCTTTTTTTTTAAAGAAGCCTTTTTGAGATTACCATTTTGCCCTCTACACATTAATTTATCAATGATTTTAAAGAATTAAACTATTAAAAAAAAAAAACATTGTGAAATTATCTACAATTGTAATATTGCATATGATAGTGGAGGAATTCAGTGTTGTAACTTGTAAGTATACATCTATCTGATAAAACCAGTGATTAGATACCCAAAATAGAAATAATGATAATTATGGATTTTAATTCAATATCTAAACCCAGATGAGGGAAATCAATCTACTCAATATAAAAAATAAAAAATAAACATTTTTCAAGAAACTTTACTGAAATATTAAGATGACCACTAATAATAGATAGATTGAATTGAAAAGTAAAAGCAGATTAATTAAAAAATAATGCAACATTCTTGGATATGAATACAATGAAAGACTCTAGAATAACAAGAAGATCGTATTGTCAATGATTGATTATTCAAATATGAAAAACCATTATTGCAGCTCCTATTATTGGTCGTTCCATCGCTTTTTACGGCTCTTCTATTGGGCTATCCAATAATTATTAACGGCTCAATAAAAGAGCAGTTCCATAATTATTAACGGCTCAATAAAGGATTCATCCCATAATTATTTACGGCTCAACCATTTTGCGCCGTGATATTTCTCGACACTGCATTTTTGTGGCTTAACTATGATACAACCGTTTAATTTTCTCAACATATTTTTAGAGCCGTTAATTATTATTTCTGGAGCCCTTAACAGAGTTGTCTCCCGTAGTGTAAATAAATGCAACAATATTAATTTTTTTTGCTAAAGTCTTATTTTCTTAGCGTAGTTTAAGAATAGATAGTTTGATGAACTATTTTCCGACGAATGACATGCGACTATGTCTTGCAACATATTTAACATCAATTTTTTAATTAATTCAATCAATGCCATAGTGTCTGGTCAAAAGTGATAATTATGACACATATTCTATGTTGTGAAATAGGTCTCAATTTGTTCTTTTTTCATTTTGAGAAATATATATTTGAGTCATTTGATAACGAGTTCTTTATGTTTCTTTTCAAAGCATGGAAATTTGTAGATAACTATTGTAATTATTATTATTATTATTTTTTGCCAATACTATTGTAATTAGTTGGTGTTGCAATTTGTGCGTTTATGCATGCCAATAATCGTGTCATGTTAAACTTTTACTGAACACGAAAGTTAAGTCTGCTTTCACTTGGGTAGCTTCGGGCTTCTTTTCCACGAACGGACTCCGGATGTGTGTACAGGGACGGGTACGCCGCGATCCCTGAAACACGATCCTCGAACTTAATCTTCAACTTCCTCGAACTTAGTCTCGAAATCCGGATCCCGCACAAGGGGCAGTAACCAGCGTGGGAGAGGGGGGATGCTGGTTGAGCCCTCTCCGATGCTCAAGTCAAAATCTTCTAGAGAGAGAAAGCCTTTTAGAGAGAAGTCAGAGCATTCAATGTCCAAAAAATGAGGGAGTTCTTTAAAAATGGGAGACCTAGGCCCCTATTTATAGGGAACCTAAGGATCATGCCCAGTTTTGAATGGCTTGATGTCGGTATGAAGGAAGACGTATACCGTCATCAATGTGGACTATGCGTGCACCGATTTCTCGCACTTGGCAAAATAATCGGGATGAGAACGCGGAGAATATCGGTAATCCGGACCCACCCGGATTGTTTAGCAATCCGGGCCGGGTCTGGATTGCCTTGTGGCAATCCGGAAGTTCCCCGGTCCAGGTACTGCGCGTACTCCGGACCGTTTTTGGACTTGGGTGTCCGTGGAAGAGTTCCTTTACGGGTTTTGGATTTGCGAGGCCCGAAATGTAAATACGAACCCGAATTGGACAGGTATCTAACAACGAACACTTATTGTAAGCTTATTATGCCACGTTTAACAATGACGAACACAACATGCATTTTTTCGTGTGTGTGTCCTTGTCGTATTATCGTGTTGTCTTGAAATATTCAGTTGTACATATTTATACAAAATATTTAAGCAAAAATCAAAATAATGAACTTCATATTGCAAAAAATTATGAATTATAAGTTCGTAATATATGGTTGAAAAACTCTAAAAAAAATTAAACCACTAATTGGTAATCGAAGTTTTAAAACATATTAAATAAGTTGTTCAAAAATACTCAAGTATTAGTCTTTGTAAACAATTTTATCATGTGATGGGTCCGATTATAGTTGTCAGGCCCTTTAACGGCGAGGAAACGGCAAACAGGCCCACCAGGCCCAGAGTAAAGGTCAAGATGACCTAGGAGAAGGGTCCCGATGAAGGGAGTCCCGACGAAGCAAGGTCCCGACAGAGTCGGTCCCGACAGTGGAGCTGGAAGCTCCCGATGAGAAGCCTTTAAGTAGGCCCCGATGATGAATCCCTGAGAATGATTGGCCCTGTCACGATGAGGAGGGGCCCCGAGCGGTGACACAACGAGATAACTCTGGAGTCCCCGACGGGAGTCGGGACTCGTTATCAGAGGATAAAGCCAAGATATGCGGGGCGTGGCCGAGATATGCGGAACGTGGTTAAGATACACGGATCGTGGCCGAGATACGCGGGGCATGGCTAAGATACGCGAGATCACGTACGAGATATGCGGGATACGGGCTAACCACCCCTAACGGTTCGCCAGGTACCTGAGGCATCTCTTTGCCTATAAAAGGGCAGGAGGTCACCTCAGATCACTTACGTTGAGTTGAATACACTTTGATATCTGTTACTTGCCAGTCAGACGAAGTACTCATTTAAGCATCGGAGAGGGATTCTGGGTCACCGCCCGGTCTACCCCCTCTTGCAGGATTGCGTGGAGCAAAGGAGCTAGAATTGCCGTCAAGATCCGTACCAGAGTTCCACCGTGATCCAACATTGGCGCCGTCTGTGGGAAACAAACAAAAAGCTGATATGCCTTCTACTCGATCGATGGCGGCTGGTAAGAACAGAAGGGGACAATCCGGTGGTTCCCGTCACCCCGCTGCAACGAACCTGAATTCAGTACCAGAACAAGGAGAAAACCAGAACCATCCCCCGGCTGAGCTCTCCCAGACAGGGGGGCACAATGGATCGCATCCCGAAGATGTTGCCCCTCAACACCAGGATAACAGGGGGCAGGAGGCTCCCCCGGCTGCAGATTTGACGAGGGCCGTGGCAGAGGCCATGCCCATATTTCTGGCGGCTGTAGAGGCTCTCTTGGACCGAAGAGAGGCTGCGAGGAGGCAGGAGGAGATGCCCCCGCTGGAGGAAGCAACCCTACCAACAGAGGGTCGGAACGTGCAGGGCAACTAGTCAGCCGGAGAGGTTCGTGGTTGACGGGCCAGGACCAGTACAACACAGGACCATTCCCCTGAATGGTCCCATCACTCCCGACCAGGTGGTAAAGATCGTGAATATCTGTATGGGAGAACAGAAGCTGCTGGTGTCGGAGCTGAGGGATCGGTCCACTCATCCCTTCGTTCCCCGACTAATAGACACCCTCGCCCCGCCTGGGCTGGGTATCCCCGAGATTAAGGAATATGATGGCAAAGGAGATCCAGTCCGTCATGTCCAGAAGCATCTTATGGCGTGTCTGGGTAGAGCCCCGAATGAAGATATAGTGTGTACACTGTTCCCAAACACCCTTGGAGAAAGAGCCTTGACCTGGTTCTTTAGCCTGCCCCCAGGCTGCATTACCTGTTGGGCGGATATGCACGACCGCTTCATTCGACAATACCAGGGTCGCAGACGTTTGTTGAAGAGCGTGAGGTCCCTAACCCAGGTGGTGCAGAGGCCCGACGAGTCGCTGGCACACTATTACCAGCGGTACACTGCCAGCGTAGCAGAGATAGACGAGGAAATCTCGGAGGGCGAGACCATCCGCACCTTTATTCGGAACCTGACAGCCCCCTATGGCTCCGACTTGATGCACAGCGTGGCTGAAAAGGCTGTGTGGAATATGGAGGCTTTGCAGAAAAGGGTGAAGCGGCAAATCGATTTCCAAGAGTCCAAGATAGCCGCGGGAGAACTGGAGCCCCCAAAGTCGAATAAAGGGAAGCAGTCAAGCAAGCCTTTCGACGATCGTAAGTCAAAGGGCAAACCCGAGGGCAGTCGAGACCGAGGTCGCTCTGGTCGGAAAGAGGATAGGCGTCCTCCAAGAAAGGATAAGCGGGAAGATCTCGACATTCCTCTTAACTGCTCCATGGCGGAAGTGCTGACAGTCATGGAACGACAAGGTATCTCCAGGTACCCCCCGAAGAAAGACGGAGAATTCCTGGGGTCCCGCACGGATCGCTATTGCCGGTTTCACCGCGCGAATGGCCACGACACCAATCACTGTCGGGAGCTGAAGAAGGAGATTGAAAAGCTAATCCAGAAAGGAAAGCTCAAGGTGTTCGTCGGGGACAAACGATGCAGGTCCCGCTCTCGGTCCCGATCGCGGTCCCGTTCCCGATCCCGCGACCGGTCCCCGAAGAAGAAGAGAACTGATCCAGAGTCATCCGGTGTTCGCAAAGAAAGACGAATCATCAACGTGATTCATGGAGGATTTGCTGCTGGAGGAGATACCTCATCCGCCCGAGAGGTCTATGCCTCTAGAATCCCTACGGCGGTGGTGCTGGGTAAAAGGTCCCGATCTTGGACCTTGAAGGAAGAGATGGTAATCTCCTTCTCATCTGAAGACCTCATAGGCGTGGAGACTCCGCACGACGATGCCCTGGTGGTAACCTTGGATGTAGATGGGTTTGAGATGAAGAGAATCCTAATCGACGGAGGGAGCTCCTCCGACATTCTATTCATGGACGCGCTGGAAGCCATGGGGAAGACAAAGAAAGATCTGAAGGAGGCAAACTTCCCGATGGTCGGGTTCTCTGGCTCAACTTCTTACCCGCTAGGAGTAATCACCTTACCAGTGGAGTTTGGTAGCGGGTGGAAATCAGAAAGGAGGAACGTGGAGTTTGTCGTGGTTGATTCCGCAGGGACTTACAATGCAATTATCGAGAGAACCACCATTAATCCTCTGATGGCGGTTGCCTCGACTGTGCACCACAAAATGAAGTTCCCGACCGACCACGGAGTCGGAGAGGTCAAGGGCGACCAGGTGGCTTCCCGAAAATGCTATGTTAATGCCACCCGGAGGAGGAGGCGAGAGGCTATGACTGTCCTCCAGACAGACACAGATCCCAGAGAAGAGTTTGGGCGTCCCGCCCCCGTAGAAGATCTGAAAGAAGTCGAGATCGACAGACCCCAGAGGAAGGTGAAAATCGGGTCTGCTCTAACTGAAGAGACAGCCCAAAAACTGGTGGAGCTGCTGAAGGAGTTCAAGGAGCTGTTTGCCTGGTCCCCGAGCGATATGCCAGGAATCAGCCCCGATGTGATCGTGCACGAGCTGAAGATAGACCCCGCGGTCAAGCCTATGACGCAGAAAAGGCGTCCGATGGGCACGGATAAGAAGATCGCGATCCAACAGGAGGTGGGCAGGTTGCTCGATGCTGGTTTCATTAAGGAGCTCTGATTCCAGACTTGGGTCGCCAACCCGGTGCTGGTGAAGAAGACTAACGGGAAGTGGCGAATGTGCGTGGACTTCCGCGACTTGAACAAAGCTTGTCCAAAGGATTGCTATCCACTCCCGAGGATTGACCAGCTGGTGGATGCCACGTCGGGACATGAGCTGTTAAGTTTCATGGATGCGTATTCAGGCTACAACCAGATCAAGATGGCCAAAGAAGACGCCCCCCACACAGCATTCTATGCAGACAGCGACATCTATCACTACGATGTCATGCCTTTCGGGCTGATCAATGCCGGGGCAACCTACCAGCGGATGGTGAATAAGCTGTTTGGAGATATGCTGGGAGAAACCATGGAAGCCTACGTGGATGATATGCTGGTGAAGTCCCGACAAGCCGAGGATTATGTGCACAACCTTACCATGGCATTTGAGCGGATGAGGCTCCATCAAGTTCGTTTGAACCCGACGAAATGCGCCTTCGGAGTCCACTCAGGGAAGTTTTTGGGCTTCATGGTGAGCCAAAGAGGAATTGAAGTGAACCCTGAGAAGCTGAGGGCAATCGAGGAGATGTAGTCTCCGATAAACCATCGGGAGGTACAAGTACTGAATGGCCGACTAGCTGCAATGAACGGCTTCTTGTCCAAAGCCAGCGATCGATCAATGCCGTTTTTTGAAGTCTTGAGGGCCAACAAAAAATTCGAATGGACCGCCAAATGTGAAGAGGCGTTCCAAGCACTCAAGCAGCACCTTCGCACACTCCCGCCGCTGGCGAAACCGGTTCCAGGCGAGCCGCTCTTCCTTTATTTGGCTGTTTCTGAATTTGCCATTAGCTCTGTGTTAGTAAAGATTGTCGAGGGTAATCAAGTCCCCGTCTATTATGTAAGCAAGGCATTTGCCAAATCTGAATTGAACTATCCCGCCATTGAGAAGTACCTCTTTGCGTTGATAATTACTGCTCGGAGCTAAGGCCATATTTCCACGCACACGAGATCACCGTGCTAACGAACCAGCATTTAAAGCATTTTTTGAACCGACCTGATGCGTCAGGGAGATTGGTGAAATGGGCAGTAGAGCTCAGTGAGTTTCGAATACACTTTGCTCCAAGAACGGCCATCAAGGGCCAGGCATTGGCGGACTTTATAGCAGAATCTACAGCCCCCGATCTAGAAGAAACGGGCCCTGTAGAGGGGGCAGCCACGGAGGTCCCGACAGAAGAACAACCAGAGAAGGCAGAGCAATCAGAACAGCCAAACAAAGAAAATACCTGGGAGATGTACACGGATGGCTCCGCGAGTTCAGACGGGTCAGGAGCGGGCTTTTTGTTGATACCACCAGGTGAAGGTGAACCTCTCCGATACGCCTTGGCTTTAACATTCAAGGCCACAAACAATGAAGCGGAGTATGAAGCTCTTATCACGGGCCTAAAAATTGCTAAAGGCACTGGAATCGATCACTTGAGGGTGAAGTGCGACGCAGCGTTAATCGTGAACCAAGTTCAAGGGCGATACGAAGCAAGGAGCCCGATAATGAAGAAGTATCTGCATGAGGTACAAACCCTGAAAGAGAGCTTCAAAAGCTTCGATATCGAGGCTATTCCGAGAGAGGAGAACGTAGAGGCAGACGCCTTGAGCAAATTTGCCCTGGGGGCACCCTTAGAAGAAAATCGGAAGGTGCACTTCCTAGAGAAGGTGATCTTGTCAAACATCGACCCGACGCAGGTGTGCACCGTTGAAGCAAAATCGGAGGAGGAGCCCACTTGGATGACCCCGATAGTCGCGTATCTGACTACGGGGGCAGTCCCCGAGGATAAGGTAGCAGCAGACAGGATATGTCGGATCGCGTCTAATTATGTGATGCTGGACAATCAGCTGTACAAGAAGGGCTGGTTCTCGACTCCGTTCCTGAAGTGTGTAGCAGAACCCGACACCAACCGAATCCTGAAGGAAATGCATGAGGGGATCGCGGCTTGTCACGAAGGGGCCCGATCCATTTTGAGGAAGGTGTTGAACTTAGGCTACTATTGGCCCACGATGAACAAAGAAGCAACGGCGTTGGTCCGATCATGCGACGCGTGCCAGAGGTACGCCCCGAGTATCGTGGCTCCGGCTGCTAACCTGGCATCCATCAAGAGTGCTTGGCCCTTCGCGCAGTGGGGCATCGACTTGGTGGGACCTCTTTCACAAGCACAAGGACAATGTAAGTATTTAATTGTAGCTATCGATTATTTTTCGAAATGGATAGAGGCGAAGGCATTGGCCAGAACAACGGGGAACCAGATCGTCAAGTTCCTCCAAACCCACATCGTGTCTAGATACGGGATTCCTAAGGTGGTGATCAGCGACAATGGTCCACCGTTTAACGGCTCTCAGGTGAGGGAGTATCTGGAAGAACTGAATGTTGAGCATCGGACCGCCTCCGTACGCCATGCTCATACTACTGGCCAGGTGGAGTCAGCCAACAAAATCGTGATGGATGGCCTGAAGAAGAGGGTCTATGCCTTGAAGGGCAAATGGCTGAACGAACTGGAAAACGTACTTTGGGCTGTTAGAACGACACCCAAACGATCAACAGGGGAGACTCCGTTTGGCCTTGTTTATGGCACGGAAGCTGTCGCTCCTGTGGAGGTAGCTGTGGCATCCCATCGGACGAGATATTATGAGCCCCTGACGAACGAGGAAGTGAGACGCCTGGACTTGGACCTACTCGAAGAGAAAAGGCGGGAAGCCGATGAGGTCCAAGCACGAGTGCGCTTAGCGACGGCCAGGTACTATAATCGGCGAGTGAAGTCCTGACAGTTCTTCGTCGGGGAGCTGGTTTGGCGTCGCAACGAGTTCACCCTTTTGGATCGAATCAACAAGATGTCACCAAAATGGGAAGGACCTTATAAGGTCGTGGGGATGCCAGCTCCGAACGCATACAAGTTGGAAGACCTCGATGGCAGAACGTTAAAGCATTCTTTCAGTGGCGAACACTTGAAGAAACACCATGCTTGAAGAAAGTCGCCTTAAGTGGTGCCCGATAAAGTCGCCTTAGGTGGTGCCCGATGTAAAATCGCCTTAAGTGGTGTATGCTATTTATCGTTTAAATTCGATGTAAACCTATCTTATGCCAATAAATAAAGAGGTTGCTTCCGAAGAAGAGTTGTCCTTAGATTTATGCTAAGTGTAAAAGTCGCCTTCAGTGGTGCACGATAAAAGTCGCCTTCAGTGGTGCACGATAAAAGTCGCCTTCAGTGGTGCATGATGAAAGTCGCCTTCAGTGGTGCACGATGAAAGTCGCCTTCAGTGGTGCACGATAAAAGTCGCCTTCAGTGGTGCACGATGAAAGTCGCCTTCAGTGGTGCACGGTGAAAGTCGCCTTCAGTGGTGCACGATGAAAGTCGCCTTCAGTGGTGCACGATGAAAGTCGCCTTTAGTGGTGCCCGATAAAGCCGCCTTAAGTAGTGCACAATACTTAGGTTTATTCTAAGTATCCGAAAGTCACCTTCAGTGGTGCACGATGAAAGTCGCCTTCAGTGGTGCACAATATTAAGTCACCTTAAGTGGTGCGCGATCTTTAGGTTTATCCTAAGTAACTATTAAAGTCTTCTTAAGTGATGCACTCGATATTAAGTCGCCTTAAGTGGTGCAAGTTATTAAATCATCGGGAAGGACGTATGAGAAATTCGTAAGTATCGAAGTTTCGACTGCTAAGAACTAAGTCGTCTTAAGTGATGCACTCGATGCTAAGTTGCCTTAAGTGGTGCGGGTTGTTAAATAGTCGGGAAAGACGAAAGACAACAAGAGATCGGAATTAAAGGAGTCTAATATTGATAAAGGGCTCGAAGGCCCGACGACGACACAAGAGAAGAAAATACAAGGACTCTGAAAGATAAAAGCATTCAAGCTTGGTCCTTATCAGCAGCATCGGTAGTAGAGGAGTCCACAGGATTGGCTTCGGGAGGATTGGCTATCGGGGCGTCTGCACTTGGAAGCTCAGAGGCGTCCTCGACAATTACGGGGGTACTCCCCCCATCACTCTCCTCGGAAAGAGCAAAGTACTTCTTCGCAAAGGGAGCGAGGGAAGGAGACTTGTCGAAGTTGATGGCGTCCCCGTACTCCAGGTGGAGCTCCTCAACGGCGTTGAAGAGAGTGTTCTCCACCTCCGCGCCAAAGAACTTCATGGCATCAGCTTGGAAGCCCTCCGACCTCCGATAGTCCTCCCGACCCTTGGCCTCCGCTTCGGCCAGCTTTGCCGGGAATCCCGCGATCAGCTCCTCCAAAGCCTTCTTCTCGAGGACCAGCTGGTCCTCGGCGGCCTTCTTCTCCTGGGTCAGCCGGTCCACGACTGCCCCCCGCTCTTGCCGCTCTTGCCTCAAGAGCCCCTCGAAGTCCGCGATCTGCTGCTGAAGGCCCCGAATCTTCTCATTGAGGACAGCCAGCTCTTTGGCAAGCTTCCCCCGTGAAGACTGGGAGGCCTTGAGATCCGCCTGAAGCTGCTCACGGACTCCTCGGTCCCGCTCCCGGGCCTCATCATAGGCAATGACATACCCGATGAGGCGGTTGTAATCCCCGAGCTCCTACAATCAAAAGGAAAAAAGTATTAGAAGGACAAAAGACCCGATTTATCGATCAACAAGAAAAAAGCGAAGTCTCACCTCGATGCGGCGCACAGCCATACCCCTGACGTCCCGCTGCATATGCGTCCGATTAAGGTGAATCGGATGTCGCATAGAAGGCAGGATGGAACCCGCCAGCAGATGCAGGGCCAGCTCTTGGTCATGTTCCCCTTGCGTGAGCGGGACTCCCTGGAGCGTCTGGATAGGAGCCCAGGGGGCGTCGGCCTGTGAAGAGTTGAAGGGCCTGTAAAAGTCCCCATCAAGAGCGAGGGGAGAGATGGGACGAGGAAGAGAAGGGCACATCTCCGTCTCGGCCCGAACAGGGGAGGGAGAGAAGTCGTGGATAGGTGAAAGCTCCCACTGCTGCAGAGAAGACGAGGGAGGCGGCCCCTGAGGGGTTGGTTTCAAAGGGGATTGCCCCGTCTTCCGACGCTGCTGAGAGGGGTCAACCCCGCCGGTCTCCTCGGAGGAGTCCAGAGTCTCCACCTGGCGAAACTGTTCACCAGATGGTGCCTTCTCTCCAGCTGAGGAAGGCACCCCCGCTGAAGGCGGTGCATCTGTGGAAGCTGCAGCACCCGAGGAAGCTCCCGAGCGACCTGCACCTGGAGGATGAAGAGCTTCAGATAGGTAGTCAGGAAGTTCATCGGGATTCTTACACCAAATGATACGTCGGGAGACGTATTGATCCTTCCCGCGGTAGTGATAGTAGCCGACCTTCAAGACTCGGGGAGTTTCGCCTCGAAGGATCCTTTTGACATCAGCAATGCGGCCTTTCTTGGTCGAGGAAATCAAGTCCGACGGGACCATCCTTTTATACGATTTAATAGCAAGTCGGAGTTGTTTACCTTCTTCAGCATTCTGGACCTCGAAGAGTTGGTCCAGATCCACCCGAGGCCGCTTGGGCTGCTCCGCTGAAGGAGACCCCGACCTGGCAGCAGCCTTCTTAGCAGACTTCCTCTTCCGCGAGGGGCGGACAGCATCGGTCTCCCCCCTGCTTAAGGAATAGATCGGTCAGCACAGATACCTTCTTGGCTGCAAACAATAAACGAAGAAAAGTTAGAAATTTACCCAAGGGACCACGCTAGAAGGGCCGTCGAAGAGCTGCCCCCCCAGAGACAATACTGAGGAGTCGGACCCCGGCGTGCACCAGGTCCCGCTCCACCAGAGAGTTAGCATTGAGAGGAGTGTAAGACTCCCCCCAACGATAAAGCTGGATCAATTGGAGAGTCTCGAAATCCTCATCAGCATAAGAGTGGAAAGCAGGCGGAGGGTCTGCTGCCACCTCCCACCGAGGCCAAGGAATGGAAGAATGTCGGATGAAGAAGTAGCTCTTCTTCCAGCTACTGTTGTCGGACCCCGTATCGATCAAGAGTCCCCGACCCTTGATCACCTTCCAGGTGTCACTGGTCCAACCGTGCCGGGCAAGCTGCTGCTTACTCCATTTGGGCATCCGAGGGTAGAAGGCGCAAACCCCCGCCTCGTTGCATTTCAGCCCATAGAAGGTCCGGAAAAGTTGAAGGCTGTAGACCCACTTCTGTCGGAGACAGAGGACTTGAAAGGCGTTCCAGATACGGATGGCATGAGGAGAGAAGATAGTGGGGTGTGTTTGGTAGTGTTGGCACAGCTCGACCAGGTTACCGCAAAAGGGGAACCTGATCCCCGCTGATATTTGTCCCGTTGAGACAAATACCTCCCCCTTCTGGGGACGAGTAACCTCAGGGTCGCTCGAGGGACGATGCCGAGGATAAGGGAAACGAGGTTCCCAGGTGATGGTGATGCAACCCTCTCGGAGAGCTGCATCGTAAGCAGTAGTAGAAATCTCATTTGGAGCATAGTCAAATTTAAAAGGTTTTCTCCCCTCGGAGCTGGAACCGCTGTCTGAAAAGCAACCAGGGCAAGAAAATACAGTGGGACTCTGGGGAAAATTAGAAAGAAAAAGACGAACAAGCAACGGAGAGTGTTTCCTTACCAGACATGATGAAGTAGAGGTTGAAGGAGATGAACGAGATGTCGCCGGAAAGATGATCGGAGAGACTCCAAAGACCTTCGAAATCACAGAGCTTGAAATTGCAGAGGAATCGCAGAGAGCTTTTGAGAATTCGAAGACGGTAAAAGTTAAATTGTGACTGTGACTAGGGTTTTATAGTTGAAGAAGACGGTTGAAAGGACACTTCGATCCGAGTCGTCGAAGTCGAAGAGTCTTAATCTGGACCGTTGAGATGAAACGTGCAGAAGGACAACGGGCGTAATGATGAAACGGCCTGAAAAGCACTTTTCAGAAAAGGACAGGCGCGAAAAATCAGGCACGTGGGTCGAAAACGTCACTCCATTATCTGCTGCATTTAATGCACTAGAAAACCGAAGAGACCTTTGGGATATGGCAGTTATCTGCAAAACCCTGAGGAAACGTGGAGGAGAAGACTGATAACATTAAGTAACTGAACCAAGGAACAGATCCCCGACTCTAGTATTGGAAAATCGGGAGTTGGAGACACGACGAACTAAAAGTCCCTCATGTCTTGGGGGCAAATGATGGGTCCGATTATAGTCGTCAGGCCCTTTAACGGCGAGGAAACGGAAAACAGGCCCACCAGGCCCAGAGTAAAGGTCAAGATGACCTAGGAGAAGGGTCCCGATGAAGGGAGTCCCGACGAAGCAAGGTCCCGACAGAGTCGGTCCCGACAGTGGAGCTGGAAGCTCCCGATGAGAAGCCTTTAAGTAGGCCCCGATGATGAATCCCTGAGAATGATTGGCCCTGTCACGATGACGAGGGGCCCCGAGCGGTGACACAACGAGATAACTCTGGAGTCCCCGACGGGAGTCGGGACTCGTTATCAGAGGATAAAGCCAAGATATGCGGGGCGTGGCCGAGATATGCGGAACGTGGTTAAGATACACGGATCGTGGCCGAGATACGCGGGGCATGGCTAAGATACGCGAGATCACGTACAAGATATGCGGGATACGGGCTAACCACCCCTAACGGTTCGCCAGGTACCTGAGGCATCTCTTTGCCTATAAAAGGGCAGGAGGTCACCTCAGATCACTTACGTTGAGTTGAATACACTTTGATATCTGTTACTTGCCAGTCAGACGAAGTACTCATTTAAGCATCGGAGAGGGATTCTGGGTCACCGCCCGGTCTATCCCCTCTTGCAGGATTGCGTGGAGCAAAGGAGCTAGGATTGCCGTCAAGATCCGTACCAGAGTTCCACCGTGATCCAACATCATGTATGTCATACTGATATATATATATATATATATATATATATATATATATTATAATGACCAAACCCATTTTTGGAACCGCTATTTTTGTAATATGTACCATTTCTAAGACTTTATCGTGCTATCAGTTTATTATATATAGATTTTTTACATAAATATTTTTTTTGTCGATATTGCACCTCTTAATCCCGAGTCTTGGGCCCGCCACTGTCCAGGGTTCTCTTCGTATGTGCCGAGGGAACAGAAAGAACGTGGATGAGGGATTCAGCGGCTGAGGGCGGATGGTTGGCGACAGACGGTCGGTGCGGCAGATGGTCGGTGCGGCAGACGGCGGGACCGGCAGATGGTTGTCAACGGTTTACTGTGGGGTCGAGAGGTTTGGGAGAATAGAGAATGCGAATCAAAAAATGCGATTTTCTTTAATACGGTGTAGTTGAGGTTGTAGGCTGGTTCAGTATCTAACAGTTTGGTTTGAAGATTATTCTAAACCGGTTTGGAAAAAGTACCTGTTGAAGGGTTATTATCTTTTGAGTGAGGAATCAACTCACTTTTTATATTGGTAAATGGATATTTTAAGCGGGTCATCTTCAATTTGGTATTATTTGTAACGCCTAACCCTAATCAAATAACCACTCACTCCACTGATCAAGTGATGATTTGGTTGGTCATATATATATATATATATTAATTTTTTGTTGACTTTAAACCCCTAGCATTGTAGAAGAAAATGGTGATAGAGAAAAATTGATGGAAGCATCAATAGAAAATGGGCAGCGATGAATTACCCCCAACACGTTAAATTACAAAAAAATTATAACAGTGCCATCACTTATTAAATACTGATTTATCTATCCAAATCTAAACTAAATAGAGAAAAAAGTGAGGCAAGTTGTTATTAACACCTAAAAATAGTATTTGAAATACAAGTCATCTTCAAATTGTTATTATCTGTAACGCCTAATCCTACTCAAATTTGGTTGGTTATATATATGTTTGACCTCCCTCGATCATAAACCCCTAGAAGAAAATGGTGATGGAGAAGAATGGGCGAAAGCATCAACAGAAAAAGGGCATCAGTGAATTACCACAACACCTGATTCATCACATACTCTCGTTGGTTCCGGGCGGCATATCCACCAAAGAAATAACGATTCTGGGTCTGGTGTCCAAAGGATGGCTACAAGCCTGTTGTTCATACGAGATTATTGATTTATGCCAAACAGTCTCATTTAACAGTGCTGAGAAAAGCAACGATTTCTTCACATTTGCAGACAATGTAATGACTAGGTATCGGGACAC
Source organism: Clarkia xantiana subsp. parviflora (assembly GCA_036873135.1). Classification (NCBI taxonomy): domain Eukaryota; kingdom Viridiplantae; phylum Streptophyta; class Magnoliopsida; order Myrtales; family Onagraceae; genus Clarkia; species Clarkia xantiana. Next base: position 19,310,252 of record JAPTYO010000001.1, read on the forward strand.
ACCCATACAGAAGCTGAGGTTACATCTCAATTTACAAGTACCTGTTCGTTATGCTGCACTTGATGATAATGTATATGCTATTGCAGTACTACTCGATAGGTGGATCAATATTGCACTTGACAACTACGTCCATGATCTAGATTTGCGATTCAAGGTTTCCCATCATCATCATAGGGAATATACTATCCCGACACGTGTCATGTCATCCTGTCTTTTGAAAACTTTATCGCTTGGCCACCAAGTTTGTCTTCCTCCCATTAATAATAATAGTATCTACTACTGTTTGGCTTCTCTTCGATCACTTGAAATATTCCAGGTCCCGTCCATAAACAATGACCTTGTATTCCAAAGGCTAATCAAAGCGTGCCCGGCCGTAGAGAAGCTAAGCATTGACTCCGAAAATTTGGATGAAATCAACATTTCTGGCCTCCATCACCTTAAGACAATAGCCATACGTAGATACCCTGATACTGAACATGTCATTCCTTATAGCCTCCGGTCGGGAATAATCAAAAACTTCAAAGTCAAAATCGAAGCCCCCAGTCTTGAAACTCTTTGCCTCTCTGGTCTTGTTCCTCTTACAAGATCCGACTCATATATACGAGAATACTTTACATCCAGTGTACACGTAGACCGTTCCAATAATCTCAAGTACTTGAAATTGTCAAGGGATATGGGGGGTATCACCGAAGAGCAATGCCATGGATTTATTTCAAGCTTTCCCCAACTAGAAAGCTTAGAGCTTCATGATTGCAGTTTAACTAAGTTGATCCTTGATAATCACACAATGTTGCACAAAGTAGAGCTAAAATTTAGCCACCTTTTCAACAGTAATATCGAACGTGTTCATATGTCTTGTCACAAAGACACCTACTTCTCATGCGAGACTATATCCCCTAAGAAATTCCCTGTCATATTGGTTGAAAATTACAAGTGTCCGGGACGTGTCCAAGTGGTGTTGAAAGGTAGTAGTGAGATGCATATTTTTCCTTATTGGTTCCGTAAGATAAGGGAAATGATGAGCAGCATTAATTCAATCCACAATCATACATCTCTATCCTGCAAATTTACTTGGGTACCTATACTAATCCCTCCTACTGTACTGTACCTTACTCTATATTTTGAACATATTCATTTACTATGATCCTCCTCCTTACTTTAAATTTTGTCATTCAGAAAAGGGAGAGGTTTGAAGCAAATGAGATGACTCCAACACAGCATTTACCAGCATGCAAAATAGACAACTTAAGTTTTGCCATTGCGGCACCATCTCAAAGTTATCGGGTGATTTTAAATCGTTTCTTTTCAACTCTGCATCCAACAACTCTACAAGTATCCTTGGTTGGTGATAAAAATCATGATTTCCTCAAGGTACGTACGTATTATTCTTTCTTAATTATTATATATGAGTAAACACTGATCACTTGATTGAGTATATGTTGTTTACTTACCATTGTGAAAATATATAATAAGGTTCAAAGAATCAACCATTAATTTAGGACAAGAAGAAGTAAGTAATCATTAGTGCAGTGTTTTGCTTTACTTGGCAGTTTGTGTGTGAGGCTCTTGGCGACAAAGGGAATGAAGAGAGTTGTTTGGTTTGTTATAATCGTATTTTCAAATGTTGGAGGCATCATCAACTTAAAGAGGTCAAGATTGAATATATCAAAGGACCAAGTGGAAACATATACATTGATGACTGGAGTATGATGTTGAAGCACTTGTCTACTCTAACAGTTGATCATTATATCTGTTTTAGACTCGAGTGGGTAGCATAGTATGCTTTTTGCAGTAGCAATTTGTTCAACTTTTTTGCAGTTTGATAAATAAATTCATTAAGTACTAGTAATAATTTTCCATTGGTACCATTATTATATATATACTGTAATCTACTAAAGTTGGTGGAGTAACTTTTGTTTCTAATTTTAGTAGTGCATGCAATTTCTTCCTATATATTAGTGTGTCCGCATACTTGCACCTGAGTAATGCCTTTCTGATACCTAAAAAATAGACACACTTTTAGTGATCAACTAATGAGAAAAAAATGGATCAGTATTTAGAAGTATTGTTTGGGTGTTTGTGCAAGATAATCCAATGAAACTAGAAACAATTTTATCAAGGGTGTTGATGCAGTGAAGCAATTTGTGATGACAGACAATGAAGCTGCTGATGAAGCTCCTTCAATAGAAAGATGAAAACTATTGTAGGAAGAGAGAGCCTAGTTATTTATATTTCTGAAAATGTAAGCATTAAAAAAAGGGAAAATAACATATTTAGTGTCTCAGATTTACCTCATGTTTCAGTTTAGTGTCTTAGGATTAAAGTGTTGATATGGACTGTTCCAGGTCTCATTTTTGTTAAAATTTGGTGTCTCCGCCCGTCTTTTCCTCTTCTTTCAACTATTTCCATCAACCGACTCACCCACTTATAATCCCTCACTTTTTACTTTTCACAAAATCGTCAAATTTCACCCAAAAGTTGAACATAAAAAAAAAAAAAAAGTTTCCAGCAGAGCGATTTCGAGCGACAACAAAGCATGATTTACTTGGGAAAATGTGGTCAACTTCTTAGGTGATGGTCCCGACAAAGTGACGAGAAGGGAGCATGTTTGGGAGCTCGGATATGACAGTCGGTTTCGTCGGGATTGACTTCTCTAAAGTAATCACACCGAGACACCAAATTTCAACCAAAATGAAACCTGGGACACTCAATTTAAACGTCAGACATCAAACTGAAACATGAGGCAAACTTGAGACAGTAAATAGGTTATTTTCCCTTTAAAAAACATCAAATATAATCACTACCCTAACTTTGGGAATAATCCTCCTTAATCTAAAAAGTTGAGATAGTCTCTTCAATTTTGTATTCCCAATTTACCCATTAACTCTAATGTAGAGACTAGAGTCATCCTTTTTACCCTCTGAAACTCCAAACGTTACGCCTCTTGCTTTTCGTTTCATTTCTCCAACCGTTTTCTTCCAATCTGATGTGGACCATCAATCCTCTTAGAGTAATTACCCGTACTCATCCTCACTTCCCCCAGTCACTCATCAGTTATCACTAACACTGTCATCCGTGACCGCCAGTGTTACTTGCTTCTTGCATTCACAGACATATAATAGGTAATTTCTGAAACTTCTCTTCAAGAAATCAACATACTCTGCTTCTCTCCAATTTCAATAATTGCTTGCAAATCCATTGTTGCTGCTGGTTCTACTGAAATTCATCTACTAAAACCTACCACATGTTCGATGAAATCACTCACCCAACTGGCCTCCTCAGTGAGCCTTCTGGCTACGACCGGATGGTAAATCATAACATTATGTCGTCTTTTATCACTGAGAGGTTTTGGTGGTTGATAGAGGATATATATTCACATCAATGATCAAATGGTTCTTTATTCACATGCCTATACAATCTATAATATAATATGATATAAGGTGATTATAATACAAATGGGGTGTTGATAATTTTACTTCTAAAAATTCTAATGATGTACGCTAACATATATATATATATATATATATAAATGAATATAATTGTATATCAGTCAATCACAATTATAATTATATGCACTTTTTTTATTACAAATAATTATATGCACTTTTTTTTCTTAGTGATGAAATGTGCATCACCCAACCGTCCTTCTAAGAAACTCTTTCAGTAAGTCATAACGATGATATCTTATTGGTGGTCTAACAAAGCGTTATGTGTGATTTCTCCTTAGATAATAGTGAATGTTTGTGTTGAGACCTCCATATATGTTCTTCAGTATCTCTCTTTTGAAGTTGCTGTCATGTGCAGACTGATGTTATCTTGCTCTAAGTTAATAACCTGATCAATCATTTAGAGCGATGAATGGTGACCGTTTAGTATCAATCCACTCCGGTCAATCATGCACTTGTCCCACCCACTCCGGCTGATCAGGGCCCTAAGTAGCGAAGACGAGACGTTTCATAACGCATCTTGAGCTACTTACCTGAAATTTTCAAATGTTTCCTAGGGCCACAGCCACCCTTAAAACGACTATACACACTGAGTGATTTCGCAACTTATGAGAGCGGAAGAATTTTTAAAGGGCCACAACCACCCTTAGAGGAAAATGGCTACAAATAAAGAGTGATCCCGCGAATTCTGTGAGGGCGGGAAGATGAAGAATGGGCCACAGTCAACCCGAAATTGACTACTGAAAAGAAGAGTTTCCGCAATGAAGAATGCGGCAAACGATTGTGAGGGTCACAGCCACCCATTAATTGGCTACCGAATAAAGAGTGCTTCCGCTAAGGGCGGCCTAGGAAAAATCAGGAAATGAGGGGCATGATTGTAAAGTTCATAAAGTGCAATCATGGAAAAAGGAAAGAATATGAGAAAAAAGTTCCCGCTAAGTTGTCATGTCATGTATAGCTTAGGCAAACATTAGGGAGAGACATTCAAGTCGTCAAACCATTAGTGGTTCTTCTCCGACATACGCCACTAGAGGCTCTTCTCCAACAGACGCCACTAGAGTCTCTTCTCCGACATACGCACTAGAGGCTCTTCTCCAACGGACGCCGCTAGAGGCTCTTCTCCGACATACGCCACTAGAGGCACTTTTTCAACGGACGCCACTAGAGGCTCTTCTCCGACAAACGCCACTGGAGGCTTTTCGTTTTCGCTCGCCACTGGATGCATCATCTTTCAAGATTTTACTTTATTGCACGCCACTTGAGACTTTTCCTTGTCGCTTGCCACTGGAGGCATCATCGATTGGGATTTTTCATTACCGCACGCCACTGGAGGCTTTTCTTTACTGCACCGCCACTGGAGGCTCTTCTTTATCGAACCGCCGCTGGAGGCTCTACGTTTCGGACTACCATTTGAGGTTTTTCTTTAGCGTTGTCCGTCAATAAAGCCAAAGGCCACCTTGGAGACTTGAAGACCCGGAAGAAGATATACTTCCTAGCCAAAATTAGTGTTTACTCGTCTTTGGACAAACCCCCTCGAATGCATTCTACGGGAGTCCGTCCAAAGAGGGGCAAGCTTTAAACACCTAATTTTGGTACGCGCGACACGTATATACACTACAAGAATAAATGATTATTGCGACGACCAAAATCGTTGCAATAACTCCAAAAATCATCGCCATATGTATGTTGCGACGACAAATCGTCGCAATAACTTCGTCACTATAGACCCCTAGCAATAGGTCCTTATTGCGACAAAATAAGTTGTCATCGCAATAGAGTGGATTCTATTGCGATGAAAACAATCGACGCATATGTGGCATTAGTGGTCGCAATTGATCTTATCTATTGCGAGGATTTGATAACCAATTGCGATGACACATTTAAAATTGTTGTCGCTATTGGTCACCTTTTTGCAGAGATTTGATAGCTCTATTGCGACGATAAACTTAAAAATATTATTCCAACTACATATTTGTGACGATTTAGTAATTCTATTGCGACGACAAATTTTAAATTATTGACGCATTTGGTCTCCTTATTTTGAGGATTTAATAACCCTATTGCGACGACATATCTAAAATTATTGTCACAATAGGTGCATATTATGTGGATATTTTAATAAATTCGTGACGATAAAAATAAAATTATCACAGTAGTTTATATTTTATTTTTATTTTTAATTCACTTTATTGCAACGAGTTACGGTTGTACTGCAACCCTAAATTTTGAAAATGTCATCGCAATAGAATTATTAATTTATTTATTACAAATAATTTAAAACAAATGAAAATATAATTGGCTGATTAAAATGACAAATATCATTAAAAAAATCACAATTAAATATCAGTAATTGTATTATAACATAAAAGTGTCAAAATACCAAAAAAAATCCAACTAGTCATCACAGAGATATACGTATTTGGCATCTCTGGACATACTCTTCTTCTTCATCTTCAGAATCTCTTGGAGTTGTTACACCTATAGATCTTGATTCGGCATATACCAAGCTTCTTTAACTTCTAGTAATAACATCTACTGATTAAATACCAAACAATGTTAATTAACAAAACACTTAATATGAATCTTAATCCTAATGAATTCTCAACCATACGAATAGAATCATGTTTATGAAATCAAAAGTATATAATTCAAACGAGTCTGAGCATAATCATGACAACATCAATATTGAAAATTGAAAGACCAACTTCAAAAAGGCTATAATAAATCCACATGTACCCGTACAATGCAACCTTGATATCTACAAAATGTGTATAGAATTTAATTTAATGAGAATAATATAATTAAGTATAATATCACTAAATTCAGGTCATTCGTGTTCCTAAACTTAGTAGTTCAGAAATTAACAGAAAAAATCGGTTAGCTATCCACAAGTTTTGGTTATAAAGCATATATAAATGCAAGTTTAATACCGATTGAGATTATTGGAAACCTCAGATACTGATTGAGTTAATAACAATTCAGAATTAGACCCTAAAAACACACCTTTTTACAATCGACAATGCAGCAGAGGGGAACGACATTGACAACAACCATGCGGCCACCAGGCTTGGACGACGTGACAAAAAGAGGGACGAACAGAGGGACCTTGAACGACCAGCGGAGCGGAAGCTTAATAGAGGAACCAGGCGTGGACAGAGGGACGTTTACGAGAGATGTTGAACGAACTCCACCTTCACCACAGATGCGTAGACTATCGATCTTTGAGACATCTATCTGTGTTTTGCAGAAATTTAATTAGGAAATATTATATTCTTCAATCACAAAATAACTTTCGGCGCAAGTATAGAATAAACTAATTAAAATATTAAACAACACCTTTTAGTTTTTTAGGTAATAATTATATACATTAATTATTAATTAAATATTACAAGAATAATCATAATACTCTTTGGCAATGTCATCGTGAATTAAATATTGTTTCTCTGCACAAGCGAATTGCCTTCATAAGGAAATAATATATTATTCAATTAGCTAAATAAGAAATTCCTTTTTGCTAGCAAAAAAAAAAAAAAAGTAAATAAGAAATGAATTAAATAACTATTTTTTTTACAGTTAATATATATATATATATATATATATATATATAATAATAATAATAATAATAAATAACTCTACTGCAAATGTAACAATCTATTGCATTGCTTGCTGAGAGTTTTTGCTTAAAAAAAACGATGACGATATGATTAAAATGTTCAAGTTTTTAATTTGTCCAAAAAAGTTGGAGTTTTAAATGTAATATAAATTTGTTTAAAATTTTTTGTAAATAAAAAGCTATATTACCTTTTTCGAAATTTTACAATTTTTGCTAATCTAAAAAATAAAAATGTGGTAATATCAGACATATTAATTCGCATAAAATAAGATTTAGACTTAAGATTTCGAGTATTTAAGATTTCGAGTTTAAAGTTTAAAGGCTTAGACTTTACGATTTAAGGTTTCAAAGTTTATGGTTCGGATTTATATTTTAAACTTTAAGGTTTTGACTTTAAGCATTAGAGTTTGAGATTTCAATGTTTAAAGTTTATGATTTTGACTATTAAAGAGCATCCACAATGATTTTACTTAAACTGTATTATTTAAACTTGCCACGTAGACATTTATGTACACTTTAAGTAATATGTAAATTTAAGACGCACATAAATAATACTTGCTCTACAGTGGTTTTACTTAACCATAATCATTAAATATATTTTATTATTAACTTTTCCAACAACCACCAATAAAATATTAGCATTAATTATAAAATGAATTAATTTATAAATAAATGTTGGTTATGTAATACATAGTGCATTCCTTAAATTTAAGGAATATGTTACGTAAAACTAGGTGGGTCCCACTTTTAAGGAAACCTATGTAAAACTATTTTAGAGTATTTTTGTACATTTTACATAAAAAAAATGTGTTAAACTTACATTTAAGTAATACTATGTAATACAACTGTGGATGCTCTAAGGTTTAGGGTTTAACATTTATAAGGGTATGAGGCTAATATCTTTTAATGTTTATGGTTAGAGTCTAAAGTTTAGGGTTAATTGAATATTTTTTAATGCAAAAGTAACCAATTCGGTGGGAATATTGTTATTGTGAGAATCAGTGTCGGAATAGAATAGTACAAATACTTGCAATAAACCTAATTTATTCCGAAGATATGCAGTCATCGTAATAGTTTACATATTGTAGTAATTGGTTTCTCGGAATCGGCACAAAAATTTCCGTGCGAGTTTTTTTTATTGCGTGAAGTAGACGTAGCAAATGGATGGTACAGGTCTTTGTAATAAACTCATTTTATCGCGGCATTATGCGGCCCTACTAATAGATTTAGCACATCGCAATTGGATATTACATATCTTCGCAATAAATATATTCTATTGCGACGACATTCGATCCTAGTTATAGATTTAGAGTCGTTGCAATTGTTTTCCTACAGAAAATAGGCGCCAAAACTTTTATGGAAATTTTTTTATTGAGAGAACTAGTCGTCACAATTGGATATTCCACATCCTATTAATTGACCAACTATAGTGTGATGATATGCGGCCAACGCAATACATTACTTGTCGTGTCAATTAGTTTCCATGAAAAAGTTTGCGCCAAAATTTTGGTGGAAAATTATATTGTGAAATGCATACGTTGCAACTTTATATTACACTTCCTCACAATAAAATCGTTCTGTTGCGAGGATACGTAGTCCACGCAATGAAATTTTCATCGTTGCAACACTTAATTGTATAGTAATGACATGTCATTGTAATTGGATATTGAAATGATGTTCTCGTCATTTCAACACGATATGTGACAAAATGTATAATTGGATAGCATTCGTCGCAATAGACCAAAAGTCATCGTAATAGTAGCATTTGTCACAATTGGATATTACATATCATCGCAGTAAACCCATTTTATTGCGACAACATAAGATCATAGCTATAGATTTGACGTCGTCGCAATTGTGTTCCTATAGATAATTGATGCCAAATATTTTGTGAGAAAATTGTTATTGCGAGAACCGGTTGTCGCAATTGGATATTCTACATCCTAACAATAAACTCATTTTATTGCGATGATATGCAGTCATCGTAATTGATTACGTGTCGTCGCAATTAGTTTGACAAAAAAAATTTGCGCCAAAATTTTGGTGAGAAATTTCTATTGCGAGAATTATTTGTCGGAATTGGATCTTACACATTCCCGCAATAAACTCATTATTTTGCGAGAAAACGTGGTTCACACAACAGATTTGTCATCGCCGCAAAACTTTTTTTATTGCGACGACCCGTTGTCGCGATAGAATATAACGATGATGTTCTTGTCTTTTCTACACGATGTGCGACAAAATGTGTAAGTCGTCGCAATAGGCACAATCTATAGCGAGGACACAATGTCATCACAATAGAAATCGTAGCTATAGATCAAATTTCTTGTAGTGATAACACGTTAAAAATGTTATGTGTAACGCGTTTAAAAATGGAAGTATCTGGAGACAGAAGGTCACAGGGTTGCTAAAAATAGGTTTAGCTTAAATTAGGATAGTATATATGCATTAAATATCATGTAATATTCAGGAAATATATATTATATATTTATGGCAATATTCAAAAATATATATATGTAATTTTCGGAATAATTAATGTGTATATTTAGGTAAATATGTTTTCCTAATATTGGACCTAATTTAGCTATAAAAGGGTACCTAGCATCAATGTTAAACACAAAAAAACCTAGTAATAATTTTCCATTGGTGCCATTATTACATATATACTGTGCTCTACTAAAGTTGGTGGAGTAACTTTTGTTTCTAATTTTAGTAGTGCATGCAATTTCTTCCTATATATTTGTGTGTCCGCATACTTGCACCTGAGTAATGCCTTTCTGATGCCTAAAAAATAGACACACTTTTAGTGATCAACTAGTGAGAAAAAAATGGATCAGTATTTAGAAGTATTATTTGGGTGTTTGTGCAAGATAATCCAATGAGAACTAGAAACAATTTTATCAAGAGTGTTGATGCACTGAAGCAATTTGTGATGACAGACAATGAAGCTACTAATGATCTGCTGATGAAGCTCCTTCAATAAAAAGATGAAAACTATTATAGGAAGAGAGAGCCTAGTTATCTATATTTCAGAAAATGCAAGCATTAAAAAAAAAAGACTTCAAATAGAATAACTACCCTAACATTGGGAATAATCCTCCTTAATCTAAAAAGTTGAGATAGTCTCTTCAATTTTGTATTCCCAATTTATCCATTAACTCTAATGAAGAGACTAGAGTCATCCTTGCCAGCTTTTTACCCTCTCGAACTCCAAACGTTACGCCTATTGCTTTACGTTTCATTTCTCCAACCGTTTTCTTCCAATATGATGTGGATGGACCATCAATCCTCTTAATAATTACTCGTACTCATCCTCACTTCCGCTAGTCACTCATCAGTTATCACTAACACTGTCATCCATGACCGCCAGTGTTACTTGCTTCTTGCATTCACAGACATATAATAGGTAATTTCTGAAACTTCTCTTCAAGAAATCAACCTACTCTGCTTCTCTCCAATTTCAATAATTGCTTGCAAATCAATTGTTGCTGCTGATTCTACTGAAATTCATCTACTAAAACCTAACACATGTTCGATGAAATCACTCACCCAACCGGCCTCCTCAGTGAGCCTTCTGGCTACGACCGGATGGTAAATCATAAAATTATGTCGTCTTTTATCACTGAGAGGTTTTGGTGGTTGATAGAGGATATATATTCACATCAATGATCAAATGGTTCTTTATTCACTTGTCTATACAATCTATAATGTAATATGATATAAGGTGATTATAATACAAATGGGGTGTTGATAATTTTACTTCTAAAAATTCTAATGATGTACACTAACAATACATATATATATATAAATGAATATAATTGCATAGCAGTCAATCACAATTATAATTATATGCACTTTTTTTTTCTCACTGATGAAATGTGCATCACCCAAGCGTCCTTCTAAGCAACTCTTTTAGTAAGTCATAACCAGTGGATATACGCCCAAGCTATCACTAATTGGACCCGAGAAGTGGGCCGAAACCGGATATAACCCAAGAATTAGGACACAGACACCCAAGGCCCATCACTTGGGCCCAGAAAATATCCCGAGTGGAAAAACCCACTCGGGAAGATCCCAGGTGGAAAAAACACACGGGGACCCTAGCGAGGAAATCCTTGCTCGAGTACCCGAGCAAGGTCTCCCTTGCTCGGGTACCCGGGCAATGTGCTCCTTGCTCGGGCACCCGAGCAAGGCCTTAGGGTTACCCTTCCGGGTACCCCCATCCGTCCGGACGAGCCCCCCTTGTCCGGACCCCCACCCTCGGACGATACCTCGCCCGGGGCTCGCCTTAGAAGGCTACACACCAACAATTAGCCACAATGAACTTACCACGGTCGAACTGAGGTCAAAGACAATTTATTTACGGTCAAGTCCAACTCATAATTACGAACCCGCCACAACCGGACCAGAGAACCACTGGAACCGGGGCGGTCCAATAGAAACTCTATAAATAGAGAACTCATCCCCTCATTTGAAGGTATTCACTCTCTCTCTCTAGAATCTCTCACTGACTTAAGCTTCGGAGTGGGCTTACCGGGAATCCCCCGGTGCCCCATTTGCAGGGAAGCAAGGAGAAGATCGAGAAGGAGAAGCCCACCAAGGAAGGAGATCGATAAGGAGAAGCCCATCTACGAAGAAGAAGCCCATCAACAAAAGAGAAGCCCACGAGGAACACACGTGAACAAACATTGGCGCCTTCTGCGGATTCGAACAAGAAAGCACATAGCTACTACTAACAAGAAGACAGGTTGGAGAGTCGAGTAGGAAAGTACCAGTAGGTGGAAACAACCAAGCACCACCAGGAGGAGGCAGGCAACCACCAGTGGTAAGCCAGCAAGAAAATGTGGAAGAACATCGGGAGGAAGTAAGGATCAGGGAACAACCAATCCCAGAGGAACAGAATTCCTCGACCAATGCTCATCCGGAACAAACAGTCAACCAACACACCCACAACCGCCCCAAGAAGGAAACCCAAGAACATATAACATCACGACCGAGATGCTGGCGGCCATGGAAGAAATGTTGGACAGAAGAGAGCGCCTAAGGGCAACTCTAAGGCAAGAACAACCAAAGTACCACCCACCACCTCCAAGGTCAATGGGGGGGGGAGGGGGGGAAACCAACCGGCATACACCCATTCCTACAACCAGCAGTACCAAGAAAGATGGCATCTTCAACCAAGAGAGGCTAACAATCAGGCAAATATCGGACACGGATATGCTGGGCTTCAGAATAGCCAGGGCCACGGAGCACCCCAGAACGGCCAAAGGTACGCAGGACCTCAGAATGACCAAAGGTATGCGGCACCTCAGAACGGCCAAGGATATGCAAGATCCCAGAATATCCAACGGCATCGTGCACCTCTGAACAGTCAAGGGTTTTTTGGACCCCATAACAACCAAGGATATGCTCAGCCCCATAACCACCAGAGGCAGGCTGGACCACGAGATGGACAGGGGTACGTCGGACCCCAGCCCGCAATGCATCAGAACATGCAAACCATAACACTCACAAGAGAAGAGGTAGAGGAACTGATAGCAAGAAAGATCAAGGACTCAAAAAGGAGGGTGATGCACAAGCTGAGAGATAGAGCCTCACACCCCTTCACTCAAGAGCTAATCTATACAATGGTACCCCCGAACGTCCAGCCACGTCAGATTGCTGACTATGTAGGCAAAGGAGACCCGAAACATATCCAAAAGCACGAGTCGTTGCTCCTAGGAAGGACCGCCGTGGAGGATCACTTCGCAATGTTGTTCCCCTCAACCTTGGCAGCAAAAGCCTCACACTGGTTCTTCAATCTTCCCCAAGGATCAATTGCCTCTTGGGCAGACCTAAAGGACAAGTTCATTCAACAATACTTGGGAGAGAGAGAACTATTAAATGGCGACTCAGCACTAGACAACGTGAAGCAAGGATATGACGAAACCTTAGCAAGCTATTACACGATGTTCAACCAGAACATCGCGGACATAGCGACAGAGCTATCTGAAGGATAGATAGTCCGAGCCTTTGTCAGGAATTTGGGACGCTGGGGGGCACCTCTAGCAGATAATGTAGAAGTCCTACCAATCAACATCCTAGAAGAGATGGCCGAGAGAGTGAAAGCATACATTGATTTGGAGCGTGCACGCTCGAATCGAAGAAAAGGGTACGAAGCACAACGACAAGAAAACAACAAGCAAACCAAGGGGAAACCCCAGCCGACGGGGATCCCACAACAAGAACCACGAAGACACCCATGGACACCGCATGGTGGAGCAAGAGCAAGCGAGCAGTCAAGGCCCCAAAGCATACATAGCATTGTCTTTACCCCCCCCCCCCCTCACAAGAGAAGCCTCAGTCATTCTCCAAGAGATGAAAAGGCTAAACTTGTGGACTCCGCCAACGGAGAAGAGAAAGACAAGGATGGGCAACAACATCGAGCAGTGGTGTGAATACCACAACGCCGACGGGCACCATAGAGACAACTGCTTTCACCTGCAGCGCGACATCGAGAGCCTCATCCAAGAAGGAATGTTAAAGAACTTCGTTAAGGAAGAACGGAAACAAGAAAGAAGCCCCCAACCAAAGTATAATGGAAAAGGAAAGGAGAAGGAGAAAATGAAGGACTTCCCTCCCCCGTAGAACAAAAAACTGACCATCAATGTCATACATGGAGGCTTGGCAGCGGGATGGGAGGCTTCCAACTCAAGGGAGGTCTACATGACTCAGATCAATGAGATTGCTTAATTTGGGAAACGAAAAAGGCCAGTCGAGAACATGAAAATAGTATTCTCTGACGAGGACTTGAAGTATGTGTTTTACCCACACGACGACGCCTTGGTCATCACAATGGATATCTCATGTTGCAATGTAAGAAGAATGCTAGTGGATGGAGGCAGCTCTACTGACATACTCCACATTTATGTGATAAGAGCCATTGGAAAGTCAGAGAGAGACTTCAATCCTGTCAATTTCCCCTTGGTCAGCTTCGCAGGAGCAACAACATACCCCTTGGAATAATCACCCTCCCCGTGACCCTAGGCGAAGGATGGACACAACTGCACCTGATGGTCACAGTCATGGTGGTCGAAGAATTGGGAGCCTATAATGGGATATTAGGTCGTACAACCATCAACCCAAACCGCATAGTCCCCTCCACTGTACATCTGAAGATAAAGTTCCCAACCCCGAATGGCATAAGAGAGGTCCTCGGAGACCAAGCAACATCGAGAAAGTGCTACTTAAATGCCATGAGGAGGAATGCACGTCAAGGGATCCCTGTCGTTTTCGTAGAGGCACAAAGAAGATATGAAAATGAAAGAATGCGACAAGGATGGAGGGGCATGCTAGGAATGGTGAAGGATGTGGTGACCCATCTAATGAAGATGACAAAGGGAGCACTCAAGAAGAGGAAGAGACATGAATCCCATGAGCAAGCTGAGGAAGAGATAGAAGAGATGGCAGAAAAGAGGAGAGAAGAAAAGAAAAGAAGAAGGAGCGAAAGAAAGAAGAGTCTCGAAGTCCTGGATGATATCCAGCAAAAGGGAGACAAGTTGATAAAGAGTTATTTTGTAAGGATAGCAACAGTGGCGGCTGAACTCAACATAAAAAAGAATGAATTTGCCAGAGCCTTCTTTAGACACATAAGGAGGGACGCCGAGAAATACTTCGGAGGACATAAAGGAATTGCATCAATAACCTCAGTGGAAGAGTTCAACCACAAGATGTGGCAGGCCATATAGATAGAAGAAGAAGAGGAAAGAAGCTATTACAAGCTAAGCGACGGCAGGACAGTACATATCACACCTTTAAGAAGTGAACTTAGAGAGCTGTACAACACTGTCATCTACGAAAAGATCCCACCACCCCGAGAATCATCAAGAGCGTTCATCAGAAGAGAAGTGGAATGGTGGTTCGAGTACCACAAGTCCTGGGGACACAACACTAACAGGTGCTTAACTCTCAGGCTGGAAGTCGAGGAGGAAATTAACGTTGGGCGCTTATGGGAGGAGATCGACTCAGAAGAGCTGGAGTTCGACCCTACTGGATGATGAAGGATATCTTGACCTTTTTTTTATGTTTATATATTAGCATACTTGAAGGAGATCCACGGACTCCACCTAGAATTTCCCTTATGTATGAACTGATGATGGTATTAAATGAATCAGATGTTTTTCCAGGGTATAACAAGTCTCAAAAAGGGGAAGATCCAAAAAAGACAACCCTGAAATATGTTAAGGCGATCAACAACTCTTATATATAAAAAGGGGAAGATCTATAAGGGCAACCCTTCCAACATAAAAGGGACATAAGACCTACAAGGCCACCCTTACAACAAAAAATGGGAAGATCCAAAAGGAAAACCTTGACATATGTTAAAGCGATCAACAACCTTTACATTTGAGTAAGGGAAGATCTATACGGACAACCATTACAACAGAAAAGGGACATAAGACCTACAAGGCCACCCTTACAACCGAAAATGGGAAGATCCAAAAGGACAACCTTGACATATGTTAAACCGATCAACAACCTTTACATATAAGCAAGGGAAGATCTATACGGACAACCATTACAACCGAAAAGGGATATAAGACGCATAGGGCCTCCCTTACAACCGAAAATGGGAAGATCCAAAGACAACCTTGACATATGTTAAAGCGATCAACAACCTTTACATATCAGCAAGGGAAGATCCATACGGACAACTATTACAACCGAAAAGGAATATAAGACCCATAGGGCCTCCCTTACAACCGAAAATGGGAAGATCCAAAAGGAAAACCTTGACATATGTTAAAGCGATCAACAACCTTTACATATGAGCAAGGGAAGATCTATACGGACAACCATTACAACCGAAAAGGGACATAAGACCCATAAAGCC
This sequence comes from Clarkia xantiana subsp. parviflora, assembly GCA_036873135.1. Classification (NCBI taxonomy): domain Eukaryota; kingdom Viridiplantae; phylum Streptophyta; class Magnoliopsida; order Myrtales; family Onagraceae; genus Clarkia; species Clarkia xantiana. The sequence continues at coordinate 19,326,183 of JAPTYO010000001.1, forward strand.
ACCCTTACAACCAATAATGGGAATATCCAAAAGGACAACCTTGACATATGATAAAGCGATCAACAACCTTTACATATGAACAAGGGAAGATCTATACGGACAACCATTACAACAGAAAAGGGATATAAAACCCATAGGGCAACCCTTACAATCGAAAAGGGGACAATCCATAAGGGCAAGCCCCGACAAAAGCAGCCATTCCATGCAAAAAGAGACGTAAACTCCACAAAGGGAACTCCCCAATAACATAAAATAAAAGGAACATAAGTCCTGAAAATATAGGCCATCCTAATAGAGTATCATAGCAATAACAAAATGCGTGCTAAAAGCACATCAAGCCATCCAAATACAACAGGGAAGGAAGTACGAAAATAAGGGAAAGCAATACACAATATCTATCCGAAAGCCGAATTCATCTCCAAAACAAATAGGAGGAAAACACAAAGGCAACAATAGCAACAGAGATAAAGTCCACAAGCTCAACTGTCCTTCGCAAGGGGGGGGGATCCTCCTCTATAATAGGAACTCGTGAAGGGACGGTGACCTTGGCAGCTCGAGCAACCTTCGTTTTGGAAGAACTGTCGCCCACAACTCGACCAGCCGTAACCTTCGTACGCTCCATCCGCCTAGCAAGACGGGCAATGACATCCACAGCAAACTGGGCCTACCCGGAAATTGTGTCTGTCTCAAGAAGCTTATATCAACGATCTGTTGAAAAGATTCAGATTAAAGGATGCTAAACCCGTGGATACGCCGGTGGTGTTTGGGTGCGCACTGTCAAAACGTGACGGCCCCAAGAACCTGTCAGAGCGTGAACAGATGAAGGGTGCATGATGTTTAGCATGATCGGTAGTTTGTTCTACGCCATATAATGCACCAGTCCGAATATATGTTACGTCGTAGGCCTAGTAGCACGTTTCCTATCAGATCCTGGTCATCAACATTTAAAGACTATAAAACGAGGAACTCGTTATCCGAAAAGGTACTGCCGACTACGAACTGTGATACGAGGGAAGGTAGTTATAATTGACCGATTACATTGACGCCGACCGTGGTGGCAATCCAGATGATAGTAAGTCCACCACAGGAGGAGCAATCCTCCTTGCTAATGCCGTCAATTCATTGATGAGCAAGAAGCAAATATAAGTCGCGCTTTCTAGGATGGAATCGGAATTCGTAGCTCTCTCTAAGAATGCACAGAAAGCGGTCTGGCTTAAAAGGATTCTAAATGCGCTACTTGGTGGCGATGTCAAGAATAAACCTGTGAAGGTCTTCTCTGACAGTCAAGCAGCAATTGCGGCAGTTAAGAATCTGAAGTACCATAGTAGGACCAGACACATTGATATGAAATAATTTCATGCTAAATTTTAATAGTAGTAGACAATATAATCACTATGGAATACTTGTCCACCAATAACTTGGTAACGAACCCATTAACTAAACCACTACGCAGGGACATATTCGAAAAGCATGTAAAACTGCTTGGATTGCGTAGGGTCTAGAAATGGAATGTATTTGTGATAGCATTTTGATATAGAAAGTTACATTTTGTAAGCGAAAGAATCGCAACTGAGTTTATGATCAATCGACGTCATAATGTTTTGATTACATCAGATTTACGGTCTATAAACTAAGTCGTAGGAGGACGCAATCCTCTGCCAAACTATGTCGAATGTGGGCCTTACCTAGTCACACAGGTACGGTCGTCATACGGTGGAGAGAGGCCTCCACCAGACAAGACTGGCTAAGAGTTAGGGGGATAAACCTGATTAAGCAAGACCATTATCAAGTTTCGAAGTAACTCGACATGATCTTCGTTTTGCATATCGCCGTGATGTACTTCGTTCGTCATTTAACCACATTCTGGGCCAGATGAGAATCTTTGATAGCATGATTGATATATCCCTTTCCTGTCAACCCAAAAGGTTTAGGTATGCTATCAGCGCTTGCTTCATACTACGCGTGCCACGTTCGACCACGGAGTCACAGCTCGGTTGTGCTAGGTAGGAATCCTCGTGATTCTGGCGGGCGCAAACTTCTTCACCTCAAGCGTGTGATTGATCCCTGGAGCCTTATGAAGAGGCACCTAAAGTATCCTCACGGACTCAGAACTCATATCTAAGGTCAGGCTCAATGCTCGCTTCTCGGCGTACGAGCGTAGTGCTGAAAAAAAAGGCCCAGTAACCACGTCTTTGGAAACCGGTTGGGTCTGACTAAGGATATGAGCAATGGGGATGGTCAAGTTCACATGTAATTCACCGACTCTTGTATTCACTAGGTGGCCACCAACTGGATATTAGTTGAAGGTTGTGAATACTTGTACGAATGCCTTGAAGGAGTGTTCCTATGTGAAAACTAGGAAAATGGAGAATTATTAGTTGACCTAGGATACAGCGCGGTACAATATAAATGTTGTTTATAACAGGTTGATTGTAGAAAATGGAATCAACGTTCCGCGTGCGCTACAATACTCCTAACAGATGAGTAGCACGATGCCCGTCGTATCCGTCGGTCGCATGGAAAACCTCGTATGAACTATTTGAAAGCAAGAAGCAGATCAAAGGAGAGAAATGTTGATGCAGATTTGGACGACAATACATTAACAGGCACCCTCTCATTCCGGCGAGTGGGAGCTGTAAGCATATGGTAAGGGGCGACGTAATAGGTAGCCCATAATATGTATAGTTTACCTAATGAACTTGGGTAAATGTCACATTAGGGTAACTGAGCTAGACCCAAATCCCAATTGACATGGGAGGCCCAAAATTGGGCCTCCCCAATTACATAGGCAGGCCGACATTACTAGGTGGGGTAAAGTGGACTTTTGTCTAAGAGGTGTTAGGGGATTTTTAGGGTTAATCACAATTCCCTCATCAGAGTGTTTTAGAGAGAAAACCCATCCCCCCTTAAACACCTAGTTCGGCCGAACCATAGCCCTCACCAAGGGTGTGCCAAATTGCCTTCGAGCAAACTCTCTCTGTCCCCGTGCCGAGAATCGATAAGAGGCTTTGTTGTGGAGCTTGCACCACGTAGGGCTTCTCTAACAATAACCTCTACGGGTCCCGACCGGAGGATCGCGAACTCCCTCTTGAGAAGATCTTAGGTCTACGGATCATCTTAAAGGTATGTGTGAAACTTCCGTTGCGTAATTCTGATTACTAGCATGTACCTAGTTTTTAGTATCCGTAGTGATTACTCTCCGTAATCTAACAATTAGATCTGTTAACTAAGAGGTAGTTAAGACACTCAAGCCCCAAAATTTATCTGGAATTCCTTCTTGAAATTCTAAAGGTCTTGCCACACAAAGAAGATGTATTTTCTTTCTTTATACCACAACATTCTGCTGTGGATTTTTGACACAATTTTTCTGATGTTGAGTCCCTAATGAGTTACAACTCCTTCATTAAAGAATTGCAAAAATCTGAACTGTTATCACTTCTAAGAATCTTCATCATACTCTCAAACTGGGTTTTCACCATGAAGATGAACTTCTTAACATGAATAATGACTTCATCTTTAATTCTCATTAGATAAAGCCAAGTGATCCTACTATAATCATCGACTATATTCAATATATATATGTAACCATCATATTTTTTGACTCTATAAGACCCCAAACATCCAAATGAAGTAAGGATAAAGCTTTTGTAGTCTTAGAGTTACTAATCGGAAATGGCAGCCTTGTTTGCTTTGCCAAAGGGCAAATAGTACAATCATGGACTAACAAATCATCATTTTTATTGAAATTGAAAAGATGATGCAACTGTTGCATAGGTAAGTGCCCCATTCTCTTGTGCGATAGGTCAATATCTCCATCTTTTATTAGCTCCTTTTCCTTTTTGTGACTATGTAATGTTGTAGCTTCCACTTGTTTCCTTATTGAATCCAGCACATAAAAATCACCAAGGAGTGAACCAGTCCCCAGCATCTTCCATTTAAGTGGTCTTGAAATACATCCAGATCAGGGGAAAAAGAACAGAGTGGCCGAGATCACATGTTATCTGGAAAACAAATATGAGATTGTAATGAAACTCCGGAGCATATAGAACCTTATCAAGTGTCAGAGCTCCTAATTCACATTTTCCAATATGTGTAATTGGTGTTACATCTCCATTTGGAAAATAAACCAGTTGATTTGAAGAAGAATTGTCTTTTGAATCATTCAACCAATCCTTATGAAAGGTCATATGATCAGTGGCACCACTATCAACTATCCATTTATCAGAAGGGGAATCTGTTAAACCACATAAAACTATACATGACATATTATCCTGTACATCTAAATGAACTTCTCCTCTTGTAGATTGAACTTGACAAGCAGCAAGATGCTTGACTGCATGTGCCAGCTGTTCACTTGTGAGTTATAAAGGGAGAGCAGTCAGGCAATTTGAAGCACCGCCATTTGCTATGCTGTCCACTCTAAACATTTCTCTCAGGGTGTTACGTGTTGTCTCATCGACAGAATCAGGCAAACCCGACGTGTCATCTTCTTTCACATAATTAGTTATCACCACTCTTGTCTCCACGTTCACCTAGCAGAGCAGAGCAGAGCAGCCATTATATATAGAAAAACAAGTTCAGATAAATTAACCCATAAATAAATAAATAAATAAATAAATATATATATATATATATATATATATATATATAGCATAACCAACCTGAAGACCACACTTCTCGCAATAACGACTCTTTCCATCTGTCGAAATCTTCATAGGCTCCGAGAGACTACAAGTGGAGAAAAAAAGATCATGGAATGTATATAAAGAAAAATTAACACATCTTTAATTATTTAGCTTCTAATGATGAAGAACAATATATTTAGATATTAATGAAGAATTTGAGAAATACCAGTTGGCATACGGGCATTTTACGTTTGTTATGTTCATCTTGATTAATTGTATGAGGTTAGACGATGCAGTACTGAGGGCGTAATTAGCACAATTTGGTGGTTGTGGCTGGTTATATAGTGATAACAAAAACAATAATCGTATGATCATTCTTTCTTTCTAAATGAATATTGCATGAAGTTGAACAGAAATATATATCTTTGACTCATGCAATGCAGCAAGCCAGAAACTGATTGGTCATTGTGTTTGAGCAGTAATTAGTTGGAGCTTTCAAATTCTAGGTAGCTAGGCTTTACTAACTATATTTTGTAAAAGCCAGCCAAGCTCCATCAGTCTCGCCACCTCTTCTTTTTATTCCGATAACGCTAAGCATGCAAGCATAGTGTAGATTATAATAATTAACAACCGACTACATTTATCTGTTTTGCATTATGGATGGATAATAAGGGTCAAAACAAGTCAAACTATTCGTGAACTAATCGATATCAGTTTGGTTAAAACCCTTATCGATTTGGGCAATCAAAACCCATACACAACTCTAACCTTGTAATGAACTTTGAACCCTATTATTCGAGCTTAAGTGAGCCGATTTCAATCTTAGTCGACCAAACTTCAAATTGAGTTTGAGCCAGAAAATTTAGGTTCAACCGAATTCAAGCTCGAGTTTGAATTTGGCTAATTTGAGCCGAGTTCGAACAGTCAAATACTCGACAATGCTCGTTTGCATAAAAAATAACGACAAACTTGCACCAATGCATAGTTGATTGAATAAGATTATTATCTCGATCAAGTATCTCAACACGACACACTAACTTAGTTAATCAACCCACCAAGTGACTAACCAAGGGTACATTTGTTAGCAATATTCAAGGTCTAATTTGCAAAATACAAAAATTAAGGTATCAATTTACAGTTTTTTGAAACATCAAGGACTAAAATGCAATTAGTCAAATTTTGGAAACTTAGAAGTAATTATAGTAATTATCATGCAAGACATAGAATCTCTGAAACTGTTCGTAAAATCGAATACGTATTTTTATACTGAGGCCCGTGCATATTACGCTCTCCCTAAGACAATTTCGCATCACCTCACCTCACCGTCGGGTTGTACAAAGAGGTTTAAACACGGGTGATCACCTCCCAGGATTCAATAGTGTCATCGAATCGTGTTAAGCACGTAACACGTTCGACCGAATCGAGTTCATTATCTTAACACAACAGGATTTGTAGAACCGAACCGAGTTCATTAACTTAACACAACAGGATTTGTAGTAGAAGCTGACGACGACAAACAGACCATAAATAATTTGATGAACACAAATAAACAAAATTTAGCTGACTGCAGTAAATAACGGACATAACGATATAAACTGCAGTAGCAATAACAGCTGCAGAATATTAAAGTTGACAGAAGCTGCAACTTAACATTACTTAGCACAATATATACTTGCTAAAATTGGCTAGTGTGTCCGGTGTGGGACAAATGTAAACATGAGAAACAATATCACAGTTTACAATGTCCATTCACACTACAAATGGCCTAAGCCCATATGTCTTAATTATGGCCATGTCCAACAACATTTACCTACCCGAAATAACATGACTAACATGAAACCATATCCACAACTCTTATTGATATAAACAAACATGTTAGTCCAAAAGGTTCTATTAATTCTGCAAGTAAACTATATGCACATTTTTGTCATCATCGAAAAACAAAGTCAACACCAGTCATCATGACTTAACGACCCGTCAAATGAGGCCTAATTGTTTGCACATTCTATTAGATATAGGGATCTTGTTCATGCTTCAGCCGGTGGATATATATGTAACAACGTTGCTTGAAGTTCAGTAAGATCCCATTGCGACCACAAAGTAGGATATCATTAATGAAACTGAGGCTATTGGTTTTTGTTGAATTTTAGGGAACTAAACACCACACATTCACACAAAAACACACTAAAAGAAGAAGAATTAACAATAACCTCATAAATTAATCAAGACATTTTCAAAATTGAGCTCCATGAGCTTTGGAACCCTTGCGGCTCTGTTCTTGTTTCACATCTGCTACTCTCTGTTGTTTTTTTCACTTCACCTCTGTTACTTAATAATTAGCTTGCAGCTCTATCTTTTCCTTAGACACAAAACTCACCGTTTTGCTAACTAGCTACTTACTAGACTCTAATTACAAAAATGTCGCTGACTTATAATAAAAATGTAACACATTAATTTTAATACTCCCCCTTAATGTGTTGTTCTTTAACTCCTAAAAGCTCGCGGAAATTCTCGAACTTGTCTCTAGGTAACACCTTGGTGAAAATGCATGCAACATGATCTTCGGTCTTCAAGTACATCATCTGGATTTCTCCTTCTTTGATCTTCACTTAAATGTGATGCTACTTGACCGCAATGTGTCTCGTCCTAATGCTATACACAGGATTCTTCGCACAATAGCTGATTTGCTATCGCAAAACATCGGTGTCGCTTTGTCTTGCTTCTCGCCAATATATTCCAAAATTCTCCTTAGCCACACGGCTTAAGAACATGTCATAGCCGCCGAAATATATTCCTCTTCCGCAGATGATTGTGCAACCGGTTCTTATTTCTTCGATTTCCAAGAAAACACACATGAACAAGTAAAAACACATACCCGGTTGTGCTCTTCATATCACTCTACAACCGGGCCAATCACTATCACAAAAGCTTGCTAGTTTCAACTCATCATCTCTTGAATACTTGATACCATATGCCAAAGTCCCTCATACATAGCGGAGAACTCCTTTGGCGGCTCCAAGGTGAAAATGACTCGGATTACTCATGAACATCGACAATATACTCGAAGCAAACTTCATTTCCAGTCTCGTGGCAGCAAGATACATCAAACTACCCACAATGCTCCTGAAATATGTGCAATCCACTTTTCTTCCTCCATCTTCTTTCCACAACTTCTCATTCGAAGCAAGCGGTGTTGCCATTGTTTTGCAACCAAACACATATGAAACATCTTCAACATATTCTTGACATACCTATTTTGATAAGCAAACACACCATCATCTTGTTGATCAATCTCCAAGCCAAGAAAATAATGTAGCAAACTCATATGACTCATCTCATATGGCTTCATCATGTCATTCTTGAACTCACTAATCAACTTCTCATCACTACCGGTGAAAATCAAATCATCAACATATGTAGCAAATGAGAATTGAAGTACCTTGTTTCTTCACATGGAGAGTGGGCTCGCTCTTACACTTCTTGAATCCATGACAAGTGAAATAGTTGTCGATTGGACTATAACACTGTCGAGGTGCCTTCTTCAACCCATGCAAATTATGGTTTAGCTTGTACACTTTCTCTGATTCTCCTTCTTTCACAAACTCTTTCGGTTTCTCAACATATATTTCTTCTTCCAAAACACCATTTAAGAAAGCCGACTTCACATCAAGTTGGTATAACAACCAACCTTTCTGAGCTGCAAGTTCTATGAGGATCTAATTGTATCCTTACACGAAACTGGAGCATATGTTTCATGGTAGTTAACCCCAGCATGCTGTAAGTACCCCTTAGCCACAAGTCTTGCTTTTTTTTTTTTCAAGACCGAACCATCGAGATTATTCTTCAGTTTGTAGATCCACTTCACCCCAACAAAGTCTTTATGAACTGCTTGTTTACCAGCTCCCGAGTCTTGTTTTTCTCAATCATGTGCAACTCTTCTTTCATGGATTTCTTCCATACTTCTTCTTGGATAGCTTCTTCAAAGCTTTCCGGGTCAACTATGAACACATTACATGTCGCATTAACTTCGAATAGTCTTCTCAATCTCTCCGGTGTGCTACTCCAAGTAGATGAACTAGAACTCAAACCATTGCTCGATGGCGATGATGGAACAACTCTAGGTGATGTAGGTGGAGAGTCTTCAACATGCTCTTCGTCACCTTCAACCTCTTTTTCATGAACAACAACGTCTTTTTTAACTTGCTTTTCTTTCCAATTCCAACTCGCATCTTCATCAAACAACACATCTCTAATAATGATGATTTTTTTCTTATGCAAGCTATACAACCGATAGCCCTTTAATGTCGAGTCATACCCCAAGAAGATACATTTCTCACTTGTATCATCAAGCTTTGTTCTCTTCTCTTTCGAAATTTGAGTAGCAAATACACCCAAAAACTCTCAAGTGTTTCATCGAAGGCTTCTTCTAGCGCCAAGCCTCAAGTTGTTTCTTGTTTTAAACTGCCTTTTCTGGGCATCTATTCAACAAGTACACTGCTGTAGACATCACTTCGGCCCAAAACACATTCGGTAACCCTTTCTCCTTGAGCATTGGTTTGCCTATCTCCACAACATTATGATTCTTTCTCTCGGAAACTCCATTTTGTTGCGAAGACTAACCAACCATTAAATGTCTTTCTATGTCTTCATCTGCACAAAACTTGTCAAATTCTCGGGAATTGTATTCTTTACCCTGATCACTTCTCAACACTTTTATGTATCAGCCACTTTGTTTCTCAACAAACACTTTGAATCTTCTAAATACACCAAAGACCTCAGATTTTTGTTTCAAGAAATAAACCCAAGTTATCATTGTGTAATCATCGATAAACAATATGAAATAGCGATCACCTCCTTGAGATGTAGTTCTCATCTGTATGAACTAGCTCCAATTGCCTATTTGCTTTTCATGCTCCTCCTTTCGGAAAAGCTTCTCGGTGATGCTTCCCCAAGGCACACCCTTCACATACACCATCCTTCTCTTCAATTCTAGGCAACCCATACACCGTATTCTTTTCTTTCAACAACTTCATTCCGTTGAAATACAAATGACCAAGTCTTTTATGCCATAGCCAAGACTCATCGGTAATATGTGCCTTCAAAGCAATATCTCCCTCATAATTCGAACTCAATGGGAAACTTCTTCCTCTTCCCATCTTTATCTTTGTTATCAACTTCAGTTTCCATTCTTCTTGTCATAAATGGTGCGCTCATCATCTTCAAAATATAAACCATATCCTTTCTCCAAAAGTTGACCAACACTTAGCAAATTTTGGTTTAAGTGGGGAACAAGCAACACGTAATAATAAAACTCATTCCCTCCTTTCTTCGGATAGGAATCATACATTTCCCGACCGCTTGTAGTAGTGCTTCATTTCTCATTTTTACTTTGGTATTCACATCCTCATCTATCTTTGTGAAGATGCTCATATCACTAGACATATGATTGCTACAACAACTATCAAGCAACCACACTTCACCTTTCTTCTCTGGGGCTACTTGACAACCGGCATAAAACACTCCATGATTGTCTTGCTTCTCTTCAGAGACATTCGCTTGCACATTCTTGAACATACAATCTCTTTGCACATGCCCAAACTTCTTGCAATTATGACATTGAGGCTTACCCTTAAACCAATAATCTTTCTCAAAATGACCACTTCGCTTGCAAATATGACATGTCTTCCCTGAATTTTCAGCATTGTAACAGTTGTGAGGGGCGATATGATCCCCGACTGCGTGACAATTGCGAGGGGCGATATGATCCCCGAGTTCTGCTTCATGGTGTACCACGACTTATTGTTGGGTTGGAGCCTAAAGGCGACAAGCATGGTGTGCATGACGTTCCAGAGTGTTAACTCACCGGAGTACTTCTGTACTGGTTCGACCCTGATGGCCATGACATTGGAGGGTTCCAAGCTTATGAGTCTATCCATGATTCTGGAGTTGCGGAGAAGGTGTTCAACTGAATGTCAGAGAGATAGAGAGTTCATCGTTTCTTCAGGAGAATGAAGATAATTTAAAGGGTGGATGGAAGGTGTCGGCTTTAGTGGTAGAGACACAACTGTAGGAGGGAAAATCAATGTCCTAACTGAATGGAACAAGGCAACATTGATTTTCCCTCCTACAGTTGTGTCTCTACCACTAAAGCCGACACCTTCCATCCACCCTTTAAATTATCTTCATTCTCCTGAAGAAACGATGAACTCTCTATCTCTCTGACATTCAGTCGAACACCTTCTACGCAACTCCAGAATCATGGATAGACGGACCTCGCTTCGGTCCCGCTGCGGAATCGTATCGCTTTCCTGAAATAGAAAGGTCAGAAAGCGGTTATATATGTCTTGAATTGTTAAAATTAAATGAAAATTTTTAATTACCTGCTCAACAAGTTGTAGGTATTTTATTTTTTTCACTATCTTCAACTGATCATAACTTTTGTTTTATAAGATCAAATGATTCACGGTTAGTTGTGTTGCATTCGTTATTTTACGAGTTTCTATTCAAGATCCATATTGACATGTCTTTATAATGTATTCAGTTCACAATTGTCAAGTCACGCGTGCGAAGTTCTATTATTTTTCCAAAAATATACATGCTTGAATTATGTTCTTAACGCTAAGGCTGTAAACGAGTCGAGTCAAGCCAAGTATCTGACAAGCTCGACTCGACTCGACTAATTTTACTCAAGCTCGAACTCGACCGAGCCTTAATTTTTCGAGCTCGAGCTCGACTTGGTGTCATACTCGACGAGTTCGAGATCGACTCGGCTCGATAAGGTTAAAAAAATCAATTAATTAATAAATGGTGCACCTTAGCTCGAGCTCGAATCGATTAGAATTTTGACTCGAGCTCGAACTCGACTTGAATTCAATGTATACATATATAAAATTATTATTTAAGGATCGAAAAACTCGAGCTCGAACTCGACTCAAATAGGAAAAAGAAAAAAACTCGATTAGGCTCGCGAACCTCTCGAGTCGAGTACCAGTGAACTCGAACTCGACTCGAAATTTAGCGAGTCGAATTCAAATATCGACCGAGCCGATCTCGAGCAGCTCACGAGTTGCTTGACTCGTTTACCTACTTAACGCGTTCAGAATTTTACAACTCAATTAAGAATCGAGTGTTAACACTACTAATCAATGTAACGTGTAGGGCTATAAACGAGGCGAATCGAACCGAGTATCTGGCAAGCTCGACTCGACTCGACTCATTGTACTCAAGCTCGAGCTCGAACTCGACCGAACCTAATTTTTTCAAACTCGAGCTTGACTCAGTGCCATACTCGACGAGCTCATTCTCGGCTCGACTCGCAAACTTTAAATTATTCAATTAAATATTAAAATTGTGTATCTAAGATCGAGTTCGAACTCGTTTGAATTGAATATATATATATTATGCTAGCTAGATGTAGTATGTTATATATAAACTTTTGTTAGGTTATATATATATTATAAAGACTCTTGCATATAAATATTTTGTCAAAGTAATGTATGTATAATATCAAATTTTAATTTTAATATAAATATTCTCACAAATATATTAATTATATGCAATTGTAATTTTCTATTAATTAGTCATGGTTTGATTAATAAAAAAAATCTAATATATGTAGTAATATTATTTATAATATAAACTCGGGTGTAGTTTCTAATTTTGCAAAAACTAATATGTGTAATATAACTTATAATATAAAAAATAAATGTAATTTATATTTTTTTATCAAAAAAATTAAAAATGATTTTTATTTTTCAAGACATTTTATTATTTTGTCTTAAATAACATTTTTAATAGGTTACAAGTTTAAATAATTAAATTATTTTCTAAGCTATTATAACAAACTTTCATTTTTTATTTTACATTAGTATTTTTAGTAGGCGTGATCATTCCGTAGCGGGATATAAGAATTTTCCATTAAGTCTTACCTCTTCATATCCCATCTGCACATTAATATATTCATCTTTCATCTTCTATATCTCCCATCTTCTATAGCTCCTCCTTTTCCCTTCAATTATCTAGCAGATAAGAACTTGGTCAATGTATCTAGCATCAATCTATTGGCCAGCATCGATGATTTTCGCTGACAATAACGAAACTAATGTATCTAGCATCGACGATTCCCGACGATTTTAGCGGCCAATCTCGAAAGTGTTTTCCTCTCAGAGTCGTGACATCGATTATAATTTTTCTTCTAGATCTAGAGCCTTGAACTCGGTTTCGGTTTTCTGTTGGAATGATGCCGATGAGACTCTCTTCCCAAACCATAAACTTTGATTGCTTGGCAATCCTTTTGTTAGTGACTGGTGGCCGAAAGAGAGATTTGAGACTCCCCAAGTCAGTGATTACATTTTTCCTCTTTCTGGGAATTTGGTCGAATTTATATAAATTTTTTGTTGGTCGAACTTATAAGTTGTTTAAGAAAGTTACTTGATCGCAATCTGTTTGATGAGTTCTCATTCGCTCCCTTATTTTCTTTCTTGTTGCAGGAGGAATCAAATTGCTCAATTAGGTGAATATTTAACTGAAATATCTTTAAAAAAAATCTTCTGTTCAATTGAGTTTTGAATAACCATTTCTAAAAAAACAACTGGTTTTGCCTCGACATTTATATTCTCTTCTCTTGATAAACCTATATAGTAATGGAAACTAATTTACTCAGATACATTGCATTAATCTTCAACAGTCACCCGAATACTCAGCTTATGTCCAAGATCTTGACGGACTTGCTAAAGATACATACATTCTCCTTTGATTTTAGAGATATCTAATTATCTATTACTATATATGGCAAAACATCTCTTTATGTTTAAGATTCTTAATTTTAAATATTTGCATCTTTTGTGTATTAACATCTTTTGCTGAAATAATATATATATATATATATATATATATATATATATATATATATAAAATAAAGTAAAAGGAAAGATAGTGGGAGGACCTAGAGTTGCCACATCAGCATTTGTAGTTCATCTGAAAGTGTCACGTCATACCCATTGTTTACCAATTATACAACTCCACCTAAGCAAACAATTTAAAAACAAAAAACTCAATTTTAATCTATTTATTTCTTTTAAAAAATGGTGGTTTCAAAATCTATATATTAATTAATAAAGTAAAAGGAAAGAGAGTGGGAGGACCTAGAGTTGCCACATCAGCATTTGTAGTTCATCTGAAAGTGTCACGTCATACCCATTGTTGACCAATTATACAACTCCACCTAGGCAAACAATTTTAAAAAAGAACTCAATTTTAATCTATTTATTTCTCTTAAAAAATGGGGGTTTCAAAATCTATATATTAATTAAGGTGAAGGGGGAGAGGAAGAGATTATGAGAGGGGATAATTAACGGGCAAAGAAGTGAATGACAGTAATTGTGGAGTGAAGAAACGGGCGGAGAAAGCAGCGCGTAGAAGATAATTGTGAGTGGATTAAATTTATGACGTGTCAGCATGAAATTCCTTCGAGATGCTAAAGTGTTGTGCTAAAAATAGACTTTTGTCTCTCATGTTGCTTTATAGATATTATTATAATTTTTGTATATAAAAATATACATTTTTCATATTAAAGTCACATTTCGCAAATTTTATTTTTCATTTTATAAGTTTATTTTACTTTTTACCTCACCCACGCGATGCGCGGGTTCGGCACCTAGTTAATTAATAGCAAGTAGGGAGTCTGATAAAGCTGAAATGTATTTATGGTGAAATACATAAATATATATGTATATTTTCGGAATATTAAATGCATATATTTTTCAGATTTTATTTTCCTAGTTTAGGGGTCCTAGTTTAGCTATAAATAATGTCCTTTTACATGTAAAAAAGACACCAGCAATAATAATAATACATCAGATCTCGTAACCCGTGCAAATTTTGTCTTTTTGTGTAAATTTTTTTTTTTCTTTTCATCGTTGCCAAGAGCCCCAACCAAGACCAGCACCCCTCCCGCCGGTGCTGGCCCAGCTCGGTGGCCGAGCCACCGACCACAACGCCAGCTCCATCGGAATACTCCCGCCTGCACCTCAGCTCTGCCTTGCCTGTCCATCGCCGGCTGCCTTCTCTCTCTCTCTCTCTCTCTCTCTCTCTCTCTCTCTCTCTCTCTCTCTCTCTCTCTCTCTCTCTCTCTCTCTCTCTCTCTCTCTCTCTCTCTCTCTCTCTTGTTTTCCGGCGACACTCCCTGACAGCGCCACAGCTCCGTCCGCCTCGGCTCCACCTCCGCCCTGCGTCGCCCTGGATCGCCGTAACCCATCTCCGGTAGTCCTCCTTCGCATTGAATCTAGCCCGGCCGTCCGTTGTCCAGACCACCCGACCGGAGACGTCGCCGGAGGTCCGCCCTCGCCCGCTGCTCCACCGCCCGCTGCCACGGTGATCTCGCCCCACCACTGCGCCACCGGACTCGCTCGCTGCTGCGGCCGGCCTTCCGCTCAGCCTTGCTAAGCTTGCCGAAGTTCCTTCCCTCTGCCACTGCAACTGACCGCGCCGCAGCTGTCAAGGTTCTGGTCCAGTCGCTGCCCGGCTCCGCCAGCCTGTGTCGACCGCCGCCGTCGTCCGCTCCCCTCGCCGGACTGGTCCTCCTCCGTCGCTGGTCTGTTGGCAGGTAAGTCATCTGCTTTCCCCTTTTTCTGTTTTTTTTTTTAATTTTTTTTTATTATTATATTCTTATATTTTATCATTATTATTATTATAATATATTTAGTTGGGTAACTGAAATGTAATTGGTTAAACTTGATTGGTTAGAATATTTATTTGTTCAAATAGCTATGTACATATTTTGAATATACATTAGGTTGAATATGGATTTAGGCATGTTTTATAATTTTGATATTTTCATCTTAATTAGGAGTTATAGATTATAATTATTTTTTTTTAACTTGGTTAGTATTTGATAAATTTTTTTTTGTATAGATCTTGACATCGTTAGATTATTTTGAATAACAAGGTTGGCAAATTAAGTGAATTGAGTACCTAAAGGGCATAGTTAAAAACTATTTTTTTTTTTAAATTCGTAATAGAACCCCCGAACTCGACTTTTTAATCGTAGACCGATTTTAATACCTAGGTTTTTAATTCGTTATTTGCTTAGGTAATTTAGGATTCTAGTTAGCCTTAATTAACTAGTGGCGACTCTATTCAAAATTGCACGTTTTCAAAACGTAAATCGCCTTAGGTCAGATTTTAGGTCCGACAATTTTAAGGACGAGTAGAACTGTTATAGTCTGTTCCTACGAGTCAACTTCACGGCAAAATTGCTCTCGCGAGTCACCATTCAAGGACAAGTAGGACTGTTATAATCTGTTCCTACGAGTCAACTTCACGGACAGTTACAGTCTGCTCTCACAAGTCACCACTCAAAGGTTGAGTAGGACTGTTACAGTCTGTTTCTACAAGTCACAACCGACAAACAGGATCTGAAGTTTTACAGCTTTCTGAGAGTCACCCCGACGAACGAAGCCTTAGTATTCAGCCTTCGCAAGTCACGCCACTAGAGGCACTTCTCCAACGGACGCCACTAGAGGCTCTTCTCCGATACACGCCACTGGAGGCTTTTTCTTGTCGCTTGCCACTGGAGGCATCATCGATCAAGATTTTACATTACTGCACGCCACTGGAGGCTTTGCTTTTTCGCACGCCACTGGAGGCTTTACTTTTTGCACTACTAATAGAGGCTCCGCCAACAGGGGCACCGCCGACGGAGGTTCTATTTTCTGCACTACCAATGGAGGCACCGCCAACAGAGGCACCGCCGACGGGGGTTCTATTTTCTGCACTACCAATGGAGGCACCGCCAACAGGGGCACCGCCGACGGAGGTTCTATTTTCTGCACGGCCAATGGAGGAACTACCAACAAGGGCACCGCCGACGGAGGCTCTACTTTTTTCACTTTCCGAAATAAGCCAGGAGTTTCCTTGAAGATTCGAAGACTCAAAAGAAGATATACTTCACAACCAAAATTAGTGTTTACTCGTCTTTGGACAAATCCCCTCGAACACGTTCTACGGGAATTCGCCCAAAGAGGGGCAAACTGTAAACACCTAATTTTGGTCCGCGCATAGTACGTCTAAAAATGTCATATGTGACGCGTTAAAAAAAGGAAGTATTTAAAATATGGAAGGTCTCGAAGCTTCTAAAGATAGGACTGACTTAAAATAGGATAGTGTATATGAATTATTTATTGTAAAATATTTAGAAAATATATTATGTATATTTATGGTGAAATACATAAATATATATGTATATTTTCGGAATATTAAATGCATATATTTTTCAGATTTTGCTTTCCTAATTTTTAGGGCCAAGTTTAGCTATAAATATGGTCATTTGTTACATGTAAAAACCACATCAATAATAATACTTCTATCGGAATCCGTACATGTTTGTCCTCTAGTGCCAACATTTTTTCTTTTTTCTTTCTTCCTCCCGCTGCTGAAGGCTCCCCGCCGGCACCGGAACTTCGACTTCGCCCAGCCACGGTCCGCCCTACTCCGCCCCGACCCAGCCGCTACCGCCTCGCCGGTGCCCGCCGTCCAGACGGTCCATCCCTGACTCCGAATGAAGTCGTTGTTGCCATCACCGGAATCGAAGAGCTGCCTAGCCGGAGTTCGCCTGTCCGCTCGCCGGAATCGCCGTCGCTGTCTGCCGCTCGCGCCAGAGCCCCGCCTGTCCTTCCCTGTCGTGCCATGGCCTTATGCTTTGAAGCCCTCCGCCACTCGCAGTCCGCTCCCGTCAGTGACCACATGCTCAGTCTGCCGCCCCTTCCACGGTCCGCCCTGCTCCGTCCCTGCTGCGTCCCACCGCCTGTCGTCGGAAATCACGCTGCCCTGTCCCACGAACCGTCGGTGTCGTCCTCCTCACGTCGCAGTTGCTGGTGGCTTCCCTTTCCCCTCCGTCTCTGGTCCGTGGCTGTGCAGGTAAGAATTGTTTTTTTGTATATTATTCTGTTACTTTATTATTATATTTTGTTATTATATTACTATTGTTTTTCTTTTATTTTAAATTTAATTATTTAGTTTAAATGTGGTTAATTAAATCTAGTTGGTTAGCATGTTTACTTACTCAAGTTGTATACATGTTGAATATATAGTAGGTTGTACATGTTTAGCAATATTAGGTAATTTTGGAATTTCACCTTAATTAGAAGTTATAGATTTTAATTAGTTTGTAGGCTTAGATTAATATTTGATAATAATTTTCATAGGATAAAAAATTGGTTAAACTTTGACATCGTTAGATTAATCTGAAGTAATAAATATATTTAAATAATAAAGTTGGCAAATAAGTGAATTGAGTACCGAAATGGTGTAATTTAAAATTCATGTGTTTTAATTCGTAAAAGAACCCCCGAACTCGAATTTCTGATTGTAGATCGATTTTATACCTAGGTGTTTAAATCATTATTCGCTTAGGTAATTTAGGATTCTAGTTAGCCTTTATTAACTAGTGGCGACTCTTTTCAAAATCCACGTTTTCAAAACGTAAATCGCCTTAGGTCGGATTTTAGGTCTGACAAGTCGGACATGACCTGATAATATAATTAGTTACCGCGATGTAACTTTTCTAGGAATTTCAAGCTTAAAACTTCAAAATCAAAACACATGGAAGTAAACGCTCTTAATCATACATAAATTTCTATTTTTATATTGATAAGATTATGATACTTATTTAAGACCATATATACCGGATACTACGAATATTTTATTTTTGCCAAACTAATAATGTTTAAATAATAATTTTCTGAATTCGTTCCTAAAGAATAATGAATGTTACTAGAAATTAAATTACATTTTTGTGACTAACATATAGCATGCACAAAAATAACACAAGGGGAGTCAATGTGAATGAATGGAATGGACCCACGATCTATGCCCAAGTGGAAAAGACCGACCACCTACCTAACTAGCCTAACAAATCTTTTACATGCATGCCTTTGATTTGGACACACTAGCTTTGCTGCAAATCAAATATATATATATATATATGTGTTAAAAATAAACTTATTTCAAATGTAGACAAGTCTAGAAAGTCTAAATTAGTTGATACGTGTAAGTAATAATAAGTTAGTTTTTTTTTTTTTTTGCCAAAGTAATAATAAGTTAGTTGAGATGTGTCATTAAGACTAAGTAGTTGGGAGTGTCATTAAATGAAGTATGTAGAAATCTCCCTTGTACCCTATAAATAGATGTTGAGAATGAATGGAAATCAACAAGTTGAGTAGGCAAACAACAAGTCTCTCATATCCTCTCCACCTCTCCCACTCTCACAAACACATATTCAAACACCAACAAGTGGTATCAGAGCAAGGTCCAAAGATCGCGATGACATCAACAAGCATGCAAGTGCCGAGATTGACGAAAGATAACTACGATAGATGGTGTATCCAAATGAAGGCCCTTTTGGGATCGCTTGACGTGTGGGAGCTCGTGGAGACCGAGTTCGAGGAACTCGAAGTAACGACGGAAATGACAAATGAAGATAATGATGAATTGAGGGAGCAACGAAAGAGGGAGAACAAGGCTATGTTTACAATATATCAAGGTCTTGATGAAGCCACGTTCGAGATAGTCGCTCCAGCCAAGACATCATACGAAGCCTGGGTTATACTCCAAAAGGCGTACGGTGGCGTCGAAAAGGTAAAGAAAATTATCCTACAAGCTCTTCGTGCTCAATTCGAGTCCCTCCATCAAGAAAGCTTGGAATCTATCTCCGACTATTTCACGAGGGTCATTTCAATCACGCATCAAATGCGCAGAAATGGAGAAAATTTAGAAGATGTTCCTGTCATAGGGAAGATATTGAGATCCCTCGATCCAAAGTTTGACCTTGTGACCATGACGATTGAAGAATCCAAGGACTTAAAAGAGATGTCCGTTGAGCAACTAATTGGTTCTCTACAAGCCCATGAACAACGAATGTCGAAGAGAGGAGAATGTAAATCCTTGGAGCACTCTTTACAAGCAAAGATGACGTTGAAGAATCGAGGTTCACGCGGCGGCTTCCAAAGAGGAAGATTCACAATGCTGAGAGGAAGAGGTGGTCGAACAACAACCACCAACGAAGTCGACGACGATGATGGAGAGTAAATTCAAAAAGAAGAACGAGGAGGAGGTCACAACCGTTGTCGTGGTCGCGGACGAGGTCGTGGTGGATGGAGAAACGACAAATCAGGAGTCCAATGTTATGTGTGCAAAAAATACGGCCATTATGCAGCGGAGTGTTGGTATAACACCGACATTGAGGAAGAAAATGCGAACTTCGCGGAGAAGATTGACGATGATGGAGTTCTTTTGATGACATACAATCAAGTGGAGGAGACGGAGTCCAACGCATGGTTCATCGACACAAGAGCTTCCAACCACATATGCGGATGAAATGAGTTCTTTGCGGAGCTTGATGAAAGACATGGCGGGCACATTACTTTTGGCGATCTTTCCCAACACCAAATTAAAGGGAAAGGTAAAGTTCCCTTTGAACTAAAAAATGGACGACAATTGTGAATCTCCAATGTCTATTTTGTTCCCGACATGAAGAACAATATTTTAAGTGTCGGACAATTGCTCGAGAAGGGATACGACGTCCGGGTGAAGAAGAATACACTTGCCATCCGTGATAATAACAACAACGTTATCACGAATGTTTCCATGACTAAGAATCGAATGTTTCCATTTGAGTTAAGGATCAACGAGAAGAATTGCTTGTAGGTGAAAACCATAGAAAACTCGACTCTTTGGCATCTCCGGTATGTCCAACTTAATTTCAAGGCGCTGTAGTTGATGGAAAAGAAAAACATGGTACGAGGCTTTCCCAAGATCAATCATCTTAACGGTGTGTGCGAAACATGTGTCATCGGGAAGCAACAAAGAAATCCATTCAAGAAGTATCCTTCGAAGAGAGCAAGAAGCCGTCTCGACTTGATCCACTCAGATGTATGCGGGCCAATCACTCCCATCTCCACTGGTGGAAATAGGTACTTCTTGACCTTTACTGATGATTATAGTGGCAAGACTTGGATTTATATGATGAACCAGAAGAGAAAAGTCCTTACGAAGTTCAAGGAGTTCAAAAGCATGGTCGAGAAGCAAAGCGGTCGTCATTTGAAGTGCTTGCGAACCGACCGAGGAGGCGAGTACACATCGCGCGATTTTGACAGATTTTGCAAAGAGAACGGGATCGTGCATCAGCTAACCATGCCGCAAACCCCACAACAAAATGGAGTCTCCGAGAGGAAGAGCCGGACAATCTTGAATTTAGTTCGGTGCATGCTGAATGAGGGAATGGCGCCGAAAGAATTTTGGAGAGACGGTGTTACTACTGCAGTTTATTTGCTCAACAGATTTCCGACCAAGCGGATTGGAGATAGGACACCGGAGGAGGCATGGAGCAAGAAGAAGCCCTGCATTGATCATCTTCGAGTCTTCGGGTGCGTGGCATATGCAAAATTGCAAGGAAGCCAGAAGTGCGTCATGCTCAGATATGACGAGAATAAAAGCGGCTACAAGTTATACAATCCCGTTACAAAGAGGATTGTGATCTCAAGAGAAGTCGAGTTTGACGAAGAACAAGCCTGGAGCTGGGAGAAGAATAATGACCAACCAAAACAGGTTATTGAAGCTGAAGAGCTGCAAAGAAAAGAAGCCCGACGTGGTGAAGTTCAAGAACCTTTATCACCCCCCACATGCTGGCACTCATGAAGAAGAAGACAACTCGAGTGAATCACCGGTGCTGAGAACAAGGCGGATCCGAGACGTATACGATTCCGCGCAAGTCGTTGATGTGAATGATTGTGAAGAATTGTATGGTAATCTGTCTCTGTACAGGATCTGAAGTTAAAGAGACAATGTGGAGAAAGAAAAAGGTGACGACGCATGGAAAATTCAAGAGTTTTAGAGAGCGAAGACACGGATGGAGTACGGGTTGTCGACAAAGACATTCGGGAAAAGGCCACCAAGAATACTCGAGTGGTTATGACAGAGATAATCACAAGACCAAACAAGATACAAGAAAAAGTCATGAACATCGTGCGGACGACAACAAGAGAAACAAGTTTAAGGGGGATGTTAAAAATAATCTTGTTTCTATATGTTTAATGTAAACAAGTCTAGAAAGTCTAAGTTAGTTGATAAGTGTTAGTAATAATAAGTTAGTTGGGAGGTGTCATTAAGACTAAGTAGTTGGGAGTGTCATTAAATGAAGTATGTAGAAGTCTCTCTTGTACCCTATAAATAGATGTTGAGAATGAACGGAAATCAACAAGTTGAGTAGACAAACAACAAGTCTCTCATATCTTCTCTACCTCTCCCACTCTCACAAACACATATTCAAACACCAACAATATATATTGAATCTGCAGGGGTCTTGATCAATGCTTCAACCATGGTTATTTTCTTTATCCGACTATAGTTATTCAAGTTAACATTTTCTTATTGGTTAATACAATTTTGTCCTATTGACTTGTAACCAGTATCTTTTGTATAGCTAAGATGAGTGTTTTCGGGTGTACGAGTATTGCTTGTCGGGCGTACGACCCACGAATGTTGGATGTTTGGAGGCGTACACTTATAGTGTCAGCGATAAATTATTTTTGACCTTTTAAGGGTTAGTGAGCAAAGGTGACGTGCACATCTCGTCCTACGGGCGTAACAGACCTACGCACATTTATTTACTCGCTCCTATCGCGTGTGTCTTGATGCGATTGATCTTCAATTTATCTACTAAAGCTGTTGTTCCTCTGGTGCTTGGAAGTCTTGCCACCGTACAACAAGCGTACGGGCCGGCAATGGTGCGGTAAAAATTAAAAATTATGGTTTTTCGCACCATTTAACGATATGATTAACTACGTTATTAGGGTTTTGCCACCATTTACCCATAGTGGTTATGGTTATGGACCTATGGTATTGAGGTCATACCCATAGTTATAATCGTCACCATTATATATATGTATAAATTATAAATCATAAGTCATAAGTCAATCTTGGCTAAAAAAATGCCTGATCGTGCATTCATATTATCTTGACCATTCATTCATTCTTGACCATTCATTATAACATAACCTTAAATATATGATTGTTAATTCTTATTTAGTATTCCACCCACCAATTCTGTTTGACAATATGAAAAACTTAATCTTCCTAGTTCACTTTGAGTTTTAACTACTATATGCCTAGCATCGTCCCGTCCTAGATCAAAAGATCATGCACTATATTTAGTTTGGACTTCTTATATGAAACAATAGTTATCAGTTTGAATAGTTATGGTTAAATTGTTTGATTGTGGTAAAAAAATCATGGTTATGATTTATGCTGCTAATAAATATAATCACTATTGTTATAGTTATGGATATAGTATATAAAAAAAAATATGATATAAATATGGTATTAGTAATAACCTCAACATATCTCACCATCGTCTCTGTGTCCTGCAGGATACTTAGACCCTCGTGAGCTGAATCCAGCAATCCCTGATTGGGCCTTCTTAGGTGGGAGTTACTCCTGAGGGAGGTGGTCTATCTGACCCACCTACCCCCGACTTGAGTATGCCCCTTGAAGGTATCTATTTGTTTCTATTAATGCATCCTTTGATTATACTTTGCATTATTCATCTGTTAATATGTAGGTCGCATACTCCTTCTCAAGCTATTCCAGAGAGATTTAATTCGTCCTTTGAACGGTGACGTTGTTGATTCGGCATGGAAGCCTTATGCCTCTGTTGGGGATTTTATCATTTTGATCATTTGTCTACTGTTCGGACTCCCGAGATTGGTGTGCGTATGCTGAACGCGTTTGTTACTCCTTGCAATCGTAGAGCTGTGCCCGATAGTCGCTTTGTTGCGAATACCTATTTTCGAGAGTCGTTGTCTCGATTTGCCCCCGTAAGTGCATTCACTTGTCTTTGTAGATATGTTTTATCTTCATTATTTGATGTTTGGCTTTCGTTTTCAGGCTGTTGCCGACATGGTGAATATGTCTTCTTTCGTTTTCGAGCTTGTCAAGAAAGTTGAAGTTCAGCAATTCGAGTTGAAGAAGCTCGAAGACACAGTGCGTGAGCTGAGGAGCAAGGTGTCTAACTATGATTCTCACATGTCGTTTTCCGAAGGCCGTATCGCCTCAGTCGAAGCTAACATTGCTCGCCTTCGAAAGGAAAAGGAGAGTGTTGATCTCACGGCAAAGGAGCGCATGGAGGTTGCCCTTGCCAGCGCCATTAAGGAGGCGGTTACTCATGGTATTGAGGAGTATAAGGCATCTGCTGAGTTTCGGATGATGCCACGAATAAGTGTCAGGATATGCTCTATGACTTTGGTAAGGATCTTGTTACGAATGAGGGCGGGAACATTTCTGTCACATCTGTTTGATTGGCGAATGTATCTATCCTTTATGTATATAGTCGTTTGACCAGTCTTATTACTTTATGCTTGCTTGGATCTAGACTTGTCATGTTGGTATCTGGACATAGGTTCCTTTCGTTCCATTTTGAGAGAAACTGTCTACTTTAGTACTTGGACGTGTGTATCGTCCTTGTTGCTTTTCATGAAACATGTCTGAAAACATCTAACATTATGGTTATGTAAATGCAAGTAGATTTTCATACTTGTGTTTGTATGTGTGCCTTTTTGTGTTAGGCTATGCTTGCTCTTGGCGTGTTGCTTCACGATGTAGCATTGCTATTTTATGCTCCTCGTTTCTTGTCGAGGTTGCCTTTATGTTTGCCCTTTGAAATTGGACTTTACTTGTTTGACAACGCGTTGTTCCGCTATTAATGTTATGTCTTCGTTTCTCGTCGTGCTTGTTAGCATTCATTGTCCAGCCGGTTGTCACCCGGGTGCATTGTTTTGTGAAATTATCCTTCACTAGTACGTTGCGACTATGCGCGTTGTACGTGATTTTTTTGAATTCAACATATAATTGTATTCGTCGTTGTGCACCTAATTTCCCCTCTTGGTATTTCCAAGGCATGGCATGTTGAAAGAATGTCGTTATACAAGTTTTGAAATTCGACCGCTATTTGATGCCTCGACATAGCGTTATGGCAAGACACGACTTGCAATGTTTGATGTGTTTTATAATCGCATATATGATGCCTCGTGATAGCATTGTTGCAAGACGCTACTTGCTAGTATCACATGCATTTTAACCTCTCATTGATGCCTCAAGGTAACGTTGTAGCAAGACGTTACTTGCTGAATTTGGTACGTTTTAAGCCGCTTACTCAATGCCTTGAGATAGCGTTTTTGGCAAGACGCGACTTGCGATGTGCGCTTTACCGCTTACTGAATAAATTGAGATAGCGTTGTGGCAAGACGTTAATTGTTGAATTTGGTACGTTTTAAACCGCTTACGCAATGACTTGAGATAGCGTTTTGGCAAGACGCTACTTGTAACCTAAAATGCTACTACAAAAGTTAGTGTGTTTTTCGCCGCTTGGTATCCAAAGATGTGGTGTTATGGCAAGACGTTACTTTCTTGATTTGGTACGTTTTACGACCGCTCACCCGATGCCTCGTGGTGGTGTTTTGGCAAGGAAATACTTGCAAATGCATTTTTCCGCCTCTTGGATGTCAAGGATCTGGCATTGGTGCAAGACGCTACTTGCAATTTTGATGTGTTTTTTGTTTGTAGGGTTAACAGATCTTTTGGTCCATGATGTTTGACCACTTTTAGTTTTTGGTCCATGATGTCTTTTTTTTTTTGCCTAGTTTTGGTACCATATGTTTGCATATTTTTTCTAGTTTTGGTCCGACCGTTACATTCCGTCCATTTTTTCCGTTAAGTGACATGTGCAAGTCACGTGATCCTCCCTAAACTTTCAATTTTTTTCAATTTTGAAACTCCAGACTAAATTGAACAAAAAAACGGTAGGAAAGTATTAGAGGGACTAAATTGAACAAAGTTGAAAGTTTAGGGTGGATCAGGTGACTTGCACATGTCACTTAACGGAAAAAATGGACTGAATGTAACGGTCGGACCAAAACTAGAAAAATATGCAAACATATGTTACCAAAACTAGGCAAAAAAAAAAACATCATGGACCAAAATCCAATGCAGTGTTTTGAAAACCGGACAGGACCGGCGGTCGGAACTAGTCAAACCGCGAACCGGGTGTATCAGCGGTCCGGTTCTGATAGACTATAGGATTGCACAGCAGAACCGGTTCGACAAGATAAAACCGGGTTGGACCGGATAAACCGGAACCGGTATGACCGTAATAGAGAAAAATGTACTTTTTTTGTCAAGAAAAACATTAACTGGAAGTAGCCAGACTCGAACCTATGCCATATTAAAAGAATGATTAACACACTACCACTGGACTACATGATAAGATGTTGACTTAAGGATAGAAAAATATTTTATTAACATTTCTAAATTCTAATAATTTGAAGCAATGAAACCGGGTCGGACCGGTTAGACCGGGAACCGGTCAT
The DNA here is from genome assembly GCA_036873135.1 of Clarkia xantiana subsp. parviflora. Taxonomy (NCBI): domain Eukaryota; kingdom Viridiplantae; phylum Streptophyta; class Magnoliopsida; order Myrtales; family Onagraceae; genus Clarkia; species Clarkia xantiana. Next base: position 19,352,224 of record JAPTYO010000001.1, read on the forward strand.
CCTTCCGGTCCAAGGCCCGATCCGGTTTTCAAAACACTGCCCAAAAGTGGTCAAACATCATGGACCAAAAGACATGTTAACCCTTGTTTGTAAGATCATTACTTGGCTTTTCCGAAGTAAGGTCGCGACATAGTCGACTTTGCCGCCGTGCAATTTTGTTATCTATCTGTTCGATTGATATGTTCAAGGCGACGTTATGGCAAGACCCTACTTGCAAAATTTGGCGTGTTTTAGGCGTGTAGGTCAATGTCGTTATGTGACTTGCCTCTTCATCGGCCTAGCACAAATGTCAGTGCGACATGTCTATCCGTGGTAGGTCGTTGCTTCTTGGTACTCGGACCATAGTAGGCTAGACATAGTAGTGCCAAGTTGGCTTGATTTCCAAGATGACTGTGCTACTCGGTGTTGTATCCGAACTAGTCACGTCATTTAATAGTATCTGTCCAGTTTAAACTCTGGGGTGACTATGCTACTTGGTGTTATATCCAAAGTAGTCATGTCACCAAACAATTTTTTTTCAGCGTACGACCCGAGATGACTGTGCTACCTGGTGGTATCTCCTAGCACGCCATTTTATTGTATACGACTTTGCTACTTGTTGTTATTTCCTAAGTAGTCACGTCGTTTTGTAATACTCTACTCCTGGGTGATCAGCCTAGAGTATGCTGAGGGTTATACAAACCCAATTCTTTTAAGACAACTATTTGCTTGGGGTAGGACAGAGGTCGTTGATGGGCTTGCTTATCCTTATAGATATATCTCTACTTGGTGTTTTTCCAAAGTATGATGTAAGTTGTGCACAACTTGTTCCCATCATAAAACATTCATTACTTAGTCATGCATAGTATATACAATACGGAGTCCGTAGATCTCCGATAGGATCATTGTTTTGAAAAACATGAAAATGATAATTACTAGATGCATCTCCTTGAGAGGAGTTCATTTTTAACTACTAAAAATAAATAGTAGGATACTGATAAGGTGTCGTGTAGACACGACCTTCCTCCTATGATGCTCTATTCAGTGCGAAGCACCACGTAGTCCTGCAACCTTCCCTGGCGGATCATGCACTCGACTTCGATTTTCAACACCATGCACTTGTTGGTGTGATGCCCCCGTGTTTCTTGGTGATCACACCATTCCTCAGTGTTGATCCCCACGAACGCTCGCTCCACCTGACTGGGTGGTGGTAGTATGTACCACAGGATTTCCTTGTGCAGTTTCTCCAAGCTGAAACTTAGAGGAGTGAACCCGAATTCGGCTCTGATTTGTTCACATTCCTCCCCCTTTCCTATGGAGTCGGAACATCAATTTCCAGCTCTTCTTCATCACGCTTTATGGTCATTTTGTGCTTGTCCTTAAGCTCTTTCATTGTACTCGCTGTGATGTATCCATGTATGCCTCCAAAGTACCTGATATGGGAGTTCCTCAGGTTTCTGAAGAAGGTTCGGATGAACTCTCCCTTAATTGCATGTAGCGGGGCAGCATTCTTTGTGAATCGTGCAAAGTAACTTCTTATGGTCTCCCCCTGGTGCTGCCGGATGTCGCCGACATGGTGGAATCCCCACTCGATCGACATATTGGTTCTCCTTTCTTAGCGTTCTTCAGTTGTTTCAGATTGCTCTTCTTGGCTTTCTTGGGTCGAGACCCTTTGTGCTTCCACCTTTTTTACGGGCGTCCTTACCCACAACTTACAGCATATCTACTTGCTTAGACGCAACAATTGGCCATATGCCCATTTCTTAATTGCACTCCACTTTTTCCACACCCGTGGAGGCTTTGTATCCTTGCTTGGTGTTCCCACCATTGCAATGCTTGACCTTGTTGCGCCTTTCTCCTCATCGCATTAACATAGCACTTCCGTGTGGAGTTATGAATTTCAGCTTTTGGTGAGTCGCGGAGGCCACCATGATGTCAGACCTAAAATCCGGCCTACGGCAATTTACGTTTTAAACGCGGATTTTGAAAGAGTCGCCACTAGTTAATTAAGGCTAACTTGAATCCTAAATTACCTAAGCGAATAACGAATTAAACACCTAGGTATAAAATCGGTCTACGATCAGAAAGTCGAGTTCGGGGGTTCTATTACGAATTAAAAATATAATTTTTAACCTCGCCCTTTCGGTACTCGATTCACTTAATTTGCCAATTTTATTATTAATTAATACCCCAAACGAACTAATAAAAAAACAAAATAAAACCTAATAACACTATCGAACAGTTTTTTCATTAAAAAATGCAAATTAACATATTCACACAACTTAAATAATCAAATTTTTAATTAACCTAAATCAATTAAGTTTTTATTATTTAAACAAAAATCTTATTAATACCATAATAATAATAATAACATAGTAATAATAAATATAATAATAATAATAAATCAATCAATTAATTAACTAAAAAAAAAATTGAAGAGACCTGCACATGGGAGGTAGCCACTGGCAGAGACGGGCGGCAGAGGGCACTCCGACGGCGGGATATGGCTTCGTTGGCCTGGGACGGCGCCGGGCGGCCATGGCGGAGCTCCGGTCGTGGCTGTCGGGAACTTCAGGTATGCTACTGGTGGTCCGAATCTGTAACAGGAGAGAGAGAGAGAGAGTTAAGAGAGAGAGAGAGAGAGAGAGAGAGAGAGAGAGAGAGAGAGAGCGATGGTCGGACGCCAGAACGGGAGAGACGGGGCTGAAGCTGGGCAGCGGGGCCGATGAGGGGTGGTCGGCACGGCGTAGTGGCGAGGACAGCTCGGCATCAGGCCAGGCAGAGCGGGGTTACGGCGGTGACGGAGCTGCTGTCGGGGAACAGATCGCCTGAATTGGAGTTCGACGGACTGCCAGCGAGGGACGACGGACAGGAGCCGGCAAGGGTCGCGGGGGTGCGGCTGGACGAGCGGGTGACGCGGCAGAGGGTGGATCTGCTCCGGGCGGCGGACGTGAGGGCGGGGCAGCTCCACCGACGAGACCTCTGGCTGCAACAGTCACAAAAAAAAAGAGTTAAATCACTAGAAGACAAAAATCGCACAGAACCCGAGAATAGTGTATTATTGTTTCTTTTTGGTGTTTCTCTGTGTCGTCTACAATGTAAAACTAGACCCCTATTTATACTAAAAACCTAGTCTAGATTACAGATAAAAATTAAATAAAAAATGCTAACAGATAATTATTCTAGAGAATATTCCTAGGGATATTTATCTTTACAAATAATTATTTTCTTTGAATAAAAAATAATATCTGGAGATAAATATCTTACAGATAATTTTCTAAAAAATAAAAAATTAATTATTATATATATATTTTTAAAAATTCCGAAAATATTAAATATATTCGAAATAATTTAAAATATATTTTATAATAATTTCCCTAATATGCCCTAGAGCGTTTTTGGAGACTTTGTGGCTTGACGCGTCCGGAATTTGACGTATCATGTGTAACGTCGTTACGTCCGGGTCAAAATCGAGTGTTTACAGTTTGCCCCTCTTTGGACGAACTCCCGTAGAACGTGTTCGAAGGGGTTTGTCCAAAGACGAGGAAACACTGATTTTGACCAGAAAGTATATTCTCTTCCAATTCTTCAAAGTCTTCAAGGTGGCTCATATGCTTATTCTGGTGCGGAAAGATAAAACCTCTGTCGGCGGGACGCCTATTGGCGGTGCCTCCATTAGCGATGCAGAAAGTAAAGCCTCTAGTGGCTGTGCGGAAAAGTAAAGCCTCGGTCGGCAGTGCCCCTGTTGGCGGTGCCTCCGTTGGCGGTGCAGAAAGTAAAGACCTCAATCGACGATTCCTCCAGTGGCGTGCGACAAGGAAAAGCCTCAAGTGGCGGTGCGAAAAGTAAAGCCTCTAGTGGTGTGCAGAAAAGTAAAGCCTCCTGTGGCGTGCGGGAAAGTAAAGCCTCCAGTGGCGTGCGCGAAAGTAAAGCCTCCAGTGGTGTGCAGAAAAGTAAAGCCTCCTGTGGCGTGCGGGAAAGTAAAGCCTCCAGTGGCGTGCGGGAAAGTAAAGCCTCCAGTGGCGTGCGGGAAAGTAAAGCCTCCAGTGGCGTGCGGGAAAGTAAAGCCTCCAGTGGTGTGCGGGAAAGTAAAGCCTCCAGTGGCGTGCGGGAAAGTAAAGCCTCCAGTGGCGTGCGGGAAAGTAAAGCCTCCAGTGGCGTGCGGAAAAGTAAAGCCTCCAGTGGCGTGCGGAAAAGTAAAGCCTCCAGTGGCGTGCGGAAAAGTAAAGCCTCCAGTGGCGTGCGGAAAAGTAAAGCCTCCAGTGGCGTGCGGAAAAGTAAAGCCTCCAGTGGCGTGCGGAAAAGTAAAGCCTCCAGTGGCGTGCGGAAAAGAAAAACCTCGATCGACGATGCCTCATGTGGCGTGCGACAAGGAAAAGCCTCCAGTGGCGTACAGTAAAGTAAAAACCTCAATCGATGATGCCTCCAGTGGCGTGCGACAAGGAAAAGCCTCTAGTGGCGTCCATTGGATAAGGGCCTCGAGTGGCTTGACGACTTGAATGCATGTCCCTAATTTTTTCCTAATCTGCGCATGACGCGACAACTTAGCGGGATCTTTTTTTTTTTTTTAATCTCTCATACTCTCTCCTTTTGCCACGGTCAGAATTTTAGACCGTGCCCCTCGGTTTTCTTAATTTTTGCATGGATTGCCCTTTGGGGTTTTCATTTCATCGGGATTTTATTATCTCTCCTTTTGCCATGATTGCAATTTCTGAATTTGCTATCATGCCACTCATTTCCTAATTTTGCCTAGGCTGCCCTTCGGGTTTTCAACCTAACGGAAGTACTCTCTTTTTTTTTTTGGTAGCCGATTAAACGGTGGCTGTGACCCGTACTTTATTTCCCGTTTCGATGCGAGAGTATTTGTAGCCATTTGGAGGGTGGTTGTGACCCTTTCTTCACCGTCTTCAATGTGCGAGCTCTTTTGATTTGTAGCCATTTGGAGGGTGGCTGTGGCCCTTTATTTTGTAGTCGTTTTAGGGAGGACTGTGACCCTTTTTTATTTTCCCGCCCTTACAAGATCCGCGGGGTCACTCTTTTATCTGTAGCCGTTTGGAGGGTGGCTGTGGCCCATTATTTTGTAGTCGTTTTAGGGACGACTGTGGCCCTTTTTATTTTCCTGCCCTCACAGGATTCACGGGGTCACTCTTTTATCTGTAGCCGTTCGGAGGGTGGCTGTGGCCCTTTATTTTGTAGTCGTTTTAGGGACGACTGTGGCCCTTTTTATTTTCCCACCCTCACAGGATTCGCGGGGTCACTCTTTTATCTGTAGCCGTTTGGAGGGTGGCTGTGGCCCTTTATTTTGTAGTCGTTTTAAGGACGACTGTGGCCCTTTTTATTTTCCCGCCCTCACAGGATTCGCGGGGTCACTCTTTTATCATTAGCCGTTTGGAGGGTGGCTGTGGCCCTTTCACTTATTCTCCGCTTTCGATGTTGCGGGAGCGCTCTTTACCTGTAACCATTTGAAGGGTGGTCGTGGCCCTGTTTTTTTTTTTTAGTCATTTTAGGGATGACTGTGACCCTTTTATTGCTTCATTGTTCTCACAAGATTTGTACGAACGCTTTCTTTATTTTTCTGTAGCCGATTAAAGGGCGGCTGTGACCCTTAAGAAAACTGAGTTTTTCCCTTCTTTTTTTTTTTTTTTGCTCTTTTTTTTTTCTTTTTTGCTTTTTTCATCTCACCTTTTTCCATGACTGTCCCTGCGGGTTTTCAATCATGCCCCTCTCCCTGACTTTTGCCTAGGTTTTCAACCTAGCGGGAATTTATTTTTTTCTCTCTTTTTTTCTTTTTTCCAATGGAAAGAAAATCTACAGAAACTAATCAACAATAACTATGTTACATGCCCCTAACAGCAGATTAAACCTTTTAATTTCTCAGAACTTCTCTGGAGGAAAACTTGTCAAACAAGTCGATGTTTTGAATTGAGGATCCTTTCAATGGGTGGTCAACACCGACAATAATTTCTTCTTTTTCTTCCTCTCAAATGCACTTTCATTAGCATGGTCGATCTTCATGGAATCTCGATCTTTTTTAAGGAAGATCTCTGGATGTCTTCTATCTTCAACCGTGCTTGATCTTTAACGGGAATGCCCCAGGGCTATATCTGACTGGTTCATAATTCGTCGCATGCTGGACGAATGGCCTGACACATGGATGGTGTTGAGTTTGGCACAGTAGTCTGCAGATGGTAAACTTAGGCATAGATATTGTCCGAGGTATCTGGGATAAATTCAATAGCTGGCATAAGAATGGTCGGCGAGCGAAGGGCGTACACGAGATGTGCTCTTCAGGAGTTTTGATTTGGATGATTATCCAAGCTGCACAATGGGTAAGGAAAAAATTCAAATTTCGGGGATAAAATGATCACAACTTCTCTTACCTAGGAGTTGGATTTTTCAGTGGGCAATGTGCTCGCTATGCGACTGGACCTGCTGCATGTCCTGATTCTCCTGCTCCACAACTTGTATATGTACACCTGCTGACAAGTACATGCCCCTAGTGGCAGACTGAAAATTTCAGAACTTTTTTCAGAAAAAGGATTCCGTTGATCGAGTTAAGCTACATTGATTGGCACATTGAATCTTCACGGGATTCTCGATGATCTCTTGAAATTTTCTCATCTCCTGACATGTCCGATCTCAATGGGAGATGCCCCATGGTTACCGCTGAATGGTTTAAACCTGGCCACATAACGGTTGTATACCTCGTCTTGGAAAGCGTATGAATTTCACACATAGTGGGTGAAATTTTTCAAAGAAACTCTCTAAAGCGCTCACGTTTCACACGGTTGCGGCATTGGTTGAAGTGGTCATCTGACCTGCAAAAGAGTAGGGACACTCAAATCTCAAGGAAAAAATTAAGTACAATTTAACGCACCTCAGCGTTAGATATCTCGAGTGTGCAATTTGTTCGTTGTGCAACTGGATGACTGCATGTTCTTTTTTGTTGCCCCATTTAGCCGGCATAACTTATGTGTACATGATATCTTAACCAAGGGTACCTGAAAAGAGTGAATGAAAAATCAGTGTAGAGAATATGAGAAATCATGCATGATTTTTTGAAAACTCTAATGTCATTCATTTCATAATTTTGATTACTTTTTTGAAAAAGAATCAAAATTTATGATCAAATGTGTTTTGCACCATCATGGAGTTTACTGAGTTTGCTGAGTGCATTATCTGGCTCGAACGCATGACAGATGCTCAAAACAAAGTTTTTTTCAAAAAGGTTTTATCGTCCTTTGTTTAAACTCGAATAGTAGCACTCAACTGCGTAATTAAACTATTTTCTCAAAAAAGAATCAAAACTCCCATTTTTTAAATGCTCGCTCATGCGAATGTTGAAATGACGATTCTTAAAAAAAAAAGTGCAATACACCTTGGATAAAAACAAATGACACTTTAAGTTTTTTTTTTTTAAATGCTCATGCATGCTCGAAAGTTAAAAATTCTACTGTTAAGAAAGTTACAACTTACAACATATTACCTGAATGACGCATATGAAATGCATTTTTGAAAGTTAAAATTCTATTCTAAGAAATTCACAACTTACAAAAGTTTACCTGAATAATGCATATGAAGTGCATATTTTGAAATGAAAATTTCAGGTAGATTTTTTTTTAAATAATGCAATTGGGATGCATGCGTGAGTTTGAAAGCTCTATAGCTAAAAAAGAACTCACAATTTACCTGAAATGTTTTTTTTTTAAATAATGCATATTGAATGCATGCTTTAAAAAAATCAGGTAAAAATGTTTTTTTTGAAAATGATGCATATGCAATTCATGTTTGAATTTAAAAAACTCTAAGAGCCAAAAAAGAATTACAAATTTTCCTAAAATTTTTAAAAAAATGATGCGCATTTGCACTAACAGAATTTTACAACTCACATGAAAGGCTTTTTCCAAAAAATAATGCGTATGAAACACATGCTTGAAATAAAACATTCTGGTAAGTAGTTTTGAAAACAACACATGGAATACATGTTTGAAACTAAAGGTTCTACGACTAAGAATGTGTACAGTCTATCAACATTATTTTTCCTAAAACAATGCACATGCGATGCACATGAGATGCATACTTGAGATGAAAGTTTTACAGTCAAGATAACTTACAAATTATCTGAAAAGATTTTTTTATTTTTTATTTTTTTTAATGAGGAAAAATAAAATGCATCTTGGTTGCTCAAAATTAAGAATCAGACGATTTTTTTTTTAAAAGGATGCATATGAGATGCACAAATATAAATACAAGATGCAAACTTAAAAATAAAAGTTCTACAACTGAGAAAAATTACAATTTACCTGAAAGTTATTTTTCGAAATAATGCATATGATATGCACGTTTTTTATTAAAAATTCAAATAAACTGTTTTTTAAACAAAGAGCCCTAAAACTAAGAGAGCTTACGGTTTATCTAAAAAGTTTTTTTAAATTAATGCATATTGGATGCATTATTAAAATAAAACAATTTAGTTATAAGTTTTTTTAAAATGATGCATATGGGATGCACGTTCGAATTTGGAAGCTCTAACAGTTAAAGCGGAATTACAAATTTTCCTAAAAAATTTTGTTTTTTTTTGTTTTTTTGTGTTTTTGTTTTTTTTTTTTTTTGTTTTTTTAAGCAATGCATATACAATACACTAACCAAAATTACAACTTACCTGAAAAGTTTTTTTCAAAAATAATGCGTACAAAACACATGTTAAAAATAAAAATTCAGGTAAGAGGTTTTTTTTTTTTTTAATGCGTATGAAATGCATGTTCGAAAGGAAGCTTTAATAGTTAAAGCAGAATTACAAATTTTCCTAAATTTTTTGTTTATTAAATGGAAAAAAAAAAACAATGCATACAAAATGCATGTTTGGAAAGAATTTTTTATAACTAAATGACTAACTACTTAGCAGAATTTTTAAAAAAAAAAAATGCAATGAGATGAATGCATGAGAAATAAAAGCTATACAAACAGTCGCATGATAACATTTACAACAAAAAACAGATCATGTTAGGGGGTAAAAAAAAAATGTGTGGCTTTGCTCTACAAGGTAGGTTCCACTGATAGGTTCCCGACAAGGTGGTTTCCTCACCCCATTATAAGGATCATAAGACCTTCGCAAGCGAGTAGAGTTTTTCCGAGCCGTACCGGCGGCCCAGCCGCTCCGGTCGTACCGTACTAAACCTCCGGGGTTCCTAGTCGCCCTGGGTTTTAGGCGTTTTGGTCATTACACTAAAGTGGTTTGTGCAAATACAAATAATGCATAATCTAACAAAGAAAAATAGTCAGTCGTAAAAAATTAACTCCACACCTGAAATTACACAAAACAATCAAGTTAGAATAACAAAGTCAAGTATGAATAAAAATAAAGCATGGAAAATAAGAAAATATAAAGAGCCCGAACCCTCGATAATCCCCAGCAGAGTCGCCAAATTGTCGGACCTAAAATCCGGCCTACGGCGAATTACGTTTTAAACGCGGATTTTGAAAGAGTCGCCACTAGTTAATTAAGGCTAACTAGAATCATAAATTACCTAAGCGAATAACGAATTAAACACCTAGGTATAAAATCGGTCTACGATCAGAAAGTCGAGTTCGGGGGTTCTATTACGAATTAAAAATATAATTTTTAACATCGCCCTTTCGGTACTCGATTCACTTAATTTGCCAATTTTATTATTAAATAATACCCCAAACGAACTAATAAAAAACAAAATAAAACCTAATAACACTATCGAACAGTTTTTTTCATTAAAAAATGCAAATTCACATATTCACACAACTTAAATAATCAAATTTTTAATTAACCTAAATTAATTAAGTTTTTACTATTTAAAAAAAATTGATTAATACCATAATAATAATAATAACATAGTAATAATAAATATAATAATAATAATAATAAATCAATCAATTAATTAACTAAAAAAAAAATTGAAGAGACCTGCGCAGGGGAGGTAGCCACCGGTAGAGACGGGCGGCAGAGGGCACTCCGGCGGCGGGATATGGCTTCGGTGGCCTGGGCGGCGCCGGGCGGCCATGGCGGAGCTCCGGTCGTGGCTGTCGGGAACTTTAGGTCTGCTACTGGTGGTCCGGGTCTGTAACAGGAGAGAGAGAGAGAGTTAAGAGAGAGAGAGAGAGAGAGAGCGATGGTCGGACGCCGGAACGGGAGAGACGGGGCCGGAGCTGGGCAGCGGGGCTGATGAGGGGTGGTCGGCACGGTGTAGTGGCGAGGACAGCTCGGCATCAGGCCAGGCAGGGCAGGGTTACGACGGTGACGGAGCTGCTGTCGGGGAACAGATCGCCTGAATTGGAGTTCGACGGACTGCCAGCGAGGGACGACGGACAGGAGCTGGCAAGGGTCGCGGAGGCCGTCGTTGGTGCGGCTGGACGAGCGGGTGACGCGGCAGAGGGTGGATCTGCTCCGGGCGGCGGACGTGAGGCGGGGCAGCTCCACCGACGAGACCTCTGGCTGCGACAGTCACAAAAAAAAAAGGAGTTAAATCACTAGAAGACAAAAATCGCACAGAACCCGAGAATAGTGTATTATTGCTTCTTTTTGTTGTTTTTCTGTGTCCTCTACAATGTAAAACTAGACCCCTATTCATACTAAAAACCTAGTCTAGATTACAGATAAAAATTAAATAAAAAATGCTAACAGATAATTATTCTAGAGAATATTCCTAGGGATATTTATCTTTACAGATAATTATTTTTTTTGAATAAAAAATAATATCTGGAGATAAATATCTTACAGATAATTTTCTAAAAAATAAAAAATTAATTATTATATATATATTTTTAAAAATTCCGAAAATATTAAATATATTCGAAATAATTTAAAATATATTTTATAATAATTTCCCTAATGTGCCCTAGAGCATTTTTGGAGACTTTATGGCTTGACGCGTCCGGAATTTGACGTATCATGTGTAACGTCGTTACGTCTGGGTCAAAATCGAGTGTTTACACATGATATGAGGATTTATCGTCGTTCTTCCCAATATACCGTTGTAAGCGCCAAGTTGGTCTACAACCACAAAGTTCACATTTGCGTGTATTTGCGTCCAACCTTGTCCTAGGGTTAATGGAAATGTTATGGTTCCCAAACGGATACGTTGACGTTCCAAGAAAGCTTACCAATGGGAAATCGACCGGAGTTAGGTCTGTCAGGCCTTTCCCCAATTCTTTCAAGACTCGAACATGAAGGATATCAGTTGAACTTCCTCCATCTATGAGTATTCTCTTGACATCATAGTTGGCTATATATGCCGTGATCACGAGCGCGTCATCAGGAGGGAACACTATGTGTTCCATATCTTTCTTTGAGAATTGGATGACCATGTCATCCTCTTCTCTCTGTCTCTTCCCTCATAGTGACATGTTTTCAAATTGAGATACGTACACCTCCCTTGAGTTGGACAATTGTCCGCCTGCGCCCAGACCTCCGTGTATGAAATTAATCCTGCCCCTTTTAGGGGGAGGAGTGTTATGCTCCATCTTTTATTTTCCCTTGTTTTTAGGCTGTGGCGCCGGCGGTGGTGACCGTTCTCTCTTGTTGCCCACGTTAACATAGTGCTTCAAATTGCCTTGTTGGATCTTTTTGTCAATTTTCTCTATTAGGGTATGACAAGAGTTGGTATGATGGCCACGAACTTTGTGGAAATTGCAGTACTTGTCTAAATCTGGAACCATTGGGCCTTTTGGCTTGTTTGTGGGCGGTGTCCATAGCCCCTGCTGTTTCATTTCTTGCGGAATGACTGTCGATGGCGCATTGAGGGGGACATGCTTTATAGCATTCACGTTATTCGATTTTCTCTGCTCACTGAAATTTTTCCCTTTCGTGGGAGGAATCCACTCCTTTGCTCTTTGGCTTGGTGGTCCATGCTGAGGCCTGCCTTTTTTTTGTTTTGTTACCTTCATTTTTTCCAACAGGTGCTGCTGTTTTCGCAAGCCTTGCTGCTCTTACCCTCTCGAGGTCTATGTGCGCCTTCACTCGCGCTACAAGCTCCTCTATGGTGTTCACGACCTCTAAGGCCATGTTGTCAGCTAGGGATGTGCCAAAGTGTCCCAGGTTTCACATGAATGCTATAATTATTTCTCCATCTGACAAATCTTTTTGTATCTCAGCCAAATTTTGATTAAAGCGAGTGTACTAACTCGCTAACGTCTCGTCATGCTCTTGACGGGCGTCATCCAAGGCGTTTGACCCTTTCAGGAGTTGTCTCTCACCCAAATAGCTTTGAATGAACTTGGTTTTCAACTGTTCCCATGAAGATATTGAGGCCTATGGTAATCCGAAGAACCAATGTGAGGCCGCGCCTATTAGAGTCATTGGGAATGATAAAGCCATGAGCCTTTCGTCACTTGTTCTTCCTATTAAGGATGCTTCATGTTGTTGAATATGTTCCATTGGGTCATCCTTCCCGTTATACTTCTCAATTTTTCCAGGTTTTATCCCTCCGTGGAAACGTAAATCAATGAGTTCCTGGACAAATGGGTGTGATGATTTATCATTTAGCATGTGCAGTTCCTTACATTTGGCTTCGTTCATCTTTTACGCCACCAGGGCTTCAATTTCCTCCATTGTTATTCCTACCAGATGTGGGTTATGCTACTCGTTGTAGTACGCATGCTGACCCACTGGGGTTTGCTGAGCCTGAAAAGGCTGATGATATGGAGTACGTTGATACTGCTGCTCGTATGAAGACGGTGGTTGTTGTCTCCATGAATGTGGTTGAGGTGTTTGTTCCTCTCTTTTCATGTTAGGTTGTGTCCCTGCCGGGGCATATTGATACTGTTGTGCCTGTGGCGGGATAGGTTGTTGCCTTGCAACATTATTTTTCGATAGTTTTCTTGCTCCTTGGGGCATTGGCGACTGCCTTTGGTATTAGGGTGCATATTGCTGTCCATCCTGATGCATATGTTGTTGTTTCGCATGATGTGGGGGCTGGGCTCCCTCAGTTTGTTCCCTGTTTGGATTAACTCTAGGGAAATCTTGGTGTCCCTATCCGAATGGCGGTGTTCTGAAACCTCTTCCTCTCATATTTTCCATGTAAGCCAACAAGTCGTCCATTGCAGACATAAATCATGTTGTGACCAGCAGAGCTCTGTAGGAGAACATTGGGCGCCCAGATGGAGCGTATGTATGTCTACTGGATACGGGCATGTCAAAAGATGGGATGCCTTGAGCGTGCACTCCTTGCGGTTGCCCCTGTGGAGCCATACCATAGGGAAATTCTTGTGGAGGAGCCTCGTAATGCGGCTCATGTGGTTGCGCTTGGGCGCTTGCTTATGGCTCCTTGCTTGGATGCCTTCACCTTATGGGGGTTGATGCAGTCGATGTTTCATCTTGAGGAATGTGTTGCACATCCCTTTGGCTAACTGCTCATGGCACTTGTGTGTTGGGGTGTAACGGCGGTCTCGAACTCTCGGGAGGAGGTTTGTTTCCCACCGTACGGTCTCCCCTTGATTTTGTACTATTTGTCATTGATCTCGTTACAACCAGTCTTTCGTTCAAAAAGGTCTATCGGTTGAGACAACAAATTTTTGTTCGAATCGTACAGTACGGCGCCAATGATGGAACACGTGCGTCAAGGTTCGCCTTATGAAGGTGTTCTCGTGCCTTGTTCCGTAATCGTATTCGTACTCGTCCTTCGCTCGTTTCTCAAAAACCTGCACAAAGGATTGCGCCTGAGGGGGGGGGTGTTTCCGGCGAACCCTCTCCGATGCTTAAATAAGTGGTCGGTTTTAGAGAGATAAAATCTAGAGAGAATTCAGAGCTTCAATGTTGCAATAGTTCAAATGAAGAATGTGAGCTTTTATTTATAGGGATTGAGGGTTTGGCCACGATGGGCCCACAAAGATGTCGTGCGGTCCGCGGAATATTCCATACAATATAGTGAAAATGGGGATGCCCGTAGGTCGGATATACGTACGTCGGGTGTGCGTACGTCGAGGGTGCGTCACCCCGACGTAGGTGGCCGACTACCGGAGCGCGTCGGCCCCGTTCAGTTGGACTTGTCCGGTCAAAGGCCTTTGACAGGACTAGTCCGGTCAAAGGGTCCCCCTTCGACTTTACATAGTCCGATCGGGGGCCTTCACGGGTGGACAAGCGAGGTTTTGGTCCGAGTTTGTTCATTTTGTCAAGTCTCTATTTTTAACTGTGTCTAGGGTCGACGTTGCGACTATGGCGAGCTTATTTGAGGTCTCATAGGGTGTATATCCATCAGTAGGTTGCTGCACCGCGTAGATTACTCTTTACTGAGCTGCTGCACTGTAGTTGGTCCATTCCTCCAGCCACGAGACACGTGTTTTTGGTCCCTTTCAAAAAGCAGCGAATAGTGCAGTCAACTACTGAATTGTTCAGAACATTGCAGTAATTGACTGCATTGCACACTCACCCACTCTTAAAGAGCGGCAAGTTTGTATGTCGTTAAAAATTAACGAAAACCACTATCGCCGCTCTTTGAGACAGCGACATGACTTTTTGCCGCTGTCTCAAGAGTCCTGGTAGTTAAATTTGTAATTTTTTTATATTTAGTTATATTTTTGTATTTTTGGTCTGTAAAATGGTAACTTGGGTAAAAAATATCAATTCTACCGAAAGAAATAACTCTTTACTTTTTGCAACCTTTAATTTTCCATATGGACAACAAGTTGAAGTTAATAGTTTGGTAACTATACAACAAGTTAGTTTAAGTGAAGACGAAAAGTCTTAGTACAAAATCATTTGTCGTCAACGTAAAATTCTAATGATGATGATCCAATGAGATGTTTGATGTGATTTGTATTGGGGATGATATCTATGCTAGTTACAAGAAATGAGTACTTATTATTATTACTTATATATTGAAATGATGATACCGTAAAAGTACGAGTGAATTCCCAAAATAGGTTCGTTTGTCAAACTTATTCCCAAACTAGGTTTCTTCAGAAACAAATTCTCAAACTATGTTTTTTCTATTTTTTTAATTAGATATATTTTTAACTCTACATCTCAAAGTTTATATTTTGTTACAATGACCCTAAACTGAAATAATACAAGAAATATATTAGAAAAATTGAAAAAAAAAAATATGGTAACTTTATTTTTTTTTTTGGTAAACTGGTAGGGCTGGGCATAAAAACCGGTTCGGGCGAACCGAACCGGAACCAAACCGGAACCGAACCAATACAAACCGGTTCTGACTGAACCGGTTCTTAAATGGTTCGGTTTTGATAAGGAATATATGGAGCGGTTTTCAACTGGTTCAAAACAGGTTCCGAACCGGTTTTGAACCAGTTTTTCAGAACCACTTTTATTACATAAAGTCTAAATTGTTAAATAGTAACACACTCTTGCATCTTTTTTTTTTGGTAGATTAAATGGCTATAAACAAGCCGAGTATCCGGCAAGCTCGACTCGACTCAGTTTACTCGAGCTCGAACTCGACCGAGCCTTAATTTTTCAAGCTCGAGCTCGACTCGGTGCTATACTTGACATGTTCGATTTCGGCTCGATAAGGTTAAAAATTCAATTAAATAATAAATGGTGCATCTTAACTCGAGGTCGAACTCTTCCTCGACTCAATATATACATATATAATATTATTACGTAAAACTCGAAAAACTCAAAAAACTCGAACTCGACTCGAATATGCAAAACAAAAAAGCTCGATTAGGCTCGCGAGCCTCTCGAGTCGAGTACAAGTGAACTCGAACTCGACTCGGTATAAAAAAAAGTTCAACTCGACTCGAAATTTAGCGAGTCGAATTTGAATATCGACCAAACCGATCTCGAGAAGCTCACGAGTAGCTTGAATCGTTTACACCCATATGGTAGATCCTTCACTATTTGGGTTTGGTTCATATTGGATATATAGGTGGTCGTAGTAGATTTGTTTACTTATATATAGTTATTATATATTATGTTAGCTCATATCAGTTTTACAGTCAATTGAGTTTAGTTTTGAACTCGAAACTTAACTTATGAATAGTTCTATATTTGCCGTATATTTTGAATTTTAGTAAAAAAAAAAAGTGTATATTTTGAATTTTAGTAAAAAAAAATGAAAAAGGTTCAAAACCGGTTCGAACCGGTTCTCTTATGGTTCGGTTCTAGGACCTAAAATCTGGTTCGGTTCTTACCTGGTATAGAAAACCAACTGAACCTAAAATCTGGTTCCGGTTCGGTTTTAAACCGGTTCGGTCAAAAACCGAACCATGCCCAGCCCTATAAACTGGTAACTTTATTTCATTCTCTTGATGAATAGTTTTTATATCATTATAAGTTGTTTTTTTGCCAATATAAAGTTTTTTTAAAAATTATTTATTTTTATATGTAAATTTTATCATGTAATTTCACATCTATTTTTTAAGAATTAAAAGCTACAAAAAAAAATGTTTGTTTGATTGTGTTTTAATGTGTATTTTTATCATTTCATTAATTAATTATTTTTTTGTTTTCATTTTTATTTTTATTTTTTTCATATATTTAATCTTCTTAATTTTCAATTTTTTTCTTGTATTATATTCCGATTGATGGTTCATTGTAACATAATGTAAACTTTAGGATGCAAAGTAAATAATATATATTATTAAAAATATGAAGAGACCTATTTTTGGAATTAGTTTCTGAACAAGACTAGTTTGAGAATTAGTTTCGAAAATTCACGTAGTTTGTTCATTCAGTCGTAAAAGTACCATAGTATTGGTTCCATATCTTGTAATATTTATTCCTTTTGGGAATTTTTTATTTATTTATTCCACAACTAGATTAATTCTTATTCGCACTGAATCAGCATGTAAAGAGTAATGTACTGGCCATGAATATATATTTCAATTCACATGTTCACTAACAGATTTAAACACCTAACATCAGGTTAATGTATGAAACGCTGAACCACTACACCATATTACATAATTTTTTAGCTATATTTTTTTTTCTGAATATATAATTAAATTAGCGAACAATTATGGTATGCCTGAAATGAAGGGAAAATGAGAATATGAAACTATAAAGCTAAACATGGAGTAATAATATGAGGCAAAATTGGTTTTACGTGGTTATATTGGGTAATCAATTTCTAAAGTTTAACCATGGGCATATTATTAGTAATGTATATAAGTTTGAAATCTGTAACTGCCCGGATCTTAATCATGCTCTATGATGGTTGAAGTATAGTGCGGAATAACATTCCTCGTATATGCTTCGGTTCAATTTATCTTCTTAGTCTCTGATCAGTCAATCTGCTTTCCCAGAAGAACGGTCCCACTTCTCTCCCTTGTCCACTCTTTCTGTGCAGAGACGGTTAGATGGAGTAACCCTCTTAATCTCTACATACGTTACTGGCAGGGAGAGAGGACCGTTTAATATATTAGCATTAATCTGGTACGTCCATCGAGTAGCCAATCGAACGGTCGAGATTAAATCATACCATAAAGATATATATTGATAGAATATAATATAATATAATATAATATAATATTATATTATTCAATATATTTATGTCCCTTAATATTATCTGGCCACATATAATTAGAATATATATATATATATATATATACCGTAACTTTATATATATATTCTTACATTCTCCCACTTGGCCAGATAATCACATAATTCTTACATATTTATGGAAAACATAAGGCGCGCGTAAAGATCTAATCTTCTCGTTCATCATAATCACTTACACTCAATAATCTGCAAATGCGGGTTATGGCGGTCATACGCTTATTTAAGTAGCATACTCCCTTCCATATACCACGACAGTCACATCTTATCAAATGTAAGACTTTAAGTAATATATATAAACACATCAAGGTCCACCTAATGCTTTGAAATAATATTTTTTTTTGTTACGTAAAGCATCACGTATATACTGTCATAATAAACAAGAAAATAAAACATAAGTCAGAAGCATATGTTTGAGCTCAAAGTGTCTTAAGTACCATCATAAATTTCATTCATCCTTATAACCAAGATCCATTCTAGTGACATGCTCCCTAAATGTCTTTGGTTGTAATCCTTTCATCAAAGGATCTGCGATCATTAGCTCGGTGCTTATATGGTGAATGGACACTTTATGCTTCTGAACTTCTTCCTTAACGTCCGGATACTTTATATCCATATGTTTGGCACCCTTCGAGTATCTGTCGATTTTAGAGAAGAAAACTTCGGCGGAATTATCACAATAAATTTTTAGCGGCTTGTTAATGGTGTCGACAACCTCAAGCCCTGAAATAAAGTTCCGCAACCATAATGCATGAATAGTGGCTTCAAAGCACGCCACAAACTCTGCTTCCATTGTGGATGCAACAAGAACAGACTCATTCCCACTTTTCCATGATATGGCCCCATTAGCTAAAATAAACATGTAGCCAAAAGTGGATTTTCTACTGTCTTTGCAACCATCAAAATCTGAATCTGAATAACCAATTACTTCCAATTGGTCGGTCTTCTTGTACATGAGCATGTAATCCTTCGTGCCATGTACGTACTTAAGTACTTTCTTTGCAGCTTTCCAATGATCCATGCCGGGATTGCTTAAATATCTTCCTAACATCCCAACTACAAAGCTGAGATCCGGCCTTGTGCATGTCTGTAAATACATTAGACTACCAACAACAGCAGCATAATGAATAGATTCCTTTTCTTTACGGTCCACGTCATTCTTTGGGCATTGCATGAGATTAAACTTATCTCCTTTCTGCACTGGTACTATTCCGGGAGAACATTTATGCATCCCAAATTTTTCTAGTACCCTTTTCTGCATAAGCTTTCTGAGACAATCATAACAGTCCTTGTGATCTATCACGAAAAATTTCAAGTCCAATCACATAGGATGCCTCTCCCATATCTTTCATTTCAAAATTCTTAGAAAGAAAGCTTTTGTTCTCATGCAATATCCCAAAATCATTAGCAGCAAGTAAAATATCATCAACATATATAACTAAAAATATAAACTTACTCCCACTGATCTTTCGGTATATGCACCTGTCAACGGTGTTTTCTTTAAAACCGAAAGAGGTTATGGTATCATTAAACTTTATGTACCATTGGCGGGAAGCTTGCTTCAGTCCGTATATTGACTTCTTAAGCCTACATACCATGTGACCTTTATCATCAGTTGAGAAACCTTCAGGCTGGTTCATATATACTTCCTCCTCAAGATCTCCATTAAGAAAGGTTGTTTTTACGTCCATTTGGTGTAAATCTAAATCATACTGAGCCACCAAAGCCAAGATTATCCTTAAAGATTCTTTCCTAGAGACAGGTGAAAATGTCTCTTTATAACCAATGCCATCTTTCTGGGTATCACATTTAGTGACCAATCGAGCTTTATATCGCTCGATGTTCCATTCTTGTCAAGTTTGGTCTTAAAGACCCATTTACACCCGACCTGCTTACATCCATTTGGTAACTCAACGAGATCCTAAACTTTTTTATACTCCATTGACTTTAATTCTTCATTCATGGCATCATTCCATTTACTTGACTCACTACTTTCCATGGCTTGTGAAAAAGAAACCGGGTCTTTATTAATTCCAATGTCGAAATCCGATTCTTGCAAATAAACCACATAATCATTTGAAATAGCCGACCTCCTTTCTCTTTGAGATCTTCTTAATGGCACTTCTTGTGGTTCATTTATATTAGTTGGATGAGGATTAGCTTGTTCCTGGACTATCTCTTCATTTATATATTGTTCATTATTGTCAAACTGTTGTTCGACAGTATGAACAACCTTTTGTGGAATACTTACATGCAGAGGGATGTCAATCCGTATCTCATTAATATCCACAGTTTGTCTTTCGATACTCCCACTAATCTCATCATTCTCAAGGAATCTTGCATTACCGGTTTCTACAATTCTTGAACTGTGATTAGAACAGTAAAATCTGTACCCTTTGGACTTCTCTGGGTAACCAATAAAGTAACCACTAACAGTTCGAGAATTCAATTTTATTTCATGTGGATTATAAATGCGTACTTCTGCCAGGCAACCCCAAACATGAAGATGCCTTAAACTAGGTTTCCTTGCAGTCCATAAGGAGTTTTAGGAACTGACTTACTAGGAACCCTATTCAGTAAGTAAACGGCAGTTCTTAATGCATACATCCATAATGATTTGGGTAAAGAAGAGTTACTGATCATACTCCTAACCATATTAATTAAAGTCCGATTACGCCTTTCTACAACACCATTTTGTTGAGGTGTACATGGCATTGTATACTGGGCACAAATGCCACGTTTCTCGAGGAATTTCACAAAAGGACCAGGAAATTGCCCTGTTTCGGTATGTCTACCATAATATTCACCACCTCTATCAGACCTTACCACTTTTACTTTTCTATCTAATTGCCTTTCGACTTCATTGACATACACCTCAAGGGCGTCAACTGCTTGAGATTTTTTATTAAGCAAATAGATATAACCATAACGTGAAAAATCATCAATAAAGGTGATAAAATATTTGTCTCCTCCAAATGAAGGAACATCAAAAGGTCTACATATATCGGTATGTATAAGTTCAAGAAGCTAACCTACTTCTCGTGGCTTTATCTTTCTTATTATGTTTAGTTTGCTTTTCTTTTATGCAATCTAAACATACTTGAAAGTCAGTAAAATCCAAATTTGGAAGAATCTCATTATTTACCATTCTTTCCAATCTTTCTTTGGAAATATGACCTAAACGTTTGTGCCACAAGAAAGAAGAATTTTCATCCTCTCGGCTACGCTTAATCCCAGTGTCACAATAAACAACAATAAGTAAGGATTCAAAAAAGGCATCATCAAGTTTCAGTTTATACAATCCATCAGAAAGAACACCAAAACCGATCATAACATTAGTTTTCAACAAACTGAAACACCCTTGTCCAAACTCTAAAGAAAATCCTAAACCATCCAGTTTTGAAACGGAAATCAGATTCCACGATACTGAAGGTACATAAAGAGTTTGAAATAGATATAGGCAGTAGCCAGAATCTAGAATCAATCTTTAAGTCCATATGCCTTCAACATGAGCCTTCATTCGATTTCCAATGAACAAAAACTTTTCATTTGCGTTTATGGTTCGGATTGAAACGAATCCCTGCGTTGTATTTGACACATGAGTTGTAGCACCGGAATCGAGACACCAAGTGTTATTGGGAACCTCAATTAAGTTTGATTCGAAACAAACAAAAACATTATTGTTACCTTTCTTTTCGAACCAAGCCTTGCGATTCAGGCAACTTTTCTTAAAGTGTCATGGCTTTCCACAAAAGAGACACTTATTAACACCTAGTTCCCTTCTTTTCTCCTGAGGGACGTGCTCAGGATCCTTCCCTTTCTTAGACTTGTTGGCCCATGCACTCAGTCCTTTAATAGTTTTCTTTTCCACGAGGTTGACAGAATGTTTTTCTTGTTTCTTTAATTCACTTCCTCCTGAATAAGCATACTGGACGATTCACTAACATTCCACTTATCCTTAAGTGTGTTATAATTGATTTGGAAAGGTCTATATTCAGGAGGTAACGAATTCAGAATGAACTGAACCAAGAATGAATCATTCACATCCATCCCCAGTGACTTAAGCCTTGCTGCAATATTAGTTATCTCAAGAACATGATCATGCATACTCCTCACACCAGTATTCTTCATGGTTGTGAGTTCTGCCATAAGTGTTCATGCGAGTGACTTGTCTGCAGAATAGATCTATCTTCCACATATTTAATGTATTCCTTAGCATTTTCAATCTGTGGAAGAGTGGTCTTAATGTTGTTAGCAATCGTCACTCGCATGAACGAAAGAGCTAACCTGTTAGATCGTGCCCAAGCTTTATGGGTCCACTTTTCATCCTCATTGCTTTCATCCGTAAGATCAGCGGGGTTTTCTTCCAGCAGTGCCAAGTCAAGATCCAAAACTCCTAAGTGGAACATGACTTGTTCAGACCATTCAGAAAAGTTTAACCTATTGAACACGACAACAGAGGCAACTTGCGAATTAAGTGAAAAGGTTGCAATTGATACATAAATGCTCATTTATGAAATAATAGATTCAGATAGGAAACCATTAGAGTATATTATAATCGACATTTGGGCAAAAACTATAATACACTAATATTAATTAAATGCCTTAACATTATTTGGAAATCTTCAAAGTATATTATAACCGACCTTTGGCCAACGACTACAATACACGAATCTTAATTCAATTCCATAACATTATTGGATAATAAAGAAAATCGTCGGTTAAATATACAAGTTATCTTTGGATATACAAATATATAGAACCAAATATCTTAATTATCCCATCATGTTTACCTGTTATAGAAAGCGATTCACCTTTGGGTAGAATCCTAAAATTCTAATAACCAGTAAATGTCAATTTATCCACTTGAAAACGGTAATAGGCATTTCATCATTATAGTGGATAAATGACTATACGTTAAGTACGAAACATGCAAAGATTCTAGATTGATCACTTTGGAAACAACAATCCACATTATACATGTTCGTGTTGTTCTTAGGATTTGCAAATAACAATAATTGCAATTCAAAACAACATTAGGCAAAATCATTCATGCCATCGCGCAATAATCATATCATCATCATCTCGTAACAAGCACAGCGAAGGAATATTAATTCCTAATTTAAACAAACCCCAAATTAATCCAATAATAGGTGGCATGCGTGAGAATGGCAACCAGTTTCATAAATGTGTAAGTAAGTCAATTCACAACCTAATTCTTCTATACAGGTTCCAAGTCAATTCAAGGAATTAAAAAATTCCAACCCTAAACCATGGAAGTCTATATCACCCTTTCATTTGAGAAATTGATAACTGCGACGAACGAATTCAAAACCCACGTAAGGAACAAATTTACGGTTCCTTGCTAAACAAATATGTCGTCGCAATTATAATTCCTTAAACACAATAATTCAAACATAAAGCATGATCAACAACCTCTGATACCACGTGTAAGTTTGAAATCTGTAATTGTCCGGATCTTAATCATGCTCTATGAGGGTTGAAGTATAGTGCGGAATAACATACCTCGTATATGCTTCGGTTCCATTAATCTTCTTAGTCTCTGATCAGTCAATCTGCTTTCCCAGAAGAACGGTTCCACTTCTCTCCCTTGTCCACTCTTTCTGTGCGGAGACGGTTAGATGGAGTAACCCTCTTAATCTCTATATACGTTACTGGCAGGGAGAGAGGACCGTTTAATATATTAGCATTAATCTGGTACGTCCATCGAGTAGCCAATCGAACGGTCGAGATTAAATCATACCATAAAGATATATATATATATATATTGATATAATATAATACATATTATATTATATTATTCAATATATTTATGTCCCTTAATATTATCTGGCCACATATAATTAGAATATATATATATATACACTGTAACTTTATATATATATATATATATATATATATTCTTACATTATATATTTCTAACAAACCATGGAATAACCGTGTTGGATCACGGCGGGAACTCCGGTTACGGTGACGGATTCCTTAGCTCCTCGTAATCCTGCAGAAGGGGATAGAGGGCAGTGGCCCAGAATCCCTCTCCGATGCTTAACGTAAGTATGGCGATCAACAGAATAGGCAAGCAATGTCAATGTGTGTAAAACGTAACCCTAATCTGGAATAACTTCCCTCCTTTTATAGAGGGAGGCTATCCCAGTTACCTGATTAGGTGGTTGGATCGTCATCCGCTATCCCACGTATCTCGCCATATATTCTGCCCTGTATCTCGTACAGTTATTCGTATCCCGCATATCTCGCCCATTATACCACTACTGTAACCGTGGCGAGATTTCCGGGATTGTGCTCTTACTGGCGATCTCGATCGTTACCGGAGACTCCCAAGTTACATCGTTTGAGGATTCGGTGTCGGGGAGTGGTGTCAACTCCCATATCGGGACCGACTACGTCCAGGTCCGATATCTTCGGGACTCTTCTCTGTCGGAGCCATACTTGCTCGGGGCCATTCAAGATCGGGGCCTCCTTCCGTCGGAGCCCTTAGCCTTCCAGCAGCCCAGCTCCTAGCCCACTAGGCCTAGTCGCCGTTAGTCAATAGTTAAGGGGCCTAACGGCCTTCGCCAGGGCCCATCATTTGCCCCCAAGACGTGGGGGACTTATAGTGCGTCGCGTCTTCCAACATAGGACTCTTCCGCGTCTCCGTCGGAGGCCTTTGCCTTGGATCTTTTCAAGATCTTCTGGGATCCTGTTTGGATTCGAAGGGGTTTTTTTGAAAAGATCGGCATTAAATGCTGATAGGAGGTGAGGGAACGTTTTGGGCTCTGCAGGCCTGCCTGTTGAAAAAGCACTTTTTCAGCCGTTCCAATGCGTCATTACTTTTGTCTTATCTGTTCTGACGGTTCAGATTAAAACCGTTCCTATTTTCCGAATTGGCACGTTTCCCCTTGGACGATCGTGATTGAATCGTTTCGAATTCTGTGGCTCAGATTTTCCACCCCTTCAGTTTCCTTTTCTCTTATAAAACCCTAGCCCCAAGCACTGTTTTACCTTTCTTTTACTTCCTCCTCTTTGCGATCCCAAGAGCTGTAATTCTCCGGATTTCAAGTTTTCACCGGCGATTCGAGTTTTTTCCAGTGTTTCAGGCACTTCAGACTTCTCCGATCAGGACTCAGTCACTATGTCTGGTAAGATTCTTCTCCTTATTGTTCCTTTCCTTTTCATCTTCAATCTTCCTAGGTTTCAATTTTCCCCTTCCTCCTCCCTCGACGATTTTCAGCCGAGGGATCTGCTACTGCTGGACCACCCTTCGTTTTCAAGTACTTGAAGAACTCCCTCGCGCCTATTAATTATGAGAGGGCTTGTAACGAATGTGGCATCTTTGAATCTTCCTTTGGGGCTCGTTATCCCTACGAGGAATCCCAGTTCAATTCTCGCAGTACTCAAGTTACGCTCCCCAAAGGAGACGAAGTGTTTATTTCTCCGGGGCAAATTCGTGCGGGGATTCGACTCCCTTTTTGTCCAAGCTGGGTAGAGTTGTGCAATCACTACAAAACCTACCCCACGACCTTCTCCCCCCATGCGATTCGTACGTGGATTGCCTTCCAGGTGTGGTGCGACATCAATGCAGAAGATTGGAGTTATAGCCTGGAGCTTTGGCGGGTCCTCTATAAGATGACTTGCAACAAGGATGGGATCTGCTCCTTTTCTCCCCGTCAACCTGAGGGGACCGACGAGCAGTACAAGGAGATGGGTTGGGACAGGAGGGTGTCCTGGAAGATCTGCAAGGAGCGGGCCATCATCTCCGACAAAGGGAACGATAATGCCAATTGGAAGGAGCAATATTTCTTCATCCAGCCTGGTCCCATTGAGTGGCCGAGGACCATCGTGGAGGCTGATCCTCCCGTGTCTTTCCGTTCGTGGTCAGAACAGACTCGGAGAGCCTTGATGCTCATCCAGGCTCGTCGCTGGGAGGAGGGTTACCAGCCCTTCGAGGCCACCTCTGTCACTGACCAACAGCGGGTCAAGATTGGGATTATGCTGATCGATCCCATGGCTGGGGGAAAAGTTCGTGACGGTGTTTCCAATGTAATTCTCTGGGTAATCTTCTAATTGTTTCTTTTTTACTGCTTACAGCCCCTCGAACATCGCTGACCGTCCGTCTGTTTCAGGAGGATACCGATGCCTCCCACTCACTGAAGCGCAAGAAGAAGCCTTCCCACCGAAAGACGTCTGCCACTTCGGGGCCGTCCAAGAAGAAGGCAAAGACCTCTGAGGCCCCCACCTCCGAGGGGCGGACTAATGTGGATGTTGTCCGGTCCGCCTTCAACGTCCGCTCCGAAAAGGAAGGTAAGGAAGTCTTTCGTGCTATTAAAAGATATAGGGAGTTAGTACCTCAGGATCTTCAAGCCTCCGATATGGAAGGACGAATTAGGGATGTCGGGAATATCCTTCGGGGGGAAACTCCACATGTTCTCGAGGCGGGCTATTATGACTTTTTCGGCAAAGAAAGATTTATGGAGCGTTGTTTAATCTGGCACACTGATACCAAATTAATCCCTCGACTTATTCGCCCCGCTGCAGGTCCTGCGGACGCCGCCCCTGCTGCAGCTGGCTCGGACTCTGCGCCTGCGGCGGAGCCGGTGGTGGAGGATGCCCCGACGGAAGACCGGGGCGAATTCGGTCGGGTGACCAGTTTGGAGGACTCCCCTTCCGATGATCGAGCTGAGGAGGAAGGCCTCATCCCCCGAGGGAAATCAAGGTTGACTCCCGTGAAGTCATCTGGTCGGAAGGTATCTCCACTTCCTACCACGCCGCCATCATCTTCTGCTCCACCATCCTCTCCAGTTAGGGGAGTGACCCCCGAAGCTCGAGTGAGTGAGGAAGCTGAGGAGCCTCGCCTGGTAGTACCTCCGTTCCCCTTGGACGGGGACTACTATCGGGCCTTCTCTTTGGACCAGGGCTCCGAGCCTTGGAGACCGGTGGAGTCCCTTCAGGGAATCCCTCTGCATCGGGGGTGCCAGGAGAAGAACCTGGCCTTGCATTTGGTGTCGGGCTCGGTCCCGCCCTCTTTGAGGCGTCCCCTTTCTCTGGAAGGGGAAGACATCGATGCTGACATCCGGCAGATGGCTATCCGTCGGATAGAGGTAAGTGAATCTTTCTTTTGTTCATCTGGGGGCGTTCCGATTTTTGAGTACTAAGCTACATTTTCTTTTCAGGAAATCGCGGACCAGGATCGTTGCTTCGGCTACATCCTGTCTTTGCGGGAGGCTTTGGAGCGAGAGCAGGCCAACTCCAACCTCGAGAGCCTGACCAAGCTCCAGGAGGACCTAGCTGCCTCCGAGGCGTCAAGGCTTCGAGCGGAGGAGGGCGAAAGGCGGGCTGAGGAACTCCGAGCCAAGCTCACTCAAGAAGCTCAATCCCAACAGCGGCAGATTCTAAGTCTTGAGAGCTCGCTCAAGCGGGAGCAGCAGGCGGCCATGGCGGATCGGGGCCAATTTGCTTTCGAGAAGGCGGCGTTGCAGGAGACTGCGGAGCGGCTGAAGCTCGAGAAGCAGAGGGCCGTCGCGGAGCTAGAAGAGGCGAGGGCGGAGCTAGAGGAGGTGAGGGCGGATCACTCCGCCCAATTAACAAACGCGAAGGTCCAAGGTCGCGAGGAGTACCGAAGCTCGGAGGACTTCAAGGAGGATGCGGCGAAATATTGTCAAGAAGACTTACAGAACGCCATCCTCGATATTGTTGAAGAGCTTAATGAGACTTATGGGGACTCCATCGACTTGAGAAAGTCCAAGACTCTCGGCCCAGCCGCAGAAACATATCTCAACCTTCCTTCCGAAAGCTCCTCCGAAGACGCCGATGAGTCTGCCCCTCCAAAGCCTTCCGAAGATTCAGCCCCTGGTGTTTAAAATCTCAAGTTTTTGTACTTTTTTATTATCCTTTTTGTACCGAACCTTTTGGGCCTTCGAGCCTTCTAAGAATGTTTTCTTTTTCGGTTATGCTCCTCGTAACTCTTCTATCGGATCCTAAGGCTTTCGGTTGTCCTACGACGCTTTAAAAGCGAACCTTAGAGGCTTAAGGGCACTTCGGACGTCCAATGACGCTTTTTAATCGAACCTTAATAACTTAAGGATTTTTCGGACGTCCAATGACGCTTTTAAATCGAACCTT
The DNA here is from genome assembly GCA_036873135.1 of Clarkia xantiana subsp. parviflora. NCBI lineage: Eukaryota > Viridiplantae > Streptophyta > Magnoliopsida > Myrtales > Onagraceae > Clarkia > Clarkia xantiana. The sequence continues at coordinate 19,379,828 of JAPTYO010000001.1, forward strand.
AATAACTTAAGGATTTTTCGGACGTCCAATGACGCTTTTAAATCGAACCCTAATAACTTAAGGATTTTTCGGACGTCCAACGACGCTTTTTAATCGAACCTTAATAACTTAAGGATTTTTCGGACGTCCAATGACGCTTTTAAATCGAACCTTAATACCTTAAGGATTTTTCGGACGTCCAACGACGCTTTTTAATCGAACCTTAATAACTAAAGGATTTTTCGGACGTCCAATGACGCTTTTAAATCGAACCTTAATAACTTAAGGATTTTTCGGACGTCCAATGACGCTTTTAAATCGAACCTTAATAACTTGAGGATTTTTCGGACGTCCAACGACGCTTTTTAATCGAACCTTAATAACTTAAGGATTTTTCGGACGTCCAACGACGCTTTTTAATCGAACCTTAATAACTTAAGGATTTTTCGGACGTCCAACGACGCTTTTTAATCGAACCTTAATAACTTAAGGATTTTTCGGAACACCTTAATCAGAAGTAACCTCTTTATTGATTGATGTCTTTAACATAGCATGCACCACTCAGGGCGACTTGATTACATCGTTGCGCCTCTACGGACGACTTATTTGTCAAACATGACATTTCTTCAGATGTTCCCCACTAAAGGTGTTTCGTAATACTTTACCGTCGAGGTCTTCTAGCTTGTAAGCATTTGAGGCCGGCATACCTACGATCTTATAAGGTCCTTCCCATTTCGGAGATAGCTTGTTGATCCGATCCTGGAGAGCGAACTCATTCCGTCGTAGGACCAGCTCCCCCGCATAGAACTGTCGCGACCTGACCTTCCGGTTATAGTACCTGGCCGTCGCCAGACGCATCCGAGCTTGCGTTATGTCGGCCTCTAGCCGTTTTTCCTCTAACAAGGATAACTCCAGGCGCCTGGTTTCGTCATTCGTCAAAGGTCCTATCTTGGCTTTTCCTGGACTCGTCGAGGGCTCATAGCTTCTGGTTCGATGGGACGCCACAGCGATTTCCACAGGAGCGACCGCCTCCGTCCCATAAACAAGTGCAAACGGGGTTTCACCTGTTGACCGCTTGGGTGTCGTTCGGACCGCCCACAGCACGTTCTCCAGCTCGTCTAGCCACTTTCCATCCAAAGCATAGACCCTTTTCTTCAAGCCCTCCATCACGATTTTATTAGCAGCCTCCACCTGCCCGTTGGTCTGGGCGTGACGAACGGATGCCGTCCGATGCTCGATATTGAACTCGTCTAGGAATCTCTCCAACTGGGCCCCATTAAATGGAGGACCGTTGTCACTGATGATCACCTTCGGCACCCCATATCTTGACAAGATTCGGGTCTGGAGGAACTTAATGATATGTCCCGCTGTTGTCTTGGCTAAGGGCTTAGCCTCGATCCACTTCGAGAAGTAATCAATTGCAACCAGCAGATGTGTGCACTGGCTCTTTGCTTTCGGAAGGGGTCCCACCAGGTCAATGCCCCACTGTGCGAAGGGCCAAGCACTCCCAATGGGCGTCAGATCAGCAGCGGGGGCTGTGATATTCGAGGCGTATCTCTGACACGCGTCACAGGATCGAACAAGCGCTGTTGCCTCCTTATTCATCGTAGGCCAATAGTATCCCAAGTTCAACGCCTTTCTCAGGATGGATCGAGCGCCCTCGTGACAGGCTGCGACTCCTTCATGTAGTTCTCTCAGAATTCGGGTCGTGTCAGGTTCTGCTACGCATTTCAAGAAAGGTGTCGAGAGTAAACCCTTCTTGTACAACTGGTTATCCACCATCGCGTAGTTAATTGACATTCGTCGCAGTCGTTCTGCTGCCACTTTGTCTTCAGGCAGTGCCCCCGTGGTTAGGTACACAATTATCGGGGTCATCCACGTGGGCTTCTCTTCTGACCCTGTCCCGATAGTGCATACCTCCGATGGATCGGTCGTCGATAGAATCACCTTCTCCAAGAAGTGTACCCTCCGAGTCTCCTCCAAAGGTGCCCCCAAGGCAAATTTGCTCAAGGCATCGGCCTCCACATTCTTTTCTCTTGGGATTGCCTCTATATCGAAACTTTTGAAGCTCTCCTTTAATGTTTGAGCCTCCTGAAGATATTTCTTCATGATTGGATTCTTTGCTCCATACTGTCCCCGAATCTGGTTTACAATCAGGCTTGCGTCACACTTCACTCTCAGATGCTCGATTCCAGTACCCCTGGCGATTTTCAGTCCTGTTATAAGAGCTTCATACTCCGCCTCATTATTGGTGGCTTTAAATGTCAGGGCCAATGCATATCGAAGCGGCTCCGCCCCGCCTGGTGGAATCAATACGAACCCTGCACCCGATCCGTCTGAGCTTGAGGAGCCATCTGTGTACAACTCCCAGGTGTTCTTCTTATTTGGCTGTTCTAACTGTCTTTCCCTCGGGACCTCGTCAGTCTTCCCAGTGGTTGCCCCCTCTATTGTTTCCGTTGCTTCAGGATCGGGAATAGTAGATTCAACTATAAAGTCAGCCAATGCCTGCCCTTTGATAGCTGTTCTCGGAGCGAAATGAATTCGAAACTCGCTAAGTTCCACGGCCCACTTTACTAGTCTCCCCGACGCGTCGGGTCGGTTCAAGAAGTGTTTCAATGGCTGATCAGTCAACACCGTAATTTCATGCGCATGGAAGTAGGGCCGTAACTTTCGAGCAGTAATAATCAACGCAAAGAGATACTTCTCAATCGGAGGATAATTCATTTCACTCTTGGCAAACGCCTTGCTTACATAATAGACAGGAATCTGATTGCCTTTGACAGCTTTAACTAGAACAGAGCTTATTGCAAATGCAGAAATGGCCAAATAAAGATAGAGCGGCTCGCCTGGAGTTGGCTTCGCCAGTGGCGGGAGGTCGCGGAGGTGTTGTTTGAGCGTTTGGAACGCCTTCTCACATTCAGTAGTCCATTCGAACTGTCGGTTGGCCCTTAACACCTTGAAAAATGGCATCGATCGGTCACTGGCCTTGGATAAGAAGCGATTTATGGAAGCCAGTCGACCGTTCAACACTTGCACCTCCCTATGGTTGGTCGGAGACTGCATCTCTTCTATCGCCCTCAGCTTCTCGGGATTCACCTCGATCCCCCTCTGGCTCACCATGAAGCCCAAGAACTTCCCGGAATGGACTCCGAAAGCGCATTTAGCTGGATTCAGTCGGACCTGGTGGAGCTTCATCCTCTCGAAGGCCATAGCCAAATTACCGACATGGTCCGACGCTTGTCGGGATTTCACCAACATGTCATCTACATAAGCTTCCATGGTATCTCCGATCATATCCCCGAACAGCTTGTTTACCATTCTCTGATAGGTCGCCCCCGCATTTACCAGGCCAAAAGGCATGACATCGTACTGGAAGACTTCGCTGTCAGCGTAGAAGGCGGTGTGTTGGGCATCCTTCTCCGCCATTTTTATCTGATTATAACCAGAATAAGCATCCATAAAGCTCAGCAGCTCATGTCCCGATGTAGCATCCACTAGTTGATCGATCCGCGGGAGCGGATAACAGTCCTTCGGACAGGCCTTGTTCAGGTCGCGGAAGTCGACACACATCCGCCACCTCCCGTTGCTCTTCCTTACCAGCACTGGGTTGGCTACCCACGTCTGGAATCGGATTTCCCTAATGAACCCAGCGTCGAGCAACCTGCCAACCTCCTGCTGGATTGCAATCCTCTTGTCTGCCCCCATCGGACGTCTCTTCTGCGCGATTGGCTTGATCACAGGGTCGATATTCAGTTCGTGCTCGATTACGTCCCGGCTGATTCCTGGCATATCACTCGGGGACCAGGCAAACAGCTCCTTAAATTCTTGCAAGAGCGCAATCAACTCCTGGGCCCTTTCGTCGGATAAGGCAGATCCGATTTTCACCTTCCTCTCGGGCCCGTCTATCTCGACTTCCTTTAGGTCCTCCATGGGGGCAGGACGCCCAAACTCCTCTCGAGGGTCAGTGTCTGTCTGGAGCACTGACATAGCTTCCTTCCTTGATCTCCTGGTGGCGTTGACATAGCACCGTCTCGACGCCACCTGGTCGCCTTTCACCTCGCCTACCCCATTCTCGGTCGGGAACTTCAGTTTTTGGTGGATGGTCGAGGCTACCGCCATCAGAGGGTTGATGGTGGTTCTTCCGATGATTGCATTGTACGTTCCTGTGGATTCGACCACCACGAACTCCACATCTCGCTTCTCCATTTTCCAGCCACTGCCGAACCACACGGGCAGTGTGATAACCCCTAACGGATAAGAGGTCGTGCCACAAAATCCTACCATCGGGAAGTTAACCTCCCGCAAATCTTTCTTCTTCATTCCCATCTGTTCCAGGGCGTCGGAGAAGAGGATGTCGGAGGAGCTCCCTCCATCAATGAGGATCCTCTTCACTTCAAATCCTCCTACATCCAGTGTTACTACTAGGGCATCCTCGTGGGGGGTCTCTACTCCCTCCAGATCCTTCGCCGAGAAGGTGATCTCCATTTCTTCCTTCGGGGTCCACGACCGCGATCTTTTCCCCAAAACCACTGCGACTGGTACTTGGTTGGCATAACGTTCCCGAGAGGATGATGTGTCTCCTCCTGCAGCGAACCCTCCGTGGATCACATTAATAATCCTCTTCTGTCGGGACCCGGATGGGCCCTCCGAAGGTTCTACGTCGGACCTTCTCTTCCTGGGGGACCTCGATCGAGATTTGGACCTCGACCGAGATCGTGAGCGGGGCTTGCAGCGTGAGTCCCCCACGAACTCTTTCAACTTACCCCTCTGGATAAGCTTCTCTATTTCCTTCTTCAGTTCTCGACATTGGTCAGTGTCGTGACCGGAGGCCCGATGAAATCGGCAGTAACGGTCGGTGCGGGAGCCCAATTTTTCTCCTTCCTTCTTCTTGGGGAAACGGGCGAGGCCTTGCTTCTCCATCACTGCTAAGACCTCCTTCAAAGGTCTGTTGAGAGGGGTAAACTCTTCCTTCTGACTGTCCCTCCTGCTCGGACGCTTATCCTCCCTCCGATCAGAACGTCCTCGACTCCGACTACCCTCGGAGTTATCCTTCTTGTGCCGGTTGTCCAATGGTTTGAACAAGTGTTTTCCTTCACGCCCCTTGGGAGGAGCCAGTTCTCCGGCGGCAATCTTCGACTCCTGGACGTCGATTTGTTGTTTCACCCTTGCCTGGAGCGCCTCCATGTTCCAGACATTTTTGGCCGCGATGCTGTGCAGTAAGTCGGAACCGTAAGGGGGTTTAAGGTTCTTCAGGAAGGTACGGATGGCCTCGCCCTCCGATATCTCCTCATCCAGCTCAGTCATGCCAGCCGTGTAACGCTGATAGTATTGGGCCAGCGATTCGTCGGGCCTTTGGACCACCTCATGCAGGGTCCGAACACTTTTTAGAAGTCGCCGACGTCCTTGATACTGGGCGATAAATCGCTGATGCATATCCTTCCAGCAGGTGATACATCCAGTGGGCAAACTGTAGAACCAAGTCATCGCCTTCTCCCCGAGGGTGCTTGGGAACAGGGCACAGATAACATCCTCATCTGGGGTCCTGCCCATGCATGCTGTCAGGTGCTTCTGTACGTGGCGGACCGGGTCTGCGTCCCCGTCGTACTCGTCTATCTTCGGGATACCCAAGCCTGGAGGGGCCAAGGTATGAATCAGCCTGGGCACGAAGGGATGGGTTTCCTGACTCCCCAGTTCCGACATCATGGGCTTCTGATCTCCCATACAGATACCCACAATTCTCACCACCTGATCGGCAGTGAGGGGACCATTCAGGGGAATGGTCCTTTGCTGCACTGGCCCCGGTCCATCGACCACAAAATTCTCCGCCGGTGCTGGATTAGGGGGAATAGGCTGTTCCCTTAATGGAGGAGGTGGAGGCAAGTTGTCGTCCCCCTGCCTTCTGGGATTGTCTCGCCGCGGAGGGAGCGGTGGTAGATCGGCCTGCCTTCTGGCAGCTTCTCTTCGGTCTAGGAGGGCCTCCATGGCCTCCATGAATAGGGGCATGGCCTCTGCCACTACCCTGGCCAACTCCGGATTCGGGGAAGGTGCTTCGTTCCGGCGAGTGCTGTCGCCCTCATCTCTCAGATCCTGATGCTGGGCAGCATCCTCAGGAGGATTGCTGGCGGCCGGCACCTGCTTGCCTGAACGCTGCGGTCTGTTGCCAGCCATGATAAGGAATCAAAGGAAAGCAAACTTACTTTTTGGCTTTTTGTTGCGTTTCCCACAGACGGCGCCAATGTTGGATCACGGCGGGAACTCCGGTTACGGTGACGGATTCCTTAGCTCCTCGTAATCCTGCAGAAGGGGATAGAGGGCAGTGGCCCAGAATCCCTCTCCGATGCTTAACGTAAGTATGGCGATCAACAGAATAGGCAAGCAATGTCAATGTGTGTAAAACGTAACCCTAATCTGGAATAACTTCCCTCCTTTTATAGAGGGAGGCTATCCCAGTTACCTGATTAGGTGGTTGGATCGTCATCCGCTATCCCACGTATCTCGCCATATATTCTGCCCTGTATCTCGTACAGTTATTCGTATCCCGCATATCTCGCCCATTATACCACTACTGTAACCGTGGCGAGATTTCCGGGATTGTGCTCTTACTGGCGATCTCGATCGTTACCGGAGACTCCCAAGTTACATCGTTTGAGGATTCGGTGTCGGGGAGTGGTGTCAACTCCCATATCGGGACCGACTACGTCCAGGTCCGATATCTTCGGGACTCTTCTCTGTCGGAGCCATACTTGCTCGGGGCCATTCAAGATCGGGGCCTCCTTCCGTCGGAGCCCTTAGCCTTCCAGCAGCCCAGCTCCTAGCCCACTAGGCCTAGTCGCCGTTAGTCAATCGTTAAGGGGCCTAACGGCCTTCGCCAGGGCCCATCAAACCGCTGGACCCGTCACGATATTGATCTAAGCTAGGCACGCAATTAAAACGGGCCCCATTAGTGTTTGATCCGTCACTGCTCGACCATCTGCCCAAACTTGGTTAATTTCCATGCACTTCAACTTTCTGGTTAAGTTTTGTATCCAGCCAGCCACCTTCTTGAAGGTGAAGCGGAAGCAGAAGCGACATGACTTTAATTACACATGCAGTTAATTAATTTACGTACTATGCCAAGCAAGAAAGCAAGGAATCACTACAAGAAAAGTCATGAATCCACACCAAAAATCTTCACACCGAAATTTATGTGTGTAAGTGCATACTAATTGCACACAGAATTCTTACATATTTGTTCAAAAAAGTCACTTTTTGGTTGCATTCGGACTCCACACCGAATTACTCACCGAAGTAATTGGTGTGTATTCTGAATGGCAATTTTTCATAATCTCACTGGGATTACACACGAATTTGTAGTGGTGTGTAATATTCGGTGTGGAATCCATATAAATATTTAATTGTGAGTTTTAGTATTTGAGAAAGTGCTACTGTGAAGATTTGAACCTTCTACCTTATGCATAAAAGAGAAGGACCATAACCAACTAAGCCACAAGAATCATAGTAGTTAGTTTCCCATTCCGTCTATATACAGCCACATGAATTTTGTTTAAAAAAATGTCGCATTTTGTTTATATGCATTAACTAAAAATATTTAATTTTGAGTTCAAATATATGAAAAAGTGTTACTTTGAAGACTCAAAACCATCTTCTCTACCTTGTGTATATATAGATTTCAATTAAATGTTGATGTAATTAAACTTTGGATACATATTAAATTTTAAAGGAAAATGTATTAATTTTTATACTTCATATCCGTTGGCTAAACAAATTCATAGCCACTATAAATTTATCGGATAGTAGAAAAAATAAAATAAATGAAAATAGAACAATGATCATTAATTAATAAAAGTTTCTAAAAATGTTAAAAATAATTTCTATTTAGTAGAACATTGATAGGAATGTAAAATATGTTAAGAAATTCCTTAGAAGTACATATTATATAATATAAAAAATATGATTATATAATAATAATAATAATAACTAAAATTCAAAGTCAAGACTTTCACGTAACAGAATGAACTACATAGCTTTAAGAAGGTAAGTATTTGGAGGCAAATTGAAAATTCAAATTCAATTCAAATCAAAAGATTGAGAAGGTGGGAAAAGACAAAACAATAATATTATACTATAATAATAGTTTATAAAAGGGAGGAGCAGGAATGGTAGAGATAGAAAGATATTTTAAGGAAGCTAAAGTAGCAGTAACACACAGGTCATTGATGTATAGCGTATGTTCACTTACGGTGATATACCGAGAGAAACAAAAGAAAGAGGGGAGGGGAGGGCGTCGCTTCAGCTTTCGACCAGCGACTACCACCGTACCTTCAGCCTCACTCTCTAGTTTCGCCAGATAGCAGCTACGATTACGACTTCAGCTCCGACAAGCGACTGCACTGGCAACGCCCCCGATGGCCCATCACTCCGCCTCCGATGGCCCATCGCTCCGCCTCCGATGGCCCATCGCTCCGCCTTCACCTCCCCCTCATCTATGTCTTTCTCCAAGATCTAGGTCAAGTATGCACCACAGTAAAGCCCTTTGGTCAGATTCAAGTCCGAGTTCAAGATGGCGCAGCACCAGTTCTGCAGATCCAGGTAATCGACGATTGCTTTTTTTAGGGTCTCTCAATTCGACATGCGCTGATTTCTCGAACTGAGAACGTCTTCACGCTGACACTGAGCTCCGTCACTATCTCAATGGTCCCCTTATCCCGAGGGGTCAATTGCGTACCAAATTAGAAGGCCTGCTTCGAATTACATGCAATTTCATTTTTATTTTCTTAGTTTTTAATTTTTGGAGATAGATTTGTATTCTTCAGTCCAAATTGGTTTTCTTGATTCTTGCGGCTTCTTGTTCTTCATGCTATAACTATAACACACATTTATAAGAGTTCAACATCTCTTTCTTTTGATTAATAGGTAGTAGTTATATCATCAACACTAAGTACATTGGAATTATTCGAGGTTATCACATTCTGGTCTAAAAAAAAGGTTATCTCATATACAGCTTCTTAACACAAATGATAGATACTTTCTTATCACATCTCTTAATATTCTTGTTTATTTTTAAGGAAGAGTTTGTTTTCTGGTAATAGAATATTTCGGTGATAAGTGCTTGTTTGTTATGTATGTTGTTGTTAGTCTTTGTTAAATGTGATATACTTTATTATGGAAATTACTTACTAAGAAATAATGATAAGGATGTGTGTTTAAACAAAAATTAAGAGACTTGCATTAGGTAAGCTTGGTTTAGTGTGTGTAACAATTATATTAAACTGCACTCCTTTCGGGAGTAATTGGCATTCTAAATCTGCATAAATGGATGTGTGTTTGGTGCTCTTTTTGATAGGCTCATCATGGTAGTTGGTTATTTATGTTTCTTGAATTAATTAATTAATTAATTAATGTTATATAAAGTCGTGGTACAAATTGGTATTTTGATTTCTTCATAGGAATTAGAAATTAATAGGAGGGCTTAAGAGAGGGAGTGGATATATGGTCCATCGATAGTTGGATATATGGTCCATTACAATTTCAAACCATCAATGATAACTTCAATTCAATCATTTTGTTGAGATATATTTTTTTTTTTTTTCGGAATTGATTTTTGTACAATATTTGAGTATGTTCGCTCTTTGGTCCAAACGGTAACTATATCAATCTTCTCGTTAGTTTCTTGACTTCTAGATAGGGTTTTTCGGTTTTCCTTCTGGTTGCTTTGGGTGTTTGTGTGGTTAAATCTTAGTTCTTATGTATCCATATTCTGCTGATATTTTCTGCATGTCCACAGTTTTTAAGAATAGTCCTCAACACCACATTTGTATCATATTTGTATTGTTTTGTTTCAATTTGTTGAGTATGTTATCTTCCTCTTACACTATTAATGGTATGAATTGTTACACAAAATTAGGTTATTGTGATAAGCAAAATGCAGAAACTTACCAAGGGCAGGCTGCAACACATTCAAGAGGGTCAATATGTTCAAACTGGAACAAGTTTTGGATGTACATTTCTTTTGTGATAATAGACAATAATAATAATAATAAGGATATGTTTTTTTTGCAGATGTTATGCATGTGAATATGTGATTTCTATTTTAAGGTTAGTGCACATGCCTTCTTACAAAAACATATGCCATGACACACATAACTAAGCCAAGAGGGTTTGCTTCTTTAGATAGAAATTTGATCTTGTTTACTTATGCTAAGTTGTTTACATGCTATTTCAGCAAAAAAAAAAAAGTTGTTTACATGCCCCTTTAACCTTTAGTGCTTTGGTTAAGTTCTCTTAATTAATTCTTTAGTCATAGTTAATGTGTTATCAAGTGCTGGTAATTTTGCTTTGAAGCAGTATGACCTTTAATTTCACAAAGTGACAATTTTCTTACATTTGTAGATTCTTGCTTCCAGAGTTTAAAGCACCAATCTAAATGAGAGTTTTTGTTTTTGTTTGCAGAGATGAGGAGTACATCATTACACTATTCTTCATGGTGGAAACATTCATTTATTTCAGCACTAGAACTAGATTAGATTTTAGATGTAGAACATGTTGTTTGAGAATAATACAGATAATGAACTTGTTTCGTTCATATAGCGTGTATAATAGTCTTATAATGTACATTGTCTTTTGATATTTGCATTACGGGTTAAAGCCACTTGTACCAAGATTATCAATAATAATTTGTATGCTTATTTTTTTACATTGAAATGGTGTATCTTAAAATATTGTATATGAGTTGTTAAATTACTACAAATTTCTAAATGGCATTTTGTAAATTGAAAAATAAAATGCTAAAGATAGAAAGTCAATTTGAATTGTTTGATTTTAAAAAATATCATTAGTATCAATAGTATACATTCTTAAGACTATTAGTTAAATCTAAAAATATAATAGTAAATATCAAAAATAGAATTGGAAGACTTGTAGCTAAAGAACTATATTGGAATTAATAGTAAATTACTAAAGGTTTTAAATAGAATTTAAATAATAGTTACTAAATTTAATATTTAGAACTTAAAAATGCAATGCTAAAAGTTGTCAATAGAACCTACAAATATAATACTAAAAGTTGTCGATAGCGTTTGAATAGTAGTTACTAAATGTCTTTTTTTGGAACAATAAATAAAATACTAAATGTTATAAATAGAGTTTAAATAAGAGTTACTAAATGTCTCTTTTAAAATGACAAATGCAATACTAAAAGTGGACACTTGAATTGAGATTGGTGTAACTAAAGGTAACGTTTAGTATCAAACATGATCAATTCTTACAAATAGTATTAGGAATGGAATAAGTAATTCTAAAAATATTGCAGATTTTGAGAAAAAAAATAATAATTTAATACAGATTCCACACAAAAAATGATCCACCGGTATGAAAGCTGTGTGAAAACTCATTCCTATTATAAACCGAAAAACGGTGTGTAAATTACACTCGGTTTTTGTTCCACATACCTCCCACACAATAATTTCGGTGTGTACAAATTTACATACAGCATAAACACAGAAAAAATTACGCACATATTAGCAGCTCTAAATTACACACAGGCCAAATCAGAACGGAATCTGTCTGTAAACCTATGTACACACCAGTTACAAACAGATTTGTTTGTGTGTAGTCTCACATTTTCTTGTAGTGAATATGATGATAGTTTTGAACAAGTCCTTTATTATTATTATTGTTGGTATTGGGATCACGTTTGTACAAGTTGAAAGTTGTGTGGTGTTGTTTTGTATTTCATAATCTAGGTTTGTGGGTCTATTTTGTTGTTTGTAGTCTTCAGGGGCTTGTTTGTTATTCTGGGAGACCCATCTTGTATTGTTGGGATAGTTTTGGGGTCGTGTTCCTTCTCTTTATTTGTTTGGGACTTATTATGTATTTCTCAGACTTGTTGATATTATTTAAGGGCGAGGGAATCCAAATGAAGGAATATTCCCGGTGACCCCAAGTGCTTGTGTTCATCTTCTTCACTGCGATTTAGGGTTTCCTACCCAGAAGTTCACATGGTATCAGAGCCCTCTATGGGTTTTCGATGCTTCGATTCCATCTCGCCCTAGATCATTCCATCCCTATCCTTCATCTTTCTTGTGTATCCACATATTCTTACAAAGCGACGATTCATTTTCTGTGACGTTTCGCCTTCTTCGGTATTTTCGTGATTCGTCTGATTCATCTTCGCTACGAATCGACGGATCTCCTCCTTGAAGATCAGAGTCCTACCTTCGGGATTAAGATTGATTCTCTCTCAAATCAATCTTGTCCTTCGTTGCGAGTCTTTGCCGTCCTTCTAGAGCAACCGGTTTTTCTCTTCTACGATGGTTAACGAGGGAGACAAAGCCGAAGTCTTCAAGATTGGGCAAGGTTTTGGTAAGGCTCTCATTGGAGGAGACCAGTACGCTGAGGTTCATTCAAAACATCCTTTATATCTTCATTCTTCAGATAACCCTAGCATGAGCGTCGTTACCGATCATTTGTCTGGATCTGATAATTATGTCATGTGGAGTCGATCTCTGTTCATATTCTTGCATGGTAGAAACAAACTAGGGTTTATCAATGGAACTTGTGTGCGTGAGAAGTTTGATGATTCACTGCATGAGTTGTGGGATCGTTGCAATACTGTTGTCTGTGGCTGACTTCTGAATTCTGTTGAGAAGGATATTAAGAACAGTACCATGTATGTGACTAGTTCTGCTGTGATCTTGTCTGAGTTAAGAGAAATGTTTGACAAGAAGAATGGTTCTCGCACGTACCAGCTTCATAGGGAGATTGTTCTTTCTAGACAAAGCTTGGATAGTATATCTGTCTTCTTCACCAAGCTCAAGTTCCTTTGGGCTGAGTATTATTCTGCGTCGAATTTGCCTCATATAGATGGAGATCTTTTCAAGAAGCATCTTGAACACAAAGAGAACCAGCGCCTTTTCAGTTTCTAATGGGGCTGAATGATACATATTCAGCAGTCAGGAGCCAATTACTTCTTCTTGACCCATTGCCAACTCTAAATCAAGCTTATAGCATGTTGATTCAAGAGGAAGGCCAAAGAGTGATATCTTCTGATATTGTTGGTGGTGTAGTCAATGCTGCTATCAATCCTGGAACAGCTACTGATAAGGTCAAAAAGAATCCCTTTGCAAACGTTATCTGTGACTACTGCAAAAAGAAGGGGCACTCTTCTGAGAGGTGCTATGCAAGGGGATGCGAGTTTTGCAAGAAAAAGGGCCATGTCAAGGATAATTGCTTCAAACTTAGAGATGTTGTGAAGGGAAAGGGGACTTCCAGTGCTGCCTCTTTTGGGAATGGTGGCATGGAATTGGAGATGCCTTTGAGCAATATTGCTGCTAATGTTGAGAATTCAGCTGGTGGTTCTCAACCAGTGATCACTTTCACCACTGAGCAATTTGATCGTTTTCTTCAGACTATGGGTCAAGGAGGGAATTTTGTTTCTACTTCACAGGCTGTGAATTCACAACCAGCCGTGGCAGGTATAGCTTTGACCACCTTATCTGAAGACAGATTAGAACATTGGATAATTGACACTGGAGCAACTAATCACCTGACCTATAGGTCTGATTGGCTTCAAAATAAAACTATGATTAGAAACTCCATAGTTCAATTACCTAATGGATTGTATAGTAATATTGGTTGCATTGGTGAATACACAATTTTTGGGGACAGAAAGTTGCAAAATGTTTTACATCTAGCAAATTTTAAATACAACTTATTATATGTTTCTAGATTGACAAAGGATCTTAATTGCTCTGCAATTTTCTTTCCTCAAATTGCAATTCTGCAGGACCTATCTAGCCGTAAAGTGATTTTCCCATTTTTTTTTTCCAATAAACATCGTTTTCCATGTTAATTCATTCTTTTTTGTATCAAACTCCGCCGCATTCTAACACTTATCACCCTTGATCACCCAATTTTTTTACTAATTGAATTTAAATAGTAGAATCAACTGTTGCTCTTAGATTCCAACACTTGTATTTAAGAACCAAATTGATGTTATACATTCCATCCAAAAGAAAACAAAAAACGAAAGTCTGTCGAATTAATTATCATGCAATCTATAACTTACTGGAATTGTTCTTGATGTCTCCAATAAACTATAATGGTGTGTCTCTAAATCAATAAACGTCACTGCAATAGAACATATGGATCTTAGCATGATAAGCTACCAATTTTTTTGTTTATATATTTTGTGGAGATGCTGAAAAATCGATCAGTTCTGCGGGAATTCGATTTTAAAAGCTTGACATGGTCCAGCACAAAATTGCAAATGGAAGCAGTTTCTTGCAATAACTCGAAAGAAAAATTACAGGTTGTCTCTAGTCACATAACGGTAAAAATTCTGTGTGGTTCTGTTAATGACAATTCATCTTATTTTCTCATATTATGGTCATCCCTCAGGATACTGAGAGTATCAATTTCCACATGTAGATTAAATGAGAAAATAAACTATTTATTCTTAGTGTCCATTCTAAAAGTTCTTCCAATACTCTTAAAAGTACTCTTCCTATTGTTCTATTTCAAGTATGAAACATCTTTATCTATCTAAGATCCATATGTTCTCTTGCAGTGACATTTATTGGTTTAGAGACACATCAGTATAGTTTATTGGAGACATAAAAAAAAAATTATGTAAGTTATAAATTGCATAACAATTAATTCGACAGACTTTCATTTTGGTTTTCTTTTGGATGAAAGGTATGACATCAATTTGGTTCTTAAATACAAGTGTTGGAATCTAAGAGCAACAGTTGATTCTACTATTTAAATTCAATTAGTAAAAAAATTGGGTGATCAAGGGTGATAAGTGTTAGAATGCGGCGGAGTTTGATAAAAAAAAGAATGAATTAACATGGAAAACGATGTTTATTGGAAAAAAAATGGGAAAATCACTTTACGGCTATTTGGGTTGCATAAATCTCGAAAAGTTATGCGATTTCAAAAAAAAAATCGTCCAAAAATATGAAGAAATGAGTGAGATATTAGGTTTCAAAGTTTTTAGTTGTTATTATGTAGCTATTGTGCAATAAGGGTATTTTGGTCTTTTCATGCGCTAAAAATGGGATTCCGTTAGTTTTAACCAGAAATTCTAACGATGCAACACCTAGGTTAACTTGAGTGCCAATTTGTCACAAAATTTAGTGGAAGTACCAATTTATTTTGGTATGTTTACCTAGGTACCAATTTGGTTTAAATCCCTATGTATTTATGCAAATATATAGTTACATCATTGTGCTTAATTTTAAGGAATTCATTATGTTCTTCGGTGGAGATGGTGAGCATGTATTTTATTTTTTATTTGGCAAATGAATATGTTTTCTTTTTGTTAATAAGTAATGAGTATGTTATATTGCTTCATATATGGCCGTTTAAATTAAAATCATATTAATCTACAGAGTGATAAGAGAGGTAGATAAATTAATGGACATAATTATTATTTTTTTTCTTTAAATAACAAAAGGGTAAAGTAAAACAAGCATGATCAAGAGGAGGAGGAAGTTAATGAACCGAACAAGTGAAAGGCCATCTTATTAGACTATGATGATTAAGTTATTCAGGTGCTGCCTTTATCTTACACAACATAACATCAACAAACACACTATGAAATGATACATCATAGCATAGGTATGATATCCTTGATCAAATACAGCAAACTAGAAAGATAATACACATCCAAGCAGCCTCCATTTCCAACCCTGTAAAATTCAGCCAATTAATTAGACTAGACTAATTAACAGTCAGCAGCAATTAATAAAATGAAGATGATCGATTGAAGATGAAATGAATAGCTCCACTTTCATCAGATCTGAAAATATATACCTTGGTGGATGTGGATGTGGATCAGTCGCTGTCGCTGCTGCT
The DNA here is from genome assembly GCA_036873135.1 of Clarkia xantiana subsp. parviflora. Classification (NCBI taxonomy): domain Eukaryota; kingdom Viridiplantae; phylum Streptophyta; class Magnoliopsida; order Myrtales; family Onagraceae; genus Clarkia; species Clarkia xantiana. The sequence continues at coordinate 19,395,665 of JAPTYO010000001.1, forward strand.
GCTGCTGTGGCCATCATCGTGCTTCTTCTTCTTCTTGTCCTTGTTCTTCTTTTTCTTCTCCCCCTCGTGGCCTTCACCGTGGATCTTGTCTTTGATCTTCTCCACGATCCCTTCCTTGTGCTCGGCTTTGTCTTTGTCGTGGTGGGCGTCCTTGTAGTCGCCGTGGTGTTCAGCCGCCTTGTGCTCCTCCGGTTTGTGCTCGTCCTTGTTGCCTCCTCCGATGTGGAGTTTCTCGCCGATCTTCCCGATGATTCCAGCCATAATGTATGTGACTAACAAAGGATCTTTAATTAGCTGACTCAGTGAATATTGGATTGGTAGTAAGTAGGTTGATGATTCCAGAAGCGCCTTCACCTCTATTTATAGATGGATGCCAGGCAATTGGCAAACAAGGAAGGAATTGTCAACAATAATTATTTATTTTAATTATTATACAAGAAGAAGATAAATATCTTAATCCATTACGAGTCCATGACGTGTACGCGGCGGATAGAATAGAATACAACCATTTTTATTATTTATTATTATTATTTTCCTAATAGACGAACCAATACTATTTTTAACTACTATTTCCCGTTGCTGTTTGCCCAAAATAATAATAATAATAACTCTTCTTCGTTGTCGGCAAAAGAAAAAACAGTTTTCCGTTGGGGAAAAGAAAAACTATTTCCCCTATGAAATGACGTGGTGAGCTAATATATAAGGATTAATCAAATAAATATATGAGACAATAATACATCAACATAAATTTCGAAAATATTTTCACTTGATTCAACTAAAATGCTCTTATGATCTAAACTGTGTTTGGATGGACGTAATGTAAGATTACTTAAAATATTAGATTAAAGTAATGTAAGCTATGTAATATAATGTTAGATTATATTGTTTGGTTGTGTTGTAATGTGAAATGTAATGTTAGATTATAGTGTTTGATGTGTGTTGTAATGTGCATTGTAATGTGACTTCATTATTATTATGTTAATTTATATAAAAGTATATTATATCTTAATATGATAAGATTTAAAAAAAATATGATAGAAACTAACTTCTTAAAGACTATGTATGTAATTAATACTATCATCATTTGTACATTCTAAAGACTAAATATTTTAACTCAATACGCACAGCTACTAGAATTATATTAACTAAAACGTTATATAGTTTTATAAGATAAATTTAATTAAAAAACGCAACGAAAAAGACTTACTCGTTTTATAAGAACACCATGTGCATTATTATTTATTATAATAATGAATTATGAAGTATATAAAAAAATTAATAAAAATTTAATTATCATAATAAACTACAGAGATAATACAAAATATTTTATCTATTTAATAGGTGTTTTGGTCCATGATGTTTGACGACTTTTGGGTTTTGGTCCATGATGTTTATTTTTGCCTAGTTTTGGTCTCATATGTTTGCATATTTTTTCTAATTTTAGTCTTTCCGTTAATATTTTCCGTTAAGTGACATGTGTAAGTCACGTGATCCACCCTAAACTTTTGATTTTGTTCAATTTAGTCCCTCTAATACTTTCCTACATTTTTTTTTGTTCAATTTAATCCTAAAGTCTCAAAATTGACTTCTCCAATTTGGGTCAATTTTGAGACTTTATGACTAAATTGAACAAAAAAAGAGTTAGGAAATTATTAGAGGGACTAAATTGAACCAAATCAAAAGTTTATGGTGGATCACGTGACTTGCACATGTCACTTAACGGAAAGTATTAACGGAATGCAACGGAAAGACCAAAACTAGAAAAAATATGCAAACATGTGAGACCAAAACTAGGAAAAAAATAAATATCATAGACCAAAACACAAAAGTCGTCAAACATCATAGACCAAAACACCTATTAACCCTAAATAAAATAATAACACTATGTAAGGTTAGACGTAATCTCACATTACATCCATTTTTTTTGTAATCTCACACCAGGTTGAATGGAGTTTGGACATAATCTCATATTACAATGGACATTACATTATAATTCACATTACGTCGTTTAACAACGTAATCTGAATATAATGTGGAACATAATTTGAGATTACATCTCACATTACATCCATCCAAACACCCCCTTATACACACCACATATCTTCTTTCACATTCACTTTACATTAGAATTAGGGTTTTAATTTTTTTATTTCTTAGCTATCTCCCTCAATCTCAACAGATTTTTGTGGTCTCCGCCTAAAATTGATGTCTGGAATGTCTTCTTGTAGTTCAATGACTATGCCAAGTCGACGAAAATGCGAAACATCTTGCACTTTAGAAAATTTTCAGCGAAGGTTATATACATGTCATCTAAAATTTTTTTTGTCAAAGTGAAGAAGAAGATGAGTGCTACAGATAAAAAACTGAATAAATATCACCAGAGAAATGAATGTTTTAAGTTGTTACAATGTGGTTTATGACATTTGTTTAAATGATTTTGTATGACATTTATTTAACTGTTGCAATGGGATATATGGCATATCATTGTGCAAATGTGGTATATGGTGTTTTTTAACTGTTGCATTGTGGAACCGTTCATGAATACCAATTTTCTTTTCTTACAGAAAATTAAATCTGAGGTTACAATCCAAATGGTTACTCGAACTGTATTTATTTAAAATTGACTAGCTGAATATCCAATCTTCAAGCAAATTCTACTCTAAGCTAACCAGTGATTATTATACAATCTATAATTTATTTGAAACATGAAGAAAGCTTAAACTTCTCAGACAATAAAAAGCTGTATCCAAAGCAACTCTCATAGTCATATATAGACAAAACTTGATTCTATTCTAAATGTTGAAGCAGGAGGACTTATTAAAGCCATTTCATAATGCATCTACACACATTATCACTTAAGTACAACATAAGCAAGATCAATATAAAGAATTATCCTAACACAGCTGTATGCAAATACCCAGTATATATACTATATGAATTTGGAATTATAATGATGATACAGAACGGAATTGAGTTTCAGAAAATTATATTGCTTTATACACAATATGTTTTGCTCTGTTTAGTTAAAAAGGGTGAAATTTGAGATGAAATTGCTATTGCTACAAAATGCTAATCAGTTTTTGAATGAAGAATTAATTTTGTGCTGATCTGATCGGGTTTTAACTGTTCCAATTATTGGTGGAGCATTTATATCTCACCTGAAGAAGCAGAACAAAATGGTGGACTGTACGTGTTTTCTTAATGCATCTTTTGTTTTATTATATCCCTATTAATTATGAGTGACTAACAGCTTTTGAAGAAAACTGTGTGTGATACCTGAGGCACATATGTTCAAATCAGAAAGAATATCCTCCTCATGGTTTTTACATAAGGTTGTTTTTTTTCATAATGAGTAATCTTCACAAACATTGTTTTACTTTTAACTCCATGAATTTAAAGCATTGCATTGACAAGAAAATGAAAAACAAGCAGTATAAATTCGTCCGGTTGCCGAATTTCACATTTAGTCATAGCTAGAGTCCAATCCAAATAACATACAAATTGCAACAGTGTTAGTTTATTAACACTGAGCTAAAAGTGAATTTTTTATCTAAATATAATCTTAGGAGTGCGTCTATTGGTAAGTTGACCCATTAAATGCAAATAAATAGAGACCAATCTCAATGTAACACATAAGCATTTCTTCTAAATTTTTATGGAGAGTATTACATGTGATTAGCTTACATGTTTAAGTATTAATTGTTTCTTTAACTAATTCTTTGATAACTCCAATTAAGTTTAGTTGATTTATATATATTTCTTCTTACCCAATATATATATATATATATTTCTTATTTGTTAGCACGTTTTCTTATTTGAGTAATTCTGTAAGAACGTCACATTTATAGCGAGGCAATTAATGGATAATAATTTACAGTAGTTTGGTCGCATTTTTTTAAAATCCTATTGGGTCGGGTAAACCCTATAGACGTGTTTAAATAATTTCATGTTTTTTTTCTAAAATCCTATTGGGTCGGGTGAACCCTAGATGGATGGTAAATGTGCTTAAATAAATTTATGTTTTTTTCTTTTCTAAAACCCTATTGGGTCGGGTGAACCCTAGAGGTTTTTTTTTTTTGATATATTTACATTGCTTACACAAGTTCGGACCGGGAGCGTTAAGGTTAAAATCCTCCCCAAGGTGGCGTCTCCGGCGGGTTTCGACCTCGGGTCGCCTACGGGGAACACAACTCGCTTTACCAGTTGGTCCAACCAACCTTGGGTTCCCTAGAGGTAAATGTGTTCAAATAATTTTATGATTTTATTCTTCTAAAAACCGATTAATTTAGTGAACATTTTGGCATGACCACCTGATGAACCTTAGTGGATAAATGAGTCGACATGTGTTCCTATATTATAATCAACTAGATTATTATCTAAATATTATATAGGAAAAAAAATATAAAACTATTTATATAAATATTTGATAAATAAAATCAATTAAGATGTGATTTTTTAAAAAAAAAAATTATAACTGAAATTTGAACATACAAAAAATATGAGTAAAAGCTATAGAAATAATTACATGGAATTGACTTACTGTACACTCAACAAAAACTTGAAATAAACGCTAACGTATTACTTTGCAATTGGTCTCCTTTTTCTCTACTACTAAGGAGGCCCCTTAGCTAAATATTATTCTAATCTTAGATCTACACTTATACAAACATACTATATTTTCACTTAAATAATTAGATATAATTATAGATACATACTAATTATCTATACAAATTTTATATAGATTAAATATATATATATATATATGTATACATAACATTCATTTATACCCGACTTTTAGGGTGCAACATTCTTTTTATTTTTTTCCACAAAATAAAATGTGAAAAATTTATATTATCCATTAGTATATACACTAATTTTATTAAAGTTGCGATGATATCATTGAATTAAAGCTGTTGAGTGACCGACCATTTTTTTTTTCCAAAAAACTTCTTTTAGTATCGAATATTATTTTTGGGGATTGGACGGCCATGCATGGATATGGGCATTGCCGACGTCTAAATACATTGAAGGCCACAACCACAAGTCCTCCCTGTCACGTGCATCTGATCTGACATTGTCAAGCACGTTATCTCACGATTTTTTCTTTTTTTTTTTTGGTAATAATTATTTTATCTTCTCACGATTATTAATATCTCTAATCCGAAATGCCAACGCAATGTCCTAAATTTCTATACGACTCGTTATCTTAGGCCACACAACGTAAATTTATCAATCTACTCTTTAAATTATATTATTTTTCTCCAAAAAAACAACAAACTCATTAGAAATTTGTAAAAGATTCCAAAATAATTGTATACAATATATTGAAGATATATATATTTTTTAAAGAAAATACCAAGGTATGGTTTTTTCTTAAAAATTTATATTTTCTCTTTTTTTCCATTTTTTATGTATATTTTAGTTTAAATATTTTTTTTTTATAATTTTTAACAAATTTATGAACTCTTTACTGTTTTTGAAATGTAATAAATGATATAACAGTAAAGTGATAATACTATAGTTTAAATAGAATTTCTACGACATAATGAGTTTTTTTTTTTTTTTGGCCAAAATATAATGAGTGATAAAAATTGACAAAGTGATATTTTCTATTTAAGAAACTATAATTTAATTATTAATTTCCTTTTAATAAATTTAATACTCATTTTGCCAATAGTTTTTCAGTAACTTTTTACTATGCAAAACAAATCCTATTAGTTTGTATATCATTCGTTATAGTAACTTTTTTACTTGATTATTCTATAATATAGTCTTCTTATTTTGAATTAAAAAAAGAGAGAGAGAGAAAGATTATTCTTCTTATATATTCTGTCACCGACACAATACTTTTCTATTCGAGTGAAATTGAAGAAAGGGATTACGCCTTGTAGGTTGTAGCCGACCCAATTTTCGGCTCGAATTTTACAATAGTTTATCGTATTTAGAGCATCTCTAATTTTTTTAATTTAAATTACGGACATTTAAAAAAAAAAGTAATTTGTATTATTTCAACCTCCCACATCATTGGCAGAAAAAAAAAATTATGCTTAAAATTATATGTCTCATTTATATATATTTTAATTTTAAGTGATGTTAAAATGTGTGATATTTTATTTTTCAATGATTTTAATTAAACTTAATACATAAGTATATTTTATATAAAATGTTATAATTGGTTGTTGCCGACACTATTTATTTTCCGCTGGTACGGTGAGGGCAATTGAAGAAAGTAAGCGTTGTAATTATACATACGTGGTCAAGCTTATGGGTATGAAATTTTGTATATACAACATTATCTATATAAAGATAAGATAATAATAGTAATAAGCAAATAAAGAGTATTCGTTTACCAAAAAGAAAAAAGAGTATTGTATTTAAAATATCAGTATTTGGTTGGACTTGGCCAATAATCTGGATTAATATGCAATCCACCTTCTTCCATTATTCGATTCTCTTATCTTCTCTCACCTTTTGCTTTCAAATAATACAGAGGACTACTATACTATTACGAATTGAATGCTTTCGTGGTTGCAATTTGCACACGTCCGTCCCCCCATTGACGCCAACCACCTATGCTTTGCTTTAATACAAATTGATAATTAATCAAGCATGGCATGGCAGCACTAGCTTTACTCGCATCATAATATATATAGGAAAAAAACATATTTATTATATTAGATTTATCCTATGTATCAGTTCATGATACTTTCAACTGTTTTAGGTAAAAACTTTGTTGCTATTTGGTGTCTCCATCAAATTTTCGAGTTAAATTTAAGAAAAAATGATCATGTACTGATTATATGACCGAATAAATTTGAAAATTTCTAAATTACCCTCCACTCCAAAATGTTCAGAATCAGGTCAACCTAAAATTGGATGTGGGTTACCGGAATCGAACAGGTGGCTTTGAAAAAAATAAAATTAAAGGGCAAAATTATATTTTCACCTCAATATGTCAAAGTTAACTCCAAAATTGAACGGAAAAGCAAATCGTAACAAAATTGAAAACTTAGACATCAAATGTTAACAATTTAATCATCAGACACCAAACTGATTCATCGGTAAACCTGAGACACTTGTTGTTTTCCCTAATAAATATCAATCATCAAAGACCCCACCACTCACATAAACACATCCAAATATCTCCTCACCGAATTCTAGCTAGAGAAATAAACTCACTTAACTTAAAACCATCATCAGTTGATCATTAACACAACACCTCTGGCTCTCATATCTAAAACTAGTTTTTACAAGCCAAACTAAGTCTATTAGATACCATCCGCAAAATAAGTAATGCCATCCATGTCACACTGACCTCCTCATTCATAATATAATATAATAGAATATAATAGAATTCCTGAGGATGAAAGAAACTGATTATCCATCCTTCTTATAGCAAGCAGTCAGTGTGGTCGTTTTCCAGCATTCCTAATTTCCTCTTGCCTTCTCCAGGTCAGGAAGATCTGTGTGACAATCAAATCAAAGCATAGTATCAATCTTGTTGCAACAGTTCTTATCTTTGGACATTCTCAATTGCCGGTTATTTTTTTTTAATTATGTAATCTAATCCTTTCTTACCAAAAACATGCACATGGAATTTTCTCATCTGACTGAAAATACAACCTCCTCCTATTTATTATTGTCACACTAAAGCAGATAGATCTAAATCCAGATTCCGTGGGAGCAACCAGCATTTTATCAATCTACTCTTGCCATTCATTTTCTTTGGAGACTGATGCAGACAGTTAGTTCAATATATATCCAAGTAAGACACACTTATTATCTTTCTTTCTTTCACCCATCTGCTGCCTACGGGAAGGAGCCAAGTTTACTACTAGAATGTACTTACCAACAACTACTAGTGTTCAAATAAAAATTTACTCACAAAGCATTCCTCCATCATCACTGCTTTCATCATCTCCATCTTCATACTGCAAACAATAATAACTAATGAGCTAATCTTTTTAAAAAGGTTTGTCATCATCAACTACATTTATGAGCTTAATTAATGGACCTACCGCAGTAGCATCTTCATCAGATCCAGCATCAGCTGCAAGGGAAACACAACATTTTCAGGTCACTGAAGCTCAGGAAATAACTTGCATTTTCCAAAAAACATTTTTTTTCCTTCCCGCACATAACTAAGCAGTGTAAGTTTGTCCCGAACAGGAGCATAGCAAGCTTGGGGCCTTAAACTCAATACACTCATTCACACCCTCTTTCCTCTATGACCAAGAGTTAATATATCACACGCCCTCTTTTTTAGATGAGCAGCATGAGCTTGGCGCATTACTAATGATATTTTTATCCTTCAACATTCAGAAACTATTTCCAGAAGATACAAAAAGAACCCATGATCAAAAACAGATCTTGAATGCTAAATTTATCAAAGTTGTCCAGTGTCCAAAAAACTTAATTATGTTTGACAAGCAAAGGTTGCCATTCCGCTACAGAAGGGCACTTACAAAGAATGAACTTCTCCACGCAATCGAATATCAGATGAAAACATAGCTGATTCATGGTGAAAAAAGTTTTTCAACTTTTACAAATTCAAGCAGCAGAAGCTAAACATAAATTCGGTTGTGTGGTTACTATTCAGATATACTTAACATATGTAGTAGCTCATATAAGTTCTCATGAAACATCCAAAAGGTGCAACTGGAACATAGCCATCGAAAAACTCTAAGCACAAGATTTTCTCACAGTAGAACCAATAGACGTTAAATAAAGGTAAGATGACTTACAATTTGTTTCCTCATCCTCATCACACCATCTGTTCCAATCAACCTTCAGATAAGGTGCAGGTTTTTCTTCTGACTTCAGTAGTCTCTTCCACCAACCTCTCTCCTTTTTCTGAACTGAGCAGAGAATATTTCTTAATCCAGTTTTTGTTTTGCAACCCTGCTAACAAATTCATTAGTTAGGAGACAAATAGTAAGTTCAATTAAAATCAAAGAAACTTTGCAATATATGCTTCTTAGCCAGTAATATTTCTTGATAACTATGAGTGTGCACAAAAAAAAAAACTAGAAACCTTGAGCTCATGACCTCATAAGCTCTAACACCGAACCTATTTGAGCCAAAACCAAATGTCATCAATGTCATGTGTATCATCAAAAATCCTTTGACCAAATAATGAAAGAGAACATTATCACCCTCAAATTTGATAAAAGGCTAGCTAGCATATAATGGTCGAATATTGAGATGTAATCAGTGTGGTGAAATGCGCTCGTCTCACTGCACCTCGGTGCGCCTCAGGCTGAGTCGTGAGGCGCACCCCTCAGTGAAGTTGGGTTTTTAGTTTTTTATAGTGAAGTACTCTGTCCTGTATATAGAAATAAATTCAGGTCTGTAATGTTTTAATCAGATAAAAACAATTAGCATATGCTGCGAAGTTGACCTAGTTAAAGTACAGCGAGTGTGAGACAAAACTTTTTAACACCCTTAAGCTTCAATTCAGCTGAAAAATAGTAGGCGTTCAGCTAAAAAAATATTGAACCCACTTAAGTCTCAGTTCAACTGAAAAATAGTAAACAAAAATTTTGAACACCATTATGATGTACTTTAAATGTTGAAGACCCTTATGCTATACTTTTTGGAGTGATTTCTGTCAGAACTTATGGTCATCACTCTAGTTGCTCTTTACATAGTGACTTCACCAAAAGCTAAGTAGAAACTGTTTTTAATTGTTTCTTAGTGAATTTTGATATAGGGCTAACTCTACTCAGTTAGAGTAAAATGCATATTACACTAGGTTTGCTGAATTTCTCTTTTCTATATGATTAGAACTTTAATTGAGCATTATAATTGGTATTTGCAATAGATTTTACTATTATCTTTAAGATTAGAACATGTATTGTACATATCCAAGCAATAGCAGTGATCTTGAGTAGTAAAATCTGATTTTAGAGTAGCCGAAAAGTAGACAGGTATGATCGTGTTGATGTTCACTACTGCTTTAAGCATATAGAAGCAAATGTGGCTAAGTATATTATTGAGGCTCTTCTGCTTTAACAAAGTTAATAAAAAATCATAATCCATATGCCTAGAGACCAAAATTTAGAAGTAGAAATAAAGAAAACCATCGGATTACAAGTTTGTATTGATAAGAGATTAACAACCCACCTCCGGAAGCGTAGGCCCATACAGCTCTAAGCTGAAATCAAATGATTCACCTTGCGCACTGACAGCAGAGAAGCTAAATAATCCTTGAGGCTCACATTTTACATGAATATCTTTCGCATCCGGCAAGGAAACAGTTAGGTATACTTTATCCGACCTCTGTGCCCACAGAACCTCCGGATGGCGACTGCAGAATAGAAATGAGTTAAAGGATGATGCATCCGTTTGCAGCCGTAAACGTTACAATGAAAGCTTATAACAAATGGCACATTTAGGGAATATTTAAATTTTCATCAGTAGATAAAAGATAGAAATTCAGTATTTAAATCTCTTCAAAGTTGATAATACTAATGGGAGAAGGAAGAAATACTAGCAGCTGGCAAATGAGGGCAATATACATCAGAGAGCATCATACAATAAGAACAAATATAGTGCAGAAGGAAAGTTCACTATGGTGGAAAACTGAAAAATATAACAGAACTTCCAGATAGCATGAAATAATGTGCCATCCATGAAAAATCACATTTCACCACCTGAATCATTTGTTTAAAATCAAAATCTTAATAAAGTGCAGTATGGTAATACACAGCATTTTATTATCATCTGCTGCAGCAAGTTTTGACAAGAATGGGCAGTATATATGTTTCTAAAACCATAATCAAACTAGAAGAGAGAGATTTTCCATTTAAGACACGTGGCACCCACATTGGATTTATTTTAAGCAAGAAAGAGAAATATAAAAATACAGTTGCATAATTATTCATTTTAATGAGAAGAGCCTATCAACAGAAGATCTGTGAATACCTAATGCTCATAAGTAAAAATTCCATTCATTTTTTTCTTTGAAATTCATAGAAAGCTGCATCTTATTCTATGTGCTTCAGCAATCTGTTAATTAGCTGGATTCTCACAGAGGAGACATCCCCTTCTCTCCGGCAAGCTAGAATTTGGATAAGTATTAAGTTCAAATGTAAAACCATACAGTACCATGCGAGGGACACATAGTAAAATCTACTGTTTAATTGTGGAAGCTTTATCAATTGAAAGCGGGCAATTTTGATTTGTTTAACCCAAAGCAAAAGCACATACCAGATTACCAGTCGGTAATAAAGGTGGTAGATGTGTCATCAGACTTGGTTACCTTTTAGCTTTTGGAAGTCCATCTTACACAGGGAGAGTTTGTATAACAATAGAATATGCATAATGACTTCTATATTTAGCATAATCATGTTGCAAAAACAAGGATCAACTTAGAATTATCATATCATAACAACCACGTTTTAATAAATCTCAACTCAAAAAAATCATCCATGTTACCGCCAATGTAAAATAGAGAAAAATCTAGTGAATACAGATAAAAGGATTAACTTACCAGCATAAAGATCACAAAATTCCAATTTTCTTACAACCATAAAACAACAGCAGCTACTAAGAAATACACACAGGCACAGGCACAGACAATATCTACAGCCAAGGAGGAGCTAGAAACAATTTCCTCGCTCGGATTCAAGAATATGAATTCATAATTAATGAAACAGGATCCAGATCAAACCTAAACATTCTCAACAATAAGCATGATATTGCCATTTTTCACAGTCTAATGGACTCCTAAATCACTGTAAAGTAAGGGAACACAATCATTCAACGAAAAACCTAAACAAAGTAAGTCAAGCCAATAATGTCCGAGTTTTCTATTGAAGACATTATACGACAGTTGCCGTGTCTCGCTGACAAATTTTAACGGCCGAGGAGTGAACCCGGGGAACAGATACTAATTAAAGGAAAAACAGACTGCGAAAGAGTAGCTGACCTCATGACGGTGTACGATCGTCGACGGAGTAGTGGCTTCGGAGGAACGGCGAGAAGGCTTCTCGGGTCGTAACTCGTAAGACGTTCCGTGTCGTTCGATGACAAAGTTCTCAACTCTTTAGTCTCGATCGACTTGATTTTGGGACGTGTTCCTATTTAATAAATAGGTGTTAATAATCGTTTTAAATTTATTAAACACGAACTCATGTGATATATCGTGTCATATTTTATCTTTATACCACACACACCAATATAAAATGTGAGAGTTGTCCTCACCCCCAATATGTACATTTTCAACATTTTTTATTTTATTATTATTATTATTATTATTAGTTCCCATAACTTTATAAAATTAATGATTTAGTCTTTATTATCTTTGAGACCCATCTATTTATCTTTACTATTACTTAAAAATCATTTCGTTAAACTTTGTCATTTTTATTTTTTAAGTTCGCTTAATTGACATGTCGTTGTAGTTATTATTAAATTCTCAATCCAATAAACTTATCAATTAGAGATGCATATCTCCTGTCCCACTCTTCTTGTTCCAGATCGTGTCTCATCGTTAAGATTTTAACACGTGTTCTGTGTGTAATTAATTTTGTGAGATTTGCGAAACCTAGAAGGAAAATTAAATTTAAGGACACATGTCAAAATCTAAAGGTGAGGCACAATCTTGGGCATGAAGAGTGGGCAGGAGATCTAAATCCATCAATTAGAGACATCCTTAACATATGATATGCATTCAATATGTGCAAATGCCGGGTGCATGCATTGTTTCATTTACCATATCACAGATTTAGGGATGTTCCGCCCTTTGACATTTTTTTTATCGCATAAATCAGTCACTTGCCAACTCATATAACCTATCAAAATGTGGATCAACCGTAGTTCCTGAAGTTTGACTTTACGTATACCATGTTACTCAATGTTCAATACTTATTGACTCGAACTATTGATTTAGTTCTTGTGTTTGTAAATTCAATCATATTAGGTATATCCTAATTAGCAGTTGAATAAATATTTAAGGTGAATTCAATAAACTTCAGACATTAGTGATTTAAAAAATTTATGATTTAGTCCCTACTATATTTAAGAGTTACTAAAATTTTCATAAGTTAAATTTCATTAATTTTTTTGCTAAGTCACTTAACTTACATGTTACATTAATTATCATTAACTTCTTAATGCAATATACCTATAAATTCGAGTCACCCCCAAATTATGATATGTATTCAACTCGTGTACACTTAGAGTACATGTTGGGATTTTTTTTTTGTATATGTGTCAACAAAGGTTCTTGAATTTGACATTTTACGGATAACATGTTACTCATCGTCCATCATTTAGGGTCTCGAACTATTAATTTAGTTCTTCCATCTGCCAATTTAATCAAATTGTGTACAACCTAATTAGTATTTAAATAAATAATTGATGTAAAGTCAAGTATAAACTTTAATGAATTGAATTTTCCGTTGGCGTTAAATCAATTTTTGTTGGTATTATGGTATAAAATTGCATGGAACGTGTATAGTTACGTTTGTATAATAGGTCAAACTGTTCCACTAATGACTCTAAGTGGTTAAGTACGGATTTACATTCTTCACTCCTCAAGTCGATGAGTTAGATACAACTTTGTCGTTAATAACCCACGCCATACGCGATGTAACTCATTATTAGTTCTAACCGTATATATATATATACATGTAAAGCTAATTTAGTACCGTAATGGAAAACAATAGTTAATTTTGTACATAATTATCATCTTTCTATTTTTTTCGTTGTGAATTACATTGTGTCGTTCTTTTTTTCTCCCAGCCCCTCAAGTTGCCCATGTATTAATTAAATATCATCATATTAGAAAGCTTAAGATAAATTATATATCTTAAAATTTAGACGACCAATACGCGTGCAACGCACGCGTTAATAACTAGTATATACAAATATAGCGCATAATTTATTTTGTGTATCGTGTTGTGCTATTGTGTATATGCGAGATTTTTAAGGAAAAAATCAAAATAATAAGCTTCATATATTACTATTTATGAGTTCGTAAAATAAGGTTGATAAGCTCAAAAAATTAAACCACTAATAAGTAGGGATGTCAATGGGGCGGGTCGGGGCGGGTATCGCCAGACTCGGACCCGCCCCGCGGGTCATTATGGTTGACCCGGACCCGTCCCATGCACTTTCGGGTCGGGTCGACCCGTGTGAGGTTTAATTTATCATTTTAAATCTTAAATTCTAAATTCTATGTTACCGTATCCAAATTCAACTCCAAATTTAAATAATAAATTATTAAATTAACTCATAATCCAAATATAAATCACCCCATTCATTAGAATAATTGTTATTTTGACTATGTGTTATATTACCCGTATAGTTTTATATAATATACATATATTAAATATATATGTAAAATGAAAGCTCGGGTAGGTTCGGGTCGGCGGGTCGCCGTGAACCCAAACCCGAACCCGCCCCGCGGGTCATCGGGTCAAAATCGGGTCGGGTTCCCGCGGGTCGGCGGGTACCCGTGACCCGTTGCCATCCCTACTAATAAGAGTTTTAAATCTATTAAATAAGATTTGCTTAAAAAGCAGTTAAGAATTAGACTTTTAGCACAACTTTATTGTGTATGTCATGTTGCGATGCATGTTGGACTCCCTGCAAACCATCTACTCGACAACAAGACAAATTCTTTTTCAAACGACAACCATAGTCAATCCACTCAACGAAAGAATGAGGCGTTGTTAATATTCAAAGATAAATCGTTCACCTCCAGCACTAACATAATTAGACGTTTCAAGAGCTGCCGTTGACGAACATGAGGTGGCGGCATGCTCAAGAGAAAACTCTTCCCATTAAGGAATATGAGGTGACGACTTGCCCTTGAGAAAACTTTTCCCAATAAGAAACATGAGGTGGCGAATTGCTCAAGAGAAAACTCTTCCCGATAAGGAATATCAGGTGGCAACCTACTTGTTACCAGCTGACAAAATTGCCAACTATTTCCATCATTACAAAAATGGCAGCTACCACCTCTCTCCAGCCAATCACAAAGAGGAAGACAAAACCCCTAAAGTTGATTAACACTCCTTATAAGTCAAGCTCTACACATTCATTTAAAGAGATTCCTACCACATATAATACTCTATACTAATTTGATCGTCGGAGTGGAATCATAAGGCACAACCACACATTTTTCATATTGCGGGTGCTTCCCGCGACAGAGTTAAGGAGTCCAGACTTTGAGATCCAACATTTGGCGCGTTAGTGGGAATCTGATAAAAAATTCATGGTTCCATCAAAGAACAAGACATGCATGCGAGTAAACTTCATTGCAGTAGCAATGATCGATGAAGTTGCCCAAGGCCCTGGCGACATATTTATCGATTATTACAATCATATCCATCGAACCTTCAAGAAATCGGCGGAGAAATGATGATAAGAGAGATCATTCGCTCGTTCTTTAGGGGTATGGTTCCCCAAGATCAACTCTTAAGGAACAACATGATAATAGAGCTTGTAAAAAGGGGTTGAACAATATATAAACTCACGACATTTTGAGAAAACGACGACCGATCACTTTGGAAAGAAAGGTGAATGATTTTCTTCGCACCAAAATGCTCTAATATATCAAATGACGACAGTTTGGGAAGACAACGACCGAGCACTTTGGAATGAATGGTGAATGATCTTCTTCTCACCAATGCTCTGATGGCATCATCAAGTGGCGACGATGTAGGAAATAATAGGAATAATCACAAAAAAAACTGATAATTAAAGCAAGAAGTGGTCCACCCGTGTAGTTCACTCTATATTTAAATCTTCAAGTCCGTCTCCCCAAGATCTTCAACAAAGTTGCATTGGCCGTCCGGAGTTCTTCAATCTTACTTTGTTAGAGTAGAAAATAGGACTCTAGTCTATACAAATGAACCTCTCGGATGGGTGGATTGTCCAAATAATAATGAATATTGACTGAAAAATAATTGTCATAAACATTATTTTTCACTACAATATATAATTAGTAATTATTTATTTAAGCACAAATCTTATTAATATTTAGTCAGTGTTTCCTGTTTTGGTCACTGGTTCTTTTAGCAACCAAGCTTTTAGAGATTTTCTTGTAATCATTAAAAAATTAGTCATTAATATATCAGTGACTAAAATGTTATTTTCTCATAAGTTTATTAAAGTTCGTTTTTCTTATGGAAGTGATTATCATCATTCGAGTTCAACTCTATCTTTATTCTTTATTTTTTCATCACATAAATTTATATATACAAACAAAATCATTCCGTGCAGCGCGCGAATATGACACCTAGTAATTAAGAGCTCTGCCTTCTCCAATCTAAATCACGCACACCGTATTCATTTCCTATTAAACATTTCACATTGAACACCATCAAGATCCATTCTTTAATATTGATGGTGTTTAATGATTAAGAAACTTGAAATGCTAATCATTGATATTTTTTCGGATTTAGGGTTTCAGCTTAAATCTATTGGTTTTAGGGAGAATTAATATGGATCAAACTAGATACATGCCAGTTAACTAATACGCAACAGAAAGGGTGCACATACCTATATCGCAATATGTAGCCCAAGATGTCAACGGGAGTTCACGAAATGTCGGACGGTGTCCATCATTTGACTCTTGTCATGGAGGCAATCTGAAGGCAATGGTCTCCACAGCAAAGTCTCTTTCAATCCGATTGCTGGATGGATCTCCGTAGTGAATTACTTGAAGTAATTCGGCACCAACTCTTGGTGTATGTAGGGTTCGGTCGAACCTCTTGTGTCTTAGGAGAGGGGATTGCTTTGTGACTACTAAAATGGAGGGAATGACCAACCCCTAAAAATCTCTAACATCTCCTATTTATATGAAGTGAGCAAAACCCTTGGTGGGTATTTGCTAGGTTCGGCCGCACCATGCTCATTTGGGCTGGCCCACATGGGGATTTCGGCCTAACCCAAAATTCCTATGTGTCATACCTGTTGGGTTTTGATCTCTGGTTAAAGCTTGAACCCGACTGTTGGATCACGGGCGAAGCTCCGTTACGTCCTTGACGGAAAGCTTGGACTCCTGGGCTCCGCGTAATCCTGCAAAAGGGGATGACCTGGGTGGTGACCCAGAATCCCTCTCCGATGCTTAAATGAGTACGGTGATCAATGGGTGGTAAGCAAAGTCTAAGTTCGTATTAGCGTAGTTGATTTTCTGAGGTAACCTCCTCCTTTATATAGGAGGAGGGGTTACTCAGTTACCTGTTACTGCGCTTGGCAGTTTTACCCACGATTCCGTATATCTCGCCCCACGCTCCGCGTATCTCGGGCACGCCCTGCGTATCTCGGGGGAGATTATCTATATCTTAACCGTCTTCCCTCTACTCTCATCTAGTAGGCGGGTTTCTCGGTCTTATCCTCTGGTCACAAGTCTCGACTCCTGTCGGGGACTCCAGAGTTGTCTCATTCTAGATCACCACCCAGGACCTTCAGTCTCTACGGGACAGGTCCAGCCTCTGCGGGGCTTTATTATCGGGGCCTTTACTAAGGCATATCGGGGCCTACTCAGAGGCTTCTTATCGGGAGCATTCAGCTCATTCATCGGGACCGCTAAAGTCGGGACCCTTCGTGCTGGGCCTCTGGGCCTTCCGGGCTTTTCACGAGGCCCACTGGACCTACTCGCCGTCCATTGGCTGTTAACGGGGCTAACGATTACATCGGAACCCATCATTTGCCCCCAAGACATGGGGGACTTTTAGTTCGTCATGTCTTCCAGTTCAGATCTCTTGACCTCTCTTTTCGAAGGTTCTCGCTTTCATGCCTTCCGATACCACCGTCAGAGGCCTTTGTCTTCGCACCTCCCGATACCACCGTCGGGGATTTTCACATTCCCTGATGCCTCTTTGTCGAAGGCTTTTATTTCCACCCTCTGATACCACTGTCGGAGGTTTTAGCCTTGCATGTGACCGTTGCATAACATAGTCTCTTACTCATGATTGTCTTGGGCCCACCAGGCCCCCTGGACAGTTGCCAAATCCGAGGAGACTCCTCGGTTACTATAGCATTAAATGCCTAGTGATAAAGAAACGACGTCTAAACCAGCGTGACTGCTGTTTTCTGCAAAAGCAACCGTGACGTCATACACGTCCCTTCCGTGCCTATAATCTCGTCAATTAAGATCGTGTCGTTTCCTCTTCAACGGTGCAGATCAAGCCCTATCCAGCTGTTTCCTCCGTACCGTCTCCATAATTTCAACGATTGTGATTGAGTCGTTTCGTCTTCGACGGTCACGATTACATCCCTTCAATCATCCTTCTGCCTATAAAAGGTAAAACCCTGGTCTTATTTACTTCTTCTGCACTCTCTCGCTTTCAGCCATCTTTGCATTCGAAGCTTCCTCCTCAAGCTCCTCCTGGTATTCAAGTGATCCAAGGCCTTCGACCTTTCCGACCTTCCTTCTTCAACCACCGATCATGTCTGGTAAGAATTCCTTTCTACGTTTTCGTGATTTGCTTGCTGTTTTTTCTTCTTTTCTCAAATCCTTTTGCTTGCGACCGTTTTAGACGAAGCTAGTTCTGAGGCTAGGACTCCCTTCACCTTCGAGTTCGCTGTCAATGAGATCTCGGAGGCTACGTATGAGGTTGCCCTTAGGGAGGGGTGTATCACCTCTGATTGGGAACCTCGTTTTCCATATGAGTCCCAGTCTGCTGTCAGGAGGAAACACATCATTACACCTCCTCGGGCAGGGGAAGTGTTCGTCTCCGCTGGGCAAATAAGCGCGGGGATTCGGTTCCCCTTCTGCGGAAATATGGTGGAGATGTGCAACTTCTACAAAACGCATCCCTTTACCTTCTCACCACACGCCATCCGCGTGTGGAATGCCTTCCAACTGTTGTGCCACCGTCAGCAGTGGACGTACAGTCTTCTGCTGTTCCGCACTTTCTACGGCATGAAGTGCAACAAGGCTGGGGTCTGCTCCTTCTCTCCCCGACTCCCCAAGTGGACCAAGGAGCAACTTTCACGTTTCGGCTGGGATAGCGAAACGTGGAAGTTCCACAAAGATCGGGTGCTGATTCGTGATTCTGGGTCCGACAACAGCGGATGGAAGAAGTACTACTTCTTCGTCCAACATAGCTCTGTCCCCTGGCCTCGATGGGAGGTCGTGGCGGATCCTGCCCCCAAGCTCCAGGACTACACTGAGGATGACCTCAACACCCTCCAGATGGTTCAACTCTACCGCTGGGGGGACAACTTCATACCCATTGATGCCAACAAGCTCCAGGAGCGGAACCTGATTGCTATCGGAGTCCGACTCCTTGACTCTGTTTCTGCAGATTTAGTCGTCTGGGTAACATTTCTAACTATTTTATTTTTACCTTTGCAGCCAAGAAGGCTTCTCTGTTGACTCATCTCATTCTGAAGCAGGGCGAGACTGATGCCGTCCAGAGTGGCTCCCGGCGGAAGCGCAAGCTGGTGAAGAAGGGTGCTTCCTCCTCCACTCCATTATCTGCTGCTCCTCCTACCGACGAGCAGGTCGGGGCCAAGAAGGCCAGGCGGGAGGAGATAGATCGGGCCTTCGGGGCCACCACCATTGAGGTAAGCGCGTTCGTCGTGCAATTAATCAATATAAAAAATTAATCCCCAAGGAGTTTATCCCCGCTGATCGGAAAATACGGGTTCAAGAGATCAAGTACATCCTTCGAGGAGAAATTCCCCACGTTCTTGAGGCAGGATATTACAACGTCCTTGGGAAGAATAGACATTTCGATCGTCAAATCATCTGGTGCCCTGAAGGTACTCTTCCTAACTTTATCCATCCCGCCACCGCAGTTCCCTTGGAGACTCCTGCCCCAACGGAGGCTATTGTTCCGGTGGAGACTGCAGCTCCGCAAGAACAGATGCTGGAGGACACCCCGGCGGGAGCTCAGTTCCGCCAGGTGACCGATTTGGAAGCTTCTCCTTATGTCGAGGAGCGTGAAGAGGGGGGCTTGCTTCCTCGCGGCAGGTCGGGGTCCAGGAACGTGAGGCCCGCTGTTAGGGACGTGTCCCAGAGTCCTCCTCCTGTTCTTCGCACTCCAACTCCTGAGCCGCCAGCGGAGGTGGCTCCTCCTGCTGAAAGTTCCGGGGTCATCCCCCCTCTTCCCGTGGATGAAAACCTTTACAAGGTTTTCACCCCCGATGAGGGGATGATGCCTTGGAACCCGATCGAGTCTCTCCGAGGGGTTCCACTTCGACGGGGAGAGCTTGATCCTGGGCTGGCCCTGCATCTGCTGGCGGGGTGCGTTCCTCCAGCCTTGAGGCGGCCCCTGTCCTTTGCGCGGGAGGACCTTGAGGAGGAGATCCGCGACATGGCCATTCGCCGGATGGAGGTGAAACTTCTATCCTTGTTTCGTTTTCATTACCCTTATCTTCGATTACTTATGTCTTGATCTTTTCCCTTCCTTCTTTTAGGACACCGCGAACCAACAGCGCTTCTTCGGCCTTATCCTGGCCCTGAAGGGTGCTTTGGAGGCGGCGGAGGCCCAATCGAACCCTGATGCTTTAGCCAAGCTTCAGGTAGAACTCGACGAGGCTGTATCGGCCAAGAACAAGATGGCCAAGGAGAAGGCTCTCCTTGATGATTTTTCCTCCAACCTGCTCAAGAAGGTTCACGATCACGAGGCTGTGATGCGTCGGGAGCGGAAGATGGTCCAAGCGGATCAGCAGCGAAACGAGGCGGAGAAGAAGCAGCTCGTTCATGAGAAAAACGTCTTTGCGGATCTCCTCGCGGAGGCCAAGGCGAAGTTTGAGGCGGAGAGGGCTGAGTTCTCTGCCAAGCTGGCTGAGGCAAAGGCTTAGGGCCTCGAGGAGGGCCACCAGCGAGGCTTCGAGGAGGGCCGCCAGCGGGGCTTCGAGGAGTATCGGGACTCTGAAGAATTCAAGGTGGCTGCTGTGGAGTTTTGCAAGTCCGAGATGGAGGACGTTTTGTTCAACGCCGTCGAGGAACTGTACACAGCCTACGCGGATTCCATTG
This sequence comes from Clarkia xantiana subsp. parviflora, assembly GCA_036873135.1. Lineage (NCBI taxonomy): Eukaryota > Viridiplantae > Streptophyta > Magnoliopsida > Myrtales > Onagraceae > Clarkia > Clarkia xantiana. The sequence goes on from JAPTYO010000001.1 coordinate 19,416,612, forward strand.
ACTTCACGAAGTCCGAGACTTCTTGCCCCCGTTGCGGAGAAGTACTTCAACCTCCCCGCGGAGAGTGAAGAGGCTGCTGCCGTGGACCCGACTCCGCCAGCTGCGGAGCCTTCTGCCCAAGCTCCTCCAAACTCCGTTCCCTCCGATGCTGCTGAGGATCCACCTTCCCACAAGGACCAAGCTTAATGCTTACATCTTTTAGTCCTTGTTGCTTTTCTCCTTTGTTTCTTGTAACGAACTCCTTTGGCCTTCGAGCCTTTATCTAAGGAATTTCTTTTATCTGTTTTGGCGTCGATATTCATTTGCACTTTATCTAAAGCGGCTTAAAATTCGTTACTCAGAACATTCCAATGCACCATTAAAATGACTGTATACGTCCTTTCGACGTTTTACTCGGGACTTCACCACTTAAGGCTTCTCGTCCAAAATCGGGACTTCACTACCCAAGGTTTCTCGTCCAAAATCGGGACTTCACCACTCAAGGTTTCTCGTCCAAAATCGGGACTTCACCACTCTAGGTTTCTCGTCCAAAATTGGGACTTCACCACTTAAGGTTTCTCGTCCAAAATCGGGACTTCACCACTTAAGGTTTCTCGTCCATGCCTTTCAAGGCCATTTTCATACCCTTTAGGGCTTTCATTGCGTCTCTACTGGACGGCTTAGTCGTACCCGTTAAGGCTTTTTGTCGCATCATATAGACGACTTACACGGACCTGTTAAGGCTTTTTCATACCCGTTAAGGCTTTTGGCCGCATCATATAGACGACTTACGCGGACCCATCAGGGTCTTTTCATACCTAGGCTTTTGGTTGCATCATATAGACGACTTACGTGTACCCCGTAGGGCTTTTGTCCGTACCTGTTAAGGCTTTTGGCCGCGCCATATAGACGACTTACGTATCCCCCGCGGGGCTTTCATCGTACCTCGGAAAGCTTTTGTCGCGTCACTCAGGACGTCTTACTAACAGTTGGAATAAATTTGAAAGCAATTTGATCGGAAGGCAATTTCTTTTATTCATAAATAACTCAAAATAGGCTTACATCGGATCTTATTGATAGACAATTTGCGCCCTTCACGGCGGCTTAATATCAAACATGATACTTCTTCAAGTGTTCGCCACTGAAGGAATGCTTCAACGTCTTGCCTTCGAGATCCTCCAACTTGTATGCATTGGGCACTGGCATCCCTACGATCTTGTAAGGTCCCTCCCATTTTGGTGACAGCTTGTTGATCCGATCTTGATGAACAAACTCATTCCTCCGCCAGACAAGTTCTCCCACGAAGAATTGTCGGGACCTGACACGCCGATTATAATATCGGGCTGTTGCCAGACGCATTCGGGCCTGGACTTCATCAGCCTTCCACCTCTTCTCCTCGAGTAGGTCTAAGTCCAGACGTCTCATTTCCTCATTTGTCAGAGGCTCGTAATATTTCGCGCGGTGGGACGCCACCGCTATCTCCACGGGGGCGACTGCCTCCGTGCCATAAACCAGGCCAAACGGAGTTTCTCCTGTTGATTGCTTGGGCGTTGTTCTCACAGCCCATAGCACATTCTCGAGCTCATCCAGCCAATGGCCCTGCAAGGCGTAGACTCTCTTCTTCAAGCCATCCATCACGATCTTGTTGGCTGACTCCATCTGGCCATTGGTCTGAGCGTGGCGGACTGAAGCAGTCCGATGCTCAATGTTTAGTTCTTCCAGGTACTCCTTCAACTGAGCCCCATTGAACGGAGGGCCATTGTCACTGATCAACACTCGCGGGACCCCGTACCGGGATATGATTTGAGTCTGAAGGAACTTGAGGACCTGCTGCCCCGTCGTTCTAGCCAATGCTTTAGCCTCTATCCACTTTGAGAAGTAGTCGATAGCCACGAGTAAGTACTTGCACTGACCTCTCGCTTGGGGAAGTGGTCCCACCAAGTCAATTCCCCATTGCGCGAAGGGCCATGCACTCCGGATGGGCATTAGGTCCGCGGCGGGAGCCACGATATTTGGGGCATACCTCTGGCATGCATCACAGGATCGGACCATCGCGGTCGCTTCTTTGTTCATCGAGGGCCAATAGTAGCCTAGGTTCAATGCCTTCCTTACCAGAGATCGGGCTCCTTCATGGCAGGCCGCGACTCCTTCATGTAACTCCCTCAGGATCCGATTTGTGTCAGGCTCTGCTACGCATTTTAGAAAAGGCTTTACGTACCCTTTTTTGTACAACTGGTTGTCCACCATTGCATAGTTGTCCGCAATTCGCCGTATCCTGACAGCTGCCACTTTGTCATCGGGGAGTACCCCCGTAGTTAGGTACGTAACCATCGGGGTCATCCAAGTGGACTTCTCTTCTTCCTCCGATCCTGTCTCAATAGCACAGATCTCCGCCGGATCAATGTTTGAGATAATCACCTTCTCTAGGAAATGCACCTTCCGATTCTCCTCGGGGGCCGCTCCCAGGGCAAACTTGCTCAAGGCATCTGCTTCCGCGTTCTCTTCCCTCGGGATCGCCTCGATATCAAAGCTTTTGAAACTTTCCTTCAAAATCTGCACTTCGTGCAAATATCTCTTCATTGTCGGGTTCTTAGCTTCATAGTTCCCCTGGACTTGATTTACAACCAAGCTAGCATCGCATTTCACCTTTAAATGGTCGACCCCCGTACCCTTGGAAATCTTAAGGCCTGTGATGAGAGCCTCATACTCCGCTTCGTTGTTGGTGGCTTTGAATGTCAACGCCAAGGCATATCGCAGGGGCTCGCCTCCACCGGGCGGTATCAATACGAATCCTGCCCCCGAGCCTTCTACACTCGATGAACCATCAGTGTACATCTCCCAAGTATTCTCCTCATTTGGCTGTTCTGCCTGCTGTTCTGTTGTCGGGACTTCCTCCATGGTTGCCCCCTCTGCGGGACCCGTTACTTCCAGATCGGGTGCCGTAGACTCAGCTATAAAATCTGCCAATGCCTGGCCCTTAATAGCGGTCCTCGGAGCAAAATGAATGCGGAATTCCGTCAGCTCGATGGCCCATTTTACCAATCTCCCCGACGCATCCGGTCGGTTCAAAAAGTGTTTCAGGGGCTGATTAGTCAGTACCGTGACTTCATGGGCATGGAAGTAAGGTCGCAGTTTTCGAGCGGCAATAATCAACGCGGAGAGATACTTCTCAATAGCGGGATAGTTTATTTCAGACTTGGCAAACGCCTTGCTTACATAATAGATCGGCACTTGGTTGCCCTTGACAATTTTAATCAAAACAGAACTAACAGCCACATCAGAAACAGCCAAATAGAGATAGAGCGGCTCGCCTGGAACTGGTTTCGCCAACGGCGGAAGGGTACGGAGATGCTGCTTGAGTGCCTGGAACGCCTCCTCGCACTTGTCGGTCCATTCGAACTTCTTGTTGGCCCTCAGCACCTCAAAAAATGGCATAGCTCGATCACTCGCCTTGGATAGGAAGCGATTCATCGCGGCCAACCGGCCATTCAGCACTTGGACCTCCCGATGAGTCTTTGGGGACTGCATCTCCTCGATTGCTCGCAGCTTCTCGGGGTTCACCTCGATTCCTCTCTGGCTCACCATGAACCCTAGGAACTTCCCCGAGTTCACCCCGAAAGCACATTTGTCGGGGTTCAGCCGAACCTGATGGAACTTCATCCGTTCAAATGCTGCCGCCAAATTCTGGACATGGTCTCCTGCCTGTCGGGACTTCACCTGCATGTCGTCCACATATGCCTCCATGGTTTTCCCCAGCATGTCCCCGAACAACTTGTTCACCATCCGCTGGTAAGTTGCTCCGGCATTGATCAATCCGAAGGGCATCACGTCGTAATGGTAGACGTCACTGTCAGCGTAAAAAGCCGTGTGAGGGGCATCCTCCTTCGCCATCTTGATCTGATTGTACCCGGAGTAGGCATCCATGAAGCTCAACAGCTCATGTCCCGATGTGGCATCCACCAGCTGGTCGATCCTCGGCAGCGGGTAGCAGTCCTTCGGGCAGGCTTTGTTCAAGTCGCGGAAGTCGACACACATCCGCCACTTTCCGTTACTCTTTCGCACCAGCACTGGGTTAGCCACCCAAGTCTGGAATCGGAGTTCCTTGATGAATCCAGCATCGAGCAGTCTGCCCACCTCCTGCTGGATCGCGATCCTCTTGTCCGCGCCCATCGGACGCCTTCTCTGCGCGATAGGCTTGATTGCGGGGTCTATCTTCAGCTCGTGCACTATCACGTCGGGGCTGATTCCTGGCATATCACTCGGGGACCAGGCAAACAACTCCTTAAACTCCTTCAAGAGGTCGATCAACTCTCGGGCTCTTTCCTCCGACAAAGCAGAGCCGATCTTCACCTTCCTCTGAGGCCCATCGATCTCCACTTCCTTCAAATCCTCCATGGGGGCGGGACGCCCATACTCCTCTCGAGGATCGGCATCAGTCTGAAGGACAGTCATGGCCTCCCTCCTTCTCCGTCGGGTGGCGTTAGCGTAGCATTTCCGCGATGCCACTTGGTCACCCTTGACCTCTCCGACCCCATTGTCAGTCGGGAACTTCATCTTCTGGTGGACCGTCGAGGCGACTGCCATAGAGGGTTGATGGTGGTCCTCCCGATGATCGCGTTGTATGCCCCCGCGGACTCCACGACGACGAAATCCACGTTTCGCCTCTCCATTTTCCAACCACTACCAAACTCTACTGGTAAGGTAATCATTCCCAACGGGTAGGAAGTGGAGCCAGAGAATCCCACCATCGGGAAGTCCACCTGCGTCAGGTCCTTCTTCGTCTTTCCCATGGCTTCCAGTGCGTCCATGAAAAGAATATCGGAGGAGCTCCCTCCGTCTATCAGGATCCGCTTCATCTCGAATCCGTCCACGTCCAGGTTCACGACCAAGTCATCGTCGTGAGGGCTCTCCACGCCTATTAGATCCTCCTTCGAGAACGAAATTACCATTTCTTCCTTCAGGGTCCACGACCTTGACCGTTTGCCTAGCACCACCGCGGCAGATATGCGGGAAGCGTAGTTCTCCCGAGAGGCAGAGGTATCTCCTCCCGCCGCCATTCCTCCATGGATGACGTTGATAGTTCCGCGCCTCTCCTTACGGGTACCTGAACCCGAGGCCTCATGTTCGACCTTCTTCTTCTTCGGGGATCGGTCGCGGGACTTGGAACGGGATCGCGACCGACTTCTGGAACGGGATCGGCACCGACCCTTCCCGACGAACTCCTTCAGCTTTCCCTTCTGGATCAGCTTTTCAATCTCCTTCTTCAGCTCCCGACAGTTCTCAGTGTCGTGACCATTGGCTCGATGGTAGCGACAGTAACGGTCGGGACGGCCTCCTAGGAATTCGCCTTCTTTCCTCGGGGGGTATCGAGCGAGACCTTGTCTGTCCATCACAGCTAACACAGAGGTCATCGAGCTATTGACGGGAACAACCCGACCCTCTCGGTTTTCCTTCCTCGGAGGACGCTTGTCTTCTCTTTTATCGGGACGACCACGGTTCCTACTTCCCTCCGACTTGTCGCTCCCCTTGTGATCATCCGACAGCTTGGACGATGGCTTTCCTCTTCCCGACTTCGGGGGATCGAGTTCTCCAGCAGCAATCTTCGACTCCTGGATGTCGATTTGCTGTTTCACCCTCGCCTGCAGAGCCTCCATGCTCCACACAGCCTTCGCGGCTACGCTATGCATCAGGTCGGAACCGTACGGAGCGCTCAAGTTCCTTAGGAAAGTGCGAATCATCTCTCCCTCCGAGATTTCTTCGTCAATCTCCGCAGCACTAGCAGTGAACCGTTGGTAATAGTATGCCAACGATTCATCGGGCCTCTGCACCACCTGGGTTAAAGTCCTCACGCTCTTCAGGAGGCGTCTCCGACCTTGATATTGCTTGATGAAGCGATCGTGCATATCAGCCCAGCACGTGATGCTCCCTGGCGGAAGGCTGAAGAACCAAGTCATGGCCCTTTCTCCCAGGGTTATCGGGAACAATGAACATATGAGATCATCGTTCGATGTTCGTCCCATACAGGCCTGGACATGTCTCTGCACATGGCGAACTGGGTCCCCCTCACCATCGTACTCCTTGATGGTCGGAATACCTAGCCCAGGCGGGGCTACGGTATCGATCAGTCGCGGCACGAAAGGATGGCTGGACCGATCCCTCAGTTCCGATGTCATCTGCTTCTGATCACCCATGCAGATGCTCACGATCTTCACCACCTGATCGGGGGTGATGGGGCCATTCAGGGGAATGGTCCTGTTCTGCACTGGTCCTGGGCCGTCGACCACGAACTTCTCCAGGTGTGCTGGTTCCTTGCCCTTATTCCTGAGCGGAACCTCCTGTTCCTCCGGGTCCACCCTCGGCGGGGGTGGTGGTAATTCTTCTCGTGGAGGCAACTCCTCCGCTCTCCTGGCGGCCTCTCTCTTATCCAGCAAGGCCTCCATGGCGGCCAAGAACATGGGCATAGCCTCCGCTACTGCCTTGGCCAACTCCGAGTTCGAAGACGACCCTTCTTCCCTTCGCGGGACTCCTTCTCTTCCATGGCCCACCGGGTTTGGGAGAGCCTCATCTTCCTCCCTACGCGGGACATTTTGCCTGTTCGTCTCAGCGTCTCGGACTGAGACCTCATAGCCATCACCTTGCCCCCCTGTCTGGGAAAGAGCAGGGTTCTCACCTTGTTCAGCAACGCGTTTTGGCAACGGGGAGTTCACGGTTCCTGCGGGTCGAGAACTGCCAGCCTGAACTTGCTTTTTCTTGCCACCACCGGCCATTGATCTGGTAGAAGCTATCTTGACTTTTCGTAAGCTTCCCACAGACGGCGCCAATGTTGGATCACGGGCGAAGCTCCGTTACGTCCTTGACGGAAAGCTTGGACTCCCGGGCTCCGCGTAATCCTGCAAAAGGGGATGACCTGGGTGGTGACCCAGAATCCCTCTCCGATGCTTAAATGCGTACGGTGATCAATGGGTGGTAAGCAAAGTCTAAGTTCGTATTAGCGTAGTTGATTTTCTGAGGTAACCTCCTCCTTTATATAGGAGGAGGGGTTACTCAGTTACCTGTTACTGCGCTTGGCAGTTTTACCCACGATTCCGTATATCTCGCCCCACGCTCCGCGTATCTTACCCATACCTCCGCGTATCTCGGGCACGCCCTGCGTATCTCGGGGGAGATTATCTATATCTTAACCGTCTTCCCACTACTCTCATCTAGTAGGCGGGTTTCTCGGTCTTATCCTCTGGTCACAAGTCTCGACTCCTGTCGGGGACTCCAGAGTTGTCTCATTCTAGATCACAACCCAGGACCTTCAGTCTCTACGGGACAGGTCCAGCCTCTGCGGGGCTTTATTATCGGGGCCTTTACTAAGGCATATCGGGGCCTACTCAGAGGCTTCTTATCGGGAGCATTCAGCTCATTCATCGGGACCGCTAAAGTCGGGACCCTTCGTGCTGGGCCTCTGGGCCTTCCGGGCTTTTCACGAGGCCCACTGGACCTACTCGCCGTCCATTGGCTGTTAACGGGGCTAACGATTACATCGGAACCCATCACCGACCATCCGTGCACTCGAACCTGCACTAAGGGATAGACCAGGCTTGTGCCCGGTGTTGGGTTACGATTATAAAAGATAAAGCATACAAGTCAAGAGCATGCAAGTCGAGACTCATGAGATAGATTCGACGACTAATCATACTTAGAATGAAGAAACAAGAATAGATAGTCGACACCAAATATGGAGAAAGTCGACGACTGGGGTCCTTGAAAGATTGGCGACAAGACCACTCAAAACTCTTCCTCTTAATGAATGAGTCGAGTCGAGAGCCAAACCTTATTGAAGAAACCTTCCTCCTAAGGAAAGGACAACTGGAAACCTGCTTGCCGCCTCAGAGAAACCCTTCCTCTTAAGGAGGGGCAGGTGACGACCTACTTGTCACCTGCTAAACTGAAGAAACCTTCCTCTTAAGGAATGGTGAGGTGGTGACCTGCTTCAACCGCCAGAGGAAAGCCTTCCTAGCTAAGGAAAGATGAGGTGGCAACCTACTTGTCACCTGCTTACACCGACTTTGGACATAAACTCTCCCAAGAGGGTAGACGCCACTTAAAGTCGGTACACTTCCCCTATAAATAGGGGAACACTTTCATTATCTAGTTAATTACATTCATATACTTTTATAGTATTCTCTTAAATTCCATTACTGACTTAAGCTTCAGAGTGGAATCAAGGGCCATTCCCACCCCTTTTCAGGTACTCTCCTACCAAAAGCACCCCAAAGGAAACTAAGCATCACCGAGGTCGTCATAGACACCTAAAGGAGCTAGCTACCGGTGAGATCTCAAAATCCATTACCAAAAGCTCTAGGCCACGTCATTTTGATCCCAACATTTGGCGCTGTCTGTGGGAACGATGATCAAAAAGTCATGGCTCCCAACAAGAATACTAAGATGATAGCGGCAGTGGTGGAAGAGATAACAAGATCTCAGACAGAGCCTACCACTTCAAAACCAACAAATAAGGGAGACCCCCCCTCAAAACAATGGTGCTCGGGAGGAAGAGAAACCTCAACACTCTGAACCACCTCCCAATACAGTGGATTCAGAGGCGGGAATAGAGACTATTCCTACCGCTGTCCCCCAAGAAGTGATGGCTGCATTCATAGCCTTCTGGAACCAGGCTCAAGCGGGAACCATTCCCGGCAACAAGGAGCCAGCTCGATAAATATCCCATAAGGAGGATGTGGCCTCCAGTGTAAAGATCGATGAGACCAACCCTCCGGAGAATGAAGCTCAAAAGACTCCTAAGTCTGACAAGGCAACCAAAGAACCTGTCTTATTCACTATAGGACATGTAGAAGAATTGCTCGAGAAAAAGAGAAGGGGAGCGAGCGACATGCTGGCTGTTCGTGATCATACCTCTCACCCCTTCTCCAAAAGACTCCTCGATACTCGATTCCTCCGCAAGTCTTCGCAAGGAACATCGACGACTATAATGGCGAGGGAGACCCTGTTCGCCACATCAACGCTCACAACTCTTCTCTCCCGGGGACAGGGGCAACGCCGGATCACTACGCGGCTCTCTTCCCGACGACTCTTAAAGAAGAAGCCTCCATATGGTTCTATGGTCTCCAAGAAAATTCCATAGATTCATGGGAAGAATTGAAGACCAAGTTAATCGAGCGGCATATCGGGCAGAGGCAACGCCTCAAAAGCGTGGACTTTCTGGATAAAATTGAACAAGATCCCGATGAGACCTTGGCAGATACCATAAAATAATCCAACAGTTGAACGAAGATGCCACTGATGGCGAGATGATACGGGCTTTCTGGAGAGGTCTAAGAATCCAGAGTCAAGCTCTGAAAGATAGCATGGTGAGAAGTCCGTGAGAAAGATTGACGCCCTCTCCATCAAAGTCAAGAAGTATATTGACTTGGAAAGGTCACATGAGAAATCACCTGCAGAGATTAAAAAGCAAGCCATTCCCGCCAAAGTGGAGGAGACATTTGCTTCCCGACTTCCTAAAAGAGAGGAAAGACGAGACGGGAACTTCCGACAAGGAAATCGCCAGAGCAAGAAAAGGGATATTAATCCCCACCTAGCAAGGTATACTCTCCTCACGCATAACATCTGTGTAGTACTTCAAGAGATGGAAAAACTCAAACTGGATGACCCACGTCCAGCAAGGAAGAATCTGATGGGTCACCAAATAAACGAATATTGTCGATATCATTGCACCCGAGGACACGACACGACATGAACGAGTGCGCTATCTTAAAACAAGATACTGAAACTCTTATTCAGAGAGGCAAACTATTAAAATTCGTGGAGAAGCCGGCTAGCGCCCCTAAAAAAAGGAACAGAAGCCCTCAAGGAGATTCTCGTTCACCACCACATAATACACCACCCATATCCAAAGGGGAATCGTCAACGTTATCGCGTGAGGATTTGCGTCCGGTGGCGAGACAAATTCAGCTCGAGAGGTATATGTCGCCCAGATATCCACGACGACCATAATGGGAAAAAGACCTTGGGACCCCGACTTGGAAACTATTAGTTTCACAACGGACGATCTCTGGATGGTAGATTAACCTCACAAGGACGCCCTGGTGATTAACCTCATCATATCAGCATATGAGGTCAAAAGGATCCTTATCGATAGTGGAAGCTCAACTAACATCCTTTTCTACGGAGCCTTCCTACAACTGGGATTCATCAAAAAAGATTGGAAGAAAGTCGATTTCCCCTTGATAAGCTTCGCGGGAGAAACCACCTATCCCATGGGCGCCATTCGATTGCCGACAATCTTGGGAAAGAAGGGTAAAACCCTAAAGACCGACGTGCTCTTCGTAGTTGTCGACGCGCTTCCGCCTACAACGCCATCATCAGAAGGACTACCCTCAACCCTCATCGAATTATTCCTTCAACTGCCCATCAAATCATGAGGTTCCCAACACCTCAGGGGATAGCTGAGGTTAAGGGAGACCATACCATGGCACGCCACTGCTACAACACGTCGACACGACGCCCAGAGAAGTCATAAAAGTTACTAAGAGATACTATTTTATATTTATGACTAATGTCTCAAAACTTCTTTTTGATGTAATATTCAGGAAATGATGAATGAGTACAGCCCCTCGAGGCTCTTTTTTCATAAAAATTATCCGATTATTGCCATCAATAAAATATAGAAGATCGGCGTCTACAAATCGATTGTCGACATTATGTACCCAAGATGGCAATAAAGCCTAGGTACGTCAACAACTCGATAGAATATCGGCGTCTACAATCTCGATTGTCGACATTATGTGCCCAAGATGGCAATAAAGCCTAGGTATGTCGACAAGTCGATAGAAGATCGGCGTCTAAAATCTCGATTGTCGACATTATGTGCCCAAGATGGAAATAAAACCTAGGTACGTCAACAACTCGATAGAAGATCGGCGTCTACAATCTCGATTGTCGACATTATGTGCCCAAGATGGCAATAAAGCCTAGGTACGTAGACAACTCGATAGAAGATCGACGTCTACAAATCGATTGTCGACATTATGTGCCCATGATGGCAATAAAGCCTAGGTACGTCGACAACTTGATAGAAGATCGGCATCTACAATCTCAATTGTCGACATTATGAGCCAAAGATGGCAATAAAGCCTAGGTACGTCGACAACTCGATAGAAGATCGGCGTCTACAATCTCGATTGTCGACATTATGTGCCCAAGATGGCAATAAAGCCTAGGTACGTCGACAACTCGATAAAATAAATGAGTAAAACCATAATGAATGCTTTCAACATAGGAAGAACTCGAATATCTTTTCATTAAAAGGAAAGGCGAGTTACAAAGTCAAAAGTGAAAATACAGACATTATTTTCTAAGAAAGCTTGGTAGGATATTCGCCTCTCTCTGCAGGAATATCAAGATACTGTTGAAGAAGAGGAACCTGAGAAAACGGAAAATTAGGTTGATAGGCTCTCAGATTCCTCACGATCTCCTTTAGAGAGATGAAGAGTAAATCAGAGGCGGCCACGGCAGTGTCAGCATGAAAGGCAGGACTCGCCTTATAGTCACTGATGGCTTTAGTGGTGGCAGCTTTTAAATCCTCCACTTTGGTCATCAAAGTCCTGACTTTCTTCCAAAGAGTAACTCCTTCAGCTAAGAGGGTATTATTTTCCTTGCTCATCTTCTCCGACAAGGTGCAAAATTCTTCAACTAAAGAAGCAGAGGCCTTAAGAGCCTCACGACATTTCAGAGAATCTTGTTTCGTATTAACGGAAGCCTCAGCCATTCGTGCTAAATCTTCCTTTAAACTAGCATTCTCCTCTTGAAGACGTCGAACCTCTTCTACACCACCATCGGAAGACAAGGCTTGAAGATTCTCCTTAGTTGACTGCGACTCTTTAAGGAGATCAATCATCAGTCGGGAAAATTGAAGGGAATCCCGAGAGGCCTAGCAAAAAAGGGGAATAATCAGGGGGGAGAGACAAAAGAGATGATAGACTTAAAAGAAGGAAAGGGGCACATACCTCCGCTGTCTTCAAAAGAAACAGACGCGTGGCTCTTTCTACGTCACATACTCCCGTTCCCAGGCGATGACGATTATAAGGCGGGATTGAAGCATTCAGTAGGTGAAGCGCCAAATCGGGATCAACAATGGAATGTCCCTCTCTAAGGGGATACCCCCCCCCCCCCCCCCAAATAACTCAAAGGATCCCAACTCCTTGAGCTATCTGCAGGGGCATTTAGCAGCATATCCCAATCAAAAGGCGGGTCCTTGTAGTCTAATAAGACATTCGAAGGAGCCTCAAGAGGAGATACTGGAATTGACGAAGACGAGGAAGAATCTTCACATAAGAGCTGGAAAAGGTAGTATTCCCGCTTCGGGTAGGATAACGATGAGTCGAGATATTGGCTTTACCCTTATCTTGTGAAGACTCCACGGGTGATTCTTTAACAGGATGAATGTCTTCAACATCAATAGGGGTCTCGATAGACGCTCCATCTCTATCCTCCTTTAATTGAGCAGCTGAATAGGGGGATCCCGTCATAGCTTGGTGATGAGTCCGAAGAATCATCTTGATAAAATTTGGAAAAGAAGAAATTCATTACAAAAGCCATCAGAGGTCGATTAAAGCAAAAAGAAACTAGAATTCAAGAGGTGACCTCAAAATACCTAAAGTGGGATTAGTCGCCATGCTTCTCTAGCCTTCGCTTCTGAAAAAGAAAACTTGAGGACACGGGTAAACAGAGAACAAACGCTATGAGAAGAGATAAGAATTACCAGATTAAAGCCTCAGTATTTATACAAGATAAATCCCAGAGTTATCTTGTCATAGAAGTTATCTTCGAAAGCTTCTCATTGGTGCAGTAAATGTGTTCATCACCGTGGTCAATCCTTAGATGACCTTTGAGCTTCTCAAAGCTTCTCAAACAGTCAGAAAATTAAGAGTGCAGATCACCGCCTCAACTAGGAGATCCTAATCTCGCTTGAAGATCCAGACCTCGATTCAAGAGGCCGGTAAAGTCTAAAGACCACAGCCCGATTAAGTACTTATCCCGACAAGAAGAACTACCTGATCAATACTCGACTTAAGACCTCTTCTTCATACGAAGCCGAAGGCTCAAGTCTTGGGGGAAAGTGTTGGGTTACGATTATAAAAGACAAATCATACACGTCAAGAGCATACAAGTCGAGAGCATGCAAGTCGAGACTCATGAGAGAGAGTCGATGACTAATCATACTCAGAATGAAGAAACAAGAATAGATAGTCGACACCAAATATAGAGAAAGTCGACGACTGAGGTCCTTGAAAGATTAGTGACAAGACCACTCAAAACTCTTCCTCTTAAGTAATGAGTCGAGTCGGGAGCCAAACACTATTGAAGAAACCTTCTTCCTAAGGAAAGGACAACTGGCAACCTGCTTGCCGCCTCAGAGAATACCCTTCCTCTTAAGGAGGGGGCAGGTGGCGACCTACTTGTCACCTGCTAAACTGAAGAAACCTTCCTCTTAAGGAATGGTGATGTGGCGACCTGCTTCAACCGCCAGAGGAAAGCCTTCCTATCTAAGGAAAGATGAGGTGGCGACCTGCTTGTCACCTGCTTACACCGACTCTGGACATAACCCTCCCAAGAGGGTAACCGCCACTTAAAGTCGGTACACTTCCCTTATAAATAGGGGAACACTTATATTCATGTACATTTATAGTATTCTCTTAGATTCCATTAAGCTTGGGAGTGGAATCAGGGGCCATCCCCACCTATTTTCAGGCCCTCGCCTACCAAAAGCACCCCAAAGGAAACTAAGTACCCCCGAGGTCGACATAGACACCTAAAGGAGCTAGCTACAGGCGAGATCTCGAAATCCCTTACCAAAAGATTTAGGCCATGTCATTTTGATCCCAACACCCGGTAATCCCCCTCTGAAGTTTAAGTCAGTACTCGGAAAACAAGCCTAAGAACTAATATATAGTGTAATATGAAACAGACTGTTAAGAATGAAAAGAGATATGGAGTTATAGGGAATGACCCATATGGAAACCGGTCTACGCACTTATGATGCACCGAATGTCCTTGTATGGAAAGTTGTATATGCATACTTTCCTTATGGAGAGGGGATCATGTATTTATGTTTATGTCAATGAGACATCGTCATTCTACTTGGAGAAGACGAGAGACCAATCACTTATGTCAAAGCGGTCATTCTTTAGTTTTTATGAAAGAAAGGAGATAATCGCTTCTCTATATGGAGAGGGTCGAGCCCCTCTCATTACAGAGAGGGGTCGACCCCCTCTCTTTATGGAGAGGGGTCGTCCCCCTCTCCATAGGAGGGGGGACGATCCCCTCTCTTTATGGAGAGGGTCATCCCCCTCTTCATAGGAGGGAGGGACGATCCCCTCTCCTTATGGAAATGGTCGTCCCCCTCTCTTTATGGAGAGGGTCGTTCTCCTCTGCATAGGAGGGGGGACAATCCCCTTTCCTTATGGAAAGAGTCGTCCCCCTCTCCATAGGAGGGGGGACGATCCCCTCTCCTTATGGAAAGGGTTGTCCATCTCTCCATAGAATGGGGGACGATCTCCTCTCCTTATGGAGATGGGTCGTCCTCTTACCCTATGGGAAAGGGTTTGATCATTATACTTTACCATTTAACGGTTCACTTTGGACCGATTGGAGGAGATAATTGTTCAGTTCTTAGACCGATATCCATCATTTTCCCCCGAGGCTGATGTAGACTTCGCCTGCATTAGGCTCTATCATGTAATGAAAATTCAAATTCAACAAGTATCTTCAAAATATCCTAACTTTCCCAATATGAGTATATATAAATATACCAGAATTTACTGATAGATCGTTCCTTTTAAGAAGCTTTCACGTATTGCAATATCTGCAATATATATGTATAAATGAGTTTTTCACTTTTAATCCCATCCTTTAGATGGAAAAGATCCAATGGTCAAGGTAAAAGCCCTAGCATTGAAGAGGTAAATATATACTATCTTTTCATCTTGCCCCCATTCACTTTCACCATTCCTCTCAAAATTACCCCATTTCACTCTGGAGATTTCCTCTCAAGTGAAGAGGAAGAATATCCGGCCAAGGGAGGCGGGTCAGCTCCAAGGAGGCCTCGGAGATCGTCCCCTCCGGGAAGGCCGTGGAGGTCTTTCTCTTCAAGGGGCTGCAATTGGGAGGTCTGCCTAGTGGTGTTGTCGCCGTTGCGTGGAGATCGCCCAGCTTAAAGGTCGCCCGCCCGGTGGTGCCCGTTTCGTGGAGGTCGTTCAGCAGGGAGGTCGTTCAGCAGGGAGGTCGTCCGGAACTCGCCTGTGACTTGAGATCGCTCATCCTTACTCCGATTAGGTCGTCCGGAGGTCGTCTATCCCGCAATAAATCGTCCGGTCGTCGTTGCCCGGTGAAGGTCATCCATACCATTGCTGCCCCGTCGTCGTCGCCCGGTGGAGGTCGTCCATACCATTGCTGCTTCGGGTCATCCGCCATTCTGGTTGTCCGTCATTTGGGTTGCCCTTGGCCGCGGTCGAAGTTGTTTGGAGCTTGGCCAAGTAATTTGAGATCGTCTGGTTATACCTTGTCGTAGGTATGCCTTATTTACTCCCAAATTTGCTTTCGATTGCTAGATTGATGACATAACATGATGCATTTACCATGCTATGTGTGCAACACGTGTAGTTGTAGGCTTGAAATTGAATGTATTACCACCCCTATGAGTGATTTTCAATTAGATTGCCTAATGGTCACAAGTTTCAATATATAGTCATAATTTTGAATATATGCTTGTACATGCTTGGTTACTCTCGAACCATTGATAAAGTTGTGAGGACTATGCCCCCGATCAAAAGTTTGCTAAAAGACACATACATTTATATAATAAGTTGATAAGATAAATCTATTGTTATATGCCTTAGAAATTTTTTTGTTTTGATGTTATATGGTGTAGGTTGGGAGTAACATCCACTCTTCGAGCTTAATTCAAAATTTGATCACTTCGGAGATAGAGGGAACCGTTTGCACAATTTCTTGATCGAATCGACATCATAAACCTTCCTAGCCTTTCACTGACATCTTACTATAAAGTAAGATCATGGGTGAGTCTTCTTCTCCTAAGAAAATTTTCTTTCCCCCGATTTGAAGCGAAACCGACTTGTTAGGGTGAATTATGAAGAAGTTGTGGGACTTCTGAATGTTGATGGTACTCTTAAATGTAGAAACCCAATTGTAGTAAAAAGCCCTCGATTTGAAGAACATATCATCGAACCTCGTGAAGGATCTGTTGTCTACTTAGCACAAATTCATGCAGGCCTTCGTTTTCCTTATTGTTCTAAATTGCTAGAGGCATGTTCTCATTGGGGGGTAGCTCCTTCTCTGTTGACTCCTCATGCCATTAGGATGTGGGTAGGCTTTCGCATACTTTGTGTGACTCATTCCTGGAAATTTTTGTTGAACTTGTTCCGACTCTTTTACAAATTCATTACACATAATAGTAGTAGGGTAAGAACAGTATCTGGTCGTCTCCCTACATTCACAAATAAGTTGAACACACGGATGAAGGCTCCGCCCCTTTCATGGACTTCGAGCGAATTCCTCGTACTTAAGCATGCGAATGACAATGCGAAGTGGAAGGAATACTATTTTCTTTGTGAGGATGGTGGTGTGTCTTGGAAACTTCGACCTCTCCTTCAGGAAGATTCTCCTCTTTATCATGAGTTGTCCTCTGAGGATAAGAATACTTTGTCTCTTATCCATGCGTTTCATAGTTCTCTTGACTTTACTCCCTATGATTCCCAATTAACTGATGAAGCCTCTTTATCTAGAGCGGGCATTCGAGCTCTATTGCCCTCTTCTTCGGTATGACTTCTATTACTCTAATCCATCATTGTTCTTTGCGTAAGAGGAATTGCTGATGATTTCATACCGCAGGAGGTTACTAGGAAGAAAAGAAAGTCGAAGTCTATTGCTGAGAAGGAAGACCCGACAATTGTTACTTCGAAGCCCTCACGAGTACCTACTAGTGGTACCTCTTATGGTCCTAAATTGAAGAAAGCCTGCTTCTCTCAACATGAAGCTTCTTCTTCCAAGCCTTCTAATGGTAATACTATACTTTACTATCCTTGTCTAGTTATGTATTTCATTTTATTATTCTCTCATGATTTTGGCTTTTCATCGCAGGCTCCAAAAAGAAGGTGGACACAACATTGGATAAAGGAAAATGTGTTGTCCTCGCTAAGGCAACCACTACCATGGACAAGGGAAAATCCACTGCTTCCTCTAGGTCGATTGCCACCTTGGACAAAGGGAATGGTATTTTTTCTTTGAAGAAGAAGTCACAGATATCCACGGCAAGGTCAAAAATATCACAGAAAAGTCCTAAGAAGGTCAAAGAGAGGGAAGGAAGTCCCGAATCAGCTCAGAGTGCCACTTTACCCGCACTGGAAGATCCTTTAGGCTTCTTTGGTCGAGCTTTTGACTTTGAGGAGGACCTATTCGATAAGGAGGGTTATAGGAGTAGATCGAAGCGTATGCATGAGCGATGGGATCCTACCGCTTCTCTAAAGGACTTGCCTTTCTTCCGAGGTCATTCGATGCTCGAACCTGAGGTGGGGATACATCTTTTGAATGCCATGGTCCCTCCTAGTGATCACATTCGTTTGGATTTGAGGCCTTCAGCTGTCCAAAGTGTGTTGAGAGATCATATGGCTCATCTTGCTCAGGTATGATACTATATGTTACATTTTAGCTTTATCAGGCCTCTTTGATGCTTTTAACTTCTTATTCGTTTACCTTTTCCGTAGGTCATAGCTATTGAGAAGAATTTGGCGTACATGGCCACTGTGATGTCCTTGAAGCTTGCCGATCTTTGCAATAAAGCTTTCAAGGCTCCAATGGAGTCTCCCGGAGAAACTTCTAGAGCACTGGAGCAAGAAGTTATCGATTTGAAGGAAGAGATCAGAAAAATGGAATCCAATGCCGAGCAACAAGCGGAGGCGTCTTTATTTCTTTGGAGAAATCCATTCAGGAGCGGGACAATTCCCTTAAGAACGTGACGAACTAAAAGAAAGATTCGAGGCTCGAATTTCATCTTTGCATGTGAGAATTGCTTCCCTAGAAGATTCGATTGAGGGAGCTAATGCAGAGATAGCCTCTTTTGGGGCGAAGGAAGCTGATATCAAGTCTGAGGCTATCACGGAGTATATGAACTCAGAGTCATTTCACGTGAATGCTAAGAGTCATGCGAAGAACATGATCACAAGAGCCATTGGAAAGATTTCTGAACAATTACACGAGATGGATACTCACTTCTCTTTCGAGAAAGTCCCCGAGATTCATAAATATGCTATGTGGCACCTTCGTGACATTAGAGCCATTGCTGCCCCCTCATCAAGTGAAGAGGACTCACAGGCTTCTGAAAGGGTAAACGGCTCTAGTTCTGCTACACCATCTGGAGACGATTCCGCCTCTGATGCGGACCCACCCGCTGATCAGTCGGACCGAGACGAAGAGGTCCAAATCGTGGATTAGAGTTGATGACTCATCTTCACATCGGACGTCTATCCACCCGCTACTCTAATATATATGCATTTTAGCTATCTCTTTTGTCACCTATGCAAGGTGTAAGACTATCTTTATTTTATGTTTAGTTATGGTCTGAGACCATTGTCTTCGACTTGTTATCAAAGTAGTAGTTAAGTAAACTATGTCCTGTTTCGTAGAACTTTTATTTTCGAATGACTACTATAGTTATGTTATATTGATGCAATATGAATGAATGCCAATACTTTACCTAAAGAGTATATATAGGATTTTCTCATCCAATGGTGATCCGTGACTCATCTCACACAATCATCTTGTAATTATTTATGAATGATAGTTCCTTCTTGGTGAATCTCTTTAAGATCGATTTACCTTGATATTATTCAGTTGTAACGTAGTCTCTCTGGACGATATATTATGAGAAGTGGTCCATCCACTAATTTCTTTATCACTCTTTTGGAGTTTTTATGGATGATCGTTTCCTTATACGATCGACTATGGAGAGTGGTCCACCTACCGATCCTTTATTTCACTCATTCAGAGTGTTTATGGATGATCGTCTCTTTGTACGATCGACTTTAGAGAGTGGTTTGTCTACCGACCCTTTATTTCAATCATTCAAAGTGTTTATGGACGACCATCTCTTTGTATGATCGACTTTGGAGAGTGGTTTGTCTACCGACCCTTTATTTCACTCATTTGGAGTGTTTATGGACGATCGCCTCTTTGTACGATCGACTTTGGAGAGTGGTTTGTCTACCGGCCCTTTATTTCACTCATTCGAAGTGTTTATGGACGATCGCCTCTTTGTACGATCGGCTTTGGAGAGTGGTTTGTCTACCGGCCCTTTATTTCACTCATTCGGAGTGTTTATGGACGATCGTCTCTTTGTACGATCGACTTTGGAGAGTAGTTTGTCTACCGACCCTTTATTTCACTCATTCGGAGTGTTTATGGACGATCATCTATTTGTACGATTGACTTTGGAGAGTGGTTTGTCTACCGACCCTTTATTTCACTCATTCAGAGTGTTTATGGACGTTCTTCTCTTTATACAATCGACTTTGGAAAGTGATTTGTCTACCGACCATTTATTCACTCATTCAGAGTGTTTATGGACGATCGTCTCTTTGTACGATTGACTTTGGAGAGTGGTTTGTCTACCGACCCTTTATTTCACTCATTCGGAGTGTTTATAGACGATCGTCTCTTTGTACAATCGACTTTGGACAGTGATATATCTACCGACCCTTTATTTCACTCATTCAGAGTGTTTATGGACGATCGTCTATTTGTACGATCGACTTTGGAGAGTGGTTTGTCTACCGCCCCCTTTACTTTACTTTACTTATTCTATAATAGAATTCATACATAGGCATAACACACCTTTATTGAGATTCACATAAATACTTATTCTTCACCACATGCTGCTGTACATTCATGCATAAAACTTTCTAAGATGTTCACCACTAAAACTGTTAGTGGATATCTTCCCATCGGAGTCCTCCAACCCATAAGCGTTCACTGCTGGAGTGGCTGCGATCTTGTAAGGACCCTCCTATTTAGGTGATAGTTTGTTCAATTGATTTTGACTAGATAATTCATTCCTTCTCCACACCATCTCTCCCAAGAATAATTGGCGGGTCTTGACCCGACGATTGTAATACCGTGCAGTTTCCAACCTCATTTTTGCTTGAGCTTCCTCCGCTTGATGGCGTTTTTCTTCCACCATGTCCAAGTCGAGACGTCTAGCCTCTTCATTTGCACCATATTTGAAATGGATAACACGATGTGAAGGTACCACAACTTCTACAGGAGTTACTGCCTTTGTTCCATACACCAAGCTAAAGGTGTTTCGCCAGTGGACGTTTTAGGTGTAGTTCTGTTAGCCCAGAGGAAATTTTCTAACTTATCTACCCAATTGCCTTTTAATGCAACAAGCCTTTTCTTCAGTCCGTCTAAGAAAATTTTGTTCGCAGACTCTACTTGTCCATTTTTTTGTGCATGACGAGTGGAAGTGAAACGATGCTCTAATATTCAGTTCTTCGCAATACCATGCTATTGATGATCCAAAAAAAATTGGAAACCATTGTCAATAATGAGGACCTTTGGTACTCCATATCGCGAGACAATGCGTGATTTGAGGAACTTCAACATATGGAACTCCGTGGTTCTTGCCAATGCCTTTGCTTCGATCCACTTGGACAAGTAATCAATGGAAACGATAATGAACGTCAGTTGCCCTTTGGATTTGGGTAGTGGTCCTATTAAGTCGATCCCCCACTGAGAAAATGGCCAAGCACTAGGAATCGTTGTTAACGGTGCAGCTGGAGCCGTAATCTTTCTCGAATACAGTTGACATGGTTCACATGCTTGAACCATAGTTGTGGCCTCTTTGTTCATAGTTAGCCAATAATACCCTTAATTAAGGGCTTTTCGAATTATAGATTTCGCACCTTTATGGCAAGCTGCATACCGTTCATGTAATTCTCGAAGAACTCGTTCGGACTCCGGATATGCTACACATCTCAGATAGGGAGTGGAGTACCATTTCTTGTATAGTAATCCATCCACAGTGATGTAATTGGAGGCTAATTGTTGAATTCTTGTTGCCTCCAACTTTTCTTGAGGAAGGGTTCCGTTTGAAAAGTATTGGAAAATCGGAGTCATCCATGTGGGTGTAGAATCTACCACAATTACCTCTACTTGATCAATCGTAGAAATAATTACCCATTCAACAAATTGCACCCCCTTTGCTATTGGGGCTCCCAAAGCGAATTTACTCAATGCATCCGCGTCTTGATTTTGTTTCCTTGGAATAACCTTTATATCAAAGCTTTTGAATCTTTGCATCAATACCTTGACTTCATGGAGATATTTTTTGATCTTCTCCGATCTTGCGACATAATGTCCCTTTACTTGGTTTACAACCAATTGGGTGTCACACCCTACTCGAATGTTCACCACCCCGATTCCTCTTGCTATGTGTAATCCTGTGATGAGTGCTTCGTACTCCGCTTCTTGTTAGTGGCTCTAAAGGTTAAAGCCGAAGCATAACGCAAAGGAGTTCCTTCATTTGGAGGAATCAACAGGAGGCCTGCCCCCGAGCCATCGGCATTAGACGATCCGTTCGTGTATATGTTTCATATCAAACTTGGATCGTGAATTGGTTGTTCCTCATCCTCCTCCCTTTTCTCAGGCGTTTCATCCTCTAGGATAGGACCTGTGGACTCCGCAATAAAATCTTCCAAGGCTTGACCCTTGATTACTGTTCGAGGTGCGAAGTGAATGTGGAATTCAGTTAACTCAACCGCCCATTTGATCATTCTTCCCGATGCATCAGGACTTTGCAAGAAATGTTTGAGTGGATGGCTAGTGAGTACGGTTATTTCATGTGCATGAAAGTAAGGCCGTAACTTTCTTGCTGCTACTATCAACACGTAAAGATACTTATCAATTGCTGGATAGTTTATTTCACACTTTGACAAAGTCTTGCTTACAAAATAACCAGGAAGTTGGGCACTAGCCTCTTCCTTTATTAACACAACACTGACCTCAACATCACTTATTGATAAATATAAATACAAGTCTTCGTCTGGGGTGGGTTTCGCCAAAGGTGGGAGGGTGAGAAGATGTTCCTTGAGTTGTTGAAATGCCTCTTCGCATCGGTCCGTGTTAGATTACGAGAAATAATCACTACGGAAACTTAAAACATGGTACATGCTAGTAATCGAAATTACGCAGCGGAAGATTCGCACATACCTTTACAGTTCTCCGTAGACCCTAGATCTTCGCAGGAGGGAGTTCACGATCCTCCGGTTGGAACCCGTAGAGGTTCTTGTTAAAGAAGCCCTACGCGGTATAAGCTCCACAGCAAAGCATCTGATAGATTCTTGGCAAGGGGACAGATCTCCAGAGTGTTTGCTCGAAGGCAAATTGGCACACCCTTGGTGAGGTAAAGGGTTCGGCCGAAACTACTAGTGTGGGGTGGAGGGTTTTTCTCTCTAAAACACTCTAATGAGGAAATAGTGATTAACCCTAAAAATCCCCTAGCACCATGTATTTATAGGAGGAGCAAAGTGGACAAAAGTCCACTTTGCCCTTTATACAAGTTTCGGCCGGCCATGTATAAGGGAGGCCCATATTATTTGGGCCTCTCATGTCAATTGGGATTTGGGTCTAGCCCAATTACCCTAATGTGACATGTACCTAATTTCCTTAGGTAATCTATACATATTATGGGCTACCAATTATGGCGCCCCATCAACATATGCTTACATCTCCCACTCGCCGGAATGGGAGGTTGCCTGTTAATGTATTGTTGTCCAAATCTGGATTAACATTTCACTCCTTCAGTCTAGTCCTTGCTTCCAAATAGTTCATACGAGGTTTTCCATGCGACCGGCGGATACGACGGGCATCGTGCTACTCATCTGTTAGGAGTATTGTAGCGCCCGCGGAACGTTGGTTCCCTTTTCTCAGATCAACCTGTTATAAACAACATTTATATATTATACCGCGCTATATCTTAGGTCAATTGATAATTCTACATTTGCCTAGTTTCCACATATGAACACTTCTCCAAGGCATCCGCACAAGTATTCACAACCTTCAATTAATATCCGGTTGGTGGCCACCTAGTGAATACAATAGTCGGTGAATTACAGTGATCTTGACCATCCCCATCGCTCATACATTTAATCAAACCCAACCGGTTTCCATAGATGTGGTCACTGGGCCTTTTTGTTCAGCACTACGCTCGTACGCCGGGAAGCGAGCATTGAGCTTGACCTTTGGTATGAGTTCTCAGTCCATGGGGATACTTCGGGTGCCTCTTCATAAGGCTCCCGGGATCAATCACACGCTCGAGGTGAAGAAGTTTGCGCCCACCAGAATCACAAGGATTCTTTCCTAGCACAACCGAGTTGTGACCCCGTGGTCGAACGTGGCACGCGTAGTTTGAAGCACGCGTTGATAACATACCTGAACCTTTTGAGTCAACAGGAATGGGATATGTCAATCATGCTATCACAGATTTTCATCTGGCCCTGAATGTAGAATAATGACGAACTAAGTTCATCACGGCGATCTGCAAAGCGAAGGTCATGTCGAGTTGCTTCGACATTGAGATAATCGTTCTGCGTAATCAGGTTTATCCCGCTGATGCTTAGCCAGCCTTGCTTAGTAGAGGCCTCCCTCCAACGCAAGACGACCGTACATGTGTGACGAGGTAGGCCCACATTCGACATAGTTTTGGCAGAGGATTGCGTCCTCCTACGACTTAGTTTATAGACCGAAAATTTGATGTAATCAACACATTATGACGTCGATTGAACTCAGTTGCAATTCTTTCGCTTACAAAATGTAACTTTCTAATATCAAAATGTTATCACAGATACATGCTGCCACTAAACCCTGCACAATCCAAGCAGTTTTACATGCTTTTCGAATATTTCCCTGCGTAGTGGTTTAGTTAATGGGTCCGCAATCATATTATCAGTGGAAAAGTATTCCATAGTGATTATATTGTTTTCTACCATAGATTTAGCATAAAAATATTCCACATCAATGTGTTTGGTCCTACTATGGTACTTCGGATTCTTCACTGCCGCAATGGCTGCTTGACTGTTAGAGAACACCTTCACAGGTTTACTCTCGATGTCACCATCTAGTAGCGCAGTAAGAATATTTTTCAGCCAGACTGCTTCATGTGCATTCTTAGAGAGAGCTATGAATTTCGATTCCATCGTTGACAGTGCGACACAGGTTTGCTTCTTGCTCGTCCATGAAATGACGACTTTAGTAAGGAGGAACACTCCCCCTATGGTGGACTTACGATCATCCAGATCGCCACCATGGTCGACGTTACTGTAACCGGTCAATTCTAACTTCCTCATAGCACAAAGCATAGTCTGCAGTACCTTTCAGATAACGAATTATTCGTTTTACAGCCTTTAAATGTTGATAGCCAGGATCTGATTGGAAACGTGCTACTAGGCCCACGGCGTAACAGATATCCGGACGGGTGCATTGCACGACGTACATCAAACTACCAACCATGCTTAATTACTATGTACTCTTCATCTTTTCAAGCTCTGCCAGGTTCTTGGGGCCGTCACGTTTTGACAGTGCGCACCCAAACACCACCGGCGTATCCACGGGTTTGGCATCCTGTAATCTGAACCTTTTCAACAGATTGTTGATATAGGCTTCTTGAGACAGACACAATTTCCGGGTAGCCCGATCTCTAGCAATTTTAGTTCCCAAGATGTATGTGGCCTCTCCCATGTCTTTCATCTCAAATACAGATGCCAACCATGACTTTGACTTGTTCATGAAACTCACGTCGTTTGCGGTAATGAGCATGTCATCCACGTATAAGGTTAAAATGACATACTTAGAACCGGAAGTCTTATAATACACGCACGGTTCCTTGTGAAGATTCACGAATCCATTTCCTACAATTTCCTCTTAGAATCTCCGTTACCATTGTCGTGACGACTGTTTATGACCGTAGATAGACCTTTGGAGTTTACAAACTTTACGTTCGTTACCAGGAATAATGAAACCCTCTGGTTGCTCCATGTAGATCTCTTCCTCCAGGTTTCCGTGGAGGAATGCGGTCTTAACATCCATTTGGTGCAGCTCGAGATCGAGACTTGCAACCAACGCCAGAATGGCCCGCACTGTGGTGTAACGCACAATGGATGAGTATGTTTCGTCAAAGTCCACTCCGTGAAGTTGGGTATAACCTTTCGCAACAAGTCGAGCTTTGTATCGCTAGACCTTTTCCATCAGTGGTGAGCCTTCTTTCAGAACTCAACGTATCCTTATGCCCCTGTGGTTAGCAGGTAAATCAACTACAGGCTATAATGGCTTTCGTTTTGGCGATCTCTCTCATTCATTATTTTCCTCCATTTCTACACTTGAGGTCTTTCCAATGCAGGCCAAGAGTTGTTAGAGTGAGGTTATCACCCTTCTAGATGAGATACTTCTTTGGAGAGGTTTGATGCTTTTGACTTTTGTCTAGGCTTGTTTATCCTTCATTGAGTCTTAACGTCTCTCCCACTCGGAATAATGCCTCTTATCAGAGCATTTCTTCAAATTGGGATCAATTCTCCCACTCGAAATAACACTTCTTATTGGAGCATCACTTCTATTGGGTACAAGAGCAATGCTTGAACCATAACCAACAACTTTCCTTGGACGACTTCTCGGTCTCGGAGTTTTACTTCCAAGATAAATTCCTTGATCACTAGGATCTGAAACCAAGTTTGTCGGATCACTTCCACTGGGAACATGGGTAGTATAGGTAGTTGTGGCAATCCTGGTTTAGCATTACGATAATCAGGTTCAACTTGATTCGTCCAAACAACAACGGTGATTACATGTGGTAGGTGTTTATTCTTCCCACTGGATTTATTATGAAAATGTTCCCATTATCATTTACCATGTCATCCACTTGAGTTGCTGGTTCAAATCTATCCCACTCGAAATAAGTGGGACCTGATATCTGTAATATATTGCTCCTGATTTGATCAAGACTCATTATTCTGAAAACTGTCAATGCATCGGAAAATTCGTCCTCAAGTATGTAATGTTACATGTTCGACCACGACACCATGTCTTTAAGA
Organism: Clarkia xantiana subsp. parviflora; assembly: GCA_036873135.1. Classification (NCBI taxonomy): domain Eukaryota; kingdom Viridiplantae; phylum Streptophyta; class Magnoliopsida; order Myrtales; family Onagraceae; genus Clarkia; species Clarkia xantiana. The sequence goes on from JAPTYO010000001.1 coordinate 19,442,750, forward strand.
TGTAAACATCTGCTTTCAAAAAGTAGTTAACATACTCTTGTCCTAAATACGTGTTTAATGCGCAGTTTAATATCGCATGGTGATATGATTTAACTCATTATCATTCTTCAGCTTTTATAGCGGCGTGTTTTACCGATTTTAGTGGAACATAGTTTTACATAAATGTGAATCACTTCTCATCATCCCTTAGGGAACATCTGATTAAGTGACTCTAACATTATGTTTATAAACTATGCTTCTAGAAGTGTGTGATTTGATTTGAATGCCTAGCCTGACTTGTTGTTAAGGCGTCTGGAAGGAAAATCGTTTAACCGACTTCATCCTTCATCGTTTGCAAACTTATCTCAGAGGTTTTATCCCATCTCGAAACTGAGCATCTTAGATTTTCACCTTATGCGTCAGTTGATACTTTTACAAGGTCGCGGTAGCTTTTGAAGCCTACTTCTTACCGATGTAAATTGTATCAATAAGTCGTTATGCAAACAAAAATTCAGCACATCATCATTCAGACACTTCATCCTTAAATTCGTATTTTGAAACGATGTGTTCCGTCTTTCGAGATCCACACGCTCGTAGCGCTATTTACCGAAGTTTTGACCCTTGGTTAAATCGTTTCATTTTTAAATTTAATTTAATTTAATCCAATCGGTTTGCACATGATCATCATTACAGGTTATTTCATTCAATAGAGTACTTAATAATTAAGAAATACTAAATCTTTCGATTTAGCTACGCAATCGATGTGTATGTTCAGTTCAGTTGTCCCGACTGAGATGACGGAGTACGTTGATCGTTTCGTTTTATTCGACCATTTTTACCTGGCCGAAATTTCGTTTCGGATCGATCCTGTTTAACTGGGTCGATTAATTTTGGCAAGTAGATCACATTTCGAATCGAACGGAAACTACTTTATTTAATAAATCCGAATCTTGAAATAACCAAAATTTTAGTAACTCAAACGAACGATAAATGACAATGGTAGGGTTCTTGATCTGAAGTTCGCGTATTTGATCCATGATTGTCGCATAGATAGTCGAGAACTTTAAGCCATATTGAACATCACATCTGAGTAAATTCACGAGTGAATCACGTCAAATGATTTGTGTCTGTATAAAACATTTTACCGCTTCATACACATGACCTACGAGGCGTACTTGAGACGCACTTTATCAACATGGGTTAACCCACCAGATTATAGTATAAGACCTTAATGGTCCAGTTCTCTCTATGATATGCGGACCATGGTTGACTTCTTTCGAACTCAGTATGGTGAGCAGAGAAGGTTTCCCTTTTTACTGTTGTGGCTACTGTACTTGATTAGGCTCAAGGTCATTGAGTCCTATCAACATCAGGCAACCATATACATTCTTTCCATGTTGACCTTACATCCGAAGGTCTTGAGCGGCTTTTACACCAGCGTCCATGGAAAGAGAGAAGATCATCTCTTTCAACCGAAACGTTTAATTTTTTTGCATCCTTGCTTCCACCAATGCGGATGCAAATGGATACTAAGGTGCAACATTGCTTGGTTGAAATTGAAGTCTTCTTCAACTCCATTTTACCAAGGTTGAATGTATCACCACATACGCCTTCAGATCACCAAAGAACCTACTCCCATGCTTGGTGAAACAAATTATTTGTCTCTCATTGTCAAAATCATACAGACTACTATATTCATCCGTAGTTGTCCTCTCCACTTTTCGGAATCGTAGTAGAGAGTTTAATACGTACTCCTTTTATTAATCATGATTCATACCATCAAGATTGCGAGTAAAATCGAATCGCACTTAAATCAACAAATTCATACTAACACATTGATGATTATGCAAAAATCAGGGAGACAATAACATTTTGAGAAAGAATTGCATACATCAAATATTTATTAAGATGAAATCCGACAAATAATGATTCCTCAGTCATCTAAACCAACCGACCACCATTAAACCAATGGAAGATGGCTACGAAAGAGTTCACATTATCGTCGTCTTCCATCCAATAGACCAGTCTTTTAAAACGATTTTAATCGCAAGTTACCGGAACAGGAATTTTAAACAAGCATACTCGATCTTGGCTTTCCCAATGCCCTTTTTATTTTGGAAAAACATTCCGATGAATTCACTCATGCATATATAATTCTACTATCCATGTAAATTATCAAACGCAAGTAACATTCATCATATAAACCACATTCATGCTTACGCGTCATGCGTCTAATGTTCCGAGTAACTCATACTTGCATACGTAATTCTACTTTCAAGTAAATTACCAAATGCAAGTACATCCTCAACATTCTAACATGCGTGTCAAACATGAAAATTTCACAGCAATCATACATATTTGGTGACTGGTTTTCGTTTTTAAAATAATTTTAAACATTAGGGGCTGATTTGCAATTCATGTTTATATTCAATCACGCAACATTCTAGACATGAATCCTAGGCATTTCCAACCATCACAGCATGTCTATCCTAGTGCGCATTTCATATATTTAACCAGGGCTCCGCCCACAATATGCAATATCCAACTAGGTTGACTCAGTTAAGACACCATTTTTAATCATGCATAAATATATATTGATTAATAAACAATTGCAATTCAGCCCACTAATTTAACCAGTCCCAAAACATGTATCTCTGAGATCCATCCTCATAATCGAAACAAGGCATAAATGTTAGCAACCCTATGAGCACTGTGTAGTCCATTTAGAGGTTCGTAAACATTTGGATTTTAAAACTTGACCTCCCTATTTTAATTGACTTGAATTAAGTTTTGAAAACACGATTCTGTTCAGTCAATTTTGGTTCATTTTGGTCCGGTTCGGTTCGGTAAATCCGGTTCAGTTCAGTAAATCCGGTTCGGTTTTAAATTTTAAAATCTGGTTCGGTCCAATAAAATAGGGTTCGGTTCGGTTCAACACACAAAACCGGTTCGGTTAGATCCACTTAATTACCCCGGTCCGACCCGACTAGGTCGAACCGATTGAGAAAACCCGGTTCGATTTAAATTCGTCCCGGTTTGACATATTGGACCGGCCCAATAATTAAAATTTAAAAGGTTAGGCCGAAATTTTTACTTGTGGCCCAAGTAGGCTTTTAAAGTCCAAAAATATTTAACTTAGCCACCAAGTAACATTAATATATAAAATAATTTCCAATATTATATATATATATATATATATATATATATATATATATATATATATATATATATATATATATATATATATATATATTTCAGCCAACATCATAACATATATATATTTATTGCCAATTCTATCTATAAGATTAAATCAACCAACAATATATATATATATATACATATGTAAAATTCGGCTTATATATTAATATATATATATATATATATATTTAATTATTGTCAATATCTTAAATAGGGTAACAAATATACTGACAATATATTTTCTCAATCTATTAGGCAACTAAATCTATCAATAATATCTTTAACCCTATTAAATATTTAGGTATATTGATAGTTATATATATTAATGTGAATCTATCTTAATGTTCCCAATTATTGATATATTGTTACCTTGATTAAAAATTAAAATATGGTAAACAATATAATTTTAAAATTGGTGCCGAAATTTCTCTACTTGGTGACCAAGAAATAAAAAAATTTACCTTGCAATTTTAATTAAAATTTCGGCTAATAACATCAAATTGGGAACAACTAGTCAAATTTCAAGATCAAATTTTAATAAGATCTACAATCCAATGTTTGATTTTGATAAATATTACTTTTTTTTTTTGAAGATCATGAACATCAAATTAAACAAGAACATCATGAAAACTTCGGTTTCACCAAAACCCTAAAAATCGAAAATTTAAAATTTTCCTCTTAAAATTTTCAGTTTTTAATCTTAAATTTCAAGAATACCAATTTATCAAAATTATGAACTCCTAACACAGGCTCTGATACCACTGTTAGATTACGGGGAGTAATCACTACGAAAACTTAAAACATGGTACATGCTAGTAATCGAAATTACGCAGCGGAAGATTCGCACATACCTTTACAGTTCTCCGTAGACCCTAGATCTTCGCAGTAGGGAGTTCACGATCCTCCGGTCAGAACCCGTAGAGGTTCTTGTTAAAGAAGCCCTACGCGGTATAAGCTCCACAACAAAGCCTCTGATCGATTCTTGGCAAGGGGACAGATCTCCGGAGTGTTTGCTTGAAGGCAAATTGGCACACCCTTGGTGAGGTAAATGGTTCGGCCAAAACTAATAGTGTGGGGTGGAGGGTTTTTCTCTCTAAAAGACTCTAATGAGGAAATAGGGATTAACCCTAAAAATTCCCTAGCACCATATATTTATAGGAGGAGCAAAGTGGACAAAAGTCCACTTTACCCTTCCTACAAGTTTCGGCTGGCCATGTATAAGGGAGGCCCATATTATTTGGGCCTCTCATGTCAATTGGGATTTGGGTCTAGCCGAATTACCCTAATGTGACATGTACCTAATTTCCTTTGGTAATCTATACATATTATGAGCTACCAATTACGGCGCCCATCACCATATGCTTACTGTCCGTCCACTCGAATTTCCTGTTTGCCCGCAACACTTCAAAAAATGGCAAAGATTTTTCTCCTATCTTGGATAGGAATCTGCTTAGCGATGCCAATCTTCCGTTGAGGCGTTGAACTTCTCTATGGCAAGTGGGTGAGTGCATCTCCTCTTTAGCTTGCAACTTTTCGGGATTCACCTCGATTCCATGCTGGTTTACCATAAAGCCCAATAATTTTTCCCGACTGTACCCCAAATGCACACTTCGTGGGATTCAATCAGACCTGATGCAGACGCATCCTTTCAAATGTGGTCGTCAAGTCTCCTACATGATCCGCACTCTTCCTTGACTTTACCAGCATATCATCTGTAAGCATATGGTGATGGGCGCCGTAAATGGAAGCCCATTATATGTATATGTTACCTAAGACAATTGGGTAAATGTCACATTAGGATAGGGCCAGATCCAAATCCCAATTGACATGAGAGGTCCAAAATTGGGCCTCCCTTATACACCTAGTGGCCGGCCGAATTATGTAGGGGGCAAAGTGGACTTTTGTCCACTTTGCTCCTCTTATATATATGGAGTGTTAGGAGTTTTATTAGGGTTAATCATAATTCCTCCCTTGTGGTGATTTAAGAGAAAACCCTCTCCCCATAACACACATAGTTCGGCCGAACCACTCCCAACACCAAGGGTGTGCCAATTCGCTCTCGAGCAAACACTCTGGAGATCTGTCCCTGCCATGAATCGATCAGAGGCTTTGCTATGGAGACTATACCGTGTGGGGCTTCCTTAAAAGAACCTCTACGGGTGCCGTCCGGTGAACCGTGAACTCACTGCTGCGGGATCTTGGGACTACGAATCTACTTTGAGGTATGTGCGAATCTACCGCTGCGTAATATTGATTATTAGTATGTACCATGTTTATATTATCCGTATTGATTACTCCCCGTAATCTAACAGTGGTCTCAGAGCCTGTGTTAGGAGTTCATGATTTTGATAAATTGATGTTCTTGAAAATTATACTTTTTGGGCCGAAAATTTTAAAGAAAGAAAATTAAAAATTAAAAATTTCTAAGTTGTTAATGGTTTGAAATTTTCATGATGTTCTTAGGAAAGTTTGATGTTCATGATCTCCAAGAAAAACATAATTTTTTTTTTTTTTTTATCAAAATCGAACATTGGATTGTAGATCTTATTAAAACTTGATCTTGAAATTTGACCACCTGTTTCCAATTTTCTATTTTTTTTTTTTGCCGAAACCCTAAGCAAATCACAATGTAAAATTTTTAATTTCTTAGGCACCAATGTTGAAAATTCGGTCGAATTTTTTTAGAGATATTGTTTACCATATTTTAATTTTTATTCTAGGTAACAATATATATATAATTGGAAACGTAAGGATAGATTCACATTAATATATAGAATATATATAACTATCAATATATCTAGATAATTAATAGGGTTAAAGATAATTGATAGATTTAGTTGCCTAAAAGATTGAGAAAATATATTGTCAGTATATTTGTTACCCTATTAAAGATATTGACAATAAATAAACTTTATATATATATATAGAAACCGAATTTTACACACACACACACACACACACACACACACATATATATATATATATATATATTATTGATTGATTTTGTCTTACAGATAGAATCTTGGCAATAAATATATATATGTTAATATTGGCCGAATATATATATATATATATATATATATATTAAATATTGGAAATTATTTTATGTAATTATTGTTACTTGGTGGATAAGTTAAGTTTTTAGTGGACATCAAAACCCTACTTAGCCCACAAGTAAACATTTCGGCCCAAACCCTATGAATTTAATGGGCTGGTCCAATATATTAAACCGGGACGCGTTAAGCCGAACCGAGTTTTCTTAATCGGTTCGAATTTGTCGGGTCGGGTCGAACCGGGGTAACTTAGTGGATCTAACCGAACTGGTTTTGAGTGTTGAACCAAACTGAACCCTATTTTATTGGACCGGTTCGGACCGAACCAGATTTTGAAAATAAAACCGTACCGAACCGGACCTGAACCGGATTTCCTAGACAGAACCGAAAACCGGATTGAAATTGACTGAACCGAACCGAAATTTTAAAACCGGATTCAAGTCAATTATATAAAATAGGGAGGTCAAGTTTTAAAATCCAATTGTTTTGAACTTTAAATGGCCTACACAGTGCTCAAGGGTTTATTATTACTCACATAACAATTAAACCTTAACGCCTTGTTTCGATTATGGGGATGGATCTCGGAGATACATGTTTTTGGGACTGGATTAATTAGTGGGCTGAATTGCAATTGTTTATTATTCTATATATATTTATGCATGATTAGAACTGTCGTCTTGATTGAGTCAAGCTAGCTGGACATTGCATGTTGGGGGCAGAGCCCTAGTTAAATATATGGTACGCGCACTAGGATAAATATACTGTGATGGTTGAAATAGCCTATGACTCTTGTCTAGAATGACGCGTAATTGAATTTAAGCATGGATTGCAAATCAGCCCCTAATGTTCAAAATATTTTAAAATCGAAAACCAGTCACCAAATATGTATGATTGATGTGTAAGTTTCATGTTTGACACGTATGCTAGAATGTTGAGAATGTAGCCACATTTAATAATTTACTTGGAAGTAGAATTATGTATGCAAGCATGAGTTCCTCGGAACATTAGACTCATGACGCGTAAGCATGAGTATGGATTGTGCGATGAATGTTACTTGCGTATGATGATTTACATGGATGGTAGAATTATATATGCATGAGTAAATTCGTCGGAATATTTTTCAAAATAAAAAGGGCCTTGGGAAAGCCAAGATCGGGTATGCTTGTTTTAAAATTCCCGTTCCGGTAATTTGGGAATAAAACCGTTTTACAAGACCGATCTATTGAATTGAAGACGACGATAATGTGAACTCTTTCACAGCCTTCTTCCATTGGTTTACTGGTAGTCGAATGGCTTAGATGACTGATGAATCATTACTAGTCGCATTCTATCTTAATAGATATCTGATGTATGCAATTCTTTCTCAAAATGTTTATTGTCTCCCCGATTTTGTGTGATTATCAAAGTGTTAGTTTTCATGGCTGGGTCGGTTTGCTTCTACAAGTCTCGCAATCTTGATGGCATGGACTATGATGCATGGAGTGGGCATGTAAGAGAATTTCTCTTCGCTGAAAGTACACATAAGTGTATTGATGTGAATAAGGGAAGGACACTGGTGAATGAGTAAGGTAACCTTCTATCCCCTCAAAGGATGAGGAGCCTTGAAGATCGGAGAGCTTGCAAAGTGATACTGGCAGCCTTGGACAAAGAGGGTGCAGAGGACTTCAAACTCAACCTCAGCTCTCTTCAGCTTTGGTGTGCCATTAGACTCTGCTTCGGTGGAGGTAGGGCAGCCGAAGCCAGAGGAGTGTTGTCTAAGTATGTTGCTCTTATTTCCCAAGATGCAGGCCTAAAACCCACATCAGATCTTTAAAACGAAATATCAAATTGGAGAAACATACTCAGTATTGCACAGAGATACCCGCTATCATGGTTGATCGACGATAAGGGACTGGGTTACTTGATTGAATCAATTAAGTTTACCATGGTCCTGTTTGTTGAAAGCAAACAAAAGGAACCAGAGGGTTCCTCTGTGCCTCACCGCAAGAGATCAATGGAAGATGCAGAGGAAACATGATCATCATTTTGGTCCTCAAACGATAACCCGGTGTGATAAACACCAGCGATAACAGAGCAGTAAAAAGTATGTCTCCTTTGGCAACAGTACTCCTAATGTTCTACCTTTATCTCTTAAAGATTCGTGGATGATCTGGAATCTAAACCATTGTCGTTATTTCTCTTATTGTTCTTTTTTTGTTTGAATATTTGGTTGATAATGTTTCAGATTTATTGAATAAAGTAGTTACCATTCGATTTTAAATGCGTTGTGCTTATCAAGATTAATCAACTCGGTTAAACGGGATCGATCCGAAATGTAATTAAACTGAAAATTAAGGCTATGAATAATAGTCGAATCAAACATATCCATACATATATACCTTAGTCTAATATTGAGTAAAATCAAAATGACATTAAAATCCATCGATTGCGTAGCTCTAAGAATGAACCGATTTTAACTCTTTCTTTATTATTCATACTCCATTGAATGAAATAATCAGTAATGATAATCATGTGCGAAACCGATTGGATTAAATTGAATTAAATTCATAAATGAAATGATTTAACCATGGGTTAAACTTCGGTAAATAGTGCCAAGCGCGTGTGGACCTCGAAAGACGAAACACATCGTTTCAAAATACGATTTTAATGATGAAGTGTTTTTAATGATTAAGTGCTGAATTTTCATTTGCGTCCCTTCAGAAACAACTTATTGTTAAATTTTACATTGGTAAGAAGTATGCTTCATAAGTTACCACGACCTTGTAAAAGTATCAACTGACGCATAAGGTGAAAACCCAAAATGCTCAGTTCGGAGATGGGATAAAATCTCTGAGATAAGTTTGCAAACGAAGAAGGATGAAGTCGGTTAAACGATTTTCCTTCTATACGCCTTGAACGATAAGTCAGGCTAGGCATTCAAATCAAACGACACATTTCAAGAAGAACAGTTTATAAACATAATGTTAGAGTCATTCTATCAGACATTCCCTATGGGATGAAGAAAGATGATTCACATATATGTAAAACTGTGTTCCAATGAAATCGGTAAGACACGTCGCCATAAAAGCTAAAGAATGATAATGAGTTAAATCATATCATCATGTGGCATTATTTTGCGCATTAAAACGTATTTGGACCAAGAGTACGTTAACTGCTCTTAGAAAATACCTGTTTACATCTTGGGAAAATGGTGCCGTGGTCGAACATGAGACATTACATCACTTGAAGACGAATTTCCAATGCATCGTCAGTTTCAAACAGATGTAGTCTTGATCGAACCGGAGCAGGATTACACTGACAATCAGGTCCCACTTACTTCGAGTGGGAGATTTGAATCGGCAACTCAAGTGAATGACATGGTAAATGATTGGAAACACTTTCATAGTAAATCCAGTGGGAGGAATAAACCCTACCACACAAAATCACTGTTGCTGCAGAGACGAATCAAGTTGAACTTGATAGTAATGTTGCTGAACCACTGGATGAAAATCCAATAATGCCACAACTACCTGTACTACCCATTGTTCCCAATGGGATGATCCGACCAACTTGGTTCCAGGTCCTAGTGATCAAGGAATTCATTTCGGAAGTAAAACCCCGAGACCGAGAGGTCGTCCGAGGAAAGTTGTAGGTCAAGGTTCAAGCACTGCTCTTGTTCCCAGTGGGAGTGATGCTCCGACAAGAAGCATTATTCCGAATGGGAGAAACGTTCAGACTCAAGATGCGGTTAACAAGCCTAGACGAAAGTCAAAGGCATCGAACTTCTCCAGAGAAGTATCCCATCGAGAAGGGTGAAAAACTCACTCTAACAACTGTTGACGAGCATTGGAAAGGCCTCAGGTGGAGAAATGGAGGAAAAGAATAAAAGAGAGAGATCGCCTAAATGAAAACCATTATAGTCTACAGTTGATTTACCTGCTAACCACATGGGCACAAGGATACGTTGAGTCCTGAAAAGGAGACCCACCACTGATGGAAAAGGTCGGGCGGTACAAAACCCAACTTGTTGCGAAAGGACATATCCAACTTCACGGAGTGGACTTTGATGAAACATACTCAACGACTGTGCATAAAACCATGATTAGGGCCATTTATGATCCTGGTCGCAAGTCTCGATTTTGAGCTACACCGAATAAATGTTAAAGACCGCATTTCTCCTCGGAAACCTGGAGAAAGAGATCTACATGGAGCAACCGGAGGATTTCATTACTCCTGGTAACGGACGTAAAGTTTGTAAACTCCAAAGGTCCATTTAAGGTCTTAAGCAGTCGTCTCGGCAATGGTACCGCAGACTCCACGAGGAAATCGTAGGAAATGGATTCGTGAATCTTCACGAGAATCCGTGCATGTATTACAAGACCTCCGGGTCTAAGTATGTCATCTTAACCTTATATGTGGACGACATACTCATTGCCGCAAATGACGTGAGTTTTATGAACGAGTCAAAGTCCTGGTTGGCATCTGTATTTGAGATGAAAGACATGGGAGAGGCCACATACATCTTAGGCATTAAAATTTCTAGAGATCGCGCTACCCGAAAATTATGTCTATCTCAAGAAACTTATATCAACAAACTGTTGAAAATGTTCAGATTACAAGATGCCAAATCATGTTGATACGTCGGTAGTATATGGGTGCGCACTGTCAAAACGTGACGTCCCCAAGAACCTGGCAGAGTGAGAACAGATGAAGGGTGCAGAGTATTTAAGCATGGTCGGTCGTCTCATGTATGCCATTCAATGCACCCGTCCGGACATCTGTTACGTCGTGGGCCTAGTAGCACGATTCCATTCAGGTCCTCGGTATCATCATTTAAAGGATGTAAAATGAATTATTCGTTATCTAAAAGATATTGCCGACTACGCACTATGCTATGAGGGAAGGAAGTTAGAATTGACCGGTTACAGTGACGCCGACCATGGTGGCGATCCGGATGATCGTATGTCCACCACAGGAGAGTCTTTCTCCTTACAAATGCCGCCATTTCATGGACGAGCTAGAAGCAAACCTGTGTCGCGTTGTCTACAATGAAATCGGAATTCGTTGCTCTCTCCAAAAGCGCACAGGAAGCGGTCTGGCTGAAAAGGCTTCTTACTGCACTGTTTGATGTCAAAGACGGGAGCAAACCCGTCGTGGTATACTCTGATAGTCAGACAGCTATTGCGGCAGTTAAGAATCCAAAGTACCATAGTAGGACTAAACACATTGATGTGAAATATTTTTATGCTAAATCTATGGTAGAAGACAATACAATCATTTGACATGTATCTGTGATAACATTTTGATAATTAAAAGTTACATTTTTAATAAATGAGAGAATTGAAATCGAGTTTATGATCCATCGATGTCATAATTTTTGAATACATCAGATTTACTGTCTATAAACTAAGTCGTAGGAGGACGCAGTCATCTGCCAAACTATGTCGAATGTGGGCCTTACCTCGTCACACAGGTACAGTCGTCTTGCGGTGGAGGGAGGTCTCTACCAAGCAAGACTGGCTAAGAATCATGGGGATAAAGCTGATTACGCAAGATGATTATCTAGTTTCGAAGTAACTCGACATGATCTTCGTTTTGCAAATCACCGTGATGAACTCCGTTCGTCATTAAACCACATTCTGGGCCAGATGAAAATCTGCGATAGCATGATTGACATATCCCATTCCTTACAACTTAAAAGTTCAGGTATGCTATCGACGCGTGCTTCATACTACGCGTGCCATGTTCGACCACGGGGTCACAACTCGGTTGTGCTAGATAAGAATCCACTTGATTCTAACGGGCGCAAACTTCTTCACCTCGAGCGTGTAATTGATCCCGGGAGCCTTATGAAGAGGCACCCGATGTATCCTCACGAACTCTGAACTCATATCTAAGGTCAGGCACAATGTTCGCTTTCCGGCGTACGAGCGTAGTGCTGAACATTTGGAAACCGGTTGTGTTTGACTAAGGATATGAGCGATGGGGATGGTCAAGTTCACCTGTAATTCACCGACTCTTGTATTGACTAGGTGGCCACCAACCGAATATTAGTTGAAGGTTGTGAATACTTGTACGGATGCCTTGGAGAAGTGTTCTTATGTGAAAACTAGGCAAATGGAGAATTAACAGTTGACCTAGGATACAGTGCGACATTATATTGTTTATAATTGGTTGATTGAAGAAAGAGAATCAACGTTTCGCGGGCGTTACAATATTCCTAACAGATGAGTAGTATGATGCCCGTCGTGTTCGCCGGTCGAACAGGAAACCTCCTCTGAACTATTCGGAAGCAAGGGCAAGATCGAAGGAGTGAAATGTTGATGCTGATTTGGACAACAATACATTAACAGGCACCCTCCCATTCCGGGGAGTGGGAGCTGTAAGCATATGGTGATGGCCGCCGTAAATGGAAGCCTATTATATGTATATGTTACCTAAGACAATTGGGTAAATGTCACATTAGGACATTGGGCCAGACCCAAATCCCAATTGACATGAGATGCCCAATATTGGGCCTCCCTTATACACCAAGTGGCCGGCCGAATTATGTAGTGGGCAAAGTGGACTTTTGTCCACTTTGCTCCTTCTATATATATGGGGTGTTAGGGGTTTTATTAGGGTTAATCATAATTCCTCCCTTGTGGTGATTTAAGAGAAAACCCTCTCCCCATAACACACATGGTTCGGCCGAATCACTCCCAACACCAAAGGTGTGCCAGTTTGCTTTCGAGCAAACACTCCGGAGATCTGTCCCTGCTAAGAATCGATCAGAGGCTTTGCTGTGGAGACTATACCGCATAGGGCTTCCTTAACAAGAACCTCTACGGGTGCCGTCCCGTGAACCGTGAACTCCCTGCTGCAGGATCTTGGGACTACATATATACTTTGAGGTATGTGAGAATCTTCCGCTACGTAATCGTGATTACTATCATGCACCATGTTTATAGGCTATGCTCTAGCTCTAAATGAAGGAACTCCTCTAGGCTATGCTCTAGCTCTAAATTTTAGAGCCACTAATAACGAAGCGGAATATGAGGCACACATTACGGGATTACGTTTTGCAAGAGAAGTCAAGGTGGAAAATATCAGAGTAAAATGTGATACCCAAATGGTTGTCAACTATGTAAAGGGAAATTATGCCGCTAGATCGGAGAATATGCAAAAGTACCTTCAAGAAATCAATGCATTGGTGGCGAAATTTCACAGCTTTGAAATATAAGCCATCCCAAGAGAACAAAATCAAGAGGTGGGCGCATTAAGTAAATTCACCCTCGTGATTCCTATGGCAAAGGAAGTGTAGTTCGTCGAAATAGTTCTCATCTCTAAGGTTTATCTAGAGAATGTAATGGTGATTGACTCCACCCCTACTTGGATTACTCGGATATTCCAATACTTGTCAAATTGGACGCTTCCTTAAGAGACGATAGAGGCGGTGAGAATTCAACGATTAGCGGTCAAATACATCATTGTTGATGGCTTACTATACAAGAATGGGTATTCCACACACTATCTCATATGCATGGCTCATCCGGAGACGGCTTCAAGAACTCCACGAAGGATATGTGGATTGTCATAAAGGTTCCAAATCAACTATACGAAAGGTCCTAAATCAAGGGTATTATTGGTCGTCTATGAACAAGAAGGCTACTGCCATGGTTCAGGCTTGTTAATCGTGCCAGAAGTATTCGAGAAGAATCACAGCCCCAGCTGCACCTTTAACATCCATTCCTAGTGCTTGGCGATTCGCTCAATGGGGCATCGATTTGATAAGACCGCTCCTTAAATCTAAAGCTATGCGAACATTCATCATCGCTGTTATTTGTTAGGTTATAAGTCTCGGGTCAACGGGCGGTCGACCTAAGCCTTATTCCTCACTGGAGATCTTGCGGATTCGATGCTCTTGAGTCTTGTCCTCCTAACCCGTGTCCTTCTGTCCTTCGCCTTCGCTTCTCTTCTCGCCCTGCAAGAGGGGCAATACCAGGCACGGAGGGGGGGGGGTGGTGCCTGATGTACCCTCTCCGATGCCTAAGTCAGTACGATATTTGTAGAGAGATAAAGCTAGAGAGATGTCAGAGCTAAATTATGCACTTTGCCAAGATGATCAAATGAATGGTGGGAGAGTTGTATTTATAGGCAACGGTGTCATTAAGGTGACTTAATGACATCGTTAACCTTTAAACACAATTAATTATCCTTTAATCACGTAATTAAGACCTTAAGGCACGGAGAATGTTGGCGGAAATAAACCGAGTATGGGAGTCGAAAAATGGTGTCGGGGCCCTTGGGGGGGAGGAAAATCCGACCCCCAAGGGTAGGGGTTGGGTGTGGCCACCCAACCCCTCCCTAGGGGAGATAGGGTTGGCCAACCGATCTCCCCTAGGGGAGTTCGGGTGTGGCCACCCGACCTCACCTAGGTGAGTTTACCTTGGTCCGGATGAGTATTTCGGCCTCGTTCGGACCGTTGGTGTTTCCGCGGGGTGTTTAGGTCGAAGTTTCGATTTACAATCATTAACGGGGTGATCAAAATAAAACGATTCGAAAGTCAACGGGTTCAAATTGGGCGTATATCCATCACATGTCCCCGAGTCAACCAATGGCCTGACCCTTGATTGACTCTATTTTAGGATGGTATGACACGCGCAATTTGAAACCGGGATTTTACCTTTTTTCGGAATACTTACTTACCCATGGATGTGTGTCTCTGACCCTGCCCCCTGTGTTATAAGATGGAGGAATTGCAAACGTCAGAATAGCATGGACACGTGTCCAAGCACGTGTCCGTCTGAGATGGAAATAATAAATCTATCCCCGCCATGGGCGTATACTTGAAAAATATATGCTCGCGTGGGGATGTAATATGAATACAGCTAAACGGGTTCCGGCTTCAATTTCATGCCGGGATAAGTCCAAATGGAGAAAATTTTTAATTTTGGTCTAAAATTTTTCTAAGTATGGGATGCTTAAAAATAAACCCATGGGATGTTAACTTGAGTGGAAATATGCCTAACCATAGTCTAAGGGAGGTAAAGATGATAGTTTTCCTTTAACCCTTAGATCTCTTCTAATTTTAAATGGAGGGTTATGATTATGTCACTTTAAAAAACCCTACACCTTTTCAAATATATAGAGGAGTAAAGAAATTACCTCACTTAGCCACCATTGTCATCTTTTTCCCTTTTCCTCACACTTGGAGACCAAGGGAGGAATTCTTGCACACCAAGGGAGGGGGGCCGGCCAAAATTCTGGTGGGGGACCAGGAATTCCGGCCAGCACGGACACGGCGGCACGGTCCTAAGGCGACGGCAGCAGCTCCCGGCGACAGCTGATCGGGACGACGGCTCAGCCAGCGGCGGCACGGAGGGCGACTGAGACGACGGCGAGAGCTCCTGTGACTTCGACGGACGGCCACGGCGGCGGGGCAGGTGGGAATAGGCACAGCTCGGCTCCGGCGACAACGAAATCGAAGCTCCGGCGGGGGGCTGGTTCCGGTCAACCTCGAAGTTTGATTTCCGGACCCGTTTATCACATCGGGTCGGGTTTTCCAAAGGTCCACTCATTTCCTTCTCGTTACCGTGTAAAATGTTGATACTTGAATTGCCGATATTCGATTGCCGATACTTGATTGAATATGTGATTGCCGTAGATAGCCGCGGATTTGGGGAAAAATTTCTTGACCGGTTGTCCGGAGATAGTTTTTTGTCCGATTGAACTATTCCCGTTTTAAATTTGATGTCGAGGCGCCATTTGTGTGTTGATTTCCGTTGAGGGGCGTAATTGTAATTTTGCCTGGGAACTGATTTTCGATTTGAGCAAAATTGTCCGATTTCATCGTTGGGGTGTCTTTGGCACGTGTTTGTTACCTTTGTCGGATGCCTTTGGATTTTTGTTTGTTGTTTGTCAGATGCCGGGGTATGCTCGGTCTTTCCAGAAGTTTTCTTGTTCTGACATCTGTCATGCCGTGGCAGGTACTGTATTCGTGGTGGTGTCCCCGTACGCAGACTCTGCAAAGGCGTTACATCCTTCGAAGGATGAGTAAGTTTCTCTTTCTTTCTATTCGTCGCATCGCTTTCTTTCCTGCCATTAGCTTAGTGTCGAAATCTGAGCCGGGGTGTTAGTCGGAGCCTGATTCGAGCTTTGGAATTTCTCGCTGCCTTTGATTTAGGTCTTGCTGCTTTGTCGGAGAACTACCTGACTAGGTCTGACTATAACGAGCACGTTACTTTAGGTGATATTTGTCCCTTAGATGAGCCTTTATATCCTTTCCTCCCTTCCTTGGGGAATACCCGCCAGACAGTGACAGAGCCCCCCAGGGGGAAGGTCGTTGTTTACCCTTCCCAGATTCGATTTGGATTGCGGCTGCCTTATTGCGATAATCTTGTAGAATTGAGTATGTTCTTTAGGATCTCCCCTGTGAACCTTGCTCCTAGTGCTATCCGTGTCTGGGTGGGCTTCCGGGTGTTGTGCCACTGGTACTCCTGGAAGTACTCACTGGTCTTGTTCCGATGCTTCTATCGATTCCAGTACCAGAGGAAGGTAGGCTTCGCGAGTTTTGTAACTCGCCATCCGTCCCTCAAAGATTCCCGATTTGCTGACTTTGGGTTGAGCGGGGTCGAGTGGGATACTTCTCTTCGCTTCGTGGCCCGGAGTGATAACTCGGCAAGCCACTGGGCCAAACATTATTTCTTCATTACGGATCGATATGTTACTTGGCCGGTCTTGAATGAGGATCGGTCAGACGGCTGGCCTGCCTTTGGGGAGTTCTCTTCTGCGGATTTAGAGACTATGAAGGCCATCTATGAGAGCAACAGGACCCAGTCATACTGCCCCGTGTCCTTAGTGACCGAGACAGATCTTTATGAGGCAGGGATCAGTTTGACTCCTGACTCCGGGGGTTCGGTATGTTACTTAGTCTTCTCATCTACATTTACTTTCTGCTTTTCCCTTGTAGGTTGGTTTCACGGGAAAACATATAACGTGCAGGCAGCACCGGTCGATCTGAGCAAGAGGAGGGCTCCATCTAGCTCTACTCTGAAGAAGTCCCCTATACTTGGGAAAACTGCTGGGGTCTGGTATACTTCCTTCTCTTTGCCTCTTTATGGTATACTTGTGTTTTTCTTACCTTGTTTTTCTTGCATTGCTAGGGCACTCTCCCCTGGTGACCGAGAGGGTTGTCTCCATAGGCAAGGGCTCTGGACCTTCTAAGTCCAAGTCGCGGAGGTCCGACTCTGAAGCCGGGGCCTCGGCTGTCAAGAGGAAGAAAGCTGCAGATCCTCATCCGCCTGTTGTTCGTCCCCCGACCCTGTCTCGCGACAAAGAGATGGTGGTCGAAGAGGCGCCTTCCCGAGCTGACAAGGGGAAGCGACCTGTTGGTGATGGTGGAGTGGTTACTGGTTCTCCATCCCCTGCCCCCCAGCCGAGGGCACGGTCGTCAGGTTCGATCTTCTCTATGTCACTGATGCTTATATGTTTGTATTTTCCTTAATCTTGCTTTGTTTGTATAGGTGGGCCTCCGGCTTTAAGTCGGAAGGATTTCACGCGCCTTACCGACGAGGATATCGTTGGGTCTGAGTGGACTCCTTTTGCTGGGTTGAAGGAGTTCCACCTTGATAGCGGGTCTTCCTTGCGCACTCCGGAGGTTGGTATCTGTGTGCTTCGCGGTGCCATCCCTCCTGGTGATCGTGCTACTCAGCCTAAGTCTCCTAGGGAGACCCGACGTTTCGTTCAGGGTGTACTATCCCGTTATGTGCCCGTGAGTGGTGTCTCGCTTTCCCCATTTTACTTTCATGTGGTTGCTTTTCCAGTTACTCATCTGTTGTTAAATTTTCAGGGTATGTCTGACATGGTGAACATGTCATCCCTTGTGCTCGAGCTATCCGACGAGAAGAGGGCTCTTGAGGACAGCCAGGTATCCCTGAAGGCGGAGCTTGCCACTGCCACTGAGAAGGCACGCCTGTCCGATCTGAAGATGGAGGAGCTCAGGGACCAAGTGTCCTTACTTGAGACTACCGTAGATAGCTTACGCCGGGAGGCTGAGGTCGCATCTTCACTCCATTATGAGGAGTTGCGGAAACTTGAGGCAAGGTGCCGGGCAGAGGAGAGGACTGTCGCCGTTTCCAAGTACGAGGCTTCCTATGCCTTTACTCCTGACTACAGTGTGCGGCTTACTCAGGAGATGAACCAGTTTGGTGAGTATCTTGTTGACCATATTTTTCGTATTGATCCTCAGTTTCCGGTTGGCGATCTGGGTGATTTTGGACCGTACGCTACTGGTTACATGGCTGTCCTTAGGGGTCAGGCTGCTGTTGCAGACGAGCCTGCCCCTACACAGGTGGATGCTACGCCTGTGGATATTGACACTTCGGACTCTTCCTCCTCTTCCTCTATCTCTGTTGGTGGTTCGGCCTCGGGGGGTCAGGGGGACTCCCCAGAGGGCTCTGGTTGATGTATTGACATCTTTCTATATTTGTATATACGACCATACTCTTTCTCCCCTATGATTGGTTGAGTATCTTTTGGGATTTCTGTAGGATTTTGTGTTGCTTTCCTTTTCGTATTGTGTTGGCAGTGTGGGTCACTTGCCTTTAGATGGGTACTTCGTATGCTTTTGTATGTATTCCTTTGATCATGGACTTTTCCTTTGGTGTGTTTCCTTTACTTATCCTTCTTTTGTGTTTTCCTTCATGCCATACCTGCTATCTCATCAAGAAAAAACATTATGTGTTCTTTATACAACTTTACTTTTCCATTATTTTCTCATGGGATCCTTCTTAGTATGGTGCAATGATCTCTTTTGATACCCTTTAGGTGGTATGTACGGTACTGCTAGACCAAAGATGCGCTCTTGGTGGGCGTTGAAAACTGTTCACGAGATACGCTCCCGTAGGGCACCAGTAGTTAGACCAAAGATACGCTCTTGGTGGGCGTCGAAACTGTTCACGAGATACGCTCTCGGAGGGCACCAGTAGTTAGACCAAAGATACGCTCTTGGTGGGCGTCGAAACTGTTCGCGAGATACGCTCCTGGAGGGCACCAGTAGTTAGACCAAAGATACGCTCTTGGTGGGCGTCGAAACTGTTCGCGAGATACGCTCCCGGAGGGCACCAGTAGTTAGACCAAAGATACGCTCTTGGTGGGCGTCGAAACTGTTCGCGAGATACGCTCCCGGAGGGCGTCGAAACTGTTCGCGAGATACGCTCCCGGAGGGCACCAGTAGTTAGACCAAAGATACGCTCTTGGTGGGCGTCGAATCTGGTAGTTTGAAATCTACCTCAAGATACGCTCTTGGGGGCGTCGAAGATCGTAGTTTTAGAAACTACTCTCAAGATACGCTCTTGGGGGCGTCGAAATTCGTAGTTTTTGGAAACCACTCTCAAGATACGCTCTTGGGTGCGTCGAAGGTCGTAGTATAGAAACTACTCTCAAGATACGCTCTTGGGGGCGTCGAAGGTCGTAGTATGAACACTACTCTCAAGATACGCTCTTGGGGGCGTCGAAGGTCGTAGTGTAAAAACTACTCTCAAGATACGCTCTTGGGGGCGTCGAAGTTCGTAGTGTAAAAACTACTCTCAAGATACGCTCTTGGGGGCGTCGAATCTGTTCGCGGGATAGGCTCCCGGAGGGCACAGGGTTCGTAGTTTTAGAACTACTCTCAAGATACGCTCTTGGTGGCATTGAAGGTGTTGTTGACTTGATGTCATATCTGTGTAAGGATAACTCAATGATTATATCACCATATTCATTGGAAAATACTTTTTTGAGTAACTCCTACTCCCTTAGGAGCATTCATGTTTTTTGTACACATGGGATGCCTTGGGTGGATCAAGACATCCTTTGGAGGAAATTAAAGATAGTTGTAGAGGTGGAGTAACTTCTTGAGTTCTCCTTCTCAAAAGTTGTTTTTGGAAAACTTAGAATGCTTGAACATGCAAAGTGCTAAATATGAAACTAAGGATATGGGTTGGTGAGTTTGTCTGTTGCCACGTACTCCCTTAGTCCTCCATTGTAAATCATTTCCTCCACTTCTATCTTCAGCACCATGCAGTAGTTGGTTTGATGCCCCCAGGTCCCATGGTACTCACACCAACCCTGTGCATCTCTTCCTAGGAAGGCCTTGCCCTTCTCATTGCATGTGGGTAATTCTTCCTTGAGGTACTTCTGAAAAATTTCTTCTATCTTCACTGTAAGGGGTGTGAATTTGAAATTTACACCTCCTTCCAGTGTATCAGTCTCTGTTTCTTTCTCCAGGACTTCCTCCGGTTGCTCCATCTCCTTTGCGAACGCCTTGTCTAGCTTTTCCTTGAGCTCTCTCATCGTGCTTGTCATGACCATCTCATAAAGCGCTCCATATGCTTCAAATGAGTTTGGATGCATGTTTCTAATGAAGGCTCTGACGGCCTCTCTTCTTGTGATGTCCATGTTGGCACCATAACTGAAGAATCTCTCGAAGTAGCTTGACATGGACTCCCTCGGCATTTGCTTGATGTCATCGATGTATCGGAAACCTCTTATGATGGAGTCCCTTGTTCTCTTTCCTTCTACGCTTTCTAGCTGCCAAGGTATGCTTGTTACCTTTACAGCCTTGCTCATATGTCTCTTCTTAGCCATTCCTTGAAAAATTTGCCTGCTCAGGCGGAGTGCAACTCCG
Source organism: Clarkia xantiana subsp. parviflora (assembly GCA_036873135.1). Taxonomy (NCBI): domain Eukaryota; kingdom Viridiplantae; phylum Streptophyta; class Magnoliopsida; order Myrtales; family Onagraceae; genus Clarkia; species Clarkia xantiana. The sequence goes on from JAPTYO010000001.1 coordinate 19,463,606, forward strand.
TTCTTCATCTTTCTTTGCCTTTGTCTCCTCATCACCTTCTTGTTGTCTTGGTTGGCCCCTATCATGACCATTGCCACTGTGTCTGACCTGTGTGATCCACATCTCATGGAGTTGACGTAGCACTGCCTTGCAGTGCGTTGATCACCCAGGACTTCTCCAATTCCATTCTCAGTGATGTAGTTCAATTTCTGGTGAACGGTAGATGGCACGATTTCGTATGGATTTATGGTTGTTCTTCCTAGGATCCCATTGTAGGCTCCCAGGCTTTCAACCACCAAGAAGTTAACGTTCACCTTCAGCTGTGTCCATCCTTGGCCCATGGTCACTGGCAGGGTTATCATTCCCAGGGGGTAACTTGTTGCCCCTGAGAAGCCAACCAGAGGGAAGTTGACTGGTTTGATGTCTGCCTTCGTTTTTCCTATTTCTTCTAGGACCCTTAGGCTTAGGAGGTCTGCCGAGCTACCCCCGTCTACCAGTATTCTCTTTACATCAAAATTATCAATGTCTATTGTGATGACTAAAGCATCGTCATGTGGGAAGACAATGTGGCTCTTGTCCTTCTCCGAGAACTCAATCTTCATCTCCTCTCCTTCTCGTGGTCTCTTTCTCCACCTTGGTACTGAGCTCAGTTTGGATGCGTAAACCTCCCTTGCATTAGCAGTTGGGCCACCTGATGCCACTCCTCCGTGTATCATGTTTATAGTCCCCCTCTTGTTGGGTGGGGGATTATGGTCTACTTTGCCTTTGCCTTTATCCCTGTATGATGGCCCTAACTGTATGTTGTTGCCCCCATGATCCACGAACTGTTTTAGCTCCCCTCTTTGGATGATATTGTTGATGCTTAGCTTCAGGCTAAAGCATTCGTTTGTTTCATGCCCGTATGCTTCATGGTTATCACACCATCTATCCTTGTGAGTCCCCACCATTGGGGCTCTCCATCTTGCAGGGGGTGACCAGAGTTTCTGATTTCGCATCTCTCTTAGAACAACTGCTGGGGTGGCGTTCAATGGTATGAACATGATGACATTTATTTCCCTAGCCTTCAGTGGTTCGCCCATCTGATTTCTTTGCTGAGGCGGACGCCACTCCTGCTGCCTTGTGTGTTGAGGTGCCTGAGGTGGCTTTCCTCTGTTCGGCTTTGCATTGTCTTCCTTAGCTGCTTGGATCTTGGCTTTCTTACTTGCCCTGTGCCTCTCCAGGTCTATATGAGTTTTTACTCTCCCTGCTAACTCCTCTAAGGTGCTTGCTGGTTTCTTGGCCATCTTTTCTGCCAGTGTGGACCCGAAGCGGCCTAGGTTTCTTATGAAGGCTCTTATTATCTCACCCTCAGTGATGTCGCCCTGTATGTCTGCTATGTTCTGGTTAAACCTAGTGTAGTAATCAACCAGAGATTCATCATTTTCTTGCTTTACATCATCGATGGAGCCTGTTCCTTTGAGTAGCTTCCTTTCCCCTAGGTATCTCTGAAGAAATTTCGCCTTTAGCTACGTCCATGAGTGGATGCTCTCAGTAGGTAGGCTAAAGAACCAGTGTGAGGCCACCCCTGATAGGGTGTTTGGAAATAGGAGTGCCTTGTATCTTTCATCAGTAGTTCTCCCGAATAGAGAGGCTTCATGCTGTTGAATATGCTCCAAAGGGTCTCCCTTGCCATTGTTCTTTGCTATCTGTATAGTATGCAGGGAGTCTGGCACTTTGTTCATTTCCAACTCCCTCGTGAAGGGGTGGTTCGTTTTGTCACTCAGACAATGTAAGCCGTTTCTCTTTGACTCATTCATTTTTCTCGCTATCATGGCCTCTATCTCCTCCGGGGTAATCATCACCGGCGTCAGAGTATAGTCTCTCTGATATCCTCCATAGTTATAAGCTGGGCTTACTGGGATCCCCTGTCCGTGTTGGTACGGACTGTAGGCGTATCCCTGATATCCCTGCTGGGGTACTTGGTGGAATTCGTGCCTCCTTGGAGGTCTTGCCTGTCTGTCCGCCCCCAGCTGGGTGTATGCCCTGGCGTCCTGCTGTGTCTGTTGCTGTCTTGGAGGCACAAATTGCTGCCTTCCCTCTGGGGGTGGCTCTTGGTAATTTCTTCTTTGTTCTTCTCGCTGCCCTGCTCGAGGGTGCGAGTGGTGTTCTTCTTCTGGGACTTGTTCTTGATCATGGACTTCTTCTTCTTCATGATGGTGTTGCCTTTCCTGCCTGTTCCTCAGAGTCTCTCTATAGGCTAATAGCTCATCCAACGCGCTCATCAGCCCTGGAGTCACTGTATGTGCTCCCTGTGTGTATGCTGGCCTTGTGTTGGTTGTGTGGGCGCGGTTGTCGTTCCTTTGAGCTGGCATCCCATATGGATATCCTTGAGGTTGCGCCTCATAGTAGTATCCCTGAGGAGGTGCCGTGTATTGGGACGGCACTCCCTGTTGCTCCCCCTCTCTTTGTGGCCTCCTTGCCAATGGAGTTGAGGCTGTGGAAGACTCAGCCCCAGCTGGGCGTGAGGGTCCTCCTTCCTGGTTGTTAGGCTGAGGTGCCTGTGGGGTTACTTGAGGCTCTGGGTGTACGGGCTGTTTCTCTGGGTTAGGCTGCCTTGCTGGAGGTATAGGCTGTCTCCCTCGCCTATTGCCCCCAGGTGGGCGGTGATGCCTAGATGCTAAGCTGTTCGTCATCGCTCTTGTTATTGCCAGGCTTTCTGTTCGAAGCCCACGGACGGCGCCAAGTGTTAGGTTCTAAGTCTCGGGTCAACGGGCGGTCGACCTAAGCCTTATTCCTCACTGGAGATCTTGCGGATTCGATGCTCTTGAGTCTTGTCCTCCTAACCCGTGTCCTTCTGTCCTTCGCCTTCGCTTCTCTTCTCGCCCTGCAAGAGGGGAAATACCAGGCACGGAGGGGGGGGGGGGTGGTGCCTGATGTACCCTCTCCGATGCCTAAGTCAGTACGATATTTGTAGAGAGATAAAGCTAGAGAGATGTCAGAGCTAAATTATGCACTTTGCCAAGATGATCAAATGAATGGTGGGAGAGTTGTATTTATAGGCAACGGTGTCAATAAGGTGACTTAATGACATCGTTAACCTTTAAACACAATTAATTATCCTTTAATCACGTAATTAAGACCTTAAGGCACGTAGAAGGTTGGCGGAAATAAACCGAGTATGGGAGTCGAAAAATGGTGTCGGGGCCCTTGGGGGGGAGGAAAATCCGACCCCCAAGGGTAGGGGTTGGGTGTGGCCACCCAACCCCTCCCTAGGGGAGAACGGGTTGGCTGACCCGATCTCCCCTAGGGGAGGTCGGGTGTGGCCACCCGACCTCACCTAGGTGAGTTTACCTTGGTCCGGATGAGTATTTCGGCCTCGTTCTGACCGTTGGTGTTTCCGCGGGGTGTTTAGGTCGAAGTTTCGATTTACAATCATTAACGGGGTGATCAAAATAAAACGATTCGGAAGTCAACGGGTTCAAATTGGGCGTATATCCATCATTATTGATTACTTCTTCAAGTGGATAGAGGCAAAAGCTTTAGCCAAAACAACTGAATTCCATGTGTTGAAATTCATTAAGTCTCGGATCGTCTCATAGTATGGAGTCTCGAAGGTATTAATAAGTGATAATGGTCCTCAATTCTCGGGATCTTCAATTGCATGGTACTGCGAACAGCTCAACATCAAACATCGATTTGCCTCCATTCGTCATGCACAAACTAACGGACAAGTGAAGTCAGCAAACAAAATCGTCTTTGGTGGTTTGAAGAAAGACTTGATGCATTACGAGGAAATTTGGTGGATGATCTATAGAATGTCTTGTGGCGGTCAAGACTACTCCCAAAAAACCCACAAGTGAGACTCCATTTAGCATGGTGTACGGAACCGAGGTCATGGCTCCGGTAGAAATGGCAGTACCTTCCCACAGAGTCATCCATTTAAAGGAAGACACAAACGAAGAAGCCAGAAACTTAGACTTGGATTTGGTAGAAGAAAGACGCCACCAAGCCGAAGAAACTCAAGCAAGAATGAGAATGGCCATGGCTCGGTATTATAATCACCGGGTCAAGACCCACCAGTTTTTCTTGGGGGAGATGGTATGGCCAAGGAATGAATTTTCATGTCAGAATCAATTGAATAAGTTTTCTCTGAAATGGGAAGGTCCGTACAAGATAGAAGCTATTGGAGATTTAAGATAATCTAAGGTAGACCATTAGCAAGTCGGGACCATTAAAGTCGGGATCACGACATAAAGTAAAAGTCTATGAATATTTAAATCCAAAATGGAAAGATAATGATAAAAGGTCGGCACGTCTCTTTTAAGGATTGATGATATAGAAGGCGACGACTCAGCAGAAGGTGACACCTCTCGACAAAACCCTTATTCTTAAGGAATTGGGAGATGCGACAACTTAGTGCTTGTGAAGAGACCATTCCTCTTAAAGAAAAATGGATATGTGGCGACCTACTAGTCATTACCTCTCTGAAGAAACCTTCCCTCTTAAGGAATGGTGAGGTGGCAAGCAGCTTATGTCGACTATCGCAAACATCTCCTCTTAAGGAACAATGAGGTGGCGACCTACTTGTCACCTGCTTGTACCGACTCAGGAGAAAACCCCCTCAAAAGGGTAGCCGCCATTTAAAGTCGGTAAAACTCTCCCTATAAATACCATCGAGTATTTCCATACATTTACATACACAATTATTATTCTCATTATCCATTACTGACTTAAGCTTCGGAGTGGAATCAGGGGCAAATCCCCACCCCCTTTTCAGGTTAACGCCATATAGCCCTACAAAGGAAACTAAGTACCCCGCGAGGTCGAGATAGACACCTAAGAGAGCTACCAAGGAGACTTCCTGAAATCCATTCCTGAAAGCTTAAGGTCCGGCGATTCTTGATCCAATATTTTACGCCGTCGGTGGGAACAGATCGGAAAGTCATGGCCCCATTGAAGAATCAGACGACAGAAGTGCCAGTTGTGGTGGAAGAGGTATTAATTCCACAATAAGATCCCAATGGCCTTAAACAAACTGGTGGAGAAGAAAGGCGGGAGCCTCTTCTACACAACAACAACACCAGTGAGGAGCATCCTCATTCTGAACCTCTTACAAACCCGTAAGGACTAAAGAAAGCCCATGTTACTGTCCCACCAGAAGCAATGACAACATTCATGGCGTTTTAGAATCAAACTCAGGCAGGAACCACCCCAGTCACCAAGAATCCTGCATTAGAAGCCTCTCAGCTGGAAGAAGAGGCTTCAAGCATGAAAACAACTGGGACGAAACATCCCGACCAAAGAGAAACAAAAAAAAAAAAAATGATCGACACTCCAGCCAAAGAAACAGCATTGTTTACGCTGGGGGAACGTTGAAGAATTGTTGGAAAAGAGAAGAAAAAGTGTTGGCGGCATGTTAGCCATCAGAGACTACACTTCTCATCCTTTTTTCCAAAAGACTGCTCGATACCCGAGTGCCGTCCAAGTCTTCGCAAGAAAAATCGATGAATACATGGGAGAAGAAGATTCAATACGACATATAAACGCCCATAATTATTCCTTACTAGGAAGAAGGGCGACGACGGATCATTATGCGACACTATTCCCGACTACACTCAAAGAAGAAGCCTCAACATGGTTCTATGGACTTCCCGACAACTCCATAGAATCATGGGAAGAATTGAAGGCTAAATTCATAGGGGGATACATAGGTCAGCGACAACGCCTTAAGAATATGGACTTCCTGGATAAAATCGAGCAAGGTCTAGATGAGACTTTGGCCAGTTATTATACCACATATCAAACGGTATTGAATACGGCAGTGATGACGAACTTATTAGAGCATTTTGGAGAGGCCTAATGTTGCAAAGTCAAGCTTTGAAGGACAACAAGTTCATGAAGCCTGTCAGAAAAATCGATCCCTCGCCACTTGAGTGAAGAGGTATATCGATCTAGAAAGATCAAACGAGAAGTCTCTTTCAGAAGTAGTGAATCACATAATCCCGCCCAAGAAAGAAGAGCACCCTCACTCTCGACTTCAGAAAAAAGATGACAGAAAGGATGGAAGTTTCTGACAAAATCCTCGGCGAGATCAGAATCCTTACTTGGCATGACTCACTCCCTTTATACATAACATTTCTGTGGTGTTACGGGTGATGGAAAAACTAAACATTGACGACCCCCCTCCAGTGAGGAAAAGCCCCAATGGGCAACATGTGAACCACTACGGTCGATATCACCGTGTTAAATGTCACGACACGGATGATTGTGTCGCTCTAAAGCAAGATATTGATGCCCTTATTTAAAGGGGCAAGTTACAAAATTCATGGAAAGGCCCCTCCCAAGGCACCAAAAAACGAAGCTGGAGCCCTAGAAGGCAGTGTCGCTCTACCTCGCCTAACAACCCAGCTTCTATTCAAAGGGGGACTGTAAATGTCATTGCATGAGGATTTGCGTCGGGAGGAGAAATAAGTGCCGCTCGAGAGGTTTACGCCACACAGATATCTATGACATCCATTCTAAGAAAGAGGCCTCGAGATCCCGACCATATAGTTATCAGTTTCACCACAGATGACCTCATGATGGTAACTCATCCTCATGAAGACGCCTTAGTCATCACAACGACAATGGAGAGTATAAAGTTAAAAGAGTCCTCATAGATGGCGGGAGCTTGACATACATCCTATTCTATGAAGCATTCCTTCACCTTGGGCTCACCAAGAAGGATTTGAAAAAAAAGTTGATTTCCCCTTAGTCGGTTTTGTAGGAAGAACCACCTATCCTATGGGTGCCATCCGGTTACCAGTAATACTAGGAAAGGAAAAGAAGTCTCTATAGATTGACATACTTTTCGTGGCCATCGACACTGCCTCTGCTTATAACACCATCACTGGAAGAACCACCCTCAATCCATAACATATTGCCTCCTCGAATGCTCATTAAGTCATGAAGTTCCCCACGCCACATGGGATTGGAGAATTCATAGGAGATCAAACTACGTCTCGACGCTGTTACATCAGCTCAATGCGACGTCGAAACTTAAGAGAAGTCATCGAGACAACACCAAATTAAATATTATTATATTTATGTAGCTAATGTTTTAAGTTGTGATTTTGATGTGATACTCAGGATTTTTAATATATGTAGCCCCCTGAGGCCTTTTCATACAAACATCCGAGTCCACTACTAATTAAAGTGTCGACATTGAATTCGTTAGCAAAATTGATTGTCGACAAAATGAACCCAAGATGGTCATAATACCTAGGTTCGTCGAAAATTTGAAAGAAGAAAGGCGTCGACATTGAAGTCCTAAACATAATCAATTGTCGACACAATAAACCCAAGATGATCGTAAATCCTAGGTTCGTCGACAATTCTAAAGAAATTTGGAATCGAAGACAACAAGTCCTAACACGAATCGATTGTCGACACAATGAACTCAAGATTGTCATAATACTTAAGTTCCTAGATAATTCGAAAGAAATTAGGCATCCTAAACAAAAAGTCCTAAACAAAATCGATTTTCGACACAATGAACCCAAGATGGTCATAATACCTAGGTTTGTCGACAATTCGAAAGAAATTAGGCATCGAGACAACAAGTCCTACACAGAATCGATTGTCGACACAATGAACCCAGGATGGTCATAATACTTAGGTTCGTCGACGATTCGAAAAAGAAGTTAGGCATCAAATATGATTCCACAAAGGATCAACTGGCAACACAATAAAGCCTAAACAGTGTGTACAGTCGTTAGCCTTATAAGCTAAAATTATTCTAAAACTTAACGCTTGGCGGTGACATGAAAGGAGGATATATGTCTTTGAAAGACTTGATAGAATTGTTGTCTTGATATAGCTGAAGAAGATCTTATATTTCAAAATAGCTAAAAAGCGACGACTCCAAGATTGTTAGGCAACAACTCAATAACCCCAAAAAAGAGAAGTGGAGATACAAAAAAGGCAAGTTATCAAAAGAGAATTCATTTAATGAAACTATAATTTACAATAGAATCGAACAACTCAAAGATAAATATTCAAGCCTAAGAATCCCCTCTAGAATCATCTCCCTTCTTCACGACTGCATCCATATTGTTGAAGTAGATCCACTTGAAAAAGGGGAAGGCGGGTTGGTAAGCTTTAAGGCATTCCACAACATCAACAAAGGACGCGAAAAGCAGGTCGCAAGTAGTTACCGATGTGTCCTCCTGATATCAGGACTAGCCTTGTAATCAGCAACGGGCTTCCCCTATGCGACTTTGAGATCATTCACCTCAGCCTTCGAAGCCTCAACTTCCCACGAAGAATGGTAGTCTCGATTTGAAGACAGTCCTTCTCTTTGCTCAGCTTTTCTTGAAGTTGGCGGAGTCCCCGTTGAGAGTAAAAGAAGTCTTCAAAGATTCACTACATTTTTTAAGATCTCTTCTCATAGTAATAGAAACCTAGGTTAACCGGCCGAGGTCGTTCTTCAAATAAAGGACCTATTCTTGAAGTCGTTGTTTCTCTCCCCCACTCGCTTCTGCCTGATCATGAAGCCTCTTCTTGGTCGAATTCAGTTCTCCTAGATGGTCGATCATTAGTTGAGAAAACTGAAGGGAATCTCGAGAAGCCTATCAAGAAGAAATCAGTTAAAATCAAGATGAATCCAAAAGATGACAGGTCAGAAGCAAGGAAAAATTAAACTATACCTCGACTTGCTTTTGGAGAAAGACACGAGTCGACGCCTCCACCTCACTAGCTTCTGTTTTCAAGCGGCAACGATCTTGAGGAGGAATAGAAGCATTCAACAATTGAAGAGCTAAGACACAGTTAGCTATAGAATGGCCCTCCTTGAGTGGGTACCCTTCTAAAGAAGCCATGGGATTTCAGTCGGCATCCCCCCTGGAGCTACCAGATGTGTTTAAAAGCATCTTCCAGTTAAAGGATGGATCTTCATAGTGTAAGCCAGTTAACATCGATGTCTTAGACGGTTCAGGCACATCTTGGCCCCTGGAGGTACCACCTACGAGGAAAATGGAAAATAGGAAAAAAAAAGCTTACCCACAAAAGTAAACAAAGGAATGAGAATATTGATACCTGGAGCACAGAAAGGGCTCGGAGTCTTGTCAAAAGGAACATCAGAAGGATTGGCAGAGGATTAAGTCTTTTTCTAGGATGGCTCAGAAGGCGGGGGGTCACCTCTCCTGGTGGGATAAAACAATTAGTTCAAACGTCTTCCAGATAAAATCCAAGGCCAAAGAAAATAACGAGAGGCATCGACAACACATAGGAATAAGGGACCAAGAACACCAATACAATCTCCCTATAAATACTCTTGAGTATTTCCATACATTTACATACACACAATTATTATTCTCACAATTCGTTACTGATTTAAGCTTTGGAGTGGAATCAGGGGCAAATCCCCACCCCCTTTCCAGGTTAACGCCATAGATCCCTACAAATGAAACTAAGTTCTCGCGAGGTCGAGATAGACACCTAAGAGAGCTACCAATGCGACTTCCTGAAATCCTTTCCCGAAATCTAAAGGCATGGCGATTCTTGATCCAACATTAGCTATCCTAGCAGTGAATGCTCATAAATTGTAGGATTCTAAATGGAAGATATCCATTTAGTAGTGAACATTTTCAAAAAATTTATGCATGAATATATGATAATAATCTTCATAATAATGTATGAAATGGACGTTGGGTCATAATTTCAATAAAATTGCAGCATGCATGTTTGATTATATTGTTAAAGATAGTAATTCTCTCTTCACATAAAAAGGTGATAACCCAAAAAGGGGATCACCCATAAACTACCCCGGGTGATATTATCGTATCAAAGGGTAGGTGAACGAACCTTAATTCACATAAAAATGTTATAACAAAAAAAAGAGGATCACCCATAAATATCTCAAGTGGAAATATCGTATCAAAGGGTAGTAAGACGAACCACCATTCACATAAAATGTGATTACCCAAAAATGGGGATCACCCAAAAATGACGAACTACCCTTCACATAAAAAGGTGATAACTCAAAAAGGCGGATCACCCATAAATTAGTCCAAGTGCGAATATCGTATCCAAGGGTAGATGGACTAAATCACCCTTCACATAAAATGTGATAACTCAAAAAGGGGAACACCCATAAATTAACCCAAATGGAAGTATCGTATCAAACGAAGGGTAGTAGGACTAACCACCCTCCAGGAGAAGGTGTTCATCTAAAGAAGATGTCACCCATAAATTACTTTAAGTGCGAATATCGTATCAAGTGAAAGTATAGGTGGATGAAACATTCCATAAGAAAAAGTGTTCTCTTGAACAAATACCACTTATAAGGTACTCAAAAATAGTAACACATGGATATGTTATAAGGTTTCGAAAGGATTCCAACCTTCATAAAAGCGTTCAGCTCTGCATGAGGAATCCTCCTTCTCGAAAAAGCCCTAGAAATCAAAGCGACGTCCGAAAAGCCTAGGGAATCTTTGTCCGAGGCAGGTTCACAACTCAACGAATCTCGGACAGCTTCTTTGGCTTCCTTCACATTGGTGACCCAAGAGTCCTCATTCGTATCTTTCGGACATCATTAAGTATTTCGCCTTGTCCCTAGACACTTGGATTTATTCTTAGAAGATACTATGCCTTTTCTCTTATCTAAGGCAATAATAACCTTCTCTTTTGAGCCTGCAAGAAAGATGAGAAATCATAAGACGAAATGGCACGTAAACTGTGATGTATTAAAATTCTTCAAGTAAGAAATAAAGAAGAAACACCTTGGCTGTCATTAAGAGGCTTGAGAGTAGGAACCTCAGGCCTCGAGGAGGGACGTTTCACCGAATTTTAACAAGAGGAAAATCCGCGAGCAGGTATTAACGAAGGCTTCGAAGAATAAATAGATGGCACTTCAGAATCCTTGAGTACCTCTGATTTCCATTCTTACTTTTATGAAAGCATCAACAAGCCTCCCTACAAAATAAGTTGTAAGAATTAGAGTAATTAGATTCGTACCAAGGTATTGGGCACGGGAGGCCGAATTCCAACTTTAGCTAGAGAGGCTTCCTCAATTAACATGGAGTCATAAGAGATAAAATTTGTGGAACTTTGGTATTGATGTATGAGGAATAAAACATCTACCTCCTTAGTGTTCAAGGATGAATAAATTGGAATAGGGGGGGGGGGGGTACCCCTCCATCTTCAAACATAAAATAACATTTATGAAGACTTCGAATTATCAATTTTGTGCTTAAGTATGAGGGGACGGCCGAAAAACCATTAGAACTTGGGATCTTTCTCTCGAAAGTTAAACTTATAAAAAAAAACTTAGAAACCAGGTAGTGAGTGTTCCCATATCACTTTGACAATCTGGGAAAATTAATAAAATAGTCGGAATATAAGTAACGAATACGTTCATGAGTGGATATCACAAAGAATGCGGAAGCTGACCCACATCCTAATGGCATGATGAGTTAATTGAATGGGAGCTACTCTCCTATAATGACACGCCTCTAATAATTCAGAGCAGTAAGGAAAACGAAGACCAACATGGACTTGAGTCAACAAGACAATTGATTCCCCTTCCTCGGGTGGAGTGGCAGGATGGATCTCATTCTTGGGACGTTTGAGTCCGAAGGGATCATGAGTTTGAAGCGTGTTTTTAGTATTTAAAAGCTTAATGACTTTATGGTAGTTCACTGGGATGAATTTAATTGACTTTAAGCCGGACGGAACAAAAAAATATCTAAGAGAAGAAGAGTTGCTCATGATCTTACTACGAGTAAGATTATCAAGGTCTAAGTGAAATACGCGTTGCTTCCTCCAGCCACGAAATAAGAGTAGCCCAACCGTTTCAACCACAAAACGTAATCAAGCTTTGGATACGATCCAACGAACTCGTGCTCTACCTATAAAATGAAATATTGGATACTAGAATGAAAAGTCGACTCATACGAACAGTCATGTGGTTACAACACCCATTCATTTCAGGCAAGGTATATGCTAAATATTAAAAGCCTTAGTTGATGATGTGCTATCTACGTTCTTACTAATAGCCTAAGAGAATTAGGAAACATATAAGCATTCATCTATGAATTATTCCGACAACCAAATGGGTTAGTCACTTATAGAGGTAATATCATGCTATATACCTAATCCATGGCAACAACCACACAATTCAAATGTAATTCAAAATTAAGGCATAAGATAAGTAAATGGTTGAAACTACCTTACTCCGGATGAATTTCTGGAACCACAGCTAAGTCCCACCATCCGATATAGATCTGACGGCCCTCCAAGCATCCGACCTCTAAGAAGCCTACCTCCAAGCAGCCGACCTCTGTAGTCAATCAACCCCCGCAGCCGGCCAACCTCCACTAGATGACCTTGTAGGTGGCTCCGTGACCGGTCTGTTGGATTACGGGGCTAAATACTACAGAAACTTAAATACGGTACGTGCTAGTAATCAAGATTACGCAGCGGAAGATGTGCACATACCTTAATCGCTTTCCGTAGTCCCAAGATCTGGCTGATGGAGTTATCGATCCACCGGACAGAACCCGTAGAGTTTCTTGTTAAGGAAGCCCTATGCGGTATAGTCTCCACATCAAAGCCTCTGATCGATTCTTGGCAGGGACAAATCTTCAGAGTGTTTTCTCAAAGAAAATTGGCACACCCTTGATGAGTATGTGGTTCGGCCGAAACTAGGAGTGTTTAGGGAGGATGGTTTTCTTTTAAATTACCACAAATGAGGAATTAGGATTCAACATAATAAAACCCCTAAAACTCTCTATTTATAGGAGGAGCAAAGTGGACAAAAGTCCACTTTGCCCACTCACTATATTTCGGCCGGCCTAGTGTATAAGGGAGGCCCAATTTTGACGACTCAGTTTATAGACCGTAAAATCCGATGTAATCAAACATTATGACGTCGATGAATCATAAACTCGATTTGGAAATCTCTCATTTATTAAAAATGTAACTTTCAATTATCAAAATGTTATCACAGATACATGGCCACTTATAAAGCCTACGCAATCGAAGCAGTTTAACGTGCTTTTCAAATGTCTCAGTGTAATGGTTTAGTTAATGAGTCCGCTACCATGTCGTCAGTGGGCAAGTATTCTAAAGTGATTATATTGTCTTCTACCATGGATTTAGCATAATTATATTTCACATCAATGTGTTTAGTCCTACTATGGTACTTTATATTCTTAACTGCCGCAATAGCTGCCTTACTTTCAGAGTATACCTTCACAGGCTTACTCCCGGCATCGTCATCAAGCAGTGCAGTAAGAAACCTTTTCAGCCAGACTGCTTCCTGCGCATTTTTGGAGAGAGCAACGAATTCCGATTCCATCGTAGACAGCGCGACACTTGATTGCTTATTGCTCGTCCATGATATGGCGACATTAGCAAGGAGAAAGACTCCTCCTGTGGTGGACTTACGATCGTCTGGATTGCCACCATGGTCGGCGTCACTGAACCGGTCAATTCTAATTTCCAGCCATCATAGCACAGTACGTAGTCGGCAGTACCTTTCAGAATAAAGTATGATCCGTTTTACAGCCTTTAAATGTTGATAGCCAGGGTCTGATTGGAATCTTGCTACTAGTCCCACATCGTAACAGATGTCCGGATGTGTGCAAAACATGGCGTACTTAAGACTTACGACCATGCTTAAATACTATGCACTCCTCATCTGCTCACGCTCGTGCTGGTTCTTCGGGCCGTCAAATTTTGATAACGCGCACCCGAATACTACCGGCGTCTCCACAGGTTTAGCATCTTGTAATCTGAACCTTTTAAACAGTTTGTTGATATAGGCTTCCTGAGATAGACATAATCTCCGGGCGGCATGATCTCTAGCAATTTTAATGCCCAAGATGTACGTAGCCTTTCCCATGTCTTTCATCTTGAATACAGATGCCAACCAAGACTTTGATTCATTCATGAAACTCACATCGTTCGCATCAATGAGTATGTCATCCACGTATAAGGTTAAGATGACGTACTTAGACTCAGAGGTATTTGTATACACGCATGGATCCTCGTGGAGGTTCACAAATTCGTTTCCAACGATTTCCTCATGGAAACTGCGGTACCATTTCCGAGACGATTGTTTAAGACCGTAAATGGATCTTTGGAGTTTACAAACTTTTTGTTCGTTACCAGGAGTAATGAAACCCTCCGGTTGCTCAATATAGATCTCTTCCTCCAGGTTTCCGTGGAGGAATGCGGTCTTAACATCCATTTGGTGCAGCTCTAGATTAGGATGGCCCGGACTGTGATGTAACCCACAATCGGTGAGTATGTTTCATCAAAGTCCACTCCGTGAAGCTGGGTATATTCTTTAGCAACTAGTCGGGCTTTGTATCGCTCGACATTTCCATCAGCAGTGAGTTTCAGTTTCAGAACCCATTTAGCCCCTATGGCTATGCGTTTAGCAGGTAAATCAACTAAAGACCATACCGAATTGGCTCTCATTGAGGCGATCTCTTCCTACATTGCTTTCCTCCATTCCTTCGCTTGAGGTCCTTTCAACGCTTGTTGAACCGTTACCGGTGTGTCAACAGAAGTTAGGGTGAAAATTTCACCCTTCTCGATGGGATACTTCTTGGGAGAAGTTCGATGCCTTTGACTTCGTCTAGGCTCGGTAATCCCATCTTGAGTCTGAACGTTGCTCCCACTCGGAATAATGCTTCTTATCGGAGCATCACTCCCACTGAGAACAAGGGCAGTGCTAGAACCTTGACCTACAACTTTTCTTGGACGACCTCTCGGTCTCGGGATTTTACCTCCGAGATGAATTCCTTTATCACTAGGATCTGGAACCAAGTTGGTTGATTCACTCCCACAGGGAACAATGGGTAATTGTGGTATTATTGGATTTTCATTCAGCGGTCCGGCTACATGATTATCAGGTTCAACTTGATTCGCACTTGCAACAACAGTGATTTGTGTGGCAGGATTGTCTCCTCCCACTGGATTTACTATAAAAATGTCTCCATCTTTATTTACCATGTCATTCACTGGCGTTGCTGCCTCAAATCTCCCACTCGAAGTAAGTGGGACCTGGGTATCATTGTCATCCTGCTCAATTTCGATCAAGATTTCGTCTGTTTTGATTTCACCAAGCGCTGGAAATTCGTCCTCAAGGAATGTAACGTCTCTGGACTCATGTTCGACCACACCACCATTTTCTTGAGCTGACACAAATACATAACCCTTAGAGTTCTCTGAATACCTTATGAAGATACTCTTTAGTCCTCTGGGTCCCAGCTTGCCAAAACGGCTATTAGTTGTATGTGTATAGGCCACGCAACCCCAAGGTCGCAACCTAGTAAGGTCTAACTCTCTACCAGACCATAGCTCATATGGTGTCGTGTCTACCGCTTTTGACGGAACAAGGTTCACAGTATGAGTGGCAGTCAATAACGCGTCTCCCCAAAAGGAGAATGGTAGTTTTCCATGTGACATCATAGTTCTGACCATGTCCAAGAGTGTTCGATTACGACGTTCAGCCACACCATTTTGTTGCGGTGTGTTCGGGATCGTCGTTTGACGGGTAATCCCCCTTTCTTTGCACAACTTATCAAACTCATTAGAGAGATATTCTCCACCTCTCTCAGTGCGTAGAGTTTTCACCTTTCGCTCCTGTTGATTCTCTACGAGCTTTAGAAAACTTATAAAGCAATCTATAGCCTCGAATTTGCGAGTAATCAAATGAGTAAATCCACAACGGGTAAAGTCGTCAATGAAAGTTACGAAGTATCGTTTACTACCCCTAGATGTTAAGTTCATTGGTCCACATATGTCGGAATGAATTAGCTGCAATGGGTACTCGGCTCGTTGTGCTTCACCAAATGGTTTGTGGGTGGACTTTCCAGCTAGAGAGTCATGGCAAGTGTGTTTAACCACATTGATTGTTCCGGGTAGAACTCCTCGTCGAGCTAACGATTGAACCCTATCATAGCTTATATGTCCGAGCCTCGCATGCCATCCAGCCGCGTCAGTTTCTGCTTCCCTGGAGGATATTGCATACATTCTATTCGAATTTATACTACCATTCAAATCCATGATAATCATACCATTAGAGGAAAATGCACGTCCATATAAGACGTTGCCTTTATTTATTCGAACAAGGGTCTTCACAAATGATAAAACAGAGTTATTATTCATAAGACCGGAAACAGAAACAACATTTCTACGGATTCTTGGAGCAAAAAGGACATTTTCAAGAAGTATGGTCCTGCCATTGCTCATAGACAAACCATTGCTCATAGACAACTTGCAGTTCCCTACTCCTATGACTTCAACTTGTGAGTTGTCGCTGTTAGATATCTGTCCAATTCGGGTTCGTGTTTACATTTCAGGCCTCGCAAAATACTCCAAAACCCGTAAAAGAATTTTTTTCTGCGGACACCCAAGTCCAAAAACGGTCCGGAATACGCGCAGTACCCGGACCGGGGGACTTCCGGATTGCCTTCCGGACCCGGCCCGGATTGCTAAAACAATCTGGAGGTCCGAATTACCGATGTTCTCCGTGCTCATTCCGATTATTTTTGCCAATTGCGAGAAGTCGGTGCACGCATAGTCCACCTTGATGACGGTATACGTTTTCCTTCATACCGACATCAAGCCGTTCAAAACTAGGCATGATCCTTAGGTACCCTATATATAGGGGCCTAGGTCTCTCATTTTATTCAACTCCCTCATTTTGGACTTTGGATGCTCTGACTTCTCTCTAAAAAGGCTTTCTCTCTCTAGAAATTCTGACATAAACGTCGGAGAGGACCCAACCAGCATTCCCCCCCCTCTCCCACGCTGGTTACTGCCCCTCATGCAGGATCCGAAGTTCGAGAGTTCGAGGTCGAGAACTTGAAGATTAGTTCGAGGATCGTGTTTCAAGGATCGCGGCGTACCCGTCCTTGTACACACATCCGGAGCCCGTTCGTGGAAAAGAAGCCCGAAGGTACCCAAGTGGAAGCAGACTTAACATTTGGCGCCCTCAGCGTGATTCGAACAAAAAGTCGTGCCATACCGCAAGCTATGACAGGAAGACAAACGAAGAAGGCGAGTGCAAGCAAGCCGAAGCCGACAAGAAACCAATCAGGACCTTCTCACATTCCAGACGCAGAGTCTACTGCCTCATCCGTGCCAACCGCAAACGTGCCTTCCGCACAGCACGGTCCCGAAGTTCAGAATAATGCATTAGCACACGAGTTTGAGCAAAGGACGGGGATCTATGAAGAATTCCCATACGGGATGCCAGCCAACAAACAGAAGCAGGCAACAAGTCAGTAGGATCATTTGCACGTGCATAAAGACATATTCGTTGCATCCTCCATGCCAACAAGCAGTGTGCCTTCCGCAGAGCATGGCCTTAAAGTCCAAAACACAGCATACACTGCATCCCATCCGGAAAAGATGGCTAACGTACATATGATCCATGGAGACTTTGATGTTGAAAGCGAGAAGTCATACGAGCAAGAAGTGTACGTTGCAAAGACAATGCACAATTCCCATGATACCAACATGGAGTATGTCGACATAAAGGATGCCGCCTTTGAAGATGTCATTGGTTTTTCATCAAAGGATAAAGAGCACATTGCGTACCACGACGCCTTGGTCATAACCACGCAGAAGCCGACAAGAAGTCGACTTGGATTCTCCCACATGCCTGTTGCCACATCCAATGCTTCCTTCATGCTGAAAAGAAGTGCATCTTTTGCACAGTACGACCATGGAGTCCTTCAACATAAAGGTGTCAACTCGCCACCACCTGTCACTCCTACCATGATGACCGCGCTCGAAGAGCTGCTTGCATTCCGAAAGATGTTAAGGAACCAAGGATATGCCCCGCCACAACCACTTCTGCCGCCAATCAACGGACAAGTCGAGGAGACAAGAACAAAGTCCCGAGTCACAAGTCATCAAGATACACCGCACCAAAGAATATGGGGAAATACACGGAAAGTACCTTCCAGTACCAACAACCAAGGCAAGGAGCTGCACGCTCATACAACCCATATGTGATAGCATAACACCAAGAAGGGGCATGGAAACAACCTCCAACCTCCCGCTCAAAAATACACAAGGAAGGTTCTTCCACAAGGACAAGCCAAGACGATGTTGACATCCGTCACAAGGAGGGACGGAAAAAACCTGTTAATGACGATGATGTCCCAATCACGGGACTTACAACAAGAACCTTGAAGGCAATAATTGAGGAAAATATAGACGCTTCCTGGGAAAAGAGACAGCCGCAACAAAAGAGGCCATTCCAGTCAGACGACCATGGGCTCAAAAAGACCAATCTCGCCAAATGTGTTCCATTGAACACACCGCTGTCCGTCATCTTGAAAGAAATAAAGAAGACCAAGCTGTGGAAAAAGCCCTCTAATTTCCGCAAGGGCCCATTGGGAAAAGATGAAAGCAAATGGTGTGAAAATCACGAAGTGTATGGCCACGAGACGGAAAGCTGTGTTGGATTAAGGTTTCACATAAACAGCTTAATCTTAAAAGGAGAAATGAAGAAGTATGTCGACCAAGGCAATAAGCATCCAAAGAAGTCTCATGTGGAGTCTTCAGGAAAAGGCAAAGGAAAAGAAAGGGCAAATGATAATCCACCTATCGCCAAACGCCGGAAAAACAACGTCACTCATGGAACCAATTATGACGACTTATACAATCCTTGGAGCACGATGGTGGAGGAAACAAATTTCAAACTCCCGGAAAACAAACTTCCCCGTCCACTTGAGCCAATGACTGCCTTCCTTGACAAGAACGTTGAAGAATGGTACAAGCACCATAAAACTGGGGGGCATGACACCAACATTTGTTCATCCCTAGAGGAGGATATTGAAGAGCTCAACACGCTAGATGCACTGAGGAACTATGTGGCACGTGGCAGAATCAACTTGCCGACAAATCACCTATGAAGACGTCAAACACATCATCAATCACTTTATCTCCATTTTCGCATATCTACTTTAAGTCTTCTTAGATTAAGTACAACTTGTGTTTATTAGCCTTAGCACTTTTCAAAAGGAGCGATCAGTAGACGCCTTCCTGTAATTCGTTGTACGAACTCCAAATATCTAATGAAGGTTAAATCTACTTTCGTAGGTACATTACTATATCATGCATACTACCTTGGAATAACGCCAAGTAACAACTACGCACATGTTAATTGCGTCAACAACACAAGCTATCGCACTAGGAATAACAAACGGCTTAGGCCATATAACATCCCCCATGCAACGGAGCCTCAAGCATTCTATACGCACAAGACTAAAAAACGCATTGCAATAATAAACAAGATGGGGGCATCACCCAAGTGACAACGCCATCAACATTGTGGAAGATAAGAATTCAGGATACGCTCCTATGTTATACGCATGCCTGTGCCAAACCCATCACAAGAAAAGAGTTAGAGAATTATTTCCAACATCCAACAAGTTTACCCTTGTCAAGAACACAAGAAGGAACGTACCACTCAAAACGTATGCCGACAGCGAAACCTAATCTTCGGCCAAAACAAAGGAGAAGATGAGGATTCCACCAGTATAACATCTCCCAACCATGTGCACAATCGTCGTACAGGCACAACCTCGGGAAGAGTCACAAGTATATGAAGAATCACATCAAATAAACCCAGGCCCCTTGAAAGTGAACACATGAAGCATACATCGCAAAACCAGCACATTAAATCGCAACACCATGCAATGCGCAATAGGAAAAGGAGAGCAACAACTCCAAGTCGGCGTTCCGTTCGTGGTCGTAGAAAAGCTTGACGCATATAAAGGAATCTCAGGGTATACAACCATGAACAAAGTGGGGTATGATAGCATCAACATCACACCAAAAGATCAAGTTTCCAACAAAGGCAGGAATTGGCGAAATAAAGGGAGATCAGCAGCTATCAAAAGACTGCTACAAGGTTGCACTCCAACATAATGTCAAGACAAACAATAGCGGAATTCCCGTCATTGGTGAAAACCCAAGGGTAGATTATGCACGTCCTGCTCTTGTTGAAGCATTACAAGAAATAAAGATAGACGAGCCAGAAAGGATGGTCCGAGTAGGCGCAACACTGTCAGAAGATGAAATAATAGAAACCATCAGGAAACAGCGGTACGAATGCCAAGCGACTTGGGGGCACCAAGCTGACAAGTGCTCGGCATTCCACCGAAGTGAAGAAACGAATAATTGCAAGAACATGCGGTACCATTCTTCTAAGAAGGAAACACCAAGCAATGATCATATATAGGCATGTACATCATGCTAAGGAGGCATCAACGCTTATCAACTAGAGGACGCATACAATGATGCATAGTCGCTGTTCATACATACATATTCACAATCACACATAGTGGGTGATACTTGGAAAAGCTCCGCTCCCGACATATGCGCACCTGTCACGATCCGCACCTATCGCGTCCGCACTTAGGGAAGTTTCCTGCACAAACAAGGAGTCCTCGTATCAGACTCCTTTACTTTATCTATTATATGCATTACTAAAAAGAAAATTTCATAACTCCATATTTTTGCAAACTTATAAACATTGCAACTATCTGACAAAGAGCAGCTATGTTCGTAGGTACATGCTACACTATGATTACTACATGGGAATTATGCCAAGTAGTAACCTATGCACATAATATCTACTTCAACAATACAAGCTAAGCATTATGTTCAAGGAGGAATTTATGGCATACAACGCCAACATATCTATTATCTACACCAACATGGAGTTTATTTCTCCATCCATAACAGCGGCTATATCAAGAAGATGTCGGCAACACAAAGCCATCACGCTATGTGCACAGTCAACTTATATGTGGCGATGACAACTTGCGGGTTATCTACAAAAAGGGACTTATAAAATTCTCTACTCAAAGTGACGACTATTCCAAAGGCGTCAACAGCAAGCAATATCTTGGATAAACACCAAGATTTACTATCAAAAGTAGCATGTTGTGGTATCCTCTTTGTAAGGGCAAACCCCATGTTTACTTCTAAAAAATGGCATGCTGCGAAATGCTCTTAGAAGCAAATCCTCATGTTCATAGCCATTCCCTGCATACAAACCAGGATGCGGCACTTAGGTGGGACTGATCACCCCATCGTGGCGGAAGTCCTCTTATTAGACGACAACCCCACACACTAAAAGTATGCATACTCTCTTAAGGGTTCATACACCATGAAGACTTAGGCCTGAAAAAGGATAGCTTCATGTTATACGCTTTTTAAAGCAAACCTTGTACAAAACTCATCAAACTTACAAGTTGAGTCTTGTATAACGTTATCTTGCTCTTTAGCATTTAACGGAAAAACAGCAAAATAAGCAAGAAATATCTTGCAACAACGTCGCCTTAGAGTGGAACTAAGAGACGGTATAAACTTAAGTCTTGCTTCGCCAAGACGACACTGCTACATATCAAAGGCCAAGTGCCAAGTACATTACTACCTGCAATGCTACAAGTACCAAGTGTACATAACACCCTGCAATGCGCAAGTCGCAACATCGTATGTTCTATCCATCACAACAAGGAGTTCAATCCTATCATACAAGTCCAATACATACGGACAATGAAGATAACACAAGGTATGAAATATTACTAACAAGTTATCACATGTTTATTATTATTGAAAACAGATCCAAGTGATGAAATACCATGCAAGCAAAGGCGTAAACAAAGATTTATCGAAAACCTCAAAACAACATCAACCCATTCACAAAGGGTTCAACATGCTGGAAACAGACAACCTGAAACCAACCAAGAGATAACATCATATCTAAGGATTTATGGCAAAGATTTCATAATGACAACATCAAATGCAATGTCGTCATCCGCACAAAAGACACGGCAAGGATGGTCGCTTTAACTTCAATGCAACATAGCTCTTCAACATAAGCGCGACAATCAGCAATGCGTGCATCAAAGTCAGTCGTCTTCAAGATCAAGTTTCAAGTGTGAAGAAGTAAACAACGCTTACCTCAATAGGAGGAACGTTCCTCCTTGGGTCGGTCCCTCGACCGGGGGGCAGAAGGCACCACCGCACGACCCTCATTTCTATTCCCTTTATTGCAAGAAGGAGTTAGCACGGACGTACTCGGCATAAAGAACTTAGAATCGCTCGAGGAACGTGCCCCTGCGTCGGATCTTTTGAGAATTGTGGTAAAGCCAGGAACTGCAACCACGCGTTCAGCAACATAAAAGCAACAACTTGGAAGATTAACAAGTTCAAAGAAGATACAAGGAGGTGCCTTACTCACAAGTCTTTTACCGCAACCATGTCCGGAGACTCCAGAGTAGCGGGGGCAATTGTACGGACATTCCTTCCAACAAGCGGATTACTGTATACATCGGCTATCTGCAAAGACGAGCTTTTTCCATCAATCCGACCTACATTACAACATGATACAAGTCATAAAGATCATCAACATACCAAATCTTCAGAAGGACGTATATGTATACCGACATCAATTAATCAAGCAAGGACATCAACATCTACACTTGGTGTATTATTTAGCTGCTCAACCATGTCTACATCCGAACATAGAGTTACTCGCAGAATGGAAATAGTAGACTTACTCATGATAACAGCCGTGGGAAGATTAATTCCGAAAAGAAGATAGTAAGATCTGATATCCTGGAAAATGCAACCAACAATCCAATCAGTGCGCAAACACGCATCAACACTTATGCAAACATTTATGCAATGGACGCTCCATGTGAGATAACTATGTACGTACGAGACTCGTTAGTCTTCGCGCAACAAGTAACAAGCATCATGCAAGGGGGGAAACTTCTTCAACACATCAACCTTACATGTCGACATCAAGCTCATACTCGCAGCATACATGATTACAAGGGCGAAATATTTTGTAAGTATTTTGCTCAGGATGACAGGGAGCATACAACAAGGTGTTGGCATACAACGTGTGTTTACATCAAGCATATGGATACAGCGTACATAGCCAGGTATAGAGAAAAGATTCTAAGTGTGGGTGCAAGTGCGCACATACGAGCACGCGCATACAGCTGTCAACAGTCAACACATGACGAGAGTTAGCTGTCAAGAATATTTTCTAAGTATTTCCATGTACGTGCATACATATCGACAAGGATGGATGTCGACAAGCAAGGAATATTTTCTAAGTATTTCCATGTACGTACATACATGTTGACAAGGATGCATGTTGACAAGTGAAGAATATTTTCTAAGTGTTTCCATGTACGTACATACATGTCGACAAGGATGCATGTCGACAAGTGAAGAATATTTTCTAAGTATTTCCATGTACGTACATACATGTCGACAAGGATGGATGTCGACAAGCAAGGAATATTTTCTAAGTATTTCCATGTACGTACACACATGTCAACAAGGATGAATGTCAACAAGGGGAGAATATTTTCTAAGTGTTTCCATGTACGTACACACATGTCAACAAGAATGGATGTCAACAAGGGGAGAATATTTTCTAAGTGTTTCCATGTACGTACATACATGTCGACAATGATGGATTACATGCATCAAGTAGCTATTATCAACTTCTACACAATATCTCCTAAGCATTCCTACGATGCTTATTGACAAAGCTCATACGACGACATCTATGGTAACAAGCATTAGATATTGTTAAAATATTTTCTAAGTGTTTTAGCATGTTTGCAGACAATGACCGACAGTCTATACATGATGCTCAACATACATTGCCTAAGCTATCATTACCAACATACCACCATTGACGGCCATGTACGTACAACTACCGATCATCAAAATCGAGCATACTAAAACAATGGCTAAGGCATGGAACAACATGTCGGCAATGAATACTATGCACAAGGGAAATATAACAATCTATTTATGTTTTTCAAAAAATTTCCAGCACTTAGAAATTTTTTGTCCAAATTGGAAAGATAATTACTCTAATGCATTTTATCAAACACTTTATGTGCATGTTAAAGTAAGCTAGGTACATGGTGATTTCAAGACTAAATCAAGGCCAAATGAAGTTACGAAAGGTCCAACCATGTACGGAATTGAACTCACCAACACGAAGCGAGTCCGAATTGACACGTGCCACACCGGAATCCAATTGACAACTATGGTGTTTCTACTCCGAATCTATGATCTCAAAAGCTTCATCTTCAATATAGAGCTTCTTGAAAATTTATCTATGAAGGATGTAAGATAATGAGTATTCTCTCTCCTAATTTTCATTAATAGTGCCTACACCATGTGCTAATGACTAAACTATCATGTATTTTCATATAAGTCCTTAGCAACCTTTACAAGCATCTTTGCATCTCTCCTATGTTCATATTGCATACATATTACACAATGCTTCATAACACACTACACGTAATTACTATCACATATTACGTACATAGAATTTATCATGCATGATTCTTATTTACGATCGTTACATGATTATTTTTGTAATCTAAGTATGAATTGAATGTTAGCATCATTTTCCATGCTTACATCATACTACATGCTTGCATCATTTTCTATGTTTACATCATGCTCTATGTTGACAAGCATGCTCTCCAATTTCATATTATTCTAAGTGTTTTGCTTATTGCATGATTACGTCATCCATTTACTATGTCGTCATCTACATGTTGACAACGTGTTATATGTTTACATCATGTACCATGATATTATCATGCTGTGTAATTCTTTATTATTACAAGTATTTCTCTCATCACATGATATTGTAAATATATCCTTAATTTCATGTTGTTATATGCATATTGTCCGCTACGCTAACCCTATAAACAGATTACGTACATAAGGTGAAAAATTAAAGTTGGTCAAATTTATGATCCCTACACTCGAATTGACAAACATGCCACCCCTGAGGTCAGTACCGAACCAAAATTGGACGAATATCTTATCTTAAAAAGAGTCAAGCACGGGTTTTAAACCACTACTTGACTAGGGGGCAAGTGTTAGATATCTGTCCAATTCGGGTTCGTGTTTACATTTCGGGCCTCGCAAAATACTCCAAAACCCGTAAAAGGATTCTTTCGCGGACACCCAAGTCCAAAAACGGTCCGGAATACGCGCAGTACCCGGACCGGGGGACTTCCGGATTGCCACAAGGAAATCCGGACCCGGCCCGGATTGCTAAAACAGTCCGAAGGTCCGAATTACCGATGTTCTCCGCGCTCATCCCGATTATTTTTGCCAATTGCGAGAAGTCGGTGCACGCATAGTCCACCTTGATGACGGTAAACGTTTTCCTTCATACCGACATCAAGCCGTTCAAAACTGGGCATGATCCTTAGGTTCCCTATAAATAGAGGCCTAAGTCTCTCATTTTAGACAACTCCCACATTTTGGACTTTGGATGCTCTGACTTCTCTCTAAAATTTCTTTCTCTCTCTAGAAATTCTGACTTTAGCGTCGGAGAGGGCCCAACCAGCATTCCCCCCCTCCCACGCTGGTTACTGCCCCTCATGCAGGATCCGAAGTTCGAGAGTTCGAGGTCGAGAACTTGAAGATTAGTTCGAGGATCGTGTTTCAAGGATCGCGGCGTACCCGTCCTTGTACACACATCCGGAGCCCGTTCGTGGAAAAGAAGCCCGAAGCTACCCAAGTGGAAGCAGACTTAACAGCCGCCAATGTATATCCTCTTAGAATCCTTCGGCAATCGTTTAAACTCAGCAGTTTACTGGCGCGTTTGCTTCACGAGTCGTAGTTCGTCTCAATCAAAAGCTCATTAGCACATGATGAAGCCATCTATGTTGTATTCGTTACTAACACATTGATAATCATGCACAATCAAGGAGACAATAACATTTTGAGAAAGAATTGCATACATCAGATATCTATTAAGATGGAATACGACAAATAATGATTCCTCAGCCATCTAAACCAACCGACCGCCAGTAAACCGGGGGAAGGGGGTTGTGGAAGAGTTCACATTACCGTCATCTTTGATCGAATAGACCAGTCTTTTGAAACGGTTTTGATCGCAAATTACCGTAACGGGAATTTAAAAATAATCATACCCGATCTTGGCTTTCCCAAGGCCTTTTGTTTTTGAAAAAAAATATTCCGATGAATTTACGCATGCATACACAATTCTACTTCACAAGCAAATTATCATAGCAAGCAAAATTCATCATCCAAACTACACATCATGCATACGCGTCATGTGTCTAATGTTCCGAGGAACTCATGCTAACATATACATAATTCTACTTTCTAAGTAAACTATTACATGCGGCTACATCCACAACATTCAAGCATACGTATCATACATGAAACTTCCACATCAAACATGCATATTTGGCAACTGGTTTTTTGATTTTAAAATATTAGAGGCTGAGTTGCAATTCATGTTTACAGTCAATTATGCGAATTTCTAGACATGTATTTAGGCAATTGTAATCATCATAACATGTCTATCCTAGTGCGCAAACCATATATTTAACCAGGGCTCTGCCCCCAACATGCAATTTTCAGCTAGCTTGAATTCGTCAAGAAGACAGTTCTAATAAATATATGTGACGAAAAGTAAACAATTGCTATTCAGCCTTCTAATTATTCCAGTCCCAAAGTCATGCATTTCCGAGATCCATCCCCATAATCAAAACTAGGCATTAATGTTTAATTAAAACGTGCAAATATTAAACCTTCAAGCACTGTGTAGACTATTTTAAAGTTCGACAACATTTGGATTTTAAAATTTGACCATCCCTTTTTATTAATTGACTTGAATTCGATTTTGAAAAATCCTGTTCGGTTCAGTTAATTTCGGTTCAATCCGGTTCGGTTCAGTTAATTTCGGTTCAATCCGGTTCGGTTCGGTTCTATAAATCCGGTTCGGGTTCGGGCCTATTTTATTTTAAAATATGGTTCGGTCCGAATCGGTTCAATAAAATAGGATTTCGGTTCGGTTCAACACTCAAAACCGGTTTGGTTAGATTCACTTAGTCACCCCGACCCGACAAGGTCGAACCAATTAAGAAAACCCGGATTGGTTTAACCCACTCCGGTTTTTCAAATTGGACCGGCCCATTAAACCCATAGGGTTCGGCCGAAATATTTCTTGTGGGCTTAGTACGGTTTTAAAATCCACCAAAAACCTTAACTTAGCCACCAAGAAATATTAATTATGTAAAATAATTTCCAATATTGCATATATATATTTATGTTAGCATATGCTGATTGAACGCCGTAATTGGTAGCCCATTAATATGTATACGTCACCTAAAAATTTGGGTAAATGTCACATTAGGGAAATTGGGCTTGACCCAAATCCCAATTGACATGAGAGGCCCAATTTTGGGCCTCACTTAAACATATAGGCCGGCCGAATAAAGGGTGTTATGGGTTCTATTAGGGATAATTCACAATTACTCCTAAGTGGTGATTTGAGAGAAAAATCCTCCTCCCTAAAGACAAGTTTCGGCCGAACCATATTTGTAAACACCTAATTTTGGTACGCGCGACACGTATATAACACGTTCAAAAATGTTATATGTAATGCGTTTAAAAAATGAACTATTTAAATATGGAAGGTCACGGGGTTGCTTAAATAGACTTAGTTTAAATTAAGATAGTTATCTGTATTTATTGCAGAGTATATTTTCTGAATATTTGTATTTAATGTTCAGAATATTTAGCATTTAATAGGATAATAAATAAGTGTAATTTACTGCTTAATTAGTTCTAGCCTAGATTAGTATAAATAAGGTTCCTTGTACATGTAAATTAGACACAACAGAAAATCAAAATAACAAATATTAATTTCCTAGAAATATGTGCAATTAACTTCCTTGTACATGTAAATTAATTTCCTTGGTCGAAGCATCCATGGTGAACTACCGGTCCTAGCTCCGACCACCATCCCGCCGCACCTCCAACTCCGACCACGACCACGTCGTCCGCTCGCAACACCTCAAACTCCGTAGCCGTCTCAAATCTCCAACTACCAAATCCCAACGAGTTCCCGATCTGCTGCCGAGCCTTCGGTCAATCGACCCGTATGATGCATCGTCCTCGACTCTGGCTACCTGACCCTGTTCGAGACCGCACCGCGCTGCTCTTTCCTTGCTCTGGTGCCGCCATCGATTTCCTTCTCGCCACCAGCTGTACCACCGCTTCGTTCTTCTCATCCATCGAACAAAACAGCTCCATTTGCGCCACCGGGGTACTCCGACGTCCACCAGGCACCAGCGACCTACACCCTTCACCGATTTCAGTCCTCATCGCCAGACACGGTCCACCGTAATTACCACCCCAAAAGAAGCCATAATTGCTGGCGTGCCCTCCCGTCGTTGCTGTGAGTTAATCTTCAGAGTTCAAACATGTGATGTATTCTAATTTTTTTTAATTATTATTATTGTATCTATTGTATGTAATATAATAATATTTAATGAGTATAATAGGTTCTTTGCAGTGTTATCAGAACCGGACCGGGCATCGAACCGGCAGGGGTCCGATTTCCGGTTCGAACGGTCGGACCCGGTTCAAACCCGATCCGACTGCTAGTCACCTAAATTAATTATTTAATATAATTTTAATTATTAAAGTCAGCTAGGCCAAAAAAATAGTTAAGTCAGCCCAATTAAATCCTAACCCAGCCCATGTTATAACCCTACAATCATCTTCATCCCTCAACCTCATCTCTCACGCCTCCTGGCTCTAATCCATCTTCATCCATCAAGCCATTCTTTTATACATCTTCTTCATCCCTCTCCTCACGCCTCCATCCATCTTCTTCGCCACTCCTATTTTCTAGATCTGCTCGTATCTTCGCCACTCCTATTCTTAATTAATAGGACCCAGCTTGGTGGTAGTAAAGTTAGTGTTTTTACAACCATGAAAGAAGGATAGCCATGAAAACGGATGATGAGCCTCGCAAATGATGATCCACACATGCAGCAATGTTTTGGAAGCAAGTATTGATAATCTTATCGGTCCCAGAAAGAGCAAAATGATTTCTCTGTGCCTCTAGCTGCAAATAGTGGGAGCGATTTTGTTGAGGTAAAGTCTGGCACTCTGGCGCGGATGATCTTCCTGGCTGCGGCGCTCGGCTCTCCCTAAAACCCTAAACAGATAGTGACATTTTTTTTATTTTTTTTTGTACTCTGAACCGGAGAACCGCCCGGTCCGATGAGAACCGGCCGGTTCTCCAAAAAAACCGGCTATTGACCCGGGTTCGTTTACATCCTCCGGAATTATTCGAACCGGACCGTTAAAGGCACCTGTTCCGGTTCGAACCGCCGGTCCGGTCCGGTTCTGATAACACTGCTAGCAATATTCAACACCAAGGGTGTGCCAATTTGCTTAGAGCAAAACACTCCGGAGATCCATCCCTGCCAAGAATCGATCAGAGGCTTTGCTGTGGAGCTAATACCGCGTAGGGCTTCCTAAACAAGAACCTCTACGGGTTCCTTCCGGTGGATCGTGAACTCCCTCACTAGGATCCTTGGGACTACGGAAAATGTTTAAGGTATGTGCACCCTTATGTCAAATTTTAGGGTCTGACAATATTCACCACCAAGGGCGTGCCAATTTGCTTAGAGCAAAACACTCCGGAGATCCGTCCCTTCCTAGAATCGATCAGTGGCTTTTATGTGGCCCTAATACCGCGTAGGGCTTCCTTAACAAGAATCTCTACGGGTTCCGTCCGGTGGATCGTGAACTCCCTAAGCAGGACGATCCTTGGGACTACGGAAAATGTTTAAGGTATGTGCACATCTTCCGCTGCGTAATTCTGATTACTGGCATGTACCTGTGGTTATGTTTCTGTAGTAATCAACCCCGTAATCCAGCAATGTTATCAGATCCTGTGTTAGAAGTTCTTGATTTGGTTAAATTGATGTTCTTGAAAATTTAAATTTCTGGCTGAAAATTTAAAGAGGAGATTTTTTAAAGTTTTGAAATTTTTAAGTTGATGGTGCCGAAATTTTCATGATGTTCTTAGTAAAATTTGATGTTCATGATCTTTAAGAAAAATGTGAATTTTATCAAAATCAAACATTGGATTGTAGATCTTATTAAAATTTGATCTTGAAATTTGACCACTTATTTCCAATTGGTGTTTTCGGCCGAACCCTAAGGTAATTTACAATGTAAATTTTTTAATTTCTTAGGCCCCAAGTTTGTAAGTTTCTGCCGAAATATGTTAGTAATATTGTTTACCATATTTTAAATTTTATTAAAGGTAACAATATATCTATAATTAGAAATATATGGATAGGTTCACATTAAATATATAGGAATATATAACTATCAATATATCTAACTAATTTATAGGGATTTAAGATATTATTGATATATTTAGTTACTTCAAAGATTATGAAAATATATTGTCATATATTTGTTTCCCTATTAAAGACACTGACAATATTGGAAATTATTGGAAATATAAACGTGTTCCGAAATATATATATATATATATATATATATATATATATATATAGAATATTGGAAATTATTTTATATAGTTAATAATTCTTGGATGCTAAGTTAAGTTTTTAGTGGAATTTAAAACCCTACTTAGCCCACAAGATTATTTCGGCCCAACCCTATGGGGTTGAAATGGGCCGGTCCAATTTGCTAGGAATAAAACCAAACCGGATTTTCTTAATCGGTTCGACCTAGTCGGGTTGGATCAAACCGGGGTAACTAAGTGGACCTAACCGAACCGATTTTGTGGGTTGAACCGAACCCTATTTTATTATATACCATTTCAAACCGAACCAGATTTTGAAAATAAAACCGGACCGAACTGAACCGGATTTACTGGACCCGAACCGAACCGGATCGAAATTGATTGAACCGAACCGGATCGAAATTGATTGAACCGAACCAGATTTTTCAAAAATCGAATTCAACTAGATTAATAAAATAGGATGGTCAAATTTTAAAATCCAGATGTTTTTGAACTTTAATTAGTCTACACAGTACTCG
This sequence comes from Clarkia xantiana subsp. parviflora, assembly GCA_036873135.1. Taxonomy (NCBI): domain Eukaryota; kingdom Viridiplantae; phylum Streptophyta; class Magnoliopsida; order Myrtales; family Onagraceae; genus Clarkia; species Clarkia xantiana. Next base: position 19,494,497 of record JAPTYO010000001.1, read on the forward strand.
AAGGTTTAAAACTTTCATGTTTTAATTAAACTTTAATGCCTAGTTTCGATTATGGGGATGGATCTCGGAAATGCATGATTTTGGGACTGGATTAATTGGTGAGCTGAATTGCAATTGTTTACTTTTCATTACATATATTTATTAGAACTGTTGTCTTGAATAAGTCAAGCTATCTGGATGTTGGGGGCAGAGCCCTGGTTAAATATATGGTTTGCGCACTAGGACAAACATGTTGTGATGGTTGCGATTGCCTAGGATTCATGTCTAGAAACACGCATGATTAATTGTAAGTATGAATTGCAAGTCAGTCCCTAATATTTCAAATGTTTTAAAAACAAAAGCCATTCGCCAAATATGCATGTTTGATGTGGAAGTTTCCATGTATGACGCGTATGCTTGAATGTTGAGGATGTACCTGCATGTGATAGTTTACTTGGAAAGTAGAATTATGTATATGCTAGAATGAGTTTCTTGGAATATTAAACGCATGACGCGTATGCATGATGTGTGTTGGGATCAAAATGACGTGGCCTTGAACTCTAGTAGTGGACTTCGAGGTCTCGTCGGGAGCTAACTCTCGTAAGTATCTTTCCTGGCCTCTTGGGTACTTAGTCTCTTTTGGGAGCCTTGTGTGAGGCGAGGACATGAAAAGGGGTGGGGATGGCCCCTGATTCCACTCTGAAGCTTAAGTCAGTAATGGATTTAGAAAGAGTATTGTAAAGTGCGTGAATCAAGATTAAATGAATATTTAGAATGTTCCCCTATTTATAGGTAGAGATTACCGACTTTAAGTGACGGCTACCCTCCTGGGAGGGTTTCTGTTCAGAGTCGGCTTAAGCAGGTGACAAGCAGGTCGCCACCTCATCTTTCCTTAGCTGGGAAGGCTTTCCTTTGGCGGCTGAAGCAGGTCGCCACCTGTCTTCTTCCTTAAGAGGAAGGTTTTCCTCAAGGCGGCTGAAGGAGGTCGCGACCTGTCTTATTCCTTAAGAGGAGGGGTTTCTGATGAAGCTTTGGATATCGACACGACTTATTTCTTTAGCAGAAGAACTTCAACTGGTTTAGTCGCCTCATCTTGTTAGTCATCCTTCTAAAGTCGACTTTTTCATATATGGTCGTCGACTATTTATCTTTGTCTCGTCATTCTGAATAAGAATGGTCGATGACTTATTCTCTTTTAGTCTCGTCTTTAGATGTGCTCGACTTCATTCTTGTTATATCGTGTTTAATCGTAACCCAACACTTGCCCCCGAGACTTAAGTCGTCAACTTCATTTATGAAGAGGAGGTTTTGAGTCGAGTATAGCTTCAAAGTCTTTTTGGCGAGATTCTTCCTTTATTTTGACTTAGCTTACAGACTTCTGATTTAGAGGGTCGAGGTAAGTGCCTTTAGTCGAGGCATGATCCTTGGTTAGTAACTTTTCTGACCGTTGAGTGTTTTAGAGAAGCTTAAGAGTCGTCTTGGTAAACTCACAACAGTTGCCTCTAGGTAACGGTCACGTTGTCACTGAATGCACCAACGAAAGATGACCTAGGGAAGGCTTCATTGGGAAGTTATCCAAGCGGCGGAAACTTCAGTATAAATACCGCAGTTTCACTTTCTTTTTTTTACTTTTGCTCTCGTTCTTCATTCACTCTGGCGAACCAATATAGTGCTTTTTTCATCAACCCAAACTCGCCTCATTCTTGCGCTCCTGAAGAGAGGATTTTAATCGGAGTCGCTACTGCTGGTCCTTCGATCCCAATCGAGAAGCCTCATTTCTTCAATCTCTCTCTAAGACCCCAATGGCCGCTCAATTCCCTGACGGTAGGTTCCAAGGTTTCGTTCCCTATTTTTCTAAACCTCTTAAGGAGAATAAATTATCGAGCGCCGCTTTCATAAAAGCTGTGACGTTGGGCAACCTGAGCGATGCTGAAAGGCCTCGATATGGTGGTCCCATCGGGGAGTGTCACCAAGCTCAAACTGGGGAAGTCCCAGTTTACGCGGGCCAAATCGAGGCGGGGATTCGATTCCCTTTTTTCTTAGAGTTGGAAGAACTTTGTGAGCACTATGGCGTGCATCCCTGCCAGCTTACTATTAATGCCATCCGTTTTTGGGTGGGCTTCCGTTGTTTGTGCGATGCCTACAGCTGGACGTACACCCTCCAACTTTTTCAATGCTTCTTCTAGTTGTTAAGGAGCGAAGGATCAATTTTTGGCTTCAAAGGTCGATGGCCTCCTGCGGATGATCACTTTTCCTAGGAGTCGGCCAAGAAGTTTGTGATTGGGGTTAAGTCTTATAACGCCAATTGGAAACATTACTATTTTTTCTATCGAGAAGGCGTCTCTTGGCCTTTGATTCCTTCTATCGGTACCGATGGTGCCCCCTCTCTAAAAGGCTTGACTCCTGAGGAGTTTGTCACCGTCGGCGAGATCCATGTCGCCGTTTCATCAGAGATTTTTGAGCCGTGGTGCTCTGTCGACGATACGATAGAGGAGGCTCTTATTCGGGCGTCGATTCGACTTCGTCTTGAAGATCCCCCTATTAACTGGGTAACCTTTCTCTTTTTTCATAATTGTATTTTTGAATCTTCTTTTGCTTTCTGTAGGTATTTTTACGAAGCTTTTTGATGCTCGTGGTCATGCGGCAACAAGGGTTCCCATGGCTGAAGATTCTGCGGCGACCAGTACTGAGGTCGCCCCTGAACAATCTACTCTTGAGGGAGTTCCCACTGATGCTGCTGCCGATACTGCAGAGGCGGCCGAAAAGACTCCTCGCGGGAGAACCAAGAGGACAGCCAACAGAAGCAGCGTCAAGCCTACTAAGAGGGCGAAGGTGACGGCTGCCACCCCCATCTCAGAATTTCAGGAGGATGCTTCCTTAGCCACTCCTGTTACGTCAAGCTTCCCAGTTTCCAAAGGTGGGAACCCTTGTTGTGACTTTACTTTCCTTTAATTTTTCTCGAAGTATTCCTAATATTTCTCTTTTGCAGAAGTCGACCCAAAGGGTAAGGGTCCTACTGAATCCTCGACTTCCCAAGCCATGACAGGTTTGAAGTTTGAGGGTCCTCCATTTAATTGGAGGATGTTTCATTCTGGCCCCGACACTTTGTTGGGGGATGTCGACTGGGAACCCCTCGCCTCCCTGAAGGGATACCAGTTGAAGGAGGGTCACTCTCTTGCTAATCGAGACATGGCTCTCTATCTCTTGAATGCTTCCATCCCCCCTCAAGATCGCCCTCGCTTGCCCATCGAAAGTGCCAGCGAGGCTGCTCTCGTGTTCTTACACCGGCAAGCCAAGGTAAGAAAGTTATTATATTCCTATTCATTTATGTAATTTTGAAGTCGACTCTTTACTAATTCGTCGTATTCCTTAGGCCACTCGCGATTTTCTGCAAGTCGGCCGCCTGATCCTTGACCTAGACGAGGAGGTTTCCTTTTTGAAAGGGAAACTAGCCACTATGGAGGCTGATATATGAGAGATGCAACGTCTTCAAGAGGAGGTTGCTCGACTAAAAGGGGAGGTCATTCACTTAAACGAAGCCCTCGCCAATTCTGCCGAGGAGCTTTCTATCTGCAAGGACACTCTGATGACCTCCTTGATTCTCAACGTTGAGTGCAACAGTGTGCGTTCGTATCTCTACCGCCGTTCAGGAGAGTCTTCGCACCAAGGTGGCTTCCTGCAAGAAGGAATTCGCCACTCTGGAGACCGAGGTCGAGAAGTACAAGGGACCTGCCTTGGAGATCATTGCTGGTTATAAGGCCAGTACTGATTTTCGGACCGACGCTGCCATGGCCAGTGGGCAGATGCTTCTTTCGACCTTCGCGTCGGTGGTTAAGGACATCAGGGCTATATACCCTAATTTTGACTTCTCGAAGGTAGAGGCACTTCGAGAATATTTAGTTGCCGAGGCTAGGGCTAGAGATAGTAGAAAATATCATGTATAGATGCTTTCTTATCTTTCCTGACTTGATGTAAACCATTTTTATTAATGATAGAAGGGAAATATTTTGATGACTTATATGCATCTATTCACTTTTGATTCTCATCGATCTTTTCACTTGATTGTCTAATTTAAAGGATAGACAACTCATCCAAAGAACTTTCTTAATTAATCCTTCAAATAAACTTAAGATATCAAATTGTATCCTCGATCATAAGAAGGATTTGCTTAACCAATTTTGGTATCAGTTGATCCTTTCAAGTAATGCCGCAAGTATTAAATATTAAATTTCTATTTAATCGATGCTTAGTTTAGAGAAGGATTTCGTCCTTAAAGATCTAACTTCTTTCTTCTGAGTCGTCGACCTTTCTGAGTGATATGGCTGATGTCAGATTTCGGGTGGTCGATTAATGACTCAAGTAGATCGGCTTTTAATACTTAACCTCTTTCGAGTAGTCGACTAATCTGAGTGATTTAGATGATATCAGATTTTTTATGGTCGACTCTTGATTCAGAAAAAGTTTGTCTTCGATACTAAACCTCTTTCAAGTAGTCGACCAATCTGAGTGATTTAGATGATATCTGATTTTTGATGGTCGACTCTTGATTTGGAAAAAGTTGAGTTTTTGACCGAAATTGGTCTATATTAACAACCAACTACAAATATAGGCCAAAGGAACAACTAATTACATATATAAGTCTAGCCGGGTTGAGGGAACCCGGCGTAGTGATTTTTTTTTTTTTTTTCACTTTGCCGGGTTCCCCCGACCCGGCCAACTGAATTTTTTTTTTTCGGAAAACAGAAAAAAAAAAAAAAAAAAAAAAAAGAAACTCACTTGGCCGGGTTGCCCCAACCCGGCCAAATATGTTTTTTTTTCGTTTTTTTTTTTTTTTCTGTTTTTCAATTTTTTTTTTATAGTAGTTGTAAAAATTATTGGTTTTGTAATTTTTTTCTAAAAAAACCTATTGGACATGGTGAACCCTAGAGGGCAAATTGACAGACATTTGTCGTTTACCAGTTTTCGTAAAAAAATACAAAACTAAAAATTTTATATTTTTTCGAACTCACTTGGCCGGATCCCCACAACCTGGCCAAGTAGTGTTTTTTTTTTTTGTCTCAAAATTAATTAATTGCGATGTCAACAGCAGCCATTGTTTTTCTAGCCTATATTGGTACGGGGTGTGTAATCATGGTTACTTAGACAAGTCATGGTTTGCTTACCATTTTTTTAATTAACATAATTTGCAAAACTGTACAGAAAAGTATTGCTAAGTTGTTAATTTGGTCTAACCCGAACCCGCCCGAAAAATCCGAAACCCGAGGCCGGGCGGGAATTTTTCTCATATTTTTCCGACCGAGCCTGAACCCGAGTCTAAAAACCCGAACTTTGGTGGGCGGGAATTATTATTCAAGTGTTAAGTATATATATATAAAAATAAAAATAAAAAAAAAACCTTACCTTGTTGATGGGCTATCGGTGCTGTCTATTGGACAAGACAGCACCAACAGCAGCAGTGCAGCAACTTTTTGAAAAAGTTGCTGCACTGGTCACGGGGCTGGTTCAAAATAGCCCCATGACCCCAGCCCATACAAAAAAAAAATAATATTGCTTGGCAGGGATTTGGGGACCCGGCCAAGTGAAAAAAAAAAAAATTCACTACGCCGGGTTCCCCCAACCCGGCTAGACTTATATATGTAATTAATTGTGCTTTTGGCCTATATTTGTAGTTGGTTGTTAATATAGACCTATTTCGGTCAAAAACTCGAAAAAGTTTGTCTTCGATACTTAACCTCTTTCAAGTAGTCGACCAATCAGAGTGATTTAGATGATATCAGATTTTTGATGGTCGACTCTTGATTCAGAAAAAGTTTGTCTTCGATACTTAACCTCTTTCAAGTAATCGACCAATCTGAGTGATTTAGATGATATCAGATTTTTGATGGTCGACTCTTGATTCGGAATTTTTTTGTCTTCGATACTTAACCTCTTCCAAGTAGTCGACCAATCTGAGTGAGTTAGATATCAGATTTTTGATGGTCGACTCTTGATTCGGAAAAAGTTTGTCTTCGACGCCATACCTCTGTCGACAAATCTGAGTGATGTAGATGATATTAGATTTTTGATGGTCGACTTCTTTGATTTTGAACCCCTTAAGGGGAGAACTCAGATATCTGGAAAAAGGGCCTTAAAAGGCTATATTTATTTATCCTTCCTGAATTTTTCACAAAAACATCATTAAGAAACATTAGCCTTAAAGATAAACAAAGTTATTTCCTTAATTAGCCGTTGTTTCTATGAGTTCTCTTTGACTGCGGCGTCGCATTGCGCTGACATAACATCGTCAAGATGCGGTTTGATCTCCTCTTACCTCACCTATCCCATGTGGCATCGAAATCTTCATTACTTGATGAGCAGTTGACGGGATTATCCGATGAGGGTTAAGAGTAGTTATTCTGATGATAGCATTATATGCTGAGGCAGCGTCAATGACAACAAAGAGTACGTCGATCATCAAAGTCTTCTTCTCCTTGCCTAAGATTATTGGTAGTTTGATAGCGCCCATCAGATAGGTAGTCCTTCCAGCGAAGCCAATGAGAGGAAAGTCGACCCTCATGAGGTCCCTTCTAGTTAATCCCAAGCTTTGAAAAGCTTCATAGAAAAGTATATATGTTGAGCTTCCACTATCGATGAGCATTCTGTTGACTTCATATTCTGCCAAAGTAACAGTGATAACTAAGGCGTCGTCATGAGGTTGAGTAATCATCATAAGATCGTCGGTGGTGAAGCTTATGATTACTGGGTCGATTTCTTGATGTGTCTTTCCTTTATCTTCTGTCTGTGAAATTTGGGTGGCGTATACTTCTTTGGCAACGCTGGTTTCTCCTCCTGAGGTGAATCCTCCTGCAATGACATTTACCGTCTCTCTCTCCGAATCAACGTCTCGATATCGTGTTTCAGGGCGATGCATTCATTATTATCATGCCCCTGAACTCGATGATATCGACAGTAGTCGTTTATCTGGGATACCATCAGACTCTTCCTGATTGGAGGGGGATCGTCCGACCTGAGTTTTTCCATCTCCTTAAGTACTACTGATATATTATGCGTGAGAGGAGTAAACGTTTCAAAATAAGGATTAACGTCCATTTTCGGGCCTTGGTGATTTCCATGTCGAGAAGTCCCTTCTCTCGTTTCGTCTCTTTTTGGGGGTTGAGAAGCATAACCTTCCTCGATCTTAGCAGGAATAACCTGCTTCTTGGCCTCCATGGACGATTTCTCGTGTGACCTTTCTAAGTCGATGTACTTCTTGACCTTGATGGCGAGGGCATCCATCTTCCGCACGGGTTTTATTACCATGCTATCTTTTAGAACTTGGCTCTGAACTCTGAGACCTCTCCAGAAGGTCCTGATCAACTCGCCATCAGTGGCGTCTTCATTCAACTGCTGGAGTATCTTGTGGTATCTAGTATAATAATTGGCTAAGGTTTCATCGGGACCTTGCTCAATTTTATCTAGAAATTCCATGCTTTTGAGGCGTTGCCTCTGGCCTATGTGACCTTCTATGAACTTAGTCTTCAGCTCTTCCCATGAGTCGATCGAATTATCGGAAAGACCATAAAACCAAGTGGATGCCTCCTCCTTTAGAGTTGTTGGGAAGAGAGCTGCATAATGATCAGGGGTTGCCCCTCTTCCTAAGAGGGAAGAGTTGTGGGCGTTGATATGGAGAACAGGATCTGCCTCGCCTGTGTAGTCGTTGATGTTCCTTGCAAAAACTTGCGGAGGAACTCGAGTATTGAAAAGTCTTTTGGAGAAGGGGTGAGAGGTATGGTCACGAACAATTAGCAGATCATTCGCCCCTCTTCTCTTCTTTTCCAACAGTTCTTCTACCTATCCTATAGTGAATAGGATAGGACCTTTGCTCGCCGTCTCGACTTCGGGAGCCTTGGGGATCTCTTTTTCCAAGAGATTCTCCTCCGCAATCTTCACACTAGAGGCTACTTATTCCTTCTGGGAGACTTCTCGGGTTGGCTCCTTCTTGTCAGGAACGGTTCCCGCCTGGGATTGGTTCCAAAAGGCTATGAAAGCCACCATCACCTCCTGAGGGACTGCCGGAGGGACTGTTCTCACTTCTTCTGGATTTGGCAATGACTTGGAATGACTAGAATTCTCTTCCCCACTAGTGCCATTAGTTTGAGGCACGGGTGGATCTTCTTCCGGTGTTGGTCTTGAAGTGGTGGGATTTGCTGGGGTTTTTTCCATCTCCTCAACCACGTAATTTGGAATCTTGTTCTTCTCGGAGGCCATGACTTTTTTATCAATTTCCCACAGAAGGCGCCAAATTTGGGATCAAAATGACGTGGCCTTGAACTTCTAGTAGTGGACTTCGAGGTCTCGCCGGGAGCTAATTCTCGTAAGTATCTTTCATGACCTCTTGGGTACTTAGTCTCTTTCGGGAGCTTTGTATGAGGCGAGGACCTGAAAAGGGGTGGGGATGGTCCCTGATTCCACTCTGAAGCTTAAGTCAGTAATGGATTTAAAAAGAGTATTGTAAAGTGCGTGAATCAAGATTAAATGAATATTTAGAATGTTACCCTATTTAAAGGGAGTGATTACCGACTTTAAGTGGCGGCTACCCTCTTGAGAGGGTTTCTGTTCAGAGTCGGCTTAAGCAGGTGACAAGCAGGTCGCCACCTCATCTTTCCTTAGTTGGAAAGACTTTTCTTTGGCGGATGAAGCAGGTCGCCACCTGTCTTCTTCCTTAAGAGGAGGGGTTTCTGATGTGGCTCTGGATATCGACTCGACTTATTTCTTTAGCTGAAGAACTTCAAGTGGTTTAGTCGCCTCATCTTGTTAGTCATCCTTCTAAAGTCGACTTGTTCATATATGGTTATCGACTATTTATCTTTGTCTCGTCATTCTGAGTAAGAATGGTCAATGACTTATTCTTTTTTAGTCTCGCCTTTAGATGTGCTCGATTTCATTCTTGTTATATCATGTTTAATCGTAACCCAAAAATGTGTGGTTTGGTTGATGAATAAGGCTTGCTATGATGATTTACTTGTGAAGTAGAATTATATATGCATGCATAAGTTCATTGGAACATTTTAAATACAAAAGGTCCTTGGGAAAGCCAAAATCGGATGCTTATTTCAAAGTTCCCGTTCCGGTGATTTGTGAATAAAACCGTTTTTAAGAGTCTGATCTATTGGATTGAAGACGATGGTAATGTGAACTCTTTCACGAATCCTCTTCCCTCGGTTTACTGGCGGTCGGTTGATTTAGATGGTTGAGGAATCATTATTTGTCGTATTCCATCTTAATAGATATCCGATGTATGCAATTATTTCTCAAAATGTTATTGTCTCCCTGATTATGCATGATTATCAATGTGTCAGTATCAATGGCTGCGACCAGTAATGTCATATCCCAAATGAATAAGGGGGTTAGACTGAATAGCAATAATTATAAGATCTGGAATAAGCGCGCGAAGATGGTAATTATTGAAATGAAAGGTTTGGAACATCTGACTACAAAACATGCCAGGCAAGAGGGAGACCTCACGGGTGATAAGAAGGCATTCCATGATAATGGGATGCTAAGGATCTGGAAATCCGTTCTGCCTTGTTGTCAATGCTGGAAGATGATATACTCTACGGGAGTCTGCCATAGACCTATGGGATGGTCTTAAGGCAGGGTTTGGTGTATACACCACAACCCAGAAGCGATCATTAAACATCGCTTTAGACTCCTATAAGATGAATCCCAAGCATTTGATGAATGAGCATACTAGGCATATTAGGAGAAATCCTGTCTAATGAACATAAAGTCCAATGTGCGATCCGTTCTCTGCCTGACTCTTGGAATAGCATGAAATTGCACCTTACCCATACCACTCAACTCGATAACCTCGAGAAAGTGTGAGTTCATCTCGAGCTGGAGGAGGATCGCCTCAGGGCTGAAAAGCCTAGGGCGGAAATGCATATTGCATCCTCCATACCAGTTGAGCAAAAGGGTAAGCGCAAGAGGAAAGGAAAATCTATGTCTCCGAAACCTCAGAGAAAGTTCAAACACAAGCAATCTGGTGACAATAAAAGGCAAGCAAAACAAACACGTAGAGATGAATCTTGAACGTGTTTCAGGTGTGGTGTGAAAAGGCACTTGGCTGCTGCCTGTACCAGTCCTCCCAAGGTACGCACTGAGAAATAATGATGAAATTCATAAATTCTAATTAGATTCTTCTTACTCGAGAGTAATTCAATTTACCATTTTGGATTACAGAACCGAGAAGCAGAACAAACGCGAACCTAAAGGGGGATGCCCCGGAACAATAAAGAATTAGATGATAGTCTTCATCTTTACTTGCCAGAACTTTTTCGAATTTTCAGTTTAAGATACTCATCGATAATAAGTTCCTTGAAACAAGGGAACCATTTCTTTTAAGCATGTAAACAATGCTTGGACCGAGTATTGATTATCCATCTTCACCAAGCTGTTTGATCTCATTACAATTGTTCGATACATTGCTTTAAATACAAATTTAAATATTTCTTATTTGTTAGTACTCCATTATATGATAAATTCCGTAATGATGAACATTTTTGACACCGATTGGATTAAATTAAACTGAATTTTGGGAACGAAACGATTTAAACCATGGGATATTAACTGAAATAGGCGCCACAGGCGCGTGTACCTCGAAAGACGGAACACATCGTTTTCAAAGTACGAATTTGATGATGAAGTGTTTTTGAATGAACGCTGAATTTTCATTTGCCTTCCTTTTGGGAATATTTCATTCAATGCTTACACGATGAACTCGTAAAGTATAAAATGACGAATAAGCCAAAAGCCCAATGCACAGTTCAAAGATGAATAAGTCTTTGGGACGAATTAGCCAATGAAAAGGATGATGTCGGTAAAATGACTCTCCCACTAAATGCCTTGAAATAGAATTTTGGCAAGACATTCACATCGATAACACACTTCATCAAACAAAATCGGTCAAACACGACGCCATAAATAGCTAAAAGGATTGATAATGAGTTAATTCTTATCATCATGCGACATTAACATGCGCATTAAACAAGTATTTGAACCGAGAGTATGATACTACTCTTAGAGGATACATGTTTAAACTAGCTTGTGATAATGGTGCCGAGGTCGAACATGAGACGTTACTTGCCTTGAGGACAAATTTTCAACGCTTGGTGAGATATAACAGACGAAGTCTTGATCGAATTGGAGCAGGATAACAATGATAGTCAGGTACCACTTACTTCGAGTGGGAGATTTGAGGCAGCAACGCAAGTGAATGAAATGGTAAATGAAGAGGGGGACATTTTCATAGTAAATCCAGTGGGAGGAGCCAATCCTGCCACACAAATCACTGTTACTGCAGGTGCAAATCAAGTTGAACCTGATAATCATGTTGCCGGACCGCTGGATGAAAATCCAATAATGCCACAACTACCCATTGTTTCTAGTAGGAGTGGATTAACCAACTTGGTTCTGAGACCGAGAGTTCGTCCAAGAAAAGTTGTAGGTCAAGGTTCCAGCACTGATCTTGTTCCCAGTGGGAGTGATACTCCGATAGAAAGAATTATTCTGAGTGGGAGCAATTTCAAACTCAAGATGGGATTAACGAGCCTAGACGAAGTCAAAGGCATCAAACATCTCCCAAGAAGTATCCCATCGATAAGGGCGAAATATTCACCCTAACATCTGTTGACGAACCGGTGACAGTTCAACAAGCGTTGAACGGACCTCAAGCGAAGGAATGGAGGAAAGCAATGGAAGAAGAGATCGCCTCAATGAAAGCCAATTCGGTATGGTTTTTAGTGGATTTACCTGCTAACCGTAGGGCCATAGGGGTGAAGTGGGTTCTGAAACTAAAACTCAGTGCTGATAGAAATGTCGAGCGATACAAAGCTCAATTGTTGCGAAAGGTTACACCCAGCTTCACGGAGTGGACTTTGATGAGACATACTCACCAACTGTGCGGTACACCACAGTCAGGGCAATCCTAGCCCTGGTCGCATTCCTCGATCTAGAGCTACACCAAATGGATGTTAAGACCGCATTCCTCCACGGAAACCTGGAGGAAGAGATCTATATGGAGCAACCAGAGGGTTTCAATACTCCTGGTAACGAACGTAAAGTTTGTAAACTCCAAAGATCCATTTACGGTCTTAAACAATCGTCTCGGCAATGATGCCGCAGGTTCCACGAGGAAATCGTTGGAAACGGATTCGTGAATCTCCACGAGGATCATGCGTGTATACAAAGACCTCCAGCTCTAAGTACATCATCTTAACTTTGTACGTGGATGACATACTCATTGCCGCTAACGATGTGAGTGTCATGCGTGAATCAAAGTCCTGGTCGGCATCTGTATTTTAGATGAAAGACATGGGAGAGGCTACGTACTTCTTAGGCATTAAAATTGCTAGAGATCGTGCCATCCAGAGGTTATGTCTATCTCAGGAAGCCTACATCAAAAAACTGTTGAAAAGGTTTAGATTACAGGATGCCAAACCCGTGGAAACTCCGGTAGTATTCGGGTGCGCGTTGTCAAAGCGCGACGGCCCGAAAAACCAGCAAGTGCGTGAACAGATGAGTAGTGCAGAGTATTTAAGCATGGTCAAAAGTCACATGTACTTCATGCTTTGCACTCGTCCGGACATCTGTTACGCTGTGGGCCTAGTAGCAAGATTCTAATTAGGCCCTGACTATCAACAATTAAAAGCCGTAAAGCAGATCATACGATATCTGAAAGGTACTACTGACTATGTACTGTGCTATGAAGGCAAGAAGTTAGAATTGACCAGATTCAGGCGGTTAGAATTGACCAGATTCAGTGACGCCAACCATGGTGGCAATCCAGACGATCATAAGTCCACCACAGGAGGAGTGTTTCTCCTTGCTGATGTCGTCATTTCATGGACGAGCAAGAAGCAATCCCGTGTCAAGCTGTCTACGATGGAATCATAATTCGTTGCTTTCTCCAAAAAATGCACAGGAAGCGGTCTAGGTGAAAAGGCTTCTTACTGCGCTGCTTGATGGCGATGTTGGGAGTAAACCTGTGAAGGTGTTCACTGACAATTAGGCAGCAATTGCGGCAGTAAAGAATCCAAAGTACCTTAGTAGGACTAAACACATTGATGTGAAATATAATTATGCTAAATCTATGGTAAAAGATAATATAATCACTTTAGAATACTCGCCCACTGATGATATAGTGGAGGACCACTAACTAAACCATTACACAAGGAGACATTTGAAAAGCATGTTAAACTACTTGGATTGCGTAGAGTTTAAATGTGGGCATGTATCTGTGATAATATTTTGATGAATTGAAAGTTACATTTTGATAAATAAGAGAATTGTGCTGCGTTCTGGATGAACTGGGTCGGATGGACGCGTCTGTCTGAATAGGTTGTGCGGGTTTTTCGGGCTGACACCCTTCGCTTGGAAGAGGTATTTGCCTGATGCCGATGACGAGTGTTTGGTTTTAACGCTGTGTCTCGGAAAAGGTCGGTGTCTCGGAAAACGGTTGTGTCTCAAGAGGAATCTGAGTCTCGGGAAACGGTTGTGTCTCAGGAGGCGTCTGAGTCTCGGGAAACGGTTGTGTCTCAGGAGGCGTCTGAGTCTCGGGAAACGGTTGTGTCTCAGGAAATGGTGGTCTGTGCACAAGTCTGAGCGTCTGGACACATCTTACTCATATTTCTCTTCCTCGCCTTAGTTTTGGAGTCCGTTTCCTGCACAAAGGGTCAGTACTAGCATGGAGAGGGGGGTGGTGCTAGTGGAGCCCTCTCCGATGCCTAAGTAACGATTGGGGCTAAAAAGGTAATCTTAGAGAGAGAAAATATTTCTAGAGAGAAGTTAGAGCTCAAAGTGCCAAAGTTGGGCAAATGAGAGGATGTGTGAAAATGGGTGGCCAAGGCCTCCTATTTATAGGCTTCCTTGGGACCGGACCCGGTTTTAAAGCGGTTTGATGACGGTTCAAAAGCAAGCGGTAACCGTCACCAATATTGGCAATGCGCGAACTCGACTTCTCTACACGAATACCCGTAGTGCAATCCGGACCTCGTCGAATTTGGGTAATTTGGCGAGGTCCGGTTTGCCGCGCAATCCGGACGCGCGTAACGCGCTTCCGGACCATTTTGACCCTTGGGAGACGTTTTTCAAGCCGTGATGTGATTTTGACGTGTTTACGGGGCCCGAAACATAAATACGAACCCGAATTGGACACATATTCATCACTTACCCCCGAGTCAAGTAACGGTTTAAAACCTTTTTTGACTCTATTTTAAGTTAGGATACGCGTCCAATTTGAGCTTGACGCTAACCTTCCGGTTTTGATTGTTGGTTGGACGTAGAAGTCTTGGTTTCGTCCGTCCTTTGATTTTCCAACCGAGTGACTTTATTTCCTGTCATCACGGTTAGTGCAATAGAGAATGCGTGTATATATCGTGCAAACATGATTACCGCTAGGGATATAAGCAACTAGTAATATGCCCCCGAGTCAAGTAACGGTTTAAAACCTTTGTTGACTCTATTTTAAGTTAGGTACGCGTCCAATTTGAGCTTGACGCTAACCTTCCGGTTTTGATTGTTGGTTGGACATAGAAGTCTTGATTTCGTCCGTCCTTTGATTTTCTGACCGAGTGACTTTATTTCCTGTCATCACGGTTAGTGCAATAGAGAATGCGCGTATATATCGTGCAAACATGATTACCGCTAGGGATATAAGCAACTAGTAATATGTCATGTGGTCATGCTTTTATCAACATGCATGCATAAGTAACGGTTATGGCAAGAACGTACTTACGTGATGGTAGAAATATAATCCGTATACTCTAGAATGACTTAGCGATTATTAAATCATGAATCATGCGATATGCAAACATGCATGTAAAATGATGAACTTGATACGCGTAGCAATAAAATAATCATGCGCGTAGAGATAAATACTTAGAAGAGGGTGGAGTATACCGTAAGCACTTAGGCGTGGGTGTAGATGAATTACTCTTTTGATCCTTATCATCAAGGCATCTTTTGGGATATGTGATTACACTAATCCCCAATCATTCTTCCAGCTTTTTTGGAATTCATTCTTCATCCTTCTTTGCAGGAGATTGCTCCACCATTTTTAGAAACCATTTGCTTGTTCATAGTTTCTTCACCGTCGTAAACTCTAGGTGCATCCCGAAAGTTACGTGTTTGATTCTTGACTTGTTTTCAAAAATTGACACCACCAATGGACTCAGATCATCGCAAGGATTTCGGCGCCGCCTTTAGAATTTCCATATGATGCCAGACACGCCCTCACGCGCCGTCGCGTGTGTGCTGCTCTGCCGGCGCGTGTAACCCACGCGCCGCCTTCCCGTGCTCCGTTCGCGGCGGTCTTTACCTTTCTGAAATCGTCTCAACGAGTGGAGTCCATTGTGATAATTTTTGTCACATTTTGAGGTAGTCTGAAAACTCAATTTTACAGGACAGCTTCGTCTTGATTTTTGGATGTTGCCGTATTGTTGTTCCTTTGAACTATTTGTCGTTGTTGTTGCATAGAGCTGCTCATTAGTGTTCGTATGTCGAATAATTGCTGGTTGGTCGTTGTTGCTATCGTCGTTAGCCCATGCCTTAGACGATTTTTACCACCGTTCATAGTCGTGGTAAAATTCCCCATCGGACATATTGCCCCCATGCCTTCGCTTAAAAGCCTTTTAGTCGGTACGTGTAGTTTTTCCCTTAACGGGTTTGTTGGTTGTCGGAAGTTGCAAAACGTCTTTGGGGATAGTCGTTTGTTGTATTGATGCCTTAGAAAAATATTTTTCCTAAGTGTTGTCGTGTTTGCTCTTCGCGGTTCGTCACGTTGGTCGCACCGCTTGCATGATAGCTTCTTGGGACGTTGGCCAATTTTGTTGCACGTATCAACTTTTCTATGCGCGTTGACTTGGCTATGCGCGTTGACTTTGCTATGCGCGTTGACTTTGCTATGCGTGTTGACTTTGCTATGCGCGTTGACTTTGCTATGCGCGTTGACTTTGCTATGCGCGTTGACGCTAATGGTTGTATGTTGGTAATGATAGTTTAGGCGATGTATTGTTGAGCATCATGTATAGACCGTCGGTCATTGTCTGCAAACATGTTAAAACACATAGAAAATATTTAAACGATATCTTATGCTTGTTACCATAGATGTCGTTGTATGAGCCTTATCGATGAGCGTCGTAGGTGTGCTTAGGAGGCATAGCTACTTGTTGTATGCAATCCATCTTTGTCGACATGTATGTACGTACATGGAAACACTTAGAAAATATTTTCTCCTTGTCGACATGCATCCCTGTCGACATGTATGTACGTACATGGAAACACTTAGAAAATATTTTCTCCTCGTCAACATGCATCCTTGTCGACATGTATGTACGTACATGGAAACACTTAGAAAATATTTTCTCCTCGTCGACATGCACCCTTGTCGACATGTATGTACGTACATGGAAACACTTAAAAAATATTTTCTCCTTGTCGACATGCATCCCTGTCGACATGTATGTACGTACATGGAAACACTTAGAAAATATTTTCTCCTCGTCGACATGCATCCTTGTCGACATGTATGTATGTACACTGTATGTGCGTATTTGCCCCCGCACTTAGAATCTTTTCACCATCCCTGGCTATGTACGCTGTATCCGTATGCTTGATGCGAACACAGGTTATATGCCAACTCCTGATAATATGCTGAAACATAGTTGTATGCTGACGCTTGCAATATGCTGACTGTCATCTTGAGCAAAACACTTAGAAAATATTCCACCCTTGTAATCTTGTATGCTGCGAGTATGAGCTCGATGTTGTCATACAAGGTTAACGTGTTGAAGAGGTTGCCCCCCTTGCGTGATGCTTGTTACTTGTTGCGCGAAGACTAACAAGTCTTGTACGTACATGGTTGTCTCACATGGGGCGTCCGTTGCATAAATGTTTTCATAAGTGTTGATGTGTGTTTACGCACTGACTGGATTGTTGGTTGCATTTTTCGGGATATCAGATCTTGCTGTCTTTTTGTCAGAATTAGTCTTCCCACGGCTGCTACCATGAGTAAGTCCACTATCTCCATCTTGGTGGGAAAAAGCTTGTCTTTGCAGATAGCTGACGTGTATAGTAATCCGTTTGTTGGGAGGAATGTCCGTACAAGTGCCCCTGCTACTCTGGAGTCTTCGCACACGGTCGCGGTAAAGGGCTTGTGAGTAAGATGTCTCATTATATCTTCTTTGAACTTGTTAATTTTCCAAGTTATTGCTGGCTGCAGCTTCTGTTTTTAGCATAATTCTCAAAAGATCCGACGTAGGGGCGCGTTCCTCGAGCGATTCTTAGTTCTTTATGCCGAGTACGACCGTGCTAATTCCTTCTTGATAAAGGAAATAGAGTTGAGGGTTGTGCAGTGGTGTCTTCGGGCCCCCGGTCGAGGGACCGGCCCAAGGAGGAGCGTTACTCCTATTGAGGTAAGTATTTGTTGATTGCTGATTTTGATGCCCGTATTGCTGATTGTCGCCCTTATGTTGAAGAGCTATGTTGTGTTGAATGTTGAAACAATCATTCTTGTCGTGTCCTTTGTGTGGATGACGACATTGCATTTGATGTTGACATTATGAACTCTTTGCCATAGGTCCTTAGAGATGATGTTAACTCTTGGTGGGTGTCGGGATGTCTGCTTCCAGCATGTTGAACCCTTTGATGTTGTGTTGATAATTCTTTGTTCATGCCTTTGCTTGCATGATATTTCGTCACCTGGACCTGTTTTCAATAATAACCATGTGATAACTTGTTAGTAATATTCCATACCTTGAGTTATCTACGCCGTCCATATGCTTTGGACTTGGAAGACAGGATAGATATCCTTAGATAATGAACATGATGTCCGTAGTTGCGACTGTATGTCGCTCATTGTTGAGTGTTATGATCGCCCCTCTTGGTTAGATTCCAAGGCATGGCAAGATGGATAGAGCATAGGATGTTGCGACTTGCGCATTGTAGGTTTTTGTTTGATGTGGATGACTAGTAATCATAGATGTAGTCTCTGCAGCCGTGACCATTAGCCACTTCTTGATTGATGATTTGAGATGCTCTCCTGATTGCTTGCATGATGCATCACGCATGTTGCCCTTCTTTCCTGAATAGCTTGCCGCTATATATATTGCAACCTGATCACTTCTTTTGAAAAGTACTGAGGCTAATAAGCATAAGTTGTACTTAATCTAAAAATATTTTAAAATAGATATGCGAAAAAGGAGATAAGGGAGATAAAGGGATTGCTGATGTGTTTGACGTCCTCATAGGTGATTTGTTGGCCAGTTGACTATGCCACGTGCCACATAGTTTCTCAATGCATCTAGCGTGTTGAGCTCTTCAATTTCCACCTTTGGGGATGAACAAATGTTGATGTCATGCCCCCCAGTTTTACGTTGCTTGTGTTGTTCTTCAACATTTTTGCCAAGGAAGGCAGTCGTTGGCTCAAGTGGGCGGTGAAGTTTGTTTTCCGGGAGTTTGAAATTTGTTTCTTCCGCCTTCATGCTCCAAGGATTGTATAAGTCGTCACAATTGGTTCCATAAGTGACGTTGTTTTTCTGGCGTTTGGAGATAGGTGGATTATCATCCGCCTTTTCTTTTCCCTTGCCTTTTTCTGAAGACTTTAAACGAGGCTTCCTTTGATGCTTATTGCCTTGGTCGATATACTTCTTCATTTTTCCTTCTAAGATCAAGCTGTTTACATGAAGCTTTAATCCATCACAGCTTTCCGTTTCGTGGCCATATACTTCATGATTTTCACACCATTTGCTTTCATCTTTTCCCAGTGGGCCCTTGCGGAAATTGGAGGGCTTTTTCCACCGTTTGGTCTTCTTTATCTCTTTCAAGATGACGGATAGCGGTGTGTTCAATGGAACACACTTGGCAAGATTGTTATTTTTTAGACTTTGGAACTGGAACGGCCTCTTTTGTTGCGGTTGTCTCTTTTCCCAGGAAACGTGTATCTCCTTTTCAATTGTCGCCTTCAAGGTTCTTGTTGTCAGTCCCGTGATTGGGACGTCATCGTCACTAACAGGTTGTTCCCGTTCCTCCTTGTGACAGATGTCAGCATCATCTTGGCTTGTCCTTGTGGAAGGACCTTCCTTGTGTATTTTTGATGACTCTGCTTGAGTCTTCTTTGGAGGGCTGTCGCCTTGATCGATGAATTGCTCCAATTCGCCTTTGAGGACGAAGCTGTTAATGCGGGAACATAGGCTGACACAGCTGTCCGTTTCGTGGCCGAAGACCTCGTGGTTTTCACACCACTTGTATTTGTCTTTCCCCAGTGGACCTTTTCTGAAATTGTTCGGCTCTTTCCACATGTTCGCATCCTTCATTTTCTTCATTATCACGGATAGCGGTGCATTCAATGGAATGCAGTCTGTGAAATCTTCTTGGAAAGGTCTTTTCGGCTGAGGCTGCCAATTTCTTCCATTCTGACCGCTTGAGGGCGGTTTTGTTTAATTCTGCATTGGAGGTTGTTTCCATGCCTCTTTTTGGTGTTGTGCTATAGCGTACGGGTTGCATGAGCGTGCAGCTCCGTGCCTTGGTTGTTGGTACTGGAAGGTACCTTCCGTTTGTTGTCCCTCTATTCTTTGGTGCAGTGTGTCTTGATGACTTGTGACTCGAGACTTTGTTCCTGTCGCCTCGACTTGTCCGTTGATTGGAGGCAGAGGTGGTGACGGGTTGACACCTTTGTATTGGAGGGTTCCTTGGCCGCATTGTGCGAAGGATGCATTTCTTGTTGTCGTAAAGAAAGCATTGGATGTGGCAACAGGGATGTGGAAGGATCCAAGTTGTCTTCTTATCGGCTTCTGCGAGTTTATGGGCAAGGCGTCGTGGTATGCAACGTGCTCCTTGTCCTTTGATGAGAAATTCATGACATCTTTAAAGGCGGCATCCTTTATGTCAACATACTCGAAGTTGGTGTCATCGGTCTTGTGCATTGTCTTTGCAACGTACACTTCTTGGTCGTATGAATTCTCGCTTTCAGCGTCAAAGTCTCTTGCATTCCTCCAATGACGGGCTCCTTGGGAAGGAGTGTATGGATGTGCCGTTTCATATCTTGTATGCTGGAAGATATTTTCTGCATGTTGGTCCCTGCCCTGGAATGGACGGCCTTGGCGGGTAGTGTCTTGCGACGTTTCTCTTGTCGGCGCAGCGTGTTCCTGGGCGGTTGGAGGTGGTTGGGCCGCATATCCTTGACTTTTCAGTGACTCGCGGAATGCGAGTAAGTCTTCCAGCGCAGCCATCATCGCTGAAGTAACTGAAGGCATCGGGTTTGCTCCCGTTCCTTGTTGTTCGCCTTGCGGCATTTCTGACTGAAATTCATCATCATCATGCATCTCTGGTTCGAAACCAGGTGGGGGTGAACGGTGCTCGTCATTTGGTTCTTGGAGGTTGTGCTGTGCGTCGGGCACATCCTCGGTTGGCATGGATGAAACTACGGAAGTAGCTCTCGGTATGTAGGAAGGCCCCGGCTGGCTTCCGGGTGGTTTCTGACCTCTTGCTTTTTTGCTTGCCGGAGACGTCTTAGGATGTCTAGGCCTTTTCCTTGTACTTCTCGCGTTAACCTCTTTGGGAGGGTTGCGATCACTCGTCATGACTTTGTGGTATGATAGCTTTTTGTTCGAATCACGGAGACGGCGCCAAATGTTGCGTCCTAGATGAACTGGGTCGGATGGACGCGTCTGTCTGAATAGGTTGTGTGGGTTTTTTGGGCTGACACCCTTCGCCTGGAAGAGGTATTTGCCTGATGCCGATGACGAGTGTTTGGTTTTAACGCTGTGTCTCGGAAAAGGTCGGTGTCTCGGAAAACGGTTGTGTCTCAAGAGGAATCTGAGTCTCGGGAAACGGTTGTGTCTCAGGAGGCGTCTGAGTCTCGAGAAACGGTTGTGTCTCAGGAGGCGTCTGAGTCTCGGGAAACGGTTGTGTCTCAGGAGGCGTTTGAGTCTCGGGAAACGGTTGTGTCTCAAGAAATGGCGGTCTGTGCACAAGTCTGAGCGTCTGGACACATCTTACTCATATTTCTCTTCCTCGCCTTAGTTTTGGAGTCCGTTTCCTGCACAAAGGGCCAGTACTAGCACGGAGAGGGGGGGTGGTGCTAGTGGAGCCCTCTCCGATGCCTAAGTCACGATTGGGGCTAAAAAGGTAATCTTAGAGAGAGAAAATACTTCTAGAGAGAAGTCAGAGCTCAAAGTGCCAAAGTTGGGCAAATGAGAGGATGTGTGAAAATGGGTGGCCAAGGCCTCCTATTTATAGGCTTCCTTGGGACCGGACCTGGTTTTAAAGCGGTTTGATGACGGTTCAAAAGCAAGCGGTAACCGTCACCAATATTGGCAATGCGCGAACTCGACTTCTCTACACGTAACGGTAATCGCGTAAACGGTAATCGCGCAATACCCGTAGTGCAATCCGGAGGTCCGGTCCGGACGCGCGTAACGCGCTTCCGGACCGTTTTGACCCTTGGGAGACGTTTTTCAAGCCGTTATGTGATTTTGACGTGTTTACGGGGCCCGAAACATTAATACGAACCCGAATTGGACACATATCCATCAAATTGCAATTCGAGTTTATGATTTTTTGACGTCATAATGTTTGATTACATCGGATTTTACGGTCTATAAACTAAGTCGTAGGAGGACGCAATCCTCTGCATAAATTATGTCGAATGTGTACCATGCCTTGTCACACGGGCACGGACGTCTTGTAGGAGAGGGGGACCACTTCCGAAGCAAGACTGGCTAAGAAACAGTTAGGAAACTTGGTTATGCAAAAAATGATCATTT
This sequence comes from Clarkia xantiana subsp. parviflora, assembly GCA_036873135.1. Classification (NCBI taxonomy): domain Eukaryota; kingdom Viridiplantae; phylum Streptophyta; class Magnoliopsida; order Myrtales; family Onagraceae; genus Clarkia; species Clarkia xantiana. Next base: position 19,516,276 of record JAPTYO010000001.1, read on the forward strand.
GGTTTCGGAGTAACACGACATGATCTTCGTTTTGCACTTCGCCGGTGATGAACTATGTTCATCATTAACCACATCGGACCAGATGAAAGTCTGCGATAGCATCATTGACATATCCCACACCCGACGATGTTCGGGTATGCTATCGACGCGTGCTTCATACTACGCGTGCCACGTTCGACCACGGGGTCATGCTCGGTTGTGCTAGATAGAATCCTCGCGATTCGGATGGGCGCAAAATTCTTCACCTCGAGCGTGTGATTGATCCTGGGAGCCTTAAGAAGAGGCGCCCAAAGTATCCTCATGGACTCAGAACTCATACCTAAGGTCAGGTTCAATGTCCGATTCTCGGCGTCTGAGCGCAGTGTTGAAGAAAAAGGCCAATTACCACGTCTTTGGAAACTGGTTGGGTTTGACTAAGGGTATGAACGATGGGGATGGTCAAGTTCACCTGTAATTCACCGACTCTTGTATTCACTAGGTGGCCACTAACCGGATATTAGTTGAAGGTTTTGAATACTTGTGCGGATGCCCTGGAGAAGTATTCCTATGTGGGAACTGGGCAATTGGAGAATTAACAGTTGACCTAGGATACAACGCGATACAAATTGATGATTTTAACAGGTTGAATTGAGACAGGGAATCAACGTTCCGCGGGCGCTACAACACACCTAACAGATGAGTAGCACGATGCCCGTCATATTCGTCGGTCGCACGGAAAACGTCGTATGAACTATTCGGAAGCAGGGGAAGGATCAGAAGAGTGAAATGTTGATGCGATTTGGACAACAATACATTAGCAGGCACCCTCCCATTCCACCGAGTGGGAGCTGTTAGCATATGGTGATTGGGCGCCGTAATTGGTAGCCCATTAATATGTATACGTTACCTAAGAAATTGGGTATATTTCACATTAGGGAGATTGGGCTTGACCCAAATCCCAATTGACATGAGAGGCCCAAAATTGGGCATCCCTTACACATATAGGCCGGTCGAAACTTACTAGGGGCAAAGTAGACTTTTGTCCACTTTGCTCCTCCTATAAATAAATGGTGTTACAGTTTTTTTTTGGGTAATTCACAATTCCTCCTAAGTGGTGATTTGAGAGAAAAACCCTCCTCCCTAAAGACAAATTTCGGCCGATCCATATTCACCACCAAGGGTGTGCCAATTTTCTTAGAGCAAAACACTCCGGAGATCCATCCCTGCCAAGAATCAATCAGAGGCTTTGCTGTGGAGCTAATACCGCGTAGGGCTTCCTTAACAAGAACCTCTACGAGTTCCGTCCGGTGGATAGTGAAATCCTTCTGCAGGATCCTTGGGACTACGGAAAAGGTTTAAGGAATGTGCACATCTCCCGCTGCGTAATTCTGATTACTGGCATGTACATGTGGTTATGTTTCCGTAGTAATCAACCCCGTAATCTCACAATATATATATATATATTTATTGTCAATATCTTTAATAGGGAAACAAATATATTGAAAATATATTTTCTTAATCTTTTAGGCAACTAATTCTATCAATAATATATTTATCCCTATAATTTATCTAGATATATTGATAGTTATATATATTTCTATATATTGTGTGAATCTATCCATATAATTCCAATAATAGATATATTGTTACCTTTAATAAAATTTAAAATATGGTAAACAATATTATGAAAAATTTCAGCCGAAAGATAGATAACTTTGGGCCTAAGAAATTAAAAAATTTACCTTGTAATTTCAATTAGGGTTCGGCCGAAACATCAAAATTGGAAACTAATGGTCAAATTTCAAGATAAAATTTTACTAAAATCTACAATCCAATGTTTGATTTTGATAAAAGTCACATTTTTCTTGAAGATCATGAACATCAAATTTTAGTAAGAACATCATGAAAATTTTGGCACCAACAATTGTAAAAATCGAAAATTTTAAATTTTCACTACTTAAAATTACTGCCAACATTTAAAATCAAGAACATCAATTTATCAAAATTATGAACTCCTAACACATGCTCTGATACCACTGTTGGATTACGGGGCTAAATACTACGGAAACTTAAATACGGTACGTGGTAGTAATCAAGATTACGCAGCGGAAGATGTGCACATACCTTAATCGCTTTCCGTAGTCCCAAGATCTTGCTGAGGGAGTTCTAGATCCACCGGACGGAACCAGTAGATGTTCTTGTTAAGGAAGCCTCTGATCGATTCTTGGCAGGGACAGATCTTCGGAGTGTTTGCTCAAAGCAAATTGGCACACCCTTGGTGAGTATGTGGTTCTGCCGAAACTTGGAGTGTTTAGGGATTTGGTTTTTCTCTTAAATTACCACAAAGGATGAATTATGATTCAACATAATAAAACCCCACTCTCTATTTATACGAGGAGCAAATTGCCCACTCACTATATTTCGGCCGGCATAGTGTATAAGGGAGGCCCAATTTTGGGCCTCTCATGTCAATTGGGATTTAGTTCTAGCTCAATTTCCCTAATGTGACATTTACCCAATTGTCTCAGGTAACATATACATATTAACGGGCTTTCATTTACGGCGCCCTATCACCATATGCTAACACGGTCGACCCCAACGACTGCTCCAGCTCCCTCAACGCCGACGACCCCAGCAGCTTGGTCGATCCCAACAGCCCGGTCGACCCCTCGAAATTGGTCACCTCTGGAAGCTCCGCTCCCCGACTCGGCTGCTCCACTCCTCTAGTCCGGCGTTCATTGACGAAGGCTGATGCTTCAACAGCGACGACTTTGACCCACGGCTACCACCTTTGTCGTGGTCGGACCTCCACCACTACTTGAATCACCACTCATTGCTCAAAATCTCTAAGAATTCATCTTTAAGGTTAATTTCTAGAGAGATGTAGGAGGAAAATTTGAAAAGATGAAGATAAGGTGAATGGGGTAATAGCTAAGGGAGATATATATATATATATATATATATATATATGAGTAGGGTGGCTAGGGTTTTACCCTTGACCTTTGGATTATTTTCATCCAATGGACGAAATTAAACCTTTAAGAAAGTAACTATCCTACTCCATTTACAGTAATTCAAGAAAATGTTCATTCCATAAAAGAAACGAATTGGAAAAAATGCTTACGCGTTCATAAACGGTTATATTGGAAAAGTCAAGATATTTTAATAATGACTTTTATGGAATACTTAATGAATATAAATTTTCTTAGCAGGGTAGAGCCTAACGCAAGCAAAACTTACATCAGTATCGGGGACAGATGACAAATATTGACTTAAGGATGGTGCAGACAATCACCTTCATCCGACTCAAGACGAATATATGAATCTCCAAAATATCATTTTACGTTAAATTAGTTGAAAAGATCCTTCAAAATGGGCAAGTCGACTATTCCTTATCCCAACGGGATAAATCGTCGACCCCAAGAAAAAGATAACGAACCTTATACCATGAAGAAAGGGTCGACCCCCCTCCGAGGAAGAGGAGGTCGACCATTCTCCAAATGAGAGGGGGTCGACCCCCTCCGAGGAAGATGAGGTCAACCTCTCTCCAAAGAAGAAATGGTTGACCCCTCTCCAAAACAGGGAAGGTTACTTCTCCTAAATCATAAATTTTATGTTCACCGTATACAACTTCAACTCTAAATTTGAATCACAAATTAAAAATTTAACTCCAAATAAAAATCACCAAACTCATTAGAGCCCTTATTATTTTGACTATGTGTTATATTATCAATATAGTTGTATATATATAAAAAAAAAAAAAACATATGTTATATATGTGTATAATACACGAGCGGAGCAGGGCGGCTCCATGGGGCCCCGCGACTCCAAACCCGGACCCGTCCCATATCTCACGGGTCGACGGGGGAAATTAGAGCGGGTACCTGCTGGTTGGCAAGTACCCGTTCCCGTTGATACCCCTAGTTATACACATTTATTCTAACAAGCTAATAAGCATAAGAGTTTATGTTTATTGTAGGAATATGTTGCTTCCTTCCCCTCCAATTAAATTAAGGGTTATTAAAAAAATTTCTATCTAAAGTTAAATTCGATTACAAATTGCTGCATGAACTTTGATTTTTTAAAATTTGCTTCCCGAACTTTTAATTACCGAGCAAATTGCTACATCAGTTTCGAATTCTGTCAAATTTGACTAAAAATGAGCATTTTCCGATCGCATGTGGTCTTTTCGTGTGTACCAAAAATTGATCCAAATATAAATTGAAAGCATTGCAGCAAAATACCTTCAATTGGACGCTGAACTGAAAGACGTCGTCGATATTGGGCTAATGTCTAATTAAATATCCAATTGAAGACATTTCGCTGCAATCCTTTCAATTTATATCTGATTCCATATTGGGTACACAAAAAGACCACATGTTGTTTGAATATACTCAAGTTATTTCCAATTTGACTGAAATCAAAACATTTGTAGCAATTTATTCGAAAATTGAAAATTTAGATATTCAATATAAAAAAAATTAAAATTTAGATGATAATTTGTAACTGAGTCAAAATTCGTGTAGCAATTTAGTTATTAACTCTTAAATTAACCCATAAAATTATTACTCTCTGGATGTCAATTTTTTTAAGTATATATATTTGGCAGAAATATAGTTTTTATAACTCTTTAATTTAGTATTTTCGTCTATTGGGATAGGCCCCACCTAAAGCAGCATCCCACCAAATGACAGGACCTAAAGAAAGCCCAAGCTCACCCGACTTTGAAAGCGAAATGCTCAATTTTAATGTTTGTGATAAACTAATAAATGATTTTTTCTTTTATTATTTTTATCTTTGTTTTTTTGTAATAAGAAAAAACAAATCCTTGACGATGCCTACACAACTCTTAAATTTGGATCCAGTTTCTTCTTTATTTCAATGGAATGTTTGTACAAAATGAAGGGTTAATATGACATTTCTATATCATCAAACATATTATAAAAAAAAAAAAAAAAAAACGTATACCCAAAATAAATGTGGTCTCCACTCTACGGGTCTCTCTGCTTCACTTTCCACTCCAAACCCACATCATAAAATACAAGACTCCTCTTGAATAAAGGAGAAGAAGAGACGAGATGTCGCACATCCGTATTCCTTGTGGAGAATCTTCTTTACCCTCTTTTGCTTTTCCTCACTGTTCCAACAATGGCAACTTTCCGAAACCCACAGGCACTGAAATAATTGTTCAATAATAATAAAATAATCATCATCATCATAAAGGAAAAGGTGGCAGATTTTAGCAATTGCCGCTTTAACCCAGTCAGGCAGCTTGTTGGAGGGAGGAAGGGTGTGGAGAAAAAGAAATAAATGTCGGTTTCTGATGATTTAATTCGAATTCATGTCTAGAATCAAATCAACCCGTGTCACTGAGTTGTCTTGGTGTGTCAAAATTTGGAGTAAGAGTAACCCACTTGTCTTTGAATGTCAGTAGTGAGGCGCAATAGAGAGTTTCTCTCTAAGCACAGCACATGAACCAGACCAGACCTTGCTGGGAATTCAAGTAAGCTTGCTTGACCACATCTTGTAATTTCCCACTTTTTCATTTTCCAGTTTTTGTTCATGAAAATTTCCCATCTCTGCAACTTACTATGTTCTTGTTCTCTGCTTCTGTTGGATTTGATGGTGAGTAATTTTCCCACCCTTTCTTCCCCAGTTTTGGTACCGATCAAAAGCAATGAATTCTGATGGTAGTTGTGTGTGAGATAAGTTGAAACTTTAGTGGAATTTCTTGTGTCTTTTATCATTTTCTAATATAAAGTTGAGATTTTTTCTTCTGAGGTTATGACTTATGATCTCATTAAATTGGCGGTGTAATAAATGTTGCGTTTACTTTGGTTAGCTTTAGATTTGAATCTTGAATGTGAAAGCCGATCTGTTTCTGGGTTAATAATAATGTGTGATCCTCATATTTTGTGAATTTAGGCTGCTTTCTTAATAATAATAATAATCTCTATATATAAGGTGACCAATATTTTGCAGACTTGGTAGATTGTGAGGCAACAGATAGAGTGTAATCTATCTTAGAGGTATTCTGCAGAGCCTCTCATGCACTGAAATGGCGAAGCAATTCATCTTTGTGTCACTCCTAGTTGTGTTTCTCTCAATTCTACACCCTTCAGAGCAGCTTCAATCCTCCCAAGTTCAAACCCTTTTGAGAATCCAACGCCTCTTAAACAACCCTCCTGTCTTAAGCAGCTGGAATGATGCCACTGATTTCTGCAACCTCGAACCAAACTCATCCCTCACCGTTATTTGCTACGAACGCAGCGTGACTCAGCTCCGCATCATCGGATCCACCAATGCACCTCCACTCCCTGAAACCTTCTCCATGGATTCCTTTGTCACCACCCTGGTTCGGCTCCCCAACCTTAAAGTCCTCACACTGGCCTCCCTCGGTCTGTGGGGCCCTCTTTCGGGTAAAATAGCCCGTCTCTCGTCACTCGAGATATTCAACATCAGCTCCAACTTCATCAGTGGCTCCATCCCTCACGAGCTCTCGTCCCTGACAGCCCTACAGACCCTGATCCTAGATGGGAACATGTTTGTGGGACCGGTTCCAGACTGGTTCGGGACTCTACCGATTCTGACAGTCCTAAGTTTGAGGAGGAACTCGTTCAACGGTTCGTTACCCACTTCGTTTAGTGGACTAGAGACCCTCAGAGTCCTCGCTCTTTCGCACAATCGGTTCTTTGGCAAAGTCCCGGACTTGAGTGCCTTAACTAATCTCCAAGTTCTTGATTTGGAAGACAATGCCTTTACTGGAGAGTTTCCGAGGCTTGGGAACAAGCTCACCACCCTCATTCTGAAACGTAATCAGTTCCGATCGGGCATCCCGACAGAGCTGAGCTCGTTCTATCAGCTTCAGCAGCTCGACCTCTCCTTCAACAGCTTTGTCGGGCCGTTTCCTCAGACACTGTTGGCTCTTCCTTCTATAAACTACATCAACATTGCAGGAAACAAGTTCACTGGAATGATGTTGGAGAACCAGTCATGTAACGATGATTTGCTCTTTGTGGATTTGTCTTCCAATCTTCTGACCGGGAAACTTCCAGATTGTTTGTCAAAATCTAACAACACGGATGTCTTGTTCTCTCGGAACTGTTTGAGTGACCCGGATAAGGATCAGCAGCCCTTGTCGGTTTGCCACAACCAAGCTTTAGCAGTCGGGATCGTTCCAGACCAAAAGAAGGGCAGCCAAGGTTCGAAAACGTCTATAATCTTGGGGGTGGTTGGTGGGGTTGTTGGTGGAATCGCACTTGTCGTTCTTGGTTTCTTTGTTGTTAGGAAACTTCGAGTCAATGCAAGAAATAAGATGCCTCCGACTAGACTTATATCGGAGAATGCTTTATCGACTGGGTACACCTCAAAGTTGTTCACTGATGCAAGTAAGGACATTGTTTTTCTTTCAATTTTTGGAATTATAGTTACTTTAATCACAAGAAATATTGATTAGGTTTGTTTGTGAATGAAGGGTACATTTATCAGACGATGAAGCTTGGGGCGCTCGGTCTGCCTGGGTATCGGACCTTCTCATTGGAGGAACTAGAAGAGGCTACTGGCAACTTTGATACGTCCGCTTTTATGGGTGAAGGCTCTCAGGGTCAGGTATTAACTGCGTATTTTCTTTTTTAAGGTTGAAACATAATATTAAATCAAATGGTCCTTCATACTTAATATAGCCCAGATTTGAGTGTATTTCATCTTTAATTGGTCAATTGATTTTTCCTGTTAGTTCGGGGTTTTTAGAGGATATTTGTCTATTGGCTCATGATGTTGTGTTTCATTAAGGTCCATATTGCAGTGTTTGTAGAGAAAATGACTGAATGTTGGGTCCTGTAAAAGCGCAGTCCAATATCACATTTGACCTATGTTGCATCCGAATATCTCATTCACCTAATTAACTTGTTAATTACTGCATAATCCAAACACAATAATTTAACATTGCCCTCCGCATTGCTGCACATACCAAAAGTAACAATTTTATGTCTTTGATTGTTGTTACCACTTTACTCTCAGATGTACAAGGGTCAACTGAAAAATGGCTCGGTGGTTGCCATTAGATGCTTGAAGATGAAGAAGAGTCAGGACATTCAAAACTTCATGCACCATATCGAACTAATCTCAAAGCTCAGGCATCGACACGTTGCTAGTGCTTTAGGACACTGCTTCGAGTGCTACTGGGATGATTCAAGCGTCAGCAGAATCTTCTTGGTATTTGAGTACGTTCCCAATGGAACGCTAAGGAGCTGGATCTCAGGTAGTAAGTAGTTCTTACTTCTTTTTCCATCACAAACAATATTAGTTTTAATGATCTGAGACGATTTCGAGATTTACATTTATTTATAGGACGGCGTTCAAGGCAATTGCTCAGTTGGTCACAGAGGATTACAGCTGCAATAGGAGTCGCCAGGGGAATTCAGTTTCTGCATACAGGAATAGTACCAGGATTATATGCAAACAACCTTAAAATAACCGATGTTCTTTTGGATCAGAACCTTGTTGCCAAGATCAGCAGTTATAATCTTCCTCTCTTGGGACAAGAGCTCTGCAAGGTACACTGAATAAGACTATCCGTTCTTCACGGCTTTCCTACTTATCTCATATTCTCTTAACTATTTCTGCTCGTGCAGGATGGGAAAAAATCATCTGGATCCAAAGATATTACAAGGTGAATAAGAACCGCTATCTTTTGCAAAGAAATTGAATGTTGTAAGCTCTGTAAATAAACAAAATGAAGCTCCAAAAAACTGCCCTCTAATTGCCATTGTAATATAATGAGGTTCTCCTTCATGAATTTGTGCATTAGGAAACAGGGACTTTGCATAAGCATCAACGAGTTGATGACTTGTTGTGCAAGTTATTTGTCAATTAGATCTAGCATATGATCATGTTTGTGCTCATACCATTTGTGCTATCATTTATGTTTAGTTTAGATATGTCTTGGTTTTATGCATAAGAGACCTTATTACGTAATTTGTGCAATTTTTCTATGTTACAGTCGTGATATCTTAGAAATTGCATGTAGAATGCTTACATACTATTTTGCTCTGGATTTTGTTGGTATGCAGGTTTCAATTGCCTCATGCAGAAAAATCAGATATCTACGAATTCGGAGTGATTCTACTGGAACTCATTGTTGGGAGGCCCTTCAACTCGAAGGGTGAAATCGATGTGGTCATAAACCAGGTAAGGTCGTGTTTTCCATATAATAAGATTCGATCATCGATTTTGATTCTTAAACTCGGATGCTCCTCCCTCTGTATAGTTACAATCCAGTGTGTCTCCTGATGGGTCCTTCCGGAGAAGCTTCCTGGACCCGACAGTCCACAGAGCATGCACCGATGAATCACTGAAGACAGTGATGGAAATTTGTGTTAGATGTCTGCAGAACAACCCAACTGAAAGACCTTCGGTCGAGGATGTTGTGTGGAATTTGCAGTTTGCAGCGCAGGTTCAGGACGCGTGGCGTGAATCTCATAGCAGCGAAGGCTCTCCTGGGTCGCCTACTCACCGCCCTCGACTCTCCGTCACTATGCGTTGAAGGAAGCCAAAACAGTTTCTGCAGTCAACAAACAACTTCAATCAACAAACAGGTTTAGTTGCTCTGTTATATATTTAGTCCATCTTTTCTATATTGAAGAAAATGACAGTCTATACATATGTTCTCTGAAAACCATGACAAGTTTTGCAAGCTGTATATAATGTAACAGTATTGCAATCTAGAAATTACTTTTACTTTCTACTAGTTGATTACCCTTTGGTGGGTGTGATCAGCATCTTAATTTTAAGGGTTAACAACCTATAATCTGTCTGAATTTGTCCTCTGTGAGAATTTAGTATCTAAAGTTTAAATTGTTGATATTAATTGTTTGAAAATTTAACTTTGTTGAAATTTGTTGCCTCAGTCCAAATTACCTGTTAAAATTGATAGAACTTGGTCATATGCTTGTCACGCAATCCGATAAAAAAATAAATCCCAAAATTCCCCTAGTTGGGTTGTGGCCGGTCGGAGTAGGGTGATGACCGGCCAGAGTAGGGCGGTGATCGGAGTTTTGGTGGAGGCTGGCCGGAGTAGGTGGTGGCCGGAATAGGGTGGTGGGCGGAGTAAACATAGTAGTATTAGGGGCAATTTAGACTTTCCACACCATTCTGACATTTCTACAATACTCTTGGAGCACCATGCTTTTGCCACTAATTTTTTTATTTTTCTATTACCCTAAAGGTGAACCCCATAGGAAAATTTATATTATTAATTGTATGATACACATCTTAGGTGTAGTTAAAAAAATTCATACTTTTAAAGTTTTACTTATGTTACGATTAAGTCCACCATAGTATTAAAAAAACCAAAAGCATGGTGCTCCCAAAGCATAATAGAAAAATCCACACCATTCTGTCAATTTTGACAGCAAAAATGTACAAAAAATCAAATTTTAGCAATTGGGCACTGAATTGGACCTCTGCCCGATTCCAATAGTACATTTCATTTGAACGTCCAATTGAAAGTATTTCGCTACAATCCTTTCAATTTATGTCCAAATTCATTTTAGGTACACATGAGAATGCCTATTGTGGCCATAACATGCTCATTTTATTGAAAGTTTAAGTAGCTAATTTTAAAAATTTAAAGTCCGGGTAGCAATTTATAATTGGCTCAAAGTTTATTTAGCAATTTGGTTATTAATCATTATATTATTCGTCTAAGTTTGGATCTTTCTACTATGCTCTACTAGCACCATGTTTATGACACTATATTTTCAATTTATCAATTGCCCTAAAGTTAAATCCTAGAGATAAATTATTATTAGTAATGATGTGATGCAAATTTGAGGTGTAAATAAAAAAAAATCTATACTTTTAAGGATTTTCCCATGTCAATTAAGTTCATCTTAATAATAATAAAACCACAAGCATGGTGCTCCAAAAGTATAGCAGAAATATTTTAAAAATTTATTAAATTTTTAAATTTAAATCATCAAGCGACTATGATCAAGAATACAATTTAAAAGGCTCTCGATCCCATGGGGAATTAAATTTAAAAATATTATAATATTATATTACAACATTTAATTTAATATTTTTTTTGCAATAATGTTCTATTCTCATAACATATTTGGAGTTGGGGCGATTTTACCTTCATATTATACTCGAAGTCACGTTAATCATGTCCTCGTATCATTATCTGAGTAAGTTTTATTATGACAATATCATCATCACGATAATATTGTATGTGCCACGGACGTGGAGTTTACATGATCTAAGGCTTGTCCGTGACACGTCGGACCTCGTTTACAAGTCGGGAATCCATATCAAGGAGTCTTGGGACGCGTGCGATTCTAGAAGATTCTAGAAGACTCCACATACCTGTAGATATCTCTTGTAATATGTAGAATTATCTAGAGATAGCATTTAATGGGTAGTTGGGACTCTTGTAATTAATGCGGGTAGTTGGTAGAAGACTCCCTTGGAGCCTATATAAGGGGGAGCTCTCCTCATTTGTAAATCATCCAAGAAATCATAAGCACTTGAGTTCCAAAGCTCCTCTTCACTTCATACTCTTCTCATCTTAGTTTTGCTAGGGAAAAGACTGACTTAAGAGCAGAATCCTAAGGCCACACGGGTTAGGGAGCGCTAGATAATCCAGGCCCGTGACAAGTGGTAACAGAGTAATGTTAATCGATGGCATCCAAGTCGGAGGTGGTGGCAGCTGAGAAGACCCGGATGAATACCAATGAGCAGTTGGCAGACCTATATCATCAACTCGCGGTGCTTCAGAATGTGGTGGTGGAAGTCCAAGCAGACGCAGTTGGTTCGTCCAAAGGTGTGGACGAAATCCGTTCTGGAATGAAGGAGATCCAGAAGGATGTGAAGGACCCAACTGAGGAACTTGGGAAGAAGGGTGACACGCTCGGAGTTACCATCACGGCCATCCGATAAGAGGTAAATGAGCTCGTGGGGTTGCGGGCAGAGGTGGCTGAACTCAAGAGGGAGCTGAATTGGGTGCGGAGAACCCGCGTCGAAGGGGCAGGCGCGGTACAGCTCGGTCCGCGTCCGGACGTCCTTAGGCCGGACAAGTTCAAGGGGTCTCGAGTGGCCAAGGACGTGGACAACTTCCTTTTCAGCATGGAGAACTACTTCCGAGCCACGGGAGTAGACGATGATATGTCTCGGCTAGGCATGATCTTTTCCTATTTGCAAGATAATGTACTAGTTTGGTGGCGTTGTAGGCAGGACAACCGACTAGGGGAGGAGATCCAAACTTGGGAGGAGTTCAGGGCGGAGTTTCACAAACAATTCTACCCGGAGTATGCCGAGAACGAAGCGCGGGGAAAGCTTCGTCGATTGGAGCACAAGGAGGAACTTCGTGAGTATGTGAAGCAATTCACGGAGTTGATGCTTCAAATTTATTCCATGACCCAAAACGAGGCGCTCTTTCAGTTCATGGACGGTCTCAAACCATGGGCTAAGACGGAGTTGGAGCGTCGAGGCGTGGAGAACTTGGAGAAGGCGATGGTGACGGCCGAGTCGCTATACGAATTTCGGTCGGAGAAGTCCAAACCAATTGGTGGGGGAGATCGTGGTAAACCTCCTCATCCTAATGGAGGGAAATCCGACAAGCCCGATGGAGGAAATTCCGATGGCGGTAGATTCACCAAGTCGTTTTCCAAAGACAAAGGTGGATCGCGGTGGAAGGATCGTGGCCCGATGGAGTGCTTCTTGTGCAAGGGGCCTCACTTGGCTCGGGATTGTCCAAAACGGGAGAAACTCGCAGCTCTCGTGACTTCGGAGGATACAGAAGAAGAAGGAACGCAGTTGGGTTCGCTGCGGATCCTTAGCTCCATTCAAAGCAAAAAGGCCAAGGCGAAGGGCCTAATGTTCGCGGAGATAGAAGTTGTCGACAAGAAGATGAATGCACTTGTCGACACGGGGGCTTCCAACCTCTTTATGTCCGAGGAGGTCGCAAAGAAGCTGAACCTTCGCTTGGAGAAAACCAACACGACGTTGAAGACGGTGAATTCGAAGGAAGTCCCGACATGCGGAATCGCCCGAGAGGTAAGCATTAAAATGAGTATTTGGAGCAGCAAAGAAACGGTGGAGGTGATCCCTCTCGATGACTACGACTTTGTTATCGGGATTGACTTCCTCGATCGGATCGATGCTATGATAGTTCCTTTTGCGGATTGCATTTGTATCCTGGATGCGAGGTGCCAATGTATTGTGTCGGTCAAGCGTTCGAAGGGAGGTGACAACAAGACCTTGTCGGCCATTCAACTCAAGAAGGGAGTCCGCAAAGGAGAGTGCACTTACCTCGCGACCTTGAAGTTGGACGAGGGTGAAAGCCGAGGGGACGAGATCCCGGAGTAAATAGCCCAAGTCCTTGGTGAATTTGGAGACGTTATGTCGGCCGAGCTTCCAAAGGAGTTGCCACCTAAAAGGGAGGTGGACCACAAGATCGAGTTGGTCCCGGACGCACGGCCACCCGCCATGGCGTCATATCGCATGGCACCCCCGGAGTTGGAGGAGTTACGAAAGCAGCTCAAGGAGTTGTTAGATGCGGGATATATCCGGCCTTCCAAGGCCCCGTTCGGCGCGCCGGTGCTGTTCCAAAAGAAGCATGACGGATCATTGCGGATGTTCATCGACTACCTTGCGTTGAACAAGTTGACGGTGAAGAACAAGTACCCGATTCCTCTCATCGCGGACTTGTTTGACCAACTTAGCGGGGCGAGATGGTTCTCAAAGCTGGACTTGCGCTCGGGATATTGGAAAGTTCGGATCGCAGAGGGAGACGAACCAAAGACGGCTTGTGTGACGCGCTACGGATCATACGAGTTCCTCGTAATGCCCTTCGGATTAACAAATGCGCCGGCTACAAGTGTTCGAGTCATTGCGGGAGAACACCCTCTACGTGAAGAAGGAGAAGTGCGCGTTTTCACAACGAGAAGTCCCCTTTCTCGGTAACATTGTTGGAGGTGGGCGAGTTCGCATGGATCCGTCCAAAGTCAAAGCAATCATGGAGTGGGAGCCACCAACCAAGGTGACGGAGTTACGATCGTTCCTTGGCTTGGCTAACTATTACCGGCGGTTCATCAAAGGATACTCGAGCATTACCGTGCCACTCACGGACCTGTTGAAGAAGGGCCTAACTTGGGAGTGGACGGAGAAGTGTCAAGCGGTGTTCGATCGCTTAAAACTTGCGGTCACGGAGGAGCCCGTTCTCGTGTTGCCAGATTACAAAAAGCCATTCGAGGTGGAGACGGACGCCTCAGACTTTGCCATTGGAGGAGTTCTCATGCAACATTGGCATCCAATTGCCTACAAGTCCCGGAAACTTAGCGACATCGAAAGGCGGTACACGGTCCATGAGAAGGAAATGACGGCGGTGGTGCATTGCCTTCGAACATGGAGGCACTATTTCCTTGGATCCCGGTTCGTGGTGCGGACCGACAACGTGGCTACGAGTTACTTACAAACCCAAAAGAAGTTGTCTCCTAAGCAAGCAAGGTGGCAAGATTTCCTAGCGGAGTTCGACTTCACGTTGGAGCCCGGGGAAGACAAACTCGGTTGCGGATGCGCTAAGTAGGCGAGTGGAGTTGGCAGCCATAAGCCGACCTGAATGCACACTTAACGGGAGGATCAAGGAGGGGCTTAAGCACGATGCGAGGGCCCAAGCGTTAATGGTGATGGCGACCGAGGGGAAGACACGACAGTTTTGGTGTGAAGATGACTTACTCTACACCAAAGGACCTCGACTGTACATGCCTCAACATGAAAACCTTCTGAGGGAGATCTTACGGGAGTGCCACGACTCGAAGTGGGCGGGTCATCCGGGAATTCATCGCACCATGGAACTTGTGTAGGACATGTACTTTTGGCCTCAATTGCGGGACGATGTGGAGATGTACGTGAAGACTTGTCTTGTGTGCCAAAAAGATAAGATGGAGCAAAGGTCACCCGCGGGACTTCTCGAGCCTCTTCCTATCCCGGAGCGACCATGGGAGAGCGTCTCGATGGACTTCATCGTCAATCTTCCCAAGTCCGAAGGATGCCAAACGCTAATGGTGGTGGTGGACAGGTTCTCCAAGTACGCAACGTTCATTCCGGCCAAGAAGGATTGCCCAGCGGAGGAGGCGGCCAAGCTTTTCATGAAGCACGTCGTGAAGTATTGGGGAGTGCCATCCACAATCGTGAGCGATCGAGACCCCCGATTCACCAGGAGGTTCTGGACAGAACTTTTCAAAATGCTTGGTACGGATTTAAATTTCTCCACTAGTTTACATCCTTAAACTGACGGTCAAACAAAGAAGGTCAATGCACTTTTGGAGTTGTACCTTCGGCACTACGTGAGCTCGACACAAACCGATTGGGCGAAATTTCTGGATGTGGCCAATTCTCCCATAATTTGCAAAGGAGCGAGTCCACGGGGAGGAGTCCATTCGAGATCGTGACGGGACAGCAACCATCGACTATAAGTACGGTGGCAACAGGCTATAAGGGGAGTAGTCCATCGGCATACAAGTTCGCCAAGTATTGGCAAGAGGAGGCGGCGGACATAGCACGGTCATGCTTAAACAAATCCACCAAGTGGATGAAGAAGTGGGCGGACAAGAAGCGAAGGCACACCGAGTACAACGTGGGCGACCAAGTGATGGTGAAGACGCACAATATTCTCCGTCACAAGGATGTTCACAAGGGGCTTGTTCGTCGCTACGAAGGTCCATTCCGGGTTCTCAAACGAGTTGGGAAGGTGGCGTATAAGGTGGAGCTTCCATCCAAAATGAAGGTCCATCCGGTTTTTCACGTGAGTATGCTCAAGCCATTTCACGAAGACAAGGAGGATCCAAGCCGAGTGGAATCGTCTCGTGCACCAATTAGAGCAAAGACGGCCTACGACCGAGACGTTGAAGAAATTTTGGCGGATCGGGAGTTACGGAAACGTTGGTGCAAGCCGAAGTGGGAGTACCTTATCAAGTGGAAGGGATTGCCAGAGTACGAAGCAAGTTGGGAACCAGCGGAAGACCTTTGGCAGTTCACGAAGGAGATTGAGGCTTTCCATGGTGCGGACGCGACGAGGTCGTTGCTCAATTAGGCGCGGGAGAATGACACAGACGTGGAGTTTACATGATCTAAGGCTTGTCCGTGACACGTTGGGCCTCGTTTACAAGTCGGGAATCCATATCGAGGAGTCTTGGGATGCGTGCGATTCTAGAAGACTCCACACACTTGTAGATATCTCTTGTAATATGTAGAATTATCTAGAGACAGCATTTAATGGGTAGTTGGGACTCTTGTAATTAATGCGTGTAGTTGGTAGATGACTCCCTTGGATCCTATATAAGGGGGAGCTCTTCTCATTTGTAAATCATTCAAGAAATCATAAGCACTTGAGTTCCAAAACTCCTCTCCACTTCATACTCTTCTCATCTTAGTTTTTCTAGGGAAAAGGCTGACTTAGGAGTAGAATCCTAAGGCCGCACGAGTTAGGGAGCGCTAGATAATCCAGGCCCGTGACATATGCGTATTACATTTTTTTTAAATCTTACAAGCCATTATTATAATAAAATGTGTACCAAATTCTGATATCAATTATATATATTCCATTGAAATACATATATGTTGGGATACCGATTGAATACACACGAAATCATTGTACTTATTCTGATATCAATTTGGCCATTATTTTTCACATTAGGGGTGTGCAAAATACCTAATTCTAATTGGACTAGAAACTGTATCGGAATTGACTCTTTAACTAGGTTTTGAGTAGAACTAGGTTTTGGGTAGAGAACATTTTTTTTGGTACGAGATAAAATTTTAGGAAACGGTATTTTCGATTCCGATTCAGAAATATGCATTTAGGTATTCAAATATTCAGAACTAGAACCATTCAAAGTATATATGTATATATATATATATTAATAATTAAATGTTTATTTTTTTTTCTAAAATTAAATATTCATGTTCAATTACTATACATGATTTTTTTTACATATATCAATAAAAATAAACACTTAGACTGACTATGTAATTAGTTCCAAACGGGTACTCGGAATCTATCGATTTGAAATGGTTTCAGAACAGTTCTGGTTTCTGATGGGTTTCGCTATAGCCGTTAGGCCCTTTAACGACGAGTAAACGGTGAATAGGCCCACTGGGCCCTAGAAGAGGTCAAGAAGACCAATGCGAAGGGTCCCGAGATGATGGATCCCGATGGTGAAGGGTCCCGACAAGGTCGGTCCCGATATGCGAGCTGGACGCTCCCGATGATATGCCTTTAAGTAGGCCCCGGTGATATGCCTTTAAGTAGGCCCCGATGATATGCCTTTGAGTAGGCCCCGATATTGAATCCCTGAGAATGCTGGCCCATTCCCCATGACGAGGTGCCCCGAGCGGTGACCAAAGGAGATAACTCTGGAGTCCCCGATATTGGTCGGGACTTGATATCAGAGGTTGAGGCCGAGAAATACGCCCACTATCAGAGTAGTGGGGAAGTGGCCCGAGATAAGCGCAATGTGGGCTAGTGGCCGAGATAAGCGGAACGTGGGCTAACTGCCCTGGCAGTTCATCAGGTAACTGGGGTAACTCCTCTCCTATATAAAGGAGGAGGTTACCTCAGATCAGATAGACACACTTACATACTCATACTTTTGCTTGCCTTGCTTGCCACGAGATTCTCATTTAAGCATCGGAGAGGGATTCTGGGTCACCGCCCGGTCTATTCCCTTCTTGCAGGATTACGTGGAGCGAAGGATTTCAGATTTCCGTCAAGACCGTACCGGAGTTCCAACCGTGATCCAACATTGGCGCCCTCTGTGGGAAACGTAACGAAAAGCACAAATGACTTCTACTCGTTCAATGGCGGCTGGTAAGCAGAAAAAGCAAGGACAATCCGGTGGTTCCCGTCACCCTGCTGGAACTCTGAATTCAGGGCCGCCGGAACGCACTGTTGATCGGAATGATCCTCCCCCTGCTGTTTCCCAAACAAGGGGGCATCATGAGGATCGTGAAGATTCCATCCGAAACTCATCGGAGAGCCGGGAAGAGATCCCAAGGAGGGACCAGGATGCTCCTCCAAACACGGACTTGACGAAGGCCGTGGCGGATGCCATGCCGATGTTCTTGGAGGCCATGGAGGCTCTCCTAGAGCGGAGAGATGCTGCCAAGAAGAAGGAGGAGGTGCCTCCGCCGAGGGAGGTTCGGAATGTGCATGAGGCCCAACCCAGAAACCGGGACAAGGGCAAGGAGCCCGTTCAGTCAGAGCGATTTGTGATCGATGGGCCTGGACCGGTGCAGCATAGGACCATTCCCCTTAATGGTCCCATCACCCCTGACCAGGTGAAGATCGTGAACATCTGCATGGGGGACCAGAAGCAGATAATGTCGAAACTGAGGGATCGATCCACCCATCCCTTTGTTCCCCGATTGATAGACACCCTTGCCCCGCCAGGGCTGGGTATCCCCACAATTAAGGAGTATGATGGAGAGGGAGATCTAGTTCGCCACGTCCAGAAGCATGTCATGGCCTGTCTGGGCAGGGCCCCGGATGATGATACTATGTGCGTGTTGTTCCCGGCCACATTGGGAGAAAGAGCCCTGACGTGGTTCTTCAGCCTGCCCCCAGGATGCATCTCCAGCTGGGCTGATATGCACGACCGTTTTATTCAGCAGTA
Organism: Clarkia xantiana subsp. parviflora; assembly: GCA_036873135.1. NCBI lineage: Eukaryota > Viridiplantae > Streptophyta > Magnoliopsida > Myrtales > Onagraceae > Clarkia > Clarkia xantiana. The sequence goes on from JAPTYO010000001.1 coordinate 19,534,929, forward strand.
CCAGGGTCGTCGGCGCCTCTTGAAGAGCGTGAGGTCCCTAGCCCAGGTGGTGCAGAGGCCCGACGAATCGCCGGCGCATTATTACCAGCGGTACACTGCTAGTGTGGCCGAGATCGATGAGGAGATATCGAAGGGAGAGACTATCCGCACCTTCCTTCGGAACCTGACAGCCCTCTATGGTTCCGACTTGATGCACAGCGTGGCCGCGAAGGCCGTGTGGAGCATGGAGGCGTTGCAGACGAGGGTAAAGCAGCAAATCGATGTGCAGGAGTCGAAGATAGCTGCCATAGAGCTGGATCCTCCGAAGTCAAATAAGGGGAAGCAGTCGTTCAAACCATCGAACGACTGTAAGTGGAAAGATAAATCCGAGGGCAGTCGGAGTCGAGGCCGCTCTGATCGAAGGAAGGACTGGCGTTCCCCGAGGAAGGAAAAGTGGGAGGATCATCACATTCCTCTCAATAGTTCTATGGCTGCCGTGTTAATGGTGATGGATCGTCATGGTATCTCCAAGTACCCCCCCGAAGAAGGAAGGAGAATTTTTGGGAGCTCGCACCGATCGTTACTGTAGGTTCCACCGCGCCAGCGGTCACGACACTAACCATTGTCGGGAGTTGAAGAAGGAGATTGAAAAGCTGATCCAGAAGGGGAAGCTTAAGGAGTTTGTGGCTGAGAGGCGGTGTCGATCCCGCTCCCGATCTCGATCGCGGTCCCGTTCGCGATCCCGGGATCGGTCCCCAAAGAAGAAGAAGTCTGAGCCGGAGTCTTCTGGTATCCGTAGGGAGAAGCGGGGCACCATTAATGTGATTCATGGAGGATTGGCTGCAGGAGGTGATACCACAGCCTCTCGGGAGGTCTATGCCTCTAGAATTTCCGCTGCTGTGGTGCTGGGCAAGAGGTCCCGATCCTGGACCGCGAAGGAAGAGACGGTGATTTCCTTTTCAGCGGAGGACCTGGTAGGTGTGGAGACTCCACACGATGATGCTTTGGTCGTGACCCTGGACGTGGATGGGTACGAGATGAAGCGAATTTTGATCGACGGAGGGAGCTCCTCCGATATTCCGTTTATGGATGCGCTGGAGGCCATGGGGAAAACGAAGAAGGACCTGAAGCAGGTGAACTTCCCGATGGTCGGATTCTCTGGTTCTACCTCCTATCCGCTGGGAATGATCACCTTACCAGTGGAGTTCGGTAGTGGATGGAAAGTGGAGAGAAGGAATGTGGAGTTCGTGGTGGTTGAGTCCGCGGGGACCTATAATGCGATTATCGGGAGAACTACCATCAACCCGCTGATGGCAGTTGCCTCGACTGTCCACCAGAAGATGAAGTTCCTGACTGACCACGGAGTCGGGGAGGTCAAGGGTGACCAGGTGGCTTCCAGGAAATGCTATGTTAATGCCACCCGAAGGAGAAGACGGGAGGCTATGACTATACTCCAGACCGATGCTGATCCCAGAGAGGAGTTTGGGCGTCCCGCCCCTATGGAGGATTTGAAAGAGGTCGAGATTGACGGACCTCAAAGGAAGGTGAAAATCGGGTCCGCCCTGTCTGACGAGAGGGCTCGAGAATTGATTGAGCTGCTGAAGGAGTTCAAGGAGCTGTTTGCCTGGTCCCCAAGTGACATGCCAGGAATCAGCCCCGATGTGATCGTGCATGAGTTGAAGATTGATCCCGCGATCAGGCCTATCGCGCAGAAAATGCGTCCGATGGGCACAGACAAGAGGATCGCGATCCAGCAGGAGGTGGGCAGGTTGCTCGATGCTGGATTTATCAAGGAGCTTCGATTTCAGACTTGGGTCGCCAACCCGGTTCTGGTGAAGAAGAGCAATGGGAAGTGGCGGATGTGTGTTGATTTCTGCGACTTGAATAAGGCTTGCCCGAAGGATTGTTACCCGCTTCCAAGGATTGACCAGTTGGTGGATGCCATGTCGGGGCATGAATTGCTGAGCTTCATTGATGCTTACTCTGGCTATAATCAGATCAAGATGGCTAAGGAGGATGCCCCCCACACTGCCTTTTATGCTGATAGTGACATCTATCACTACGATGTCATGCCCTTTCGATTGATTAATGCCGGGGAAACTTATCAAAGGATGGTAAACAAACTGTTCGGGGACATGCTGGGGAAAACCATGGAGGCTTAAGTGGACGATATGCTGGTAAAGTCCCGACAGGCCGAAGATCATGTAGGCAACTTGGCGGTGGCGTTTGAGCGGATGAGGCTTCATCAAGTTCGTCTGAACCCAGCCAAGTGCGCCTTTGGAGTGCACTCGGGGAAGTTTTTGGGCTTTATGGTAAGCCAAAGGGGAATTGAGGTGAACCCCGAGAAGCTGAGGGCAATCGAGGAGATGCAGTCTCCGACAAATCATCGGGAGGTACAAGTGCTGAATGGCCGACTAGCTGCAATGAATCGTTTCCTGTCTAAGGCAAGTGACCGATCCATGCCATTTTTTGAAGTGCTGAGGGCCAACAAGGAATTTGAGTGGACTGCCAAGTGTGAAGAGGCATTCCAGGCACTCAAGCAGCACCTCCGCACCCTCCCACCATTGGCGAAACCGATTCCAAGCGAGCCGCTCTATCTATATTTGGTTGTTTCTGAGTTTGCTATTAGCTTTGTGTTAGTGACGATTGTCGAGGGTAACCAAGTCCCCGTTTATTATGTAAGCAAGTCGTTTGCCAAATCTGAAATGAATTATCCCGCCGTTGAGAAGTATCTTTTAGCGTTGATCATTACTGCTCGGAAGCTGAGGCCTTACTTCCATGCGCATGAGATTACTGTGTTGACGAATCAGCCTTTGAAGCATTTTTTGAACCGACCTGATGCGTCGGGGAGATTAGTAAAACGGGCAGTCGAGCTTAGTGAGTTCCGCATTCACTTTGCTCCGAGAACGGCTATTAAAGGTCAGGCGTTGGCAGATTTCATAGCAGAGTCTACAGCCCCCGATCTGGAAGAAGCGGGTCCTGTAGAGGGGGCAACCATGGAGGTTCCGATAGCAGAGCAACCAGAAATAGCAGAGCAATCAGAACAGCCAAATGAGGAAAATACTTGGGAAATGTACACTGATGGCTCTTCGAGTTCAGACGGATCAGGAGCAGGGTTCATATTGATACCACCTGGCGGAGGCGAGCCCCTCCGATATGCTTTGGACTTAATGTTTAGGGCCACCAACAATGAAGCTGAGTATGAGGCTCTTATTACAGGCCTCAAAATTGCTAAAGGTACGGGAGTTGGTCACTTAAGGGTGAAATGTGACGCTAGCCTGATTGTGAATCAAGTCCATGGACGATATGAGGCGAAGAGCCCGGTGATGAGAAAGTACCTTCGTGAGGTGCAAGCCTTGAAGGAGAGTTTTAAAAGTTTCGATATTGAGGCAATCCCGAGGGAGGAAAACGCGGAAGCGGATGCCTTGAGCAAATTTGCCTTGGGGGCACCCCTTGAGGAAAATCGGAAGGTGCACTTCTTGGAGAAGGTGATCTTGTCGACCATCGATCCATCAGAGATGTGTGTCATTGAAGCAGGATCGGAGGAGGAGCCTACTTGGATGACCCCGATAGTCGCGTACTTGACTACGGGGGCAGTCCCCGATGATGGAGTAGTAGCTGACAGGATACGCCGGATCGCTGTTAATTACGTGGTGGTGGACAATCAGCTATACAAAAAGGGGTGGTTCTCAACTCCTTATTTGAAATGTGTGGCTGAGCCCGACGCAAATCGGATCCTTAGGGAGGTGCACGAAGGGGTCGCGGCTTGTCACGAAGGGGCCCGATCCATTGCGAGGAAAGTGCTGAATTTGGGCTATTACTGGCCTTCGATGAGCAAGGAGGCGACGATGTTAGTCCGATCTTGTGACGCGTGCCAGAGATATGCCCCGAATATCGTGGCTCCGGCTGCTAATCTGACGTCCATCAAGAGTGCTTGGCCCTTCGCGCAGTGGGGCATCGACTTGGTGGGACCCCTCCCACAAGCACATGGTTAGTGCAAATATTGGCTTGTAGCCGTTGATTATTTCTCAAAATGGATAGAAGCTAAGGCGTTGGCCAAGACAACGGGGAACCAAATCGTCAAGTTTCTCCAGACCCATATTATATCCAGATACGGGATTCCTAAGGTGTTGATCAGCGATAATGGTCCTCAGTTTAACGGGGCTCAAGTGAAGGAGTATCTGGAGGAGCTGAATATCGAGCATCGGACAGCCTCTGTCCATCATGCTCAAACTAATGGACGGGTGGAGTCAGCCAACAAAATCGTGATGGATGGCCTGAAGAAAAGGGTTTATGCCTTGAAGGGCAAATGGCTGAACGAGCTGGAAAATGTGCTTTGGGCTGTCAGAACGACACCCAAACGATCAACTGGGGAGACTTCGTTTGGCCTTGTTTATGGCACGGAGGTCGTTGCTCCCGTGGAAATAGCTGTGGCGTCCCATCAGATGAGGTACTACGAGCCTTTGACGAACGATGAAATGAGACGTCTGGAATTGGACTTGCTCGAGGAAAAGAGGCGGGATGCCGATGAAGTCCAGGCTCGAATGCGTTTGGCAACGGCCAGATATTACAATCGGCGAGTTAAGTCTCGACAGTTCTTTGTCGGAGAACTGGTTTGGCGTCGGAACGAGTTCACCCTTTTGGATCGGATCAACAAGATGTCGCCAAAATGGGAAGGACCTTATAAGGTCGTGGGGATGCCAGCTCCAAATGCGTATAAGTTGGAAGACCTCGATGGCAGAGTATTAAGGCATTCTTTCAGTGGTGAACACTTGAAGAAATGTCATGTTTGATATTAAGTCGCCTTTAGTGGTGCACGATGTTATTAAGTCGCCTTTAGTGGTGCACGATGTTACTAAGTCGCCTTCAGTGGTGCACGATGTTATTAAGTCGCCTTAAGTGGTGCAAGTTATCTATCGTTTGATTCGATGTAAGCAGATTTTGAGCCATCAATGAATAAAGAGGTTGCTTCCGATCAGATTGTTCTTAGATTTATTCTAAGTGTTGTTAAGTCGCCTTAAGTGGTGCAAGTAAATGGCCTTAAGTGGCAAAGTCGCGTTAAGTGGTGCGTGGTTCTTAGATTTATTCTAAGTGTGGCTAAGTCGCCTTAGGTGGCGAATTGAATCGCCTTAGTTGGCACGATTAAATCGCCTTAAGTGGTGTGGACTAAATCGTCTTAAGTGATGTGTTGAAATGTCTTAGGTGATGTGCTAAATCGCCTTAAGTGGCATAGTTAAGTCGCTTTAAGAAGTGCAACGATAAATCGTAACTAAAGTAGATCGATATTTGTGAGGGCTCAAAGGCCCGAGGATTCATTACAAGGAGAGGAAAATTACAAGGACTATAAAGATAGAGCATTAAGCTTGGTCCTTGTCAGCATCGGCGGAAGCAGGATCCACGAGATCTGTGGCAGAAGGCTCCACAGGATCGGACCCTTGGAGGTCAGTCGGTGAAGGTTCAGTAGCCGGAGGGTCGATTATCGGGGGGTCAACTGTCGGGAGATCGGCACTTGGAAGCTCCGCCACGTCTTCGACACCCGCGGGGGTGTTGCCCTCATCACTCTCCTCCGAGAGGTCGAAATACCTCTTCGCAAAGGGGGCGAGAGTCGCAGACTTATCAAAGTTAATGGCGCCGCCATAATCCAGATGGAGCTCCTCAACCGCGTTGAAGAGGGTGTTCTCCACCTCCGCGGTGCAGAATTTCACCGCGTCAGCTTGGAAGTCCTCAGAGCCCCGATAATCTTCCTGACCCTTGGTTTCAGCCTCGGCCAGCTTGGCAGGGACCTCAGCAAGTTCCCGCTCCAGTCCCGCCTTGGCGTCTTCCAGATCCTTCTTCTCAAGGACAAGTCTCTCCCGAACCTCCGCATCCCTTTTCCGCTCCTGCTGCTCCCGCTTCAGCAGCCCCTCGAAGTCATGAACCTGCTTCTGGAGGTCCCGAGTCTTTCGATTAAGGAGGGCATGCTCCTTAGCCAATTTTCCCCTCGAAGACTCGGAGGCGGCGAGATCCTCCTCGAGCTTGGCTACAACCACGGGAGCCCCCTTGGCCCGCTCCTGCTCCAACGCCTCCTCGAGGGTCAGAATGTACCCGAAGCAGCGGTTTATGTCCGCCATCTCCTGCGAAGAAAAGAGGAAGAGGTTAGCACATGAATATCTTGGCTTATCGATTAAAGGGTGAAAATAGGAACCTTACCTCCACCCGACGAATAGCCATTCCACGGATATCCGCGCGGATGTCCTCCCGATTCAGGGATAGCGGAAGCTTCAGAGACGGCAGAACCGAGCCTGCCACCAAATGCAGACCCAGCTCCGGGTATGTATCACCCTGTCGGAGCTGGACTCCTTGCAGCGTCTGGATCGGGGTCCAGAGAGCCGCCTCCTGGTCGGTGTCGTAGACCTTGTAGAAGCTCCCGTCCAAGGGGAGAGGAGGAGGACCGACTGGAGTCGTGGAGGTGCGCATCTCCGAGTCGCCTTGGGACCCAGAGGGAGTCAAGCTGTGAATGGGCGAGTGCTGCTGCGAAGGAGGTGAGGGGGGCAGCCCCCTGGAGGTTGGTTTCAGTGGGGACTGCCTCGTTCCCCGACGACGAATCAAGGCGGGGCCCTCGTCTGTCTCCTCGGAGGAGTCCAGTTCTTCCACCCGACGAAACTGATTGCCGGTCGGGGTTTCTTCAGCCCCCGATCCCATCGGGGCAGGAAGTTGAGGGAGACCCTCTCCAACTGGAGCACCGGAAAGTGGTGCCCCTGCTGAAACTCCAGCCCCCGACTGAGTTCCCGAGTGACCTGCACCTGGAGGATAAGATGCTTCAGAAAGATAGTCAGGAAGTTGGTCAGGATCCTTACACCAAATGACGCGCCGAGAGAGGTATTGGTCTTTCCCGTGGTAGTTGTAGTAACCCGCTTTGAGGATGCGGGGAGTTTCCCCTCGGAGGATGCGTTTGATCTCTCTGATTTCCTTGCTGGAGGGGATTAACTCCTTAGGGACTTGCTTCCTGTACGACTTAATAGCTAGGCGGAGCTGTTTACCTTCTTCGGCATTTTGCACATTGAAGAGCCTGTTCATCTCCTCTACTCGAGTCCGCTTAGTCCTCTCCGCGGAGGGAGATGCCGACGAAGCGGTGGCCTTCTTTGCCGACTTCCTCTTCTGCGCGGGGCGCTGGACAGCCTCGGTCTCTCCCTGCTTAAGGAGGAGATAGGTCAGCAGTGATACCTTCTTAGCTGCTAGCAATGGAAAACAGAGACATGATCAGAAATATTACCCAAGGAACCATATTGGAGGGGCCGTCGTGGAGTTGACCCCCGGAGATCGTATCGAGGAGGCGGATCCCGGTATCCACCAGGTCCCGCTCCTTGAGGGAGTTAGCGTCAAGGGGAGTGTAAGATTCCCCCCAACGGTAAAGCTGGATGCAGTGAAGGATTTGGAAATCTTCATCGGAATAGGTGTGATAAGCGGGAGGAGAGTCCGCTTCGACCTGCCATCGGGGCCATGGGATAGAACTGATCTTAATGAAGAAGTAGCTCCTCTTCCACCCGCTGTTGTCAGACCCTGTGTCAATGAGGAGCCCCCGACCCTTGACAACCTTCCAGGTGTCGCTGGTCCAACTACACCGCGCAACCTGCTGCTTATTCCAGTTAGGCATCCGAGGATAGAAGGCGCAAACCCCAGCCTCGTTGCACTTCATGCTGTAGAAGGTCCGGAAGAGTTGGAGGCTGTAGACCCACTTTTGTCGGAAGCAGAGGACTTGAAAAGCATTCCACACGCGGATGGCGTGGGGGGAGAAGGTAGTCGGATGCGTCTTGTAATGGGCGCACATCTCGACCAAATTCCCGCAGAAGGGGAATCGAATCCCAGCCGATATCTGTCTGGTGGAGACAAATACCTCCCCTGCCTCGGGACGAGTGACCACAGGGTCGCCCGAGGCACGGTAGCGAGAATAAGGAAGGCGAGGCTCCCAGGTTGAGGTAATACATCCTTCTTGGAGAGCTGCATCATAGGCAGTCACCGAGATTTCATTGGGGGCGTAATCGAAGTTGAAGGGTTTTCTCCCCTCAGAACTAGATCCGCTGTCTGAAAATTAGCCATGGCAGGAAAAGGCGTGGTGGGTTTTCGGAAAAATGCAAGCAAACTTATCAAAGACAAGGAAAAAGCTACGGTAACATCAGAGATGGAAGTCTTACCAGACATGATGAATCAGAGTGAAAATGATGATCTTAATGGTCGCCGGGAGACTGATCGGAAAACAGGAAGCCGAAGGAGAACTTGAGCTTTCGAAGTTAAAGAGCTTTTGAAATCGCAGAGAGTGAAACGGTAAAGAGGAACAGTGCCCAGAATTGAGGGTTTTATAGGAGAAGGGATAGTCGAAAGGATATTCTAATCTGGACCGTTGAAGGTGAAACGTTTCAATCCGAGCCGTTGAGATAAAAGGGGGCAGAACGGGAAGAGACGTTAATGATGAAACGGCCTGAAAAGTGCTTTTTCAGAAAAAGCAGGCACGAGAACCCAAGCCGTCTCTTCGTTACCCGCTGCATTTAATGGCCGAGTAACCAAAGAGTCTTCTCGGATTTGGTGACTATCCTCGAGGTATCGGGGAAGCGTGGATAAGAAGATCCGTGTTAATAAATTTTGTCAAGGAAAAAGCCTCCGATACCGATATCGGGAGGTCGGGAGTTGAAAGACACGACGAACTGTAAGTCCCTCATGTCTTGGGGGCAAATGATGGGTTTCGCTATAACAGTTAGGCCCTTTAACGACGAGTAAACGGTGAATAGGCCCACTGGGCCCTAGAAGAGGTCAAGAAGACCAATGCGAAGGGTCCCGACATGATGGATCCTGATGGTGAAGGGTCCCGACAAGGTCGGTCCCGATATGCGAGCTAGACGCTCCCGATGATATGCCTTTAAGTAGGCCCCGGTGATATGCCTTTAAGTAGGCCCCGATGATATGCCTTTGAGTAGGCCTCGATATTGAATCCCTAAGAATGCTGGCCCTGTCCCGATGACGAGGGGCCCCGAGCGATGACCAAAGGAGATAACTCTGGAGTCCCCGATATTGGTCGGGACTTGATATCATAGGTTGAGGCCGAGAAATACGCCCACTATCAGAGTAGTGGGGAAGTGGCCCGAGATAAGTGCAATGTGGGCTAGTGGCCGAGATAAGCGGAACGTGGGCTAACTGCCCTGGCAGTTCATCAGGTAACTGGGGTAACTCCTGTCCTATATAAAGGAGGAGGTTACCTCATATCAGATAGACACACTTTCATACTCATACTTTTGCTTGCCTTGCTTGCCACGAGATTCTCATTTAAGCATCGGAGAGGGATTCTAGGTCACCGCCCAGTCTATTCCCTTCTTGCAAGATTACGTGGAGCGAAGGATTTCGGATTTCCGTCAATACCGTACCGGAGTTCCAACCGTGATCCAACAGTTTCAAACGGTTCTGCTACAGTTCTGACCAATTAATTTAGAAACCGTTTAGTAATAATCAGATTCCAAGTTATCCTAAAATTATAGGTTATCCAGAACCGCTCACCCCTAGTTCAGTTTATGTGTTTGCTACTTTACTCTTTAACCGTTTTGTAATTTGTAATTTAAATTTAGTTCATTTGTAATTAGATACTCAAAATATGGCATATAGGTAAATAAAGTACCGAAAATGTGAAACTTTAAACTATCTTTTGATTTTTGTAGCTGGACCTCCGAATTTAAATATATGATCGTAGACCGACCGTATGCCTATACATTTAATTCTTATTATTTTTCCTATGTAACTCAAGTTTCTAGTTAGTCTTAATTAACTAGTGGCGACTCTTTAAAAGTTCCATTTTTTTTCCAAAAATATCGCTATATATCGGATTCGCATCAGACAATAATGAAATAATAAACGTAAAATAAAAGTATATATTATAGTGTATACAATTAATATATAAATATTTTATTGCTTTATATCAACTTAGAAATATGAAAAAAAAAAACTCAAATGTTTTGAGGTCTACTATGCATATCTGTCAAGCTTGAATTGTTTTCTTTTATTAGTTTCAGGTCTGTTTGGACATCTTTTATTCCTTTGGTGCTAATTTGATGTTCCTTCATTTTTTTTTGTTACTCTTTTGCATTTTAAGACTTATCCTACACTATTTATAGTCTAGGACTAGATGAATGAACTCTAATGCTTTCTCCTTTTCTTTCCTTCAGTACTTTCTAGGGTTTCACCCTATTCTGTGATTTCATCCATTCCACTTCTCACATGCTTGATATGAGGATCTTATCATGGTATCAGAGTAGTAAAGGCACTTCGAGCACCTGAACTAAAAGGCCAAGTGACCACGTTTAAGGCACCAGTTGAGTTTGACTGAGGATATGAGCGATGGGGATGGTCATGCACATTTTTAATTCTCCGAATCTTGTATTCACTAGGTGGCCACCAACTGGATATTAGTTGAAGGTTGTGAATACTTGTGCGGATGCCTTGGAGAAGTATTCCTTGAGGGAAACTAGTCAATTGGAGAATAACAGTTGGCAGGGGTACAACGCAGAATAGAGAAGTAATATGTTGGGAATCAACGTTCCACAGACGCTACAATAGTCTTTACTGATGAGTAGCACGAATTCCGTTGTGTCTGTCGGTCGCACGGAAAACCACGTATGAACAATACGGGAACTGGATTGGATCATTGAATGAATATTGATATGTTGGTCGACAACGTATTAATAGGCACCTTCCCATTCCGACGAGTGGGAGCTGCTGGCATTTGGAGTAAATGGGCCGCCGTTATAGGAGCCCATTAATATAAGCCCAACATACTAAGAAGAATTGGGGTATGAAAAATAAGATATTTTTGGTCAGGTCAAAATCCCTTTGAGCCATACATGACCTAAAAAGAGCCGGCCCAATTACTTGCTAGGTTCAGCCGTAATAGGGAGGAAACCCTAGGTGGGTTTTGCTCACATCCTCTTATACATAGGAAGTGTTTGAGATTTCTTGGGGTTGATCATTCTCTCCCTTTAGTTGTCAGAAAAGAAATCCCCTCTCCCTAAAACTACATACTTCGGTCGAACCCCTCACACCTAAGAGTAGGTGTCGGATCGTGACAAGCAATTCACCCCGGAGATCTATCCAGCAACCGAATTGAAGAGACTTTGTTGTGGATATCATTTCATGTGGATTGCTCCTTAATCAGAGTTTTCGCAGGACACCGTCCGACAATTTGTGAACTCACTCGTTTTGACACTTCAACCACATCAGTTTTGACATGTATCATTTAATTAATTAGAATTATTTTTCTTTAGAGTCGTACTCATATATTATACAAACCTACAACTTGATTATTCACAGATTAGAATAAAAAATAAATCAGACTTTAAGAGAAATAATACAACTTGAATATTTCACTGAATATGTTTATAATATTTTTACAGGGTTAACAACTTGTTTGACCAATTTTATCTTTTGGTGTAACCATTTTTCTTTCACAGTTTGGTATAATTCGTTTGGAACTTGTACACTTTTGGTTAGGGGTGTGCATAAAAACCGGAAACCCAGCGAAAAACCTACTTATCCGTCCCGAAAAACTCTTTTCGAGCTAAACCCGATCTCGTTTTATGAAACCCGGAAAAACCGACCCCGCCCGTTTACAACAAACAATAACCCTTAAAAAAATAAAAATTGACAAATGGTATAATCAATGAAGTGAACATTTTGTACGAAACTTTTTTGTGGATAATCAATGTAAAATCATTATACTAATCATTGATGGATTCTAGGGAATAAATAATACGGATTAAACCATAGACATGCTAGGTAGCTAATTACGCAGCGGAAATGGTGCACATACTTATATTGCGAACTATATCCTAAGGACGTCAACGAGGGAGTTCACGGCCTACCGTACGGTGTCCTACGGGAACTCTGGTTAAAGAGCATTATGCATGCTATGGTCTCCACAGCAAAGCCTCTTCAATCCGGTCGCTTGATGGATATCCGGGGTGAATTGATTAACACAATTCGGCACCTACTCTGGTAATAGTAGGTTCGGCCGAACCCTTAGATGTTTAGGGAAATGAGATTTCTTTACTAACAACTAAACAGAGAGAGTGACCAATCCCAAGAAATCCCTAACACTTCTTATTTATAAGAGGAGGTGAGCAAAACCCTAGGTGGGTTTGTCACCATTTCGGCCGAACTCCTTGTCTAAATGGTTCTGCTCTTTTGGGCCGCGCATGACCCATGGGGATTTCGGCCTGACTCGAAATCCCTTATGTGCCATACCCCAAATTAGACTTGGCATGTTGGGATTATTTTAATGAGCTCCTATTACGGCGGCCCTTTTACTCTAAATGCCAACAATCATTCCATCTTTACTTTTTTTAATGGTGTGAACTTTTTTTTCCGATTTAGCGAAAATAACATAATGTGTTCAATGGTTTAAAAATAAAACATAGATTTTATATTTATTTCCATATATGTGTTAATTGGTTTAAAACTGAGCCCCCTAAACCAATGAGAAAAAAAACCCAAAAATCCGAGAATTTATAGGCAGATTTTATTCTTTAAAAAACCTGTCGCGCCTACTGCTACTTTCGGTGCATATGTTAGTCAATTGTTAATGTTGACTGTTAAATAGTCATGTGACTTGCACGTGATTAACCCAAAATTTTTATTTTGTTTAGTTTAGCCCTCCAATTTATATCGCTATTTTTTTTATTTAAATTAGTCCCGAACTTGTTTTAATCGAACTGTTGGCTTGATTGACCTAGGCCGGGTTGAGCCTATAGGCTAGGTTTGACCATGATTTAGGTCATCTGACCTAACCGACCCTAAACATGTTCAGACTTAGCCTTGGACTTGACCCAAGCTAGTTTAATTGAAACTTATACCCTAATTGATCTAGTCCGAGTCGAGCCCATGGCTTGATTCAACTCGGACTAGGTTAATTAAATCAATGTTTCGATTGTAACAAGTTTACGGATTCAATTATAAAAAAAAAGTCAGTGATACAAATTAAATGACTAAAATGAACAAAATAAAAATTTGTAGCTAGACACATGCAAATCACACGATTATTTAATGGCCAAACATTAACAGTTGACTAACGGATACACCAAAAGTGTACAAGTTCTATATGTATTACACTAAAAATATGGAAAAAATTATTGCACAAAAATCAAAATTGATGAAACATGGTGTACAAAGAAACTTATTAACCCTATTTTTACATGAGAATGAAGAATGATTATTGTGGATACCGAGGAATTGAGAATGAATTTGTATTCTTTTGTTGTATTGGAATCAAAGGCCATATATTTCAGAGCACCCAGGTAGTTAGCTAGTTAGTTGCCTTCAGTGTATGTACTTGTGTTCTTCTTCTAGATGATTGAATCAAAGAGTGATGAAAATAGAAGGCGGTTAGACATGGAAGCACGGCTAGTTAGTTCCTAGCGTTCCACACGCCACGGGAAAGCACAAATCTTGTGCCCCCTTACCACCAAACACACATACCAGCTTCCTCCATTAACTCCAACACTAAATACCATATATTATCATTACCATCCATCCATATATCTATTAATGTTAATTCATCTAACATCCCACATTATTAAATAATTAACCTCAAATTTATTGATTAATATATATAGTTAGTTGATAATAATAATATTATAATTTATGAGAAGATTTTATATAGTCAAGCAAGGAAATAAGTCCAGTCAAGGTGCAGTCGGTGACCGTCTTTATAGCGTGACGAGGCGTCGGATTTCGCTATTTTCAGGAGCTCGGGTTGAACGTGACACGCGACTATCGTGACGTTAATGACTTACCTTAAACGTAAATATATGTTTGAACAGACCAATCAAAAGAAAAGTGTGAAATAAGCTTGAAATTCTCTTTTTACCATTTGTATGAATATTGTATTACCAAATATAACGCCTCTACAAAGCTTACCACATTCACCATCCATGCCATGCCATGCCCCAACCCAACCCTTCACGCGATTAACGTGCATTCTTGCCTTAATTTCTAGCCAGCTAACCTATCATTATAAGCAGCACACCACCCTTTCCTTTTAACTCTCCATGCAAATTCATTCCTTAATAATTAATTGATCACCCCACCCCACCAAAGAAATTAAACTAACATGGCTGACCCACAAAGTGGTGGTTCCTCCTCAGAAGGCCGCCGTAGAGGTGGCGGGGGGAGGCGGGGCTCCAACCCAGTTGATGCAGCCTCCCCACCCGTGGCTCCGTGTGGGGCCTGCAAGTTTCTCCGACGCAAATGTGCTAATGGCTGCATTTTTGCACCTTACTTCACATCCGACCAGGGCTCGGCTAGGTTTGCAGCCGTGCACAAGATATTCGGGGCCAGTAATGTCTCCAAACTCTTGTTGCACATACCCGTTAATAGGAGGCAAGAGGCGGTCGTCACCATATCCTATGAGGCTCAGGCCAGGCTCGCTGATCCAGTTTACGGCTGCGTATCAACCATCCTCGCGTTGCAGCAACAGGTCCTATATCTTTTTTCTTTTAATTATCATTCAAAGTAATTAAGGAGTAAGTATAGCCAATTCAACTTTTTTTTGCTTAGAACATAATCTAAGTAATGCACTAATAATTTGCCTTTTGACTGAAAACACTAAAAGCATTTGTACGCACAATTATTTACTATTTTAATAACTATAGATATTGAATAATAGTGTGATATATATAATCCAAATTGCGAATGATTATATTGGAAAGGTTACAGTACTATTACTTTTGACAAATGTTTATTTCGATTTGTGCAACGTACATGTTGCTAATGTAGAGCTGTTGAAATTATCAGTAATCTTAGATAGAAAACACAAAAAGAACCATTCAGCCATAGACAAAAAGACTGAGAAACAAATGAGAAGGTGAGAATTTTGGGAAGAAAAATAAAATTGAGTTAATAAATGCATACATTTGTCTCTTTAGCCAAAAAAAAAAAACATTTGTCTGTTTGCTTTAGTTAAAACAGTTTATTTTGGCCGAATGCCTACGACAGTTTTTTTTTTTTTTTTTTTAAAGTTTAAACTTTTATTTTCCTATATATAATATATATGAGGAATCTTTCCTATACATGAGTAATTTGGAGGAGGAAGTAAATGTCTTTATCCTTCTTCTCTTTCACGATTGATACTAAGTATCTAGAAACGTTTTACATAATTTATATACACATTAAATGATTAACATTATCAATTTATGCTCACTTAAACAATATTTGTACTGTAATAGTTTACTTAAATCTATCTTATTATTAATAAACTCATATCAATGAATAAACGTCAACATGTTCTAGCTAGAAAAATAACTTTAAGATTAGATATGTTGTATGTAAAAATAAAAAAAATGATTTAATAAGATTCAATTAATTATGGCAAGTTCCAGGTGGCAACCCTACAAGCTGAGCTGGCAACTGTGCAGACGCAGCTGATGAGCAGTCGTTATGTGGTAGCCAACGGTCTCCACAACACCACAGAGTCAGCGCCACCGCTGCCACCCCAGCTTCCATTGGGACAGCTGCAGCCACAACACAACCACCAGAGCTTGCCGGCGGCAGTGGCAGCAATGCTCCAGCAGCAGCCTTCTTTCTCTACCAACTCCTCCACTTCAAACAACAACAATCTCATCAACAGCTTCAACAATCCGAGCTTCGACCTCATGGCAGCTGCAGACAACACCCTCAATAATGGAGTCTCTCCAAGCACTAATTTACGCTTCTCACGACGCCAGACCCTGGAAGAAGAGGATGAGGAGGATGTTGCCAACTTTGCCGACGATATGTTCCGCCGCCGATGATAAGATCCAAGTAAACATTAGTTAAGTTCTGTATCAATGTGTCTTATTTAGTTTCCAGTTTCATTAATGTTCATGCTCTGATGTAAGAGATTTTAGTCCATCTTTTATATAAGATTAGAAATGCTGCATTTTACCATTTTTCAAAGCCAGTTCTCTTTTCTTCCTTCGTCCTTTTGTACAAGAATGAGGGAAAAATGGGAGATGGGACATTACAAGAAAATAGGCATTTCTTACCATTGGTTTTCTCTAATGTTGATTTATGACCGAATTGTTAAAAAAACATTCTTACTGATTTTTGACAAAAGTTTCATACCAATTTCAAATAGCAGAAAACCCGATACAATTAACATGATCGTACAAAGCATGTGGCAATTGATAAACACTTCACCAAAGACAATATAGAGGCCAGAATTATAGAATTATCATTTGTAATATTGAAGATCAACTAGAAGACATATTAACGAAGGCAGTGAATGGGATCTTCGTTGAGATTTTGAGCAAGTTGAGCATTAGAAATCCCAATACTCGATGTGGAGTTTCAGAAAGCTACAATCAAGGACTAATTATAGGGATAATTTAATTGTCTTAATTTTGAATATAATTATAGGAATAAATTTTATTACCTTTCATTTCATTGTATAATCTTTCCTAGTTAGTCATATTATCTCCTATATCGATTCTTGTAAATCAAGGAATATAAATACAAAAATAATTGTTGAAAACAGATCTGATGTCGATGAACCATGTCTGGTAATCCATCTCTTCTATGCTATTGTAGGTCGACAAAAGTACTCCATCTTCATTTGTCTTATCTGCAAGATTCGTGTTTTTCTCTACCATTTTCGGAGACTCTATACTGACATTCAGCTACATAATGACCATATTGGTTTTTTACAAACATGACATTATACTTCCATTTTTTTTTTAATTTCTCCATCCGCCACGACATCGTCAATGACCGCGACTGCAAACTCTTCATTGATCTGGTTCTTGGATCGGCTATTCATCATGGTTCATGTCATCATCATTGATGACAGTTGTTCTACTTCTTATTCCTCGAGACGCAAAAATTCATCTTTGAAAGTCACCTCGTAATTTTTTCTTTCTGAGTTTTACATTCGCCTGCAACGCATTCTCCATGGATTTTACTTCTCCTCCTTTCATAAGTCGTTCATGGGCTTGTTGAGACCCCATAAGTTGATCCACTGACATCTAATCTAAATCCATGGTTTCTTAAATGTCCACGGCCACGACATCAAACTTTGGATCAAGAGATCTCAAGGTCTTTTATCTTACTCAAATATCATTCGAAAATTTCCATTTTTCTTCATTTTATGTGCTATTGAGTTGAAGTAATCGAAGATGGATTCCGAGCTTTCTTGATGAAGTGTATCGAGCGCGGAGATTTTGTAAACGTATTTTTTACGCCACCGAACGCCTTCTGAAGTATCCTTAAGCTTTGTTTGATGTCCAGCTGGAGCGACTATCTAGAACGTGACTTCATCAAGACCTTGATATACTGTGAAAAACACATTTTTCTCCATGTTCCGCCGCGCCTTCATTTCTGATGAATTTAGGGGATACAATTATGGATTAAAACACGTGTACATACTTGGTAAACTAATTACGTAGCGGAAAGGAAACACATACCAGTTTAGCTTTTCGTAGTCCAGATACGTCACGAAGGAGTTCGCGATCGGCCAGATGGTATCCTGCTGAAACCCTTGTTTAAGAGAAATCCGCAGGTTATGGTCTCCACACCAAAACATCTTCAATCAAGTTTCTGGGATGGATCTCTGGGGTAAATTGTTAACAAAATTTCAGCACCACCTTTGGTAAAGGTAGGTTCGGCCGAACCTTAGATGTAAGGGAGAGGGGATTTCTTTTGTCTCAACTAAAATGGAGAGAGTGATTGACCTTAAGAATTCCCCTAACACCTCCTATTTAAAAGAGGAGGTGAGCAAAGCCCACGTAGGGCTTTCTCCCTGTAGTTCGGCCGAACCACATAATGTGGTAGGCCCAAACTTAGGCCTCGTATGGTCCATTGGGATTTTGGCCAGACCCAAAATCCCTAATGTGAAATATATGCTTAGGATGTTAGGCTTATATTAATGGGCTCCCTATTACAGAGGCCCATATTCTCTAAATGAAAAAAGCTCATACTCGCCGGAATGGGAGGATGTCTGTTAATATGTAGTCGAGCAACACATAAAAATTTGTTCTTCGATCAAATATAGCCCCCGTCTTGTTCATACGAGGTTTGCCGTGAGACCGACAGACACAACGGACATCGTGCTACTCATCAGTTAAGAGTGTTGTAGTGTCCACGGAACGTTGATTCCCAATCTGTTATCAACCTGTTACTTCTCTGTGCCGCGTTGTACCCCTGGTCAACTATTATTCTCCAATTGCCTAGTTTCCCCCAAATGAATACTTCACCAAGGCATCCACACAAGTATTCACAACCTTCAACTAATATCCGGCTGGTGGCCACCTATTGAATACAAGAGTCGGAGAATGAAAAATGTGCATAACCATCCCCATCGTTCATATCATCATTCAAACTCAACCGGTGCCTAAAACGTAGTCACTTGGCCTTTTTGTTCGGGCGCTACGCTAGTACGCCCGTGAGTGACATCAAACCCAACCTTGGATATGAGTTCCGATTGATAAGGGTACTTCGGGTGCTCCTTCATACAACACCCGAGATCAGTCACACGCTCAAGGTGAAGAATTTTGTGTCCTTCAAAATCTTGGAAGATTTCTTCTAACACAACCGCCCAAGGTTGGTTGAAACATATAGGAGTGGAGATGGGATTTTCCCACCTCCACCTATAAATAGGGGGTGTTAGTATTTCTTTAAGGTTAATGAGATAATCACTCATTCTCCTAAGTGTTGAGACAAAAGAAATCCCTCCTCCCTATTATATATAGTTCGGCCGAAACACCACCATAGGAGGTGCCAAATTGCTTTGAGCAATTACCCTAGAGATACATCCCTACGAGGAATCGACAAGAGGCTTTGTTGTGAAGACCATTCTTCGTAGAAGGTTCCTTAACAAGAATCACTACAGGATACATCCGGTGGACCGCGAATTCCAAGAAGATCTTGGGACTACAACAAATGATAAACTGGTATGTGTCCCTATTACGATGCGTAATTAGTTTACATGGCATGTACACTTGTTTCTTGTCCTTAGTAACTATCCTCATATATCCTACAGTGGTATCAGAGCCCGTGTTAGGGAATTCTTGATTTTGATAAAATTGGTGTTCTTGAAGTTTTTGGTAAAACTGTTCATGAAATTGAGTGTTTTTTTTTTTTTTGTAAAACTGGAGTTCTTAATTTTCAAGAAAAACGTGACCTTTATCAAAATTAAAACATTGGATTATTGATCTTAGTAAAATTTGATCTTGAAATTTAACCACTAGCTTTAGTTTGATGTTTCGGCCAAACCACCATGAAATTACAAAGTAAAATTTTTAATTTCTTAGGCCCCATGTTACAAGTTTCGGCCGAAATAATGCTAAAATTTTTAATTAAATTTTCGGCCAGATTGGATTAGGTCACAACTAGGGCTAGATTCACATGATAATTTTGATAATATCTATCAATATATTTTAGCACAATATTAGGGATGTTAGATAATATTAATAGATTTAGTTATCATAAAGATTGAGAAAATATATAGTTGATAGATTATATCTCTAAATATAGAATATTGACAATATATATATATTTGTTGGGACCGAAATTACTATATGATGGGTTCCGATGTAATCGTTAGCCCCGTTAACAGTCAATAAACGGCGGGTAAGCCTAGAGGGCCTCGCGAAAGACCTGGAAGGTCCAGAAGCCCAGTATGAAGGGTCCCGACGAGATCGGTCCCGATATATGAACTGAATGCTCCCGACGAGAAGCCTCTGAGTAGGCCCCGATATGCCTTTGAGAAGGTCCCGATAATAAAGTCCCGAGAATGCTGACCCTGTCCCGTGGGACGAGGGGTCCTGGGTGGTGACCTAGAATGAGACAACTCAGGAGTCCCCGATATGGATCGGGACTTGTGATCAGAGGATAAGACCAAGAAACCCGCCTACTAGATAGAGTAGTGGGGAAACGGTTAAGATACGGATAAACTCCCCCGAGATACGCAGGGCGTGCCCGAGATACGCGGAGCGTGGGCGAGATACGCGGAGCGTGGGGCGAGATACGCGGAATCCTGAGCGAAATATACGGAACGTGGGTAAACTGCCAGGCGCGGTTACAGGTAACTGAGGTAACTTCCCCTCCTATATAGAGGAGGAAGTTACTTCAGAACGGTCATATACACTCTCTAATACGAACTTAGACTATTGCTATCCACCCCATCGTTCAAACTCTCATTTAAGCATCGGAGAGGGATTCTGGGTCACCACCCGGATCATCCCTTTTTGCAGGGTTACGCGGAGCCAAGGAGTTCAGGTTTTCCGTTAAGAACATACCGGAGCTTCGACCGTGATCCAACATTGGCGCCGTCTGTGGGAAACTTACAAAAAGTCACAATAGTTTCTACTAGATCGATGGCTGGTGGTGGCAAGCAGAAGAAGCAAGCCCCGGCGAGCAGTTCTCGCCCTGCTGGAACCGTGAATTCCGCGTTGCCGGTGCGTGCTGCTGAACAAGGTGATCACCCTGCTGTTTCTCATACAGGGGGGCATGGTGAAGATCACGAGGTCTCAGTCCGAGACACGGCGGTGAACAGGGAGGATATCCCAAGAAGGGAGGTGGATGCTCCTCCAAATCCGGTGGTGCACAGGGAGGAAATCCCGCGGAGGGAGATAGGTGCTTCCTCAAACCCGGAGTTGGCTAAAGGCAGTAGCAGATGCCATGCCCATGTTCCTGGAGGCCATGGAGGCTCTTCTGGACAGAAGAGAGGCTGCCAAGAGAAGGGAAGAGTTGCCTCCACCTCCTCCAAGGGAGGTTCAAGAGGAACAGGAGGTTCAGTCCAGGAATAGGGGTAAGGAACCCGCGCAATCGGAGAGGTTTGTGGTCGACGGTCCCGGACCAGTGCAACACAGGACCATTCCACTGAATGGCCCCATCACCCCCGATCAGGTGGTGAAGATCGTCAACATCTGCATGGGCGACCAGAAGCATCTGACATCGGAGCTGAGGGATCGATCTACTCATCCTTTTGTTCCACGGCTGATAGATACTGTCGCCCCGCCAGGGCTAGGTATTCCGACCATCAAGGAGTACAATGGTGAAGGGGAGCCAGTCCGCCATGTTCAGAGGCATGTCCAGGCCTGTATGGGTAGAGCTGCGAATGATGACATCGTGTGTGTGCTGTTCCCGATCACATTGGGAGAAAGGGCATTGACGTGGTTTTTCAGCCTACCGCCAGGATGTATTACTTGCTGGACTGATATGCACGACCGCTTCATCAAGCAGTATCAGGGTCGTAGGCGCCTCTTGAAGAGCGTGAGGTCTTTGACCCAGGTGGTGCAGAGGTCTGACGAATCGTTGGCATATTACTACCAACGGTTCACTGCTAGTGTCGCGGAGATCGACGAGGAGATGTCGGAGGGAGAGACCATCCGCACCTTCCTTCGGAACCTAACTGCCCCATATGGTTCCGATCTGATGCATAGTGTGGCCGCGAAGGCTGTGTGGAGTATGGAAGCTTTGCAAGCGAGGGTGAAGCAGCAAATCGACGTGCAGGAGTCGAAGATTGCTACCGGAGAGCTTGATCCTCCGAAGTCAGGAAGAGGAAAGTAATCGTTCAAGCTGTCGGACGATCGCAAAGGGAACGACAAATCGGAGGGAAGTAGGAGCCGTGGTCGCCCCGATAGAAGGGAGGACAAGCGTCCTCCGAGGAAGGATAACCGAGAGGGTCATCACGTTCCTCTCAACAGTTCGATGGCCGCCGTACGAGCGGTGATGGATCGGCAAGGTCTCGTCCGATACCCCCCGAGGAAAGAAGGTGAATTCTTGGGAGGTCGCTCTGATCGTTACTGTCGGTATCACCGAGCCAATGGTCACGACACAGATAACTGTCGGGAGCTGAAGAAGGAGATAGAGAAGCTGATCCAGAAGGGGAAGCTTAAGGAGTTTGTTGGTGGGGGACGGTGCCGATCCCGTTCCAAAACTCGATCGCGGTCCCGTTCCAGGTCCCGCGATCGATCTCCAAAGAAGAAGAAGGTTGAGCCGGAATCTTCTGGTGCCCGTAAGGAGAGGCGGGGAACCATCAATTTCATTCATGGAGGAATGGCGGCGGGAGGTGATACCTCCGCTTCTCGGGAGAATTACGCTTCCCGTAGTTCTGCTGCCGTGGTGTTAGGAAAGAGGTCCCGATCGTGGACTAAGAAGGAAGAAATGGTGATTTCTTTCTCAGCAGAGGATCTGATAGGAGTGGAGAGCCCCCACGATGACGCCTTGGTCGTGACCTTGTATGTGGATGGATTCGAGATGAAGCGGATCCTGATAGACGGAGGGAGCTCCTCCGACATTCTGTTCATGGACGCCTTGGAAGCCATGGGAAAGACGAAGAAGGACCTGACGCAGGTGAACTTCCCGATGGTGGGATTCTCTACAGCACCCGATCTGGAAGAAGCAGGTCATGTAGAGGGGGCAGCCATGGAGGTCCCGATAGCAGAACAATCAGAACAGCCAAATGAGGAGAACACCTGGGAAATGTACACTGATGGTTCTTCAAGTGTAGAGGGATCGGGGGCAGGATTTGTATTGATACCGCCCGGTAGAGGCGAGCCCCTACGATATGCCTTGGCCTTAACGTTTAGGGCCACCAACAATGAAGCTGAGTATGAGGCTCTCATCACGGGCCTTAAAATCGCCAAAGGTACGGGAGTTGATCATTTAAAGGTGAAGTGTGATGCTAACCTGATCGTGAATCAAGTCCAGGGGAATTACGAGGCGAAGAACCCGACAATGAGGAAGTATTTGCACGAGGTGCAGACTTTGAAGGGAAGCTTCAAAAGCTTCGACATTGAGGCAATCCCGAGGGAAGAAACGCGGAGGCAGATGCCTTGAGCAAATTTGCCCTGGGGGTAGCCCCCGAGGAGAATCGGAAGGTGCACTTTCTGGAGAGGGTAATTATCTCAACCATCGATCCATCGGAGGTATGTGCTATTGAAGCAGGATCGGAGGAAGAAGAGGAACCCACCTGGATGACCCTGATAGTCACATACCTGACTACGGGGGCACTCCCCGACGATGAAGCGGCAGCTGTCAGGTTGCGTCGAATCGTAAGCAACTACGTGATGGTGGACAACCAGCTATATAAGAAGGGGCATGTAAAGCCTTTTCTGAGATGTGTGGCGGAGCCTGACACGAATCGGATTCTGAGAGAGTTGCACGAAGGAGTCGCGGCCTGTCATGAAGGGGCCCGATCCATTATGAGGAAAGTGCTGAATTTAGGCTACTACTGGCCTTCGATGAACAAGGAAGCGATAGCGTTGGTCCAATCTTGTGATGCGTGCCAGAGGTACGCTCCGAATATCGTGGCTCCCGCCGCGAACTTGATGTCCATCAAGAGTGCTTGGCCCTTCGCGCAGTGGGGCATTGACTTGGTGGGACCCCTTCCGCAAGCGAAAGGTCAGTGCAAGTACTTACTTGTAGCTATTGATTACTTTTCGAAGTGGATAGAGGCTAAGGCGTTGGCCAAGACGAAGGGGCAACAGATCGTCAAGTTTCTCCAGACTCAAATCGTATCCCGGTACGGGGTTCCTCAAGTGTTGATCAGCGATAATGGTCCTCCGTTCAATGGGGCTCAGTTGAAGGAGTATCTGGAACCGCTGAACATTGAGCATCGGACAGCTTCAGTCCACCACGCTCAAACAAATGGCCAAGTGGAATCAGCCAACAAGATCGTAATGGATGGCTTGAAGAAGAGGGTCTATGCCTTGCAGGGTCATTGGCTAGATGAGCTTGAAAACGTGTTGTGGGCTGTTAGAACAACACCCAAGCAATCGACGGGGGAGACTCCGTTTGGCCTTGTTAATGGCACGGAGGCAGTTGCTCCCGTGGAGATAGCGGTGGCGTCTCATCGCATGAGATATAATGAGCCTCTGACGAACGAAGAAATGAGACGTCTGGACTTGGACTTGCTTGAAGAGAAAAGGCGGAAGGCTGATGAAGTTCAGGCTCGGATGCGTCTGGCAACAGCCAGGTACTATAATCGCCGGGTCAAGTCCCGACAATTCTTCGTTGGAGAACTTGTTTGGCGGAGGAATGAGTTCGTCTATCAAGATCGGATCAACAAGCTGTCACCGAAATGGGAGGGGCCTTACAAGATCGTAGGGATGCCAACCCCGAATGCGTACAAGTTAGAAGACCTTGATGGCAAGACGTTGAAACATTCTTTCAGTGGCGCACACTTGAAGAAATGTCATGTTTGATCCTAAGTCGCCTTAAGTGGTGCGTGATGTTAAGTCGCCGCGGATGGCGCAAGTTATCTATCGATTGATCCGATGACGCGATTAAAGCCTTCCGAGGTACGATTAAAAAGCCTTCCGAGGTACGAGTAAGTCGTCTTAAAGGACGCGATAAAATCCTTCCGAGGTACGATTAAAAAGCCTTACGAGGTACGATTAAGTCGTCTTTATGGCGCGATAAAATGCCTTCCGAGGTAAGAACAAAAGCCTTACGAGGTATGATTAAGTCGTCTTTATGATGCAACAAAAAGCCTAGGTATGAATAAAAGCCCTAAGGGGTCCGAGTAATTCGTCTTTATGATGCAGCAAAAAGCCTTAAGGGGTATGATTAAGTCGTCTAGAATGACGCGATAAAAAGCCTTAAATGGTACGATAAAATCATCTTAAGTGATGTGCGAAATTGCCTTGAACGGCATGGACGAGAAACCTTAAGTGGTGAGGTCCCGAGAAAAACGTCGGAAGAGACGTTAGTGACGTAATACTGCTTTTTCAGAAAGCAGCAGTCACGCCTGCTTAGGCGTCGTTTCATCATCCCTTGCATTTAATGGTGGAGTAACCGAGGAGTCTCCTCGGATTTGGCAACTGTCCTTAGAGTCTCGAGGAATCGTGAGCGAGAAGCTCTGTGATTAAAGAGTTGCACCCAAGGTAAAAGCCTCCGATGGTAATATCGGGAGGTCTGAAGATGAAAGCCTTCGACGATGATGTCGGAAAGTCCGAAATTGGAAGACACGACGGACTATAAGTCCCTCATGTCTTGGGGGCAAATGATGGGTTCCGATGTAATCGTTAGCCCCGTTAACAGTCAATAAACGGCGGGTAAGCCTAGAGGGCCTCGCGAAAGACCTGGAAGGTCCAGAAACCCAGTATGAAGGGTCCCGACGAGATCGGTCCCGATATATGAACTAAATGCTCCCGACGAGAAGCCTCTGAGTAGGCCCCGATATGCCTTTGAGAAGGTCCCGATAATAATGTCACGAGAATGCTGACCCTGTCCCGTGGGACGAGGGGTCCTGGGTGGTGACCTAGAATGAGACAACTCTGGAGTCCCCAATATGGATCGGGACTTGTGATCAGAGGATAAGACCAAGAAACCCGCCTACTAGATAGAGTAGTGGGGAAACGGTTAAGATACGGATAAACTCCCCCGAGATACGCAGGGCGTGCCCGAGATACGCGGAGCGTGGGCGAGATACGCGGAGCGTGGGGCGAGATACGCGGAATCCTGAGCGAAA
This sequence comes from Clarkia xantiana subsp. parviflora, assembly GCA_036873135.1. Classification (NCBI taxonomy): domain Eukaryota; kingdom Viridiplantae; phylum Streptophyta; class Magnoliopsida; order Myrtales; family Onagraceae; genus Clarkia; species Clarkia xantiana. Next base: position 19,560,370 of record JAPTYO010000001.1, read on the forward strand.
TATACGGAACGTGGGTAAACTGCCAGGCGCGGTTACAGGTAACTGAGGTAACTTCCCAACCTATATAGAGGAGGAAGTTACCTCAGAACGGTCATATACACTCTCTAATACGAACTTAGACTATTTCTATCCACCCCATCGTTCAAACTCTCATTTAAGCATCGGAGAGGGATTCTGGGTCACCACCCGGATCATCCCTTTTTGCATGGTTACGCGGAGCCAAGGAGTTCAGGTTTTCCGTCAAGAACATACCGGAGCTTCGACCGTGATCCAACACTATATATGTATATATATATTGTGCAAATATTGGAAATTATATATATAATTATTCTTACTTGGTGGCTAAGTTAAGTTTTTAGTGGATTTTAAAATCCTACTTAGCCCACAAGAAAGAATTCGGCCGAACCCTAAAGGTACCTGACCGATCCAATTTTGCAGATCCGGGTCGGTTCGACTGACCCGGAAGACCATGGGAACCCGAACCGGCCGAACTAAGTCAACCGAACCGAACCGGGTCAGGTTCCACGAGTCCAACCGGAGCGGGTCAACCAATCCGAGTTTTCTCAATCTGTCCAACCCATCCGGGTCGGGTCGGACCGGGTAACAAATGGGTCAAACCAAACCGACTTGGTTTGTGAGAAAATCGAACCAAACCGGTCGGACCGATTTAACCGGACCGGATCGTTCAGACCGAATTGATGTGAACCGAACCGTTTGTAAGCATATGGTGATGGGCGCCGTAATTGGTAACCCATAATATGTATAGTTTACCTAAGGAAATTAGGTACATGTCACATTAGGGTAATTGGGCTAGACCCAAATCCCATTTGACATGAGAGGCCCAAAATTGGGCCTCCCTATGCATAATGGCCGGCCGAAATATTGGAGTGGGCGAAGTTGACTTTTGTCCACTTTGCACATCTTATAAATACATGGTGTTAGGGGATTTTTAGGGTAATCACTATTTCCTCATTAGAGTGTTTTAGAGAGAAAAACCCTCCACCCCACAAAAGAGTTTCGGCCGAACCTATCCACCACCAAAGGGTGAGCTAATTTGCTTTCTAGCAAACATTCCAGAGATCTGTCATCTGCCAATAATCGATCAGAGGCTTTGCTGTGGAGAACATAGCACGTAGGGCTTCATTAACCAGAACCTCTTGTAAGCATTTGGTGATGGGCGCCGTAATTGGTAGCCCATAATATGTATAGTTTACCTAAGGAAATTAGGTAAATGTCACATTAGGGTAATTGAGCCAGACCCAAATCCCAATTTACATGAGAGACCCAAATTATAGGCCTCCCCTATGTTGGATTACGAGGACGTAATACTATGGAATGCTAAACGTGTACATGCAAGTAATCTAACTACGTAGCGGAATAATGTACACATACCTTTTAGCTTTCCTGCCCAAGAACGTTGTGGAGGGAGTTCTGATCCTCCGGTCGGAACCACGTACAAGTTCTTCGTAAGAAGAAGTCCTACGCGGTGTAAGCTCCACAACAAAGCCTATGATCGATTCTTCAACGGGGACAGAATCTCGGACTAAGATGTGACCGAAAATCACTACTAAGGGGGTGAGAGGGTTTCTCTCAAGTTCCTCAATGGAGGTACTTCTTATTCTGAATGAATGAATAAACCCCTTAGGTGAGTTCCCTATATATAGTATTGGTGGAGTGGACAAAAGTCCACTCCAACCAATGTGGTACAAATCCGGCCGAACTATGCAATTAAAGGGGGAGGAAAAATTTTGGGCCTCCCATGTCAATTAGGGTTAGGGTTTGGCCTAATTACCCTAATGTGACAATTACCTAATTAACTTAGGTAATTTCCTTAGCATTAACGGGCTACCAATTACGGCGCCACGTCACCATATGCTAACAGCTCCCACTCGCCGGAATGGGAGGGTGCCTGTTAATATATAGTTATCCAATAGCATCAACATCTCAGTCTTCAGTCTTTGTCTCCGTCTCCGAATAGTTAATACGAGGTTTGCCGTGCAACCGGCGGATACGACGGACATCGTGCTACTCATCTGTTAGGAGTATTGTAGCGCCCGCAGGACGTTGATTCCCTTTCGTATATCAATCCTGTTAAAATAAAATATGTACCGCACTGTATCCTTGGTCAACTGATAATTCTCCAATTGCCCAGTTTTCCACATAGGAATACTTCTCCAGGGCATCCGTTACAAGTGTTCACAACCTTCAACTAATATCCGGTTGGCGGCCACCTAGTGAACACAAGAGTCGGTGAATTATAGGTGAACTTGACCATCCCCATCGCTTATACCCTTAGTCTAACTCAACCGGTTTCCAAGACGTGGTCACTTGGCCGTTTTCTTTGGCTCTACGCTCGTACGTCGGGAAGCGAACATTGAGCTAGACCTTAAGTATAAGTTCTGAGTCTGTGAGGATACTTTGGATGCCTCTTCATAAGACATCTGGGATCAATCACACACTCAAGGTGAAGAAGTATGCGCCCTTTGAATCACTAGGATTCTAGCTAGCACAACCGAGCATGACCCCGTGGTCGAACATGGCATGCGCAGTATGAAGCACGCGTCGATAGCACACCTGAACTAGCCAGGATTGGGATATGTCAATCATGCTATCGCATAATCTTTCATCTGGCCCTGAATGTGATTTTAATGATGGACTGGGTCCAACACGGCGATGTACAAAATGAAGATTAAGTCATGCATTAAGCTTGACAAGGTTATCGTTTCGTTTAACCAGGTTTATCCCCATGGTTCTTAGCCAATCTTGTTGTGGTAGAGGGCCCCCTCTCCTTACAAGATGTCCGTGCCTGTGTGACGAGGCATGGTTCACATTCGACATAATTTTGGTGGAAGAGTTTTACCTCTTCCTACGACTTAGTTTAGTAAAATTCGATGTTATACTTCATTATGACGTCGATAGATCATATACTCAGTTTGAAATTCTTTTATTCAATCGAAATAACATTATTTCAAATGTCATAATGTTATCTCTTATACAAGTCACTTATTTAAGCCCTACGTAGTCCAAGCAGTTTTACGTGCTTTTCGAAAATCTTTCTACGTAATGGCTGAGTTAATGGATCTGCAACCATTTTATCCGTAGACAAGTATCCTAAAGTGATTATGTTGTCTAACAGATTTAGCATAATTGTATTTTACATCAATGTGTTTGGTCCGGATTCTTAACTGCTGCAATGGCTGTCTGACTGTCGGAGTATACCTTGACGGGATTACTCTTCTTTGCCAGTGCCAATCAGTGCAGTAAGAAGCTTTTCAGCCAAACTGCTTCCTGTGCGTTTTTAGAAAGGGCAACGAATTCTGATTCCATAGTGGAAAGCGCGACACATGATTGCTTCTTGCTTACCCATGATATGGCAGCATCAGCAAGGAGGAAAACTCTCCTTGTGGTGGACTTACGATCGTCCGGATCGCCACAGTGGTCGGTGTCACTCTAACCAGTCAATTCGATTTGCCAGCCCTTATAGCACAGAACATAGTCGATAGTACCTTTCAGATATCTTGTAATTCGTTTTACGGCCTTTAGATATTGATAACTAGGATCTGATTGGAATCTTGCTACTAGGCCCACAACGTAACAGATATCTGGCCGAGTACATAGCATGGCGTACATAAGACTCCCTATCATGCTTAGGTACTCTGCCCCCTTCATCTGTTCACGCTGCTGCTGTTTTTTCAGTCCATCACGCTTTGACAGCGCGCACCCGAACACAACCGGCGTATCCACGAGTTTAGCATCGAGCATTCTGAATAACAGTTTGTTGATATAAGATTCTTGAGACAGACACACTGTTTTCAACAGTTTGTTGATATAATATTCTTGAGACAGACACAATGTCCGGGCAGCACGATCTTGGGCAATCTTAAAGCCTAAGATGTACGTGGCCTCTCCCATGTCTTTCATCTCAAATGCTGACACTAACCAGGACTTTGATTTGTTCATGAAACTCACGTCGTTCGCAGCAATGAGTATGTCATCTACATATAGTGTTATGATGACATACTTAGACCTAGAGGTCTTAGTGTATACGCAAGGATCCTCGTGAAGATTCACAAATCCGTTTCCGACGATTTCCTCGTGGAATCTGCGATACCATTGCCGAGACGAATGTTTAAGACCGTAAATAGACCTTTGGAGATTGCAAATTTTACGTTATTTGCCAGGAGTAATAAAACTCTCTGGCTGCTTCATGTAGATCTCTTCCTCCAAGTTTCAATGGAGGAATGCGGTCTTAACATCCATTTGGTGCAGCTCTAGATCGAGACATGCAACTAGGGCAAGGATGGCCTTTACCGTGGTGTAACGCACAGTTGGTGAGTATGTTTCATCAAAGTCCACTCCATGAATATGGGTATATCCTTTCGCAACCAGTCGAGCTTTGTATCGCTCGACTTCTCCATCAGCAGTGAGTTTGAGTTTCAATACCCACTTGGCTCCTATTGCTCTGCGGTTAGCAGGTAAATCAACTAAAGACCATAACCGAATTCGTTCTTATATATAGGCATATTTCATCCTCCATTGTTTTCCTCCATTCCCTCGTTTTAAGGTCCCTCCCTTGCTTTGCTGAATCGTCACTGATTCGAGAACGAATGTTAAGAAGTTTAACACATCTTATTCGATGGGACACTTCTCGAGAGAAGTCCGTTGCCTTTGACTATGTCTAGGCTCGTTAATCTCATCTATAGTCTGATTGTAACTCCCACTCAGAATAATGCTTCTTATCGGAGCATCACTCCCACTGGGAAGAATGGCAGTGCTTGAACTTTGATTAACAACTTTTCAGGATGACCTTTTGGTCTCGGAATTTTACCTCCGAATATTATTCCTTGATTACTAGGATCAGGAACCAAGTTGGTCGTTTTTCCTTCCCACTAGGAATAATGGGCAGTTGTATTAATTCAGTGTTCTTGATTGTCAGGTTCCGACTTGATTCACATTTGTATTTAGTGATGATTATATGTGAGGGGGAGTAAGCCCTCTCACTGGATTTATTATGAAGACTTTTTGTATCATCATATACCATATCAATCACTTATGCTTTATCAATTCTCCCACTCGAAGTAAGTGGGACCTGATAATCTCCGTTAACCATTCATTTATTCGTTCAGTACTATGTCTGTTCGTTCTGCAAAACATTGGAAATTTATCCTCAAATCTTTATAATATGTCATGTTCGACCACAATACCATCTTAGCTAATTTTAAACTTGTATTCCTTTAAGAGTAGACCGTACTCTTAATAAATACTTGTTTAATGCGCAATGTAATGCTGCTAATGATAAGGTTTTACCCGTATCATCCTTTTAGCTATGGTGATGTGTCAACCGATTTTATTGGAACATAGAGTTACATTAATGTGAATCAACTTAATTTCATCTGGAGGAGTAATTAATGTTGAACTTCATCATTATGTAACTTCAAACTATGTTGCTTGAAGTATTGGATAAAATGATTGCTTTAGCCAAACTTTTCGTTCAAGGCTTATAGTGGGAGAGTCGTTTTATTGACTTCTTTCTTTCGTTTGTTTAACTCACCCAGAGACTTATTCACCTCAAGGGCTATGAATTTAAACGTTCGCTTTAATGCCATAGTTGATGTTCTTACTAGATTGTAGTAACTTTGAAGCATACTTATAATCTTAGTAGTTATCAATGAGTTATATTCAAAGGATTACAAACGAAAAGTTAGCATTCATTAAAATGCTTCAGCGTTAAATTCAGACTTTAAAATGACGTGTCCCGTCTCTCGAGGTGACATGCGCCACGCGCATACCAGGTTTAAACCATGGTTTAAATCGTTTCGTTTCCAAATTTAAAATCAAATCGGTTTTACATGCATATTATTTCGGAATATGTCATTTAATGGAGTACTAACAAACAATATGAGTTAAGTCGGTATGCCCTTTTAGAACTACGCGATCGATTTATTCAGTTCAGTTTGACCTGACTGAGATGACAGAGTATGTGAATCGTTTCGTCTTGTTCGACCACTTTCACCTGGCCGAAATTTTGGTTCTAACCCGTAGGTTTGTATTATCGTTTCGGATCATTCCCTTTGACCGGAACGTTAAATTGATAAGCAAATTGTGCTTCAAATCGAGCAACAAATTCTTTATTCAATAACTTCAAATTTCAAAATAACCAAAATTTTAGTAATTCAGACGAACAACGAACGAGAAATGACAATGGTAGGGTTCTTGATCTGAAAGTCTCATATTCGATCCATACTTATCTGAACTTTAAGTCATGCTGAACATCACATTTGATTAAATTCATTAGTGAATCATATCAAATGTTTTGTGTTCAAATAATACGTTTCACGGCTTTATATACATGACATACGAGGCGTGTTTTAGACGCACTTTAACAACGGGGTTTGACCCATCGGATTATCGTACAAAACCTTTTACGGTCTAGTTCACTTCATGATATATGGATCACAATTGACTTCAGATGATCTCTTGTGGTTAGCTGAGAAGGTTGTCGCTTCACTGCCTTGGTTCCTTTGTTTTACTAGACTCAAGGTTACTGAATCATGTCAATGTAAGGCAACCTTATACATCTTTTCCATGTTGACCTTTCATTGCGAAGGTCTTGAACGGATTTTTCACCGGCATCCATGGATAAAGATAAGAAAATCACATTCAACCGAAACATTTCTAGCTTTAGCATCCTTGCTTCTACCGAGGTAGATGCAAAGGAACACCAAGCTTTGACATTGTCTGGTTGCAATTGAAGTCTTCTTTAACCCCCTTAAACCAGGGTTGAATTTATCACCACATATGCATTCAGATTATCAAAAAACCTACTCCAATTCTTGGGAAATAAACTATCACGTTCATCTCTCATTGTCAAAATCATACGAACTACCATATTCATTCGTAGTTGTCCTCTCCGCTTTTCGGAATCGTAGCAGAGAGGAATCCAATACATATTCCTTATGTTCATCATAATTCATACCATCAAGATTGCAAGGTTCATAGAAGCGTACCGACTTAGCCATGAAAATTAATACATTGATAATTATGCAAATTCAGGAAGACAACAACATTTTGACATAATTGCAAACATCGGATTATCAATTAGGATTGAATATGAAAAATAGTGATCCTTCAGTCACTAAACCAAACCGACCGTCAGTAAACCGAGGGAAGGGGGTGTCGCGAAAGAATTCACACTACCGTCGTCTTCAATCCAATAGATCAGTCTTTTGAAAACGGTCATTATATTGCAAATTACTGGAACGGGAATTTTAAAACAAGTATACCCGATCTTGGCTTTGCCCCCTTATAATTTTAAAATGAATTATTCGATAATTTACGCATGCATAATATCATATTATGCTATAAAAATCGAACAAACAAATACATGCTTAGGTGTCATGCATCTAATGTTCCTAGCATATATAATTCTACGTAAAGTAAATTATCACATGTTTTCTATTCTTGAACATCCTAGCATACGTGTTAAAACATGCAACATCCGCACAAATCATGCATAATTGGCGACTGGAATTTTCAGTTTTAAAAATGTTTGAAAATATTAGGGGTTGTTTTGCAATTCATGCTTACAATCAATCATGCAACATTTCTAGACATGGATTCTAGGCACTTTCAATCAGTATAGCATGTCTATCCTATTGCGCAATACATATATTTAAATCCCAGAGCTCAATGCTCGCAATTAATATCCAGCTAGCTTGACTGAGTCAAGTCGACAGTTCTAATATATATGTAGCAGAAAGTAAACAATTGCAATTTAGCCCACTAATTTAATCCAGTCCCAAAAATATGCATATCCGAGATCCATCCCCATAATCGAAACTAGGTATTAGGGTTTTAACCGAAAAACGTGTTAAAACGTAAACCCTAAGAGCACTGTTTAGGCTGAATGTAAAGTTCGAAAAAATTTAGGATTTTAAATTCGACATCCTATTTTATTGAACATTCTAAAATTTCCGAGAAATTAAAAAATTCTGGTCCGGTCCAATTTAAAATCCGGTTCAAGTCGGTCTGATTTTAAAAATCCGATTTGGTCCGAAACGGTTTAATAAAATAAGATTGTGGTTGGGTTTATCACTCAAAACCGGTTAGGTTAGGTTCAATTTAGTTACTATGGTGCGACCCGACCCGACTAGGTCGACCCGATTAAGAAAACTCGAATTGGTTTTATCTGTTCCGGTTTAGCAATTGGACCGGCCCATAAACCATAGGGTTCGGCCGAAATATGTCTTGTGGGCTAAGTAAAGTTTTAAAGTCTACTAAAATCTTAACTTAGCCATCAAGAAATATTAATTATTTAAAATAATTTCCAATATTGCTAATATATATATATAATTCGGCACACACACACACACACACATATATATATATATATAAATATTGTCAAGATTCTATCTTTAAGATGTAAATCAATCAACAATATATGTATATATATATATAATATTCGGCTCCTATATATATATATATATATATATATATTATTGTCAAATATATCTTTAGGGAATAAAATATGTAGACAATATATTTTCTTAATCTTTTATAGCAACTAAATCTATCAATATATATTAACCATATCTTTAACTATATATATTGATAGTTAATATCTTTTACAATATTATATTATGAACCTATCCTTATTTCCAACTTATAGATATATAGTTACCTATTAATAAAATTTAAAAATGGCAACATATATCTTATAATATTTGTTCCGAAATTTTTAATTACTTGGGGGCCAAGAAAATTAATTTTTTTACCTAAAATACCCCTAGGGTTTTCGGCACAAACATGCAAAGTTGGAAAAGTTGTCAAATTTTAAGATCAAACCATAACTTGATCATGAATCCAAAAGGTGTTCATGATAAAACTCATGGTGTTCTTGAAGATCATGAACATCAAACTTAAATTCGAACATAAAATTCGGTTTTGATCTATAAAAACATGTAAATTTAAAAAAAAATTAAGTTTTTAAAGATCAAACACATGAAATTTACTTAAAAATTTCGGATTACTCATGGTGTTCATGAACATGAAAATTTCGGATTTTTAAAACTCAAGAACATCAGTTTATCAAAAAATTTAAGAACTCCTAACCGGGCTCTGATACCACTGTTGGATTACGGGGACGTAATACTACAGAATGCTAAACGTGTACATGCAAGTAATCTAACTACGCAGCGGAATAATGTACACATACCTTTTAGCTTTCCTGCCCAAGAACGTTGTGGAGGGAGTTCTGATCCTCCGGTCGGAACCACGTACAAGTTCTTCGTAAGAAGAAGTCCTACGCGGTGTAAGCTCCACAACAAAGCCTCTGATCGATTCTTCAACGGGGACAGAACCTCGGACTAAGATGTGCACCGAAAATCACTACTAAGGGGGGTGAGAGGGTTTCTCTCAAGTTCCTCAATGGAGGTACTTCTTATTCTGAATGAATGAATAAACTCCTTAGGTGAGTCCCCTATATATAGGGTTGGTGGAGTGGACAAAATTCAACTCCAACCAATGTGGGACAAATCCGGCCGAACTATGCAATTAAAGGGGGAGGCACAATTTTGGGCCTCCCATGTCAATTAGGGTTAGGGTTTGGCCCAATTACCCTAATGTGACACAATTACCTAATTAACTTAGGTAATTTCCTTAGCATTAACGGGCTACCAATTACGGCGCCATGTCACCATATGCTAACACCCTATGCATGGCCGGCCGAAATACTTAGGGTGGACAAAGTGGACTTTTGTCCACTTTGCACCTCCTATAAATACATGGTTTTATGGGATTTTTAGGGTTAATCACTATTTCCTCATTACAGTGTTTTAGAGAGAAAAAACTCTCAACCCCACACCATCTAGGTTTCGGCCGAACCGACATTCTCCAAAGGGTGTGCCAATTTGCTTTCCAAGAAAACACTCCAGAGATCTGTTCCCGTGCCAAGAATCGATCAGAGGCTTTGTTGTGGAGCTTGTACCGTGTAGGGATTCTCTAACAATAACCTCTACGGGTCCCGACTGGAAGATCGCGAACTCCCTCCTGAGAAGATCTTGGGTCTACGGATCATCTTAAAGGTATGTGCGAATCTTCCGTTGCGTAATTCCAATTACTAGCATGTACCTTGTTTAAGTATCTGTAGTGATTACTCCCCGTATTATAACAGTGGTATCAGAGCCTGTGTTAGGAGTTCATGATTTTGATAAATTGGTGTTCTTGAAATTAAAAAAAAAAAAAAAAAAAACTGAAAATTTTAAAAAGAAAATTTTAAACTTTCGATTTTTAGCGTTGTTGGTGAAACCGAAATTTTCATGACGTTCTTGGTTAATTGAATGTTCATGATCTTTAAGAAAAATGTGATATTTATCAAAATGGAACATTGGATTGTAGATCTTATTAAAATTTGACCACTTGTTCCCAATTTTAGTGTTTGTGCTGAAACCCAAGGTGAATTACAAGGTAAAATTTTTAAATTTCTTAATCACCAAGAGACATATTTCGGCCGAAATTTTTAAACTTATATTGTTTACCATAATTTTAATTTTTTTAATTAAGGTAACAATATATCTATAATTGGGAACATTATGATAGATTCACATTAATATATAGAAATATATATAACTATCAATATATCTAAATATTTAATAGGGTTAAAGATATTATTGATATACTTTATTGCGTAAAAGATTGAGTAAAATATATTGTCAGTATATTTGTTACCCTATTTAAGATATTGACAATAAATAAATATATATATTATATATTGTGCCGATTGTTATATATATATATATACAATGTTTTGAAAACCGGACCTTACCTTGAACCGGATGTATGATCGGTTCGCGGTTTGACCGGTTCAACCCGGTCAAACCCGGTTCATACAGCGGTTTGATAATAAACTTCGAGAAGGTACCAGACCAGTTACCACACATTAAATCAAGCCATGAAAGAAGCCCATCTTGGGAAAAAAAAAAAAAAAAAAGGGAAAGAAGTCCATCATGGGCTTAAAAGAAAGAAGCCCACAACGGTAAAAAAAAAATTGAAAGAAGTATATCTCTTCCAGACTTCCACCCTACCCTGTCCCTGACAGCATTCATCCACCCTAGCACGAAACCGATTATGATGCATCTTCAGCAAATAATGCAGATGGGAGGGATTTGCTCGCAACGGACGGCAACTCCGGTGTCGATAAAGCCAAGTCAGATCCAGGTAATCGTCGCCATCAATGAGGATCAGAAATCAACAGGTCTCGCTTCCTCTCTCCTCACTATGTCAAACCAGGACGGATTTAATCGAACCGGATTTTCTCAATCGATTCGACCTAATCGGGTCGGGTCGAACTAGGGTAATTAAGTGGATTTAACTGAACCGGTTTTGTGTGTTGAACCGAACCTAACCCTATTTTATTGGACGGTTCGAACCGAACCAGATTTTAAAATTTAAAACCGGACCGAACCGGATTTGTCGGACCGGGCCGAACGGGATTTTCTAAACCGAACCGGACCAAAACGAACCGAAAATTGACTGAACCGAATGATTTTCAAAACCGAATTCAAGTCAATTAAATAAAATAGGGTGGTCAAGTTTTAAAATCCAAATGTTTATGAACCTCTCAATGGACTACACAGTGCTCATAGGGTTGCTAACCTTTATGCATTGTTTCGATTATGGGGATGGATCTCGGAGATACATGTTTTTGGGACAGGATTAATTAGAGGGCTGAATTGCAATTGTTTATTATTCAGTATATATTGATGCATGATTAGAAATGTTGTCTAGATATTGCATGTTGTGGGCGGAGCCCTGGTTAAATATATGGAATGCGCACTAGGATAGACATGCTGTGATGGTTGGAAATGCATAGGATTCATGTCTAGAATGTTGTGTAATTGAATATGAGCATGAATTACAAATCAGCCCCTAATGTTTAAAATTATTTTAAAACCGAAAACCAGTCGCCAAATATGTATGATTGTTGTGGAATTTTCATGTTTGACACGTATGCTAGAATGTTGAGGATGTAGTTGCATTTGATAATTTACATGGAAGTAGAATTATATATGCAAGCATGAGTTCCTCGGAACATTAGACGCTTGACGCGTAAGCATGAATGTGATTTGTTTGATGAATGTGACTTGCGTATGATAATTTACATGGTTAGTAGAATTATATATGCATGAGTGAATCATCGGAATATTTTCCAAAATAAAAAGGGCCTTGGGAAAGACAAGATTGGGTATGGTTGTTTTAAAATTCCCATTCTGGTAATTTGCGATTAGAAGCGTTTTAAAAGACTGATCTATTAGATTGAAAATGGCTGTAATGTGAACTCTTTCACAGCCATCTTCCATTGGTTTACTGGTGGTCGGTTGGTTTAGATGACTGGTGAATCATTCTTTGTCGTATTCAATCTTAATAGATATATGATGTACGCAATTCTTTCTCAAAGTGTTATTGTCTACCTAATTATTGCATAATTATCAAAGTGTTAGTTTTCATGGCTGGATCGGTTTCCTTCTACAAGCCTCGCAATCTGGATGGCATGGATTATGATGCGTGGAGTGAATATGTAAGAGAACTCATTTTCGCTGAAAATATACATAAGTGTATTGACGTGAACAAAGGGAGAACATTGGTGAATGAAAAAGGCGTCCTTACATACCCTAACAAGTTAAGGAGCTTTATGGATCGGAGAGCTTACGAGGTGATACTGGCAACCTTGGACAGAGAGGTTGCGGAGGACTTCAAACTCAACCTTATTGCTCTTCAACTTTGGTGAGCTATTAGACTCCGCTTCTGTGGAGGTAAGGCAACCGAAGCCAGAGAAGTGCTGTTTGAGTATGTTGCCCTTATTTTTCAAGATGCATGTGTAAAACCCACATATGATCTCACGAACGAGAGATAAAATTGGAGAAAGATACTCAGTATTGCGCAAAGGCACCCTCTATCTTGGTTGGCTGTAACAACGGACTTGGCTACTTGATTGAATCAATCAAATTCATCACGGGCCTGTTTGTTGATAGCAAACAAGATCAACCAGAGGGTCCCTCTGCGCTTCACAGCAAGAGATCAAGGGAAGATGCAGAGGAATCAGGATCATCGTATTGGTCCTCAAACGATCATCCGGTGTGATGAACGCCAGTGATAAAAGTACATTAAATTTTCTCATTTAAATCCTCTCAATGCTCTACCTTATCTTTAAAAAGCTTCGTGGATGATCTATATTTTGCCATTGTGGTTATTTCTCATACTGTTAAATTTTGTGTTTGAATTTTGGTTATTGATATTTCAGAATTTTTGTATAAAGTAGTTAACATTCGATTTGAAATGAGTTCTACTTATCATGATTAATCGACTCGGCTCGAAACGAGATCGATCTGAAAAGTAAGAAAACCGAAACAATAAGGCTATTGAACATGGCCAAATCAAATAACTTCATGCATCTTAATCACACATTTGAGTAACTTCAATATGCCATTAAATCCATCGATTGCGTAGCTCTAAGAATTAACCGATTAAACAAAAAAAACTCTTTCTTTATTATTATTAATCCATTGGATGAAATAAACTGTAATGATAATCATGTGCGAGACCGATTGGATTAAATTATGCTAAATTCAAAAATGAAACGATTTAACCAATGGTTAAACTGGGATAAATTGCGCCTTGCGCAGGTAGACCTCGAAAGAGGAACATATCGTTTCAAAGTATGAGTTTAATAATGAAGTGTTTAAAATGATGATGTGCAGAATTTTCGTTTGCATTCCTTTGGAAATAACTTATTGATAACATTTACATCGGTAGGAAGTAGGCTTCGAAAGCTACTACGACCTTGTAAAAGTATTGACTGACGCATAAGGTGAAAACCTAAAATGCTCAGATCGGAGATGGGATAAAATCTCTGAAATAAGTTAGCAAACAAAGAAGGATGAAGTCGGTTACACGATTTTCCTTCCGTACGCCTTGAACGATAAGTCAGGCTAAGCATTCAAATCAAATGACACACTTCTATAAGCATAGTTTGTAAACATAAATGTTGTAGTCATTTCGTCACACGTTCCCTATGGGATGATGAGAAAATGATTCACATTAATGTAAAGCTATGTTCCATTGTAATCGGTAAGACACGCCGCCATAAAAGCTGAAGAATGATAATGAGCTACTCATATCATCATGCGGCATTAATTTGCGCATTAAACACGTATTTAGGACAAGAGTATGTTACTACTCTTTAAAAATACATGTTTACAACTTAAAGACATGGTACCGTGGTCGAACATGTGACTTTACATACTTGAGGACGAATTTTCCGATGCATTGACAGTTCAGAATAATGAGTCTTGATCAAATCAGGAGCAGGATATTACTGACATCAGGTCCCACTTAATTCGAGCGGGAGAGATTTGAACCAGCAACTTGAGTGAATGACATGGTAAATGATAATGGGAACACTTTCATAATAAATCTAGTGGGAGGTCTAAACACCTACCACAAGTAATCACTGTTGCTGTCTGGACGATTCAAGTTGAACCTGATTATCGTAATGCTACACCAGGGATGCCACAACTACCTATACTACCCATTGTTCCCAGTGGGAGTTATCCGACAAACTTGGTTCCAGATCCTAGTGATCAAGGAATTTATCTTGGAAGTAAAATTTTGAAACCAAGAAGTCGTATAAGGAAAGTTGTCGGTTTTGGTTAAAGCACTCCTCTTGTACCCAATAGAAGTGATGCTCCGATGAGAAACATCATCTCGAGTGGGAGAATTGATCCCAATTAGAAGAAATGCTCCGATAAGAGGCATTATTCCGAGTGCGAGAGACGTTAAGACTCAAAGACAGGATAATCAAGCCTAGACGAAAGTCAAAGGCGTCGAACTTCTCGAAAGAAGTACCCCATCTAGAAGAATGATGTTCTCACTCTAACAACTGTTGCACTGCATTGGAAAGACCTCAAGTCGAGAAATGGAGGAAAATAATAAATGAGAGAGATCGCCTAAATGAAAGCCATTATAGTCTGTAGTTGATTTACCTGCTAACCATATGGGCATAAGGATACAGTGAGTCCTGAAAGAAGGCTTACCACTGATGGAAAAGGTCGAACGACACAAAGCTCGACTTATTGTGAAAGGCTGTACCCAAATTCACGGAGTGGACTTTGACGAAACATACTCACCAAATGTGCGTAAAACCACGGTAAGGGCCATTTATAGTCCTGGTCGCAGCTCTCGATTTGGAACCTCACCAAACGAGTATTAAGACCGCATTCCTCCTCGGAAATCTGGAGGAAGAGATCTACATGGAGCAACCAGAGGTTTCATTACTCCTGGTAACGAACGAAAAGTTTGTAAACTCCAAAGGTCCATTTACGGTCTTAAACAGTCGTCTCGGCAATGGTACCGCAAATTCCACGAGAAAATCGTAGGAAACGGATTTCCGAATCTTCACGAGGATCCGTGCGTGTATTATAAGACCTCGGGGTCTAAGTATGTCATCTTAACTTTATACGTGGACGACATACTCATTGCCGCAAACGACATGAGTTTTATGAACAAGTCAATGTCCTGGTTGGCATATGTATTTGAGATGAAGGACATGGGAGAGGCTACGTACATCTTGGGCATAAAAAAAATTGCTAGAGATCGGGCTACCCGGAAATTGTGTCTGTCTCAAGAAGCTTATATCAACAAACTGTTGAAAAGATTCAGATTACAAGATACCAAACCCGTGGAAACACCGGTGGTGTTTGGGTGCGCACTTCAAAACGTGACGGCCCGAAGAAGCTGGCAGAGCGTGAACAGATGAAGGGTGCGGAGTATGTAAGCATGGTTGGTAGTTTGATGTACGCTATGCAATGCACCCGTCCGGATATCTGTTACGCCGTGGGCCTAGTAGCATATTTCCTATCAGATCCTGGCCATCAACATTTAAAGACTATAAAATGAGTAACTCGTTATCTGAAAAGATACTGCCGACTACGAACTGTGCTATGAGGGCAGGAAGTTGGAATTGACCGATTAAATTGACGCCGACTGTGGTGGCAATCCGGATGATCATAAGTCCACCACAGGAAGAGCATTCCTCCTTGCTAATGCCGCCATTTCATGGACGAGCAAGAAGCAAACCTAAGTCGCGCTGTCCACAATGGAATCGGAATTCATAGCTTTCTCTAAGGAAGCACAAGAAGCGGTCTGGCTCAAAAGGCTTCGAACTTCACTTGTTGATGGTGATGTTGAGAATAAACCTGTTAAGGTCTTCTCTGACAATCAAGCAGCCATTGTGGCAGTTAAGAATCTGAAGTACCGTAGTAGGACCAAACACATTGATGATAAATAATTTCATGCTAAATTTTAATAATAGTAGACAATATAATCACTATGGATACTTGTCCACCAATAACTTGGTAACAGACCCATTAACAAAACCACTACCCAGGGAGATATTCAAAGAGCATGTAAAACTGCTTGGATTGCGTAGGGTTTAGAAATGGCATGTATCTGTGACAACCTTTTGATATTAGAAAGTAACATTTTGTAAGCGAAAGAATTGCGACTGAGTTTATGATCAATCGACGTCATAATGTTTTGATTACATCATATTTACGGTCTATAAACTAAGTCGTAGGAGGACGCAATCCTCTGCCAAACTATGTCGAATGTGGGCCTTACAGAGTCACACAGGTACAGTAGTCTTGCGGTGGAGGGAGGCCTCTACCAAGGAAGACTGTCTAAGAGTCAGGGAGATCTCAATGTCTTTTATCTTACTCAAATATCATTCGAAAATTTTCCCTTTTTCTTCATTTGATGTGCTATTGAGTTGAAGTAATCGAATATGGATTTTGAGCTTTCTTGATGAAGTGTATCAAATGAGCACGAAGAGTTTGTAAACGTATTTTTTATGCCACTGAACGCCTTCTGAACTATCCTTAAGCTGTGTTTGATGTCCATCTGGAGCGGTTATCTAGAACGTGGCTTCATCAAAACCTTGATATACTGTGAACAACACATTTTTCTCCATGTTCCGCCGCGCCTTCATTTCTGATGAATTTAGGGGATACAATTATAGATTAAAACACGTGTACATGCTTGGTAAACTAATTACGTAGCGAAAAGGAAGCACATACCAGTTTAGCTTTTCGTAACCTAGATACGTCACGAAGGAGTTCGCGATCGGCCGGACGGTGTCCTGTTGGAACCCTTATTGAAGAGAAATCTGCAGGCTATGGTCTCCACACCGAAACATCTTCAATCTGGTTGCTGTGATGGATCTCTGGGGTAAATTGTTAACAAAATTTCAGCACCACCTCTGGTAAAGGTAGGTTCGGCCGAACCTTAGATGTAATGGAGAGGGGATTTCTTTTGTCTCAACTAAAAGTGAGAGAGTGATTGACCTTAATAATTCCCCTAACACCTCCTATTTAAAAGAGGAGGTGAGCAAAGCCCTCTTAGGGCTTGCTCCCTGTAGTTCGCCCGAACCACATAATGGGGTAGGCCCAAATTTAGGCCTCGTATGGTCTATTGGGATTTTGGCCACACCCAAAATCACTAATGTGACATACTCCAATTATGCTTAGGATGTTAGGCTAATATTAATGGGCTCCCTATTACAGCGACCCATATTCTCTAAATGAAAAAAGCTCATACTCGCCGGAATGGGAGGATGTCTATTAATACGTTGTCGACCAACACATAAAAATTTGTTCTTCGATCAAATCCAGCCCCCGTCTTGTTCATACGAGGTTTGCTGTGAGACCGGCAGACACAACGGACATCGTGCTATTCATCAATTAAGAGTGTTGTAGTGTCCGCGGAACGTTTATTCTGAATCTGTTATCAACATGTTACTTCTCTGTGCCGCGTTGTACCCTGGTCAACTGTTATTCTCCAATTGCCTAGTTTCCCCCAAAGGAATACTTCACCAAGGCATCAGCACAAGTATTCACAACCTTCAACTAATATCCGGTTGGTGGCCACCTATTGAATACAAGAGTTGGAGAATGACAGATGTGCATAACCATCCCCATCGCTCATATCATCATTCAAACTCAACCGGTGTCTAAAACTTAGTCACTTGGCCTTTTTGTTCGGGCGCTGCGCTAGTACGCCTGTGAGTGACATCGAACCCAACCTTGGATATTAGTTCCGATTGATAAGGGTACTTCGGGTGCTCCTTCATACAACACCCGGGATCAGTCACACGCTCAAGGTGAAGAATTTTGTGTCCTTCAAAATCTTGGAAGATTTCTTCTAACACAACCGCCCAAGGCCGGCTGAAACATATAGGAGTGGAGGTGGGATTTTCCCACCTCTACCTATAAATAGGGGGTGTCAGGATTTCTTTAGGGTTAATGAGATAATCACTCATTCTCCTAAGTGTTGAGACAAAAGAAATCCCTCCTCCCTAATATATATAGTTCGGCAGAAACACCACCATAGGAGGGGCCAAATTGCTTTGAGCAATTACCCCAGAGATCCATCCCTGCGAGGAATCGAAAAGAGGCTTTGTTGTTGAGACCATTCTTCGTAGACGGTTCCTTAAAAAAAAATCACTACAGGATCCGGCCGGTGGACCACGAACTCCAAGAAGATCTTGGGACTACGGCAAATGAGAAACTGGTATGTGTCCCTATTACGCTGCGTAATTAGTTTACCTGGCATGTACACGTGTTTTTTGTCCTTAATAACTATCCTCATATATCCTACAATGGTATCAAAGCCTGTGTTAGGGAATTCTTGATTTTGATCAAATTGATGTTCTTGAAGTTTTTGGTAAAACTGTTCATGAAATCGAGTGTTTTTTTTTATTAAAAATGGTGTTCATAATTTTCAAGAAAAACGTGACCTTTATCAAAATTAAAACATTGGATTATTGATCTTAGTAAAATTTGATCTTGAAATTTAACCACTAGCCTTAGTTTGATGTTTCGCCCGAACCACCATGAAATTACATAGTAAAATTTTAATTTCTTAGGCCCCAAGTTACAAGATCCGGCTGAAATAATGCTAAAATTTTTAATTAAATTTTCGGCCATATTGGATTAGGTCACAATTAGGGCTAGATTCACATGATAAATTTGATAATATCTATCAATATATTTTAGCACAATATTAGGGATGTTAGATAATATTGATAGATAGTTACCATAAAGATTGAGAAATATATAGTTGATAGATTATATCACTAAATATAGAATCTTGACAATATATATATATTGTTAGCATATGGTGACGTGGCGCCGTAATAGGAGCCCGTTAATTAAGGGAATTACCTAAGTTAATTAAGTAATTGTCAATCTGGGCTAATTGGGTCAAATCAAATTAATAATTGACAAGGGAGGCCCAAAATGGGCATTCCCCCTTATTATGCATGGTTCGGCCGAAACCCTAGTACAACATTGGTTGGAGTTGCCTTTTGGCAACTCCACCCAATACTATATATAGGGGTGACTTCTAAGGGTTTAAACATACAATTAAGAACAAGGATCTCCATTGAGAAAACTTGTCACCCTAGTCTAATATTTCGGCACCACCAACATCGAGTCCGAGGTTCCATCTCCGTTGAAGAATCGATCAGAGGCTTTGTTGTGGAGCTTATCCAGCGTAGGACTTCTTCTCACGAAGAACTTGTACGGGTTCCGACCGGAGGATCAGAACTCCCTCCACAACATTCTTAGG
Source organism: Clarkia xantiana subsp. parviflora (assembly GCA_036873135.1). Taxonomy (NCBI): domain Eukaryota; kingdom Viridiplantae; phylum Streptophyta; class Magnoliopsida; order Myrtales; family Onagraceae; genus Clarkia; species Clarkia xantiana. The sequence continues at coordinate 19,580,050 of JAPTYO010000001.1, forward strand.
CAGGAAAGCTAAAAGGTATGTGTACTATTTCCGCTGCGTAGATTAGATTTCTTGCTAGTACACTTTTAGCATTCCGTAGTATTACGTCCTCGTAATCCAACAGTGGTATCAGAGCCTGGTTAGGAGTTCTTAAATTTTTTATAAATTGATGTTCTTGATGTTATGAAAAATCTGAAATTTTCAAGTATATGAACACCATGAAGAAATCCGAAATTTTTAGTTAAATTTCATGTGTTTGATCTTTAAAAACAATTTTTCAAAATTACATGTTTTTCAAGATCAAAACCGAAGTTTTGATGATCAAATTCAAGTTTGATGTTCATAATCTTCAAGTACACCATGAGTTTTATCAAGAACACAATTTGGATTCTTGATCAAGGTAGTATTTGATCTTAAAATTTGACAGTCTTTTCCAATTTCATGTTTTTTGGCCGAAACCCTAGGGGCAATTTGGGTAAAAATTTAAATTTTCTTAACCCCTAAATAATTATTAAAAAAACCGTCCACCCTATTAGAGATATAGGTTGCCATTTTTAAATTTTAATTAATAGGTAACTATATCTAGAAGTTGGAAAATAAGGATAGGTTCTAACATATGTGGGGTAATAGGGATAATATATATATTGATATATTTAGTTACTATTAAACAATTAAGAAGATATATTGTCTACCTAGTGGACTTTAAATAATTAATATTTCTCGGTGGCTAAGTTAAGTTTTTAGTGGACTTTAAAACCATACTTAGCCCACAAGACATATTTCGGCCGAACCCTAGTGTTTATGGGCCGGTCCAATTGCTAAACCGGAACGGATAAAACCAATCCGGGTTTTCTTAATCGGGTCGGGTTGGAACGTAGTAACTAAATTGAACCTAACCTAACTGGTTTTGAATGATAAACCGAACCACTATCTTATTTTATTGAACCGTTTCAGACCAAACCGGAATTTTTAAAATCAGACCGAGTTGAACCGGATTTTAAAATTTGGACCGAACCACTCTAAAATTTTCGGAAATTTTAAATTTTCAATAAAATAGGATGTCAAATTTTAAATCCAAAATGTTTTCGAACTTCAAAATTAGCCTAAACAGTGCTCTTAGGGTTTGTGTTTTAATACACGGTTTCAATCAAAACCCTAATGCCTGGTTTCGATTATGGGGATGGATCTCGGACTTGCATGTTTTTTGGACTGGATTACATTAGTGGGCTGATTTGCAATTGTTTACTTTCTGCATCATATATTTTGATATAATTAGAACTGTCGTCTTGACTTAGTCAAGCTAGCTGGATATTATATTGCGAGCATTGAGCTCTGGGATTTAAATATATGGTTTGCGCAATATGATAGACATGCTATGCTGATTGAAAGTGCCTAGAATCCATGTCTAGTAATTCGCATGATTGATTGTAAGCATGAATTGCAAAACAGCCCCTAAAATTTTCAAAGCGTTTTGTAAAATCGAAAATTCCAGTCGCCAATTATGCATGATTTATGCGGATGTTGCATGTTTTGACGCGTATGCTAGGATGTTCATGATAGAACACATGTGATAATTTACTTTACGTAGAATTATGTATACTAGGAACATTAGACGCATGACGCGTAAGCATGTTTTGTTCGATGTTTATGGCATGATATGATGATTTGCTAAGTGTAGTAGAATTATAAATATGCATGCGTAAATTATCGGATAATTTTACAAAATTATAAGGGCCTTGGGAAAGCCAAGATCGGGTATGCTTATTTGAAAATTCCCGTTCCGGTAATTTGTAATAAAATAACCGTTTTCAAAAGACTGATCTATTCGATTGAATATGACTGTAGTGTGAACTCTTTCACAGACCCCCTTCCCTCGGTTTACTGACGGTCGTTTTGGTCTAGATGACTGAAGGATAACAATTTGTCGTATTCCATCTTAGTAGATAATCCGATGTTTGCAATTCTGTCAAAATTTCATTGTCTTCCTGAATTTGCATAATTATCAATGTACTAGTTTTCATGGCTAAGTCGGTACGCTTCTATGAACCTTGCAATATTGATGGTATAAATTATGATGAGCGTAAGGAATATGTATAGGACTCCTCTTTGTTACGATTCTGATAAGCAGAAAGGACAATTACGAATGAATATGGTAGTTCGTATGATTTTGACAATGAGAAATGAACGTGATAGTTTGTTTCCTAAATATTGAAGTAGATTATTTGATGATCTAAATGCGTATGTGGTGATACATTAAACCTTGAATAAAAGGGGTTGAAGAAGACTTCAAATTGCAACCAGACAATGTCAAAGCTTGGTATCCCTTTGCATCTGCCTCGGTAGAAGCAAGGATGTTAAAGCTAGAAATGTTTTGGTTGAATGTGATGGTCTTTTATTTTCATGGATGCTGGTGTAATAGCAACTCGAAACCTTCGCAATAAAAGGGTCAACATGAAAAGACGTATATGGTTGCCTTACATTGACAAGATTCAATAACCTTGAGTCTAATCAAGTACGGTACCAAGGCAGTGAAGCGACAACCTTCCCAGCTCACCAATATAGATCGAATGAAGTCAATTGTGATCCATATATCATGGAGGGAACTTGACCGTAAAAGGTTTTAAACGATTAACTGATGGGTTAAACCCCGTTGATAAAGTGCGTCTCAAACACGCCTCGTATGTCATGTATGTAAAGCCGTAAACGTTTTACTTGAACACAAATCATTTGATGTGATTCACTAGTGAATTTAATCATATGTGATGTTCAACATGACTTAAAGTTCCCAACTATTTATGCGGTAAACATGGATCAAATATGTGACCTTCAAGAATCCTACCATTGTCATTTATCGTTCGTTATTCTTCTGAATTACTAAATTTTGGTTATTTCGAAATTCGGTATTATTGATTAAAGTAATTTTTACTCGATTCAAAACTTGGCAGCATTCCGAGAAACAATTTACTTATCAATATAACGTTCCGGTCAAATGGAACGATCCGAAACGAAATTTCAAACCCACGGGTTAGAACCAAAATTTCGGCTAAGTAAAAGTGGTCGAACAAAAACGAAACATTTTACATACTCTGTCATCTCAGTCAGGTCAAACTGAACTGAATAAATTCATCGATTGCATAGTTCTAAAAGGCAAACCGACTTACATCATCCTTATTTGTTAAGTACTCCATTAAACATTTGTATCCCAAAATAATATGCATGTTAAAACCGATTTACTTCGAAAATTAAAACGATTTCAAAACCACGGTTTAGACCTGGTATATGTGCATGGCGCATGTCACCTCGAGATACGGGACACATCGTTTTAAAAGTACGAATTTAATGGCGGAGTATTTTTGTGAATGCTGAATTTTTTTTGTTTGTAATCCTTTGGATATAACTCATTGATAACTATTTAGATTAAAAGTGTGCTCCAAGGCTACTGTAATCTAATAAGAACATCAACTATGGCATTAAAACGAGTGCTTAAATGCATAGTCCATAAGATGGATAAGTCTATGGATGAGTTAAACAAACAAAACGAAAAGAAGTAGTCGGTAAAAGGACTCTCCCACCATTAGCCTTGAACGAAGAGTTTGGCTAAAAGCATTCATTAAACACCTCAAGAAACATAGTTCAGAATTACATAATTTTTTGAGTTGCACATTAATTGTTCCTACGGAGTGAGATTAATTTAACTCACATTAATGTAAAACACTATGTTCTGACAAAATCGGTTAACACGTTACCATAAAAGCTAATGAATGATTCGGGTAAAACCTTATCACAAAGACGCATTAATTTGCGCATTAAAACGAGTATTCACTAAGAGTACGCACTACTCGCAAAAAATACGAGTTTTAAAATTAGCTTGGAACAATGGTTTAGTGGATAAACATGACACATTATAAAGATTTGAGGATGAATTTCCAACGCTTTGCAGAACGAAACAAGCTAGTACTGATTGAGTTAACAGATGGTTGATGGAGATTCTCAGGTCCCACTTACTTCGAGTGGGAGAATTGATATAGCATAAGTGATTGATTTGGTAAATGATGATGGAAACGTCTTCATAATAAATCCAGTGAGATGGCTCACTCCCCCTCACACATAATCATCACTAAATTTCAAAATGCGGATCAAGTCGGACCTGATAATCATGATAATGAACTATTTCAACTACCCATTTTTCCTAGTGGGGGTGGAACAACCAACTTGGTTCCAGATCCTAGTGATCGAGGAATACATCTCGGAGGTAAAAACCCGAGACCGAGAGGATATTCCAAGTAAGTTCAACCACCACCATTGTTCCCAGTGGGAGTAATGCCCCGATAAGAAGCATTATTCCGAGTGAGAACAACGATCAGACTAAAATATGGGATTAACGTGCCCATACATAGTCAAAGGCAACAAACTTCTCTCTAGAAGTATCTCATCAAACGAGATGTGTTAAACATCTTGATGTTCGTTCTTCAACCAGTGACGGTTCATCAAGCAAAGGAGGGACGTCAAAACGAGGGAATGGAAGAAAACAATGGAAGATGAAATTGCCTAAATAAGAACTAACCCGTTTTCAGTCTTTAGTTGATTTATCTGTTAACCACAGAACTAGAAAGTGAAAACTTAGAATTCAATTCTGGTGGAAATTTCAAGTGGTGAAAAACTCGAATAATTGCGAAAGGATATACCCAAATTCACGGGGTGAACTTTGATAAAGACGGACTCACCGACTATGCGTTACACCATAGTCAGGGTCGTCCTTGCCCATGACTGCAAGCCTCGAACTCGAGCATGCATCAAATGGACATTAAGACCAAACCTCTCCAAGTAAAACTGGAGAAAGAGATCTATATGGAGCAGCCGGAGAGTTTCATTACTCCTGGCAAAAGAACGTAAAGTTTGCAAACTCCAAAGATCTATAAACAGTCTTAAACAATCGTCTCGGCAATGGTATCGCAGATTCCACGAGGAAATCGTCGGATACGGATTCGTGAATCTTCACGAGGATCCCTGCGTATACACTAAGACCTCTGAGTCTAAGTATATCATCATAACACTATATGTGGATGAAATACTCATTGCTGCGAACGACGTGAGTTTTATGAATAAATCAAAGTCCTGGTTAGCATCGGCATTCGAGATGAAAGACATGGGAGAGGCTAGGTACATCTTAGGAATCAAAATTGCCCGAGATCATGCCACCCGGAGATTATGTCTATCTCAGGAATCACATTTCAACAAACTGTTGAAAAGATTTAGAATGCCGGATGCTAAACCCGTGGATACGCCGGTTGTGTTCCGGTGCGCGCTATCGAAGCGTGATGGCCCGAAAAACCAGCAGGAGCGTGAACAGATGAAGAATGCAGAGTATCTGAGCATGGTAGGGAGTCTAATGTACGCCATTCTCTGTACTCGGCCAGACATCTGTTACGCTGTGGGCCTAGTAGCAAGATTCCAGTCATATCCTAGTTATCAACATCTAAGGGCCGTAAAACGAATTATCAGATATCTGAAAGGTACTGCCGACTACGTTTTGTGTTATGAGGGCAACCGGCTCGAATCGACCGGTTATAGTGACGCCGACCACGGTGGCGATCCGGATGATCGTAAGTCCACCACAGGAGGAGTTTTCCTCCTTGCTAATGCTGCCATACCATGGGTAAGCAAGAAGCAATCATGTGTCGCGCTTTCCACTATGGAATAGGAATTCGTTGCCCCCTCCAAAAACGCACAAGAAGCGGTCTGGCCGAAAAGACTTCTTGCTGCATTAATTGGCACCGACAAGAAGAGTAAACCTGTGATGGTGTACTCTGACAGTCAGGCGGCCATTGCGGCAGTTAAGAATCCAAAGTACAATAGTAGGACAAAGCACATTGATGTGAAATACAATTATGCTAAATCTGTTCTGGAAGACAACATAATCGCTTTAGAATACTTGTCTACAGACAATATGGTCGCAGACCCTTTAACTAAGCCGTTACGTAGGGAGATTTTTGAAAAGCACGTAAAAATGCTTGGATTACGTAGGGCTTAAACTGTGTGGCTTGTAAAAGTGATAACATTTTGACATTTGAAATTATGTTTCAATTGAATAAAAGAATTGCAATTTGAGTTTATGATTTATCGATGTCATAATGATTAACAACATCAGATTTTATGGTCTATAAACTAAGTCATAGGAAGAAGTAAAATTCTTGCACCAAAATTATGTCGAATGTGAACCTTGCCTCGTCACACAGGCACGGTCATCTTGTAAGGAGAGAGGGAACTCTACCATATCAAGATTGGCTAAGAATCAGGGGGATAAACCTGATTAAACAAAACGACAACATGACTTAATCTTCGTTTTGTAAATCGCCGAGTTGGACTTTGTCCAACACTATATCACATTCAAGGCCAGATGAGAGATTCTGCGATAGCATTATTGACATATCCCATCCTTGGCTTTACCAAGTGTGCTATCAACGCGTGCTTCATACTACGCGTGCCACGTTCGAGCACGGGGTCATGCTCGGTTGTGCTAGCTAGAATCCTTGTGATTCAAAGGGCGCATACTTCTTCACCTTGAGCGTGTGATTGATCCCGGATGCCTTATGAAGAGGCATCCAAAGTATCCTCATGGACTCAGAACTTATACCTAAGGTCTAGCTGAATGCTCGCTTCCCGGCGTACGAGCGTAGTGCAAAAGAAAACAGCCAAGTGACCACGTCTTGGAAACCGGTTGAGTCAGACTAAGGGTATAAGCGATGGGGATGGTCAAGTTCACATTTAATTCACCGACTCTCGTGTTCACTAGGTGGCCGCCAACCGGATATTAGTTGAAGATTTTGAACACTTGTACGGATGGCCTGGAGAAGTATTCCTTTGTGGAAAACTGGGCAATTGGAGAATTAACAGTTGACCAAGGATACAGTGCGGTACATAGTTTTATTTCAAACAGTTTTGGTTCATGAAAGGGAATCAACGTTCTGCGGGCGCTACAATACTCCTAACAGATGAGTAGCACGATGCCCATCGTATCCGCCGGTCGCACGGCAAGCCTCGTATGAACTATTCGGAGATGGAGACTGAAGACTGAGATGTTGATACTATTGCGTAACCGTACAGATTAACGAGCACCTTCCCATTCCGGCGAGTGGGAGCTGTTAGCATATGGTGACGTGGCGCAGTAATAGGAGCCCGTTAATTAAGGGAATTACCTAAGTTAATTAGGTAATTGTCAATCTGGGCTAATTGGGCCAAATCCAATTAGTAATTGACAAGGGAGGCCCAAAATGGGCCTTCCCCCTTATTATGCATGGTTCGGCCGAAACCCTAGTACCACATTGGTTGGAGTTGCCTTTTGGCAACTCAACCCAATACTATATATAGGGGTGACTCCTAAGGGTTTAAACGCACAATTAAGAACAAGGATCTCCATTTAGAAAACTTGTCACCCTAGTCTAATATTTCGGCACCACCAACATCAAGTCCGAGGTTCCATCTCCGTTAAAGAATCGATCAGAGGTCTTGTTGTGGAGCTACATCGTGTGGGACTTCTTCTAACGAAGAACTTGCACGTGGTTCCGACCGGAGGATCAGAACTCCCTCCACATCGTTCTTGGGCAGGAAAGCTAAAAGGTATGTGTACTAATTCCGCTGCGTATATTAGATTTCTTGCTAGTACACGTTTAGCATTCCGTAGTATTACGTCCCCGTAATCCAACAGATTTGGATGACAATACATTAACAGGCACCCTCCCATTCCGGCGAATGGGAGTTGTAAGCATATGGTGATGGACGCCGTAATTGGTAGTCCATAATATGTATAGTTTACCTAAGGAAATTATGTACATGTCACATTAGGGTAATTGGGCTAAACCCAAATCCCAATTGACATGAGAGGCCCAAAATTGGGCCTCCCTATGCATAGTGGCAGGCCGAAATATTGGAGTGGACAAAGTGGACTTTTGTCCACTTTGCTCCTCCGATAAATACATGGTGTTAGGGGATTTTTAGGGTTAATCACTATTTCCTCATTAGAGTGTTTTAGAGAGAAAAACCCTCCAACCCACACAAGAGTTTCAGCAGAATCTATCCACCACCAAAGGGTGTGCCAATTTGCTTTCTAGCAAACATTCCAAAGATCTGTCCCCTGCCAAGAATCGATCAGAGGCCTTGCTGTGGAGAACATACCACGTAGGGATTCCTTAACCAGAACCTCTATGGGTGTCGACCAGAAGATGGTGAACTCCCTGCATGAAGGATCTTGAGACTACGGACAACGTTTGAGGTTTCTGCGAATCTTCTGCTGCGTAATTTCGATTACTAGCATGTACCATGATTTAGTATCCGTAGTGATTACTCCCAGTAATCTAACACCGTTTTGGTCGGACCGACTTGAGTCAACTGAAAATAGGATGGTCAAATTTTAAAATCCAAATGTTTTCGAACTTTAAAATTACCTACACAGTGCTAATCGGTTTGAATTTTTCACGTTTTAATCAAACTTAATGCGTAGTTTCGATTATGGGGATTGATCTCGGATATGCATGATTTTGGGAGTGAGTTATTTAGTGGGATGAATTGCAATTTCTATTTTAATTGATATTATTGAATGATTAGAATTGCGTCTTGACGATGTCAAGCTAGCTGGATATTGCATGTTGTGGGCTGAGCCCTGGATTTCAATTAACGAGTTGCGCACTAGGATAGACATGCTGTGATGGTTGTAATTGCCTGTAATCCATGTCTAGAAGTTCGCATGATTGATTGATAGCATGAATTGCAAGTCAGCCCCAAATGTTTAAAATTGGAAATCAGTCGCCAAATATGCATGTTTATTATGGAGTTATCACACATGATGCGTATGCGTGAATGTGGAGGATATAGCCGCATGTGATAATTTACTTGAGTAGTAGAATTATATATTCCAGCATGAGTTCCTCGGAACATTAGACGCATGGCGCGTATGCATGTGATTGGATTTTTTTCTTGGATTTGGCTGCGTATGATGATTTACTTGTGTAGTATTATTGTATATGCATGCATGAATCCTCGAAACGTTTTAAAAAGGGCCCTGGGAAAGCCAAGATCGGGTGTATGTTAAAATTCCCCGTTTCGGTGAGAGCGGTTAAACCGTTTTAAAAAGATTGATCTATTAGAAAGGAGACGTCATTAATGTGAACTCTTTCACGGCCTCCTTCCTTGGTTTACTGGCAGTCGGGTTGGATTTCCGAGGAATCATCACTTGTCGTCTTCTATTTCATAGATATCTGACGTATGCAATTCGTTTTCCAAAATGTTATTGTCTCCCTGATTGTCGCATGATTGTCAATGTGTGAACCTTAGATGGATGATAGAGTGCAATTTTATGTTTCGTGCGATCTCGATGGAATGAGATATGAATTGAGAGAATATGTGTGGAAAATCCTCTATGCGGCAGAGGTTGAGGATTGTTTGAATCCAAATGGATACAGGATGATGAAAGATGAATATGGTAGTCCGCTCTCCCTTGACGACGAAAGGACTCGCAAGGATCAGAAAGCAACAGGGTTGATCTTTTCAACCTTGTCAACAGAAATTGCCGAGTAGTTCAAGAATGTCAGTGCATTACACATTTTATGTGCTTTGCACCTTCGCTTCAGCAACATATATGCGGCTGAGCTAGATACATCATTTTGGAGTATGATGGTACTCTACGCATGGATGCCGGCATAATGACAGATCATGCCTCTGATAATTAGAGGGATGTGTGGGAAATGATTAATCCTATCATGAAAAAGTTTCATCTGTCGTGGTTCGCCAATGAAAATGGGCTCAAACGTCTAATCAGATCGATTAAGACGATTATGAGACTATTTGAAGGTGAAAGCGCTAAGGAAATTTATGAGTTGGAGGACGACTTCGCTCATATGCGCAGACTGCTAGAATCGAGCGGTAAAAGGCTTAATCGAAAATCTGGTGGGTCAAGACACCGTTGATGCAAGTGCGTCTCAGGGACGCCTCGTTTGCCATGTATATAAAGCCGTAAAACGTTTTATACAACACAATCGTCTGATATGATTGACTTGTGAATTCTTTTTAGGTGTTGTGTTCGACATGGCTTGATGATTCTGGATGAACAATTTCTCTTCTTTGATGCTTTATAAGATCCTTGTTTATTCCACTTTAACTTTCGTTGTTCTAAATAATTTTCGGTAATTGGTATTTGTTGGATTATTGAATAAAGTGATTGTTATTGAATTGAATTCAATTCAATTCAGAATACAATTCACTTGTCAATTTAGCGACCCAGTCAAAGGGTTCGCTTCAAATCCGATAATTAAAGAGTAATACCGAAATTTTTTCGGCAAGGGCAACTAGCTGAAAATAAAACAAACACACATATTCCAATTCATCAACGTTCCATCGACTGCGAGCTTAGACTAAATTAATCTTCCTTATTTGTTAGTACTCCATTAAAATTAAAATTAATAAATCGTAACGACGAACATGTAAGAAACCGATTTAAATTAAATATTGGAAATGAAACGATTTCACCACGGGTAAAAGTTGGTGACGTGCGCGTGTCGCGCAGCTCCTTCGATAGATAGGACACAACATTTCAAAGTACAAATTTAATGTAATGTGTTTTTTAGCATTTGAGGTTATGGGCCGCCGTAATTGGTAGCCCATTAATTAAGACCATTCAACTAAGTAATTAGGGATGGGTCACATTAGGGATTTTGGGCTAGGCCTAAAATCCCATGTGACATGGGAGACCCAAAATTGGGCCTCCCTCCTTGCTAAAGTCGGTGCCGAACCTCACATAAGGAGGTGGGATTTTTCCCACCTCCACTCTTATAAATAAGGACCTAATGAGAGTTTTACTAGTGCTATTCTCCTCTCCCAAGTTATGAGTTTAAAGTAAAACCCTCCCCCCTGAATAAGAGGTTCAGCCGAATCTAATACAACACACCAAGGAGCTGCCAAATTGCATCGAGCAATTTACTCCAAGTAGATCCATCCTGCGAAGAATCGACAGAGGCTTTGCTGTGAGGCATAATCCGCGTAGGGCTTCTCTAACAGGAACCTCTACGAGGAACCGTCCGACGGATCGAGAACTCCCCTCAAAGGTCCTGGGCTACATGAAACATTATAGGTATGTGCACCTTCTTCTGATGCGTATTAGTTACCATGCACGTATCTAGGGTTTTGTTTCCATAGAATTAATCCCCTAAATCCTACAGTGGTATAAGAGCCTGTGTTAGGGAGTTCGTGTTTTTGATAAAATTGATGTTCTTGGTTTTCTTGATGTGGCCGAAAAATTTAAGATGTTTTAAGTTTTAAAATTTCGAAATTTTTAAGTGATTTTCGGACAGGCCATGGTTTTTCATGATGTTCATAGTGAAGTTTGATGTTCATGATCTTCAATAAAAACAAGACTTTTATCAAATTTAAACTTTGGATCTTGATCATGACAAGTTTTGATCTTGAAATTTGACCACAAACCCTAGTTTTGGTGTTATTCGGCCGAACCTCTATAGATGTTCAAGGTGAAAATTTTAATTTCTTAGTCTACAAGTAACCCTATAGGAACCGAAAAATATTGATAATATTTTTACAAATATTTCGGCTGAAATTTTTAAGGTTAAAGATGATGCCAAAATTAGGACTATATTCACAAGATAATTGTGGATAGTAACTCAATATATATCTAGCATAATATTAGGGATCAAGATAATATTGATAATATAGTTGCCTAAAAGATTGAGAAAATATATATTATTGATAATATATATATATATATATATATATATATATATATATATATATATCCCTAAATATATATATATTTTGTCAAGATTCTATATTTACAAATATATAATCAATCAACAATATATATATATATATATATGTGCAGAAAATTGGACAATATTTAATTATTAATTGTTACTTGGAAGCCAAGTTAATTTTTTAGTGGACTTTAAAATCCTACTTGGCCCACAAGTAATTATTCGGACAGAACCCTATGGGTTATGGACCCGTCCAATTTTAGCACATCCGGGTCAGGTCAACCAACCCGGAACACCAGTGAACCAAATCAAACTGGTGTAACCGAACCGAACCGGGTTCGGGTCACACGCGTAGAACCGGAGCGGGTCAAACGTCGGGTTTTCCAATTGGTTCGACCCCTTTGGGTCGGGTCGGACTGAGGCAACTAATATGGATCGAACCGAACCGAATCCTATTTTAAGCCAAACCAGTCCGGCCGAACAATTATTTTAACCGAACCGGACTGGTCCGAACCGGAATTAATACAAACTGAATTAATTAAATTACAATAGGATGGTCAAATTTTTAATCCAAATGTTTTCGAACTTTAAATTACCTACACAGTGCTCATATGTTTAAATTATTCGCGTTTTAATTAAACCTGATGCCTAGTTTCGATTATGGGGATGGATCTCGGAGATGCATGATTTTGGGACTGATTCATTTAGTGGGCTAAATTGCAGTTGCTACTTAATTGATATTATCGCATGATTAGAACTGTCGTCTTGACTATGTCAAGCTATCTGGATCATGCATATTGTGGGCGGAGCCCTGGTTTTCAATTAATGAGTTACGCACTCGGATAGACATGTTGTGATGGTTGCAATTGACTAGGATACATGTCTAGAAGTACACATGAATGGTTTATAGCATGAATTGCAAATCAGCCCCAAATTTTTTAAAAACGTAATCAGTCACCAAATATGCATGTTTTTACGGTATGATCACGCATGATGCGTATTCATGAATATTGGGGATGGATTAGCATGTGATAATTTACCTAGGCAGTAGAACTATATATGCTAAGTATGAGTTCCACAGAACATTAAACGCTTGACGCATGTGCATGAGGTGTGTATGGTTTCTTGGATGATATATGCGCATGATAATTTACTTTTGTAGTAGAATTATATGTGCAAAATTGAGTTCCTAGAAACATTTTTCAAAAAGGGCATTGGGAAAGCCAAGATCGGGTGTTTTAAAAACCTCCCGTTCCGGTTATAGCGATTAATCCGTTTTAAAAAAATGATCTATTAGAAAGGAGATAACGGTAATGTGAACTCTTTCACGACCCCCCTTCCCTCAGTTTACTGTCGGTCGGTTGGGTTAGATGTCTGAGGAATCATTATTAGTCATCTTCTATCTCATAGATATCATATGTATGCAATTCTTTTCAAAATGTTATTGTCTTCCCGCTTATGCATGATTGTCAACGTATTAGTTCGAATGACTGCAATTAGCAATGCCATCTCCCAATTAAATAAGGGAGTACAATTAAATGGTAAGAACTATAAGATCTTGGATAAGCGAGCACATATGGTGATTACAGAAATGAAAGGGTTGGATCATTTAACTACTAAAGAAGTTAGGCCAGAGGGAGACCTCAGTGATGACTAGAAGGCATTTTATGATGAGTGGAATGCTAAGGACCTGGAAGTTCGCCACATTGATGTCGATGCTAGAGGATGACATACTCTATGAGTATGATCACACTGAGTCTGCTAAGGACCTATGAGACGGTCTTAAAGCGGGGTTTGGTGTTTAAACCACGGCCCAAAAGCGATCGTTAAACATCGCTTTAGACTTATACAAGATGAATCCAAAGCATACGATGCAGGAGCACATTAGACAAATGTCTAATATGCTTGTTGAACTCAAGGAAGCAGGAGAGATCCTGTCTGAGGAACAGAAGGTCCAATGCGTCATCTGCTCTTTACCGGACGCTTGGAGCAGCATGAAAATGCACCTTACCCATGCAACCCATCTCGATGCTCTCGAGAAGGTGAGAGCTCATCTCGAGCTGGAAGAGGATCGACTTAAGGCTGAAAAGCCTAGAGCTGAGATACACGTGGTGTCATCCTCTCCAGCTGTGCAAAATGGTAAGCGTAAGAGAAAGGGTAAAGACCTTTCAGAAGAAGAATAACAAACAGTTTGGTCAAAACCCACAGAAAAGGTTCAAACCTAAGCAAAATGGTGATAAGAACAGGCAGAAAAAGCGTGCACGTCGAGAGGAATCTCGTACGTGCTTCAGGTGGGGTGTGAAAGGCCACCTGGCTGCTGCCTGTACTAGTCCTCCTAAGGTACGTTCAAAGAAAGAATCACAAGAGTCATATATTCTCATAAAATTCCAAATTCTCGAGAGTGATTCAAATTCCTCATTTTGAATTACAGGACCGAGAAGAGGAATGAACGTAGAGTTGGAGAAAGAACCCCCAAATAAATAAGGACTGGATATTAAAATTGTCTTTAGTTGCTTGACCTTTTTTTCTCATTCAGTAATAAATACTATTGAACTAAAAAGGATTCCTCGTGAAATAATCAAGGAACCTTTATTCTGGGCATGTAGTGAATGCTTGGATTGAGTATAAATATTATTCACCTCGAGCCGCTTGATCTTATGGTTATAGTCTATTGCATTGCTAATTTGAGCGCGATATTTTAAAATCCTTATTTGTTAGTACTCAATTATGGAGTTATAATTGTAATAAAGAATATGTACGAAACCGATTAAAACTGAATTATCAAAATTGAATCGATTTCACCATGGGTCATACCTGGTGAGGCACGCATACGCTAGTGCTTCTCGAAAGACGGAACACATCGATTCGAAGTACAAAATTCAATATGAAATACGTTCTTGATTTAATGCTTATAGTAAACTTTCATTTGCTCAAATACCCCTTAAAGGGTTATTACTCATACAAAGTTCTCATAGAGAATCAAAACGAGCATAAGGTGAAAACCTAATGCACGATCCCCGATGGATTAAACCTTGGGATATGAGCGAGCAATGAAAAGGAGCGTCTGATAAATGATATCTCCCACTATAAGCCTATCACGACAAAGGATCGGCGGAGTATTAAAACGAAACACACTTCATAAATAAGGCCAGTACCATGATATCGTAAGTTTGACTCATAATATCCCTTTTCAAAGGTGAGTTATAGTCAACTGCAATTCATGTGGTGAACCTAGTTAATGAAAAAATCGGTTACACGACGCCATGTGAGCTATTGGTAATGAGAGAATCTTACCAGAATTGTGACATTCGTGTTGCAAATCATATACACATAGTACCGAGTGGAATACTAAAAAGTATCTCTGTGTATACATATGTGTAATAGCTTGGGAGTGTGGTGACGTGGTCGAACATGAGACGTTACAATACTTGAGGTTAAAATTTCATTGCTTTATAACCATCAAAACGAACGAAGTCTTGATTGAACTGGAAGATAATGATAATCAGGTCCTACTCGCTTCGAGTGGGAGATTTGAGGCAGCAACACAAGTGAACGATACGGTAAATGAAGATGGAGACATTTTCATAATAAATCCAGTGGGAGGAATCAATTCAACCACACAGATCACTGTTGTTGCAGGTGCGAATCAAGTCGGACCTGATAATCTAGTTACTTAACCTATGGATGAAAATCCGATTTTACCTCAACTTCCTACTATACCTAGTGGGATTGGAACGACCAACTCGGTTCCCGGTCATCAAAACCGTGGAATTAATCTCAGAGGTGGAATTCCAAGACCAAGAGGTCGTCCAAGAAAAGTTATTGGTGAAAGTTCAAGTAACGCTCTTGTTCCCACCGAGAGTATTGCACCGATAACGAGCATTATTCCTAGTGGGAGCGTAGTTCAATCTCAAGATGGGTTAATCGAGCCTAGACGCAGTCTAAGGCACCGAACTTCTCCTAAGAAGTATCCCATCAAGAGAGGTGAATTGTTCACTCTAACTTCGGTTGATGAACCGGTAACGGTTAAACAAGCTATGGATGGACCTCAAGCGAAAGAATGGAGGAAAGCAATGGAGGATGAGATCGCCTCTATGAAACCTAATTCGGTTTGGTTTTTTGTTGATTTGCCTGCTGATCGCAGCGCAAAAGGTGCCAAGTGGGTTCTGAAACTGAAACTCACTGCTGATGGAGCTGTGGAGTGATACAAAGCTCGACTCGTTGAGAAAGGATATACCCAACTTCACGGAGTGGACTTTGATGAGACGTACTCACCCACTGTGCGTTACACCACAGTGCGAGCTACTTTAGCTCTGTTTGCAAGCCTCGATTTGGAGCTGCACCAAATGGATGTTAAGACTGCATTCCTCCACGGTAACCTGGAGGAAGAGATCTATATGGAGCAACCAGAGGGTTTCATTACTCCTGGTAATGAACATAAAGTTTGTAAACTCCAAAGATCTATTTACGGTCTTAAACAATCTTCCCGGCAATGGTATCACAGATTCCACGATGAAATCGTTGGAAATGGATTCGTGAATCTTCATGAGGATCCATGCGTATACACGAAGACTTTCGAGTCTAAATACGTCATCTTGACATTATATGTTGATGACATATTAATTGCCGCGAATGACGTGAGTTACATGAATGAATCAAAGTCCTGGCTAGCATCTGTATTTGAGATGAAAGACATGTGACAAGCCACGTACATCCTAGGCATTAAGATTGCTAGGAATCGGGCTGCTAGTAAGCTATGTCTGTCTCAAGAATCCTATATCAACAAATTGTTAAAAAGATTTAGACTACAGGATGCCAAGCCCGTGGATACGCCGGTTGTGTTCGGCTGCGCGCTGTCGAAGCGTGATGACCCGAAGAACCTGGCTGAGCGTGAACAGATGAAAAGTGCAGAATACTTAAGTATGGTTGGCATCTTAATGTATGCCATGCAATGCACTCGCCCAGAAATCTGTTACGCTGTTGTCCTAGTAGCACGATTCCAATCAGATCCAGGCACTCAACACCTAAAGGTTGTGAAACGAATAATTCGATACCTAAAAGGTACTGCCGACTACGCTATGTGCTATGATGGTGGAAAACTAGAATTGTTAGGATTCAGTGACGCCGACCATGGTGGCGATCCAGATGATCGTAAGTCCACCTCAGGGGGAGTATTCCTCCTTGCTAATGCCGCCATTTCATGGATGAGCAAGAAGCAAACCTGTTTCGTGTTGTCAACAATGGAATCCGAATTCGTTGCCCTCTCTAAGAACACACAAGAAGCAGTCTGGCTTAAAAGGCTCTTAACAGCATTGCTTGGGGTCAGGAACGGGAGTAAACCTGTAAAGGTATACTCTGACAGTCAAGCAGCAATTGCAGCAGTTAAAAACCCTAAGTCAGTGTTATCAGAACCGGACCGGTCACTGAACCGGTGAGGCATCCGGTTCCCGGTTCATCCGGTTCGACCGGATTCGAACCCGGTCCGACCAGTCTGACAAGAAACCCATTAAATAATATTAGCAGTGCAGCAGCCAACAGACTTCTTCTTGGGCCTTAGCAAAAAAATCTCATTGGGCCCCCTAGACTTCCACTTAGGCCTTGTTATTTTCCCATTCTCTATGCAGGGAGACGCCCGGTCACAGCCTCACAGGAGTAATAGCAGCATAGCAGGAGACGCCGTAGACAGTTACAGGCTCACAGCAGTTGGAGAGACCTGTCACATTCCAATTCGAGGCAATGGAGATTCAGAAGCATAGACGTAGGCTGTGGGAATTTCTCGCGATCCCGAAGATGGATCATTAGACCTTCGGGTTCTCAGCGATTCGCATTTTCAGTCCACAAAGTTATTGCAGTAGGTTAATCAGAGAGAGAGTAAGAGGTGGCTTCTTTTGAACTGGAGCAGAGAATAAGGGAGTTCCTCCTGCTGTTGGAGGCGCTCTGCTATTGTTGCGGCTCAAGTTCAGGTAAACCCTAAAAACCTTTTTTTTTCCCTTTACCCTTTCATAAAGTCCGAACCGGCGAACCGGAAAACCGTCCGGTTCGCTCAAAACCGGCTGGTTCGTCAAAAAACCGACTGGTTCGTCAAAAAACCGGCTAACGAACCGTGTTCGCTTACATCCTCCGGAATTACTCGAACCGGACCGTTGGAGGTACCGATTCCGGTTCGAACCCAGTCGGACCGCCGGTCCGGTTCTGATAACATTGCCCTAAGTACCATAAACACATTGATATAAAATATAATTATGCTAAAATTATGGTTACGGACAAAGTTATCTCATTAGATTACTTGTCTACTGAAAGTATGATGGCGGATCCATTGACTAAACCATTACGCATGTATGTTTTCGAAAAGCATGTTAAAATGATGGGACTGCGTAGGGTTTAAGTAGATTGTATCGTGATGACAACTTTTGAAACTTTAAAGAATTGCAATTTGAGTTTATGATTATTACGACGTCATAATGATTAAAACTTCATAGGATTTTTACGGTCTATAAACTAGTCGTAGGAGGGATAACATCCAAAGTAAAATAATGTCGAATGTGGATCAAGCCTCGTCACACACGTTTGTTTATCTATCTCTATAAAATTGCGTCGTTACAAAAAAAAAAAAACCTATGAAACACTACTTAATAGTAACAATGAGCAAATTTGGTACGTTTAGGTTGTGAACACTATTATTATTATGAAAAATGTTAAAGATTCTGACTTCCGTAATCCGAGGAATTCCGATACGTCTCTATACTTTCGAATGATGACGGAATTCCATTTCGGAATTGTTGCACTACTACTACTCTATTATTAATTGATAGAAGAGAGACGATAGGGATTCCGATCCCAGCATCCGAGAGAGTCCGAAAACGTGTGTAAGTGGTATTATTGTAATATTGAACAACTTTTAGGGTGATTTTAAATCACTCACATTTCGGACTCTCACGGATGCCGGGATCGGAATCCCAATCATTTCTCTCGATAGAAAGTAGATTCTGTCAATGTGGTCAATGCCAAACTTTTTTTTACGCAGGCCACCATACCAGGTCGAGGCTTCCTGGTGGGACCCGACGTCACGCCAAGCATCTATCTTTCTTCTCCTTTCCTCTCTATCTGTCGACCTCCATTTTCCGGCTTGCTTACTGTCACTTTCTTGAGAAGAAACTTCCTCCCTCCTCTCCCAGAGAATCCAAGGTTAACCTCACCGCTGTTGGATCACGGGCGAAGCTCCGTTACGTCCTTGACGGAATGTTCGGACTCCTAAGCTCCGCGTGGTCCTGCACAAGGGGATGACCTGGGTGGTGACCCAGAATCCCTCTCCGATGCTTAAATGAGTACAGTGATCAATGGGTGATAAGCACAAGAGTATAAGTTCGTCTTAGATGATGGTTTTCTGAGGTAACTTCCTCCTTTATATAGGAGGGGAAGTTACTCAGTTACCTGTTACTGCGCCTGGCAGTTTTGCCCATGATTCCGTGTATCTCGCCACGATTCCACATATCTCGGCTGGGATTCCATATATCTCGCCCCACGCTCCGCGTATCTTACCCGTACCTCCGCGTATCTCGGGCACGCCCTGCTTATCTCGGGGGAGATTATCTATATCTTAACCGTCTTCCCACTACTCTCATCTAGTAGGCGGGTTTCTCGGTCTTATCCTCTGATCACAAGTCTCGACTCCTGTCGGGGACTCCAGAGTTGTCTCATTCTAGATCACCACCCAGGACCTTCAGTCTCTACGGGACAGGTCCAGCCTCTGCGGGGCTTTATTATCGGGGCCTTTACTAAGGCATATCGGGGCCTACTCAGAGGCTTCTTGCCGGGAGCATTCAGCTCATTCATCGGGACCGCCGAAGTCGGGACCCTTCGTGCTGGGCCTCTGGGCCTTCCAGGCTTTTCATGAGGCCCACTGGACCTACTCGCCGTCCATTGGCTGTTAACGGGGCTAACGATTACATCGGAACCCATCATTTGCCCCCAAGACATGGGGGACTTTTAGTTCGTCATGTCTTCCAGTTCAGATCTCTTGACCTCTCTTGTCGAAGGTTCTCGCTTTCATGCCTTCCGATATCACCGTCGGAGGCCTTTGTCTTCGCACCTCCCGATACTACCGTCGGGGACTTTTGTTTTCATACCTCCCGATACCGTCGTCGGAGGCTTTTGTCTTCATACCTCCCGACACCGCCGTCGGAGACTTTTGTCTTCATACCTCCCGATACCGCCGTCGGAGGCTTTTACCTTGGGTACAATTCTTGAATATGAGTCTCCCAATTCTTCGGTCCATCACTTAAGATGACTTCATACACCCTTCCGATGCTTCACAATGACTTACCACTTAAGGTTTCTCATCCAAAATCGGGGCTTCACCACTTAAGGCTTCTCGTCCAGAATCGGGACTTCATCACTTAAGGCTTCTCGTCCATAATCGGGACTTCACCACTTAAGGCTTCTCGTCCATAATCGGGACTTCACCACTTAAGGCTTCTCGTCCAAAATCGAAACTTCACCACTTAAGGCTTCTCGTCCAAAATCGGGACTTCACCACTTAAGGCTTCTCGTCCAAAATCGGGACTTCACCAGGCTTCTCGTCCATAATCGGGACTTCACCACTTAAGGCTTCTCGTCCCTGCCTTTCAAGGCCATTTTCATACCCTTTAGGGCTTTCATTGCGTCTCTACTGGACGGCTTTCATTGCGTCTCTACTGGACGGCTTTCATTGCGTCTCTACTGGACGGCTTAATCGTACCCGTTAAGGCTTTTTGTCGCATCATATAGACGACTTACACGGACCTGTTAAGGCTTTTTCATACCCGTTAAGGCTTTTGGCCGCATCATATAGACGACTTACGCGGACCCATCAGAGTCTTTTCATACCCGTTAAGGCTTTTGGCCGCATCATATAGACGACTTACGCGGACCCATCAGGGTCTTTTCATACCTAGGCTTTTGGTTGCATCATATAGACGACTTACGTGTACCCCGTAGGGCTTTTGTCCGTACCCGTTAAGGCTTTTGGCCGCGTCATATAGACGACTTACGCATCCCCTGCGGGGCTTTCATCGTACCTCGGAAGGCTTTTGTCGCGTTACTCAGGACGTCTTACTCGGATTGATAGATAACTTACGCCATTCGCGGCGACTTAATATTAAACATGATACTTCTTCAAGTGTTCGCCACTGAAGGAATGCTTCAACGTCTTGCCTTCGAGATCCTCTAACTTGTATGCATTGGGCGCTGGCATCCCCACGATCTTGTAGGGTCCTTCCCATTTTGGTGACAGCTTGTTGATCTGGTCTTGATGAACAAACTCATTCCTCCGCCAGACAAGTTCTCCTACGAAGAATTGTCGGGACCTGACACGCCGATTGTAGTATCGGGCTGTTGCCAAACGCATTCGGGCCTGGACTTCATCAGCCTTCCACCTCTTTTCCTCGAGTAGGTCTAAGTCCAGACGTCTCATTTCCTCGTTTGTCAGAGGCTCGTAATATTTCGCGCGATGGGACGCCACCGCTATTTCCATGGGAGCGACCGCCTCCGTGCCATAGACCAGGCCAAACGGAGTTTCTCCTGTTGATTGCTTGGGTGTTGTTCTCACAGCCCACAGCACGCTCTCGAGCTCATCCAGCCAATGGCCCTGCAAGGCATAGACTCTCTTCTTCAGGTCATCCATCACGATCTTGTTGGCTGACTCTACCTGGCCATTGGTCTGAGCGTGGCGGACTGAAGTGGTCCGATGCTCGATGTTTAGTTCTTCCAGGTACTCCTTTAACTGAGCCCCATTGAACGGAGGGCCGTTGTCGCTGATCAACACTCGAGGAACCCCGTACCGGGATACAATCTGAGTTTGAAGGAACTTGAGGATTTGCTGCCCCGTCGTTCTAGCCAATGCCTTAGCCTCTATCCACTTTGAAAAGTAGTCGATGGCCACGAGCAAATACTTGCACTGACCTTTCGCTTGGGGAAGAGGTCCCACCAAATCAATCCCCCATTGCGCGAAGGGCCATGCACTCCTGATGGGCATTAAGTCCACGGCGGGAGCCACGATATTCGGAGCGTACTTCTGGCATGTATCACAAGATTGGACCATCGCCGTCGCTTCTTTGTTCATCGAGGGCCAGTAGTAACCTAAGTTCAACGCTTTCCTTACTAGAGATCGGGCCCCTTCATGGCAGGCCGCGACTCCTTCGTGAAGCTCCCTCAAGATCCGATTTGTATCAGGCTCTGCTACACATTTTAAGAAAGGCTTTACGTACCCTTTTTTGTATAACTGGTTGTCCACCATCGCGTAGTTGTCTGCAATCCGCCGCAACCTGACGGCTGCCACTTTATCATCGGGGAGTACTTCCGTAGTCAGGTACATGACCATCGGGGTCATCCAGGTGGGCTTCTCCTCTTCTTCCGATCCCGTCCCAACAGCACAGACCTCCACTGGGTCGATATTTGAGATGATCACCCTCTCTAGGAAATGCACCCTCCGATTCTCCTCGGGGGCCACTCCCAGAGCAAATTTGCTCAAGGCATCTGCTTCCGTGTTTTCTTCCCTTGGGATCGCCTCGATATCGAAGCTTTTGAAGTTCCCCTTCAAAGTCTGTACCTCGTGCAAATATTTCTTCATCGTCGGGCTCTTAGCTTCATAGTTCCCCTGGACTTGATTTACAACCAAGCTAGCATCACACTTCACTTTCAGATGGTCGACCCCCGTACCCTTGGCAATCTTGAGGCCTGTGATGAGAGCCTCATACTCTGCTTCGTTGTTGGTGGCTTTGAATGTCAATGCCAGGGCATATCGTAAAGGCTCGCCTCCGCCGGGCGGTATCAATACGAATCCTGCCCCCGAGCCTTCTACACTTGATGAACCATCAGTGTACATCTCCCACGTATTCCCCTCATTCGGCTGTTCTGGCTGCTGTTCTGTTGTCGGGACCTCTTCCATGGTTGCCCCCTCTGCGGGACCCGTTGCTTCTAGATCGGGTGCCGTAGACTCAGCTATAAAATCTGCCAATGCCTGGCCCTTAATAGCGGTTCTCGGAGCGAAATGAATGCGGAACTCCGTCAGCTCAATGGCCCATTTTACTAATCTCCCCGACGCCTCCGGTCGGTTCAAAAAGTGTTTCAAGGGCTGGTTCGTCAATACCGTGACTTCATGGGCATGGAAGTAAGGTCGTAGTTTTCGAGCGGCAATAATCAACGCGAAGAGATACTTCTCAATAGCGGGATAATTTATTTCAGACTTGGCCAACGCCTTGCTTACATAATAGATGGGCACTTGGTTGCCTTTGACAATCTTAATCAAAACAGAACTAACAGCTACATCAGAAACAGCCAAATAGAGATAAAGTGGCTCGCCTGGGATTGGTTTCGCCAGTGGCGGAAGGGTACGAAGATGCTGCTTGAGTGCTTGGAATGCCTCCTCGCACTTGTTGGTCCACTCGAACTTCTTGTTGGCCCTTAGCACATCAAAAAATGGCATAGCTCGATCGCTCGCCTTGGATAGAAAACGATTCATTGCGGCCAACCGGCCATTCAGCACCTGGACCTCCCGATGATTCTTCGGGGACTGCATCTCCTCGATTGCTCGCAGCTTCTCAGGGTTCACCTCGATTCCTCTCTGGCTCACCATGAACCCTAGGAACTTCCCCGAGTTCACCCCAAAAGCACATTTGTCGGGATTCAGCCGAACTTGATGAAACTTCATCCGCTCAAATGCTGCCGCCAAATTCTGGACATGGTCTCCTGCCTGTCGGGACTTCACCAGCATGTCGTCCACATATGCCTCCATGGTTTTCCCCAACATGTCTCCAAACAACTTGTTCACCATCCGCTGGTAAGTTGCTCCGGCATTGATCAATCCAAAGGGCATCACGTCATAATGGTAGACATCGCTGTCGGCATAGAAGGCTGTATGGGGAGCATCATCCTTCGCCATCTTAATCTGGTTGTACCCAGAGTATGCATCCATGAAGCTCAGCAGCTCATGTCCCGATGTAGCGTCCACCAGCTGGTCAATCCTCGGGAGCGGGTAGCAGTCTTTCGGGCAAGCTTTGTTCAAATCGCGGAAGTCCACACACATCCGCCACTTCCCGTTACTCTTTCGCACCAGCACTGGGTTAGCCACCCAAGTCTGGAATCGGAGCTCTTTGATGAATCCAGCGTCGAGCAGTCTGCCTACCTCTTGCTGAATCGCGATCCTCTTGTCCGCGCCCATCGGACGTCTCCTCTGCGCGATAGGCTTGATAGCGGGGTCAATCTTGAGCTCGTGCACTATTACGTCGGGACTGATTCCTGGCATATCGCTCGGGGACCAGGCAAACAGCTCCTTGAACTCCTTCAAGAGCTCGATTAACTCTTGCGCTCTTTCATCCGACAGGGCAGAGCCGATTTTCACCTTCCTCTGAGGCCCATCGATCTCTACTTCTTTTAAGTCCTCCATGGGGGCGGGACGCCCATATTCTTCTCGAGGATCGGTATCTGTCTGAAGAACAGTCATGGTTTCCCTCCTTCTCCGACGGGTGGCATTAACATAGCACTTCCGTGATGCCACCTGGTCACCTCTAACCTCTCCAACCCCGTTATCAGTCGGGAACTTCATTTTTTGGTGAACCGTCGAAGCGACCGCCATAAGAGGGTTGATGGTAGTTCTCCCGATGATCGCATTGTATGCCCCCGCTGGCTCCACTACGACGAAATCCACGTTTCGCCTCTCCATCTTCCAGCCACTACCAAACTCTACTGGTAAGGTAATCATTCCCAACGGGTAGGAAGTAGCGCCAGAGAATCCCACCATCGGGAAGTCAACCTGTGTCAGATCCTTCTTCGTCTTTCCCATGGCTTCCAGGGCATCCATGAAAAGAATATCAGAGGAGCTCCCTCCATCTATCAGGATCCGCTTCATCTCGAACCCATCCACATCGAGGGTCACGACCAAGGCGTCGTCATGGGGGCTCTCCACAAGCAGAGGTATCACCTCCCGCTGCCATTCCTCCATGGATGACGTTGATGGTTCCGCGCCTCTCTCGGCGGGCTCCCGATCCTGAGGCTTCCTGCTCCACCTTCTTCTTCTTTGGGGATCGGTCGCGAGATTTCGAACGGGAGCGGGACCTACTTCTGGAACGAGATCGACATCGTCCCTTCCCGACAAATTCCTTCAGCTTCCCCTTCTGGATCAGCTTCTCAATCTCTTTCTTCAGCTCCCGACAATTTTCGGTGTCATGACCACTGGCTCGATGGTAACGACAGTAGCGATCTGGGCGGCCTCCCAGGTACTCGCCTTCTTTCCTTGGGGGGTATCGGACGAGGCCTTGTCGCTCCATCACGGCTAATACAGAGGCCATCGAGGTGTTGATGGGGGTGGCGCGACCCTCTCGATTGTCTTTCCCCGCGGGACGCTTGTCTTCTTTTCGGTCGGGACGGCCTCGGTTTCTACTCCCCTCCGACTTATCGCTTCTCCTGCGATCATCCGACAGCTTGGATGACGTCTTTCCTCTCCCTGATTTCGGGGGATCTAGTTCTCCAGCAGCGATTTTTGACTCCTGGACATCAATTTGCTGCTTCACCCTCGCTTGCAGGGCCTCCATACTCCATATAGCCTTCGCGGCTACACTGTGCATTAGATCGGAGCCATACGGAGCACTTAGGTTATGCAGGAAAGTACGTATCATCTCTCCCTCCGAGATTTCTTCATCAATCTCCGCAGCGCTGGCAGTGAACCGTTGGTAATAATACGCCAACGATTCATCAGGTCTCTGCACCACCTTGGTTAGGGTCCTCACGCTTTTCAGGAGGCGTCTTCGTCCTTGGTACTGCTTGATGAAGCGGTCGTGCATGTCGGCCCAGCAGGTGATACTTCCTGGCGGAAGGCTAAAGAACCAGGTCATGGCCCTCTCTCCTAGGGTTATCGGGAACAGCGAGCATATCAAATCTTCGTTTGAGGCCCTACCCATGCATGCCTGAACGTGTCTTTGTACATGGCGGACCGGGTCTCCTTCCCCATCATATGCTTCGATCGTCGGGATACCTATCCCTGGCGGGGCAACGGTGTCGATCAGCCGCGGTACGAAAGGATGGCTGGATCGATCCCTGAGCTCCGAGGTCATCTGCTTTTGGTCGCCCGTATAGATACTAATGATTCTTACCACCTGGTCAGCAGTGAGGGGACCATTCAGGGGGATGGTCCTATTCTGCACTGGCCCAGGGCCGTCAACCACGAACTTCTCAGGCTGCCTAGGTTCCTTACCCTTATCCCGGGGCGGAACCTCCTGCTCCTCTGGGTCCACCCTCGGCGGGGGTGGCGGTAACTCTTCTCGCGGAGGCAACTCCCCCATCTTTCTAGCGGCCTCTCTTTTGTCCAGCAGAGCCTCCATGGCAGCCAGGAACATTGGCATGGCCTCCGCCACTGCCTTGGCCAACTCCGAGTTCGAAGACGACCCTTCTTCCCTTCGCGGGGCATCTCCAGCTCCAGGGCCCACCGGGTTTGGTGGAGCATCATCCTCCCCCCTATGAGGGACCTCTTGCCTGTCCCTTTCAGCGTCTCGGACTGAGACCTCATCACCATGTCCCCCTGTCTGAGAAAGGGCAGGGTTCTCACCTTGTTCAGCGACGCGTTCCGGCAACGGGGAATTCACAGTTCCTGCGGGACGAGAACTGCCGGCCGGAACTTGCTTCTTCTTGCCACCACCGGCCATTGATCTGGTAGAAACTATTTTGACTTTTTGTAAGCTTCCCACAGACGGCGCCAATGTTGGATCACGGGCGAAGCTCCGTTACGTCCTTGACGGAATGTTCGGACTCCTAAGCTCCGCGTGGTCCTGCACAAGGGGATGACCTGGGTGGTGACCCAGAATCCCTCTCCGATGCTTAAATGAGTACAGTGATCAATGGGTGATAAGCACAAGAGTATAAGTTCGTCTTAGATGATGGTTTTCTGAGGTAACTTCCTCCTTTATATAGGAGGGGAAGTTACTCAGTTACCTGTTACTGCGCCTGGCAGTTTTGCCCATGATTCCGTGTATCTCGCCACGATTCCACATATCTCGGCTGGGATTCCATATATCTCGCCCCACGCTCCGCGTATCTTACCCGTACCTCCGCGTATCTCGGGCACGCCCTGCTTATCTCGGGGGAGATTATCTATATCTTAACCGTCTTCCCACTACTCTCATCTAGTAGGCGGGTTTCTCGGTCTTATCCTCTGATCACAAGTCTCGACTCCTGTCGGGGACTCCAGAGTTGTCTCATTCTAGATCACCACCCAGGACCTTCAGTCTCTACGGGACAGGTCCAGCCTCTGCGGGGCTTTATTATCGGGGCCTTTACTAAGGCATATCGGGGCCTACTCAGAGGCTTCTTGCCGGGAGCATTCAGCTCATTCATCGGGACCGCCGAAGTCGGGACCCTTCGTGCTGGGCCTCTGGGCCTTCCAGGCTTTTCATGAGGCCCACTGGACCTACTCGCCGTCCATTGGCTGTTAACGGGGCTAACGATTACATCGGAACCCATCAACCGCGATTTCCACTAATCGAAAAGATCTCCGCGATGCCTAGCTAGGGGTTTTGTGATCCGATTGGTCGCCATTCTCTGGGTCGAGGGTTTAAAGCAATTGCCACCATGTATCAGACCCCCACCAGCAATATCAGCCCCCTCGTCTCCCCGACCTCGTCCCAATCGCTCACCAAGACCGTTAATGGCTCGCACAAGTTCATAATCCGTGGTTACTCCCTTGCCAAGGGCATGGGAGTCGGGAAACACATAGCCAGCGACAATTTCACCGTCGGCGGCTATCACTGGGCGATCTACTTCTATCCCGATGGGAAGAACCCCGAGGACAACTCAACCTACGTCTCCGTGTTCATTGCCCTCGCCAGCGAAGGCACTGATGTGCGCGCGCTGTTCGAGTTGACCTTGGTCGACCAGAGCGGCAAAGGGAAGCACAAGGTTCATAGCCACTTTGATCGATCGCTTGAGAGCGGGCCTTATACGCTCAAGTACAGAGGCAGCATGTGGTGAGTTGCACTTTGAGTTTGCCTCTCATTGCTTCTGCAACCTTACTTTTAGGGTTTAAGCTGACTGACGAAACATTAGTAGATATTTCTCTATATCTACACTTTATCCTTCTTCTTAAATGAGATGGTCATTTGCTGCATATATATACCAACTTAAAGACCTCCTGGTTTTGAGTCTCTTGATTAGTTGACACGGTAATTACGTTTAGTTAGCGGTTTAACGATTACCAGGCTTAGAGCATTAGGCAATCAGATTTTAGGAATCCTCCCTGAGGCATATAATTATGGAAAGAATGCAAAATTCCTGACCTGAGAGAAGCTTTTTTCTGGATGTTTAAGAAATGAATTTTTGAAGGAAATGATGCAAAATACCCTGGTAGTTGTTACCCATAGTTAGATGGATTGGCAGGAATTTGGTAGGAGGTGCATCTCCAATCTTTTCGTTTAAAAACCAAACACCAATGCTCCTTCCTCTTTTATGTTAATACTAGAAAATCCTAAGAATTATAATAGTAAATTGTCTTGTTGTACTATCTACTGCATAATTAGACTCTAACAATTTGGTCAATGCGCTAGTTATAAATCAGTTCGAGCATGTCTGCTTATTTGAGACAAACAGTCTGGGATATTACCAAAGTGTTATTGGTGAAAGCAGCGATTTCATATCTGTATACTTTTGTCTATAATGTCATATTAGTAATTTAAGTATCATCCTAATAAGCTCTCTTTAATATTACATTCTGCATTTGATATTCCATTGTCATTTGAAAACTTCAGAGAATTCTTATGTTGGTGTTTTCCTCTTCCACCCAGCTTGAACCATCACTTACTCTAAACTGATGCTATCATATCATATTCGAACTTTGCACTGCTTCCTTTTTGGGGGATTTTCTTTTATGTACTATGGATATAACCTTTTTATCTATCTGATAAAGTTCTTTCTACCTTTTCTGTGATGGATTTTAACTATGTAATAATTGCTTCTCTCTCAACCTTGTTAATTGTGTTACATTCTCTAAGTCTGGAGCAATATCTATGCTGGAATTTCTGGCGCCGTCTTTTGTGACACCTTCTATTGTAGCTTTAACATAACTCCTTTTGTGTTCATATATGTAGGTAATGCATCAAATGTTCAGAGAATTTGATATTAGTTTTAACACTCATGAAAAGTATTTACACGTGTGTATTGATTCTTTTCCTTCTTGTTCTAGGGGGTACAAGCGTTTCTTCAGGCGTGCTATGCTTGAAACGTCTGAGTTTCTGAAGGATGATTGCTTAAAAATTAATTGCACAGTTGGCGTTGTTGTTTCAGCAATAGATTGTCCACGATTACACTGTATTCAAGTCCCCGAATCTGATATTGGTGCAAATTTTGCCGTGTTTTTGGAGAATGAAGAAGGTTCAGACATTTCCTTTGATGTGTCTGGGGAGAAATTTCGTGCTCACAAGCTCATATTGGCTGCTAGGTCTCCTGTATTTGAAGCGGAGTTCTTAAATGCAATGGAAGAAGATGATCATGAAATACTTATTAGTGATATGGAACCTAAAGTTTTTAAGGTATATTTTAATTGTTGCTTCAAATCTAATTATAGTTTCTGCTTCAAATTATCTGGCAATGGAGATGAACTAGGATGATTCTCTTTTCCTGGTTTCTCCAATGCTCTTTGTTTCTTGTTTTCAGGCATTGCTATATTTCATATACAAAGACACTTTAAATGAGGAAGAAGAAGAGCTTTCCGTCTCCAGTTCTTCGACATATTCCATACCAGAGTCATTGGCTGCAAAACTGCTAGCTGCAGCAGACAAATATTGCTTACCTAGACTGAGGCTGATTTGCGAATCTGTTCTCTGTAAGAGTATATCTGTGGATTCTGTTGCGAGAATTTTGGCCCTTGCTGATGACCATCATGCTGTGGATTTAAAATCTATTTGTCTAAAATTTGCTGCTGAAAATCTTGTGGGTAAGTTTCTCATCTTGACAAAATCTCACTTAGCTTTCAATTAATTTTTGTCTGGTGCATCACCTTGTAGATAACAAACTTTGAGCTTAAAAAACTGTATTAAGTATTACAGATGGTGCATTGTTTAAGTAATACAGCCTTTAAATTTGAGTACAAGCAATGCTGTTTATTCATTATTTTGTAAATCCAACGGTAAAAATAGTCAACCATACACAAGTTTACCAGCATTTTCCTTGCATCTCTTCATTTTATTATGCAAGTTTATTATTGAAAGAGTGTTTAGCTTACTTTCCTTCTAATAGTGTTGTGATTCATAAGAGTTGTTGATATGTGGTAAGTTGATGATATGACCATCACAATATTGCAGCAAATTGTGTTTTTAAAGCTGTTTCCTCTCCTGGCGGTCCTGAAGTAGAAAATCCGGGGATGGAGGACGAAGCTTAAGGTTTAAAATGTCTGTGTTTACAGCACCGAACTGCTGCTTGCTCCTTGTTGTGTTGCATTGAGTTGTTGCTCCATGGTATACGTGATGATAGTTGTTCCTTTTGCTTTGATTTGATGGGTGGTGCAGCTGTTATGCGATCTGATGGGTTTCAGTATGTTAAGGAGAAGTGCGGGAATCTTCAATCAGAGATCCTGAAGACTGTGGGGGGATGTGAAGAGCAATTTAGTGGAGGAGGGAGAAGCCGTAGTGTGTGGGGTCAGTTTTCAGATGGTGACGATAACAGGAGGATTAGACAACCCAATTGTTGGGAAAATAGAACATCCAACTTGTGGGTGCCGCTTGGAGACGCTAGTGGTAGGAGTACCGATGAGGAAGAAGAAGAAAGCTGATGATTGGGTAAGACTTGTTCATGTCTCAAGTTGTGCACTGCTGACCAAAGTAATAGTGAACTGATGTTGTAAAAGTAGTGGAAATGGGCTTTTTTGTCAAAAATGACTGCAGTTGGTGGATGGATTTGTGTTGATGATGTAAAGTTGTTGGATGGTGACATTATAGAGTACAAGAGCCTCATAATGAATGAACACTTTTATCTTTGGATTGGGTTGTACTGGATGTGGCGGTCTGATCTATCTATTAGAGTAGATTTGCAATCATAATCTTGGAGGAGATAGCGTTGCATAATTGTGTACCATACCATACCTTTGGATTTCAGTAGCGACCCACCCTACCACAAATAAATCATTGACCAACCAAAGCATGGCAACTAAATCCATGTTACTCACACTCAGTGTAATGTAGTTTAGGAATCAAAAAAATATAAAACAGATCAAGAACACTCAAATACTTGCAGTCGAAGAAATAAAGGAATGAATAACTTAATTGATAAGCAAATAGTTTACATCGTTATTTATAGCCCTAGTGGCAACAGAATTAAACAGAAAACTGAGATAATGTCTCCACTAACATGTGCAGTAATCAACCCTAGTGAAATCAGTTAACATCAACAAGAAAATCTCCTAGAAAATCTGCTGTAATCTTCGACCTGCAACAACTTGAGTTGGACTGGATTTGCAGCCTAAACCGGCTTGCTGAACCGTTTTTATTCTTCGAGTCCGGTTCGGAAGTTACCAACTAACTTACCTAACTTTCAAATACTTCAACATTGCCTCCCCTAAACTAAACTTGGTTACAAGTTAAGTTTACAACTCCAAGCTTTGATCTTAGATGGTTGAAGACTCCTCTACTTAATCCTTTAGTCAACACATCTGCTACTTGTTCTTGGCTGCTACAATGCTCGAGTTCAATCACTCCATCTTTACACAGATCCCTAAGAAAGAAAACTTTGACATCAATATGTTTGGTTCTCCCATACATTACTGGGTTCTTCGAAATCTTGATTGCTGAACTGTTGTCACAGTACATTACTGTGGGCTTCTCCTGTTTGTGCTTTAAGAACTTGAAGATTCTCCTCGTCCAAGTGATATGACAACCTACCATGGATGCTGCTACATACTCTGCTTCTGTGGTGGATAAGGTTACAATTGGTTGTTTTCTTGAGCACCAGGAGATAGCTGCACCTGCCATCATAAGAGCATATCCAGTGGTGCTCTTTCCATCCTCCCTAGAACCTGTAAAGTCACTGTCAGCATAGGCAATGAAATCTCTATTATTAGTGACTTTAAAATGTAGCCCCAATTCCTTAGGGCACGTTTGATTGCCGGTATTGCGATATCCTAATACCGGTATTAGCTAATACCGTGTTTGTGTCAACTTGGTATTGGTATTAGCTAATACTCAATTATAGAAGAAATTTGGTATTAATTAATACCATCTAAAAGTAAAGCATTAGCTAATACCAATCTCCTAATTACCAATTTACCCTTGTAATATATGGCAAGCTCTCACTGTTTACATCGTAGCTTCGGGCCGGACCCTGTTTACATCGAAACTTCGGACACGGGTCGGGCCGAGTCATGTTCGGGCCAGGCTGGGCGGTTCGGGCCGGGCTGGGTGATTCGGGCTGGGCTGGTCAGTTCGGGCCGGGCGGTTCGGGCCAGGCAAGTCAATTCGGGTCGGGCTATGCGGTTCGGGCCGGGCTGAGCAATTCGGGCTGTTCCGGTCGGGTTGCTCTATGTTGCTTTGGTTAGTTCGGGCTAGGCCCGGCTAGAACAGGCCGGGTCGGGCTAATCACTTTTTTCAATTGTTTTGTACTATTTTCTTTATATATATACATATTTATACATTAGCAAAATAGTTTTTACTATTTATACATAAATTTGATTTTTTTTTTATGAAAAATATTATTTTAAATAATTGAAGTTACTTATTTTTGTTAAATTTTATCTCTGTTAAATTAATCATATGTAAAATATATCTTCATTGAAAATGCAAGTAAGGGTATTTAGGTCTTTTAGTCATTGTATTAGGATATCCTAATACAAAGTTCATTCAAACATTGTATTAGGATATCCTAATACATGACTCAATCAAACATTGTATTAGCTAAGCATGTATTAGCTAAGCATGTATTAGCTAATACCAGTATTAGGATATCGCAATACCGGCAATCAAACGTGCCCTTAGTTCCTTGAAGGTATTTGAGAATCCTTTTGACAGCTAGAAGGTGCATTTCAGTAGGTTTCTCCATGTACCTAATGACTAGGCTTACTGCAAACTGAATGTCTGGACGTGTTGCAGTTAGGTACATTAAACTCCCAATCAACTGCCTATATAGAGTCTTATCTACTTGTGCATCAGACCCTTCCTTAGTTAGCTTATTCCCTAACTCAATTGGTGTGGATACTGAGTTACACTCCTCCATCTTAAACCTCTTAAGCACATCAGTAGCATACTACTTTTGACTTAGAAAAACACCTTTCTGACTCTGTTTGACCTCTAACCCAAGGAAATAATGCAGTAATCCTAGGTCAGTCATTTCAAATTCTTTAGTCATCCTTTTCTTGAACTTAATACACAGATCTTGACTGCTTTCAGTGTATATGAGATCATCTACATACACACAGACAATCAAAAGGTCATTTCCTTTGGATTTGATGAATAGGGTGTGTTCATAGGGACAATTTTCGAAACCTTCTCTCAAAAGATAGGTTTCTAATCTGCTATACCATGCCCTAGGTGCCTGCTTTAATCCATACAGTGCCTTCCTTAACCTATAGACATGACTCTCCTTCCCTTTTACTGTAAACCCTGGTGGCTGCTCCACATACACCTCCTCTTCTAAGACCCCATGTAAGAATGCAGACTTTACATCTAATTGATATAGTGACCATTGATTCTGAGTAGCTAATGCAATCACTAACCTAATTGTGTCCAGTCTAGCAACTGGAGCAAATACTTATGTGTAGTCAATTCCATAAGCTTGCCTATATCCTTTTGCTACTAAACTGGCTTTGTGCATATCTATTTCCCCCTTTTCATTCAATTTTGTCTTGTAGACCCACTTGACTCCTATTGCATTTTGACCTCTAGGTAACCTGACTAGATCCCAAGTTCTGTTCTTTTCTATAGACTCAATTTCTAACTGCATGGCCTTTTTCCATTTATCACTTAAACTAGCAGTATGGAAATCTAGTGGATCAGAGTCACTAAACAAGCAGTAATAAGTGATGTGGTCAGGATCATTTCTACGAAGCTCAATGCTTGTTACCTCATAGTCTTGGCACCAAATTGGCCTTTTGATGCCCATCTTTTCTCTAATTATAACTCCTAAGTCCAAGTGTCTTTCCACATATTTGTTGGTATCTGGAAGTCCTTCTTCTGCTTCCTCAAACTCCTCATATTCCTCTTCACCATTTGATAAATTCTCAGCAGCTTGATTTGTGAAAAGTTCATCTTCTGCAAGTGCTTGTCTGCATGCTTATGTACGTGCTTGAGCACCTGCTCCTACACGTGCTTGTGCACCTTCACCTGCTTCTACAAGTGCCTGAGCACCTGCATTTTCTTCTTGATCATCCTGATTTTGATGTCTTTGATCTCCTTCCTGCTCTTCTTCATCTTCATAATCTGGAATGCTTAATTTCCAGTCATTTATTGAGCCTCCCCATCTCCAATGAGCAGTTTCATCAAAGATCACATTTCTGCTTATTATAATCTTTTTAGTGATTGGATTGTACAGCTTGTATGCTTTTTATTCTTCACTTATTCCCAGAAATATGCACTTCTAGCTTCTGTCATCAAGCTTCCTTTTTGCTCCAGTGATTAAGGCATAAGCTATATAACCAAAGATTCTGAAGCTTTCAACTGAGGGCTTCCTTCCTGACCAGGCTTCTTGTGGGGTGAGGTTCTTCAATGCTTGAGTTGGGCACCTATTCAACACTAGGAAGCTCCATATCACTGCCTCAGGCCAAAAGAATCTTGGTACCTTCATAGCCTTCATGATGCTTCTGACCATGTTAATCACGGTTCTGTTCTTCTTTTCAGCAGCACCATTATGCTCTGGTGTGTGTGGTGCTGTCTTTTGCCTTCTGATGCATCTATGTTTGCAGTATAGTTCAAACTCAGTTCAGCAATATTC
Source organism: Clarkia xantiana subsp. parviflora (assembly GCA_036873135.1). NCBI lineage: Eukaryota > Viridiplantae > Streptophyta > Magnoliopsida > Myrtales > Onagraceae > Clarkia > Clarkia xantiana. Next base: position 19,614,711 of record JAPTYO010000001.1, read on the forward strand.
CCCACCTCGATCTGACCTCAAGCACTGCATCCTCTACCCTGTGTGTACTTCCACATCTTCTCTGAATGCTTTGAAAGCATCTAATGCTGTTGACTTCTCTTTAATGATGTACACCCAGCTCTTCCTTGAGAAATAATCCTTGAAGGTTAAGAAATACCTTTTTCCTCCATTTGATATTGGAGTTATTGGTCCACAGATGTCAGTGTGTACCAATTGTAGGAAAGGAGTCTTTGTTTTGCTTCCCAAACACACAGGATTCACATACTCCTGATTTGAACTCAATTTGAGGTAGTCCAAGCACCGTATTCGACTGACTTAGATGCTTTAGGCCCGTGAAGCCAAGATGTCCCATCCTTTTGTGCCATAACCAAGATGGATCTTAGCTTTCTCCACTTCCTTCCTCAGCTGCAAAACACTCGTGTGTTATTTTTAGCTTGACTGGAAAAAGTCTTCTTGCTATCATCCTTGAGGAGAAAATACAATTATGCTTGTCATTGTAAATGTCAAAGGATCCATCATCAATGACCATTACGTAGCCATTCTCTTGTAGTTGTCCTACACTGATTAGGTTTGTTGACAGCTGAGGCACATATAGGACATCATACATTACCTCAACTTATCCTTCATGTGTTTTAATTTTGACAGCTCCCCTTCCTTCGACTAAGACTCCAGAGTTGTTCCCAAAAACTACCCTTGACTTGTAGCTTTCATCTAAGGAGTTGAAATACTCCCTTCTCCCCGTCATATGATTGCTGCATCCTGAGTCCAAGAACCATATATCCTTGTCTGAGAGATTCTCTTCACTTACTGCCATGAGAAGGATCTCCTTATCTTCTGCAGAGAAGTTTGAATGTTGTTTGTGTCTTTCTTCTGGGAGTTTTGCATAGCACTCAGACTTATAATGTCCAAGTCTATGGCACCTGTAACATTCAACATTTGATTTTCCTCCTCTGCCTCGTCCCTTTCCTCTCTGATTTGAGCTACTGTTCCTGCCATGATCCTTCTCCTCTTCATATCCTTGGCTTGGGATTGCCTCTTCCTGCTCCTCTCTTTCCTCTCCCTCGAAAGGAGCCTTTTCCTCTTGTGAAGTGGGCTTCCTCTGTGGCTTTTAGTGCCTGTTCTTCATTTGAAGTCGAGCCTCTATTCAACTTCTGTTCGTGAAGAATAAGAGAACTTTGCAACTCATCTAAGGACAACACATCAATGTCCTTGGATTCCTCTATAGCAACCACTATGAAATCAAATTTGTGTGATAAGGATCTCAAAATCTTCTCCACAATTTGCTTATCAGTAAGACTTTCTCCACTGATTCTCATCTTGATACACAACTCCATGATACTGGTGCAGTAATCAAGGATCTTCTCTCCTTCCTTCATCTGCATAACCTCAAACTCTTTCCTCAAATCTTGCAACTGAGCTCGTTGGATTCTTTCTGAACCTGATCCCTTTTTCTTTAGGGAATCCCATATCTCCTTTGAGGTTTCTTTGCACAGGATTGTTGACAAAGTAGCCTTGTCGATGGCTTGAAACAAGATATTCTTTGCATTTAAGTCAATAAGCTTTTTCTTCTTGTAATCTTCTGCTTCTGTGTTTCTATAAACGTTTATAATTGTAGATGGGTTGGAGAGTATGAAGAGAGCAATCCTTTCATTATACTAAACATGATATGAGAAGGTTGCTTAACCATTACAATAGTGGAGGCTCCTTTATATAGGAGACCTCTAGGACTAGTATGCCAAACCCTAGATACAATAGGGAATAATGTGCAAATACTAGAACTAACATAACTTAGCATAATTAGATAGTGACCCCATATGTATGATACCATGTGCATGATATCCAATATTCCCCCATCTTTTCCTTCTTCTTCCTTCTTGAATCCAAAAAGCATCCCAAACTTCAAAATTGAGCTAAAAAGCTCCAATCTTCAATAAATGGTCCAAGGCAACAGTTCCAAAGAATCAATGACTGTGATAATTGTGACAAATAAGATCAAGGTCCACCGTGCTCTCAGAGGTGAATATCCACTTGTAGCCTTCGTGGTCTCTCAGAGGTGTGATAATCCACGTGTAGCAACAATCGGTTGGTCTTCATCATGCTCTCAGCGGACTGATGACAGCCACCTATGGCCTTGAATCTTCAAAAAAAGAGTTGGACGGAGGATGAAGTTCCAATGTCTCAGTCTTTCTGCGAAGCTGAGGTTCCTATGTTTCAATCTCCTAGAAGGTGAAGTTCCTATGTCTCAGGTGGTGAGGTTCCGATGTTTCAACCTTCTACAATATCCAACAAGACGAAGCTCCACACTTCAGTCAAAATACCAAGGTATGACAACCCGGTAATCACAAAACAGTCATTCCAATCTCCAAAACTTAAGAACTGTCCTCAAAACAACTATTTTCAGCAAATTCAACTGTAAATCAGTTGAAATCCAGCAATTCAAGCTATCCATAGCTCGAATCCATCATAATATCATCAAAAACAGCTGAAAATTACAGCAATAAACCAGCAATATTTTCAGCACTCCAGCAATTTCAGCAACCAGATTCATAAACCAGCAGCAAATACACAATTATGCAGCAGCAGTAATTTTCAGCATTGTTAACAGCAATTCAGCAACAGAATTGCAGCAACAGCAGCAATTTACAGATTGCAGCAGGATAGAAACACAAACCAGCAGCAAAATCCAAATGCAGCAGCTCTTACTTTGTTGCAGGAGCATTCCATGAAATGCAGAAACCCATGATGACTAAGACCAAACCATGAATAGCTGCATTGGGTGGATCACTCGGTAAGCCCAAGAGAAGTAAAGCTGCAAGAGACTGGATTGCTGGTGCAACAATTGCAAGGCCAATGCCATTTAGAGCTCTCGATATAGCTACCTGAGTGAAAGTGGAAGATTATCCGCTTGTTCATCATCATCCTCTGTCTAGGCCTACCCTCTCTTTCCAATCCCAAACTTAGGTTGTTTTCTTCATCGTGACTCGACAGATTCAACCTTTCTGTTTTGAATCTGCAACCATGATGTCCGATTCAATCACCAGTGCTTCTATCCCTTGCGCTCCCAGCGTTAAGGATTTGGGCAAGAAGAAGCGTGTGAATAGGTTGGCCAAATTGAAACAGTCCAAGCTTGACGCGCGGCGCGAGCAATGGCTTTCTCAAGTTAAGAAGAAGAACGGCGGCGGAGAGGATTGGAGCGGGGATGACCATGGACTCGGTGGCAATACCGGTTCTGAGGAGATGCGGGACTCTAAGGCTAGAAATGATGAGAATTTCCACGGATCAAGCTTGGACTCACCTTCCAATAGCACTGTTAGCTTCAATAGCTTATTGGGCAGCAACGATTCAGGGACCAATTACAGCGGCAGCAGTAGCAGTAGCAGCGCCGGTTGTTGCTCAGGGAATGCCACGGAAGAGGACGAGGAAGGTGGCTGCCGCCCAGAGAAAGGCGCCAAGTGCAATGACATGTGCTCGATTGTGGCGTGCCGCCAAATAGACCGCAATTGGGTAGCAAGATGACTGTACAATGGACCTGAAGAGCGTCAGAGATCCCAGTCCTGTCGGATCGGTGTGTAGGGCAGCTCCGACCTCCTTGTAGACTCCATGAATCCGTCGTCGCTTCACAGTAGAAGAATCGGGTTCTTCTTCTTCTTCACGGTGGATGGATACGTCACCGGCGCCAAAAAAAAAAAAAAATTCTGGGGCTGAGATTACTAAAAACTGGAAATTAACAATTAAAAACGAAAATCAAAAATCAAAACCACTGATCGGTGGCTCTGATACCATATAAACGTTTATAATTGTAGATGGGTTGGAGAGTATGAAGAGAGCAATCCTTTCATTATACTAAACATGATATGAGAAGGTTGCTTAACCATTACAATAGTGGAGGCTCCTTTATATAGGAGACCTCTAGGACTAGTATGTCAAACCCTAGATACAATAGGGACTAATGTGCAAATACTAGAACTAACATAACTTAGCATAATTAGATAGTGACCCCATATGTATGATACCATGTGCATGATATCCAATAGTTTCCAACTCCATCTTCTACAACCTCCCAATACTCTTTTGCTCGAAGGAGGTTCTCCATGACTGTGATCCAGTAACCATAGTCTCCCTCATACTTGGGGATAACCATACCAACAAAATTCTCACCCATCCTTGCAGGAATCCTTAGAAATTTTGATTTCTAAAACCTTGGGCTGTGATACCAATTGAAGAAAGTTGATCTCTCACTTACTTGTGTTACTCACAATCACTCCCACTCAGTGTAATGTAGTTTAGGAATAAAAAAAACATAAAACAGATCAAGAACACTCAAATACTTGCAGTCGAAGAAATAAAGGAATGAATAACTTGATTGATAAGCAAAGAGTTTACATCGCTATTTATAGCCCTAATGGCAACGGAATTAAACAGAAAACTGAGATAATGTCTCCACTAACATGTGCAGTAATCAACCCTAGTGAAATCAGCTAACATCAACAAGAAAATCTCCTAGAAAATCTGCTGTAATCTTCGACCTGCAACAACTTGAGCTGGACCGGATTTGCAGCCTAAACCGGCTTGGTGAAGCGTTTTTATTCTTCGAGTCCGGTTCAGAAGTTACCAACTAACTTATCTAACTTTCAAATACTTCAACATGGGCCCCCTGGAAGGAAGTCACTGTCCCAGCACGCTTCTTCAAGGTCAACTGCGGAGCACCAATCGATGATGTACGCCATTCATTCAAGGTCCCACGCGTCGTTACGCGCCATCACGCGCCGCCACACGCCGTCACGCTCCGCCTATGACGATTTCCTCCCCCAACGCCGATCGTCCTCGCCCCTCACGCATCGTCGTGGATGCTGTCCACCGCGTTAAGCTCAAACTCAACTATACTATGGCGGTACAACCCACTACCCTCCCCCATCTACCCCTTCCAGTTGAACTCATAGTTTGTCAGAACCAACGCTCCGTTCACCAAACAAACCACTGCATGATATTTTACTTCGGGGTACCCACGATACGACTGCGGTCGTATCTCATTTCTTTCTCCAAACGGAGAAGCAGAGTATTTCTTTGGCACCCACGACGTGCGCTAGTCCTTCGCGGATATTCCACAGACAGGGGCACTTAGGTAGACTGGTTACATCCAGCCCCTACCACTTTGAAATCTCTACGCCGGTTAAGCGGTCATCTTTGTTTGTTTATGGAGTTGTGTTTCAGATTTATTGTGGGTCATGTCTTGTATCGTTTGTTGTGCAGGTCCTCTGTTATCTATGTCGGCCTTAAGGGAGGTTCTTTTACCCTCCGAAGGGCTACGTTTGTTGCTGTATCAGTTGGATCCTTCTTTTTCAAGCTTTTGTCTGGGTTCATCTTCACCGATAGGCCGATCCGGTGTTCTAGTTTATTTATTACCGAATGTATTTCTGCTTCTTTCTATGTTGTCCTTGTTTCTGTTATTTTTTAGTACGTACTCTACTTGTTCGGGATCGAGATGTTAACTAATTCCTCCAGAGCAGGTATCTTCTTATTTGTAGTTTGTAATAGTTCTTATTCCAATAAAATCTGCATTACATAAAAAAAAAGTTCTTTTATTATATTTGTATATCAATTGGATATTATTGCATTACCTGCCGCATTCACGTTATCTACTTATATTTCCCATGTACGATTATAACGAATTCAGAAGAAAAAATGCGCTTCAACGTGATGAAAAAGCCGCAAAGCTTTGATTAGGAATTGGTCGGCCCAAGGGAAATGCCACTAAAGCTAGGGTTTAGGCCCCAAGAAAGATGAGACCTCATATATATTATTATATAGCTAAGCCCATTTCAGCACATGACAAAAAAAATGTCCTGTTAAAAAAATTCATTTTCCATTATTTTTGGGTCAGCGATAAGATTGACTTAATTACAGTCAATTTAAGTAATTATGCTATCATTTATTGGGTCAACCATAAGGCCTTAATTGACTCAATTATTATCAATGTAAGCAATTAATTATATACGTTATAATTTCTTTCGGCCGACAAAATAAACATTACTTATTACTAATGTTTTGTTTTAGCAATTAACTCATATATATTACACATGTCTGTCTCTTCATATATAGAGAAGAATGATTTAAAGACGTCATGATCTCAGCTAAAGAAATTGCATTGAACAAATATGGAGCCTGTTTTTCGTATTGTGTTATACATACATAGTAACAATTTGACGAGAATGTTGATAATGAAGTTACAATGTCTCTTGAAGAATTTTTTAGAATTAATTATTTTCTTTACATAGTAGACCAAACTATATCTTCACTTCAAAGTCGATTCGAACAATTTAAAAATTATGATAATAATTTTTGACTTTTTATTTAACATTAAAATGATGAAGTCATTAGAAAATAAGGAGTATAAACATTTAATTAGCAATTTTGCTTCTTTTAAACATAATTTCTCACCATAATCAAACCATTTAATTATATCCATTCAAACTAATACAACACCATTATTTAATACAAAAAATCCAAAATAAACATTCATTCATCTTTTTATACAAAAAAAAAATTAAATTAAACATAATTTCATTGTTTCAGTTAATCAAACAACACTTTTTCTATAGCTTATCACTTGCAATCCTCAATCGTCATCACTTCCGATCAAGGTTACCTAATCATAAGAAATATAGGGATAGTGCAGCGCAACTAATACATGCATTGATGTGTTGTCGGTTGACCTATGGCTAGTGCAACACATCTAATTGCAAATGAAGTGAACTGAGAGTCTGAGAGACTGAGATTGAGTTTTACAATATTTAGATTTTTAGATTGGTATAGAATGATGGACCAGATATTTAGAATAAAAAATCAGTGGCCAAGATTGAATGAAATATTTAGACTGAATGAACGGTTGGAACTAGAAATAAAATAAAATTGATTTAAGACTTAGAGTATATATGCTTAATGTATATATATATATATATAATTGTGGTTATAACCGTGGTTTAGAACTTAATACCATAACCATAATCATAATCATTATGGGTACAAAACTTATCAACATAATCGCACCACACTATAATGGTGCGGTTAACCATTGTGAAAAATGGTGCGAAAAACCATTGTGTTTTTTTTTTTCCACCGCACCATTGCAGGCCCTACTTTAAAGTGTTAGTAGATTCACGACTGTTTAAATCTAATAATTTGTAGCTCTTAATATATTTTTTTTTTCGATCTCTGCTCCTAAATTAATTTTCATTTGCATCAGATCGATATTGTAGAGGTAAATGTTGGCTAGACAGATTTTTTTATAACAAAGCTTGAACTCAAGACTTTAGTTAGTGACTAGTTATGTCATCCTACCATTGTTTGCAGCCCTTAGATTCATGATTTTTTTTTATGCCTTTTCATAAATTTCATATAGAAAACGTTCCGAAAATAAATAAAAATTAGTTCGCCCAGTTGCACTTTAATATATAAGGAATTATATTCAAATTGATACCTAAGATAATACACCAAATTTAAATGGTACCTGAGACGATTTTTGTGACAAATTAGTACCTGAGAAGGCCCAGGTGTTGCACCGTCTGTATTTTTATTAGTTTTGGACGGAAAAAGTCACGTGCGACACACGTGACCAGTATTGGCTGAAATTCAAAAAACATCTAGACATGAACTAATCAAAATACCCTTCTGGTGTAAATTATTATAAGGATTCCCCTTTCTTCTTACTCATTCAATTCAACTTACAATTATTATAGGGTTTCAAGAGTTTCAATTTTTGAGCTCCTTCCCCAAATTCTCCTAAATCTCAGTCGCATCTACAAATTTTTGTTGTCTCCACCTCAAATTGATGTTTTCAATGTCTTCAAGTAGTTCGATGGACACACCCGCCTGTGAAAATGCAATTGTGGTCAAATTGATGTGGTGAAAACGTCTGGTACTTGGAAGAATTTCCAGTTGAGGTCATATACATGTCGTATACTATACAATTGGATTTATGCCGAGGTGAAGAACGTGATGAGTGCTGAAGACAAAAGGCTGGAAAAATATCAGCACGGGGAATTATGTTTTAACTGTTGCAATGTTGTATATGACGTTTCTTTAGTTGTTTCAACGTGGTATATGACATTTGTTTAATTGTTGCAATGTGGTAATGACCTTTGTTTAATTGTTACAACATGGAATATTTTTTTTTTCTACTGTTACAATGTGGTGTCTGAGTTTCTGTCAAAATTAGAAAGTTTTCTCATTCTGAATATGTAGCGGTATACGTTCTTTCATATATATTATTTTCGACATAGTTTCTCGTGTACGTTTTTTCACATTGATGGAATATTTATAAACGGTATCTATAGACTTATGAACTCCGATACCAAACAGGCGCATCACAATAACTAAAACAGAACACAAATTACTAAGGGTTACACGAGCTGTTTATTTTGAAAAAAAAAATCAGTAATCATATTATGCTTGGCACCAAAGCCAACTACAACAAACAATTCAATTGAATAATACGATTTCTGATCACAAGTTATTCGCTTAACAAACAGTCATTTCAAATAAAAAATACAAAATTTCAACTCAAAAGAAAATTATAGAACTATCCAAAAACTATATGACAAGCACTTGAACTCTCTCTTTAGCATCATTTGACTTATTAACCTCATTAGCTTCCTAATCCGAGTGGGTGTGTCCATCGAACTATTTATTAGAAGACATTGAAAACATCAATTTGAAGTGGAGACAACGAAAATCTGTAGATGTGGCTGAGATTTGGGGAGAAATTGAGGTAGGAGCTAAGAATTGGAACTTTTGAAACCCTAATTGTAAGTTGAATTGAATGAGGAAGAAGAAATGAGAATATTTGTAATAATTTATAGCAGATGAGTATTTTTGTCAATTCATGTCGAAATATTTTTTAAATTTCAGCCAATACTGGTAATTTGCATCGCGCATGACATTTTCCGTCCAAAACTAATGAAAATACAAACGGTTCAACACTTGGATCTTCTTAGTACAAATTTATCACAAAAATCATATCGGATACCAATTCACATATTAATGTGTTACCTGAGTTACCCATTTAATTATAATCCCACTATTATTATAATATAAAGAGAAGATATTATAGAATTTTATGATCGCATTATAGTTTAGTCTTATTATATACATAGAATAGAGATAGATGAATTATAATTTTGCACAGCGTTTGCATCCTTGCTTCTACCGAGGAGGATGCGAAGGAATACTAAACTATAACATTGTCTGGTTTCAATTGAAGTCTTCTTCAACTCCTTTTTACCAAGGTCGATTGTATCACCATATATGCGTTCAGGTCAATAAAGAACCTACTCCATTTCTTGGGGAAATAAATTATCACATTTATTTCTCATTGTCAAAATCATAAAGATTACTATATTCGTCCGTAGTTGTCCTCTCCACTTTTCAGAATCGTAGTGGAGAGTTCAACAAACATTCCAATTTTATTCATCATAATTAATACCATCAAGATTGCGAGTAATATCGAATTGCACTAATTGAACCAACTCACACATTGATGATTATGCAAATTAGGAAGACAATAACATTTTGACAGAATTGCAAACATCTGATTATCTATTAAGATGGAACACGACAAATAGTGATCCCTCAGTCATCTAGACCAAACCGACCGCCAGTAAACCGAGGGAAGGGGGTCCGTGAAAGAGTTCACACTACCGTCGTGTTCAATCTAATAGATCAGTCTTTTGAAAACAGTTATTTTATTGAAAATTACCGGAACGAGAATTTTTCAAATAAGCATACCCGATCTTGGCTTTCCCAAGGCCCTTATAATTTTAAAAGGAATTATCCGATAATTTACACATGCATAATATCATATTATGCTGTAAAAATCGAACAAGCCAAAACATGCTTACGCGTCATGCGTCTAATGTTCCTAGCATATATAATTCTACGTAAAGTAAATTATCACATGCTTTCTATTCTTGAACATCCTAGCATACGTGTCAAAACATGCAATATCCGCACAAATCATGCATAATTGGCAACTGGAATTTTCAGTTTTTAAAAATGTTTGAAAATATTAGGGGCTGTTTTGCAATTTATGCTTACAATCAATCATGCGACATTTCTAGACATGGATTCTAGGCACTTTCAATCAGCATAGCATGTCTATCCTATTGCTCTAAGAGCACTGTTTAGGCTAAATTTAAAGTTCGAAAATATTTTGGATTTAAAATTTGACATCCTATTTTATTGAACATTTTTAAAATTTCCGAGAAGTTTTTTTAAAAAAAGGGTTCGGTCCAATTTAAAATCCGGTTCAAGTCGGTCCGATTTTAAAAATCCGGTTTGGTCCGAAACGGTTCAATAGAATAAGATTGTGGTTCGGTTTATCACTCAAAACCAGTTATGTTCAATTTAGCTACTACGGTCCGACCCGACCCGACTAGATCGACAAAGAAAACCCGGACTGGTTTATCCGTTCCGGTTTAGCAATTGGACCGGCCCATAAACCCTAGGGTTCGGCCGAAATATATTTTGTGGGCTAAGTAGGGTTTTAAAGTCCACTAAAAACTTAACTTAGCCACCAAGAAATATTAATTATTTAAAACAATTTCCAATATTGCTAATATATATATATATATAATTCGGCACACACACACACACACACACATATATATATATATATATATATATATATATATTGTCAAGATTCTATCCTTAAGATGTAAATCAATATATAAAATATTCGGCTCCTATATATATATATATATTATTGTAAAATATATCTTTAGGGAATAAAATATGTAGACAATATATTTTCTTAATCTTTTATAGCAACTAAATCTATCAATATATATTAACCCTATCATTAACTATATATATTGATAGTTAATATCTTTTACAATATTATATTATGAACCTATCCTTATTTCCAACTTATAGATATATAGTTACCTATTAATAAAATTTAAAAATGGCAACCTATATCTTTTAAAAAATTCGGCCGAACTAGGTAACTTGGTGTCCAAGAAAATTAATTTTTTTTTACCTAAAGTACCCCTAGGGTTTTCGGCACAAACAAGTAAATTGGAAAAGTTATCAAATTTTAAGATCAAACCCTAACTTGATCATGAATCCAAAATGTGTTCTTCATAAAACTCATGGTGTTCTTGAAGATCATGAACATCAATCATAAATTCGAACATAAAATTCGGTTTTGATCTATAAAAACATGTAAATTTTGAAAATTTTAAAGATCAAACACATGAAATTTACTTAAAAATTTCGGATTAATCATGGTGTTCATGAACATGAAAATTTCGGATTTTTCAAAAACTTAAGAACATCAGTTTATCAAAAAATTAAGAACTCCTAACCATGCTCTAATACCACTGTTATATTACGGGGACGTAATACTACGGAATGCTAAACGCGTACATGCAAGTAATCTAACTACGCAGCGGAATAATGTACACATACCTTTTAGCTTTCCTGCCCAAGAACGTCGTGGAGGGAGTTATGATCCTCCGGTCGGAACCACGTACAAGTTCTTCGTAAAAAGAAGTCCTACGCGGTGTAAGCTCCACAACAAAGCCTCTGATCGATTCTTCAACGGGGACAGAACCTCGGACTAAGATGTGCATCGAAAATCACTACTAAGGGGTTGAGAGGCTTTTTCTCAAGTTCCTCAATGGAGGTACTTCTTATTATGAATGAATTGTATAAACCCCTAAGGTGAGTCCCCTATATATAGGATTGGTGGAGTGGACAAAAGTCCACTCCAACCAATGTGGGACAAGTTTCGGCCGAACCATGCTATTAAAGGGGGAGGCCGAATTTTGGGCCTCCCATGTCAATTAGGGTTAGGGTTTGGCCCAATTACCCTAATGTGACAATTTCCTAATTAACTTAGTTAATTTCCTTAGCATTAACAGGCTACCAATTACGGCGTCATGTCACCATATGCTAACAATAACATTGATGGAATATTTATAAACGGTATCTACTGACTTATGAACTCCGATACCAAACAGACGTATCACCATAACTAAAACAGAACACAAATTACTAAGGGTTACACGAGCTGTTTATTTTGAACAAAAATCAATGATCATATTATGCTTGGAACCAAAGCCAACTACAACAAACAATTCAATTGAATAATACGAGTTCTGATCACAAGTTATTCACTTAACAAACAGTCATAAGAAATTCCAAATTAAAAATACGAAATTTCAACTCAAAACAAAATTATAGAACTATCCAAGAACTATATGACAAGCACTTGAACTCTCTCTTTAGCATCATTTGACTTATTAACCTCATTAGCTTCCTAACCGAGTGGGTGTGTCCATCGAACTATTTATTAGAAGACATTGAAAACATCAATTTGAAGTGGAGACAACGAAAATCTGTAGACGTGGCTGAGATTTGGGGAGAAATTGGGGTAGGAGCTAAGAAATTGGAACTGTTGAAACCCTAATTGTAAGTTGAATTGAATGAGGAAGAAGAAACGAGAATCTTTGTAATAATTTATAGCAGATGAGTATTTTGGTCAATTCATGTCGAGATATTTTTTTAAATTTCAGCCAATACTGATAACTTGCATCGCCCGTGACATTTTCCGTCCAAAACTAATGAAAATACAAATGGTGCAACACTTGAATCTTCTTGATACAAATTTATCACAATAATCATATCGGATACCAATTCGTATTAATGTGTTACCTGAGTTACCAATTTAATTATAATCTTTTTTTTGATTGAAATTTAATTATAATCTCACTATTATAATATAAAGAGAAGATATTATAGAATTTTATGATCGCATTATAGTTATTCTTATTGTATATATAGAATAGAGATAGATGATTTTGCACAGCGGCGCTTGTTCCCTTTTTGGAGGCAGTTGCTATTACTTATCTTCCCTCACCTTCAAAATCAACTGCACTTCTCCCCTTCTACTGTTCTTAACAATCCCGATCAATTCCATTGCATTTGGATTCGAGGATTACGGTTTAATCGCAAAGCATTAAATTCATGTGCTCAGAGTAACCAAAATTTTCAGTTTCTTCATCATAGCGAGTTAGTGTTGGTCTCTACGCTCGACATGAGCATTTTTGGCAGCAAGAGTTGTTCTATGGGATTTGGGAGCTTGGTCAGGAGAAAGCAGGTCGATTCTGTTCATCTAAGGCCGCAAGGAGTTCAACGATTGGCCCAGAGACTCTCTGTCTTCGACCTCATTGCAATCGGTACGTAGCTCCAAATTACCTCTCTTCTTTCCGATATTCACTTGAAGCAAGTTAACATGTGAAATTTTGCTGTTCAATGAAGCCGCCACATTTGATTGCTCTGTTTCCGTTTTAATTTGCTACAATTCGTACACCTTCAGTGATGCTCTAACTGGAATTTAGTTGTTTCTCCTCTCTGCCGTTTTCGATGATTGGGTGACGTACTTTATGATGAGGCGACATATCTGCTTTTTCTATCATATATTATGTACTCTCTGAGGTCCATTCCTTTTGATACACTCCATCCATTATGGTGTGTATCCATCCATTCAATATTTTGTCTGGATTTTTAACTAGTAATAGAAATTTCATATTTTGGTTTTACAAATTTTTTACCTTTTCCTGTTAGGGGTTGGTTCAACGATTGGAGCTGGAGTTTATATTTTGGTTGGAACAGTTGCAAGAGAACATGCGGGGCCTGCTCTCACTGTCTCGTTCCTCATTGCTGGAATAGCAGCTGCTCTCTCTGGATTCTGCTATGCCGAACTTGCTTGCCGATGCCCGTCTGCTGGGAGTGCTTATCACTACACTTACATCTGTATTGGCGAGGGGTAGCTGATAATTCTGAACTCTCTGAATTAGTTAATCTTCTCTCAGTTTTGTTAGATTATTATCTACTGTCTTCACCACTCAATTTTAGTTGAGCCTCTATTGGTGTGAAACTTCTCATATCGTTACAGAATCTGGGAGAAGAGGTGCAACTTTAGAGAAAGTATGTAAAATTTGCAGGGCTTAAACTTAAAGTGGGTAAAATTTGACTGTAAATTTGAATTATGCATGTAAATTTGTTAAAGAACTTCAGAGAGTTTACACACGACTATCTGGTTTGTGCTTCTTTTTAAACTCCTTATTTTTTGTTCTTATTATGATAAAAGAATTTAGTTGACCTTTTTCAGATTCTTCTCTAGTTAATGTTGCTTATACATCTGATGGTTTCTTGTTGACCTATTGCATCCAGCTAAACTTTGTTTCCTAGCCACTTACTGAATTTTAGTTTCTGTTTCTTAGAGTTGCTTGGTTGATTGGTTGGGCCCTTATTCTGGAGTACACAATTGGTGGCTCAGCCGTTGCTCGTGGTATCTCCCCAAATCTGGTGCAGTAAATATTTCTCTGTAGCCTTTCTTGAGTATTTTCCAATTTTCACTATTAAATTTAGCTCTGGATTTTCAACTTCACATAGGAGCCTGCTACTGGCTGTTGCCATTTCATAAAGTAGGCAATCACTGGCTTATGCCTTTCGGTACAAAATGAGTTTCAGCAATTACTACTCATAACTCTTTATCTTTGAGAGGATTTGCATTGGGGGACACATGTAGAAGGACAAAGAAAATGTTAATGACTCATATGGTTAAAGCCTTTCTTTAATAGATCACATTACTTTTTTTGCATCCTAAAATAACTCTTTCACTTGATATTAGCGGTGATTTTATCAGTTTGTAACACAATTGCTATCTTATCCTGTAAACATGTGAAGTAAGAGTTATACAGAATCAATGCAAATTAGTGCTGTTAGATCCGTAGTTATTCTTTAATGAGGTGCTAAGAGGTCCTTCTGAAGAAAGATTTGGAAAAAAAATAAATAAAAAGCCCAACCTCTTCATTTTCAGTGACTGCTGATTTGGTTTAAGTTAATTATGTACCTAATGGAAGGTGAAGTTACCCAAAATATAGTGTATCAAATTTCCCTTGTTTAAATATTATTCATTTACTGCAGCACAAAGTACATCGATAAAGATGATATTTTTATTCCCGTGATTTATATCTGTATAGTTTAATCAAGTTGAGAAACGGATCCTAGTGTGAAGACTGAAGAGTTTATTTCTTCCTGACGTAATTCCCTTTTAGGCATCATTTTTTGGTGGCGAGGAGAACTTGCCAGCTTTCTTGGCACGCTATAGCATTTCTGGGACTAGTATTGTGGTTGATCCTTGTGCAGCAGCTTTAGTGATTGTCCTGACAGTTCTTCTGTGCATTGGTATCAAGGAGGTATATTACTTTTCATACTTAGCTTATCAAAACGCAAGTAATAATGTTTTAGATCTTGTGCTTTTCTCCTGACAGCCATTCCCTGTAAAAAAATTTCCCCCCTTTTTTTCCTTTTAGAGTTCAGTCGCACAGACCATTGTGACAACTGTAAATGTTTGTGCAATGCTTTTCATCATAACTGCTGGAGGATATATCGGCTTTGTAACCGGATGGCCTGGATACGAACTTTCAAGCGGGTAAGCAACTTTTCTTTAATGTTGGGATTAATATGAATTATGAAGTCAACCAATTTAATTTATACTCTTCTCACCAAGGTACTTTTCGTTCGGGGTAAATGGGATGCTTGCTGGGTCAGGAGTGCTCTTCTTTTCTTATATTGGTTTCGATTCAGTTACAAGCACAGCCGAGGAGGTATTAAGCCTCAACTCTGTGTACTTACACTATGCACAAAAAAATGGAAATTGCAAGAATATAAAATAGGCTTAACTAGAGGATATTTTCTCCGACAAGGAGTTAGCTAAGAAAGACCAATGTAAATATAATTAGCTGTGAATAATGGCACTGGTGTAGGCTTGTCCAAAGTGACTGTAGATGTTTGTAAGAACACGTGCGTTGTATGACATGGAGAGACGTCAACTCATGAATATCTAAAGGGTGACCTTCATTTTCCGGATTGGCTCACGACTTGATAAAATGTGATGTTGGTTAGCTTTTGGTCGTCTGTAGGTACTTTCAAGTGTTTATGTCAGAGAGGTAGTTAACCTTTCACACTAATATTGTGAATCAGGTTTATAAGTTATACACGTGCGCAAGGGGCTAGGAATTGTGGATCTTTTCTAGTGCCACATATATTGATCTTGAGCTTCCTCTAACTTAGTAAGCAACTATGAAATGCGCTCAACAATGAAGTTAATATTCCCAGGCGTTCTATTTTGTTAATATCTAATTAGGCTACAAAGGTTTCTGTCAGCTTCGTTTTGAAGAGCCCAGACATTAATAGCTTACAGTATACGATAACCTCATTAACTTCGGCATTAAAAGTGGTGCGAGGCAAAAAGCATTGCAAGTTGTGATAGCCTTAGCGTTTATTTCAAATGAATATTGAACCTTTTGATGGTACCCAAACCTAACATGTTGCATCAACTAACATAAATTATTGTGGTATTTTTTTGTTTTGAAATAACACGGTGCTTGCTCAATATGACAGGTGAAAAATCCTCAGAGAGATTTACCCCTTGGGATTGGCATAGCGTTGTCAATATGTTGTACCTTGTACATGCTTGTTTCTATTGTTATTGTAGGCATCGTGCCGTACAATGAGTTGAACGCAGACACCCCCATCACGTCAGCATTCGCAAGCTATGGGGCCCATTGGGCTGCGTAAGCATTTCAATTACTTAACTCATGTATTCAGTTAATTATCGTTTGTCTTGAAATTCATTTATAAAACTGCAGTTATGTATTAACTACTGGAGCTGTTACAGCACTTTGCTCTAGCTTGCTGGGTTCACTTATTCCTCAGGTAGACTGCATCTTCTTGCCTTGTTTTCAACAAAAATGAAACATGGGACTGTCTATTTTTACATTTCAAACAAATTTCAACATTGGGCAAACCTTGGACTGTTTACTAAAACCTACAACTGCCAGATCATGTATTTGCATTTTGCACCTCGCTGAATGCATCTGTCTCTGCTTTTTTTCTTTTTTCCTTTCAGCCACGGATATTGATGGCAATGGCTAGAGATGGATTATTACCACAATTCTTTTCAGACATAAACCAGCGCACCCAAGTTCCAGTGAAGAGCACAGTAGTAACTGGTTTCCTGGCTACAACATTGGCTTTCTTTTTCGATGTCTCGCAGCTGGCGGGAATGGTAAGTGACACTTTGTACGGCTATTAACTAATGATTATACATTCGTAGCGGAGGAATTGCCTCTCGTGAGGCTGGAATTGGCGTTCTATCTAAGTAATGCTAAAACGTATAATTAAGAAGGCGACATATATTGTCATCCTTCAAGATTAGGCTTCTAGATCGGATCATGTGTGGCTGCCTAGTTATTCTGGTTGATCAGATGGAACTGAAATTCCTCTTTGTAACAGGTTAGTGTGGGGACACTGCTTGCGTTCACAACAGTTGCAATATCACTCCTGATAGTCAGATACATTCCACCGGATGAAGTGCCTCTTCCATCATCACTCCACAAGACTTCAAATACCACCACCACCTATCCTCTTAATGACTCGTTTGAGGTTGATAGCCAATCTTTACTTGACAAGAGGGAGACGTCTATTCCGTTGATCACCTCCAAAGAAATAACAGCTGCAGGTATCAAGTATTTGGTTTTAGATCCATCCAAAGAAGATGGGGAGGGTATAGGGATATGGGTGTTTATTTGTTAATGTTATTGACTGTGTAGATGGAAGAGAAGTAAAAAGGCGGAAGATAGCTTCATGGAGTATAACTTGTGTATGTGTGGGTATTCTTATACTTGCTTATGCTGCTTCTGCTGAAAAACTACCAAGGTCTGTTATCCATCACCCGAAGCGTGTCTTTCTTTCTAGATAGGGTGTAGTTATTCATAGACATCCCCCAACAATTCACAGTCTTATGTTTTGTTTACTGATGTTATATAATAATATGGATGGATCAGTATTATTCGATTTCCCTTGTGCACACTGGGTGGAGTTGCAACTTTGGGAAGTTTGATGGTGTTGGCGTATATTGATCAAGATGACTCAAGGCATAGCTTCGGGCACACAGGAGGTACTTAATTTTGTTTTGTCAATAGACAGGAGATGAGGCAATAAACTAAGATTGAGTTGATGATGAAAGTGAGTATTGTTGTTTCGGTAGGTTTTATGTGCCCGTTAGTACCTTTCTTGCCGGTAGCATGTATTCTCATAAATACCTACTTACTGGTCAATCTGGGGTAATGACTCTACTCTACTCTACTTTACTGGTTGATGATGATAAGTAAGAGACTACTACACTAACTAACTACTGTATGTATGTGTTGGTTCATCAGGTATGGAACATGGGTGAGTGTATCAGTGTGGTTGTGTATTGGAGGTTTAGTGTATGTGTTTTATGGGCGTAGTCACAGCTCATTGATTGGTGCCGTCTACGTTCCCGCAACATACTACTACATCAACCACATTCCCGCAACATACTACTACATCAACCACATCCACCAAACATCCCCCTCCTCCTCCTCAAGTCATCTATCTACTCTACTAGTGCCTTAAAACGAGTCCAAAGCAGTTGAGAGAATATGGCAAATAATGTAACCACCTGAAATTTGATTTTGCCACCATTTTCTCTGCTCTTGTATTGTACATAACTTCAGCAACTGAACTGATTGTAGTAGTACTAAGTTATGCATTTCATTTCATTGAACAAAATATTATAATAATAATAATCCGATAAAGCCCAACTCCATCTATCATTATATATTATTATTGGGTTAAGAACACAATAGGGGCCTGAATGTTTGCTCATGTTACCAATTAGGGTCTGAATTGAAAAATGATATTATTAAGAGCCTGAATTTTGAGTTATGTTTATATGAGAGGTTTCCGTCTATTTTTTCTGTTAAAAGTGACGGAAAGTGGTCACATATTTGGCATGTGACCGAAAATAAACTGAAAATCCGAAAATGCCCTTCGACCAAAGTGTGTCCCTCACATGTTTGACCTAAAAAGACGAAAATGCCCTTTAAACCACCACAGCTCCAGCACCCACCACCCGGCTCCGGCGACCACCACCCCAGCTCCGGCGAACCTAACCCCCCTCCGGCGATCCAAAATAGTTCCGAGGGGGGGTTTGGGTCGCCGGAGTTGGGGTGGTGGTCGCCGGAGCCGTGGTGGCCTTAAGGGCATAATTAGTGTGCAGGGGTATTTTAGACATTTCACATTTCATTAATTAAACTGATAAATTATATAATAATTGTAAAAGGGTAATTCTGTCTTTTCACGTGGTTCCATAACAATAAAATTTGGAGGGAAACCCGAAAAAACACAAAACTCAAAATTTAGGCCCTTAATAATATCATTTTTCAATTCATACCCCAATTGGCGGGAAATTCTTAGGCGGGTGCGGTCTTTACACCGCACCACTTAGAAGCCGCCATGTGTCAGCTTTTTTATTCCACTTTTTTGTTTTTTTTTATTATTTAATTTTCTGAAGTCAATTTCTCTCTCTTGGGTGTTATATTTAATTAATTGACTTCTCTCTCCGTTAAGTATTAACCACTAACGAAACTTCTCCAGTTTACATTGTTTTTGTTTTAACAAATAGTCTCTTTTTTTTTTTTGCCAAACCAAACAGATTTTTTTTTTCTACTACAACAACAAACAGATTTGATTAAATACCATTTTAAAATTTCTTTTGAAAAAACATTCATACAAACTAATAACCTAGCAAATATATATATATATATATATATATATATATATATATATATATATATTCTAAAAATTTAAATTATTTATAACATTATTAATCTATAACAAAAAAAACATCATAAAAAAAAAACTATCCAAAAAATATATTTCATGCATGCTAACGGAAAATTCAAAAATAATAAATACATAATTCATCCACAAAACTAATTTTTTCCCAACCTCCACATAATTAATTAACAATGAAATAATAAAATATTTGTTATTAAAAATTAAAATTGTCATTCTTATTCCTGGATGATGGATTGGTTGAATTTGAACTTTCGCGATGTCCTCCGAATAAAAAATTCTGCAACAAAAAATTTATTTTTAGTTTAATAAAAGTTAAAGAATCATTTGGTTAAATGAATATAAATCTGAAATAAATAGTAAATTAATTTTTAGAGTTATTAATTATATATTACACGAGTAACATTTGGTAAATCGTGAACATTCTCCAATATAGTTGGACTGAAATCATGAGGCGGAATTGTTCTAGGATTATTTCCCTAGAAATTGGAAAATGTTATATAATTATATATTATTGCTTAAATAATGAAAGAGTTTATAATTATGAAACATACTATTTCTCCATGATGTGAGAGTATGGGGCTTGAAATAAAAGGTGCATCAGGCATCACAGGAGCTTTCAGAACATGTAAATTTGCATTAGTGTCATGAGCTGAAGTGATATCTTCATTCACAGGACGACGAGAAGTTCCTATGGTCTTTTTTTCCTTTCCTGAAAAAAAAAAATTGTAATTTAATATTCAAATATAAATAATATAAATAATGACAACATGCCTTTACTTAAAGAATTGACTTACTTCGCCTTGAGTTGGATGACTTATTCTTTCTTTTTTCAAAATGCCCTTTTAGCCTAGCATTAGATACTCCTTTAGGCTTTACTTGTGCTGGGTTTAATATTTGACGCTCTTCAATCGTACCGTCTCGTTCTTCATCAGGTTGATCATGCTTATACGAACATTGACCATCTAAATTTAATTTATGAAGAAGCTTATTTAACTTTGAACTCCCTTCATTCAAAATTGCCCAGACAGTAGCTCGCGTCTCTTCATTATGTTGACCTTGGGTAATCATACTATAAGCGCGCCTCATTGCATGATTTCTGTATACTGTTATTGAATCAACGTTTCCATCATTTGATGATAGCTCACCTTCCATTGACCTCACTCGATCTCGAACTCCTTTAGTCCAGCGATGCAATATATACTTGTCAGGAATACACTGCACATTTTTCAAGTTGAAGGCTCTTAAAGAATGTGAGCAAAGAATACCCATAGTTTCAAACTTCCTACAAGTACATTGAACTTCCATCTTAGATGTATCCAGATAGACAATGTTGACTCTTGATTCCCTATCTTGCATCATTATATCAAATTGATATAGATTTTCTCCACAACATACTTCAGTAGACGAAGTTGCACCAAGCCCATCAAGATATTGTCTTTCAAATAACTTGTATAATTTCAAAGTATAATGCCTAGCAGCACTTTTCAAGATTCCAGAATGCTTAATTACTAAGGTTGGAAATCTTTGATTACTATGGAAGTCAGCTTCACCTTCATGCACTCTCCATCTTTCGACTAGTTTCTCGAATGCATAAACAAATTCTGTCAAAGAAGTTGATGCTTTCGACATACCATGCAACACGTTATTTGTACTTTCGGCTCTTGAAGTTGCCTTTATCCCACCATGAAATACATCAGTGTTAAAAGCTGTGCACCACTTTTGGCGAATATTATACATACCTTTCAACCAACTGTTATCTTCAAGATTAAACCCAAAAATCATTTTATCCCACGTTTCTTGAAACTCAATTTCGGTCTGACAACCAGATAAGCATTTATGGAAGAGATCCTGAAAACACTTATCGGCATTTACTCTACCCAAGTAAGAAGGAGCATTTTTTGAGATGTGCCATAAACAGAGACGATGTCTTGATTTAGGAAATACCTCAGCAATGGCATTAGCAATAGCATGATCTTGATCGGTAAATATAGTTTTTGGTTGTTGATTCTCCATTGACTCCAAGAATGTCCTGAAAAGCCACTTGAATGATTCCGAAGTCTCGTGAGATAAGAATGCACAACCAAACATCACATTCTGCCAATGATGGTTAACTCCGATAAAAGGGGCACATACCATATTATATCTATTGGTACGATAAGTAGTATCAAATTCAACAACATCTCCAAAATAATCATAATCAATTCGAGATCTACTATCTCTCCAGAAAAAGTTAGATACTCGACCATCTTCATCAAGTTGAACATCCCAATAAAACAACCCTTCTTCATTAACTTTCTTCTTAAAATGATTTACCAAACTTTGAGCATCACCAACTTCAATTTTAGAAGCTTTTAAGTTATCAACAAAATTATAGCAATCCTTCATGGTATAACCCATATTATGAACACCTCCACTTTCTTCAGCTATGTAATTGTACACATTAACTGTGGGTATACCTGAATTAACCATCGACTCTATTGCACCGGCTTTAGCAATGGTTATGGCCCTTGAAGATCTCAATAAGTATGCTTCTTTTGGTTTTGCCAAGTCATGATTGTGTTCTCTTACAAACTTAGTAACCTTCCAAACTTGATCTCCATCACGTGCAAACCGTATCATTGCTTGACATCCTGTTCTTCCTGCCGGTTTATTGTGAGAGACGTCACGCAGCTGAAGTTTCTCATTCTTACTCCCTTCTTTTGAGCAATAATAATCCTTCGATTCAACTACCGAAGATCCAGTAAAATAATATCGCTTACCCTTTCGAACACTAAAACCCTTACCGTGGGCATACTCACAATACAACTTGTATGCTTCCGGTTCACTTAACACAACTTGTCCCATCATCTTCGCTTCAAGCATATCGACATCTCTCACTTGAATGGTTTCATTTGGATTTTCAAATGACTTCCCTGCATCCTCACGTATAGGTGCACTACCTCCAAATGCGTCCACACTCATTTTTCAAAATCTGAAGAAAAAAAATAACATTAATATATTACCGTGTTTGATGATGTTTAGTTATATTAAAATTATCTATATAATTAATAAGTATTATCAACATGTTCAACAAACCATATTTAGTTATATTAAAATAAGTATTACTGTGTTTGATGATATTTAGTTATATTAAAATTATCTATATAATAAATAAGTATAATCAAATGATTCATTCAACCAACTCAGTTCATACTTCACATTCAAGAACTGTTTGATGTATTCTATGTTAAATCACAACACCTTAAAGCATTCATCAGATGATTTGCTTAGGCTTGTAACAACTGCAAAGTATAGGAAAACCAAGTTCCGACCCAATATAGAAGCAATTTTGTTTTACATAATATAATAGCTATAAAAGTTGAAAATGAGTAGATTTTAGTCTAGTCGAATCATGAAACATTAAATTTTATTTTTATTGTAAAAGTTTATTAAGGAAGAAACAAAACCAGTAACAAAGGGTCGGAAAGCTCTTACGCTATGTCATATTTCAAGCAATTAAAAAATTAAGAACTTATAGAAGCAATATCTTTGAGCAAAATCAGCTATACTGGAAACCATATTTATGTTATACTAAGGATGTTAAGTATATTTATTTTAAAAAATGATTATTATGTCAATATAAATGATCGACAAAAGAAAAACTAATCAATGTAAAAGCATACATTAGATTTAACTAAAACTAAGATCATGCGCTAAATCAAAAACAAAAAATATCCCTAAATCCAAAAAAAATATATTCTACTTTAATGGTAAAATTGAGTGTTATAGCAACACCTAATTGATATTTATATATAAACAATGATATGAAGTAAAACTTATAAAATAAAAAGTAAAGAGTGAAATCAAATTTACCTTGATTCGACACTTTGTAGTTTGTTCCACGGCTTCAAATTATGCAAGTACAACTTGGTGAATTCAAGAGAGTTTAATGCAATTCAACTGTTGTTCAACCTATAAAAGCGAAAATTAAAGTGGGAATAAAAGTAATAATAATTATTAAAGAATGAGTTCATTGAACTCACATTTAGTCTAAGTCTTAATATATCATAATAGAATTTGATGATAGGAATGAAGTAATTCTTACCTTGTTTGTATAATAACACCAACAATAGAAGACAACGCACTCCAATATTTGTAGAAGAACAAACAAGACTAAAATAAAGTAGTTTGATGATAGATACGTGCATTTATATAGGAGACCTATTGATGGGTTCCGATGTAATCGTTAGCCCTGTTAACAGCCAATGGACGGCGAATAGGTCCAGTGGGCTTCGTGAAAAGCCTAGAAGGCCCAGAGGCCCAGCGTGAAGGGTCCCGACTTAAGCAGTCCCGACATAAGAGCTGAACGCTCCCGACAAGAAGCCTCTGAGTAGGCCCCGATATGCCTTAGTAAAGGCCCCGATAATAAAGCCCCGCAGAGGCTGGACCTGTCCCGTAGAGACTGAAGGTCCTGGGTGGTGACCTAGAATGAGATAACTCTGGAGCCCCCGACAGGAGTCGTGGCTTGTGATCAGAGGATAAAGACCGAGAAACCCACCTACTAGATAGAGTAGTGGGAGACGGTTAGAGATAAAGATAAGTCCCCCGAGATACGCAGGGCGTGCCCGAGATACGCGGAGTACGGGTAAGATACGCGGAGCGTGGGGCGAAATCTACGGAATCCCTAACGAGATATACGGAATCGTGGCGAGATACACGGAATCATGGGCAAAACGGCCAATCATGGCCACAGGTAACTGAGTAACTTCCCCTCCTATATAAAGGAGGAAGTTACCTCAGAAAAAGGCTAATCATCTAATACGAACTTAGAACTTCTGCTTACCACCCATTGATCACATACTCATTTAAGCATCGGAGAGGGATTCTGGGTCACCACCCAGGTCATCCCCTTTTGCAGGTTTACGCGGAGCCCAGGAGTCCAGAGCATTCCGTCAAGGACGTAACGGAGCTTCGCCCGTGATCCAACATTGGCGCCGTCTGTGGGAAGCTTACGAAAAGTCAAGATAGCTTCTACCAGATCAATGGCCGGTGGTGGCAAGAAGAAGCAAGTTCAGGCTGGCAGTTCCCGTCCCGCAGGAACTCTGAATTCCCAGTTACCAGAACGTGCTGCTGAACAAGGTGAGAACCCCGCTCTTTCCCAGACAGGGGGGCAGGGTGATGGATATGAGGTCTCAGTCCGAGACACAGAGAGGAACAGGCAGGATGTCCCGCGTAGGGAGGAAGATGAGGCTCCCCCGAACCCGACAGGCCATGGAGGAGAAGGAGTCCCGCGAAGGGAAGAAGGTTCGTCTTCGAACTCGGAGTTGGCCAAGGCAGTAGCAGATGCTATGCCCATGTTCTTGGCCGCCATGGAGGCCTTGCTGGACAAAAGAGAGGCCGCTAGGAGGGCGGAGGAGTTGCCTCCGCAAGAAGAGTTACCACCACCCCCGCCGAGGGTGGACCAAGAGGAACAGGAGGTTCCGCCCAGGAGCAAGGGTAAGGAGCCAGCACACCTGGAGAAGTTCGTGGTCGACGGCCCAGGACCGGTGCAAAATAGGACAATTCCCCTGAATGGTCCTATTACCCCCGATCAGGTGGTGAAGATCGTTAGCATCTGCATGGGTGATCAGAAGCAGATGACATCGGAGCTGAGGGATCGGTCCAGCCATCCTTTCTTTCCACGACTGATAGATACCGTAGCCCCGCCCGGGCTAGGCATTCCGACCCCGCCCGGGCTAGGAATTCCGACCATCAAGGAGTACGATGGTGAAGGGGACCCAGTTCGCCATGTGCAGAGGCATGTCCAGGCCTGTATGAGACGAACATCGAACGATGACCTCATATGCTCATTGTTCCCGATAACCCTGGGAGAAAGGGCCATGACTTGGTTCTTCAGCTTCCCGCCAGGATGCATCACGTGCTGGGCTGATATGCACGATCGCTTCATCAAGCAGTACCAATGTCGGAGGCGTCTTTTGAAGAGTGTGAGGTCTTTGACCCAGGTGGTGCAGAGACCTGATGAATCGTTGGCATACTACTACCAACGATTCACTGCTAGTGCGGCGGAGATAGATGAAGAAATCTCTGACTGAGAGACAATCCGTACTTTCCTGCGGAACTTGAGCGCTCCGTACGGCTCCGACCTGACGCACAGCGTAGCCGCGAAGGCCGTATGGAGCATGGAGGCCCTGCAAGCGAGGGTGAAACAGCAAATCGACGTCCAGGAGTCGAAGATTGCTGCTGGAGAGCTCGATCCCCCGAAGTCGGGGAGAGGAAAGCCATCGTCCAAGCTGTCGGATGATCGCAAAGGGAGCGACAAGTCGGAAGGAAGTAGGAACCGTGGTCGTCCCGATAAAAGAGAAGACAAGCGTCCTCCGAGGAAGGACAACCGAGAAGGTCGGGCCGTTCCCATCAATAGCTCGATGACCTCTGTGTTAGCTGTGATGGACAGACAGGGTCTCGCTCGATACCCCCCGAGGAAAGAAGGCGAATTCCTAGGAGGCCGCCCTGACCGTTACTGTCGCTACCACCGAGCCAATGGTCACGACACCGAAAACTGTCGGGAGTTGAAGAAGGAAATTGAGAAGCTGATCCAGAAGGGGAAGCTAAAAGAGTTTGTCGGAAGGGGGCGGTGCCGATCCCGTTCCAGAAGTCGATCACGATCCCGTTCCAAGTCCCGCGACCGATCCCCGAAGAGGAAGAAGGTCGAGCCAGAAGCCTCAGGTTCAGGTGCCCGCAAGGAGAGGCGGGGAACTATCAACGTCATCCATGGAGGAATGGCGGCGGGAGGAGATACCTCTGCTTCCCGGGAAAACTACGCTTCTCGCATATCCGCCGCGGTGGTGCTAGGCAAAAGGTCCCGGTCGTGGACCCTGAAGGAGGAAATGGTAATTTCCTTCTCGGCGGAGGATCTAGTAGGCGTGGAGAGCCCTCACGATGACGCCCTGGTCGTGACCCTGGACGTAGACGGATTCGAGATGAAGCGGATCCTGATAGATGGAGGGAGTTCCTCTGATATTCTCTTCATGGATGCTCTGGAAGCCATGGGAAAGACGAAGAAGGACCTCACACAGGTCGACTTCCCGATGGTAGGATTCTCTGGTTCCACCTCTTACCCGTTGGGGATGATTACCTTACCGGTGGAGTTTGGTAGTGGCTGGAAGATGGAGAAACGAAACGTGGATTTCGTTGTCGTGGAGTCTGCGGGGGCATACAACGCTATTATCGGGAGGACCACCATCAACCCTCTTATGGCAGTTGCCTCGACGGTTCACCAGAGGATGAAGTTCCCGACTAACAATGGGGTCGGAGAGGTCAAGGGTGACCAAGTGGCATCGCGGAAATGCTACGTTAACGCCACCCGGCGGAGAAGGAGGGAGGCCATGACTGTCCTTCAGACTGATGCTGATCCTCGAGAGGAGTATGGGCGTCCCGCCCCCATGGAGGATTTGAAGGAAGTTGAGATCGATGGGCCTCAGAGGAAGGTGAAGATCGGGTCTGCTCTGTCGGAGGAAAGAGCCAAAGAGTTGATCGAGCTCCTGAAGGAGTTTAAGGAGCTGTTTGCCTGGTCCCCGAGTGATATGCCAGGAATCAGCCCCGACGTGATAGTGCACGAGCTGAAGATAGACCCCGCGATCAAGCCTATCGCGCAGAGAAGACGTCCGATGGGCGCGGACAAGAGGATCGCGATCCAGCAAGAGGTGGGCAGACTGCTCGACGCTGGATTCATCAAGGAGCTCCGATTCCAGACTTGGGTGGCTAACCCAGTCCTGGTGCGAAAGAGTAACGGGAAGTGGTGGATGTGTGTCGATTTCCGCGACTTGAACAAGGCTTGCCCGAAGGATTGCTACCCGCTCCCGAGGATTGACCAGTTGGTGGATGCCACATCGGGACATGAGCTGCTGAGCTTCATGGATGCCTATTCCGGGTATAATCAGATCAAGATGGCGAAGGAGGATGCCCCCCATACGGCCTTCTATGCTGACAGTGATGTCTACCATTACGACGTGATGCCCTTCGGATTGATCAATGCCGGAGCAACTTACCAGCGGATGGTGAACAAGTTGTTTGGAGACATGTTGGGGAAAACCATGGAGGCGTACGTGGATGACATGCTGGTGAAGTCCCGACAGGCAGGAGACCATGTCCAGAACTTGGCGGCAGCATTTGAGCGGATGAAGTTCCATCAGGTTCGGCTGAACCCCGACAAATGTGCCTTTGGCGTGAACTCGGGGAAGTTCCTAGGGTTCATGGTGAGTCAGAGAGGAATCGAGGTGAACCCCGAGAAGCTGCGAGCAATCGAGGAGATGCAGTCCCCGAAGACTCATCAGGAGGTCCAGGTGCTGAATGGCCGGTTGGCCGCGATGAATCGCTTCCTATCCAAGGCGAGTGACCGAGCCATGCCATTTTTCGATGTGCTGAGGGCCCAGAAGAAATTCGAATGGACTGACAAATGCGAGGAGGCGTTCCAGACACTCAAGCAACACCTCCGTACCCTTCCGCCGTTGGCGAAACCAGTTCCAGGCGAGCCGCTTTATCTCTATTTGGCTGTTTCTGATGTGGCTGTTAGTTCTGTTCTGATTAAAATTGTCAAGGGCAACCAAGTGCCTATCTATTATGTAAGCAAGGCGTTTGCCAAGTCTGAAATAAACTATCCCGCTATTGAGAAGTATCTCTTCGCGTTGATTATTGCCGCTCGAAAGCTACGACCTTACTTCCATGCCCATGAAGTCACGGTATTGACTAATCAGCCCCTGAAACACTTTTTGAACCGACCGGAGGCGTCGGGGAGATTGGTAAAATGGGCCATCGAGTTGACGGAGTTCCGTATTCATTTCGCTCCAAGAACCGCTATTAAGGGCCAGGCAATGGCAGATTTTATAGCTGAGTCTACGGCACCCGATCTGGAAGTAACGGGTCCCGCAGAGGGGGCAACCATGGAAGAAGTCCCGACAACAGAACAACAGCCAGAACAGCCAAATGAGGAGAATACTTGGGAGATGTACACTGATGGTTCATCGAGTGTAGAAGGCTCGGGGGCAGGATTCATATTGATACCGCCCGGTGGAGGCGAGCCCCTACGATATGCCTTGGTGTTGACGTTCAAAGCCACCAACAACGAAGTGGAGTATGAGGCTCTCATCACAGGCCTTAAGATTGCCAAGGGTACGGGGGTCGATCATTTAAAAGTAAAGTGCGATGCCAGCTTGGTTGTAAATCAAGTCTAGGGGAATTATGAAGCCAAGAGCCCAACAATGAAGAAGTATTTGCACGAGGTGCAGACTTTGAAGGGAAGTTTCAAAAGCTTCGATATCGAGGCAATCCCGAGGGAAGAGAACGCGGAAGCAGATGCCTTGAGCAAGTTCGCTCTGGGAGTGGTCCCTGAGGAGAATCGGAGGGTGCATTTCCTAGAAAAGGTGATTATCTCAAACATTGATCCGGCGGAGATCTGTGCTATTGAGACAGGATCAGAGGAAGAAGAGAAGCCCACGTGGATGACCCCGATGGTCACGTATCTGACTACAGGGACACTCCCCGATGATAAAGTGGCAGCGGTCAGGCTGCGTCGGATTGCGGACAATTACGCGATGGTGGACAACCAATTATACAAAAAAGGGTACGTAAAGCCTTTCTTAAAATGCGTAGCAGAACCTGACACGAATCGGATCCTGAGGGAGCTACACGAAGGAGTCGCGGCCTGTCATGAAGGGGCCCGATCTCTAGTGAGGAAGGCATTGAACTTAGGCTACTATTGGCCCTCGATGAACAAGGAAGCGACCGCGATGGTCCGATCCTGTGATACATGCCAGAAGTACGCTCCAAATATCGTGGCTCCCGCCGCGAACTTAATGCCCATCAGGAGTGCATGGCCCTTCGCGCAATGGGGGATTGATTTGGTGGGACCTCTTCCCCAAGCAAAAGGTCAGTGCAAGTACTTGCTCGTGGCCATCGACTACTTCTCAAAGTGGATAGAGGCTAAAGCATTGGCCAGGACGACGGGGCAGCAGATCCTCAAGTTCCTCCAAACTCAGATCGTATCCCGGTACGGGGTTCCTCGAGTGTTGATCAGCGACAATGGCCCTCCGTTCAATGGGGCTTAGTTGAAGGAGTACCTGGAAGAACTAAACATTGAGCATCGGACCGCTTCAATCAGCCACGCTCAGACCAATGGCCAGGTAGAATCAGCCAACAAGATCGTGATGGATGGCTTGAAGAAGAGAGTCTATGCCTTGCAGGGCCATTGGCTGGATGAGCTCGAGAACGTGCTGTGGGCTGTGAGAACAACACCCAAGCAATCAACAGGAGAAACTCCGTTTGGCCTGGTCTTTGGCACGGAGGCAGTCGCTCCCGTGGAAATAGCGGTGGCGTCCCATCGCGCGAAATATTACGAGCCTCTGACAAACGAGGAAATGAGACGTCTAGACTTAGACTTGCTCGAGGAAAAAAGATGGAAGGCTGATGAAGTCCAGGCCCGAATGCGTCTGGCAACAGCCCGATATTACAATCGGCGTGTTAAGTCTCGACAATTCTTCGTGGGAGAACTTGTCTGGCGGAGGAACGAGTTCGTTCATCAAGATCGGATCAACAAACTATCGCCAAAATGGGAGGGACCTTACAAGATTGTAGGGATGCCAGCCCCCAATGCATACAGGCTAGAGGACCTTGATGGCAAGACGTTGAAGCATTCCTTCAGTGGCGAACACTTGAAGAAGTATCATGTTTGATATTAAGCCGCCGTGAAGGGCGCAAATTATCTATCAATAAGATCCGATGTAAGCCTATTTTGAGTTATTTATGAATAAAAGAAGTTGTTTCCGATCAAATTACTTTTAGATTTATTCTAAACTGTTAGTAAGACGTCCTGAAGGACGCGACAAAAGCCTTCCGAGGTACGATAAAAGCCTTCCGAGGTATGCGTAAGTCGTCTATATGATGCGGCCAAAAGCCTTAACGGGTATGGACAAAAGCCCTACGGGGTACACGTAAGTCGTCTATATGATGCAACCAAAAGCCTAGGTACGAAAAGGCCCTGAGGGGTCCGCGTAAGTCGTCTATATGATGCGGCCAAAAGCCTTAACAAGTACGGAAAACCTTAACAGGTCCGCGTAAGTCGTCTATATGATGCGGCAAAAAGCCTTAAAGGGTACGATTAAGCCGTCCGGTAGAGACGCAGTAAAAGCCCTAAGGGGTGTGAAAATGGCCTTGAAAGGCAGGGACGAGAAACCTTAAGTGGTGAAGTCCCGATTTTGGACGAGAAACCTTGAGTGGGGAAGTCCCGATTTTGGACGAGAAACCTTGAGTGGTGAAGTCCCGATTTTGGACGAGAAGCCTTAAGTGGTGAAGTCCCGATTGGACGAGAAACCTTAAGTGGTAAAGTCCCGATGGGACGAGAAACCTTAAATGATGAAGTCCCGAGTCAAGCGTCGGAAGAACGTATGGAGCCACCTCAAATGGTGCATCGGAACGTTCGGAGTATCGAGTTTAAAGCCGCTTTAGATAAAGTGCAAACGAGTATCGGTGCCAAAACAGATGGAAAGAAACTACTTATATAAAGGCCAGAAGGCAAAAGAGGTTCGATACAAGAGACAAAGGAGAAAGACAACAAGGACTAAAAGATGTAAACATTAAGCTTGGTCCTTGTGGGAAGGTGGATCCTCAGCAGCATCGGAGGGAACGGAGTTCGGAGGGACCTGGGCGGAAGGCTCCGCAGTTGGCGGAGTCGGGTCCACGGCAGCGGCCTCTTCACTCTCCGCGGGGAGGTTGAAGTATTTCTCCGCGAAGGGGGCGAGGGTCTCGGACTTCTTGAAGTCAATGGAATCCTCGTATGCTGTGTAGAGCTCTTCGACAACATTGAACAGAACGTTCTCCACCTCGGACTTACAGAACTCTACAGCAGCCACCTTGAATTCTTCAGAGTTCCGATACTCCTCGAGGCCCCGCTGGCGGCCCTCCTCGAAGCCCCGCTGGTGGCCCTCCTCGAGGCCCTGAGCCTTTGCCTCAGCCAGCTTGGCAGAGAACTCAGCCCTCTCCGCCTCAAACTTTGCCTTGGCCTCCGCGAGGAGATCCGCGAAGACGTTTTTCTCATGAATGAGCTGCTTCTTTTCCTCCTCATTCCGCTGCTGCTCCACCTGGACCATCTTCCGCTCTCGACGCATGACAGCCTCATGATCGTGGACCTTCTTGAGCAGGCTTGAGGACATATCATCTAGGAGAGCCTTCTCCTTAGCCATCTTGTTCTTGGCTGCTACTCTCGTCGAGTTCCACCTGAAGCTTGGCTAAAGCATCAGGGTTCGACTGGGCCTCCGCCGCCTCCAAAGCACCCTTCAGGGCCAGGATAAGGCCGAAGCAGCGCTGTTGGTTCGCGGTGTCCTGAAAGAAGAGAGGAAAAGATCAAGATACAGTAATTGGAGACAAGACTGACGAAGAAAATAAAACAAAGACAAAGTTTCACCTCCATCCGACGAATGGCCATGTCACGGATCTCCTCCTCAAGGTCCTCCCGCGCAAAGGACAGGGGTCGCCTCAAAGCTGGAGGAATTGACCCCGCCAGCAGATGCAGGGCCAATCCAGGATCAAGGTTTCCCCGCCGGAGTGGAACCCCTCGGAGAGACTCGATCGGGTTCCAAGGCATCATCCCCTGGTCGGGGGTGAAAACCTTGTAAAGGTTTTCATCCACGGGGAGAGGGGGGATGACCCCGGAACTTTCAGCCGGTGGAGCTATCTCAGTCGGAGGCTCGGGAGTTGGAGTGCGAAAAACAGGAGGAGGACTTCGGGACACGTCCCTCACAGCGGGCCCCATGCTCCTTGACCTCGACCTGTCGCGGGGAAGCAGGCCCCCCTCATCAGGCTCCTCGACAGAAGGGGAAGCCTCCAAATTGGTCACTTGGCGGAACTGAGCTCCCGCCGGGACGTCCTCCAGCATCAGTTCTTGCGGAGCTGCAGTCTCCGCTGGAATGATAGCCTCCGTCGGGGCAAAAGTCTCCAAGGGACCTGCGGTGGCGGGACGAATAAAGTCAGGAAGAGTACCTTTAGGACACCAGATGATTTGACGATCGAAGTGTTGGTTCTTCCCAAAGACGTTGTAATATCCCGCCTTGAGAACGCGGGGGATTTCTCCTCGAAGGATGTACTTGATCTCTTGAACCCGCGTTTTTCGATCAGCGGGAATAAATTCCCTGGGAACTAATTTCTTATATCGATTAATTGCACGACGAACACGCTTACCTTCCTCGGCGGTAGTGACCCCGAAGGCTTGGTCAATCTCCTCCCTCCTGGCCTTCTTGGCCCAGACTTGTTCTTCGGTCGGAGGAGCAGCAGATAGAGGAGTGGAAGAAGAAGCGCCTTTCTTCACCAACTTTCGCTTCCGCTTGGAGCCACTCTGGACGGCATCAGTTTCGCCCTGCTTCAGAAGAAGATGAGTCAACAGAGAAGCCTTCTTGGTTGTAAAAGTAAAAGACAAGATGGTTAGAAATATTACCCAGATGACCAAGTCCTTGGAAACAGAGTCAAGGAGCCGGACCCCGATAGTAATCAGGTTCCTCTCCTAGAGCTTATTGGCGTCGAGGGGTATGAAGTTGTCTCCCCAGCGGTAGAGCTGAACCATTTGGAGGGTGTTGAGGTCATCCTCAGTGTAGTCTTGGAGCTTGGGGGCAGGGTCTGCCACGACCTCCCATCGAGGCCAGGGGAAAGAGCTGTGCTGGACGAAGAAGTAGTACTTCTTCCATCCGCTGTTGTCGGACCCCGAGTCACGGATCAGCACCCGATCTTTGTGGAACTTCCAAGTTTCGCTATCCCAGCCGAAACGTGAAAGTTGCTCCTTTGTCCACTTGGGGAGTCGGGGAGAGAAGGAGCAGACCCCAGCTTTGTTGCACTTCATGCCGTAAAAAGTGCGGAACAACAGAAGACTGTACGTCCACTGCTGACGGTGGCATAAGAGTTGGAAGGCATTCCACACGCGGATGGCGTGTGGAGAGAAGGTACAAGGGTGCGTTTTGTAGAAGTTGCACATCTCCACCATGTTTCCGCAGAAGGGGAACCGAATCCCCGCGCTTATTTGTCCAGCGGAGACGAACACTTCCCCTGCCCGAGGAGGCGTAATGATGTGCTTTCTTCTGACAGCAGGCTGAGACTCATATGGGAAGCGAGGCTCCCAATTCGAGGTAATACACCCCTCTCTAAGGGCAGCCTCATACGAAGCCTCGGATATCTCATTGACAGCAAACTCGAAAGTGAAAGGAGCCCTAACCTCAGAACTAGCTTCGTCTAGAACGATTGCAAATGAAAGGATTTGAGAAAAGAAGAACAAACAGCAAGTAAATCATGAAAACTTGGAAGAAAGCCCTTACCAGACATGATCGGTGGTTGAATAAGTGAGGTAAAGGAAGATCGGAAGGGTTGAAGGCCTTGGATCACTTGAACACCAGGAGGAGCTTGGAGAGGAAGCTTCGAATGCAAAGATGGCTGAAATCGAGAGAGTGCAGAAGAAATGAATAATGCCAGGGTTTTGGCTTTTATAAGCAAAAGGGTAACTGAGGGAACTCAATCTTGACCATTGAAGATGGAACGATTCGATCACAATCGTTGAAATTATGGAGACGGTACGGAAGAGACAGCTGGATGGGCTCGATCTGCACCGTTGAAGAGCAAACGACACGATCTTAATCGCCGAGATTAAAGGCACGGAAGGGACGTGCGTGACGTCATGGCTGCTTTTCCAGAAAACAACAGTCACGCCGGTTTAAACGTCGTTTCCTTATCCCTAGGCATTTAATGCTACAGTAACCGAGGAGTCTCCTCGGATTTGGCAACTGCCCATGGGGCCTGGTGGGCCCAAGGTAATCATGAGTAAGAGGCACTATTATACAACAATCACACGCAAGGCAAAAGCCTCCGATGGTGGTAACGGAGGGTATGAAAACAAAAGCCTCCGACGGTGGTATCGGAAGGTACAAAAACAAAAACCTCCGACAACGAGGTCAGAAGAGCTGAATTAAAAGACATGACGAACTAAAAGTCCCCCATGTCTTGGGGACAAATGATGGGTTCCGATGTAATCGTTAGCCCTGTTAACAGCCAATGGACGGCGAGTAGGTCCAGTGGGCTTCGTGAAAAGCCTAGAAGGCCCAGAGGCCCAGCGTGAAGGGTCCCTACTTAAGCAGTCCCGACATAAGAGCTGAACGCTCCCGACAAGAAGCCTCTGAGTAGGCCCCGATATGCCTTAGTAAAGGCCCCGATAATAAAGCCCCGCAGAGGCTGGACCTGTCCCGTAGAGACTGAAGGTCCTGGGTGGTGACCTAGAATGAGATAACTCTGGAGCCCCCTGTTAGGTTATAAAGTCTAGGTCAACGGGTCGTCAATCTAGAATTTATCTCCCACTAATGAAATGTCGGGTTCAGTGTTCCTAGGGCTAGTCGTTCCGATCCATGCCCTTCTGCTCCCTTGGGGTAGTCGTTCTGATATATGTCCTTCTCTTCTCTCCTTCTGACCTCCTTCTGATCTCCTTTCCTTCTCTCCTTCTCACCCCCCGAGGCTTGTACTTCTTACCCCCTGGGGCTTGTCCTTCTGCTCTATGCTCTTCTGCTTCCTTGGCTCTCTTCTCCTTGCCACCCTGCAAGAGGGGCAATACCAGGCACAGAGGGGGGTGGTGCCTGATGAACCCTCTCCGATGCCTAAGTCAGTACGGTTTTAGAGAGATAAAGCTAGAGAGATGTCAGAGCAAAATTATGCAACTTGCCAAGATGATCAAATGAATAATGGAGGTGTGGTATTTATAGGCAACGGTGTCATTAAGGTGGCTTAATGACATCGTTAACCTTTAAACACAGTTAATTAACCTTTAAGTACATAATTAAGACCTTAGGATACGGAGAAGGTTGGCGGAAATAAACCGAGTATGGGAGTCCGAGGATGGTGCCGGGGCCCTTGGGGGGGGGGGGGGGAGGAAAATCCGACCCCCAAGGGTAGGGGTTGGGTGAGGTCACCAACCCCTCCTAGGGGGGATAGGGTTGGCCAACCCTATCCCCCCTAGGGGAGATCGGGTTGGCCGACCCGATCTCTCCTAGGAGAGATCGGGTTGGTGGACCCGATCTCCCCTAGGAGAGATCGGGTTGGTCCACCCGATCTCCCCTAGGGGAGGTCGGGTGTGGCCACCCAACCTCACCTAGGTGAGTATAACTCGGCCGGACGAGCGCTTCGGCCTCGTCCGGGCCGTTGGTGTTCTCGCGAAGTGTTCGGGTTGAAGTTTCGATTTACAATCATTAACGGGATGATAAAAATAAAACGATTCGGAAGTCAACGGGTTCAAATTGGGCGTATATCCATCACATGCCCCCGAGTCAACCAATGGCCTAACCCTTGATTGACTCTAGTTTAGGATGGTATGACACGCGCAATTTGAAACCGGGGTTTTACCTTTCGTCTGAATGCTTGCTTACCCACGGATGCGTGCCTCTGACTCTGCCCCCTGCCTTATGAGATAGAGGAATTGTAAACGTCAGAGTAGCACGGATGTGTGCCTAAGCACGCGTCCGTCTGAGGTGGGAGTAATAAATCTATCCTTGCTACGGGCGTATACTCGAAAAATACACGCTTGCGTGGGGATGCGATACGATTGCGGCTAGGCGATTCATGCTTCAATTTCATGTCGGGATTTGTCTAAGTGGAGAAAAATTTCAATTTTGGTCCGAAATTTTTCTAAGTATGGGATACTAGAAAATATGCCTATAGGATGTTAACTAGGAGTGAACATGGACATATCGTGAACATGAGGATGTGTACTAGCCTACATGCAAGTAGGAACATAAGATTGGAGTGAGTATAGACATGCTGCGATTGTAGTCATGAATGTATGCATAAATATATGGCGGCCATGTGCATGGATGTCTAAATGTTTGAACACATGGGAGTGTGTACGTGAGCATGCATATGAGTGCAAGCATGAACATGTGTGTATGGGTTGTGAGTATAAGCATGAGTGATGACATTGATGTACCTGTAGATGTTAATCATGAATATGAGCATAAGTGCAAAGGTGAGAGCATAGACCTCTCCTTTACCTGAGGGTGGGAACTCTGCCACTCAATGGGACACAACGTTCCGCCTCCCTCGTACTAGCGTGAGCATTGTTCATTAACCTCGACCTTCGGCATGTGTAACATTTTTCCTTCATTCGTTGGAGCGTGTGTATAGCTCTTGACCTTTACCCTGCAATTTGTTCCCCATAAAAGTGAGGGTGAAAATGCTTACAAGCTTTCTTCTTACCGCCGCGAGCGAAGGGGTCTATTGACATGTGTTAAGGGTTGTCCCTTCTTTCGGATGTGTTGGAGCGTTGCTCCATTTGGGGAAACTAAAAGTTCGCCCTCTTCCCTTGGTGTTAAGGTTGCCCCCGTAGTAGGCGTATCTCGCCCCTCCATGAGTAAGGGTCGATCTTTGCGTTGGTTGCTCGAATAGATGACTCACTTTTGGGAAGCTTTCTTCTTCAGACAGGGAGACCTTGAAGATCGTTTTCCAAGGTAATCAGACCAAATCTGACTGTCCTGTGTCTTGGGTGTCCGAGGTGGACTCGTATGAGGCGGGGACTCGTATGACCCCTTGTAGGTTGATTTCATGGAGAAACATATAAGGTGTAGGCAGAGCGTTCCGAACGTACCGTTGAATCGGATGAGAGGGAAGGACCCTCTAGTTCTGCTTATCAGGCCCAGAAATTTTCTAAGTCAGGGAAGGCTGCTAATGCTTCCAGTATGTTCTCATTCCATTCTCTTTTCTTTGTGATATACTTATGATTGTTCTCATGTTGCTTCCTTCTTGTTGTTAGAACGTTCGCCCCTGGTTACCGAATGGGTTCTTGCAGTGGGCGAGAGTTCAAGTCAATCTAAATCCAAGGCGTGGGAACCTGACTCTGAGGTGCGGCTGCCAAGGAGAAGGAAACCGCGAGGGGTTCTCCTTCAAGTGCCCCCTTGTTAACTCCCTCTCGTGATGAGGAGGTAGTGGTTGAAGAGGCGCCCTCTTTGCTTGACAAAGGGAAACAACCTGTGGCTGGCGATGGGGTGATCATAGGTCTTGATGTCTCTTCTCTATCTTCTGCCCCCCAGCCGAGGGGCCGAGTCTCAGGTTCATTTCATCTTCATGTAGATTTGACGACTTTTGAAGGTGTCTTTGGCTTTCCTATGGGTTATGTTATTAACCCCTGCGTTGAAGATTTTTCTTTTGGTGATGGGTGTGATCATCGCCTTTCGTTGAGGTTCCTTTCTCTTGTCATGGTTCTGATTAAGATAGCAAATTCTTGGTTGGGAGTTTGGTGGAGACTGTTCTTGAGTTATCCTCTACTAGTATCGTAGTTGTGATCGTTGTGGGGATCGTTTTGTTATATGCCCCCAATAGTGCTTGTCGTGATTCTTTACTTTATTGTTGATTTCATGAGATATGGAGGTTGTCTTCATGATGAGGATGTCTCATCCAGTGGATTGAAATATAAGTGCCTAACTTTGATGAGCGTATGAAGGGAGTTGTTTTTCCCTTTTTCTTGAACTTCCTCCTAGGGCTAGGCGTAGCCGTTTGATGTTCGTGGTCGGGATGGTGTTTAACAATGCATATCTTTGACAAATGTTTTATGATGTGCTACCATGATAATCACTTCGAGGCATGTGGACATGATAGCCACTTCATGATGTGTGGGAGTGATAGCCCTTTTGTAGTGTGTGGACATGATAGCCACTTCATGGTACGTGGACATGATAGTCACTTCAAGATATGTGGGAGAGATCGGGTCGGCCAACCCGATCTCCCCTAGGGGGGATAGGGTTAGCCAACCCCATCCCCCCTAGGAGGGGTTGGGTGGCCTCACCCAACCCCTACCCTCGGGGGCCGGATTTTCCTCCCCCCAAGGGCCCCGGCATCATTTTTGGACTCCCATACTCGGTTTATTCCGCCTACCTTCTCCGTATCCTAAGGTCTTAATTATGTGTTTAAAGGTTAATTAACTGTGTTTAAGGGTTAACAATGTCATTAAGCCACCTTAATGACACCGTTGCCTATAAATACCCCACCTCCACTATTCATTTGGATCTTCTTGGCAAGTTGGATAATTTTGCTCTGACATCTCTCTAGCTTTATCTCTCTAAAACCCGTACTGACTTAGGCATCGGAGAGGGTTCATCAGGCACCACCCCCCCTCTGTGCCTGGTACTGCCCCTTCTGCAGGGCGAAAGGAGAAGAGAAGCTAAGGACGGAAGGACGCAAGCTAGGACAACACAACCCGAAATCACCCGATCCACAACATCTCCAGTGAGGAACGAGACTTGAGTCGACCGCCCGTTGACCCTAGACTCGGAACCTAACACTTGAGAGATCGGGTCGGCCAACCCGATCTCCCCTAGGGGGGATAGGGTTGGCCAACCCTATCCCCCTAGGAGGGGTTGGGTGACCTCACCCAACCCCTACCCTTGGGGGTCGGATTTTCCTCCCCCCCCCCAAGGGCCCCGGCACCATCCTCGGACTCCCATACTCGGTTTATTTCCGCCAACCTTCTCCGTATCCTAAGGTCTTAATTATGTACTTAAAGGTTAATTAACTGTGTTTAAAGGTTAACGATGTCATTAAGCCACCTTAATGACACCGTTGCCTATAAATACCACACCTCCATTATTCATTTGATCATCTTGGCAAGTTGCATAATTTTGCTCTGACATCTCTCTAGCTTTATCTCTCT
The DNA here is from genome assembly GCA_036873135.1 of Clarkia xantiana subsp. parviflora. Lineage (NCBI taxonomy): Eukaryota > Viridiplantae > Streptophyta > Magnoliopsida > Myrtales > Onagraceae > Clarkia > Clarkia xantiana. The sequence continues at coordinate 19,654,132 of JAPTYO010000001.1, forward strand.
AAAACCGTACTGACTTAGGCATCGGAGAGGGTTCATCAGGCACCACCCCCCCTCTGTGCCTGGTATTGCCCCTCTTGCAGGGTGGCAAGGAGAAGAGAGCCAAGGAAGCAGAAGAGCATAGAGCAGAAGGACAAGCCCCAGGGGGTAAGAAGTACAAGCCTCAGGGGGTGAGAAGGAGAGAAGGAAAGGAGATCAGAAGGAGGTCAGAAGGAGAGAAGAGAAGGACATATATCAGAACGACTACCCCAAGGGAGCAGAAGGGCATGGATCGGAACGACTAGCCCTAGGAACACTGAACCCGACATTTCATTAGTGGGAGATAAATTCTAGATTGACGACCCGTTGACCTAGACTTTATAACCTAACACCCCCGACAGGAGTCGTGGCTTGTGATCAGAGGATAAAGACCGAGAAACCCACATACTAGATAGAGTAGTGGAAGACGGTTAGAGATAAAGATAAGTCCCCCGAGATACGCAGGGCGTGCCCGAGACACGCGGAGTACGGGTAAGATACGCGGAGCGTGGGGCGAAATCTACGGAATCCCTAACGAGATATACGGAATCGTGGCGAGATACACGGAATCATGGGCAAAACGGCCAATCATGGCCACAGGTAACTGAGTAACTTCCCCTCCTATATAAAGGAGGAAGTTACCTCAGAAAAAGGCTAATCATCTAATACGAACTTAGAACTTCTGCTTACCACCCATTGATCACATACTCATTTAAGCATCGGAGAGGGATTCTGGGTCACCACCCAGGTCATCCCCTTTTGCAGGTTTACGCGGAGCCCAGGAGTCTAGAGCATTCCGTCAAGGACGTAACGGAGCTTCGCCCGTGATCCAACACCTATGAATTACAAAATAATAAGTAACAACTACAAATTCAAAAGTAAATAAAATAATAATAATAACACAAATCTTGCGATTTATGTAACAATATATTTTTTTTATTAATAAATATAAACAAAAATTATACTTATGATTTAATTTTAAATATTATTGCAACGGAGAGCATTGAATAATAATGGATAGGTAAGGATTAAATCAAATAACAGAAAAAAAATTGAAGTTAATATAATCTGGGATTTCATTTTATGGTTAAAAAAAATATATTTAGGATGTTAAAATTGCCGTTGGTTTTAACGGCTAGTGTATCATCTATATAAAGCCAAAAAATCTGATGGAAAGAGAAACTATTAAAATAATAAAACCCCAGAGAGAGAAATTGACTTCAGAAAATTAAATAATAAAAAAAAAACAAAAAGTGGAATAAAAAGGCTGACACATGGCGGCTTCTAAGTGGTGCGGTGTAAAGACCGCACCCGCCTAAGAATTTCCCCCAATTGGCCACATTGACAAACATTCTAGCCCCTATTGTGTTCTTAACCCATTATTATTTCCACGCAATTTTGTCATAAGTAAGCTTTTACACAAATTACATGGCCGACAAACATATTCACATAAATCAACTTGGTAGGGGGAACAAGATGTATGTATATATAAATTTACGTCCCCTTATGTATTTTCTTATTATAAATGTACTAAGTCATTCATAATGTTATTACTTATAAATGGATGGTTTAAAAGCATCCGCAATAATTTTAGGGTTAAGTCTCTAAATGGTCCTCAAACTATGTGTAAATGTCCGATTTTATTCTCGGACTTCAGTTAAATTTGAACTTATACCCGAAGTCAAACAAAAAATTCGATTATACCCTTACGTTTAAAATTGGCAGATCTATTAACTCCGTTAATTTCTCTGCATTAATCACTATTTTACCCTTAAACCTAAACTAGTAATAATAGTAATACTAATAAGTAATAATATAATAATAATAATACTTAACCCTTAATTCAATCGAACACAATTAATCATGTTTACAAAAAAAAAAAAAAAAAAAAAAAAAAACAGAGACCTTTATTATCTATTGATCTTCTCTTCTTCACACCGGTGTTTTCTTGTCCTCGATCGTTACTGCTGTTGCCACACCACTTCGTCCTCACTCTAATTTGTAGTTGAGATTTTGTCAATTGAACATTAAATTCATTTTTCATTAATTCAATTAATTGCAGCACCATCAATTTTTATTGTGATATCTATTGAACTCAACATAAATTGAGGAGCATATCATCAAAATTCATTTTTCATTATCTATTGTTACACGTGGAGGAGGTTTGAACCAACTTCTTGCTATATCGTTTATTCAAGTGTTGCTTGCAAAGCTGGAATACTCCTTGCAAAGTCTTCTGTTCCGCAGCCCGGTGATGTCTACACAGATTATTCTACTTTGCATCACTTTATTATGTGTTCCGCTTTTACTTGTAACCCTATTTTATTTCCTGTTTTGTCGGACATTAGGTTTATTTTGGGTACTTTTAATAGTACTTCCTTTATGTTTGTTCGTCGTCAGTTCGTTAGGGTTGCCCATAATGTTGTTCGGGAGGCGGCCCGGTTGAATGTTACTAGTAGTTGGTCTGGTTTGGACATCCCCTCGTGGGCTCTAAATGCAGCTAGGTTGTAATCTTTGCTTCTATTAGTATCTTTGCAAAAAAAAAAAAAAAAAAAAAAAAAACAGATAGGAAACCATACCTGCAATTTTCAGGTATGAGAAAAATAAATCATAACTATTAGCCGAAGCATATCAATCAAAAAGACCACACAGTTAAATCTTTTATAATATTGAGAAAAAGAAACATGATACATAGAAAAAAAAAAAAAAAGAAAATCGAACCAGGTATCTGAACCCTGACCTGTCAGCGTGGTGAGAAGAAAATTTATTATCCTCACAACAATATAAGATTGTATAGGTACAATAGATCCGAATTAAGCAACAAAGTGACGTGGCTCTATAAATCAAAGTCAAGCAGCTTAGATCTCAAAAATGGCTGCATAAACATACAATTGAGATCAGTGCAGCCAATAAAAAATGTTGCAGCACTTCACAGTCAAAGATAACAAAAGGATGGAAAATTTCGAAAGGATATGCTTAACAAAAAATTTTTGTTGAATTGAGAGCGACCATGAACAACTTCAAATATGGTGGAAGAGATTCATTGACTGTATACGTAAAAAATTATGTGGTTGTCCTTATATCGTCAAACCCTTCTTTTGACACCGTCATATATATATATATATACTCTAGATTATCTATTTTCTTCCTCTTCTTCCCTGCAACCTTCTGTCTAGAAGCTTCCTCTACTTTCTAAGAATCCTTGTCTGCCCCCATGCTTCCTAGAATTATAAGCCGCCAATTCATCTCTAAACTTATTTTCATCATATGCTCCATCAACTAATAAGGCGCCAACAAAGTGAAATACTTGAACATGTTAAGAGTTAAATAAAAGGTTAACATGTCTTTTGGTCCATGATGTTTGACAACTTTTAGGTTTTAGTTAATGATGTTTTTTTTTACCTAGTTTTGGTACCATATATTTGCAGATTTTTTCTAGTTTTGGTCTAACCGTTACATTCCGTCCATTTTTTGACATGTACAAGTCACGTGATCCACCATAAACTTTCAATTTTGTTCAATTTAGTCCCTCTAATAATTTCCTAACCTTTTTTTGGTTCAATTTAGTCCCGAAGTTTCAAAAATTCAATTGGACCTATTGTCCAATTGGTTTCAATTTTGAAACTTCGGAACTAAATTGAACAAAAAAAATAGTTAAGAAAGTATTAGAGGGACTAAATTTAAAGTTTAGAGTGGATCACGTGACTTGAACATGTCAAAATATGGACGGAATGTAACGGTTAGACCAAAACTAGAAAAAATCTGCAAACATATGGTACCAAAACTAGGTAAAAAAAATATCATTGACCAAAATCCAAAAGTTGTCAAACATCATGGATTAAAAGACCTGTTATCCCTTAATTAAATGGAGATTCTACCACTACGAAAATATAGATTCAACAACTTTAGCAGTTTCAGAAAATTTACAGCAGTTAATGTGAAGGTATGCTCAACAGTGTCCAAAAAATCAAAGAGTGAACTCAAAGGTCTGCTTGCTAATGAGAAGTTGACATCGCATGTTCAACCATCGGTCAACACTTAAAGCAACGCTTGTGCCTTAAGGGCACGTTTGTTTGCCGGTATTGGGATATCCTAATACCGGTATTAGCTAATACCGTGTTTGTGTTGACTTGGTATTGGTATTAGCTAATACTCAATTATAGAAGAAATTTGGTATTAATTAATACCATCTAAAAGTAAAGCATTAGCTAATACCAATCTCATAATTACCAATTTACCCTTGTAATATATGGCAAACTCTCACAGTTTACATCGTAACTTCGGGCCGGACCCCGTTTACATCGAAACTTCGGAACGTGTCAGGTCGGGCCGAGTCATGTTCGGGCCGGGCTAAGCAATTCAGGTTGTTCGGGTCAGGTTGCTTTATGTCGCTTTGGTTTAGTTCGGACTGGCCCGACTAGAACGGGCCGGGTTGGGCTAATCACTTTTTCAATTGTTTTGTACTACTTTCTTTATATACATATTACGTATTTATACATTAACAAAAACAATTTTTACCATTTATACATAAATTTGATTTTTTTTAAGAAAAATATTATTTTAAATAATTGAAGTTACTTTTTTTGTTAAATTAATCATATGTAAAATATATATTCATTGAAAATGGAAGTAAGGGTATTTAGGTCTTTTAGGCATTGTATTAGGATATCCTAATACAAAGTTCATTCAAACATTATATTAGGATATCTTAATACATGGCTCAATCAAACATTGTATTAGCTAAGCATGTATTAGCTAATACCGGTATTAGGATATCGCAATATCGGCAAACAAACGTGCCCTAAAGCATCTGTTCAAACCCTATCAATCTATTCCATGGTTTGGTACTGATTAAAAAGGCACACTTATTATGATTTTGATTTAACGAATTACATGAATGAATTGAGGGACAAAATCAAGACAGGAAGGAATTCAAGTGCCAAAGTTAAAATGGCACCAAGAACAAAAATCAACAGAAAGGCAGTGATTATCTTGGCAATGTAGAGGAAACTGATGGGTTTGTTCACCACCTTCACCACACCTGGGCCCTCATCAGCCTTCTGCAAAAACATCACCATTTTATCAATCAACTCTGCAGATTTTATCATACATACCCCAATCTGTCTTTGGCATTCATTCAATAAGATCAACATTTATTAGACAGTACCATTTATTGTGAAGGTAAAAGTCTACTACACAAATACTGAATACTAAATCATCATCATACTATATTATTTTCCCACAAAAAAATTGTATAGAACGAAGCAATCTTTTTTCCTATATATATATATATATCTAGTTTGATACGTAATCTAGCTAAATCGAATTAACTTGCCGTTTCAAAAATCACTTACCATGTTGCTGGGAACTCGACTCGGTTGAAATTCCTCTCCTTTTCCATGGCTACCTGCAATCAGATGCGGAAACCGATTTTAGAAAGAAATTAACCAGATTGAAAGATTCATCTCAATTCGATCCACAATTTCAACCCTTGCTACCTGATAAATCAACTTCAGTGACAGTCTGCAACTTCCAGCCAGCACCATAATCCACGAGAAGAGAGTTAGGGCCGAAATTTACGGGTTCTTCTCCTTCTTTGGCGGCTTCGATGTAGACAGCTACAGGTGTGGCCCTCCTATCTCCGAGCTTCCTATTGATTAACGACACCGCGAATCCTGACTCTGTACCCGCTGCAAATCTCCTCGACTTTTCGGAGGTCTTGCAAATCACCTCCACGAACTGCCTTTCCAGACACATATATGAATCAAATTCGGTCCAATGCTCGATGGTCTGAAATAGGGGATGGAGAGAGAGAGAGAGAGCGAATCTTACAGGAGGAGGGAGTTTGTGAGGAAGATCGTCTTTGGATACATGTTCTTCGTCTTCCGCCATTGTATTTGGAGAGGGAGAGAGTTCACAATTTTAGTTGGAGAGGGAGAGATGAGTAGCGTTGGTAGAGCAGATGCCTTTTGCCACTGCGGTCAACTACGGGTGATAATAATATCTCTTGGGCTTTTGGGTTCGTCATAGTCGGCAACACGATTACTCCTTTTAGGGGGGGTGTTTGTATGTGACTTTACTCGTAATGTAAAATTACTTTTAGGGCACGTTTGATTGCCGGTATTGCGATATCCTAATACCGGTATTAGCTAATACCGTGTTTGTGTCAACTTAGTATTGGTATTAGCTAATATTTGGTATTAGCTAATACTCAATTATAGAAGGAATTCGGTATTAATTAATACCATCTAAAAGTAAAGCATTAGCTAATACCAATCTCCTAATTACCAATTTACCCTTGTAATATATGGCAAACTCTCACTGTTTACATCTTAGCTTCGGGCTGGACCCCGTTTACATCGAAACTTCGGACACGGGTCGGGCCGAGTCATGTTCGGGCTGGGCGGGCAGGGCTGGGCGGTTCGGGCCGGGCTGGGTGATTCGGGCTGGGCTGGTCAGTTCGGGCCGTGCTGTGTGATTCGGGCTGGGCTGGTCAGTTCGGGCCGGGCTGGGTGGTTCGGGCCAGGCAGGTCAATTCGGGTCGGGCTGTGCGGTTCGGGCCGGGCTGAGCAATTCGGGCTGTTCGGGTTGCTTTATGTTGCTTTGGTTAGTTCGGGCTAGGCCCGGCTAGAACGGGCCGGGTCGGGCTAATCACTTTTTTCAATTGTTTTGTACTATTTTCTTTATATATATATATACATATTTATACATTAGCAAAAATAGTTTTTACTATTTATACATAAATTTGATTTTTTTTAATGAAAAATATTATTTTAAATAATTGAAGTTACTTTTTTTTGTTAAATTTTATCTTTGTTAAATTTTATCTTTGTTAAATTAATCATATGTAAAATATATCTTCATTGAAAAAGCAAGTAAGGGTATTTAGGTCTTTTAGTCATTGTATTAGAATATCCTAATACAAAGTTCATTCAAACATTATATTAGGATATCCTAATACATGGCTCAATCAAATATTGTATTAGCTAAGCATGTATTAGCTAAGCATGTATTAGCTAATACCGGTATTAGGATATCGCAATACCGGCAATCAAACGTGCCCTTAATGTTTTGACTCAACGGATGATGGTTTTGTAATCAACAACATAATACACAATTTAATGTTTAGTGATGGCAACGAGGGCGAGTATCGCCTGTCTCGTGTCGACACGCACATATCACGGGGCGGGTCTTTTAAGTAAAAAAAGATCTTCGGGTCAATCCGCAGGGCTCCGCTCCAGCCCCGCGTTTTCAAGTCAGTTTCTCGTTGAAAAGCTAAGAAACCAGATAAAAACAAAAAAAGAGATGTGATAAGAACAACCGTGGTTTACAGGCTTGCAAAAATACACCAGACCAGACAAACTCCTAGTAAACTAGACAATTTGGGTTCGATCAAGAAAAGCTAGTAAATTACTTTTATTAGTGCTGCATGTGGCTTCTTCCGTCAAATTTGATGGATGCAGTGGCGGCACTAGACCATTGGGTAGCGCAGATGCAGCAGGCGGATAGCAGTTGGGACATGGGAGAGATGAAGTGAGGCGCGACTCCATCTCCGATTCGCGGCGCTGAACCGTGGAGTGAGTCTGGAGAGAACGAGAGGTGAAGTGTCTGATGTCTCTCTCCATCGTTTCATTTTTTAGTCTGAGTCTGATTCTTGAAGAGAAATAAGAAGAGCGGCGACTACATCAAGGTTTGGTTTCATTAACCTTAGAATTAGGTGAGTACTATTAATTAGTATTAAATACTACAATTTACTCATTATTTTAATATATACTATAATATAAAACAATTTAATATATATATGCTACGGGGTGGTTTTACGGGGCTCCGCGACCCTTGACCCGCCCCGCCCTACTCTGTGAGTAAGTAGACCCGAACCCGTCCCGCGAGGCCCGGATCGGCGGATCGGTGGGTCAAAACGGGCTGGGGCTTCGCGTGTCGGTGGGTACCCGCGACCCGTTGCCACCCCTAGTAAAGTTAGATTACAATGTATGGTTGTGCTGTAATTGTTAGGATCGGTTTCTCTCAACACTCACAATAGGATCGATATAGAAAACAGTAGAGACACAAGATTTAACGTGGTTCGGTCAACGAGGCCTACGTCCACGGGCAAAGGAGGAGCACCACTCACTAGCAAAATCAACACTGGAGGGTTACAAAACGAGACCACATAGAGCACTCACTATCACAATACATGTAGAGACCTATTACACAACGCTCTAAACACACTCGCCTAAACCTAATCCCACGCACAAGCTAACAAGCCACACTCTGTTGATTACTTAGAAGACTCCTCACACACGCATATAGCTCTCTCACGGCTCCTCTGTGCTTTTCTTGAAGACTCCTTACACGGCAGCCCTTTTTAACTAAGCCCTAACATATATATATATATATATATAGGAAACCATGGCTCACCGCCTCTATCTATATATATATATATATATCTCCACCGCCACATTATATATATATAATAATCATTTAAACACTAATATATACCCTAATGGGCTTAATTTACTCTAATTCAAGACAACCCAACAAATCTCCATCTTTGCCTCTAATTTTTCAAAGCTCCACCTTGACTTGCATGCTCCATGGTTTGCTACCTCCTTTGCCAAGGCCCCCGACGAGCCTAATCCGATCTCCGCGAGATCCTAACCGAGCTCAAACGCCGGTCTCAGCTTTCGCTACACTGAGGCAACATGCCTCCAAGTCTTCAAACTTGACCAGTCTTCTGTCCCTGTCCCGAACTAACCGATCTGGATTAGTAACAACATGCTCTTTCTGACCAGAAGAGCAACCAACCTCCAACTCCGCATTCTTCAAGACACTTTGTCTTCTCATATCATCAACTGTCAACAACAGGTAGTGTAACGAAGGTGAATACCTCTCTGTAGGTCTAGTAGTCATGGATGATCTCCTCAACACCTGCCCAGGTGTTACTGGATCTACCTTTGACTTGATCTCTGGCCTTGGGGTCTTCGCGAAACTGAATCGTTTCTTCTTCCCCGTAACACAACTTTCACAGAGTCCCTTGTCAACATACTTCGGGCCCTCTAAAGCTCCTTTCTTCACCAGCATCTTCATTCCTTTAACACTCATATGTCTGGATGCACTTTTTTTTAATAGCAGCCGTGTTTACACACCCTTCAGTGGTGTACAAAGTTCCAGATTTAAGGCCCCGTGCTACAACCATAACACCCTTCTTGATATTCCACGAACCATTCCCAAATTCTGCTGCATAACCTATGCGATCCAACTGACCAACCGAGATCAGATTCTTCTTGAGACCAGGAATGTACCTGACATCTTCCAATGTCCACTGATTTCCTGCTGGACTGTGAATGCAGATATTCCCCTTTCCTTCGATCTCCAACACCTTGTTTTCAGCAAGATACACCTTTCCAAACTTTCTTGACTTGAAATTTCGGACAACTTCTTGCTCGGAGACGAATGAAACGACGCTCCAGAATCCACAATCCAGGAATCAAGTGAGCTTTCCACACTGAGGGTTAACACTTCCCCAATTTCTTCTGCTGAGTTCACAAAATCACTATCATAGCCAGGTTTGTGATTCTTCTTGTTTGACTTCGGACAATCAGATCGATATTGGCCTCTTTCACCACAATTCCGACATGACCCTTGTGGTATTCCTCTGTTTCCTGATTTTGAGCGTCCATGTTGATTAGAACCCTCTGATTTACTCCTCCCCCTTCTGTCAACATTGAGAGCACTTCCTGATGACTCACCAATTTCTTTTTTGCGAATGCTTTAGCTAAGAACAACGTCTCGGATTTCATCAAACTTCAGCTTCTCAGATCCACGGGAACTACCAACTGCGGAAACAATAGTATCCCACGACTCGGGCAGAGATGACAGCAAAATCAAAGCTTTAACCTCAACCTCAAAATTTATCTCAATAGAACTCAGTTGCGAAACAATCATATTAAAGGCAGTAATATGTTCAGCAACAGAACCACCTTCAACCATCTGTAAATTGAACAATCTACGCATCAGATATACCTTGTTCATCGCCGATGGTTTCTCATACATGTTCGCCAACGCCTTCAGCACGCCCGCCGTCGATGTTTCCTTAACGATGTTGAACGCAACGTTCCTGGACAAGCACAACCGGATCAGCCCCAGAGTTTGTCGATCCTTGAGCTTCCACTGTTGCTCCGTCATGGATTCCGGATTCTCCCCAGACAAGGGTTCGTACAGATTCTTCTGGTACAAATAATCTTCAATCTGCATCTTCCAGAAACCAAAATCGTTTCCATCGAACTTCTCTATTCCAGCTTTCGACAACTCCATCTTCAGTGATCGTGTGAAATCTCCTTAGCTCTGATACCAGTTGTTAGGATTGATTCTCTCAACACTCACAAACGGATTAAAATAAAGCAATAAAGAACACAAGATTTAATGTGGTTCTGTCAACACGACCTACGTCCACGGGCAAAGGAAGAGCACCACTTCACTAGCAAAATCAACACTGGAAGGTTAAAAGACGAGACCACATAGAGCACTCACTCTCACAATACATGTAGAGATCTGTTACTCAACACTCTAAACACACTCGCCTATACCTAAACCCACACACAAGCTAACATGCCACACTCTGTTGATTACTTAGAAGACTTTTCACGCACGCATATAGCTCTCTCACGACTCCTCTGTGCTTTTCTTGAAGACTTACACGGTGTTGGGATCAAAATGACGTGGCCTTGGAACTTTGAGTAGTGGACTTCTAAGTCTCGCCGGGAGCTAGCTCACTCAGGTATCTTTATTGGTCGCGTTGACACTTAGTTTCCTTTGGTGGCTTTGTGCTAGGCGAGGACCTGAAAAGAGGGGGGGATGGCCCCTGATTCCACTCTGAAGCTTAAGTCAGTAATGGATATCGAGAGAATAATATAGAGTAATTGATAGATCCTAGAACTTAAATAATGAAAGTGAGCCCCTATTTATAGGGAAAATGTTACCGACTTCGTGGGGCGGTTATCCTCTGGGGAGGGTTTTGTACAGAGTCGGCTTAAGTAGGTGACAAGCAGGTCGGCAGCTCATCCTTCCTTAATCAAGAAGGTTTATTCCTTCAACAGTATAAGCAGGTCGCCACCTGTACCTTTCCTTAGGAGGAAGGTTTACTTCTAGGGCGGTGGAAGCAGGTCGCCACCTGTACCTTTCCTTAGGAGGAAGGTTTACTTCTAGGGCGGTAGAAGCAGGTCGCCAGCTCATCCTTCCTTAGTCAAGAAGGTTTCTTCCTTCAACAGTAGAAACATGTCGCCACCTGTACCTTTCCTTAAGAGGAAGGTTTTACTTCTGAGAGAGATTTTAATAGTCGACTCGACTTACTCTTTAAAAAGAGCTCTGGTAGCTTGGTCGCTTCTATCTTTATCAATCATGTTCTGAAAGTCGACTTCCACAAAAGATGATAGTCGACCTTTTACCTTTGTTTCACCATTACAAACAAGGTTGGTCATCGATTCGTCAATCTCGCCAATAGACGTACTTGGCTCTAGTATGTGTCGTTTAATCGTAACCCAACACTTGCCCCCGAGACTTAAGTCGTCAACTTCATTTATGAAGAGGAGGTCTTGAGTCGAGTATAATTCTTGAACATGTTCGAGCGAGATTCTGTCTCTATTAGTTCACTTAACCTTGGTTGGATAGGCTATAAGAGGATAACTTTAGTCGAGGCGAGATGCTAGTTCCTATGGCTTTCCTGACCGTTGGTCTGGGAGAAGCTGAAGAGTCACCTCGATAAGCTCTTGACAGGTGCAAGGCAACGGTCATGTTGTCAGGGAATGACCCAATGAATGCCTGACCTCGGGAAAACTTCCTTGGGAAGTTTAAGCGGTTAATACTTCTTAGTATAAATACCACCATTTACTCTTCACTTTTTACTTCCTGCTCTCGTTTTTAGTCATCCTGGCAAATCAATACAGTGCTTTCTTCATTAACCCTAGCTCGCCTCGTCCCTGCGCTCATGAAGAGAGAATTCTTGTTGGAATCGCCACTGCTGGTCCTTCCGATCCGATTCGAGAAGCTTCTTTCCTTCGATCCCTTTCTCAGACTCCCATGGCTGCTCAATTTCAACAAGATAGGCCGCGAGGGTTCATCCCTTCTTTTCCTGAGTCTCCGAAAGAAAATAAGTTGTCTGGCGCTGCTTTCGTAAAAGCCGTGACCCTATGTAATCTGAGCGATCATGAAGGTCCTCGTCATGCTGGTCCACCTGGACAAGGATATAGGGCTAGGGATGGGGAGGTCCCAGTATATGAGGGCCAGATTGAGGCGGGGCTCCGATTTCCTTTTTGTATAGAGTTGGATGAACTCTGTGAGTATTATGGGATACATCCTTGCCAGCTCACAGTCAATGCTATCTGCTTCTGGGTTGGTTTTCGGTGTTTGGGCGACGTCTATAGTTGGACGTAAACCCTTCAAGTCTGTAGATGCTTCTATCAATTGTTGAGAAGCAAGTCGTTGATATTTGGTTTCAAAGGTCGATGGCCCTCAGATGACCAACTTTCTTGGAAATCAGCCAAGGAACTGGTGGTTGGGCTTAAGTCTTATAATGAAAATTGGAAGCACTATTACTTTTTCTGTCGAGAAGGCGTCACTTGACCCATATCCCCTCCCCTTGGTGCTGATGGTCTCCCCACTCTCCGTGGATTAACTCCTGAGGAAATCGCCATGGTCGGCCAGATTCACACCGTCGTAACCTCGAAAGAGTTTGAACCTTGGAAATCTGTTGAAGATACAACAGAAGAGGCTCTTATTAGATCCTCAATTCGTCTTCGCACTGAAGATCCTCCTCTTAATTGGGTAACTTCTTTTTCATAGTAGCTTTTTAAATTCTCTTCTGGTTTCATGTAGGTCTCTTTAAGAAGATTTTTTATGCTCGTGGTCAGGCGGCAACATGAGTGCCCTTGGAGGATTCTGGGGTGACCAGCTTTGAGGTCGCCTCTGAACAACCCTCGATGGCGGGAGCTATCACTGAGGTTACCCCCAATTCTGAGAAGGCGGAATCTGCGGAGGACGTCGTGAAGACTCCTCGCGTGAGGAGCAAGAGGACTACCCACAAAGGTATTCCCAAGCCTAACAAAAGGGCACATGTGATCGACGCCACTCCTATCTTAGAGTTCCAGGAGATGGCTTCCTTGGACGCTCCTGCCGTTTCTGACTCCCCTACTCCCAAAGGTAGAAATTTTTCCATTCTCGATTTCATCTTTGTTCGGATTTCCTTACTTTTTTTTTTCTAACTTCTTTTCCTCTTGTAGAAGTCGCCCCAGAGGAAGGGGGTCGTGGTGAGGCTTCTAGCCCCCAAGCCTTGACTTGCTTGAAGTTTGAAGGTCCTCCTTTTTCTTGGAAGATGCTTCATACTGCCCCCGAGTCATCCTTGGGTGTCTTCAACTGGGATCCCTTGGTTTCTTTAAAGGGCTATCAGTTGAAGGAGGGACAGTCCATCGCCAATAGGGAGTTAGCCCTCCATCTTATAAATGGCTTCATTCCTCCTCAAGACCGCCCTCGCATTCCTGTGGAATGTGCTGATGAGACTGCTCGCATGTTTCTACATCGGCAGGCCCAGGTAAAGAATTTTATCCTTCTCATAATCTCGATTTCTCTAAAATCGCTTCCGTACTTATCTTGCTATGCTTTCAGGCCACCCACGATTTTTTACAAGTCGGTCAGCTGCTCATCGACTTGGGTGAAAAAGTTTCCTCTTTAAAGGGGAAGCTCGCCTTGGTGGAGTCGGAGGCAGAAGAGGTGCAACGCCTCCGAGGAGAAAATACCCGCCTGGAAGAGGAACTTCGTCGTCTGAAGGAGGACTTCGCCATTATGGCCATTATCTTTCTGGAGGACACTGTAAAGGCCTCTGCTAATATGATCGAGGAAGTCGCCTCTCCGAAGGACACAGTGAGGGCCTCCATGACTTTTGGAGCATTGATGGATGATGCTCGCCGCACCTCCGCCACTTTCTTTAGGGTTTTTCGTGCCAAGGTGGCTTTTCATCAAGAGGAGATCGCTTTGTTGAGAGTGGAGATAGAGGAGCATAAGAAGTCTACCCCCGAGATCATTGCTGACTATAAGGCTAGCGCTGATTTTCACATCGACGTCGCCATGGCCAGTGGGCAGATGCTTCTTTCCAGCTTTGCCTCTGTGGTGGCGGATATCAGGGCCATGGATCCTAGTTTTGATTTCTCGAAGGTGGGGATCCTTCGAGATTACTTATTGGAGGAGGCTAGGAGTAGGAAAGACTCTGTATAGATTTACTTTTTCTTTTCCCATCCCTCTGTAATCCCGACTTGATGTAATCAGTATCTATTAATGACAGAAGGGAGCCTTCTTTTTGGCAATTCTCGTGCATTCATCCTTATTTCCAATCATTCTTGTGATAAATTTACCCAAATTCACCTTCTCAAGAATAAGGCTCTTAATCGATTTTCTAGGGCGAAACGCTTAAACTCTATATAATCGATAACTAATATTTAAGGAGGATTTTATCCTTAGAAAATCAAACCCGTCTTCTAAGTCATCGATCCCTCTGAGTGAGTTGGTTGATATAATATTCTGGATGATCGATATATGAATTTAAGAAGATCAACTTATAATACTTCTTCAAGTAGTCGACCGATCTGAGTTATTTAGTTTATATCAGATCTTTGATGGTCGACTCTTGATTCAGCAGTAGTTCTCCAATACTTAACCTCTTTCGAGTAGTCGACCGATCTGAGTGATTTAGTTGATATCAGATCTTTGATGGTCCCTCTCGATTCAGAAAAAACTCTTCAATACTTAACCTCTTTTGAGTAGTCGAACGATCTGAGTGATTTAGTAGATATCAGATCTTTGATGGTCGCTCTCGATTTGGAAAAAGCTCTTAAATACTTAACCTCTTTCGAGTAGTCGACCGATCTGAGTGATTTAGTAGATATCAGATCTTTGATGGTCGCTCTCGATTTGGAAAAAGCTCTTAAATACTTAACATCTTTCGAGTAGTCGACCGATCTGAGTGATTTAGTAGATATCAGATCTTTGGTGGTCGCTCTCGATTCAGAAAAAGCTCTTCAATAGTTAACCTCTTTCGAGTAGTCGACCGATCTGAGTGATTTAGATGATATCAGATCTTTGATGGTCGCTCTCGATTTGGAAAAAGCTCTTCAATACTTAACCTCTTTCGAGTAGTCGACCGATCTGAGTGATTTAGTTGATATCAGATCTTTGATGGTCCCTCTCGATTCGGAAAAAGCTCTTCAATACTTAACCTCTTTTGAGTAGTCGACCGATCTGAGTGATTTAGTAGATATCAGATCTTTGATGGTCACTCTCGATTTGGAAAAAGCTCTTCAATACTTAACCTCTTTCGAGTAGTCGACCGATCTGAGTGATTTAGTAGATATCAGATCTTTGATGGTCACTCTCGATTTGGAAAAAGCTCTTAAATACTTAACCTCTTTCGAGTAGTCGACCGATCTGAGTGATTTAGTAGATATCAGATCTTTGGTGGTCGCTCTCGATTCAGAAAAAGCTCTTCAATACTTAACCTCTTTCGAGTAGTCGACCGATCTGAGTGATTTAGATGATATCAGATCTTTGATGGTCGCTCTCGATTTGGAAAAAGCTCTTCAATACTTAACCTCTTTCGAGTAGTCGACCGATTTGAGTGATTTAGTAGATATCAGATCTTTGGTGGTCGCTCTCGATTCGGAAAAAACTCTTCAATACTTAACCTCTTTCGAGTAGTCGACCGATCTGAGTGATTTAGATGATATCAGATCTTTGATGGCCGCTCTCGATTAGGAAAAAGCTCTTCAATACTTCACCTCTTTCGAGTAGTCGACCGATCTGACTGATTTAGTAGATATCAGATCTTTGATGGTCGCTCTCGATTCGGAAAAATATCTTCCTCGATGCCACCTCTTCCTCGACCAATTCTGAGTGATTTTGATGATATCAAATTGTTGATAGTCGATTTATGAGTATTTTGACGGAAGAACTTGGAATTCTTGAAACGAAAGAGGCCTTAAGAGGCTTTATATTTATTTATCCTTCTTGAGTTTCTCACAAAAAGCATCATAAGACAAACATTAGCCTTAAAAGATAAACAAAATTGCTTTCTTAATTAGACGCAGTTTCTATGACTTCTCTTTGATTGCGACGCCGCATTGAGCTGACGTAGCATCGCCGGGATGCGGTTTGATCTCCTCTTACTTCCCATATCCCTTGTAGTGTCGGAAACTTCATTACTTGATGAATAGTTGACGGGATTATATGATGGGGATTGAGAGTAGCTCTTCCGATGATGGCGTTATATAAGGAGGCGGCGTCGACGACCACAAAAAGCACCTCAATTGTAAGGGTCGTTTTTCCCTTTCCCAAAATCATTGGCAGCTTGATGGCTCCCATTGGATAGGTAGCTCTTCCGGCGAATCCTATGAGGGGAAAATTGACGTTGAAGAGATCTCTTCCAGTTAGCCCCAAATTTTGGAAGGCTTCGTAAAAGAGTATGTCCGTCGAGCTCCCACTGTCGACGAGAATCCTCTTTTACTTCATACTCTGCTATTGTGGCAGTGATGACTAAGGCGTCATCATGAGGATGAGTGACCATCATTAAGTCGTCAGTGGTGAAGCTTATGGTTAGCGGGTCGATTTCTTCCTGTCTCCTGCCTTCATTCTCATGCGATGTTCGAGCAGCATAGACTTCCCGGGCGAGGCTGGTTTCTCCTCCAGAAGCAAATCCTCCGGCGATGACATTTGTCGTTCCCCGTTGAGTCGGGGTTGGATTGTTATGGGGGGGGGGGGGGGTGGGGATCGAGAATTCCTTTGAGGGCTACGGCTTCGTTTTCTGGGCGCTTTGGAGGGCTTTTCGATAAACTTTAACAATTTACCTCTTCGAATTAGCGCATCAATGTCGTGTTTCAGAGCAACACATTCGTTCGTGTTGTGCCCTTGAACTCAATGGTAACGACAGTAGTCGCTCATCTGTGATCCCATCGGGCTTTTCCTGACTAGAGGGGGATCATCCAGTCTAAGTTTCTCCATCTCTTGAAGCACTACAGATATATTGTGTGTGAGTGGAGTGAATTTTTCGGAATAAGGATTAGGCTCCTTCTTCATTCCTAGGCGATTTCCTTGTCGAAAAGTTCCCTCTCGTCTTTCTTCTCTCTTGGATGGTCGAGAAACGGAACTTTCTTCGGCCTTGGTTGGAGTATTCAGCCTCTTGACTTCCATGGGAGATCTTTCATGTGACCTCTCCAAGTCGATGTACTTCTTAACCTTGATGGCGAGAGTGTCAATCTTTCGTACTGGCTTCATCACCATGCTATCCTTCAAGGCTTGACTTTGTACTCTGGGACCCCTCCAGAAGGTCCTGATCAACTCGCCATCAGTAGCGTCTTCATTCAGCTATTGAAGTATCTTATGGTATCTAGTATAATAATTGGCTAAGGTTTCATCAGGACCTTGCTCAATTTTATCCAAAAAAAATCCATACTCTTGAGGCGTTGTCTTTGGCCTATGTGACCCTCTATAAACTTGGCGTTCAACTCTTCCCATGAATCAATCGAGTTATCTGGAAGACCATAGAACCAAGTAGACTCCTCTTCCTTCAGATTTGTGGGGAAGAGCGCCGCGTAGTGGTCCGGTGTTGCCCCTCTTCCTAGGGGGGGAAGAGTTATGGGCGTTGATATGACGAACTGGGTCTCCCAACGCCTGTGTAGTCTTCGATGTTCCTCGCAAAGACTTGCGGAGGGACTTGAGAACGACAAGTAGATCAATCGCTCCTCTTATTTTCTTCTCCAGTAATTCTTCTACCTGTCCTATAGTGAATAGGACGGGGCTTTTGCTCGCCATTTCGCCCTCTGGCCTTTTGGGGGCTTTCTCCGGGAGATCCTTTTCCATGATCTTCACACTGGAAGCCACCTCTTCCTTTTGGGAGACTTCTCGAGTGGGTTCCTTTTTGTCAGGAACCATTCCTGTGTGGGCTTGTTTCTAGAAGGCTATGAAGGTCGCCATTATCTCATGAGGGACAGCTTGAGGGACGGTTCTCGCCTCTTCCATATTTGGTAGTGACTTGGAATGACTGAGATTCTCTTCGCCACCAGTACCATTAGCTTGTGGCACTGGTGTGGGTCTTGAGGTGGTAAGACTTGCTTGAGTGTTTCCCATCTCCTCAACCACAGGGTTTGGCATCTTGTTCTTCTCGTAGGCCATGACTTTTCGATCTGGTTCCCACAGGCGGCGCCAAATGTTGGGATCAAAATGATGTGGCCTTGGAACTTCGAGTAGTGGACTTCTAAGTCTCGCCGGGAGCTAGCTCACTCAGGTATCTTTATTGGTCGCGTGAACACTTAGTTTCCTTTGGTGGCTTTGTGCTAGGCGAGGACCTGAAAAGAGGTGGGGATGACCCCTGATTCCACTCCGAAGCTTAAGTCAGTAATGGATATTGAGAGAATAATATAGAGTAATTGATAGATCCTAGAACTTAAATAATGAAAGTGAGCCCCTATTTATAGAGAAAATGTTACCGACTTCGTGGGGCGGTTACCCTCTGGGGAGGGTTTTGTCCAGAGTCGGCTTAAGTAGGTGACAAGCAGGTCGGCAACTCATCATTCCTTAGTCCAGAAGGTTTCTTCCTTCAATAGTAGAAGCAGGTGGAAGCAGGTCGCCACATGTACCTTTCCTTAGGAGGAAGGTTTACTTCTAGGGCGGTGGAAGCAGGTCGCCAGATCATCCTTTCTTAGTCAAGAAGGTTTCTTCCTTCAACAGTAGAAGCAGGTCGCCACCTGAATCTTTCCTTAGGAGGAAGGTTTTACTTCTGAGAGAGCTTTTAATAGTCGACTCGACTTACTCTTTAAAATAGAGCTCTGGTAGCTTGGTCGCTTCTATCTTTATCAATCATGTTCTGAAAGTCGACTTCCTCAAAAGATGATAGTCGACATTTTACATTTGTTTCACCATTCCAAACAAGGTTGGTCGTCGATTCGTCAATCTCGCCAATAAACATACTCGGCTCTAGTCTGTGTCGTTTAATCGTAACCCAACACACGACAGCCTTTTTTAACTAAGCCCAAATACATATATATAGGAAACCATGGCTCACCGCCTCTATATATATATATACATCCACTGCCACATTATATATAATAATCATTAAAGCACTAATATATATATAAAGCCTAATAGGCTTAATTTACTCTAATTCAAGACAACCCAACAGTAATGTTAGATTACAGTGTTTCGTATGGTTTGTAACATACATTGTAATATAAATTGCTTATTATTATAATATTAATCTATTTAATATGACACATTTAAACATGAATTATCTTGAAATCAAGTAAATTGCTCCTTAACTTTATGTTTAGATTTAAACATTGATTTGAAAATATTAGAGTTAAATTTTCCATTCTTAGTTACTATTAGAATTCTATCAATTAAAATCTTTTGTACAATTTATGAGATAACAAGTTCCATAAAAAAAAAAAAAACTACACGAGAGAATTTCATTGGAATCATATTGTATGCATTATTCTTTATAATAAATGAGTGATAAAGTGAACATAACATGACATCGCTAAATAATGAAGTAGAAAGAGAAGTTGTTCTAAATTAAGATTAAAATCATTACATTACCATATGAACGAGACACAAACACCATTTGAAACATCGTTTAGTAAAAGACATCTACACAATATACAAAAGTGGCTAAATTCATACATTTTACGTACAAATCATATGCATTGCAGCTCTAGGGAACCAGCTATATATTAGGCTTAGAATATTTAGATCGATATACATAGTAGAAGTACATAAGTGAGAAGTAAATATAAATAATTAGTGGAGATACATAAATAAGAAAGCGGAAGAGAGAATAATAAAGTTAATAAATAATAATAAAATAATAAACACTTTGTAATGTTGGGGGAGTCAACGGGTTTTGACCAACCCGTGGTAATCTCATATTACAATCCATATCACATTACATAGTTTACATTACATTGTTTGGTTTGCCAAACAACGTAATGTTGATGTAATGTGAGATATAATTTGAGATTATAGTGTGTGTTTGGATGAATGTAATGTGGGATGTAATCTCATATTACATCCAACACTACATCAACATTACATCAACATTACATTGTTTGGTTTGCCAGACGACGTAATGTACATTGTAATGTAATGTGTATTGAAAACTGAGATTACGTCCAAACTCCATTCAACGTAATGTGAGATTACATCCAAAAACAGATGTAATGTGAAATTACGTCCAACATTACCGAGTGTTATTATTGTATTATTATTTATTAAATAGAAAAATATTTTGTATTATCTTTATAGTTTATTCTGATAATAATATTGCTATTATTATTAGCTTGTTATTTTTATATACTTCATGTAAACACTCGATTTTGACCCGGACGTAACGACGTTACACATGATATGTCAAATTCCGGACGCGTCAAGCCACAAAGTCTCCAAAAATGCTCAAGGGCACATTAGGGAAATTATTATAAAATATATTTTAAATTATTTCGAATTTATTTAATATTTTCGTAATTTTTTAAAAATATATATAATAATTAGTTTTTTATTTTAGAAAATTATCTGTAAGATATTTATCTCCAGATATTATTTTTTTATTCAAAAAAATAATTATCTGTAAAGATAAATATCCTTATGAATATTCTCTAAAATAATTATCTGCTAGCATTTTTTATTTGAATTTTATCTGTAATCTAGACTAGGTTTTTAGTATAAATAGGGGTCTAGGTTTACATTGTAAAGGACAGAAAAACACCACAACAATAATAATACACTCTATCTCCCAACAGCCACGCCGTTGGCCACACCGTCAGCCCCTCTGGCCACCACGATGACCTCCAGCACCGCCGGAACCTGGGTAGCCCACGTCGCCAGCACCACGATGACCTCCAGCACCGTCAGCCCCTCTGGCCACACCGTCCGCCCCCTTGCTCCGGTGTCAGCCCACTTCGCCGGCCACCTCTCTCTCCTCTCTCCTCTCTTTCTTCCCCAACAGCCAGCCCGACCGGTGACAGCCCCCAGCTCCGCCCCCGTCGCCCCACCCTGTCGGGACCACCGTCCGGAGCTCGCCAGGCCGTCCGCGCACCCCAGACCGTGCCGTCGTGCCCGTACGCCCTCTCTCACCTCCGGAGTTTGTCCGCCGCCGTCTGGATCTGGTCGAATCGAAACTCCTCTGCACAGCCCGGCCACGACCAGCTCCGTTCCTGACCGCCCGTCATTGCCGTTGCTGCTGCTGCTGCCGTCGCGCCCATCTGTCGTGCCCCGCCGCCGTCCTGCCGGCTCCGATCTCCACCAGATGAGCGTCTTCCCCCCGCTGCTGTTTTTTTCCTTTATTTATTTATTTATTTATTCAATTAATAGTTTATTATTAATATTTGGTTATTATGTTTTCTGTTTTATATTATTATTATTATTATATTACAGTTAATTAAAAATTTAAATGTAATTAGTTAGACTTAATTAATAGTTTAAATGTAATTGGTAAAATTTAATTAGTAATTTAATTGTAATTGACTAATTTTAAATAGCATGTTAGAAGTATTTTTTTTGGATTTTAGATTTCATTTTTACTAAGAGTTATAGGTTATAATTAATTTTTTAGATTTTGGATTATATCTAATTAATATTTTTATGATAAAATTTGATTAATTTTGACATTTTTGGATTAATTAGGCGTAATGTATGTAAATGATTAAACTGACAAATTAAGTAAATTGAGTACCGAAAGGGCGTAATTAAAAAATTATATTTTTAATTCGTAATAGAACCCCCGAACTCGAACTTCTGATCGTAGGCCGATTCTATACTTAGGTGCTTAATCCATTATTCGCTTAGGTAATCTAGGATTCTAGTTAGCGTTACAATTAACTAGTGGCGACTCTTTTCAAAATGCACGTTTTCAAAAACGTAATTCGCCGTAGGTTAGATTTTAGGTCCGACAATTTGGCGACTCTGCTGGGGAAGTTTTAGAGGGTTCGGGCTCAGTATGTTTACTTTTTCCATGTTTGAGTTTTTTAATTTTAATTTTAATTTTATTTTAAGTTCACTGATCTAACTTTTTTTTTTGTGATTTCAGGTGTGGAGTTAATTTTTTTTTTATGACTGACTATTTTTCTTTGTTGTATATGTATTACTGAAATTCGCACACAATCACTTTAGTGTAATGTCCAAAACGCCTAAAACCGAGGGCGACTAGGAACCTCGGAGGTTTAGTACGGTACGACCGGAGCGGCTGGGCCGCCGGTACGGCTCGGAAAAACTCTACTCGCTTGCGAATGTCTTATGATCCCTATAATGGGGTGAGGAAACCACCTTGTCGGGAACCTATCAGTGGAACCTACCTTGTAGAGCAAAGCCAGACATTTTTTTTACCCCGCTAACATGATCTTTTTTTTGTTGTAAATGTTATCATGCGACTATTTGTATAGCTTTTATTTCTCATGCATTTATCTCATTGCATTTAAAAAAAAAATTCACTAAGTAGTTAGTCATTTAGTTATAAAAAATTCTTTCGAAACATGCATTTTGTATGCATTGTTTATTTTTTTCCATTTAAAAAAAAAAAACTCTGGCCTAAATTTTTTATTTTAAACATGTGTTTCATGTGCATTATTTAAAAAAAAAACAGGTTAGTTGTAATACATAATTAACGCATCATTCGCGCATTATTTTCAAATAATATTTTCATGAGAAATTTAACTCCATGTTAGCTATTAGAGCTTCTAATTTTAAAAGGCATTTTGTATACGTTATTTTCATAAAAAACCAAAAAAATTTCGCTAAGTAGTTAATCCCTTAGTTGTTGATTTTTAAACATGTGTTTCAGATGCATTATTTTTAAAAAAAAACCCTTACCTAAATTTTTAATATGCGTCTCATGCGCATTATTTTTTTAAAAAAAATCTCAGGTAAGTTGTAATTTTTGTTAGTGCGTTACGTATGCATTACTTTAAAAAAATTTCAGAAAAATTAATTTCTTTAGCTATTAGCGCTTCATTTCGAGCATGCATTTCATATGCATTTTTTTTTCTAAAAAAACCTCTTACCTGAATTTTTATTTTTAACATGTCTTTTGTACGCATTATTTTTGAAAAAAACTTTTTAGGTAAGTTGTAATTTTGTTTAGTGTATTATATATGCATTTCTTAAAAAAAACAAAAAACAAATTTTTTTTAGGAAGATTTGTAATTCCGCTTTAACTGTTAGAGTTTCTAATTTCGAACGTGCATTCCATATGCATCATTAAAAAAAAAAAATTTAACTGAATTGTTTTATTTTTAATAATGCATCAAATATGCATTAATTTTAAAAAAAAAACTTTTTAGATAAACCGTAAGCTCTCTTATTTTAGGGCTCGTTGTTTAAAAAACATTTATCTGAATTAAAAAAAAAACGTGCATGTCATATGCATTATTTTCGAAAAAAACCTTTCGGGTAAATTGTACTTTTTCTCAGTTGTAGAACTTTTATTTTTAAATTTGCATCTTGTATTTATTTTCGTGCAACTCATATGCATCATTTAAAAAAAAAAAAAAACTTTTTCGCTTGATTCTTAATTTTGAGCAACCAAGATGCATTGTTTTTTTCCTCATAAAACAAAAATAATTTTCAGATAACTTGTAAATTATCTTGACTGTAGAACTTTCATCTCAAGAGCATCGCATGTGCATTGTTATAGGAAAAATAATATGTTGATAGATTGTACACATTCTTAGTCATAGAACCTTTAGTTTCAAACATGTATTCCATGTGTTGTTTTCAAAACTACTTACCTGAATGTTTTATTTCAAGCATGTGTTTCATACGCATTTTTTGGAAAAAAACTTTTCATGTAAGTTGTAAATTTCTGTTAGTACATTCAATGTGCATCATTTTTTTAAAAAAAAATTAGGAAAATTTGGAGTTCCTTTTTGGCTCTTAGAGTTTTTAAATTCAATCAGGAATTGCATATGCATCATTTTCAAAATACCGTTTTACCTGATTTCTTTTTAGCATGCATTCAATATGCATTATTTTTTTTTTATAAAAAAAAAAAGAAAAAAACATTTCGGAAAATTTGTGAGTTTTTTATTAGCTATAGAGCTTTCAAATTCACGCATGCATCTCAATTGCACTATTTAAAAAAAAAAATATCCACCTGAAATTTTCATTTCAAAATATGCATTTCATATGCATTATTCAGGTAAACTATTGTAAGTTGTGAATTTCTTAGAATAAAATTTTAACTTTCAAAAATGCATTTCATATGCATTATTCAGGTAATATGTTGTAAGTTGTAACTTTCTTAACAGTAGAATTTTAACTTTCGAGCATGCATGAGCAGTTTTTTAAAAAAACTCAAAGTGTCATTCGTTCTTATCCAAGGTGTATTGCACGTTTTTGGCAAGATCGTCATTTCAACATTCGCATGAGCGAGCATTTAAAAAATGGGAGTTTTGATTCTTTTTTGAGAAAATAGTTTAACTGTGCAGTTGAGTGATACTATTCGAGTCTAAACAAATGACGATAAAACCTTTTTGAAAAAAACTTTGTTTTGAGCATTTGTCCTGCGTTCGAGCCAGATAATGCACTCAGCAAACTCAGTAAACTTCATGATGGTACAAAACACATTTGATCATAAATTTTGATTCTTTTTCAAAAAGTAATCAAAATTATGAAATGAATGACATTAGAATTTTCAAAAAAAAATCATGCATGATTTCTCATATTCTCTACACTAATTTTTCATTCACTCTTTTCAGGTACCCTTGGTTAAGGTATCATCTACGCATAAGTTATGCCAGCTAAATGGGGCAACAAAAAAGAACAAGCAGTCATCCAGTTGCACAACGAACAAATTGCACACTCGAGATATCTAACGCTGATGTGCGTTAAATTGTACTTAATTTTTTCCTTGAGATTTGAGTGTCCCTACTCTTTTGCAGGTCGGATGACCACTTCAACCAATGCCGCAACCGTGTGAAACATGAGCGCTTCAAAGAGTTTCTATGAAAAATTTCACCCATCATGTGTGTAATTCATACGCTTTCCAAGACGAGGTATACAACCGTTATGTGGCCAGGTTTAAACCATTCAGCGGTAACCATGGGACATCTCCCTTTGAGATCGGACATGTCAGGAGATGAGAAAATTTCAAGAGATCATCGAGAATCCCGTGAAGATTCAATGTGCCGATCAATGTAGCTTGACTCGATCAATCGAATCCTTTTTCGAAAAAAAGTTCTGAAATCTTCAGTCTGCCACTAGGGGCATGTACTTTTCAGTAGGTGTACATACACAAGTTGTGGAGCAAGAGAATCAGGACAAGCAGCAGGTTCAGTCGCATAGCGAGCACATTGCCCACTGAAAAATCCAACTCCCAGCTTGGATAATCATTCAAATCAAAACTCCTGAAGAACACATCTCGTGTACGGCCCTTCGCTCGCCGACCATTCTTATGCCAGCTATCGAATTTACCCCAGATACCTCGAACGATATCTATGCCTAAGTTTACCATTTGCGGACTACTGTGTCAAACTCAACACCTTCCATATGTTTTCATTAATCGAGTCATTCGTCCAGCATGCGACGAATTATGAACCAGTCAGATGTAGTCGTGGGGCATTCCTGTTAAAAGATCAAGCATGGTTGAAGATAGAAGACATCCAGAGATCTTCATATTAAAAAAGATCGAGATTTCATGAAGATCGACCGTGCTAATGAAAGAGCATTTGAGAGGAAGAAGAAGAAGAAATTATTGTCGGTGTCGTCCACCCATTGAAAGGATCCTCCATTCAAGACATCGACATAATCAACTTATTTGTCAAGTTTTCCTCCGGAGAAGTTCCGAGAAATTAAAAAGTTTAATCTGCTATTAGGGGCATGTAACATAGTTATTGTTAATTAGTTTATGTAGATTTTCTTTCCATTGGAAAAAAGAAAAAAGAGAGAAAAAAATAAATCCCCGCTAGGTTGAAGACCTAGGCAAAAGTTAGGGAGAGGGGCATGATTGAAAACCCGCAGGGGCAATCATGGCAAAAGGTGGGATGAAAAAAGCAAAAAAAAAAAAAGAGCAAAAAAAAAAAACTCAGTTTTCTTTAGGGTCACAGCCGCCCTTTAATCGACTACATGAAAAATAAAGAAAGCGTTCGTACAAATATTGTGAGAGCAGTGAATAAATAAATGGGTCACAGTTGTCCCTAAATCAACTACGAATAAAAAAGGGCCACAGTCACCCTTCAAATGACTACATATAAAGGGTATTCCCATGAATCTTGTGAGGCTGGGAAATCAATTCAAAGGGCCACAACCACCCTTCAAATGGTTACAGATAAAGAGCGCTCCCGCAACATCAAAAGCGGAGAATAAGTGAAAGGGCCACAGCCACCCTCCAAACGGCTAAAGATAAAAGAGTGACCCCGCGAATCCTGTGAGGGCGGGAAATAAAAAAGGTCCACAGTCGTCCCTAAAACGACTACAAAATAAAGGGCCACAGCCACCCTCCAAATGGCTACAGATAAAAGAGTGACCCCGCGAATCCTGTGAGGGCGGGAAAATAAAAAAGGGCCACAGTCGTCCCTAAAACGACTACAAAATAAAGGGCCACAGCCACCCTCAAAATGGCTACATATAAAGAGTATTCTCGTGAATCTTGTGAGGCCGGGAAATCATTTGAAAAGTGCCACAGCCACCCTTAAAAACGGCTACAAATCGAAAGAGCACTCCCGGAACATCGACGATGGAAATAAATGAAAGGGCCACAGCCACCCTTCAAATGACTACAAATCAAAAGAGCTCTCGCGACATTGAAGACGGTGAGGAAAGGGTCACAGCCACCCTCCAAATGGCTACAAATACTCTCGCATCGTGACGGGAAATAAAGTACGGGTCACATCCACCGTTTAATCGGCTACAAAAAAAAAATGAGTGCTTCCGTTAGGTTGAAAACCCGAAAGGGCAGCCTAGGCAAAATTAGGAAATGAGGGGCATGATAGCAAATTCAGAAATTGCAATCATGGCAAAATGAGAGAAAATAAAATCCCGATGGAATGAAAACCCCAAGGGGCAATCCATGCAAAAATTAGGAAAATAGAGGGGCACGGTCTAGAATTCTGACCGTGGCAAAAGGAGAGAATATGAGAGATAAAAAAGGGAAAAAAGAAAGAAAAAGATCCCGCTAAGTTGTCGCGTCATGCGCAGTTTAGGCAAAAATTAGCGACATGCATTCAAGTCGTCAAACAACTCGAGGCCCTTATCCAACGGACGCCACTAGAGGCATTTCTCCGACATATGCCACTAGAGGCTCTTCTCCGACAGACGCCACTAGAGGCTCTTCTCCAACGGACGCCACTAGAGGCTCTTCTCCAAACAGACGCCACTAGAGGCTTTTCCTTGTCGCACGCCACTGGAGGCATCGTCGATCGAGGTTTTTACTTTACTGTACGCCACTGGAGGCTTTTCCTTGTCGCACGCCACTGGAGGCATCGTCGATCGAGGTTTTTCTTTTCTGCACGGCATTGGAGGCTTTACTTTTCCGCACGCCACTGGAGGCTTTACTTTTCTGCACGCCACTAGAGGCTTTACTTTTCCGCACGCCACTGGAGGCTTTACTTTTCCGCACGCCACTGGAGGCTTTACTTTTCCGCACGCCACTGGAGGCTTTACTTTCCCGCACGCCACTGGAGGCCTTACTTTCCCGCACGCCACTGGAGGCTTTACTTTCCCGCACGCCACTGGAGGCTTTACTTTCCCGCACGCCACTGGAGGCTTTACTTTCCCGCACGCCACTGGAAGCTTTACTTTCCCGCACGCCACTGGAGGATTTACTTTCCCGCACGCCACTGGAAGCTTTACTTTCCCGCACGCCACTGGAGGCTTTACTTTCCCGCACGCCACTGGAGGCTTTACTTTCCCGCATGCCACCGGAGGCTTTACTTTCCGCACGCCACTGGAGGCATCGTCGATTGAGGTCTTTACTTTCCGCACCGCCAACGGAGGCACCGCCAACAGGGGCACCATCGACCGAGGCTTTACTTTTCCGCACCGCCACTGGAGGCTTTACTTTCTGCATCGCTAATGGAGGCACCGCCAACAGGCGTCCCGCTGACAGAGGTTTTATCTTTCCGCACCAGAATAAGCATATGAGCCACCTTGAAGACTCTGAAGAATTGGAAGAGAATATACTTCCTGGTCAAAATCAGTGTTTCCTCGTCTTTGGACAAACCCTTCGAACACATTCTACAAGAGTTCATCCAAAGAGGGGCAAACTGAAACACTCGATTTTGACATGGACGTAAAGACGTTACACATGATACGTCAAATTCCGGACGCGTCAAGCCACAAAGTCTCCAAAAATGCTCAAGGGCACATTAGGGAAATTATTATAAAATATATTTTAAATTATTTCGAATTTATTTAATATTTTCGGAATTTTTTAAAAATATATATATAATAATTAGTTTTTTTATTTTAGAAAATTATCTGTAAGATAATTATCTCCAGATATTATTTTTTAATTCAAAAAAATTATTATCTGTAAAGATAAATATCCTTAGGAATATTCTCTAGAATAATTATCTGTTAGCATTTTTTGTTTGAATTTTATCTGTAAGCTAGACTAGGTTTTTAGTATAAATAGGGGTCTAGGTTTACATTGTAAAGGACAGAAAAACACCACCACAACAATAATAATACACTCTATCTCCCAACAGCCACGCCGGTGGCCACCGGTAGCCTCTCCGGCCACGCCGTTGGCCACACCGTCAGCCCCTCTAGCCACCACGATGACCTCCAGCACCGCCGGAACCTGGGGAGCCCACGTCACCAGCACCACGATGACCTCCAGCACAGTCAGCCCCTCTGGCCACATCGTCCGCCCCCCTGCACCGGTGTTAGCCCACGTCGCCGGCCACCTCTCTCTCTCCTCTCTTTCTTCCCCAGCAGCCAGCCCGACCGGTGACAGCCCCCGGCTCCGCCCCCGTCGCCCCAGCCTGTCGTGACCACCGTCCGGAGCTCGCCAGGCCGTCCGCGCGCCCCAGATCGCGCCGCCGTGCCCGTACGCCCTCTCTCACCTCCGGAGTTCGTCCTCCGCCGTCTGGATCTGGTCGAATCGAAACTCCGTCGTGCCCGTACGCCCTCTGCACAGCCCGGCCACGACCAGCTCCGTTCCTGACCGCCCGTCATTGCCGTTGCCGTCCACTGCTGCTGCTGCTGCCGTCGCGCCCGTCTGTCGTGCCCCGCCGCCGTCCTGCCGGCTCCGATCTCCACCAGGTGAGCGTCTTCCCCCCGCTGTTGTTTTTCCTTTTTTTTTTAATTTATTTATTTATTCAATTAATAGTTTATTATTAATATTTGGTTATTATGTTTTCTGTTTTATATTATTATTATATTACAATTAATTAAAAATTTAAATGTAATTAGTTAGATTTAATTAATAGTTTAAATGTAATTGGTAAAATTTAATTAGTAATTTAATTGTAATTGACTAATTTTAAATAGCATGTTAGAAGTTTTTTTTTAGTATTTTAGATTTCATTTTTACTAAGATTTATATATTATAATTAATTTTTTAGATTTAGGATTATATCTAATTAATATTTTTATGATAAAATTTGATTAATTTTGACATTTTTGGATTAATTAGGTGTAATGTATGTAAATGATTAAACTGGAAAATTAAGTAAATTGAGTACCGAAAGGGCGTAATTAAAAAATTATATTTTTAATTCGTAATAGAACCCCCGAACTCGAACTTCTGATCGTAGACCGATTCTATACCTAGGTGTTTAATCCATTATTCGCTTAGGTAATCTAGGATTCTAGTTAGCCTTACAATTAACTAGTGGCGACTCTTTTCAAAATGCACGTTTTCAAAAACGTAATTCGCCGTAGGTCAGATTTTAGGTCCGACACTTCATAACTCATTATTATAATAAATAATAATGCACATTTTGTTTGATTGAATAATAATGCACATGATGTTCGTATAAAATGAGTAAATCTTTTTGTTTCATTTTTTATGAAAATTATCGTATAAAACTATATATAATGTTTTAATTAATATAATTTTAGTAGTTGTGCATATTGAGTTTAAATGTTTAGTTTTTAGAATTCATAAAAGGCTATAGTTTTAACCACACACATAATTTTTAGAAAGTTAGTTGTTGTCTAAATATATATATTTTTTAAATCCTATCATATTAATATATAATATACTCTCATATAGATTAATATAATAACAATAAAGTCACATTACAATGCACATTACAACACATACCAAACACTGTAATCTAACATTACATTTCACATTACAGCACAATCAAACGCAGCAACCAAACATTACATTACGTAGCTCACATTACTTGTAATCTCACATTATATCCATCCAAACGACCACTTAAGGCAACCTAGGTCCCTTTTATAGGCAACCTTAGAACCGACCCCGGTTTTTGTGCGGTTCGACGCCGGTTTAAAAGAAAGTGTGAACCGTCGTCTGGTTTGATCAAGGTTGGCTATTGGAAAACTCTAACTTAGTGTAAGAACACAATTGGAACACGCGCGCTGCAGACTACGACTCGGATCACGTCGGATTTGGGCAATCCTGGCGTGATCCGGGTCGCCTAGGGCGATCAGGACGCGTGTGTCGCGCGTCCAGACCGTTTTGACCCTCGGGAATGTGTTTTTATCCGTTTATGTGATTTTGACGTGTTTACGAAGTCCGAAACGTAAACACGAACCCGAATTGGGCAGATATCCATCACTTGCCCATGAGTCAAGTAATGGTTTGAACCTTGCTTGACTCTATTTTAAGATAGGATAAATGCCAAATTTAGGTTCGGTGTTGACCTCAGAGGTTGATTGATCGTCGACTGGGCACGCGGGCTTTGATTTCGCCTATCCTTAATTTTTCTTGGCGAGTAATTTGACATCTACTGACCTGGTTAGTGTAGTAGAGATGTGTATATACAATAAATGTATGTGAAGAGTTATAAATACATGTAATCATATTTATGGATGTTGACATGCATAAGAATGCACCGACCGCAGACGCGTCAAACATGGACGTGTCTGACACGGGCGCGACGAGTGCGTCTAAAGTAATAAAGACATGCATGATGCAATGACGTGTGATTGATAATAAAATCATGCAATCAATTATGTAATGAGGAAAATGTAGATCATGGATTAAGATAGATGATATGATCATAAATAAATCATGGATATGTAACACATGAGCATGATTGCATACGTCGAGTCTAAAAATGATGTATGTTGTAATAAGGGTGTAAAAACACTTAGTCATGCTACTAGGGACTTGTAAAAAATAGAGAGGGGTCAATGATTACCCATAAGTATAAATACTATTAGTGGAAATGAGAGAGAGAGTGTTCACTAGTTAAACCTCCACACTTAGTAGTTTTTAGGACCACTCTCATTTCTTGAAGGAGAAGAAACCTTGGTGTAGCAAACTTGGAAACTAAGTCACATTGGTCGGCCGCATTTTATCACCACCACGATGGCGGGACGACGGTGAGGAGCTGAGGCGGCACGGGGGCGGCTCACGGCGGCTGGAGCGGTGATGGAATCTCTGGCGGCGGTGGCGCTTGGCTTCTACGGCGGCGGCGGGATTTTACGGCGGCCTTTGGAGGCGTTTTTCACGGTGGTCCGATCATCTTGAGGTGGTGAGCTCAATTTCGGGTACGGCTAAACCATTTGCAACCTTGTTTGGATCAAATTTGATCTTGATTGTCTCTTGAAATTGATTACTCTAGAATGCCCATAAGGTGTTTGCTAAAATTCCTACAAGAAGTTAGTTCCACAAATCGGCCAAAATTTTGGCTAAGTGATGAAAATTCATGAACATGATTCTAAGTAGTAACTCCCCTCATGTATGGTGGTCATTTTTTACATGTGTACCATGACGTAGATAGTGTTCAAACATGCTTGACGTTGATTGTTGATAGTTGATAGTTGATCATGGTTATCTCCCTCATGATAAAACACTTAGAAGATATTTCTTGGTAGTTGACGCTTACTACTTGACATCCGTCGCCTGTCGTCTGCTGTCATGGTGAAACACTTAGAAAATATATTTTGATAGTTGACGCTTGCTACCTGTTGTCTGCTATCATGGTGAAATACTTAGAAAATATTTCTTTACTTAGCTTAGTCCCATGACCATACTAGTATAGTGACTAGCATGCCGTCCACTCATGCATGCGTCCACTTGATATCATAATCATGATTGTTGTAGAAGTTGAATTTAATCTTCTCTTGACTAATCACGTGAGTAGGTAGGGACACATGTTGTGGATGTGACCACTGCACGCGTGTTCACTGCGCTTTCCTTGTTGCATATATGATCATAGCGTGCTTGATGTAGTATCTTGAATACTTAGAATTTCTCAAGCGTGTTGAAGTGTATATCGTAGTCGTTAAGCAATGGGGTAGCATTATGTAAGCACTTTGTTTGTCATGTACGTGCTTGACGCGTGCGCACTCAGCGCGTGTGTTGTAACCAATTGAACACTTAGATTTTTTCCTTGTACGTCCATATACATGTTGTAGTCCTGCATTAATTAGAAGATACATGCAAGTATAAATGTTAGTTCCATAATCATATTCGCAATTATTAACTTAAATAAAGGCGTAGTATCATGTAGATGCGTATAGATCATATCAAGCACGTAGGTGTCGGGACGAGGCCCATGTCGACATAGGGTTGCCCCCCGCAGGGGATGTTCGCTATGTGATTTATAGAGACTAACAAGTCTGTAGATATGTATTTGTCTCCATATGGAGAGTGTTTTTTACTTAGTATTCGCATGGGTGACTGTCGCGTATGCGTGCGTTAATCAAGTTGTTATTTGCACTTGCAGGTTGGAGCGACAGGGTAGTTCTACTTGGGTTTGCACTCGCACTTGATCTAAGATAGTCGTTATGAGTAAGTATCCCATTCCTACTCCGCAAGTTACTTTATGTTCAGACGTCAGTGACGAATCCGAGGCCGACTTGACAGCGGTTTCGGATATCGAGTTAGGAGTCGATGCTGATTACACCCCAGAGTCCGCAGTCAAACTAGAGAAGAGAGATGTGACACAATACTTTGGTAACAACCGAATAAACGAGCTCCCAGGCGTCACCCAAGGTCAACCTACGGTGCCACCAGATGACTTGTCCGCTGTTTACTTGGGGCAGATCCGGGAGGGCTTGCGCTTTCCTTATTGTCCAGACTTAGTTGAGCTCTGCCGATTTTACCATATCTCGCCCTTGGATCCTGCGCCTGCAGGACTCCGCGTGTGGACTTGTTTCCGAGTACTATTTCACCAGCAGTTGTGGCATTATTCTACAGTTATCTTCCGTTGTTTCTACAAACTTCTGCGTCCAGATGTAACAGGGTTGTGTAGCATGAAGATGCGTTGACCTTGTTTACAAGAGAAGGGGTTCATGACACTTGGGCTTGGAGACATAGAGTGGGATAGTGATGTCAGGTTTGCCGAGAAGGCTGACCGTTCCGGTTCTCATTGGCAACATCAATACTTCTTTGTGTGTGATGTTGGTACTACTTGGGATATCACGCATGTTACGGAGGCTGATCCTGCCCCCACTTTCTATGAGCTCTCTTCAGCGGATAGGAAGGTCTTGAAGCACATATATCAATGTCAGCAGGCGCGCACTTATTAGTGTTTGTTGCGTGCATTAGACCAGGAGTTGATTGATACGGGGAATCATGTGCTTTCTTCTGAGGATTCGGTATGCTGAAAGCCTTTATAAATTCCTATTATGTTGTGATGTAGGTTGGTTTGATGGAAAG
This sequence comes from Clarkia xantiana subsp. parviflora, assembly GCA_036873135.1. Taxonomy (NCBI): domain Eukaryota; kingdom Viridiplantae; phylum Streptophyta; class Magnoliopsida; order Myrtales; family Onagraceae; genus Clarkia; species Clarkia xantiana. The sequence goes on from JAPTYO010000001.1 coordinate 19,687,976, forward strand.
AGCTCGTCCTTGCAGACAGATCCTGCTCGTGTTATTTCTTCTACTAGGAAGGTCGCTGCGTCTCCTGCTCTTCCCACTCCTAAGGCTTCCGGACATGGTCGCGGAAAGGGATTGATGAGTAAAATATCTCCTTGTGATTTTCCTTTGTCTTACTATTCTTCTGTGTTATTGTCTTTAACTTGTCTTTGTTTGCAGGACGCTCGGCTCTCGTGACTGAGCGCGTTGTTCCTGCTCCGAACTCCAGCCTACCTGCTAAGAGATCCGACGCAGTGGCGTGTGCCTCGAGTGAACCCAAGCGCACTAAGGTCGGTGCGACAAGCCAAACTCCTTCCTGCGGGAAAGGAAAAAGAGTGGAAGGTCGCACAGAGGAGCCTTCTGCCCCCCGGTCGAGGGATCGACCCGCGGGGGAGCGTACTCCTCGCCGAGGTATGTATCATGTGTTTTTTTCTTTTGCTATCCTTGTATTATTTTTCTTGTTGTTTTCATGTCTCTATTGTTGTTTGCTTTACAGCGCTTGGACGTGCTGACTTGATTCGTCCTCTAGAGGGTGACATTTCTGGGAGTGATTGGACGCCCTTTGCTACCGGTGGTCCTCTATTTGCTAAGGATTCCAAACTTAGCACTCCGGAGGTAGGCGTGCGAGTGCTGCAAAGGTGCGTCCCTCCTGGCGATCGACGTATTCGGCCGTCGACCGATGAGGAGGCGCAAGCCTATGTTGATAGTGCCTTGACTCGATTCGCTCTAGTGAGTATCTTCTCTTTTTCATTATTTGTATGAATGCATGTATTGTTGTAACACCTTTACCCCTGTTTGTTGTTGCGTTGTTTTCAGGCCGTTGCCGACATGGTGAACATGTCGTCCTTCGTAATGGAGCTTACAAGTGAGAAGCGAGCTGCAGTTGAAAAGTGCGACGCCATCCGTCGCGAGCTTGCTGAATCCAAAGAGAAGGCGCGCACCCTTAGCTTGAAGGCCGCGGATTATGAAGTTCGTTATTCGTCTCATCGGGCTCGAGTTGTCGAGCTTGAGGCAGAGGCCATCGCCCTCGAGAAGAAGATAACGGAGGATGTTAACCCGCATGAGGTAGCGCTGCATGCTGCACGCGAGGAGGGCTATAAGGCTGGCAAGGAGGAAGGACTTGCTGAGTACCTGACTACTCCTGCCTTTGCTAGTGCGATCGATGCGGCTGCCGAGGTGAAGTCGGATAAGTTGATGAGAGAATTTGCAGAGGATTACATCCGCAGGGTGATTATTCTTGCCCCCGACTTTCCTTTTGACAAGTTGGGTCCTTACGCGGAATATGATGTTGGACATGTTGACGCTTTGCGCCGCTTGGCACTTGAGGAGGCCAATTATTAGATGTTGTTTAATGATGACGGTGGTATCAACCTTGTTATCACCGCTGCTGAGATTATGGAGGTTGCCCCGAGCAAGCTAGAGATGACGACATCTCGCGAGTGGCGCCAGGTTGATTTTCAGGAGTTTATCAAACTCTTGTACATAGTTTTTTCTCCTCGTGTTTTGGGTTGAGGTTGCTCTGGGAGTTGACCCTTGAAACTTTGTTTATATTCTTCTTGCTTGGGATTTTGTCGTCTAGACCTGACATGATCGTAGTAGAAATGCATGATAAATTGTTAGTAATATTTCATACCTTGTGTTATCGTGATTGTCCGTATACATTGGACTTGCATGATAGGATTGATCTACTTGTTGTAGTGGATATAAAATCCGTAGTTGTGACCATAGTACGTGTGTCGCTAAGTGTCATGAGTGCCCATCTTGTTTTAAACCCAAGGAATGGCGTAATGAGTACTTGCCGTGTTTATAGATAGTAACACGCAAGATCATGGGATAGCACTGGCACTTGGCACGAGGGCACATGGCACTGGCACTTGGCATGTAGTAGAGTCGTCTTGGCGAGGCAAGACATTAGTTTATATCGTCTCCTAGTTCCATTCTAAGGCGACGTTGTGACAAGACGCTACTTGTTCTATACTATGCGTTTTTCCATCCGTCAGTTCGGCACACCCCGTGTGACGTTGTTACAAAGCTTTCCATGGCTAGACCCGTACTTAGTTTGCGATGAACTACGCCTAAACTTGGTTAACCCAAGGGGCGGAACAGAGGTCGTATCAATACGCCTTGTAGTTTTACCGTCTCCTGAACCATTTCAAGGCGACATTGTGGCAAGACGCTACTTGCTCTATGCTATGCATTTTTCCATCCGTCAGTTGGGCACACCCCGTGTGACGTTGTTGTAAGGCTTTCCGTGGCTATTCCAGTACTTACCATGCGATGCTACTGCACCTCTCCTTGGTTAGTCTAGAAGGGCTGTACAAGACCGCGTTAGAGCGACTTGCAGTTTTTTCTGTCTCTTGGTCCACTCCAAGGCGACGTTGTGGCAAGACACTACTTACTGCATTTGGTGTGTTTTATTCCGTTATATGCTCACGGGCAAAATAACGTTGTACAAGACTCGACTTGTATGTTTGGTGAGTTTTTCAAACAGGGTGCGCTCCTGCTAGCGTGTATCAACCCGCGATGGGTAAGCATACTTTGTAATAGCATGGGGTTTCCCTCTAACGAGAGGATGTCGCGCCATGATGTATCAACCAGCGTTGGGGGAGCAAACTTTATAATAGCATGGGGTTGCCCTCTAACGAGAGGATGTCGCGCCATGATGTATCAACCCGCGTTGGGGAAGCATACTTTATAATAGCATGGGGTTGTCGTCTAACAAGAGGACGTCCGCCATGACGGGGTGATCAGTCCCTTTGAATTTTGCTGCATCCAGTTTTACACTCAGGGAATGGCTATGAACATGAGGATTTGCCTCTAACAAGAGGATTTCGCAGTATGCCATTTTTTAGCTGTGAACATGGGGGTTGCCCTCACAAGGAGGATGTCGTAGCATGTCACTTGTAGATAAATCTTGGTTTGAACTCAAGATGTAGTGTGTTGTCGACGCTATTTGGAGTAGTCGTCATTATAGATAGAGAGCGTTTGCGTATTCATTGTTGATGTTGATAATAGATATGTCGACGTTGTATAATATAAGTCGATTGTTTGTATATAGCGCGATAGCTTGTATTGTTAATGCGAGTAATATGCGCGTAGTTTACTACTAGGCATAATTCCAAAGTAGTATGTATAACGTAGTGATGTACCTACGAAAGTAGATTGATTTTATTAAATTCTTGGTATATGTACAACGAGTTGTAGGAAGGCGTCAACGGATCTCTCCTTCCGAAATGTAGTAGAGCTAACAAGCGTAAACTACACTAGAGTATTAATGCATTAAATCTAAAAATACTTAGAGGAAATAAGCATAAATGGAGATACAGAGATGGATGATGTGTTTGCCGCCTTCATGGTTGGCCTGATAGAGGAACGGGATAGCTGCGCGCCGCATAACTCATCAGTGCGCCTAGCGCGATGATCTCCTCAATTTCCAATCTTAGAGACAGGCAATCATTAGTGTTGTGCCCCCATGTCTTGTGGTGTTTGCACCACTCATCAATATCCTTGCCTAAGAAAGCTGTCTTTGGTTCGAGTGGCGAGGGAAGCTTGTTCTCTAGGAGGCTAACATATATTTCCTCAACCTCTGTGTTTAGAGGAGTGAAAATGTAATAGTTGTTGACGCCTGTGACTCCGTTTGGTCGCTTGTCAGCTTGAACTTCCCCTTCCTGGCTGAGAGGTGTACCCCATCCCAGCTCTCGTTCACATGTGATTGCAGTGTCCAGCTTATATTTTAAGTCTGCCATCGTATCAGTGGTTTGCCATCCACAGATTCTTCCGAAAAGGAGGAATGATAGAGCATTCATGTGTAAGAAGAATGCGTTGATCACATCTCCCTTTGTTGCTTTAACCAAAACGTTGTTGTAAGCAAACCTTCTGAAGTAACTCATTATTGGCTCAGTATGTCCTTGCTTGATGTCCCAAACACTTTGCCATGCTGGGAAGCAAACTCTCTCCGGCAGACTTACAAGGGTTAAAACTTGCTCCTTACAAGGGTTAAAACTTCTCTTCTTGCAAGTGTCGACCATTGCTATGGCGACGTGTTGTCTGCTTCTCAATGCGTTGACATAACACTTTCCTGCCGTCGTCTGATCTCCGACTACTTCGCCAATCCCGTTTCTTATTGGGAACTTCATCTTTTGGTGAACGGTTGATGGAACGATATTGTAAGGGTTTATCGTTGTGCTTCCCAAGATTCCATTGTATGCTCCTAGAGCTTCTACCACCACGAAGCTGACGTTGACGCTAAGCGTTTTCCACCATTCGCCAAAGATGACTGGTAATGTGATTGTCCCCAGGGGACAGGTTGCAGGACCTGCAAAGCTAAACAAAGTGAAGGTCCCGGGAGTAAGGTCTGCTATCGTTTTTCCCAATTGTTCAAGCACTCCAACATGCAATATGTTGGCAGAACTGCCTCTGTCTACTAGAATGCGCTTCACGTCATATCCAGCGATGTCCATTGTAATGACGGGGGCGTCTTCATGAGGGTAGACAATGTGCTTCATGTCCTCTCTTGAAAATTGGATGACGACATCGTCCTCTTCGGGTTGGCGTCGCTTCCCATATTTAGGAAGTGTCATTACTTGTGATGTGTAGACATCTCTTGAGTTAGACACGTGACCCCCAGCAGCTGGGCCTTCGTGAATGACGTTGATTACTCCTCGCTTGGCAGGAGGTGGGTTATCATTCACTTTTTCTTTTCCTTTGCCTTTTCCCGACGACTCTGCGTTGGCCTTCTTTGGACGTTTGTCACCTTGGTCGACGTAATGCTTCAGTTCTCCTTTCAGGACAAAATTGTTTATGCGGAATCTCAAACTTACACAGTTGTCCGTTTCATGGCCAGATACCTCGTGGTTTTCACACCACTTGTTTTCTTCTTTTCCCAACGGACCTTTGCGGAAGTTGAAAGGCTCTTCCACAGTTTGGTTTCTTTCATCTCTTTCAAGATAACAGACAGTGGCGCGTTCAAAGGACCGCATTCTGCAAAATTAATCTCTTTGGTCTTTTGGAAGTCCGATTGGGTCTTTTCTGTTGTGGTTGCCACTGCCTATTTTGTTGGTTGCCTTGCGGTGGTCTCGCTGACTTGTTGTTGTCCTTTGCACGGGCAGTAGTCATCTTAGCCTTGTTTTGTTGCCTGAACCTCTCCAGGTCCACAAATTCTTTTACTCTTGATGCCAGTTCTTCAAGTGTCTCAGCAGGACGTTTGTACATTTTCTCGGCGAGTGCATATCCTTTACGACCCAAGTTTTTTATGAAAGCTCGAGCTATCTCCCCTTCAGTTAAATTGCCTTGAATTCAGCAACATTTTGGTTGAAGCGGATGTAATAATTCGCCAACGATTCCTCATTATGCTGTTGTACGTCATTCAATGCGTTCGACCCCTTTAAGAGCGTGCACTCTCCCATATATCGCTGTATGAATTTTTCTTTCAAATATGGCCAAGAAGTTACACTTCCGCATGGAAGCGAGAAGAACCAATGTGCTGTTGTTCCTGCCAAAGTTTGAGGGAACGTCATGGCCACGTGATGTGGGTTGTCAGTTCTTCCGAGTAGAGAGGCCTCGTGGTGCTGCACGTGCTCGATTGGGTCTCCTTTTCCTCGATACTTGTCAATTCTGATTCCATAGAGCACGTCTGGCACACGACTGTGTACTAGTTCGTCTGTGAAAGGGTGAGACACGTTCTCAGCCAATGCATGCATTCCTTTCATCTTAGATTGCTTCATCTTTTGTTCGGTTATTGCTTCCAGAACCTTCGATGTGAGTCCCGTGATTGGAACGTCATCATTAACCACTGGCCTTCTCCACCCAGTGTTGCGGTACACCCCAGCATGTTCTTTACTTGTTGCTTGGTAGGAACTTTCCTTGTAGTACTGATGTGAGCGTGGAGGCGGAGGTTGCCTCCATGACTCTTCCTGACCATGCGCCCTATCATAGGGAGTGTATGAACGCGTTGCTTCTTGCCTTGGCTCGTTCCTTGCCTGCTGGTACTGGTATGTATCTTCTGGATACTGTTCTCCTCCCTGGAATGTGGTCTCTTGGCGGGTAGCGTTGTGTGACATTGTCCTTAATGGCATGGCTTGTCCATTGACTGGCGGTGGGGGAGGTGGTGGAGGATGTGGTACATATCCTTGGTTCCTCAAAGTTTCTCTGAAAGCTAGCAATTCTTCCAGTGCTGCCATCATGGCAGGAGTGACTGGTGGTGCTGGGTTTGCACCTCTTTCTTGTTGTTGTGTCTCCTCTGCAGGCATCCCGTAGGGGAACTGTTGATTCGCGTGTGCTCCGTGCTCGTAACCTGGCGGGGGTGTGTTGTGCACTGCGTTGCGCACTCCTGTTTCGTGCTGTGCGGCAGGCATGCTTCTTGCGGGCACGGAGGAAGCAGTCGAGGTAGCCTCAAGGATGTGAGAAAATCCAAGCGACTCCTTGTTGGCGCATGCTTACTTTTCTGCTCAACAGTTGTCTTCTTCGGGCGCCCTGGGCCTTACTTCTTTTCCTGCGGGTTAACATTGTCAGGAGGAGGAGGATGATTTCTCGTCATAACTTGTAGTGCAATATAGCTTCTTGTTCGAATCCTGCGGACGGCACCATATGTTTCGTCCAAACCCGCTTGACATAACGGACTTAACGAATCCTTAAGTTGATCGTTGTGTCGGGTTCTTCAACTCGCGCTCCTTGCTTCACGCTCGTTGTCCGAACTTGCACACAGGGGCAATAACCAGCACGGAGAGGGGGTGGTGCTGGTTGAGCCCTCTCTGATGCCTAAATGAGAATTCTAGGGAGAGAAAGCTAGAGAGAAGTCAAAGCTCCTAAGCCAATCTCAAGTGAATGTAAAGAATGAAATGGGTGGCCTAGGTCCCTTTTATAGGCAACCTTAGAACCGACTCCGGTTATTGCGCGGTTCGACGCCGGTTTAAAAGAAAGTGTGAACCGTCGTCTGGTTAGATCAAGGTTTCCTATTGGAAAACTCTAAGTTAGTGTAAGAACGGAAATGGAACACGCACGTTGCAGACGACGACTCGGATCACGTCGGATTTGGGCAATCCTGGTGTGATCCGAGTCACCTAGGGCAATCCGGACGCGTGTGTCGCGCGTCCGGACCGTTTTGACCCTCGGGAATGTGTTTTTATCCGTTTATGTGATTTTGACGTGTTTACGAAGTCCAAAACGTAAATACGAACCCGAATTGGGCAGATATCCATCAGGAGAGTCTAAGTTTCAATTTTGTTCCTATTTGGTGTCTCTCTCAAAATTTGATATTAAATTTAACTGCAAAATTAGATGGATAACCGAATTTCAACAAAAATAAAAACTGGGACTGTCCATATTAACATTTTAATCCTAAGAAACCAAATTGCAACATGAGGTAAACCTACGACTACTTTTAGGTTTTTAACCCTTTAAATTTTTTAGATACATAATAAAACACGTATTTGACAAATAAGCATCTTTTTTTTTGTACTATCAAGTACTCCTATTTCAAAATACATCACCATTAATTCTTTCTATTTGACATGTGATTTATAATGACACTTAAATGAATAAAAATAGCATTCTCCTCCTCCTCCTCTTACGACGATTCGAATAACCCCACACGAAGAAATAATCATGTCATTTATCCATTATGAAAGCTGAACTTGTTGATTTGTCTATGACTATACGTGATGATGTCTGACTTAAGAGACTCCTGAAAGCATTGCTTGGTAATCAGAATAAGACTAGATCGATCCTAGCCTATTTTAATAATTAAGTTATAATTACTACAACAAAGTATCCTAAATACACATGAAAACCAAACATAGAGACATTAAATGCAATTATCTGAAAAAACGTGTTGGGGACAAACTGATGACTGTGAAGTATGTTGGACTCTTTACAATCATAAACACGTCGAGGATATAAGAAACCTCTACTTTGGGCGACGCCGCTATTAAGGAAAGTCTTCAAACTAAGGATACACAAAAATTCAACATTCAATACAACTAAAAGAAGGCGAAGTCAGTATATATAATCGGACATTCACCAGGTGGCGGCCAATGTGTCACCAGGACAGACAGTGGTCTACTTGTGTAGAAGACGGAAGCTTACCAGAAAAGCCATTAGTCGCGATGAAAATTCAACTGACCAGAATCTTTACAGTATCGAATGATACCTTTACAAGAGAGCTTTTTCAACATCATACTTTCGATGCATACCCAGTAAAGGGAAAAAAATTATCAACGATTTTCATTGAGGAGATGTAGGATGTTACGAAGGAACTAGAACTCTTGTCCAAAAGACTTTGCAACAAGGCTTCTATTGGCCGACCATGAGTAAGGAGGCGACTAATCTGGTCTGAACATGCACAACATGTCAACTCTATGCCCTAAGAATAGCACTTCGACCGACAGAAGCCAATGATGAGTGCATGCATTTTCACAATGGAGAATAGATCTGATTGGACCAATCCCAAAATCAACAAATCAATACACCAATATAATTGTGGTCATCGACTACTATTTAAAATGGATGGAGGCCAAAATTTCAGCGTTAACCGCAGTGTTTCAAGTGATAAATTTTCTTAGGCAACAAATCATATGCAGGTATGGAGTTCCGAAAATCTTGATCAACGACAATGGCCCCCAATTCCTAGTGAAACTTATTCTAAGAAAAAGCAAGCGGACAATTTTTTAGCTCATTTTTTGAACAGTTTACTTGCATGAAAATTAGCAAGCTCCGTCAAATATTTCATTATATTTAGACGGAAATTTATATATGCTCCGCGCGCTTACACCGACTGTTGTCCTACACATCATTCCATTTGCACAAATTACAAGAAAGGTTGACTAGAGAAATGCACAAGAATACAATGTTTAGCTACTACTATGCAAAAAAAAAAAAAAAAAAAAAACTTTACCTAACTAGCAAATTGTATACCAAAACTTACATCAACCACCAATATGCACATGATTTTCTTCCTACGTGACGAGCACCTTTCGATTTCCGTCGAAACGTAACAGAATATTGGGTGAAGCTAGCTATTTGTCAACTTAGAAATACATGCTAGTAAATTGTTAGAAAAAAATCATGAGCTTGCAAATTATCAGCGTACGAAAATATAAACTAGCAATTTAATAATTAATCTTCTTCTATACATTCATTGGTAGGAGCTTGATCCCTAATTAATCTTCTTCTAAACATTCATTGGTAGGAGCTTGATCCCTCAATGCAAACATCACACCACATTGGAACTTGAAATATTGGATATAAGAGGTGAACGGTACACACGCTCAGGAGCTCATTACAAAGAAGAAACATGCCAAAGAAATATAAAAAAGAAAATATATTCAAAGCATCAAAATGATGGAATGTTCTGGCGAACGTTCTTTTCATGCCTCTTTTACATTATTAGGGTTAAGAACTTATATATAGTCCTAGGTTTCACACATGTTACAATTTGGTGTATCAGGATTAAAATGTAAATATGGATAGTTTCAGGTTTCATTTTGGTTGCTTTTCGGTGTCTCAATGTGATTATTTTAGATAAGCAAATTCTGACGAAACCGATAGTCAAATTCGAACTCGCATGCACGCTCCCTTCCCGTCACCTTGCCAGGACCATCACTTGAAAAGCTGGCCACATCCGCTCTAACAAACCCCGTTCCGTTATCGCTGAAATCCCTCCACACCACTCTCCTGGTAATTATATCTTTAGGATGTTCAAGTTTGGGGGGGGGGGGGGGGAGGGGGGGGGGGGAGAATTGGGCGATTTTGTGAAAAGTAAAGAATGATGAATTATGAGTAGGTGACTGGGTTGATGGAAATGATTGAAGAGAGAAGAAAAGACGTGCAAAGACACCGAAAGGCAAACAAAATGAAACTTGAGACTGACCATATTAACATTTTAATCCCAAGACACCAAATCGCAACATGGAGCCCATTTTCCAACACTATTGATATATGATTAATCTTTGTTTTAAACGTGTTTAATTATATTGTCTGCACCAAAAGCAAGAGATTTTCTCAATATTGATCTATGAAGTCAAAACAAGTTCCTAGTAGAGACGGAAAATGGTAGGTAAAGTCGAGTCGTAAAGACGGAATGTAAAAACGTAAGGTTCTACATATATGTTAAATTGACATTAGTAGTGAAATTATAAATGTACATATATGTAATTATGCAAAAAAAAATACAAAAATAATAAATATATTCATTAATAAACTATAACAATCTTTTAATAAAATATATGAGCTCACCAGTAGTCACATCAATCGTCACAGTGAGCAATTATTGTGAAACCGTGAGAAGAATTGACGGGTCAATTGAACTGTGAGCCCATATCTCAATTGAGATTTCAGAATTCGAGAAATTTAAAAGAGAAAGAGATGTTAATCGGGTCTAAGACTCTTGGATATTATTAAATGATCAATGAATATTGAACTTGAATGGAATAAGAATATGTTTTGAATCAATAAAAGATGATTTGACTCACAAATTACGATATATGAAAAAAGTTATGAAAAAATTCTCGTGGTTTTGGTTGATAAATTTTGTGGATTTGGCATAAGTTATTAGTTTTTGGCAATTTTTAGCAAATAATGGTAAAAAAAATATAGAAAATGTAGAAACTTAGAAACGACTCTACATGTGTTTCTACTTAGAAACGACTCTGTTACGTTTTATCTCGTTTTTTTTTTTGGTAAAGACGTATAAATTTGCGTTTTTACGACCTAGAAACGAGTATTTAACTACAGAGATGTTGATAGACGGTCTCTAGCTGTCAAGCAAGTGGAGTAGTAGTTGAAGAGAAATCCTTCACTACATCGGATGTAGCAGCTGGCAGCCACTTGGTGGCACTCCGACCAATCAGAAAGTAAATAAATAAAGACACGTGTCAGCTTCTGATTTGTCGGAGTGCCACCAAGTGGCTGCCAGCTGCTACATCCGATGCAGTGAAGAATTTGTCGTAGTTGAAGGGTACTTGAATTAGCAAAAGAAGATAACATTACGCTATCTCTGATGTTGCCTGCCTATTTCTTGAGTTATTGAGTGTGAAGGGAAACCACAACTAGAGCGCTAACTAGTTTAAGCTTCTTAGAAACTTAAACTTTGACTAATCTATCTATCTTCAGAAAGTCCTAGTCTTTCCATGAAGAAAGAAACACTCTTCAAGCTGCAGCTTATAGATAATATTCTTGAAAATGAGATTAGATTTGACCTACAAAAAATCAGACCTTGTGTATATCATTATCATGCTCTTGTCTTATCCTACAGATTCCTCACCAGCTGACTAATTAATACTTGTCTGGGGCCTTCCTAGCTTGTCGACTTGGAAAGAAGTGGTTGATGCATCTTTAGCTCATCAATGCGGGACGAGACTATAGAGGCAATGCGCCGGCTCTCTCTATCATCCGCAGATGCAACATAGTAGGCAGCAATGCTTGCTTGAACCCACGCCAGAGCAATTCTACATTGCAACAACGCAAAATATTGAACCACACTTAGCAACCATAAATCAAGACCCTAGATCATTTTACCTCTCATTATGTATGTTATGTTTACCATGAAATAACCAATATACATGGCGAAAAGTGATAATTCAATTGCGTAGGCTCTGTGTAATGACATTGCCATGAAACCTGCAACTAGAGCTGCAATAGAGCCGCCTGTTAATCCGCAGAAGAAGCATAACACTTATGTAAGGTCGGTTTCTATCACCATGTCCATTTCAGCTTCATGGAAGTGTTCCCATGTATGTGATGATGGCTGTATGAATTCCATGTTCTATGAACAAGACCCCACCAATTAGCGCGCTTTAGTACCGCTGCAGAAACTGCATCATTGCCACAAGTTAACAAAGTAATAGCCTTGGCGGGGCCCCGGATGACCCCAAAGATGGGGATCATGGCTGATCCAAATGTGATACTGCCCATCATGTGCCTAATCATGTCGATACAGATTGCCACCAACCCCATCTGGACCCCGCATGTGAAATGGATGTACTTGAGTCGTGCCACCAAAACTTGGACTGAATTTACGGCTACAAGCATTGTCCACGTCAGGCTCACAAGGATCACACTTATACATACCATGTAATAATTTGGTCTGTTTTTGACTGCAGTGGTCCCACCAATACCACAAACTAGGAAACAAGAGTAGATGGTTGCAGCAAAGATGGTCAACTGCACCAATCGTGGGACATTGGGAGGGACATGTCCTGTCGACTCTTCGATAACACTGGTGGCATAAGGGATTTGGGAAAGCACCCAACATGCATGTAAAACCTGACAGACGGCGGAAGATATAAAGGCGATTCCTAGGAGATGATGGGTTGATTGGGATGTGAGGTGGAAAAACATAAGGATGAGCCATTGCCACGCGAAAGCGGAGAGTCCGGAAGCTAGGAGTGCAGTAAGGATGGGTGGTAACCAGTTTTCGGGATGGAAATGGTGCTGCCTTTGGCTCCATAGCATGAGATAGACAGCGAGGATGGAGATGAGAGTGAACTGAGTGTAGAAGATTATCTGGCAGCTCAACCGTTTCACAGATGGATTCGCAATAGCTGGTGGATCGCTCGGCCCGAGACCCGTCAATTGTGCTTGCAATTGTTTCTGCATACAACAAGATTGTCAAAATAGCAACATTCCAAAGGCATGCAAAAGATTGAATTGAGTTACATACCTGGTGGTGCGTTAATGATTCATTGATGGCTGCTTCATCATCAACATCATCATAAAGTGAAGGAGCAATGGTAGATGTAGATGCCACACTCTGCTTGGACCTCAAGAAAGATTTGGTAGAGAATGAAATTGGTGGTGGAGAGGAATCTGACTCCATTTTAATTATTATTTGATTTGATTGACCTCAAAACTAACTTACAATCATCCTTAAACAAACAGAACCCAACAAACTATGATGACTGAGAAAACACACTTGTTTGACCTTACAACCTCTGCTGATTTTCGCCTATATTTTCTCCCCCTCTCTTTTCTCTTATTTGAGTTAGTTAGTTGGTTGTTATCTATCTAGTAAGTAACTTCACGGATTTATTACCCCCTCTTTCTTAATTAATTAATATTGGGGAATATAACCAAATTCTAGGGGGACTTTCTTTTATTGTTTGTTTCTTCACCATATATATATATATATATATATTGATCGGGTCATGGATGATTTTCATATTCTTGTTCCAAAACAAATTGGAAACTGTTGGATCACGGTTGGAACTCCGGTACGGTCTTGACGGCGATCCGAACTTCTTCGCTCCACGTAATCCTGCAAGAGGGGAATAGACCGGGCGGTGACCCAGAATCCCTCTCCGATGCTTAAATGAGTATCTCAATAATCTCAATAAACTGGAAAGCAAGAGTCTCAAAAAACGTATCTCGATCTGAGGTAACTTCTACCCTTTTATAGGAGAAGAGCTACCTCAGTTACCCGGTGAACCGCTGGGGCGGTTAGCCCACGATCCCGCCTATCTCGGCCACGATCCCGGCTATCTCGGCCATAATCTCGCTTATCTCGGCCACGCTCCGCGTATCTCGGCCACGCTCCGCGTATCTCGGCCTCAACCTCTGATAGCAAGTCCCGACCAATATCGGGGACTCCAGAGTTATCTCATTGTGTCACCGCTCGGGACTCCTCGTCATCGTGACAGGGCCAACATCCTCAGGGATTCATCATCGGGGCCTACTTAAAGGCGTCTCATCGGGGCCTACTTAAAGGCATTTCATCGGGAGCGTCCATTTCGCATATCGGGACCGACCTTGTCGGCACCCTTCACCATCGGGACTCCTCTCATCGGAACCCTTCACATTGGTCTTCTTAACCTCTTTTAGGGCCAAGTGGGCCTGTTCACCGTTTACTCGTCGTTAAAAGGCTTCACGGCTACAGCGGAACCCATCATTTGCCCCCAAGACATGAGGGACTTACAGTTCATCGTGTCTTTAAACTCCCGACCTCCCGACATCGGAGTCGAGGACTTTTCCCTTGATAAAGTCACTTGATACGGATCTTCTCGTCCACGATTTCCTCGATACCTCGAGGATAGTCACCAAATCCGAGAAAACTCATCGGTTACACAATCATTAAATGCAGCAGGTGACGAAGTGACGGCTTTGGCACCCGTGCCTGATTTTTCGGGCCTGCTTTTTCGGAAAAAGTACTTTTCAGGCCGTTTCATCATTACACCCCTTTCCATTCTGCCCCCTTTCATCTCAACGGCTCAGATTGAAACGCTTCAACTTCGACGACCCAGATCAGAACGTCGTTTCGCTTATCTCTTCTCCTATAAAACCCTAACCCTGGGCACTGTTTCTCTTTTACCGTTTCTGCGATTTCAAAAGCTCAGGCTCTTCTTCGGCTTCCTATTCTCCGATCAACTTTCCGGCAATCATCAAGACCATCCTCTCCACTTCCATTCACCATGTCTGGTAAGACTTCCTTCCTTGATGTTGTCGTAGCTTTCTCCTTATCTTTGATTAGTTTGGTTGCGTTTTTTCCGAAAACCCACTACACCTTCTCTTGCCATGGCTGATTTTCAGACAGCGGATCCAGTTCCGAGGGGAGGAAACCCTTCAATTTCGATTATGCTCCCAACGAGATCTCGGTGACTGCTTACGACGCAGCTCTCCGAGAAGGATGCATTACCCAAACCTGGGAGCCTCGTCTTCCTTATTCTCGCCACCGTGCCTCGGGTGACCCTGTGGTCACTCGTCCCGAGGAGGGGGAGATATTTGTCTCTACGGGACAGATATCGGCAGGGATCCGATCCCCTTCTGCGGGAACTTGGTTGAGATGTGCACCCACTACAAGACGCATCCAACTACTTTCTCCCCACACGTCATCCGCGTGTGGAATGCTTTCCAGGTCCTTTGCTTCCACCAGAAATGGGTCTACAGCCTCCAACTCTTCAGAACTTTCTACGGGATGAAGTGTAACGAGGCTGGGGTTTGTGCCTTCTATCCTCGGATGCCCAAGTGGAACAAGGCGCAACTTGCGCTGTGCAGCTGGACCAGCGACACCTGGAAGGAGGTCAAGGGTCGGGGACTCCTAATCGACACGGGGTCCGATAACAGCGGGTGGAAGAGGAGCTACTTCTTCATCAAGAACTCTTCGATCCCATGGCCCCGATGGGAGGTGGAAGCGGACTCTCCTCCCGCTTATCACACTTACTCTGATGAAGATTTTCAGACCCTCCATCTTATCCAGCTTTACCGTTGGGGGGAGTCTTATACTCCCCTCGATGCTAACTCTCTAACGGAGCGGGACCTGGTGAAGACCGGGATCCGTCTCCTCGACATAATCTCTGGGGGGACAACTCTTCGACGGCCCCTCCAATATGGTTCCCTGGGTAATGTTTCTGATCTCTGTTTTCCATTGTTTGCAGCTAAGAAGGTATCCGTGCTGACCAATCTCATCCTTAAGCAGGGGGAGACTGACGCTGTCCAACGCCCCGCGCGGAAGAGGAAGTCAGCAAAGAAGGCTGCTGCTCCATCGGGATCTTCCTCCGCGGAGAGGACTAAGCGGAGCCGCGTGGAGGTGGACAAACTCTTCGATGTCCAAAATGCTGAAGAAGGTAAACAGCTCCGCCTAGCTATTAAATCATACAGGAAGCAGGTTCCTAAGGAGTTGATCCCTTCGACCAAGGAGACCCGCATCGAAGAGATTAAACGTGTCCTCCGAGGGGAAACTCCCCGCATCCTCAAGGCGGGCTACTACAACTACCACGGGAAAGACCAATACGTTTCTCGGCGCGTCGTTTGGTGTAAGGACCCTGATCAACTTCCTGACTATATTTCTGAAGCATCTCGTCCTCTAGGTGCAGGTCACTCAGGAGCTCAGTCGGGTGTCGGAGCTTCAGCAGGGGCGCCTCCTTCAGCAGGGGCACCACTTTCCGGTGCTCGAGGTGGAGAAGACCTCTCTCAACCTCCTGCCCCGATGGGATCGGGGGCTGGTGAAACCCCGACCGGCGATCAATTTCGTCGGGTGGAAAATCTGGACTCCTTCGAGGAGACAGACGAGGGCGCCCCCTTGATTCGTCGTCAGGGGACGAGGCAGTCCCCACTGAAACCAACCTCCAAGGGACTGCCCCCTCACCTTCTTCGCAACAGCGGCAGCCGTCGCCCATCCACAGTTTTACTCCCTCTCCGCCTCAGGGCGAGTCGAAGATGCGCCCCTCCACGACTCGAGTCGGTCCTCCCCCTCTCCCCTTGGACGGGAGCTTCTACAAAGTTTACGATCCCAGCCAGAAGGAGGCTCCCTGGACCCCGATCCAAACGCTGCAAGGGGTCCAGCTCCGACAGGGTGACACATACCCAGAGCTGGGTCTACATCTGCTGGCAGGCTCAATCCTGGCATCTCTGAAGTTCCCGATTTCCCTGGATCGGGAGGGCATCCGCAGGGATGTTCACGAAATGTCTATTCGTCGGATAGAGGTGATGTTCCTATTTTCTACCCTTCATCAATAAAGCAGAATATTCATATGCTAACACTTTTCTTCTTTCCTTCGCAGAAGCTGGCGGACATAAACCGCTGCTTCGGGTACATCTTTGCCCTCGAGGAGGCCTTTGAGCAGGAGCGGGCTAAGGGGGCTCCCGCAGTTATAGCCAAGCTTGAGGAGGATCTCGCGGCCTCCGAGTCTTCGAGGGGAAAACTGGCCAAGGAACAGGCCCTCCTTGATCGAAAGACTCGGGATCTCCAAAAGCAGGTTCACGACTGCGAGGTGCTGCTGAAGCGGGAGCAGCAGGAGCAACAAAAGGATGCAGAAGCTGGTCGCGGCTGAGACCAAGGGCCGGGAAGATTATCGGGAGTCCGAGGACTTCCAAGCTGACTCGGTGAAATTTTGCACCGCGGAGGTGGAGAGCACCCTCTTCAAGGCGGTCGAGGAGCTCCATCTGGAGTATGGCGACGCCATCAACTTCGACAAGTCTGCGACTCTCGCTCCCTTTGCGAAGAAGTACTTCGCCCTCTCGGAGGAGAGTGATGAGGGGAACACTCCCGCGGGTGTTGAAGACATGGCGGAGCTTCCAAGTGCCGATCCTCCGACGGTTGACCCCCCGATAATCGACCCTCCAGCAGTTGAACCCGTGGAGCCTTCTGCCACAGATCTCGTGTGGCCGGTTCGTGGTCCGACCCGGTTCAACCCGATTTACAAGCGGTTCGATAAGAAAACAACATGAAGATACCAATCCACGAACGGCAACACAAGATCATTTATGGAAATCGCTAGTTAGGTTTTCCGATTTTCCCGGTCGGACCGGTGCCGGTTTTTACGGTCAGACCCAGTCAAACCCGATTTTCCCATACTAAACCGGGTTCGCTCTACATTTCCGTATTTTACACGAACCGGACCAGCACCAAGAACGATTCACGATCTAACCCGGTCCGACCGTCGGTCCGGTTTCAAAACACTGTTAAAGACCAAATGATTCGATGTTAACGGTCAACTTCTCTAGGACCTAGGCGATCATAATCCAACAACGCGAATCAGTGAGTAATTTATTTTATAAATCTACTTGATCTGTTACATAATGGTACATGACAAGCTAATCATTCTGAGGTATAATGATTTGTTTAGAAATAAAACATCATCATCAGTAAAATAAAAGCAGAATATGCAACATTTTTGGTTAAAGAATTCGACCATAAAAATGAAAATTTTACATCGATATAGAGCTGCGCGCTCCGGTCGTGGTCTTAGATGATGATAATTAATGAAGATAGAAGAAGGTGAAGATACAATTAATTAATTACATAATAAACTGCACAAATTAATTAATTAATTAATATGAGAGTTTCCTTGCTACACAAAGTCAACAACTAGCGGTGAAGTGGTGAAAACTGGTTTGTCTTTGGCACCATTATTATTGTCACTGTTATTCCCGTAACAAACGCTTTTCCTCCGAGGCTTCGCCTCTCCAAGCATCGTGAGAACATCTCGCATCGAGGGTCGGTCCTTTGGTAGCTTGGCGGTGCAAAGTAGAGCGATCCTCAACACCAAAAGCATCTCTTCTTGTACATGCTTGCAGTGTCCTCCAATGCTCGGGTCCAGTGCTTCTTCTATGCCTCTATTATCTCTAATCATCTTCCGAACCCATTCTACCACATCTGTGCATTCCCCAAATCCCGACTCTAATGGCATCCTCCCGGTTATTAGCTCCAGTAATACCACTCCAAAACTATACACGTCACTCTTTTCATCAACCTTTAGTGTGTATCCGTATTCTGTATGTTTTTCACCAATAAATAAATATTAGCAACATATTTGAACTATAAATATTAAACCACGAATTCATCCATCACTTAATAAACTATTTTAACCATCTGCCTAACTTTATATAGTATCATAGTGCACATGATTGAGAACATTGCTAACCTGGTGCTATGTATCCATATGATCCGGCGACCATCGATACTGTCTCGTTCTTATGAACCATCATCCTCGCCAACCCAAAATCTGCTATCCTCGCATCGAGATTAGCATCGAGCAATATGTTGTTGGACTTAATGTCTCGATGAATAACGGGCGGGTGGCAGTCGTTGTGGAGGTAGTTCAACCCCTGCGCCACCCCTACCGCGATATTATACCTCGAAACCCAATCCACAAGCAACTTGGTACTTTCCTTGCCGTGCAAGGCACTCCCGAGGTTCCCGTTCACCATGTACTCATACACCATCATCACATCATTCTCGTTGTGAAGATACCCTAGTAGCCGAACAATATTCCGGTGCCGCAACCTCCCAAGGAGGTTCACTTCCTTCAACAGTTCTTCCCCGCTTTCGAGCTCCGATCCCGATCTCCATAGCTTCTTAACCGCAACTACTACGTTCAATCGATGGACCTCGGCTTTGTACACAATGCCGGTCCCACCCATTCCGACAATGTTCTGCTCAGTTATGCACGGCACGATGTCGCTACTCATGAAGCTGACCCTTTGGAAGGCCACGAGCCGCCACGGCCATTCCTCAACACCCTTCCGAAACCAATCGTAGAAGAAACTATCATAGAGGTACCACCTTCTATAGATACACCTACCCCCTAAAATGGCAAGGCCGAGGCAGAGAATCACCGATGTTCCTATCGCGAACCCGACAACTATATGGTAAATATGCATACCCTTTTGGGTTCTTGAACTATGGGTAAGGTTCTCAGAACAAGACGGAAGGACTCCGCCACAAAGATCGGGGTTTCCTACGAGATCGTCAGGGTTTATGTTCATGAGGATCCCTGCTGATGGAACCGGACCAACGAGCGCGTTATTCGACAAGTTGAGGTATTCCAAGGCAGGCGAGCTGCCGAAGTTGCTAGGTATCCGACCAGATAATGAATTGTTCGAAAGGTTAAGTATTGAAAGTGTTGGCATCGTGGCGATGGACGTGGGGATGTTTCCCGTTAGACGATTGTTCTTAAGGTCGAGCTTCACGAGCCTCCGGCATGAGGCGATGCTGTTAGGGATGCTTCCGGTGAACCGATTGGTTGATACGTCGAGCACCGAGAGAGAAGGACAATCTTGGAACTGGTCGGGAATCTTGCCTTCTAGATTGTTGTTTGAGGCTAGGAAGCTTTGAAGGTTAGGAAGGGAGAAAATGGAGGAAGGGATTGAGGATTGGAGGTGATTGTTGGAGAGATCGATGAAGGAGAGCGATGTCGAAAGGGCGAAATCTTGCGGGACAGTACCGGAGATATTATTGTAGGCTAGCTCGAGGCGTTGGAGCAATGGGAGGGTACCGAAACCGATCGGGATCGTTCCGGAGATGAGATTGTGTTGTGCTCGGACACGAACTAACGAAGCGCATTTGGAGAGCCCGATCGGGATCGGACCCGTAAAGGAGTTGTTGAATAAGATGAGCTTTGTGAGGTTTCCGGTGTTGCACAGGCTCGGTGGAATCTCACCGGAAAGAGAGTTCGATGACACATCCAGCCATTGCAGCGCCGAATTCTTCCCGAGGTTTGGCGGTAAAGCACCCGTCAAGGAATTCTTCCATAATGCAAGAACCTGCAAAATTAACGGTGTCAATTTCTTTAAGACTATGACCCAGTTATGATAGGACCCTAGCCTAGATTAATTGTGACACTAATATTTAATGACTAAATTTGGAAAATTAAAAATTAGGAATATAAATTGGAGGTATTAAAATAAAGTATTTAACGATCAAACAACAGCTAATTAACAGATAAAAAAAAAACTAGCAGACATACTAAAATATTATTATACCAAAATTCAATTTTGATCAAACATGTACAAAAGACTTTTTTTTATTTGACAAACAAACTTTTGGAAGAAAAAAAAAGGTGCAATTTGGCTGTTTAAGTTGACCAACAAAACTTACAATTTGAAGAACACTTTAAGAAATTTGTTAGCTAAATTTGGTTGATAATGCCATTTAAAAATAAATTAGTTGGATCTAGCATATTGTCTCTATGCATTAGATAGCTAGCAATTTTCAACTAACAGATTGTAGACAAGTTTTAGCTAAATAACTTTTTTTAAAAAAAATGAAAGTAGTATGTGTACCTGTAAATTTGGTAAGTCCCCTAGCTGCTGTGGTACCGAACCGTTGAGTTGATTGCACATTATGTTCAAAAGCTGCAGATTCTTCAACCCTCTTAGACTGTCAGGAATGTTGCCGGAAATCTGATTATCCGACACATCAAGAAATAACAACGACGACATGTTCCCGATCTCCGGCGGAATAACTCCAGAGAAGGTGTTCATGTACAAGTAGAGCGTCGTAAGCTGCTGCAGCTTCCCGAGCTCTGCCGGAATATGCCCACTCAGAGATCCAACAGCTAAATCCAAGTACCGAAGATTCATCAGATTCCCAAACTCCGGAGGAATCTCACCCTCGAACTCGTTGTATCCTAGTATGATTGTCTCGAGAGCCAACATCTTCCCGATTTCAGCTGGAATCTTCCCCGTCAGGTTATTCCCCGAAAGACCAAGATACCTGTTCGAAATTGTAACTCGCATCAATATTTATCTACTGCTAAATATAACAAGGAATGTATCACTATAAGGAAACTAAACGGTAGAAATAACTTTATGTGACTTAAAAATGAGTCGTTATCGACACTTTTGGTGAGGCAAATACATATGTTATTTCGAATCACCGTCACGAAAAATACTACAACGCTTGTAGCAAGCGTCGCAAAAATATTAAAAGAGCAATGTCTTTGCTTATCAAAGTTCTTTTTCTAGAATTTTATTAAAGCATATATATGAAATAGAAGAAATGAAGACAAGAGATATACGTGTTCCAGAAATACCTCAAATTCTGCAGATTCTGGAACACGGTCGGAACCGAGCCCTCGAAGTAGTTTCCCCTCAAATCCAAAGTCTCCAACAACGTGGCGTTTCCGAGATCCTCCGGAATGAGACCTGAGAAGTTGTTACTGGATGCATTGACTGTTCTTAAAGCCCGAGCTTCCCCTAACCCGATAGGGAACGGACCCTCGAAATTATTTATACTCAAATCGATGTCCTTTAGAGAGGTGAGGTAAGGGAGGGATTTGGGAAGCTTTGATTCGAATGCATTGTTGGAGAAGTTGATGGATGCGAGGCTGCGCAAATCTTGAATGGTGTCGGGTACGGTGCCGCTAAGATTCATGTTGGAAAGATCGATTTTTTCGACGAAGCCGCTAGAGCCGCACCAGACCCCGGTCCAGTTGCAGTGGAGGGGATCGTGGGTCCCGATCGAGCTGTTTGGTGTTGTCCAATCGTTGAGCATGTCTAAGGGATCGATGAGGCTGGACTTTATTGAGAGCAGAGTGGATAGTTCATCAGTTGCTTGGACAGAAAGGAAGAGAGCAATGGAACAGTAGATGAATATCCAATGGATCGCCATTAATTCTTACTTCTTCTGTTCTTCCAAAGTTGTCGGTTTTCCTTCTAGAGCTGTGGCATGTTTTTGGGATTCTCCATGGATGGATCAAAGGAGAAATTAAATGGGTCGGGAAGTGATGAGGGAGGGAGAGGGAGTTTAATATATTTGTGTATTCTATTGTATATATCTATGGGTTGATGAAAATTATTGGCAATTCTCTTCTTCTTCTTCACAGAGAGAGAAATGTTGGGTATTTGGGATCTTAAACAGCTAATTAGAGTGGAGATTGTGACTGTATAATTTGTAAGTATTAAAGATTCTTTTAGACAATGAAACATGGGGAGAATATGTTTTCAGACAAACAAACTGATCGATGTCCGTATCTTCCATCCCATTGTTAATTAATTCTTCTCATGTTCTTAATTAGCCAGCTGATATATATTTCCTTAGTAATAATTACGTAATCATTGACCCTAATTCTGTTGGTTTCACTGTAAGTAACTAATTAACTCTAATTTATATTATTTAGAGTAAAACTCAAGAGAAACTAATTATAAAGTAGATAATTTAATTATTTTTTCTGAAAAAAGAAACAAACCCTGCATGCGTCAGCTCATAATAATTAACTGGAGTACGGAAGCGTCGATTGTTGAAAACTTCGTCCGGAATATATACCACCATCAAGTTTCATGGCGAGAGCATTTAATCGGAAATTAAGCCAATGAATATGCAAACCGATCGAAGAGCTGTGGTTAATTGGTAAGTCAATAAATATGCAAATTGGATAGCTATATATATATATATATATATCTAAATAAATGTACTAGCTAACCTGAGAATGTGTTCTAACAATTAGGTTTTGTAACCCCGTCCTGTCTTGCTTCTCTAATTCTACTCGACTATGTACTAACATTTTGTTTGATTAATAAAACCCTTTACCAAAATAATAATAATAATAAGTTTTGTATTAATTATAAATTATGCTCAATTATTACATTATTATATCCAAACTTTTGGATAAATTACCTTTACCTGCTGCATCGTTCTCGTTTGATTGAGCTAATGGTTCACCATACATATTTTATTTATTTATAACTAGAATGTGGAGTTGACAATATATAATTGGTCTAGTAAGTGTCAAATTAAGTCAAGTCAGTCTTCAACCCGGCCGTATAAGAGAACCTAATGTTCTACTACTACTACAAACAAATTAAATATGCAGTAACCGGTTAATCGCCACCCGTTGAATTGAAGTATGATTCGACCGGTTTGAACTATAGTTATCGTGTTCATATGTGTGTCTAGCTAGCTAGCTATATGATTGAATCGTGATACTAATTCTATGGTAGGGCAACGAAAAGGCATATATATAATAATGGTATCAACCCATGTTAAAATAGCTAGGATAGAAGAACATGAGAAACTCAGACGACATCTTGGAACTTTCCTATGTCAGATTTAATTTAGTTTAATAAATTAGCTAGGAAGAGAGAAGGGGGAAACAATACGTATATAATCAATCATTCATTATATATATATATATTTCAATGTCCTTTGCTTCTCACCAAACGCTCTTCTTTTTCTTCTTCAACTCGATAGTAAGTGTGCATGGGGTGCTGGCCATTTCCATACTTCACATGCCACATATCTGGCATCATCTTCTTCTCTTTATATTATATTATTTTAATCCCAAAAACAAATAATATCAGAATTATTGTAGGGTATATATATATATATATGACGTCTGGATTTAATAAAAAAAAAAAATGGGGAACATATATATATTTATAATGGTGATTGGAGAGTTTTGGGTTGCATGTGCAACAACTAACTGATGAGGGAGGGAGTGCACTTGCAGCATCATCTTCCATCTTCCTCTTTAAATAACAACCATCAACACTACTACTTTTGTTTCTTTTTTATTTTTATTATTATGTTTTTCATTTATTTGTTTGCATATAATTAGGATGTGCTTTATTAATGATGAAAATATATATATAACAAAGTAATTAATAAGCACCTCACCTCACCAAGCCTATATTTAATGTTTAAATTAGGCAAATTGATTGTTATATGAATAGAGGAAAAATCTGCGTTATTATCGTGTAGGAGATGATATATAGAGTAGTAGGAAAAATGAATCAAAGGGAATCATTTGGACAATGATTATAACATTGGAATAAATGTGGGGTTAAATATGTAACAACAAAAAGAGAATAGTGGGAAGGAATAGGATAGGATGATGCATGAGGGGAGCAGCCCCACCCACATGGCTTTATTAAAGCCACCGCTACGCATTGCATCATCCATGCATCCTATCATTACCTGACCTCTTCTGCTTTGTCCAACCCAACTTGATCATTAATTTTCTCCACTGCTTGTAAATCAACAATAATGGACGACTAAGCTTTAGCGACCACGGTAATAAGAGGCGAAGGATAGTTTTATATTAGCTAGGATACAATAGCAATATAGTGACAGTAATATGATCAGTTATGCATTGGTTGCTGCCTTCTATTCACTCGCTCCAAATGTTATATTCATGAGCCGTGGTACGTGCGATTCTGCTTAATTATACGTACTAGGTGCATGACATTAATTACTACCTACACACATCCACTGTCAATCTATCTATAATTCAACTTTGTTAGATTATTATATATTATTCATAAAAATGAAATAATAATTTTCAAGTATAAGCAGAAAATGATTTCATCAAATGTGAGATAATGTTTTGGGAATATAATAGGATATTGTTGAGGCCCGACCCACTTGGCATGTTAAAGGTATAATTATTCAGTTGGCCCAATTGTTAGTTTTGCCCATTTATTTCAGGTCCGGTCCAATGATGCAATCTAGACTTTGTTATTTGTTTGAGGACTGCCTTATATAACTTAGAAAGGTTGCGGTGCAATCTTTATTTATTTTGTAGGGTTTAGTATATATAGGGGTGATGTAACATAAAATGATTTAATGCAAATGATCCCTTATATTCACTTCCGTCTCTACTAGGGCTACGAAACTCTCCGTCTTCTTCATCTCTAGCTCTCGACCTTTGTTCTTCACGAAGCTCTTTGTTTTCACATGGTATCAGAGCTCTCGAAGCTTTGATCTCTTCGACGGTCCTTTACTGCTCTTTCCGCTGTGGTATCTTGTCTAATCTTCATTCATTTGAATCGTTATTTTCAAACGCGTTTTTCGATTTACGAAGTTATCGTTCATCTTCTTCGATTTCAGACATCAAATCGTTTCTTCAAAGGATAAACGAACATTTTTTCGAGGTTTTTTTGTTGAATCGATTCTGTTATCTTTCTTATCACTTTACGAATCGATTTTACGATGCTTTCTTTTGAACTCAGCATCTTTCCTATGGTGTTAAGTTCTGAAAATCGCGGATCTGGAAAATAGTTTTACTTACCTTCAAGGATCCAAGATCTGTTGTTTACGCACACGATTGTGAATCTCAACATCTTCTTTTGTGGTGTTCGCGATTCCTATTGGCTTAAATCGATTTTACTGGCTGAGATTGTTTATAGATCTATGTTTCATTGATTTTGGATTCATTGAATTGTACTTAAGATCGATTGTCCTTACATGCATGTTGAAATCTATTACTTTCAGGTTTTAGATCTTACGTATCTTTCGATATTTTTATGTTAAAGAGATCTGTTGAGTTTATGTCCTTCTTGTATTGCTCACATTGTTGCATCTGAAATCCTTTTATCTTGACTTAAGCCGAGATCTATTATGTGACGTTTAAGTTGTTATATTTGAAGATCTTGAACCTCAAGTCTTTAAAGATCGATGACGATGAACCTTTTTGTTTGCTCTATTATTGCATGCATGCTGTACTCCAGTGATGATTTTCTTTAAATCGAAGGATTGGTGATTATTTTGTTCCATATCTTTTGTTTAACTTGGCCTTGATACTGATTTCTCTTTGTAGATCTGGCATTCTTTGCGAATTTTTGTCGCCCTTTTCTGAATGGATTCTGAATCAGGCCAAGTTCCAGAGGATAACTCTAACAACGATTCTGTTGTTGCTCCAACAAATGTTGTTGTCGAAGCGACACCAAAAATAGATCACAATCATCCCTTATATATTCATCCCTCTGATTCTGCTGGTCTTTCACTGGTTTCTGAGAAACTTACTTCTTCTGAGGACTACGGTTTTTGGAGCAAGGCTATGCGAATTTGCTTGATTTCAAAGAATAAACTTGGTTTTGTTACTGGTGCATGCAAGAAAGAAAGCTTCGATCCTAGCCTACATCATCTATGGGATCACTGCAATGCCCTTGTTCTTGCATGGATCATGAACTCTGTTTCACGTGAGCTAATGTCTGGGAATATATACACTGAAAGTGCATTTTCTATTTGGAACGATTTAAAGGAAAGACTTCACAAAATCAATGGTTCAAGGATTTTTCAATTGCATAGAGATATTTGCCTTGCTCAGCAAGGAGTGGATTCTGTTTCTACATATATATTTGCCCGTCTCAGATCGATGTGGGAAGAATTTGACGCCATATGCAATCTTCCTAACTGTGGCTGCCCCAAATTTCAAAAACATGTCTCTCATGCAAATAATTTGAATCTGTTCCAATTTCTGAATGGACTTAATGATTCCTATTCAAATGTTTGCACCAATTTGGTCATGCGTGAGGTCTTACCTTCTGTTTCCCAGGCATATGCTGTTTTAACTCAGGAAGAAAATCAAAGGAACCTTTCTGCTGGTGCTATTTCCAATAATGCCTCTGAGTTTAAACCCTCTTTTTCAGCTGATGCTTCATCCAACAAGAGACTTTTTCTCCTGATGCTAAAATAGGAACAGTTAGAATTATTTTATCTCTTGCTGCAATGAATGCTTGGCCTTTGTACCAAATAGATGTTTATAATGCGTTTCTCCAAGGTGATTTAGTTGAGGAAGTTTATATGGATCTTCCACCCGGATTTGGTAATCAGGGGGAGTTATGTGTTGTTAAATCTGATCTTGTGTGTAGATTACACAAATCCTTATATGGTCTAAAACGGGCTTCGCGGCAGTGGAACATCAAGTTAACTGATGCTCTTCTTAGCAATGGGTACAGTTAAAGCCATTTAGATTATTCTCTTTTTTCAAAGAGGAAAGGTAGCGATATTGTTATCCTTTTGATATATGTTGATGATTTACTCATTACTGGGAATATTTCTGCATTAATTTCTGAGTTAAAGCATACTTTACAAACCAATTTTAAAATGAAAGACTTGGGGGACTTAAAATATTTTCTTGGCATAGAGGTAGCGAGATCAGATAAATGTCTTGTGCTCTGCCAAAGAAAGTATGTTTTGGAGATGCTTTCAGATGTTGGTTTGTTGGGTAGTAAGTCTTGTAATACTCCAATGGAGCAGAATGCAAGGTTTACTTCTATTGGATATGATGAGAGCTTAAACTGAATAAAGATGATATGTTGCTTTCCGATCCAAGTTTATATAGACGATTAATTGGCAGGTTGCTTTATATAGGCATTACTCGTCCTGACATTGCTTATTCAGTTCAATATTTGAGTCAATATATGCAGAATCCAAAGAAATCCCACTACAATGCTGTTTTCCGAATTTTAAAGTACTTAAAACAACAGCCGGGTTTAGGCATACTTTTGTCTTCTGATAAAAATTTTGATGTTACTGCATATTGTGACTCAGACTATGCTAGGTGTGTTGAATCTCGTAGATCTGTCACTGGTTATTGCATAATGCTTGGTAATTCCTTAATATCCTGGAAGGTTAAGAAACAACCTACAGTGTCTTGTTCTTCTGCGGAGGTTGAGTATCGTAGTATGAGGGATACAGTGACTGAACTAATTTGGTTGAAGGGTTTGCTTTCTGAATTAAATTTTGGATTTGACAAACTGATTATTTTACATTGTGATAACAAAGCTGCAATTCAAATTGCGAATAATCCTGTTTTTCATGAACGTACTAAGCATATTGAAGTTGACTGTCATTTCGTTCGTGATCTAGTTTCTGCAGGATTTATTAAGTTGCGACATTTGAGGACTTCAAATCAGTTTGCAGATATATTTACTAAAGCCCTTCCTAAGACTCAACATAGGCGATTGCTCGTAAAACTTGGGATGGTTGACATTTTTCAGCAAAGTACAGATTGAGGGGGAGTGTTGAGACCCGACCCAGTTGGCATGTTAAATGTATAATTATTCAGTTGGCCCAATTGTAGTTTGGCCCATTTATTTCAGGTCTTGTCCAATGATGCAATCTAGACTTTGTTATTTGTTTGAGGACTGACTAGTATAACTTAGAAAGGTTGCGGTGCAATCTTTATTTATTTTGTAGGCTTTAGTATATATAGGGGTGATGTAACAGAAAATGATTTAATGCAAATGATCTCTTATATTCACTTCCGTCTCTGCTAGAGTTACGAAACTCTCTGTCTTCTTCATCTCTAGCTATCGACCTTTGTTCTTCACGAAGCTCTTGGTTTTCACAGATATGGGAATAACATGTGCGTAATTCTTTCTATAAATAAAGCCTTGTTTAAAATGCTCAAATTCTTACTTTAGAAAGGAATTTATACGAACCAACTCACCACCCCAGTCTTCTAGTTCTTGCTTCTACTGCCGTGAAATAAATGCAAATACTCCCTCCAATCGAGACACATTTCTTGTGCCAAAAAACAAAAACAGAAAAATAAAAAATGCTAGCTAGCTGGAGAGTTTGATGAACTAACTGCATCCGGCCGGACTCACGAGAACTAAATAATCAATCTAAATTGGGCCCTAACAAATCATCAATCTAAAAAAGAAATGGCCCATTAACCCTTTATCATGAATCGGGGCCCACCGAAGAAGCAGCTAACCCATTTGTCGAGGGGACGGACCGTAGTATCTGAGTTTTTGACCGATAAAAGCCTCTATGGACAACCAAATACAAACTAGGCACAAAACCCGCGCACCGCGCGGGTAAAAAGAATTAATTTTGTTTTCTATTATTTTTAAATCTAAATTTTCTGAGGAGAAGATTATATAATAAATTAACATAAAAAATAATATACATATATAACCGACATAAATATTATTTGGTATATTTTTTTGTAGCTTTAGATTATTTCAAATTTTTCACTACTATAATGTTACCATAATGTGTTAAAACCTAATATATATATATATAAGATTTAATTAAATATTTAAACAAAAACCCTAATACGTAAATATGATTGATTAGAATCTTGAAGAATAGTATATACTTAATGGGAATTTAATATAATGTTTTCAAATATAATAATATATATATACGACATGTAATGGCTAAATTAATAAAAAGAGACAACATTATGTGTGTTTGAGAAAAGATGAGCATAATGAATTTGAAGTTTTATTAATGTGAAAATTCAAAGGGAGACCTCTGATGGTTTTTCCCTCACATTAATGAGATTCTATTCAAATGGGAGGATTGAAAAGTACATAAAATTGGGTATTTTTGACATATCATCTTAAAGTGACCAAATAGTCACATTTATAAACGTAAGTAATTAAAAGACACATGTTTAAACTAAAATATCACATTGGCAAAAATAAGTAATCAAACTATGTATTAACCCAATAAAAATGGTAAAAAAAATATTCCTCATACATACAAAGAAACAAACCTGAGTTTCAAATTTGTGAAAGACCAAACATCACCTGTTGATTGTCACCATTGGCCGGTACTTAAGATGGCCTAGCCTAGCTAGCTGTAGATACACATATTGAAGAACACATATAATCTCACCACAATATATATATTTTTTTTTTTGCCAAAAAAAGGAATGGGCTAGTAGTGGCGACCCTAGGCACATCCCGTTACGTAATGTTCGGGCTCTCCTGCTCACGGTCTGGGTTTTTTCCGACCAGACTTAGCGAACAACCAGCGCATGCACTGACCCCGTCAACGTAACCCCACCAGCAGCCTAGTATAGTCAAGAGGCCGGCCCGTTAGGCCCAGTTCTACTCGCCTCCTCACCACAATATTTTGATGAATAGAAATACTACGTTGTATTATCATTTTCTTTCATCTATATATCAACAACAAAATGTATAATTAGATTGAGTATGGGCAAAATACGAAATATAAATATATAATAATAAAGAAATAAATAAATAAATAAATAACATGATCAAGAATTTATATATACCTAGACTAAGAACCAATGTCAATCAACAATGAATTAAATCAACCGAAGAAACCAGCACATATCCAATAAAAGATATCGTATGGCGAAAAAAATGATACCACGAATAACTGAAGATTACTCACCATATTCCGGCACCACTTAGATCATGAACCAGAGACTTATAGTGCTTTGATTGCAATACATATAGTATGAAAGTTCACGCACTTACAAATACAATTTTATAGTAGTTGTAAAATATTGTCAATTATTTATAACTACTATTTTATCAAGAATATAATTTAATTTTTAAGTTTTTCGAGGTAGAACTTAGAAGTTGACGTATCGTATGTACTTGATGTCCTTTAAAAGTGTAGGATATAGCCCATGACTGACCAATACACTAAAGTTACAAAACCAACCGTAACTCCTTTGGTGTTAATTGGAAATATCTACATCATTAGTAATAAATAGTAAGGAAAAATCACTATTTCAGTTAAATTTGACGGAGAATTCAATCGACTAATCTGTATAAAATCAAAGGAGACCATAAATCTGATTGATTAACTCCTGTACCGCACCACTAACAATGCAACAACTTAAATGTCAAACTCATCAGCAAAACTATAACTCAATAGTTAGATCATCTAACACACAAACACTTTCAAACCAGAGCAATGCTGCTTTCTCCGCCCCGCCCGGGGGCTTGCGGACCCGCCAAAGTAGTCCTGATTCTCGACCTTATCATTCGCAAAGATGTCATTGTCGTTAAGCTCAGCGATTTCTCTGCTGACGTGGCAGAGTCATCTTCCTTAAAGATATTGTTTCCCGAGAGATGTGCAAATTTCTTGTCGTAGATCTTCTTTGCTGTGTTTACCAATGGTTCTTCATTGAAGAGGATACTGTTCTTGTCTCCTACAAAAAGCTAAGTAAGAAAATCACAAAATACAGAAACTCGAATTAAAGAGGATGCAAGTGAGCAAATCTAACAATAGGTCCAGACTCATGTACAATGAAATCAGTTTCAGACAAAGTGGAACAAATATAGCTTGGAGCTCCCCGGTGGTGAGGACGACACTGAATCTGTGTTAAGCGCTGGAGTAGGAACAAAGGATGAGATGAATTGCTCCGACGGCGTCTTCAGTGGAGAGTGAATATAGGCTAACATTAAGGTATTATATATATATATATATATACATATAGTTAGCACATAATTCACGGTATGATCGCCCCTCTTGGTTAGATTCCAAGGGCATGGCGAGATGGGTAGAGCATAGGATGTTGCGACTTGCGCATTGTAGGTTTTTGTTTGGAGAAGACGGTGGCGACACTAATGTGCAACTTCTGCCTGTTCCGCCCAGTTCTATCAGAGATGATTGCATTCTTTAATCTGTGCCATCTTTTGGATATGTTGAACTCGTTTCTGAGTCTGTTTTCCCCCCGGCTTCTATTTTTGGACACTTGTTGTAGTTGTTCCTTAGTTGTTGCTTACGAGTTGTTCGCTTTGAACTACGTCGTTTGAACCTGCTTTATACATAGTAGTTTGCATGATAACTTGTTAGTAATATTTCATACCGTTATCACTTACTGTGTTTATTGAATGTGGATGACTAGTAACGTAGACATAGTCCCCGTAGTCGTGACCGATAGCCACTTCTTGATTGCTGAGTTGAGATGCTCTCCTGATTGCTTGCATGATGCATTATGCATATTGCCCTTCTTTCCTGAATAGCTTGCCGCTATATGTGTTTCAACCTGCCAAGTATTTTGCGTATAGCAATATTTCTCAACAAGTAGTGTATTTGAAAGGTGTTATCTTGGCTAAGCAAGATACTAGTTTATACCGTCTCTTAGTTCCACTCTAAGGCGACGTTGTACAAGACTCGACTTGTAAATTTTATGAGTTTTAAACAAGGTGCGCACCTGCCAGCGTGTATCAACCCGCGTTGGGGAAGCATACGTAAAAGCATTTTATTATTTGAAAGGTGTTATCTTGGCTACGCAAGATATTAGTTTATACCGTCTCTTAGTTCCACTCTAAGGCGACGTTGTATAAGACTCGACTTGTAAATTTTATGAGTTTTAAACAGGGTGCGCACCTGCCAGCGTGTATCAACCCGCGTTGGGGAAGCATACGTAAAAACATTTTAGTTTTTGAAGAAGTATTTTGTGAACCCTAAAAAGCTTGTTGATAAAATATTTGAAAAAATATTTTGGCATTGAATGTGATACACCCAAAAAACCGTGTTGATAAAATATTTGGAAAGGTGTTTGATACATAAAGTATTTGATAAAATATTTGACAAAATATTTGGTAAAATATTTCAAAAATTATTTGTGATACATGATTCCTGCATCCAGGGACCATGTAACACTTTTTGAAAATATGAATTGTGATGCATGCTTTCTGCGTCCAGGAACCATGCAACACGGTTTGAAAATCTGTAGTACAGAATTGTCATCTAACCAGAGTACTTTTGCCGTATAGAGTGAACCCTTTAAACATGAATTTATAATATGGGATTGTCGTCTATCAAGAGGACATTCGCCATAAAGAGTGAACCCTTTAAACAGGAATTCACACTTGTTATAGTGTGGGGTCGTTGTCTAACCAGAGAACTTCCGCCACTTATGGGGTGATCAGTCCCGTATTGTATTTGCCCATCCTGTTCTGAATCCAGGGAATGGCTATGAACATGAGGATTTGCCTCTAACCAGAGATGTCACAGCATGTCATTTTTTAGAAGTAAACATGGGGTTTGTCTTTAAAAAAAGAGGATACCTCAACATGCTATTTTTGATAGTAGGCCTTGGTGTTAATCCAAGATATTGCTTGCAGCTGACGCCTTTTGAATAGTCGTCATTTTGATAGATCATCTGCAGGTTGTCATTGCGGCATATAAGTTGATTGTGCATGTAGCTTGATGGATTTGTGTTGTCGGCATCTTCTTGAGATAGACGCCTATGTTATGAATGGAGAAATAAACTCCATGTTGGTGTAGATAATAGATATGTTGGTGTTGTATACCATAAATCCCTCCTTGAACACAATGCTTAGTTTGTATTGTTGAAGTAGATTTTTGTGCATAGGTTACTACTTGGCGTAATTCCTGTGTAGTAATCGTAGTGTAGCATGTACCTACGAGCAGAGTTACTTTTGTCAGATAATCGTAATTTTTATAAGTTTGCAAAAGTATGAAGTCATGAAATTTTCTTTTTAGTCATGCATATAATAAATAAACTAAAGGAATCTGATACAAGAATCCCTTGTTTGTGTAGGAAACTTCCCTGAGTGCGGACGCGATAGGTGCAGATCATGATATGTATGTATATATGTTAGGTAGAATGCCGAGCACTTGTTAGCTTGGTGCTCCCAAAGTCACTTGGCAGTTGTATCACTGTTTCCTAATTGTTTATATTGTTTCATCTTCTAATAGTGCATGATCTGTTCTTGTGTAATGCCTCCGCCTTGTTTATTATTGCGACACGATTTTTAGTCTTGCGCGTATAAAATGCTTGAGGCTTTGTGTTGTTGACGCGAGTAATATGTGCGTAGTTGTTACTTGGCATTATTCCAAGGTAATATGCGTCATAATAATGTACCTACGAAAGTAGATTTAACCTTTATTAGATATTTAGAGTTCGCGCAACGGATTACAAGAAAGCGTCTACTGATCACTTCTTTTGAAAATTACTGAGGCTAATAAGCATGAGTTGTACTTAATCTTAAAAAGATTTAAAATAGATATGCGAAAAAGGAGATAAGGAAGATAAAGGGATTGCTCATGTGTTTGACGTCCTCATAGGTGATTTGTTGGCTAGTTGACTCTGCCACGTGCCACATAATTTCTCAATGCATCTAGCGTGTTGAGCTCTTCAATCTCCACCTTTGGGGATGGACAAAAATTGATGTCATGCCCCCAAGTTTTACTTTGCTTGTGTTGTTCTTCAACAACTTTGCCAAGGAAGACAGTCGTTGACTCAAGTGGGCGGTGAAGTTTGTTTTCTGGGAGTTTGAGATTTGCTTCTTCTGCATTCATACTCCAAAGACTGTACAAGTCGTCACAATTGGTTCCATAAGTGACGTTGTTTTTCTGGCGTTTGGCGATAGGTGGATTATCATCCGCCTTTTCTTTTCCCTTGCCTTTTTCTGAAGACTTCACACGAGGCTTCCTTTGGTACTTATTGCCATGGTCGATATACTTCTTCATTTTTCCTTCTATGATCAAGCTGTTTATGTGAAATCTTAGTCCAACACAGCTTTCGGTTTCGTGGCCGTATAGTTCATGATTTTCACACCATTTGCTTTCATCTTTTCCCAATGGTCCCTTGTGGAACTTTGAGGGCTTTTTTCCACATTTTGGTTTCTTTCATTTCTTTCAAGATGACAAATAACGGTGTGTTCAATGGAACACATTTGGCGAGTTTGGACTCTTTGATCCTTTGGTCATCTGACTGGAATGGCCTCTTTTGTTGCGGTTGTCTCTTTTCCCAGGAAACGTGTATCTCTTTTTCAATTATTGCCTTCAAGGTTCTTGTTGTCAATCCCGTGATTGGGACATCGTCGTCACTAGCAGGTTTTTTCCGTCCCTCCTTGTGACAGATGTCGGCATCGTCTTGGCTTGTCCTTGTGGAAGGACCTTCTTTGTGTATTTTGGATGACTCTGCTTGAGTCTTTTTTGGAGGGCTGTCGCCTTGATCGGTGAATTGCTTTAATTTGCCTTTGAGGATGAATCTGTTAATGCGGAAACATAGGCTGGCACAACTGTTCGTCTTGTGGCCGAAGACCTCGTGGTATTCACACCACTTGTTTTTGTCTTTCCCCAACGGGCCTTTTCTGAAATTGCTCGGCGCTTTCCACATTTTCGCATCCTTCATCTCTTTCAATATTACGGACGGCGGGGCTTTAAAAGGAATGCAGTCAGTGAGGTTTACTCCTTTTGGCTTCTGGAAATTTCCTTGAAGAGGTCTTCTTGGCTGAGGCTGCCAATTTCTTCCTTGCTGACCGCTTGAGGGCGGTTTTGCTTGATTCTGCTTTGGGGGCTGTTTCCATGCCTCTTTTTGGTGTTGTGCTATCACTTACGGGTTGCATGAGCGTGCAGCTTCGTGCCTTAGCTGTTGGTACTGGAAGGTACCTTCCGTGCATTGCCCCTCTATTCTTTGGTGCAGTGTGTCTTGATGACTTGTGACTCGAGACTTTGTCCCTATCGTCTCAACTTGTTCGTTGATTGGAGGCAAAGAAGGTGACGGGTTGACACCTTTGTATTGGAAGGTTCCTTGGTCGCATTGTGCGGAGGATGCATTTCTTGTTGGAGTGAAGAAAGCATTGGATGTGGCAACAGGGATGTGGAAGGATCCAAGTTGTCTTCTTATCGGCTTCTGCGAGGTTATGGGCAAGGCGTTGTGGTATGCAAGGTGCTTCTTGTCTTTTGATAAGAAATCAATGACATCTTCAAAGGCGGCATCTTTTATGTTAACATACTCCAAGTAGGTGTCATCGGACTCGTGCATTGTCTTTGCGGTATGGTAGCTTTTTGTTCGAATCACGTAGACGGCGCCAATGTTGCGTCCTGGATGAACTGGGTCGTGGGGACGCGTCTGTTCGTATGGTTGAGCGGGTTTTCGGGTTGTAACCCTTCGTCTGAAAGAGGTTTGTGCCACTGACGAGTGTTCGGTTGAGTCCCGGAAAGGCCTGTGTCTCAAAGCGCGGTTGTGTCTCAGGGGGCGTCTGAGTCTCAGAAGGCGGTGGTCTGTGCACGAGTTCGGACGTCTGGGCGTCGATTCCTGCACAAAGGACCGGTGCTAGCACGGAGAGGGAGGGGTGGTGCTAGCGGAGCCCTCTCCGAAGCTTAAGTCACTATAGGGCTAAAAGAGTAATTCTAGAGAGAGAAAATATTTCTAGAGAGAAGTCAGAGCTCAAAATACCAAAGTTGGGCAAATGAGAGGATGTGTGAAAATGGGTGGCCAAGGCCTCCTATTTATAGGCTTCCTTGGGACCGGAC
The DNA here is from genome assembly GCA_036873135.1 of Clarkia xantiana subsp. parviflora. Lineage (NCBI taxonomy): Eukaryota > Viridiplantae > Streptophyta > Magnoliopsida > Myrtales > Onagraceae > Clarkia > Clarkia xantiana. The sequence continues at coordinate 19,723,935 of JAPTYO010000001.1, forward strand.
CCGGTTTTAAAGCGGTTTGATGACGGTTTAAAAGCAAGCGGTAACCGTCATCCATATTGGCAATGCGCGAACTCGACTTCTCTACACGTAACGGTAATCGCGAAAACGGTAATCGCACAATACCCGTAATGCAATCCGGACGTCCGGATTGCAAGCAACCCGGAGGTCCGGGTTGCAAATGCAATCTGGAGGTCCGGTCCGGACGCGCGTAACGCGCTTCCGGACCGTTTTGACCCTTTGGGAGACGTTTTTCAAGTCGAGATGTAATTTTGACGTGTTTACGAGGCCCGAAATATAAATACGAACTCGAATTGGGCACATATCCATCACTATAAGTGGCGGAAGTTCTCTTGTTAGACAACGACCCCACGCTACAACAAGTGTGAATTCCTGTTTAAAGGGTTCACTCTTTATGGCGAATGTCCTCTTGTTAGATGACAATCCCATACTATGAATTCCTATTTAAAAGGGTTCACTCTATACGGCGAACGTCCTCTTGTTAGATGACAATCCCGTACTATGAATTCCTGCTTGAGGGTTCGCTCTTTACGGCAAAAGTCCTCTTGTTAGATGACAATTCCGTATTACAGATTTTCAAACCGTGTTGCATGGTTCCTGGACGCAGAAAGCATGCATCACAATTCATATTTTCAAAAGTGTTACGTGGTCCCTGGACGCAGGAATCATGTATCACAAATATTTTTTCAAATACTTTATCAAATATTTTATCAAATATCTTATGTATCAAATATTTTATCAACACGGTTTTTGCGTGTATCACGAGCTTTTTTAGGGTTCACAAACATCTTTTCAAAAACCAAAATGTTTTTACGTATGCTTCCCCAACGCGGGTTGATACACGCTGGCAGGTGCGCACCCTGTTTAAAACTCATAAAATTTACAAGTCGAGTCTTGTACAACGTCGCCTTAGAGTGGAACTAAGAGACGGTATAAACTAGTATCTTGCTTAGCCAAGATAACACCTTTCAAATATACTACTTGTTAAGAAATATTGCTATACGCAAAATACTTGGCAGGTTGCAACATATATAGCGGCAAGCTATTCAGGAAAGAAGGGCAAACATGCGTAATGCATCATGCAAGCAATCAGGAGAGCATCTCAAATCATCAATCAAGAAGTGGCTAATGGTCACGGCTGCGGAGACTACATCTATGATTACTAGTCATCCACATCAAACAAAAACCTACAATGCGCAAGTCGCAACATACTATGCTCTATCCATCTTGCCATGCCTTGGAATCTAACCAAGAGGGGCGATCATAACACTCAACAATGAGCGACATACAGTCGCAACTACGGACATCATGTTCATCATCTAAGGATATCTATCCTATCTTCCCAGTCGAAAGCATATGGACGACATAGATAACTCAAGGTATGGAATATTACTAACAAGTTATCACATGATTATTATTGAAAACAGGTCCAGGTGACGAAATATCATGCAAGCAAAGGCATGAACAAAGAATTAACAACACAACATCAAAGGGTTCAACATGCCGGAAGCAGACAACCCGATACCAACCAAGAGTTAGCATCATCTCTAAGGACCTATGGCAAAGAATTCATAATGTCAACATCAAATGCAATGTCGTCATCCACACAAAGGACACGACAAGAATGATTGTTTCAACATTCAACACAACATAGCTCTTCAACATAAGGGCGACAATCAGCAATACGGGCATTAAAATCAGCAATCAACAAATACTTACCTCAATAGGAGTAACGCTCCTCCTTGGGCCGGTCCCTCGACCGGGGGGCAGAAGACACCACTGCACAACCCTCAACTCTATTTCCTTTATCACAAGAAGGAATTAGCACGGTCATGCTCGGCATAAAGAACTAAGTATCGCTCGAGGAACGCGCCCCTGCGTCGGATCTTTCGAGAATTATGCTAAAAACAGAAGCTGCAGCCAGCAATAACTTGGAAAATTAACAAGTTCAAAGAAGATACAATGAGACGTCTTACTCACAAGCCCTTTACCGCGACCGTGTCCGAAGACTCCAGAGTAGCGGGGGCACTTGTATGGACATTCCTCCCAACAAATGGATTTCTGTACACATCAGCTATCTACAAAGACAAGCTTTTTCCCATCAAGATGGAGATAGTGGACTTACTCATCGTAACAGCCGTGGGAAGACTAATTCTGACAAGAAGACAGCAAGATCTGATATCCTGGAAAATGCAACCAACAATCCAGTCAGTGCGTAAACACGCACCAACACTTATGCAAGCATTTATGCAACAGATGCTCCATGTGAGACAACCATGTACGTACAAGACTCGTTAGTTTTCGTGCAACAAGTAACAAGCATCACGCAAGGGGGGCAACCTCTTCAACACATTAACCTTGCATGACAACACCGAGCTCATACTCGCAGCATACAAGATTACAATGGTGAAATATTCTCTAAGTACTTTGCTCAGGATGACAGTCAACATATTGCAAGCTGTCAGCATACAACCATGTGTCAGCATATTATCAGGAGTGGGCATATAACCTGTGTTCGCATCAAGCATACGGATACAGCATACATAGCTAGGGATGGTGAAAAGATTCTATGTACGGGGGCAAATACGCACATACAGTGTACGTACATACATGTCGACAAGGATGCATGTCGACAAGGAGAAAATATTTTCTAAGTGTTTCCATGTACGTACATACATGTCGACAAGGATGCATGTCGACAAGGAGAAAATATTTTCTAAGTGTTTCCATGTACGTACATACATGTCGACAAGGATGCATGTCGATAAGGAGAAAATATTTTCTAAGTGTTTCCATGTACGTACATACATGTCGACAAGGATGCATGTCGACAAGGAGAAAATATTTTCTAAGTGTTTCCATGTACGTACATACATGTCGACAATGATGCATGTCGACGAGGAGAAAATATTTTCTAAGTGTTTCCATGTACGTACATACATGTCGATAAGGATGCATGTCGACAAGGAGAAAATATTTTCTAAGTGTTTTCATGTACGTACATACATGTCGACAAGGAGAAAATATTTTCTAAGTGTTTCCATGTACGTACATACATGTCGACAAGGATGCATGTCGACAAGGGGAAAATATTCTCTAAGTGTTTCCATGTCCGTACATACATGTCGACAAAGATGGATTGCATACAATAAGTAGCTATGCCGCCTAAGCACACCTACGACGCTCATCGACAAAGCTCATACGACGACATCTATGGTAATAAGCATTAGATATCGTTTAAATATTTTCTAAGTGTTTTGACATGCTTGCAGAAAATGACCGACGGTCTATACATGATGCTCAACAATACATCGCCTAAGCTATCATTACCAACATACAACCATTAAAGTCAACGCGCATAGCAAAGTCAACGCGCGTAGCAAAGTCAACGCGCATAGCAAAGTCAACGCGCGTAGCAAAGTCAACGCGCATAGCAAAATTGATACGTGCAACAAAAGTGGCCAACGTCCCAAGAAGCTATCATGCAAACGGTGAAATTAATGTGACGAACCGCGAAGAGAAAACACGACAACACTTAAGAAAATATTTCTCTAAGGCATCAAGGCAACAAACGACTACTTCCAAGAGATTCCTTGATGATAAGGATCAAATGAGTAATGCACCTACACCCACACCTAAGTGCTTACGGTATACTCCGCCCTCTTTTAAGTATTTATCTCTACGCACATGATTATTTCGGTATTACGCATATCAAATTCGTCATTTTACATGTATGTTTGCATATCGCATGATTCATGATTTAATAATCGCTAAGTCGTTTGAGAAGTATACGGATTATATTTCTAACATCGCGTAATTACGTTCTTGCCATGATTGTTACTTGTGCATGCACGTTAATAAAAGCATGTTCGCATGACATATTACTAGTTACTTATATCCCTAACGGTAATCATGTTTGCACGTTACATATGCGCATTCTCTATTGCACTAACCGTGATGACAGGAAATAAAGTCACTCGGTCGGAAAATCAAAGGACGGACGAAATCAAGACTTCTACGTCCAACCAACAATCAAAATCAGAAGGTTAGCGTCAAGCTCAAATTGGACGCGTATCCTAACTTAAAATAGAGTCAAGAAAGTTTTAAACTGTTACTTGACTCGGGGGCAAGTGATGGATATGTGTCCAATTCGAGTTCGTATTTATATTTCGGGCCTCGTAAACACGCAAAAATTACATCACGGCTTGAAAAACGTCTCCCAAGGGTCAAAACAGTCCGGAAGCGCGTTACGCGCATCCGGACCGGACCTCCGGATTGCAGCAACCCGGACGTCCGGGTTGCTTGCAATCCGGACCTCGCCGAATTGCCCAAATTCGACGAGGTCCGGATTGCACTACGGGTATTGCGCGATTACCGTTTACACGATTACCGTTACGTGTAGAGAAGTCAAGTTCGCGCATTGCCAATATTGATGACGGTTACCGCTTGCTTTTGAACCGTCATCAAACCGCTTTAAAACCGGGTCCGGTCCCAAGGAAGCCTATAAATAGGAGGCCTTGGCCACCCATTTTGACACATCCTCTCATTTGCCCAACTTTGGTATTTTGAGCTCTGACTTCTCTCTAGAAATACTTTCTCTCTCTAGAATTACCTTTTTAGCCCTACTGTGAATTAGGCATCGGAGAGGGCTCCACTAGCACCACCCCCTCTCCGTGCTAGTACTGGCCCTTCGTGCAGGAACCAGGGCTCCAGACGTTCAGACGTGTGCACACACTACCATCCGCCTTCCTGGGACACATCCGCTTTCCTGAGACACATCAGCTTTCCTGAGACACATCCGCTTTCCGAGACACAGACTCCTTTTGAGACACAGACTTTTCCAAGGCTCAGCGATAAAACCGAACACTCGTCAGTGGCACAAGGCAAAAACCTCTTCCAGACGAAGGGTGACAGCCCGAAAACCCGCTCAACCATTCAGACAGACGCGAGGGCTGTTAATTCAAAATTTACGCAAGGAAAAATCAATAAAATTGTTTAATTTGAGTGTTAAAAGAAAAATACTAAACTAAAATGGATTTTTCTACTATGCTTTGGGAGCACCATGCTTTTGGTTTTTTTAATACTATGGTGGACTTAATTGTAACATAAGTAAAACTTTAAAAGTATGAAAAAATATGAATTTTTTTAACTACACCTAAGATGTGTATCATACAATTAATAATATAAATTTCTCTATGGGGTTCACCTTTAGGGCAATAGAAAAATAAAAAAAACTAGTGGCAAAAGCATGGTGCTCCAAGAGCATTGTAGAAAGGTCCAAACTTAAAGACCAATGTATACATTTATTTAATGTAAATTAGAAGTTGAAGTTATTCTTCATACAAGGGGTGGAGGTGCAAACAAAACAAAAAGAAATAATTGGGGCAATATGATAATAAGTAAACTAATCGAGTAACAAAGGCACGGTAATTCATAAGTACCCTAGTACAGTGCTTTATTGTGAAGGGGCTTAACCAGATACGTGACCTTTGTTGAGCTCTCTGACTTGGACCGTACTCATATCGAGCGTGCGCCCATTGCCTGGTGTACCGCCCGGTGGATCAAGCTCGTTGGGGTTCTGATCTTGGCGGCTTTGCGTCGAGTCGAGATCGCTCCTGATGGATATTGATTTAATCAGGCTGATTTGATATCATAACAGTCTTTTACTATAAATTGTCTGATACCATAACGATCAATCAACTATAAATATTCAACAGCCATAATAGTAATTGAATATAATGTTTCCATAACAATAATTTTCTATAAATGGTCATCGTTATTTTATATAAATAAATCTATTATTTGACATTTAAGATAGAATAAAATATATACAAAATAGTGATCTCTCTTTATGAACAATTACCAATTTGACCGTCGGAGAGGGGTCGTCGGGGTTCGCCCTGGCATTGTTCCATTTTACAGGTACCGTGCTCGGAATTCAAAGACTAAGGAGCTCGGAGACACCGCGAAAATATGTCGGCAAATCCAGATCCAACATTTGGCGTTGTCTGTGGTAATCGAACAATTAGCCGTGTTCGATTTCACACGAATTCCAAATTCTGGGTCGCAACTCAGCACCTGGGCACGCACGTGATCCTTCATGAACAAAAAGTCGTCGTTATTATGCTTTCATGGACAAGAACCAGATTTGAGGTATCTATTCATGAAAATGCTCCCCACGTTGCCATAGACCTCAAGTGAAGAAAGAAGAAGCAAGGAAGAAAAAAAATGGAGGTCCAACTACCTTCGTTTTCATTTTTCCTTCCACGATTACCCCTCTGCGATTAGATCTGGAAAGTGAAGCTCAATTCAAAACTTCAAGTAAGTAAAATAAAGGGTCGGTAGATAAAACACCCTCCATAGTCGATCGTACAAAGAGACGATCGTCCATAAACACTCCAAGTGAGTAAAATAAAGGCTCGGTAGACAGACTATCCTCTATAGTCGGTCGTACGAAACGACGATCGACTACAAAACTCAAAGTGAGTAAAATAAAGGGTCGGTAGATAGACCACCCTCCATAGTCGGTCGTACGAAGCGACGATCGACCACAAAACTCCAAGTGAGTAAAATAAAGGGTCGGTAGACAAACCATCCTCCATAGTCGATCGTACAAAGAGACGATCGTCCATAAACACTCCAAGTGAGTAAAATAAAGGGTCGGTAGACAGACCCCCCCTCCATAGTCGGTCGTACGAAGCGACGATCGACCACAAAACTCCAAGTGAGTAAAATAAAGGGTCGGTAGACAAACCACCATCCATAGTCGATCGTACAAAGAGACGATCGTCCATAAACGCTCCAAGTGAGTAAAATAAAGTGTCGGTAGACAGACCACCCTCCATAGTTGGTCGTACGAAGCGACAATCGACCACAAAACTTCAAGTGAGTAAATAAAGGGTCGGTAGACAAACCACCCTCCATAGTCGATCGTACAAAGAGACGATCGTCCATAAACACTTCGAGTGAGTAAAATAAAGGGTCGGTATACAAACCACCATCCATAGACGATCGTACAAAGAGATGATCGTACATATAAAACTCCAAGAGAGTAATATAAGGGTCGGTAGACTAACCGCCATCCAAATCGATCGTACAAAGAGACGATCATCCATAAAATACTCCAAGATGGTGATTTAAGGGTTGGTGGGCAAACCACCTTTCATACAAATGTGTTCGTACAAAGAGACAAACATCCTAAAACTACTCCACGGGAGTAATATTTTACGTGAAATAATTAGGTAATGAATGCATGTTCATTAAACTCAGAGCCTAATGCAGGCAAAGCCTCCATCAACCTCGGGGTCAAATGATGGATATTGATTTAATCAGGTTGATTTGATACCATAACAACCTTTTACTATAATTTGTATGATACCATAACGGTCAATCAGCTATAAATATTCAACTGCCATAATAGTAATTGAATATAATATTCTGTTACCATAACAGTAATTTTCTATAAATGGTCATCGTTATTTTATATAAATAAATCTACTATTTGACATTTAAGATAGACTAAAATATATAAAAAAAAAATAGTGATCTCTCTCTTTATGAACGGTTACTAATTTGACCGCCGGAAATGGATAGTCGGGGTTCGCCCTGGCATTGTCCCCTTTTGCAGGTGTCGTGCTCGGAATTCAAAGACTGAGGAGCTCGGAGATACCGCGAAAATATCTCGGTAAATCCAGATCTAACAACTTCCTTACTTGTATTTCGCTCTTTCCGTTCCTTTCCTCGCTTACATGCACAATGGGTAAGCCTGGGGTGACCGACGAACCCTCTCCGAACCTAAAATGAGAGTTCGGTTTTAGAGAGATAAAATTCTAGAGAGAAGTCAGAGCATTCAAATCAAAACTAGAGATCAAGTTGTAAATGAAAGATATAAGGTCTGATTTATATGGATTGTGATCTTGGCACCGGAGGGGCCTACATTTACGAGTGGGACCCGTGTAATATTACTGTAGGTGTATCGTGCGCGTAACACGGGTGTCGATCACCCGGGCATCGGGGGCCGGACGCGGGACGCGCCGGCCCCGTTACGACCGGACTAGTCCGGGCAGAGTTTTTTGGGAGGACTAGTGCGTGGTTCTAATGGGTCTCGGCCACTTACCATGTTCGGGGTCGACGAGACGGACAAGTCGAGCCTTAGTGATGTCCAATCGGGTGTATATCCATCAATTTCCTCCGAGTCAAGCATTGATTTTACCTTTACTTGACTCTAATTATTAGAAGGATGCACACCCGATTGTATTTCGACTATGTTTTACCTATTTTAATTAGTCTGTCGTTGTGGTGCGCGTTGCCCGACGGTCGTTCCTTCCGTGCTAGGAGGGTGTTCGACCTAGGGGTGAGCGGTTCCGGGTACCCTGTGATTTTAGGTGTTCCCGGAACCTACCCTGTGTATATCGGTTCCTAAATTTTACTACCCAGAATTACTACCCAGAACCTACCCTGTTGCATGTGAAACCGGAACCGCACCATTTGAAAACTACCGGTTCCGGGTACCCATTAGGAACCAACTTAATATCATCCAAAAATTAAAAAATTCCAAAAAAATATTGGCATTCTTCATACATGGATAAAAACTTCATACATACAAACACCTTTATGCACATACAAACTCAATGGATACAAATTATAAGTTGCATGTGTATTGCGTACAAACTCAAATCTAATGCTGCTTGATGTTTCGACTTTTGTCCATGCCTGGTGACTCATTCGTAACTTCATTGGCTAAGATTAAAAAACATATTTATGAGCTTTAAGATAATAGTGCTATAGTAGCCTGCGTGTTAATTACAAGATTCGTGACAATTGATTAATATATATATATATATATATATATATATATATATATATATATATATATATATATATATATCTAGTATAATCGGTTCCGGTTCCGATTTCGGTTCTAACAACTCATTCCGGAACCGGAACCGGTCTTATAGGGTATTAAAATTGATTACCCGGAACCTACCATATTTTCAAAAATGTTTTCCCGGAACCTATCCAATAGGCTGGTTCCGGTTCCAATCGGGTTTTGCTCACCCCTAAGTTCGACCTATGTCATTGTTATAACCATATATACAAAAATTCACACAAGTATGGGGTGGGTCATAAATGTGTTAGCATATGATTTCATAAATGTAATCATTGATATGGATCATACGTGCTTGTAATGGATCCTAAGTAACATTGCAAGTGAATGCGAGCGTGTCAACATGGGTACGTGCATATGTACGTAATAGAGCATATATGAACGAATGCTTGTATGTCATGATGTGTGCATGTATGGGTATGCCAAAATTGTGTCATACTGTGCCGGTGAGTATACGCATGTAATGATCATGAAAAATTCAAAGTGTTTATCAACGCTAGTGTTGACTCATATGGATGCAATGATGTAAGGTGATGAAAAAATTTCTACGTGTTTTGACATACTAGCATTGATGTATATGGATGCATACATGGCTATCATGACAAAATTACTAAGTGTTTTGACAACACTAGCAATGATGCATATGGATGCTAGGGCTGACGATGGTGAGGGTATGGTGCGAATACCACTAATACCATAACCATACCACATTTGTTTCACTCAAATCATAACCATAACCATAACCATTACGGTTATGATTCTTCATACCATAACCATAACCATGGGTTTTAACGGTTAAACCATTTAACCACAATCATTCAAACTAATGCAACACCATTGTTTCATACAAAAAATTCAAATAAAACATACATTCATTGTTTCGTACACGAAATCCAAATTAAACATAATCATGTTCACTTAATTAAAAAAACACTTCTTTAATCATTTTAGAGTTAGCGCAACTAATTGCAAAAAAGTGAACTGAGACCATCTGAATGAGAGTTTGAGTGATTGAGACTAAGTTCTATATTAGGTTTCAAATAGAATGAATACACTATATTGAATGAATGAAAAATAAATGGTCTAGATTGAATGCATATTATAAGATTTGATTAATATTTATATAAATATTAGTAATGTTACTAATATATATATATATAACGGTGATGGTTATAACCGCGGTATAGATTTAATACCATAACCATTATAGGTACAAAACTCATCACCATAACTACACCTCACCACAATGGTGCGGTTAACCATTGCGGTAAATGATGCGAATAACCATGGTTATTTGATTTTCACCGCACCATTGATGGCCCTAATGGATGCATACATGTCAATCAATGGAAAAAATACTAAGTGTTTGACAACACTAGTATTGATATACATGTCAATTAATGGAAAAATACTAAGTGTTTTAACAACACTAGTATTGAGGCATTTTGATGCATACATGTAAATCATGGTAAAAATACAAAGTGTTTGACAACACTAGCAATGATGCAAAGTAATGTATACATATCAATCATGTGTGTATGTCTTAGTATATGAAAATACTAACACTATAGTTGTGATATCAATGTAAATAATTACCATCCGAAAAACCCTATCATCATCTTCTTTAAAAGGGGTGTATGTCACCACTTTTGATAGCCACCAAAGATTCTATCTTTACCACCATTAAAATTTTTATTCTTTTTACCTTGCTTGGGCGCCAAGAAATCACCTTAGTTCGATTTAGGAACTCGGTTTGGTTATCGGTTTGATCTTGGTCCGATTAATCGAACCTTGTATGGTTCGATTCCGGCTTTAAAGAACCATCGACGGCTACATCGGAGGATTTGGGCGGCATCTCGCGGCGGGATTGGAAGGAGTTCCACTGGCAGCTTTTGGCGACCAAGCTAGCGGCGTCGGGGAGTCTGGAGGCGGCAGCTTGTAGCGGCGACGTCGGGAACACCGGCATCGGTGGCCACAACGGAGTAAAATCTTGAGACGAGGAGCTTCCATCGGCAGCCGTATCTCGCAGCGTGGAGGTTTCTTCTCCACGAAGTCGCGATCGTTGGCAGAGGGCACGGCGGGCATGAGAGGAGGACGCGGCGATTCCACTGGAACGATGGGCTGATCTCCAGCAGCGGCTTCTTTTGGCCGGTGCTGTCAATTCCGGCGATCAAGGCGGTTTCTCTGATCCGGTTCTAATCGGGCCGGTTTGGCTCGGTTCAACCCGGGAACTTGAATGTTCGATTTTTTACCTTCTCATGTCCTATTTTTAATTATAGTCGAGCCAAATAGTTGCAATATATGATTATATCAATAATAATTGAATAATCGCATATAATTAGAAAAGAACTACCTTTACTCCGATAATTGCATGGTATCATCAGCTTAATTTGGAAGAACATAATTGCAAAAGTTAAATAAATGCTCACTCTCTTACATTCGATGATCATAGGACTATTTAACGGACCTAGAGCTATACACAAATACTTATTAGGCGGTAGACATAGGCTGGCTGGCTGGGTGGCAACTCTGGAGGAGAAAAAAGATACTACCTCACCTCCCTTCACAGATTGAATCATCATCATAGCTGCAGCTGCTCAGCCATGATTCATTGTCATCAAAGTTGTCGCCGCCTCTACGCACAAAAACTGGTGACGACCGTGAAGTCACTAACGTGGGAGTAGATTTCATGAGAGCAATATACAATCGATTGACAACTTGAGACATTGATGGTCGATTTATGGCTTCCGACTTGGTGCAATCCACTGCCAATAATATGATATCTCTCACCGCCTCCATCTCCTCCGGATCATTATTTGCTGCCATCTTTCGATCCAAAATCTTGTCCATGTTACTATCATTTATATAGTTATTTGCCATGACAACCACATGGGTATATGCCGAATGCTCATCTCTAGCCATTGGCTTTAAACCAGACAACAATTCAAGCAGCACAACACCAAAACCATACACATCACTCTTTGTGGTATACTTGGAGCTATAGAAGCATTCAGGGTCAAGATAACCCAATGTCCCAACTACCCTATCCTCCACCTCGTCATCCTCACCTCTTATATACATTGCCAACCCAAAATCCGAAAGTTTGGCTGTGAAATCAGTGTCCAATAGTATATTCGATGACTTTACATCTCGATGTATCACTGGAGGCACAGCATACACATGTAAATACTCCAGTCCTCTGGCTATATCCAGTGCTACCTTCAATCTTCCTGACCAAGAAGACATTATCGGTACCGCTTCATCAGAAGAGCCTCCATGCAGATGCCTATCCAGCGAGCCATTACAAAGGTACTCGTACACTATTGCTCCATCATAATCATTTTCAGCAACATATCCAATCACCTTCACAATGTTCTTATGATTATTCCCACTGTGTACTCTGCACTCATTCACAAAATAAACTTCTTGTTCTGGGCTTAGCTTAATTTTCTTGATCGCCACACTTTGCCCGTCAGCCAAGCGTCCAAGATAAACAGTACCAGAGCCGCCAATCCCAACCACATTCAAATCCGAGAAAGAATCAGTGGCTTTACACATCTCTTTCAGGGAGAACCTCTTAAATCTCTGCATACACAAGTAAGTAGTAAAAGGTACTACTAATAAAACTACTATAGAGATAGCCAAGAATATCCACTAAAAAAGACTACGTGACATTTCACGATATGGTTTAAGAAAATAACACAGTACCGTATTGAAGTCCTTCTCCAATTCATCACCAAATCCACCGCGCGTTTTCCACTTACCCCTCAACTTAGAGAATAGCCTTCGTGATGCAGCTTTGATGGGCTTGAAGCTTAATGAGAAGTTTGTGCTACTAACTTGGTCATCAAGGTTTACTTGGCCAATATTCGGATTCTCTGCAGTATCTGACAGATCATTTTCGACAGGTTGGATTGATTCATCTGAGGAACTCGAAGATGCAGAAACTCCGGGCCGACTAGTCTCGGCTATAACTGGCAGCTCGATCCCATGAATATCAGGCCAGCTGAATTGCTTTGAGAGATACTCAGGGCAACGAGAGATCTGAATGTCTCGAGCCATGAATACCCTCAATTTTTTCATCTTTTTTGTTTTTATTGCTTTCATGATTATAAGAAGATCCTCTTGTTCCACCGTGTCCAACCTTATGCCTTCAATATTACTACTACCGACGTCCTACAATCTCATTATTATGTGCACTGTTAGATATGACTTTTTGCCCAATGATTAGATATGCTCTTAGAATAATAAGTAAATGAAGATGATTAGCAAATAACTTACAAAATTTCCTTGTAGCGCTTGCAGAACATCCTCACGGCACCAGAGCCTGCTGCATTTGCTTGGATCATCGGAAGATTCTGCATGTACAATTTCTTGACCCAGTTCTTGAATCATGTCATGCATCAATATCTTGCTTGACTCAATAGATATGAGTGACCTCTCAGAAAGAATTGCCAGTCCACTATCAGGATAAAAGTTACAACGATCCCACTGTTTTACAACATAATCTTTGCCTTCCCCTTTAAACAGACAAGCTATATCAAGAAAAATGTTTCTCTCATGAGTTTCTAAATTTTCAATACTAATTCTCACCGCCTCATCACCTTTACCCTCGTGAATTAATTCTTCCAATCTACTAAATGCTCGGCGCCATTCCTTACTGCTCTTACCTTTCAAATAAGAACCCAAAACAATAAGAAACAAGGGAATTCTGTCTACACAGCTCATAAAAGAGAAAGAGAATAGCTCGTAGTCTTTTGCAGGAGATGGTGCCTGAAAGGCATTCCAGCAGAATAGTTGAAGAGCGTCATCATAATTCAACTGCTCAACCTTATAAATTTCTACACAATAGTCGGTCAATGCTTCTTCTTTTCTAGCTGTTACGATAATTCTGCTTCCTGAACCAAACCAATGCCCATCTCCAAGTAAATCTCTTAATATGCCCAAAGTATCAACATCATCAAGTACTAAAAGAACCCTCTTATTATGAAGTCTTTCCTGTATTAATTTCACACCTGTGAGAGAGTATCCTACTTTCACATCTGGGTCTCCCAACATGTCACAGAGAAGGGTCTGCTGCAGTTTAGTCAAACCGAATCGCCGTGAGGTATCTCGAACATCCACAAGAAAGCTACTGCCTTCAAATTGGTCAGCAATTAGGTTAAATACAGCTTTAGCAATACTTGTCTTCCCAACTCCACCAACTCCAGAAATTCCTACCATTGCCGCACCAACAGTATTGAATTTTTTACGCAATATGGTGTATATGGACTGTACATGGTGTTCCAATGCAACAGGATGCCTAGCAACATGAAAATATGGGCGGTTGAGCTTGCTCGAGACTTCTTCAACTATTTTTTTGATGATTTCGGATTCTGATTCAATCCTGCAGGTAGGTTTCATATCAAACATTAAAATTAGTAAATAACCATTGGCTCAACTCAACTATCATATATATATATGTTTGGCAAGAACAACACTTCTAATTGGTTGAGAAAAACAAAATTCATTCTCTTTACGGTGAAAATAGAACTACAGAGGAGAGGATTACCCATCACGTATATGCCATCCAGACAAACTAGCTGCCTCTCGAAGCACTTGTTTCCACTTGTTTACCTTTTCTGGGTCGTCCTTGAAGTCTTCTTCGTGTTTGGCCATAAAAGAAGCAGAAGTACCAGTTCCTTTCCTCAACTCCGACGGATCGACCCGAAGGAAAACTGGGCGGACCATTTGGCCCTTGGAATCTCTGCACTCGAGAATCTTCACAATCTCGTCCAAGCACCATGTTGAAGCGGCAAAATTTCTAGAGAAAACCACAATCGCAATCCTCGAGCCTTCGATAGCTTCGACGAGCGCCGGAGAGATTCTCTCTCCTCTCCGGAGTTTGTCGTCGATGAAGGTGTTGATTCCCCTCTGGATTAGAGCGTGGTGGAGATGGCTGATGAAGTTGTTTCGGGTGTCTTCACCTCTGAAACTGAGGAACACATCGCAGTTCCATCGTGGAACAAAGCTGGAGGAGGAAGACGAGGGGATTGCCATGGCAAATCATAACAAGAAGCTAGTCCTGTGACATATTTGGGCAGAGTTCTGAGAATTTGCTGCAATAATGGATGATTGGAGAAGTCAATGTCTGAGTGTTTGTGATTGTGTACACATTCAGCAGCTCAGCTCAGACTTTTTTGTTTGGTAGAAACTACAGCTCTCAGACTTAAGAGACTTTTCTTTCTTTTTCGGCGGACCCGCCAAAAGTCCAATCATGAAGGTAGAATATATATATATATATTTTTTGTCATCAGGAAGGTCAGCACCCGTAGCATGCTTGCTCCGCACCTAGACGACCGTAAGGGTTAAAGTGCTGGCCATGAACAATGCTCCATTCACATTGTCACTAGCGATGATTGAACCTCTGATCTCTGGTTAATGGATGATGCGCTGAACCACTACATTATTTACGATGAAGTACCAAACTTTACATGCAACCCAAATACATAATAAACTTATTATTTTATTTCTTTTTAAATTTGATTTTTTTTTTTTTGTATTTTTCTATTACCTTAATGGTGAATCCTAGAGGGAAATTGATATTATTAATATTATGATGCAAATATTAGGTGTGGTTAAAATTTCATATTTTTTCATATTTTTAAAGTTTTACATATGTTATAATTAAGTCCACCCTAATAATAAAAAAGTCAAAAGCATGGTGCTCTTGGAGTAGGATAGAAAAATCCAAAGAATCAGGCAAACAAAAATGGTCAAAAGATAAATTGGGAAGAATTAGATTATGTTAGGAAAAATAATGTAAATTATATGTTTACTAAAAATGACTTTTGGTACAATAAGTTTTAGAGTTACCAAGTCTTTTGGTCCATGATGTTTGACGACTTTTGAGTTTTGGTCCATGATATATTTTTTTTTTTGCTTAGTTTTGGTCTCATATGTTTGCATATTTTTCTAGTTTTGGTCATTCCGTTAAATTCCGTCCATATTTTCCGTTAAGTAACATGTGCTAATCACGTAATCCACCCTAAACTTTTTTAATTTTGTTCAATTTATAGTCCCTCTAATACTTCCCTAACTTTTTTTTTTTTTCAATTTAGTCCCAAATTTTTGAAATTGACAACAAATTGGACAACTAGGTCCAATTGACTTGGGTCCGACCACGGTGGGGTCGCCAGACCCAAGCGACCCCAAATGGGATTGACCCAATCATGGGCTAGCCCAGGACTGGTTCAATTGGACCTAGTCCAATTGGGGGCGAGTTGACACCAAAACTAGAAAAAAAATGCAAACATTTGAGACCAAAACTAGGCAAAAAAAAACAAAAAAAAAAAAAACAAAAAAAAAAAAAAATGGACCAAAACTCAAAAGTCGTCAAACATCATGGACCGAAAGACCTGTTAACCCTAAATTTTAAAATGTATAACATGTTTAACAAATAATATTGGTTAATACGTACATAGTTTGATTATTTACGTTTGACAATATGACTGTTTGGTTAAAACACGTATTTTTTAGTTACCTATGTTTATCAACCGTTTGGTTACTTTAAGGTAAATTGTCAAAAATATCCTTTTTATATTTCATTTTTCTCTATGTTCTTAGAATTCTTCATCTTTTCATCAGATCCATCAAGTTTTCAATGTTTTTTTTTTTCTCAAAATTAAATACCAAGTTTGAATCAAAATCCCGACAGCAGTTATGCTTCGAGCTCGAACTAGTTCCAACATCTAGGTTCAATTAAAGCCAACATAGATGCTTTTAGTTTTAAACTTCTAGGTTTGATCAAACCATTAAGGGTCAATAACCTGGGAGAGGTCTGAAGATTGGACCTTGTGAATTTGAGAGGTCTGAAGATTCAAATGGTGATAACTGAGGTCTGAAGTTTGGACTTTGTGATTTTTAGGTTTTCCGTCCAAATTTTCTGTCAAATTTAACAGAACCACGTGAAATGTCATATTTACCCTTGACAATATTTTAAACAAATTAAAGTTTAATTAATTGAACGTGAAATGACAAAAATACCCATTTCACTTATTAAAACATAACCCAACTCCG
Organism: Clarkia xantiana subsp. parviflora; assembly: GCA_036873135.1. Classification (NCBI taxonomy): domain Eukaryota; kingdom Viridiplantae; phylum Streptophyta; class Magnoliopsida; order Myrtales; family Onagraceae; genus Clarkia; species Clarkia xantiana. The sequence goes on from JAPTYO010000001.1 coordinate 19,740,898, forward strand.
GTCACCACCACGGCTCCTGCCGGCCACCACCCAACTCCGGTGACCACCACCCAATTCCGGCGACCACCACTCACAGTCCGGCGACCCCACCAAACTCCGACGACCGCCACAATGGCCACGATTGGGCTCAAATCGAAGCCATCAGCCCCGATTGTGCCCACATCGGAGCCAGAGAGCTCCGATCGGAGCTCGGTGGCCCCGAATCGGTGCTCGGTGGCCCCGAATCGGAGCTCTGTGGCCCCAGGTCGGAGCCACAGAGCTCTGATCTAGAGCTCTGTGGCCCCAGATCGGAGCCACAGAGCTCCGATTTGGAACTCTGTGGCTCCGATCTGGGGCCACCGAGCTCCGATCGGAGCTTTGTGGCCCAATCGGGGCCGCGGTTGTGCTCGCCGAAGTTTGGTGGTGGTCATCGGAGCGGGTGGTGGTCGCCGGAGCTGAGTGGTGGTCGCCGGAGTTGGGTGGTGGTCGCCGGAGTTGGGTGGTGGTCGCCGGAGTTGGTGGTGGCATTAAGGGCATTTTCGTCTTTTCATTTAAGCATGTGAGGTGGAAGAATGGTATTTTTGGAATTTAATTTTATTTATGGTCACATGTCAAGCACATGACCAATTTCTGTTAATTTTAACGGAAAAAACTAACGGAGACCTCAATTATCTACAAAGTCAAAACTTCAGACCTCTCAAATTCATATGGCCCAAACTTCAGACCTCTCCCATGTTATTGACCCAACCATTAATAATTGGATTATCCTCGTAGCATGCAGAATCTGGAAGCACAATAATCACAATCTTAAATACAACTGTAAAATAGAATTGGGGATGAACAAAATCACGATATCAAGAAATTACTTACAGACATACCTGTTGCGTCCTGGATGAACTGGGTCGTATGGACGCGTCTGTTTGAGTGGTTGAGCGGGTTTCTGGGCAGTTACTGTTGCGTCCTGGATGAACTGAGTCGTGTGGACGCGTCTGTCTGAGAGGTTGAGCGGGTTTTTTGGGTAGTCACCCTTCGTCTGAAAGAGGTTTTTGCCCTGATCGGTGACGAGTGTTCGGTCTTAACGCTGAGTCTCGGAAAGGTCTGTGTCTCGAAAGGCGGTTGTGTCTCAGGAGGCGTCTGAGTCTCGAAAGGCGGTGGTTTGTTCACAAGTCCGGGGCGCCGGTTCCTGCACGAAGGGCCAGTACTAGCACGGAGAGGGGGGGGGGGTTGTGCTAGTGGAGCCCTCTCCGATGCCTAAGTCACTATAGGGCTAAAAAGGTAATCTTAGAGAGAGAAAGTATTTCTAGAGAGAAGTCTGAGCTCAAAATACCAAAGTTGGGAAAATGAGAGGATGTGTGAAATTGGTTGGCCAAGGTCTCCTATTTATAGGCTTCCTTGGGACCGGACCCGGTTTTAAAGCGGTTTGATGACGGTTCAAAAGCAAGCGGTAACCGTCATCAATATTGGCAATGCGCGAACTTGACTTCTCTACACGTAACGGTAATCGCGCAATACCCGTAATGCAATCCGGACCTCGTCGAATTTGGGCAATTCGGCGAGGTCCGGCTTGCCGTGCAACCCGGACCTCCGGATTGCTTTGTGCAATCCGGAGGTCTGGTCCGGACGCGCGTAACGCGCTTCCGGACCGTTTTGACCCTTGGGAGACGTTTTTGAAGCCGTGATGTGATTTTCGACGTGTTTACGAGGCCCGAAACATAAATACGAACCCGAATTGGACATATATCCATCACTTGCCCCCGAGTCAAGTAACGGTTTAAAACCTTTCTTGACTCTATTTTAAGTTAGGATACGTGTCCAATTTGAGTTTGACGCTAACCTTCCGGTTTTGATTGTTGGTTGGACGTGGAAGTGTTGATTTCGTCCGTCCTTTGAGTTTTCGACCGAGTGACTTTATTTCCTGTCATCACGGTTAGTGCAATAGATGATGCGCGTATATATCGTGCAAACATGATTACCGCTAGGGATATAAGCAATTAGTAACATGTCATGCGGTCATGCTTTTATCAACATGCATGCATAAGTAACGGTTATGGCAAGAACGTAATTATGTGATGCTAGAAATATAATTCGTATACTCTAAAATGACTTAGCGATTAGTAAATCATGAATCATGCGATATGCGAACATGCATGTAGAACGACGAATTTGATATGCTTAATACCGAAATAATCATGTGCGTAGAGATAAATACTTAGAAGAGGGCGGAGTATACCGTAACCACTTAGGCGTGGGTGTAGGTGAATTATTCCTTTGATCCTTATCATCAAGGAATCTCTTGGAAGTAGTCGTTTGTTGCCTTGATACCTTAGAGAAATATTTTCTTAGTGTTGCCGTGTTTGCTCTCTGCGGTTCGTCACATTAGTTGCACCGCCTGCATGATAACTTCTTGGGACGTTGGCCACTTTGTTGCACGTATCAATTTTGCTATGCGCGTTGACTTTGCTATGCGCGTTGACCTTAATGGTTGTATGTTGGTAATGATAGCTTAGGCGATGTATTGCTGAGCATCATGTAAGGCCGTCGGTCATTGTCTACAAGCATGTCCAAACACTTAGAAAATATTTAAATGATATATAATGCTTGTTACCATAGATGTCGTCGTATGAGCTTTGTTGATGAGCGTCGTAGGTGTGCTTATGAGGCATAGCTACTTGTTGTATGCAATCCATCTTTGTCGACATGTATGTACGTACATGGAAACACTTAGAAAATATTTTCTCCTTGTCGACATGCATCCTTGTCGACATGTATGTACGTACATGGAAACACTTAGAAAATATTTTCCCATTGTCGACATGTATCCTTGTTGACATGTATGTACGTACATGGAAACACTTAGAAAATATTTTCTCCTTGTCGACATGCATCCTTGTCGACATGTATGTACGTACATGGAAACACTTAGAAAATATCTTCCCGTTGTCGACATGCATCCTTGTCGACATGTATGTGTGTACACTGTATGTGCGTATTTGCCCCCGCACTTAGAATCTTTTCACCATCCCTGGCTATGTATGCTGTATCCGTATGCTCAATGCGAACAGAGGTTATATGCCAACTCCTGATAATATGCTGACACATGGTTGTATGCTGACAGCTTGCAATATGCTGACTGTCATCCTGAGCAAAGTACTTAGAAAATATTCCACCATTGTAATCTTGTATGCTGCGAGTATGAGCTCGATGTTGTCATGCAAGGTTAATGTGTTGAAGAGGTTGCCCCCCTTGCGTGATGCTTGTTACATGTTGCACGAGGACTAACGAGTCTTGTACGTACATGGTTGTCTCACATGGAGCGTCTGTTGCATAAATGCTTGCATAAGTGTTGGTGCGTGTTTACGCACTGACTGGATTGTTGGTTGCATTTTCCAGGATATCAGATCTTGTTGTCTTCTTGTCAGAATTAGTCTTCCCATGGTTGTTACCATGAGTAAGTCCACTATCTCCATCTTGATGGGAAAAAGCTTATCTTTGCAGATAGCTGATGTGTACAGTAATCCGTTTGTTGGGAGGAATGTCCATACAAGTGCCCCCGCTACTCTGGAGTCTTCGGACACGGTCGCGGTAAAGGGCTTGTGAGTAAGACGTCTCATTGTATCTTCTTTGAACTTGTTAATTTTCCAAGTTATTGCTGGCTGCAACTTCTGTTTTTAGCATAATTCTCGAAAAATCCGACGTAGGGGCGCGTTCCTCGAGAGATTCTTAGTTCTTTATGTCGAGCATGACCGTGCTAATTCCTTCTTGTGATAAAGGAAATAGAGTTGAGGGTTGTGCAGTGGTGTCTTCTGCCCCCCGGTCGAGGGACCGGCCCAAGGAGGAGCGTTACTCCTATTGAGGTAAGTATTTGTTGATTGCTGATTTTGATGCCCGTATTGCTGATTGCCGCCCTTACGTTGAAGAGCTATGTTGTGTTGAATGTTGAAACAGTCATTCTTGTCCTGTCCTTTGTGTGGATGACGACATTGCATTTGATGTTGACATTATGAATTCTTTGCCATAGGTCCTTAGAGATGATGTTAACTCTTGGTTGGTGTCGGGCTGTCTGCTTCCAGCATGTTGAACCCTTTGATGTTGTGTTGATAATTCTTTGTTCATGCCTTTGCTTGCATGATATTTCGTCACCTGGACCTGTTTTCAATAATAATCATGTGATAACCTGTTAGTAATATTCCATACCTTGAGTTATCTATGCCGTCCATATGCTTTGGACTTGGAAGATAGGATAGATATCCTTAGATGATGAACATGATGTCCGTAGTTGCGACTGTATGTCGCTCATTGTTGAGTGTTATGATCGCCCCACTTGGTTAGATTCCAAGGCATGGCAAGATGGATAGAGCATAGGATGTTGCGACTTGCGCATTGTAGGTTTTTGTTTGATGTGGATGACTAGTAATCATAGATGTAGTCTCCGCAGCCGTGACCATTAGCCATTTCTTGATTGATGATTTGAGATGCTCTCCTGATTGCTTGCATGATGCATTACGCATGTTGCCCTTCTTTCCTGAATAGTTTGCCGCTATATATGTTGCAACCTGCCAAATATTTTGCGTATAGCAATATTTCTTAACAAGTAGTGTATTTGAAATGTGTTATCTTGGCTAAGCAAGATACTAGTTTATACCGTCTTTTAGTTCCACTCTAAAGCGACGTTGTACAAGACTCGACTTGTAAATTTTATGAGTTTTAAACAGGTTGCGCACCTGCCAGCTTGTATCAACCCGCGTTGGGGAGCATACGTAAAAACATTTTGGTTTTTGAAAAGATGTTTGTGAACCCTAAAAAAGATCGTGATACACGCAAAAACCGTGTTGATAAAATATTTGAAAAAATATTTGATACATAAGATATTTGATAAATATTTGATAAAGTATTTGAAAAAATATTTGTGATACATGATTCCTGCGTCCAGGGACCACGTAACACTTTTTGAAAATATGAATTGTGATGCATGCTTTCTGCGTCCAGGAACTATGCAACACGGTTTGAAAATCTGTAATACGGAATTTTCATCTAACAAGAGGACTTTTGCCGTAAAGAGCGAACCCTTAAGCAGGAATTCATAGTACGGGATTGTCATCTAACAAGAGGACGTTCGCCGTATAGAGTGAACCCTTTTAAATAGGAATTCATAGTATGAGATTGTCATCTAACAAGAGGACATTCGCCATAAAGAGTGAACCCTTTTAAATAGGAATTCATAGTATGGGATTGTCATCTAACAAGAGGACATTCGCCATAAAGAGTGAACCCTTTAAACAGGAATTCACACTTGTTGTAACGTGGGGTCGTTGTCTAACAAGAGAACTTCCGCCACTTATGGGGTGATCAGTCCCGTAATGTATTTGCCCATCCTGTTCTGAATCCAGGGAATGGCTATGAACATGAGGATTTGCCTCTAACAAGAGATGTCACAGCATGTCATTTTTTAGAAGTAAACATGGGGTTTGTCTTTACAAAGAGGATACCTCAACATGCTACTTTTGATAGTAGATCTTGGTGTTAATTCAAGATATTGCTTGTAGTTGACGCCTTTGGAATAGTCGTCATTTTGATAGTAGACCTTGGTGTTATTCCAAGGTATTGCTTGTAGTTGACGCCTTTGGAATAATCGTCATTTTGATAGATAATCCGCAAGTTGTCGTTGCGATATATAAGTTGACTGTGCACATAGTGCGACGGCTCTGTGTTGCCGGCACCTTCTTGAGATAGACGCCAATGTTATGAATGGAGAAATTAACTCCCTTGTTGGTGTAGATAATTGATATGTTGGCGTTGTATACCATAAGTCCCTCCTTGAACACAATGCTTAGCTTGTATTGTTGAAGTAGATTTTTGTGCATAGGTTACTACTTGGCGTAATTCCCATGTAGTAATCGTAGTGTAGCATGTACCTACGAACAAAGTTGCTTTTGTCAGATAATCGCAATTTTTATAAGTTTGCAAAAGTATGGAGTCATGAAATTTTCTTTTTAGTCATGCATATAATAAATAAAGTAAAGGAATCTGATACAAGGATTCCTTATTTGTGTAAGAAACTTCCCTGAGTGCGGACGCGATAGGTGCGGATCATGATAGGTATGTATATATGTTAGGTAGAATGCCGAGCATTTGTCAGCTTGGTGCCCCCCAAGTCGCTTGGCAGTTGTATCGCTGTTTCCTGATGGTTTTTATTGTTTCATCTTCTAATAGTGCTTGATCTGCCCTTGGGTAATGCCCACGCCTTTTTTATTATTGGGACACGATTTTTAGTCTTGCGCGTATAGAATGCTTGAGGCTTTGTGTTGTTGACGCGATTAATGTGTGCGTAGTTGTTACTTGGCGTTATTCCAAGGTAATATGCGTCATAATAATGTACCTACGAAAGTAGATTTAACCTTTATTAGATATTTGTAGTTCGCACAACGGATTACAAGAAAAGCGTCTACTGATCACTTCTTTTGAAAAGTACTGAGGCTAATAAGCATAAGTTGTACTTAATCTAAAAATATTAAAAATAAATATGCGAAAAAGGAGATAAGGGAGATAAAGGGATTGCTGATGTGTTTGACGTCCTCATAGGTGATTTGTTGGCCAGTTGACTCTGCCACGTGCCACATAGTTTCTCAATGCATCTAGCGTGTTGAGCTCTTCAATCTCCACCTTTGGGGATGAACAAATGTTGATGTCATGCCCCCCAGTTTTACGTTGCTTGTGTTGTTCTTCAACATTTTGCCAAGGAAGGCAGTCGTTGGCTCAAGTGGGCGGTGAAGTTTGTTTTCCGGGAGTTTGAAATTTGTTTCTTCCGCCTTCATGCTCCAAGAATTGTATAAGTCGTCACAATTGGTTCCATAAGTGACGTTGTTTTTCTGGCGTTTGGCGATAGGTGGATTATCATCCGCCTTTTCATTTCCCTTGTCTTTTTCTGAAGACTTCAGACGAGGCTTCCTTTGATGCTTATTGCCTTGGTCGATATACTTCTTCATTTTTCCTTCTAAGATCAAGCTGTTTACATGAAGCTTTAATCCATCACAGCCTTCTGTCTCGTGGCCAAATACTTCATGATTTTCACACCATTTGCTTTCATCTTTTCTCAGTGGGCCCTTGCGGAAATTGGAGTGCTTTTTCCACAGCTTGGTTTCTTTCATTTCTTTTAAGATGACAGATAACGGTGTGTTCAATGGAACACATTTGGCGAGATTGGTCTCTTTGAGCCTTTGGGTATTTGGCTGGAATGGCCTCTTTTGTTGCGGTTGTCTCTTTTTCCAGGAGACGTGTATCTCTTTTTCAATTATTGCCTTCAAGGTTCTTGTTGTCAATCGCGTGATTGGGATGTCATCGTCACTAACAGGTTTTTCCCGTCCCTCCTTGTAACAGATGTCAGCATCGTCTTGGCTTGTCCTTGTGGAAGGACATTCCTTGTGTATTTTCGATGACTCTGCTTGAGTCTTCTTTGGAGGGTTGTCGCCTTGATCGAAGAATTGCTCTACTTTGCCTTTGAGGACGAAGCTGTTAATGCGGGAACGTAGGCTGACACAGCTGTCTGTTTCGTGGCCGAAGACCTCGTGGTTTTCACACCACTTGTCTTTGTCTTTCCCTAGCGGACCTTTTCTGAAATTGTTCGGCTCTTTCCACATGTTCGCATCCTTCATTTTCTTCATTATCACGGATAGTGGTGCATTCAATGGAATGCAGTTTGTGATATCTTCTTGGAAAGGCCTTTTCGGCTGAGGCTGCCAATTTCTTCATTTCTGACCGCTTGAGGGCGGTTTTGTTTGATTCTGCTTTGGAGGTTGTTTTCGTGCCTCTTTTTGGCGTTGTGCTATCACGTACGGATTGCATGAGCGTGCAGCTCCGTGCCTTGATTGTTGGTACTAGAAGGTACCTTCCGTGCATTGCCCCTCTATTCTTTGGTGCAGTGCGTCTTGATGACTTGTGACTCGAGACTTTGTCCCTGTCGCCTCAACTTGTCCGTTGACTGGAGGCAGAGGTGGTGATGGCAGGGCGTATCCTTGGTTCGTTGATATCTTTCGGAATGCAAGGGATTCTTCGAGTGCGGTCGTCATGGTAGGAGAGACAGGTGGTGGTGGGTTGACACCTTTGTATTGGAGGACTCCTTGGTCGTATTGTGCGAAGGATGCATTTCTTGTTGGCGTGAAGAAAGCATTGGATGTGGCAACAGGGATTTGGAAGGATCCCAGTTGTCTTCTTATTGGCTTTTGTGCGGTTATGGGCAAGGCGTCGTGGTATGCAAAGTGCTCATTGTCCTTTAATGAAAAATCAATGACATCTTCTAAGGCGGCATCCTTTATGTCGGCATACTCCAAGTTGGTGTCATCGGTCTTGTGCATTGTCTTTGCAACGTACACTTCTTGCTCATATGAATTCTTGCTTTCAGCGTCAAAGTCTCTTGCATTCCTCCAATGACGGGCTTCTTGGGAAGGAGTGTATGAACGTGCGGCTTCATATCTTGTATGCTGGAAGGCATTTTCTGCATGTTGGTCCTTGCCCTGGAATGGATGGCCTTGGCGGGTAGTGTTTTGCGACATTTCTCTTGTCGGTGCAGCGTGTTCCTGGGCGGTTGGAGGTGGTTGGGCCGCATATCCTTGATTTTTCAGTGACTCGCGGAATGCGAGTAAGTCTTCCAGCGCAGCCATCATTGTTGGAGTAACTGAAGGCATCGGGTTTGCTCCCGTTCCTTGTTGTTCGCCTTGCGGCATTTCTGACTGAAATTCATCATCATCATGCATCTCTAGTTCGAAACCAGGTGGGGGTGAACGGTGCTCGTCATTTGGTTTTTGGAGGTTGTGCTGTGCGTCGGGCACATCCTCGGTTGGCATGGATGAAACTACAGAAGTAGCTCTCGGTATGTAGGAAGGCCCCGGCTGGCTTCTGGGTGGTTTCTGACCTCCTGCTTTTTTGCTTGCCGGAGACGGCTTAGGATGTCCAGGCCTTTTCCTTGTACTTCTCGCGTTAACCTCTTCGGGAGGGTTGCGATCACTCGTCATGACTTTGCGGTATGATAGCTTTTTGTTTGAATCACGGAGACGGCGCCAATGTTGCGTCCTGGATGAACTAGGTCGTATGGACGCGTCTGTTTGAGTGGTTGAGCGGGTTTCTGGGTAGTTACTGTTGCGTCCTGGATGAACTGAGTCGTGTGGACGCGTCTGTCTGAGAGGTTGAGCGGGTTTTTTGGGCAGTCACCCTTCGTCTGAAAGAGGTTTTTGCCCTGATCGGTGACGAGTGTTCGGTCTTAACGCTGAGTCTCGGAAAGGTCTGTGTCTCGAAAGGCGGTTGTGTCTCAGGAGGCGTCTGAGTCTCGAAAGGCGGTGGTTTGTGCACAAGTCCAGGGCGCCGGTTCCTGCACGAAGGGCCAGTACTAGCACGGAGAGGGGGGGGGGGGTTGTGCTAGTGGAGCCCTCTCCGATGCCTAAGTCACTATAGGGCTAAAAAGGTAATCTTAGAGAGAGAAAGTATTTCTAGAGAGAAGTCAGAACTCAAAATACCAAAGTTGGCCAAGGTCTCCTATTTATAGGCTTCCTTGGGACCAGACCCGGTTTTAAAGCGGTTTGATGACGGTTCAAAAGCAAGCGGTAACCGTCATCAATATTGGCAATGCGCGAACTTGACTTCTCTACACGTAACGGTAATCGCGTAAACGGTAATCGCGCAATACCCGTAATGCAATCCGGACCTCGTCGAATTTGGGCAATTCGGCGAGGTCCGGCTTGCCGTGCAACCCAGACCTCCGGATTGCTTTGTGCAATTCGGAGGTCCGGTCCGGACGCGCGTAACGCGCTTACGGACCGTTTTGACCCTTGGGAGACGTTTTTGAAGCCGTGATGTGATTTTCGACGTGTTTACGAGGCCCGAAACATAAATACGAACCTGGATTGGACATATATCCATCAATACCCACAAAGGTATTTGTTTGTGTCGGACCTAAAATCCGACCTAAGGCGAAACACGTTTTGAAAACGCGGATTTTGAAAGAGTCGCTACTAGTTAATTAAGTCTAACTAGAATCCTAAATTACCTAAGCGAATAACGGATTAAACACCTAGGTAGACAATCGGTCTACAATCAGAAATTCAAGTTCGGGGGTTCTGTTACGAATTAAAAATATAAATTTTTAACTTCGCCTTTTCGGTACTCAATTAACTTGTTTGCCAATTTTATTCTTTAAATACATGTTACATCAGATTAATCCAACAATGCCGAGATTTAAATATAATTTTTATTATACACAAAGATTTTATCAAATATAAAACTATGTCTAAAACTAATTATAACTCCTAACTAAGACGAAATCTATAACACCAAAAACTATCTAACATGCTCAATTCCATACACAATCTAATATACGTCCAACATTCATACATGATTTACTCTATTAAATCTAACCCATTACATTTAAACTAAATAGTTAAATATATAATATAATAATAATAATATAACATAATAAAAAAAAGAAAAAAAAAGGGAACGACGCTCACCTAGCTGGGAAGGGACGGTGCAGGTTGACACAGCGTCGGGCAGCATGATGGCAACAGCAGCGGACGGTGGCGGTCGGCCCAGGCGGAGCGAGCGAGGGCGGTGCTCCGGTGGACACAACAACGAGGACGGGGCGGAGGTCACGGTACAGGGTATTACGGCTCGGCATAGCAGCAGATTGACAGAGCAGCAGCGAAAGAGCGGAGGGCGTGGTCGCCGGTGGGTGGCCGGAGAGACAGGACCAGCGTGACGACGGGGAGTGGCTGAGCGATCTTAGCGAGATCCTCGGCAGAGCGAGCCGAGGGCCACCGGTGTGTAGGGTTGTCACGGCGATAGGAGAACCAGAGAAGAGAAAAAAATAAAAATAAAATAAAAAAATAAAAAAATCACTAGAAGACAAAAATGCACGAACTTCGAGACCATATGTTTATTATTTTCTTTTGTGTGTTTTACATGTAAAATGAGCCTATTTATAGTTAAACTAGGACCCCGAACTAGGAAAACAAAATCTGAAAAGTATATGCATTTAATATTCCGAAAATATACATATATATTTATGTACTTCACCATAAATACACATAATATATTTTCTGAATATTTTACAATAATTAATGCATATACAGTGTCCTATTTTAAACCAGTCCTATCTTTAGAAACTTCGCGACCTTCCATATTTAAATACGTCCTTTTTTAACGCGTCACATATGACATTTTGAACGTGCCACGCGCGGACCAAAATTAGGTGTTTACAGCTTGCCCCTCTTTGGGCGATTTCCCGTAGAACATGTTCAAGGGGATTTGTCCAAAGACGATTAAACACTAATTTTGGTTGGGAAATATATATCCTTTTGAGTCTTCGAATCTTCAAGGGAACTTCTGGCTTATTTCGGACGGTGCGAAAAAAGTAGAATCTCTATCGGCAGTGCCCTGTTGGTGGTGCCTCTAATAGCGTGCCCCTGTTGGCGGTGTAGAAAGTAGAACCTCCGTCAGCGGTGCCTCTGTTGGCAATGCCTGGTAGAGCGGAAAAGTAAAGCCTTCAGTGGCGTGCGGAAAAGTAAATCCTTGGTCGACGGTGCCCCTGTTGATGGTGCCTCCGTTGGCGGTGCAGAAATTAAACCCTCCAGTGGCATGCGGAAAAGTAAAGCCTCGGTCGGCGGTGCCCCTGCTGGCGGTGCCTCCGTTGGCGTGCCCTTGTCGGCGGTGCGGAAAATAGAACCTCCGTCGGTGGTGCCCCTGTTGGCGATGCCTCCATTGGTAGTGCAGAAAAGTAAAACCTCAATCGACGATGCCTCCAGTGGCAAGCGATAAAGAAAAGCCTCCAGTGGCGTGACTTGCGAAGGTTGAATACTAAGGCTGCGTTCGTCGGGGGTGTCTCTCACAAAGCTGGAAAACTTCAGATCCTGATTGTCGGTTGTGACTTGTAGGAACAGACTGTAACAGTCCTACTCATCATTTGAGTTGTGACTTGCGAGAATAGACTGTAACCGTCCCGTTCGCCGTGAATTTGACTCGTAGGAACATATTGTAACAGTCATACTCATCCTTGAATGGTGACTCGCGAGAGCAGACTGTAACCGTCCCGCTTGCTGTGAAGTTGACTCGTAGGAACAGACTGTAACAGTCCTACTCATCATTGGAATGCGACCTGCGAGAGCAGACAGTAACCGTATCGCTTGTCGTGAAGTTGACTCGTAGGAACAGACTGTAACAGTCCTACTCATCCTTGAATGGTGACTCGCGAAAGCAGACTGTAACCGTCCCGCTTGTCGTGAAGTTGACTTTGGAAGACGCTGTGTCGTAAAAAATACGCTTGCGCATGAATGTTTGTCCCTAATTTTTGCCTAAATTGCGCATGGTGCGACAACTTAGTGGGATCTTTCTCTCTCTCTTTTTTTTTTGAGAATCTCTCTCTTATTCTCTCATTTTTGCCACAGTCGGTTGAGAGATTTTACGACCGTGCCCCTCGTTTTTTTTTTCTCTCCTTTTGCCATGATTGCAACTTCTGAATTTGCAGCCATGCCTCTCATTTTCTGATCTTGACTAGGCTGCCCTTTTGGGTTTTCAACCTAGTGGAAGCACTCTTTATTTTGTAGCCGATTAAACGGTGGCTGTGACTCGTACCTTATTTTTTTGCCTCGATGCGGGAGTATTTGTATCCGTTTGGAGGGTGGCTGTAACCCTTTTCTCACCGTCTTCAATGTTGTGGGAGCTCTTTTGATTGTAGCCATTTGGAGGGACGACTGTGACCCTTTCTTTTATTTTCCCGCCCTCACCGGGTTCGCGGGATCACTCTTTTTGTGTAGCCATTTTAAGGGTGGCTGTGGCCCTTTTTTATTCTCCCGCCCTCACAGGGTTCGCGTGATCACTCTTTTTATTTGTAGCCGTTTGGAGGGTGGCTGTGGCCCTTTCACTTATTTTCCGCTTTTGATGTTGCGGGAGTGCCCTTTATCTGTAGCCATTTGAAGGGTGGCTCTGGCGCTTTCTTTGTAGTCGTTTAAGGAACGACTGAGACCCTTTTTATTTGTAGTTGATTTAGGGACAATTGTGACCCTTTTATTTCTTCAATGCTTTCACAAGAATTGCGTTAACACTCTCTTTATTTTTCTGTAGCCGATAAAAGGGCGGTTGTGACCCTAAAGAAAAATGATTTTTTTTTTTGCTTTTTTGAAAAAGAAAATTTGATGACAATAATCAACAATAATTATGTACATGCCCCTAGTGGCAAATTGGAAAATTTTAATTCAAAACATCTTCTTGAGAAGGACTCAGCTGATTGTGTCAAAATAAGTCGGTCGTGTCGACGCCCTGGATGGATCGTACGACCAATGGAAGACGTAGACAGTGATTTCTAATCTCGGCTTCTCAAGTGCCCGGCTATTGCTCAATCTCGTCTAGGGATGCCCCATGGCTAGCACCTACCGGGTTAGGCTCGTCGCATGCAGGATGAATGACCTGGTCAATGAACACACATGAATGGTGCTGAGTTTGGCACAGTAGTCCGAAAATGGTAAATTTGGGCATAGATATTGCCCGAGGTATCTTGGATAAATTCGACAGCTGGGTGTTGGATTTTTATTGGCAATTTTTTTCCATATATGAATGGACATGCTGCATGTTCCGACTTTTTCTTCATCTGGCGGTTGTGCTCGATTTGAACGGGAGATGCCATTTGGTTACCACTGACCGGTTTAGACCTCACCGTAAAACGGGTGTACGGCTTGGTTCAGGGACGCGTATGAATTCCACACATGGTAGGTGGAATTTTGGCATGGAAGTTCTTTGAGTAGTCACGTTTCCCGTGGTTGCAACCTTGTCGAAGTGGTCGTCTGATCTGCAAAAAAAGTAGGGACACTCAAATCTCAAGGAAAAAATTAAGTACAATTCATCGTACTTGAGCGTCGGATATCCCGAGTGCGCAATTTGTTCATCATTCAACTTGATGCCATATGTTTTTTTTTTTGGTTGCCCTATTTGGCCGGCAGATTTTATATGTACATGATACCTTAACGTACCTGAAAAAAGTGAATGAAATATCAGTCTACAGAATATGAGAAATCATGCATGATTTTTTTGAAAGCTCTAATGTCATTCATTTCATAATTTTGATTACTTTTTTGAAAATGAATCAAAATTAATTATCTAAGGTGTTTTGCACCATCATGGAGTTTACCGAGTTTGCTAACTTCATTATCTGGCTCGAACGCAGGACGGGTTCTCAAAACAAAGTTTTTTCAAAAAGGTTTTCTCGTCTTTTGTTTAAACCAGAATAATTGCACTCAACTGAGCAATTAAACTATTTTCAAAAATTAGCATCAAAATCTCATTTTTTTAAAACGCTTGCAATGTTGAAATGAAGATCTTGCCAAAAAAGTGTAATACCTAGGATAAAAATGAATGACACTTTGAAATTTTTTTAAATGCTCATGCATGCTCGAAAGTTAAAGTTCTACTGTTAATAAACTTACAACTTACAACCAGTTTACCTGAATGATACATATGGAATGTATGTACGAAATGAAAAATCCAGGTAAAGTTTTTTTTATAAAAATAATGCAAATGCAATGCATGTTTAAAAGTTCTACGACTAAGAATGTGTACAGTCTATCAACAAATTATTGTTCCTAAAACAATGCACATGTGATGCACATGTGATGCACATGAGATGCATACTTGAAATGAAAGTTCTACAGTTAAGGAAATTTACAAGTTATCTGAAAATACTTTTATGTTTTTTTAACGAGGAAAAAAAAACTAATGCATCTTTGTTGCTCAAAATTAAGAAATCAAGCGAAAATATATATATATATATATATATATATATTGAAAATGATGCATATGATATGCACAAAAATAAATACAAGATGAAAACTTAAAAAAGAAAGTTCTACAACTAAGAAAAATTACAATTTACTTGAAAGGTTTTTTCGAAAATTATGCTTATGAGATGCACGTATTTTGATTAAAAAATCAGGTAACAAATTTTTTTAAACAAAGAGCCCTAAAACTAAGAGAGCTTACGATTTATCTAAAAATTTTTTTTTTTAAATCAATGCATAATGGATGCATTATTAAAATAAATAATTAAGATAAAAAGATAAAAAGATTTTTTTTAAATGATGCATATGGAATGCACATTCGAAATTAGAAGCTCTAATAGCTAAAGCTGAATTGCAATTTTTTCTAAAAAAAATGTTTTTTTTTGCATATGCGACACGCTAACCAAAATTACAACTTACCTGAGAAGTTTTTTTTTTTAAAAAAATACTGCGTATGAAACGCAAGTTTAAAATAAAAAATTTAGGTAAGATGTTTAAACAAAACAATGCATACGAAATGCACGTTTGAAAAGAAAATTTCTACAACTAAATGACTAACTACTTAGTTGAAAAGGTTTTTTTTTTTTTTAAATGTATTGAGATGCATGCTTGAGAATAAAAGTTATACAAACAGTACTATTTACGAGATAACATTTACAACATAAAAACACGGATAAAACATGACATGTTAGGGGGGTAAAAAAATGTGTGGCTTAGCTCTACAAGGTAGGTTCCACTGATAGGCTCCCGACAATGTGGTTTCCTCCCTCATCATAGGGATCACGAGACCTTCACAAGCGAGTGGAGTTTTTCCGAGTCGTACCGGCGGCCCAGCCGCTCCGGTCGTACCGTACTAAACCTTCGGGGTTCCTAGTCGCCCAGTGTTTTAGGCGTTTTGGAGATTATTATAAAGTGGTGTGTGTGCGAATTTAATCAATGCCACAATAAAGAAAACGTTAGTTAATAACTCCAAAAATATGTACCTGTCACACAAAAAATCAAAGTTGGAATGATGAATATAATAAAATATAAAAACTCAAAAAGCATGGCAACAAGCGAATATAATGAGCCCGAACCTTCAATCGTCCCCAGCAGAGTCGCCAAATTGTCGGACCTAAAATCCGACCTAAGGCGAAACACGTTTTGAAAACGCGGATTTTGAAAGAGTCGTCACTAGTTAATTAAGGCTAACTAGAATCCTAAATTACCTAAGTGAATAACAGATTAAACACCTAGGTATAAAATATGTCTACAATCCGAATTTCAAGTTCGGGGGTTCTGTTACGAATTAAAAATATAAATTTTTAACTTCGCCATTTCGGTACTCAATTAACTTGTTTGCCAATTTTATTCTTTAAATACATGTTACATCAGATTAATCCAACAATACCGAGATTTAATTAAAAAAATTATTATACACAAAGATTTTATCAAATAAAAAACTATGTCTAAAAACTAATTATAACTCCAAATTAAGACGAAATCTAAAACACCAAAAACTATCAAACATGCTCAATTCCTACACAATATAATATACGTCCGCATTCATACATGATTTACCCAATTAAATCTAACCCATTACATTTAAACTTAATAGTTAAATATATAATATAATAATAATAATAATATAACATAATAAAAATAAGAAAAACAAAAACGGGAAACGCTCACCTGGCTGGGAAGGGACGGTGCAGGTTGACACAGCGCCGGGCAGCATGATGGCAACATCAGCGGACGATGGTGGTCGGCCTGGGCGGAGCGAGCGTGGGCGGTGCTCCGGTGGACACATCAACGAGGACGGGACGAAGGTCACGCTACAGGGAATTCCGGCTTGGCCTGGCAGCAGATTGACAGAGCAGCAGCGAACGGACGGAGGGCGTGGTCACCGGTGGGTGGTCGGAGAGACAGGACCATCGCGACGATGGGGAGTGGCTGAGCGATCTTAGGGAGATCCACAGCGGAGCGAGCTGAGGGCCACCGGTGGGTAGGGTTGTCACGGCGACGGGAGAACCAGCGAAGAGAAAAAAATAAAATAAAATAAAATAAATCACTAGGAGAAAAAAACGCACGAACTTCGAGATCAGGTGTTTATTATTTTTTCTTGAGTGTTTTACATGTAAAATGAGCATAGTTAAACTAGGACCCCCAAATTAGGAAATTAAAATCGGAAAAATATATGCATTTAATATACAAAAAATATACATATATATTTATTTATTTCACCATAAATACACATAATATATTTTCTGAATATTTTACAATAATTAATGCATATACACTGTCCTATTTTAAGCCAGTCCTATCTTTAGAAACTTCGCGACCTTCCATATTTAAATACCTCATTTTTTAACGCGTCACATATGACATTTTGAACGTACCACGCGTGGACCAAAACTAGGTGTTTACAGTTTGATCAGATTTTGTTGCTATTATTACCCTAACACAAAAATACGTAATCTTGACATCTTCTTAATTATTTATTAGCAGATTTGTTGGCTTAATGTCTAGGTGGGTGATGAGTCTTTCATGATGCAAATACACTAAACCACTGAGCACCTAGAATTTTACCTGAATTTATGCTCTCTTTACAAAATTATTGAGCACCAAACATTATTAATTAAGATCAGCATAATTCATACTTGTTAATATACTAGTTATTAACGCGTGCGTTGCACGCGTATCGGTTGTCTAAATTTCAAGATATATAATTTATCTTAAGCTTTCTAATATGATGATATTTAATTAATACATGGGCAACTTGAGGGGCTGGGAGAAAAAAAGAACGACACAATGTAATTCACAACGAAAAAAATAGAAAGATGATAATTATGTACAAAATTAACTAACGTTTTCCATTACGGTACTAAATTAGCTTTAATATATATTTACAGTTAGAACTAATAATGAGTTACATCCCGTATGGCGTGGGTTATTAACGATAAAGTTGTATCTAACTCATCAACTTGAGAAGTGAAGAATGTAAACCCGTACTTAACCACTTAGAGTCATTAGTGGAACAGTTTTACCTATACAAACGTAACTATACACGTTCCATGCAATTTTATACCATAATACCAACAAAAATTGATTTAAAGCCAAATTCAATTCAACTCATTAAATCAAAAGTTTATACTTGACTTTACATCAATTATTTATTTAAATACAAATTAGGTTGTACACAATTTGATTAAATTGACAGATGGAAGAACTAAATTAATAGTTCGAGACCCTAAATGACGGACGGTGAGTAATATGTTATCCGTAAAAGGTCAAAATTCAAGAACCTTTGTTGACACATATACAAAAAAATCTCAACATGTACTCTAAGGGCACGTTTGATTGCCGGTATTGCGATATCCTAATACCGGTATTAGCTAATACATGCTTAGCTAATACATGCTTAGCTAATACAATGTTTGATTGAGCCATGTATTAGGATATCTTAAATCCTAATACAATGACTAAAAGATCTAAATACTCTTACTTGCATTTTCAATGAAGATATATTTTACATATGATTAATTTAACAAAGATAAAATTTAACAAAAAAAAGTAACTTCAATTATTTAAAATAATATTTCATAAAAAAAAAAATCAAATTTATGTATAAATAGTAAAAACTATTTTTGCTAATGTATAAATATGTATATATATAAAGAAAATAGTACAAAACAATTGAAAAAAGTGATTAGCCCGACCCGGCCCGTTCTAGCCGGGCCTAGCCCGAACTAACCAAAGCAACATAAAGCAACCCGACCCGAACAGCCCGAATTGCTCAGCCCGGCCCGAACCGCACAGCCCGACCCGAATTGACCTGCCTGGCCCGAACCACCCAGCCCGGCCCGAATTGACCAGCTCGAATCACCCAGCCCGGCCCGAACTGACCAGCCCAACCAGAACCACCCAACCCGGCCCGAACCGCCCAGCCCGACCCGAACAGCCCGAATTGCCCAGACCGGCCCGAACCGCCCAGTCCGGCCCGAACATGACTCGGCCCGACCCGTGTCCGAAGTTTCGATGTAAACGGGGTCCGGCCCGAAGGTACGATGTAAACAGTGAGAGTTTGCCATATATTATAAGGGTAAATTGGTAATTATGAGATTTGTATTAGCTAATGCTTTACTTTTAGATGGTATTAATTAATACCAAATTCCTTCTATAATTGAGTATTAGCTAATACCAAGTATTAGCTAATACCAATACCAAGTTGACACAAACACGGTATTAGCTAATACCGGTATTAGGATATCGCAATACCGGCAATCAAACGTGCCCTAAGTGTACACGAGTTGAATACATATCATAATTTGGGGGTGACTCGAATTTATAGGTATATTGCATTAAGAAGTTAATGATAATTAATGTAAAATGTAAGTTAAGTGACTTAGCAAAAAAATTAATGCAATTTAACTAATAAAAAAATTTAGTAACTCTCAAATATAGTAGGGACTAAATCATCAATTTTTTAAATCACTAATGTCTGAAGTTTATTGAATTCACCTTAAATATTTATTCAACTGCTAATTAGGATATACCTAATATGATTGAATTTACAAACACAAGAACTAAATCAATAGTTCGAGTCAATAAGTATTGAACATTGAGTAACACGATATATGTAAAGTCAAACTTCAGGAACTACGGTTGATCCATATTTTGATAGGTTATATGAGTTGGCAAGTGACTGATTTATGCGATACAAAAATGTTAAAGGGCGGAACATCCCCAAATCCGTGATAGTAAATGAAACAATGCATGCACCCGACATTTGCACATATTGAATGTGTATCATATGTTAATGATGACTCTAATTGATGGATTCAGATCTCCTGCCCACTCTTCATGCCCCAGATTGTGTCTCACCATTTAGATTTTGATACGTATCCTTCAATTTAATTTTCCTTCTAGGTTTCACAAATCTCGGTAGGGTTTTAGAGAAAAAAAACCACAAAATTAATTATACACAGAACACGTGTCAAAATCTTAACGACGAGACACGATCTGGAACAAGAAGAGTGGGGCATGAGATATACATCCCTAATTGATAATTTTATTGGATGAGAATTTAATAATAACTACAACAACGTGTCAATTAAGCGAACTTAAAAAATAAAAATAACAAAATTTAACGAAATGATTTTTAAGGAATAGTAAAGATAAATAGATAGGTCTCAAAGATAATAAAGACTAAATCATCAATTTTATAAAGTTATGGGAACTAAATATTATAATAATAATAATAATAATAATAATAATAATAATAAAATTAAAAATGTTGAAAAGGTACCTATTAGGGGTGAGGACAACCCTCACATTTTATATTGGTATAAAGATGGAAGCAAGGTGCGGATTTAGGATAGACTTGACACTTTTCTTAGATGATGATTTGTAAGCAAGCCACATCGATCTGCTGTCAGGGACGGATTCCAACTCAATATTCGTTTTAAGTAATAAAAATAAAACAATAAAACAAATTGATAGTTGATGAACACAATGAAGAGCGTGGATCATTCAATTGAATATAAGGGATAAACTCTCATTTTATAAATATAATTATTTAATCACATTTGAACATAAGCGACTAAATTAAATATGTTAGTACCATTCGCTCACATTCTAAGACATATATAACCATTTAATCACGTTAAAAAAAGTAACAATTCGGTTATATGGTGCATACATAAGTAACCAAAGTATATATTAATCCAATAATAGCAAATCGTATTTCTATCATATATTTGTATACAATTATCGTTCTATACTTTTTTAATTTACAGAGTAACCGAGTATTTATCCAAATATCAAAATCAAGACATAATGCTTTATACTAATGTTACAATTGAGTCACAACTCGATTAAGACTCAATTAATGCCTAAACTATTAGGGTCTGATTGGACTCAATTTGAACATTAGTTTAAGTCATTAAGGCTTAGTTTTGATATTTTGAAAAACATTTGGTTACTTTTTAAAATCTGAAATGCATTTAACGACAATTTTGGACACTTGATTGACAAAGGAACTGATGACCATCATTTTAAAACATGTTACAGATTTTATCACTACAAAAAAACTAATTGTACCACCAACCATTTCTGACAAACATGTTGCATGTTTTACGTATTCTACGTTTGTATCTAAAACAAAAGCTGTCATACTTCATTATAATATTAGATAACATAAACTAAACAATTAGTATTTTACTTTAAAATCAATTCTAGAACTTCTAACCTCAATCACTTAAAAAAAATGTGGGGTTACACATAATTAAAGCTAAACAATGTAATTTTTTTGGTTAATTACATATGACACGCCTTACACAACAAAATATTTCAATGTGTAATCTCTGTACACAGTGTTAGAATTTCACTCTAATTGCACAACAATATTTTTTTGTAGGTAAGATTCGGTGTGTAATTCGATGTTAAATTTTTGAACTTATTTCTGTAATAAATAGGTGTATTGTAACACTCCGTGTGTAAATTTTTTTATCAACTTCAATGTAAAATCAGATTTTACATACAAATAAGTTATAAACTATATGTAGTTAACTTTCTAACTTAAAACTTAATATCCTTTTATTTTTTAATAAATGTATAAACTTAATATTTTTGCATATAAATATATTATACAATTATTTTATATAAATAAAGTTATAAGAGCTTCAACAACCTTTGAAGCAGTTCATAACTCGATTCATTAAAAATATACAATTGTACATCGTCATTTTTAGTGATCCAGTGATTTTGACACATATATTGCACGAGTAGCAGACTAAATATATGCATAATAAAAAATAACATAAGATGCATCTAATTTCCTTCCTAGCAAATTGATCGAGATAAGCACATTTTTTACACATACAATAAATACATCGACACCAGTAGCGTACCCAAGACCCGGGGCTAGGGGTGCGTCATCGATCAAAGTTTAATTTAATTGAAAAACTTATCTAAAAGAATATGTTGACATTTAGAGTAAATAAAAGAATATGTTGACATTTAAAGTAAATGAGCCGCCATAATATGAGCCCATCACTACAAAAGAAGTAGAACGACATTTTTTATATAAAATAGCGGCATTTTTGTAGTGCTGCTGTGTAAATACCGACACCTTTACGGTGTCACTAGCATTACACACTCCTAGCGGCACTTTCAAAAAGTGCCGCGAATTTTAAACTAACGGCACTAGCAAAAAGTGCCGCTAAGTTCAGACCAACGGCACTACCAAAGTGCCGTTAAGTTCAATATATATATATATTATTGTTATTAACGACACTTCAAAAGTGCCACTTACTGTACTATTTTTTTAGAAAAATAAATAAATAAATTCCTCCATCAAATCAAGCCATTAACCCAAAAATTATATATATATAACGTAAATTTTCTGCGTATTGCGAATATATATATTATGTTGGACTACGGGGTTAAATACTACGGAAACAAAACCCTAGATACGTGCATGGTAACTAATAAGCATTATAATATAGTGCACATACCTACAATGTTTCATGTAGTCCCAAGATAATCGAGGGGAGTTCTCGATCCGCCGGACGGTTCCCGTAGAGGTTCTGGTTAAGGAATCTCTACGCGGATTATGCCTCACAGCAAAGCCTCTATCGATTCTTCAGCGGGGTGGATCACCGGAGTAAATTGCTTGACGCAATTTGGCACCTCCTAGGCAGTTGAGTATTTCTTCCGAACCACTAGGTTATTATGGAGGAGAGATTTCTTTTAATCTCACCACAAAGGATGAGATAATTAGGACTAAATAAATCACTTAGCACTCCCTATTTATAAGAGGAGCAAAGTGGACAAAAGTCAACTTTGCCCTCTATAAAAGTCGGCCGGGCTATCAAGCTAGGGAGGCCCAATTTTGGACCTCTCATGTCAATTGATATTTTAGGCCTAGCCCAAAATCCTTAATGTGACATAACCCAATTGTCTTAGGTCACAAGCTTATATTAATGGGCTCCTAATTATGGTGACCCAATTTCCATATGCCAACAGTTCACACTCGTCGGAATTGGAGGGTGCCTGTTAATATGTTGTCGACCAAAACATCAACATTTGTCTTCGTTCCAGCCCACTGCTTCGGAATAGTTCATACGAGGTTTGCCGTGCGACCGACGTATACGACGGGCATCGTGCTACTCATCTGTTAGGTGTGTTGTAGCGCCCGCGGAACGTTGATTCCCATATTTAATCATACTGTTAAAACATTACTGTACCGCGTTGTATCCTTGGTCAACTGTCATTCTCCAATTGCCCAGTTTCCACATAGGAATACTCCTTCAGGGCATCCGTACAAGTATTCACAACCTTCAACTAATATCAGGCTGGTGGCCACCTAGTGAATACAAGATTCGGAGAATTACAGGTGTACTTGACCATCCCCATCGCTGATACCCTTAGTCAAACTCAACCGGTTTCCAAAGACGTGGTCACTTGGCCTTTTTGTTCGGCACTACGCTCGTACGCCGGGAAGCGAACATTGAGCTTGACCTTAGGTATGAGTTCTGAGTCCGTGAGGATACTTTGGATGCTTCTTCATATAGCATCCAGGATTAGTCACACGCTCAAGGTGAAGAAGTGTGTGCCCATCCGAATCTCTTGGATTTTGTCTAGCAAAACCGAGCCTAACCCCGTGGTCGAACATGGCACGCGCAGTATGAAGCGCGCGTCGAAAGCATAACCTGAATATAATCAGGAGTGGGAAATTTCATATGTTATCACAGACTTGTCGTCTGGCCCAAAATGTGGATATTTGACGAACAGAGTTCGTCACGGCGATTTGCAATACTTAGATCACGTCGTGTTATTCCGAAACCAAATGATCATTTTGCTTAACCAGGTTTGCCACCGTGGTTCTTAGCCGTTCTTGATATGGTAGAGGTGTCCCTCTCCGTCAATACGACCGAGCCTGTGTGATGAGGCTTGGTCCACATTCCACATTATTTTAATTGGGAGGTTGTCCCTCCTACGACTAGTTTATAAACCGTAAAAAATCGATGTAATTCAAACATTATGACGTCGTAAATCATAAAATCAAATTGCAATTCATTTTATTAAAATATTACTTTAAATCTCAAAATGTTATCATCATCATACATGCCACTTAAACCCTACGCAGTCCCAGCATTCTAACATGCTTTCGAAAACATCCCAGTGTAAATGTTTAGTTAATGGATCCGCCATCATACTCTCAGTGGACAAGTATTCCAATGTGATTAATTTGTACTCAACCATATTATTAGAATAATTGTATTTTATATCAATGTGTTTCGTCCTGTTATGGTACTTAGGATTCTTAACTGCTGCATGACTGTCAGAGTATACCTTCACAGGTTTACTCCCGTCCTCGACGCCAAGCTATGCAGTTAAGAGCCTTCTAAGCCAGACTGCTTCATGTGCATTCTTAGAGAGGGCCACGTATTCGGATTCCATCGTAGACAGCGCGACACATGATTGCTTCTTGCTCATCCATGAAATGAGGGTATTAGATAGGAGAAATACTCCTCCTGAGGTGGACTTACGATCATCCGTATCGCCACCGTGGTCGGCGTCACTGAATCCTGTCAATTCTAATTTTCCACCCTCATAGCACAGTCCATAGTCAGCAGTACCTTTCAGGTATCGAATAATTTGTTTCACGGCTTTTAGATGTTGATGCCGGGGTCTGATTGGAATCGTGCTACTAGCCCCACAGCGTAGCAGATGCCCGGATGAGTGCATTGCATGGCATATATTAAGATGCCAACCATACTAAGGAATTCTGCACTTTTCATCTATTCACGCTCTGCCAGGTCTTTCGGGCCGTCACGTTTCGACAATGTGCACCCAAACACAACCGGCGTATCCACGGGTTTGGCATCTTGCAATCTGAATATTTTCAACATTTTGTTGATATAGGATTCTTGAGAGAGACATAGCTTGCGAGCAGCCTGATCCCTAGCAATCTTAATGCCTAGGATGTACATAGCTTATCCCATGTCCTTCATCTCGAATACAGATGCCAGCCAAGACTTTGATTCGTTCATGTAACTCACATCGTTTGCGGCAATCAATATGTCATCCACATATAATGTCAGGATGAGGTACTTTGATTCATAGTTCTTAGTGTACACGCATGGATCCTCGTGAATATTCACGAATCCGTTTTCGACGATTTCCTCATGGAATCTGTGGTACCATTTCCGAGACGATTGTTTAAGACCGTAAATCGATCTTTGGAGTTTACAACGTTACGTTTGTTACCAGGAGTAATGAAACCCTCATGTTGCTCCATATAGATCTCTTCCTCCAGGTTTCCGTGGAGGAATGCGGTCTTAACATCCATTTGGTGCAGCTCTAAATCGAGGCTTGCAACCAAAGTAAAATGGCCGTTACTGTGGTGTAATGCACAGTCGGTGATTATGTTTCATCAAGTCCACTCCGTAAAGTTGGGTGTACCATTTCGCAACGAGTCGAGCTTTGTATCGCTCGACGGCTCCATCAGCAATGAGTTTTAATTTCAGAACCCACTCTGCCCCTATTGCTCTGCGGTCAGCAGGCAAATCAACTAAAGACCACACCAAATTAGCTTTAGTAGAGGCGATCTCATCCTCCATTGCTTTCCTCCATTCTTTCGCTTGAGGTCCATCCATAGCTTGTTTAACCCTTATCGGTTCATCAACCGAAGTCAAAGTGAATAATTCACCTCTTTCGATGGGATACTTCTTAGGAGAAGTTCGATGCCTTTGACTACATTTAGGCTCGTTAATCCTGTCTTGGACTTGAATAACGCTCCCACTTGGAATAATGCTCATTATCGTGCAATACTCCCACTGGGAACAAGAGCGTTACTTGAACCTTCACCAATAACTTTTCTTGGACGACCTCTTGGTCTCAGGATTCCACCTCTGAGTTGAATAACACGGTCACTAGGACCAGGAACCAAGTTGGTAGTGCCAGTCCCACTGTTACCAGTAGGTTTTGGTATTATCGGATTTTCATCCATCGGTTCAGGAATGTGATTATCAAGTTCGACTTGATTCGCACCTGCAGAAACAGTATCTGAGTGGTTGGATTGACTCCTCTCACTGGATTTATTATGAAAATGTCTCCATTCTCATTTACCATATCATTCACTTGCGTTGCTGCCTCAAATCTCCCACTCGAAGTAAGTGGGACCTGATCATCATCATCATCATGCTCTAGTTCAATTTAGACTTCGTTCGATTTTCTGTAGCAAAGCAATGGAAAATTCATCCTCAAGGAATGTAACGTCTCATGTTCGACCACGCCACCAATCTCCCAAGCTACCACACACATGCATGTCGTAGAGTTACTTTTTAGTACTCTAGGTTTCCAACTTTGCTTCCGCAATTGTTGGTACAATGTGTGTTTTTTTTGCAACCGTCATGTGGCATCAAGGTAAGATCCGTCTCATTACCATTTAATAGCTCATGTGGTTTTGTGGTAACCGATTTTGTAGGAACAAAGCTCTACATGAGTGAAAGTCAACATCTCATCATCCTTGAAGGTGATCGGAAGTTGAGCTAAAGACTCTTGTTTCATACTATGTCCTTGAAGTGCATGTTTTGAAATAATACTCTGTCAATCTTTATCGTTGAAGGCGTGTAACTGGATAGTCGTTTCTCAGACATATCCTTTTTCATTGCATACTCAATATCAGAGGTTTCGTCCACCTTTGAATTGTGCATTAGGTTTTCACCTTTTGCACTTATTGATTCTTTACGAGATCGTAGTAGCTTGTTGAAGCATACTTCTTATCGGTTTATAAGGAATCAATGAGTAAAACCCGTAATCGGTCTTTAATGCAAGTGAAAATTTATATCAAGCATTAAATCAGAAACACACTTCGATTAAATTTGTACTTTGAATCGATGTGTTCCATCTATCGAGGAACTATGCACTTGATGCGTGTATCACCAGATTTTACCCGTGGTGAAATTTCATTTCAATAATTTAATTTTAATTGGTTTTTCACATGTTCATCATTACAATTTTAAATTATTTAATGGAGTACTAACAAATAAGGAATATTTAAATCTATTTGCGTTCTTACTGCACTAATCAATATACTTATAACAATTTGAATGGATTATGTTATTTTGTTTTCTTATTCGACCAGATGACCCGGTCAAAAAGTTTTGGTTCCTAAACCGGAGGCTTAGATTTTCGCTTCGGATCGTTCCCTTTGACCGGGACGATAATTGATAAGTAAATTGTATTTCAAATCGAATAACAATTACTTTAATTCAATAGCTCTGAATCTTATATCAACCAAAATCCAACAATTTATACGAACGAGTAAACACAATACAACTGAAACAGTACGGTTACAGAAAACAAAGGAGCGGAAAACGATAAAATAGACGAATAGTCCTTGCCATATTGAGCATCGCACCTGAAAATAATTCACCAGTGAATTAGATCATATGTAATTTTCTTAATAAAGTGTTTTACGACTTTATATGGAAAACGAGGCGTACCTGAGACGCGCTTTTATCTACGGTGTTTGACGCACCGTATTTCGTTTAGACCTTTTGTTGCTTATTTTACCCATCAACTTGCGAAGATTGTCATACAAATCTTGAGACTTCACAGATTCGTTGGAGGAACATTCATTCTTAGGTTAATGCTCGAATAGCTCAACCGATGTCTTGATTGTTTTAATCAGACATGAGAGCCCATCGTTGTTTGCAAACCATGAAAGGGGAAACATCCTCATCACCTTTTGAGTCATTTTCCATGTGTCTATTTTATCTTCGGGATCATGAACGGAGTGTAAACCTCAATCTCTGCAAAGAATATCATGATACTTAAGCATCAGATTTCTTTCTTCGGTGGCCATATATTCGCAGTAACGAAGGTGTATGGTACACCAGAGGTGTAATGCACTAACGTTCATAAAGCCTTCATCCACTTCTTCTGTCAGCGTAGCACAGATTAAATCACGAGCTATCTGATTTTTGAGACCTTCCACTGCTGTTGTATCTTGGACTACCATTTTTGCCCGTGTTTACTCTCTTTGTTGTTGGGTCTATTCGATCATCAACATTTGCAGCAAAGAGGATGTCCTTAACATAATTCTCCCAAACATCATAATTGCTACCGTCAAGTGTGTTGGATCACGCTACAAATTGGTTCGGGTCGTGTGTGAACCAATCGGTCGGTATTCGACATAAATGTATGAACCTGTAAAAATATCCGTCTTTGGAGTGCGATTCCTTTCGTAGGAATGATTTCCGCTTTGGCGATCCACCTAAAGACGTTGGGATATTGTCTTCATTCCGATATTCCACCTGAAGACGTCGAAGGTGATCCTTGTTCCGATATTCCACCTAAAGACGACGGAGGTAGTCCTTGCTCCGATATTCCACCTAAAGACGTCAAAGGTAGTCCTTGCTTCGATGTTCCACCTAAAGACGTCGAGTGAGGGGGTTGTCCTCGTTCTCCTATCTCCAATCTCCATTATGCTCCGAGTACCTGCAAATGGACTACCGAGCACCAGGGGGGGTGCTCGGTGAGCCCACTCCGATGCCTAAATAAGTATATGCTCTAGAGAGAGAAAGTCTAGAGAGAAGGGAGAGCAAAATGCATGAGAGCTCAAGTTGTTCAAATGAAATGACAAGAGTCCTATTTATAGGGCTCTTGGACCATTAGTCGACTAATCACAAAATTAGTCCGTTAATCATGCGTTTAACTAAGATAAGTAGGGATTAGGCCAAGCTAAGCATCAGAGGTGTGGGGAACGATTTTGGTAGTTCGGGGTATGCGCGGCCCGGGGGGGAGACCCCCGTGCCGAAAATGTTCGGTTAGGGGTGTCCTAACCAAACAATGTTCGGTTAGGGGTGTCCTAACCGAACAATGTTCGGTTAGGGGGTTTCCCTAGCCGAACTTTGTTTCGTGGGTCTTTGGCGGTGATTTTCTCTAAGTTCGGGTTTTGTCGTGTGTCGGTCTAAGACCTTTTTGGGTCCGAGTGGTGAGTAAGTCGGGTCGAAACGGGTCTAAGTGGGTGTATATCCATCATTTGCCCCCGAGTCAAGTAATGGCGTAACCCTTTTCTTGACTCTATTTTTAGACGGCATAGACACTCAACTTGGAGCCGTTCGATACGGGTTACCTCATTCGGTGCTTTCCATGTTGATATTTTCGTCGATCCTTGTCTTCGTCCTTCCTGTCTTACGAGATTGTCATAATTGGAAACGTTAGTACGGATATAGAACTGTATGTGATATTTTCATGTATATATCCCCTTTAATTTGTCTTGCGGAAAATTTTCCGAATCGTGAGAGTTTTTCTTTGGTCCGATTTTTATGACATGTATAAGATGACATGATGATATTTTGAATAGATATGTTACCTCCATGCCTTAGCATTTGAATTTTACCATGTGTTGGAAATGTGTGGTTGTGAATTAATCACCATAAAAAACTATCAACCCTCCTTTTTATACCCCCACCCACCATTTTTGTCCTCATTCTCCTCATTTTACTATCCACCTTCTCTCTTCTTCTTCTCCAACCTACCATTCCTCTCCACATCTCCTCTTCTTCCATCACTATTTCTCTTCCATTTTCCATTCCTCCTTGCAAGACACTCCATGGAGCTAACATTAGAGGTTGGTGTGCTTTGATTTAGAGCTTGGTCTTGTTTTAGCTTGGGTGGAGCAACACAAAGGGTGGAGAGTTCCGGCGGCTTGGAGGTGCTCGACGGCGGCGGCGGGTCGACCACCGGTGGCACGACGGAGGGTAGGTGGTGGGTCGGTGGGGGAGGGCAGTTCGTGGCGGGGCCGGTGGAGTGCTAGCGGGTCGTGTTCGGCGGGGCTTGTCGGGAGGAGCGCGCGGGTCGGGTTCGCGCGGGGTGGGTTGATTATTGGCTTCTTGCCCTCCATTTCCGAGGTTCGATTTCGTGAATTCTTCCGATATTTCCTTGTATGAGTTTCGAATTGATGATTGTTGGTAATGCCTTGCTTTGATACGTGCTTGTTGAATATCCTATCGTGTATGTTGTTGGTCTTGGAAAAATATTTCGAAGCAACTAAGTGACTAGACCACCCTTTTTTGACTTAGAACATTCTTGCGGAAAATTTGATGATATCTCCCTTTTTAGACTTTGAATTTTTTTTTTTTTTCCGATGGAAAATGTAATTATACCCTGTTTTTTGGCCCTTGAAGAATTTTTCGATAGTAAACGTGATGGGACCATCCTATTTAGGCTTAGAAAGGTTTTTGGTGGAAAATGTGATGGTATCCCACCTATTTGGTCTTAGAAAAAAATTTGCGGAAAATTGGCCGATACTCCCCTTTCTGGTCCTCGAAATTTTTTTCGATGGAAAATGTAATGATACCACCCTTTTTGAACTTAGGAAGGCTTTTGATGGAAAATGTGATGGTATCCCACCTATTTGGGCTTAGAAAATTTTTTGCGGAAAATTGGCTGATACTCCCCTTTTTGGTCATCGAATTTTTTTTTTTCGATGGAAAATGTAACTATACCCCGTTTTTTGGCCCTTGAAGAATTTATCGATAGTAAACATGATGGGACCATCCTATTTAGGCTTAGAAATTATTTTGGTGGAAAATGTGATGGTATCCCACTTATTTGGTCTTAGAAAAAATTTTGCGGAAAATTGGCCCATACTCCCCTATTTTGGTCCTCGAAATTTGTTTTCGATGGAAAATGTAATGATACCACCCTATTTGAACTTATGAAGGCTTTTTATGGAAAATGTGATGGTATCCCACCTATTTAGGCTTAGAAAAAGTTTTGCGGAAAATTGGCCGATACTCCCCTTTTTGGTCCTCGAAAATTTGTTTTCGATGGAAAATGTAACTATACCCCATTTTTTGACCCTTGAAGAATTTATCGATAGTACACGTGATGGGACCATCCTATTTAAGCTTAGAAAGGTTTTTTGTGGAAAATGTGATGGTATCCCACTTATTTGGTCTTAGAAAAAATTTTGCGGAAAATTGGCCGATACTCCCCTTTTTTGGTCCTCGAATTTTTTTTTTTCGATGGAAAATGTAATGATACCACCCTTTTTGAACTTAGGAAGGCTTTTGATGGAAAATGTGATGGTATCCTACCTATTTGGGCTTAGAAAATTTTTTGCGGAAAATTGGCTGATACTCCCCTTTTTGGTCATCGAATTTTTTTTTTCGATGGAAAATGTAACTATACCCCGTTTTTTGGCCCTTGAAGAATTTATCGATAGTAAACATGATGGGACAATCCTATTTAGGCTTAGAAATTATTTTGGTGGAAAATGTGATGGTATCCCACTTATTTGGTCTTAGAAAAAATTTTGCGGAAAATTGGCCCATACTCCCCTATTTTGGTCCTCGAAATTTGTTTTCGATGGAAAATGTAATGATACCACCCTATTTGAACTTATGAAGGCTTTTTATGGAAAATGTGATGGTATCCCACCTATTTAGGCTTAGAAAAAGTTTTGCGGAAAATTGGCCGATACTCCCCTTTTTGGTCCTCGAAAATTTGTTTTCGATGGAAAATGTAACTATACCCCATTTTTTGACCCTTGAAGAATTTATCGATAGTACACGTGATGGGACCATCCTATTTAAGCTTAGAAAGGTTTTTTGTGGAAAATGTGATGGTATCCCACTTATTTGGTCTTAGAAAAACTTTTGCGGAAAATTGGCCGATACTCCCCTTTTTTGGTCCTCGAATTTTTTTTTTTCGATGGAAAATGTAATGATACCACCCTTTTTGAACTTAGGAAGGCTTTTGATGGAAAATGTGATGGTATCCTACCTATTTGGGCTTAGAAAATTTTTTGCGGAAAATTGGCTGATACTCCCCTTTTTGGTCATCGAATTTTTTTTTCGATGGAAATGTAACTATACCCCGTTTTTTGGCCCTTGAAGAATTTATCGATAGTAAACATGATGGGACCATCCTATTTAGGCTTAGAAATTATTTTGGTGGAAAATGTGATGGTATCCCACTTATTTGGTCTTAGAAAAAATTTTGCGGAAAATTGGCCCATACTCCCCTATTTTGGTCCTCGAAATTTGTTTTCGATGGAAAATGTAATGATACCACCCTATTTGAACTTATGAAGGCTTTTTATGGAAAATGTGATGGTATCCCACCTATTTAGGCTTAGAAAATATTTTGCGGAAAATTGGCCGATACTCCCCTTTTTGGTCCTCGAAAATTTGTTTTCGATGGAAAATGTAACTATACCCCATTTTTTGACCCTTGAAGAATTTATCGATAGTACACGTGATGGGACCATCCTATTTAAGCTTAGAAAGGTTTTTTTGTGGAAAATGTGATGGTATCCCACTTATTTGGTCTTAGAAAAAATTTTGCGGAAAATTGGCCGATACTCCCCTTTTTTGGTCCTCGAAATTTTTTTTTCGATGGAAAATGTAATGATACCACCCTTTTTGAACTTAGGAAGGCTTTTGATGGAAAATGTGATGGTATCCTACCTATTTGGGCTTAGAAAAAGTTTTGCGGAAAATTGGCTGATACTCCCCTTTTTGGTCATCGAAATTTTTTTTTCGATGGAAAATGTAACTATACCCCGTTTTTTGGCCCTTGAAGAATTTATCGATAGTAAACGTGATGGGACCATCCTATTTAGGCTTAGAAATTTTTTGGTGGAAAATGTGATGGTATCCCACTTATTTGGTCTTAGAAAAAATTTTGCGGAAAATTGGCCCATACTCCCCTATTTTGGTCCTCGAAATTTGTTTTCGATGGAAAATGTAATGATACCACCCTATTTGAACTTATGAAGGCTTTTGATGGAAAATGTGATGGTATCCCACCTATTTAGGCTTAGAAAATTTTTGCGGAAAATTGGCCGATACTCCCCTTTTTGGTCCTCGAAAATTTGTTTTCGATGGAAAATGTAACTATACCCCGTTTTTTGGCCCTTGAAGAATTTATCGATAGTAAACGTGATGAGACCATCCTATTTAGGCTTAGAAAGGTTTTTGGTTGAAAATGTGATGGTATCCCACTTATTTGGTCTTAGAAAAAATTTTGCGGAAAATTGGCCGATACTCCCCTTTTTTGGTCCGCGAAATTTTTTTTTTCCGATGGAAAATGTAATGATACCACCCTATTTGAACTTAGGAAGGCTTTTGATGGAAAATGTGAATGGTATCCCACCTATTTGGGCTTAGAAAAAATTTTGCGGAAAATTGGCCGATACTCCCCTTTTTAGTCCTTGAAATTTTTTTTTTCGATGGAAAATGTAACTTTACCCCGTTTTTTGGCCCTTGAAGAATTATCGATAGTAAACGTGATGGGACCATCCTATTTAGGCTTAGAAAGGTTTTTGGTGGAAAATGTGATGGTATCCCACTTATTTGGTCTTAGAAAAAATTTTGCGGAAAATTGGCCGATACTCCCCTTTTCTGGTCCTCGAAATTTTTTTTCGATGGAAAATGTAATGATACCACCCTATTTGAACTTAGGAAGGATTTTGATGGAAAATGTGATGGTATCCCACCTATTCGGGCTTAGAAAAATATTTGCGGAAAATTGGCCGATACTCCCTTTTTTGGTCCTCGAAAAAAAAATTTCGATGGAAAATTTGATGATACCACCCTATTTAGGCTTAGAAATTTTTTTGCGGAAAATTGGCAGATACTCCCCTTTTTGGTCCTCGAAAAATATTTTTCGATGGAAAATGTAATGATACCACCCTATTTGAACTTAGGAAGGCTTTTGATGGAAAATGTGATGGTATCCCATCTACTTGGTCTTAGAAAATTTTTTGCGGAAAATTGGCCGATACCTCCCTTTTTAACCTTCGAAAAAAAAATTTGCTGATGAAAAATGTGATGATACCACCCTTTTGATACTTAGAGAAATTTTCAGGCGAGGTAGTGATTATACCCCCTTTTTAACGTCGGAAAATATTCCAAGGCGAGGTAGCGGTGCTATCCCCCTTTTTGGTGTTTCGTTGCGTCCTCGTGTGACGTCTTGTTGGAAGTTCTCAACTTCGAGAATATTTGGCTCCTCTTCTTTTATAATGCGTTGAACACTTGTGTAACGTCTTATTTGGAAAAGTTCGAGGCGAAGAATTTGGAATTTTCCCCTCTTTATCGTTGTACCGTATCATTGGGTTATATCGTTGACTTGTTAGTGTTATGTAGTTGTTGATGGTATTTTGTTTCTAGTTGCAGGTTACTTCGGGCTATTCTTCGTTCGTCGCTTGTGATTAAGGATCGCGTTCATCATGCCAAAGCTTCGTAAGTCTACTCATTGCCCCCTCATACCTTCCTCTTCAGACGAAGAGGATGTTACCTTGAAGTCTAGTCGTTTTCCCGTTTCCGGTTTAGCCGATATGCCTGATGATGGTTTGCATGTTGGTGGGGGTTCTAATGTGTCATCTAACTCGGATTCTGATGCCCCCGTAGCCGAATTTTTAAGGAACTATCTTAAGCTTTTCACATATAGGAGTCTTATTAAGATGGCTAGTTTTCAGTCTGAGGACATGCCTTGTTATCTGTACGATTCGCTTCCTGAGGGTTTTCCGCTTGGATGTGTGACTCTTCCTCCGCAAGGGTTGTCTGTTGTGTACCCTAGTCAGGTCAAGGCAGGGCTGCGTTTTCCGTATTGTGCCGCCTTGTGTGACCTTTGTCGATATTATGGAATATCTCCTCTCAAATTAGTGCCTAGCGCTCATCTTGCTTGGGTGGGGTTTCGCGTCTTGTGTCATAGGAAGTCTTGGGCGTATTCTCTTACTTTGTTCCGACTCTTCTATTTCCATCGATGCCAGAGTTCGTCTGACATGTACTTCTTTGTGTGCCACTTTCCATCCATGGATGCCGGTGGGTTTCGCTCGTTAGGTTTTATTGACCATAGGTGGGATAACAGTTATAGGTTTGTTGTTGGTAGTGATGTTTCTCGTGGGGTGTGAGCTAAGCAGTATTTTTTCATTTTCGACCGTCATACTTCCTGGAGTCTGCGTAGTAGGGGTCATGCGGACATGCCTCCTTGCTTCGAAGAGTTGTCACCCTCTGATTGTGAGGTCTTGGCGGCTATTTGTTGTTCTCATCGAGATCGTTCATATAAGACCGTTAAGGCCGTGACTGGCGAGGAGTTATATGCGACGGAGATATGTGCTACCTCTCCCTTGGTATGTTAATGATGTTCTACATGGTTGTGTTTCTTTTCGTGTAGGTGGGTTCTATGATAAGGCTACTTCTTTTCAGGGGGTTGGACCTGTAGACGAGCTTGTTGATGATGGGAGGAGGACTCGTCCCTATGCGTCTCCGGGATCTTCTAGAGTTACTCGCGCTAGCCGTAGTGTTGTTGGTATGTGAGTTTTGTTGTTTCTCGATTATTCATGGCTTATGTATACATGTCCTTTCTAACGGTTTACTCTTTTTTGGTGTTGTCAGGTGCCTTGCAGAAAGAGGAGTCTTCTCATCCTCCTATGAAGAAGTCCGACTTCGAGATTAGGTCTTCTGATGCTTCTCTTCGCAAGAGGAAGACTTTATTGACCATCCCGAGCTTGAGAGCGCCTTTCTGTAATAGAGGAAAGGCTACTAGGCCTTCTCCTAAGGTTATCCGTGACAGGGGCAAGGCTCCCGATTCAGGCGTTGTCGAGGGGGTGTTGGATGATGGGTTTGTGGCCGATGATGATGTTGAGATGGCCGAGGTTCCTCCGACCGTTACCTCTCCCGCTATGTAGATGCTTCTATTTGTTGTATTTGTTCATGGTTATCATGTATTGTCTTTATTGAGGTGTTTGCATTATGTAGGTATGGCTAGACTTCCTCCCGTGGCCGTTGAAGAGCTCGTTCGTCCCTATGAGGGCGACATTCGTGGCATGACGTGGCATCCGATGGTTTCGACCCGCGACTTCCACTTTCCTAAAGGTTGCTCGTTGTCTGCTCCCGAGGTTGGCATTAGGGTGTTTAATGCCATGATTCCCTCTGATAGATTGGTTCGGGTCGTGCGTGAACCAATCGGTCGGTATCCGACAGAAATGTATGAACCTGTAAAAATATCCGTCTTTGGAGTGCGATTCCTTTCGTAGGAATGATTTCCGCTTTGGCGATCCACCTAAAGACGTTGGGATATTGTCTTCATTCCGATATTCCACCTGAAGACGTCGAAGGTGATCCTTGTTCCGATGTTCCACCTAAAGACGACGAAGGTAGTCCTTGCTCCGATATTCCACCTAAAGACGTCAAAGGTAGTCCTTGCTCCGATGTTCCACCTAAAGACGTCGAGTGAGGGGGTTGTCCTCGTTCTCCTATCTCCGATCTCCGTTATGCTCCGAGTACCTGCAAATGGACTACCGAGCACTAAGGGGGTGTGAGGGGGGGGGGGTGCTCGGTGAGCCCACTCCGATGCCTAAATAAGTATATGCTCTAGAGAGAGAAAGTCTAGAGAGAAGGGAGAGCAAAATGCATGAGAGCTCAAGTTGTTCAAATGAAATGGCAAGAGTCTTATTTATAGGGCTCTTGGACCATTAGTCGACTAATCGTAAAATTAGTCCGTTAATCATGCGTTTAACTAAGATAAGTAGGGATTAGGCCAAGCTAAGCATCAGAGGTGTGGGGAACGATTTTGGTAGTTCGGGGTATGCGCGGCCCGGGGGGGAGACCCCCAGGCCGAAAATTTTCGGTTAGGGGTGTCCTAACCAAACAATGTTCGGTTAGGGGGTGTCCCTAGCCGAACTTTGTCTCGTGGGTCTTTGGCGGTGATTTTCTCCTAGTTCGGGTTTTGTCGTGTGTCGGTCTAAGACCTTTTTGGGTCCGAGTGGTGAGTAAGTCGGGTCGAAACGGGTTTAAGTGGGTGTATATCCATCAAAGTGCAGTGAAGAAACGCTTTCGATCTGCCATCTAAACTTAAACACACATCGATAATCATGCATAAGCAGGGAGACATTAACATTTTGGAAAAGAATTGCATACATCGGATATCTATGAGATAGAAGGAGACAAACAAGGATCCCTCAAACATAACCCAACTGACCGACAGTAAACCGAGGGAAGGGGGGTCGTGAAAGAGTTCACATTACCGACGTCTTCTTTCTAATAGACCAGTCTTTTAAAACAGTTTAATCGCTTTCACCGGGACGGGAGATTCTATAACACCTGATCTTGACTTTCCAAAGACCCTTTTTAAAACTTTTCGAGGATTTCAAGTTTGCACATACAATTCTACTACACAAGTAAATCATCATGCGCATGTCTCATCCATGAAACAAACAACTCATCATGCATACGCGTCATGCGTTTAATAATCCGAGGAACTCATGCTAGCATATATAATTCTACTTCCTAAGTAAATTATCACATGATTGTACATCCTCCATATTCATGCATACGCATCATATGTGATCATTCCATCACAAACATGCATATTTGGCGACTGATTTTTGGTTTTAAAAAATTTAGGGATGACTTGCAATTTATGCTATCAATAAGACATGCGTACTTCTACACATGAATCTTAGGCATTTTCAAACATCACAGCATGTCTATCCTAGTGCACAACTCATTAATTGTAAACCAGGGCTCCGCCCACAACATGTATTATCCAGCTAGCTTGATATAGTCAAGACGACAGTTCTAATCATGCAATTATATCAATTAAATAGCAATTGCAATTCAACCCACCGAATGACTCAGTCCCAAAATCATGCATTTCCGAGATCCACCCCCATAATCGAAACTAGGCATCGGGTATAAACCTATAAGCACTGTGTGTTTACACACGAGTCTTCTCTATTGGCTTCTCCTTCTTGATCTTCTCCTTAATGGGCTTCTTCTTCCCGTATTTCCACTCCTCGGGCTCTTTTCCTCTCGGATTCCCTTCTCGTTTCCTCGCTTACCTGCAAAGGGCACCGGGGGGTCCCGGTAAGCCCACCCCGAAGCTTAAGTCAGTGAGAGCTTCTAGAGAGAGGGTGAGCTTAGAGAGAGAACGATTACCTTCAAATGATTGGATGAGCTCTCTGTTTATAGAGTTTCTATTGGACCGCTTCAGTTCCAGTGGTTCTCTGGTCTGGTTGTGGCAGTTTCGTAATATGAGTTGGCCTTAACAGTAAATAAGGTGCCTTTGACCCCGACTCGACCGTAGGTAAGTTTATCATAGCTAAGTATCGTTATGTGGCCTCTAAAGGCAAGTCCTGGGCGAAATATCGTCCGGGGGTGAGGGTCTGGACGAGGGGGGCTCGTCCGGACTAATGGGGGTACCCACAAGGTCCTGCTCGGGTTACCTGAGCAAGGGGTCCCTTTTTCGGGTTACCCGAGCAAGGGGTCCCTTTTTCGGGTTACCCGAGCAAGGGGTCCCTTGCTCGGATAACCCAAGCAAGGGTCCCTTGCTCGGGTAACCCAAGCAAGGGTCCCTTTCTTGGGTTACCCCCCCCCCCGGGTGGGCTTTCAACTCGGGGTCTTCCCGAGTGGATTTCGCCACTCGGGATGCTTTCCTACGCGATGAGCCTCGGGTGTCCGAGTTCTAAGTTTCGAATTATATTCGGTTATGGCCCATTTGTCGGGTCCAATTAGTGATAGCTTGGGCGTATATCCAACACTTGCCGCGAGTCAAGGAATGGTTTAACCTTTTCTTGACTCTATTTTCTGCGGAATATCGCCCAAGCGGGAAGAGAGGTGTACCTTTGTGATGATCCCGGCCTCTATCGAGTGCTCAAGAAGCGTCGTGATTTCCATCCCCCTTCTTTTAGGAAGGCTTTATGACGATCCCGACCCTTGTTGAGTGCTCGAGACGTGTTTTGATTTCCATGCCCCCTGTTTTAGAGAAGCTTAATACATATACGAAAAATGCTTTTATTAGATTAAAGCAAGTTCACGTTATGTGATAATTTTTTTTATAAGAGTAGGAATTACGAGCCTTGGTCTCGTTTTACTTATCCTTTGGACTGTGTCCTTTTGTTCGTGTCTTCTTTTATGGAGTTTTTTTGGAGAAAAATGTTAGTATATGGTGACGTGGCATCGTAATTGGTAGCCCGTTAACATTAAGGATATTATCCAAGATAATTGGGTAAATGTCACATTAGGTTAATTAGGCTTGACCTGATTCCTAATTGACATGGGAGGCCCAAAATTGGGCCTCCCCTCCTTAATGTGTGGTTCGGCCGGACCTAGTTCCACATTGGTTGGAGTGGACTTTTGTCCACTCCACCAATCCTATAAATAGGGGACTCACCTAAGGGGTTTTAACACATCAATA
Organism: Clarkia xantiana subsp. parviflora; assembly: GCA_036873135.1. Lineage (NCBI taxonomy): Eukaryota > Viridiplantae > Streptophyta > Magnoliopsida > Myrtales > Onagraceae > Clarkia > Clarkia xantiana. The sequence continues at coordinate 19,779,888 of JAPTYO010000001.1, forward strand.
TAATAAAGAAGTACCTCCATTGAGGAACTTGAGAGAAACCCTCTCACCCCTTAGCAGTGAAAATTCAGCACCATCATCTCAGTCCGAGGTTCTGTCCCCATCAGAGGATTTGCTGTGGAGCTTATACCGCGTAGGACTCTTCTCACGAAGAACTTGTACGGGTTCCGACCGGAGGATCAGAACTTCCTCCACATCGTTCTTGGGCAGGAAAGCTATTGAGGTATGTGTACATTATTCCGCTGCGTAGTTAGATTACTTGCATGTACACGTTTAGCATTCCGTAGTATTACGTCCCCGTAATCCAACAGTGGTATCAGAGCGAGGTTAGGAGTTCTTAAATTTTTGATAAACTGATGTTCTTGATTTTTTTTTTAAAACCGAAATTTTTGTTTATGGACACCAAAATTTTTCGAAAATTTTAAAACATGAAATTTGTGTTTGATCTTTAAAAACTAAAAATTTTCAGATTTTACATGTTTTTATGGATCACTACCGAATTTTTGGTTTAAACTTGAGTTTGATGTTCATAATCTTCAAGAACACGATGAGTTTTATCAAGAACACTTTTTTTGGATTCATGATCATGATACAGCTTGATCTTAAAATTTGACAACTTTTCCAACTAAACATGTTCTTGGCCGAAACCCTAGGGGTATTTTAGGTAAAAAAAATTAATTTTCTTGGACACAGAGTATTAAAATTCGGCCGGCCTAAATTATAGATATAGGTTGCCATATTTTAATTTTATTAAAAGGTAACAACATATCAATAAGTTGGAAATATGGATAGGTTCATAATATAATATTGAAATCTATATTAACTATCAATATATATAGATAATAGATGGGTTAATATATATTGATAGATTTAGTTGCTATAAAAGATTAAGAAAATATATTGTCTACATATAACTTAATCTCTAAAGATATATTTGACAATAATTATATATATATATAAGTATGGCCAAATTTTTTATATATATGTTTATATTGTTAATTGATTTACATCTTAAGGATAGAATCTTGACAATATTTATATATTTGTTTAAATATGTGCCGAATTATATATATATATTAGCAATATTGGAAATTATTTTATATAATTAATATTTCTTGGTGGCTAAGTTAATTTTTAGTGGATTTTAAAACCCTACTTAAACCACAAGATATATTTCGGCCAAACCCTAGGGTTTATGGACCGGAGCGGGTTAAACCAATCCGTGTTTCTTAATCGGGTGGACCTTTTTCGGGACGGGTCAAACCGGAGCAATTAAGTAGAACCTAACCAAACCGATTTTGAGTGATGAACCGAACCGCTATCTTATTTTATTGATCCGTTTCGGACCAAACCGGATTTTAAAATCGGACCGACTCGAACTGGATCTTTAAAATGGACTGAACCAAATTTTAAAATTTTTCGGAAATTTTAAAATGATCAATAAAATAGGATGTCCAATTTTAAATCCAAAACGTTTTCGAACTTTAAAATTAGCCTAAACAGTGCTCTTAGGGTTTGCGTTTTAAATACGTTTTCGGTTAAAACCCTAATGCCTGGTTACGATTATGGGGATGGATCTCGGATATGCATGTTTTTTGGACTGGATTAAATTAGTGGGCTGAATTGCAATTGTTTACATTCTGCAACATATATTAGAACTGTCGTCTTGACTTAGTCAAGCTAGCTGGATAATATATATTGCGAGCATTGAGCTCTGGGATTTAAATATATTGATTGTACAATAGAATAGACATGCTATGCTGATTGAAAGTGCCTAGAATCCATGTTTAGAAATTTTGCATGATTGATTGTACGCATGAATTGCAAAAAAGCCCCTAATATTTTCAAAACGTTTTCAAAACCGAAAATTCCAGTCGCCAATTATGCATGATGTGTGCGGAAGTTGCATGTTTTGACACGTATGTTAGAATGTTCAGGTCTGAAAGCATGTGATAATTTACTTTACGTAGAATTATGTATGCTAGGAACATTAGACGCATGACGCGTAAGCATGCTGTTTGGTTTTTTCGATATTTATGGCGTGATATAGTGTTATGCATACGTAAATTATCGGATAATTCTTTTAAATTAAAAGGGCCTTGGGAAAGCCAAGATCGGGTATGCATATTTGAAAATTCCTGTTTCGGTAATTTGCAACATAATAACCGTTTTCAAAAGACTGATCTATTGGATTGAAAATGACAATAGTGTGAGCTCTTTTCACAACACCCCCTTCCCTCGGTTTACTGGCGGTCGGTTTGGTTTTGTGACTAAAGGATCACTATTCGTCGTATTCCATCTTAATAGATAATCCGATGTTTGCAATTCTGTCAAAATGTTTTTGTCCTGCTAACTTTGCATGATTGTCATTGCGATACTTCTAATGGCTCGGTCGGATCGTTTTAACAACATATGCAAACTGGATGACATTAATTATGATGATTGGAAAATTAGTATTGAATGTATGAATGTTTATAATCGGTGGAAGGTTGGAGAGTATGAAGAGAGCAATGCTTTCATTATATTAAACATGATGGAAAGATTGCTTACCTATTACGATAGTGGAGGCTCCTTTATATAGGAGACCTCATGGACTAGGATGCAAAACCCTACGAACATTAGGGACCGAAATATAAATACTAGAACTAAGACAACTTAACATACTTAGATATTAGTCCCCATACATATAATATCCCAATATTCCCCCATCTTCTTCTTCTTCTTCTTCTTCTTCTTCTTCTTCTTCTTCTTCTTCTTCTTCTTCTTCTTCCTTCTTCAATCCAAAGCTCATCACCAATCTTCAACAATTCAAAACGAAACAAAAGCAATCTTCAAAACCGAGCTACAAAGCTCCAATCTTCAATAACGAAAGCTCTAAGGCTTCATTATCCATCACCAAGATCAAGTTCAACAAAACTTGCAATCTTGAACAAACCAATAAAAGATGAAGCTCCAATGCTCCAATCTTCAACAACAAAAAGACGAAGCCACATGCTACAATCTTCAACAAACCAACAAGACGAAGCTCCAATGCTCCAATCTTCATCAAACCATCATGAAGGACGAAGCTCCAATGCTTCAATCCTCAACAACCCAACAAAAGACGAAGCTCCAACGCTCCAATCTTCAAACCATTATACAATTCTAGAACTCAACTGAAGAACCAAAGAGCAACACAATGCTCCACCACAATACACCAAGGTTCATTTAAACCCGGTCTTCAAAATGCCAAGGTATCAAAACCCGGTCTTCACAAAACGGCCCCCGAAAATCCAATTTCGGAAAATGGCCCCCAATCTTCAAAATTCTGTCCTCAAAACAGCTCCATACTTCACTAATCCGGTAAAAATGCCCCAAACTACGAAGATCTTCAAAACAGTCCCAAATCGGCCGAAAATTCGGCCGAAAAATATTCGATTCAACAAGGCATGGAAAACTCAGCCTTGCTGTGCTTTCCAGCAATAATCACAACAAAAAAACCACTAACCCAACATCCATAGTGCAACAACAAGTAATATCTATGCAGAGCAGCCCAGCATTAAGCAGCAATAACATCAACAAGCAGCACCTCACAGCAGCAGCAACAACAATTCAATGGAACAGTGAAAACATGATCTCAGCTGAAGCATTTCAATAAATTCGAGTGTTCAAATCACCTCGGAATGCGACGAAAAGTACCGTAATGGAATCAGATGAAGACGACGATTCCAGAACAGTAAACGCGGCGGCCAACGGAGGCCGGGAAGGTGGCGTGTGGCTTACACGCGCCGACGAGGCTCAGCACACGCGGCGGCACGTGAGGGCACGTGCGGCGTCAAACGGTGGCGCTGGAAATCGCGAAATGCTCGCCGGAGGTTGCTGGGTCGATTGGTGATGTCAATTTTGGAAGAAGAACCATAAATCCAACGGGGTTTATTCGGGGCTAGGAACGAACTTACGGTGCAGAAGAAAAAAATTTCTGGAAAAATAAAACGAAATCTAAATCTAAACACCAAGATCGGTGGCTCTGATACCATATGAATGCTTATAATTGGTGGAAGGTTGGAGAGTATGAAGAGAGCAATGATTTCATTATATTAAACATGATGGAAATATTGCTTACCTATTACAATAGTGGAGGCTCCTTTATATAGGAGACCTCATGGACTAGGATGCAATACCCTACGAACATTAGGGACCGAAATATAAATACTAGAACTAAGACAACTTAACATAATTAGATATTAGTCCCCATACATATAATATCCCAATAGAATGTGACTTGATACCTGCGGGAGTCGAGGATCGCATCGATCCAAAAGGTCAACGAATACATACAAACGAGGGAGGGACACCTTATAGATACATGGAGGGATCAAAGAGCTCGGAAAATAATATGCTCTCATCTTACAGCTGAAACGGAGGAAATGACTATTTAAAAGAGCGCATTGCATCTTTGGTGCACCTTAAACCTTCGCTACGGCAAGGAAAAGGCAGTCGAAGCAAGATAATTAATGGCCGCGTATCTATGCAAGGAGAGTGGGATAAAAACCGTTCTCGACGCCGCCGATGAATGGGCAGGAACTCGGAAAGTAATGGACATGTTTCCTTTTTCATGGTTTGCTGATGATAACAGACTTACACGTCTGATCACAGCAATTAAAACGACAATTGACTTATATGATGCCAACCATAAAGATGACAAGATCTTCAAACTTCCCGAATTGTCCGATACCAGGTTTGTTGGTCTTCAGAATTGCTTGGATAAACCCAACAATAAAAGGTTTAAACGATGATCCGGTGCGACAACCACTGTTGATTCAAGTACCGTAAAAGGTACGCCTCGTTTACCAAAATACGTAAGACGGTAAAACGTTTTAATTGATGCAGAAACATCTGACATAATTCAATTTTGAATTTATTTTCAAGTGGATTGCTCAAACGTGGTTAAGACTACCTGCCTTATATAACTTTCTTTGTCGTAGCTGCAGTTATTGTTCCGGAAACTTTGTCATTATTTTTGTTAAGGATCCCTATTTACCCGTTTATATGTTTAAGTTTAGTTAATGGTGATTCAGAATTATTGAATAAAGTAGTAACCATTTAGTTCAAGACTTGGTCTACTTATCAAAATTAATCGACCCGGTTAAACGTGATCGATCCGGAACAAATAACTAAAAACAGAAAATCCATCAGTAAAACGATTGGATTAAAACAAAACACTTATCTCCGAATCGTGAATAATGAACCATCATTTTAATGCATCCATCGATTGCATAAAGTCGTAAAACGAACCGACCGAAATTACATCCTTGTTTGTTAAGTACTCCATTAAATGATAAGTATCCCTAGATAATGTGCATGAAAAACCGATATTGGAAACTAAAACGATTTTGAAACCATACCTGGTATAAGGCGCGTGGCGCATGTCACCTCGAGAGACGGGACATATCGTTTTAAAAGTACAAATTTAATGATGAAGTGTTTTAATAAATGAATGCTGAATTTTCGTTTGTAATCCTTTGAAAATAACTCATTGATGACTACCGTGTTTAGAAGTATGCTTTTATGCTACTACGATCGAGTAGTACATCAACTATAGCATTAAGCAAGAGCTCAAATGCATATTCCATGAGGTGGATAAGTCTCTGGATGAGTTAACAAACGAAAGGAAGTAGTCAGTAAAATGACACTCCCACTATAAGCTTTTAACGAAAAGTTTGGCTAAGCAATCATATTTTTAAATACTTCGAGAAACATAGTTTAAAATTACATTATGTTAGAACTCAACATTAATTGTTCCTACGGGATGAAATTAAGTCGATTCATATTAATGTAACACTATGTTCTAATAAAATCGGTTGACGCGTTACCATAAAAGCTAAAAAATGATACAGGTAAAACCTTATCATAAAGTAGCATTAATTTACGCAATAAACAAGTATTTATTAAGAGTACGGTCTACTCTTAAAAGATACAAGTTTAAAATTAGCTTGGATTAATAGTAACGTGGTCGAACATGACACATTATAAGAATTTGAGGATAGATTTCCAATGCTTTGCGGAACGAAAGAGACATAGTACTGATCGAATCAATAAATGGTTAACGGAGATTCTCAGGTCCCACTTACTTCGAGAAGGAGAATGATATAGAATTAGTAAATGCATTAGTGAATGACATGGTAAATGATGATGGAAACATCCTCATAATAATTCCAGTGGGAGGGATCACTCCCCCTCACATAATCATCACTAAATGTTAATGCGTATCAAGTCGGACCTGATAATCATAATGCTGAGCTAATACATCTGCCCATTATTCCTAGTGGGAGGGAAATAACCAACTTGGTTCCAGATCCCAGTGATCAAGGAATAAATCTCGGAGGTAAAATCCCGAGACCAAGAGGTCATTCTAAGGAAGTTGTATATCAAAGTTCAAGCACCGCCATTGTTCCTAGTGGGAGTGATGCTCCGAAAAGAAGCATTATTCCGAGTGGGAGTAACGATCATGCTATAGATGGGTTAACGAGCCTAGACATAGTCAAAGGCAACGGACTTCTGTCAAAGAAGTATCCCATCAAGTTAGACATTCGTTCACGAACCAGTGATGGTTCAGCAAGCAATAAAAAATAACCTCAAACGAGGGAATGGAGGAAAACAATGGAGGATGAAATTGCCTAAATAAGAACAAATTCGGTTTTGGTCTTCAGTTGATTTACCTGCTAACCGCAGAGCTAGGAAGTGAAATTTTAGAATTCACTGCTGATGGAAAGTCGAGTGGTGCAAAACTCGAACGATTGCGAAAGGATATACCCAAAATTCACGGAGTGGACTTTGATGAAACATACTCACCAATTGTGCGTTATACCACAGTTAGGGCCATCCTTGCCCTTGTTGCATGCCTCGATCTAGAGCTGCACCAAATGGATGTTAAGACCGCATTCCTCCATGGAAACCTGGATGAAGAGATCTATATGGAGCAGCCAGAGGGTTTTATTACTCCTGGCAAAGAACGTAAAGTTTGCAAAATCCAAAGGTCTATTTACGGTCTTAAACAGTCGTCTCGACAATGGTATCGCAGATTCCACGAGGAAATCGTTGGAAACGGATTTGTGAACCTTCACGAGGATCCCTACGTTTACACCAAGACCTCCGGGCCTAAGTATGTCATCATAACCTTATACGTAGATGAAATACTCATTGCTGCGAACGATGTGAGTTTCATGAACAAATCAAAGTCCTGGTTAGCATCAGCATTTGAGATGAAAGACATGGGAGAGGCCATGTACATCTTAGGCATTAAAATTGTCCGAGATCGTGCCGCCCGGAGATTGTGATACGCCGGTTGTGTTCGGGTGCGCGCTGTCAAAGCGTGATGGCCCGAATAACCAATAGGAGCGTGAACAGATGAAGAATGCAGAGTATCTGAGCATGGTAGGAAGTCTAATGTTGCCATGCTCTGTACTTGGCCGAATATCTGTTACACTGTGGGCCTAGTAGCAAGATTCCAATCAGATCCTAGTTATCAACATCTAAAGGCCATGAAACGAATTATAAGATATCTGAAAGGTACTGCCGACTATGTTCTGTGCTATGAGGGCAAATATATAGAATTGACCGGTTATAGTGACGCCGACCACGGTGGCGATCCGGATGATCGTAAGTCCCCCACATGAGGGGTTTTTCTCCTTGCTAATGCTGCCATATCATGGGTAAGCAAGAAGCAATCATGTGTCACGCTTTCCACTATGGAATCAGAAATCGTTGCCCTCTCCAAAAACGCACAAGAAGCAGTCTGGCTGAAAAGGCTTCTTACTGCATTAATTGGCACTGGCAAGAAGAGTAAACCTGTGAAGGTATACTCCGACAGTCAGGCAGCCAATGCAGCAGTTAAGAATCCAATGTACCATAGTAGGACCAAACATATTGATGTGAAATACAAATATGCTAAATCTGTTCTGGAAGACAATATAATCGCTTTAGAATACTTGTCAACAGAAAATATGGTCGCGGACCCATTGACTAAGCCATTACGTAGAGAGATTTTCGAAAATCACGTAAAACTGCTTGGATTACGTAGGGCTTAATAAGTGGCTTTTATAAGTGATGGCATTTTGACATTTGAAATAATATTTCGATTGAATAAAAGAACTGAAAATTGAATATATGATCTATCGACTTCATAATGATAAATAACATCGGATTTTACGGTCTATAAACTATGTCGTAGGAAGAGGTAAAATTATTCCACCAAAATTATGTCGAATGTGAACTATGCCTCGTCACACAGGCACAGTCATCCTGTAGGAGAGGGGGACCTTTACCACAACAATATTGGCTAAGAACCCGGGGGATAAACTTGGTTAAACGAAACGATAACTTTGTCACGCTTATAGCATGACTTAATCTTCGTTTTGTAAATCGCCGTGTTGGACTCTGTCAATCATTAAAATCACATTCAGGGCCAGATGAAAGATTCTGCGATAGCATGATTGACATATCCATCCCTGGTTTGTCCAAGTGTGCTATCGACGCATGCTTCATACTGCGCATTCCATGTTCGACCATGGGGTCATGCTAGGTTGTGCTAGCTAGAACCCTTGTGATACAAAGGGCGCATACTTCTTCACCTTGAGCGTGTGATTGATCCCGGGTGTCTTATGAAGAGGCACCCAAAGTATCCTCTCAGACTCAGAGCTTATACCTAAGGTCTGGCTCAATGTTCGCTTTCCGGCGTACGAGCGTAGAGCCAACGAAAACGGCCAAGTGACCACGTCTTGGAAACCAGTTGAGTTAGACTAAGGGTATAAGCTATGGGGATTGTCATATTCACCTATAATTCACCGACTCCTGTGTTCACTAGGTGTCCACCAACCGGATAATAGTTGAAGGTTGTGAACACTTGTACGGATGCCCTGGAGAAGTATTCCTATGTGGAAAACTGGGCAATTGGAGAATTATCACTTGATCAAGGATATAGTGCGATATATGTTTTATTTTTAACAGGATTGATTTACAAAAGGGAATCAACGTTCCGCGGGCACTACTACACTCCTAACAGATGAGTAGCACGATCCCGTTGTATCCGCCTGTCGCATGGCAAACCTTGTATGAACTATTCGGAGACGGAGACAATGACTAAAGACTGAGACTTTGATGCTATTGTATGACAATACATTAACAGGCACCCTCCCATTCCGGCGAGTGGGAGCTGTTAGCATATGGTGACGTGGCGCCGTAATTGGTAGCCCTTTAACATTAAGGATATTATCCAAGATAATTGGGTAAATGTCACATTAGGTTAATTGGGCTTGATCTAATTCCTAATTGACATGGGAGGCCCAAAATTGGGACTCCCCTCCTTAATGTGTGGTTCGGCCGGACCAAGTCCCACATTGGTTAGAGTGGACTTTTGTCCACTCCACCAATCCTATAAATAGGGGACTCACCTAAGGGGTTTTAACACATCAATCTAATTAAGAAGTACCTCCGTTGAGGAACTTGAGAGAAACCCTCTCACCCCTTAGTAGTGAAAATTCGGCACCATCATCTCAGTCCGAGGTTCTATCCCCGTTGAAGAATCGATCAGAGGATTTGCTGTGGAGCTTATACCGCGTAGGACTTCTTCTCACGAAGAACTTGTACGGGTTCCGACCGGAGGATCAGAACTCCCTCCACATCGTTCTTGGGCAGGAAAGCTATTGAGGTATGTGTACATTATTTCGCTGCGTAGTTAGATTACTTGCATGTACACGTTTAGCATTCCGTAGTATTACGTCCCCGTAATCCAACATAAAAATATGTAGCATGTACTTTATAAAGCATATATTTGGATTCCACTTCATTATTTTCCCTTCTCTCATCTTTTTCTAAGAGCATTTTCTCTCCTCCTCCTTTTCTAGAGCACCTTCACCCCTTCTTCAACCTAGGTTTCCTCCCTCCCTCATTTACCAATTTTTCCACCCAATCAAGTCACCACATTTCTCATGGTGCTCTCCTAGGTTTGATTTTAGGGTTGGATTTTGGTAGGGTGGTTCGGTTCGAACCGGGGAGAGGCGTCACGGGAAGCCGACCGGCGTGGCGGGTGGTCTTGGCGTCGGTGGTCGGTCCGGCGTGGCTGGGTGGAAGGGCTCCTAGCGGCGGAACCAGCAGCGGCGGGGGGTGGCTGTGACCGAGCTCCGGCGGTGCTGGCCTCCTCCTCCGGCGGGACCTCCTTCGCCGGAGTTTAAACCGAGTTAACTCGGTCCGGTCCGAGTTGCAACCCGATTTGGTGGACTTTTGTTTGACTTTTTTTTTAAGGTATGCCCCTTTTGCCCCTTGTTTGTGTACTCTCCCTTAATTGCTATAAAAGCCAAGGTCTTGCTATAGATAGTTGAGTTGCTTCAATTTGTATTGTTGATTGGAAGTGGAATATTGTCTTTTTTGTTGAGCTTGGGAGATTTTTGAGATGAGTATTTGGTATAGATATTGCCCTGTAGGAACTTGGTAGGTGTTTGTTGTTTTGGTGCCTTAGTACCATGTTTAGGTCGCCCCTTGCTTGTATAGATGATATATGCTCTCATAAAGGATATTTGGTTCTGTCCTTTCAGTACCTTAGGCAATGTTGAGATGATTTTATTTGTCCTCCCTTCTAGGAATATTTTCCATGCTTTGTCCATCATAATTCCTCCTTTTGACAAGTAGTATCGTCCATGCATGTGTCTTTTGCCCCCGTAGTAAGCTTTTGATCTTTATGCACTTTGGGACGTACCCTTGGGTAGGTTGGTCTTGATGAATTCGCATGGAGTCATGACGGACCACCATATTTTTTGGCGGACCGATGTTTTTTTCCTGACGGACCGCTGTGTTTTCTTTCTCCTTGCCAGGTGTGCTTTTGGGGCTTCTTTCGGGCTAAGGAGCGTCGTTCTGTTTCTGCTTCAAAATGAGTAAGCCTTATTCTCCTAAGGCTCCTGTACTGATCTTGCCTCTAATTCTCCCTTAGTCCGCTTCCCGCATAAGAGGTTTTTTATGGGAAGGCGGTTTCCGCATCCCTATCTGAGTTCAGACTATGTCCCTGAGACATATGATCCCGAGTCGGACACGGAGGTCGAGTTGCGACCTATCCTTGAGGATGAGCCGGCCTTTCTTCATGACCCTGTGTTCTCATTTGAGACCTATAGTAAGAACTCGTTGAACTTGAAAATGTATATTTTCCACGCTAAGCTGGCTGGGTTGTTTGGCAGTGGAAAATCATTTTCCCCCTTCGCCATGCCGTACCTTTATGGTGGTAGTTCCGTTACTCCTCCGCCGGATGGAATGTTGGTTGTATACATTCATCAGATCAAGGCGGGGCTCCGCTTCCCTTACTGTGCTGACTTCGGGAGCTCTGCCAGTATTATTGGATTTCTCCTCTCAGCTTGCCCTTTCTGCCAACCGTGCCTGGCATGGATTTAGGGTGCTGTGCCATCGCCAACATTGGGAATACTCTCTTCTTTTCTTTCGATGCTTCTACCGCATCCAGCACGGTGGTGAGTCGGGGTTCGATTCCCTAGTGACCTGATTCCCCCTATTGTCCCAAAAGGGTTTTCGACGTTGGGAACTGCTAAGTGGAATAACAAGCGTCCTTTTGTTCTTGCCTTTGAGGGCGGTAGTGGCCATTGCGAGAAATACTACTTTTTCCTTGAAGGTCAGGACGTTTCTTGGTCCCTGGATACCCCCATGTTGATGGATGCACATCCCGACTTTTCCAAACTTTCCACTTCCGATAGGCAGACCCTGAAGCTGATATATATTAAGAACACGACGGCCTCCTTCGGTGCCGTACACCGCATTTCAGAAGAGGAGCTGTTTGCCACGGGGATTCTAACGGTGCTCTGCGTTTTACCCTTGGTATGCAAGTCTTTGAGTCTTTGATACTTGTAATTTTCTTGCTTTGTCTTGTAGGTTGGTTTCAATATCGGCCTTCCTGTTTCAGGAGGATGCTGATGCTGGTAAGGACGCCCCTTCCAAGAGGGAGACTTCGATCATTTCTCATATTCCTTTGCCTGTGGCTGAGACTCCTGCTACCATTTCACTGTCGTCTGGGGTTGTGAAACCTTCCTCCGGTATCGTGTTTGTTATGTTTTCTTTTGTTTTTCTCCTTATTTTGCTTATGTTGTATTCATCCATGCTTTGTTGATTTTCAGGAAGGTCCCCCTCTATCTCTGCCGTGCAGATTTTGGCTAAGATCAGGTCGAAGATGTCTAGCTTGGAGGAAGAGGCCCATGTTTCTAAGGCTCAGAAGATAAACTCATTCCTGTTAAGTTATGGGATCTCAGTCAATGGGGTGTCGGCTTTAATCCCACTCCTTGTAGGGGGATGTGTGTGATCCGGTCTTCTCAAGTCGCCTTGTCTTTTCCTATGTCCTTCTTCCGTTCCTTCTTCCCTTGGTTCCTTCTCTTCTTCTCTCCCTTTGCCCTGCAAAAGGGGCAATACCAGACACGGAGGAGGGGGGGGTGGTGCCTGGTGAACCCTCTCCGATGCCTAAGTCAGAACTATACTTCTAGAGAGATAAAGCTAGAGAGATGTCAGAGCTAAATTATCCAAATAGCCAAGATGTCCAAATGAGTTGTGAAGGTGGGGTATTTATAGGCAACGGTGTCATTAAGGTGGCTTAATGACATCGTTAACCTCTAAACACAATTAATTAACCTTTAAGCATATAATTAAGACCTTAGGATTCGGAGGAGGTAGGCGGAGTGGGCCGAGCATGGGCGTCTGAGAGGGGTGTCGGGACCCTTGGGGGGGGGGAGGAAACCGACCCCCGAGGGTAGGGGTTGGGTGAGGGCACCCAACCCCTCCTAGGGAGGGTGGGGTTGGTCAACCCCATCCCTCCTAGGAGGGATCGGGTCAGCCGACCCGATCTCTCCTAGGAGAGATCGGGTTGGCCGACCCGATCTCTCCTAGGAGAGATCGGGTCGGCTGACCCGATCTCTCCTAGGAGAGATCGGGTTGGTCCACCCGATCTCCCCTAGGGGAGATCGGGTCGGCTGACCCGATCTCCCCTAGGGGAGGTCGGGTGTGGCCACCCGACCTCACCTAGGTGAGTCCTTCATTGTCGGACGGGCTCTTCGGCCCCGTCCGAGCCGTCGGTGTTCTCGCGAAGTGTCCGGGTTGAAGTTTCGATTTGCAATCATAAATGGGACGATAAAAATACAACGGTTCGGAAGTCAACGGGTTCAAATTGGGCGTATATCCATCACATGCCCCCGAGTCAACCAATGGCTTAACCCTTGATTGACTCTATTTTAGGATGGTATGACACGCGCAATTTGAAACCGGGATTTTACCTTCCTTGTCTGAATGCCTGCTTACCCATGGATGTGTGCCTCTGACCCTGCCCCCCTGTCTACTGAGATAGAGGAAATGTAAACGTCAGAGTAGCACGGACGTGTGCCTAGACACGCGTCCGTCTAAGGTGGGAATGATAAACTTATCTCTGCTACAGGTGTGTACTCAAAAAATACAAACTTGCACAGGGGTATGACACGAATGCAACTAAACAACTTATGCTTCCAATTCATGTCGGGATTTCATCTAAGTGATGAAAAATTTCAGTTTTGGTCTAAAATTTTTCTAAGTATGGGATGCTTAAAAATAAAACTATCTTGATAATTTTTCTAAGTACGAGAATATACTTAGCTATAGGTGATAGGGATAAAAAAGATGATCTTTCCTTGGCCCTTAGATTTTACTTAAGGCTAGATGGATGGTGGTGATTAAAACCCCTAAAAAACCCTATCATCCTTTTAACATAAAAGAGGAGAGTTAGAGAAATACCTTCAATAGTCACCATAGCCACCATAGCCACCATCTTTCTTTTTCCACTTACCCTTGGAGAGCAAGGCAAATTTGAGAGCACCCCCAAGGTTAGGGCCGGCCAAAATTCCGGTGAGCGCCTGAAATTCCGGCCAGCCTCTTGATCGGGACGGCGACGAAGAGACAGCCCGGCCGGAGACGGGAGCTCGATTCCAGGCGGGCAGCGGCTGCTGGCGGTGCCGGGCGTGGCGGAGGCGACGGAGGCCGTGGTTTACGACGGCCAGGAGGTCCACGACGAAGGAGGACGGCGGAGGTGAGGTCGCTGCCGGTGGAGACAGCTGCTGGTTCACCGGAGGTGGTCGACGGCGAAGGGAGAAGGTTCCGGCGTGACCTTGGGCTAGCTCCGGCGACGGGAAGACGGCCGGTAACGACTCCGGCGACGACGGGATTAGAACTCCGGCGAGGGGCTGATTTCGATCGGCTTCAAAATTCGAATTCCGGACCCGTTTATCACATCGGGTCGGGTTTTCCGAAGGTTCGCTCTTTTTCTTTCCGTTGCCGTACCAAATGTCGATTTTTGAATCGTTGATAGTTGATTGCCGATGCTTGATTGCCGATGCTTGATTAATTGTGGGATTGCCGTAGATAGCCGTTGGTAGTTGTGGATTTTGGGGAAAAATGTTTGTCGGTTGTCCGGATATGGTTTCTTGTCCGATTGGGCTATCCCGGTCTTGAATTTGATGTCGTGCCGCCATTGGTATATTCACTCTTGTTGGGGGGTATAATGGTAATTTTTTCCAAAACCCGACCTTAGGCTTGGATAAAATTATTTGACTTGGTTGTTGTGGTGTTCTTGGTTCGTGCCGACTATCTTTGCTGGGTGTCTTTGGATCTTTGATTGTTGTCGTTGGTTGGGTGTCGGAGTATTTCCGGCTCTTCGGATATTTTTCTTATCTTGATACTTGTCGTGTCGTGGTAGGTACTATACTCCTGGTGGTGTCCACGTACGCAGACTCTTCAGAGGCGCCGTATTCTCCGAAGGATGAGTGAGTTCCTCTTTCTCTTCCTTTTCAGTCGCGTTGCTTCCTTTCCTATTGCTAGCTTAGTATCGTGACCTTCCTTGGGGTATTAGTCGAAATTTGATTCGTGCTTTGGGGTTTCTTGTTATCTTTGCCTTAGGTCTTGCTATTCTGTCAGAGAACCATATCACTAGGTCCGATTACAACGAACATGTCACCCTAGGAGATATCAGTCCCCTAGATGAGCCTTTGTATCCTTTTCTCCCCTCCTTGGGGAATACTCGCGGGACGGCGACGGAGCCTCCTATAGGGAAGGTCGCCGTGTACCCCTCTCAGATCCGATTCGGGCTGAGGCTACCTTACTGTGACGAGCTTATAGAGTTGAGCAGGTTCTTCAGGATTTCTCCTGTGAACCTTGCCCCCAGTGCCCTCCGCGTCTGGGTGGGCTTCCGGGTATTGTGCCATTGGTACTCCTGGAAGTACTCTCTCGTTCTATTCCGATGTTTCTATCGGTTCCAGTACCGGACGAGGGTGGGGTTTGCGAGTTTCGTAACTCGCCATCCGACCTTCAAAGATCCCCGATTCTCTGATTTCGGGTTGAGTGGGGTTGAGTGGGATACCTCCCTCCGTTTTGTGACCCAGATTGACAATTCGGCCAGTCACTGGGCTAAGCACTACTTCTTCATTACGGACCGATACGTCACTTGGTCGGTCCTGAATGAGGATCGGTCCGATGGTTGGCCTGCTTTTGGAGAGTTCTCTTCGGATGATTTGAAGACTATGAAGATCATTCACGAGAGCAACAGGACCCGGTCTTACTGCCCCGTGTCTTTAATAACTGAGACGGATCTTTACGAGGCCGGGATCAGTCTGACTCCTGACTCCGGGGGTTCGGTATGTCACTTGGTCTTTCCATCTTTATTTACCTTCTGCTCTTCCTTTGTAGGTTGGTTTCATGGAAAAACCTATAACATGCAGGGAGCCCCTGTTGACCTGAGCAAGAGGAAGGCTCCTTCTAGTTCTGCTTTGAAGAAATCCCCCCTGCCTGGGAAGAAGGCTGGGGCCTCTGGTATGCTTTCTCCTATTTGCTTCTTTATGATATAACTTATGTTTTCCTTATCTTGTTTTTCTTATCTTGCTAGTGCACTCCCCCTTGGTGACTGAGAGGGTCGTCTCCGTTGGCAGAGATTCTGGACCTTCCAAGTCCAAGCCGCGGCGATCTGATTCTGAGGCCGGGGCCTCGGCTGCTAAGAGGAAGAAGGCTGTGGATCCTGCTTCGCCTACTGCTCGTCCTCCGACCCTATCTCGTGATAAGGAGATGGTGGTCGAAGAGGTGCCTTCCCTGGCTGACAAAGGGAAGCGACCTGTTGGTGGTGGTTCCCCTGCCCCCCAGCCGAGGGCACGGTCCTCAGGTATGATCTCTACCTTGTTCTGATCCTTGTATGTTTATATTCTCCTTTGACTTGTTTTGCTTGTGTAGGTGGGCCTCCGACTTTAAGTCGGAAGGATTTCGCACGGCTCACTGATGAAGATGTTATTGGGTCTGAGTGGACTCCCTTCGCTGGTCTGAAGGAGTTCCACCTCGATAGCACTTCCTCTTTGCGGACTCCTGAGGTTGGTGTCCGCGTACTCCGCGGTGCCGTTCCCCCTGGGGATCGTGTTGTTCCACCCAAGTCTCCTGGGGAGACTCGGCGCTTTGTTCAAGGGGTACTTTCTCGTTATGCACCTGTAAGTTGTTCTTTGCTTTCCTCTTATTTCTTTCATAATGTCTATCTTTCGGTTATTCATCCCTTGTTTGAATTGTTAGGGCATATCTGACATGGTGAACATGTCCTCGCTCGTACTCGAGTTATCTGACGAGAGGAAGACCCTTGAAGACAGCCAGGTTTCTCTCAAGGCGGAGGTCGCCACTGCTGCCGAGAAGGCGCGTATATCTGATTTGAGACTGCAGGAGCTCCAGGACCAGGTGTCCTTGCTTGAGACCACTGTGGGCAGTTTGCGCCGGGAAGCTGAGGTTGCCGCATCTGTCCATTCTGAGGAGCTGCGGAGGTTGGAGACTAAGTGTCGGGCGGAGGAGAGGGCTGTCGCGGTATCTGAATACAAGGCCTCCTCTGCCTTCACCGCCGACTATAGCACGCGTCTCACCCAGGAGATGAACCAGTTCGGTGAGTATCTGGTTGATCACATATACCGGATTGATCCTCAGTTCCCCTTTGGTGACCTTGGTGACTTTGGGCCATATGCCACTGGCTACGCGACTGTTCTGATGGGTCAGGCTGCCGTTGCAGACGAGCCTGCCCCTGCCCAGGTGGATGCTATACCTGTGGAGATTGGTACCTCAGATTCCTCTTCCTCATCTATTTCCGCTGGCGGTTCAGCTTCAGGGGGTGAGGGTGACTCCCCCGAGGGTTCTGACTGATTTGTTTATCTCATAGTATCCTTGTATATATAACTACACTCCTTCTCCCCTTGTACGGGTTGAGTGTCTTTTGAGATTGTGATGGTGTTTGTTGTTACTTTCCTTTGCCGCATTATGTTGTTGACTACGTGGTTTGTTTGCCTTTACATTAGTGCTTCTCATGCTTTTGTATATATCTCTTCTCATGATGGCTCCCTATGCCTTGTGTATGGCTCTTTGGGTATGAACTCTTTACTTGGTGTGTTTCCTTTACTTATCCTTCTTTCGTGTTTTCCTTCGTGTCTTACCTGCCATTTCATAAAGAAAAAACATTACTTGTTCTTCACATTACTTTACTTAGAAATTTCTTTCTCATGTTACCCTTCCGAGCATGGTATCCTTCTGAGCATGGTGTCCTTTCAAACATGGTATCCTTTCAAACATGGTGTGATTATCTCTTCTGATACCCCTTACATGGTATACGTTGTACTGTTAGACCAAAGATACGCTCTTGGTGGGCGTCGAAATCTTTTCACGAGACAGGCTCTCGGACGGCGCTTAACGTTTCACAGGATAGGCTCCCGGAGGGCACAGGTTAGTCCACCGATACCTTCTTGACGGGTGTCAAACTGTTCACGAGACAGGCTCTCGGACGGCACTTAACGTTTCGCAGGATAGGCTCCCGGAGGGCTCAGGTTAGACCAAAGATACGCTCTTGGTGGGCGTCGAACTGGTAGTTTGAAATCTACCTCAAGATACGCTCTTGGGGGCGTCGAACTGGTAGTGTTTTTTCTACCTCAAGATACGCTCTTGGGGGCGTCGAATCTGGTAGGTTGCAAATCTACCTCAAGATACGCTCCTGGGGGCGTCGAATTCGTAGTTTTTGGAAACCACTCTCAAGATACGCTCTTGGTGCGTCGAGGTCGTAGTGTAATAACTACTCTCAAGATACGCTCTTGGGGGCGTCGAAGGTTGTAGTATGAACACTACTCTCAAGATACGCTCTTGGGGGCGTCGAAGTTCGTAGTTTTTGGAAACCACTCTCAAGATACGCTCTTGGTGCGTCGAAGGTCGTAGTATAATAACTACTCTCAAGATACGCTCTTGGGGGCGTCGAAGGTCGTAGTATGAACACTACTCTCAAGATACGCTCTTGGGGGCGTCGAATGTCGTAGTACGAAGACTACTCTCAAGATACGCTCTTGGGGGCGTCGAAGGTTGTTGACTTGAAGTCATATCTGTGTAAGGATAACTTGGTGATTGTAACATCACATTCACTGGTAAATGCTTTTGAATAACTACTGCTCTCTTAGGAGCATTCATGTTTTTGTACACTCGGGATGCCTTGGTGCACCAAGACATCCTTTGTAGGAAATTGAAGATAGTTGTAGAGTTGGAGTAACTTCGTGAGTTCTCCTTCTCAAGAGTCGTTTTTTGAAAAGCTTATAAAGCTAAAATATGCGAAATGCTAGATATGAAACTAAGGATATGGGGTGGTCACTGTGTCTGTTGCCACATACTCCTTGAAGCTTCCATTGTAGATCATTTCTTCCACTTCCACCTTCAACACCATACAGTTGTTGGTTTGATGCCCCCAGGTCCCATGGTACTCACACCAACCCTGTGCATCTCTACCTAGGAAGGCCTTGCCTTCCTCCCTGCATGCTGGCAGCTCTTGCCTGAGGCGCTTGTGGAAAATTTCTTCTATGCTGAGTGTGAGGGGTGTGAATGTGAAATTGACACCTCCTCCCAATGTGTCTGCTCCTTTTCCTTTCTCTGGAACTTCATCCAACTGTTCCGCCTCTTGTTCAAATGCCCTGTCCAGCTTTGCCTTGAGCTCTCTCATTGTGTTCGTCATGACCATCTCATAGAGCCCTCCATAGGCCTCGAATGAGCTTGGGTGCATGTGTCTGATGAATGCTCTGACTGCTTCTCCCCTTGTGATGTCCATGTTGGCACCATAATTGAAGAATCTCTGGAAATAGCTTGATATGGGCTCCTGCGGCATTTGCTTGATATCATCTATGTGGCGGAAGCCTCTTAGGATGGAGTCCCTTGTCCTGCTCCCTATTATGGTGTCCGGCTGCCAAGGTATGGATGTCACCTTCACAGCCTTTCCCCTGTGTTTCCTTGTAAGCACTGTTTGAAAAAACTGTCTGCTTAGGCGGAGTGTCACTCCACTCCTCCTCCTTCCTTGCCTTTGTTTTCCTCCCCTCTTTCTTCTTTCCTGGTTGCCTCCTGCCATGACCATAGCCACTGTATCTGTCCTGTGTGATCCATGTCTCATTGAATTGACATAGCATTGTCTTGCAGTGCGTTGATCACCCAGGACCTCTCCCACTCCGTTCTCCGTGATGTACTTCAGCTTCTGGTGAACAGTGGATGGCACTATCTCATATGGATTTATGGTTGTCCTTCCTAGGATTCCATTGTAGGCTCCCAGGCTTTCAACCACCAAGAAATTGACATTTACCTTCAGCTGGGTCCATCCTTGGCCCATGGTCACTGGCAATGTTATCATCCCCAGGGGGTAGCTTGTTGCCCCTGAGAAGCCAACTAGGGGGAAGTTGACCGGATTGATGTCTGCTTTGGTTTTCCCTATCTCTTCCAACACTCTCAGGCTTAGGAGGTCAGCTGAGCTGCCCCCATCCACCAAAATTCTCTTTACATCAAAATTATCAATATCTAAAGTAATAACTAGAGCATCGTCATGTGGAAAAACGATGTGGCTCTTGTCCTTCTCCGAGAACTCTATCTTCACTTCTTCTCCTTCTCTTGGTCTCTTTCTCCACCTTGGCACTGAGCTTAGCTTGGATGCATAGACTTCCCTTGCATTAGCAGTTGGGCCACCTGATGCTGCTCCTCCATGTATCATATTGATGACTCCTCTTTTGTTAGGTGGAGGGTTATAGTCTACCTTTTCCTTGCCTTTGTCTTTCTGTGGTGGCCCCAGCTGCATACTATTGCCCCCATGGTCTACGAACTGCTTCAATTCTCCCCTCTGGACGATGTTGTTTATGCTTAGCTTTAAGCTAAAGCATTCATTTGTGTCGTGACCATAAGCCTCGTGGTTATCACACCATCTATCCTTGTGATTTCCTACCATTGGGGCTCTCCACCTTGCAGGGGGTGACCATAGCTTTTGGTTCCGCATCTCTCTAAGTACGGTGGCTGGAGTGGCGTTCAGTGGGATGAACTTAATGACATTGATTTCTCTAGCCTTTAAGGGTTCACCCATTTGGTTTCTTTGCTGTGGCGGACGCCACTCTTGTTGTCTTGCCTGCTGCGGCGGACGCCATTCTTGTTGCCTTGCTTGATGTGGTGCCTGGGGTGGCTTGCCTTTGTTTGGCCTTTGATTATCCTCCTTGGCTGCCTGGATTTTGGCCTTCTTGCTTGCCCTGTGCCTCTCAAGGTCAATATGCGTTTTAACTCTCCCTGCAAGCTCCTCCAAGGTGCTTGCTGGCTTTTTGGCCATCTTTTCAGCCAATGTTGACCCAAAGCGACCTAAGTTTCTGATAAAGGCTCGGATTATCTCCCCTTCAGTAATGTCTCCCTGGATGTCTGCAATATTCTGGTTGAACCTAGTGTAGTAGCTGGCCAGGGTTTCATCGTATTCTTGTTTTACGTCATCAATGGAGCCTGTTCCCTTGAGGAGTTTCCTCTCCCCTAGGTATCTCTGCAGAAACTTAGCTTTTAGCTGCTCCCATGAGTGGATGCTCTCAGAGGGCAGGCTGAAGAACCAATGTGAGGCCACCCCTGATAGGGTGTTTGGGAAAAGGAGTGCCTTGTATCTTTCATCAGTTGTCCTCCCGAATAGAGAGGCCTCATGCTGTTGGATATGCTCTAGGGGGTCTCCCTTCCCGTTGTACTTTGCAATTTGCACAGTGTGCAGGGAGTCTGGCACCCTGTTCATCTCCAGTTCCTTTGTGAAAGGGTGGTTCGTCTTGTCACTTAGATAATGCAAGCTGGGTTTCTTTGACTCATTCAATTTCCGGGTTATCATGGCTTCTATCTCCTCCGGGGTGATCACTACCTGTGCCGGAGTATAATCCCTCTGATATCCATTGTAGTTGTAGACTGGGCTTACTGGGTTCCCTTGTCCCTGCTGGTATGGACTGTAGGTGTACTCTTGATACGCCTGCTGGGGTGCTTCATAGAAGTCCTGTCTTCTTGGAGGTCTTGCTTGTCTCTCCTCCCCAAACGGGGTGTAAGCCCTGTTGTTCTGCTGTTGCCTAGGAGGCACGAATTGTTGCCTTCCCTCAGGGGGTTGCTCCTGGTAATATCTTCTTTGCTCCTCTTGCTGCCCTGCTTGAGGGTGCGGGTAGTGCTCTTCTGCCGGGATCTGCTCCTCCTCATGAGCTTCAGTATAAGTCCCTTGGGTGTATGCCTGCCTTGCATATGCTGTGTGGGCGCGGTTGCCACCTCTCTGTGCTGGCATCCCATACGGGTACCCTTGGGGTTGCTCTTCATAATAGTATCCCTCAGGGGGTGCCGTGTTGTGGGAAGGCACTCCCTGTTGTCCTCTTGCTCTCTGTGGCCTTCTTGCCCGGGGGGTGGAGGCTGTGGAGGACTCAGCCCCAGCTGGGCGTGAAGGTCCTCCCTCCTGGTTGTTCTGTTGCTGAGGAGGTTGTGGTATTTCTTGGGGCTCTGGATGCATTGGCTGCTTCCCAGGGTCAGGCCGCCTCCCTGGAGGTATGGGTTCTCTTCTCCGCCCATTGCCCCCGGGTGGGTGTTGGGGCCTGGACACCCTACTGTTCGTCATAGCTCGTGTAATAGCCAGGCTTTCTGTCCGAAGCCTACAGACGGCGCCAAGTGTTAAGTTATGGGATCTCAGTCAATGGGGTGTCGGCTTTAATCCCACTCCTTGTAGGGGGATGTGTGTGATCCGGTCTTCTCAAGTCGCCTTGTCTTTTCCTATGTCCTTCTTCCGTTCCTTCTTCCCTTGGTTCCTTCTCTTCTTCTCTCCCTTTGCCCTGCAAAAGGGGCAATACCAGACACGGAGGAGGGGGGGGTGGTGCCTGGTGAACCCTCTCCGATGCCTAAGTCAGAACTATACTTCTAGAGAGATAAAGCTAGAGAGATGTCAGAGCTAAATTATCCAAATAGCCAAGATGTCCAAATGAGTTGTGAAGGTGGGGTATTTATAGGCAACGGTGTCATTAAGGTGGCTTAATGACATCGTTAACCTCTAAACACAATTAATTAACCTTTAAGCATATAATTAAGACCTTAGGATTCGGAGGAGGTAGGCGGAGTGGGCCGAGCATGGGCGTCTGAGAGGGGTGTCGGGACCCTTGGGGGGGGGAGGAAACCGACCCCCGAGGGTAGGGGTTGGGTGAGGGCACCCAACCCCTCCTAGGGAGGGTGGGGTTGGTCAACCCCATCCCTCCTAGGAGGGATCGGGTCAGCCGACCCGATCTCTCCTAGGAGAGATCGGGTTGGCCAACCCGATCTCTCCTAAGAGAGATCGGGTTGGTCCACCCGATCTCCCCTAGGGGAGATCGGGTCGGCTGACCCGATCTCCCCTAGGGGAGGTCGGGTGTGGCCACCCGACCTCACCTAGGTGAGTCCTTCATTGTCGGACGGGCTCTTCGGCCCCGTCCGAGCCGTCGGTGTTCTCGCGAAGTGTCCGGGTTGAAGTTTCGATTTGCAATCATAAATGGGACGATAAAAATACAACGGTTCGGAAGTCAACGGGTTCAAATTGGGCGTATATCCATCAATTCCTTTCTCCCTCCAAGTCCTCCTCTTTTCATAAAGAGAGAGAAGGCACTGTTGAGGGTGTCGCTGATGGTTCTCCCATTGCCCCAGAGAATAAGGAGGCTTCGGATGATGCTGACGAGTCTTCTTCTCCTCGATCCATCTCCCCCCCGAGGGGTGCGTTCTCCGATGATGGACCTCCCGTGCCAGGTATATAGCGACTTTGTCTTCTTGTATATGTTTGTTTATCTTGCCCTTGTCGCGCCTTATATTTGTTTTCAAGGTAGGATCAAGTTGCCTTTTATCTTTCCCGAGGATCTTATCCGTACCATCGATGGTGATGTCTGGGGTAATTCTTGGTTGCCCTTCTAGAATGCTGATCGGCAACTTTATGACCTATCCGCCTCCCTTTCCATTCCGGAAGTTTCTATTCCAATGATGAACTCCATTATTCCTCCAGCCGATCGATCTCTTCCTCCCACCGACCTTGAGGAGGTTCATCATTGCGTGAAGGGCGCGTTGTCTTAGTTTGCTCCCGTGAGTGCATACATTATGTTTTACCTTGTTTTATTCGATCTTCTTTTTTATATTGACTCTTGCTTCCTTTTGTAGAGCATATCTTCTGTTGTTAACCCTGGCTCTCATTTGGTTAATGTTGGTCGTGAACGGGATATGGCTGTGACGCTCGATTCTACATGAAGGTCCTTGAGTCTACTCAAAAAATCACCGAAGAACGGCTGCGCGAGGAGAATGAGGAGCTCAGGGTGTCGGAGTTTACCCTGGCTAGCCGTTTGAGTGTTCTTCAGCAGGAACTTAATGATGTTCGTGCCGACCGAGCGGATGAGGCTTTGATTGCGGAGTTGAAGATGAAGGGTGCTCTTCGGGATGCCTGGGAGGAGGGTAGGTTGTTTGGCCTGAAGGAAGGTGAGGCTCTTGGAGTTGAAAAAGACAAAACTATTGGAGTCCAGGTGTTTCTAGCTTCCGAAGAGTTTTCCACTCATGCTGAGAAGCACTGCCAGATCATTATGAACACCTTCGGTGTGAACATGGTTGAGAAGATTCATTCTCTGTGTCCCTCCTTCCCTTTTGACCAGCTTGGGGAATATACTATGTTTGCTATGGGTGTCATTGCTCAAATTGCTAGGCGGTCGGATCGAGCGAAGATTGCAGTTGGGCGAGTTGTTGCCGATATCCAAGATTAAGATTGTGGTTTCTTCTTGAACTGCTAAGGTTACCGTCCATTCACGAGTTCCTGTTGGAGAGGATGATCCCCCCATAGTGAAGGACAGCTGAGCTTATACACCGGTCGGTGTTTTTATGATTGTTGCCTTTGTGTTTTCCTCCTGCTTGTTTTGGAGATGATTTCGTTTCATGGATAGATACTTTGATTTGCTTTCCATTTTTGTAGTACTTCTTTCCATGTTGTGTTTGGATGACTTGATGTGCTTTTAGCACGCCTTTTGTTATGATGCTCTATTCGGACGGCCTATACTTTCTGGAATTACATTCCTTTTATTTTTGGTTGTAATGGTTGTCCTTATAGATCTTCCCCTTTCCATATGTAATGGTTGTTGATCGCTTTATCATATTTCAGAGTTGTCCTTTTAGATCTTCCCATTTTCGGTTGTAAGGGCGGCCCTGTGGGTCTTGTGTCCCTTTTCGGTTGGAATGGTTGTCCTTATAGATCTTCCCCTATTCATATGTAAAGGTTGTTGATCGCTTTATCATATGTGAGGGTTGTCTTTTTTGATCTTCCCATTTTCGGTTTGTAAGGGTGTCCCTTTGGGTCTTATGTGTTAGATTACGGGGAGTAATCACTTCGAAATCTAAATCATGGTACATGCTAGTAATCGAAATTACGCAGCGGAAGATTCGCACATACCTAACCAGTAGTCCCTAGTCCCAAGATATTTGCAGGAGGGAGTTCACGATCCTCCGGTCGGCACCAGTAGGGGTTCTTGTGAAGGAAGCCCTACGTGGTATATTCTTCACAGCAAAGCCTCTGATCGATTCTTAGCAAGGGACAGATCTCTGAAGTGTTTGCTCGAAGGAAAATTGGCACACCCTTGGTGGAGTGGATGGTTCGGCCGAATATGGTGTCTCTGGGGGAAGGGTTTTCTCTCAAAACACCACTTGAAGGGAATTGTGATTAACCCTAATTAAACCCCTAACTCCCCATATATATATAGGAGTAAAGTGGACAAAAGTTCACTTTACTTCCAAGGCCCATGCTTAGTATAGGGAGGCCAAATTTTGGGCCTCTCATGTCAATTGGGATTTGGGTCTAGCCCAATGTCCTAAAGTGACATGTACCTAATTAATTTAGGTAACATATACATATAATGGGCTTCCATTTACGGCGCCCATCACCATATGCTTACAGCTCCCACTCGTCGGAATGGGAGGGTGCCTGTTAATGTATTGTCGTCCAAAGCTGCATCAAAATTTCACTCCTTCGAACTGGTCCTTGCTTCCGAATAGTTCATACGAGGTTTGCCGTGCGACCGGCGGACACGACGGGCATCGTGCTACTCATCTGTTAGGAGTGTTGTAGCGCTCGCGGAACGTTGATTCCCTTTTCTCCAATCAACCTGTTATAAAAAACATTTATATAGTGTCGCGCTGTATCCTAGGTCAACTGATAATTCTTCTTTTGCCTAGTTTCCTCATAGGAACACTTCTCCAAGGCATCCGTACAAGTATTCACAACCTCCAACTAATATCCGGTTGGTGGCCACCTTAGTGAATACAAGATTTGGTGAATTACAGGTGAACTTGACCATCCCCATCGCTCATATCCTTAGTCAAACCCAACTGGTATTCAAAGACGTGGTCACTGGGCCTTTTTGTTCAGCACTACGTTCGTATGCCGGGAAGCGAACATTGAGCCTGACCTTAGATATGAGTTCTGAGTCCGTGAGGATACTATGGGTGCCTCTTCATATGGCTCCCGGGATCAATCACACATTCGAGGTGAAGAAGTTTGCCAGAATAATGAGGATTCTTTAGTAGCACAACCGAGCAGTGACCCCGTGGTCAGACGTGGCACGCGTAGTATGAAGCATGCGTCGATAGCATACCTGAACTTTTAAGTTCAAAGGAATGGGACATGTCAAATCATGCTATCACATATTCTCATCTGGCCCAGAATGTGGATTAATGACAAACAAAGTTCATCACGGCGATCTGCAAAACGAAGATAATGTCGAGTTACTTCGACACTAGATGATCGTTATGCGTAATCAGGTTTATCCCCCTGATTCTTAGCCCGCCTTGCTTAGTAGAGGCCTCCCTCTACCGCAAGACGACTGTAGTTGTGTGACGAGGTAAGGCCCACATTCGACATAGTTTTGGCAGAGGATTTCGTCCTCCTACGACTTAGTTTATAGACCGAAAATTTGATGTAATCAAAACATTATGACACCGATTGATCATAAACTCAGTTGCAATTATTTTGCTTACAAAATGTAACTTTCTATATCAAAATGTTATCACAAATACATGCCACTACTAAACCCTACGCAATCCAAGCAGTTTTACATGCTTTTCGAATATCTCCCTGCGTAGTGGTTTAGTTAATGGGTCCGCAATCATGTTATCAGTGGACAAGTATTCCATAGTGATTATATTGTCTTCTACCATAGATTTAGCATAAAAATATTTCACATCAATGTGTTTGGTCCTACTATGGTACTTCGGATTATTTACTGTCGTAATGACTGCCTGACTGTCAGAGAACACCTTCACAGGTTTACTCATGACGTCACCATCAAGTAGCGCAGTGAGAAGCCTTTTCAGCCAGACCGCTTCCTGTGCATTCTTGTAGAGGGCAACGAATTCTGATTCCATCGTGGACAGTGCGACACAAGTTTGCTTCTTGCTCGTCCATGAAATAGCGGCATTAGCAAGGAGAAACACTCATCCTGTGGTGGACTTACGATTATTCGGATCGCCACCATGGTCGGCGTCACTGTAACCGGTCAATTCTAACTTCCCACCCTCATAGCACAGTGCGTAGTCGGCAGTACCTTTCAGATAACGAATAATTCGTTTTACAGCCTTTAAATGTTGATAGCCAGGATCTGAATGGAAACGAGCTACTAGGCCCACGGCGTAACAGATATTCGGACGGGTTCATTGCATGGCGTACATCAAACTACCGACCATGCTTAAATACTCTGCACCCTTCATCTATTCACGCTCTGCCAGGTTCTTGGGGCCGTCACGTTTTGACAGTGCGCACCCTAACACCACCGGCGTATCCACGGGTTTGGCATCCTGTAATCTGAATCTTTTCAACCGTTTCTTGATATAAGCTTCTTGAGACACACACAATTTTCGGGTAGCCCGATCTCTAGCAATTTTAATGCCCAAGATGTACGTGGCCTCTCCCATGTCTTTCATCTCAAATACAGATGCCAACCATGACTTTGACTTGTTAATAAAACTCACATCATTTGCGGCAATGAGTATGTCGTCCACGTATGAGGTTAAGATGACATACTTAGACCCGGAGGTCTTATAATACACGCACGGATCCTCGTGAATATTCACGAATCCGTTTCCTACGATTTCCTCGTGGAATCTGCGGTACCATTGCTGAGACGACTGTTTAAGACCGTAGATGGACCTTTGGAGTTTACAAACTTTACGTTCGTTACCAGGAGTAATAAAACCCTCCGATTGCTCCATGTAGATCTCTTCCTCCAGGTTTCCGTGGAGGAATGCGGTCTTAACATCCATTTGGTGCAGCTCGAGATCGAGACTTGCGACCAAGGCCAGAATGGCCCGTACTGTGGTGTAAAACACAGTGGGTGAGTATGTTTCTTCAAAGTCAACTCCGTGAAGTTGGGTATATCCTTTCGCAAAAAGTCGAGCTTTGTATTGCTCGACCTTTCCATCAGCAGTGAGTTTCAATTTGAGAACCCACTTCGCTCTTATGGCCCTGCGGTCAGCAGGTAAATCAACCGAAGACCATACTGAATTGGCTTTCATTGATGAGATCTCTTCCTCCATTGCATTCCTCCATTCCTTCGCTTGAGGTCCTTCCAACGCTTGTTGAACCGTTACTGTTCGTCAACATATGATAGAGTGAAGATTTCTCCTCTCTCGATGGGATACTTCTTAGGAGAAGTTCTATGCCTTTGACTACGTCTAGGCACGTGGATCCCATCTTGACTCTGAACGGTACTCCCACTCAGAACAATGCTTCTTATCGTAGCATCACTCCCACTGGGAATAAGGGCAGTGCTTGAACCTGCACCTACAACCTTCCTTGGATGACCTCTTGGTCTAGGGATTCTATCCCCGAGATGAATTCCTTGATCATTAGGACCTGGAACCAAGTTAGTCGGAAGACTCCCTCTGGAAACAATGGGTAGTGTCGGTGGTTGTAGTATCGTTCCAGCTACATGATTATCAGGTTCAACTTGGTCCGTCCCTGCAGCAATCGTGACTTGTGTGGTAGGGTTTGGTCCTCCCACTGGATTTACTATGAAAATGTTTCCATTATCATTAACCATGTCATTCACTTGAGCTGCTGGTTAATATCTCCCACTCGAATTAAGTGGGACCTGGTCATCAATGTTATCCTGCTCCAGTTCAATCAATACTTTGTCTGTTTTAATCTCTCCAAGCGTCGGAAATTCGTCCTCAAGGAAAGTTATGTCTCTGGATTCATGTTCGACTACGCCACCATTTTCTTGAGCTGACACGAATACGTAACCCTTAGAGTTCTCTGAGTACCTTATAAAGATACTCTTAAGTCCTCTGGGTCCCAACTTGCCGAAACGGTTGTCAGTTGTATGTGTAAAGGCAGCGCAACCCCAAGGTCGTAGTCTGGTGAGATCTAATTCTCTTCCATGCCAAAGCTCATATGGCGTTTTGTCTACCGCTTTGTTTGGGACAAGGTGTACTACATGAGTGGAAGTTAATAACGCATCACTCCAATAGGAGATTGGTAATTGTGCCTGCGGCATCATGGTTCTTACCATGTCTAGGATAGTTCGATTACGACGTTCAGCCACACCATTCTGCTGTGGTGTGTTGGGGATTGTCGTTTGACGGACTATCCCTCTTTCTTTGCACAACGTAGCAAACTCATTAGAGAGATATTCTCCACCTCTATCAGTGCGTAGGGTTTTCACCTTTCGCTCCTGTTGATTCTATTCGAGGTTTTGAAAGTTTCTAAAGCAATCTATTATCTCGGATTTACGTGTAATCAAATGAGTAAACCCATAGCGGGTAAAGTCGTCAATGAAAGTTACGAAGTATCGTTTTCCATTCCTAGCGGTTACATTCATTGGTCCACAGACGTCGGAGTGAATCAACTACAATGTATATGTGGCTCGTCGAGCTTCTCCGAATGGTTTGCGGGTGGACTTTCCTGCTAGACAATCATGGCAAGTGAGTTTAATCACGTTGCTGGTACCAGGCAAAATCTCTCTTCGTGCTAATGAATGGACCCTATCATAGCTTATATGTCCCAGCCTTGCATGCCATCCGGCTGCGTCAGTATCTGCCTCCCTGGAGGATAATTCATACATTCTATTCGAATCCACACTTCCATTTAAATCCATGATAAAAATACCATAAGAGGAATAAGCATGCCCAAAGTAGACATTGCAATTATTTATGCGAACAAAGTTCTTCTCAAATGGTAAAATGTAATTATTATTCATAAGAGCGGAAACAGAAACAACATTTCTACGGATTCTAGGAGCAAAAAGAACATTTTCAAGTAGTATGGTCCTGCCATTGTTCATAGACAACTTGCAGTTGCCTACTCCTATGAATTCAACTTGTGAGTTGTCGCCAATGTATATCCTCTTAGAATCCTTTGGCAATCGTCTAAACTTGGCGAACAGTCCTTTGTTATTGGCTATGTGGTCCGTCGCACCTGAGTCAAGAATCCAATAAGGATTTGAGTCAGTTAACATGACAATTGAGGAAACAAGAGTTTCCATTGCATAACCAACGTCGCATACCTTTTTAGGATGCGATTTACTGGATCCTGTACCTTCGCCTATTCGGCGTGGACTGGAGTTCCCGCAGATTATCTCTGATTTTAGTCGGAGATTGCCTTGTTTAGGCTTTGTCAACATTTTATCGTCGCAGCCTGTTGTTTCTTTCCTTTTTTCGACCTCTTTTTATTTACTTGCCCAGCATGGCCCGGTATTGCTTTCAGTCAAGCATGTTCCATCTCAATGAATTTCAGTACCGATGCAAGATCCAACACAGAATCACTGACTGTCAGTTAAGCCTTGGCTGCTCTCCATGACTTCGGGAGGATCCCGATGATGGCTTGAACTTTATCCCATTCACCCACCTGACCTTCTTCCTCCAGTGGTTTCAACATGCCAAGGAAATCGTATACCTTTTCAAGTACACTTTTGCTGTAGCTGTTAGAGCTTTCTTCCATAATTGGTATAAGTGGGTGCAAGATTTCTGCCATGCCGTTTCCATATTTCAGGAAGAGGGCATCCCAAATGTCCTTTGTGATTGGAAAATCCTTATACTCATCATGGAATTCCTGAGACATCTCATACAGCAATATCTCCATTGCTTTCTTGTCATCTTGCTCCCATTGGAAATGGGCATACGCCAGGTCTTTGGTGAGACCGGCATCTGGGCAACTCATGGACTTCTGAATGTGGCCTACCAGACTATTATCCTCCAATGGTGCATTGACTCGCTTGCTCCACGAGTCATAGTTCGTCTCAATCAAAAGCTCCTTAGCACAAGATTATGTCATCTATGTTGTAATTCGTTACTTAACACGTTGATAATCACGCGTAAATCAGGGAGACAATAACATTTTGAGAAAGAATTCCATACATCAAATATCTATTAAGATGGAACCCGAAAATAACGATTCCTCAGTCATCTAAACCAACCGACCACCAGTAAACCAATGGAAGATGGCTGTGAAAGAGTTCACATTATCGTCTTCTTCCATCCAATTGAACAGTCTTTTAAAACGGATTTAACGCAAATTACCGGAACGGGAATTTTAAAATAAGCATACCCGATCTTGGCTTTCCCAAGGCCCTTTTATTTTGGAAAAATATTCTGATGAATTCACTCACGCATATATAATTCTACTATCCACGTAAATTATCGTATGCCAGCAACATTCATCACATAAACCACACTCATGCTTACGCGTCATGCGTCTAATGTTCCGAGGAACTCATGCTTGCATACATAATTCTACTTCCAAGTAAATTATCAAATGCAACTACATCCTCAACATTCTAGGATACGTGTCAAACATGTAACATTCACATCCATTATACACATTTGGCGACTGGTTTTCTATTTTAAAATAATTTTAAACACTAGGGGTTGATTTGCAATTCATGCTTACATTCAATCACGCAACATTCTAGACATGAATTCTAGGCATTTCCAAATGTCACAGCATGTCTATCCTAGTGCGCATTCCAGATATTTAACCAGGGCTCCGCCCTCAATATGCAATATCCAGCTAGCTTGACTCAGTCAAGACAACATTTCTAATGATGCATAAATATATATATTGAATAATAAATAATTGCAATTCAGCCCACAAATTAATCCAGTCCTAAAACATGTATCTTCGAGATCCATCCCCATAGTCGAAACAAGGCATAAATGTTATCAACCCTTGAGCACTGTGTAGGCCTATTAAGGTTCGTAAACATTTGGATTTTAAAACTTGACCTCCCTATTTTAATTGACTTGAATTCGGTTTTGAAAATACGGTTCGGTTCAATCAATTTCAGTCCGTTTTGGGATATATTGAATAAGGAAACATATTTCAATCAATATATATTATTTATTGTTAATATCTTAAATAGGGAAACATATATTAACAATATTTTTTTCTCAATCTTTTAGGTAACTAAAATCTATCAATAATATCTTTAACCTATTTAAATATTTAGATATATTGATAGTTATATATTTTTCTATATATTAATGTGAATCTATCCTAATGTTCCCAATTATAGATATATTGTTACCGAGAATAAAAATTAAAATATGGTAAACAATATTAATAAAAAAATTTGGCCGAAATTTGTTTCTTGGTGACTAAGAAATAAAATTTTTTACCTTGTAATTCACCTAGGGTTTCGACCAGAAACACATAATTGGGAACAAGTGGTCAAATTTTAATAAGATCTACAATCCAATGTTCGATTTTGATAAATATCACATTTTTCTTGAATATCATGAACATCAAATTTCCTAAGAACATAATGAAAATTTCGGACCACCTTTAACATAAAAATTCAAAAAATTTAAAATTTTATTTTAAAAATTTCGGTCCAAAGTTTTAATTTTCAAGAACACTAATTTATCAAAATCATGAACACCTAACACAGGCTCTGATACAACTGTTAGATTACGGGGAGTAATCACTACGAAATCTAAATCATGGTACATGCTAGTAATCGAAATTACGCAACAGAATTTTCGCACATACCTCAACAGTAGTCCGTAGTCCCAAGATCATTGCAGGAGAGAGTTCACGATCCTCCGTTCAGCACCCGTAGGGGTTCTTGTGAAGGAAGCCCTACGTGGTATATTCTTCACAGAAAAGCCTCTGATCGATTCTTGGCAAGGGACAGATCTCTGGAGTGTTTGCTCGAAGGCAAATTGGCACACCCTTGGTGGAGTGGATGGTTCGGCCGAATATGGTGTCTCTAGGGGAAGGGCTTTCTCTCAAAGCACCACTTGAAAGGAATTGTGATTAACCCTAATAAAATCCCTAACTCCCCATATATATAGGAGGAGTAAAGTGGAAAAAAGTCCACTTTACTTCCACCCTTAATTTCGGCCGGCCCATGCTTAGTATAGGGAGGCCCAATTTTGGGCCTCTCATGTCAATTGGGATTTGGGTCTGGCCCAATGTCCTAAAGTGACATGTACCCAATTAACTTAGGTAACATATACATATAATGGGCTTCCATTTACGGCGTCTATCACCATATGCTTACATTATGTCCCTTTTCGGTTGGAATGGTTGTCCTTATAGATATTACCCTGTCCATATGTAAAGGTTGTTGATCTCTTTATCATATGTCAGGGTTGTCTTTTTGGATCTTCCAATTTTCGGTTTGTAAGGGTGGCCCTTCGGGTCTTATGTCCCTTTTCGGTTGGAATGATTGTCCTTATAGATCTTCCCATGTCCATATGTAAAGGTTGTTGATCGCTTTATCATATGTAAGGGTTGTCTTTTTGGATCTTCCATTTTCGGTTTGTAAGGGTGGCCCTTCGGGTCTTTTTTTCCCTTTTCGGTTGGAATGGTTGTCCTTATAGATCGTCCCCTGTCCATATGTAAAGGTTGTTGATCACTTTATCATATATCAGGGTTGTCTTTTCGGATCTTCCCATTTTCGGTTTGTAAGGTTGGCCCTTCGGGTCTTATGTCCCTTTTCGGTTGGAATGGTTGTCCTTATAGATCTTCCTCTGTCCATATGTGAAGGTTGTTGATCTCTTTATCATATGTCAGGGTTGTCTTTTTGGATCTTCCCATTTTCGGTTTGTAAGGGTGGCCCTTCGGGTCTTATGCCCCTTTTCGGTTGGAATGGTTGTCCTTTTAGATCTTCCCCTGTCCATATATAAAGGTTGTTGATCGCTTTATCATATGTCAGGATTGTCTTTTTGGATCTTCCCATTTTCGGTTTGTAAGGGTGGCCATCCGGGTCTTATGTCCTTTTTCGGTTGGAATGGCTGTCCTTATAAATCTTCCCCTATCCATATTTAAAGGTTGTTGATCCCTTTATCATATTTCAGGGTTGTCTTTTTGGATCTTTCCATTTTCGGTTTGTAAGGGTGGCCCTTCGGGTGTTATGTCCATTTTCGGCTGGAATGGTTGTCCTTATAAATCTTCCCCTGTCCATATGTAAAGGTTGTTGATCGTTTTATCATATGTCAGGGTTGTCTTTTTGGATCTTCCCATTTTTGGTTATGGTAATTTCTGGAAAAACATATCATTCATTAAGTTCCATTGTCACTTCATACATAAGGAAAGTCTAAATGGAGTTCGTGGATCTCCTTCAAGTACTCTAGTACATAAACATAATAAAAAGTTTAGATATTCTCCACTCTAAGTGGGGGAAAACTCCAACTCTTCTGATCCAACCTCCTCCTCCAGGCGTCCAACGTGGATTTCCTCTTCGACCTCCAGCCTGAGGGCTAAGAATTTGTTAGTGCTATGTCCCCAGGTCTTGTGGTATTCAAACCGCCCCTGCACTTCTGTTCCGATGAAGGCCCTTGATGATTCCAAGGGTGGTGGGATCTGGTCACAGAGGACTGTGTTGTATAGCTATTCTATCTCGCTCCTTAGAGTTGTGAAGTGCACTATCCTCCCGTCACCGAGTCTGTAGTAGCTCCTTTCTTCCTTTTCCTCTATATATATGGCTTGCCACATTTTATGGTTGAATTCTTCGACTGAAGATATGGCGGCGATGCCCCCTGCTCCTCCGAAGTATTCATCGGCGTCCCTCCTTAGGTTCCTGAAGAAGGCCCTAACGAATTAATTCCTGGTTGTTTTGATTTCTTCCGCCACCGTCGCTAGCCTCACGAAATATATTTTTATCAGCTCATCTCCTTTTTGTTGGATATCATCCAAGCATGCGCGGTTCTTCCTTCTTTCTCTTCCTCTTTTCTTTCTTTCTTCTCCTACGTTCTCTTCGACCTCTTCCACGTCCTGCTGGTGGGACTCCAGCCTTTTCTTCTTCTTGAAAACCTCCATTGTCACATTTAGGAGGTGAGTTACTACTCATTTCATCACATCCATCATGTTCCTCCTTCCTTGCTTGACCCTTCCCTTCAGATTTCTTCTTGGGGCTTCTAGATAGGAGATTGGTAGTCCATGTTGTGCCCTTCTCCTCATGGCATTCAGGTAGCATTTCCTTGACGCAGCTTGGTCCCCCTATACCTCTCCAATGCCATTTGGTGTCGGGTACTTCATCTTTTGGTGGACCGTTGATGGGACTATGCGGTTTGGGTTGATGGTCGTGCGTTCCAATATTTCATTGTATGCCCCTAACTCTTCAACCACCACAAAGGTTATTTTCAAGTGGACTTGTGTCCAACCTTCGCCTAAGGTTACTGGAAGGTGTTGGATCACGGTGGAACTCCGGTACGGTCTTTGACGGCGATCCTAGCTCCTTCGCTCCACGTGGTCCTGCAAAGAGGGGATAGACCGGGCGGTGACCCAGAATCCCTCTCCGATGCTTAAATGAGTATCTCGTATGGACTGGCAAGCAGTAATCTCAAAGTGTATATCACAACGTAAATGACCTGAGGTGACCTCTGCCCTTTTATAGGCGGAGAGGTACCTCAGTTACCTGGTGAACCGTTGGGGTGGTTAGCCCGTATCCCGTGTATCTCGTGCACGATCCCGCCTATCTAGGCCAGATCTCGCTTATCTCGGCC
Source organism: Clarkia xantiana subsp. parviflora (assembly GCA_036873135.1). Taxonomy (NCBI): domain Eukaryota; kingdom Viridiplantae; phylum Streptophyta; class Magnoliopsida; order Myrtales; family Onagraceae; genus Clarkia; species Clarkia xantiana. Next base: position 19,815,186 of record JAPTYO010000001.1, read on the forward strand.
ACGCCCCGCGTATCTCGGCCACGCTCCGGTATCTCAACTACGCTCCGCGTATCTCGGCCACGCCCCGCGTATCTCGGCCTTAACCTCTGATGGCAAGTCCCGACTAATATCGGGGACTCCAGAGTTATCACATTGTGTCACCGCTCGGGGCCCCTCGTCATCGTGACAGGGCCAATCATTCTCAGGGATTCATCATCGGGGCCTACTTAAAGGCATCTCATCGGGAGCATCCAGCTCACCCATCGGGACCGACTCTATCGGGACCTTTCATCATCGGGACTCCCTCTGTCGGGACCCTTCGCCTTAGTCTTCTTGACCTCCATTTAAGGCCCAGTGGACCTATTCGCCGTCTCCTCGCCGTTAAAGGGCCTAACGGCCATAGCGAAACCCATCATTTGCCCCCAAGACATGAGGGACTTACAGTTCGTCGTGTCTTCCAACTCCCGACCTCCCGACATCGGAATCGGGGACCTTTTCTTGTAATGCATCCTCGGGCCTTTGAGCCCTCATCAATATCAAACTATCTTAGTTCCGATTTTCCATTGCACTTCTTAAAGCGACTTACCTATGCCACTTAAGACATTTCAACACATCACTTAAGACGATTTAGCCCACACCACTTAAGGCGATTTAGTTTCGTGCATCACTTAGGACGACTTAACAACCTGCACCACTTAAGGCGACTTTGCACCACTTAGAATAAATCCAAGAATCATGCATCACTTAAGACGACTTAATATCGTGCACCACTTAAGGCGACTTAATCTCGTGCACCACTTAAGGCGACTTTTTCTCGTGCACCACTTAAGGCGACTTAATATCGTGCACCACTTAAGGCGACTTAATCTCGTGCACCACTTAAGGCGACTTTTTCTCGTGCACCACTGAAGGTGACTTAATCTCGTGCACCACTTAAGGCGACTTAATCTCGTGCACCACTTAAGGCGACTTTTTCTCGTGCACCACTTAAGGCGACTTAATATCGTGCACCACTTAAGGCGACTTAATCTCGTGTACCACTTAAGGTGACTTAATCTCGTGCACCACTTAAGGCGACTTAATCTCGTGCACCACTTAAGGCGACTTAATCTCGTGCACCACTTAAGGCGACTTTTTCTCGTGCACCACTTAAGGTGACTTAATATCGTGCACCACTTAAGGCGACTTAATCTCGTGCACCACTTAAGGCGACTTAATCTCGTGCACCACTTAAGGCGACTTAATCTCGTGCACCACTTAAGGCGACTTAATCTCGTGCACCACTTAAGGCGACTTAATCTCGTGCACCACTTAAGGCGACTTAATCTCGTGCACCACTTAAGTCGACTTTTTCTCGTGCACCACTTAAGGTGACTTAATATCGTGCACCACTTAAGGCGACTTAATCTCGTGCACCACTTAAGGCGACTTTTTCTCGTGCACCACTTAAGCACTTAAGGCGACTTTTTCTTGTGCACCACTTAAGGCGACTTAATATCGTGCACCACTTAAGGCGACTTAATCTCGTGTACCACTTAAGGTGACTTAATCTCGTGCACCACTTAAGGCGACTTAATCTCGTGCACCACTTAAGGCGACTTAATCTCGTGCACCACTTAAGGCGACTTTTTCTCGTGCACCACTTAAGGTGACTTAATATCGTGCACCACTTAAGGCGACTTAATCTCATGCACCACTTAAGGCGACTTAATCTCGTTCACCACTTAAGGCGACTTAATCTCATGCACCACTTAAGGCGACTTAATCTCGTGCATCACTTAAGGCGAATTTTTCTCGGGCACCACTTAAGGCGACTTTTTATCAAGCATGGTGTTTCTTCAAGTGTTCGCCACTAAAAGAATGCTTCAATACTCTGCCATCGAGGTCTTCCAACTTGTACGCATTCGGAGCTGGCATCTCCACGACCTTGTAAGGTCCTTCCCATTTTGGTGACATCTTGCTGATCCGATCCAAAAGGGTGAACTCGTTGCGATGCCAAACCAGCTCCCCGACAAAGAATTGTCGGGACTTAACTCGCCGATTGTAATACCTGGCCGTCGCCAAACACATTCGAGCCTGGAATTCGTCGGCTTCCCGCCTCTTCTCTTCGAGCAAGTCCAAATCCAGAAGTCTCATTTCATCATTTGTCAAAGGCTCGTAATATCTCATCCGATGGGATGCCACAGCTACCTCCACTGGAGCAACAGCCTCCGTGCCATAAACAAGGCCAAACGGAGTCTCCCCGGTTGATAGTTTGGGTGTCGTTCTAACCGCCCAAAGCACGTTTTCTAGCTCGTTCAGCCATTTGACCTTCAAGGCATGGACCCTTTTCTTCAGGCCATCCATCACGATTTTGTTGGCTGACTCCACCTGGCCATTAGTCTGAGCATGGTGGACAGAGGCTGTCCGATGCTCGATGTTCAACTCTTCCAGATACTCCTTCACCTGAGCCCCATTAAACGGTGGACCATTGTCGCTGGTCACCACCTTAGGAATTCCGTATCTGGATACAGGGTCTTGTGCCTGCGAGAGAGGTCCCACCAAGTCAATACCCCCCTGCGCGAAGGGCCAAGCGCTCTTGATGGATGTCAGATTAGCAGCCGGAGCCACAATACTCGGGGCGTACCTCTGGCACGCATCACAGGATCGGACCAACGCCGTCGCCTCTTTGCCCATCGTAGGCCAATAATAGCCCAAGTTCAGCACTTTCCTCATAATGGATCGGGCCCCTTCATGACAAGCCGCGACCCCTTCATGCACCTCCTTCAGGATTCGACTTGTGTCGGGCTCAGCCACACACTTCAAGTACGGAGTCGAGAACCAGCCCTTTTAGTATAGCTGATTGTCTAGCATCACGTAATTAGCCGCGATCCGACGTATCCTGTCAGCTACTACTTGACTATCGGGGACTGCCCCCGTAGTCAGATACGTGACTATTGGGGTCATCCAAGTGGGCTCCTCCTCCGATCCTGCTTCAATAGCACACACCTGCGTCGGGTCGGTGGTCGACAAGATCACCTTCTCCAAGAAGTGCACCTTCCGATTTTCCTCCAGGGGTGCCCCCAAGGCAAATTTGCTCAAGGCATCTGCCTCCACGTTTTCCTCCCTCGGGATCGCCTCGATGTCGAAGCTTTTAAAGCTCTCCTTCAAGACTTGCACCTCGCGAAGGTACTTCCTCATCATTGGGCTCTTCGCCTCGTATCGCCCTTGGACCTTTGGCAATTTTCAGGCCCGTGATAAGAGCCTCGTACTCAGCTTCGTTGTTCGTGGCCCTAAACGTTAAGGCCAAAGCATATCGAAGCGGCTCACCTCCGCCTGGTGGTATCAGTACGAACCCTGCTCCCGATCCTTCTGATTGCTCCGCTATTTCTGGTTGCTCTGCTATCGGGACCTCCATAGTTGCCCCCTCTACAGGACCCGCTTCTTCTAGATCGGGAGCTGTAGACTCTACTATAAAATCCGCCAACGCCTGGCCCTTAACAGCCGTTCTCGGAGCAAAGTGAATGCGGAACTCACTAAGCTCGACTGCCCATTTCACTAATCTCCCCGACGCATCAGGTCGGTTCAAAAAATGCTTCAAAGGTTGATTCGTCAACACACATCCGCCATTTCCCATTGCTCTTCTTCACCAGAACCGGGTTGGCAACCCAAGTCTGGAATCGGAGCTCCTTGATAAACCCAGCATCGAGCAACCTGCCCACCTCCTGCTGGATCGCAATCCTCTTGTCCTCGCCCATCGGACGCCTTTTCTGCGCGATAGGCTTGATCGCGAGATCAATCTTCAACTCATGCACGATCACATCGGGGCTGATTCCTGGCATGTCACTCAGAGACCAGGCAAACAGCTCCTTGAACTCCTTCAGTAGATCGATCAATTCTCGGGCTGTCTCCTCGGTCAGGGCAGACCCGATTTTCACCTTCCTCTGAGGCCCGTCAATCTCGACCTCCTTCAAGTCCTCCACGGGGGCGGGACGCCCAAACTCCTCTCTAGGATCAGTATCTGTCTGGAGGACAGTCATAGCCTCTCGTCTTTTCCTTCGGGTGGTGTTAACATAACATTTCCTGGAAGCCACCTGGTCTCCCTTGACCTCTCCGACTCCATGGTCAGTCGGGAATTTCATCTTCTGGTGCACAGTCGAGGCAACTGCCATCAGGGGGTTGATGGTATTTCTCCCGATAATCGCATTGTAGGTCCCCGAGGACTCAACTACCACAAACTCCGCGTTCCTCCTCTCCGATTTCCACCTGCTACCAAACTCCACTGGTAAGGTGATCACTCCTAGCGGATAGGAGGTGTTAGGTTCCAAAGTCTCGGGTCAACAGGCGGTCGACCTAAGGCTTGTCCCTCACTGGAGATGTTGCGGGTTTGGTACTCTCGGGTTGTGTTGTCCTAGCTCGTGTCCTTCCGTCCTTAGCTTCTCTTCTCCTCTCGCCCTGCAAGAGGGGCAATACCAGGCACAGAGGGGGGGGGGTGGTGCCTAATGAACCCTCTCCGATGCCTAAGTCAGTACTGTTAGGTTCCAAGTCTAGGGTCAACGGGCGGTCGACCTAAGTCTCGTTCCTCACTGGAGATATTGCGGATTTGGTGCTCTCGGGTTGTGTCGTCCTAGCCTGTGTCTTCCCGTTCTTTGCTTCGCTTCTCTTCTCGCCCTGCAAGAGGGGCAATACCAGGCACAGAGGGGGGGTGGTGCCTGATGAACCCTCTCCGATGCCTAAGTCAGTACGGTTTTTGTAGAGAGATAAAGCTATAGAGATGTTAGAGCTAAATTATGCAACTAGTCAAGATGTCCAAAGATGTTCAAATGAATAGTGGGAGAGTTGTATTTATAGGCAACAGTGTCATTAAGGTGGCTTAATGACATCGTTAACCTTTAAACACAATTAATTATCCTTTAAACACGTAATTAAGACCTTAGGGTACGGAGAAGGTTGGCAGAAATGAACCAAGTATGGGAGTCTAAAAGTGGTGTCGGGGCCCTTGGGGGGAAGGAAAATCTGACCCCCAAGGGTAGGGGTTGGGTGAGGCCACCCAACCCCTCCTAGGGGAGATCGGGTTGGCTGACCCGATCTCCCATAGGGGAGGTCGGGTGTGGCCACCCGACCTCACCTAGGTGAGTCTAACTTGGTCCGGGCGAGTATTTCGGCCTCGTCCGGACCGTTTGTGTTTCCGAGGGGTGTTCGGGTTGAAATTTCGATTTATAATCATTAACGGGGTGATCAAAATAGAACGATTTGGTAGTCAACGGGTTCAAATTGGGCGTATATCCATCACATGCCCCCGAGTCAACCAATGGCCTGACCCTTGATTGACTCTATTTTAGGATGGTATGACACGCGCAATTTGAAGCCGGAAATTTACCTTTTGTCGGAATCCTTACTTACCCTTGGGTGTCTGTCTCTGACTCTGCCCCCTGTCTTCTAAGATAGAGGAATTGCAAATGTCAGTATAGCGCGGACACGTGTCCAAGCACGCGTCCGTCTGAGGTGGAAATAATAAATCTATCCTTGCCATGGGCGTATACTTGAACAATACATACACACATGGGGATGCAATATGAATACAGCTAAACGGATTCATACTTCAATTTCATGCCGGGATAAGTCTAAGTGAAGAAAAATTTCAATTTTGGTTCGAAATTTTTCTAAGTATGGGATACTAGAAAATATGCCTATAGGATGTTAACTAGGAGTGAACATGGATGTATCATGAATATGAAAATGTGTACTAGCATACATGCAAGTAGGAACATAAGGATGGGAGTGAGTATAGACATGCTGCGATTGTAGTCATGAATGTATGCATAAATATATGGCGGCCATGTGCATGGACGTCTAAATGTTTGAACATACGGGAGTGTGTACGTGGGCATGCATATGAGTGCAAGCATGAACATGTATGTATGTATGGACGGGTTGTGAGTATAAGCATGAGTGATGACATTGATGTACCTGTAGATGTTAATCATGAATATGAGCATAAGTGCAAAGGTGAGAGCATAGACTTCTCCTTTACTTGAGGGTGGGAACTCTGCCACTCAATGGGACACAACGTTCCGCATCCCTCGTACTAGCGTGAGCATTATCCATTAACCTCGACCTTCGGCATGTGTAACATTTTTCCTTCATTCGTTGGAGCGTGTGTATAGCTCTTGACCTTTACCCTGCAATTTGTTCCCCATAAAAGTGAGGGTAAAAATGCTTACAAGCTTTCCTCTTACCGCCGCGAGCGAAGGGGTCTATTGACATGTGTTAAGGGTTGACCCTTCCTTCGGATGTGTTGGAGCGTTGCTCCATTTGGGGAAACTAAAAGTTCGCCTTCTTCCCTTGGTGTTAAGGTTGCCCCCGTAGTAGGCGTATCTCGCCCCTCCATGAGTAAGGGTCGATCTTTGCGTTGGTTGCTCGTATAGATGACTCACTTTTGGAAGCTTTCTTATTCAGACAGGGAGACCGTTGAATCGGATGAGAGGGAAGAAACCTCTAGTTCTGCTTATCAGGCCAAGAAATTTTCTAAGTCAGGGAAGGCTGCTAATGCTTCCAGTATGTTCTCATTCCATTCTCTTTTCTTTGTGATATACTTATGATTGTTCTCATGTTGCTTCCTTCTTGTTGTTAGAGCGTTCTTCCCTGGTTACCGAATGGTTCTTGCGGTGGGCGAGAGTTCAAGTCAGTCTAAATCCAAGGCGTGGAAACCTGACTCTGAGGTCGGACCCTCGGCTGCCAAGGAGAAGGAAACCGCGAGGGGCTCTCCTTCAAGTGCCCCCTTGCTGACTCCTTCTCATGATAAGGAGGTAGTGGTTGAAGAGGCGCCCTCTTTGCTTGACAAAGGGAAACAACCTGTGGCTGGCGATGGGGTGATCATAGGTCTTGATGTCTCTTCTCTATCCCCTGCCCCCCAGCCGAGGGGCCGAGTCTCAGGTTTATTTCATCTTCATGTAGATTTGACGACTTTTGAAGGTGTGTTTGTCTTTCCTATGGGTTATGTTATTAACCCCTGCGTTGAAGATTTTCCATTTGGTGATGGGTGTGATCATCGTCTTTTATTGAGGTTCCTTTCTCTTGCTATGGCTCTAATTAAGATAGCAAATTCTTGCTTTGGAGTTTGGTGGAGACTGCTCTTGAGTTAGCCTCTACTAGTATCGTAGTTATGATCGTTGTGGGGATCGTTTTGTTATATGCCCTCAATAGTGCTTGTCGTGATTCTTTGCTTTATGGTTGATTTCATGAGATATGGAGGTTGTCTTCATGATGAGGATATCTCATCCAGTGGATTGAAATAAGTGCCTACCTTTGATGAGCGTATGAAGGGTGTTGTTTTTCCCTTTTTCTTGAACCTCCTCCTAGGGCTAGGCGTAGCCTTTTGATGTTCGTGGTCGGGATGATGCTTTTACAATGCGTGTCTTTGACAGATGTTTTATGATGTGCTGCCATGATAATCACTTCGAGGTATGTGGACATGATAGCCACTTCATGATATGTGGACATGATAGCCACTTCAGGGTATGTGGACATGATAGCCACTTCAAGGTATGTGAAGATGATAGCCACTTCAAGGTATGTGGACATGATAGCCACTTCAGGGTATGTGGACATGATAGCCACTTCAGGGTATGTGGACATGATAGCCACTTCAGGGTATGTGGACATGATGGCCACATCACGATGCATGGAGTTGTGCTTTAGTATTCCTTTCTCATTGGAGAGCCTTCATTGCTATAGTTGCCTTTTGTTTAGGCTATGTTTGTTGGGTTAGGTCCCGATGTCTCGTCTTGTCGGATGTTGTATCCTTTATGCTCTTTAGATGTCTCCTTCATGAGTTGTGCTTGACGACGTTCAAGTCTGATACGAGCATAGGTCACGCGAGGGCGACATGCAAGACAATAACGTTTGTCAGAGGTTGATTTGTGCGACTTGTAAGGCAATTCTCTTCTTGATGGGTCGAGTTTATTTTGAGAGCCTTGAACTTTGGATTTCATGTCTTTGCTATCCTTCTTGGTGGTGTTGGGTTCCTTTGAGATACTTCTCTTGACTTGTGATATGGATGGTAGGATAACTCGTTACTTTTCATGATAACCTCTTGTGCTTATGTATATGATCCTTTGGTCATGGACTTCTCATTTGTATATGCTTTCCATTACTTATCTTTCTTTTGTGTTTTCCTTCACATCATACCTGCCATCTCATCATGAACAAACATTATGTGTTCTTCATACAACTTTACTTTGCAATTATTTTCTCATGGAATCCTTCTCAGTATGGTGCGATGATCTCTCCTGATACCCTTTAAATGGTATATATGGTACTGTTAGACCAAAGATACGTTCTTGGCGGGCGTCAAATCTGTTCACGAGACAGGCTCTCGGAGGGCACTTAACGTTTCACAGGATAGGCTCCCGGAGGGCACAAGTTAGACCAAAGATACGCTCCTGGTTGGCGTCGAAAACTGTTCACGAGACTGGCTCTCGGAGGGCACTTAACGTTTCACAGGATAGGCTCCCGGAGGGCACAAGTTAGACCAAAGATACGCTCCTGGTTGGCGTCGAAAACTGTTCACGAGATACGCTCCCGGAGGGCACCAGTAGTTAGACCAAAGATACGCTCTAGGTTGGCGTTGAAACTGTTCACGAGATACGCTCCCGGAGGGCACCAGTAGTTAGACCGAAGATACGCTCTAGGTGGGCGTTGAAACTGTTCACGAGATACGCTCCCGGAGGGCACCAGTAGTTAGACCAAAGATACGCTCTAGGTGGGCGTCGAAGCTGGTAGTTTGAAATCTACCTCAAGATACGCTCTTGGGGGCGTCGAATCTGGTAGTGTTTTTTCTACCTCAAGATACGCTCTTGGGGGTGTCGAATCTGGTAGGTTGCAAATCTACCTCAAGATACGCTTCTGGGGGCGTCGAAGGTCGTAGTTTTAGAAACTACTCTCAAGATACGCTCTTGGGGGCGTCGAAATTCGTAGTTTTTGGAAACCACTCTCAAGATACGCTCTTGGTGCGTCGAAGGTCGTAGTATAAAAACTACTCTCAAGATACGCTCTTGGGGGCGTCGAAGGTCTTAGTATAAAAACTACTCTCAAGATACGCTCTTGGGGGCGTCGAAGTCCGTAGTATAAAAACTACTCTCAAGATACGCTCTTGGGGGCGTTGAATCTGTTCGCGGGATGGGCTCTCGGAGGGCACAGGGTTCGTAGTTTTAGAACTACTCTCAAGATACGCTCTTGGGGGCGTCGAATGTGTTCGCGGGATTGGCTCCCGGAGGGCTCAGAATATTACTTTACCTTGGGTCATTCCCCATGTAGGGTGTGTCCTTGATACGCCTTTTAGATCTTTACTTGAGTTTTCTTTCCATGATATTGCATGCTACCACGCTTTTTCTTCAATGTGGGGGATCACCTTTCGAGGGCGATGTTTGTGTGTTGCCAACTTAGGACGAGTTTGTATAGGGAGTTGAGGATGTTTTCCTCTTATGTGACCTCTTCTAGGAGAAGTGGTATTGCATGTTCTTGTGATCTTCTGCCTCTAATCTCTTCTTTTAAACTTAGGTGGACTACCAAGCACTAATTTGTTTGGTGCCCCCAAGTTGCTTAGTGGTCACACCGCCTTTCATATTTGGCCGTTGAAGGCCCCTCGTTCATTTTCTTGGTTGGGTACCCCTTATGCTCGGGGCTCTCTTGTCTGCTTGGTTGAATGCGATGAGTGTCCCTTGTAGGATTTACTCTTTCTCATGCTTGCTTGTTTCAGTCATAGGCATGGTTTGGATAATGCCTTTGTCGGATGTATCTTTAGAGGTTGGGTGGAGAGCTTTTGCTTTGGGTGGGTGGGGGTGATTTTCATTCTCTTGATAACCAGGTTGCGGCAGTGTTTGTATCCTAGGGGTGCTTGTAAATTCTTTCCCCCCTTCTTTGTGTTTTAGGTTGAAAAGCTCTCTCATAGAATGGTGTCTCGAGTTGTTAATCTCGTAGGTGTGTTTCAGACTAGTCAATCTAATCCATGCTCTTTGCTCGTGCATGGGGGGGGGGGGGGGGGGGGGTCTGACCGGGCTGTGATAATCTTCTTGGAGTGTTGTGGCACTTAGTGTGCTTTGCCTTTTCCTTCATATTGGAGTATTCTTCAATGCCTTTAGGAGGCTATCTCCAGTGCTCCTCCCACCTTGAATGTTGATTATAGACTTCCTTTGAATTAGGACTTGAATCTAAAAAGGGCGTTTTCCTTTAGGTTTGCAAGTGATGCTCCATGATTTTCCATGGGTTTGCCCCCGTATTGGCTATTCCTTGTTGGATAACTTCATTAGAGGCTGCATTTGTATTGCGTACGTATACGTGTTTGAGGTGTGTTGAGCTGACAAGTCCCTCCTTTTTTGTTTTGTCATAACCTTCATTCATCATGTATTCGGCGTATGGGCTTAAAGGCGAGATATTTTTCTAGTGCCCCTTTTATCGGGGTTCTCCTCTTGATGGGATGCCAGAGTCAAATGTCTTATCAATTGCAGACAAGGTGGTTGATCGGGATGTGCGTCTAGTGTGAGGGTCGATCTTGAAACCTTACTCCCCAAGCTTTTTAGCTCTTCTTTGGTTGATCTTGTAGAACTATTATCCTGCCCTAAGGCTCTTGATAGGAGATGTATCTCCTTTTTCATACTCTAGTTGTTGCACTATCTCTTTTGCTAATCTTGTATCTTTAGAGTTTCTCTCTTGGTGCATGACTTCAATGACAGGATTTTCTACCGATGTTTATTCTATTAGGACTTGTATCCTTGGTTGCCTTCCTTTCTTGTGAGATGGCGAAGGAGTGTTTATGAACACTCCAATGTGTCGTACTTGATAGAGGTATGCGCCTAATCTTTATGGCGCTGTCTTGAATCTCCGTGTACCTATCTTTGATGAACATGTTATTCATTGCATATATAATACGGAGTCCAAGGATCTCCGGTTTAGGATCATATTTTGAGAACAGAGACATAGTCATCTATTGGATAACCTCTTTATCTACGGAGTTTATTTTTGCAAGGATAAATGCAATGATACTTGTAAGGATACTTGTAAGGATACTTGTAAGGATATGTGTTCCATCCTTATTCCTGGTTCATTTGCAGTGCCGTGTCCCTAATGGTTGTGTCGATGTTCTGATCACCTTTACTAGTAGGGGTCCTTTGGTATTAGGCATGCCTGACTCTTCTCTATTATCATCAATAGGTTGCCTTTGAAGGTGGGCGTTGTCTATGTGATATGGTTTTCTCCATTTTTGGAGGGATATGTTCGCGGCTACCCCCTCTTATGCTAATGGGCGTTTGTGGGGAGGGCATGTTGCGACTGGTGCCCCCCTTGCATACCAATGCCAGATGGGATCCTTTGATGGACTTGGCCCTAGGATGCTTAGTGGAAGGTTATAGTAGGGTTAATCCTTTGTGACCTTCATGGTAGTTCCTCTATAGGATGTTGGGAGTGCTCAACTTATTTTTGTAAGTGAGCCTTCCATCTTGTGATCTTTCCCAGAAACTTGACCTTATAGGTGTTCTTTGGGATTGAGGAATCTGTTGCTTGTGCATCTCTTGATTGGCGACAGCCTTTTACGGATTCTTCTAGTGGTCCACCTGTGTATATATATATCACGGAGCCCGAAGGCGTCCGGTATGGTCATTCTTGGAAAACATGTTGATATCAAGTATCAAAATCTATCCCATTTATGGAGTTGACTTGTTATGCAGTTAAATTAAATAAGAGGATATGGGAAGGATATGGGTGTGGGGGTGTTGATATCCCCTGCTTCCTTGGTAATGTAACTGTTTTCCTCCATTAGTCTGTGTGTATTCCTTCCACTTGAGGAATATAAGGTCGCATCCTTGCAAGGCGGACTAGGTGGAGGTGTATCCTTCATGTATGCTATGTGCGATCTCACTCTACTACGTCTCTCCATGAGACTTCCCATTGTAGTAGCTATGTGCTAACGTGCTGTGGTACTCTATGAGTCCCCTGTTCAAATCCTTGTCTTTTCAACTCCTCCCCTGTCCTAGGGGGATGTGTGCCAAGGGTTGTCATGCACAAGGGGTTTGGATCTGTCGTGCTGTATCATGGGTAGGTGGTTGCCTTGTTGTGTTGTTGGGACTATATCCCTCCCTTTGAGCTTTCATTGGTATGTCCCTTAGTCATGTCTGTGGTGATACGGACTGTATGTGTACATTGCCAGGGTGGATGTTGGAACTCCTATATCCTTGTTGGTCTGGCATGTATGTCCTCCCTTAGTGCGGTGTATGTCCCTGTTGGGGTACTTGGTTGAATTCATGCCTCCTTAGAGGTCTTGCCTGTCTATCTGCCCCTAGAGGGGTGTATGCCCTGGCATCCTGCTGTGTCTGTTGCTGCCTTGGAGGCACAGACTGCTGCCTTCCCTCTGAGGGTGGCCTTTGGTTGTCTCTTCTTTGTTCTTCTCGCTGCCTTGTTCGAGGGTGCGAGTGGTGTTCTTCTTCTGGGACTTGTTCTTCCTCATGAACTTCTTCTTCTTCATGCTGGTGTTGCCTTCTCTGCCTGTTCCTCAGGGTCTCTCTATAGTCTAGCAGCTCATCCAATGTTTTCATCAACCTCGGAGTCACTGTCTGTGGTCCTTGCGAGTATGCGGGCCTTATGTTGGTTGTGTGGGCACGATTGTCGTTCCTTTGAGTCAGTATTCCATATGGATACCCTTGAGGTTGTGCCTCATAGTAGTACCCCTGTGGAGGTGCCGTGTATTGGGATGGCACTCCTTGTTGCCCCCTGTCCCTGTGGCTTCCTAGTCAATGGAGTTGAAGCTGTGGAAGCCTCCTAGCCAGCTGGGCGTGAAGGTCCTCCTCCTTGCTTGTTAGGCTGGGGTGTTTGTGGGGCTACCTGGGGCTCTGGGTGTGCAGGCTGTTTCTCTGGGTTAGGCTGCCTTGCTGGAGGTATATGCTGTCTTTCTTGCCTATTGCCCCCAGGTGGGCGATTATCTCTAGACACTAAGTTGTTCGTCATCGCTCTCGTGATTACCAGGCTTTCTGTTCGAAGCCCACGGACGGCGCCAAGTGTTAGGTTCCAAGTCTAGGGTCAACGGGCGGTCGACCTAAGTCTCGTTCCTCATTGGAGATATTGCGGATTTGGTGCTCTCGGGTTGTGTCGTCCTAGCCTGTGTCTTCCCGTTCTTTGCTTCGCTTCTCTTCTCGCCCTGCAAGAGGGGCAATACCATGCACAGAGGGGGGGTGGTGCCTGATGAACCCTCTCTGATGCCTAAGTCAGTACGGTTTTTGTAGAGAGATAAAGCTAGAGAGATGCAGAGCTAAATTATGCAACTAGTCAAGATGTCCAAAGATGTTCAAATGAATAGTGGGAGAGTTGTATTTATAGGCAACGGTGTCATTAAGGTGGCTTAATGACATCGTTAACCTTTAAACACAATTAATTATCCTTTAAACATGTAATTAAGACCTTAGGGTACAGAGAAGGTTGGCAGAAATGAACCGAGTATGAGAGTCTAAAAGTGGTGTCGGGGCCCTTGGGGGGAAGGAAAATCTGACCCCCAAGGGTAGGGGTTGGGTGAGGCCACCCAACCCCTCCTAGGGGAGATCGGGTTGGCTGACCCGATCTCCCCTAGGGGAGGTCGGGTGTGGCCACCCGACCTCACCTAGGTGAGTCTAACTTGGTCCTGGCGAGTATTTCGGCCTCGTCCAGACCGTTTGGGTTTCCGCGGGGTGTTCGGGTTGAAACTTCGATTTATAATCATTAACGGGGTGATCAAAATAGAACGATTTGGTAGTCAACGGGTTCAAATTGGGCGTATATCCATCAAGTACGGTTTTAGAGAGATAAAGCTAGAGAGATGTCAGAGCTAAATTATGCAACTTGCCAAGATGATCAAATGAATAGTGGAGGTGTTGTATTTATAGGCAACGGTGTCATTAAGGTGGCTTAATGACATCGTTAACCTTTAAACACAATTAATTATCCTTGAAACACGTAATTAAGACCTTAGGGTACGGAGAAGGTTGGCGGAAATAAACCGAGTATGGGAGTCCAAGAATGGTGCCGGGGCCCTTGGGGGGAAGGAAAATCCGACCCCTAAGGGTAGGGGTTGGGTGAGGCCACCCAACCCCTCCTAGGGGAGATAGGGTTGGCCAACCCTATCTCCCCTAGGGGAGATCGGGTTGGTCCACCCGATCTCCCCTAGGGGAGATCGGGTTGGCTGACCTGATCTCCCCTAGGGGAGGTCGGGTGTGGCCACCCGACCTCACCTAGGTGAGTCTAACTTGGCCGGACGAGTGCTTCGGCCTCGTCCGGACCGTTGGTGTTTTCGCGAGGTGTTCGGGTTGAAGTTTCGATTTACAATCATTAATGGGGTGATCAAAATGAAACGATTCGGGAGTCAACGGGTTCAAATTGGGCGTATATCCATCACATGCCCCCGAGTCAACCAATGGCCTAACCCTTGATTGACTCTATTTTAGGATGGTATGACACGCGCAATTTGAAACCGGAATTTTACCTTCTTGTCTGAATGCTTACTTACCCATGGATGTGTGCCTCTGACTCTGCCCCCTGCCTTATAAGATAGAGGAATTGTAAATGTCAGAATAGCACGGACACGTGTCCAAGCACGCGTCCGTCTGAGGTGGAACTAATAAATTTGTCCTTGCTACGGGCGTATACTCGAAAAATACACGCTCGCATAGGGATGCAATACGAATACAGCTAAGCGATTCATACTTCAATTTCATGCCGGGATTTATCTAAGTGGAGAAAAATTTAATTTTGGTCTAAAATTTTTCTAAGTATGGGATGCTTAAAAATAAACCCATGGGATGTTAACTTGAGTGGAGATAAGCCCAACCATAGTCTAAGGGAGGTAAAGATGATAGTTTTCCTTTTACCCTTAGATCTCTTCTAATTTTAATGGAGGGTTGTGATTATGTCACTTTAAAAAACCCTACACCTTTTCAAATATAAAGAGGAGTATAGAAAATACATCACTTAGCCACCATTGTCATCTTTTTCCTTTTTCCTCACACTTGGAGACCAAGGGAGGCATTCTTGCACACCAAGGGAGGGGGGCCGGCCAAAATTCTGGTGGTGGACCAGAAATTCCGGCCAGCACGGACACGGCGGCACGATCCTAAGGCGACGGCAGCAGCTCCCGGCGACGCGGCGGCAGCTGATCGGGACGGCGACTCAGCCAGCGGCGGCGCGGAGGGCGACTGAGATGACGGCGGAGGCTCCTGTGACTTCGACGGACGGCCACGGCGGCGGGACAGGTGGGAATAGGCGCAGCTCGGCTCCGGCGACGACGAGATAGAAGCTCCGGCGAGGGGCTGATTTCCGGCAACCCCAAAATTTGAATTCCGGACCCGTTTATCACATCGGGTCGGGTTTTCCTAAGGTCCACTCTTTTCCTTTCCGTTTCCGTGTAAAATGTTGATTTTTGAATTGCCGATATTCGATTGCCGATGCTTGATTGGATATGTGATTGCCGTGGATAGCCATAGCTAGTCGTGGATTTGGGGAAAAATTTTTGGTCGGTCGTCCGGAGATGGTTTTTTGTCCGATTAGACTATTCCCGTTTTGAATTTGATGTCGAGGCGCCATTTGTGTGTTGTTTTCCGTTGGAGGGCGTAATTGTAATTTTGCCCGGGCACTGACTTTTGGTTCGGACAAAATTGTCCGATTTGGTTGTCGTAGTGTCTTTGGCTCATGTTCGTTACCTTGGTTGGATGTTTTTGAATCTTCGGTTGTTGTTTTCGGAAATTTTCTTGTTTTGACATCTGTCATGCCGTGGTAGGTACTGTATTCCTGGTGGTGTCCCCGCACGCAGACTCTGCAAAGGCGTTACATCCTTCGAAAGATGAGTGAGTTTCTCTTCTCTTCTATCCGTCGCATTACTTCCTTTCCTGTCATTAGCTTAGTGTCGTAATCTGAGCCGGGGTGTTAGTCGAAACTTGATTCGAACTTTGGGATTTCCTGCTACCTTTGACCTAGGTCTCGCTGCTTTGTCGGAGAACCACCTGACTAGGTCTGATTATAACGAGCACGTTACTTTAGGTGATATCCGCCCCTTAGATGAGCCTCTATATCCTTTCCTCCCCTCCTTGGGAAATACCCGCCAGACGGTGACAGAGCCTCCCAGGGGGAAGGTCGTTGTTTACCCTTCCCAGATTCGGTTTGGATTGCGGCTGCCTTATTGCGATGATCTGGTAGAATTGAGTAGGTTTTTTAGGATTTCCCCTGTGAACCTTGCTCCTAGTGCTATCCGTGTCTGGGTGGGCTTCCGGGTGTTATGCCACTGGTACTCCTGGAAGTACTCACTGGTTTTGTTCTGATGCCTCTATCGATTCCAATATCAGAGGAAGGTAGGCTTTGCGAGTTTTGTAACTCGCCATCCATCCCTCAAAGACTCCCGATTTGCTGACTTCGGGTTGAGTGGGGTTAAGTGGAATACCTCTCTTCGCTTCGTGGCCCGGTGTGATAACTCGGTGAACTACTGGGCCAAACATTATTTCTTCATTACGGATCGATATGTCACTTGGTCGGTCTTGAATGAGGATCGGTCAGACGGCTGGCCTGCCTTCGGGGAGTTCTCTTCTGCGGATTTAGAGACTATGAAGGCCATCTATGAGAGCAACAGGACTCAGTCATACTGCCCCGTATCCCTAGTGACTGAGACGGATCTTTATGAGGCAGGGATCAGTTTGACTCCTGACTCCGAGGGTTCGGTATGTTACTTAGTCTTCTCATCTGCATTTACTTTCTGCTTTTCCCTTGTAGGTTGGTTTCACGGGAAAACATATAACGTGCAGGCGGCACCGGTCGATCTGAGCAAGAGGAAGGCTCCATCTGGTTCTACCCTGAAGAAGTCCCCTATGCTTGGGAAAGCTGCTGGGGCCTCTAGTATACTTCCTTCCCTTTGCCTCTTTATGGTATACTTGTGTTTTTCTTACCTTGTTTTTCTTGTATTGCTAGGGCACTCTCCTCTGGTGACCGAGAGGGTTGTCTCCGTAGGCAAAGGCTCTGGACCTTCTAAGTCCAAGTCGCGGAGGTCTGACTCTGAGGCCGGGGCCTCGGCTGTCAAGAGGAAGAAAGCTGTGGATCCTCCTCCGTCTGTCGTTCGTCCCCCGACCCTGTCTCGCGACAAAGAGATGGTGGTCGAAGAGGCGCTTTCCCGAGCTGACAAAGGGAAGCGACCTGTTGGTGATGGTGGAGTGGTCACTGGTTCTCCATCCCCTGCCCCCCAGCCGAGGGCACGGCCGTCAGGTTCGATCTCCTTCCTGTCACTGATGCTTCTATGTTTGTATGTTTCTTTATCTTGCTTTGTTTGTATAGGTGGGCCTCCGGCTTTGAGTCGGAAGGATTGCACGCGCCTTACCGACGAGGATATCGTTGGGTCTGAGTGGACTCCTTTTGCTGGGTTGAAGGAGTTCCACCTTGATAGCGGGTCTTCCTTGCGCACTCCTGAAGTTGGTATCCGTGTGCTTCGCGGTGCCATCCCTCCTGGTGACCGTGCTGCTCAGCCTAAGTCTCCTGGGGAGACCCGGCGTTTCGTTCAGGGTGTACTGTCCTGTTAAGTGCCCGTGAGTGGTGTCTTGCTTTCTCCTTTTTACTTTCATGTTGTTGCTTTTCCAGTTACTCATCTGTTGTTAACTTGCCAGGGTATGTCTGACATGGTGAACCTGTCATCCCTTGTGCTCGAGCTATCCGACGAGAAGAAGGCGCTTGAGGACAGCCAGGCATCCCTCAAGGCGGAGTTTGCCAGTGCCACTGAGAAGGCGCGGCTGTCCGATCTGAAGATTGAGGAGCTCAGGGACCAAGTGTCATTACTTGAGACTACCGTAGGTAGCTTACGCCGGGAGGCTGAGGTCACATCTTCGCTCCACTCTGAGGAGTTGCGGAAATTAGAGGCAAGGTGCCGGGCAGAGGAGAGGACTGTTGTAGTGTCTGAGTACAAGGCTTCCTCTGCCTTTACTGCTGACTACAGTGTGCGGCTTACTCAGGAGATGAACCAGTTTGGTGAGTATCTTGTTGACCATATTTTTCGCATTGATCCTCAGTTTCCGGTTGGCGATCTTGGTGATTTTGGACCGTACGCTACTGGTTACATGGCTGTTCTTAGGGGTCAGGCTGCTGTTGCAAACGAGCCTGCCCCTACACAGGTGGATGCTACGCCTGTGGATATTGACACTTCGGACTCTTCCTCCTCTTCTTCCATCTCTGCTGGTGGTTCGGCCTTAGGGGGTCAGGGTGACTCCCCAGAGGGCTCTGGTTGATGTATTGACATCCTTCTATCTTTGTACATACGACCATACTCTTTCTCCCCTTTGATGGGTTGAGTATCTTTTGGGATTGCTGTTGGATTTTGTGTTGCTTTCCTTTTCCGTATTGTGTTGTTGGCAGTGTGGGTCACTTGCCTTTTGATGGGTACTTCGTATGCTTTTGTATGTATCCCTTTGATTATGGACTTTTCCTTTGGTGTGTCTCCTTTGCTTATCCTTCTTATGAATTTTCCTTCACTTATCCTTTTTTTGTGTTTTCCTTCATGCCATACCTGCCATCTCATCAAGAAAAAACATTATGTGTTCTTCACAGCACTTTACTTTTAAATTACTTTCTCATGGGATCCTTCTTAGTATGGTGTAATGATCTTCTGATACCCTTTGAATGGAACGTATGATGTTGCTAGACCAAAGATACGCTCTTGGTGGGCGTTGAATACTGTTCACGAGATACGCTCCCGGAGGGCACCAGTAGTTAGACCAAATATACGCTCTTGGTGGGCGTCGAAACTGTTTGCGAGATACGCTCCAGGAGGGCACCAGTAGTTAGACCAAAGATACGCTCTAGGTGGGCGTTCAAACTGTTCACGAGATACGCCCCCGGAGGGCGTCGAAACTGTTCACGAGATACGCTCCCGGAGGGCACCAGTAGTTAGACCAAAGATACGCTCTAGGTGGGCGTTGAAACTGTTCACGAGATACGCTCCCGGAGGGCGTCGAAACTGTTCACGAGATACGCTCCCGGAGGGCACCAGTAGTTAGACCAAAGATACGCTCTAGGTGGGCGTCGAAGCTGGTAGTTTGAAATCTACCTCAAGATACGCTCTTGGGGGCGTCGAATCTGGTAGTGTTTTTTCTACCTCAAGATACGCTCTTGGGGGCGTCGAATCTGGTAGGTTGCAAATCTACCTCAAGATACGCTCCTGGGGGCGTCGAAGGTTGTAGTTTTAGAAACTACTCTCAAGATACGCTCTTGTAGGCGTCGAAATTCGTAGTTTTTGGAAACCACTCTCAAGATACGCTCTTGGTGCGTCGAAGGTCGTAGTATAAAAACTACTCTCAAGATACGCTCTTGGGGGCGTCGAAGGTCGTAGTATGAATACTACTCTCAAGATACGCTCTTGGGGGCGTCGAATGTCGTAGTATGAATACTACTCTCAAGATACGCTCTTGAGGGCGTCGAAGGTCGTAGTATAAAAACTACTCTCAAGATACGCTCTTGGGGGCGTCGAATCTGTTCGCGGGATAGGCTCCCGGAGAGCACAGGGTTCGTAGTTTTTGGAACTACTCTCAAGATACGCTCTTGGTGGCGTTGAAGGTGTTGTTGACTTGATGTCATATCTGTGTAAGGATAACTCAATGATTATATCATCCCCTTCTTTAAAAAATACTTTTGAGTAACTTCTCCTTCATTAGGAGTATTCAAGGCTTTATGTACACATGGGATGCCTTGGGTGGATCAAGGCACCCTTTGGAGGAAATCAAAGATAGTTGTAGAGTTGGAGTAACTTCGTGAGTTCTCCTTCTCAAAAGTTGTTTTTGGAAAACTTAGAAAGCTTGAACAGGCAAAGTGCTAAATATGAAACTAAGGATATGGGGTGGTCAGTTTGTCTGTTGCCACGTACTCCTTTAGGCCTCCATTGTAAATCATCTCCTCCACTTCTATCTTTAGCACCATGCAGTTGTTAGTTTTATGCCCCCAGGTCCCATGGTATTCACACCATCCCTGTGCATCTCTTCCTAGGAAGGCCTTGCCCTCTTCTCTGCAAGTGGGTAGCTCTTCCTTGAGGTACTTCTGAAAAAGTTCTTCTATGCTCACTGTAAGGGGTGTGAATTTGAAATTTACACCTCCTTCCAGTGTATCAGTCTTTCTTTCTTTCTCCTGGACTTCCTCCGGTTGCTCCATCTCTTTTGCAAATGCTTTGTCTAGCTTTTCCTTGAGCTCTCTCATCGTGCTTGTCATGACCATCTCATAAAGGCCTCCATACGCTTCAAATGAGTTTGGATGCATGTTTCTAGTGAAGGCTCTGACGGCTTCCCTTCTTGTGATATCCATGTTGGCACCATAACTGGAGAACCTTTCGAAATAGCTTGACATTGGCTCCCTCGGCATTTGCTTGATGTCATCGATGTGTCGGAAGCCTCTTATGATGGAGTCCCTTGTTCTTTTTCCTTGTGCGCTTTCTGGTTGCCAAGGTATGCTTGTTACCTTTACAGCCTTGCTCATGTGTCTCTTCTTAGCCATTCTTTGAAAAAATTGCTTGCTCAGGCGGAGTGCAACTCCGTTCTTCATCTTTCTTTGCCTTTGTCTCCTCATCACCTTCTTGTTGTCTTGGTTGGTCCCTACCATGACCATTGCCACTGTGTCTGTCCTGTGTGATCCACGTCTCATGGAATTGACGTAGCACTGCCTTGCAGTGCGTTGGTCACCCAGGACTTCTCCAACTCCATTCTCAGTGATGTACTTCAATTTCTGGTGTACGGTAGATGGTACGATTTCATATGGATTTATGGTTGTTCTTCCTAGGATCCCGTTGTAGGCTCCCAGGCTTTCAACTACCTAGAAGTTAATGTTCACCTTCAACTGTGTCCATCCTTGGCCCATGGTCACTGGCAGGGTTATCATTCCCAGGGGGTAACTTGTTGCTCCTGAGAAGCCAACCAGAGGGAAGTTGACTGGTTTGATGTCTGCCTTTGTTTTCCCTATTTCCTCTAGGACCCTTAGGCTTAGGAGGTCTGCCGAGCTGCCCCCATCTACCAGTATTCTCTTTACATCAAAATTATCAATGTCTATCGTGATGACTAACGCATCGTCATGTGGGAAGACAATGTGGCTCTTGTCCTTCTCCGAGAATTCAATCTTCATCTCCTCTCCTTCTCGTGGCCTTTTCCTCCACCTTGGCACTGAACTAAGTTTGGATGCGTAAACCTCCCTTGCGTTAGCAGTTGGGCCACCTGATGCTACTCCTCCGTGTATCATGTTTATGGTTCCCCTCTTGTTGGGTGAAGGATTGTAGTCTACCTTGCTTTTGCCTTTGTCCCTGTATGATGGCCCTAACTGTATGCTGTTGCCCCCATGATCCACGAACTGCTTTAGTTCTCCCCTTTGGATGACATTGTTGATGCTTAGCTTTAGGCTGAAGCATTCGTTCGTGTCATGCCCGTATGCTTCATGGTTATCACACCATCTGTCCTTGTGTGTCCCCACCATTGGGGCTCTCCACCTTGCAGGGGGTGACCAGAGTTTCTGATTTCGCATCTCTTTTAGGACAGTTGCTGGGGTGGCGTTCAATGGGATGAACTTGATGACGTTGATTTCCCTAGCTTTCAGTGGTTCGCCCATTTGATTTCTTTGCTGGGGCGGACGCCATTCCTGCTGCCTTATGTGTTGAGGTGCCTGAGGTGGCTTTCCTCTGTTCGGCTTTGCATTGTCTTCCTTAGCTGCTTGAATCTTGGCTTTCTTACTTGCTCTGTGCCTCTTCAGGTCTATATGAGTTTTTACTCTCCCTGCTAGCTCCTCTAAGGTGCTTGCTGGTTTCTTGGCCATCTTTTCTGCCAGCGTGGACCCGAAGCGGCCTAGGTTTCTAATGAAGGCTCGTATTATCTCACCCTCAGTGATGTCGCCCTGGATGTCTGCTATGTTTTGGTTAAACCTAGTGTAGTAATTGGCCAAAGACTCATCATTTTCTTGCTTCACATCATCGATGGAGCCTGTTCCTTTGAGGAGCTTCCTTTCTCCTAGATATCTCTAAAGGAATTTCGCCTTTAACTGCTCCCATGAGTGGATGCTCTCTGAAGGGAGGCTAAAGAACCAATGTGAGGCCACCCCTGATAGGGTGTTTGGAAATAGGAGTGCCTTGTATCTTTCAACAATAGTTCTCCCAAATAGGGAGGCTTCATGCTGTTGAATATGTTCCAGAGGGTCTCCCTTGCCATTGTACTTTGCAATCTGGATTGTATGCAGGGAGTCCGGCACCTTGCTCATCTCCAATTCCCTCGTAAAGGGGTAGTTCGTTTTATCACTTAGACAATGTAAGCCGTGTTTCTTTGACTCATTCATTTTTCTTGTTATCATTGCCTCTATCTCTTCTGGAGTGATCAACGCCGGTGTCGGAGTGTAATCTCTTTGATAGCCTCCGTAGTTATAGATTGGGCTTGCCGGGATCCCTTGTCCGTGTTGGTACGGACTGTAGGTGTATCCTTGGTGTCCCTGCTGGGGTGCTTCGTGGAATTCTTGCCTCCTTGGAGGTCTTGCTTGTCTGTCTGCCCCCAGCGGGGTGTAAGTCCTGGCGTTCTGTTGCTGCCTAGGAGGCACAAATTGCTGCCTTCCCTCTGGGGGTGGCTCTTGGTAATTTCTTGTTTGCTCTTCTCGCTGCCCTGCTCGAGGGTGCGAGTGGCGTTCTTCCGTTGGGATTTGCTCCTCTTCTTGAGCTTCTTCTCTTTCCTGTTGGTGTTCCCTTTCCTGCCTATTCCTTAGGGTCTCTCTATAAGCTAGTAGCTCATCCAAGGCGCTCATCAGCCCTGGAGTCACTGTATGTGCTCCCTGTGTATATGCCGGCCTTGTGTATGTTGTGTGGGCGCGGTTTTCATTCCTTTGGGCCGGCATCCCATATGGATATCCTTGTGGTTGCGCCTCATAGTAATATCCCTCAGGAGGTGCCGTGTATTGGGATGGCACTCCCTGTTGCTCCCCCTCTCTCCGTGGCCTCCTTGCCAATGGGGTTGAGGCTGTGGAGGACTCAGCCCCAGCTGGGCGTGAGGGTCCTCCTTCCTGGTTGTTGGGTTGGGGAGCCTGTGGGGTTACTTGAGGCTCTGGGTGCACGGGCTGTTTCCCTGGGTTAGGCTGCCTTGCTGGAGGTATAGGCTGTCTCCCTCGCCTATTGCCCCCAGGTGGGCGGTGATGCCTAGACACCATGCTGTTCGTCATTGCTCTTGTTATTGCCAGGCTTTCTGTTCGAAGCCCACGGACGGCGCCAAGTGTTAGGTTCCAAAGTCTCGGGTCAACAGGCGGTCGACCTAAGGCTTGTCCCTCACTGGAGATGTTGCGGGTTTGGTACTCTCGGGTTGTGTTGTCCTAGCTCGTGTCCTTCCGTCCTTAGCTTCTCTTCTTCTCTCGCCCTGCAAGAGGGGCAATACCAGGCACAGAGGGGGGGTGGTGCCAGATGAACCCTCTCCGATGCCTAAGTCAGTACGGTTTTAGAGAGATAAAGCTAGAGAGATGTCAGAGCTAAATTATGCAACTTGCCAAGATGATCAAATGAATAGTGGAGGTGTTGTATTTATAGGCAACGGTGTCATTAAGGTGGCTTAATGACATCGTTAACCTTTAAACACAATTAAATTATCCTTTAAACACGTAATTAAGACCTTAGGCTACGGAGAAGGTTGGCGGAAATAAACCGAGTATGGGAGTCCAAGAATGGTGCCGGGGCCCTTGGGGGGAAGGAAAATCCGACTCCTAAGGGTAGGGGTTGGGTGAGGCCACCCAACCCCTCCTAGGGGAGATAGGGTTGGCCAACCCTATCTCCCCTAAGGGGAGATCGGGTGGACCAACCCGATCTCCCTTAGGGGAGGTCGGGTGGACCAACCCGATCTCCCTTAGGGGAGGTCGGGTGTGGCCACCCGACCTCACCTAGGTGAGTCTAACTTGGCCGGACGAGTGCTTCGGCCTCGTCCGGACCGTTGGTGTTTTCGCGAGGTGTTCGGGTTGAAGTTTCGATTTACAATCATTAACGGGGTGATCAAAATGAAACGATTCGGGAGTCAACGGGTTCAAATTGGGCGTATATCCATCAGGAGGTAAAGCCAGAGAATCCGACCATCGGGAAGTTTGCCTCCTTCAGGTCCTTCGTTTTCCCCATGGCCTCCAGCGCATCCATGAACAAAATATCGGAGGAGCTCCCTCCATCGATCAGAATCCGCTTCATCTCGTATCCATCCACATCCAAGGTCACGACCAAAGCGTCATCGTGTGGAGTCTCCACGCCCACGAGATCCTCCGACGAAAAGGAGATCACCATCTCTTCCTTCAGGGTTCATGATCGGGACCTCTTACCCAGCACCACTGCAGCGGGAATTCTAGAGGCATAAACCTCCCGGGAGGACGAGGTATCACCTCCCGCGGCAAATCCTCCGTGAATCACATTGATAGTGCCCCGCTTCTCCTTACGGGCACCAGAAGACTCCGGGTCAGACCTCTTCTTCTTTGGGGACCGATCGCGGGATCGGGAACGGGACCGTGATCGGGATCGAGAACGGGATCGACACCGCTTCTCCCCGACAAACTCCTTAAGCTTCCCCTTCTGGATCAGCTTTTCGATCTCCTTCTTCAGCTCCCGACAATGATTGGTGTCATGACCATTTGCGCGATGAAATCGACAGTAGCGATCGGTGTGGGATCCCAAAAATTCTCTTTCCTTCTTCGGAGGGTACCTAGAGATACCTTGTCGTTCCATGACCGTTAACACCTCCGCCATAGAGCTGTTGAGAGGAATGTCATGATCCTCCCGCCTGTCCTTCTTCGAGGAACGCCTATCATCCCTCCGATCAGAGCGGCCTCGACTCCGACTGCTCTCGGATTTATCCTTCGACTAGCGCTCGTCCAAGGGTTTGACCGATTGCTTTCCCTTATTCGACTTCGGGGGCTCAAGCTCTCCAGCGGCTATCTTCGACTCCTGGACATCGATTTGCCGCTTCACCCTTTTTTGCAGTGCCTCCATATTCCACACAGCCTTCTCAGCCACGCTGTGCATCAGGTCGGAACCGTAGGGGGCTGTTAGGTTCCGAATGAAGGTGCGGATGGTTTCAACCTCCGAAATCTCCTCGTCAATCTCCGCCACGCTAGCAGTGTATCGCTGGTAATAGTGCGCCAGCGACTCATCGAGCCTCTGTACCACCTGGGTCAGGGACCTTACACTCTTCAGCTGACGTCTGCGACCCTGGTACTGCTGAATGAACCGGTCGTGCATATCAGCCCAGCAAGTGATGCAGCCTGGGGGCAGACTGAAGAACCAGGTCAGGGCTCTCTCACCAAGTGTGTTCGGGAACAGCGTACACACAATATCTTCATTCGGGGCTCTGCCCAGACACGCCATGAGGTGCTTCTGGACATGACGAACCGGATCTCCCTCACCGTCATACTCCTTAATCGTGGGGATACCCAGCCCTGGCGGGGCGAGGGTGTCTATGAGTCGAGGAACGAAGGGATGGGTGGATCGATCCCTCAACTCCGACACCAGCGGCTTCTGCTCTCCCATGCAGATGTTCACGATCTTCACCACCTGATCGGGGGTGATGGGACCATTAAGGGGAATGGTTCTGTGTTGCACTGGTCCTGGCCCGTCGACCACGAATCTCTCTGGCTGAACGGACTCCCCACTCCTGCCCAGGTTTCGGGGCTGAGCCTCGCGAACATTTTGAGTCTCTGGTGGCGGGTGCGCTTCCTCTTCTAGCGGAGGCATCTCCTCTTGCCTCCTTGCAGCCTCCCTCCGATCTAAGAGGGCCTCCACAGCTGCCAAAAACATTGGCTTGGCCTCCGCCATAGCCTTCGTCAGGTCCGCAGCTGGAGGAGCCACCTGCTCCCTATTCCCCTGGTGTTGAGCAGCAGTATCTTCAGGAGCTTCATTATGCCCCCCTGTCCGAGAGACCTCCGCGGGGAGATTCTGGTCCTCAGCATGCTCTGGTGGTGAATTCAAAGTCGTCGAAGCAGGATGACGGGAACCACCAGATTGTCCTTGTCTTCTTTGCTTGCCAGCCATCATTGAACGAGTAGAAGGCATATCAGCTTTTTGTTACGCTTCCCACAGACGGCGCCAATGTTGGATCACGGTGGAACTCCGGTACGGTCTTTGACGGCGATCCTAGCTCCTTCGCTCCACGTGGTCCTGCAAAGAGGGGATAGACCGGGCGGTGACCCAGAATCCCTCTCCGATGCTTAAATGAGTATCTCGTATGGACTGGCAAGCAGTAATCTCAAAGTGTATATCACAACGTAAATGACCTTAGGTGACCTCTGCCCTTTTATAGGCGGAGAGGTACCTCAGTTACCTGGTGAACCGTTGGGGTGGTTAGCCCGTATCCCGTGTATCTCGTGCACGATCCCGCCTATCTAGGCCAGATCTTTCTTATCTCGGCCACACCCCGCGTATCTCGGCCACGCTCCGCGTATCTCAACTACGCTCCGCGTATCTCGGCCACGCCCCACGTATCTCGGCCTTAACCTCTGATGGCAAGTCCCGACTAATATAGGGGACTCTAGAGTTATCACATTGTGTCACCGCTCGGGGCCCCTCGTCATCGTGACAGGGCCAATCATTCTCAGGGATTCATCATCGGGGCCTACTTAAAGGCATCTCATCGGGAGCATCCAGCTCACCCATCGGGACCGACTCTATCGGGACCTTTCATCATCGGGACTCCCTCTGTCGGGACCCTTCGCCTTGGTCTTCTTGACCTCCATTTAAGGCCCAGTGGACCTATTCGTCGTCTCCTCGCCGTTAAAGGGCCTAACGGCCATAGTGAAACCCATCAGAATGGTTATGATCCCCAGAGGGAATGTTGTTGCTCCTGCGAAGTTCACCAATGGGAAGTTAACGGGCTTGAGATCCCGCTCTATCCTTCCTAATGCTCTAATCAAGTTGATGTGAAGGATGTCTGTGTTGCTGCCCCCGTCCACTAACATTCTTCTCACGTTGTAGTCGCCAATATCCATCGTGATTACCAAAGCATCATCATGTGGATATACCACATATTCTAAGTCTTCATCCGAGAATGTTATCTTCATGTTCTCAACTGGCCTTTGGCGTTTTCCGAACGGTGGCATTTCATTGACTTGGGCCACATATACCTCTCTTGAGTTGGAGGCTTCTCCCCTCGCTGCTAGACCACCATGGATGACGTTGATGGTCAATTTTCTGTTTTGTGGGGGAGGAAAGTCCTCCATTTTTACTTTTCCTTTTCCGGTGTACTTTGGTTGAGGACTCCTATCTCTTTTTCTCTCATCCTTCACAAAGTTTTTCAGCATGCCCTCTTGGATGAGGTTTTCAATGTCACGTTGGAGGTGGGAGTAGTTATCTGTGTGGTGTCCATCGGCATTATGGTATTCGCACCACTGCTCTAAGTTATTTCCCATCTTTTCCCGTCTTTTCTCTGTTGGCGGAGTCCATAGGTTGAGCCTTTTCATCTATTGCAGGATTATTGAGGCTTCCCTTGTCAGAGGGGTAAAGACGATGTTGTGAATGCCTTGAGGTCTTTGTTGCTCAATGACCATTGCTCCTCCCTGAGGCATCCACGCCTGTCTCCTTGGGGCCTGTTGTTGATGTTGTGGTTGTTGAGATTTTCCTTTTGCTGGTTTGTTCTCATTTGCTTGTGCTTCATATCATTTCTTTCAATTTGAGCGTGCGCGCTCCAAATCGATGTATGCTTTTACTCTTTCCGCCATCTCCTCCAGTGAGTTGATTGGCATTACCTCCAAATTGTCCGCCAGAGGTGGCCCCCGACGTCCCAGATTTCTTACGAAGGCCCGAACTATCTCCCCTTCAGATAACACTATTGCTATGTCGGAGATATTCTGGTTGAACCTCGTGTAGTAGCTTTCCAGGCTTTCGTCGTACCCTTGCTTTACGTCATCCAGCGCGGAGTCTCCCTTCATGAGCTGCCTTTCCCCTAAGTACTGCTGGATAAACTTATCCTTCAAGTCTGCCCATGAGGTGATCGATGCATGTGGCAGACTGAAGAACTAGTACGAAGCATTTCCTGCCATAGTTGAGGGTAATAACATTGCATAGTGGTCCTCCACCGCCGTTCTTCCCAAGAGTGATGATTCGTGCTTCTGGTTGTGTTGTATTGGGTCTCCTTTTCCGATATAGTCTGGAATTTGACGTGTCGTGCGTTCGGTGGGACCATTACATTGACCAGCTCCTGAGTGAAAGGGTGTGAGGCCCTGTCTCTTAGTTTGTGCATTACTCTTCTCTTCGAATCCTTGATCTTATTAGCTATTAGCTCCTCGATTTCCTCTTCGTGAGGGCTATTCCTGCTATGTTCTGTTGCCTTGCATTTTGAGGACCGATATTTTGTTGGTTGTTTTGGGGCTCAGCATGTCCTTGGCCGTTTTGAGGTCCAGCATACACTTGGCCATTTTGAGGTCCAGCATACCCTTGGTCATTCTGGGGTCCAGCATATCCTTGACCATTGTCTGCCTGGTAAATGGGGTTCCTTTGTTGGTAATACTCCATTCCCTGGGGTTGCTGGTTCAAGCAGTTAGAGTATGCCTGCCGGTGTCCTCCCATCGACCTTGTAAGTGATGCTTGGTACCTTATTTGTTCCTGCCTTAAGTGTGTCCTTAGACGCTCCCTTCTTTCTAGCATTTCCTCTAATAACGCCATTAATTCAGGAGTGATGTTGTATGTTCTTGCTTGTTGGGGTGGCTGGGGTTGCGGTCGGTTTACCGTTGCTTCCGGGCGGGCATTGGTTGAGGAGTTTTGTTCCTCAGGAGGTGGATGTTCCTTGTTTCTTGCTCCCTCCCGTTCTCTATCTTGGTTGCCTGCTGGCTTACCACCAGAACTTGCCTATTTCTCCTGCAGGTGCTTGGTTGTTTTCTCCCGTGGGTGGCTGCCTGCTCGGCCCCCCAACTTGCCTTCTTGTAGTTGCCATCGATCGCAAGTAGTAGCAACGTGCTTCTTGTTCGAGTCCAGTAGATGACGCCAGTGTTTACACACGAGTCTTCTCTGTGGGCTTCTCATTCTTGATCTTCTCCTTAATGGGCTTCTTCTTCCCGTATTCCCACTCCTTGGGCTCTTTTCTTCTCGGATTCCCTTCTCCTATCCTCGCTTACATGCAATGGGCACCGGGGGGTCCCGGTAAGCCTATTCCGAAGCTTAAGTCAGTGAGAGCTTCTAGAGAGAGGGTGAGCTTAGAGAGAGAATGACTACCTTCTAATGAGAGGATGAGCTCTCTATTTATAGAGTTTCTATTGGACCGCCCCGGTTCCAGTGGTTCTCTGGTCCGGTTGTGGCAGTTTCGTAATATGAGTTGGCCTTGACCGTAAATAAGGTGCCTTTGAACCCGGTTCGACCGTAGGTAAGTTTATCATAGCTAAGTATCGGTATGTGGCCTCTAAAGGCAAGTCCCGGGCGAAATATTGCCTGGGGGTGAGGGTCCGGACGAGGGGGGCTCGTCCGGACGAATGAGGGTATCCCCAAGGTCCTGCTCGGGTTACCCGAGCAAGGGGAACCTTACTCGAGTAACTCGAGCAAGGAGTCCCTTTTTCGGGTTACCCGAGCAAGGGGTCCCTTGCTTGGGTTCCCCGGGTGGGCTTTCCACTCGGGGTCTTCCCGAGTGGATTTCGCCACTCGGGGTGCTTTCCGGGCCTACGCGATGGGCCTCGGGTATCCGTGTTCTAAGTTTCGAATTATATTCGGTTATGGCCCATTTGTCGGGTCTAATTAGTGATAGCTTGGGCGTATATCCAACACTGTGTAGGTAATTTTAAAGTTTGAAAACATTTGGATTTTAAAATTTGACCATCCTATTTTAAATTTGACACAGTTCGGTCTAGTTTTAAGGGTCCGGGATCAGTAAAAAATCCGGTTCGGTTCAGTCGGTTCGACCCATTTTAGTTGCCCTGGTCTGATCCGACCCGAATGGTTTGGACTGATTGAGAAAACCCGGTTTGGTTGACCCGCACCGGTTTTGGACCCGTGAACCCGACCCGTTGGTCTTTCGGGTTGGTTGACCAAACCCGGTTGTGCAAAATTGGACCGGCCCATTACCCTATAGGGTTCGGCCGAAATTGTTACTTGTGGGCTAAGTAGGGTTTTAAAGTCCACTAAAAACTTAACTTAGCCTCCAAGTAATAATAACTATAGATATAGTTTCCCTTTTTAGAAATACACACACACACACACACACACACACACACACACACATACACACACACACACACACACACACACACACACACACTCACACACACACACACGCACACACACATATATATATATATCGGCACAAATATATACATTTACTGTCAAGATTCTATATCTAGAGATATAAATCAATCAACAATATATATACATATATATTTGGTACTATATGTTAAGTCTGCTTCCACTTGGGTAGCATCGGGCTTCTTTTCCACGAGCGGGCTCAGGATGTTTATACAGGAACGGGTACGCCGCGATCCCTGAAACACGACCCTCAAACTTCGTCTTCAACTTCTTGGCTTTGACCTCTCGAAATCCGGATCTTGCACAAGGGGCAGTAACCAGCGTGGGAGAGGGGGGGGGGATGCTGGTTGGGCCCTCTCCGACGCTCAAGTCAAAATCTTCTAGAGAGAGAAAGATTTTTAGAGAGAAGTCAGAGCATGCAATGCCAGAAAAATTGAGAGAGTCCCCTAAAATGGGAGACCTAGGCCCCTATTTACAGGGAACCTAAGGATCATGCCCAGTTTTGAACGGCTTGATGTCGGTATGAAGGAAAATGTATACCGTCATCAAGATGGACTATGCGTGCACCGACTTCTCGCACTTGGCAAAATAATCGGGATGAGCGCGCGGAGAACATCAGTAATCCGGACAGGGTTCGGATTGCCTTAAGGCAATCCGAGCCTCCGGATCGCCTTAGGGCAATCCGGAAGTCCTCAGGATCTTCTTAGGGCAATCCGGAAGTCCTCCGGTCCGGGTACTGCGTGTAGTCCGGACCGTTTTAGACTTGGGTGTCCGCGGAAGAGTTCTTTTACGGGTTTTGGAGTATTTTGCGAGGCCCGAAATGTAAATACGAACCCGAATTGGACAGATATCTAACACTTGCCCCCAAGTCAAGTAGCGGTCAAAACCCATACTTGACTCTTTTTAAGATAAGGTATTCGTCCAATTTAGGTTCGGTACTGACCTCAAGGGTGGGCTTTTTGTCAATTCGAGTATTGGGATCATAAATTTGACCAACTTCAATTTTCCGCCGTACGTACGTAATCTGTTTATAGGGTTAGCGTAGCGAATAATATATGTATAACAACATGCAATTATATTTGCAATACTATGTAATGAGCGGAATAAAGATTTATACAACGTGATAATATCATGGTACATGATATAAGCATATAATACGTTGCCAACATGTAGATGACGACATAGTAAACGGATGACGTAATCATGCAATAAGCAAAACACTTAGAATAATATGAAATTGGAGAGCATGTACGTAATCATGAAGCATGATGCAAACATGTAGTATGATGTAAGCACGGAAAATGATGCAAACATTCAATTCATACTTAGATTATAAAAATAATCAGATACCAACAATGAGTTAGCATCATGTACGTATAAAAGTGATAAAATGCATAATAATCTACGAAGCACGTTATGCAAAATTAGGGAGCATGTATGTAAAACAAGCATAGAAAAGATGTAAGTATGCTTATACATGATACTAAGGACTTGTGCGAAAATAGATATTAGTTTAGTCCTTAGCACATGGTGTAGGCACTATTAATGAGAATTAGGAGAGAGAATACTCATTATCTTACATCCTTTATAGATAAATCCCCAAGAAGCTCTCCATTCTTGATGAAGAAGGGATTCATGGGGGTGTGAATTTGGAGTAGTCACATCATTTGACATTGATCAAGATCGAATCCGGGAAAGGAAGGGACCAAGGCGGCGCGTGAGGAAAGGGGGGACGGCGCGTGAGAGTGCAGCGGCGGCGCGTGAGGTTGCAACGGCTGCGCGTGGGTTTTCGGGTGAGGGCGAGTAGCAATTCGAACTTGCTTCGTGTCGGTGAGTCCAATTTTGTACATGGCTGGACCTTTCGTGACTTTATTTGGCCTTGATTTGGTCTTGAATTCACCATGTACCTAATTATCTTACCATGCATATAAGGTGTTTGATAAAATGCATTAGAATACTTAGCCCCAAATCGGCCAAATTTTTTCTAAGTGCTGAAAATTTTAGAAAAGTGCAAATGAATCGTTATACTTCCCTTATGCATGGTGTTTATTGCCGACATGTTGTTCCATGCCTTAGCCGTTGTTTTAGTATGCTCGATATTTATGATCGGTAGTTGTACGTACGTGGCCGTCAATGGTTGTATGTTGGTAATGGTAGCTTAGGCGATAGCATCATGTATAGATTGTCGGTCATTGTCTGCAAACATGCTAAAACACTTAGAAAATATTTTAAAAATATCTAATGCTTGTTACCATAGATTTCTTCGTATGAGCTTTCCGAGGAGGAAGTGCAAAATTTGAACTCCAAGGTTGCTGATATTGATACGCGCATTACTACTCGTCGCGTCCATGTTGAACAACTTGAGGCTGAGATCGCTGCTATCAAGCAGCAAATTTCGGAGAACAACAGTTATCATATGTCGCGCTTGCTTCTGTTCGTGATGAGGCACATAGAGCGGGTGTTGAGAAGGGACTCACTGAATATCCTAGTACCCCTGCCTATTCTGCTGCCGTCCTTGCTGCTGCTAAGGCGGATCTTGCACCTTTGGTTGATGAGTTTGCCAAATATTATATTGGCAGAGTACACGCACTTGCCCACGGATTCCCGTTCGACAAGTTAGGTCCTTATTCTTCTTTTGCGGTTAACCATGTTGCGGATTTGCAACGTAAGGCAGCTGAAGCGGCTTCTATTGCTTTGACCTTTGGATATGATAATGCTGATGTTGAACTTGGTGTTGATTTTCTGGACATGCTTTCTTAGTCCTTTGGAGATGATGATATGTTTAGGCTTTTGTCCAAACCTTTACTTGTGTGTTTGCTTGTATGGTACTTCGTCCTTTGGACCTGTTTTTCAATAATAATAATCATGTGATAACTTGTTAGTAATATTTCATACCTTGAGTTATTTATGTTGTCCGTATGCTTTGGACTTGGAAGATAGGATAGATATCCTTAGATGATGAACATGATGTCCGTAGTTGCGACTGTATGTCGCGCATTATTGAGTGTTATGAGCGCCCCTCTTGGTTAGATTCCAAGGCATGGCAAGATGAGTACACTAGCGTTGTAAGTATTAATGTACTCAGCGCGGGCACTTGGCACTCGGCACTGGCACTTGACATGTAGCAGTGTCGTCTTGACAAAGCAAGACTTAAGTTTATACCGTCTCTTAGTTCCACTCAAAGGCGACGTTGTTGCAAGATATTTCTTGCTTATTTTGCAGTTTTTTCGTTTAATGCTAAAGAGCAAGATAACGTTATACAAGACTCGACTTGTAAGTTTGATGAGTTTTGTATAAGGTTTGCTTTAAAAAGCGTATAACATGAAGCTATCATTTCTCAGGCCTAAGTCTTCATGGTGTATATACCTTTAAGAGAGTATGCATACTTTTAGTGTGTGGGGTTGTCGTCTATTAAGAGGATTTCCGCCACGATGGGGTGATCAATCCCATAATGCATTTGCCGCATCCTGTTTTTATTCAGGGAATGGCTAACATGAGGATTTGCCCGGAGGATTTCACAACATGTCATTTTTTAGAAGTAAACATGGGGTTTACCCTCTTGAATATGTTACTTTTGATAGATGTGAACATGGGTATTGTCCTTACGAGGAGGATATTGCACCATGTCAGTTTTTAGAATAGGTTTTGGTTTTCTTCCAAGGAATTGCATGTTGTTTTGTTTCTTGATGTTAATCCATAGTAGAATGCATAATGTAGAGATGTACCTACGAAAGTAGATTAACCATCATTAGATACTTGCTGTGTTTACAATAGTTTGCAGGAAGGCGTCTATTGACTGCTTCTTCCGAAATACTTCTAATTACAAAAGCATGATCTGCACTTATATTCCTAAAGGTGCACTAAAAAAGATAGATTAGAAGTGGAAAGTCTATGTCCCTCAAATATATCTTGGCGGCTGACGGGTACTGTTGTTTGCAACATAGCTTCCCAAAGCTCCATGTGCAATGAATTCTTCGATCTCCATCCTCAGAGTCAAACAGTCACTGGTATTGTGCCCCCAAGTTTGGTGATATCGGCACCAATCTTCAATATCCTTGCCTAAGAAGGCGGTCTCCGGCTCAAGTGGTCTTGGAAGCTTGTTTTCCAGAAGCTTGATGTATATCTCTTCCACCTCCGTGTTTAAGGGAGTAAAGATGTTAGCGTACTCCATACTTGAGCCTTCTGATTTCCTTGAAGTTTGAGCTTCCATACTTGCGCTGAGAGGTGTGTCCCATCTCAATTCATGTTCACAAGAGATCGCAGTCTCCATCTTGTCTTTTAGGCATGCTATCGTCTTAGTTGTACGCCATCCAAATACCCTTTCGAATAGCAAAAATGTTGGCGCATTCATGTTTAGGTAAAATGCGTTGATGGCGTCCTTCTTGATTGCTCTTAATGCAATTGCATTTCGAGCGAACCTCCGGAAGTAGGTCATGATGGATTCTCCTTCTTCTTGTTTGACATCTAGCACACTCCGCTTAGGCGAACAAAGTATCCTGTCCAGCTCAGACCTTGGCGATAACTTTTCCTTCTTCCTCTTGTCATCATCATTTGAGGCGAACAGCTTTCTCTTTGCACCAACTCCTACCATGGAAATTGACACTTGTTTCATTTTCCTAAGCGCATTGACGTAGCACTTTCGTGCGGCTGTCTGATCACCTAGCACCTCTCCGATCCCATGAGGAGTTAGGAACTTCATTTTCTTATGAGTTGTAGATGGCACAATGTCATGTGGGTTGATTGTTGTTCTTCCTAAGATGCCGTTATATGCCCCCAGGTTATTTACCACTACAAATGTGACGTCTGTATGCAGTGCCTTCCATCCTTCTCCAAGGATCACTGGAAGTGTGATCATGCCCAATGGGTAGGTTGCCGCTCCTGCGAAACTAACCAGCGGAAATATGCTTGGCGAGAGATCGGCTTTCGTTTTTCCCATCTTCTTGAGCACTTCTATATGCACTAAATCCGCAGCACTCCCACCATCTACCAGAATCCTTTGCACGTCATATCCATTGATGTCCATTGTTTTGACCAAAGCATCATCGTGGGGATACACTATGTGTTTCTTGTCGGCATTTGAGAACGGGATGACTACGTCTTCCTTCTCTGGTTGACGCCTCTTCCCGTACTTGGGTAGAACTTGTAGTTGCGAGGCATAGACATCTCGTGCATTAAAAATGCTACCTCCTGCCGCTGGCCCACCATGGATTACGTTGATGACACCACGCTTTGGCGGTGGTGGGTTCTCATTCACTTTCTCCTTTCCCTTGTTCCCCTTTCCGGATGGCTCTGCATGGTTCTTCTTTTGGCGCTTGCCGCCTTGATCCACATACTGCTTGAGCTCTCCTTTAAGGATGAAGTTATTTATACGAAATCGTAAGCTGACACAGCTGTTCGTTTCATGGCCGTAGACTTCATGGTTTTCACACCATTTATCTTCTTGCTTTCCCAGTGGCCCTTTTCGGAAGTTTGCTGGCTTCCTCCACATGTTATCTTCCTTCATCTTCTTTAAGATTACGGAAAGTGGTGCATTCAAAGGAACGCATTCTGCCAAGTTCACTTCTTTTGGTCTTTGGAATTCTGGCTGATATGGCCTCTTATGGGGCTAGAATTGCCTTGCTTGTTGCGGGCCTTGTTGAGGTTTTGCTTGCTTCTCCTTAGCGCGAGCTGCACTAACTTTCGCCTTATGATGTTCTCTGAATCTTTCCAGATCCACGAATTCTTTTACCCTTGCCGCCAATTCTTCAAGTGTCTCAGCTGGGCGCTTTGACATCTTTTCAGCCAGGGCATATCCTCTTCGGCCTAAATTTGCAATGAAGGCGCGCACGATTTCTCCTTCGGTGATGTTTCCCTGATTGTCTGAGATGTTTTGGTTGAAACGGATGTAATAATCTGCTAACAACTCATCGTTTTGCTGTGTCACCTCATTCAACGCATTTGGCCCTTTAAGGAGTGTGCCCTCTCCCATGTATCTTTGAATGAACTTTGCCTTTAGGTATGCCCATGACGTAACGCTTCCACATGGTAGCGAAAAGAACCAATGTGCGGCAGTTTCAACGAGAGTATTAGCAAATGTCATGGCAACATGATGCGGGTTGTCAGTTCGTCCCAGCAGAGAAGCTCCATGTTGTTGCACATGCTCGATTGGATCTCCTTTTCCTCTATATTTTTCTCCACCGATTATGTACAGAGCATTTGGAACGTGACTGTGTACTAGTTCATCAGAGAATGGATGTGATGCATTCTCTTCAAGGGCATGCATTCCCTTCATCTTCGAATGCTTCATCTTTCTCTCAATCATTTCTTCTAAAGCCTTAGCCGTAAGTCCCGTGATTGGGATGTCATTGTCGTATGCGGGCTTCCTCCACCCATCGTTGCATGTGTCAGCATGGCTTGCTGTCTTAAAGCTATCCTCCTTGTGTAGGCGTTGTGAATTGCTCACAGGAGGTTGCTTCCATCTTACTCCTTGTTGTTTCTTCATGCCAACACTTGGGGTACATGAACGTGCTGGCTCCTGCCTGGCCTGTCGGTAGGTATATTCAGATTCTCCTACTCCCTCTGGATGTTGCGGCTTTTGCTGGTTGGCATCATGTGACGCCTCCCTAGCTGGTGCAGCTTGTTCGTTAGCATGCGGGGGTGGTGGCGGAGGTGCAGCATATCCTTGACTCCTTAAAATCTCCCTGAGAGCAAGGAGTTCTTCAAGTGCCGCCATCATTGCCGGTGTGACTGGAGGCATGTTGGTTGCATTCCTTGGTTGTTGCTGTGCTTCTTCAGCTGGCATCCCCGATGGGAATTCCTGATTCATCCTCGTCCTTTGTTCTTGCGCAGGCGCATTGTTTTGATCTTCCGGCCCGTATTGTGCAGGAGGCGCATTTGTGGATGGCATGGATGAATCCGTAGATTCTGCATCCGGGATATGAGAAGGTCCTGGTTGGCTTCTCGTTGGTTTCACCTTGCTTGCACCCGCCTTCTTTGGTCGTCTTCCTGTCATGGCTTGTAGTATAGCACGGCTTTTTGTTCGAATCACTCAGACGGCGCCAAATGTTAAGTCTGCTTCCACTTGGGTAGCTTCGGGCTTCTTTTCCACCAACAGGCTCAGGATGTGTATACGGGAACGGGTACGCCGCGATCCCTGAAACACGACCCTCGAACTTCGTCTTCAACTTCTTGGCTTTGATCTCTCGAAATCCAGATCCTGCACAAGGGGCGGTAACCAGCGTGGGAGAGGGGGGATGCTGGTTGGGCCCTCTCCGACGCTCAAGTCAAAATCTTCTAGAGAGAGAAAGCTTTTTAGAGAGAATTCAGAGCACGTAATGCCAGAAAAAATGAGGGAGTCCCCTAAAATGGGAGACCTAGGCCCCTATTTATAGGGAACCTAAGGATCATGCCCAGTTTTGAACGGCTTGATGTCGGTATGAAGGAAAACGTATACCGTCATCAAGGTGGACTATGCGTGCACCGACTTCTCGCACTTGGCAAAATAATCGGGATGAGCGCGCGGAGATTATCGGTAATCCGGACCTACCCGGATTGCCTTAAGGCAATCCGGAAGTCCTCCGGTCCGGGTACTGCGCGTATTCCAGACCGTTTTAGACTTGGGTGTGTGCGGAAGAGCTCTTTTACGGTTTTGGAGTATTTTGCGTGGCCCGAAATGTAAATACGAACCCGAATTGGATAGATATCTAACACTATATATATATATATATTCTCTCAATCTTTAGGTAACTAATATCTATCAATATTGACAATATTATCTATATTGTGCAAAATATATTGATAGTTTCTATCCACAATTATCTTGTGAAACTAACCCTAATTTTGACCAATTACATTTAATATTGTTACCAAATATTTTAATTAAAAAATAGTAACAACATATATTTCGGCCGAAACTTACATTACTTGGGATCTAAAAAATAAAAAAATAAAAAAAAAATTAATTTGTAATTCCGATAGGGTTCGGCCGAAACTAACATGTAATTAGGGTTAGTGGTCAAATTTTAAGATAAAAAATTATCAAGATCAAGAATCCAAATTTTAATTTTGATAAAAGTTATGGTTTTCTTGAAGATCATGAACATCAAATTCTATAATGAACATATGAAATTTCGGCACCATGATTTAAGAAATTCAAAAATTTTAAAACTCAAATTTAAAACTTTCGGCCGGATCTATTAAATCCAAGAACACCAATTTATCAAAATTTACGAACTCCTTACACGGGCTCTGATACCACTGTTGGATTACGGGGTTAAATACTACGGGAACAAAACCCTAGATACGTGCATGGTAACTAATACGTGTTGGGACCTCGACTGGACAGGGAGTCGGGTCCTGGTGAATGCGCTTTGGGTCGTCGAGGTGGCGGGTCTTCGCATGTGCCGGGATACGTGCGTCTTCGGATACCTGCACGAGGGGCAGTATCGCACACCACGCAGGGGGGTGGAGTGCGATGAGCCCTCTCTGAAGCTTAAATTAGAATTGTAGAGAGAGGTCAGAGCTTCAGCGTCAACTTAGTTGTGAAGTGAATGATTAAGGCCCCTATTTATAGGAATCCTTGAAATCATACCGGGTTTTGAACGGTCCAACGTCGGTTTAATTGTGAAAAAGTGAAAACGGACGTGGACGAGCAAGAAGTTGACGTCGGAGAGTCCGACACGTGCGGTACGCGCGTATGTAGGAGTCACGCGCATTTCTAGATGTAATCAGGATTGTTTAGCAATCCGGATGAGTCCTACGCTCGATGTACGCGTGCGCATACCCCGGGCCGTTTTAGACTTGTGGGTGATTATTTTAAGACCATTTAGTGGGCTTGACGTGTATGCGAAGTCCGAATAATTATAAAACGAAATCGAATCAGACTTATACCCATCATTTGTCACCGAGTCAAGTAATGGCGTGACCCTTGCGTGACTCTATTTTCGATAGAGTATACGTTTGATTTAAGTTCGGGTGTTACCTTGGAGTGGACTTACTGTCCGTTGACGAGTGGGCCTAAATGTCGCGTGTCCCGCCTTTCGTTCAATAAGGGTGACTATAGATGTTGGCATGGTTAGCACAGCAAGTGTATGTATATGACATGTATATATGTAATGATGTAGGACTATGTATGAAATAGTGACGTGAACACTAACGTGTGTACGACCATAGTATATGCATGCACGTGGATAGACGCGTGACATGCAATGTCATGATAATATAAATGTCGATATGATCATTTATATGTATATAATGACGGGGACATAAGTATATGCATGCCGGGATCATGATAATAGATTAGTGACATGTTTATGTAAACGGGAAAACGTGTAAGCATGCATGTGTACGCATGGGTATTTAAGCGTATGTATGTGTTAATAACTCATAAAAAAGAGTTAGAAAAAATATGGAGGAGATAGGGAATTACCCACTTGTATATATAAAAAGGGAGAGTGTGAAAATTTCTCTTCACTTTACCTCCACATTCCAAAATTGTCTTCTCCCTTTTCTTGAGTAAGTGACTTAGCACCCAAGCCACTCGTGGTTTTATCCCATCTCTGAACTGAGCATCTTAGGTTTTCACCTTATGCGTCAGTTGTTACTTTTACAAGGTCGTGGTGGCTCTGAAGCTTACTTCGTATCATTGTAAATGTTATATAAGTTATTTGCGAAGGAACGCTAACGAAAAAATTCAGCACTTCATTATCCAAACACTTCATCATTAAATTCGTATTTTGAAATGATGTGTTCCGTCTTTCGAGGTCCACTTGGGCGAGGCGTAATTTACTCTATATTTAACCATTGGTTAAATCGTTTTATTTCTGAATTTAATTTTTATTTAATCCATTCGGTTTCAGACATGATCATCGTTACAATTTATTTCATTCAATGGAGTATTAATAATAAAATAAGATTTATAACTGGTTCGTTCCTAGAATAACGCAATCAATGGATTCTAGGCATCTTGAGAAATAAGGGCAACATACTCAAACAACACTCTTCTGGCTTCACCAGTCCTTCCTCCGCCGAAGCGGAGTCTAATGGAACACCAAAGTTGAAGAGCACTTAAGTTGATTTTGAAGTCCTCTGCAACCTCTCTATCCAAGGTTGCCAGTATCACCTTGCAAGCCTCTGATCTTCAAGGCTTCTCACCTTATTCGTGTATGTAAGGACGCCTTGTTCATTCACCCATGTTCTGCCCTTATTCACATCAATACACTTGTGTATATTTTCAGCGAAAATGAGGTTTCTCACATATTCACTCCATGCATCCCAATCCATGCCATCCAGATTGCGAGGCTCGTAAAAGCGAACCGACCCAGCCATGAAAACTAACACTTTGATAGTCACGCATAATCAGGGAGACAATATCATTTTGAGAAAGAATTGCATACATCAAATATCTATTAAGATGGAATCTGACAAATAATGATTCCTCAGTCATCTAAACCAACCGACCACCAGTAAACCAATGGAAGATGGCTGTGAAAGAGTTCACATTACCTTCGTCTTATATCCAATAGATCAGTCTTTTAAAACGGTTTTAATCGGATATTACCGGAATGGGAATTTTAAAACAATCATACCCGATCTTGGCTTTCCCAAGGCACTTTTATTTTGGAAAAATATTCCGATGAATTTTCTCATGCATATATAATTCAACCATCCATGTAAATTATCATACTCCAGTAACATTCATCATGCAAACCACACCCATGCTTACGCGTCATGCGTCTAATGTTCCGAGGAACTCATGCTTGCATATGTTGGATCACGGTCGAAGCTCCGTTACGTTCTTGACGGAAACTCGAACTCCTGGGCTCCGCGTAATCCTGCAAAAGGGGATGACCTGGGTGGTGACCCAGAATCCCTCTCCGATGCTTAAATGATAGCTTAAACGGTGTGGTGGATAGCAAAAAGTCTAAGTTCGTATTAGAGAATGTGTGTTTTCTGAGGTAACTTCCTCCTTTATATAGGAGGGGAAGTTACCTCAGTTACCTGTAACCGCGCCTGGCAGTTTTACCCACGTTCCGTATATCTCGCTCGGGATTCCGTGTATCTCGCCCCACGCTCCGCGTATCGCGCCCACGCTCCGCGTATCTCGGGCAAGCCCTGCGTATCTCGGGGGAGTTTATCCATATCTCAACCGTTTCCCCACTACTCTATCTAGTAGGCGGATTTCTTGGTCTTATCCTCTGATCACAAGTCCCGATCCCTATCGGGGACTCCAGAGTTATCTCATTCTAAGTCACCACCCAGGACCCCTCGTCCCACGGAACAGGGTCAGCTTTCTCGGGGCTTTATTATCGGGGCCTTCTCAAAAGCATATCGGGGCCTACTCAGAGGCTTCTCGTCGGGAGCATTCAGCTCATATATCGGGACCGATCACGTCGGGACCCTTCATACTGGGCTTCTGGAGCTTCCAGGTCTTTCACATGGCCCACTGGGCTTACCCGCCGTTTATTGGCTGTTAACGAGGCTAACGATATCATCGGAACCCATCATTTGCCCCCAAGACATGGGGGACTTGCAGTCTGTCGTGTCTTCTAATTCCAGACCTCCCGACCTCATCGTCGAAGGCTTTCATCTTCAGACCTCCCGATATTACCATCGGAGGCCTTTACCTTGGGTACAACTCTTGAATTACAGAGTTTCTCACTCACAATTCCTCGAGACTCCAAGGACAGTTGCCAAATCCGAGGAGACTCCTCGGTTACTCCACCATTAAATGCTAGGGATAATGAAACGACGCCTAAGGAGGCGTGACTGTTACTTTCTGAAAAATCAATATTACGTCACTAACGTCTCTTCCGTACTGTCCCCTATAATCTCGGCGATCCAAATTGAGTCGTTTCATCTTCAACGGTCCAGATTTGAATCTGTCCAGCTGTCTTTCACCTATAAAAGCCAAAACCCTGGCACTATTCACTCCTTCCTTGTCGTTCTGATTTCTGCGAACTCTGCCATTGTTAAGCCTCGAAGCTTTTCTCTCCAGTCTCACTTGATTCTCCGGTAATCCAAGGCCTCCAGCCGTCAAGATCTTTCTTCGTCTTCTCCGATCCATCATTCGCTATGCCTGGTAAGACTTTCCTTCTTTGCGTCTACGATTCACTGAATTTGTCTTCCTTTCCTTTCCTGAGTTTTCCCGTTATGGCCGTTTTTAGACGAGGCCAGTTCCGGAGGAAGGAACCTCTTTACTTTCGAACTTGCTGCTAACAAAATCTCTGAGACCCTCTATGAAGCTGCTCTCCGGGAAGGCTGCATCACTTCGGCCTGGGAACCCCGCTTTCCCTATGATTCCCAGCCAACCACCAGGAGGAAGCATATAGTCACCCGTCCTCGTGAAGGAGAGGTGTTCGTCTCCGTAGGACAAATAAGCGCCGGGATCCGATTCCCTTTCTGCGGGAATCTGGTTGAGATGTGCAACTTCTATCAAACGCATCCAACCACCTTCTCTCCACACGCTATCCGCGTGTGGAATGCCTTCCAGGTCCTGTGCCTCCGCCAGCAATGGACGTACAGCTTGCTGCACTTCCGTACCTTCTACGGGATGAAGTGTAACAAGGCTGGAGTCTGCTCCTTTACCCCCCGACTCCCCAAATGGACCAGGGAGCAACTTTCTCGATTCGGCTGGGATGGCGAGACCTGGAAGTTTAACAAGGATCGGGGACTCATTCGTGACTCAGGGTCCGACAACAGTTGATGGAAGAAGTACTACTTCTTCGTTCAGAACAGCTCTATCCCATGGCCCCGATGGGAGGTTGTGGCGGACCCTGCCCCCAAGTTTGAAGTCTACACCGAGGATGACTTCAATACCCTTCAACTAGTCCAGCTTTATCGTTGGGGGGACTCCTTCGCTCCCCTTGACGCCAACAAGCTCGTGGAGGGGGACCTGATCTAGATCGGGGTCCAACTCCTTGATTCCATTTCTGACAACTTGGTTCTTTGGGTAACACTTCTAACTGCCTTTTACTTTCATTTTTGCAGCCAAGAAGGCATCTCTGCTGACCCATCTCGTGTTGAAGCAGGGGGAGACCGACGCTGTCCAGGGCTCCAAGCGAAAGCGGAAGTCTTTGAAGAGGGGAGCCTCTTCTTCTACAGCTCCTCCGACTGAGGAGCAAGTCACGTTAGCCAAGCGGGCCAGAAGAGAGGAGGTGGACAGAGCCTTCGGTGTCACCACTGCCGAGGAAGGTAAGCGCGTTCGCCAAGCTATTAAGAAATATAGAAGGTTGGTTCCCAAGGAGTTTATCCCCGCTGACCGGGAGTCGCGGGTCCGAGAAATCAA
The DNA here is from genome assembly GCA_036873135.1 of Clarkia xantiana subsp. parviflora. Classification (NCBI taxonomy): domain Eukaryota; kingdom Viridiplantae; phylum Streptophyta; class Magnoliopsida; order Myrtales; family Onagraceae; genus Clarkia; species Clarkia xantiana. The sequence goes on from JAPTYO010000001.1 coordinate 19,858,628, forward strand.
ATATATACTTCGAGGGGAAACCCCCTGCGTCGGGATACTACAACTTCTTTGGAAAGGACCAACATGTCCCGCGCGGTATCATCTGGTGCCCGAATAATACACTTCCTGATTTTATTCGTCCCGCAACCGCAGGTCCATCGGAGGCTCTTACTCCGACGAAGGCTGCAACTCCAGCGAGGGCTGCGACTCCACAGGAGCCGATGACTGAGGATGCCCCGACGGAAGCTCAGTTCCGTCAGGTGAACAACTTGGAGGCTTCCCCCTCCTCCGAGGAGCCGACTGAAGGCCTGATCCCCCGCCAAAGGCCTGGGCGGAGCATCCTGAGGCCAACTGTGGAGGACGTGTCTCGGAGTCCTCCCCTGGATCTGCGCTCTCCAACTCCGGAGCCTCCGACCGAGGTTCCTCCAACCGAGGCTTCCAAGGTCATCCCCCCTCTCCCCGTGGATGGGAACCTTTACAAGGTTTACACTCCCGATCAAGAGATAGTTCCCTGGAGCCCGATCGAGTCTCTTCAAGGGGTCCCACTCCATCGGGGAGACCTTCAGCCAGAATTGGCCCTGCATCTGCTGGCAGGGTCAATTCCACCAGCCTTGAGACGCCCGATCTCCTTGGCACGGGAAGATATCGAGGAGGATCTTCGCGACATGGCTATCCATCGGATGGAGGTAAAACTTTACTCTCGCTTTTGTTCTTGCCTTCGTTGTTCTTGCCTTTAAATATCGGACCTTACTCTCTTTTCCTTCTGCCTTAGGAAACTGCGAACCATTAGCGCTGCTTTGGTTACATCCTTGCTCTGAAGGGTGCTTTGGAGGAGGAGCAGGCCAGGTCGGACCCCAAAGCCTTGGCCAAGCTCCAGGAGGACCTTGCCGATGCTGTGGCGGCAAGGGAGAAGATAGCCAAGGAGCAGTCCCTCCTTGGCCAGAAGGCTATGGACTTGCAAAAGCAGGTCCATGATCATGAAGCCGTGCTGCGTCGGGAGCGAAGGATGCTCAAGGAGGAACAGCAGTGGCACGAGGCGGAGAGGAGGCAATTCGCCCTCGAGAAGAGCATTCTCGAGGAAGCTAAGGCGGGACTCGAGGCCGAGAAGGCTGGATTTCCTGCCAGGCTGGCTGAGGCAAAGGCTCAGGGCCGCGAGGAGGGTCGCCAGGAGGGTCGCGAGGAGTATCGGAACACTGATGATTTCAAGGCGGATGCCGTGGGGTTCTGCAAGACCGAGGTGGAGAACGTTTTGCTCAATGCGGTCGAGGAGCTTTACACGGTATACGAGGATGCCATTGACTTCAAGAAGTCCGAGACCCTCGCCCCCTTCGCGGAGAGATACTTCAGCCTCCCCGCGGAGAGTGATGAGGCCGATGCCCCCGAAGGTGCTGCGGACCTGACTCCACAAACTGCGAAGCCTTCTGCCCAGGACCCCGCGAATCCTGCTCCCTCCAAAGCTGTTGAGGACTCAACTTCCAACAAGGACCAAGCTTAATACTTTATTCTTCAAGTCCTTGTAATTTCCTCTTTGTTTCCTCCTTGTATCGGAACCTTTAGGCCCTCGAGCCCTTATAAAAAATTCCCTTCATCTATTTTGGTCTCAACCATTATTGCACTACTTAAAGCGACTTGACTCGTTACTCAAAACGTTCCGATACATCACTTAAGATGACTTTATACATCCTTCCGATGCTTCACTCGGGACTTCACCACTTAAGGTTTCTCATCCATGCCGTTCAAGGCAATTTCACACATCACTTAAGATGATTTTTTCGCACCCTTTAAGGCTTTTTATCGCGTCATTCTAGACGACTTAATCATACCCCTTAAGGCTTTTATCGCGTCATTCCAGACGACTTAATCATACCCCTTAAGGCATTTTGCTGCATCATAAAGACGACTTACGCGGACCCCTTAGGGCTTTTATTCATACCTAGGCTTTTTGGTTGCATCATAAAGACGACTTACTCATACCTCGTAAGGCTTTTGTTCGTACCTCGAAAGGCTTTTTATCGCGCCATAAAGGCGACTTACTCATACCTCGTAAGGCTTTTGTTCGTACCTCGAAAGGCTTTTTATCGCGCCATAAAGGCGACTTGATCGTACTTCGTAAGGCTTTTGTCGTGTCCTTCAGGACGTCTTACTCGTACCTCGGAAGGCTTTTAATCGTACCTCGGAAGGCTTTTGTCGTGTCCTTTAGGACGACTTACTAACAGTTAGAATAAATCTAAAAGCAATTTGATCGGAAGCAACTTCTTTTATTCATTAATAACTCAAAGCTTTGCTTACATCGGATCGATAGATAACTTGCGCCATTCGCGGCGACTTAACATCGTGCACCTCTTAAGGCGACTTAGGATCAGACATGATACTTCTTCAAGTGTGTGCCACTGAAAGAATGTTTCAACGTCTTGCCATCAAGGTCTTCTAACTTTTACGCATTCGGGGCTGGCATCCCTACGATCTTGTAAGGTCCCTCCCATTTCGATGACAGCTTGTTGATCCGATCTTGATGGACGAACTCATTCCTCCGCCAGACAAGTTCTTCAACGAAGAATTGTCGGGACTTGACCCGCCGATTATAGTACCTGGCTGTTGCCAGACGCATCCGGGCCTGAACTTCATCAGCCTTCCACCTTTTCTCTTCGAGCAAGTCCAAGTCTAGACGTCTCATTTCTTCGTTCGTCAGAGGCTCATAATACCTCCTGCGATGGGACGCCACCGCTATATCCACGGGAGCCACTGCCTCCGTGCCATAAACGAGGCCAAACGGAGTCTCCCCCGTCGATTGCTTGGGTGTTGTTCTAACAGCCCACAGCACGTTTTCAAGCTCATCTAGCCAATGACCCTGTAAGGCGTAGACCCTCTTCTTCAAGCCATCCATTACGATCTTGTTGGCTGATTCGACCTGCTCGTTTGTTTGAGCGTGGTGGACCGAGGCTGTCCGATGCTCGATGTTCAATTCCTCTAGATACTCCTTCAACTGAGCCCCATTGAACGGAGGGCCATTATCGCTGATCAACACTCGAGGAACCCCATACCGGGATACGATTTGAGTCTGGAGGAACTTGAGGATCTGCTGTCCCGTCGTCTTGGCCAACGCCTTAGCCTCTATCCACTTCGAAAAGTAATCAATGGCAACAAGTAAGTACTTGCACTGACCTTTTGCTTGTGGAAGGGGTCCCACCAAGTCAATGCCCCACTGCGCGAAGGGCCAAGCACTCCTGATGGACATCAAGTCCCCGGCAGGAGCCACGATATTCGGAGCGTACCTCTGGCACGCATCACAAGATTGGACCATCGCTGTCGCTTCCTTGTTCATCGAAGGCCAATAGTAGCCTAAATTCAGCGCTTTCCTCACAATGGATCGGGCCCCTTCATGACAGGCCGCAACTCCTTCGTGCAACTCTCTTAGGATCCGATTCGTATCAGGCTCCGCCACACATTTCAGAAAAGGCTTTACATGCCCCCTCTTGTACAACTGGTTGTCCACCATCACGTAGTTGCTCACGATTTGACGCAACCTAACAGCTGCCACTTCATCGTCGGGGAGTGCCCCCGTAGTCAGGTATGTGACTATCGAGGTCATCCAGGTGGATTTCTCTTCTTCCTCCGATCCTGCCTCAATAGCACACACCTCCGATGGGTCAATGGTTGAGATGATTACCCTCTCCAGAAAATGCACCTTCCGATTCTCCTCGGGGGCTACACCTAGGGCAAACTTGCTTAAGGCATCTGCCTCCGCGTTTTCTTCCCTTGGGATTGCCTCAATGTCGAAGCTTTTGAAGCTTCCCTTCAAAGTCTGCACCTCGTGCAAATACTTCCTCATTGTCGGGTTCTTCGCCTCGTAATTCCCCTGGACTTGATTCACGATCAGGCTAGCATCACACTTCACCTTTAAATGATCGACTCCTGTACCCTTGGCGATTTTAAGGCCCGTGATGAGAGCCTCATACTCAGCTTCATTGTTGGTGGCCCTAAACGTCAAGGCCAAGGCATATCGCAAGGGCTCGCCTTCGCCGGGCGGTATCAATACAAATCCTGCCCCCGATCCTTCTACACTTGATGAACCATCAGTGTACATCTCCCAGGTGTTCTCCTCATTTGGCTGTTCTGATTGTTCTGCTATCGGGACCTCCATGGTTGCCCCCTCTACAGGACCTGCTTCTTCCAGATCGGGTGCTGTAGACTCTGCTATGAAGTCTGCCAATGCCTGGCCCTTAATAGCTGTTCTCGGAGCAAAGTGAATACGGAACTCCGTAAGCTCGACTGCCCATTTCACCAATCTCCCCGACGCCTCCGGTCGGTTCAAAAAGTGCTTCAAGGGCTGATTAGTTAACACCGTAATCTCGTGGGCATGGAAGTAAGGCCTCAGTTTTCGAGCAGCAATAATCAACGCAAAGAGATACTTCTCAATAGCGGGATAATTCATTTCATATTTGGCAAACGTCTTGCTTACAAAATAAACAGGAATTTGGTTGCCCTTGACAATCTTTATTAACACAGAACTAACAGCAACTTCAGAAACAGCCAAATAGAGATAAAGCGGCTCGTCTGGAACCGGTTTCGCCAATGGCGGGAGGGTACGGAGGTGTTGCTTGAGCTCCTGAAATGCTTCCTCGCACTTGTCAGACCATTCAAACTTCTTGTGAGCCCTTAGCACATCAAAAAATGGCATGGCTCGGTCACTCGCCTTGGATAAGAAACGATTCATCGCGGCTAATCGTCCATTCAGCACCTGGACCTCCCGATGGGTTTTCAGAGACTGCATCTCCTCGATTGCTCTCAGCTTCTCGGGATTCACCTCGATTCCTATTTGACTCACCATAAATCCCAGGAATTTCCCTGAGTTCACTCCGAAAGCGCATTTGTCCGGATTCAAACGAACCTGATGAAACTTCATCCGCTCAAACGCCACCGCCAAGTTGGGAACATGGTCTCCCGCCTGTCGGGACTTCACTAGCATGTCATCCACATAAGCCTCCATGGTCTTTCCTAGCATGTCCCCGAACAACTTGTTCACCATCCTCTGGTAAGTTGCTCCAGCATTGATCAGCCCAAAGGGCATAACATCATAGTGATAGACATCACTATCAGCATAGAAAACTGTGTGGGGGGCATCCTCTTTCGCCATCTTGATCTGGTTGTAACCGGAATAAGCATCCATGAAGCTCAGCAGCTCGTGTCCCGACGTGGCATCCACCAGCTGGTCTATTCTCGGGAGTGGATAACAGTCTTTTGGGCAAGCCTTGTTCAAGTCGCGGAAATCGACACACATCCGCCACTTCCCGTTACTCTTCCTCACCAGGACCGGGTTAGCGACCCAAGTCTGGAATCGGAGCTCCTTAATGAACCCAGCATCGAGCAGCCTGCCCACCTCCTGCTGGATCGCGATCCTCTTATCCGCTCCCATCGGACGCCTCTTCCGCGCGATAGGCTTGATTGCGGGATCAATCTTCAGCTCGTGCACAATCACGTCGGGGCTAATTCCTGGCATATCGCTCGGGGACCAGGCAAACAGCTCCTTGAATTCCTTCAGGAGCTCGATCAATTCTCGGGCCCTTTCCTCCGACAAAGCAGACCCGATCTTCACTTTCCTTTGAGGTCCGTCAATCTCGACCTCTTTCAGATCCTCCATGGGGGCGGGACGCCCAAATTCCTCCCGAGGATCAGCATCAGTCTGAAGGACAGCCATGGCTTCCCTCCTTCTCCTTCGAGTGGCGTTAACATAACATCTTCTGGATGCCACCTGGTCACCCTTGACCTCCCCAACTCCATTATCTGTCGGGAACTTCATCTTCTGGTGGACGGTCGAGGCGACTGCCATGAGAGGGTTGATGGTGGTCCTCCCGATGATAGCGTTGTACGTCCCCACAGACTCTACCATGACGAAATCCACGTTCCGCCTTTCCGCTTTCCACCCACTACCGAATTCCACCGGTAAGGTAATCATTCCCAGCGGATAGGAAGTAGAACCAGAGAATCCCACCATCGGGAAGTTCACCTGCGTCAGGTCCTTCTTCGTCTTTCCCATGGCTTCCAAGGCGTCCATGAACAGAATGTCGGAGGAGCACCCTCCGTCTATCAGGATCCGCTTCATCTCGAATCCATCCACATCCAAGGTCACGACCAAGGCGTCATCGTGGGGGCTCTCCACGCCTATCAGGTCCTCCGCTGAGAAAGAAATCACCATTTCCTCCTTTACAGTCCACGATCGGGACCTCTTTCCTAGCACCACAGCAGCAGAAATACAGGAAGCATAATTCTCCCGAGAAGCGGAGGTATCACCTCCCGCCGCCATTCCTCCATGAATAACGTTAATGGTTCCCCGCCTCTCCTTACGGGCACCGGAGGATTCTGGCTCAACCTTCTTCTTCTTCGGAGATCGATCGCGGGACTTGGAACGGGACCGCGATCGAGTCTTGGAACGGGATCGGCACTGCCCCCTACCAACAAACTCCTTAAGCTTCCCCTTCTGGATCAGCTTCTCTATCTCCTTCTTCAACTCCCGACAGTTATCTGTGTCGTGACCATTGGCTCGATGGTACCGACAGTAAAGATCAGAGCGACCTCCCAAGAATTCACCTTCTTTCCTCGGGGGGTATCCGGCGAGACCCTGCCGATCCATCACTGCTAGCACGGAGGTCATCGAACTGTTGAGGGGAACATTACGACCCTCTCGGTTATCCTTCCTCGGAGGACGCTTGTCCTCCCTTCTATCGGGGCGACCATGGCTCCTACTTCCCTCCGATTTGTCGCTCCCTTTGCGATCATCCGACAGCTTGGACGATGGCTTTCCTCTTCCTGACTTCGGAGGATCAAGCTCTTCGGCAGCAATCTTCGATTCCTGCACGTCGATTTGCTGCTTCACCCTCGCTTGCAAGGCTTCCATACTCCACACAGCCTTCGCGGCTACACTATGCATCAGATCGGAACCATACGGAGCAGTTAGGTTCCGAAGGAAGGTGCGGATGGTCTCTCCCTCCGATATCTCCTCGTCAATCTCCGCGGCACTAGCAGTGAACCGCTGGTAGTAATATGCCAACGATTCGTCAGATCTCTGCACCACCTGGGTCAAAGACCTCACGCTCTTCAAAAGGCGCCTACGACCCTGATACTGCTTGATGAAGCGGTCGTGCATATCAGCCCAGCAAGTAATACTTCCCGGCGGTAGGCTGAAAAACCACGTCATGGCCCTTTCTCCCAATGTGATTGGGAACAGCGAACACACGAGGTCATCATTCGCGGTCCTACCCATACAGGCCTGGACATGCCTCTGAACATGGCGGACCGGGTCCCCTTCACCATCGTACTCCTTGATGGTCGGAATACCTAACCCCGGCGGGGCGACAGTATCTATCAGCCGTGGAACAAAAGGATGAGTAGATCGGTCCCTCAGCTCCGATGTCATATGCTTCTGGTCGCCCATGTAGATGTTGACGATTTTCACCACCTGATCGGTGGTGATGGGGCCATTCAGGGGAATGGTCCTGTGTTGCACTGGTCCGGGACCGTCGACCACGAACTTTTCCGAATGTGCGGGTTCCTTACCCCTATTCCTGGACTGAACCTCCTGTTCCTCTTGAACCTCCCTTGGAGGAGGTGGAGGCAATTCTTCCCGTGGAGGTAACTCTGCTCCCCTCTTGGCAGCATCTCTCTTGTCCAGCAGAGCCTCCATGGCCGCCAAGAACATGGGCATAGCATCTGCTACTGCTTTAGCCAACTCCGGGTTTGAGGAAGCACCTACCTCCCTCCGCGGGATTTCCTCTCTGTGCACCACCGGGTTTGGAGGAGCATCCACCTCTCTTCTCGGGATATCTTCCCTATTCACCGCCGTGTCTCGGACTGAGACCTCATAATCTTCACCATGCCCCCCTGTTTGAGAAACAGCAGGGTGCTCACCTCGTTCAGCAGCATGCTCCGGCAACGCGGAATTCACGGTTCTAGCAGGGCGAGAACTGCTCGCCGGGACTTGTTTCTTCTGCTTGCCACCACCAGCCATCGATCTAGTAGAAACTATTGTGACTTTTTGTCAGATTCCCACAGACGGCGCCAATGTTAGATCATGATCGAAGCTCCGTTACATTCTTGACGGAAACTCGAACTCCTGGGCTCCGCGTAATCCTGCAAAAGGGGATGACCTGGGTGGTGACCCAGAATCCCTCTCCGATGCTTAAATGAGAGCTTGAACGGTGTGGTGGATAGCAAAAAGTCTAAGTTCGTATTAGAGAATTTGTGTTTTCTGAGGTAACTTCCTCCTTTATATAGGAGGGGAAGTTACCTCAGTTACCTGTAACCGCGCCTGGCAGTTTTACCCACGTTCCGTATATCTCGCTCGGGATTCCGTGTATCTCGCCCCACGCTCCGCGTATCTCGCCCACGCTCCGCGTATCTCGGGCACGCCCTGCGTATCTTGGGGGAGTTTATCCGTATCTCAACCGTTTCCCCACTACTCTATCTAGTAGGCGGATTTCTTGGTCTTATCCTCTGATCACAAGTCCCGATCCCTATCGGGGACTCCAGAGTTATCTCATTCTAACTCACCACCCAGGACCCCTCGTCCCACGGAACAGGGTCAGCTTTCTCGGGGCTTTATTATCGGGGCCTTCTCAAAGGCATATCGGGGCCTACTCAGAGGCTTCTCGTCGGGAGCATTCAGCTCATATATCGGGACCGATCACGTCGGGACCCTTCATACTGGGCTTCTGGAGCTTCCAGGTCTTTCACATGGCCCACTGGGCTTACCCGCCGTTTATTGGCTGTTAACGAGGCTAACGATATCATCGGAACCCATCAGCATATATAATTCTACTTCCAAGTAAATTATCAAATTCAACTACATCCTCAACTTTCTAGCATACGTGTCAAACATGTAACATTCACATCCATCATACACATTTGGCGATTGGTTTTCGATTTTAAAATAATTTTAAACATTAGGGGCTGATTTGCAATTCATGCTTATATTCAATCACCCAACATTCTAGACATGAATCCTAGGCATTTCCAACCATCACGGCATGTCTTTCCTAGTGCGCATTCCATATATTTAACTAGGGCTCCGCCCACAATATGCAATATCCAGCTAGCTTGACTCAGTCAAGACAGCATTTCTAATCATGCATAAATATATATATATTGAGTAATAAACAATTGCAATTTAGCCCACTAATTTAACTAGTCCCAAAACATGTATCTGCGAGATCCATCCCCATAATCGAAACAAGACATAAAGGTTAGCAAACCTCGAGCACTGTGTAGGCCTATTAAGGTTCAAAACATTTGGATTTTAAAACTTGACCTCCCTATTTTAATTGTCTTGAATTCGTTTTTGAAAATACGGTTCGGTTCAGTCAATTTCGGTTCGGTCCAGAAAATCCGGTTCCGGTCCGGAAAATCCGGATCGGTCCGGTAAAATCCGGTTCGGTCCAGTTTTAATTTTAAAATCTGGTTCGGTCCGAACCGGTCCAATAAAAATAGCGTTCGGTTCGGTTCAACACTCAAAGCCGGTTTGGTTATATCCACTTAGTTACCCCGGTCCGACCCGACCAGATTAGGTCGAACCGATTGAGAAAACCCGGTTTGACATATTGGACCGGCCGAATTGTTAAAATTTGAAAGGTTGGGCCGAAATGTTTACTTGTGGCCCAAGTAAGATTTTAAAAGTTCAAAAATATTTAACTTAGCCACCAAGTAAAATTATCTATATAAAAATAATTTCAAATATTTAATATATATCGGCCAATATTATTACATATATATATTTATTGCCAATATTCTATCTTTAAGATTAAATCAGTCAACAATATATATATATATATGTAAAATTCGGCACATACATATAAATATATATTTTATTTATTGTCAATATTTTAAATAGGGAAACATATATTAACAATATATTTTATCAATCTTTTAGGTAACTAAAATCTATCAATAATATATTTAACCTATTTAAATATTTAGATATATATATTGATCGTTATATATATTTCTATATATTTATGTGAATCTATCCTAATGTTCCCAATTATAGATATATTGTTACCTAGATTAAACATTAAAAATATGGTAAACAATATTATTTTATAATATGGCCGAAATTTGTTTACTTGGGGAACAAGAAAATTAAAAATTTTACCTTGTAATTTACCTAATATTTTCGGCACAAACAAGTAATTGGGAACAAGTGGTCAAATTTTAAGATCAAATTTTGATAAGATCTACAATCCAATGTTTGATTTTGATAAATATCACCCTTTTCTTGAAGATCATGAATATCAATTTTCCTAAGAACATCATGAAAATTTCGAACCATCATAAACCCTAAAATTCGAAATTTTAAAAATCCTCTTTTAAAAATTTCGGTCCAAAAAATATAAAATTTTCAAGAACAACAATTTATCAAAATCGTGAACTCCTAACACAGACTCTAATACCACTGTTAGATTACGGGGAGTAATCACTACGGAATCTAAATCATGGTACATGCTAGTAATCGAAATTACGCAGCGGAAAATTTACACATACCTCTACAGTTATCCGTAGACCCAAGATCTTCGTAGGAGGGAGTTCACGATCCTCCGGTCGGCACCCGTAGGGGTTCTTGTGAAGGAAGCCCTACGTGGTATATTCTCCACAGCAAAGCCTCTGATCGATTCTTGGCAAGGAGACAGATCTCTGGAGTGTTTGCTAGAAAGCAAATTGGCACACCCTTGGTGTTTGGTATGGTGCGGCCGAATGTGGTGTTTCTGGGGGGGGGGGGGGGGGGGGGGATTTTCACTCAAATCACAACTTAAAGGGAATTGTGATTAACCCTAATAAAACCCCTAACTACCTATATATATAGGAGGAGTAAAGTTGACAAAAGTCCACTTTACCACCTCCTAAGTTTCGGCCGGCCATCTAGTGTAGGGAGGCCCAATTTTGGGCCTCTCATGTCAATTGGGATTTGGGTCTGGTCCAATGTTTTTAAGTGACATATACCCAATTTACTTAGGTAACCTATACATAATAGGTTACCATCTTACGTCGCTCGTCACCATATGCTTACATTGACTTGCACGTGGAATCAACCAATTCCACCAAAACACCTATTTCTTAAAAAGACATTGAAGAATCGATCTGACTGCAGATGCACCATCCCAATTTAGGGTAATGCAGTAGTAAACTTGATACTAAAATGTCTTTAATGTAAAAAAAAAAATGAACAAAAGATAAAATAGATCAACTGAAAACAGAAAAAGAGGAAGGACTTCGCACCGTACCAGGGCTGGAATCCAAATGATAAATGGTCAAAGATGAAAGAAACATAATACCATTTTACCTGCATGGTCAAGATCGGCTTCTTGATTTTATTGGCGGAAAAGAACAGACTCGTCTCTATATAAAGACATTAGTAGCCTCCTCTCCTCATTCTAATTGATTTAATAAGAAAAAAGCAGCAATGATCAAATGTTTTATATGGACTACCAAAGAAACAGAAGAAAAAAGTCATTGGTGTTGAATGGTCAGAGATGAAAGAAACATAATAAAATTTTACTTGCATGGTCAAGAAACATAATAACCGTAAGGCGTAAGTGTTCGGCTGTAAGCTCCAGATCGATCAATTCCACATGAGAAAAGGTGTGGGGCATGAGCAAGAAGGTTTGCAGTCATGAAGAAGAGTGCCTACCAACTGCAATTATCTTAGGTTCAGCAATCTGTATAAGGACAACGGCCCCAAAAGTATCATAGTTTGAGAACTATTTTCTAATGGAGGGCATGTACATATGTGTATAAATTTATGTAAGTACTTAATAGCTTACCCCACGTCTAATTACTTCCTCTACAGCTGCCTCAACACTGCCAACAAACTGCTCCACATATCTGAAAAGCAACAATGTAATTCATTAAGCATCCTACAACTGAAAAAGAGGTCATTTATTTTCATATGTGTTCTACCAAGAATATAAATGGTCTTGTCCCCGAATGGAGTTGGGGATAAACCCTGTTATATGATAGCAATATTGGAAAGATGTGTATTTACATACAGGCAAATTTAGGACATCATAAACAACAAAATACCTGTAAATCTCTACATCAAAGACTGTAAAAAGAATCCACTCCAAACAGAGGGAGAAGTGGGTTTTTTCTGCTGATAATTGTGCCAGCTTCACAGCTTCTTCACTTTTTCCTCTCTGAAAGTCCACAGAATAATCAAAACCTTATCCCAACAAAAGATTAACAAAATTAGTTAATTCAGTAAGATAATATTCTTTCAGTTTCTGTAACTGAAGCTCTGTTGTTTATGTCACAACTTTTTTAGGAAGAGAAAATAAGTTACCAACACGGGAACACCCAGGACGTTTAGGATATATGATAACTCATACGCATACACCTTAAATGGTTTTGAAATTAAAACGAATAGGTGGCATCATCACTTTCAAGTTTCAAATGATAAATCTAAGTTGAGTTTTTTTACAAATAAATCTAAACATATAACATAGATGAATCCAATCTTCTAACAAAAGGAATCACTACTTTCTACTAAAGCCTAGACTAAAGGATCACAATTCAACCTCATTATTATACGTAAAAAATGGAACATATTTCGTCTACATTCCATATGCATAAAGTGCAGATCAAGTCATGAATAGATTCATATTAATCCATGATCATCTTCAAATACATACACAAGAAGATTGGTGATATAATTAGTGCACGAGTAAAAGAAGAGATTCACCAGAATCAAACGAGATTTTTACTATAAGATATCGCAATTAGCACAAGAAATCAAAAATTAACCGATGATCAACTCAATTGCTACCACAAAAACTAAGTGTAAATCCAATCCAACACCCAAGCATATTGAAATTACATTCAACCAGCATCCACGCAAACCCTAACTGCTAAATCGGAACCAACAATGCTAAAATAGGCATCACAAACTGATGGATATTGATTTAATCAGGTTGATTTGATACCATAACAACCTTTTACTATAAATAGTATGATACCATAATGGTCAATCAGCTATAAATATTCAGCTGCCATAATAGTAATTGAATATAATATTTTATTACCATAACGGCAATCTTCAATAAATGGTTATATATCATAATAGTTATTATGTTATTTGATATAAATAATCTTCTGATTAACATTGGATAGATATAAAAAATTACATAAAATATACAATAGTGATCTCTCTCTTTTTTTAAACGGAGACTAATTTGACCGTCGGAGAGGGATCGCCGGGGTTCGCCCTAGCATTTTTCCTTTTCAGAGGTGCTTACCCAGAATCCGAAGACTGAGGAGCTCGGAGACACCGCGAAAACATCTCGGTTAATCAGATTCCAACATTGGAGCCGTATGTGGGAATCGAACAGCTAGCCGTGTTTGATTCTTCGAATTTTCTGGATTCATATAACAAAATTATGATTCGTATCCTTCGAAACTGGCACGCACCTGTCTTACTCTACAGATTTGAAGGTCGACGAAGCTACCATTCTTCATTACGGATAGAAGAACCAGATCTAAGGCCCCACTCTTGAAGAGGGTGCCCCATTTGGAAATTCCATCTCCACAAATCAAGAAGAGACATTGCGAGGAGGAATGGAGGAAGTCCAGAACATGAAAAATTGGAGCCTCTTTTTCTCACATTTTCTCCATCGAAGTCAGGAGGGTCAACCTGTTCGCACTGACCAATATTTGGGCATCCATTCCCAAGAATACCACCAACAGAGGAAGCCATCGGTTTTCTTCTTCTCTAATGCATGTTGTTCGCCGGGATAGAGAAGCTCCCCACCACCATTTTCCACATTATCCAAATTCGGACACTCGATTCGTCCGACCACGCTCAGTTGCTCCCAGTACCGGTCACCAGCGATGACCCCCATTGTGCTGGTTCCCAGTACGTTGTTCCTTTCTTACCCATCGTCCACCAGTGACCACCTTGGCTTACTCATTGGCCTTCTTCACATGTTATGGGCCTTGCCAAAAAGCAGAGGAATGACCTTCCTTCGAGCCAGCAAAGCAGTTTCCCTTCTCAACAAAAGAGGGACAGAAGCCTAATAACGTGACAAAGTGGGCATTTGCCCAACCGGCCCAAGAATGTTGTCTACATCATCGGGGCGTTCATTCCAGCAATAATGATGGCGGTGCTTTACTATGTTGACCACAGTGTAGCATCACAACTTGCTCAGCAAAAGGAGTTCAATCTTACAAAACCTTCTTCTTATCACAATGACTTGCTTCTTCTGGGTTTCTTGGTATCCACAAAGTGAACCGGTCAACTGTGGTTAGTCCACCAAAGGAGCCCGTCTCCAATCTGGAACGAGATCGTCACCGGCCTACATGGAAGAACTCTGCCTCCGACCGAAACGCCCTCGACCGAAACTCACCTCTGTTGGATCACGGTGGAACTCCGGTACGATCTTTGACGGTGATCCTAGCTCCTTCGCTCCACGCAATCCTGCAAGAGAGGATAAACCGGGCGGTGACCCAGAATCCCTCTCCGATGCTTAAATGAGTATACTCGTACGGACTGGAAAGCAGTAATCTCAAGTAATGTATTTCAACGTAAGTGATCTGAGGTGACCTCTTGCCCTTTTATAGGCGAAGAGATACCTCAGTTACCTGGTGAACCGTTGGGGGTGGTTAGCCCGTATCCCACGCATCTCGGGTGTGATCCCGCCTATCTAGGCCATGATCTCGCTCATCTCGGCCACGCCCCGCGTATCTTGGCCACGCTCCGTGTATCTTAACCACGTTCCGCGTATCTCGGCCACGCCCCGCGTATCTCGGCCTTATCCTCTGATAGCGAGTCCCGACTAACATCGGGGACTCCAGAGTTATCTCGTTGTGTCACCGCTCGGGGCCCCTCGTCATCATGACAGGGCCTATTGTTCTCAGGGATTCGTTATCGGGGCCTACTCAGAGGCATCTCGTCGGGAGCGTTCAACTCACTCGTCAGGTCCGACTCTGTCGGGACCTCTCATCCTCGGGCTCCCTTCGTCAGGATCTTTTGTCTGGGCCATCTTGGCCTTCGTTTAGGGCCCACCGGGCCCATTTGCCGTTTCCTCACCGTTAAAGGGCCTAACGGCTGTAGTCGAACCCATCATTTGCCCCCAAGACATGAGGGACTTTTAGTTCGTCGTGTCTTTCAACTCCCGACCTCCCGACATCGAAGTCGGGGGTCTTTCCCTTGGCATAGTCACTCAATATTAGTCTTCTCCTTCACGTTTCCTCGATGCCTTATGGATAACTGCCAAATCTTAGGGGACTCCTCGATTCCCCAGTTCATTAAATGCAGCAGCTAGTGAAGCGACGTCTTCGGCACTCGTGCCTGATTTTTCGCGCCTGTTTTTTCTGAAAAGTGCTTTTCAGGCCGTTTCATCATTACGCCCGTTGCCCTCCTGCACGTTTCATCTCAACGGTCCTGATTAAAACTCTTCAACTTCGACGACTCGGATCGAAGTGTCCCTTCAACTGTCCTCCTCGCCGATAAAACCCTAACCGTGGGTGTTGGATCACTTTTACCGTCTTTGAAATTTTAGGAGCTCTCTACAACCTTTGTGAATTCAAGCTTTTGCGATTCCGAAGACCATTAGGGTTTTTCCGACCATCTTTCCGGCAACGCCCAGTTCATTCCTTCAACCTCCAATTCGTCATGTCTGGTAAGGATTTCTTCTTCGTTGCTTGCTCATCTTTTCCTTGTTTGCAGTTTTCCGTAAGTCCCACTGTGCCTTCCTTGCCATTGCTACTTTTCAGACAGTGGATCCAGCTCTGAGGGAAGGAAGTCCTTCAACTTTGATTATGCTCTGAATGAAATCTCTAGTACCGCTTATGATGCAGCTCTCCAGGAGGGATGCATCACTTCTACTTGGGAACCTCGTTTCCCGTATCCCTGGCCTCGCCCCTCGGGTAACCTTGAGGTTACTCGTCCCCGAAAAGGGGAGGTATTTGTCTCCACGGGGCAAGTATCAGCGTGATCAGATTCCCCTTCTGTGGTAATCTGGTTGAGATGTGCCAGCATTACAAAACTCATCCGACCACCTTCTCTCCGCACGCCATTCGCCTGTGGAACGCTTTCCAGGTCCTCTGCTTCCGACAGCGGTGGGTATACAGCCTCAAACTCTTCAGGACCTTCTACGGGATGAAGTGCAACGAGGCGGGGGTTTGCGCCTTCTACCCCCGAATGCCGAAGTGGAAAAAGGCACAACTTGGACGGTGTAACTGGACCAATGACACCTGGAAGGTGGTCAAGGGTCGGGGACTCCTGGTTGATACGGGGTCCGACAACAGTGGATGGAAAAGGAGCTACTTCTTTATCCAACATTCTTCGATCCCATGGCCCCGATGGGAGGTGGAAGCAGACTCTCCGCCTGCCTTCCACACGATTTCAAAACTCTTCAACTCATCCAGCTCTACCGATGGGGGGAGTCCTACACTCCCCTCGACGCCAATTCTCTCGTGGAGCGGGACCTGGTGAACGCCGGGATCCGACTCCTCGATATAATCTCTGGGGGGCAACTTTTCGACGGCCCCTCCAATGTGGTTCCCTGGGTAAACCTCTAACTCTTTTTCTTTTACTGTTTGCAGCCAAGAAGGTATCTGTGTTGACCGATCTGTTCCTTAAGCAGGGGGAGACCGATGCCGTCCGCCCTTCGCGGAAGAGGAAGTCCGCCAAGAAGGTTGCTGCTCCGTCGGGGTCTCCTTCTGCGGGGCAACCTAAGCGGAAGCGCGTGGAGCTGGACCAACTCTTCGACGTCCAGAATGCTGAAGAAGGTAAAAAGCTCCGTCTCGCTATTAAATCGTATAGGAGGATGGTCCCAAGGGATTTGATTCCTTCGACCAGGGAGGCCCGTATCGCTGACGTTAGACGAATCCATCGAGGTGAAACTCCTCGTGTCCTGAAGGCGGGCTACTACCACTACCACGGGAAGGATCAATATGTCTCCCGACGTATTGTTTGGTGTAAGAATCCTGATGAACTCCCTGATTACATTTCTGAAGCCTCTCGTCCTCTAGGTGCAGGTCGCTCAGGAGCTCCGTCGGGTGCTGAAGCCTCCGCGGGTGCACCGTCTTCGACAGGGGTGCCTCCCTCAACTGGGGAGAAAACCCCGACCGGCGAACAATTTCGTCGGGTGGAAACCTTGGACTCCTCCGAGGAGACTGATGAGGGTGGCTCCCTTCGTCATCGTCGGAGGACGGGGCAGTCTCCCTTGAAACCAACCTCCCAGGGGCTGCCCCCTTCATCTTCTCCGCAGCAGCGACAGCCGTCGCCCATCCACAACTTCACTCCTTCCCTCGCCCGGGTCGAGCCGGAGGTGTGCCCCTCCACGAATCGTGCTAGCCCTCCTCCTGTCCCTCTCGACGGGAGTTTCTACAGGGCCTTCGACCCCACGCAGGTGGATGCTCCCTGGACTCCAATCCAAACACTGCAAGGGGTCCAGCTTCGACAAGGGGACCAGCATGAGGACCTGGCTCTGCATCTGCTGGCAGGCTCGATCCTGCCCACCATGCGGTACCCGATTTCCCTGAATCGGACGGCGATGCATCGGGATGTTCGAGAGATGTCCCTGCGTCGGATAGAGGTAAAACTTCGCTTCTCCCTCTTCGTTGGTAAATCTGGTTGTTAGTCCATTAACACTTTCTTTCTTCTATTGTAGGAGCTCGGGGACTTCAACCGTCTTTTTGGGTACCTCATCGCCTATGATGAGTCCCGGGAGCGGGACCGGGCGGCCATCGACAAGCTTAAAGAGGATCTTGCGGCCTCCAAGTCTTCGCGGGGGAAACTTGCCAAGGAGCAGGCCATCCTCGACCAAAAGGTTCAGGGCCTCCAAAAGCAGGTCGGGGATTTCGAGGGGCTCCTGAGGCGGGAGCGGCAGGCAGCTGAGGACAAGCTGGTCCTCGAGAAGAAGGCTCTGGAGGAGCAAGTCGCGGGGGTTCCTGCGCAGCTGGTCGCGGCTGAGGCCAAGGGCCGGGATGATTATCGGGGGTCTGAAGACTTCCAGGCTGATGCTATGAAGTTCTTCGGCGCGGAGGTGGAGAACACTCTCTTCAATGCGGTTGAGGAGCTCCACCTGGAGTATGGCGACGCCATCAACTTCGACAAGTCTCCTTCTCTTGCTCCCTTCGCGAAGAAATACTTTGCTCTTTCTGAGGAGAGTGATGGGGGGAGTACCCCCGTAATTGTCGAAGACGCCGCAGAGCTTCCAAGTGCTGATGCCCCGATAGTCGATCCTCCTACAGCCGACCCTGTGGAGCCTTCTACCACCGACCTCATGGACCCAGCTCCCGCAGATGCCGCTGACAAGGACCAAGCCTAACTGCTTATCTTTAGAGTCCTTGTATTTTCCTTGCTTTTGTAATCGTCGGGCCTTTGAGCCCTTATCAATTATCAGACTTTCTTAGTTCCGATTTTTTTCGATACACTTCTCCAAGTGGCTTTACTATACTTGCTTAGGTCGATACTTCGACATTTAAGACATTCTCGTACATCACTCAAGACGACTTTTTCGTGCACCACCTAAGGCGACTTTCCAGTACTTAGAATAAATCTAAGAAACATGCATCACTTAAGAGGACTTAATCTCGTGCATCACTTAAGACGACTTTTTAGTACTTATAATAAATCTAAGAATCACGCACCACTTAAGGCGACTTTTCTCGTGCATCACTTAAGACGACTTTTTCGTGCACCACCTAAGGCGACTTTTCAGTACTTAGAATAAATCTAAGAAACATGCATCACTTAAGACGACTTAATCTCGTGCATCACTTAAGACGACTTTTTAGTACTTAGAATAAATCTAAGAATCCCGCACCACTTAAGGCGACTTTTCTCGTGCATCACTTAAGACGACTTTTTCGTGCACCACCTAAGGCGACTTTTCAGTACTTAGAATAAATCTAAGAATCGCGCACCACTTAAGGCGACTTTTCTCGTGCACCACTCAAGGCGACTTTTCTCGTGCACCACTCAAGGTGACTTTATGAAGCTTAGAGTAAATCTAAGAATAATTCTGATCGGAAGCAACCTCTTTATTTATTGATGGCACAAATTTGGCTTACATCGAATTAAACGATAAACAACATACACCACTTAAGGCGATTTTACATCGGGCACCACTTAAGGCGACTTTTATCGGGCACCACTTAAGGCGACTTTCATCGGGCAACACTTAAGGCGACTTTCATCAAGCATGGTGTTTCTTCAAGTGTTCGCCACTAAAAGAATGCTTCAATACTCTGCCATCGAGGTCTTCTAATTTGTACGCATTTGGAGCTGGCATCCCCAAGACCTTATAAGGTCCTTCCCATTTTGGTGACATCTTGTTGATTCGATCCAAAAGGGTAAACTCGTTGCGACGCCAAACCAGCTCCCCGACGAAGAACTGTCGGGACTTTACTCGCCGATTGTAGTACCTGGCCGTCGCCAAACGCATTCGAGCTTGGACTTCATCGGCTTCCCGCCTCTTCTCTTCGAGTAAGTCCAAGTCCAGACGTCTTATTTCATCATTCGTCAGAGGCTCGTAATATCTCGTCCGATGGGACGCCACAGCTACCTCCACGGGAGCGACAGCCTCCGTGCCATAAACAAGGCCAAACGGAGTCTCCCCCGTTGATCGTTTGGGTGTCGTTCTAACAGCCCAAAGCACGTTTTCCAGTTCGTTCAGCCACTTGCCCTTCAAGGCATAGACCCTCTTTTTCAGGCCATCCATCACGATTTTGTTGGCTGATTCCACCTGACCGTTAGTCTGAGCATGGCGTACGGAAGCTGTCCGATGCTCGATGTTTAACTCCTCCAGATACTCCCTCACCTGAGAGCCGTTAAACGGTGGACCATTGTCGCTGATCACCACCTTAGGAATCCCGTATCTGGATACAATATGGGTCTGGAGGAACTTGACGATCTGGTTCCCCGTCGTTCTGGCCAACGCCTTTGCCTCTATCCATTTTGAAAAGTAATCGATAGCTACAAGTAAATACTTACATTGACCTTGTGCTTGTGGAAGAGGTCCCCATGCCCCATTTCGCAAAGGGCCAAGCGCTCTTGATGGATTTCAGATTAGCGGCTGGAGCCACGATACTCGAGGCGTACCTCTGGCATGCGTCACAGGATCGGACCAACTCCGTCGCTTCCTTGCTCATCGTAGGCCAATAATAGCCCAAGTTCAGCACTTTCCTCATAATGGATCGGGCCCCTTCATGACAAGCCGCGACCCCTTCATGCACCTCCTTCAAGATTCGATTTGTGTCGGGTTCTGCACACCTTCAAGTACGGAGTCGAGAACCAGCCCTTCTTGTATAGCTGATTGTCCAGCATCACGTAATTAGCTGCGATCCGACGTATTCTGTAGGCTACTACTTTATCATCGGGGACTGCCCCCGTAGTCAGGTATGCGACTATCGGGGTCATCCAAGTGGGCTCCTCCTCCGGTTTTGCCTCAATGGTACACACCTGTGTCGGGTTGATGGTCGATAAGATCACCTTCTCCAAGAAGTGCACCTTCCGATTTTCTTCCAAGGGTGCCCCCAGGGAAAATTTGCTCAAGGCGTCTGCCTCTACGTTTTCCTCCCTCGGGATTGCCTCGATATCGAAGCTTTTAAAGCTCTCCTTCAGGGCTTGTACCTCGCGTAGATACTTCTTCATTACCGGGCTCCTCGCTTCGTATCGTCCTTGAACCTGGTTCACGATTAAGGCTGCGTCACACTTCACTCTCAAGTGATCGACTCCAGTGCCATTAGCAATTTTCAGGCCCGTGATAAGGGCCTCATACTCCGCTTCGTTGTTTGTGGCCTTGAATGTTAAAGCCAAGGCATATCGGAGCGGCTCACCTCCACCCGGTGGTATCAACAAAAAGCCTGCTCCTGATCCGTCCGAACTCGAGGAGCCATCCGTGTACATTTCCCAGGTATTTTCCTCGTTTGGCTGTTCTGATTGCTCTGCCCTCTCTGGTTGTTCTTCTGTCGGGACCTCCATGGTTGCCCCCTCTACAGGGCCCGCTTCTACTAGATCGGGGGCTGTAGATTCTGCTATGAAATCCGCCAATGCCTGGCCCTTAATGGCCGTTCTTGGAGCAAAGTGTATGCGAAACTCACTAAGCTCTACTGCCCATTTCACTAATCTTCCCGACGCATCCGGTCGGTTCAAAAAATGCTTCAAAGGCTGGTTCGTCAGCACAGTAATCTCGTGTGCGTGGAAATAAGGCCTTAGCTTCCGAGCAGTAATAATCAACGCAAATAGGTACTTCTCAACGGCAGGATAATTTAATTCAGACTTGGCAAACGCCTTGCTTACATAATAGACGGGGACTTGATTACCCTCGACAACCTTCACTAACACAGAGCTAATGGCAAATTCAGAAACAGCCAAGTAAAGATAGAGCGGCTCGCCTGGAACCGGTTTCGCCAACGGCGGGAGGGTGCGAAGGTGCTGCTTGAGTGCTTGGAATGCTTCTTCACACTTGTCGGTCCACTCAAACTTCTTGTTGGCTCTCAGGACTTCAAAAAATGGCATTGATCGGTCGCTAGCTTTGGACAGGAAACGATTCATTGCATCTAGTCGGCCATTCAACACTTGCACCTCCTTATGGTTTATCGGAGACTGCATCTCCTCAATCGCCCTCAGCTTCTCGGTATTCACCTCAATTCCTCTCTGTCTCACCATAAAGCCCAAAAATTTCCCTGAGTGGACTCCGAAGGCGCATTTCGTCGGGTTTAAACGAACTTGATGAAGCCTCATCCGCTCAAACGCCATGGCTAGGTTGTGTACATGATCCTCAGCTTGTCGGGACTTCACCAGCATGTCATCCACGTAAGCTTCCATGGTCTCTCCCAGCATATCTCCAAATAACTTATTCACCATGCGCTGATAAGTTGCCCCGGCATTGATTAACCCGAAAGGCATGACATCGTAGTGATAGATGTCACTGTCTGCATAAAACGCTGTGTGAGGAGCGTCCTCCTTGGCCATCTTGATCTGGTTGTAGCCTGAATACGCATCCATGAAGCTCAACAGCTCATGTCCCGATGTGGCATCCACCAACTGGTCGATTCTCGGGAGTGGGTAACAGTCCTTCGGGCAAGCCTTATTCAGGTCGCGGAAATCCACACACATCCGCCATTTCCCATTGCTCTTCTTCACCAGTACCGGATTAGCGACCCAAGTCTGGAATCGGAGCTCTTTAATAAACCCAGCATCGAGCAACCTACCCACCTCCTGCTGGATCGCGATCTTCTTGTCTGTGCCCATCGGACGCCTTTTCTGCATGATAGGTTTGATCGTGGGATCTATCTTCAGCTCGTGTACGATCACATCGGGGCTGATTCCTGGCATATCGCTCGGGGACCAGGCAAACAGCTCCTTGAACTCCCTCAGCAACTCAATCAATTTTTGGGCTGTCTCCTCAGTCAGCGCAGACCCGATTTTCACCTTCCTCTGGGGTCCGTCGATCTCAACTTCTTTTAGATCTTCTATTGGGGCGGGACGCCCAAACTCCTCTCTAGGATCTGTATCTGTCTAGAGGACAGTCATGGCCTCTCGCCTCCTCCTCCGGGTGGCGTTAACATAGCATTTTCGGGAAGCTACCTGGTCACCCTTGACTTCTCCGACTCCGTGGTCGGTCGGGAACTTCATTTTCTGGTGCACTGTCGAGGCAACTGCCATCAGGGGGTTGATGGTGGTTCTCCCGATAATCGCGTTGTAAGTTCCTGCGGAATCAACTACCACGAATTCCACGTTCCTCCTTTCTGATTTCCACCCACTACCAAACTCCACTGGTAAGGTGATTACTCCTAGCGGATAGGAGGTAGAACCAGAGAACCCCACCATCGGGAAGTTTGCCTCCTTCAAATCTTTCTTCGTTTTTCCCATAGCCTCCAGCGCGTCCATAAATAGAATATCGGAGGAGCTTCCTCCGTCGATCAGAATTCGCTTCATCTCGTACCCGTCTACATCCAAGGTTACAACCAAGGCGTCATCATGCGGAGTCTCCACGCCTATGAGATCCTCCGACGAAAAGGAAATCACCATCTCTTCCTTCAGGGTCCAGGATCGAGACCTCTTACCTAGCACCACAGCCGCAGGAATTCTAGAGGCGTAAACCTCCCGAGAGGACGAGGTATCACCTCCAGCAGCAAATCCTCCGTGAATCACATTAATGGTGCCCCGTCGTTCTTTGCGGGCACCGGACGGCTCCGGATCGGACCTCTTCTTCTTTGGGGACCGATCACGAGATCGAGAACGGGACCGCGATCGGGACCGAGAGCGGGATCGACACCGCTTATCCCCGACGAACTCCTTGAGCTTCCCCTTCTAGATCAGTTTCTCGATCTCCTTCTTCAGCTCCCGACAATGGTTGGTGTCGTGACCATTTGCGCGGTGAAATCGGCAGTAGCGATCCGTGCGGGATCCTAAGAATTCTCTATCCTTCTTTGGGGGGTACCTGGAGATACCTTGTCGTTCCATGACCGTTAGTACCTCCGCCATGGAGCAGTTGAGAGGAATGTCGAGATCCTCCCGCTTGACCTTCCTTAAAGAACGCCTATCATCCCTCCGACCAGAGCGTCCTCGATCCCGACTGCCCTCGGGTTTACCCTTTGACTTACGATCGTCGAAAGGTTTAACCGACTGCTTCCCTTTATTCGACTTCGGGGGCTCCAATTCTCCAGCGGCTATCTTCGACTCCTGGACATCGATTTGCCGTTTCACCCTCTTCTGTAGTGCCTCCATATTCCACACAGCTTTCTCAGCCACGCTGTGCATTAGGTCGGAACCGTAGGGGGCCGTTAGGTTCCGAATGAATGTACGGATGGTTTCACCCGCCGAGATCTCCTCATCAATTTCCGCCACACTGGCAGTGTACCGCTGGTAATAGTGTGCCAGTGATTCGTCGGGTCTCTGAACCACCTGGGTCAGGGACCTCACACTCTTCAGCAAACGTCTACGGCCCTAGTACTGCTGAATGAATCGGTCGTGCATATCTGCCCACCAAGTGATGCAGCCTGGGGGCAGGCTAAAGAACCAGGTCAGGGCTCTTTCCCCAAGTGTGTTCGGGAACAGCGTACACACTATATCTTCATTCGGGGCTCTTCCCAGACACGCCATGAGGTGCTTCTGGACATGACGAACCAGATCTCCTTCGCCATCGTATTCCTTTATCGTGGGGATACCCAGCCCTGGCGGGGCTAGGGTGTTTATGAGTCGAGGAACGAAGGGATGAGTAGATCGATCCCTCAGCTCCGACACCAGCGGCTTCTGCTCTCCCATGCAGATGTTCACGATCTTTACCACATGATCGGGGGTGATGGGACCATTCAGGGGAATGGTCCTGTGCTGTACTGGTCCTGGCCCATCAACCACGAATCTCTCTGGCTGAATGGACACCCTACTCCTGTCCTGGCCTCAGGGCGGAGCCACCTGTACGTTCCGAACCTCTGTCGGTGGGGGCGCTTCTTCTAACGGGGGCATCTCCTCCTGCCTCCTCGCGACCTCTCTCCGATCTAAGAGAGCCTCCACGGCTGCCAAAAACATGGGCATGGCTTCTGCCACAGCCCTCGTCAGGTCCGTAGCTGGGGGAGCCTCCTGCTCCCTATTGCCCTGGTGCTGAGCGGCAATCTCTTCGGCACCTTCATTATGCCCCCCTGTCTGGGAGAGCTCAGCAGCGGGATGGTTCTGGTTTTCCTCCTGTTCTGGTAGTGAATTTAGAGTTGTCGCAGCGGGGTGACGAGAACCACCAGATTATCCTTGCCTTCTTTGCTTGCCAGCCGCCATTGAACGAGTAGAAGGCATATCAGCTTTTTGTTAGTTTCCCACAGACGGCGCCAATGTTGGATCACGGTGGAACTCCGGTACGATCTTTGACGGTGATCCTAGCTCCTTCGCTCCACGCAATCCTGCAAGAGGGGATAAACCGGGCGGTGACCCAGAATCCCTCTCTGATGCTTAAATGAGTATACTCGTACGGACTGGCAAAAAGTAATCTCAAGTAATGTATTTCAACGTAAGTGATCTGAGGTGACCTCTTGCCCTTTTATAGGCGAAGAGATACCTCAGTTACCTGGTGAACCGTTGGGGGTGGTTAGCCCGTATCCCGCGCATCTCGGGTGTGATCCCGCCTATCTAGGCCATGATCTCGCTTATCTCGGCCACGCCCCGCGTATCTCGGCCACGCTCCGTGTATCTTAACCACGTTCCGCGTATCTCGGCCACGCCCCGTGTATCTCGGCCTTATCCTCTGATAGCGAGTCCCGACTAACATCGGGGACTCCAGAGTTATCTCGTTGTGTCACCGCTCGGGGCCCCTCGTCATCATGACAGGGCCTATTGTTCTCAGGGATTCGTTATCGGGGCCTACTCAGAGGCATCTCGTCGGGAGCGTTCAGCTCGCTCGTCAGGTCCGACTCTGTCGGGACCTCTCATCCTCGGGCTCCCTTCGTCGGGATCTTTTGTCTGGGCCATCTTGGCCTTCGTTTAGGGCCCACCGGGCCCATTTGCCGTTTCCTCACCGTTAAAGGGCCTAACGGCTGTAGTCGAACCCATCAACCTCCAACGGAACAATTACACCTCGTCGGGGCGTTCTATACAAGCCAGCCAGGAGTTAGTTCTTAGCAAGCACGGAGACGAGGCTTCAGTGGGCGGGTCTTCTCTGCTCGAAACCGGGCATATTATTCAAAAGTGGGCCCAAGATCGGATGACATGCATCAAGAAACATGGTGACTAGGTGGGCCTTCGTACAGACTCAGCTGAAATCAGCCACCCAAAAGCTAAGTGAACCGGTCAACATCGGTTCAATCGTTCAACAGCTATTCACCCGGTCAACATCGGTTCACCACTGATCCGACCGGTCAACTTCAATAGAACCCGGTCATTTTCCTAACCGGTCAACTTCCGAACATGTTAACCACTAAACCATTGAACAACGGTTAAAATCGGTTCATCCCGAACCATCGAGTCGAATTCGTTTAATACAAATAAGTCTCCATTACACTAAAGTTTAATTGTTCTATTTTGACATAAGCATCCATGTTTGATATCCTTGTTATACGGTGTTTTATCTTTATTTTTTGTATGAAGGATATCTTAGTAAACAACTAAGGTGGAACCATCATTTACAAAGTGTTGTCTATGTTAAGCCCGAAGCTCACAACCATCGTCGTTCGTCTTAAGCTATGGGGTGTTCACTTCGCTAAGGCGTGGAGCCTTAATGCTAAAAGCTCAACTCCAAGAAGCTTACTAGCTAAGCTAGCAAGATAAGTCTCCTATTCATTTATATGAATTAGATATTGCTTTGATACCATGGCTATGATAAACACATATAGGAGCTATTTACATTATTGAGTAAAACACGTCTCCATGCAATTACTGTTACATTAACATGCATGTGCTAATTCATACATACATGATCATGAATGTGTATAGTTAACTAGGGTAACCTGTTAATTAAAACCTAGGCATTATCATGAGGACAAATTCGTGTTACTAGCAACTTATAAGAGGGGGCATAAATGTTTAATACACCATCCAATAATAATAATTAGAGATGCATCAGAACCTTTCCTAGTGTCGCATGTATTTTTATCGGCGGTTTCGTAAAGAGTTACTTGCTAATTCATATGAAAATAGTCACGAGGGATCCAAGACACTTTATCAATGTCCGATCGCCACATCATAATGCTATATGTATAGCTCTTTCATACAATAGTATCGTAATGTGTGCATTAGTACATGCATGTATGAATGATTATATCATCATTTTATCTAGTATCTTACATCCACATCATGTGTTGTGTTAAGACATGTTGTATATACCAATAAGAGGCGACACCTCTCATTGACTTGGGGACATGATATATGGTGGATATACGCCCAAGCTATTATTAATTGGACCCGATAAATGGGCCACAGCCGAATATAATTTGAGACTTAGAACACGGACACCCAGGCCCATCACATAGGCCACACACCAACACTTAGCTATAATGAACTTACATACGGTCAAACCGGGGTCAAAGGTAACTTATTTACGGTCAAGGCCAACTTATAATTACGGACCCGCCACAACCGGACCAGAGAACCACTGGAACCGGGGCGGTCCAATAGAAACTCTATAAATAGAGGGATCATCCCCTCATTTGAAGGTAATCTCTCTCTCTCTCTAAGCTCACCCTCTCTCTAGAAGCTCTCGACTGACTTAAGCTTCGGAGTGGGCTTACCGGGACCCCCCAGTGCCCTTTTGCAGGTAAGCAAGGAAGGAAGAAGAGAATCCGAGCACGAAAGAGCCCAAGAAGGAGAAGATCGGGAAGAATAAGCCAATTAAGGAGAAGACCGGGAAGAAGAAGCCCATTAAGGAGAATATCGAGAAGGAGAAGCCCACAATAAACACTCATGTGTAAACACTAGCGCCGTCTACCGGACTCGAACAAGAAGCACGTTGCTACTACTTGCGATCAATGACAACTACAAGGAGGCAAGTTGGGGGGCCAAGCAGACAACCACCCACGGGGAAAAACAACCAACCACCACCGGGGGGGAATAGGCAAGTCCCGGTGGTCAGCCTGCAAGCAACCATTGAAAGGGAACGTGAGGGAGCAAGAAATGAGGAACATCCACCTCCTGAGGAACAACACTCCTCAACCAATGCTCGCCCGGAAGCAACGGTGAACCAACCGCAACCCCAGCCACCCCAACAAGAAAGAACATACAACATCACTCCAGAATTAATGGCAGCATTAGAGGAAATGCTAGAAAGAAGGGAACGTCTACGGGCGCACGTAAGGCAAGAACAACCAAAGTACCAAGCGTCACCTCGGAGGTCGATAGGAGGACACATGCAGGCATATTCTAACACCGTGAACCAGCAACCCCAGGGAAGGGGATATTACCAGCAAAGGAACCCTAATTACCAGGCAGACTGTCGGACCCTAAAATCTGACCTAAGGCGATATACGTTTTAAAAATGTGCAATTTTGAAATGAGTCGCCACTAGTTAATAAAGGCTAACTAGAATCCTAAATTACCTAAGCGAATAACGAATTAAACACCTAGGTATACAATCGGTCCGCTATCAGAGATTCGAGTTCGGGGGTTCTATTACGAACTAAGAAAAATTGTTTTCTAATTACGCCCTTTCGGTAATTAATTAACCAATTTCCCAATTTTAAAATTTAAATATGCGTTACGATTAATTAATTAAATGTTACCAAAATTTAAACTAATTTTTATACACGAATTTTTATTAATGACATATTTAAACCTAAAAAAAAAAAAGAAAATTATTAAGCATCTAAAACTGCTAATTTAGGTAATACAATTTTAACTACCTAATTACATGTCATACACTTATACAAAAAAACATGGTATCTAATTAAAAATACATTTTAACTATATAATTAACACAACATGATAATAATAATAAATAATAGAAAATAACAAACAAAACTAATTATTAAATAATAATAATAATATTAAAAAAAAAAACTCGGCAGGAAATCACCTCACAGGGGAGGTATTGACAAGAGCAGCGCCGGCAGATCCGACCCCGGCAACAGCAGCGGTGGCGGGTGAGTCCGGACGGCAGCAGGCAGGCGGCACTAGCAGGGACGGCGGGCGGATACGGCAGGGCGGCGCGATCAGGGAGCACTGGTGGATCTGGGCAACGGGCAGTCAAGGTAGCAGCTCCGGTGGTCCTTCCGGCGGCGGGGTAAGTCGTCAATACGAGGGCAACGCTCCGGTGGCAGACAGCAGGACACGGACGTAGTGGGTAACAACTCCGGCGAACTGGACTTGTGGTTGGGTGACAAAATCTGAGACCAGCACCAGGCAAGGAAGGTCACGTCTGGTGGCAGCGGTCGATCTGGGTGACGGCGAACAAGGCCACCGGGATGGCAGGTCTTCACTGTGACTCCTGGACAGACGGATGAGGCAGGACGGAGACGAGGTCTCAGCTCCGGCGGGCATCCATGGAAGCTGCAGGGATGGCGTGAGAAGAAAAAAAAAACTTTTTCACTAGAAGACAAATCTGCACGGATTCCGAGAAAAGCTTGTATTATTATTGCTTGGTTCTAATTTCCTGTGTGTTTTTACATTGACAAATGGTCCTTTTATAGCTAGATTAACACCTAAAATTAGGAAAACAATATTTTCCCTAATATACACTAATTAATTCCGAAAATTATGAATATATATTTATTGCATATTGCTATAAATATATATCATATATTTTCTGAATATTAAAAAATATTAAATGCATCTACACCATCCAAATTTAAACTAAGCCTATTTTTAGCAACCCCGTAACCTTCCATATTTAAATATTTCCATTTTTAAACGTGTTACACATAACGTTTTTGAACGTGTTATATACGTGTCGCGCGTACCAAAATTAGGTGTTTACAGCTTGCCCCTCTTTGGACGGACTCCCGTAGAATGCATTCGAGGGGGTTTGTCCAAAAACGAGTAAACACTAATTTTGGCTATGAGGTATATCTTCTTTCGGGTCTTCAAATCTCCAAGATGGCCTTTGGCTTTATTAACACTGCGAAAAAGTTAAACTTCTGTCGGCGGTGCCCCTGTTGACAGTGCCTCCATTGGTAGCGCAAAAAAGTAAAGCCTTGGTCGGAGGTGCCCATGTTGTCGGCGCCTCCGTTGGCGTGCGGAAAATAGAACCTCCGTCGGCGGTGCCCCTGTTGGCGGTGCCTCCATTGGTAGTGCAGAAAATAGAACCTCCGTCGGCGGTGCCCCTGTTGGCGGTGCCTCCATTGGTAGTGCAGAAAGTAAAGCCTCCAGTGGCGTGCGAAAAAGTAAAGCCTCCAGTGGCGTGCAATAAAGTAAAATCTTGATCGATGATGCCTCCAGTGGCAAGCGACAAGAAAAAGCCTCCAGTGGCGTGTAATAAAGTAAAACCTTAATCGATAATGCCTCTAGTGACGAGCGATAAGGAAAAGCCTCTAGTGGCATGTATCGGAGAAGAGCCTCTAGTGGCGTCCGTTGGAGAAGTGCCTCTAGTGGCGTGACTTGCGAAGGCTTAATACTAAGGCTTCGTTCGTCAGGGTTGACTCTCGGGAAACTGGAAAACTTCAGATCCTGATTGTCGGTTGTGACTTGTAGGAACAGACTGTAACAGTCCTACTCATCATTTGAGTGGTGACTTGCGAGACCAGACTGTAACCGTCCCGTTTGCCGTGAATTTGACTCGTAGGAACAGACTGTAACAGTCCTACTCGTCCTTGAATGGTGACTCGCGAGAGCAGACTGTCCCGCTTGCCCTGAAGTTGACTCGTAGGAACAGACTGTAACAGTCCTACTCATCCTTGAATGGTGACTCGCTAGAGCAGACTGTAACCGTCCCGCTTGCCGTGATGTTGACTCTGGAAGACGCTGTGTCGTAGAAAATACGCAGGCGCACGAATGTTTGTCCCTAATTTTTGCCTAAACTGCGCATGGTGCGACAACTTAGCGGGATCTTTTTATTCCTGAACTTGCAACCATGCCTCTCATTTCCTGATTTTGCCTAGGTCGCCCTTTCCGGTTTTCAACCTAGCGGAAGACTCTTTATTTGGTAGCCGTTTAAAGGGTGGCTTTGGACCTATCTTTGTTTTCCGCCTCGATGCAGGAGTATTTATAGCCATTTGGAGGGTGGCTGTGACCCTTTTCTCACCATTTTTAATGTTGCGGGAGCTCTTTTGATTGTAGTCATTTGGTGGGTGGCTGTCGCCCTTCATTCCTTGTCTCTGATCCGGGAAACACTTTTTGTACGTACCCATTTCGAGGGTGGTGGGGGCCCTTTCACTTAATATCCGCCATCGATATTCCGGGATCGCTATTTTGACTGTAGCCGTTTGAGGGACGACTGTGACCCTTTCTTTTATTTTCCCGCCCTCACCGGGTTCGCAAGATCACTGTTTTTGTGTAGCCATTTTAAGGGTGGCTGTGGCCTTTTTATTTCTCTTGCCCTCACAGGGTTCGAGGGGTCACTCTTTTATTTGTAGCCGTTTGGAGGGTGGCTGTGGCCCTTTCACCTATTTGCCGCTTTTGATGTTGCAGGAGCGCTCTTTATCTGTAGCCATTTGAAGGGTGGTTGTGGCCCTTTCTTTGTAGTCGTTTTAGGGACGACAGTGACCCTTTTTATCTGTAGTTGATTTAGGGACAACTGTGACCATTTTATTTCTTCACTGCTCTCACAAAATATGTATGAACACTCTCTTTATTTTTATTGGTAGCCAATTAAAGGGCGGCTAAGACCCTAAAGAAAATGATTTTTTTTTTTGCTTTTTTGCTTATTTTTTTTTAAAGAAAATTTAACGAAAATAATCAACAATAATTATGTACATGCCCCTAGTGGCAAATCTGAAATTTCTAATTCAAAACATCTTTTAGGGAGGGACTCAGCTGATTGTGTCAAAATAAGTCGGTCGTGTCGACGCCCTGGATGGACCCTACGACCAATGGACGTAGACAGTGATTTCTTCTATCGGCTTCTCAAGTGCCCCGGTTATTGCTCAATCTCGTCTGGGGATGCCCCATGGCTAGCACATACCAGGTTAGGCTTGTCACATGCAGGATGAATGGCCTGGCCAATGAACACACATGGATGACGTGGAGTAGTCCGCATTGGGGCACAGATATTGCGTGAGATAAATTCGGCAACTGACACAAGAATGGTTGGCGAGCAAAGGGCCGTGCACGAGCTGTGCTCTTCAGGGGCTTTGATTTGGATGATTATCCAAACTGCACAATGATTAAGGAAAAACTCAAATTTCGGGGATAAAAATGATCACAACTTTTCTTACCTGGGTGTTGGATTTTTTCTAGTGGGAAATGTGCTCGCTATGCGACTGGACCTGCTGCATGTCCTGATTTTCCTGCTCCATCTAGAAATCACAACTTGTATATGAACACCTGCCGGAAAGTAAATGCCCCTGGACCTCTGATGGAAAGCACCAACAATAATGTTTTCTTTACTTGACATCTAAAATGTTCATTGATCAGCACATTGAATCTTCACGAGACTCTCGATGATCTCTTGATATTTTCCCATCTTTGGACATTTCCGATCTCAATGGGAGGTGCCCCTTGGTTACCACCGGCCGGTTTAGACCTTACCGTAAAACGGATGTACGGCTTGGTTCGGGGACGTGAATGAATTCCACACATGGTAGGTGGAATTTTGGCATGTAAGTTCTATAGAGCAGTCACGTTTCACGTGGTTGCGACCTCGGTTGAAATGATCGTCTGACCTGCAAAAAGAGTAGGGACACTCAAATCTCAAGGAAAAATCAAGTATAATTCACTGTACCTGAGCGTTGGATATCCCGAGTGCACAATTTTTTTTTCGTGCAACTGTTGCCCCATTCGGCCGGCAGAACTTATATATGCATGATACCTAACCAAGGGTACCTGAAAAGAATGAATGAAAAATCAGTGTATAGAATATTAGAAATCATGCATGATTTTTTTACAAGCTCTAGTGTCATTCATTTCATAATTTTGATTACATTTTTTGAAAATGAATCAATAATTATGATCTTAGGTGTTTCGCATCATCATGGAGTTTACTGAATTTGCTGAGTGCACCCTCTGACTCGAACGCAGGACAAATGCTCAAAACAGAGCTTTTTTCAAAAAGATTTTCTCATCCTTTGTTTAAACTTGAAATGTCGCACTCAACTGCACAATTAAACTATTTTCTAAAAAACAGAACCAAATCACTTTTTTTAAAACGTTAGCTCATGTGAATGTTGAAATGACAATCTTGCCGCAAAAGTGCAATACACCTTGGATAAAAATGAATGACACTTTGAGTTTTTTTAATGCTCATGCATGCTCAAAAGTTAAAATTCAACTGTTAAGTAAGTTTACAACTTACAACCAGTTTACCTGAATGATACATATGGAATGTATGTACAAAATGAAAAATCCAGGTAAAGTTTTTTTAAAAATAATGCAAATGCAATGCATATTTGGAATTAAAAGTTCAACAACTAAGAAGAGATTTACAATCTATCTAAAAAACATTTTTCCTAATACAATGCCTATGAGATGTACATGAGGTGAAAGTTGTACAGTTGAGAAAACTTACAAGCTACTTGAAATTTTTGTTTTTTTTTTTATGAGGGAAAAAAATCAATGCATCCTAGTTGCTCAATTGAAAAAAAACAAGTGAAAAGTTTTTTTTAAAAAATGCATATGAGATGCACAAAAATAAATACAATATGCAAACTTAAAAAATAAAAGTTCTGCAACTAAGAAAAGTTACAATTTACCTGAAAGGTTTTTTTCTCGAAAATAATGCATATGAGATGCACATCTTTTAAAAAAATCAGGTAAAAGGTTTTTTTAAACAAAGAGCCCTAAAACTAAGAGAGCTTACAATTTATCTAAATTTTTATTTTTAAAATTAATGCATACTGGATGCATTATTTAAAATAAAACAATTCAGGTAAAAAGTTTTTGAAATGATGCATATGGAATGCACGTTCGAAATTAGAAGCTCCAATAGCTAAAGGTGAATTAAAATTTCCAAAAATGTTTTTTTTAACAACGCATGTATGATGCACAAAAAAATTACAACTTACCTGAAGAGGTTTTTTAAAATAATGCGTATGAACGCAATGTTGAAATTATAAATTCAGGTAAGAGTTTTTTTTTTTTTTTAAACAATGCATACGAAATGCATGTTTGAAAATAAAAATTCTACAACTAAATGACTAACTACTTAGCTGAAAAAGTTTTTTTTTGTTTTTTTTTAAAAATGCAATGAGATGAATGCATGAGAAATAAAAGCTATACAAACAGTCGCATGATAACATTTACAACAAAAAACAGATCATGTTAGGGGGGTAAAAAATATGTGTGGCTTTGCTCTACAAGGTAGGCTCCACTAATAGGTCCCGACAAGCTGGTTTCCTCACCCCATTATAGGGATCATAAGACATTCACAAGCGAGTAGAGTTTTTCCGAGCCGTACCGGCTGCCCAGCCGCTCCGGTCGTACCGTACTAAACCTACGGGGTTCCTTGTCGCCCTGGGTTTTAGGCATTTTGGACATTACCCTAAAGTGGGTGTGTGCGGATTCAAATAATGCATATACAACAAAGAAAAATAGTCAGTCATAATAAAAACTTAACTCCACACCTGAAAGCACAAAAAAAAAACAACCAAGTTAGAATAACAAAGTCAAATATGAATAAAAAATAAAACATGGCAAATAAGCAAATATAAAGAGCCCGAACCCTCGATCTTCCCCAGCAGAGTCGCCAAATTGTCAGACCCTAAAATCTGACCTAAGGCGATATACGTTTTGAAAACGTGCAATTTTGAAATGAGTCGCCACTAGTTAATAAAGGCTAACTAGAATCCTAAATTACCTAAGCGAATAACGAATTAAACACCTAGGTATACAATCGATCCGCGATCAGAGATTCGAGTTCGGGGGTTCTATTATGAACTAAGAAAAATTGTTTTCTGATTACGCCCTTTCGGTACTTAATTAACCAATTTCCCAATTTTAAAATATAAATATGCGTTACGACTGATTAATTTAATGTTACCAAAATTTAAACTAATTTTTATACACGAATTTTTATTAATGACATATTTAAACCTTAAAAAAAAAAAAAAAAAAATTATTAAGCATCTAAAACTCCTAATTTAGGTAATACAATTTTAACTACCTAATTACATGTCATACACTTATACACAAAAACATGGTATCTAATTAAATTTACATTTTAACTATATAACTAACACAACATGATAATAATAATAAATAATAGAAATAACAAAAAATCTAATTATTAAATAATAATAATAATATTAAAAAAAAAAAAACTCGGCAGGAAATCACCTCACAAGGGAGGTATTGACAAGAGCAGCGCCGGCAGATCCGACCCCGGCAACAGCAGCGGTGGCGGGTGAGTCCGGACGGCAGCAGGTAGGCGGCACCAGCAGGGACGGCGGGCGGATACGGCAGGGCGGCGCGATCAGGGAGCACTGGTGGATCTGGGCAACGAGCGGTCAAGGTAGCAGCTCCAGTGGTCCTTCCGGCGGCGGGGTAAGTCGTCAATACGAGGGCAACGCTCCGGTGGCAGACAGCAGGACACGGAAAGCAGTGGGTAACAACTCCGGCGAACTGGACTTGTGGTTGGGTGACAAAATCTGAGACCAGCACCAGGCAAGGAATATCACGTCTGGTGGCAGCGGTCGATCTGGGTCACGGCGAACAAGGCCACCGGGATGGCAGGTCTTCACCGTGACTCCTGGACAGACGGAGAGAGGCTGGACGGCGACGAGGTCTCAGCTCCGGCGGGCATCCATGGAAGCTGCAGGGATGGCGTGAGAAGAAAAAAAAAAACTTTTTCACTAGAAGACAAATCTGCACGGATTCCGAGAAAAGCTTGTTTTATTATTGCTTGGTTCTAATTTCGTGTGTGTTTTTATATTGACAAAGGGTCCTTTTATAGCTAGATTATTACCTAAAATTAGGAAAACAATATTTTCCCTAATATACACTAATTAATTCCGAAAATTATGAATACATATTTATTGCATATTGCTATAAATATATATCATATATTCTGAATATTACAAAATATTAAATGCATCACCATCCAAATTTAAACTAAGCCTATTTTTAGCAACCCCGTAACCTTCCATATTTAAATATTTCCATTTTTAAACGCGTTACACATAAAGTTTTTTAAACGTGTTATATACGTGTCGCGCGTACCAAAATTAGGTGTTTACACAGACAACTGTCAGGGATATGCGGTACCCCAGAATGGCCAAGGATACATTGGACCTCAAAACGGCCAAGGATATGCCGAGCCTCAAAACAACTAACATAATATGGGTCCCCAAATTGCAGGACAACAAAACATAGCAGCAATGGCATTCACTAAGGAGGAAATTGAAGAGCTGATTGCCAAGAAGATCAAGGACTCAAAGGGAAGAGCCATGCACAAGCTGAGAGACAGGGCCTCAGACCCTTTCACTTAGGAGCTGATCAGTATAATGGTTCCGCCGAACGTCACGGCTCGTCAGATCCCAGACTATGTCGGAAAAGGGGACCCAATACAACATATACAGAAGCACGAGTCATCACTCTTGGGAAGAACGGCGGTGGAAGACCATTATACAATGTTATTCCCCTTAACTCTGGCAGGAAATGCCTCATACTGGTTCTTCAGTCTGCCTCAGGGGTCGGTCACCTCATAGGCAGACTTGAAGGACAAATTTATCCAGCAGTACTTAGGGGAAAGGAAACTCCTAAAGGGAGACTCCGCCCTGGATGATGTAAAGCAAGGATACGATGAAAGTTTGGCAAGCTACTACACGAGTTTCAACCAGAACATCTCCGACTTAGCAATAGTTGTCGGACCTAAAATCTGACCTACGGCGATTTACGTTTTGAAAACGTGCAATTTTGAAAGAGTCGCCACTAGCTAATTACGGCTAACTATAAACCTAAGTTACATAGGTAAATAACGAATTAAACACCTAAGTACATTAATTGATCTGCGATAAAAAAAATTCGAGTTCGGGGGTTTCTGTTACGGATCAAGAAAAAATATTTTTCCTAATTACGCCCTTTCGGCACTTAATTAACCTATTTGCCGTTTTTAGAATTTAAACACGCGTTACGACGAATTCATCTAATGATATAAAAAACTAAACTAATTTTCATGTACAAGTTATTATTAATGACAAAACTTAAACCTAAAAAAACCTATTAAGCATTTAAACTCCTAATCGAGATAAAATCTAAATAAAGCT
Source organism: Clarkia xantiana subsp. parviflora (assembly GCA_036873135.1). Lineage (NCBI taxonomy): Eukaryota > Viridiplantae > Streptophyta > Magnoliopsida > Myrtales > Onagraceae > Clarkia > Clarkia xantiana. The sequence goes on from JAPTYO010000001.1 coordinate 19,895,369, forward strand.
AAGCATACTCAAAATCATGATACAATTTAGCAATTGCATATCACACACATATTTACAAAACTTGCTACCTAATTATATTTATATTTTAATTATCTAATTAACATGATATATTGATAATAATAATAACAATAATAAATAAGTAAAAAAAAAATTACTAATTAAATAATAATAATAATAAAAAAAATCAAAACACAGAGGCGAGAATTACCTTCTTCTTCCTCGGGTCGTGACAGCAAGGGCAGCAGCAGACCTGGACCAGCAACGGAAACGGTTCTAGTAGGTGTGGTCTAGGCTCCGGTGGACGGCGACGAACAGGGACGGCGGCGGACAGGGACGGCACTCCGGTGATGGACAGGGACGACAGGGCGGGTAGAGCTCCGATTGGCTGCGTGGGAGCTGGACGTCGGGATGAGCAGCGAGTCGATGGTAACGGGCAGCGGGTCGACGGTAACGACGCCGGTCAGGGAAACTCTGGGTCGGGCGACGTGGACGCGGCTCCGGCAACGGCAGGTGAGGACTAGCGATGCTTCAGGTCTCCGATGAAGCAGAGGAGTCCGGGGCTGCAGTAGAGCGGGAAAAAAAATTCACGTTTTCCCAAAATAATATTTTATTATATCTCAATTGCTGTATTAATTTTTCTTTGTGTTGTTTACATTGATACTATGGACTATTTATAGCTAGCCTAGACCTTAATATTAGGAAAAAATATATATATTTGCTCTAATATACACTATAAATTCCGAAAATTATACAATATATATTTATGAACGTTGCCATGAATATTTATTATATATTTTCTGAATTTTACATAATATTTATTGCATATATATTATCCTAATTTGAGCTAAACCTATTTTTAGCAACCCTGTGACCTTCTATATCCATATACTTCATTTTTAAAACGTGTTACACATAACATTTTTAACGTGTTATATATGTGCCGCGCGTACCAAAATTAGGTGTTTACAGCTTGCCCCTCTTTGGAAGGACTCACGTAGAATGCGTTCTAGGGGTTTGTCCAAAGATGCGTAAACACTAATTTTGGCTAGGAAGCATATCTTATTCCGGGTCTTCAAGTCTCCAAGGTGGCCTTTGGCTTTATTGGCGGATAACGCTAAAGAAAAACCTCCAGTGGTAGTGCGGAACTTAGAGCCTCCAGTGGCGTGCGGTAATGAAAGGCCTCCAGTGGCGTGCGGTAACGAAAAGCCTCCAGTGGTGTGCAGTAATGAAAAGAATCCAATGGAGTGCAGTAACGAAAAGCCTCCAGTGGCGTGCGGTAAAAAGCCTCAAGTTGTGTGCAGTAAAGAAAAACCTCAATCGACGATGCCTCTAGTGGCGAGCGACAAGGAAAAGCCTCCAGTAGCATGCAATAAAGTAAAATCTTGATAGAGGATGCCTCCAGTGGCGAGCGAAAACGAAAATCTTCCAGTGGCATGCAATAAAGTAAAATCTTGATAGATGATGCCTCCAGTGGCGAGCGAAAACGAAAAGCCTCCAGTGGCGTTTGTCGGAGAAGAGCCTCTAGTGGTGTCCGTTGGAGAAGAGCCTCTAGTGGCATATGTCGGAGAAGAGCCTCTAGTGGCGTCCGTCGGTGAAAAGCCTCTAGTGGCGTATGTTGGAGAAGATCCTCTAGCGGCGTCCGTCGGTGAAGAGCCTCCAGTGGCGTCCGTAGGTGAAGAGCCTCCAGTGGCATCCGTCGGTGAAGAGCCTCCAGTGGCGTCCGTCGGAGAAGAACCTCTAGTGGTTTGACGACATCCATAATTTTTGCCTAAGCTGTACATGATACGACAACTTAGCGGGATCTTTTTTCATTTCTCATATTCTTTACTTTTTCCACGGTCGATTTAAAGATTTCCGACCGTGCCCCTCGGTTTTTTTTCCATTTTCTCTCCTTTTGCCATGAGTGCATTTTGCAATCATGCCCTTCATTTCCTGATTTTGCCTAGGCCGCCCTTTCGGGTTTTCAACCTAGCGGAAACACTCTTTATTTGGTAGCCAATTAATGGGTGGCTGTGACCCTCTCAATTGTTTGCCGCATTTTCCATTGCGGAAGCTCTTCTTTTCAGTAGTCAATTTCGGGTTGACTGTGGCCCGTTTTTTATTCTTCTGCCCTCACAGAATTCGCGGGATCACTCTTTATTTGTAGCCATTTTCCTCTGAGGGTGGTTGTGACCCTTTAAAATTCTTCCGCTCTCATAAGTTGTGGAATCACTCATTGTGTATAGTCATTTTAAGGGTGGCTGTGACCCTAGGAAATATTTGAAAATTTCAGGTAAGTAGCTCAGGATGCGTTATGAAACGTGTCGTCATTGCTACTTAGGGCCCTGATTTTTTTTTTAAGAAAACTCCTCTTTTGCCATGATTGTTCTTTCTGATTTTCAATCATGCCTCTAATCCCTAATTTTTGCCTAGGTCGCCTTTACAGATTTTCAACCTAGCGGGAATTTTATTTTTATTTTTTTATTTTTAGCTTCACAATGGGAAACTACTCTTTTAGGCATAGTACCTTTTGAGTGCGTCTGCATTGATTGGACTCGGGAGGTTTCGACCGTCCATATCAGTGATGATCAAAGCGCCTCCTTTGAACACCTCTTTGACCACGTAGGGTCCTTCGTATTTGGGCGCGAACTTCCCTCGTGAATTAGGATTGATACGTAGTACTTTTCGTAGTACCAGGTCCTCTGGTTGGAAACTACGTGGTCGCACCTTTTTGTCAAAGGCCCTAGCCATTTGTTGCTGGTAACATTGCCCATGGCAAAGTGCCGTGAGCCTCTTTTCATCGATGAGATTCAACTGATCATATATTCTGCTTCGTCGAGCCCCCATTCTACTTGCTGAGGGAATCTCCACTTCTACGGGTAGAACTGCTTCGGTTCCGTATATGAGTGAGAACGGAGTTGCCCCGGTCGATGTACAGATCGAATTTCTGTATGCCAAGAGTGCCCAAGGTAGCATATTATGCCAATCTTTGTATGTGACTGTCATCTTCTCAATGATCTTCTTTATGTTCTTATTCACCGCCTCCACCGCACCGTTCATCTGAGGACGGTATGGGGACAAGTTTCTATGTTTGATCTTGAGCTGTCCACATAAATCGTTTATCAGCTTGTTGTTGATATTTTGGCATTGTCTGTGATTATCGTCTCGGGTACCCCGTAAAGGGCAACAATGTCTCTTCGTAAGAAACGCTCAAACGCTTTTGCAGTAACTGACGCAAGTGTGACAGCCTCTATCCACTTGGTGAAATAATCAATTGCCACCAAAATAAACCTGTGGCCGTTAGATGCATTTGGTGAAATGGGACCGATCACATCAATTCCCCACATTGAAAAAAGGCCACAGAGAAGACATCGGATGTAACTCGTTTGGCGGCGCATGAATCTGACTAGAGTACACCTGGCATCTTGAAAAAACTAAAAAAGTGTAAAACTCCACTAACTTGAATAAGACACCAAAGAGATACAGTCCAACATCCGCAACATGTTATACTTTACAGTCGACTAAGAAACTTGAAAGAAACTCTCGATGCAGTCACCATTTTCATTAATTAATTTATAATTTTTAGTCACAACAGTTTCCAATTAGCAAAGAAAACAGTTATATATACATATCCAATCTGAGTGTTTCTTCATAAATAAAAAATCTGACTGTTATTTAATAAATAAGTTAGCCCAGCCCAACTCAGCCAATGACTCACATCTTTTTAGGCTTAAAGCCCATGAGTCACATCACTAACCCTAATAACCTTTAGTTGCTGTGACATTTCATTACTGCTTCTCCTGCGGCTGAATAAACGTTCTTCAATCTCATATAAAATAAAATCTCAGATGCTGGTGGACGTACGACGGTTACCGTAGACGGCATGCAAGCGACGACGGACAAGCTGACTGGGATATGGTTAACAGGGCACCGACGGGCGTACGACTTAATTTTGAGATAGCATCTCGTTTAATTTTGCGAAATCTACTTGTTGAAAGTGCGTTGCGAACCGGATAGAAGTGTGGAAGGTGAGTATTCTCTGTCAGATCTACCTATTTCAAGGTAATTTAGCTTAATCACCTTAATTACAATTTTCCGCAACAAGATCCGTCGATTCGCCATCTCCGATTACCTGATTTTCCTCCTCTCGCACCTCCCATCGGTTGGTCGCTCTACTCCGGTCGTCAGCTTATCCGCTACGCTATCACGGCTGCTGGTGAAGACCCCAAGTCATCTTAGTTCAAGAGTTGTAATATGTTTCTTACCTCTACGCCTACTGTTTGGTTTGCCAAATCTCTCAACTTCAAATAGCTTTTCTGCATGTCTGATTCACATGGAGGTTCTGGAAGTTCAAAGAGGTAGGAATTGGAAAAGGTCGGTGTGATATACGAAGAGGCGGGAATTGGAAAATGTCATTGGTGCTGAGATACACATAGGTATGCACGATATATAGAGAAATTATAAATATAGAAGAAGAACATTAAATTTGGTGGAGAATTCTACTCGCCTCGGCCTCGGGAATAGCTGGCTCTTTTCTTTATCTTTTAGGCATTAAAGCTTGTAACTCTACTGCCTTGGAGCTTGTAGCTGGCTTTTTCTTAAGCTTTTTTTTAAAAATTTATTTATAAATAAAGTGTGATTCCTTTATTTCTTATTACTTTCAGTTGATTGACATCTTGATTTCGGTCTTTGCTAATTTTTGAATCTGGTGATACCTAAACCCTCATCTCACAAACAATCTTACTATTCTCTTTCATTCTAAATTTTAATATATAATGATATTTGACACTTTTCAGAAAGTTTCTACAGTTGAAACACTATTTCTTTACGACCCTCGTCAAGGTGCCGGTGTGAATTTTCAATTTTCAGTTCATTAATTTTTCTAATAGTGGCACTATAAAAGCGCCGCTAACTGTAATAAGTAGCGGAACCAACACATGTGCTGTCGCGTGAACTTTCTCAAAAAAATTAGCGTCACTTTTGTGCAAGTGTCGTTGCTATCTATCGTTAATTCCACATTTTCTTGTAATGCATTAATATAAGCCCAACATGCTAAGTCTATTTTGGGGTATGACACATAAGGGATTTCGGTTTAGGCCGAAATCTCCATGGGCCACGCGCTGCCCAATAGGGCCGGCCCAATTGGACTACGAATTTCAGCTGAAATATGTGAGCAACCTTCCCAGGGTTTTGCTCACCTCCTCTTTTAAATAAGGGGTGTTAGAGAGATTTCTTTGGGTTGGTCACTCTCTCCCTTTTAGTTATTCGAAAATAAATCCCCTCTCCCTTTTACCAAAGGGTTCGGCCAAACCTATACATGATGGATTCTAGGGGATAAACAATACATATCATAACCACAAGTACTTGCTAGGTAAACTAATTATGCAGCAAAAAGGGTGTACATACCTATCACTCGATTATGCGATTCGTAACCCAAACACGTGAGTTCACGATCTGTCGGACGGTGTCCTACGGGAACTCTGGTTAAGGAGAAATCTACAGGAAATGGTCTCCCCAGCAAAGCCTCTTCAATATGGTTGTTGGATGGATCTCCGTGGTGAATTGATTGCACAATATGACACCTACTTGGTGATGTATGTGGTTCGGAAGAACCTGTAGTAATATAGGGAGAGAGGATTTCTTTTCTGACAACTAAAGGGAGAGAGTGATAACCCCAAGAAATTCCTAACACCTCCTATTTATAAGAGGAGGTGAGCAAAACCCACCTAGGGTTGCTCACCATTATTTCAGTCGAACTAGTCTAATAGGGCCGGTCCATTTGGACCGCGCATGGCCCATGGGGATTTCGGCCTGACCCAAAATCCCTTATGTGCCATACCCCAAATTAGACTTAGCATGCTGGGCTTATATTAACGGGCTCCCATTTACGTCGACCATAACATCAGTACGTGTTCTTTGGTCCAATCCAGTTTCCGTCTTGTTCATACGAGGTTTGCCGTGTGACCGGAAGACACAACAGACATCGTGCTACTCATCAGTTAAGTGTGTTTTAACGTCCGTGGAACGTTGATTCCCATCCTGTTACCAACATGTTACTTCTCTGTGCCGCGCTGTACCCCTGGTCAACTATTATTCTCTAATTGCCTAGTTTTCACATAGGAATACTTCTCAAAGACATCCGCACAAGTATTCATAACCTTCAACTAATATCCGGCAAAAGCGTTTGAGTGTTTCTTACGAAGAGACATTGTTGCCCGTTACGGGGTACCCGAGACGATAATCACAGATAATGCCAAAATATCAACAACAAGCTGATAAACGATTTATGTGGACAGCTCAAGATCAAACATAGAAACTCGAAAGATCAACTAATATCCGGCTGGTGGCCACCTTGTGAATACAAGAGTCGGAGAATTAGATGTTATAAGACGGAAACTGGATTGGATCAAAGAACACGTATTGATGTTATGGTCGACGTAAATGGGAGCCCGTTAATATAAGCCCAGCATGCTAAGTCTAATTTGGGGTATGGCACATAAGGGATTTTGGGTCAGGACGAAATCCCCATGGGCCATGCGCGGTCCAAATGGACCGGCCCTATTAGACTAGTTCGACCGAAATAATGGTGAGCAACCCTAGGTGGGTTTCGCTCACCTCCTCTTATAAATAGGAGGTGTTAGGAATTTCTTGGGGTTATCACTCTCTCCCTTTAGTTGTCAGAAAAGAAATCCCCTCTCCCTATATTACTACAGGTTCGTCCGAACCACATACATCACCAAGTAGGTGCCATATTGTGCAATCAATTCACCCCGGAGATCCATCCAACAACCATATTGAAGAGCCTTTGCTGGGAAGACCATTTCCTGTAGATTGCTCCTTAACCAGAGTTCCCGTAGGACACCGTCCGGCAGATCGTGAACTCACGTGTTTGGGTTACGAATTTCATAATCGAGTAATAGGTATGTACACCATTTTTGCTGCATAATTAGTTTACCTAGCAAGTACTTGTGGTTATGATATGTATTGTTTATCCCCTAGAATCCATCATGTATAGGTTTGGCCGAACCCTTAGGTAAAAGGGAGAGGGGATTTATTTTCGAATAACTAAAAGGGAGAGAGTGACCAACCCAAAGAAATCTCTCTAACACCCCTTATTTAAAAGAGGAGGTGAGCAAAACCCTGGGTGGGTTTCTCACATATTTCGGCCGAAATTCGTAGTCTAATTGGGCCGGCCCTATTGGGCAGCGCGTGGCCCATGGGGATTTCGGCCTAAACCGAAATCCCTTACGTGTCATACCCCAAAATAGACTTAGCATGTTGGGCTTATATTAATGCATTACAAGAAAATGTGGAATTAACGATAGATAGCAACGACACTTGCACAAAAGTGACGCTAATTTTTTTGTGAATGTGCACGCGACAGCACATGTGTTGGTTCCGCTACTTATTACAGTTAGCGGCGCTTTTATAGTGCCACTATTAGAAAAATTAATGATTTTGTTTGCTAGGAAAAAAACTTAATGAACTGAAAATTGAAAATTCACACCGGCACCTTGACGTAAAGAAATATCAGTTACTGCAAAAGCGTTTGAGAATTTCTTACGAAGAGACATTGTTGCCCGTTACGGGGTACCCGAGACGATAATCACAGACAATGCCAAAATATCAACAACAAGTTGATAAACGATTTACGTGGACAACTCAAGATCAAACATAGAAACTCGAAAGATCAACTAATATCCGGCTGGTGGCCACCTAGTGAATATAAGAGTTGGAGATTTAGAGATGTGCATGACCATCCCCATTGCTCATATCCTTAGTCGAACTCAACCGGTGCCCAAAATGTGGTCACTTGGCCTTTTTGTTTGGGCGCTGCGCTCGTACACCTAGGAGCGGAAATTGAGCCCAACCTTGGACATGAGTTCCGAGTGGTAAGGGCACTTCGGGTTCTACTTCATTCAGCACATGAAATCAGTTACATGCTCAAGGTGAAGAAGTTTGTGTCCTTCAAAAACTCGAAAGATTCCGCCTAACACAACCGAGCCTGGCCCCGTGGTCGAACATGGCACGCGCAGTATGAAGTGCGCGTCGATAGCATAACCTGAATTTATTTTATATCAAGAATGGGAATGTCATATGTTATTGTGGATTCTCATCTAGTCCAGAATGTGGTGGTAGACGAACGGAGTTCGTCACGACGATCTGCAAAACTTTCATCATATCATGTACCCGAAACCAAATGATCGTTTGCATAACCATGTTTCTCTTTCGAAATATCATGGCTCTTAGCCGGTCTTGATATGGCTGAGGTTTCCCTTCCATCAAGAAGACCGTGCCCGTTTGATGTGGCAAGGTCCACATTCGACATATTTTATTAGGAAGTTTTACGCTCCAACGACTAGTTTATAGACCGTCCATCCAATGTAATAATGTCATTATGACGTCGTAAAAATCATAAACTCAAATAGAAATTCTTTTATTCAGAATTTACTTAACATCCAGAAATGTTACTGTCACACATTACAAGCCTTTTACATCATACGCAGGCCAAGGAGTTTTACGTTTTTCGAACACATCCTTGCGTAAGTGTTTGGTCAATGGATCCGCAACCATATTTTCCAAAGGCATAAATTCAAATGTGATCACCTTGTCTTCTACCACACTCTTTGCATAGTTGTATTTTATATCAATGTGTTTTATCATACTATGGTACTTCAGTTCTTGACTCCCCCTATCGCTGCTTGACTGTCAGAGTAAATGCGCAAAGGCTTACTCCCGTCCTCGATGTCAAGCAAGGCGGTCAAGAGTCTTTTTAGCCAGAAAGCTTTATGTGAACTCTTTGAGAGAGTTACAAATTCGAATTTCATAGTAGACAACGCGACACATAATTACTTGTTGCTCTTCCAAGAGATGGCAACATTAGCAAGGAGAAACACTCCTCCTGAGGTGGACTTACAATCATCTAGATCAACACCATGATCGACGTTACTATATCCTATCAATTCAAGCTTACTTCCCTCATATCACAGTCTGTAGTCTGCCGTACCTTTCAGATACCTCATAATTCGTTTGATGGCTTTCAAATGTTGATTGCTGGGGTTTGATTGCAGACGCGCTACTAATCCCACAACGTAATAGATATCTGGACGAGTTCATTGCATCGCGCACATCAGACTTCCTACCATAGTGAGGTACTCTGTACTTTTCATTTGTTCATGCTCTACCAGGTTCTTTGAGCCATCAAGCTTCGACAGTGAACTCCCATATACAACTGGTGTATTCACGGGTTTAGCATCATAGATATTGATCTTCTCAACAATTTGTTAATATATGCTGCATGAGAAAGACATAAACTACGAGCACCACGATCTCTAGCAATCTTAATTTCCAAGATGTAAGTGGCCTCGCCCATATCCTTCATCTCAAATACAGATGCGAACCAAGACATTGATTTCTTCAAATAACTCACCACCAAGTAATATTAACTATTGATATAGTTTCCAAATATATTTGCACATATATATATATATATATATATATATATATATATATATTTACTGTCAAGATTCTATATTAGGGATATAATTCTATCAACAATATATTTTCTCAATCTTATGCAACAAATATCTATCAATAATATTTAACATCCCTAAAATCATGCTAGAATATATCAATAATTAATGTCACAATTATCTTGTGAATCTAACCCAAAATTCGGCCAAATACATTCACGATGGTGCCGAAAATTTTAAAACAATTTAAAATTATATTCGACCTAAATAAACATGTAATTAGGGTTAGTAATGAAATTTTACTAAGGTTAATAATTCAATGCTCAATTTTAATAAATGTAACGTTTTTTTTTTAAGATCATGAACATCATTTTTGCCAAAAACACTTAATTTCATGAATATCAGTTTTACTAAAAACTCAAGAAATCAATTTTATCAAAATCATGAACTCCCTAACCTGGCTCTGATACTACTGTCGGAATTAGGGGATAATTACTACGGATTAAAACACGTGTACATGCCAGGTAAACTAATTAAAAATGGAAAGGGACACAGTTGTAATTAGGGTTATATCAATCAACTAAATCGTGAAAGGGGAAACAACTGTATACATGAGGCCAATGGCGAGCTGGAGTAGCAGAAAACGAAACAAATAATCAGAATAGACATATCTCACCATATATGCTCGAGCTGGCTCCTGGAATTTGATTGGATACGATGAAATTTGCTGCGATGGTGATAGAGTAATTCTGATGGTGAGGGTTTTACCTGAATTTGGAAAAGTGATTCGGACTGGGACACGGCCGGCGTCGGCATGTAGGAATCGGACTGGGTCACAGACGGCGACGATGTGTGCATAGAAAGAACATTTGATTGGTTCTTCGACCTCATGGTTATCACGCCCAAAGAGAGATTTGTTTATGGTGTAGGCTAAGAAAGCAGAAGGTGAGGAATAAGAAAATGGAAGGAGGGGAGGAAAGGTGAACCAACGATGTGCAGGGAAAGGCGAGGCGCGTATTTTGCAAGGATGACTCGATCCGTGCTGATGTGGCGATCATGTAGCCAGCATATCTCTTATTCGTAGACGTGGCGATTACAGGTAACATCTCCTAGGAGATGGCTCGCAGCCACCAGCGTCTTGTCTAATAGGTGGTACATATTTGGCCATTGATTGTCTGAACGTGGCGTAAACTGTCAGATATTTAGACAGTTGTTATAATTTCATTGAATAAATCTGTGTACCACTGTTGGATCACGGGCGAAGCTCCGTTACGTTCTTGACGGAAAGCTTGAACTCCTAGGCTCCGCGTAATCCTGCAAAAGGGGATGACCTGGGTGGTGACCCAGAATCCCTCTCTGATGCCTAAATGAGTATATGATCAGTGGGGTGGTAAGCAGTAATCTAAGCTCGTATTAGAATGTGTGTTTTCTGAGGTAACTTCCTCCTTTATATAGGAGGGGAAGTTACTCAGTTACCTGAGACTGCGCCTGGCAGTTTTACCCACGATTCCGCATATCTCGTTCGGGATTCCATATATCTCGCCCCACGCTCCGCGTATCTCGCCCACTCTCCGAGTATCTCGGGCACGCCCTGCGTATCTCGGGGGAGGCTATCTATATCTCAACCGTTTCCCCACTACTCTATCTAGTAGGCGGGTATCTCGGCCTTATCCTCTGATCACAAGTCCCAATTCATATCGGGGACTCCAAAGTTATCTCATTCTAGGTCACCACCCAGGACTTCTTGTCTCACGAGACCGGTCCAGCCTCCTCGGGGCTTTATTATCGGGGCATTCTCAAAGGTATATCGGAGCCTACTCAGAGGCTTACTGTCGGGAGCATTCAGCTCATATATCGGGACTGCTAAAGTCTGGACCCTTCATACTAGGCTTCTGGGCCTTCCAGGCCTTTCACGAGGCCCACTGGACTTACTCGCCGTCTATTGACTGTTAACGGGGCTAACGATTACATCGGAACCCATCATTTGCCCCCAAGACATGGGGGACTTGCAGTCCGTCGTGTCTTCCAATCTCGGACCTCCCGACTTCATTGTCGGAGGCTTTTATCTCCATACCTCCCGATATTGCCATCGGAGGCTTTTGTCTTGAGACCTCCTGATATCTCCATCGGAGGCCTTTGCCTTGAGCACAATTCTTGATTAACAGAGTTTCTCACTCATGATTGCCTTAGGTCTACCGGACTCTGATGGATCAGTTGCCAAATCCGAGGAGACTCATCGGTTACTGCAGCATTAAATGCTGGGGATAATGAAACGACGCCTAAACCGGCGTGACTGCTGCTTTCTGGAAAAGCACTCATTACGTCACTAGCGTCTCTTCCGTATCGTCCCTATAATATCGACGATTGAGATTGAGTCGTTCCATCTTCAACGGTCCAGATTGAATCCGTCCAGCTGTCCTTTTACTTATAAAAGCCAAAACCCTGGCACTATTCACTCTTCCTCACCGTTTCAATTTCTGGAATTCTACCATTTTCAAACCTCGAAGCTTCTTCTCCAAGTTTCTTTTGCCCTTCCAGTGATCCAAGGCCTTCAGCCCTTCTTCATCTTTTCCGAGCAACCATCAACAATGTCTGGTAAGGTTTTCATTCTCTGCTTCCACGATTTGCTGACATTACCTTCTCCTCCTTTCTTAAGTTTTTCTGTTTGTAACCGTTTTTAGACGAAGCTAGTTCCGGGGAAAGGACCCCTTTTACCTTTGAGCTTGCCATTAACGAAATTTCTGAGACCTCGTACGAGGTTGCTCTCCGAGAGGGTTGCATGACTTCGGACTGGGAACCCCGCTCCCCTACGAGTCTCACCCAACCACCCGAAGAAAGCATATCGTCACGCGTCCTCGAGAGGGGGAGGTGTTCGTCTCCACCGGGCAGATAAATGCTGGGATTCGATTCCCTTTTTGCGGGAACCTGGTGGAGATGTGCAACTTCTACCAGACGCATCCCTGCACCTTCTCTCCACATGCCATCCGCGTGTGGAACGCTTTCCAGGTTCTGTGCCTCCGGCAGCGGTGGACGTACAGTTTGCTACTCTTCCGCACCTTCTACGGAATGAAGTGTAATAAGGCTGGTGTTTGCTCCTTCACTCCTCGACTCCCCAAGTGGACAAAGGAGCAACTTTCACGTTTCGGCTGGGATAGCGAGACCTGGAAGTTCAATAAGGATCGGGTGCTGATTCGCGACTCGGGGTCTGACAATAGCGGATGGAAGAAGTATTACTTCTTCGTCCAAAACAGCTCAATCCCATGGCCCCAATGGGAGGTTGTGGCGGACCCTGCCCCCAAGCTCGAAGTCTACACCGAGGATGACTTCAACACTCTCCAGCTGGTCCAGCTTTACCGTTGGGGGAATCCTTCATTCCCCTCGACGCCAACAAGCTCGTGGAGAGAGACTTGATTCATATCGGAGTCCGGCTCCTCGATTCTGTTTCCAAGGATTTGGTCATCTGGGTAACACTTCTAACCACTTTGTCTTTTCATTTTTGCAGCCAAGAAGGCATCTCTGCTGACCCATCTCATGTTGAAGCAGGGGGAGACCGATGCCGTCCAGGGTAGCTCCAAGCGGAAGCGGAAGTCTTTGAAGAAGGGAACTTCTTCTTCTGCTGCTCCTCCGACTGAAGAGCAGGTCGGGACGGCCAAGCGGGCCAGAAGGGAGGAGATAGACCAAGCCTTCGGCGTCACCACTGCTGAGGAAGGTAAGTGCGTTCGCCTCGCTATTAAGAAATATAGGAGGTTGGTTCCCAAGGAGTTTATCCCCGCTGATCGGGAGTCGCGGGTCCGAGAAATTAAGTATATACTTCAAGGAGAAACCCCCCGCGTCCTCAAGGCGGGATACTACAACTTCTTTGGAAAGGACCAACATCTCGAGCGCCAAATCATCTGGTGCCCCCATGATACTCTGCCTGATTTTATTCGTCCCGCCACCGCAGGTCCATCGGAGACCCTCACTCCAGGGCAGGCTGCTACTCCAGCAAGGGCCGTGACTCCACAGGAGCCGATGCTGGAGGATGCCCCGACGGAAGCTCAGTTCCGTCAGGTTACCAATTTGGAGGCTTCCCCCTCCTCCGAGGAGGCAAATGAAGGCGGCCTGCTCCCCCGCCAAAGGCCAGGTCGAAGCACCCTGAGGCCAGTTGTGGAGGAGATGTCTCGGAGTCCTCCCCCGGAGTTCCGCTCTCCGACTCCCGAGCTTCCGACCGAGGTGGCTCCCCCGACCGAGGCTTCCAGGGTCATCCCTCCTCTCCCCGTGGATGAGAATCTTTACAAGGTTTTCACCCCCGACCAGGAGACGGTTCCCTGGAACCCGATCGAGTCTCTCCAGGGGGTCTCACTCCATCGGGGAGACCTTCAGCCTGAATTGGCCCTGCATCTGCTGGCAGGGTCAATTCCACCAGCCTTGAGGCGTCCAATCTCCTTGGCGCGGGAGGACCTCGAAGAAGAGCTCCGCAACATGGCTATCCGTCGGATGGAGGTAAAACTTTACTCTCGCTTTTATTCTTCCCTTCATTGTTCTTGCCTTCGATCATCGGATTTTAATCCCTTTTTCTCTTTTGTCTTAGGAAACCGCGGACCAGCAGCGCTGCTTCGGCTTCATCCTGGCTCTGAAGGGTGCTTTGGAGGAGGCACAAGCCAAGTCGGACCCCGACGCATTGGCCAAGCTCCAAGCGGAACTCGACGAGGCTGTAGCGGCCAGGAATAAGATAGCCAAGGAGCAGGCTCTCCTTGGTGAGAAGGCTCTGGGCCTGCACAAGCAGGTCCAGGATCATGAGGTCGTGCTGCGTCGGGAGCGTAAGATGCTCCAGGAGGAACAGCGGCGGCACGAGGTGGAGAAGGGGCAGCTCATCCGCGAGAAGGACATTCTCGCGGAAGCTCTTGCGGAGGCCAAGGCGGGACTTGAGGCCAAGTTGGCTGAGGCAAAGGCTCAAGGCCACGAGGAGGGTCGCCAACAGGGTCACGAGGAAGGCCGCCTACAGGGTCGTGAGGAGGGCCGCGAGGAGTATCGGAACTCTGAAGATTTCCAGGCGGATGCCGTGGGGTTCTGCAAAGCCGAGGTGGAGAACGTTCTGTTCAATGCCGTCGAGGAGCTCTACACGGTATACGAGGATTCCATCGACTTCAAGAAGTCCGAGACCCTCGCCCCTTTCACGGAGAAATACTTCAACCTCCCCGCGGAGAGTGATGAGGCCGATCCCCCTGCAGGTGCCACGGACCCGACTCTACAGGCTGTGGAGCCTTCTGCCCAAGACCCCTTGATTCCTGCTCCCTCCGAAGCTGCTGAGGACCCAACTTCCAACAAGGACCAAGCTTAATGCTCTATTCTTTAAGTCCTTGTAATTTTTCTCCGTGTATCCTCCTTATATTTTGTATCGGAACCTTTAAGCCTTTGAGCCCTTATAAGAAATTCCTTCCATCTGTTTTGGTCTCGATAACCATTGCACTGTTTAAAGTGACTTTAGATTCATTACTTAAAACGTTCCGATGCATCATTTAAGATGACTTCATATATCCTTCCGATGCTTTACTCGGGACCTCACCACTTAAGGTTTCTCGTCCATATCAATTAATGTAATTCTCGTATGTCTTTCACGACATTTTCCTCGGGACTTCACCACTTAAGGTTTCTCATCTGTGCCTTTCTAGGCAATTTTGTACATCACTTAAGATGATTTTTTTCGCATCCTTTAAGGCTTTTATCACGCCATTCTTAGACGACTTAATCGTACCCCTTAGGGCTTTTATCGCGTCATTTTAGACGACTTAATCGTACCCTTTAAGGCTTTTTGCTGCATCATATAGATGACTTATGCGGACCCGTTAGGGCTTTTTCGTACCCTTTAAGGCTTTTTGCCGCATCATATAGACGACTTACGCAGACCCGTTCAGGGCTTTTTCGTACCCTTTAAGGCTTTTTGCCGCATCATATAGACGACTTACGCGGACCCGTTTAGGGCTTTTTCGTACCCTTTAAGGCTTTTTGCCGTATCATATAGACGACTTACGCGGACCCGTTTAGGGCTTTTTCGTACCTAGGCTTTTGGTTGCGTCATAAAGACGACTTACTCATACCCCGTAAGGCTTTTATCGTACCTCGGAAGGCTTTTATCGCGCCATAAAGGCGACTTACTCATACCTCATAAGGCTTTTATCGTACCTCGGAAGGCTTTTGTCACGTCCTTCAGGACGTCTTACTAAGCAATTTGATCGGAAGCAACTTCTTTTATTAATAACTCAAAGTTTTGCTTACATCGGATCATAGATAACTTGCGCCATTCGCGGCGGCTTAACATCACGCACCTCTAAAGGCGACTTAATATCAAACATGATACTTCTTCAAGTGTGCGCCACTGAAGGAATGTTTCAACGTCTTGCCATCAAGGTCTTCTAGCTTGTATGCATTCGGGGCTGGCATCCCTACGATCTTGTAAGGTCCCTCCCATTTCGGCGATAGCTTGTTGATCCGATCTTGATGGACGAACTCGTTCCCCCGCCAGAAAAGTTCTCCCACGAAGAATTGTCGGGACTTGACACGCCGATTATAATATCGGGCTGTTGTCAAACACATCCGAGCCTGAACTTCGTCAGCCTTCCACCTTTTCTCTTCAAGCAAGTCCAAGTCCAGACGTCTTATCTCCTCGTTAGTCAGAGGCTCGTAATACCTCCTACGATGGGATGCCACCGCTATTTCCACGGGAGCAACTGCCTCCGTGCCATAAACAAGGCCAAACGGAGTCTCTCCCGTCGATTGCTTGGGTGTTGTTCTAACAGCCCACAGCACGTTTTCAAGCTCATCTAGCCAATGACCCTGCAAGGCATAGACCCTCTTCTTCAACCCATCCATCACGATCTTGTTGGCTGACTCGACTTGGCCATTAGTCTGAGCATGGTGGATGGAAGTTGTCTGATGCTCGATGTTCAGTTCCTCCAGGTACTCCTTCAATTGAGCCCCATTAAACGGAGGGCCATTATCGCTGATCAACACTCGCGGAACCCCATACTGGGATATAATTTGAGTCTGGAGAAACTTGAGGATCTGCTGCCCCGTCGTCTTGACCAGTGCCTTAGCCTCTATCCACTTCGAGAAGTAGTCAATAGCTACGAGTAAATACTTGCACTGCCCTTTTGCTTGTGGAAGGGGTCCCACCAAGTCGATGCCCCACTGCGCGAAGGGCCAAGCACTTCTGATGGACATCAAGTCCGCGGCAGGAGCCACGATATTCGGAGCGTACCTCTGGCATGCATCACAGGATTAGACCATCGCTGTCGCTTCCTTGTTCATCGAAGGCCAATAGTAGCCTAGATTCAACGCCTTCCTCACAATGGATCGGGCCCCTTCATGACAGGCCGCGACTCCCTCGTGTAGCTCTCTCAGGATCCGATTCGTATCAGGCTCCGCCACACATTTCAGAAAAGGCTTTACATGCCCCCTTTTGTATAACTGATTGTCCACCATCACGTAGTTGCTCACGATCCGACGCAACCTAACAGCTGCCACTTCATCATCGGGGAGTGCCCCCGTAGTCAGGTATGTGACTATCGGGGTCATCCAGGTGGATTTCTCTTCTTCCTCCGATCCTGTTTCGATAGTGCAAACCTCCGACGGATCGATGGTCGAGATAATTACTCTCTCCAGGAAGTGCACCTTCCGATTCTCCTCGGGGGCCACTCCCAGAGAAAACTTGCTTAAGGCGTCTGCCTCAGCATTTTCTTCTCTCGGGATTGGCTCAATGTCAAAGCTTTTGAAGCTTCCCTTCAAAGTCTGCACTTCGTGCAAATACTTCCTCATTGTCGGGCTCTTGGCTTCATAGTTCCCCTGGACTTGATTCACGATCAAGCTAGCATCACACTTCACTTTTAAATGGTCGACTCCTGTACCCTTGGCGATTTTGAGGCCCGTGATGAGAGCCTCATACTCCGCTTCGTTGTTGGTGGCCCTAAACGTCAAGGCCAAGGCATATCGCAGGGGCTCGCCTCCACCGGGCGGTATTAATACGAATCCTGCCCCCGATCCTTCTACACTTGATGAACCATCAGTGTACATCTCCCAAGTGTTCTTCTCATTTGGCTGTTCTGGCTGTTCTGCTATCGGGACCTCCATGGTTGCCCCCTCTACAGGACCCGCTTCTTCTAGATCGGGTGCTGTAGACTCAGCTATAAAATCCGCCAATGCCTGGCCCTTAATAGCTGTCCTCGGAGCAAAATGAATGCGGAACTCCGTAAGCTCGATGGCCCATTTCACCAATCTCCCCGACGCCTCCGGTCGGTTCAAGAAGTGCTTCAAGGGCTGATTAGTTAACACCGTAACCTCGTGGGCATGGAAGTAAGGTCGTAGCTTTCGAGCAGCAACAATCAACGCAAAGAGATACTTCTCAATAGCGGGATACTTCATTTCAGATTTGGCAAACGCCTTGCTTAAATAATAAACAGGCAGTTGGTTGCCCTTGACAATCTTTATTAAAACAGAGCTAACAGCAACTTCAGAAACAGCCATATAGAGATAAAGCGGCTCGCCTGGAACAGGTTTCGCCAACGGCGGGAGGGTACGGAGATGCTGCTTGAGTGCCTGGAATGCCTCCTCGCACTTGTCGGACCATTCGAACTTCTTGTGGGCCCTTAGCACATCAAAAAATGGCATGGCTCGATCACTCGCCTTGGATAGGAAACGATTCATCGCGGCTAATCGTCCATTCAGCATCTGGACCTCCCGATGGGTTTTCGGATATTGCATATCTTTGATTGCTCTCAGCTTCTCAGGATTCACCTCGATTCCTCTCTGGCTCACCATAAATCCCAGGAATTTCCCCGAGTTCACCCCGAAAGCGCATTTGTCCGGGTTCAAACGAACCTGATGAAACTTCATCCGCTCAAACGCCACCGCCAAATTCTGGACATGGTCCCCCGCCTGTCGGGACTTCACCAGCATGTCATCCACATAAGCCTCCATGGTCTTTCCCAGCATGTCTCCGAACAACTTATTCACCATCCTCTGATAAGTTGCTCCAGCATTGATCAGCCCGAAGGGCATAACGTCGTAGTGATAGACGTCACTATCTGCATAAAAGGCTGTATGGGGGGTGTTGGATCACGGTGGAACTCCGGTACGATCTTTGACGGTGATCCTAGCTCCTTCGCTCCACGCAATCCTGCAAGAGGGGATAAACCGGGCGGTGACCCAGAATCCCTCTCCGATGCTTAAATGAGTACACTCGTACGGACTGGCAAGCAGTAATCTCAAGTAATGTATTTCAACGTAAGTGATCTGAGGTGACCTCTTGCCCTTTTATAGGCGAAGAGATACCTCAGTTACCTGGTGAACCGTTGGGGGTGGTTAGCCCGTATCCCGCGTATCTCGGGTGTGATCCCGCCTATCTAGGCCATGATCTCGCTTATCTCGGCCACGCCCCGCGTATCTCGGCCACGCTCCGTGTATCTTAACCACGTTCCGCGTATCTCGGCCACGCCCCGCGTATCTCGGCCTTATCCTCTGATAACGAGTCCCGACTAACATCGGGGACTCCAGAGTTATCTCGTTGTGTCACCGCTCAGGGCCCCTCGTCATCGTGACAGGGCCTATTGTTCTCAGGGATTCGTCATCGGGGCCTACTCAGAGGCATCTCGTCGGGAGCGTTCAGCTCGCCTGTCAGGTCCGACTCTGTCGGGACCTCTCATCCTCGGACTTCCTTCGTCGGGATCCTTAGCCTGGGCCATCTTGGCCTTCGTTTAGGGCCCACCGGGCCTATTTTCCGTTTCCTCACCGTTAATAGGGCCTAACAACTGTAGTCGAACCCATCATTTGCCCCCAAGACATGAGGGACTTTTAGTTCGTCGTGTCTTTCAGCTTCCGACCTTCCGACGTCGAAGTCGGGGATCTTTCCCTTGTCATAGTCATCCAGTGTGAGTCTTCTCGTTCATGTTTCCTCAATGCCTTGTGGATATTTGCCAAATCCAAGAGGACTCCTCGGTTCCCCAGTCATCCAGTGCAGTAGATAATGAAGTGACGTCATCAGTACCCGTGCCTGATTCTCTGTGTCTGCTTTTTCTGAAAAGTGCTTTTCAGGCTATTTCATCATTGCACCTGCTACCATCCCGCACGTTTCATCTCAACGGTCCAGATTAGAACGCTTCAACTTCGACGGTTCAGATTAAAGCGCCCCTTCGACTGTCCTCTTCGCCTATAAAAACCTCACCCAGGGTACAGTTTCCTCTTATCATCTACAAATTTTCGAAAGCTTACTGCAACTCTTGAAACCTTAGTGTTTCTTCGGCCATCTTTCCGGCAATGTCAGGTTCATTCTTCCAGCCTCCAATTATCATGTCAGGTAAGGGTTTCTTCTCTATTGTTCGCCTTCGTCTTTGCTTAGTTTGATTGTAATTTTCCGGAAAAACCTAACGTCCCTTTCAATGGCTGATTTCAGACGGTGGATCTGGTTTCGAGGGAAGGAAGCCTTTCAACTTCGACTATGTTCTGAACGAAATTTTCAGCACTGCTTATGATGCAGCTCTCCGGGAAGGATATATCATTTCCACCAGAGAAGCCGATGCTCAAGGCCAGAAATGCATACCACAAGTTCAGAGTGAAGAGGAGCTACTTCTTCATCGGAAACTCCTCGATCCCATGACCCCGATAGCCAATCCTCCAAAGGCTGACCCAGTGGAGCCTTCTGCCCTAGACCTTGCGGACCCTGTTCCCGTTGATGCCGCTAACCAGGATTAGGCCTAACTGCTCATCGCTAGAATCTTTGTATTCTCCTCCTTTTGTAATCATCGGGCCTTCGAGCCCCATTAATATCAGACTTTCTTAGTTCCGATTCTTTCATTGCACTTCTCCCAGTGGCTTTACTATAATTTCTTAAGTCGAAACCTCGACACTTAAGATATTCTCGTACATCACTTAAGATGATTTACTAACTTGCACCACTTAAGGCGACTTACCATCATGCACCGCTTAAGGTGACTTTCCAAGACTTAGAATAAGATCAAGAATCACGCATCACTTAAGACGGCTTAATCTCGTGAATCACTTAAGATGACTATATCTCGTGCACTACTTAAGGCGACTTTTCAACCTGCGCCACTTAAGGTGACTTAATATCGTGCACCACTGAAGGCGACTTAATATCGTGCACCACTGAAGGCGACTTCTCAACTTGCGCCACTTAAGGCGACTTAATATCGTGCACCACTGAAGGCGACTTTACAACTTGCGCCACTTAAGGCGACTTAATATCGTGCACCACTGAAGGCGACTTTACATCGTGCATCACTTAAGGCGACTTCTCAACTTGCGCCACTTAAGGCGACTTAATATCGTGCACCACTGAAGGCGACTTTACAACTTGCGCCGCTTAAGGCGACTTAATATCGTGCACCACTGAAGGCGACTTTACATCGTGCACCACTTAAGGCGACTTTTCAACCTGCGCCACTTAAGGCGACTTAATATCGTGCACCACTGAAGGCGACTTAATATCGTGCACCACTTAAGGCGACTTTTCAACCTGCGCCACTTAAGGCGACTTAATATCGTGCACCACTGAAGGCGACTTAATATCGTGCACCACTTAAGGCGACTTTTCAACCTGCGCCACTTAAGGCGACTTAATATCGTGCACCACTGAAGGCGACTTAATATCGTGCACCACTTAAGGCGACTTTTCAACCTGCGCCACTTAAGGCGACTTAATATCGTGCACCACTGAAGGCGACTTCTAAACTTGCGCCACTTAAGGCGACTTAATATCGTGCACCACTGAAGGCGACTTTACAACTTGCGCCACTTAAGGCGACTTAATATCGTGCACCACTGAAGGCGACTTTACATCGTGCACCACTTAAGGCGACTTAATATCGTGCACCACTGAAGGCGACTTAATATCGTGCACCACTTAAGGCGACTTAATATCGTGCACCACTGAAGGCGACTTCTCAACTTGCGCCACTTAAGGCGACTTAATATCGTGCACCACTGAAGGCAACTTTACAACTTGCGCCACTTAAGGCGACTTAATATCGTGCACCACTGAAGGCGACTTTACATCGTGCACCACTTAAGGCGACTTAATATCGTGCACCACTGAAGGCGACTTAATATCGTGCACCACTTAAGGCGACTTTTCAACCTGCGCCACTTAAGGCGACTTAATTCTTATGCACCACTCAAGGCGACATTTCAGTACTTAGAATAAATCTAAGAATCATGCACCACTTAAGGCGACTTTTCTCGTGCACCACTCAAGGCGACTTTCATCAAGCATGATGTTTCTTCAAGTGTTCGCCACTAAAAGAATGCTTCAATACTCTGCCATCGAGGTCTTCCAATTTGTACGCATTTGGAGCTGGCATCCCCACGACCTTATAAGGTCCTTCCCATTTTGGTGACATCTTGTTGATTCGATCCAAAAGGGTAAACTCGTTGCGACGCCAAACCAGCTCCCCGACGAAGAACTGTCGGGACTTCACTCGCCGATTGTAGTACCCGACCGTCGCCAAACGCATTCGAGCTTGGACTTCATCGGCTTCCCGCCTCTTCTCTTCGAGTAAGTCCAAGTCCAGACGTCTCATTTCATCATTCGTCATAGGCTCGTAATATCTCATCCGGTGGGACGCCACAGCTACCTCCACGGGGGCGACAGCCTCCGTGCCATAAACGAGGCCAAACGGAGTCTCCCCCGTTGATCATTTGGGTGTCGTTCTAACAGCCCAAAGCACGTTTTCCAGTTCGTTCAGCCATTTGCCCTTCAAGGCGTAGACCCTCTTCTTCAGGCCTTCCATCACGATTTTGTTGGCTGATTCCACCTGACCGTTAGTCTGAGCATGGCGTACGGAAGCTGTCCGATGCTCGATGTTCAACTCCTCCAGATACTCCCTCACCTGAGAGCCGTTAAACGGTGGACCATTGTCGCTGATCACCACCTTAGGAATCCCGTATCTGGATACAATATGGGTCTGGAGGAACTTGACGATCTGGTTCCCCGTCGTTCTGGCCAACGCCTTTGCCTCTATCCATTTCGAAAAATAATCGATAGCTACAAGTAAATACTTACATTGACCTTGTGCTTGTGGAAGAGGTCCCACCAAGTCGATGCCCCATTGCGCGAAGGGCCAAGCGCTCTTGATGGATGTCAGATTAGCGGCCGGAGCCACGATACTCGGGGCGTACCTCTGGCACGCGTCACAGGATCGGACCAACGCCGTCGCTTCCTTGCTCATCGTAGGCCAATAATAGCCCAAGTTCAGCACTTTCCTCATAATGGATCGGGCCCCATCATGACAAGCCGCGACCCCTTCATGCACCTCCTTCAGGATTCGATTTGTGTCGGGTTCTGCCACACACTTCAAGTACGGAGTCGAGAACCAGCCCTTCTTGTATAGCTGATTGTCCAGCATCACGTAATTAGCTGCGATCCGACGTATCCTGTCGGCTACTACCTTGTCATCGGGGACTGCCCCCGTAGTCAGGTACGCGACTATCGGGGTCATCCAAGTGGGCTCCTCCTCCGATCCTGCTTCAATGGCAAACACCTGTGTCGGGTCGGTGGTCGATAAGATCACATTCTCCAAGAAGCGCACCTTCCGATTTTCTTCCAAGGGTGCCCCCAGGGCAAATTTGCTCAAGGCGTCTGCCTCTACGTTTTCCTCCCTCGGGATTGCCTCGATGTCGAAGCTTTTAAAGCTCTCCCTCAGGGCTTGTACCTCGCGTAGATACTTCTTCATTATCGGGCTCCTCGCTTCGTATCGCCCTTGAACCTGGTTTACGATTAAAGCTGCGTCACACTTCACTCTCAAGTGATCGACTCCAGTGCCTTTAGCAATTTTCAGGTCCGTGATAAGAGCCTCATACTCCGCTTCATTTTTTGTGGCCTTGAATGTTAAAGCCAAGGCGTATCGGAGCGGCTCACCTCCACCCGGTGGTATCAACAAAAAGCCTGCTCCTGATCCGTCCGAACTCGAGGAGCCATCCGTGTACATTTCCCAGGTATTTTCCTCGTTTGGGTGTTCTGATTGCTCTGCCCTCTCTGGTTGTTCTTCTGTCGGGACCTCCATGGTTGCCCCCTCTACAGGGCCCGCTTCTTCTAGATCGGGGGCTGTAGATTCTGCTATGAAATCCGCCAATGTCTGGCCCTTAATGGCCGTTCTTGGAGCAAAGTGTATGCGAAACTCACTAAGCTCTACTGCCCATTTCACTAATCTTCCTGACGCATCTGGTCGGTTCAAAAAATGCTTCAAAGGCTGGTTCGTCAACACAGTAATCTCGTGTGCGTGGAAATAAGGCCTTAGCTTCCGAGCAGTAATAATCAACGCAAAGAGATAGTTCTCAACGGCAGGATCCAGACTTGGCAAACGCCTTGCTTACATAATAGACGGGGACTTGATTACCCTCGACAACCTTCACTAACACAGAGCTAATGGCAAATTCAGAAACAGCCAAGTAAAGATAGAGCGGCTCGCCTGGAACCGGTTTCGCCAACGGCGGGAGGGTGCGAAGGTGTTGCTTGAGTGCTTGGAACGCTTCTTCACACTTGGCGGTCCACTCAAACTTCTTGTTGGCCCTCAGGACTTCAAAAAATGGCATTGATCGGTCGCTTGCTTTGGACAGGAAGCGATTCATTGCAGCTAGTCGGCCATTCAGCACTTGCACCTCCCGATGGTTTATCAGAGACTGCATCTCCTCAATCGCCCTCAGCTTCTCGGGATTCACCTCAATTCCTCTCTAGCTCACCATAAAGCCCAAAAATTTCCCTGAGTGGACTCCGAAGGCGCATTTCGTCGGGTTTAAACGAACTTGATGAAGCCTCATCCGCTAAAACGCCATGGCTAGGTTGTGTACATGATCCTCAGCTTGTCGGGACTTCACCAGCATGTCATCCACGTAAGCTTCCATGGTCTCTCCCAGCATATCTCCAAATAACTTATTCACCATGCGCTGATAAGTTGCCCCGGCATTGATTAACCCGAAAGGCATGACATCGTAGTGATAGATGTCACTGTCTGCATAAAACGCTGTGTGAGGAGCGTCCTCCTTGGCCATCTTGATCTGGTTGTAGCCTGAATACGCATCCATGAAGCTCAACAGCTCATGTCCCGATGTGGCATCCACCAACTGGTCGATTCTCGGGAGTGGGTAACAGTCCTTCGGGCAAGCCTTATTCAGGTCGCGGAAATCCACACACATCCGCCATTTCCCATTGGTCTTCGTCACCAGTACCGGATTAGCGACCCAAGTCTGGAATCGGAGCTCTTTAATAAACCCAGCATCGAGCAACCTGCCCACCTCCTGCTGGATCGCGATCTTCTTGTCTGTGCCCATCGGACGCCTTTTCTGCGTGATAGGTTTGATCGCAGGATCTATCTTGAGCTCGTGTACGATCACATCGGGGCTGATTCCTGGCATATCGCTCGGGGACCAGGCAAACAGCTCCTTGAACTCCCTCAGCAACTCAATCAATTTTTGGGCTGTCTCCTCAGTCAGGGCAGACCCGATTTTCACCTTCCTCTGGGGTCCGTCGATCTCAACTTCTTTTAGATCTTCTATGGGGGCGGGACGCCCAAACTCCTCTCTAGGATATTTATCTGTCTGGAGGACAGTCATGGCCTTTCGCCTTCTCCTCCGGGTGGCGTTAACATAGCATTTTCGGGAAGCTACCTGGTCACCCTTGACATCTCCGACTCCGTGGTCGGTCGGGAACTTCATCTTCTGGTGCACTGTCGAGGCAACTGCCATTAGGGGGTTGATGGTGGTTCTCCCGATAATCGCGTTGTAAGTCCCTGCGGAATCAACTACCACGAATTCCACGTTCCTCCTTTCTGATTTCCACCCACTACCAAACTCCACTAGTAAGGTGATTACTCCTAGCGGATAGGAGGTAGAACTAGAGAACCCCACCATCGGGAAGTTTGCCTCCTTCAGATCTTTCTTCGTTTTTCCCATAGCCTCCAGCGCGTCCATAAATAGAATATCGGAGGAGCTTCCTCCGTCGATCAGAATTCGCTTCATCTCGTACCCGTCTACATCCAAGGTTACAACCAAGGCGTCATCGTGCGGAGTCTCCATGCCTATGAGATCCTCCGACGAAAAGGAAATCACCATCTCTTCCTTCAGGGTCCAGGATCGAGACCTCTTACCTAGCACCACAGCCGTAGGAATTCTAGAGGCGTAAACCTCCCGAGAGGACGAGGTATCACCTCCAGCAGCAAATCCTCCGTGAATCACATTAATGGTGCCCCGTCGTTCTTTGCGGGCACCGGACGGCTCCGGATCGGACCTCTTCTTCTTTGGGGACCGATCACGAGATCGAGAACGGGACCGCGATCGGGATCGAGAGCGGGATCGACACCGCTTATCCCCGACGAACTCCTTGAGCTTCCCCTTCTGGATCAGTTTCTCGATCTCCTTCTTCAGCTCCCGGCAATGGTTGGTGTCGTGACCATTTGCGCGGTGAAATCGGCAGTAGCGATCCGTGCGGGATCCTAAGAATTTTCCATCCTTCTTTGGGGGGTACCTGGAGATACCTTGTCGTTCCATGACCTTTAGTACCTCCGCCATGGAGCAGTTGAGAGGAATGTCGAGATCCTCCCGCTTGTCCTTCCTTAAAGAACGCCTATCATCCCTCCGACCAGAGCGTCCTCGATCCCGACTGCCCTCGGGTTTACCCTTTGACTTACGATCGTCGAAAGGTTTAACCGACTGCTTCCCTTTATTCGACTTCGGGGGCTCCAATTCTCCAGCGGCTATCTTCGACTCCTGGACATCGATTTTCCGTTTCACCCTCTTCTGTAGTGCCTCCATATTCCACACAGCTTTCTCAGCCACGCTGTGCATTAGGTCGGAACCGTAGGGGGGCGTTAGGTTCCGAATTAATGTACGGATGGTTTCACCCTCCGAGATCTCCTCATCAATTTCTGCCACACTGGCAGTGTACCGCTGGTAATAGTGTGCCAGTGATTCGTCGGGCCTCTGAACCACCTGGGTCAGGGACCTCACACTCTTCAGCAAACGTCTACGGCCCTGGTACTGCTGAATGAATCGGTCGTGCATATCTGCCCAGCAAGTGATGCAGCCTGGGGGCAGGCTAGGTCAGGGCTCTTTCCCCAAGTGTGTTCGGGAACAGCGTACACACTATATCTTCATTCGGGGCTCTTCCCAGACACGCCATGAGGTGCTTCTGGACATGACGAACCGGATCTCCTTCGCCATCGTATTCCTTTATCGTGGGGATACCCAGCCCTGGCGGGGCTAGGGTGTCTATGAGTCGAGGAACGAAGGGATGAGTAGATCAATCCCTCAGCTCCGACACCAGCGGCTTCTGCTCTCCCATGCAGATGTTCACGATCTTTACCACCTGATCGGGGGTGATGGGACCATTCAGGGGAATGGTCCTGTGCTGTACTGGTCCTGGCCCATCAACCACGAATCTCTCTGGCTGAATGGACACCCTACTCCTGTCCTGGCCTCGGGGCGGAGCCTCCTGTACGTTCCGAACCTCTGCCGGTGGGGGCGCTTCTTCTAACGGGGGCATCTCCTCCTGCCTCCTCGCAGCCTTTCTCCGATCCAAGAGAGCCTCCACGGCTGCCAAAAACATAGGCATGGCTTCTGCCACAGCCCTTGTCAGGTCCGCAGCTGGGGGAGCCTCCTGCTCCCTATTGCCCTGGTGCTGAGCAGCAATCTCTTCGGGACCTTCATTATGCCCCCCTGTCTGGGAGAGCTCAGCAGCGAGATGGTTCTGGTTTTCCTCCTGTTCCGGTAGTGAATTCAAAGTTGTCGCAGCGGGGTGACGGGAACCACCAGATTGTCCTTGCCTTCTTTGCTTGCCAGCCGCCATTGAACGAGTAGAAGGCATATCAGCTTTTTGTTAGATTCCCACAGACGGCGCCAATGTTGGATCACGGTGGAACTCCGGTACGATTTTTGACGGTGATCCTAGCTCCTTCGCTCCACGCAATCCTGCAAGAGGGGATAAACCGGGCGGTGACCCAGAATCCCTCTCCGATGCTTAAATGAGTACACTCGTACGGACTGGCAAGCATTAATCTCAAGTAATGTATTTCAACGTAAGTGATCTGAGGTGACCTCTTGCCCTTTTATAGGGGGTGGTTAGCCAGTATCCCGCGTATCTCGGGTGTGATCCCGCCTATCTAGGCCATGATCTCGCTTATCTCGGCCACGCCCCGCGTATCTCGGCCACGCTCCGTGTATCTTAACCACGTTCCGCGTATCTCGGCCACGCCCCGCGTATCTCGGCCTTATCCTCTGATAACGAGTCCCGACTAACATCGGGGACTCCAGAGTTATCTCGTTGTGTCACCGCTCGGGGCCCCTCGTCATCGTGACAGGGCCTATTGTTTTCAGGGATTCGTCATCGGGGCCTTCTCAGAGGCATCTCGTCGGGAGCGTTCAGCTCGCCTGTCAGGTCCGACTCTGTCGGGACCTCTCATCCTCGGACTTTCTTCGTCGAGATCCTTAGCCTGGGCCATCTTGGCCTTCGTTTAGGGCCCACCGGGCCTATTTTCCGTTTCCTCACCGTTAATAGGGCCTAACAGCTGTAGTCGAACCCATCAGGGGGCATCCTCCTTCGCCATCTTGATCTGGTTGTAACCCGAATAGGCATCCATGAAGCTCAGCAGTTCATGTCCCGACGTGGCGTCCACCAACTGGTCAATCCTCGGGAGCGGATAACAATCCTTCGGGCATGCCTTGTTCAAGTCGCGGAAATCGACACACATCCGCCACTTCCCGCTACTCTTCCTCACCAGGACCGGGTTAGCGACCCAAGTCTGGAATCGGAGCTCCTTGATGAATCCAGCGTCGAGCAATCTGCCCAGCTCTTGCTGGATCGCGATCCTCTTATCAGCGCCCATCGGACGCCTCTTCTGGGCGATAGGCTTGATCGCGGGGTCGATCTTCAGCTCGTGCACTATCACGTCGGGGCTGATTCCTGGCATATCGCTCGGGGACCAGGCAAACAGCTCCTTAAACTCCTTCAGGAGCTCAATCAACTCTCGGGCTCTTTCCTCCGACAAAGCAGACCCGATCTTCACCTTCCTCTTAGGTCCGTCAATCTCAACCTCTTTTAGGTCCTCCATGGGGGCGGGGCGCCCAAACTCTTCTCGAGGATCCGCATCAGTCTGTAGGACAGCCATGGCCTCCCTCCTTCTCCGCCGGATGGCATTAACATAACACCTTCGTGACGCCACCTGGTCACCCTTGACCTCTCCGACCCCATTGTCAGTCGGGAATTTCATCTTCTGGTGGACGGTCGAGGCAACCGCCATGAGAGGATTGATGGTGGTCCTCCCGATAATAGCGTTATACGTCCCCGCAGACTCTACCACGACGAAATCCACGTTCCGTCTCTCCATCTTCCAGCCACTACCGAACTCCACCGGTAAGGTAATCATCCCCAACGGATAGGAGGTAGATCCAGAGAACCCCACCATCGGGAAGTTCACCTGCGTTAAGTCCTTCTTCGTCTTTCCCATGGCTTCCAGGGCGTCCATGAAAAGAATGTCGGAGGAGCTCCCTCCGTCTATCAGGATCTGCTTCATCTCGAATCCGTCCACGTCCAGAGTCACGACCAAGGCGTCG
This sequence comes from Clarkia xantiana subsp. parviflora, assembly GCA_036873135.1. Lineage (NCBI taxonomy): Eukaryota > Viridiplantae > Streptophyta > Magnoliopsida > Myrtales > Onagraceae > Clarkia > Clarkia xantiana. Next base: position 19,924,411 of record JAPTYO010000001.1, read on the forward strand.
TCGTGAGGGCTCTCCACGCCTATCAAATCCTCCGCTAGGAAAGAAATCACCATCTCTTCCTTTATAGTCCACGACCGGGACCTCTTGCCTAGCACCACAGCAGCAGAGATGCGGGAGGCATAATTCTCTCGAAAAGCGGAGGTGTCGCCTCCTGCTGCCATTCCTCCGTGAATGACGTTAATGGTTCCCCGCCTCACCTTACGGGCACCGGAGCCAGAGGATTCCGGCTCAACCTTCTTCTTCTTTGGGGATCGATCACGGGACTTGGAACGGGACCGTGACCGACTTTTGGAACGGGATCGGCACCTTCCCCTTCCGACGAACTCCTTAAGCTTCCCCTTCTGGATCAGCTTCTCTATCTCCTTCTTCAGCTCCCGACAGTTATCCGTATCGTGACCATTGGCTCGATGGTACCGACAGTAACGATCGGAGCGGCCTCCCAAGAATTCACCTTCCTCGGGGGGTATCGGGCGAGACCCTGCCGATCCATCACAGCTAGGACGGAGGTCATGGAACTGTTGATGGGAACATTACGACCCTCGCGGTTATCTTTCTTCGGAGGACACCTGTCCTCCCTTCTCTCGGGGCGACCACGGCTCTTACATCCCTCCGATTTGTCGGTCCCTTTGCGATCATCCGACAGTTTGGACGATGGCTTTCCTCTTCCTGACTTCGGAGGATCCAGCTCTCCGGCAGCAATCTTCGACTCCTGTACGTCGATTTGCTGTTTCACCCTCGCTTGCAGGGCTTCCATGCTCCACACAGCCTTCGCGGCTACACTGTGCATCAGATCGGACTCATATGGAGCAGTCAGGTTCCGAAGGAAGGTTCGGATGGTCTCTCCCTCCGATATCTCCTCATCGATCTCCGCAGCACTAGCAGTGAACCGTTGGTAGTAATATGTCAACGACTCGTCGGATCTTTGCACCACCTAGGTCAGAGACCTCACGCTCTTTAGGAGACGCCTACGACCTTGATATTGCTTGATGAAGCGATCGTGCATATCAGCCCAGCACGTAATACTCCCCGGCGGTAGGCTGAAAAACCATGTCATGGCCCTTTCTCCCAAGGTGATCGGGAACAATGAACATATGAGGTCATCATTCGAAGTCCTACCCATACAAGCCTGGACATGTCTCTGAACATGGCGAACCGGGTCCCCTTCGCCATCATACTCCTTGATGGTCGGAATACCTAGCCCGGGCGGGGCGACGGTGTCTATCAGCCGCGGAACAAAAGGATGACTGGATCGATCCCTCAGCTCCGATGTCATTTGCTTCTGATCGCCCATGCATATGTTGACGATTTTCACCACCTGATCGGGGGTGATGGGGCCATTCAGGGGAATGGTCCTGTGTTGCACTGGTCCGGGACCATCAACCACGAACTTCTCCGAGTGCACGGGTTCTTTACCCCTACTCCTGGGCTGAAGCTCCTGTTCTGCTTGAACCTCCCTTGGAGGAGGTGGAGGCAACTCCTCTGCCCTCTTGGCAGCCTCCCTTTTGTCCAGCAAAGATTCCATGGCAGCTAGGAACATGGGCATAACATCTGCTACTGCCTTAGCCAACTCCGAGTTCGAGGAAGAACCTACCTCCCTCCGAGGGATTTCTTCTCTGTGCACCACCGGATGTGGAGGAGCATCCACCTCCTTTCGTGGGATATCTTGCATGTTCGCCGCTGTGTCTCGGACTGAGACCTCATACCCTTCATCATGCCCCCCTGTCTGGGAAACAGCAGGGTGCTCACCCTGTTCAGCAGCATGTTCCATCAACGGGGAATTCACAGTTCCAGCAGGGCGAGAACTGTCGGCCTGAACTTGCTTCTTCTTGCCACCACCAGCCATCGATCTAGTAGAAACTATTTTGGCTTTTTGTTAGATTCCCACAGACGGCGCCAATGTTGGATCACGGGCGAAGCTCCGTTACGTTCTTGACGGAAAGCTTGAACTTCTGGGCTCCGCGTAATCCTGCAAAAGGGGATGACCTGGGTGGTGACCCAGAATCCCTCTCCGATGCCTAAATGAGTATATGATCAATGGGGTGGTAAGCAGTAATCTAAGCTCGTATTAGAATGTGTGTTTTCTGAGGTAACTTCCTCCTTTATATAGGAGGGGAAGTTACTCAGTTACCTGAGACTGCGCCTGGCAGTTTTACCCACGATTCCGCATATCTCGTTCGGGATTCCATATATCTCGCCCCACGCTCCGCGTATCTCGCCCACTCTCCGAGTATCTCGGGCACGCCCTGCGTATCTCGGGGAGGCTATCTATATCTCAACCGTTTCCCCACTACTCTATCTAGTAGGCGGGTTTCTCGGCCTTATCCTCTGATCACAAGTCCCAATTCATATCGGGGACTCCGGAGTTATCTCATTCTAGGTCACCACCCAGGACCTCTTGTCTCACGAGACCGGTCCAGCCTCCTCGGGGCTTTATTATCGGGGCCTTCTCAAAGGCATATCGGAGCCTACTCAGAGGCTTACTGTCGGGAGCATTCAGCTCATATATCGGGACTGCTAAAGTCGAGACCATTCATACTAGGCTTCTGGGCCTTCCAGGCATTTCACGAGGCCTACTGGACTTACTCGCCGTCTATTGACTGTTAACGGGGCTAACGATTACATCGGAACCCATCAACCACCTCATTGAAGAATTTCTCCATCACCTAGTCACTTTTATTTTGCTTTATTTATTATATTATATTATATGTATTGATATATTGATTCTGTAAAAATAACGAAATGCCGATTTGCACTTGCCCAAGACCGTATCTAGTAGCTAATGAAGAACTCTTATATATATAACTCTCTTACTCTAAATATGATAGGAGACTCTTACAACTTGTGGTGGTGGATCTAGTTGTGGTGGTGTCTTGCTTCTACTTGCTACACTTGACAAATGACTCTAGACCTATTTATACTATCCTAGAGAGAACTCTAGATCCTAAAGTCTCTAGAAAATTAAGGAAGATGACCATTCTAGAACATCTCTAGAAGCTTTAAAGAATCTCCTAGAAATTGTTTATATCCTAGAACTATCTTATTGGATCATTCTTCTTGGCCCAACTAACTATAATATAGGCCCGCTATAGTAAGATCTTATTGGCCCATGAAGGTAAGTCAATGTTGATTCTTAACACTCCCCATCAACATTGACTTTCCTTCATGTTTTTTACTGTCAATGTTGTACTCTGGCTCGTGCTGCTCTCGATTCTTCAATCGTACTTTTCTGCCTCGATAAATTCTTTTATTCTTGTCGATTATGGTGAAACTCTTATACCTCGGATCAAATTGTCTGCCTCGATAAATCTTCGTACTTTCACATCTCTCTCTTCTCGAGGTCTTCATTCTTCTTACATTGTTCGTTCCACCTTTAGTCGACAAACAATGGCTTCTTTTTGTTGATCTCTTCTGGCTTTGAAGCACTTCCTCCTTAATCGAGGACTGAACTCTTAGCAAGCGACAAAATAAATTGTCGACGCTTGTTTTCCATCGTCGGCAGCACAGCTTCATCTCCCTTAGACATCTCAAAGTCTGGCTCTTCATTCTCTTCATCTTGACACAACGATTGATTCTCAACTACCGGACTTGCAAGGAAGCAAGAATAAGCGCATATGCGATTTTTAACCCGATCACGAATTGGCTTAGTGATCGATCTTCCCAATCCTTGCTTCACCACTTGTTTATCATCGGCTCCTCCATGGACGTCTTCGCGAGGATTCGAACTCCCCCTTTTTCCATGAACCTTCTTTGAATAAGTTTTCTTACATGAAGCCGGTATCACGAACATGTCGTCTACTCGCTCTCCGATGTGAACTACGTCCGCCTTGATCATCTCAACATTCCTGAGAAACTTCACATCATTCGGACCAAATAAAACGTACATACCTGAATCGACAGCATTCGCCACTGAAAGGAGATTTCTCTTCATGTCTGGAACATGGTAAACATTATTGAGCTTGATCGATGTTCCATCGCTACTGTTGATCACAACAGTGCCTTCCTTCTCAACATGGTGAACTGTGTCATCCGCCGTGAGTATAACTTCTTCTCCTCCATGACGACGAATAGTAGAGAACTGATTTTCGTCTCCGGTAAGATGATGACCGCAACCTGAATCTACTATCCACTACTTTCCCAAGTCTCGAGCTGAAAATGCACATGTGGGAGTGGTCTTGGCTAGAAAACATTTAGCCCACTCTTCACCTTCAGTTGAGGTCTTAGGCTCCACCATGTTACTCTCCTTCAGTCTGGGTCCGACAATTTCTCTTCAGATGTCCAGGCTTCCCACATCGATAACACTTGAAATCTTTCTTACGAGACGACTCCGCATTCCCACCAACCTTTTTCCTGGCGTCATTCTCCTTTACCTGAGCCACGAGCGCGCACTGATCTTCCTCCAGCTTGATCCCAGCCATTTGCTTAGCAAGCAACTCCTGTGAAGCTAGAAGGTTCTCAAACTCTACCAAGGATGGTTGTTGGACCCACCCTTGATCGACGTAACGAACGGTATATACTCGGAACGTAATCCCCGAATAATATACCGTTTTATCCGCGCCTCCGATATTGGCTCCTCCGGGTTGAGTAGATTAATTTCCGAACACAAATTCTTTACCTTTAGAAAGAATTGTGAAATCGAAGACTCACCCTGTTTCGCATTCGCCAGATCTGTCTCCAACATCTGTAACCGCGCCTCGTTCTTCTTATTATATAGCTGGTCTAGCGTCTTCCAGATCGAACTTGCAGAGGTGCATCGTGAGATATTCTCAAACACCGTTGACGATATCGATCTCTTCAAGGCAAACTCCGCATTGGCATTCCTCCGCTTCCAGCGCTTGATCTCTTCACCGTTTCTGGTGGTATCCTCCGGGGCGGTTGCATCATTGCCTCCAACGACATCCCACAAGTCTTCGCTCACGAGATACGACTCCATGCAGGACTTCCAAATCCGGTAATTGGACGAGTTTAATAGCTCCATTCCTTGTCCAATCACGCGAGCGGCAGCATCCATATTTAGAGTTCCCGAGTTCTTCAATCCCGATCTTGAATCTCTCCGCGTAACCGCAAAAGTGGCTCTGATACCATGTAAAAATAACGAAGTGCCGATTTGCACTTGCCCAAGACCGTATCTAGTAGCTAATGAAGAACTCTTATATATATAACTCTCTTACTCTAAATATGATAGGAGACTCTTACAACTTGTGGTGGTGGATCTAGTTGTGGTGGTGTCTTGCTTATACTTGCTACACTTGACAAATGACTCTAGACCTATTTATACTATCCTAGAGAGAACTTTAGATCCTAAAGTCTCTAGAAAATTAAGGAAGATGACCACTCTAGAACATCTCTAGAAGCTCTAAAGAATCTCCTAGAAATTGTTTATATCCTAGAACTATCTTATTGGATCATTCTTTTGGCCCAACTAATTATAATATAGGCCTGCTATAGTAAGATCTTATTGGCCCATGAAAGTAAATCAATGTTGATTCTTAACGGATTTCATAGTGGATGAAGGAAAAGTTCTAGTTCTATATATGATTTATACGGCCGAACAGGTGGGTGGTGATGTAGTAAAGTACAGGCCTCACAATAACGTAGATAAAAAATCATTCTAGCTAGTTATTTGACAGTAGTGCCGATAATACAAACAATTGTCGACAAAGTCTTATTAACAATAATATCCTAAGAAAAGAAAACCTCTCTATTCCACTTCGTCTCCAACCCAGTTATTCTTCTGCTTCGGCCCGACAGGACCTTTCTCACCATAAAGCTCCGTCGGGAAGAAGTCGAAAATGTTCTGCACCGAAACCCTCAAAAACAACCGTAGAAGAATAGCCACCTTATTCAGTTCCGACTTGGAATCGTACTCAACCGTGGGTCCCCACTGCCTCGTGTACCGCAACCAATGTGGTTCCTTCACAACCTCGTCACCGAGATACTCAGCTGCAACAACCCGGTACCTCGTACACGAATCCACAAACAAACCGCTCTTAACCGCATCGTTCCTTATCCCGACCCCGAGCTTCGTTGACCCCAGAAGGTACGAACCCGGGTGCGGGAAACTCGCATGGCCCCCCTTGGCCGAATAGATAGCGGGCCGGTTTCCATCAACGAACTCGAGATCCGATGCATCCACCCAACGACCGCAATTATGTTGCGAGAAATATGCGGCCCATAGCTCCCCGTTGAAGTTGCTAATACGAAGGGTGAAGTGCTCCCAATCACCGACATGTTCCCCTATCCTCGTCATCGTGACGCTAACCGGGCCGACTTTTAGGGTTGCGGGACCGTTGAAGGGACAAAAGACCCACATCGAAATATCGGTAAATGTCCCACCTAGTATTAATTAGGGAATAAATATATATTAGGAAAATATATTTTGATAAAGTTAATATATATATATGTTCACTAATACCTAAGGCAGGCTTGATGTGCACGTAAAGTTCTGTGCTTTCCAAGTTTCCTCTCTTGAGAAACTCTCGATCTTCGTCATCGGAGTCGGGTAGATCCAACCAGAACTCCCCATCGTTGACTCCGCCTGAAGGCAAGTTCGAGCCATCTTGATCGATCTTCTCGCCCTTGGAATCGCCATCTCGGTACAGAACCGCCCCGTTCTTGAAAAACCACTGGATCGAGGATGGGAAGTAGGCCTCGTCGCGATGAAAGAAAACCCTAGGCCCGTAATGTTTGATCATCGCATGGACTTGATCGAGATTCGGCATTGCGGAATGAAGGGAATCATGAATGTTCCTTAAGCAGGCGATGCCGATATCTTCGGTTCCTTCTTCTGAGCTCGAAAAGAAGGACCCGACCGATACACCAGTCTCCCACATTCCCCTTATGAAAGGCCTCGTGTTCCAAACCCGAAACGGGGCTTTCAAGTTCTTCGATTCGATTGTGCATATAAGATCGAATGCTTCACAGGGCTCGGTGAGATCTTGTCTTACGCACCGAATTGCCTCAAGTTCGGGTTGGTCGGGCTTGTAAGTGACCACAATGCCTGTCGCCCGATAACCTTTCGGGGCTTCTGGCATCCATACGAAGCCCGAGACATCTTGATCCGGATCCTCTTCACCCCAAAGCAAGGTGTAGCCTAGCGGTTTGCTTAGAGGCGGAAAGGTTGATTCCGAGGCATTATTGGTGGCTTCACGAGCCACGAGAACATAGCCTCTCAATGGCCTGCTGTTAGCTTGGCAATAATAGCCCAAGCAATGGAAACCATGGGGGATTTGTGCGGGTCGATAGAAGGAGACCCTCTTTCCGCGCAACGGACTGAAACTCCATACCGTCTCGAACTTGGTGATTTTGCACACTTCAATTTCTCCCAGCCGGATTATCCCGCTAGAAAAATCTCCACCTGAGAATTCAATTAGGCATGTTGATAAGTATTTGAGCCCTCCCTCCATCAACATTTTGGTAATATATTATATAGTAGTGGTCAGGAAAAATATCTAAATTTATGTAACACCTTGATCAGCCCTAGCTAGCTTAATTAATTAGCTATTAAATGGTTAAGATATATCTATCTATGGAACTCATTATGTGATAGTATGAATATCCTAGCTAGCTAGATTTAATACCTGGGGGCCATTGTGGGAGGGGTGAAGGAAGAGAGAAAGGCTGAGACTCAATGGAGCTATCCAACTCGGCGACTCGGCTCCATTTCCATTTCCAGAAGCAACAATGACATTTTCGAAACATGGATCGATCTCTCTCTGATATGGAAAATCTTGTTAATTCGAATTAAATCTCCTCTACCTATTTCTTGTTATCCCATCCCACCTATATATAGTGCAGAAGGAAGCAAAAACACAAGTAGCTCCGCTAGTGAGCACACAAGAAAGAACGCACTCTCTAGCTAGGACAGTACGTACGTACTTAAAATAAGAATTACTCACTTAATTATTCCTACCTAGCTTAGCTACACTTCATGCTGAAGAAGCAATACAAAATTAATTAATATTTTATTATTATAATATAGAAGGAGCTAGCTCTAGGTTTGCGCGTGGCAAAGACGTTGTCCTGAAAGGAAGAGGCCAACCAACGCTACGGACAGAGGTGGTTTCCTGGAAAGCTGAGGTTTAGACCTCTTCTGATACATAACTACTGTCCTGCACTAACGGATTCATAAAAACTATTTTCATAGTCCAACTTTCTTGTTATATGTATATGATGTAGTAGAGAAGAGAATATATAGCAGAGCGTTGTGTTTCTTTTCCTTTCAGGATCCTATTTTGTTTTCTTTTGTGATCCTAGCTAAATTCCATGATACTGGATAGGGTGGGTTATAACGAGAGGAAGGTGGAGGTTGCTTCCTTGGACACTCCAAGTCCATAGCTTCATTCATCACCTCTCATTATTCCTAAAAATCAATCCATGCCAATATTAATTCCGATTATCGACGAATTAGAGGGTAAACCTCAAACTGATATATCATTTATATTAATTAGCTAATAAGTCTGTGTCACATAAATTATACGTAAATAACTTATTTGTGCTCATAATTAATCGTAATCACAATAAAATAATAATTCATTCGTATTCTAAAACTTACTCATTTTATCCTATAACATATAAACCATTCATATTCATTCTCTATCACATAAATAAATACAAATACACTAGCTATATAAAGTCTACTTTAAAATAAATTTATTCAAAAAACAACAATAATTAAATAGCTTAAAAAAACTATCTAAAAACACTATGTCAAAGAACGAAGGTGACGAGGTGTGGACACCAATCGAGTACGTTATGTCGGACCTAAAATCTGACCTAAGGCGGTTCACGTTTTAAAACGTGCAATTTTGAAAAGAGTCGCCACTAGTTAATTAAGGCTAACTAGAAATCTAAATTACCTAGGTAAAAAAAACAAATTAGCACCTAGGTAAATTAATTGGCCTGCGTTAAAAGATTTGAGTTCGGGGGTTCTGTTACGAATTAAAAAAATATTTTTCTAATCACGCCCTTTCGGTACTTAATTAACATGTTGGCCAAATTAAAAATTGAAGCATGCTTTTACGACGAATTAATCTATAAAAAAAAAAACTAAACTAGTTTTTACGCGACACTATTATTAAAGATAAAACTGAGCATTTAAAATATTATTAAGCATCTAAAACTCCTAATTACGTTAAAATCTAAACGAAATTAAATATGCTCAAAATTATGACAAAAAGCTACATGTCACATACATATGTACCATAACACATGTTATCTAATTAATTTACATCTAACTATTTAATTAACATGGTACAATAATACCCATAATAATAATAACAATATATAATAATAAAACCAGTAAATAACTAAATATATAAATAATAAATAAATAACTAAAAAAAAAAAAAAAAACAGAAACATCAGCACGGTTACCTGTAGCGCCGGGGAAGACGATGGCCAAGGCAGCAGCTCGATTTCCGGCGACCTTCAACGACGACAGCAGTGGCCCGTTGTTCCGGCAAAGTTCGTCGCAGCGATCCGGCGAAGTGGGCGCGGCAAGCAGCGGCGGGTCCGAAGGGCTCCGGGCTAGATCTAATAGCAGCAGCAGCCGGTGGTGCAGGGCAGACGACGGCAACAGCAGCAGTTCATCGGGGCGTCGCGGTCTGGCGGCTTCAGGCGACGGGGCGGCGCGACTTTGGGAGTTCCGGTGACCAGGCGAGCGACGGGGCGGCCGAAGCTCCGGCGACCTGACTTCCGACGAGATGGAGGGCTGAAATTGAATTTTCTGCACGAATTTCTAGACAAAATAATATTTTATTCATGCAGTAATTTTCTGTGTATTTTTTACATAGAATAGGTACCTATTTATAGGTAAATTGACACCCAAAAATTAGGAAATCAATATTCCCTCAATATTCACCCTATTAAATCCGAAAATATATATATAAATATATATATTATATATTTTCTGATTTTTACATCATATTTATTGCATATGTATTGTCCTAATTTAAACTGAACCTATTTTTGGCAATCTCGTGACCTTCCATATTTAAATACTTCTTTTTTAAACGCGTTACACATTTTTGACATGTTACGTACGTGTCGCGCGTACCAAAATTAGGTGTTTACAGCTTGCCCCTCTTTGGACGGACTCCCGTAGAATGCATTCGAGGGGGTTTGTCCAAAGACGAGTAAACACTAATTTTGGCTAGGAATTATATCTTCTTCCGGGTCTTCAAGTCTCCAAGGCGGCCTTTGGCTTTATTAACGATGCAAAAAAGTTAAACTTTTGTCGGCGGTGCCCCTGTTGACAGTGCTTCCATTGGTATCGCAGAAAATAGAACCTCCGTCGGCGGTGCCCCTGTTGGCGGTGCCTCCATTGGTAGTGCAGAAAGTAAAGCCTCCAGTGGCGTGCGAAAAAGTAAAGCCTCTAGTGGCGTGCAGAAAAGCAAAAACCTTTGGTGATGATTGGTAACCGAAGACCTCTATGTCAGACAGTACCAACAACCTCTGGTGACGTCTCTAGTGGCGAGTGGTAACGGAAAAACCTCTACGTCAGACCGTACCAGAAAACCTCTGGTGATATCCCTGGTGGCGAAAGACCTCTACGTCAGATCGCACCGGAGAACCTTTGGTGATGCCTCTAGAGTGTCGGAGATAAGCCTCTAGTGGCGTGACTTGCGAAGGCTGAATGCTAAGGCTTCGTTCGTCAGGGGTGATTCCCAGAAAGCTGGATAACTTCAGATCCTGATTGTCGGTTGTGACTTGTAGGAACAGACTGCAACAGTCCTACTCATCATTCAAGTGGTGACTTGCGAGAACAGACTGTAACCGTCACGCTTGCATTGAAGTCGACTTTTGAAGATGCTGCTTGGGCATGAGTGTTTGTCCCTGATTTTTGCCTAAATTGTGTATTATGCGACAATTTAGCGGGATTTTTTTTTTTTTTTTGCCACGGCCGATTGAGATTTTCGACCGTGCCCCTCAGTTTTTTTATTTTCTCTCCTTTTGCCGTGATTACAATTTGTGAACTTGCAACCATGCCCCTCATTTCCTGATTTTGCCTAGGCCGCCCTTTCGGGTTTTCAACCTAGCGGAAGCACTCTTTATTTGATAGCCGATTAAACGGTGCCTGTGACCCGTACTTTATTTTCCGTCTCGATGCGGGAGTATTTGTAGCCATTTGGAGGGTGGCTGTGGCCCTTTACAATTTGAAAATCTCAGGTAAGTAGCTCAGGATGCGCTATAAAGCTTGTCGTCATCGCTACTTAAGGCCCTGGTTTTTTTTTTTTTTTGACTCTCCTTTTACCATGACTGTCCTTTCAGATTTTCAATCATGCCTCTCATCCCTAACTTTTGCCTAAGTCGCCTTTACAGGTTTTCGACCTAGCGGGAAATTTCTTTTTTCTTTTTCTTTTTTCTTTTTCGTTTTTCATTTTCTCTTTTTTTTTTTTTTTTTTACACGGAGAAACCGCTCTTTTCAGGCATAATACCTTTTAAGCGCGTCTGCGTTGATTGGACTAGGAAGGTCTTGACCGTCCATATCCGTGATGATCAGCGCACCTCCCTTGAACACCTCTTTGACCACGTAGGGTCCTTCGTACTTTGGCGCGAACTTCCCTCGCGAATCAGGATTGATACGCAGTACTTTGTGCAACACCAGGTCTCGTGGTTGGAAATTACGTGGTCGCACCTTCTTGTCAAAGGCCCTAGCCATCCGTTGTTGGTAACATTGCCCATGACATAATGTCGTGAGCCTCTTTCGTCGATGAGGTTCAATTGTTCATACCTTTGTCTAGCCCATTCTGCCTCGTCGAGCCCTGATTCTGCCAGGATCCTTGCAGAGGGGATCTCCACTTCCACAGGTAGAACAGCTTCAGTTCCATACACGAAAGAAAACGGAGTTGCCCCGGTTGAAGTACGGATCGATGTTCTGTATGCCAAGAGTGCCCAAGGTAGCATATTATGCCAATCTTTGTATGTGACTGTCATCTTCTCAATGATCTTCTTTATGTGTTTATTCGCCGCTTCCACCGCGCCATTCATCTGAGGGCGGTATGGGGACGAATTCCCGTGCTTGATCTGGAGTTGAACACATAAATCGTTTATCAACTTGTTGTTGAGGTTCTTGGCATTGTCCGTGATTATTGTCTCGGGTACCCCGTAACGGGCAACAATATCTCTTCGTAAGAAACGCTCAAACGCTTTTGCAGTAACTGACGCCAGTGTGACAGCCTCTATCCACTTGGTGAAATAATCAATTGCCACTAAAATGAACCTGTGACCGTTAGATGCATTTGGTGAAATGGGACCGATCACGTCAATTCCCCACATCGAAAAAGGCCACGGAGAAGACATCAGATGCAACTCATTTGGCGGCGCATGAATCTGACTAGAATACACCTGGCATAAGTGGCATCGCCGGACGTGCTCCACGCAGTCTGACATCAGGGTAGTCCAAAAATAGCCCATCCTCATGATTTTTCTCGCGAGCATGTGACCGCTCATGTGCGGTCCACAGCTTCCTTCGTGGACTTCCTCCATCAATCGCCTCGCCTCTTCCGAACCTACACATCTCAAAAGGGTGGCATCAAAAGATTTTCTATAAAGAATCTCACCACTAAGAAAGTAATTGCATGCCATCCTGCGGATGGTTTTCTGATCTTTGCTACTTGCACCCTCGGGAAACTCGCCTGACTGCAAGTATCTCTTTATATCAAGGAACCAGGGTTCGCCATCTGATTCTTCAAGTGTGCAACAATATGCAGGACGCTTGTTTACTTCAATCTCGAGAGGCTCTATGGAATTCCCGTCTGAGATATTCACCATCGATGCGAGGGTCGCCAACGCATCTGCAAACTGATTTTTACTCCGAGGCATCTGTGTGAATGTTATTTCCTTGAAATTCTCGCTCAACTCTTCGATATGTTGATGATATGGTTGCAACTTGGGATCTCTCGTTTTCCATTCTCCCAAGGTTTGGAGAATGATCAGCATGGAATCTCCGTAAACCTCCAATTCCTGTATCTTGAAATCAATTGCCGCTCGCAACCCGAGAATGCACGCTTCGTATTCCGCCACATTTTTGGTGCACGGGAAGGTGATCTTTGCCGCTACAGGAAAATGTTGACCTTTTGGGGATACCAGTACTGCCCCTATACCACATCCGGTGGAGTTAGCAGCTCCATCAAAATACATTCTCCACATGCTTCCATTTTCTGTCTCTTCCTCCACGTGAAGTATGTCGCTATCCGGAAGCTCGTGACTTGCTTGATGATCGTCATCAATGGGAAACTCGGCTAGATTATCTGCAATAGCCTACCCTTTTATAGAAGTACGAGGAATGAACTGTATGTCGTACTCAGCAAGCTGGACCTGCCATTTGGCGACATTCTTCATTAATGCCGGCTTCTCTAGTATGTATTTCAAGGGATTCAGCTTAGAAATGAGATGTATGGTGTAATACAATGTATACTGTTGGAGTCGCTGCATCACCCATACTAATGCGCAACTTGTCCTTTCAACCTCCGTGTACTTGGCCTCTCCTTCAGTGAACTTCTTTCTGAGGTAATAAATGGCGTGCTCTGTCTGGCCATCTTCATCTAGTTGCCCCAACATGCATCCCAATGAGCCTTTTCGAACCGCCAGATACAAAATGAGCGGCCGACCCGGAGTGGGCGGGACCAAAACCGGCGAATTGACGAGATATTCTTTGACTGACTTGAAGGCATGCTGACACTCTTCATCCCATTCAATCAATGCATTTTTCCGCGGGAGGCGGAACAAAGGTTGACACTTGTTTGTCATATTGGCGATAAACCTCGCGATGTAATTCAAACGTCCGAGCAAGCTTCTGACCTCCTTGACGGTAGACGGTGCTGGAAGGTCTAGTATCGCTTTGACCTTGTCAGGATCCACTTCTATACCCTTCTTACTGACTATAAAGCCCAGCAACTTACCGGATGTTACTCCGAATGTGCATTTTGCTGGATTTAGTCTGAGTTTAAACTTCTTAAGCCTTTCAAAGAGCATCCGCAAGTTGACAAGGTGGTCTTCATCTTCGCGGGACTTTGCGATCATATCATCGACGTATACTTCTATCTGCTTATGCATCATGTCATGGAACAATGTCACCATTGCTCTCTGGTAGGTTGCCCCCGCATTCTTGAGTCCGAAAGGCATGACCTTGTAGCAAAACGTGCCCCACATTGTGATGAAAGTGGTTTTTGACTTGTCCTCTTCTGCCATCTTGATTTGATTGTATCCAGATAACCCATCCATGAATGAGAACATGTTGTGCCCTGTCGTGTTATCGACTAACATGTCAATATGAGGGAGTGGAAAGTTGTCCTTCGGACTAGGCTTGTTGAGATCTCGATAATCAACACAGACTCGAACACGACCATCTTTCTTCGGTACAGGGACAATGTTGGCGACCCACTCGGAGTAGTTGCACACCTCAAGGAACCCCGCATTAATTTGCTTGATGATCTCTTCCTTGATCTTGAGGAGTAACTCTGGACTCTGCCGCCTTAAATGTTGTCTTTTGGGTTTGAACTTCTCGGTATCTATGGGCAGAGTATGTTGCACAATTGCTGTATCTAAACCTGGCATGTCGGAATATGACCAAGCAAAGATCTCTTTCTACTCGTCTAGTAGCTCGATCATCTGGGCTTTCTGAGAAGGATCAAGGGTTGCCCCAATTTTGAGCTCTCGGGGTTCTTCCTTCGTACCGATGTTAACTATTTCGATAGTTTCGGCCGTTGATGGCTTTCTCTCTTCGAATCTCTCGAGGTTCTCAATCGGAACATGGTCATCATTATATTCCTCTGATGGAATCACATCGTCATGGTTTTCGTGTTTTGTTGTATTTTTCCTACGGTAAGGAAAATAACCGGAATCAATGCGAATTTGACGAGAAATAAATGAAAATGAGTAAAATTTGAAATAAAGGGATTTATTTATATTGATAAGATCATGATAATATCCCTCTTTCCAATGCGGGGCTCATGATCTTGCCGCGCAAAGGAGTACAACAGAAACTCATCAATCATACTCATCGCTAAGCGAAAGAGCATAAACTGGAATCGAAAACCAATTGGTGATTGCTTCTCATTCAACAAATGGTCGGACATAGATGCCTGGGGGAACTTCTTCGAGGATGGCTCCAACTGTGGTGTCGGTGATGAACAATCCGGCTATGGCTTGTAATGCTTCATCTTCATCAGTTCGAATGACCTGAGGTGGCCCTGGGAAAGTCACTGACAGTGGCAGAATGTTCATAGGCCTCCACCTTCTAGCAAATCGTCCCGTCTGGAAACCTATCAGTTGTTGCTCCCCAAGTGCACTTTGATCCCCTTCTTGGAACGGGGCATACCCTAGCCCGTATCTGCATACACTTTCCTTCAGCTGGAGTGGACGCGGGATCCCTTGACAGCTGATACCCAGGCCTTGACCCGGGACGAAATTATTCTTCAACATGAACCTTCCTACCATGATGTCTGCTTTGCTCAGCGTTGGCTCTCCCCAATCCCTGATGACGGAGATTAGCTCAAAGGAATGGTATGCGGGTGGCTCATCTCCACTAGTGTTGATGACGGGGGCCGCCGTTTCCTGATAGATGTTGTGATCACCTTCTCCCCTGATTTCCACAAGGCGATCGTCGATCACGTACTTCAGCTTCTGGTGTAGGGTGGATGGAACCGCCCCAGCCGCGTGGATCCATAGTCTTCCCAAGAGAAGACTGAAAACATTCGGGATATCCATGACTCTGAAAGTGACATCAAAAACATTAGGACCAATTTCGAGCTGCAACTCAATCTCTCCATAAACTTCGTTTCTCGTGCCATCAAAAGCTCGAACTGCCGACTTGCTCGTACGGATATGGGACATGTCAATCTTAATTTGCTTGAGCGTGGATAATGGGCAAACATCGACTGCCGAGCCACCATCAACCATGACCTTCGAAAGCACGAATCTGTTACACTTGCAGACAATGTGGAGAGCTTTCACATGGTTTCGACCGTCGACTCCTAGATCATCATCCCCGAAATAAATCTGGTTCGAGAATATAGAGCCAATAACATTACCCATCTGTTCAGCAGAGGTCTCCTTCGGCACTAACGCTTCTTTGAGCACATTCATGAGAGCGTCACGATGACTTTCTGAGCTTAAGAGGAGAGCAAGCAAAGAAATTTGAGCCGGAGTCTTGCGGAGCTGATTAATCACTTTGTCTTCTCCTTCCTTCATGAACTTTACAAAGTCCACAATTTCTTCGTCGGTCACTTTCTTCTTCGGTGCTACTTCTACAGCCTTATCTTTAGTAACATCCTCCATATACGAACGACCCGAACGTGTCATGATCATAACATGATCGTCTGGTTTTGCTGCTCCGACTATCTGAGCTTCGTAATTCCAAGGGACCTTCTTGCTGCTTTCATATTGGAAAGGAGTCGGGCCCTGCATCACTAGTGGTAACCTGGCCGACTGTTCAGGCACATAATTAAGTATGAATGGCGTGATTACCGCAATAGCGACATCTTCTGACGACTCCTCTTCGAGACAGATCATGTTGATGGATGATGATGAACCAGCATTGTGTTGCGGCAAAGGGTTTGTCTTGACATTAGGAGGAGGGATTGGGTTGAGAATAAGGAGCTTATTGTCAATGAGGTCTTGAATCTTGTGTCTCAGACGGGTGCATTTCTCTATCGAGTGTCCAGCTATTCCCATGTGGAACTCGCATCTCGAGTTTGGATCGTCGTTGAGTACTCTCGAATCTGGCCTCATGAACTCGGGGCCAATGAGGTTTTGTTCCAACATCTTCTGGTACACCTCGGCCATTGACACAGGTAAAGGGGTGAAGGCCCTTGTTTCTCTCTGCCTGAAATTAACTCGATTTGCTTGTCCGCCTGTAAAGGAGGGTTGTGGAGTCGGGGGTACTTGAGTCACTGGTTGAGCCGTGGGGGTTGTCAACTGCATTGGGTAGACTGCGCCTACGGTTGCATCTTTCGGGAGCGGCTTTTTGGCACCACCCTTTTTTAGGCCATCTCCTTGGTAGCCTTTGAGAAGATCTTCAATCTTCCCCATTCGGATTCCTTGCTCAATCATCTCTCCGAATTTTACCAGGTCGGAAAAATTTGCAGAAACATGTCCTAATAAATGGGAGTAGTAAGCTCCCTTTAAAGTTTCGATGAACATAGATACTGCTCATGTGTCTTCCAGTGGTGGTCGGACTCCGGCGGTCTTCTCTCTCCACGCTTGCATGTAGTTTCTGAAGGATTGTCCGCCAGTCATCTCCATGCCCTGAAGATCCATGCGAGTCGGAGCGGTGTCCATATTGAACTTGTATTGGCGAACAAAAGCGTTGGCCACGTCCTCCCAGGTTGAGATATCGCCGGCCTTCAAGCTGACGAACCAAACCAAAGCTGCTCCTTTCAAGCTCTCCTGGAATGTCTGGATCAAGAACTTCTCGTACTGCTGATAAGGGGCCATCTTTGCAAGGTAAATCCTCAGGTGGACGATGGGATTTCCGGTGCCATCATATTTCTCGAAATCAGGCACTTTGAACTTTTCTGGTCTTGACATGTCAGGGAACAAGCATAAGTCGGAGTAACCAATGCCTCCGTACTGCTCAAGTCCGGACAGAGCCTTCATTTTTTCCTCCATTTTCTTCAAGCGGCGATCCTGCTCGGATTCGATGACCGGTGCCGGCAGAACCCCCTTTCTTCAAGCGGTGAATTCATTTGTGCCGGCAGAACCCCCTTTGTTCACGGGCCCATATATTGTTTTTGGATTTGGAAGGACATACGGCTTTGGTGTGGATTGGTCTGGTATGACTAAAGCCGGGGGTTGGTCACGAGGAGGTTCTACCGCGGCGTCGGAAAGCACGGTTGCAGCCGGCATTGGAGGCCCGGTATTTGCTACGGGCGTTTTGGAGGAGGTTGGACTTGTGAATTCTGGCAGCAAAGCTGGGTTTGGGGTGCGGTGAACTGATTGAGCTTCAAGTAGTGCCATGATGCGTTCCATGCTAGATGACATGTCGGCCATATCCTGATGCATCTTTGCATTGGCTGCCTCGATCTCGGCCATACGCTTGTCGTGTTGCTCGATCTTCTCAGTGTTTTCCATTTTAGTAGTTAGTCGCGTTCGTGCCACTATTAGCTAAATATTTCCTGCACTGGAAAAAATCGACGATTCAAAATGTGGACACCGAATACCATGCATGATTTTTAAAAAAAAATGTGCCATTCATTTCAGCAGTTTATTCATGAAGGAAATGATTTTACAAATAATATTTAAACTTTAAAACGCTTTACACGACTGCGCCATCTCGCCGAGTGCGTCGAGTGCTTGTTCTTTAGTCCTAATGAATGCGACAGACAAATTTTTTGAAAAAAGTTTCAGTCTTCTTGCTCTCCGTTTGAACTTTTCAACACTTAACCTTGTCTTCTATCTCTCTTTCACCATAATAGTCCACTTCTGGTGCATGACGGTGGCTCGTGCTTCAGAGAGTTCCCCTTTTAAATGCCTGATTTCTTCTTTGGAACGTGCGCAATCCTGGGCCTAGGTGGCACATTGGATTTCGACTCGGGCAGCTAGTGTGTCATACACGTCTTCATGGGAAGGTGGCGCGTCTCGCGGTCTTTGTCCGATAATCTCTGCGGGGTCAATAATTGGATCTTCAACGTTAGTATGAAAGCGGTAGATGTACTCCTTAGTGGCATGATACATCCGTTCTTCTTCTCTGATATCCCCGGGCGGTTGGATTTTCTCTTCAATTCGACTTTCCCAAATTGCATGTATTCTTTGAGCTGCCTGTTTGAGCGCGGTTTGAGTGACTTTGTTGTCATCCCAGTCGAACATCGGAAGAGGTTCCTTTGTGCTAGTTGGTATGCCTTGAAGACCTCCGAGTTGTCGAACGACTCGGGCTGGGTAGGTGACCGACGAGCTTAAGTGACTAATAAGAGGAATACCGTTGAAATACTTACAACTTAAAAATACAGGCTTTTGTGAAAACCATCGAGCGACCCATAAAATGTCTTTAGGTAAGAGTTTTGAAAAATGTTTTTTCCATTCACGGGCGCTACACCCCTTGTTCACATGATGAGTATAATCTACCATTCTTGATATAATTTGTTTTCCAATAAGAAAATGAGCTTTGGGGAAACCAGCACCGATCTCCTTTAGGTGACTTAAAAACCATATTTGCAATAATGCTGGACTTTCTCTTAATCTTCCTCTCCCTTTAGCCTTTATGAAGTTTAGAGACGTGATTGTTTCAGCAAGCAACGCCACTACAAAACTTCTGCCTTCGACCACTTGAAGGACGACGTCGGCTAATGCCTCGTCTATATGGCCTTGGGAGTGGGGGAACAAGAGAGTTCCAAAAAATAACAGGAGATAGGTGTGAGTGGCCCCTCGGATCATTCGGTTATCTTTCATCCTAAAACCAACCCAATTTATCAAGCGATTGATAGATAAACCCTGATGTGTGGCCACCATAAGCTCGTCAGCCATCTTCCCTCTATTGGCCTGTAAGAGTTTAGAGAGCCTTTGTTTCTCGGATGCTTCGAATCTTGGTAAGACGATTCCCTTATTCCATCCCAGGCCTTGTATTAGCTGGCGATACTCTTCGAGGGTAGGGGTGAGCTCTATGTCGTTGATGACGAACACTGCCTTCTCCGAATTCCAATGGTCGGCTAAAGCTTCTAGAAAGTGCCACTCTATCTTGTAATCAGCAAGACGTTGAATTCCTCCGATGAGTTGGGTGACATAATCCTGCTCCGTTTTCAGCATGCCGTTCCAAAGGCGGTTAATGTCGTCCCTAGGAGCCGGAACAATCGTAATGCGAGGGCACTTGAGCAGTCTTTCCATCCTTACTAAAATGGAGTGTAAAGCGATTTAGAGTTGTGAAGTGAATGGTACATATATTTTTTTATTTTTTTAAGAAATGATGTGCAATGCATGCTTGAAAAGTAAATTTCCACTAATATCCAGTTCGCGATTACATACATGGTGCAATAAAAAGAAGTTACATTAGACCCAAATCCTACACAAGATAAATTACAGGGGCCGAGAACAATTAGAAGGAGAACACACGCAACTACGCATAGCAGCAGGATAGAAGCTTCAGGCGTGTGTTTTTGCTTTGTTCTAAAAGGTGAGTTCCACTGATAGGCTTCCGACACGGTGGTTTCCTCACCCCATTATAGGGATCACGGGACCTTCACGAGTGGTGGAGTTGTTCCGAATCGTTCCGGCGGCTCGGCCGCGCGGTCGTACTCTTACTAACTCTCCGAGGTTCCTAGTCGCCCTGGGTTTTAGGCGTTTGGTTCTTATTCTAGAGTGGTGTGTGCAGGTTTTAATCAAGAAGAACAAACGTTAGTGAAAAACTTGTACCTTCCAGAAAACAAAAATTAGAGCAACACTTATACAAAATTAAAACATGGCAAACATGCAATTTTAACAAGCCCAAACCCTCTAAAAAAAACGTCCCCAGCAGAATCGCCAAATTGTCGGACCTAAAATCTGACCTAAGGCGATTCACGTTTTAAAACGTGCAATTTTGAAAAGAGTCGCCACTAGTTAATTAAGGCTAACTAGAAACCTAAATTACCTAGGTAAAAAAAACAAATTAGCACCTAGGTAAATTAATTGGCCTGCGTTAAAAGATTTGAGTTCGGGGGTTCTGTTACGAATTAAAAAAATATTTTTCCAATCACGCCCTTTCGGTACTTAATTAACATGTTGGCCAAATTAAAAATTGAAGCATGCTTTTACGACGAATTAATCTATAAAAAAAAAAAAAAACTAAACTAGTTTTTACGCGACACTATTATTAACGATAAAACTGAGCATTTAAAATATTATTAAGCATCTAAAACTTCTAATTACGTTAAAATCTAAACGAAATTAAACATGCTCAAAATTATGACAAAAAGCTACATGTCACATACATATGTACCATAACACATGTTATCTAATTAATTTACATCTAACTATTTAATTAACATGGTACAATAATACCCATAATAATAATAACAATATATAATAATAAAACCAGTAAATAACTAAATATATAAATAACTAAAAAAAAAAAAAAAAAAACAGAAACAGCAGCACGGTTACCTGCAGCGCCGGGGAAGACGATGGCCAAGGCAGTAGCTCGATTTCCGGCGACCTTCAGCGACGACAGCAGTGGCCCGTTGTTCCGGCAAAGTTCGTCGCAGCGATCCGGCGAAGTGGGCGCGGCGAGCAGCGGCGGGTCCGACGGGCTCCGGGCTAGATCTAATAGCAGCAGCAGCCGGTGGTGCAGGGCAGACGACGGCAACAGCAGCAGTTTGTCGGGGCGTCGCGGTTTGGCGGCTTCAGGCGACGGGGCGGCGCGACTTTGGGAGTTCCGGTGACCAGGCGAGCGACGGGGCGGCCGGAGCTCCGGCGACCTGACTTCTGACGAGATGGAGGGCTGAAATTGAATTTCTGCACGGAATTCTAAACAAAATAATATTTTATTCATGTAGTAATTTTCTGTGTATTTTTTACATAGAATAGGTACCTATTTATAGGTAAATTGACACCCAAAAATTAGGAAATCAATATTCCTTCAATATTCACCATATTAAATCCGAAAAAATATATATATAAATATATATATATATTATATATTTATTGCATCATATTTATTGCATATGTATTGTCCTAATTTAAACTGAGCCTATTTTTGGCAATCCCGTGACCAGTGTTATCAGAACCGGACCGGGAATCGAACCGGGGAGGGCACCGGTTCCCGGTTCGTCCGGTTCGACCCGGTTCGAACCCGGTCCGACCGCTATATATTATTAGTATTATTTTTTTTTTTCTGAAAACCCTTCCCCTTCCCAACCCATTCTCACTCCTCCCCCTCTACTCTCAATCTCTCTCGTCTCTCTCTCCACTGTCTTCCCTCCCAAACCCCATTTGTTTTCTCTCCTTCCCTCTCCTCTCTATCTCTCTCCCAACCCCCCTTATTTCATCATCTCATCTTCAGAAATCAATTCCGTGGAAAGTACGGCGCCGGAAATCGGTATGCTGGAATTTCGAGATTGGTTTGACGGCCTTTACAGACGAAGGGCAGCAGCAGAGACGAGTCCGACGGCCGATTAGAGCTCCGCAGTCAATCAGAGACGAGTCCGACGGTTGGATCTGATGTCAATCTCCAAGAGTAGAGACACCTCCCAACTAATGAATAGCTCTTATTCACAAATCACACCCCTATATTCATATTAGCTTTGATTCGACTCGAGGAGAAGAAAACACGGTGAACACTGGGCTGCTTGTAGAGGGGGGCGGGGCTGCTTAATTTTAGGGTTTGATTTTTTTTTTTTTTTCAAAATTGTAAACCGGCTGACCGATGAACCGTCCGGTTCACCAAAAACCGACCGGTTCGTAAAAAACCGGACAGTTGGACCGGGTTCGCCTACATCCTCCGGATTTTTTCGAACCGGACCGTTGGATGTGCCGGTTCCGGTTCGAACCCGGTCGGACCGCCGGTCCGGTCCGGTTCTGATAACACTGCCCGTGACCTTCCATATTTAAATACTTCCTTTTTTAAACGCGTTACACATAACATTTTTGACATGTTACGTACGTGTCGCGCGTACCAAAATTAGGTGTTTACACGTTAAAAGCATGCGGAGGTGGGTAGAATCGAAATGTGAGAAATGATTTATGGGTAGACTTGCGGTTGGAGATAAATGATTTTGAAGTAAATATCTTAATAATTATATATCTATGTCTATTGCATTCTATAAAAAAAAATCCTTACAATTTATTTGTTATAAATTTCTCAAAATTTATTTTCTTTATACATGTTATAATGTTATAATGAGTGCTCTTTAATTTCACGTCATTTATTTTTTATAATTTTATTCTCATTAATTTTTTGTAATTTTATTAAATTTTATACAACGACACCACTTTAACTTACATATTAATTTAGATATTATTATTTTCACGATGTGCGAATAATTAGCATTAGCATTAGTGTTTGTAAATTGTGATTCCTCGAGTCCCATACCATTTTCTATTTTGCTTCTTTTTAAAAATATTAGTAAACCAAATGCACGCCTTTTGTTTAAAACTAGGGTGCATTTCCCGCGCGTCGCGTGAGGTGACTTACTACGCACGTATAAGTAACAAAATAATATTTGTTGCATCCGCGCACTACGTAAATTGACTTATTGATATTTATGAATACTTATTATATAATTATATTTGATAAAATTGTAGCGATTAATCTCAAATAAGCTAGCTAAATAATTTTTAATTTAAAATTATTAAAATTATCAAGTTTTAAAGTATATTATTTTATAGAATTTCTATTAGCAGTGCTATTTTTGTGAGTAATTTTTTTCTAACTAATTTAATTTTTTATATATGATATATGTAAATTAATACTTTTTCAAACGTAATAATTTTATTTATCAAATCGACCAGAAATATCAAATTGAGTAAAAAGCATAATTAGACTAGAAGCACACCTCGAATTTTTTAAGCCTAAATCCTAACCCACCTAAAATTAATAAAAAAAATTTATAAACCCTAATTCCTCCCAATCTTTCTCCAGCCTCTCCTTCTTCCTCCAGGCTCCATGTCCAGCCAAGCTCCCTGCCACTCCGATGCAGTCAGCCATCGAGCGATGACCCACTGTCCTTTTCCGCTACAGATTCCACCCTGCTACCTTTTTCCGTAACCCTTCAAGCACGCCCCGTCGTGCGAAGGCCCAACTCATGAAGCCTTCAATCAAAATAATTTCACATAAAATATGAATCGGTTGTGCATGGTGTCTTCTTCACCTCCATCTAAGTTCGAACCCGACAGATCTGGATTACTCTGCATGCCCTACCGCTATTGGCATCACCATCTCTGCCCTGCCTTCTCTTCCATCAGCCCCGATGCCCATGATTTGCACCTTTCTGCAAATGTAATATTATGTATAAATCATGGTTTGTGTATATATGACTAGTGTTGCTGTATCACAATAATAACTGAAAAAATATGGAATTTGAGTGTATGCAGATTCTTGAACTTTCACTGATACAAGTCCTTTTTATAGAAGAAGAATTTGAAGAAACGAAGAGACTAACATTGAATACTAAAAAGACGACCATTAAATGTTTAGAAGTTGTTGCACTTGACTGTTGGATCACGGGCGAAGCTCCGTTACGTCTTTTACGGAAAGCTTGGACTCCTGGGCTCCGCGTAATCCTGCAAAAGGGGATGACCTGGGTGGTGACCCAGAATCCCTCTCCGATGCTTAAATGAGTATATGATCAATGGGGTAGCAGCAGTAATCTAAGTGCGTATTAGAGAATATGTTTTCTGAGGTAACTTCCTCCTTTATATAGGAGGGGAAGTCACTCAGTTACCTGAGACTGCGCCTGGCAGTTTTACCCATGATTCCGTATATCTCGTTCGGGATTCCGTATATCTCGCCCCACGCTCCGCGTATCTCGCCCATACTCCACGTATCTCGCCCATACTCCACGTATCTCGGGCACGCCCTGCGTATCTCAGGGGATGTTATCTATATCTCAACCGTCTCCCCACTACTCTATCTAGTAGGCGGGTTTCTTGGTCTTATCCTCTGATCACAAGTCCCAACTCTTGTCGGGGACTCCAGAGTTATCTCATTCTAGGTCACCACCCAGGACCCTTTGTCTAACGAGACAGGTCCAGCCATCCGCGGGGCTTTATTATCGGGGCCTTTACTAAGGCATATCGGGGCCTACTCAGAGGCTTATTGTCGGGAGCATTCAGCTCGTATATCGGGACCGCTAAAGTTGGGACCCTTTATACTGGGCTTCTGGGCCTTCCAGGTCTTTCACGAGGCCCACTGGACCTACTCGCCGTCCATTGGCTGTTAACGGGGCTAACGATTACATCGGAACCCATCATTTGCCCCCAAGACATGGGGGACTTTCAGTTCGTCGTGTCTTTCAATTCCAGACCTCCTGACCTCATCGTCGGAGGCTTTTGTCTCCATACCTCCCGATACTGCCGTCGGAGGCTTTTATCTTGAGCACAATTCTTGAATAACAGAGCTTTCCACTCCTGATTGCCTTGGGCCCACTGTGCTCTCTGGACAGTTGCCAAATCCGAGGAGACTCCTCGGTTACTGCAGCATTAAATGTTGGGGATTATGAAACGACGCTTAAATCGGCGTGACTGTTGCTTTCTGAAAAAGCACTTATTACGTCACCACGTCTCTTCCGTACCGTCTCACAATCTCGACGATCAAGATTAAATCGTTTCGCCTTCAACGGTCTAGATTAAGTCCGTCCAGTTTGTCCTTTTGCTTATAAAAGCTAAAACCCTGGCATCATTCACTTCTTCTTCACCCTCTCAATTTCTGGAAGTTCTGCCATTCTTGCACCCGAAGTTTCTCCTCCTAGTTCCTTCTGCTGTTCAAGTGATCCAAGGCCTTCGATTCTTCCGATCCTTCTTCATCTTTTTTCAGCAATCATCAACCATGTCTGGTAAGGATTTCCTTCTCTGTTTTCATGATTCGCTGATGTTTGCTCTTCTTTTCTCAAATTTTCTTGTTTGTAACCGTTTTTAGACGAAGCTAGTTCTGGGGCCAATATCCCTTTTACTTTTGAGTATGCTGTTAACAAGATCTCTGAGACCTCGTATGAGGTCGCTCTCCGAGAAGGCTGCATTACCTCGGATTGGGAACCCCGCTTCCCTTACGAGTCTCAGCCCACCACCAGGAGGAAGCATATCGTCACGTGGCCTCGAGAGGGAGAAGTGTTCGTCTCCGCCGGGCAGATAAGTGCTGGGATTCGATTCCCTTTCAGCGGGAACCTGGTGGAGATGTGCAATTTCTACTCGACGCACCCCTGTACCTTCTCTCCACACGCCATCCGCGTGTGGAACGCTTTCCAACTTCTGTGCCTCCGCCAGCAGTGGACATACAGCCTGCTGCTTTTCCGCAGATTCTATGGAATGAAGTGCAATAAAGCTGGTGTTTGCTCCTTCACTCCTCGACTCCCCAAGTGGACCAAGGAGCAATTTTCACGTTTCGGCTGGGATAACGAGACCTGGAAGTTCCACAAAGATCGGGTGCTGATTCGTGACTCGGGGTCCGACAACAGCGGATGGAAGAAGTATTACTTCTTCGTCCAAAACAGCTCTGTCCCATGGCCCCGATGGGAGGTGGAGGCGGACCCTGCCCCCAAGCTCGGGGTCTACACTGAGGATGACCTCAACACCCTCCAGATGGTCCAGCTCTACCGTTGGGGGGACTCCTTCATTCCCCTCGACGCCAACAAGCTCGTGGAGAAAGACTTGATTCATATCGGAGTCCGACTCCTCGATTCTGTTTCTAAGGATTTGGTCCTCTGGGTAATATTTCTAACCACTTTGTCTTTTTATTTTCGCAGCCAAGAAATCATCTCTGTTGACCCATCTCATGTTGGACCAGGGGGAGACTGATGCCGTCCGGGATGGCTCCAAACGGAAGCGGAAGTCGCTGAAGAAGGGAGCCTCCTCATCTGCTGCCCCTCCGACCGAAGAGCGGACCGAGGCCAAGCGGGCCCGGAGGGAGGAGATAGACCAAGCCTTCGGGGTCACTACAGCCGAGGAAGGTAAGCGTGTCCGTCGTGCTATTAAGAAATACAAGAAACTGGTTCCCAAGGAGTTTATCCCCGCTGATCGGGAATCGCGGGTTCAAGAAATCAAGTACATCCTTCGAGGAGAAACCCCCCGCGTTCTCAAGGCGGGATACTACAACTTCTTCGGGAAGGACCAGCATCTTGAACGCCAAATCATCTGGTGCCCCCGTGATACCTTGCCTGACTTTATTCGTCCCGCAACCGCAGGTCCGTCGGAGGCTGTCACTCCGAGGAAAGCTGCCACTCCAGCAAGGGCCGCGACTCCGCAAGAGTTGATGCTGGAAGATGTCACGACGGAAGCTCAGTTCCGTCAGGTGACTGATTTGGAGGCTTCTCCTTCCTCCGAGGAGCCCAATGAGGGTGGCCTGCTCCGCCACCGAAAGCCAGGTCGGAGCCTCCTGAGGCCCACCACGGAGGACGTGTCCCGGAGTCCTCCGCCAGAGCTCCGTAGTCCGACTCCTGAGCCTCCGGCCGAGGTGGCTCCTTCAGCTGAAGATTCCAGGGTCATCCCTCATCTCCCGGTGAATGAAAATCTTTACAAGATTTTCACCCCCGATCAGGAGACGGTTCCCTGGAACCCAATTGAGTCTCTCCAAGGGGTCCCACTCCGACGGGGAGACCTTCATCCTGAATTGGCCCTGCATCTGCTGGCAAGGTCAGTTCCTCCAGCCTTGAGGCGGCCAATCTCCTTGGCGCGGGAGGACATCGAGGAGGAGCTCCGCGATATGGCTATCCGCCGGTTGGAGGTAAAATTTCACCTTTACTTTATTCTCTTCATTATTCTTGCCTCCGACTTCTGAATTTTAATCCTTTTTCCTTTGTCTTAGAACATCGTGAACCAGCAGCGCTGCTTCGGCCTCATCTTGGCTCTGAAGGGTGCTTTGGAGGAGGCACAAGCCAAGTCGGACCCCGACGCGTTGGCCAAGCTCCAGGCGGACCTCGACGAGGCTGTGGCGGCCAGGAATAAGATGGCCAAGGAGAAAACTCTCCTTGACGAGATGGCTTCGGTCTTGCTCAAGCAGGTTCAGGATCACGAGGCTGTCCTGCGTCGGGAGCGGAGGATGGTCCAGGCGGATCAGCAGCGGAACGAGTCAGAGAAGAGGCAGCTCGTCCACGAGAAGGGTGTTCTCGCGGAAGCTCTCGCGGAGGCCAAGGCGGGGCTCGAGGCCAAGCTGGCTGAGGCCAAGGCCCAGGGCCACGAGGAAGGTCGTCTGCAGGGTCGCGAGGAGGGTCGTCTGCAAGGCCGCGAGGAGTATCGGAACTCTGAAGCTTTTGAGGCGGATGCTGTGAAGTTCTGCAAAACCGAGGTGGAGAACATTCTGTTCAATGCCGTCGAGGAGCTCTACACGGCATACGAGGATTCCATCGACTCCAAGAAGTCCGAGACCCTTGCCCCCATCGCGGAGAAGTACTTCAACCTCCCCGCGGAGAGTGAAGGGACTGATGCCGCGGACCCGACCCCGCGGACTGCGGAGCCTTCTGCCCAGGCCCCTCTGAATCTTCCCCCCTCCGATGCTGCTGAGGACCCGACTTCCAACAAGGACCAAGCTTAATACTCTATTCTTCTAGTCCTTGTAATTTTTCCTCCTTGTCTTTTGTATCGGAACCTTTAGGCCTTTGAGCCTTTATATAAGAAATTTCTCTCATCTGTTTTGGTCCCGATAATCGTTTGCACTATTTTACAGTGACCTTAGATCCGTTACTTAAACGTTCTGATGCATCATTTAAGATGACTTCATACATCCTTCCGATGCTTAACTCGAGACTCTACCACTTAAGGTGTCTCGTCTATTCGGGACTTGGCCACTTAAGGTTTCTCGTCCAATCGGGACTTCACCACTTAAGGTTTTTCATCCAATCGGGACTTCACCACTTAAGGTTTCTCGCCCAAACCACTTAACGTGATTTCGTATGTCTTTTCGTGACATTTTCCTCGGGACTTTACCACTTAAGGCTTCTCATCCCTGTTTCTTGAGGTAATTTTGTACATCATTTAAGATGATTTATTTCGCACCTCTTAAGGCTTTTACTGCGCCAACCTAGACGACTTAATCATACCCTTCAGGGCTTTTATCGCGTCATTTCAGACGACTTAATCGTACCCTTTAAGGCTTTTTGCCGCATCATATAGACGACTTACGCGGACCCGTTAGGGCTTTTTCGTACCCTTTAAGGCTTTTTGCCGCATCATATAGACGACTTACGCGGACCCGTTAGGGCTTTTTCGTACCTAGGCTTTTGGTTGCATCATATAGACGACTTACTCATACCCCGTAGGGCTTTTGTCCGTACCTCGAAAGGCTTTTTGTCGCGCCATAAAGGCGACTTACCCGTACCTCATAAGGCTTTTATCATACCTCGGAAGGCTTTTTATCATACCTCGGAAGGCTTTTTATCGCGTCCTTCAGGACGTCTTACTAACAGTTAGAATAAATCTAAAAGCAATTTGATCGAAAGCAACTTTTATTCATTAACAACTCAAAGCTGGCTTACATCGGATCTTTATCGATAGACAATTTGCGCCATTCGCGGCGACTTATTATCAAACATGATACTTCTTCAAGTGTTCGCCAATGAAGGAATGTTTCAATGTCTTGCCATCAAGGTCTTCTAGCTTGTACGCATTCGGGGCTGGCATCCCTACGATCTTGTAAGGTCCCTCCCATTTCGGCGATAGCTTGTTAATCCGATCTTGCTGAACGAACTCGTTCCTCCACAAGACAAGTTCTCCAACGAAGAATTGTCGGGACTTGACACGCCGATTATAATATCGGGCTGTTGCCAGACGCATCCGAGCCTGAACTTCATTAGCCTTCCACCTTTTCTCCTCGAGCAAGTCTAAGTCTAGACGTCTCAGTTCCTCATTCGTTAGAGGTTCATAATACCTCCTGCGGTGGGACGCCACCGCTATGTCCACGGGAGCAACTGCCTCCGTGCCGTAGATAAGGCCAAACGGAGTTTCCCCTGTCGACTGCTTGGGTGTTGTTCTAACAGCCCACAGCACGTTTTCAAGCTCATCCAGCCAATGACCTTGCAAAGCGTAAACTCTCTTCTTCAAGCCATCCATCAAGATCTTGTTGGCTGATTCGACTTGGCCATTAGTCTGAGCATGGTGGACGGAAGCTGTCCGATGCTCGATATTCAACTCTTCCAAGTACTCCTTCAACTGAGCCCCATTGAACGGGGGGCCATTATCGCTGATCAACACTCGAGGAACTCCATACCGGGATATAATCTGAGTTTGGAGGAACTTGAGGATCTTCTGCCCCGTTGTCTTAGCCAACGCCTTAGCCTCTATCCATTTCGAGAAGTAATCGATGGCCACGAGTAAATACTTACACTGACCTTTTGCTTGTGGAAGAGGTCCCACCAAGTCAATCCCCCACTGCGCGAAGGGCCAGGCACTCCTGATAGACATCAAGTCCGCGGCAGGAGCCACGATATTCGGGGCATAACTCTGGCATGCATCACAGGATCGGACCATCGCTGTCGCCTCTTTGTTCATCGAAGGCCAATAGTAGCCTAGATTCAACGCCTTCCTCACAATGAATCGGGCCCCTTCATGACAGGCCGCAACTCCTTCGTGCAGTTCTCTCAGGACCCGATTCGTATCAGGCTCCGCCACACATTTCAGAAAAGGCTTTACATGCCCCCTCTTGTATAATTGGTTGTCCACCATAACGTAGTTGCTCGCGATTCGACGCAGCCTAACAGCTGCCACTTCATCATCGGGGAGTGCCCCCGTAGTCAGATATGTGACCATCGGAGTCATCCAGGTGGGTTTCTCTTCTTCCTCCGATCCTGCCTCAATAGCGCAAACCTCCGACGGATCGATGGTTGAGATGATTACTCTCTCCAGGAAGTGCACCTTCCGATTCTCCTCGGGGGCCACTCCCAGAGCAAACTTGCTTAAGGCGTCCGCCTCCGCATTTTCTTCCCTCGGAATCGCCTCGATGTCGAAGCTTTTGAAACTTCTCTTCAACGTCTGCACCTCGTGCAAATACTTCCTCATTGTCGGGCTCTTGGCTTCATAGCTCCCCTGGATTTGATTCACAATCAAGCTGGCATCGCACTTCACTTTTAAATGGTCGACTCCTGTACCCTTGGCGATTTTAAGGCCCGTGATGAGAGCCTCATACTCCGCTTCATTGTTGGTGGCCCTAAACGTCAGGGCTAAGGCATATCGCAAGGGCTCGCCTCCACCGGGCGGTATCAATACGAATCCTGCCCCCGATCCTTCTACACTTGATGAACCATCAGTGTACATCTCCCAAGTGTTCTCCTCATTTGGCTGTTCTGGCTGTTCTGCTATCGGGACTTCCATGTTTGCCCCCTCTGCGGGGCCCGCTTCTTCCAGATCGGGTGCCGTAGACTCAGCTATAAAATCCGCCAATGCCTGGCCCTTAATAGCAGTTCTCGGAGCGAAATGAATACGAAACTCCGTCAGCTCGATGGCCCATTTCACCAATCTCCCCGATGCCTCCGGTCGGTTCAAAAAGTGTTTCAAGGGCTGATTTGTTAACACCGTAACCTCGTGGGCATGGAAGTATGGCCGTAGCTTTCGAGCAGCAACAATCAACGCAAAGAGATACTTCTCAATAGCGGGATAATTTATTTCTGATTTGGCAAATGCCTTGCTTACATAATAGACAGGCACTTGGTTGCCCTTGACAATCTTAATCAAAACAGAACTAACAGCAACTTCAGAAACAGCCAAATAGAGATAAAGCGGCTCGCCTGGAACCGGTTTCGCCAACGGCGGGAGGGTACGGAGGTGTTGCTTGAGTGCCTGGAATGCCTCCTCGCACTTGTCGGACCATTCAAACTTCTTGTGGGCCCTTAGCACATCAAAAAATGGCATGGCTCTGTCGCTCGCCTTGGATAGGAATCGATTCATCGCGGCCAACCGGCCATTCAACACTTGAACCTCCCGATGAGTCTTCGGGGACTGCATCTCTTCGATTGCTCGCAGCTTCTCAGGATTCACCTCGATCCCTCTCTTGCTCACCATGAACCCTAGGAACTTCCCCGAGTTCACACCAAAGGCACACTTGTCTGGGTTCAACCGAACCTGATGAAACTTCATCCGCTCGAATGCCGCCGCCAAGTTCTGGACATGGTCCCCTGCCTGTCGGGACTTCACTAGCATGTCATCCACATACGCCTCCATGGTCTTTCCCAGCATGTCCCCGAACAACTTGTTCACCATCCGCTGGTAAGTTGCTCCGGCATTAATCAATCCGAAGGGCATCACGTCGTAGTGATAGACATCACTATCAGCATAAAAGGCCGTATGGGGGGCATCCTCCTTCGCCATCTTGATCTGGTTATACCCGGAATAAGCATCCATGAAGCTCAACAGCTCGTGTCCCGATGTGGCATCCACCAACTGATCAATCCTCGGGAGCGGGTAACAGTCCTTCGGACAGGCCTTGTTCAAGTCGCGGAAGTCGACACACATCCGCCACTTCCCGTTATTTTTTCTCACCAGGACCGGGTTAGCGACCCAAGTCTGGAATCGGAGCTCCTTGATGAATCCAGCGTCGAGGAGTCTGCCCACCTCCTGCTGGATCGCGATCCTCTTGTCCGCGCCCATCGGACGCCTCCTCTGCGCGATAGGCTTGATCGCGGGGTCGATCTTCAGCTCGTGCACTATCACGTCGGGGCTGATTCCTGGCATATCGCTCGGGGACCAGGCAAACAGCTCCTTGAACTCCTTCAGGAGCTCAATTAACTCTCGGGCCCTTTCCTCCGACAAAGCGGACCCGATCTTCACCTTCCTCTTAGGTCCGTCAATCTCGACCTCTTTCAAGTCCTCCATGGGGGCGGGACGCCCAAACTCTTCTCGAGGATGGGCATCAGTCTATAAGACAGCCATGGCCTCCCTCCTTCTCCTTCGAGTGGCGTTGACATAACACCTTCGTGACGCCACTTGGTCACCCTTGACCTCTCCGACCCCATTGTCAGTCGGGAACTTCATCTTCTGGTGGACGGTTGAGGCGACTGCCATGAGAGGGTTGATGGTGGTCCTCCCGATGATAGTGTTATACGTCCCCGCGGATTCTACCACGGCGAAATCCACGTTTCGCCTCTCCATCTTCCAGCCACTACCAAACTCCACCAGTAAGGTAATCATTCCCAACGGATAGGAAGTCGATCCCGAGAATCCCACCATCGGGAAGTTCACCTGTGTCAGGTCCTTCTTCGTCTTTCCCATAGCTTCCAGGGCGTCTAGGAAAAGAATGTCGGAGGAGCTCCCTCCGTCTATCAGGATCCGCTTCATCTCGAATCCATCCACATCCAGGGTCACAACCAAGGCGTCGTCGTGAGGGATCTCCACGCCTATCAAATCCTCCGCTGAGAAAGAAATCACCATTTCTTCCTTTATAGTCCACGACCGGGACCTCTTGCCTAGCACTACCGCAGCAGAGATGCGGGAAGCGTAGTTCTCCTGAGAAGCGGAGGTATCACCTCCCGCCGCCATTCCTCCATGGATGACGTTAATGGTCCCCCATCTCTCCTTACGGGCACCAGAACCAGAGGCTTCCGGCTCAACCTTCTTCTTCTTCGGGGATCGATCACGGGACTTGGAACGGGACCGTGACCGACTTTTGGAGCGGGATCGGCACCGTCCCCTTCCGACAAACTCCTTCAGCTTCCCCTTCTGGATCAGCTTCTCTATCTCCTTCTTCAGCTCCCGACAGTTATCGGTGTCGTGACCATTGGCTCGGTGGTACCGACAGTAACGATCGGAGCGTCCTCCCAGGAACTCACCTTCTTTCATCGGGGGGTATCGTGCGAGACCCTGCCGATCCATCACAGCCAGCACGGAGGTCATCGAAGTGTTGATGGGAACACTACGACCCTCGCGGTTATCCTTTTTCGGAGGACGCATGTCCTCCCTTCTCTCGGGGCGACCACGATTCCTACTTCCCTCCGATTTATCACCTCCTTTGCGATCATCCGACAGCTTGGACGATGGCTTTCCTCTTCCCGACTTCGGAGGATCAAGCTCTCCGGCGGCAATCTTCGACTCCTGGACGTCGATTTGCTGTTTCACCCTCGCTTGCAGGGCCTCCATGCTCCACACAGCCTTCGCGGCTACGCTGTGCATCAGATCGGAACCATACGGAGCAGTTAGGTTCCGCAGGAAAGTTCGGATGGTCTCTCCCTCCGATATCTCTTCATCGATCTCTGCGGCACTTGCAGTGAACCGTTGGTAGTAGTATGCCAACGATTCATCGGATCTTTGCACCACCTAGGTCAAAGACCTCACGCTCTTCAGGAGGCGCCTCCGACCTTGATATTGCTTGATGAAGCGATCGTGCATATCAGCCCAGCACGTAATACTTCCTGGCGGTAGGCTGAAAAACCATGTCATGGCCCTTTCTCCCAGGGTGATCGGGAACAGTGAACACACGAGATCATCATTCGAGGTTCTTCCCATGCAAGCCTGGACATGTCTCTGAACATGGCGGACCGGGTCTCCTTCACCGTCGTACTCCTTGATGGTCGGAATGCCCAGCCCTGGCGGGGCGACAGTGTCTAGCAGCCGCGGAACGAAAGGATGACTGGATCGATCCCTTAGCTTCGATGTCATTTGCTTTTGGTCACCCATGCAGATGTTGACAATTTTCACCACCTGATCGGGGGTGATGGGGCCATTCAGGGGAATGGTCTTGTGCTGCACTGGTCCGGGACCATCAACCACGAACTTCTCCGAGTGCGCGGGCTCCTTGCCCTTATTCCTGGGCTGAATCTCCCGAACTTCCTGTTCTTCTGGAACCACCCTCGGAGGGGGTGGCGGCAGCTCTTCTCGCGGGGGCAATTCCTCCGCCCTCCTGGCGTCCTCTCTCTTGTCCAGCAGAGCCTCCATGGCTGCCAAGAACATAGGCATAGCATCTGCTACTGCCTTGGCCAACTCCGAGTTTGAAGAAGAGCCTACTTCCCTTCGCGGGACCTCCTCTCTGTGCACCACCGGATTTGGAGGGGCATCCACATCCCTTCGCGGAATGTCTTGCCTGTTCACCGTCGTGTCTCGGACTGAGACCTCATCATCACCATGCCCCTTGTCTGAGAAACAGCAGGGTGCTCACCTTGTTCAGCAACATGTTCCAGCAACGGGGAATTGACAGTTCCAGCGGGGCGAGAACTGCCGGCCTGAACTTGCTTCTTCTTGCCACCACCGGCCATCGATCTGGTAGAAACTATTTTGGCTTTTTGTTCAGGTTCCCACAGACGGCGCCAATGTTGGATCACGGGCGAAGCTCTGTTACGTCCTTTACGGAAAGCTTGGACTCCTGGGCTCCGCGTAATCCTGCAAAAGGGGATGACCTGGGTGGTGACCCAGAATCCCTCTCCGATGCTTAAATAAGTATATGATCAATGGGGTAGCAGCAGTAATCTAAGTGCGTATTAGAGAATATGTTTTCTGAGGTAACTTCCTCCTTTATATAGGAGGGGAAGTCACTCAGTTACCTGAGACTGCGCCTGGCAGTTTTACCCATGATTCCGTATATCTCGTTCGGGATTCCGTATATCTCGCCACACGCTCCGCGTATCTCGCCCATACTCCGCGTATCTCGGGCACGCCCTGCGTATCTCAGGGGAGGTTATCTATATCTCAACCGTCTCCCCACTACTCTATCTAGTAGGCGGGTTTCTTGGTCTTATCCTCTGATCACAAGTCCCAACTCTTGTCGGGGACTCCAGAGTTATCTCATTCTAGGTCACCACCGAGGACCCTTTGTCTAACGAGACAGGTCCAGCCATCCGCGGGTTTTATTATCGGGGCCTTTACTAAGGCATATCGGGGCCTACTCAGAGGCTTATTGTCGGGAGCATTCAGCTCGTATATCGGGACCGCTAAAGTTGGGACCCTTTATACTGGGCTTCTGGGCCTTCCAGGCCTTTCACGAGGCCCACTGGACCTACTCGCCGTCCATTGGCTGTTAACGGGGCTAACGATTACATCGGAACCCATCACTGACCTTCGTAAAATTGCTAGAACTTTTATTTTTAAATGTTATTTTATGATATTTTGTAATTCATTTTCTTGTATTTGTGTAATTTATTAAACTGAAGTTCTCGCTTGTAACCTTCTGCTCCTGCTTGTAGCTACTTGGGAATTGTAAAGATAGTAAATCCTTAGCTCCTCCATCACTATACTTTTATCTTTCCATCAGAATTTATATAATATATATAAATATAGATTTTACCTTAAACTAATAATTCTGAAATCATAAAGTACATCACTCGTTATATATGGGAAGGCTTTAAATAACAACGTGCAAATCATTTTGAGAATTTAATACGCATTTGTATATATATTAAGGTTATAATTATTATGCATTTATTTAGGTATTGGTCTAATTTAAGTTTAGAAAACACAAATTAATAACCACCCTTTTTTTTTTTTTTTGGCCAAATAATTAATAACCACCCTTAATTATATAAATCAAGCAAGTAGTTGATATAATTAATTAATTAATTAAGTGTTGACCCTGCGCTACGTGCAGAGCGACCTGTTAAACCGTAAATTTTAACAAATATTATAATATTGAAAATAACTAACAAAAGCTGATTCAACCCTTTAAATATTATCCTCATCAGCTTGATTCTTTTCCACCATTTACCTAATATAAAAACTAGGGCTGTCAAATTTACCCGTGATCCGCAAACGACCCGTGTGACCCCAAACACGCCAACGGGTCATTTACGGGTCAACCCGTTAATGACCCGTTGAGGCCGGGCCGGGTACGGGTTTAGGGCAATGACCCGTACCCGGTCCGTGACCCGTGTAAATATCGTTTTTTTTTTTTTGTATTTTTAATTCCTAATTTAATTCTAGGGTTTAGGGCAGGCGACCCGTGTAAATTCTAGGGTTTGGAAGCTTGAATTTGGTTTTGATTCATTTGGAGTTTGGTTGGATTTGGTTTTGGTTCATTTGGAGTTTGGTTGGAGTTTGGTTAATGTTCGACCCGGGTCACGGGTCAGACCCGGGTCAACCCGTGACCCGTGACCCCGGGTACGGGTCTGCGACCCCTGACCCGTGGTAACCCCCGGGTTAATCACGGGTCGGATGGTCGATGACCAGCAGGTCACGGGTCACGGGTTGTGACCCGTTGACAGGCCTAATAAAAACTCAAATCAAGCTTGAGGATGCACTATATATATATATACTATGTGGATTAACAAAAAACACTACATTGAAAATCCTTTAGATTAAAAAATTGTAAAGGAAAATGGAAAAAAAAAAATTAATTGTTTGATGTTATCCGGTTTAATCGATTCACTTTTTAAATTGGTTTCCCTGACCGAAAGCAGCCAACTTAATAATAACTAGACATTTGCCCCGCGCAATGCGCGGGGTTTCATATTTTATGTGATAATTGGTGTGAAACACATTATACACGTTAAAAGTACACGTGTTGCATCCAACTTTTTCGACAGCCACAATATCATGATAACCTAATTATGTGGTCTTCTCTTATTCAAACGAAAACTAAAGTAACAAATCCTATCAATAGAGAAAACAACTAAAATCAGCCAGGCTTCCTTTCCACTTTTCATCAACATAAATATAAACTTGTTACTTGAAAGGGTCATTCCGTAGCAACAAATATCTATTGATACAAAAACCAGCAAACAAATCACACAACCTCTACGATTTATAAGATTAAAATTAAAACAATGTGGTGACGAAGAACATTAAAAAAAATTAATTAAATTGAAATGTTCAATACCAACATTTTTTGAGAAACTCCTCTAATTTGCATCTGATTAGAGAAAAGAAGCAAATATGGCAAAAAAAAAAAAACTATTAGATGTACGTATTTGTACATACATAGATAGGTACTCATACTTGTATAGATACATGATACCTTAGGTTGACTTGTATAGTTGACTAGTTAGTTAGGATTGATCTCCTATATATAGTGGCATCCTAACATGTAAATACTTGGTTGATTCATTATACATACTTGATTATTATACATATGATTCAACCCCCTCTCTACACTATCTAATATGGTATCAGAGTCATGGTATTTCCAGGTTCAGTTTCAGTTTTTCGAGAGGTTTTTTGCATCGATTTGAGCTTGGATCTTAAGGATTTCAACTTCGATTCATTGCATTTGTCTGTTGCTGATGCATTTCGTGAATTTGCTGCTCAATAATTGCTGTTTGGATTGAGGATTTCAGCATTATTGAATCAGCAGTTCAGCATTTCGGTTTCAGCATTTCAGTTTGCTGCATGTACTGTTTCATCGATTTGGAGTTTGTTCATCGATTCTTGATCGATCCTGTGATTTGGATTCGATCTGGTGTTGTACCACGAGTCTAAGATCGATTGCTGCTGCTGGATTGATCGATTCTTTGCTCTGGAATTTGGATTACTGCTGCTGCAATTCAGATTTCAGCTGCTGGTTTTCAGCTTGCGTAGAATGTTTGATGAAATCTGAGATTGATTCCTTTGATTCACTTCTTCGTGCTTGTTGTTCCCGTGGAATTAAACCAATTGCGATCATTTCTGTGGTGGTGCGACTGTCATATTCGTTGCGGTTTTACGCGGATTTGGATTATTGCAGCTACGTTTCTGCAAGTTCTGGTCAAGTTTCTGCTGGTTTTGGCTGAGCTTCAATTCTGCAATTCGAGGTTTCATTTCGAGATTTCGGCATTTCATATGCTCTCTGAGCATCATTGCGAAGTTTCTGGATCATTGATTCGATTAATCGAATCGTTTGGAGGTATTTTCTGATTCAAATTCAGATTTCGGGCCTATTTTGCTGCTGGATGTTCGATCTTCGAATTCGAGCTTATTTCTTGATCATTTGCTGCAATTTTGGATGCATTTGATTCGAATTTGATGCTGCTATTGATTCCAAGCTGCAATTTGTGATTTCTGCTGTGGAATTGCTGGATTTTGCTACGTTCTTGGAGCTGCATTCTGTTCTTGTTGCTGCAGTGTTCTTGCTGCAAATTTGTTCAAATTCAGCTTGGATTCTTGATTATTTGCTGCAATTTGGACTGGATTAGTTGCGCCTTTAGGTTGCTATTGGATTCCAGTTGGTTTGTTGTTCGATTTCGACGATTTGGAGTTGAATCGAATTGATTTTGTTGAAGAACACTTGAAGAACATCTTGAAGTTCATATTCTGCCCAGGTTTGAATAATCTGGAAATTGCTGCGTCTCGCTGGGATTGAACCTGCGACCTGTTGGCTTCTGTAATTCGTGAAAAATTTGCGTCTGCGTGGCTTCGAACCCGCGACCTCTGAGCCTTGTAGCGACGTGCACCCTCCGTGCACCAGGATTTCGACTTGGAGTTGGTTCGTCTCGTGCACCCCGGTGCACCCGCATGTGCTCTGCACGTGCCTAGGCTATTTTGGCCGAATTTTGGACGAATTTGGGGCTATTTTGAAATAATTTGTGAAGTTTGGAGCTTCTTTGCAAGCTTTTGGAGATTTGAGGCTGTTTTATGCAGCTTTCAAATTTGGGATGCTCTTTTGAAGACTTTGGGGCTGTTTTGGAGCAGTTTCGAAGTTTGGAGCATTTTTGCTGGATTTGTGAAGATTGGGGCTGTTTTGAGGACAGTTCTCAAGTTTGGGGCCGTATCCCGAAAATTGGATTTTCGAGGGGCCGTTTTGTGAAGACCGGGTTTGTTGGACCTTGGCATTTTAGAGCGGGTTTTAATTTTTCCCATGGATCATTTGAGCGGGTTTTAATTCCCTTGGCTCATTTTGAACGGTTTACCCTTGGCTCTTTTTGACCGGGTTTTGATTGGACCTTGGCATTTCATTCATCATCGACCTTTTCTCTCATATTTTTCTTTTAATTATTTAGAAAGGAAGAAAAAAAGGAAAAGATGGGGGAATATTAGATGTACATATTTGTACATACATAGATAGGTACTCATACTTGTATAGATACATGGTACCTTAGGTTGACTTGTATAGTTGACTAGTTAGTTAGGATTGATCTCCTATATATAGTGGCATCCTAACATGTAAATACTTGGTTGATTCATTATACATACTTGATTATTATACATATGATTCAACCCCTCTCTACACTATCTAATAAAGGCAAGTAGAGGTGTAATAGGTGGTAAATCCAACTATCCAAATAACATTAAACTACTAATGCACATAATACCTTTGTGTAATGATCCATGTTTCTTTCCATAAGTTAATATGTGTTGATACAGAGGCTACGATATGAATATCCTTGACCGAGTGGTTGAGGCAGCCCGAATTTTTCTTCCTTTAACACTACAGTGAATTAGCGACTACAACAACTAGTTAATCATGATTATTCATCTTTGCTTCTACTTCTCTCATACATGTAAATCCTTTTTCACCTTTTCCTACTTAAATACATTCCTTCGCTATTTCATTCTTCCTTACAGTTCAATCTTTATGTGATTAGGATTTCTAATATGAGTCACATTTTTGTCATGCTGATAGCAACATATGAGCTACATAATTTTATCAACAAAATCAAAGTAAATGAATTCCTGAATCTAACTTTTATCGCATCTCTGCCATAAAACTAAGTCATAAAACAGAAGCTAATAGCTACGAAATGAACATCCTTGACCAGGTAATAGTGTCACCCAAAAATTTCCTTAATCATCACTATTTAGAGATAGTAAATAACAATTGATTAATCATGATTATTACTCTTTGCTTTCTCCTTCACTCATACATGACATGGAGAGACATACATTTCATTACCACTTCACTGAATTAGAAGACAACAATTGGTTAATGATGATTATTCATCTTTATTTTCTACTTCACTCATACATATAAATGCATAAGCTTCTCAAACGACTTCCATCAAATGATTTGTCCTCTTTGCTTTCCTCAAACTAAGGAACATATATAATGGAAGACAATTGGAAAACTTACTCATTGAAAATTATATGTCTGTCAATCACAACCCTTCTATTAGCTCAGTAAGTCACACAATCAAGCTCCGGATCAACTAAGCTGGAAATCCAATCCGGTACAGAAACAGTAGGGCTCACCCAGCTGTCTAGATTTTGAACTTGGACACATATCCAATATGTAAGCTAGTGAAGATAAAAACTCAATCGACGATGAGATTTTGAATAGCCAGAACTCCATTGGAGCAGGAGCTGAGCTGCTGAACTTGCACCAAATCGAATTTTTCTAGCATCAAGAGTGGGAGATAGAATCGCTCGTCCCTTGATTAATAAGCCCTAAAACCACAACCATCTTGGAGCTCGAGATGCGCCAAATCGAATTTTCTAGCATCAAAGAGCAGGAAATAGAATCGCTCGCCCCCTGAAATATAAGCCCAAAAATCACCACAGTCGTGGAGCTCGATCCACAACCAGCCCCTAATAACCCGCGCAATGAAGAAGGGTTCGTTTATTAATCTGAAATGGCGAAACAGAACAACGATTAATGATCCAAAACAGAAGATCTACTGGGCGCTAATGATGAAACACCATAAAGAGAGAGTGAAGTGAAACGGCAAAGAACAGCTGTGAAGAAGAGAGTCCAAGGTTGAGGAAAAAAAAAGTGAGCGCGTGTGAGGAGCGTATATATCACCATCCAATAAAATTATTCCCTGCTAACATGACAACAAATTACACTCATTGCTTGTTGTCTGGAGGTTGAATGAATGAATCTAATCAAATATTCAGAAATTACCTTCAGCCTGATGCCAACAATGCTTGTGATGCTCTAATGCTCTTTATCAGTCCATTTCTCTCGTTGCAAAAGAAGATGATTACCAAGTTTGCAAATATATTTTCGTTCTTTCTGTTAGTGAAAAGAGGAAATTGAATCTCTTCCTACACTCACGCAACAGTTTTCATAAATTAAATTAAGAGGTTCAAGACATGAAACCATCTACAACATTTTTCAAGATTAGTGTGAAGAACATAGTAACAAAGTAAGATAATATACCTTATTTATCAAGAGATGGATCATGGGATTTTCATATCTAGGAGATTGTCGGTCTTCTTTGTTTAGAAGTATAAAAATCCATTAATTATGAACTGGAATAAAAGCAGAGCACAATTAAATTAGCGTCTGGACTTTACGACAGAAAAGATACTTAAAAAACCCACAGCTTCAAGATCACACATATTGATCAGTAGCACACTTCTACAATACGAATAAATGTTAAAATAATTGATACAAAAGTGATCAAGAGCGAAATCCACCGACCTAAGAAAGAAAATCTAGTATTAATAACTAATAATGAACATATTCTGTAAACAAATCGTGATTTCAACCCACCTTACATATGATCAGCTAGATATGTCATCCAGATGTTCAAATGAAGATACAATCAATTGAAATGCACCATGCTTCCACACCAACATGAAAAATTTAATAATAAATAAAGATGCAAGCTTACAAACTTTCACCAAATAAATATGAACACTAAATTACCTACCACTCATCAAGAGCTAAGAGCAGAGATAATAACGTGCAGAAGATTACTGCCACCCATAGATTTCTAGAATATAATGACAACTCAAAGAAACATGAATCAACACTCATTAAGGATCTAAACAGTATAATTTCAACAGGAAAACAGAACCTACTTCCTACTACCTTGACAATAGTAGAGTCGAAGAATAGAAAACTCATTTTCAGTGATTCCAAATATTGACTATCATCCCAAGATTCCCAACCCATATGCCCATTAGCTGCTGCACTTCTTTCAAACTGATAAATTCAAGAAAATAATGTTATACCTTGAAAGATATCAAACAAATTAGATTGAATCATTCAACCATTTTTCCACTAACGTATCAAGTGCAAAGTAGAATCAAACAAATTATCCAAATCATCATAGATGTCATCCATACATCTGTTTGAACAAAGCAGAATAAAACCATTTAAGAACGGCCTTAATATATTGATATTTTTCCACACTATTGCATAATGCTCAAATTTGAATGGAGGTACAATGCAGAGTTGTAAATGATAAGTACCTGACCTCCACCATTCCTTTGCTTCCGAACGAATCTATATAATCGAATTTCGTAAAGGCGGAACATATTTTAAAGATGGAGAAATTACCAAAATATAAAGCCTACTCGACGATGTTAATCGCCCAGGTCCTGAACCACCTGCAACTGATCAGACTCAGAGGTCGTCGGGACCTCGGGCAGGGGCGTAGAATCAACTCCCTCTCTTCAAATGCGCCAAAGATGGAGGATTTCCTAACGTTGTTGCTCGATTTAGCAACTGAAGAGCCCAAATGCAATTGCCCTTTTAATTAGCAAATGGAACACCCAAACAGCCAAATTGATTAATCATAAAAGCAGTAACGCATAGGTTTTAAGACTATGAAATGCACTCTGTAACTGTGAGGAAGACAAACCAATCCACATGTAGATGTCGATGTTCGGAGAAAGTCAGGACGTAGAACGGCGCGGCTCGAAGAGAAGATAAACGGCTGTCTGTGCAAAAAAAAAAAAAAAAAAAAGAGAGAGAAGAAGAAGAAACGGCTAAGCAAGACAACGGTGGAGCTCTAATAAGAGGTAACCAAATCTATATATCTATATCTACTATCTACTATATTATATTAATTCGGCACCGGAAGCCCTCTGGTCGACACGTGGACAGTCCACGCAGTCAATATTTCCTAATTTAATTGAAGCTCTCTAAATTTAGATATATAATATTGATTGAATGTAAATTAAGAATTTTTATTATCTACTAATTTAAGCTCTACGCAAAATAAAGAAAAAAATTAATTAGAAGTTTCCTTTTAAATTCATTATCTATACAGTTTGGTACCGGAAGACCATAGGCCGCCACGTAAGCGGTATATATATATATTATATTACAATATATATGTAACGTTATATATAAGTAGGCATCTAAAAAAAAGAAGTTATATATTAAGCAATGTGTAGATATATAACAATAAATTATAGAAAAATATTATATATATATAAACAACATAAATACTTAAAATCACATTTAATGTCTTTTACGTTATTATAATTTATGATGATTTTATTCATATATATACATGTGCATATAATAATAATTATAAAATATAGCAGATGTTTTACTACTATATTTACTATTATACGATCCTTGGCAAATATATATATTAATATACAGTTTTTTTCTTTCTACTTTTTCACATTTTGTCTACATACAATATACATAATTTATACTAAATAGGGAATTATATATAAATATGATCTATTTTAAATTATAATAAGTTACTAAAAGCAAAAGAGATACACATAGAAAATACACGGTCCAGAAAACACACATAGGAATTTATAATATTTTTTTGTAAAGATTTTATAATATAATATTACACACGTTCATATATAAATATAAAGTAGATTCTACATCTTTCCTCACTACTATGCACCTTACGTGCAGTTTCTATAACCATGAGAATTATGAAGAGAAAGCCTGTGAAGAATAAACCTTGCTTAACCAGTCTTCCTGACGATGTCCTTATTATGATTTTAGACAAGATTATGCAATGGAATACTACTGAATTTGCTTTTATCCTGCGTCAATGGTATGATTAATTAAATATACTCATTTGTTTCTTAATTAAAAAAAGATCAATATCATATACTAATCTTCTATTTATTTTACAGCTGTAAGACATTCCGTCGTCTGGTGGACACAAAAGACATCCTGAGATATCAAAACAGACTGAGCATATCAAATTCAAATTCTTCTTCTGCTAAGTTGATGGAAAACATTGTCCAATCTTTAACAGAAATGCTTGATGCTAACAATACATTAGTTCAATCATTTAAAAATGCTCGTGACCGTTTTAACCATATGTCAATTGTTTAAATTGAAGCTACAG
Source organism: Clarkia xantiana subsp. parviflora (assembly GCA_036873135.1). NCBI lineage: Eukaryota > Viridiplantae > Streptophyta > Magnoliopsida > Myrtales > Onagraceae > Clarkia > Clarkia xantiana. The sequence goes on from JAPTYO010000001.1 coordinate 19,968,849, forward strand.
TTGATAATCAGCAGGGCAAGTGATGGCCGAATTAATAATCTTCCTACAGTTTCAGAAGTGGCTGCAATTATCATAGGTCATCCACAATCAAACAGCCTCGCAAGATCGACTTAAATTTTCAGAACTTCTCAATGAGAAACAAGAATGAACATACATTATAAATTACCAATACATTAAGGTAAGTGAAGTTTTATTTTCGTAGACTATTAATGGCTTTCTTCATACCACAATTTACTATCATTTCAACTTTAGTCTTAAGTCATATTTTTTATTTTTAATAAAAATATTAAAAATTCATAAATTTATAAATAAAAAACTTATACACATATTTGAAATAATTATATGCAAAAATATTTTAAAAATTGAAAAAATATATTTTTCTTAAAATAAGGACATAATATTTGTTTGTGTAGCTTTTTAAAGTTGTTTCCATTTTTAAATACTTTTATTATTTTTAATAATAAGACTAAAATAGTAATTTGGTAAAATTTACAGTTTTATTATCGACAAAAATCAATTGATGGTCTAAGAATACACTAACAAAAATAAAATAAATATATCAGTATAATATATATATATATATATATATATATATATATATATATATATATATATATATAAAAACTTACTACGATCAACTACTTAAGTTAAAACATGTTGGGTACGATGTTCAATTAAGATAGAATTATATAAGTTAAATTATTATATATACATGTGTCCATTAGTCTTGCATTTGCATCGAATAAAATATATCAACAAAATTAATTATTAAAATAAAATTTGAGTATTCTTAACATCCCAATAATTTTATGAACAAATTACTTATCGCGCAACGCGCTTAATTTTTTTAATCTTAGTTTTTACGAAAAAATTCCCCGCGCGGTGCGCGGGGTTTGTAGCTAGTATTATATTAATTCGGTACCGGAAGCCCTCTGGACGACACGTGGACAGTCCACACAGTCACCTTTTCCTAATTTAATCGGAATTTAATAGGGGTTCTCTAAATTTAGATACATAATATTGATTGATTGAAAATTAAGAAGTATTTTTATCTCCTAATTTAGTCTCTACGTAATTTAAGGAAACAAATTAATTAAAAGTTTCCTTTTAAATTCATTATCTATACAGTTTGGTACCTGATGGATATACGCCCAATTTGAACCCGTTGACTTCCGAACCGTTGCATTTTTATCGTCCCATTTATGATTGCAAATCGAAACTTCAACCCGGACACTTCGCGAGAACATCAACGGCTCGGACGGGGCCGAAGCGCCCGTCCGACGGAGGCGAACTCACCTAGGTGAGGTTGGGTGGCCACACCCGACCTCCCCTAGGGGAGATCGGGTCAGCCGACCCGATCTCCCCTAGGGGAGATCGGGTTGGCCAACCCGATCTCTCCTAGGAGAGATCGGGTTGGCCAACCCGATCTCTCCTAGGAGAGATCGGGTCAGCCAACCCGATCTCTCCTAGGAGAGATCGGGTTGGCCAACCCGATCTCTCCTAGGAGGGATCGGGTCGGCCAACCCGATCCCTCCTAGGAGGGATGGGGTTGGCCAACCCCACCCTCCCTAGGAGGGGTTGGGTGCCCTCACCCAACCCCTACCCTCGGGGGTCGGATTCCTCCCCCCCAAGGGTCCCGACACCACTCTCAGACGCCCATGCTCGGTCCACTCCGCCTACCTCCTCCGAATCCTAAGGTCTTAATTATATACTTAAAGGTTAATTAATTGTGTTTAGAGGTTAACGATGTCATTAAGCCACCTTAATGACATCGTTGCCTATAAATACCCCACATTCACAACTCATTTGAACATCTTGGCAAGTTGCACAATTTTGCTCTGACATCTCTCTAGCTTTATCTCTCTAAAACCGTACTGACTTAGGCATCGGAGAGGGTTCATCAGGCACCACCCCCCCCTCTGTGCCTGGTATTGCCCCTCTTGCAGGGTGGCAAGGAGAAGAGAACCAAGGAAGCAGAAGAGCATAGAGCAGTAGGACAAGCCCCAGGGGTAAGAAGTACAAGCCTCAGGAGGTTAGAAGGAGAGAAGGAAAGGAGGTCAGAAGGAGAGAAGGAAAGGAGGTCAGAAGGAGAGAAGGAGAGGAGGTCAGAAGGAGAGAAGGAAAGGAGGTCAGAAGGAGAGAAGGAAAGGAGGTCAGAAGGAGAGAAGGAAAGGAGGTCAGAAGGAGAGAAGAGAAGGACACATATCAGAACGATTACCTCAAGGGAGTATAAGGGCACGGATCAGAACGACTAGTCTTAGGAGCACTGAACCCGACATTTCATTAGTGGGAGATAAATTCTAGATTGACGACCCGTTGACCTAGACTTTATAACCTAACACTTGGCGCCGTCTGTGGGCTTCGGACAGAAAGCCTGGCAATTACACGAGCTATGACGAACAGTAGGGTGTCTAGGCACCAACGCCCACCCGGGGGCAATGGGCGGAGGAGAGAACCCATACCCCCAGGGAGGCAGCCTAACCCTGGGAAGCAACCAATGCATCCAGAGCCCCAAGAAATACCACAGCCTCCTCAACAACAGAACAACCAGGAGGGAGGACCTTCACGCCCAGCTGGGGCTGAGTCCTCCACAGCCTCCACCCCCCGGACAAGAAGGCCACAGAGAGCAAGAGGACAACAGGGAGTGCCTTCCCACAACACGGCACCCCCTGAGGGATACTATTATGAGACAATAGGCATCACCGCCAACCTGGGATACTATTACGAACAGCTTAGTATCTAGGCATCACCGCCCACCTGGGGGCAATAGGCGAGGGAGACAGCCTATACCTCCAGCAAGGCAGCCTAACCCAGAGAAACAGTCTGCACACCAGAGCCTCAGGTAGCCCCACAGGCACCCCAGCCTAACAAGCAGGGAGGAGGCTTCCACAGCTCCAACTCCATTGACTAGGAAGCCACAGGGACAGGGGGGCAACAAGGAGTGCCATCCCAATACACGGCACCTCCACAGGGATACCACTATGATGTACAACCTCAAGGGTACCCATATGGAATACTGACTCAAAGGAACGACAATCGTGCCCACACAACCAACACAAGGCCGGCATACACACAGGGAGCACATACAGTGACTCCAGGGCTGATGAGCGCCTCGGACGAGGTACTAGCTTACAGAGAGACCCTAAGGAATAGACTGGAAAGGCAACACCGACAGGAAGGAGAAGAAGCTCAGGAAGAGGAGCAAATTCCAACGTAAGAACGCCACTCGCACCCTCGAACAGGGCAACGAGGAGAACAAAGGAGAGACAACCAAAGGCCACCCCCAGGGGGAAGGCAGCAGTCTGTGCCTCCAAGGCAGCAACAGACACAGCAGGATGCCAGGGCATACACCCCCCTGGGGGCAGATAGATAGGCAAGACCTCCAAGGAGGAAGGAGTTCAACTAAGTACCCCAACAAGGACATACACCGCACTAAGGGAAGACATACATGCAAGACCAACAAGGATATAGGAGTTCCAACATCCACCATGGCAATGCACACATACAGTCCGTATCACCACGGACATGCCTAAGGGACACACCAAGGAAAGCTCAAAGGGAGGGACATAGTCCCAACAACACAATAAAGCAACCACTACCCACGATACAGCACGACAGATCCAAACCCCTTGTGCATGACAACCCTTGGCACACGTCCTCCTAGGACAGGGGGGAGTTGAAAAGACAAGGATTTGAACATGGAAGTAATAGAGTACCACACCGCGTCAGCACATAGCTACTACAATGGGAAGTCTCATGGAGAGACATAGTAGAGTGAGACCACACATAGCATACACGAAGGATACACCTCCACCTAGTCCGCCTTGCAAGGATGCGACCTCATATTCCTCAAATGGAAGGAATACACACAGACTAATGGAGGAAGACAGTTACATTACCAAGGAAGCAGGGGATATCAGCACCCCCACTACCATATCCTTCCCATATCCTCTTATTTAATTTAACTGCATAACAAGTCAACTCCCTAAAAGGGGTAGATTTTGATACTTGATATCAACATGTTTTCCAAGAATGACCATACCGGACGCCTCCGGGCTCCGTGATATATATGTACACAGGTGAACCACTAGAAGAATCAGTAAAAGGCCGTCGCCAATCAAGAGATGCACAAGCAACAGATTCCTCAATCCCAAAGACCACCTATAAGGTCAAGTTTCTGGGAAAGATCACAAGATGGAAGGCTCACTTACAAAAATAAGTTGAACACTCCCAACATCCTATAGAGGAACTACCATGAAGGTCACAAAGGATTACCCCTACTACAACCTTCCACCAAGCATCCTAGGGCCAAGCCCGTCAAAGAATCCCATCTGGCATTGGTATGCAAGGGGGGCACCAGTCACAACATGCCCTCCCCACAAACGCCCATTAGCACAAGAGGGGGTAGCCGCGAACACATCCCTCCAGAAATGGAAGAAACCATATCACATGGGTAACGCCCACCATCAAAGGCAAACACCTCCAGCGGATCTTTATGATTTCACAAAATAGCCAGGAGACACAACTACACTTAGAAAGCTCATCCAAGGTAATGGAATACACTTCCATCAAAAACCCTCAAGGACACCAAGCCTAGCAAAGGAAGAACGGTGACACCATCATCAAGATTTTAAAAAGGGATATGGAAAACATAGTATTTCCACACAATGATATGTTAGTCATAAGAGAGGGAATCACCAACTTTGACATGAAGAGAATCATAGTACATGAGGGGAGTCCGTCAGACATCTCCCATGACCAACCATTGATGATACTAGAGAAGAGTCAGGCATACCTAATACCAAAGGACCCCCTACTAGTAAAGGTGGTCAGAACATCAACACACCCATTAGGGACACGGCACTACAAATGAACCAGGAAAAGGATGGAACACATATCCTTACAAGTATCCTTACAAGTTTCCTTGCATTTATCCTTGCAAAAATTAACTCCATAGAAAAGAGGTCATCTGATAGATGACTATGTCTCTGTTCTCAAAATATGATCCTAACCCGGAGATCCTTGGACTCCGTACCATATATGTAATGAATAACATGTCCATCAGATACAGGTACACGAAGATTCAAGACAGCGCCATAAGGATTAGACGCATACCTCTACCAAGTACGACACATTGGAGTGTTCATAAACACTCCTTCGCCATCTCACAAGAAAGGAGGGCAACCAAGGATACAAGTCCTAATAGAATAAACATCGGTAGAAAATCCTGTCATTGAAGTCATGCACCAAGAGAGAAACTCTAGAGATGCAAGATTAGCAAAAGAGATAGTGCAACAACTAGAGTGTGAAAATGAGATACATCTCCTATCAAGAGCCTTAGGGCAGGATAATAGTTCTACAAGATCAACCAAAGAAGAGCTCAAAAGCTTAGGGAGTAAGGTTTCAAGATTGACCCTCACACTAGACGCACATCCCGATCAACCACCTTGTCTGCAAATGATAAGACATTTGACTCTGGCATCCCATCAAGAGGAGAACCCCGATAAAAGGGGCACTAGAAAAATATCCCGCCTCTAAGGCCATACGCCGAATACATGATGAATGACGGTTATAACAAAACAAAAAAGGAGGGACTTGTCAGCTCAACACACCTCAAACACGTATACGTACGCAATACAAAGGCAGTCTCTAATGAAGCTATCCAACAAGGAATAGCCAATACGAGGCCAAACCCATGGAAAATCAGGGAACATCACCGGCGAACCTAAAGGAAAACGTCCTTTGTAGGTTCAAGTCCTAATTCAAAAGAAGTCTATAACCAAGATTCAAGGTGGGAGGAGCATGACCAGTGGAACACCCCCTAAGGGCATCGAAGAATACTCCAGTGTGAAGGAAAAGGCAAGGCACTCTAAGTGCCACAACACTCCAAGAAGATACAACCCGATCAGACCCCCACACCCCCATGCACGAGCAAAGAGCATGGATCAGATTGACTAGTCTGAAACACACCTACGAGATTAACAACTCAAGACACCATTCTATGAGAGAGCTCTTCAACCTACACAAGGAAAGGGGGGAAAAAATTTACAAGCCCCCCTAGGATACAGACATTGCCACATCCTAGTTACCAAGAGAATGAAATCCACCACCACCCACCCAAAGCAAAAGCCCTTCCACCCAACCTCCAAAGACACATCCGACAAAGGCATCATTTAGACCATGCCTGTGACTGAAACAAGCAAGCATGAGAAAGAGTAGATCCTACAAGGGACACTCATCGCATTCAAAGAGGCAGACAAGGGAGCCCCGAGCGTAAGGGGTACCCAACCAAGAAAATGAACGAGGGGCCTTCAACGGCCAAATATGAAAGGAGGTATGACCACCAAGCAACTTGGGGGGCACCAAACGAATAAGTGCTTGGTAGTCCACCTAAGTGTAAAAGAAGAGATTAGAGGCAGAAGATCACAATAACATGCAATACCACCTTTCCCAGAAAAGGTCACATAGGAGGAAAACATCTTCAACTTCCTATATGAACTCGCCCTAAGTTGGCAACACACAAACATCGCCCTCGAGAGGTGATCTCCCATACTGAAGGAAAAGCGTGATAGCATGCAATATCATAAAAGGAAAAGTCAAGCAAAGACTCGAAAAGCATACCAAAGATGCACCCTACATGAGAAAGGACACAAGGTAAGGTAATATTATGAGCCCTCCGGGAGCCTATCCCGCGAACAGATTTCGACGCCCCCAAGAGCGTATCTTGAGAGTAGTTTATATACTACGACATTCGACGCCCCCAAGAGCGTATCTTGAGAGTAGTGTTCATACTACGACCTTCGACGCCCCCAAGAGCGTATCTTGAGAGTAGTTTATACACTACGACCTTCGACGCACCAAGAGCGTATCTTGAGAGTGGTTTCCAAAAACTACGAATTTCGACGCCCCCAAGAGCGTATCTTGAGAGTAGTGTTCATACTACGACCTTCGACGCCCCCAAGAGCGTATCTTGAGAGTAGTTTATACACTACGACCTTCGACGCACCAAGAGCGTATCTTGAGAGTGGTTTCCAAAAACTACGAATTCGACGCCCCCAAGAGCGTATCTTGAGGTAGATTTGCAACCTACCAGATTCGACGCCCCCAAGAGCGTATCTTGAGGTAGAAAAAACACTACCAGTTCGACGCCCCCAAGAGCGTATCTTGAGGTAGATTTCAAACTACCAGTTCGACGCCCACCAGGAGCGTATCTTTGGTCTAACCTGAGCCCTCCGGGAGCCTATCCTGCGAAACGTTAAGTGCCGTCCGAGAGCCTGTCTCGTGAACAGTTTGACACCCGTCAAGAAGGTATCGGTGGACTAACCTGTGCCCTCCGGGAGCCTATCCTGTGAAACGTTAAGTGCCGTCCGAGAGCCTGTCTCGTGAACAGTTTGACACCCGTCAAGAAGGTATCGGTGGACTAACCTGTGCCCTCCGGGAGCCTATCCTGTGAAACGTTAAGTGCCGTCCGAGAGCCTGTCTCGTGAATAGTTTGACACCCGTCAAGAAGGTATCGGTGGACTAACCTGTGCCCTCCGGGAGCCTATCCTGTGAAACGTTAAGTGCCGTCCGAGAGCCTGTCTCGTGAACAGATTTCGACGCCCACCAAGAGCGTATCTTTGGTCTAACAGTACAACGTATACCGTGTAATGGGTATCAGAAGAGATCATCACACCATGCTTAGAAGGATACCATGCTTAGAAGGATACCATGCTTAGAAGGATACCATGCTTAGAAGGATACCATGCTCAGAAGGATACCATGAGAAAGAAATTTCTAAGTAAAGTAATGGGAAGAACACATAATGTTTTTTCTTGATGAGATAGCAGGTATGATGTAAAGGAAAGCACAAAAGAAAGATAAAGAAAGGAAAACACACCAAGAGAAGAGTCCATGACCAAAGGATCATATACAGAAGCACAAGAGGTTATCATGAAAAATAACGAGTTATCCTACCACCCATATCACAAGTCAAGAGAAGTATCTCAAAGGAACCCAACACCACCAAGAAGGATAGCAAAGACATGAAATCCGAAGGCATGTCGCCCTCGCGTGACCTATGCTCGTATCAGACTTGAACATCGTCAAGCACAACTCATGAAGGAGACATCTAAAGAGCATAAAGGATAGAACATCCGACAAGACGAGACATCGGGACCTAACCCAACAGACATAGCCCACACAAAAGGCAAATATAGCAATGAAGGCTCTCCAATGAGAAAGGAATACTAAAGCACAACCTCATACATCGTGATATGGCTATCATGTCCACATACTTTGAAGTGGCTATCATGTCCACATACCTTGAGGTGGCTATCATGTCCACATACCTTGAAGTGGCTATCATGTCCACATACCTTGAAGTGGCTATCATGTCCACATACCTTGAAGTGGCTATCACGTCCACATACCCTGAAGTGGCTATCATGTCCGCACACTACAAAAGGGCTATCACTCCCACACATCAGGAAGTGGCTATCATGTCCACATACCTTGAAGTGACTATCATGGCAGCACATCATAAAACATCTGTCAAAGACATGCATTGTAAAGACACCATCCCGACAACGAACATCAAAAGGCTACGCCTAGCCTTAGGAGGAGGTTCAAGAAAAAGGGAAAAACAACACCATTCATACGCTCATCAAAGGTATGGACTTATATGAAGACAACCTCCATATCTCACGAAATCAACCATGAAGCAAAGAATCACGACAAGCACTATTGAGGGCATATAACAAAACGATCCCCACAACGATCACAACTACAATACTAGTAGAGGCTAACTCAAGAGCAGTCTCCACCAAACTCCAAAGCAAGAATTCGCTATCTTAATCAGAGCCATGGCAAGAGAAAGGAACCTCAATGAAAGATGAAATAAACTTGAGGCTCGGCCCCTCGGCTGGGGGGCAGGGGATATAGAAGAGACATCAAGACCTATGATCACCCCATCGCCAGCCACAGGTTGTTTCTTTTTGTCAAACAAAGGGGGTGCCTCTTCAACCACTACCTCCTTACCATGGGAGGGAGTCAGCAAGGGGGCACTTGAAGGAGAGCCTCTCGCGGTTTCTTTCTCCTCGGCAGCCGAGGGCCCGACCTCAGAGTCAGGTTTCCGCGCCTTGGATTTAGATTGACTTGAACTCTCACCCACCACAAGAACCATTCGGTCACCAAGAAAGAACGCTCTAACAACAAAAAGGAAGCAGCATGAGAACAATCATAAGTATATCACAAAGAAAAAAGAAGGGAAAAAGAACGTACTGGAAGCATTAGCAGTCACCCCTGACTTAGAAAATTTCTTGGTCTGATAAGCAGAACTAGAGGGTCCTTCCCTCTCATCTAATTCAACGGTCTCCCTGTCTGAAGAAGAAAGCTTCCCAAAAGTGAGTCATCTATACAAGCAACCAACACAAAGATCAACCCTTACCCATGGAGGGGCGAGATACGCCTACTACGGGGGCAACCTTAACACCAAGGGAAGAGGGCGAACTTTTAGTTTCCCCAAATGGAGCAACGCTCCAGCACATCCGAAGGAAGGGTCAACCCTTAACACATGTCAATAGACCCCTTCGCTCGCGGCGGTAAGAAGAAAGCTTGTAAGCTTTATCACCCTCACTTTTATGGGGAACAAATTGCAGGGTAAAGGTCAAGAGCTATACACACGCTCCAACGAATGAAGGAAAAATGATACACATGCCGAAGGTCGAGGTTAATGGACATGCTCATGCTAGTACAAGGGAGGCGGAACATTATGTCCCATTGAGTGGCAGAGTCCCCACCCTCAGGTAAAGGAGAGGTCTATGCTCTCACCTTTGCATTTATGCTCATATTCATGATAACATCTACGGGTACGTCAATGTCATCACTCATGCTTATACTCACAACCCATCCATACATACATACATACATATTCATGCATACATTCATGACTACAATCGCAGCATGTCTCTACTCACTCCCATCCTTATGTTCCTACTTGCATGTATGCTAGTACACATCCTCATGTTCATGATATGTCCATGTTCACTCCTAGTTAACATCCTATAGGCATATTTTCTAGTATCCCATACTTAGAAAAAATTTTGGGCCAAAATTAAATTTTTCTCCACTTAGGCAAATCACGACATGAAATTGAAGCATGAATCACTTAGATGTATCAGTATTGCATTCCTATGCAAGCATGTATTTTTTGAGTATACGCCTGTAGCAAAGATAGATTTATTACTCCCACCTCAGACGGACGCGTGCTTAGGCACACGTTCGTGCTACTCTGACGTTTACAATTCCTCTATCTCATAAGGCAGGGGGCAGAGTCAGAGGCACGCATCCATGGGTAAGCAGACATTCAGACAAAGAAGGTAAAATCCCGGTTTCAAATTGCGCGTGTCATACCATCCTAAAATAGAGTCAATCAAGGGTTAGGCCATTGGTTGACTCGGGGGCATGTGATGGATATACGCCCAATTTGAACCCGTTGACTTCCGAACCGTTGCATTTTTATCGTCCCATTTATGATTGCAAATCGAAACTTCAACCCGGACACTTCGCGAGAACATCAACGGCTCGGACGGGGCCGAAGCGCCCGTCCGACGGAGGCGAACTCACCTAGGTGAGGTTGGGTGGCCACACCCGACCTCCCCTAGGGGAGATCGGGTCAGCCGACCCGATCTCCCCTAGGGGAGATCGGGTTGGCCAACCCGATCTCTCCTAGGAGAGATCGGGTCAGCCAACCCGATCTCTCCTAGGAGAGATCGGGTTGGCCAACCCGATCTCTCCTAGGAGGGATCGGGTCGGCCAACCCGATCTCTCCTAGGAGGGATCGGGTCGGCCAACCCGATCCCTCCTAGGAGGGATGGGGTTGGCCAACCCCACCCTCCCTAGGAGGGGTTGGGTGCCCTCACCCAACCCCTACCCTCGGGGGTCGGATTCCTCCCCCCCAAGGGTCCCGACACCACTCTCAGACGCCCATGCTCGGTCCACTCCGCCTACCTCCTCCGAATCCTAAGGTCTTAATTATATACTTAAAGGTTAATTAATTGTGTTTAGAGGTTAACGATGTCATTAAGCCACCTTAATGACATCGTTGCCTATAAATACCCCACATTCACAACTCATTTGAACATCTTGGCAAGTTGCACAATTTTGCTCTGACATCTCTCTAGCTTTATCTCTCTAAAACCGTACTGACTTAGGCATCGGAGAGGGTTCATCAGGCACCACCCCCCCCTCTGTGCCTGGTATTGCCCCTCTTGCAGGGTGGCAAGGAGAAGAGAACCAAGGAAGCAGAAGAGCATAGAGCAGTAGGACAAGCCCCAGGGGTAAGAAGTACAAGCCTCAGGAGGTTAGAAGGAGAGAAGGAAAGGAGGTCAGAAGGAGAGAAGGAAAGGAGGTCAGAAGGAGAGAAGGAGAGGAGGTCAGAAGGAGAGAAGGAAAGGAGGTCAGAAGGAGAGAAGGAAAGGAGGTCAGAAGGAGAGAAGGAAAGGAGGTCAGAAGGAGAGAAGAGAAGGACACATATCAGAACGATTACCTCAAGGGAGTATAAGGGCACGGATCAGAACGACTAGTCTTAGGAGCACTGAACCCGACATTTCATTAGTGGGAGATAAATTCTAGATTGACGACCCGTTGACCTAGACTTTATAACCTAACAGTACCGGAAGACCGTAGGACGCCACGTAAGCAATAAAATATGGTATTAAATAGAATAATTTACTATGTATATAAAGCAATATATATTATATAGAATGTAGATAAAGGAATATATATAGAATAATAATAATGAAAATATAATTTCACGTGGACTTAATTTAGATCATCTAAAAAAATAGTAAATATAATATATTATTTAGATTTAAAGGAAGCTTGAAATATTAACATTTATTTTTATAGTTAATAATAATGAAAACGTTAAATTTATATGTATATATAACTTTAACTAGCGTCATAAGTCATAACTAGCCCTATTTAATCTAACATTATATATAAACACTCATAGATTCAATAACAAGTGCAACTGCGATAATTCGGTTCTTTGTTTTCTTTTCCACAGCCAGAGCCTCGAGATGGAACTATGCAAATCGGTTAGTGAAAAGCTACAAAACATGTAAATATTCAAGGTTATGTTCTAATTTATTTCCTTGATTATTTTGTTAAGCTTCTTGCATCCGTTAAAATACAAGTTTGAGCACCCTCGATTAGTCGATTCTGCTACGAGCGCTTGGAGTTTGTTGGCCAAAAGAACAAGTAAGAACTCCATCAACTCATTCCAACACTGTAGTAGTAACATGCATCTAAAATTATTGATCCAGTGATATATTATTTTACGACACTTCATGATTAATAAATTAACTCTTAGTTTGATTATTGCCCCTCCTAAATCAGCTGGAATATATTTAACAATTTTTTTTAGGTACATTGTATTGTTTTCACAATTTCGGGCAGACACTTTAAGGTTAAAACCTTTCGTAAGGAAAGATCTCTAGCAGGGTTCGAACTTGAACCGAATACAACTCGATTTACGAACTGGTCCAACCAACTTTAGGTAACTATATTTAAAGATATTCCCAAGTCGCCAAAAGCTGATTTTAAATTATTATTATCATTATTAAGCATAATTGAAAGATAAGTACGGCTTCAATATACAATACTTACATACAAATTCTAATTACTAATTTTTCTTAAGAAATTTAGGTATATAATGCTGTTATTTATATTATATAATTTATTGTGTTTAACTCCTTTGTTTATATATATATGCCTATTAGTCTTGACTTCCGACAAATTGTAAGGCATACTTTACTGTCGGAAAATTTAATAAAATATTTCATACTAAAAGTTATAATAAATAAAATAATATATCCTAAATTTACATATATTTTACAAAGATCTGTGTATGAATGTATATAATTTAAAAAAATGTTTGTATTTTAATATTTTATTTAGCATAATTTAAATACACTCTACATATTTACATATGTACTATCCATATATGTATATATAATTTAAATATTCGCATATTGGTAATGCTTTTATATGTAGTTTCTTAATTTGTTTTTTTCATGAGATTATAAAGTATATGTAATTTATTTAAGAAAAGTGTTAAGAAATCAATTATCAATTTTTAATGATCTCTTATTTATTTTTATTCTTTATTAATTTTGTGATTCGATAGAATAACTAATTTTATTATTATGAAAGGGCAAATTAGAAGATAATGAAGTTCTTTCATTCATCGAGAAATTAAGGTAAGATCTTGAATTTATTATTGGCGTAAATACACAAGTTAGAAGTTGAATAAAACTTCTAGGTATTGATATACAATTAAGTGACATTAATCATTGTTGTTCCTCAAGTTCAATTCATGTGGAATCATTATGTTTATGACCTTTTACATTTACTTCTCTTTAAAAAATATATTTTAATGAATTTAAATTTATAAATTTCTTAGTATAAATAAGGTAATTCTTTTAAATGTATTATTTATTTACTTCTTTAAAAGTTCTATATACTATATAAGATTTAGTAAAGAATATTTGAAAAATATAATCTTACTTAATTATTAACATGAGAATGAGAGAACACCTATTCGTAACACTGTAAAATAAAAAATAATAATTACAAATACTACTCATATAATTAATTTTAAAAACATGTAGTGATTGTTTTTGGTAAAATATAAAACGTTTGTTGATATATTTAATTTAAAAATTAATATACATTAAGTATTTAAATTATATTTATTTCTATTTTTTGTCCCGAGGTGCATTCAATTTTTTTTTTCTACCGTGTACAATTTAATGATTTTTTTAAAAAAATTAAGATATTTGTTACCTCGATTTTTTACCCGCGCGGTGCGCGGGGTTTGTATCTAGTATTATATAAGGCAGTAGGAAAAAGATTAAGTGATTATCAAGGTGCCACATAAGCAAATTAGACTAATTATCTAGCTAACACGTCATTAGCTTATCTAGGGCCGTTTGGTGTCTTCTTCTATTAATGGGCTGCGTCTTCTTGGTGTCTTCTTTTGTTAATGGGCCGCGTATTTTCTAGCCATTTTTTCCTTCAGTTGTCTTCCTTCTCCAGCGCCGCGCCTATTTTGCCTTCTTCAGCCTTCCAGCTGCCGCGACGCTTCAATTCTTTTTTGTTCATCCGCTCTTCATCCTCGCGCCCGTTTCATCCGTTGTTCATCCTCGCGCCCGTTTCAATCCCTACCTATTATCTCAGTTACAGCCATTCAATTCGTCTCTAGCTCCATGGAAGATGATCTGTTTCTCTTGCCCTTTCAATTCTTTGGGATGCCATGGAAGACGATCTATTTCTCACGTCCTTTCAATTCAATGAGAGTTGCCGATTTCCTAGCTCTGTTCTGCCCGCGCTGCTCGATTTCGATTTCTTAGCTCGCTTCCGACTGCGGTTCAGCCGGATTGCTCGATTCCGACTTCAATTCAGACGTCGGGGAACTCGCCTCGGTTTAATCAGGCGATGAATACAGTGAGATGATGAAGAGCTGAATTAGCAATTGATGTGGTTGTCCCCTTTGTCTTGCTTATGGACGCAGTGAAAGGTTTGTAAGATGCAATTCAGACTTATGGTGTAATTTTAATTTGTGTTGTAACTGTAATTTCATCTTTTTGTAGCGGGGAAAGCAGTAAACAAAATGAGGGTTCAGAGCTTGACGCAGGAATTAGACTTCCACAATTAGGTTCTTTATGATGATGCTGAATTACAGTGAGATTAGTTTGCTCTATTTTATACGATTCAATCTGTTTTTGAACCTCTTGATTAATATTTTCTCTTTTTTTTATCTCTATATATCAAAATAAAACGTAAAGTTGGAGAACTTAGGAAGTAGCTGATGTCTAAATCAACCAGAAAAATCTGTATGGTATTTCGTTCAATCGCAGTTTTTTGTTTTGGATTTGATTGGCTGATGCGATATTCTCTGCATTTTTTGGTGGCAACAAAATGTGGATTCCGAGGACCAAAAAAACTGGTATGAGACTTTCAAGGACACGATTCCCTTATGCCCACGATGTGTTCGACGAAATTTTGTGGTTACGTTGGAGATGAGTGTCGAGGTGGGCAACTGGATGCAGAAGAGATTGCAGATCTTGATTCAAATTATAATCAATCTTTCTATTGTATATAATGTTCGATTTTTGAGCTGGGAACTCTTGCTGGTATTTGATGACATTGCATGATTAGGAACTTTACATTTATGCCCATATAAGAATGATGGATGATCCCATAGAAGGTCCCATTCAAATGTAAAGTCTTCATACTTGGATATAGGGAAGGATCTCTTCATAACTTTTCCTTCCCAAGAAAGAGCTGAAACATGAAAGGTTCAGTTTCTCTGTTGAATGCAGATGCTGGAATTCTTACTCAATAGCTTTCATACAGCTGTCTGTTTTTCTATGTAATAATAATTAATTTTCTCCACATTCAGCTTTCTTGATTTTGGTGGGCAGCAGAACATTTTTCATCACCTTACTTAGCATCTTTGTTGTGGGGTTGCCCTAGCCATGCAGATATTGGTGAAAGGGCTGACATTTAGTCGTTGGGTTGCACTCTCTATACAATAATGTAAAAACTTCTGTTATTTTTATTGCTATTATTCTTGGTATAAAAAATTAGATACTCATTTGGCATCGGTGCCTCCATTAAAGAAGGATCTTCATCATCTGTATTATATTTAAGGAGTTTAAGATTTTCATCATAATATGTATGGAGTCTTGGGTATACAATGGAGGAGTCTGCAACTAGCAAATATGAATGAACAGATGAAGTCCATTTTTATTGTTATGTTGTTTTTTTTTCTCCATTACAGTTTCCTAAAAAGTGGGAGAATAGAATGTTTAACCAGGACCTGAACTTTTTCTCTAATCTACCACTACCAGTCTCTCTAATCTACGAGTTACAATGTGTATTCAGGATTCTTTAAAAAAAAATTGCAGGTTTCAGTTTACAAAGGCCATCAGAGCAACCATGCGCGGTAGGTCTCTCTTCTCCGCCTCCCTCAGCTATCCCCACTCCCTTCGTCAAGACACATGTAAGGTAAATTTTTTTGTTTTGTTGTCTGTAGTGTGTTTTTTTGTATCAACATACTTTATTATTATTATAAATAATTTAATACATTTCTTTTTTCCCAAACTTTTATTTTCATTGATGATGCATAACACGTATATACCAAGACCAGACAAATAATATATATATATATATATATATATATATTATGAATTTTTATTAAATTACTAATTAAACTTAAATTCTGGTATAGAAATATATTAGTAAAATCTTTACTTTTTTTTGCTATGTTATTAATTATTACAAAAATATATTTTTAATTTAAAAATATTAATTGATCAATATAATATATATAAAATAAAAATAAAAACTTTAATAGTTAAAATATTATAAGGAATAATCATCCTATTATTTTGTAGAACATTACTATATCGGTTAACGACCTTCTAGCATTTTGTTCATTCATGTGTGGAGGTGGGTGTGACGGTGGATATCCAATTTCTTCATGACGATACTTCTCACACCATGGTGTTGTCATTGATGAGATATCTCTATATCTAGAAAAAATGGTGAAAATATATCTAGAAATTAAGTCCATAAATAATTAACATCAAAGAGAATAAACCAGTGATTTAACTGAGAATTGTCTTAATTCTATGGTTCAACAACGAAAAAATTATACAGTGCTGCCGAGTCACCAAATGGCAACCCAGTGCAGTCTCATAAAATGTGACAGTAGGATCTACTGGTGACTCGGTGATAGCAAATGATTCCTCTCAACAACGACAATACATTTGTGGACAAATTTTGCAATTTCAATTGGTACAGTATTCCTTAAGAAATTGAAGAGAGATATTTTAATCCAGTTAGTATGTACTTTAACTATAGGGAGTAATTTGGCCTAAAAAAACTATTAGGAGTAATAAATTGAAGATCATCATCAAGCTCATACGCAAGCTGAGATATCATCGCAAATCATCATTTTCTTCGTTACATTTTTATATAATATAACTACATATCGCAATGTACTAATTGATCTGAAATAAGCAATTTCAGTTCTTCAACATTTTCTTTTGAAAGTAAATAAATGGTTGATTATAGTTCATTCCACAAATATGTTTTAGGGTTTACGGTTTTATTAGCCTCGAAGAATAATTTAGTATTCTACATAAAATGTAAATGTGTACAATTTAGCATGACGTCCCGCGCGTAGCGCGGGGTCAGCACCTAGTTATATATAATATATAGATAGATGACATGGCAAATTTTAAGCAGCCTAATTAAAAACTATTTAAGAGGTAACCAAATTATATAATATATAGATTTTGTGCAAAACAATAATAATAAAATCACAAAATCCATTTATTGTTACTAATTAAAAATGTGAACCTTTATGATTCTTTAGACCTTTGACATTATTACAACACAACAATAAATAAAGTAGTTAACGCACACTTAATGTACAACAATACTTCTAATCAAATTCTCATAATAAAGTTTCAACAGCTGCATCTTTTGAAAGATTAGACATCAATCATGGGGCCGACAACAGTATGTGTTGAGATCGCCCTAAACTGCATTCTCGACTTCTTCCCACGATTCAGCTTTTCTCAGTTCCTTCCATCTGCCAAAAATGGCTCTAAGAAAATTTTCATCACGTAGAATACAATAGCACCTGAACAAAAACAAAAAATGTCATTTGTTGGCATTTAGAGTAAATAGGTCGCCGTAATAGAAGCTCATTAATATAAACCCAACATGCTAAAAAAATTTGGTGTATGACATATAGGAGATTTCGGGTCAAGCCAAAATCTCCACGTGCCATACGCGGCCCAATTGAGCATATAGGTGCGGCCGAAATAGCAAAATACCCACCAAGGGTTTTGCTCACCTCCTCTTATAAATATGAGGTGTTAGAGATTTCTTGGGTTTGGTCATTCTCTCCCTTTTAGTAGTTACAAAGAAATCCCCTCTCCTAAGACACTAAGGTTCGGTTGAACCACATTACACCAAGAGTAGGTGTCGAATTACTTCCAGTAATTCACCCCGGAGATCCATTCAACAACCGGATTGAAAGAGACTTTGTTTTGGAGACCATTGCCTTCTGAGTGCCTCCTTAACAATAGTCAAACGAAGGACACCGTCCGGTATTCCGTGAACTCCTGTTGACATCTTGGGTGACAAATTGCGATATAGGTATGTGCACCATTTCCGCTGCGTATTAGTTACCTGCATGTATCTAATTTAATCCGTATTAATTCTCCCAAAAACCAAAAGTGGTATCAGAGCCTGTGTAGGGTGTTCATGATTTTAATAAAAATGTGGTTTTTTTTAATCAAAATTGGAATTTGTATTTTTAATCGAGGTAAAGATTGATCTAGAAAATTGCCCACCAACCCTTAAGGGCCGCGCGTAGCCGAACCTAGCCTAGACCAAGCCACGACATGAGCCATGGCTTGGACGTGGCTAGCCATGGCGGCCAATGCCAAGCCACCGGCGGCGGTGGCCTCCCACGGCGGCGGCGGAAGATAGGGCGACCATGGTTGGCCATCGCGAGGTCGAATCGCGACATTGATTGCCGATATATTCTATGCATATTTGTAGGGATCTATATTCTATATAATTTCGATGTATCTAGTGTAATGTTGACAAATAAGATTTTACTACCATTTTATCTCACTTAGTTGTTAAAATAACTTAATTTGATTGGTCCATGTCAAATTTTAATAAGTTACATACATATCACTACTCTCTCACATCCACATGGAACTCTAGATGAAAGGCAAAGTTTCTCATACATTTTCAAAGAAGTTACATATACAAGATTAATAAACTAACTTACTTTAACACCCTAAGAAAAGAAATGTAAGTTTTAGACATAAAAAATTACTTTGAATTTTTTTATACTAAAATGGGAATACAAAATACAAAAAATAATAAAATTAAAATTCAGAATAAACATTTACATAAATTTAAATTATTTTTCTAAGTTAAAAATACATTACATTTTAATGAATCATTCGGTTTTATTTCTCAACCCCATTTCAACATTTCCACATTAAGCAATTTGTCTTCTCTCAATCTATTTAATTGTTTGGCTAAAAAATGTATTTAATTTAACTACTTCTTTTCACATTAAATAGTTAGCCGCTTTATATATATATATAATAGAAAAAAAAATCCATCAAATGAAAAAAGAAATGTGTGGATTGGCTCTAGAAAAAAAAATCATCATTCTGGAATTCTGTAATTGCTTATATGTATTTTAACCACAAAGTTACTTTGAATTAGTATCATGCAAAATTGGTTATACATTTGAACATAATGTACATGTTGTCCAAGTATATTTTTAAACGAGGTCATCTTTCGTGATAATTAATTGATAAAGTCGATGTGTTTATGAAATAAAACTAAATTATGATAAAGCTGAAATTAACAACATAAAGAAATTTAATAAAGAAACTAAAAATGTGACCGTTCTATAGAAAATTGATGAGATTTAGAACTTATGCTGCAAACTAATAAACATGGTAAGATGATTTGTAAAGATAATTTTTTGTTACACATTTGGTTTAAAAAGTACGTATTATATGAAGAAGTGACAAAAAGATATATGAATAAAGAAATAATATTCTTTTCAAGTAAATGTGTTTGCTTCAGACGGTATAATTAGACTTTGTAATTCTTATATTTTTTAGTAAAAT
Source organism: Clarkia xantiana subsp. parviflora (assembly GCA_036873135.1). NCBI lineage: Eukaryota > Viridiplantae > Streptophyta > Magnoliopsida > Myrtales > Onagraceae > Clarkia > Clarkia xantiana. Next base: position 19,988,579 of record JAPTYO010000001.1, read on the forward strand.
AATTATTCGGTTACATGCATATTTTAAACCTATTAAATAATTTTTCTTTAAAAATCCTCTTAACTTAAAATAATAATAATAAAAAATTACAAACATATTTAATTATATAGAACTTCCAAAGCACTATATTCATTCTCACAAAACATTTCGTTTTATTTTCCTACTATATTTTAGCATGAACAAATTTGTGTGATTTATTTTCATGTATTCAACTTAACTGCTCTTATATATTATATAGGTGTCACTTTATATTTTTATATCTATATCTATATTCTATTTAAAATTTTGAATATTTTCAACTTTCTTCCTGTTAGTATATATATATAACTTCAATTGTTGATGCAATTATATATTATATAATTACATTTTCACTTAAATAAGAACATATATTTACCATTATAACATGAAGTACTAATTAAATTTTAATTATCAAGTAAACATAAGAATTAGATACAATAAAAAAAAAATGTGTAAACGATATATAAAAAGTCTATCAAATAATTACAAAAATACAAGTAACAATAATATTTAGTAAGCAATTATTTATTTCCTTTAACATTTTGATAGTTTGTAATTGGTATAGAACTTTCATTTACACGTATTACGTATGATGTTCGATTAAAATATCTATCTATATATATATAATGGAACATGTGAGAGAGTGAAGCAATTTGGGTGTGCCACATCATCAGTTTAGATTAACCTAATCGTGCCACATCATCATCCGTTACACAACCTATTTAATTAAGGCTTTTGAATGTAAGACCAAAAAAAAAAAAAAAGGCTTTTGAATGTTGGATCAGCCTTTTTTTGATGTTGTTATTCGGCCCACTATACAGAATTTTTAATGTTGGCCCATTGTATACGTTAATGTCTAGGATTCATTGATAAAGATGATTTTTTTACAACATTAATTCAAAACCTAACTTAGAATGAATCTAGATGTGAAGAGTAGTACAATTATCCGCAGCCGATAGTTCATTCAGAGATAATTGATGGAAGCTAAGCAATCAGCCCTAAACCCTAAGTCCTCCATAAATCGAAGATCCCAATAACTTTTACACAAATAAACCAATCTTTAGAAAAATCCTAAGAAATAAGAAAACCTCATATAGAACTACAGAATTTAGGGAAGAATCTATCTATATATACAATAAAGTAAGAGGAGAGATAGTGGTTTAATACTACGCTGCCACGTCAGCATTTTAGAGTTTTCATATCGCGCCACTTCAGCATTTTTTAAACAATGGGCTCAAAGTGGGCTGTCTTTTTTTTAATCTTTGTGGACTTACTGAATAGGCCTGATAATAATCCTATCATTTTTTAAACAATGGGCTGAGGGCTGAATAGGCCTGATAATAATCCTATCATTTTAGTTACTATCTATTTTGGATTTCATTATCATTTTGAATAATACCAATTCTTATGTTTGTGCCTGCTAGAACTGACAATCCCAACAGAGCAAGCATGATGTGCATGTTGCACATTTAGCCCCATTTTAAGTTAGACAGGTTTTGATGCTCATATTGCCAGATCATCATGGTATAATCTACTATTTTATGTCCTTAGATTACTTTTTGGTTGCTACCTTTAAATGTTTGACTTGGGTCATCATCATTTTTCTTTGCAGACTTCTATTTAATCATATCTTAGATGTGAACTTCGAATTACATCTATATATTGTTACCAAAAGATTAGAATCACTAGAAACTTTTACCCAAGGTGATAGGAGTTTGCATTCATAGTTTCATTGTATATATTGGGGAACCCAAGTGATTTTGATTGTTGTCTGATTTTATGGCTGTAATGGTTTATAGCTGATTATCTCTGAGTGTCTATAATTTTGACATCACATGCTGAAAGAAAGTCATGAATGATGGTACCGATTCTCAAAATCCTAATTGTTCGGGTCATGGAAAGTCATAAAATTGAACTCAAAGCAAGAGAGGAAGATCTACTGAATGATTTGGATGGACAAACTGCTCATGAGAAATTCAGACCAAGATTTTGCTATTTATACATACATATATACGGAGCAACGTGCAGGCAAGACCATCACAAAACATTCTAGCAGAGTTTATTTTACTTAAATATATTGAAAATTATTTTAACTTCTCATGTATATTGGACATCTTAAAAGAAGTTTAAACTGTCGTTTTACTTTGATATGTAATAAATAACACTATAATTTCACAATTATTGTTTTGTTTTGATATCTAATAAACCACTCCACGCGCTATAGAAATTCAATATTTTACATATATATATAGTAAAGCTTACAATTTAGCAGGTCGCCCGCGCATAGCGCGGGGTCAGCACCTAGTAATAATATAAGTGAAAGTACTATATACTTTAAATGTGTGTAGTTAGTGTTTGATTTCCCAATTATTTCAAATAATAAAGACAAAAAATAATCAACATCAAAGTTGATTTATTCGCAGTGTCCAAATAATTTTATAAATAAGTCACTTACCGCGCAACGCGCAGGTTCACCACCTAGTATTGGAATATTTGGAGATAATTAGTTGCCTTAAAAGATTGAGAATATATATTACTGATAGATTTTTTTATCTTTAATGGAGAATCAAATCATGTATAGATATATTGTGCATTAATTATCTCTATGTTAATATCTATTATAATTAATATTACTTTACGGCTAAGTTAAGTTTTTTACGGATATAAAACCCTACTTAGCCACCAAGTAACTGTAGGATTATAAGGGTTAAATACTACAGAAACAAAACAAGGTACATGCTGTGTAAACAAATTACGCAGTAGAATTAGGGGCACATACCTAAAATGCTTTCCGTAGATCCAAGAGCTTCTAGGGGAGTTCTCGATCCGCCGGATGGTTCCCGTAAGGATTCTGGTTAAGGAATACCTACGCGGGTTGATCTCTACAGCAAAGTCTCTTGTCGATTCTTTAGAAGGGACAGATATCTGGAGTAATTGCTCGAAGCAATTTGGCACCTCCTTGGCTAGGATATGGTTCGGCCGAAACTTTCACTAGGGAGGAGGGATTTCTTTGTCTGAACACTTAGAAGAATATAACTAGGTGGTCAACCCTAAATTAATCCCAGACACTCCCTATTTATAAGAGGAGGTGGGACAAAATCCATCTCACCCTAATGCAAGTTTCAGTCGGCTACTTATTAGGAGGGAGGCCCAATTTTGGGAATCTCATGCCAATTGGGATTTTAGGCCTAGCCCAAAATCCTTAATGTGACATTACCCTATTAACTCAAGTAACAGTCTCATATTAATGTGCTCCTATTTACAGTGGCACAATCTCCAAATGCCAACAGCTCCCACTCGCCTGAATGGGAGGGTTCCTGTTAATATGTTGTCGACCAACACATCAACATTTGTTCATCGATCCAGCCCTGCTTCGGAATAGTTCATACGAGGTTAATCGTGCGACCGACAGACACGACGGGCATCGTGCTACTCATCTGTTAGGAGTGTTTTAGCACATGCGGAACGTTGATTCCCCATCTATAATCAACATGTAAAAACAATACTGTGCCGCGTTGTATCCTTGGTCAACTGTCATTCTCCAATTGCCTAGTTTCCACATAGGAACACATCTCCAAGGCATCCGTACAAGTATTCACAACCTTCAACTTATATTAGGCTGGTGGCCACCTAGTGAATACAAGAGTCAGAGAATTACAGGTGTACATGACCATCCCCATCGCTCATACCCTTAGTAAAACTCAACCGATTTCCAAAGACGTGGTAACTGAGCCTTTTTGTTCAGCACTGCGTTCGTACGCCGGGAAGCGAACATTGAGCTTGACCTTAGATATGAGTTCTGAGTCCGTAAGGATATTTCAGGTGCTTCTTCATAAAGCATCTTAGATCAGTCACACGTTTAAGGTGAAGAAGTTTGTGCCCATCCGAATCTCGTGGATTCTACCTAGCAAAATTGAGTCTGGCCCCGTGGTTGAAAATGCACACGAAGTATTAAGCGCGCGTCGAGAGCATAACATGAACTTACATGTTGTCAGGAGTGGGAAATTTCATATGCTATCGCAGCCTTGTCATCTGGCCCAGAATGTAGTTGTTGACGAACGAAGTTCGTCACGGCGATATTCAAAACTTAGATCATGTCGTGTTACCCTAAAACTAAATGATTATTTTGCTTAACCAGGTTTATCTTTCGAAATCACCATTATTCTTAGCTGGTCATGACATGGTAGAGGTCCCCCTCTCTGTCAATAGGACTGAGCCTATGTGACGAGGCTATTGGATTACGGGCCTAAATACTACGGAAACTTAAATACGGTACATGCTAGTAATCAAGATTACGCAGTGGAAGATGTTTACATACCTTAATCGCTTTCCGTAGTCACAAGATCTTACTGAAGGAGTTCTCGATCCACCAGGCGGCATCCGTAGAGGTTCTTGTTAAGGAAGCCTTACGCGGTATAGTCTCCACAGCCAAGCCTCTGATCGATTCTTGGCAGGGACAGATCTTCGGAGTGTTTTCTAAAAGAAAATTGGCACACTCTTGGTGAGTAGTAAGGTTCGGCCAAAACTATAGTGTTTTGGGAGGAGAGTTTTCTCTTAAATTACCAAAAATGAGGAATTAGAATTCAACATATTAAAACCTCTAACACTCTCTATTTATAGGAGGAGCAAAGTGGACAAAAGTCCACTTTGCCCACTCCAATATTTTGGCCGGCCTATTGTATAAGCGATGCCCAATTTTGGGCCTCTCATGTCCATTGAAATTTAGGTCTAGCCCAATTTCCCTAATGTAACATTTACCCAATTGTCTCAGGTAACATATACATATTAACGGGCTTCCATTTACGACGCCTTATCACCATATGCTAACATCTCCCACTCGCCGGAATGGGAGGGTGCCTTTTAATGTATTGTTGTCCAAATCGCATCAACATTTCATTCTTCCGATCTTGTCCATGCTTCCAAATAGTTCATACGAGGTTTGTCGTGCGATCGGCGGATACGATGGGCATCGTGCTACTCATCTGTTAGGAGTGTTGGAGCGCCCGCGCAATGTAGATTCCCTATTTCCAATCAACCTGTTAAAAACATTAAATTGTATAGCGTTGTATCCCAGGTCAACTGTTAATTCTCCAATTTCCAAGTTTCTACATATGAATACTTCTTCAAGGCATCCGTACAAGTATTCACAACCTTCAACTAATATCCGGCTGGTGGCCACCTAATGAATACAAGAGTCGGTGAATTACAGGTAAACTTGACCATCCGCATCGCTCATACCCTTAGTCAAACCCAACCGGTTTCCAAAGACGTGGTCACTTGGCCTTTTTCTTCAACACTACGCTCGTACGCCAGGAAGCGAATATTGAGCCTGACCTTAGATATGAGTTCTGAGTCCTTGAGGATACTTCGGGTGCCTCTTCATAAGGCTCCCGGGATCAATCACACGCTCGAGGTGAAGAAGTTTGCGCCCATCCGATTCTCGAGGATTCTTCCTAGGACAACCGAGCCTGACACAGTGGTCGAACATGGCACGCGTAGTATGAAGCACGTGTCGATAGCATACCCGAACATTGTCAGGAGTGGGATATTTCAACAATGCTATCGCAGAATTTTCATCTGGCCCAGGATGTTGTTAATGACGAACAGAGTTCATCACGACAATGTGCAAAATGAAGATCATGTCGTGTTACTCCGAAACCAAATGATCGTTTTGCGTTACCATTTATCCCCTGGTTCTTAGCCATTCTTGTTACGGTAGTGGTCCCATGTTGGATTACGGGGACGTAATACTACAGAATGCTAAACGTGTACTTGTAAGTAATCTAATTACGCAGCAGAATAATGTACACATACCTCAATAGCTTTCCTGCCCAAGAACATTGTGGAGGGAGTTCCGATCTTCCGGTCGGAACCCGTACAAGTTCTTCGTGAGAAGAAGTCCTACGCGGTATAAGCTCCACAGCAAATCCTCTGATCGATTCTTCAACGGGGACAGAACCTCGGACTGAATGCTCAGAAGCAGTTTGGCATGTCAATGGTGGTGTTATGGGGCCGGCCGAAATATGCTTGTAGAGAGAAAAGGATTTCTCTCAAATCACAACTTAGGAGGAGTTGTGATCAAGGTGTGTTTTGGGAGTGACCCCAAGACCTCCTTATATAGTGTGAGGAGGAGAAAATCCTCTTCCCTACTATTAGGGTTTCGGCCGACTATCAAGGTGTGTTTTGGGATGACCCCAAGACCTCCTTATATAGTGGGAGGAGGAGAGATCCTCCTCCTTACTATTAGGGTTCCGGCCGACTATGCTATGTGGGTGGGAGGCACAATTTTGGGCCTCCCATGTCACATGGGAATTGTGTCTGGCCCAATTACTCCTAATGTGACATTTACCTAATTATCTAAGGTAACCACATATATTAACGGGCTACCAGTTACGGCGCCACGTCACCATATGCTAACAGCTCCCACTTTCCGGAATGGGAGGGTACCTGTTAATGTATTGTCATCCAATAGCAAATTGGCACACCCTTGGTGTTTGGTGGTTTCGGCCGAACTAGTGGTGTTATGGGGAAAGGGTTTTCTCTCAAATCACCACTTAAAGGGAATTGTGATTAACCCTAATAAAACCCTTAACACCCCATATATATAGGAGGACTAAAGTGGACAAAAGTCCACTTTACCCCTACACTAAATTCGGTCGGCCATACATGTATTAGGGAGGCCCAATTTTGGGTCTCTCATGTCAATTGGGATTCGGGTCTGACACAATGTCCTAATGTGACATGTACTCAATTAACTCAGGTAACATATAAATATAATGGACTTCCATTTACGGCGCCCATTAACATATGCTTACAGGTAGTCGGTTTGCGATGCCAATAGAAAGGCCCTCCTTTTTAGGGGCGTTCTATGTTTTAAGATCATGTCATAAAATATTATATCTGTTTTCAATGCTCAATCTTCATATAACACTTCTTGCAACTAAACCAGGTTATCTTGATACTTAATTAACCTTACTAATCAAGCGGGAATAGTTTAGTTAGGAGTGCGTCAAACTTTTTTTTAATCTCAAGTGCGTCGATTTTATTGAATTAAAAGACTATTAAACACTACCAAATAGACTGTAACCGCTTCATAGGTATTAATTAATGTCCAATACCCGAACAAGTAGAACAGATGCAGCCCAAACAAAGAAGACAGAGAAAACAAAGCAGGAAACAAAAATACATCTAATAATGAACAACCTAAAATAACAAATCAGCTTATTGACGGATATGACCCCATGCAAAGGATCGAAGCTTGGAGAGGAGGGACGTCTGAAACAGCAGAGTACGCAATCCTACGGAGGGTAACAGAACCTCCCTTGAGACTGACATAGCCAACAGATGACCTGCACACCAAAACGATACCAGACCGGACCCATAGTATAGCCGAAACGCAGACAGCTTTGTACATAAACGACGTTTACCACATAACTAGTGTAGAGTATTTTTGTAAGGCGCCCCGGCCATAGGAACATCCGCGAAGGACTAGCGCAAGGGGGGGTACCAAAGAAATACTCTGATTCTCCATGAGGAGAGGAGGGAAATGAGATACGACCGCAGTCATATCGTGGATACCCCGAAGGGTATAAGTCATGCGGTGGGACGTTCGATGTACAGAGTGTTGGTTCTGACGAACTATGGTTTCGATTTGAAGGGGTTAGGAGGGCGGAAGTAGTGGGCTTTACCGCCAAGATGTAGACATGTTTGAGCTTAAAGCGGTGAATAACATCCACGACAGCGCGTGGAGGGGCGTAGGCGACCGGCGCACGGCATTGGGGCAGCAGAGGTGGGTCGTGGTGGCGAGTGGAAGCGCGTGCTAGCGCGTGTGGCCGCGCGTGGATGACACGCGACGCTGTAGTGGGCGCGTGGGTGACTAGTTGACGGCGCGTGGGCGCGCGTGTGGCAGCGCGTGGGACGCCGTGGAGGTGGTTGTGGTGGTGGTGGGGGGTCCTTGTACGGTGTCGGGGGTGGTGGTGGTGGTGGTGAGGGTGTACAGGAGGACGTATGGGGCGAGCGAGTGAGGCGGACTCCGCGATTTGGCAAAGCAGATCTCGTCGGATGAACGCGAGGTTGAACAAGGCCATCTGCTGTGGTGGGGCTTTCGGCTTTGGCTTAGGCTTATGCTGGAGGAAGAGTTGCTCCATGCTCATGGCCGGCAAGAGAGTGTGCGAGAGCAGTGACTGTTAGGAATAAGACGTACGCCTTAACCAATCAGAGCCCATAAGCTCAAACTTGCGCGTGGGACCCCGTGGAGGTGGTTGTGGTGGTGGTGGGGGGTCCTTGTACGGTGTCGGGGTGGTGGTGGTGAGGGTGTATGGGAGGACGTATGGGGCGAGCGGGTGAGGCGAACTCCGCGATTTGGCGAAGCGGATCTCGTCGGATGAACGCGAGGTTGAACTAGGCCATCTGTCAGACCCGTAAAATCTGACTTGTTGGGAAGTACGAATTTGGCTATGATAGACGTGCTCCCCAAGCCTTACAAGCGTTTGGGAGGTAAAATAGTGAATCGTAGTATTGTGTGACGTGTTTTGGGTACTTTGAAATAATTGGCAGCAAAGTGGAGTTGGTGGGATTCGATCCATGGACAAGAGTTTGTCCCGCGTCCGTCAAGAGTTTGGCCCGCGTCATCGAGTGCTTTTCCCGTGTCCATCCTGAGATTGTCCCGTACGAGCAAAGAGATTGTCCCATACCAGCAAACAGATTCCCGTACGAGCAAAGAGCTTTGTCCCGTACCAGCGAAGTTTGTCCCGTACCAGCCAAGTGCTTGTCCCGTACCTGCGAAGTGAATGTCTCGTACCAGCCAAGTGCTTGTCCCGTACCAGCCTTAGTGCTTGTCCCGCGCATTCTGTGTGTTCGTCCCGTGCATTTTGTGTGCTTGGCCCGTGCTTGGTGAGTGCCAGTCCCGTGCCTAGCAAATGTTCCAGACGAAGCTGCTCAGCCCATGCCCAGACAGTGCTTGACCCGTGCTTTTTGTGTGCATGGACCGTGCTTTTAGTGTGTTCAGCCCGTGCCAGCAAGTGCCCAGCACCAGAAAGGCTGAATTGGACCAAAATGGTGGAAAACCCATGTTTGATGGAAAAGACAAGCCGGAGCTTGTGAGGATGAAAGGAATTTCGAAATTAAGGGATGCCAAGCTGTTTCTTAGCTGCCAATGAAGATCAAATCTGCCCAAGATATGTGAAGATTCTATCTATAGCTATATTTAAGGGAACTAGATATATTGTGAGCTTTGTTAATTAGTTATAGATATATATATGTTATAATTATATATCTATACTAATATAGCCATATATTAAGGGAACTTAGATATATTTGTGGGTTTTCTAAAGGCTATGGATATATATATGATATAAATATATATCCTAGCTAAGTATAGATAGAATTGGATAGATATAGATGGATTTTTCCTAGGAGTCTAGGAAAATTTCAGATACTATATAAGGGAGAGTTCCCTTGAGTGAAAATCAGTTTTTCCTCACCCATCCAGGGCAAAACTGAAGAGTGATTGTGAGCGTCTAAATTGTGTAGGTGTAATTCAGGCGCGTAGCCTACATTGAGTAATAAAGGCAAGTGTTCCACTTTATTGATTGTTTTTTGGTGATTATCCTTTGAGTTTGCTGCGTTTTTACCTTGTTATTCAAGATCCTTGCTGCGTCCCAAGTTCCTTGCTGTGTTTTAGCTTGTCCGTGATCGTGTTGGATGCGTTGGCTTCGAGTTTGGCTGGTGGTTCTGTGGAGCGAATCACGCCAGCAAGTGCTATACTTAGGCGAAAAATAAGCCCTAATTTAGCCCTTGTGACAGTGGTATCTGAGCAGGAACCACTTCTTGTGGAAGTGGTATCAGAGCTGCGTTTGTAGCTGCGAATTGTAGAAGACGACGTTGCCCGAATTGCGTTCAAGATTGGATCTTTCTTAGAGAAGAAGGAGCTGCGTGCAAGGGAGTAACTTTCTTGACGGAAAAGAGAGTTGTGCGTTGGGTTGGTTGGTTTTCTTGTAGAAGAAGAAAGCTGCCCTTGAAGGATCATGATGCTCAAAGGGTTGTTAGCGTGGATCTGCGGAATTCTTGTGGTTATGCTCGAAGAGGGGTCAGCTTCGACGATGTGTGTGCTGTTGTTGCTGGTCCGTGTCCATAAGGAGGTGAAAGGATTTGATTATCAATTGGCTGATTTCGAGACAAGGATGAGTGCACAAGGAAATCAGGTTCCAGTGTTGGAAGGCTTCGTGGGTTCGACGCACGAATACGCGAAGACAATCAAGAAACGTGGGAACAGTCACTCGTATGCCGCTCCAAAAGTAAAGGTATGTGATCCAAAACCCTTTCCAATTGTTCTTGATTCCCGGACGTTGGAAGAGTTTTTGTTGCATGTGGATCAATACTTTGAAGATGCCAAAGTCCCTGAGTCGGAAAAAGAGTGGTGCGAAACGGCGTACTTCGACGGTGGTGGAATTGCTTGGTTGAGAAGTTGCGTGACTTCTTGTGTCGTGTTGGGAGGTGAACCTCTGTCTACTTGGTCAGAGTTGACGTCAAAGTTTGGAGCTTGGGCAGCGGTGCCTCGTGAGGAGCTTTTGGACTTCAAGAAGACATGTTCAGATCGTGGGAACAACGAGCAATTTTCAGCTATCATCATTGTGATCCCGAGTTCGGAAGAGGTGAGTAGACTCTTTAACTCTGTGATGGGTTTGCAATTTTGGGCTCAGGTGGAGCTAAAGCATTTGGGAGCTAAGGACTTGAAGATTGCGATCATCGCTGCGGACGGATGGATCGAGCTTCGAGCCCCGAGTATGTTAGAAGACGCTAGCTGCGACAGTAAGGAGCAGAGTGCGTCCAAGCCTCGTGACAAAACAGGGAAGGGAATAGTGAAGCCCCAACCTGAACGTGGTAAGCAAAACATAGGCGCGGCGAGTTGGAAGGATTCGGAAACCCACCCCAGGTGCTTTCGTGGAAGGGGGCAGCACAAAGCCCGTATCCGTTCGCAAAGGAGTGAAGTAATGGCGAGGCCTGATGTTTGCGGAGTTAAGCTCAACGACCCGAAGGAAACCTATTTTGTGCTAGGTGTCCGCGAGGTCCCGAAGGCAATGAGGTCAGTTGAGTATGTTTCAATTTTTCAGCTAGCGCAAGAGTTGGAGCATGTAGTTTGTGTCCGTGATCCGATTCAGCTGAAACCGGACGAGCGTGGGAAACTAAGAAGGTGGAGGCACAATGGGAATAAAGCTGCGATGAGGGCCAAGACGGGTGCGAGTGCATTGAGTAAGTCAAGGCGCAGCGGAGTAGTACAACAAGCGTGGGAAAAGCGGTCTTGCACGGTGTCATGCGAATCAGACAGTCATGAAGTCAGATTCACGGAGCGCATTGGTGGAACGGTGCGTGGAGAAACCAGCTTGTTGGAGTTGAATGGATTGGATGTTAGTACGAGGGCACTTATGCCTAAAGTGCGCGACTCGGAAGTAAGTAGTGAGCTGCCATCGAGTGATGAGAAGACCGTCCTGACGAATCGAGTGATTGTCAAGGTTGCAGCCGACGCGGAGAGCGTGTTGACGGATAAGAGTTTGTCCAGAAGAGGCAAGAGCAAAGAAGCATGGCGCGGAGCTGCGGGACGACTGCGACCATTGCGGAGTAGAGTAAAGATGCGTGTAGATTCCAAGGAAAAGGTGTGCTTGCCTGCGCCAAAGAAGCATTCAGCTCATGGAGGAGTTGAAGCGTTCCACAAAGTTGTGTGCTTGGAAGGTGCATCTTCATCAAGTTTTCATGAAGACCGTTGTGAGGCTCACATGAGGATTGATGGTGCAAAGGAGCTGTCGCGATTTGGAAGGGAGTATGGGCCCCGGGTTGAAGAGTGCCGCGAATTTTTGTCGACGAGGGCGTCGACTTGGAGTGGTGGGGGAGGTTTGTCAGACCCGTAAAATCTGACTTGTTGGGAAGTATGAATTTGGCTATGATAGACGTGATCCCCAAGCCTTACAAGCGTTTGGAAGGTAAAAATAGTGAATCTTAGCATTGTGTGACGTGTTTTGGGTACTTTGGAATAATTGGCAGCAAAGTGGAGTTGGTGGGATTCGATCCATGGACAAGAGTTTGTCCCGCGTCCGTCAAGAGTTTGGCCCGCGTAATCGAGTGCTTTTCCCGTGTCCATCCCGAGATTGTCCCATACGAGCAAAGAGATTGTCCCGTACCAACAAAGAGATTCCCGTACGAGCAAAGAGCTTTGTCCCGTACCAGCGAAGTTTGTCCCGTACCAGCCAAGTGCTTGTCCCGTACCTGGGAAGTGAATGTCTCGTACCAGCCAAGTGCTTATCCCGTACCAGCCTTAGTGTTTGTCCCGCGCATTCTATGTGTTCGTCCCGTGCATTTTGTGTGCTTGGCCCGTGCTTGGTGAGTGCCAGTCTCGTGCCTAGCAAATGTTCATGACGAAGCCGCTCAGCCCATGCCCAGACAGTGCTTGACCCGTGCTTTTTGTGTGCATGGACCGTGCTTTTAGTGTGTTCATCCCGTGCTCAGCAAGTGCCCAGCACCAGAAAGGCTGAATTGGACCAGAATGGTGGAAAACCCATGTTTGATGGAAAAGACAAGCCCGAGCCTGTGAGGATGAAGGGAATTTCGAAATTAAGGGATGCCAAGCTGTTTCTTAGCTGCCAATGAAGATCAAATCTGCCCAAGATATGTGAAGATTCTATCTATAGCTATATTTAAGGGAACTAGATACATTGTGAGCTTTGTTAATTAGTTATAGATATATATATGTTATAAATATATATATATATACTAATATAGTCATATATTAAGGGAACTTATATATATTTGTGGGTTTTGTAAAATCTATGGATATATATATGATATAAATATATATCCTAGCTAAGTATAGATAGAATTGGATAGATATAGGTGGATTTCTCCTAGGAGTCTAAGGGAATCCGAAAATCTATTTATAGGGAGAGTTCCCTAGTGTTGTAATCAGTTTTTTCCTCACCCATCTAGGGCAAAACTGAAGAGTGATTGTGAGCGTCTAAATTGTGTGGGTGTAATTCAGGCGCGTAGCCTTCATTGAGTTAAAGGCAAGTGTTCCACTTTATTGATTGTTTGTTGGTGATTATCCTTTGTGATTGCTGCGTTTTTACCTTGTTATTCAAGATCCTTGCTGCGTCCCAAGTACCTTGCTGCGTTTTGGCTTGTTCGTGATCGTGTTGGCTGCGTTGGCTTCGAGTTTGGCTGGTGGTTCTGTGGAGTGAATCACGCCTGCAAGTTCTATACTTAGGCGAAAAATAAGCCCTAATTTAGCCCTTGTGACACCATCCGCTGATGTGGAAGAGTTTCTCCATGCTCATGGCCGACAAGAGAGTGTGCGGGAGACTGGTAGGAATAAGACGTATGCCTTAACCAATCAGCCCATAAGCTCGAACTTGTGAGTGAAGGCCTTCGGTATACTCTTATTCATACTCTAACACCTTCCCTTACACCGGACTCCTTACTTGGTCCGTACACATGGGCTTTCTGTCCGGCCCGACTGGCCTTCCAAGGGGGGTTTTCAACATTTTTTTCTTAAAATGTCACCACCGGGATTCAAACCATCGGCTCTGATACCACTTGTTAGGAATAAGACGTACGCCTTAACCAATCAGGCTATAAGCTCGAACTTGTGAGTGAAGGCCTTCGCTATACTCTTATTCATACTCTAACAGTGACTTCCCTCCGATTTTTGGATCGAGAGAGGGAGTCATCTACTCCAGCCGAGGCAAAGCTATTCAGAAGTTAGAGAGTTTCTAAATAGTGCCATGAGATGAGAGTGTAGGACTTTTTGTAGTGCATCAAACTGAAGTTCACGTATTTCATCATTTTTTGGTAAGGCCATGTGTTTTATCTGCACTTACCACGTATTTTATTTTTAATTCTATTTTTCCAATTTTCAATATATTCGTTCACTTTAGCCAAAATATATATATATATTCGTTCACAGAATCTACTATATCTACTATATTATATTAATTCGGTATTGGAAGCTCCCTGACTGACACTTGGCAAATTTACCCAGTCAGCGTTTCCTAATTTAATCGGGGTTTTCTAAATTTAGATACATAATATTGATTGATTGAAAATTAAGAAGTATTTTTATCTCTTATTTTGATCTCTACACAATTTAAAGAAACAAATTAATTAAAAATTTCCTTTTAAATTCATTGTTTATACAGTTTGGATTCGGAAGACCATAGGCCGCCACGTAAGCAAAAATATTAAATATAGAGCAATAACAAATAAGAAAGCGTATAATGTACTTTAAACAATATATATATAGTAATACATATTATTTAATTAATGTTGAATCGTATTCATCAACCCTACAAACTTTAAGGTATAAACTATATATGGTTTCTTTTATTAAATAGCCAATTAATATTAATATATATATATATATATTATTTAATTTAGGGTGAGTTTGAGTCGGCATATAGGGAAGAACTTATATATATAATATATAGTTTCTTAAATCTAAGTATAAATTATAAACTTATATATACAGATGCTGCCGCATATAAATTCCCATCATGTGGGGGAAAAAAGTTTAGCCCTTCACCAAAGCTGCCACAACGTCGTCTTTGTCTAGCAATGAAATTAAAGAGAGGGTTAAAGGAAAAGAAAGTGAGAGCTATATCTATGATAAAGGAGTTCTTGAGGAGATCTGCCTCTACCGGAGCTGATAAAGGAGGATGGGGCTTCTTTCTAACTCAAAATGTATAAACAATAAAAATTGCACACTCTAAAAGCTAAGCTAATTAAGACAGCCTACATGTAAGTTTTGGCGACCTGATTTTACTCTTTTTTATTTGGGCTGAAGAGTGACATGATTTTACTATTTCTTTTGAAGGTATTGCTGTTTAGGAATAGACAATCTCTTAAAGCCCGACCCGTCATCACCATCACCCAATGAAGCTTTATAATCGAGCATATGTGCACCCTCGATGTTCCATTCGACAGAAGAAGCTTTATAGTTGAGCATGCTCGACCATAAAGCTTCGTCATGTGATTGTGGTTGTGGAGGAGATTAAAGAAATGCTATATACAAATAGGTTGAACACGTTGGTAACTGTTTTAAGTTTCAAAAAACTCCTAATTATATGTTTTGGTTGTTTAATCTTTTCAATGTTTTTGTTGCCCTCTATATATGATGATATAAGGCTACACATAAAACTATCTATCCATAAATGGTTGAGTTTGTTCATCCAAAAATTGTAAAGATTATCGAAGACTTTTGAGGTAACAATAGTATTTATATATTGAACAACTCTTTTTATAAAATTTGTATTATATTGTTGAGATAATTAAGGACTATTTATGGCTCTAAATTGCAGAATCATTGAAGACAGTACATGAATTGATGAATTAACCAGAAATTAATCATATTAGATGATGGAGAAGACCTTACAAAAGGTGGAGGAGGGAAGTGGGTGTGGCCGTGGGATTGGAGGTGAAGAGGGTTTCTCAAGGCCGGCTGAGAAGAGAAGCGGTGGCCAGAGCTATAAGGAACACGGTGGTTGAGTTGGCGTAACGGTGAGGAGGATATAAAACGGATCATGTTCAAACACGTAAGAATCATGAAGTAAGTTCTTCTATATAATCATGCAAACATCTTGGTTGGTTTATAATTAATTACTATCCATGTGACAGGTAAGGATTCATTATATCCCTGCCAGCAACGAGAGGATTAAATACATTGAGTGACTATAAGTATGAAAGTTAAAGTTTGACTCGGGTGAATTGAATTGGCCTAAAAGTTCAAATGCGGTTGTCTTCAGTAGTCGACTCGAAAGTGAGGCTATTAGAGAGACGTAATGATCGATGGCTCCAACTACAACTAGCAGATACCAAAGAATTTTAATATGTGCTATTTTACTTATTTATTTATTTATTTGTTATTTAACTTTACTCTTTATTGATGTTTTTTTCCATAGGGTAAAAATACTAAACTTTTATACTTTATATTTGATTGCAATGCAGGATATATATTTCATCATATTCTTATTATTCAAAGTTTTGATTCGATTAATCTCAAAAGGATAAATTTATTTAGTGTAATATAATTATCTATTATTTTGTTTCAAATTTAGAATATTTATTTAATAATTTTAGGTGGATGAATGAGATTATACTGTGTAAGTTACTGTTATCACTTATCATTATTCTGGCAGCATTCATGGCTGAAGAGTTTGGGGAGTACATGCATATATAGTACAATCAGGTTACTTGCTTGTGAGATAAAAAAGTCATTAATTAAAGGTTTTGTAATCTACACGAGTACTTTCGTAAATTACATATGAATAACAAATTTCTAAAATAGGATGCATACAATAGTAAGTAATAAAAAGGAAATTCCAATTTTAGGTTTGTCTATAGAATATCAGGACATTTAAGTGCTATTTAAGCAAAAGAATTGTTGATTTGATGCTTAACTTCATCTAAGAATAAGACGGTAAATTTCCAAAAAAAAAAAATCGTGAAGTAAGGCATATAGTTAATAAAAACCAAAAGAAAAAAGAAAAAAAAAAAGTGTTATAAGTTGCATGTGCTGGGTCTTGGTTGGAAATTATAATTCTATAAAATTAGATAAAAATATTAGGTAATAGTAGAAAATATTATTTTATCATATTTTAGACTCAAAGTAAAATAAATTCACTTCATAAATAAAGAAACAAAAAAATTTAGAGTCATTTACGTAAGTGGAACTTCACATCATTAATAAAACAATATATATAACATATATTTACTTAATAATTCAAAAAAAATGTTTTCTAATTATATACATTGTGCAATATATATAATTACAAACCCCAGAATATCAAATCGGCACAATATATATCTTACTAAACGTTTTTTATACAACACCAACTGTTTTCTTGGCAAACTATAACATAAACTTAACTAATATATACATCTGTAATTAAAACATATAGTCACCATCTTTAAATGTTACTTTGATAATTCATATATATATATATATGTATATTATTCTAAAAAAATGTAATACATACACGTACATTCAATATATGACAAACTAAAAAATTGTTATATAATCTTAAATACTACAAAAATCATTTATTTATACCATAAAAATAAAAATAAAAATTAGTACTCAGAATATTTTCTAGACAACTCAATTATTTAAGTAAATAAATTTCATTTTAGTTTTTACTTGCGCAGTCTGCAGATTAAGCCACTCAATTTATTATATTGCTCTAATATTATTATTTTCTTATTTATTATATTATCATCGGTATCATACATTTACACTTTTAAAGTTTTTTCTTTTTCTTTTTATCCGCGCGGTGCGCGGGGTTAGCCTCTAGTCTACTATATTATATTAATTCGGCACCGGAAGCCCTCTGACTGACACGTGGACAGTCCACGCAGTCACCGTTTCCTAATTTAATTGAAGTTCTCTAAATTTAGATACATAATATTGATTGATTGAAAATTAAGAAGTATTTTTATCTCCTTTGTTTGGTCTCTACGCAATTTTAAGAAACAAATTAATTACAAGTTTCCTTTTAAATAGTTAATCTATACAGTTTGGTTCCGGAAGACCATAGGCCGCCACGTAAACAAACAATATATTTAGAAAATTAAATTAAATACATAAATAAACTAATTAAAGAAATAGTAATTACGTACATAAACCATATTATAGGATTATATAATATACCGTACCTATAGGGTTATATATATATATATATTTCCCATAAACCTAGACACCCCATATATGTATAATTGAAGATGGAAGGTAATCTAATTAATTAATATTAAATATTATTATATTTTATACAATATTTATTAAACCCTATATTAGTAAAGAAATATATATATAAGTACATGTTTTATGTATATCGTGATAGAATGATTATATAAAAAAAAAAAAAAAGGAACGTAAATTAACCTTAGATACAGCACATGAGCGTGTGTATATATATAGACACACCTCCCTAATTAAATCCTAGCTCTCAAACACCGCCCCTTTCAACAATTTGTGTAATTAAGCATATCATCGAACTAGCTGTGTCTAGCAACTTAAATAATAGATAGTGTAGTTTTGCTGGTGATCATTACGTAGACTTGTGTTTGATTTGTTCTCCTATTCTTTGCAGGTCATATTTAAGTATCATCTTGGTGATTTTTTTGTCGTGCAAATTATTAGTTTGGAAAAGATACATTAGAGACGATAAGTTGTTATCCTCTTCTGGTAATTGTCCAGCTCACATATTATGGTTTATGTCCTCCTAGATTATTCGGTTATTCTCCATTAATTTTAATTAACAAGTATAACTATATATCAAAGCTAATATGATAAAGTTCCCAAGCTTACTTTCTCCCCTCCTACGTTATCATATTTTCAAAATTGTTATTAGGGTTCTTTCTAATACTAACCGGTTTTTTATAGTCCAATATTAACAGTTGATTCCCTCATAGGATATGTTGGAGTATACGCCGAGATACCGGGTAGGCTATTTGGATAATTAATTACTCACACTCTCAACTTAAGAGAAGAGGTTGAAAACGGGTATATAGGAGTTGCGGCATCTCATCCCGACAACGTGTTCATCAACGAGAATGTAAATAAAACTCTTTCTCTGCTATCATATTCTCCTCTCCTCTCCGAATAACGAATAACTTATTATGTATACAAGATTGTATGATGTTATAAATTTACATTCATCATTAATACGTACATATGCCATATTTTGAAGAAATGATGCATATTCATTAATTTAATACATCAAGATTTTGAGTTAATGTGTAAATATTTTTGGATAAGAAAAATATTAATGTGTAATGATTTTGGCGCTCTTATAAAAAATAATTACTACTACAATTTATAAATATAAGAATAAATGACTTAATAGTTTTTCAATTATTTGAAATATTTTGTTTTCTTTCAAAAAAGAAAAATTAGTTTAGAATATTTTTGTTAAATGGTCATTGGCAAATAATTAATGGTCTCTATTATATAAAAATTAGTGCATCTTCCGATATTTTCTAATATATCATATTATCATGATACACTTATAAATAACTATAAAAGTTATCATCTTCTGATAACATAAAACTTATTGCGACAAACTACATTAATATAATATAAAACTTATGTATATTTCAATTTTTGTAGGTTAATGGTTAAAATAGATAAACTTTGAAATATTATATCTATGAAAATATCAAATTACTTTTACTTCTGAAATCCAATTCCAACAATTTTACTCTTTTGAATTTTTTTAACGTTAAAATCAATTTCTTAGTTCGTTTTTCTTTCCCGCGGTGTTAATTAACAACAAATTAATTAGGGTTAATTCTTCATAAGGTATTACCGTATACATTATATAATCCTTCATAAAGTATATTATATAAATAAATATATTCTTAAATGATAATTTAATAAATAAAGTTTTTTTACGAAGCAAATAAAGTTTTGAAAAGCTTACAATTTAGAAAACTAATGTAAGTTATTACACTTACCGTTTAAATATAAAATAAACTAATAAAATATTTTCTATATAATTTAAGAATAATATATTTCAATATTTATATCATATATAATATAAATATTCTTGACATATTTAATATTGTTATATAGATTATCAGTGTACATAATTATTTTGTTTATTTTTCCATATTAATATATATGGATTGAAATTTTATGATTTGGTGTTTTTATAAATATAAAACTATGTAGCAAAAAGATATAAAACTATCATCAATTATTTTTTTTTAAATAAGAATAATATAATATATTTTTTAATTATTAAAAAAATATTTTAATTATTTAAAAACTATTATAATTATTAAAAAAAATTATGTGGCTGAATATATTTTTTAATTTGTCCATAAAAAATATATTTTTTAATTATTTAAAAAATTAGTTTAGAATATTACATGTAAAAGGTTTATATTATAGATCCTAATTAGTATCTCTTATAATATATTCTTAATATTTAATTTTATCAAAATACGTTCACGAACGACCTACAAAATTAACTATTTGTCTATTAAAATATTTATTTTTTAAAACATTAATTCAATTTTGTTCCCGCGCGGTGCGCGGGTTATGCATCTAGTATTATATTAATTCGGTATCGGAAGCCCTATGGCTGACACGTGGACAGTCCACGTATTCACCGTTTCCTAATTTAATCGGAATTTAACTGGGGTTCTCTAAATTTAGATACATAATATTGATTGATTCAAAATTAAGAAGTATTTTTATCTCATATTTTGGTCTCTACGCAATTTAAAGAAACAAATTAATTAAAAGTTTCATTTTAAATTCATTATCTATACAGTTTGGTTCCGGAAGACCATAGGCCGCCACGTAAGCATTATAAATTAGAAAGCAATATATATAATAGATCCACCGTTATAAATCAATATATATTATTATAGACAATATATATATATAGATTCCACCGTTATAAATAACTTAAGAATTTTATATAATATATATTATTACAAAAATATTGAACTCAAGTCAAGTAACTATCCCAATATCACGACAACTAAACCCTAAATTATAAAATTGCATTTATATATATAACCCTAACTATTATATATGCACTCCACCAACGAAAAATTCAACTTCGATGCAAGCGACATCCAAATAATCTTCAAAGCTTTTCGATGTATATCTAATTGGAAACCCACTCATGTTTAGAGTTTGACTGGAGATATAAGGAGTCGCCCCTTTTTGGATGCTTGAATCTACAAGCATTTACCGGTTAGTCAATTCGCATGCAATAGTAATCTCATATTATTATTTTTATATGTATATATATAACGCCTTATTCGTTTTGGTATCCAAAACTATATAATTGTATATGTTCATCCGACAAACACCGTTTTGCTGCTTTTGTATACAGACAATGAAAATGTTGATGATGTAGAGCGTCGAGATGCAATAGTTAAACCAAGAGCCCCTTTCCAAAGTACATGGTATTGAGTTACTCTGCCAATTCTATGAGATAATTAATCTTTATTTATTATATGACAAGGAGCTAACTAGCTAGGGTTACGTTTTTATGCGCACCTTACTAACTATGCAGTTTCTGTCGGCACTAGCTTACTTTATTTTTGGAGAAATACTTGAACATGCGATGTTGTGTATGCGAAGGAATAAACTCCAGTGTTGAAATTTACTAACCATAATATTATATTACTTAAATTAGTCCACTACAATTAGTATATGGACATTTTGTCTCTTTTTTTTTTCTTTTATAAAACCATGTTAACATTATTGTGTTCAGTCTAATTTCTTTGTTCTTTCACCATTAATCAGTCAAGATTTTTAGCAATCCAAGATTCTCCAATAATTTTATTTCACGCTCGAAGTTTTCAACTTTTATAATGCAAGAATAAACATAAAGATGAATGGATAATTATAATCCAAAAGACAATGAATGGTGTCGGGTAAGAAAATTTCATTAGTAGCTAGATTTACGTGTCATCACAATTTCTTTATATTTGTTGAAATTCAGAAAGTACATTTACATATACCCTGAACCCTAAACCCTATTAGCTGATTATTAATTAGAGTAATTGATATATTTGAAATATTTATATGTATATTTTTAGTTTCATTTAATTGAATTTTGTTTATTAAGGAGTGAACCGTGAATATGGATGGAAAATGATAGCTCAAAATCCGATTGATAGTATGCCTCTTTCTAAGTTTGATCATGCAAGAAGGATAATGTACACGGTGAGTTAGTTTGCCATATTTGTTTTATAATTGTGTCTAAGTGAGAAAAGTAGTGAGTATTAGAAAATATATAATTCACATGCACACACACACACACACACACACACATATATATATATATATATATATATATATATATATATATATATATATATATATTGTTTATACATGCATGTATTGATATTTTTGTAATATATAATATTTTTAAAATTATAAAGTAGTGTCGATAATGAATATACATAGTTGATTGAAAATATGTATTTTTAATAAAAAAATAGTATTATATATATATATATATATATATATATATATATATATATATATATATATATATATAATTTAGGATGGAGTATAAACAAAACTAACGGCAAAATTGAAAACTATATAAACTTTATAATTATCCAACTATATATATATAATGCACATATACTATTAGGAATTTATGGAAACTACATAATTCTTTTATGTTCGGATGAAAAGAAAAATCATAGAAGAGCCTATATGAATTTTGCTAAAAGAATCATATACGACTAAAACATGCATCTAATTAATTGTGTGAATTCATGGAAAAAATTTAATTACGTGAATTTCTTATCTTTTCTAAATATGTATTTTTATAAATATGAATGTTTGGAAATTATAATATAGTATTAGATAATGTAATACATATGACTAAACTATGCAACTTATAATAGTATGATTTAGGCATATATCTTCAAACAATGCCCACGATCGTAACCCTAATCTCCTCCATCGTCCTCTATATAAATTGGCATCAACTTTATCAATCTCATAAAAAATTCTTTTTCTTCTTCTTCTTTTGTTTTTGATGATTTAGGGTTTTGGAGTTGGGAGCCGTGATGTTGAAATCTACTTGGGAAGAAAACACTAACTCTCATCCGGTGATTAATCTAATTTCAATGCTTCTGAGCTCCCGACTCCTCCCATTCTTTTTTCTTCAAAGTCTAGGTCTTGGATTTTCTTTAAAATGCGTCTGTTTTTTAAACCCTAAATTTAATTGGTTGGATTGGATTGACAACTTCAGCATCTATTGAAGTGATGAGTTAATAAATACAATGTTAGACCTATTTCGTTACATTGTTCTAAATCATATTTATTAATAATTAGATTTTGTTGCTTATATATATATACTAACTATTAAACTATAAACCTAAAACCTTATTACGTATTCTTCCTTATCAAATGTAAGTACGTCGGTTGCTCTACTTTTCCACCTTTATTTTCATCATTCTCTAATTATATTTTTTTTTTTGGTAATTTTCTCTAATTATATATTGCTTCCACTGTAAGAATTTATTATATTTTTTTATTACCATAGTATATATAGAATATAATATGTGACAGTGATAATTTTGTAGGATCAATGGGATTCATATTATGGAATAATATCTATCAACATGTAGGTTCTTCAGCGTAAATATAATACTGTTAAGCTAGAGTTTACAACTGGGGTTGTAGAGGGCCTTTTACAGAAGTTCTTCATTCTTTTAATATAATAAATTATGCATTTATTTATGGATTTTTTTATTATAGGAAGAAGTTGAAGGACCTGAAACTTTTGAATTTCGATACTCTTACAAGAGTAATTAATTATATATGTATGTTTGTATTTTGTATATGTATGTAAAATTCTCTAAGTTTTTCTAGAGCGGTGAAGATATATTAAACTACATAGGTGTACTTTTACTATTCTATTATAAATTCAATTGTGTTGTATTCTAATATTTAGACTTTGCCATGTTTTATTATAAATTCGATCGGTTAGCCAATAAAGTGAATCTATTTTTATCTTCTATTTTATGACATGTTATGTGGGAAAAAAATTACGACGTTAATTTATATGGATAATATGATTATATTTTCTTGATACAAAGAGAGATGTCGATATATGTAAAATTAAATATCTAATATAATATATTATATAAATACTTCTTTTTTACCAAACCCTAAAAGTTAGATTACCTTTTGCGGTATATATATAATTATTATTAATATTAAGATTCTGATATTAGACTTTTACAACCTTACGTATGATCATCATACCGTTTCTGACACTACTATGAAATATTTTAAATAAATTTAGTATGAAATACTTTAATTAAACTATGCATTACTGTTAATTTTATCCAAAATAATATATTAAAAAATTTCAAATAACGCTGCGTATTCAATAAATTAAAAATAACTTAATTTTTTTACTTTAAATTTTATTAGGAATTTTTCCGGGGTTGTGGCTAGTAAGATAGAACTTCGAAAACTAGTTCAAAGTTCAGCCCAAACGCAGGGGCCCAATGGCTAAACACCGACCTCGTGGGATGATTCGTTTAGGCTGAGCTAGCTTATATTTATTTTATTATTAATAGTAAAATATTTAACTCGACGTTAATTTAATTAAATTATAAATCATTATTTAAATTTTAATTGTTTTTAAAATTAATTCCCTAAAATTTTAATTTTGAAGCAAATTATTAAGGTAAAGGTACTTTTGATACAAAATGTTTGACTGAATATGACATTTGATACTATGTTTATTTTTTGTCCCAAACGTTTGAAAAAAATGTGGCTTTTGGTACATCCGTTAGTTGACCGTTATTTTTTTTTTTTCCGTTAAATAGCAGGTGCAAGTCACGTGACTCACCTTAAATTTTTTATTTTCTTCAATTTAGTCACTCAAATACATACATAGATTGTTTTTTTCGTTTAATTTAGTCAAACTGAATCTCTTTACCCAATTAGAATAACCCTTGGCTAACCCAAAGCTGGATCGGACCCTAGTCGAAGTCGCATGGTTCTGGCGACCCCGACTGGGGTCCAACCCAGCCCAGGGCTTGCCCGTGGCTAGGTCAATTAGACCTAATCCAATTGAACTCCAATTTGATTAGGTCCAATTGACCTAGCCCCAGGCTAGCCCCAATGAACCTAACTGGACCTAGCCTAGGCAAGGTCCGACCCTGGGTCGGGGTCTATTGGGTCCGGTGACCCCGAGCCAGAGTCGGATTTAGCCCTAGGCTAGGTCCGGCTAGGTCAATTGTGGTCCATTCGTCTTAGATTCATTCATCTTCTTCGCATTCATTGCCTCTATGTCTTCCTGAGTTAGCATCACTGGTGATGGGCTATAATTTCTTTGAGGTCCATCATAGCTTATCACCGGGCTTACAGGGATTCTGTGTCCATGATTCTATAATTATAACATATATATATATATATATTTATTGTCAAGTTTCTATGTTTAAGACTAAATCAATCAACAATATGTATATATATATATATATATGTCAAATTTGGCACACACATATAAATATATATATTTTATTTATTGTCAATATCTTAAATAGGGTAACAAATATACTGACAATATATTTTCTCAATCTTTTAGGTAACTAAATCTATCAATAATATCTTTAACCCTATTAAATATTTAGATATATTGATAGTTATATATATATTTCTATATATTAATGTGAATCTATCCTAATGTTCCCAATTATAGATATACTGTTACCTAGTATAAAAATTAAAATATGGTAAACAATATATCTATTTGTTTCGGCCGAAATTTTGAAACTTGGTGCCTAAGAAATTAAAATTTTTACCTTGTAATACACCTAGGTTTTCGGCCAAATAACACCATATTGGAAACAAGTGGTCAAATTTTAAGATCAAAATTTAATAAGATCTACAATCCAATGTTCGATTTTGATAAATATCACATTTTTCTTGAAGATAATGATCATCAAATTTCCAAAGAACATCATGAAAATTTCGGACCTATATTACGTTAAAATTTTGAAAATTTTAAATCTTTTCCTATTAAAATTTTCGGTCCTAACTTAAAAAATTCAAGAACACCAATTTATCAAAATCATGAACTCCTAACACAGACTCTGATACCACTGTTAGATTACAGGGAGTAATCACTACAGAAACTAAACCATGGTACATGCTAGTAATCGATATTACGCAGCGGAAGATTCGCAACATACCTTAAACGTAATTCATAGTCCCAAGATCCTTGTAGCAGGGAGTTCACGATCCTCCGGTCGGCACCCGTAGAGGTTCTTGTTAAGGAAGCCCTACGTAGTATATTCTCCACAGAAAAGCCTCAGATCGATTCTTGGCAAGGGACGGATCTCCGGAGTGTTTGCTCGAAGGCAAATTGGCACACCCTTGGTGTTTGGTGGTTTCGGCCGAACTAGTGGTGTTATGGGGGAAGAGTTTTCTCTCAAATCACCACTTAAAGGGAATTGTGATTAACCCTAATAAAACCCCTAACACCCCATATATATAGGAGGAGGAGTAAAGTGGACAAAAGTCCACTTTACCCCTACACTAAATTTGGCCGGCCAAACATGTATTAGGGAGGCCCAATTTTGGGCCTCTCATGTCAATTGAGTTTTGAGTCTGACACAATGTCCTAATGTGACATGTACCCAATTAACTTAGGTAACATATACATATAATGGACTTTCATGTACGGCGCCCATCACCATTTGCTTACAGATAGTCGGTTTGCGATGCCAATAGAAAGGCCCTCCTTTTTTAGGGGCGTTCTATGTTTTAAGATCATGTCATAAAATATTCTATCTGTTTTCCATTCTCAATCTTCATATAACACTTCTTGCAAGTAAACCAGGTTATCCTGATATTACTAATCAAGCGGGAATAGTTTAGTTAGGAGTGCATCAAACTGAAGTTCACGTATTTCATCATTTTTTGGTAAGGCCATGTGTTTCATCTGCACTTACCACATATTTTATTTTTAATTTTTTTTCCTGTTTTCAATATATTCGTTCACAGTATAAGATAGAACTTCGAAAACTAGTTCAGAGTTCAGCCCAAACGCAGGGGCCCAATGGCTAAACACCGACCTCATGGGATGATTCGTTTAGGCTGAGCTAGCTTATATTTATTTTATTATTAATAGTAAAATAGTTAACTCGACGTTAATTTAATTAAATATAAATTATTATAAATCATAATTTAAATTTTAATTGTTTTTAAAATTAATTCCTTAAAATTTTAATTTTGAAGCAAATTATTAAGATAAAGGTACTTTTGATACAAAATGTTTGACCGAATATGACATTTGATATTATATTTTTTTTGTACCAAACGTTTGAAAATTTTTTGACTTTTAGTACATCCGTTAGTTGACCGTTAGTTTTTTTTTTCCTGTTAAATAGCACGTGCAAGTCACGTGACTCACCTTAAATTTTTTATTTTGTTCAATTTAGTCACTCAAATACATACATAGCTTGTTTTTTGTTCAATTTAGTCAAAACTGAATCTCTTGACCCAATTAAAATAGCCCTTGGCTAACCCAAAGCTGGATCGGACCCCAGTCGAAGTCGCATGGGTCTAGCGACCCCGACTGGGGTCCAACCCAGCCTAGGGCTTGCCCGTGGCTATGTCAATTGAACTCCAATTGGACTAGGTCCAATTGACCTAGCCCCAGGCTAGCCCCAATGAACCTAACCGGACCTAACCTAGGGCTAGGTCCGACCCTGGGTCGGGGTCGATTGGGTCCGGTGACCCCGAGCCAGGGTCGGATTTAGTCCAAGGCTAGGTCCAGCTAGGTCAATTGGGGTCGATTTTAAAATATTTGGACTAAATTAAACAAAATAAAAGTTAGGAATGTATTTAGGGACTGAATTGAACAAAACCAAAAGTTTAGAGTGGGTCACGTGACTTACACATGCCATTAAATGGTCAAAACTAACGGATGTACCATAAAACATATGTTTTTCAAATATTTGGTATTAAAAATATACATAAAAAACATCTCGTACTAAAAATCATATTCAGCCAAACAGTATGAAAAGTACTTTAACAAATTATTAAATTTGTTATATAATTCTTGTCAATTTTTTTTTTTGGCCAAAGTAGTATTTCATTTATTCAATATCAAATAACATAGTGTTTAAGGCGGGATAAGATCCCTATCATTTACAATCAAATTCAAAAGAGAGGGCGGGGGTGTGAGAACCCAATTATCAAAACACGACCTCAATCTAGATTGGATGGCTATCCAGTTTGCGCATTCATTCGCTTTCAGTGATATATTAATCCACTTCACTTCAAGTACCCGATCTGCAAGGCATAAAATGTTGTCAATGATGGTGTCAACTCTCCAATCCCTTTCAGAAGTAGGGTCCTTCAATGTAAGGATGATCTCCAAGGAATCTGATTCAACTTCCACCTGATTCCACCCTTCTTGTACAACTAGATTTAACGCCTCCTGTATTGCCAACGCCTCTAAGCTTAGGATCCCATCACCGAGCAAAGAGCGGTGTCTTCCCCCAACAACATGGCCTAAGTGATTTCGAGCTATTATCCCAATACCACCTCGTCTTGTTCGGTGACACCAAGCAACATCACAATTCAGCTTTATGAATTCTCCACGAGGGGGCTGCCATTTCTCTTGGCGTACTGGAGTCGGATCATCTACGAGGCGGCCGGGTGGTGGAGTTCGACTCTCCCAATATTCTCCAAACTCCCGGGTGATTCGCTCAGCTGTTAATATCGGATTTGGATGTTCGTTCGCGTACATAGCCCGACATCTCTCTCTCCATATGGACCATGCGACCATCCCCACCAACGACCATCGCACTTCTTTCTCCTTCTTAGATAGCCCATTCATTCTTCGGATCAACTCGAACCATGTATTCAAGTCTCCCACGTTGTCCCCATCCAGGCACAAGTTTAGTTTCACGAACCAAATTCTCTTGGTCCATTCACACTGAAAAAGCATATGCTCGGTAGTTTCTTCGTTGTCGCAAAAATGGCATCTTGATTCAACATCCATTCCTCTTCGTCGGAGATTAGCTCGGACAGCAAGAGCACCTGAATTTAATCTCCATACAAACATACGTACCTTAGGATGAGTTTTCATTGCCCATATCTCCTTCCATTTAGCGGTAGTTGCAGCATCATTCTCACTTCGGGCTTGATCGGAGACAAGGTGTTGATATATGGAACTCACCTTTGCTGCACCTGTTTTGCTTAGAGGCCAAATATACATATCATCACTTCTATTTAGCTTTAAAGGAATAGAATGTATAGCTGCCTCCTCTTCTTCATTAATATATTGCTGAATTGGTTCCAAATTCCAACTCGTTCGATGCTCCGGGATTAGCTCGGCCACATGTGTCTGCGCCATCAAGGTTTCTTGTCAAATTGTATATAAAATAAGTATGTGTCAAGTACCGTAAAGTCATTTGACATCTACCGAATATATATATATATATATATATTGAAAGGGTTATGAAATACATTTAAATAAATTCAGCTAACTGGCGCATACTCGTTCTTAGTTATCCTAATTTGACAAAAATATAAGAAAGATAAGAATTTGCTTGCAGTAGAAAATTCAAGTAACAAATTAAAAAAAAAAAAAATTAATGATTTGTAATCGAGTTAAAGTTGAGATAGTGAATTAACCCTTTCTTTTATTAAACTTAAAAATTAACAAACCACGACGACCATATGAATGCATACCAAAATCCACAATCGCGAGAGTTGTTTTGCTAAATAAGCATATTTTAAATGGTAAATACAAAAGTAAGCATGCAAAATTAAAATTGTCAAAAATAAGCAAACCCTTGAATGAGATTCAAGGGTTTGACCAAAAGCGTTGGTCAAACCCTCGAATGGGATTCTAGGGTTTGACCTCGAATTGACCATAATTTAAAATTAAATTCCAGCATTAACAAAAATTATTTACAATATAAAAAATAAATCATTCCAAAGCTTAAATTGATCGTAATATTTAAAATACAAACTAAAAATATTATTCGTTTAAATACAAAAAACATTTATCAATACTACACACAAAATATACATAGTCAAGTAATAAAATGAAATTATTTGAACGCAGTAAAGTAATAATCTACAAACGCAACAGCGTAACGAATATGTATAAATCTTCCATCTAGTCTTGAGATCCCATCTTTGCCAAAGCGCGTTCAACTTTTTCACTAACCTGACGGAGAAAGTAACCATTAAAAATGTGAAAGCCACATGAACATACATATTCTGTTCACAACAACACAAGACTTGTTATTGCCAAATTAAAGTATCTCTCTGATGCATCTTAATCATCTTAATTACAATTCTTCAATCAGCAAAAGGACTAGTCAACATGTGTAACAACTTGCTCCCAATGGAGAATTTTACGGATATCCAGGTCAATAACAGAGGATGAGTCACTATTGGCCAATTAATTTATTTACAATCATAGAAATGGGAATATAACAAAATCATCCCCAACCTTGATATCCATAAGACTAAAATCGAGAAGTTATAATAAGACAGGTGTGTATAAATTCCTGATATAAAATTATCAAATATTAAATTCTTCAGATCACCATAGCCGATTGTCAATGGGTATAAAAAGAGTGTTTTAGAAATAAAACTACAAATTACTATTTCACCGGAGAGTTTAGACTTACGTCTAGCAAAAGATACATACTCAAAGTTACATACTCAAAGTGCTTTACGCCCATTATTAACTTCAACACTGCTAGACGACTTTACAACATCAAGACAGGACAAAAAGAAAGAATCAGACTTGATCAAGTATCATCAAACAGTAAAACAACAAGATTATTGACAAGCACCATTCTCAGAAAAAAAAAATGTTGGTGACAAACAACACTTATCGAAAGAGAAGCAATAGCACCATCAAATTTATAAGTATAGACACTCAGCCTGAATATGCAATATTTTTTTAAGTGGTTAACACATTAACATAACACTGCAAAGCAAGCTCATGGGGCACCAAAATCACGCTAACTGAACAAGGGACAATCACAATCTTCATCATAATGTCAAAACTAATAATAATTCACCATCCTCCTTATAAGGAGCATCACGATATTTACGAGAACGGATAGTAAGACAAGGAGATCATGATCACAATAAAGGGTACAACAATACACGAGCAATGACACATTCAAAAGACTAGATTAAACACAAAACCCTATCATATCTACAATATCCCTGAACAATTTAGACAAATGAAATGAGTAGTGATAGATATTGAGGATTATGAAACATCACTGGGCAGAATTTACCTCAATTCTGAGTAATTGTTCCAAATTCCGAAATTAGGGTTCGGATTGGGAACAGCTAGTCCGGCGAGCGGGTAGTGGTGGGACGTGGCAGCCGGTCGTAGCACCAGAAGTCGGCGGACGACGCGGAGGGATTGGAAGTCGGACTGGTGGCGACCAGAATTTTGGCTGATTGCGGCGTGGAAACGAGCGGACCTTCGGACTGGATGAGAGGAGCAGCAATCGACCAGCAGCGGCGGCGTGGCGAGCGGCAGCGTGGCGAGCGGCAGCGTGGCGAGCAACGGCGGAAGTCGACTGTAGGAGAGGAGGGTGAGGTCTCACGGCGGGATTGATTTAGGGATGAGGTCTCACTCTCAGACAGCGGGACAAAACAGAGAGGTCTCCAAAATGACATTTAGTGATTTTTTTTTTTTATATATATATAAGTAGAACCCTCGGATGGGATTAGAGGGTTTGACCGAAGTTTGGTCAAACCCTCGAATCCCATTCAAGGATTTGATTATTTTTGTAATTTTGAATTTTTGCTGCTCAATTTTGTATTTTAATTTTAAAACATGCTTAATTTGGTAATTTTCTCCAATCGCGATGGTGTTATATTTGTAAAGATTTTATGATTAATTTATCGGGTTGCGTTTGGTAAGTTAAACCCAATAATAAACTCGTAACACATATAGAGATTTGTGACACTAACGAGAATAGCGTTGCGGATTATTGAAAGTGACAAAAATAAAAAAAACTTACAGAGACACATGTCACTCTCAGACTGGAGAGATCAGGGGACTGCACTTGTTAAGATCGAGATAGCTTATAATTTTCCCGAAATGGTAGCTAAGAATTACCATGTCATCGTGTGCACAAAAATAAAATGAAAAAAATAAATTAATTCGCCATGCAATGCAATGCAATGCAGTGCACCACACACATTAGAATTAGAAGAAAAAAAAGCCTTTTGTTTCATCATTACACTTTACTAATTAAGTTTGTTACGAGAAATTCCAAATGTTAAATAAAATAAACTGGCCATACGTACGTATTTTATGGTCATGCAAACTGAATTCCACAGATGTTTTAAAAAATGGAAGTCGGGGCGATATATAAAGTAGAAGATGTACATATAGAATTAAAAATAATTATGGGTGTCTCTATGTTGCCGAAATAATTAAGTTGCATCCACTCCCATGGATGATGCATTCGGGGGAAGACTAATAATATTATTCATCATCTATTCTTCTTTTTATTGTTGGCACCGCGACCGCCACCACCACAACTGATAGAGAACTCGCACCCCAATGCGCTACTGAAGCACGAAAAAAGGCCAGCGTCTTCCCCTCTATTCTTCCCTTTTCCTCCCCGCCCTTTCTTAGGATTCGGAACCCCGCTTTTCCGATCGTACACCGGCGGCAGCTCCGTCCGCCACCTCTCTATCTTCGTCTTCAACCCTTCAACACTGTCTTGCTCCGTCAGAACTGAACTCCCACCATCATCCACCACACTATTCTTCACTTTCCGTTTATATATACCCTTTGCTATCGCCTCCGCCACCACCGAAGCCGACGGCCCGATATCCGATATCAGAGAACCACCCCCCACCGCGCTCCCTGCACAACCCTGCTGCTTCCTCGGTCCCGCTTGCTCTCCGTTCACAATCGAGTCATTACACACCGAACCCGGGTAGTAAGGATAGTACCGATCGTCGGTTCGATCACTTCTCGTCCTCCATAGATTTATTTTCTCGTCGTTAGGGTTAGGGTTTCCTTGCGTAGGGTCGTAGGTCGAAGCGCTGAGCTCCGATCCTAACGGCATGCTCCGAAGGCTGCCGCTAATGAGGGACACGCCGACATTAATGGTCCCTTGTATTAGGGAATGAATAAATATATATTAGGAATAATAATATAATTTTCAATAAATTATAGATTCTATTTTCTTAATATATATTAATACCTTGAGGGCGGCCGGATGGTCGGAGTATCTTGAGGGTGAAGAAACGCGTTGAGGAGGTGGCCTTATCGAGTTTGCGGTATTCAGGAGGGACAAGTTCGGCGACTCGAACAGTGACCGTTCCGGCAAGGACGACACGGAGCCATGTGAGCGCGTATATCTCGATTGTGACCTCAGCCGTGTCAGATTCGAGGGTTTCCTCGTCCATCTTAAATACGAACTTTTCGTTCCAAGTAGGGTTTGCATTGCCTTCTTCGTCAACACGAGAGGTGAGTTTGCGATCGGGGCGGACCCATGCAACCGCATAAGGGCGCATAGACTTGGAAACGAGAGCGAGGTCCTGGGCAGAGATGAGGCTGAGCTCCAGAAGCTTCCCGACGGGAGCTTGAGGAGCCATGATCAAGTCTAGCTATCCGGAGTGGGTCGGCAAACAAATTAGATAGATCGAGGCCGGCCTTGAGAGGTGGGGTTTCTGTCGAATGGTTTGGCCCCGCCGGAGATGATGAGCTAGCTAGTGAAATTGTTGGTTTGGATCAATTTTTAGACAGACTACTTAAAAGAGACAAAAATTTTGTTAGGACGACAGAGGTGATAGCGAATTAATAGGGAAGCTGTTTTAAAAGATGGGTTCTTATTGGAAGAGTTGTTAATACATATATAGTTGCTGTTGCTCTGGTGTTAAATTAATCATCTTAAATTAAAAAATTAGTTTTATAACACGTGGAATGATTTTTTTGTATGCAATAGTCCTCTCTGGTACGGTGTTGACTAGTAATCCTCTTTAATTATTTATACATAAAAAAAACGGAGCCTCGCTTAGGGGTGTCAAATGGCTCGAGCGGGTATCGTCAAACCCGGACCCGTTCCGTAGGTTTATATAGTCAATTTGTATCCGTCTTATAAATTTGTGGGTTCCAGCGGATTGCCCTACGTGAGATATATATTATTATTTCAAACTTTAAATTCTAAATTTATGTTCATTGTATCTAAATTCAAATCACAAATTACAAATTTAACTTCAAATCCAAATACAAATCACCATTCATTATGATCATTGCTATTCTGACTATGTGTTATATTACCCAAATAGTTTTATATAATATATATATAATGAACGCGCGGGGCGGGTCCGCGGGGCCCCGCGACCTCAAACGGGACCCGTCCCACGGGTCGCGGGTCATGAGTCGACAAGCCGAAAATCTGGTAGAATACCCGCGGTCAGTGGGTACCCGTGACCCGTTGACACCACTAGTCCCGTGGTGGCTCTGCTTTCTTGTTCCGATGACCTGCAAAAACTCGGCTACTAAACACGCATATTCAGTAACAAGTGTTTACAGCTCCCTAGGATAGCATAAGCACCGGTCAGTTGGATTCCAGAGAGCGGCAACACTACATCCCGGACATCTGTGGCCATCCATACATCGGTGGGACATCGGTCAGGAAATTTAGCTACAGATTTAATGTACCTTCGTCTTCCCTACGGATATTTCTCGTAGGCAAAGTTTCCCAATCGATTTTGCCTGTCAGGAACGTTTACGACTGAGTTCCGGCTATCGTTTATACCACATGCCATATCCGACGGAAAACGGACGAACATGCCATCTCCGGTAGCTTTCCGGCCGATTTTGACTCTAAGAGAATAATTCTTTTCTTGTAGTATTATTAAGTACGGGTTCATTCGTATTTTTGGATTACTTCACATATATTTAAAAATCAACTGGTTAGTGAATCAACTTCCTAACTCAAATAAAACAATCATTAATCTAGAACGTCAAATTTTTAATTTGAAAATAATGCTGACAGAAGTGATTAAGAGGGAGGTGCTAATGAAAAACCTCTAAGACACGAAACCATGAGAAGTGGTTGCATCAAATTCCATCGACAAACCCAAAAATAGACTACATAAAATTAATTACCTTTATAACAACATTGAGAGGATAAACGATTATAGCCAATAAAAATAGTTGCACCCGCTTTGAAAAAAAAAATCCAATCGACAAAGACAAGCTTCAGATCTCATAAGATAAAATAACCATATACATGTTGGAATATATAGCACGTAAAATGGGAAATCTTAAAGGAGAATTTTTTGGATCAAATGAACGAATGTTTTCAAACAGAGTTCCGTACAGATCACGGTCTCCTTAAGACAATTCCGTACAGATCTCGGTATACGTCCGATTCGGGTTCGTTTTACATTATTCGGACTTCACCTACACGTCAAACCCACAAACGGTTTTAAAACGATCACAAGTAAATTCACAATAGCACGGGGTACGCGCGCGTGTACCCCGAGCGAGAGACTCGTCCGGATTTTACGACAATCCGGACAGAGGTTCGGATTGTCTAACAATCCCGACCCCCGGATTGCGTCTATAAACGCGTGTAAATCCTTATATACGCGTACACAACACGTGTCGGACTCTCCGACGTCTACTCCATGCTCGTCCACGTCCGGTTCACATTTTCACAATACCGACTGATGGATAAATGTCCAATTCGGGTTCGTATTTACACTTCGGGCCTCGTAAACGCGTCAAAAATTACATCTCGGTTCAAAAACATCTCCCACGGAATCAAAACGGTCCGGAAACGCTTTTACGCGCGTCCGGACCGGACCTCCGGGTTGCGCAAAGCAATCCGGAAGTCCGGGTTGCGCGGCAATCCGGACCTCGCCGAATTGCCCAAATTCGACGAGGTCCGGATTGCCTTACGGGTATCGCGCGACTACCTTATCCGCGATTACCGTTACGCGTAGTGAAGTCAAGTTCGCACATTACCAATATGGATGACGGTTACCGCATGATCTTGAACCGTCATCAAACCGCTTTAAAACCGGGTCCGGTCCCAAGAAAGCCTATAAATAGGAGGTCTTGGCCACCCATTTTCACACATTCTCTCATTTGCCCAAATTTGGTATTTTGAGCTCTGACTTCTCTCTAGAAATATTCTCTCTCTAGAAATTACCTTTTTGCCATTATAGTGACTTAAGCATCGGAGAGGGCTCCGCTAGGATCACCCCCCCTCTCCGTGCTAGCATTGGTCCTTCGTGCAGGAATTGCGTCCCAGACGCCCGCATCCGTGCACAGACCATTGCCTCTTGAGACACAACCGAACACTCGTCAGTGGCCCAACCTCCTCCCGACGGAAGGGTTACAGCCCAAAAAGCCCGCACAACCACGCGAACAGACGCATCCTCACGACCTTGTTCATCCCGGACGCAACATTGGCTCCCTCTACGTGATTCGAACAAGAAGCTACCATACCGCAAAGTCATGACGAGTGATCACAACGCTCTCACTAAGATCAATCCGTCAAAAACCAGGAAGCGCTTTAGACATCACAAAAGGTCCATAATGTCTCCCGTGCCAGCAAGCAGTGTGCCATCCGCACAGCACGGCCCAAAATTTCCAGGCATCCACGTGATACATGGAGGCTTCTGGGCAGGAGGCGAAACATCATACATGAGAGAAATATACGCTTCCCTGATGATCCATGAGCCTAGGGGCAGTCAGCAAGGAGACGCTATCCTCACTACACCAGGACATGTTTTTTGTGGCTACTAGAAAGGTCACAAAAGACCGCAAAACAGTCACATAATAAATCAGTGACCAAAAAAATGTTTGTCACAGTGTGGTCACAGTAGATAAAGTTGCTAAATGAAATAGTGACCAAGTGAAAAACTAGCCACTAAATAAAGCAGAAATTTGTGACTGCGCCAAATAGTCACTAATCATTAATTATGATATTAATGATGTTTTTTTTTTTTTTGTAAATAAAAGGAATGGGGACTTTCGTGTTCATTTGCGAGCATATCATACTTATGAACAACCGGCGAATGCACTGACCCCGTCAACGTAAACCCAGGAAATGATTTTTAATCAAGTCGCTGGGGGGATTCGAACTCGTGACCTCGGAGACAAACCACATGAGAGTCAGCGCTTTCAACCACTAGACCAAAACTGCTGGTGGTATATTAATGATTGAAGCAATACATATATCTATATAATTTTTTAAAAAAATATTATTTATGTGTTTTTTATTTATTAGTTTTCTAATTAAAACTAATAAAATAAAATATTAAAGAGTGAATGGTTTACAAATTACTCTCAATTAAAACCATATCAACATACTTTCTACCTTGGAGTATTCATAATTATTATAGATCAATATAATTACATGTATAAAAGTATGTACATTAATAAGAGACAACTCCTAAATAAGATCTCATAGATAATCTTACAACATATAACTCCAAATAAATGGTACAAAATATATGCAAAATTATTTGGGTTAACAGGTCTTTTGGTCCATGATGTTTGACAACTTTTGAGTTTTGGTCAATGATGTTTTTTTTTACCTAGTTTTGGTACCATATGTTTGCAGATTTTTTATAGTTTTGGTCTAACCGTTACATTCCGTCCATTTTTTGACATGTACAAGTCACGTGATCCACCCTAAACTTTCAATTTTGTTCAATTTAGTTCCTCTAATACTTTCCTAACCTTTTTTTGGTTCAATTTAGTCCCGAAGTTTCAAAAATTCAATTGGACCTATTGTCCAATTGGAGTCAATTTTGAAACTTCGGGACTAAATTGAGCAAAAAAAATGTTAAGAAAGCATTAGAGGGACTAAATTTAAAGTTTAGAGTGGATCACGTGACTTGAACATGTAAACAAATGGACGGAATGTAACGGTTAGACCAAAACTATAAAAAATCTGCAAACATATGGTACCAAAACTAGGTAAAAAAAAACATCATTGACCAAAACCCAAAAGTTGTCAAACATCACGGACCAAAAGACCTATTAACCCAAATTATTTTGATAGAATATACACATGTTAAAGGAAGTAGGCGTCATTGTCAATAAGTATAAATGATTCTATATTTCTCTCCTGAATTCATATGCATCTTACTCGATAAAATCCTGCAAAACAATGAAGAACATGACGACGATGACACGCATGGTAGTCGTGAAACCCGACATGAGATATTCGACAATCAATTTCGTATCCATGGCGGTTTTTTTATTCAAATTAATACTTAGATATGCTAGATAGATCACGTCGGGATCCAATGGATAGAGAGATCCGAAAATATTACCTATGGAGGTACTGCGGAAGCCAGTGACTGTCGCTACCACCAACTTCCAATTATATAAATTCCAATATATGCACCCTCAAAATTGAATTCTTAGATAGATTGATCGAGAAATTTAGAGAGGAAAATGAGGGAACTGCAAAAACGCATGGTGGTTGGAGGAGATTGATGAAGATCAACTAGAGATTCTAGTGTTTTAAGGAAGATGAAAAGAGCTTTCACTTACACATGCATATGGAATAGATCGAGACTTCAACTGCTAGGGAGCTCCCATCTTGTGCGATGACCTCCCACTTATCACGAGATTTGTGAGAAATTTAAGGGAGATTGAATAATTGATATAACTATAATAACAGTTATTTGAGATATTTAAGGAAAAATTTAGATCAGATTATTATTAACTGTGAGATAAAGATGGACTGGTCAATCATCTAAGGAATAAAAAACAGTTTTTATTTATTTTATATAATTAATTGCTAGCTAATTTGTAAATAATTTATCTTATGTTCGGCCAAAATAATAATAATAACTTATTTTCTATTAATTAATTGCTTGTTTATTAGTAGCACTTTTTTTTGTTTCAAATATATTCTTCTACTACCCAAGGTTGGTTGGACCAATTGGTAAAGCGAGTTGTGTTCCCCGTGGGCGACCTGAGGTCGAAACCCGCCGGAGACGCCGTCTTGGGGAGGACTTTAACCTTAACGCTCCCGGTCCGAACTTGCGAAAGCAATGTAAATATATATATAAAAAATATATATTCTTCTACTACTAAATAACTATAATTACTATATCATAAAATACATAAAAAATGATAAACTATATTATTATTGGTTAGAGATTAGTTATAGTTAGATACCATTTTTTTTGGCAAAATAGAAACTATTTCTCCAAACCAAAGTTATAAATGCCCTATAATATTTGTGAAAATTAATAAAATTATCAACTTAAATTTAACTAATTTTAAATATTTGATAATAAAAAAAATGGTGTAATATACACATATCGAATGGTAGGAATAAAACGAACTAATATTTAAACGTTATTTACAATTTTCTAACAAGATGAAAATCATCACATATTATATTTAGCAGTGGTACCTGTCCAACCTAATATTTAGTAACTAAAACTTTCAATTATCGCCATGTGTTTAGCTAATACATACATGTTTCACTTTGCTTTGGACACAAATTGGTTGTGATTAGCAATTAAATATTAGTTCATCACTAAATAGTTTCACGAATATATAATTTGTGACTAAATTCATATGTAGCTACTAAAAAATTAAATTTTAGTGACTAACTATATTATGGTCACAAAATATTCATCACTAAAAATATATTTTTTTGTAGTGCCTAGAAGACGCCATCGGCTTTTCTTCGGAAGACAAGTCGCACATAACATTTCCACATAATGACGCCTTGGTCATAACCATGACAATCGACGGCATGGACATCAAGCGTATCTTGGTCGATGGAGGGAGTTCGCCCAATATCATCACGAAAGACGTCATCCTAGCTTTGGGGAGAAAGAAGGACGTCAACAAAATGAATTCACCCTTAGTGGGGTTCATGGAAGATGCAAGTTACCCATTGGGGTCCATAACACTGCCAGTTATACTGGGAGAGGGCAACTCACGTCTCCAAATTGAAATACCATTTATGGTAGTGCAAAAGCTTGACGCATACAATGGTATCTTAGGATACGCAACCATGAATGCGTGGGGAATGGTGCCATCCACAGCTCATCAGAAGATCAAATTCCCAACTGCATCCGGAATCGGTGAAGTCAAAGGAGACCAACTGTTATCAAAAAATTGTTACAACGTGGCAATCCAAAATAACGTCAAGCCAGATGACATGCCCATTATTGATGATGATCCAAGAGAAGGTCGTGCCCGACCGGCCCCAGTAGAGGAATTAAAACAAATAAAGATCGAAGAGCCAGACATAATGGTCCAAATCGGAGCATCCCTGTCAGAAGATGAAGTGATAGAAATCACAGCACTCCTCAAAGAGTATAAAGAGCTATTCGCATGGTCACCAAGCGATATGCCCGGAATAAGCGCAGAAGTCATTTCTCATAAGCTCAACATCAAGCCAGGAACTCGAGCAATAGCCCAGAAACTTCGAC
The DNA here is from genome assembly GCA_036873135.1 of Clarkia xantiana subsp. parviflora. NCBI lineage: Eukaryota > Viridiplantae > Streptophyta > Magnoliopsida > Myrtales > Onagraceae > Clarkia > Clarkia xantiana. Next base: position 20,028,591 of record JAPTYO010000001.1, read on the forward strand.
CCCTCGGGGGCAACAAGAAACTGGCAATCAGAGAAGATGTGGGAAAACTGCTTGACGCAGGATTCATCGAAGAATCAAGATTCCAAACATGGGTCGCAAACCCAGTGTTGGTTCCTAAATCAAGTGGCAAGTTAAGAATGTGCATCGATTACAGAGATCTCAACAACGCATGCCCAAAGGATTCATATCCTCTCCCAAGAATCGACCAACTAGTCGATGCCACTGCCGGCCATGAATTAATGTCTGTAATGGATGCATACTCAGGATACAAACAAATCCCGATGTTCAAGGATGATGCGCCGCATACTGCATTCTATGCAGATAGCTAAATATACAACTACACATTGATGCCATTCGGCCTAATTAATGCGGGAGCAACATACCAGCGAATGGTCAATACCATCTTTGGCGATCTAATCGGAACCAAAATGGAGGCATACGTGGACGACATGGTCGTGAAGTCAACCAAAAGGCGCAACCATGTTGATGACTTGCGGGCAATCTTCAAAAGAATGCGCGAATATCAAGTCCGCCTAAATCCAACAAAATGCGCTTTCGGCGTACAATCAGGAAAAATCCTTGGATTCATGGTGAGCCAGAGGGGAATAGAAGCTAACCCAGAGAAGGTGAAGGCGATTGAAGAAATGGTGTCCCCAAGGAGACATAAGGAAGTCCAACAACTAAATGGCCGCCTAGCTGCTTTGAACCGATTCCTTGCCAGAATAGGCGACAAGGCACTCCCTTTCTTTGAAGTATTGCGTGCAAACAAGAAGTTTGAATGGACACCAGCGTGTGAAGAGGCCTTCCAGCAATTAAAACAACACTTGCGCACATTGCCGGCATTGGCAAAACCGATACCAGGAGAGCCCTTCTTCCTGTACATATCAGTGAGCAACACGGCAGTCAGCTCAGTCCTTGTCAAACAGAAGGGAACTACCCAGCTCCCAGTTTACTACGTAAGCAAGATACTTGCAAAGTACGAGATAAACTACATGCCAATCGAAAAATACCTGTACGCGCTTATAATAGCAGCAAGGAAGCTGAGGCCATACTTCCACGCACATGAAGTAACAGTCTTAACAGACCAACCCCTGAAGCATATCCTGTCAAAGCCAAACATGTCAGGAAAGCTAACAAAGTGGTCAGTAGAGCTAAGTGAATTCCGCATTCATTTTGCTCCTCGAACAGCGATCAAGGGGCAAGCGTTGGTAGACTTCATCGCAGAATTCACCGGGATAACTCCCGACACAGATCCCCAAGTTGGACCTCAACAAATTGAAGAACATATCGAAGTATGGCAAATGTACACCGACGGATCTTCAAACATAGGGGGATCAGGTGCCGGATTCCTCCTACTTCCTCCCGATGGATCTAATCCATTGAAATATGCTCTAAACTTAACATTTAGAGCAACGAACAACGAGGCGGAGTACGAAGCATTGATAACTGGCTTAAGAATTGCAAAAGGTGTCGGAGTTAAACATCTACGAGTGAAGTGCGATTCGCAATTAGTCGTCAATCAAGTTAAAGGCGAATACGCGGCAAAGTCAGAAAATATGCAAAAGTACTTGGGGCAAGCAAAAGACCTCATCACAAGCTTCGATACCTTCGACATCATCGCGGTGCCTAGAGAAGAAAATCAAGAAGCTGACGCCTTGAGCAAATTCGCACAAGGCAATGAACAAGGCAAAGAAACACATTTCGTGGAAAACAGAATCTTGTCAGTAATTGACAAATTCGAAGTCTTGTGCATCAATCCAGAACCAGATTGGAGGACCCCAATATTGGCATACCTCAAAGACCACAAGCTCCCCGAAGACAAAGTTCAGGCCCAAAAAATCCAGAGACAAGCCGTCAATTATGCGTTGATAGAAGATGAGCTTTACAAGAAAGGATTTTCAACCCCATACCTAAGGTGCATCACCTTCCGGGAGGGCCAAAAAGTGTTAGAAGATTTGCATAAAGGCCAAGCAGCCTGCCATGAAGGGGCAAGATCTTTAATACGCAAAACTTTGAGCCTGGGATACTATTGGCCAACCATGAAGAACCAAGCCACACACTTGGTCACAGAATGCGAATCATGCCAACTTTATTCAAGAAGTATCACGGCACCAGCCACCGAGCTAAGCCCAATTGCAAGCTCCTGGCCATTCGCACAATGGGGGATCGATTTGGTGGGTCCACTTCCAAAGTCAAAAGGCCAAATCAAGTACATTGTTGTCGCAATCGATTACTTTTCAAAGTGGATCGAGGCAAAGGCATTGGCACAGACAACCGATGCACAAATAATGGATTTCATCCGAAATCACATCATCGCACGATATGGAGTTCCGAAGGTCTTATTCAGCGACAACGGACCACAATTCAAGAGCTCAAGGCTTCAAACATTTTGCGAAAGACTCAACATTAACCACCGTTTCGCATCAGTCCGCCATGCTCAAACCAACGGACAAGTCGAAGCCGCCAACAAGACCGTCCTAGACGGTCTCAAGAAAAGAGTGCACGCATTAAAAGGAGGATGGGCAGAAGAGCTTAGCAGTGTTCTGTGGGCACTCCGAACAACTCCAAAGGAGTCAACTGGAGAAACACCATTCAGCCTGGTATATGGAACGGAAGCAGTCGCTCCCATCGAAATTGCTGTCTCATCCTATCGCACAACCCATTTCAACGCACAAGCCAACGAAGTAGACATGCGTCTAGACTTAGACTTGGCTGAAGAAAAAAGGCGTAACTCCGAGCACAATCAGGCACGCATGCGTTTGATAACCGCAAGATATTACAACAGGAAGGTGAAAGAAAGACAATTCCACGTCGGAGAAATGGTGTGGAGAAGGAATGAATTCTCACATCTCGATCAAATCAACAAGATGTCTCCAAAATGGGAAGGCCCTTACAAGGTCGTATCCATCCCGTACATCAACGCATATCGCCTTGAAGATGCAGATGGCAATGTCTCTACAAATACATTTAGTGGAGGACACTTGAAGAAATTCCACGGTTAAAAGAATAATCTTCTATCACAAAAGGAGCTGTTGTATCAAGCCCTTTTGCTCTTATTTCCATAATGCACCTACTTGTTAAAAAAGACCACTCTCTTTTATAAAGTGGCATCTCTGTAATAATCTCACAAACCTAATGAAGTTGTTCTATCTTCGTAGGAACACAACTACTCTATGTACGTTACTTGGAAGCAAAACAAAGTAACTACAACAACTATTATCTACACCAACAAGGAGTATATCTCTCATTTCATAAATTGGCATCTATATCAAGAAGGTGTCGGCAACACAAAGCCGTTGCGCTACGTTCACAGCAAACTTATATGACGCAAGGACAACTTGCGGATTATCTACAAAAAGGAACTTATAGCAATTCTCCACTCAAAGGGACGACTATTCAAAGAGCCGTCACCTACAAGCAATATCTTGAATTAACACCAAGACCTGCTATCAAAGGGGGCATGATTACCTCTAGAAAACAACATGCTGTGACATCTCTTTTTAGAGGCAAATCCTCATGTTCATAGCCATTCCCTGGATTCAGAACAGGATGGGCAAATACGATAACGGGGCTGATCACCCCATAAGTGGCGGATGTCCTCTGTTTAGACGACAATCCCATGTTACGAATTCCTGGTAAGGGTTCACTCTTCATAGCGGATGTCCTCTGTTTAGACGACAATCCCATGTTACGAATTCCTGGTAAGGGTTCACTCTTCATAGCGGATGTCCTCTGTTTAGACGACAATCCCATATAACGAATTCCTGGTAAGGGTTCACTCTTCATAGCGGATGTCCTCTGTTTAGACGACAATCCCATGTTACGAATTCCTGGTAAGGGTTCACTCTTCATAGCGGATGTCCTCTGTTTAGACGACAATCCCATATAACGAATTCCTGGTAAGGGTTCACTCTTCATTACGGAAGTCCTCTTGCTAGATGACAATCCCGTACTATAAATCTTCAAAATCGTGTTGCATGGTTCCTGGACGCAGAAAACATGCATCACAATTCATATTCTCAAAAGTGTTACATGGTCCCTGGACGCAGGAATCATGTATCACAAATATTTTGCAAAATATTTTGTCAAGTATTTTATTCAATACTTTATGTATCAAACACCTTTCCAAACATTTTATCAAACAAGGATTTCAAGGTTCGCAAAACACTCTTTCAAAACCCAAAAAGTTTTTACGTACGCTTCCCCAACGCGGGTTGATACACGCTGGCAGGTGCGCACCCTGTTTAAAACTCATAAAATTTACAATTAGAGTCTTGTACAACGTCGCCTTAGAGTGGAACTAAGAGACGGTATAAAATAACATCTTGCTCAAGCCAAGATAACACATTGCAAACATACTACTTGTTAAGTCGCTATACGCGAATCACTTGACAAGTTTGGCCAGATATAGTAACAAGCTATGCAGGAAGACGTACAACATGCATAACGCATCGTACATACAATTTTGAATCAAAGGTGGCTATCGGTCACGATTGCGGGGACTACGTTTACGCTACTAGTCATCCGGGTTCAGGAAACACAGTAAGCGATAACGGTATGAAATATTACTAACAAGTTATCATGCAAACTGCTGTGTATAAAACAGGTTCAAACGACGTAGTTCAAAAGCGAACAAGTCACAAGCAACAATCGAACAACAACTCCAACAAGTTTCTAAATATAGAAGCCAGGGAACAAGCGGACTCATAAACGAGCCCAACATGCTCAATGTAAAACGAGCAGTTCAAATAGCAGCACCACCAGGAGGCCCGGGTGCAACCTCCATAAACTCGGGAGAAGTGACAATGGCGTTCACATCTCCGCTATCATCAACCAACACCTCGTAGTTTGGATGGCCACACTCCAAAAGATTCAGCGCCTCAATGTGAGAAAGAGCGTAACTCGCATATGGCCCCAACTCGCCGAAAGGGAACCCGGGATCAAGATCCTTCACACGGGTGAAGTAATCTTCAGAACGCTCGCTCATCAGGTTGTTCACTTTCTCCTCAACAGTAGCTTCAAAGTCTGAAGTTCCCAAGTACTTGGTGAAACGCACTTGTACGCCCTTTTCACGACTCTCCTTACCGAGAGCAGCTAACTCCGCTCCTTGAGAATGAAGATCGTCTGTAACCTTCTTCTCAAGAGCGATCATCTCAGACTCAAGCTTTGACAAGCGAGTATGGCGCGCTTCATAACGACTCTCAGAAGCAGTAGCTTTCAAACTCAACACGCGAGCCTCTTCCTTGGTTCGCAACAACTCTTGGCGCAAAGCGTCACACTTATGCATAGCCGCCTGCTTCGCGCTCGCCAGCTCCATGACAAAAATGACATGTTTACCATGTCGGCTACAACCTGCACATATCAACGCGATAAGCCAAACATAAATCGCAAAAGCAACAAACTTGGCAGAAGAATCAAGTTACTTACAGGAGCAAATCGGGATAAGGCACCCTGTGCATAAGCCTCAGCCTCCTCATCAGTCGTTGGGCAAGAACGCCTATCACCGGGTGGAACACACCTACGCAACACACGAACTCCAACCTCTGGAGTGCGAAGTGAAGACTCCTTGGGGAAATAAACTCCACCATTACCAAAAGGAGCCCAGGTATCCCCGGTAATGTCCAACCCAACGGGGCACACCAGATGGTCACGCCTGAGAGGGGGAACCGCTACGACAAAGAAAGAAAAGTAGTTAACAACAAATAACAAAACCGTGGAATACATTCATCAAAAGTATACTTACAAAGTCCGCGGCCTTCCACAAGTCGGTTTCCCGACTGGGGGGCAGATGATGCTACATTACGACTCGCGACTTCCTTGCCTTTACGAGTGGAAGTAGTCGCACTTGGCTTCAAGCGCTTGGGATCAGTCGGTCCACGCGCCACTGTGTCAGTCCGCTTGGAAGAAACGCGAGAATCAGACACTGGGGGAGTATCCCCAATCACATGAGTAGAAGACCCTTTGCCAAGATCACGCCCCGAATTGGTAGGAGTGATGGGGGCAGGGGTCACCAAAGCCGGATCGGCAAGAGAAGCAATACGCGAAGCCGTCGCATGAAGTGACGAACTCTTTCCGGCAAACCAACCTGCAATATGAATTCACTAAAGACATATAGCCGTTCAAAAAGCTATCCTTTATGAATGTCAAAATGCTAAAAAATGTTCAGAGTAAGAATGAAGGATTTACTCATAGCAACAACTCGGTCGAAAGGAAGGGGATTCCGCAAGAAGTTACTACGACTTCACAACCTGCAAAAGTCAACGCGCGTATCGAAAGTCAACGCGCGTATCAAAAGGCAACGCGCATATCAAAAGTCAACGCGCGTATCAACATCAATGCGCGTATCAAAGTCAACGCGCGTATCAACATCAATGCGCGTATCAAAGTTAACGCGCGTATCAACATCAATGCGCGTATCAAAGTTAACGCGCGTATCAACATCAATGCGCATATAAAAGTTAACGCGCGTATCAACATCAATGCGCGTATCAAAGTCAACGCGCGTATCAAAGTCAACGCGCGTATCAAAAAGTCAACGTGCGTATCAAAAAGTCAACGAACATAGCCAAGTTCCACGCACATAGTAAAGTTGGTACGTACCATAGAAGGAACTAACGTCTTAAGGAGCTATCATGCAAACGGTGGAATTAACGCGACAAACCGTAAGGATCGAACGCGGCAACGCTTAAAAAAAATTTTTCCCTAAGGCGTCGAGACGACAAGTGACTATGCCTAAAGTTATCGGGCAATCCCCGTCAACCAAAAAACCCGCCAAGAGGAAAAATTATGCATATCGACGAAAAGCTTCTACACAAAGTCACGGGGGCACTATGTCCAAACGGGGAATTCCACCTCAACTATCCACGGAAGTGAGAAATCGCCTAAGCTACGGACAAACGACGATAATAACGGCAACCAATCAGCAATTACTCGATATACAAGCATCAACAAACAGTTCCATATGTCAACGACGAAAAATAGCTCAAACGAACAACAATACGGTGACATTTGAAATCAAGTCGAAGCTGTCCTGTAAATTCGAATTTCCAATTTACCTCAAAACGTGACGAAAAGTATCCCAATGGACTCCCCTCGTCGAGACGATTCCGGAAAGGTAAGGACCGCGACGAACCGAGGCCGGGAAGGCGGCGCGTGGGCCACACGCTCCGGCGAAGAAGATTCACACGCGGCGGCGCGTGAGGGCGCGTCCGGTATCTTCTGGTGGCTCCGAAGGCGGCGCTGGAATCCTTGCGACAAACTGAGTCGAATGGTGGTGTCAACTTTTGAAAACAAGTCAAGAATCAAACTCGAAACTGTCGGAATGCGTCTAAGCTCTACGACGGCAAATAAATTATGAACACAAGAGCAATTTCGGGAAAGAATGAATTACCTGCAAAGAAGATGGAATGATGAATTCCCAAGGTGCTGGAAGGATAATTGGGGATGTGTGTATTTACAAATCCCAAGAGATGCTTTGTTGATAAGGATTAAAGGATTAACTTATCTACACTCAAGCCTAAACTCCTACGGTATACTCTACCCTCTCTTCTAAAAATATCTACTCCTATGCATATCTTGACATTGCACGTATCAAATCCATCACTATACGCGTATGTTGCAATCACATGATTCATGATTTGATAATCACTAAGTCATTTTAGAAGCATACGGTTTCTATTTCTTGCATTGAGTAATTACGATCTTGCCATGACCATTACTTATGTATGAGGCATGTTCGCATAGTGTATTACCGATTGCTCATGCCTCCAATGACAACCATACTCGCACATATACATTTCCTATCGCACTAACCGTGATGACAGGAAATAAAGTCATTCGGTCGGAAAATCAAACGACGGACGAAATCAAGATGCCTACGTCCGACCAATGATCAAAACCGAAAGGTTAGCGTCAAACCCAAATTGGACAAGTATCCTAGCTTAAAACAGAGTCAAGAAAGGTTCTAAACCGTTACTTGACTCGGGGGCAAGTGATGGATAAATGTCCAATTCGGGTTCGTATTTACACTTCGGGCCTCGTAAACGCGTCAAAAATTACATCTCGGTTCAAAAACATCTCCCACGGAATCAAAACGGTCCGGAAACGCTTTTACGCGCGTCCGGACCGGACCTCCGGGTTGCAATGCAATCCGGACCTCGCCGAATTGCCCAAATTCGACGAGGTCCGGATTTCCTTACGGGTATCGCGCGACTACCGTATCCGCGATTACCGTTACGCGTAGAGAAGTCAAGTTCGCACATTACCAATATGGATGACGGTTACCGCATGATCTTGAACCGTCATCAAACCGCTTTAAAACCGGGTCCGGTCCCAAGAAAGCCTATAAATAGGAGGTCTTGGCCACCCATTTTCACACATTCTCTCATTTGCCCAACTTTGGTATTTTGAGCTCTGACTTCTCTCTAGAAATATTCTCTCTCTAGAAATTACCTTTTTGCCATTATAGTAACTTAAGCATCGGAGAGGGCTCCGCTAGCATCACCCCCCCTCTCCGTGCTAGCATTGGTCCTTCGTGCAGGAATTGCGTCCCAGACGCCCGCATCCGTGCACAGACCATCGCCTCTTGAGACACAACCGAACACTCGTCAGTGGCCCAACCTCCTCCCGACGGAAGGGTTACAGCCCAAAAAGCCCGCACAACCACGCGAACAGACGCATCCTCACGACCTTGTTCATCCCGGACGCAACACCGACGTTTGACCGTTCAAAACCCGATATGATTCCAAGATTTCCTATAATTAGGGGCCTTGATCGTTCAGTTCAGAACTAAGTTGACGCCGAAGCTCTGACCTCTCTCTAGCTTTCTCTCTCTAAAATTCTAATTTAAGCTTCAGAGAGGGCTCATCGCACTTCACCCCCCCCTTTGCGTGGCGTGCGATATTGCCCCTCGTGCAGGTGTTCGAAGACGCACGTATCCCGGCACGTGCGAAGACCCGCTACATCAGCAACCCGAAGCTCATTACCAGGACCCGACTCTCTGTCCAGTCCAGGTCCCAACATTTTGGCGCCGTCCGCGAGACACGAAAATAACAATTCATACACTACCGATAGCAATGACGAGCAACCCTCCGCCTCCCGATAACCCGAAAATGGCAATAGAAAAAGGTCTAAGACGATCTAAAAGGAAGGCTACGGCGGAAGCATCTAAGCAAGCACCACCAAGAAGGAGTCAGGCAGGTCCCTCCTACATCCCCGAGGCCGTATCCGCAGCCTCCTCCGTGCCGTCTCTGAACGCACAATAGGAGCATACCGCTCAAACCAACGAGCCACCACCTGGGTTCGAACGCAGAGAACACACAGAGGAGGAAAACCCTCAGGGAAGAGGCACTCAAGGTGCTCAGACCGCTCCTACATTAATGCTTGCAATGATGGCAGCAATTGAAGAGCTTCTGGCCTTCATAGAAAATCTAAGGAATCAAGGCTATGCGCCTCCACCACCACGGCCCCCACCACCTCCGCCACCACCTGCTCAAGCATATCTTGCACCGGGGACAATGTCTCACGACACTCCCCAAAGAGAAGCTCCAATCCCACAGGGAAGACAGCCTCCAGCTGCCAACCCACATTACTATTATGCAGAACCGCAAGGATCCCATTCCAGTGCAACTTACTATAAGAGGCCTCACCCAGCCGAATCATGGAAACAACCAACTTTCAGGAACGAACAACCGGGCAGGGAGGATTCTCATTACTAACCAAGCTGGGGGCACGACAACAGCAAAGACCCAAATAACATTTGGGGGATGCCAGAGAGGAATGAGAATATCCCCATCACAGGACTGACATTCGAAGCCTTGGAGGCCCTCATAGAACAAAAGCTGAAGCAGTCAAAAGTCAGGCCAATGCATAGCGCAAGCCACCCATTCACCAAGGAGATGTTGTATGACAGGGTTCCGAGAATCCTAAACAACATCATAATTGAGAAATACTCGGGAAAAAGTGATCCTATCGAGCATGTACAACAACATGAGGCATCATTACTAGGGAGAACAACAAACCCAAACCATGTAGCGGTCACGTTCCTGCAAACCTTAGCAGGTTCAGCAGCACACTGGTTTTTTTCCCTTCCTAAGGAAAGTGTCAGCTCTTGGCCTTACTTAAAAGGAAATTTCATCCAGAGGTACATGGGTGAACGCAAATTGCTCTAGGGCTCAAGCGCGCTAGACGACGTGAAGCGGCAGTATGATGAATCTTTAGCGGATTACTACACCCGCTTTAATCAGAATATTGCAAATATCCAGACAAACCTGTCTGAGCACGATATAATTCAAGCATTCATAAGGAACTTGGGTCGTTTAGGATTCTCCTTGGTAGAAAAAATGTCAAAGCTACCGGCAGAAACTCTGGAGGAGTTAGCCTCACGCGTCAAGAGTTTGTGGACCTCGAAAGGTTCAGAGCAAGAGCTAAGGCAAAACTAAACGCGGAGCGCAACAAAGACAACAACAAGGTCGGGCAAGCCAAGCATCCCCAAGGAAATCAACAGCAAAGGCAGTGGCAACCACAGCCCAAGCGACCCGCCCAAGAAGGCTTCCAGAAACCGAAGGAGGTAAATGCCGCAAACCTCATTCCGCTGAATGCACCCTTGTCGGTGATCTTAAAAGAGATGAAGGAAACTAATCTCTGGGAAGAGCCAAACAACTGGCAAAAAGGCCCTTTGGGAAAAGTGGTGTGAAAACCACGAAGTCAATGGGCACGACACCGACAATTGTTTCAGCCTAATAATGCGTATCAACAATGTTATCCTGCGGGGAGAGTTAAAATACTATGTCGACCAAGGTGAAAGCATCCCAACAAAGCATCGGGGAGAACCCTCAAAGAAAAGGAAAGGAAAAGAAATGATGTATGAAAATCCACCTCCTCCTAAACGGGGTGTGATAATCGTCATACATGGAGGACCAGCTGCTGGCGGCTAGGGCTCACACTCAAGGAATTTCTATGCCGCACAGGCAGAGACACATCCCAAGTACGGCAAGAGACTAAGGGGTGAGCAGGAAGATCTGGTCATCATGTTTTCTAAATAAGACATGAGACATATCGTATACCCCCATGACGATGAACTCGTCATCACCATGCCTATCGCGGAGTTCGACGTCAAACAAATTCTCGTTGACGGAGGAAGCTCCGCAGACATCTTAATTATCAATGTGATAGAACATATTGGTCGCACAAAGGCTGACTTGAACCCCGAAACGTTCCCACTAATCAGCTTTGCGGGCGCTGCAACATACCCCCTGGGTACAATCACACTCCCGGTAGCACTGGGAGAAAGATGGACAAAGTTGGACATCAACGTCAACTTTATTGTGGTTAAACCTTAGGGCGTATAATGGGATGTTGGGAAGAACAACCATAAACCCTTATGAAATAGTGCCATCCACAGCGCATTAGAAGTTGACCGACAAGGAATGAAGTTGGAGAAATCCTGGGAGACCAAACTGCAGCACAACAGTGCTATGTAAACGCCCTAAGGCGTAAACAACAACTCTCCATAGCCATGATAAGGCAGGATATTCCCAAGCAAGAAGAAGACAAGCAGGTAGAAGAAGCACGTCTTGAACAACTTTTCAAGCCTACACGGCTGACAAGCGATGAACAAGTCCCGACACCGCAGAGTCTTTGGGACATCAAGCAGGAGGAAGATGAGCCAACCTTGGAATATTACAGGCGCTTTGCGCTAAATGTCGCTCTGATGAGGGAAACTAAGGAGGCAATGATCAACGCATTCTATCAACTCGAACGCACGATCCTTCATCCTACTTGGAAGAGAATACGGTTGGAGGACCACTCAGTCAATGAGTGACCTGAAGGAAAAACTCGAAAGAGCAGTCGCTTGTGAACAGGAACTGGGGTGGAGCAAACCACCCGCAGGCCAGGGAGAGGTACTTTTTCAGCAAAGCACAAGCAGGAGCACACTTGACGGCCCAGAATATGCATTCAAGCCTCTAAACACAGAGGTCGAACAGCTGTTCGTGAGCAACCTGCAAGACAAGCTACCCCCCCCCCCCCCCTCAGGAAACACCACATGCATTTCTAGGAAGCAACATCATGCATTGGTGCAAATTCCATAGCGCCTGGGGTCACAGCACAAACGACTGTCTCATCCTGCGAGTTGAAATCGAAGAAATAGTAGCCCTTGGATCTCTACAACATCGTGTGGCGTGTACCCACCACACCACGTGAACAAACAGATTGGGAGGCGACAATCACATCCCTCCCCCAACTTCATGTGTTACACACAACTTTATTCATCCATTTACTTTCAAGCTTTAATTTCCTAAGTAGTTTAAGCTCTTAGTAGATTATTTACATATGGGTGATCAGTTGCCCCATATATCCAGGAATGTAAATACAAGAAAACTAATGAAGTTAACGTATTTTCGTAGGTACATTACCTCCTTACACTCCCTACTCTGGAATAACACCAAGTAGTTGACTATATGCATTAAACATGCACCAACAACACAAGCTATCATGCTAAACACAACAAACCACCTTTATATGCCACCAATATGTCAACACTCGACATCAACAACGAATACTCAATACGGTCTCTCGCACAACATATATCATGTCTAATCTACACAAGTATATCCGGAAAATTTTTCTAAAGATTACTTACAAATAACATGGCGTGACATCCCCACTCGGGGGCAACCCCATGGTTACAACAATCATGCCTTAGATTTTTCAACCAAGAGGCGACCATCCACTACGTGGCGCAACATCCTCTATACGAGGGCAACCCCACACATTTACATGGCGCGACATCCTCTTTACGAGGGCAACCCCATGACATCTTACTGAGGAAAATGACACCCAGTATAGATTACTAAACACTTGGGCGTGATTCACCCCACAAAACATGGCGCGACATTCTCTTCACGAGGGCAACCCCATGAGAACCTACTACTACCCACAAGTAGCATTCATTATTACGTGCCACCTCTCTACGCTGGCACATGGTGCGAAATCCTTTCTACAATCGCTGCTACACACAAAGCAGCGAAAAACTCACCAAATATACAAGTCGAGTCTTGTAAAATGTTATCTTGCCTGTGAATAGATAACATAAATAAAACACTTCAACCAAGAAAGTAGTGTCTTGCCACAAACGTCGCCTTGGAGTGGTCCAAGAGACGGGAAAAAATGCGAGTCGTGCAACGCAATCTTGTACAACCCCCTGGAATAACCAGGCAGAGGTGTAGTAGCATCGCAAGACGTAACTGGACTAGCCAGTAGAACAACTTGCAACAACGATACGGAGGGGGTACCCAAAGTACGGAAAATAAAACACTTTAAAATGGCAAGTCGTGTCTTGCTACAACGTCGCTTTGGAATGGCCCAAAAGACGGTATAAACTACAAGGCGTATTACACGACCTATGTCACGTCCCTTTGATTAACAAACTAGAGACGTATTAGCATCACAAGGAAAGTAATTGGGTTAGCCAACAGAACGCCTTGTAACAACGTTACCCGGGATGTCCCCAACTAATGGATGGAAAAACGCACCAACCAAACAAGTAGTATCTTGTGACAACGTCACCTTAGAGTGGACTAAGAGAAGGTAAAAACTAAGGTCTCTCCTTGTCGAGACATCATACTCACGCATGTATATGGGTCTTGCACATTACTACCCATAAATGCCAAGTATCGGGACAACGGCCTTACGCATTACTACCCATAAATGCTAAGTGCCACTCTAAAGTCTTATGCATCACTACCCATGAGATACGGCAAGCCAACAACACATGTGTTTAACACATATCAATCCCGCCATTCCTTGGTATAACCAAAAGGGGCTCACAATGCAAGGACATATGCCTCCTAACTACAACTACGGATGTTACATCCAATCAGATGACGATTCCTAACTCTACTCTATAGTCCACACCACATGGACAATCATTCCAACAAAGGTATATAATATTACTACCAAGTTATCATTCGTTACTAAACCATTTATGACAGGATCCATACGACAATGTCAATTCAAAAGCATAAAGCGTAAAGGGTTCAAAGGGATAACACCACAAAAACAACCTCAACCCAACACAGGGAGCCAAAAACTATATACAAAGTTCGGATAAAACCAGCAATCAACCCGACGCCACGTCAGGAACATCCGCAATAACGGCATCTCCACATGCCCCTGGGACAACCTCGTCATGAGAAGTACCCTCCATTATGCGTGGCTCACCATCATCATCAAACACTAACTCGTACTCACGAGTATCAGCCTCAACACTAGCAGGGGCATTCGCCTCAACAATCGGGGTGGCATCCACCACAGCAGCACGAGGAACGATCCATTCTTTAAGACGCAAAGCAGCCACATGCCCAACAGCAAAAGTGGAATACGAACCCAATTGATCAAAGCATAGATCGGGGGAAATGGCATATACCTGCTCAATAAGACCCTAAATGGAGTCATAATACAACTCATCGGCTCCTGCCCGGATATCCTCATGATAAGGCTCGGAGGTCTTATACTCTGCAACGCCTTCAACCTTGCTGTCCTCATGAACCTCCTCCCTCACAGCCAGCAAGGCAAGGTTATGTGCCTCTCCATCCTCTCCATCCTCGACAACCTTCTTCTGAAGGGCAGCAAGATCAGACTCGAGCGCAGCAACTCGAGGCTGACGGGAAGAACTCTCCTCCTTCAGATCAGCGACCTTCGAACCCAAGAAGCGTGCTCTCTCCTCTGCGCTCTCCGCTGCATGACAAGCAATCTTGCACTTCTCCTAGAGTGCCTTCTTCTCCTCCGCGAGTTCAATCACGAAAGAGGAAATGTTCGCCATCTGAACAGCGACCTACAAAAGTAACACAAAGCTCAAAAATAAACAAGTGATGACAAGACTGACAAACATACATACAAGTTACAAAAGAGTAAAGAGAAATACTTACAGACGCAAGACATGCCAGCGCACCCTCAGCGTATGTCTGCGTGTCCTCAGGCTCGCTGGGAGGAACCCTCCGATCCCCGGGAGGGATAATCCGCTGAATGACGCGTACTCCCACCTCGGGTATAGTCAGACTGGCCTCCTAGGGAAAACGAGGCCCCCCAACAACAAAGGGCGCCCACTCAACAACAATAGAGTCCTTCTCAGGACAAACCAAGTCGGCACGGGTGAGTGCAGCAAGAGGTGGAACACCTATGATCATACACAAGAATAAACAAAAGACGCAAATATGACAAGCATAGCAGTGAAATAAAGTCAAGCAACATACCTGAGCGGGGAGTACACTCCTCCGATGTCCGGTCCCTCGACCCGGGGGGTAGACATACTGGGAGTACAAACCGGGCCTTCAAATCCCTTCCCTTTGCTAAGGGGAGTCTTCGACGCCTCTCCTTTGAACGTTTAGGATCGCTCGAGGGCCGCACGTCAGAGTCAGGACGCTTCGCCTTAGACCGAGGCGGAGTATCAGCTACAGCAACAACGCGTTCGGTCACGAGCTGGGACAGACCTACAAAAGGAGCAAATCAAGATGAGAACAAAAACATGATACATAGGTATGGAAAACAATCTTACAAAAACACAACTTACCCGCGCTTCCCTTCCCGCATCCAGGCTGCATGCTCTGGAGCACAGCGGAAACATCCGTACGGCCACTCCGCACGGGAGGAACAGCACCACCCGTAGAACCCGCCTGCAATTTCCATGACACCAGCCTACATCACAACAAAATGAATTTATAAAAATTTATAACATACCGAAGGACCTCCCGAATGAGGTGTGAAAATCCCAGCCGCGTGCAAATCTCGCTCCGTCACGCGATGCAAAGCCCTATAGGTGTGCATCCTGTGTGCCCGATATATCATCTTCATCCCTACATTGTCTGACTCAGTAAACTCACTAAAAGCTGGCACGGGATCAATCTTGGTAATGCGGATGATAGGCCAGGTTGTCCCCATGCCATTAGTGAAGAAATAATGCTTCTTCCAATGACCTTTGAAACGGTCGACAGCGGTAACAAAGCGAAGGGTAGCATCCCACTTCACCTCCCCCAGTCCCAAGGTAGAAAAACCGTCCCCCTTCATCAAAGGCCAATGGACAGAGATAGAACGCAAAACCAGACACGTCCGGACGCTGGAGCCGGAAGAAGCAACGGAAAAGCAGAGTCAAGTAATGCCATGACTGCTAATGGTATAGCACTCGGATGCAAACCCAATACCGGATGCCGGCGGGAGCAAGATCGAGAGGAGAAATCCTGTAATAGCGACACAATCTACGCAAGTCCAGACAATAAGGAAAGCGCAGACCCTCTCGAATCAGGGAGGTATATACAGCAGACAACTCCGCCGGAGGCACAGTAGGTGTCCCCACGTCAGCATCAGTAACGACATCAAAGGGAAAGAACGCCTCTACCAGGGGATGAACGCCTCTCACCTGCCAGACGCACAAAAGGAGACAAGCACCCATCGAGGTCGAAAAAGATACCTAGAGGAGCAAGTCGAAGGCGAAACCTTGAAGTCTATTACCAGAAGTTTCAGGCCACGTCATTTTGATCCCAACAACACCCAAAAAATATTTTATATCTAAATTTATAGATTTCCAATTAAATTTCAATTAAATTAGGAAACGGTGACTGGGCAAACTGCCCATGTGTCAGCCAAAGAGCCTCCGCAACTGAATTATTATAATACTAGGCACAAATTTCGCGCAGCTCGCGGGTAAGAAAATTGAAATTTTCTATTATTTGTATATCTATATTCTATGAGGGGAAGACAATAAATTAACATCAAAACTAATATACACGTATAACCGACATAAATATATATTTTTTTTTTTAAGCTTTAGAAGAAGTTTTCATCTTTCTCACTAATATAATGTTACATAATGTGTTAAACCCTATTATATATATAAGCTTTAATTAAATATTTAAATATAAATCCTAATACGTAAATATGATTGATTAGAATCTTGAAGAAGAGTATATGTTTGATGAGAATTTAATATAATGTGCTAAAAATAATAATATATATATATATATATATATATATATACGATATGTAATGGCTAAATTAATAGAAAGAGACAACATCATGTGTTCGAGAAAAGATGAGCATAAGGAATTTAGAGGGAGACCTCTGATGGTTTTTTCCCTCATACTAATGAGATTCTATTCAAATGGGAAGATTTCAAGTTCAACCCCTCTCTTTTTTAATGAGATCGATTAGAGCAACCGCCAACCAGGACACCTAATATTCAAACACCGTATTTTAGGGTTCATGGAGATATCTAGCTTACAACCAAAAAAACAAAAAAGGATTAAAGAAACAATATTATATGAGGATATGCTAATCTATGATCAGAAGTTGCGCTCAAAGTCTACTCTGAATTCGCACAAACTAAAATGATAACATTAAAAATAAAAAATAAAAAATCAAACCACTTACCAACGTTTAGGGCATTGCTAGCTAGGAGAAAACGAACCTCCCATTTCCTTCAATGAAGCTTTTATAAAAGTAGTGTAACTCAATCATATTTAGCTATTGATATGTACATATGTCGAAGAAAATATATTTGTAGATCTAATAGAAACCATAGTTAAATTTAAATGCCAAATAGTAGAAGACTTGCCTTCAGAAGAAACGATTCAAGCTAAAATATTAGAACAGTCCAGCAATCGTAATTAATCTTAGATTGAAAAGTATATAAAATTGGGTATTTTTGATATATAATCTTAAAGTGACTGAACGATCACTATTGTAAACGTAATAAAAAGTACATGTTTAAACCAAATGGTCACATTGGAAAACATAGTAAAAAAGTATTCCTCAAACGTACAAAGAAACAAACCTGAGTTTCAAATTTGTGAAAGACCAAACATCACCTGTTAATTGCCACCATTGGCGGGTACTTAAGATGGCCTAGCCTAGCTAGCCGTAGATACACATATTGAAGAACACATAATGTTAGTGTTTCAGACACAGATGCATACCTTTTGCAACATGAATAATGAGCACTTTGAATTTTAGATTAAGGTTACTATATAGCTTAACCGGTGTTACGAAAATCAATACCTTTCCATCGGGTTGCTAGCAAATAACGGTCATTATATCGTGCACGTCCGCCCAATCCACTGCTCGTCCTTCGAAAACTCTCCCCAGACTCAAACATTCCCGTCTATCGAGTCACTGATGAAGTAGTTCATCAACGGGGTTGAATTGAATGCAAGTATCTGATCCAAAGAAATAATGCATTAGATTTGAAATCAATAGCTAATATATTTCAAGCATATTTGCTCAAAATCGACTTACCAAAGTCGTTGGGTCGGAAAATACCGATGCAATTCTTAGAGTCAGAGCCAAGTCTCCATAACCGAACTATTCCATCACTTGATGCCGACCGAAAGGAGGTGATGTTGCACATAAATATATATATATATCAGAAAAAATGTAACTTTAATGTAAATTTAATGTAAGAAGTAGCAAATTTTTGAACTCATATTTGAAGTGGACCAATCTAGGATCGAGGATATCGCTTGTGTAGTCTGAAAATTAATGCAGAGGCGACTCATCCGTCCATCCATCCAGAAGATATTGTTAGGCACACCAACTGGCTCACTCACAAAGTTCTTCGTCATGACGCCGCTCTGAGCTTGAATCTCTTGTGCAGCATATGATGTCATCTTAGGGTTTAGGGTTTATAAATAGTATGTATGTAGGTTAATTATATTTTAATAATATATATATATATATACTGTGTCGTAGGACCTTAGGGTTTTTTTTTTAATAGTATATATATATGTTATACTTGCTATATAACATTATATATTCTTTTTTATTTGTTATTGATTACGTGGCGGCCTATGGTGTTCCGGAGCCAAACTGTATAGATAATAAATTTAAAAGGAAACTTTTAATTAATTTGTTTCTTTAAATTGCGTAGAGACCAAAATAGGATATTATAAAAATACTTCTTAATTTTCAATCAATCAATATTATGTACCTAAATTTAGAGAACACCTGTTAAATTCCGATTAAATTAGGCAACGCTGACTGGACAAACTGTCCACGTGTCGACCAAAGGGCTTCCGATACCGAATTAATATAATATAGTAGATAGTAGATTATAAATATAAATTGAAATATTATATAAGAACATATAGGTACGGTCATTTATTTATTTGGTGTACGTGTACAAACTGCAATTTACACTTATTCAAATATAAGAACATACATTAGGAGCAGCTGGAAGATCCAGTGTGTACCAAGTGAGGTCATAGGACCCCACTTGGCTTAGGTATGTTTTTTTGAAATATATGTATTATTTTCATTATTTGTTTTGAGGACCTTAGTTAAATTGTTAAAAAGACAGTATATGACACTATTGGTTATGTAGCTCAGCTGGTTCTGGGTGTCTATTATTCTGTAGATATCCAAGTTTTGAATCTCACCGCTGCTATTTAACACTAATTTTTTTTCTTTTTTTTTTGGCAAAAACTAATTTTTTTCTTTAAACCTCAGTAATCAACATGCTATCACAGTATTTTCTCTTTTTTTATTTATTTATGAGACCCTACATTAGCTACTGGGTTCGATTCCTAGAAGCTGCCTTTTTAACATCAATAAGGTTTTCTTTTTTTTTTTTTTTGTTAAAAATATACATCGTAGCACTATTTTATTTCAAAAGATTAATAAAAGACTTATTTCCCTTAAAAAAAAATATTCATTTTAACATCAACAGGACCTCGTTTGATTACAATACAAAAATATTATGATTTCAAAATATTGACTAAAATTTTATTTTAAATATAGGATCTATTGATAGATTTAAGAGTTTAAAAAGTTAATTTTTTAGTTTAATTTTTTTTTAAACATAGCTAAATATTAATCTATTATAAATTTCTAAAAGTCATAATTATCTTTAGGTTGTATTTGCCCTTTTAGTCAACATTTTAAAAAGTAAAAATCTCTTAACCGTTTATTATAATAATAGTATATTTTCTACTTATTTGTTGTTTTATTCACAATTAATTCACGGTCGTAAATCAAGTATATTAAATTAACAAAATATTTATAGTGAAATGTATCTTATTATTAAAATTATATATAAATTACTAATTAAAACATATATGAAATTAAGACACTTTCACTGATGCATCAAAAAAAGAAAAGGAAATTATCGCATTGTTTTTTATTTTAAATAATTATTCTATACATATGTTGAGGATCTTAAAAAGAAAAAGTCAAACCAGCCCGATAATTATCGATATAATTCTTCATTGAAAACTATATATATAGATCACATGACCTCACTTAGTCGGGTTCCTGGATCCGCCACAGTGTTAATGAAATTATCTATCTAAATGAGTTTATAAGTATTCTTATGTTATAAATGAACTATATTATTATGTAATTATATAGGAAAAAATAATCTAAATGTTTAAACATAAAATGTATCCGAAAATAAAAATATATATTTAAATACTAAAGCCAAGAAGAATAGAAATTAAAAACGGTTGTGCTAAAGAAATTATTATCTATCTAGAAAATAGTATTAAATTTAAATTAGAAGATAATTATTTATTATATACTTAATAAATTTATAGTGTATCTGATGATATAACTTATTTTAATCTATTATGTACTTAACTGAAGAAAGAAAACATCAAATGGTTGGTGCAAGAAACAAGCAAGATCCGTCCAAAAAGCCAAATTAGGAGCGCTGTAAAAGTTGTTGGGGGGATGAAAGACGGTTACTTTAAATCATGCGCGGCTTCGCTTCTAGTAAAGCGACACTTGTCCCATGTAACTCTTCTCCACTTTCACCCCGGCCCCACTTCATCTTCATCTTCTGTTGCAAGCGATATTTTACAGACATTCATCATCACTATAAATAAACCATTTTTGCTGTCGATGAAAGCAAACCAACAAGACTACCCAGTATGAATGAATTCCTAAAGAATATACAGCTGTTCGGAAGAGCACACCATGGGTCCTAGCCTAGCCTAGCCTAGCCTAGTTACTCCAAGACAAAATCCTCATGAAACGAAACAAACCATTTGTCTCTCTTTTTTAGTTTATTATTATTTATTAGACTGGGTCGAGTCAGAATGCATCCTTAACAGAAGAAAATAACATGCTTTGTTTGTTTGTTTCTTGAGAAACTTCTCTCTCCCCTCTACACGACAGGTACTGCTCTGTCTCAATCTCTCTCTGACTGCTTCAGCTTTCTTCCAGATTCTATTGAAAAATCCTTCATTTTCATTAGCTTATTATTATTATTTTGAAGCAGATATATAAAATATAATTTGGGGACCAATTTAGGATTTGTATGACATTTTGTGTAGACTTGTATCTATCTTGTAGTAAGTAAGTAGCAGTGGGATGGATTCTCTTATCATCTTCTGGGTAGGTGTCCCTCTGCATGCTTTCTATTGCTATCTTCTTCCCCAAGTGTACGTTTAATCTCTAGAAACTTATCTTTTATGATGGTCAGCTTTTTGTGTATTGTTCGTCCGAATTTTGATGGGTTTTTGTGCAAAAGCGATCTCCTTTCCTTCAAACCCTTTTGTTTTTTGTGATGATAATGATGATGAACATGATCATCGAAATGTTAACTTCCATTGATTTATGCAGTTGAGAAGAAACTACAGCTAGAAGAAAAGTGGACCATTGAGGGATATTAGCTTGCAATTGCATTAGGTTATTATTTCTGTTAAGTAAGGTGAGAAAATGTTTGGCTGTCAATTCTGAATTATCTTCTTCCCAAATTGTGGACCTCACTTATTTTCTGTGTTTGTTGATAGATATTAATAATCCCACATAATTTGCAAAAATCTTTCATGTGATTGTGGTTGGAAGATAGAAATTGAAGCTCTGAGTCAGCTAGCAAGGGATATTTATTATATATAGGTGCTGCTGCTTGCTGTTCTTGGGTTTTGCTTGGTGTTTATTTTTTTCTTGGAAGCCAAGTTAAATCAATCCATGGAGGCTTCGGTGTCGAATCAGAAGACAATAGAGAGAGTAGTCTCTCATAAAGCCCTTCAAATGGGAAGTTCATTCTCATGCCAAATTTGTGTGGTGGGTTTCCTCTGTGGAGTTTGTATTGCTTCTCTGTTCGTTGCTGCTCTTACTTCGTTCGGGGCATTTGGCCTCGGTGGAGTTCCGATGTCATCCATGGGAATTTCACAGTTGAATACAAGCTCTAATATCATCAGTAAGTTCACATATTTGCTTTATAATTCGATTATTAGATGTTTTTGATTATGAAAATGAAATCAAGTTTACTTGTGGTGGGTGAGTGGGGTTATTATATCACATGATCTTGCTTCGAATTCGAGAAAAGTGCAGTGGAATATTTGAGTTATAATTGGAGATATCAAAGATAATGATGTCAGTTGAGTGATGAAGGGTTATTGTGTATCTCAAGCTAACTTTATATCTTTACTTGTTGTATCTATACATAATTTTGACTTCACTAACCACTCTATGTTTTAGCTTTTTATTTTAAGTTTCTAGTACAACAAAACAGAGGAGAAAAGTTAAAAATTTCAAGTAAATAAGTTAAATTTATAGTCGAAATGAGCTCGATTTTTACATAATAATGATCTTTTTGGTTACATTGAAGATATTTTTACGAGCTCCGAAGAAAACATAAAGCTAAAAGAAACAAGAATGAAGAAAAATGATTCTGAAAGAGAAGAAGACAGAGCATCTCTGCTTTATTCAGCTTGGAGCAGCATGCTCAAGGAACCCAACAAAGTAGATGATGAGTTGTTGCATAGATTGGGATTAACCCGATCGATGGTGCCCGAAGCACCACACTTGGATGACTGTAAATCGAGGTCGAGATTATATAGTCGACTTGATAATCGAGAGAATGATGAAAAGTTTCCTCCTTGGACTAGCTGGAAAGGAGCATTAGATACCCATCCTGCTTCAATAAGCAATGATCAATTCAAGGAGTTTCGGCGCCAACAAAAATCGCAAGGATCTTATCCTCCATGGGTACGAGTTTCTGTTATTTTTGGTTCTGAAACTATGGAATGATCGAAGATGATAAAATCATGAAGCTATTTATTTTTGTCGAGGCAGATAATGGGTTCGGATGAAGAGAACTATCCAATGACAAGAAGAGTTCAAAGAGATGTATGGATTCATCAACATCCATTGAATTGTAGCAGAGATTTGAATTTAAGGTTTCTAGTGGCGGATTGGGAGAGGTTGGCAGGGTTCGGTATCGGGGCGCAGTTTGCAGGAATGTGCGGTCTGCTGGCTATTGCTCTTAAGGAGAAGCGCATCCTTGTTACCAACTACTACAATCGAGCTGACCATGATGGTTGTAAAGGTATCGTATATGCAAGAAACTGAAATATTATGTATAATAAGCTAAGCATCAATTCATCAGATCGGACCCAAGACTCCTTTACAATGTTATTCAAGTATAAATATTAAGACACTTCTTCACCTATCACCTAAAAATTTATACAACAGCTGATCAAGTAATTAGTTTGAAATTTCACATGATATCAGAGCACACATATTTTATTTGTTGTTTTAAAAGAGAAAAAAATATTACGACCATTGCACGTTTTTTTTTTCTTAACAAATATCAGGTGGTTTCGGGATATTTTGACTGGGTTATTTATTTATTAGATTAGAAAAAGATGAGAATAAAATATCAAAGAAATTGAAGATGGTAAGCAAAGTTGGGGGGTTGTGAACAAGAAGACAGACAGTGATGTTATAGTTTGAATACAGGTAAGTCCCGGGGTAGTTGGTCGTGCTATTTTTTGCGGGAAACATCTCAAGAATGTGGAGATAGAGCACTAGAGTTGACAAGGAGTGAAGAAGCCTGGGCAAAAGGGATCATTACATCTAACAACAACTACACTTCCAAGCAAATTTGGGCTGGCCGAATACCTCGGTAAATTCATTAAATTTCATCCAATAATATATATATATATATATATAGTTTTGCATTATAATAAGTAATAATTAAATTTAAAAAAACAACAGGTTATGGGGTGAACCTTGGAATTACTTACAGCCAACGACGGAAATAAACGGTAGTTTGATTGCATCCCACCGGAAAATGGATAGAAGATGGTGGAGAGCACAGGCTCTACGGTATTTGATGAGGTTTCAGACGGAGTACACATGCAGCTTAATGAATGCTGCCCGCCATGCCTCTTTCGGAATGGATGCTGCAAAATATGTTCTTCCAACTCTTCCAACCAATTGGCCTAAGGTATCGTTTCTTTTAATTATTTCACCTACCTACCTACCTATTCTAAATAAAGAAATATAATTAAATTAGATAATGTCATTGACTTAAAAAATATTAGATAATGACACGTCGCATAATCAGTAATTATAAAGTTTTTTTTATCCAAATGTATATTATTATGTCATATGACACAATCAGCGAATAGAACTCTAAAAAGCATCAGAATTAATATATATTTGGTTGCAGGAAGGTGTAGATAAGATGGTGAAATCGGAAATAGAAGAGTTTGTATGGTCGAATCATAGGCCATGGATTCCTAGGCCGCTTCTAAGCATACATGTGAGGATGGGTGACAAAGCGTGCGAGATGAAGGTGGTTGAGTTTGAGGAATACATGCGTCTCGCCAACCGCATACGCACGCGCTTCCCGCACCTCAAAAGCATATGGATATCGACGGAGATGCAACAAGTGATCGATAAGACGAGAGAATACAAGCAGCAATGGGAGTTCTACTACACTAGAGACGTGAAGCGGCAGGTAGGCAACATTACAATGGCGACTTACGAGAGGAGTTTAGGGAGAGAGACGAGCACCAACTATCCGCTTGTCAACTTCTTGATGGCATCAGATGCCGACTTCTTCATCGGGGCTCTCGGCTCCACCTGGTGTTTCCTCATCGATGGCATGAGGAACACTGCCGGAAAAGTCATGGTCGGTTACTTGAGCGTCAATAAAGACCGCTTTTGGTAGCTACCTACAATACATACATACAATTTTCCACTACCTATATTCTTCTTTTCTTTCTGTATCTCTCTGTTGTATATATAGATAAGGCAGGGGGCAACTCTAGATATATATGTACATAGTTTCAAATTCACTAGTATTCCTTGAATTTTCACTTTGCTTTTTAAAATAAAGCCTCTTACGATATACATGATATTTTTTAATCCACCTTTTGATTATATCGATTAATCCACAATTGACATGTACAATGTTTAATTAACTATACCAAAACTAGAGTTTTAATATGCTAGGACTAGCTTCAAGCTCACACTCATTCCAAAAATGGTCTCCGAAATCAGATGAATATGTTTAACACGGTCAAGACGAGTCCCTTATAACTAGGTGAATCCTATGCAGTCAAAAACGAGTTTCTACGTAGAGATGGAAATGGGTAGGTAAAGTCAGGTCGTAAAAACGGAACGAAGAAACGTAAGTTTCTACATATTTGCTAAAATAACATTAAAAAAAATTGGTTGCCATTAGAAATGAAATTTATAAATGTAATCATGCACATGTAATACAAAAATAGTAAATATATATACTCATTAATAGTTGATAACATAATTTTAATAAAAAAAATATGGACCCATTAGTAGTCACTATAGTCGTCACGGTGATCAATTTTTGTACATCGGCATGAAGAATTTACGGGTTAAATGAATTTAGAATTTAAGATTTTAATGTTTGAGAAATAAAAAATAGAATTAGATGTCAATGGATTTTAAAATTTTTGAGTATTATTATTAAATGATCAATGAAAGTTTAACATGAATGTCATATGAACAGGTTTTGAGTAAAAAAAATTGATTTAGAACATAAATTACAGTCAATGACAGAAAAAAAAAAAAAAATTGTGTTTGGTTGATAAGTTTTTTGGGTTTTACATAATTTATTAGATTTAGAAAAAAAAAATTAGCAAATTATGGTAAAAAAAATCTAGAAACGGTAGAAACTTATGTTTCTATTCGTTTCTACACGTTTTTACGACTCTACACGTGTTTCTACCCGTTTCTACTCAGACAATGATTTTGTTACGTTTTAACTCGTTTTTTAAGGTAAAGACGTAAAACCGTGCGTTTTTACAACCTAGAAACGAGTTTTTAACTACATAGGGTGAATCGATTCATGAATAACTAATAAGTCACACTTCAAATAGTTAGTTGATATTCCAAAAAAAATGAGGCTCCTAAAATTAACAAACTGATAGTTTTAACTCTTAAAATGTCGGTTTTCCAATAGAAATTATTATCCATAAAACAACTAGGCCCGTATTTGAGATACAAATTGAGTATTTTTGCAAAAAAAAAAACAAACAAAAACAAAAATAAAAAACACTAACATGGTTTCATCAACTATCTTTGAAAGCCTGGACAATTTACTTGTTTTTTTTTTAAGGGTTAAAGGTACTTTTGGTGCCACATGTTTGATCTGTGTAGGCTTTTGGTATCATATGTTTAATTTTTAGGTTTTTGGTGTCATATGTTTGAGAGGTTGTGTGTTTTTTGTTCTTCCGTTAGTCAACAGTTAGTTTGACCGTTAAATACTTTTATTTTGTTCAATTCAGTCCTCAAATTTAATATTTACAATTTAGTTCCTATTGTTTGCTCAAGTCACCGTCCAAGGGAGCTGGCCACCACCCACCACCTCCAAAGCCGCCGACCACCACGAAAAGGGCCGGCCACCACCACTTGAGGCCGGAAACCACCCCAATTGGTGGTGGCCGGCCCCAATTGGTGGTGGTCACCCCAATCGGGGCCGGCCACCACCATTTGGTGGTGCTTACAGCCCTAATCAGGTCGGCCACCACCAATTGGGGCCGGCCACCACCAATTGGGGTGGTTTCCGGCCCCAAGTGGTGGTGGCCGGCCCTTTTTGTGGTGGTCGGCGGTTTTGGAGGTGGTGGGTGGTGACCGGCTGCCTTGGACGGTGACTTGAGCAAATAATATGGACTAAATTGTATATATTAAATTTTAGAAATATAAATTTGAGGACTAAATTGAACAAAATAAAAGTATTTAGCGGTCAAACTAACTGTTGCCTAACGAAAGTGTCAGACCTAAATCTATCCTAAGGCGATTGAGTGTTTTGAAAAACATGGAATTTTTTTAAGAGTCGTCACTAGATAATTACGGCTAACTAGAAACCTAAATTACCTAGGTAGATAACGAATTAACACCTAAGTAAATTAATTGTTCTGTGATCAAAGATTTGAGTTCGGGGGTTCTGTTACAAATTAAAAAACATATTTTTTCTAATCACGCCCTTTCGGTACTCAATTAACCTATTTGCTAATTTTAAGATTTAAATATGCGTTACGTCGAATTAATCTAACGATATCAAAAACTAAACTAATTCTCATACGAAAACTATTATTAACGACAAATCTAAGCCTAAAAAAAACTATTACACATCTAAAACTCCTAATTGAGAATAAAATCTAATAAAACCAAGCATGCTCACAATCATGATATAATTTAATAATTATATGTCCTACACATATATACATACAATAAAACATGTAATTTAATTAATCTACATCTATTATCTAATTAACATGATTTAATAATAAATATAAATAATAGAAAATAAATACATAATAATTAAATAATTAAATAATTAAACAAATAATATAAAAAAAAAACTACCTGCGTAGCACAGTAGCAGGATGAAGATGAAGACTCACCTGAGTGGAAACAGCAGTCACCGGAGCAGACAGCAGGCGAGGACCAAGGCGCAGCAGCGAGGCCTCGGCACCAGATCGGACAGTAGGCGAAGACCGGAGCAGGGCAGGTGAAGGTGGCGATGTGACCTCCGGCGACGAGCAGGTGAGGACCAAGGCGAAGCAGCAAGGCCACAGCGGGATAACTCCGGCGAACTGGGACT
Source organism: Clarkia xantiana subsp. parviflora (assembly GCA_036873135.1). NCBI lineage: Eukaryota > Viridiplantae > Streptophyta > Magnoliopsida > Myrtales > Onagraceae > Clarkia > Clarkia xantiana. Next base: position 20,056,459 of record JAPTYO010000001.1, read on the forward strand.
CCGGGACGGCAAGGGGGCGAGTGGTCCAATGGCAGAAGCAGCAGGAGGGGCGGCGCGGCGCCGGTGGTTCTCCGGCGACCTCCGGTGGCTGCACAGGAAATCAGGAGGAAGAACGCTGGTAGCACGAATTTCTATAAAAAAATAATATTTTATTATCTTGGCTGCTGTGTGTAATTTTTACGTAGTACCTAGGACCCTTTTATAGCTAGTCTAGACCCTAGTATTAGGAAAAAAAAATGGGTGTTGCTACAAACTGTGAAATTTCTATAGAAAGTGAAATAGGTCCCACCAAGCACCAATACATTTGTTCATTTACTTTCTATTTCTTACTTTCGATTGAAATTTCACAAGAAATTTCACATTTTAAAGATTTACTCAAAAAAAATATTTGCTCCAATATACACAATAAATTCCGAAAATTACATTTAAATATTTATGAACATTGTCATAAATATATATTATATATTTTCTGAATTTTGCATAATATTTAATGCATATATATTATCCCAATTTGAGCTAAGCCTATTTTTAGCAACCCTGTGACCTTCTATATCCAGATACTTCCTTTTTTAAACGCGTTACACATAACATTTTTAACGTGTTATATACGTGTCGCGCGTACCAAAATTAGGTGTTTACAGCTTGCCCCTCTTTGGACGGACTCCCGTAGAATGCATTCGAGGGGGTTTGTCCAAAGACGAGTAAACACTAATTTTGGCTAGGAAGTATATCTTCTTCCGGGTCTTCAAGTCTCCAAGGTGGCCTTTGGCTATATTGACAGACAGCGCTAAAGAAAAACGTCCAATGGTAATGCGGAACGTAGAGCCTCCAGCGGCGGTGCGGTAAAGAAGAGCCTCCAGTGGGGTACGGTAACGAAAAGCCTCCAGTGGCGTGCGGTAACGAAAAGCGTCCAGTAACGAAAAGCTTCCTGTGGCGTGCGGTAACGAAAAGCCTCCAGTGGCCTGCAGTAAAGAAAAACCTCAATCGACGATGCCTCCAGTGGCGAGCGACAAGGAAAAACCTCCAGTGGCGTGCAATAAAGTAAAATATTGATAGATGATATCTCCAGGGGCGAGCGAAAACGAAAAGCCTCCAGTGGCGTTTGTCGGAGAAGAGCCTCTAGTGGCGTCCGTTGGAGAAAATTCTCTGGTGGAGTATGTCGGAGAAGAGCCTCTAGTGGCGTCCGTCGGTGAAGAGCCTCTAGTGGCGTATGTCGGAGAAGAGCCTCTAGCGACGTGTGTCGGTGAAGAGTCTCCATTGGCGTATGTCGGAGAAGAGCCTCTAGCGGCGTCCGTCAGTGAAGAGCCTCCAGTGGCGTCCGTCGGAGAAGAACCTTTAGTGGTTTGATGACTTGAATGTCTCTCCTTAATTTTTGCCTAAGTTGCGCATGACACGACAATTTCGCGGGGTTTTTTTTATCTCTCATATTCTTTCCTTTTGCCACGATCGACTTTGAAGGATTTTCGACCGCGCCCCTCGGTTTTTTCCATTTTCTTTCCTTTTGCAATGATTGTAATTTATGGATCTTGCAATCATGCCCCCGTTTCCTAATTTTGCCTAGGCCGCCGTTTCTAGTTTTCAACCTAGCGGAATCACTCTTTATTTGGTAGCCGATTAATGGGTGACTGTGCCCTCTCAATTGTTTTCCGCATTTTCATTGCGGAAGTTCTTCTTAGTCAATTTCGGGTTGACTGTGGCCCGTTCTTTAATTTCCCGCCCTCACGGAATTCGCAAAATCACTCTTTATTCGTAGCCATTTTCCTCTAAGGGTGGCTGTGGCACTTTAATAATTCTTCTGCTCACATAAGTTGCGGAATCACTCATTGTGGGTAGTCGTTTTAAGGGTGGCTGTGGCCCTAGGAAACATTTGAAAATTTCAGGTAGGTAGCTCAGGATGCGTTATGAAACGTGTCATCATCGCTACTTAGGGCCCTGATTTCTTTGCCTTTTTTTTGAATTTTTTTCTCTCTTTGTTTTTTTATTTTTTATTTTTAAAGAAAACTCCTATTTTGCCATGATTGTCCTTTCAGATTTTCAATCAAGCCTCTCATCCCTAATTTTTGCCTAGGTCGCCTTTACAGATTTTCAACCTAGCGGGAATTTTATTTCCTTTTTTTCTCTTTTTTTTTAGCTTCACAATGGGAAACTAGTTTGTTAGGCATAGTACATCTTGAGTGCTTCTGCATTGATTGGACTCGGGAGGTCTCGACCGTCCATATCAGTGATGATCAACGCGCCTCCTTTGAACACCTTTTTGACCACGTAGGGTCCTTCGTATTTGGGCGCGAACTTCCCTCGTGAATCCGGATTGATACGTAGTACTTTTCGCAGTACCAGGTCCCCTGGTTGGAAATTACGTGGTCGCACCTTCTTGTCAAAGGCCCTAGCCATTCGTTGCTGGTAACATTGTCCATGGCAAAGTGTCGTGAGCCTCTTTTCATCGATGAGATTCAACTGATCATATCTTCGTCTGGCCCATTCTTCTTCGTCGAGACCCGATTCTGCTAGGATCCTTGCTGAGGGAATCTCCACTTCTACGAGTAAAACTGCTTCGGTTCCGTACACGAGTGAGAACGAAGTTGCCCCGGTCGATGTACGGATCGAATTTATGTATGCCAAGAGTGCCCAAGGTAGCATATTATGCCAATTTTTGTATGTGACTGTTATCTTCTCAATGATCTTCTTTATGTTCTTATTCGCCGCATCCACCGCACCGTTCATCTGAGGACGGTATGGGGACGAGTTTCCATTTTTAATCTTGAGTTCACCACATAAATCGTTTATCAGCTTGTTGTTGAGATTCTTGGCATTGTCTGTGATTATTGTCTCGGGTACCCTGTAACGGGAAACAATGTCTCTTCGTATGAAATGCTCAAACGCTTTTGCAGTAACTGACGCAAGTGTGACAGCCTCTATCCACTTGGTGAAATAATCAATTGCCACCAAAATAAACCTATGGCCGTTAGATGCATTTGGTGAAATGGGACCGATCACATAAATTCCCCACATTGAATAAGGCCACGGAGAAGACATCGGATGCAACTCGTTTGGCGGCGCATGAATCTGACTAGAGTACACCTGGCATAGGTGGCACCGCTGGACGTGCTTGACGCAGTCTGACATCAGGGTAGTCCAAAAATAGCCCATCCTCGTGATTTTTTTGGCGAGCACGTGACCGCTCATGTGCGGTCCACAACTTCCTTCGTGGACTTCCTCCATTATCGCTTTGCCTCTTCCGAACCTACACATCTCAAAAGGGTAGCATCAAAAGATTTTCTATAAAGAACCTCACCACTAAGAAATTAATTGCATGCCATCCTGAGGATGGTTTTCCGATCCTTGCTACTTGCACCCTCGGGAAACTCGCCTGACTGCAAGTATCTCTTTATATCAATGAACCAGGGTTCGCCATCTGATTCTTCAAGCGTGCAACAATATGCAGGACGCTTGTTTACTTCAATCTCGAGAGGCTCTATGGAATTCCCATCTGAAATATTCACCATTCATGCAGTGTCGCCAACGCGTCTGCAAATTGGTGTTTACTCCAAGGCATCTGCGTAAATGTTATTTCTTCGAAATTCTCGCTCAATTCTTCGATATGTTGATGATACGGTTGCAGCTTGGAATCTCTTGTTTTCCATTCTCCCAAGGTTTGGAGAATGATCAGCATGGAATCTTCATAAATCTCCATTTCATGTATCTTGAAATCAATTTCCGCTCGCAACCCGAGAATGCACGCTTCGTATTCCGCCACGTTGTTGGTGCATGGAAAAGTAATCTTCGCCGCTACCGGAAAATGTTGACCTTTTGGGGATACGAGTACTGCTCCTACACCACAGCCGGTGGAATTTACAGCTCCATCAAAATACATTCTCCACATGCTTCTATTTTCTGTCTCTTCTTCCACGTGAAGTATGCAACTGTCCGGAAGCTCGTGACTTTCTTGACGATCGTCATCAATGGAAAACTCTGCCAAATGATCTGCGATAGCCTACCCTTTTATAGAAGTACGAGGAATGAACTATATGGCGTACTCAGCAAGTTGGACCTGCCACTTGGCGACATTCTTCATTAACGCCGTCTTTTCTAGTATATACTTCAAGGGATTCAGCTTAGAAATGAGGTGTATAGTGTAATACAGCGTATACAGTCGGATTCGTTGCATCACCCATACCAACGCGAAACTCGTCCTTTCCACTTCCGTGTATTTGGCCTCTCCTTAGGTGAACTTCTTGCCGAGGTAATAAATGGCGTGTTCCGTCTGGCCATCTTCATCTAGTTGCCCCAACATGTATCCCAATGAGCCTTTTCGAACCGCCAGGTACAAAATAAGCGGCCGACCCGAAGTCGGTGGGACCATGACTGGTGAATTGACTAGATATGCTTTGATTGAATCGAAGGCATGCTGACACTCTTTGCCCCATTCAATCAATGCGTTTTTTCGTATGAGGCAAAACAACGGTGGACACTTGCTCGTCATATTGGCGATGAACCTCGCGATGTAATTCAAACGTCCGAGCAAGCTTCTGACTTCCTTGACTGTAGATGGTGCTGGAAGATCTAAGATTGCCTTGACCTTGTCGGGATCCACTTCTATACCCTTCTTGCTGACTATAAAGCCCAGCAACTTGCCGGATGTTACTCCGAATGTGCATTTTGCTGGATTTTGCCTGAGTTTAAACTTCTTGAGCAATTCAAAGAGCATCCGCAAGTTGACAAGGTGGTCTTCATCTTCGCGGGACTTTGCGATCATATCATCAACGTACACTTCTATCTGCTTATGCATCATGTCATGGAACAATGTCAACATTGCTCTCTGGTAAGTTGTCCCCGCATTCTTGAGTCTGAAAGACATGACCTTGTAGCAAAACGTGCCCCATATCGTGATGAAAGTGGTCTTTGACTTGTCCTCTTCCGCCGTCTTGATTTGATTGTATCCAGAGAACCCATCCATGAATGAGAACATATTGTGCCACGCCATGTTATCGACTAACATGTTAATATGAGGGAGTGGAAAGTTGTCTTTTGGACTAGCCTTGTTGAGATCTCGATAATCAACACAGAATCGAACACGACCATCCTTCTTCGGTACAGGGACGATATTGGCGACCCACTCGGAGTATTTTCACACCTCAAGGAACCCCGCGTTAATCTGCTTGATGATTTCTTCCTTGATTTTGAGGAGTAACTCTGGACTTTGCTGCCTTAAATGCTGTCTTTTGGGCTTGAACTTCTCAGTATCTATGGGCAAAGTATGTTGCACAATTGCTGTATCTAAACCTTCCATGTCAGAAAATGACCAAGCAAAGATCTCCTTGTACTCTTCTAGTAGCTCGATCATCTGGGCTTTCTGAGAAGGATCAAGAGTTCCTCAATTTTGAGCTCTCGGGGTTCTTCCTTCGTACCGATGTTGACTATTTCGATAGTTTCGGCGGTCGATGGCTTTCTCTCTTCAAATATTTCGAGGCTCTCTCTTATTTCGATCGGAACATGGTCATCGTTATGTTCCTCTGATGGAATCACATCGTCTTGGTTTTCGCGTTTTCTTGTATTTTTCCTACGGTAAGGAAAATAACCGGAATGAATTTGACGGGAAATAAATGAGTAAAATTGAAATAAAGGGATTTATTTATATTGATAAGATCATGAAAATTGTTAGATTACGGAGAGTAATCACTACGAAAACTTAAACATGGTATGTGCTAGTAATATCAATTACGCATCGGAAAGTTTACACATACCTCATGAGTAACCGTAGTCCAAGATCCTTGCTCGAGGGAGTTCGCGATCCTCCGGTCGGGACCCGTAGAGATTCTTGTTAGAGAAGTCCTACGTGGTGCAGCTCTATAGCAAAGCCTCTGATCGATTCTTGGCACGGAGACAGATCTCTGGAGAGTTTGCTCGAAAGCAATTTGGCACACCGTAGGTGTTATATGTTTCGGCCGAACGTTGTGGTGTGGAAGGAGAGTTTTTCTCTCTAAAACACTCTTGTGAGGGAATTATGATTAACCCTAAAATTTCCCTAACACCTCTTATTTATAGGAGGAGTAAAGTGGACAAAAGTACACTTTACCCCCTCTCTATATTTCGATCGGCCTATGTAATTGAGGAGGCCCAATTTTGGGCCTCTCATGTCAATTGGGATTTGGGTCTAACCCAATTACCCTAATGTGACATTTACCCAAGTTCATTAGGTAAACTATACATATTATGGGCTACGAATTACGGCGCCCATCACCATATGCTTACAGCTCCCACTCGATGGAATGGGAGGGTGCCTGTTAATGTATTGTTGTCCAAATCCGCATCAACATTTCTCCCCCTTGATCTGCTCCATGCTTCCGAATAGTTCATACGAGGTTTGCCGTGCGACCGGCGGATACGATGGGCATCGTGCTACTCATCTGTTAGGAGTATTGTAGCGCCCGCGTAACGTTGATTCCCCTTTCTCTAATCAACCTGTTATAAACAACATTTATATATTGTACCGCGTTGTATCCTAGGTCAACTGATAATTCTACATTTTCCTAGTTTCCACATAGGAACACTTCGCCAAGGCATCCGTACAAGTATTCACAACCTTCAACTAATATCTGGCTGGTGGCCACCTAGTGAGTACAAGAATTGGTGAATTAAAGGTGAACTTGACCATCCCCATCGCTCATACCCTTAGTCAAACCCAACCGGTTTTCAAGACGTGGTCACTAAGCCTTTTTGTTCAGCACTACGCTCGTACGCCGGGAAGCGAGCATTGAGCCTGACCTTAGGTATGAGTTCTGAGTCCATGAGGATACATCGGTTGACTTTTCATAAGGCTCCCAGGATCAATCACACGCTCGAGGTGAAGAAGTTTGTGCCCGCCAAAATAACGAGGATTCCTTCCTAGCACAACCGAGCAGTGGTCCCGTGGTCGGACGTGGCACGCGTAGTATGAAGCACGCATTGATAGCATACATGAACCTTTTGGGTTGTCAGGAAAGGGATATGTCAATCATGCTATCACAGATTCTCATCTGGCCCAAAATATTGTTAAATGACGAACGAAGTTCATCACGACGATATGCGAGACGAAGATCACGTCGAGTTACTTCGAAACTAGATAATCGTTTCGCTTAATCAGGTTTATCCCCCTGAATCTTAGCCAGTCTTGTTCGGTGGAGGCCTCCCTCCACCACAAGACGACCGTACCTATGTGACTAGGTAAGTCCCACATTCGATATAGTTTGGCAGAGGATTGCGTCTTCCTACGACTTAGTTTATAAACTGTAAATCTGATGTAATCAAAACATTATGACGTCGATTAATCATAAACTCGGTTGCAATTCTTTCACTTAGAAAATGTAACTTTCTAATATCAAAATGCTATCACAGATACATGCCATTTCTAAACCCTACGCAATCCAAGCAGTTTTACATGCTTTTCGAATATCTCCCTGCGTAGTGGTTTAGTTAATGGGTCCGCAATCATATTATCAGTGGACAAGTATTCCATAGTGATTATATTGTCTTCTACCATAGATTTAGCATACAATTATTTCACATCAATGTGTTTGGTCCTACTATGGTACTTTGGATTCTTAACTGCCGCAATGGCTGCCTGACTGTCAGAGAACACCTTCACAGGTTTACTCTCGACGTCACCATTAAGCAGCGCAGTCAGAAGCCTTTTCAGCCAGACTGCTTTCTTTGCATTCTTAGAGAGAGCTACGAATTCTGATTCCATCGTTGACAGCGCGACACAGGTTTGCTTCATGCTCGTCCATGAAATGGCGGCTTTAACAAGGAGGAACACTCCCCCTGTGGTGGACTTATGATCATCCGGATTGCCACCATGGTCGGCGTCACTGTAACCGGTCAATTCTAATTTCCCGCCCTCATAGCACAAGGCATAGTCGGCAGTACCTTTCAGATAACGAATTATTCGTTTTACAGCCTTTAAATGTTGCTAGCCAGGATCTGATTGGAAACGTGCTACTAGGCCCACGGTGTTGCGTTCGCTTCACCACTTGGGCTGCTGCGGGCTTTTTCCTTCACGAACGAGCTTCTTTCTCCACGATCGGGCTCGAGATATATGTAAAAGGACGGGAACGCCGCAATCCTTAATACACAATCACTGAGCTAGACTTCAATCCTCAACCTTGGACTCTTGATCTTCGGGTCTTGCACGAAGGGCAGTAACCAGCGTGGGAAGGGGGAATGCTGGTTGGGCCCACTCCGACGCTCAAGTTAGCACTTCTAGAGAGAGAAAGCCTTAGAGAGAAGTCAGAGCATTTCAAGTCCAAAAGTGAGGTGACTTCCAAATGAGAGACCTAGGCCCCTAGTTATAGGGAACCTAAGGATCCTGCTCAGTTTTGAAGTACTTGATGTCGGTATGTAAAGAAGACGTATACCTTCATCAAGGTGGACTATGTATGCACCGACTTCCCGTACTTGGAGATTTAATCGGAGTAAACGTATGAGGTAAAATGGTAATCCGGACCTACCCGGATTGTTTTAACAATCCGGGACGGGTCCGGATCCCCTTAGGGCAATCCGGAAGTCCTTCGGCCCGGGAATTACGCGTATCCCGGACCGTTTCAGACTTGGGTTTCCGCGAAAGGGTTTTTTTTACGGGTTTTGGGATATTTTACGAGGCCCAAAACGTAAATACGAACCCGAATTGGACAGATATCTAACACACGACATAACAGATATTCGGACGGGTGCATTGCATGATGTACATCAAACTACCAACCATGCTTAAATATTCTGCACTCTTCATCTGTTCACGCTCTGCCAGGTTCTTGGGGCCGTCACCTTTAGACAGTGCGCACCCAATTACCACCGGTGTATCAACGGGTTTGGCATCCTGTAATCTGAACCTTTTCAACATTTTGTTGATATAGGCTTCTTGAGACAGACACAATTTCCGGGTAGCCGATCTCTAGCAATTTTAATGCCCAAGATATATGTGGCCTCTCCCATGTCTTTCATCTCATATACAGATGCTAACCAGGACTTTGACATGTTCATAAAACTCACGTCGTTTGCGGCAATGAGTATGTCGTCCACGTATAAGGTTAAGATAACATACTTAGACCCAGAGGTCTTGTAATACACGCACGGATCCTCGTGAAAATTTACAAATCTATTTCCTACGATTTCCTCGTGGAATCTGCGGTACCATTGCCAAGACGATTGTTTAAGACCGTGGATGGACCTTTGGAGTTTACAAGCTTTACGTTCGTTACCAGGAGTAATGGAACCCTCTGGTTGCTCCATGTAGATCTCTTCCTCCAGGTTTTCAAAGAGGAATGTGGTCATAATACTCGTTTGGTGAGGTTCGAAATCGATACCTGCGACCAGGACCATAAATGACCCTTCACCGTGGTTTTACGCATAGGTGGTGAGTATGTTTCGTCAAAGTCCACTCCGTGAAGTTGTGTATAGCATTTCGCAACAAGTCGAGCTTTGTATCGCTCGACCTTTTCCATCAGTGGTGAGCCTTCTTTCAGGACTCACCATATCCTTATGCCCCTGTGGTTAGCAGGTAAATCAACTATAGACTTTAATGGCTTTAATTTAGGCGATCTCTCTCATTATTTATTTTCCTCCATTTCTCCACTTGAGGTCTTTCCAATGCATGACAACAGTCGTTAGAGTGAGGTTATCACTCTTCCAGATGGGATACTTCTTTGGAGAAGTTCGACGCCTTTAGCTTTCATCTAGGCTTGATTATCCTGTCTTTGAGTCTTAACGTCTCTCCCACTCGGAATAATGCCTCTTATCGGAGCACTTCTTCCAATTGGGATCAATTCTCCTACTCGAGATGATGCTTCTTATCAGAGCATCACTTCTATCGGGTACAAGAGGGGTGTTTTAACCATAACCGACAACTTTCCTTATACGACTTCTCGGTCTCGGAGTCTTACTTTCAAGATAAACTCCTTGATCACTAGGATCTGGAACAAAGTTTGTCGGATCACTCCCACTGGGAACAATGGGTAGTACAGGTAGTTGTGGTATCCTCGGTTTAGCATTACGATAATCAGGTTCTACTTGATTCGTCCAAAAAGCAACAGTGATTACTTGTGGTAGGTGTTTATGGTAGGTGTTTAGACCACCCACTGGATTTATTATGAAAATGTTTCCATTATCATTTATCATGTCATTCACTTGAGTTGCTGGTTCAAATCTCTCCCACTCGAATTAAGTGGGACCTGATGCCAGTAATATCCTCTTCTGTCTGATTAAGACTCATGTTTATGCATCGGAAAATTCGTACTCAAGTATGTAATGTCTCATGTTCGACCACGACACCATTTTCCCAAAAGCTGTAAACATGTATTTTCTAAGAGTAGTTAACGTACTCTTGTCCCAAATACGTGTTTAATGCGCAAATTAATGTCGTGTGATGATGTGATTTAACTCATTATCATTCTTCAGCTATTATGGCGACGTGTTTTACCGATTTCATTGGAACACTGTGTTACATAAATGTGAATCACTTTTCATCATCTTATAGGGAGTCTGATAGAGTGACTCCAACATTATGCTTATAAAATGTGCTTCCTGAAGTGTGTCAGTTGATTTGAATACCTAGCCTGACTTATCGTTCAAGGCGTACGGAAGGAAAATTGTTTAACCGACTTAATCCTTCTTCGTTTGCAAACTTATCTCAGAGATTTTATCCCATCTCCGAACTGAGCATTTCAGGTTTTCACCTTATGCGTTAGTTGATACTTTTACAAGGTCGTGGTAGCTTCCGAAGTCTACTTCTTACCGATGTAAATGGTATCAATAAGTTGTTTCCAAGGGAATGCAAACAAAAATTCATCACATCATCATTCAGATACTTCATCATTAAATTCGTATTTTGAGACGATGTGTTCCGTCTTTCGAGGTCCACTTGCGCATAGCGCTGTTCACCAAAGTTTTAACCCTTGGTTAAATCGTTTCATTTATGAACTTAATTCAATTTAATCCAATATGTTTCATACATGATTAGATATTATTTCATTCAATGGAGTAATAATAATTAAGAAATACTAAATCTTTCGATCTAGCTACGCAATCGATGTGTATGATCAGTTCAGTTGTCCTGACTGAGATGATGGAGTACGTGAATCGTGTCGTTTTATTCGACCACTTTTACCTGGTCAAAATTTTGTTTTGGATCGATCCCGTTTAACTGGGTCGATTAATTTTGATAAGTAGATAGCATTTCGAATCGAATGACAACTACTTTATTCAATAAATCTGAATCTCGAAATAACCAAAATTTTAGTAACTCAAACGAACGATAAATGACAATGGTAGGGTTCTTGATCTGAAGATCACATATTTGATCCATGATTGTCGCATAGATAGTCGAGAAATTTAAGCCATGTTGAACATCACATCTGAGTAAAATCACGAGTCAATCAAGTCAAATGATCTGTGTTGTATAAAGCATTTTTACCGCTTCATACACATGACCTGCGAGGCATACTTGAGACGCACTTTATCAACATGGTTTATCCCACTGGATTATCGTATAAGACCTTTATGGTCCAGTTCTCTCTATAATATGCAGATCATGGCCGACTTCATTCGAACCCAGTATGGTGAGCAGAGAAGGTTTCCCTTTTACTGCTGTGGTTACTGTACTTGATTAGGCTCAAGGTCATTGAGTCCTGTCAATATCAGACAACCATATACATCTTTTCCATGTTGACCTTTTATTCTGAAGATCCGATGCGGGTTTTACTCCAACATCCATGAAAAGAGTGAAGACCATCATGTTTAACCGAAACGTTTAGCTTTTGCATCCTTGCTTCCACCGAGGCGGATGCAAATGGATACTAAGCTGCAACATTGCCTGGTTGTAATTGAAGTCTTCTTCAACCCCTCTTTACCAAGGTTGAATGTATCACCATATACGCATTGAGATCATCAAAGAACCTACTCCTATTTTTGGTGAAACAAATTGTTACATTCGTTTCACATTGTCAAAATCATACAGACTACCATATTCATTTGTAGTTGTCCTCTCCACTTTTCGGAATCATAGAGAGTTCAACACGTACTCCTTTTATTCATCATGATTCATACCATCAAGATTGCGTGGAATATCGAATCTCACTAAATTAACCAATTCATACTAACACATCGATGATTATGCAAAAATTAGGGAGACAATAACATTTTGAAAAAGAATTGCATACATCAAATATCTATTCAGATGGAATCCGACAAAAAATGATTCCTCACTCATCTATACCAACCGACCACCAGTAAACCAATGGAAGATGGCTGTGAAAGCGTTCACACTGTCTCCGTCTTCTATCTAATAGATCAGTCTCTTAAAACGGTTTTAATCGCAAATTACCGAAACGGGAATTTTAAAATAAGCATACTCGATCTTGGCTTTCCCAAGGCCTTTTTTGTTTTGGAAAATCATTCCGATGAATTCACTCATGCATACATAATTCTACTATCCATGTAAATTATCATATGCCAGTAACATTCATCATACCACACACACACATGCTTACGCGTCATGCGTCTAATGTTCCGAGGAACTCATGTTTGCATTCATAATTCTACATACAAGTAAATTATCAAATGTAACTTCATCCTCAACATTCTAGCATACGTGTCAAACATGTAACATTCACATCAATCATACATATTTGGTGACTGGTTTTCGGTTTTAAAATAATTTTAAACATTAGGGGTTGATTTGCAATTCATGCTTATATTCATTTAGGCAAGCTTCTAGACATGAATCCTAGGCATTTACAACCATCACAGCATGTCTATCCTAGTGCACATTCCATATATTTAACCAGGGCTCCGCCCACAATATGCAATTTCCAGCTAGCTTGACTATGTCAAGACAACAGTTCTAATCATGCATAAATATATATTGAATAATAAACAATTGAAATTCAACACTCTAATTAATCCAGTCCCAAAAACATGTATTTCCGAGATCCATCCCCATAATCGAAACAAGGCATAAAGGTTATTAACCTTATGAGCACTGTGTAGTCCATTTCGAGGTTCAAAAACATTTGGATTTTAAAACTTGACCTCCCTATTTTAATTGACTTGAATTCGGTTCAGTAAATTCCAGACCATTTTTGTCCGGTTCGGTCTGGTCCGGAAAATCCGTTCGGTTCGTTCCGGCAAAATCTGGTTTGGTCCGGTTTTAATTTTAAAATATGGTATAAGGTTCGATTCGGTTCAACACAAAAAACCGGTTCGGTTAGATCCACTTAATTACCCCGGTCCGACCCGAATAAGTCGAACTGATTGAGAAAATCCGGTTCGGTTTTATTTCGTCCCGGTTTAACATTTTGGACCGGCCCAATAATTAAAATTTAAAAAGTTGGCCCGAAATGCTTACTTGTGGCCCAAGTAGGGTTTTAGAGTCCAAAAAAATTTAACTTGACCACCAAGTAACATTAATTATATAAAATAATTTCCAATATTAAAATATATATATATATATATATATATATATATATATATATATATATATATATTTTCGGCACTAATTAAATATATACATATTTACTGTCAAGATGTTATCTATAAGACAAAATCAATCAACAATATATATATGTATATTTAAAATTTCGATTTACATATATATAATATATTTTATTTATTGTCAATATCTTTAATAGGGAAACAAATAACTGACAATATATTTTCTCAATCTTTTAGGTAACTAAATCTATCAATAATATCTATAACCCTATTTAAATATTTAGATATATTGATAGTGATATATATTTCTATATATTATTGTGAATCTATCCTAATGTTCCCAATTATAGATATATTGTTACCTAGTTTAAAAAAAATTAAAATATAGTAAACAATATAATTTTAAAATCTGGCCGAAATTTTATCCTTGGTGACTAAGAATTTAAAAATTTTACCTGGTAAATTCACTAGGGTTTTTCGGCCATAAACATGAAATTGGGAACAACTGGTCAAATTTTAAGATCAAATTTTAATAAGATCTACAATCCAATGTTTGATTTTGATAAATATTACCTTTTTCTTGAAGATCATGAACATCAAATTAACCAAGAACATGAAAATTTCGAACCCATCATAAAACCCTTAAAAAATTCGAAAATTTTAAATCTCTTTATTTTAAAATTTTCGGTCCAAAATTAAAAATTTCAAGAACACCAATTTATCAAAATCATGAAATCCTAACATAGGCTTTGATACCACTGTTAGATTACGGGGAGTAATCACTACGGAAACTTAAACATGGTATGTGCTAGTAATATCAACTACGCAGCGGAAAGTTTACACATACCTCAAGAGTAACTGTAGTCCAAGATCCTTGCTCGAGGGAGTTCGCGATCCTCCGGTCGGGACCCGTAGAGATTCTTGTTAGAGAAGCCCTACGTGGTGCAGCTCCACAGCAAAGCCTCTGATCGATTCTTGGCACGGGGACAGATCTCTGGAGAGTTTGCTCGAAAGCAATTTGGCGCACCCTAGGTGTTATATGTTTCGGCCGAACCTTGTGGTGTGGGAGGAGGGTTTTTCTCTTTAAAACACTCTTGTGAGGAAATTATGATTAACCCTAAAATTTCCCTAACAACTCTTATTTATAGGAGGAGTAAAGTGGACATGTCCACTTTACCCCATCTCTATATTTCGGCCGGCCTATGTAATTGGGGAGGCCCAATTTTGGGCCTCCCATGTCAATTGGGATTTGGGTCTAACCCAATTACCCTAATGTGACATTTACCCAAGTTCATTAGGTAAACTATACATATTATGGGCTACCAATTACGGCGCCCGTCACCATATGCTTACAGACAATATCCCTCTTTCCTATGCGGGGCTCATGATCTTGCTGCGCAAAGGAGTACAACAGAAACACATAAATCTTACTCATCGCTAAGCGAAAGAGCATAAACCGCAATCGAAAACCAATTGGTGATTGCTTCTCCTTCAACAAACGGTCGGACATAAACGCCTGGGGGAACTTTTTCAAGGATGGCTCCAATTGTGGTGTCGGTGAAGAACAATCCGGCTATGGCTTGTAATATTTCATCTTCATCAGTTCGAATGACATGAGCTGGTCCTGGGAAAGCGACTGACAGTGGTGGAATGTTCATAGGCCTCCACCTTCTAGCGAATTCTCCCCTTTGGAAGTCCACCAGCATGAACCTTCCCACCATGATGTCTGCTTTGCTCAGCGTTGGCTCTCCCCAATCTTTGATGACAGAGATTAGTTCAAATGAATGGTATGCGGGTGGCTCATCTCCACTGGTGTTGATGACAGGCACCGCCGTCTCTTGATAAATGTTGTGATCACCTTCTCCCCTGATTTCCACAAGACGGTTGTTAACCACATACTTCACTTTATGATGCAGGGTGGATGGAACCGCCCCAGCCGCGTGGATCCATAATCTTCCCAAAAGAAGGTTGAAAACATTCGGGATATCCATGACCCTGAAAGTGATATAAAAATCATTTTGACCAATCTCGAGCTGCAACTCAATCTCTCCATAAACTTCCTTTCTCGTACCATCAAAAGCTCGAAATACCAACTTGCTTGTACGATATGGGACATGTCAATCTTCATTTGCTTGAGCGTGGATAATGGGCAAACATCGACTGCTGAGCCACCGTCGATCATAACCTTCGAAAGCACAAATCTATTACACTTGCAGACGATGTGAATGGCTTTCACATGGTTCTGGCCATCGACTCCTAGATCATCATCCCCGATATTAATTTGGTTCGAGAATATGGAGCCAATAACATTTCCCATCTGTTCATCCGAGGTCTCCTTCGGCACTAACGCTCCCTTGAACACATTCATGAGAGCCTCATGGTAACTTTCTGAGCTCAAGACGAGAACAAGCAAAGAAATTTGAGCCGGAGTCTTGCGGAGCTGATCAATCACTTTGTCCTCTCCTTCCATCATGCATTTCACAAAGTTCACAATTTCTTCATCGGTCACCTTCTTCTTCGGTGCTACTTCTACAGCCTTATCTTTAGCAACTGATGGATATACGCCCAATTTGAATCCGTTGACTTCCGAATCGTCTTATTTTTATCATCCCGTTAATAATTGTAAATCGAAACTTCAACCCGAACACTTCGCGAGAACACCAACGGCCCGGACGAGGCCGAAGCGCTCGTCCGGCCGAGTCAAACTCACCTAGGTGAGGTTGGGTGGCCACACCCGACCTCCCCTAGGGGAGATCGGGTGGACCAACCGGATCTCTCCTAGGGGAGATCGGGTCCACCAACCCGATCTCCCCTAGGAGAGATCGGGTCGGCCAACCCGATCTCCCCTAGGGGGGATAGGGTTGGCCAACCCTATCCCCCCTAGGAGGGGTTGGGTGGCCTCACCCAACCCCTACCCTTGGGGGTCGGATTTCCCTTCCCCCCAAGGGCCCCGACACCATTCTCGGACTCCCATACTCGGTTTATTCCGCCAACCTTCTCCATATCCTAAGGTCTTAATTATGTGTTTAAAGGTTAATTAACTGCGTTTAAAGGTTAACGATGTCATTAAGCCACCTTAATGACACCGTTGCCTATAAATACCCCGCCTCCACTATTCATTCGGATATCTTGGCAAGTTGGATAATTTTGCTCTGACATCTCTCTAGCTTTATCTCTCTAAAACCGTACTGACTTAGGCATCGGAGAGGGTTCATCAGGCACCACCCCTCCCCCCCCCCTCTGTGCCTGGTATTGCCCCTTCTGCAGGGCGAAGGAGAAGAGAAGCTAAGGACGGAAGGACACGAATTAGGACAGCACAACCCGAGAGCATCAGATCCGCGACATCTCCAGTGAGGAACGAGACTTGAGTCGACCGCCCGTTGACCCTAGACTCGGAACCTAACACTTGGCGCCGTCCGTGGGTTTCGAATAGAAAGCCTAATTATCACCAGCCAGATGGCAAGCGTATATGTTATTCATGGAGGTTATGGAGCTGGAGGAGAGTCAGCGAATGCTAGAGAAGCATATATGGCACAGTTAGAGGACCCTAGCCAAAGGAAGAACAAGCAGACGGAAAGAGAGAAGATATAATACAATTTTCAAGAAGAGACATGGAGCATGTGTTACCAGACAACAAGGATGCCCTAGTCATAACAATGAAGATCACTGATATGGACATTGGAAGAATCCTAGTAGACAGTGGAAGCTCACCCAACATCATTAGCAAGAAAGTTCTCAACATACTGGGAGTAAGGCCAAGTAGCATAAAACAGGTTCACTCCCCCTTGGTGGGATTTTCAGGAGAGCCAACATACCCACTGGGGGCAGTCACACTACCTGTGACACTGGGCATAGGCCAGAGGCAGTTAAAGATAGATGTCCCATTCTTCATCACAGAAGAAATGGAGGAATACAATGGAGTCCTGGGTACCACTACAATCAACAAGTGGGGTATGGTGCCATCAACACTATATCAGAAAATAAAGTTCCCCACAAGCCAAGGAATAGGAGAAGTAAAGGGTAACCAGAAGGTAGCAAGGAAATGTGCAAGGATCGCACTAAGCAAGAAGAAGAAAACAAGAGAGGTCCTACTAATAGATGAGGACCCAAGAGAAGATCACGGGAGACCAGCCCCCATGGAGGAATTAAAAGAAATACTCATAGAAGAACCCGATAGGAAGGCAAAAATCGGGACCGCCTTATCACAGGAAGAGGAAAACCACTTAGTAGCTTTACTAAGGGAATACAAAGATCTGTTCGCCTGGTCACCAAGAGATATGCCAGGAATATCAGAAGAAGTAATCTCACACAAGCTCAACATAGACGCGGCAACGCGACCAATAACACAAAAAGTAAGGCCAATGGGAGGAAGCAAAAAGATAGCTATCCAGGAAGAAGTAGAAAAGCTATTGAAGGCAAATTTCATCAAGGAGATCAGATTCCAAACATGGGTGGCAAACCCAGTACTGGTAAAGAAGGCGGGGGGAAGTTGGAGAATGTGCATCGATTATCGCGACCTAAACAAAGCATGCCCTAAGGACTCATATCCGCTACCAAGAATAGATCAGTTAGTGGATGCAACATCAGGTCACCAACTAATGAGCTTCATGGACGCATACTCAGGATATAACCAGATAAAAATGGCCCCTGAGGACGTCCCTCACACAGCATTCTACGCTGATAGCGAGATATACCATTACACAGTGATGCCTTTCGGACTCATAAATGCTGGAGCAACATACCAAAGAATGGTCAACAAAATCTTCGGGGACATGATAGGAAAGACAATGGAGGCATATGTGGACGACATGATCGTCAAATCCAAAGAGAAGAAAGACCATGTGGAGAACCTTCGCTCAACGTTTGAGAGAATGATGCAATACTAAGTCCGCCTAAATCCGAAAAAATGTGCATTTGGGGTACAATCAGGGAAATTTTTAGGATTCATGGTAAGCCAGCGAGGCATAGAGGTGAACCCCGAAAAACTACAGGCAATTGAAGAAATGCAGTCACCTACGAAGCACAAAGAGGTTCAACGACTGAACGGGAGGTTGGCAGCTCTTAACAGATTCCTATCCAAAATAGGAGACAAGGCATTACCCTTCTTTGAGGTACTAAGGGCAAACAAGAAATTCGAATGGACACCAAGATGTGAGGAAGCCTTCTAGCAACTCAAACAACACCTAAAGACACTACCACCCCTAGCAAAGCCTACACCAGGGGAGCCCCTCTACCTCTATATCTCCGTGAGCAACGTGGCAGTAAGCTCAGTGCTAATTAAAGAAGAAAACGCTGCACAATTGCCGGTTTACTTCGTAAGCAAAACATTGGCAAAGTATGAGATCAACTACTTGCCAATAGAAAAGTACCTCTATGCACTGATTATATCAGCAAGAAAGTTGAGACCGTATTTTCATGGGCATGAAGTAACAGTCCTCACAGACCAACCATTGAAACACCTCCTCCAAAGACCAGACACATCGGGAAGACTGACCAAATGGGCAATCGAGCTAAGTGAGTTTCGTATTCATTTTGCCCCAAGAACAGCCATAAAGGGGCAGGCTCTAGCAGATTTTATTGCCGAATTCACTGGAATTAATCCAGACGAAGACTTGGGAGAAGTCAAAACTACAAGCGAGGCAAGTAGTAGTCAGGAGAAACAACCAGAAGAATTATGGGAGATGCATACTGATGGGTCATCCAACGGAGGAGGTTCAGGTGCAGGCCTCCTACTATACCTACCAAATAGCGATACACCTCTGCGCTATGCCATGGCACTCACCTTTAAGGCAACGAACAACGAGGCTGAATACGAAGCACTGATAATAGGCCTGAGAATAGCCAAAGGAGTAGGGGCAAAGCATCTAAGAGTTAAGTGCGATTCTCAACTAGTTGTCAATCAAGTGAAAGGAATCTACACTGCAAAGTCCGAAAACATGCAGAAGTACTTGCAGCAAGCCAGGGACTTAGTAAAGAGCTTTCAAAGCTTCGACATTGAGTCAGTCCCAAGAGAACAAAACCAAGAGGCAGACGCCTTAAGTAAACTAGCCCTAGGGGTAGAAGCAGGCAAAGAAGTTCACTTTGTAGAGCAAAGGATACAATCAGTGATAGAACAAATGGAAGTTCTAGTAATAGATGAAGCAGAGGCCTGGATGACCCCAATGCGTCAATACATCATGGAAGGAAAACTCCCAAAGGATAAGGTAGAGGCCGTCAAGATTGAAAGGATGGCTAGAAATTATGCGGTGATGGATAATGAACTCTACAAGAAAGGGTACTCCACACCCTTCCTCAAATGCATAACATACCCGGAAACAGAGAGAGTACTTGCAGAACTCCATGAAGGAGATGCGGGGTGCCATGAAGGAGCACGATCAATAATCCGGAAAGTCTACAACCTGGGATATTATTGGCCATCAATGAGCAAAGAAGCAGCAGACTTGGTGCAAAAATGTGATCACTGCCAAAGATACTCCAGAAATATAACAGCCCCAGCAGCAAAGCTAAGCTCCATCTCGGGAGCCTGGCCATTTGCGCAGTGGGGGATTGATCTGATAGGCCCCCTACCAAAAACAAAAGGCCAGAAGACTTGCATAATAGTAGCAATAGATTACTTCTCCAAGTGGATAGAAGCAAAGGCAATGGGAAAGACAACAGACGACCAAGTCGTCAATTTCATCCAATCTCACATCGTCTCGAGGTACGGGGTGCCAAAAGCAATAATAAGTGACAATGGCCCACAATCAAGAGCAAGAAACTGCAGTGGTATTGCGAAAGGCTGAATATAGAGAACCGCTTCGCATCAGTAAAGCACCCTCAGACAAACGGGCAAGTAGAGTCGGCAAACAAAATAGTGCTAGATGGCCTAAAGAAACGACTCCATGCTACCAAGGGAAGTTGGGTAGATGAGCTGGAAAATGTTCTATGGGCAGTGCGGACAACACCAAAGATAGCCACAGGAGAAACACCATTTGGCCTAGTATACGGAACCGAAGCGGTGGCGCCAGCAGAAATGGCGGTATCATCCCTAAGAACCACGTACTTCGAAGAACATGAGAACAACAAAGCAAGGCTCTTAGACTTAGACCTGGTGGAGGATAAAAGGTGGAATTCAGAAGAAGCACAGACTCGAATGCGCTTAGTATCCGCAAGATATTACAACCGCCAAGTCAAGGAAAGACAATTCCACATAGGAGAACTAGTGCTCAGGAAGAACGAATTCTCACATTTAGACCAAGTCAGAAAATTATCTCCAAAGTGGGAAGGGCCATATAAGATAGCGTCGGTTCCATACGCAAATGCTTACCGCCTCGAGGATGGGGATGGGTATATCTCCACAAACACCTTCAGTGGGGAACACCTAAAGAAGTACTACGTCTAAGAAGAAAGCACAAGCAAAAGACCATATCCTTGAAGTTATTTCAAGTCATTATATATAATTGTTTAAGTTTTTCAAAAACAACTTTTGAAAAGAAGAACTCAAGAAGTTACTCCAACTCTACACTATCCTTAATTTCCTCCAAAGGGTGTCTTGACCTCCCCAAGGCACCCTATGTGTACAAAAAACATGAATGCTCTTAAGGGAGTAGGAGTTCCTTCAAAGTATTTTTGAATGAATGCGGTGATATAATCGTTGAGTTATCCTTACACAGATATGACGTCAAGTCAACAACACCTTCAACGCCCCCAAGAGCGTATCTTGAGAGTAGTTCTACAAACTACGAACCATGTGCCCTCCGGGAGCCTATCCCGCGAACAGATTCGACGCCCCCAAGAGCGTATCTTGAGAGTAGTATTCATACTACGACCTTCGACGCCCCCAAGAGCGTATCTTGAGAGTAGTTTTTATACTACGACCTTCGACGCCTCCAAGAGCGTATCTTGAGAGTAGTTTTTATACTACGACCTTCGACGCCTCCAAGAGCGTATCTTGAGAGTAGTATTCATACTACGACCTTCGACGCCGCCAAGAGCGTATCTTGAGAGTAGTTTCTATACTACGACCTTCGACGCACCAAGAGCGTATCTTGAGAGTGGTTTCCAAAAACTACGAACTTCGACGCCCCCAGGAGCGTATCTTGAGGTAGATTTGCAACCTACCAGATTCGACGCCCCCAAGAGCGTATCTTGAGGTAGATTTCAAACTACCAGTTTCGACGCCCACCAAGAGCGTATCTTTGGTCTAACCTGTGCCCTCCGGGAGCATATCCTGTGAAACGTTAAGTGCCCTCCGAGAGCCAGTCTCGTGAACAGATTTCGACGCCCACCGGGAGCGTATCTTTGGTCTAACCTGTGCCCTCCGGGAGCCTATTCTGTGAAACGTTAAGTGCCCTCCGAGAGCCAGTCTCGTGAACAGATTTCGACGCCCACCAGGAGCGTATCTTTGGTCTAACCTGTGCCCTCCGGGAGCCTATCCTATGAAACTTTAAGTGCCCTCCGAGAGCCTGTCTCGTGAACAGATTTCGACGCCCACCAGGAGCGTATCTTTGGTCTAACCTATGCCCTCCGGGAGCCTATCCTGTGAAACGTTAAGTGCCCTCCGAGAGCCTGTCTCGTGAGCAGATTCGACGCCCACCAAGAGCGTATCTTTGGTCTAGCAATACCATACATACCATTCAAAGGGTATCAGAAGAGAGCATTACACCACACTAAGAAGAACCCCATGAGAAAGTAATTTCAAAGTAAAGTGATATGAAGAACATATAATGTTTTTTCTTGATAAGGTAGCAGGTATGGCATGAAGGAAAACACAAAAGAAGGATAAGTACAG
The DNA here is from genome assembly GCA_036873135.1 of Clarkia xantiana subsp. parviflora. Taxonomy (NCBI): domain Eukaryota; kingdom Viridiplantae; phylum Streptophyta; class Magnoliopsida; order Myrtales; family Onagraceae; genus Clarkia; species Clarkia xantiana. The sequence goes on from JAPTYO010000001.1 coordinate 20,078,687, forward strand.
GAAACACACCAAGGGAAGGGTCCATAACCAAAGAACTACACACTAAGGCATAGGGAGTTATCATGAGAAGAGAGATAATCACCCTGCCATGTATACCATGAGTAAAGACAAGTGTATCAAACAAAGATGGCAAAACTAGGAAAGGTGGAGTTTCAAACTCTAAAGACAACCGCAACCCACAAACAAAAGCAGTAGTAAGAAGACACCACAAGAAGAACCTCAAGTCACAAACTCGCGAGACCACCACAAGAGATAGGTGTACTACTTCCTCATCTTCGCAATATGCCTAACAGCGAAGTCAGACAAATCACCAAGATGAGAAAAAGGAAAGTCAGGAGCAATCATGTACATACGCTCAAGAATCACCTTTAAAGAAATACGCTTAGCCACAGAGCAGCGAACATCGATAGAAGCCTGATAAGAGGAAGAAGCCTTATACTCAGCGATAACACACCCTTTCGATTCCACACGAAACATCTCCTCAAGGGACACCAACTCAGCAGCCCGAAGTACTTCATCGCGATAAGACTTTTGTCTTAAGGTTTCAATCTCTTCTTTAAGAAAGGCAATACGACTCTCCAAATCTTGGCACTGCAAATCTGTGATACGACTATGCTCCAAACAACTAACAAGCTTGGAGTTAAGGGAGACACAAGTGTCCTCGTGCACCTTCTTCTCCTCGGCAAGATCAATAACAAGGGTGGACAAATTAACAAGGTCGGCAATACCCTACGACAAAAACAAAGGATGAGACAGATAACGCACGAAAGAGAAATGTCCTAAAGGATAACACGACTAAGAAAAGTTACAGAAGCATAGCGAGCCAACACATCACGAGCCAATTCATAAGTAGCCTCCGACCCTTTAGAAGGGGACACACGATCAACAGGAGGAACAGCAGACTGCAGAACACGAACTCCAACCTCAGGAGTTTGCAAAGAAGATTGGTTGTCAAAACGAGCACCACGCCCATAATAAGGCGCCCATTCAGACCCAACAATTCCATCAACAGGAGGACGAGACAACTCCTTCCGACTCAAGCGCGGAAGACGAAGTCTACCTACAACAAGGTATGGAGTAAACACCAATATACACTAAGGAAACTCAGACATTCGAGGACTTACCAAACAAAGAAGAAGGGAAAGATGGCTCCCGGACCCTCGATTGGGGGGCATCAATATAGAAAGAAGATGGCATCCTAACATCACCACCACCCTTACCTCCAATTAGAGGACACCTCCCCGCACCATAAAAAACCGATCTTTTTGCAATCGAAGGTCCGGTCCCAGAGTTAACTACTCCCACCCGTACTGGCCTCTTACTCCTCATCAATCACCGGGGAGTTCTGCTGATCGAAAAAACACAAGTTCAGCCCAAGGAAAACAGAAAGCGGACAGTGGACATAAGATATAAACTCATTTTCCTAAAACGACGAATACAAAGCCAAAAGGTAAGAATAGAAAGACGACAAGGAAGACCCCACAGGCCAACAAGCAGAGGCCGGGGGCAAGGGGAGATAGTTATAACCCCCACCATAGAGAGACCCCACTGACCAACAAGCAGAGGCAGAGGGCAAAGGGAGATAATCATAATCTCAGTATAGAAAACCCCACACGCCAGCAAGCGGAAACACGGGGGCAGAAAGATGAAAAAAGGATGAACCAAACAGGACTATATCGCCACGAAGATCCGCAAATCAAAGATGAGACAAGTAAAGAAACAATCGATAAGTAGAGAAACTATCGAGGGAGAGGCGGGATTACATCTCCCGAAAGCAATGCTTACACAAAAGAAAAGACACGTACCTCAATGCGACACGCGTCCCAAGAAGCAAGGCCGACCAGGAATCCCACCGTCATAAAGAAAAGAAGAGAAAAGGACAACGAGAATGAGGTAATCACTTACCCTTTTATAGTACAAAAGATTAGGGTTTTTTCCAAAGCCGCCAAATCGACACCGTTGATTTTTAGAAAGGAAAAATTCAAGTGTCAGATTTAAAAAACTGATACCCCTAGTTCCCATTAACCGTGGTTAAACTCACACCTACCAGAGTTAATATTCTATGGGTATATTTTTTAAGCATCCCATACTTAGAAAAACTTTAGACCAAAACTAAAATTTTTCTCCACTTAGACAAATCCCGGCATGAAATTAAAGTATGAGTCACTTATTTGTATTCGTATTGCATCCCTATGCGAGCGTGTATTTTTCGAATATACGTCCGTAGCAAGGAAAGATTTATTATTCCCACCTCAGACGGACGCGTACTTAGGCACGTGTCCGTACTGTTCTGACATTTACAATTCCTCTATCTTATAAGGCAGGGGACAGAGTCAGAGGCACATATCCATGGGTAAGTAAGCATTCAGACAAGAAGGTAAAATCCCGGTTTCAAATTGCGCGTGTCATACCATCCTAAAATAGAGTCAATCAAGGGTCAGGCCATTGGTTGACTCGGGGGCATGTGATGGATATACGCCCAATTTGAATCCGTTGACTTCCGAATCGTCTTATTTTTATCATCCCGTTAATAATTGTAAATCGAAACTTCAACCCGAACACTTCGCGAGAACACCAACGGCCCGGACGAGGCCGAAGCGCTCGTCCGGCCGAGTCAAACTCACCTAGGTGAGGTTGGGTGGCCACACCCGACCTCCCCTAGGGGAGATCGGGTCAGCCGACCCGATCTCTCCTAGGGGAGATCGGGTCCACCAACCCGATCTCCCCTAGGAGAGATCGGGTCGGCCAACCCGATCTCCCCTAGGGGGGATAGGGTTGGCCAACCCTATCCCCCCTAGGAGGGGTTGGGTGGCCTCACCCAACCCCTACCCTTGGGGGTCGGATTTCCCTTCCCCCCAAGGGCCCCGACACCATTCTCGGACTCCCATACTCGGTTTATTCCGCCAACCTTCTCCGTATCCTAAGGTCTTAATTATGTGTTTAAAGGTTAATTAACTGCGTTTAAAGGTTAACGATGTCATTAAGCCACCTTAATGACACCGTTGCCTATAAATACCCCGCCTCCACTATTCATTCGGATATCTTGGCAAGTTGGATAATTTTGCTCTGACATCTCTCTAGCTTTATCTCTCTAAAACCGTACTGACTTAGGCATCGGAGAGGGTTCATCAGGCACCCCCCCCTCTGTGCCTGGTATTGCCCCTTCTGCAGGGCGAAGGAGAAGAGAAGCTAAGGACGGAAGGACACGAATTAGGACAGCACAACCCGAGAGCATCAGATCCGCGACATCTCCAGTGAGGAACGAGACTTGAGTCGACCGCCCGTTGACCCTAGACTCGGAACCTAACAGCAACGTGTCATGATTATAACATGATCATTTGGTTTGGCTGCCCCGACTATCCGAGCTTCGTAAATCCAAGGGACTTTCTTCTTGCTTTCATATTGGAAAGGAGCCGGGCCTTGCATCATTAGTGGCAACCTGGCTGGCTGTCCAGGCACATAATCAAGTACGAACGGCGTGATTACTGCAATAGCAATATCTTCTGACGACTCCTCTTCAAGACAGATCATGTTGATGGATGATAATGATGAACCAACATTGTGTTGCGACAACGATTTTATCTTGACATTAGGAGAAGGGATCGGGTTGAGAATAAGGAGTTTGTTGTCAATGAGGTCTTGAATCTTGTGCCTCACACGGGTGCATTTCTCTATCGAGTGTCAAGCTATCCCCATGTGGAACTCGTACCTCGAGTTTGGATCGTCATTGGGTACTTTTGAATCTGGCCTCATGAACTCGGGGCCGATGAGGTTTTGTTCCAACATCTTCTGGTACACTTCAGCCATGAAGGAGGGTTGTGGAGCCGGGGGTACTTGAGTCACTGGCTGAGCCGTGGGGGTTGCCAACTGCATTGGGTAGACTACGCCTACGGTTGCATCTTTTGGGAGTAGCTTTTTGGCGCCACTTTTCTTCAGACCGTCTCCCTGGTAGCCTTTGAGAGGATCTTCAATCTTCCCCATTCGGATTACTTGCTCGATCATCTCTCCGGATTTCACTAGGTCGGCAAAATTTGCAGAAACATGTCCCAATAAATGGGAGTAGTATGCTCCCTTTAGAGTTCTAATGAACATCGATACGGCTTCTGTGTCTTCAAGAGGTGGCCGGACTCCGGCGGCCTTCTCCCTCCATGCATGCATGTAGCTTCTGAAGGATTTTCCGGCGGTCATCCTCATGTCATGGAGGTCCATGCGGGTTGGAACCGTGTCTAGATTAAACTTGTATTGGCGAACAAAAGCATTGGCCATTTCCTCCCATGTTGAGATATCACCGGCCTTCAGGCTGACGAACCAAACCAAAGCTGCTCTTTTCAAGCTTTCCTAGAACGTCTTGATCAAGAACTTCTCGTACTGCTGATAAGGGGCCATCTTTGCAAGGTAAATCCTCAAGTGGACAATGGGATTTCCGGTGCCATCATACTTCTCGAAATCAGGGACTTTGAACTTCTCTGGTCTCGACATGTCAGGGAAAAGGCATAGGTCAGAGTAACCAATGCCCCCGTACTGCTCAAGTCCGGACATAGCCTTCATCTTTTCTTCCATTTTCTTCAAGCGGCGATCCTGCTCGGATTCGACAACCGATGATGATGCATTCGTGCCAGTTGCACCCCCCTAGTTTATGTGCCCATGCACTTATGTCGGATTCGGAAGGACATACGGCTTTGATGTGGATTGATCAGGAATGACCAAAACAGGGGGTTGGTCACGAGGAAGTCTACCGTAGCATCGGGAAGCACGGCGGCAGCTGGCTTTACCGGTGTCTTTGATGAGGTTGGACTCGTTATTTCTGTTAGCAAGGCCGGGTTCGGGGCGCGGTGAGCTGACTGAGCTTCAAGCAGTGCCATGATGCATTCCATGCTAAATGACATGGCGGCCATATCCTGATGCATCTTCGCATTGACTGCCTCGATCTCGGCCATTCGCTTGTCGTGTTGCTCGATCTTCTCAGTGTTCTCCATATTGGTTGTTAATCTCGTGATTGCCAGTATTAGCTAAATTTTCCTGCATTGGGAAAATAAACGATTCAAAATGTGGACACAAAATACCATGCATGATTTTTTTTTAAAATCAATGTGCCATTCATATCTACATTTTATTCATGAATGAGATAGTTTTACAAATAAGACTTAAACTCTAAAACGCTTTACACGACTGCGCATCTCGCCGAGTGCGTCGAGTGCTTGTTCTTTAGTCCTAACGAATGCAATAGACAAATGTTTTGAAAAAAGTTTCAGTCTTCTTGCTCTTCGTTTGAACTTTTCAAGATCAGCACTTAACCGCGTCTGCTGTCTCTCCTTCACTTTAATAGCCCACTGCTGGTGCATGACGGTGGCTCGCGCTTCAGAAAATTCTCCTTTTAGTCGCCTGATTTCTTCTTTGGATCGTGCGCAATCTTGGGCCCAGGTGGCACATTGGATTTCGACTCGGGCAGCTAGCGTGTCGTAAACGTCTTCATGGGAAGGTGGCGCGTCTTGCGGCTTTTGTCCGATAATCTCTGCGGGGTCAATAATTGGATCTTCAAAGTTAGTATGAAACCGGTAGATGTACTCCTTAGCGGCGCGATACATCCACTCTTCTTCTTTGATATCCCTGGGCGATTGGATTTTCTCCTCAATTCGACTTTCCCAAATTGCATGTATTCTTTGAGCGGCATGTTTGAGCACAGCTTGAGTAACTTTATTGTCATCCCAGTCGAATATCAGGAGAGGTTCTTTTGTGCTAGCTGGTATGCCTTGAAGGCCTCCGAGTTGTCGAACGACTCGGGCAGGGAAGGTGACTGACGAGCTTAAGTGACTAATAAGAGGAACACCGTTGAAATCTTTACACCTTAAAAATACAGGCTTTAGTGAAAACCATCGAGCTACCCATAAAATATCTTTAGGTAAAAGTTTTGAAAAATATTTTTTCCATTCACGGGTGCTCCATCCTTTGTTCACATGATGAGTATAATCTACCATTCTTGATATAATTTGTTTTCCAATAAGAAAATGAGCTTTGGGGAAACCGGCGCCGAACTCTTTTAAGTGACTTAAAAACATATTTTCAATAATGCTGGACTTGCTCTTAATCCTCATCTCCCTTTAGCTTTTATGCAGTTTAGAGACGTGATTGTTTCAGCAAGCAACGCCACTACAAAACTTCTGCCTTTGACCACCTGAATGACGATGTCGGCTAATGCCTCGTCTGTGTGGCTTTGGGAGTGGGGGAACAAGAGAGTTCCAAAAAAAAATAGGAGATAGGCGTGAGTTGCTCCTCGGATCATTCGATTATCTTTCATTCTAAAACCAACCCAACTTATCAAGCGATTGATAGATAAAACCTGATGTGTGGCCACCATAAGCTCGTCAGCCATCTTTCCTTTGTTGGCCTGTAAGAGTTTAGAAAGACTCTGTTTCTCGGACGCTTCGAATCTTGGTAAGACGATCCCCTTATTCCATCCCGGGCCTTGTATCAGCTGGCGATACTCTTCGAGGGTAGGGGTGAACTCTGTGCTGTTGATGACGAACACTGCTTTCTCCGAGTCCCAATGGTCGGCTAAAGCTTCTAGCAAGTGCCACTCTATCTTGTAATCAACAAGACGTTGAACTCCTCCGATGAGTTGGATGGAATAATCCTGCTCCGCCATCGGCATGGCGTTCCAAAGGCGGTTGATGTCGTCCCTTGGAGCTGGAATGATTGTAATGCGAGAACACTTGAGCAGTCTTTCCATCCTTACTAAAATGAAGTGTAAAGCGTTTTAGAGTGATGAAGTGAATGACACATATTTTTTTTTAAATGATGTGTAATGCATGCTTAAAAAGTAAATTTCCACTAATGTGCAGTTCACGATTACATACATGGTGCAATTACATTAGACCCAAATCCTATACAAGATAAATTCTAGGGGTCGAAAAAAAGAATGCACGCAAACATGTAAAATAACGCCGGTTTGAAAGCTTAGAGGTGTGTCTGGCTTTGTTCTAAAAGGTGGGTTCCACTGATAGGCTTCTGACACGGTGGTTTCCTCACCCCCATCATAGGGATCATGGGACCTTCACGAGCGGTGGAGTTGTTCTGAATCGTCCGCGCGGTCGTATCCTTACTAACTCTCCGGGGTTCCAAGTTGTCTTGGGATTTAGGCGTTTGGACATTATGTTTAAAGTGAGTGTGTGTGGTTTCAAACAACACCATAAAAAAACTTGTTAGGAAAATAAAAAGCAAAAAAAACTTTGTACCCATAAAAAAAATCATGGTTAGAATAACGACGAAAAATATGTTTAAATTAAAAACATGGCAAATAAGTAAACACGACAAGCCCCGAACCCTCTTTGAAAAAAATTTCGTCCCCATCAGAGTCGCCAAATTGTCAGACCTAAATCCAACCTAAGGCGATTGAGTGTTTTGAAAAACATGGAATTTTTTTAAGAGTCGCCACTAGCTAATTACGGCTAACTAGAAACCTAAATTACCTATGTAGATAACGAATTAACACCTAAGTAAATTAATTGGTCTGCGATCAAAGATTTGAGTTCGGAGAATCTGTTACGAATTAAAAAAATATTTTTTCTAATCACGCCATTTCGGTACACAATTAACCTATTTGCCAATTTTAAGATTTAAATATGCGTTACGTCGAATTAGTCTAAAGATATAAAAAAACTAAACTAATTCTCATACGAAAACTATTATTAACGACAAATCTAAGCCTAAAAAATAACTATTACACATCTTAAACTCCTAATTGAGATAAAATCTAATAAAACCAAGCATGCTCAAAATCATGATATAAGTTAATAATTATATGTCCTACACATATATACATACAATAAAACATGTAATTTAATTAATATACATTTATTATCTAATTAACATGATTTAATAATAAATATAAATAACAGAAAATAAATACAAATTAAACAAATAATATATATAAAAAAAAAACTACCTGCGCAGCACAGCAGCGGGATGAAGATGAAGACTCACCTGAGTGGAAACAGTAGTCACCGGAGCAGACAGCAAGCGAGGACCAAGGCGTAGCAGCGAGGCCCCGGCACTGGAGCGGACAGCAGGCGAAGACCGGAGCAGGGCAGGCGAAGACCGAAGCAGGGCAGGCGAAGGTGGCGGTGCGACCTCCGGCGTCCTCCAGCGACGAGCAGGTGAGGACCAAGTCGAAGCAGCAAGGCCACATCGGGATAACTCCGGCGAACTGGGACTCCGGGATGGCAAGAGGCGGGTGGTCCAATGGAAGAAGCAGCTGGAGGGGTAGCGTGGCGCCGATGGTTCTCCGGCGACCTCTGGTGGCTGCACAGGAAATCAAGAGGAAGAAGACACTGATAGCACGGATTTCTATAAAAAAAAAATAATATTTTATTATCTTGGCTGCTGTGTGTAATTTTTACATAGTACCCAGGACCCTTCTATAACTAGTCTATACCCTAGTATTAGGAAAAAAATATATTTTCTCCAATATACACAATAAATTCCGAAAATTACATATATATATTTATGAACATTGTCATTAATATATATTATATATTTTCTGAATTTTACATAATATTTAATGCATATATATTATGCTAATTTGAGTTATGCCTATTTTTAGCAACCATGTGACCTTCTATATCCAGATACTTCCTTTTTAAAAGCGTTACACATAACATTTTTAACGTGTTATATACATGTCGCGCGTACCAAAATTACGTGTTTAGAGGAAGAAACAAAAACACACAACCTCTCAAACTTATGGCACCAAAAACCTACAAAACTAAACATATGCCACCAAAAGTCTACACTGGTCAAACATGTGGCACCAAAAGTACACTTAACCCTTTTTTTAATACAAGTAGGTGCATTTCTCGCGCATCGCGCGTGGTGACTTACCAAATATTTATAATTAACAAACTAATATTTGATGAAATTTATACAGACTATTTATAATATGTTTAAACACTATTTTTAAATAGAATATCAATCTAAAATTTGAAAAAGTAAAAGAAAGACTGAAAATTTTGAACAATAAAATACCGTTGCGCAAGTTCAACAGATATGGCTTCGATGACTACCGGCAATATCTCGTCTGAGATTGAGATGACTCTGCCACTAAGACTGTCAGCCGTCCATATCGTCTGGTATCTTTGTTCGCCGGCTCCGCGTCAAGCGTCTGTTAAAAATCTGCGAAATTTTAATTTCGATTAATTAAATACATTGAATCTTGAACGATCCGAAATTTTAATTACGATTAATTGCATACATTGAATCTTGAACGGTTCGAAATCAGGGAAATTTTAAATGTGATTAATTGCATAAATTGAATCTTGAACTGTCCGAAATTTTAATTGCGATTAATTGCATACATTGAATCTTAAACGGTCTGAAATCAGCGAAATTTTAATTGCTATTAATTGCAACTTAAAAACTCTCAGCTCCCTAGTGCAATCAATTTTATGGAGTTAATGACTACAAAACCCTTAGCTCAATTTTCATAAATGCATCGATTAACGTAAAAAAATCTTTAGCTCCACATTCACTCTGTTATTACCTTTCATTCGGAATTCATAATATACTAAAAAATTTATTCCGCTGTCTTCGGAATTGAAGACCTGCAGAAAATAGGTTATGACTTCTTCGATGAATTAGTATTTTTTTGGTGCGACATGAATATCAGTTCTTTTAATTATTAATTATAGTAGGTGCATTTCCTGCGCATCGCGCGGGTGACTTACCAAATAAATAATTAACAAACTAATATTCGATGAAATTTATACTGACTATTTGTAGTATGTTGAAACACTACTTTTAAATAAAATATCAGTCTAAAATTTGAAAAAGTAAACGAAAGACTGAAAATTTTGAACCATAAAATATCATTGCGCAAATTCGCAAATAAATTTTAGATGTTCGTACCGCATGCTAACTTTGGTCGTCGGATCTGTGTCAAGTGTCTATTTTTCAACAGATATGGCATCGATGACCATCGGTGATATCTCATCGGAGATAGAGATGGTTCTGCCACTAAGACTGTCAGTCGCCCGTAGCGCCTGGTATCTTCACTCGCCGACTCCGCGTCAAGCGTCTGTTCAAAATCAACAAAATTTCAATCTCGATTAATTACATACATTGAATCTTGAACAGTCCAAAATTATAATTGCGATTAATTGCATACATTGAATATTGAACGGTTCGAAATCATGGAAATTTTAATTGGGATTAATTGCATACATTGAATCTTGAACGGTCCGAACTTTTAATTGCGATAAATTGTATACATTGAATCTTGAACGGTTCGAAATCAGCTAAATTTTAATTGTGATTAATTGCAACTTAAAAACCCTCAGCTCCCTAGTGCAATCAATGATATGGAGTTAATGACTACTAAACCCTTAGCTCAATTATCATAAATGCATCGATTAATGTAAAAAACAAAATTGTCAGCTCCACATTCACTCTGTTATTATCTTTCATTCAGAATTTATAATATATATAGATTTTAATTTCGATTAATTACATACATTGAATCTTGAATGGTCCGAAATTTTAATTGCGATTAATTGCGTACATTGAATCTTGAACGGTTCGAAATCAAAGAAATTTTAATTGCGTAATTGCATACATTGAATATTGAACGGTCCGAAATTTTAATTGCGATTAATTGCATACATTGAATCTTGAACGGTCTGAAATCAGCGAAATTTTAATTGCTATTAATTGCAATTTAAAAACACTCAGCTCCCTAGTGCAATCAATGCTTTGGAGTTAATGACTACAAAACTCTTAGCTCAATTATCATAAATGTATCGATTAATGTAAAAAACAAAATCCTCAGCTCCACATTCACTCTGTTATTATCTTTCATTCAGAATTTATAATATATATAGATTTTAATTTCGATTAATTACATACATTGAATCTTGAATGGTCCGAAATTTTAATTGCGATTAATTGCATACATTGAATCTTGAACGGTTCGAAATCAAGGAAATTTTAATTGCGATTAATTGCATACATTGAATCTTGAACGGTCCGAAATTTTAATTGCGATTAATTGCATACATTGAATCTTGAACAGTCCGAAATCAGCGAAATTTTAATTGCTATTAATTGCAAATTAAAAACCCTCAGCTCCCTATTGCAATAAATTTTATGGAGTTAATGACTACAAAACCCTTAACTCAATTTTCATAAATGCATCGATTAACGTAAAAAAATCCTTAGCTCCACATTCACTCTGTTATTATCTTTCATTTAGAATTTATAATATGCTAAAATATTTCTTCCGCTGTCTTCGGAATTGAAGACCTGTAGGAAATAGGTTATGACTTTTTCGATGAATGAGTATTTTTTTTGTGCGAGATGAATATCAGTTCTTTTAATTATTAATTATAGTAGGTGCATTTCCTGCGCATCCCGCGAGTGACTTACTAAATATGTATAATTAACAAACTAATATTCGATGAAATTTATACTGACTATTTGTAGTATGTTGAAACACTACTTTCAAATAAAATATCAGTCTAAAATTTGAAAAAGTAAACGAAAGACTGAAAATTTTGAACCATAAAATATCATTGCGCAAATTCACAAATAAATTTTAGATGTCTGTACCACATGCTACCTTTGGTCGTCAGATCTGTGTCAAGCGTCTGTTTTTCAACAGATATGGCTTCGATGACCATCGGTGATATCTCATCGGAGATAGAGATGGTTCTGCCACTAAGACTGTCAGCCGTCCGTAGTGCCTGGTATCTTCGTTCGCCGGCTCCGCGTCAAGCGTCTGTTCAAAATCAACGAAATTTTAATTTCGATTAATTACATACATAGAATCTTTAACGATCCAAAATTTTAATTGGGATTAATTGCATACATTGAATATTGAATGGTTCGAAATCAGGGAAATTTTAATTGGAATTAATTGCATACACTGAATCTTGAACGGTCCCAAATTTTAATTGCGATAAATTGTATACACTGAATCTCGAACGGTTCGAAATCAGCGAAATTTTAATTGCGATTAATTGCAACTTAAAAACCCTCAGCTCCCTAGTGCAATCAATACTATGGAGTTAATGACTACAAAACCCTTAGCTCAATTATCATAAATGCATCGATTAATGTAAAAAAGCAAAATTCTTAGCTCCACATTCACTCTGTTATTATATTTAATTCAGAATTTATAATATATATATATATATATATATTGCTTTGTTAATTATTTTTTTATACAAATTGCTAGATAATATAAAACTCCAACTAATTAGCTCGGGCACATGTTCGCATGAATCCATCCCAAACATATTCACATGAACTTATCTACTATATTATATTAATTCGGTATCGGAAGCCCTCTGGTCGACACGTGGACAGTCCACGCAGTGACCATTTCCTAATTTAATTGGAATTAATAGGGGTTCTCTAAATTTAGATACATAATATTGATTGGCGAAAAATTAAGAAATTTTTTTTATTTCCTGTTTTAGTTTCTACGCAATTTAAAGAAACATATTAATTAAAAGTTTCCTTTTAAATTCATTATCTATACAGTTTGGTTCCGGAAGACCGTAGACCGCCACGTAAGCATAATAGTAAATAATATGCTAGGTTATATAAAGAAATCTAATAATAGATAATAAAAAAAATACGTTATAGTCATATATAGTAATCACGGCTGTGGCCAAAAAAATCACTGCTAAACCACCTAAAACCTATATTGTATTAAGAAATTATAATAGATAATAATAATAATAATGTAAATATAATGATCTGTTTTGTTTATATATTTTGACTTCAAAACTTTATAGGCCGCCATATAAAAATTTATTATTTATATATTTTGACCTTAAAATTTTATAGACCGCCACATAAGTAAAATAAAAAGTAATATGTGATGTTATGTTATGTTATATAAAGAAATATAACAAAAAAATAATAAAAATATTACGTTATAATCATTCATACATATAGTAATAGTAATCATGGCTGTGGAAAAAAAAAAAATCACGCCTAAATCACTTAAACCTATATTATATTAATAAATTATTTATATATAATAATAATAATACAAATATAATGGTCCGTTTTGGACAAAAAATAAAATAAGAATATATATTAGTCATCTAGGCCATGCTATATTTAGTTACCAAAAAAAAAAAACTATGCTATATTTAATTCATCTACAACTACATTAATAACAACGTAGATATTCCTATTTTAAATAAAATAATATACAAATATAATATAATACAACTTTACTATGTAAATAAATATTGCAAATCACGTTTGACAAGATTGGGTATATAATCTTGCAATTTTCCAACTATATATATATAATATAATATTATCTCATCACCAGTAGTTTTGCACTCCTCATATATTTCTGCCGTTGAGAGAAAGCCTTCGTCGGAATTTTTTATTTGTGAAGATGGGTTGTACTTCTACTACGACTATATATCTTAAGAGAACGGTAAATACTTCACCAACTTCTATTGACTAATTAAGTATGTAGCTGTAATTGGATTCCTATTATACTTTTTACTGAAGTGTTAGATTAATAACTGATTTTATGTAGTTTAAGCCATCTAATGTGGTTAAGACAGCCTACAGATTGAGCCACACACTCATTCATATCACGAGGACGTGGAGGACGAAGTCATAAAAACACCATAAATTACTATTAATATTGCGACCGAGGTGAATAAACCAAGCATATTATTTAACCTTACATTATTGGTTGAGTGATTTAGCTAACTTTGAAGTTTTTGTTATTAGCTATTGTTTTGATATTTGTATTGTACATATTTGTGACTTATTTATCATATTAACTGCATTTTAGTTTTTCACTTTTTCATGACATAGTTCAAGGAGGCATAGCGGCAACTCATCGGTGCAACAATTCAACAGCTTACGTTGATAAAGCAGTCAAGTCAGATGTAGATGGTTTATGTGCCAAATGTTACATACTCAGAAAGTAACATTTACGAGCAACTCTTATCTTACATGTTGTCTTTCTTTCGTTGGAGTTAATATTTCCACTGACATTTGGTTTCACTTTTAAAGTAAATATTTAAGTAATGCCTTAATTCTAAATATTCCATAGCTCACATATTCTTTCATGTAATATTGAGGAAATTTCACATGTGCAGTTGTCATTGATATTATAAGGAAAACAACAATTTATTCAAGCAAAAAAATAAATTATTATGATAGTTAGGATTGTACCTCTTAAAAATGCAATAAATAATGGATCAAAATCATATTAATTTGTTCAAGCATCTGCAGAATCATATTGCGATGCTTTTGTGCACGTGCTCCAGAACAATCATCACCAAGGTAGGTCGGAGAAACTTGCGAGAGATGTGTGGGGGTTCTTCATGTTGGTCCACCATTAAATTTTTGAGGCGGTGATAGAGGCAATAGTTGGACGGAAACCAGGGTTTCACGAGCAGGAGCTTTTGAGGTGAAAAAGTTCTACTCAAGGGAGTGTATAGTATGAAGAATGTGTTTTATAATAACAACATATAATTATGTGAAGTGAATGTTGTTGGACGGATACTTTGACATGTGTTATGACTTCAAACCCTCCTACTTATTTGTACATACCGACTAAAAGTCGTTCATGGCTCAAGTGAAAATTTTAAATTTTAGGTTTCAGTTTTTGTTATATAGAAACATGTTTTGTTAGTGCTAGCTAAATGACATACAAATGGCAGAAAAAAAGGTATATTCTTGAAAAACATGATGAAATATAACTACATTTGCTGTTAACTTTTCTACGGTATTCTACTATAAAAAATGCATGTACAACTGAATTATTGGGCATAATGTAGATTTTAAAGTGTTTAAGAGATTTGGACACTTATATATACGCATATCACATACACGTTTTTATTTACTTATAATGTCGTTTGTTAAGAATATATATTTATTAATGCTTTTTTTTTTTTTATAAACAAGAATATATTAATGTTACAATTATGTAACTTTGTAAAACAAAGAATGATATATATTAGATAAGTATTACTCTTCATGTAATCCAAAAAATATTGAATGTATATATTTATTTAGATAATATTTTATTGTTGGCAATAAAAAATGTAGGATAAATGGTAAAAATAAAATATATAAAGACGAATAATACTCAATAATTGTATTATTACCTAAAAATATTTGTATTAATGTTATAGAATATTTGTATATATATAATTTAAAATTTAAAATAATTTTAAATGTTTTATCATATATTCGTTAATATATTCTTTTCCCGCGCGGTGCGCGGAATTAGTAGCTAGTTTATTATTATTATTAGAAAAAAAGTTAGAATTGAACATGTTAAAATCAGTTCGAAATCGGCTTAAAACGGTTTTTAAAAACAATTCCGAACCAGTTTGAACATATTCCGTACGTACATTGATCTGGTTTTAACAAGTTATTCCAGTTCCGAACCACTTTGATTGATGTCCAGCTATAATTCAAACCAACAAAGTTCACGAAACAAGTTGCTAATTAATATATTAATTTCATTAGTATATTTCATTATGTGCAATGCAATGATTCAATCGAGCTAGGCTAAATTAACTAGGCAAAAGGAGAAATAGGGAGTAGTGTTTGGTGAGCAAACCAAAATGTATAAATACTTGAACTATTTATTGGCCGTGCTCAAATGTATAAATACTATGCTGAAAAAAAAGCTCTCCTCTCAAGGCACTATTCAGAAGCTCTTTAGCTTCTGAATAGCTTTGCCTCGGCCGGAGTAAATAACTTCCTCTCTCGATCCAAAAACCGAAGGGAAGTCACTGCTCTCGCAAACTCTCTCGTCGGCCATGAGCATGGAGCAACTCTTTCTCCAGCACAAGCCTAAGCCCAAGCTAAAGCCGGAAGCCCCACCACAGCGGATGGCCTTGTTCAACCTCGCATTCATCCCACGCTTCGCTTTCGCCTCGCCAATTCGCGGAGTCCGCCCCACCCGTTCGCCCCTCATGTCCTCCCGTACACCCTCACCTCCACCACCACCACCCCCGAGACCACACAAGGACCCCTCCACCACAACCACAACAACCTCCACGAGGTCCCACACGCTGTCAATCGTGTACACGCGCCGAAACACACGACACACGTGCCTCCACACGCGCCCCACGTGCGTCCACGCGCCGTCCACCTGTCACTCACGATCTCACTGCAGTGGCGCGTGTCATCCACGCGCCGCCATGCGCGCCAACGCGCGGCCGTACGCGCTAGCACGCGTCTCCACCAGCTGCCACGGCCAACCCCTGCTGCCCCAATGCCGTGCGCCGGTCGCCTACGCCCCTCCACGCGCTGTCGTGGATGCTGTTCACCGTTTTAAGCTCAAACTCGACTACATATTGGCGGTACAGTCCACTACCCTCCCCCCATCTACCCCTTCCAGCTGAACCCATGGTTTGTCAGAATCAACGCTCCGTTCTCGGAATGAACCACTGCATGATCTTTTACCCCTCGGGGTATCCACGATACAACCTCAATCACGGTCGTATCTCATTTCCCTTCTCCCTGCGGAAAAGTAGAGCATTTTTGTAGCACCCCCGAAGTGCGCTAGTCCTTCGCGGATGTTCCACGGGCAGGGGTGCTTCGGTTGACTGATTTCATCCAGCCCCTACCACTCAGAAATCTCTGCACCGGTCATGCGGTCATCTTTGTTTGTTTATGGAGTTGTGTGTGTTTCCGATTCTATTGTGGGTCCTGTCTGGTATCGCTTGGTGTGCAGGTCTTCTGTTAGCTATGTCGCTCTTGAGGGAGATTCTTCTACCCTCCGATGGGCTTCAGGTGCTGCTGTATCAGTGGATTTCCTCCTCCTCAAGCTTCTATCCTTTGCCTGGGTTCATCTCCGTCAATAAGCCGATTTGCTTATTTAATTTCTGTTTTACTATATGTATTTTTGTTTCGCATTTTGTGTTTCTTACTTCTGTTGTTTTAGCCGCATCTGCTCTACTTGTTCGGGTATTAGACGCTAACCAATATCCCCGGAGCGATGTCAGTCTTTTGGTAGATTGTAATAGTCTTTAATTATTAATAAAATCGGCCACTTGAAGATAAAAAAAATGTATAAATACTTAAAACTATTTATTCTCTATTTTTGCCGCATTCCTTAAAAAAAAAAAAATTAATTCCTCCAACATTCAACAAAGGTCACATGCACATACAGAGTAGTATATATTTAATACCCGCCCGGCTAAAAACAATGTTGACATGCACCGAAAGAAGTGTATGGTCACGTTGATGATAGTTGGGTTGGGGGGAGCACAGTGCAATTCTCCGGCCTAAGAGGCCTATTGTATTGGGCGGCCCACGAGGTCAGTTACCTGCCTGGCCCTAATGACTTGTAATTTGCAGTTATATATCAACAGGTCGCGCCGATTCGAAACCCTAGCTCGTCACAGACGAAAATCTCAGGAGCTCCCACAGCAGAGAAGAGAGATACATACGACAATGGTAGGCACTAAGCATGGCTTGTACCACAACTAATTTCTTGTCTAACGTAGCATCAAAACAGTCCAATTGTTTTAATTTCAGAGCCGATAAATTTGAATGAATCTCTCTTCTGCTCAGATTAAGGGATTACTTTTTTTTTTTGTGGCTTCTTCGAGAATGTGCATTGACATATTTGGGGATGCATCTTTGTTTTGTAGCCTTTCAAGCGTTTCGTGGAGATCGGAAGAGTGGCTCTGGTCAATTATGGAAAAGATTATGGAAGACTCGTTGTGATCGTTGATGTTATCGATCAGAATCGGGTTAGTTCTTATATCTTTGTTTTCTTAATGCCCTTGTTTAATGCTGATTTAGGGTTTGCTGTTTACTTATGCATTTAATCTTAGAACTGAAAAAACTCATATGAGTCCCAATTATTTATTATACAATATCTATTGCCTAACATGTTATGGGATAAAATTGGAGGTTTAGTTTCTCACTTCTCAGTGTTCGACAGATAAACTAATTACTCTTAGGATCAGAAAATGATCTAATTGAGTTTACATGTAGATGTTGTAGTTACCTTTAATATGATTTTAAATAAGCGGAAGCCAGAAAGTGAAGCAGGCTGGAAATTGATTTGCTTGCTTGTTCTTGATAGGCTCTTGTGGATGCTCCTGATATGGTTAGAACCCAAATTAACTTCAAGAGGCTCTCGCTCACTGATATCAAGATTGAAATCAACAGGGTCCCAAAAAAGAGTACTTTGATCAAAGCTATGGAGGATGCCGGTGAGTTGCACATTTATGAATTTTGCCAATTTGTTGGAGTGCTGTACTTGTGCCTTGTATGGACTGATTGGTTTTGACTTATTACTCTTTATTATTGCGATGGGTAGATGTTAAGAACAAGTGGGAGAAAAGTTCATGGGGTAGGAAGCTGATTGTGCAAAAGAAAAGAGCATCCCTTAATGATTTTGATAGGTTCAAGCTTATGTTGGCTAAGATTAAGGTAATTCCTTATCCTTGCTTTTCTGTTTATTGAACCTCTTAACATTGCTAGCGCTTTTTAATTTATATATATATATATATATATATTGATCGGAACAGAGTTATTATATATATGCCAACCAATGTACCACAACAATTTTTTTTTTTTTTTTAATTTTTTATCGTGGTTTGTTCCACTTAACAACAAAATGAATGTTTGGTGTATGCAGAGGGCTGGAGCAGTCAGGCAAGAGCTGGCAACACTGAAGAAGCAGGCTGCTGCTTGAATTATCTTACATCGGGTTCATTATTCCGATTTCAAACTAGCACTTACTTTGTTCTTTTTACCCAGCTAAGCTATGAATCGATGGCCCTATGCGTTTTAGTATGTTGGATTCTTCAACAGAGGTTTACTTATAAAGAGAGACTTGTTCAATATTTTCGGTTCATGCTATTTAAGAATGGATGTAGCTTTAGTGCGACCAAGGTTGTGGTGGTGGTAATCTCTGTCATTATTAAGTCACCTAATTGGATTGTCGTTAATTAGATCTTCAATGAGTAAGTCAATTTTTGGTGGCCCAATCTAACTGAATCAGATCTAGGGGACAGTGACCAGTCGATGGATTTGTTCTGTTGACATCAGATCATTCAAGATATTGCTCAAAACTTTTGTAATTGTGATATAATGATCCATCTTGAAGAAATATAAAACAAGTGCAAGTTAGTCCAATGTGTACCCTTGGTTGATGCAACAATTTACAATTTTTCTTTTTGTCTTGTCAAATAATATTTTACTATCTACTTTCTTTTCTGAATCCTTTTTTTTTTTTTATGAAAGGATTCCTCATCCATGTCAATTGTGCAAATATGTTGATATGGATAACCGTATATATATTGATATGGATAAAATTTGTTGACGCAAACCCAGATAAAAGAAGTCAAGTCAAATACCACATTGCAATAAATAGTAATTCAACATATACTGAACTGGTTTTTTTACAAAATAATATATATATTTTTTTTGGTAACGATAGAATATATTAAAACAACAACACAACGAAGTACAACATATACTACGTGGTCAGCCGACTAGGGATACTCGGTAAAACCAATTTCCGACCACATTAATATTGGCTACCATAGTTACAGATTATGCGGAAGGGAAATAACAGAACGTTTGACATTGCAAAGTTCTTAAGACGGTAAACTAAAAAGTAACGTACGAACATCTGAGACGACTCCAAACAAAGAAGGGGAACAAACCAAAGAAGATATCAAAACACAATCTAGCACAACTGAAGAATCGGAGAGTAAGAAACGAACATTCTGATTAGACCTTTGAGCTAGAAGTAGACTCGTCCGACAGGCTAAACCTTCAACAAAAAGAGGATCGTCTCCAAAAGCCGGACACCGCAAAAACTTTAGCATTCGGGCTCAAAAGGACAACTGCTCCAAAAAACCCTCGATATCCCCCCGAACCGCACCATCCACAAGAACTGACCAACAATTGGGGGGAATCTACGACCTCCAAATAAAACTTCGAGACTCCGCAGAGGATCCGTGAGGGCTCTGGAACAAGCACACGAGTAACCAAGTTATCATTACAAAGCGAAGACATAAATAACATTACAGACAGCGCATAGGGTATTCTAGCGCGAATTTCGTTGAAGCCAGATACCCCAGATGACTAGACAGTTATAAACAAATAAATCCTGACCGGGAGAAATTGAACCTAAGGACTGCTCTAACCAACTACGGGCCGTGGTAATTGAATTCAGCTGCGACACAACCCTTAAGCTAGAAGCGAACCAAACACAACGTGCAAAAGCACAGTTCCGCATCAAGTGGTCCCAGGTTTCCTTGTCATCACCATTGAGCGGACATATTGGATCAATAAATGGAAGCCTGCGATGGAGATTATTCCTTAAAGATAAACCCCCTAAATTCCTTTCCATACGAACATTCGAACTTTTGGTAGTAGTTGAGCTGACAACAACCTAGACCAAAGGGGTGAACTAGCAATTCTATGAATGGAAGAACTTGTCGCAGACAACCCTGACTCCCTTTCTAAGAGATGTGAGTTTATAAAGTGATACCCAGATTTAACCGAGTAACAACTAGACTTTGTGTGATTCCAAAGAAATTGGTCTTGAGTGTCGAACAAAGGCAAGAACAGTTGTGAAATAGCCGTTACCAGAACACGGGGCAAGAAGATAGCCAAAGTTTCCAAATCCCAACGGCCGTCAATGATGAATGTAGAGACTTTGAGACTATGCATATTTGACGTACCAGCAACCCAGTCAGAAAGAATGGCGAAATTAGGGACCCAATGATCCGTCCAAAAGTTAATTGTATGGCCGTTACCTATCCTCCAACGCGCATCCTCTAAAAGAAAGCGTCTAAAATAGGTC
This sequence comes from Clarkia xantiana subsp. parviflora, assembly GCA_036873135.1. Lineage (NCBI taxonomy): Eukaryota > Viridiplantae > Streptophyta > Magnoliopsida > Myrtales > Onagraceae > Clarkia > Clarkia xantiana. Next base: position 20,099,517 of record JAPTYO010000001.1, read on the forward strand.
AAGTTCTCCCATGTGATAGAATGAGACGGCTTACAAGGAGCTGCCCTGACAATATTTTGGACGTATACATTTCACCCAAATAGATTCCGGACACGAGAGGAGACGAAAAGATTGTTTGAGTAGAAGGGCTAAGTTGAACACTGCCGTATCACGAAACCCTAATCCCCCCCAATTGTTTTGATTTGGTAATTTTATCCCAGGCAATCCAGCACATCCCTTTGGCACCGGGTTGTGAGCACTACCAGAATTGGCGTTGTAATCTGTCAAGCTCCCCCGATATTTGTTTGGGTAAATGAATGCATGACATTAGGTAGGTAGGAATCGAGGCCGTCGTGGTGCGAATGAGGACGTCTTTTCCTGCCGGAGAAAGAAGCATTGACATCCAACCTTGGACTCTTCTAGTAACCCGCTGAATCACCGATTGTCCCATGGAACGCTTACCCTCCACCCAATCCAAAGATAGACCCAAGTACTACTCATCCGGGCACATCTCTCGCATTCCCAAGGATTCCAAAATTCCCGTACGATTGAGTGCTAGAACATTAGGACTGAACAAAACGCCAGACTTATCAAATTTTATCAGTTGACCGGATTCTAATTGGTATTCCCAGAGGATAGAGATGAGAGATTGCAGGCTTTATCGGTAATTTCCAAGAAAAGAATACTGTCATCAGCAAAGAACAAATGATTGATCTGACCTGACAATTTACCAGGACGAATACCGGGTATATCCCCAGTAGTAGGGCTGAGCATGGGACGGATGAGCGGGCTTTTTTTAAAAAATGGCCCAAGCCCTAAAACTAGGGCCACTTAATGGCTGTCCCGAGCCCTAGCTAGTAGGAAAAGGCCCGCCCGCCACGGGCCTACAGGGACTAGGGACAAATGGGACAAACTCAAATTCCCATCCAAGTTCAAAAAAAAAAAATCATACTCAATTTACTTTAACCATAATTAAACACAGAACAACAACAAAGTTCAACACATACCACAAAGTTCACCATAATACACCAAAATCACTCAAATATTTTGTCACTTGTAAGAACACCAAGTTCAACACATAACTATGTTCTCCAAAATAGTTCACCAAAGACTCCAAAACAAAGTTTTACGAAGACTCTAACACAAAGTCACCAACAATTCTGACATAACAAGTTATAAATGCAAATCCCAAATCAAATGGAACTTCAACCCGAGCCATCACTAAGTTAACTTAGCTAACTATAGTTTATAGCTAATTAGTTAGCAAAAAGGGATGGGACGGGTCTTTTGGACTTCGTAAAAAAACCCTAGCCCTAGCCCTAGCCCTAGTTAAGAAGAAAAGTCCCGCCCATTAGGGCTTGGGCACACTTTTGGGATGGGCTTTTTGGGACGGGATAGGGCGGGACGGGCGGGATTTTGAGCCTCTCGGGATATTTGCTCACCCCTACCCAGTAGCTTGGGCCCTTGATAATTCCTGGGAAAGTATCTGAGCAACCAATATAAATAAGTACGGTGAGAGAGGATCCCCCTGTCGAATACCCTATGAAGAAGTGAAATGAGGAGTCAGAAAACCGTTGAGAATGACTGCCAAAGAAGATGTTGAAATACACTGCATGACCAATTCACGAACTGGTGGAAAGTTCGTATGTAACATGATACGACGTATATAGATCCATTCCACCCGATCATATGCTTTACTCATGTCTAGCTTAATGGGCATAAGTCCAACTTTCCCGCGGCGGCGCTGTTTAATTGTATGGATCAATTCCAGGGAGAGCCACAAATTATCCGTGATGAGTCGACCCGCCACGAAAGCAGATTGGTAAGGATAAATTATCAAGGGCATTAAAGGACGGAGGCGGGAGCAGAAGATTTTGGCAATGATTTTATAGGTAGAGTTGCATAAACTAATGGAGCGCCAATCTTTCATTGTGGCAGGATCATCGCACTTATGAAGGAGGACGAGGAAAGTGTTGTTGAGTTCCCTAAGCATGTGGCATTTGCAGAAAAAATTCGTAACAACACTATAAACATCTGACCTAACTATATCCTATGTATGTTGAAAAAAACGAGGATTAAATCCATCCGGACTCGGCGCCTTGTCCGACCCTAATTGGTTAGAAGCACGAAGAATTTCCAATTGCGAGATCGGGCGGATAATGCTAGTTTGAGAGATTTCCGGAATAGACAACGTATTAAGATCAGGTAAGCTATGTATGGACCCATCAACAGATGAAGTGAATAGTTTGGTATAGTAATCACGGACATGGAAAACAATGAGAGATGATTCTGTTAACCGGTCATCCACTCCAATCAAAATCCGGGTAAGTTTGTTGAAGTGACGACGACGAATAGCGTATGCAAAGAAATATTTAGTGTTCCGGTCGCCTTCCCGAATCCATATTTGTCTTGATTTTTGACGCCACGTCGTTTCCTATTGAACATACAAATTCTCCACGCACCAAGGAGTGTAATAGATTCTCCTCCTGATTCCCAACTTGGGCATCATGTATATCAGAGAGGGCAACTGTGATAATGGACCGGACTTCCCCAAAAACCAACTATTCCATGAATGAAAGGCGAATGAAAGATTGGATAGTTTGCAGACCAGACAGAACTGATTAGAGCAATAAACTGAAGTCTCCCACTAGGCCAGTAAGAAAGCTCTAAAATGAGGGTGTTGCAACCACATTGATTCAAATCTGAACGGCCTTCGAAAGTGAGCTAGATCAGGACTAGTCTTGAGACGGAGCAATAATGGACAGTGATCTGAAGCCACTCGCTCTAGATGAAATAAAGAGGCCTCTGAAAACAGTATGCACCATCTACAGTTCCGAAACCCCTATCCAGACGCTCCCAAATACCGTCAACTCCGGTACGGCGGTTGGACCAAGTATATAATCGACCCAAGAAGCCTAGGTCCATGAGACCTAACTCGTCAGTCAACGAATGGGCCCTCAAAAGCTGGGTCGTAGAAATGGGATTGCCACCTAATTTTTCACTAAAAGACCAAATATCATTGAAGTCACCCACAATCATCCAAGGAATAGAATTAGGTCTAGGCTCCCTAATAGAAATAATATCATCCCAAAACAATGGTCTATCGGCATAAGCATGAGGAGCATAAATGAAAGATGCCTCCCAAGTAGTGTCCGCAGGTGATAAGGCAATATATACATGAATACCATGATCATTATGATAAAGCAAGTCCAACCTAGTCGAGGGAGTCCAAGCCAAATGGAGACCACCACGGGTTTCTTCCGGATCCACACTGATATGAAGAGTAAGGCCTAACGAGGAAATATTGTTTTTCAAACGGCCCATCTGAATTTTAACCTCAGAAATAAACACGACGTCCGGTTTGCGGTCAACTACGAGGTTCCGCAAGTGTTGAATTGTTAAGGAGTTTCCCGCCCCTTGCAATTCCATACCAAGAAACTCACTGGGGTAGCAGGGAAGCCCAAGGCTCCCCCGCAATAAGAAACAATCTATCAATATCATAACATAAGAAGTGAAAAATAAAAGATAGCCAAACCAAACAAGATACCTCCGGAGCGGTAAATGAGATTCCGTCAGGGTTACGAGCACGCACATTATGGGTGGTCTCCTCAGTTTCCTCCAAGTCATGGATGACCAAAGCAGTAGTCATGCACAAACATTTTTCACCAGAAATCTGTCGTAAAGGCGGACAATCCATCTCCACGGGCTCCTCGCCTGATCTTCTTGGACGAGACATAACCGCTCCCTCACAAGAATCGACCACACAACGCACAGTGTCCAAATCAGCAGGCTGACAGAATGGTGGAACACCCATAACAACTGCTTCCAATGTGCCAGCCAAAGTATCCGGAGTCTCACCGGTCTGAATGAAACCCTGAGTTGAGTTATGACGAGTTGGTGGCGCAAACGACTGAGGATAATCCATCGTTCGAGGCATAAAACGTTGAGGGGATATTGAAGCTTTAGCATGTAGATCGTGGGAGGATAACCCGAAGTTTTGAGGTGGATGATGATATGCCTGTGAAGCCCCATCCTAATACCATAGGAAATTCGGATCATAAATCGGGGTCCAAACCCAAGGGTGATAAGGCGATGGACCAGACATGAAAGGGTGGCCCATAAGTCCAGAATTCCAAGGATCTATGGGACCTTGCCAACCGGGGTGACTCTCCATGGTGCTAAATAAGGTGGTACATGAGTGACAGTGGAGTAAAAGTGGTCCAGATGATGAAAATCCATTGGAGACACCGGGTAAGGTGGTGGGATAGCAGACGAAGGCCCCGCCTCCGTAGTCAAGGCAGACAAGGTAATCGCTTGAATAAACTCTGCTATATCTGGTAGCGGATCTGCAAAAATGGTCGATCATTAGAGAAAAAGAGTTGGAGCGCGGGTGAGATACGATTACCATCGAAAAACGTAGCCAATAAAGGTGCCTCCATCTCATCACTCTCAGTGGCCGAAGGTGACATTGAGAATGCAGGATCGACAGGGACCTCCTCCTCAACCTGGCGTAATTCCTCCCGCCTGCGACTTGCAGATCCACTTGGGCAATTAAATATCTCATCCTCATACCACTACATCCATTGTGTCAAAACCGCAGAACCTTTGTTCTTGATTGTGTAAATGGAAAAAATATTATCTCTAGTTGCTCGGACACCGGGATGAGCATCAATTCTGTCCAGCATGTCCATAATTTGATATGTGAAGATCCTCTCCGGTGTATTGCAATAGTCTTGGTGATGGCCAAAACGACCACAGCGTTTGCAAGGCATACCGGTACGATACGTGAAAAGAACCTTGAAGACAGCCTCCTCACCATCAAGCAACCAAAGGCCAGGGACCGCCGATTTTTCCAACTAAAACCCTAGCCCTAGGGTAAGCCAGTGAAAGAGGCCTATCCTCATCCAACTCCATGAAGACGACATTTCCCACCACAACAAGTTCATTAGAGATCACCTCCCTTGTTACTAAAAAATACGGAACTTTTCTCACCCCCATCCACATCAGAACCCTAGAAAAGGAGATGGAGTAGGGGATGTGGTTGTCTGGGCAATGGAATAGCACCAAAAGTGCACCATCAACAATAAAAGGGCTATTGAGGTACACCACTTTCAAATTTATGAAAGTGGCCAAGGTGAATGTCCAAAGGTTGTCCTCACGTCGCTCCATTAGTGCCACAGAGGAGGTCCTCCATTGCTCCTGAAATAGGGTTTTGATCGAAGACTCCCTCACGATGGACTGAGAAGGTACGACCAACGAGCACCTTGTTGTAGTCGACGACGGGCCTCATCAAAGAAAAAGGAGAAACAATCAACACGTAGAGAATTATTTGGTGGAGGAACGTCGTTTTCTTCAAGCACCGAAAATGAATCAGTGGGGGAAGAGAATAAGAAGCCAAAGAGCTGAGATGAAGAAGATGAGAAGTCACTTAAGGATTGGTAGGAAATAGGCACCACCGCAGCTCTTCTCGAGAAGATGAAGATCCCACGTCATCCAAGGTAGCAGAAAATCCCCGAAGTTGCTTGTGGAGGAAAGATTTGAGGCCAAGGTGATTGGCCAAACCAGGCAGTGGCCAAGGAAGGCGTTGCCAAGTGGCAGGCAAGCAAGGAAAACTTTCCCTTGGAAGTCGAAGTTCATGATTAAAAGCATTGGGGATATGAGAGAAATTGAGGGGGACACGGCAGAAGACGAAGCGATGGTGATGGAAGGAGAAGTTCACTGTAGTAGGGGTGGAGACGGGGGCGTCACGAGGTATAGGGTTCCGACGAACGTGTTGATGAGGAAAACTTTGAGAGGAAACCCTCAAATGCATGTTTTTTTACAGCTAGAAATCGATTTCTACAATATAAATTTTTTTAAAAAAGTACATAATAATTTAAAATTAAAAAAAAAAAAATAATTTTATAAATTCAAAACAAATTTAGTAAAAATTTAGAATTAAAAAATTGAAAGAAAAAAAAAACGAAAATCCTATAATCTCAGTTTGATCACTATTTATGTGAATCTTCAGATCTAGAACATGTAAAATTTATGGAGTAAATCTGATCCAAATCTATATCGGAGGTGAAATTACACATATGGAGGATTTTCGGTTTTTCGGATGGTTAGGTCACCGGAATTTCAGTTGAAATGACGTCTTCCACGAGGTTGGTGAGGAAAATGGTTGCTATGCGAATGTTCAAGGTCCGATATATCAAATTAATTGAACCATCATGATTCATGAATATCAATTCTCAAAAAATACCAAGAAAATATTAGAAGTTTATCCTAACTCATGAACTTAAATGCACCAACTAGGCTGTTTAAAATATTTGTCACTTACTTTGTTCATATGGACTAGATATTGTTATCTCGTCTCCTCTATTTTCTCTTTTATTAATCAAGGGTTAAATGTACTTTTGGTACAATATGTTTGACTGAAATCCGTTTTTAGTTCCATGTGTTTTTTTCCGTTTAGTTTTGGTACCAAACTTTTCAAGAAAGTATGTTTTTAGTACATCTGTTAGTTGACCATTAGTTTTGGCCGTTGATGGGTTCCGACGTAATCGTTAGCCCTGTTAACAGCCAATGGACGGCGAGTAGGTCCAGTGGGCTTCGTGAAAAGCCTAGAAGGCCCAGAGGCCCAGCACGAAGGGTCCCGACTTTAGCGGTCCCGATATATGAGCTGAATGCTCCCGATGAGAAGCCTCTGAGTAGGCCCCGATATGCCTTAGTAAAGGCCCCGATAATAAAGCCCCGCAGAGGCTGGACCTGTCCCGTAGAGACTGAAGGTCCTGGGTGGTGATCTAGAATGAGACAACTCTGGAGTCTTCGACAAGAGTCGGGACTTGTGATCAGAGGATAAAGACCGAGAAACCCGCCTACTAGATAGAGTAGTGGGAGACGGTTAAAGATATAGATAGGTCCCCCGAGATACGCAGGGTGTGCCCGAGATACGCGGAGTATGGGTAAGATACGCGGAGCGTGGGGCGAAATCTACGGAATCCCTGACGAGATATACGGAATCGTGGCGAGATACACGGAATCATGGGCAAAACTGCCAGGCGCAGTAACAGGTAACTGAGTAACTTCTCCTCCTATATAAAGGAGGAAGTTACCTCAGAAAACGCGAATCATCTAATACGAACTTAGACTTTTGCTTACCACCCCATTGATCACCATACTCATTTAAGCATCGGAGAGGGATTCTGGGTCACCACCCAGGTCATCCCCTTTTGCAGGATTACGCGGAGCCCAGGAGTCCAAAGCTTTCCGTCAAGGACGTAACGGAGCTTCGCCCGTGATCCAACATTGGCGCCGTCTGTGGGAAGCTTACGAAAAGTCAAGATAGCTTCTACCAGATCAATGGCCGGTGGTGGCAAGAAGAAGCAAGTGTAGGCTGGCAGTTCCCGTCCCGCAGGAACTATGAATTCCCAGTTGCCAGAACGTGTTGCTGAACAAGGTGAGAACCCCGCTCTTTCCCTGACAGGGGGGCAGGGTGATGGCTATGAGGTCTCAGTCCGAGACACAGAGAGAAACGGGCAGGATGTCCCGAGTAGGGAGGAAGATGAGGCTCCCCCGAACCCGGTGGGCCATGGAGGAGAAGGAGTCCCGCGAAGGGAAGAAGGGTCGTCTTCGAACTCGGAGTTGGCCAAGGCAGTAGCAGATGCTATGCCCATGTTCTTGGCTGCCATGGAGGCCTTGCTGGACAAGAGGGAGGCCACCAGGAGGGCGGAGGAGTTGCCTCCGCGAGAAGAATTACCACCACCCCCGCCGAGGGTGGACCCAGAGGAACAGGAGGTTCCGCCCAGGAGCAAGGGTAAGGAACCAGCACACCTGGAGAAGTTCGTGGTTGACGGCCCGGGACCAGTGCAAAATAGGACCATTCCCTTGAATGGCCCCATCACCCCCGATCAGGTGGTGAAAATCGTTAGCATCTGCATGGGTGATCAGAAGCAGATGACATCGGAGCTGAGGGATCGGTCCAGCCATCCTTTCGTTCCGCGGCTGATAGATACCGTAGCCCCGCCTGGGCTAGGTATTCCGACTATCAAGGAGTATGATGGTGAAGGGGACCCAGTTCGCCATGTTCAAAGGCACGTCCAGGCCTGTATGGGTAGGACTTCAAATGATGACCTCATATGCTCATTGTTCCCGATAACCCTGGGAGAAAGGGCCATGACTTGGTTCTTCAGTCTCCCGCCAGGATGCATCACGTGCTGGGCTGATATGCACGATCGCTTCATCAAGCAGTACCAAGGTCGGAGGCGTCTTCTGAAGAGTGTGAGGTCCTTGACCCAGGTGGTGCAGAGACCCGATGAATCGTTGGCATACTACTACCAACGATTCACTGCTAGTGCTGCGGAGATTGATGAAGAAATCTCGGAGGGAGAGACGATCCGTACTTTCCTGCGGAACTTGAGCGCTCCGTACGGTTCCGACCTGATGCACAGCGTAGCCGCAAAGGCCGTATGGAGCATGGAGGCCCTGCAAGCGAGGGTGAAACAGCAAATCGACGTCCAGGAGTCGAAGATTGCTGCCGGAGAGCTCGATCCCCCGAAGTCGGGGAGAGGAAAGCCATCGTCCAAGCTATCGGATGATCGCAAAGGGAACGACAAGTCGGAAGGAAGTAGGAACCGTGGTCGTCCCGATAAAAGAGAAGACAAGCGTCCTCCGAGGAAGGATAACCGAGAAGATCGGGCCGTTCCCATCAATAGCTCGATGACCTCTGTGTTAGCTGTGATGGACAGACAGGGTCTCGCTCGATACCCCCCGAGGAAAGAAGGCGAATTCCTAGGATGCCGCCCTGACCGTTACTGTCGCTACCATCGAGCCAATGGTCACGACACCGAAAACTGTCGGGAGTTGAAGAAGGAAATTGAGAAGCTGATCCAGAAGGGGAAGCTAAAAGAGTTTGTCGGAAGGGGGCGGTGCCGATCCCGTTCCAGAAGTCGATCACGATCCCGTTCCAAGTCCCGCGACCGATCCCCGAAGAGGAAGAAGGTTGAGCCAGAAGCCTCAGGTTCGGGTGCCCGCAAGGAGAGGCGGGGAACTATCAACGTCATCCATGGAGGAATGGCGGCGGGAGGTGATACCTCCGCTTCCCGGGAGAACTACGCTTCCCGCATATCCGCCGCGGTGGTGCTAGGCAAAAGGTCCCGGTCGTGGACCCTGAAGGAGGAAATGGTAATTTCTTTCTCGGCGGAGGATCTAGTAGGCGTGGAGAGCCCTCACGATGACGCCCTGGTCGTGACCTTGGACGTAGACGGATTCGAGATGAAGCGGATCCTGATAGACGGAGGGAGCTCCTCCGATATTCTCTTCATGGACGCTCTGGAAGCCATGGGAAAGACGAAGAGGGACCTCACACAGGTGGACTTCCCGATGGTAGGATTCTCTGGTTCCACCTCTTACCCGCTGGGAATGATTACCTTACCGGTGGAGTTTGGTAGTGGCTGGAAGATGGAGAAACGAAACGTGGATTTCGTTGTCGTGGAGTCTGCGGGGGCATACAACGCGATTATTGGGAGGACCACTATCAACCCTCTCATGGCAGTCGCCTCGACGGTCCACCAGAAGATGAAGTTCTCGACTGACAACGGAGTCGGAGAGGTCAAGGGTGACCAAGTGGCATCGCGGAAATGCTACGTTAACGCCACCCGACGGAGAAGGAGGGAGGCCATGACTGTCCTTCAGACTGATGCTGATCCTCGAGAGGAGTATGGGCGTCCCGCCCCCATGGAGGATTTGAAGGAAGTGGAGATCGATGGGCCTCAGAGGAAGGTGAAGATCGGGTCTGCTCTGTCGGAGGAAAGAGCTAAAGAGTTGATCGAGCTCCTGAAGGAGTTTAAGGAGCTGTTTGCCTGGTCTCCGAGTGATATGCCAGGAATAAGCCCCGACGTGATAGTACACGAGCTGAAGATAGACCCCGCGATCAAGCCTATCGCGCAGAGAAGGCGTCCGATGGGCGCGGACAAGAGGATCGCGATCCAACAAGAGGTGGGCAGACTGCTCGATGCGGGATTCATCAAGGAGCTCCGATTCCAGACTTGGGTGGCTAACCCAGTCCTGGTGCGAAAGAGTAATGGGAAGTGGCGGATGTGTGTCGACTTCCGCGACTTGAACAAGGCTTGCCCGAAGGATTGCTACCCGCTCCAGAGGATTGACCAGTTGGTGGATGCCACATCGGGACATGAGCTACTGAGCTTCATGGATGCCTATTCCGGGTACAACCAGATCAAGATGGCGAAGGAGGATGCCCCCCATACGGCCTTCTATGCCGACAGTGACGTCTACCATTACGACGTGATGCCCTTCGGATTGATCAATGCCGGAGCGACTTACCAGCGAATGGTGAACAAGTTGTTCGGAGACATGTTGGGGAAAACCATGGAGGCGTATGTGGATGACATGCTGGTGAAGTCCCGACAGGCAGGAGACCATGTCCAGAATTTGGCGGCGGCATTTGAGCGGATGAAGTTCCATCAGGTTCGGCTGAACCCCGACAAATGTGCTTTCGGAGTAAACTCGGGCAAGTTCCTAGGGTTCATGGTGAGCCAGAGAGGAATCGAGGTGAATCCCGAGAAGCTGCGAGCAATCGAGGAGATGCAGTCCCCGAAGACTCATCGGGAGGTCCAGGTGCTGAATGGCCGGTTGGCCGCGATGAATCGCTTCCTATCCAAGGCGAGCGATCGAGCCATGCCATTTTTTGATGTGCTAAATTCGAATGGACCGACAAGTGCGAGGAGGCGTTCCAGGCACTCAAGCAGCACCTCCGTACCCTTCCGCCGTTGGCGAAACCAGTTCCAGGCGAGCCGCTTTATCTCTATTTGGCTGTTTCTGATGTGGCTGTTAGTTCTGTTTTGATTAAAATTGTCAAGGGCAACCAAGTGCCTATCTATTATGTAAGCAAGGCGTTTGCCAAGTCCGAAATAAACTATCCCGCTATTGAGAAGTATCTCTTCGCGTTGATTATTGCCGCTCGAAAGCTACGACCTTACTTCCATGCCCATGAAGTCACGGTATTGACTAATCAGCCCCTAAAGCACTTTTTAAACCGACCGGAGGCGTCAGGGAGATTGGTGAAATGGGCCATCGAGCTGACGGAATTCCGCATTCATTTTGCTCCAAGAACCGCTATTAAGGGCCAAGCATTGGCAGATTTTATAGCTGAGTCTACGGCACCCGATCTGGAAGTCACGGATCCCGCAGAGGGGGCAACCATGGAAGAAGTCCCGACAACAGAACAACAGCCAGAACAGCCAAATGAGGAGAACACTTGGGAGATGTACACTGATGGTTCATCGAGTGTAGAAGGCTCGGGGGCAGGATTCATATTGATACCGCCCGGTGGAGGCGAGCCCCTACGATATGCCTTGGCGTTGACGTTCAAAGCCACCAACAACGAAGCGGAGTATGAAGCTCTCATCACAGGCCTTAAGATTGCCAAGGGTACGGGGGTCGATCATTTAAAAGTGAAGTGCGATGCCAGCCTGATCGTGAATCAGGTCCAGGGGAGCTACGAGGCCAGGAGCCCGATAATGAAAAAGTATTTGCACGAAGTGCAGATTTTGAAGGGAAGCTTCAAAAGCTTCAACATCGAGGCGATCCCGAGGGAAGAAAACACGGAAGCGGATGCCTTGAGCAAGTTTGCCCTTGGAGTGGCCCCCGAGGAGAATCGGAAGGTACATTTCCTAGAAAAGGTGATTATCTCAAACATCGATCCGGCGGAGGTCTGCGCTATTGAGACAGGATCGGAAGAAGAAGAGAAGCCCACGTGGATGACCCCGATGGTCGCGTATCTGACTACAGGGACACTCCCCGATGACAAGGTGGCAGCTGTCAGGTTGCGGCGGATTGCGGACAACTACGCGATGGTGGACAACCAGTTATACAAAAAAGGGTACGTAAAGCCTTTCTTAAAATGCGTAGCAGAGCCTGACACAAATCGGATCCTGAGGGAGCTACACGAAGGAGTCGCGGCCTGCCATGAAGGGGCCCGATCTCTAGTGAAGAAGGCATTGAACTTAGGCTACTATTGGCCCTCGATGATCAAGGAAGCGACCGCGATGGTCCGATCCTGTGATGCATGCCAGAGGTACGCTCCAAATATCGTGGCTCCCGCCGCGGACTTAATGCCCATCAGGAGCGCATGGCCCTTCGCGCAATGGGGGATTGATTTGGTGGGACCTCTTCCCCAAGCGAAGGGTCAGTGCAAGTACTTGCTCGTGGCTATCGACTACTTTTCAAAGTGGATAGAGGCTAAGGCATTGGCTAGAACGACGGGGCAGCAGATCCTCAAGTTCCTTCAAACTCAGATCGTATCCCGGTACGGGGTTCCTCGAGTGTTGATCAGCGACAACGGCCCTCCGTTCAATGGGGCTCATTTGAAGGAGTACCTGGAAGAACTAAACATTGAGCATCGGACCGCTTCAGTCCGCCACGCTCAGACCAATGGCCAGGTAGAGTCAGCCAACAAGATCGTGATGGATGGCTTGAAGAAGAGAGTCTATGCCTTGCAGGGCCATTGGCTGGATGAGCTCGAAAACGTGCTGTGGGCTGTGAGAACAACACCCAAGCAATCAATAGGAGAAACTCCGTTTGGCCTGGTCTATGGCACGGAGGCAGTCGTTCCCATGGAAATAGCGGCGGCGTCCCACCGCGCGAAATATTACGAGCCTCTGACAAACGAGGAAATGAGGCGTCTAGACTTAGACTTACTCGAGGAGAAAAGATGGAAGGCTGATGAAGTTCAGGCCCGAATGCGTCTGGCAACAGCTCGGTATTACAATCGACGTGTCAGGTCCCGACAATTCTTCGTGGGAGAACTTGTCTGGCGGAGGAACGAGTTCGTTCATCAAGATCGGATCAACAAGCTATCACCAAAATGGGAGGGACCTTACAAGATCGTAGGGATGCCAGCACCCAATGCATACAAACTGGAAAACCTTGATGGCAAGACGTTGAAGCATTCCTTCAGTGGCGAACACATGAAGAAGTATCATGTTTGATATTAAGCCGCCGTGAAGGGCGCAAATTGTCTATCAATAAGGTTCGATGTAAGCCTATTTTGAGTTATTTATGAATAAAAGAAGTTGCTTCCGATCAAATTGCTTTTAGATTTATTCTAACTGTTAGTAAGACGTCCTGAAGGACGCGACAAAAGTCTTCCGAGGTACGATAAAAGCCTTCCGAGGTATGTGTAAGTCGTCTATATGATGCGGCCAAAAGCCTTAACGGGTATGGACAAAAGCCCTATGGGGTACACGTAAGTCGTCTATATGATGCAACCAAAAGCCTAGGTATGAAAAGGCCCTAATGGGTCCGCGTAAGTCGTCTATATGATGCGGCCAAAAGCCTTAACGGGTGTGAAAAAGCCTTAACAGGTCCGCGTAAGTCGTCTATATGATGCGGCCAAAAGCCTTAACGGGTATGAAAAAGCCTTAACAGGTCCGCGTAAGTCGTCTATATGATGCGGCCAAAAGCCTTAACGGGTATGAAAAAGCCTTAACATGTCCGCGTAAGTCGTCTATATGATGCGGCCAAAAGCCTTAACGGGTACGAAAAAGCCTTAGCAGGTCCGCGTAAGTCATCTATATGATGCGGCAAAAAGCCTTAAAGGGTACGATTAAGCCGTCTGGTAAAGGCGCGATAAAAGCCCTTGAAGGGTACGATTAAAGTCGTCTGTTTCGGCGCGGTAAAAGCCCTCAGGGGTGGGAAAAATGGCCTTGAAAGGCAGGGATGAGAAACCTTAAGTGGTGAAGTCCCGATTGGACAAGAAACCTTAAGTGGTGAAGTCCCGATTGGACGAGAAACCTTAAGTGGTGAAGTCCCGATTGGATGAGAAACCTTAAGTGGTGAAGTCCCGATTGGATGAGAAACCTTAAGTGGTGAAGTCCCGATTGGATGAGAAACCTTAAGTGGTAAAGTCCCGAGAAAAACGTCGCGAGAGACGTATGAAATCGCCTTGAACGGCATGGACGAGAAGCCTTAAGTGGTGAAGTCCCGAGAAAAAACGTCGCGAGAGACGTATGAAATCGCCTTGAACGGCATGGATGAGAAACCTTAAGTGGTGGAGTAACCGAGGAGTCTCCTCGGATTTGGCAACTGCCCATGGGGCCTGGTGGGCCCAAGGTAATCATGAGTAAGAGACTCTATTATACAACAATCACACGCAAGGCAAAAGCCTCCGACGGTGGTATCGGAAGGTATGAAAACAAAAGCCTCCGACGGTGGTATCGGAAGGTATGAAAACAAAAGCCTCCGACGGTGGTATCGGAAGGTATGAAAACAAAGGCCTCCGACGGTGGTATTGGAAGGTATAAAAACAAAAACCTCCGACAACGAGGTCAGAAGAGCTGAATTAAAAGACATGACTTACTAAAAGTCCCCCATGTCTTGGGGGCAAATGATGGGTTCCGACGTAATCGTTAGCCCTGTTAACAGCCAATGGACGGCGAGTAGGTCCAGTGGGCTTCGTGAAAAGCCTAGAAGGCCCAGAGGCCCAGCACGAAGGGTCCCGACTTTAGCGGTCCCGATATATGAGCTGAATGCTCCCGATGAGAAGCCTCTGAGTAGGCCCCGATATGCCTTAGTAAAGGCCCCGATAATAAAGCCCCGCAGAGGCTGGACCTGTCCCGTAGAGACTGAAGGTCCTGGGTGGTGATCTAGAATGAGACAACTCTGGAGTCTTCGACAAGAGTCGGGACTTGTGATCAGAGGATAAAGACCGAGAAACCCGCCTACTAGATAGAGTAGTGGGAGACGGTTAAAGATATAGATAGGTCCCCCGAGATACGCAGGGCGTGCCCGAGATACGCGGAGTATGGGTAAGATACGCGGAGCGTGGGGCGAAATCTACGGAATCCCTGACGAGATATACGGAATCATGGCGAGATACACGGAATCATGGGCAAAACTGCCAGGCGCAGTAACAGGTAACTGAGTAACTTCTCCTCCTATATAAAGGAGGAAGTTACCTCAGAAAACGCGAATCATCTAATACGAACTTAGACTTTTGCTTACCACCCCATTGATCACCATACTCATTTAAGCATCGGAGAGGGATTCTGGGTCACCACCCAGGTCATCCCCTTTTGCAGGATTACGCGGAGCCCAGGAGTCCAAAGCTTTCCGTCAAGGACGTAACGGAGCTTCGCCCGTGATCCAACAGCCGTTATATGGCATGTGCAAGTCACGTGACCCATCCTAAACTTTTGATTTTGTTCAATTTAGTCTCTTTAATACATCCCTAATTTATATTTTATTCAGTTTAAACCTAAAATTTCAAAATCGAACCCAATTTTACCCAATTGAAACCAATTGACCTAGCCGAACCTAGCCTAAGGCTAGGTCCGACCCTGGGTCGGGGTCACCAGACCCAACCGATCCAGGTTTGGACCTAGCCTAAGCTAGGTCCGACTAGGTCAATTGGAACCTAGCCCCAATTGGATCCGATTGACCCAATTGGGGTTATGTCCCAATTGACCTAGCCCCGGGCTAAGCTAGAGCTGGGTCAAGCTAGGTCTGACCCTGGGTCAAGGTTGTTGGATCACGGTTGGAACTCCGGTACGGTCTTGACGGCGATCCGAACTCCTTCGCTCCACGTAATCCTGCAAGAGGGGATAGACCGGGCGGTGACCCAGAATCCCTCTCCGATGCTTAAATGAGTATCTCGTGTAAACTGGCAAGCAGGAATCTCAAAGAGCGTATATCAAAACGTATGTGATCTGAGGTAACCTTTGCCTTTTTATAGGCGAAGAGGTACCTCAGTTACCTGGTGAACCGTTTGGGTGGTTAGCCCGTATTCCGCTTATCTCGGCCACGATCCCGCCTATCTCGGGCATGATCTCGCCTATCTCGGCCACGCTCCGTGTATCCCGGCCACGATCCCGCCTATCTAGGCCATGATCTCGTTTATCTCGGCCACACTCCGCGTATCTCGGCCTCAACCTCTGCTAGCAAGTCCCGACTAATATCAGGGACTCCAGAGTTATCTCATTGTGTCACCACTCGGGGCCCCTCGTCATCGTGACAGGGCCAATCATTCTCAGGGATTCATCATCGGGGCCTACTTAAAGGCATCTCATCGGGAGCGTCCATCTCGCCTGTCGGGACCGACTCTGTCGGGACCTTTCATCATCGGGACTCCCGCTGCCGGGACCCTTCGCCTTGGTCTTCCTGACCTCCTTTTAGGGCCCAGTGGGCCTATTCACCGTTTCCTCACCGTTAAAGGGCCTAACGGCCATAGCGAAACCCATCATTTGCCCCCAAGACATGAGGGACTTACAGTTCGTCGTGTATTTCAACTCCCGACCTCCCGACATCGGAGTCGGGGACCTTTCCCGTGGTACAATCACTTGATACGAATCTTCTTGTTCACGTTTCCTCGATATCTTGAGGATAACCACCAAATCCGAGAAGACTCCTCGGTTCCCCAGTCATTAAATGCAGCAGATAACGAAGCGACGTCTTTGGCACCCGTGCCTGATTTTTCGCGCCTGCTTTTTCTGAAAAAGTGCTTTTCAGGCCGTTTCATGATTACGCCCGTTGCCATTCTGCACGTTTCATCTCAAGGGTTCAGATTTAAACGCTTCGACTTCGACGATTCAGATCAGAATGTCCTTTCACTTGTCCTCTTCTCCTATAAAACCCTAACCCTGGGCACTGTTTCCCCTTTACCGTTTCCAAAATTCCAAAAGCTCTCTGCAACTCTGAGAACTTAAGCTCTGCGATTTCGAAGACTCAAGTGCTCCTCCGACCTCCTGTTTTGCGAACAACTTTTTCGGCAACATTAAGTTCATCCTTCCTACTTCGAATCATCATGTCTGGTAAGGATTTCTTCCCTGTTGCTTGTATATCTTTTTCTTCCTCTTTGCTTAATTCGTTCGTAATTTTCCGAAAAGCCCAATGTGCCTTTCCTTGCCGTGGCTGATTTTCAGACAGTGGATCTAGTTCCGAGGGGAGAAAGCCTTTTAATTTCGACTATGCACCCAACGACATCTCCAGCACTGCCTACGAGGCCACTCTCCGTGAGGGCTGCATCACTTCTACCTGGGAACCTCGCTTCCCGTATCCTTGGCCTCGCCTCCCGAGTAACCTTGAGGTTACCCGTCCCCGAAAAGGGGAGGTATTTGTCTCTACGGGGCAAATATCGGTGGGGATTCAATTCCCCTTCTGCGGCACCCTGGTCGAGATGTGCCGACACTACAATACGCATCCAACCACTTTCTCTCCCCCACGCCATCCGCTTATAGAACGCCTTCCAGGTCCTCTGCTTCCGACAGAAGTGGGTTTACAGCCTCCAGCTCTTTAGAACCTTCTACGAGATGAAGTGTAACGAGGCGGGGGTCTGTGCCTTCTACCCCAGGATGCCCAAGTGGAACAAGACGCAACTCGCGTTGTGCAGCTGGACCAATGACACCTGGAAGGTTGTTAAGGGTCGGGGACTCCTGATCGACACGGGGTCCGATAACAGTGGGTGGAAGAGGAGCTACTTCTTCATCCAGAATTCTTCGATCCCGTGGCCCCGATGGGAGGTGGAAGCGGACTCTCCTCCCGCTTACCACACCTACTCTGATGACGACTTCCAGACCCTTCAACTTATCCAGCTTTACCGATGGGGGGAGTCCTATACTCCCCTCGATGCCAATTTTCTGACGGAGCGGGACCTGGTGAATGCCGGGATCCGACTCCTCGACATAGTCTCAGGGGGTCAACTCTTCGACGGCCCCTCCAATAGGGTTCCTTGGGTAAAGTTTCTAATCTCTGTTTCCATTTGTTTGCAGCTAAGAAGGTATCCGTGCTGACCAATCTGATCCTTAAGCAGGGGGAGACCGACGCTGTCCGCCCCGCGCGGAAGAGGAAGTCAGCCAAGAAAGCTGCTGCCCCGTCGGGATCTCCCTCTGCGGAGAGGACAAAGCGGAGCCGCGTGGACGTGGACAAACTCTTCGATGTCCAGACTGCTGAAGAAGGTAAAAAGCTCCGCCTAGCTATTAAATCGTACAGGGAGCTAGTTCCCAAGGAGTTGGTTCCTTCGACCATGGAGGCCCGCATCGCAGATGTCAAACGTGTCCTCCGGGGGGAAACTCCTCGTGTCCTGAAGGCGGGCTATTACAACTACCGCGGGAAGGACCAATATGTTTCTCGGCGCATCGTTTGGTGTAAGGGCCCTAACGAACTTCCTGATTATGTTTCTGAAGCCTCTCGTCCTCTAGGTGCAGGTCACTCGTGTTGCGTCCCGGATGAACTGGGTCGGGGGGACGCGTCTGTTCGTGTGGATGTGCGGGTTTTCGGCCTGTAACCATTCGTCTGAAAGAGGTTTATGCCACTGACGAGTGTTCAGTTGATTCCCGGAAAGGTCTGTGTCTCAAAGTGCGGTTGTGTCTCAGGGGGACGTCTGAATCTCGGAAGACGGTGGTCTGTGCACAAATCCGGATGTCTGGGCGACGATTCCTGCACAAAGGACCGGTGCTAGCACGGAGAGGGGGGGGGGGGGGGTGGTGCTAGCGGAGCCCTCTCCGAAGCTTAAGTTACTATAGGGCTAAGAGTAATTCTAGAGAGAGAAAATATTTCTAGAGAGAAGTCAGAGCTCAAAATACCAAAGTTGGGCAAATGAGAGGATGTGTGAAAATGGGTGGCCAAGGTCTCCTATTTATAGGCTTCCTTGAGACCGGACCCGGTTTTAAAGCGGTTTTATGACGGTCTAAAAGCAAGCGGTAACCGTCATCATCATTGGTAATATGCGAACTTGACTTCTCTTCATGTAACGGTAATCGCGTAAACGGTAGTCGCGCAATGCCCGTAGTGCAATCCGGACCTCCGGATTGCGAGCAACCCGGACCTCCGGATTGATTGCAATCCGGACCTCTGGATTGCATTGCAATCCGGAGGTCCGGTCCGGATGCGCGTAAATGCACTTCCGGACCGTTTTTACCCCTTGGGAGACGTTTTTCAAGTTGTGATGTGATTTTCGGCATGTTTGCGAGGCCCGAAACATTAATACGAACCCGAATTGGACACATATCCATCACTTGCCCGTGAGTCAAGTAACGGTTTAAAATCTTTCTTGACTCTATTTTTAAGTTAGGATACGTGTCCAATTTGAGCTTGACGCTATCCTTTCGGTTTTAGTCGTTGGTTGGACGTAGACATCTTGATTTCGTCCGTCCTTTGATTTTCCGACCGAATGACTTTATTTCCTGTCATCACGGTCAGTGCAATAGAGAATGCATATA
Organism: Clarkia xantiana subsp. parviflora; assembly: GCA_036873135.1. Classification (NCBI taxonomy): domain Eukaryota; kingdom Viridiplantae; phylum Streptophyta; class Magnoliopsida; order Myrtales; family Onagraceae; genus Clarkia; species Clarkia xantiana. The sequence continues at coordinate 20,118,710 of JAPTYO010000001.1, forward strand.
CGTAGCGTGCGAGTATGGTTACCGTTAGGGATATAAACAATTAGCAATACATCATGCGAACATGCTTTTGTCAACATGCATGCACAAGTAACGGTTATGGCAAGATCGTAATTACGCGATGCAATAAATATAATCCGTACATTTCTAAAACGACTTAGCAACTATCAAATCATGCATCATGCGATATGAAAACATGCACGTAGAACGACGGGTTTGATACGTGCAACATCCAAATAATCACGTACGTAGGAGTAGATATTTAGAAGAGAGGGTGGAGTATACCGTAAGCGCTTAGGCGTGAGTGTAGATGAGTTACTCCTTTAATCCTTATCACCAAGGCATCTTTTGGGATATGTAATTACACAAATCCCCAATCATTCCTCCAGCACTTTGGGAATTCATTATTCCTTCTTCTTTGCAGGTAATCCCTTCATCATTTCCAGAAATTGTTTGTGTGTTCATAGTTTCTTTACCGTCGTAAAACTTAGACGTATCCCGAAAGTTTCGTGCTTGATCCTTGACTTGTTTTCAGAAATTGACACCACCAATCGACTCAGATTGTCACGAGGATTCCAGCGCCGCCTTCGGAACCACCAGACGACGCCGGACGCGCCCTCACGCGCCACCGCGTGAGCTCCGCCTTGCCGGCGCGTGTAAGCCACGCGCCGCCTTCCCGGGCTCTGTTCGTCGCGGTCCTTACCTTTCCGAAATCTTCTCGACGAGGGGAGTCCATTGTGATACTTTTCGTCACGTTTTGAGGTAATCTGGAAATTCGATTTTACAGGACAGCTTCAACTTGGTTTCGAATGTCGCCGTATTGTTGTTCGTTTGAGCTATTCGTCGTTGTTGTCGTATGGGACTGCTTATTGGTGTTTGTATATCGAATAATTGCTGATTGGTTGTCGTTACTATTGCCGTTAGTTCATGCCTTAGGCGATTTTTCACTCCCGTGGATAGTTGAAGTAGAATTCCCCGATTGGACATATTGCCACCGTGTCTTTGTGTAGAGACTTTTTGGCCGGTATGCATAATTTTTTCCCTTGATGTGTTCGTTGGTTGATGGGAATTGTCAAACGTCCTTAGGAGTAGCCTTTTGTTGCCTTTGAAGCCTTAGGAAAATATTTTCCTTAAGTGTCGTCGTATTTGATCCTCGTGGTTCGTCCTGTTAGATTCACCGTTTGCATGATAGCCTCTTAAGACGTTAATCCCTTTTATCGTACGTACCAACTTTGATATGCGCGTTGACTTTCGCTACGCGTGTTGACTTTCGCTACACGCGTTGACTTTTGCTATGCGCGTTGACCTTTGCTACGCGCGTTGACTTTTGCTACGCGCGTTGACTTTTGCTACGCGCGTTGACTTTGCTACGCGCGTTGACCTTTGCTATGCGCGTTGACCTTCGCTACACGCGTTGACTCTTGCTACGCGCGTTGACTTTTGTTATGCGCGTTGACCTTTGCTTGGTTCTTGCAGATTGTGAAGTCGTAGTAACCTCTTGCGGAATTCTCTTCCTTTTGATCGAGTTATCGCTATGAGTAAGTCCTTCATTCTTCCCTTGACAATTTTTGAGCATCTTGACACTCATAATGGATAGTCTTTTAAACGGCTATATGTCTTTCGTGCATTCATATTGTAGGTTGGTTTGCTGGAAAGAGTTCGTCTCTCCATGCGGCGGCTTCGCGTATTGCTTCTCGCGCCGATCAGGCTTTTGTGGCCCCTGCTCCCATCACTCCTGCCAATTCGGGGCGTGATCCTGGCAAAGGGTCTTCTACTCATGTGACCGGGGATACTCCTCCAGTGTCTGATTCTCGCGTTTCTTCCAAGCGGACTGACACAGTGGTGCGTGGACCGACTGATCCCAAGCGCTTGAAGCCAAATGCGGCTACTTCCACTCGTAAAGGCAAGGAAGTCGCGAGTCGCAATGTGGCGCCATCTGCCCCCCAGTCGGGAAACCGACCTGTGGAAGTCCGCGGACTTTGTAAGTATACTTTTGATGAATGTATTCCGTGGTTTTGTTATTTGTTGTTAACCACTGTCTTTCTTTGATGTAGCGGTTCCTCCTCTTAGGCGCGACCATCTGGTATGCCCAGTTGGATTGGATATTACTGGGGACACTTGGGCACCTTTTGGCAATGGTGGAGTTTATTTCCCCAAGGAGTCTTCACTTTGCACTCCAGAGGTTGGAGTTCGCGTGTTGCGTAGATGTGTTCCACCAGGTGATAGGCATTCTTGCCCATCGACTGATGAGGAGGCTGAGGCTTATGCGCAGAGTGCCTTATCCCGGTTTGCTCCCGTAAGTAACTTGATTCTTTTGCCAAGTTTGTTGTTTTTGCAATTTTTGTTTGGCTTATCGCATTGATGTGTGCAGGTTGTTGCCGACATGGTAAACATGTCGTCTTTTGTTATGGAGCTGGTAAGCGCGAAGCAGGCAGCTATGGATAAGTGTGACGCTCTATGTCAAGAGTTGTCGCGAACCAAGGAGGAGACTCGCGTGATTAGTTCGAAGGTCATTACTTCTGAGGGCCGTTATGAGGCGCGCCATACTCGCTTATCAAAGCTTGAGTCTGAGATGATCGCTCTTGAGAAGAAGGTTACAGACGATCTTCATTCTCAAGGAGCGGAATTACTTGCTCTCGGTAAGGAGAGTCGGGAGAAAGGTGTACAAGTGGGTTATACCAAGTACTTGGGAACTTCTGATTTTGAAGCTGCTGTTGAGGAGAAAGTGAACGACCTGATGAGCGAGCGTTCTGAAGATTACTTCACTCGCGTGAAGGATCTTGACCCTGGGTTTCCTTTCGGAGAATTAGGGCCATATGCGAGTTATGCCCTTTCTCACATTGAGGCGTTGAATCTTTTGGAGTGTGGTCTTCCCAACTACGAGATGCTGGTTGATGATAGCGGAGATGTAAACGTTATTGTTACGTCTCCTGAGTTTATGGAGGTTGCCCCCGGGCTTTCTGGAGGTCGTGCCGCTATTTGAACTGCTCGTTTTATTTCGAACATGTTGGGCACGTTTCCACTTTGCTTATGTTTGTGTCTGGAACTTTGTTGGAGTTGTTCCCTGGTTGTTGTTTGCGACTTGTTCGCTTTGAACTACGTCGTTTGATCCTGCTTTATACATAGCAGCATACATGATAACTTGTTAGTAATATTTCATACCGTTATCGCTTACTGTGTTTACTGAGTGTTGATGACTAGTAGCGTAGACATAGTCCCTGTAGTCGTGACCAATAGCCACTTTTGATTCAAGATTGCTTGCATGATGCGTTATGCATGTTGCTCGTCTTTCCTGCATAGCTTGTTGCTATATCTGTTGAATCTTGTCAGGTGATTCGCGTATAGCGACTTAAGAAGTAGTATGTTTGAAATGTGTTATCTTCGCTTGAGCAAGATATTAGTTTATACCGTCTCTTAGTTCCACTCTAAGGCGACGTTGTACAAGACTCGACTTGTAAATTTTATGAGTTTTAAACAGGGTGCGCACCTGCCAGCGTGTATCAACCCGCGTTGGGGAAGCATATGTAAAAACATTTTTGGTTTTTGATGGAGTGTTTTGTGAACTCTAAAAAGCTTGTTGATAAAATATTTGGAAAGGTGTTTGATACATAAAATTTTTGACAAAATATTTGATAAAATATTGGGTTAAGAACACAATAGGGGCCTGAATGTTTGCCCACGTTGCCAAAAGGGGTCTGAATTGAAAAAACGTATTATTAAGGGCCTGAATTTTGAGTTTTATGTTTTTTCAAGTCTCCGTCCAAATTTTCTATTAAATCTAACAGAACCTCGTGAAAAGACAAAAATACCCTTTTGTAATTATTATACAATTTATCAATTTAATTAATAAAATGTGAAATGTCTAAAATACCCCTACACACTAATTATGCCCTTAAGGCCACCACGCTCCGGCCACCGCCTGGCGACCACCACCCGGCTCCGGCGACCACCACCAAAGTTCCGATCGGAGCTTTTCGGTCGTCGTCGGAGGTCGGAGGTGGTCGCCGGAGGCCGGTGGTGATCGCCGGAGGCCGGTGGTGGTCGCCGGAGGCCGGTGGTGGTCGCCGGAGTCGGGGTGGTGGTGGTCGCCGGAGTCGGGTGGTGGTGGTTGCCGGAGCTGTGGTGGCTTAAAGGGTATTTTCGTCATTTTAGGTCAAACATATGAGAGACACACTTTGGTCAAAGGGCATTTTCGGGTTTTCAAATTATTTTTGGTCACATGCTAAGCATGTGACCACTTTCTGTCACTTTTAACAGAAAAAATAGACGGAGACCTCACTTATACACAAAACTCAAAATTCAGGCCCTAAATAATACGTTTTTTCAATTCAGACCCCTTTTGGCAACATGGGCAAACATTCAGGCCCCTATTGTGTTCTTAACCCTAAAATATTTAGTAAAATATTTGTGATACATGATTCCCGCGTCCAGGGACCATGTAACACTTTTTTTGAGAATATGAATTGTGATGCATGTTTTCTGCGTCCAGGAACCATGCAACACGGTTTTGAAAATTTGTAGTAGGGAATTGTCATCTGTCACGAGGACTTTTGCCGTATATAGTGAACACTAAACAGGAATTCGAAATATGGGATTGCCATCTAACCAGAAGACATTCGCCATGAAGAGTGAACCCTAAACAGGAATTCGAAGTATGGGATTGTCATCTAAACAGAGGACATTCGCCATGAAGAGTGAACCCTAAACAGGAATTCGAAGTATGGGATTGTCATCTAAACAGAGGACATTCGCCACTTATGGGGTGATCAGTCCCGTTTTGCATTTGCCCATCCTGTTCTGAATCCAGGGAATGGCTATGAACATGAGGATTTGCCTCTGACCATAGATGTCTCAGCATGTCATTTTCTAGAAGTAAACATGGGGTTTATCTTTATAGAGAGGGTACCTCAACATGCCACTTTTGATAGTAGGTCTTGGTGTTAATCCAAGATATTGCTTGTAGTTGACGCCTTTTGAATAGTCGTCATTTTGATAGTAGACCTTGATGTTATTCCAAGGATTTGCTTGTAGATGACGCCTCTTGAATAGTTGTCATTTTGATAGTTAATCTGCTGGTTGTCAGTGCGGCATATAAGTTGATTGTGCACATAGCGCAATGGCTTTGTGTTGTCGGCACCTTCTTGAGATAGATGCCAATTTATGAATGGAGAAATAAACTCCTTGTTGGTGTAGATAATAGTTGTTGTAGTTACTTTGTTTTACTTCCAAGTAACGTACATAGAGTAATGATGTTCCTACGAAGATAGAACAACTTCATTAGGTTCATGAGATTATTACAAAGATGCCACTTTATATGAGAGAGTGGTCTTTTCAACAAGTAGATGCGATATGGAAATAAGAGCAAAAGGGCTTGATACAACAGCTCCTTTTGTGATAGAAGATTATCCTTTCATCCGTGGAATTTCTTCAAGTGTCCTCCACTAAATGTGTTTGTAGAGGCATTGCCATTTGCATCTTCAAGGCGATATGCGTTGATGTACGGGATGGATATGACCTTGTAGGGGCCTTCCCATTTTGGAGACATCTTGTTGATTTGATCGAGATGTGAGAACTCATTCCTTCTCCACACCATTTCTCCGACATGGAATTGTCTTTCTTTCACCTTCCTGTTGTAATATCTTGTAGTTATCAAACGCATGCGTGCCTGATTATGTTCGGAGTTACACCTTTTTTCTTCAGCCAAGTCTAAGTCTAGACGCATGTCTACTTCGTTGGCTTGGGCGTTGAAATGGGTTGTGCGGTAAGATGAGACAGCAATTTCGATGGGAGCGACTGCTTCCGTTCCATACACCAGACTGAATGGTGTTTCTCCAGTTGACTCCTTTGGAGTTGTTCGAAGTGCCCACAGAACACTGCTAAGCTCTTCTGCCCATCCTCCTTTTAATGCGTGCACTCTTTTCTTGAGACCGTCTAGGACGGTCTTGTTGGTGGCTTCGACTTGTCTGTTGGTTTGAGCATGGCGGACTGATGCGAAACGGTGGTTAATGTTGAGTATTTCGCAAAGTGTTTGAAGCCTTGAACTCTTGAATTGGGGTCCGTTGTCGCTTATTAGCACCTTCGGAACTCCATATCGTGCGATGATGTGGTTTCGGATGAAATCCATTATTTGTGCATCAGTTGTTTGTGCTAATGCCTTTGCCTCAATCCACTTTGAAAAGTAATCGATTGCGACGACAATGTACTTGGTTTGGCCTTTTGATTTTGGAAGTGGACCCACCAAATCGATCCCTCATTGTGCGAATGGCCAGGAGCTTGCAATTGGGCTTAGCTCGGCGGCTGGTGCCGTGATACTTCTTGAATAAAGTTGGCAGGATTCGCATTCTGTGACCAAGTGCGTAGCTTGGTTCTTCATGGTTGGCCAATAGTATCCCAAGCTCAATGTCTTACGTATTAGAGATCTTGCACCTTCATGGCAGGCTGCTTGGCCTTTATGCAAATCTTCCAACACTTTCTGGCCTTCCCGAAAGGTGATGCACCTTAGGTATGGGGTTGAAAATCCTTTCTTGTAAAGCTCGTCATCTATCAACGTGTAATTGACTGCTTGTCTCTGGATTTTTTGGGCTTGAACTTTGTCTTCGGGGAGCTTGTGGTCTTTGAGGTATGCCAATATTGGGGTCCTCCAATCTGGATCTGGATTGATGCACAAGACCTCGAATTTGTCGATTACTGACAAGATTCTGTTTTCCACGAAATGCGTTTCTTTGCCTTGTTCATTGCCTTGTGCGAATTTGCTCAAGGCATCGGCTTCTTGATTTTCTTCTCTAGGCACCGCGATGATGTCGAAGGTATCGAAGCTTGTGATGAGGTCTTTTTCTTGCCCCAAGTACTTTTGCATATTTTCTGACTTTGCCGCGTATTCGCCTTTGACTTGGTTGATAACTAACTGCGAATCGCACTTTACTCGTAGATGTTTAACTCCAACAACTTTTGCAATTCTTAAGCCAGTTATCAATGCCTCGTACTCCGCCTCGTTGTTTGTTGCTCTAAATGTTAAGTTTAGAGCATACTTCAACGGATTAGATCCATCGGGAGGTATTAGGAGGAATCCAGCACCTGATCCTCCTACGTTTGAAGATCCGTCGGTGTACATTTGCCATACTTCGGTATGATCTTCGATTTGTTGAGGTCCAACTTGGGCACCTGTGTCGGGTGTTATCCCGGTGAATTCTGCGATGAAGTCTGCTAATGCTTGCCCCTTGATCGCCGTTCGAGGAGCAAAGTGAATGCGGAATTCACTTAGCTCTACCGACCACTTTGTTAGCTTTCCTGACATGTTTGGCTTTGACAGGATGTGCTTCAGGAGTTGGTCTGTTAAGACTGTTACTTCGTGTGCGTGGAAGTATGGCCTCAGTTTCCTTGCTGCTATTATAAGCTCGTACAGGTATTTTTCGATTGGCATGTAGTTTATCTCGTACTTTGCGAGTATCTTGCTTATGTAGTAGACTGGGAGCTGGGTAGTCCCCTTTTGTTTGACAAGGACTGAGCTGACTGCCGTGTTGCTCACTGATATGTACAGGAAGAGGGGCTCGCCTTGTATCTGTTTTGCCAATGCCGGTAATGTGCGCGAGTGTTGTTTTAATTGCTGAAAGGCCTCTTCGCACGCTGGTGTCCATTCAAACTTCTTGTTTGCACGCAAGACTTCAAAGAAAGGGAGTGCCTTGTCGCCTATCCCCCTAAGGAATCTGTTTAAGGCTGCTAGGCGGCCATTTAGTTGTTGGACTTCCTTGTGTTTCCTTGGGGACACCATTTCTTCAATTGCCCTTACCTTCTCTGGGTTAGCCTCTATCCCCCTCTGGCTCACCATGAATCCCAGGATTTTGCCTGATTGTACGCCGAAAGCGCATTTTGTTGGATTTAGGCGGACTTGATATTCGCGCATTCTTTTGAAGATTGCTCGTAGGTCGTCAACATGATTGCGCCTTTTGGTTGACTTCACGACCATGTCGTCCACGTATGCCTCCATTTTGGTTCCGATTAGATCGCCGAAGATGGATTGACCATTCGCTGATATGTTGCTCCCGCATTGATTAGGCCGAATGGCATCACCGTGTAGTTGTATATTTCGCTATCTGCATAGAATGCAGTATGCGGTGCATCATCTTTGAACATCGGGATCTGGTTGTATCCCGAGTATGCATCCATTACGGACATTAATTCATGGCCGGCGGTGGCATCGACTAGTTGGTCGATTCTTGGAAGAGGATATGAATCCATGGGGCATGCGTTGTTGAGATCTCTGTAATCATTGCACATTCTTAACTTGCCACTTGATTTAGGTACCAACACCGGGTTTGCCACCCATGTTTGGTATCTTGATTCTTCAATGAATCCTGCGTCAAGCAGTTTTCCCACTTCTTCTCTGATTGCCAGCTTCTTGTTGCCCCCGAGGGGTCGAAGTTTCTGGGCTATTGCTCGAGTTCCTGGCTTGATGTTGAGCTTATGGGAAATGACGTCTGCGCTTATTCCGGGCATATCGTTTGGTGACCATGCGAATAGCTCTTTGTATTCTTTGAGGAGTGCTGTGATTTCTATCACTTCATCTTCTGACAGGGATGCTCCGATTTGGACCATTATGTCTGGCTCTTCGATCTTTATTTGTTTTAACTCTTCTACTGGGGCCGGTGGGGCACGGCCTTCTCTTGGATCATCATCAATGATGGGAATGTCATCCTTGTCTGGCTTGACATTATTTTGGATTGCCACATTGTAACATTCCTTTGATAATAGTTGGTCTCCTTTGACTTCACCGATTCCGGCTGCAGTTGGGAATTTGATCTTCTGGTGTGCCGTGGATAGCACCATTCCCCACGCATTCATGGTTGCGTATCCTAAGATACCATTGTACGCGTCAAGTTTTTGTACTACCACAAATGGTACTGCAATTTGGAGGCGTGAGTTGCCCTCTCCCAGTATAACTGGCAGTGTTATGGACCCTAATGGGTAACCTGCATCTTCCATGAATCCCACTAAGGGTGAATTCATTCTGTTGACTTTCTTCTTTCTCCCTAGAGTTAGGATGACGTCTTTTGTGATGATGTTGGGCAAACTTCCTCCATCGACCAAGATACGCTTGATGTCCATGCCGTCGATTGTCATAGTTATGACTAAGGCGTAATTATGCGGAAATGTTATATGCGTCTTATCTTCTGAAGAAAAGCCAATGGCGTTTTCTGGGACAACGTTTCCTTGTTGGCTGCCTCTGGGCTCATGGATCATCAGGGAAGCGTATATTTCTCTTTCGTATGATGTTTCGCCTCCTGCTCCAAAGCCTCCATGTATCACGTGGATGCCTGGAAATTTTGGGCCGTGCTGTGCGGATGGCACACTGCTTGCTGGCACGGGAGACATTATGGACCTTTTAAGACGTCTAAAGCGCTTCCTGGTTTTTGACGGATTGGCCTTAGTGAGAGCGTTGTGATCACTAGTCATGACTTTGCGGTACGGTAGCTTTTGTTCGAATCACGTAGACGGCGCCAATGTTGCGTCCGGGATGAACTGGGTCGGGGGGACGCGTCTGTTCGTGTGGATGTGCGGGTTTTCGGGCTGTAACCCTTAGTCTGAAAGAGGTTTATGCCACTGACGAGTGTTCGGTTGATTCCCGGAAAGGTCTGTGTCTCAAAGTGCAGTTGTGTCTCAGGGGGACGTCTGAATCTCGAAAGACGGTGGTCTGTGCACAAATCCGGATGTCTGGGCGACGATTCCTGCACAAAGGACCGGTGCTAGCACGGAGAGGGGGGGGGGGTGGTGCTAGCGGAGCCCTCTCCGAAGCTTAAGTTACTATAGGGCTAAAAGAGTAATTCTAGAGAGAGAAAATATTTCTAGAGAGAAGTCAGAGCTCAAAATACCAAAGTTGGGAAAATGAGAGGATGTGTGAAAATGGGTGGCCAAGGTCTCCTATTTATAGGCTTCCTTGAGACCGGACCCGGTTTTAAAGCGGTTTGATGACGGTCTAAAAGCAAGCGGTAACCGTCATCATCATTGGTAATATGCGAACTTGACTTCTCTTCATGTAACGGTAATCGCGTAAACGGTAGTCGCGCAATGCCCGTAGTGCAATCCGGAGGTCCGGTCCGGATGCGCGTAATGCACTTCCGGACCGTTTTTACCCCTTGGGAGACGTTTTTCAAGTTGTGATGTGATTTTCGGCATGTTTGCGAGGCCCGAAACGTAAATACGAACCCGAATTGGACACATATCCATCAACTCGGGAGCTCCTCCGGGTGCTGGAGCTTCAGCAGGTGCACCACCTTCAGCAGGGGCGCCTCCTTCAGCAGGGGCACCACTTTTCTCTGCTGGAGAGACCCCGACTGGCGATCAATTTCGTCGGGCGGAGAACCTGGACTCCTCCGAGGAGACTGATGAGGGTGGCTCCCTTATCCATCGTCGGAGGACGGGGCAGTCCCCACTGAAACCAACCTCCAAGGGGCTGCCCCCCTCGCCTTCTTCACAACAGTGACAGCCGTCGCCCATCCATGACTTCACTCCTTCTCCAGCTCGGGGCGAGTCGGAGGCGCGCCCCTCCACGACTCGAGTCGGTCCTTCCCCTCCCCCCTCGACGGGAGTTTCTACAAGGCCTTCGACCCCGCACAGAAGGAGGCTCCCTGGACCCCGATCCAAACGCTGCAAGGGCTCCAGCTCCGACAAGGGGACGCATACCCAGAGCTGGCTCCACATCTGGTAGCAGGCTCAATCCTGCCCTCTCTGAGGTATCCGATTTCCTTGGATTGGGAGGAGATCCGTCGGGATGTCCAAGAGATGTCCATTCGTCGGATAGAGGTAAGACTTCTACTTTCCGCTCCTTCGTCAATAAAACAGGTTGCTCATCTGCTAACACTTCTCTTTCTTCCTTCGCAGGAGATGGGGGACATCAACCGCTGCTTCAAGTACATCTTCGCCTTCGAGGAAGCCCTGGAGCAGGAGCGGGCAAAGGGGGCTCCCGCTGTCATAGCTAAGCTTGAGGAGGATCTCGCGGCCTCCGAGTCTTTGCGGGGAAAACTGGCCAAGGAGCAGGCCATCCTCGACCGAAAGACTCGGGACCTCCAAAAGCAGGTTCGTGACTTCGAGGGGCTCCTGAAGCGGGAGCGGCAGGAGCGGCGGATTGCTGAGGACAAACTTGTCCTTGAAAAGAAGGCTCTAGAGGAGCAAATCGCTGAGGTTCCTGCGCAGCTGGTCGCGGCCGAGACCAAGGGCCGGGAGGATTATCGGGGGTCCGAGGACTTCCAAGCTGATGCAGTGAAGTTCTGCAGCGCGGAGGTGGAGAACACCCTCTTCAACGCAGTCGAGGAACTCCACCTGGAGTATGGCGACGCCATTAACTTCGAGAAGTCTCCGTCTCTCGCTCCCTTCGCGAAGAAATACTTTGCTCTCTCGGAGGAGAGTGATGAGGGGAACACTCCCGCGGAGACCCCAAGTGCTGACGCCCCGATAATCGACCCTCCAGCAGCTGAACCTATGGAGCCTTCTGCCACAGATCTTGTGGACCCTGCTCCCGTTGATGCCGCCGACAAGGACCAAGCCTAAACACTTTATCTTTAGAGTCCTTGTATTTTTCCTCATTTTGTAATCCTCGGGCCTTCGATCCCTCATTAATATCAGACTTTTTAGTTCCGATTTTCCATTGCACTTCTCAAAGCGACTTAACTATGTCACTTAAGGCGGAACCTCGCCACTTAAGACATTTCAACACATCACTTAAGACGATTTAACCCATACCACTTAAGGCGATTTAATTGTGCCAACTAAGGCAATTCAATCTGCATCACTTAAGACGACTTAACCACTTGCACCACCTAAGGCGACTTAATATCGTGCACCACTTAAGGCGGCTTTTCAACACTTAGAATAAATCCAAGAACCATGCATCACTTAAGACGACTTAATCTCGTGCACCACTTAAGGCGACTTAATCTCGTGCACCACTTAAGGCGACTTAGTCTCGTGCATCACTTAAGACGACTTAGTCTTGTGCACCTCTTAAGGCGACTTAATCTCGTGCACCACTTAAGGCGACTTAGTCTCGTGCATCACTTAAGACGACTTAGTCTCGTGCACCTCTTAAGGCGACTTTACAATACTTAGAATAAATCTAAGAACAATTCTGATCGGAAGCAACCTCTTTATTTATTGATGGCACATAATCTGTTTACATCAAATCAAACGATAATTAACTTACACCACTTAAGGCGATTTTACATCGGGCACCACTTAAGGCGACTTGTACGCATTCGGAGCTGGCATCCCCACGACCTTGTAAGGTCCTTCCCATTTTGGTGACATCTTGTTGATCCGATCCAAAAGGGTAAACTCGTTCCGACGCCAAACCAGCTCCCCGACGAAGAATTTTCGGGACTTAACTCGCCGATTGTAATACCTGGCCGTCGCCAAACGCATTCGAGCCTGGACTTCATCGGCTTCCCGCCTCTTCTCTTCGAGCAAGTCCAAATCCAGACGTCTCATTTCATCATTCGTCAAAGGCTAATAATATCTCATCTGATGGGACGCCACAGCTACCTCCACGGGAGCAACAGCCTCTGTGCCATAAACGAGGCCAAACGGAGTCTCCATAGTTGATCGTTTGGGTGTCGTTCTAACAGCCCAAAGCACGTTTTCCACCTCGTTCAACCATTTGCCCTTCAAGGCATAGACCCTTTTCTTCAGGCCATCCATCACGATTTTGTTGGCTGACTCCACCTGGCCAATAGTCTGAGCATGATGGACAGAGGCTGTCCGATGCTCGATGTTCAACTCCTCCAGATACTCCTTCACTTGAGCCCCGTTAAACGGTGGACCATTATCGCTGATCACCACCTTAGGAATCCCGTATCTGGATACAATATGAGTCTGAAGAAACTTGACGATCTGGTTCCCCGTCGCCTTGGCCAACGCCTTAGCTTCTATCCATTTCGAAAAATAATCGATAGCCACAAGCAGATATTTACACTGACCTTGTGCCTGCGGTAGAGGTCCCACCAAATCGATACCCCACTGCGCGAAGGGCCAAGCACTCTCGATGGACGTCAGATTGGCAGCCGGAGCCGCGATATTCGGGGCATACCTCTGGCACGCGTCACAGGATCGGACCAACGCCGTCGCCTCCTTGCTCATCGTAGGCCAGTAATAGCCCAGATTCAACACTTTCCTCATAATGGATCGGGCCCCTTAATGACAAGCAGCGACCCCTTCATGCACCTCCCTCAGGATTCGACTTGTGTCGGGCTCAGCCACACATTTCAAGTACGGAGTCGAGAACCAGCCCTTCTTGTATAGATGATTGTCCAGCATCACGTAGTTAACCGCGATCCGACGTATCCTGTCAGCTACTACTTCATTATCAGGGACTGCCCCCGTAGTTAGGTACGCGACTATCGGGGTCATCCAACTGGGCTCCTCTGATCCTGCTTCAATAGCACACACCTCCGACGGGTCAGTGGTCGACAAGATCACCCTCTCCAAGAAGTGCACCTTCCGATTTTCCTCTAGGGGTGCCCCCAAGGCGAATTTACTCAAGGCATCTGCTTCCACGTTTTCCTCCCTCGGGATCGCCTCGATGTCGAAACTTTTGAAGCTCTCCTTCAAGACTTGCACCTCGCGAAGGTACTTTCTCATCATCGGGCTCTTCGCCTCATATCATCCTTGGACTTGATTCACAATCAGGCCCGTGTCACACTTCACCCTTAAGTGAGCAACTCCCGTACCTATCGCAATCTTCAGGCCTGTGATAAGAGCCTCATACTCAGCTTCGTTGTTCGTGGCTCTGAACGTTAAGGCCAAAGCATATCGAAGGGGCTCACCCTCGTCTGGCGGTATCAACACGAACCCTGCTCCTGACCCATCTGAACTCGAAGAGCCATCCGTGTACATTTCCCAAGTATTTTCCTCATTTGGCTGTTTTGATTGCTCTGCCATCTCTGGTTGTTCTGCTATCGGGACCTCTCTGGTTGCCCCCTCTACAGGGCCCGCTTCTTCCAGATCGGGGGCTGTAGACTCTGCTATGAAATCCGCCAACGCCTGGCCCTTAATAGCCGTTCTCGGAGCAAAGTGTATGCGAAACTCACTAAGCTCGACTGCCCATTTCACTAATCTCCCCGACGGATCAGGTCGGTTCAAAAAATGCTTCAGAGGCTGATTCGTCAACACAGTGATCTCGTGCGCATGGAAGTAAGGCCTCAGCTTCCGAGCAGTAATAATCAACGCAAAGAGGTACTTCTCAACGGCGGGATAATTCATTTCAGATTTGGCAAACGCCTTGCTTACATAATAAACGGGGACTTGATTACCCTCGACAACCTTCACTAACACAGAGCTAATGGCAAATTCAGAAACAGCCAAATATAGATAGAGCGGCTCGCCTGGGATCAGTTTCGCTAACGGCGGGAGGGTGCGAAGGTGCTGCTTGAGTGCTTGGAACGCCTCTTCACACTTGGCAGTCCACTCAAACTTCTTGTTGGCCCTCAGAACTTCAAAAAACGGCATGGATCGGTCACTTGCCTTGGACAGGAAGCGATTCATTGCAGCCAGTCGGCCATTCAACACTTGCACCTCCCGATGATTTATCGGAGACTTCATCTCCTCGATTGCCCTCAGCTTCTCAGGGTTCACCTCAATTCCTCGCTGCTTACCATAAAGCCCAAGAACTTCCCCGAGTGGACTCCGAAGGCGCACTTGGTCGGGTTCAGGCGAACCTGATGAAGCCTCATCCGCTCAAACGCCGTGGCTAGGTTGTGCACATGATCCTCAGCTTGTCGGGACTTCACCAGCATATCTTCCACGTAAGCCTCCATGGTTTTCCCCAGCATATCTCCGAACAGCTTGTTCACCATCCGCTGGTAGGTTGCCCCGGCATTGATAAATCCGAAAGGCATGACATCGTAATGATAAATGTCACTGTCGGCATAAAAGGCAGTGTGGGGGGCATCTTCCTTAGCCATCTTGATCTGATTATAGCCCGAGTACGCATCCATGAAGCTCAACAACTCATGTCCCGACGTGGCATCCACCAACTGGTCGATTCTCGGGAGCGGGTAACAGTCCTTCGGGCAAGCCTTATTCAGATTGCGGAAATCAACACACATCCGCCATTTCCCATTGCTCTTCTTCACCAGCATCGGGTTGGCGACCCAAGTCTGGAATCGGAGCTCCTTGATAAATCCAGCATCGAGTAGCCTGCCCACCTCCTGCTGGATCGCGATCCTCTTGTCTGCGCCCATCGGAAGCCTCTTCTGCGCGATAGGCTTGATCGCGGGATCAATCTTTAGCTCATGCACGATCACATCGGGGCTGATTCCTGGCATGTCATTCGGGGACCAGGCAAACAGCTCGTTGAACTCCTTCAGCAGCTCAATCAATTCTCGGGCCCTCTCGTCAGACAGGGCGGACCCGATTTTCACCTTCCTCTGAGGTCCGTCAATCTCGACCTCCTTCAAATCCTCCATGGGGGGGGGGACGCCCAAACTCCTCTCTAGGATCGGCATCAGTCTGGAGGATAGCCATGGCCTCCCGTCTCTTCCGTCGGGTGGCGTTAACGTAGCACCTCCTAGAAGCCACCTGGTCGCCCTTGACCTCCCCGACTCCGTGGTCAGTCGGGAACTTCATCTTCTGGTGCACAGTCGAGGCAACTTCCATCAGGGGGTTGATGGTGGTTCTCCCGATAATCGCGTTGTACGTCCCCGCGGACTCAACCACCACGAAGTCCACATTTCTCCTCTCCGCCTTCCACCCGCTACCAAACTCCACTGATAAGGTGATCATTCCCAACGGATAGGAGGTAATACCAGAGAACCCAACCATCGGGAAGGTCACTTCCTTCAGATCCTTCTTCGTTTTCCCCATGGCTTCCAGTGCGTCCATAAACAGAATGTCGGAGGAGCTCCCTCCATCGATCAAAATCCGCTTCATCTCGTACCCATCTACGTCAAGGGTCACGAACAAAGCGTCATCATGTGGAGTCTCCACTCCTATCAGGTCCTCCGCGGAAAAGGAAATCACCATGTCTTCCTTTGCGGTCCAGGATCGGGACCTCTTGCCTAGCACCACGGCAGCCGAAATTCTAGAGGCATAGACCTCCCGAGAGGCTGTGGTGTCACCTCCCGCGGCAAATCCTCCTTGAATCACATTGATGGTGCCCCACTTCTCCTTACGGGCACCAGAAGACTCTGGCTCAGACTTCTTCTTCTTCGGGGACCGGTCGCGGGATCGGGAACGGGGCCGTGATCGAGATCGAGAGCGGGAACGACACCGCCTTTCAGCCACAAACTCCTTGAGCTTTCCCTTCTGGATCAGCTTCTCGATCTCGTTCGTCAACTCTCGACAGTGGTTAGTGTCGTGACCGCTGGCGCGGTGGAACCGACAGTAACGATCGGTACGGGATCCCATAAACTCTCCTTCCTTCTTCGGGGGGTACCTAGAGATACCCTGTCGATCCATGACTGCTAGCACCTCCGCCATGGAGCTATTCGGAGGGATTCTATAATCTTCCCGCTTATCCTTCCTCGGGGGACTTCTGTCCTCCCTTTTATCAGAGCGACCTCGAGTCCGACTGCCCTAGGACTTATCCTTCCGCTTATGGTCGTCCACTGGCTTAAGTGACTGCTTCCCCCTATTCGACTTCGGGGGCTTAAGCTCTCCAGCAGCTATTTTTGACTCTTGCACGTCGATTTGCTGCTTCACCCTCTTCTGCAGTGCCTCCATATTCCACACAGCCTTCTCGGCCACACTGTGCATCAGGTCGGAACCGTAGGGGGCTTTCAGGTTCCGAAGGAAGGTACGGATGGTTTCTCCCTCCGATATCTCCTCATCAATCTCCGCCACGCTGGCAGTGTATCGCTGGTAATAGTGCGCCAGCGACTCGTCGGGCCTTTGCACCACTTGGGCCAGGGACCTCACACTCTTCAGGAGACGCCGACGACCCTGGTACTGCTGAATGAAACGGTCGTGCATGTCGGCCTAGCAGGTGATGCACCCTGGGGGCAGGCTGAAGAACCAGGTCAGGGCCCTCTAACCTAGTGTGGTCGGGAACAACACACACACGATATCATCGTTCGGGGCTCTGCCAAGACATGCCATGAGGTGCTTCTGGACATGACGAACTGGATCTCCTTTGCCATCATACTCCTTCACTGTGGGGATACCCAGCCCTGGCGGGGCGAGGGTGTCTATTAGTCGGGGAACGAAGGGATGGGTGGATCGATCCCTCAGTTCCGACATCATCGGCTTCTGCTCCCCCAGGCAGATGTTCACGATCTTCACCACCTGATCGGGGGTGATGGGACCATTGAGGGGAATGGTCATGTGCTGCACTGGTCCTGGCCCGTCGACCACAAATCGCTCTGATTGAGCGGGCTCCTTTCCCTTATCCTGGCTTCTGGGTTGGGCCTCCTGCACATTCTGAACCTCTGCTGGCGGGGGCACCTCCTCCTGCCTCTTGGCCGTCTCTCTTCGGTCTAGGAGAGCTTCCACAGCCGCCAAAAACATCGGCATGGCATCCGCCACAGCCTTCGCCAGATCCGTGTTCGGAGGAGCTTCTTCCTCCCTATTCTCTTGGTGTTGAGCAACATCTTCAGGGACTTCATTGTGCCCCCCTGTCCGGGAGACCTCAGCAGGGAGATTCTGGTCCTCGGCACGCTCCGGTGGTGAATTCAGAGTCGTCCCAGCGGGATGACGAGAACCACCAGATTGTCCTTGCCTCCTCTGCTTACCAGCCGCCATTGAACGAGTAGAAGTCATACTAGCTTTTCGTCACGTTTCCCACAGACGGCGCCAATGTTGGATCATGGTTGGAACTCCGGTACGGTCTTGACGACGATCCGAACTCCTTCGCTCCACGTAATCCTGCAAGAGGGGATAGAACGGGCGGTGACCCAGAATCCCTCTTCGATGCTTAAATGAGTATCTCGTGTAAACTGGCAAGCAGGAATCTCAAAGAGCGTATATCAAAACATATGTGATCTGAGGTAACCTCTGCCCTTATATAGGCGAAGAGGTACCTCAGTTACCTGGTGAACCGTTGGGGTGGTTAGCCCGTATTCCGCTTATCTCGGCCACGATCCCGCCTATCTCGGGCATGATCTCGCCTATCTCGGCCACGCTCCGCGTATCCCGGCCACGATCCCGCCTATCTAGGCCATGATCTCGCTTATCTCGGCCACGCTCCGCGTATCTCGGCCTCAACCTCTGCTAGCAAGTCCCGACTAATATCGGGGACTCCAGAGTTATCTCATTGTGTCACCGCTCGGGGCACCTCGTCATCGTGACAGGGCCAATCATTCTCAGGGATTTATCATCGGGGCCTACTTAAAGGCATCTCATCGAGAGCGTCCAGCTCGCCTGTCGGGACCGACTCTGTCGGGACCTTTCATCATCGGGACTCCCGCTGTCGGGACCCTTCGCCTTGGTCTTCCTGACCTCCTTTTAGGGCCCAGTGGGCCTATTCACCGTTTCCTCACCGTTAAAGGGCCTAACGGCCATAGCGAAATCCATCAGAGGTCAGTTGGGTCCGGTGACCCCAACCAAGGGTAACAACTAGCCTTAGGCTAGTCCAGTTAGGTCAATTGGGTTCGATTTTAAAATTTTAGGATTAAACTGAACAAAATAAAAGTTAGATATGTATTAGAGGGACTAAATTGAATAAAATTAGAAGTTTAGTGTGGGTCACGTGACTTGCACATGCCATTTAACGGCCAAAACTAACGGCTAACTAATGTATGTACTAAAAACACACTTTCTTGAAACGTTTGGTATGAAAAGTAGATTAAAAAAAAGGGAATAGAACCTAAACACTGTCCCAGATTTGACTTTAGTGTCAGTTTGGTATCTCAATTTTAAACTATTGATATCTGGTGTCTAATTTTTAGTATTGTCGCTAGCTTTCGTCTCTCAATGTCAGTGTCGGCCCAATAGAGTGCTTTCGTCGTTGGTGTTATTTCCGATCTCTACGTATTTCACCGCTCCACTGGAAATACGGGTGAGCTCCCATAAATTTTAATTAGGTATGGGTGTTGTTCTACTATTGTAGATTACTGTCAGTTAAGATGAACTGAACCACAATTTATCTTAAATTCTTTAATTTCAGTTCAAGGCGTGGCTCTTCGATGAACCATTCAGTGATGAACCGGGATACTGTCACCTCGATCGTTCAAATCTCCGACTGTTCTGGATATTTCGAACTGGTTTCAGAGCGATCATCATCACATGGGGTTAATGAGGGGCGTGGAGGGGGACAATGAGCTGTCGTTTAGAGATGAGGAAGCTGTGAGGAATACTAGGCAAGGGAATCATGAGAATACTTTGTGGAAATTGTTTAGGAAGACATAGAGCAGTATTTCCATAGCTTAAACTCAAGTATTTTTCTTTCTTCAACCGATTTACCATACCATATTCATCTAACTCGAAATGTGCAGATATTCAAATACTGCTCTATGCATATTCATCCATCTGATGCGATAACCCGGGAAAGTAAGATTCTAAATTAGATTTCTATAAAAATAAAAAACAATACATAAATGAAAGTAAAGCATTTATAATACTCTTATTCTCTATTTCTTTATAGCCAAGAGTTCTTCACTTCCCTGTTTTCATATTATGAAAAAGGAATTTACTCTATATTTCTTCACTTCCCAATCTTCTTATACTCTTTTCTGATAATTTAACTGTTAATTATATGCATGTTGAAGATTCAATATTACTAAATTTGCTTCGTGGCATAGTGCAATACAAGGTTGGATTATTGCTGATATTAACTTATTATAGCCCTCAAGTTCTTAATATCTCTAATTCAGTTGATATTATGCTGCTTGCATTAGGTCTTGCTCTGGGGTAATGAAGTAGGGTGCAATGTTCATTGTTTTAGGCATTCTAATCAAGACATTAGCTTGGCCAACAACTTTGATGTCGTATATATTCCACCGACACTGCTTTAGAAATATTTGCAATATTTAGTTGCATTTTTTGTATTTGGACATTTTTATGTCATAAAAAAATTATTGATATGCATTTTATTAGACTTTAATGTGGAGTAAGTA
Source organism: Clarkia xantiana subsp. parviflora (assembly GCA_036873135.1). NCBI lineage: Eukaryota > Viridiplantae > Streptophyta > Magnoliopsida > Myrtales > Onagraceae > Clarkia > Clarkia xantiana. The sequence goes on from JAPTYO010000001.1 coordinate 20,138,743, forward strand.
GTTTATATGTATATTCTAGATCAATTGTGTATTTTTTCTTGATGATATTGGTTATTTTAGTAAGTGACTATATTTTTATTTATTTCAGATGATCTGTACTAAATAAATTAAATTTCGATTAACAATTTCGTAAAACAATTTATGTAATTTGCTACATCAGTCCTTTGTAAGTTGTTGAAAAAACAGATATGAAGTATTATTGTTGTTGTTATTAAGTGTCTGAAATTTGTCAGTTGTTAACTAAGAATGTATAAAGTAACATTGTTCTTGGTATTATGTTTCTCAAACTTGTAAATTGTTAATTACAAAGGTATGAAGTATTTTTGTTGTTACTTTTAGGTGTCTGACAGTTGTAAGTTTTTGAAAAAGAAGGTATGAAGTATTAATGTTGTTGCTATTAGCTGCTGAAATATGTAAGTTGTTATTTAAAAATGTATAAAGTATTACGAATTGTGGCTTTTAGGTGTTTGCAATTTGTAAGTTGTTATTTAAGAAGGCATGAAGTATGATTGTTGTTGCTTTTATGTATATGTCTGTCATTTGGAAGTTGCTGGGGTATGTATCTCATGTAATGTTACAATTAAATTTCGACTTGTTTGAAAGAGGCTCGATTGTATCTCAACAACCTGATCAAATTAACTGCAACATTACATGAGATCTCAAGACTACTCCAATTTGGACCCGTTTCAGCTCGAATTATATTATTACGATATCCCCACACTCGATTATAAATCGAGACATTGACCCGAACACACTACCCACAACAAAGAACGGTTCGGGGGGGGGGGGGGGTGAACACCCGCCCGGACCGTAGCTGGTCCAACCTCACCTAGAGGAGATCGGACCAGCTGTCCGACCTCAGGTCTCTGAGATCGGAATACTTAGTCCGATCTCAGTGGCCTCAGTACCATCCCCGGACGACGTAATGTGCCCGAACAAAGGGCGTACGCGATGTCCGGGAGACCGCCGTCCTGGTCACCCCTCGTCGAGACCTGACATCATTTTGGACTTCCAACCCTTACACAATACCACAAACTCTCCCATGCTTACAAAGGTCTTAACCTTTCATTATCTGTTAATAAAGTACGTTTAGGAGTTAACGACGTCATTAACCGCATTAATCTCCCTTGAGGCCTATATATAGTGTCCAAGTTCTTCTCATTTGATACTGGATGATTTATTACACATTTGAGCTCTGCCCTCTCTCTAGCTTCTCTCTCTACAATGTTGTACTAATTTAAGCATCAGAGTGGGTTCGCCGGTTCCACCCACGGCTTACCCCTCGTGCATGTCGACAAGGAAGCGGATTACGGGAAGAGAAAGGGAGAACGGATCAGGAGAATGAGGAATTTTACCCGTGGGACGAGCATTCGGGTCGACATTCAACCACCCTGACATACACGTCCTAACACTTGCTGTCGTCCATGGGTTTTGAACAAAACAAGCCTGGCTATTACGAGACATATGGCTAACAGTCAACAATCAAGGAATGAACGTCCTCCTGAAAACAATCCCCCACCAACTAATCAAGTGAGACCGCATGTACCCCCGGCTAGACAGCCAAATCCACAGGCACCGCAGAGAAACCAAGCAGGACCCTCACGCCCAGCTGGGACTCAATCTTCCACAGCTTCAACGCCAATGGCAGGAAAACAACCACAGGCACAAGGAGCCCAACATGGAGTACCATCACAAGTGTTTCAACACAATACACCCCTACAGGGACACCATTATGGAATGCACTCTCAGGAGTACTCCTATGGAATGTCATCCCATAACATGCCTGCAAACCATCAACATGCCTACACGGCCCATCCTAGACCAATGTATTCGCAGGGGGCACGAACAGTGACTCCGGGATTTATGTCAGCTTTGGATGACTTGTTGGCATATAGGGAAGCTGTGAGAAACAGGCAAGGAAGGCAACAACCACCAAGGGAGTAATACCCACATGCTCAGACTGGACAATATGAGAACCAAAGGCAGAATAAAGAAGTGCCACCTCCAAGGGGAAGACAACCGCCTGCACCCCAATGCAATATCAGAACCAAGCACCATAGGGCGCATGGTCATACACCCCAGTGAGGGAGGATGCACAGCCTCAGCAGCAGTGGAGGCAATCATTCCAGCAACCCCCCCTATTGTCACCTATGACATGCCTAAAATGAGTTATAGCACATCACTAATGATATTGAATCAGGAAGAAGTAAAAGCAATGATAACAAGAAAAATGAATGAGTCCAAGAAAAGGTAATGCACAGCTTGAATGAAAATGTCAGTCATATTTTCACAAGGGAGATGGTAAACACTCGCATCCCGGATTCTTTGGTTGCGGGGAGAGTTGAGAAATACAATGGGAAAGGTGATCCATTGGAACATATACACCAGCATGAAGCATCTCTCCTAGGTAGAACGAGTGATGACCAACACACATCCCTCTTGTTCCCAACCACCCTGACAGGAATGGCATCCCACTGGTTCTTTGGCTTGCCAAATGAAAGTGTCTCCTCGTGGTTGTATTTAAAATCCAAGTTCCTCCAGAGATACATGGGAGAACGAAAGCTATTGAAGGGATCAAACTCGATTGACGACGTCCGTCAGGAAAATGATGAGACATTGGCAAGCTATTATACCAGGTTCAACCAGAATTTAGCGGATATACAAGGAGACATGACATCAGGAGAAATAGTAAGGGATTTCATAAGGAATCTAGGCCGTTTTGGCTCGATTCTAGCTGAAAAGATAGCTAAGAAACATGCAAACACTCTGGAGGAGTTAGCAGCAAGGGTGAAAACCCAAATAGACCTAGAGAGGCATAGAACAAACAAGAAGGCAAAGATTCAGGCCTCGAAGAATGAGAACACAAGGTCAAACAAGAGTAAACCACCCCAAGCGCCACCGGCCATCAGACAACAAGACTGGTGTCCCCCCCCAAATGAAAAGTCAAGAAGACAAATTTAAGCGACCAAAGGACATCAATGTCATCAAGTTTGTACCACTAAATGCAGCACCCGCGGTCGTTCTTAAAGAGATGAAGCAGTCGAAGATATGGACACCCCCAGCAAGATGGAGAAACCCACAAATGGGAAATGAGAAAGGTAAGTGGTAGGACAACCACGAAGCATGCGGTCACGACACAAACGACTGTTTTAGCTTGAAGTTGAGCATAAACAATGCGATACAAAGGGGAGAGCTGAAGCAATTTGTTGATCATGGGGGAAACAACACACCTGCAAGGCTAACAACCAAGGAAAAGGGCAAAGAAAAGGTTGATTACAATCCCCCTCCTAACAAGAGAGGAAAAATAAACATGATCCACGGTGGAGAAGCAGTAGGTGGCCCAACAAGAAATGCATGAGAGGTGTATTCCTCCAAGATCGACTTGATGCCAAGATGGAGGAAAAGACTGAGAGAAAAAGAATAGATGGTAACTGATTTTTCTGAGAAAGATTAGAGTCACATCATCTTTCCACATAATGATGCTCTGGTGATAACAATGGACATCGATGACTTCGATGTAAAGAGAATACTCGTGGATGGAGGAAGCTCAGCAGACATATTGCAAATGCGAGTGCTTGAAGAAATAGGAAAGAAAAAGATGGATCTAAGACCAGTAAACTTCCCTCTTGTTGGCTTCTCAGGAGCAACAAGCTATCCCTTGGGAATGATCACCCTGCCAGTGACTCTGGGATAGGGATGGACACAGTTAAAGATAAATGTGAACTTCGTGGTCGTAGAAAACTTATGAGCCTACAACGGGATCCTCGGTGGTATTACAATCAACCTCTATGAAATAGTACCTTCAACGGTACACCAAAAAATGAAGTTCATCACAGAGAATGGGATAGGCAAAGTTCTGGGAGATCAGCGCACCTCGAAACAATGTTATGTTAACGCCATGAGGCGTAAGTCACAACAGCCTAACACCATTGCAATAGTGGTGACAGGAAAGGAAAAACATGGCAAGTCTCCATATGGAAGAAGGAAGCAACAAGTTGTCAAGAAGCGAAGGTTCGAAGTCACACTCCGTCCAAGTAGACAAATTTTCAGAAGCTTCGCAAGGAAAACAAAGGAAAGTAGAGTTGTAAGGGTTGTAAGCATACCCTGGCAGCCAAACAATGAAGAAGGAAGAAGAACAAGACAATCCATAGAATGGGATTCAGGAGGATTGAGGACGTCCGACAGATGCCAAGAGAATCAATATCGAACTACTTTGAGAGATTCGTAAGGTATGGGGCTACTGTTGAAGCAACCAAAAGAGAGGCGATAAGAGCATTCTTCAGGAACATGAATCCAACTTCTATTGAAGACTTTGAAGGATCATATGGAGTTGTAAAAACAAACACAATGAGTGATCTTAAGGCAAAGCTAAAAGATGCAGTCGTTAGGGAAAGGAAACAGAACGGAGAAACAATTGAAGAGAATGATAAAGAGTTCAAAGAAGAAGAGGACGAGACAATGGGAGGAGGGGTGAAATTTAACTTCACACCTCTCAATGTCAAGGTGGAAGAGCTGTATAAGGAAGTGTTGATTAAGTAGTTGCCACAGTACAAGGGAGAAAGAAGAGGTTTTGTGGGAAAAGATACTAAGGGTTGGTGCGACTACCACGAGACTTCGGGGCATACGACAAAAAATTGCATGGTGTTGAAGATCGGAATCGAAGAGATGGTCTACAATGGAGAACTCGAGGGCTACACAGCTCTTGAAACAACTAAGCGCAATTAAGATGTCACCCCCGACAAAGAAAACCATATCCTTGGATTTATCTTCTGTTAAAAGCATATCTATCTCCTTAGTTTCTTGAAAAGACTCCATATGAGGGAAAAAGACTCATGTAGTTTTTCTACCTTAGCCATTTAGCTTCGTTTTTCAAAAGGATGACTCCAATCGCATGCTCTCTTGTAAATAATGCGTGCATGCACCAAGTGATATGAATGCTCATTCCAATATTCACAAGTTCATATGACACCCTCACTGAACAAGCCTTACTCAGATATGACAACCAAGTGTATGAAACCTTCGACGCCCCTAAGAGCGTATCTTGCGAACACTTTCGACGCCCCCAAGAGCGTATCTTGCGAACACTTTCGACCCCCCAAGAGCATATCTTGTTAACACTTTTGAATCCCCCAAGAGCGTATCTTGCGAACACTTTCGATGCCCCCAAGAGCGTATCTTGCGAACACTTTTGACGCCCCCAAGAGCGTATCTTGCGAACACTTTCGACGCCCCCAAGAGCGTATCATGCGAAAACTTTCAACACCCCCCAAGAGCGTATCTTGCGAACACTTTTAACGCCCCCAAGAGCGTATCTTGCGAACACTTTCGATGCCCCCAAGAGCATATCTTGCGATCACACGATCATTTTCAAAAGATTATATTGTAAAAACTTTTAAACAGACCCAGGAGCATATCCTTTACACACAATTGATGCCCCTAGGAGCATATCCTTAGAAAAATTTACAACGTCCCCAAGAACGTATCTTGAGAAAACCTTCTTTTATACAAGTAAGGTTATATGATATATGCAAGAATAACTATTGATGGGTATACGTCCGATTCGGGTTTGTTTTATAATTATTCGGACCTCGCCTACACGTCAAACCCACTAAACGTCCCAAAATAATTACGCGCAAGTCTAAAACGACCCGGGGTACGCGCGCGTGTACCCTAAGTATAGGACTCGTCCGGATTGTTGAGAAAATCCGGACTCCGGTCCGGATTGTCTAACAATCTGGACCGAAATCCGGACTGTTAGACAATCCGGAGGTCGGGATTTTCTAACAACCCGACCTCCGGATTGCGCCTAGAAGTGCCCGCGCCTACTATATACGCGCGTACGGCACGTGTCGGACGCTCCGACGTCAACTCCTTGCTCGTCCCCGTCCGGTTCACTTTTTCACAACTAAACCGACGTTGGACCGTTCAAAACCCGGTTTGATCTAAAGTTTTCCTATAAATAGGGGCCTTGATCATTCATTCACAACTAAGTTGACGCCAAAGCTCTGACCTCTCTCTAAACTTTCTCTCTCTAGAATCCTAATTTAAGCTTCAGAGAGGGTTCATCGCACTCCACCCCCCTTACGTGGTGTGCGATATTGCCTCTGTTGCAGGTATCCGGAGATGCACGTATCCCGGCACGTGCGAAGAACCGCTATCTTGACGACCCGAAGCGCATACATTAGGACCCGGCTCTCCCTCGAGTGAAGGATCCAACATTTAGGTGCCCACCTGCAAGGCACGAACACAACAAGTCATACACTACCGACAGCAATGACGAGCAACCATCCGCCTCCCGATAACCCGGATATGGCAAGAGAAGAAGGTCTAAGACGATAAAAAAGAAAGGCTACTGCGGATGCATCCAAGCAAGCACCGCCAAGAAGGAGTCAGATAGGTCCCTCTTACATCCCCGAGGCCGTATCCACAACCTCTTCTGTGCCGTCTCTAAACGCACAACAGGAGCGTATTTCCCAAACCAATGAGCCACCACCAGGGTTCGAATGCAGAGCCCACACAGAAGAGGAACAACCTCAGGGTAGATGCACCCAAGGTGCCCAAACAACCCCTACATTAACGCCTGCAATGATGGCAGCAACCGAAGAGCTCCTGGCCTTCAAAGAAAACCTAAGGAATCAAGGCTATGCGCCTCCACCGCCACCACCCCCACCACCTCCGCCACCACCTGCTCAAGCATATCCCTCACCGAGGGCAATGTCTCACGACACTCCCCGGGGAGAAGCCCCAATGCCACAAGGAAGATAGCCTCCATCTGCCAACCCTCATTACTATTATGCAGAGCCATAAGGATCTCGATCCAATGCAACTTACTATGAAAGGCAACACCCAACCGAATCATGGCAACCAAGTCTCATGAACGAGAAACCAGGCAGGGAGGATTCGCAATACCAATAGAGCTGGGGGCATGACAACAGCAGAAACCCAAACAACATTTGGGGGATGCCATGGAGGAATGACAATGTCTCCATCACAGGACTGACGTCCAAAGACTTGGAAGCTCTTATAAAGCAGAAGATGAAGCAATCAAAAGTCAGGCCAATGCATGTCCTGGCTGATAGCGCAAGCCACCCATTCACAAAGGAGATGTTGTATGAAAGGGTTCCGGGAATCCTAAACAACATTAGAATTGAGAAATACTCGGGAAAAGGTGATCCTATCGAGCATGTTCAACAGCTTGAAGCATCATTGCTAGGGAGAACAACAAACCCGAACCATGTAGCGGTCACGTTCCCGTAAACCTTACTAGGTTCAGCGGCACACTGGTTCTTCTCACTTCCTAATGAAAGTGTCAGCTCCTGGCCTTATCTAAAAGGAAAGTTCATCCAGAGGTACATGGGTAAACGCAAGTTGCTCAAGGATGCAAGCGCGCTAGACGACGTGAAGCAGAAGTATAATGAATCTTTAGCGGATTACTACATCCGTTTCAACCAGAATATTTCAGACATCCAGACAAACCTGTCTGAGCACGATATAATACAAGCATTCATAACGAACTTGGACCGTTTAGGTTTCTCCTTGGGTGAAAAAATGTCAAAGCGTCCGACAGAAACTTTGGAGGAGTTGGCCTCACGCATCAAAGAGTTCGTGGACCTCGAAAGATTCAGGACAAGAGCTAAGGCAAAGCTGAACGCAGAGCGCAACAAAGAAAACAACAAGGCCGGCCAAGCCAAACACCCCTAAGGAAACCAACCACAAAGGCAGTGGCAACCACAGCCTAAGCGACCCGCCCAAGAAGGCTTCCAGAAACCGAAGGAGGTAAACGCCGCAAAACTTATCCCGCTGAATGCACCCTTGTCGGTGATCTTTAAAGAGATGAAGGAAACTAATCTCTGGAAAGAGCCAAACAACTGGCAAAAAGGACCTTTGGGAAAAGAAATGGAAAAGTGGTGTGCAAACCACGAAGTCAATGGGCACGTCACCGACAACTGTTTCAGCCTAAGAATGCGTATCAACAATATCATATTGAGTGGAGATTTAAAGCAGTATGTCAATCAAGGCGACAAAACCCTCAAAAAGCATCAATGAGAACCCTCAAAGAAAAGCAAAGGAAAAGAAAAGATGTACGAAAATCCACCTTCGCCTAAACGGGGTGTGATAAACGTCATACATGGAAGACCAGCTACCGGCGGCCAGGGTTCACACTCAAGGAATGTCTATGCCTCCTAGGCAGAGACACATCCAAAGTACGGCAAGCGACCAAGGGGTGAGCAGGAAGATCTGGTCATCATGTTTTCTAAAGAATACATGAGACATATTGTATACCCCCACGACGACGCACTCGTCATCACCATGCCTATCGCGAAGTACGACGTCAAACGAATTCTCGTTGACGGAGGAAGCTCTGCAGACATCCTAACTATCAAGGTGATAGAACAGATTGGTCGCACAAAGGCCGACTTAAGCCCTGTAACGTTCCCATTAATAAACTTTGCGGGTGCTGCAACACACCCCCTGGGTACAATCACACTCCCGGTAACACTGAGAGAAGGCTGAACAAAGTTGAACATCAATGTCAACTTTATTGTGATTGAAACTCTAGGGGCGTATAATGGGATATTGGGAAGAACAACCATAAATCCTTATGAAATAATGCCATCCACAGCGCACCAGAAGCTGAAGTTCCCGACAAGGAATGGAGTTGGAGAAATCCTGGGAGACCAAACTGCAGCACGACAGTGCTATGTGGACGCCCTAAGGCGTAAACAAAAACTCTCCATAGCCATGATAAGCCAGGATATCCCGAAGCAAGAAGAAGACAAGCAGGTAGAAGAAGCATGTCTTGAACAACTCTTCAAGCCTACACGGCTAACAAGTGATGAACAGATCCTGACACCGCAGAGTGTTTGGGACATCAAACAAGAGGAGGATGAGCCAACCTTGGAATACTATAGGCGCTTTGCGCTAAACACAGCACTGCTGGGGGCAACCAAGGAGGCAATGATCAACGCGTTCTTCATCAACTTGAACGCACGATCCTTCCTTCTACTTGGAAGAGAATACGGTTGGAGGACCACTCAGTCAATGAGTGGCCTCAAGGAAAAACTCGAAAGAGCAGTCGCTTGTGAACATGAACTGGGGTGGAGCAAACCAACCACAGGCCAGGGATAGCTACTCTTTCAGCAAAGAACAAGCAGGAGCTCACTGGACGGCCCAGAATATGCATTTACGCCTCTGAACACAGAGGTCGAACAGCTGTTCGTGAGCATCCTGCAAAACAAGCTACCCCCCACCTCGGGAAACACCACATGCGTTCCTAGGAACCGACATCATGCATTGGTGCAAATTCCACAACGTCTGGGGTCACAGCACAAATGACTGTCTCACCCTGCGAGTTGAGATTGAAGAAATGATAGCACTTGGAGCTCTACAACATCGCGTGGCGTGCACTCACCACACCACGTGAACAAATGAAGCGGGAGGCGACAACCACATCCCTCCCCAACCTCATGCATTACGCACAGCTTTATTCATCCATTTACTTTCAAGCTTTAATTTCCTAAGTAGTTAAAACTCTCAGTAGATTATTTACATATGGGTGATCATTTGACCCCATCTTTCCCGCACTGTAAATACAAGAAGACTAATGAAGTTAACGTATTTTTGTAGGTACATTACCTCCTTTCATTCCCTACTCTGGAATAACACCAAGTAGTGGACTATATGCATTAAACATGCACCAACAACACAAGCTTTTACGCTGAACACAACAAACGGCCTTTATATGCCACAAGCATGTCAATATTCTACATCAACAACGAATACTTAATAAGCTATCTCGCACAACATCTATCATATCTACTCTATACAAGTACATCCAGGAAATCTTTCTAAGGATTACTTACAAATAGCATAGCGCGACATCCCCACTCGAGGGCAACCCCATGATTACAATGTTCATACCTTGGATTTTCAACCAAGAGGCAATCATTCCCTACGTGGCGCAACATCCTCTATACGAGGGCAACCCCACACATTTACATGGCACGACATCCTCTCCATGAGGGCAACCCCATGATATCTTACTGTGGGAAACGACACCCAGTATAGATTATTAAACACTTGGGCGTGATTCACCCCATAAAACATGGTGCGACATCCTCTATACGAGGACAACCCCATGAGAACCTACTACTACCCACAAGTAGTGTTCATTATTACGTACCACCTCTCTACGCTAACAAAGGTTGCGAAATCCCTTCTACAATCATTGCCATGCACAACGCAGCGAAAAACTCACCAAACATACAAGTCGAGTCTTGTAAAACGTTATCTTGCCTGTGAACAGATAACGGAAGTAGCATAGAGTGTTTTGTAAAACACTTCAACCAAGCAAGTAGTGTCTTGCCACAAACGTCGCCTTGGAATGGTCCAAGAGACGGGAAAAACTACAAGTCGTGCAACGCGATCTTGTATAACCCCCTGGAATAACCAGGCAGAGGTGTAGTAGCATCACATGACAAGTAACTGGACTAGCCAGTATAACGTCTTGCAACAACGATATGGCGAGGGTACCCAAAGTACGGAAAATAAAACACTTCAAAACAGCAAGTCGTGTCTTACTACAACGTCGCTTTGGAATGGCCCAAAAGACGGTATAAACTACAAGGCGTATTACATGACCTATGTCACGTCCCTTTGAATAACAAAGTAGAGACGTATTAGCATCACAAGGCAAGTAATTGGGTTAGCCAACAGAACGCCTTGTAATAATGTTACGCGGGAGGTCCCCAACTAACGGATGGAAAAACACACCAAACTGACAAGTAGCGTCTTGTGACAACGTCACCTTAGAGTGGACTAAGAGACGGTAAAAAATAAGGTCTCGCCTCGTCGAGACAACACCACGCGGATGTGCGGGTCTTGCGCATTACTACTCATAAATGCCAAGGGTCAATCTAAGTTCTTGTGCATTACTACTCATAAATGCCAAGTGCCTGGACAAGGGCCTTACGCATTACTACCCATAAATGCTAAGAATCACTCTAAAGTCTTGCGCATTACTACCCATGAAATATGGCAAGCATACAACACATGTGTTTAACACATCCATTTCGCCATGCCTTGGTATAACCAAGAGGGGCGCGCAACGCAGGAACATACGTCTCCTAACAACAACTACGGATGCTACATCTAACAAGAGGACGAGTCACAACCCTACTCTATAGTCCACACCACATGGACAATCATGCAAACAAAGGTATGTAATATTACTACCAAACTATCATTCATTACTAAATCATTCATTACAGGATCCATACGAGAATGTCAAACACAAAAGCATAAGCATAAAGGGCTCAAAGGGACACCCAAAAAGAAACCTCAACCCAACAAGGGGAGCCAAAACTATATACAAAGACCGGATAAAACTAGCAATCAACCCGACACCACGTCAGGGACACCTGCAACAACGACACCTCCACATGCACCCGGGAAAACCTCACCCTGCGAAGTACCCTCCACTATATGTGCCTCACCATCATCATCGAACACTAACTCGTATTCACAAGTATCAGCCTCAACACCAGAAGGGGCACTCGCCTCAACAAACAGGGTGACATCCACCACAACAACAGGGGGAACGATCCCGTCCCTAAGACGTAAAGCAACCATATGCCCAACGGCAAAAGTAGAATACGGACCCAATTAATCAAAGCTTAGATTGGGGGCAAGTGCATATACTTGCTCAATAAGACCCTCAATGGAGTCGTACAACATCTTATCAACTCCTGCTCGGATATCCTTAAGATAAGACTCAGAGGCCTAATACTCCGCAACCCCTTTAGCCTTTGAGCCCCCTCCCTCATAGCCAGCACTATGTGCCTCTCCATCCTCAATAATCTTCTTCTGAAGGGCAGCAAGTTCAGACTCGAGCACAACAACTCGAGCCTGACGGGAAGAACTCTCCGCCTTCAAGTCAACAACCATCGAACCCAAGAAGCACGCTCTCTACTTCTCGCTCTCCGTGTCATGACAAGCAATCTTGCACTTATCCTGGAGTGCCTTCTTCTCCTCCGCGAGTTCAATCACGAAGGAGGAAAGGTTCGCCATCCGAGCGGCGACCTACAAGAATAACACAAAGCTCAAAATAAACATGTAATTACAATACTGTGAAACATACATACAAGTTATAAAAGAGTAAATAAAAATACTCACGGGCGCAAGACTCGCCAGAGCACCCTTAGCATACTACTGCGCGTCTTCAGGCTCGCTAGGACGAACCCTTTGATCCTCAGGAGGGATAATCCGCTGAAGGACGCGTACCCCCACCTCAGGAGTAGTCAAACTGGCCTCCTTGGGGAAACAGGGTCCCCCAACAGCAAAGGGTGCTCACTCATCACCAGCAGTATAGTCCTTCTCAGGACGAACCCAATCAGCACGGGTAAGTGCACCAAGGGGTGGAACACCTACAACACATACGCAAAGGATAAACAAAAGATACAAATATGACAAGTATAGAAGTGAAATAAAGTCAAGCAACATACCTGAACGGGGAGTACCCTCCTCCGACGCCCGGTCCCTCGACCGGAGAGCAGACATACTGGAGTACGAATTGGGCCTTCAACTCCTTTTCTCTGCTAAGGGGAGTCTTTGACGCTTCCCCTCCTCCAAATTTTGAACGCTTAGGATCGCTCGAGGGCCGCATGTCAGAGTCAGGATGTTTCGCCTTAGCCTGAGGCGGAGTATCAACTGCAGCAACGCGTTCGGTCACGAGTAGGGACCGACCTACAAAAGGAATAAAGCAAGATGAGAACAAAACACGATACATAGACAAGGAAAACAATCCCACAAAAACACAACATACCCGCGCTTCCCTTCCCCCGTCCAGGCTTCATGCCCTAGACCACAGTGGAAACATCCGTACACCACTCCGCACGGGAGGAACAGCACCACCCGTAGAACCCGCCTGCAAGCGCGAAGTTTTTCCATGGCACCAGCCTATATCACAACACAATAGAGTTATAAAGATTCACAACATACCAAAGGACCTCTCGTAGGAGGTGTACAAATCCCAGCCACGCGCAAGTCTCGCTCTGTTACGCGATGCAAAGCACTGTAGGTGCGCGCCTTATGCGCCCGGTATATCACCTTCATCCCTGCTTTGTCCGACTCAGTAAACTCGTAAAAAGCTGGCACAGGATCAGGCTTGGTGATGCGAACGATAGGCCAGGTTGTCCCCACGTCATTAGTATAGAAATAATGCTTTTTCCAACGGCCTTTAGAACGGTCTACAGTAGTAACGAAGCAAAGGGTAGTATCACACTTCGCCTTCCCTAGTCCCAAGGTAGAAAAATCGCCCCCATTCATCGAAGGTCAGCGGACAGAGATGAAACACAAACCAGACACATCTGGACGCTGGAGCCGGAAGAAGCAGCAGAAGAGCAGAGTCGAATACTGCCACGACTGCTGATGGCATAACACTCGGAAGCAAACCCAATACCGGAGGTCGGAGGGTGCAAGATCGAGAGGAGAAATCCCGTAATAGCGACACAATCTACGCAAGTCCCGACAGTAAGGAAAGCGCAGATCCTCTCAAATCTGGGATGTATATACGGCAGACAGCTCTGCAGGAGGCACAGTAGGTGTCCCCACATCAACATCCCTGACGACATCAAAGGGAAAGAACGCCTCTACCAAAGGGTGAAGCCCAGAACGATCAACATAGATCTGATAGTCATCTCGGCCCAGCACATTACCAGCAAAGGTCTGGATAAGATCTCCCGATTCTGAGTCAGGCTTCGACTCGGGGGAAGAGTATATATCCTCCACGGACTCTGGCCCAGACGACTCCGAATCCTCCGACTCAGGATCCGAATCCGAAATAGAACAGTGTCTAACTAAGGGAGTTGGAATATGGGACTTACTCATATTGATAAACTCTGTGAGTCGAGAAGGTAATCCTAAGGACAGACGCGTCGGCTCCTCACCCTACAACTCCTATAAGGATACAACAACAATCTATTCAACGCACGCGCATATACTCATCACGACAACAACTACTACTACCATACAACGAACCTCCCCCACTCGGGGGCAACATCGTACTCATAAAGCCTATAATTGTTCGACTACTACATAGCGAACATCCTCTATACGGGGGCAACTCTATGTCAGTACGGGCCTCTTCCCAACACTTGTACAGTTTACCTATGTGTATGCTCAATTGTGTATGCCTATATGCACCTATATGCACCTATATACACCTATGTGCCCGAGTGCACCTACACGCGCCTACGCGCGCCTACACACGTCCACACACTCCTACATATATTCTCACATGATTATATGTGTTTATACATGACTACGCATGTCTATACTCACTCATGCATGCCTATGCACGCCTACGTACACTTAAATGCATCAACATCCACGTGCGTTGCCTAAGGTGAACATCTAAGGTAATTGATGAAAAACATATTCATGACATTGTTATCTATATGTGTATGCTATCTAACACATGTAGGATATGGATACATTCATACATACTTGGGGACATACAAAATTCAATTATGGCTACATGCATCACTATGCCATCAAGTATATACATACATGTCATGCCAACATATCAAGCAATCAAGGATGAAAATCCACATGGGAAGTAACACTCCTATCCTATACATGCTAGAGCTAAAATACTTAACCATTTTCATGCTCTTTTTTCCATAGTGAATTGTGTAAGGCATTTCATCAAACACCTTGTGGGCATGAATAGTCAAGTTTCAATCAAGACAAGGATTGATCAAATTGAAGAAAGTAAAGGTGCCTACATACCTGGAAATGGTTTTAATCAACCCTGAAAATCCGAATCACCACAAAAATCGAATTCGGAATCCCCGTTCCCGCCGCCGAAGTTCACGCCGTCGGTGACCCGCCGTGCGCCGCCGCTCTCGCCGCCGTGCTGTTCGCCGCCGCCCTCGCCGCCCTCGCCGCCGTGCTGTTCGCCTCCGCTGGTCCCGCCGCCACGAGCTGTTCCCTCCAGTGAGTGGTGGTTGGCCGGTGGTGGTGTAATGTGGGTGGGTGAATGGCTTGGGTGCTAAGTCACTTACTCCCCAAGAAAAGGGAGAAGACAATCTTGAAATGTGGTGGTAAAGTGAGGAGAAATTTTTATGCGTACATTTGTTACGCTAACCATGTCATCATCTATACTCACCCCTACTAAACGAAGGGCGGGACACGCGACATCGAGGCCCACGCGCCGACGGACGGTAAGTCCACACCAAGGTATTACCCGAACTTAAATCGAACGTATACTCTATCAAAAATAGAGTCAAGCAAGGGTCATGCCATTACTTGACTCGGGGGAAAATGATGGGTATACGTCCGATTCGGGTTCGTTTTATAATTATTCGGACCTCGCCTACATGTCAAACCCACTAAACGGTCCCAAAATAATTACCCGCAAGTCTAAAACGGCCTGGAGTACGCGCGCGCGTAACCCGAGTATAGGACTCGTCCAGATTGTCTAACAATCCGGACCGGAATCCGGATTGCGCCTAGAAGTGCCTGCGCCTACCATATACGCGCGTACGACACTTGTCGGACGCTCCGACGTCAACTCCTTGCTCGTCCCCGTCCGGTTCACTCTTTCACAACTAAACCGACGTTGGACCGTTCAAAACCCGGTTTGATCTCAAGTTTTCTTATAAATAGGGTCCTTGATCATTCATTTCACAACTAAGTTGACGCCAAAGCTCTGACCCCTCTCTAAACTTTCTCTCTCTAGAATCCTAATTTAAGCTTCGGAGAGGGTTCATCGCACTCCATCCCCCCCCCCATGCGTGGTGTGCGATATTGCCCCTCTTGCAGGTATCCGAAGACGCACGTATCTCGGAACGTGCGAAGACCCACTACCTTGATGACCCGAAGCGCATAAATCAGGACCCGGCTCTCCCTCGAGTGAAGGTCCAATACAGGTATGACGAAATGGAGAATGACAAGAGGAATACTCCAACATAGAGATTATCTATAAGAAATGAACTTTTCATAAAACGATCAAAAGTATTAAGATGGATAAACATGCCATTCTACAATACGCAAGCATAGGAATGAATGCAATCTCCCCAACACAAACATCATAGAAGAACAACCATGACAACCAAAGTACTGAAACATAACAAGTTGTAAAGATAACCATACTAAGCATTCAAGACATGTAAGATAAGGGATAGAAGAACTACGACACATGCGTCCGGTAGCAAACCACAAGAACCAAAGTACGAAGTTGCAAAAACATATTCGACCCAACACGGGGAGGAAAGCAGGAAAATATAAGCAAACGATAAAGGAGATAAAGGATCAGACGGATGCCTCGAGAGAATCCTCGCGGTTCTGATGCTCAGAGGAAGTCACACCAATAAAACTGGAAGAAGAGGAGGAGGAGGAACTCGACACATCTTCATCGTCTGGAATAATGATCCCACCCACGAGGATAGAAACCTCATTTTCAGAAACTGCAGCTTGTCCCATCAAAACAGCGACATAGCCTCTGGCAAAGTCGGAAAAATCACCTAATTCACCAAATGGGAATGTTTCCATGAGATTATAGATGCGCACAACAATGGTATCCCCGAAATCACGCATCATAGTGTTGCATCGACTCTCGATGTCAGCAGCAAAAGCAAGAGAGGATTTATACTCTGCGACAACATACACCTTCACGTCAGCACGACACGCTTCCTCAACACTCTACAACTCAGCAACATGACGCAAAACGTCAATCTCAGGCCTGTCGGCGCAAGTCAGTAAGGGTACTCTCAAGAGAAGTAACTTGATCTCGGAGCTCATGCGCTTTCACGTCAGAAAGACGTGCCTTCTCCAATGCATCAACGAGATTAGCTTTCAAGGAAGCCTCTGTTAGCATAGGGTGACTGGGCGCCGTAATTGGTAGCCCATTAATATGTATACGTAACCTAAGAAATTGGGTAAATTTCACATTAGAGAAATTGGGCTTGACCCAAATCCCAATTGACATGAGAGGCCCAAAATATTGGGCCTCCCTTATACATGGCCGGCCGAAACTTTAGTGATAGGGGAAAAGTGGACTTTTGTCCACTTTGTTCCTCCTATAAATAAAGGGTGTTAAGGTTTTATTTGGGGTAATTCACAATTCCTCCTAAGTGGTGATTTGATAGAAAACTCTATTAGATTACGGGGAGTAATCACTACGGATAGTAAATCATGGTACATGCTAGTAATCGAAATTACGCAGTGGAATATTCGCACATACCTCAAAGATGATCCGTAGTCCCTAGATCCTTCTGCAGGGAGTTCACGATCCTCCGGTCGGGACCCGTAGAGGTTCTTGTTAGAGAAGCCCAACGCAGTACAAGCTCCACAGCAGAGCCTCTGATCGATTCTTGGCACAGCGACAGATCTCTGGAGTGTTTGCTTAGAAAGCAAATTGGCACACCTTGGGTGAGGGGTTCGGCCGAAATACCTAGGTGTAGGTTGGAGGGTTTTTCTCTCTAAAACACTATAATGAGGGAATAATGATTAACCCTAAAAAACCCCTAACACCATGTATTTATAGGAGGAGCAAAGTGGAGAAAAGTCCACTTTGCCCACACCATTATTTCGGTCGGCCATGCATAAGAGAGGCCCGTAATTTGGGCAACTCATGTCAATTGGGATTTGGGTCTGGCCCAATTATCCTAATGTGACATTTACCTAATTTCCTTAGGTAAACTATACTTATTATGGGCTACCTATTACAGCGCCCATCACCATATGCTTACAGGTCCCACTCGTCGGAATGGGAGGGTTCCTGTTAATGTATTGTTGTCCAAATCTGCATAAACATTTCACTCCTTCAATCTTCTCCTTGCTTCCGAATAGTTCATACGAGGTTTGCCGTGCGACCGGCGGATACGACGGGCATCGTGCAACTCATCTGTTAGGAGTATTGTAGCGCCCGCGGAACGTCGATTCCCTTTTCTCCAATCAACCTGTTATAAATAATATTTATATTGTACCGCGCTGTATCCTAGGTCAACTATTAATTCTTCTTTTGCCTAGTTTCCACGTAGGACCACTTCTTCAAGGCATCCGTACAAGTATTCACAACGTTCAACTAATATCCGACTGGTGTCCACCTAGTGAACACAAGAGTCGGTGACTTACAGGTGAACTTGACCATCCCCATCGCTCTTATCCTTAGTCAGACCCAACCGGTTTCCAAAGACGTGATCACTGTGCCCTTTTGTTCAGCACTATGCTCGTATGCCGGGAAGCGAGCATTGGGCCTGACCTTAGATATGAGTTCCAAGTCCGTGAGGATACTTTAGGTGCCTCTTCATAAGGCTCCTGGGATTAATCACACGATCGAGGTGAAGAATTTTGCGCCCGCCAGAATCACGATGATTCCTTCCTAGCACAACCGAGCTGTGACCCCGTGGTTGAATGTGGCACGCGTAGTATGAAGCACGCGTTGATAGCATACATGAACCTTTTGGGTTGAAAGGAAAGGGATATGTCAATCATGCTATCACATATTCTCATCAACCCAGAATGTGGTTAAATGACGAACGAAGTTCATCACGGCGATATTCAAAATGAAGATCAGGTCGAGTTACTTCGAAACTAGATAATCGTCTTGCTTAATCAGGTTTATCCCCCTGACTCTTAGCCAGTCTTGCTTGGTAGATGCCTCCCTCCACCGCAGGACTACCGTACCTGTGTGACTAGGTAAGGCCCACATTCGACATAGTTTGGCAGAGGATTACATCCTCCTACGACTTAGTTTATAGACCGTAATTCTGATGTAATCAAAAACATTATGACGCCGATTGATCATAAACTCAGTTGAAATTTTTTCGCTTACAAAATGTAACTTTCTAATATCAAAATGTTATCACACATACATGCCACTACTAAAACCCTACGCAATCCAAGCAGTTCTACGTGCTTTTCGAATATGTCCCTGCATAGTGGTTTAGTTAATGGGTCCGCTACCATGTTATTTGGTGGACAAGTATTCCATAGTGATAATATTGTCTACCACCACAAAAGCATTAATTATTTCATATCAATGTGTTTGGTTCTACTATGGTACTTCGGATTCTTAACTGCCGCAATGGCTGCTAGACTGTCAGAGAAGACCTTCACAGGTTTATTCTTGACATCGCCAACAAGCAGCGCAGTTAGAAGCCTTTTAAGCCAGACCGCTTTCTGTGCATTCTTAGAGAGAGCTACGAATTCCTATTCCATCGTAGACAGCGTGACTCATATTTGGTTCTTGCTCGTCCATGAAATGACGGCATTAGCAAATGAGGAATACTCCTCATGTGCCGGACTTATGATCAGTCGGATCGCCACCATGGTCGGCGTCAATGCAATCGGTCAATTCTAACTTCCTATCCTCATAGCACAGTTCGTGGTCGGCAGTACCTTTTCAGATAACGAGTTATTTGTTTTATAGTCTTTAAATGTTGATGGCTAGGATCTGATAGGAAGCGTGCTACTAGGTTCATGGCGTAACAGACATCCGGACGGGTGCATTGCATGGTGTAGAACAAACTACCGACCATGCTAAAATATCATGCACCCTTTATCTATTTACCCTCTGCCAGGTTCTTGGGGCCGTCACGTTTTGACAATGCGCATCCAAACAACACCGGCGTCTCCACGGGTTTTGGCACCCTGTAATCTGAATCTTTTCAACAGATTGTTGAAACAAGATTCTTGAGATAGATATAATCTCCGGGTAGCGCGATCTCTGGCAGTCTCAATGCCTAAGATATACGTGGCCTCTCCCATGTCTTTCATCTCAAATACAGACGCCAATCAGGACTTTGACTTATTCATAAAACTCATATTGTTTACAGCAATAAGTATGTCGTCCACGCATAAGGTTAAGATGACATATTTAGACCCGGAGGTCTTATAATACACGCACGGATCCTTGTGATAAACTCACAGATCCGTTTCCTATGATTTCCTCGTGGAATCTGTGGTACCATTGTCGAGACGACTGTTTATGACCGTAGATGGACCTTTGGAGTTTACAAACTTTAAGTTCGTTTCCAGGAGTAATGAAACCCTCCGATTGCTCCATGTAGATCTCTTCCTCGAGGTTTCCGAGGAGGAATTCGGTCTTAATATCTACTTGGTGCAGTTCAAAATTGAGACCTGCGACCAGGACCATGAATGGCCTTTCACCGTTGTTTTACGCACAGGTGGTGAGTATGTTTCGTCAAAGTCCACTCTGTGAAGTTGAGTATAGCCGTTCGCAACAAGTCGAGCTTTGTATTGCTCGAACTTTTCCATCAGTGTTGAGCCTTCTTTCAGGACTCACCATATCCTTATGCCCCTGTGGTTACCAGGTAAATCCACTATAGACTTTAATGGCTTTCATTTAGGGGATCTCTCTCATTTATTATTTTCCTCCATTTCTCCACTTGAGGTCTTTCCAATGCATGCCAACAGTCGTTAGAGTGAGGTTATCACTCTTCCAGATGGGATATACTTCTTTGGAGAAGTTCGACGCCTTTGACTTTCGTCTAGGCTTGATTATCCCGTCTTGAGTCTTAACGTCTCTCCCACTCGGAATAATGCCGCTTATCAGAGCATTTCTTCCAATTGGGATCAATTATCCCACTCGAGATAATGCTTCTTATCGGAGCATCACTTCTATTGGGTACAAGAGGAGTGCTTGAACCATAACCAACAACTTTCCTTGGACGACTTCTCGGTCTCGGAGTTTTACTTCCAGGATGAATTCCTTGATCACTAGGATCTGGAACCAAGTTTTTCGGATTACTCCCGCTGGGAACAATGGGTAGTTTAGGTAGTTTTGGAATTCCTGGTTCAGCATTACGATAATCATATTCAACTTGATTCGTCTCGACAGCAACAATGATTTCGTGTGGAAGGAGTTTATTCCTCCCACAGGATTTATTACGAAAATGTTCCCATTATCATTTACCATATCATTCACATGAGTTGCTGGTTCAAATCTCTCCCACTCAAATTTAGTGGGACCTGATGTCAGTAATATCCTCTTCTGTCTGATTAAGACTCATTCTCTGAAACTGTCAATGCATCGGAAAATTCGTCCTCAAGTATGTAATGTCTCATGTTCGACCACGACACCATGTCCATTAGCTGTAAACAGGTATTTTCAAAGGGTAGTGAACATACTCTTGTCTTAAATACGTGTTTAATGCGCAAATTGATGCTGCATGGTGATATGATGTAACCCATTATCACACTTCAGCTATTATGGCGACGTGACTTACTGATTACAATGGAACATAGTTTTACATTAATGTGAATCACTTCCTATCATCCCTTAGGGAGAGTCTGACGAAGTGACACTAACATTATGTTTATAAACTATACCTTTAGAAGTGTGTCATTTGATTTGAATGCTTAGCCTGACTTATCGTTCAAGGCTTACGGAAGGAAAATCGTTTAACCGACTTCATCCTTCTTCGTTTGCTAACTTATCTTAGAGATTTTATCCCATCTCCGAATTGAGCATTTCAGGTTTTCACCTTATGCGTCAGTTGATACATTTACAAGGTCATGGTAGATTCTGAAGCCTACTTCTTAACAATGTAAATGTTATCAATAAGTTGTTTCCGAAGGAATGCAAACGAAAATTCAGCACATCATCATTTAAACACTTCATTATTAAACTCGTACTTTGAAACGATGTGTTCCTCTTTCGAGGTCCACCTGCGCGTAGCGCAATTTTACTGAAGTTCTAATCCTTGGTTAAATCGTTTTATTTCTGAATTTAATTCAATTTAATCCAATCAGTTTCGCACATGATCATCATTACATTTTCTTATCACCGAGATTTAAACTCTCCGGAATATCGTATAGGACATGTTCTGTCCTGTTCTCTTCATGTTATGCGCATCATGGTTGGCTTCTTTCGAACTCAGTATGGTGAGCAGATTAAGGTTTCCCTTTCGCTGTTGTGGTTACTATACTTGATTAGGCTCTAGGTTATTGAGTCCTATCAACATGTTGACCTTTCATTGCGAAGGTCTCGAGCGGCTTTTACACCAGCGGCTTTTTCATGGAAAAAGAGAAGACCATCACGTTCAGCCGAAGCGTTTAGCTTTTGTATCCTTGCTTCCACCGAGGCGGATGCAAATGGATACTAAGCTGCAACATTGCCTGGTTGTAATTGAAATCTTCTTCAACCCCTTTTTACCAAAGTTGTATGTATCACCACATATGCGTTCAGATCATCAAAGAACCTACTCCCATGCTTGGTGAAACAAATTATTACATTCGTCTCTCATTGTCAAAATCATACAGACTACTATATTCATCCGTAGTTGTCCTCTCCACTTTTCGGAATCGTAGTAGAGATTTCAACACGTATTCCTTATATCATCATGATTCACACCATCAAGATTGAAAGGAATATCGAATCGCACTAATTCAAACCAATTCATACTAACATATCGACGATTATGCAAAATCAGGGAGACAATAACATTTTGAGAAAGAATTGCATACATCAGATATCTATCAAGATTGAATCCGATGAATAACGATTCCTCAGTCATCTAAACCAATGGAAGATGGCTGTGAAAGACATTATCGTCGTTTTCAATCCACTAGATCAATCTTTTAAAACGGTTTTAATCGCAAATTACCGGAACGGGAATTTTAAAACAAGCATACCCGATCTTTGCTTTCCTAAGGCCCTTTGTATTTTGGAAAATATTCCGATGAATTCACTCATGCATATATAATTCTACTAACCATGTAAATTATCATACGCAAAACATTCATCAAACAAACCACACTCATGCTTATGCGTCATGCGTCTAATGTTCCGAGGAACTAATGCTTGCATACATAATTCTACTTCCAAGTAAATTATCAAATGCGGCTACATCCTCAACATTCTAGCATACGTGTCAAATATCCATTCATACATATTTGGCGACAGGTTTTCGATTTTAAAATAATTTTAAACATTAGGGGCTGGTTTGCAATTCATGTTTATACTCAATTACACAACATTCTAGACATGAAACCTAGGCATTACCAACCATCATAGCATCTCTATCCTAGTGCGCATTCCATATATTTAACCAGGGCTCCGCCCACAACATGCAGTGTCCAGCTAGCTTGACTAAGTCAAGACGACATCTCTAATCATGCATTAATATATATATATATATATATATATTGAATAATAAACAATTCCAATTCAGCCCTCTAATTATACCAGTCTCAAAAACATATATCTCCGAGATCCATCCCCATAATTGAAACAGTGCATAAAGGTTATCAACCCTATGAGCACTGTGTAGTCCATTTAGAGGTTAAAAAACATTTAAATTTTAAAACTTGACCACCCTATTTTATTTAATTGACTTCAATTCGTTTTTGAAAATCATTTCGGTTCAGTCAATTTCGATCCGGTTCGGTCCGGTCTGAAAAATCCGGTTCGGTTCGGTCCGGTTTTAATTTTAAAATCTGGTTCGGTCCGAACCGGTCCAATAAAATAGGGCTTGGTTCGGTTCAACACACAAAACCGGTTCGGTTAGATCCACTTAATTACACCGGTTTGACCCGACCCAATTAGGTCGAACCGATTGAGAAAACCCGATTCGATTTAAATCCGTCCCAGTTTGACATATTGGATCGGCCCAATAATTAAAATTTCAAAGGTTGGGCCGAAATGTTTACTTGTGGCCCTAGTAGGGTTTTAAAGTCCAAAAATAATTATCTTAGCCACCAAGTAGCATTAATTATATAAAATAATTTCCAATATTAAATATATATATATATATTTCAGCCAAATTAAAACATATATATATTTATTGCTAAGATTCTATCTTTAAGATTAAATCAATAACAATATATATATATATACTTATTTATTGCCAATATCTTAAATAGGGTAACAAATATACTGACAATATATTTTCTCAATCTTTTAGGCAACTAAATCTATCAATAATATATTTAACCCTATTAAATATTTGGATATATTGATAGTTATATTTATTTCTATATATTAATGTGAATCAATCATAAAGTTCCCAATTATAGATATATTGTTACCTTAATTAAAAATTAAAATATGGTAAACAATATAATTTAAAATAGTGGCAAAAAATTTACTAGCTTGGTGACCAAGAAATTAAAAAAATTTACCTAGTAGATTCTTTATAATTTCGGCACAAACACCACATTGGGAGCAAGTGGTCAAATTTAAGATCAAATTTTAATAAGATCTACAATCCAATGTTTGATTTTGATAAATATTACACCTTTCTTGAAGATCATTAACATCAAATTAACCAAGAACATCATGAAAATTTCGGATTCACCAATAACCCAAAAAATTGAAAATTTTCTTTTAAAAATTTCGGTTTTTAATTTTAAACTTCAAGAACACCAATTTATCAATATCATGAACTCCTAACACAGGCTCTGATACCACTGTTAGATTACAAGGAGTAATCACTACGGATACTAAATCATGGTACATACTAGTAATCGAAATTACGCAGCGGAAGATTTTGCACATACCTCAAAGTTGATCTGTAGTCCCTAGATCCTTCTGCAGGGAGTTCACGATCCTCCGTTCGGGACCCGTAGAGGTTCTTGTTAGAGAAACCCTATGCAGTACATGCTCCACAGAAAAGCCTCTGATCGATTATTGGCACAAGAACAGATCTATGGAGTGTTTGCTTATAAAGCAAATTGGCACACCTTGGGTGAGGGGTTCGGCTGAAATACCTAGGTGTGGGGTGGAGGGTTTTTATCTCTAAAATACTCTAATGAGGGAATAGTGATTAACCCTTAAAATCCCCTAACACCATGTATTTATAGGAGGAGCAAAATGGACAAAAGTCCACTTTGCCCACACTATTATTTCGGTCGGCCATGCATAGAGGAGGCCCATAATTTGGGCCTCTCATGTCAATTGGGATTCGGGTCTAGCACAATTACCCTAATGTGACATTTACTTAATTTCCTTAGGTTAACTATACATATTATGGGCTACCAATTACGGCGCCCATCACCATTTGCTTACAAACCCTCCCCCTTAGAACACAGTTTCGGCCGAACCATATTGCACCACCAAGGGTGTGCCAATTGGCTTAGAGCAAAACACTCTGTAGATCCGTCCATGCCAAGAATCGATCAGAGGCTTTGCTGTGGAGCTAATACCGCGCAGGAATTCCTTAACACGAACTTCTACGGGTTCCGCCCGGTGGGTCGTGAACTCCCTTAGCAGGATCCTTGGAGAGTACGGAAAGGGTTTAAGGTATGTGCATATCTTCTGCTGCGTAATTCTGATTACAAGCATGTACCTTGTTTATGTTTCCGTAGTAATCTGCCCAATAATCCAATAGTGGTATCAGAGCCTGTATTAGAAGTTCTTGATTTTGATAAATTGATGTTCTTGAAAATTTAAATTTTTGGCAGAAAATTTAAAGATGTGACTTTTAAAATTTTCAAAATTTTTAAGTGGATGTGTCGAAATTTTCATGATGTTCTTAGTAAAATTTGATGTTCATGATCTTCAAGAAAAATTGGACTTTTATCAAAATCAAACATTGGATTGTAGATTTTATTAAAATTTGATTTGAAATTTGACCACTTGTTTCCAATTTGGTGTTTTCGGCCGAACCATATAGGAATTACAAAGTGAAATTTTTTAATTTCTTAGGCCCGAAGTTAAAAGTTTCGGCCGAAATAGGTCTAGTTAATTGTTTACCATATTTAATTTTAATTAAAGGTAACAATATATCTATAATTGGAAACATAAGGATATGTTCACATTAAATATATAGAAATAATTATAACTATCAATATATCTAGCTGATTTATAGGGATTGAGATATTATTGATAGTTTTAGTTAGCTAAAAGATTAAGAAAATATATTGTCAGTATATTTGTTTCCCTATTAAAGATATTGACAATAAATATATATATATAATTGGGCCGAAATTTATATATGTATATATATTTTTGATTGATTTACATATTATAGATAGAATCTTGACAATATATATATATATATATATATATAGATGTGTGCCGATTTTTTTATATATATATGTGCAATATTGGAAATTATTTTATATAGTTAATAATTCTTGGAGGCTAAGTTAAGTTTTTAGTGGACTTTAAAACCCTACTTAGCCCACAAGATTATTTCGGCCCAACCCTAAATGATTAATTGGCCGGTCCAATTTGCTAAACCGGATAGGAATAAAACCAAACCGGATTTTCTTAATCGGTTCGACCTAGCCGGTTTGGGTCAAACCGGGGTAACTAAGTGAACCTAACTGAACTGGTATTGTGTGTTGAACCGAACCCTATTTTATTGGACCGGTTCGGACCGAACCAGATTTTGAAAATTAAACCAGACCGAACCGAACATGATTTACTGGACCGAACCTAACCGGACCGAAATTGAATGAACCGAACCGGATTTTTTTTTTCAAAATCGAATTCAAGTTAATTAATAAAATAGGATGGTCAAGTTTTAAAATGCAAATGTTTTTTTAACTTTAATTAGTTTACACAAGGCTCAAAGGTTTAAAACTTTCATGTTTTTTTATTAAACCTTAATGCCTAGTTTCGATTATGGGGATGGATCTCGGAAATGCATGATTTAGGGACTGGATTAATTAGAGGGCTAAATTGCAATTGTTTACTTTTTATCACATATATTTATTAGAACTGTTGTCTTGACTACGTCAAGCTAGCTAGATGTTGGGGACGGAGCCCTGGTTAAATATATGGTTTGCGCATTAGGATAGACATGCTGTGATGGTTGTGATTGCCTAGGATTCATGTCTAGAAACACGCATGTAAGCATGAATTACAAGTCAACCCCTAATATTTTAAATTTTTTTTAAAAAAAAGAATTCAGTCGCCAAATATGCATGATTGAAGTGGAAGTGTTCATGTATGACACATATGCCTGAATGTTGAGGATGTAGCTGCATGTGATAGTTTACTTGGAAAGTAGAATTATATTTGCTAGCATTAGTTCATCGGAACATTAAACACATGACGCGTATGCATGATGTATGGTTCGGTTGATGAATTTTGGCTTGCTATGATAATTTACTTGTGAAGTAGAATTATATAGGCATGCGTAAGTTCATCGGAACATTTTTAAAATACAAAAGGGCCTTGGGAAAGCCAAGATCGGGTATACTTATTTCAAAGTTCCCATTCCGGTAATTTGCGAATAAAATCGTTTTTAAGAGACTGATCTGTTGGATTGAAGACGACAGTAATGTGAACTCTTTCACGAACCCCCTTCCCTCGGTTTACTGGCGGTCGGTTGGTTTAGATGGTTGAGGAATCATTATTTGTCGTATTCCATCTTAATAGATATCCGATGTATGAAATTATTTCTCAAAATATTATTATCTCCCTGATTATGCATGATTATCAATGTGTTAGTAACGAATTACAGCATAGATGGCTTCATCATGTGCTAATGAGCTTTTGATTTAGACGAACTACGACTTGTGGAGCAAACGCGTCAGTACACTGCTGGAAGGTCAAGGTCTTATAGACCACATTCAAAAGACAATGAGCTGCCCAGATGTTGGTCTCACTAAGGGACTAGCATTCGCCCATTACCAATGGGAGCAAGACGATAAGAAAACAATGGAGATGCTGCTGTCTGAGTTGTCTCAGGACTTCCATGGCGAGTATAAGGATGTTCCAATAACTAAGGAAATCTGGGATGCACTCTTCCTGAAATATGGAAGTGGCATAGCAGTTATACTGCACCCACTTATACCAACCATGGAAGATTGTCTAAACAACAACAGCAAAAGTGTACTTAAAAAGGTATACGAGCTCTTCCAAATGTGGAAACCATTAAAAGAGGAAAGTCAGATGGGTGAATGGGATAAAATTCAAGCCATCATCGGGATTCTCCCGAGGTCTTGGATAACAGCCAGGATTTATTGACTATTAGTGGTTCCGTGCTAGATCTTGTATCTGTCCTGAAATTGATCGAAATGGAAGAGGCTCGATTAACATCAATATCGAAAGATACAAAATGTCAGGGCAAGCTGGGCCAAGGAAGAGGAAGAACAAGAACAAGGGGGAAGAAACAACAGGTTGTCAATGATAAAACATTGACTAAGCCTAAACAGGGCAGTTTCAGATTAAAATTCGAGATAGTCTGCAAGAACTCCAGCCCATGCCGCATAGGCGATGGGGCAAGTTCCAGCAAATCGCACCCTAAAAAGGTACGCGATGTTGGTTATGTTATGGAAGCTTTAGTTTCCTCAACCGTCATGTTAACTGATTCAAATCCTTCTGGGATTCTTGATTCAGGTGCTACGAACCACATTGCCAACGACAAAGGACTATTTGCCAAGTTTAGACGATTTCCAAAGGATTCTAAAAGGATATACATTGGCGACAACTCTCAAGTTGAAGTCATAGGAGTAGGGAACTGCAAGTTGTCTATGAACAATGGCAGAATTATACTTCTTGTAAATGTCCTTTTTGCTTCTAGAATCAGTAGAAATGTTGTTTATGTTTCCGATCTTATGAATAATAACTTTGTTTTATCATTTGAGAAGACTCTGTTAGATTACGGGGAGTAATCACTATGGAAACTAATCATGGTACATGCTAGTAATCGAAATTACGCAGCGGAAGATTCACACATACCTCTGCAGTTATCCATAGACCCAAGATCTTCGCAGGAGGGAGTTCACGATCCTCCGGTCGGCACCCGTAGGGTTTCTTGTGAAGGAAGCCCTACGTGGTATATTCTCCACAGTAAAGCCTCTGATCGATTCTTGGCAAGGGACAGATCTCTGGAGTGTTTGCTCGAAGGTAAATTGGCACACCCTTGGTGAGGAGTGGTTCGGCCGAAATATGATGTCTCTGGGGGAAGGGTTTTCTCTCAAAACACCACTTGAAGGGAATTGTGATTAACCCTAATAAAACCCCTAACTTCCCATATATATAAGAGGAGTAAAGTGGACAAAAGTCCACTTTACTTAAACCCTAATTTCGGCCGGCCATTATAGTATAGGGAGGCCCAATTTTGGGCCTCTCATGTCAAATGGGATTTGGGTCTGGCCCAATGTCCTAAAGTGACATATACCCAATTTACTTAGGTAACCTATACATATAATGGGCTACCATTTATGGCGCCCATCACCATATGCTTACAGCTCCCACTCGCCGGAATGGGAGGGTGCCTGTTAATGTATTGTCGTCTAAATCTGCATCAACATTTCACTCCTTCGATCTCGTCCTTTGCTTCCGAATAGTTCATACGAGGTTTGCCGTGCGACCGGCAGAAACGACGGGCATATTGCTACTCATATTTTAGGAGTGTTGTAGCGCCCGCGGAATGTTGATTCCCTTTTCTCCAAGAAACCTTTTATAAACAACATTTATATAGTGTTGCGCTGTATCCTAGGTCAACTGATAATTCTCCTTTTTCCTAGTTTCCTCATAGGAACACTTCTCCAAGGCATCCGTCCAAGTATTCATAACATTCAACTAATATCCGGTTGGTGGCCACCTTAGTGAATACAAGAGTCGGTGAATTACAGGTGAACTTGACAATCCCTATCGCTCATAACCTTAGTCAAACCTAACCGGTTTCCAAAGACGTGGTCGCTGGGCCTTTTTCTTCAACACTACACTCGTACGCCGGGAAGCGAGCATTGAGCCTAACCTTAGGTATGATTTCTGAGTCCATGAGAATACTCTGGGTGCCTCTTCATAAGGCTCCCGGGATCAATCACATGCTCGAGGTGAAGAAGTTTGCACCCGCAAGAATCACGAGGATTCCTTTCCTAGCACAACCGAGCTGTGACCCCGTGGTCGAACGTGGCACGCGTAGTATGAAGCACGCGTCGATAGCATACCTGAACGTTTAAGTTCAAAGGAATGGGATATGTCAAATCATGCTATCGCATATTCTCATCTGGCCCAGAATGTGGATTAATGATGAACGAAGTTTATCACGGCGATCTGAAAAACGAAGATCATGTCGAGTTACTTCGACACTAGATGATCGTTTTGCGTAATCAGGTTTATCCCCCTGATTCTTAGCCAGCTTTGCTTTGTAGAGGCCTCCCTCCACCGCAAGACGATCGTACCTGATGGATATGTGCCCAATTCGAGTTCGTATTTATATTTCGGACCTCGTAAACACGTCAAAATTACATCTCGGCTCGGAAAACGTCTTCCAAAGGGTCAAAACGGTCTGGAAGTGCGTTACGCGCGTCCGGACCGGACCTCCGGATTGCGTAAAGTAATCCGGAGGTCCGGATTGCATTTGCAACCCGAACCTCCGGGTTGCAGCAACCCGGACGTCCGGGTTGCAGCAATCCGGACCTCACCAAATTGCCCAAATTCGACGAGGTCCAGATTGCATTGCGGGTATCGTGCGATTACCGTTTCCGCGATTACCGTTACGTGTAGAGAAATTAAGTTCGCGCATTGCCAATATGGATGACGGTTACCGCTTGTTTTTGAACTGTCATCAAACCGCTTTAAAACCGGGTCCGGTCCCAAGGAAGCCTATAAATAGGAGGCCTTGGCCACCCATTTTCACACATCCTCTCATTTGCCCAACTTTGGTATTTTGAGCTCTGACTTCTCTCTAGAAATATTCTCTCTCTAGAAATTACTCTTTTAGCCCTATAGTGACTTAAGCTTCGGAGAGGGCTCCGCTAGCACCACCCCCCCTCTCCGTGCTAGCACTGGTCCTTTGTGCAGGAATCGTCGCCCAAACGTTCAGACTTGTGCACAGATCAGTGCCTTTCCGAGACTCAGACGCACCCCGAGACACAACCGCGCTTTGAGACACAGACCTTTACGGGAGTCAACCGAACACTCGCCAGTGGCCCAAACCTCTTCCAGACGAAGGGTTACAACCCGAAAACCCGCACAACCATACGAACAGACGCGTCCCCACGACCCAGTTCATCCAGGACGCAACATTGGCGCCGTCTGTGGGATTCGAACAAAAAGCTACCATACCGCAAAGACAATGCACGAGACCGATGACACCAACTTGGAGTATGTTGACATAAAGGATGCCGCCTTTGACGATGTCATTGATTTCTCATCAAAAGACAAGGAGCACATCGCATACCACAACGCCTTGCCCATAACCTCGCAGAAGCCGATAAAAAGACAACTTGGATCCTTCCACATCCCTGTTGCCACATCCAATGCTTTCTTCACTCCAACAAGAAATGCATTCTCCGCACAATGCAACCAAGGAGCCTTCCAGTACAAAGATGTCAACCCATCACCTCCTTTGCCTCCAATTAACGAACAAGTTGAGACGATAGGGACAAAGTCTCGAGTCACAAGTCATCAAGACACACTGCTCCAAAGAATAGAGGGGCAATACACGGAAGGTACCTTCCAGTACCAACAGCCAAGGCACGAAGCTGCACGCTCATGCAACCTGTACGTGATAGCACAACACCAAAAAGAGGCATGGAAACAATCCCCAAAGCAGAATCAAGCAAAACCGCCCTCAAGCAGTCAGCAAGGAAGAAATTGGCAGCCTCAGCCAAGAAGACCTCTTCAAGGAAATTTCCAGAAGCCAAAAGGAGTAAACCTCACTGACTGCATTCCTTTGAAAGCCCCGCCGTCCGAAATATTGAAAGAGATGAAGGATGCAAAAATGTGGAAAGCACCGAGCAATTTCAGAAACGGCCCGTTGGGGAAAGACAAAAACAAGTGGTGTGAATACCACGAGGTCTTCGGCCACAAGACGAACAGTTGTGCCAGCCTATGTTTCCGCATTAAAAGCTTCGTCCTCAAAGGCAAATTAAAGCAATTCACAGATCAAGGCAACAACCCTTCAAAGAAGACTCAAGCAGAGTCATCCAAAATACACAAAGAAGGTTCTTCCACAAGGACAAGCCAAGACGATGCTGACATCTGTCACAAGGAGGGATGGAAAAAACCTGCTAGTGACGATGACGTCCCAATCACGGGATTGACAACAAGAACCTTGAAGGCAATAATTGAAAAAGAGATACACGTTTCCTGGGAAAAGAGACAACCGCGACAAAAGAGGTCGTTCCAATCAGATGCCCAAAGGCTCAAAGATACCAGTCTCGCCATATGTGTTCCTTTGAACACACCGTTGTCTGTCATCCTTAAAGAAATGAAGGAGACTAAGCTGTGGAAAAAACCCTTTAAATTCCGCAATGGCCCATTGGGAAAAGATGAAAGCAAATGGTGCGAGAATCACGAAGTATGTGGCCATGAGATAGACAGCTGTGTCAGCTTAAGATTTCATGTAAACAGCTTGATCATAGAAGGAAAAATGATGAAGTATATTGACCATGGCAATAAGCATCAAAGGAAGCCTCGTGTGAAGTCTTCAGGAAAAAGGCAAGGGAAAAGAAAAGGCGAATGATAATCCACCTATCGCCAAACGCCAGAAAAACAACGTCACTTATGGAACCAATTGTGACGACTTGTACAATCTTTGGAGTATGAATGCAGAAGAAGCAAATCTCAAACTCCCAGAAAACAAACCTCACCGCCCACTTGAGTCAACGATTGCCTTCCTTGGCAAAGATGTTGAAGAACAACACAAACAAAGTAAAACTTAGGAGCATGACATAAACTTTTGTCCATCCCCAAAAGGGGAGATTGAAGAGCTCAACACGCTAGATGCATTGAGAAACTATGTGGCACGTGGCAGAATCAACCAGCCAACAAATCACCTATGAGGACGTCAAACACATCAGCAATCCCTTTATCTTCCTTATCTCCTTTTTCGCATATCTATTTTAAATCTTTTAAAGATTAAGTACAACTCATGCTTATTAGCCTCAGTAATTTTCAAAAGAAGTGATCAGTAGACGCTTTCTTGTAATCCGTTGTGCGAACTCTAAATATCTAATAAAGGTTAAATCTACTTTCGTAGGTACATTATTATGACGCATATTACCTTGGAATAACGCCAAGTAACAACTACGCACATATTACTCGCGTCAACAACACAAAGTTCCAAACATTTTATACGCGCAAGACTAAAAATCGTGTCGCAATAATAAACAAGGCGGGGGGGATTACACAAGGACAGATCATGCACTATGAGAAGATGAAACAATATAAACAATCAGGAAACAGCGATACAACTGCTAAGCGACTTGTGGGGCACCAAGCTGACAAGTGCTCGGCAATTCTACCTAACATATATACATGCCTATCATGATCTACACCTATCGTATCCGCACTCAGGGAAGTTTCCTACACAAACAAGGAATCCTTGTATCAGATTCCTTTACTCTAATTATTATATGCATAACTAAAAAGAAAATTTCATGACTTCATACTTTTGCAAACTTATAAAAATTGAGATTATCTGACAAAAGTAACTCTGCTCGTAGGTACATGCTACACTACGATTACTACTCAGGAATTACGCCAAGTAGTAACCTATGCACAAAAATCTACTTCGACAATACAAACTAAGCATTGTGTTCAAGGAGGGATTTATGGTATACAACACCAACATATCTATCATCTACACCAACAAGGAGTTTATTTCTCCAATCATAACATAGACGTCTATCTCAAGAAGATGCCGGCAACACAAAGCCATCAAGCTATGTGCACAATCAACTTATATGCCGCGATGACAACCTGCGGATTATTTATCAAAACGACGACTATTCAGAGGCGTTAACTACAAGCAATATCTTGGATTAACACCAAGACCTACTATCAAAACGACGACTATTCAGAGGCGTCAACTACAAGAAATATCTTGGATTAACACCAAGACCTACTATTAAAACGACGACTATTCAAAAGGTGTCAACTACAAGCAATATTTTGGATTAACACCAAGGCCTACTATCAAAATAGCATGTTGAGGTATCCTCTTTTTTAAAAAGACAAGCCCCATGTTTACTTCTAAAAAATGACATGCTGTGACATCTCTGGTTAGAGGCAAATCCTCATGTTCATAGCCATTCCCTGGATTCAGAACAGGATGGGCATACGGGACTGATCACCCCATAAGTGGTGGAAGTTCTCTGGTTAGACAACGACCCCACATTATAACAAGTGTGAATTCCTGTTTAAAGGGTTCACTCTTTATGGCGAATGTCCTCTTGATAGACGACAATCCCATATTGCGAATTCCTGTTCAGGGTTCGCTTTATACGGCAAAAGTCCTCTGGTTAAATGACAATTCCGTACTACAGATTTTCAAACCGTGTTGCATGGTTCCTGGACGCAGAAAGCATGCATCACAATTCATATTTTCAAAAAAGTGTTACATGGTCCCTGAACGCAGGAATCATGTATCACAAATATTTTTTCAAATATTTTACCAAATATTTTGTCAAATATTTTATCAAATATTTTATGTATCAAACACCTTTCCAAAAAATTTATCAACACGGTTTTTTGGGTGTATCACATACAATGCCAAAATATTTTTTTCAAATATTTTATCAACAAGCTTTTTAGGGTTCACAAAATACTTCTTCAAAAACTAAAATGTTTTTACGTATGCTTCCCCAACGCGGGTTGATACACGCTGGCAGGTGCGCACCGTGTTTAAAACTCATAAAATTTACAAGTCGAGTCTTGTACAACGTCGCCTTAGAGTGGAACTAAGAGACGGTATAAACTAGTATCTTGCTTAGCCAAGATAACACCTTTCAAATACTAAAATGTTTCTACGTATGCTTCCCCAACGCGGGTTGATACACGCTGGCAGGTGCGCACCCTGTTTAAAACTCATAAAATTTACAAGTCGAGTCTTGTACAACGTCGCCTTAGAGTGGAACTAAGAGACGGTATAAACTAGTATCTTGCTTAGCCAAGATAACACCTTTCAAATACACTACTTGTTGAGAAATATTGCTATACGCAAAAATACTTGGCAGGTTGCAACACATATAGCGGCAAGCTATTCAGGAAAGAAGGGCAATATGCATAATGCATCATGCAAGCAATCAGGAGAGCATCTCAACTTATCAATCAAGAAGTGGCTATCGGTCACGACTGCAGGGACTATTTCTACGTTACTAGTCATCCACATTCAATAAACATAGTAAGTGATAACGGTATGAAATATTACTAACAAGTTATCATGCAAACTACTATGTATAAAGCAGGTTCAAACGATGTAGTTCAACTTCAAAGCGAACAAGTCGTAAGCAACAACTAAGGAACAACTACAACAAGTGTTCAAGCATAGAAGCCGGGGGGCAAACAGACTCAGAAACAAGTTTAACATATCCAAAAGATGGCACAAATTAAAGAATGCCATCATCTCTGACAGAACTGGGCGGAACAGGCAGAAGTTGCACATCAGTGTCGCCACCGTCTTCTCAAAACAAAAACCTACAATACACAAGTCGCAACATCCTATGCTCTACCCATCTCGCCATGCCTTGGAATCTAACCAAGAGGGGCAATCATAACACTTAACAATGAGCGATATACAGTCGCAACTACGGACATCATGATCATCATCTAAGGATATATATCCTATCTTACAACTCCAAAACATATGGACAGCATAGATAACTCAAGGTATGAAATATTACTAACAAATTATCACATGATTATTATTGAAAACAGGACCAGGTGACGAAATATCATGCAAGCAAAAGGCATGAACAAAGAATTATCAAACATCAACCCATTCACAAAGGGTTCAACATGCTGGAAGCAGACAGCCCAACAGCAACCAAGAGTCAACATCATCTCTAAGGACTTATTGCAAAGAGTTCATAATGTCAACATCAAATGCAATGTCGTCATCCACACAGAAGACACGACAAGAATGATTGTTTCAACATTCAACACAACATAGCTCTTCAACATAAGGGCGACAATCAGCAATCAACAAATACTTACCTCAGTAGGCGTAGCGCTCCTCCTTGGGCCGGTCCCTCGACCGGGGGGCAGAAGACATCACTGCACAACCCTCAACTCTATTTCCTTTATCACAAGAAGGAATTAGCACGGTCTGCTCAGCATAAAGAACTAAGAATCGCTCGAGGAACGCGCCCCTGCGTCGGATCTTTCGAAGATTATGCTAAAAACAGAAGCTGCAGCCAGCGATAACTTAGAAAATTAACAAGTTCAAAGAAGATACAATGAGACGTCTTACTCACAAGCCTTTTACCGCGATCGTGCCCGAAGACTCCAAAGTAGCGGGGGCACTTGTATGAACATTCCTCTCAACAAATGGATTTCTATACACATCAGCTATCCGCAAAGACAAGCTTTTTCCCATCAAGATGGAGATAGTGGACTTACTCATGGTAACAACCGTGGGAAGACTAATTCTGACAAGAGGACAGCAAGATCTGATATCCTGGAAAATGCTATCAACAATCCAGTCAGTGCGCAAACACGCACCAACACTTATTCAAGCACTTATGCAACAAACGCTCCATGTGAGACAACCACGTACGTACAAGACTTATTAGTCTTCGTGCAACAAGTAACAAGCATCACGCAAGGGGGGAAACCTCTTCAACACATTAACCTTACATGACGACATCGAGCTCATACTCGCAGCATACAAGATTACAATGGTGGAATACTTTCTAAGTACTTTGCTCAGGATGACAGTCAGCATATTGCAAACTGTCAACATACAACCACGTGTCAACGTATTATCAGGAGTTGGCATATAACCTGTGTTCGCATCAAGCATACGGATACAGCATACGTAGCCAGGGATGGTGAAAAGATTCTAAGTGCGGGGGCAAATACGCACACACAATGTATGTACATACATGTCGACAAGGATGCATGTCGACAAGGAGAAAAATATTTTCTAAGTGTTTCCATGTATGTACATACATGTCGACAAGGATGCATGTCGACAAGGAGAAAATATTTTCTAAGTGTTTCCATGTACGTACATACATGTCGACAAGGATGCATGTCGACAAGGAGAAAAATATCTTCTAAGTGTTTCCATGTACGTACATACATGTCGACAAGGATGCATGTCGACAAGGAGAAAAATATTTTCTAAGTGTTTCCATGTATGTACATACATGTCGACAAGGATGCATGTCGACAAGGAGAAAAATATTTTCTAAGTGTTTCCATGTATGTACATACATGTCGACAAGGATGCATGTCCACAAGGAGAAAATATTTTCTAAGTATTTCCATGTACGTACATACATGTCGACAAGGATGCATATCGACAAAGAGAAAATATTTTCTAAGTGTTTCCATGTACGTACATACATGTCGACAAACATGGATTGCATACAGCGAGTAGCTATGCCTCCTAATCACACCTACGACGCTCATCGACAAAGCTCATACGACGACATCTATGGTAACAAGTATTAGATATCGCTTAAATATTTCCTAAGTGTTTTAGCATACTTGCAGGCAATGCCCAACAGTCTATACCTGACGCTCAACCATTAGCGCCAACGCGCATAGCAAAGTCAATGCGCATAGCAAAGTCAACGCGCATAGCCAAAGTCAACGCGCATAGCCAAAGTCAATGCGCATAGCAAAGTCAACGCGCATAGCCAAAGTCAACGCGCGTAGCAAAAGTCAATTCGCATAGCCAAAGTCAACGCGCATAGCCAAAGTCAATGCGCATAGCAAAGTCAACGCGCATAGCCAAAGTCAACGCGCGTAGCAAAAGTCAACGCGCATAGCCAAAGTCAACGCACATAGCAAAGTCAACGCGCATAGCAAAAGTCAACGCGTGTAGCAAAAGTCAACGCGCATAGCCAAAGTCAACGCGCGTAACAAAAGTCAACGCGCATAGCCAAAGTCAACGCGCATATCAAAGTTGGTACGTGCAGAAAAAAGGACCAACATCTCAAGAAGCTATCATGCAAGCGATGCGGCTAATATGACGAACCGCGAAGAGCAAATACGACAACAGTTAAGGAAATATATTTCTCTAAGACATCAAAGCAACAAACGACTACTTCCAAGAGACTCCTTGATGATAAGGATCAAAGGAGTAATGCACCTACAAGTACTTACGGTATACTCCGCTCTCTTCTAAGTATTTATCTCTACATACATGATTGTTTTGGTGTTACACGGAACGAATCCGTCATTTTACATGCATGTTTACATATCGCATGATTCATGATTTAATAATCGCTAAGTCATTTGAGAAGTCTACGGATTATATTTCTTACGTCACGTAATTACGTTCTTGCCATGACCGTTACTTATGCATGTACGTTGATAGAAGCATGTCCGCATGACGTGTCCCTAACGATAATCATGCTTGTACGTTATATATGCGCATTCCCTATTGCACTAACCGTAATGACAGGAAATAAAGTCACTCGGTCGGAAAATCAAAGGACGGACGAAATCAAGACTCCAACGTCCAACCAATAATCAAAACCGGAAGGTTAGCGTCAAGCTCAAATTGGACACGTATCCTAACTTAAAATAGAGTCAAGAAAGGTTTTTAACCGTTACTTGACTCGGGGGCAAGTGATGGATATGTGCCCAATTCGAGTTCGTATTTATATTTCGGGCCTCGTAAACACGTTAAAATTACATCTCGGCTCGGAAAACGTCTTCCAAAGGGTCAAAACGGTCCGGAAGTGCGTTACGCGTGTCCGGACCGGACCTCCGGATTGCGTAAAGTAATCCGGAGGTCCGGATTGCATTTGCAACCCGGACCTCCGGGTTGCAGCAATTCGGACCTCGCCGAATTGCCCAAATTCGACGAGGTCCGGATTGCATTGCAGGTATCGTGCGATTACCGTTTCCGCGATTACCGTTACATGTAGAGAAGTTAAGTTCGCGCATTGCCAATATGGATGATGGTTACCGCTTGTTTTTGAACCGTCATCAAACCGCTTTAAAACCGGGTCCGGTCCCAAGGAAGCCTATAAATAGGAGGCATTGGCCACCCATTTTCACACATCCTCTCATTTGCCCAACTTTGGTATTTTGAGCTCTGACTTCTCTCTAGAAATATTCTCTCTCTAGAAATTACTCTTTTAGCCCTATAGTGACTTAAGCTTCGGAGAGGGCTCCGCTAGCACCACCCCCCCTCTCCGTGCTAGCACTGGTCCTTTGTGCAAGAATCGTCGCCCAAACGTTCAGACTTGTGCACAGATCACTGCCTTTCCGAGACTCAGACGCACTCCGAGACACAACCGCGCTTTGAGACACAGACCTTTACGGGAGTCAACCGAACACTCGCTAGTGGCCCAAACCTCTTCCAGACGAAGGGTTACAACCCGAAAACCCGCACAACCATACGAACAGACGCGTCCCCACGACCCAGTTCATCCAGGACGCAACAGTACCTATGTGACGAGGTAAGGCCCACATTCGACATAGTTTTAGCAGAGGATTGCGTCCTCCTACGACTTAGTTTATAGACCGAAAATTTGATGTAATCAAAACATTATGACATCGATAGATCATAATTGCAATTCTTTCGTTTCAAAAATTTAACTTCCAATTATCAAAATGTTATCACAGATACATGCCATATCTAAACCCTATGCAATTCAAGCAGTTTTACATGCTTTTCGAATATCTCCCTGCGTAATGGTTTAGTTATTGGGTCCGTAATCATATTATCAGTGGACACGTATTCCATAGTGATTATATTGTATTCTACCATAGATTTAGCATAAAAGTATTTTACATCAATGTGTTTGGTCCTACTATGGTACTTCGGATTCTATACTGCCGCAATGGCTGCTTGACTGTCAGAGAACACCTTCACAGGTTTACTCCCGACGTCACCATCTAAGAGCGCAGTAGGAAGTCTTTTCAGCAAGACCGCTTCATGTGCGTTCTTAGAGAGAGCTACGAATTTTGATTCCATCGTTAACAGCGCGACACAGGTTTGCTTCTTGCTCGTCCATGAAATGGCGGCATTAGCAAGGAGAAACACTCCTCCTGTGGTGGACTTACGATCATCTGGATCGCCACCATGGTCGGCGTCACTATAACCGGTCAATTCTAACTTCTCGCCCTCATAGCACAGTGCATAGTCGGCAGTACCTTTCAGATAACAAATTATTTGTTTTGCAGCCTTTAAATGTTGATAGCCAGGATCTGATTGGAAACGTGCTACTAGGTGCACATCGTAACACATATCCGGACGAGTGCATTGCATGGCGTAAATTAAACTACCAACCATGCTTAAATAATCGGCACCCTTCATATATTCACGCTCTGCAAGGTTCTTGGGGCCGTCACGTTTTTACAGTGCACACCCAAACACCACCGGCGTATCCACTGGTTTGGCATCCTGTAATTGGAACCTTTTTAACATTTTTCTAATATAGGCTTCTTGAGACAGACACAATTTCCGGGTAGCCTGATCTCTAGCAATCTTAATGACTAAGATATACGTGGCCTCTCCCATGTTATTTCATCTCAAATACAGATGCTAACCAGGACTTTGACTTATTCATGAAACTCACGTCGTTTGCAGCAATGAGTATGTCCTCCACGTATAAGGTTAAGATGACATACTTAGACTCGGAGGTCTTATAATACACGCACGGATCCTCGTGATGATTCACGAATCCGTTTCCTACGATTTCCTTGTGCAATCTGCGGTACCATTACCGCGACGACTGTTTAAGACCGTAGATGGACCTTTGGAGTTTTCAAACCTTACGTTCGTTACCAGGAGTAATGAAACCCTCTGGATGTTCCATGTAGATCTCTTCCTCCAGGTTTCCGTGGAGGAATGCGGTCTTAACACCCATTTGGTACAGCTCGAGATCGAGACTTGCGACCAGGACCATAAATGACCCTAACCGTGGTTTTACGCACAGTCAGTGAGTTTGTCTTATCAAAGTCCACTCCGTGAAATTGGGAAAGTCCTTTCGCAATAAGTCGATTTATCCGACCTTTTCCATCATTGGTGAGCCTTCTTTCAGGGCTCACCTTATCCTTGTGCCCCTGTGGTAAGCCGGTAAATCAACTATAGACTATAATGGCTTTCATTTAAGGCGATCTCTCTCTTTTATTATTTTCCTCCATTTCTTCACTTGAGGTCTTTCCAATGCTTGTCAACAGTGATTAGAGTTAGGTTTTCACCCTACTCGATGGGATACTTCCCGGAGAAGTTCGATGCCTTTGACTTTCGTCTAGGCTTGTTTATCCCATCTCGAGTCTGAACGTTTCTCCCACTAGGATTAATGCCTCTTATCGGAGCATCGCTTCCATTGGGAACTATTCTCCCACTCAGAACAATGCTTCTTATCGGAGCATTGTTTCTATTGGGAACAAGAGCAGTGCTAGAACCTTGACCTACAACTTTCCTTTGACAACCTCTTGGTCTCGGGGTTTCAATTCCGAGATGAATTCCTTGATCGCTAGGAACTGGAACCAAGTTTGGTCGGTTCACTCCCACTGGAAACAATGTGTAGTTTAGGTAGTTGCGTCATTCATGGTTCAGAAATTTGACCATCAGGTTCAACTTGATTCGTCTTAACAGCAACAGTGATTATGTGTGGTAGGGTTTATTCCTCCCACTGGATTTATTATGAAAATGTTTTCATTCTCATTTACCATGTCATTCACTTGAGTTGCTGGTTCAAATCTCTCTCCCACTCGAATTAAGTGGGACCTGATTGTCAGTGATATCCTGTTCCGTTTTGATCAAGACTACGTTATTTTGAAACTGTCCATGCATCAGAAAATTCGTCTTCTTAGTGATGTAATGTCTCATGTTCGACCACGGCACCATTTACCCCAAGCTTTAAACATGTATTTTCTAAGAGTATGAATCGAACTCTTATCCTAAATACGTGTTTAGTGCGCATTCTAACGTCGCGTGATGATATGGTTTAACTCATCATCATCCTTTAGCTTCTAATGGCAGTGTGTCTTACCGATTCATTGGAACGCAGTTTACATGTATGTGAATCATCTATCATCATTCCATAGGGAATGTCTGATAGAGTGACTCCAACATTATGTATACTAGATACATGTGCGCGCTACGCGCGTGCGCGTTGTCTTCGTTAGAATATTACAATAACATGATCACACTGACTCCAAAAATAATACAAGAGCATGATCAACACGACTCCGAAGAAGAGACAATAGTAGTACCTTATTAAAAAAAAATTAACTTAAATTATCTAACATAATATTATATATTATAAAAATAAAATAAAAATTGTTAAAAATAAAACAAAATGCTCGAGTGACCGGGAGCAAAAAGAACCATTTAAAGGCTCCCGGTCTCTCGAGCATTTTGTTTTGTTTTTAACAATTTTTATTTTATTTTTATAATATATAATATTATGTTAGATAATTTAAGTTAATTATTTTTAATAAGGTACTACTCTTGTCTCTTCTTCGGAGTCGTGTTGATCATGCTCTTGTATTATTTTTGGAGTCAGTGTGATCAAGTTATTGTAATATTCTAACGAAGACAACGCGCACGCGCGTAGCGCGCGCAGGTATCTAGTATAAATATTAGGGAAATCCACGTAAGTGGATTAAAAAATTCATTTTTTTTACAATTATAGACAAGTGTGTGCGTAATGTTAGATCATTTTGTTGACTATAACTACGTTACTCCATTTAAAAAAAATGTTGGTCCATATTCATCGGGTAAAAATACACTCTTTACATAAAAATATGTAAAAAAAAAAAAATACATCAATCATAGGAAATTTAAAAATAACTAAGATATCAGTAAAATAAAAAGAAAACATATAAACTTTAAACCCTAAAGATTAAACGATAAACCCTATTAAATGACTTTTAAATTCATGAATAATTCTTTGTTTGGAATCAAAAATATCTTTTCATAGTCTAAATCAAAATTGATTGAATATTTATTAATAAAATAAAATAAAATAAAAAGATATAAGTAAGAATATAAGTTTCCATTTTTTATATGTTATATTATAAATTCATTGAATAAGTTCCATAAATACAGACATATCGAATATGTATTCCAGTAATCCCTTTCGATATATATTTAGTCATAATTAAATTGTTGTTGGATCACGGTTGGAACTCCGGTACGGTCTTGACGGAAATCTGAAATCCTTCGCTCCACGTAATCCTGCAAGAAGGGAATAGACCGGGCGGTGACCCAGAATCCCTCTCCGATGATTAAATGAGAATCTCGTGGCAGGCAAGGCAAGCAAAAGTATTCGTATGTAAGTGTGTCTCTGATCTGAGGTAACCTCCTCCTTTATATAGGAGAGGAGTTACCCCAGTTACCTGATGAACTGTCAGGGCAGTTAGCCCACGTTCCGCTTATCTCGGCCACTAGCCCACGTTCCGCTTATCTCGGGCCACTTCCCCACTACTCTGATAGTGGGCGTGTTTCTCGGCCTCAACCTCTGATAGCAAGTCCCGACCAATATCGGGGACTCCAGAGTTATCTCCTTTGGTCACCGCTTGGGGCCCCTCGTCATCAGGACAGGGCCAGCACTCTCAGGGATTCAATATCGGGGCCTACTTAAATGCGTATCATCGGGGCCTACTTAAATCCATATCATCGGGAGCGTCCAGCTCGCATATCGGGGCCGACCTTGTCGGGACCCTTCACCATCGGGACCCATCTTGTCGGGACCCTTCGCATTGGTCTTCTTGACCTCTTTTAGGGCCCAGTGGGCCTATTCACCGTTTACTCGTCGTTAAAGGGCCTGATGGCTGTAGCGTAACCCATCATTTGCCCCCAAGACATGAGGGACTTACAGTTCGTCGTGTCTTTCAACTCCCGACCTCCCGATATCGGTATCGGAGGCTTTTTCCTTGACAAAATTTATTAACACGGATCTTCTCGTCCACGGTTCCTCGATACCTCGGGGATAGTCACCAAATCCGAGAAGACTCTTTGGTAACTCAGCCATTAAATGCAGCGGGTAACGAAGCGACGGCTTGGGTTCTCGTGTCTGCTTTTTCTGAAAAAGCACTTTTCAGGCCGTTTCATCATTAACGTCTCTTTCCGTTCTGCCCCCTTTTATCTCAACGGCTCGGATTGAAACGTTTCACCTTCAACGATCCAG
Source organism: Clarkia xantiana subsp. parviflora (assembly GCA_036873135.1). Lineage (NCBI taxonomy): Eukaryota > Viridiplantae > Streptophyta > Magnoliopsida > Myrtales > Onagraceae > Clarkia > Clarkia xantiana. The sequence continues at coordinate 20,182,732 of JAPTYO010000001.1, forward strand.
ATTAGAATGTCCTTTCGACTATCCCTTCTCCTATAAAACCCTCAATTCTGGGCACTGTTCTTCTTTACCGTTTCACTCTCTGCGATTTCAAAAGCTCTGCAACTTCGAAAGCTCAAGTTCTTCTTCGGCTTCCTGTTTTCCGATCAGTTTTCCGGCGACTGTTAAAATCATCCTTTTCGCTCCGATTCATCATATCTGGTAAGACTTCCTTCTCTGATGTTAGCGTAGCTTTTCCCCTATTTTTGATCAGTTTGCTTGCATTTTTCCGAAAACCCACCACGCCTTTTCCTGCCATGGCTAATTTTCAGACAGCGGATCCAGTTCTGAGGGGAGAAAACCCTTCAATTTCGATTACGCACCCAATGAAATCTCGGTGACTGCCTATGATGCAGCTCTCCGAGAAGGATGTATCACCTCAACCTGGGAGCCTCGCCTTCCTTACTCTCGCTACCGTGCCTCGGCCGACCCTCTAGTCACTCGTCCCGAGGAAGGGGAGGTATTTGTCTCCACCGGAAAAATATCGGCAGGAATCCGATTCCCCTTCTGTGGGAATTTGGTCGAGATGTGCGCCCATTACAAGACGCATCCGACTACCTTCTCCCCCCACGCCATCCGCGTGTGGAATGCTTTTCAAGTCCTCTGCTTCCGACAAAAGTGGGTCTACAGCCTCCAACTCTTCCGGACCTTCTACGGAATGAAGTGCAACGAGGCTGGGGTTTGCGCCTTCTATCCTCGGATGCCAAAAATGGAATAAGCAGCAGCTTGCGCGGTGTAGTTGGACCAGCGACACCTGGAAGGTTGTCAAGGGTCGGGGGCTCCTCATTGACACAGGGTCCGACAACAGCGGGTGGAAGAAGAGCTACTTCTTCATTAAGAATAGTTCTATCCAATGGCCCCGATGGGAGGTTGAAGCGGACTCTCCTCCCGCTTATCACACCTATTCCGATGAAGATTTCCAAATCCTTCACTGCATCCAGCTTTACCGTTGGGGGGAATCTTACACTCCCCTTGACGCTAACTCCCTCAAGGAGCGGGACCTGGTGGATGCCGGGATCCGCCTCCTCGATACGATCTCCGGGGGTCAACTCCACGACGGCCCCTCCAATATGGTTCCTTGGGTAATATTTCTGATCATGTCTCTGTTTTCCATTGTTTGAAGCTAAGAAGGTATCACTGCTGACCAATCTCCTCCTTAAGCAGGGAGAGACCAACGCTGTCCAGCGCCCCGCTCGGAAGAGGAAGTCGGCAAAGAAGGTCACTGATTCGTCGGCATCTCCCTCCGTGGAGAGGACTAAGCGGACCCGAGTAGAGGAGATGGACAGGCTCTTCAATGTCCAAAATGCCGAAGAAGGTAAACAGCTCCGCCTAGCTATTAAGTCGTACAGGAAGCAAGTTCCTAAGGAGTTAATCCCTTCCATCAAGGAAGCCAGAATCAGAGAGATCAAACGTATCCTCCGAGGGGAAACTCGCCGCATCCTTAAAGCGGGTTACTACAACTTCCATGGGAAAGACCAATACCTCTCTCGGCGCGTCATTTGGTGTAATGATCCTGATCAACTTCCTGACTATCTTTCTGAAGAATCTCATCCTCCAGGTGCAGGTCACTCGGGAACTCAGTCGGGGGCTGGAGTTTCAGCAGGGGCACCACTTTCCGGTGCTCAAGTTGGAGAGGGTCTCCCTCAACTTCCTGCCCCGATGGGATCGGGGGCTGAAGAAACCCCGAGAGGCGATCAGTTTCGTCGGGTGGAAGATCTGGACTCCTCCGAAGGGACAGACGAAGGCTTCGCCTTGATTTATCGTCGGGGGACGAGGCAGTCCCTACTGAAGCCAACCTCCAGGGGGCTGCCCCCCTCGCCTCCTTCGCAGCAGCACTCGCCTATTCACAGCTTGAATCCCTCTAGGTCCCAGGGCGACTCGGAGATGCGCACCTCCACGACTCCAGTCGGTCCTCCTCCTCTCCCCTTGGACGGGAGCTTCTACAAGGCCTACGACCCCGACCAGGAGGCGGCTCCCTGGACCCCGATCCAGACGCTGTAAGGAGTCCAGCTCCGACAGGGTGATACATACCCGGAGTTGGGTCTGTATTTGGTAGCAGGCTCGGTCCTGCCGTCTCTGAAGCTTCCACTCTCCCTGGATCGGGAGGACATCCGCGCGGATATCCGTGGAATGGCCATTCATCGGGTAGAGGTAAGGTTCCTATTTTCACCTTTTAATCGATAAGGCAGGATATTCATGTGCTAACCTCTTCCTCTTTTCTTCGCAGGAGATGGCGGACATAAATCGCTGCTTCGGGTACATTCTGACCCTCGAGGAGGCGTTGGAATAGGAGCGGGCCAAGGGGGCTCCTGCGGTTGCAGCAAAGCTCGAGGAGGATCTCGCCACCTCCTTGTCTTCGAGGGGAAAATTGGCTAAGGAGCAGGCCCTCCTTAATCGAAAGACTCGGGACCTCCAAAAGCAGGTTCATGACTTCGAGGGGCTACTGAAGCGGGAGCAGCAGGAGCGGAAAAAGGATGCGGAGGCTCGGGACAGACTTGTCCTCGAGAAGAAGGCTCTGGAAGACGCCAAGGCGAGGCGGGACTGGAGCGGGAACTTGCTGAGGTCCTTACCAAGCTGGCCGAGGCTAAGACCAAGGGTCGGGAAGATTATCGGGGCTATGAGGACTTCCAAGCTGACGCGGTGAAATTCTGCACCACGGAGGTGGAGAACACCCTCTTCAACGCGGTCGAGGAGCTCCATATGGAGTATGGCGACGCCATTAATTTCGATAAGTCTGCGACTCTCGCCCCCTTTGCGAAGAGGTATTTCGACCTCTCGGAGGAGAGTGATGAGGGCAACACCCCCGCGGGTGTCGAAGACGTGGCGGAGCTTCCAAGTGCCGATCTCCCGACAGTTGACCCCCCGATTAATCGACCCTCCGGCTACTGAACCTTCACCGACTGACCTCCAAGGGTCCGATCCTGTGGAGCCTTCTGCCACAGATCTCGTGGATCCTGCTTCCGCCGATGCTGACGAGGACCAAACTTAGTGCTCTATCTTTATAGTCCTTGTAGTTTTTCTCTCTCTGTAATGAATCCTTGGGGCTTTGAGCCCTCTTAAATATCAAACTATTTTAGTTCCGATTTATCGTTGCACTTCTTAAAGCGCCTTAACTATGCCACTTAAGGCGATTTAGCACGTATAAGACATTTCAACACATCACTTAAGACGATTTAGCCCACACCGCTTAAGGCGATGTAATCGTGCCAACTAAGGCAATCCCATTCGCACCACTTAAGGCGACTTAGCCACTTAAAGCCATTTACTTGCACCACTTAAGGCGACTTAACCACACTTAGAATAAATCTAAGAACAATCTGATTGGAAGCAACCTCTTTATTCATTGATGGCTCAAAATCTGCTTACATCGAATCAAACGATAGATAACTTGCACCACTTAAGGCGACTTAATAACATCGTGCACCACTGAAGGCGACTTAATAACATCGTGCACCACTGAAGGCGACTTAATAACATCGTGCACCACTGAAGGCGACTTAATATCAAACATGACATTTCTTCAAGTGTTCACCACTGAAAGAATGCTTTAACACTCTGCCATCGAGGTCTTCCAACTTATACGCATTTGGAGCTGGCATCCCCACGACCTTATAAGGTCCTTCCCATTTTGGCGACATCTTGTTGATCGGATCCAAAAGGGTGAACTTGTTTCGACGCCAAACCAGTTCTCCGACAAAGAACTGTCGGGACTTAACTCGCCGATTGTAATATCTGGCCGTCGCCAAACGCATTCGAGCCTGGACTTCATCGGCATCCCGCATCTTTTCCTCGAGCAAGTCCAATTCCAGACGTCTCATTTCATCATTCGTCAAAGGCTCGTAGTACCTCGTCTGATGGGACGCCACAGCTATTTCCACGGGAGCAACTGCCTCTGTGCCATAAACAAGGCCAAACGGAGTCTCCCCAATTGATCGTTTGGGTGTCGTTCTAACAGCCCAAAGCACATTTTCCAGCTCGTCCAGCCATTTGCCCTTCAAGGCGTAGACCCTTTTCTTCAGGCCATCCATCACGATTTTGTTGGCTGATTCCACCTGTCCATTAGTTTGAGCATGATGGACAGAGGCTGTCCGATGCTCGATATTCAGCTCCTCCAGATATTCCTTCACTTGAGCCCCGTTAAACGGAGGACCATTATCGCTGATCAACACCTTAGGAATCCCGTATCTGGTTATAATATGGGTCTGGAGAAACTTGACGATTTGGCTCCCCGTTGTCTTGGCCAATGCCTTAGCTTCTATCCATTTTGAGAAATAATCAATGGTTACAAGCAAATATTTGCACTGACCTTTTGCTTGTGGGAGGGGTCCCACCAAGTTGATACCCCACTGCGCGAAGGGCCAAGCACTCTTGATGGACGTCAGATTAGCAGCCGGAGCCACGATATTCGGGGCGTACCTCAGGCACGCATCACAAGATCGGACTAACATCGTCGCCTCCTTGCTCATCGAAGGCCAGTAATAGCCCAAATTCAACACTTTCCTCGCAATGGATCGGGCACCTTCGTGACAAGCCGCGACCCCTTCGTGCACCTCCCTAAGGATCCGATTTGCGTCGGGCTCAGCAACACATTTCAAGTAAGGAGTTGAGAACCACCTCTTTTTGTATAGCTGATTGTCCAGCACCACGTAATTAACCGCGATCCGGCGTATCCTGTAAGCTACTACTTCATCATCGGGGACTGCCCCCGTGGTCAGGTACGCGGCTATCGGGGTCATCCAAGTGGGTTCCTCCTCCGATCCAGCTTCAATGGCACACACCTCCGATGGATCGGTAGTCGACAAGATCACCTTCTTCAAGAAGTGCACCTTCCGATTTTCCTCAAGGGGTGCCCCCAAGGCAAATTTGCTCAGGGCATCCGCTTCCGCGTTTTCCTCCCTCGGGATTGCCTCAATATCGAAACTTTTGAAACTCTCCTTCAAGACTTGCACCTCACGAAGGTACTTTCTCATCACCGGGTTCTTTGCCTCAATTTCGTCCTTGGACTTGAATCGAAATCAGGCTAGCGTCACATTTCACCCTTAAGTGACCAACTCCCGTACCTTTGGCAATTTTGAGGCCTGTAATAAGAGCCTCATACTCAGCTTCATTGTTGGTGGCCCTAAACGTTAAGACCAAAGCATATCGAAGGGGCTCGCCTCCGCCAGGTGGTATCAATACGAACCCTGCTCCTGATCCGTGTGAACTCGAAGAGCCATCAGTGTACATTTCCCAAGTATTTTCCTCATTTGGCTGTTCTTATTGCTCTGCCATTTCTGGTTGCTCTGCTATCGGGACCTCCATGGTTGCCCCCTCTACAGGACCCGCTTCTTCCAGATCGGGGGCTGTAGACTCTGCTATGAAATCCACCAACGCCTGATCTTTAATAGCCGTTCTCGGAGCAAAGTGAATGCGGAACTCACTAAGCTCGACTGCCCATTTCACTAATCTCCCCGACGCATCAGGTCGGTTCAAAAAATGCTTCAAAGGCTGATTCGTCAACACAGTAATCTCATGCGCATGGAAGTAAGGCCTCAGCTTCCGAGCAGTAATGATCAACGCAAAAAGATACTTCTCAACGGCGGGATAATTCATTTCAGATTTGGCAAACGCCTTGCTTACATAATAAACGGGGACTTGGTTACCCTCGACAATCTTCACTAACACAGAGCTAATAGCAAACTCAGAAACAACCAAATATAGATAGAGCGGCTCGCCAGGAATTGGTTTCGCCCATGGTGGGAGGGTACGGAGGTGCTGCTTGAGTGCCTGGAATGCCTCTTCACACTTGGCAGTCCACTCAAATTTCTTGTTGGCCCTCAGCACTTCAAAAAATGGCATGGATCGGTCACTTGCCTTAGACAGGAAGTGATTCATTGCAGCTAGTCGGCCATTCAGCACTTGCACCTCCCGATGATTTGTCGGAGACTGCATCTCCTCGATTGCCCTCAGCTTCTCGGGGTTCACCTCAATTCCCCTTTGGCTTACCATAAAGCCCAAAAACTTCCCCGAGTGCACCCCAAAGGCGCACTTGGCTGGGTTCAGACGAACTTGATGAAGCCTCATCCGCTCAAACGCCACCGCCAAGTTGCTTACATGATCTTCGGCCTGTCGGGACTTTACCAGCATATCGTCCACGTAAGCCTCCATGGTTTTCCCCAGCATGTCCCCGAACAGCTTGTTCACCATCCTTTGATAAGTTGCCCGGCATTAATCAATCTAAAGGGCATGACATCGTAGTGATAGATGTCACTATCAGCATAAATGGCAGTGTGGGGGGCATCTTCCTTAGCCATCTTGATGTGATTATAGCCAGAGTAAGCATCCATGAAGCTCAGCAATTCATGCCCCGACGTGGCATCCACAAACTGGTAGATCCTCAAAACTGGGTAACAATCCTTAGGGCAAGCCTTATTCAAGTCGCGGAAATCAACACACATCGGCCATTTCCCATTGCTCTTCTTCACCAGAACCGGGTTGGCGACCCAAGTCTGGAATCGGAGCTCCTTGATAAATCCAGCATCGAGCAACCTGCCCACCTCCTGCTGGATCGCGATGCTCTTGTCTGTGCCCATCGGACGCCTTTTCTGCGCGATAGGCCTGATCGCGGGATCAATCTTCAACTCATGCACGATCAAATCGGGGCTGATTCCTGGCATATCACTCGGGGACAGACAAAAAGCTCCTTGAACTCCTTCAGCAGCTCAATCAATTCTCACGCCCTCTCGTTAGACAGGGCGGACCCGATTTTCAAATCTTGACCTCTTTCAAATCCTCCATAGGGGCAGGACGCCCAAACTTCTCTCTAGGATCACCATCGGTCTGGAGGATAGTCATAGCCTCCCGTCTTCTCCTTCGAGTGGCATTAACATAGCACTTCCTGGAAGCCACCTGGTCGCCCTTGACCTCCCCGACTCCGTGGTCAGTCGGGAACTTCTTCTTCTGGTGAACAGTCAAGGCAACTGCCATCAGCGGGTTGATGGTAGTTCTCCCGATAATCACATTATAGGTCCCCGCGGACTCAACCACCACGAACTCCACATTCCTCCTCTCCACTTTCCATCCAATACCGAACTCCACTCGTAAGGTGATCATTCCCAGCGGGGGATTAAGTACCTTTTCATACCACTTCTTTGCACAGAATCCACTTTTGGTACAACTTCTATTTTTTTGTATACTTTTGGTACCAATGTTTTCAACTTTGTATCCTTTTGGTACCACCGTTAACTTTCCGTCCAAATTGGCCGTTAAGTGGCATGTGCCATGCACGTGACCGCCCTAAACTTTTGAATTTGTTTCAATTTAGTCCATCTAATGCATCCCTAACTTTTAATTTGTTCAATTTAGCCCTAAAATTTCCAAATTGAACCCTTGACCCAAATTGACCCAGGGTCGGACCTAGCCCTAGGCTAGGTCCGGCTAGGCCAATTGGACCTAGCCCCAATTGGGTTCAATTGGGTCTAGGTCCCAATTGACCCAGCCGGACCTAGCCTAGAGCTAGGTCCGGCTAGGTTAATTTGGGTCAAGGGTTCGATTTGGAAATTTTAGGGCTAAATTGAACAAATTAAAAGTTAGGGATGCATTAGATGGACTAAATTGAAACAAATTCAAAAGTTTAGGGCAGTCACGTGCATGGCACATGCCACTTAACGACCAAATTGGACCGAAAGTTAACGGTGGTACCAAAAGGATACAAAGTTGAAAACGTTGGTACCAAAAGTATACAAAAAAATAGAAGTGGTACCAAAAGTGGATTCTGTGCAAAGAAGTGGTATGAAAAGGCCCAACTGCGCGAAGGGCCAAGCACTCTTGATGGACGTCAGATTAGCAGCCGGAGCCACGATATTCGGGGCGTACCTCAGGCACGCATCACAAGATCGGACTAACATCGTCGCCTCCTTGCTCATCGATGGCCAGTAATAGCCCAAATTCAACACTTTCCTCGCAATGGATCGGGCACCTTCGTGACAAGCCGCGACCCCTTCGTGCACCTCCCTAAGGATCCAATTTGCGTCAGGCTCAGCCACACATTTCAAGTAAGGAGTTGAGAACCACCCCTTTTTGTATAGCTGATTGTCCAGCACCACGTAATTAACCGCGATCCGACGTATCTTGTCAGCTACTACTTCATCATCGGGGACTGCCCCCGTGGTCAGGTACGTGGCTATCGGGGTCATCCAAGTGGGTTCCTCCTCCGATCCAGCTTCAATGGCACACACCTCCGATGGATCGGTAGTCGACAAGATCACCTTCTTCAAGAAGTGCACCTTCCGATTTTCCTCAAAGGGTGCCCCCGAGGTAAATTTGCTCAGGGCATCCGCTTCCGCGTTTTCCTCCCTCGGGATTGCCTCAATATCGAAACTTTTGAAACTCTCCTTCAAGACTTGCACCTCACGAAGGTACTTTCACATCACCGGGTTCTTTGCCTCATATCGTCCTTGGACTTGATTCGAAATCAGGCTAGCGTCACATTTCACCCTTAAGTGACCAACTCCCGTACCTTTGGCAATTTTGAGGCCTGTAATAAGAGCCTCATACTCAGCTTCATTGTTGGTGGCCCTAAACGTTAAGACCAAAGCATATCGAAGGGGCTCGCCTCCGCCAGGTGGTATCAATACGAACCCTGCTCCTGATCCGTCTGAACTCGAAGAGCCATCAGTGTACATTTCCCAAGTATTTTCCTCATTTGGCTGTTCTTATTGCTCTGCCATTTCTGGTTGCTCTGCTATCGGGACCTCCATGGTTGCCCCCTCTACAGGACCCGCTTCTTCCAGATCGGGGGCTGTAGACTCTGCTATGAAATCCGCCAACGCCTGACCTTAAATAGCCGTTCTCGGAGCAAAGTGAATGCGGAACTCACTAAGCTCGACTGCCCATTTCACTAATCTCCCCGACGCATCATGTCGGTTCAAAAAATGCTTCAAAGGCTGATTCGTCAACACAGTAATCTCATGCGCATGGAAGTAAGGCCTCAGCTTCCGAGCAGTAATGATTAACGCAAAAAGATACTTCTCAACGGCGGGATAATTCATTTCAGATTTGGCAAACGCCTTGCTTACATAATAAACGGGGACTTGGTTACCCTCGACAATCTTCACTAACAGAGAGCTAATAGCAAACTCAGAAACAACCAAATATAGATAGAGCGGCTCGCCAGGAATTGGTTTCGCCAATGGTGGGAGGGTACGGAGGTGCTGCTTGAGTGCCTGGAATGCCTCTTCACACTTGGCAGTCCACTCAAATTTCTCGTTGGCCCTCAGCACTTCAAAAAATGGCATGGATCGGTCACTTGCCTTAGACAGGAAGCGATTCATTGCAGCTAGTCGACCATTCAGCACTTGCACCTCCCGATGATTTGTCGGAGACTGCATCTCCTCGATTGCCCTCAGCTTCTCGGGGTTCACCTCAATTCCCCTTTGGCTTACCATAAAGCCCAAAAACTTCCCCGAGTGAACCCCAAAGGCGCACTTGGCTGGGTTCAGATGAACTTGATGAAGCCTCATCCGCTCAAACGCCACCGCCAAGTTGCTTACATGATCTTCGGCCTGTCGGGACTTTACCAGCATATCGTCCACGTAAGCCTCCATGGTTTTCCCCAGATGTCCCCGAACAGCTTGTTCACCATCCTTTGATAAGTTGCCCCGGCATTAATCAATCCAAAGGGCATGACATCGTAGTGATAGATGTCACTATCAGCATAAATGGCAGTGTGGGGGGCATCTTCCTTAGCCATCTTGATGTGATTATAGCCAGAGTAAGCATCCATGAAGCTCAGCAATTCATGCCCCGACGTGGCATCCACCAACTGGTCGATCCTCAAAAGCGGGTAACAATCCTTAGGGCAAGCCTTATTCAGGTCGCGGAAATCAACACACATCCGCCATTTCCCATTGCTCTTCTTCACCAGAACCGGGTTGGCGACCCAAGTCTGGAATCGGAGCTCTTTGATAAATCCAGCATCGAGCAACCTGCCCACCTCCTGCTGGATCGCGATCCTCTTGTCTGTGCCCATCGGACGCCTTTTCTGCGCGATAGGCCTGATCGCGGGATCAATCTTCAACTCATGCACGATCACATCGGGGCTGATTCCTGGCATATCACTCGGGGACAGACAAACAGCTCATTGAACTCCTTCAGTAGCTCAATCAATTCTCGGGCCCTCTCGTCAGACAGGGCGTACCCGATTTTCACCTTCCTTTGATGTCCGTCAATCTCGACCTCTTTCAAATCCTCCATAGGGGCAGGACGCCCAAACTCCTCTCTAGGATCAGCATCGGTCTGGAGGATAGTCATAGCCTCCCGTCTTCTCCTTCGGGTGGCATTAACATAGCACTTCTGGGAAGCCACCTGGTCGCCCTTGACCTCCCCGACTCCGTGGTCAGTCGGGAACTTCATCTTCTGGTGAACAGTCAAGGCAACTGCCATCAGCGGGTTGATGGTTGTTCTCCCGATAATCGCATTATAGGTCCCCGCGGGCTCAACCACCACGAACTCCACATTCCTCCTCTCCACTTTCCATCCACTACCGAACTCCACTCGTAAGGTGATCATTCCCAGCGGATAGGAGGTAGAACCAGAGAATCCGACCATCGGGAAGTTCACCTGCTTCAGGTCCTTCTTCGTTTTCCCCATGGCCTCCAGCGCATCCATAAACAGAATATCGGAGGAGCTCCCTCCGTCGATCAAAATTCGCTTCATCTCGTACCCATCCACGTCCAGGGTCACGACCAAAGCATCATCGTGTGGAGTCTCCACACCTACCAGGTACTCTGCTGAAAAGGAAATCACCATCTCTTCCTTCGCGGTCCAGGATCGGGACCTCTTGCCCAGCACCACAGCAGCGGAAATTCTAGAGGCATAGACCTCCCGAGAGGATGTGGTGTCACCTCCTGCAGCCAATCCTCCATGAATCACATTAATGGTGCCCCGCTTCTCCCTACGGACACCAGAAGACTCCGGCTCGGACTTCTTCTTCTTTGGGGACCGATCGCGGGATCGGGAACGGGACCGCGATCGGGAGCGGGATCGACACCGCCTTTTAGCCACAAAATCCTTAAGCTTCCCCTTCTGGATCAGCTTTTAAATCTCCTTCAACTCCCGACAATGCTTAGTGTCGTGACCGCTGGCACGGTGGAACCGACAGTAACGATCTGTGCGAGCTCCCAAAAATTCTCCTTCCTTCTTCGGGTGGTACCTGGAGATACCCTGTCGATCCATCACCGTTAACACGGCAGCCATAGAACTATTGAGAGGAATTTGATGATCCTCCCGCTTGTCCTTCCTCGGGGGACGCCTGTCCTCCCTTCGATCAGAGCGGCCTCGACTCCGACTGCCCTCGGATTTATCCTTCCACTTACGGTCGTCCGATGGTTTGAACGACTGCTTCCCCTTATCTGACTTCGGAGGATCAAGCTCTCCAGCAACTATCTTCGAATCCTGCACATCGATTTGCTGCTTTACCCTCGTCTGCAACGCCTCCATGCTCCACACGGCCTTCGCGGCCACGCTATGCATTAGGTCGGAACCATAGGGGGCTGTTAGGTTCCGAAGGAAGGTGCGGATAGTCTCTCCCTCCGATATCTCCTCATCGATCTCGGCCACACTAGCAGTGTACCGCTGGTAATAATGCGCCAGCGATTCGTCGGGCCTCTGCACCACCTGGGCCAGGGACCTCACGCTCTTCAAGAGGCGCCGACGACCCTGGTACTGCTGAATAAAACGGTCGTGCATATCAGCCCAGCTGGAGATGCACCCTGGGGGCAGGCTGAAGAACCACGTCAGGGCCCTTTCTCCCAATGTGGCCGGGAACAACACACACACAGTATCATCATCCGGGGCTCTGCCCAGACAGGCCATGACATGCTTCTGGACATGGCGAACTGGATCTCCTTCGCCATCATACTCCTTAATTGTAGGGATACCCAGCCCTGGCGGGGCGAGGGTGTCTATCAATCGGGGAACAAAGGGATGGGTGGATCGATCCCTCAGTTCCGACATCATCTGCTTCTGGTCCCCCATGCAGATGTTCACGATCTTCACCACATGGTCGGGGGTGATGGGACCATTAAGGGGAATGGTCCTATGCTGCACCGGTCCAGGCCCATCGATCACAAATCGCTCCGACTGAGCGGGCTCCTTGCCCTTGTCCTGGTTTCTGGGTTGGGCCTGCTGCACATTCTGAGCCTCCCTCGGCGGAGGCACCTCTTCCTTCTCCTTGGCAGCCTCTCTCCGCTCTAGGAGAGCCTCCATGGCCTCTAAGAACATCGGCATGGCATCCGCCACAGCCTTCGTCAGGTCCGCGTTTGGAGGAGCATCCTCCTCCCTATTCTCTTGGTATCGAGCAGTATCCTCAGGAACTTCATTGTGCCCCACTGTTCGGGAAACCTCAGCAGGGAGATTTTGGTCCACAACAAGCTCCGGCGGCCCTGAATTCAGAGTTCCAGCAGAGTGACGGGAACCACCGGATTGTCCTTGCTTTTTCTGCTTACCAGCCGCCATTGAACGAGTAGAAGTCATTTTTGCTTTTCGTTACGTTTCCCACAGACGGCGCCAATGTTGGATCACGGTTGGAACTTCGGTACGGTCTTGACGGAAATTCAAAATCCTTCGCTCCACGTAATCCTGCAAGAACGGAATAGACCGGGCGGTGACCCAGAATCCCTCTCCGATGATTAAATGAGAATCTCGTGGCAGGCAAGGCAAGCAAAAGTATTCGTATGTAAGTGTGTCTCTGATCTGAGGTAACCTCCTCCTTTATATAGGAGATGAGTTACCCCAGTTACCTGATGAACTGCCAGGGCAGTTAGCCCACGTTCCGCTTATCTCGGGCCACTTCCCCACTACTCTGATAGTGGGCGTGTTTCTCGGCCTCAACCTCTGATAGCAAGTCCCGACCAATATCGGGGACTCCAGAGTTATCTTCTTTGGTCACCGCTCGGGGCCCCTCGTCATCGGGACAGGGCCAGCACTCTCAGGGATTCAATATCGGGGCCTACTTAAAGGCGTATCATCGGGGCCTACTTAAAGGCATATCATCGGGAGCGTCCAGCTCGCATATCGGGGCCGACCTTGTCGGGACCCTTCACCATCGGGACCCATCTTGTCGGGACCCTTCGCATTGGTCTTCTTGACCTCTTTTAGGGCCCAGTGGGCCTATTCACCGTTTACTCGTCGTTAAAGGGCCTGACGGCTGTAGCGAAACTCATCAATTGTCACACAAATACAGTCGTGCACGTAAGAGTAGGGCAATTAGTAGAATGATTTTGATTGCAATTATACTTTTTTCAAATGGCCTTTTAACTTAATTATTTTATACAACAATAAGTTATTCACCGAACAAAATTATTTATACATTACTTAAGTACATATTTCTTATGGCTATTAAAGAATTATTTCTAGTTTGTTAAATTTTAGATATTGAATTTCTTTTGCTCTCATAATAAAGAAGCCTACATAAAAATCCAGATAAATAGGTGAAATACTGTGAGATATATAGACTTATGTACGTATTAATTGGTCAATACCTATATAATCCGACTAACTAATATCCAAGAAATAGATAAAATGTTAAGTAAATTTAATAATCTATGATTATGATGATTAACACATTCATACACAAGTACAACTTTATTTAAGGTAAAAAAGAACCTTAAATACAGAATATGCTAGTATGAGTATGAGAAATCAAACTAAAAGTGATATAAAAAAAAAAAAAAACAAACAAACAAACAAACTTAGCCGAGAACTCTCCAATCTCAACCATCATCAGTGCAAACGCTCTTTAAATTCCTATTAGAAGTCTGAGTAGGAAAAGTAGATATATTAGAAAGCACAGTAATTATAAAAATATTTTAAAAAAACTATATAGATAGAAAAGTTTGAGAAATGATATAACAAAAGAAAATCCAGTTTTCTTTTCACCTGAAGAGGCTATCCTGCAAATAACAAAATTCAGTACCCAGAAACAGTAAATATAAATAAAAACAATAGTCGAACTCACTTTGTTAAATACAATCTCAATCACATAAAAAGTAGCAAACATGATTAGAAGATATGAGTTATTTTTTCAAAAAAAATAATGAAAAAAAGCATGACCATAAAAATTAGATAAATAATCAATTGTAAAATTCTAATAAGAAGGCCATAACCATAATATTGATATTTGCAAGCTTAATTTTATTTTCTCGCCGCTGTCTCCCTTCGCAATCAGATCTCGCCGAATCAGTCGAGAGAGTCGCCTCTAAGGTCTGCCGAAGGATTTGGAACGGTCAAAGCAGCAAGGTGTCGAATTCCGACTACAGTAAGAGAGAGAGGGAGTTCATGAATATGTGCAGCGAGAGAGAGAGTTGGAGAAGAGAGAAAGTCCAGAATATGGGAAGGTTAGAGCACTTCCAATGGTGAGTTCCTAATTCCTCCGCCTCACCCGCCACGACACTGCCAACTCATACTGCTAACTCATCAAAGTGGGAACTGTTACAGTAAATGCTACAGTAATATAGGAACTCTCTCCGGTGGTGGAAACCTAGTTCCACTTCCAAATTGGGACTCACATAATTCTATACTCACAATATAACTTTTTGTACAAAAAAAACTCTCTAGATAAGTTTAATATTTATATTTTGGTATTTAAATAATTATATAACAAGTTATGTTGGATATCTGCCCAATTCGGTTTCGTATTTACATTTCGGACTTCGTAAACACGTCAAAAATCACATAACGGGCCCAAACACAATATCCAAAGTTCGAAAACGGTCCGGAGGCGCGGCGTACGCGTCCGGACCGGGCCTCCCGATTGCTTAGGCAATCCGGACGGTCCGGACTGTCCCAAGTAATCCGGACCTCGTCGGATTCTAAGTCCGATGAGGTCCGGACTGCTGTCGAACACCCCGTGCTATTTTATGTACGTAAAAAGAGTGAAGAGTTATCCAAAGCCTAACTAGACGACAGTTCCTATTTTCTGTTAGACCGGCGTCGAACCGCACAAAAACCGGGTTCGGTTCTCAGGTTGCCTATAAATAGGAGACCTTGGCCACCCATTTTGACACATTCTCTAGATTTAAGCATCAGAGAGGGTTCAACCGGCACAACCCCCCTCTGTGCTGGTTATTGCCCTTCCTGCAGGTAGAAGACTACGCGAAGCCGACGAAGCGCGGATTGCCGACAGTCAGTTTCCGTCATCCATCCAACCTGTCACATTCACAACCCGCACAGCCGAAGAGTCCGACTACCCAGTTGGATTTTGACGCAACACTTGGCGCCGTCCGCGAGATTCGAACAAAAAGCTGTATCGTACCACGAGCTATGGCAAGCGGTCAACCTCCTCCCGATGTTGTCAACCTGCAGGAGAAGAAGAGAGGCCCCGGTCGCCCAAGGAAAGCTGATACCACAGCCAAGAAACCGATGAGAGGTCAGCCTGGACCTTCACACATCCCTGAAGCAGCGTCCACTGCTTCCTCCGTGCCAGCAAGGAGTGTGCCTGCCACACAGCACGGCCCAGAAGTCCAGACCACACCGCGCGAAATACCAGCGCCCGGATTCGAGCCAAGGAGGCATGAAAAGTTCCCTTACGGGATGCCAGCTGAGGGTGTTCAGCAACGAGGTGCTAACCAGGCGCCACCAGTCACACCCGCCATGATAGCAGCTCTTGAAGAATTGTTAGCATTCGGAGAGAATCTGAGAAACCAAGGATTTCCTCCGCCACCTCCACCTCCGGTAAACGACCAAGCCGCCCCGGCAAGAGCAATGTCGCACGACACCGAACGACAAGAGTCACAACAAGGAGGAGGAGGCTAATACACAGAATGTACATTCCAGTACCAGCAACCAAGGCAGGAGCCAGCACGCTCATACACTCCTTAAGGAAGTATGCAGCATCCAGAAGAAGCAAGGAGACAACCTCCACGTACCCGCTCGCAGCAGCAGTACAAGGAAGTCTCCCTCTAAGGAACAAGTCAAATTAATGATGACATCCATCGCAACGCTGGATAGAGAAGACCTGTCATCAATGAAGACATCCCAATCACAGGTCTCACAGCAAAGGCCTTGGAGGCAATAATCGAAAAGAAGATGCGAGAGTCAAAGCTGAAAGGAATGCACGCGTTGGAAGAGAATGTGTCGCACCCATTTACTGACGAGTTGGTGTACAGTCGCGTCCCAAACGCTCTGTATAGACTGGGAACAGACAAGTATCGAGGAAAGGGAGATCCAATCGAACACGTGCAACAGCACGAGGCATCCTTGCTTGGAAGGACATACAACCCGCATCATGTCGCCATCACATTCCCCAATACATTGGCAGGAACAGCCGCGCACTGGTTCTTCTCCCTACCTTGCGGAAGTGTAACTTCCTGGCCATACCTAAAGTCGAAGTTCATACAACGGTATATGGGGGAACGCACTCTCTTGAAGGGTGCTAATGCATTGAATGACGTACAACAACAAAACGATGAATCATTGGAGGATTACTACATCTGTTTCAATCAAAACATATCTGACATTCAAGGCAACCTGACGGAAGAAGAGATAGTGCGCGCTTTCATAAACAACCTTGGAAGGAAGGGATTCTCGCTCGCTGAGAAAATGTCAAAGCATCCAGCTTAGACATTAGAAGAGCTTGCAGCAAGGGTGAAGGAGTTCGTAGATCTGGAAAGATTCATAGAGCAAAACAAGGCAAAGCTGAGCGCAGCCTGCGCTAAGGAGAACAACAAGCAATCAAAGCCACAGAAAGGCGCCCAACAAAGCAAACAGTGGCAGCCTCAAAAAAGGTCATTCCAATCAGACTTTCAAAAGTCCAGAGAAGTCAACCTTGCTGAGTGCATCTCGCTAAATGCACCTTTGTCTGTGATCTTGAAGACGATGAAAGAAACAAATATGTGGAGAGAACCCACAAACATCCGCATAGGTCCGCTCGGGAAGGAACAAGATAAGTGGTGTGAAAACCACGAAGTATATGGACATGAGACAGATAGCTGCGTAAGCCTAAGGTTTTGCGTGAACAATATCATCCTGAAGGGCGATTTGAAGCAGTACGATCAACCCATACGAAATTGTTCCATCCACCGTCCACCGAAAAATGAAGTTCCCAACGCCACACGGCATTGGTGAAGTGCTCGGAGACTTATCAGCCGCACACAAGTGCTATGTGAACGCCCTAAGGAAAATGCAGCAAGTCTCTATTTCCATGGTCGAGTTTGGCAAAATGAGAAAGATTTCTGATCTAAGTGATGATGATGGAGGAAGAAAACAGCAGTCAACACCAACTGCTTTGCTCGATGAAATACTTTTCCCAACACGACAGAGTATTTGGGATGTGAGACAAGACCAAGGAGAGCCTATAGTGGCTTACTTCAGGAGATTCGCCAAAAACGCCTCTATGTTGAGGACAACAAAGAGAGAAGTCATAAATGCGTTCTTTGTGAACATGAACATCAGATCCTTCCTCTTATTTGGCGAGACATACGGCTGGCGAACAACTGTCACGATGAAAGACCTGAAGGATAAACTTGAGACGGCGGTCTCTTTTGAACGTGAGCTAGAATGGGGTACACCTCCTAATTCAACTCTGGAAGCTCAAGCTGCAACAACATCAGGAGTAACGAGCCCCAATTACGACAAGTTCTTCACCCCCCTGAACACGGAGGTTGAAGAGATATACGTGAAACTCCTGGAAAACAAGCTCCTTGTCCACTTGAGCCACCAACCGCTTTCCTTGGCAAAGATATCAAAGATTGGTGCAAGTATCACAAGACTTGGGGGCACAACACCAACAGCTGTCTGCCCCTAAGGGTGGAAATCCAAGAACTCATCGCGTTGGGCGAACTAAGCAGCTACGTGGCTCGCGCCGGACAAGTTCGTCGTCAGACCAATCATAAAGGCGGCAAACATCCCACCAATTCCCCTATCTACTTTACTCGTTTTTACTATTGTCTTAGTTTAAATGCATCTCGTACATTAAGTTTAGTCTTTATGATTACTAGACTTACTACGTTTCAGAAAGAATGATCAGTTGACGCCTTCCTGCAACTCTCTGTACATAATCCAAGTATCTAATGAAGTTAATCTACTTTCGTAGGTACAATACTATATCATGCATACAACCTTGGAATAACGCCAAGTAAAAACTACAAGCATATTACTCACATCAACAATACAAGCCAACGCGCTATGTACAACAATCAACTGACAACACCAACAAAGAGTATATAAACACTCTCTATCTATAATGACGACTACCCCGAATAGCGTCAACAACATACTATATCTTGAGTTTAAACCAAGATCTATCAAATTGACATGATGCGACATCCTCCTTCGAGGGCAACCCCCATGTTCACAACTATCAAAGTGACATGCTGCGACATCCTCCTTCGAGGGAAACCCCCATGTTCACAACTATCAAAATGACATGCTGCGACATCCTCCTTTGAGGGCGAGCCCCATGTTCATAAGCCACTCCCTGAATACAAAATAGGATGCGGCAAACAGATGGGACTGATCACCTCATCGTGGCGGAAGTCCTCTTGTTAGACGACAACTCCACAAATCAACAAAGTATGAACAACCAATCACGGAATCATACTTCATGAAGACTTATTCCTTAAGTGTGCAGCTTCATGTATAAAAGTATGAACAACCAATCACAGAATCATACTTCATGAAGACTTATTCCTTAAGTGGGCAGCTTCATGTACTCTACAAGTATGTATACCCACTCAAGGGTTCATACTCCGTGAAGACGTATCCCTTGTTAGGATAACTTCACATATATACGCTAGCAGGAGCGCACCCCTGTCAGGAAAACTCGCTAAACATATAAGTCGAGTCTTGTACAATGTTATCTTGCGCACATAACAGAATAAAACACACCAAATGCAGCAAGTAGTGTCATGCCACAACGTCGCCTTGGAGTGGACCAAGAGACAGTAAAAACTACAAGTCGCTTAAACACGGTCTTGTGCAACCCTTCTGGACTAACCATGAAGAGGTGCAGTAGCATCGCAAGGCAAGTACTGGAATAGCCACGGAAAACCCTGCAACAACGTCACGCGGGGTGTGCCCAAACTGACGGATGGAAAAACGCATAGCATAGAGCAAGTAGCGTCTTGCCACAACGTCGCCTTGAAATGGTTCGAGAGACGGTAAAAACTACAAGGCGTGATCATACGACCTTTGTCCCGCCCCTTGGATTAACTAAGTGGAGGCGTAGTAGCATCACAGGGTAAGTACTGGGTAAGCCACGGAAAACCTTGTAACAACGTCACGCGGGATGTGCCCATATTGACGGATGGAAAAACGCACCAAATACAACAAGTAGCGTCTTGTCACAACGCCGCCTTAGAATAGAACTAAGAGACGGTATAAACTAATGTCTTGCCTCGTCAAGACGACCCTCCTACATGTCAAGTGCCAGTGCCGAGTGCCAAGTGCCAAGTGCCCGTGCCGAGTACATTACTACTTACAACGCTACAAGTACCTAGTGTACGCATCTTGCCATGCGTTGGAATCTAACCAAGAGGGGCGCTCATAACACTCAACAATGCGCGACATACAGTCGCAACTACGGACATCATGTTCATCATCTAAGGATATCTATCCTATCATCCAAGTCCAAACCATACGGACAGCATAGATAACACAAGGTATGAAATACTACTAACGAGTTATCATGCATTTTAATGTGATCAAAGGAGGTCTAGACGACATAGCTCAAAGCAAGAAGAACATAAAAAAAAGTTAACTCCCAAACCAACATCAACCCGGACACGGGGGGCAAACGATAAAAAAAAGGTTCAACATGCTCAAAATAATCAACCAGACGCTACTCGAGGAGTACCGTCATCTCCAGCAGGCTCAGGAATAACTACAATCATCTCAACGGCAGGATCAAGGTCGTCGTCATCCCCAAACATCATATCAAAGTTAGCCGTCTCAAGCTCTAGACGGCGTAATTCAGCAACACGCCTAATAGCGGATGCTGCGTAAGGACCCAACTTGTCGAAAGGAAAGTCGGGATCAAGTAGACGTACCCTGCGAACGTAGTTCGCAGCCAACACATGAATCAACGTCTCAGACTTCGCCGTAGGAGCAGAAGTAACGGCGGCAGTAAAGGCCAATGTGGTAGGATACTTGACAAGTCCTTCTGCGATCCCATACTTACGCCCCTCCTCGCGCGCAGCACAAAGCGCGGCTTCATGCGCACTGTCATTCTCCGTTATCTGTTTCTTAATAACCGCGATCTCAGCCTCAAGATGATCAGCATGGGAACAGCAAGAGTCATAATTCGCATCGAAGTCAGCAGTCTTCGAAAGCAAGCTTTGAGTTTTCTCCTTAAGAATCGCAAGCTCACGGGAGGCAACACCACGTTTCTCGACGGCAGCTTTCCTTTCGCGCATGAGATCCAGCGCAAAGGATGACATGTTCACCATGTTCGCAACAGCCTAAAAGAGAATACCCAACAAGTTAAGACAGTCACAGCAATGCATCCATGCACAACCAGATAATCAAAAAAAAATAGTGTCATCACTTACCGGGGCAAACCCATATAGGGAGCCCTCAACATATTGTCGCATCTCCTCATCTGTGGAAGGCGCAAGGCGTCGGTCGCCTGGAGGGATACACCTCTGCAGCACGCGTACTCCAACCGCCGGAATACTAAGCTTCGAACCCTTGGGAAATCGGAGACCCCTAGTAGAAAAGGGCGCCCAATCGTCACCGGATATGTGACCCTCCAGTGGACGAACCAAGTCATCACGCTTAAGTGACGACAACGCTGCAACTAAAATATGAAGGAAATATGAGAGGCATAAGTGGAAAAAATACAAGGAAAGATAACAATGTGCACAATACAAACCGTGACGCGAAGGACGCTCCTCTACGGGACGCTCCTTCAAGCGGGGGGCAGAAGGCGCCACCGCGCGACCTTTAAATCCTTTCCCTTTATCGCGAGAAGGAGTCGGGACAATCGTACTCGGCTTGGAGAGCTTGGGATCACTCGAAGGACGCGCCCCAGCTGCGGACCTCTTAACAGGAGCGACATAATCGGGTGCCGCGACAACGCGCTCGGTCATGGGCGTAGAGCGACCTACAAATAATAAGTAATATGAGGAAAACGATTTGGAAAATCAATAAAGTTGACGAAAAAAAAATAAGTAAACATCTTACCCGTAAGTCCCTTGCTGCGACTATGCTTGGAAGTGGCGGGGGCAGAAAAAGGGACAGTTCTTCCAACAGGAGGAACATCGCGCGCAACCACTGTCTGCAAAGTTGAGCTTTTTCCGTCAAACCAACCTACATCACAACATAATGAAAGTTATAAAGACTCTCAGCATACCAAAGTTTCAGAAGGAAGCGTTTGAATCCGGGCATCAAGAAATTCTTGATCCGACGCGCGTAACAGACACTGGAAGCTGCGCGCTCGCTGACATCGATAGATGTGCACTATAGTCGCCTTTTCCGTTGACGAAAGCTCGGAAAAGGCAGGGGCAGGATCAGCAACATTAACCTCCTCAGTACCCCAAGTAATGCTGCCATCACACACGAAAAAGTAGTGATGTCGCCAATGTGAACCAGATCGGTCAATCTCAGCCGCTAGTCGATGAGTACGACTGCATTCCGCGTCCCCAAGCCCAAGTTGCTCAAATCCTTTGTCACGTAGGCAAGGCCAACGTATCTTCACGCTACACAACCCTATCATGTCCGGACATAAAAGCTAGTAGAAGCAGCGGAAGAGAGTAGTCGAGTAAGGCCACGACTGTTGGTGAAATAACACCCGAAAACAAGTCCATACACGAATGTCTTTGGGTGTAAGATCCAGAGGGGAAATCAGATAGAAGCGACACAAATCGACTAAGTCATGGCAGTAGGGAAAGCGTAAACCCTCCCTAACCTGTGAAGAATACACAGCGGTCAAGTCGCCTGGAGGGATAGTAGCTTCACCTTAGCAACATCGGGCAACACGTCGCGAGGAAACACTCCCTCAAAAATTGGATCAAGTCCAAAAGTAGATGCGTCCAGTATAAACTTCTCTCTCCATCATGTTCAAGAGATATCTTATTTTTACCCCAACTCCTTTCGCCGCTTCCGACGTGACAAGAGTCTCGATAGCAGCCTCTGCTTCCACATTCAGTGTTTTGTCCAGTAGAGCAATCATGTCGGCATCCGACTCACTACTCTCATCGGAACATAAAGCAGCCTACGGAGTAGGAATGAAAGAATTACTCATGATAACAACCTCGTCGAAGGAATTACCGCAGCCGAAACCACCTGCAACCTAAAAATGCAACCTACAATAAAGACAACATTCGTTAGTTTACAAGCGACGAACACTCTACTCCCAACAATCACCATGAGAACATACGCTCTATGTTTACATCAAGCCCATGGATACAACGTACATAACAATGGATAGAGAAAAGATTCTAACTATGGGGGCAAGTGCGCACATACTAGCGCGCACATGCGAGCACGCGCGTACAGCTGTCGACATACAACGAGATGTCGGCTATCATGAATATTTTCTAAGTGTTCAAACCGTAGCAGCTGTGAGCATACAACGGGATACCGGCTGTCAGGAATATTTTCTAAGTGTTCCAACCATATCAGCTGTGAGCATACAACGGGATGCCGGCTGTCAGGAATATTTTCTAAGTGTTCCAAGCATATCAGCTGTGAGCATACAACGGGATGCCGGCTGTCAGGAATATTTTCTAAGTGTTCCAACCATATCAGCTGTGAGCATACAACGGGATGCCAGCTGTCAGGAATATTTTTTAAGTGTTCCACCATGTCAGCAATCAACAACCGTCAACGCGCAACAAGTTGATGACAATCAACAACCGTCAACGCGTGGTAAGTTGATGACAATCAACAACCGTCAACGCGCGACAAGTTGATGACAATCAACAACCGTCAACGCGCGACAAGTTGATTACAATCAACAACCGTCAACGCGCGACAAGTTGATTACAATCAACAACCATCAACGCGCGACAAGTTGATGACAATCAACAACCGTCAACGAGCAACGAGTTGATGACGATCAACAACCGTCGATGAACTCCCCTCCGGTAGGCACCCGTAAGGGTTCTTCTGAAGGAAGCCCTACGTGGTATATTCTCTACAGCAAAGACTCTAATCGATTCTTGGCAAGGGACAGATCTCTGGAGTGTTTGCTCGAAGGCAAATTGGCACACCCTTGGTGAGGAGTGGTTCGGCCGAAATATGGTGTCTCTGGGGGAAGGGTTTTCTCTCAAAACACCATTTGAAGGGAATTGTGATTAACCCTAATAAAACCCCTAACTCCCCATATATAAAGGAGGAGTAAAGTGGACAAATGTCCACTTTACTTCAACCCTAATTTCGGTCGGCTATGTATAGTATAGGGAGACCCAATTTTGGGCCTCTCATGTCAAATGAGATTTGGGTCTGGCCTAATATCCTAAAGTGACATATACCCAATTTACTTAGGTAACCTATACATATAATAGGCTACCATTTACTACGCCCATCACCATATGTGTTGGAATATGATTCGAGGCAACCTTAGATAGACCAAGTCGAGTTATGACTATAAGAATAGGCAGGCAAAAAGTCGAATAAGTCTAAAAGCGAGACCAGAAGAAAATAAGTCGACGACCATTTTCATTCAGAACGACAAGGCAAAGACAAATGGTTGACGACTATATATGAAGAAGTCGACTTTTGAAGAACGACTAATAAAAGAAGGGACTCAATCACTCAAGGCTCTCCTATTAAGGTACGAGTCGAGTCGATAGCTAAAACACCACTGAAAACCCTTCCTCTTAAGGAAAGGGACAGGTGGCGACCTGCTTTGACCGCCTTAGAAGAAACCTTCCCTCCTAAGGAAAAGGCACCAGCTGGTAACCTTCTCGCCGCCTGTAGGTCCAAAGAAACCTTCCTCTCAAGGTAAAACTTTGGTGGCAACCTGTTTATCACCTAGTTAAAGAAACCTTCCACAGTAAGAAATGGTGAGGTTGTGACCTGCTTGTCACCTACTGACTCTTCACCGTCTCTTTCAACCAATCAAAGGAAGGCAACCACCGCCATTAAACAGCCAATCAAGGCACAGTAAGCCGCCATTTAAAGTCGGTAATCTCTCCCTATAAATAGGGAAACATTCTAAATATTTGACAATCTTGATTCTCATACTTTCCAGTACTCTTACATAAATCCATTACTGACTTAAGCTTCGGAGTGGAATCAGGGGCCATCCCCACCCCTTTTCTGGTCCTCTCCTAGCACAAAGCTCCTAAAAGAAACTAAGTATCCGAGAGGTCGAGAAAGATACCTAAAAGAGTTAGCTCCCAGCGAGACCTCGAAGTCCATTAGGCCGCGTCATTTTGATCCCAACATTTGGCGCCGTCTGTGGGAACCGAGATCAAGAAGCCATGGCGCCACCAAGGAACCGAGTAAGGCATAATTAAGCACGGATAGCTGAAGGTATACACCAATGACCAACAGAAACTTTGGAAAGATACTTTGGGCAATTCCAAGGAGCCTATAGCGGAGGCGAGCTCTCAGAGGGAGAAGCCATCTGAGCATTCTTTAGAGGATTGGGGCCGCAATCCCAATCCCTTGCTGTCACGCAAGACACACAGCCCGTAAGAAATTGGGAGGATCTGATCCACAGAGCAATCCTTCATGTCATGGCGGAACAAGCCTGGGTGAATCGCCCAACTCTACACTAAACCCCACGAGATCAAGGGGAGAGTTTGTCCATCTGAGGTGTTTCCTCAAGAGAAATCCGAAAAACTCAACAAAGGATGGAAGCACTTCTAGCAATGGAAGGAACTCGTCGTCCTCTCTCCTATTGTGAAAGTCACCAAGAAGAGGGGCACAACACGGAAGATTGCCTCCTTGCAATAAGGGAACTAGAATTCATGCAAAGAGAAATTCAACGACATCACCGTCGTCGGGCCCACGAAGGTCGAAGATGGAGAACCCCTCCAGATAATAACATCAATGTTCTGTCATGACGAAGCGGCGGGAGGAGAGATAAGCTCATCAAGGGATCAATATGCTACTCAAAGTACCTCATCGACAAATTCGTTAAAAAGATCGAGAGAAGTAGAGCCAATAGCGATCACCTTTTCAACAGAATATTTTTCTGAAGCCTCCCAACCTCACGAGGATGCCCTGATAATCACGACCCGAATTAATAATCGGGAAACAAAGAAGGTGCTTGTGGATGGGGAAGTTCCACCGACGTAATCGCTTTTAAAATCATCGTTGCAATGGGTTACAAGCGGAAAGATTTACAAAATATGACCTCCCCACTGGTAGGATTTGTGGGGAGAACAACTTATCCCTTAGGGGCAATTCAGCTCCCAGTAATTTTATGTCAGGGTTGGAAAACCCTACACCTAATGGTGCGTTTTGTGATGGTCGACCAAATCAATGCTTACAATGAAATATTGGGGAGGACTACCCTTAACCCTAACCATATTGTTCCCTCCACCGTTCACCAAGTTATGAGGTTTCCAACTCATCATGGATTGAGAGAAGTTTGGGGCGACCAAGAAGTATCTCGACAATGTTATGTCAACCTCCTTAGGAGACATAACCAAAGGGAAGCCCTCTCTATTGTTACATATGAGGATCCTCGGGAAGAAGGTGGACGACCTGCCCATATGGAAGAATTGGTAGAAGTAGCCTTGGAAGGAGATGAAAGGAAGGTTAAGATTGGAGCTACCCTGCCCCCAGAGTTAGCCAAAAGAATAACCATATTCTTGAGGGAATACAAGGAGCTATTCGCTTGGGAACCTAGCGACATGCCAGGAATAACTCCCGACATCATCTCTCACGAGCTAAGGATAGATCCAGCTGTGAAGCCTATAGCTCAGAAAAGGAGATCTATGGGAGCAGAAAAGAAGGCGGTAATACGCCAAGAGGTAGGGAAATTGGTCGAAGCCGGTTTTGTTAACGAAATACGATTCAAAACTTGGGTCGCCAATCCGGTCTTGGTGAGTAAGTCCAACAAGAGATGGAGGATGTGCGTAGATTTCTTGGTGAGCATGCCCCAAAGATTCCTACCCCTTGCCCAGGATCGACCAACTGGTCGACGCCACTTCAGGACACGAGCTCCTAAGTTTCATGGATGCATACTCAGGATACAACCAGCTACAAATGGACCCCAAAGACGAAGCCCATACCGCTGTCTATGTCGATAGTGATATTTATCATTACAAGGTCATGCCTTTTAGCTTGATTAATGCAGGGGCCACTTATCAACGTATGGTGAACAAGATCTTCAAATCCATGATAGGAAGAAACATGGAATCTTATGTTGACGACATGCTAGTCAAAACAAAAAGAGGGCAAGATCACGTTCAAGATTTGGAGGAAGCGTTTGCTTGCATGAGACTCCACCAAGTAAGATTGAATCCCACTAAGTGTGCTTTTGGGGTTCATTCAGGGAATTTCTTGGGTTTTATGGTTAGCCAAAGAGGGATCGAAGCCAACCCTGAGAAAGTTGCTGCCATAGAAGAAATGTCCTCGCCTACCTGCCATAGGGAAGTACAAAGTCTCAATGGAAGACTGACCTTTTTGGGAAGATTCTTGGCGAGATCGGGTGACAAGTCCCTCCCCTTCTTCAAAATATTAAGGGTAAACAAGAAATTTGAATGGATGTCTGAGTGTGAGGAAGCCTTCCAACAATTGAAGAAACATCTACACTCGCTTCCCGCCTTGGCTAAACCATTACCTGAGGACCCTCTGTTCCTCTACTTAAGTGTAAGCTCAGCAGCGGTGAGCTCAGTACTCATCAAAGAGTCGTGCAACATTCAGATTTCGGTTTACTATGTTAGTAAGCTCTTCGGTGTTGCCGAGGCTAATTACATGGAAATCGAGAAATATTTATACGCCCTTCTGATAGCTGCAAGGAAGCTTCTACCTTATTTCCACGCTCATGAAATCACGGTACTCACTAATCAACCCCTGAAGCAGCTATTACAGAAGCCTGACATTTCAGGGAGGACGGTTAATTGGGCTGTAGAGCTAAGTGAATTCCGCATTCACTTTGAACCACGAAAGGCGATCAAAGGTCAAGCACTGGCCGACTTCATAGCTGAAAACACGGCGACACCAGACGCTAAACCCGTCGTCCTCCCACAAGAAGAACTTGTGAAGGCTACACCAGAAAATATTAGCGACATTATGTCGTGGTTGCCATATACCGATGGATTGTCCTCCACCTTGGGATGTGGGGCAGGATTAGTACTAACGCCACCTGACGGAGAGCCACTTCAATATGTGTTGGCTTTAACCTTTCGAGCTACCAATAATGAAGCTGAATACGAGGCTTTGTTAATAGGTCTTCGTATAGCCAAAGGTATGAGAATTACCAACCTAACGGTACGATGCGACTCTGAATTAATTGTTAATCAGACAAACGAGACCTATGTCGCCAAAGGAGAAAATATGAAGAAATATGTAGAAGAAGTACGGAGACTCGTGCGGGACATGCCTCATTTCCAAATAGAGGTCATCCCTCGAGAGAATAATCAAGAGGCCGACGCCCTTAGCAAATTCGTCTTGGGGAACACTTCCCCGGTGACAGTACACTTCATAGAGAATTCTCTCTACTCAGCCGTGGAAATAGGAGCTGAAGATCTTAATATTCAAGTCCCCGCCTCATGGATTACTCCCATCCAGAATTATCTGGAAAAGGGAACTCTCCCAGAAGATCCGTTGGAGGCGACTAAAATTCAAAGAATGACGGGCCCGATATCTCTATAAAAGAGGATATTTAAATCCTTACCTCTGATGCGTAGCTGCCCCAAACTGAAAGAATAATGGAAGACCTGCATAGAGGCGATGCTGGATGTCATGAAGGAGCCAAAACCATGGTATTAATAGCTCTGCGACAAGGGTTCTACTGGTCGACTATGCACAAAGAGGCGACAACACTCGTGCAAACTTATGTTGCCTGCCAAGTTTACGCTCCCAGAATCGCCAGACCACTAGCGGACCTTACTCCTATGATGAGTGTCTGGCCTTTTGCACAATGGGGGATCGATCTCATTGGGCCCTTGCCCAAATCCATAGGTCAACGAACACATATCGTAGTCGCTATCGACTATTTTTCAAAGTGGACAGAAGCAAAAGCTCTAGCATCAATGACTACTTTCCAAATCATATGTCGATATGGGGTGCCAAAGATCCTCATCAGTGACAATGGCCCTCAGTTTGCTAGCGACGAACTCGCCGACTTTTGTGAAGAAATGTTAATCAACCAACGATTTGGTTCTGTTCATCATGCCCAAAAAAATGGACAAGTTGAGGCAGCCAACAAAACAATTCTCAGTAGATTGAAGAAGATGGTGGCTTCTCTAAAGGGAAATTGGGTCGAAGAGTTAGATCAGGTACTTGTGGGCACTCAGAACCACACCGAAGAGGGCCACTGGCGAGACTCCTTTCAGCATGGTTTATGAATCGGAAGCTGTTGCACCCATTGAGGTAGCTAATATCTCCCAAAGAGTCGCCACATATCAAGTCGACCAGAATGACGAACAAAGGAAGATCGACTTGGATCTGGACGATGAAAGAAGATGGGCCTCTGAAGAAATTCAAGGAAGAATGAAGCTCGCCACTGCTAGATATTTTAATCAAAAAGTAGGGCGACGCCAATTCTTCCTAGGGGAAAAAATTCCTACGAAGAAATGAATACTTCACAGCCGATCAGAGAGGAAAGATGGTGCCAAAATGGGAAGGTCCTTATGTCGTCATCGGCATACCATGTCCCAATGCTTACAAACTAGAGGATCCGCAGGAGCAACGCATCAACAGGACTTTTAATGCAGAGCACTTGAAGAAGTTCTATGTTTAGAAGAAAATCCTTTTCGTGTATTTCAATTAAATAATGAATAAAGATATGATTCATCTCTTCTTGATTTACTAAAACAGGACTCCCCGACTTTTGAAAGTCGCCATCTACAAAGGAGATCAGTCTTAACACTGACTCCTCAACTACATATAGTCGGCGACGATCCAGAAGATTAGTCATAAAACTGACTCCCCGACTTCCGAAAGTCGCCTCTACAAAGGAGCAGTCTTAACTGACTCATCGACTTCATATTGTTGACGACGATCCAGGAGATCAGTCATAATACTGACTCCTTCAACTTTCTACAAAGGAGCAGTCTTAAATGACTCCTCGACTTCCTACAGTCGGCGGCGACCAAGAGATCAGTCATAACACTGACTCCCTCCACCGACTTCCGAAAGTCGCCTCTACAAATGAGCAGTCTTAACTGACTCCTCGACTTCATATAGTCGGAGACGATCCAGGAGATCAGTCATAACTAACTCCCTCGACTTCCAAAAGTTGCCTCTACAAACACAACAAGAAATTTGACCTATAGCTACGATTTTTATCGTGATGACATTGTGTTATCGCTCTAGATTATGTCTATTGCGACGACTTATACCTTTCATCGCATATCGTGCAAAAGGATGATAATATTGTTACGTCCTGGCTGAACTGGGTCGGATGGACGTGTCTGTCTGATGGGATTGTTCGGGTTTTTGGGCTGACACCCTTCGCCTGGAAGAGGTATTCGCCAAATGCCGATGACGAGTGTTCGTTTTTAACATTGTGTCTCGGAAAAAAATCTGTGTCTCGAGAGAAGTCTGTGTCTCAGGGAATGGCTGTGTCTCAGGAGGAGTCTGTGTCTCCGGAAACAGCTGTGTCTCAGGAAACGGCTATGTCTCAGGAAGAGTCTGTCTCTCAGGAAACGGCGGTTTGGGCACAGGTTTTAGCGTCTGGGCACATCATACTCCTATTTCTCTTCCTCGTCTTAGACGCGGGGTCCGTTCCTGCACAAAGGGCCAGTACTAGCATGGAGAGGGGGGGTGGTGCTAGTGGAGCCCTCTCCGATGCCTAAGTCACGATTGGGCTAAAAAGATAACCTTTAGAGAGAGAAAATATTTCTAGAGAGAAGTCAGAGCTCAAAGTGTCAAAGTTAGGCAAATGAGAGGATATGTGTAAATGGGTGGCCAAGGCCTCCTATTTATAGGCTTCATTGGGACCGGACCCGGTTTTGAAGCGGTTTGATGACGGTTCAAAAGCAAGCGGTAACCGTCATCAATATTGGCAATGCGTGAACTTGACTTCTCTACACGTAACGGTAATCGCGTAACGGTAATCGTGTAACGGTAATCGCGTAATACCCGTAGAGCAATCCGGACATCGTCGAATTTGGGCAATTCGGCGAGGTACGGCTTGTCGCGCAACCCGGAGGTCCGGTCCGGACGCGCGTAACGCGCTTCCGGACCGTTTTTACCCTTGGGAGGCGATTTTTTAAGTCGTGATGTGATTTTCGACGTGTTTACGAGGCCCGAAACATAAATACGAACCCAAATTGGACACATATCCATCTCTTGCCCCCGAGTCAAGTAACGGTTTAAAACCTTTCTTGACTCTATTTTGGGTTAGGGTACGTGTCCAATTTGAGCTTGACGCTAACCTTCCGGTTTTGATTGTCGGTTGGATGTAGAAGTCTTGATTTCGTCCGTCCTTTGATTTTTTGACCGAGTGACTTTATTTCCTTTCATCACGGTTAGTGCAATAGAGAATGCGTGTATATATCGTGCAAACATGATTACCGCTAGGGATATAATCAATTAGTAATGTGTCATGCGGGCATGCTTTTTATCATAATGCATGCACAAGTAACGGTCATGGCAAGAACGTAATTACGTGATGCTAGAAATATAATCCGTATACTCTAAAATCCGATTAATAAATCATGAATCATGCGATATGCAAACATGCATGTAAAATAACGAATTTGATATGCATAATACCAAAATAATCATACGCATAAAGATAAATACTTAGAAGATGGTGGAGTATACCGTAAGCGCTTAGGCGTGGGTGTAGATGAATTACTCATTTGATCCTTATCATCAAGGAATCTTTTGGGATATGTGATTACACTAATCCCCAATAATTCTTTCAGCTTTTTTGGAATTCATTCTTCATCCTTCTTTGCAGGTGATTGCTCCACCATTTCTAGAAACCATTTGTTTGTTCATAATTTCTTCACCATCGTAAACATTAGGTGCATTCCGAAAGTTACGTGTTTGATTCTTGACTTGTTTTCAGAAATTGACACCACCAATCGACTCAGATCATCACGAGGATTCCGGCGCCGCCTTCAAAATTGCCAGACGACACCGGACGCACCCTCACGCGCCGTCGCGTGTGTGTTGCCCTGCCGGCGCGTGCAACCCACGCGCCGCCTTCCCGTGCTCCGTTCGCCGCGGTCTTTACCTTTCTGAAATCGTCTCGACGAGTGGAGTCCATTGGGATACTTTTTGTCACATTTTGAGGTAGTCTGAAAACTCGATTTTACAGGACAGCTTCGTCTTGATTTTTGGATGTTACCGTGTTGTCATTCCTTTGAACTATTTGTTGTTGTTGTTGCATAGAGCTGCTCATTTGTGTTCGTATGTCGAATAATTGCTAGTTGATTGTTGTTGCTATCGTTGTTAGCTCATGCCTTAGACGATTTTTTTACCTCCGTGCATAGTCGTGGTAAAATTTCCCATTGGACATATTGCCCCCTTGCCTAGGCGTAATGGCCTTTTGGTCGGTACGTGTTGTTTTTCCCTTAACGGGTTTGTTGGTTGTCGGAAGTTGCCAAACGTCTTTGGGGGTAGTCGTTTGTTGTCTTGATGCCTTAGAAAAATATTTTTCCTAAGTGTTGTCGTGTTTGCTTTTCGCGGTTCGTCACGTTAGTCACACCGCTTACATGATAGCTTCTTGGGACGTTGGCCGCTTTTGTTGCACGTATCAACTTTGCTATGTGTGTAGACTTTGCTATGCGCGTTGACTTTGCTATGCGCGTTGACTTTGCTACACGTATGTTGTTATGTGCATTGGCGTTTTATGGTCGCATAACCTTGACGTGTAGATTTCTTGTTTGGTTCTTGCAGATTGCGAAGTCGTAGTAACCTCTTGTGGAACTCCCTTCTTTTTTATTGAATTACCACTATGAGTAAGTCCTTCATACCTACTTTGCAAATTTTGAGTATCTTGGTACTCATGATGGATGGCCTGTTAGCCGGCTCTATGTCTTTCATGGAACTCATATTGCAGGTTGGTTTGCCGGAAAGAGTTCGTCTCTCCACGCAGCGGCTTCGCGCGTTGCTTCCCGCGCTATCAGGCTTTGGCGGCCCCTGCCCCCATCACTCCCGCCAATTCGGGGAGTGGTCCTGGCAAAGGGTCTTCTGCACATGTGACTGGGGATGCTCCCCAAGTGTCTGATTCTCGCGTTTCTTCCAAGCGGACTGACACAGTGGCGCGTGGCCCGACTGATCCCAAGCGCTTGAAGCCAAATGCGGCTACTTCAACTCATTGTAACAAAGGCAAGGAAGTTGCGAGTCGCAATGTAGCGCCCTCTGCCCCCCGGTCGGGAAACCGACCTGTGGAAGTCCGCGGACTCTGTCAGTATACTTTTGATAAGTACACGCCGTGGTTTTATTATTTGTTGTTAACCGCTTTCCCTCTTTGTTGTAGCGGTTCCTCCTCTTAGGCGCGACCATCTAGTCTGTCCAGTTGGATTGGATATCACTGGGGACACTTGGGCACCTTTTGTTAATGGTGTGTTTATTTTCCCAAGGATTCTTCTCTTCGCACTCCAGAGGTTGGAGTTCGCGTATTGCGCAGATGTGTTCCCCCGGGTGATAGGCATTCTTGTCCATCGACTGATGAGGAGGCCGAGGCTTATGCGCAGAGCGCCTTGTCCCGGTTTGCTCCCGTAAGTATCTTGTTTCTTTTTTCCAAGATTGCTGTTTTTGCGATTTTTGTTTGGCTTATCGCATTGACGTGTGAAGGTTGTTGCCGACATGGTGAACATGTCGTCCTTTGTTATGGAGCTGGTAAGCGCGAAGCAAGCTGCTATGGACAAGTGTGATGCTCTTTGTCAAGAGTTGTCGCGAACCAAGGAGAAGGCGCGATTGATGAGTTCGAAGGTCACCGCTTCTGAGGGCCGTTATAAGGCGCGCCATATTTGCTTATCCAAGCTTGAATCTGAGATGATTGCTCTTGAGAAGAAGGTCACAGACGATCTTCATGCGCAGGGAGCGGAATTACTTGCTCTCAGTGAGGAGAGTCGGGAGAAAGGTGTACAAATGGGTTTTACCAAGTACATGGGTACTTCTGAATTCGAAGCTGCTGTTGAGGAGAAGGTGAACAAGTTGATGAGTGAGCGTTCCGAAGATTACTTCACTCGGGTGAAGGATCTTGACCCTGAGTTCCCCTTCGGCGAGTTAGGGCCTTATGTGAGTTATGCCCTTTCTCATATTACGGCGTTAAGCCTTTTGGAGCGTGGACTTCCCAAATATGAGATGTTGGTTGATGACAGCGGAGGTGTAAATGTCGTTGTTACTTCTCCTGAATTTATGGAGGTTTCCCCCGAGCCTTCTGCAGGTGGTGCCGCTATTTGAGCTGTACTTTGATGTTTATCTTGAGCATGTTGGGCTCTTTTCCACTTTGCTTCTGGCTTTTGTGTTTGGAACTTTGTTGGAGTTGTTCCTTGGTTGTTGCTTGTGACTTGTTCGCTTTGAACTATGTCGTTTTAACCTGCTTTATACATAGCAAATTGCATGATAACTTGTTAGTAATATTTCATACCGTTATCACTTACTGTTTTTGTTGAATGTGGATGACTAGTAACGTAAACATAGTCCCCGCAGCCGTGACCGATAGCCACTTCTTGATTGATGACTTGAGATGTACTCAAGATTGCTTGCATGATGCATTACGCATGTTGCCCTTCTTTCCTGAATAGCTTGCCGCTATATATGTTGTAACCTGTCAAGTATTTCGCGTATAGCGACTTTTCTTAACAAGTAGTATATTTGAAAGGTGTTATCTTGGCTAAGCAAGATACTAGTTTATACCGTCTCTTAGTTCCACTCTAAGGCGACGTTGTACAAGACTCGACTTGTAAATTTTATGAGTTTTATAAACAGGGTGCGCACCTGCCAGCGTGTATCAACCCGCGTTGGGGAAGCATACGTAAAAACATTTTGGTTTTTGAAAAAATATTTGTGATACATGATTCCTGCGTCCAGGGATCACGTAACACTTTTTGAAAATATGTATTGTGATGCATGTTTTCTGCGTCCAGGAACCATGCAACACGCTTTGAAAATCTGTAGTACGGAATTGTCATCTAACAAGAGGACTTTTGCCGTGATGTATGAACCCTTAAGCAGGAATTCATAGTACGGGATTGTCATCTAACAAGAGGACGTTCGCCGTATAGAGTGAACCCTTAAACAGGAATTCATAGTATGGGATTGTCGTCTAACAAGAGGACATTCGCCATAAAGAGTGAACCCTTAAACAGGAATTCATAGTATGGGATTGTCGTCTAACAAGAGGACATTCGCCACAAAGAGTGAACCCTTAAACAGGATTTCATAGTATGGGATTGTCGTCTAACAAGAGGACATTCGCCATAAAGAGTGAACCCTTAAACAAGAATTCATAGTATGGGATTGTCGTCTAACAAGAGGACATTCACCATAAAGAGTGAACCCTTAAACAGGAATTCATAGTATGGGATTGTCGTCTAACAAGAGGACATTCGCCATAAAGAGTGAACCCTTAAACAGGAATTCATACTTATTATAGCGTGGGGTTGTTGTTTAACAAGAGAACTTCCGCCACTTATGGGGTGATCAGTCCCGTATTGTATTTACCCGTCCTGTTCTGAATCCAGGGAATGACGATGAACATGAGGATTTGCCTCTAACAAGAGATGTCACGGCATGTCAATTTTTAGAAGTAAACATGGGGTTTGTCCTTACAAAGAGGATACCTCAACATGCTACTTTTGATAATAAATCTTAATGTTTATCCAAGATATTGCTTGTAGTTGACGCCTTTGGAATAGTTGTCATTTTGATAGTAGACCTTGGTGTTTTTCCAAGATATTGCTTGTAGTTGACGCCTTTGGAATAGTCGTCACTTTGAGTAGAGAATTTTTATAAGTCCCTTTTTGTAGATAATGCGCCATTGCGACATATAAGTTAACTGTGCACATAGCGCGATGGCTTTGTGTTGCCGGCACCTTCTTGAGATAGACGCCAATGTTATGAATGGAGAAATAAACTCCCTGTTGGTGTAGATAATAGATATATTGGCGTTGTATACCATAAATCCCTCCTTGAACACAATGCATAGCTTGTATTGTTGAAGTAGATTTTTGTTTGCACATAGCATAATATCTTGAATTGTTGATGTAGATAATAGTTGTTGTAGTTACTTTGCTTTGCTTCCAAGTAACATATATAGAGTAGTGATGTTCCTACGAAGATAGAACAACTTCATTAGGTTTATGCGATTATTACAAAGATGCCACTTTATTTGAGAGTGTCGACTTTTCAACAAGTAGATGCATTATGAAAATAAGAGCAAAAGGGCTTGATACAACAGCTCCTTTTGTGACAGAAGATTATCCTTTCATCCATGGAATTTCTTCAAGTGTCCTCCACTAAACGTGTTCGTAGAGGCATTGCCATTTGCATCTTCAAGGCGATATGCGTTGATATACGGGATGGATATGACCTTGTAAGGGCCTTCCCATTTTGGAGACATTTTGCTGATTTGATCGAGATGTGAGAACTCATTCTTTCTCCACACCATTTCTCCGACATGGAATTGTCTTTCCTTCACCTTCCTGTTGTAATATCTTGCAATTATCAAATGCATGCGTGCCTGATTATGCTCCGAGTTACGCCTTTTTTCTTCAACCAGGTCTAGGTCTAGACGCATGTTTACTTCGTTGGCTTGGGCGTCGAAATGGGTTGTGCGGTAGGATGAGACAGCAATTTCGATGGGAGCTACTGCTTCCGTTCCATACACCAGACTGAATGGTGTTTCTCCGGTTGACTCCTTTGGAGTTGTTCGTAGTGCCCATAGCACACTGCTAAGCTCTTCTGCCCACCCTCCTTTTAGTGCATGCACTCTCTTCTTGAGACCGTCTAGGACGGTCTTGTTGGCGGCTTCAACTTGTCCGTTGGTTTGAGCATGGTGGACTGATGAGAAACGGTGGTTAATGTTGAGCCTTTCGCAAAATGTTTGAAGCCTTGAACTCTTGAATTGTGGTCCATTGTCGCTGATTAGCACCTTTGGAACTCCATATCGTGAGATGATGTGATTTCGGATGAAATCCATTATTTGTGCATCGGTTGTTCGTGCCAATGCCTTTGCCTCGATCCACTTTGAAAAGTAGTCGATTGCGACGACAATGTACTTGGTTTGGCCTTTTGATTTTGGAAGTGGGCCCACCAAGTCGACCCCCCATTGTGCGAATGGCCAGGAACTTGCAATTGGGCTTAGCTCCGCTGCTGGTGCCGTGATACTTCTTGAATAAAGTTGGCAAGATTCGCATTCTACGACCAAGTGCGTAGCTTGGTTCTTCATGGTTGGCCAATAGTATCCTAAGCTCAACGCCTTGCGTATTATAGATCTCGCACCTTCATGGCAGGCCGCTTGGACTTTATGCAAATCTTCTAACACTTTCTGGCCTTATCGGAAGGTGATGCACTTTAGGTATGGGGTTGAAAATCCTCTCTTGTATAGTTAGTCATCTATCAACGCGTAGTTGACAGCTTGTCTCTGGATTTTTTAGGCTTGAACTTTGTCTTCGGGGAGCTTGTGGTCTTTGAGATATGCCAATATTGGGGTCATCCAATCT
Organism: Clarkia xantiana subsp. parviflora; assembly: GCA_036873135.1. NCBI lineage: Eukaryota > Viridiplantae > Streptophyta > Magnoliopsida > Myrtales > Onagraceae > Clarkia > Clarkia xantiana. The sequence goes on from JAPTYO010000001.1 coordinate 20,219,499, forward strand.
GGATCTGGACTGATGCACAAGACTTCGAATTTGTCAATTACTGACAAGATTCTGTTTTCCACGAAATGCGTTTCTTTGCCCTGTTCATTGCCTTGTGTGAACTTTCTTAAGGCATCGGCTTCTTGATTTTCTTCTCTAGGCACCGCGATGATGTCAAAGGAATCAAAGCTTGTGATGAGGTCTTTTGCTTGCCCCAGGTATTTTTGCATGTTTTCTGACTTTGCCGCGTATTCGCATTTAACTTGATTGACGACTAACTGCGAGTCGCACTTCACTTTTAGGTTCTTAACTCCAACACCTTTTGCAATTCTTAAGCCAGTTATCAATATTTCAATGGATTGGATCCGTCGGGTGGAATTAGGAGGAATCTGGCGCCTGATCCACCTATAGTTGAAGATCCGTCGGTGTACATTTGCCATACTTTGGTATGTTCTGCAATTTTTTGAGTTCCGTCTTGGACATTTGTCTCGGGTGTTATCCCGGTGAATTCTGCAATGAAGTCTGCCAATGCTTGCCCCTTGATCGTCGTTCGAGGAGCAAAATGAATGCGGAATTCACTTAACTCCACCGACCACTTCGTTAGCTTTCCTGACATGTTTGGCTTTGACGGGATGTGCTTCAGGGGTTGGTCTGTTAAGACTGTTACTTCGTGTGCGTGGAAGTATGGCCTCAGTTTCCTTGCTGCTATTATAAGCGCGTATAGGTATTTCTCGATTGGCATGTAGTTTATCTCGTACTTTGCGAGTATCTTGCTTACGTAGTATACTGGGAGCTGGGTAGTCCCTTTTTGTTTGACAAGTACTGAACTGACTACCGTGTTCCTCACCGATATGTACAGGTAAAGGGGCTCGCCTTGTATTGGTTTTGCCAATGCTGGCAATGTGCGCAAGTGTTGCTTTAATTGTTGGAAGGCCTCTTCACACACTGGTGTCCATTCAAACTTCTTGTTTGCACGCAAGACTTCAAAGAAGGGGAGTGCGTTGTCACCTATCCTGGCAAGGAATCTGTTTAAAGCTGCTAGGCGGCTATTTAGTTGCTGGACTTCCTTATGTTTCTTTGGGGACTCCATTTCTTCAATTGCCCGGACCTTCTCTGGGTTAGCCTCTATCCCTCTCTGGCTCACCATGAATCCCAGGATTTTTCCTGATTATACACCGAAAGCACACTTTGTTGGATTCAGGCGGACTTGATATTCACGCATTCTTTTAAAGATTGCTCGTAAGTCATCAACATGGTTGCGCCTTTTGGTTGACTTCACGACCATGTCATCTACGTATGCCTCCATTTTCTTCCCAATAAATCGCCGAAGATGGTATTGACCATTCGCTGGTATGTTGCTCCCGCATTGATCAAGCCGAATGGCATCACCGTGTAGTTGTATATTTCGCTGTCTGCATAGAATGCAGTGTGTGGTGCATCATCTTTGAACATCGGGATTTGGTTGTATCCTGAGTATGCATCCATTACGGACATTAACTCATGGCCGGCGGTAGCATCGACTAGCTGGTCGATTCTTGGAAGAGGGTATGAATCTCTGGGGCATGCGTTGTTGAGATCTCTGTAATCGATGCACATTCTCAATTTGCCACTTGAGTTAGGTACCAATACCGGGTTTGCCACCCATGTTTGGTATCTTGACTCTTCAATGAATCCTGCGTCAAGTAGTCTTCCTACTTCTTCTCGGATTGCTAGTTTCTTGTCGCCCCCGAGGGGTCGAATTTTCTGGGCTACTGCTCGAGTTCCTGGCTTGATGTTGAGCCTATGGGAGATGACGTATGCGCTTATTCCGGGCATGTCGCTTGGTGACCATGTGAATAACTCTTTGTACTCTTTGAGGAGTGCTGTGATTTCTATCACCTCATCTTCTGACAAGGATGCTCCAATTTGGACAATTCTGTTCGGCTCTTCGACCTTTATTTGCTTTAACTCTTCTACTGGGGCTGGTCGGGCACGGCCTTCCCTTGGACCATCATCGATGATGGGCATGTCATCCTTGTTTGGCTTGACGTTATTTTGGATTGCCACATTGTAACAATCCTTTGATAACTGTTGGTCTCCTTTGACTTCACCAATTCCGGCTGCTGTTGGGAATTTGATCTTCTGGTGTGCCGTTGATGGCACCATTCCCCACGCATTCATGGTCGTGTATCCTAAGATACCATTGTATGCGTCAAGCTTTTCCACTACCACGAATGGCACTTCTATTTGGAGACGTGGGTTGCTTTCACCCAATATAACTGGCAGTGTTATGGATCCCCTTGGGTAACTTGCATCTCCCATGAATCCCACTAAGGGTGAATTCATCCTATTGACATTCCTCTTTTTCCCGAGAGCTAGGATGACGTCTTTTGTAATGACGTTGGGCGAACTTCCTCCATCGACCAAGATACGCTTGATGTCCATGTCGTCGATTGTCATGGTTATGACTAAGGCGTCGCTATGTGGGTATGTTATGTGCGTCTTGTCTTCTGAAGAAAAGCCAATAGCATCTTCCATGCCAAAATCTCCTTGCTGACTGCCTTCAGATTCATGGATCATTAGGGAAGCGTATATTTCTCTTTCATATGACGTTTCGCCTCCTGCGCCAAAGCCTCCATGTATCACGTGAATGCCTGGAAATTTTGGGCCGTGCTGTGCGGATGGCACACTGCTTGCTGGCACGGGTGACGTCATAGACTTTTTACGCCGTCCAAGGCGCTTCCTGGTTTCTGACAGATTGGCATTATTGAGAGCGTTGTGATCACTCGTCATGACTTTGTGGTATGGTAGCTTTTGTTCGAATCACGGAGACGGCGCCAAATGTTACGTCCTGGCTGAACTGGGTCGGATGGACGTGTCTGTCTGATGGGATTGTTCGGGTTTTTAGGCTGACACCCTTCGCCTGGAAGAGGTATTCGCCAAGTGCCGATGACGAGTGTTCGGTTTTAACGCTGTGTCTCGGAAAACAATCTGTGTCTCAAGAGAAGTCTGTGTCTCAGGGAATGGCTGTGTCTCAGGAGGAGTCTGTGTCTCGGGAAACGGCTGTGTCTCAGGAAACGGCTATGTCTCAAGAAGAGTCTGTCTCTCAGGAAACGGCGGTTTGGGCATAGGTTTTAGCGTCTGGGCACATCATACTCCTATTTCTCTTCCTCGTCTTAGCCGCGGGGTCCGTTCCTGCACAAAGGGCCAGTACTAGCACGGAGGGGGGGGGGGGTGGTGCTAGTGGAGCCCTCTCCGATGCCTAAGTCACGATTGGGCTAAAAAGATAACCTTTAGAGAGAGAAAATATTTCTAGAGAGAAGTCAGAGCTCAAAGTGCCAAAGTTGGGCAAATGAGAGGATGTGTGTAAATGGGTGGCCAAGGCCTCCTATTTATAGGCTTCCTTGGGACCGGACCCGGTTTTGAAGCGGTTTGATGACGGTTAAAAAGCAAGCGGTAACCGTCATCAATATTGGCAATGCGCGAACTTGACTTCTCTACACGTAACGGTAATCGCGTAACGGTAATCGCGTAACGGTAATCGCGTAACGTAATCGCGTAATACCCGTAGAGCAATCCGGACCTCGTGGAATTTGGGCAAATTGGCGAGGTCCGGCTTGTCGCGCAACCCGGACCTCCGGATTGCTTTATGAAATCCGGAGGTCCGGTCCGGACGCGCGTTTTGACCCTTGGGAGGCGATTTTTTAAGTCGTGATGTGATTTTCGACGTGTTTACGAGGCCCGAAACATAAATACGAACCCGAATTGGACACATATCCATCAAATATCATCGCAATATTCAATCGCGACGACTGGTCATCGCAATAAAAAGAAAAGTGTTGCGACGGTGACAAATCTAATGCGAGGCCCGCGTATCCTCACAACAGAATAAGTTTATTGCGAGGATGTAGAAATCTAATTACGACAAATGTTTCTCGCAATACAAATTTCCCACCAAAACATCAGTGCTAAATTTTCTGGATAACCGATTGCGACGGCACGTAATCCGTTGCAATGACCGCATATCATCACAATAGCATGAGTTTATTACTTGGATGCAGAATATACAATTGCGACGATGTGTTCTCGCAATAGCAATTTTCCCACAGACTAAATTGATGCGTATTATCTTTAGGAAAAAAATTGCGACTACGCCAAATCTATAACTAGGATCATAAGTGATTGCAATAAAATGGTTTATTGAGATGATTTGTAATATAAAATTGCGAATAATTCTTCTCGCAATACAAATTTCTCACCAAAATTTTGGCGCAAACATTTTCGGTAAACCAATTACGGCGACACGTAATCTATTGCGGTGGCTGCATGTCATCGCAATAGAATGAGTTTATTGCTTGAATTCTGAATATCCAATTGCGGTGATGGGTTCTCACTATTTTAATTTTCCCCAAAAAAATTTGCGTCAATTATCTATACGAAAACAATTATGACGACGCCAAATATATAGCTAGGATTATATGTCGGCACAATATAATGGATTTATTGCGATGATGTGTAATATCCAATTGCGACGAATACTTCTCGTAATACAAATTTTCCACTAAAATTTTGTCGCAAACGTTTCCGGGAAACCAGTTGCGATATCGCAATAGAATGAGTTTATTACTAGGATTTTAAATATTCAATTTCGACGGTGGGTTCTCGCAAGTAAATTTTTCCCAAAAAAATTTAACCATAATTTTCTCGGTTTGTCTAACATCATTTTAAAGTATTGGAGTTTCCATGCATTATTTTTATTTTGCAATTATTTTATTTTTTGTCTAATACTTCAATTTTAAGAGCATTATACTTTGTCTCTTATTAGTAATTATTTTATTTTCATTTTTACCCCCGAAATGTTTTTTTTTTAACTCTTATTTTTATTTTCTACGATATAAACCTTTACAATTAAATTCAAAAATGAAATATTATAATCCACTTTTATAATTATTGTGATTATTCAGTTTAATTTTTGTATCAATTTTTTTCTTAAAAATCATTGTTTCTTATATATATATATATATATATATATATATATATATATATATATATACATATATTTTTAAAGTTAATTAAAATTACTCTTTTATTTTTAATTTTATTTTATATTTTACACGATTTTTTATATTGATTTTCAGATTTTTTTCAAAGAATGAAGTGTTTCATATACAATTTTTTTGGTAAAGTTGCAAATAAAATATTTTCAAAAATAAGTCTAAAGCATGGATTTTTTCAAAGGATCCTAGCAAGTCCCTGATTTTCTGTAGGAAAAGAATTGTGAGGATTCCAAATTTATTGCTAGAACCGCATATTGTTGCAAGAGAATTAGTTTCTTGCGGGGAAGTTTAATATCAAGTTGCGCTTCTCACAATAATGAATTTCACACGAAAAATTTGGCACCAGTTCTACATGTAACTAATTACGACGACACACAATCTATTACGATGACCACATGTCCTCCAATAGAGAATATTTATTGTGATGATGTAGAATATTCAATTACAACGACTTTTTGTCGTAGTTAATTATACTATTTATAAAGTTTTGTAATTTGTTAGAAAATTTAGTCATTGGTTAATTTTGCATCAAAAATTCAAATAAGTCTTAACTTTATATACTAAATCATAAGCCTTCAATTCTATAACCCTAAGGGCACGTTTGTTTGCTGGTATTGCGATATCCTAATACCGGTATTAGCTAATATCGTGTTTGTGTCAACTTGGTATTGGTATTAGCTAATACTTGGTATTAGCTAATACTCAATTATAGAAGGAATTTGGTATTAATTAATACCATCTAAAAGTAAAGCATTAGCTAATACCAATATCCTAATTACCAATTTACCCTTGTAATATATGGCAAACTCTCACTGTTTACATCGTAACTTCGGGCCGGACCCCGTTAACATCGAAACTTCGGACACGGGTCGGGCCGAGTCATGTTCGGGCCGGTCTGGGCGGTTTGGGCCGGGCTGGGTGGTTCGGGCCGGGCTGGGTGGTTCGGGCTGGGCTGGTCAGTTCGGGCCGGGCTGGGTGGTTCGGGCCAGGCAGGTCAATTCGTGTCGGGCTGTGCGGTTCGGGCTGGGCTGAGCAATTCGGGCTGTTCGGGTCGGGTTGCTTTATGTTGCTTTGGTTTAGTTCGGGCTAGGCCCGGCTAGAACGGGCCGGGTCGGGCTAATCACTTTTTTCAATTGTTTTGTACTATTTTCTTTATATATATATACGTATTTAAACATTAGCAAAAATAGTTTTTACTATTTATACATAAATTTGATTTTTTTTTATGAAAAATATTATTTTAAATAATTGAAGTTATTTTTTTTTTGTTAAATTTTATCATTGTTAAATTAATCATATGTAAAATATATCTTCATTGAAAATGCAAGTAAGAGTATTTTGGTCTTTTAGTCATTGTATTAGGATATCCTAATACAAAGTTCATTCAAACATTGTATCGGATATCCTAATACATGGCTCAATCAAACATTGTATTAGCTAAGCATGTATTAGCTAATACCGGTATTAGGATATCGCAATACCGGCAATCAAACGTGCCCTAATTTTTAAAACCTTAATACCCTAAACCCTAAATTATAACATTAAAAAATCTAAACCTTGAAACCTTACCTTTTAAACTCTTAATCTCAAAACCTTGAAACACTAAATACCTAAACCCTAAACAATAATACCATAATACTCACAACGGGTAAACTCTAAACCATTATACCATAAATATTAAACACTAAACCTTGAAACATTGAAACCTTAACAATTCAACTATAAACCTTAACACATTAATACTAAAACCTTATTATAACATTAATATCCTAAACCTTAAAGTATAAACTTTAAAATCTTAAACTTAAAAACTTAAATTTTTTAACTCTAAATCTTAAAATCTTTATGCTAGTATTGGATTTATTTTTAATAGGTCTAATAGTTTTTTATTTTCTATATTCACAAAAAGTGTACATAAAATAGAAATTAAAAAAAGTATACATATTAAAAAATAAAAAATGAAATTACAGCATGAACGCAACTTTAATCATGTTGAAACTCAAATTTCCTATTTTTTTCGTTGTCTAAATTCAGTTATCCTTGCAATTGGGACTAGAGTCACTATAAAAAAAATCCTTGCAATAGAGTTATTTATTATTTTATATATATATATAACTATAAAAAGAATGCTATTTATTTTCTTTTTTTATTGATTTCTTTAAAAGTAGACTACGTTATTATTATTACCTATAAAAGGAGATAATTGAATATATATTGTTTCCATAAAAGTTAATCCTAAATTATAGCAAAAAAAAAAAAACTTTAAATTAACTGTGTGCAGTAGTCCCCCCCTTCAAAGTTCAATTAATTCATGCCCATCAATCCAAAAATATCGTTTAAATTTGGTAGATTATTGTTCTGTATCAAACAATTCACAGCAATACCCTTCGATCAAGAACTTCGTCATGTTCCCGTCCTCTTCAATTGGCTGAAGGCCGTCCGTTTTGCTGGCATGCCATCCATGTCCTGTTGAAATTGAGAACGGTAATGCAAAGGTCGATGTTATCCAGCGTATGGATTCAGAGTTAGGGATGCATGTAGTTGCAGCCAAGCCATTGTTTTTACCAGAGGCACTTGTTTAAGCCAAGGAAACAAAAAATGAGCGTGAAATTTTGAAGTCCCAGGTTACATACTTACGTCGTCAGATTTTACTTTCTAAGAAGTCTAATTTTTCAAACAAAAAATATTCATTTGATTCGGATTCTTAAGTCGCAGCAAAATATAGTAGGATGATTGCTCAAAATCTTTTAAGAAATGTGATTCTGGTTTGTTGTTAATATATTTTGTTTCCATTAAGCCACGTTGAATATTCTCGTTGTTTCCGTTTTAATATTTTTGTCACATTTCTACTTGATTAGGAACTCAAATTAAACCTTCATCATTCTAAAATCAATGGAGAAACTCCTATTAAGAATGTAATTAGTAAAGTGTCAGCAATCATAGGAAGAAAGTAAAGTGTTTAAAAGAGGTTATACCATCTCCGCGTCTGCAAGTGGTTTAATTTCTATACCTACCTCTACATTAGTCCTCCAGGTAAGAAAATTAATAGCTTTACTTACCTACGTAAAGAAAGAATCCAAATAGTAGTTATGATTTGTGATCTTTCTTAAAGATTCTTTTAATCGGGTCAGTTTCAGAACTGATATAGGTTTGGTTCAGTTCCAGAAGATCAGTTCTAGAATTGAACTGGGTTCATAACTTTGTACTCATTTATATTCAGAATATTGAGTATAATGCTATTATTAATATGATTTTTTCATTCAGTGAAACAAAGATTAGAGATCAGCTGCATTTTTTAAGCTTGAGTTACGATTCATGATATCAGTTGAAGTGTTAAGAATTATATTTTGATTGTCTTATGTCTTGTATTTTTTAAGTTTACGGATATTTGGTTGTTTGTTTATATAGAGTATCAGTTTGTATTTTATTTTTCAAATATTTGTAAAATAAATAAAATTAAAATAAAATAAATTTGAACCAGTTTAGGACTTGTTCTTATATTGTTTGGTTTTATATATTATAGCTAAAAAGTGGAGCAATTATTGTCTATGGTTTAGAATCGGCCTGAACCAAAAAACCAATGTAGGTTCGGTCCCGAATCGATCATGATCAGCCTTAAATACACATATTGTGACAATTTTTTTAGGTGTGTCATCGCAATAGGTTTATTAAATTCTCGCAAAATGGAGACTAACTGCGATAATAATTTCAAATTTCTTTTCGAAATGAATTATTAAATCTTCACAATATGTGTAACTACTAATGCGATAATATTTTTAAGTGTAACGTCGCAGTAGAGAGCTATCAAATCCTCGCAATAGGGGATACTAATTACGATAATTATTTTAAATTTATCATCATAACATAATTGATAAATCCTCGCAATATGTATACCTACTGCGACAATATTTTTAAGTGTGTCATCGCAATATGGTTATCAAATCCTCGCAATATATACAACAATTGCAATAACTGATGTTACAGATGTGTTGACAATCATCATCGCAATAGAGGACACTCTATTGCGATGATAGCTTATTTTTGTCGTAATAGGGACCTATTGCTAGGGGTCTATAGTAACGAATCTATTGTGACGATTTATCTTCGTAACAGTCATATAGCGATGATTTTTGGGTTTATTGTGATGATTTTGGTCATCGCAATAATCATTAATTCTTGTAGTGAAAGGAGATCAGTCATAACTGACTCCTCGACTTCAGACAGTCGGAGTTTCTCTTCTCATTGTTAAAAGGTACTCGACATAACCCATTTCCCTTCATTTTAAAGACTAATGACTTATGTCTCGGGGGCAAGTGTTGGATATGAATCGAGACAACCTTACAAGGGTCAACAACATTTAATTCGGAACCCTCAAAAGTCAAGACAATGACAAAAAGTCGAAACCTTAGATAGACCAAGTCAAGTTATGACTATAAGGATAGGCAGGCAAAAAGTCGAATACGTCTAAATCACTCAAGGCTCTCCTATTAAGGTACGATTCGAGTCGATAGCTAAAACACCACTGAAAACCCTTCCGCTTAAGGAAAGGGACAGGTGGCGACCTGCTTTGACCGCCTTAGAAGAAACCTTCCCTCCTAAGGAAAAGGAACCAGCTGGTAACCTGCTCGCCGCCTATAGGTCCGAAGAAACCTTCCTCTCAAGGTAAGACTTAGCTGGCAACCTGCTTATCACCTAGTTTAAGAAACCTTCCACAGTAAGAAATGATGAGGTGGCGACCAGCTTGTCACCTACTGACTCTTCACCGTCTCTTTCAACCAATCAAAGGAAGGCAACCACCGCCATTGAATAGCCAATCAAGGCACAGTAAGCCGCCATTTAAAGTCGGTAATCTCTCCCTATAAATAGGGAAACATTCTAAAAATTTTACAATCTTGATTCTCATACTTTACAATACTCTTACATAAATCCATTACTGACTTAAGCTTCGGAGTGGAATCAGGGGCCATCCCCACCCATTTTCAGGTCCTCGCCTAACACAAAGCTCCTTAAGGAAACTAAGAATCCGAGAGTTCGAGAAATATACCTAAAAGATTTAGCTCCCGGCGAAACCTCGAAGTCCATTACTAGAAGTTCAAGGCCACGTCATTCTGATCCCAACAATATGCTTACAGAATCTTGATCGGATAAATAAAGGCAACGTCTTGTATGGACATGTGCTTTCCTCTAATTGTCTTATTATCATGAATTTGAATGGTAGCATAAATTCATATAGTATGTATGCATTGTCTTCCAGGGAAGCAAAAACTGACGCGGCTGGATGGCATGCGAGGCTCGGACATATAAGCTATGACAGAGTTCATTCGTTAGCTCGACGAGGGATTCTGCCCGGAACTAACAACGTGGTTAAGCACCCTTGCCATGACTGTTTAGCTGGGAAGTCCACCCGCAAGCCATTTGGCAAAGCTCAACGAGCCGAGTATCCATTGTATCTGATTCATTCCGACGTATGTGGACCATTGAATGTTACTGCTAGGGGTGGTAAACGATACTTTGTGACTTTCATTGACGACTTTACCCGTTATGGGTTTACTCATTTGATTACTCGCAAATCCGAAGCTATAGATTGCTTTATAAGTTTTCTAGAGCTCGTAGAGAATCAGCAGGAGCGAAATGTGAAAACCTTGCGCACTGATAGAGGTGGAGAATATCTCTCTAATGAGTTTAATAATTTGTGCAAAGAAAGGGGAATTGCTCGTCAAACGACAATCCCAAACACACCGCAACAAAATGGTGTGGCTGAACGTCGTAATCAAACACTCCTGGACATGGTTAGAACTATGATGTCACAAGCACAACTACCAATCTCCTTTTAGGGGGACGCGTTGATGACTGCTACTCATATAGTAAACCTTGTTACAACGAAAGCGGTAGACACGACACCATATGAGCTATGGACTGGTAGAGAATTATACCTTACCAGGTTGCGACAGTGGGGTTGCGCGGCCTATACTCACACAACTGATAGCTGTTTTGGCATGTTAGGACCCAGAGGACTTAAGAGTATCTTCATAAAATATTCAGAGAACTCTAAAGGTTATGTGTTTCTGTTAGCTCAAGAGAATGGTGGCGTGATCGAGAGTCCAGAGACGTTACATTCCGTGAGGACGATTTTCCAACGCTTGGTGAAATTAAAACAGACGAAGTCTTGATCAAATTGGAGCAGGATAACGATGATGGTCAGGTCCCACTTACTTCGAGTTGGAGATTTGAGGCAGCAACGCAAGTGAACGAAATGGTAAATGAAGATGGGGACATTTTCATAGTAAATCCAGTGGGAGGAGCTAATCCTACCACACAAATCACTGTTGCTGCAGGTGCGAATCAAGTTGAACCGGATATTCACGTTGCCAGACCGCTGGATGAAAATCCAATAATACCACAACTACCCATTGTTCCCAGTGGAAGTGGGTTAACCAACTTGGTTCCGAGGCCGAGAGGTCGTCCAAGAAAAGTTGTAGGTCAAGGTTCCAGCACTGCCCTTGTTCCCAGTGAGAGTGATGCTCCGATAGAAAGCATTATTCCGAGTGGGAGCAATGTTCATACTCAAGATGGGATTAACGAGCCTAGACGAAGTCGAAGGTATCGAACTTCTCCCAAAAAGTATCCCATCGAGAAGGGTGAAATCTTTACCCTAACTTCTATTGACGAACCAGTGACGGTTCAACAAGCGTTGAAAGGATCTCAAGCGAAGGAATGGAAGAAAGCAATGAAAGAAGAGATCGCCTCAATGAAAGCTAATTATGTGTGGTCTTTCGTTGATTTACCTGCTAACCGCAAGGCCATAGGGGCGAAGTGGGTTCTGAAGCTGTAACTCACTGTTGATGGAAATGTCGAGTGATACAAAGCTCGACTGGTTGCAAAAGGATACACCAAGCTTCACGGAGTGGACTTTGATGAGACTTACTCACTGACTGTGATATACAACACAGTCAGGGCAATCCTAGCCTTGGTCGCAAGCCTCGATTTAGACCTGCACCAAATGGATGTTAAGACCGCATTACTCCACAGAAACCTGGAAGAGGAGATCTACATGGAGAAACCCGAGGGTTTCATTACTCCTGGTAACGAACTTAAAGTTTGTAAACTCCAAAGATCCATTTACGGTCTTAAACAATCGTCTCGGCAATGGTACCGCAGGTTCCACGAGGAAATTATTGGAAACGGATTCGTGAATCTCCACGAGGATCCATGCGTGTATACAAAGACCTCCGGGTCTAAGTACGTGATCTTAACTTAATACGTGGATGACATACTCATTGCCGCAAACGATGTGAGTTTTATGCATTAATCAAAGTCTTGGTTGGCATCTGTATTTGAGATGAAAGACACGGAAGAGGCTACGTACATCTTGGGCATTAAAATTTCTAGAGATCATGCCATCCGGAGGTTATGTCTATCTTGGGAAGCCTACATCAACAAATTGTTGAAAAGGTTTAGATTACAGGATGCCAAACCCGTGGAAACGCCGGTAATACTCGGGTGCGCATTGTCAAAGCGCGACGGCCCAAAGAACCAGCAAGAGCGTGAACAGATGAGGAGTGCAGAGCATTTAAGCATGGTTGGGAGTCTCATTTACGCCATGCTTTGTACTCGGCCGGACATCTATTACGTTGTGGGCCTAGTAGCAAGATTCCAATCAGACCCTGGCTATCAACATTTAAAAGCTGTAAAGCAAATCATACGATATCTGAAAGGTACTACCGACTACGTACTGTGCTATGAGGGCAGGAAGTTAGAATTGACCGGATTCAGTGACGCTGACCATGGTGGCGATCCAGACGATCGTAAGTCCACCACAGGAGGAGTGTATCTCCTTGCTAATGCCACTATTTCATGGACGAGTAAGAAGCAATCCTATTCGCACTGTCTACGATGGAATCGAAATTCGTTTCTCTCTCTAAAAATACACAGGAAGCGGTCTGGCTGAAAATGCTTCTTACTGCGCTGCTTGATGGCGATGTATGGAGTAAACCTGTGAATGTGTTCTCTAATAGTCAAGCAGCAATTGTGGCAGTAAAGAATCCAAAGTACCATAGTAGGACTAAACAAATTGATGTGAAATATAATTATGCTAAATCTATGGTAGAAGATAATATAATCACTTTAGAATACTCGCCCACTGATGATATGGTGGCGGACCCACTAACTAAACCATTACGCAGGGAGACATTTGAAAAGCATGTTAAACTGCTTGGATTGCGTAGGGTTTAAATGTGGGCATGTATCTGTGATAACATTTTGATGAACTGGAAGTTACATTTTGATAAATGAAAGAATTGCAATTTGAGTTTATGATTCATCGACGTCATAATGTTTGATTACATCGGATTTTACGGTCTATAAACTAAGTCGTAGGAGGACGCAATCCTCTGCATAAATTATGTCGAATGTGGGCATTGCCTTGTCACACAAGCACGGTCGTCTTGTAGGAGAGGGGGCCCTCTTCCGAAGCAAGACTGGCTAAGAACCAGTTGGGAAACTTGGTTATGCAAAACGACCATTTGTTTTCGGAGTAACACGATATGATCTCTGTTTTGCACTTCGTCGGTGATGAACTATGTCCGTCATTAACCACATTCTGGGCCAGATGAAATTCTGCGATAGCAGCATTAACATATCCCACACCTGACAATGTATGGGTATGCTATCGACGCGTGCTTCATACTACACGTTCCACATTCGACCAAAAGGTCATGCTCGGTTGTGCTAGATAGAATCCTCGCGATTCGGACGGGCACAAACTTCTTCACCTCGAGCGTGTGATTGATCCCGGGAGCCTTATGAAGAGGCACCAGAAGTATCCTCATGGACTCAGAACTCTTACCTAAGGTCAGGCTCAATGTTCGCTTCCCGGCGTATGAGCCCAGTGCTGAAGAAAAAGGCCAAGTTACCACGTCTTTGGAAACCGGTTGATTTTGACTAAGTGTATAAACGATGGGGATGGTCAAGTTCAATTGTAATTCACCAAATCTTGTATTCACTAGGTGGCCACCAACCGGATATTAGTTGATGGTTGTGAGTACTTGTGCGGATGCCCTGGAGAAGTATTCCTATGTGGAAACTGGGTTTGAGAATTATCAGTTGACCTAGGATACAGCGCGATACAAATTGGTGTTTTTAACAGGTTGATTTGAGATAGGGAATAAACGTTCCGCGGGCGCTACAACACTCCTAACAGATGAGTAGCACGATGCCCGTCGTATTCGCCGGTCGCACAGTAAACCTCGTATGAACTATTGTGAAACAGGCACCATCCCATTCCGGCGAGTGGGAGCTGTTAGCATATGGTGACTGGGCGACGTAATTGGTAGCCCATTAATATGTATACTTTACCTAAGAAATTTGGTAAATGTCACGTTAGGGAAATTGGGCTTGACCCAAATCCCAGTTGACATGAGAGGCCCAAAATATTGGGCCTCCCTTATACATGGTCGGCCGAAACTTTAGTGATAGGGGCAAAGTGGACTTTTGTCTACTTTGCTCCTCCTATAAATAAAGGATGTTAGGGTTTTATTTGGGGTAATTCTCAATTCCTTCTAAGTGGTGACTTGAGAGAAAACCCTCCCCCCTAGAACACAGTTTTGGCCGAACCATATTGCACCATCAAGGGTGTGCCAATTTTCTTAGAGAAAAACACTCTGGACATCCGTCCCTGCCAATAATTGATCAGAGGCTTTGCTGTGGAGCTAATACCGCGTAGGACTTCCTTAACAAGAACTTATACGGGCTCCGTCCGGTGGGTCATGAACTCCCTTACCAGGATCCTTGGAGACTACGGAAAGGGTTTAAGGTATGTGCATATCTTCCGTTGCGTAATTCTGATTACAAGCATGTACCTTGTTTATGTTTCCGTAGTAATCTGCCCCGTAATCCAACAGTCTGGCCATTCTGAAGCGTTTTCTTCTCTTCCGAAAGCTCGATCACAGTGGATGACAAAATAACAATGTCGGGAATGCCCTGAAACAACAAATAAACATCAAAACACATAATAGAAAACACAAATGACAACATCAAGAAAAAATGTGAAAACACTTACAGAAGCAAAACGAGATAGCTCTCCCTGAACCAAGCTGCGAGCTTCCTTCGGGGAAGACGGAGGCAGGACACGATCACCATGGGCGACAGCACCGTGTAAGACACGGACCCTAACCTTAGGGGTATGCAAGGAAGAACGGCTGTCGAAGTGATACTCCCGCAAACCAGAAAATGGGATCCACTCAGCTCCAACAATATCCCTATTAGTAAGGTGAACCAAGTCCTTACGACTTAAAGCAAGGAGCCGGACCTTTCCTGCAGTTAACATAAACAAGTAAGCCACAAAAACACAATACAATCTAAGTTTGCAAAATATACGAACCTGAGCGGCTTGGCTCATCCACAGAAGCCCGTCCCCTCGATTGGGGGGGCAAGGGATAAAGGGACACATCAACATCAATAGCAACTTCGCCACCCCCCCACAGGTCGTTTCCCCTTATCAAACAAAGGAGTCACCTCTTCAACTGCCTTCCCTTTATCGCGAGAAGGAGTCGGTAAATGAGCATCAGCAGGAGAATCCCTTTTCTTTTTTACAATCGAGGGTCCGACCTCATAATCAGGCTTCCTCATCTTGGTCTTGACCGCGACGAATCGTTCAGTCACCAATGATGATCGCTCTGACAATAGGAAACAATACATGTACAATTATAAGCATATTCGAATAGATTAAGGAAAAACAAGGAGAAAAATGTACTAGAAGCCTCAGCTGTTTTCCCCCGCCTTCGAGGGCTTCACTGCTTTCGGAGCAGTACTGGAAAAGGCCTTTTTCTTGGAGGCAATGCGATCGGAGATATCCGCCTGCACATGATAGGATTTTCCTTGAAACCAACCTACAAGGCGAAATAAAAAGATACGAATGAAAAACAACAGAATTAACGACATGCCAAATCTTCAGAATGAGGGGTCAACCGAATCCCCGCCTCAAACAAGTCCATCTTGGATACCCAGTAAACCGGGCAATAAGAGCTAGCCTTATTACTTCAGTAAATGACCTTCATATTCTCTTTATCCGAAGAAGAAAACTCCCTAAAATAAGGCCACTCATCCGTACGGCTGGCACGAACAATCGGCCAAGTGACATGTCGATCCTTGACGAAGAAATAATGTCTATCACAAAGACCTGTAGACTGGTCTATGGGAGCCACGAAACGAAGGCCATTGTTCCACACAACCTCGCGTAAACCCAATTCCTTAAACCTGGGATCTTTCATAGGATGGTAGCGAGTGACCATGGTCACCATGTCACCCGCACTCTTGTATTGAAACCGATAGAAGCATCAGAACAAGACGGGAGAGTACTTCAACAAATACCAATGGCAAAAGGCTCGGAACCCAACCCAAACTCGAATGGCGGTAGGGACAAGGTCGGTAGGGGAAATCCCAAAGAATCGACAAAGCTCCAAGAGATAGTCGCAATAAGGAAAGCGTAAAACATAACGTATTTGAGCAGTGTATACGGAACCATCCCATCCAGGGGCACGGTCACGGTCCCGCGGACATTGCCCAATGATGGGAGGAAAGGATACAAAGCCTCATCCAAGGGACTAAGGTCGGCCAATGCGACATGGAGATGATACTCTTGCCGCCTCAGCATGTTTCCAGAGCCTACCCGGTCCGAGATCCCAGACCTGGGCATAGAACCTTACTCGAAGTCAGCAATAGGTTCTAAACTTGAGACAGATTCTGACTCAGACGAGTACTCTGACTCAGAGTCCGACTCAGAATCTGACTCTGAACTAGTATCTGGAAAGAAAACGGTACGGCGAACTGAAGGGATGAAGAACTTACTCATCCTTCGCAAGATGTATCGCCTTTGGAAAGTCTGAGTCTTGCTGCACCACCACGAATACAAAACCTACAACGCCAACGAGGAAAAAACACTCGACACATCAGACGCCAAGGAAAACAACATCCCGAGTACGTACAACACAAGAATAGCCAAACGACAAGATGTCAACAATCGTGTCACATATCGATCAACAAGTAACGACCCAACAAGCCACGTACGTACGACAATGGCCATGTACGTACAACAACAGCCACACACATACAATTATATCTACTATAACAATGACCGCGTACATACGACTCAGAAACGACATGATCATGCAAGTAAAGGCTACCCACATAAAGGTCATATTCGAGCAAAACAACTATCCATCCAATTCGACAACAACAATTCATGCAATCAGAAAGGTATCACCACTCGAACATGGGCAATCAAAGTATGGGCATCAAAAATAGACATGGAAAGGAAAAAAGGTCGAACCTTGGGAAAACCCGAGCGGATTCGAATGGTCTGTTCAAAATTTGAACATCGCCGTCGTCGAAATAACGTCGTCGTCGCCGGAATGGAGTCACCACCGCCACTCCTCACCGTTGTCGGAAAAAAGGGTCGCCGTCGGGGCCAGCGCGTCGCTGTCACGTCGTGAGGGTGACTGCCTGCCGTCCGCCTCGCCTTGGCTAGGAAATCTGCACAGCCGCCTCCGCTTGGGAGGGAGTCCGCCGTCGCTGCCGTCCGAAGCCCCGCCGTCTCTCCCCCTCGCTCTCCCACGCGACGCCGGAAAGAAGCCGGGTCGCCGTTGCCGTACCAAAATCCAAGCCCCCCCCCCCCCCCCCCAGGACACTATTCTGGCCACCACCCCAAAAATCGAACCAAAAGTTTACTTGGTCTCCAGGAAAGGATGCTTGAGAGTGAAAATGATGGTGGCTACTAAAGTGGGTAATCTCCTTTCTCTCTCTATATAGTAAGATGTTGTAGGGTTTTTAAAAATTCTCTAATCTCCACCCTCAATTTGAAATAGGAATATCTAATGGCTAAGATTAAAACTGACACTTTTACCATTTTTAACAATCGTTATCATGTTTATATTCATGTTAACATTTTTATGCATCCATATAATGAATTTAATACTTCAGAATTTTTATACATGATTAGACACATTTTTACACATGAAATTATCTCGCGCATACATGTCAGGCATGGATTGGAATTCTACTTATCTATGATTATGATCAGTCATACCCCTGTCCATGTTCACATTTTTTTACATACACATAGGAAGACATGATTTTTGTCATACCCACATTTTTCGGATATATGTCTGAAAACATGCATGTTTACACTAATGTTTGTGTTTCCTCTGTCTTGAGAGAAAAAAATGAAGCGCTACGACATGCCTATGGATATTTGGTTGAATCGTCAAGAGGTAGGACAACAGATCCAAATTGAGCGTCTCATCTCATCGTAAAATAGAGTCAATCAAGGGTCAGGTCATTATTTGACTCAGGGGCAAATGATGGATATACGCCCAATTTGGACCCGTTTCAACTCGAATTATATTATTACGATAACCCCACACTCGAATTGAAACAATGACCCGAACACACTACCTGCAGCAAAAAACGGTTCGGGCGGGAAAAACACCCGCCCGGACCGTGGCTGGTCCGATCTCTCCTAGGAGAGATCGGACCAGCTGTTCGACCTCAGGTGTCTGAGACCGGACTACTTAGTCCAATCTCAGGGGCCTCAGTACCACCCCCGGACGACGTAATGTGCCCGACCAAAGGGTGTACGCGACGTTCGGGAGACCGTCGTCCGGGTCACGCCTCATCTTGACCCGACATCATTTTGCACGTCCAACCCTTACACAATACCACAAACTCTCCCATTCTTACAAAGGTCTTAACCCTTCATTATATGTTAATAAAGCACGTTTAGGAGTTAACGGCGTTATTAACCGCCTTAAACTCCCTTGAGGCTTATATATAGTGCCCAAGTTCTTCTCATTTGATACTGGATGATTTATTACACATTTGAGCTCTGTCTTCTCTCTAGAATATTGTACTAATTTAATCATCGGAGAGGGTTCGCCGGTTCCACCCCCGGCTTACCACTCGTGCAGGTCGACAAGGAAGCGGGTTACGGGAAGAGAAATGGAGAAATCAGGAAAATGAGGAATTTCACCAGTGGGACGAGCATTCGGGTCGACATTCAGCCACCCCGACATACACGTCCTAACACAAAGCATACATGAACCCTAATTGTCCAACAAATTCACCAAAAGATCATCAACATCCCCGGGATTGACCAGGGACGGAGCCAGCTAAGGCCCAGAGGGGTCACTTGTCCCCTCTCAACCTCAAAAATTGTTTGAGAAAAATTAAGGTTTTTATATCCTACCCCCTCTGAAAATGGTTAAAAGTTGGCCTAGTTCTTTATTTTCTCCATTGCATTAAAGCTTCAAGCTATTTTTATATTTTCATTTTTAAGAATTACAAGAAAATTAGAAGAAGTTACGAAGAAGGGAGGAGTTGCAGATAAATGAGGTAAGTGTTGGAGAGGAAGAGGAAGAAGAAGAGAGAGAAAAACAAAATGTACAGGTAAATAAGACATAAAATTGATTATATATATTTTTTGGCAGTAAAAAGTAAAAACGTGACCTCTAGATTAGACATTAGTAATAATATAGTGACCTGTAGTTATTTTAATAAGTACTCTTAGTATATATTATTATTATTATTATATATGTATGTATGGACTATATAGAATCATAGATACATCAAGATAGAGATAGAAAGATGATTTACTTCATCATTAAATATAAATAATTTTTTTATTTTGTTTAATTTGATGTTAATTCAATTTACTTTAAAGTTTTAACTTCTTCAAAAATTGTATCAAATAAGATTAAAAACGTAGTTTATTCACTCTTTTATTATTTTTTTACTATAAAAATAAGTTTATTTTGTTGTTAAGACTATTTTTTCTATCTTCCCTAAAAAAAGATTTTTTTTTATAATTATTTACTACTAGCTATAAATATGGTATATATGATAAAAAAAAAATATGAGATAGATGATATTTCTTATTAGAGATTAGTATATACTTTTATATTCATTTAGGATATTAATTTACAATTACTTAGAATTGTACTTTTTCTTTTTAGAGAATATAGTAATTTTAATTACATTTCATATTCACAAACATATTATCTTGGCCCTGTTCGAATTTGAAAACCCAATATTTTTTGGAAAAACGATATAGTTTTGCCCCTGAACAGTGTTGGATCACGGTTGGAACTCCGGTACGGTCTTGATGGCGATCCGAACTCCTTCGCTCCACGTAATCCTGCAAGAGGGGATAGACCGGGCGGTGACCCAGAATCCCTCTCCGATGCTTAAATGAGTATCTCGATAATCTCAATAAACTGGAAAGCAAGAGTCTCAGTGTGAAAAACGTATGTGATCTGAGGTAACTTCTGCCCTTTTATAGGCGAAGAGCTACCTCAGTTACCTGGTGAACCGCTGGGGCGGTTAGCCCACGATCCCGCTTATCTCGGCCTCGATCCCGCCTATCTCAGCCATGATCTCGCCTATCTCGGCCACGCTCCGCGTATCTCGGCCACGATCCCGCCTATCTCGGCCATGATCTCGCCTATCTCGGCTACGCTCCGTGTATCTCGGCCTCAACCTCTGATAGAAAGTCCCGACCAATATCGGGGACTCCAGAGTTATCTCATTGTGTCACCGCTCGGGGCCCCTCGTCATCGTGATAGGGCCAATCATTCTCAGGGATTCGTTATCGGGGCCTACTTAAAGGCATCTCATCGGAGCGCCCAGCTCGCCTATCGGGACCGACTCTGTCGGGACCTTTGGTCATCGGGACTCCTCTCATCGGGACCCTTCGCATTGGCCTTCTTGACCTCTTTTAGGGCCTGTTGGACCTATTCACCGTTTACTAACCGTTAAAGGGCCTAACGGCCATAGCGAAACCCATCATTTGCCCCCAAGACATGAGGGACTTACAGTTCGTCGTGTCTTTCAACTCCCGACCTCCCGACATCGGAGTCGGGGACCTTTCTCTTGATAAAGTCACTTGATACGAATCTTCTCGTCCACGTTTCCTCGATACCTCGAAGATAGTCACCAAATCCGAGAAGACTCCTCAGTTCCTCAGCCATTAAATGCAGCAGATGACGAAGTGACGTCTTTGGCACCCGTGCCTGATTTTTCGCGCCTGCTTTTTATGAAAAAGTGCTTTTCATGCCGTTTCATCATTATGCCCGTTGCCATTCTGTACGTTTCATCTCAACGGCGGGATAATTCATTTCAGATTTGGCAAACGCCTTGCTTACATAATACACGGGGACTCGATTACCCTCGACAACCTTCACTAACACAGAGCTAATGGCAAATTCAGAAACAGCCAAATATAGATAGAGCGGTTCGCTTGGGATCGGTTTTGCCAACGGCGGGAGGGTGCGAAGGTGCTGCTTGAGTGCCTGGAACGCCTCTTCACACTTGGCAGTCCACTCAAACTTCTTGTTGGCCCTCAGAACATCAAAAAATGGCATAGATCGGTCACTTGCCTTGGACAGGAAGCGATTCATTGCAGCCAGTCGGCCATTCAGCACTTGCACCTCCCGATGATTTATCGGAGACTGCATCTCCTCGATTGCCCTCAGCTTCTCGGGGTTCACCTCAATTCCTCTTTGGCTTACCATAAAGCCCAAACACTTCCCCGAGTGGACTCCGAAGGCACACTTGGTCAGGTTCAAGCGAACCTGATGAAGCCTCATCCGCTCAAACGTCGTGGCTAAGTAGTGAACATGATCCTCAGCCTGTTGAGACTTCACCATCATATCGTCCACGTAAGCCTCCATGGTTTTCCCCAGCATATCTCCGAACAGCTTGTTCACCATCCTTTGATAAGTTGCCCCGGCATTGATCAGTCCGAAGGGCATGACATCGTAGTGATATATGTCACTATCAGCATAAAAGGCAGTGTGGGGGGCATCCTCCTTAGCCATCTTGATCTTATTATAGCCCGAGTAAGCATCCATAAAGCTCAACAATTCGTGTCCCGACGTGGCATCCACCAACTGATCAATTCTCGGATGCGGATAACAGTCCTTCGGGCAAGCCTTATTCAAGTCGCGGAAATCAACACACATCCGCCACTTCCCATTGCTCTTCTTCACCAGAACCGGGTTAGCGACCCAAGTCTGGAATCGGAGCTCCTTGATAAATCCAGCGTCGAGCAACCTGCCCACCTCCTGCTGGATTGGGATCCTCTTGTCCGCGCCCATCGGACGTCTTTTCTGCGCGATAGGCTTGATCGCGGGATCAATCTTCAACTCGTGCTCAATCACATCGGGGCTGATTACTGGCATATCACTCGGGGACCAGGCAAACAGCTCCTTGAACTCCTTCAGTAGCTCAATATATTCTCGGGCCCTCTCGTCGGACAGGGCGGACCCGATTTTCACCTTCCTCTGAGGTCCGTCAATCTCGACCTCCTTCAAATCCTCCATGGGGGCGGGACGCCCAAACTCCTCTCTGGGATCAGCATCTGTCTGGAGGATAGTCATGGCCTCCCGTCTTTTCCTTCGGGTGGCATTAACATAGCACCTCCTGGAAGCCACATGGTCGCCCTTGACCTCCCCGACTCCGTGGTCAGTCGGGAACTTCATCTTCTGGTGCACAGTCGAGGCAACTGCCATCAGGGGGTTGATGGTGGTTCTCCCGATAATCGCGTTGTAAGTCCCCGCGGACTCAACCACCACGAAGTCCACATTTCTCCTCTCCGCTTTCCACCCTCTACCGAACTCCACTGGTAAGGTGATCATTCCCAGCGGATAGGAGGTAATACCAGAGAACCCGACCATCGGGAAGTTCACCTCCTTGAGATCATTCTTCGTTTTTCCCATGGCTTCCAGCGCATCCATAAACAGAATATCGGAGGAGCTCCCTCCGTCAATCAAAATTCGCTTCATCTCGTACCCATCTACGTCCAGGGTCACGACTAAAGAATCATCGTGTGGACTCTCCACACCTACCAGGTCCTCCGCTGAAAAGGAAACCACCATCTCTTCCTTCGCGGTCCAGGATCGGGACCTCTTGCCCAGCACCACAGCAGCAGAAATTCTAGAGGCATAGACCTCCCGAGAGGCTGTGGTATCACCTCCCGCGGCAAATCCTCCGTGAATTACATTGATGGTGCCTCGCTTCTCTTTACGGGCACCAGAAGACTCTGGCTCCGACTTCTTCTTCTTCGGGGACCGATCGCGGGATCGGGAACGGGACCGCGATCGAGATCGGGAGCGGGAACGACACCACCTCTCAGCCACAAACTCCTTAAGCTTCCCCATCTGGATCAGCATTTCAATCTCCTTCTTCAACTCCCGACAATGGTTAGTGTCGTGACCGCTGGCGCGGTGGAACCGACAATAACGATCGGTGCGGGATCCCAAGAATTCTCCTTCCTTCTTCGGGGGGTACCTGGAGATACCTTGTCGATCCATGACCGCTAACACCTCCGCCATGGAGCTATTCAGAGGGATGTTATAGTCCTCCCGCTTGTCCTTCCTCGGGGGACGTCTGTCCTCTCTTCGATCAGAACGACCTCGACTCCGACTGCCCTCGGACTTATCCTTCCGCTTATGGTCGTCCAATGGCTTGAGCGACTGTTTTCCCCTATTCGACTTCGGCGGATCAAGCTCTCCAGCAGCTATTTTCGACTCTTGCACGTCGATTTGCTGCTTCACCCTCTTATGTAGTGCCTCCATGTTCCACACAGCCTTCTCAGCCACGCTGTGCATCAGGTCGGAACCATAGGGGGCTGTCAGGTTCAGAAGGAAGGTGCGAATGGTCTCTCCCTCCGATATCTCTTCATCAATTTCGGCCACACTGACAGTGTACTGCTGGTAATAATGCGCCAGCGATTCGTCGGGCCTCTGTACCACCTGGGCGAGGGACCTCACGCTCTTCAAGAGGCGTCGACGACCCTGGTACTGCTGGATAAAGCGGTCGTGCATATCGGCCCAGCTGGAGATGCATCCTAGGGGCAGGCTGAAGAACCATGTCAGGGCCCTTTCTCCGAGTGTACCTGGGAACAGCACACACACAATATCGTCATTCGGGGCCCTGCCTAGACAGGCCATGAGGTGCTTCTGGACGTGGCGAACTGGATCTCCTTCGCCATCATACTCCTTAATCGTATTGATCCCCAGCCCTGGCGGGGCGAGGGTGTCTATCAATCGGGGAATAAAGGGATGAGTGGATCGATCCCTCAGTTCCGACATCATCGGCTTCTGGTCCCCCATGCAGATGTTCACGATCTTCACCACCTGGTCGGGGGTGATGGGACCATTAAGGGGAATGGTCCTATGCTGCACCGGTCCTGGCCCATCGATCACAAATCGCTCCGACTGAGCAGGCTCCTTGCCCTTGTCCTGGTTTCTGGGCTGGGCCTCCTGGACATTCTGAACCTCCCTTGGCGGAGGCACCTCCTCCTGTCTCTTGGCAGCCTCTCTTCGCTCTAGGAGAGCCTCCATGGCCTCTAAGAACATCGGCATGGCATCTGCCACAGCCTTTGCCAGGTCCGCGTTTGGAGGAGCACCGGGAGCATCCTCCTCTCTATTCTCTTGGTGTCTAGCCGTATCCTCGGGAACTTCGTTGTGCCCCCCTGTTCAGGAAACCTCAGCAAGGAGATTTTGGTCTTCAGCACGCTCCGGTGGCGAATTCAATGTTCCAGCAGGATGACGGGAACCACCAGATTGTCCTTGTCTTCTCTGTTTGCCAGCCGCCATTGAACGAGTAGAAGTCATTTTCGGATTTTCGTTACGATTCCCACAGACGGCGCCAATGTTTGGATCACGGTTGGAACTCCGGTACGGTCTTGACGGCGATCCGAACTCCTTTGCTCCACGTAATCCTGCAAGAGGGGATAGACCGGGCGGTGACCCAGAATCCCTCTCCGATGCTTAAATGAGTATCTCGATAATCTCAATAAACTGGCAAGCAAGAGTCTCAGTGTGAAAAACGTATGTGATCTGAGGTAACTTCCGCCCTTTTATAGGCGAAGAGCTACCTCCGTTACCTGGTGAACCGCTGGGGCGGTTAGCCCACGATCCCGCTTATCTCGGCCTCGATCCCGCCTATCTCGGCCATGATCTCGCCTATCTCGGCCACGCTCCGCGTATCTCGGCCACGATCCCGCCTATCTCGGCCATGATCTCGCCTATCTCGGCTACGCTCCGCGTATCTCGGCCTCAACCTCTGATAGCAAGTCCCGACCAATATCGGGGACTCCAGAGTTATCTCATTGTGTCACCGCTCGGGGCACCTCGTCATCGTGACAGGGCCAATCATTCTCAGGGATTCGTTATCGGGGCCTACTTAAAGGCATCTCATCAGGAGCACCCAGCTCGCCTATCGGGACCGACTCTGTCGGGACCTTTCGTCATCGGGACTCCTCTCATCGGGACCCTTCGCATCGGCCTTCTTGACCTCTTTTAGGGCCTGTTGGACCTATTCACCGTTTACTCACCGTTAAAGGGCCTAACGGCCATAGAGAAACCCATCAAACAGTTTTCTAGTTTCGTCCATACTTACTGGAAAAGACGGAGCTACTTAGGAACGAGGGGCAACTGCCTCATTAATTTGTGGTGATGTATAATTTTAACACTAAAATTGTAGTTTTTAACTATTTGACCCTTTAAAATCTTATAATTTTTCCTTAACTTTTTTTTTTTTTTCATTTTGATTGTTTGACTCTAGTTTAATTCTTGCCCCCTCTGAACAAAATTTCTGGCTTCGTCCCTGGGCTTAACTAATCTCCGTGTCAATCCTATTAGTGTTGAGTCTTGTATTCTGAACCTTCAATTCGATCCTCAACTTCTCTTCTTGCATGTTTTGGGAGATAGGGAGTAACATAGATTGATACGCTTCACATTGCTCATTCACCTTTTCCAATGTGTAGGTGAGCTCTTGTATTTTTTGTCTTGATTGATCATCATCCTATATAATTACAGATGAAACAGAAACATATATCAAATCATTCCCAGCTAAACAAGATAAACATTCATCTGCAAACATTCAGCAAGCATATGTCAATATTTCAAGCACAATTCTCAGAAAATCGGTGTAAATATAAAACTCTGTTGACTGCAAAAAGCTGACCCCCGTTAGACCCTTAAAGCCACAGAATAGAAAAGTTCGTGTAACTTGGTAAACCTCCATATTAATACCACCACGTCCCCCACAAGGGTTTCTTCTATTGAGTTTCCAGTATCTAACTGCCTCTTCTCATCTCTTAGCTCGGCTAGCATGATCCATGATGAAGAATGTCTCATGTCCTGACTTCTTAGTCTACCCTTCGGTCCCCAACAATCCCATTAAAATTACACCTTTCGCCTTCACCCATCGCCTTCCCCACCAAATTTCCCACACTGCATAGAATTTCTCTGAAAAATTACGAAAACCCTAACCTCTTTTCACCAACCATGTCGATTTCTCGCTTACTCTCACTCTGAGTAGATCGATCATAGCCAGAAGCACACTATATGGGTGCGTCGCTCTCTAACCTGACCGACGGAGTCAATTCGCCGAGCTCCAGCCCTGGTCTGGGCGACATACCAGAGAGTTGCCTCGCCTGCGTGTTCCTCTACTTGACCCCGCCTGAGATTTGCAACATGGCGCGGCTCAATAAGGCGTTTCGTTGCGCTGCTTCCTCCGTTGCGGTGTGGGAGACAAAGCTACCTTCCAATTACAATGATCTGCTCGATTTGTTGTTGTCGGAGAAGTGCTGCAACTTGTCCAAGAAGAACATCTAGGTTTTTAAATTCTTCTATTTTGGGAAAATATTATATACCGCCGCGGAATGATCACGTCTTCCCAAAAATAATAACTTCCTGATGGGTTCGATTACAGCCGTCAGGCCCTTTTACAGGGAGGAAACGGCAAACAGGCCCACCAGGCCCAAAGTGAAGGTCAAGATGATCTAGGAGAAGGGTCCCGACGAAGGGAGTCCCGACAAGGTAAGGTCCCGACAGAGTCGGTCCCGACAGTGGAGCTGGAAGCTCCCGATGAGAAGCCTTTAAGTAGGCCCCGATGATGAATCCCTGAGAATGATTGGCCCTGTCACGATGACGAGGGGCCCCGAGCGGTGACACAACGAGACAACTCTGGAGTCCCCGACAGAAGTCGGGACTCGTTATCAGAGGATAAGGCCAAGATACGCGGGGCGTGGCCGAGATACGCGGAACGTGGTTAAGATACACGGAGCGTGGCCGAGATACGCGGGGCGTGGCCGAGATACACGAGATCAGGGCCTAGATATGCGGGATCGCGTCCGAGATATGCGGGATACGGGCTAACCACCCCCAACGGTTCATCAGGTACCTGAGGCATCTCTTCGCCTATAAAAGGGCAAGAGGTCACCTCAGATGACTTACGTTGAATTCAATATACTTTGAGATTACTTGCTTGCCAGTCATACGAGATACTCATTTAAGCATCGGAGAGGGATTCTGGGTCACCGCCCGGTCTATCCCCTCTTGCAGGATTGCGTGGAGCAAATGAGCTAGGATTGCCGTCAAAGTCCGTACCGGAGTTCCACCGTGATCCAACATTGGCGCCGTCTGTGGGAAACAAACAAAAAGCTGATATGCCTTCTACTCGATCAATGGCGGCTGGCAACACAGAAGACAAGGACAATCCGGTGGTTCCCGTCACCCCGCTGCAACAAATCTGGATTCAGTACCAGAACAGGAGGAAAACCAGAACCATCCCCCGGCTGAGCTCTCCCAGACAGGGGGGCACAATGGAGATCCCGAAGATATTGCTCCTCAGCACCAGGGCAATAGGGGGCAGGAGGCTCCCCCAGCTACAGACTTGACCAGGGCTGTGGCGGAAGCCATGCCCATGTTTCTGGCAGCCGTGGAGGCTCTCTTGGATCGGAGAGAGGCTGCGAGGAGGCAGGAGGAGATGCCCCCGTTGGAGGAAGTGGCCCCACCAACAGAGGGTTAGAACGCACAGGAAGCTCCGCCCCGAGGCCAGGACAGAGGTAGAGCATCCGGTCAGCCGGAGAGGTTCGTGGTTGATGGGCCAGGACCAGTACAGCACAGGACCATTCCCCTGAATGGTCCCATCACTCCCGACCAGGTGGTAAAGATCGTGAACATCTGCATGGGAGAACAAAAGCCGTTGGTGTCGGAGCTAAGGGATCGATCCACTCATCCCTTCGTTCCCCGACTCATCGACACCCTAGCCCCGCCTGGGCTAGGTATCCGCACGATAAGGGAGTACGATGGCGAAGGAGATCCAGTTCGCCATGTCCAGAAGCACCTCATTGCGTGTCTGGGAAGAGCCCCGAGCGAGGACATAGTGTGTACGCTGTTCCCGAACACACTGGGAGAAAGAGCCCTGACCTGGTTCTTTAGTCTGCCCCCAGGCTGCATCACTTGCTGGGCAGACATGCACGACCGATTCATTCAGCAGTACCAGGGTCGGAGGCGTTTATTGAAGAGCGTGAGGTCCCTGACCCAGGTGGTGCAAAGGCCCGACGAATCGCTGGCTCACTATTACCAGCGGTACACAGCCAGCGTAGCAGAGATAGACGAGGAAATCTCAGAGGGCGAAACCATCCGCACCTTTATTCGGAACCTGACAGCCCCCTATGGTTCCGACCTGATGCACAGCGTGGCTGAGAAAGATGTGTGGAATATGGAGGCACTACAGAAGAGGGTGAAACGGCAAATCGATGTCCAGGAGTCGAAGATAGCCGCAGGAGAACTGGAGCCCCCAAAGTCGAACAAAGGAAAGCAGTCGGTTAAGCCCTTCGACGATCGTAAGTCAAAGGGCAAACCTGAGAGTAGTCGAAACCGAGGCCGACCTGATCGAAGGGACGATAGACGTTCTTCAAGGAAGGATAAGCGGGAGGATCTCGACATTCCTCTCAACTGCTCCATGGCGGATGTGCTGACAGTCATGGAACGACAAGGTATCTCCAGGTACCCCCCGAAGAAAGATGGAGAATTCTTGGGATCCCGCACGGATCGCTACTGCCAATTTCACCGCGCAAATGGTCACGACACCAATCACTGTCGGGAACTGAAGAAGGAGATTGAAAAGCTGATCCAGAAGGGGAAGCTCAAGGAATTCGTCGGGGATAAGCGGTGTCGATCCCGCTCTCGATCCCGATCGCGGTCCCGTTCCCGATCCCGCGATCGGTCCCCAAAAAAGAAGAGAACCGACCCAGAGTCATCCGGTGCTTGCAAGGAGAGGCGGGGCACTATCAACGTAATCCATGGAGGATTTGCTGCTGGAGGTGATACTTCATCCGCCCGAGAAGTCTATGCTTCTAGAATCCCTATGGCAGTGGTGCTGGGTAAGAGCTCCCGATCCTGGACCTTGAAAGAAGAGATGGTAATCTCCTTCTCGTCGGAAGACCTCATAGGCGTGGAGACTCCGCACGACGATGCCTTGGTGGTAACCTTGGATGTAGACGGGTTCGAAATGAAGAGAATTCTAATCGACGGAGGGAGCTCCTCCGACATTCTATTCATGGACGCGCTGGAAGCTATGGGGAAGACGAAGAAAGATCTAAAGGAGGCAAACTTCCCGATGGTCGGGTTCTCTGGCTCAACCTCTTATCCGCTAGGAGTAATCACCCTACCAGTGGAGTTTGGTAGCGGGTGGAAATCAGAAAGGAGGAACGTGGAATTTGTCGTGGTTGATTCCGCAGGGACCTACAACGCGATTATCGGAAGAACCACCATTAATCCCCTGATGGCGGTTGCCTCGACAGTGCACCAGAAGATGAAGTTCCCGACCGACCATGGAGTCGGAGAGGTTAAAGGCGACCAGGTGGCTTCTCGAAAATGCTATGTTAACGCCACCCGGAGGAGGAGGCGAGAGGCCATGACTGTCCTCCAGACAGACACAGATCCCAGAGAAGAGTTTGGGCGTCCCGCCCCCGTAGAAGATCTGAAAGAAGTCGAGATCGACGGACCCCAGAGGAAGGTGAAAATTGGGTCTGCTCTGACTGAGGAGACAGCCCAAAAATTGGTGGAGTTGTTGAAGGAGTTCAAGGAGCTGTTTGCCTGGTCCCCGAGCGATATGCCAGGAATCATCCCCGATGTGATCGTACACGAGCTGAAGATAGACCCCGCGATCAAGCCTATCACGCAGAAAAGGCGTCTGATGGGCACGGACAAGAAGATCGCGATCCAGCAGGAGGTGGGCAGGTTGCTCGATGCTGGGTTCATTAAGGAGCTCCGATTCCAGACTTGGGTTGCCAACCCAGTGCTGGTGAAGAAGACTAACGGGAAATGGCGAATGTGTGTGGACTTCCGCGACTTAAACAAGGCTTGCCCAAAGGACTGCTATCCACTCCCGAGAATCGACCAGTTGGTGGATGCCACGTCGGGACACGAACTGTTGAGTTTCATGGACGCGTATTCAGGCTACAACCAAATCAAGATGGCCAAGGAAGATGCTCCCCACACAGCGTTCTACGCAGACAGTGACATCTATCACTACGATGTCATGCCTTTTGGGTTGATCAATGTCGGGGCAACCTACCAACGGATGGTGAACAAACTGTTTGAAGATATGCTGGGAGAAACCATGGAAGCTTACGTGGATGATATGCTGGTGAAGTCCCGATAAGCCGAAGATCATGTGCACAACCTAACCATGGCATTTGAGCGGATGAGGCTCCATCAAGTTCGCTTGAACCCGACGAAATGCGCTTCGGAGTCCACTCAGGGAAGTTTTTGGGCTTCATGGTGAGCCAAAGAGGAATTGAAGTGAATCCTGAGAAGCTGAGGGCAATCGAGGAGATGCAGTCTCCGATAAACCATCGGGAGGTGCAAGTGCTGAATGGTCGACTAGCTGCAATGAATCGCTTCTTGTCCAAAGCCAGCGACCGATCAATGCCGTTTTTTGAAGTCTTGAGGGCCAACAAAAAATTCGAGTGGACCGCCAAATGTGAAGAGGCGTTCCAAGCACTCAAGCAAGACCTTCGCACCCTCCCGCCGTTGGCGAAACCGGTTCCAGGCGAGCCGCTCTATCTTTATTTGGCTGTTTCTGAATTTGCCATTAGCTCTGTGTTAGTGAAGGTTGTCGAGGGTAATCAAGTCCCCGTTTATTATGTAAGCAAGGCGTTTGCCAAATCTGAATTAAACTATCCCTCCGTTGAGAAGTACCTCTTTGCGTTGATTATTACTGCTCGGAAGCTAAGGCCTTATTTTCACGCACACGAGATTACTGTGCTGACAAACCAGCCTTTGAAGCATTTCTTGAACCGACCGGACGCGTCGGGAAGATTAGTGAAGTGGGCAGTAGAGCTTAGTGAGTTTCGAATACACTTTGCTCCAAGAACGGCAATTAAAGGCCAGGCATTGGCGGATTTTATAGCAGAATCTACAGCCCCCGATCTGGAAGAAGCGGGCCCTGTAGAGGGGGCAACTGTGGAGGTCCCGATAGAAGAACAACCAGAGAGGGCAGAGCAATCAGAACAGCCAAACAAGGAAAATATCTGGGAGATGTACATGGATGGCTCCGCGAGTTCGGACGGATCAGGAGCGGGCTTTTTGTTGATACCACCGGGTGAAGGTGAACCACTCCGATACGCCTTGGCTTTAACATTCAAGGCCACAAACAACGAAGCGGAGTATGAGGCTCTCATCACGGGCCTGAAAATTGCTAGAGGCACGGGGGTCGATCACTTAAGAGTGAAGTGTGACGCAGCTTTAATCGTAAACCAGGTCCTAGGGCGATACGAAGCTAGGAGTCCGATAATGAAGAAGTATCTACGAGAGGTACAAACCTTGAAGGAGAGGTTTAAAAGCTTCGACATCGAGGCAATCCCGAGGGAGGAAAACATAGAAGCAGACGCCTTGAGCAAATTTGCCTTGGGGGCACCCTAGGAAGAAAGTCGGAAGGTACACTTCTTAGAAAAGGTGATCTTATCAAACATCGACCCAACACAGGTGTGCGCCATTGAAGCGAGATCGGAGGAGGAGCCGACTTGGATGACCCCGATAGTCGCGTACCTGACTACGGGGGCAGTCCCCGATGATCAAGTGGCAGCGGACAGGATACGCCGAATCGCGGCCAATTATGTGATGCTGGACAATCAGCTATACAAGAAGGGCTGGTTCTCGACTCCGTACTTGAAGTGTGTGGCAGAACCCGACGCCAATCGAATCCTGAAGGAAATGCATGAAGGGGTCGCGGCTTGTCACGAAGGGGCCCGATCCATTATGAGGAAGGTGTTGAACTTGGGCTACTATTGGCCCACGATGAACAAGGAAGCAACGGCGTTGGTCCGATCCTGTGACGCATGCCAGAGGTACGCCCCGAGTATCGTGGCTCCGGCCGCTAATCTGACATCCATCAAGAGCGCTTGGCCATTCGCGCAGTGGGGCATCGACTTGGTGGGACCTCTTCCACAAGCACAAGGTCAATGTAAGTATTTACTTGTAGCAATCGATTATTTTTCGAAATGGATAGAGGCGAAGGCATTGGCCAGAACAACGGGGAACCAGATCGTCAAGTTCCTCCAAACCCACATTGTGTCCAGATACGGGATTCCTAAGGTGGTGATCAGCGACAATGGTCCACCGTTTAACGGCTCTCAGGTGAGGGAGTATCTGGAGGAGTTGAACATCGAGCATTGGACCGCTTCCGTACGCCATGCTCAGACTAATGGCCAGGTGGAATCAGCCAACAAAATCGTGATGGATGGCCTGAAGAAGAGGGTCTATGCCTTGAAGGGCAAGTGGCTGAATGAACTGGAAAACGTGCTTTGGGCTGTTAGAACGACACCCAAACGATCAACGGAGGAGACTCCGTTTGGCCTCGTTTATGGCACGGAGGCTGTCGCCCCCGTGGAGGTAGCTGTGGCGTCCCATCGGATGAGATATTACGAGCCTCTGACGAATGATGAAGTGAGACGTCTGGACTTGGACTTACTCGAAGAGAAGAGGCGGGAAGCCGATGAAGTCCAAGCTCGAATGCGTTTGGCGACGGCCAGGTACTACAACCGGCGAGTGAAGTCCCGACAGTTCTTTGTCGGGGAGCTGGTTTGGCGTCGCAACGAGTTCACCCTTTTGGATCGAATCAACAAGATGTCACCAAAATGGGAAGGACCTTATAAGGTCGTGGGGATGCCAGCTCCAAATGCGTACAAGTTGGAAGACCTCGATGGCAGAACGTTGAAGCATTCTTTTAGTGGCGAACACT
Source organism: Clarkia xantiana subsp. parviflora (assembly GCA_036873135.1). Lineage (NCBI taxonomy): Eukaryota > Viridiplantae > Streptophyta > Magnoliopsida > Myrtales > Onagraceae > Clarkia > Clarkia xantiana. The sequence continues at coordinate 20,252,606 of JAPTYO010000001.1, forward strand.
TGAAGAAACACCATGCTTGAAGAAAGTCGCCTTAAGTGGTGCCCGATGTAAAAATCGCCTTAAGTGGTGTATGCTGTTTATCGTTTAATTCGATGTAAGCCAATTTTATGCCATCAATAAAGAGGTTGCTTCCAATAAGAGTTATCCTTAGATTTATTCTAAGTATCAAAAAGTCGCCTTGAGTGGTGCACGATACTAAGTCGCCTTGAGTGGTGCACGATACTAAGTCGCCTTGAGTGGTGCACAATCCTTAGATTTATTCTAAGTATCAAAAAGTCGCCTTGAGTGGTGCACGATACTAAGTCGCCTTGAGTGGTGCACGATACTAAGTCGCCTTGAGTGGTGCACAATCCTTAGATTTATTCTAAGTATCAAAAAGTCGCCTTGAGTGGTGCACGATAAAAAGTCGCCTTGAGTGGTGCACGATACTAAGTCGCCTTGAGTGGTGCACAATCCTTAGATTTATTCTAAGTATCAAAAAGTCGCCTTCAGTGGTGCACGATACTAAGTCGCCTTGAGTGGTGCACGATACTAAGTCGCCTTGAGTGGTGCACGATCTTTAGGTCTATCCTAAGTAATAATTAAGTCGTCTTAAGTGATGCACGGAACTAAGTCGCCTTAAGTGGGACAAGTTATTAAATCGTCGAGAAAGACGTGCAAGAATGTCTTAAGTGTCGAGGTTTCGACCTAAGCACGTATAGTAAAGTCACTCGGAGAAGTGCAACGAAAGAATCGGAACTAAAGAAGTCTGATATTGATAAGGGCTCAAGGGCCCGACGACGACAAAAGAGAAGAAGATACAAGGACTCTAAAAGTAAACATTCAAGCTTGGTCCTTGTCGGCAGCGTTGGCAGCAGCTGGGTCCGCGGAGTCGGTAACAGAAGGATCCACAGGGTTGGCTTCGGGAGGATTGGCTATCGGGGCATCCGCACTTGGAAGTTCAGAAGCGTCTTCGACAATCACGGGGGTACTCCCCCCATCACTCTCCTCGGAAAGAGCAAAATACTTCTTCGCAAAGGGAGCGAGGGAAGGAGACTTGTCGAAATTGATAGCGTCCCCGTACTCCAGGTGGAGCTCCTCAACCGCGTTGAAGAGAGTGTTCTCCACCTCCGCGCCAAAGAACTTCATGGCATCGGCTTGAAAGTCCTCGGACCTCCGATAGTCCTCCCGACCCTTCACCTCCGCCTCAGCCAGCTGCGCAGGAAATCCCGCGATTTGCTCCTCTAGAGCCTTCTTCTCGAGGACCAGTTTGTCCTCGGCAGCCTTCTTCTCCTGGGTCAGCCTGTCCACAGCTGCCTCCCGCTCCTTCCGCTCTTACCTCAAGAGCCCCTCGAAGTCCCCGATCTGCTGCTGGAGGTCCCGAACCTTCTGATTGAGGACAGCCTGTTCCTTGACAAGCTTTCCCCGCGAAGACTGGGAGGCCTTGAGATCCTCCTGAAGCTGCTCACGGATCCCTCGGTCCCGCTCCCGGGACTCATCGTAGGCAATGACATACCCGATGAGGCGGTTGTAGTCCCCGAGCTCCTGCAATAAAAAGGAAAAGTGTTAATGGACAAGCGACCCGATTTATCATCAAAAAGAAAGAAGCGAAGTCTTACCTCTATACGGCGCACGGCCATATCCCTGACATCCCGCTGCATGTGCGTCCGATTGAGGCAAATCGGATGCCACATAGTAGGCAGGATCGAGCCTGCCAGCAGATGCAGGGCCAGCTCCCGATCCTGCTCCCCTTGTGTGAGCGGGACTCCTTGAAGCGTCTGGATAGGAGTCCAGGGGGCATTCTCTTGTGAAGAATCAAAGGGCCTGTAGAAGTTCCCATCAAGAGCAAGAGGAGAAAGAGGACGATGAGTGGAAGGGCATGCCTCCGTCTCGGCCCGAACAGGGGAAGGAGTGAACTCATGGATAGGCGATGGCTGCCGCTGCTGCGGAGAAGATGAAGGAGGCGGCCCCTGAGGGGTTGGTTTCAAGGGGGATTGCCCCGTCTTCCGACGCTAACGGAGGGAGCCACCCTCGTCAGTCTCCTCGGAGGAGTCCAAGGTTTCCACCTGACGAAATTGTTCGCCAGCCGGAGCCTTCTCTCCAGCTGAGGAAGGCACCCCCGCTGAAGACGGTGTGTCCGCGGAAGCTGCGGCACCTGATGGAGCTCCCGAGCGACCTGCACCTGGAGGATGAGAAGCTTCAGAAAGGTAGTTAGGAAGTTCATCGGGATTCTTACACCAAATGATACGTCGGGAGACGTATTGATCCTTCCCACGATAATGATAGTAACCCGTCTTCAAGACTCGAGGAGTTTCGCCTCGAAGGATTCGTTTGACGTCAGCGATGCGGGCTTCCTTGGTCGAGGAAATCAAATCCTTCGGGACCATCCTCTTGTATGATTTAATAGCAAGTCGGATTTTTTTACCTTCTTCAGCATTCTGGACATCAAAGAGCTGGTCCAGATCCACCCGCTTCCGCTTGGGTTGCTCCGCTGAAGGAGACCCCGACCGAGCAGCAGCCTTCTTGGCAGACTTCCTCTTCCGCGAGGGGCGGACAGCATCAGTCTCCCCCTGCTTAAGGAATAGATCGGTCAGCACAGATACCTTCTTGGCTGCAAATAGTAAACAAAGAAGAGTTAGAAGTTTACCCAAGGGACCATATTAGAAGGGCCGTCGAAGAGCTGCCCCCAGAGACAATATCGAGGAGTCGGATCCCGGCGTGCACCAGGTCCCGCTGGCGTTGAGGGGAGTATAAGACTCCCCCCATCGATAAAGCTGTATAAGTTGAAGAGTTTCGAAATCCTCGTCGGCGTAAGTATGGAAAGCAGGCGGAGGGTCTGGTGCCACCTCCCACCGAGGCCAGGGAATCGAAGAGTGTCGGATAAAGAAGTAGCTCTTCTTCCAGCTACTGTTGTCGGACCCTGTATCAACCAAGAGTCCCCGACCCTTGACAACCTTCCAGGTGTCATTGGTCCAACCACATCGGGCAAGCTGCTGCTTACTCCACTTAGGCATCCGAGGGTAGAAGGCGCAAACCCCCGCCTCATTGCACTTCATCCCATAAAAGGTTCTGAAGAGCTGGAGGCTGTAGACCCACTTCTGTCGGAAGCAGAGGACTTGAAAGGCGTTCCAGAGACGGATGGCATGGGGAGAAAAGGTGGTGGGATGTGTCTTGTAATGCTGGCACATCTCGACCAGATTACCGCAAAAGGGGAATCTGATCCCCGCTGATACTTGTCCCGTAGAGACAAATACCTCCCCTTTCTGGGGACGAGTAACCTCAGGGTTACTCGAGGGGCGAGGCCAAGGATACGGGAAACGAGGTTCCCAGGTGATGGTGATACAACCCTCTCGGAGGGCTGCATCATAAGCAGTATTGGAGATCTCATTTGGAGCATAATCAAAATTAAAGGGTTTTCTCCCCTCAGAGCTGGAACCGCTGTCTGAAAAGAAACCATGGCAAGAAAAATACAGTGGGACTCTTGGAAAGCTATAAAAAAGGAAAAGACGAACAAGCAACAAAGGGGAATCCCTTACCAGACATGATGAAGTAGAGGTTGAAGGAGATGAACGAAACGTCGCCGGAAAGATGATTGGAGAAACTCCAAAGACCTTCGAAATCACTGAGCTTGGAATCGCAGAGGAGTCGCAGAGAAATCGCAGAGGAATCGCAGAGAGCTCTTGAGAATTCGAAGACGGTAAAAGTTAAATTATGACCATGGCTAGGGTTTTATAGTCGAAGAAGACGGTTGAAAGGACACTTCGATCCGAGTCATCGAAGTCGAAGAGTCTTAATCTGGACCGTTGAGATGAAACGTGCAGAAGGACAACGGACGTAATGATGAAACGGCCTGAAAAGCACTTTTCAGAAAAGGACAGGCGCGAAAAATCAGGCACGTGGGCTGAAAACGTCACTCCATTATCTACTGCATTTAATGCACTGGGGAACCGAGGAGACCCCTAGGATTTAACAGTTATCTACAAAACATTGAGGAAACGTGAAGGAGAAGACTGATAATTAAGTAATTAAACCAAGGGAAAGATCCCCGACCCCAGCATCGGGAGTTGGAAGACACGACGAACTAAAAGTCCCTCATGTCTTGGGGGCAAATGATGGGTTCGATTACAGCCGTCAGGCCCTTTTACGGGGAGGAAACGGCAAACAGGCCCACCAGGCCCAAAGTGAAGGTCAAGATGATCTAGGAGAAGGGTCCCGACGAAGGGAGTCCCGACAAGGTAAGGTCCCGACAGAGTCGGTCCCGACAGTGGAGCTGGAAGCTCCCGATGAGAAGCCTTTAAGTAGGCCCCGATGATGAATCCCTGAGAATGATTGGCCCTGTCACGATGACGAGGGGCCCCGAGCGGTGACACAACGAGACAACTCTGGAGTCCCCGACAGAAGTCGGGACTCGTTATCAGAGGATAAGGCCAAGATACGCGGGGCGTGGCCGAGATACGCGGAACGTGGTTAAGATACACGGAGCGTGGCCGAGATACGCGGGGCGTGGCCGAGATACACGAGATCAGGGCCTAGATAGGCGGGATCACGTCCGAGATATGCGGGATACGGGCTAACCACCCCCAACGGTTCATCAGGTACCTGAGGCATCTCTTCGCCTATAAAAGGGCAAGAGGTCACCTCAGATGACTTACGTTGAATTCAATATACTTTGAGATTACTTGCTTGCCAGTCATACGAGATACTCATTTAAGCATCGGAGAGGGATTCTGGGTCACCGCCCGGTCTATCCCCTCTTGCAGGATTGCGTGGAGCAAAGGAGCTAGGATTGCCGTCAAAGTCCGTACCGGAGTTCCACCGTGATCCAACACTTCCAATTTAAAAAAGAAAATTAGTTAAAAGTATTAAAAATTTATAAACTAATAACCTAATATAGCAGGTTAAAAAGAGAAAATATAATTTTTTTTCTTAATTTTTTTTCTTTTTAATTTTGTTATAAAAAAAACCAAAATTTTATAATAAAAAAAAACATTCTGAACAAGACTGCCGAGAAGAATTTTTTTTGTCAAAACTAACTTTTCTTAATTTTGTTTTTAAAAAGCATTTAAATTTTATTAATAAAAAAACATATCATTCGTTTGTTAAAACCAAAAAGATTGTTGATACTTTTTTTTTGTTATCAAAACCACTTTTTTTTGTTGTATTTGAACAAGTGGTCAGACCGCACTCGGACCGATTCGACAGGATGAACCAGAAATCGAATCCCTCACGGGTTTAGGTTTCGGTTCGAATCTAATAACATGGGACTATATACAAAGATATTGTTACTTTTCATAAAAATTTAGCTCATACTTTTCATAGCAATATATATATAAATAAAGAGAATGCATTTACGGAAGAAAAAAAACATTTACTTAATAACATTGTACCTAAAATGAAAAATACTAGCTGAAGCAACATACTGCTTTTATTTAATTGAAATTAACTGATAAACTCTGCCAAAAAAAAATTAACTGATAAACTTAATTAAAAATCTAACACATTAATATTAAATAAATACATTAGTGGACATAGACAAAACACATTAAGTGACGACTGGAGAATTAAACAAATGGAAAATTAACCTACTCCATGATTGGAAGTTTGTTACCCCTTTCTACTGTTCCAAATCAAGCGGCACTTAACGATTGGTATGTAAAATATTTTAAATTTTAAATCGTGATGTTGTACAATATATTATTATCACATTTATATTAAAAATTTCAATTGTGCATAAATAGGCCTAGTTGTAGCTAGCTAGCGCGCAAGCTTTTTCCCTGACGGGGAAAGGGGCTGCTAGTTGTAGGTTAATTGCGGTCTCTATGTTATACACTTCATGCAACACCTAGAAGAGATTCCTAATATAACACCATCTACAGTAAGTACTATGTACAGTAACTACAAAATATGTAATTCATTATAAATGTATTAACGAAAATATTTTATATTTTTTAGGTGTTAACATCCAAGCACCGTTTGCTTCTGATGGCATCCCTGATTCTCTGGAGTCAAAATGAAAAACCTGATAAAGTTATGAAAGCAGCATGTGACATGTTAATTTAAATTATTTTAGTACAAACATGACATTGATATACTGTTTCGTATAAAAATATTTATTTCGTTCTAAGTGTATTTGTTTTGGCGCATATTTGTTATATGAATTACCTACAGTTAAAATTTGTTTTATTAGTTTTTGTTGGTAAAGAGACAACAAATAAACCTAAATTGATTTATTTGTTACTCGCAATATAAAACGAAACTCAAAATTTTAAAATTAAAATTGCACAAGCGGAGGACATGTTATTTTTCTTAAATATATAAAAATGTAATTCAAGTAGTACTATATTTGTTTTTAAAATTATTTATGATATACAATGATAACAGATCAAAAATAAATTTAATTCATCAACAACAAAATATTTCAAGTATTATTGTAAAAATGTGTATTTAATACTATATTTAGTTGGCAAAAAAAATACTATATTTATTTGTGTTTAAGTTTATATATATATATATATATATATATATATATATATATATATATAAGAGTACTAAAATTATTTAGCATAAAAAATTCTAATAGTATAAATTTATTATTTTTTGGGTAATTTTTTTTATTGTTAATGATTTAAATAATATTTATATAAAAGTAAATAATAAAATATTAATATATATACTTGAGTAACCTGCAACTTGTTAGATAGGTAATTTGTTTTTTTTTATTTATATTTAATAGTTTAAGACAATTATAACCATTTTAAAACATTACTATTTTAAGAAAGCGGGACAATTTCGCCGCGGCACCAAAGTGGCTCCTTTCTATTTTGGGTGAAAAACGAGAACGTCTGTGTTGTGAGTAAGAGGGTGAAGATGATGTGAAGAAAGTGGGATGTGCGTGGTTTAGTTTTTAGTGTAGGGGCATTATTGTCTTTCTCCTTCTACTGATAATTAAATAAAGAAAAAGAAAAAGGCACGTGATCAGCAAGTGCTCAGTTGGTGCTATTTTTGAAATTTTTAAAATTATTCACCCACGTGAACATCATGTGACCAGATTTTGTTCAACTTAACCCCAAAATTTAACAGGGACGCCAAATAGCAACACATGAAAATTGGGATATCAATTTCAACCTCAGTCACCAAACTGACAGATCAGCCAAAATTGGAACAGTTTTTAGGTTATATTCCCTTAAAAAAACATAGGTACCTAAAACGGATATCGGACAAATATATGGTAACAAAGTACCTTTAAACCATTAATCAATTGTAATTCAAATTTGCAAACACTTAAATAAAAGGGTTAAGAACCTATGAAAGGTCTGAACTATCACCCATGTTAACGGGAGAGGTCTGAAATTTAAACAGTTAATAACGGATGTCTGAAATTTCAGTTTTGTTGATAACAGCGGTCTCCGTTAGTTTTTTCCGTTAAAACTAACGAAAGTTGGTCACATGCTTGGCATGTGACCGGAAATAAAATAAATTTCCAAAAATGCCTTTCTATCAAGTGTGCCCCTCACATGCTTGGAGTGAAAAGACCAAAATGCCCTTGAAGCCACCACGGTACTACGGCGACCACCAATCGTACTCCGGCGACCACCACCGTACTCCGACGACCACCACCAAGGCTCCGATTGGGCCCAAATCGGAGCCACCGACCCTGATTGGGCTCCGATCGGAGCTTTTTGGCTGAGGTGGTGGCCGGAGTCGGGTCGCCGGAGCCGAGGTGGTGGTCGCGGAGTCGAGGTGGTGGTCGCCGGAGTCAGGTGGTGGTGGCCGGAGTCGGGTGGTGGTGGCCGGAGTCAGGTGGCGGTGGCCGGAGTTGGGTGGTTTAATTTGACTTTAGGGGTAAAATTGTCATTTCACATTTCCTAAAATAAGATATTAAATAAAACAAAATATTAAATGGGCAAAAATGTCATTTCACACAATTCTGTTAAATTTAACCCTAAAAATGGACGGAAAACCTCACCCCCAAAAGGTACCTCTTGAACATTTTTTATTTTATTTTATTATATTATATTATATATATATATATATATATATATATATATATATATACGTGTTATATTTAGTTCCCCTATTTTTATAAAATGGTGATTTAGTATTTTTATCTTTGAGGCCCATCTATTTATCTTTACTATTTATTACTAAAAAAACCATTTAATTACATTTTGTTATTTTTAGTTTTTTCGGTCGCTTAATTGGTAGGTCACCATAGTTATTATTAATTTCTCCATCAAATATATATCAATTAGAGTCAACATGCATTTAATAGGTGCAAATGTCAGGTAGATGCATTTTTCCATTCACTATATCACTGATTTGAGGATGTTCCGCTTGTTAACATTTTTGTATCAAATAAATTAGTCACTTGCTAACTCAAATAACATATCAAATATGGATCAAACGTGGTTCTTGAAATTTGACTTTACATATAACATGTTACTCAATGTTTAATACTTATTGACTCGAACTATCGATTTAGTTATTGCGTTTGTAAATTCAATCATATTAGGTATCTCTTAATTAGTAGTTGAATAAATAGTTAAGTTGAATTCAAGTATAAACTTTAGAAATTAGTGTTTTAAAAAATTGATGATTTAGTCCCTACAATATTTGAGTATTACTAAAAATTTCATTAGATAAATTGCATTAACTTTTTTTGTTAAGATCGCTTAACTGACATGTTACATAATTATCATTAACTTATTAATACAATAATCCCTATAAATTTGAGCTACCCATAAAGCATGACATGTACTCAACTCGTGTAAACTTCGAGTTCATGTTGAGATTTTTTTGTATCACATAGATCAGTCACTTGTCAAATCATATCAATTGTCAAAATATGGGTCAACCACGGTTCTTGAATTTTGACATTTTACGGATAACCTGGTACTCATCGTCCAACATTTAGGTTCTTGAATGATTAATTTAGTTCTTCTGTCTGTCAATTAAATCAAATTTGTACAACCTAATTAGTAATTAAATAAGTAATTGACATAAAATCAAGTATAAACTTTAGATTTTAATGAATTGAAATTTCCAGCATTAAATCAATTTTTGTTGGTATTATGATATAAAATTGCATGAAAAGTGTATAGTTACGTTTGTATAGGTCAAACTTCTCCACTGAAGACTCTAAGTGGTTAATTGCGGGCTTACATTCTTCACTCCTCAAGTTAAAAAATTAGATACAACTCTGTCGTTAATAACTCACGTCATGCTCAATCGAACTCATTATTAGTTATAACAGTAAATTAGTATCGTAATTTAAAACAATAGTTAATTATTGACTTAATTATATTCTTCTATTTTTCCCGTTTTGAATTACTGTATCGCACTTTTCGATCACAGAATCATTTCTCGCAACCCCTAAACTTGGCCATGTATTAATTACATATTATCAAATTAGAAAACTGAAGATAAATTATGTTTTGAAACTTAAACGATTTATGCGCGTGCAACGCACGCGTTAATAACTAGTAACCTTAAATGTGGATGTGATCCAACGGAGTCTCACAAGAAAAAAGTAGTCAAATGTGTTAATAAGAAAGAAAGTAGGCATAATTTAATAACCTTTAATTTCCGAGGACAAAACCCTCGGCCTTGATTAGCGCAGCTACTAAGGAACATTATTAACTACATGATAAGATGAATCACCCACCAAACATCCCAACAGTCCAAATCCAGAAATAGAAGCAACAAGAAAATTAATTTAATTTTTATGAGTAAATAATGAAATCTAACAATCAGGAAGGAGGAAACCATCATGTATGCCTTTCTCCAGTCAGTTAGTTCAGTGGTCTTGCCTTTCAGAGAGAGAGGTTGTTTGTAGGTTCCACTCCACAACAAACAAGATAATCAATCAGTTGATGACTGACTCACTCACTCAAAACACTTTTTGGATCTCTTTTTTCTTCATTTTCTTTTTCCTCCTCATTCACCGAAAACCTCCGTCAATCAACATTAGATTTCACTTCACTGGAGCCTTGACTTGAATCGTAAACTTTAAAGTTTCAGCACAGCCGCCGCCATCAAGGATTGCTTTACCTATTTTTCTTTAAGAATGAATGTCTCTTGGCGCCTGCTATATAAAACACGCTTATATGTATGTGTGTTCACAAAATTCAAGTCCTATCTAAACTTCTTAGAGGTTTGCATCTCTATCAATAACTTACAGATTGCTCCTCCTAAAAGGGAGCCTCATCCCATACTTCTGCACTTCCATTAGAAGCATCCTCAACATCATCTTCCATTGATAGCCTAATGTACTCCCTATGAGCAAATCTATCCCATTCTGTCCATGTTGGATTCTCACGCTCCTAACCAAATGAACAACCCCCATCAAGCCCGCCCACATATATATATATATACATACACCTGACGAATGAGACAGAATACCAAACCTGACGAATGAGGAAGGCATCACGACTCTCAAACGCCATAAACTTATTGAGGTTGAAAAGAATATTGAAAACACTTCCTGATAGTTTAGAGCCTTTGAGATCCTGCAGTGTGATATAGCCCTCATCCTGCAATCAACAAAATACCCAGATGAACAACTATCAGCATCACCGTCTACTCGAGCGATGCACTTCCTATCAAACTTCCAAATGAATTCATTGCAATTTCCCCCCGGTTTGTTCATGTACATGTAGATGCTTCACCTTCGTATGCTTATAACATTTAGCTACTTAAAAAACGGGCGTACAATTTTAAAAACTGTGTGCTTTGGGCGTTGCAATTATGCTCACTATTCAAATGTCTAATAAGATTAATAACTACCAGCATTTCACATGTCAGATTTCACTGGAGAAAGAATAAATCACATACTGCAAAGAACAAGGCCCTACATAGGAAACAATCAAAAGAAAGGGTAAACCTCAGGGTGAATCATGTCAATCATTTGGCACAAGATATCTTCAAAGAGCACGGGTTCCTGGGCCATACATTCCATTCGATGCAACTGCTCCTCATAGAAGTATTGCAACTCATTCCGCGTCAAAATTCCATTTCCATCCAAATCTATGCACTTAAACCTGTAAAAAGCAATCTCACTAGAATTGGCAAAATATTTAATAGCACAAAGTCAATACTGAAATAAAAAAAGAAAATCACGACGAACTAGTAATTTAATAAGTCTTTACTTAAAGAAATTCACATCACGTCAATATTTAGAGTCACATTTCATATCATTGTACTCTATCGTTGAGAAGCTAACTTCAAAAGGCTCACATATTCCCATCAACATACCAGTCGTATAAATGATAACTTTCACTAATTACAGTATCCAGAGTTTACCAATATTCAAGACTAGGCTCAGAAGACTTATCCTCCTCTGCCAGTATGAAGTAGACAAAATCTTCATATCCCATCTTTCCAACAACTTTACTGGTAAATTTTCTAGGAACCTTAGACAGCAAAAGGAAAATATCAGTAGCTCCCCATTACAAAATGGAGATATGAAAAACAATAACTAAGATATGAAAACTAATTCCAGCGACAATAATCAGTCCAGAACTATAACCAGCAGTCACACCTGAGAAAAGATCCGATCAACAATTCTGTAAGTAAGACCGTGGTTTCCGTATTTGATAAGATTCTCCTTGTTTATGTAGAAATCATGATCCGTATCCAGCTCCCAGAATTTGCAGTAAATGACATAGAAGTGTTCATATGAGAAATACCTGAAACAGGAATGTTGTCAAGGTACAAGCATCATATATAACGGAGCAGCAACGTAAAAACAGAATATGTCAGTGATGACTGATGATAACGTATTTATGACTGAAATAGCCCCCTGAATGATCACTAGAGAATATTAACTAAAATTCACAGAAGCTCAGAAGTAGGGGATGTCACATTTTTTCTTTCTATAAGCAATTATAATATAAATAAATAAATTAATAAAAAGAAGGGTGTGGAAGAAGACTTTCAACAAGATCAATCATCTAGTCTAATATCATCCAAGCACACTTAACACTGTTTTCTAATGGGATTCAGTATGTTAGGAGGGAGAGGGGTGGCATCTCCGATGGGTAGTTAGCATTAAAACTGTGTATTATAACTATTTACCTCAGAACTTTGTTGATATCCTCCTCTTCCTCTGCGTGCAGCATTGCATCAATCAGGTTGCCACGTCTCAATTCCTTCAGGGTAATATGTCCGTTTCGGGATCTGTTGATGTAGTAGAAGATTCTATATATGACAGTTTCAGCTGGTTCATGTCGATGAAGGTCATGTTAGATAAACCGAATACGTTACTGGAGTTATAACTAAGAAGTTTTGCTAAATCTAACCATATCACTAATATTAATCCTAATATTAATATATTCTAATATAATTATATCCATAACAGTGGCCTATTAGCAATTTCATCTAGCAGCCGAAGCACTTCTCCTTTTATTTTTTTTGAGACACTACCAATTGACAACCCCAAAAGAAAATAAGTACTATCAATCACAGTCAACATTTATAAACCATCCCCCGAAGAATTTAATACAATCTCAGAATACGGTGGAATTTTTTTACATATAATATTAGAAGTACGTGTACTCTCAAGAGAAGTCCCATCTAAACAGCAAAAGCTTCTTTTAGAATGAAGATTTAAACCCATATAATGGTTAGGAACATACCATATCTTTCCTGGAACTCAGGTGTGTTCTGCAAGAATTCTAGTCCAGGATGAGTGGCCAAAAGCTCTAGGAGCACAGGCTTGAAGTCTTCCTGTTAAATAGTAGGAAAGCACAATCATATACAGAACTTCTGCAATCTTGTCTCGATAAGTCAGGAAAAGACTAAGTTTCCATAGACGACAAAAACTTAAATAGAAGATGTTGACCAATGCCTGAAGTATAAATAAATTAAGCTCCGAGATTTCTTGCAAAATTTTTGACATATTAAGAGCATGGGAGCGGATTACCCAAAAAATCCCTGGGAACAATGAAAAAAAAAAAAGATATCTCGGTAACGAAAACTATAAGGGGCTGTATTGGCGAGATCCTACGGTGAACAGCTGCCCAAAAGAAAGACCGCCTGGAAGTCCGAGGACCTTTAATACCGTACCCTATCCCCGAACCAGCAGCCAATTTGTAAAGAAAGCATTTTCAAGGAACTGATACATTTCCTCCAAGTATATCTTTGGATACCAGACAAATATAAGGACAGTATATCGCCCCAGGCAGAATATTACAAGGGCAATGAAAGGATCTTGGCAGAGAAGCCATCCTTAACTTTCAACCAACCTAAGATCTTCAATCAGAGAAGTGCAGCACTACATATAACTGAAACCAACCATTTCTTTATGCTCTCATTTCAATCATCAAAGAGTGATCCCCTAATCCTGCCTATCCTTGCCACCAATGCTAAACCTTACCTTGCTTCTTGTGGTTAGCAATAGCAAGCTTAATTATATACTTACAGCCATCATCACCTTTGATGATGTTAAACTGCTAAAGCACTTCTATCCTCCTGAGGGAAAATCGTACATCTGACACTAAAAAACTTGGAAAACCTTGATTCAGAAGTTGAATCTAAGAGGAAACGGTTACACACTAAAAGAAGGAGATAGAAGAGCGAAAATTATGATAAGACTGTAGTCAAGCAGCGCTTTCTTGATATATATATATAAATATAATAGAGTAAACAGACATGAAAAAGAAACAAAATGTTTTACTGTTGAAGAATTTTTATGAAGAAGGAACAGAATGAAGGAGGTAAGAAATCAAACCTGAGTAAGGTACTTATTATCTTGCTGCTTTAGGATTCTATAGACTTTGGTTGCTGTATCCACTGTTAACATGTTGCCACTGCCCCAGTAATCAGCAAATGCGTCCCTATTGTGTAATTAGGTAAAGTAATAACCAAACCTTATCAACAAGAGAAAGTAACAACCAAAATTTGACTATCTCAGAGCTAACAGAAGATGAAAGACACGAATTTTATTTTATTTTGAAAGTTAAAGGTTAATGAGTCATTAATACAATCCAAAAGAGGGCGCTACTGATTTAAAAAAGAGGCGGCCAAGACCGACTAAGATATCTATTTTGAGCATGACACATGTTCAAACTCAAAATTATTATCATGAGCACACTTAATAAAGCTCAAAATTATGATCATGAGCACAGTTCTCATCCTTTATCCTTCGCCTCATGATCACGAAGGCTGAAGCAAAAGTTGTTTACATTTGCATAACACTAGGGCAAAGTAAAATAATATATCCATGGGAATAGCATAACAAGGATTCAATTTGAGTAGTAACGAAATCCAGGTATACAAAGAGGCTACGAGCTGTCTAAGATCTATCTATGTTACATCTAATGAGTTAATAGGCTGTATAGTATACATACACATATACATACATATTAAGAAAAGTACACACCTTGTAATGAAACCGGTGCCATTGACATCTATCTTTTTGAATAGAGATGTTGAGAAAAAGGATGGCAGCTTGCAAATTTCTCTAGTAACTAATTTAAAATCTGGTGGGACAAGGAAACAGCAGGAGACTGGTTAAGGACACGTCACAGTTTTTTACTTACAGGACATATTATGATCATATAAATGTTCCATACCATCTATCTGCAGCCCTTCTGAATGATCACAGAAAATCTGGTCAATACTAGACAAAAATTGATCTTTCAGTTCTTTAGGTGGTGGCTGACCATTTTGGAAATAGAACTGAAACAATTAAAAAAAGAGAGAGAGAACTTGATTATAAGTAGAGAGTAATAATAAATCTTGAACAAATCCAAGCAATAAAGACATCTCTTTCTCTCTTACCTGAGGTATTATTTCCTTAGCTGGCTCACTGACCACTTTTAAAGGAGAACCCAAATTTGACAGAGTGCTTCTCTGTCTCATTACACGAGGAGATCCAGAAATATTTCTTGGAGAAAGTGGAGGTACACTGCCAGCGAGAAACATGGATGGTAAGGAATTCCCTGCAGCAGTCGATCTGGGAGAGCCTCCTGGGACATTGAGAGACAGACCAGCCTTTGCATCATTGACCAAGGATCTTACCTACAGTCAAAGCAACAAGAAAAGGAAACCACTGAAGTTAATGTGTGAGCCTTTGAGAAAATGGAACAGTTACGTTTTCTTTACGAAAACAAAATAGCCACGAATATGACGAGGTTTGGAATAACACTAAATAGAGCGTTCACAATCTTCTGAATGCAGCAGGAGGAACATATGCAGCAGTAGGAACATAGAAAGTTATATACTTAACTAAAGTATGGTTCTTTTAATCAGGGTTTTCAAGCATTAACATATCAGAAATCAAATCTTCAGGACAGTAGTGATTTCATTGGCTACTGCAGATGAGAAGAGGATGTTCCGTGCTTTATGAACACAAGATGATTTTGAATGCAGACAAGCCTAATTATGTTGAAATATTTACATTTAACTCAGACAAAGGAAAAACACTCCCTAATCTCCATAGATGATAACCCCATTGAACGTTCCCTAACTGAATCAGCAGTATACGTAGAAACTACATATACGGTCCGTGCAGAATAAATGACATGTACTAAATGTGCATTAAAATTTTGTAGCTTGAGGTGACAGAATACCAGTCGATCGGTGCAAGGAAGCGAGAGCCACTGTTCGAAGATCTTGTCAACAAAATCAGCGTTAGATTTCAAAGCAAAAGGAGAGACCTCATTGAGCTGCAACAAGTCAGTCTCCACATACATCATATCGCCAACAACACAGTCTGCCATGTTATTCTTCGGATCCTACCTTAACTCTATACACCGAGACAACGTAGCAAGGCACGTAAAAGGATAACAACTCTCAGATTCGATTTTGAAGCTCGAAATTTAATTCCATATGCGCCAGCAAAAATCTGAAAATACAGCATGAGAAAATGCTAATGGATGAAACCTCTTTGCAGCTCGCGGAGCTGCAGTAACCCTAGATCTTCATCAAATTGGATCGTAAAGAGCTTCGAAGAAGCAGATGATTAGGCGGAGAGAGAGGGAGAGGGAACGCAAGAGCTTCTTGGGATCGATGGAGATGCAGAGTGAGAGAGAAGTGTATTTTTGTTTTTTGGACGAAGACTGGGAAAAAAATAAAACAAGGACATCGCAGGAATTAATTTCTTCATGAGAAAGTTGGCTTTCGCACCCTCAACTTATACCTTTGAGCTTATTCCGCCCAAACCTTATTAGAAGAATGACTTTTTAATTTCCTGCTTGGGATCTTTCTATCATGTTTCAAGAGAACCATGTTTTTTGGGACCTTTCTACAATGATTTTGGAGCACCATGCTTTTGCCACTAATTTTTTTATTTTTCTATTGCCCTAAAAGTGAACCCCATAGGGAAATTGATATTATTAATAGTATGATACACATCTTAGGTGTAGTTAAAAAAATTTATACTTTTTCATACTTTTAAAGTTTTAGTTATGTTACAATTAAGTCCACCATAGTATTAAAAAAACCAAAAGCATGGTGCTCCCAAAGCATAGTAGAAAAATCCTGTTTTTTGTACTCTTTTTGTATTTTTTTATTTCCCTAAAGGTGTATGATGGGTATACGTCCGATTCGGGTTCATTTTATAATTATCCGGACCTCGCTTACACGTCAAACCCACTAAACGGTCCCAAAATAATTACCCGCAAGTCTAAAACGGTCCGGGGTACGTGCGCGCGTACCCTGAGTATAGGACTTGTCCGGATTTTCAAGACAATCCGGAGGTCGGGATTGTCTAACAGTCCCGACCTCCGGATTACGCCTAAAAGTGCCCGCGCCTACCATATACGCGCGTACGGCACATGTCGGACTCTCTGACGTCAACTCCTTTCTCGTCCATGTCTGGTTCACTTTTTCATATCTAAACCGACGTTGGACCGTTCAAAACCCGGTTTGATCTCAAGGTTTCCCATAAATAGGGGCCTTGATCATTCATTTCACAAAAAAGTTAACGCCGAAGCTCTGACCTCTCTCTAAACTTTCTCTCTCTAGAATCCTAATTTAAGCTTCGGAGAGGGTTCATCGCACTCCACCACCCCCCCCCCCTCTGCGTGGTGTGTGATATTGCCCCTCTTGTAGGTATTCGAAGATGCACGTATCCCGGCACGTGCGAAGTCCCGCTACCTTGACGACCTGAAGCGCATATATCAAGACCCGGCTCTCCCTCGAGCGAAGGATCCAACATTTTGGCACCCACCGGCAAGGCACGAACACAAGTAGTCATACACTACCGACAACAATGACGAGCAACCCTCCGCCTCCCGATAACCCAGATATGGCAAGAGAAGAAGGTCTAAGATGATCAAAAAGGAAGGCTACTGCGGAAGCATCCAAGCAAGCACCACCAAGAAGGAGTCAGGCAGGTCCCTCCTACATCCCCGAGGTCGTATCCACAGCCTCTTTTGTGCCGTCTCTAAACGCACAACAGGAGCGTACCGCCCAAATCAATGAGCCACCACCAGGGTTCGAACGCAGAGCCCACACAGAAGAGGAACAACCTCAGGGTAGAGGCACCCAAGGTGCCCAGACAGACCCTACATTAACGCCTGCAATGACGGCAACAATCGAAGAGCTCCTGGCCTTTAGAGAAAACCTAAGGAATCAAGGCTATGCACCTCCACCACCGCCACCACCTCCTCCGCCACCACCTGCTCAAGCATATCCTGCACCGGGGACAATATTTCACGACACTCCCCGAGGAGAAGCCCCAATGCCATAAGGAAGACAGCCTCCAGCTGCCAACCCACTTTACTATTATGCAGAGCCACAAGGATCTCACTCCAATGCAACTTACTATGAAAGGCCACACCCAGCCGAATCATGGCAACCAAGTCTTAGGAACGAGCAACCAGGCAGAGAGGATTCGCAATACCAACAGAGTTGGGGCATGACAACACCAGAAACCCAAACAACATTTGGAGGACCAGCTGTCGGCGGCCAGGGTTCACACTCAAGGAATGTCTATGCTTCCCAGGCAGAGACACATCCAAAGTACGACAAACGACCAAGGGGGGAGCAGGAAGATCTGGTCATCATGTTTTCTAAAGAATACATGAGACATATTGTATACCCCCACGACGACGCACTCGTCATAACCATGCATATCGTGGAGTACGACGTCAAACGAATTCTCGTTGATGGAGGAAGCTCTGCAAACATCCTAACTATCAAGGTGATAGAACAGATTGGTCGCACAAAGGCCGACTTGAGCCCTGGAACGTTCTCATTAATCAGCTTTGAGGGTGCTGCAACATACCCCCTGGGTACAATCACACTCCCGGTAACACTGGGAGAAGGCTGGACAAAGTTGAACATCAAAGTTAACTTTGTTGTGGTTGAAACTCTAGGGGCGTATAATGGGATATTGGGAAGAACAACCATAAATCCTTATGAAATAGTGTCATCTACAGCGCACCAGAAGCTGAAGTTCCCGACAAGGAATGGAGTTGGAGAAATCATGGGAGACCAAACTGGAGCACGATAGTGTTATGTGAACGCCCTAAGGCGTAAACAACAACTCTCCGTAGCCATGATAAGGCAGAATATCCCGAAGAAAGAAGAAGACATGCAGGTAGAAGAAGCACATCTTGAACAACTCTTCAAGCCTACACGGCTAACAAGTGATGAACAGGTCCTGACACCGCAGAGTGTTTGGGACATCAAGCAAGAGGAGGATGAGCCAACCTTGGAATACTATAGGCGCTTTGCGCTAAACACAGCACTTCTGGGGGCAACCAAGGAGGCAATGATTAACGCGTTCTTCATCAACTCGAACGCACGATCCTTCCTTCTACTTGGAAGAGAATACGGCTGGAGGACCACTCAGTCAATGAGTGACCTCAAGGAAAAACTCGAAAGAGCAGTCGCTTGTGAACATGAACTGGGGTGGAGCAAACCACCCACAGGCCAGGGAGAGGTACTCTTTTAGCAAAGCACAAGCAGGAGCTCACTGGACGGCCCTGAATATGCATTTACGACTCTGAACACAGAGGTCGAACAGTTGTTCGTGAGCATCCTGCAAAACAAGCTACCCCCCCCCCCCCCCCCCGGGAAACACCACATGCGTTCCTAGGAACCGACATCATGCATTGGTGCAAATTCCACAACGCCTGGGGTCACAGCACAAATTACTTTCTCACCCTGCGAGTTGAGATCGAAGAAATGATAGCACTTGGAGCTCTACAACATCGTGTGGCATGCACTCACCACACCACGTGAACAAATGAAGCGGGAGGCGACAACCACATCCCTCCCCCAACCTCGTGCGTTACGCACAGCTTTATTCATCCATTTACTTTCAAGCTTTAATTTCCTAAGTAGTTTAAACTCTTAGTAGATTATTTACATATGGGTGATCAGTTGACCCCATCTATCCTGCACTGTAAATACAAGAAGACTAATGAAGTTAACGTATTTTCGTAGGTACATTACCTCCTTACACTCCCTACTTTGGAATAACACCAAGTAGTGGACTATACACATTAAGCATGCTCCAACAACACAAGCTATTCCGCTAAACACAACAAACGGCCTTTATATGCCACAAGCATGTCAATATTCGACATCAATAACGAATACCTAATACGCTCTCTCGCACAACATCTATCATATCTACTCTAAAGTACATCCGTGAAATCTTTCTAAGGATTACTTACAAATAGCATGGCGCGACATCCCCACTCGGGGGCAACCCCATGATTACAATGTTCATACCTTGGATTTTTCAACCAAGAGGCAACCATCCCCTACGTGGCGCGACATCCTCTGTACGAGGGTAACCCACACATTTACATGGCGCGAAATCCTCTCCATGAGGGCAACCCCATGACATCTTACTGAGGAAAACGACACCCAGTATAGATTATTAAACACTTGGGTGTGATTCACCCCATAAAACATGGTGCGACATCCTCTATACGAGGGCAACCCCATGAGAACCTACTACTACCCACAAGTAGGGTTCATTATTACGTACCACCTCTCTACGTTAACACATGGCGCGAAATCCCTTCTACAATCGCTGCCACGCACAACGCAGCGAAAAACTCACCAAACATAAAAGTAGAGTCTTGTAAAATGTTATCTTGCCTGTGAACAAATAACGGAAATAAAACACTTCAACCAAGCAAGTAGTGTCTTGCCACAAACGTCGCCTTGGAATGGTCCAAGAGACGGGAAAAACTGCAAGTCGTGCAACGCGATCTTGTACAACCCCCTGGAATAACCAGGCAGTAGAACGTCCTGCAACAACGATACGGCTGGGGTACCCAAAGTACGGAAAATAAAGCACTTTAAAACAGCAAGTCGTGTCTTGCTACAACATCGCTTTGGAATGGCCCAAAAGACGGTATAAACTACATGGCGTATTACACGACCTATGTTACGTCCCTTTGAATAACAAAGTTGAGACGTATTAGCATCACAAGGCAAGTAATTGGGTTAGCCAACAGAACGCCTTATAACAACGTTACGCGGGAGGTCCCCAAATAACGGATGGAAAAACGCACCAAACTGACAAGTAGCGTCTTGTGACAACGTCGCCTTAGAGTGGACTAAGAGACGGTAAAAACTAAGGTCTCGCCACGTTGAGACAACACGTTCAAGCGGATGTTCGGGTCTTGCACATTACTACTGATAAATGCCAAGGGTCAATCTAAGGTCTTGTGCATTACTACTCATAAATGCCAAGGGCCGGGACAAGGGCCTTACGCATTACTACACATAAATTCTAAGCGTCACTCTAAAGTCTTGCGCGTTACTACCCATGAAATACGGCAAGCATACAACACATGTGTTTAACACATCCATTTCGTCATGCCTTGGTATAACCAAGAGGGCGTGCAATGCAGGAACATACGTCTCCTAACAACAACTACGGATGCTACATCCAACAAGAGGACGAGTCTCAACTCTACTCTATAGTCCACACCACATGGACAATCATGCAAACAAAGTTATGTAATATTACTACCAAACTATCATTCATTACCAAACCATCCATGACAGGATCCATACGACAATGTCAAACACAAAAGAATAAGCATAAAGGGTTCAAAGGGATACCACCCAAAAAGAAACCTCAACCCAACAAGGGAGCCAAAACTATATACAAAGACGAGATAAAACTAGCAATCAACCCGACACAACGTCAGGGACACCCGCAACAACGACACCTCCACATTCACCCGGGACAACCTAACCATGAGAAGTACCCTCCACTATACGTGCCTCACCATCATCATCGAACACTAACTCGTATTCACGAGTATCAACCTCAACACCAGCAGGGGCACTCGCCTCAACAAACGGGGTGGCATCCGCCACAACAGCAAGGGGAACGATTTCGTCCCTAAGACGTAAAGCAGCCACATGCCCAACGGCAAAAGTAGAATACTGACCCAATTGATCAAAGCTTACATCAGGGGCAACTGCATATACCTGCTCAATAAGACCCTCAATGGAGTCGTACAACATCTCATCAGCTTCTGCTCGGATATCCTCAAGATAAGACTCGGAGGCCTTATACTCCGCAACTCCTTCAGCTTTGCTCTCCTCCTGAGCCCCCTCCCTCACATTCTGCAAGGCAGCACTATGTGCTTCTCCATCCTCAATAACCTTCTTCTGAAGGGCAGCAAGTTCAGACACGAGCACAGCAACTCGAGCCTGATGGGAAGAACTCTCCGCCTTCAAGTCAGCAACCTTCGAACCCAAGAAGCAAGCTCTCTTCTTCGCGTTCTCCGTCTCATGACAAGCAATCTTGAACTTATCCTGGAGTGCCTTCTTCTCCTCCGCGAGTTCAATCACGAAGGAGGAAAGGTTCGCCATCTGAGCGGCGACCTACAAGAATAACACAAAGCTCCAAAATAAACAAGTAATGACAACACTGTGAAACATACATACAAGTTATAAAATAGTAAAGAGAAATACTCACGGGCGCAAGACTCGCCAGAGCACCCTCAGCATACGACGGCGCGTCCTCAGGCTCGCTAGGACGAACCCTCCGATCCCCAGGAGGGATAATCCGCTAAAGAACGCGTACCCCCACCTCCGGGGTAGTCAAACTGGCCTCCTTGGGGAAACAAGGTCCCCCAACAGCAAAGGGTGCCCACTCCTCACCAGCAGTAGAGTCCTTCTCAGAACAAACCAAATCAGCACGGGTTAGTGCACCAAGGGGTGGAACACCTACAAACATAAGCAAAGGATAAACAAATGATGCAAACATGACAAGTATAGCAGTGAAATAAAGTCAAGCAACATACCTGAACGGGGAGTACCCTCCTCCGACGTCCGGTCCCTCGACCGGGGGGCAGACATACCGGGAGTACGAACCGGGCCTTCAACTCCTTTCCCCTGCTAAGGGGAGTCTTCGACGCTTCTCCTCCTCCAGATTTCAAACGCTTAGGATCGCTTGAGGGCCGCACGTCAGAGTCTGGACGTTTCGCCTTAGCCCGAGGCGGAGTATCAACTGCAGCAACGCACTCGGTCACGAGCAAGATGAGAACAAAACGCGATACATAGGCAAGGAAAACAATCCCACAAAAACACAACTTACCCGCGCTTCCCTTCCCCCGTCCAGGCTTCATGCCTTGGAGCACAGTGGAAACTTCCGTATGGCCACTCCGCACGGGAGGAACAACACCCCTATAAAACCCACCTGCAAGCACGAAGTTTTTCCATGACAACAGCCTACATCACAACACAATGAAGTTATAAAGATTCACAACATACCGAAGGACCTCCCGAACAGTGTTATCAGAACCGGACCAGACCGGCGGCCCGACCGGGTTCGAACCGGTGCCTTTAACGGTCCGTTTCGAGCAAATCCGGAGGATGTAAGCGAACCCGGTTTTTTTATGAACCGGCCGGTTTTGAGCAGACCGGCAGGTCCGCCGGTTCAGACTCCATTAAAAAAAATGAACAGACTCTGCCACGACTCCGACCTCCGACGCGGCCGCTCTTGTCTCCTCCGACGCTGACCACTCATTTCTTATCTTCACTCTCCATTGTGGAAATTCCTTTTTTTAAACCAGACATTTAGAAGAAAGGAAGGGAATGCTGGGTGGAGATGAGAAAGGAAGGGCTACGGTGGGAAGGGAATGGGTTAGCGGGAAGGGCTACGGTGGGAAGGGAAGGACTCGCTGGAATGGAAGGGCTACGGTGGATGGAGAGGAAGAAGGATTTATGGAGATTGAGCGGGGGTTGTTCGGTCGGAGGCGGAGCGAGGACATGTAGACTGGAGTTCGATTGGAGGTGGCCTGGCGATGGCGGTCGCAGGAGGTGGTCTGACGGTGGCGGTCACAGGGGGTGGACTGGACGTCGCGGTCGCGGGAGGTGGATTGACCATCGCGGTCGTGGTCGCAGGAGGTGGACTAGCAGCGTGAGGATGCTTTAAAGTTCGAGTTGAAGGTTAAACAATGGAGATAGGTTGAAGGAGGGTGTGTAATGAACATGAAGCTTCTGGAATTGATAGAGGATGGGGTGGGGTTAGGTGCAGACGAGAGAGAAGGGAGAGAGAGAAAGGATGGGGACGAGAGATTGAAGGGATGGGTCTTCTTTTTTGATTGAAGGGATGGGTCTTTTTTTTATTGAAGGGATGGGTACTCAACTTAACTGCAGTATCTATGCCTTTTTATGTCAAATCCGGTCGGACCGGGTTTGAACCGGGTCCGACCGGACGAACCGTTAACCGGGCGCTTAGCCGGTTCAGTGTCCAGTCCGGTTCTAATAACACTGCTCCCGAAGGAGGTGTACAAATCCCAGCCAAGCGCAAGTTTCGCTCTGTCACACGATGCAATGCACTGTAAGTGCGCGCCTTGTGCGCCCAGTATATCACCTTCATCCCTGCTTTGTTGGACTCAGTAAACTCGCGAAAAGCTGCCATAGGATCATGCTTGGTAATGCGAACGATAGACCAGGTTGTCCCCACATCATTAGTAAAGAAATAATTCTTTTTCCAACGGCCTTTAGAACGGTCGACAACAGTAACAGAGCGAAGGGTAGTATCCCACTTCGCCTCCCCTAGTCCCAAGGTAGAAAAATCGTCCCCCTTCATCGAAGGCCAGCAGACAGAGATGGAACACAAACCAGACACATCCGAACGCTGGAGCCGGAAGAAGCAGCGGAAGAGCAGAGTCGAATAATGCCACGACCGCTATGGCATAACACTCGGAAGCAAACCCAATACCGGAGGCCGGAGGGTGCAAGATCGATAGGAGAAATCCTGTAATAGCGACAGAATCTACGCAAGTCCCGACAGTAAGGAAAGCGCAGACCCTCTCGAATCTGGGAGGTATATACGACAGACTGCTCCGCCAGAGGCACAGTAGGTGTCCCCACATCAGCATCCCTGACGACATCAAAGAGAAAGATCGCCTCTACCTAAGGGTGAGAACGATCAACATAGATATGATAGTCATCTCGGCCCAGAACATTACCAACAAATGTCTGGATAAGATCTTCCGATTCCGACTCAGGCTCCGACTCGGGGGAAGAGTATATATCCTCCACAAACTCTGGCCCAGACGACTCCGAATCCTCCGACTTAGGATCCGAATCCGAAATAGAACAATGTCTAACTAAGGGAGTTGGAATATGGGACTAACTCATATTGATAAACCCTGCGAGTCGAGAAGGTAATCCTAAGGACAGACGCACCAGCTCCTCACCCTACAACTCCTATAAGGATACAACAATAATCTATTCAACGCACTGCATATACTCATCACGACAACAACTACTACTACTACCAAACAACAAACCTCCCCCACTCGGGGGCAACATCGTACTCATAAGCCTATAAGTGTTCGACTACTACATAGCGAACATCCTCTATACGGGGGCAACTCTATGTCAGTAAGGGCCTCGTACCAACACTTGTACAGTTTACTTATGTGTATGCCCAATTGTGTATGCATATATGCACCTACATGCCCGCGTGCACCTACACGCGCCTACGCGCGACTACACACGCCGCACACTCCTACATATATTCTCACATGATTATATGTGTCTATACACGACCATGCGTGTCTAAACTCACTCATGCATGCCTATACACACCTACATGTATCTACATCCACGTGCATTGCCTAAGGTGAACATCTAAGGTAATTGATGCAAAACATGTTAATGACATTATTATCTATATGTCTATGCTATCTAACACATGTAGGATATGGACACATTCATACATACTTGGGGACATACAAAATTCAATTATGGATACATACATCACTATGCCACCAAGTATATACATACATGTCATGCCAACATATCAACAATCAAGGATGACAATCCATATGGGAAGTAACACTCCTATCCTATACATGCTAGAGCTAAAATACTTAACCATTTTCATGCTCTCTTTTCCATAGTGAATTGTGTTAGGCATTTCATCAAACACCTTGTGGGCATGAATAGTCAAGTTTCAATCAAGACAAGGATTGATCAAATTGAAGCAAGTAAAGGTGCCTACATACCTGGAAATGGTTTTAATCAACCCCTAAAATCCGAATTACCACAAAAATCGAAGTCGGAAGCCACGTGCCCGCCGCCGAAGTTCACGTCGCCAGTGACCCGCCGTATGCCGCCGCCCTCACCACCGTTCTGTCCGCCGCCGCTGGTCCCGCCGCCACGAGCTGGTCCCTCCGGTGAGTGGTGGTCGGCCGGTGGTGGTGTAATGTGGGTGGGTGAATGGCTTGGGTGCTAAGTCACTTACTCCCCAAGAAAAGGGAGCAGATAATAATGAAATGTGGAGGTAAAGTGAGGAGAAATTTTGATGCTCTCCCTTTTTATATACATATGTGGGCAATTCCCTATCACCTCCATATTTTTTCTAACTCTTTTGTATGGGTTATTGACACATACATATGCTTATACACCCACGCGTGCACATACATGCTTATACGTATACCAGTTTGCATATCCATGTCACGAGTCTATTATCATGATCCCGACATGCAAACACTTACATCCCCATTGTTATATACTTATAAATGATCATACCTACATGTTTACTATCATGATATCGTACGACACACGTCTATGCACGTGTATGCATATACTTTGGCTATAGACACGTTAATGCTCACGTCCCTGTTGTATACACAATCCTACATCATTACATATATACATATCATATACATACATTTGCTACGCTAACCATGTCGGCATCTATAGTCACCCCTATTAAACGAAGGGCGGGACACGCGACATCAAGGCCCACGCAGCGACGGACGGTAAGTCCACACCAAGGTAACACCCGAACCTAAATCGAACGTATACTCTATCGAAAATAGAGTCAAGCAAGGGTCATGCCATTACTTGACTCGGGGGCAAATGATGAGTATACGTCCGATTTGGGTTCGTTTTATAATTATTCGGACCTCGCTTACACGTCAAACCCACTAAACGGTCCCAAAATAATTACCCGCAAGTCTAAAACGGTACGGGGTACGTGCGCGCGTACACCGAGTATAGGACTTGTCCGGATTGCCTAACAATCCAGACCGAAATCCGGATTGTGTAACAATCCCGACCTCCGGATTAAGCCTAGAAGTGCCCGCGCCTACCATATACGCGCGTACGGCACGTGTCGGACTCTCCGACGTCAACTCCTTGCTCGTCAACGTCCGGTTCACTTTTTCACAACTAAACCAACGTTGGACCGTTCAAACCTGGTTTGATCTCAAGGTTTCCTATAAATAGGGGCCTTGATCATTCATTTCACAAAAAAGTTGACGCCGAAGCTCTGACCTCTCTCTAAACTTTCTCTCTCTAGAATCCTAATTTAAGCTTCGGAGAGGGTTCATCGCACTCCACCCCCCCCCCCCCCCTCTGTGTGGTGTGCGATACTGCCCCTCTTGCAGGTATCCGAAGACGCACGTATCTCAGCACGTGCGAAGTCCCGCTACCTTGACGACCAGAAGCGCATATATCCAGACCTGACTCTCCCTCGAGCGATGGATCCAACAGTGAACCCTAGAGGGAAATTGATATTATTAATAGTATGATGCAAATATTAGGTGTGGTTAAAAAATTTCATATTTTTTTCATACTTTTAAAGTTTTATATATGTTACAATTAAGTCCACCCTAGTAATAAAAAAACCAAAAACATGGTGCTCTTGGAGCATGGTAGAAAAATCCCCCGCTTGGTGTCTATGGCACGAAGAATAATTATAGCATCTTTAATACACATCTAAAATAATTCACACTCGCATTGATTCTTCTAAGAGGTAGATGTTGGTCATGAATATATTTTCTTTTTTACGACTCCAGTAGAGTTTGAACCTAAGACATTTATTTAAGGGATGAAGCGCCGAATCACTACATCATATTACATGATTAACCTTCTAAGAATGATTAGTGCACTCTCTCTCATGTTTTATTAGGATCATTGCTTTGAAGAGTGGCGAGTATGTCCTAGGCTAGTAATGTTGCGGTGAAAGCTAATAACTATGGTTTTTACACCATTAACTATTATTGTTAACCGTACTATTATAGTGTCATGCGGTGCACTTATGATGATGATTTTGTACTCATAATGGTTATAGTTATGGTATTGAGTCCATAACCATATATAACATCATCAATCATCATCTAGCAATCACATCAATTGATTCCTAAGTAAACCTAACGATCAGAGCGTCAGTGGCGGATGTAGAAAATTGATAATGAAATACAGTTTTAGAAAAAAAAAATTACCTAAAAACATTTAAAAAAAAAATAATGATTTGAAAAATTTATTAAGTCATACTATATATTAAAGGGTTAGCAATCAAATTGCTAGCTGAACTTTGACTCAATTACAAAATGATACTTGAACTTTAATTTGTTTAAATTGGCTACATGAACTTCCAATTTTTGAACAAGTTACTATCTCTGTTACAATTACGTCAACTTATACAGAAAATGAGCATGTTCCAGTCACGTGAGGTCTTTTGATGGGTACTCGGAATGAATTCGTTAAGAAATTGAAGTGATTGCAGTGAATTACTTTCAATTGGATGTTCAACTAAAAGACATTGTCAGAATTTGTAAGGTCAATTTAAATGTCCAATTGAAGGCTTTTTGATGCAATCCTTTTAGTTTACTGTCTATTCCATCTTAGGTATACATTAAAAGACTCACATAGCCGAAACATGTTATTTTGTCGAATTTGACAGTTTACTCGGAAAAAAGGGTTAAAAGGTCTTTTGGTACAACATGTTTGACCAATTTTAGCTTTTGGTGCAACAAGTTTTTTTAGGCATACTTTTGGTGCAATACGTTTGAAACTTGTACATTTTTTGTGCATCTGTTAGTCAACTGTATATGTTGACCGTTTAATAGTCACATGACTTGCACAAACTGATTCAATTTTCATCGATCTTTACGATTATTAGATTCACATCTTGCCAAATATGGATGGAAAATCAGCATGTACCCAACACATGACCTTTTATTTTGGGTTAAGAAATTAAAAGGAGCATATATTTTGTTAACATTTGGTACTCCAAATATACGATTCGTAAATAAATAATTTTATGTCCAATATCAGCGTCAAAATGGATGGAAAATGCTCACGTGACCCTCACCTATGTCACATTCGGATCAATAGAGCATTTTCCACCTATTTTAATGCTGACATTGGACGCAAAACTATTGATCAAAAATTTTATATACCTGAGATACCAAATATCAACAAGAAAAAACAGTTTTTTTTTTTTGCTCGAAAAAAAAACAAGTAAGATGACCAATAGTTAAAGACTCATTTTACAATCTTAACCGTATATTTTTATCAAAATGCACCAAAAAAATTATATTTTATAAACAACTAAATCCCTAAACTTCAAAAGAATAAAGTTGAATCATGACTCGATTAACTCAATAAGAGGGATCGACATGGCATAGTTCCGAACCGTACCAAGTAGATTGGTCTATTCTAGCGACATGTTTGGCTTGAGCTAAGGCCATAGAGAGCTCCCGACTGGATTAATACGGATCACGAGTCAATTGATTTAGCTAAGGGACTAGCCATCCGAGCCAGGCCAGGTTGCCTGATCTTGCTCGAGACCAAGCCAAGGTGAAACTGATGGTGGAACAACCGAGCCATAGTTCAATTTCTTTTTTAAAATTTATGAAGCAATTAATAAATGCAATGACAAGTGTATGACACATGTTAATTTTTCATCCACATCTGACGATTCACCGGAGGGAATAAAACTTTTTTTTTTTTGCCATGAATAAACTTTTATTATCAACTCAGTCTAAGGAGGGTAGTAATTACAATCAGCAACCAACAATGAAATTAAAGAGAACAGTGGGTTAAGAACCCAATCCACAGGGCACGTCCTCCTTTTGGCTTGGCAAGCAACCCAATTCGCACAGGGATTCGATCCTCTTTTCACAAAAGACCAAGAAATTTCTTCAAATCCAGTCGATATCCTCCTTATGTTCATGAGAACAGGGGCAAGACTCCAGTCGAAATTATCCACCTTTGCCTGAATTTGAGATATCACATTCAGCGAGTCCGATTCCACAACTATCTTCTTCCAATCATTCCGGCACGCTAGTGATAAGGCCAAATGAATAGCAGAAGCTTCAAGCCAATCCACAGAGTCACCATCACAACTAGAATACTCACCATCGATCAGCACACCAGAACCGTCCCTAGCTACAACACCCAATCCAGCATGTCCAGTCAATGGATCCAGGGCCGCATCACAATTCTACTTTATAACTCCATTTGCAGGCTTACCCAACAAACTGCATTCTTCTTGGGAGAGTCCAGCAACTTGGGAGCTTTCAAATTACAATACTCCTTAAATGCGGAATTGAACTTCATCAAGACAGCCAAGGGGCTTGGCTTAGACTTATCAAACACAACCTTGCTCCTCTCCTTCCAAATATGCCAAACCAAAAAACCCAGTTTTGCCCAAAGCAGCTCCTTTTCCTTGCTCGAAGATGCTCGTTCAATTACTTCTCTCATCCATGCTTCAATTCTACTCAAACCAACTCGATTAATAACTATGCCAAGGCCCTCCATCCAAACAGAAGCAACCCATGGACACAGCAGAATGACATGTTCAATGGTCTCTCTCTCCCTACAGAAAGGGCAACAAGGTGAGCACTTGACCCCTCCTCCCAACAAGATTGTCGTTTGTGGCAACTGAGTTTGTGGCCATCCTCTAGACAAAGTTCTTAATCTTGGGTGGAACTTGCATATTCCATACCTGGGTCCAGTCAGCCCTGCTCATCGTATAAGAGATAGAAGGCCCATGTTCTTCCCTTCTCATTTTATCAAGTTGCAGTTTAGCATACACAGATTTTGCAGTGGCCTTCCCCTTCTTCTCATGTGGCCAAATCAACCTATCTTCACCAGCCTCTTGAGGGATATGAACCTTAGTAATAGCAAGTTCCTCCTCCTCTGAGATTAACTCATGTATTGGATCAAGACACCAAAAACGGTTCTCTCCATCAATAAGATTTTTAACCCTCAAATCTGCAGCAGGGACAGTTAGCCCCCTAACCTTCAGCCTGAAATTGTCAATTCTTGGTATCCAAGGGTCCTTCCATACACGAACTTTCTCCCATTGCCAATCTGTCACAGACCACCATCTCACATCCCTACCAGCTAAGAGACTAGTCCATGCCCATGAAGGCCTAGAACCCTTGGTAGCATTAAGAAAATCAGAATCAGGGAAGTATATTACTTTAAGAATGCGTGCCCAATGAGAGTTAGGCTCATGCAGTAACCTCCAAGCTGTTTTAGCAAGCAGAGAAATATTGAACAACTGAAGATCCTTAAACCCCATTCCACCAAAACCCTTTGGTTCAGTCATTTTCTGCCAGCTTTTCCAGTGAATTCTCCTCTCATTCACCTTCTGACCCCACCAGAAATTAGCAACCAAAGAGTTAATACCTTGGCACCAATTTTTTGAAAGAAGAAAAACATTCATGGTGTACGTAGGAATAGCCATGGCTACTGATTTGACCAAAACCTCCTTCCCAGCATGGCTCAGCCATTTACCCTTCCAACCTTCAAGCTTCCCAGCAATTCTGTCACACAAGAAACCAAGGGCCTCCTTTTTAGATTTCCCCAAATTGTAGGAAGGCCTAAATACTTGCCTAGATTTTTAACCCCTTGCATCCCCAGAGTGCTTTGAACGGCATTAGAGGTTTTCTCCCTGCAATTCCCAGAGAAGAAAATGCTAGATTTGCTTAAATTAACCTCTTGCCCTGAAGCCAAGCAATAGATATTCAGAGCCTCCTTCAAAACTTCCACATTGCATAACTTGGCCCCCACAAAGAAGACAGAGTCATCAGCAAATAATAGATGAGAGAGAACTGGACATCGTCTCGGCAACTTGATTCCTTGTAATTGTCCATTATGAACTCTGTTGTCCACCAGTTTGGACAGCACATTAGCAACCAAGATAAAGAGGAATGGAGACATGGGATCCCGTTGTCGTATACCTCTTGAAGGCCTGAATAACTCAGTTCTCTTTCATTAACTAACACTCTGTATGAGACAGTGCACACACACTTTCTTATCCAACCAATCCATTGCTCACAAAAAATCATCTTCTTAAGGACAGCAAAGAGGAAATCCCACTCCACTCTGTCATATGCTTTGTTCATGTCCATCTTGATAGCACATTCCTCATTTCTACCCTTCTTCTTGAGCCTCAAATAGTGAAAGGCCTCATGAGCAATAACAATGTTATCATAGATAAGTCTTCCTGCTATGAAAGCACTCTGATGCGAGGAAATAAAACCACCCAACAAGATCTTTGATAAAATCTTATAAGAAAAGTTACAAAGACTGTTGGGCCTATATTGAGAGAAGGAATCAGGCTGATTGACTTTAGGCACCAGAGTAATATCAGTAGCATTAAGAATGGAGGGAAACTGGCTTGTTTAAAAAAAAGACTTGATTGCCCTGGTAACTGATCCTCCCACAACCGACCAGTATTTCTGGAAAAAGACCCCTGAGAAGCCGTCCGGCCCTGAAGCCTTAAGAGCGCCAAGTGAAAACGCAGCATTCTTAACTTCATCATCCAGAACATGGCCACAAAGAGTCATGTTCATATCCTCAGTCACCACCATGTCCACACAGCTTAGGGCCTCACTCCAGTCTCTTTGTTCCACAGAGCTAAAAATCTCCTTAAAATGACTATTTGCAGCCTCCATGATCCTCCTTCTCAAGATATTCCCCATCTTATCCAAGAATTCTAGTAATTCTATTCCTAGACCTTCTTTGAACCGTAGACATGTGGAAGAAAGTAGTGTTTTTATCCCCAAGGTTCAACCAATTCCAAGAAAATATCAAAGTCTTCTTCCTCACAATCTTGAGCCACCCCTAAATCTTCCTTAATCTCAAGAATCCTCTTTCTACAATTTATATCACTTTCCCTGCTCCATTTAATTAAGGCCCTTTTACAGTAATCCATCTTTATATTCTAAACACGAAGGTCACCCACCCTCTCATTGTCCTCCCAAAAACTTTGAATGATCTCCATACACTCTGAGGATGTTGTCCACTTATTCTCAAACCTCAACAACCTCAGGCCTTTCCCATCCTTCTTACAAGTGTTGACAAGGATAGGAACATGATCAGAACCCACCGCAGGCAAGTGAGTAAACTGAGTATTAGGGTAGTTGCTCATCCAAGAAGAGTTAATAAGTCCCCTGTCCAACCGCTCCCTAATGCGAACACCAGTATCTATGTTATTACACCAAGTATATTTCAACCCCTTAAACCCAATGTCAATCATTTGGATATCCAAAATCAGCTTTTGGAAGGCCTCCACCCTCTTTGTATTTTTGAACTTGCCACCACATTTCTCAGAGATAGAAGCAATATCATTCCAATCTCCAATCCACATCCAGGGCCCCCTTCTATTCAAGGCAATGGTACGAATTTCCTCCCAATTTTCCAACCTCTTAATAAAAGAGGGGTTTCCATAAATCCATGTAACAAACACATCAGCACCACTACAAATATCCACAATACGGGTGTCAACAACATTCACATTACTAGATACCACCTCTAGTCTGACTTCCCTACTCCACCAAAGTTCCAAACAACCACTTAACCCATCAACTTCCACATAAGTAGCATTTTCAAACCCAACTCTTCTTCTAGCCTTTTCACAAAATCTACCTTATTCTTAGTTTCCATCAAAAAAAATAACATAAAATTTATGCTCCCTCACCAGGTCAGATAGAGCTGGAATTGTCAGGTCAGACCCCTACCCTTGACAATTCCAACTTAGTAGAATCATGGATCTTTGGTGGCTGAAAGAGGTCAGCCACCAGAGCCCAAAATAGAATCAGCAGTCTAATGCTGCACAGGAACATTAATAGCCGCATTAGTCATAGCTTTAGAGCCACTTCGCTTCTTTGGCTTCCTTCCCCTCTTCACATGGCTTTTCTGTTGAATTTCAGCACTTACAACCAGATCATCCAAAAGAAGGACCCTTCTTCTTTTATCAGTTTCCTCCTCCAAACAACTTGCCCCTCTCTTTAAAGTGAGTGAATTCAGATTCTGAATGTGGTACTTATGAGTTGATACATTCCCAATAAGAGCAGAGTCATTTGCAGTAGGTGGGGGGACCTGTGGGGAAATAGGGGGAGTCTGGAGCCCCATTTTCTGATGATGAGCTAAAGTGGGGTCTGGGGTATTACTGAGTTGGATAATCTCAGCAACAGAATACCTCCTAATACATGAAGGCTCAGGCATATAGCTCTCTTCAAGCTGAGGAGAAAGATTAGGGGAGTTACCAGCAGCATTGTCATCCATATTCACATCATCATCACCCAAAGTCTGCCGATGGGAGGAAGTCACCTTATTCACAAAGGATGCTCCCATACTGCTTCCCTCTTCTTCATAATTTGTCTCTATACTACCACCATTGCCTTCAAACTCCTTCATTAAATCCTTCCACCTCTTCCCCCCACTTCCTCTAGAGCCAAAAGCCCCACCTCCAATTTTTCGGCACCAATCTTTAAAAACATGTATAATCCGAAAATTTTAAGTTTATAAAGATCAAAAACATGAAATTATGCTTAAAAATTTCGGTGTTCATGATGAAATATTTCGGATTTTGTAAAAGCTTTCAAGAACATTAGTTTATAAAAAATTTAAGAACTCCTAACCTTGCTCTGATACCACTGTTGGATTACGGGGACGTAATACTATGGAATGCTAAACGTTTACATGCACGTAAACTAATTACGCAGCGGAATAATGTACACATACATCAATAGCTTTCCTGCCCAAGAACGATGTGGAGGGAGTTCTGATCCTACGGTCGGAACCCGTACAAGTTCTCCGTGAGAAGAAGTCCTACGCTGTGTAAGCTCCACAGCAAATCCTCTGATCGATTCTTCAACGGGGACAAAACCTCAGACTGATTATGGTGTGCCGAAATCTCTACTAAGGGGGTGAGAGGGTTTCCTCAAGTTCCTCAATGGAGGGACTTATGAATTACTTGATATGTAAAACCCTTTAGGAGACTCCCCTATATATAGGATTGATGGAGTGGATAAAAGTCCACTCCAACCAATGTGGGACTAGGGTTCGGCTGAACCACCTATTAAGGGAGGGAGGCCCAATTTTGGGCCTCCCATGTCAATTAGGATTGGGTCAAGCCCAATTAACGTTATGTGACATTTACCCAATTATCTTAGGTAATATCCTTAATATTAACGGGCTACCATTTACGGCGCCACGTCACCATATGCTAACACAGACAATATATTTTCTCAATCTTTTAGGCAATTAAATCTATCAATATTATCTTTAACCCTACTGAATATTTATATATATTGATAGTGATATATATTTCTATATATTTATGTGAATCTATCATTATGTTTCTAATTATAGATATATTGTTACCTAGATTAAAAATTAAAATATGGTAAACAATACAATAATTAATTTCGGTCGAATTTTATTTTCTTGGTGCCTAAGAAATTAAAAATTTTACCTTGCAATTCCTTAGGGTTAGCCGAAACTAACACATAAACAAGTTGTCAAGTTTCAAGATAAAATTTTAATAAGATCTACAATCCAATGTTTGATATTGATAAATATTACACTTTTCTTGAAGATCATGAACATCAATTTTACCAAGAACATCATGAAAATTTCGGTTTTACCAACAACCCTAAAAATTTAAAATTTTCTTTTTAAAATTTTCGGTTTTCAATTTTAAGTTTTCAAGAACACCAATTTATCAAAATCATGAACTCCTAACACAGGCTCTGATACCACTGTTAGATTACGGGGAGTAATCACTACAGATACTTAAACAAGGTTCATGCTAGTAATCGGAATTACGCAGCGGAAGATTCGCACATACCTTTAAGATGATCCGTAGACCCAAGATCTTCTCTGGAGGGAGTTCACGATCCTCCGGTTGGGACCCGTAGAGGTTCTTGTTAGAGATGCCCTACGTGGTACAAGCTCCACAGCAAAGCCTCTGATCGATTCTTAGCACGGGGACAGATCTCTAGAGTGTTTGCTTGGAAAGAAAATTGGCACACCCTTGGTGATTAGCTTGGTGCGGATGAACTATAGTGTGGGGATGAGGGTTTTTCTCTCTAAAACACTCTAATGAGGGAATAGTGATTAACCCTAAAAATTCCCTAACGCCTCTTATTTATAGGAGGAGTAAAGTGGACAAAAGTCCACTTTACTCTCCTTATAGGTTCGGCCGGCCATTAGTATAGGGAGGCCCAATTTTGGGATGCTCATGTCAATTGGGATTTGGATCTAGCCCAATTACCCTAATATGACATTTACCCAAGTTCATTAGGTAAACTATACATATTATGGGCTACCAATTACGGCGCCCATCACCATATGCTTACACATTATTTTTATCTCTAGCTTTCACCTTTTTCATTTTTCATGTTAATACTCGCGTCTTTTCAAAGTTTGGCCAATCATAATGATTCTTTGACAAACTAAGCTCAAGATCCTCGTCTTGTTTTAAGATTTCAGTCGTGAATAATATTTAAAATTGTTGTCAACAACTTGATATCTCTCGGTTCCATAAATTCTCATTAATAATATAACTCATCAAGATCTCTTTATTGTAATTACTTTCAGGTACCTGAACCACTTCTGTGATTTCATATTTAGCTATGTCTTTATTTTTTTTGGGAAATCACCTCCATAATAAGACCATATTTATATTTCTTTTTATGCTCCATTCTTTTATCAATAAATTTTCTTTGGAACCGATATCACACGCTTTAGGCGTGTGTTATTTTCATTATAGTTTGTCCAACTGAGACATTTAAATTGGAGCATTTGCAGCCGGTAATTGATTTATGAATTTTTGGGTCTCATAAAGTCACTTAATAGGCAGTATCTGAAAATGTGTCTCTTTGAAATTCAAGTTCATTTTATCATTATGCGATGATCTAAATAATAACAATTTTTTTTTCCAGTCAATCTCTTTTCTGCCAGCTGCTTCTTTTCTCCGCCTAACGTTGGGAAAAGTTGTTCATCGATGACAATCAGCAACAATTGCTTTAATATATATCAGTCATTATTCTAAAATAATTTATTTGTATCCAACACATTTTCCCCAACATTCAAGACCCATATTTGTGCATTGCGGTGGAGCTATTTAAGCATATATTGCACATCAAAAAAATTCTTATATGAGATTTTTTTTTCTCTTGACCAAAAGTTGGTTTTAATAGGGAGAACTGTAATACAACATTGGCTGGATGCGCAATTATATTGCTGCTTCTATAATAGCATGTAGTTGTACTCAATTTGCTCTCATTGGTAGCAGTTTAGCTATTTAATTGGAGGTTCTTTGTAACTTTCATGCTAAACAGAAAATATGGACAATGAATTTTCTAATTCTTATAATAATTATCAACTTTCAATATCATCATCATTTTTATGGCATAATCTAGAAATTTGCAAATTCATAATCAACGCACATATGAGCATATTTTAGATGCATCTTTCAAAATAATACCGTTGTCCACATGGCAGGTGAACGGACCCATATTCACCTTTTATAATTTCCATAAATAAGGGGATTCAATCCTGATTTTATTGATGATGATCACACAATGAATTTTCCATGATAGCAAGTATCGTAATGATTTATGGAGAATCTTCAGGTTCTTCCAAATAATGTCTTGCGCATCGTAAGTGATCCGGAATGGTCTGTTACAGGTCACGCCAAATATCATATTATATGGGTAAAACTAGGGGTGGCAATTGCTGACACGACACGAAGAGACGATCTGTAACAGACCTGCTTTTTTTCATGTCCGGATCTACACGAAATCTGTACCGTATCTAATAGATCTGTTACACAACTAGACACGTTTTTAGGCATGTCTGTGTAGATCTGATCTGTAGGTCCAACGATAGACACACATCGACACGACTTATCTGAAACTTAATATTTAATTATAAAGATCAGTAATTGTAAAACATTGCAACTATGATGCAGTGTGATGGGGGATAGACGCGTAGAAATTGAAAGAATAACGAAATCAGATGCAGAGTTTGAGGAAATAACCGAAAATAACTACAAAGTCCAAATAAATAGAAAATTACAAAAAAAAAACGAAATAACATAAAAATAAGATTTTAAGGCTCGAAACAATGGAATTTGACCAAAAAACAGCCTAAAAAACACAATTCACGCGCCAAATTCCGACAGTTGAAAGTCCGGAACTAGAAACCGCATAATTCTCGAAATTTTAGAATGAATCGGTTCAGCCTGCATCAAACTATTTATTCAGTACATTAATATATATTTACAAAACTTATAATACGTTTTAGTTGTATTCGTAATTGTCATTACTTAAGTGGCAAACCATAAAATTCCAATCTTAGTGCATAAAGTCTTTAACTCACCATAATGAAACTATAGGAAAAAGTAGCATATTTCACTATTTAAGGAAACTGTTGATTATCGAGGAATAAAGTTCGTGTTTTTTTTTTCAACAAAAAAGGTTGAGTTTTTCATTTTCATAAAGTTCTGTGTCGACACGGGATCTGTTTTGACACAAAAATTCTGTGTCTCGTGTCCGTGCCCCGTGTGACACGGGATCTGCCCGTGTCAACTCCCGTGTTTGGGAAACTAGCGACACATTTATGGTGAGCTGTTTTGACACGAGAGATCTGTTGACACGCGTGTAACTAGTGACACGACACGAATCAACACGACACGATTGCCACCCCTAGGTAAAACTTCAGGTTTACCACTATGCATCAGTAAACTTCTGGTTTAACTGATATGTATATCTTTCATATTTCCGTAAGAGATATGTCATGTATCACTTGTAACATAATCCACATATTTTTATTTTATTCATCGTCATCATAATGATGATTGCAGAGTAATTAATTCTTTATAATAATAATAATAAATAAAGTATACGAAGCATATAAATAAAATTAATAAAAAAAAATGCATAAATTGTAAATAAATAAATAAATAACTTCATATAAATACTCGATTACATGATCTTCAAGATCATTTATAGCTCAAAAAAAAGTATAGGATCTTCATTATCTTTATTTGTAGCTCAATATCTTTAAGGATATTTTTATTTGCATATCTCAAAATCTCTTAGGATCTTCAGGATCCTATTTTCATCATTCTTTCGAAATAATTTAGGATCTCCAGGATCTCTATTGATTATTCAAGATCTGTATGTATCTTCAGTCCCGTTAATTCATAGTCCGAGATATTTAGGATCTTCAGGATCCTTTATTAATTCCAGATCTTCTAGGATCTTTTATTCATAACTAATGATCTTTATTTAAAATCCTTAATTTATATTCATGTTATACATGATTTCTTGTTATACATGACGATCTTTAATTCATAAATACAGTGTTTCAGATTCCTTTTTTCATACATTCTAGGATCTTCCAGATCCTAAAATTATCAAATTTTTTGAGCTTTTGAATAACTCTTGATCTTCTGGATCATTTTATTATAAAGTGCAATACACATAATTTATGCAAGAATTATAAAATATAAATTGCAAATGTAAATATAATGCAATAAATATAAAGTATAACTGTAAACGTAGTGCACTAAATATAAAAGATAATTATAAATGCAAAATTTAAAGTATAATAAATAGAAATATTCATAAATCTTGATATTCAGGATCCGACATTCATAAAGAATGCATTTATAATATCCCATTATTAACGAGTAATATATGCAAATGTTTTTTCTATCACTGCGCTCAAACATTGCCTAGTGTCATTGCGCTTTATAAAATTGTCAAACATGATCAATTTTCTGCTAGTATGGTCGCGCATCTCAAAATTATCATTATTTCAAATCAGCTGGACTCTGCATTTCCATGCATCTTTTTCTTTGTAATATGCATCATCATTCTTTATCGATATCATGAAGATGTTAATTCTATAGTATTATCGATAATTTACACTCTTTCAGAGTCATTCTCATTTATTCATAAACTTCAACACTCACTTCAGGGAGTGTATATATGAGATATAATCATATAGTGCAATCACTTCAGGGAGTTGAGGATAATACCAAATATAATTATAATAAAAAAACTACAACACTCGCTTTATGGAATAGATGTTATCATCATTATATTATACACTACAGCACTCGCTTTTGGAAGTGGAGTATATCTTGTTATAATTATAAATTGTAACACTCGCTTCTGGGAGTGAAGTATTGAGAGAGGTAATTCAGTTATCAAAACCTCAAGTTCTGCCATCCTCAAGATGACTTCTATCAACAATCCACAAAACTGAGTTCAATAGTCATTACAATAAATTGGTATATATAGACTTATAAAACCAACTTCGCAATCTCATATCCATTTATGCATGCATACCACCTTACTACAATCACAAACGGTTCTCAGCACAAATTATCCTGATCATGAGCTGAATTGAATCATGCCATGAACTAAGGAACCGCACAAGCTCGTGGTAGAATGATCATTCAGATTGACGATTCAAAGCGTCATCAGATTGTATAAAATTGCTCATCAACCTTTTTTTAATGAAAATTTCTACTTACTTCAGGGAGTAGAGTATATCGATACATATATCGTTATGTTGTATGCTATATATATAAAAAAAAAACCGAGTCTTGCAAATTCGACATATATGTGGCACATAAAAATGATATTGATTAATATATCAACTCATCAACAGAAACTTAATAATTTGAAACAACAAAATTAGTGTAAGAGTGATAATC
Organism: Clarkia xantiana subsp. parviflora; assembly: GCA_036873135.1. NCBI lineage: Eukaryota > Viridiplantae > Streptophyta > Magnoliopsida > Myrtales > Onagraceae > Clarkia > Clarkia xantiana. The sequence continues at coordinate 20,292,801 of JAPTYO010000001.1, forward strand.
TCCCTTTCCATTAGAGCAACAAAATCGGAGCCGATAACCGTAAACTTTGACTTATCGTGTGATGTTAGATGCTCTAAAATTCAATCTGATAGATCCAAATACTAGACAAGTAATAATAATATTTGGTTAGAATAAAAAAGTGATAACAATCAATCGAAAATTTGGTATAGAATAATAATCTTCCCTATTATAATATTGCCGATGTTGCATGTCGCTAAGGCAATTGCAAAATTGACCCCTCAAGCAATCTGTGTAGATTTCAATGCATAATTGGTGGTGCACGTAGCGATCAAGGTGGGAGAAAGAAGATGCGTAACCAGTAGATAATATATGAGCAAAATCGTGCTGATAACGTGTTATAAAAGTAGATAGGTAATTGAACAGAGAATTTAAGGATTATCTTATTATCACACGTAAGGGGCCCTTATATAGGGATTACGTAGAGTTGTAGAGGATGTAAAATCAATATAAGGAAAGTGATGCAGCGTGATGGTGGGATAAGAGCGCATAAATTCGTTGATTCTATGAATACCCGAAATCAAACGCAGGATTGAGGAAAAAACCTCGATTTTCTGATTTATCAATAACTGAATGTAAAATTCGGCCAACAATGTCTTAAATAGAAAACCCTAATCTATGAAATAACCAAAAATAACGAACAAGTCCCGAATAAATTGAAAACTATAAAAAAGACCCGAAATAACATTAAAACGCGATTTTGACCACTCAGATGATGGAATTTGGCCAAAAAGCAGCGCAGTTCGTTTTCGCTCGAAAAATACTATTCACGCACAAAAATCTGAACGGTCGCCAGAAAAACACTATTCACGGCCACAAATCTTCGAGACTACTCGGTTCCGCCTGCGTCATTCCCTCCGGGGTAGACAGGATTCGTCCTCGAGTCTCGAGTCAGCTCATAGTCGGAAGGATCATCGCCAGCAAACGGAATAAGGTGCTTCACATTGAACACATCGAAGGTGTGGATATGTCTGGGTAGTTGAAGACGGTAAGCATTAGGATTTATCTTCTCTACAATCTCCATGGGACCAATCTTCTTTGCTGCTGTTAAGTCTGTTTCCACTTGGGTAGCTTCGGGCTTCTTTTCTACGAACGGGCTCCGGATGTGTGTACAGGAACGGGTATCTGTCTGTATGCTGCGATCCTTGAAACACGATCCTCGAACTAATCTTCAACTTCCCGACTTTGATCTCTCGGACTCCGGGTCCTGCACAAGGGGCAGTAACCAGCGTGGGAGAGGGGGGAATGCTGGTTGGGCCCTCTCCGACGCTCAAGTCAAAATCTTCTAGAGAGAGAAATCCTTTTAAAGAGAAGTCAGAGCACGAAATGCCAAAATCAGGGAGTTCTCCAAAATGGGAGACCTACGCCCCTATTTATAGGGAACCTAAGGATCATGCCCAGTTTTGAACGGCTTGATGTCGGTATGAAGGAAAACGTATACCGTCATCAAGGTGGACTATGCGTACACTGACTTCTCGCACTTGGCAAAATAATCGGGATAAGCGCGCGGAGAACGTCGGTAATCCGGACCTACCCGAATTGTTTAGCAATCCGGAAGTCCTCCGGTCCGGGTACTGCGTGTATTCCGGACCGTTTTAGACTAGGGTGTCCGCGGAAGAATTCTTTTACGGGTTTTGGAGTATTTGCGAGGCCCGAAATGTAAATATGAACCCGAATTTGACAGATATCTAACACTTTCCCCCGAGTCAAGTAGCGGTTCAAAACCCGTACTTGACTCTTTTTAAGATAAGATATTCGTCCAATTTAGGTTCGGTACTGACCTCAAGGGTGGCTTGTTTGTCAATTCGTGTGTTGGGATCATAAATTTGACCAACTTCAATTTTCCGCCGTACGTACGTAATCTGTTTATAGGGTTAGTAGCGGACAATATACGTATAACAACATGCAATTATATTCGCAATATCATGTAATGAGTGAAATACTTGTAGCAATAAAGAATTATACAATGTGATAATATCATGGTACATGATGTAAGCATATAACACGTTGTCAATCATGTAGATGACGTCATAGTAAACGGAGGACGTAATCATGCAATAAGCAAAACACTTAGAGCAATGTGAAATTAGAAAGCATGCTTGTCAACATAAAGCATGATGTAAACATAGAAAATGATGCAAGCATGTAGTATGATGTAAGCATGGAAAATGATGCAAACACTCAGTTCACACTTAGATTATAAAAATAATCACATAACAATCATGAGTTAGCATCATGTACACACATAAAAATAATAACACGGGTAATGATCTACGAAGCGCGTCATGCAACATTAGGGAACATGTATGTAAAACAAGCATAGGAGAGATGTAAGTATGCTTATACATGATACTAAAGACTTGTGTGAAAATAGATATTAGTTTAGTCCTTAGCACATGGTGTAGACACTATTAGTGAAAATTAGGAGAGAGAGTACTCATTATCTTACATCATTTATAGATAAATCCCCAAGAAGCTCTCCATTCTTGATGAAGATGAAGCTTTTGAGATCATAAATTTGGAGTAGACACACCATAGTTGATATCAATTGGATTTCGGTGTGGCACGTGTCAATTCGGACTCGCTTTGTGTAGGTGAGTTCAATTTCGTGCATGGCCGGACATTTCGTGACTTCGTTTGGCCTTAATTTGATCTTGAAATCATCATGTGTGTAGTCACCTTAACATGCACATAAGGTGTTTGATAAAAATGCATAGAGTAATTAGCTTTCCAAATTGGCCAAAACTTTTCTAAGTGCTGAAATTTTTTAGAAAAGCATAAATAGATTGTTATACTTCCCTTGTGCATAGTATTCATTGTCGTCATGTTGTTCCATGCTTTAGTCATCGTTTTTGCAAGTTTGACGTTGATGATGGATAGTTGTTCGGACATGATCGTTGATTGTTGTACATGGGTAATGGTAAGTTAGACAATGTGCTTTGAGCGTCGTATGTTGATCATCGACCATTTTCTGCAAGCATGCTAAAACACTTAGAAAATATTTTAACAATGTCTAATGCTTGTTACCATAGATGTCATCGTATGAGCTTTGTCGATAAGCGTCGTAGAAATGCTTAGGAGGTATTGTGTAGAAGTTGATAGTAGCTACTTGATGCATGCAATCCATCATTGTCGACATGTATGTACATACAGGGAAACACTTAGAAAATATTCTCCCCTTGTCAACATCCATCCTTGTTAACATGTATGTACGTACATGGAAACACTTAGAAAATATTCTCCCCTTGTCGACATGCATCCTTGTCGACATGTATGTACGTACATGGAAATACTTAGAAAATATTCTTCACTTGTCGACATGCATCCTTGTCGACATGTATGTACGTACATGGAAACACTTAGGAAATATTTTCCCCTTGTCGACATGCATCCTTGTCGACATGTATGTACGTACATGGAAATACTTAGAAAATATTCTTCACTTGTCGACATGCATCCTTGTCAACATGTATGTACGTAGGTGGAAATTCTTAGAAAATAATTTTCACTTGTCGACATGCATCCTTGTCGACATGTATGTACGTACATGGAAATACTTAGAAAATATTCTTCACTTGTCGACATGTATGTACGTACATGGAAATACTTAGAAAATATTCTTCACTTGTCGACATACATCACTGTCGACATGTATGTACGTACATGGACTTAGGAAATATTTTCCCCTTGTCGACATGCATCCTTGTCGACATGTATGTACGTACATGGAAATACTTAGAAAATATTATTCACTTGTCGACATGCATCCTTGTCGACATGTATGTACGTGATTGTATGTGCGCACTTGCCCCCACACTTAGAATCTTTTATCTATCCCTGGCTATGTACGCTGTATCCATATGCTAGATGTAAACACAGGTTGTATGTCAACAACTTGTTGTATGCTAACACTTGGTAATATGTTGACACATAGTAGCATGCTGACAGCTTGCAATATGTTGACTGTCATCCTGAGCAAAACACTTAGAAAATATTTCGGCCTTGTAATCATGTATGCTGTGAGTATGAGCTTGATGTCGACATGGTTGAGCAGCTAAATAATACACCAAGTATAGATGCTGATGTCCTTGCTTGATTAATTGATGTCGGTACACATATACGTCCTTCTGAAGATTTGGTATGTTGATGATCTTTATGACTTGTATCATGTTGTAATGTAGGTCGGACTGACGGAAAAAGCTCGTCTTTGCAGATAGCCGATGTATACAGTAATCCGCTTGTTGGAAGGAATGTCCATACAATTGCCCCCGCTACTTTGGAGTCTCCGGACATGGTCGCGGTAAAGGACTTGTGAGTAAGGCACCTCCTTGTATCTTCTTTGAACTTGTTAATTTTCCAAGTTGTTGCTTTCATGTTGCTGAACGCGTGGTTGCAGTTTCTGGCTTTAGCACAATTCTCAAAATATCCGACGCAGGGGCGCGTTCCTCGAGCGATTCTAAGTTCTTTATGCCAAGTACGACCGTGCTAACTCCTTCTTGCGATAAAGGGAATAGAGTTGAGGGACGTGCGGTGGTGCCTTCTGCCCCCCGGTCGAGGGACCGGCCTAAGGAGGAGAGTTCCTCCCATTGAGGTAAGCGTTGTTTACTTCTTCACACTTGAAACTTGATCTTGAAGACGGCTGATTTTGATGCACGCATTGCTGATTGTCACGCTTATGTTGAAGAGCTATGTCGTATTGAAGTTGAAGCGACCAGTCTTGCCGTGTCTTTTGTGCGGATGACGACATTGCATTTGGTGTTGACATTATGAACTCTTTGCCATAGATCCTTGGAGATGATGCTATCTCTTGGTTGGTGTCAGGTTGTCTGTTTCCAACATGTTGAACCCTTTGTGAATGGGTTGATGCTGTTTTGAGGTTTTTGATAAATCTTTGTTTATGCCTTTCCTTGCATGTATTTCATCACTTGGACCTGTTTTCAATAATAATAAGCATGTGATAACTTGTTAGTAATTTCATACCTTGCGTTATCTTCATTGTTCGTATGTATTGAACTTGCATGATAGGATTGAACTCTTTGTTGTGATGGATAGAACATACGATGTTGCGACTTGCGCATTGCAGGGTGTTATGTACACTTGGTACTTGTAGCATTGCAGGTAGTAATGTACTTGGCACTTGGCCTTTGACATGTAGCAGTGTCGTCTTGACGTAGCAAGACTTAAGTTTATACCGTCTCTTAGTTCCACTCTAAGGCGACGTTGTTGCAAGATACTTCTTGCTAATTTTGTTGTTTTGGTGTTATATGCTAAAGAGCAAGATAACGTTATACAAGACTCGACTAGTAAGTTTGATGAGTTTTGTACAAGATTTGCTTTTATAAGCGTATAACATGAAGCTATCCAGGCATAAGTCTTCATGGTGTATGAACCCTTAAGAGAGTATGCATACTTTTAGTGTGTGGGGTTGTCGTCTATTAAGAGGATTTCCGCCACAGTGGGGTGATCAGTCCCATAATGTATTTGCCGCATCCTGTTTTTATTCAGGGAATGGCTATGAACATGAGGATTTTCCCAGAGGATTTCACAACATGCCATTTTTTAGAAGTAAACATGGGGTTTGCCCTTTTGAAGAGGATGTCGCAACATGTTACTTTTGATAGATGTGAACATGGTTTTGTCCCTACAAGGAGGATATTGCACCATGTCACTTTTAGAATAGGTTTTGGTTTTCTTCCAAGGCATTGTATGTTGTTGACGTTGTTCCTGAGTGAACACCTTCTTGATATAGATGTCGTTATGGATGGAGAAATAAACTCCATGTTGGTGTAGATAATAGATACGTTGGCGTTGTATGCCATAAATCCCTCCTTGAACATAATGCTTAGCTTGTATTGTTGAAGTAGATATTATGTGCTTAGGTTACTACTTGGCATAATTCCAATGTAGTAATCATAGTGTAGTATGTACCTACGAACAGAGTTGCGCTTTGTCAGATAGTTGCAACGTTTACAAGTTTGCAAAAATATGGAGTTATGAAATTTTCTTTTTAGTAATGCATATAATAGATAAAGTAAAGGAGTCTGATACGAGGACTCCTTGTTTGTGTAGGAAACTTCCCTAAGTACGGACGCGATAGGTGCGGATCGTGACAGGTGCGCATATGTCGGGAGCGTAGCTTTTCCAAGTATCACCCGCTATATGTGATTGTGAATATGTATGTATGAACAGCGACTATGCATTTTTGTATGCGTCCTCTAGTTGATACGCGTTGATGCCTCCCTAGCATGATGTACATGCCTATATATGATCATTGCTTGGTGTTTCCTTCTTAAAAGAATGGTACCGCGTGTTCTTGCAATGATTCGTTTCTTCACTTCGATGGAATGCCGAGCACTTGTCAGCTTGGTGCCCCCAAGTCGCTTGGCAGTCGTACCGCTGTTTCTTGATGGTTTCTATTACCTCATCTTCTGACAGTGATGCGCCTACTCGAACCATCCTTTCTGGCTCATCAATCTTGATTTCTTGTAATGCTTCAACAAGAGCAGGACGTGCATGATCTACCCTTGGGTTTTCATCAACGACGGGAATTCCGCTATTGTTTGTCTTGACATTATGTTGGAGTGCAACATTGTAGCAGTCTTTTGATAGCTGCTGATCTCCCTTTATTTCACCAATTCCTGCCTTTGTTGGAAACTTGATCTTTTGGTGTGATGTTGACGCTTATCAGACCCCACTTGTTCATGGTTGTATACCCTAGGATTCCATTATATGCGTCAAGCTTTTCTACGATCACGAACGGAACGCCGATTTGGAGTTGTTGCTCTCCTTCTCCTATTGCGTGGTGTTGAATTTAATGTGCTGGTTTTGCGATGTATGCTTTATGTGTTCACTTTCAAGGGGCCTGGGTTTATTTGATGTGTTTCTTCATACACTTGTGACTCTTCCCGAGGTTGTGTCTGTGTGACGATTGTGCACATGGTTGAGAGATGTTATACTGGTGGAATCCTCATCTTCTCCTTTGTTTTGGCCGAAGATTAGGTTTCGCTGTCGGCGTATGTTTTGAGTGGTACGATCCTTCTTGTGTTCTTGACAAGGGTAAACTTGCTGGATGTTGGAAATAATTCTCTAACTCTTTTTTCGTGATGGGTTTGGCACAGGCGTGCGTATAACATAGGAGCGTATCCTGAATTCCTATCTTCCACAATGTTGATGACGTTGTCACTTGGGTGATGCCCCCGTCTTGTTTATTATTGCAGCGCGATTTTTAGTCTTGTGTGTATAGAATGCTTGGGGCTCCGTTGCATGGGGGATGTTGTATGACCTAAGCCGTTTGTTGTTCATAGTGCGATAGCTTGTGTTGTTGACGTAATTAATATGTGCGTAGTTGTTACTTGGCGTTATTCCAAGGTAGTATGCATGATATAGTAATGTACCTACGAAATTATATTTAACCTTCATTAGATATTTGGAGTTCGTACAACGGATTACAGGAAGGCGTCTACTGATCGCTCCTTTTGAAAAGTACTAAGGCTAATAAACATAAGTTGTACTTAATCTAAGAAGACTTAAAGTAGATATGCAAAAATGGAGATAAAGGGATTGATGATGTGTTTGACGTCTTCATAGGTGATTTGTCGGCAAGTTGATTCTGCCACGTGCCACATAGTTCCTCAGTGCATCTAGCGTGTTGAGCTCTTCAATCTCCACCTTTGGGGATGAACAAATGTTGGTGTTATGCCCCCCAGTTTTATGGTGCTTGCATCGTTCTTCAACGTTCTTGCCAAGGAAGGCAGCCATTGGCTCAAGTGGACGGTGAATTTTGTTTTCCGCGAGTTTGAAATTTGTTTCCTCCACCTTCGTGCTCCAAGGATTGTATAAGTCATCATAATTGGTTCTATGAGTGACGTTGTTTTTCCGGCGCTTGGCGATAGGTGGGTTATCATTCGCCTTTTCTTTTCCTGAAGACTTCACATGAGACTTCTTTTGATGCTTATTGCCTTGGTCGATATACTTCTTCATTTCTCCTTTTAAGATTAAGTTGTTTACGTGAAACCTTAATCCAACACAGCTTTCCGTCTCATGGCCATACACTTCGTGATTTTCACACAATTTGCTTTCATCTTTTCCCAATGGGCTTGCGGAAATTGGAGGGCTTTTTCCACAGCTTGGTCTTCTTTATCTCTTTCAAGATGACGGACAGCGGTGTGTTCAATGGAACAAATTTGACGAGATTGGTCTTTTTGAGCCTTTGGACGTCTGACTGGAATGGTCTCTTTTGTTGCGGTTGTCTCTTTTCCCAGGAAGCGTCTATCTTTTTCTCAATTATGGCCTTCAAGGTTCTTATTGTAAGTCCCGTGATTGGGACATCATCGTCATTAAAAGGTTTTTTCCGTCCCTTCTTGTGACGGATGTCAGCATCGTCTTGGCTTGTCCTCGTGGAAGAACCTTCCTTGTGTATTTTTGAGCAGGAGGTTGGAGGTTGTTTCCATGCCTCTTCTTGGTGTTGTGCTATCACATACGGGTTGTATGAGCGTGCAGCTCCTTGCCTTGGTTGTTGGTACTGGAAGGTACCTTCCGTGTATTGCCCCCTATTCTTTGGTGCGGTGTGTCTTGATGACTTGTGACTCGAGACTTTGTTCTTGTCTCCTCGACTTGTCCGTTGATTGGCGGCAGAGGTGGTTGTGGCGGGGCATATCCTTGGTTCCTTAACATCTTTCGGAATGCAAGCAGCTCTTCGAGCGCGGTCATCGTGGTAGGAGTGACAGGTGGTGGCGGGTTGACACATTTTTATTGGAGGACTCCTTGGTCGTACTGTGCGAAAGATGCACTTTTTGTTGGCATGAAGAAGGCAATGGATGTGGCAACAGGCATGTGGGAGGATCCAAGTCGACTTCTTGTCGGCTTCTGCGTGGTTATGACCAAGTCGTCGTGGTGCGCAATGTGCTCTTTTTCCTTTGATGAAAAACCAATGAAATCTTCAAAGGCGGCATCCTTTATGACGGCCTCCTTTATGTCGACATACTCCATGTTGGTATCATGGGACTTGTGCGTTGTCTTTACAACGTACACTTCTTGCTCGTATGGCTTCTCGCTTTCAGCATCAAAGTCTCCATGGATCATATGTACGTTTGCCATCTTTTCCGGATAGGATGCAATGTATGCTGTATTCTCGACTTTAAGGCCATGCTGTGCGGAAGGCACATTTGTGGATGGTACGGTTGAAGCGGTAGATCCTGCATCTGGAACGTGAGAACGTCCTGGTTGGTTTCTCGTTGGTTTCACCTTACTTGCACCCGCCTTCTTTGGTCGTCTTCCTGTCATGGCTTGCGGTACGGCACGGCTTTTTGTTCAGATCACTCAGACGGCGCCAAATGTTAAGTCTGTTTCCACTTGGGTAGCTCGGGCTTCTTTTCTACGAACGGGCTCCAGATGTGTATAGGAACGGGTATCTGTCTGTATGCCCCGATCCTTGAAACACGATCCTCGAACTAATCTTCAACTTCCCGGCTTTGATCTCTCGAACTCCGGGTCCTGCACAAGGGGCAGTAACCAGCGTGGGAGAGGGGGGGGGATGCTGGTTGGGCCCTCTCCGACGCTCAAGTCAAAATCTTCTAGAGAGAGAAAGCCTTTTAGAGAGAAGTCAGAGCACGAAATACCAAAATCAGGGAGTTCTCCAAAATGGGAGACCTAGGCCCCTATTTATAGGGAACCTAAGGATCATGCCCAGTTTTGAACGGCTTGATGTCGGTATGAAGGAAAACGTATACCGTCCTTAAGGTGGACTATGCGTACACTGACTTCTCGCACTTGGCAAAATAATCGGGATAAGCGCGCGGAGAACGTCGGTAATCCGGACCTACCCGGATTGTTTAGCAATCCGGAAGTCCTCCGGTCCCGGTACTGCGCGTATTCCGGACCGTTTTAGACTTGGGTGTCCGCGGAAGAATTCTTTTACGGGTTTTGGAGTATTTTGTGAGGCCCGAAATGTAAATATGAACCCGAATTGGACAGATATCTAACAGCTGCCAACTTATTATACCCATGAGCAGGAAAGCGTAAGAATAGCCCACACAAAATCACCAACTTCAAACTCTACCCCTCGTCGTTTCATATCAGCGTGTGCTTTGTATTGGGCGGTATGGGTGGTCAGTCGGGTATGGGTCGCCTGATGGACCTGATGAAGCTGTGATATGAAATCCTCGGCTGTAGCATGAGCACGGACCTTGCTAGGCAATGTGAGCAGGTCAAGCGGACCCCTAGAGGAGAGGCCATACACCACATGAAAGGGACTGAAATCCGTGCTACGGTTAACAGTGTGATTGTGCGCGAATTCTGCTTGGGACAGCTTCAGATTCCATGACTTCATATGGTCACCAACCAAGCTGCGCAAAAGGTTGCCAAGAGAGCGATTTACCACCTCAGTTTGCCCATCTATTTGAGGATGATAAGCACTACTAAAGTTCAGCTGGGTGTTGACCAAGCGCCATAAGCTCCTCCAAAAGTGGCTCAGAAAACGAGTGTCTCTATCTGAAACAATAGACGCGGAAAGGCTATGCAGCCGATATGCATCACGAAAATACAGCTGAGCGACATTTATAGCATCCTCCATGCGCTTGCACGGAATAAAATGAGTCATCTTCGAAAAACGATCAACCACAACATAACTAGAGTCAATCCCGCGCTGAGTACAGGGAAGACCAAGGAAAAAGTCCATGCTAACAACGGACCACGGTTGCGTCGGAATGGGTAGTGGCATATATAATCCAGCATTAGTTGATGCCCCTTTAGCTAGTTGGTAAATACGACAGTGAGCCACGAACTTAGCTACTTCTTTCCTCATCGAGGGCCAGTAATAAGAGGCAGAAACAAGCTGGAGAGTACGATCACGTCCCACGTGACCCTCATTATGTAGCTCTTGGATAATCTTCGCACGGAGGCTGCAATTAGGAATGCATAATTGGGTGCCGCGAAAGATAAACCCATCCTCCAAATTAAATCAATATGCTCTCCTGCTTGAATCTTTGCAATCACGCCGGAAAAGAAAGGATCATCGACATATAATTCAGCGAATGATTCAAAACAGGGTACCTGAAGGCGCATTTCAGCAAGGAGACCATGACGCCGACTCAGAGCATCAGCCACATGATTAGCAACCCCCGCCCTGTGTTTAATCACAAAAGTGAACTGCTGCAGATAAGAAAGCCAAGAGGCATGTCGATGAGAGACCTTATCTTGACTGCCGAGGTGCTTGAAGGAGTCGTGGTCAGTTTAAAGAACAAACTCCCGCTGAAAAAGATAGTGGCGCCAATGCTTCACTGCTCGGACTAAGGCGTAAAACTCCATATCATTAGTGTTGAAACGAAGCTTAGCACCAGAAAGTTTCTCACTATGACTAAGTACAGCGCCAATACCAGTCTTGGAGGCATCACAGTGAAGTTCAAACGGTTGGGAAAAATCTGGGAGCACCAGTGTGGGAGCAGAGGTTAATTTTCATTTTACCTCAAGGAACGCAGCGTCAGCCTCAGGAGTCCAGTGAAACTTCGTGCCTTTCATACAATCCGTGATAGGAGCCATAATACCGCTGAAATGAGGTATAAAGCGTCGATAAAAGGACGCCAAACCGTGAAAGCTACGCACCTCTGTGATTGACGTGGGTTGCGCCCACTGCTCGATAGCACTAATTTTGCTCGGATCAGCCCGGAGCCCTAAGCTAGAGATGACATACCCCGAAAAGTTGGTTGAAGAGGTCATGAAATCACATTTAGCAACAACAACAAAGAACTTATGTTTGCGCAGGACTGATAATACTTCCCTCAAATGGTTGAGGTGTTCCTCCGGGGTGCTGCTATATATCAGAATTTCATCGAAATAAACGACAACAAACTTTCTAATGAATGGAAGGAGGGCTTGATTCATCACACGCATGAAAGTGCTAGGCGCATTCGAAAGCCCGAAAGGCATCACAAGCCACACATATAAGCCTTCACGAGTTTAAAAGTTGTCTTCCATTCGTCTCCCATTCGGATCCGAATCTGATGGTAACCACTCTTTAAATCCAGTTTGCTGAACACGCAAGCACCACCCAGTTGATCCAATAAATCATCCAAACGAGGAATGAGAAAACGATAGTGTACCGTTATTTTATTGATTGCCCGATTGTCGACACACATGCGCCATGTGCCGTCCTTTTTGGGGGTGAGGAGGGTTGGGACAACGCTAGGGCTAAGGCTCTCACGAATGTGACCCTTAGCGAGTAATTCTTCAACTTGCCTACGCAGCTCCCCATGTTCCTTCGGGCTCATACGATAATGCGTTCGATTAGGCAGAGCCACACCAGGAACTAGGTCAATATGGTGCTGAATATCACGCAGAGGGGGCAAGTCAGGCGGTAGGGACTTAGGGAATAGGTCAGCAAATTCTTGCAGTAAAGACTGAACTGCTATCGGCACATCACCAGAATGATTAGCTGCCATTTCATGAGAAAATAACAAATATACTATTGTTGAGTCCTCCATCGCAGCCTGAAAAGGGGCACGAGACAGTAATGCAGGTTGTTTCTATTTGCCTGCAATATGTGTAATGCGAGGCTTGTTTGGAACAAGCACTATCTTCTTCCCATGAAATATAAAGGAATAAGTGTTGGAACGACCGCTATGCTGCACATCAAGGTCATATTGCCAGGGACGACCAAGAAGTAAATGACAAGCATCCATAAAAACCAGATCAGACAATATATGATCATTATATGTAGTACCAATAAAGAATTGCACAAGAGCACGCTTAGAGACAGTGATATCCATACCCTTTTTGAGTCAGGCAAGCTTATACGGCTTCAGATAATTGTCCATAGTGAGACCCAACTTCGTGACTGCCGTATCCGAAATCACATTCTCGCAACTTCCTGTGTCGATAATGAAGGTGGACACCTTTCCGCCGATAGTGCACGTCGATTGGAACAAGTTGGTGCGCAGCCAAGTAGCATCTACTTTCGGGGCTCGAGGTGTCAAGAATGTACGTCGCACCATTAAAAGATCGCCAGTATCGCAGGTGACATGCTCTTCATCCACGTCATCACTGGGGGCATAGGTATCATAAACAGGGTTATCAAAAGTAGCATCATAAGCAAGTACCTCTTCAGCATTGTCGGTGAAGAGACCCCGTGTGCCACTGGCTGATTTCCGACACTCAGACTGCCTATGGCCAGGTTCACCACACTTGAAACATCGCAAACCGCCACCACGACCTTGAGGGGGTAGCGGTGCTGTAGAAGCTCGAACGGGTGGGAGAGACGGTTGTTCGGTGGTTCTGCGGGGATTGGGTGTAGATAGACCACTGGAACTGATTGTCGAAACCCGATATTTGCACGCCCAACTGCTTGTTTCTCCGCCTGTAAGGCACGTTGATAAGCTTCAGACACACTCAGAGGATCAAACATGTTGAGCACGTCCTGTAATTGCACACCCAGACCACCGATATAACGAGAAACCATCTGATCAGAGGATTTAGAAAGGTCAGTGCGAACTTGCAGCTGGTAGAATTCCTGAGTATAGTCATCAACGGAACGAGCGCCTTGACGAAGAAGTTGAAAGCGTTGATAAACTTCCCGGTCGTAATTATATGGCAAGAACGCAGCCCTAAACTTCCTCTTAAATTTATCCCAGCTTGAGATCTTCGCCTTACCCTGACGAACACGAGAATTCTTCAATTGTTGTCACCAGGCTTGCGCGTGGCCACGCAGACGGGTAGCAACCAGGAGCACACGCTTGTCGTCTGGAAACTCCTTGTAATCCAGTAATTCTTCCACTTGAGCCAGCCAATCGATAAAGTCATCACCTTTAAGGTCACCATTGAATTCCGGTATGTCCATCTGAAACCCTAGTTCCCAACGTCGATCTGGTGCTGGTTGATGATGTATTGCGAAAGGGTTATCAGCGGAGGGGGTCTCATCATCTTCGGTATTATTGACGTCCTCCAATCGCCGTGTCAGTTCATCAATCTGACATTGTTGTATGTCGTAGAAACGTCGTCATTCGTCGTTGCCTGCCGGTGGTTGACCTCCAGCATCTTGACCTTGAGCCGCACGTCTCGGTGGCATCGTGCAGGATCGACTGGAATATGATACCAATCTGACAGCGTGATGGTGGGATAGGAGCGCAAGAATTCGTTGATTCTATGAATACCCGAAATCAAACGCAGGATTGAGGAAAAAATCTCGATTTTATGATTTATCAATAACTGAACGTAAAATTCGGCCAACAATGTCTTAAATAGAAAAACCTAATCTATGAAATAACCGAAAATAACGAACAAGTCCCGAATAAATTGAAAACTAAAAAAAAGACCCGAAATAACATAAAAATGTGATTTTGACCTCTCAGATGATGGAATTTGGCCAAAAAGCAGTTTCCGCCCGATAAAAAATACTATTCACGCGCCAAAATTCGAACGTTCGCCAGAAAAACACTATTCACGGCAAAAAATCTTCGAGATTACTCGGTTCCGCCTGCATCAGAAAGTCTAAATATGGAAGATGATATATACACATGATATTGAACATCCATAAAATATATTCATAATAAATTTAACTTTGTGTCATATCGGGTTTTATTTTAAAAAAATATTGGAAAGTAAATTTTATACAACAATTATTTTGAATAATATTTTAAAACCCCTAAATAATAAGAACTCCAAGAGTTATTTTTTAAAATTAATTATATGTTGGTTATCAAATTTATTTTAATTGTCTTTTAAAATAAATTTATGAATTTTATGCTATTTTTTATAATAGAAATTAACAATATGACTTAAATGTAAAGTGTGAATAATCACAAATAGTGATTTTTTTAATTAAAAAAAAAAAAAGTAAATTGTCATTCACATCGAATTTTCCTTGTAAAAAAATGTCAAGTAATAAAAAAACACATCCCTTGTAATTGAGTCACAAATTAGATCATTTTCACTTTAAAAGAAAAGCATCGATCAGTATCTTACCCTCTTCTTTCCATGTAGAAAGCACATTAAGTTCAGGTTTCATGCTTTCTTCCATCCATATTCTCCTTACGTACATACATAATAATCTTGGCGATCTTTTCTATCTAATGAAGGGAGAGTCCATTTTAAAATAGTCCGCCCTGCACCCATCCTCCAAGTATATGCTTCAACAGGAATCACACAATGGTAGATTGATTAAGAATCTATAAACTGTCTGAAGTTTGCTCCATGTGAAATTTTGGTGTCTGAAGTTTAAAATGTTGAAATGGACAGTCACAGGTTTCATTTTATTGAAATTTGGTGTCTCGGTGTGATTACTTTAGAGAAGTCAATCCCGATGAAACCAACTGTCAAATAGGAGCTCTCATGTACGCTTACTTCTCGTCACTTTGCCGGGACCGTCACCTAAGAAGGTTGTCATATCCGCACAAGTAAATATCGCTCTATTGTCGCTGAAATTCACTCCACACCACTCTACTGGAAACATTTTCTTTCGGAAGTTCAAATTTTGAGAGAAATTTGGCGATTCTATAAAAAGTAAAGAGGACTGAATTATGAGTGGGTGGAATGGTCGATGAAAATGTTTAAACGGAGAGGAAAAGACGCACGAAGACACCAAATTTCAACAAAAATGAAACATGGGACTATCCATTTCAACATTTTAAATTTCAAACACCAAAATTTCACATAGAGCAAAATTCACAGTTTATAGGTTCTGGTAGAATGCCCTCCCGTAACCCAACAAATAAAGTATATGACATAAACCGTTTTAGGGATTGGCAGCTTACCAATTCAGTAACTTTGGCACTAAGCGTTCCCAAAATGGGTACTACTAAATCGGGTGAATTCAATACTAGACGCATGTTGTCATTCCAGCATTTCTTTTCCTTTCAGGGCCTATCCGAAAGGTATAAAATAATATAAATAAAGAATAAAAAAGAGGCTGGCTGGGTACCATCATCCCAAAGCATGAATCTACAGATGATTAAAAAGATTACAGATACAAAGGTGATGCGTCACTAGAGCAGAGCAGCCAACCCATCCATATTGGGGGCGACGACATAGAACATTTTTTTGTATATAAGAAAGAAAGAAAGAATAGTTATGAATGAATTGATGATAAAACAAATTTTACTTCCTTTTGTCGGAGGTGAGGGTGAGACGCTCAAAGCTTCGAATATGACTATCGATAAGGCCCCGTGAGGAAGTCGGGCGGGAGAGGCTGCTGCTCAGTTTGGCCTCCGACTCAGCTTGGATTCTCTGGCTCGACGAAAAGCGGGCCCCGTTGCTCGACACAACCCGGCTCATTCTCCCCTCACTCGGCTCCCCTGAAGTGGTCGGTTTGCTACTAGACGCAACTGCTCTCTTTGATGCGCTACCATGACGAGACATTGAGCCTTGTACTCTATCAGGATCACCCTGATCATTATTCTATCTTATCATAAAACAACCAATCAATTCCTTGTATATATATAATAAAAATAGAGAAGAAACAAAGGCTTGTCAACTTTTTGCCAGTGCAACCAAAATCAACATGCACTTCCCATTTCAGAAATCAGGGGTGTCAATCAGTAACAAAATACATGGAATGATATGCATAATACTATCTTCTACAGTTAACCCTACTATTAGTTACCGTTTCCTTGGCCGAAGATTCTTCCTGAGCCTGAAGTTTAAAGTGATCACCAAGCAGTCCTGCACCATATGCATTTCTTCAACTCAAAATGTGGATACTAATACATACTATAACCTTATGAGCAAATTCTAAGCTTTTCATACAACTAGGTTAAGGGTGTGGACCTTAAAAAAAACAAGTCTCTCTATCTAATTATATTTACTGACCACAAACCTTATTACCCTTTTAGTAAGAGTAGCACGTATTAATTAGTGCATGAAAATTTTAGATCATGCAAATATAAAGTACCCATATATTATTAGATTAAGCTCTGAATAGAAAAGGGTTTGCAATTGTATAAAGAGTTTGCTTTCTTTATAGTAGTTCACAAACCTGAAGGCCTTTCTGGTTTTTCTCCTGATGGACCCGCTCTTGTAGAATTCTGCTACGGGAAGCATCAGGGAATTAGCTCAATGCATACATAATAAAGAAAGCTTCCACCATTTCAAATTGGCAAGACTAACCCGCATTCTGGAGCTTGTGCTGATTTGCGGATACTTCAGTATGGTCCAGTCAAATACATAGTCAAACTGATAACCTGTAACAAATAAAATTTGAACTTCACTGATAATGCAACAAAGCATTCAAAAACAAGAACCACTTCTGGTTGGCTAAATTTACTTAATTTGATATTTTTCTAAACGAAATCATTATAGTCCTGAAAAATGAAGCTATGCCTTTCATCCAATCAAAGCGTACATTAGAATCTGACAAAGCACCAGTACTTTGTCGGTACGATTTGGTATCTTATACTTAAATTCCCATCTTTTCCCCCTTTTTTCCAACTGATGCGGTGCTCAGCATCTGCTTTCACAAGCAAAATAGGACTTGACACCCACTTCTCTAACAAGGAGAAGCAGACAGTCCCCGACAATTGGTCATAACTTAATATAAAAAGCACATACACTATAGTTCTACGGCTTCACCCAATTGTGACTACAATAAAAACTCTTTATAGTAAGTACGATGTGCCTCGTCCATAATCCATATAAGCTTAAAACAGAACTATGATATAATATGAAATTCAGTTAAGTGCCTTTGGAAATAAATCGTATCAAATCCAGAAGCTTAGTAAGTTCAGTCCCTATAAAATTATGCAAATTGTTTTATCTTTCTAGTTGAGTCCCTATAAAATCATTAAATAGAAGTCTTATTTAACTAGACCATGCTTCCAAAACCTCAGTTTTAAGAAATACCAAACAAAGGAAAACATGGTTATTTAATGTCATTTTCAGCCATCTTCGGATTTCCACAAGAAATTCTTTCTAACCACAGGAATGAAGCTCCGTAACACACATGCCATCACAACTCAAGCTTAGGAGAAAAAGACCTTTCAAAAGGTTACAATGCAAACTACAGGCTAAAGTTATACCAAAGCTGTGCATTTATGTTTGGCCATTGCATTTGAGAAAACAAGTGCATCGTAAGCATAGAAGAAACTGCAGCAATGACTATCTACATAGGATGCAAATGGATCAGCCTGTTGACTGATAACCAAGAGAATAAGTTTAACACTTACGAGGATTTTACCTTCACGTATGAACAAGTCGCGGAATAGTCTTTTCAAATATGCATAGTCCGGCTTGTCCTCAAACCGCAAAGATCGGCAATAATGGAAGTATGATATGAACTCAGATGGATATGATTTGCAAAGCACCTGAATAAATATCAAGTTAAATCTCCTAATCAACTTTCCAGATTCGTCAACTGTAAAAACATCCATAATTGCCGAACATTTTACTCTGAGAACAACAATTTGAAGCAACTGTAGTAGCAAAGAAACTACCATATACCTCTATAGGAGTTAGCATCTTCTTTTCACTAATTTTATCATATTTTTGCTTCTTTGTTCCAGCTTTCAGACCCTGCCATGGAAGACTGCAGATAGCAGAATACTTGTATTTAGAAGTAGCAACAAATAACATGGACCAGAATGATATAAACCCGAATGTCAGCCCTACCTTCCCCTTAAGAAGTACATAAGCACATAACCAAGAGATTCTAAATCATCTCTCCGACTTTGTTCTGCATGAGGAACATAAACGACACCAGATAAAGTATGTAAGTTGAAAAATGAAATGGTGATTCATAGTTCATAAATCAATTTGCTTACCTACTCCAAGGTGAGTATTCACACTAGCATACCGAGCAGTACCAGTAAGATTCTTATTTTCCCTAAGAAGAGAGAGGATAGGTCAGATCAAAGCACACACAATGCCGATCGCTAACCATGAACTGAAGAATTATTGGAAGTTTGGTAATATAATACGTTATCCATGGTACCAATGAAACTAGATTGTCAAGATAAATGACCAACAAAGATCATACCCCGTTGACCTTCTTTTGTAGATAGAATCTTCAATGAGTGGAAGCAACCAACCTAAGAAAGAAAGGTGCTTGAGCGCATCTTTCTCATATCGATCAAGGCTTTCCTTGAGTTTTCAATAGGGCAACGATATAGGGAAACCCATTTCCAATTCAACATTCAGGACTCTATAGGATCTTGGCATATACTAGAATCAATCCAAACTATCATCTATAAAGGCAAATATTCAACAAAATACAAGGCTAAGAACTCTGACTAGAAAAGGTCAAAAAATAAAAGGACACTGTATTTGATTGGACAGAAAGGCACGAATGGATCTTAAAAGGGTGACCACTGTACCGAATATAGGAAACCAAAAAAAGACACTAAAATTGAGTTTCTATGAATTACTTATATGGACATAGATAGACATCTTACCTATATGGTATGTGTTTGTGAGTTTGCAAATCCCTATACTTCTTTGCAAGGCCATAATCAATGACATAAACCTGAAAAGATCAGTTAGAACTTAGAAAGTAAAAACCAGCCCACGAATTTATTGCCAGCACCTGCACCCTTCACCAAGATAGTCCTCTAATGATGACATTTTCTAAATCAAAATCAAAATTTGAAAATGTGAAGAGTTCTACATTTATCCTAAAAAGTAAGCAACAAGTAGATCTTGTCGTACATCTCTCCTTAGAGAAAGGTAAAAATTTATGTGATTTATGTAACATGATTCTTGAGTATACTTCACCAATCTGCATCTCCAACTGGAGGAAGTACACTATTTTAACTGGGTATAATTACCTGGTTTGCTTTTCTTCCTAGACCCATCAAAAAGTTGTCGGGCTTAATGTCACGGTGGAGGAAACCCCTCGAGTGCATGTACTCAACTCTGTTTATCTGAGGAATGTTTCAGAGGAAAATTAACTCGCTAAATAAGATGTATACTATGATATCAACCATACAATCTACCCAATAAGGCTAATCGACATACTAATTGATCAGCCAACATCAACACTGTTTTCAAAGAGAGCTTCCTGTTGCAGTAGTTGAACAAGTCTTCAAGACTTGGTCCCAAGAGATCAATGACCATGACATTGTAGTCGCCCTCCACTCCAAACCACTTGAGATGTGGAATTCCCGCTTCAATACGAAGATTCAATCAGTTCAGTTCAACAATTAATTTGGCCATTCACCAAAACTGTGTCAATTTTTTAGAAGAATTCAATCATTGTAAGAGTGGTAATATAACAACTTACTTCCTCCTTGTAGAAGCATGTACAATTTCGACTCGTAGTGAAGCTGAGGGTGCTTAGTCTTGATATTTTCCTGAAGAGTATTGACCAAGGGAAGCTATACTGAGAACACAGAACTAATTTTCAGATAATAAAAAGGAAAGAGGTCCTCAATCATGAGACACAAAAACATCTGCGCCATTCACAAATGTTCCAACTCAGAGCAGAAGACACATACCATGGAAGCACCAAAAGACTTCAACAAGTAGAAATTACATCCTAAAACTTGCTAACCGATTATGATATGATTTAGACCACCTGTAGTGCTTTATGATAAGATCTCACAAGCAATTCATCTAATGGAAAGAGCTCCACAAGTTAGGTCACAAGGTAGATCTACTCTAGGCATCATTAAGAAATGAAGCACAAATTCAATCCCACATATTAACAACAAACAAGGAACCCATGGAAGATTACCAGCTTAATTGCAACCTCTTCACCGCTCTGGATGTTAACTCCTGTAATCAATCCAATAGAGACGAATTAACTAACTCATACGATCATGTTCTAGTTATTCTACCTAATATGTTTAGATACTTTATGCAGACGAAAAGCTCACCGAGATAGAGTTCCCCAAAAGATCCGCTCCCAATCTTTCTGCCCATTTTGAACTTAGACCCAATAACTCGATCCATGACCAAATGTACTCGGCAGCCAAATAAGCAATAAACTCCTAAAAAAGATTCACAATTTTATCACATTGCCCAGCCGTCCGGAGGTGGATTATCCAAGAAACATCATCGTCAGGATGAGAAGGCGGATAATTATGATGGAATCAGAAAAAGAGAGGAGCGAAAGTAAAAAATGAATGACGAATCTGCTCAGCGGACTCAATATCAAAACCCTAACGTGCCATCAATTGAGCCGCATTGCAGATAACATCGAATCGACGGGGAGAATAGTTGTCGCGACGAGGCCTTGGGTTGGGGGAGCAGACAAGCATCAATCGGGTCAGAACATCCGAAAAGAAAGCGAGATGGAAGCTGAAACTGGGGAGGGATTGCCAGAGAGGAAAGAAGAGGAGAGAGACGAAGCGATAATTTTTCTCAGAATTGATAAAAATCGTCCTTTCCTTGCCTTGGGATTGATTCAGTAAATTACGTACTCCATTATTATTATTCTTCGTTGCCGTACGCCGTATCTGAAATATTCTGAATAGTAGTGAATACTGAATAATAGCATCCACAATGGTATTACGTAAATATTACGTAAACGTGGGTCATACATGTTTATTTAAGTAAAGCAACAAAAACTATCTACAGTGGTTTTACATAGCATTCCTTAAAGATGGGACCCACACGTAAATTTATGTTTTTACATAAAGCATTCCTTAAATTTAAGTAATGCACTATGTATTACGTAACCAATTTTTTATTATAAATTAATTCATTTTATAATTAATGCTAATATCTTATTGGTGGTTATTGGAAAATCTAATAATAACATATATTTAAGGAATATGTTTAAGTAATACGATTGCAGAGAAAATATTTTTTACGTGTCTTAAATTTACGTATTACTTAAAGTGTACATAAATGTCTACGTGACAACTTTAAAGAATACATTTTATGTAAAACCATTGTGGATGCTCTAAGTGAATAGTGTCATGCAGTGTTATCAGAATCGAACCGGCAGTCCAACCGGGTTCGAATCGGAACCGGTGCCTCCAACGGTCCGGTTCGAACAAATCCGGAGGATGTAAACGAACCCGATCCGATTTTTAAGTGAACCGGCCGGTTTTAGGCAGGCTGGGCGGTTCTCCAGTCCGCCGGTTCACAAATCCAATAAAGAAAAAAAAATCTTCAATCAATCACTGAATCGGCGGCAGAGAGGGACCTTTGAGCTTCCATTGATAAAAAGTGAATCTGGGCAAAATAAAAAGTAAAGGTCTGGGTAAAACAGAGAAGACGAAGAATCATGCTTTCTTCCATTGTAAACATTGTTGGGATAGAGTTATGTGAACATCAATTTGAAGAATCTGAAAAAGAAATCATTGACAGAAAGCTTTTGAGAAGTGGTGGAACCATGCTCTCTTATGAACCATGCTTTTGAGAAGACGAAGAACCATGCTCTCTCGTGAAGGCTTCTGCGACCGAACCATGCTCTCGAGCAGATTTGAATTTAATGGAAATCAATCGAGCAACCGGCGCTCGCTCTGCTCCACCTCCTTTGATTCCGCCAGCCTAGACGCCGTCACGCCACCACGCTTTGCCGCCGACTTCTTTCAGCCACGACTATGTCTGCTTCCTTCCGAATCCAAGCCACGACTTGAGCCGTGTCTTCTTCTCAGACCTCAGAACACCCCGCCGCTGCTGTATAAAAGACTCTAAACCCTATTTTTTTGTGATTCTCTATATTTCTGCTGCTATCTGCCTTTATATAGCTCAGACCGATAGGACCGGGTTCGGACCGGATTCGACCGGACGAATCGGAAACCGTTGCCTTAGCCAGTTCAGTACCCGGTCCGTTTCTAATAACATTGGTGTCATGGTATGTAGAAATTAAAAAGGGAAATTTAGTTTAGTGTGCATTTACTAATCCCTTAAAGGGCGTATGAATAGATGTTGAGATTACTTGAAATATGATATATAAAGTGAAATAAAGCTTCATTGATTACTAGGGTTTACAATATGCTAAGTACAATATATATAGGCTAACTAAAGGAGTACACTAAGTAAATGTACAATGGGATAGGACTGGTGCACAATGGTGCATGCAAAATGCACATGATGTACGACATGGTGTATGCACCAAGTGAATACATCGAGCATAAGTGTAGGTCCTGGTGTAAGGCATCATGGTGAGCACCATAGCATGGTGCTTGACTCGATGTAATCCATCATGTAGGCACCGTGGAAGACATCATACTTCTATATTCTCCCATCCTTTTCTTCTTCTTCTTTTCTTTCTTGGAATACATCATTGATCCCATATAGCCTTAACAAGGCTAAGTGTTGCTTCTTGACCAATGCCTTAGTCAGCAAATCTGCAATTTGATCCTTGGAAGAAACATAATGAACACCAATCATTCCTGAATCAATGTGGTGTCTTGTGAAGTGGCAATCCAACTCGATGTGTTTGGTACGCTCATGGAACATTGGATTATTTGCAATCTTCGCAGCTGCTTGGCTATCCGTGTGAATTGGAATTGGAAAGCTCACTTGCACACCAAGCTCCTTTAGAATCCTACTCACTCAAAGGACTTCTTGAATGGCAACTCTTAACCACCTATACTCAGCTTCAGCACTTGATAGTGAAATAGTTTCTTGTTTCTTTACCTTCCAACCAATCATGGCTGCCCCAAGCTTGACACAATAGGCACTCACTGATTTTCCACTAAAAGGACAAGCAGCCCAATCAGAGTCACAATATAAGCTCAATTTGAGGTTGTTGTTGGAAGGATAAAGCAAACCTTGCCCTGGGCTGCCCTTGATGTATTTGATTACTCTAATAGCAGCATCATAGTGTGATTTCTTGGGCTTGTCCACTAATTGACTTAGTCTTTGGACTGAGAAGCTAATGTCTGGGCATGTCATTGTTAATAGAGTAGCTTCCCAATCAATCTTCTATAAGAAGTTGCATCCTCCAAAGGAACATCATCAGTGTTTGACTTGGTAGCCTCATCAAACTCACAAGTAGTGAGCTTAACATTGAATTCCATTGGAGTTTCAGTTGGCCTAGCAGCCCCTAGACCAGCATCTTCAATTAGTTCCATTGCATACTTCCTTTGGTTGATCACAAGCCCCTGACTTGATGTTGCAATCTCTAGGCCCAAAAAGTACCTCAAGTCTCCTAAATCTTTCAGCTTGAAGTGGTTTTGTAGAGTGCACTTCAGTTGATCAATCATTTTGGCATTGGAACCTGTAATGAGCAAGTCATCAACATAGATAAGCAAGAACACTTTGTCCTCCCCTTGAATCTTGTTGAACAAGGAATGATCAGACACACATTGTTTGTATCCATTCATTATCAAAGTCTGAGTGAGTTTGATATTCCATTGTCTTGATGCTTGCTTGAGGCCATAAATAGACTTGACAAGTTTGCACACACGCCTAGGCGACCCATCAAGAGACTTGTATGGATCAAAACCTTGAGGGATGTCCATGTACACTTCTTCTGTGAGATCACCTTGAATAAATGCATTGTTCACATCCATGTGGAATAATCCCCAAGATTTGGCTGCAGCCATGGCTAGAACTATCCTCACTGTGTCCATCTTGACAACTGGTGAGAATTTCTCATTAAAATCAGTCCCTTCAACCTGAGTGAATCCCTTAGCAACTAACCTTGTTTTGTATCTCTCAATGGATCCATCAGAGTTGTATTTGACTTTGAACACCCATTTGCAGCCAATTGTTGATTTACCTTGTGGAAGTTCCACCAACTCCCATGTTTTGTTATCTTGGAGAGCTTGAATCTCTTCTTTCATTGCCACAATCCAATTGGGGTCTTTAACAACTTGCTTGTAAGTATTTGGTTCCTTGATCTTGTTAATGGCAGCCAAAAAACATTTGAATTGTGGACCCAAGTGATCATAAGAGACAAACTTCTCCATTCCAAAAGCAACATTAGAATTTGCTCGATTTTGAAGTTGAGCAATCCTTGCACTCCTCCTTAGAACAAGTGGCTGTGAAGCATCATAAATAGGAGGTTGAGGTGTTGGAACCTCAACAATAGGAGGATGTGCTTGTGATGGATCAACAATTGGTAGAAGAACCTTCTCAAAAATGTTGGAATTCTCAGTTGAGAACTCATCAATAGGTTGCTTGACTCCCAAGCAAGATGGAATCAAAGCCTTCAAATCTTCCTTAGACATGCTGAATGGGAAGATATCCTCATGGAAAACAACATCACGAGTTACATGGAAGGCTGAATTGGAAATGTTCATCACAAAATATCCTTTTTGAGAAGTAGAATACCCCATAAGAATGGCAGGTTCAGCCCTTGGACTGAACTTGTCATTGATTACTAGGGTTTACAATATGCTAAGTACAATATATATAGGCTAACTAAAGGAGTACACTAAGTAAATGTACAATGGGATAGGACGGTTGCACAATGGTGCATGCACCGTGCATGCATAATGCACATGATGTACGTCATGGTGTATGCACCAAGTGAATACATCGAGCATAAGTGTAGGTCCTGGTGTAAGGCATCATGGTGAACACCATAGCATGGTGCTTGACTCGATGTAATCCATCATGTAGGCACCGTGGAAGGCATCATACATCTATATGATATTATAAATAATGTAAGTTATATCTATTATATAATGGATGGAGGTCATTCTGTAACCGCCCGCTTTTAATCTATTTCCATATTTTATAGATTCAGTTCAAAATTACACAAATAACCTCAAGAACTAAATACATTAAGGTTAATTTCGTAACTTCCGTCTTACACTTTTTTTAGCACTGACCAGACCCACCTCCTCCACTCACTCACCTCCCCACATTCTCCTTCTCCCCTTTTCTCTGACACCTACTCCCCTTTTTCTTCTTTCGAAACTGCACACTCTCTACATCTATTTCCCTTTATTTATACGGAGCTATGGGCGACACTTGGAGAGATCGTGAAACAAGTAGCGCAAGTAAGGTGTTGCAACCGGGTTATATCTCTGGAAGTGGCAGATTCATCCCAATCCGGAAGTGGTAGATCCGTCGGAACCATCGCAAACAAGAGCAATTCAACGGCGAGGCGGTGGAGGCGAGACTGACAGTGGTTACACCCCATCCTAGGTTCAAATGGGCATGCCCAACCTCAATTAGTCGCTTTTTGATTTAATAGCAAATGTATTTATCTGATTTGCAGAATATTTTGTGGCTATTCAAGCAGTTGTAGACTCTGTACTTTACATTGTAGGTAATTTATTTTTCTTTCTATCCATGACCATTTATTATCGTTAGATTGGTTACAACATAATTATTTTTCTGTCAAATTCATACATAGATATTTGCTGGAGTTAAGACTTGGCAATACATGTCTACTGTTGGGATTTATCTTTGCATTCATCCACCGAAACAATGATCTTATCTCTCTATCAGAGTATATAAATGTGATTTTTCACTCTCTAATCATTGAAAATTAGCAAATCATGGTGAGCCTTCTAATAGCATGCTCTTGAAAATTAGTCAATTTTTTTTTATTGATTCCCAAAGTTTATGTTAACTCAGACTAAAAGTTTCCAGGATCATCTACAAAAAGAAGGCAAAGCAGCTGAAATCATAGGATGTCTATGAATTTTGTGAATCAGTGGTAAACTATTTCCCTCTATTATGTGATTAGTCTTTGTTTGTTGGAATTTCTGACGGAGCAAGTTATTCTACTGAAGAGTTCGAACATTTCATATATAGTACAAAATAATCCATTTGTAAAATTTCCACCTTTAACCAGAAGGTCAAAATCACCTTATATGTTTAAAATATATTGGGCATATTTTAATTTTTAATGCTTGCCTTGAATTTGATTTCATAAACTATGTCACAAAGTTTCTTTATATATGTACTTGATAGTTAATACACTGATAAACCAATTGGGATTTTGCAGAAGAAACTCCTAATTTAACATACACGTGTGATGTGTATTGAATGATTTTAAAACACACACATATATATATATATATATATATATATATATATATATATATATATATATATATATATTTCGACCAGGTTACCGCGGGTTGCCCGCTGAGTAACTCGTCGATGTCTTCGAGTTGGATGCGAGCCGAGTCCGCCACCTAAGGTTGTGTACGGGCCTTAGCTTCGTCTTCAGAACAGCGGTAAGTCCTTCGGGCTCTCTTTTAGACCGTCCGTCTGCACCTGCGAGAGGAGCATTACCAAGCAGTCCCCGTGGAGAGGGGGGGTGCTTGGTGCGCTCGCTCCGACGATCAACATTAGGCGGTTTCTAGAGAGAGAGAGTTTTAGAGAGAGGTCAGAGCTTTTCCAAATCTCACCCAAAAGTGACTTGAAAATGTTTACCCCCAAGGTGGCTATTTATAGGCAACCTTGGACCGTAAACCAGTTTTGACCCGGTTCAATGTGAAAATGTGAACCGGGATGCAGGGGAGAGCTTTGGGAAAAGGACTCTGACGTGCGTCTCAGGCGGCTGTCACGAGCGGAACGCGCGCGCCTTTGAAACATAGGTCTCGTACACATAGGAGTTAGTTAAAAATCGGGTCTCCTATACATCCGGGACGAAATGGGGGGTGTGCGCGACACCCCCCAGGTATTAAACTTACCCGGCATTCCGGGTAAGCTGGGGCTTACCCGGAAATTCCGGGTAAGCTGGGGCTTACACGGAATTTCCGGGTAAGCCCCCCGGGGGTGCCGGGCAAGTTCGCGACTTGCCCGGTTTCCCCCGGTTAGCTCACAATTGGGTTTTGCGGGCGCGTATGAGGTCCGAATAATTAAAACCGAGCCCGAATCATGCGTATGTCCATCACTTGCCCCCGAGTTAAATAATGGTCTGACCTTTGTTTAACTCTATTCTAAGATAGGGTATACGCGTGATTCGGGTCGTCTGCTCACCTTGAGTTTCGACCTACCCATGGTGGATACGCGCGGCTCCGACGAGCTCCTTGCCTTAGTTTTTTGAGGTGGTCATGCTTGATAACTGCGTAAAGGGTTAGCAGCACAACGGACTACGAGTAATATGATAAATGTGATTTTGGGAGAAGTAAGGCGCGGGCGCACATGAAATTTTTCGGGTTTGCAAGATGATCAAATAAATATGGAACGTTCATGCCACGACTAATTGTATCAAAATGATAATAAATCATGAAAGTTTTGATAAAACGTTTTTCATGCAATATGATGGTTTCCGGGAGCCCGTCGTCCGAGACGGCCGTCTTGACTGCGAGACGACGGTTTTAGTAAACGAAATAATGCCGGGTTTGGAAAATCACATGTAACGGATTTGACATGAAAAATCTTAAAAATAATGTTTTCAAGTAGTTGAGACCATTTGAAATGACTTAGTTAAATTTAGCTAAGTCATTTGATGGTGAAAATCCAAGTTGTCAACAACTTTAAAAAATGGAGGGTGGATGTGAGTGTACCTCTTGGATGTATGGTGCTTGCTAGGTTGTGTAGTCCACCTCCTTTGTGATAGTTTATAAAACTATCAATATTTGAATAGGTTATTGAGAGGGTTTTGGAGGGGCTAAGGTAGTGATTTAGGAATTCACTTTAGGGTGCTAGTGATACCCCATTTCGGCCGGCCACCACCAGGACTATCACCGGCGAGGTCACGGCGGCCCAGCAGCGGCGATGCGGCGGCGGCAGGAGCGGCGGCGCAGGGCGGGCGGCGGCTGCACTGTTCACGGGTCGATTTCGGGCTCAATTCGACCCGTTTTCGAGTCCTTCTTGTCGGGTATTGATCGGTAATGTCCTCCCCTTCCTTTTCTTGATGTTAATTGGACCTTTAGGGCTGCACATTTCGAATTTCAATAAGATGCATGATAGGTGTTCGATGAAATGCCTTAGTGAAATTTTGGCTTGATTTTTCAAAATCCGTTTTTGGCCAAACTCTAAATGTATATAGATAGAGTTATGGATAGTGAACTCCCTTTGTGAAGAGGCCCTTAGGTCTTGGTCAACCGAGGGGGAATCGTGGGGGTTCAAAATCGGACTTATTCGAGCAAAAAGTTCGATCCTTTGTATCTTGATGTGGGTGACTTGGTATGATGCCCCCGATTGTGATAATGACTCCTTGATTGTTTGTGAGTGGATAGTCATGCCCCCGGAGTTTAGGTGATTGCTTGGTAGCTCATGCTTATCGGTGGCTTAGTTGACCTGAGTGTTCTTTGAATCGTTCGGATAGGGGTAAGCCTCCCCGTGACATGTAATGGGCTTGCTTGAATGTATTTGAGCTGCTTGTATGTGCCCCCGGAGCCTTGAGCCGTTTTGGGGATAAAATTTGATCGAAATGTGGTCGGATGGCATTTTGGTAATTATAACAAACTTTGCATGTCTTTGATTTCTTTAGCTCTTTGAACTTATCGCTTTGTGGAGTGCTTGAATACCTGTGTCACATTGCACAAATATATGAAAATTTGATTAGTGGGTGGCTTAGGCCTTTGGTGAGCGTAGGGACTTTTGACTCCCGAGCGGGAGGGTCCCTAGCTGTTCGTTCGCGGACAGTTGGTCCGTTGGGTTGGATGCCCTCGCAAAGGACTCAATGAATGTGGTTGATGTGTTGCCTTGGTTTTTGATTGGATTGTGTATGGTTTTTGCAGGATTTGGTTGACGGGCTTGCAAGCGCGCGTCTCTGATATTTAGAGTGTTCCTGGTAGGCAACGGTTTCGGCTTCTTCACGCAATGAGTAAGTCTCATCACTCTGTTTCGGATAACATTGATGGGGAGGTTGATGAGGGCACCATGGATTCCGATTCTGGGTCTCGAAGCGGTGTGCTTTTGGGACCGTCGGGTGACCGCGTGATACTGGAGAAGACCCAAATGTTTTTTCCCAACAAGCTTCCACGTTCCAAGTTTGATCTCTATGTCTTGACCCGGGGCTGGTGTCCCGGCATAGAGGTCTCGTATCCTTGGGATGTCGTGAAGGGGGTCGAATTTGGTCGGCCCACCGTTCCTCCGGCTGAATACGAGGCTGTTTATCTTTCACAGTTTCGAGAAGGGCTGCGGTTTCCTTATTGTCAGGATCTGGTCCGCCTTTGTCGTCATTACAGGATTTCTCCCGTCTCTATCACTCCACCGGGGTTTAGAGCTTGGACATGTTTCCGGGTGCAATGTCATCTAAACTTTTGGGATTACTCGATAGTGCTTTTTCGAGCCTTCTATCGCCTGAGCAAGGCAGATGAGTCTGGGATGTGTACTTTCACATTGCGTTGGCCTCACATGACCGAGAAGGGATTCTCCTCCCTTGGCTTGCGCAGGGCGGGGTGGAATACTGAGGCGCGGTTCTGCGAAAGGTCGGACACTTCCCAGAAAAAGTGGAAGTGTCAGTACTTTTTTATAAAGGATGCGGGCACGACTTGGACGACTTCTCATATAGTGGATTCCGACCCCGTTCCGCGTTTTCAGGAGTTCTCCGATGCAGACAAGGTTGCTTTGAAGAAGATTCACACGGCGAATAGGGCGGGGGAGTATAGCCCCCTTTATCGTGCTTCTGACGCCGAGCTGCTCGCGGCGGGCATTCATGTACGTCCTTCGGGGGAGGAGTTGGTATGTTTTGAAGTTTCGTAACATTTGTTCCTGTTTCCTTGTAGGTTGGTTTCTTAACAGACGCCCCTGTTTACAGGGTGGAGTTGCAGGCGGGTCTCCCCAGACTGTTCCCGGCCTCGGCGATACTCCTCCTGTTGGCCCGGGTATGGGACTTGCGCCTTTTAAAGGTTCCGTTGAGATTTTTCCCCATGCTAACATGCTAATGGTCTTTTTGTGGTTGTCTCTGCAGGCTTGGTATTCCCGACGGCGGGGGGAGTTGCACCTGTCCGAGAGCATGATGCTGACGTCCGTTCCCCGAGCGATCCTAGGAGGTCGACGTCTGCCGGTATGCCTCTTGCTCCTTCCTGCGACAAAGGGAAGGGGCCAATGTATGCAGATTCGACCATGCCTGTCCCCCGGTCGGGGAGCGGGCGTTCAGTGGAGGTGCCTCCCTTGGCAGGTGATTGTGGTTGACTTCTTGTTGTATTGGTACAGTTTGCCTTCTCCTAATGTGTTTGCTTTTGATGTGTAGTTTTTCCTAGTCCTCCAGCTCTTCGCAAGTCTGATCTGATGTGTCGGCTTGATCGGGATGTGTCCGGGAACGAGTGGACCCCCTACTTTCAGTCTGCTATTCGCTTTTCCAAGGATGTTTCCTTGAGCACGCCTGCTGTCGGTGTGCGTGTGGTTCAGCGGTCTGTTCCGCCGGCTGACCGCAAGACGTGCCCCCGGGACCCTGAGGCTGCTTTGAAGTGTGTTGAGGAGTCGCTCGCGCGCTTTGCTCCTGTACGTTGTTTTCTTTTTATATTGGATCTAACACGTTTTTCTGGCTTCTCTGTGTGCGATGTGCTTGTGTTTGTTGTTGTAGGTGAATGCCGTGATGACCAACCTTTCCTCCTTTGCTGTTGAGCTTGTTGATGAGACGAGGAGTCTGCAGGGTCGTCATGAGCATTTGTCTCAGGATGTCGTTGTGTTAAGGGAGAAGGCGCGCGCACATTCAGATGCTTCTTCCAAAGCTTCCGATGATCTCAAGGGAAGTCAGGATTGTGCGTCTCAGCTGGAGGCGGAGCTGTTTGCCTTACTGCGCCAGGAGAAGGTCGACGAGGAGGCACATGCTGTGGCGCTGAAGGAGACTAAGGAGTCTCATGTTGCCCTGGGTGATCAGCTTGGGATGATTGAGTTTCCTACTACAGTTGACTACTCCAAACTTCTTGAGAAGGCACGTGATGATCGTATGGAGTCTTTCTCTGTGGACTACTTCAGGAGGATTTACTCTCTTGCCCCCGATTTTCCTTTCCAGAGTACTGGGCCATATACTGGCTATGCCCTCGGGGCTATTGCGGGGATCCGAGCGGGCGATGTGTGCGGAGCGAGTGGTTTGACGGGACAGGTGTCCGTTCCTGTTGGTGACAATCGCCGTGGTGTTTTTAACAGCCCTGCGCCTGATGTTTTTATGTCTGACGCCTTTGGCGCTGGTGCTCCTGACGTTGGGTCAGGTTGATCTTTCTTTGTTTTATATGACTTTCTTGTGTATACATGGTTGCTCCCCTTGCATGGGTGAGATTTTGGCGGGGTGTGTCCCGGGATTGACTTTTTATGCTGGCTGGATGCCTTTACCTTTCAGACCTGCTATATTATATATATATGCCTGACATGAGATGTTAGAAAGATATAATACTTAGTATTATTTTGCATCTTCCTTTATTGTTGTCTCTATAACTTGTTCTCTTTTGGAAGAGTGTAGCTCTGTTGACAGGTCGATTTCCTTAATCCGATGGTTTTCCTTAGGCAGTTGCATCTCTGTTGGTGGCGGGGTGCGGATGAATTAGTATTACCGGCACCTGTGGCTTTGTAAGGAGGATGATCCATGTTGAACTGCTTGTCTTCCTTTACAAGGATGTAAATAGATTAGTAGGTTCACATACTTGATATAGTTGTTTGTTTGCGAAGCGTGGATAGATTAGTACGTCCGACACTTGCATTTGTTTGCTAGGGAGGATTCCTACGGAACCGCTTGTCCCCCGACTTTTTGCAAGGATGTGAACGGATTAGTACGTTCACATCCTTGTATTGTGGCGAAGTGTGGATAGATTAGTACGTCCGACACTTGCACTTGTTTGCGAGGGAGGATTCCTAAGGAACCGCTTGTCCCCCGATTTTTGGCAAGGATGTGAATAGATTAGTACGTTCACATCCTTGTATTGTGGCGAAGTGTGGATAGATTAGTACGTCCGACACTTGCACTTGTTTGCGAGGGAGGATTCCTAAGGAACCGCTTGTCCCCCGACTTTTGGCAAGGATGTGAATAGATTAGTACATTCACATCCTTGTATTGTGGCGAAGTGTGGATAGATTAGTACGTCCGACACTTGCACTTGTTTGCGAGGGAGGATTCCTAAGGAACCGCTTGTCCCCCGACTTTTGGCAAGGATGTGAATAGATTAGTACGTTCACATCCTTGTATTGTGGCGAAGTGTGGATAGATTAGTACGTCCGATACTTGCACTTGTTTGCGAGGGAGGATTCCTAAGGAACCGCTTGTCCCCCGACTTTTGGCAAGGATCTGAATAGATTAGTACGTTCACATCCTTGATGAAATTATTTTGTCTCCTTGCATGCGTCGCGCTCCCTCTGTTTTGAATACAGGCATGAGCTTTGCTTGGTCTTGCTTTGATATCTTTTTGATGACTTTTCTTGTTTTTTGCCCTTTCTGCGTGTAGAGTTAGGGCCTTTGTTGATGATGTATGCGGCTTGTTCCTGGTTTTGGACCGGGGTAGCTTGCCATTACATAGTGATTTTTCCTACGCAAGGAGTGAACTTCATTAGTCTTCTTGTTTATTTACAAGGGATGTGCATGGATGGAGTCAACTGATCTCCCATCCTAAACGTTCTACTTAGTACTTGAAAAGTAAAGATAGAGTATGTGCATGTCATAGGGGAAGGATTATTCCCTTAGTGACGGTTTGATAAAGCTGGCTTCCTGCATGCAATGTAGAGCGCAGAGCTCCTTGTTTGATCAGTTCCTCGATTCTGTTGCGAAGAGAGGGGCACCCATTCGTGCTGTGACCCCATTTGTTGTGGTAGTGGCACCACATTTCTGGATTCTTCCCGAGGAAGGCGATCCGGATCTCGCTTGGAGGAGGTAGAACATCCTTCAGGATGGTCTTGAACAACTCCTCCACCTCTATGTTTAGAGGTGTATATTCGCCATCGTGGTTGTTGTTCAAGTCTTGTCTTGCACGCTTGTGTTCGCGCGCCTCCTCTTGTTCTGCAGGTGGGATGAACCACCCCAGCTCGTTTGCGACCTCGATTGCTGTCTCCATCTTCTCTTTTAAGTCAGCCATAGATTTGGTTGTTCTCCACCCTTGTGTTCGTCCAAATAGGAGGAATGTAGGTGAGTTCATGTTCAGGAAAAAGGCATTGATCACGGCTGACTTTTCTGCCAAACTTGAAGTTGCGTTTATGGCGAATCGCTTGAAGTAACTTTGGATGGATTCCGACTCCCCTTGTTTGATGTCCCATATGCTTAGGAGCATTGGGGTTTGAGGTGCTGGGAGTCTTTCTCCTTTGCTCATCATTTCGTCAAATCGCATTTCAACTTCAGACTTGGAACATTGTCCCCTTTCAATGACTGCTATGTCCAGACGGTTCTTGCATCTTAGGGCGTTGACATAGCACTTTCGTGCTGTCGTCTGATCGCCCAAGACTTCACCAACTCCTCCCCTTAAGCGGTACTTCAGCTTTTGGTGTGCCGTTGAAGGCACCATCTCGTAGGGGTTTATCGTTGTTCTTCCGAGAATTCCGTTGTAAGCGCCAAGGCTCTCGACGATCACGAAAGTGATGTCGACTTTCATTGCGTTCCATCCTTCTCCTATCACAGTGGGAAGGGTGATCATCCCCAGTGGATACGTAGCAGCTCCTGCGAAGCTTACTAATGGGAAATTTCCCGGCTTGAGGTCCTCTCTCTTCATTCCAAGCTGTTCAAGGACATTGACATGGAGGATGTCCGCCGAGCTTCCTCCGTCGACCAGGATTCTTTTTACATCGAACCCGTTGATTTCCATTGTTATTACCAACGCGTCATCATGCGGGTAGACGATGTGTTCCATGTCCTTTCTCGAGAATCCTATCACGGGGTCCTCCTCTTCCGGTTTCTTTCTTTTCCCATACTTGGGGAGTGTGCTTGCCTGTGCAGCGTACACGTCTCTTGTGTTGGAGACTTGTCCTCCTGCAGCTGGACCACCATGGATGACATTGATAACTCCCCTCTTTTTAGGAGGGGGTTGTCATTGGTCTTTTCTTTTCCTTTCTCCTTTGGCGTGAATTTTCTTTTCACCTTCTCAATCTTTCCCCCTTGGTCGACGTAGTGCTTAAGTCCGCCTTCTTGTATGATTCGATTGATTTGGAACTTAAGACTTCTACAGTCGTCAGTTTCATGGCCGTTGACTTCGTGGTTTTCACACCACTTGTCTTGCTCTTTCCCTAGCTGGCCCTTTCTGAAACCGAATGGCTCTTTCCAGAGGTTTTGCTCTTTCATTTCTTTCAGTATGACACTCAGGGGAGCGTTCAAAGGGATTAGTTCAATGGTGTTGACGTCTGGATTCTTGTCTTCTTCAATGTTGAATGTTCTCTTCTGAGGCGGAGTCCACTGTTTTTGTTGGGGGGGTTTGGTTCTGCTTCGGGGGGCCTGGCTTATTCTCATCTTTCTTGTTGCCGGGTTTAACCCACTTGTCTCGGGCTGTCATCTTGTAATGTTCAGCATCAATGTACTCTTTTACCCTTGCCACGAGTTCTTCCATTGTTTCTACCGGTCTTGTAGAAAGCTTTTGGCCCAAGTCGTACCCGTGCCTACCCAGGTTTCTGACAAAGGCATGGATGATTTCTATCTCTGCGATGTTCGTTTGAATATCCGAGATGTTTTGATTAAACCGGATGTAGTAGCTTGCGAGGGACTCATTCCACTCCTGCTTGACATCATCTAAGGCATTTGATCCTTTGACGATCGAACGTTCTCCCATGTAGCGGTGGATGAACTTTTCTTTGAGAGATTGCCACGAGTCTATGCTCTTCTTTGGCAGGGAGAAGAGACAGTGTGCAGCTGGTCCGCCTAGTGTTTGGGGGAATGTCATGGCTATGTGGTGAGGATTGTCTGTCCTCCCCAAAAGCATTGCTTCATGCTGCTGCACATGCTCTATCGGGTCTCCCTTGCCTCGGTACTTTTCCGGCCTTAGATTATACAGTGCGTCTGGGACGCGACTGTACACCAGCTCGTCAGTGAAAGGGTGGGATGTGGTGTCCACCAATGTGTTCATCCCTCTCATTTTCCTTTGATTTATCTTCTTTTCAATCAGCTTTTCAAGCATCTCCTCCGTCAACCCGGTGACTGGGTTACCCTGATTTGGGAGGTACGCTTCTTGTCCCATGCTTGCGCCTTGTTGGGGAAATTGCGCCTGCGTCGGGTTGTATTGAGAATATCCACCTTGATATCCCTGGAATGTCTGAGACGGCTGCCTCCAGGCTCCTTCATTGAATGGCCCTGTTTGGTAGGGTGTCTGAGAGTGCGAGAGCTCCTGTCTTGTCCCTTGTTGGGGGAACTGCCTGCCTTGCTGTGCATTCCCGTGAAAGGTCGGGGTTTTGAGATTGTAGGGCCTCTCTGCTGAGGTGCATTCATTGGAGGCGCCTGCCTTGGTGGCGGGGGCATATTTGCTTGTTGCGCGGGAGGGGGCGGTGGCGCCCCGTATCCTTGGTTGCGCAGGGCCTCTCTCAGATGAAGCAGCTGTTCGAGTGCCGCCATCATTTCTGGGGTGACTGCTGGCGCAGCCTGTGCCCCTGGTGCTTGATTGTATGCCCCAGCATTTGGCATTCCGTATGGTTGCTCTTGCGTGTTGAAGGTTTGATGGGCGAAGCCTGGAGGAGCGTTGGTTTGCTGTGTGCCCCCTTGGGCGTTACTCCGAGAGTGTACGCTTCTTGTTGGCATAGACGAGGCGACTGAGGCCTCGCCCTGGCTCTGCGGGGGGTCTTTCTGCGGAGGAGATCTCATGCTTGACTCCGGGGCCGGAGTTTTCCTTGGACGTCCTGATCCTCTTTTCTTCGTCTTAGTCGGCGGTGGATGCTCGTTGCTTGCCATGCTCTTGGTCTTGTGGGTGATCCGCAGACGGCGCCAAGTGTTTCGACCAGGTTACCGCGGGTTGCCCGCTGAGTAACTCGTCGATGTCTTCGAGTTGGATGCGAGCCGAGTCCGTCACCTAAGGTTGTGTACGGGCCTTAGCTTCGTCTTCAGAACAGCGGTAAGTCCTTCGGGCTCTCTTTTAGACCGTCTGTCTGCACCTGCGAGAGGAGCATTACCAAGCAGTCCCCGTGGAGAGAGGGGGGGTGCTTGGTGCGCTCGCTCCGACGATCAACATTAGGCGGTTTCTAGAGAGAGAGAGAGAGTTTTAGAGAGAGGTCAGAGCTTTTCCAAATCTCACCCAAAAGTGACTTGAAAATGTTTACCCCCAAGGTGGCTATTTATAGGCAACCTTGGACCGTAAACCGGTTTTGACCCGGTTCAATGTGGAAATGTGAACCGGGATGCAGGGGAGAGCTTTGGGAAAAGGACTCTGACGTGCGTCTCAGGCGGCTGTCACGAGCGGGACGCGTGCGCCTTTGAAACATAGGTCTCGTACACATAGGAGTTAGTTAAAAATCGGGTCTCCTATACATCCGGGACGAAATGGGGGGTGTGCGCGACACCCCCCAGGTATTAAACTTACCCGGCATTCCGGGTAAGCTGGGGCTTACCCGGAAATTCCGGGTAAGCCCCCCGGGGTGCCGGGCAAGTTCGCGACTTGCCCGGTTTCCCCCGGTTAGCTCACAATTGGGTTTTGCGGGCGCGTATGAGGTCCGAATAATTAAAACCGAGCCCGAATCATGCGTATGTCCATCAATATATATATATATATATATATATATATATATATATGATGGATGTGTCTTAAACATTTTACTACATGAGATAACCTCTTCTGAAGATTTACATATTTTGAATCTTCATCAAAGTTGACTTAACTATTACATCATTTCTAATTCCGATAATATAAAATATTAGTCTATTTTGCTGCCTTTTGGCATATTAATTATTGTACAGTAACGTAGTGAATGCTTTACAGACATTGCATTTTATATGTCAAAGTTATTTTTTTCTGAGCTTTTCAAAGATACTTATTCCTATTTATTAGGCTTGGTGTTATTTCATCTTTATTGTCTCTGTATATGTTATGCTTATCCATATTTTTCTTTCAATCTAGACAACAATATGATGATGAATCAACAAATATTACTCTTAATTACACTGATGTACTCATTATTGTGGCTGTGAAAAATCCTTCAATGTTGAGATGTTAGAATCTTAGGATAAATAATTTTATTAAATAATTTCTCTAAGTTGCCTTACCTAATTATAAAAAACAAATTGATTTTGATTATGGTAGTATGGTATTCAATTTGTTTAGGGTTATTTTCTTATCCGCTCGATCACTTCCTACGATTGTTAAGGATGTACATTTGTTGTTGAGTAATATAAAGACACCACTTGCCTTTGACGCATCACAATGATGAAATTTTTTATTTTGAACTAACTGTATTTATATGTTAATATAATATCCTTTTACAGGGTAGTGAAAAACATATGCAAGCTTCTTAGCAGCAATCGCGACAGGTTTGGACATGGCACGAAAGCGGCAGTGTCGACCCCAACATGTTAAGGGGAAAAGCAGTAGAATCTGCTGATGCTTTTACATGCTGTGAATTTTGGCTAATTCGCCGCTTAATAAATGTTGATAACAATTTCTCTTCTGGTTTTTAATTATTTGTGTTTGTTAACTGAATTATAGGCGTATAATTTCACTGTGTATCCATTTTTTTCATATATTGCTTGGTTTGAATATCTGCTATTTGAAGTCTCAATGATAGAATAATGTCTGCAGATATGAGAAAAGTGGATTGTACTGTAGAAACCGATTTGCGTCGGAGGTAATCTATATTTACTTTGCCTACAAACTTCAAGTATACGATTGATTCCGTTGTTAGTTTCACTAGAGTATAATCTATTTACAGTATAATCTTAAGAAAGTATAATATATTTGTAAGTTTTCCCAGCACTTCTTTATTAAATTTGTACTTTAAAACGATGTGTTCCGTCTTTCGAGGTACACGCGCGTATGGCACATAAAACCAGTTTTATCCTGTAGTTTAAATCGTTTCGTTTCTAAATTTAATTTAATCGGTTTTGAACATGTTTAATTATTACTAAAATAATCATTTTAAATGGAGTACTAACAAATAAGAATTACTAAATCTTTCGATCAAGCTACGCAATCGATGGGTATGTTTAGTTCAGTTGTACCGACTGAGATGACGGAGTATGTGAGTCGTTTCGTTTTATTCGTCCACTTTTACCTGGCCGAAATCTTGGTCCTAACACGTAGGTTTGTATTTTCGTTTCGGATCGTTCTCGTTCAACAGAGACGTTAAATTGATTAAGCAAATTGAGCTTCGAATCGAGCAACAATTACTTTATTCAATAACTCCGAATCTCAAAATAACCAAAATTTTAGAAACGAACAACGAACAATAAATGAAAATAGTATATTTCTTGATCTGAAGTTTGCATATTTGATCCATGATTCTGGCGCATATAGTCAAGAACTTTGAGTCATGTTGAACATCTCGTCTGAGTAAATTCACGAGTGAATCACTTCAAATTATCTGTGTCCATATAAAATATTTTACAGCTTCATACATATGACCTACGAGGCGTATTTGAGACGCACTTTATCAACGGGGTTTAACCCACTGGATTATCGTATAGGACTTATTCGGTCCAGTTCTCTTCTTGCTATGTGGATCATGGTTCACTTCTGTCGAACTCACTATGGTGAGCAGATAAGGTTTCCCTTTCGCTGCTGTGGTTACTGTATTTGATTAGGCTCAAGGTTATTGAGTCCTGTCAATATCAGACAACCATATACATCCTTTCCATGTTGACCTTCCATCCTGAAGAGCCAATGCGGGCTTTACGCCCACATCCATGAAAAGAGAGAAGACCATCTCATTCAACCGAAACATTTCTAGTGTTTGCATCCTTGCTTCCACCAAGGCGGATGCGAAGGAATACTAAGCTATAATATTGTCTGGTTTCAATTGAAGTCTTCTTCAACCCCTTTTTACCAAGGTTGAATGTATCACCATATATGTGTTCAGATCAACAAATAACCTACTCCAATTCTTGGGGAAAAAAATTATCACATTCATTTCTAATTGTCAAAATCATACAGATTACTTTATTCATCCGTAGTGGAGAGTTCAACAAACACTCCAATTTTATTCATCATAATTAATACCATCAAGATTGCGAGTAATATCGAATCGCACTAATTGAGCCAACTCACACATTGATGATTATGCAAATTAGGAAGACAATAACATTTTGACAGAATTGCAAACATCGGATTATCTATTAAGATGAAACACAACAAATAGTGATCCCTCAGTCATCTAGACCAAACCGACCGCCAGTAAACCGAGGGAAGGGGGTCCGTGAAAGAGTTCACACTACCGTCGTGTTCAATCTAATAGATCAGTCTTTTGAAAACGATTATTATATTGAAAATTATGGGAACAGGAATTTTCGAATAAGCATAGACGATCTTGGCTTTTCCAAGGCTCTTTTGATTTTTTGAAAAATTATCTGATAATTTACGCATGCATAATACTTTATCATGCCATAAATATCGAACAAACCAAACAACATGCTTACGCGTCATGCGTCTAATGTTCCTAGCATACATAATTCTACATAAAGTAAATTATCACATGCTTTCAGTCATGAACATTTTAGCATACGTGTCAAAACATGCAACTTCCGCACACTTCATGCATAATCGGCGACTAGAATTTTCGGTTTTGAAAACGCTTTGAAAATATTAGGGGCTGTTTTGAAATTCATGCTTACAATCAATCATGCGAAATTTCTAGACATGTATTCTAGGCACTTTCAATCAGTACAGCACGTCTATCCTATTGCGCAAACCATATATTTAAATTCCAAAGTTCAATGCTCACAATATATTATTCAGCTAGCTTGACGAAGTCAAGATGACGTTTCTAATATATTTTGCAGAAAGTAAACAATTGCAATTCAGCCCACTAATTTAATCCAGTCCCAAAAACATGCATATCCGAGATCCATCCCCATATCGAAACTAGGTATTAGGATTTTAACCGAAAAACGTGTTAAAACGCAAACCCTAAGAGCACTGTTTAGGCTAAATTTAAAGTTCGAAAACATTTTGGATTTAAAATTTGACATCCTATTTTATTAAACATTTCAAAATTTCCGAGAAATTTAAAAATTTTGGTCCGGTCCAATTTAAAATCCTGTTAAAGTCGATCCGATTTTAAAAATTCGGTTTTGTCCGAAACGGTTCAATAAAATAAGATTGTGGTTCGGTTTATCACTCAAAAACCGGTTAGGTTAGGTTCATTTTAGTTACCTTGGTCCGACCCGACCCGACTAGGTCGACCCGATTAAGAAAACCCGGATGGTTTTACCCGCTCCGATTTGGCAATTGGACCGGCCCATAAACCCTAGGGTTTTGGCCGAAATATGTCTTGTGGGCTAGGTAGAGTTTTAAAGTCCACTAAAAACTTAACTTAGCCAACAAGAAATATTAATTATTTACAATAATTTCCAACATTGCTAATATATATTTATATCGGCATATACTTATATATATATATATATAAATATTGTCGAGATTATATCTTTAAGATGTAAATCAATCAACATATATATATATATATATATATATATATATATATATATATATATATATTCGGAACAAATATATATATATATATATATATATAGATATATATATTATTGTTAAATATATCTCTAGGGATTAAAATATGTAGACAATATATTTTCTTAATCTTTTATAGTAACTAAATCTATCAGTATATATTATCCCAATCTTTATCTATATATATTGATAGTTAATATCTTTTACAATATTATATTATGAACCTATCCATATTTCCAACTTATAGATATATAGTTACATATTAATAAAATTTAAAAAAATGGCAACCTATATCTTTTAATATTTGTGCCGAATTTTTCATTACTTGGTGTCCAAGAAAATTAATTTTTTTTACCTAAAATACCCCTAGTAATTTCGGAAAAAGCTTGTAAAATTGGAAAAGTTGTCAAATTTTAAGATCAAACTCTAACTTGATCATTAATCCAAAAGGTGTTCTTGATAAAACACATGGTGTTCTTGAAGATCATGAACATCAAACTTAAATTCGAACATAAAAATTCGGTTTTGATCTATAAAACATGTAAATTTCAAAAAATTTAAGTTTTCAAAGATCAAACACATGAAATTTACTTAAAAAATTCGGATTACCCATGGTGTTCATGAACATGAAAATTTCAGATTTTTCAAAACTCAAAAACATCAGTTTATAAAAAATTTAAGAACTCCTAACACAAGCTCTGATACCACTGTTGGATTATGGGGACGTAATACTACGGAATGCTAAACGTGTACTTGTAAGTAATCTAATTACACAGCGGAATAATGTACACATACCTCAATAGCTTTCCTGCCCAAGAACGTTGTGGAGGGAGTTCTGATCCTCCGGTCGGAACCCGTACAAATTCTTCGTGAGAAGAAGTCCTACGCGGTATAAGCTCCACATCAAATCCTCTGATTGATTCTTCAACGGGGACAGAACCTCGGACTAAGATGTGCACCGAAAATATCAACTAAGGGGTGAGAGGTTTCTCTCAAGTTCCTCAATGGAGGTACTCCCTTAGGTGAGTCCCCTATATATAGGATTGGTGGAGTGGACAAAAGTCCACTCCAACCAATGTGAGACATTAGTTCGGCGGAACCATGCTATTAAAGGGGGAGGCCCAATTTTGGGCCTCCCATGTCAATTAGGGATTGGGTTTGGCCCAATTAGCCTAATGTGACAATTACCTAATTAACTTAGGTAATTTCCTTAGCATTAACGGCCTACCAATTACGGCGCCACGTCACCATATACTAACATATACATATATATAAATTTCGGCTGACATATATATATATATATATATATATATATATATATATTATATATATTTATTTATTTACTGTCAATATCTTTAATAGGAAACGAATATACTGACAATATATTTTCTTAATATTTTAGGCAACTAATTCTATCAATAATATCTTTATCCCAATAATTTATCTAGACATATTGATAGTTATATATATTTCTATATATTGTGTGAATCTATCCATATATTTCCAATTATAGATATATTGTTACCTTTAATAAAAATTAAAATATGGTAAACAGTATTTTAGTATATATTTCAGCCGAAACTAGTAAACTTGGGGCCTAAGAAATTAAAAAAATTACCGTGTAATTTCAATTAGGGTTCGGCCGAAACATCAAATTGGATACAAGTGGTCAAATTTCAAGATCAAATTTTACTAAGATCTACAATTCAATGTTTGATTTTGATAAAAGTCACGTTTTTCTTGAAGATCATGAACATCATGAAAAATTTCAGGACCAACAATTGTAAAAATCAGAAATTTTAAATTTTCACTACTTAAAATTTAGGCCAACATGTAAAATCAAGAACATCAATTTATCAAAATCATGAACTCCTAACACAGACTCTGATAACACTATTGGATTACGGGGCTAAATACTACGGAAACTTAAATACGGTACATGCTAGTAATCAAGATTACGCAACGGAAGATGTGCACGTACCTTAATCGCTTTACGTAGTTCCAAGATCTTGCTACGGGATTTCTCGATCCACCGGACGGCACCCGTAGAGGTTCTTGTTAAGGAAGCCCTACGCGGTATAGTCTCTACAGCAAAGCCTCTAATCAATTATTGGCAGGGATAGATCTTAGGAGTGTTTGCTCAAATAAAATAGGCACACCCTTGGTGTTATATGTTGTTCGGCCGAACTAGGAGAGTTTATGGAGGAGGGTTTTCTCTTAAATTACCACAAAGGAGGAATTATGATTCTCTTTAATAAAACTCATAACACTCTCTATTTATAGGAGAAACAAAAGTCCACTTTGCCCTACCTATAATATTCGGCCGGCCTAGTGTATAAGGGAGACCCAACTTTAGGCCTCTCAGGTCAATTGGGATTTAGGTCTAGCTCAATTTCCCTAATGTGACATTTATCCAATTATCTCAAATAACATATGCATATTAACGGGTTTCCATTTACGGCGCCCTATCACCATATGCTAACATGTTCTTCCCCAAGAATTTCACAAAGGATAATAATATTCTTAAATACATGAGAATCTGAATACAAGCAGAACTTATCCGAATCAAAACTTTGTTAAGAGTTCCCAAGCCCATCTAATTGCTTCCTTCTTAAAATAGTCCCCAAATGACCAATACTACACCGCGGAAAGGCGCCGTATTTCAATTTATGTATATTATTATAACAAACTAATCAATGATTAACATAAAAAAAAACTAATCAATGATAATACATACACCTTTTCAGGTAGTGCTTCCTAATCGGACTCCTAAGACCACCTCTCGTTGAAAAAAAAATCCGCTTCACTCAGTAATATTAAGTAAGAAACTTTCTATATATCAATCATCAAGCCATGGATGGAATGGTTTCCTTCTCCTATTACACATTTTGTCATCAGTTTCTGCATTGATAATAACAGTAGCTAGCTAATTAAGCACAAAGAGACTCTTCAAGATCTGTCACAAGAGAACCTAATCCCAGCAAGTTAAGCCCCATTTATCAGCAAGATTATACATCACAAGCTGATTCCAGACGTTTCCGAATAAGCTCTTGCCCACAATTGCAAATATCAGTGCCCATGAAGATAGAACAACTGTAAATATTGTAAACCCAACAGCTGATCCCAT
The DNA here is from genome assembly GCA_036873135.1 of Clarkia xantiana subsp. parviflora. Taxonomy (NCBI): domain Eukaryota; kingdom Viridiplantae; phylum Streptophyta; class Magnoliopsida; order Myrtales; family Onagraceae; genus Clarkia; species Clarkia xantiana. The sequence goes on from JAPTYO010000001.1 coordinate 20,337,186, forward strand.
CACATCTACAGTAATATACACATTTTCTTTTAGCAAATGGGGTGAACCGAAGTGAGACAAAAATCCCTTAACCAAGACCAACATACATACATAAATATACAATCATCAATCAAATATAAGGATTTTTGTTCTTCAATGGTCAATAATAACGCATCAGCAGATATGTGCGTATCAATCTAAGTCAGTCCCAGGAGATCATAAAAGTAGCACACTACATTCCAGCCTCTTAGTCTAATTGGGAAAGTAATCAAATGTCACTTTGTAAGAGAATATCAAAAGCGACATGATTCATGCAAGATGATGACTTTTGGAACTCAACAATTGAGTAAATCATAGCAATCGCCTTTACACTTCAGGAAAAAATACACATACAAATGATATTTGATATTTCAATAATTATTGAACTTCATATCACAACAATTAATGATAATTTCCATCTTTGTATGAATATAATGCAAATGGAAATGCACTTGGTGGTTTCGGCAGTGCTTTCTCAAACTATATCACAACAGCACACAGTATCAGCTCTCACATAACTAGAGGTCCAAGATACAAATAATGGTAGCATTATTTCGGCATCATTATAAGATATATCTCTCTTGCATCATTTCCTATTAGTCTTTTGACAATTACATATGGAATATCTAACCAAATAAATCAGTTTCTGCGTCAAGCTTAAGTTTTTGACCATAATCTATTTCAAGCTTACAACATGTAGGTTGTTATAAAATAAGAAACATTTAGTTTGCTTTGTTCATATGATGATCATGCTACCGTATAACGAACACCATAAGAATCAAAGGCTAAAACTAAAAGCATCTCAAAGCAGTATATGTTACACAAACAGCATTCGATCAGTAATTGATATACTACAGTGAGTCTACAATAGACAAATACTATGAATCCAAGTAACTGAACTAAAAGCCTGAACATATGGAAGACTATAGGGAAGTAGAGAAGAGATGTAACCGTGTAGCTGTTAGCGTTTGGACTATGGGCCGCCGTAATTAGGAGCCTATTAATAAAATCCATGTACCTAAGAAATTAGGTTAATGTCTTATTAAGGATTTTAGGCTAAGACTGAAATCCCAATTAACATGGGAGGCCCAAATTTGGGCCTCCCTATAGACACGGCCAGGCGAACTTTGTAGCAGGGGTAAAGTGAACTTTTGTCCACTTTACTCCTTTAATAAATACGGAGTCCTAGAAGGATTTTCAGAATGCTAATGCTAATTCTCTCTTCCTAAGTGGTGAGATTAAAAGAAAACCCTCCTCCCTAATATTAGCTAGTTTCGGCCGAACTATATCACCACCAAGGAGGTGCCAAATTGCGTCGAGCAATTTACTCCAAGAGATCCATCCGCGAAGAATTGATTGAGGCTTTGCTGTGAGGCATAATCCGCGTAGGGCTTCTCTAACAGGAACCTCTACGGGAACCGTCCGGTGGATCGAGAACTCCCCTCAACGGTCCTGTGTTACAGGAAACATTGTAGGTATGTGCACCTTATTCCGCTACGTATTAGTTACCATGCACGTATCTAGGGTTTTGTTTCCGTAGCATTAATCCCCTAAATCCAACTGTGGTATCAGAGCCTGTGTTAGGGAGTTCGTATTTTTGATAAAATTAATGTTCTTGGTTTTCTTGATTTTGGCAGAAATTTTAAGAAGTTTTAAAATTTAAAAATTTTCTAATTTTTTGGTGATTTTCGGACTGGCCATGGTTTTTCATGATGTTCATAGTGAAGTTTGATGTTCATGATCTTCAAGAAAAACAAGACTTTTATCAAATTTAAACTCTGGATTCTTGATCATGACAAGATTTGATCATGAAATTTGACCACTTACCCTAGTTTTGGTGTTTTTCAGCCGAACCCTCCTATAGGTGTTCAAGGTGAAATTTTTTATTTCTTAGTCCACAAGTAACCCTATAGTGACCGAAAATATTAAGAAATTTATTTTATTAATTACGACCGAAATTTTTAATCTTAGGAATTAGACCAATTTAGGGCTAGATCTACAAAATAATTGTAAATAGTAACTATCAATATATCTAGCACAATATTAGGGATCAAGATAATATTGAAATATAGTTACCTAAAAGATTGAGAAAATATATATTATTGATGAAATATATATCCCTAAATATTGAATATTGATAATAATATATTTTCTAAAAGATATATATATATATATGTATATATATATATATTGTTGATTGATTATATATCTCTAAATATAGAATCTTGACAATAAATATATATATATATATATATAAATATATATATATATATATATATAATTGTGCCGAAATATATATATATATATATAAGTGCAGAAAATTGGACATTATTTAATAATTAATTGTTACTTGGAGGCAAAGTTAAGTTTTTATTGGACTTTAAAACCCTACTTGGCCCATAAGTAATAATTCGGAACGAACCCTAAGGGTTATGGACCGGTCCAATTTTAGCACATCCGGGTCGGGTCAACCGACCCGAAATTCCATGTGAACCGGACCGGATCGGTTTACACAGGTTGAACCGGAGCAGGTTAATCGCCAGGTTTTCTCAATCGGTCCGACCCATTCGGGTCGGTTCGGACCTGGGCAAATAATATATGTCAAACTGACCCGGTTTGAGTGTCAAACTGAACCGAATCCAATTTTTGAACCGAACCGGTCCGTCCGAACCTTAAAACCGAACCGGACCGAAGCGGTCTGAACCGAACCTGAAATTAGTTAATCCGAATCGAATTAATTAAATAAAATAGTATGATTAAATTTTTAAATCCAAATGTTTTTCGAACTTTAAAAATACCTACACAGTGCTCAAAGGTTTAATATTTCATCGATTTATTTAAACCTGATGCCTAGTTTCGATTATGGGGATGGATCTCGGAAATGCATGATTTTGGGACTGAATCATTTAGTGGGCTGAATTGTAATTGCTATTTAATTGATATTATTGCATCATTAGAACTGTAGTCTTGACTATATCAAGCTAGCTAGATTATGCATATTGTGGGCAGAGCTCTGGTTTTCAATTAATGAGTAGCGCACTAGGATAGACATGCTGTGATGGTTGAAATTGCCTAGGATTCATGTCTAGAAGTACGCATGATTGATTTATAGCATGAATTGCAAGTCAGCCCCAAATATTTTAAAAGCAGATTTTAAGTCGCCAAATATGCATGTATGTATGGTATGATCACGCATGATGTGTATGCATGAATGTTGAGGGTGGATTAGCATGTGATAATTTACCTAAGCAGTAGAATTATATATGCTGAGCATGAGTTCCTCGGAACATTAGACGCATGATGCATATGCATGAGGTATGTTTTGGTTTCTTGGATGTGATCTGCGCATTGTGTAGTAGAATTATATGTGCAAACTTGAGTTCCTAGAAACATTTTAAAAACGGCCTTGGGAAAGCCAAGATCGGTTGTTTTAAAACCCTCTCGTTACCGTTTTAAAAGACTGGTCTGTTAGAAAGAAGACGACGGTAATGTGAACTCTTTCACGAACCCCCTTCCCTCGGTTTACTGTCAGTCGGTTAGGTTAGATGTCTGAGGGATCATTATAAGTTATCATCTATCTTAGTTATCTAATGAACGCGATTCTTTTTCAAAATGTTATTGTCTCCCTAGTTTAGCATAATTATCAATGCGTTGGCTTGAGTTGGCTAAATGAGTGCTATTCGTTATTCCTCGCCATTTTGATGGTGTGTATATATGGAGTATGTGGTAAACTCCTATCTACTGCGATTCCGTAAGCGGAGAGGACAAATACGGATGAATGTGGTAGTCCGTATGACTTTGATGATAACAGATGAATGTGGTAGTCCATTTCTCGTTAATGGGAATAGGTTCTTTGATAATCTGAAAACGATTATGGTGATATATTCAACCTTGGACAAAGCGGTTGAGGGAAACTTCAATTGCGACCATACAACGTTACAACTTTTAGTGTCCCCTATGCATCTGCTTCAGTGGAAGCAAGGCCACTAAAACTAGAGATGTTTTGGTTGTGAATGATGGTCTCCTCTCTACAGATGTTGGTGTAAAAGCCGCTCGAGATCTTTGCATAAAGGGTCAACATGGAGAATTGGTATCCCTTTAATGGTTGACTGACATTGATGGGGCTCACTTACCGTGAATCTATGTTAGATTACGGTGAGTAATCACTACGAAAACTAAATCATGATACGTCCTAGTAATAGTAATTACGCAGCGGATCATTTACACATACCTCAACAGTAACCATAATCCAAGATCCTTGCTCGAGGGAGTTTACGATCCTCCGGTCGGGACCCGTAGAGGTTCTTGTTAGAGAAGCCTTACGTGGTGCTAGCTCCACAACAAAGCCTCTGATCGATTCTTGGCATGGGGACAGATCTCTGGAGTGTTTGCTTGGAAAGCAAATTGCCACACCCTTGGTGATTAGCTTTGTGCGGTCGAACTATGGTGTGGGGATGAGGGTTTTTCTCTCTAAAACACTCTAATGAGGGAATAGTGATTAACTCTAAAAATCCCCTAACACCTATTATTTATAGGAGGAGCAAAGTGGACAAAAGTCCACTTTGCCCGCTCCTAATTTCGGCCGGCCACTTATGCATAGGGAGGCCCAATTTTGGGCCTCTCATATCAATTGGGATTTGGGACTGGCCCAATTACCCTAATATGACATATACCTAATTTCCTTAGGAAAACTATACATATTATGGGCTACCAATTACGGCGCCCATCACCATATGCTTACAGATCACACTCGCCGGAATGGGAGGGTGCGTATTAATGTATTGTCGTCCAAATCTGCATCAACATTTCACTCCTTCGATCTGCTCCTTGCTTCTGAATAGTTCATACGAGGTTTGCCGTGTGACCGGCGGATACGACGGGCATTGTGCTACTCATCTGTTAGGAGTATTGTAGAGCCCGTGGAACGTTGATTCCCTTTTCTCCAATCAACATGTTATAAACATTATTTATATTGTATCGCGCTGTATCCTAGGTCAACTGTTAATTCTCCTTTTGCCTAGTTTCCACATAGGAACATTTCTCCAAGGCATGCGTACAAGTATTCACAACCTTCATCTAATATCTGGTTGGTGGCCACCTAGTGAATACAAGATTCGGTGAATTACAGGTGACCTTGACCATCCCCATCGCTCATATCCTTAGTCAGACCCAACCGGTTTCCAAAGACGTGGTCACTGGGCCTTTTTGTTCAGCATTACGCTCGTATGCCGGGAAGTGAGCATTGAGCCTGACCTTAGATATGAGTTATGAGTCCGTGAGATACTTTAGGTGCCTCTTCATAAGGCTCCTAGGATCAATCACACGCTCGAGGTGAAGAAGTTTGTGCCCGCCAGAATCACGAGGATTCCTTCCTAGCACAACCGAGCTGTGACCCCGTGGTCGAACGTGGCACGCGCAGTATGTAGCACGTGTTGATAGTATACCTGAACCTTTTGGGTAGACAGGAAAGGGATATGTCAATCATGCTATAATAGATTATCATCTGGCCCAGAATGTGGTTAAATGATGAACGAAGTTCATCACGGCGATATGCAAAACGAAGATCATGTCGAGTTACTTCGAAACTAGATAATCGTCTTGCTTAATCAGGTTTATCCCCTGAATCTTAGCCAGTCTTGCTTGGTGGAGGTCTCCCTCCAACGCAAGATGACCGTACCTGTGTTACTAGGTAAGGCTCAAATTCGACATAGTTTGGCAGAGGATTGCGTCCTCCTACGACTTAGTTTATAGACCGTAAATCTGATGTAATCAAACAAATTATGAGGTCGATTGATCAGAAACTCAATTGCAATTCTTTCGCTTACAAAATGTAACTTTATAATATCAAAATGTTATCACAGATACATGCCATTTCTAAACCCTACGCAATCCAAGCAGTTTTACATGCTTTTCGAATATCTCCCTGCGTAGTGGTTTTTTTAATGGGTCCGTTACCAAGTTATTGGTGGAAACGTATTCATTTCATGGTGATTATATTGTCTACTATTATTAAAATTTAGCATGAAATTATTTGTCATCAATGTGCTTGGTCCTACTACGGTACTTCGGATTCTTAACTGCCACAATGGCTGCTTGACTGTCAGAGAAGACCTTCACAGGTTTATTCTCATCATCACCATCAAGCAGTGCAGTTAGAAGCCTTTTTGAGCCAGACCGCTTCATGTGCTTCCTTAGAGAGAGCTACGAATTCTGATTCCATTGTGGACAGCGCGACTTAGGTTTGCTTCTTGCTCGTCCATGAAATGGCGGCATTAGCAAGGAGGAATGCTCCTCCTGTGGTGGACTTATGATCATCCGGAATGCCACCACGGTCAGCGTCAATGTAATCGGTCAATTCTAACTTTCTGCCCTCATAGCACAGTTCGTAGTCGGCAGCACCTTTTCAGATAACGAGTTACTCGTTTTATAGTCTTTAAATGTTGATGGCCATGATTTGATAGGAAACGTGCTACTAGGCCCACGTCGTAACAGATATCCGGACGGGTGCATTGCATGGTGTACATCAAATTACAAACCATGCTTAAATACTCTGCACCCTTCATCTGTTCACGCTCTGCCAGGTTCTTGGGACCGTCACGTTTTGACAGTGTGCACCCAAACACCACTGGCGTTTCCACGGGTTTGGCATCTTGTAATCTGAATCTTTTCAACAGTTTGTTGATATAAGCTTCTTGAGACAGACACAATTTCCGGGTAGCCCGATCTCTAACAATTTTAATGCCCAAGATGTACGTGGCCTCTCCCGTGTCCTTCATCTCAAATACAGATGCCAACCAGGGCTTTGACTTGTTCATAAAACTCATGTCGTTTGCGGCAATGAGTATTTCATCCACGTATAAAGTTAAGATGACATACTTAGACCCCGAGGTCTTATAATACACGCACGGATCCTCGTGAAGTCACAAATCCATTTCCTACGATTTCCTCGTGGAATCTGCGGTACCATTACCGAGACGACTGTTTAAGACCGTAAATGGACCTTTGGAGTTTACAAACTTTACGTTCGTTACCAGGAGTAATGAAACCCTCTGGTTTCTCCGTGTAGATCTCTTCCTCCAGGTTTCCGAGGAGGAATGAGGTCTTAATACTCATTTGGTGAGGTTTGAAATCGATACCTGCGACCAGGACCATAAATGGCCCTTACCGTGGTTTTACGCACAGTTGGTGAGTATGTTTCGTCAAAGTCCACTCCGTGAAGTTGGTTACAGCCTTTCGCAATAAGTCGAGCTTTGTATCGTTCGACATTTTCCATCAGTGGTGAGCCTTCTTTCAGGACTCAACGTATCCTTATGCCCCTGTAGTTAGCAGGTAAATCAACTACAGACTATAATGGCTTTCATTTAGGCGATCTCTCTCATTTATTATTTTCTTCCATTTCTCCACTTGAGGTCTTTCCAATGCAGTGCAAAAGTTGTTAGAGTGAGAACATCACTCTTCTAGATGGGGTACTTTTTCGAGAAGTTCGACGCCTTTGACTTTTGTCTAGGCTTGAGTATCCCGTCTTTGAGTCTTAATGTCTCCCACTCGGAATAATGCCTCTTATCGGAGCATTTCTTCCAATTGGGATCAATTCTCCCACTCGAAATGATGCTTCTCATCGGAGCATTACTTCTATTGGGTACAAGAGGAGTGCTTTAACCATAACCGATTACTTTCCTTATACGACTTCTTGGTCTCAGAATTTTACTTCCAAGATGAATTCCCTAATCACTAGGATCAGGAACCAAGTTTGTCGGATCACTCCCACTGGGAACAATGGGTAGTATAGGTTGTTGTGGCATCCCCGGTTTAGCATTACGATAATCAAGTTCAACTTCCTACCGATATAAGGAAGTAGTAGCTTTCGAAGCCTACTTCCTACCGATGTAAATGTTATCAATAAGTTATTTCCGAAGGAATGCAAACGAAAATTCAGCACATCATCATTTTAAACAACTTTTTTTTATTAAACTCATACTTTGAAATGATGTGTTCCTCTTTCGAGGTCCACTTGCGCGAGGCGTAATTTACTCCAGATCAACCATTGGTTAAATCGTTTCATTTCTGAATTTAATACAATTTAATCCAATCGGTTTCACACATGATTATCATTATAGTTTATTTCATTCAATTGATTAATAATAATAAAGAAAGATATAAGCAATATACTTATAAGCAATGCATCAAACAACTAATTAAAAGGATCGAAAAGCTTGAGAAACGGTAATTAATACTTTCTCTGAGCATGGTTACATGCTCAAAATAAAATGTATCCTCTATTTCAAGGAACATTATTAAGTATCCTTTAAACTGAAGAATTTAGAAGAGGTTTATTAAGCAAAGAAAATAAAGATAAAGTCTTTCATTCAATCTTTATATCTTCAGGGCAAGTTCCTCAGGTTTATGCTTGTTCTCCTTTTCGGTTCTGTAATCCAAAAGAATGAATTGAATTACTCTCGAGTAAGAGGAGTCCTAGAAGAACTTATGAGTTTATCATTATTCTTCAGCACGTACCTTGGGAGGATTGGTTCAGGCATTAGCAAGGTGTCCTTTCACGCCACACCTAAAACACGTTCGAGTTTCCTCTTTACGTGTCTATTTTGCTTTGCCTTTCTTACCACCGAATTGCTTTCGCTTGAACTTCTTCTGAGGTTTCGGAGCTAGAGGCTTATCAGCCTTGACCTGGAGATTCTTTCCCTTACTCTTGCGCTTACCCTTTTGCTCAGCTGGAAATGGGGATTCGATATGCATTTCCGCCCTTGGCTTTTCAGCCTTGAGACGATCCTCTTCCAGCTCGAGATGAACTCTTACTTTCTCTAGGTTATCGAGTTGAGTGGCATGGGTAAGGTGCATTTTCATGCTACTCCAAGAGTCAGGTAAGGATCGGATCACGCATTGGACTTTCTGTTCCTCCGTCGAGATTTCTCCTACTTCCTTGAGTTCAGCAAGCATGTTAGACATATGTCTTATATGCTCCTTCATTGTATGCTTTGGATTCATTTTGTTTGAGTCTAAACAATGTTTAACGATCGCTTCTGGGCAGTAGTGTAAACACCAAACCCTGCATTAAGACCACATAGGTCCTTGGCAGACTCATAGTGATCATACCGATAGAGTATGTCATCTTCAAGCAGTGACAACAAGGCGGAACGGATCTCCTGGTCCATTGCATCCCATTCATCATGGGTTTTCTCCAGTTCAGCCGTGAGGTCTCCCTCTGGCCTGACTTTCTTCGTTGTCAGATGCTCCAAACCTCTCATTTCAGTAATTACCATTTTCGCTCGCTTATTCCGGATCTTATATTTGTTGCTGTTCAATCTCACTCCCTTGTTCATTTGGGAGATTACATTGCTGATCGCAGCCATTGCTAACACTTTAATAATCATGAAAAAATTAGGTAGACAATAACATTTTGAGAAAGAATTGCATACATCAGATATCTATTAAGATTGAATCCAACAAATAATGATTCCTCAGTCATTTAAACATACCGAACACCAGTAAACCAATGGAAGATGGTTGTGAAAGAGTTCACATTACCGCCGTTTTCAATCCAGTTGATAAGTCTTTTAAAACAGTTTTAATCGCAAATTACCGGAACGGGAATTTCAAAACAACCATACCTGATCTGGGCTTTCCCAAGGCCCTTTGTATTTTGGAAAATATTCTGATGAATTCACTCATGCATATATAATTCTACTAGCCATGTAAATTATCATACACAAGTAACATTCATCAAACAAACCACACTCATGCTTATGCGTCATGCGTCTAATGTTCCGAGGGACTCATGCTTGCATATATAATTATACTTCCATGTAAATTATCAAATGCAACTACATCCTCAACATTCAAGCATACGTGTAAAACATGAAAATTCCACAACAATCATACATATTTGGCGACTCGTTTTCGGTTTTAAAATAATTTTAAACATTAGGGGCTGATTTGCAATTCATGCTCATATTCAATTACGCAACATTCTAGACATGAATCCTAGACATTTCCAACCATCACAGCATGTCTATACTAGTGCGCATTCCATATATTTAACTAGGGCTCCGCCCACAACATGCAGTATCCTGCTAGCTTGACTCAGTCAAGACAACGGTTCTAATCATGCATTAATATATACATTGAATAATAAACAATTGCAATTCAGCCATCTAATTAATCCAATCCCAAAAACATGTATCTCCGAGATTCATCCCTATAATTGAAACAAGGGATAAAGGTTAGCAACCCTATGAACACTGTGTAGTCCATTTAGAGATTCATAAATATTTGGATTTTAAAACTTGACCACCCTATTTTATTTAAATGACTTGAATTCGATTTTGAAAATCATTTCGGTTCAGTCAATTTCAATCCGGTTATGACCGGTTCGGTCCGGTCTGATAAATTCGGTTCAGTTCGGTCCTGTTTTAATTTTAAAAGCTGAACCGGTCTAATAATATAGGTTTTGGTTCGGTTCAACACACAAAACCGGTTCGGTTAGATCCACTTAGTTACCCCGGTTCGACCCGGCCCGATTAGGTCGAACCGATTGAGAAAACCCGGTTCGATTTAAATTTGTCCCGGTTTGACATATTGGACCGGCCCAATAATTAAAATTTCAAAGGTTGGGCTGAAATGTTTACTTGTGGCCCAAGTAGGGTTTTAAAGTCCAAATTTTTTTTAACTTAGCCACAAAGTAACATCAATTATATAAAATAATTTCCAACATTATATATATATATATATATAAATTTCGGCCAAATCAAGACATATATATATTTATTGCCAAGACTCTATATATTAGATTAAATCAATCAACAATATATATATATATATATGTAAAAATCGGCACAATATATATTATATATATTTATTTATTGTCAATATCTTAAATAGGTTAAAAAATGTACTGATAATATATTTTCTCAATATCTTTAACCCTATTAAATATTTGGATATATTGATAGTGATATATATTTTTATATATTTATGTGAATCTATCCTTATGTTTATTGTTACCTAGATTAAAAATTAAAATATGGTAATCAATACAATAATTAATTTCGGCCGAATTTTATTTTCTTGATGCCTAAGAAATTAAAAAATTTACTTTGCAATACCTTAGGGTTCGTCGAAATTAACACATAATTAGAAACAAGTTGTCAAGTTTCAAGATCAAATTTTAATAAGATCTACAATCCAATGTTTGATTTTGATAAATATTACACTTTTCTTGAAGGTCATGAACATCAAATTAACCAAGAACATCATGAAAATTTTGGTTTCACCAACAAAACCTAATAAATAAAAAATAAAAAAATTTCTTTTAAAATTTTTGGTTTTTTAAATTTTAAATTTTCAAGAACACCAATTTATCAAAATCATGAACTCCTAACACAGGCTCTGATACCACTGTTAGATTACGAGGAGTAATCACTACGGAAACTAAATCATGGTACGTGCTAGTAATAGTAACTACGCTGTGGATGATTTACACATAACTCAACAGTAACCGTAGTCCAAGATCCTTGCTCGAGGTAGATCACGATCCTCCGGTCGGGACCCGTAGAGGTTCTTGTTAGAGAAGCCCTACGTGGTGCAAGATCCACAGCAAAGCCTCTGATCGATTATTGGCAAGGGGACATGTCTATGGAGTGTTTGCTTGGAAAGAAAATCCGCAAACCTTGGTGATTAGCTTGGTGCGGCCGTACTATGGTGTGGGGATGAGGGTTTTTCTCTCTAAAACACTCTAATGAGGGAATAGTGATTAACCCTAAAAATCCCCTAACACCTCTTATTTATAGGAGGAGTAAAGTGGACAAAAGTCCACTTTGCCCACTCCTGCCGGCCACTTATTGTAAGCATATGGTAATGGGCGCCATAATTAGTAGCCCATAATATGTATAGTTTACCTAATGAACTTGGGTAAATGTCACATTAGGATAATTGGGCCATACCCAAATCCCAATTGACATGGGAGGCCCAAAAAAGAGTGTTTTAGAGAGAAAAACCATCCCCCATAAACCCTAGTTTCGGCCGAACCATATCCCTCACCTAGGGTGTGCCAAATTGCTTTCGAGTAAACTCTCCAGAGATCTGTCCCCGTGCCAAAAATCGATCAGAGTCTTTGCTGTGGAGCTTGCACCACGTAGGATTCTCTAACAAGAACATCTACGGGTCCCGACTGGAGGATCGTGAACTCCTTCCAGAGAAGATCTTGGGTCTACGGATCATTCTAAAGGTATGTGTGAATCTTCCGCTGCGTAATTCCGGTTACTAGCATGTACCTTTTTTAGTGTCCGTAGTGATTACTCCCCGTAATCTAACAGTGATATCAGAGCTTGTGTTAGGAGTTCATGATTTTGATAAATTGATGTTCTTGAAATTTAAGATTAAAAACCGAAAATTTTAAAAAAAGAAAAAAATTTAAATTTTCGATTTTTAAAGGTTTTTGTTGAAACCGAAATTTTCATGATGTTCTTGGTTAATTTGATGTTCATGGTCTTCAAGAAAGGAGTAATATTTATAAAAATCAAACTTTGGATTGTAGATCTTATTAAAATTTGACAAATTGTTCATAATATGGTGTTTTTGCCGAAATTTTAATGAATTTACTAGGTAAAATTTTTAATTTCTTGGTCTCCAAGCTAGTAAATTTCGGCCACATATATTAAAATTATATTGGTTACCATATTTTAATTTTTAATTAAGGTAACAGTATATCTATAATTAGGAACATTTTGATAGATTCACATAAATATATATCACTATCAATATATCTAAATATTTAATAGGGTTAAAGATATTATTGATAGATTTTATTGCCTAAAAGATTGAGAAAATATATTGTCAGTATATTAGTCACCCTATTTAAGATATTGACAATAAATAAATAAATATATATTATATAGTAGCCAATTTTTTTTACATATATATTGGAAATTATTTTATATAATTAATGTTACTTGGTGGTTAAGTTAATTATTTTTGGACTTTAAAACCCTACTTGGGCCACAAGTAAATATTTCGGCCCAACCTTTAAAATTTTAATTAATGGGCCGGTCCAATATATTAAACCGAGACGGATTTAAATCGAACCGGGTTTTCTCAATCGGTTCGACCTAATCGGGTCTGGTCGAACTAGGGTAATTAAGAAGATCTAACTGAACCGATTTTGTGTGTTGAACCAAACCAAACCCTATTTTATTGGACCGGTTCGGACCGAACCAGATTTTAAAATTTAAAATCGGACCGAACCGAATCGGATTTACCGGACCGAACTAGATTTGCCGGACCGGGCCGAAACGGATTTTCCAAACCGGATTGAACCGGACCAAACTGAACCAAAATTGACTGAACTGAAATGATTTTCAAAACCGAATTCACGTCAATTAAATAAAACAGGGTGGTCAAGTTTTAAAATCCAAATGTTTTTGAACCTCTAAAAGGACTACACAGTGCTCAAAGGGTTGCTAACATTTATGCCTTGTTTCGATTATGGGGATGGATCTCGGAGATACATATTTTTGGGACTGGATTAATTAGAGGGCTGAATTTCAATTGTATATTGTTCAATATATATTCATGCATGATTAGAAATGTTGTCTTGACATAGTCAAGCTAGCTGGACATTGCATGTTGTGGACAGAGCCCTGGTTAAATATATGGAATGCGCACTAGGATAGACATGCTGTGATGGTTGTAAATGCCTATGATTCATGTCTAGAATGTTGCGTAATTGAATATAAGCATGAATTGCAAATCAGCCCCTGATGTTTAAAATTATTTTTAAAACCGAAAACTAGTCGCCAAATATGTATAATTGATGTGGAATTTTCATGTTTGACACGTATGCTAGAATGTTGAGGATGTAGTTGCATTTGATAATTTACATGGAAGTGGAATTATATATGCAAGCATGAGTTCCTCGGAACCTTAGACGCATGACGCGTAAGTATGAGTGTGATTTGTTTTATGAATGTTACTTGCGTATGATAATTTACATGGTTAGTAGAATTATATATGCATAAGTAAATTCATCGGAATATTTTCCAAAATACAAAGGGCCTTGGGAAAGCCAAGATCGGGTATCCTTGTTTTAAAATTCCCGTTCCCGTAATTTGCGATTAAACTGTTTTAAAAGACTGATCTATATGACTTAAAACGGCGGTAATATGAACTCTTTCACAGCCATCTTCCATTGGTTTACTGGTGGTCGGTTGGTTTAGATGACTGGGGAATCATTATTTTTCAGATTCAATCTTAATAGATATCTGATGTATGCAATTCTTTATCAAAATGTTATTGTCTCCCTGATTTGGTATAATAATCAACATGTTTAGTAACGAATTACAGCCTAGATGGGATCATCTTGTGCTGATGAGCTTTTGATTGAGACTAACTACGACTCGTGGAGTAAGCGTGTGAATGCACTGTTGGAGGATAATAACCTTGTGGATCACATTCAGAAGTTCATGAATTACCCAGATGCTGGTCTGACCAAAGACCTGGCATATGCCCATTTTCAATGGGAGTAAGATGACAAGAAAGCAAATGAGATATTGCTGGCTGAGATGTCTCAGGAATTCCATGATGAATATAAGGATGTTCCAATTACAAAGGACATCTGGGATGCCCTGTTCCTGAAATATGGAAACAGCATGGCAGCGATCCTGCACCCACTTATACCCATTATGGAAGAAAGCTTTAACAGCTACAACAAAAGTGTACTTAAAAAAGTATACGATTTCCTTTGCATGCTAAAACCACTGGAGGAGGAAGGTCGGGTGGGTGAATGGGATAAAATTCAAGCCATCATCGGGATCCTCCCGAAGTCTTGGAGAGCAGCCAAGGCTTTATTGACCGTCATTGGTTCTGTGTTGGATCTTGCATCGGTACTGAAGTTCATCAAGATGGAACAAACTAGGCGAAGGTAAAGGGTCCAGCAAAACGCATCCTGAGAAGGTGTGCGAGATTGGTTGTGTAATGGAAACTCTAGTTTCCTCAACTGTCATGTTAACTGACTCAAATCCTTCATGGATTCTTGACTCAGGTGCGACGGACCACATAGCCAACGACAAATGACTATTTGCCAAGTTTAGACGATTACCAAAGGATTCTAAGAGGATATACATTGGCAACAACTCACAAGTTGAAGTCATTAGAGTAGGGAACTGCAAATTGTCTATGAATAATGGCAGGACCATGCTACTTGAAAATGTCCTATTTGCTCCTAGAATCCGTATAAATGTTGTTTCTGTTTCCGCTCTTATGAATAATAATTATATTTTATCATTTGAGAAGAACTTTGTTCGTATCAATAAAGGCGATGTCTTCTTTGGGCATGCCTACTCCTCTTAAGGTCTCTTTATCATGGATTTAAATGGATGTATCGATTCGAATAGAATGTATGCATTATCCTCCAGGGAAGCAGAGACTGACGCAGCCGGATGGCATGCGAGGTTGGGACATATAAGCTATGATATGGTCCATTCATTGGTTCGAAGAGAGCTTTTGCCTGGTATCAACAATGTGATTAAACACACTTGCCATGATTGTCTGCCTGGAAAATCCACCCGCAAACCATTTGGAGAAGCTCAACGAGTCGAGTATCCATTGCAGCTGATTCACTCCGACGTCTGTGGACCAATGAGTGTAACCGCTAGGAATGGGAAACGATACTTCGTAAATTTCATTGAGGACTACACCCGTTATGGGTTTACTCATTTTATTGCTCATAAATCCGAGGCAACAGATTTTTTTAGAAACTTTCTAAACCTCATAGAGAATCAACAGGAGCGAAAGGTGAAAACCTTTCGCACTGATAGAGGTGGAGAATATCTCTCTAATGAGTTTGAAAAGTTGTGCAAAGAAAGAGGGATAGCCCGTCAAACAACAATCCCCAGCACACCACAGTAGAATGGTGTGGCTGAACGTCGTAATCGTACACTCCTTGACATGGTTAGAACCATGATGTCGCAGGCTCAATTACCTATCTCCTATTGGAGTGATGCGTTGTTGACTGCCACTCATGTAATAAACCTTGTCCCAACCAAAGTGGTAGACACAACGCCATATGAGCTGTGGTATGGAAGAGAATTAGATCTCGCCGGATTGCGACCTTGGGGTTGCGTTGCCTATACACATACGACTGACAACCGTTTTGGCAAGTTAGGACCCTGAGGACTAAAGAGTATCTTTATAAGGTACTTAGAGAACTCTAAAGGTTACATATTTTTGTCATCTCAAGAAAATGGTGGCGTGGTCGAACATGAATCCAGAGACGTAACTTTCCTTGAGGACGAATTCCCAACGTTTGGCGAAATTAAAACAGATGAAATATTGACTGAACTAGAGCAGTATAGCATTGATGATAAGGTCCCATTTACTTCGAGTGGGAGATTTGAACCGACAACGCAGGTGAATGACATGGTTAATGATAAGGGAAACATTTTCATTATAAACCCAGTGGGAGGATTAAACCCTACCACACAAATCACTGTTGCCGCAGAGACGAATCAAGTTGAACCTTATAATCATGTAGCTGGACCGACACCACAACCACCAATGCTACTCATTGTTCCCAGTGGGAGTACTCCGACCAACTTGGTTCCAGGTAGGCTTGGGCACTGAACCGGTTCAGGCCGAACCGGACCGGAACTGTTTTAAACGGTCCGGTCCAGTAATAACTAGGGTTTTTTTTGGCTTAGGTTGGTCTAAAAAAAACTGGACTGGTTTGAACCGGTCCAGAACCGGTCCAGAATCGGTCCAGAACCGGTTTTGGACTGTTTTTAAAAAAAACAAGTCCTGGACCGGTTTTATATGTCGGACCTGTTCAATCATCAAAAACTCGTAAAAACCGGTCCAAAACCGGTCCGAAACCGATTTTTTTTTTTTTTTAAATCCAACAGAACAAACAGCATTCCAAAACTGAAAAAACACAATGCAAATCCAAATCCAAACTGAAAATAAAACAATCCACATGCCACAATCAATCAGTCAAAGACTCAAAACACTGCACCACTGCACAATCCATAACACAAGCCACTACACAATCCATAACACAATCCATAACTGATAACACTGCACCACCAGCCAGCCAGCAACATCTTCCACAACCAAAACAAAACACTGCACCACCAGCATCCACAAGCAGAAGCACAACACTACACCTGCATCCATAACACAAGCCCAATCCATAAATCCCACCAAAATCCATAACATAAGCCACACACATTGAATCCAGGACAACACAATAGACAACACACCAAATTAATAACTAATGAGCTAAGATATTCAGCTTAAGCTAGGATGCTTTTCTTATCTGTCAGACACGTATTAGTGAGATATTTTGAGTTCACATGTGAGATTTTACGGACGTACCAAATCCGTAACACATCCACGTTCTGATGCATTCATGAATGTCTTCTCTAGAGATAAGAAATCACATCTGCTTCCTAAGCATTTGGATTATCTTTAACAAACTCTGCAAAAAATTAATTATGTGTAAGTGCAAATCAAAAGCATAATATAGGAAAGAATTATTACATAAAACTAAAAGTACAATTATGCAAGTCTAATACATACCTTCTTCCATCCTCTCAATCTCTTCAAGTTCATCTCTAGATAGCATGTAGGATGAACACCCCCTAATCCAATCCTGAGTACAAATCAGAGCTTGAACCATTTTGGGGGTCAGACGACTACGGTATTCATCAACAACTCTACCTCCTGTGCTAAAAGAACTTTCAGAAGCTACCGTAGAAACTGGTATTGCAAGCACATCTCTTGCCATTGCAGCAAGTACAGGAAACCTAGATGAGTTCACCTTCCACCAAGTCAACATATCCCGGTTTGGTTTACTTTTATCGTATGGCTCCCTGTCTTCTCTCAAGTACTTAGACAATTCAGCCATTGGATCAGATTGCTGAGTATTCCCTGATGCACTCCAGAACATTGCATCCATATCATCATCAAATGAGGTTGGTGCAGCACTGGTAGATGGCTCAATCTCCGGTGCCACTGTCATGTGCTTATACTTGTCAAACACATTCTTTAAATCACTGGACAATTTTTCCATCAACTTACGATGTTCTTCTTCATCCTTAGCAAACAAAGCTTTGAAAATGACATATGCACCATCCATCTTCTGCCAGGGATCAAGAATCACAGCAAGCATCAATAAAGTGTTAATCTTCTCCGGATCCCCCCAATACTTTATGAACTTGATCTCCATCTTCTCTTCCATCGCCCTACTCCCTATATCATGATCTCTCAAACGTTGGTTAATCAACATCCTAATCTTTGTCACTTCAATTAAGCAAGAACTCGAAGTGACATAGGATGAACCAGAAAGTCGGGTAGTAGCATCATAAAATGCCCGAAGAAATGGCACTATATCACGTGCGTACTTCCAATCATCTCTAGTAGGAACCCCAGTTCCCTTTCCACTGCTGAGTTCCTGAACAAAACCCCCATCTATGAGTCCGAGTCGATAAAACGCATTCTCGTAAACAACAGCTGCCTCTAACATAAAAAATGTAGAGTTCCATCGAGTCTTCACATCCAAGCACACTAGACGCTGCGAATTCACATTTGCACCTGATGCACAATTTTTGAATCTAGCATACCTTGACGGAGAAGATCTGGCGTACTTGACTGCATCTCGTATTCTAGATACGCTCTTCTCAATATCTCTCAACCCATCACTCACAATCAAATTAAGTATGTGAGCAGAGCAACGAACATGATACAGATCCCGATGCAGACTCGAGTTATCCCAACTCACAAAACACTTGCTCAAGTTATCAATTATCAGGCTGTTTGCACTAGCATTATCCACAGTAACAGTTAGAACCTTTTTGACATCCCAATGTTTGTGGAGCTCCTTAATAACCTCAGCCATAGATTCACCAGTATGCCCACTAACCTGGACAAAATTTATGATCTTCTTATGGAGTTTCCAATCATCATCAACAAAATGTGCCGTGAGACACAAATAACCAAAATTCTGACTTGAAGTCCATGTATCAGTTGTTAAACAAACTCTGCCAGAAGCTCTTGACATGAACCCCTTCAACAACAACTTTTCTTTCTCATACATTTTAAGAATATCTCTAGCCAAAGTGGTACGAGAAATGCATTCAAACCTAAGTTGTAACCTCTTCAAAAACTTCTGAAATGCCTCATTCTCAACAAAATTGAATGAAAGTTCAGCAGAGATAAACATGCGAACAAGCTCTGTACGACATGCTTCTTGATCAAACTTAGGATATAATGTCAAAGAGCTAGTCTCTAACCCTTCTTCCCTAGATGATTGTGGCCGGTCAGCATTCTTCTTATTAAAAGGAGATGCATGACATCTACGCAAATGGTTACATAGGGTAGATGGTGTTGTTGTAAAAGTCAGTAGCCTACCACAATAGTTGCAATTAGCCTTTGCGGATTGCTTCGTAGTTATCTCTTTATTTACTGTCATATGTTGCCAACACCATGATTCATTTACCCTTGGCTTAATCCTCTTCGGATTAGGAGGTTTATGAGACTCTGACTCACCTCTAGTAGATTTGCTTCTTCTAGTCAAAGAATTTTCCGAATCAGATGAAACTTCCAGGTCCTCTGTGGGTATATCCGTTGCCGTTGGTAGTGCAGAAGTATTCACTGGATTCCCAACATCAACTATCCTCATCCTTTTCCCCGTAACAGAATTTTTCTCAGAATTGGAAGGTCCCGATCCCGAAGGCTGCCAAAAATCCAAAAAGAACATAAACAAAATTAGATAATTCAACATCGATCAAGAACATTAATT
The DNA here is from genome assembly GCA_036873135.1 of Clarkia xantiana subsp. parviflora. Classification (NCBI taxonomy): domain Eukaryota; kingdom Viridiplantae; phylum Streptophyta; class Magnoliopsida; order Myrtales; family Onagraceae; genus Clarkia; species Clarkia xantiana. Next base: position 20,357,008 of record JAPTYO010000001.1, read on the forward strand.
AAGAACTCTAATTCAACCCTAATAAGCTTAATTGAACAACAAAATCTCAATTTTAAGACCTCCTAAGCATTTCAAGTCTACTACTAAGCTTAATTTAAAAAATCCCCAAATTTGTAAACCCTAATTCGACTTAAAAAGCCCTAATTTTGAAATCTAATTACTAATTAGAACTCTAATTCATCCCTAATAAGCTTAATTGAACAACGAAATCTCAATTTTGAGACTTCCTAAGCATTCCAAGTCTACAACTAAGCTTAATTTAAAAAACCCCCCAAATCTGTAAACCCTAATTTTGAACTCTAATTACTAATTAGAACTCTAATTCATCCCTAATAAGCTTAATTGAACAACAAAATCTCAATTTTGAGACTTCCTAAGCATTCCAAGTCTACTACTAAGCTTAATTTAAAAAAACCCCAAATCTGTAAACCCTAATTCGACTTAAAAACCCTAATTTTGACATCTAATTACTAATTAGAACTCTAATTCATCCCTAATAAGCTTAATTGAACAACAAAATCTCGATTTTGAAACCATATTTCACCAAATTACAAAACCCTAATTTGATTAAACTAACCTTCTTTTGAGGACCCATGACTGCTGTGAGTTGGTGACAGAGAAGAAGACCCACCCGAAGACGAACTATAGGCCAGCGGCCGGCGGGCGACGGATTCGGCGGGCGGCCGAGTGCTGGCGGCGCGGTTGACTGCGGAGGACTTGAGGAGGACAGTAGGAATAAAAAGCGGGGGGCTGTGAAAGGCTCTGTGCCTCTGTTGTCTCTTGTCTGTCTTATTAGTTACTCTCTGTAAATTAGACTAAGTTAAAACGTTTTTTTTTTTTTTTTACTTAAAACCAGTTCAAAACCGGTCCGGTCCGGACTGGTTTGTTGGACTAGTTTGGTATACCCCTTGGACTGGTTCCAATTTAGGGGTTGCAAACCAGTCCAATTTGGACCGGTCCACTCCGAACCGGTTCCAAACGGTCCGGTTCCAGACCAGTTCCGAACCAGTCCGGCCGGACCGTTTTTTTTTTGCCCAAGCCTAGTTCCAGGTCCTAGTGATCAAGGAATTCATCTCGGGGATAGGATCCCGAGACCAAGAGGCCGTCCGAGAAAGGTTGTAGGTCAAGGTTCTAACACTGCTCTTGTTCCCAGTGGGAGTGATGCTCCGAATGGAAACACTGTCCCGAGTGGGAGTAGCGTTCAAAATCAAGATGGGGGGAACGAGCCTAGACGTAGTCAAAGGCATCGAACTTCTCCTAGGAAGTATCCCATCGAGAGAGGAGAAATCTTCACTCTAACATCTGTTGACGAACCAGTAACGGTTCAACAAGCGTTGGAAGGATATCAAGAAAAGGAATGGAGGAATGCAATGGAGGAAGAGATCTCATCACTGAAAGCCAATTCTGTATGGTCTTTGGTTGATTTATCTGCTAACCGCAGAGCCATAGGAGCAAAGTGGGTTCTCAAATTGAAACTCACTGCTGATGGAAAGGTCGAGCGATACAAAGCCCAACTTGTTACACCACAGTACGGGCCATTCTGGCCTTGGTTGCAAGTCTCGATCTCGAGCTGCTCCAAATGGATGTTAAGACCGCATTCCTCCACGGCAACCTGGAGGAAGAGATCTACATGGATCAACCTGAGGGTTTCATTACTCCTGGAAACGAACGTAAAGTTTGTAAACTCCAAAGGTCCATTTACGGTCTTAAACAGTCGTCTCGGCAATGGTACCGCAGATTCCACGAGGAAATCATAGGAAACGGATTTATGAATCTTCACGGGGATCCGTGCGTGTATTACAAGACCTACGGGTCTAAGTCTGTCATCTTAAATTTATACGTGGACGACATACTCATTGCCGCAAACGACATGATTTTTATGAACATGTCAAAGTCCTGGTTGGCATATGTATTTGAGATGAAGGACATGGGAGAGAACACGTACATCTTAGGCATTAAAATTGCTAGAGATCGGGCTACCCGGAAAATGTGTTTGTCTCAAGAAGCTTATATCAACAAACTGTTGAAAAGATTCAGATTACAGGATGCCAAACCCGTGGATACGCCGGTGGTGTTTGGGTGCGCACTGTCAAAACGTGACGGCCCCAAGAACCTGGAAGAGCGTGAACAGATGAAGGGTGCAGAGTATTTAAGCATGGTCGGTAGTTTGATGTACGCCATGTAATGCACCCTTCTGGATATCTGTTACGTCGTGGGTCTAGTAGCACGTTTCCAATCAGATCCTGGCTATAAACATTTAAAGGTTGTAAAATGAATATTTCGTTATCTGAAAGGTACTGCCGACTACGCGCTGTGCTATGAGGGTAAAAAATTTAGAATTGACCGGTTACAGTGACGTCGACCATGGTGGCGATCCAGATGATCGTAAGTCCACTACAGGGGGAGTGTTCCTCCTTGCTAGTGCCGCCATTTCATGGACGAGCAAGAAGCAAACCTCTGTCGCGCTATCCACAATGGAATCGGAATTCGTAGCTCTCTCTAAGAATGCACAAGAAGCGGTATGGCTCAAAAGGCTTCTAACTGCACTACTTGGTGGCGATGTTAAGAATAAACCTGTGAAGGTCTTCTCTGATAGTCAAGCAGCCATTGCGGCAGTTAAGAATCCGAAGTACCATAGTAGGAGCAAACACATTGATGTGAAATATTTCTATGCTAAATCTATGGTTGAAGACAATACAATCACTATGGAATACTTGTCCACTGATAATATGATAGCGGACCCATTAACTAAACCACTACTCAAGTACATATTCGAAAAGCATGTAAAACTGCTTGGATTGTGTAGGGTCTAGAAATGGAATGTATCTGTGATAAGATTTTGATATTAGAAAGTTACATTTTGTAAGCAAAAGAGTTGCAACTGAGTTTATGATTAATCAACGTCATAATGTTTTGATTACATAAGATTTACGGTCTATAAACTAAGTCTTAGGAGGACGCAATCCTATGTCAAACTATGTCGAATGTGGGCCTAACCTAGTCACATAGGTACGGTCGTCTTGCGGTGGAGGGAGGCCCCCACCAAACAAGACTGGCTAAGAGTCAGGGGGATAAACCTGATTAAGCAAGACGATTATCTAGTTTCGAAGTAACTCGACGTGATCTTCGTTTTGCATATCGCCGTGATGAACTTCTTTCGTCATTTAAACCACATTCTGGGCCAGATGAGAATCTGTGATAGCATGATTTACATATCCCTTTCCTGTCAACCCAAAAGTTTTAGGTATGCTATCAACGCGTGTTTCATACTACGCGTGCCACGTTCGACCACGGGGTCATAGCTTGGTTGTGCTAGGAAGGAATCCTCGTTATTCTGGCCGGCGCAAACTTCTTCACCTCGAGTGTGTGATTGATCCCAGGAGCCTTATGAAGAGGCACCGAAAGTATCCTCACGGACTTAGAACTCATATCTAAAGTCAGGCTTAATGCTCGCTTCCCGGCGTACGAGCGTAGTGCTGAACAAAAAGGCCCAGTGACCACATCTTTGGAAACCGGTTGGGTCCGACTAAGGATATGTGCAATGGGGATGGTCAAGTTCACCTGTAACTCACCGACTCTTGTATTCACTAGGTGGCCACCAACCGGATATTAGTTGAAGGTTGTGAATACTTGTACGGATTCCTTGAAGTATTGTTCCTATGTGGAAACTAGGCAAATTGAGAATTATCAGTTGACCTAAGATACAACTCGGTACAATATAAATGTTGTTTATAACAGGTTGATTGGAGAAAAGGGAATCAACGTTCCGCGGGCGCTACAACACTCCTAACAGATAAGTAGCACGATGCCCGTCGTATCCGCCGGTTACACGGCAAACCTCGTATGAACTATTCGGAAGCAAGGAGCAGATCAAATGAGATAAATGTTTATGTAGGTTTGGACGACGATACATTAACAGGCACCCTTCCATTCCGGCGAGGGGGAGCTGTAAGCATATGGTAATGGGCGTCGTAATTGGTAGCCCGTAATATGTATAGTTTACCTAATGAACTTGGGTAAATGTCACATTAGCGTAATTGGGCCAGACCCAAATCCCAATTACATAGGTTGACCGAAACCCTAGGTGGGGTAAAGTGGACTTTTGTTCAATTTACTCCTCCTATAAATAAGAGATGTTAAGGGAATTTTAGGGTTAATCATAATTCCCTCACAAGAGTGTTTTAGAGAGAAAAACCCTCCCCCCGTAAACCCTAGTTTTGGCCGAACCATATCCCTCAGCAAGGGTGTGCCAAATTGCTTCCGAGCAAACTCTCAAGAGATCTGTACCCGTTCCAAGAATCGATGAGAGGCTTTGCTGTGGAGCTTGCACCACGTAGGGCTTCTCTAACAAGAACCTCTACGGGTCCCGACCGGAGGATCGTGAACTCCCTCCAGAGAAGATCTTGGGTCTACGGATCATCCTAAAGGTATGTGTGAATCTTCCACTGCGTAATTACGATTACTAGCATGTACCTTGTTTTAGTGTCCGTAGTGATTACTCCCCGTAATCTAACACTTAAGCATAGGGAGGCTATGAACTTTAGTAGGTTGAATCATTTGTTGATTGATGATTAGGGATTACAATGCAATAGGTAAACTATATATACTAGGTGATAAGGATCACCAACTAGGACTAGCTATCCTATGTGCCCAACTTGGTGCACCAAGGTGCATACACCATGTAACATGTATATGCACCATATAATAACCTTATACAATCATCTAATGACATGATAGAAGTAAATGCAAGTATAAATGACATGATGCAATGTGAGCATATCAACTTATATACTCTATATTCTCCCATCCTTTTCTTCTTCTTCTCTTCTTTCTTGGAACACATCCTTGATTCCATATAGCTTTAGCAAAGCTAAGTGTTGACTCTTGACCAATGCCTTGGTAAGCAAGTCAGCAAGTTGTTCCTTTGAAGGAATGTAATGGACACCTATGAATCCTTGTTGAATATGATGTCTTGTGAAGTGGCAGTCTAGCTCAATGTGCTTGGTGCGCTCATGGAACATGGGATTCTTTGCAATCTTCACAGCTGCTTGGCTATCTGTGTAGATTGGGATAGGAAGATTTACTTGTATGCCAAGTTCCTTGAGGATTCTTCCCACCCAAAGTGCCTCTTGAATTGCAACTCTTAGGCATCTATACTCTGCTTCAGCACTTGATAGGGAAATTGTGTCTTGCTTCTTTACCTTCCAGGCTATCATAGCCTCTCCTAGCTTGACACAATAAGCACTCACTGATTTCCTACTAAAAGGGCAAGCAGCCCAATCAGAATCACAAAACAAACTCAAATTGAGCTTGTTGTTGGAATGATAGATCAATCCTTGTCCTGGAGTGCCTTTAATGTATCTGATGACTCTTATGACTGCATCATGATGGGACTTCTTTGGCTTGTCAACAAATTGACTGAGTCTTTGCACTGAAAAGCTAATGTCTGGCCTTGTCATGGTAAGGTATAGCAACTTGCCAATGATCCTCCTATAAGAAGTGGCATCCTCCAAGAGTGCATCATCAATGTTTGAATTAGTTGCTTTGTCATACTCATGTGTGGTGAGTTTGACATTGAACTCCATAGGGGTTTCAGCAGGCCTTGCAGCCCCTAGGCCAGCATCTTCAATGAGCTCAATTGCATACTTCCTTTGGTTGATGACAAGACCTCTATTTGACCTTGCAACTTCAAGTCCCAAAAAGTACCTCAAGTCTCCTAAGTCCTTCAATTTGAAGTGTGTTTGGAGTGTGTTCTTCAATTGATTGATCATCTTGGTGTTGGAGCCAGTGATTAGAAGATCATCAACATAGGTGAGAAGAAAAACTTTGTCATCACCTTGTATCTTGGTGAACAAGGAATGATCTGAGGCACATTGTTTGTAACCATTCTTCAATAAGGTTTGAGTGAGCTTGATGTTCCATTGTCTTGAAGCTTGTTTGAGACCATATAAGGACTTGTTGAGCTTGCACACAAGTTTGGGATATCCCTCAAGAGACTTGGAATGATTAAAACCTTGGGGAATGTCCATATACACTTCTTCATTTAGATCACCTTGAAGAAATGCATTGTTTACATCCATGTGGTACAATCCCCATGATTTGGAAGCTGCCAAAGCTAATATGATCCTCACTGTGTCCATTTTGACTACAGGGGAGAATGTCTCATTGAAATCAGTCCCTTCAATTTGAGTGAATCCCTTGGCAACCAATCTTGCTTTGTATCTTTCAATGGAACCATCAGAATTGTATTTGACCTTAAATACCCATTTGCAACCAATTGAAGATTTGCCTTGTGGGAGTTCTATTAGCTCCCAAGTGTTGTTGTTTTGAAGTGCTTGCATTTCCTCCTTCATGGCCAAGATCCATTTTGGGTCTTTGATTGCTTGTTTATAGGTGGTTGGCTCTTTGATCTTGTCAAGAGCAGCCAAGAAGCATTTGTATTGTGGACCTAAGTTGTCATAGGAGACATACTTCTCCATTCCAAAGATAGCATTTGAACTTGATCTTTGTTTGAGTTCAGCAAGCCTTGCACTTCTCCTAGGAGGTGGTGGGTGTAGTTGTGCAATTCTAAGACTCCTTCTCAGATTGGAAGGTTGGGGTGCTTCTTCTTCAATTGGTTGTTGAGGTGGTTGATCCTCAATTGGAGGTGCTTGATCATCTATTTGAGGTGTGACAACCTCAATGGGAGGAGAGTTGGTTGATATATCCATGTCAAAATGAAAAGGATTCTCAGGTGGGAAATCCTCAAGTGGTTGCTTGACTCCCAAGCAAGATGGAATAAGAGCCTTTAGAGCATCCTTAGACATGCTAAAGGGGAAAATATCCTCATGGAAATGAACATCCCTTGATACATGAAACACTGAGTTTGAAATGTTCATCACAAGGTATCCTTTTTGAGATGTTGAATATCCCATTAGGATGCATGGTTCAGCCCTTGGACTAAACTTGTCATGGTTGTTCAATTTGGTTGAAAAACATAGACAACCTATAGTTCTCAAGTGATGAAGGGAAGGAGTTTTGCCATATAACACTTCAATAGGTGACTTGAACTTCAAGATAGAGGTGGGAAGCCTATTGAGTAAGTAACAAGCATTGAGTATGCAATACCCCCAATGCCTCAAAGGCATGGATGCTTGAAATCTTATAGCTCTAGCAATGTTGAGGATGTCCCTATGTTTGCGTTCCACCCTTCCATTTTGTTGTGGTGTATGCACACAACTTGTTTGATGAAGAATGCCAAATTGAAGAAGCAAACCTTTGCAAATAGAATTGATGAACTCAGTCCCATTATCACTCCTCAAAGTTTTGACCATTGTTCCAAATTGATTCTTCACCATGATTAGGAAATTCTTGATGTGCAAGAAAGTATCACTTTTGTGCCTCATCAAGTAAACCCAAGTTGCCCTTGAGTGATCATCAACAATGGTCAAGAAGTATTGATTGTTCTTGAAGGTTGGCACTTTGTAAGGACCCCATAAATCCATGTGAACCAAATCAAAGGGCTTTGAAGCAATAGAATCACTGGTTGGAAAAGAAAATCTAGATTGTTTTGCAAGAGGACAAATAGTGCATTGTTTGATACAACCATATGTCTTATTCAAGCCTAAAACATCCAAATGATTCAAATATTGTTCAGAGACATGGCCCAAACGCCTATGCCATCTCAATACTTCATCCTTATTCTCCAAGCAAGCAGCTGCTAACTTCCTTGGGCTTGAAGGCACCACATCCTTCAAAGTGTATAGTCCTCTATTCCATTCCCCAATCACCATGGACTTGCCACTCTGGCCCTGAAGTAACACATGATCACAAGTAAAGATCACTTTGCAATTTAACTGGCTAGGTAACCTAGAAACAGAGATCAGATTGAACTTGAAGTCAGGGACCAAGAGTATGTTGGTCAAGGTAAATCCACTTGAGAAAGAACAAGAACCAACATGAGTCACTTTGCATTTGTGACCATTTGGCAAGTGCACATATTGGTGATCTGAATCACTTTTCTTCAAATCATGTAGCCACTCAACTTGATGAGTGATGTGGTTAGTAGCACCTGAGTCAACTATCCAAACCATAGAATCACTAGATATACCTGCCATGTTGACATGAGCTTGATCCATATCCTCAAAGCTTAGGGGTGTATGATCAAAGTGATCATTATGGGCAGCAACATGTTGGATTCTTTTGTCAGCTGTGCCATGAAATATCCTTTTGTCCTTGGCTGCCACATGCTCAATTGTGCTTGAGTTGCCACCTTCTTCAACAATGTTGGCCGAATTCCAATTCCTCTTAGGAGCATTTGGATTGGTTTGATGAATTGGGTGATCATATGGGTAGCCATGTTTGATGTAGCAATTGTCTTCAATGTGACCTCTCTTGCCACAATAGTTGCAAGTATTGAGTGGTCTCTGACTTGAAGGATTGAAGTTGCCTCTTCCAAAGCCATTTCCTCTTCCAATGCCATTGCCATTGCCTCTAGCAAAGCCTCTACCCCTTGCATATCCTCTTCCATTGCTTCTACCACCACCATAGGATGGATGCTTTCCAGTGAACAAGGCAGTTGCCTCACCCACATCACCAATGGAACCAGAGATGGTCCTTTGGCTTTCTTCTTGTACCAATACAGAGAAGGCAATGCTAAGGGAAGGGAGTGGTTGTCTCATAAGTAAGGTGCTCCTAATGTGTCCATAGGAGTCATTCAGTCCCAGAAGAAATATGTGCTCCAAACATGATAGTTGGAGGTTCCTTGTAGTTGGAAAGGGATGAGCATATGACCAGTGGTGTCTGAGGGGTGTATGTAAAGGGGGTCATCAACATTGGTTTCTTGAGCCATTTTGTAACTCAGATAACACAAGTAGGTATGGAATGTGAATAATAGGAATCCAAATCCAAGAAATCAGCTGCCACAATCCAATCAAAATCGCATACACAAGTTGCACTACAAACAAAAGTAGTACACCAAGGTTGTTGATAGTAGGACAAAATCCAGCTCACCCTATGAGATTGCTTGTACAATTCCGCAACAAGATTTGTGACTTTCAAAGCTTGAAATTCAACAGAAATGGATTAGAAATCATTCTCCATTGATGAAAGCTCAGAATTCTTGAAGATATGAACACAAAGCACAAGGTAGGCACAAATGCTCCTCAGCCGAGCAATGTGTAGATAAGGGAAATCAAGCAATGAAATTCCAGGTATCAAGCAAGGGGCGCAGCTGAAACATGTTCAAAATCCATATCCAAATGTAGAGAAACAAAGCAAACTCCAGGAAATAGCAATATCAAACACGCAATCAGCTCAACAAGGCTGAATTCTTCAAGAACAAGCAAACTAGTACTAAGTCATCTTGGCTATGCTTAGTCTAGGTGCAGATCTACTTTATGCGTGTTGAGTTCTTGAAATTCCACTTACTATATGTCCATTCTTAAGTAAGAAATGGATTGTTGAAGTAGAAAAGATGATCCACGAAGCTGAAGTTGCAAATCCACACTTGAACAAGGTGAATGTTAAAGCAAAACTTTGAAGAAACTTGGTCTTCTTTAGCTTTGTGGTTGTGCCGCCATTTGAGGTGGCTCTGATACCATATGAACTTTAGTATGTTGAATCATTTGTTGATTGATGATTAGGGATTACAATGCAATAGGTAAACTATATATACTAGGTGATAAGGATCACCAACTAGGACTAGCTATCCTATGTGCCCAACTTGGTGCACCAAGGTGCATATCCAATTTTGGGCCTCTCATGTCAATTGAGATTTGGGTCTGGCCCAATTACCCTAATTTGACATATACCAAATTTCCTTAGGTAAACTATACATATTATGGGCTACCAATTACGGCGCCCATCACCATATGCTTACAATCTATTCAAGTGCAGTGACCAGGACGAAAGGGAAACCAACTTCACAAATCACCATAGGACATCGAGGGATTCAACCTTGATTTCCGCATATCGTGGAGAGAACAAGACCGTAGAGGTCACAAACGAATATCCGATGGGTTATACACCGTCGATAAAGTACGTTTTAAGTACGCCTCGTTTGTCATGTATATAAAGATATAAAAAGGCTTTATTCAGACACATATCATCTGATGTTATTCACTCGTGAATTTGTTCAGACGAGGTGTTCGGCATGATTTAAGGTTCTCGATTATCTGTGCGATGAGCATGGATCGAATACACGAGATCAAGAACTTCATCATTGTCGTTTCATCTTTTATCGTTCATTCGAATTGATAATTTTGGTTATTTGAGATTCAGAATTATTGAATAAAGTAATTGTTACTCGATTCGGCAAACAATTCACTTTATCAATATATCAGCCCGGTCAAAGGATATGATCCGAAACAAAAATCCAAACTTGCGGGTTGAAAAGCAAAATTTCGGCCAGGACGAATGGTCGAACAAAACGAAACGTTAAACATACTCCATCATTAGTGTCGGGTCGACCAGACTGAATAAACCCATCGATTGTGTAGTTAGAATGCAGACCAATTTAAAATTCCTTATTTGTTAGTACTCCATAAAATATTTAAAATTGTAATGATGAACATGTACGAACCCGATTGAACTGAATTTTTGAAAACGAACCAATTTCACCACGTGCTAAACCTTTTGATGCGCGTGCGATGCACGCGTGTTCCTCGAAAGATGGAACACACATCGATTCGAAGTACAAAATTCAATATAAAGTGTGCTCTTGATATAATGCTTGAAATAAATTTTCATTTGCACTAACACCCATTCAAGGGTTTTACTCATACAAAATTCTCGTAGAGAATTTCAACGAGCATAAGGTGAAAACCTAGTGCACGATCCACGATGGATAAAACCTTGGGGTATGAGTGAGCAATGAAAATGAACGTCTATTAAACGTCGTCTCCCCTTATACGTCTTTAACGACAAATGATTGGCAAAGCATTAAAATGACACACACACTATATAAACAAGGTCAGTACCATGATATCGCAGGTTCAACTTATAAACCTCCTTTTCAAAGGAATATTATAGTTAACTTCGAATTATGTGGTGAACCTAGTTAGTGTATAAATCGTTTATGCGACCCAATGTGAGCTATTGGTAATGAGTGGGATCTTACCAGAATTGCGACATTTATGTTGCAAATAAAACACACACATACTAACGCTGGAATGCTGAAAAGCATCTCCATACATGTGTGCAATAGCTTGGAAGTTTGGTGACGTGGTCGAACATGAGACGTTACAATACTTGAGTCTGTATTTCCATAGCTTAAAACAAACAAAGTCTTGATTGAACTAGAGAATGATGATAATCAGGTCCCACTCGCTTCGAGTGGGAGATTTGAGGCAACAACACAAGTGAACTATATGGTAAATGAAGATGGGGACATTTTCATAATAAATCCAGTGGGAGGAGCCAATCCAACCACCCAGATCATTGTTGATGCATGTGCGAATCAAGTCGGACCTGATGATCAAGTTACTAAACCGATGGATGAAAATCCAATTTTACCTCAACTACCTACTGTACTTAGTGGGAGTGATGCAACCCACTCGGTTCACGGTCATCGTAACGGTGGATTTAATCTGAGAGGTGGAAATCCGAGACCGAGAGGTCGTCCAAGAAAAGTTGTTGGTGAAAGTTCAAATAGTGCTCTTGTTCCCAGTGAGAGTTTTGCACCGATAACGACCATTATTCCTAGTGGGAGCGTAGTTCAAACTCAAGATGGGACTATCGAGCCTAGACGTAGTCTAAGGCACCGAACTTCTCCTATCCCATCGAAAGAGGTAAATTTTCATCCTCACTTTGGTTGATGAACCGGTAACGGTTAAACAAGCTATGGATGGACCTCAAGCGAAAGAATGGAGGAAAGCAATAGATGATGAAATCGCCTCTATGAAAACTAATTAAGTATGATCTTTAGTTGATTTGCCTGCTGAGCGCAGATCAATAGTTTCCAAGTGGGCTCTGAATTGAAACTCACTACTGATGGAGCTGTCGAGCGATACAAAGCTTGACTCGTTGCGAAAGGATATACCCAACTACACGGGGTGGACTTTGATGAGACATACTCACCTACTGTGCGTTATACCATAGTAAGAGCCATATTGGCTTTGGTTGCAAGCCTCGACCTGGAGCTGCACCAAATGGATGTTAAGACTGCATTCCTCCATGGTAACCTGGAGGAAGAGATCTATATGGAGCAGTTAGAGGGTTTCATTACCCCTGGTAATGAACGTAAAGTTTGTAAACTCCAAAGATCTATTTACGGTCTTAAACAGTCATCACGGAAATGGTACCGCAAATTCCACGAGGAAATCGCTGGAAATGGATTCGTGAATCTTCAGGAGGATCCATGCGTGTACACGAAGACTTCCGAGTCTAAATATGTCATCTTGACATTATATGTAGATGACTTATTGATTGCCACGAATGTTGTGTTATATGAACGAATCAAAGTCCTAGCTAGCATCTGTATTTGAGATGAAGGACATAGGAGAAGCCACGTACATCCTAGACATTAAAATTTCTAGGGATCGGGCTGCTCTCACTCTATGTCTCACTCAAGAATCCTATATCAACAAATTGTTTAAAAGATTCAGACTGCAAGATGCCAAGCCCGTGGATACGCCGGTTATGTTCAGGTGCGCGTTGTCGAAGCGTGATGGCCCGAAAAACCTGGCTGAGCGTGAACAGATGAAAAGTGCAAAATACTTAAGTATGGTTGCAGCTTGATGTATTCCATGATATGCACTCGTCCAGACATCTGTTACGCTGTGGGCCTAGTAGCACGATTCCAATCAGATCCTGTCATTCAACATCTAAAGGCTGTGAAACGAATAATTCGATACCTGAAGGATACTGCCGACTACGCATTGTGCTATAAGGGCGATAAATTAGAATTTACTGGGTTCAGTGACGCCGACCATGGTGGCGATCCGGATGATCGTAAGTCCACCTCAGGAAGAGTATTTCTTCTTGCTAATGTCGTCTTTTCATGTATGAGCAAGAAGCAATCCTGTGTCGCGCTGTCAACGATGGAATCCGAATTCGTGGCCCTATCTAAGAATGCACAAGAAGCGGTCTGACTTAATAGGCTCTTAACTGCGTTGCTTGGCGTTAAGGACGGGAATAAACCTGTGAAGGTATACTCTGACAGTCAAGCAGCAATAGCAGCAGTTAAGTACCCTAAGTACCATAGCAGGACGAAACACATTGATATAAAATATAATTATACTAAGAATATGTTGAGGACAAAGTAATTACATTAGAATACTTGTCTACTGAAAGTATGATGCCCGATCCATTAACTAAACCTCTACGCCGGGATGTTTTATGAAAGCGTGTTGGAATGCTGGGACTGCGTAGGGTTTAAGTAGCATGTATTGTGATTACAACTTTTGAAACTTTACTAAAGGAATTGAAATTTGAGTTTATGATTTTTACCACGTCATAATGCTTTAAATTTCATCGGATTTTTACGGTCTATAAACTAGTCGTAGGAGGGATAACTTCCAGAATAAAACAATGTCGAATGTGGGCCAAGCCTCGTCACACAGGCTCGGCCGTCTTGACGGAGAGACGGATCTCCATTAGATCAAGACTGGCTAAGAACCATGGTGGCAAACCTGGTTAAGCAGAACGATCATTTGGTTTACTGAGCAACACGATATGATCTAAGTTTTGCAGATCGCCGTTACAAACTTCTTTCGTAATAAAACCACATTCAAGGCCAGATGACGAATCTGCGGTGGCATATGACATTTCCCACTTCCTGATTAAACTCAGGTTATGCTATCGACGCGTGCTTCATATTACGCGTGTCATGTTCGACCATGGGGTTAGGCTCGGTTGTGCTAGATAGAATCCACGAGATTCAGATGGGCACAAACTTCTTTCACCTTGAGCGTGTGACTGATCCCGGATGCTATATGAAGAAGCATCCAAAGTATCCTCACGGACTCAGAACTCATACCTAAGGTCAGGCTCAATGTTCGCTTCCCAGCGTACGAACAGAGTGCTGAACAAAAAGGCCTAGTGACCATGTCTTTGGAAACCGGTTGGGTTTGACTAAGGATATGAGCGATGGGGATGGTCAAGTACACATGTAATTCTCCAATTCTTGTATTCACTAGGTGGTCATCAACCTGACATTAGTTGAAAGGTTGTGAATACTTGTACGGATGCCCTGAAGGAGTATTCCTATGTGGAAACTGAGCAATTGGAGAATGACAGTTGACCTAGGATACAACGCGGCACTTTTATTTTCACAGATTGATTATACATAGGGAATCAACGTTCCGCGGGCGCTACAACACTTATAACAGATGAGTAGCACGATGGCCTTCGTGTCCGCTGGTCGCACGACAAACCTCATATGAACTATTCGGAGCAGGGATTGGATCGAAGGCCAAATTCAAATGTGTTCGACGACAACATATTAATAGGCACCCTCCCATTCCAGCTAGTGGGAGCTATTAGCATTTGGACTATGGGACGCCGTAATTGGTAGCCATTAATAAAGTCCATGTACCTAAGAAATTAGGTTAATGTCTTATTAAGGATTTTGGGTTAGGCCTGAAATCCCAATTGACATGGGATGCTCAAAATTGGGCCTCCCTATAGACATGGCCGACCGAACTTTGTAGCAGGGGTAAAGTGGACTTTTGTCCACTTTACTCCTCTTATAGATAGGGAGTCCTAGGAGGGTTTGCAGAATGCTAATGCTAATTCTCTCTTCCTAAATGGTGAGATTAAAAGAAAAACCTCATCCCTAATATTAGCTAGTTTCGGTCGAACTACATCACCACCAAGGAGGTGCCAAACATTGTAGGTATGTGCACATTATTCTGCTACGTATTAGTTACCATGCACATATCTAGGGTTTTATTTCCGTAGTATTAATCTCATAAATCCAATAGTAGCAACTTTCATAATTAATGGACACTAAATCAAGCATCAACACCTAATCTTTAAATTGATGTCACCCTAATCTAACACTATCCAGCCTTAACTTCAAAATGTACAAGCCAACTTCAGTGAACGTCCAAACAGAACCTACATATTATCTCATAATTGTAACAAACTGAAAGCTGCTTACTGTTTCTTTAGATGTTGATTAATGATGTAAAATGGCAAAGGCAAGTGAAGTAATGAGCTCAGAGTAATAGTAATACACAACCGGAATCGCAGATATTGCAGCACGTGAATCCACAGAAATCAACGAAAACATAAGTTGCAGTTCCAAGAAACAGAACTCATAGTGCGAATCTGCGGGAATGAGCGCTTGTGACGGAGAACTGGCCAGAAGTAGAAGCAATTGACGGCCCAGAGCCACGGCAAGAGAGCAAATCCAAACATGTAGAACCTCCGGGCGTAAATGACAACATCCTCTTCCGACAGCCCTAGTGAGCCGTCAACTGTAGGCCACACTGCACCGCGGAAAGGCGCCGTGTTTGGATCAACGTTAGGGTTTCGACTAGGATTATCGTCGGTCTGCGATCTCGATTCCTCCATCTTGATCAATTTCATCCTCTCCCTCTGCAAATGCCGATTCTGTGGAATCAAGAAATGTTCATCCGTCGTCTTGGCGTCGACACAAACAATCAGCGGCGGCGGCGGACCGGAGGATTCTCAGCTTGGGAGTTCTGTCGTGATGAGGAGTGAGTACTGAAGATGAAGAAGAACTGTAGCGACATATTTTTTTTTTGGCTTTAAGGGCATTGTTGGATCACGGGCGAAGCTCCGTTACGTCCTTGACGGAAAGCTTTGGACTCCTGGGCTCCGCGTAATCCTGCAAAAGGGGATGACCTGGGTGGTGACCCAGAATCCCTCTCCGATGCTTAAATGAGTATGTGATCAATGGGGTGATAAGCAAGAAGTCTAAGTTCGTATTAGATGATGGTTTTCTGAGGTAACTTCCTCCTTTATATAGGAGGGGAAGTTACTCAGTTACCTGTTACTGCGCCTGGCAGTTTTACCCATGATTCTGTGTATCTCGCCACGGTTCCGCATATCTCGGTTGGGATTCCATATATCTCGCCCCACGCTCTGCGTATCTTACCGTACTCCGCGTATCTCGGGCACGCCCTGCGTATCTCGGGGAATTTATCTTTATCTCTAATCGTCTCCCACTACTCTATCTAGTAGGCGGATTTCTCGGTCTTTATCCTCTGATCACAAGTCCCGACTCCTGTCGGGGACTCCAGAGTTGTCTCATTCTAGATCACCACCTAGGACCTTTAGTCTCTACGGGACAGGTCCAGCCTCTGCGGGGCTTTATTATCGGGGCCTTTACTAAGGCATATCGGGGCCTACTCAGAGGCTTCTCATCGGGAGCATTCAGCTCATACATCGGGACCACTAGAGTCGGGGCCCTTCGTGCTGGGCCTCTGGGCCTTCCAGGCTTTTCACGAGGCCCACTGGACCTACTCGCCGTCCATTGGCTATTAACGGAGCTAACGATTTACATCGGAACCCATCATTTGCCCCCAGGACATGGGGGACTTTTAGTTCGTCATGTCTTTCTAATTCAGCTCTTCTGACCTCGTTGTCGGAGGTTTTTGTTTTTATACCTTCCGATACCACCGTCGGAGGCTTTTGTTTTCATGCCTTCCGATACCACCGTCGGAGGCCTTTGCCTTGCGTGTGATTGTTGCATAACAGAGTCTCTTACTCATGATTGCCTTGGGCCCACCAGACCCCATGGGCAGTTGCCAAATCCGAGGAGACTCCTCGGTTACTGCAGCATTAAATGCCTAGGGATAAGGAAACGACGTTTAAACCGGCGTGACTGTTGTTTTCTGGAAAAGCAGCCATGACGTCACACACGTCCCTTCCGTACCCATGATCTCGGCGATTAAGATCGTGTCGTTTCCTCTTCAACGGTGCAGATCGTGCCCATCCAGCTGTCTCTTCCGTACCGTCTTCATAATTTCAACGATCGAGATCAAGTCGTTTCGTCTTCAACGGTCAAGATTAAGTTCCCTCAGTTGTCCTTTTGCTTATAAAAGCCAAAACCCTGGCATTATTCACTTCTTCTGCACTCTCTCGATTTCAGCCATCCTTGCATTCGAAGCTTCTTCTTCAAGCTCTTCCTGCTGTTCCAGTGATCTAAGGCCTTCAACCTTCCGATCTTCCTCCATTTTATCTCTCCGATCATCGATCATGTCTGGTAAGACTTTCTTCTATGTTTTCGTGATTTACTTGCTGTTTGTTCTTCTTTTCTCAAATCCTCTTGTTTGCAATCGTTTTAGACGAGGCTAGTTCTGAGGTTAGAGCTCCTTTCACTTTCGAGTTTGCTGTCAATGAGATATCTGAGGCTTCGTATGAGGCTGCCCTTAGAGAGGGGTGTATTACCTCAGATTGGGAACCCCGCTTCCCATATGAGTCTCAACCTGCTGTCAGAAGGAAGCACATCATTACGCCTCCTCGGGCAGGGGAAGTGTTCGTCTCCGCCGGACAAATAAGCGCGGGGATTCGGTTCCCCTCTGCGGAAATATGGTGGAGATGTGCAACTTCTACAAAACGCATCCTTGTACCTTCTCTCCACACGCCATCCGCGTGTGGAATGCCTTCCAACTCTTGTGCCACCGCCAGCAATGGACGTACAGTCTACTGCTATTCCGCACTTTCTACGGCATGAAGTGCAACAAAGCTGGCGTTTGCTCCTTCTCCCCACGACTCCCTAAGTGGACAAAGGAGCAACTTTCACGTTTCGGCTGGGATAGCGAAACTTGGAAGTTCCATAAAGATCGGGTGCTGATTCGCGATTCGTGGTCCGACAACAGCGGATGGAAGAAGTATTACTTCTTCGTCCAGCACAGCTCTGTCCCATGGCCTCGATGGGAGGTCGTGGCGGACCCTGCCCCCAAGCTCTTAGACTACACTGAGGATGACCTCAACACCCTCCAAATGGTTCAGCTCTACCGCTGGGGAGACAACTTCATACCCCTCGACGCCAATAAGCTCCAGGAGAGGAACCTGATTACTATCGGAGTCCGGCTCCTTGACTCTGTTTCCAAGGACTTGGTCATCTGGGTAATATTTCTAACCATCTTGTCTTTTACTTTTGCAGCCAAGAAGGCTTTTCTGTTGACTCATCTCCTTCTGAAGCAGGGCGAGACTGATGCCGTCCAGAGTGGCTCTAAGCGGAAGCGAAAGTTGGTGAAGAAAGGCGCTTCCTCTTCTACTCCTCTATCTGCTGCTCCTCCGACCGAAGAGCAGGTCGGGGCTAAGAAGGCCAGGAGGGAGGAGATTGACCAAGCCTTCGGGGTCACTACCGCCGAGGAAGGTAAGCGTGTTCGTCGTGCAATTAAACGATATAAGAAATTAGTTCCCAGGGAATTTATCCCCGCTGATCGGAAAATGCGGGTTCAAGAGATCAAGTACATCCTTCGAGGAGAGATCCCCCGCGTTCTCAAGGCGGGATATTACAACGTCTTTGGGAAGAACCAACACTTCGATCGTCAAATCATCTGGTGCCCTGAGGGTACTCTTCCTGACTTTATTCGTCCCGCCACCGCAGGTCCATCGGAGGCTGTCACTCCGGGGCGTGCTGCTACTCCAGCCCGGGCCGTGACTCCACCGGCGCCGGTGACAGAGGAAACCCCGACGGAAGCCCAGTTCCGTCAGGTGACTGACTTGAAGGCTTCTCCTTCCTCCGAGGAGCCCGCTGAAGGTGGCCTGCTCCGTCGCAGGCGCGGTCGGAGCACCTTGAGGCCCGTCGTGGAGGATGTGTCCCGGAGTCCTCCTCCCGAGTTCCGCACTCCGACTCCCGAGCCACCAGCCGAGGTGGCTCCTCTGGCTGAAAGTTCTAGGGTCATCCCCCCTCTCCCCGTGGATGAAAATCTTTACAAGGTTTTCACCCCCGACCAGGGGATGATGCCTTGGGACCCGATCGAGTCTCTCCGGGGGGTTCCACTCCAGCGGGGAAACCTTGATCCTAGATTGGCCCTGCATCTGCTGGCGGGGTCAATTCCTCCAGCCTTGAGGCGACCCCTATCCTTGGCGCGGGAGGACCTTGAGGAGGAGATCCGCGATATGGCTATTCGTCGGATGGAGGTAAAACTTCATCTTTGTTTTATTTTCTTCATCATCCTTGTCTCCGATTACTGTATCTTGATCTTTTCCTCCCTTCTCTCAGGACACCGCGAATCAACAGCGCTGCTTCGGCCTTATCGTGGCTCTGAAGGGTGCTTTGGAGGAGGCGGAGGCCAAGTCGAACCCTGATGCTTTAGCCAAGCTTCAGGTAGAACTCGACGAGGCAGTGGCGGCCAAGAACAAGATGGCCAAGGAGAAAGCTCTCCTAGACGAGATGACCTCGAGCCTGCTCAAGAATGTCCACGATCATGAGGCTGTCATGCGTCGGGAGCGGAAGATGGCCCAGGCGGATAATCAGCGGCATGAATCGGAGAGGACGCAGCTTATCCACGAGAAGAACGTCTTCGCGGATCTTCTCGCGGAGGCCAAGGCGAAGTTCGAAGCTGAGAGGGCTGAATTTTCTGCCAAGCTGGCTGAGGCCAAGGCTCAAGGCCTCGAGGAGGGTCGTCTGCAGGGCCGCGGGGAGTATCGGGACTCTGAAGAATTCAAGGTGGCTGCTGTAGAGTTCTGTAAGTCCGAGGTGGAGAACGTTCTGTTCAATGCCGTCGAAGAGCTCTACACCGCATACGAGGATTCCATCGACTTCAAGAAGTCCGAGACTCTCGCCCCTTTCGCGGAGAAATACTTCAACCTCCCCGCGGAGAGTGAAGAGGCCGCTGCCATGGACCCGACTCCGCCAGCCGCGGAGCCTTCCGCCCAGGCCCCTCCAAACCTTGCTCCCTCCGATGCTGCTGAGGATCCATCTTCCAACAAGGACCAAGTTTAATGTTTACATCTTTTAGTCCTTGTTGTCTTTCTCCTTTATCTCTTGTATCGAACCTCTTTGGCCTTCTGGCCTTTATATAAGTAGTTTCTTTCCATCTGTTTTGGCACCGATACTCGTTTGCACTTTATCTAAAGCGGCTTTAAATTCGTTACTCAGAACGTTCCGATGCGCCATTAAAATGACTTCATACGTCCTTCCGACGTTTTACTCGAGATTTTACCGTTTAAGGTTTCTTGTCCAAAATCGGGACTTCACCACTTAAGGTTTCTTATCCCTGCCTTTCAAGGCCATTTTCACACCCATTAGGGCTTTTACTGCGTCTCTACCGAACGGCTTAATCGTACCCTTTAAGGTTTTTTGCCGCGTCATATAGATGACTTACGCGGACCTGTTAAGGCTTTTCCGTACCCGTTAAGGCTTTTGGCCGCATCATATAGACGACTTATGCGGACCCATCAGGGCCTTTTCGTACCTAGGCTTTTGGTTGCATCATATAGACGACTTACGTGTACCCCGTAGGGCTTTTGTCCATACCCGTTAAGGCTTTTGGCCGCATCATATAGACGACTTACGCATACCTCGGAAGGCTTTTATCGTACCTCGGAAGGCTTTCGTCGCGTCCTTCAAGACGTCTTACTAACAGTTAGAATAAATCTAAAAGCAATTTGATCGGAAGCAACTTCTTTTATTCATAAATAACTCAAAATAGGCTTACATCGGATCTTATTGATAGACAATTTGCGCCCTTCACGGCGGCTTAATATCAAACATGATACTTCTTCAAGTGTTCGCCACTGAAGGAATGCTTCAACGTCTTGCCATCAAGGTCATCTAGCATGTATGCATTGGGTGCTGGCATCCCTACGATCTTGTAAGGTCCCTCCCATTTTGGCGATAGCTTGTTGATCCGATCTTGTTGAACGAACTCGTTCCTCCGCCAGACAAGTTCTCCCACGAAGAATTGTCGGGACCTGACACGCCGATTGTAATATCGGGCTGTTGCCAGACGCATTCGGGCCTGAACTTCATCAGCCTTCCATCTTTTCTCCTCGAGCAAGTCTAAGTCTAGACGCCTCATTTCCTCGTTTGTCAGAGGCTCGTAATATTTCGCGCGATGGGACGCCACCGCTATTTCCACGGGAGCGACTGCCTCCGTGCCATAGACAAGGCCAAACAGAGTTTCTCCTGTCGATTGCTTGGGTGTTGTTCTCACAGCCCACAGCACGTTCTCGAGCTCATCCAGCCAATGGCCTTGCAAGGCGTAGACTCTCTTCTTCTTCTGATCCTGTTTCAATAGCGCAGATCTCCGCCGGATCGATGTTTGAGATAATCACCTTTTCTAGGAAATGCACCTTCCGATTCTCCTCGGGGGCCACTCCCAGGGCAAACTTGTTTAAGGCATCTGCTTCCGCGTTTTCTTC
The DNA here is from genome assembly GCA_036873135.1 of Clarkia xantiana subsp. parviflora. Classification (NCBI taxonomy): domain Eukaryota; kingdom Viridiplantae; phylum Streptophyta; class Magnoliopsida; order Myrtales; family Onagraceae; genus Clarkia; species Clarkia xantiana. Next base: position 20,378,278 of record JAPTYO010000001.1, read on the forward strand.
CCTCGGGATCGCCTCAATATCAAAGCTTTGAAGCTTCCCTTCAAAGTCTGCACCTCGTGCAAATACTTCTTCATTGTCGAGCTCCTGGCTTCATAATTCCCCTGGACTTGATTTACAACCAAGCTGGCATCGCACTTCACTTTTAAATGATCGACCCCCGTACCCTTGGCAATCTTGAGGCCCGTGATGAGAGCCTCGTATTCTGCTTCATTGTTGGTGGCTTTGAACGTCAACGCCAAGGCATATCGTAGGGGCTCGCCTCCGCCGGGCGGTATTAATATGAATCCTGCCCCCGAGCCTTCTACATTCGATGAACCATCAGTGTACATCTCCCAAGTATTCTCCTCATTTGGCTGTTCTGGCTGTTGTTCTGTTGTCGGGACTTCCTCCATGGTTGCCCCCTCTGCGGGACCCGTTACTTCCAGATCGGGTGCCGTAGACTCAGCTATAAAATCTGCCAATGCCTGGCCCTTAATAGCGGTTCTCGGAGCGAAATGAATACGAAACTCCGTCAGCTCGATGGCCCATTTCACCAGTCTCCCCGACGCCTCCGGTCGGTTCAAAAAGTGCTTCAGGGGCTGATTAGTCAATACCGTGACTTCATGGGCATGGAAGTAAGGTCGTAGCTTTCGAGCGGCAATAATCAACGCGAAGAGATACTTCTCAATAGCGGGATAGTTTATTTCAGACTTGTCAAACGCCTTGCTTACATAATAGATAGGCACTTGGTTTCCCTTGACAATTTTAGTCAAAACAGAACTAACAGCCACATCGGAAACAGCCAAATAGAGATAAAGTGGCTCGCCTGGAACTGGTTTCGCCAACGGCGGAAGGGTACGGAGGTGCTGCTTGAGTGCCTGGAAAGCCTCCTCGCACTTGTCGGTCCATTCGAACTTCTTGTGGGCCCTCAGCACATCAAAAAATGGCATGGCTCGGTCACTCGCCTTGGATAGGAAGCGATTCATCGCGGCCAACCGGCCATTCAGCACCTGAACCTCCCGATGAGTCTTCGGGGACTGCATCTCCTCGATTGCCCGCAGCTTCTCGAGGTTCACCTCGATTCCTCTCTGGCTCACCATGAACCCTAGGAACTTCCCCGAGTTTACCCCGAAAGCACATTTGTCGGGGTTCAGCCGAACCTGATGGAACTTCACCCGCTCAAATGCCGTCGCCAAGTTCTGGACATGGTCTCCTGCCTGTCGGGACTTCACCAGCATGTCGTCCACATACGCCTCCATGGTTTTCCCCAACATGTCTCCGAACAACTTGTTCACCATTCGCTGGTAAGTTGCTCCGGCATTGATCAATCCGAAGGGCATCACGTCATGATGGTAGACGTCACTGTCGGCATAGAAGGCCGTATGGGGGGCATCCTCCTTCGCCATCTTGATCTGGTTCTACCCGGAATAGGCATCCATGAAGCTCAGCAGCTCATGTCCTGATGTGGCATCCACCAACTGGTCAATCCTCGGGAGCGGGTAGCAATCCTTCGGGCAAGCCTTGTTCAAGTCACGGAAATCGACACACATCCGCCACTTCCCGTTACTCTTTCGCACCAGGACTGGGTTAGCCACCCAAGTCTGGAATCGGAGCTCCTTGATGAATCCAGCATCGAGCAGTCTGCCCACCTCTTGCTGAATCGCGATCCTCTTGTCCGCGCCCATCGGACGCCTTCTCTGCACGATAGGCTTGATCGCGGGGTCTATCTTCAGCTCGTGCACTATCACGTCGGGGCTTATTCCTGGCATATCACTCGGGGACCAGGCAAACAGCTCCTTAAACTCCTTCAGGAGCTCGATCAATTCTCGGGCTCTTTCTTCCGACAAAGCAGACCCGATCTTCACCTTCCTCTGAGGCCCATCAATCTCAACCTCCTTCAGATCCTCCATGGGGGCGGGACGCCCATACTCCTCTCGAGGATCGGCATCAGTCTGAAGGACAGTCATGGCTTCCCTCCTTCTCCGTCGGGTAGCGTTAACGTAGCATTTTCGCGACGCCACTTGGTCGCCCTTGACCTCTCCGACTCTGTTGTCAGTCGGGAACTTCATCTTCTGGTGGACCGTCGAGGCGACTGCCATGAGAGGGTTGATAGTGGTCCTCCCGATAATAGCGTTGTATGCCCCCGCGGACTCCACTACGACGAAATCTACGTTTCGCTTCTCCATCTTCCAGCCACTACCAAACTCCACCGGTAAGGTAATCATTCCCAGCGGGTAAGAGGTGGAACCGGAGAATCCTACCATCGGGAAGTCCACCTGTGTGAGGTCTTTCTTCGTCTTTACCATAGCTTCCAGACCGTCCATGAAAAGAATATCGGAGGAACTCCCTCCGTCTATCAGGATCCGCTTCATCTCGAATCCGTCCACGTCCAGGGTCACGACCAAGGCGTCGTCGTGCGGGCTCTCCACGCCTACTAGATCCTCCGCCGAGAAAGAAATCACCATTTCCTCCTTCAGAGTCCACGACCGGGACCGTTTGCCTAGCACCACCGCGGCAGATATGCGGGAAGCGTAGTTCTCCCGGGAAGCGGAGGTATCACCTCCTGCCGCCATTCCTCCGTGGATGACGTTGATAGTTCCCCGCCTCTCCTTGCGGGCACCCGAACCTGAAGCTTCTTGCTCAACCTTCTTCTTCTTCGGGGATCGATCACGGGATTTTGAGCGGGACCGTGATCGACTTTTGGAGCGGGATCGGCACCTTCCCCTTCCAACGAACTCTTTCAACTTTCCCTTCTGGATCAGCTTTTCAATTTCCTTCTTCAGCTCCCGACAGTTTTCAGTGTCGTGACCATTGGCTCGATGGTAACGACAGTAGCGGTCAGGGCGGCCTCCTAGGAATTCGCCTTCTTTCCTCGGAGGGTATCGGGCGAGACCCTGTCGGTCCATCACAGCTAACACAGAAGTCATCGAGCTATTGATGGGAACAGCTCGACCTTCTCGATTGTCCTTCCTGGGGGGGACTATTGTCCTTCCTGGGGGGACGCTTGTCCTCTCTTTTCTCGGGGAGACCACGGTTTCTACTTCCCTCCGATTTGTCGCTCCCTTTACGATCATCCAACAGCTTGGACGACGCCTTTCCTCTTCCCGACTTCGGGGGATCGAGCTCTCCAGCAGCAATCTTCGACTCCTGGACGTCGATTTGCTGTTTCACCATCGCTTGCAGGGCCTCCATACTCCACACAGCCTTCGCGGCTACGCTGTGCATCAGGTCGGAACCGTATGGAGCGCTCAAGTTCCGCAAGAAAGTGCGGATGGTCTCTCCCTTCGAGATTTCTTCATCAATCTCCGCGGCACTAGCAGTGAACCGTTGGTAGTAGTATGCCAACGATTCATCGGGCCTCTGCACCACCTGAGTTAGGGACCTTACACTCTTCAGAAGACGCCTTCGACCTTGGTACTGCTTGATGAAGCGGTCATGCATATCGGCCCAGCAGGTGATGCTTCCTGGTGGGAGGCTGAAGAACCAAGTCATGGCCCTTTCTCCCAGGGTTATCGGGAACAATGAGCATATGAGATCATCGTTTGAGGTCCTACCCATACAGGCCTGGACATGCCTCTGAACATGGCGGACTGGGTCCCCTTCACCATCGTACTCCTTGATAGTCGGAATACCTAGCCCGGGCGGGGCTACGGTATCTATCAGCCGCGGAACGAAAGGATGGCTGGACCGATCCCTCAGCTCCGATGTCATCTGCTTCTGATCACCCATGCAGATGCTAACGATCTTCACCACCTGATCGGGGGTGATGGGGCCATTCAGGGGAATGGTCCTGTTTTGCACTGGTCCTGGGCCGTCGACCACGAACTTTTCCAGGTGCGCTGGTTCTTTACCCTTACTCCTGGGCGGAACCTCCTGAACCTCTTGTTCTTCTGGGACCACCCTCGAGGGGGGGGGGGGGTGGAGGTAATTCTTCTCGCGGAGGCAACTCCTCCGCCCTCCTGGCGGCCTCTCTCTTGTCCAGCAAGGCCTCCATGGCAGCTAAGAACATGGGCATAGCATCTGCTACTGCCTTGGCCAACTCCGAGTTCGAAGACGACCCTTCTTCCCTTCGCGGGACTCTTCCTCCTCCGTGGCCCACCGGGTTCGGGGGATCTTCCTCCCTACGCGGGATATCCTGCCTGTTCATCTCCGTGTCTCGGACTGAGACCTCATAACCATCACCCTGCCCTCCTATCTGGGAAAGAGCGGGGTTCTCACCTTGTTCAACAACACGTTCCGGCAACGGGGAATCCACGGTTTCGGCAGGGCGGGAACTGCCAGCCTGAACCTGCTTCTTCTTGCCACCACCGGCCATTGATCTGGTAGAAGCTATCTTGACTTTTCGTAAGCTTCCCACAGACGGCGCCAATGTTGGATCACGGGCGAAGCTCCGTTACGTCCTTGACGGAAAGCTTTGGACTCCTAGGCTCCGCGTAATCCTGCAAAAGGGGATGACCTGGGTGGTGACCCAGAATCCCTCTCCGATGCTTAAATGAGTATGTGATCAATGGGGTGATAAGCAAGAAGTCTAAGTTCGTATTAGATGATGGTTTTCTGAGGTAACTTCCTCCTTTATATAGGAGGGGAAGTTACTCAGTTACCTGTTGCTGCGCCTGGCAGTTTTACCCATGATTCTGTGTATCTCGCCACGGTTCCGCATATCTCGGTTGGGATTCCATATATCTCGCCCCACGCTCTGCGTATCTTACCCGTACTCCGCGTATCTCGGGCACGCCCTGCGTATCTCGGGGAATTTATCTTTATCTCTAACCGTCTCCCACTACTCTATCTAGTAGGCGGGTTTCTCGGTCTTTATCCTCTGATCACAAGTCCCGACTCCTGTCGGGGACTCCAGAGTTGTCTCATTCTAGATCACCACCCAGGACCTTTAGTCTCTACGGGACAGGTCCAGCCTCTGCGGGGCTTTATTATCGGGGCCTTTACTAAGGCATATCGGGGCCTACTCAGAGGCTTCTCATCGGGAGCATTCAGCTCATACATCGGGACCACTAGAGTCGGGGCCCTTCGTGCTGGGCCTCTGGGCCTTCCAGGCTTTTCACGAGGCCCACTGGACCTACTCGCCGTCCATTGGCTATTAACGGAGCTAACGATTTACACCGGAACCCATCAGGCATTTTCGTCTTTTATGTCAAGCATGTGAGGGGCACACTTTGATAGATGGGCATTTTCAGGATTTAATTTTATTTCCGATCACATGCCAAGCACGTGACCAAATTCCGTCACTTTTAACAGCAAAAATTGACGGAAACCTCTTATATCAACAAAACTGAAACCTCATACCCTCCATATTAACTTTTGAAACTTTAGACCTCAACGGTTAACATGGGTCATTATTCAGACATTTCATAGGTTATTGACCCTAAACTAAACCTCAATTTTGCATAAATTCTTCAATGTCACTATACTGATACACTAATTGACATAAGTTAAGGAGAAATATAAATACCCTTTTATTCTTTTTTCTTCTTTAAATGTTTTTCCATTGAGTTTATGGAGCTATTGGACCAAAATCCGTCAAATTTAAAAGAAAAAACGGACACAACGAAAAATGAAATTTGTGACACCTAATAGCAACAATTTAAACCTAGGACACCTAAAAGTAACACAGTGCAAATTTGTGATTGTAATGAGGTTAATAACCTTAAAATCTAACATACTTTTTCACGTACTTTCCACCCGATTGATGAGGTATATCATTTAAACTGATAAATTTAGTGTTCGTGAGTTTAATTTGGTTATTTATTTGAATTTTAATTACGGGGAGAAGAGCAACAATCTACTCGATTAATAGAAGTATCTAGTTGCTCATTTATATTCCCTCAATTTTAAATTTAAAACTAATAGAAGTATCTAGTTGCTCATTTAAATTCCCTCAAATTTAAATTTAAAATTAAAAGAAGTATCTACTATCTAGTTGCTCATTTAAGGAAGTATCACTATTTACTTGGTTTAAAGATCAACTAGTTATTTGGTTGTTTATCTTATTTATTTAGGGGGTGTTTGGATGAATGTAATCTCACATTACGTCCCACATTACAACCACATTACGTTGTTTGATTTGCCAAACGACTTAATGTGCATTGTAATGTAATGTCCATTATAATATGAAATTACGTCCAAACTACATTCAACGTAATGTGAGATTACATCCAAAAACGGATGTAATGTGAAATTACGTCCAACATTACAGAGTGTTATTATTTATTAAATAGATAAAATATTTTGTATTATCTTCATAGTTTATTATGATAGTAATACTGTTATTATTACTAATTTTTTATTAACCACATACATAATATTTAAGAAGTTAGTTGTTGTCAAAATATATATTTTTTTAAATTTTATCATATCCAGATATAATATACTCTCATATGGACTAATATAATAATAATAATAAAGTCACGTTACTATACACATTACAACACAGATCAAACATTGTAATCTAACATTACATTCCACATTATAGCACAACCAAACACTATAATCTAATATTACATTAGGTAACTCATATTACTTATAATATCATATTTAAAGTAATCTCATATTTTAAGTAATCTCACGTTACGGACCCTTAATTTTAAAAAATAAATGCAAAAAACGGCCCCTTAGTTTTGAAAAATAGATGTAGATAACGGCCCCTTAATTTTGATTTCGAATATTCATTCAGAACTATCTCTAAAATAAAGGCTTTCTTATTAAAACAACATCGCTATTTTTTACTTTACCAAAAAAAAAAAATCTCTATTTTTGCCAAAAAAAAAAAAAGAAAAATCGTTATTACCAAAACCAAAAAATCTGCATCGCGTTAAGGTTAAGTTGTAACTTGTTGCATAGCACCAATTTGGGGCACAATCTAACACTATTGGGGCACGTCCAGTGTACAAAAATTGGGTTGCAATTAAGAATTTTCCCTTCATACGGATTTGCTTTTCCTACATAACGGATTACATTCCCAGTACATCCAAGTCCAAACATTAGAACCGCGAGTGAAAAAAAAAAGGTAATTTTTTATTTGGATTGATATAGAAAAATTGTCCAGGATTTGTTTTTTATCTGATGTGTATAATTTTTCTTCTAACTTCAGTTTTTTTTAATAATCCCATTATATTATATTGACCGACCGTTAATTTCCTGGCAATACCCAATATATCCATGTAAATATAGAGGCCTCTGATGATATAATCCTCTACAGTGCAACACCACCCTCTAATCTAGGGTTTCTGTTGATCAAAAACCCACTTTTATTGGTGACTGAATTTGCTGCAGTGGGACAACGATCTGTTAGTTACTTATCTTCATCTATTACTGTATTTTTTTGTCCGAACCATCTATCTGAAGTTAGATACCCTCTTTCTGGGGGACTAGGGTTTAATCTGTTGATTTTGATTCACTTCAAATTTCTGGATTGAATTTGCCTCTTGGATTCCAGAGTCATATGATATTTGATTGTGCTGCTGGTTCTTTTTTTCCTGAAAGTTTGATTAGAATCTGGGTAGAGTGATCAGATTGTTTTTTTGGCTACCAGAGAGATCAGATTGTTCGATGATCATCATTCAAGCTGAATGTTAGTTCATTCGTAATTTCATGAATTTGAGTAGTTTTAATTGACTTTTCCTGCTATCTGTCTGCAAACCTAATTTTTAGGGTTTTTTGTGTAAACAGAGAAAACATATACTCTGTTTTCTGATGGAGTTGTCACTTCTTTGATCATCAGATGAGTTTATTTTACATCATAGAGAAGATATCTCATATTATACACTCTTTTTGGTGCAAAAACTTGTTAAAAAATTGATTTAGCTAGGCAACTAATAAGTGGGTCTGGGATTTGTTACCACAATCTTTTGGTACCAAATTGGTTCAACTGTAAACCTGGTGAGCTGTAGGACTATTCCTTCACGGATGAGATGGTTCGATTAATTGTGATTTCCACCGAAATATTGTCGAAAGGATGATTATTTTTGTTACATGCGAGGAGAATAGCATTTTGGTTTAGCAGTGTGGATTGACATGATGTATCGACAATGATGCGATCTGTTTGTGCTCGCTTGTCCTTTTATAGAAGAAAAACTGTTAAACGTAAAGAAACACTGTAAAGATAGTAAAATGCTGCATACGAATCTCAGTTAATATGCTTATCTGTAAATCTCAGTCTAGATCAGTCCTGTTGATGGTCTATTTTGTATCGTTTTGGATAATTGATAAATATCAATTGGCATACACAGAAAGTAAAAGTACTGTTCATACTAACTATAGTTATTGGCATCGGCAATTTTCAAAACTGGGAGACGTACTTGATGCTATCACTATAAGAAAATTAGTTATGGGAAGTGCTTGAAGCTGGAGACATTTTTATCATTGTGATAAATGTTCTGTGTTGATTATTATGCTGCATATACTACATTCAGTATATTTGATGAAGACAAACGAGATGTTTATATCCCTTTCTCAATTAGCTTCTGGTTTCATTTGTGATTATCTTCTTTTAATTAACATATTTTATAGTTACTTTGGCATCTCATGAATCTTTTCCTGTAATACTTTTTGTTCTCCATTAATTTTAGTTTATGGGTTCCATAATATGAAGTTACACTTTTATTTTTGTGCTTTTGCAGTTAGGCGCCACCACAAATAAGTAAGGTCCAAACTTGGGTGTATGTCTGATTATTGTTTTGAGAATTTGATACCTGAGGTATTGACTGCTCTATATCCTAATCAGTCACTAAAATGAAATCATAAGTTGTATTTTCATGGCTATGATATATATGTTGGAATTAGTTTGATGAGATGTCTCACTGTCTTTGTCACAGAATGATGGGGACTGAGCTCATGAGAGTTTGTGTTAAAGAAGAGAATGGTGATCATCCACCTGGATTCAACGTCTTTTCATCAGTCACAGTAAATAATACAAAAGAGGAAGAAACGGAGGATAATAAACAAGATAGTGAAAGCTTGATTAATCGCCCAGCATCTACTAACCCATCCAAGATAAAGCGTGAGCAGATAAAATTAGAAGTTGGGAAAACTGATGCTAAAAGTGTTAGAAAGTCGCTTAGACGCAGAGCATGTGTTAAGTATAATGAATGCAATAACAATTTAGAAGATGAGGCTGAGTGTAAGGAGGTAATATTTGCTTTTAGGTGATGGACTTAAAGCATTTGAGAAGCACTTCGCTGTCAAGTCTCAATATCTAACTATGGTTTCTTTGTCACTCACACTAATGCAGATTCCTAAGGGTGTTGTTCGTGGATGTACTGAGTGTAGTAGCTGTCAAAAGGTTACATTCAGTTGGTTTTTATGTTTATTTGACTAGATTAACTTATATATTAGAGCAAATTGTGCTGACATTTGCTATATTGGATTTCTTTCTTTGTCATAATTGCTTTCTGTCTAGGTTTTGGCAAAATGGAGACCGGAAGATGCTCGGCGGCCTGACATTGAAGATGCTCCAGTTTTCTATCCAACTGAGGAGGTACCAATGAAGATATGTTCGACAGCATTAATTTATTCATTGTGAATTTCATATATTGGACAATTTCAAAATAATTGCTGTTTTTTTTCAGGAGTTTAAAGACACTTTGAATTATATAGCAAGCATAAGGCCAACAGCTGAGCGGTATGGGATTTGCCGTATTGTTCCACCTCTATCTTGGAGACCTCCCTGTCCACTGAGGACAAGACAAATATGGGAGAGTTCAGAATTTTCTACTCGGGTGCAGAGGGTAGACAAACTCCAAAATAGAGAGGTGATGAGAAAGAAGTCTCAAAGTCATATGAGAAAAAAAAGGAGAAAATGTATGAACACAAGTGCAGATTCTGCTAAAAGTCATGTGACTAAGATGTGTCCTGATGGTTCTGGATCTGTCAGTGAGAGTTTTGGCTTTGAATCTGGCCCTGATTTTACCTTGGACACATTTGAGAAATATGCAAATGAGTTTAAGAGACAATATTTTAGGGAGGGCGGTGTCAGTGAAATAGGAAATGGCATGGCTTTGCTTCAAAATCCTACAGAGCCATCATTACATGATATTGAGGGTGAGTATTGGCGATTGGTGGAGAAACCTACAGAGGAAATTGAGGTATGCAGAAAGTATTTTTATTTTCTCGCATATGCCTGCTATGGCAATAGCTTCTTCCCTTCCTACCTCTTTGGTTTGCCATTTCCCTAATCATTCTGCTTTAGGTTCTGTACGGGGCTGATCTAGAAACAGGAGCTTTTGGCAGCGGGTTTCCGAAAGAATCCAAACAAAGTGGCTCAACTTCTGATGAATGTTATACAAAGTCAGGCTGGAATCTGAACAACTTTCCTAGGCTTCCTGGATCGGTTCTTACTTACGAGAGTAGTGATATATCTGGTGTCCTAGTGCCTTGGTTATATGTAGGGATGTGTTTCTCGTCCTTTTGCTGGGTGAGTTGCTAGTCGAGGCCTCTAAAAATCCTACGTCTTGCACAAGTTGAATTTCTAGTATTTTATATGTAAATTGCTGATATTCGTTTCTTTGTTTTCACGACAACCCTTTGTTCTTATGAGGCAGCATGTTGAAGATCATCACTTCTACTCATTGAACTACATGCACTTCGGTTCTCCCAAATTATGGTATGGAGTTCCTGGGTCTAATGCCACTAATTTGGAGACAGCGATGAAGAAGCATCTACCTCATCTGTTTGAAGAACAACCTGACCTGCTTCACAAGCTGGTAATAAATTTTTTTTAATCTTTACACATGCCTTTACAGAATCCATCTATAAATTCTAATTATCTCTTTATTATTTCCAACATTTATCACTCCTGAACTTATTTCTCCATACCTTGTTAATTCAGGTCACTCAACTTTCCCCCTCAGTACTCAAATCTGAAGGTGTTCCTGTCTACCGTTGCACTCAAAATTCTGGGGAGTTTGTCCTGACCTTACCTCGTGCATACCATGCGGGTTTCAACTCTGGTTTCAATTGTGCGGAGGCAGTTAACGTGGCACCTGTGGATTGGTTGCCTCATGGTCAGATTGCTGTCGAGTTATACCGTTCACAAGGGCGAAGGACTTCTGTTTCACATGATAAATTATTGCTTGGTGCGGCAAGAGAAGCAGTCAAAGCCCATTGGGAGATTGGTTTACTCAGGAACAACACTCTTAATAACTTAAGATGGAAAGACGTATGTGGAAAAGATGGGATCCTAGCAAAAACATTCAAGGTATAAGTCTATGAATGCCCTAAATAACTTTTGTGATGTAATTCCTTTAATTATATTGGTAGACATGACAATGGCTTCTCTATTCTAGGAACGTGTTGAGGCCGAGAAAGCTAAGAGGGAGTCTTTATGCAAATATACCAAATCATGGAAGATGGAGAGCAATTTTGATGCCAACTGTGAGAGGGAATGTAGTATTTGTTTATTTGATCTACATCTTTCTGCCATGGGTTGTCTCTGCTCTCCCGATCAATATGCTTGCTTGGATCACGCGAAGCAACTTTGTCAGTGCGCATGGGATTCAAAATATTTCTTATTCCGCTATAATATAGATGAATTAGATATCCTTGTTGAGGCTTTAGAAGGAAAGCTCGGTGCGATATACCGATGGGCGAAACAGGATCTTGGGCTGTCTTTGAATTCTCAGGCTTCCAAGGACCAATTACAAGCCTCTCGTCGCTCTAATAATATTTCTCATACCACTGAAGGAATGAAAGAGCCGAAAACACAATCATCAATATCCTACATCAAAGAATTACTTTTGAAGAATCTGTCTAAGAAGACTAAAGATGAGGTGGCTTCTCATGCTTTAACTGGATCTCAGACAAGTCATGATGCCTCAGATTCCAGAAAGGTAGACAGTAAGTGTCTCAATGTTGTACCGGATGGTCAGTTAACTCAAGAACGTGGAGCTCAAGGACCTTCTAGTGAAGGACATACAGAGATTATACTTTTGAGTGATGACGAAGATGAGAAGCCACAGAATAAGGTTTCTGGTACATCAAATGGAACTGTGCAGAATTTGGTAGAGTCTGATATCTGTGGAAGCACATGCAATTCAAACAAAGAAACATCCCCGGCATCTAGGGTGGTTGAATCAGCTATAAAGCAAGTGGGAGTCAATTCATCATCACCTGGTGAACAGGTTTTTCCTCCATCCAGTGATGGTCTTGGTGAAAAGGAAAGAACCTTAGGAAATTTGCCTTCTGTCACTGGCCATGTCAATTCTGAAACTAAAGAAATGATAATTTTCCATAATAATAATCATAATAATTGCTTAAATGCAAAAGACATGGTCATCAATACTGTGGTGGATTCTAATGCTGCAAGTTCAGGAGTTAAGATCGAGCCTTCTCTACAATGTAGTACTGAGAAATCAATTGCTGATGAAAGGCATGAAAAGTGTGTGACAGTTGCCCCATCACACGCGGTGGATACTGTAAAGAATGTTACAGGAAGTTCATCGTTGGTTCAGAACAATTTGGATAGATATTTTAGGCAGAAGGGGCCTCGCATTGCAAAGGTAGTAAGGAGGATTAACTGCAACGTAGAGCCTCTAGAGTATGGGCTAGTTCTGGCTGGGAAGCTATGGAGTAATAGCAATGCCATTTTCCCGAAGGGTAAATTTCTCTTGTTTGTAGAAATTACCTGTACTTACTCAACTGTGCCTTATATTTTAACTTGATAATATTTGGATAAACAGGATTCAGAAGTCGAGTAAAGTATTTCAGTGTCTTGGAGCCAATTTCTATGTGTTTCTACATTTCAGAAATCTTGGATGCAGGAGAAGCCGGTCCCATGTTCAAGGTTTAACCAAAGCCCATTTTATTCTTTAAAAAAAAGGGAGCTAGAGGGATTGATTTTGATAGAAGTTCATTCATTCATTAATCCGTGTGTGTGTGTGTGTGAATACTCAGGTTTGTTTGGAAGATTGCCCAAGTGAGATATTTATTCATGTTTCCCCAAGCAAGTGCTGGGAAATGGTGAGAGAGCGAGTAAATCAGGAGATCACAAAGCAGCATCGGATGGGAAAGAAGAATGTTGCTCCTTTTCAACCTCCTGGAAGTGTTGATGGGTTTGAGATGTTTGGGTTTAGTTCACCAGCTATTGTACAGGTAAGCTAACTGTGATTCAACTCTTCTAAAAAAGGTAACGAGAAGTGGTTGTGTAGAGAATTTAGGCACTTATTGTTGAGGTATTATTTATTTAGAAGAAAGGTGATATATTATGGTAATGTTAACAGGCAATAGAGGGAATGGATGGTAAGAGAGTATGCAGTAATTACTGGGATTCTGGAGCTCAAGTAAACAACACTTGTAAGAGAAGAAGAGATGAGATGGAGCAAGACAGGAGCGAGGAGTCCTCGGAGATAGAGGGAATACTGAAAAACTTGTTGAAGAAAGCAGAGTTGGAAGAAGTGGAGTGTCTTGGTAGGACTTTGGCTCAGAATAACTCCACCCTTGACAGTACCTTACTGACTCGGCTTCTCAAAGAGGAGATCCAAAATCGGGCTCCCCGGTGAGACAGAGAGATGTCTAAGTTTGTTTCATGTAAATAATAATAACTTTAATTCCAGTTAGAGAAGAAGAGGGATCCATGGAAAAGAAGAAAAGGCGATGCAGAAATTTTGTTTATCTTCTTCTGCATGGTGGACTGACTTGCCATGGAATTCTTAGCACTTGAGGTAGCAAAGGAAAGGGGGGAATATGTCTTAATTAGTTACCAGTTTTTGACGTTGCTACAATATTCCAGGCAGGCAGGCAAGGGGAGTAGTGTAGGCTCTTTCTTGATACATACATATACATGATGATGACCTGACCACATCCTCTAGTGTTTTTCAGGACTTGGAGAGATGACTTCATTTGAAAATGGGTTAAGAACCTATAAATTGTCTGAAGTTTGATTCATGTGAGATTTTAGTGTCTGAAGCTTAAAATGTTAAATGGACATTCTCAAGTTTTATTTTTGTTGATGTCTCGGAGTGATTACTTTAGAGAAGCTAATCCCGACGAAATCGGCTGTCAAATAGAAGCTCTCATGCACACTCCATTCTCGTCACTTTGCCGGGACCGTCACCTAAAAAGGTGGCCACATCCGCATAAGTAAATATCGCTCTATTGTCGCTGAAATTACTCCACACCACTCTGCTGAAAACTTTTTCTTTCGGATGTTCAAGTTTTGGAAGAAATTTAGCGATTTTATAAAAAGTAAAGAGTGATGGATTATGAGTGGGTGAAATGGTCGATTAAAATGTTTGAAGGGAGAGGAAAAGACGCCCGAAGACACCAAATTTCAACTAAAATGAAACCTGGGACTGTCCATTTGACATTTTAAACTTCAGATATCAAAATTTCACATTGAGCAAACTTCATACAGTTAATAGGTTCTTAACCCTTTGAAAATTATACAGTATTCATCATATGGCAATTTCATCTATTTTTCTTTTGCATTATTAACTTAATTACAATATTACCGCTATCTTGACGTATAATCCTCTATACGACCTAAAATTGTGACAAATCTATTGTTAAAATCAACTTTTATGATTGGTGCACCTAATATTAACATTTGCAACATATATGGTTCATATGAAATAAATGATTAAACTGTTGGAATTAGGGGATAATTACAACGGAAATAAAAATAAGGTACATGTTATGTAACTAATTACGCAGCGGATATGATGCACATACTTACAGTACTTTCCATAGCCCAAGATTGTGACAAGGAGTTCGCGATCCGCCGGACGGCTCCTATAGGAACTCTGATTAAAGAATCACATATGATGAAAGGTCTCCACAGCAAAGCCTCTTTTCAATTCATTAGCAAGATGGATCTTTGGGATAATTGCTCAAAGCAATTTGGCACCTCCTTGCTATAGGGTTCAGTCGAACTGTGTTTAGGGATGAGGGATTTCTTTTGTCTCAACACTTAGGAGGAAGAGTGATTAACCCCAAAAAAATCCATAACACTCTCTATTTATAAGAGGAGATGGATAAAATCCACCTAGGGAATTACCCTAGTTCGGCCGACCACATAAGGTTAAGGGGAGGCCCAATTTTGGGTCTCTCACGTCAATTGAGATTTTAGGCCTAGCCCAAAATCCCTAATGTGACATTACCCAATTACTTAGGTGTTTGGCTTGTATTAAAGGGCTCCTATTATGGCGGCCTATTCACCAAATGCCAACAGCTCCCACTCGCCGGAATGGGAGGGTGCCTGTTAATATGTTGTCGGACTAACACATCAACATTTATTCTTCGATCTAGTACAACTTCCGAATTGTTCATACGAGGTGTGTCGTGCGACCGACAGACACAACATACATCGTTCTACTTATCAGTAAAGAGAGTTGTAGTGTCCTCGAAACGTTGATTCCCAACCTGTTACTTTTCTGTGCCGCATTGTATCCCTTGTCAACGGTTATTCTCTAATTGCCTAGTTTCCACATAGGAACACTTCTCGAAGGCATCCGTACAAGTATTCACAACCTTCCACTAATATCCGATTGGTGGTCACTGTTGGATCACGATTGGAACTCCGGCACGTTCTTGACGGAAGTCTGAACTCCTTTGCTCCAAGTAATCCTGCAAAAAGGGATAGACCGGGCGGTGACCCAGAATCCTTCTCCGATGCTTAAATGAGTATCTCGATGTAGGCAAGTATGTATGAGAGTATGTGTATATGAGTATGTATATGTCAGTCCTGAGGTAATTCCTTCCTTTATATAGGGGAGGAGTTACCCCAGTTACCTGTTGAGATAACTGCCAGGGGCAGTTAGCCCACGTTCCATTTATCTCGGCCACTTGCCCACGTTCCGTCTTTCCAGGCCACTTCCCCACTACGCTGATAGTGGGCGTGTTTCTCGGCCTCATCCTCTGGTGGCAAGTCCCGACGGATGTCTGGGACTCCAGAGTTATCTCCCTTGGTCACCGCTCGGGGCCCCTCGTCATCGGGACAGGGCCAGCATCCTCAGGGATTCAACATCGGGGCCTACTCAAAGGCATTTCATCGGGGCCTACTCAAAGGCATTTCATCGGGGCCTACTCAAAGGCATTTCATCGGGAGCGTCCAGCTCATATGTTGGGACCCCTCATATTGGTCCTCTAGACCTCTTTTGGAGCCCAGTGGGCCTACTTCACCGCTTACTCGTCGTTAATGGGCCTAACGGCTATATCGAAACCCATCATTTGCCCCCAAGACATGAGGGACTTACAGTTCGTCGTGTCTTCCAACTCCGGACCTCCCGATATTGGCATCGGAGGCTTTTAACTTTACAAAAAATCGTCTGACGCGGATCTTCTCATCCACGATTCCCCGATATTCCGAGGATAACCACCAAATCCGAAATGATTTCTCGGTTACTCAACTATTAAATGCAATGGGCGATGAAGCGACGGCTTGGGTACCCGTGTCTGCTTTTTCTGAAAAAGCACTTTTTAGCCGTTTTGTCGCTAGCGTCTCAACGACTCAGGTTGAAGCGTTTCATCTTCAATGGTCCGGATTGAAACGTCTCTTCGGCTATCTTCTCTCCTATAAAACCCCCAAATCTTAGCACTATTCACTTCTCCTTTACCGCTTCATCCTCTGCAATTTCAAAAGCTCAAGCTCTCCTTCCTGATTTCTGATCAGCGCTCCGGCAACCAGGATCTCCGACCATCAGGATCATCTTTTCTTCCCCAATTCAGCATGTCTGGTAAGATTTCCTCATCCGATTCCGAAAAAACTGTTAGCATAGTTTTTCTTTTATCTCAATTAGCTTACCCGGACTTTTCCAAAAATCAACTGTGCATTTTCTTGCCATGGTCATTTTCCAGACGGTGAATCCAGTTCTGGGGGGAGAAAGCCCTTCAAGTTTGATTATGGTTGTAATGAAATTTCGGAAAACGCTTATGACGAAGCTCTCTGGGAAGGATGTATCACTTCCACCTGGGAGCCTCGCTGCCCCTATCCTCGCCCTCGCGTCCCGGGCGACCCTGTGGTTACTCGTCCCAGGGAAGGGGAGGTATTTGTCTCCACTGGGCAAGTATCAGCGGGGATCCGATTCCCTTTCTGTGGGGATCTAGTCGAGATGTGTGATTATTACAAAACACATCCGACTACTTTTTCCCCCCACGCCATCCGTGAGTGGAACGCCTTCCATGTCCTTTGCCTCCGCCAGAAGTGGACCTATAGCCTCCGACTTTTCCGGACCTTCTACGGGATGAAGTGCAACGATGTCGGGGTCTGTGCCTTCTATCCCTGGATGCCCAAATGGAGCAAGACGCAGCTCTCCCGATATATTTGGAACGGTGACACCTGGAAGGTCGCCAAAGGTCGGGGGCTCATCACTGACTCGGGGGCCTGACAACAGCGGCTGGAAGAATAATTACTTCTTCATCCGGAACAGTTCCATCCCATGGCCCCGATGGGAGGTTGAAGCAGACCCTCCTCCCGCTTATCACACCTACTCAGCGGAGGATTTTCAAATTCTCCACTGCATCCAACTCTATCGTTGGGGGGATTCCTTCGCTCCCCTCGATGCCAACTCCATCGTGGAGCGGGATCTGGTTCTGGCCGGGATCCGTCTCCTCGATGCTGCCTTCGGGGGTCAACTCTACGACGGCCACTCCAATGTCGTCCCTTGGGTAATATTCTAATTATACCTTTGTTTTCGTCTTTGCAGCTAAGAAGGTATCAATGCTGACCAATATCATGCTTAAACAGGCGGAGACCAATGCCGTCCAACGTCCCGCGCGGAAGAGGAAGTCCTCGAAGAGGGCCGCCTCCTCATCGGCACCTCCATCTGCGGAGGAGGCCAAGCGGGCCCGGGTGGACAAGATGGAGAGGATCTTCAACACCCAGACTCCCGAAGAAGGTAAGCAGCTCCGATTAGGCATCCGATTATACAAAAAGAGTATTCCCGAGGAGTTAATCCCCTTCGATAAGAAAACCAGAATCGAAGGGATCAACCGCATCCTGCAAGGAGAAACTCCCCGCATCCTCAAAGCGGGTTATTACAACTATTACGGGAAAGACCAGTATCTCTCCCGTCGCGTCGTTTGGTGTAAGGATCCCGATCAACTCCCTGATTATCTTTCTAAAGCTTCTCATCCTCCAGCTGCAGGTCAATCGGGAGCTAGAGCTCCAGCGGGGGCGCCACCCTCCGACGCTCGAGTCGGAGAGCCCCTCCTTCCACTTCCTGCCCCGAGAGGATCGGGGACTGAAGATGCCCTGACGGACGGTCAGTTCCGTCGGGTGGTTGACCTGGACGTTTCTCATTCTTCCGAGGAGGTGAGCGAAGGTCAAGCCCTGATTCGTCGTCGGGGGGTGAGGCAGACCCCGTTGGAGCCAACTCCCGAGGGGCTGCTTCCATCTTCCCCGACACAACAGCATTCGCCGGTTTTGAGCCTAACTCCTGAAGGGACGACTGGGTCTCACGGCGGCTCGGAGGCACGCACCTCCGACACTCAGATCGTCCTTCCCCCTCTCCCTTTAGACGGGAGTTTCTATCAGCTCTACACCCCCGACCAAGCGGCGGCTCCCTGAACCCCGATCAAGTCACTGCGAGGGGTCCCGCTCCGTCGGGGCGATGCACCACCGGAACTGGGTCTGCACTTGCTGGCAGGTTCAGTTCCGCCATCTCTAAAGCTTTCGCTCTCCTTAGCTCGGGCGGACATCCATACGGACATTCGCGAAATGGCCGTTCGCCGCGTGGAGGTAAGGCTTCCTGTTTTTACACTTAGTATATAAGGCAAAATTTCTCATGTACTAACCTCTTCTTTTCTTTTTCATAGGAAATGGCGGACCAACACCGCTGTTTCGGGTACATCCTGGCCCTGGAGGAGGCCCTTGAGCGGGAGCGAGCCAAGGCGGCCCCCGAGGTCTTGGCCAAGCTCGAGGAGGATTTGGCTGCCTCCGAATCGTCGAAGAGCAAACTGGTTAAGGAGCAGGCCCTTCTTAGTCAGAAGACTCGGGACCTCCTGAAGCGGGTCCACGACTTTGAGCGATTGCTGAAGCAGGAGCAGCAGAAGCTCAAGGAAGAGCAACAGAGGCACGCGGAGGATCGGGACAGGCTCGTCCTTGAGAAGAAGGCTCTTGAGGACGTCAAGGCGGGACTGGAGGCTGAGAAGGTCCTTCTCACCAATCGGTCCCAACAGATGGAGCGGGAAATCGCTGAGTTTCCCACCAAACTGGCTGAGGCTGAGGCCAAGGGTCGGGAAGATTACCGGGGCTCTGAGGATTTCAGGGTGGACGCGGTGAAGTTCTGCAACGCGGAAATGGAGACCACCTTGCTCAATGCTGTTGAGGAACTCCATTTGGAGTATGGCAATGCCATTGACTTCACCAAGTCTCAGACTTTCGCCCCCTTCGCGGAGAGGTATTTCAGCCTTTCAGAGGAGAGCGATGAGGCAAACACCCCCGAAGGAATTGCGGGTGCTGAAGGCACGGTGGAGCCTCCAAGTACAGACCTCCCGACAACTGATCCCCCGACAATCGACCCTTCACTGGCTGACCTCCAAGGGTCCGATCCTCCCTCGGCCAATCTTCCAGGATCCGATCCTCCGATCGCGGAGCCTTCTGCCGCGGACCTCGTGGACTCTGCTCCCCTCGATGCTGTCAAGGACCAAGCTTAACGCTTTATTTTTGGAATCCTTGTAATTTCCTTCTCCTGTCATGAACCTTCAGGCCTTTACAATATCAATCTATTTTGGTTCCGATTATCGTTGCACCACTTAAGGTGAATTAACCACGCCACTTAAGGCGATTTGACTATACCACTTAGAGTGATTCAACACGTCACTTAAGACGTTTTAACCACACCGCTTAAGGCGATTTAACTACGCCACTTAAGGCGATTTAACCACACCACTTAAGGCGATTTAACTACGCCACTTAAGGCGATTTAACCACACCACTTAAGGCGATTTAGCCATGCCACTTAAGGCAATTTAACCACACCACTTAAGGCGATTTAACCACACCACTTAAGGCGATTTAACCACACCACTTAAGGCGATTTAACCACACCACTTAAGGCGATTTAACCACACCACTTAGCGATTTATATCAGGCATGACATTTCTTCAAGTGTTCACCACTAAAAGAATGCTTCAACACATTGCCATCGAAGTCTTCCAACTTATACGCATTTCGAGCTGGCATCCCCACGACCTTATAAGGTCCTTCCCATTTTGGCGACATCTTATTGATCCAATCCAAAAGGGTAAATTCGTTCTGACGCCAGACCAGTTCCCCGACAAAGAACTGTCGAGACTTGACTCGCCGATTGTAATATCTGGCCGTTTCCAAGCGTATCCGAGCCTGGGCCTCCTCGGCATTCCGCCTCTTCTCTTCGACTAAGTCCAAGTCCAGACGCCTCATTTCATCATTCGACAGAGGTTCATAATACCTTGTCCGATGGGATGCCACAGCTATTTCAACGGGAGCGACTGCTTCCGTGCCATAAACAAGGCCAAACGGAGTCTCCCCAGTCGATCGTTTGGGTGTTGTTCTAACAGCCTAAAGCACATTTTCCAGCTCATCCAGCCATTTTCCCTTCAAGGCATGGAATCTCTTCTTCAGGCCATCCATCACGATCTTGTTGGCTGACTCCACCTGTCCGTTGGTTTGAGCATGATGGACAGAGGTTGTCCGATGCTCAATTTTCAGTTCCTCCAGGTACTCCTTCCACTAGACCCCGTTAAACGGAGGACCGTTGTCACTGATCAACACCTTAGGGATCCCGTATCTGGATATAATATGGGTCTGGAGGAATTTGAGGACATGATTCCCCGTTGTCTTGGCCAATGCCTTAGCTTCTATCCACTTCGAGAAATAATCAATAGCCACAAGCAAATATCGGCACTGACCATTTGGAATTGGAAGGGGGCCCACCAAATCGATTCCCCATTGCGCGAGCCAAGCACTCTTGATGGACGTCAGATCGGCAGCTGGAGCCACGATATTCGGGGCATACCTCTGGCAAGCGTCACTGGATCGGACTAGCATCGTTGCCTCCTTATTCATCGAGGGCCAGTAATAGCTCAGGTTCAACACTTTCCTCACGATGGACCGGGCACCTTCATGACAAGCCGAGTATCCTTCGTGCACCTCCCTAAGGATCCGATTTGTATCGGGCTCAGCCACACATTTCAAGTAAGGAGTTGAATACCCCTTTTTATACAGCTGATTGTCCACCATCACATAATTGACCGCGATTCGGCGTAATTTGCCGGCTGCTACTTCATCATCGGGGACTGCCCCCGTAGTCAGGTACGCGGCTAACAGGGTCATCCAAGTGGGCTCCTCCGATCCGGTCTCGATGGCACATACCTCCGATTGATCGGTGGCTGATTGGATCACCTTCTCCAAGAAGTGCACCTTCCGACTTTCATCGAGGGGTGCCCCCAAGGCGAACTTGCTCAAGGCATCTGCTTCCACATTGTCCTCCATCGGGATCGCCTCAATATCGAAGCTCTTGAAACTCTCCTTCAAGGTTTGCACCTCACGAAGGTACTTTTTCATCGCCGGGCTCTTTGCTTCGTATCGCCCCTGGACTTGGTTCACAATCAGGCTAGCATCACACTTTACCTTTAAGTGACCAACTCCCGTTCCTTTGGAAATCTTGAGGCCGGTGATGAGAGCCTCATATTCAGCTTCATTGTTGGTGGCCCTAAACGTCAAGGCCAAGGCATATCGAAAGGGCTCACCTCCACCTGGCGGTATCAGTACGAACCCTGCTCCCGATCCTTCTGAACTTGAGGAGCCATCGGTATACATCTCCCAAGTGTCTTCGTCATCGGGCTGTTCTGACTGCTCTGCCATCGGGTCTTCCATGGCTGCCCCCTCTACAGGGCCCGCTTCTTCTAGATCGGGGGCTGTAGACTCTGCTATGAAATCCGCCGACGCCTGGCCCTTAATAGCCGTTCTCGGAGCAAAGTGAATGCGGAACTCACTAAGCTCGACTGCCCATTTCAATAATCTCCCCGACGCATCAGGTCGGTTCAAAAAATGTTTCAAGGGCTGATTCGTCAGAACAGTAATCTCATGCGCATGGAAGTAAGGTCTCAGCTTCCGAGCAGTAACAATCAACGCATGAAGATACTTCTCAACGGCAGGATAATTCATTTTAGACTTGGCAAATGCCTTGCTCACATAATAGACGGGGACTTGGTTACCCTCTACGACTTTCACTAAGACAGAGCTAATAGCAAATTCAGAAACAACCAAATACAGATAGAGTGGCATGCCTGGAATGGGCTTCGCCAACGGCGGGAGGGTGCGGAGGTGCTGCTTGAGTGCCTGGAACGCCTTTTCGCACTTGGCAGTCCATTCAAACTTCTTGTTGGCCCTCAGCACTTCAAAGAACGGCATGGATCGGTCGCTTGCCTTGGACAGGAAGCGATTCATCGCAGCCAATCGGCCATTCAGCACCTGCACCTCTCGATGTTTTGTCGGGGACTTCATCTCCTCGATCGCCTTCAGCTTCTCAGGGTTCACCTCGATTCCCCTTTGGCTCACCATGAAGCCCAAAAACTTCCCCGAGTGTACTGCGAAGTCACACTTGGTCGGGTTCAAGCGGACTTGATGAAGCCTCATCCGCTCAAACGTCGTGGCCAAGTTGTTGACATGATCCTCGGCCTGTCGGGACTTCACCAGCATATCGTCCACATAGGCCTCCATCGTCTTCCCCAGCATATCCCCGAACAGCTTGTTCACCATCCTCTGATAAGTTGCACCGGCATTGATCAGTCCAAAGGGCATGACATCATAGTGATAGATGTCACTATCAGCATAAAAAGCGGTGTGGGGGGCAGCCTCCTGGGACATCTTGATCTGATTGTAGCCGGAGTAAGCATCCATAAAGCTCAGCAACTCATGTCCCAATGTGGCATCCACCAGCTGGTCGATCCTTGGGAGCGGATAGCAATCCTTCGGGCATGCTTTGTTCAGGTCGCGAAAATCAACACACATCCGCCACTTGCCATTGCTCTTCTTCACCAGGACTGGGTTGGTGACCCAGGTCTGGAATCGGAGTTCCTTAATAAATCCAGCATTGAGCAACCTGCCCACCTCTTGCTGGATCGCGATCTTCTTGTCTGCACCCATCGGGCGCCTTCTCTGTGCAATCGGCTTGATCGCGGGGTCAATCTTCAGCTCATGAGTAATCACATCGGGGCTAGTTCCTGGCATGTCACTCGGTGACCAGGAAAACAGCTCCTTGAACTCCTTCAACAGATCAATCAGCTGTTGGGCCCTCTCCTCAGACAGAGCGGACCCGATCTTCACCTTCCTCTGAGGTCCATCGATCTCGACCTCCTTCAAATCCTCCACCGGGGCGGGACGCCCAAACTCCTCTCTGGGATCAGCATCAGTCTGGAAAATAGTCATAGCCTCCCGATTCTTCCTTCGAGTGGCATTGACATAGCACTTCCTGGAGGCCACCTGATCGCCCCTGACCTCCCCGACTCCGTGGTCGGTCGGAAACTTCATCTTCTGATGGACAGTTGAGGCAATTTCCCCCATCGGGTTGATGGTGGTCCTCCCGATAATTGCATTGTAAGTCCCCGCAGACTCGACCACCACGAAATCCACGTCCCTCTTCTCCGACTTCCAACCTCTACCGAACTCAACCGGTAAGGTAATCATCCCCACCGGGTAAGAGGTAGAGCCAGAAAATCCGACCATCGGGAAGTCCGCATGCTTCAAATCCTTCTTGGTTTTTCCCATGGCCTCCAGCGCATCCATGAATAAAATATCGGAGGAGCTCCCTCCATCAATCAAGATTCGCTTCATCTCATACCCATCCACGTTCAGGGTCACGACCAAAGCATCATCGTGCGGGATCTCCACACCTATCAGGTCCTCCGCTGAGAAGGAAATCACCATCTCTTCCTTCGGGGTCCAAGATCGGGCCCTCTTGCCCAGCACCACAGCAACAGGAATTCGAGAAGCATAGACCTCTCGAGATGCCGTGGTATCACCTCATGCAGCAAATCCCCCATGGATCACATTAATAGTCCCCCGCTTCTCCTTGCGGGTATCAGAAGGCTCCTTGGCTGAGGGCTCCTTCTTCTTCAGGGACCGATCGCGGGATCGGGAACGGGACCGGGAACGGGATCGGCTCCGTCGCCCAGCCACAAATTCCTTGAGCTTCCCCTTCTGGATCAACTTCTCAATCTCCTTCTTCAACTCCCGACAGTGGTTAGTGTCGTGACCGCTGGCGCGATGGAAGCGACAATAACGATCGGTGCGGGCTCCCATGAACTCTCCATCCTTCTTCGGGGGGTACCTGGCGATACCCTGTCGATCTATCACCGCCAACACAGCACCCATGGAGCAAATGAGAGGAGTGTAACGGTCCTCCCACTTGTCCGACTTCGAGGGACGCTTGTCTTCCCTCCGATCAGAGCGGCCTCGACCCCAACTGCTCTCGGGTTTATCCTTCCTCCTGCGATCGTCCGATGGCTTGGACGACTGCTTCCCCTTGTTCGATTTCGGAGGATCGAGCTCTCCGGCAGCTATCTTCGACTCCTGCACGTCGATTTGCTGCTTCACCCTCTTCTGCAGCACCTCCATGTTCCACACGGCCTTCTCAGCCACGCTGTGCATCAGGTCGGAACCATATGGTGCTGTCAGGTTCCGAATGAAGGTGCGGATGGTCTCTCCCTCCGAAATCTCCTCATCAACCTCGGCCACGCTGGCAGTGTACGTCTGGTAATAATGCGCTAGTGACTCATCAGGCCTCTGTACCACCTCAGCCAGGGACCTCGCGCTTTTCAGGAGACGCCGACGGCCCTGGTACTGCTGGATGAAACGGTCATGCATCTGGGTCCAGGTAGAGATGCACCCTGGAGGAAGGCTGAAGAACCACGTCAGGGCCCTCTCACCAAGTGTGGCCGGGAACAGAACACACACTATATCATCATCCTTGGCTCTGCCTAGACAAGTCATAACATGCTTCTGGACATGGCGAACTGGATCTCCTTCGCCATCATACTCCTTGATTGTCTGGATACCAAGTCCTGGCGGGGCAATGGTGTTCAGCAATCGGGGAACAAAGGGATGAGTGGATCGATCCCTCAGCTCCGACATCATCTTCTTCTGGTCCCCCATACAGATGTTCACGATCTTCATCACCTGGTCGGGGTGATAGGACCATTAAGAGGGATGGTCCTATGCTGCACCGGTCCAGGCCCATCAATCACGAACTGCTCCGACTGGGCGGGCTCCTTGCCCTTGTCCCGGTGCTCGGATTGGGCCTCCTGCCCGTTCCGATTCTCCCTCGGCGGAGGTGGAGGCAACTCTTCCACCTTCTTCTTGGCAGCCTCCCTTCGGTCCAGGAGAGCCTCCATAGTCTCCAGGAATATCGGCATGGTATCCATCACAGCCTTCGCCAAGTCTACCTTTGTAGGAGCATCCTGGTCCCTCCTCGGGATCTCTTCCCTGTCCTCAAACGAGTCTCGAACGGAATCCTCGTGATCGTCATGATGCCCCCCCTGTTTGGGAACCAGCAGGGGGAGGATCATTCCGATCAACACTGCGCTCCGGCACCCCCGAATTCAGAGTTCCAGCAGGATGGCGGGAACCGCCGGATTGCCCTTGCTTCTTCTTCTGCTTGCCAGCCATCGATCGGGTAGAAGCTATCTTTGCTTTTTGTTACGTTCCCACAGACGGCGCCAATGTTTGATCACGATTGGAACTCCGGCACGTTCTTGACGGAAGTCTGAACTCCTTTGCTCCAAGTAATCCTGCAAAAAGGGATAGACCGGGCGGTGACCCAGAATCCCTCTCCGATGCTTAAATGAGTATCTCGATGTAGGCAAGTATGTATGAGAGTATGTGTATATGAGTATGTATGTGTCAGTCCTGAGGTAATTCCTTCCTTTATATAGGGGAGGATTTACCCCAGTTACCTGTTGAGATAACTTCCAGGGGCAGTTAGCCCACGTTCCATTTATCTCGGCCACTTGCCCACGTTCCGTCTTTTCAGGCCACTTCCCCACTACGCTGATAGTGGGCGTGTTTCTCGGCCTCATCCTCTGGTGGCAAGTCCCGACGGATGTCGGGGACTCCAGAGTTATCTCCCTTGGTCACCGCTCGGGGCCCCTCGTCATCGGGACAGGGCCAACATCCTCAGGGATTCAACATCGGGGCCTACTCAAAGGCATTTCATCGGGGCCTACTCAAAGGCATTTCATCGGGAACGTCCAACTCATATATCGGGACCGACCTTGTCGGGACCCCTCATATTGGTCCTCTAGGCCTCTTTTGGAGCCTAGTGGGCCTACTTCACCGCTTACTCGTCGTTAATGGGCCTAACGGCTATATCGAAACCCATCAGTCACCTAGTGAATACGAGATTCGGAGAATTACAGGTGTATATGACCATCCCCATTTCTCATATCCTCAGTCAAACTCAACCGGTTTCCAGTACGTGGTCACTGGGCCTTTTTATTCTGGCACTGCGTTCGTACGCCTGCAGGCGAACATAGAGCCCAACCTTAGATATGAGTTGAATGGTAAGGATACTTCGGGTGCTCTTTCAATAAGCACCCAGGATCTGTCACACACTCAAGGTGAAGAAATTTTGTGCCCATCAGAATCTCGGAAGATTCCACCTAGCACAACCGAGCTTGACCCTGTGGTCGAACGTGGCACGCACAGTATGAAGTGCGGGTCGATAGCATAACCTGAACTTACATATTGCCAGGAGTGAGAAATGTCATACGCTATCGCAGATTTTCATCTGGCCCAGAATGTGGTTACTGACGAACAAAGTTCATCACGGCGATCCGCAAAATAATGATCATGTCATGTTTCCCCGCCAAATGATCGTTTTGCTTAACCAGGTTTATCTTTCGAAACACCGTGGTTCTTAGCCGGTCTTGACATGGTAGAGGTTCCCCCCTCCATTAAGACGACCGTTCCTGTGTGACGAGGCAAGGCCCACATTCGAAATATTTTATTGGGAGGTTTTACACTCCAACGACTAGTTTATAGACCGTAAATCCGATGTAATTCAGCCATTAAGATGTCGTAAAATCACAAACTCAAATTGCAATTCTTTATTTTAAAAAAAGAATTCTAAGCTCAAAATGTTATTGAAACAATACAAGCCTCCTAAACCCTACGCAGTCCAAGCATTTTGAAATGCTTTTCGAAAACTTCCATGCGTAGAGGTTTTGTCAATGGGGCTGCCACCATACTCTTAGAGGACAAATATTCTATTGTGATCAGTTTGTCTTCTACCATACTCTTCACATAATTATATTTAATATCAATGTGTTTCGTCCTACTATGGTACTTTAGATTCTGCTATCGTTGCTTGACTGTCAGAGTAAATCCTCACAGGCTTACTCCCGTCCTCGACGTCAAGCAGAGCAGTCAAGAGTCTCTGTAGCCAGAAAGCCTCCTTTGCATTCTTAGAGAGGGGTACGAATTCGAATTCCATCTTAGATATCGCGACACAGGTTTGTTTCTTGTTCATCCATGAAATTGCGGCTTTTAGTAAGAAGAAATACTCCTCCTGAGGTGGACTTACGATCATCCGGATTGCCACCATGGTCGGCGTCACTGAACCTAGTTAATTCAAGCTTACTACCCTCATAGCACAGTCCGTAGTTGGCAGTATCTTTCAGATATCGAATAATTCGTTTCACGGCTTGTAAATGTTGATATCCATGGTCTGATTGGAAACATGCTACTAAGCCCACAACGTAACAGATATCTGGACGAGTGCATTGCATGACGTACATCATACTGCCAACCATACCGAGGTACTCTGCACTTTTCATCTGTTCACGCTCCGCCTGGTCTTTTGAGACCTCGCGCTTCGACAATGCGCACCCAAACACTACCAGTGTATCCACAGGTTTGGCATCTTGTTGATATAGGCTTTTTGAGAAAGACATAGTTTACGAGCAGCCTGATCCCTAACAATCTTAATGCCTACGATGTACGTGGCTTCTCCCACGCTTTCATCTCTAATACAGATGCCAGCCAGGACTTTGATTCATTCAGATAACTCACATCCTTCGCGGCAATGAGTATGTGATGGACGTATAACGTCAAGATAACATACTTCGACTCAGAGGTCTTTGTGTACACGCAGGGATCCTCGTGAAGATTCACGAATCCGTTGCCAACAATTTCCTCGTGGAACCTGCGGTACCATTGCCGAGATGATAGTTTAAGACCATAGATCGATCTTTGGAGTTTACAAACTTTAAGTTCGTTCCCAGGGGTTACGATACACTCCGGTTGCTCCATGTAGATCTCTTCCTCCAAGTTCATATGAAGGATGCTATCTTAATTTCCATTTGGTGCAGCTCTAGATCGAGGCTTGCAACTAGGGCCATGATGGCCCGGATTGTGGTGTAACGCACAGTCGGTGAGTATGTCTCATCAAAGTCCACTCCGTGGAGTTGGGTATATCCTTTCGCAACCAATCGAGCCTTGTAGCGCTCAACGTTTCCATCAGCAGCTAATTTTATTTCAGAACCCACTTCGCCCCTATAGCTCTGCGGTTAGCAGGAAAATCAACCAACGACCATACCGAATTGGCTTTTGATGGATATACGTCCGATTTGGACCCGGTTTAGCTCGAATTATATTATTACGATAAACCCACACTCAATTATAAATCGAAACATTGACCCGAACACGTCACCCGCAGCAGGAAAAGGCTCGGACGGGAAAAACACCCGTCCGAACCTGCCACTGGTCCAATCTCCCCTAAGGGAGATCGGTCCAGCTGGACCGATCTCTCCTAGGAGAGACCGGACCAGCTGGTACGATCTCCCCTAGGGGTGTACGTGACGTAATACGCCGCGCCAAGGGGTGTACGCGACGTAATACGCCCCGCCAAGGGGTGTACGCGACGTTCCGGAGACAGCCGTCCGGGTCGCGCCTCACCGAGACCCGACGCCACCTTTTCACGTCCAACCCTTATATAATACCACGAACTCTCCCATGCTTACAAGGGATTTAACCCTTCGTTATCCACTAATAAAGCACTTTTAGGAATTAACAGCGTCAATAACCGCCTTTATCTCCCTTGAGGCCTATATATAGTGCCAAACTTCTTCTCATTTGATACATGATGATTTATTACACATTTTTAGCTCTGCCTTTTCTTTAGCTTCTCTCTTTAATACTGTACTAATTTAAGCATCAGATAGGGTTTGCCGGTTCCATCTCCGGTTTATTCCTCGTGCAGGTCGGCAAGGAGACTGATTACGAGAAGATTGGAAAGGAACGGATAGAAGGAAGACAAATTTCACCCGTGGGACAAGCATTCGGGTTGACATCCAGTTGTCCCGGCATTCACGTCCTAACACTTGGCGCCGTCCGTGGGTTTTGAAAAAAACAAGCCTAACTATCACGAGATACATGACAAACACGTACGTCATTCATGGAGGATTGGGAGCAGGCGAAGAGACATCAAATGAAAGAGAAGCGTACATGCTCCAAGAAGGAAGTAAGAGAACCCATAGAGAATGCATAAAGCAGAAAACAAGAGAAGACACGATCCAGTTTTCAAAAAGAGACATGGAACACCTATCACATCCACACAATGACGCTCTGGTTATAACAATGAAGATCAATAGCAGGGATATTGGTCTAATCACAGTAGATGGAGGAAGTTCAGCCAGTATCATAACCAAAAAAGTCACTGACTCCTTAGGTGTGCAACCAAAGGACATAAAGCCAGTGCACTCCCCCCTCATAGGTTTTCCAGGAGAGGCAAGTTATACCATTGGAAGTGTAAAACCAAACACTTCATTTAGAGATTTCAACTTGTTAATTTCATTACAAATAGGAGAGGTACATATATACATGTATTCTAGCTTTCTATGGAAGTAATCTAATAAGGCAAGTAATACATTAGGAAATATCATATATGGTATATGCTATATTCCATAACACTCTCTTTCAAGTTGGAGCATAGATGTTAATCATGCCCAACTTGTTACATAAATATCTAACCCGAGACCCAGTTAATGGTTTTCTAAAAAGATCAACAATTTGTTCTCCGGTCCTCACATGTCCCGTAGAAATCAGGTTCTCTTGAATCTTCTCTCGGATAAGATGACAATCCACCTCGATTGCTTGCTTCTCTCATGATACACTGGATTTGAAGCAATATGAAGAGCCGCTTGATTATCACACCAGAGTTTAGCTGTTTTTACAGGCTTCAAGCCAACCTCGTCCAACAAGTAATATATCCATAAAATTTCGCATGATGATTCTGCCATAGCCCTATACTCAGACTCTGCACTAGACCGAGATACCACAGTTTGCTTCTTACTTCTCCAAGAAACTAGATTTCCTCCAACAAAGACGCAGTAACCCGTAATAGGTCTCCTATCAACCTTGGGTCTAGCATAGTCGACATCTGCAAAACACTGAGTCCGAGTATGTCCATTGTCTTGATATAAGATGCCTAGTCCTGGAGCTCCCTTCAAATAACACAGAATTTGCTCCAAAGCCGACCAGTGTTTGACAGTAGGTGCAGACATAAATTGACTAAGAGCACTGACTACATATGCGATGTATGGACGAGTGACTGTGAGGTAATTTAATTTTCCAACCAACCTCCTATATATCTCGGGATCTGCGAAGGATTCACCATCTTCTTTCATGAGGTATATATCAGGATCCATTAGAGTGCTGCAAGGTTTGGCTCCGATCTTTCCAGTTTCCGCAAGCAAATCAAGCACATACTTTCTCTGTGACAAGAAAATTCCCTTTTTGCTCCTATTAACCTTTACCCCAAGAAAGTATTTCAGCTGACCCAAGTCTTTTGTGTTAAACTTGGTGTGCAAGAATGAATTAAGAGACGAGATTCCAGCATAATCATCACCTGTAATAACAATGTCATCAACATAAACGACAAGAAGAACAATGCCAGCTGTTGACCTTCTGTAGAAGAACAAATGATCACACTTGCTCTTATTCAGCCCAAACTCAAGTACAACTTCACTAAACTTGCCTAACCACGCACTAGGACTCTGTTTCACGCCATACAAAGATTTCTTTAAGCGACACACTTTCCCATACTCCCCCTGAGCAACAAACCCAGGTGGTTGCTCCATATATACTTCTTCATTGAGATCACCATGAAGAAAAGCATTCTTGATATCTAGCTGGTGTAAGGGCCAATGTCGAGATGCAGCACTTGATATAAAGAGACGAACTGAAGTAAGTTTTGCCACCAGGGAGAAAGTTTCTGAATAATCCACACCATATGTCTGGGCATACCCTTTTGCAACAAGTCTCGCTTTCAGTCTCTCCACCGACCCATCCGGCTTAACTTTAACAGCAAATACCCATTTACACCCCACAGCTGTCTTTCCTCTAGGTAAATCCACTAGCTCCCAAGTGTGATTTTCATCTAGCGCATTAAATCTCTTCAAGCATTGCATAACGCCATCCAGGATGACTTAAAGCTTCCTTGACCATCGTAGGTACCGAGACATAGTCAATTGAAGCAATTAAGGAGCTCAACGAAGGTGACATATGATTATTGGAGACATAATTGGCAATAGGATAAGAAATTTTAGGAAGAGTGCACTGACGAGTACCTTTGCGAAGAGCAATAGAAAAATCATCATCAATATCAGACGAATGATGATCAGTTTGTGAAGAAGTTGTCTCATCGGATTGATGATCAAACAATACGACCGGTACATGCTGTGTAGTGGTAGACTTGTCTCATCTAGAGTACTAATAGAAAATGGGTGGGGTGCTATTGGTGGAGGCTGAGGCAAAATTGTTCGTGTCTCTGTTCCTGAGACAGTATCAACCTGCTCAACGAGAGGCATGCTAGTTGTTTCTGCGGATACATCGACTTGCTGCTCAACGAGTACACTTGTAACCGTGTATACTAGCCAATCATCTTCCTCCATTGCAGGTGGAGCAACATGCTGAGGCTGGTACCAAAAGGGAGAATTCTCTGGAAAAGACACATAAGTAGACACCAAGTACCTACTAAGATCTGGAGAGTAACATCAATACCCTTTTTGGTGACGAGAATATCCCAAAAACCCGCATTTCAGCGCTTTTGGGTCTAACTTGGTTACTGCAAGCCGCACGTCTCGAACATAGCACGTACTGCCAAATATCCGTGGCTCCATTGGGAATAACAGTTTGTTCGAAAATAGCACGTTGTACGGAGCATCACCACTAAGTACCGGAGAAGGCATGCGATTAATTAGAAAGCACGTCGTAGATACAGCATCCGCCCAATAAGTATTCAGAGCCTTCATTTCAAATAATAAAGCCTGAGGCGTCTCAAGTAGGTGTCTGTTCTTTCTTTCAGCAACACGATTCTGAGCAGGGGTGTCAACGCAAGAAGGCTGGTGAAGCATCCCATTTTGTATCATGTAGTTCTTAAACATGGACGACATGTACTCCTTGGCGTTATAACTCCTTAACACACGCACAGAGACGTTAAATTGAGTCTTCACTTCAGCACAAAACGCACAAAAATGGGTGAACACTTCAGATCGAATTTTCATAAAGTATATCCAAGTCATTCGAGATTCCACAAACGTAACAAAGTACCTGAAGCCCGGCTTACCCACAACAGGAGAAGGGCCCCATACATCAGAATGAGCTAGTTCAAAAGCAGACTCGATTCGCTTATTGATCCTCGGAGGTAAATCGGTGCGATGATGTTTTGCAAACTTACATGATTCACAGCTTAATGTAGAGACATCATGTAGTTGTGGACACAACTTCTTTAACACCTTCAGAGAAGGATTCCCCAATTGACAATGTTCCTCCAATGGAGAGCCTACACTAGCACAAGCAACAGGTATGGGAACCCATGTATAGAGGCCATTACAAATATTTCCTTTAGCAATAGTCTGCTTTGTTACAATATCCTGAATGAGGCAGTGATCAGGAAAAAATGTAACAGAACAATTGAGTTCTTTAGTGAGTTTACCCACAGAGATCAGATTGAATGCAAACTTGGGAAGGTGCAGTACAGATGACAATGTAATAGTTGGATTGAGCTTAACAATACCAGATCGTACTATCTCATAAGTTAATCCATCACCTATAGTTACAGGAGACGGTGCTTTATGTAGCTGAAGATTAGAAAATATTGGGATTACCTGTCATATGATTTGTGGCACCAGAATCAAGTACCCATTTATTCGAAGAGGGTAAAAGACATGATTTTCCTGACTCGGCAAAGGTAGAAAGTGAATTGATTCCCATCTCTTATCAAATCCCAAGCAGCAATCAAGCAAACAGAACCGTTAATTAAGCCGAAACCAAACCGGAACGCAATCAAACCGGATCACAGACAAAATTGGACCGCAACCAAACCAGACAGCAACCAAACCGGACAACAACCAAACCGGACCGCAATTAAACCGGACCGCAACCAAACCAGACACCCGGAACAGGTGAACAGCAGCCAAACACAATAGAAGAATAGCTACGAACCTGACAACCCGCAGTCGCCAACCGCCGAGAATGGCCACAGAAGAGCTGGAAACGCCGAGACGACGTTGGAGGTTGAACGCTGAGATGTCGCCGCCACGGACGCGCCGCCACGTGCCGGCGCGTGACAGAGATTGACGAACTGAACGGCGACGCGTGTGACTCACACACCTGACTTTTCGTCGCCGGAGAACCGCGACTGGCCGGAATGACTTCTCTGATGCTCTTGGTGGCGGAGGTGAGAACAAATAACACCTAATTGAAGTGACCCACGAATCTATCTCTTACTACTCAAAACCCTAAAATGGGCTCTGATACCATGTAAAACCAGACACTTCATTTAGAGATTTCAACTTGTTAATTTCATTACAAATAGGAGAGGTACATATATACATGTATTCTAGCTTTCTATAGAAGTAATCTAATAAGGCAAGTAATACATTAGGATATATCATATATGGTATATTTTATATTCTATAACAAGAACAATTACACTACCAGTGATAGTGGGGGCAGATCAGAGACAATTGCAAATTGATGTTCCTTTCATAGTTGTGGAATGCATGAATGCGTACAACGACATTTGGGGTATAAGCACATAGAACAAGTGGGGTAGAGTACCATCGACACCGCACCAAAAGATGAAATTCCCCACAAGCACAGGAATTGGGGAGGTTAAAGGGAATAAAAAAATGGCAAGGAAATGCTACGCGGTAGCACTTAAGAAGGAGGAAAAAATGGACAATGTGATTCTGTCCATAGATGAAGACCCAGAGAGGAGCACAGCAGACCCACACCTATGGAAGAATTAAAGGAGGTACAGATTGACGAATCAGATAGGAAAGTGAAAATCGGGGTTTCATTGACAAAAGAAGGGGAATCACAAATAACGTCGCTCCTAAGGGAGTACAAAGAATTATTTGCATGGTCACCGAGTGACATGCCTGGGATAAGCGAGGAGGTGATATCTCACAAGTTGAACATAGATCCAGCAAAACGTCCAATAACACAAAAGGTGAGATCAATGGGTAGTAGAAAGAAAATAGCTATCCGAGAGGAGGTAGACAAGTTGCTGAAAGCAGATTTCATGAAGGAGATCAGATTCCAAACATGGGTCGCAAACCCAGTTTTGGTAAGGAAGGCCAATGGAAACTAGAGAATGCGCATAGATTATCGAGACCTCAACAAGGCATGCCCAAAGGATTCATACCCCCTACAAAGAATAGACAAACTGGTTGATACAACATCAGGCCACGAACTGATGAGCTTCATGGATGCATATTCTGGGTATAATCAAATCAAGATTTCCGCAGAAGATGCCCCACACACAACATTCTATGACGACAGTTATGTCTACCATTACAGAGCATTGCCATTTGGACTGATAAATGCAGGAGCTACATACCAACAAATGGTAAACAAGCTCTTCGGGGACATGATAGACAAGACATTGGAAGCATACGTGGATGATATGATTGTAAAGTCCAAAAAGAAAAGCAACCATGTCGGAGACCTACACATGACATTCGAAAGGGTGGGTCAGTATCAAGTCCGCGTGAATCCAAAAAAATGCGTATTTGGGGTACAATCAGGAAACTTCTTGGGGTTCATGGTGAGTCAAAGAGGGATTGAAGTGAACCCAAAGAAATTGAAAGCAATAGAGGAGATGAAGTCCACCACGAAACACAAAGAGGTACAACAACTCAATGGAAGGTTGGCAGCATTGAACAGATTTTTGGTCAAAATTGGGGACAAAGCCCCACCCTTATTCGAGGTATTACGGGCCAACAAAAAATTCGAATAGACACCAAGGTGTGAGGAGGCTTCCAAAACCTAAAACAACATCTGAAGACGTTACCTCTTTTGGCAAAGCCAACTCCTGGTGAACCCCTTTTCCTCTACATATTCGTGAACAATGTTGCGGTAAGTTCAGTACTGATCAAAGAGCAGAACAATGCACAACTACCAGTCTATTTCGTGAGAGAAACACTGGCTAAGTATGAGATCAACTACATGGAAATACCTCAATGCATTGATCATATCAGCACGAAAGCTGCACCGTATTTCCATGCTCATGAAATAACGGTACTCACAGACCAACCTTTAAAGCATCTCTTACAAAAGCCAGATATGTCAGGAAGACTGAAAAAATGGGCAATTGAGCTAATTGAATTCCGCATTCACTTTTCCCCAAGAACAACCATCATGGGGCAAGCTTTGGCAGATTTTATTGCAGAATTCACAGGAATCAGTCCAGACAACGATTTCCAAGCAACAGCAAGCACCGCCCAAGTAGAAGTCAGGCAAGAGATCCAACCAAGTAGTATTTGGGAAATTTAAACTGATGGCTCATCTAATGCAGGGGTTCAGGCGCGGGCCTCCTTCTGTTTCCACCGGACAAAGGAACACCAATGCGCTACGCCATGGCATTAACCTTTAGGGCGACAAATAACGAGGCAGAGTATGAGCCTCTGATAACATGCCTGAGGATAGCTAAAGGAGTAGGAGTAAAACACCTAAGGGTAAAGTGCGACTCCCAATTAGTTGCCAATCAAGTGAAAAGGAATTACACAGCCAAATCAGAAAACATGCAAAAGTACCTGCAACAAGCAAATGAGTTGATCACAAGCTTCGATTTCTTCGACATCGAATCAGTCCCACAAGAGAAAAATCAAGAGGCGGATGCCTTAAGCAAATTTTCCTTAGGGTCCGAATCAAACAAGTAGGTTCATTTCGTAGAACACATAATACTCTCCGTCATAGACAAAATGGAAGTTTTAGCCATCGATGAAGGGGGCACTTGGATGACTCCAATCCATCGGTACATCACTGAAGGAACACTGCCTGAAGATAAGGTAGAGGCAACCAAGATCGAAAGACTGGCTGTAAATTATGCAATAATGGACAACGAGCTCTATAAAAAAGGTTACTCCACACCATTCCTAAAGTGTATACAATACCCAGAAACGGAAACAATCCTGAAAGAGCTTCATGAAGGAAGTGCCGGATGCCATGAGTGGGCACGATTAATTATTCAAAAAGTTTTCAACTTTGGTTACTATTCGCCATCAATGAACAAATAGGCGAATGATATGGTGCAGAAAATGCGAACATTGCCAAATGTATTCTCGAAACATCACAGCCCCTGCAGCAGATTTAAGTTCAATATTAAGCGCCTGGCCATTCGCTCAGTGGGAGGTTGACTTGATAGGTACCCTACCAAGAACAAAAGGGAAAAAAACATTCATACTAGTAGCAATAGACTACTTCACCGAATGGATATAGGCAAAAACACTGGGAAGAACGACGGATGAACAAGTCCTCAGTTTCATAAAATCGCACATCGTCGCAAGGTATGGTGTACCAAAGGTTCTGATAAGTGACAATGGACCATAATTAAAAAGCAAGAGGATGGACTGGTATTGCAAGAAGCTAAACATAGAGCATCGCTTTGCATCAGTGAAACACCCCCAATCAAACAGACAAGTGGAATCAGCTAACAAAATTGAATTAGATGGCCTCAAAAAGAGAATTCACACTTCAAAGTAAAGCTAGGTTGACGAATTAGAAAACGTCTTGAAGGTAGTACGAACAAAACCAAAAGTATCAACAGGGGAAACACCATTCGGGTTGGTATATGGGACAGAAGCAGTGGCACCAGCGGAAATGGCAGTAACATCACTCAGGACAAGTTACTTCGATAGTCAAGAGAATGACAAGGCTAGACGTCTAGATCAGACCTAGCAGACGAAAAAAGATGGAACTCGGAAGAAGCACAAGCACGAATGCGCCTCGCATCAGCTAGATATACAACCGACAAGTAAGAGAAAGACAATTTCATGTGGGTGAGTTGGTACTACGAAGAAACGAGTTCTCGCACCTCGACCAGATAAAAAAGCTCTCTCCAAAATGGGAAGAACCGTACAAGATAGCATCAGTACCATACATAAACGCATACCGCCTGGAAGATGGGGATGAGAATATTTCAACAAACACGTTCAGTGGAGGACATCTGAAGAAGTTCCACGTTTGAAATTCAATAACAAAGGCAAAATAAATGACTCATTGAGAATATAGTGCAAATCAAGCTTCGGTCCTATTTACTCTACAAGAAGAAGATCCAAAAGTTCCAAGTCATATAATGTTGCAAGAGATTATTCAAATAAACGTTTCCCAAATGCAAATACATTAGTCCAACATAAACGCCTTACATGGGAACATCACCAGGTAAAGGCCACTTTCGATGCCCCCAAGAGCGTATCTTGAGAGCAGTTCTATAGCGCGACGACATTCTGTGCCATCTAGGAGTCAATCAAGCGAACAGCTTTCGACGCCCCCAAGAGCGTATCTTGAGAGCAGTTCTATACTGCGACAACATTCTGTGCCATCTAGGATCCAATCCTGCGAACAGCTTTCGACGCCCCCAAGAGCGTGTCTTGAGAGCAGTTCTATACTGCGACCACATTCTGTGCCATCCAGGAGCCAATCCTGCGAACAACTTTCGACGCCCTCAAGAGCGTGTCTTGCAAACACTTTTGACGCCCCCAAGAGCATATCTTGCAAACACTTTGGACGCCTCAAAGAGCGTATGTTGTGAACACTTTCGACGCCCCCAAAAGCGTATCTTTCGATCACTTTCGACGCCCTCAAGAGCGTATCTTGCGATCGCTTTCGAAGCCCCTAAGAGCGTATCTTGTGAACACTTTCGGCGCCACCAAGAGCGTATCTTGTGATCACGCGATAATTTTCAAAAGCCTATCTTATTAACAATTTTAAACACTCTCAGGAGCATATCCTGTACACACACTCGACGCCCCGATAGGCGTATCCTCAGGAAAAATTTACAACGTCCCCAAGAACATATCTTGAGAAAACCTTCTTTTTTACAAGTAAGGTTATATGATATTCACAAGAACGACTATGATGCCAATACATGTATGACGAAATGGGAATGACAACAGAGGAACTCCAACAAAGAAATTATTTACAAGGATCAAACTTGTGATAGAATGATCAAAGATACTTTGAAAGACAAGCAGGCCATTCTACAACGACAAGCATAAGAAAGGATGCAATCTCCTGAGCATGGATAACATGGAAAAACAACCATGACAACAAAGGTACTAAACATAACAAGTTATAAAGATAATCATGTTAAGCAATAAATGCAGGTACGACATGAGATAGAAGAGCCACGACATATACATCAAGTAGCAAGCCATGAACAACACGTTTGAGAACATAAAGCCATCTCAACTAAATGTGAGGAACAACACCAACGACAACCACCCCACTGGGAGAAGAAGACTGCTCCCTTAACTTAGCGACATGCTTAACAATAAACTTAGAATGATTACCAAGCTGGGCAAATGGAAAATCAGGGACAACCATTTACATTCGCTCAACGAGTGTCTTTTCAAAAGCCTGTATGGTGGCGTTGCACTGAACTTCGAGATCACCCTGAAAAGAAGTAGAATTCTTGTACTCAAGAACAGCAAACATCTTCTCCTCCACACGACACACATCCTCAATAGACTCAATCTCAGCAATACGCAACATGTTATCACTCGCAGTCTTACACTGTAAAGTTAGAATCTTGGCCTCAAGAAAAATAATACGATCCCATAAATCATGACAGTCCGCATCTAGGACACGACCATCTTCCAATGCCTCGACAAGCTCGGCACTAATTGAAACCTTCGTATCTTTAAGGAATTTTTCTCTTCCGCAAGCGCAACAACGAAAGATGATATGTTCACAATATCAGCAATACCCTAATTCAAAGAAAAAACGTCAAAATATAGGCAAAAATTAAGTAGCAAGGATGGGCGATAATAAGATAATTACATGAGCATAGCGAGATAAAACCCCGTCCACCAACTCGTGAATTTCACTAAAAGGCAGCACACGATCACCAGGAGCAACGACGGCTTGCAATACTCGAACCCCAACTTCAGAAACGAGTAAAGAAGTTTGGTTGTCAAAACGACACCTATCCCCGGAAGAAAAGGGAACCCACTCAGAACAAACAACATCATCATGAAGAGGACGTATCAAGTCCCTTCGACCCAATATAGGAAGCCGAATTCTGCCTACAATGGACACAATCAAATCAGAAAAAAAATTAGGAGACAAACACCATACTAGAAACATACCTTCTAAAATCGACTTGGTCATCGGCACTTGACCCCTCGATTGGGGGCAAGAGATAGGGGCAACACATTGACACCAGTATGAGCCTCATATTTATCCACAGACTGATCTCCCTTAGAAGGAACAACCACTTTCACATGAAAAATCGAGGGTCTGGTCCCGAAATCAGACATCCTCACTTCTGATAATCCATTTATCATCGACTCCCAAGGAGGCCCACCATTCGTGACAATGCAGGCCGACACTAACAAACAGTGAAAAGGATGCAAGGACGACTACATGAATTCCATAAAAAGAAAGAAAAAAATAAATAAGAGAGCATACTTGAGGCTCCAGTCATCTGTCGCGCTTCCAAAGACTTAACCATAGGCATAAAGAGAGTCCCTCCTCCTAGTATCTGCAACCCAATCAGTAGGATCCTCCCGCGTTTGATAAATTTTCTTATGAAACCAACCTATGAGATGGAACAAATGAGAAGAATCAAGCATGAAAGGACATCGAGAGGTGATCAAAGAAGTTACTAAGAGTCAAAAAAAGGAAGGAACACGCAGAAAAAGAAGGTGACAAACTTAAAATACAGGTAGAGAAGGATTGGAAATGAAAGAACTCACTCATCCCTCCAAGAGATTGGAAAACACCTAAACTCGGGGGCAATGGCTAGAAGGGTAAATCCTGCTATATCTGAAAGAGACTCTCACATTACGCTCCGTATACGCACAATACAAACACAATTGGAAAACAAATAAGCCACCACCCTAGCAACAATAGAAGCTACATACAACCTCACCAACATAATAACGTGAGTTCCGAGACAACACGCTTGTAGATTACTTCCAGACAAGATAACTCTCCACGATCAAATGAAGGAAAAGAAAACAAAGATAAACATGAACATAAGAAAACCAGACCTCCAGGAAACCGCTATTCAGCTCGCCACCAGTCATACCACCCAGAGTGGGACAGCTAAAAATGACCAACCGTCTCCTCCGCCGTTGGAGTCACGCTACTAGGGCAGTCAACCACCCATCTTGGCCAATGAAAAGTTAAGGGGCAATAATCTCCGAATGAAGTAAATACCAACTATGTAACCCGTTCCCTAAAGAAGAATAACGATTACAAAATGAGATAATCACCCCTTTTTACAGTGAAACAAACTAGGGTTTCTTCAAAATCTCTTAATCCCCGCCATCGATTTCCATACCAAAAAGATCCGAAGGTCAAAATCAACTCATGACATCTCATCCATTTTCAACTATAATTACAATGTTTATATTCATTTCAACACTTTTATGCACTCATATCACAAATTTAGTACTTGGGAATTTTTATATATGATTAGACACATTTTTACACGTGGAATTATTTTACACGTACACGTCGGCGTGGTCTAGAATTTCACTTATCTATGATTATGATCATGTCATACCCCTTCCCATGTTCACACCTTTAGACGTACACGTAGGAAGACATGATTTTTTTCATACCCGCGTTTTTCAGATATATGTCTGAGTATTTACATGTTTACACTAACGTCCGTTTTTTCCTCTGTTTTGAGAGAAGAAAAAGAATCGCTACGACATGCCTATGGATATACGCTCGAATCAGAAGGAGGTAAGATAACATATCCAAATTGAGTGTATCATCCCATCGAAAAATAGAGTCAATCAAGGGTCAGGCCAATGGTTGACTCGGGGGCAAATGATGGATATACGCCTGATTTAGACCCGTTTTATCTCGGATTATATTATTACGATAACCCCACACTCAATTATAAATCAAAACATTGACCCGAAAACATCATCTGCTACAAGAAAAGGCCCGAATGGGAAAAACACCTGTCAGGACCTGCCACTGGTTCAATCTCCCCTAAGGGAGATCCTTCCAGCTGGTCCGATCTCTCCTAGGAGAGATCGGACCAGCTGTCCAACCTCAGGTCTTAGAGGTCGGATTATGAAATCCAACCTCTAAGACCTCAGTACCACCTCCGGACTACGTAATACGCCCCGCCAAGGGTGTACGCGACGTCCGGGAGACAGCCGTCCGGGTCCTGCCTCGCCGAGACCCGACGGCACCTTTTCACGTCCAACCCTAACATAATACCACGAACTCTCTCATGCTTACAAGGGATTTAACCCTTCGTTATCCACTAATAAAGCACGTTTAAAGTTAACAACGTCATTAACCGCCTTAATCTCCCTTGAGGCCTATATATAGTGCCCAAGTTCTTCTCATTTGATAGATGATGATTTATTACACATTTTGAGCTCTGCCTTCTCTCTAGCTTCTCTCTAGAATACTGTACTAATTTAAGCATCAAAGAGGGTTCGCCGGTTCCACCCCCGGCCTACCCCTCGTGTAGTTTGGCAAGGAGACAAATTATGAGAAGATTGGAAAGGAACAGATCGAAGGAAGACGAATTTCACCCGTGGGACAAGTATTCGGGTTGACATCCAGTTGTCCCGACATTCACGTCCTAACAACTTTCATAGAGGCGATATCTTCCTCCATTGCTTTCCTCCATTCCTTCGCTTGAGGTCCTTCCAAAGCTTGTTTAACCGTTACCGATTCATCAACCGAAGTCAGGGTGAACAATTCACCCTTCACGATGGGATACTTCTTTGGAGAAGTTTGGTGCCTTTGACTAGGTCTAGGCTAAATATTCCCATCTTGAACTTGAATTACACTCCCACTAGGAACAATGCTCCTACTCAGAACAATACTCCCACTGGGAACAAGGACGTTGCTTTAACCTTCACCTACAACTTTTCTTGGACGACATCTTGGTCCAGGATTCTACCTCCGAGAAGAATTCTACGTTTACTATGACCAGGAACCAAGTTGGTTTTTCAACTCCCACTGTTACCAATAGGTAGTTGAGGAATTATAGGATTCGCATCCAACGGTTCAGCAACATGATGATCAGGTTCCACTTGATTTGCACCCGTGACAATAGTGATCTGCGTGGTTGGATTGACTCCTCCCACTGGAATTATTATGAAAATGTCTCCATTCTAATTTACCATGTCGTTCAGTGGTGTTGCCGCCTCAAATCTCCAACTCGAAGTAAGTGGGACCTGACTATCATCATCCTGTTCAAGTTCAATTAAGACTTCATTCATTTTGATGTTACCAAGCTTAGGAAATTCGTCCTAAAGGAACGTAACCTCTCTGGACTCATGTTCAACCTCGCCACCATTCTCCTGAGCCGCCACATACATGTATCCCTTAGAGTTCTCGGAGTACCTTATAAAGATACTTTTCAGGCCTTTAGGCCCTAACTTGATGCGTGTACGCTGCGCAACCCCAAGGTCGCAGCCTGGTAAGATCCATCTCTTTACCATTCCACAGCTCATATGGTGTAGTGTCCACCGTTTTTTAAGGAACAAGGTTTACTACACGAGTGACATCAACAACGCATCACCCAAGAAGGAGATCGGAAGCTGAGATTGCGATATCATGGTTCTGACCATGTCCATGAAGTGTGTGATTAAGATGCTCCGGCAATCTGATTCGTTAAAGGCGTATTAAGACTCGTCGTTTAACGGACAATTCCCTTTACATTGCATACTCATATTTGAGGTCTTGTCCACCTCTGTTCGTGCATTAGGTTCTCAAACTTTGCTCGATTATAATTATCTACGAGAAGTTATATGAGTAAGACCCGAATTTGATATTTATGCAAATGAAAATTTATTTCGAGCTTCGAATCAAAAACTTCAAATTAAATTTGTAATTTGAATCGATGTGTCCTATCTATCGAAGGACAAGCGCAGTGCGCGCGTGACGCCAGGTGTTACCCATGGTTTAATCGTTTCGTTTTCAAAATTTAATTTAATCGGTTTCATACCTGTTTGTCGTTACGATTTATTTAATTTTATGGAGTACTAACAAATAAGAAATTATAAATCTATTCACGTTCTAACTACACAATCGACGAGTTTATAAAAATTATGATGGAGTATGTTGATCTTTTCCTTTTACTCGACCAGTTGTCCTGGCCGAAATTCTGGTTCCTAAACCGTAGGTTTGGATTTTCGTTTCGGATCGTTCCTTTTGACCCGGCCGGTTATTGATCTGTAAATTGTACTTCGAATCGAATAACAATCACTTTATTTAATAATTCCTAATCTTAAATAACAAAAAATTCAACAATCATAAGAGCGATTAAAAGGACAATAATAAGGTTCCAATCATAAAGCAACAACAAAGAGGAATTTAATAGTCTTGAACTTGACATTCTGAATCACCGCACTTGAAAGAGTTCACAAGTGAACCACATCAGATGATTTGTGTTCAATAAAACGTTTTACGACTTTATATGGCAAACGAGGAGTACCTCAGATGCGCTTACATCGACGTTGTTTGTCCCACCGGATCATCGTTTGTGACCTCTGTGGTCAGGTTCAATCCACGATTTACGAAAATCATGTTAGGCTTCCCTCAATGTTCCTTGGAGATTCAAGAAGTTGGTCTCCCTTCTTCTCTGGTTACTATGCTTGAAGAGACCCATGATATACTCAATTGATTCAACCAAGTAAGTGAGTCATTCATTGTCAACAAGCCAAGAGAGAGGGTGCCTCTTCAAAATTATGAATATTCTCCCCATATAGATCTTTCA
Organism: Clarkia xantiana subsp. parviflora; assembly: GCA_036873135.1. Classification (NCBI taxonomy): domain Eukaryota; kingdom Viridiplantae; phylum Streptophyta; class Magnoliopsida; order Myrtales; family Onagraceae; genus Clarkia; species Clarkia xantiana. The sequence goes on from JAPTYO010000001.1 coordinate 20,422,458, forward strand.
TCAGAAAGGTCTCGAGCGGCTATCATGCCGGAATCCATGGACAGAAGTGCATCATATTCAACAAAGAAAGCGGCCCTGCCCTCACCGAAGCGGAGGCGAAGGGAACACCAAAGTTGTAATGCATTATAGTTGTCTTTGAAGTCTTCTGCAACCTCAGAAGTGAGGGTTGAGAGAATCACCATTGTCGCTTCTAGATAATCATAGAGCCTCTCTCATTGGCTACGACACAGATTACCATATTCATTCGTCATTGTTCTTTCAGCTTTCACATCAATACAATGATAAATGTCTCTTGCATCGAGGAGATCCTTTACATATACACTCCAAGCATTGTAGTTCACACCATCAAGATTGAAAGGATTATAGTAACACACTCTACCAGGCATCTATATTCACACATTGATAATCATGCGACAGTCAATGAGACTATAACATTTTGAAATAGAATTGCTTACATCGGAGATCTATGAGATAGAAGACGAACAACAACGATTCCTTAGTCATCTAGCCAACCTGATCACCAGTAAACCAATGGAAGGAGGTCGTGAAAGAGTTCACACTGCCAACGTCTTCTTTCTAATAGACCAGTCTTTTAAAACGGTTTAATCGCTTTTACCAGAACTGGGAGTTTTAACATACACCCGATCTTGGCTTTCCCAAGGCTCTTTTTAAAAGGTTTTGAGGATTTCATGCAAGCATATATAATTTTACTACACAAGTAAATTATCACATGGAGCCACATCCTCAAATAATCATGCATACGCGTCATGCGTCTAATGTTCCGAGGAACTCATGCTAGCACATATAATTCTACTACACAAGCAAATCATCACATGCAGCTACATCCTCAATATTCATGCATACGCATCATGCGCGACCACACCACTTCAAACATGCATATTTGGCGACTGAATATCGATTTTAAACATTTGGGGCTGATTTGCAATTCATGCTAACAGTCAATCATGCGAACTTGTAGACATGGATTATAGGCAATAACAACCATCACAACATGTCTATCCTAGTGCGTAACTCATTAATTGAAATCCAGGGCTCCGCCCACAAAATGCATTATCTAGCTAGCTTGACATAGTCAATACACAACTCTAATCATGCAATAATATCAATTTATATAGCAATTGCAATTTAGCCCACTAAATGATTCAGCCCCATAATCATGAATTTCCGAGATCCATCTCCATAATCGAAACTAGGCATCATGTTTGATTAAAACATGAAAATATCAAACCATTAGTGTTGTGTAGGTAATTTTAAAGTTCGAAAACATTTGGATTTTAAAATTTGACCATCCTATTTTCAGTTGACTTGGGTCAGTCCGACCAAAACGGTCATATTCATGTCAAATTCGAGCCGACCGGTCTGGTCCGGTGAAAACCGGTCCGATTCGGTTTGAAATAGGAATTCGGTTCGGTTCATCAGGCAAACCGGGTCAGTTTGGTTCGACCAGTTAGTTTCCCGGTCCGGTCCGACCCTGATGGGTCAGACAAATTGAGAAAATCCGGCTCGGTTGACCCGTCCGGTTTGAACCCGTGGAACCCGACCCGGTTCGGATTCGGTCGACCCGGTTGGACCGGTTCGGATTCCCATGGTTATCCGGGTCAGTCGACCCGACCCGAATGTGCAAATTGGACCAGCCCATTACCTTATAGGGTTCTGCCGAAACATCACTTGTGGGCTAAGTAGGTTTTAATATCCACTAAAAACTTATCTTAGCCACCAAGTAATATATTAACTATAGATATAGTTTCCAAATATATTTGCACTATATATATATATATATTTAATTTCGGCCAAATAGATAATATATATATATTGTCAAGATTCTATTATAGGAATATATCTATCAACAATATATTTTATCAATCTTTAGGGAACTAATATTTAACAATAATATCTACCATCCCTATAATCATGCTAGAATATATCTATAATTATTGTCATAATTATCTTGTGAATCTAACCCTAATTTCGTCCGAAATTCAAAATTTAGGGGCCAAAAGTTTTGTAAATTTTTTAACATGTAATTCGGCCAAAAACATAAATTTGAGGGTTAGTGGTCAAATTTATAGATAAAATTTTACTAAGATCAATAATCCAATGTTCAATTTTGATAAATGTCATGTTTTCCTTGAAGATCATGAATGCCAGTTTTACCAAAAACACTCAGTTTCATGAATATCAGTGTCAGACCTAAATCTAACCTAAGGCGATTAAATGTTTTGAAAAAATGGAATTTTTATAAGAGTCGACACTAATTAATTATAAGGCTATCTATAATCCAAAATTACCTAGGTAAATAACGAATTAAACACATAAGTATTAAATCAGTCTACGATTAGAAATTCGAGTTCAGGGGTTCTATTACCAATTATGAAAAATTATTTTCTAATTACGCTCTTTCGATACTTAATTAAAATATTTACCAAATTTAAAATTTAAACATATGTTACTTTGAATTAATCTAACATCATAAAAAACTGAACTAATTTACATGCGAAAAACTATTATTAACGACGAATTTAAACCTAAAAAAAACTATTAAGCATCTAAAACTGCTAATTGAGATAATACAATTTTAACTATATAATTACATGTCATACACCTATACAAAAAAATATGCTATTGAATTAAATTTACATTTTAACTATCTAGCTAACATGATTTAATAATAATAATAATAATAATAACAATAATAAATAAACAGATAAAAAAAACTAATTATAATAGTAATAGTAGTAATAATAATAATAATAATAATAATAATAATAATAATAATTATCAAACAGCATGTTGGATAGATTCAAACCTGCGAGGGGGAGGATGGTGTCGCAGCAGCAGGCAGCTCCGACGGGATTCGAGACGGCAACAGCTGGGCGGACGGACGGGATAGCTCTGGTGCTGCGTGGCGGACTCCGGTGACGGGAACCCTTGCAACGGCAGACTGAACCGAACGAGAGAACCAGAGCGGTGGCCGGCGGATCTCTTTCGCAGTAGAGAGAAGGCTACGGTGGAAGCGACGGGGCGGTCTCCGGTGATGCGAACGGGGCTGGGCAGGGCGAGTCCGGCGCAGGTGGCTGTCAGGGCGACTCCAGAGCGGCGCGAACGGCGGGCAGACCTCCGGTGGACCTCCGGCGGGGGCTGTGCAATCCCAAACGGGAGAGAAGATAAAAATCGATGCACAAATTTCGAAAAATACTGATATTTTATTATGATTTAATTTTTGTGTATTTTTTACATGTGACTAGGGGTATATTTATAGGTAAACTTGTTGGATTACGGGTACGTAATACTATGGAATGCTAAACGTGTACTAGCAAGAAATCTAATCTACACAGCGGAATTAGTACACATACTTTTTAGCTTTCCTGCCCAAGAACGATGTGGAGGGAGTTCTGATCCTCCGGTTGGAACCACGTGCAAGTTCTTCGTTAGAAGAAGTCCCACGCGATGTAGCTCCACAACAAGATCTCTGATCGATTCTTCAACGGAGATGGAACCTCAGACCAGATGTGATGGTGCCGAAATTTAACTAAGGGAAACAAATGTTCTCATGGAGATCCTTGTTATTATGAATGAGTGAATAAACCCTTAGCAGACACCCCTATATATAGTATTGGTGGAGTTGCCAAAAGGTAATTACAACAAATGTGGTATAGGGTGGCCGGCCGAATTGCATGTATAAGGGGGAGTCCCAATTTTGGGCCTCCCTTGTCAATTACTAATTGGATTTGGCCCAATTAGCCCAGATTGACAATTACCTAATTAACTTAGGTAATTCCCTTAATTAACGGGCTCCTATTACGGCGCCACGTCACCATATGCTAACAGCTCCCACTCGCCGGAATGGGAGGGTGCTCGTTAATCCATACGGTTACGCAATAGTATCAACATCTTAGTCTTCAGTTCTTCGTGTCCATCTCTGAATAGTTCATACGAGGCTTGCCGTGCGACCGGCGGATACGACGGGCATCTTGCTACTCATCTGTTAGGAGTATTGTCGCGCCCGCAGAACGTTGATTCCCTTTCATGAACCAAACCTGTTTGAGATAAAACTATGTACCGCACTGTATCCTTGGTCAACTGTTAATTCTCCATTTGCCCAGTTTTCCACAAAGAAATACTTCTCCAGGGCATCCGTACAAGTGTTCACAACCTTCAACTAATATCCGCTTGGCGGCCATCTAGTGAACACGAGATTCGGTGAATTAAATGTGAACTTGACCATCCCCATCGCTTATACCCTTAGTCTGACTCAACCGGTTTCCAAGACGTGGTCACTTGGCCGTTTTCTTTGGCACTACGCTCGTACGCCGGGAAGCGAGCATTGAGCCAGACCTTAGGTATAAGTTCTGAGTCTATGAGGATACTTTGGATGCCTCTTCATAAGACATCCGGGATCAATCACACGCTCCAGGTGAAGTAGTATGCGCCCTTTGAATCACAAGGATTCTAGCTAGCACAACCGAGCATGACCCTGTGGTCGTATATGGCACACGCAGTATGAAGCACGCGTCGATAGCACACCTGGTAAAGCTAGAGATGGGATATGTCAATAATGCTATCGCAAAATCTCTCATCTGGCCTTGAATGTGATATACTGATGGACAAAGTACAACTCGGCGATTTACAAAACGAAGATTAAGTCATGCTGTTAAGCGTGACAATGTTATTGTTTTGTTTAATCAGGTTTATCCCCCCGATTCTTAGCCAATCTTGTTATGGTAGAGGTCCCTCTCTCCAAACAAGATGACCGTGCCTGTGTGACGAGGCAAGGTTCACATTCGACATAATTTTGGTGGAAGAATTTTACTTATTCCTACGACTTAGTGTAAAATCCGATGTTGTTAATCATTATGACGTCGATAAATCATAAACTCAAATTGAAATTCTTTTATTCAATTGAAATATCATTTCAAATGTCAAAGTATTATCACTTTTTACAAGCCACACAGTTTAATCCCTAGGTAATCCAAGCAGTTTTACGTGCTTTTCAAAAATTTCCCTATGTAACGACTTAGTTAAAGGGTCTGCGACCATATTGTATGTAGGAAAGTATTTTAAAGCGATTATGTTGACTTCTAGAACAGATTTAGCATGATTGTATTTCACATCAATGTGCTTTGTCCTACTATGGTACTTTGGATTCTTAACTGCCACAATGGCCGCCTGACTGTTGGAGTACACCTTCACAGGTTTACTCTTCTTGTCGGTGCCAATTAATGCAGTAAGAAGCCTTTTCAGCCAGACCGCTTCTTGTGCGTTTTTGGAGAGGGCAACGAATTCAGATTCCATAGTGGAAAGTGTGACACAAGATTGCTTCTTGCTTACCCATGATTTGGCAGCATTAGCAAGGAGGAAAACTCATCCTGTGGTGGACTTACGATCATCCGGATCGCCACCGTGGTCGGCGTCACTATAACCGGTCAATTCGAGCCGATCGCCCTCATAGCACAGAACTTGGGTATATCCTTTCACAATTATTCGAGTTTTGCACCACTCGAAATTTCCACCAGTAGTGAATTCTAAGATTTCACTTTCTAGTTCTGTGGTTAACAGATAAATCAACTAAAGACTAAAAACGAATTAGTTCTTATTTAGGCAATTTCATCCTCCATTCCCTCGTTTTGGGGTCCTTCCTTTGCTTGATGAACCGTTACTAGTTCAAGAACGAATACCACGATGTCTAACACATCTTATTTGATGGGAAACTTCTCGAAGAAGTTCGTTGCCTTTGACTATGTCTAGGCACGTTAATCCCATGTTTTAGTCTGATCGTTACTCCCACTCGGTATAATGCTTCTTATCGGGGCATTACTCCCACTGGGAATAATGGCGGTGGTTGAACTTACTTGGAATATCCTCTCGGTCTCGGGTTTTTACCTCCGAGATGTATTCCTCGATCACTAGGATCTGGAACCAAGTTGGTTATTCCACTCCCACTAGGAAAAATGGGTAGTTGAAATAGTTCATTATCACGATTATCAGGTTCGACTTGATTCGCATTTTGAAATTTAGTGATGATTATGTGTGAGGGGTGAGCCCTCTCACTGGATTTATTATGAAGACGTTTCCATCATCCTTTACCAAATCAATCACTTATGCTATATTAATTCTCCCACTCGAAGTAAGTGGGACCTGAGAATCTCCATCAACCATCTGTTAACTCAATCAGTACTAGCTTGTTTCGTTCTGCAAAGCGTTGGAAACTCATCATCAAACCTTTATAATGTGTCATGTTTATCCACGAAACCATTGTTCCAAGCTAATTTTAAAACTCGTATTCTTCGCGAGTAGTGCGTACTCTTAATGAATACTCGTTTGAATGCGCAAATTAATGCGTCTTTGTGATAAGGTTTTACCCGAATCATTCATTAGCTTTTATGGTAACGTGTTAACCGATTTTGTCAGAGCATAGTGTTTTACATTAATGTGAGTTAAATTAATCTCATCCCACAGGAAAAATTAATGTGTAAATCTAACATTATGTAATTCTAAGCTATGTTTATTGAAATGTTTTAATGAATGCCTTTCAGCCAAACTCTTTGTTCAAGGCTAAGGGTGGGAGAATCATTTTACCGACTACTTTTTTTTGTTTATTTAACTCATCCATAGATTTATCAGTCTGATGGACCATGCATTTAAGCTGTCACTTTTAATGCCATGGTTGATATTCTAATTAGATTGTAGTAGCTGGAAGGCTTACATAAAATCTAAGTAGTTATCAATGAGTTATATCTGAAGAATTACAAACGAAAATTCCGCATTCATTAAAATACTTGATTATTAAATTCGTATTCTAAAACGATGTGTCCCGTCTTTCGAGGTGACATGCACCTCGCGCATACCCGGTTAAAAACCGTGGTTTTGAGAATCGTTTTAGTCTCCATATTTAAAAGCAAGATCAGTTTTAAACATGCACATTATTTGGGATGCAAACTATAATGGAGTACTTTAACAAATAAGGATGCTTGAGAAATGTGTTGAATAGTGTGAATAGGATAAAAACGAACGATGATAAATTAAATACTCAATTCTAGTATTAGTAAATACTCAGGAAATAATGTGTTCCACCAAGAAAGTTATTTAAGAGTATTTTCAAACATAAATAAAAGTAGAAGTTTTAGCAAATCTAAAGATAAAGAATCTATCATTCCATCTTTATTCTTCTGGGGCATCCTCGATCAGGTCGTTGCTTCTGTTTCTCGGTTCTGTAATTCAAAAGAAAATGAATTACTCTCGAGTGATTAGAAGCAAAAGAGAATGAATGATTTTCATCATCTTTTCTCTTTACGTACCTTAGGAGGATTAGTGCAAGCATTAGCCAGATGTCCTTTCACGCCACACCTGAAACACGTTCGAATTTCCTCTTTACGTGTCTGCTTTGCTTGCTTTTTCTTACCACCAGATTGTTTGCGTTTAAACTTCTTCTGGGATTTGTTCGCCACAAACTTCTCAGTTTTGTTCTGAGAGCTTTTTCCCTTTCTCTTGCGCTTCCCCTTTTGTTCGGTTGGAGCGGAGGATGCAATATGCATTTCAGATCTAGACTTTTCAGCCTTGAGTCTATCTTCCTCCAGCTCAAGATGAACTTGTACCTTCTCAAGAGTAAAGAGATGGGTAGCATGGGTAAGGCTCATTTTCATGATATTCCAAGAGTCGAGTAAAGAGTGGATCATGTAGTTGATTTGTTGTTCCTCAGACAGGTTTTCACCTGCTTCCTTGAGCTCAGCGATCAAGTTATACATATGCATAATATGATCTTTTATCGTATGCTTGGGATTCTTCTTATAGGTGTCAAGAGCGATGTTTAACGCTCTCTTTTGGGCAATGGTGTAGACACCAAATGTTGCCTTAAGACCATCCCATAGGTCCTTGGTAGTCCCCAAATGGTCAAACCTAAAGAGAATCTCGTCTTCCAACATAGAGAGCAAGGTGGAACGAACATCATGATCCTTGACATCCCATTCATCATAGAACGTCTTTTGCTCATTTGTGAGGTCTCCCTCAGGCCTAGTTCGTTTTGTGGTCAAATGCTCCAGACCTCTTATTTCAGAGATTATCATCTTAACTCGTTTATTCCATATTTTATAATTACTGCTATTCAATCTTATTCCCTTATTCAACTGGGAAATTACATTGCTACTTGCAGCCATCTATATTAACACGTTGACAATCATGCAAAGTTTAGGAAGAGAACAACATTTTGACAGAATTGCAAACATCGGATTATCTATTATGATGGAATACGACGAATAGTGAATCTTCAGTCACTAAACCAAACCAACCTTCAGTAAACCGAGGAAGGGGGTGTCGTGAAAGAATTCACACTATTGTCATTTTCAATCTAATAGATCAGTCTTTTGAAAACGGTTATTCTATTGCAAATTACCGGAACGGGAATTTTCAAATAAGCATACCCGATCTTGGCTTTCCCAAGGCCCTTATTATTTTGTAAAATTATCCGATAATTTACGCATGCATATTTATAATTCTACTACATTTAGCGAATCATCATACCATGCCATAAATATCGAACACAACATGCTTACGCGTCATGCGTCTTTGTTCCTAGCATATATAATTCTACATAAAGTAAATTATCACATGCGTTCTATCATGAACATCCTAGCATACGCGTCAAAACATGCAACATCCGCACACATCATGCATAATCGGCGACTGTAATTTTCGGTTTTATAAAACGCTTTGAAAATATTAGGGGCTGTTTTGCAATTCATGCTTACAATCAATCATGAGAATTTCTAGACATGGATTCTAGGCACTTTCAATCAGCATAGCATGTCTATCCTATTGCACAAACCATATATTTAAATCCCAGAGCTCAATGATCGCAATATAATATCCAGCTAACTTGACTAAGACAAGATGACAGTTCTAATTATATCAAAATATATGATGCAGAAAGTAAACAATTGCAAATCAGCCCACTAATTTAATCCAGTCACAAAAACATGCAAGTCCGAGATCCATCCCCATAATCGAAACCAGGCATTAGGGTTTTGATTGAAACCGTGTATTAAAACACAAACCCTAAGAGCACTGTTTAGGCTAATTTTAAAGTTTGAAAACATTTTGGATTTAAAATTTGACATCCTATTTTATTGAACAATTTAAAATTTCTGAAAATTTTAAAGAGGTTCGGTCCAAATTTTAAAATGCGGTTCAACTCGGTCTGTTTTTATAAAAATTCAGGTTTGGTCCGAAGCTGTTCAATAAAACAAGATACTGGTTCGGTTTATCACTCAAAACCGGTTAGGTTAGGTTCAATTTAGTTACTATGGTCCGACCCGACCCGATTAAGAAAACCCGGATAGGTTTATCCCGATCCGGTTTAGCAATTGGACCAGCCCATGAACCCTAGGGTTCGGCCGAAATAATTCTATAGGCTAAGTAGGGTTTTAAAATCCACCATAAAACTCAACTTAGCCATCAAGAATTATTAATTATATAAAATAATTTTCAATAATGCTTATATATATAAAAAAAATTCGGCATATGTATATATATTTATATAAATATTGTCAAGATTTTATCTTTGAGATGTAAATCAATCAACAATATAAATATATATTTAATATACAATTTTGGCCAAATTATATATATATATATATATAATTTCGGTACTTATATATATATACATATATATAAATATTGTCAAGATTCTATCTTTAAGATATAAATCAATCAACAATATAAATATATATATATTAATATATTTTCAGCCGAATTATATATACATATATATATATATATATATATATATATATATATATATATATATATATATATATATATATATATATATATTGGCGAATATATATTTTAGGGATTAAAATATGTAGACAATATATCTACTTAATTGTTTAATAGTAACTAAATCTATCAATATATATATTAACCCTATTTTAATCCATATATATTGATAGTTTATATCTTTTACAATATTATATTAGAACCTATCCTTATTTCCAACTTCTAGATATAGTTACCTATTAATAAAATTTAAAAATGGCAACCTATATCTATTATAGATTGTGCCGAATTTTTAATTGCTTGGTGGCCAAGAAAATTAATTTTTTTACCTAAAACACCCCTAGGAATTTTCGGCACTGTCAAGAAAATTGAAAAAGTTGTCAAATTTTAAGATCAAACTCTAACTTGATCATGAATCCAAAATATGTCCTTGATAAAACTCATGGTGTTCTTGAAGATCATGAACATCAAACTTAAATTGATCATGAAAAATTCGGTTTTGATCTAGAAAAACATGTAAATTGAAAATTTTAAGTTTTTAAAGATCAAACACATGAAATCTACTTAAAAATTTCGGATTCTTCATGGTGTTCATGAACATAAAAAATTCGGTCTTTTATGAACATCAGTTTATCAAAATTTTAAGAACTCCTAACCTCGCTCTGATACCACTGTTAGATTACGGGGACGTAATACTACAGAATGCTAAACGTGTACTAGTAAGAAATCTAATCTACGCAGCCGAATTAGTACACATACTTTTTAGCTTTCCTGCCCAAGAACGATGTGGAGGGAGTTCTGATCCTCCGGTCGGAACCACGTGCAAGTTCTTCGTTAGAAGAAGTCCCACGCGATGTAGCTCCACAACAAGACCTCTGATCGATTCTTCAACGGAGATGGAACCTCAGACCAGATGTGATGGTGCCAAAATTTAACTAAGGGAAACAAGTGTTCTCAATTGAGATCCTTGTTATTATGAATGAGTGAATAAACCCTTAGCAGACACCCCTATATATAGTATTGGTGGAGTTGCCAAAAGGCAACTACAACAAATGTGGTATAGGGTGGCCGGCCGAATTGCATGTATAAGGGGGAGGCCCAATTTTGGGCCTCCCTTGTCAATTACCAATTGGATTTGGCCCAATTAGCCCATATTGACAATTACCTAATTAACTTAGGTAATTCCCTTAATTAACGGGCTCCTATTACAGCGCCACGTCACCATATGCTAACAGAAAGGTGTGCACCTTCATTATCGACACAGGCAGTTGCGAGAACATGATTTCGGATACGGCAGTCACGAAGTTGGGTCTCACTATGGACAATCATCTGAAGTCGTATAAGCTTACCTGACTCAAAAAGGGTATGGATATCACTGTTTTTAAGCGTGCTCTTGTGCAATTCCTTATTGGTACTACATATAATGATCATATATCGTCTGATGTGGTTTTTACGGATGCTTGTCATTTACTTATTGGTTGCCCCTGGCAATATGACCTTGATGTGCAGCATAGCGGTCGTTCCAACACTTATTCCTTTATATTTCATGGGAAGAAGATAGTGCTTGTTCCAAACAAGCCTCGCATTACACATATTGCAGGCAAACAGAAAAAACTTGCATTACTGTCTCGTGCCCCTTTTCAGGCTGCGATGGAGGACTCAAAAATAGTATATTTGTTATTTTCTCATGAAATGGCAGCTAATCATTATGGTGATGTGCCGATAGCAGTTCAGTCTTTACTGCAGGAATTTGCTGACGTATTCCCTAAGTCCCTACCGCCTGACTTGCCCCCTCTGCGTGATATTCAGCACCATATTTGCCTCACCACCTAAGGGTGTGCCAATTTGCCTTCGAGCAAACACTTCGGAGAACCGTCCCTGTCAAGAATCGATCTGAGGCTTTTCTGTGGAGAATATACCGCGTAGGGCTTCCTTAACAAGAACCTCTACGGGTGCCGACCGGAGGACCGTGAACTCCCTGCTGCACGATCTTGGGATTACGAATTACGTCTGAGGTATGTGCGAATCTTCCGCTGCATAATATCGATTACTAGCATGTACCATGTTTATAGTATCCGTAGTGATTACTCCCCGTAATCTAACAGTGGTATCATAGCCTGTGTTAGTATTTCATGATTTTGATAAATTGGTGTTCTTGAATTTTTTTTAAATGTGGCCGAAAATTTTAACTGAATAGAACTAAAGAGTATCTTTATCAGGTATTCAGAGAACTCTAAGGGTTACGTATTCGTGTCATCTCAAGAAAATTTTGGCGTGGTCGAACATGAATCCAGAGACGTAACTTTCCTTGAGGACGAATTTCAGACGCTTGGTGAGATTTAAACAGATGAAGTATTGATCGAACTGGAGCATGACAACATTGATGATCAGATCCCACTTACTTTGAGTGGGAGATTTGGACCAGCAACTCAAGTGAATGACATGGTAAATGATAATGGAAACATTTTCATTGTAAATCCAGTGGGAGGACCAATCCCTACCACACAGATCACTGTTTCTGCAGAGACGAATCAAGGTGAACCTGATAATCATGTAGCCGGACAGCTGGTTGAAAATCCAATAATACCACAACTACCACTACTACCCATTTTTCCCATTGGGAGTGGAACAACCAACTTGGTTCCAGGTCCTAGTGATCAAGGAATTAATCTCGAAATAGAATCATGAGACCGAGAGGTCGTCCAAGGAAGGTTGTAGGTGAAGGTTCAGGCACCGCTGTTGTTCCCAGTGGGAGTGATGCTCTGATAAGAAGCATTATTCCGAGTGGGAGTATCGTAAAGAGTCAAGATGGGGTCAACGAGCTTAGACGTAGTCAAAGTCATCGAACTTCTTCTAAGAAATATCCCATCGAGAGGGGTTAAATCCCCACTCTAACATATGTTGATGAACCGGTAACAGTTCAACAAGCGTTGGAAGGACCTCAAGTGAATGAATGGAGGAAGAGATCGCCTCAATGAAAGCCAATTCGGTATGGTCTTTGGTTGATTAACCTGCTAACCGCAGGGCCATAGGGGCAAAGTGGGTTTCTAAATTGAAACTCACTGCTGATGGAAAGGTTGAGCGATACAAAGCCCTACTTGTTGCGAAAGGATATACCCAACTTCACGGAGTGGACTTTGACAAAACATACTTACCAACTGTGTGTTACACCACAGTCCGGGCCATTCTGGCCTTGGCCGCATGTCTCGATCTCGAGTTGCACCAAATGGATGTTAAGACCGCATTCCTCCATGGAAACCTGGAGGAAGAGATCTACATGGAGCAACCAGAGGGTTTCATTACTCCTGGTAACGAACGTAAAGTTTGCAAACTCCAAAGGTCCATTTACGGTCTTAAACAGTCGTCTCGGCAATGGTACCGAAGATTTCACGAGGAAATCGTAGGAAACGGATTCGTGAATCTTAACGAGGATCCGTGCGTGTATTATAAGATTTCCGGATCTAAGTATGTCATTTTAACCTTATACGTGGACGACATACTCATTGCTGCAAACGTCGTGAGTTTTATGAATAAGTCAAAGTCTTGGTTGGCATCTGTATTCGAGATGAAAGACATGGGAGGAGCCACGTACATCTTAGGCATTAAAATTGCTAGAGATCGTGCTAACCGGAAATTATGTCTATCTCAAGAAGCTTATATCAACAAACTGTTGAAAAGGTTCAGATTACAAGATGCCAAACCTGTGGATACGCCGGTAGTGTTTGGGTGCGCACAGTCAAAACGTGACGGCCCCAAGAACCTGGCAGGGCGAGAACAGATGAATGGTGCAGAGTATTTAAGCATGGTCGGTAGTCTCATGTACGCCATGCAATGCACCCGTCCGGACATATGTTACGTGTGGGCCTAGTAGCACGATTCCAATCAGATCCTGGCTATCAACATTTGAAGGCTGTAAAATGAATTAATCGTTATCTGAAAGGTACTACCGACTACGCACTGTGCTATGAGGGAAGGAGGTTAGAATTGACCGGCTATAGTGACGCCGACCATGGTGGCGATCCGGATGATCGTAAGTCCACCACCGGAGGAGTTTTTCTCCTTGCTACTGCCGCCATTTCATGGACGGGCAAGAAGCAAACCCGTGTCGCACTGTCTACAATGGAATAAGAATTCGTAGCTCTCTCTAAAAACGCAAAGCAAGCGGTCTGGCTGAAAAGGCTTCTTAATGCATTGCTTGGTGTCAAAGACGTGAGTAAACCCGTTGTGGTACACTCTGACAGTCAGGCAGCTATTATGGCAGTTAAGAATCCAAAGTACCATAGTAGGACTAAACATATTGATGTGAAATATTTTTATGCTAAATCTATGGTAGAAGACAATACAATCACTTTGGAATACTTGTCCACTGATAACATAGTTGCGGACCCATTAACTAAACCACTACGTAGGGAGATATTCGAAAAACATGTAAAACTGCTTGGATTGCATAGGGTTTAAAGTGGCATGTATCTATGATAACATTTTGATAATTGAAAGTTACATTTTTAATAAACGAGAGAATTGCAATCGAGTTTATGATCCATCGACGTCATAATGTTTGAATACATCAGATTTACGGTCTATAAACTAAGTCGTAGGAGGACGCAATCATCTGCCAAACTATGTCGAATGTGGGCCTTACCTAGTCACACAGGTACGGTCGTCTTGCGGTGGAGGGAGGCCTCTACCAAGCAAGGATTGCTAAGAATCAGGTGGATAAACTTGATTACGCAAGATGATTATCTAGTCCCGAAGTAACTCGACATGATCTTCGTTTTGCAAATGGTCGTGATGAACTCCCTTCGTCATTAAACCAAATTCTGGGCCAGATGAAAATCTGCGATAGCATGATTGACATATCCCATTCATGTCAACTTAAAATTTCAGATATGCTATCGATGTGTGCATCATACAACGAGTGCCATGTTCGACCACGGCGTCACAGCTCGGTTGTGCTAGATAAGAATCCTCGTGATTCTAACAAGCCCAAACTTCTTCACCTCGAGCGTGTGATTGAGGCACCCGAAGTATCCTCACGGACTCAGAACTCATATCTAAGGTCAGGCTCAATGTTCGCTTCCCGGCGTACGAGCGTAGTGCTGATAAAAAATTCCCAGTGACCACGTCTTTGGAAAATGGTTGGGTTTGACAAAGAATATGAGCGATGGGGATGGTCAAGCACACCTGTAATTCACCGACTCTTGTATTCACTAGGTGGCCACCAACCGGATATTAGTTGAAGGTTGTGAATACTTGTACGAATGCCTTGGAGAAGTGCTCATATGTGGAGACTTGGAAAATTGAGAATTAACAGTTGACCTAGGATACATCGCGACACTATATTTTTTATAACAGGTTGATTGAAGAAAGGGAATCAACGTTCTGCGGGCACTACAACACTCCTAACAGATGAGCAGCACGATGCCCGTCGTGTTTGCCGGTAGCACGGAAAACCTCGTATAAACTATTCGGAAGAAAGGGCGAGATCAAAGGAGTGAAATGTTAATGTTGATTTGGATGACAATACATTAATAGGCACCCTCCCATATCGGCGAGTGGGAGCAGTAAGCATATGGTGATGGGCGCCGTAAATGGAAGCCCACTATATGTATATGTTACCTAAGACAATTGTGTAAATATCACATTAGGAAATTGGGCCAGACCCAAATCCCAATTGACATGAGAGGCCCAAAATATGGGCCTCCCTTATGCATAGGTCGGCCGAAACTTATATGGTAGGCAAAGTGGACTTTTGTCCACTTTGCTCCTAATATAAATAAAAGGTGTTAGGGGATTTATTAGGCTAATCCTTAATCCCTCCTTAGAGTGTTTTAGAGAGAAAAACCCTCTTCGCCATAACACCTACATCGGCCGAACCACATAAAACCAAGGGTGTGCCAATTTTCCCTCGGGCAAACATTCCGGAGATCCGACCCTGCCAAGAATAGATCAGAGGCTTTGCTGTTGAGAATATACCGCGTAGGGCTTCCTTAACAAGAACCGCTACGGGTGCAGACAGGAGGACCGTGAACTCCCTGCTGCAGGATCTTGGGACTACGGATTACACATAAGGTATGTGCGAATCTTCCGCTGCGTAATATCGATTACTAGCATGTACTATGTTTATAGTATCCGTAGTGATTACTCCCCGTAATCTAACAATTACGTGGTCGCACCTTCTTGTCAAAGGCCCTAGCCATTCGTGGTAACATTGCCCATGGCAAAGTGCCGTGAGCCTTTTTTCATCGATGAGGTTCAACTGTTCATATCTTCGTCTGGCCCATTCTGCCTCATCGAGCCCTGATTCTGCCAGGATCCTTGCTGAGGAGTAGAACTGCTTTGGTTCCGTACACGAGTGAAAACGGAGTTGCCCCGGTTGATGTACGGATCAAAGTTCTGTATGGCAAGAGTGCCCAAGGTAGCATATTATGCCAATATTTGTATGTGACTGTCATCTTCTCAATGATCTAATTTATGTTTTTATTCGCCGCTTCCACCGCATCGTTCATCCGAGGACAGTATGGGGACGAATTTCTATGCTTGATCTTGAGTTGACCACATAAATTGTTTATCAGCTTTTTGTTGAGACTCTTGGCATTGTCTGTAATTATCGTCTCGGGTACTCCGTAACGGGCAACGATGTCTCTTCTTAAAGTGTTATCAGAACCGGACCGGACCGACGGTCCGACCGAATTAGACCGGGAATCGGTGCCTCTGCCGGTCCGGTTTGATCAAAAGATCAAGAAGGAGACATACCCGGTTCAACGTTCGCTTTTTAAGCGGACCGGGCAGTTTCGAGCGGACCGGGCAGTTCGCCGGTCCGCTGGTTCGTTTATACAAAAGAAAAAAAAATTAAAAGATAGAAGTTACGGAACCGAACCCTAGTTGCCAAGCAGAACAGAAGTTAAGATAAGAGAAGATAAAATGAGCCGCAACAGCTCTGTCTCTCCAGGCCTTCAGCCTCGCCCAGCCCAGCCCCGCCAGCTATGGTGCCAGATCTGACATTTTTTGTTTTCTATTATGCAACCACACATGGTGTTATTTTGGCCGGATAAACCAGACATGGTTCGAGCAAAAGTATGGAGCGGGGGCCGCCTATAAATTGCTCCACCTCTTGAATTTCTGATTTCTGTTGCATACTTTGTGCTTGCTTCTGGTTTCGTGATGGATTATCAAGATCCATATTGTTCTAGTGAATTATATTCAATAAATAAGTGATTTTTATGGTAAAACAGTAGAGAATTGAGCGAAATCTGTAAATGGTTTTGTTGTGAATGTGATAGTCAACTTTAGTTTTGTTATATGTTGCTAATTTTGTGGAATTTCGGAAATTTGAGGCGTTTATACTTAATTAGAATTCACACTGAAATGATTGTATATACACTAATAATTCATCTTTCGCGGTTCAAGTTTACATGATCTGTGGTGCTACCTGCTAGTTCTGTAACAGTCGGACCGGGTTCGAACCGGCTCGAACCGAACGAACCGGAAACTGGTGGCCTTACCGGTTTGACTCCCGGTTCGGGCATGATAAAACTGGCTCAAACGCTTTTTCAGTAATGACGCAAGTGTGACAGCCTCTATCCATTTGGTGAAATAATCAATTGCCACCAAAATGAACCTGTGGCCATTAGACGCATTTGGTGAAATGAGACCGATCACATCAATCCCCCACATTGAAAAAGACCACAGAGAAGACATCAGATGTAACTTGTTTGGCGCCGCATGAATCTGATTAGAGTACACCCGGCAGGCCGGCATACTGGACGTACATGACGCAGTCTGACATCAGAGTAGTCCAAAAATAGCCCATCCTCATATTTTTCTCGCGAGCATGTGACCGCTCATGTACGGTCCACGGCTTCCCTCATTGACTTCCTCTATCAATCACCCTGCTTCTTCTGTACCTACACATCTCAAAAGGGTGGCATCAAAAGATTTTCTATAAAGCACCACACCACTAAGAAATTAATTGCATGCCATCCTGCGGATGGTTTTTCGATCCTTGCTACTTGCACCCTCGGGAAACTCGCCTGACTGCAAGTATCTCTTCATGTCGATGAACCAGGGTTCGCCATCTGATTCTTCAAGTGTGCAACATTACGCGGGATGCTTGTTTACTTCAATTTCAATAGGCTCTATGGAACTCCTGTCTGAAATATTCACCATTGATGCGAGGGTTGCCAATGCGTCTGCGAGGGTTTTTACTCCGAGACATGTGCGTGAATGTTATTTCTTCGAAATTCTCGCTCAACTCTTCGATATGCTGATGGTACGGTTGCAAATTGGGATCTCTTGTTTTCCATTCTCGCAAGGTTTGGAAAACAATCAGCATGGAATCTCCATAAACCTCTAGTTCCTGTATCATGAAATCAATTGTCGCTCGCAACCCGATAATGCATGCTTCGTATTCTGCCACATTGTTGGAGCATGGAAAAGTAACTTTCGCCTCTACAGGAAAATGTTGGCCCTTTGGGGAGACAAGTATTGCCCCTACACCACACCCGGTGGAATTTAGAGCTCCATCAAAATACATTATCCACATGCTACTATTTCCTGCGTCTTCTTCCACGTGAAGTATGTCGCTGTCCGGAAGCTTGTGACTTGCTTCAAGTTGGACATGCCATTTGGCAAAATTCTTCATTAACGTCGGCTTTTCTAGTATGTACTTCAAGGGGTTCAGCTTAGAAATAAGGTGTATGGTGTAATACAACGTATACCGTCGGAGTCGTTGCATCACCAATACCGACGCGAAACTCGTCCTTTCAACCTCCGTGTACTTGGCCTCTCCTTCGGTGAACTTCTTGCTGAGGTAATAAATGGCGTGTTCCGTCTGGCCATCTTCATCTAGTTGCTACCACATGTATCCTAACGAGCCTTTTCGAACGACCAAGTACAAAATAAGCGGGCGACCCGGAGTGGGTGGGACTAGGACTGGCGAGTTAACTAGATATGCTTTGATTGAATCGAACGCACGCTGACACTCTTCATCCCATTCAATCAATGATGTTACTACGAATGTGCACTTTGCTGGATTCAATCTGAGTTTAAACTTCTTGAGCCGTACAAAGAGCATCCACAAATTGACAAGGTGATCTTCGCCTTCGCGGGACTTTGCGATCATATTGTCGACGTATACTTCTATCTGCTTATGCATCATGTCATGGAACAATGTCACCGTTTCTATCTGGTAAGTTGCCCACGCATTCTTGAGTCCAAAAGGCATGACCTTGTAGCAAAACGTGCCCCGCATCGTTATTAAAGTGCTTTTTGACTTGTCCTCTTCCGCTATCTTAATTTGATTGTACCCAGAGAACCCATCCATGAATAAGAACATGTCGTGTCGCGCCATGTTTTCAACTAACATGTCAATATGAGGGAGTGGAAATTTGTCCTTTATACTAGCCTTGTTGAGATCTCGATAGTCAACACAGACTCGAACACGACCATCCTTCTCCGGTACAGGAATAATACCCTCGACCAACTCAGAGTAGTTGCCTACCTCAAGGAATCCTGCGTTCATCTGCTTGATGATTTCTTCCTTGATCTTGAGGAGTAACTCCGGACTTTGCCGCCTCAAATGCTGTCTATTGGGCTTGAACTTCTCAGTATCTATGGGCAGAGTATGTTGCACAATTGCTGTATCTAAACCTGGCATGTCAGAATATGACAAAGAAAAGATTTCTTTATACTCCTCTAGTAGCTCGATCATCTGAGCTTTCTGAGAAGGATAAAGAGTTGCCCTAATTTTGAGCTCTCGGGGTTATTCCTTCGTGCCGATGTTAACTATTTCGATAGTTTCAGCAGTCGATGGTTTTCTTTCTTCGAATCTTTTGAGGCTCTCTCTTATTTCGTTCGGAACATGGTCATCACTATAATCTTCTGATGGAATCACATCGTCATAGTTCTCGCGTTTTCTTGTATTTTTCCTATGGTAAAGAAAATAACCGCTATCAATACAAATTTGATGGGGAATATATGAAAATGAGTAAAGTTGAATAAAGGGGTTTTTTTATACTGATAAAATCATGACAATATCCCTCTTACCTATGCGGGGCTCATGACCTTGCCGCGCAAGGAGTAAAACAGAAACCCCTAAATCTTACTCATCGCTAAGCGAGAGAGCATAAATCGGAATCGAAAACCAATTGTTGTTTGCTTCTCCTTCAACGAGCGGTCGGACATAACTGCCTAGGGGAACTTCATCAAGGATGGCTCCGACTGTGGTGTCGGTGATGAACATTCCAGCTAAGGCTTGTAATGCTTCACCTTCATCAGTTCGAATGACATGAGCTGGTCCTGGGAAAGTGACTGACAGTGGCGGAATGTTCATAGGCCTCCACCTTCTAACGAATCATCCCCTCTGGAAGTCTATCAGTTGTTGCTCTCCATTTGCGCTTTGATCATCTTCCTGGAAAGGGGAATACCCCAGTCTGTATCTGCATACCCTTTCCTTTAGCAAGAGTGGACGCGGGATTCCTTGACACCTGATACCCAGGCCTTGACCCGGGACAAAATTATTCTTCAACATGAACCTTCCCACCATGATATCTACTTTTCTCAGTGTTGGCTATCCCCAATCCTTGATGACAGAGACTAGTTCAAAGGAATGGTATGCGGGTGGTTCATCTCCGCTAGTGTTGATGACAGGCACCGCCGTTTCCTGATAGATGTTGTGATCACCTCTTCCCCTGATTTCCACAAGGCGGTTGTTAATCACGTACTTCAGTTTCTGATGTAGGGTAGATGGAACTTCTCTAGCCGCGTGGATCTATATTCTTCCCAAGAGAAGGCTGAAAACATTCGGGATATCCATGACCCTGAAAGTTACATAAAAAACATTCGGACCAATCTCGAGCTGTAATTCGATTTCTCCGTAAACTTCCCTCTTCGTACCATCGAAAGCTCGAACCGCCGACTTTCTTGTACGGATGTGGGACATGTCAATCTCCATTTTCTTGAGCGTGGATAACGGGCAAAGATCGACTGCCGATCCACCGTCAATCATGACCTTCGAAAGCACAAATTTGTTACACTTGCAGACGATGTGGAGGGCCTTCACATGGTTCTGACCTTCGGCTCCCAGATCATCATCCACGAAATAAATTTGGTTCGAGAATATAGAGCCAATAGCATTGCCCATCTGTTCAGCAGAGGTCTCCTTTGGCACTAATGCTTATTTGAACACATTCATTAAGCATCACGGTGACTTTCTGAGCTTAAGAGGAGAGCAAGCAATGAAATTTGATCCGGAGTCTTGAGGAGTTGATCAATCACTGTCTTCTCCGTCTATCATGAACTTCACAAAGTCTAAAATTTCATCGTCAGTTACGTTCTTCTTCGGTGCTACTTCTACAGCCTTGTCTTTAGCAGCATCCTCCATGTACGAACGACCCAAACGTGTCATGATCATCTGATTTTTCTGCCCCAGCTTTCCGAGCTTTGTAAATCCAAGGGACCTTCTTGTTGCTTTCATACTAGAAAGGAGCCGGCCCCTGCATCACTAGCGGTAAACTGGTTGACTTTTCAGGCACATAATCAAGCACAAACAGCGTGATTACCGCAATTGCGACATCTTCTGACGATTCCTCTTCAAGACAAATCATGTTGACGGACGATGATGAACCTACATTGTGTTGCGGTAAAGGGTTTATCTTGAAATTTGGAAGAGGGATTGGGTTTAGAATAAGAAGCTTGTTGTCAATGAGATCTTGAATCTTGTGCCTCAAGCGGGTGCATTTCTCTATGGAGTGTCCCGCTAACCTCATCTGGAACTCACACCTCGAGTTTGGATCGTTATTGGGTGCTCTCGAATCTAGTCTCATGAACTTGGGGTCGATGAGGTTTTGTTCCAACATATTCTGATACACCTCCACCATTGACACGGGTAAAGGCGTGAAAGCCCTTGTTTCTATTTTCTTTTAATTAGCTCGATTTCCTTGTCCACCTATGAAGGAGGGTTGTGGAGCCGGGGGAAATTGAGTCAGTGTTGAGCCATGGGTGCTGCCAATTGCACCGGGTAGACTGCGCTGAAAGTTGCATCCTTTGGGAGTGGCTTTTTGGCACCACTTTTCTTCAAACCATCTCCCTGGTAGCTTTTGAGGGAATCCTCAATCTTTCCCATCCGGATCCCTTGTTCGATCATCTCCCCGGATTTCACCAAGTCGGCGAAATTTGAAGAAACATGACCCAACAAATAAAAGGTAGTAAGCTCCCTTTAGAGTTACAATGAACATGGATACTGCTTTTATGTCTTCCTAAGGTGGTCGGACTCCGGCGACCTTTTCCCTCCACGCCTGCATATAGCTCCTGAAGGATTTTCCGGCAGTCATCTCCATACCCTGGAGATCCATGCAGGTTGGAGCAGTTTCCAGATTGAACTTATATTGGCGAACGAAAGTGTTAGCCATCTCCTCCCATGTTGAAATATCACCGGCCTTCAAGCTGACGAACCATACCAAAGCTGCTCCTTCCAAGCTTTCCTGGAATGTCTGGATCAAGAACTTATCATACTGCTGATAATGGGCCATCTTTGCAAGGTAGATCCTCAGGTGAACAATGGGTTAACCAGTGCCATCATACTTCTCGAAGTCATGGACTTTGAACTTCTCTGGTCTTGACATGTCAGGGAAAAGGCATATGTCAGAGTAACCAATGCCTCCATACTGCTCAAATCCGGATAAAGCCTTCATCTTTTCCTCCATTTTCTTCAGGCGGCGATCCTGCTCGGATTCGATGACAGGTGACGATGTGAATGCATTCATGCAAGTTGCACACCCCTGACGTGCCCATACGTTGCCGTCAGATTCAGAAGGACATACGGCTTTGGTGCGGGTTGATCAGGAATGACCAAGGCAGGGGGTTGGTTACGAGGAGGTTCTACCGTGGCGTCGGGGAGCACGGTGGCGGCTGGCATTGTAGGTCCGGTATTTTCTACGGGTGTTGTTGACGAGCCTAGACTCATGACTCCTGTCAGCAAGGCCAGATTCAGAGCATCGCGAGCCGACTGAGCTTCAAGTAGTGCCATGATGCGTTCCATGTTAGATGAGACGACGGCCATATCCAGATGCATCCTTGCATTAGCAGCCTCAATCTCGGCCATCCGTTCGTCGTGTTGCTGGATTTTCTCAGCGTTCTCCATATTAGTTGCTAGTCGTGTTCGTGCCAGTACTAGCTAAATTGTGCCATTGGAAAAATTGACGATTCGAGATGTGGGGACCAAATACCATGCATGATTGTTTTTTAGAAAATCATTGTGCCATTCATTTCAACATTTTATTCATGAAGGAGATAGATTTAAAAATAGGATTTAAACTCTAAAACACTTTACACGACTGCGCATCTCGTCGAGTGCGTCGAGTTTGTCCTAACGAATGCAAGAGACAAATATTTTGAAAAAAAATCAGCTCTCTTGCTTCCCGTTTGAATTTTTCAAGATCGGCACTTAACTGCGTCTTCTGTCTCTCCTTCACTTTTGGAGCCAATTGCTGGTCCATGACTTTGACTCGCGCTTCAGAAAGCTCTCCTTGTAATCGTCTGCTTTCTTCTTTGGATCGTGCCAATCTTGGGCCCAGGCGGTGCACTGAATTTTGACTCGGGCTGCTAGCGTGTCGTACCCGTCTTCAAGGGAAAGTGGTGCGTCTTGCGGTTTTTGTCCAATAATCTCCACGGGGTTGATAATTGGACCGTCAACGACCGTATGAAAGCGGTAGATGTACTCCTTAGTGGCACAATACATCCATTCTTCTTCTTTGATATCCCCGGGCAGTTGGATTTTCTCCTCAATTCGACTTTCCCAAATTGCATGTATTTTTTGAGCGGCATGTTTGAGTGCGGCTTGAGCAACTTTGTTGTCATCCAAGTCGAATATCAAGAGATATTCCTTTGTGTTGGCTGGTATGCCTTGAAGGCCTCCGAGTTGTCGAACGACTCGGGCCGGGTAGGTGACCGACGAGCTTAGGTGGCTAATAAGAGGAACACCGTTGAAATATTTACACCTTAGAAATACAGGCTTTGGTGAAAACCATTGAGCTACCCATAAAATGTCTTTAGGTAAAAGTTTTGAATTTTTTTTCCATTCACGGGTGCTCCATCCCCTGTTTACATGATGAGTATAGTCTACCATTCTTGATATAATTTGTTTTTCAATAAGGAAATGAACCTTGGGGAAACCGGCGCCAATCTCATTTAGGTGACTTAAAAACCATATTTGCAACAAAGCTGGATTTGCTCTTAATCCTCCTCTCCCTTTAGCCTTTATGAAGTTTAGAGACGTGATTGTTTCAAGAAGCAACGCCACTACAAAACTTCTGCCTTCGACCACTTGAAGGATGACGTCGGCTATTGCCTCGTCTATATGGCTTTGGGAGTGGGGGAATAAGAGAGTTCCAAAATATAACAAGAGATAGATGTGAGTTGCTCCTCGGATCATTCGATTATCTTTCATTCTAAAACCAACCCAACTTATCAAGCGACTGATAGATAAACCCTGATGTGTGGCCACCATAAGCTCGTTAGCCATCTTCCCTTTGTTGGCCCGTAAGAGTTTAGAAAGACTCAGTTTCTCGGACGCTTCAAATCTTGGTAAGACGATCCCCTTATTCCATCTCGGGCCTGGTACCAGCTGCTGGTACTCTTCGAGGGTAGGGGTGAGCAGTATGCCGTTGATGACGAACACCGCTTTCTCCGAGTCCTAATGGTCGGCTAAAGCTTCTAGTAAGTGCCACTCTATCTTGTAATCAGCAAGACGTTGAATTCCCCCGATGAGTTGGGTGACATAATCCTGCTCTGTCTTCAGCATGGCACTCCAGAGGCGGTTGATGTCATCCCTGGGAGCTGGAATGACCGTAATGCGAGGACACTTGAGCAGTCCTTCCATCCTTACTAAAATGGAGTGTAAAGCGTTTTAGAGTGATGAAATGAATGGCACATATTTTTCCTTTATTAAAAAATGATATGTAATGCATGCTTGAAAAGTAAATTTCCAGTAACACGCAGTTCACGATTACAAACATGGTGCAAGAAATAAAAGGTTACATTAGACCAAAATCCTATACAAGATAAATTCTAGGTGTCGAAAAAACAAACGCACGCAGACATGTAAAAATAACAGCGGTCTAAAAGCATAGAGGTGGGTTTGGCTTTGTTCTAAGAGGTGGGTTCCACTAATAGGATTCCGACATGGTTGTTTCCTCACCCTATCATAGGGATCACGGGACCTTCACGAGCCGTGAAGTTGTTCTGAATCGTTCCGGAAGGCTCGGCCGCGCGGTCGTTTCCTTACTAACTCTCAGGGTTCCTAGTTGCCCTGGGATTTAGGAGTTTGGACATTATTATGCTTAAAGTGAGTGTGAGGGGTTTCAAACAACACCATAAAAAAACTTGTTAGGGAAAAAAAAAACTTTGTACCTATGAAAAAAAAAATATAGTTAGAATAATGACGGAAAATATAAATAAATTAAAACATGGCAAATAAGCAAACATGACAAGCCTGAACCCTCAAGTCTTACATAGTCCCCAACAGAGTCATCAAATTGTCAGACCTAAATCTAACCTAAGGGGATTAAATGTTTTGAAAACATGGAATTTTTAAAAGAGTCGCCACAAGTTAATTATAAGGCTAACTAGAATCCTAAATTACCTAGGTAAATAACGATTTAAACACTTAAGTATTAAATCCGTCAACGATCAGAAATTCGAGTTTGGGGGTTCTTTTACGAATTAAGAAAAATTATTTTCTAATTACGCTCTTTCGATATTTAATTAACCTATTTTCCAATTTTAAAATTTAAACATGCGTTACGTCGAATTAATCTAACGTTATCTAAAACTAAACTAACTTTCATGCGAAAAACTATTATTAACGACAAATTTAAACCTAAAAAAAACTATTAAGCATCTAAAACTCCCAATTGAGATAATACAGTTTTAACCATCTAATTACATGTCATACACATATACACAAAAATATGCTATCTAATTAAATTTACATTTTAACTATCTAGCTAACATGATATAATAATAATACATAAATAGAAAATAAAACAAACTAATAATAATAATAATAATAATAATAATAATAATAATAATAATAATAATAATAATAATAATAATAATAAATCAAACAGCAGGCGGGATAGATTCAAACCTGCCAGGGGGAGGATGGTGTCGCAGCAGCAAGCAGCTCCGACGGGATTTGAGACGGCAACAACAGGGCGGACGGACGGGACGGCTCCGGTGACGGGAACACTGGCAACGACAGACTGAACTGAACGAGAGAACCGGAGCGGTGGTCGGCGAAGCTCTTTCGCAGCAGATAGAAGGCTACATTGGAAGCGACGGGGCGGCCTCCAGTGATGCGAATGGGGCTGGGCAGGGCGAGTCCGTGGCTGTCAGGGCGAATCTGGAGCGGCGGGCAGACCTCCGGCGGGGGCTGTGCAATCACAACGGGGGAGAAGACAAAAACCGATGCCCGAATTTTGAAAAATAATGATATTTTATTATGATTTAATTTCTGTGTATTTTTTACATGTGACTAGGGGTCTATTTATAGGTAAACTAGCACCTAAAATTAGGAAAGTAATATTTTCCTAATATACATTGATTAATTCCGAAAATTATGTATATATATTTATTCCATATTGCCATAAATATATATCATATATTTTCTGAATATTACACAATATTAAATATATATACTATTCTAATTTAAACTAAGCCTATTTTTAGCAACCCCGTGACCTTCTATATCAAGATACTTCCTTTTTTAAACGCGTTACACATAACATTTTTGAACGTGTTATATACGTGTCGCGCGTACCAAAATTAGGCGTTTACAATCAGTTTTACTAAAAACTCAAGAACACCAATTTATCAAAATCATGAACTCTCTACACAGGCTCTGATACCACTGTTGGAATTTGGGGATAATCACTACAGAAACAAAAACGAGGTACACTCTATGTAACTAATTAAATAACGGATAGGGTGCACATACTTACAATGCTTTCCGTAGCCCAAGATTGTGAAAAGGAGTTCGCGGTCCCGGACGTCTCTTGTAGGAACTCTGGTTAAAGAATCACCTATGAGGACTGGTCTCCACAGCAAATCCTATTTTCAATTCGTTGGCAGGATGGATCTCTGAGATAAGTGCTCGAAGCAATTTGGCACCTCCTTGCTATAGGGTTCGGCTGAACTATGTGTTTAAGGAGGAAGGATTTCTTTTCTCTCAACACTTAGGAGGAAGAGTGATTAACCCCTAATAAATCCCTAACACTCTCTATTTATAAGAGGAGGTGGGCAAAACCCACCTAGGGAATTACCCTAGTTCGGCCGGCCACATAAGGTAAAGGGGAGGCCCAATTTTGGGTCTGTCATTTCAATTGGGATTTTAGGCCTAGCCCGAAATCCCTAATGTGACATTACCCAATTACTTAGGTGTTGGGCTTATATTAAAGGGCTCCTATTACGGCAGCCTATTCACAAAATGCCGACATAAACAATAGAGAATGTATTATAGGAATCGAGGAATGCATAAGATTTAAAAAAAATAAGGAATTGAGGAATGCATATTTTAGAAAAATGCACATCTTTTAAAAATAATGAATATTTTTCAAAATATTTTAAATTTTAGTAAATTACAATAAAAATTAATTATATTTGGAAATAAAGGAAAATGGAAATATTTTTAAAAATAGAAAATTCATTAATTCATAAAAATAATGTAGATTAAGTTTTAAAAAATGATTTTTAAGGGACTTAGACTCATTTGGACACTTTTATAGGGTTCGACCCTGGCGGGGTACAACTTACCCTAATGATCATTTTTATTTTATTTTTCCAAATATATACAATATTTTTTTAGTAAGAATTTAAATGAAATAAATCTGTTTTTCTAGAATTTGATAGGATTTTTTGTTGGCTTAAATGGCAAACATGTGAAAAGTCATTGGGATCCATCTGTAATCACCATTAATTAGTAAATATGTAATGTTTGCACACGAGTTTCCTTCGTGGGCTTCTCCTTCCGTTCTCTCATTCTTCCTGGGGTTCTCCTTGTAGTATTTCCGCTCCGTGGGCTTTTTCTTTTCGTATGCCCACTCCGTGGGCTTCTTCTTTTCGTACGCCCACTCCGTGGGCTTCTCCTTCTTGTAGACCTATAGATGGGCACCTGAGAGGAGGTTCCAGTAAGAACACTGTTTTTACACGCTGTCCTGAGTGCCTTCTTGCTTCGGACCTCCGCCCTTCCTTCTCCTCGAGATACCTGCAAAAGGGGCAATACCGAGACCAAAGGGGGGGGGGGGGTGGTGCTCGGTGTGCCTTCTCCGATGCTTATGTGAGTATAGGCTTTAGGGAGAGGTAGTGAGCTTAGAGAGATAGCAAGATTACATTTGAATGGTGGGAGGTGAGCTCTTATTTATAGAGTTCTTATTGAACTGCCCCGGTTCCAGTGGTTTCCTGGTCCGGTTATGGCAATTTCTTAAAATAAGTTTGTATTGACCGTAAATAAGGTGTGTTTAACCTCGGTTCGACCATAGATAGGTTTGATATGGCTAAGTGTTGATCTGTGGCCTCCAAGGGCGAGCCCTGGGCGAAATATCGTCCGGGGGTAATGGTCCGGGTGAGGGGGACTCGCCGTATGGAGGGGGGTGGGGTACCAGGACGGGTACCTCTAGTGCCTTGCTCGGGCTACCTGAGCAAGGGGCCTCGCTCGGGTAACCCGAGAAAGGGTCCCTTTCTTGGGTTACCTCCGAGCGGTCTATCCACTCGGGGCCTTCTCGAGTGATTTTCACCACTCGGGGTGCTTTTTGGTCCTATGCGTTGGGCCTCGGGTGTTCATTTTCCAAGTTTCGAATTATAGACGGTCGCGGCCCAATTATCGGGGTCCAATTTATAATGGCTTGGGTGTATATCCAACATTTGCCCCATAGTCAATAAATGGTTTGACATTTACTTGACACTACTTTTGTGGAGTATCGCCCAAGCGATTTGCGAAATGTACCTTTATGACGATCCCGACCTTTATCGAGTGCTTGAGGAACGTCGTGATTTTCCTTGCCCCGTGTTTAAAGGAGCTTTAAGACGGTCCCGACCTTCATTGATTGCTTCGAGGAACGTTGTAATTTTCCTTGCCCCCTATTCAAGGAAGCTTCATGAAGATCCCGACCCTCTTTGGATGCTCGAGGAACGTTGTAAGTTTCCTTGCCCCATGTTCAATGACGCTTTATGACGATCCCGACCTTCATTGAATGCTCGAGGAACGTTGTAATTTTCCCCGCCCCATTTTCAAGGAAGCTGGATACACAAAATGTTATTGTTGATTTAAGCAAATTTATACCATGTGTAGATATTGTATAAGGGTAAGAGTTAAGAGCCTTGGTCTCGTTTTACTTAGCCTTAGGACCATGTCCTTTAATTTGAGTTTTTGTTTCATTGGAGTTCCTTGTAGAAGCGCTTGACAAAACTCTACATAAGAGAGGCTATAGGTCATCCCCTGTTGGAAGGATGTTCATATAACATGTGAGTGTTAGTCAACATGGATGTGCGTGTTAGTCCCAGTATGTATATGGTTGATGTAAATGATAATAAATATGAAATATGGGCGTTAGTACCATTTCACTTAGCTTTAGGACCATGTCCTTATTGGATCAACCTCCTTTTTAGGCTCCTAAAACCGATAGGGTGCTTTGGAAGCGGTGTTGCACTCCGTTTGCGAGAGTGCGAGTATGATCTTCTAGCTTTGACCTTCAATGGGCGTGGCGTTTTCTCCCCATTTGTTGGAGTGTGGGCATGGTTCTTTAACCTTATCCCTGCAATCCACGCAATATAGAAGGAGGTGAGAATTGTTAAAATTCCTCCTCTCACCCTTCGTATAAAAGAGTTTTTATAAATATATGTAGAAGGTTGTTCCCTTCATATATGTTGGAGCGTTACTTCCTTTGTTCAGATTAAGGGGCTTCTCCCCTTGTAGATATTTTTGTGATTTGGTCTCGGGGCTTCACGGACGGTGATTTTTCCTTCGTGGCTCAGTGCTGAGGCTACCTCCGCGGTATGCATACCTTCCACTTCCATAAGTGGGGGCTTGACCCTTGTGTTACTTATGCTATGTGACCTGTGCATATAGAGTTGTATGTATATGGTTGCCTCCGCAGTGGGCATGCTTTGGACGCTAGGGGATTAGCCCTTGCGTTAATCACGAAACCTGCATATATGAGATTGTATATATATAGTTGTCTCTTACAGTGGATGTGTTTGGCGTTTTGAATGTGGGGGGTTAACCCTTGAGGTGACTACGCTTGGCAGCGCATGTATGTATCGTTACTTCCGTAGCGAGTATTTTGATATCTTTAAATGTAAGGGTTTTCCCTTGTGTTGGTTACGCTTGGTAACTGATGATTGTGTGAGTGCCCTAGTAGTGGACACGTTGTTGTATATAAGGGATACTCCTTATATTGACTACGCTTGGTAGTTCATATATAAGGTTGTTCCTTCCATGCCACTGGTTGATACATAGCTCGTTGTAGGTTTTTGGTCCCTCCCCCGACTACCTTGGGTAGTGTTGGGATGAATTTGCTTATCTCCTCCTTAGGGGTGCTTGTAATGTTTGTTTATCCACCATAATCCTTCCTTTAGCAAGTAGTATCATCCATGCACATGTCTTTGCCCCTGTAGTAAGCATTTGATCTTTGTGCACTTTGGGACGTACTCGTGGGTAGGTTTGCGTTGATGGATTAGCATAGTGCGTAGTGGCAGGGTTAATAGTACCTGATGTGTTGTTGCTCCTCTTCCTGGGGTACTCTTTGCTATGTGCTTCGTCCCCCTAGATTGTTATGGTTGACGGTCTCCTTGTGTTTGATTGCTACTACCTAGAAATTTCATTACTTGCTTGTGAGGTGGGCTGGAGGATGTTCGTTGCTTAATTGGGCCTGTATCTGCTTTGCCCCCCCCCCTCTCCCCCCGAGTTAAGCAGTGGCCTTAACCTTTGCTTGACTCTATGATGGTTAGATAGGCGTCCGATTAGGCTATTGATAGTTGTTTAAAAGCTTGGTGGAGGCTCTTTCCTTAGTTTGTCTCTTCGACCTTCGATCGTGCGGTTGTTGGACCTTGTAAAATAGAGAGGATGTCTTTATGGTGATTGTATATAGGTACGGTACCCTCCTTTAATATATATGGACATGATAGTCACCTGTTGAAGCATAGGGGGTGGTACCCTCCTTTGATATATATGAACATTATAGCCATCTGATGATGCATAGGGGGGGGGGGTGGTATCCTCCTTTGATATATGGACGTGATAGTCACCTGTTGATGTATAGGGGGTGGTACCCTCCTTTGATTGAAAAATTTACATTCTATATCTTGCTGTAAGTGTTTTCCTATTATTGGGGGTCTTACTTCTCGTATCATGTTTGATGAGTTGCCCTTTGATTGGGGGACTTACTTCTCATATCATGTTGGAAGGGTGGCCCTATGGGTCTCATATCCCTTTTCAGTTGTAACGGCTGTCCTTATAGATCTTCCTCTTTCCATATGTAAGGGTTGTCCTGTGGATCTTCCTCTTATCATATTTCAGAGTTGTCCTTTTGGATCATCCCCTTTTTGGTTGGAATGGTGGCCATGTGGGTCTTATGTCTCTCTTCGATTGTAAGGGTAGTCCTTACAGATCTTCCTCTTTCCATAAGTAAGGGTTGTCCTGTGGATCTTCCCCTTATCATATTTAAGAGTTGTCCTTTTGGATCTTCACTTTTTCGGTTGGAAGAGTGGCCCTGTGGGTCTTATGTCCCTTTTCGGTTGTAAGGGTTGTCCTTATGGATCTTCCTCTTTCCATATGTAAGGGTTCTCCTGTGGATCTTCCCATTATCGTATTTCAGAGTTGTCCTTTTGGATCTTCCCATTTTCGGTTGGAAAAGTGGCCCTATGAGTCTTATGTCCATTTTCGGTTGTAAGGGTTGTCCTTATAGATCTTCCTCTTTCCATATGTAAGGGTTGTCCTGTGGATCTTCCCCTTATCATATTTCAGAGTTGTCCTTTTGGATTTTCCCCTTTTTTGTTGGTAGGGTGGCCATGTGGGTCTTATGCCCCTTTTCGTTTGTAAGGGTTCTTCTTATAGATTTTCATCTTTCCATATGTAAGGGTTGTCCTGTGGATCTTTCCCTTATCATATTTCAGAGTTTTCCTTTTGGATCTTCCGCTTTTTCGATTGGAAGGGTGGCCCTGTGGGTCTTATGTCCCTTTTCAGTTGTAAGGGTTTTCCTTATAGATCTTCCTCTTTCCGTATGTAAAGGTTGTCATGTGGATCTTCCCCTTATCATATTTCAGAGTTGTCTTTTTGGATCTTCCCATTTTCGGTTGGAAGAGTTGTCCTTATAGATCTTCATCTTTCCATATGTAAGGGTTGTCATGTGGATCTTCCCCATATCATATTTCAGAGTTGTCTTTTTGGATCTTCCCCTTTTCGGTTGGAAGGGTAGCCCTATGGGTCTTATGTCCCTTTTCGGTTGTAAGGATTGTCCTTATTGATCTTCCTTTTTTCATATGTAAGGGTTGTTATGTGGATCTTCCCCTTATCATATTTTGGATCTTCCCCTTTTCGGTTCGAAGGGTGGCCTTGTGGGTCTTATGTCCCTTTTCGCTTGTAGATGACGCCTCCTCTTTTGTGAGTGATGGTGCCTCTCTTCTTTCCTTTAAGCCCTAAAAAGCATTTGATTCATGTAGTGCTATTGTCATTTCTTACAGAAAGGAATGTATAAGTGGAGTCCGTAGATCTCCTTTTGGTAATAATAAATTATATAATGGAAGTGGATATTCCCTTTTCCCTTGGAGTGTAGAACTTCTTCTAATGTTCTCCACTAATAGTGTTAGTTTATATCTGCCCTTCCGCATCTTCCAGTCGGTATAAGTTGTGGATGTCGCCTTATGAGGGCGGTCACTGTTACCCCCAACACAGGAGCGAGTCCTTGTAGTTGGTTTATGTTGTAGCCTTCCTTTGTGGTTTCCATTGGAAGGAGTCATGCCACATATTCGCGTGGCCTTCTATTTCCGGGTGGACTATCAAGCACTAGATCACATGGTGCCCCCTAGTTGCTTGGTAGTTGCATCGTTTGTTCTTATTTACCCTGTTAAGGCTTATCTTCATGTTTCTCGGTTGGGTGCCGAACACTTGTTCATTTGGTTCCCCCCCAAGTTGCTCGGTCTCCTTACTCTTTTTTGCTTTTTGAGCATGCATTTCTTATATGCATCTTCCAGAACTGGCGAGGGGGTGGGGGGGCTTTCAGTTTTGATCTTTGTTACTGTTTTTTTTCCTTGACTCTTCGTAGGTGTTGGTTTGGCGTGGTGCCCCCATCCCTGTGCTCTTCGCACCCTTAGGTGTAGAATGTTGGTTTTGCAAATCCAATATCATTTTAACGTTGGAGTTATTGTTGATCCTTGCGATGAGCATAGGTTTGGTGCCGCCCCCTCATTTTGTGCTACCCCTCATTGGATGTAGAAGTGGCTTTTGACTAAAAAATGAGTATTGTGTTGGTTAAGAGGAGAGGTCGGTGTTTGCCTTGCAGGCTGGGTTGAATTGGTATTCCCTGCTTTCGCAGCGTGTTGTCGCATCCCTTGGGCGGGCGTGCGTCTGGTGGGTGTAACTGCTGTACATAGGTATATTGTAGGATCAGATTCTATATGATGGCGTTCCATATGGTTTCCATGAAAGGCATATCGTATTAGAACCCCTTGAATGACATTCTCTCAAAGTAGGCGCAACAGGCCCTGCTAGTTGTAGTGACCCTCCTTGTTTGGGGTTATCCTTTTGCTCATAGTGGGCGGAGGTGCATGCACTCTCTCTGCTATCATTGGTGATGCTTGCCCCCCAGTGTATGTGGTTGCTCTTACTAATGTCATATTCTTCTGGGGATGGAGGTACTGATCATCTATCCCCCTCTTAATCGCCCGGACGGAGGGGATGGGGGTGGGGGTTACCCGGACGGGTACCCCTAGTGCCTTGCTCGGGCTACCTGCAAGGGCCTGAGCAAGGGGCCTCGCTCGGGTAACCCGAGCAATGGTCCCTTGCTTGGGTTACCTCTGAGTGGTCTATCCGCTCGGGGCCTTCCTGAGTGGTTTTCGCTACTCGTGGTGTTTTTTGGGCCTATGCGTTGGGCCTCGAGTGTCCATTTTTTAAGTTTCGAATTATAGACGGCTGCGGCCCAATTATCGTGGTCCAATTTATAATAGTTTAGGCGTATATCCAACATGTAAGAAGGGTTATTACTGATGAAGTCATAATAATATGGTCCAATTGAATTAAGTAATATAGAGATTCAAAGTGCAACCAAATTAACCAAAGAAAGGATGTTGTTTCCCTTATTACTCATTTATGGCACACGGAACAAAAATGTGCAGTTAGTAACAAATTAGACGAGAGTTGCAGCTTTATTAAAAAAATTGTGCTAGCTGGCCAGGATTAGGGTATGTGTTTGTTGGTAATTAATTAATGTTGTTTGTCAACGACACGTCCTAGTCATCTTAGAAACAACGCCGCAACAACACACACACACTAAAGTAAGTGGCATACTTTTGTAGACAGACAACCTTCACTTCAACATCATCACACTTGACTTAGGCATGCCAGTGGAATGAATATTTTGACTTCATTTCAGCAACGGTCAAATTTGGAGAGCCCCAAATCAATCAATATCGATAGACCAAAAAAGAAAAAAGAAAACTCCCTTGATTGAATTTCAGCATTACAAAGAAAGCTGAGAAGAAAAGATCAAACATCCAAATCCCTTGTTATTACGTAATATTATTTAAAAAAAAAAAATCATGGGATTGGATGGATCCATAAAAACCAGACGTAGGTAGGTATGCATGCATTATTTGTTGATGCACAATGGATGGAGTTTGATATCCGAGATTTTAAGATGAAAGCTATAGGTAGGTAGTAATAGTATAGGGAAGGTGAGTAGAATTAAGGAAGGGAAGGTGATGATGATGTTCATAGATCAGACTTGACAAAGAGGGAGTACCAGAAGTCCATATTATTCTCATCATCATCATCTAATTTGTGGTCCACCAACAACTTGTGATCAAACTGTTGCTGTTTATAATTAGACGCTGCTGCCCGTATCATCTCGTCATTCCAACTAATTTGCAGTTGATCTGTTTGATGATGATAATGATTATCGGTCGTGTTGGCGGCGTTGGCATCAACTTGGAGGAGGGTTTGTTTTATTTCCAAATTACTAGTAGCAGTAACAGTAACAGCAGGAGGTGCTTGGTCTGTTGTTGATCTTTTCTTCAAGTTAGTATGCCAAAAGTTTTTTATCTCATTGTCGGTACGTCCCGGTAACCTTGCAGCAATGGCAGACCATCTGTTCCACATATATCATTAATGTCAATCTTACACACATGTACTAAAAACTCCAACTTTAATGAATGAATTTATTTATATAGAGACTACATTCAAGAAATGAACCATCACCTGTTTCCAAGAAGGTGATGGAGCTTGACAATGGTATCCTCTTCATCCTTGGTGAAGTTACCTCTCTTAATATCGGGTCTAAGGTAATTTATCCACCTTAGTCTGCAACTCTTTCCGCACCGCATTAACCCTTCATTAATCCAACAACTAATTAACTTATTTGCGGAATTAATTAGGAATTAAAAACAAAATTAAATACCTGCAAGTTTAGGGAGAGCCCTCCAGTTTCCATGGCCATGGCGGTGAATGTAAGAAGTAAGGATGTGGTCTTCTTCAGAAGTCCAAGGCCCTTTCTTCAACCCCATCTCTTCACAGCAAGGTGGCCTCCCCATTTTTATATCTCTATATATATATATGATCGATCGATATTCCCTTCCCTGCAGTTTTCTATAACTAGCTCTATCTAATTAAGCACCTTCCCTTTTTCTTTTCTATCTACTATATATATATATAGCTAGGCTAGCTATATATCTGCGCGCTGAACACCTCAGTGCGTATTGTAGCTACAAGGAAGCTGCCATCTGAAAGTGACGCCCTATTTGATTGATGATGATTAAGTACTGTTGGTTTTATATTTTTCCAAAGGCATGCAATTAGCATGTCTCAAGCTAGCTAAATTATTTCTTTGTCCACACTCTGAAATTAAAATGCACACACTTGGACTGGGCCCCACTAAATCTTAAATCTGGGTCATCCAAAGATCCTCCCTCCTTTCTTACCCCTTTTGTTTATTTTCATTCCATTTAGTATTATTATTAACAACAATCAAATGTGATTGTTATTTTAACATTTAGTCTCGCCCGCCACACAACAATATCTAATCTAAACCATTATAATTCTGTCTGATTTTTCCAAACTAAACTAGAAAAATATACGTACGTAACCTGATATAATCGGCTAATTTAACCTTTAAAATTTTCCAAAATAGTGCCAACGTAATAAATATAAAATCTTGACCCAACTATAAGAATTACATTCCAATTTCGAATGAAATTATAAATAAATAAAAAGATAATTTTAACCTTACACTTTAACTGTAATATACATAACCCTACCCTATTCATAGACGGCCTCTCCTCCGGACTAGGCTTTCTCCGTTCTCTCTAACCATTCTCCTCACATTCTCCTCCAGACTTGTTCCTCTTTACGCTGTCGCTCGCTCCGGCTACTGCCGCCCGCACGCCCGCCCCCTGCTAGTTCTATAATATTTACTGATATAAAATAAAATTAATAAACGTTTAAACACATTGATTAAAATTGATAAATTTAGATGTCAAATGACTAAAACTACAAGAAATAATGGTATATGTAATGGATGATTTGTTGGAAGCCTTTGCTAAAACATTAGCAAAATGTTGTCACAAAAATATTGTTGGAACAATTTCGATTGGGGATGAATAGAAATATGTGAATTCTACTAGACCAAAGACTATCTTCAAATCCACACATAGACAAATAATTTAATTTTTCGATTTCACTCAGTGTGAGAGCTATAGATATTAAAATGTTCAAAATTACTTTTAACTTAAAATAATTTCTTTCGAATCAAATGTATTTTGTTTAATTAGTATTACAATATTAACATTCAAAATATATGTAATGTATGCTAAATAATGATGACATACAAGTATCATAAAATATTTGGATCGAAATAAATAAATTTTTTTTTAATCTCATCGTTATAATTTATGAAGCATATTATCAAATTCTACATATACACTGCAGGTTAATAATGTTATAAAATACAATTTTATTTAATTGTAGAACGCGTGTGTCCAATAACTAGTGTGTATATCGGCTGGTGCACCAAAAAAAATCGTCTCATCGTCTCCATTTCGCTCTCTAGGAGCAAACACTTAGTTTTAGGTTTTCCCAGTTCCCGGCTGACCCTTCGTTTTCTTGCCCCGATCCAATCTATGCGAACGCTCCTTTGTTTGTAATGAGTGCCTTTTTTTCGTTTCCCCATTTTTGTTGGAGCTCCCAGTCCTGATCCCAGACACGCTTCCCCTCGTAAGACGCAATTCCTTTTTTCTCACTCAACCGACTATCCAAACCCTACTGAGACTCTTCCACTTCGCCAAAGGCTGTGCCTGCCATCTGGTGGAAACGTGGCGGCTATGGCAGACTTGCATGCCTTCTGCCTTATGCACGACATCCCCTGTGACCATCATTGCTCTTCGGTAAATGTGGTGTATGACGATCGGGGTATCTTCTTCTATTGGTGGTTTACTCAGTGGATTTCTATTTCGTCGAGGTATTTCTTTCATCTGCTCACTTCTCCCCCAAGTTCTCAGCCATCATTCACTCTCCCGCACACTTTTGCAACGTTTCTTTGCTCCGACATACTTCTCCGCCGTAAGTTGGAGATGGGTTCACAATGGCCTCTTCGCCTTGCTGGGAGATTTCTCAGTTACGACAAGGAACGGGTGGATATAGTACAGAGTTTTATCCGTCGTCAGTGGAGAATTCCGGATAGAGCAGTGGCTGAACGGAGGGAAGATGGGTTCTGGGTTTTCACTTTTACTCAAGAGGCTCATCTCAGGGAAGTGCTGACCAACTCTCCTTTCAATATCGGGGGGGCTATTTTGGTCCTTACCAGATTCACCAGCCCGGCGATACCCGCGAGTATTCCCTTTAATTTGGTTCCGGTGTGGATTGAAATCAGGAATATTCCACCTCATCGGATGAATCTGCAGACTGTCTCAACCATTGCGGACTGTGTGGGCAGGATCGACCTTCTGGATTTCTCGGATGAACGGGCTTGGAAGGTTGCATACCCTAGGGTTAGGGTTCTCATCAATTTAGAAAAACCAGCTGTTCTGGGGATGATGTTAATGGATGCACTCGGGGATGCTCATATCACGATCAGATACAGGATCAACCTTCCTTGTGGTAAATGCGGTCGTTTTGGTCATTTTCAAAGGGTTTGCCAGACGTTGGAGGCTGTTATTGAACGCGAGATAGAGGACATGCAGGCATGGATTGATAGTCACCGGGGTGTTCGTGCGATCCGGAATACAACTTCCTGCATTTACACCGTCGAAAATAGAGGATGAGGGATTCTCACCCAATGGATCCTCTGGAACCCTAACCCTAATCTTTGTGTACCGGGAAATGACACGAGAAGGTATGGGGCACAGCTTACGAATCCACACTTACGCACGTCGGCACGTCTGTCGACACCTCAATCATCTGGCTTAACCTCCATGGGTCCTGCCGCCACATTTAATACTGCTGAGGCGCATGCTGGACCGTCTGCAAACATTCCTTCTGCTGCCACTATTGGTCCGGTGGACTTCCTTCTCTCCGCCATTAATAACCCTCGTTTCCCCGCGAATTTGTCAGAAAGACTGTGCCCGGGACCTGCTTTGAGAACAGCCCCTCAGTGGATGCCTCATTACGCTATGGCACCTATTCCGCCGGTCCTGCCGACGGTAGCGGATGATGTTTTACCCACAATGCCAATTAATTCGGACTTATGCGTGCCCCCTTTGCCACCGGACTCGATGTTCTTCGACGATGTTTCAATGGCCCAGCAAACATGTATCCTCCTTACATGTTGCCTTTCCACTTACAACCATTCGGATACACGCAGGGACAGTACAACATGTTTCCTCCGGGAGCCGCTCCTTGGTTCTGGCCACCCCACCAGCATATTTTCCTCAACTGGGCCCCCCCCTCAGGAACGACCACCAGAATCTTCAAGGAGAGGAGAAATGCAACATTTCAGACCTATACCTATGACAACACCGCCGGCCCCGATCACACCTTTTCTCTCAACACAGGAGGAGCAGTTACACCCTTTGCCGGTTCAATCTTTTGTGGAGTACCCTTTCTCACCCATCAAGTCACCGCCACTGTCACCTCTATCTGAACTAGCTCACAGTCTGCTTTCGAACGAGGGAGGAGGCCAACTCACAGACTCAACAGGGAGGACTACTGATTCTATATTCACCATAGATGATTTCGAGTTGATTCTAACGGATACGACGGGTGCAGATCAGGCCTTGCTTGAGGAAGGGATGTTGGAGGATGTTAGGGTTTTGCCAGAGGAGGATTTGATCAAGGAAACGGGGACTTTTGCAGATATTGTACCGCTGTTCGTTCGCCGGCCAGGGAAGGAACCGATGGAGGAAGGCTCAGATACTCTATACTGTCAGGGCGTAAGAGGTCTCGCCCAATCACAGCACCGTCTTCGTTGCCCCTTGTCATTCGTAGTTCACCACGGCGAAACTTGCGTCCTCGGAGTAGACCGGCTATGGCCGTGATTGAAGAAGAGGTACACAGTATTTTAGAATATCTTTATTTTCACTATTTCACTAGTGATTATCTTGATATTTTGAACAACATGGCGGCAAGGTCTTCTCTGATCTTGCTGCAGTGCCAATGAAGCTCCTAATCTGGAATTGTCAGGGTGCGGGCAACACCTTGACAATTCAGCATCTACGTCTTTTGACTAGGATTCATAAACCTGATGTAGTCTTTGTCTCTGAAGTCAAGAGTCGTATGCATCGACTTGCTCAAACCTTAGCTGGCCTAGGGCTTGATAATAAGATAGTTGTTAACCCTGAAGAGACTTGTGGTGGTCTACTACTTGCTTGGCGGGTAAAAAACCATGTCCTTGCTATTGCCTCATCGATCAATGCTTTACATGTTGCTGTGACCATACCATCATGTCCCGTTCAGTGGGAGGCTTCCTTCATCTATGCACCATCAACTTATGGTGAACGTCCACAATTCTGGGAGGAACTACGCCGTTTTCGTCTATCTAGAGATGATAATGTCCCCTGGGCGGTGCTTGGAGACTTTAACGACATATGGGATTTTGCTGAAAAAGATTCGCGTTGCCCTCCTTCTATTACACGTATACTTAGAGCACAAGCTTGGTCGGATGAATTGGCACTCATTGATCTAGGGTTTGTAGGACAACCTTTTACATGGTCTAACCGTAGAAGCGGAGTTGATAGGGTTAGGGAGCGTTTGGATCGTGTATTCACAACTATTATGTGGCACCTGCGTTTCCCTGAGGCCAGATTACATCATCTCGAAACTGTGGCTTCTGACCACTGTCCATTACTGCTGTCCTTGTCCCCAAATCATCGAGATCACCCTATGTCCAGACCATTCCGTTTTGAATCAATGTGGCTTCGGCACCCACAATTCTTGGATCTGATTCGTTCTTCGTGGGCTGCCAATCCGGAAGGCTCTGCACAATTTTGATTATGCAGGAAACTTTATCGTTTCTCCCATATTCTAAAAAGATGGAACCGAGATGTCTTTGGCTTCATTCACACAGATTTACTCCACACACTCAATGCACTGAATGTTGCTCAATACACGGACTCAGATCAGGATCTAATAGATTCTTGTACAATTCATCTCGAGGAACTACATAAAAGGGAGGAGATTCTATGGAAACAGAAATCAAGGCAACAATGGCTGATGGAAGGAGATAGGAACACCAAGTTTTACCACGCCTTCACTGCAATCAGACGGAAGGGCAACCGTTTGGAGAGTATCCTTTCAAATTATGGGACACTCATTACAGAACCAAACCTTGTCCAAGACGCTGTAAGAAATTATTTTGTTTGCCTTTTTACTGCGGTGCCACCACCTCCGGTGTTTCTACTACCAGAAAATAATACCGTCTTCGTCTCTCCTGCTGGCTGTGCTTCTCTTGCTGGAATGATTTCTAACACTGAAATTACTGCTGCAATATCTCAAATGGGACCGGACAAAGCCCCAGGTCCAGATGGTTATCCCCCTCGTTTTTTCCAACACAATTGGGCAGTGGTCTCTCAGGATGTTTCAACGACTGTCCATGCTTTTTATTCTTCAAGCACAATGCTTAAAGAATTAAACAGCACTTTCATTGTCTTGCTACCTAAGATTGATCAACCAACAAGATTGACTAATTGGAGACCAATTGGGTTATGCAACACATCTTACAAGATTATTGCAAAAACCTTGGCAAACCGCCTACGCCTTGTTCTTCCTTCTCTGGTTTCACCTTTCCAAACAGCTTTTGTACCAGGGAGGCTCATCACTGATAACACACATCTAGCTCATGAGTTAATCCATACTATTAGGAAGAGGAGAATAGGCAACGTTGGCCTCCTAGCCTTAAAGCTGGATATGAGCAAGGCATATGACCGGGTGGAATGGGGTTTCTTGGCGAGAGTCATGAGAAGAATGTCTTTCCCGGAGAAATTTGTTCAT
Organism: Clarkia xantiana subsp. parviflora; assembly: GCA_036873135.1. Classification (NCBI taxonomy): domain Eukaryota; kingdom Viridiplantae; phylum Streptophyta; class Magnoliopsida; order Myrtales; family Onagraceae; genus Clarkia; species Clarkia xantiana. Next base: position 20,463,934 of record JAPTYO010000001.1, read on the forward strand.
TGGATTCTTCAGTGTATATCCACTTCTTCACTGTCAGTCCTCCTGAATGGAAACAAGACAGACAGATTTAGTCCGTCTCGAGGATTGCGTCAGGGGGACCCATTATCGCCGTATCTCTTTATCCTCGTGTCGCAGATATTATCTCAGGAACTGTCCCGTGCACAATCTGAAGGTCGACTAAAAGGAATCAAAATCTGTTCTCATGCCCCATAAATAACACACATGTTCTTTGCGGACGACAGTCTACTCTTCCTGGAAGCTACTCATGTCAACATTGTTGTTCTAATGGATATTTTAGCAGCTTACCAACTGGAATCGGGACAACTCATCAATTACTCTAAATCCGGGGTCATGTTCAGTCATAATGTCTCTGAATCTGATAGATTACAGTTCATGAACCTTCTCAATGTTCCCCTAATGAAAGAGAACGAGATTTATCTTGGTCTGCCTTTGAATTGGTCTTCCCAGCAAGGTAATATTGGTAATACACTCATTTCTCGTCTGACAAAACGTGTACAAGGTTGGATGACCAAGCTCTTGTCCCAGCCGGAAGAGACATTCTTATCAAATCCACGGCCAGTTCTATACCAACTTACACAATGTCCTCAATTTGTCTGCCTAAACATATAACCTCTAACCTGGAGAAGATTCAACGACGTTTCTGGTGGCACAGTAACAAGGACACAAAGGGGATATGCTGGATCGCCTGGGACAAAGTCTGTCAATCAAAACAATCTGGAGGCTTAGGGTTCCGCAATATGCATGCCTTCAACCTGGCACTTCTCTTGAAACATGCCTATCGCCTCATCACATACTCACATTCCATTTGGGTTTCATGTATGCGAGCTAAGTATTTCAGACAAACATCTTTCTTTACTGCTAAGGTGAGCCTGCATCATTCTACTATATGGAAATCCATGATATTTGTTCGACGTTCCTCATACTTGGAGGTCGTTGGTTTGTGGGGAATGGACACAAGATCAATTTTTGGACTGACCCTTGGGTTCCAAATATGGGTTTGCTGTGTGATTGGGTAACTGTACCTCCTATTCTTGCCTCAACTAAGGTAGCAACCTACATCAACAATCAACATTGGAATCTGCAAAGCTTGGATCAAAACTCCCACCTGTGATCCTCTCTGCCATTTACCAAATATAGTCTTTCCATTTTTGAGATAGACGACTTATTCCTTTGGCTTTCCTCAACAAATGGTGCCTACTCAGTTAAACTTGGTTACCATCTAATCAAAAATTGTCTCTAGTCCGAGAGAGATGGGGTTTCTTCTGCTTCTTCATCGATCGCTAGTCCTACTTGCTGGAAAAGGTTTTGGAATCTAAAACTTCTACCGAAGATTAAGATGTTCATCTGGCGTGGAAGCAACGAGGGTCTACCTTTGGGTCAGAACCTACAACGAAGAATCTCCTGGATCAATCCCATTTGCCCTATGTGTCTTTCATCCTTTGAGACTTGGGACCATTTAATGCGGAGATGCCATTTTGCTCAACGTGTTTGGTTTGCCTCTCTTTTAGGATTAGCTACTAATAGAACAGGTTTTAATTCTATTAGGGAGTGGCTTTTTGAAGATTGTAATAAGTATGTAGGTTTTACGTGTCTTAGTGATGTGCTTGTTTACAAATGTATTGTTTTATAGGGCATTTGGCTTATGCGTAATGATGTTATCTTTAGATCTTCTTTGCCAAATGCTGAGTCTGTAATGTTCTTTATTAACAATGCTCATCATGATAACACTAAAGCTCATATTAACGCCACAGATGGAGGAGGTATCAGGAGTCTCGGTCACACAGGACATTGAAATGTAGGAGGTAACCACATTGCCAGAAGCATACCAGTGAATGAAGTTGTTATTGTCTGCGATGGAGCTGTAAGGAGGAACTCTTTTGCTGTTTTTGGAGCTGCTGTCGTCTACTCTGGTACTGGTAATTTGATGGCTGTGCCTGTGACATCTATGGAAGGTGACTCACCACTTTTGGCAGAAGGAATTGCAATAAGAGCTGGACTAATGCTGGCAAGGAATCACTTACATGGAATTCGTTTTGTGTTCTCTGAATCGACGACCTTGTTCGACCACATTATGTCTACTTCTGTTGCTTGTAACCCTTTAGTTTTTGGTGTGATCCAAGATATCCGTTTTTTACTGCATTTTAATGCTCTTATTTCCCTTAAAACTGTTAGTAGATCTTTTGTTAAGCTAGCTCACCAAACTGTTAGGGTGGCGGCTGATCGTAGCTTCGTAGGTTGTTGGTTTGCACCGTCTTTTCCCTCGTGGATACGGGCGGCTGTGTCTTTGTAATATGTTTTTTCCTCTTCTGTTTTAAGTCTATAATATCATCCTTAACAAAAAAAAAAAAAAGTGTGTATATATACATACAATAGGTGCTATTATCTATCTATATATAAGGGAACATGTGAGAGGGTGTTTTAGTATAAAGTTGCCACATCAGCATTTTAGATTACCCATGGAGTGCCACCTCATCTTTTTTTTTTTTCCCTCACATCTCATTAAATATATATATAATCCATTAGTTAACCCTAAAAATTTATCATCAACAAACAACCCCTAATTATCTATCTATCTATATCTATCTATATATATATAGATAAAGCAATATGTGAGAACAAGTAAATCATTATAATTTTAGCAAAGATATGAAAATTAGAAACTACAATTAGGGTAAGAACCAATATTTTTCACAAATAAATATTAAAAAGTGTACATTCTCATAAATTTCTTATAAATTATTTAGAGTTTATTTCTTCAGATGCAATTATAGGAAATAGATTAATTAATCCTAATGCTGCCACATCAGAGATTAAGGCAATCCTGAGGCTGCCACGTTAGCACACACTTAGCACTCTAAGTTTGAGATCGACATGTTAAATTATATTTGGGCTTAGGCTGAATTATTTTAGCACTCTAAGTTTGAGATCGACATGTTAAATTAAATATTTGGGCTTGGGCAGAATTATTTTATTTACATACTAAGATATTCGGCTGAATACATTTGGCTCAAATTATTAATTGAACTTAATTACACATAATAATTAAGTTTTAACTCTAATAAAAAATTTATAATAAAAATAACATTTATCAAACATTAAACTAACATTTAAAAATGTGATTAACACAAATTCAATAATTTTGGAACAATGTAATATAGTGTAATGTGGGATTAACATTTTTATACAATTTTGTAACAAATCATCTTGCGCGTTGCGTTGAGATAACCCTCTTATTATATTGTTTAATCTACAAAGTGAAAATGAAGATGCTTGGGCCTTTTCCGATGATTAAGAAGGTGAATATGACAACAAGGTCAATACGAATTTGAATGATGATAGAAGAACTTGAAACCAATGCATTATGACAATTCTAAATTATATTCATTTTGCGAGTCGAGAAGATCAGTATCAACAATGAAGATTAGAGACTTGCTGTATATTATGTCCAAAATCAAGAAACTTAAAACAGATTTTCAATCTTTTACGTATAATGTTAATATTTATATTTTAACAGGTCGCCCCGAGCTATGCGCGGGGTAAGCACCTAGTTATTTATAAAGAAAGATTATAAAGTAGTTGCCTTAGTGTTAGATATAAGAAAAGTTCATGTCTTATAGATTGTCGAATACTCGAATGGGCACGCTTGCTATAGATAAATATTATTAAACATCTAAACTTAATTATTTATTTGAGCTTATAGATTGACAAGTTCGGTGCCGTAGTCCATTTTTAATACTTAATATTACACTAGATTCTTAATTATTTATTCTTAACTGTAATGATGTTTTATTCAAATAAATGGTAAATAATGTTTGGGTGAACGTGGAAAAAAAATAAAAATAAAATAAAAACGAAAAAATTGGTGAACGTGTCGTCTTCTTATAATACATTCTATCATTACAGGAAAAATCGGTTTTGCCTAAAAACTGAATCGGTCGGAATTCAAATGGAGATGGCCTGTTCCGGTAGTTTTCCGTCCGATACGGCCTCTCGTTAAAAGGATAGTGATGGAACAAGCTTGTCCGGGGTCCGATCTTGGCGGCCTTGTGTCGAGTCACGTTCCTTCAATCTTCGTGTTATGGTCAATCAAACTTCGTGCCTGGCGGACCTGCACAAAGGCCAGTGCCAGAAAAGGGGGGGGGGGTGTCTCTGGCGAACCCTCTTTGATGACTAAGTCAAACAGTAATTCTAGAGAGATAAAATGTAGAGAGAAGTCAGAGCTCCGGTGTCTCCATTCGAGATTCCCTTTGAAATGAGAGACCTAGGCCCCTATTTATAGAGTTTTGGATCCAGGCACAGGAGGAGCCCACATTTTTAGGTGGGGCCCGCACAGAGATTGAGAGAGGTCGGGTACACGCGGGTGCCCCGGACAACGGTGTCTGGGGGTAATGGGGTCGACAAGGGGTGTGTCGGCCCCAGACAAGTCTGGTTGCCCTGCTACCGGACTTGTCCGGTTGCTCCGGACGAGGCCGGCATAACCGAACCAGTATGATTGCTACGTGGCAACCGGAACATGGCGCGTATCCCTAGAAATAAAATGGTCTTACGTCGAGATCGGCGGGTCCACTGTGATTGAGCTTTAGTGAGGTCCAATCGGGTGTATATCCATCATTTGCCCTCGAGTCAAGAATTGGTTTACCACTACTTGACTCTATTTATTTGGAAGGATTAGACGCCCGATTGTACCTCGGCTACTGGTTTACCTTTGCTCGTCTATATTGAGTGGTCTTTCCTTCCGTTCTAGGAGGGTTTGACCTATATCATCGTTGAACTCATATAAAAATTCATATATTTAAGTGGTTAGTCATAAGCGTGCTATCATATGACGACGTGTATGCAACCGATGACATGGATTACATGTGTTTTTAATAGATCATATGTAACAATGTAGGTGCATATGGACATGATATCATAGGTATGAGTATGTGTTATCCATATAATAGATACGAGTGGCATTGTAACATACTGTGCATCTATGAGGGTGTTGTAATGTAGTGGCATGCAACTGTGTCAGTGTCGATAGATGTAGTCATGCTTAGTGATGAAAAAAATCATAATTGACATGACACTATGCATCTATGTGTGCATATGTGTTCGATAGTAAACTAAGTGTTCTACTATACTTGTTGTAATGCATATGAAAGCAACCATGGTAGTGAAATGAATTTTTTTTATCTTTCAATGGGAAACTATCAATGATGTATATCAATGTGCATCTATCAATGATATGTATATGCTCTAGTGTACAAATCACTAATCATGAATAGTAATGGCAATACATGCACAACCACGTCGGGTGATAGAAAACTCATAAGTGTTATGACACTATAGTTATGATGCACCTAGATGCACACATGATAATGGGTGATAAATTACTAATTGTTTGACAACACTAGTGGTGATGCATATGGATGCATGTATATATATCATGAAAATATGCCTAAGCATGTAACAATTACTTGCAATATATGGTTAAGTCAAGGAAAATTGAATCGTTGTATATAATCGAAAAAGGGGATACCTCTGTTCCGGTTTTGAAAAAAAAAATCGATTTTTCGAAGATTTCACATGTTGGTCGTGTAGGAATGCCATTGCTTCCATTCGGGTTTGTAGTTGGCTGCGTAGGAATGCCATTGCTTCCATTTGGCTTGATAATCATGTTGATCAATATGGTGGTAACCTGTAATCACTTGAAAACAGTTATATAAATTTTTCCCCCGAAGTGGACTTGTTGATACCTTAGACGTGAGGTGTTGGGTCTCGCGTCGATGGCGTCGTATGCTATGCTTGCACTGCCATAATATTTGCATAGAACTGACGTAGGGGGTTACCCTTAACGCCTTGTCACGTATCACTGTGTCATACATGGGGGGTCTCTCTACATGTCTGCCATGTATCATGTTGAAAAGTGTAAGGTTGCCCCCATAGGGTAGGCGGAGTGGTCATCATATGGTGAATGGAGTGCCAGTCCATATATCAAGCGTTGTTTCCACCTAATAGGTGTAGTATCCGCTACTGGTGTTTGATCTCTTCGCATACACTAGACTACTACCCTTGTGTTGTTATACTATCCCCGAGGTGACATTGTCACACTTGTGGTTGCATTTGTAGTATTTTGTATACTTGGTGGTAGATCCCTTTCAGATGTATCATTACCCCCCTAGGGTAGGCGTAGGGATCGTCCCACGCTAAGGGGGTTACACATTGCATTGTAATACTCATTTTCATTGGTACCATATGACATTGCTCCTGAAGTGGACGTCAGGATGTATTGTAGGTGGGGTGCCGACCCCTATATCAGGCGTGTTTCCTAGTGTGCACATGTTGTTGTGCTCATTAAGTAGTTGTAGGAATCAATGTAAGTATGGGGTGTTGATCTATGTGCCTGCACTACACTGTAACGAATATATTGTTGAACTACCCCCGAGGTGACGTTGTCGTCTTTATAGGTGTAGATTGTTAACCCTTGTATTCATCATGCTGCCCCCATAGTAGGCTTTCTAGTCATTATAGATATGAGGTATTGACCTTTGCGCCTGTCGCTCCTCATGATACTGTCTTCTTCATGAGCATAGGGTGTCGACCCTTGTGCTCATTGCACCTTGTAGTGTGTGTTCGTCATATTGCCTCCAAAGTAGGCGTTGTCATCGTTATGGACCTGGGTTGTCAACCATTGAGTCCGTCTCACCCTATAGTGTTGGCTGTCTTGCCTCTGTAGTAGGCGTTATCTTGATGATAGGTGTAGGGTATATACCCTTGCATCCATCCAGCTTTATAGTGTTCATTCATCAAATTGCCTTCGTAGTAGACGTACTTGGTCATTATAGACATTGGGGATTGATCCTTGTGTCTATTGCACATCAAAGCATATGTTCCTGATGTTGCCCCCTAGGTGGGTCTTGCCGTCATCATGGACATAGGGTGTTTGTCCTTATGTCAGTCTCATCTTGTATAGTACTTCCTTAAGTTACCTTTATATCAGTTACTGTCCCTGTCATGGACATAGGGTGTCGACCCTTGTGTCCGTCCTGCTTTGCAGTGCTTGTCCATTATGTTACCCCCTGGAGTTGGCATCATTATATGAATATATGGTGTAAACCCTTACTTCTATCGCACTTTTTACTGCGCGTCCGCTGCCACCTTGTAGGCTATTCATTCTATTTGCTTGTTGAGACGTTAGTCGTTGGTTTGGACATGTGATAGTGTTTACCCTCTTCATATTACTATTGTCATGACGCGTAACTCTTCTTCTTTTAAAGAACCCGTTGTTATGCTTCTTGATCGTTACTTGACATCGGATTTGACGAGAATTGGGAATGTTCTCAAGCATGTGTCGTACTCAGGGTTATTAACCCTCTGTTCTCCCGGTAGATCGGTCTAGGGATTGGTGGAAGAGCCTTCACCTCTTTGTCAGGGACTATCAAGTTACCTAGTCGATTGAAGTTTGTGGTATTAAGGATGGTTCTCTTTATAGGCTTGTTTGCTGATGTGAAGCCACGGTCACAAGTATATCGCTCCTCTCAAGGTGTTGCCGGGAGAGATAGGGAGGTAGCTCCTCCTTCTGTTGCTCGGAGAGCATCTAAGTCTTCCAAGGTGTCTACGGCTGCGGGTATGTATGTATACCTTATTGTTATGAAAGTTGCCTACTTCATGGCGTAGTTTTTCTCACATGTCTGCTTTGCTTTTTTCATGGCACATCGACACTGCTGACAAGGTCACTGGCCTTTTGTTTGCCAAAAAGCCTTTCACTGTGGCTGGAGGTTCTCAAAGTTCCTCTAATCGAAAGAGAAAAGTGACCGATCTTGATGATTCGGTGCCAACTCTACACCGTGACAAAGGGATGTTGATCCTGTATCTGGTAATGCTGCCCTTGCAGGTGCTGGTGCTGTCACTTTAGCCACTGATGCTGACGCTGCAGCCACTGACGCTGCTACCACTGATGCTAACCGGGGTAAGCCTCATGCTCTTATACGAGAGATCGCTTCTTATGATGACGACATATTCAGCCTTTTCGGACTTGGTCCTAAGGCATACCTTGAAGTTAGGCATTCTTCTTACTTGTATGCTTATCTTGATGTTGTACAGTGCTTTCTTATTGGTACACAACGTGCATCTGGCACCACATACTATCCCGAGAGGTCTTGATGCGGCCTCTCGATGGTGACATTGTCTATTCCGCTTAGGTGCCTTTCGCTTCCCCTAGAAGCTACTCTTTTGGTCAATGATCCTCTTTGATGGCCCCGGAGATCGGTGTTTGCATAATGAATGCTATTGTTGCCCCCGGCGATCGTAGGGCGTTACCTGACTCTGCCTTGACCGGGTTTCAGCTTGCTAGCGGGGTGTTGTCTCGACATGCCCCTGTGAGTATACCTCTCTATTGTATTTTCCTTACAAGACTTTCACTGTCTAGCGTGTGCATTTCATTCTCAAGCTGTCGCCGACGCGATTAACCTGGGCTTCTTCATGGTGTAGCGCAATGGGGTTCCTTCTTGTGGAGGGATTATGACGAGCCATGCCCCTGATCCTTCCTAGTTGGAGGATCCATCTGTGTAGATTGTCCAGACGTCCTCCTTGTTTCCTTCCCTTCTTTTTGCTTTGGTGGGTTTTCTACTATTGTATTTGGTTGTGTGCCTGTAAATTCTGTTATGAAATCGGCTTAAGCCTGACCCTTGATGGCAGTTCTTGGAGCAAAATGTATTCTGAATTCACTCAGCTCTACTACCCATTTGACCATCCTTCCTGACACGTCCGGCCTTTGGAGTAGGTGTTTCAAAGGTTGATTTGTAAGTACCACTATCTCGTGTGTATGGAAATATGGCCTGAGCTTCCTTGCTGTGACTACTAAGGCGAAGAGATATTTCCCTATTGGTACGTAATTTGCCTCATATTCTGTGAGGGTCTTACTTACAAAATATATTGGCAATTAGACGTTGTTCTCCTCCCTTATTAGTGCTGAGCTGACTGCCGTCTCGCTTACTGAGATGTATAGGTATAACTTCTCACCCGGAACTGGATGTGCTAGGGGTGGCAGTGTTCTTATATGTTGTTTGAGTTGTAGGAACGCTTCTTCAAATCTAGGCGTTCACTCGAACCTCTTGTGCTCGCAATACCTTAAAGAAGGGTAGTGCCTTGTCTCCTATCTTTGAGAGGAAACAGTTTAAAGATGCCAGTCTCCCGTTGAGTTGTTGTACTTCCTTGGGCTTGGTGGGTGATTTCATTTCTTCGATTGCCAGTAGCTTTTCAGGATTTTCTTCTATTCATCTTTGGCTTACCATGAAGCCTAAGAACTTTTCCGATTGCACTCCAAACACACATTTCTGCGGGTTTAATCGTACTTGGTGGATGCACATCCTCTCAAACACCGTCCGCAGGTCGGCTTCGTGGCTTGCTTTTATTTTGGACTTGACGATCATGTCGTCTACATATGCCTCCATCGTTTTCCCTATCATATCTCCAAATAACTTGTTGACCATCCTCTGGTATGTTGCTCCCGCATTTGTTAATCCAAAAGCCATCACCTTGTAGTGGTAGACCTCACTGTCCGTAAAAAGCTGTGTGTGGTACATCTTTTAGGCACATCTTGATTTGATTGTACCCTGAGTATGCATCCATGAGGCTTATTACTTCATGTCCTGCTGTGGAGTCCACTAGCTGGTCTATCTGGGGAAGCGGGTCTTAGGTTCTAAGCCCTCGGTCAACGGATCGTCGATCTAAAGCTTATTCCTCACTGGTGAACTGACGGATTCAGTACTTTTGGGGCTAGTCGTTCTGATGCAAGTCCTTCTGCTCCTTTCCTTCTTCTCCACGCGACCCTGCAAGAGGGGCAGTATCAAGCACGGAGGGGGGGGGGGTGGTGCTTGATGAACCCTCTCTGATGCTTAAGTCAGAATACTTCTAGAGAGATAAAATGTAGAGAGAAGCCAGAGCTAAAAATGTGACAGTAATCAAGATGATCAAATGAATGGTGGAAGGGTTGTATTTATAGGCAACGGTGTCATTAAGGTGACTTAATGACATCGTTAACGTTTAAACACAATTAATTAGTCCTTAATCACATAATTAAAACCTTAAAGCATGGAAAGGTTGACGGAAATAATCTAATTGTGGGAGTCGGGAAACGGTGCCAGGGCCCTTGGGGGCGGAGAGAAAATTCGACCCCTAAGGGTAGGGGTTGGGTGTGACCACCCAACCCCTCCCTAGGGGAGATGGGTTGGCCAACCCGATCTCCCTTAGGGGAGATCGGGTGTGGCCACCCGATCTCACCTAGGTGAGTTCGACGCGTGGCCCGGACGAGTATTTTTGCCTCGTCCGGACCGTTGGTGTTTCGGCGGGGTGTTCGGGTCAAAGTTTCGATTTACAATCATTAACGGGGTGATAAAAATAAAACGATTCGGAAGTCAACGGGTTGAAATTGGGCGTATATCCATCACATGCCCCCGAGTCAACCAATGGCCTGACCCTTGATTGACTCTATTTTAGGATGGTATGACACGCGGAATTTGAAGCCGGAATTTTACCTTTTGTCGGAATCCTTACTTACCCATGGGTGTGTGTCTCTGACTCTGCCTCCTGTCTTATAAGATAGAGGAATTGCAAACGTCAGAATAGCACGGACACGTGTCCAAGCACGTGTCCGTCTGAGATGGAAATAATAAATCCAATACCGTCACGAGCTTATACTTGGAAAATATACGCATGTGTGGGGATGCAACATGAATATGGTTAAGTGAGTCCATGCTTCAATTTCATGACGGGGTAAGCCTATGTGGGGGAAAATTTCGATTTTGGTCCAATTTTTTTTCTAAGTATAGGATACTAAAAAATATGCCTATAGGATGTTAACTAGGATAGTAATACTCCTAACCTTAGTTAAAAAATGAGAAGATAGTAGCTTTCTATCTAAGCCCTTGGATCTCCTTTTAATTGATGGATGATTGAGATTATGTCATCTAAAAAACCTTACACCCTTCTCATTATAAGGAGGAGTTAAGAAAATTACCTCATTTGAAAAAAGTTGTCATCTTTTCCTCATTTTCCCACACTTGGAGGGAAAGGGAGAAAATTTTGCACACCAAGAGAGGGGGGCCGGCTGAAATCCGGCAAGGGCCAGAATTCCAGCCAGCGGACGGGACAGCGGCGCGGGGAGGCTCGGCAAGAGACGGCGGCGTAACCCCGGGCGGACGGCGGCCAGCGACGGCGCGGAGGCGAGGTGAGCCAGCAGACCAGGGCGACGACGGCGCTGGGCTGAGGCGTGGCTGGCGATCGACGGGACACGGCGGAGGCAAGGTCTGACGCGGGCGACTCCGACCAGCTAGTACCGGGACGTGGAGGAGGTGGGGCGACTGAGCTCAGCTCCGGCGACGGCGGCGTCTAGTCCGGCGAGGTCCAGCGAAGGCGAGGGCAGCTCCGGCGTGGTGGAGGACAGTTTTCGGCGAGGGGCTGATTTCCGGCAACACCAAAATTCGAATTCCGGACCCGTTTATCGAATCGGGTCGGGTTTTACGAAGGTCCAATCCCTTTCCTTTCGTTTACCATATGAAATGTCGATACTTGGATCGCCGGTTTTTTATTGCCCATGTTTGATTGCCGATGTTTGATTGCCGATGTTTGATTTGTCGATTTTTGCTTGAATACGTGATTGCCGTAGGTAGTCGTTGATTTGGGAAGTATTTTTGGCCGTTTGAATCTTTCCTGCTTGAATTTGACGTTGTGATGTCATTTGCATGTTGATTTCCGTTGAGGGGCATTGATGGGTTTTGATACAGCCGTTATGCCCATTAACGGCGACTAAACGGCGAAGTAGGCCCACTGGGCCCCAAACGAGGCTTAGAAGACCAATACGAGGGGTCCCGACAAGGTCGGTCCCGATGTATGAGCTGAACGCTCCCGATGTTAGGCCTTTAAGTAGGCCCCGACGATATGCCTTTCAGTAGGCCCCGATGATATGCCTTTAAGTAGGCCCCGACGATATGCCTTTGAGTAGGCCCCTACGATATGCCTTTGAGTAGGCCCCGATATTAAATCCCTGAGAATGCTGGCCCTGTCCCGACGACGAGGGGCCCCGAGCGGTGACCAAAGGAGATAACTCTGGAGTCCCCGACTTCAGTCGAGACTTGCCACCAGAGCACGAGGCCGAGAAATACGCCCACTATCAACATAGTGGGGAAGTGGCCGGAAAAGACGGAACGTGGGTTACTGGCCGAGATAAACGGAACGTGGCAGTTATCCCAACAGGTAACTGAGGTAACCCCTCCCCTATATAAAGGAAGGAGTTACCTCAGGATTGATACGTTCACATACTTACATACTGATACTTGCTTGCCTGCATCGAGATACTCATTTAAGTATAGGAGAGGGATTCTGGGTCACCGCCCGGTCTATCCCCTTCTTGCAGGATTACTTGGAGCGAAGGAGTTCGGACTTCCGTCAAGAACGTACCGGAGTTCCAACCGTGATCCAACATTGGCGCCGTCTGTGGGAACGAAGCAAAAAGCAAAAATGACTTCTACCCGTTCGATGGCTGGCAAGCAAAAGAAGAGACAAGGACAATCTGGCGGTTCCCGCCACCCTGCTGGAACTCTGAATTCAGGGCCTCCGGAGCGCACTGTTGATCGGAATGATCCTCCCCCTGCTGTTTCCTAAACAAGGGGGCATCATGATGATCGCGAGATTCCATTCGAAACTCATCGGAGAGCCGGGAAGAGATCCCAAGGAGGGACCAGGATGCACCTGCAAAGCCGGACTTGGCAAAGGCTGTGATGGATGCCATGCCAGTATTTTTGGAAGCTATGGAGGCTCTCTTGGACCGGAGGGAGGCCGCCAAGAAGAAGGAGGAGGAGTTGCCTCCGCCTCCGCCGATGGAGAATCGGGACGGGCAGGAGGCCCAACCCGAGCAACAGGACAAGAGCAAGGAGCCTGCTCTATCGGAGCAGTTCGTGTTCGATGGGCCTGGACCGGTGCAGCATAGGACCATTCCTTTCAATGGCCCTATCACCCCCGATCAAGTGGTGAAGATCGTGAACATTTGCATGGGGGACCAGAAGAAGATGATGTCGGAGCTGAGGGATCGATCCACTCATCCCTTCGTCCCCCGATTGGTGAACACCACTGCCCCACCGGGACTGGGGATCCCGACAATTAAGGAGTATGATGGCGAGGGAGATCCTGTTCGTCATGTCCAGAAGCATGTCATGGCTTGTCTAGGAAGAGCCCCGAATGATGATATAGTGTGCGTTTTGTTCCCAGGCACACTCGGTGAGAGGGCCCTGACGTGGTTCTTCAGCCTTCCCCCAGGATGCATCTCTAGCTGGACCCAGATGCATTATCGCTTCATCCAGCAGTACCAGGGCCGTCGGCGCCTCCTGAAAAGCGCGAGGTCCCTGGCTGAGGTGGTACAGAGGCCCGACGAATCTCTAGCGCATTACTACTAAAGGTACACTGCCAGCGTGGCCGAGATTGATGAGGAAATGTCGGAGGGAGAGACCATCCGCACCTTCATTCGGAACCTGACAGCACCATATGGTTCCGAACTGATGCACAACGTGGCTGAGAAGGCTGTGTGGAACATGGAGGCGCTGCAGAAGAGAGTGAAGCAGCAAATCGACGTCCAGGAGTCGAAGATAGCTGTCGGAGACCTTGACCCTCCGAAATCAAACAAAGCGAAGCAGTCGTTCAAACCTTCGGACGATCGCAGGAGGAAAGATAAACCCGAGAGCAGTCGGGGTCGAGGCCGTCCCGATCGGAGGGAAGACAAGAGTTCCTCGAAGCCGGACAAGCGGGAGGACCACTACACCCCTCTCATTTGTTCCATGGATGCTGTATTGGCGGTGATGGACCGACAGGGTATCGCCAGGTATCCCCCGAAAAAAGATGGAGAGTCCATGGGAGCCCGCACTGATCGTTATTTTCGCTTTCATCGTGCCAACGGTCACGACACTAAACATTGTCGGGAGTTGAAGAAAGAGATTGAGAAGTTGATCCAGAAGGGGAAGCTCAAGGAATTTGTGGCTGGACAACGGGGCCGATCCCCTTCCCGGTCCCGATCGCGGTCCCGTTCCCGATCCCGTGGTCGATCCCCGAAGAAGGATAAGCCCGAGTCTTCCAATGCCCGCAAGGAGAAGCAGGGAACTATTAATGTGATTCACGGAGGACTTGCTGCAGGAGGAGATACTACGGCAGCTCGGGAGGTCTATGCTTTTCGGATTCCCATTGGTGTGGTGCTGGGCAAGAGGGCCCGAAATTGGACTCCGAAAGAAGAAATGGTGATTCCCTTCTCAGCGGAGGACCTGATAGGTGTGGAGACCCCGCACGATGATGCCTTGGTTGTGACCTTGAACGTGGATGGGTACGAGATGAAGCGGATCCTGATCGATGGAGGGAGCTCCTCCGATATTTTGGTCATGGACGCACTGCAGGCCATGTGGAAAACCAAGAAGGACTTGAAGCCTGCGGACTTCCCGATGGTCGGATTTTCTGGCTCTACCTCTTACCCGGTCGGGGTGATTACCTTACCGGTCGAGTTCGGAAGTGATTGGAAGTCGGAGAAGAGGAACATAGAGTTCGTGGTGGTCGAGTCCGCGGGGACCTACAACGCCATTATCGGGAGGACTACCATCAACCCGCTGGGGGCAATTGCCTCAACTGTCCATCAGAAACTGAAGTTCCCGACTGACCACGGAATCGGGGAGGTCCAGGGCGATTAGATAGCTTCCAGGAGGTGCTATGTCAATGCCACCCGAAGGAGGAATCGGGAGGCTATGACTGTTTTCCAGACTGACGCTGATCCTCGAGAGGAGTTCGGGCGTCCCGCCCCGATGGAAGATTTGAAGGAGGTCGAGATTGATGGACCTCAGAGGAAGGTGAAAATCGGGTCCGCTCTGACAGAGGAGACGTCCCGAGAATTGATTGATCTGTTGAAGGAGTTCAAGGAGCTGTTCGCCTGGTCCCCGAGTGACATGCCAGGAATCAGCCCCGATGTGATTACTCACGAGCTGAAGATTGATCCCGCGATCAAGCCGATTACACAGAGAAGGCGCCTGATGGGTGCCGACAAGAAGATTGCGATCCAGCAAGAGGTGGGCAGGTTGCTCGATGCTGGATTCATTAAGGAGCTCCGATTCCAGACCTGGGTCGCCAACCCAGTCCTGGTGAAGAAGAGCCATGGCAAATGGCGGATGTGTGTTGATTTCCGCGACCTGAACAAGGCATGCCCGAAGGATTTCTATCCGCTCCCAAGGATCGACCAGCTAGTAGATGCCACATCGGGACATGAGTTGCTGAGCTTTATGGATGCCTACTCTGGCTACAATCAGATCAAGATGTCCAAGGAGGATGCCCCACATACCGCCTTATATGCTGATAGTGACATCTATCATTATGATGTTATGCCCTTTGGACTGATCAATGCAGGTGCAACTTACCAGAGGATGGTGAATAAGCTGTTCGGGGATATGCTGGGGAAAACAATGGAGGCCTATGTGGACGACATGCTGGTGAAGTCCCGACAGGCCGAGGATCATGTTCACAACTTGGCCACGGCGGTTGAGCGGATGAGGCTTCATCAAGTTCGCTTAAAACCGACCAAGTGTGCCTTCGGAGTGCACTCAGGGAAGTTCCTGGGCTTTATGGTGAGCCAGAGGGGAATCGAGGTGAACCCTGAGAAACTGAGGGCAATCGAGGAGATGAAGTCCCCGATGAACCATCGGGAGGTGTAGGTGCTGAATGGCCGATTGGCAAGTGATCGGTCCATGCCGTTATTTGAAGTACTGAGGGCCAACAAGAAGTTTGAATGGACTGCCAAGTGCGAAGAGGCGTTCCAGGCACTCAAGCAGCACCTTCGCACCCTCCCGCCATTGGCGAAGCCCATCCCAGGCGAGCCACTCTATCTGTATTTGGCTGTTTCTGAATTTGCTGTTAGCTCTGTCTTAGTGAAAATTGTAGAGGGTAGCCAAGTCCCCGTCTATTATGTAAGCAAGGCACTCGCCAAGTCTGAAATGAATTATCCCGCCGTTGAGAAGTATCTTTATGCGTTGATTGTTACTGCTCGGAAGCTGAGGCCTTACTTCCATGCGCATGAAATTACTGTCTTGACGAATCAGCCCTTGAAACATTTTTTGAACCGACCTGATGCGTCGGGGAGATTAGTAAAATGGGCAGTCGAGCTTAGTGAGTTCCGCATTCACTTTGCTCCGAGAACGACTATTAAGGGCCAGGCATTGGCGGATTTCATAGCAGAATCTACAACCCCGATCTAGAAGAAGCGGGCCCTATAGAGGGGGCAACCATGGAAGTCCCGATAACAGAGCAGTCAGAACAGCCCGACGCCGAAAATACTTGGGAGATGTATACCGATGGCTCCTCAAATTCAGAAGGATCGAGAGCAGGTTTCATACTGATACCGCCAGACGGAGGCGAGCCCCTTCGATATGCCTTGGCCTTGACATTTAGAGCCACCAACAATGAAGCTGAATATGAGGCTCTCATCACGGGCCTCAAGATTGCTAAAGGAACGGGAGTTGGTCACTTAAAGGTGAAGTGCGACGCTAGCCTGATCGTGAACCAAGTCCAGGGGCGATACGAAGCAAAGAGCCCGATGATGAAGAAATACCTTCGGGAGGTGCAAACCCTGAAGGAGGGTTTCAAGAGCTTCGATATTGAGGCGATCCCGAGGGAGGATAATGTGGAAGCAGATGCCTTAAGCAAGTTCGCCTTGGGGGCACCCACTGATGAAAATCGGAAGGTGCATTTCTTGGAGAAGGTGATCCTGTCAACCACCGATCAGTCAGAAGTATGTGCCATTGAGATCGGATCGGAGGAGCCCACCTGGATGACCCCGATAGCCGCGTATCTGGCTACGGGGGCAGTCCCCGACGATGAAGTAGCAGCCGGCAAAATACGCCGAATCGCGCCCAATTATGTGATGGTGGACAATCAGCTGTACAAAAAGGGGTATTTAACTCCTTATTTAAAATGCGTGGCTGAGCCTAACACAGGTCGGATCCTTAGAGAGGTGCAGGAAGGATATTTGGCTTGACATGAAGGGGCCCGATCCATCGTGAGGAAAGTGTTGAACCTGCGCTATTACTGGCCCTCGATGAACAAGGAGGCAACGATGCTAGTCCGATCATGTGACGCCTGCCAGAAATACGCCCCGAATATCGTGGCCCCAGCTGCCGATCTGACGTCCATCAAGAGTGCTTGGCCCTTCGCGCAATGGGGAATCGACTTGGTGGGACCCCTTCCAGTTGCAAAAGGTCAGTGCCGATATTTAATTGTGGCTATTGATTATTTCTCGAAATGGATAGAAGCTAAGGCATTGGCCAAGACAACGGGGAACCATATCCTCAAATTCCTCCAGACCCATATCATATCCCGATACGGGATCCCCAAGGTGGTGATCAGCGATAATGGCCCTCCGTTTAACGGGGCCCAGTGGAAGGAGTACTTGGAGGAACTGAAAATTGAGTATCGAACAGCTTCTGTTCGTCATGCTCAAACCAATGGACAGGTGGAATCAGCCAACAAGATCGTGATGGATGGCCTGAAGAAGACGGTCCATGCATTGAAGGGAAAATGGCTGGATGAGGTGGAAAATGTGCTTTGGGCTGTTAGAACGACACCCAAACGATCGACTGGGGAGACTCCGTTTGGCCTTGTTTATGGCACGGAAGCAGTTGCTCCCGTCAAAATAGCTGTGGCATCCCATCGGACGAGGTATTACGAACCTCTCTCGAATAATGAAATGAGGCATCTGGACTTGGACTTGGTCGAAGAGAAGAGGCGGAGTGCCGAGGAGGTCCAGGCTCGGATGCGCTTAGCAACAGCCCGATATTATAATCGACGAGTCAAGTCTCGACAATTCTTTGTCGGGGAACTGGTCTGGCGTGAACGAATTTACCCTTTTGGATCGGATCAACAAGATGTCACCAAAGTGGGAAGGACCTTATAAGGTCGTGGGGATGCCAGCTCGGAATGCGTATAAGTTGGAAGACCTCGATGGCAATGTGTTGAAGCATTCTTTTAGTGGCGAACACTTGAAGAAATGTCATGTTTGATATTAAGTCGCCTTCATTGGTGCAAGTTGTTTGTTAAGTCGCCTTCAGTGGTGCACGTTATTTATTAAGTCTCCTTCGGTGGTGCAAGTTGTTTATTAAGTCGCCTTCAGTGGTGTAAGTTGTTTATCGTGTTGAGCCATCAATGAATAAAGAGGTTGCTTCCGACCAGACCATGGTAAGACTTGTCATTCTAAGCATGCTTAAATCTCCTTATGTGGTGTGGATAAGTTTCCTTAAGGGGTACGATTAAATCACCTTAAGTGGTGTGGTTTCACCTTAAGGGGCACGATTAAATCGCCTTAAGTGGTGTGGATAAGTTGCCTTTAGGGGCACGATTAAATCGCCTTAAGTGGTGTGGATAAGTTGCCTTAAGGGGCACGATTAAATCACCTTAAGTGGTGTGGTTTTGCCTTAAGTGGCACGATTAAATCGCCTTAAGTGGTGTGGATAAGTTGCCTTAAGGGGCACGATTAAATCGCCTTAAGTGGCGTGGGTAAAATGTCTTAAGTGACGCGTCGAAATTACTCTAAGTGATATGATCGAATTGCCTTAAGTGGCGTAGTTAATTCACCTTAAGTGGTGCAGTGATGATCGGAACCAAAAAAGATTGATATTATAAAGTTCTAGGAGGTTCACGACAAAGAAGGAAATTACAAGGATTCGAAAATAAAGCAATTAAGCTTGATCCTTGGCAGCGTCGAGGGGAGCAGGGTCCACGAGATCTGTGGCAGAAGGCTCCGTGGTCGGAGGATCGGACCCTGGAAGATTTGCCGCGGGAGGATCGGACTCTGGGAAATCAGCCGGTGAAGGATCGATCATCGGGGGCTCAGTTGTTGGGAGATCTGCACTTGGAGGCTCCACCACGCCTTCAGCACCCGCAGTCCCCTCAGGGGTGTTGGCCCCGTCGCTCTCCTCGGAAAGGTTGAAATGCCTCTCCACGAAGGGGGCGAGAGTCTGAGACTTGGTGAAGTCGATGGCACCACCATACTCCAGATGGAGCTCTTCGGCAGCATTAAGCAGGTGGTCTCCACCTCCGCCGTACAGAACTTCACCGCATCCACTTGGAAAGCTTCGGAGTCCCGATAATCTTCCTGTCCCTTGGCCTCAGCCTCGGCCAGCTTGGTGGGAAACTCAGCAAGTTCCCGCTCCATCTGTCGGGACCGATTGGCGAGAAGGACTTTCTCAGCCTCCAGCCCCACCTTGGCATCCTCGAGGGCCTTCTTCTCAGCTTCCAGCCTCGTCTTGGCGTCCTCGAGGGCCTTCTTCTCGAGGACAAGCCTGTCCCGATCCTCCGCGCACCCCTGCTGCTCTTTCTGGAGCCTCTGTCGCTCCTGCTTCAACAGCCGCTCGAAGTCGTGGACCTGCCTCAGGAGGTCCCGAGTCTTCTGGTTAAGGAGGGCCTTCTCCTTTACCAACTTCCCCTTCGACGACTCGGAGGCAGCCAAATCCTCCTTGAGCTTGGCCAAGACCACGGGGGCCGCCTTGGCACGCTCCTGCTCCAGGGCCTCCTCCAAGGCTAGGACATACCCGAAACAGCGGTGTTGGTCCGCTATTTCCTGTGAAGAAGAAGAGGTCAGTACACGAAAATATTCTGCCTTATATATACTAAGTGTAAAGACAGGAAACCTTACCTCCACGCGACGAACGGCCATGGCGCGAATATCCGCGTGGATGTCCTCTCGAGCCAGGGAGAGCGGAAGCTTCATAGATGGTGGAACTGAGCCTGCCAGCAGGTGCAGACACAGTTCTGAGGCACATCATCCCGACGCAGCAGGACCCCCCGCAACGACTCGATCGGAGTCCAAGGAGCCGCCGCCTGGTCGGGGGAATAAAGCTGGTATGAGCTCCCGTCTAAGGGGAGAAGGGGAACGACGCCCTGAGTATCGGAGGTGCGGACCTCCGAGCCACCGTGAGAACCCGTCCCTTCAGGAGTCAGGCTCAGGACCGGCGAGTGCTGCTGTGCTGGAGAAGATGGAGGCAGCCCTTCGGGGGTCGGCTCCAGCGGGGTCTGCCTCGCCCCCCGACGACGAACCAGGGGCTGACCCTCGCTCGCCTCCTCAGAAGAGTGAGAAACAGCCAAGTCCACCACCCGACGGAACTGACCGTCCGTAGGGGCGTCTTCAATCCCCGATCCTCCGGGGGCAAGAAGAGGAAGGAGGGGCTCTCCGACCTGGGCGTCGGAGGGTGGCACCTCCGCCGAAGCTCCAGCTCCCGACTAACCTGCAGCTGGAGGACGAGAAGCTTCAGAAATAAAGTCAGGAAGTTGATCAGGATCCTTGCACCAAATGACGCGACGGGAGAGGTACTAGTCCTTCCCGTAATAATTGTAGTAACCCGCTTTGAGGACGAGGGGAATCTCTCCTTGCAAGATGCGTTTGATCCTGGCTCCCTTATCGGAGGGGATTAACTCCTTAGGAATACGCCTCCTGTATAATCAAATTGCTTAGCGGAGCTGTTTACCTTCCTCGGGAGTCTTGGAGGAGGAGATCTGCTTCAGAATATTTTTCGTAGAGTCAAAATCCTCTGATACTGATATCGGGAGGACCGGAACTGAAAGACACGACGAACTATAAGTCCCTCATGTCTTGGGGGCAAATGATGGGTTTTGATATAGCCGTTAGGCCCATTAACGGCGACTAAACGACGACTAAACGGCGAAGTAGGCCCACTGGGCCCCAAACGAGGCTTAGAAGACAAATACGAGGGGTCCCGACAAGGTCGGTCCCGATGTATGAGCTGAACGCTCCCGATGTTAGGCCTTTAAGTAGGCCCCGACGATATGCCTTTGAGTAGGCCCCAATGATATGCCTTTAAGTAGGCCCCGACGATATGCCTTTGAGTAGGCCCCAACTATATGCCTTTGAGGAGGCCCCGATATTAAATCCCTGAGAATGCTAGCCCTGTCTCGACGACGAGGGGCCCCGAGCGGTGACCAAAAGAGATAACTCTGGAGTCCCCGACTTCAGTCGGGACTTGCCACCAGAGCACGAGGCTGAGAAATACGCCCACTATCAACATAGCGGGGAAGTGGCCGGAAAAGACGGAACGTGGGTTACTGAACGAGATAAACGGAACGTGGTAGTTATCCCAACAGGTAACCGAGGTAACCCCTCCCCTATATAAAGGAAGGAGTTACCTCAGGATTGATACGTTCACATACTTACATATTGATACTTGCTTGCCTGCATCGAGATACTCATTTAAGCATCGGAGAGGGATTCTGGGTCACCGCCCGGTCTATCCCATTCTTGCAGGATTACTTGGAGCGAAGGAGTTCGGACTTCCGTCAAGAACGTACCGGAGTTCCAACCGTGATCCAACAGGCATAATCGTAATTTTGCTCGCAAATCGGTTTTTGATCCGAGTAAAATTGCCCAATTTCGTCGTCGTAGTGTCCTTAGCGTGTATTCGTTACTTTCGTTGGGTGCCTTTGAGTTTTTGGTTGTTGCTTGCCGGGTGCCGGGGTATGCCCGGATTTTTCGGAGATCTTCTTATCTTAACACCTGTCATGCTATGACAGGTATTGTACTCGTGGTGGTGCCCCCGTACACAAACTTGGCAGAGGCGCTACATCCTTCGAAGGATGAGTAAGTTTTTCTTTTCCCTCTGTTCGTCGCGTTATTTTCTTTCCTGGCATTAGTTCGGAGTCGGATACTGAGTTAGGGTATTGGTCGGAGCCTGATTCGAGCTTGGAATTTCTCACTGCCTTTGATTTAGGTCTCGCTACCTTGTCGGAGAACCATTTGACTAGGTTCGACTATAATGAGCATGTAACCTTAGGTGACATTTGTCCTTTAGACGAGCCTTTGTACCCCTTCCTCCCATCTTTGGGAAACACTCGCAGGACAGTGACAGAGCCTCCTAGGGGGAAGGTTGTCGTCTATCCTTCCCAGATTCGGCTTGGGTTACGCCTTCCCTATTGTGATGAGCTCGTAGAGCTGAGTAGATTCTTTAGGATCTCCCCGGTGAACCTTGCCCCCAGCGCTATTCGCGTCTGGGTGGGTTTCCGGGTGCTATGTCAGTGGTACTCCTGGAAGTACTCCTTGGTCTTGTTCCGGTGCTTCTTCCGATTTCAGTATCAGAAGAAGGTAGGCTTCGCGAGTTTCGTGACTCGCTATCCTTCCCTCAAAGATTCCCGATTTGCTGATTTCGGGTTGAGCGGGGTTGAGTGGAATGCTTCTCTTCGTTTCGTGGCTCGGAGCGATAATTCGGCGAGCCATTGGGCCAAACACTACTTCTTTATCACGGATCTATACGTTACCTGGTCGGTTCTGAATGAGGACCGATCGGACGGCTGGCCTGCCTTTGGGGAGTTCTCTTACGTGGACTTGGAGACCATGAAGACTATCTACGAGAGCCACAAGACCCAGTCCTACTGCCCTGTGTCCTTGGTGACCGAGACAGGCCTCTATGAGGCAGGGATTAGTTTGACTCCTCTCTCCGGGGATTCGGTATGTTACTTAGTCTTCTCATCTATATTTATTTTCTGTTTTTCCCTTGTAGGTTGGTTTCACGGGAAAACGTATAACGTGCAGGCAGCGCCAGTTGACTTGAGCAAGAGGAGGGCTCCCTCCAGCTCTACTCCGAAGAAGTCCCCTATGCCTGGGAAGACCGCTGGGCCCTCTGGTATACTTCTTTCTTTCTCATCTTATGGTATACTTGTGTTTTTTCTCATGTTGTTTTCCTTGTGTTGTTAGGGCACTCTCCCTTGGTGACCGAGAGAGTCGTCTCTGTGGGCAAGGGCTCTGGACCTTCAAAGTCCAAGTCACGGAGGTCCGAATCTGAGGCCGGGGCCTCGGCTGTCAAGAAGAAGAAGGCTGCAGATCCTCCTCCCCCTGGTGTTCGTCCCCCGACCCTGTCTCGCGACAAAGAGATAGTGGTCGAAGAGGCGCCTTCCCGGGCTGATAAAGGGAAGTGGTCTGCTGGCGATGGTGGGGTGGTCACTGATTCTCCATCTCCTGCCCCCCAGCCGAGGGCACAGTCTTCAGGTTCGTTTATTCTTTATGTCAGTGATGCTTCTATGCTTGTATTTTTCTTTACTTTGCTTTCTTTGCATAGGTGGGCCTCCGGCTTTGAGTCGGAAGGACTTTGCGCGCCTCACTGACGAGGATATTGTGGGAGCTGAGTGGAGTCCCTTTACTGGATTGAAGGAGTTCCACTTTGACAGCGGTTCCTCCTTGCACACCTCGGAGGTTGGCATTCGGGTACTTCGCGGTGCCATCGCTCCCGGTGATCGTGCTCCTCAGCCCAAGTCCCCTAAGGAGACCCGGCGCTTCATCCAGGGGGTGTTATCCCGCTATGTCCCTGTGAGTGGTGTTTCTCTTCCTTTTCTATTTTCATGTGATTGCTTGCTAAGTCATTTACCCCTTGTTGATTTTTCAGGGTATGTCGACATGGTGAATATGTCGTCTCTTGCGCTTGAGCTGTCAGATGAGAAGAAGGCCCTTGAGAATAACCAGGTATCCTTGAAGGCGGAGCTTGCCACTGCCGCTGAGAAGGCTCGCCTGTCTGACTTGCAGATGCAGGAGCTTAGGGACCAGGTAGCTCTACTTGAGACTACCGTGGGTGGTTTGCGCCGTGAGGCTGATGTTGCATCGTCACTCCATGTTGAGGAGTTGACGAAGCTTGAGGCGAGGTGCCGGGCGGAGGAGAGAGGTGTTGCAGTAGCTGAGTACAAAGCTTCCCCTGCCTTTGCTGCTGATTACAGCGTTCGGTTGAACAAGGAGATGAACCAGTTCGGGGAGTACCTTGTCGATCACATCTTCCGTATTGATCCCCAGTTTCCCGTCAATGATCTGGATGACTTTGGGACATATGCTGCTGGCTATATGGCCGTTCTTAGGGGTCAAGCTGCCGTTGCTGATGAGCCTGCCCCTGCACAGGTGGATGCTATACCCGTGGATGTTGATAGTTCAGGCTCTTCCTTATCTTCTTCGAGCTCTGTTAGTGGTTCTTCCTCAGAGGGTCAGGACCGTGAGGACTCTCCAGCAGGTTCTGGTTGATATCTCTTTATCCTTGTACATATGACTTTACCTTTCCTCCCCTTTAATGGGTTGAGTGTTTCTCCCCTTGATGGGTCGAGTTCATTTAGGGATTGCTATACTTGGGATGTTTTCTTGCTTTCCTTCTTTGCATGGTTATGTTGGCAGTGTGTGGAACACTTGCCTTTGGTTGTGGTATGCATGGTAGGGTGAGTTGTTACTTTTGATGGTTGTTTCATATGCTTCTGTATATATTCCTTTGATCATGGACTCTTCCTTTCCTTGTGCTTCCTATACTTAACATTTCTTTTGTGTTTTCCATTATCATTATACCTGTTATCTCATCAAGAGTAAACATTAAGTACTTATCATATCTCTTTGCCTTGTAAAGGATTGTTCCATGGTGTTCTTCTTTGTATAGTGTAATGATCCCTTCAGATACCCTCATAGGGGTGTAGTGAATATTTCACGAGATAGGCTCTCGGAGGGCACTGGAGTTGGACCAAAGATACGCTCTTGGTGGGCGTCGAAATATTTTCACGAGATAGGCTCTCGGAGGGCACTTAACGTTTCACAGGATAGGTTCCCGGAGGGCACGAGTTAGACCAAAGATACGCTCCTGGTGGGCGTCGAAAACTGTTCACGAGACTGGCTCTCGGAGGGCACTTAACGTTTCACAGGATAGGCTCCCGGAGGGCACAAGTTAGACCAAAGATACGCTCTTGGTGGGCGTCGAATCTGGTAGTTTGAAATCAACCTCAAGATACGCTCTTGGGGGCGTCGAATCTGGTAGTTTGAAATCTACCTCAAGATACGCTCTTGGGGGCGTCGAATCTGGTAGTTTGAAATCTAGATACGCTCTTGGGGGCGTCGAATCTGGTAGTTTGAAATCTACCTCAAGATACGCTCTTGGGGGCATCGAAGGTCGTAGTTTTTAGAAACCACTCTCAAGATACGCTCTTGGGGGCGTCGAAGTTCGTAGTTTTTGGAAACCACTCTCAAGATACGCTCTTGGGGGCATTGAAGGTCGTAGTATGAAAACTACACTCAAGATACGCTCTTGGGGGCGTTGAGGGTATTGTTGACTTGGAAGTCAATCTGTGTAAGGATAACATAATGATTATTTCACCATCTTCTTTGAAAGACACTTTTGAATGACTTTTACTTCATTAGGAGCATTCATGCTTTATGTACATCTGGGGTGCCTTGGATGGATCAAGACACCCTTTAGAGGAATTCAAAGATAGTTGCAGAGTCGGAGTGACTTCTTGAGTTCTCCTTCTCAAAAGCTGTTTTTGAAAGACTTAAAATGCTTAAACATGCAAAGTGCTGAATATTAAACTAAGGATATGGGGTGGTGAGTGTGTCTGTTGCCATGTATTCCTTTAGGCCCCCTTTGTGAATCATCTCTTCCACCTCTATCTTCAAGACCATGCAATTGTTGGTTTGATGCCCCCAGGTCCCATGGTACTCACACCAACCCTGTGCATCTTTCCCCAGGAAGGCCTTGCCCTCCTCCTTGCATTTTGGTAGCTCTTTTTTGAGGTACTCTTCAAAAATTTCTTCTATCTTTGCCGTGAGGGGTGTGAATTTGAAGTCTTCAACTCCTTCAAGTATGTTGTTCTCTTTTTCTTCTTCAAGGACCTCTTCACATTGCCCTATCTCTTTTGCGAATACCCTGTCCAGTCTCTCTTTAAGCTCCCTCATTGTGCTTGTCATGACCACCTCATAGAGCCCTCCATATGCTTCAATTGAGGTTGTATGCATGTTTCTAAGGAAGGCCCTTACGGCCTCACTTCTTGTGATGTCCATGCTTGCACCATAGCTGAAGAATCTCCCAAAGTAGCTTGACATGGACTCCTTTGGCATTTGCTTGATGTCGTCTATATATCGGAAACCCTTTTCAATGGAGTCCCTTGCTCTCTTTCCTTCTTCATTCTCTGGCTGCCAAGGTATGCTTGTTACCCTTACAGCCTTTCTTCTCTGCTTCTTCTTAGCTAGTCCTTGAAAGAACTGCTTACTCAGGCGGAGTGTAACTCCCTTTTTCATCTTTCCCTGCCTTAGCCTTTTCATCACCTTTTCTTTGTCTTGGATGGCCCCAGTCATGACCATAGCCACTGCGTCTGATTTGTGTGATCCACGTCTCATGGAGTTGACGTAGCACTGCCTTGCAGTGCGTTGATCACCCAAGACTTCCCCAATTCCGTTTTCGGTGATATACTTCAGCTTCTGATGCACGGTAGATGGCACAATTTCATATGGATTTATGGTTGTTCTTCCTAAGATCCCGTTGTAGGCTCCCAGGCTTTCAACCACCATGAAGTTGACGTTTACTCTTAGCTGTGTCCATCCCTGGCCCATGGTCACTGGCAGGGTTATCATTCCTAGGGGGTAACTTGTTGCCCCTGAGAAGCCAACCAGAGGGAAGTTGACTGGTTTGATATCCGCCTTTGTTTTTCCTATCTCTTCCAGGACCCTCAAGCTTAGGAGGTCTGCGGAGCTGCCTCCATCTACCAGTATCCTTTTTACATCGAAGTTATCGATGTCCATCGTGATGACTAAAGCATCATCGTGCGGGAAGACAATATGACTCTTGTCCTTCTCCGAAAACTCAATCTTCATCTCCTCTCCTTCTCGTGGTCTCTTTCTCCACTTTGGCACTGAGGTCAGCTTTGATGCATAAACCTCCCTTGCATTGGCTGTTGGGCCACCCGATGCCACTCCTCCATGTATCATGTTTATAGTCCCCCTCTTGTTAGGTGGGGGATTATAATCTACCTTGTCTTTGCCCTTATCCTTGTTTGATGGCCCTGGTTGTGTGCCATTGCTACCGTGATCAACAAACTGTTTCAGCTCCCCTCTTTGGATGATATTGTTGATACTTAGCTTCAAGCTAAAGCATTCGTTCGTATCATGCCCATACGCCTCATGGTTATCACACCATCTATCCTTGTGTGTCCCTACCATTGGGGCTCTCCATCTTCCGGGGGGCGACCATAATTTCTGATTTCTCATCTCTCTCAAGACCACTGCTGGGGTGGTGTTCAATGGTATGAACTTGATAACATTTATTTCTCTAGCCTTCAATGGCTCACCCATCTGATTTCTTTGCTGAGGCGGACGCCATTCTTGTTGCCTTATGGGTTGAGGTGCCTGAGGTGGCTTTCCCCTATTCTGCTTTGTATTGTCCTCCTTTGCTGCCTGAATCTTGGCTTTCTTACTCACTCTGTGCCTCTCTAGGTCTATGTGAGTTTTCACTCTCCCTACCAACTCCTCTAAGGTACTTGCAGGTTTTTTGGCCATCTTCTCTGCCAATGTGGACCCAAAGCGGCCAAGGTTCCTTATGAAGGCTCTTATTATTTCACCCTCGGTGATGTCGCCTTGTATGTCTGCTATGTTCTAGTTGAACCTTGTGTAGTAATCAGCCAAAGATACATCATTCTCTTGCTTCACATCATCTAGGGAGCCTGTCCCTTTGAGCAGCTTCCTTTCTCCTAAGTATCTCTGAAGAAACTTCGCCTTTAGCTGTGCCCATGAGTGGATGCTCTCAGTAGGTAAGCTGAAAAACCAATGTGACGCCACCTCTGACAGGGTGTTTGGAAATAAGAGTGCCTTGTAGCGGTCATCAGTTGTTCTCCCGAATAGGGAGGCTTCATGCTGCTGGATGTGCTCTAAAGGGTCTCCCTTGCCATTGTATTTTGCTATCTGT
This sequence comes from Clarkia xantiana subsp. parviflora, assembly GCA_036873135.1. NCBI lineage: Eukaryota > Viridiplantae > Streptophyta > Magnoliopsida > Myrtales > Onagraceae > Clarkia > Clarkia xantiana. The sequence continues at coordinate 20,491,698 of JAPTYO010000001.1, forward strand.
ATTGTATGCAAGGAGTCTAGCACTTTATTCATTTCCAATCCCTCGTGAAGGGGTGGTTTGTGTTGTCACTCAGGCAGTGCAATCCGTTCCTCTTGGACTCACTCATCTTCCTTGCTATCATAGCTTCTATCTTCTCCAGGGTTATCATCACCGGCGTTTGAGTATAGTCTCTCTGATATCCTCCATAATTGTAAACTGGGCTTACCGGGATCCCTTGTCCGTGCTGGTACGGACTATAAGCGTATCCTTGATATCCCTGTTGGGGTACTTGGTAGAATTCTTGCCTCCTTGGAGGTCTTGCCTGTCTATCTGCCCCCAGCGGGGTGTATGCCCTGGCTTCCTGCTGTGGTTGATATTGCCTTGGAGGCACATATTGTTGCCTTCCCTCTGGGGGTGGCCCTTGCTCTTCTCTCCTTTGTTCTTCTCGCTGCCCTGTTGGAGGGTGCGAGTAGTGTTCTTCTTTTGGGACTTGTTCTTCCTCATGAACTTCTTCTTCTTCATGCTGGTGTTGCCTTCCCTGCCTGTTCCTCAGAGTCTCTCTATAGGCTAGCAGCTCATTCAATGCGCTCATCAACCCCGCAGTCACTGTCTGTGCTCCTTGCAAGTATGCGGGCCTTGTGTTGGTTGTGTGGGCGCGATTGTCGTTCCTTTGAGCCGGCATTCCATATGGATACCCTTGAGGTTGTACCTCATAGTAGTACCCCTGTGGAGGTGCCGTGTATTGGGATGGCACTCCTTGTTGCCCCCCTGTCTCTGTGGCCTCCTAGCCAATGGAGTTGAAGCTGTAGAATACTCAGCCCCAGCTGGGCGTGAAGGTCCTCCTCCCTGATTGTTAGGCTGGGGTGCCTGTGTGGCTACCTGAGGCTCTGGGTGTGCAGGTTGTTTCTCTGGGTTAGGCTGCCTTGCTGGAGGTATAGGCTGTCTCTCTTGCCTATTGCCTCTAGGTGGGCGATTATCTCTAGACGCTAAGTTGTTCGTCATCGCTCTCGTGATTGCCAGGCTTTCTATTCGAAACCCACGGACGGCGCCAAGTGTTAGGTTCTAAGCCCTCGGTCAACGGATCGTCGATCTAAAGCTTATTCCTCACTGGTGAACTGGCAGATTCAGTATTCTTGGGGCTAGTCGTTCTGATGCAAGTCCTTCTGCTCCTTTCCTTCTTCTCCACGCGACCCTGCAGGGTGGGCAGTATCAAGCACGGAGGGGGGGGTGGTGCTTGATGAACCCTCTCCGATGCTTAAGTCAGAATACTTCTAGAGAGATAAAATGTAGAGAGAAGCCAGAGCTAAAAATGTGCCAGTAATCAAGATGATCAAATGAATGGTGGAAGGGTTGTATTTATAGGCAACGGTGTCATTAAGGTGACTTAATGACATCGTTAACCTTTAAACACAATTAATTAGTCCTTAATCACATAATTAAAACCTTAAAGCATGGAGAGGTTGACGGAAATAATCTAAGTGTGGGAGTCGGGAAATGGTGCCAGGGCCCTTGGGGGCGGAGAGAAAATCCGACCCTTAAGGGTAGGGGTTGGGTGTGGCCACCCAACCCCTCCCTAGGGGAGATGGGTTGGCCAACCCGAACTCTCCTAGGTGAGTTCGACGCGTGGCCCGGACGAGTATTTTTGCCTCGTCCGGACCGTTGGTGTTTCGGCGGGGTGTTCGGGTCAAAGTTTCGATTTACAATCATTAACGGGGTGATAAAAATAAAACGATTCGGAAGTCAACGGGTTCAAATTGGGCATATATCCATCAGTGGGTATGCATCTTTTGGGCATGCGTTGTTCAAATCGCGATAGTCAATGCACATTCACAACCTTCCATTGGTCTTTTGTACCAATGATGGGTTTGCTACCCATGTTTGGAATCTTATTTCTTGTATGAACTCGACCTCTAGCAGTTTTCCCACCTCCTCCCGGATTGCAATCTTCTTGGGTTCTCCTAGTGATCGTCTCTTTTGGGCTATTGGTCGGACTGATTCATTGATATTCAGCTTATGTGTGATTACTTCTTCACTTATTACTGGCATATCACTAGGCGACCATGCGAATAGCTCCTTGAATTCCTTGAGGAGTGTTATTAACCCTTCTTCATCCTTTTTAGAGAGTGTTGTTCCTAGCCGTATTTTCCGGTCTAGCTCTTCTATTAACACCTCTTTGATGTCCTTCGCCGAGGCTGGTCTCCCATACTCCTCCCTTGGATATGCGTTAATTAGGAGCACAGCTGGTGGCTGCTTGTTGGTCTCCTCCTTCCATATGTCAGTTAAGCATATTTGTGCGACCTGTTGGTCTCCTTTAACCTCCCCTACTCCTTTTCCTACTGGGAACTTTAGTACTTGAAATGCTGTTGATGGGATCATACCATATTTGTTCATTGAAGTACGTCCAACCATTCCATTGTAACCATGTAATTTTTCCATTATGACGAAACTAGCATCAAAGGTGAGGTTTGCTTCCCCATCCTCTAATGTCACTGACAAAGTAATTGTTCCCATTGGATATGACGCTGCTCCTTGGAAGTCTGTTAGTGGGCTATATAGAGGCTTCAAGTCTCTTTTCTTCAACCCAAGCTTTTTTCATTGTGTCAAATGCAAGGATATTTGTCGAACTCCCTTTATTCACCAAGATCCTCCTTACTTGGTAGTCTTTGATGTTGATGGTCACTACTTGTGCCTCGTTATTGGGTAGGCTCAGATTGTCTATATCTTTTCCACCAAAATGGATAACTCCCATATGCTACTTCCTTTCCCGTTCCTTCCGTTTTTCCCATGATTGTGTAGCGTACAGTTCTTTTGCATAGTCTGTTTCTCCACCAGAGGCAAAGTCTCCATGGATTGTATTGATCGTTGCTCCAGTTAGTATACTATCAGTTTTTCGGGGTGGTGGGGGTAGCTCTTGGATCACCACCAAATGTTGTGTTTTAGAGCTTGATGGAGTGCCACCCAGGAGTTGTTAATCTCATTTATGTGGAAATTTATCTATCATCTTCTTATTTTGCTCCTCTGTGTTAGGCTTTTTAAGATCTATCCTTGGTGTATGGCTACGACTGCCCCCTTCGGTCATTGCTTGTATTTTGTTTGTTGCCATCGAGCACATGTAGTATTCTACTTGCTTGTTGCTCGAATCCGCAGACGGCGCCAGTGTTTGCACACGAGTCTCCTACGTGGGCTTCTTCTTTTCGGGCTCCACCTTCTTAGGCTTCTTCTCTCGAGTTCCTTCTTCTTGGGCTTCCTCGTTCCCGAATCTCTACTTCGCGGGCTTCTTCTTCCCGTTTCCTCTCCTTCGGTTACCTGCAAATGGGCACCGGGGGGTCCCGGTATGCCCACTCTAATGCTTAAGTATAAGCTTTAAAGAGAGGTAATGAGCTCAGAGAGAGAGTGATGGATTACCCATAAATGAGGAGAGAAGATCTCTATTTATAGAGTTCTTATTGGACCGCCATGAATCCAATGATTTGCTGGTCCGGATGACAGTTTCGTAATATAAGTTGGCCTTGATAGTAAATAAGGTGGGTTTGACATCGGTTCGACCGTAGATAAGCTTGATATTCCTAAGTTTTGATAAATGGCCTCCAAGGGAGAGCCCCGGGCGAAATATCTTCCGAAGGTAGGGGTCCGGGTGAAGGGAAATTGCCCGGACGGAGGGAGGGGGAGTACCCGGGTGGGTACCCCTAGTACCTTGCTCGGATTGCCCGAGCAAGGGTTCCTTGCTTGGGTTACCCTCAAGTGGTTTTCGCCACTCTGGGTGTTTTTGGGCCTACGCGTGGGGCCTCGGGCGTCCGTTTTCTAAGTTTCGAATTATAATTGATCATGACCCATTTATCGGGTCCAATTTATAATCGCTTGGGCGTATATCCAACATATATCTTCATTATGTTTTGTATGTTATATAATCAGTTTGGCTATTTAATTATGTGCTATGAATGTACAATTAAGGGTTCATGTTTTGTGACAAGACGAAGGAGAAGCTTTGCGGCGCAGAAGATTACCAAATTCCTGAAATGCCTTCATATATATAGTAATGGAATAATAAAAAGGAGTGACTTGAAAATTTTGGTACGCCATTTCTAGCTAACTAATTTTCATATAATTTTGGTTATGTGTTCCTGACATTGTTAAGGATGGCTTTTACTAATCAAATCCTTTTAAGGTTACTGATTCAATTGGTAAACATCCCAATCTCATGGGTGACTTCAATGATTTCATAGACCAATGTGAAAATATTGGTACTTACTGAATTAATTGTCGTGATTTCCATTATTGACGAGGATACTAAAGTTAAGTTCTTCTTGCAGATGGCTTTCTACCTGGTGTTATGAGTAAAAGTGTGTACCATTTCCTTTATGTTGATTTTTTTTCCCTAAAAAAGTGAGTTTCATTTGATCTATTAAGGAGACATTAAACTTTGTGTGCTATAAATTAATTGCATGCATATACCTTAAAAAGAATCACTCTCTGACTTCGATTCAGCCGTCGGGGAACTCGATTCGGTTGAATCGGTGTCTGGGGTTAAATCGTAAATACGGTAATTGATTTCAAAGCTCTGCTGCTTAACTTTCAATTTTTTTTTTTCAGTTTTTTACAGCTCTCCTCCGAAGAGGTCGACCTCATGTCGCTTCAAATTTAGGATTTTCATTGCTGGCTCGATTCTCCCTTTCAGAATTTAGGGTTTTCATTTTGTTATGGAATATAGCATATAACATATGTGATATTTCCTAATGTATATCTTTCCTTATTAGAATACTTCTACAGGAAGCTAGAATACATGTATATATGTACCTATCCTATTTGTAATGAAATTAACAAGTTGAATTCTCTCAATGGAGTGTATGATTTTACATGGTATCAGAGCAAGGCAAATTAGGGTTTGAGTTGTAATTAGGGTTTTAGTTGTGAGAGAGTATTCGTGGGCCACTCATAGGTGCCGTTCTAATTCTCACCGCCACCACCAAAGGGTACGACTCGTTGTTTCCGGCGCTCGACAGCTTCCCGCGGTTCTGTTGGGAGGCGCGTGACTCTCACGCGCCACCGTCCACGGCCGCGACTTTCCTCACGTGCCGGCACGTGACGGCGCGTCCCTTTCATTCTCCTTCCGGCGTTCGTTGTGCGGCGTCTTCCGGGCATTTCCGACGCGTCTGTGGGCTCTTCTCTGGTGATCGGCTACTTCGGATGGTCAGTGTGGTGGTTGTGGCTGTTCTGTGGCTGTGCTGTTCAAATTCAGGTTTGGTTAATATGATTTTGGTTTAGTCACTGCGGTCCGGTTTGATTCTGCGGTTTGGTTTGATTGCGGTTTGGTTAGATTGTTGTTTGGTTTGCTGCGATCCGATTCATTACTGCGGTCTGATTTGTTTGCTGCGATCTGATTTGTTTGTTGTAGTCTGATTTGTTTGTTGTGGTCTGATTGATAGTGAACCTGGTTTCTTGGTTTAATTTGGCTAAGTTCTCTAATTTGGTTGGATTTCTAATACAAGATGGGAACCAATTCAGTGACTACCCTTGCTGAGTCAGGAAAATTCTTTCTTTTATCCTCTTCGAATAAATGAGTACTTGATTCTGGTGCCACGGATCGTATGACGGGTAATCCCAATATTTATTGTGATCTTCAGCTGCATAAAGCAGCGTCTCCTGTGACTATAGCTGATGGATCAACGTATGAGATAGTGGGGTCTGACACTGTTAAACCAACTTCAGCTATTACCTTGTCATCTGTACTGGATCCTCCCAAATTTGCGTTCAATTTGGTATCTGTAGGTAAACTCACTAGAGAACTTAATTGTTCTTGTACATTTTTTCCTGATCACTGTTTAGTTCAGGATCTTATAACAAAACAGACTATTGCCAAAGGATATCTCTGTGATGGTCTGTACATCTTTGATACATGGGTGCATAGACCTGTTGCTTGTGCTAGCATAGGCTCTCCATTGGATGAACATTTTCGATTAGGGCATCCTTCTCTGAAAGTGTTGAAGAAGTTGTGTCCCCGACTACATGATGTCTCTCCATTAAGTTGTGAATCATGTAATTTTGCAAAATATCATCGAACTAATTTACCTCCGAGGATCAGTTGATTGAAAATTAAGTTTTAATTAAGCACGTGTTGTCTCTTAATTAAGCACGCTTTTATACTTTAGATTTATGTATATTGTATTCTAATACATATTTAATTATTTTTCCTCATTAATTTATGTTCATGATGAGGTTAAATAAGATTGTGGCAACATATTAATTTACTGATAAATGAGATTTCTCTAGATGCTACAACTTCAGGAAACTTTGCTCATTTCCATACACAGGTGTTGTGGTTGCAGGTGCGACTGAAGAGGAAAAGCTATGTCACTCCTAATAAGCACAAGGTACAAAATAATTGATTTAATGTTTCAAATAATATAATTATGATTTAGGTTTGGATGGAAAGCATATTAAAAAAACTATCTAAGAAAAACTACAATGGATAATTATTAGTCCTATAACGAATGTAGGGGTTTTTGTTACTGTCATATATGTATTTGTTCTTTCATGAAATATATGGTTTGAACAAAAAGTAATTGTTAATAGCTAAATGAAGATCGATAAAAAGAGCGGGTTGGAGAAATATGAAGATAAGTAGAGGCATACTCAATTGGGTTGGCAATTATAAGGTGGTAGAGATTGGTGGCAATTATATGGTGGTGGAGATTGATAGCATATCTCTGGTTTTTTTTCTTAAGCGCTTTATTGGTTTGTTGTCTCGATTAGTTAACATTGACTTAATGATGGCCAGTTGATTGAAATTGCTATGCGTTTCAGGATTTTCAATTGGAAATTCATAAGATTTACTGGATGTTAAAGAGCGTATACTGGCTGGTGATATTTCACATGCAGGGTCATTCCACAAGCTCTCACTGCTGTCTGAGGTCTTGAGTTATGTTATATGATTTTCTTCATTTTTGTTGAGTATCGTGTCCAATGTCTTACTTAAAGCTATGTATAAAGCTTCTCATAAATTGTTAATTCATTGTAGACTTTTGCAGTTTCCGGAAGGAACTCCATTGACGTAACTCTCTGTCACTGCCAGAAACTCTGTGTAACATATACTTTCCATTTTCTAATGTTCAAGCATGTTATGAATTTATTGTTTGTGAATATCTTCGGTTCATCGTCACGGTTAAATTTATCAGCATGTTATTGGAACACTAATTTTTATGAGAAGGATTTAGTGACATAGTTTCACAAAGGAGACTCCAATTCCTTTAAATTATTACATTAGGGTTCTTATTCAATGTTCATGACTGAATCATAAAAAATGACACATTTGTATAAGTTTCTATTTAATTCAGATCTCTGCTTAATCTTTATTTGATGTGCACTGGATTTCATGTTTTGTGTAAGCTTCTGCAGTGATATCATCATATTAATTGAAAATCTTCGACATTAGGGATCTTATGAATTTGCCTTGCAACTATTTGAATTTGAGCTTACAAAAGCTTACTAGATGGCTTTAACTTCTAACGATGGCTCTTTTGATGTAGTGAATTGGGTTGAATCTTTTTTTGAACAAAGAGATCGATCCAACGATTGTTGTGATGCAAGAGCACGAGTAGACAAGATCTTAACGGCTTTCTGAGGCAGGTTTCTACCCGAATAAGGGCCTCAGATGAGGATGTAGTTGAAATTCTTGCTCAATCAGACTTCTTTTGAACTTGAACTTTGAAATAATTCTTTTTTTTGTTTGACGAAATGGAGTATGTAGAGTATGTTTCGATGCTAGAGTACTAAGACATAGGAGACATTATTCTTCCATCAGGAGAAGAACCACATTTAAAGATCCAAGAGAAGAAGCTGATGATGAAGAATTTGCTTACGGTGTGGTGTAAGATCCTAGTCCGAGTCTAGGAAGTGTGGAGTAAGATGGTGAGGAGTAAGACGAAGATATCCATCATGGGGAAAGTAATGCAACTAAAAATGTCGGGTTTGCAGACATGGGTAAAGATATTAATTCATTCTTACTTCCTTCCTTGATTTGGGTTTGTTTATTTGCTTTTTTTTAATAGATAGATTTCTTCAATTGAAATAATTAAGTAGCAGCTTTGTTTTGGTTTTGATTTTATTTTTTTTATTATTATTATTTTTGCAGATTCATGTTTGAATGATTTCAGATTGATTAGGCTTTGAAGTGTTTGAGTGAAATATTCAGAATGACTATTTCCGATGCCCAAAGAAAAAGAACGGAGCAGAACAGAGGATATGCAATCAAGATATGCAATCGAGGGTCGATATATAGTATAAATAATGGAGAGACACAATAACAAAAATATCATAGGAGAACTGAAGCGAGGGAAAAAAGTGATTCGTTTCATTTTGGGGCTTTTTAGTTTAGAGAGCCCTCCTTCCTTCCGCGGAGCATTAACTTAAGTTTTTATACTCTGTTATTTTTCTTCCCGCTGTCCTAAAAAGTTATTCTTTTGAATTCTGACATTCAACCTCTTATTTATGCATGTTACATTTTGACTTTTCTCAACTGGAAGTTATGCATGTTATATTTTTTGACATTTTTACCAACGTGTTTGATATTTTGTTTCATCCAACTTTATAATGAATTCTTTATTTATAAATTGTATTTATGTTCAGTTTGTCAAAAGTACATGTTTCTGTTTCCCTTAAATACATTGATTATTGCCTATTCGTAAAAATTACTTTCTATTGAAATCGAATTCCACATCACCTGCTGAAGTTGATCTTACAGTATCAGTCTTGCTTCCCGAAAACCCTGCGCGTAGCGCAAGGTAAGCACCTAGTATCTATATATATAATAAAGTGAAAAGTGAGAAAGTGTTTTCATATGAAGTTGCCACATCAGCGTTTACACTATCTTATAAGAGAAATTATTGAATACATCGGATCCAACACGTGGATCCGATGTGGTGCACCTCCAGCCATTAATGAACTGACATTTGTCATAAAACAGCTGACACATGTACACGTATCCAATTTTTATAAGCTGGAGGTGCACCACGTCGGATCCACGTGTTGGATCCGATGTATTCAATAATTTCTCATCTTATATAGTGCCACGTCAGTCTTTATAATTGTAATCAGAACCGGTAACCGGTTCGACCGGCGCTTGCACACACGACTTCAGTTACAAGCGCGACTTAAATTATTCAAGTCTCTGTCGTCTCCAATTCCAATCGTTGCTTTCTCTTCTTCTTCCTCTTCTTCCGTTTTTCTTATTCATATGATACCATCCATAAAAAAATATCGAGGTCAAAGACTCTTCATCAGTTCCTCTTCATAAGTTTACACGATTGTTTCTCTTCTTCTACTTTGATCCTCCTTAAATTCATACGGTTGTTTCTCTTCTTCTACTCCGCAATTGATGATCTTTGGCTCTTCGGATCGCTCACCCACAGATACGCAGTCACTCTCCGATCATCTACATCCACGTATTCCAACACTATTTCTTCAGGCGTGGATTGAATTGGAAACAATTGAAAGGTGGTTCGGTCTCTGAAGGAGCCCATCGTGGAGGAGAACGACCTGCTGTGATTGAATCAAGTCCGACGATTTAGACCCAAGCCTTATGTCCATGGAATCCCCCAATTCAGTCTAAAGGTCTGATTTCATTGATTTGGACCATTCATCAACACTTTTTTTTACATCCTTGAATTTTTTCGATTGCAGATCGGAAAGACGGCTGCTGGCAGATGAGCTGCTGAAGCCCAAGGCAGCCAAACAGCAGTACTGTCGCAAAGGATATCACTGTCGGCTGATTCGGTATACCTCTCTAAGAAAATTTCACGCCTCTCTCTAAAAATTCATCACATTTTTATATCTCTACTTCTAATCGTTTGGTGTTTTTCTATACATTCACCATTGCACTCTTAGAATGTATTTTTCTTTTTTTTTTTCCTCTATAACCAATTAACCGTTATTATTGGAAAAAAAAAAGTTAACAACTTATGGAAGGTCTGAACTATGACCCATGATAACGAGAGATGTCTGAAATTTAAAAAGTTAATAACGGAGGTCTGAAATTTCAATTTTGTTGATTTGAGATTTTCCGTCCATTTTTAGGGTTAAATTTAACAGAATTGTGTGAAATGACATTTTTGCCTCTTTAATATTTTGTTTTATTTAATATCTTATTTAAGGAAATGTGAAATGACAATTTCACCTCTAAAGTCAAATTAAAACCATCCAGCTCCGTCCACCGCCACCCGACTCCGGCCACCACCACCCGACTCCGGCCGCCACCACCCGACTCGGCCACCACCACCTCGACTCCGACGACCACCACCTCGGCTCCGGCGACCCAGCTCCGGCCACCACCTCAGCAAAAAAACTCCGATCAGAGCCAAAAAAGCTCCGATCGGAGCTCAATCGGGGCCGGTGGCTTCGATCGGAGCCCAATCGGGGCCGGTGGCTCCGATTTGGGCCCAATCGGAGCCATAGTGGTGGTCGCCGGAGTACGGTGGTGGTCGCCGGAGCTGGGTTGGTGGTCACCGGAGTCGGGTGGTGGTCGCCGGAGCCGTGGTGGCTTCAAGGGCATTTTAGTCTTTTCACTTCAAGCATGTGAGAGGCACGCTTGATAGAAGGGCATTTTTGGAAATTTATTTTATTTCCGGTCACATGCCAAGCATGTGACCAACTTCCGTTAGTTTTAACGGAAAAAACTAACGAAGACTGTTGTTATCAACAAAACTGAAATTTCAGACCTCAGTTATTAACTTTTTAAATTTCAGACCTGTCCCGTTAACATGGGTGATAGTTCAGACCTTTCATAGGTTCTTAACCAAAAAAAACCAATTAACCATTATTAGGTAATGAAATTCATTTTGTGCATACTAGATTGGGGACTTTGTATAGCATATTGTAATACATATTTGGAGTGGATTCTAAAAAAAAATTTAAATTTATACATTGCACTCTCAGATTGGATTTTGTTCTTCTTTTTTTTCCTTTTGTAACCAATTAACCATTAATTAATGAAATTCATTTTTTTGCAGACTAGAGGCTGTGGACTTTGTATAGCAGCTTTGTAATGCATATAAATAGCTCGTGGATTGAAAGAGTAGTTGAATGATATGGACGTTGGCCAAAAGCAATAAAATTTACGGTTAACAGGTCTTTTGGTCCATGATGTTTGACAATTTTTGGGTTTTGGTCCATGATGTTTTTTTTTACCTAGTATTGGTACCATATGTTTGCAGATTTTTTCTAGTTTTGGTCTAACCGTTACATTCCGTCCATTTTTTGACATGTTCAAGTCACGTGATCCACTCTAAACTTTAAATTTAGTCCCTCTAATAATTTCTTAACCTTTATTTTTGTTCAATTTAGTCCCGAAGTTTCAAAATTGACCCCAATTGGACTATAGGTCCAATTGAAATTTTGAAACTTCGAGATTAAATTGAACAAAAAAAAAAGTTAGGAAAGTATTAAAGGGACTAAATTGAACAAAATTAAAAGTTTAGGGTGCATCACGTGACTTGTACATGTCAAAAAATGGACTGAATGTAACGGTCAGACCAAAACTAGAAAAAATCTGCAAACATATGGTACAAAAACTAGAAAAAAAAAAAAGCATGGACCAAAACCCAAAAATGGTCAAACATCATTGACCAAATGACCTGTTAACCCTAAAATTTATCTTTAACTGTTTCAGGTTAGTGATAGAATAAAAGTTAAAACAAAATACTGTTGTAGTAATTTATTTTATTACACTGATCAATGGCTATGGCAGAAACTGAGAGCAACTGAGATTAGTAGTTTGTTAGTTTTTATTTTCTAAATGTGATTCTTCTTTTATTGTTGGTTCTTCTTTCGACAAGTTTAATTGTGTTCAGCAATTTTAAATGCCTTAACTTTAGGTTTTTACTTATCTATTATATAATGACGAATAATGACGAGCGCGGATCTTACTTCTTGGCAGCATCCTTCATTGGCAGTCGCGGTTGTCGGTGGTTGAGGCGCCTCATAAGAGATTGAATACGGATGATGGTACTTTATTGTGAACTTTTCTTCTTGATGATTTTATGATTTTTCAGGTTCGTTATCTGACTCAACAATTCATACTTCGTGTTAAAGTAAGTTACTTTCATTAAACGATGACGTCCATCTCAGGAGCGCAATGTCATTGATCTAAATGTACTTTCGCAGTAGGTTGTTGATGATGTAGTTTTTAAGAATAGTGCACAAAAACCCTCAATCCGTCTCATGGATATATAATTATAGGATCAATGATAATTCAATTCATTTTTTATTTCTAACATTCTTATTACAATTATTTATGAGTAAAAAAATAAACATTTCTCCGTAATAATAACTCCGCGCCTTGATTTATTTCAGTCTAGCCCTGGACATTCTAATTGTTGGAGTTTAAACATGTCCTTCAGGTTTGAATGTGGAGAGCCAAAGAGTTGCAACACAGGTAACACCAAGATTTCTCAAGGTTCGATTGTTGATACTCATGCTATGAAGCTTGCTGATTGGAATTGTAAGTAAGTGGATTACTTGAAATTTTGTGTATCGTTCTTTTTAGTCACTGAATGTTGGATAAACGATACACAAAATTTCAAGGAATTTTAGATTTTGAAATGAACTTATGTCAATGTGTATGTTTAGGTAATATAAACTTTACTCTTTGCCTTCAGCTTTGACTTGGTAACTTAGTAAATATTTTCTTATCCATTTGTTAGATTATTTGCTTCATGTAGATGTTAGTTTTTGTGATTTGGAGTCTTTTTGCTGTTTTTTTAAGGGTTAAGAACAAAATAGGGGCCTGAATGTTTGCCCATGTTGCCAAAAGGGGTCTGAATTGAAAAAACGTATTATTTAGGGTTTGAATTTTGAGTTTTGTGTATAAGTGAGGTCTCCGTCTATTTTTTCTGCTAAAAGTGACGGAAAGTGGTCACATGCTTGTCATGTGACCAAAGATAATTTGAAAACCCGAAAATGCCCTTTGACCAAAGTGTGTCTCTCATATGTTTGACCTAAAATGACAAAAATACCCTTTAAGCCACCACAGCTCCGGCGACCACCACCGGCCTCCAGCGACCACCACCGACCTCCGGCGACGACCGAAAAGCTCCGATCAGAGCCAAAAAAGCTCCTATCGGAGCTTTTTTGGCTCCGATCGGAGTCCGGTGGCGGTCGCCGGAGGCCGGTGGCGGTCGCCGGAGTCCGGTGGCGGTCGCCGGAGGCCGGTGGCGGTCGCCGGAGTCCGGTGGCGGTCGCCGGAGGCCGGTGGCGGTCGCCGGAGTCCGGTGGCGGTCGCCGGAGGCCGGTGGCGGTCACCGGAGCCGGGTGGTGGTCGCCGAGCGGTGGCCGGAGCGTGGTGGCCTTAAGGGCATAATTAGTGTGTAGGGGTATTTTAGACATTTCAGATTTTATTAATTAAATTGATAAATTGTATAATAATTACAAAAGGGTATTTTTGTCTTTTCACGTGGTTCTGTTAGATTTAACAGAAAATTTGGACGGAGACTTGAAAAAACACAAAACTCAAAATTCAGGCACTTAATAATATGTTTTTTCAATTCAGACCCCTTTTGGCAACATGGACAAACATTCAGGCCCCAATTGTGTTCTTAACCTTTTTTTTAATTATGTTTCCCATAATGTGTTATGTGTTTTTTTAATCTAGATTTTCGCTAGGCTGTGTGTTGGAGCTATGGATGGCTATATAGATGCAGTTTCTTGCATGGCAACAAACCCAATTCATTTGAAAAGAATATTTTCTGGCTTGGTGGATGGAGGTACTTTACTTACTTTTATAATAAGCTGTTGATTTTACAAATGTAGAAAACATGTAAATTCTAACAGTTGAACGTGTTCAGTAGCAATTGGTCAGTGTTGTTACGTTTGAAAATTATTGAAAATATAGATAGTTGATTAGGGGTCTGTATTGATTGATTATGTCACGTGGAAGGTTATTGTCATTTTATCAAGTTTGTTGCATAAGGTAGATAGTAGTTGGTTTTTATATACTCACGTTTAACGTTTGTATCATTATGTATATATACCGACCGGTGTAGTTTTTGGTGAGGAAGTGACATATTTTAATTGAAACTTATATGCATCAGACAATTCATACTTAGGGTATTCTGCATAAGACTTGATTTTTTTCTCCAAAACATAAGACTTGATTGATGATGCGCTGGTCAGCACGTTAGGGTGGTACTTTCCAATATGTTTACTTAAGATGGGTCCGTCGCGGATATATATTTTAGACTATTAGAATATAATTCAGGTACAATTATAAATAAATTTATGTATTGTTGTTAATGAATATGGAATCTTTTTCTCTGTCCGGTTGATATACGTTCTGCTTTTTCAAAAAAAAAAAAAATTATGGATAGGAAATATTTGCTTAAATCTTAGAAATCACAGTGTGTAAGCACGTTAATATGTAACATTATATACATATTGTAAACACCTAATTTTGGACCACGCGCGACTCGTGTGACGTGTGGCGCACCTAAATGAGGAAATGTCTAAATTTGGCAAGTCGAGAAGCTTCCAAAGATGCTCAGAGCAAAAATTAGGATAGTTTATGTATTTATTGCAGAAAATATTTGTTGAATATTTAGTATTAAATTTTCTGAATATTTAGCATTTATTAGCAAAATAAATCAGCAATATTTGTTGCTTAGATTAGTCTAGACTTAGGGTCTATATATAAACTAGTATGTTTACAATGTAATGTGGGGGAAAAAAACACACACAGAAAAAGGACGAAGAATAAAGAAATAAGAAGCCCTTGGCCGATGGTTTCAAGAATTACATAATTTTCTCATGTGTTTATCTACAAGGAAGCATTACTTACTCTTTTGATTAAGCTTAGATTTTTTGTCGTCTGTAGATTACAACATGTGAAATCCATGTATATATGCCTATATTCATATTATGCATACATATTTTTTGTTTAAGTTTATTTAAATCTTGTTTTGATTCATATGGCCATAGGAGCATGGAAAAATACATTGACTCTGGAGCCACTACGAACGACTGAGCCCTCCCGATCCTCTCTACCACATATGCTCTGATTCGTATCGTTAACTCCAGCCTAGCCCATTTCCGGCCGCTCCATCTCGCCGCTACGACCATCTCGATCTCGACCTCCATCATTCGTTCTCAATCGTACCAATGCCGGGGTCCAACCTTCCTGCCCAACCTTCCAACTCGGTTCTGTTCGTCAGCTTCTGCCGCTGGGTTCGTTGGATTCCGACGCCACCGCTTGCTCCGACCACGTCGCTCGCCATTCATGATGTCAATCTGTCACTTGGTGCTGCAAACACCACACATCCTTGGATGTGAATCCCATGGCTTCGTCTTCCTAAAACCTTCAATGGTTACCCTCAGATAAGTGGTTTCTATATTTGAGATATGTATGAATATTATAATATATGATATAATGTGTTACGTATTTAATAGTTGCTAAAATGCTCTTTGATTTTACTTGTTTAATGTATTATGGTTTTCTTAACATAGAGTTGATCTGTTCGTACAAATGTAAGCATTATTTGACTATATTTTTCTAATATTATGATATTGTACATATATTAAAGTAATGGCAATTTGTGAATCGAGTACCGAAAGGGCGAGATTATTACCATGTGTTTTAACTCGTAATTGAACCCCCGAATCCAAAATTCTGATCGTAGACTGATTAGGTACCTAGATGACGAATTTATTATTCTCTAGGTAATTTAGGTTTCTAGTTAGCCTAATAATTAACTAGTGGCGACTCTTTTCAAAATTCCTCGTTTTCAAAACGTAAATCGCCTTAGGTCGGATTTTTAGGGTCTGACAATTTGGCGACTCTGCTGGGGAAGATTTAGAGGGTTCGGGCTCAGTATGTTCACTTTTTGCCATGTTAGAATTTTGTAATTTTTATTTTTATTTCACAGATCTAACTTGTTTTTTTGTGATTTCAGGTGTGGAGTTAAGTTTTTATTATGACTAACTATTTTTCTTTGTTGTGTATGTATTATTTAAATTTGCACACACCCACTTTAGTGTAATCTCCAAAACGCCTAAAACCCAGGGCAACTAGGAACCCCGGAGGTTTAGTACGGTACGACCGGAGCGGCTGGGCCGCCGGTACGGCTCGGAAAAACTCTACTCGCTTGTGAAGGTCTTATGATCCCTGTGATGGGGTGAGGAAACCACCTTGTCGGGAACCTATCAGTGGAACCTACCTTGTAGAGCAAAGCCACAATCTTTTTTTACCCCCTAACATGATCTGTTTTTTGTTGTAAATGTTATCATACGACTGTTTGTATAGTTTTTATTCTCATGCATTCATCTCATTGCATTAAAAAAAAAAAAAAAAAACACAAAAAAACAAAAAAACTTTTTCTTTTTTAGTTGTATACATTTTCTTTTCAAACTTGCATTTCGCATGCATTGTTTTTCTTTAAAAACCCCTTACCTGAATTTTTTTTTATTTTAAACCTGCGTTTCATACGCATTGTTTAAAAAAAAAACTTTCTTCAGGTAAGTTGTGATTTTGTTTAGCGCGTCGCGCATGTAAAAAAACATTTTTTTATTTTATTTCCCCTTTAGCTATTAGAGCTTCTAATTTCGAACGTGCATTCCATATGCATCATTTCAAAAACATTTTACCTAAATTGTTTTATTTTAAATAATGCGTCCAGTATGCATTAATTTAAATAACTTTTTAGATAAATCGTAAGCTCTCTTAGTTTTAGGGCTCTTTGTTTGAAAAACCTTTTACCTAATTTTTTTAAAGATGTGCATCTCATATGCATTATTTTCGGAAAAACTTTTCAGGGAAATTGTAATTTTTCTTAGTTGTAGAAATTTTGTTTTTTTTAGATGTGCATCTCATATGCATTATCTTCGTGCATCTCATATTCATTTTTTTTTAAAAAAAAAAAAATTTCACTTGTTTTTTTCAATTTGGAGCAGCTAGGATGCATTTTTTTTCCCTCATAAAAAAAAAAAAAAAAATTCAGGTACCCTTGGATTGCTATGTTGTACATACAAGTAGTGTCGGCCAAATGGGGCAACATAAAAAGAACGTGCAGCCATTCAGTTGCACGAAGCACAAACTGCGCACTCGGAATATTCAACGCTCAGGTACGATGAATTGTACTTAATTTTTCCTTAAGATTTGAGTGTCCCTACTCTTTTGCAGATCAGATGACCACTTCGACGAGGTCGCATCCACGTGAAACGTGACTGCTTCAAAGAACTTCCATGCCAAAATTTCACCTACCATGTGTGGAATTCATACGCGTCCCCGAACCAAGCCGTACATTCGTTTACGGTGAGGTTTAAACCGGTCGGTGGTAACCAAGGGGCATCTCCCGTTGAGATAGGACATGTTCGAATATGGAAAATATCAAGAGATCATCGAGTGTCCCCAGAAGATTCAATGTGCCGATCAATGATCGTTTGAGATGTCAAGCAAATGAAGCATTATTGTTTGTGCCTTCCGTCAGAGGTTCAGGGGCATTTACTTTCCGGCAGGTGTTCATATACAAGTTGTGATTTCTAGATGGAGCAGGAAAATCACGACATGCAGCAGGTCCAGTCGCATAGCGAGCACATTTCCCCACTAGAAAAAAATCCAACACCCAGGTAAGGGAAGTCGTGATCAATTATATCCTCGAAATTTGATTTTTTTCCTTACTCATTTTGCAGCTCGGATAGTCATCCAAATCAAAGCACGTGAAAATCATATCTCGTGCATGACCATTTGCGACGAGTCTAACCCAATAGTGCTAGCCATGGGGCATCCCCAGACGAGATTGAGCAATAGCGGGGCACTTGAGAAGCCGAGAGAAGAAATCACTGTCTACGTCATCCATTGGTTGTAAGGTCCATCCAGGGCGTCGACACGACTGACATATTTTGACTAAATCAACTGAGTCCTTCTCTAGAAGATGTTTTGAATGAGAAAATTCAGATTTGCCACTAGGGGCATGTACATAATTGTTGTTGTTTATTTTCGTTGAATTTTCATTTTCAAAAAAGCAAAAAAAAAAAAAAAAAAAAAAAAAAAAAACTCATTTTTTTTAAGGGTCACAGCCGCCCTTTAATTGGCTACCGGTACAAATAAAGAGAGTGCTCATGCATATTTTGTGAAAGCGATGAATAAAAGGGTCACAGTTGTCCCTAAATCAACTACAGATACAAAGGGTCACAGTCGTCCCCAAAACGACTACAAAGAAAGGGCCACAGCCACCCTTCAAACGACTACAGATAAAGAGCGCTCCTGCAACATCAAAAGCGGGAAGTAGGTGAAAGGGCCATAGCCACCCTCCAAACGGCTACGAATAAAAGAGTGACCCCGCGAACCCTGTGAGGGCGGGAGAATAAAAAGGGCCACAGCCACCCTTAAAATGGCTACACAAAAAGAGTGATCTCGCGAAACCGGTGAGGGTGGGAAAATAAAAAAAAGGGTCACAGTCGTCCCTCAAACGGCTACAGTCAAAAGAGCGATCCCGAAACATCGATGGCGGATATTAAGTGAAAGGGCCACAACCACCCTCAAAATGGTTACATACAAAGAGTGTTTCCCAGATAAGAGACGAGGAATGAAGGGCCACAGCTACCCTCCAAATGGCTACAATCAAAAGAGCTCCCGCAAAATTGAAGACGGTGAGAAAAGGGTCACAGGCACCCTCCAAAGGGCTACAAATACTCCCGCATCGAGGCGGAAAATAAAGTACGGGTCACAGCCACCGTTTAATCGGCTACCAAATAAAGAGTGCTTCCGCTAGGTTGAAAACCCGAAAGGGCGGCCTAGGCAAAATCAGGAAATGAGAGGCATGGTTGCAAATTCATAAATTGCAATCATGGCAAAAGGAGAGGAAATAAAAACCGAGAGGCACGGTCGAGAATCTCTCAATCGGCCGTGGCAAAAGGAAAGGAAATGAGAGATTTAAAAAAAAAAAAAAAAAAAAAAAAAGAAGATGAAGAAGAAAAAATAAGAAAAAAGAGAAAGATCCCGCTAGGTTGTCGCACAATGCACAATTTAGGCAAAAAGTAGGGACAAACATTCATGCGCAACACAGCGCCTTCCAAAGTCAACTTCACGGCAAGCGGGACGGTTACAGTCTGCTCTCGCGAGTCGCCATCCAAGGATGAGTAGGACTGTTACAGTCTGTTCCTACAAATCAATCGACGATCAGGATCTGAAGTTTTCCAGCTTTCTGAGAGTCACCCCCGACGAACGAAGCCTTAGTATTCAGCCTTTGCAAGTCACGCCACTAGAGGCACTTCTCCAACGGACGCCACTAGAGGCTCTTCTCCGACATACGCCGCTAGAGGCATCGCCAGGGTCTCCGGTACGGTCTGACGTAGAGGTCTTCCGCCACCAGAGATATCACCAGAGGTTTTCCGGTACGGTTTGACGTAGAGGTCTTCCGTTACCACTCGCCACTAGAGGCATCGCCAAAGGGTCTCCGGTACGGTCTGACGTAGAGGTCTTCCGCCACCATAGATATCACCGGAGGTTTTCCGGTACGGTCTGACGTAGAGGTCTTCCGTTACCACTCGCCACTAGAGGCATCACCAAAGGTTCTCCGGTACGTCTGACGTAGAGGTCTTTCGCCACCAGAGATATCACCAGAGGTTTTCCGGTACGGTCTGACGTAGAGGTCTTCCGTTACCACTCGCCACTAGAGGCATCACCAAAGGTTCTCCGGTACGGTCTGACGTAGAGGTCTTTCGCTACCAGAGATATCACCAGAGTTTTTCAGGTACGGTCTGACGTAGAGGTTTTTCCGTTACCACTCGCCACTAGAGGCGTCACCAGAGGTTATTGGTACTGTCTGACGTAGAGGTCTTCTGTTACCAATCATCACCAAAGGCTTTACTTTCTGCACTACCAATGGAGGCACCGCCAACAGGGGCACCGCCGACGGAGGTTCTATTTTCCGCACGCTAACGGAGGCACCACCAACAGGGGCACCGCCGACCGAGGTTTTACTTTTCCGCACGCCACTGGAGGCTTTACTTTTCCGCACGCCACTGGAGGCTTTATTTTTTGCACCGCCAACGGAAGCACTGCCAACAGGGGCACCGCCGACAGAGGCTCTACTTTTTCGCACCGTCCGAAATAAGCCCGGAGCTCATTTGAAGACTCGAAGACTCAAAAGAAAGACAGACTTATCATCCAAAATTCGGTGTTTCCTTGTCTTTGGACGAATCCCCTCGAACATGTTCTACGGGAATCCGCCCAAAGAGGGGCAAACTGTAAACACCTAATTTTGGACCACGCGCGACTCGTGTGACGTGTGGCGCACCTAAATGAGGAAATGTCTAAATTTGGCAAGTCGAGAAGCTTCCAAAGATGCTCAGAGCAAAAATTAGGATAGTTTATGTATTTATTGCAGAAAATATTTGTTGAATATTTAGTATTAAATTTTCTGAATATTTAGCATTTATTAGCAAAATAAATCAGCAATATTTGTTGCTTAGATTAGTCTAGACTTAGGGTCTATATATAAACTAGTATGTTTACAATGTAATGTGGGGGAAAAAAACACACACAGAAAAAGGACGAAGAATAAAGAAATAAGAAGCCCTTGGCCGATGGTTTCAAGAATTACATAATTTTCTCATGTGTTTATCTACAAGGAAGCATTACTTACTCTTTTGATTAAGCTTAGATTTTTTGTCGTCTGTAGATTACAACATGTGAAATCCATGTATATATGCCTATATTCATATTATGCATACATATTTTTTGTTTAAGTTTATTTAAATCTTGTTTTGATTCATATGGCCATAGGAGCATGGAAAAATACATTGACTCTGGAGCCACTACGAACGACTGAGCCCTCCCGATCCTCTCTACCACATATGCTCTGATTCGTATCGTTAACTCCAGCCTAGCCCATTTCCGGCCGCTCCATCTCGCCGCTACGACCATCTCGATCTCGACCTCCATCATTCGTTCTCAATCGTACCAATGCCGGGGTCCAACCTTCCTGCCCAACCTTCCAACTCGGTTCTGTTCGTCAGCTTCTGCCGCTGGGTTCGTTGGATTCCGACGCCACCGCTTGCTCCGACCACGTCGCTCGCCATTCATGATGTCAATCTGTCACTTGGTGCTGCAAACACCACACATCCTTGGATGTGAATCCCATGGCTTCGTCTTCCTAAAACCTTCAATGGTTACCCTCAGATAAGTGGTTTCTATATTTGAGATATGTATGAATATTATAATATATGATATAATGTGTTACGTATTTAATAGTTGCTAAAATGCTCTTTGATTTTACTTGTTTAATGTATTATGGTTTTCTTAACATAGAGTTGATCTGTTCGTACAAATGTAAGCATTATTTGACTATATTTTTCTAATATTATGATATTGTACATATATTAAAGTAATGGCAATTTGTGAATCGAGTACCGAAAGGGCGAGATTATTACCATGTGTTTTAACTCGTAATTGAACCCCCGAATCCAAAATTCTGATCGTAGACTGATTAGGTACCTAGATGACGAATTTATTATTCTCTAGGTAATTTAGGTTTCTAGTTAGCCTAATAATTAACTAGTGGCGACTCTTTTCAAAATTCCTCGTTTTCAAAACGTAAATCGCCTTAGGTCGGATTTTTAGGGTCTGACACATATATATGATATTAAATTTCTATTGAATTACTATAATTTTATTATAATTATTTATAAGTCACCCGTGCGTAGCTTGGTTGATTAATGTATTTATCTTATTGGTAGATATGAATTCATGATCTCTTTAACTTCCTTGCATTATTTTATCTTGGGTTAAGAACCTATGAAAGGTCTGAACTATCACCCATGTTAACGGGAGAGGTCTGAAATTTAAAAAGTTAATAACAGAGGTCTGAAATTTCAATTTTGTTGATTTGAGGTTTTCCGTCCATTTTTAGGGTTAAATTTAACAGAATTGTGTGAAATGACATTTTTGCCCCTATAATATTTTTTTTTATTTAATATCTTATTTAAGGAAATGTGAAATGACAATTTTACCCCTAAAGTCAAATTAAAACCACCCAACTCCGCCCACCGCCACCTGACTCCGGCCACCACCACCCAACTCCGGCCACCACCACCCGACTCCGGCAACCACCACCTCGACTCCGACGAGCACCACCTCGGCTCCGGCGACCCGACTCCGGCCACCACCTCAGCAAAAAAGCTCCGATCGGAGCCAAAATGGCATGTTGATAAAAATGTAAAAAATATATTTGAAAACATTTTTATATTTTATCTATATAATAAGGGAAAAATATGTAAAACATGCAACATGTTTGAAAAATATGGTTTTATAGACCAATATGTTTTAAACGTACAACATGTTTCTAAAGGTGGTAAAATGGACGAACATCGCCTGTCATGGTTCCCTGCCTTGGTCTCTGCCGCTTCAATCTCAGCCACACATCTACTAATTCTTGTTCAGATTTTTGTCTTTTTCTTTGCTCAGTTTAAGTTCTTTCTCTTTCTAATTTATCATTATAATAATACTTGATTCCTAGAAATTCAAAATCCCATGAACTACAAATATGGAAGGTATCTATATATATGTATATTGCCAATCTATAATATATTATATAATTTGTCCAAAAAAATAATAATAATATATTATATTAATATAAATATATCATAATATATATTATATAATATAATTAAAATATATATATTTATTAATATATATATATATATTATATATATATATAGATATATTTTTTTTTTGTTGCCAATCTATACTATATTATATTAATATATATTATATAATATAATTAAAAGTATATATATATTGATTATAATACAGCATATACAAGAGACAAAACTTACTATTGCAGCTTTGGTGCTCTTCGTGGATTACTACTGAAAGTTGAAATTGTTCAATTTATCACGAATCCAAGTAGCAGAACATAGAGAATCAAGGTACGTATAACTCCAAAGTATATTGAATTAAACAATTCTCAACGAACTCCATAATTTTTTTTTAGTAATTATACTTTGTGGATGTTATAAAACACAAGAATGATATACTTAATTATAGTTTTGCATATTTTTAGGTGATGGAAGGAGAAAACAATTTTGAAAACGTTGAGTATCAATCTTGTAGAAGACTTGATTTCAATTTAATATCAGAAGATCAGTCAATGTTAGAAGTTGGAGGCAATGTCAAATCAACTACCGTAGAATATGATCAAGAAGGTGGAAGTACAATTCATTCCACTGTTTCTGAAGAATTAATACCAAAAGTTGGTATGGAGTTCGTTGATGAGCAAGAAGCCTTTAATTTTTACAACAAATATGCTAAAGAAGTTGGATTTAGTATCCGGAGAAGTAAAGGAAACCGTGACAATTTTGGAGGATGGACAAGTCGATTATTTGTTTGCTCCTGTGAAGGCACTCGCGGAAAAGATAAAAGAGATGTGAAATGTCCCCGACCTGAAACACGATTTGATTGTCAAGCTAAGCTAAAACTGAATATCAACCAAGTTAATGGTAAGCTCAAAGTAACTAATTTTTTTCCTAAGCATTCTCATATTTTGGCTTCCCCTAGAAAGCGCATGTTTTTGAGGTCCCAACGAAATATGAATTCTATACAAAAGTTAGAAGCTGAATTAGCTGACAATTCAGGAATTGCTCCAAAAGCCAGTATAGAATTAATGTCAAGACGGGTAGGTGGAATAGAAAATCTTGGTTTTATCCCAGTTGACTACCATAACTACTTGAGGGAAAAAAGAACTGAAAGTGTCAAAGTTGGGGATACTGGGGGTTTAATGGAGTATCTGCAAAAGATGCAATTAGAGGATCCCAATTTTTCCTATGCTATACAAGTAGACATTGATGATCTCATTACAAATATTTTTTGGTCGGATGGACGGATGAAAAGTGATTATGACTACTTCGGTGATGTTGTATGTCTAGACACAACATATAAGAAACATAAGGATGGAAGACCACTTGCGTTGTTTGTTGGTATTAACCACCATAAGCAAACTGTTATTTTTGGATCAGCTTTATTATATGATGAAACAAGTGACACGTTTAAGTGGTTGTTCGATACCTTTGTCCAAGTAATGTCAGGAAAAAAACCAAAAACTATTCTTACAGATCAAGATGCTGCCATGGCAAGTGCATTAGTAAATAGTTGGCCTGAAACTCATCATAGATTATGTATATGGCATATGTATCAAAATGCAGCAAAACACCTTAGTCATGTATTCGAAAAATTTACTGGTTTTGCCAAGGATTTTCAGAGATGTATATATGACTATGATTATGAAGATGACTTTATTTTTGCTTGGAATAATATGCTTGATGATTATGACCTCCGAGAAAATGCCTGGTTGAAGAAACAATTTGAAGTGAAGGAGAAGTGGGCTTTAGTGTATGGTAGAAAGACATTCTGTGGTAACATGGCATCGACCCAACGAAGCGAGTCTATGAACAACCAGATCAAGAAGTATATCAACTACAACTTCAATCTTCTACGCTTCTTTGAGCACTTCGAAAGGTTAGTTAGTGATAGACGTTATACAGAATTGAAAGCTGATTTTCAGGCGTCTCAGAGTAGGCCTTTTCTACGTGCGGAAGTTGAAATACTAGAGCAGGCAAGAAACTTGTACACACCTGCTATATTTAGTGATTTTAATGATCAATTGTTGCTTGCATGGAATTGTGAACATCATATGGTTGATGAGGTTGAAGCAGTAACTACATACAAGGTGTTATCCTCAAGAAAGCCAGTGCCTCATTTTGTTAAGTTTGACTCTGCTAATATAAAAGTGGAGTGTAGCTGTAACAAATTTGAGTTCTCGGGAATATTATGTGCTCATGCATTAAAGGTTCTCCTACTCCACAATATTAAAAGACTTCCTGATGGGTACATTCTGAAGAGATGGAGGATTGATGCTAAAGTTGGATCTCTATATTCTAATCATATTTCCACTGAACTTCCTAATTCTCAAGCCAATATCGGGAGCCGTTACAAGTTGTTGGCGACGTTATATGCTAATTTGGCGATGAGAGCTTCACTGACAGACGAATCTTTTAAAATTGCCGTGGATAGTTATAATAATACTCTAAATAATATCGAAACAACATTGAAGGGATTATCGTTGGTAGAATGCAATAAGGTTGGAGAACATTTCAGTGCAAAAAATAATGGGCAGAATAAGAAAGTTAAGGGAATAAAATTAAAAAGAAGTTCAACTGGTGGATCTCGTAGAAGAAAGGGTGCATTGGAAAAGGCTATAAAAAAGAAAAAGTTAAGAGAAACTAGTCTCCAAGTTGAAGATCAAGTAATGGTATGTTATATATATTTTACTTTACTTTATGTTTATAAAAAGTTATTTCTTAAAACATTATTTGCTAAATATGTGAACGTTACTTTCAAAATATAATGACAGCCAAATCGTATTGTTCGTGAAAGTAGAGATGAACCTTCTACGATATTACCAACTCAGTTGTATCCGATGCATCACATTAGTCAGGTAAATTACAAACACTAATGTACAATTGTGTTTTTTTTTTTTTAAATACAATGACTTACCATGCTTATTTAAACATGTAAGGTTGATGAACATAGCTTCATGAATGCTAATGGAGATAATATTGGTTTTACCCAAATGCTTATGGGGCCTTATTCCATAGAGGTAAATATATGACATTATAAAGTATTTTATGCAATATTTGGATTATTTTATAAATTTTTTAACTAGCTCATATTTTGCATTAATCATTTTTTTGCAATGTATTCTTTATTAACTTAAAGGGTGATGTCAACTCAAATTGGAGCGTACCTAGTTCAAAATTTCATTTTGATACGTCACAAGCAAGTTATTCAAGAACTGATCGTACGACTAATGTAATACAGGTATATCTACTACCTTAAAAGAGTTAATCAAATTTTTGTACTTTGAAAAAGTATAATATTTTCTAACACTAATTTATTTGGTATTCAGCTTTTGTGTAGGAAGATGAACGGACCGAGAACAACAATTAAATTGGCAATGAGTTGAGATTAGAATGAACACTAGAAACTAAGATCCCTTTATATGCATTTTGTATTTACAAGAGATTGTTATTTTTAAATATTTTGCTTTCTTAATTAAATTATTATTTAGTTACTTAAGCTAAATCCACAACTAATAATAAATTAGTACTGTTATGAACTTATTATTATTTCGCTTTTCTTAAAAAAATGGATTTGTGGCACTCAACGATAAATATATTTATTCTTTGGACTTTCTTTTGGGCAACAAAAAAAATTACACAGAGATTTAATAAAGGAATCTCTAAATGTAAATTGTAAAGATAAGTTTTGTCTCTATCGATATTATTGATATAATGTTTTAGTATTATATAATAAGTGAATATACTTTAATTTGTATAAATCTTCTAGATTTGTGGTGCGTGGATTTGGCATAGTTAGGGAATCAAGTATTATTATAATGATAAATTAGAAAGAGAAAGAATTTAGATTGAGCAAAGAAAAAGACAAAAATTTGAACAAGAATTAGTAGATGTGTGGCTAAAATTAAAGCGGCAGAGACCAAACAGGGAGGCATGACAGGCGATGTTCGTCCGTGGTAAAATATCATTCCATGAATTTGAAATTTTAAAAATAATAATTGTACATATAAATATATATAAGTATTTACACACACACACACATATATATATATATATATATATATATATATATATATATATATATATATATATATATATATATATATAATTAGCCGTAAAAACGTGCATTTTTACGTTTTTAAATCAAAATACGAATTAAAACAAACAAAAATGGCATGTTGATAAAAAAGTAGAAACTATATTTGACTACATATTTTTATATTTTATCTATATAATAAGGGAAAAATATGTAAAACATGCAACATGTTTGAAAAATATGGTTTTATGGACCAATATGTTTTAAATGTACAACATGTTTCTAAAGGTGGTAAAATATCATTCCATGAATTTGAAATTTTAAAAATAATAATTGTACATATAAATATATATAAGTATTTACACACACACACACACACACACACACACACACACACACACACATATATATATATATATATATAATTAGCCGTAAAAACGTGCATTTTTACGTTTTTAAATCAAAATACGAATTAAAACAAACAAAAATGGCATGTTGATAAAAATGTAAAAACTATATGACTACATATTTTTATATGTTATCTATATAATAAGGGAAAAATATGTAAAACATGCAATATGTTTGAAAAATATGGTTTTATGGACCAATATGTTTTAAATGTACAACATGTTTCTAAAGGTGGTAAAATATAATTCTATGAATTTGAAATTTTAAAAATAATAATTGTATATATAAATATATATATAAGTATTTACACACACACACACACACACACACACACACAGATATATATATATAATTAGCCGTAAAAACGTGCATTTTTACGTTTTTAAATCAAAATACGAATTAAAACAAAGAAAAATGGCATGTTGATAAAAATGTAAAAAATATATTTGACTACATATTTTTATATTTTATGTGTATAATAAGGGAAAAATATGTAAAACATGCAACATGTTTGAAAAATATGGTTTTATGGACCAATATGTTTTAAATGTACAACATGTTTCTAAAGGTGGTAAAATATCATTCCAGGAATTTGAAATTTTAAAAATAATAATTGTACATATAAATATATAAGTATTTACACACATATATATATATATATATATATAATTAGCCGTAAAAACGTGCATTTTTACATTTTTAAATCAAAATACGATTTAAAACAAACAAAAACGGCATGTTGATAAAAATGTAGAAACTATATTTGACTACATATTTTTATATTTTATCTATATAATAAGGGAAAAAATATGTAAAACATGCAACATGTTTGAAAAATATGATTTTATAGACCAATATGTTTTAAATGTACAACATGTTTCTAAAGGTAGTAAAATATCATTCAATGAATTTGAAATTTTAAAAATAATAATTGTACATATAAATATATATATATATATATATATATATATATATATATATATATATATAAGTATTTACACACGTATATATATAATTAGCCGTAAAAACGTGCATTTTTACGTTTTTAAATCAAAATACGAATTAAAACAAACAAAAACGGCATGTTGATAAAAATGTAGAAACTATATTTGACTACATATTTTTATATTTTATCTATATAATAAGGGAAAAATATGTAAAACATGCAACATGTTTGAAAAATATGGTTTTATAGACCAATATGTTTTAAATGTACAACATGTTTCTAAAGGTGGTAAAATATCATTCCATGAATTTGAAATTTTAAAAATAATAATTGTACATATAAATATATATATAAGTATTTACACACACATATATATATAATTAGCCGTAAAAACGTGCATTTCTATGTTTTTGAATCAAAATACGAATTAAAACAAACAAAAATGGCATGTTGATAAAAATGTGGAAACTATATTTGACTACATATTTTTATATTTTATCTATATAATAAGGGAAAAATATGTAAAACATGCAACGTGATTGAAAAAGATGGATATATGGACCAATATGTTTTAAAATGTACAACATGTTTGAAAAAGATGGTTTTATGGACCAATATGTATTAAAATGTACAACAAACTTACAAAAGATGTTAAAATGACATATCGTCCACTTGTTAGACACGTGCGGAACACATTTTTAGAAAAAAAAATAATAATTAAAGAAATAAGTTAATTTATACATAACAATGATTACTAATGGGTGGATGTAGTAGATAATAATAATAATAATTATTATATTTTAAAAACTTGATATGCACGTTTCCACATAATGAGACCAGTGACAACAGATGGATGATACGTCATTTTACCATATTTTGTAAGTTTGTTGTACATTTAAAACATTTTTGTCCATAAAACCATCTTTTTCAAACATGTTGTACGTTTTAAAAATATTGGTCCATATAACCATCTTTTTCAAACATCTTGCATGTTTTACATACTTTTCCCTTTACAGTATGACATATTACCGTGTATATACTTTACATGGTTAGTAAGTGTATCACTACTTAAATTTTAACCATAAATTGCAATTAAAAGTTTAAGTAGTAAAACTTACAGTATCATTGTGGCTGATTTCAGACTTGTGTGTACTCTGGCGGTATAGGAGAGGTGCAGATGATCCCATAGGTTGCTTCCCGCGAGCAGTTCTCCTACTTGAACTTCCTTCAGCAGGCATTGAGTAGATGAACTTTTGAAATTTTTGAATGTAAGAGAGTAGGAAATTGTTAGAGAGTAGTGAAATGCATGAGGTATGAAGTTAGATAGTGGTGGGTTGCATGTGTATATATAGAGAAAGAAATAATGATTTAAAAAAAAAAATTCGAATATGTTTGAAAAAAAAAAAAATTGACTGGTCAATAAGACCGGTCCGTGACCGGTTAGTGACCGGTCATATCAGCAGGGACCCCTTGCTGGCTGGCCAGATTCCCATGGTCGGTCACCAAGGGAATCCAATGTCCTGATATGACTCCCCTTCATCAAAGAGTCCTGCAGTAGCCATTATTCTCCACAAACTTGATCTACAGCCATTTCCGTCAGATTTTTGCAGTTGAATGAATCAATTTTACAATTCGCATGTTAATATTAACAATTTAGCGGGTCGCCCTGCGCGTAGCGCAGGGTCAGCACCTAGTATTATATAAAGTAAGATGATAGATAATGTAGCAATCTGAATCCGCTACGTCTGCAATTTGGAGCAATCCACAACGCGCCACCTCAGCTTAGGACTGAGCAAAAAGTCCACTAGGACCGGTCCAGGTCCGGGACCGGTCCAGGACCGAACCGCTAAGGACCGGTCCATTTCAGGACCGAGTCCAGTGGACCTGTCTTATCGGTCCTTTTCGGTCCTGGACTTAATTCGGTCTAGGACCGTTTCAGTCCATGGAGTACAGGACCGAACCGATATTATTTAATATATTAAAAAAAAAATCTCAATTTCTAATTCTAATTCTAGGTCAAAGAAAATACGGACAGAGTCGGACGCTGGAGCGGGGAGCCTGGAGGAGAGAACGCGACAGAACAAGACCAGGCGGCAGGCGACAGGCGACCACCGCAGCTCGCTCAGACCACCGCAGCTTGCTCGGACCATCGCAGCTCGGACCACCGCAGCTCGGACCACCGCAGCTCGGAATAAGCGAACGGCTAACACCCACCAATCCACCGGCACCGGGGGTTTCACTGAAGAGCGTCTGTCGGATTTCACTGAAGCCCACTGTCGGATTCCACCGCAGCTCGGTTCTGTAAAATTGCAGATACTTGGGGGTATGTTTTCCATATAATAGTAGACCTACAGATGAAAGCCGGACCGGAAGGTTGAAAATGTTGTCACTTTCTTATGTGAATGTGCTGTATGATATAGATGAAAGGTTTGCTTATATGAAAGATGAAAAGATTGTGTCTCAGTTTGGTGAGTATTGTGCTCAAATGAGATTAAACAAACATATTAAGGGTTTTCCTGTATTATTATTTTTGAACAGAATCAGCAGTATTGTATGATGTTCACATATTTGGTGAATGAATGGTGTTCATGTTTCGATCTGTGATGTTCATGTTTCGATCTGTGATGTCATGGCTAATTTTTGTTTTTTCTGGATTCTAGTTTGAAATGTTTTCACTGCTTTGCTCTAGATGTTGAAGTTTACTAGTTTAGCTTCAAGTTATTATGTGGCCTTCAGCTACCAGAGATTCAAGAGTTCAAATTTGATCACTTTTCTTCCATGTATGAGTGATTTGGTGTGGAAATCCAAAGGAGAATGAATATCGAAGAACACACTCTCTCTCTCTAAAATGGGGAAGAACGGAAACTGATAGAAATTAGGACAGCAAATACTATCAAACTTAGTATACTAGAGTTCTAATATTATTTGAGGAGTAAAGACTTACTTCTTTTTCAAACCATTTTTTACAATCACTACCTGTTTGTGCTTAATTTGTACTTTTACTATTGCTTGTAAACATTGCTTGCTCTGTTGGGTTCTTGTGGACTAACATGTGCACCCTGTTTTGCCTATTTTTCTGCAGATGTCTTCTAAGGAAGACCTTCGTGAGAGTGAGAGTGTTGCAGATTCAAGATCAATCCGTGTTCCAACATCTGATACTCATGCTTTAGAAGATGACCCTATGTTAGGAGATGAAGCTGCTTTAGGAGATGAAGTTGTATCTGCTGCAACAGCTTCAAGACCTCCATTACCACAAGTAGTAGTTCCAAGAACAAGAAGCGTCGCTCTCCATTGTGGGAACACTTTGAAGAACTCACTGGTGGTGAGTTTCCGAGGGCTACATGCAACTACTGTCATGGTATATACTCTGCTAAATCTAAATCAGGAACTAGTTGGATGAAAAATCATCTTGAGAGATGTAGAGATTTTTCGGGTAATAAAAGCAAAGCCAATAAGCAGAGGTTTTCTCCTGAGGTCAAGGAGCGTAAATTTGACAACGATGTTTTTAGAAAAAATCTTGCAAAGATGCTCATTAATGAGGAAAAACCGTTTCGTTTTGCGCAGAGCGATAACTTAAGAGAAGTGGTTGAATACTTGAACCCGAGTGCTGTATTACCTTCACGGTTTACCGCTGCTCGTGATTGCATAGACTTGTTTAATGAAGAAAAAGCCAAGTTGGTAAAGTATTTTGATAAATCCAAACTAAGAGTTTGCCTTACTACTGATACTTGGACGTCTATTACCAATCTGTCTTTCATGTGTTTAACTGCTCATTACATTGATGATGATTGGAAGTTGCAGAAGAAAATTTTGAACTTTTGTCCAATTTCTGGTCATACTGGAGATGTTATTGGAGCAACTGTTGAGAAGTGTTTGCTGGATTGGAAGATAAATAAGGTATTGACAGTGACTGTTGATAATGCAACCTCTAACGATACTGCTATCACTTATCTGAATAGGAGGTTCAAAACTACAACTGTCTTGAATGGGAAGTATACCCATGTCAGGTGCGTTGCTCATATCCTGAACTTAATTGTGAAGAATGGATTGCATGAGTTGTCTGATAGCATTAAGAGAATCCGATCAGCAGTTAGGTTTTTTAGACTATCTCCTGCTAGATTGCGAAAGTTTAAGCTTGCAGTGGAAAAAGAAAGGTTGGTTTGGTCAGGTAACCCATGCTTAGATGTTGAAACAAGATGTAATTCAACCTTTCTCATGCTAGAATCAGCCATTAAGTATAGAAAAGCTTATGAATTTCTTGAGCGAGATCCTAGATATGTAGCTGAACTTAGCAGTGATAGAGGGCTGCCAACTGAGAATGATTGGGAGGAAGCTAGTGATATGTTGCCTTTCTTGAAGGTATTTTATGAAGCCACGGTGCATATGTCTGGATCTTACTATTCTACAAGCAATGATTGCATGTTTGAGCTTTGCAAGATTGCAATTAAGATTAATGAGAATTTTAGAGAAAATTCCATGTTTAACTATATGGCTGAGAAAATGAAGACAAAGCATGACAAGTACTGGGGTGATATGAGAAAGGTGAACGTGCTATTGTATGTAGCCATTGTGCTTGATCCTCGACATAAAATGAGTTTTGCTGAGTATGTCATCGAGGAATATTATGAGAGTGATTTAGCATTTGCATCCGAGTTGAAGAGAGAATTGCATGAAACATTGCAATCACTGTTTGAGCAATACGAGAGATCCTTAAATAGGCCGAATGCTCGTGTTCAAAGTTCAAGTATGAGAGGTGGAAGTACAAGTGCGAGAACTAGCAGAGAAGATGATTGGTTGAAGTTGAGGTACAAGCGCAAAATGGGAAAGGAAACATCTAATTTTTCTGAGAAGACTGAATTAGAGAAATATTTAGATGAAGAAGAAGAATCTAGACCTGATTTTGAGATTTTATCTTGGTGGAAGAAGAATAGTCCACGGTATCCCATTATTGCGGCGATAGCTAGAGATGTGTTGGCTATTCCCGTAACTACCGTGGCATCTGAGAGTGCTTTTAGTATGGGAGGACGTGTATTAAGCAAGCATCGGAGCTCTTTAAGTCCAGGAATGGTTGAGGCATTAATTTGCACACAGGATTGGTTGAAATTGAAGCGCCCAACCGAAGAAGAATACGAAGGTAAACAAACAGGTCTTTATAGCTTACTTACAATTATGATGTATATTAACATTTTAATATTTAATAATGTTTAGAGGCCACAGATGAGATGAACGAGTTGGAAAACTCTTTGCCAGTGTTATGTATTGACGATGACTTAATATAGTCAGGTGAGTAATTATTTTAAATATTAAATTAACATTTAAATGTTGATGGTTAACTAATTCTAATGTGCAATGTGTTTTATATTAGGTTATGAAGATGATGATGGTTCTTTTCGGGCTAAGGAGTAAGAAGATGATGATGTGTTTTATAGTTTTTGGAAAACTTGTTTAAAACTTTATGTGATGTTTGTTTAGATTATGTCTCTTTTGGGTTCAACTATAAGTGTGTTTCAATTTGAATATTGTTCGTTAGTAGTTATGTATGTTTTATCGTTGTGAAGTTGTGGTTGTATTAATATATATACGCCACCATCGACAAGTACGTAAATGTCTAATTATGACGCATTTGTCTTTCAAAATTATGGTAATGAACTCTTTGTAATTTATTACGAAGCTAGAGTCATGCATGCAATACTAGTTGTAGCTAGCTAACAGTTTAACAATAATAATATGATCAATTAATCATCCACCGTCCTTAATAATACAAATTAATAATACAAGTAGTCATTAAATATGATATAATTATTTTTGAATTTTTATTTGTTATAAAAAATAAATGATACATTTTTTTTACTTAATAAGATAATTATATATTAATATTTTTTAAAAAAATTACAATTTTTCTTAAAAAAAGTAAATTTTATAAAAAAAAAAAAAAAAATCGGTTCTTGGTTCGGTCCTATCGGTCCTGGACCGAACCAAGACCGTTAAAGTCCAGGACCGTTTAAAACGGTCCTGGCGGTCCTGGATCGGTCCTGAGACCGAAAAAAATAAGTCCATTCCTAATGGACCTAAACGGTCCTGGACCGGTCCTGGTCCAGGACCGGTCCATACTCACCCCTATCTCAGCTGATATGGTAGAAGGTGTGATTGACGTGCCCGTGTAATACCCATGCGAGCTGTATTTTGTTTTCACGCACAACACTATTACTCCATCAGTTTCATTCTATTCATTTTCATTTGTAATTAATAGCCATAGCTTATTCTCCGCTCGTTTCATCTCGCTTTCAATTGAATTCAATCGCCATTGCTTCTTCAATTGTATGAATCGCTCCCAGTTATATATAGATGTGCATCGTGCTGGTTGGATTTGGATGTCTTGGATGAGAGTGACCGTCGCTGTCTTTAAAGGCGGAGAGAGGCGGCATGGCTTCTATCAGGAGGAAACCATTCACTAGTTTGAAGCAGAATGTCGGTGGAAGTCTCGATCTAGGGTTTGATGTTGTGTCTTCAACAATCCATTGGGTTGAATCATGTTAAATCAGGAAATCGTGTTAAATAAGGAAATTTGAGCTTCGAATCTCGAGCAATTGGGTTGATTGAGATGAATTCGACGGTTACATCCATCGATGAGACCAATCGTCGAGATCGGAATCAAAATTTAGAAAGAATAGACAGCTTCAATTTTGCGTCTTTCTCGAACGACATCTTGGTGAGTTAGACTTTAGGCTGAAAAATGAAGGTATACTATTCTTTTGGATATCTCGAAAACAAATTCACCTATGAAACCACATAGGTCCTTCTGAGTATTGAAGATGGAGAATAAGGTAATATGCTTCAACTCCCGTAAGCCGGCCATAGCTTTTGGAGCAAAAATTCAGTTATTTTTCTTATGTGATTTGGATTTACTAACCTATTCAGGTAGCATTTTAACTTTGACGATTTGGCATTCATGTTTACATATTTGATTTTCCTTCTAAATAAATGAATACACTATGTTGGATCACGGACGAAACTCCGTTACGTCCTTGACGGAAAGCTTGGACTCCTGGGCTCCGCGTAATCCTGCAAAAGGGGATTACCTGGGTGGTGACCAAGAATCCCTCTCCGATGCTTAAATGAGTATGTGATCAATGGGCTAGTAAGCAATGGTCTAAGTTCGTATTAGAGAATCTGTGTTTTCTGAGTAACTTCCTCCTTTATATAGGAGGGGAAGTTACTCAGTTACCTGTTACTGCGCCTGGCAGTTTTACCCACGATTCCGCATATCTCGTCACGATTCCGTATATCTCGTTCGGGATTCCGTAGATTTCGCCCCACGCTCCGCGTATCTTACCCATACTCCGCGTATCTCGGGCACGCCCTGCGTATCTCGGGGAAGTTTATCTATATCTTTAACCGTTGTCCCACTACTCTATCTAGTAGGCGTGTTTCTCGGTCTTATCCTCTAATCACAAGTCTCGACTCCCGTCGGGGACTCCAGAGTTATCTCATTCTAGATCACCACCCAGGACCCTTTGTCTCACGAGACAGGTCCAGCCTCTGCGGGGCTTTTATCATCGGGGCCTTTACTAAGGCATATCGGGGCCTATTCAAAGGCTTCTTGTCGGGAGCATTCAGCTCATACATCGGGACCCCTAAAGTCGGGACCCTTCATACTGGGCCTCTGGGCCTTCCAGGCTTTTCACGAGGCCCACTGGACCTACTCGCCGTCCATTGGCTGTTAACGGGGCTAACGATTACATCGAAACTCATCATTTGCCCCCAAGACATGGGGGACTTTTAGTTCGTCGTGTCTTCCAGTTCCAAATCTTCCGACCTCATCGTCGGAGGCTTTTACGTCCATACCTCCCGATATTGCCATCGGAGGCTTTTATCTTCAGGCCTCTTGGTACCTCAATCAGAGGCTTTTGTCTTGCGTGCAGTTGTCGTATAACAGAGTTTCTCACTCATGACTGTCTTGGGCCCACTAGACTTTGTGGGCAGTTGCCAAATCCGAGGAGACTCCTTGGTTACTGTAGCATTAAATGCTAGGGATTATGAAACGACGCTTAAATCGGCGTGACTGTTGCTTTCTGAAAAAGCACTTATTACGTCACCACGTCTCTTCCGTACCGTCCCTCAGTCTTCGACGATCAAGATTAAATTGTTTCGTCTTCAACGGTCCAGATTAAGTCCGTCCAGTTTGTCCTTTTGCTTATAAAAGCCAGAACCCTGGCATTATTCACTTCTTCTCCACCTTCTTAATTTATGCCATTCTTGCACTCGAAGCTTTTCCTCCAAGTTCCTTCTGTTGTTCAAGTGATCCAAGGCCTTCAATCTTCCGATCCTTCTTCATCTTCTTTCGGCAATCATCCATCATGTCTGGTAAGGATTTTCTTCTCTGTTTTCATGGTTTTGTTGATGTTTGCTCTTCTTTTCTCAAATCTTCTTGTTTGTAACCGTTTTTAGACGAGGCTAGTTCTGAGGCTAGGACTCCTTTCACCTTTGAACTTGCTGTTAATGAGATTTCTGAGACCTCGTATGAGGTTGCTCTCCGAGAGGGCTGCATTACCTCGGATTGGGAACCTCGTTTCCCCTATGAATCTCAGCCTGCTGTTAAGAGGAAGCATATCGTCACGCGTCCTCGAGAGGGGGAAGTGTTTGTCTCCGCCGGACAGATAAGCGCGGGGATTCGATTCCCCTTCTGCGGGAACCTGGTGGAGATGTGCAATTTCTACAAGACGCACCCTTGTACCTTCTCTCCACACGCCATCCGCGTGTGGAATGCCTTCCAACTTCTGTGCCTCCGCCAGCAGTGGACGTACAGTCTGCTGCTTTTCCGCACTTTCTACGGAATGAAGTGCAATAAGGCTGGTGTGTGCTCCTTCTCCCCCCGGCTCCCCAAGTGGACAAAGGAACAACTTTCACGTTTCGGCTGGGATAGCGAAACCTGGAAGTTCCACAAGGATCGGGTGCTGATTCGCGACTCGGGGACCGACAATAGCGGATGGAAGAAGTATTACTTCTTTGTCCAAAACAGCTCTGTCCCATGGCCCCGATGGGAGGTCATGGCGGACCCTGCCCCCAAGCTCGAGGTCTACACGGAGGATGACCTCAACACTCTTCAAATGGTCCAGCTCTACCGTTGGGGGGACTCCTTCATACCCCTCGACGCCAACAAGCTCATGGAGAAGGACTTGATTCACATCGGAGTCCGGCTCCTCAATTCTGTTTCCAAAGATTTAGTCATCTGGGTAATTCTTCTAATCACTTTGTCTTTTTATTTTTGCAGCCAAGAAGGCTTCTCTGCTGACTCATCTCATTATGAAGAAGGGCGAGACTGATGCCGTCCCAGGTGGCTCTAAGAGGAAGCGAAAGTCGCTGAAGAAGGGCGCTTCCTCTTCCGCCCCTCCTTCTACTGCCCCTCCGACCGAAGAACAGGTCGTGGCCAAGCGAGCCAGGAGGGAGGAAATCGACCAAGCCTTCGGGGTCACTACCGCCGAGGAAGGTAAGCGTGTCCGTCGTGCTATTAAAAGATATATGAAACTGGTTCCCAAGGAGTTTATCCCCGCTGATCGGGAATCGCGGGTTCGAGAAATCAAGTACATCCTTCGAGGAGAAACTCCCCGCGTTCTCAAGGCGGGATATTACAACATCTTTGGAAAGAACCAACACCTCGATCGTCAAATCCTCTGGTGCCCTAAGGATACTCTTCCTGACTTTATTCGTCCCGCCACCGCAGGTCCATCGGAGGCTGTCACTTCGAGGCGAGCTGCTACTCCAGCCCGGGCCACGACTCCACCGGCGCCGGTGACGGAGGAAACCCCGACGGAAGCCCAATTCCGTCAGGTGACTGACTTGGAGGCTTCTCCTTCCTCTGAGGAGCCCAACGAAGGGGGCCTGCTCCGCCGCAAGCTAGGCCGGAGCATCCTGAGGCCCGTCGTGGAGGATGTGTCCCGGAGTCCTCCTCCCGAGCTCCGCAGTCCGACTCCCGAGCCACCAGCCGAGGTGGCTCCTCCGGCAGAAAGTTCCAGGGTCATCCCCCCGTTCCCCGTGGATGAAAATCTTTACAAGATTTTCACCCCCGACCAGGAGACGGTTTCCTGGAACCCGATCGAGTCTCTCCGAGGGGTTCCGCTCCAGCGGGGAAACCTCGAGCCTGAATTGGCCCTGCATCTGCTGGCGGGGTCAATTCCTCCAGCCTTGAGGCGGCCCATATCCTTGGCGCGGGAGGACATCGAGGAGGAGCTCCGGGTTATGGCTATCCGTCGGATGGAGGTAAAACTTTACCTTTGCTGTATTTCCGTTATTGTTCTTTGCTTTCGACCATCAGATTCTAATCCTTTTTTCCTTCCATTTTAGGAAACCGCGGACCAGCAGCGTTGCTTCGGCTTCATCCTGGCTCTCCAGGGTGCTTTGGAGGAAGCTCGAGCTAAGTCGGACCCCGACGCGTTGGCCAAGCTCCAGGTGGACCTCGACGAGGCTGTGGCGGCCAGGAATAAGATGGCCAAGGAGAAAACTCTCCTTGACGAGATGGCTTCGGGCCTGCTCAAGCAGGTTCAGGATCACGAGGCTGTCATGCGTCGGGAGCGGAAGATGATCCAGGCGGATCAGCAGCGGCACGAGTCCGAGAAGAGGCAGCTTATCCACGAGAAGGGTGTTCTCGCGGAAGCTCTCGCGGAGGCCAAGGCGGGGCTCGAGGCCAAGCTGGCTGAGGCCAAGGCCCAAGGCCACGAGG
Source organism: Clarkia xantiana subsp. parviflora (assembly GCA_036873135.1). Taxonomy (NCBI): domain Eukaryota; kingdom Viridiplantae; phylum Streptophyta; class Magnoliopsida; order Myrtales; family Onagraceae; genus Clarkia; species Clarkia xantiana. The sequence goes on from JAPTYO010000001.1 coordinate 20,530,398, forward strand.
AAGGTCGCCGGCAGGGTCGCGAGGAAGGCCGTCTGCAGGGCCGCGAGGAGTATCGGAATTCTGAAGAATTCAAGGTGGATGCTGTAGGGTTCTGCAAGTCCGAGGTGGAGAACGTCCTGTTCAATGCCGTCGAAGAACTCTACACAGCCTACGAGGATTCCATCGACTTCAAGAAGTCCGAGACCCTCGCTCCTTTCGCGGAGAAGTACTTCAACCTCCCAGCGGAGAGTGAAGAGACTGCTGCCGTGGACCCGACTCCGCGGGCTGCGGAGCCTTCTGCCCAGGCCCCTCCGAACCTTGCTCCCTCCGACGCTGCTGAGGATCCATCTTCCAACAAGGACCAAGCTTAATGCTATATCTTTTTAGTCCTTGTAGTTTTTCTCCTTTATCTCTTGTATCGGAACTCCTAGGCCTTTGAGCCTTTATATAAGAAATTCTTCCATCTATTTTGGTCCCAATAATCGTTTGCGCTATTTAAAGCGACTTTAGACTCGTTACTCAGAACGTTCCGATGCACCATTTAAGATGACTTCATACGTCCTTCCGACGCTTTACTCGAGACTTTACCACTTAAGGTCTCTCGTCCTATCGGGATTTCACCACTTAAGGTTTCTCATCCAATCGGGATTTCACCACTTAAGGTTTCTCATCCAATCGGGACTTCACCACTTAAGGTTTCTCATCCAATCGGGACTTCACCACTTAAGGTTTCTCATCCAATCGGGACTTCACCACTTAAGGTTTCTCATCCTTGCCTTTCAAAGCCATTTTACACATCATTTAAGATGATTTTTCACACCTCTTACGACTTTTACCGCGCCAAATCAGACGACTTTAATCGTACCCCTTAAGGGCTTTTATCGCGTCCTTCTAGACGACTTAATTGTACCTTTTATGGCTTTTGGCCGACTTACGCGGACCTGTTAATGCTTTTTCATACCCGTTAAGGCTTTTGGCCGCATCATATAGACGACTTATGCGGACCCATTAGGGCCTTTTCGTACCCGTTAAGGCTTTTGGCCGCATCATATAGACGACTTACGCGGACCCATTAGGGCCTTTCGTACCTAGGCTTTTGGTTGCATCATAAAGACGACTTACTTGTACCCCGTAGGGCTTTTGTCCGTACCTCGTAAGGTTTTTTGTCGCGCCATAAAGGCGACTTACTCATACCCCGTAGGGCTTTTGTCCGTACCTCGAAAGGCTTTTTGTCGCGCCCTTCAGGACGTCTTACTAAGAGTTAGAATAGATCTAAAAGCAATTTGATCGGAAGCAACTTCTTTTATTAATAACTCAAAGCTTTGCTTACATCGGATTGATAGATAACTTGCGCCATTCGCGGCGACTTAATATCAAACATGATACTTCTTCAAGTGTTCGCCACTGAAGGAATGTTTCAACGTCTTGCCGTCGAGGTCCTCTAGCTTGTACGCATTGGGGGCTGGCATCCCTACGATCTTGTAAGGTCCTTCCCATTTCGGTGATAGCTTGTTGATCCGATCTTGGTGAACGAACTCGTTCCTCCGCCAGACAAGTTCTCCAACGAAGAATTGTCGGGACCTGACACGTCGATTGTAATATCGAGCTGTTGCCAGACGCATCCGAGCCTGGACTTCGTCAGCCTTCCACCTCTTCTCCTCGAGCAAGTCCAAGTCTAGACCTCTCATTTCCTCGTTTGTCAGAGGCTCGTAATATTTTGCGCGATGGGACGCCACCGCTATCTCCACGGGAGAGACTGCCTCCGTGCCATAGACAAGGCCAAACGGAGTCTCCCCCGTCGATTTCTTGGGTGTTGTTCTAACAGCCCACAGTACGTTTTTGAGCTCATCCAGCCAATGGCCCTGCAAGGCGTATACTCTCTTCTTCAAGCCATCCGTCACGATCTTGTTGGCTGATTCTACTTGGCCATTGGTCTGAGCATGGCGGACGGAAGCTGTCTGATGCTCAATGTTCAATTCCTCCAGGTACTCCTTCAACTGAGCCCCATTGAACGGAGGGCCATTGTCACTGATCAACACTCGAGGAACCCCATACCGGGATATGATCTGAGTTTGAAGGAACTTGAGGATCTGCTGTCCCGTCGTCCTGGCCAACGCCTTAGCCTCTATCCACTTCGAGAAATAATCGATGGCTACGAGTAAATACTTGCACTGACCTTTCGCTTAGGGAAGAGGTCCCACCAAGTCAATGCCCCATTGCGCGAAGGGCCAGGCACTTCTGATGGGCATCAAGTCCGCGGCGGGAGCCGCGATATTCGGAGCGTACCTTTGGCATGCGTCGCAGGATCGGACCATTGTTGTCGCCTCCTTGTTCATCGAAGGCCAATAGTAGCCTAGGTTCAAGGCCTTCCTCACGATGGATCGGGCCCCTTCATGACAGGCCGCGACTCCCTCGTGTAGCTCTCTCAGGATCCGATTTGTATTAGGCTCCGCCACACATTTCGGGAAAGGCTTTACATGCCCCCTTTTGTATAACTGGTTGTCCACCATCACATAGTCGTTCACAATCCGACGCAGCCGTACAGCTGCTACTTCATCATCGGGGAGCACCCCCGTCGTCAGGTATGTGACCATCGGGGTCATCCAGGTGGGTTTCTCTTCTTCCTCCGATCATGCTTCCACAGCGCATACCTCCGATGGATCGATGGTTGAGATAATCACTCTCTCCAGAAAGTGCACCTTCCGATTCTCCTCGGGGGCCACTCCCAGGGCCAACTTGCTCAAGGCGTCTGCTTCCTCATTTTCTTCTCTCGGGATTGCCTCGATATCGAAGCTTTTGAAGCTTCCCTTCAAAGTTTGCACCTCGTGCAAGTACTTCCTCATTGTTGGGCTCTTGGCTTCATAATTCCCCTGGACTTGATTCACGATCAAACTAGCATCACACTTCACTTTTAAATGATCGACCCCCGTACCCTTGGCAATCTTAAGACCCGTGATGAGAGCCTCATACTCCGCTTCATTGTTGGTGGCCCTAAACGTTAAGGCCAAGGCATATCGCAAGGGTTCGCCTCCACCGGGCGGTATCAATACGAATCCTGCCCCCGATCCTTCTACACTTGATGAGCCATCGGTGTACATCTCCCAAGTGTTCTCCTCATTTGGCTGTTCTGGCTGTTCTGTTATCGGACCCTGTTCTGCTATCGGGACCTCCATGGTTGCTCCCTCTGCGGGACCCGTTACTTCCAGATCGGGTGTCGTAGACTCAGCTATAAAATCCGCCAATGCCTGGCCCTTAATAGCGGTTCGCGGAGCAAAATATATACGGAATTCCGTAAGCTCGATGGCCCATTTCACCAATCTCCCCGACCCCTCCGGTCAGTTCAAAAAGTGCTTCAAGGGCTGATTGGTTAACACCGTAACCTCGTGGGCATGGAAGTAAGGTCGGAGCTTTCGAGCGGCAACAATCAACGCAAAGAGATACTTCTCAATAGCGGGATAATTCATTTCTGATTTGGCAAATTCCTTGCTTACATAATAGACAGGCACTTGGTTGCCCTTGACAATCTTAATCAAAACAGAACTAACAGCAACATCGGAAACAGCCAAATAGAGATAAAGCGGCTCGCCTGGAACCGGTTTCGCCAACGGCGGGAGGGTACGGAGGTGCTGCTTGAGTGCTTGGAATGCCTCCTCGCACTTGTCGGACCATTCAAACTTCTTGTGGGCCCTTAGCACATCGAAAAATGGCATGGCTCTGTCACTCGCCTTGGATAGGAATCGATTCATCGCGGCCAACCGGCCATCCAATACTTGAACCTCCCGATGAGTCTTCGGGGACTGCATCTCCTCGATTGCTCGCAGCTTCTCGGGATTCACCTCGATCCCTCTCTGGCTCACCATGAACCCTAGGAATTTTCCCGAGTTCACCCCAAAAGCACACTTGTCGGGGTTCAAACGAACCTGATGAAGCCTCATCCGCTCGAACGCCGCCGCCAAGTTTTGGACATAGTCTCCTGCCTGTCGGGATTTCACGAGCATGTCATCCACGTAAGCCTCCATGGTCTTCCCCAACATGTCTCCGAACAACTTGTTTACCATCCGCTGGTAAGTTGCTCCGGCGTTGATTAATCCGAAGGGCATCACGTCGTAGTGGTAGACGTCACTGTCAGCATAGAAAGCTGTGTGGGTGGCATCCTCCTTCGCCTTCTTGATCTGGTTGTATCCGGAGTAGGCATCCATGAAGCTCAGCAGCTCATGCCCCGATGTGGCATCCACCAACTGGTCAATCCTCGGGAGCGGATAGCAATCCTTTGGGCAGGCTTTGTTCAAGTCGCGGAAGTCGACACACATCCGCCACTTCCCATTACTCTTTCTCACCCGGACCGGGTTAGCGACCCAAGTCTGGAATCGGAGTTCCTTGATGAATCCAGCGTCGAGCAGTCTGCCCACCTCCTGCTGGATCGCGATTCTCTTGTCCGCGCCCATCGGACGCCTCCTCTGCGCTATAGGCTTAATCGCGGGATCAATCTTCAGCTCGTGCACTATCACGTCGGGGCTGATTCCTGCCATATCACTCGGGGACCAGGCAAACAGCTCCTTGATCTCCTTCAGAAGATCGATAAACTCTCTGGCTCTCTCCTCCGACTGAGCAGATCCGATCTTCACCTTCCTTCGAGGTCCATCAATCTCTACCTCCTTCAGATCCTCCATGGGGGCGGGCCGCCCAAACTCCTCTCTAGGATCGGCATCGGTTTGCAGGACAGCCATGGCTTCCCTTCTTCTCCGTCGGGTAGCGTTAACATAGCACTTTCGTGAGGCCACCTGGTCGCCCTTGACCTCCCCGACCCCATGGTCAGTCGGGAACTTCATCTTCTGGTGGACGGTTGAAGCTACTGCCATGAGAGGGTTGATGGTGGTCCTCCCAATAATAGCGTTATATGTCCCCGCGGATTCTACCACGACGAAGTCCACGTTCCTTCGTTCCATCTTCCAGCCGCTACCAAACTCCACCGGTAAGGTAATCATCCCCAACGGATAGGAAGTCGATCCAGAGAATCCCACCATTGGGAAGTTCACCTGCGTCAGGTCCTTCTTTATCTTTCCCATGGCCTCCAGGGCATCCATGAAAAGAATATCGGAGGAGCTCCCTCCGTCTATCAAGATCCGCTTCATCTCGAATCCGTCCACGTCCAGGGTTACAACCAAGGCGTCATCGTGGGGGCTCTCCACGCCTATCAAATCCTCCGCTGAGAAAGAAATCACCATTTCCTCCTTTAGAGTCCACGACCGGGACCTCTTGCCTAGCACCACAGCAGCGGAGATGCGAGAAGCATAATTCTCCCGAGAAGCGGTGGTGTCACCTCCCGCGGCCATTCCTCCGTGAATGACGTTAATGGTCCCCCGTCTCTCCTTACGGGCACCGGAACCAGAGGCTTCTGGCTCAACCTTCTTCTTCTTCGGGGATCGATCACGGGATTTGGAACGAGACCGTGACCGGCTTTTGGAACGGGATCGGCACCTTCCCCTTCCGACGAACTCCTTAAGCTTCCCCTTCTGGATCAGCTTCTCTATCTCCTTCTTCAGCTCCCGACAGTTATCTGTGTCGTGACCATTGGCTCGATGGTACCGACAATAACGATCAGAGCGGCCTCCCAAGAACTCTCCTTACTTCCTCGGGGGGTATCGGGCGAGACCTTGCCGATCCATCACAGCTAGCACGGAGGTCATCGAGCTGTTGATGGGAACACTACGACCTTCGCGGTTATCCTTCTTCGGAGGACGCCTATCCTCCCTTTTCTCGGGGCGGCCACGGTACCTACTTCCCTCCGATTTGTCGCTCCCTTTACGATCATCCGACAGCTTGGACGATGTCTTTCCTCTTCCCGACTTCGGAGGATCAAGTTCTCCGGCAGCAATCTTCGACTCCTGGACGTCGATTTGCTGTTTCACCCTCGCTTGCAGGGCCTCCATACTCCACACAGCCTTCGCGGCTACACTGTGCATCAGATCGGAACCATACGGAGCAGTAAGGTTCCGAAGGAAAGTTCGGATGGTCTCTCCTTCCGATATCTCCTCGTCAATCTCTGCGGCACTGGCAGTGAATCGTTGGTAGTAATATGCCAACGATTCATCGGATCTCTGCACCACTTGGGTCAGGGACCTCACGCTCTTCAAGAGGCACCTACAGCCTTGATATTGCTTGATGAAGAGATCGTGCATATCAGCCCAGCACGTATACTGCCTGGCGGTAGGCTGAAAAACCATGTCATGGCCCTTTCTCCCAGAGTGATCGGGAACAGTGAACATACGAGGTCATCATTCGAGGTCCTTCGTATGCAAGCCTGGACATGCCTTTGAACATGGCGGACCGGGTCTCCTTCACCATCGTACTCCTTGATGGTCGGAATGCCTAGCCCTGGCGGGGCGACAGTATCCAGCAGCCGTGGAATGAAAGGATGACTGGATCGATCTCTTAGCTCCGATGTCATTTGCTTCTGGTCACCCATGCAGATGCTGACAATTTTCACCACCTGATCGGGGGTGATGGGACCATTCAGGGGAATGGTCCTGTGCTGCACTGGTCCGGGACCATCAACCACGAACTTCTCCGAGTGCGCGGGCTCCTTACCCTTATTCCTGGGCTGAACCTCTTGAACCTCCTGTTCTTCCGGAACCACCCTCGGAGGGGGTGGGGGCAGCTCTTCTCGCGGAGGCAACTCCTCTGCCCTCCTGGCAGCCTCTCTCTTATCCAACAGAGCCTCCATGGCCGCCAAGAACATAGGCATGGCGTCTGCTACTGCCTTGGCCAACTCCGAATTTGAGGAAGAGCCTACTTCCCTTCGCGGGAATTCCTCTCCGTGCACCACCGGGTTTGGGGGAGCATCCACTTCCCTTCGCGGGATATCTTGCCTGTTCAGCGTCGCGTCTCGGACTGAGACCTCCTCATCACCGTGCCCCCCTGTCTGAGAAACAGCAGGGTACTCACCTTGTTCAGCAACATGTTCCAACAACGGGGAATTCGCAGTTCCAGCGGGGCGAGAACTGCCGGCCTGAACTTGCTTCTTCTTGCCACCACCGGCCATTGATCTGGTAGAAACTATTTTGGCTTTTTGTTAGTTTCCCACAGACGGCGCAAATGTTGGATCACGGGCGAAGCTCCGTTACGTCCTTGACGGAAAGCTTGGACTCCTGGGCTCCGCGTAATCCTGCAAAAGGGGATGACCTGGGTGGTGACCCAGAATCCCTCTCCGATGCTTAAATGAGTATGTGATCAATGGGGTGGTAAGCAATGGTCTAAGTTCGTATTAGAGAATCTGTGTTTTCTGAGTAACTTCCTCCTTTATATAGGAGGGGAAGTTACTCAGTTACCTGTTACTGCGCCTGGCAGTTTTACCCACGATTCCGCATATCTCATCACGATTCCGTATATCTCGTTCGGGATTCCGTAGATTTCGCCCCACGCTCCGCGTATCTTACCCATACTCCGCGTATCTCGGGCACGCCCTGCGTATCTCGGGGAAGTTTATCTATATCTTTAACCGTTGTCCCACTAGTCTATCTAGTAGGCGGGTTTCTCGGTCTTATCCTCTGATCACAAGTCTCGACTCCCGTCGGGGACTCCAGAGTTATCTCATTCTAGATCACCACCCAGGACCCTTTGTCTCACGAGACAGGTCCAGCCTCTGCGGGGCTTTTATCATTGGGGCCTTTATTAAGGCCTATCGGGGCCTATTCAAAGGCTTCTTGTCGGGAGCATTCAGCTCATACATCGGGACCCCTAAAGTCGGGACCCTTCATACTGGGCCTCTGGGCCTTCCAGGCTTTTCACGAGGCCCACTGGACCTACTCGCCGTCCATTGGCTGTTAACGGGGCTAACGATTACATCGAAACCCATCACACTATACAATGTTTAGATTTTTGTATCGATGAAGAAGATGGTGGTTCTTGGTTCTACAAAACTTTGTAGTTTTGGGAAAGTTGGGTGGATACAGATGTACATAATGTTGATATTGCTGCAAGCTTACTTGAAGAAAAAACATGTTGCAGGAGAGAAAGGGTATGGTTCCTTCCACCGGGTCATTTAAATATTTTCATGATTTGAGGAGGATATTTCACTCGAGGTAGATACGAACTGCATATTGATGAATTCAATAAGCAACGATTTTTTTCTCCATTTGAGGCGATACTGAACTGTTAACGGAGATCTTTGTTCTCTAACTAGTAATTACTGAAACTACAATACCTCATTCGGTTTGTGGAAAAGCCATATTGATGGGCTTGTTCAAGTTTGGCCTTCTGTAATTGTTCAGGGCCGAATTGTTTTTTTTTATTTTTTTTCTTTTAGGCCCATATTTTGTTTATTGGGCTAACCGAATTGGGTCACTTGTGTTTGGTGGGTTCCTTCTGTTTTTTGAGTTTGTATTGAACATATTTATTTTAGATTTAGGGTTGTGGGGGAGGTTTGACCGGGTGAAGGAACTCGAGCTAACGATCCCATGACTTCTGTTCTTCTTTCCTCTCTGCTAGGGTTTCTAACCTAGATGGAGATTCTTGAGTGATTGGCTACATTCTGGTGAGATTTTGTCATGGTATCAGAGCGATAAGGTGTTCTTCATCTTGTTGATCGATTCTGTGATTCCGCTGCGAAGAAATTCGTCCCTTGTTTGTTCGTGACGATTCGGTTCACTGTTTATCTTCGCTATCTGCGAAGTCTTTTGCGATTTGTTTCTTGGCTATCTTGGAGTCTTTCCCCTCGCCTCTATGATTATCTCTTGGCTCGTTGACGTTTCGTATTCCTGGATCCGGATCTGATTCGAAGTCTCTGAGACTGTATTCCTTCTTCAAGTCCTCTCAACTTCGAATCCGATGTTGAACGGTGGAGATAAGCCAGGAGATGGGGAGAACTTTGGTTTGGAGACAGCACTTGATGCAACCAACCAGGAGTATCGTGATGCGATGGCCTTGGTAGATGCTTTTCATCCTCTTTACTTGCATGCTAATGATAATCCTGCTGCTCGCATGACTTCTGTTATTCTTACTGGTTCTGAGAATTATCCGAAGTGGAGCCATGCGATGAAATCTGTGTTGATTGGAAAAAACAAATACGGTTTTGTTACTGGTGCTTGTCTGCGTGAAAAATATAGTCTAGTGTATCATGATTTGTGGGATAGATGCAATGTCGTAGTGTAGGGTGGATTATGAACTCCATTTCAGATGATCTTGCTAGTTCTGTGATGTATTCTGAGACTGCTATGCATGCGTGGAGAGAATTAAAGCAACAGTTCGATAAGGTAAATGACTCTAGAATTTACCAGTTACACAGGGAGAATGTGTTAACTCGTCAGGGTTTGGATTCCGTTTCAACCTTCTTTACCAAGCTTCGTTTACTTTGGGGTGAGTTTGACGCTGCTTGCTCGTTACCACATATTGATGGTGAATCCTTTGAAAAACATCTGGAGCATAAGGAGAACATGAGGCTTTTTCAATTCCTTATGGGATTGAATGAGTCATATTCTGCTGTTAGAAGTAATCTACTGCTTTGGACCCCTCTCCCTTCGGTTAATCAGGCTTAAAACTGTTTGATCCAAGAAGAAAATCAGAAGGGGATTTCTTCTGACATTGCTGGTTCTGTTGAATTCGTTTCTGGGAATTTGACTTCTATCGAGGATAAACCCAAAGCAAACCAGATGTTGGAGTGTTCTTTCTGCAATAAGAAGGGATATACTGTTGAGAGGCCCTTTGCTAAGGGCTATGAGTTCTGCAAGAAGAAGGGACATGTTAAAGACAATTGCTTCAAGTTGAGGGATCAACTGAGGAAAGGAGGCAGTGTGAAAGCTAACACAGCAACCCCTCAAGTTGGTGGGAGCTCTTCTTCAGACCATTTTGGTGTGCAAAGCAACATTACACTCACAGATGACCAGTTCAACAAACTGCTTCAGTCCATGGGAGGTGCTGTTAGGACTGCAGGAATTGCAGGTGCTGCTGCAAATTCAATGGAAACTTGCCCAAAATCTGCCGGTACATCTTTGAACTCCTCTTTTAATTTTGATAGAGATCATTGGATCTTAGATAGTGGGGCCACAGATCACATGACCTTTAGGAAAGACTGGCTACAAATTGATAAACTAGCCTCTGGTACAAATGTTCTTTTACCAAATGGTGGTCTAACTGAAATTAAGGGGATAGGAACTCTTTCTATTACTAAGAATAAAATGTTGCAGCATGTTCTTTTTATACCTACTTTTAAATAAACTTGCTATCTGTTTCTAAACTTGCAAGTGATTTGAATTGTAAAACAACCTTTTATCCCAAAATTGCCATTCTGTAGGACGTCTCAAGTGGGAAGGTCTTGGGGATTGGGAATGAGCATTCAGGTCTCTATTTTTTCAAAATTGACTATCTGTCTAGTGGTGCTTCTTTTACTAGTATAGAAGATAAGAATAAAGTGTTCTTGTGGCATTTGCGTTTGGTGCATGCCTCTGTTCAAACTTTGCACCATGTGGATAATCTGGATTTACCTAAGAATAAAGTTGATGCCATTCATACTTGTTCCATATGTCCTTAAGCAAAGATCACCAGAAATCCTTTTCCTCTATCTGATTCCAGAGCTAGTTGTCCCTTTGATCTGGTTCACTGTGATGTGTGGGGACCTTATCTAAGTCCAACACATGATGATAAAAGATATTTCTTGACTCTTGTGGATAATCATAGAAGAGTTACTTGGGTTCATCTCATTCAATTTAAATCTGATGTCTCTATCATATTAAAGAAATTTGTTGCTTTGATTGAAAACCAGTTCTCTAAATGTGTTAACTGTTTTAGGACTGATAATGGTGGAGAATTTTTTAATGATCACATTACTAATTTTTTAAGTGAGAAAGGCATTCTCCACTAGAGCAGTTGTTCTTATACTCCTCGGCAGAATGGATGAGTTGAAAGAAAACATTGACATCTTTTAGAAGTTGCAAGGGCTATTAAATTGCAGGCTTTCATTTCTAATATTTTTTGGGGGGAGTGTATTCTTACTTCTTGCTATTTGATTAATTTAATGCCTTCAAAGGTTTTGAAATGGAAAGTCCCCTCTTGAAGTTTTACAAAACAAAAAACCTGCTGTTTCTCATTTAAAGGTCTTTGGATGTCTATGTTATGCAAAGAACCTTGTTGTGACTGATAAGTTTGCTTTTAGAGCAATAACCTGTGCTTTCATGGGTTATTATGATGTTAAGAAGGGATATAAAGTATACGATTTGGAGAATAAGAAATTTTTTATCAGTAGAGATGTGAAGTTTTATAAAACTATATTCCCTTTCAAACATCAGAAACCAGATCATATGCCAATGTTCTTTGATTTTCCACTATATGATGGTTCAGTGTCTTTAATTGATGATGCTCCCATGACTGAATCTGATAGAACCATTCCTGTTGATGATGATTCTGAGAGAGTGCTGGTTGACCCTTTGCCAGTAAATGATGATTCTAGTTTTGAATCTGATATTGGATCATCAAATGATGAGTTGCATTTGCACTCTGATGATGTTGTTGCTCCTATTGAACATGTTGGTCCTGTCACCAGACATGGTAGAGTTGTTAAGCCTCCTATTTGGAGTAAAGATTTTGTGATGGGGAATATCTCTGCTCCTCATTCTATTAATAAGTATATTTCTTATTGTGGTATTTCTGGGCACTATCAATCATATCTAACCTCCTTCTCTGAGTTGATTGAGCCTAATAGTTATGTTGAGGCAGCTCAGGATCCTTAATGGATCCAAGCAATGAAGGAAGAGATTTCAGCCTTGGAGGATAATGGAACCTGGGATTTGGTCCCACTTCCATCAGGTAAGGTTCCAATTGGCTGTAGATGGGTTTTTAAGTTGAAATACAAATCTGATGGGAGCTTAGAAAGATATAAAGCTAGACTGGTTGCTAAAGGATATAGGCAGAAATATGGAATTGACTATTATGAAACTTTTTCTCCAGTGGTTAGAATGAACACAGTCAGAGTCATTCTTTCTTTGGCCTCTGTTTTCAATTGACCCCTTTATCAAATGGTTGTTTACAATGTTTTTTTACAAGGGGATTTAAATGAAGAGGTTTATATGACTTTGCCTGAGGGATTTACTAATCAATGGGGGAATTTTGGATTAGTCTGTCGATTGCGTAAATCCCTATATGGTTTAAAACAAGCTAGCAGACAATGGAATATAAAACTTAGTGATTCTCTCGTAAAAGCTGGTTTTAAATGATCTAAGCTAGACTTTTCTTTGTTCAGTAAGCAAGTTGGAACTAGAATTGTTATCTTACTAGTCTATGTTGGTGATCTCCTTATTACTGGAAATTGTGCTGATTTAATTTCTGAGCTGAAAGCTGTCTTGCAGCATAACTTCAAGATGAAGGATCTTGGGGAACTTAGATATTTTTTGGGAATTGAATTGGCTAGTAATTCCAGTGGCATAGTTATGTGTTAAAGGAAATATGCATTGGAACTAATATCTTCTGCAGGTTTGTCAGCTGGTAAGGTTGCTAGAACTCCTATGGAGATCAAAGTTAAACTTACCAGTAAATTTTATGACAACCATCTTGGTCTTAATGCTACTGATAAATCCCTAAGTGATGTTTTGTCTTATAGAAGACTGATAGGGAAGATGTTATATCTGACTATTACTAGACCTGACATTTCTTATGCTGTTAGGCATCTTAGTCAGTTTATGCAGGAGCCTAAACAGTCTCATATGGATGCTGCCTTAAGGGTGGTAAGGTTTGTTAAAAGGGAGCCTGGTAAGGGTATTCTTCTTAGTTCTCAGTCCAACACTTCTCTAGTTGGATTCTGTGATTCTGACCGGGGAGGTTGCATTGAAACTAGGAAATCTGTGTCTGGATATTGTGTTTTGCTTGGTTATTCTCTGGTTTCATGGAAGGTGAAGAAGCAGACTACTGTTTCTATATCTTCTGCAGAAGCAGAATATCGCACTATTCGTGAGTTATTAAAGGAAATCATTTGGCTTCGTGGTCTTTTGAGTGAAATGTGTATTTTACAAAGGAGTCCTACTATTTTACATTGTGACAACAAGGCTGCAATTCAAATTGCAACTAACCCAGTTTTTCATGAGAGAACAAAGCATATTGAGATTGATTTCCATGTTATTCGTGAAAAATTATTAGATGGAACTATTTCTTTTAGTTATGTTGAATCTGGTAATCAAGTTGCAGATCTGTTTACTAAAGCCTTGAGCACGGATCAGCTTAGTTACTTGGCAGGCAAGTTGGGTATGAAGAATCTGTTTCCCGGTCGAATTGAGGAGCTTGAAGGTGAGGAAGCTACATAAGCTCAAACTTGAGGGGGAGTGTGGAAAAGCCATATTCATGGGCTTGTTCAAGTTTGGCCTTCTGTAATTGTTCAGGGCCGGATTGTTTTTTTTATTTGTTTTCTTTTAGGCCCATATTTTGTTTATTGGGCTAACCAAATTGGGTCACTTGTGTTTGGTGGGTTCCTTCTGTTTTTTGAGTTTGTATTGAACATATTTATTTTAGATTTAGGGTTGTGGGGGAGGTTTGACCGGGTGAAGGAACTCGAGCTAACGATCCCACGAATTCTGTTCTTCTTTCCTCTTTGCTAGGGTTTCTAACCTAGATGGAGATTCTTGAGTGATTGGCTACATTCTGGTGAGATTTTGTCACGGTTCTCTCCATTGTTACACTTCTGCAGATTCAGAAATTAGAAAATGTATGTTATTGTCAGGAGGTGGTCACAAAAGGGCTTGAAGCCAATCAGCCATAGATTACTGCTAAACACCGCGGAGTGTGTCAAACATTCTTCTCCAACCAAATAAATAAATAGCTGTGAATATAGGCATGTTACCCTTATTTCCTAGCTGATTTCTTTTGGGTTCAAGAAATTCATTCTTAGATAATAATAATACAAACTCCAATGCAGATCTTCCTTTTCCCTGCAGATTTTAGCAAGAATCGGTATTCACTATTGAGTATTGAGCATAAAAGATATGACATTTACGGTGATTACTTATCATTGAAGATCGTTGAATTGTGTAATATTCTATCAATTATCACATATTTAGTAAAAATGGGTAAAAAAGCATGATTAATCAACAATAGAACTAAACATCCTTACAAGGTTTAAGGTATATGGCAATCTTAAATTGATATCAAGCCCTTGGGGTTTCCTTTTTGTCATTTGAGCACCTGTTGTTAAGGTGGTGTACCATGTTTCTGTTAGATTACGGAGAGTAATCACTACGGATACTAAAACCATGGTACATGCAAGTAATCCAAATTACGCAACAGAAGATTCGAACATACCTCTACAGTAGTCTGTTCCAAGATCTTTGCAGGAGGGAGTTCACGATCCTCCGGTCGGCACCCGTAGGGTTTCTTGTGAAGGAAGCCCTACGTGGTATACTCTTCACAAAGCCTCTGATCGATTCTTGGAAAGGAACAGATCTACAGAGTGTTTGCTCGAAGGCAAATTGGCACACGCTTGGTGTTTGCTAGGTTCGGCCTTTGGGGGAAGGGTCTTCTCTCAAAACACCACTAAAAGGGAATTGTGATTAACCCTAATGAAACCTCTAACTCCCCATATATATAGGAGTAAAGTGGACAAAAGTCCACTTTACCCCCTTCATTTTTTTCGGCGGGCCATGCTAGTATAGGGAGTCCCAATTTTGGGCCTCTCATGTCAATTGGGATTTGGGTCTGGCCCAATACTCTAATGTGACATGTACCCAATTAATTTAGGTAACATACACATATAATGGGCTTCCATTTATGACGCCCAACACCATATGCTTACAGCTCCCACTCGCCGGAATGGGAGGGTGCCTGTTAATGTATTGTCGTCCAATTCTGCATCAACATTTCACTACTTCGATCTGGTCCTTTGCTTCCAAATAGTTCATACGAGATTTTCCGTGCGACCGGCGGACACGACGGGCATCGTGCTACTCATCTGTTAGGAGTGTTGTAGCGCCTGCGGAACGTTGATTCCCTTTTCTCCAATCAACCTATTATAAACAACATTTATATAGTGTCGCGATGTATCCTAGGTCAATTGATAATTCTCCTTTTTCCTAGTTTCCTCATAGGAAAACTTCTTCAAGGCATCCGTACAAGTATTCACAACCTTCAACTAATATCCGGTTGGTGGCCACCTAGTGAATACAGGAGTCGGTGAATTACAGGTGAACTTGACCATCCCCATCGCTCATATCTTTAATCACACCCAACCGGTTTCCAAAGACGTGGTCACTAGGCTTTTTTTTTCAGCACTACGCTCGTACGCCGGGAAGCGAACATTGAGCCTGACCTTAGATATGAGTTCTGAGTCCGTGAGGATACTTTTTGTGCCTCTTCATAAGGCTCCCGAGATCTATTACACGCTCGAGGTGAAGAAGTTTGCACCCGCCAGAATCAGGAGGATTCTTTCCTAGCACAACCGAGCTGTGATCCCGTGGTCGAACGTGGCACGCGTAGTATGAAGCACGCGTCGATAGCATACCTAAACGTTTAAGTTCAAAGGGATGGGATATGTCAAATCATGCTATCGCATATTTTCATCTGGCCCAGAATGTGGATTAATGATGAACAAAGTTCATCACGGCGATCTGCAAAGCGAAGATCATGTCGAGATACTTCGACACTAGATGATCATTCCGCGTAATCAGATTTACCCCCTGATTCTTAGCCAGCCTTGCTTAGTAGAGGCCTCCCTCCATCTCAAGATGACTGTACATGTGTGACGAGGTAAGGCCCACGTTCGACATAGTTTTGGCAGATGATTGCGTCATCCTACGACTTAGTTTATAGACCAAAAATTTGATGTAATCAAAACATTATGACGTCTATTGATCATAAACTCAGTTGAAATTCTTTCGCTTACAAAATGTAACTTTCTATTATCAAAATGTTATCACAGATACACGCCACTTCTAAACCCTACGCAATCCAAGCAGTTTTACATGCTTTTTAAATATCTCCCTGTGTAGTGGTTTAGTTAATGGGTTTGCAATTATGTTATCAGTGGACAAGTATTCTATAGTGATTATATTGTCTTCTACCATAGATTTAACATAAAAATATTTCACATCAATGTGTTTGGTCCTACTATGGTACTTCGGATTCTTTACTGCCGCAATGGCCGTCTGATTGTCATAGAACACCTTCACAGGTTTACTCTCGACGTCACCATCAAGCAGCACAATAAGAAGCCTTTTCAGCCAGACCGCTTCCTGTGCGTTCTTGGAGAGGGCTACTAATTCTGATTCCATCGTGGACAACGCGGCACAGGTTTGCTTCTTGCTCGTCCATGAAATGGCAGCGTTAGCAAGGAGAAACACTCCTCCCGTGGTGGACTTACGATCATCCGGATCGCCACCATGGTCTGCGTCACTGTAACCGGTCAATTCTAACTTCCCGCCCTCATAGCACACTGCGTAGTCGGCAGTACCTTTCAGATAACGAATAATTCGTTTTACAACCTTTAAATGTTGATAACCAGGATCTGATTGGAAACGTGCTACTAGGCCCACGACGTAACAGATATCCGGACGGGTGCATTGCATGTTATACATCAAACTTCCGACCATGCTTAAATACTCCGCACCCTTCATCTGTTCTCGCTCTGCCATGTTCTTGGGGCCGTCACGTTTTGACAGTGCGCACCCAAATACCACCATCGTATACACGGGTTTGGCATCTTGTAATCTGAATCTTTTCAACAATTTGTTGATATAAGCTTCTTGAGACAGACATAATTTTCGGGTAGCCCGATCTCTAGCAATTTTAATGCCCAAGATGTACGTGGTCTCTCCCATGTCTTTCATCTCAAATACAGATGCCAACCATGACTTTGACTTGCTCATAATACTCACATCGTTTGCGGCAATGAGTATGTCGTCCACGTATAAGGCTAAGATGATATACTTAGAGGGAGGTCTTATAATACCACACGGATCCTCGTGAAGATTCACGAATCCGTTTGCCATGATTTCCTCGTGGAATCTGCGGTACCATTGCCGAGACGACTGTTTAAGACCGTAGATGAACCTTTGGAGTTTACAAACTTTACATTCGTTACCAGGAGTAATGAAACCCTCCAGTTGCTCCATGTAGATCTCTTCCTCCAGGATTCAATGGAGGAATGCGGTCTTAACATTCATTTGGTGCAGCTCGAGATCGAGACTTGCGACCAGGACCACGACTGGCCCTAACCGTGGTTTCACGCACAGACAGTGAGTTTGTTTTATCAAAGTCAACTCCGTGAAATGGGTATATCCTTTCGCATCAAGTCGGGTTTCGCACCTCCCGACCTTTTCCATCAAGCCTTCTTTTAGGACTCACCTTATCCTTGTGCCCCTGTGGTTAGCAGGTTAATCAGCTATAGACTATGATGGCTTTCATTTAAGCTGATCTCTTTCTTTTATTATTTTCCTCCATTTCTTCACTTGAGGTATTTCCAATGCTTGCCAACAGTTGTTAGAGTTAGGTTTTCACCCTACGATGGGATACTTCTTGGGAGAAGTGCGATGCCTTTGACTTTCGTCTAGCCTTTTGTTAATGCCATTTTGAGTCTGATCATTTCTCCCACTTGGAATAATGCTTCTTATCGTAGCATCACTTCTATTGGGAAAAATTCTCCACTCGGAACAATGCTTCTTATCGGAGCATTGTTTCCTTTAGGAACTAGAGCAGTGTTTGAACATTGACCAATAACTTTTCCTTTGACAATCTCTCGGTCTCGAGGTTTCACTTCCAAGATGAATTCCTTGATCACTAGGATCTGGAACCAAGTTTGGTCGAATCACTCCCACTAGAAACAATGGGTAGTTTTAGGTAGTTGCGTCATTCCTGGTTCAGCTATATGACCATCAGTTTCAACTTGATTCGTCTCAACAGCAACAGTGATTTCGTGTGGTAGGGTTTCCTCCCACTTAATTTACTATGAAAATGTTCCCATTCTCATTTACCATGTCATTCACTTGAGCTGCTGGTTCAAATCTCTCTCCCACTCGAATTAAGTGGGATCTTATTGTCAGTGATATCCTGCTCTCTTTTGATCATGACTACATAGATTTAAACTATCCATGCATTTGGAATATTCGTCATTTAGTGATGTAATAGCTAATGTTCGACCACGGCCCCATTTCCTGAAGCTTTAAACAAGTATTTCTAAGAGTAAATCACGTACTCTTGTCCTAAATACGTATTTAATGCGCAATTTAATGTCGCATGATAACATGATTTAACTCATCATCATATTTTAGCTTTTATGGCGGCATGTCTTACCAATTTTATTGGAACACAGTTTACATACATGCGAGTCATCTTTTTCACCCCTTCGGGAACACCTGATAGAGTAACTCAAACATTATGTTTTTGAACTGTACTTCTTGATGTGTGTTTTAATTGATTTGAATGCCTAGTCTGACTTATCGTTCAAGGCGTTTGGAAGGAAAATCATTTAACCGACTTCATCCTTCTTCGTTTTCAAAACTTATCTCAGGGATTACATCCAATCTTCGAACTGAGCATCTTGGGTTTTCACCCTATGCATCAGCTGATACTTTTACAAGGTCGTGGTAGCTTATGAAGCATACTTCTTCCCGATGTAAACGTTATCAGTAAGTTATTTCTGAAGGAATGCAAAAAAAATTCAGCACATCATCATTTAGACACTTCATCATTAAATTCGTATTTGAAACGATGTGTTCCTTCTATCAAGGTCCACTTGCGCGTAGCGCTTTTCACCGAAGTTTTAACCCTTGGTTAAATCGTTTCATTTCTGAATTTAATTTAATTTAATCCAATCGATTTCGTACATGATTATCATTACTTATTATTTCATTCAATGGAGTACTAACAATTAAGAAATACTAAATCTTTCGATCTAGCTACGCAATCGATGTGTATGATCAGTTCAGTTGTCCCGAATGAGATGACGGAGTACGTGAATCGCTTTGTTTTATTCGACCACTTTTACATTGCCAAATTTTGTTTCGGATCGATCCCGTTTAACTGGGTCGATTAATTTTGATAAGTAGATAGCATTTCGAATCCAATGGCAACTACTTTATTCAGTAAATCTGAATCTCGAAATAACCAAAATTTTAGTAACTCAAACAAACGATAAATGACAATGGTAGGGTTCTTGATCTGAGGATCGCGTATTTAATACATGATTGTTGCATAGATAGTCGAGAACTTTAAGAACATTACATTTGAGTAAATTCACGAGTGAATCACGTCAAATGATTTGAGTATGTATAAAGCATTTTACCGCTTCATATACATGACCTACGAGGCGTACTTGAGACGCACTTTATCAACATGGTTTAACTCACCAGATTATCGTATAAGACCTTTATGGTCCAGTTCTCTCTATGATATGCGGATCGTGGTTGACTTCTTTCCAACCTAGTATGGTGAGCAGAGAATGTTTCCCTTTTTAATGTTGTGGTTACTGTACTTGATTAGGCTCAAAGTCATTGAGTCCTGTCAACAGTAGACAACCATATACATCTTTTCCATGTTGACCTTTCATTGCGAAGGTCTCGAGCGGCTTTTACACCAGCGTCCATGAAAATAGAGAAGACTATCACGTTCAACTGAAACGTTTAGCTTTTGCATCCTTGCTTCCACCGAGGTGGATGCAAAGGGATACTAAGCTGCAACATTGCATGGTTGCAACTGAAGTCTTCTTCAACCCTCTTTTACCAAGGTTGAATGTATCACCACATATGCGTTCAGATCACAATGAACCTATTCCCATGCTTGGTGAAACAAATTATTACATTCGTCTCTCATTGTCAAAATCATACAGACTACTATATTCATCCGTAGTTGTCCTCTCCACTTTTCGAAATCATAGTAGAGATTCCAATACGTACTCCTTTTATTCATCACGATTCAGACCATCAAGATTGCGAGGAAAATCGAATCACACTAATTCAACCAATTCATACTAACACATCGATGATCATGCAAAAATCAGGGAGACAATAACATTTTGAGAAAGAATTGCATACATCGAAAAATGATTCATCAGTCATCTAAACCAACTGAACACCAGTAAACCAACGGAATATGGCTGTGAAAGAGTTCACATTATCGTCGTCTTCCATCCAATAGATCAGTCTTTTAAAACGGTTTTAATCGCAAACTATCGGAATGGGAATTTTAAAACAAGCATACCCGATCTTGGCTTTCCCAAGGACCTTTTTTATTTTGGAAAAAATATTCCGATGAATTCACACATGCATATATAATTCTACTATCCACGTAAATTATCATACGCCAGTAACATTCATCCCATAAACCACACTCATGCTTACGCGTCATGCGTCTAATGTTCCGAGGAACTCATGGTTGCATACATAATTCTACTTCCAAGTAAATTATCAAATGCAGCTACATCCTCAACATTCTAGCATATGTGTCAAACATGTAACATTCACATCCATCATACACATTTGGCGACTGATTTTCAATTTTAAAATAATTTTAAACATTAGGGGCTGATTTGCAATTCATGCTTATATTCAATCATGCAACATTCTAGACATGAATCATAGGTGTTATGTCTGCTTCCACTTGGGTAACTTCGGGATTCTCTCCCACGAACGGGCTTTGGATGGGTGTACATGTACGCGTATCTGTCTGTATGCCACGAACGGGCTCTGGATGGCGTCCTTCTTGATTGCTCTTAGTGCAGTTGCATTTTGGGCGAACCTCCGGAAGTAGGTCATGATGGATTCTCCTTCTCCTTGTCTGACATCTAGCACACTCTGCCTAGGCGAACAAAGTATCTTGTCAAGTTCAGACCTTGGCGATAACTTTTCCTTCTTCCTTTTATCATCATCGTTTGAGGCGAACAACTTTCTTTTTGCACCAACTTCTATCATGGCAATTGATACTTGTTTCATTTTCCTCAGGGCATTGACGTAGCACTTTCGTGCGGCTGTCTGATCACCTAGCACCTCTCTGATCCCATGAGGAGTTAGGAACTTCATTTTCTGATGAGCTGTAGGTGGCACAATGTCGTGTGGGTTGATTGTCGTTCTTCCTAGGATGCCATTATATGCCCCCATGTTATTTACCACTACAAATGTGACGTCTATATGTAGTTTCTTCCAACCTTCTCCAAGGATCACTGGAAGTGTTATCATACCCAATGGGTAGGTTGCAGCTCCTGCGAAGCTAATTAGCGGAAATGTGCTTGGCGAGAGATCGGCTTCCGTTTTCCCCATCTTCTTGAGAACTTCTATATGCAGTAAATTCGCAGCACTTCCATCGTCTACCAATATATTTTGCACGTCATATCCATTGATATCCATTGTTATGATCAAAGCATCATCGTGGGGATACACTATGTGTTTCTTGTCAGCATTTGAGAACGGGATGACTACGTCTTCCTTCTCTGGTTGTCGTCTCTTCCCGTACTTTGGTAGAACTTGTAGTTGCGAGGCATAGACATCTCGGGCTTTAGAAATGATACCTCCTGCCGCTGGCCCACCATGGATTACGTTGATGACACCACGCTTTGGCGGTGGTGGGTTCTCATTCATTTTCTCATTCCCTTGTTCCCCTTTCCGGATGGCTCTGCATGGTTCTTCTTTTGGCGCTTTTCGCCTTGAATCTACATATTGCTTGAGCTTTCCTTTAAGAATGAAGTTGTTTATACGGAATCGTAAGCTGACACAGCTGTTCGTTTCATGACCGTAGACTTCGTGGTTTTCACACCATTTATCTTCCTGCTTTCCAAGTGGCCCTTTCCGGAAGTTTGCTGGCTCCCTCCACATGTTATCTTCCTTCATCTTCTTTAGGATTATGGAAAGTGGTGCATTCAAAGGAACGCATTCTGCCAAGTTCACTTCTTTTGGTCTTTGAAATTCTGGCTGATATGGCCTCTTATGCTGCTGGAATTGTCTTGCTTTTTGCGGGCCTTGTTGGGGTTTTGCTTGCTTCTTCTTAGCGCGAGCTGCACTAACTTTCGCCTTATGATGTTCTCTGAATCTTTCTAGATCCACGAATTCTTTTACCCTTGCCTCCAATTTTTCAAGTTTCTCAGCTGGGCCCTTTGACATCTTTTCATCCAGGGAATATCCTCTTCGGCCTAAACTTGCAATGAAGGCGCGCACGATTTCTCTTTCGGTGATGTTTCCCTGAATGTCTGAGATGTTTTGGTTGAAACGGATGTAATAATCTGCTAGTGACTCGTCGTTTTGCTGTATCACCTCATTCAGCGCATTTGGCCCTTTATGGAGTGTGTGTTCTCCCATGTATCTTTGAATGAACTTTTCCTTCAAGTACGCCCATGACGTAACGCTTCCACATGGTAGTGAAAAGAACCAGTGTGCGGCAGTTCCAACAAGAGTATTAGCAAATGTCATGGCAACATGATGCGGGTTGTCAGTTCGTCCCAGCAAAGAAGCTTCATGCTGTTGTACATGTTCGATTGGATCTCATTTTCCTCTATATTTTTCTCCACCGATTCTGTACAGGGCATCTGGAACGTGACTGTGTACTAGTTCATCAGAGAATGTATGTGATGCATTCTGTTCAAGGGCATGCATTCCCTTCATCTTTGACTGTTTCATCTTTCTCTCAATCATTTCTTCTAAGGCCTTAGCCGTAAGTCCCGTGACTGGGATGTCATTGTCGTATGCGGGCTTCCTCCACCCATCATTGCATGTGTCAGCAGGTCTTGCTGTCTTGAAACTATCTTCCTTGTGTAGGCGTTGTGAATTGCTCACAGGAGGTTGCTTCTATCTTACTCCTTGTTGTTGCTTCACGCCAACACTTGGGGTGCATGAACGTGCTGGCTCCTGCCTGGCTTGTCGATAGGTACCTTCAGAGTCTCCCACTCCTTCTGGATGCTGCGGCTTTTGATGGTTGACATCATGCGACGCCTCCCTAGCTGGTGCAGCTTGTTCGTTAGTATGCGGGGGTGGTGGCGGAGGTGCGACATATCCTTGACTCCTTAAAATCTCCCTGAGAGCAAGGAGTTTTTCAAGTGCCGCCATCATCGCCGGTGTGACTAGAGGCATGTTGGTTGCATTCCTTGGTTGTTGCTGTACTTCCTCAGCTGGCATCCCAAATGGGAACTCCTGATTCATCCTCGTCCTTGGCTCTTGCGCAGGTGCATTGTTTTGATCTTCCGGACCGTATTGTGCAGGAGGCGCATTTGTGGATGGCATGGACGAAGCCGTAGATTCTGCATCCGGAATATGAGAAGGTCTTGGTTGGCTTCACGTTGGCTTCGACTTGCTTGCACCCGCCTTCTTTGGTCGTCTTCCTGTCATTGCTTGCGGTATGGAACGGCTCTATGTTCGAATCACGCTGACGGCGCCAAATGTTATGTCTACTTCCACTTGGGTAACTTCGGGCTTCTCTCCCACGAACGGGCTCTAGATGGGTGTACAGGTACGAGTATCTCTCTATATGCCGCGAACCTCGAGACACGATCCTCGAACCAATCTTCAACTTCCCGACTTTGATCTCTTGAACTCCGGGTCCTGCACAAGGGGCAGTAACCAGCGTGAAAGAGGGGGGGGGGGGATGCTGGTTGGGCCCTCTCCGACGCTCAAGTCATTATCTTTTAGAGAGAGAAAATCTTTTAGAGAGAAGTCAGAGCTCGAAAAGCCAGAATGAGGGGGTTGTTAAAATGGGAGGCCTAGGTCCCTATTTATAGGGAACCAAAGATCGTGCCCGGTTTAAAGGAAAACGTATACCGTCATCAAGGTGGGCTATGCGCGCACTGACTTCTCGTACTTGGCAAAATAATCGGGATAAGCGCGCAGAGCATGTCGGTAATCCGGACCTACCCGGATTGCCTTAGGGCAATCCGGAAGTCCCCCGGTCCGGGTACTGCGCGTATTCCGGACCGTTTTGGACTTGGGTGTCTGCGGAAGAGTTCTTTTACGGGTTTTGGAGTATTTTGCGAGGCCCGAAATGTAAATACGAACCCGAATTGGACAGATATCTAACACTTGCCCACGAGTCAAGTAGCGGTTCAAAACCCATGCTTGACTCTTTTTAAGATAAGATATTCATCCAATTTAGGTTTGGTACTGACCTCAGGGGTGGCCTGTTTGTCAATTCGAGTGTTGGGATCATAAATTTGACCAACTTCAATTTTCCGCCGTATGTACGTAATCTGTTTATAGGGTTAGCGTAGCGGACAATATGCGTATAACAACATGCAATTATATTTGCAGTATCATGTAACGAGTGAAATACTTGTAATAATAAATAATTATACAACGTGATAATTTCTTGGTACATGACGTAAGCATATAACACGTTGTCAACACGTAGATGACGATATGGCAAATGGATGACGTAATCATGCAATAAGCAAAACACTTAGAACAATATAAAATGGAGAGCATGTACGTAATCATGAAGCATGGTGTAAATGTGAGACATGATGTAAACATGAAATTCATACTTCGATTATAAAAATAATCATGTAACGATCATAAATAAGAATCGTGCATGATAAATTCTATGTACGTAATATGTAATAGTAATTACGTGTAGTATGTCATGAAGCATTGTGTAATATGTATGCAATATGAATATAGGGGAGATGCAAAGATGCTTGTAAAGGTTGCTAAGGACTTATATGAAAATACATGAAGGTTTAGTCCTTAGCACATGGTGTAGGCACTATTAGTGAAAACTAGGAGAGAGAGTACTCATTATCTTACATCCTTTATAGATAAATCCCCAAAAAGCTCTCCACTCTTGATGAAGATGAAGCTTTTGAGATCATAAATTTGGAGTAGACACACCATAGTTTATATCAATTGGATTCCGGCCAAGGGAGGGAGCAA
The DNA here is from genome assembly GCA_036873135.1 of Clarkia xantiana subsp. parviflora. NCBI lineage: Eukaryota > Viridiplantae > Streptophyta > Magnoliopsida > Myrtales > Onagraceae > Clarkia > Clarkia xantiana. The sequence continues at coordinate 20,555,183 of JAPTYO010000001.1, forward strand.
GGTCGACGACACGTGGAAGAGAGATTGGCGGCGCGTGACTAGATCCACGGCGGCGCGTCATCTCGGAGGTGGCCGCGCGTGATTTTCCGATGTGGCACGTGTCAATTCGAACTCGCTTCGTGTTGGTGAGTTCAATTCCATACATGGCTGGACATTTCGTGACTTCGTTTAGCCTTAATTCGATCTTGAAATCATCATGTGTGTAGTCACCTTAACATGCACATAAGGTGTTTGATAAAATGCATTAGAGTAATTAGCTTTCCAAATCGGCCAAAATTTTTCTAAGTGCTGAATTTTTTTAGAAAAGTATAAAATGGATTGTTATACTTCCCTTGTGCATAGTATTCATTGCCGTCATGTCGTTCCATGCTTTAGTCATCGTTTGTTGATCATCGGCCACTTTCTGCAAACATGCTAAAATACTTAGAAATTATTTTAACAATATCTAATGTTTGTTACCATAGATGTCGTCGTATGAGCTTTGTCGATAAGTGTCGTAGGAATGCTTAGGAGGTATTGTGTAGAAGTTGATAATAGCTACTTGATTCATGCAATCCATCCTTGTCGACATGTATGTACGTACATGGAAACACTTAGAAAATATTCTCCCCTTGTCGACATGCATCCTTGTCGACATGTAGGTATGTACATGGAAACACTTAGAAAATATTCTTCATTTGTCGACATGCATCCTTGTCGACATGTATGTACGTACATGGAAACACTTAGAAAATATTCTTCACTTGTCCACATGCATCCTTGTCGACATGTATGTACGTACATGGAAACACTTAGAAAATATTCTTCACTTGTCGACATGCATCCTTGTCGACATGTATATACGTACATGGAAACACTTAGAAAATATTCTTCACTTGTCGAAATGCATCCTTGTCGACATGTATGTACGTATATGGAAACACTTAGAAAATATTCTTCATTTGTCGACATGCATCCTTGTTGACATGTATGTACGTACATGAAAACACTTAGAAAATATTCTTCACTTGTCGACATGCATCCTTGTTGACATGTATGTGCGTACATGGAAACACTTAGAAAATATTCTTCATTTGTCGACATGCATTACTGTCGACATGTATGTACGTACATGGAAACACTTAGAAAATATTCTTCATTAGTCGACATGCATCCTTGTCGACATGTATGTACGTACATGGAAATACTTAGAAAATATTCTTCACTTGTCGACATGCATCCTTGTCGACATGTATGTACGTACATGGAAATACTTAGAAAATATTCTTCACTTATCGACATGCATCCTTGTCGACATGTATGTACGTACATAGTGCTCGTACACTGATTGAATTGTTGTTTGTAATTTTCAGGATTCCAAGTTACGAATTCTCCTTTTCAGAGTTAGGCTTCTCGCCGCGGTTACTATGAGTAAGTCTTCTATTCCCGTTCCGCGAGTGACATTATGTTCAGATGTTGGTGACGAGCCGGGTATCAACACAGTTAAGTTTCTCAAGGATACAACGAGGAATGTGAGTTACTTCTTCAACTATATTGATGAAGATATGTTTGAGTTGTACGCGACTTGTTGTGGACTTGATCCTGCTCTGGAAGGTGTTCTTCCTTATGACGTGTTGCCCGACTCCGAAAAGGGGCAAGTTACTATTCCTCCTATTGACTTATCCGTAGTTTATACCTCACAGATTAATGAAGGCCTAAGTTTTCCTTATTGTCCTGATTTGGTGGACCTTTTTCGTTAATACCGGATATCACCCTTAAGTCTATCTCCTGCTGGCTTCCGTGTATGGAGCTGCTTTCGGGTTTTGTTTCACAGGCAATCTTGGCACTATTCCACCATCCTTTTCCAATGCTTCTATCAACTGATGTGTCCAGACGCGACGAGGTTATGTGGTATGAAGATGCGTTGGCCAAACTTGCAAAATAAGGGTTTCAAGAAGCTTGGTCTTGGAGATGCCGAGTGGGATCATAAACAACGCCTAGCCGCCCCGGCTGATCGTTCTGGTTCTCATTGGCGACATCATTACTTCTTCGTATGCGATGACTGGACTATTTGGGATGTTGAGAGTGTGGAGAAAGCTGATCCTGCTCCTATTTTCTCTGATCTTTCCTTGGATGATAGGGAGGCGGTGAAGAGTATTTTCCGATGTCAACGAGAGCACCGTTATCGTTGTCTATTACATGCTTCAGATCAGGATTTGATTGATGCCGGGATTCATATACTTCCTTCTGAAGATTTGGTATGTTGATAACTTTTATAACCTGTACTATGTTGCAATGTAGTTCGTATTGATGGAAAAAGCTCGTCTTTGTAGACAGCTAATGATCGTGATAACCCGTCAGTTGGGCGTCGTGCTTGTAATACTGCCCCCACTATTCCTGAAGGCTCCGGACATGAACGTGTTAAAGGACCTAGAAGTGAGGCATCTTCTCTTGACTTGTTGATTTTCCAAGTTTTTTTTTATATTCATGTTGTCTTTGTTCTTTTAGGTAACTCCGTACATGTAACTGAGCGCGTTGTTTCAGTGCCTGCCACTAGTGTTCTTCTCAAGAGATCTGCCGCAGGGGCGTGTCCCTCGAGTGATCCGAAGCGCTGTAAACCAAGTGCGGCTATTCCAGCTCCTTCTTGCGATAAAGGGAAGAGAGTTGAGAGTCGCACGATGGCGCCTTCTGCCCCCCGGTCGAGGGACCGGCCCGAGGAGGAGCGTTCTTCCCGCCGAGGTATGCATTGTTTATTTTGACATACTTAGTATATTTTGTTGATGTCTTCTTTGTTTTATGTTGTCCTTATTGTAGCGTTGCCACGTATTAAGCGTGATGACTTGATCCTGTCTGATGGGATTGATGTTTCCGGAGAAAACTGGTCACCTTTCTCCACTGGTAGTCTTCATTTTCCGAAGGACTCCAAACTTAGCACTCTAGGAGTTGGTGTGCGGGTTCTTCAGAGATGTGTTCCTCCTGGTGATCATGATGTCAAACCATCTACTGATGAGGAGGCGCAAGCATATGTTGAGAGTGGCTTAGCTGAATTTGCACCGGTAGATTTTGTTCTAACTTTCTTGCCTTCCTGCTGTAAGCGTATGCTTTGTTGTTGTTGTTGATCATGATCGTCTTGTTTGTTGTACTTAGGTTATTTCAAGGATGATGAACATGTCTTCCTTTGTGTTGGAGCTTGTGAGCGAGAGGAGGGCTGCTATCAAGAAGAGCAATACAGTTTCTCGCGAGCTTGCACAGTTCGAGGAGGAAGTGCAGAATTTGAACTCCAAGGTTGCTGATATTGATACGCACATTGCTACTCGTCGCGTCCTTGTTGAACAACTTGAGGCCGAGATTGCTGCTATCAAGCAGCAAATTGCAGAGAACAACAGTGTTCATGATGTCGCGCTTGCTTCTGTTCGTGATGAGGCACATAGAGCGGGTGTTGAGAAGGGACTCGGAGAATATCCAAGTACCCCTGCCCATTCTGCTGCCGTCCTTGCTACTGCTAAAGCGGATTTTGCACCATTGATTGATGAGTTTGCCAAAGAATATATTGGCAGAGTTTGGATGCTAGCTCCTGGTTTCCCGTTTGACAAGCTAGGTCCTTATTCTTCTTTTGCTGTTAACCATGTTGCAGATTTGCAACGTAAGGCAGCTGAAGCGGCTTCTATTGCTTTGACTTTTGGATATGATAATGCTGATGTCGAACTTGGTGTTGATTTCGTGGACATGCTGTCTTAGTCCTTTGGAGATGATGATATGTTTGAGGCTTTTGTCCAAACCTTTATTTGTGCGTTTGCTTGTATGGTACTTCGTCCTTGGACCTGTTTTTCAATAATAATAATCATGTGATAACTTGTTAGTAATATTTCATACCTTGAGTTATCTATGCTGTTTGTATGCTTTGGACTTGGAAGATAGGATAGATATCCTTAGATGATGAACATGATGTCCGTAGTTGCGATTGTATGTCACGCATTGTTGAGTGTTTTGAGCGCCCCTCTTGGTTAGATTCCAAGGCATGGCAAGATGCGTACACTAGTTACTTATAGCGTTGTAAGTAGTAATGTACTCGACGCGAGAACTTGGCACTTGACATGTAGCAGTGTCATCTTGACGAAGCAAGACTTAAGTTTATACCGTCTCTTAGTTCCACTCTAAGGCGACGTTGTTGCAAGATATTTCTTGCTTATTTTGCTGTTTTTTCGTTGTATGCTAAAGAGCAAGATAACATTATACAGGACTCAACTTGTAAGTTTGATGAGTTTTGTACAAGGGTTGCTTTTAAAAGCGTATAACATGAAGCTATCCTTTTTCAGGCCTAAGTCTTCATGGTGTATGAACCCTTAAGAGAGTATACATACTTTAGTGTGTGGGGTTGTCGTCTATTAAGAGGATTTCCGCCATGGTGGGGTGATCAGTCCCATAATGTATTTGCCGCATCCTGTTTTTTATTCAGGGAATGGCAATGAACATGAGGATTTGCCCGGAGGATTTCACAACATGTCATTTTTTAGAAGTAAACATGGGGTTTGCCCTTTTGAAAAGGATGTCGCAACATGTTACTTTTGATAGATGTGAACATGGGTATTGTCCTTGCGAGGAGGATATTGCACCATGTCACTTTTTAGAATAGGTTTTGGTTTTCTTCCAAGGCATTACATGTTGTTTTGTTTCTTGATGTTAATCCATAGTAGAATGCATAATGTACAGATGTACCTACGAAAGTAGATTGACCATCATTAGATACTTGTTGTGTTTACAATAGTTTTGCAGGAAGGCGTCTATTGACTGCTTCTTCCGAAATATTTCTAATTACAAAAGCATGATCTGCACTTATATTCCTAAAGGTGTATTGAAAAAGATAGATTAGAAGTGCAAAGTCTATCTCCCACAAATATGTTTTGGCGGTTGACGGGCACTGTTGTTTGCAACATAGCTTCCCAAAGCTCCATGTGCAATGAACTCATCGATCTCCATCCTCAAAGTCAAACAACCATTGGTATTGTGCCCCCAAGTTTGGTGATATCGGCACCAATCTTCAATATCCCTGCCTAAGAAGGCGGTCTCCGGCTCAAGTGGTCTTGGAAGCTTGTTTTCCAGAAGCTTGATGTATATCTCTTCCACCTCCGTGTTTAAGGGAGTGAAGATGTCAGCGTACTCCATACTTGAGCCTTCTGATTTCCTTGAAGTTTGAGATTCCATACTTGCATTGAGAGGTGTGCCCCATCTCAATTCATGTTCACAAGAGATTGCAGTTTCCATCTTGTCTTTCAGGCATGCCATCGTCTTAGTTGTACGCCATACAAATACCCTTCCGAATAGCAAAAATGTTGGCGCATTCATGTTCAAGTAAAATGCGTTGATGGCGTCCTTCTTGATTGCTCTTAGTGCAGTTGCATTTTGGGCGAACCTCCGGAAGTAGGTCATGATGGATTCTCCTTCTCCTTGTCTGACATCTAGCACACTCTGCCTAGGCGAACAAAGTATCTTGTCAAGTTCAGACCTTGGCGATAACTTTTCCTTCTTCCTTTTATCATCATCGTTTGAGGCGAACAACTTTCTTTTTGCACCAACTTCTATCATGGCAATTGATACTTGTTTCATTTTCCTCAGGGCATTGACGTAGCACTTTCGTGCGGCTGTCTGATCACCTAGCACCTCTCCGATCCCATGAGGAGTTAGGAACTTCATTTTCTGATGAGCTGTAGGTGGCACAATGTCGTGTGGGTTGATTGTCGTTCTTCCTAGGATGCCATTATATGCCCCCAGGTTATTTACCACTACAAATGTGACGTCTATATGTAGTGTCTTCCAACCTTCTCCAAGGATCACTGGAAGTGTTATCATACCCAATGGGTAGGTTGCAGCTCCTGTGAAGCTAATTAGCGGAAATGTGCTTGGCGAGAGATCGGTTTCCGTTTTCCCCATCTTCTTGAGAACTTCTATATGCAGTAAATCCGCAGCACTTCCATCGTCTACCAATATATTTTGCACGTCATATCCATTGATATCCATTGTTATGACCAAAGCATCATCGTGGGGATACACTATGTGTTTCTTGTCAGCATTTGAGAACGGGATGACTACGTCTTCCTTCTCTGGTTGTCGTCTCTTCCCGTACTTTGGTAGAACTTGTAGTTGCGAGGCATAGACATCTCGGGCATTAGAAATGATACCTCCTGCCGCTGGCCCACCATGGATTACGTTGATGACACCACGCTTTGGCGGTGGTGGGTTCTCATTCATTTTCTCATTCCCTTGTTCCCCTTTCCGGATGGCTCTGCATGGTTCTTCTTTTGGCGCTTTTCGCCTTGAATCTACATATTGCTTGAGCTCTCCTTTAAGAATGAAGTTGTTTATACGGAATCGTAAGCTGACACAGTTGTTCGTTTCATGGCCGTAGACTTCGTGGTTTTCACACCATTTATCTTCCTGCTTTCCAAATGGCCCTTTCCGGAAGTTTGCTGGCTCCCTCCACATGTTATCTTCCTTCATCTTCTTTAGGATTATGGAAAGTGGTGCATTCAAAGGAACGCATTCTACCAAGTTCACTTCTTTTGGTCTTTGAAATTCTGGCTGATATGGCCTCTTATGCTGCTGGAATTGTCTTGCTTTTTGCGGGCCTTGTTGGGGTTTTGCTTGCTTCTTCTTAGCGCGAGCTGCACTAACTTTCGCCTTATGCTGTTCTCTGAATCTTTCTAGATCCACGAATTCTTTTACCCTTGCCTCCAATTTTTCAAGTTTCTCAGCTGGGCGCTTTGACATCTTTTCATCCAGGGAATATCCTCTTCGGCCTAAATTTGCAATGAAGGCGCGCACGATTTCTCTTTCGGTGATGTTTCCCTGAATGTCTGAGATGTTTTGGTTGAAACGGATGTAATAATCTGCTAGTGACTCGTCGTTTTGCTGTATCACCTCATTCAGCGCATTTGGCCCTTTATGGAGTGTGTGTTCTCCCATGTATCTTTGAATGAACTTTTCCTTCAAGTACGCCCATGACGTAACGCTTCCACATGGTAGTGAAAAGAACCAGTGTGCGGCAGTTCCAACAAGAGTATTAGCAAATGTCATGGCAACATGACGCGGGTTGTCAGTTCGTCCCAGCAAAGAAGCTTCATGCTGTTGTACATGTTCGATTGGATCTCCTTTTCCTCTATATTTTTCTCCACCGATTCTGTACAGGGCATCTGGAATGTGACTGTGTACTAGTTCATCAGAGAATGTATGTGATGCATTCTGTTCAAGGGCATGCATTCCCTTCATCTTTAACTGCTTCATCTTTCTCTCAATCATTTCTTCTAAGGCCTTAGCCGTAAGTCCCGTGACTGGGATGTCATTGTCGTATGCGGGCTTCCTCCACCCATCATTGCATGTGTCAGCAGGTCTTGTTGTCTTGAAACTATCTTCCTTGTGTAGGCGTTGTGAATTGCTCACAGGAGGTTGCTTCTATCTTACTCCTTGTTGTTGCTTCACGCCAACACTTGGGGTGCATGAACGTGCTGGCTCCTGCCTGGCTTGTCGATAGGTACCTTCAGAGTCTCCCACTCCTTCTGGAAGCTGCGGCTTTTGATGGTTGACATCATGCGACGCCTCCCTAGTTGGTGCAGCTTGTTCGTTAGTATGCGGGGGTGGTGGCGGAGGTGCGACATATCCTTGACTCCTTAAAATCTCCCTGAGAGCAAGGAGTTTTTCAAGTGCCGCCATCATCGCCGGTGTGACTAGAGGCATGTTGGTTGCATTCCTTGGTTGTTGCTGTACTTCCTCAGCTGGCATCCCAAATGGGAACTCCTGATTCATCCTCGTCTTTTGCTCTTGCGCAAGTGCATTGTTTTGATCTTCCGGACCGTATTGTGCAGGAGGCGCATTTGTGGATGGCATGGACGAAGCCGTAGATTCTGCATCCGGAATATGAGAAGGTCTTGGTTGGCTTCACGTTGGCTTCGACTTGCTTGCACCCGCCTTCTTTGGTCGTCTTCCTGTCATTGCTTGCGGTATGGAACGGCTCTTTGTTCGAATCACGCTGACGGCGCCAAATGTTATGTCTACTTCCACTTGTGTAACTTCGGGCTTCTCTCCCACGAACGGGCTCTAGATGGGTGTACAGGTACGGGTATCTCTCTATATGCCGCGAACCTCGAGACACGATCCTCGAACCAATCTTCAACTTCCCGACTTTGATCTCTTGAACTCCGGGTCCTGCACAAGGGGCAGTAACCAGCGTGGAAGAGGGGGGGATGCTGGTTGGGCCCTCTCCGACGCTCAAGTCATAATCTTTTAGAGAGAGAAAATCTTTTAGAGAGAAGCCAGAGCTCGAAAAGCCAGAATGAGGGGGTTGTTAAAATGGGAGGCCTAGGTCCCTATTTATAGGGAACCAAAGATCGTGCCCGGTTTAAAGGAAAACGTATATCGTCATCAAGGTGGGCTATGCGCGCACTGACTTCTCGTACTTGGCAAAATAATCGGGATAAGCGCGCAGAGCATGTCGGTAATCCGGACCTACCTGGATTGTCTAGCAATCCGGAGGTCCGGATTGCCTTAGGGCAATCCGGAAGTCCCCCGGTCCGGGTACTGCGCGTATTGCGGACCGTTTTTGACTTGGGTGTCTGCGGAAGAGTTCTTTTACGGGTTTTGGAGTATTTTGCGAGGCCCGAAATGTAAATACGAACCCGAATTGGACAGATATCTAACAATAGGCATTTCCAACCATCACAGCATGTCTATCCTAGTGCGCAAACCATATATTTAACTAGGGCTCCGCCCCCAACATGCAATATCTAGCTAGCTTGACTCAGTCAAGACAACATTTTTAATCATGCATAAATATATACTGAATAATAAACAATTGCAATTCAGCCCACTAATTAATCCAGTCCTGAAAACATGTATCTCCGAGATCCATCCCCATAATCGAAACAAAGCATAAAGGTTATCAACCCTTGAGCATTGTGTAGGCCAATTAAGGTTAAAAAACATTTGGATTTTAAAACTTGACCTCCTTAATTTAATTGACTTGAATTCGGTTTTGAAAATACGGTTCGGTTCAGTTAATTTCAGTCTGGTTTGGTCCGATTCAGTTCGGTCAAGAAAATCCGGTTCGGGTCCGATCCGGAAAAATCCGGTTCGGTTCGATCCGGTTTTAATTTTAAAATATGGTTCGGTCCGAACCGCTCCAACAAAAATAGGGTTCATTCGGCTCAACACACAAAACCGGTTCGGTTAGATCCACTTAGTTACCCCGGTCCGACCCGACCCGATCATGTCGAACCGATTGAGAAAACCCGGTTCGGTTTTATTTCGTCCCGGTTTGACATATTGGACCGGCCCAATAAATTTAAAATAATAGGTTGGGCCGAAATGTTTACTTGTAGACCAAGTAGGGTTTATAAATCTTATATTTAACTTAGTCACCAAGTAACATTAACTTTATAAAAAAAATTCAAATATTAAATATATATATAATTTCGGCACCTATAATTATAACATATATATAGATTTATTGTCAAGATTCTATCTTTAAGAATAAATCAATCAACAATATATGTATATATATATGTAAAATTCGGCACACACATATAAATATATATTTTATTTATTGTTAATATCTTAAATAGGGAAACATATATTAACAATACATTTTCTCAATCTTTTAGGTAACTAAATCTATTAATAATATCTTTAACCCTATTAAATATTTATATATATTGATAGTTATATATATTAATGTGAATCTATCCTAAAGTTCCCAATTATAGATATATTGTTACCTAGAATAAAAATTAAAATATGGTAAACAATACACCTAGCATATTCGGCCGAAAATTAAAACTTGTTGCCTAAGAAATTTAAAAATTTACATTGTAAAACACTTAGGGTTTCGGCACAAACACAAATTTGGGAATAAGTGGCCAAATTTTAATAAGATCTACAATCCAATGTTTGATTTTGATAAATAACATCTTTTTCTTGAATATCATATTTACTAAGAACGTCATGAAAATTTCGGACAACCTGTAACTTAAAAATTCGAAATTTTAAAACTTTTTCATTCAAAATTTTCGGTCCTAACTTTAAAATTTCAAGAACGCCAATTTATCAAAATCATGAACTCCTAACACAGGCTCTGATACAACTGTTAGATTACGGGGAGTAATCACTACGGATACTAAAACCATGGTACATGCAAGTAATCAAAATTACGCAGCGGAAGATTCACACATACCTCTTCCGTAGTCCGTAGTCCCAAGATCTTTGCAAGGAGTTCACGATCCTCCGGTCGGCACCGTAGGGATTCTTTTGAAGGAAGCCCTACGTGGTATATTCTTCATAGCAAAGTCTCTGATCGATTCTTGGCAAGAGACAGATCTCCGGAGTGTTTGCTCGAAGCCAAATTGGCACACCCTTGGTGTTTGCTAGGTTTGGCCGAATATGGTGTCTTTAGGGGGAAGGGTTTTCTCTCAAAACACCACTTTAAAGGGAATTGTGATTAACCCTAATGAAACTACTAACTCCCCATTTATATAGGAGGAGTAAAGTGGACAAAAGTACACTTTACTTACCCCCTCATTTATTTCGAACGGACATGCTAGTATATGGAGGCTCAATACCCTAATGTGACATGTACCCAATTAACTTAGGTAACATATACATATAATGGGCTTTCATTTACGGCGTCCAACACCATATACTTACAGTTTCTTAATAATATTTATGATTTATTTTTTCTTATTTCTTGAAAATTGCAGGTATGGATTCCTATATATGTTTGAAACATACGGAATGATCAATATAGCAATAAATTGTTCTAAACCTCATCAATATAGCAAGAAGAAGTTGGTCAAAACCTCATCCACCACCATATTATAATGGATATTTATTTATTTGGATTTGCTCATTGATGGATATCTGTACAATTCGGGTTCATATTTACGTTTAGGACCTCGCAAACACGCTAGAACCACAAAACGGATCTTACCGCAGTCACCCCGGGTCAAAACGGTCCGGATGCGCGTCGCACCCGGACCGGGCACCTCCAGATTGCCATAAGGCAATCCGGACCATGTCGGATGTCGACACGCTCCGGATTACCTACTCGTACTGCGCGTATACACCTAATTTTACTAAGTTCGAGAAGTTAGTGCGCATATAGCCAACCTCGATGTCGGTAAGCGTTTTCCTGTATACCGACATCAAACCGGGCACAGTTCTTAGGTTTCCTATAAATACGGACCTAGACCTCCCATTTTACAAGTTAATTCGAAACTCTGGAGAATTGGCTATTTGTGCTCTGACCTCTCTCTAAACTTTATCTCTCTAAAATATTGAATTTAGCATCGGAGAGGGCACAACCAGCACCACCCCCCCTCTCCATGCTGGTTGTCGCCCGTTCTGCAGGACCTAGCGTATAGAAGATCGAGATAGAGGCCAAAGACAGTTCGGGGATCGAGATAGAGGCCAAAGTTAGTTCGGGGATCGAGGTAGAAGCTAAAGTCAGTTCGTGGATCGAGGTTCGAGGTCCGTGAAAAGCAGTTCGAGATATCCCAAGTGGAAACGATCTCAACACTTGGCGCCGTCAGCGTGATTCGAGCAAGAGGCCGTTCCATACCGCAAGCTATGATAGGCAGACGTACGAAGAGGGCGGGTGCAAGCAAGCCGAAGCCGACGAGAAGCCAACAAGGACCTTCTCACATTCCAGATGCAGATTCTACCACCTCCTCCATTTCAACCGCAAATGCGCCTTCCGCGCAGCATGGTCCCGACGTCCAGAACGAGGTACCAGTGCTCGAGCTCGAGCAAAGGACGGAAAGGAACGAAGAGTTCCCATACGGGATGCCAGCTGACGGAGTGCAGCAGCAAGCAAGAGGCGCAGGCAACCTGCCACCAGTCACACCATCCATGATGAATGCGCTTGAAGAACTTATCGCATTCAGGGAGACTCTAAAGAATCAAGGATACGCCGTATCCTCCATGCCAACAAGCAGTGTGCCTTCCGCACAGCATGGCCTTGAAGTCGAGAGTACGATGTACATTGCATCCTATTCGGAAACGATGGCAAACGTACATGTGATCCATGAAGACTTTGATGCTGGAGGCGAGAAGTCATACGAGCAAGCAGGGTACGCTGCAAAGACAGTGCACAAGTCCCAGGATGCTGACATGAAGTATGCCGACATAAAGGATGCCGTCATGAAGGATGCTGCCATAAAAGATGTCATTGGCGTCTTATCAAAGGACAAACAACACAATGTGCACCACGACGCCTTGGTCATAATCACGCAGATGTCGACTTGGATCCTCCCACATGCCTGGTGCCACATCCAATGCCTTCTTCATGCCAACAAGAAGTGCGCCCTTCGTACACTATGACCAAGGAGTCCACAATGCAAAGCACGTTACACCCCCGCTGGGATTTGAGCCTAAGAAGCACATCGATGAAGAATTTCCTTACGGGATGCCAGAAGAGGGAGTCCCCCGATATGAAGGTGTCAACCCGCCACTACCTATCACTCCTACCATGATGGCCGCGCTCAAAGAGCTGCTTGCATTCCGAAGAATGCAAAGGAACCAAGGATATGCCCCACCACCACCACCTCCAACCTCTCGCTCAAAAATGCACAAGGAAGGTTCCTCCACGATGACAAACCAAGACGATGCTGACATCCGTCACAAGGAGGGATGGGGAAACCTGTTGATGACGATGATGTCCCAATCGCGGGACTTACAACAAGAACCTTGAAGCCAATAATTGAGGAAAATATAGACGCTTCCTAGGAAAAGAGACAACAAAAACAAAAGAGGCCATTCCAGTCAGACGTCCAAAGGCTCAAAGAGACCAATCTCGCCAAATGTGTTCCATTGAACACACCGCTGTCTGTCATCTTGAAAGAAATGAAAGAGACAAGCTGTGGAAAAAGCCCTCTAAATTCCGCAATGGCCCATTGGGAAAAGATTCCATGTAAACAACTTCATCTTAAAAGGAGAAATGAAGAAGTATATCGACCAAAGCAACAAGCATCAAATGAAATCTCATGTGGAGTCTTCAGGAAAAGGCAAAGGAAAAGAAAAGGCGAATAATAATCCACCTCTCGCGAAGCGTGGGAAAAACAACGTTATTCAGGGAACCAATTATGACGACTTCTAGTCCTTGGTGCACGAAGGTGGAAGAAACAAATGTCAAAATCTCGGAAAACAAGCTCCCCCATCCAATTGAGCCAATGACGGCCTTCCTTGGCAAGAACGTTGAAGAACGATGCAAGCACCATAAAACTGGGGGGGGGGGGGGGGGGCATAACACCAACATTTGTTCATCCCCAAGGGTGGAGATTGAAGAGCTTAACACGCTAGATGCACTGAGGAAGTGGCAGAATCAACTTGCCGACAAGTCACCTATGAAGACGTCAAACACATCATCAATCCCTTTATCTCCTTTTTTGCATATCTACTTTAAGTCTTTTTAGATTAAGTAAAACTTATGCTTATTAGCCTTAGTACTTTTCAAAAAGAGCGATCAGTTGACGCCTTCCTGTAATCCGTTGTATGAACTCCAAAATATCTAATGAAGGTTAAATCTAATTTCGTAGGTACCTTATTGTACTATGCTCATTACATTGGAATAAAACCAAAAGCAACGCACATATTAATCGCGTCAACAACACAAGCTATCGCAATAGGAACAACAAAGGCCTTAGGCCATATAACACCCATATGTCTGTTATCAACACCAAGCATCACCCTCAAAAGACGATATCTCCTACTAAAATAAGGTCTAGGTAACACGCGTTATTGCCAAAGGTAAACTCAGGTATGAGATAACAACTTCACAACAACACTACTATGAATAAAGCAGACCACTCGAGTAGGACAACTACTCAGGGTAGCCTGGTTTAGTCAAAACAGAATCCAAGCTGAACGGAACAGACTAGTCGCGAATAGTCTGATCCAGTCATATTGGCATTGCAGGCGATAGAGCCATATGAAGAGATTTATAACTCCATTCTATTCCTTAACCAATATATATCTCAAAGTATTGCGACTAATTTGAGACAGGTTATATGTACATCCAAGAGATATCTCAATGACACATCTTATCTGGAGAACAACACTAGGAGGAGTTGTATGCAACATTCTCTAGAATTCTCTATCTATGGACATTCTACTTAGGCATCTAAGCCAAGTAATGGTCGCGTATATATCATTTGCATCGCCACAACAAGTCTCCAAGTTAATTATAACTCGCGACACCTCAGCGAATATTCTACTCAAACAGCAGCTCTTCCCTTGGAAACGATATAAATCAATGATCATATATATGTATGTGCATCATACTAAGGAAGCATCGACGTGTATCGGCTAAAGGATGCATACAGCAATGCATAGTCTCTCCTTGTACGTACATATTCACAAACACATACAGTGAGTGGTACTTGAAAAGCCCCGCTCCCGACATGTCCGCACCTATCACATCTGCACTAAGGGAAGTTTCCTACACAACGAAGGGATCCTCGTATCAGATTCCTTTACTCTATTTATTATATGCATTAGTTAAAAGGAAATCCATAACTCCATATTTTTACAAACTTGCAAACATTGCAACTATCTGACAAAGCATAACCTTGTTCGTAGGTACATACTACACTATGATTACTACATTGGAATTGCGCCAGGTAGCAACCTATGCGTATAATATCTTCTTCGACAATACAAGCTAAGCATTATATTCAAGGATGGACTTATGGCATACAACGCTGACATACCTATTATCTACATCAACAAGGAGTTTATTTCTCCATCTATAACAGCGTCTATCTCAAGAAGATGTTGGCAACACAAAGCCATCGCGCTATTTGCACAGTCAACTTATATGTCGCAAAGACAACTTGCGGATTTTCTACAAAAAGGGACTTATAAAAATTCTCTACTCAAAGTGACGACTATTCCAAAGGCGTCAACAACAAGCAATATCTTGGATAAACACCAAGATTTACTATCAAAAGTAGCATGCTATGGTATCCTCTTTGCAAGGGCAAAGCCCATGTTTACTTCTAAAAAATGGCATGCTACGAAATGCTCTTAAAAGCAAATCCTCATGTTCATAGCCATTCCCTGCATACAAACCAGGATGCGGCACTTATGTGGGACTGATCACCCCATCGTGGCGGAAGTCCTCTTGTTAGACGACAACCCCACATATCTACAAAATATGTATATCCCTCTTAAGGGTTCATACGCCATGAAGATACATTCCTTGTTAGGATGGCTTCATGTACACTAAAACTATACATATCCTCTTTAGGATGCAGACATAAGGAAGGCCTGTACCTTAAGTGGGCAGGCTTCATTCAAAAACGCTATCAGGAGCGCACCCTGTTTGAAAAACTCACCAAACTTACAAGTCGAGTCTTGTACAACGTCGCCTTAGAGTGGAACTAAGAGACGGTATAAACTTAAGTCTTGCTTCGTCAAGACAACACTCCTACATGTCAAGGGCCAAGTGCCAAGTACATTACTACATGCAATGCTACAAGTACCTAGTGTACACATCTTGCCATGCCTTGGAATCTAACCAAGAGAGATAACACTCAACAATGTGCGACATACAGTCGCAACTACGGACATCATGCTCATCATCTAAGGATATATATTCTATCATGCAAGTCCATTACATACGGACAGTGAAGATAACTCAAGGGTTCAACATGTTGGAAGCAGACAACTTAATACCAAATAGGAGTGCGACATAACTCTTCAACATGGGTGCGACAAGCAGCAATACATGCATAAAAATCAGCCATCTTCAAGTTCAAACTTCAAGTATGAAGAAGTAAACAACGCGCTCCTCCTTGGGCCGGTCCCTCGACCGGGGGGCAGAAGGCGCCACCGCACGACCCTCAACTCTATTTCCTTTATCGCAAGAAGGAGTTGGCACGGTCGGACTCGACATAGAGAACTAAGAATCGCTCGAGGAACGCGCCCCTGCGACGGATCTTTTGAATTGTGATAAAGCCAGGAATTGCAACCATGCGTTCAGTCACATGTACGGAGCAACTTGCAAACAAAAGCAGCATGAAAGCAACAACTTGGAAAATTAGCAAGTTCAAAGAAGATACAAGGAGGTGCCTTACTCACAAGTTCTTTACTGCAACCATGTCTGGAGACTCCAGAGTAGCGGGGGAAATGGGGCGGACATCTTTTCCAATAAGTGGATTACTATGTACATCGGTTGTCTGCAAAGACGAGCTTTCTCCATCAGTCCGACCTACATTGCAGCATGATACAAGTTATAAAGATCATCAACATACCAAATCTTCAGAAGGAAATATATGAATACCGACATCAATTAATCAAGCAAAGACGTCAACATCTACACTTGATGCATTGTTTAGCTACTCAACCATGTCGACTTCCGGACATAGAGTTACTCGCAGAATGGGAATAGTGGACTTTCTCATGATAACAAGGACGAAATATTTTCTAAGTGTTTTACCATGATAGCCGACGAAATGCACTATATGTCTACATCAAGCCTATGGATACAGCGTATATAGCGATGGATATAAAAAAGATTCTAAGTGTGGAGGCAAGTGCACGCATACAAGCGTGTACATACCGACACGCGCATACAACTGTCGACATATGGCAAGGTGTCGACTATCAAGTGATATGTTCTAAGTGTTCCACTATGTCATCAATCGACACATAACAAGGTGTCGACCATCAAGGAATATTTTCTAAGTGTTTTGCTCAGGATGACAGTCAGCATATTGCAAGCGGTCAACATGCTACTAAGTGTCAACATGCTACTAAGTGTGAACATGCTACTACGTGTCAACATACAATAAGCCGTCAGCATACTATCAAATATCTATGTACGACAAGGCGCCGGCATGCAGCAAGATATGGTTGAAATATTTTCTAAGTATTTCACTTACGACATTGGACTATATGCGACAAGAAATCAACCGTCAGAAAATATTGTCTAAGTATTTCCTTGATGTCAACAATCAACAAGCGGCATTGAATCAACTATCTAGGAGCATTCTCCAATTATACTAGCATGACGATGGATAATGTACATCAAGTGGCAAACATCAACTACTACAAAATATTTTCTAAGTGTTTCTATGCCGGCGGTCGACAAGAATCATATGACTACATCAATGGTAACAAGCACTAGATATTATTGAAATATTTTCTAAGTGTTTTAGCATGCTTGCAGACAGGGACCAATGATCAATACATGATGCTCAACATACATTGCCTAAGCTATCATCACCAACATACAACCATTGACGGCCATGTATTTACAACTACCGATCATCAATATCGAGCATACTAAAACAACGGCTAAGGCATGGAGCAACATGTCGGCAATGAACACTATGCATAAGGGAAGTATAACGATTCATTTGCACTTTTCTAAAATTTTCAGCACTTAGAAAAAATTTGGCCGATTGGAGGCTAAGTATCCTAATGCATTTCATCGAACACCTTGTATGCATGTTAAGGTTACCACTCCAAATTTACACCTCCATAAGCTGCTTCTTCAACAAACAATGAGAGCTTCTTGGAAAACCATAAAAGGAGGATGTAAGCTAATGACTATTCTCTCTCCTAATTTTCACTAATAGTGTCTACTCCATATGCTAAGGACTAAACTCATATCTATTTTCGCACAAGTCCCTAGCATCATGTATGATCATGTTTACATCTCTTTTATGCTTGCATAACGTACATACTCCCTAATGTTGCATGACGCGCTACGTACGATCATTATCGCATGTTGCGTACGTATAGGCTATTATGCATGTTATTATTTTTATGTGTGCATAATTTTAACTTATGATTGCTACATGATTATTTTTATGATCTAAGTATGAATTGCATGTTTACATCGTATTACATGCTTACATCATTTTCTATGTTTACATCATGCTTCATGTTGACAAGCATGCTCTTCAATTTTAAATTGTTCTAAGTATTTTGCTCATTGCACGATTATGTCATCCATGTGTTATGTTGTCATCTCTATGTTAACATCATGTTACACGTTCACGTCACGTACCAAGATGACACCGCTTTGCATAATTACTTATTATCACAAGTATTTCACTTATTGCATGTTATTATGAATAAGTCGTTAACTGCACATTGTTATATGTATACCCTATGTTACGCTAACCTTGTGAATAAATTATGTACGTTCATTGGAAAAATAAAGATGGACGAATTTGTGCTCCGCGCACTCGATTGACAAACAGGCCACCCCTGAGGTCAGTGTCGAACCTGAATTGGACGAATATCCTATCTTAAATAGAGTCAAGCATGGGTTTTGAACCGCTACTTGACTCGGGGGCAAGTGTTGGAAATATGTCCAATTCGGGTTCATATTTACGTTTCGGACCTCGCAAACACGCTAGAACCACAAAACGGATCTTACCGCAGCCACCCCGGGTCAAAACGGTCCGGATGCGCGTCGCACCCGGACCGGGGACCTCCAGATTTCCATAAGGCAATCCGAGGGTCCGGATTGACCAGCAATCCGGACCATGTCGGATGTCGACACGGTCCGGATTACCTACTCGTACTGCGCGTATACACCTATTTTTACTAAGTTTGAGAAGTTAGTGCGCATATAGCCAACCTCGATGTCGGTAAGAGTTTTCCTGTATACCGACATCAAACCGGGCACAACTCTCAGGTTTCATATAAATAGGTACCTAGACCTCCCAGTTTACAAGTTAACTCGAAACTCTGGAGAATTGGCTATTAGTGCTCTGACCTCTCTCTAAAATCCTGACTTTAGCATTGGAGAGGGCACAACCAGCACCACCCCACCCTCTCCATGCTGGTTATCGCCCGTTCTGCAGGACCTGGCGTATAGAAGATCGAGATAGAGACCAAAGACAGTTCGGGGATCGAGATAGAGGCCAAAGTTAGTTCGGGGATCGAGGTAGAAGCCAAAGTCAGTTCGTGGATCGAGGTTTGAGGTCCGTGAAAAGCAGTTCGAGATATCCCAAGTGGAAACGATCTCAACACTCACTATTTAATTTTGCTTACAATAACAAATGTTACGATTGCTAAAAAATAAATTATTTTATTTTTCAATAATATAAATAAATAATTTAACGCTATACATATAAAAATTATCCCAATGTCATGCCGGGACAGCTCCTTAGGGTTTATGATATTATATATATATATATATATATATATATATATATATATATATATATATATATATATATATATATATATATATATATGTAAACATGCATCGTTTAGTATATCTCCTTGCGCGTAGTGGGGGATCAGCACCTAGTTTTCTATTAATTATATATATATATATATATTTCTCACCATTCTTTTGTTATTTAAAAATTCAAAACTTATATAAAAGTGGAAAATAATATATATAAATGAGCACATATTTTTTTAATAATAATTATCACATCTTAAAAATTATATTAAATAAAAAAAAATACAAACAATATGTTAAATTTTACAATTAATATCAAAATTAACCAGCATATATATATTTGAGACTGCGTCGAATTGGAAAAGGAATAATTAATGTTGCGTAAAATTCCTCTCTTAATTTTTTTATGTTTCTCTATATTGCGAAATTGAATATTATTTTCAATATACATTTGATACAAGATCGGATGGATCGTGCTCTCCTCTAGAAATAATATACCTTCAGCAATTTCATCATAATTGAATACATTTAAAAAATTTCCAGCATAAGCGTCTATTTCGTCTATCAACATGATAGACTTTTACCCACAATAATTCGTCAGGGAAAAAAAGAATAAAAGATTTTGAGGGAGTTAAGAATTGATCTTATTTCATCTTAATTGAATTATAAATGTTCTTCACTAATTGGAATATCATCATTCATCCTCATTATCACTTTCACGCTTACGCACATTAATAAGATACATGTTATTTGGATCAAGTTGCCGCAGCCCTGAGCTTTTGCTAATGGACTTCAAGGTCTCGCCGGTAGCTAGCTCCTTTAGGTGTCTATCTCGACCTCGGGGGGTTCTTAGTTTCCTTTAGGGTGCTTTTGATAGGCGAGTACCTGAAAAGAGGTGGGGATGGCCCCTGATTCCACTCCGAAGCTTAAATCAGTAATGGAATTTATGAGAGAACACTGTAAAAGTATATGAATGTAGATTATAAAGTATTGAAAGTGCTTCCCTATTTATAGGGAAGGAGTACCGACTTTAAGTGGCGGCTACCCTCTTGGGAGGGTTTCTGTCCAGAGTCGGTTTAAGCAGGTGACAAGTAAGTCGCCACCTCATCTTTCCTTAGCTAGGAAGGTTTTCCTCTGGCGGTTAAAGCAGGTGACAAGTAGGTCGCCACATGTTCTTTCCCCTAAGAGGAAAGGTTTCTTCAGCGAGTAGGTGACAAGTAGGTCGCCACCTGTCCCTTTCCTTAAGAGGAAGAGTTTTCTCAATAGTACTTGGCTTCGGACTCGACTCATACCTTAAGAGGAAGAGTTTTGAGTGGTATTGTCGCCATTCTTTAATAGTCATCTTGAGAGTCAACCTTCTTCTATACTGTCACCGATCATTTGGTCTCGACTCGAATATCCTCGACTTTCCCTTAGTCTATCCTCAATAATCGTAACCCAACACATGTTAATTAAATCAGTTACGGGTATTAATAAAAAATTTCTACTAATAATTTTCAACATACGTAAATTAGAGGTGATACTTCCTAATATCGCATTGTAAATTTTTTATTATATGGATATTTTAGTTCCTAAAATCATTTATGGTTACTAACAATAACCTTAGGGCACGTTTGATTGCCGGTATTGCGATATCCTAATACACGTATTAGCTAATACATGCTTAGCTAATACATGCTTAGTTAATACAATGTTTGATTGTGTCATATATTAGGATATCCTAATACAATGTTTGAATGAACTTTGTATTAGGATATCCTAATAAAATGTTTAAAAGACCTAAATACTCATAAAAAGATATATACATTTTTTAATTATTATTATAATTGAAGGCCGGCCGGGGGTCGCCGGAGTCCGGCCGGAGGTCGCCGGAATAAGGTCGGAGGTCGCCGGAATCCGGCCGGGGGTGGCCGGAGTCCGGCCGGGGATGGCTGAAGTCCGGCCGGAGGTCGCCGGATTTCAGCCGGGGGTCGTCGGTGGCCGATGTTATGTGCCGAAGTTGGTGTAGTTGTTGTATATTAAATAAGGTTAGGGGTAAATAAGTAATTTCGGGTTTGTTATTAATTAGTACATCATTTTTAGTTGGTATAAGCTAATACCAAATTCCTCCTATAATTGAGTATTAGCTAATACTAAGTATTAGCTAATACCAATACCAAGTGGACACAAACACGGTATTAGCTAATACGTGTATTAGGATATCGTAATACCGGTAATTAAACGTGCCCTTATTGCTCTAAATCCATTGTTTAATTTAACTGGTTCAACCAACGTACAAAGGTTATTGTTATTTCTTAAAGATATAAATATTTGCTGCTCCAACTCGTATTTGAAGATCGAAACCTAACTCATATATATAATTATTAAATAGATGTGATGGGCATTCAGCATTCTGAACTATAGATTGATATAATCACATATATATTGATACTGAAGATGTTCAAATGCCTTTGGTCAAAATAAATAAATATCTATGTTTAAATGACGATAATTTTGACATTGAACAATCTTTATTAATTCCTTGTCAATATTTGACATTCTTTATATCCATTTGCAAGACATAGAGGTGGTTGTGTAATTTTCACCATACAAACATTTACTTCTTTGCATTGCATGTATTTTCTTAGAGAAAAAATTAGAGATTATATGTAAATATGAATTTTATTATTGGGATAAGAACCTAAAAACTGTCACAAGTTTGCTTTATATTTCAATTTGGTGTCTGAGGCGAAGTTGACTGTCCTAAGTTTCATATGTGTTACTATTTGATGTCTCTGTCAAATTTTGGGGGTTAAGTTGAACAGAATGAGGTCACGTGCTAGTCTGGTGAGCGAATAATTTTGAAAATTCCCAAAATACTCTCAAATTGCAGCGTTCCTGTCACGTGCCAAACCCCGATTCCGGCCACCTACCTCTGAGCCACCCACCTCTGATTCCGGCGACCACTTATGATTCCGAGCCACCCACCTCTGATTCCAGATTCAACCAAATCAGAGGTGAGTGGCTCGGAATGGGAGTTGGGTAGCCGGAATCTGAGGTGGATGGCCGGAATCGGAGGATTTACAAAATAATAATAATAATAATAATAATAAAGGGGCAAATTAGTTTGTCAAAGTTAACCCCAAACTCTAATGGAAAACTAAATTGCAACAATAGTAAAACTTGAGACTATATCAACCGTTTAATTCTAAGATACCAAATTAAAATATGAGTCAAATCTGTGACAGATTTTAGGTATTTATCCCTTTATTATACCAAATTAAAATATGAGTCAAATCTGTGACAGATTTTAGATATTTATCCCTTTATTATTTAGGTATACTCATGAAAGCGATTTTTTATTTATGTAAAGGTACTTTTCATACCACATGTTTGGCCGAATGTGGCTTTTAGTACCGGATGTTTGGTTTTGTATACTTTTGGTACCAAACGTTTGAAAAAATGTGGTTTTTGGTACATCCGTTAGTTGGCCGTTAGTTTTTTCCGTTAAGTGACATGTGCAAGTCACGTGACCGACCCTAAAATTTCGATTTTATTCAATTTAGTCCCTCAAATATATTCTTAACTTTTAATTTAGTCCCAAAACTTCAAAATCAATTCCAATTTAACCATTAAACCCAATTGACCTAGCCGGACCTAGCATAGGGCTAGGTCCGACCCTGGTTCGGGGTCGCTGGACCCAGCCAAACCTGACCCAAGGTCGGACCTAGCCCTAGGCTAGGTCCGGCTAGGTCAATTGGGACCTAGCCCAATTTGGGTAGAATTTGGGCTAGGTCCCAATTGACCTAGCCGGACCTAGCCCTAGGCTAGGTCCGGCTAGGTCAATTGGGTTCGATGAATCAATTGGAATTGATTTTGAAGTTTTGGGACTAAATTAAACAAATTAAAAGTTATGAATATATTTGAGGGAATAAATTGAACAAAATCGAAATTTTAAGGTCGGTCACGTGACTTGCACATGTCACTTAACGGAAAAAACTAACGGCCAACTAACGGATGTACCAAAAGCCACATTTTTTCAAACGTTTGGTACCAAAAGTATACAAAACCAAACATCCGGTACTAAAAGCCACATTCAGCCAAACATGTGGTATGAAAAGTACATTTAACCCTTTATTTATTAAAATAATAATTATTACTTTTACCACAATTGTCCTGCAAGTGAGGTCCAATTAGACGAGCACTAAAAGTAGTGTATTCATTGGATTAGCACTACTTGACATTACTTTTACCTTTCAACCTAAAATTAAGGTACATCTTTTTTGGCAACGATAATTAGGTTTCAACACTTTATTTAAACTTCAGATATTATTTGCGTTTGAATATGATTCTTTTATATTAAAACAAATGGTTAAACTGATGTTCTAGTTGTTAAGGGAATTTACTCATATGTGATTTGGATTTGAAGTTTTAGGTTCTAAATCCCTCAGGAGCGGCATCTCGTAATAACCTGTTTAAAAAACAGGGCACGGCTAGCTCACATATAGGAGGTGAGTAGAACTGGACGTAACGAGTCGATATCTAACTATAATAAGTTGTCGGTGGAGCGTTAACGGGATCAGTGCTGATTTTTCACTAAGTGGTCATAAAAACCACAAACAATGGGCCCGGAGAGTGGGATCGGTTGGGTTCCAGAGTAACCCCGCTCCTAAACATGCACAAATGGATAGAAGTATGCCCGATAATCAACTTTTGATACTTAAATGAGTATCATTGTAGGGATAATATGGGTATCTAGAAGATGTCCATATTCATAATAAACAGTGCAAAAAGGTATTTATAAATAATATTTTACATGGGTGTTGGATCAAGTCTGTCCGGCCTTGCTTGGAGGTGAAATTCTAGGATCTCGCCTTAGTTGCTTATAGGTATCTTTCGTGACCACGAGCTGGTATTTAATTTCCTTTCTTGAGCTTGAACTTGGCTATGACCTAAAAATGAGGTGGGAATTAAGCCCCTGATTCTACTTTGAAATTTAATTAAGTATATGGAATATGAGAAATATATTAATCTCTGTAATAGTAGAATATACCTTGGTATTTATAGGCTCGACCTTACCGACTTAGAGTGGAGGTTTACCATTTTGGGAAGAGTTTCATCTTGTTGTGGTTGTAATAGCTGACAAGCAAGTCGCCATCTCATTATTCCTTAAGAAGAGAGGTTTTCTCTGAGATTCGGCATAAACAGGTTGCCACCTCACCAATCCTTAGAGGAAGTAGGTCGTCGCCTCTTCGTTCATTAGGAGGGAGGGTTTCTTCTGAGGTTGGTGAGGAGCAGGTCGCTGTCTCTCCACTTTCCATAAGAGGATGGTTTTTAGCGAGGGGTGTCATACTCTCACTTGTAGTCGTTGACTTAACTAGCATCCACCCTTAGAAAAGAGTTGCCGACCTTTCATCTTCATTTTCTCATGTTTGGCTTCTTTAGTCGTCAATTTTTGGGTCCTGACTTTTGAAAGTACCGACTTGCTAGTCACCGACCTTAAGCTCTCTTGAACTAGGATCTAACACTTGCCCCTAAGACATGAGTCGTTAGCCTTTTCTTCAGATGGGATAAAGGCTCGTATCGAGTATCTCTTCATATTTATTTCCCTTGGATTCGAATAATCTTGGTAAGATCTTATCTAGGGTCGTGGGGCGTCGTCTTTTGACTACCCTTGTGACCGTTGGAGTATGGAAGACGCTTCATTATCTCAAAGGATTTGTAACGGCTATTTTTTGGGAATCTTCTCGAGGAAGTCTTCTCGTCCCAAGGTGCTCATTTGTAGGTGCAATGAATGGGGAGTAATAATTACTTACCGTTTGGATTTTAACTCTAGTATAAATACACAACCTCACTCTTCATTGCTCCCACAATTCTCATGTTCTTCTCTATCAAGTTCTCACACCGGCTAACAAGTATAGTGCTTACATCGCCAATAAGAAATCGTCACAATCTTGGTCTCCAGTGGAAAGAATTTTAATCGGGATTGCTTCGCCGGGAGCTCACGATCCCGTTCAAGAGGCATATTTCCTTCAATCACTCTTCAAGAATCCAATGGCTTCTTCTGGTACTCCCTCAGGTAGTGTTCCCACTTCTTTCTTCTCTACTCCTTCAAAGAATCCTAAGAATAATGTGCTTTCTAGTCTTGGTTTTATCAATGTGGTGACCTTAGCCAACTTTAGGGATGCGGAAAAGACTAGATACGGAGGCACCAAACAACACTCCTTAGAGAGGGAAGTTTCCATTTTTCCAAAATAGATCGAGTCGGGGCTTCGGTTCCCACTTTGCCCTGATTTCTTAGAGGTTTTTGAGTTTTATAGGATCCACCATGGCAAACTTTCTATCAACGCCATCCGCATTTGGGTAGGCTTTTGCTGTTTGTGTAACGCTCAAGGTTGGCGATACAATCTTCAAAACGTTAGGTGTTTTTATCGCTTGGAGGACAGCGAAAAATGAACATTTTCCTTCAAGTCTCGAAGGCCCAAAAATAAGGGCCCCTCACTTTAAACATCTATAAAGTCTTCGTGTGGGGGGGGGGGGGGGTGGGTCTGGAGACATACAACACGAATTGGAGATATTGATATTTTTTCGGTTGAGTCGGCGTCTCCTGGCCCATCACCCATTCATGTGGTACTAACGCCCCCCTTCTCTAGAAGGTTTGACCAATGAGGAGTTTCAAGTGCAGGAAAAGACATCATGCCGATCTTTGTAGAGGCTTAGACTCCTGCAACTCAGTCGCCGATCTTTGTAGAGGCTTAGACTCCTGGCACTCAGTCGCCGGCACCATCGACCGAGCTCTTATCCGCTCTGGAATTCGCCTTCAACTGATTGAGATTTCAGTTGAGTGGGTAATTTTTCTTCATTCTTTATTTAAAGCTTTCTTCTTTATAGGTCTCTTTAAGAAGTTATTTCTTGCCCATCAATAGGCGGTAACTGGAATGCCCTCGCCCACAGTCCTTCCTGAAGGGATCGTTGATGAGGCGTCTTCTGCGGTGCCTCCTAATACCGAGGCTATTTATGTCGTCGAAGAGACGATTGCATGTAAGGTCCCTAAAAAGAAGGGATGGGTGAAAACAACAGCTCATTGTTCTTCTTCTAAGAGGGGCGCCGCCCACCAGCTGAAGCTTCTAAGAAGAGAAGAAAGACTGATTCAGGGGATCCGTTTCCCGATCTCCCTAATGAAATTTAATTTGATGAGGCATTAAACTCATTCTTTGCTGCCGAATGTATAGATTTTCTAGTTTCCAATTTTCTGTCTCTAAGGTTTCTTCTTTTCTCATCATTATGTTTTTCTATAGGCGACGACCTGAGGGGCAAAAGTATGTCTGACTCTTCCAACCTCAAGTGTGGACTGGTGTTAAGTATAAGGGTTCGTCACTTAGCTGGAAGATGCTCCAAGAGGCTCCGGGTGATTCCTGGGGGTGCCGTCTGAAATCCTCTAGCCTCCCTAGGGGAGTATCAACTCAAGGAGGTTCATTCTATTGTCAACCGCGACTTGGCCCTCCATCTGCTGAATGGCTCTATCCTTCCTCAAGACCGTTTTTTCTTGAAGACGGATGCTAATGAAGTAGATGAGGCGCTCGCCTATTTATTTAAAGGCAAGCCAAGGTATGGATAACCATTTTAAAATTCTCGCTCTTTATTTGGTTGTTGACTTTTGTTTTAACGATACTCATTTCAGTGGAAAGCTTCTCAAGACTCTATCCAATACTCTCAATTGGTCATCGTCCTTCTAGGGGAATTTACTTCTGCTAGGAGGAGGCTGCACGATCTTCAAGATGAAGCAAATGAAAGAGAGAAGATAATTCTCTGTGAGGAATTTTCCCACTAATGAAAGAGGATCTTACTCGATTATCTGAGGCTTCTACCACCATGGAGAAGGAGCTTAAAGATTTTCTTGAAGCTTTGAAAGCTTCCCTTGATCTTAATGGGGAGTTTCATGAACTCTATGATTTTTTTTCGAATAAGAATGACACTCTTCATTCCGAGATTACGACTATCCGCTGGGAGGTCGATGTCCTAAATGCAGAGACCATCGAGCTTAAAGCCCTATTGGAGAGGTTTGTCGCCGACTATAAGGCCAGTCATCACTATGTCGAGGATGCAGTAATTACAGCTTCTTGCGTGATTATCAAGTCCCTCACTGAGATCGTGGAGGGGATTAAGGCTTGCCAACCTCACTTCCCCTTTTCTCAGCTGTCTGTCCTTCAGCAGTATTTGGATGCTGCAACATGAAAGAGTGACGATTATGGGGAGACGCCTAGGATTTCATGCTTTTGCCTTGTATTCCTTTTGATTTTGTAAACCTTGTTTAGTAATGAAAAAAATCTTTTGACAATTTTCTATCCACGTCCTTTTTTTATCGATAGTTTGTTCCAAGACGCTAATAGGCTTCTTAGGTTATAAACCTTTTAGTCTTTTTCGATTAGCGCTAGTTTTTATCATCAACTATCGATTTTATTCCGATCGTCGTCAAGCCCTTAGGTATAATGACCTTTAAGCTTTATTTTCCATCGACGCCTGATTTTTATCGGGTCTTTAAGGTCGACGCCTGATTTTTTTCAAGTTGTCGAGAAGATTATGTATTATGACCTATATTGTTATTATTCGAACGACTGCTGATTCTTATCAAGTCTTCGATGGCGACGCCTGCCTACTTTCGAGTCGTCGACAAGCTCATGTGTTATGACCTTTTTTCTTATAAGGTGGATGATCGATTCTGCTCAGGTCTTCGATGGCAGTGTCTGACATCTTTCGAGTTGTCGACAAGCTCAGGTGATATGACCTTTTTTATTATAAGTTAGACGAACGATTATGTTTAGGTCTTCAATGACGTTGCCTGATTTCTTTCGCGTCGTCGACAAGCTCAAGTGTTATGATCTTTTTTGCTTACAAGGTCAACGACTGATTATGTTCAGGTCTTAAATGACGCCTAACTTCTTTCGAGACGTCGAAAATTTTAGGCGTTATAACTTTTTTGCTTATAAGGTCGGCAACCGATTCTATTCAGGTCTTTGATGACGTATGACTTTTTTCAAGTCGTCAACAAGCTTAGGTGTTATGAAATTTTTAGCTTATAAGGTAGACGATCGATTCTGTTAACTATTAGATGACGCATGACTTCTTTCGAGACGTCAAAAAGCTTAGGTTTTATGACCTTTTTGTTAACATATGGTGACGTGGCGCCGTAAATGGTAGCCCGTTAATAAGGATATTACCTAAGACAATTGGGTAAATGTCACATTAGGTTAATTGGGCTCGACCCAATTCCTAATTGACATGGGAGGCCCATTTTGGGCTTCCCTCCTTTAATCGGTTCGGCCGAACCCTATACCACATTGGTTGGAGTAGACTTTTGTCCACTCCACCAATCCTATATATAGGGGAGTCTCCTAAGGGGTTTTACACATCAAGTAATTCATAAGTCCCTCCATTGAGGAACTTGAGAGAAACCCTCTCACCCTTAGTTGAATATTTCGGCACCATCATAATCATTCCGAGGTTCTGTCCCCGTTGAAGAATCGATCAGAGGATTTGTTGTGGAGGGTATACCGCGTAGGACTTCTTCTCACGAAGAACTTGTATGGGTTCCGACCGAAGGATCAGAACTCCCTGCATCATTCTTGGGCGGGAAAGCTATTAAGGTATGTGTGAATTCTTCCGCTGCGTAATTTAGATTACTAGCACATACACGTTTTAGTGTTTCCTAGTATTACATCCCTGTAATCCAATAGTGGTATCAGAGCCTGTGTTAGGATGTCTTAAATTTTGTATAAACTGATGTTCTTGACTTTTAATTATGAACACCGAAATTTTGGTGTGATATCCGAAAATTTTGAACAAAATTTCATGTTTTGATCTTTTAAAACTTAAAATTTCGGATTTTAGATGTTTTTAAAGATCAATGCCGAAATTTATGTTTAAATTTAAGTTTGATGTTCATAATCTTCAAGAACACGATGAGTTTTATAAAGAACAGTTTTTGGATTCATGATCATAATAGTGTTTGATCTTAAAATTTGACAATTTTTCCAATTCTTGGTGTTTTTGGCCGAAAACCCTAGGTGAATTATCACGTAAAATTTTTAATTTCTTAGGGTGCAAGTAAAGAAAATTCGGCCGACCACTATTAGATATATTTGTTACCATATTTTAATTTTATTAAAGGAAACAATATAACTATAAATTGGAAAGATAAGGAAAAGATTCACAATATATAGTAAAATATATAAACTATAAATATATTTAGTTAAAGATAGGGATAAATATATATTGACAGGATTTAGTTACTTAAAAAGATTAAGAATACATATTTTATCCCTAAATATATATTTGACAATAATTATATATATATAGATTTAGCCGAATTATATATATATATATGTATATATATATATATATATATATATATATATATATATATATATATATATTTATATTGTTGATTGATTTACATCTTAAAGATATAATCTTGACAATATTTATATATATATTAATAATGTGCCGAATTTTTATATATATATTAGCAATATTTGAAATTATTTTACATAATTAATATATCTTGTGGGCTAAGTTAAGTTTTTGGTGGATTTTAAAACTCTATTTAGCCCAAGAGAAATATTTTGGCCGAACCCACTAGAGTTTGTGGGCAAATCAAATTTGCATTAACGGAGCGGGTTAAACCAATCCGGGTTTTCTTAATCGGACCGACCTAGATGGGTTGGGTTGGGTTGGACCTAGGTAACTAAGTGTCCGAACCGGTTTCGAGTGATGAAGCGAACCGCAATCTTATTTTATTGAACCATTTCGAACCAAATCGGATCTTTAAAATCGGACCGACCTGAACTGGATTTTAAATTGCACCGAACCAACTTTTAAAATTTTCGAAAATTTTAAAATGTTCAATAAAATAGGATGTCAAATTTTAAATCCAAAATTTTTTCGAACTTTAAAATTAACCTAAATAGTGCTCTTAGGGTTTGTGTTTTTACCCGTTTTCGGTTAATACCCTAATGCCTAGTTACAATTATGGGGATGGATCTCGGAAATGCATGTTTTAGGGATTGGATTAAAATTAGAGGGCTGAATTGCAATTGTTTACTTTTTGCAACATATATTTGATATAATTAGAATTGTCGTCTTGACTTAGTCAAGCTAGCTGGATATTATATTGCGAGCATTGAGCTATGGGATTTAAATATATGGTTCGCGCAATAGGATAGACATCCTGTGATGGTTAGAAGTGCCTAGGATCCA
This sequence comes from Clarkia xantiana subsp. parviflora, assembly GCA_036873135.1. Classification (NCBI taxonomy): domain Eukaryota; kingdom Viridiplantae; phylum Streptophyta; class Magnoliopsida; order Myrtales; family Onagraceae; genus Clarkia; species Clarkia xantiana. Next base: position 20,585,589 of record JAPTYO010000001.1, read on the forward strand.
TGTCTAGAAATTCGCATGTTTGATTGTAAGCATGAATTTCAAATCAGCCCCTAATATTTTAAAAGTGTTTAAAACGAAAATCCAGTCGCCAATTATGCATGTTTATGGAAGTTCCATGTATGACACGTATGCTAGGATGTTGAGGATGTAATAGCATGTGATAGTTTACTTAATAGTAGAATTATATATGTTAGCATGAGTTCCTCGGAACATTAGACGCATGACGCGTATGCATGATGTTTGGTTTGGCTGATTTTATGGCATAATGTGATAATTTTCTAAGTATAGTAGAATTATATATGCATGCGTAAAATTGTCGGAAATTTTCAAAATACAAAAGGGCCTTGGGAAAGCCAAGATCGTGTATACATATTTTTCAAAATATTCCCGTTCCGGTAATTTGCAAAATAATAACCATTTTCAAAAGACTGATCTATTAGATTGTACACGACAGTAGTGTGAACTCTTTCACGGTCCCCCTTCCCTCGGTTTACTGGCAGTCGGTTTGGTCTAAATGACTGAAGAATCACTATATGTCGTATTCCATCTTAATAGATAATCCGACGTTTGCAATTCTTTTTCAAAATGTTATTGTCTTCCTGATTTGCATAATCATCAATGTGTGAGTTGGCTGAATTAGTGCGATTCGATATTACTCGCAATCTTGATGGTATTAATTATGATGAATAAAATTGGAGTGTGTGTTGAACTCTCTACTACGATTTCGAAAAGTAGGGAGGACAACAACGGATGAATATAGTAATCTGTATGATTTTGACAATGAGAAATGAATGTGAAAATTTGTTTCCCCAAGAATTAGAGTAAGTTCTTTGATGATCTGAACGCATATATGGTGATACATTCGACCTTGGTAAAAAGGGGTTGAAGAAGACTTGAATTGAAACCAGACAATGTCACAACTTAGTGTCATTCGCATCCGCCTCGGTGTAAGCAAGGATGCAAACGCTAGAGATTTTTCGGTTGAATGTGATAGTCTTCTCTATTTTCATGGATGTTGGCGTAAACCCCGCATCGGATCTTAAGGATGAAAGGTCAACATGGAAATGATGTATATGGTTTTCTGATATTGACAGGACTCAATAACCTTGAGACTAATCAAGTGCAGTAACCAGAACAGTGAAAGGGAAACCTTATCTGCTCACCATAGTGAGTTCGAAAGATGTGAACCATGATCCGCATAGCAAGAAGAGAACTGGACCGAATAGGTCCTATACGATAATCCAGTGGATTAAACCCCGTTGATAAAGTGCGTCTCAAATACGCCTCGTAGGTCATGTGTATGAAGCTGTAAAATGTTTTATACGGACACAGATCATTTGAAGTGATTCACTCGTGAATTTACTCATATGAGATGTTCAACATGACTCAAAGTTGTTGACTATATGCGCGACAATCATGGATCAGATATTCGAACTTCAGATCAAGAACTATACCATTATCATTTAACATTCGTTGTTCGTTACTAAAATTTTGGTTATTTTGAGATTCAGAGTTATTGAATAAAGTAATTGTTGCTCGATTTAAAGCTCAATTTTCTTATCAATTTAACGTCTCGGTTAAACGAGAACGATCCGAAACGAAAATAAAAATAACATACCGACGGGTTAAAACAAAATTTCGGCCAGGTAAAAGCGGTCGAATAAAATGAAATGATTCACATACTCCTTCATCTCAGTCAGGACAACTGAACTGAATAAACCCATCGATTGCGTTGCAAGATCAAAATATTTAGTATTTATTATTTGTTAGTACTCCATTAAATGTAATTTTCCGTAATGATTGAAAATGTTCGAAACCGATTGGATTAAATTGATTTGAATTTGGAAACGAAACGATTTAAAACCACGGGATAAAACTGGTTTTAAGGCGCCATGCGCGAGTGTACCTCGAAAGACGAAACACATAATTTCAAAGTACAAATTTAATAATGAAATGTTTTAACGAATGAATGCTGTATTTTCGTTTATGACAAATTATGGAATAACTCATTGATCACTTATACGAAAGTCAGAGGTATGCTTCAAAAGCTACCACGAACTTGTATAATATCAACTATTGCATAGGCGAAAGCTTAAATGCATAGCTCAAGAGGTGGATAAGTCTCTGAATGAGTTGACAAACGAAAGGAAGTAGTCAGTAAAATGACTCTCCCACTATAAGCCTTGAACGATAAGTCTGGCTAGACATTCATTCCAATAAAAAAAATTCAAGAAGCATAGTTTAAAATTACATAATGTTAGAGTTCAACAACTACGTTCCCTATGGGATGAAAATCAGTTGAATCACATAAAAGTAATACTATGTTCAGAATAATCGGTTGAACAAGCTACCATAATTAGCTAAAAGGAAATGATAAGGGTTGCAACTTGTCATCTTGCGAAATTAATTTGCGCATTAAAAAAGTATTTGGATAAAAGAGTACGGACTACTCTCGAGTGATACATGTTTAATTAGCTTAAATTATGATGTCGTGGTCGAACATGTAACATTACAAAGCTTGAGGACGAAATTCCAACGCTTAGAAACAGACGAAGTCTTGATCGAACTGGAAAAGGATGACGATGATTCCAGGTCCCACTTACTTCGAGTGGGGGATTTGACACAGAACAATTGAATGACATGGTAAATTATGATGGAAACATTATCATAGTAAATCCAGTGGGAGGGCTCAACCCCCCCACCCCACAATCAAATCACTAATGTTGCTAATGCGAATCAAGTTGAAACCTGATAATCACGTCGCTGAACCGTTGGATGAAAATCCAATAATGACACAACTACCCATTTTTCTCAGTGGGACTGGTACGAAAAACTTGGTTCCAGATCCTAATGCTCAAGGAATTAATCTCGGAGGTAGAATCCCGAGACCAAGAGGACGTCCAAAGAAAGTTGTTAGTCAAGGTTCCAGCACCGCCATTATTCCCAGTGGGAGTGATGCTCCGATAAGAAGCATTATTCCGAGTGGGAGTATCAATCAGACTCAAGATGGGATTAATAAGCCTAGACGTAGTCAAAGGCAACAAACTTCTCCCAAGAAGTATCCTATCAAAAGGGGTGAGATTCTCACTCTAACGTCTGTTGACGAACCGGTAACGGTTAAGCAAGCGATGGAAGGACCTCAAGCAAAGGAATGGAGAAAAGCAATGGAGGAAGAGATCGCCTCAATGAAAGCCAATTCAGTTTGGTCTTTGGTTGATTTACCTGCTAAACGAAGAGCTATAGGGGCAAAGTGGGTCTTGAAACTCAAACTCACTGCTGATGGAGAAGTCGAGCGATACAAAGCCCGACTAGCTGCGAAATGATATACCCAAATTCACAGAGTGGACGTTGATGAAACAAACTCACCGACTGTGCGTTACACCACAGTCAGGGCCATCCTTGCCCTTATTGCAAGCCTCGATCACGAGCCTGCATTAAATGGATGTTAAGACCGCATTTCTCCACGGAAACCTGGAGGGTGAGATCTATATGGAGCAGCCAGAGGGTTTCATTACTCCTGGTAAAGAACGTATAAGTTTGCAAACTCCAAAGATCTATACATGGTCTTAAAAAATCGTCTCGACAATAGTATCGCAGGTTCAAGGAGGAAATCGTTGGAAACAGATTTACGAACCTCCATGAGGATCCCTGCGTATACACTAAGACCTCTGGGTCTAAGTACGTCATCTTAACCTTATACGCGGATGACCTACTCATTGCAGAAAACGATGTGAGTTTTATGAAACAGTCAAAGTCCTGGTTGGCATCAGTATTCGAGATGAAAGACATGGGAGAGGCTACGTACATCTTAGGCATTAAAATCGCCAGAGATCGTGCCACCCGGAGATTGTGTCTATCTCAAGTTATCATATCAATAAATTATTAAAGAGATTCAGAATGCTGAATGCCAAACACGTGGAAACGCCGGTTGTACTCGGGTGCGCGCTGTCAAAACGTGATGGCCCGAACCTGCAGGAGCGTGAACAGATGAAGAGTTGCGAGTATTTGAACATGGTAGGAAGCTTAATGTACGCCATACACTGCACTCGTCCGGATATTTGTTACGCTGTGGGCCCAGTAGCAAGATTCCAATCAGACTTTAGCTATCAACTTTTAAAGACCGTAAAGCGAGTCATGCAGGTACTTCCGACTACGTACTGTGCTATTAGGGCAGGAAGATAGAATTGACCGGTTTCAGTAACGTCGACCATGGTGGCGATCCGGATGATCGTAAGTCCACCATTGGAGTGGTATTCCTCCTTGCTAATGCCGTCATTTCATGGACGAGCAAGAAGCAATCATGGCTCGCGTTGTCTACGATAGAATCAAAATTCATTGCCCTCTCTAAAACGCACAGGAAACGGTCTGGCTGAAAAGGCTTCTTATTGCATTGTTAGGCACTGACGAAATGAGAAAGTCTGTAAAGGTATTCTCCGACAGTCAAGCTGCCATAGCGGCAGTTAAGAATCCAAAGTACCACAGTACGACTAAACACATTGATATGAAATATAATTATGCTAAATCAGTAGTGGAAGACAATATAATCACTTTAGAATACTTTTCCACTAATGAAATGGTGTCATATCCAATAACTAAACCTTTACGCAGAGAGATTTTTGAAAAACACGTAAAACTGCTTAGATTGCGTAGGTTTTAATAAGTGGCTTGTATCAGTAATAACATTTTGATTTTTGAAAATTATATTTTAATTAAAGAATATAAAATTTTGAGTACATTATTGTTGGATCACGGTTGGAACTCCGGTACGTTCTTGACGGAAGTCTGAACTCCTTTGCTCCAAGTAATCCTACAAGAAGGGGATAGACCGGGCGGTTACCCAGAATCCCTCTCCGATGCTTAAATGAGTATCTCGATGCAGGCAAGCAAGTATCAGTATGTAAGTGTATGAACGTATCAATCCTGAGGTAACTCCTTCCTTTATATAGGGGAGGGGTTATCTCAGTTACCTGTAGGGATAACTGCCACGTTCCGTTTATCTCGGCCACTAGCCCACGTTCCGTCTTTTCCGGCCACTTTCCTACTACGCTGATAGTGGGCGTGTTTCTCGGCCTCGTCCTCTGGTGGCAAGTCCCGACGGATGTTGGGGACTCCAGAGTTATCTCCTTTGGTCACCGCTCGGGGCCCCTCGTCATCGGGACAGGGCCAATCTTCTCAGGGATTCAATATCGGGGCCTACTCAAAGGCATATCATCGGGGCCTACTTAAAGGCATATCATCGGGGCCTACTTAAAGGCATAACATCGGGAGCGTATAGCTCATATGTCGGGACCGACCTTGTCGGGACCTCTCGCATTAGTCCTCTAAGCCTTTTTCGGAGCCCAGTGGGCCTATTTCACCGTTTACTCGCCGTCAATGGGCCTAACGGCTATGTCGAAACCCATCATTTGCCCCCAAGACATGAGGGACTTACAGTTCGTCGTGTCTTCCAGTTCTGGACCTCCCGACATCGGTATCGGAGGCTTTCGACTTTACGAAAAATCTTTTGAAGCGGATCTTCTCCTCCAAGATTCCCCGATATTCCGAGGATAACCACCGAATCCGAAAATATTTCTCGGTCACTCAACTATTAAATGCAGCAGGTGACGAAGCGACGACTTGGGTACCCGTGCCTGTTTTTTCTGAAAAAGCACTTTCTAGCCGTTTTGTCTCTAGTGTTTCGACGATTCAGGTTGAGGCGTTTCATCTTCAACGGTCCGGATTGCGACGTCCCTTTGGCTGTCCTCTCTCCTATAAAACCCCAAATCTTGGCACTATTCAGTTCTCCTCTACCGTTTCATTCTCTGTGTTTTTAAAAGCTCAAGCTCTCCTTTCTATTTCTGATCAACACTCTGGCGACCCGGATCTCCGACCATCAAGATCATCCTTTCTTCTCCGATTCAACATGTCTGGTAAGATTTTCTCCTTCGATTCCGAAAAAACTTGTTAGCATAGTTTTTCCTTTTATCTCAATCAACTTACCCGAACTTTTGCAGAAATCAATTGTGCCTTTTCTTGCCATGATTACTTTCCAGACGGTGAGTCCAATTCCGGGGGGAGGAAGCCCTTCAAGTTCGATTATGCTTGTAATGAGATTTCAGACACCGCCTATGATGCAGCTCTCCGGGAGGGGTGTATTACTTCCACCTGGGAGCCTCGCTTCCCTTTTCCTTGGCCTCGCGTCCCGGGTGACCCTGTGGTCACTCGTCCCCGGGAAGGGGATGTATCTGTCTCCACCGGGCAAATATCGGCAGGGATCCGATTCCCCTTCTGTGGGAATTTAGTCGAGATGTGTGAATATTACAAAACACATCCGACTACTTTTTCCCCCCACGCCATCCGTGTGTGGAATGCCTTCCTTGTTCTCTGCCTTCGCCAACAGTGGACCTACAGCCTCCGACTTTTCCGGACCTTCTACGGGATGAAATGCAATGATGCCGGGGTCTGTGCCTTCTACCCGCGAATGCCTAAATGGAGCAAGGCGCAGCTCTCCCGGTACAGCTGGAATGGTGACACCTGGAAGGTCGCCAAAGGTCGGGGGCTCATCACTGACTCGGGGCCCGACAACAGTGGCTGGAAGAGGAATTATTTCTTCATCCGAAACAGCTCCATCCCATGGCCCCGATGGGAGGTTGAGGCGGACCCTGCTCCTGCTTTTCACACTTACTCCGAGGAGGATTTCCAGATTCTCCACTACATCCAACTTTATCGCTGGGGGGATTCCTTCGCTCCCCTCGATGCCAACTCCATCGGGGAGCGGGACCTGGTTCTGACCGGGATCCGACTCCTTGATGTCGCCTCCGGGGGTCAACTCTTCGACGGCCCTTCTAACCTCGTTCCTTGGGTAATATTCTAACTGCACTTTCGTTTTCATCTTTGCAGCTAAGAAGGTATCATTGCTGACCAATCTCGTGCTTAAGCAGGCGGAGACCGATGCTGTCCAACGCCCCGCGAGGAAGAGGAAGTCTTCAAAGAGGGCCGCCTCCTCATCGGCACCTCCCACTTCGGAGCAGATCAAGCGGGCCCGGGTGGAGAAGATGGAGCAGATCTTCAACACCAAGACTCCCGAGGAAGGTAAACAGCTCTGCTTAGCAATTCGATTATACAGGAGGCGTATTCCTGAGGAGTTAATCCCCTCCGATAAGGGAGCCAGGATCGAAGGGATCAAACGCATCCTGCAAGGAGAAACTCCCCGCATCCTCAAAGCGGGTTACTACAATTATTACGGGAAGGACCAGTATCTCTCCCGTCGCGTCATTTGGTGTAAGGATCCTGATCAACTTCCTGATTTTCTTTCTGAAGCTTCTAGTCCTCCAGCTGCAGGTCAGTCGGGAGCTGGAGCTTCGGCGGAGGTGCCACCCTCCGACGCGCAGGTCGGAGAGCCCCTCCTTTCTCTTCCAGCCCCAGGAGGATCGGGGACTGAAGACGCCCCAACTGACGGTCAGTTCCGTCGGGTGGTTGATCTGGATGTTTCTCGCTCTTCTGAGGAGGCGAGCGAGGGTCAGCCCCTGGTTCGTCGTCAGGGGGCGAGGCAGACCCCGCTGGGGCCGACTCCCGAAGGGCTGCCTCCAATCGAGTCATTGCGGGGGGGGGGGGGGGGGGGGGTCCCGCTGCGTCAGGGTGATGTATCATCGGAAATGGGTCTGCACCTGCTGGCAGGTTCAGTTCCGCCCTCTATGAAGCTTCTGCTCTCCCTGGCTCGAGAGGACATCCACGCGGACATTCGCGCCATGGCCGTTCGTCGTGTGGAGGTAAGGTTTCCTGTTTTTACACTTAATACATATAAGGCAGAATATTCTCATGTACTGACCTCTTCCTTTCTTCTTCACAGGAAATAGCGGACCAACACCGCTGTTTCGGGTACGTCCTGGCCCTGGAGGAGGCCCTGGAACAGGAGCGAGCCAAGGTGGCCCCCGAGGTATTGGCCAAGCTCAAGGAGGATCTGGCTGCCTCCGAATCGTCGAGGGGTAAGTTGGTTAAGGAGCCGGCCCTCCTTAACCAGAAGACTCGGGACCTCCTGAGGCAGGTTCACGACTTCGAGCGGCTGCTGAAGCAGGAGCGGCAGGGGCGCACGGAGGATCGGGACAGGCTTGTCCTAGAGAAGAATGCCCTTGAGGATGCCAAGGCGGGGCTGGAGGCTGAGAAAGTCCTTCTCGCCAATCGGTCCCAACATATGGAGCGGGAACTCGCTGAGTTTCCCACCAAGCTGGCCGAGGCTGAGGCCAAGGGACGGGAAGATTATCGGGGCTCCGAGGCTTTCCAAGTTGATGCAGTGAAGTTCTGTACGGCGGAGGTTGAGACCACCCTGCTTAATGCTGTCGAGGAGCTCCATCTGGAGTATGGTGGTACCATCGACTTCACCAAGTCTCAGACTCTCGCCCCCTTCGAGGAGAGGTATTTCAACCTTTCCGAGGAGAGCGACGGGGCCAACACCCCCGAGGGGGCTGCGGGTGCTGAAGGCACGGTGGAGCCCCCAAGTGCAGACCTCCCGATAATCGACTCCTCGCCGGCTGACCTCCAAGGGTTCGATCCTCCTGCGGCCAATCTTCCAGGATCCGATCCTCCGATCATGGAGCCTTCTGCCACGGACCTCGTGGACTCTGCTCCTCTCGATGCTGCCAAGGACCGAGCTTAATGCTTTACTTTTGAATCCTTGTAATTTCCTACGTTTGTCGTGAACCTTTTAGATCTTTACTTTTGGTTCCGATTATCGCTGCACCACTTAAGGTGAATTAACCACGCCACTTAAGGCGATTCAACCATACCACCTAGAGTGATTTCGACGCGTCACTTAAGACATTTTACCCACACCACTTAAGGCGATTTAATCGTGCCACGTAAGTCAATTAATCCACATCACATAAGGCGATTTAATCGGGCCACTTAAGGCGAAACCACGCCACTTAAGGCGAAACCACGCCACTTAAGGCGAAACCACGCCACTTAAGGCGAAACCACGCCACTTAAGGCGATTTGACTACACCACTTAAGGCGATTTAGCTACACCACTTAAGGCGATTTAAGCATACTTAGAACGATAAGTCTAACCACAATCTGGTCGGAAGCAACCTCTTTATTCATTGATGGCTCAAAACCTGTTTACATCGACTCAAAACGATAAACAACTTGCACCACTAAAGGCGACTTCGACAAACAACTTGCACCACTGAAGGCGACTTAATAAACAACTTGCACCACTGAAGGCGACTTAACAAACAACTTGCACCACTGAAGGCGACTTAACATCAAGCATGACATTTCTTCAAGTGTTCGCCACTAAAAGAATGCTTCAATACATTGCCATCGAGGTCTTCCAACTTATACGCATTTCGAGCTGGCATCCCCACGACCTTATAAGGCCCTTCCCATTTTGGTGTCATCTTGTTGATCCGATCCAAAAGGGTAAATTCGTTCCGACGCCAGACCAGTTCCCCAACAAAGAACTGTCGAGACTTGACTCGACGATTATAATATCGGGCTGTTGCCAAGCGCATCCGAGCCTGGGCCTCCTCGGCACTCCGCCTCTTCTCTTCGACCAAGTCCAAGTCCAGACGCCTCATTTCATCATTCGACAGAGGTTCATAATACCTCGTCCGATGGGATGCCACAGCTATTTCGACGGGAGCAACTGCTTCCGTGCCATAAACAAGGCCAAACGGAGTCTCCCCAGTCGATCGTTTGGGTGTTGTTCTAACAGCCCAAAGCACATTTTCCAGCTCATCCAGCCATTTGCCCTTCAAGGCATGGACCCTCTTCTTCATGCCATCCATCACGATCTTGTTGGCTGATTCCACCTGTCAATTGGTTTGAGCATGACGGACAGAGGATGTCCGATTCTCAATTTTCAGTTCCTCCAAGTACTCCTTCCACTGGGCCCCATTAAACGGAGGGCCGTTATCGCTGATCAATACCTTGGGGATCCCGTATCGCGATATGATATGGGTCTGGAGGAATTTGAGGATATGATTCCCCGTTGTCTTGGCCAACGCCTTAGCTTCTATCCACTTCGAGAAATAATCAATAGCCACAACTAAATATCGGCACTGACCTTTTGCCACTGGAAGGGGTCCCACAAAATCGATTCCCCATTGCGCGAAGGCCCAAGCACTCTTGATGGACGTCAGATCGGCAGCTGGAGCCACGATATTCGGGGCGTACCTCTGGCAAGCGTCACAGGATCGGACTAGCATCGTTGCTTCCTTGTTTATCGAGGGCCAGTAATAGCCCAGGTTCAACACTTTCCTCACGATGGATCGGGCACCTTCATGACAAGCCAAATATCCTTCGTGCACCTCCCTAAGGATCCGACCTGCGTCGGGCTCGGTCACGCATTTCAGATAAGGAGTTAAATACCCCTTTTTGTACAGCTGATTGTCCACCATCACATAATTGGGGGCGATTCGGCGTATTTTGCCGGCTGCTACTTCATCACCGGGGACTGCCCCCATAGTCAGATACGCGGCTATCGAGGTCATCCAAGTGGGCTCCTCCGATCCGATCTCAATGGCACATACCTCTGACTGGTCGGTTGTTGACAGGATCACATTCTCCAAGAAATGCACCTTCCGACTTTCATCGAGGGGTGCCCCCAAGGCGAACTTGCTTAAGGAATCTGCTTCCACATTATCCTCCCTCAGGACCGCCTCAATATCGAAGCTCTTGAAACTCTCCTTCAGGGTTTGCACCTCCCGAAGGTATTTTTTCATCATCGGGCTCTTTGCTTCGTATCGCCCCTGGACTTGGTTCACGATCAGGCTAGCATCGCACTTCACCTTTAAGTGACCAACTCCCGTTCCTTTAGCAATCTTGAGGCCAGTGATGAGAGCCTCATATTCAGCTTCATTGTTGGTGGCCCTAAATGTCAAGGCCAAGGCATATCGGAGGGGCTCGCATCCGTCTGGTGGTATCAGTACGAAGCCTGCTCCCGATCCTTCTGAATTTGAGGAGCCATCGGTATACATCTCCCAAGTATTTTCGGCGTCGGGCTGTTCTGACTGCTCTGTTATCGGGACTTCCATAGTTGCCCCCTCTACAGGGCCCGCTTCTTCTAGATCGGGGGCTGTAGACTCTACTATGAAATCCGCCAACGCCTGGCCCTTAATAGCCGTTCTCAGAGCAAAGTGAAAGCGGAACTCACTAAGCTCGACTGCCCATTTGACTAATCTCCCCGACGCATCAGGTCGGTTCAAAAAATGTTTCAAGGGCTGATTCGTCAAAACAGTAATTTCATGCGCGTGGAAGTAAGGCCTCAGCTTCCGAGCAGTAACAATCAACGCATAGAGATACTTCTCAACGGCGGGATAATTCATTTCAGATTTGGCGAGTGCCTTGCTTACATAATAGACAGGGACTTGGCTACCCTCTACAACTTTCACTAAGACGGAGCTAACAGCAAATTCAGAAACAGCCAAATACAGATAGAGTGGCTCGCCTGGGATGGGCTTCGCCAATGGCGGGAGGGTGCGAAGGTGTTGCTTGAGTGCCTGGAACGCCTCTTCGCACTTGGCAGTCCACTCAAACTTCTTGTTGGCCCTTAGCAATTCAAAGAATGGCATGGATAGATCACTTTCCTTGGACAGGAAGCGATTCATCGCGGCCAATCGGCCGTTCAACACCTGCACCTCCCGAGGGGACTTCATCTCCTCGATCGCGTTCAGCTTCTCAGGGTTCACCTCGATTCCCCTCTGGCTCACCATAAAGCCCACGAACTTCCCTGAGTGCACTCCGAAGGCACACTTGGTCGGGTTCAAGCGAACTTGATGAAGCTTCATCCGCTCAAACGCTGTGGCCAAGTTGTGAACATGATCCTTGGCCTGTCGGGACTTCACCAGCATATCGTCCACATATGCCTCCATCGTTTTCCCCAGCATGTCCCCAAACAGCTTATTCACCATCCTCTGATAAGTTGCACCTGCATTGATTAATCCAAAGGGCATAACATCATAATGATAGATGTCGCTATCAGCATAGAAGGCGGTATTGGGGGCGTCCTCCTTGGAAATCTTGATCTGATTGTAGCCAGAGTAGGCATCCATAAAGCTCAGCAGCTCATGTCCCGATGTGGCATCCACCAGCTGGTCGATCCTCGGGAGCGGATAGCAATCCTTCGGGCATGCTTTGTTCAGGTCGCGGAAATCAACACACATCCGCCACTTGCCATTGCTCTTCTTCACCAGGACTGGGTTGGCGACCCAGGTCTGGAATCGGAGCTCCTTAATGAATCCAGCATCGAGCAACCTGCCCACCTCTTGCTGGATCGCGATCTTCTTGTCGGCACCCATCAGGCGCATTCTCTGTGTAATCGGCTTGATCGTGGGATCAATCTTCAGCTCGTGAGTAATCACATCGGGACTGATTCCTGGCATGTCACTCGGGGACCAGGCAAACAGCTCCTTGAATTCCTTCAACAGATCGATCAATTCTCGGGCCGTCTCCTCAGTCAGAGCGGACCCGATTTTCACCTTCCTCTGAGGTCCATCAATCTCGACCTCCTTCAAATCTTCCATCGGGGCGGGACGCCCAAACTCCTCTCGGGGATCAGCGCCAGTCTAGAAAACAGTCATAGCCTCCCAATTCCTCCTTCGAGTGGCATTAACGTAGCACTTCCTGGAGGCCACCTGATCACCTTGGACCTCCCGGACTCCGTGATCGGTCGGGAACTTCATCTTCTGATGGACAGTTGAGGCAATTGCCCCCAGCAGGTTGATGGTGGTCCTCCCGATAATTGCATTGTAAGTCCCCGCGGACTCAACCACCACGAATTCCACGTTCCTCTTCTCTGACTTCCAACCGCTACCGAATTCAACCGGTAAGGTAATCGTCCCTACCGGGTAAGAGGTAGACCCAGAAAATCCGACCAACGGGAAGTCCGCAGGCTTCAAGTCCTTCTTTGTTTTTCCCATGGCCCTCAGTGCATCCATGAACAAAATGTCGGAGAAGCTCCCTCCATCAATCAAGATTCGCTTCATCTCGTACCCATCCACGTTCAGGGTCATGACCAAAGCGTCATCGTGCGGGGTCTCCACTCCTATCAGGTCCTCTGCTGAGAAGGGAATCACCAACTTTTGCTTCGGGGTCCAAGTTCAGGCCCTCTTGCCCAGCACCACAGCGATAGGAATCCGAGAAGCATAGACCTCCCGAGATGCCGTGGTATCTCCTCCTGCAGCAAGTCCTCCATGAATCACATTAATGGTTCCCCACTTCTCCCTGCGGGCATTGGAAGACTCGGACTTATCCTTCTTCGGGGACCGATCGTGGGATCAGGAGCGAGACCGCGATCGGGACCGGGAACGGGATCGGCCCCGTTGTCCAGCCACAAATTCCTTGAGCTTTCCCTTCTGGATCAGCTTCTCAATCTCTTTCTTCAGCTCCCGACAATGGTTAGTGTCGTGACCGCTGGCACAATGAAAGCGACAATAACGATCGGTGCGGGCTCCCATGAACTCTCCATCCTTCTTCGGGGGGTACCTAGTGATACCCTGTCGGTCCATCACCGCCAACACAACACCCATGGAACAAATGAGAGGAGTGTAACGGTCCTCCCGTTTGTCCGACTTCGAGGGACGCTTGTCTTCCCTCCGATCGAGACGGCCTCGAGCCCGACTGTTCTCGGGTTTATCTTTTCTCCTGCGATCGTCTGAGGGCTTGAACGACTGCTTCCCCTTGTTCGATTTTGGAGGATCGAGGTCTCCGGCAGCTATCTTCGACTCCTGGACGTCGATTTGCTGCTTCACCTCTTCTGCAGCGCCTCCATGTTCCACACAGCCTTCTCAGCCACGCTGTGCATCAGGTCGGAACCATATGGTGTTGTCATGTTCCGAATGAAGGTGCGGATGGTCTCTCCCTCCGACATCTCCTCATTAATCTCGGCCACACTGGCAGTGTACCTTTGATAGCAATGCGCCAGCGACTCGTCGGGCCTCTGTACCACTTCAGCCAAGGACCTCGCGCTTTTCAGGAGACGTCGACGGCCCTGGTACTGCTGGATGAAGCGATCATGCATCTGGGTCCAGCTAGAGATGCACCCTGGAGGAAGGCTGAAGAACCACATCAGGGCCCTTTCCCCAAGTGTGCCTGGGAAGAAAACGCACACTATGTCGTCATTCGGGGCTCTGCCTAGACAAGCCATGACATGCTTCTGGACGTGACGAACTGGATCTCCCTCGCCATCATACTCCTAGATTGTCGGGATACCCAGTCCTGGAGGGGCAGTGGTGTTCACCAATCGGGGAACAAAGGGATGAGTGGATCGATCCCTCAGCTCCGACATCATCTTCTTCTGGTCCCCCATGCAGATGTTCACGATCTTCACCACCTGGTCGAGGGTGATAGGGCCATACAGAGGGATGGTCCTATGCTGCACCGGTCCAGGCCCATCGACCACGAACTGCTCCGATAGGGCAGGCTCTTTGCCCTTGTCCTGGCGCTCGGGTTGGGCCTCCTGCCCGTCCCGATTCTCTCTCGGCGGGGGCGGAGGCGGAGGCAACTCCTCTTCCTTCTTCTTGGCAGCCTCCCTTCGGTCTAGGAGAGCCTCCATAGTCTCCAGGAATATCGGCATGGCATCCAGCATAGCCTTCGTCAGGTCCACCTTTGTAGGAGCATCCTGGTCCCTCCTCGGGACCTCTTCCCGGTTCTCCAACGAGTTTCGAATGGAATCTTCGCGATCATCATGATGCCCCCCTGTTTGGGAAACAGCAGGGGGAGGATCATTCCGATCAACAGTGCGCTCCGGCAGCCCTGAATTCAGAGTTCTAGCAGGGTGGCGGGAACCGCCGGATTATCCTTATCTCTTCTTTTGCTTGCCAGCCATCGATCGGGTAGAAGCCATTTTTGCTTTTTGTTACGTTTCCCACAGACGGCGCCAATGTTGGATCACGGTTGGAACTCCGGTACATTCTTGACGGAAGTCCAAACTCCTTTGCTCCAAGTAATCCTGCAAGAAGGGGATAGACCGGGCGGTGACCTAGAATCCCTCTCCGATGCTTAAATGAGTATCTCGATGCAGGCAAGCAAGTATCAGTATGTAAGTGTATGAACGTATTAATCCTGAGGTAACTCCTTCCTTTATATAGGGGAGGGGTTACCTCAGTTACCTGTTGGGATAACTGCCACGTTCCGTTTATCTCGGCCAGTAGACCACGTTCCGTCTTTTCCGGCCACTTTCCCACTACGCTGATAGTGGGCGTGTTTATCGGCCTCGTCCTCTGGTGGCAAGTCCCGACGGATGTCGGGGACTCCAGAGTTATCTCCTTTGGTCACCGCTCGATGCCCCTCGTCATCGGGACAGGGCCAATCTTCTCAGGGATTCAATATCGAGGCCTACTCAAAGGCATATCATCGGGGCCTACTCAAAGGCATATCATCGGGGCCTACTCAAAGGCATATCATGGGGGCCTACTTAAAGGCATAACATCGGGAGCGTATAGCTCATATGTCGGGACCGACCTTGTCGGGACCCCTCGCATTAGTCCTCTAAGCCTCTTTCGGAGCCCATCGGGCCTATTTCACCGTTTACTCGCCGTCAATGGGCCTAACGGCTATGTCGAAACCCATCAATTATCTATCGACGTCATGCTGATAAATAACATCGGATTTTACGGTCTATAAATTAAGTCGTAGGAGGATGTAAAAGTCTTCCGGAAAAAAAACTATGTCGAATGTGGGCCTTGCCTCGTCACACAGGCACGGTTGTCTTGTAGGTGAAGGGGACCTCTACCGTGACAAGATCGGATGAGAACCAGGGGGATAAACCTGGTTATACGAAACGATCACTTAGTATCAGTAAAATGCGACTTGACCTTCGTTTTGTAAATCGCTGTGATGGACCTTTCTATCAAATTACCACATTCAAGGCCAGATGAAATATTCCGCGGTAGCATTATTGACATATCCCAATCCTAGCTAGTTTAGGTGTGCTATCGACGCGTGCTTCATACAGCGCGTGCCATGTTCGACCACGGGGTCATACTCGGTTGTGCTAGCTAGAATCCTTGTTATTCAAAGGGCGCATGCATCTTCACCTTGAGCGTGTGATTGATCCCGGGTGTCTTATGAAGAGGCATCCAAAGTATCCTCACAGACTCAGAACTTATACCTAAGGTCTGGCACAATGTTCGAATCCCGGCGTACGAGCGTAGAGCCGAAGAAAAAGGCTAAGTGACCACATCTTGGAAACCGGTTGCGTTGGACTAAGGGTATAAGCAATTGGGATGGTCATGTTTACCTGTAATTCACCGACTCTTGTGTTCACTAGGTGGCCACCAACCAGTTGAAGGTTGTGAACACTTGTACGGATGCCCTGGAAAAGTATTCCTATGTGGAAAACTGGGGAATTGGAGAATTATCAGTTGACCAAAGATACAGTACGGTACATATTTTGTTTTTAACAGGATTGATTTACGACAGGGAATCAACATTCTGCGGGCGCTACAGTACTCCTAACAGATGAGTAGCACAATGCCCGTCGTATCCGCCGGTCACACGACAAACCTCGTATGAACTATTCGGAGACGGAGACGATAACTAAAGACTGAAATGTTGATGTTATTGGATGACAATACATTAACAGGCACCCTCCCATTCCGGCGAGTGGGAGCTGTTAGCATATGGTGACGTGGCGCCGTAAATGGTAGCCCGTTAATATTAAGGATATTAACGGGCGCATGCATCTTCACCTTGAGCGTGTGATTGATCCCGGGTGTCTTATGAAGAGGCATCCAAAGTATCCTCACAGACTCAGAACTTATACCTAAGGTCTAGCACAATGTTCGCTTCCCGGCGTACGAGCGTAGAGCCGAAGAAAAAGGCCAAGTGACCACGTCTTGAAAACCGGTTGAGTTGGACTAAGGGTATAAGCAATGGGGATGGTCATGTTCACCTGTAATTCACCGACTCTTGTGTTCACTAGGTGGCCACCAACCAGTTGAAGGTTGTGAACACTTGTACGGATGCCCTGGAGAAGTTTTCCTATGTGGAAAACTGGGGAATCGGAGAATTATCAGTTGACCAAAGATACAGTACGGTACATCTTTTATTTTTAACAGGATTGATTTACGACAGGGAATCAACATTCTGCGGGCGCTACAGTACTCCTAACAGATGAGTAGCACAATGCCCGTCGTATCCGCCGGTCACACGACAAACCTCGTATGAACTATTCGGAGACGGAGACGATAACTAAAGACTGAAATGTTGATGTTATTGGATGACAATACATTAACAGGCACCCTCCCATTCGGGCGAGTGGGAGCTGTTAGCATATGGTGACGTGGCGCCGTAAATGGTAGCCCGTTAATATTAAGGATATTACCTAAGACAATTGGGTAAATGTCACATTAGCTTAATTGGACTCGACCTAATTTCTAATTGACATGGGAGGCCCAAAATTGGGCCTCCCTCCTTTAATAGGTTCGGCCGAACCCTATACCACATTGGTTGGAGTGAACTTTTGTCCACTCCACCATTCTTATATACAGGGGAGTCTCCTAAGGGGTTTTACACATCAAGTAATTCATAAGTCCCTCCGTTGAGGAACTTGAGAGAAACCCTATCACCCTTAGTTGAATATTTCGGCACCATCATAATCAGTCTGAGGTTCTGTCCTCGTTGAATAATCGATAAGAGGATTTGCGTGGAGCTTATACCGCGTAGGATTCTTCTCACGAAGAACTTGTACGGGTTCCGACCGGAGGATCAGAAGTCCCTCCACATCGTTCTTGGGCAGGAAAGTTATTGAGGTATGTGCGAATTCTTCCGCTGCGTAATTTAGATTACTAGCGCATACACGTTTTGTGTTTCCTAGTATTACGTCCCCGTAATCCAACACTTATTTCTTATATGGTCGACGACCGAATCTGTTCAGGTCTTCGATGACGCCGTCTAACTTCTTTCAAGTCGTCGATAAGCTTAGGTGTTATGACTTTTTTAGCTTATAAGGTCGACAACTGATTCTGTTCAGGTCTTCGATGACGCCGTCTGACTTCTTTCGAGTCATCGCCAAGCTTAGGTTTTATGATCTTTTTAGCTTATAAGGTCGACAACCGAATCTACTCAGGTCTTCGATGACGACAAATTTAACAATAATAAATCAGATGCTTTATAAAATATCGATAATCGATATATTTATATTCCTTAGTATTATATCAAAATCACAATCGAAATATTAGCCAAAAAAAATATAAGTATTTAACTTGGCGTCATTTCAATGACTTCTATTTGATTTTGTCGACGCATCGAGCCGACATAGCAGCGTCCTGAAGAAATCTGGTCTCCTGTAACCTACATATTCCATGTGGCGTTGGGAACTTCATAACTTGATGGGCCGTCGAGGAGACTATATAATGGGGGTTAAGAGTAGTTATTCCAATGATGACATTGTAAGAAGAGGCAGCGTCTACAACTAAAAATAGTATGTTGATCTCAAGAGCCTTCTATCCCTTGCCCAGCATCACTAGTAGTCGAATTGCTCCCATGGGGTATGTCGTCTTGTTGGCATTTAGTGTAAATGAAGCATCGTAAAAGGACCACTAATATAAGCTCAACATACTAATTCTAATTTGGGGTATGACACATAAGGGATTTCAAGTCAGACAAAAATCCCCATGAGCCATGCGCGGCCCAAAAGGGCCGGCCCTATTAGACTAGTGGTTCAACCGAAACAAGCAAAAGCCCTCCAAGGGTTTTTCTCACCTCCTCTAATAAGTAGGAGGGGTTAAGGATTTCTTGGGGTTGGTCACTCTCTCCATTTTAGTTGTCAGAAAAGAAATCCGCTCTCCCTTTTACTATAGGGTTCGGCCGAACCCAATATCACCAAAGTAGGTGCCTAATTACATCAAGTAATTCACCTTAGAGATCCATCCATCTAACGGATTTAAGGGGCTTTGCTGTGGAGACCATAACCTGCATAGTGTTCCTTAAACAGAGTTCCCATGGGACACCGTTCGTCATTCCGTGAAATCCCTTGTTGACGTCCTGGGCTACGGCGTAAAAGGTATGTGCACTCTTTCCGCTGCGTAATTAGTTACCTAGCATATACCTGCTTTTGATCTGTATTAAGTATCCCGTATAATCCGACAGTGGTATCAAAGTCTGTCTAGGGTGTTAATGAATTTTTAAAATAAATGGGATTTTTATCAAAATTGGAGAGCAAAATTACGACGACTAGGGTTTTGGTCGTCGCGAGGTTTAATCAAGACATTAACTACCGATATATTTTGTGCATATTTTTAGGGATATTACAATATTTGGTGATATATAAATTCCTTAAAAGATTGAGAAAGTATATTTACTGATAGATTTTATCCTTAATAAAGAATCAAATCAATTATTGATGTATATTGCGCATTAATTATAAATATGATTATATATATTACAATTAATGTTACTTGACGGCTAAGTTAAGTTTTTAGTGGATTTTTAAACCCTACTTAGCCACCAAGTAATGTATTAGGCCAAACCCTAAAGTTTTGGACGGGAACCAAATACGAAACCAGGTCGGGTCAACCGACTTGGATAACCTGTGGTATCCGAACCGGTTCGAATTGGTCGGGTCGACTAACCCAGAATTCTCAATCGGTCTGACCCAGATCCGGACGGGTCGGGCCAGGTGGGCTAATGGGTCGGGTCAAACCGACATGGCTCAAGTAAAACCAAGCCGAACGAACCAAATTGAACCCGACCGGTCAAACCGGGTTGAACGGACCGGTCGGACCGGGTTGGCTGAACCGGTCGGACCGGGTTGACTGAACCAGATCGGTTTGACCAGACCAGTTTGACCGAACCAGTTCAGGTCAACTGAAACTGTGTCGGGTCAAATTTGAAAATAAAATTTTTTTTTAAATTTAAAATTCTTTCAGCAACGTCCGCTCAAAATCTTTGACCGGACGTGGACTTGTCCTACTACTAGTCAACAAGACATGTCCAGTTGCCTAGCAACCGGACATGTCCGGTGACAATGGGGCCGACGCGTCCCGCGACGGCCCCTGATCCCCGGGTATTGACACTCGATGCGCACGTATACCCGATTACTCTCTTAGTCCCTGTGCGGGCCCCACTCAAAATGTGGGCCCCTCCTGTGCCTGGATCCAAAACTCTATAAGTAGGGGCCTGATAGGTTTAGCTATGACCGTCAGGCCCTTTAACGGTGAGTAAACGGCGAACAGGCCCACTGGGCCCTAAATGGAGGTCAAGATGACCCAGGCGAAGGGTCCCGACAGAGGGAGTCCCGATGATGAAAGGTCCCGACAGAGTCGGTCCCGATAGGTGAGCTGGAAGCTCCCGATGAGATGCCTTTAAGTAGGCCCCGATGATGAATCCCTGAGAATGATTGGCCCTGTCACGATGACGAGGGGCCCCGAGCGGTGACACAATGAGATAATTCTGGAGTCCCCGATATTGGTCGGGACTTGCTATCAGAGGTTGAGGCCGAGATACGCGGGGCGTGGCCGAGATAAGTGAGATCATGGCCTAGATAGGCGGGATCGTTCCCGAGATACGCGGAATATGGGCTAACCACCCCAACGGTTCACCAGGTAACTGAGTTACCTCTCCGCCTATAAAAGGGCAGAGGTTACCTCAGATCACATTACGTTTTGAGATACACCCTTTGAGCTTGTTACTTGCCAGTTCATACGAGATACTTATTTAAGCATCGGAGAGGGATTCTGGTTCACCGCCCGGTCTATCCCCTCTTGCAGGATTACGTGGAGCAAAGGAGCTCGGATCGCCGTCAAGACCGTACCGGAGTTCCACCGTGATCCAACATTGGCGCCGTCTGTGGGAAACGTGACAAAAAGTTGATATGCCTTCTACTCGTTCAATGGCGGCTGGCAAGCAAAGAAGACAAGGACAATCTGGTGGTTCCTGTCATCCTGCTGGGACGACTCTGAATTCACCACCGGAGCGCGTTGAGAACCAGAATCTCCCTGCTGAGGTTTCCCGGACAGGGGGGCATAATGAAGCCCCTGAAGATACTGCTGCTCAACACCAGGATAATAGGGAGCAGGAGGCTCCTCCAAATACGGACTTGACGAGAGCAGTGGCGGAGGCCATGCCGATGTTTCTGGCAGCCGTGGAGGCCCTCTTAGATCGGAGAGAGGCTGCGAGGAGGCAAGAGGAGATGCCCCCACTAGAAGAAGAAGTGCCCCCACCAGTAGAGGTTCAGAATGTGCGGCAGGTTCAGCCCCGGAGCCGGGACCAGGGTAAGGAGCCCGCTCAGCCAGAGCGATTTGTGGTCGATGGGCCAGGACAAGTGCAGCACAGGACCATTCCCCTTAATGGTCCCATCACCCCTGATCAGGTGGTGAAGATCGTGAACATCTGCATGGGAGAGCAGAAGCCGCTGCTGTCGGAACTGAGGGATCGATCCACCCATCCCTTCGTTCCCCGACTAATAGATACCCTCGCCCCGCCAGGGCTAGGTATCCCCACGATTAAGGAGTATGATGGCGAGAGAGATCCGGTTCGTCATGTCTAGAAGCATCTCATGGCGTGCCTGGGCAGAGCCCCGAATGAAGATATCGTGTGTACATTGTTCCCGAACACACTTGGTGAGAGAGCCTTGACCTGGTTCTTCAGTCTGCCCCCAGGGTGCATCACTTGCTGGGCTGATATGCACGATCGCTTTATCCAGTAGTACCAGGGTCGCCGACGTCTGTTGAAGAGTGTGAGGTCCCTGGCCAAGGTGGTGCAGAGGCCCGATGAGTCGCTGGCACACTATAACCAGCGATACACTGCCAGCGTGGCGGAGATTGACGAGGAGATTTCGGAGGGTGAGACCATCCGTACCTTCATTCGGAACCTAACAGCCCCCTACGGTTCCGACTTGATGCACAGCGTGGCTGAGAAGGCTGTGTGGAATATGGAGGCATTGCAGAAGAGGGTGAAGCGACAAATCGATGTCCAGGAGTCGAAGATAGCCGCTGGAGAGCTTGAGCCCCCGAAGTCGAATAAGGGAAAGCAGTCGGTCAAACCCTTGGACGATCGTAAGTCGAAGGATATATCCGCGAGCAGTCGGAGTCGAGGCCGCTCTGATCGAAGGGATGATAGGCGTTCCTCGAAGAAGGACAGGCGGGAGGATCATGACATTCCTCTCAACAGCTCTATGGCGGAGGTGTTAACAGTCATGGAACGACAGGGTATCTTTAGGTACCCCCCGAAGAAGGAAGGAGAATTTTTGGGATCCCGCACCGATCGTTACTGTCGATTTCACCGCGCAAACGGTCACGACACTAACCATTGTCGGGAGCTGAAGAAGGAGATCGAAAAGCTGATCCAGAAGGGGAAGCTTAAGGAGTTTGTCGGGGAGAAGCGGTGTCGATCCCGTTCTCGATCCCGATCACGGTCCCGTTCCCGATCCCGCGATCGGTCCCCAAAGAAGAAGATGTCTAACCCGGAGTCTTCTGGTGTCGTAAGGAGAAGCGGGGCACTATCAATGTGATTCACGGAGGATTTGCTGCGGGAGGAGATACCTCGTCCTCTCGGGAAGTTTATGCCTCTATAATTCCCGCTGCTGTGGTGCTGGGTAAGAGGTCCCGATCCTGGACCCTGAAGGAAGAGATGGTGATCTCCTTTTCGTCGGAGGATCTCGTAGGCGTGGAGACTCCACACGATGACGCTTTGGTCGTGACCTTGGATGTGGATGGATACGAGATGAAGCGGATTCTGATCGATGGAGGGAGCTCCTCCGATATTCTGTTCATGGATGCGCTGGAGGCCATGGGGAAAACGAAGAAGGACCTGAAGGAGGCGAACTTCCTGATGGTCGGATTCTCTGGCCATACCTCCTATCCGCTAGGAGTGATCACCTTACCAGTGGAGTTTGGTAGCGGGTGGAAATCGGAGAGGAGGAACGTGGAGTTTTTGGAGTTTGTGGTAGTTGAGTCCGCGGGAACCTACAACGCGATTATCGGGAGAACTACCATCAACCCCCTGATGGCAGTTGCCTCGACTGTGCACCAGAAGATGAAGTTCCCGACTGACCATGGAGTCAGAGAGGTCAAGGGCGACCAGGTGGCTTCTAGGAAATGTTATGTTAACGCCACCCGAAGGAAAAGACGAGAGGCTATGACTGTCCTCCAGACAGATGCTGATCCTAGAGAGGAGTTTGGGCGTCCCGCCCCCGTGGAGGACTTGAAGGAGGTCGAGATTGACGGGCCTCATAGGAAGGTGAAAATAAGGTCTGCTCTGACCGAGGAGACAGCCCGAGAATTGATCGATCTACTGAAGGAGTTCAAGGAGTTGTTTGCCTGGTCTCCGAGTGACATGCCAGGAATCAGCCCCGATGTGATCGTGCATGAGTTGAAGATTGATCCCGCGATCAAGCCTATCGCGCAGAAAAGGCGTCCGATGGGCGCAGACAAGAGGATTGCGATCAAGCAGGAGGTTGGCAGGTTGCTCGATGCTGGGTTTATCAACGAGCTCCGATTCCAGACTTGGGTTGCTAACCCGGTGCTGGTGAAGAAGAGCAATGGGAAATGGCGGATGTGTGTTGATTTCCGCGACCTGAATAAGGCTTGCCCGAAGGACTGTTACCCGCTCCCGAGAATCGACCAGCTGGTGGATGCCACGTCGGGACATGAGTTGTTGAGCTTCATGGATGCGTACTCGGGCTATAACCAGATCAAGATGGCTAGGGAGGATGCTCCCCACACTACCTTTATGCTGATAGCGATATCTACTGATGGATATACGCCCAATTTGAACCCGTTGACTTCCGAATCGCTTTATTTTGATCACCCCGTTAATGATTATAAATCGAAACTTCGACCCAAACACCCCGCGGAAACACCAACGGTCTGAACGAGGCAAAAATACTCGTCCGGACCGCGACAAACTCACCTAGGTGAGGTCGGGTGGCCACACCCGACCTCCCCTAGGGGAGATCGGGTAGGCCAACCCGATCTCCCCTAGGGAGGGGTTGGGTGGCCACACCCAAACCCTACCCTTGGGGGTCAGATTTTCTCCCCCCAAGGGCCCTGGCACCGCTTCCCGACTCCGATACTCAGTTTATTTCCGCCAACCTCTCCGTGCTTTAAGGTTTTAATTACGAGATTAAGGGCTAATTAATTGTGTTTAAAGGTTAACGATGTCATTAAGCCACCTTAATGACACTGTTGCCTATAAATACAACCTTTCCACCATTCATTTGGACATCTTGGCTAATTGAGAAGTTTAGCTCTGACATCTCTCTAGCTTTATCTCTCTAGAAAGAAACGTACTGACTTAGGCATCGGAGAGGGTACATCAAGCACCACCCCCCCCCCCCCCCTCCGTGCTTGATATTGCCCCTCTTGCAGGGCATGTGGAGAAGAGAAGGCGAAGGACAGAAGGACACAGATCAGAACGACAGGACTTAGGCGCACCGAACCCGTAGTTTCACCAGTGAGGAGTAAGGTTTAGGTCGACCACCCGTTGACCTGAAACTTATAACCTAACACTTGGCGCCGTCAGTGGGCTTCGAATAGAAAGCCTGGCAATAACGAGAGCGATGACGAACAGCTTAGCATCTAGGCATCACCGCCCACCTGGGGGCAATAGGCGAGGGAGACAGCCTATACCTCCAGCAAGGCAGCCTAACCCAGATAAACAACCTGTACACCCAGAGCCTCAGGTAACCCCACAGGCACCCCAGCCTAACAACCAGGAAGGAGGACCCTCACGCCCAGCTGGGGCTGAGTCTTCCACAGCCTCAACTCCATTGGCAAGGAGGCCACAAAGAGAGGGGGAGCAACAGGGAGTGCCATCCCAATACACGGCACCTCCTCAGGGATACTACTATGAGGCGCAACCTCAAGGATATCCATATGGGATGCCGGCTCAAAGGAACGACAATCGCGCCCACACAACCAACACAAGGCCCGCATACACACAAGGAGCACATACAGTGACTCCGGGGTTGATGAGCGCATTGGATGAGCTACTAGCCTATAGAGAGACTATGAGGAACAGGCAGGGAAGGCAACACCAGCATGAAGAAGAAGAAGTTCATGAGCAAGAACAAGTCCCAGAAGAAGAACACCACTCGCACCCTCGAACAGGGCAGCGAGAAGAACAAAGGAGAGATAACCAAGGGCCACCCCCAGAGGGAAGGCAGCAGTTTGTGCCTCCAAGGCAGCAACTGACACAGCAGGACGCCAGGGCTTACACCCCGCTGGGGGCAGACAGACAGGCAAGACCTCCAAGGAGGCAGGAATTCCACCAAGTACCCCAGCAGGGATATTAGGGACACGCCTACATTCCGTACCAGCACGGACAAGGAATCCCAGCAAGCCCAGTTTATAACTATGGAGGATATCAGAGAGACTATACTCCATCGCCGGCGATGATTACCCCGGAGGAGATAGAAGCCATGATAGTGAGAAAGATGAGTGAGTCAAAGAGAAACGGACTGCACTGCCTATGTGACAACACCAACCACCCCTTCACGAGGGATTTGGAAATGAACAAAGTGCCAGACTCTTTGCATACAATACAGATAGCAAAGTACAATGGCAAGGGAGACCCTTTAGAGCACATTCAACAGCATGAAGCCTCTCTATTCGGGAGAACTACTGATGACCGATACAAGGCACTCCTATTTCCAAACACCCTATCAGGGGTGGCGTCACATTGGTTCTTTAGCCTACCTACTGAGAGCATCCACTCATGGGCGCAGCTAAAGGCGAAATTTCTTCAGAGATATCTAGGAGAAAGGAAGCTACTCAAAGGAACAGGCTCCCTAGATGATGTGAAGCAAGAAAATGATGAATCTTTGGCTGATTACTACACTAGGTTCAACCAGAACATAGCAGACATACATGGCGACATCACCGAGGGTGAAATAATAAGATCCTTCATAAGAAACCTAGGCCGCTTCGGGTCCACATTGGCAGAAAAGATGGCCAAGAAACCGGAAAGCACCTTAGAGGAGCTAGCAGGGAGAGTGAAAACTCATATAGACCTAGAAAGGCACAGGGTGAGTAATAAGGCCAAGATTCAAGCGGCAAAGGAGGACAACACAAAGCAGAATAAGGGAAAGCCACCTCAGGTACCTCAACCCATAAGGCAACATGAATGGCGTCCGCCTCAGCAAAGAAATCAGATGGGTGAGCCACTGAAGGCTAGGGAAATAAATGTCATCAAGTTCATACCATTGAACACCACCCCAGCAGTGGTCCTAAGAGAGATGAGAAATCAGAAACTATGGTCGCCCCCCGGAAGATGGAGAGCGCCAATGGTAGGGACACACAAGGATAGATGGTGTGATAACCATGAGGCATATGTGCATGATACGAACGAATGCTTTAGCTTGAAGCTAAACATCAACAATATCATCCAGAGGGGGGAGCTAAAACAGTTTGTTGATCACGGTGGCAACAGCATACAGCTAGGGCCATCATACAAGGACAAAGGCAAAAACAAGGTAGATTATAATCCCCCACCTAACAAGAGGGGGACTATAAACATGATACATGGAGTGGCATCAGGTGGCCCAACAGCTAATGCAAGGGAAGTTTATGCATCCAAGCTGGGCTCAGTACCAAAGTGGAGAAAGAGGCCACGAGAAGGAGAAGAAATGAAGATTGAGTTTTCGGAGAAGGATAAGAGCCATATTGTCTTCACGCATGATGATGCTTTAATCATCACGATGGACATCGATAACTTCGATGTAAAAAGAATACTGGTAGATGGAAGCAGCTCTGCAGACCTCCTAAGCCTAAGGGTCCTGGAAGAGATAGGAAAAACAAAGGCAGACATCAAACCAGTCAATTTCCCTTTGGTTGGTTTCTCAGGGGCAATAAGCTATCCCCTGGGAATGATAACCCTGCCAGTGACCATGGGCCAAGGATGGACACAGCTGAGAGTGAACGTCAACTTCATGGTGGTTGAAATCCTAGGAGCATACAACGGGATCTTAGGAAGAACAACCATAAATCCATATGAAATTGTGCCTTCTACCGTGCATCAGAAGCAGAAGTACATCACTGAAAACGGAATTCGGGAAGTATTGGGTGATCAACGCACTGCAAGGCAGTGCTACGTCAACTCCATGAGACGTGGATCACACAAGTCAGACACAGTGGCTATGGTCATGACGGGGGCCATCCAAGACAAAGAAAAGGTGATAAAAAGGCCAAGGCAGGGAAAGATGAAAAAGGGAATTGCACTCCGCCTGAGTAGGCAGTTCTTTCAAGGATTAGCTACGAAGAAGCAGAAAGGTAAGGCTATAAGGGTATGATGGATATACGCCCAATTTGAACCCGTTGACTTCCAAACCGTTGTATTTTTATCGTCCCATTACCGATTGTAAATCGAAACTTCAACCCGAACACTTCGCGAACACATCAACGGCTCGGACGAGGCCGGAGCGCTCGTCCGGCCGAGGCAAACTCACCTAGGTGAGGTTGGGTGGCCACACCCGACCTCCCCTAGGAGAGATTGGGTCAGCCAACCCGATCTCTCCTAGGAGGGATGGGGTTGGCCAACCCCATCCTCCCTAGGAGGGGTTGGGTGCCCTCACCCAACCCCTACCCTTGGGGGTCGGATTTCTCCTCCCCCAAGGGCTCCTGCGCCATTTTCGGACACCCACACTCGGTTCACGTCGCCTACCTTCTCCGTATCCTAAGGTCTTAATTATGCGCTTAAAGGTTAATTAATTGTGTTTAAAGGTTAACGATGTCATTAAGCCACCTTAATGACACCGTTGCCTATAAATACCCCACCTCCACTATTCATTCGAACATCTTGGCAAGTTGCACAATTTTGCTCTGACATCTCTCTAGCTTTATCTCTCTAAAACCGTACTGACTTAGGCATCGGAGAGGGTTCATCAGGCACCACCCCCCCCCCCCCCCTCTGTGCCTGGTATTGCCCCTCTTGCAGGGTGGCAAGGAGAAGAGAACCAAGGAAGCAGAAGAGCATAGAGCAGTAGGACAAGCCCCAGGGGTAAGAAGTACAAGCCTCAGGAGGTCAAAAGGAGAGAAGGAAAGGAGGTCAGAAGGAGAGAAGAAAAGGAGGTCAGAAGGAGAGAAGGAAAGGAGGTCAGAAGGAGAGAAGAGAAGGACACATATCAGAACGACTACCCCAAGAGAGTATAAGGGCAGGGATCAGAACGACTACCCCAAGGGAGTATAAAGGCACGGATCAGAACGACTAGTCCTAGGAGCACTGAACCCGACATTTCATTAGTGGGAGATAAATTCTAGATTGACGACCCGTTGACCTAGACTTTATAACCTAACACTTGGCGCCGTCCGTGGGCTTCGAACAGAAAGCCTGGCAATAACAAGAGCGATGACGAACAGCTTAGTATCTAGGCATCACCGCCCACCTGGGGGCAATAGGCGAGGGAGACAGCCTATACCTCCAGCAAGGCAACCTAACCCAGAGAAACAGCCTGCACACCAGAGCCTCAGGTAGCCCCACAGGCACCCCAGCCTAACAAGCAGGGAGGAGGCTTCCACAGCTCCAACTCCATTGACTAGGAAGCCACAGGGACAGGGGGGCAACAAGGAGTGCCATCCCAATACACGGCACCTCCACAGGGGTACTACTATGAGGCACAACCTCAAGGGTATCCATATGGAATATTAACTCAAAGGAACGACAATCGTGCCCACACAACCAACATAAGGCCCGCATACTCGCAAGGGGCACAGACAGTGACTCCGAGGTTGATGAACGCATTGGATGAGCTGCTAGCCCATATAGAGACTCTGAGGAACAGGCAGAGAAGGCAACACCAGCATGAAGAAGAAGAAGTTCATGAGGAAGAACAAGACCCAGAAGAAGAACACCACTCGCACCCTCGAACAAGACAGCGAGAAGAACAAATGAGAGATAACCAGGGCCACTCCTAGAGGGAAGACAACAATTTGTGCCTCCAAGGCAGCAACAGACACAGCAGGATGCCAGGGCATACACCCCCATGGGGGCAGATAGACAGGCAAGACCTCCAAGGAGGCATGGATTCAACCAAGTACCCCAACAGGGACATACACCGCACTAAGGGAGGACATACATGCCAGACCAACAAGGATATAGGAGTTCCAACATCCACCCTGGCAATGTACACATACAGTCCGTATCACTACAGACATGACTAAGGGACATACCAAGGAAAGCTCAAAGGGAGGGACATAGTCCCAACAACACAACAAGGCAACCACCTACCCATGATACAGCACAACAGATCCAAACCCCTTGTGCATGACAACCCTTGGCACACATCCCCCTAGGACAGGGGAGGAGTTGAAAAGACAAGGATTTGAACAGGGGACTCATAGAGTACCACACCACGTCAGCACATAGCTACTACAATGGGAAGCCTCATGGAGAGACATAGTAGAGTGAGATCGCACATAGCATACATGAAGGATACACCTCCACATAGTCCACCTTGCAAGGATGCGACCTTATATTCCTCAAGTGGAAGAAATACACACAGACTAACAGAGGAAAACAATTACATTACCAAGGAAGCAGGGGATATCAACACCCCACACCCATATCCTTCCCATATCCTCTTATTTAATTTAACTGCATAACAAGTCAACTCCCTAAAGGGGGTAGATTTTGATACTTGATATCAACATGTTTTCCAAGAATGACCATACCGGACGCCTTCGGGCTCCGTGATATATATATACACAGGTGGACCACTAGAAGAATCAGTAAAAGGCCGTCGCCAATCAAGAGATGCACAAGCAACAGATTCCTCAATCCCAAAGAACACCTATAAGGTCAAGTTTCTGGGAAAGATCACAAGATGGAAGGCTCACTTACAAAAATAAGTTGAGCACTCCCAACATCCTATAGAGGAACTACCATGAAGGTCACAAAGGATTACCCCTACTACAACCTTCCACTAAGCATCCTAGGGCCAAGCCCGTCAAAGGATCCCATCTGGCATTGGTATGCAAGGGGGGCACCAGTCACAACATGCCCTCCCCACAAACGCCCATTAGCACAAGAGGGGGTAGCCGCGAACACATCCCTCCAAAAATGGAGGAAA
The DNA here is from genome assembly GCA_036873135.1 of Clarkia xantiana subsp. parviflora. Classification (NCBI taxonomy): domain Eukaryota; kingdom Viridiplantae; phylum Streptophyta; class Magnoliopsida; order Myrtales; family Onagraceae; genus Clarkia; species Clarkia xantiana. The sequence continues at coordinate 20,615,575 of JAPTYO010000001.1, forward strand.
CCATATCACATGGGTAACACCCACCATCAGAGGCAAACACCTCCAGCGGATCTTTATGATTTCACAAAATAGCCAGGAGATACAACTACACTTAGAAAGCTCATCCCAGATAATGGAATACACCTCCATAAAAAACCCTCAAGGACACCAAGCCTAGCAAAGGAAGAACGGTGACACCATCATCAAGCTTTTAAAAAGGGATATGGAAAACATAGTATTTCCACACAATGATATGTTAGTCATAAGAGAGGGAATCACCAACTTTGACATGAAGAGAACCATAGTACATGAAGGGAGTCCGTCAGACATCTCCCATGACCAACCATTGATGATACTAGAGAAGAGTCAGGCATACTTAATACCAAAGGACCCCCTACTAGTAAAGGTGGTCAGAACATCAACACACCCATTAGGGACACGGCACTGCAAATGAACCAGGAATAAGGATGGAACACATATCCTTAAAAGTATCCTTGCATTTATTCTTGCAAAAATAAACTCCGTCGATAAAGAGGTTATCTAATAGATGACTATGTCTCTGTTCTCAAAATATGATCCTAACCCGGAGATCCTTGGACTCCGTATTATATATGCAATGAATAACATGTTCATCAAAGATAGGTACACGAAGATTCAAGACAGCGCCATAAAGATTAGGCGCATACCTCTACCAAGTACGACACATTTGAGTGTTCATAAACACTCCCTCGCCGTCGCACAAGAAAGAAAGGCAGCCAAGGATACAAGTCATAACAAAACAAACATCGGTAGAAAATTCGGTCATTGAAGTCATGCACCAAGAGAGAAACTCTAAAGATGCAAGATTAGCAAAAGAGATAGTGCAACAACTAGAGTGTGAAAATGAGATACATCTCCTATCAAGAGCCTTAGGGCAGGATAATAGTTCTACAAGATCAACCAAAGAAGAGCTCAAAAGCTTGGGGAGTAAGGTTTCAAGATCGACCTTCACACTAGACGCACATCCCGATCAACCACCCTGTCTGCAAATGATAAGACATTTGACTCTGGCATCCCATCAAGAGGAGAGCCACGATAAAAGGGGCACTAGAAAAATATCCCGCCTTTAAAGCCATACGCCGAATACATGATGAATGAAGGTTATGATAAAACAAAAAAGGAGGGACTTGTCAGCTCAACACACCTCAAACACGTATACGTACGCAACACAAATGCAGCCTCTAATGAAGCTATCCAGCAAGGAATAGCCAATACGGGGACAAACTCATAGAAAATCATGGAGCATCACTTGCAAACCTAAAGGAAAACATCATTTTTAGGTTCAAGTCCTAATTCAAAGGAAGTCTATAATCAAGATTCAAGGTGGGAGGAGCATGACCAATGTGACACTCCCTAAAAGCATTGAAGAATACTCTAATGTAAAGGAAGAGGCAAAGCACACTAAGTGCCACAACACTCCAAGATTATCACAGCCCGGTCAGACCCCCCATGCACGAGCAAAGAGCATGGATCAGATTGACTAGTCTGAAACACACATACGAGACTAACAACTCAAGACACCATTCTATGAGAAAGCTTTTCAACCTAAAACACAAGGAAGGGGGGGAAAGAATTTACAAGCACCCCTAGGATACAAACAATGCCACATCCTAGTTATCAAGAGAATGAAATCCACCACCACCCACCCAAAGCAAAAGCTCTTCCACCCAACTTCCAAAGACACATCCGACAAAGGCATCATCCAAACCATGCCTATGACTGAAACAAGCAAGCATGAGAAAGAGTAAACCCTACAAGGGACACTCATCGCATTCAAAGAAGCAGACAAGGGAGCCCCGAGCATAAGGGGTACCCAACCAAGAAAATGAACGAGGGGCCTTCAACGGCCAAATATGAAAGGCGGTGTGACCACCAAGCAACTTGGGGGGCACCAAACGAATAAGTGCTTGGTAGTCCACCTAAGTGTAAAAGAAGAGATTAGAGGCAGAAGATCACAAGAACATGCAATACCACTTCTCCTAGAAGAGGTCACATAAGAGGAAAACATCATCAATTCCCTATACGAACTCGTCCTAAGTTGGCAACACACAAACATCGCCCTCGAGAGGTGATCTCCCATATTGAAGGAAAAGCGTGGTAGCATGCAATATCATAGAAGGAAAAGTCAAGTAAAGACTCGAAAAACATACCAAAGACGCACACTACATGAGTAAGGACACAAGATAAGGTAGGAGCCTATCCCGCGAACACATTCGACGCCCCCAAGAGCGTATCTTGAGAGTAGCTCTAAAACTACGAACCCTGTGCCCTCCGGGAGCCTATCCCGCGAACAGATTCGACGCCCCCAAGAGCGTATCTTGAGAGTAGTTTTTATACTACGACCTTCGACGCCCCCAAGAGCGTATCTTGAGAGTAGTGTTCATACTACGACCTTCGACGCCCCCAAGAGCGTATCTTGAGAGTAGTTATTACACTACGACCTTCGACGCACCAAGAGCGTATCTTGAGAGTGGTTTCCAAAAACTACGAACTTCGACGCCCCCAGGAGCGTATCTTGAGAGTAGTGTTCATACTACGACCTTCGACGCCCCCAAGAGCGTATCTTGAGAGTAGTTATTACACTACGAACTTCGACGCACCAAGAGCGTATCTTGAGAGTGGTTTCCAAAAACTACGAATTCGACGCCCCCAGGAGCGTATCTTGAGGTAGATTTGCAACCTACCAGATTCGACGCCCCCAAGAGCGTATCTTGAGGTAGAAAAAACACTACCAGTTCGACGCCCCCAAGAGCGTATCTTGAGGTAGATTTCAAACTACCAGTTCGACGCCCACCAGGAGCGTATCTTTGGTCTAACCTGAGCCCTCCGGGAGCCTATCCTGTGAAACGTTAAGTGCCGTCCGAGAGCCTGTCTCGTGAACAGATTTCGACGCCAATCAGGAACGTATCTTTGGACTAACCTGAGCCCTCCGGGAGCCTATCCCGTGAAACGTTAAGTGCCGTCCGAGAGCCTGTCTCGTGAACAGTTTTCGACGCCCACCAAGAGCGTATCTTTGGTCTAACAGTACAACGTATACCGTGTAAGGGGTATCAGAAGAGATCATCACACCATGCTCAGAAGGATACCATGAGAAAGAAATTTCTAAGTAAAGTAATGTGAAGAACAAGTAATGTTTTTTCTTTATGAAATGGCAGGTATGACATGAAGGAAAGCACGAAAGAAAGACAAGTAAAGGAAACACACCAAGAGAAGAGTCCATGACCAAAGGATCATATACAGAAGCACAAGAGGTTATCATGAAAAGTAACGAGTTATCCTACCACCCATATCACAAGTCAAGAGAAGTATCTCAAAGGAACCCAACACCACCAAGAAGGATAGCAAAGACATGAAATCCAAAGTTCAAGGCCCTCAAAATAAGCTCGACCCATCAAGAAGAGAATTGCCTTACAAGTCACACAAATCAACCTCCGACAAATGTTATTGTCATGCATGTCACCCTCGCGTGACCTATGCTCGTATCAGACTTGAACATCGTCAAGCACAACTCATGAAGGAGACATCTAAAGAGCATAAAGGATACAACATCCGACAAGACGAGACATCGGATCCTAACCCAACAAACATAGCCTACACAAAAGGCAAATATAGCAATGAAGGCTCTCCAATAAGAAAGGAATACTAAAGCACAACTCCATACATCGTGATGTGGCTATCACGTCCACATACCTTGAGGTGGCTATCATGTCCACATACACTGAAGTGGCTATCATGTCCACATACCTTGAGGTGGCTATCATGTCCACACACCTTGAAGTGGCTATCATGTCCACATACCCTGAAGTGACTATCATGTCCACACAATACAGAAGGGCTATCACTCCGACACATCACGAAGTGGCTATCATGTCCACATACCCCGAAGTGATTATCATGGCAGCACATCATAAAACATCTGTCAAAGACATGCATTGTAAAGACACCATCCCGACCACGAACATCAAAAGGCTACGCTTAGCCTTAGGAGGAGGTTCAAGAAAAAGGAAAAACAACACCCTTCGTACGCTCATCAAAGGTAGGCACTTATATTTCAACCCACTGGGTGATACCAGGAAGGAGACGTCCTCATTATGAAGACAACCTCCATATCTCACGAAATCAACCATGAAGCAAAGAATCACGACAAGCACTATTGAGGGCATATAACAAAACGATCCCCACAACGATCACAACTACAATACTAGTAGAGGCTAACTCAGGAGCAGTCTCCACCAAACTCCAAAGCAAGAATTTGCTATCTTAATCAGAGCCAGGGCAAGAGAAAGGAACCTCAATGAAAGGTGATGATCACACCCATCACCAAAAGAAAAATCTTCAACGCAGGGGTTAATAACATAACCCATAGGAAAGACAAAAACACCTTCAAAAGTCGTCAAATCTACATAAAGACGAAATAAACTTGAGACTCGGCCCCTCGGCTGGGGGGCAGGGGATAGAGAAGAGACATCAAGACCTATGATCACCCCATCGCCAGCCACAGGTTGTTTCTTTTTGTCTAGCAAAGAGGTCGCCTCTTCAACCACTACCTCCTTATCATGGGAGAGAGTCAGCCAGGGGGCACTTGAAGGAGAGCCTCTCGCGGTTTCCTTCTCCTTGGCAGCCGAGGGCCCGACCTCAGAGTCAGGTTTCCGCGCCTCGGATTTAGATTGACTTGAACTCTCACCCACCACAAGAACCATTCGGTAACCAGAGAAGAACGCTCTAACAACAAGAAGGAAGCAGCATGAGAACAATCATAAGTTTATCACAAAGAAAAGAGAAGGGAAAAAGAACATACTGGAAGCATTAGCAGCCATCCTTGACTTAGAAAATTTCTTGGCCTGATAAGCAGAACTAGAGGGTTCTTCCCTCTCATCCGATCCAACGGTTAAAGGTCAAGAGCTATACACACGCTCCAACGAATGAAGGAAAAATGTTACACATGCCGAAGGTCGAGATTAATGGAAAATGCTCACGCTAGTACGAGGGAGGCGGAACGTTGTGTCCCATTGAGTGGCAGAGTTCCCACCCTCAAGTAAAGGAGAAGTCTATGCTCTCACCTTTGCACTTATGCTCATATTCATGATTAACATCTACAGGTACATCAATGTCATCACTCATGCTTATACTCACAACCCATCCATACATACATACATACATGTTCATGCTTGCACTCATATGCATGCCCACATACACACTCCCGTGTGTTCAAACATTTAGACGTCCATGCACATGGCCGCCATATATTCATGCATACATTCATGACTACAATCGCAGCATGTCTCTACTCACTCCCATCCTTATGTTCCTACTTGCATGTATGCTAGTACACATCCTCATGTTCATGATATGTCCATGTTCACTCCTAGTTAACATCCTATATCATATTTTCTAGTATCCCATACTTAGAAAAAATTTGGGCCAAAATTAAATTTTTCTCCACTTAGGCAAATCACGGCATGAAATTGAAGCATGAATCACTTAGATGTATCAGTATTACATTCCTATGCAAGCATGTATTTTTTGAGTATACGCCTGTAGCAAAGATAGATTTATTGCTCCCGCCTCAGACGGACGCATGCTTAGGCATACGTCCGTGCTATTCTAACGTTTACAACTCCTCTATCTCATAAGACAGGGGGCAGAGTCGAAGACACGCATCCATGGGTAAGCTGGCACTCAGATGAAAGGTAGAAACCCCGGTTCCAAATTGCGCGTATCATACCATCCTGAAATAGAGTCAATCAAGGGTTAGGCCATTGGTTGACTCGGGGGCATGTGATGGATATACGCCCAATTTGAACCCGTTGACTTCCAAACCGTTGTATTTTTATCGTCCCATTACCGATTGTAAATCGAAACTTCAACCCGAACACTTCGCGAACACATCAACGGCTCGGACGAGGCCGGAGCGCTCGTCCGGCCGAGGCAAACTCACCTAGGTGAGGTTGGGTGGCCACACCCGACCTCCCCTAGGAGAGATCGGGTCAGCCAACCCGATCTCTCCTAGGAGGGATGGGGTTGGCCAACCCCATCCTCCCTAGGAGGGGTTGGGTGCCCTCACCCAACCCCTACCCTTGGGGGTCGGATTTCTCCTCCCCCAAGGGCTCCTGCGCCATTTTCGGACACCCACACTCGGTTCACGTCGCCTACCTTCTCCGTATCCTAAGGTCTTAATTATGCGCTTAAAGGTTAATTAATTGTGTTTAAAGGTTAACGATGTCATTAAGCCACCTTAATGACACCGTTGCCTATAAATACCCCACCTCCACTATTCATTCGAACATCTTGGCAAGTTGCACAATTTTGCTCTGACATCTCTCTAGCTTTATCTCTCTAAAACCGTACTGACTTAGGCATCGGAGAGGGTTCATCAGGCACCACCCCCCCCCCCCCCCCCCCTCTGTGCCTGGTATTGCCCCTCTTGCAGGGTGGCAAGGAGAAGAGAACCAAGGAAGCAGAAGAGCATAGAGCAGTAGGACAAGCCCCAGGGGTAAGAAGTACAAGCCTCAGGAGGTCAAAAGGAGAGAAGGAAAGGAGGTCAGAAGGAGAGAAGAAAAGGAGGTCAGAAGGAGAGAAGGAAAGGAGGTCAGAAGGAGAGAAGAGAAGGACACATATCAGAACGACTACCCCAAGAGAGTATAAGGGCAGGGATCAGAACGACTACCCCAAGGGAGTATAAAGGCACGGATCAGAACGACTAGTCCTAGGAGCACTGAACCCGACATTTCATTAGTGGGAGATAAATTCTAGATTGACGACCCGTTGACCTAGACTTTATAACCTAACAACAAGCATACCCTGGCAGCCAGAGAGTGCCGAAGGAAAGAGAACAAGGGAATCCATTGAAAGGGGTTTCCGATATATAGATGACATCAAGCAAATGCCAAGGGAGCCCATATCAAGTTACTTTGAGAGATTCTTCAACTATGGTGCAAGCATGGACATCACAAGAAGAGAGACCGTAAGGGCCTTCCTTAGAAACATGCATCCAACCTCATTTGAAGCATATGGAGGGCTCTATGAGGTAGTCATGACAAGCACAATGAGGGAGCTCAAAGAGAAGCTGGACAAAGCGTTCGCAAAAGACATAGGGCAACTGGAAGAAGTCCTGGAAGAAGGAAGAGAGACTAACACACTGAAAGGAGGTGTAAACTTCAAATTCACACCCCTTACAGTGAAGATAGAAGAAATTTTCCAGAAGCACCTCAAGGAAGAGCTACCCACATGCAGTGAGGAAGGCAAAGCCTTCCTAGGAAGAGATGCACAGGGTTGGTGTGAGTACCATGGGACCTGGGGGCATCAAACCAATGATTGCATGGTGTTGAAGGTAGAAGTGGAGGAAGGAGGCCTAAAGGAGTACGTGGCAACAGACGCACTCACCACCCCATATCCTTAGTTTAATTTTAAGCACTTTGCATGTCCAAGCATTTTAAGTTTTCCAAAAACAACTTTTGAGAAGGAGAACTCAAGAAGTTACTCCGACTCTACAACTATCTTTGATTTCCTCCAAAGGGTATCTTGATCCACCCAAGACACCCCAAGTGTACATAAAGCATGAATGCTCCTAATGAAGTAGAAGTTACTCAAACAAAGTAGGTGGTGACACAATCATTATGTTATCCTTACACAGATATGACTTCCAAGTCAGCAACACCCTCGACGCCCCCAAGAGCGTATCTTGAGAGTAGTTTTCATTCTACGACCTTCGACGCCCCCAAGAGCGTATCTTGATAGTAGTTTTCATACTACGACCTTCGACGCCCCCAAGAGCGTATCTTGAGAGTAGTTTTCATACTACGACCTTCGACGCCCCCAAGAGCGTATCTTGAGAGTAGTTTTCATACTACGACCTTCGACGCCCCCAAGAGCGTATCTTGAGAGTAGTTTTCATATTATGACCTTCGACGCCCCCAAGAGCGTATCTTGAGAGTGGTTTCCAAAAACTACGAACTTCGACGCCCCCAAGAGCGTATCTTGAGAGTGGTTTCCAAAAACTACGAACTTCGACGCCCCCAAGAGCGTATCTTGAGAGTGGTTTCAAAAAACTACGAATTTCGACGCCCCCAAGAGCGTATCTTGAGAGTGGTTTCTAAAAACTACGACCTTCGACGCCCCCAAGAGCGTATCTTGAGGTAGATTTCAAACTACCAGATTCGACGCCCCCAAGAGCGTATCTTGAGGTAGATTTCAAACTACCAGATTTGACGCCCCCAAGAGCGTATCTTGAGGTAGATTTCAAACTACCAGATTCGACGCCCACCAGGAGCGTATCTTTGGTCTAACTTGTGCCCTCCGGGAGCCTATCCTGTGAAACGTTAAGTGCCATCCGAGAGCCTGTCTCGTGAACAGATTCGACGCCCACCAAGAGCGTATCTTTGGTCTAACAGTATCATACACACCATTCAAAGGGTATCAGAAGAGATCATTGCACCATACTAAGAAGGATCCCATGAGAAAATAATTGCAAAGTAAAGTTGTATAAAGAACACATAATGTTTTTTCCTTGATGAGATAGCAGGTATGATGTGAAGGAAAAAAGAAGGATAAGTAAAGGAAAACACAACAAAAGGAAGAGTCCATGATCAAAGGAATATATACAGAAGCATACGAAGTACCCATCAAAAGGCAAGTGTTCCACACACTGCCAACAATACCATATGAAGAAGGGAAGCAACACAAAATCCAAAGTATAGCAATCCCAAAATCAACTCGACCCATCAAGGGGAGAGACACTCAACTCATCAAAGGGGAGGAAAAGTAAAGTCATATATACAAAGATAGAGAGATATCAGCACATCAACCAGAGCCCGCTGGAGAATCCTCACGGTCCTGACCCTCTGAGGACGACCCACCGGCAGAGATAGAAGAAGAGGAGGAAGAGTCCGAACTATCAACATCCACAGGTGTAGCATCCACCTGTGCATGGGCAGGCTCATCAGCAACAGCAGCTTGGCCCCTAAGGACAGCCATATAACCAGTAGCATACGGTCCAAAGTCACCCAGATCACCGACCGGAAACTGGGGATCAATACGAAAGATATGGTCAACAAGATACTCGCCAAACTGGTTCATCTCCTGGTTCAGCCGCACACTGTAATCAGCAGTAAAGGCAGAGGAAGCCTTGTACTCAGATACTGCAACAGCTCTCTCCTCTGCCCGGCACCTTGCCTCAAGCTTCCTCAACTCCTCAGAATGGAGTGACGATGCAACCTCAGCCTCACGGCGCAAGCTACCTACGGTAGTCTCAAGTAAAGAAACCTGGTCCCTAAGCTCCTGCATCTGCAAGTCAGACAGGCGAGCCTTCTCAGCGGCAGTGGCAAGCTCCGCCTTCAGGGATACCTCGCTATCCTCAAGAGCCTTCTTCTCATCGGACAGCTCAAGCACAAGGGACGACATGTTCACCATGTCAGATATACCCTGAAAATTTAACAAGGGGTGAGTAACTAGAAAAGCAACCACATGAAAGTAAAAAGGGGAAGAGAGACAACACTCACAGGCACATAACGGGACAATACACCCTGAACGAAACGCCGGGTCTCCCTAGGAGACTTAGGCTGAGCAGCACGATCACCAGGAGCGATGGCACCACGAAGCACACGGATGCCAACCTCCGGGGTGCGCAAGGAAGATTCGCTATCAAAATGGAACTCCTTCAACCCAGCAAAAGGAGTCCACTCAGATCCAACGATATCCTCGTCAGTAAGGCGCGTAAAATCCTTCCGACTCAAAGCCGGAGGCCCACCTATACAAACAAAGCAAGATAAAGAAAAATACATACATAGAAGCATCAGTGACATGGAGAAGATCGAACCTGACGACCGTGCCCTCGGCTGGGGGGCAGGGGATGGAGAACCAGTGACCACTCCACCATCACCAACAGGCCGCTTCCCTTTATCAGCTCGGGAAGGTGCCTCTTCGACCACTATCTCTTTGTCGCGAGACAGGGTCGGGGGACGAACACCAGGGGAGGAGGATCTGCAGCCTTCTTCTTCTTGACAGCCGAGGCCCCGGCCTCAGAGTCGGACCTCCGTGACTTGGACTTAGAAGGTCCAGAGCCCTTGCCCACAGAGACAACTCTCTCGGTCACCAAAGGAGAGTGCCCTAACAATACAAGGAAAACAGCGTAAGAAAAAACACAAGTATACCATAAGAGGAAAAGAGAAGGAAGTATACCAGAGGCCCCAGCAGCCTTCCCAAGCATAGGGGACTTCTTCGGAGTAGAGCTGGAGGGAGACTTCCTCTTGCTCAGATCGACCGGTGCTGCCTGCACGTTATACGTTTTCCCGTGAAACCAACCTACAAGGGAAAAACAGAAAGTAAATGCAGATGAGAAGACTAAGTAACATACCGAACCCCCGGAGTCAGGAGTCAAACTAATCCCTGCCTCATATAGATCTGTCTCGGTCACCAAGGAAACGGGGCAGTATGACTGGGTCCTGTGGCTCTCATAGATGGTCTTCATAGTCTCTAAGTCCACAGAAGAGAACTCCCCAAAGGCAGGCCAACCGTCCGATCGATCCTCATTCAAAACCGGCCAGGTAACATATCGATCCGTGATAAAGAAATAATGTTTGGCCCAGTGGCTCGCCGAGTTATCACTCCGGGCCACGAAGCGAAGAGAAGTATCCCATTCAACCCAGCTCAACCCGAAATCAGCAAATCGGGAATCTTTGAGGGACGAATAGCGAGTTACAAAACTCGCGAAGCCTACCTTCCTCTGATACTGGAATCGGAAGAAGCACCGGAACAAGACCAATGAATACTTCCAGGAGTACCAGTGGCATAACACCCGGAAGCCCACCCAGACGCGGATAGCACTAGGGGCAAGGTTCACAGGGGAGATCCTAAAGAATCTACTCAATTCTACAAGATCATCGCAGTAAGGCAGCCGCAGTCCAAACCGAATCTGGGAAGGATAAACAACAACCTTCACCCTGGGGGGGCTCTGTCACTGTCTGGCGGGTGTTTCCCAAAGAAGGAAGGAAGGGATATAAAGGCTCATCTAAGGGACAAATGTCACCTAAGGTAACATGCTCGTTATAATCGGACCTAGTCAGGTAGTTCTCCGACAAAGCAGCGAGACCTAAATCAAAGGCGGCGAGAAATTCCAAGCTCGAATCAGGCTCCGACTAACACCCCGGCTCAGTATACGGCTCAGAATTCGACACCAAACTAATGGCAGGAAAGAAAGCAATGCGACGAATAGAAAGAAAGAGAAACTTACTCATCCTTCGAAGGATATAACGCCTTTGCAAAGTTCGCGTACGGGGACACAACCACGAGTACAGTACCTGCCACGGCATGACAGGTATCAAGACAAGAAGATTTCCGGAAAGACCGGGCATACCCCGGCACCCGACAAACAACAACCAAAAATTCGAAGGCATCCAACAAAGGTAACAAACACGCGCCAAGGACACCCCGACGATAAAATCGGACAATTTGGCTTGAACCAAAAATCAGTTCCCGGGCAAAATTACAATTACGCCCCTCAACGGGAATCAACACACAATTGGCGCCCCAACGTCAAATTCAAACGGGAATAGTTTAAACTGACAAAAAAACTATCTCCGGACGACCGGCCAAAATTTTTTTTCCCAAATCGGCGGCTATCTACGGCAATCACATATTCAATCAAGAATCTGCAATCGAATATCGGCAATTCAAGTATTGACATTTTATACGATAACGAAAAGGAAAAGATTGGACCTTCGGAAAACCCGACCCGATTTGATAAACGGATCCGGAATTCAAGTTTCGAGGCCGCCGGAAATCTGGTCCCGCCGTCGCCGGAGCTGGGCTCGGCCGCCTGACCCTCGCCACGTCCCGCTACCGGCCGGTCGGAGCCACCCACGTCCCGCCTTGCCGTCGCCTGCCTCAGCCGTGTCCGGGCTCCGTCTTTCGTCCAGCCACCGCCCAGCCGGAGTCGCGCCGTCGACCACTGCCGGCCCGCCCCTCACCTTCGCCCCGTGCCGCTGGCCTCCCTTTGCACGAGCTGCTGGTCGGAATTCCACCTCCTCCACCGGAATTTCTGGCCGGCCCCCTCCCTTGGTGTGCAAGATTTTCTCCAAATTTTCCCTTGCTCTCCAAGTGTGAGGGAAAAAGAAAAAGATGACAATGGTGGCTAAGTGAGGTAATTTCTTTACTCCTCTATATATTTGAAAAGGTGTAGGGTTTTTTAAAGTGACATAATCACAACCCTCCATTTAAAATTAGAAGAGATCTAAGTGTTAAAGGAAAAACCATCATCTTTACCTCCCTTAGACTATGGTTAGGCATATTTCCACTCAAGTTAACACCCCATAGGCATATTTTTTAAGTATCCCATACTTAAAAAAAATTTAGACCAAAATTAAAATTTTTCTCCTCTTAGACTTACCCCGGCATGAAATTGAAGCATAGACTCGTTTAGCTGTATTCATGTTATATCCCCACACGAGCGTATATTTTCCGAGTATACGCCCATAACGATATTAAATTTATTATTTCCATCTCAGACGGACACGTGCTTGGACACGTGTCCGTGCTATTCTGACGTTTGCAATTCCTCTATCTTATAAGACAGGGGGCAGAGTCAGAGACACATACCCACGGGTAAGTAAGGATTCCAACAAAAGGTAAAATCCCGGCTTCAAATTGCGCGTGTCATACCATCCTAAAATAGAGTCAATCAAGGGTCAGGCCATTGGTTGACTCGGGGGCATGTGATGGATATACGCCCAATTTGAACCCGTTGACTTCCGAATCGCTTTATTTTGATCACCCCGTTAATGATTATAAATCGAAACTTCGACCCAAACACCCCGCGGAAACACCAACGGTCCGAACGAGGCAAAAATACTCGTCCGGACCGAGACAAACTCACCTAGGTGAGGTCGGGTGGCCACACCCGACCTCCCCTAGGGGAGATCGGGTCAGCCAACCCGATCTCCCCTAGGGAGGGGTTGGGTGGCCACACCCAACCCCTACCCTTGGGGGTCGGATTGTCTCCCCCCAAGGGCCCTGGCACCGCTTCCCGACTCCGATACTCAGTTTATTTCCGCCAACCTCTCCGTGCTTTAAGGTTTTAATTACGAGATTAAGGGCTAATTAATTGTGTTTAAAGGTTAACGATGTCATTAAGCCACCTTAATGACACCGTTGCCTATAAATACAACCTTTCCACCATTCATTTGGACATCTTGGCTAATTGAGAAGTTTAGCTCTGACATCTCTCTAGCTTTATCTCTCTAGAAAGAAACGTACTGACTTAGGCATCAGAGAGGGTACATCAAGCACCACCCCCCCCCCCTCCGTGCTTGATATTGCCCCTCTTGCAGGGCATGTGAAGAAGAGAAGGCGAAGGACATAAGGACACGGATCAGAACGACAGGACTTAGGAGCACCGAACCCATAGTTTCACCAGTGATGAGTAAGGTTTAGGTCGACCACCCGTTGACCTGAAACTTATAACCTAACATCTACCACTACGATGTCATGCCTTTCGGACTGATCAATGCCGGGGCAACCTACCAGCGGATGGTGAACAAGCTGTTCGGAGATATGCTAGGGAAGACCATGGAGGCTTACGTGGATGATATGCTGGTGAAGTCCCGACAAGCTGAGAATCATGTGCACAACCTAGCCATGGCGTTTGAGCGGATGAGGCTTCATCAGGTTCGCTTGAACCCGACAAAATGCGCCTTCGGAGTCCACTCGGAGAAGTTTCTGGGCTTTATGGTGAGCCAAAGAGGAATTGAGGTGAGCCCCGAGAAGCTGAGGGCGATCGAGGAGATGCAGTCTCCGATAAACCATCGGGAGGTGCAAGTGCTGAATGGCCGACTGGCTTCAGTGAATCGCTTCCTGTCCAAGGCGAGTGACCGATCAATGCCATTTTTTGAAGTCCTGAGGGCCAACAAGAAGTTTGAGTGGACCGCCAAGTGTGAAGAGGCGTTCCAGGCACTCAAGCAGCACATTCGCACCCTCCCGCCGTTGGCGAAACCGGTCCCAGGCGAGCTGCTCTATCTTTACTTGGCTGTTTCTGAATTTGCCATTAGCTCTGTGTTAGTGAAGGTTGTCGAGGGTAATCAAGTCCCCGTTTATTATGTAAGCAAGGCGTTTGCCAAATCTGAAATGAATTATCCCGCCGTTGAGAAGTATATCTTTGTGTTGATTATTACTGCTCGGAAGCTGAGGCCTTACTTCAATGCGCATGAGATTACTGTGTTGACGAACCAGCCTCTGAAGCATTTTTTGAACCGACCTGATGCGTCGGGGAGATTAGTGAAATGGGCAGTCGAGCTTAGTGAGTTTCGCATACACTTTGCTCCGAGAACGGCTATTAAGGGCCAGGCATTGGCGGATTTCATAGCAGAGTCTACAGCCCCCGATCTGGAAGAAGCGGGCCCTGTAGAGGGGGCAACCATGGAGGTCTCGATAGCAGAACAACCAGAGATGGCAAAGCAATCAGAACAGCCAAACGAGGAAAATACTTGGGAGATGTACACGGATGGCTCCTCGAGTTCAGATGGATCAGGAGCAGGGTTTGTATTGATACCACCAGGCGGAGGTGAGCCGCTTCGATATGCTTTGGCCTTAACGTTTAGGGCCACAAACAACGAAGCTGAGTACGAAGCTCTTATCACGGGCCTGAAAATTGCCAAAGGTACGGGAGTTGCTCACTTGAGAGTGAAGTGTGACGCGGCCCTGATTGTGAACCAGGTCCAAGGGCGATACGAGGCGAAGAGCCCGATGATGAGGAAGTACCTTCGCGAGGTGCAAGTCTTGAAGGAGAGCTTTAAAAGCTTCGACATCGAGGCGCTCCCGAGGGAGGAAAACGTGGAGGCAGATGCCTTGAGCAAATTTGCCTTGGGGGCACCCCTAGAGGAAAATCGGAAGGTGCACTTCTTGGAGAAGGTGATCTTGTCGACCACCGACCCGACGCAGGTGTGTGCTATTGAAGCAGGATCGGAGGAGGAGCCCACTTGGATGACCCCGATAGTCGCGTACCTGACTACGGGGGCAGTCCCCGATAATGAAGTAGTAGCTGACAGGATACGTCGGATCGCTGTTAATTACGTGATGCTAGACAATCAGCTGTACAAGAAGGGCTGGTTCTCGACTCCGTACTTGAAGTGTGTGGCTGAGCCTGACACAAGTCGAATCTTGAGAGAGGTGCACGAAGGGGTTGCGGCTTGTCACGAAGGGGCCCGATCCATTATGAGGAAAGTGTTGAATCTGGGCTATTATTGGCCTACGATGAGCAAGGAGGCAACGTCGTTGGTCCGATCCTGTGACGCGTGCCAGAGGTACGCCCCGAATATCGTGGCTCCGGCTGCTAATCTGACGTCCATCAAGAGTGCTTGGCCCTTCGCGCAGTGGGGCATCGACTTGGTGGGACCTCTCCCGCAGGCACAAGGTCAGTGTAAGTATTTTCTTGTGGCGTTGGCCAAGACGACGGGGAACCAGATCGTCAAGTTTCTCCATATTCATATTGTATCCAGATACGGGATTCCTAAGGTGGTGATCAGCGACAATGGTCCAGCGTTTAATGGGGCTCAGGTGAAGGAGTGTCTGGAGGAGTTGAATATCGAGCATCGGAAAGCCTCTGTCCACCATGCTCAGACAAATGGCCAGGTGGAATCGGCCAACAAAATCGTGCTGGATGGCCTGAAGAAGAGGGTCTATGCCTTGAAGGGCAAATGGCTGAACGAGCTGGAAAACGTGCTTTGGGCTGTTAGAACGACGCCCAAAAGATCAACTGGGGAGACTCCGTTTGGCCTTGTTTATGGCACGGAGGCTGTTGCTCCCGTGGAGGTAGCTGTGGCGTCCCATCGGATGAGATATTACGAGCCTTTGACGAATGATGAGATGAGACGTCTGGATTTGGACTTGCTCGGAGAGAAGAGGCGGGAAGCCGATGAAGTCCAAGCTCGAATGTGTTTGGCGACGGCCAGGTATTACAATCGGCGAGTTAAGTCCCGACAATTTTCGTCGGGGAGCTGGTTTGGCGTCGCAACGAGTTTACCCTTTTGGATCGAATCAACAAGATGTCACCAAAATGGGAAGGACCTTACAAGGTCGTGGGGATGCCAGCTCCGAATGCGTACAAGTTGGAAGACCTTGATGGCAGAGCATTGAAGCATTCTTTTAGTGGCGAACACTTGAAGAAATGTCATGCTTGATGAAAAGTCGCCTTAAGTGGTGCCCGATGAAAAGTCGCCTTAAGTGGTGCCCGATGAAAAGTCGCCTTAAGTGGTGCCCGATGTAAAATCGCCTTAAGTGGTGTATGTTATTTATCGTTTGATTCAATGTAAGCAAGTTTTGTGCCATCAATGAATAAAGAGGTTGCTTCCGATCAGATTATTCTTAGATTTATTCTAAGTGTTGTTTAAAAGTCGCCTTAAGTGGTGCACGAGAAAAGTCGCCTTAAGTGGTGCACGAGAAAAGCCGCCTTAAGTGGTGCACGAGAAAAGCCGCCTTAAGTGATGCACGAGAAAAGTCGCCTTAAGTGGTGCACGAGAAAAGTCGCCTTAAGTTGTGCACGAGAAAAGCCGCCTTAAGTGGTGCACGAGAAAAGCTGCCTTAAGTGGTGCACGAGAAAAGCCGCCTTAAGTGGTGCACGAGAAAAGTCGCCTTAAGTGGTGCACGAGAAAAGCCGTCTTAAGTGGTGCACGAGGTTAAGTCGTCTTAAGTGATGCATGATTCTTAGATTTATTCTAAGTGTTGTTAAGTCGTCTTAAGTGATGCACGAGGTTAAGTCGTCTTAAGTGATGCATGATTCTTAGATTTATTCTAAGTATTATTAAGTCGTCTTAAGTGATGCATGATTCTTAGGTTTATTCTAAGTATTGGAAAGTCGCCTTAAGTGGTGCGTGATATTAAGTCACCTTAAGTGGTACAAGTTGTTAAATCGTCTTGAGTGATGTGTGAAAAAATCTTAAGTGTCGAGGTTTCGCCTTAAGTAAGTGAAGTCGCTTTGAGAAGTGCAATGGAAAAATCGGAACTAAGAAAGTATGATATTCATGAGGGCTCAAAGGCCCGAGGATTACAAAAATGAGGAAAATACAAGGACTCTAAAGATAAGCAGTTAGGCTTGGTCCTTGTCGGCGGCATCAACGGGAGCAGGGTCCACGAGGTCTGTGGCAGAAGGCTCCACAGGTTCAGCCGCTGGAGGGTCGATTATCGGAGCGTCAGCACTTGGAGGCTCCGCTGTGTCTTCAACAATCGCGGGAGTGCTCCCCTCATCACTCTCCTCCGAGAGAGCAAAGTATTTCTTCGCGAAGGGAGCGAGAGAAAGAGACTTGTCGAAGTTGATGGCGTCGCCATACTCCAGGTGGAGTTCCTCGACTGCGTTGAAGAGGGTGTTCTCCACCTCCGCGCTGCAGAACTTCACTGCATCAGCCTGGAAGTCTTCGGACCTCCGATAATCCTACCGGCCCTTGGTCTCGGCCGCGACCAGCTGCGCAGGAACCTCCGCGATTTGCTCCTCCAGAGCCTTCTTTTCAAGGACCAGCTTGTCCTCAGCAACCCGCCGCTCCTGCCGTTCCCGCTTCAGGAGCCCCTCGAAGTCACGGACCTGCTTTTGGAGGTCCCGAGTCTTTCGGTCGAGGATGGCCTGCTTCTTGGCCAGTTTTCCCCACGAAGACTCGGAGGCCGCGAGATCCTCCTCAAGCTTTGCTATGACAGGAGCCCCCTTAGTCCGCTCCTGCTCCAGGGCTTCCTCAAAGGCGAGGATGTACCCGATGAAGCGATTGATGTCCCCCATCTCCTGCGAAGGAAGGGAGAGAAGTGTTAGAAGATGAGCAACCAGTCTTATTGGTGAAGAAGAGAAAAGTGAAAGTCTTACCTCTATCCGACGCATGGACATCTCTTGAATATCCCGGCGGATTTACTCTCGATCCAAGGAGATCGGATACCTCATGGTGGGCAGGATAGAGCCCGCTAGCAAATGCGTAGCCAGCTCGGGGTATGTATCCCCCTGTTGGAGCTGGACCCCTTGTAGCGTTTGGATCGGGGTCCAGGGAGCATCCTTCTGGGCAGGGTCCAAGACCCTGTAAAAACTCCCGTCGAGGGGAAGAGGAGAAGGGCCGACTTGAGTCGTGGAGGGGCGTGCCTCCGACTCACCCCAGGCTGGGGAAGGAGTGAAGTCGTGGATGGGCGACGGTTGTCGCTGTTGTTGTGAAGAATGCGAGGGGGGCAGCCCCTTGGAGGTTGATTTCAGCGGGGACTGCCCCGTCCTCCGACGATGGCGAAGGGAGACGCCCTCATCAGTCTCCTCGGAGGAGTCCAGGCTCTCCACCCGACGAAATTGTTCACCGGTCGGGGTCTCTCCACCAGAAAAAAGTGGTGCCCCTGCTGAAGGAGGCGCCCCTGCTGAAGGTGGTGCACCTGCTGAGGCTCCAGCACCCGACGGAGTTCCCCATTGACCTGCACCTAGAGGACGAGAGGAGGCTTCAGAAACATAATCAGGAAGTTCGTTAGGGCCCTTACACCAAACAATGCGCCGGGAAACATATTGGTCCTTCCCGCGGTAGTTGTAGTAGCCCGCCTTCAGGACACGAGGAGTTTCCCCTCGGAGGACACGTTTGACATCGGCAATGCGGGCCTCCATGGTCGAAGGGATCAGCTCCTTAGGAACTAGCTTCCTGTACGATTTAATAGCGAGGCGGAGCTTTTTACCTTCTTCAGCGGTCTGGACATCGAAGAGTTTGTCCACCTCCACACGGCTCCGCTTTGGCCGCTCCGCGGAAGGAGATCCCGATGGAGCAGCAGCCTTCTTGGCTGACTTCCTCTTCCGCGTAGGGCGGACAGCATCGGTCTCCCCCTGCTTAAGGATCAGATTGGTCAGCACGGATACCTTCTTAGCTGCAAACAGTAAAAAATAGAGGTTAGAAACGTTACCCAGGAAACCATATGGGAGGGGCCGTCGAAGAGTTGACCCCCGGAGATTATGTCAAGGAGTCGGATCCCGGCATTCACCAGGTCCCGCTCCACGAGAGAATTGGCGTCAAGGGGAGTATAGGACTCCCCCCATCGGTAGAACTGGATGAGTTGAAGGGTCTGGAAGTCTTCATCAGAATAGGTGTGGTAAGCGGGAGGAGAGTCCGCTTCCACCTCCCATCGGGGCCATGGGATCGAGAAGTTTTGGATGAAGAAGTAGCTCCTCTTCCACCCACTGTTATCGGACCCCGTGTCGACCAGGAGTCCCCGACCCTTGACCACATTCCAGGTGTCATTGGTCCAGTTGCACAACCCGAGTTGCGTCTTGTTCCACTTCGGCATACAAGGGTAGAAGGCACAGACCCCCGACTCGTTGCACTTCATCCCGTAGAAGGTTCTGAAGAGCTTGAGGCTGTAAACCCACTTCTGTCGGAAGCAGAGGACTTTGAAGGCGTTCCATAGGCGGATGGCGTGGGGAGAGAAGGTAGTTGGATGCGTCTTGTAGTGCTGGCACATCTCGACCAGGCTGCCACAGAAGGGGAATCTAATCCCCGCCGATATTTGCCCCGTAGAGACAAATACCTCCCCTTTACGGGGACGAGTAACCTCAAGGTTACCGGGAGACGTGGCCAAGGATACGGGAAACGAGGTTCCCAGGTAGAGGTGATGCATCCCTCCCGGAGAGCTGCATCGTACGCAGTGCTGGAAATCTCGTTGAGAGCATAGTCAAAATTGAAGGGCTTTCTCCCCTCGGAACTTGATCCACTGTCTGAAATCAGCCATGGCAAGGAAGGGCACATTGGGTATTTCGGAAAATTACGAACGAATTAAGCAAAGAGGAAGGAAAAGATACACAAGTAACAAGGAAGAAATCCTTACCAGACATGATGACTTGAGGAAGGAAGGATGATCTGAAGGTTGCCGGAAAGTTGTTCGGAGAAACACTTGAGTCTTCGAAATCGCAGAGCTTGAAGTTCTCAGAAGTTGCAGAGAGCTTTTGAAATTTCGGAGACGGTAAAAGGGAAACTGTGCCCAGGACTCGAGATTTATAGGCGAAGAGGACAGTCGAAAGGACGTTCTGATCTGAATCGTCGAAGTCGAAGCGTTTTGATCTGAGCCGTTGAGATGAAACGTGCAGAATGGCAACGGGTGCAATTATGAAACGGCCTGAAAAGCACTTTTTCAGAAAAAGCAGGCGCGAAAAATCAGGCACGGGTGCCAAAGACGTCGCTTCGTTATCTGCTGCATTTAATGGCAGGGGAACCGAGGAGTCTTCTCGGATTTGGTAGTTATCCTCAAGGCATCGAGGAAACGTGAACGAGAAGATTTGTATCAAGTGACTGTATCAAGGGAAAGGTCCCCGACTCCGACGTCGGGAGGTCGGGAGTTGGAAGACACGACGAACTGTAAGTCCCTCATGTCTTGGGGGCAAATGATGGGTTTAGCTATGACCGTCAGGCCCTTTAACGGTGAGGGAATGGCGAACAGGCCCACTGGGCCCTAAATGGAGGTCAAGATGACCCAGGCGAAGGGTCCCGACATAGGGAGTCCCGATGATGAAAGGTCCCGACAGAGTCGGTCCCGATAGGTGAGCTGGAAGCTCCCGATGAGATGCCTTTAAGTAGGCCCCGATGATGAATCCCTGAGAATGATTGGCCCTGTCACGATGACGAAGGGCCCCGAGCGGTGACACAATGAGATAACTCTGGAGTCCCCGATATTGGTCGAGACTTGCTATCAGAGGTTGAGGCCGAGATACGCGGGGCGTGGCCGAGATAAGCAAGATCATGGCCTAGATAGGCGGGATCGTGCCCGAGATACGCGGAATGGGCTAACCACCCCAACGGTTCACCAGGTAACTGAGGTACCTCTCCGCCTATAAAAGGGCAGAGGTTACCTCAGATCACATTACGTTTTGAGATACACCCTTTGAGCTTGTTGCTTGCCAGTTCATACGAGATACTTATTTAAGCATCAGAGAGGGATTCTGGGTCAACGCCCGGTCTATCCCCTCTTGCAGGATTACGTGGAGCAAAGGAGCTCGGATCGCCGTCAAGACCATACCGGAGTTCCACCGTGATCCAACAGGGCCTAGGTCCCTCATTTCCAACTTAATCTCAGATTGAGACACCGGAGCTCTGACTTCTCTCTAGCTTTATCACTCTAGAATTGTATTCTTACTTTGGCATCGGAGAGGGTTCGCCAGAGACACCCCCCCCCCTCTCTGGCACAGCCCTTTGTGCAGGTCCGCCAGGCACGGAGTTGGATTGACCGTAACGCGAAGATTAGAGGAATGTGACTCAACTCAAGGCCGCCAAGATAGGACCCCGGACGAGCTTGTTCCATCATTGGTTCCGTTTGCGTGATTTGAACAAAAAGCCGTTAATAAGGAGGGTTCACGGAAGGTTCAATGTAGGAGGTGAGTCGTCCAGTACACGGGATGACTACGCCTCACATATAGAAGATGATATGATAGAAGCTGAGGATGCATCACAATTGGTAAAAGGCGTAACTCACTTTTCCAAAGAAAATAGGGAGTTTGCAATGCACTCACATACAGATGTGTTGGTCATCAAAACAAGGATAGGTAATGAACCTCCTCCCGAGGATTCGAGACCACCACGTCGTCCAAGTAACAAGGTACCAAGGGTAGTGAGGCCGGTAGTGGAACCACCTATACCAGCCCCTCCGGAAGTGCCACCAATGCCTGCTTCTGAAGAGATTCCACCAGTTCAAGAGCCGCAACAGAACCGCCAGTTCCTAATGCTCAGCAGGTACCTCTGGTTCCGGTACCGCAAGATTATTCAAATGATGCATCTACGCCGTCGATACGATGCCATCCGAGTAAAAGCATTGCGACTAGTGCTACCCCGCATTCTAGGAGGACCTACCATAGGAACCCCATCAACATTTTCCTTATGGCGTGCCGCCACAATATTAACTATTCGGGATGTCTGGCAACATCTTCCAGTAAAAGAAGGATTCATGTCAGCCATAGATGAATTGATAGCATACCGTGAGGCAATGAGAGCCATAAGTTATGGACCACCACTAGTGGCTCCGACTGACCAAGCCCCACCAACGGAAATTCCAAGGAGAGCTCAAAGTGAGGGACATCGTCCTGACAACTCGACAAGGCAACCGCCTACTCATGATGCAACGAGACAGGCTCCAAACCCTCGTGTAAGACAACCCTCGGTACACCTCTCCCGGGGACAGCAGGGGGATAGTTTGAAAGACAAATGCTTTGAGCATGGAACTCAAGGAGTGCCACACTATGTTACTACATCACTACCACAACAAGGAGACTTATGGACAGGCGCAGTGGAGTGAGATCACACATAGCGTGTATGGAGGATATACCTCCACCTAACCTGCCTCGACAAGGAGGCGACCTTATATTACTCAAGTGCAAGGTATACGCACAATCTAATTGAGGAGGACAGTCACATAACCAAGGAAGCAGGGGATATCAACACCCCCACACCCATATCCTTCCCCTATCCTCTCAATTAATTTAATTGCATAACAAATCAACTCCCTGAGAGGAGTAGATATTTGATACTTAATATCTTCATGTTTTCCAAGAATGATCCTGCCGGATGTCTTCGTACTCCGCATTATATATATATAACACTGGTTGACTACTAGAAGAATCCATCAAAAATGTCGTCGCCGACCAAGAGAGTCGTCGCCGAGGCTACATGTCATTGACGAACAAAAGCGTCGTCACCGATCATAACATCGCCACCGAATAATTGTCTTGTTCAAACATGTTTGATCGGCACTACAGCCTGTTCAGCCTCCTCAAAGGAATGCATGAGGAAAAAATGGCTCATTCCTAAACAGCACCTATAAGGTCACGCCTCCGGGAAAAGATCACTAAGAGGGAAGGTCAAAAAAGGACCAATCATTCGCTACAACCTTCCGCTAAGTGTTCTAGAATCAAGATTTGCTAGAAGACACCATCTCACATTGATATGCAAGGGGGGCACCCCCCAAGTGACAACGTGCCTTCCCCGCGAAACAAAGATATTACCTATTAGCATAAGAAGAGGTAGCCATGAGAATATTTCTTCACAAGATTGGGGAAACCATACTACATGGACAACACCCACTCTCATGGGCAAATGTCCCCAACTCACCTATATGATATCACAAAGCAGTCAGTAGGTACGATTGCACCTGGTAGCTCATCCCAAGTAAGGGAACACACTTCTATTAAGGATTTTACAAGGCCCGAAGGCTAGCAATGAGAGGAGGATAACATGGTTATCCGGTTCTAAAAAAAAGGGTATAGAACACGTAGCTTTCCACAAAACGATGCCTTGGTTACAACAGCGGAAATCGCTAGCTTTAACATGAAGAGAATTATATTGTATGGAAGGAGTTCCGCAGACATCCTCCATGCCCAGTTAATGACGATACAAGGAAATAGTCAGGCATACCTAATACCAGGGGACCTCACACCGGTAAGCTTCGGTAAAACATCAACATACCTATGGGGGACGATAACGCTACTAATAAGGCTGGCGCAAGGATGGATGACGTATCCTTATGAGTATCCTTGTATTTATCCTTGCAAGAATGAACTCCCTATATGGAGATGCCATCTAATAGTTAATTACGTTTTTATTTTTCGAAATATGATCCTAAGACGGAGATCCTTGGACTCCGCATTATATATGTAATGAATAACATGTTTATCAAGATAGGTACGTGAAGATTCAAGATAGCGCCCTCAAGATTAGGCGCACACCTCTACCAAGTGCGACACATTTGGGTGGTCATGGACACTCATTAGCCATCTCATAAGGAAGAAGGGAAACCAAGGATACAAGTCCTAACAGAACAGGCGCCGGTAGAAAATCCTGCTATTGACGTCATGCACCAAGCACTGAGTGAATGACAACTATTTCAAAGGAAAAAAGGGGGAGAACCCCATTATTCTAACATCCCTTATCATTGTGTGCATACACAACATGAATACAACTCTCAAGAAAGACGAGCGACAAGCCATGGCTACTATGGGGGCAACCCCCTGTTCATAACAAGAGGGGGATCGTAATTAAAACGACAACCTTCCAGAACCTTGGAGAATTCTCTAAGGAAGAGTTGAGACGTATTGATCATGACAAGTATTAACGGTTAAAGGGAAAAAGAGTTAAAGCAAGTTACAAGCCCTCCTCAAGAGTGAACACCGCTACTTGGCTCAATAAGAGAAATGTTTGAAGCGTCAGACACACATATGTGGAAAAAACAGCGTCCCAACTCTCATATAAAGGGGGGAAGGCAGAGACTCATAACAATCAACATTCTACCCATATATTAGAAGAATATATATGAGAGTTGACACCGATCAAGGGATCTCAACAAAATCTTGAAGCGAATATGAATAACACAAAGCTAGTGCTACTATGCCAAACTGAATTTTACAAAGAGTCAGTTGAAGAAATGGGTTCCAATGATGAAAAGGGAGAAATTTCCATTACCCATCCCACCCACCCTCAAGGGTAGACCCTAGAAAGGATTCACTCGGATACATGACCATGATTGATATGAACAAGCATAAGCAAAGAAAGGCGCCGCAAGAGACACCCATCGAGATCGAGCAAGCAAGCATAATCGAGCAAACATATGAATAGAGAGCTCAAAACACGAGGGGCACCGAACAAGTAAAGCTAGAGTGGATTATCATCCAAAATACACGAAAGCACAGTGTGACTACCGAGCAATTAGGGGGGCCCCACATGAACAAATGTCAGGCACTCCACCGAGAGATAGACAAAGACGTTGGGTGTACGACACTGTTTGGCCACATAAGCCCGTGACACTACACCTTCCAAAAGGAAGGAACAAAGAGGGAACATCAACGGGAACCCTCTGTACGATCCGCCCAAAGCTGGCGACGACAAGAATCGCTCTTGAAAAGGCGACCTTCACACTTGGAATATATCCAGGTAACTAGCACTATTCAACGCGAAAATCCAGCTAAGGTATAACACCCCTATGAGAAAAAAGCAATGCGAATAGAACCAACTACGCGAACCAAGTATCCAGTTCGCAAAGTCTGATATCGTGGATCTGAATACAATAAGAATGGAATGAACTAATCGAACCCAGTACGGAGATCGAATAGTTCAGCCCAATCGCAGTCCAAGTGGACAGTATAGTGGGCAAGATAGTCCTATATAAAGTTGCATAATCACATAGTATGTTTTAAGCTAGCATCTTGATTCAATATCAAAGAATTTGCAAAAGACTTGCAGGTTACAACACACATCCTACTTAAAAAACAACACCAAGTACGGGCAATGATATATGGATAGGCAAGTCTAACAATGACTTCTGAGTCGATACACCACTACGGCGGAGTCGATACCGTCGCGAACTTACTTCGGACAATCCAAATAACGGTCATACAATCAAAAAACGCATTGCACTACCGCAATTAGCGTGTTTCACCAACGCCACATCTTGGACTACCAAGGGCGGAAAAACGCATTTGCAAGTAGCACCTTGCCATAACGCTACTCCAAGGCATCGGGTATGCGGAATAAAACGTACCAAACCATGCAAGTAACGTCTTGCCACAACACCTTGTCTTAGGACATCAATAGGCGGAAAACGCACTAACATTTGTAGCAGCACTTTAGGATTGCAAGTACCGTCTTGCCACTGAACTATCTCAAGGCATTGAGTAAGCGGCTTAAAACGTACCAAACCGAGCAAGTAATGTCTTGCCTTAACGCTATCTTGATACATCAAGTAAAGCGGTAAAGTGCACTCACAAGTCGCGTCTCGCCACAATGCAATCTCAAGGCATTGAGTAAGCGGTTTAAGACGTACCAAATTATGCAAGTAACGTCTTGCCATAACACTACCCCGAGGCATCGGCTAAGTGGTTAAAACGCAACAAATTAAGAAAGTAGCGTATTGCCAACAACGCTATCTCGAGGCATCGGATACACGGTCTCAAAACGTGTCAAAACAGCTCAAGTAGCGTCTTGCAAGCAATGCTATGTCGAGGCATCGACAAGCAAGTGGTCTTCATCAATTATAGATAACATCTCAAAATAACGTCATACCTTGGTAGCAACCAAGAAGGGCATGTTTGAACTTGATAATACAGGTACCATTGATAATGAAAGTGATGAATGTCAAGTCCGGCACTCTACCGACACGACAAGATGGATATAGTCCTAAGAATAAAGGGCATATCATATTTGCGACGCATGTCTGTCACAATGTTAAGACCGGCAGTAATCGGTACGGTGTTAACAACCTCAAGAAGAAGAGGTTACAACAAGAAGTGTAAAAATACACAGCCTAGCAGGCATGGGGGCATCCATAATAACAATGGTATGATATCCTACTCATGCTTATATAACCATACATTTACATATGCCTTGAACATGTATGATACGAAATATAGATGGATGGCATGCATGCCTAAGTCCTAAAAGCAAGTGTTTCTACACAAAGATGCATGATAAACATAGAAGGGGCGGCTATCTACAAGTATGATAAAGGTAGTCAGTCCGCTAATCAAGAGCTGCAACATCGTTGCTGCCATCATCATACAAGGGAGTAGTATCCACAGCTCTACTTGAGAAAATCGAAGAAGGAGCACTCCTCCCTTCAATTGGAAGGGTAGAATCCTCACCAAAGAATTCTACTATGTGTGCGGAAACAAATCCGACAAAGTCGCCAGCTTCATTGAAACCATGTAAAGGGTTGATATCATATATCTTCGCAGCAAGATCTTCACCATAGGTCTCAAAGATGACCTGACACTTCACCTTGGGATCCACCTCAAAACTCGGGAGATTCCTAATACTGAGGGATACTGCGAACAGTCTCCTCGCCAATGTTCTTCGCAAGTGCCTACTTCAAGTACTCAAATACAGCTATGGCTTCATATTCTTTCTCCTGCCAATGTCGGCTGACCTCGACTTCAAGGGATTCAATGCGACCCTGTTAAACAAGCTCGGATGAATCAATGGTGGAAGCCTTCTCCTTCATAACACACACCATCTCTATTAGTCGCCCCAACTCAGTCCCCTGGACATGGACCTTCTCACTCAACTCGAGTATGAAGAAGTCCGGGTTGACCGCATAGGCGACAGCTTGAAAATGATAGGCACATGCCAGACAGTGAAAGTCTAATAAGGGAAATATAAGAGTGAAATATACTCTTGGGGGCAAATCGAGACAGGGCTCCGCTAACAAACTAAAGTTCGGCCAAGATAGAGTCAGGTAACGCCCTACGGTCGCCGAGGGAAACAATAGCATTCATTATGCGAACACCGATCTCTGGGGTCACCAAGGAGGATCGCTGACCAAATTAGTAGCTTCTAGTGGAATTTGAAGGCACCTAACGGAATAAACAAGGTTACCATCGAGAGGCCGCATCAAGACCTCTCGGGATAGTACGTTGTGCCGGATGCGCACTGTGTATCAATAAGAAAGCAGTGTATAACATCAAGATAAGCATACAAGTAAGAAGAATGCATAACTTCAAGGTACACCTTAGGACCAAGACCGAAAAGGCTGGATATGTCATCATCATAAAAACCGATCTCTCATATAAGAGCATGAGCCTTATCTTGGCTGGCAACTGCGTCAGCGTCAGTGGTTGCAACGTCAGCGTCAGTGGCTGCAGCTTCAGCGACAGTGGCTGCAGCTCCAGCGTCAGTAACTGCAACAGCAGCGCCAGTGGTTGCAGCGTCAGCGTCAGTGACTGCAGCAGCAGCGTCAGTAGCTGCAGCTTCAGCGTCAGCAGCTGCAGTTTCAGCATCAGTGACTGCAGCAGCAGCATCAGTGTCAGCGTCAGTGGTTGCAGTGTCAGCACCAGCAGCTACAAGTGCAACATTAGCAGATACAGGATCAACATCCCCCTTCCCCTTGTCACGGGGAAGAGTTGGCACCGGTTAATCAAGATCGATCATTTTTTCTGTTTCGGCTAGAGGAACCTTGAGAACCTCCAACCACAGTGACGGGCCTCTTGGCAAACAAAGGGCTAGTGACCTTATCAGCAGTGTTGCTGCGCTCTAAAGAAAGCAAAGCAGACATGTGAGAACAACTACATCATGAAGTAGGCAACTATCATAACAATAAGGTGTACATACACACCTGCAGCCTTAAACACCTTGGAAGACTTAGAAGCTCTCTGAACAGCAGGAGGAGTAGCTACCTCCCTACATATCCCTGCGACACCCTGGGTGGAGCAATCCACTTTTGATCGTGGTTTCACATCAGCAAACAAACCTATAAGGAGAAAAATCCTTAATACCACTAACTCCAACCGGTCAAATAACGGGATAATCTTTGGCGAAAAGTGATAGCCCCAATCACGGACTATGGATACCACTCAAAGGGAAACAAAACTTGATTTGATTCGCTCAAACCGGCAATTGGAATGATGGTCACACAATCCTTTAAGTAAAAGGCATCCCTAATAAAATTTCCTCCATGATGATCTACCTCAGACACCGACCTTGAATCCTCTACTAAAACACCCTCCCTAAAGGAAGACCTCCGTGCCAAAACCGCGACAGAAGAAGAGTCCTCGTGAGACTCATGATCAAAAGAAGGTACATGTTCAAACGAGAGATTAAGCTCAACTGAAGTAACGGGTAATAACCCCAACACGGACACGGTCTCGTGAGAGCATTCCCAATCCTCGTCGAGCCCGATGTCAAGTAACGACCATGAAACATAACAACAAGGTCTATAGATGAAGAACATTTACATGTCATAACGACAGCGATATGAAGCACGATAGAGGTAAGGGTTCACACCCAATATCTATAATAGTAATAAGGCCAACTTCAGGAGGCAACATAATGGACAAGCGTTGTAAAGCATTACAGACACAAGGGTTGACACCCTATGTCCGTGACAGAGACATTACCTGGTATAGAGGTAACATAAGGAAAGCACAATACAAGATGAGACTGACATAAGGGCAGACACCCTATGTCCACGACGACGAAAATGCCCACCTAGGGGGCTACATTAGGAACTTATGCCATGAAGTGAAGTAGATATAAAGGTCAGTACCCAATGTCTATAATGACTAAGTACGTCTACTACAATGGCAATGCGATGAATGAGCACTACAAAGCTGGATGGATTCAAGGGTAGATACCCTACACCAATTGACGCCTACTACAGAGGCAAGACAACCAACACTATAAAGTAAGACGGACTCAAGGGTCGACACCCCTGGTCTATAACGATGACAACGCCTACTTTGGAAACAATATGGTGAACGCACACTACAAGGTGCAATGAGCACAAGGGTCGACACCCTATGCTCATGAAGAAGACATTATCAGGAGGAGCGACAGGCACAAAGGTCAATACCTCATATCTATAATGACTAGCAAGCCTACTATGGGGGCAGCATGATAAATACAAGGGTTAACAATCTACACCTATAAAGACGACAACGTCACCTTGGGGGTAGTACGATAATATAAGCGCTATAGTGTAGTGCAGGCGCAGAGATCAACACCCCATACTTACATTGATTCCTACAACTACTTGACGAGCACAACGGCATGCGCATACTAGGCGACACGCCTGATATAGGGGTTGGCACCCCACCTACAATACAAAATTGATGTCCACTTCGGGGGCAGTTTCATATGGTACAAATAATAATGAGTATTACAATGCAATGGGTAACCCCCTAAGCATGTGATGATCACTACGCTTACCCTAGGGGGGCAATGCTACATCTATTGATATGATAAATGACAGGCGTGTAGGGAGACCCCCCTTGTCTGACACGGTGATATGTGACAAAGCGTTAATGGTAACCCCCTACGTCAGTTCTATGCGACTATGATGGCAAGGCAAGCATGGCATACGACGCCATCGACGCGAGACCCAACACCTCACGGCTAAGGTATTAACAAGTCCGCTTCATGGGCAAATTTTTTATATAACTATTTTCAAGTGATTACAGGTTACTACCATATTGATCAACATGATTATCAACCCGAATGGAAACAATGACATTCCTACGCGGCCAACATATGAAATCTTCAAAAAATCCAATTTTTTTCAAAATCGGAACAGAGGTAACCCCTTTCCGATTATATGCAATGATTCAATTTTCCTTGACTTAACCATATATTGCAAGTAATTGTTACATTCTTAGGCATATTTTCATGATATATATACTTATATCCATAGGCATCACTACTAGTATTGGCAAACACTTAGTAATTTCATCACCCATTATCGTATGTGCATCTAGATGCATAGCTATAGTGTCATAACAATTATGAGTATTCTATCACTTGACATGATTGTGCCTGTATTGCCATTACTATTCATGATTAGTGATTTACACACTATAGCGTATACATATCATAGATAGATGCACATTGATATACATCATTGATAGTTTCCCATGAAAGATAGAAAATTTTCATTTCACTACCATGGTTGCTTGCATATGCATTACAACAAGTATAGTAGAACGCTTAGTTTACTATCGAACACATGTGCACACATAGATGCATCCTTACTAAGTGTCATGTCAATTATGAATTTTTTCATCACTAAGCATGACTACATCTATCGACACTGACACAGTCGCATGCCACTACCTTGCAACACCTCCATAGGTGCACAGTATGTTACATATCTTTTCATCCATATCTATTATATAGATTATACATACCCGTACCCATGATAGCATGTCCATATGCACTTACATCGTTACAAGTGATCTATTACAAACATATGTGGTCCATGTCATCGGTTGCATACACGTCATCATATGATAGACATTTATGACAAACCACTATATATATGAATTTTTCTATGAGTTCAATGGTGATATAGGTCAAACCCTCCTAGAACAGAAGGAAAGACCACTCAACATCGACGAGCAAAGGTAAACCAGTAGCCGAGGTACAATCAGGCGTCTAATCCTTCTAAATAAATAGAGTCAAGTAGTGGTAAACCAACTTTTTGTTCATAAGACCTCACTTTATAGGTATTATTCCGTTTTGAAGGGAAAATAAAGATTGATATTTTTTATTCTTGACTCGGGGGCAAATGATGGATATACACCCGATCTTTACTAAGGCTCAAACACGGTCGCCCCGCCGAGCTAGAGGTAAGTCACTCTATTTTATAAGAATACGTGACACCCCGGTTAGAGGGACCGGACTAGTCCGGTTGAAGTAACCGAACTAGTCTAGTCGGCCCTAACTGGATGTGTGCTCAAAGAAAATGCTTTGAACCACACATCCGGTCAAAGTCTTTGACCGGATGTGTGCAGCTCAAAGCATTTTTTTTAGCAGCACATGTGCGGTCAAAGGATTTGACCGGACGTGGACTTGTCCTGTTGCTAGGCAACCGGAGACGTCCGGTGACAATGGGGCCGACACGTCATGCGCCGGCCCCTGATCCCCGGGCACTGACACCAGGGGCGCGCGTATACCTGATTAATCTCTTAATCTCTATGCGGGCCCCACTCAAAATGTGGGCCCCTCCGATTCCTGGATCCAAAACTGTATAATAGTGGCCTAGGTCCCTCATTTCAAACTTAATCTCATATTGAGACAACGGAGCTCTGACTTCTCTCTAGTTTTATCTCTCTAGAATTGTATTCTTACTTTGGCATCAGAGAGGGTTCGCCAGAGACACCCCCCCCCCCTCTCTGGC
The DNA here is from genome assembly GCA_036873135.1 of Clarkia xantiana subsp. parviflora. Classification (NCBI taxonomy): domain Eukaryota; kingdom Viridiplantae; phylum Streptophyta; class Magnoliopsida; order Myrtales; family Onagraceae; genus Clarkia; species Clarkia xantiana. The sequence continues at coordinate 20,647,210 of JAPTYO010000001.1, forward strand.
ACTGCCCTTTGTGCAGGTCCACCAGGCGCGGAGTTGGATTGACCGTAACACGAAGATTAGAGGAACGTGACTCGACGCAAGGCCGTCAAGATAGGACCCTGAACGAGCTTGTTCCATCAGGGTGCATCCCAGCCAATTCACTCTCAATGCCATCCATTTTGGGGTGGGTTTTCGTGGTCGGTGTGTATGAACCGAGAGGATCTTGGATGAATATAAAATGTATTTACAACCAAAATCAGTTTGTCCAATTGGTAGATCAAGGTATATATAGGAGAAGAGAGCATCTAACTAACTAACTAACTTAGAGTGTAAGTAAGCTAGACTAGTGTGTACAAATGTGTAAAGTATGGAATGTATGGAATATACATTCCTATATGATCCCATCCTTTTCATCTCTTGTCTTTTCATGAAAAACATCATTGATACCATAGAGCCTCAGCAAGGCAATCTGCTGCTTCTTGAGTAGAGACTTTGTCAATAAATCTGCCAGCTGATCTCTAGAAGCAACATGTGTTGGTGCAATATGCCCTGATTGAATGTGGTGCCTAGTGAAATGGCAATCAAATTCAATATGCTTGGTACGTTCATGAAACATTGGGTTTTTGGCTATCTTCACTGCAGACTCACTATCAGTGAATATAGGAATGGGCAAAGTGACATGCACCCCAAGCTCCTTTAGAAGCCTAGCAACCCAAAGAGCCTCTTGAATGGCTACCCTCAAGCATCTGTACTCTGCCTCTGCACTTGAATGGGAAACCGTGTCTTGTTTCTTCACTTTCCACCCTACCATAGATCCACCAAGCTTTACACAATATGCACTAATGGACTTCCTACTGAATGGGAAAGCTGCCCAATCTGAATCACAATAAAGACTCAAGTCAAGTGCAATGTTGGTTGGGTAGAGAATTCCTTGACCAGGAGTACCTTTGATGTACTTGATCACCCTTATAGCTGCATCATGATGGGACTTCTTAGGCTTGTCAACAAACTGACTTAGCCTTTGAACTGCAAAGCTAATATCTGGCCTAGTCATTGTCAAATACAACAACTTGCCCACCAATCTTCTATAGGCAGACACATCTTCAAGAGGCAAATCATCTGAGGAGGTATTGGTTGCTTCATCATATGCGCAAGTTGTGAGCTTGAGATTGAACTCCATAGGAGTCTCACATGGTCTAGCAGCCCCCAAACCAGCCTCCTCAATAAACTCAAGGGCATACTTCCTTTGGTTGATGACCAAACCCTCTTTGGACCTTGCAATTTCCAAACCCAAGAAATACCTCAAGTTGCCCAAATCCATGAGCTTAAAATGGGACTTCAGAATGGACTTCAAGTGATCAATCATAGAAGCACTTGAGCCTGTGATGAGGAAATCATCCACATAAATGACCTGTCTTCACCATTTGCCTTGGTGAACAAGGAATGATCCGAGGCACTTTGAGAATAGCCATTCTCCAATAGGGTGTTGGTGAGCTTGATGTTCCATTGTCTAGATGCTTGCTTTAACCCATAAAGTGACTTCAAAAGCTTGCACACACGCTTTGAAGCACCAGGAGTGACCATAGGAGAATCAAAGCCTTAAGGAATGTCCATGTAAACCTCTTCATGCAAGTCACCTTGAAGAAAAGCATTGCTGACATCCATGTGGAAGAGTCCCCAAGAATGAGAGGCTGCCATAGCCAAAACAATCCTTACCGTTGTCATCTTCACCACAGGGGAAAAGGTCTCATTGAAATCAGTCCCTTCTACTTGGGTAAGGCCTTTGGCAACAAGCCTAGCCTTGTACCTTTCAATGGAACCATCAGAGTTGTACTTCACCCTAAACACCCATTTGCAACCAATAGAAGACTTCCCATGGGGCAGCTACATAATCTTCCATGTGTTGTTATCCTGTAAAGCCTTGATCTCCTCCTTCATAGCAATCACCCAATTTGAGTCTTTGACTGCTTGCTTATATGTAGAAGGCTCCTTGATCTTGTCAATGGAAGCTAAGAAGCAATTGAAGGTAGGATTAAGATGATCATAGGCAATGTACTTCTCCATTCCAAAAGCAGCATTTGAAGAAGAGTCCCTTCTAAATTAAGCAATCCTTGCACTCCTTCTCAAGGCAGGTACATGTGGAAGCTCAACCAAAGGAACCTGAGGAGGAGCGTCCCTTCTCAACTGAGCAATCCTTGCACTCCTTCTCAAGGCAGGTACATGTGGAGGCTCAACCAAAGGAACCTGAGGAGGAGCATCCTCAACCATGGGGGGCTGAGGTGGAGAGACCAAAGGAGAAACATTGGTAATCCAAAAGAAGACTCCTCAACTAATAACTTGGACTCCAAGCAAGTAGGCAACGGAGATCTCAACTCTGCCTTAAACATGCCAAAAGGAAAGATGTGCTCATGAAAAACAACATCCCTTGAAACATGGAAAGCTGAATTTGAAATCTTCATCACAAGATAACCTTTTTGAGAAGTGGAGTATCCCATGAGGATGCAAGGCTCAGCTCTTGAACTAAACTTGTCAGAGTTGTTCAAGTTTGTGGCAAAGCATAGGCAGCCCATGATCCTTAAATGATTGATGGAAGGTGGCTTGCCATAAAGAACCTCCATAGGAGATTTGAACTCCAAAGAAGATGAAGGTAACCTATTCATCAAATAACAAGCAGTGAGAACACAGTAGCCCCAATACTTGATAGGCATACAAGCCTGAAACCTCAATGCCCTTGCCACATTTAAAAATTTTCTATGTTTGCGCTCCACTCTATCATTCTGCTGAGGAGTGTAGGTGCAACTAGTTTGATGCTGAATTCCCAAAAGAAGGAAATGATCCTTGCAAATGGAATTGATGAACTCAGATCCAATATCACTCCTAGCAATCTTCACTGTCGGACCTAAAATCTGACCTAAGGCGATTACGTTTTGAAAACGTGGATTTTTAATTGAGCCGCCACTAGTTAATTAAGGCTAACTAGAATCCTAAATTGCCTAAGTGAAACGTGAGTTAAACCTAGGTCTGAAATTGATCTACGATCAAAGATTTTGGGTTCGGGGGTCCTATTACGAATTAAAAATATAATTTTTAATCACGCCCTTTCGGTACTCAAATTCACTTAAGTTGCCAATTCAATTATCTAAATACATTACGCCCAATTAATCTAAAAATGTCAAAATTAATCAAATTTCATCATAAAAAATATTAATCAGATATAATCCTAAATCTAAAAAGTTAATTATAATCCTGAATCCTAAATCTAATTTTAAATTAAAATTAGTCAATTATAATTAAATTACTAATTAAATTTTACCAATTACATCTAAACTATTAATTAAATCTAACTAATTACATTTTAATTTTTAAATTATTATAATATAATAATAATAATTTAAAACAGAAAACCAAATAAACAAATATTAATAATAAATTTAAATAAACAAATAAAAATAAATTAAAAATAAATTAAAAAAAAAATTGAAATTAAAATTACCTGCGCAGCACAGCGGACGGAGGGAGGAGACGGCCGGCGGAATTCAGGCGGACGTCGGTGGTGCTTGGGACGGACTGAAGCGAGCGACGAGGTCGGGGCGTGGCGGACGGAACGCTGGACAGCGTGACGGAGCCGGTCGAAATTTGGAGCTGCGATGGTGAGCGGAAGAGGGCAGCGTCGGGGACTCAGGTCTTCGATGGTGGTCGTCCGGCGGACAGGCTGAAGTGGGCAGAGCTGGGTCAGGGCGGCTCGGTCTGCGGCAGCAGCAGCAGGCCAGGCAGGGCGGTGGTCGGAGCTGGGCTGGCTGGCGGAGCGTGGTCGCTAGAGCCGTCGCCGATGGGAGAGAGAGGAAGAGAGAGAAAAGAGAGAGGGAGAGAGAGGCGGCCGGCGTGGCGGGTCGCCGTGGTCTGGTGTCGGGCGGCGAGGCGACGGACGTGATGGGTGGTCGTGGTGGCTGAGGACCAGCTGACCGGCGGAGCCGGCCGGTCGCCGGCGACCAGGGCTGCAACTGGAGAAGACAACCAAAAAAAAAAAAACTAATTCACTAGAAGACAAAAATCGCACAGAACCCGATGAATAATGTATTATTGCTTCTTTTTGGTCTTTTCTCTGTGTCCTTTACAATGTAACCTAGACCCCTATTTATACTAAAAACCTAGTCTAAATTACAGATAAAATTTGAATAAAAAATGCTAACAGATAATTATTCTAGAGAATATTCCTAAGGATATTTATCTTCACAGATAATTATTTTTTTTAATAAAAAATAATATCTGGAGATAAATATCTTACATATAATTTTCTAAAATAAAAAAACTAATTATTATATATATATTTTAAATAATTCCAAAAATATTAAATAAATTCGAAATAATTTAAAATATATTTTATAATAACTTCCCTAATGTGCCCTTGAGCATTTTTTGAGACTTTGTGGCTTGACGCGTCCGGAATTTGACGTATCATGTGTAATGTCGTTACGTCCGGGTCAAACTCGAGTGTTTACAGTTTGCCCCTCTTTGGACGAACTCCCGTAGAATGTGTTCGAAGGGGTTTGTCCAAAGACGAGGAAACACTGATTTTGACCAGAAAGTATATTCTCTTCCATTTCTTCAAAGTCTTCAAGGTGGCTCGTATGCTTATTGGTGCGGAAAGATAAAACCTCTGTCAGCGGGACGCCTGTTGGCGGTGCCTTCATTAGCGATGCAGAAAGTAAAGCCTCCAGTGGCGGTGCGGAAAAGTAAAGCCTCGGTCGGCGATGCCCCTGTTGGCGGTGCCTCCGTTGGTGGTGCAGAAAATAAAGACCTCGATCGACGATGCCTCCAGTGGCGTGCGACAAGGAAAAGTCTCCAGTGGCGATGCGGAAAGTAAAGCCTCCAGTGGCGTGCAGAAAAGTAAAGCCTCCAGTGGCGTGCGGAAAAGTAAAGCCTCCAGTGGCGTGCAGAAAAGTAAAGCCTCCAGTGGCGTGCGGAAAGTAAAGCCTCCAGTGGCGTGCGGAAAAGTAAAGCCTCCAGTGGCGTGCGGAAAAGTAAAGCCTCCAGTGGCGTGCGGAAAAGTAAAGCCTCCAGTGGCGTGCGGAAAAGTAACGTCTCCAGTGGCGTGCGGAAAAGTAAAGCCTCCAGTGGCGTGCGGAAAAGTAAAGCCTCCAGTGGCGTGCGGAAAAGTAAAGCCTCTAGTGGCCTGCGGAAAAGTAAAGCCTCATATGTATGAGAAATGCCTCTAGTGGCGTCCGATGGAGAAGAGCCTCTAGTGGCATATGTCGGAGAAATGCCTCTAGTTGCGTCCGTTTGGAGAAGAGCCTCTAGTGGCGTCCGTCGGAGAAGAGCCTCTAGTGGCATATGTCGGAGAAATGCCTCTAGTGGCGTCCGTTAAATAAGGGCCTCGAGTGGCTTGACGACTTGAATGCATGTCCCTAATTTTTGCCTAAACTGCGCATGACGCGACAACTTAGCAGGATCTTTTTCTTTCTTTTTTCTTTTTTAATCTCTCATATTCTCTCCTTTTGCCACGGTCAAAATTTTAGACCGTGCCCCTCGGTTTTCATAATTTTTGCATGGATTGCCCCTTGGGGTTTTCATTCCATCCGGATTCTATTTTCTCTCCTTTTTCCATGATTGCAATTTCTGAATTTGCTATCATGCCCCTCATTTCCTAATTTTGCCTAGGCTTCCCTTTCGGGTTTTCAACCTAACGGAAGTACTCTTTTTTTTGTAGCCGATTAAACGGTGGCTGTGACCCGTACTTTATTTCCCGTCACTATGCGAGAGTATTTGTAGCTATTTGGAGGGTGGCTGTGACCCTTTTCTCACCGTCTTCAATGTCGTGAGAGCTCTTTTGATTTGTAGCCATTTGGAGGGTGGCTGTGGCCCTTTATTTTGTAGTCGTTTTAGGGACGACTGTGACCCTTTTTTATTTTCCCGCCTTTACAAGATTCGCGGGGTCACTCTTTTATATGTAGCCGTTTAGAGGGTGGCTGTGGCCCTTTATTTTGTAGTCGTTTTAGGGACGACTGTGGCCCTTTTTATTTTCCCACCCTCACAGGGTTCGCGGGGTCACTCTTTTATCTTTAGCCGTTTGGAGGGTGGCTGTGGCCCTTTCACTTATTCTCCTCTTTTGATGTTGCAGGAGCGCTCTTTATCTGTAACCATTTGAAGGGTGGTTGTGGCCCTTTGTAGTCGTTTTAGGGACGACTGTGGCCCTTTTTTATTTTCCCGCTTTTTCAAGATTCGCGGGGTCACTCTTTTATCGGTAGCCGTTTGGAGGGTGGCTGTGGCCCTTTATTTTGTAGTCGTTTTAGAGACGACCGTGGCCTTTTATTTTCCCGCCCTCACAAGATTCGCGGGGTCACTCTTTTAGCCGTTTGGAGGGTGGCTGTGGCCCTTTCACTTATTCTCCGCTTTTGATGTTGCAGGAGCACTCCTTATCTGTAACCATTTGAAGGGTGGTTGTGGCCCTTTCAAAAATTCTCCCGCCCTCTCAGAGTTCGCGGGGATCGCTCTTTATATGTAGTCATTTGATGGGTGACTGTGGCCCTTTTTATTTGTAGTTGATTTAGGGACAACTGTGACCCTTTTATTTCTTCACTGCTCTCACAATATTAGCGCCAACACTCTCTTCATTTTCCTGTGGCCGATTAAAGGACGGCTGTGACCCTAAAGAAAACTGAGTTTTTTTTTTTTTTTTTGCTCTTCTTTTTTTTTCTTCTTTTTTTTTTTTCCTCTTATTTTTTACTCTTTTTTTTTTTTTTTTGCTTTTTTCATCTCACCTTTTGCCATGACTGTCCCTGCGGGTTTTCAATCATGCCCCTCTCCCTGACTTTTGCCTAGGTTTTCAACCTGGCGGGAATTTATTTTTTTCTCTCTTTTTTCTTTTTTCAAATGGAAAGAAAATCTACAGAAACTAATCAACAACAACTATGTTACATGCCCCTAATAGCAGATTAAACCTTTTAATTTCTCAGATCTTCTCCGGAGGAAAGCTTGTCAAATAAGTTGATTATGTCGATGTCTTGAATGGAGGATCCTTTCAATGGGTGGACGACACCGACAATAATTTCTTCTTTTTCTTTCTCTCAAATTCTTTTTCATTAGCACGGTCGATCTTCATGGAATCTCGATCTTTTTAGTAGGAAGATCTCTGGATGTCTTCTATCTTCAACCATGCTTGATCTTTAACAAGAATGCCCCACGGCTACATCTGACTGGTTCATAATTCGTCGCATGCTGGACGAATGGCCTGATATGCATGGTGTTGAGTTTGGCACAGTAGTCCGCAAATGGTAAACTCAGGCATAGATCTCGTCCAAGGTATCTGGGATAACTGGCATAAGAATGGTTGGCGAGCGAAGGGCCGTACATGAGATGTGCTCTTCAGGAGTTTTGATTTGGATGATTATCCAAGCTGCACAATGAGTAAAGAAAAACTCAAATTTCGGGGACAAAAATGATCACAACTTCTCTTACCTGGGAGTTGGATTTTTCAGTGGGCAATGTGCTCGGTATGCGACTGGACCTGCTGCATGTCCTGATTCTCTTGCTCCACAACTTGTGAATGTACACCTTCTGAAAATTACATGCCCCTAGTGGCACACTGAAAGTTTCAGAACTTTTTTTGGATAAGGATTTCGTTGATCGAGTCAAGTTACATTGATCGGCACATTGAATCTTCACGGGATTCTCGATGATCTCTTGAAATTTTCTCACCTCCTGACATGTCCGATCTCAAAGGGAGATGCCCCATGGTTACTGCTGAATGGTTTAAACCTGGCCACATAACGGTCGTATACCACGTCTTGGAAAGCGTATGAATTTCACACATGGTGGGTGAAATTTTTCATAGAAACTCCTTGAAGTGCTCACGTTTCACACGGTTGCGGCATTGGTTGAAGTGGTCATCCGACCTGGGAAAGAGTAGGGACACTCAAACCTCAAGAAAAAAATTAAGTACAATTTAACGCACCTCAGCGTTAGATATCTCCAGTGTGCAATCTGTTCCTTGTGCAACTGGATGACTGCATGTTCTTTTTTTGTTGCCTTATTTAGCCGGCATAACTTATGTGTACATGATACTTAACCAAGGGTACCTGAAAAGAGTGAGTGAAAAATCAGTGCAGAGAATATGAAGAATCATGCATGATTTTTTTTTGAAAACTCTAATGTCATTCATTTCATAATTTTGATTACTTTTTTGAAAAGGAATCGAAACTTATGATCAAATGTGTTTTGCGCCATCATGGAGTTTACTGAGTTTGTTGAGTGCATTACCTGGCTCGAAAGCGGGACAAATGCTCAAAACAAAGTTTTTTCAAAAAGGTTTTCTCGTCCTTTTTTCAAACTCGAATAGTAGCACTCAACTGCGCAGTTAAACTATTTTCTCAAAAAGGAATCAAAACTCCCATTTTTTAAATGCTCGTTCATGCGAATGTTGAAATGACGATCTTGCCAAAAAAAGTGCAATACACCTTGAATAAAAATGAATGACACTTTGAATTTTTTTTTAAATGCTCATGCATGTTCGAAAGTTAAAATTCTATTGTTAAGAAAGTTACGACTTACAACATATTACCTGAATGATGCGTAGAAATGCATTTTTGAAAGTTAAAGTTCTATTCTAAGAAATTCACAACTTACAACAGTTTACCTGAATAATGCATATGAAATGCATATTTTGAAATGAGAATTTCAGGTGGGTTTTTTTTAAAAAAAATAGTGCAATTGAGATGCATGCGTGAATTTGAAAGCCCTATAGCTAATAAAAAAACTCACAACTTTTCTGAAATATTTTTTCTTTTTTTTTTTATATAAAAAAAAATAATGCATAATGAATGCATGCTGAAAAAATCAGGTAAAAAGTTTTTTGAAAATGATGCATATGCAATTCATGTTTGAATTTAAAAACTCTAAGAGCCAAAAAAGAATTACAAATTTTCCTAAAAAAAATATATATTTTTTTTGTTTTTGATGCACATTGAATGCACTAACATAATTTTACAACTTACCTGAAAAGTTTTTTTCCAAAAATAACGCGTATGAAACACACGCTTGAAATAAAACATTCTGGTAAGTAGTTTTGACAACAACACATGGAATACATGTTTGGAACTAAAGGTTCTACGACTAAGAATGTGTACAGTCTATCAACAAATTATTTTTCCTAAAACAATGCACATGCGATGCACATGAGATGCATACCTGAGATGAAAGTTCTACAGTAAAGATAATTTACAAGTTATCTGAAAATATTTTTTTTTTTAATGAGGAAAAAACAATGCATCTTGGATGCTCAAAAAGAATCAGGCGAAAAACTTTTTTTTTTTTTAAGGATGCATATGAGATGCCCAAAAATAAACACAAGATGCAAACTTAAAAATAAAAGTTCTACAACTGAGAAAAATTACAATTTACCTGAAAGTTTTTTTCGAAAATAATGCATATGATATGCACCTTTTTTTATTAAAAATTCAGATAAAATGTTTTTTAAACAAAAAGCCCTAAAACTAAGAGAGCTTACGATTTATCTAAAAATCTTTTTTTTTTAATTAATGCATATTGGATGCATTATTTAAAAATAAAAAAATTCAGTTAAAAAGTTTTTTTTAAAATGATGCATATGGAATGCACGTTCGAAATTGAAAGCTCTAACAGTTAAAGCGGAATTAAAATTTTTTGTTTTTTTTGTTTTTTTGCTTTTTTTTTTTTTTAAAGCAATGCATATACAATACACTAACCACAATTACAACTTACCTGAAATGTTTTTTTCAAAAATAATGTGGAAAAACACATGTTAAAAATAAAAATTCAGGTAAGAGGTTTTTTTTAGAGAAAAAAAAATGCATATGAAATGCATGCTCGAAAGGAAGCTCTAATTTTTTTTTTTAAGTGATGCATACGTAATGCACTAACAAAAATTACAACTTACCTGAGATTTTTTTTAAATAATGCGCATGAGACGCATATTTAGAATAAAAATTTAGGTAAGAGGTTTATGAAAACTGTGCATAAGGAACGTACGAGACATGCTGCAAATATGATTTTTTTGTTTTCTTGGTTTTTTAAATGCGATGGGATCCATGCTTATAAATAAAAGTTACGCAATTAGAAATAAAAATTTACAGTTATCAAATAACTTACAACAAAAACACGGATAAACACAACATGTTAGGGGGGGTAACAAAAAATGTGTGGCTTTGCTCTACAAGGTAGGTTCCACTGATAGGTTCCCGACAAGGTGGTTTCCTCTCCCATCACAGAGATCACAGGACCTTCACAAGCGAGTCGAGTTGTTCTGAGTCGTTCCGGCGGCTCGGCCGCGCGGTCGTATCCTTACTAACTCTCCGGGGTTCCTAGTCGCCCTGGGTTTTAGGCGTTTTGGACATTACACTAAAGTGAGTGTGTGCGAATTTAAGTAATACATATACAACAAAGAAAAATAGTCAGTCATAAAAAAAAATTAACTCCACACCTGAAATCACATAAAAATAACCAAGTTAAAATAACGAAGTCAAATATACATATAAAGAACTAAAACATGGCAAATAAGCAAATATAAAGAGCCCGGACCCTCAATCTTCCCCAGCAGAGTCGCCAAATTGTCGGACCTAAAATCTGACCTAAGGCGATTACGTTTTGAAAACGTGGATTTTTAGTTGAGCCGCCACTAGTTAATTAAGGCTAACTAGAATCCTAAATTGCCTAAGTGAAACGTGAGTTAAACCTAGGTCTGAAATTGATCTACGATCAAAGATTTTGGGTTCGGGGGTCCTATTACGAATTAAAAATATAATTTTTAATCACGCCCTTTCGGTACTCAAGTTCACTTAAGTTGCCAATTCAATTATCTAAATACACTACGCCCAATTAATCTAAAAATGTCAAAATTAATCAAATTTCATCATAAAAAATATTAATCAGATATAATCCTAAATCTAAAAGTTAATTATAATCCTGAATCCTAAATCTAATTTTAAATTAAAATTAGTCAATTACAATTAAATTACTAATTAAATTTTACCAATTACATCTAAACTATTAATTAAATCTAACTAATTACATTTTAATTTATAATTAATTATATAATAATAATAATTTAAAACAGAAAACCTAATAAACAAATATTAATAATAAATTTAAATAAATAAATAAAAATAAACTAATAAAAAAATTAAAAAAAAATTAAATTAAAATTACCTGCGCAACACAGCGGACGGAGGGAGGAGACGGCCGGCGGAATTCAGGCGGACGTCGGTGGTGCCATGGACGGACTGAAGCGAGCGACGAGGTCGGGGCGTGGCGGACGGAACGCTGGACAGCGTGACGGAGCCGGTCGAAATTTGGAGCTGCGATGGTGAGCGGAAGAGGGCAGCGCCGGGGACTCAGGTCTTCGATGGTGGTCGTCCGGCGGACGGGCTGAAGTGGGCAGAGCTGGGTCAGGGCGGCGCGGTCTGCGGCAGTAGCAGCAGGCCAGGCAGGGCGGTGGTCGGAGCTGGGCTGGCTGGCGGAGCGTGGTCGCTGGAGCCGTCGCCGATGGGAGAGAGAGGATGAGAGAGAAAAGAGAGAGGGAGAGAGAGGCGGCCGGCGTGGCGGGTCGCCGTGGTCTGGTGTCGGGCGGCGAGGCGACGGACGTGATGGGTGGTCGTGGTGGGTGGTCGTGGTGGCTGAGGACCAGCTGAATGGCGGAGCCGGCCGGTCGCCGGCGACCAGGGCTGCAGCTGGAGAAGACAACCAAAAAAAAAAAAAAACTAATTCACTAGAAGACAAAAATCGCACAGAACCCGATGAATAATGTATTATTGCTTCTTTTTTGTCTTTTCTCTGTGTCATTTACAATGTAACCTAGACTCCTATTTATACTAAAAACCTAGTCTAAATTACAGATAAAATTTGAATAAAAAATGCTAACAGATAATTATTCTAGAGAATATTCCTAAGGATATTTATCTTTACAGATAATTATTTTTTTTAATAAAAAATAATATCTGGAGATAAATATCTTACAGATAATTTTCTAAAATAAAAAAACTAATTATTATATATATTTTAAATAATTCCGAAAATATTAAATCAATTCGAAATAATTTAAAATATATTTTATAATAATTTCCCTAATGTGCCCTTGAGCATTTTTGGAGACTTTGTGGCTTGACGCGTCCGGAATTTGACGTATCATGTGTAACGTCGTTACGTCCGGGTCAAAATCGAGTGTTTACATTCACCATAGCCCCAAACTGATTCTGAACCATCAATAAGAAGCTTTGAATATGAATGAAGGTATCACTCTTGTTCTTCATTAGAAAAATCCAAGTTGCCCTGGAGAAGTCATCCACAATGGTGAGGAATTATTGATAGCCTTTGATTGTAGGGACTTTATATGGACCCCAAAGATCCATATGTATCAAGGCAAAAGGAACAGATGCATGAGAATGACTAATAGGGAAAGATAGTCTTGATTGCTTGGCCAAAGGGCAAATGGTACAATGTTTGAAACATTTATTTGAAGAGTCATTTAAACACAATACATCATTCAAATGACCCAAATGAGTAGATGATATGTGTCCTAAACGCCTATGCCAAAGCCAAGAAGACTCCTCTTTATTTGCCTTTGAAGTAGTATGAGGTACCACCACCTTGCTTGAGCCTGAAGGTAGTGAGTCCCTGAGTATGTAAAGGCCTTTGGATCTTTCACCAATCACCATTGGCTTCCCAACATGGACCTGAATCAACACACTTGCACAAGTAAATATAACTTTGCAATTCAACTGAGTAGGAAGCTTAGACACTGAGATCAAGTTGAACTTGAAATCGGGCACATATAGAATGTCATCCAAGGTAAAACCAGAGGAGAAGGAGCAGCTCCCAATATGAGTGACCTTGCACTTATTGCCATTTGGTAAGTGAACAAATTGATGAGGGGAATCAGCCTTCCTTATGTTGTGCAACCAGCTCAAATGCTGAGTAATATGGTTAGTAGCACCTGAGTCTACAATCCAAATCATAGATGAACTAGATGTGGGGGATATACCTGCCATGTTCACACGAATAGGCTCATCCTCTTGAAATGAAAGGGGATCAAAGTCATCTTGAATGGCAATGTGCTGGACCCTTCCATCCAAGCCAGTGTGAAGAATCATTTGCTCCTTAGTTCCATGAAAGATTCTTTTGTCCCCTGCAGCCACATGTTCCACCAAAACAGAGGAACAGTTCTCATCATTCAAGCTCACATTGGCTGCATTCCAAGGTCTTTTCAAGGCTGAGGAGGTTGCAAGGTGTGGATGCTTCTTCCAACAAGTATCCATCTTGTGCCCCTTCTTGCCACAAAAGGAGCAAAACCAAGTTGACTTATCAACCTTGCCTCCCTTGCCATTGGAACCACCTGAAGATGATCCCTGAATAGCTCCATGAGAAGAGGAGCCATTGCCATTGTAATTCCTTGGGAAAGAAGAAACATTGTTAGAACCATTGCCACCTGAGTTATATCATCCACCACCTCTTGAATTGATGAAGTTCCTTTGAGAGTATAGGGCCGTGGCCTCCCCCAAATCCCCTATAGAACCAGATATGGCACGTTGGCTTTCCTCTTGTAGCAACACAGAAAACATGCAAGTCCGCGATCCATCCCCATAATCGAAACCAGGCATTAGGGTTTTGATTGAAACCGTGTATTAAAACACAAACCCTAAGAGCACTGTTTAGGCTAATTTTAAAGTTCGAAAACATTTTGGATTTAAAATTTGACATCCTATTTTATTGAGCAATTTAAAATTTTCGAAAATTTTAAAGAGGTTCATTCCAAATTTTAAAATCTGGTTCAACTCGGTCTATGTTTAAAAATTCTGGTTTGGTCCGAAACGATTCAATAAAATAAGATAGTGGTTCGGTTTATCACTAAAAACCGGTTAGGTTAGGTTCAATTTAGTTACTATAGTCCGACCCCGACCCGATTAAGAAAACCCGGATAGGTTTATCCCGATCCGGTTTAGCAATTGGACCGGCCCATGAACCCTAGGGTTCGGCCGAAATAATTCTATAGGCTAAGTAGGGTTTTAAAATCCACCATAAAACTTAACTTAGCCATCAAGAATTATTAATTATATAAAATAATTTCCAATAATGCTTATATATATATATATAATTCGGCATATGTATACATATTTATATAAATATTGTCAAGATTATATCTTTGAGATGTAAATCAATCAACAATATAAATATATATTAATATACAACTTTGGCCGAATTATATATATATATATATATTTATAGATATAAATATTGTCAAGATTCTATCTTTAAGATATAAATCAATCAACAATATAAATAATATATATATATATATATATTAATATATTTTTCAGCCGAATTATATATATATATATAAATATTGTCGAATATATCTTTTAGGGATTAAAATATGTAGACAATATATCTTCTTAATTTTTTAATAGTAACTAAATCTATCAATATATATTAAACTTATTTTAATCCATATATATTGATAGTTAATATCTTTTACAATATTATATTAGAACCTATCCTTATTTCCAAATTTTAGATATAGTTACCTATTAATAAAATTTAAAAATAGCAACCTATATCTATTATAGATTGTGCCGAATTTATAATTTCTTGTTGGCCAAGAAAATTAAAAAATTTACCTAAAACACCCCTAGGAATTTTCGGCACTAACAAGAAAATTGGAAAATTTGTCAAATTTTAAGATCAAACTCTAACTTGATCATGAATCCAAAACATGTTCTCGATAAAACTCATGGTGTTCTTGAAGATCATGAACATCAAACTTAAATTTATCATGAAAAATTCGGTTTTGATCTAGAAAAACATGTAAATTTGAAAATTTTAAGTTTTTAAAGATCAAACATATGAAATCTACTTAAAAATTTCGGATTCTTCATGGTGTTCATGAACATCAAAAATTCGGTTTTTATGAACATCAAGAACATCAGTTTATCAAAATTTTAAGAACTCCTAACACAGGCTCTGATACCACTGTTGGATTACTGGGACGTGATACTATGGAATGCTAAACGTGTACTAGCAAGAAATCTAATCTACGCAGCGAAATTAGTACACATACCTTTTAGCTTTCCTGCCCAAGAACGATGTGGAGGGAGTTCTTGTTGGAAATATTGAGGGTAAATATACTAATTTAAAGAGTCCATGGACAAAAAATGCAATTAATCAAATCTCGGTTACTTACAAGTAATTCCTCCAATTAACATGCAAGATATAGGCAACACCGAAATTGTACGTATACTTCGACATGAAAACGAATACGTATTTTTATACTGAGGCCCGTGCTAATCACAGTCTCCTTAAGGCAATTTCGCCCCTCCCCACCCTCGGGTTATGCAAAGGGGTTATACAAGGGGCGATCACCTCCCAGGATTCAACAGTGTCATCGAATCGTGTTATGCATGCAACACGCTCGACCGAACCGAACCCAATACCTGAACTCAAACAAAGAACAGAAATGCCGACGACAACGGCTAAAAACAACTAGAAAGGTTGAACACGACATAAGTCGAAATCAACCTAAGAAGAACTCTGCATTCGTCAACACGAAGAACAGAGGATGAGAAAATATAATTGGATCCCAAAATTATGGGTTCCGAAAAATTGAATACTCAACCAAGAAGGAAGAGATTTCATTTCTCATGGTGCAAAAAATGAGAAGGGGGAGACTCCTTTAAAGAGGATAGGAGAAGAGAGGAGATGCTTGAAGTGGTCGATGTGGTACAAACAAATTTCCACATTCACTAAAACAAATTGGGCTGGGCTAGAGTAAAAACAATGGGCTTGAACAAAAATAATTTAACTAAGCCCAAAAAACTAGCCTTAGTAAAATTTAATATAAAGGAGCCCAAATTTTCTAACAATCCCCCACATGAATGGAAATTGGAAATCTAGACACGAAATTTGAGTTCAACGGTCAATACCTGCAAAGGATAGGTAGGGGTGACCCCTTTGAACCTATCCATTGTGAGATCATGCCTTCTCTACTGACAGGTCGGTAGACGCGATGTCCTTGAACCGACTGTCGTTGGTGTAGATGACGACATAACCCACACAGGTACATTCCTAGTATGGTTCAGTTCACGCCCTGTGATCCCTAGGCCCTGGATCACTCGCCTGGTTCTGCAAGCGTTTCTAAGAATTGTGCCCTCAACAATTCCTTTCGAAGCGGCCCCACTTCTCACTCGCATAGGTGATTCTATGTCTCAAGAGCATCATCACGACTCTGAGTTCTCCTTACGAATCATTAAAAGCTTTGCGTAAAAATGATTTCAATTAAGTAATTTCCAATTACTGTGCTCGGTTTAACCGATTATTGAAGATAAATACCGGCAAAAGCTTAACCTCATCTCCATCACTGTTTGCATCATGGGAATAGGCTCGGGGTTTGACCCCCCACAGTGACAACACTCACTCTTGTGATTAGGTTGTCCCATTGAACCAAGTTCTTGGGATCTCCAGTCATCATGGTTGGGTTTTCCTTCTCAAGAGCGTTTCCTCCACGGGCTTTAGCCTCATTCCCTTCGATGCTTGGCCAAATAACTCTCTGTTTAACCCTTTCGGGTAGCGGATCCGCTATTTATCTGCCGACTTTACTATATCGGGCACAATAAATATATTTGAGAGCAACTGTCTAATGGTAATATAACGTCTATGACGTATATGTTTGGACATTTCATTAGATAGGTTATACTATGTTATACAGATTGATTATCGCAACGTTGCATCAATGTTCTCAAATCATCACTGTCCTCAGACTATCATTTCCTGCAGGAATAATTTTTGTCAATCCAACAACTAAATTTAGGTTGATTCTTATGTGGACAACATGTTCGCAGAGTGTCCCATTTCCCAACCTTTAACAAAGGTTTTCAGGCCAAATGGGGGGTGCACCACTTATATACGCGTTAACCTTGTCTTTTAAACAAAATCTTCAACCTTTCATTGATTGGATTTTATTTGGATTAAACCAAAAAAAAACAAACTCATCAATCTTTGAACTAACATAGGTTTTGGCCAATTAGTAAAATCCTCGAGACAATGGCATAGCCATTCTGCATCTTCGGCACATTTTTCCAGTACAATAACTCAGACATGATTGTCGATCTGGCTATGACTGTTTGTTTTTTTTTTTTAGGATTTTCTACGACACTGTTGCACCTCGTAAGGTGAATACGTAACCCCTTATACTCAAGGTGGTAGTGTCTAATCGGATATCCATTTTGCATCACTATAACATTCTATCACATAAGGATATCTCTTTGTGTAGACCATGATTACGAATATGTCTCAGATACCAAAGTACCCTGATTACCCCGTTCTAATGGACAACACTAGGGTTACTCGTAAATCGACTCAATACACTTACAACGTGAGCGATATCTGGTCTAGTGCATGACATTAAGTACATGACACTTCCAATAATTTGAGCATACTCAATTTGGGTAAAACATACTCCCTTGTTCTTTGAAAAATACTTACTCGTATCTATTAGAGTAGTGACCTCGTTCTTGTCATCTTTGTTGAATTTATCCAAAATCTTGTCAATATATGAGTTTGACTTAGAATGAGACCTTCCGATGATCTACTGAGTTTTAATCCAAAGATCACATCGGCAAGATACACGTCTTTCATGTCAATACTCAAATTCAACATACGTCCAGCTGACCGGACTACATCATCGCTATTTCCAACGATTAGTATGTCATCAACGTAAAACATTTTTCATACTTATTTATTTTGAAACATTTCTCCAATTAAACGTTGTCAAATTTATAAAGCCATTGTCTAGGCATCTGTCTAAGACCATACATAGATTTGACAAGCTTACAAACTTTCTTTTCCTGCTCTCGCGCAGAGAAACCCTCAGGTTGTTCCATGTAGATTTCTTCCTCTAAATCTCCATGTATGAAAGTTGTTTTCACATCCATTTGATGTACTTCTAGAATTTGCAAGGCTGCAATCGCAAGCACCATCCTTATGAATGTGATTCTAGATACTGGAGAAAATGTATCAAAATAATCCAGTCATTTCTTTTGTCTATAGTCTTTTATGACAAGTCGGGCTTTGTAATTATCAATTGATCCATCTTCGTTCATTTTACGTTTGAATATCCACTTGTAGCCTAACGGTTTGTCTCCGGGCGGAAGATCCACCAGCTCTCAAGTGTTGTTCTGCAAGATGGATTCAATATTACTGTTGATTGCCTATTTTCAAAGAGGTCTCTCAGAAGAGTTTACGGATTCGTGGTAAGTCTAAGGTTCGACTTCAAGCATATAGGTCAGAAAAACTGGACCATAGGATTTTTCAATCCTTGCCCTTTTACTCATCACGGGCTTGACCTCGGTTTCAACCTCGGTCTCGACCTTAACATGCCCTCCATGTTCTCGGTATTGACTATTTTTCCTATATAGTCTCATATGCTTGCCTCTCCTCTAGACTTAGCCAAAAATACATTTTCCAAAGAAAAATGCATTTCTTGATTACATTAACGTATCTTTGTGTTTATTCGACACTTTCGATTCAAACAGAAGAAATCGATACGCGTTACTGTTCTGAGCATATCTTATGCAATCAACAGTTTAGCGCATGTATGCGCCTTTTCCGTAGAGGTATCATAACTTTTAGCAAGACACCCCCCACATTTGAAGGCACAACTCAAACAGAGTTTATCTTCCTTCTTATGGGGTACCTTATTCAAAAGGTAATTGCTAACAAACATGGTCTCAACCACATTATTTTATTTCTTCCAGGAAAATTTTAACGTGTTAACACACGAGTTTGGTATGAAGTTATTACAAACTCTCAACCACATTATTTTATTTCTTCCAGGAAAATTTTAACGTGTTAACACACGAGTTTGGTATGAAGTTATTACAAACTCTCAACCACATCATCATTGATCATCAGATCACCATCGTATCAATGTAGGTCATCAGACCGTCAAAACATCAACATTTTCCTTAAAACAATATGAGATCAAATTTGTTCATTAGACCGCCACGTTTCTAAAATTGGTATAACCCTCCGACCAATAAACGACATCGGCCCGTTGCACCGCAAGTGCCAAAACTACATTTTCATATTTTTATCTAATGCATGCCTAATGACAATCCATTCACCTACTAAGCCAAAACCTTGACCGTCGACAACGTTATTAATACTAATTAGTCCAAAATAAACATTAAAACGTTGCCCGATTGGATCGAACCCGCAACCCAACTCCATCGGGGTTTATGCGGTGTGCAATGACTTCACCGATTAAATCGTGTTTAAGTCAACATTCTCCAAACAGAGAATAATTGTTTCCGCATTTCTCATTGCGAAAACAATTAATAATTTAGTTGAAACTCAAGTTTTTATTTGTAAACCATGAATTTGTTATTGTTTCATATTTTCCTTCATCAAGTATACATAGCAATATTTCGTACTATCATCTACTAACGTAATGAAGTACTTATTTTTCGCATCGCGTTTGGACAATTATTAAGTCGCAAACATCGCTATGTATTTAGAACAATAAGTTCGGTAATCCTATCGACCGAATAAGTTTCGTTTCAACGCAAACTTCACATTTAAGTTCTTGCTCTATTTTGATTTAGGAATATGAACCATGTTAGATAACCTCCGCAAGGTATCGTAATTAACAGGTCCTAAATTATTGTGCCACAAATTCAGCACAATAAGGAACATTCTTATCTCATGTTCACTATAGGCACTACGGCCAATGCAAAAATATTTTTATTCATGTTTACTTCAGGCACTACGGCCATTACACTTAAAGTAATTCAACTTCATCCAATCAAATTTTACGTCTATCTGTATTTAACGTACAGTTCTTTTGACGATTTCGAGTGCTCCCAATAGGGACGCTTCCTCCTCATTTTTTTTCCAGAATTGTCAAAAAGAATTCCATCTTTTGACTTCAACTTTTTGAAGTAATTCTCGGCGACTTTCCCTGCATTATAGACGGCGGCCTAAACGAGTGTCCAACCTCGGTAATCAAGGCGTCGGTATATGGGATAGCATCACTCGCTAGAATAATAACATTTATAGACCACATCGTGAAGATGGTGATCTTTCCCAATTTTAGAGTTGTCCGCCAAGTGTTAGCTACATTCTCATTGAGTAGCGTTCAAACATTGGACCTATGACCAACTCCGGTTCGTACCCGACCCCACAATAGTAATCCGGAACATCAAATTCAGATTACTAAAATTCAAATAACGATTTGAATTTCTGATTTCAGTAATTAAGTTTAATCACTTCAATTACAAAAATCATATTTTTTTTCTTCTGTTGGATAGAAAATAAACCTGGACACGGTTACTTTCGGTTTTGACAAAACCAAACCCTCACGGAGCTAACCTTCTGAGTAAACACTCATGTACACATATCGCGGCGTACATACGTGCCAAGGTTAAGGTGTGTGCAATCGATTCGTTGATTCACACGTACATTTATATCAAATGTAACAGTTAGTGTTTTAGACAAGGAAATAAAATTTCCATAACAATTGTCATACACTCAAAATCGGCTTTAACCGACTTATTAATCCAATTTTTAACAATGGATTCAACGACCCCAAAAGCCTCAACGGCTAAAGTGGGTCAAGTCACCAAAGCCTCCTTAGCAAACATATCAATTTCGGATGCCTTAATAGGTTTAACAACCTTGACCATCTCGATTTTTCATAGTAGTCTCAACGACTTAGCGACCTCAACGGTCCTAATAGCCTCAACGGCTTTTGACGACTTTACCAGTCTCGACGACCTAAATGGCCTTAGCGATTTTATCAGTCGCATGTGCTCTCGAGCATGTTCACATTTTCAACATCATTGTTCGACAATATTTGTGAACTTTTAGAGAATATTATAATTTTCTCCAAAAATTGAATCTCAAAATTAAGCATCCTCTCATAAAACCAACAAATGAAATTGCCTTAAGATTGTTGGAAATATTGAGGGTAAATATACTAATTTATAAAGTCCATGGACCAAAAATGCAATTAATCAAATCTCGGTTACTTACAAGTAATTCCTCCAATTAACATGCAAGATATAGGCAACACCGAAATTGTACGTATACTTCGACACGAAAACGAATACGTATTTTTATACTGAGGCCCGTGCTAATCACAGTCTCCTTAAGGCAATTTCGCCCCTCCCCACCCTCGGGTTATGCAAAGGGGTTATACAAGGGGCAATCACCTCCCAGGATTCAACAGTGTCATCGAATCGTGTTATGCATGCAACACGCTCGACCGAACCGAACCCAATACCTGAACTCAAACAAAGAACAGAAATGCCGACGACAACGGCTAAAAACAACTAGAAAGGTTGAACACGACATAAGTCGAAATCAACCTAAGAAGAACTCTGCATTCGTCAACACGAAGAACAGAGGATGAGAAAATATAATTGGATCCCAAGATTATGGGTTCCGAAAAATTGAATACTCAACCAAGAAGGAAGAGATTTCATTTCTCATGGTGCAAAAAATGAGAAGGGGGAGACTCCTTTAAATAGGATAGGAGAAGAGAGGAGATGCTTGAAGTGGTCGATGTGGTACAAACAAATTTCCACATTCACTAAAACAAATTGGGCTGGGCTAGAGTAAAAACAATGGGCTTGAACAAAAATAATTTGACTAAGCCCAAAAAACTAGCCTTAGTAAAATTTAATATAAAGGAGCCCAAATTTTCTAACAGTTCTGATCCTCCGGTCGGAACCACGTGCAAGTTCTTCGTTAGAAGAAGTCCCACGCGATGTAGCTCCACAGCAAGACCTCTTATCGATTCATCAACGGAGATGGAACCTCAGACCAGGTGTGATGGTGCCGAAATTTAACTAAGGGAAACAAGTGTTCTCAATGTAGATCCTTATTATTATGAATGAGTGAATAAACCCTTAGCAGACACCTCTATATATAGTATTGGTGGAGTTGCCAAAAGGCAACTTCAACCAATGTGGTATAGGGTGGCCGGCCGAATTTCATGTATAAGGGAGAGGCCCAATTTTGGGCCTCCCTTGTCAATTACTAATTGGATTTGGCCCAAATAGCCCAGATTGACAATTACCTAATTAACTTATGTAATTCCCTTAATTAACGGGCTCCTATTACGGCGCCACGTTGTCAGACCTAAATCTAACTTAAGGCGAATTACGTTTTTGAAAACGTAGATTTTTGAAAGAGTCGCCACTAGTTAATTATTAGGTTAACTAGAATCCTAAATTACCTAAGCGAATAATGAATTAAACACATAGGCGTAAAATCGGTCTACGATTAGAAATTCGAGTTCGGGGGTTCTATTACGAAAAAATATAAATTTTTAACTACGCTCTTTCGGTACTCAGTTCACTTAATGCCAATTTAATTTTTAAATACATGATATATCAGGCTAATTTAACGACGTCATGATTTAATTAAATTTATGATATGCAAAAAATATTATCAATCAGTAACCTAAATCTAAAAATTAATTATAATCTACAAGTCCTAATTAAGACAAAATCTAAAGCCCAAAATTATCTAACATGTTTAAATACATACACAACTTAATACATATTCAATCATACATACAACTTGAATAATTAACACTCTACCTAATCAAATTTTATCTAATTACATTTAAACATCTAATTAAATATAATACAATAATAATAATAATAATAATATAATAACAGAATAATAATAATAATTAAAAATAAATTGGAAACTCTCGCCTGGAAGAAGATGTAGGGGGACCGGAGTAGGGACGGACGACGGGCGGTACGGGCGACGGAGCCTTGGCAGCGGCAGGGCGGAGTCCGGGATCACGTGGTGGCTTCGTCGCGGGATGGGTAGGTCGGGAATGGTGGTCCGGCGAGTCTGTCCTGGGAGAGTAGAGAGAGAGAGAGAGAAGACGGTGAGGACGAGGGCCGGTGGTGGCCGGTGGCGTCGGGGCCTGGTTAGGCTGCAGCGGATCGGAAGGCGGTGGTCCGGCGCGGCCCTGGCTGGAGAAGAGAGGGAAAGAGAGGGAGAGAGAGAGGAGAGAGAAGGGCGGCCGGCCGGAAGTTTCTGGTTCATGACTAGCGTGGTTGCGAAGACGGCTCGGCATCAGGCCAAGCAGGGCGGGGTTACGGCGGGGATGATGGACGGAGGGTGGCTCAAGGCGGAAATCGTCGGACGACGGTGGGAGTTTGGTCGGGCGAAGCTTGGGATGGGCCGCCAGAAAATAACAGAGAGAGAGAGAGAGAGAGAGAGAGAGAGGTGGACGCCGGTGAAGTCGGGGCCGGAGCTGGCGGACGCGGTGGCGGGGCCACCGGCGTGGCCGTCGCCGATGTGGCCGGAGGGGCTGGGCTGACCGGCGGAGGCGTCCGGTCGCTGGTGACCAGAGCTACAGCGGGGAGACACACAGAATTATAAAAAAAAAAAAAATAAATAAATAAAATTAATATTGGGATATTATATGTATGGGGACTAATATCTAATTATGCTAAGTTATCTTAGTTCTAGTATTTACATTCTAGTCCCTAATGTTTACTAGGGTGTTTATATTAGCCCATGAGGTCTCCTATATAAAGGAGCCTCCACTATTGTAATGGTAAAGCAAACCTTATCATTATGTTTAGTAGATTGAAAGCTTTGCTCCTATCATTCTCTCCAACCCATCTACAATTATAAACGTTAATATGGTATCAGAGCTATTTTCGATCTTGGTGTTTTAATTTCAATTTCGTTTTTCAGAAATTCCCCAGAATTTTTTTCTTGCCGTGAGTGACTTCCTAAGCCCCGAAAAATACCCATTTGATTTACACCTCTTCTTCCAAAATTGACATCACCAATCGACCCAGCAACCTCCGGCGAACATTCTGCAACTTTCGTCGCTGTCAGCAGCCACCGCACGCGCCCTCACGCGCCGCCGCGTGAGCTGCGCCCCGCCGGCGCGTGCAGGCCACGCGCCACCTTACCGATGTCCAATCGCCGCGAGTTTTAGTTTTTCGGAATCGTCTCGAGCTCCCGATTCCATTGATATATTATACGTCAAATTCCGAGGTGATTTGGTTGTTCGAATCTTACTGTTAAAATTCAGCTGAATTGATGCAATTCTGATGTTACTGTTCCATTGATTTACTGTTCATACTGGTTTGAACTTGCTGAAATCTGCTGTCCCGGGTTAAGTATTATGGCTGGAATCGTATTTTGCTGCGGTTTAGATACTGTTTTTGCTGGATTTGCTGCTGTAAATGCTGAAATTCTGCTGAAATTGCTGGAAATCGGCTGGAAATTGCTGGAAAATGCAGAAATGTGCAGAAAATTGCTGTTTTTAGCTGAAATTGCTGAAATTTTATGTGCCGTGATGGATATGCTGTGGTTTTGATGATATTATGATGGACTTTTTTTATTGGAAAGATGTTGGAGCATTGTGTTGTTCTTTTGATTGGGTTGTTGAAGATTGAAGCATTAGAGCTTCGTCTTTTGTTTGTTGGATTTTGATGGACCTCATATTGTTGAGGATTGGAGTTCAAGGACCATAGGTGGCAACTGTCATCACTACACGTGAATTTTCACCACCTCTGAGAGCATGTGTTATTGCTACAAGTGGGTGTTCACCTCTGAGAGCTTGATGAAGACCCTGATTGTTGCTACACGTGAATTTTCACCACCTCTGAGAGCATGTGTTATTGCTACAAGTGGGTGTTCACCTCTGAGAGCACAGTGGCCTTGAAGTTTGAAGATTGGAGTATGTGGCTTCATTGTTTGTTGATGATTGGAGTTTGGAAGCTCCGTTTTTGAAGATTGATTTTTGGGATTCAATTGTTGAAGATTGGTGATGCGTTTCGGATTGAAGAAGGAAAAGATGGAGGAATATTGGGATATTATATATATGGGGACTAATATCTAATTATGCTAAGTTATCTTAGTTCTAGTATTTATATTCTAGTCCCTAATGTTTACTAGGGTTTTTATATTAGCCCATGAGGTCTCCTATATAAAGGAGCCTCCACTATTGTAATGGTAAAGCAAACCTTATCATTATGTTTAGTATATTGAAAGCTTTGCTCCTATCATTCTCTCCAACCCATCTACAATTATAAACGTTAATTAAAAAAATTCTGAGCACTAGAGGACGAAAATCGCACGGATCCCGATGAATAGTGTATTATTGCTTTTTGTGGTGTTTTTTTGTCCCCTTTTACAATGTAAACCTAGACCCCTATTTATACTAAAAATCTAGTCTAGATTACAGATAAAATTCAAATAAAAAATGCTAACAGATAATTATTCTAGAGAATATTCCTAAGGATATTTATCTTTACAGATAATTATTATTTTTTTAATAAAAAATAATATCTGGAGATAAATATCTTACAGATAATCTTCTAAAATAAAAAAAAAAATCTAATTATTATATACATATTTTTTAAAATTCTGAAAATATTAAATAAATTCGAAATAATTTAAAATATATTTTATAATAATTTCCCTACTGTGCCCTTGAGCATTTTTGGATACTTTGTGGCTTGACGCGTCCGGAATTTGACGTATCATGTGTAACGTCGTTACGTCCGGGTCAAAATCGAGTGTTTACAGTTTGCCCCTCTTTGGACGGACTCCTATAGAACGTTTTCGAAGGGGTTTGTCCAAAGACGAAGAAACACTGATTTTGACCAGAAAGTATATTCTCTTCCAATTCTTCAAAGTCTTCAAGGTGGCTCATATGCTTATTCTGGTGCGGAAACGATAAAACCTCTGTCGGCGGGACGCCTGTTGGCGATGCTTTCATTAGCGATGCAGAAAGTAAAGCCTCCAGTGGCGGTGCGGAAAAGTAAAGCCTCGGTCGGCGGTGCCCCTGTTGGCGGTGCCTCCGTTGGCGGTGCAGAAAAGAAAAAACTTGATCGACGATGCCTCCAGTGGCGTGCGACAAGGAAAAGCCTCCAGTGGCGTGCGGAAAGTAAAGCCTCCAGTGGCGTGCAAAAAAGTAAAGCCTCCAGTGGCGTGCAGTAAAGTAGAGCCTCCAGTGGCGTGCGGAAAAGTAAAGCCTCCAGTGGCGTGCGGGAAAGTAAAGCCTCCAGTGGCGTGCGGGAAAGTAAAGCCTCCAGTGGCGTGCGGGAAAGTAAAGCCTCCAGTGGCGTGCGGAAAAGTAAAGCCTCCAGTGGCGTGCGGAAAAGTAAAGCCTCCAGTGGCGTGCAGAAAAGTAAAGCCTCAAGTGGCGTGCGGGAAAGTAAAGCCTCCAGTGGCGTGCAGAAAAGTAAAGCCTCTGGTGGCGTGCGGGAAAGTAAAGCCTCCAGTGGCGTGCAGAAAAGTAAAGCCTCGGTTGGCGGTGCCCCTGTTGGCGGTGCCTCCGTTGGCGATGCAGAAAGTAAAGCCTCCAATGGTGATGCAGAAAGTAAGGCCTCCAGTGGCGAGTATTTTGAAAAGGGCCCCTAGTGGCGTCCGTTGGAGAAGAGCCTCTAGTGGCGTCCGTCGGAGAAGAGCCTCTAGTGGCATATGTCGGAGAAATGCCTCTAGTGGCGTCCGTTGGATAAGGGCCTCGAGTGGCTTGACGACTTGAATGCATGTCCCTAATTTTTGCCTAAACTGCGCATGACGCGACAACTTAGCGGGACCCTTTTTTTATTTTTTTTAATCTCTCATATTCTCTCCTTTTGCCACGGTCAGAATTTTAGACCGTGCCCCTCGGTTTTCCTGATTTTTGCATGGATTGCCCCTTCGGGTTTTCATTCCATCGGGATTTTATTTTCTCTCCTTTTGCCATGATTTCAGTTTCTGAATTTGCTATCATGCCCCTCATTTCTTAATTTTGCTTAGCTGCCCTTTCGGGTTTTCAACCTAACGGAAGCGCTCTTTTTTGGTAGCCGATTAAACGGTGGCTGTGACCCGTACTTTATTTCCCGTCTCGATGCGAGAGTATTTGTAGCCATTTGGAGGGTGGCTGTGGCACTTTCTTCACCGTCTTCAATGCGAGAGATCTTTTGATTTGTAGTCATTTGGAGGGTGAATGTGGCCCTTTATTTTGTAGTCGTTTTAGGGACGACTGTGACCTTTTTTATTTTTCCGCCCTTACAAGATCCGCGGGGTCACTCTTTTATCTGTAGCCGTTTGGAGGGTGGCTGTGGCCCTTTATTTTGTAGTCGTTTTAGGGACGACCGTGGCCTTTTTTATTTTCCCGCCATCACAGGATTCGCGGGGTCACTCTTTTATCTTTAACCGTTTGGAGGGTGGCTGTGGCCCTTTCACTTATTCTCCGCTTTTGATGTTGCGGGAGCGCTCTTTATCTGTAACCATTTGAAAGGTGGTTGTGGCCCTTTATTTTGTAGTCATTTTAGGGACGACTGTGGCCCTTTTTTATTTTCCCGCCCTTACAAGATTCGCGAGGTCACTCTTTTATATGTACCCGTTTGGAGGGTGGCTGTGGCCCTTTATTTTGTAGTCGTTTTAGGGACGACTGTGGCCCTTTTTATTTTTCCACCCTCACAAGATTCGCGGGGTCACTCTTTTATCTGTAGCCGTTTGGAGGGTGGCTGTGGCCCTTTCACTTATTCTCCACTTTTGATGTTGCGGGAGCGCTCCTTATCTGTAACCATTTGAAGGGCAGTTGTGGCCCTTTCAAATATTCTCCCGCCCTCTCATGGTTCGCGGGGATCGCTCTTTATATGTAGTCATTTGAAGGGTGACGGTGGCCCTTTTCATCCCGCTTTTGATGTTACAGGAGCTCTTTGTAGCCGTTTTAAGGATGGCTGTGGCCCTTTATTTTGTTTTAGAGACGACTGTGGCCCTTTTTTAATTTTCCCGCCCTTACAAGATTCGCGGGGTCACTCTTTTATCTGTAGCCGTTTGGAGGGTGGCTGTGGCCCTTTTTATTCGTAGTTGATTTAGGGACAACTGTGGCCCTTTTATTTCTTCACTGCTTTCACAATATTAGCACAAACACTCTCTTCATTTTCCTGTAGCCGATTAAAGGGCGGCTGTGACCCTAAAGAACTGTTTTTTTTCTCCGTCATCTCAGTCGGTACACGTACAACTGAACTGAACATACCCATCGATTGCGTAGCTAGATCAAAAGATTTAGTAATTCTTATTTGTTAGTACTCCATTTAAAATGATTATTTGCGTAATAATTAAAACATGTTCAAACCGATTAAGTTAAATTTGAGAATGAAACGATTTAAACCACGGAATAAAACTGGGTTTATGCGTCGTACGCGCGTGTACCTCGAAAGACGGAACAAATCGTTTTAAAGTAAAAATTTAATAATGAAGTGTTTTCAAATATGAATGCTAATTTTCATTTATGATTCCTTAGAAATAATTCATTGATGACTACTATAGTTAGAAGTATGCTTTAATGCTACTACGATCTAGTAAGACATCAACTATGGCATTAAAGCGAGAGCTTAAATGCATAGTCCATGAGGTGGATAAGTCTCTGGATGAGTTAACAAACGAAAGGGAGTGGATAAGCGGATAAGCGATTACCTCATTCTCGTTGTCATCACTCATTTTGCTTTGGTAATCAAGCTTTTTGTTTAGTTCTACTTCTTTGGGTGTGTGCAGGCATCTTCTCTCGTAACGGCAAGGTATGTAGGATGCTTTTAGAGTAAAACGACTTTCTTTTCTTTTTGTCTATCCTAGGTTTCCTCGTTCCCTTCGACTGCCTCATGCGTTATTTTGTCTCTTTGATATTTACGAGTTTTGCTTAAGTTTGGTAGGGTATTCTTCCCGGGTGTATGCCCCCTGCGCTTACCTGTCCTCTCGTTGTTTAAGGAAAATGAGTTAGTTATTTCCTTTGTCTTTTTGTCATGCTCGTATATATGACGCCATTTTCATCATTTTTGAGCTATGGTGTATTCTTGCATCCGGTAAATCTCCTATGTTCTTGATGGGGAAAGGACTACTGCGAATAGGGGTGTCTGTTTCCGGGACCAGACCCTCGATTGACAAAGCATCTCCTGCCGCCGGTGTTGACACTTTAACCCCTTCCCGTGTAAGAAATCCGCTCACGGGCATGCGTGGGGTTAATGCTAGTGTTTCCATGTCGTCCCCTCTCCCTATTGATGCCCCCGAATCGAGGGTGCGAGTGCCGGTCGTCCCATATTGCTCGTCTGGTACATTCTAGAGTATGTGTTTCCCATTTGTATGTAACTTGGTTGACTTAAGTTTATTTTTTGTAGGTAGAATGCGACTTCCGTTGCTAAGTCGGAGGGACTTGATTCGTCCTTCTTGTAACGGCGTTATTGGTTCTGAGTGGGCTCCTTTCTCTGAGCATGAGTTTCATTTTGATAATCAGTCATCTTTGCTAACTCCTGAGGTTGGAGTTCGGGTATTGCAAGCTGCAGTTCCTCCTAGCGACCGTGTGACTTCCGTCAATGGGCCAGAGGCGGTTTTCTATTTAGTGCATGAAGCACTGTCTCGTTATGCTCTCGTAGTCCTCTTCTAACCTTGTTTCCTTTTTTATATCCTGTTTTTTCTTGTTTTGTTATTCTTAATTGTAGTTTTCGTACTAGAGCCTTGCTGATATTGCTAGCTTGTCATCGCTTGTTGTCGATCTTGCGGAGGAGAAGAAGGCACATGAAGATGCTTGTGTTTCTCTTAGTGTTGAACTCGTTAGTTGTTTGGAGCATGGTCGTATCTCGGACTTGGAGTGTCATGATCTACAGGATCGCATCGTTCTTCTAAAAGCTAAGGTTGTCACCCTGCAACGAAAGGCTGCGCGTGATAGTGTGTTGCGGGCTGCTGAGTTGCCTTCTCTTGAGGAAATGTTTCGTATGGAGGAAGAAGAGCATGCTATACTTGAATATAAGAGTTCACATCCTACCAAGCTGTTTTTACCGATCGTTGCTCTGTGGCTAAACGTCTTTTCCTAAAGATGATCCTTGAGCGAGTCTTTGCGGTTACTCCTGATTTTCTGTTTTCCCAGTTTGGTGATGTTTCCGACTTCGCCGTTAGGTATGTTTCTAAGTTGAAGAAATAGTGTATCTCCATTTTTGATGGTATATGCGGGTATGTTGGCATTACTTTGGTGGAGTTATTTCCCTATCTCTTTTGTAGAAGGACCATGTATTTATCTTTAAGGATGCTATTGATTGCGGTTGTATCGCCTTTTCATGATATTGGGTACTTGGTGTTTCTAGTTTCCCTGTGTCAGATTTTTCGGGGTGTTAGACTATCCGATTGTTGGACCTCAAACGACGGGGTGTCTCATTTTCCCCTCATTATCTTTTCCAGATGTCCTTTCGTTTTTCTTTCTCTTGTTGGATTGAGTATGTTTTGATGATCTCATACTTAAGCTTCTACGACTTGCTTTTATCTTGGCCGTTGTGGTTTTTTCGCCTGCGCATCAAGACCGCGAGGACTCTTCAGTGGCATCAGGTTGAATTCCTGATATCTCTATCACTGTACATATTTCTTTGTTTTTCCTCCCCTTGTTGGGTTGAGTGATTCTCCCCGTGTTGGGTTGAGTTTATTTTGAAAACCTCATACTTAGGATTTTTATGGCTTTGCTACTTGACTTGTTTGTGTTGGTTCTCTTTACGATGTCTGCCTTAACTTATGGTGTGGATGGTAGGACGACTTGCTACTTGGTTATGATAGCTGCTTGTGGTTGTTTATGTGGTTCCTTCCTTGCAGGCTCTTTCCTTGTGCGTGCATTTACTTACTTGATGTCTTTTTAGCACTCCCGTGTATCATGATACCTGTAATGTCATCATGAACAAAACTTGCATGTTTCTCGTATCATATATCCTTGCTTTATAAAAAGAAGGGCTTTTCAAGATACGTTCTTGGGGAAGTTGTAAAAAAAATTCGCGAGACTGGTTCTCGGAGGGCACATAGTGTGTTCGCGAGATTGGCTCTCGGAGGGCACAGAATGTGTTCACGAGACAGGCTCTCGGAAGGCACAAAATTTTTTCACGAGACAGGCTCTCAGAGGGCACAGAATTTTTCACGAGACAGGCTCTCGGAGGGCACAAATTATTTTCACGAAACAGACTCTCGGAGGGCATAGAATTTTTTCACGAGACAGGCTCTCGGAGGGCACGGAGTTTTTTCACGAGACAGGATCTCGGAGGGCACAAATTATTTTCACGAGAGAGACTCTCAGAGGGCATAGAGTTTTTTCACTAGACAGGCTCTCGGAGGGCACAAATTATTTTCAGGAGACAGACTCTCGGAGGGCACATATTATTTTCACGAGACTGGCTCTCGGAGGGCACAAATTATTTTGACGAGAAAAGCTCTCGGAGGGCACAGAATGTGTTCGCGAGACAGGCTCTCGGAGGGCGCATAATATTTTCACGAGACAGGCTCTCGGAGGGCACATAATTTTTTCACGAGACAGGCTCTCGGAGGGCACAAATTATTTTCACGAAACAGACTCTCGGAGGGCATAGAATTTTTTCACGAGACAGGCTCTCGGAGGGCACGGAGTTTTTTCACGAGACAGGATCTCGGAGGGCACAAATTATTTTCACGAGACAGACTCTCAGAGGGCATAGAGTTTTTTCACTAGACAGGCTCTCGGAGGGCACAAATTATTTTCAGGAGACAGACTCTCGGAGGGCACATATTATTTTCACGAGACTGGCTCTCGGAGGGCACAAATTATTTTGACGAGAAAAGCTCTCGGAGGGCACAGAATGTGTTCGCGAGACAGGCTCTCGGAGGGCGCATAATATTTTCACGAGACAGGCTCTCGGAGGGCACATAATTTTTTCACGAGACAGGCTCTCGGAAGGCACAGATTATTTTCACGAGATAGGCTCTCGGAGGGCACAGAAAGTGACATGCACTTGGTTGTCATGTCTAAGTAAGGAGTCTGTGGCGATAGCGCTATCTCATACTTAGAAAATATTTTGATGAACATCTACTTCATTGAAAATATTCATGCATTATACACAAGGTGGATGTTGTAGGTAGTCCAGGACGTCCTTTAGGGAAAACCATAAGTAGTAAAAGAGTTGGAGAAACTTCATGAGCTTTCTGCCTCAAGAATTGTTATGAAAGACTAGAAATATGGACATGCATTAAACGAAAGATAAAACAAAGGATATGGTTGTTTCACTGGTGTTGTTCCCTTAGACATAGAATTTCTTCAAAATGCCCCCCACTGAAAGTGTTTGTAGAAGTATTTCTATCTCCATCCTCCAAGCGGTATGCATTCGTGTATTGCACTAACGCTATTTTGTATGGTCCCTCCCATTTTGGAGATAGCTTTTTCACTTGATCTAAGTGTGAGAACTCATTTTTCTTCTGTACTAATTCTCCTACATGGAATTTCCTTTCCCTGACTTGTCGATTGTAGTACCTTGTGGATACAAGTCGCATTCGTGCCTGTGCCTCTTCTGAGTTCCATCTCTTGTCGTCTACTAAATCTAAATCTAAGAGCCTTTCCTTTTTTTTTTCATGCTCTTCGAAATAGGTGGTTCTTAGTGATGACACGGCCATTTCTGCTGGTGCGACTGCCTCGGTCCCATATACTAAACCGAATGGTGTTTCTCCTGTGGCTATTTTTGGTGTTGTTCGTACTGCCCATAAGACATTTTCTAAATCATCTACACAACTTCCCTTGGTAGCATGAATTCTTTTTTTTTCAGGCCATCAAGTATTATCTTGTTTGCTGATTCCACCTGCCCATTTTTTTGGGGGTTTTTACTAATGCAAAACGTTGCTCTATGTTCAACCTCTCACAGTACCATTGCAGCCTCTTGCTCTTGAATTGTGGTCTGTTGTCACTTATCAATACCTTTGGCACTCCGTACCTTGAGACGATATGTGATTGGATGAAACTGATGATTTGTTCTTTTGTTGTCTTTCCGATCGGTTTTGCTTCTATCCACTTGGAGAAGTAATTTATCGCCACTAATATGCAAGTTTTTTGCCCTTTTTTCTTGGTAGTGTGCCTATCAAGTCATTCCCCATTGTGCGAATGACCATGCTCCTGATATTGAGCTTAGCTTGGTTGCTGGGGCTGTTATGTTTCTAGAGTATCTTTGGCAATGTTCACATTTTTGCACCATGTATGTTGCCTCCTTGTTCATTGTTGGCCAATAGTATCCTAGATTGTAGAACTTTCGAATTATTGATCTTGCCCCCTCGTGACACCCGGCGTCGCCTTCATGAAGCTCCGCTAATATTCTTTCTGTTTCTGGGTATGTTATGCATTTGAGGAATGACGTAGAGTAT
Source organism: Clarkia xantiana subsp. parviflora (assembly GCA_036873135.1). NCBI lineage: Eukaryota > Viridiplantae > Streptophyta > Magnoliopsida > Myrtales > Onagraceae > Clarkia > Clarkia xantiana. The sequence goes on from JAPTYO010000001.1 coordinate 20,680,375, forward strand.
CCCTTCTTGTAGAGCTCATTGTCCATCATTGCATAGTTTCTTGCCATCCTTTCAATCTTTATTGCCACCACCTTGTCTTCTGGAAACTTTCCCTCAGTAATGTACTGCTGCTTTGGGGTCATCCAGGCCTCCCCTTCATCTATTGTTAGGACTTCCATTTTCTCTATCACTATCTTGTTCTTTGTTCCACGAAATGCACTTCTTTGCCTGCTTCTGATCCCAAGGCAAGCTTGCTTAAGGCATCTGCCTCGTGGTTTCGTTCTCTTGGGGCTGATTCAATGTCGAAGCTTTGGAAGCTTGTTATCAAGTCTTTTGCTTGTTGTAGATATTTTTGCATATTCTTGGACTTTGCAATGTAATTCCCCTTTACTTGGTTGACTACCAGCTGAGAGTCACACTTAACCCTTAGGTGTTTCACCCCTACTCCTTTAGCTATTCTCAAGCTTGTTATCAACGCCTCATACTCTGCCTCGTTATTGGTTGCTTTGAAGGTAAGTTCCATGGCGTAACGCATTGGCGTGCCCTTATCTGGTGGGTACAATAGAAGGCATGCGCCTGATCCTCCCGCATTAGATGATCCGTCAGTGTGCATCTCCCATATGTCCTCTGGTTGTGTCTTCTGATTAGTTCTTGTTACAGTTGTGCTTGTTGTTTCCCCTAAATCCCCGCCGGGGCTGATTCCGGTGAATTTTGCAATAAAATCTACTAGGGCTTGCCCTTTGGTGGCTGTTCTTGGGGCGAAATGAATGCGAAATTCACTTAACTCAATTGCCCATTTGGTCAGTCTCCCTAACGTGTCCGATTTTTGCAGGAGGTGTTTTAGAGGTTGGTTTGTGAGCACTGTTATTTCATGCGCATGAAAATACGGTCTCAACTTCCTTGCTGATATGACCAATGCGTAGAGGTACTTTTCGATTGTCAAGTAATTGATCTCGTATTTTGCCAACGTTTTGCTTACGAAGTACACTGGCAGTTGTGCATTGTCTTCCTCTTTCACTAGTACTGAACTTACAGCGACGTTGCTTACGAAGATGTAAAGGAAGAGGGGTTCTCCTGGGGTCGGCTTTGCTAGAGGAGGTGGTGTCTTTAGGTTTTGTTTGAGTTGTTGGAAGGCTTCATCACACCTTGACGTCCATTCACACTTCTTATTTGCCCGTAGCACCTCAAAGAAAGGTAGTGCTTTGTCTCCAACTTTGGGCAGGAATCTGTTAAGAGCTACCAACCTTCCGTTTAGCCGTTGTACTTCCTTGTGCTTCGTGGGGGAGTGCATCTCCTCAATTGCTTGCAATTTTTCAGGATTCACTTCTATTCCTCGTTGACTTACCATGAAACCCAAGAATTTCCCTGACTGTACTCCAAATGCACATTTTTTTCGGGTTCAAGCGAACTTGATGCTGACACATCCTTTGGAAGGTCATACGAAGGTTCTCGACGTGGTCACTTTTCTTCTTAGACTTGACAATCATCTCGTCTACATATGCTTCCATTGTCTTGCCTATCATGTCCCCGAAGATCTTGTTGACCATACGCTGATACGTTGCTCCTACGTTTATGAGTCCGAATGGCATCACAGTATAGTGGTATATTTCACTATCGGCATAGAATGCCGTGTGGGAGGCATCTTCGGCGGACATTTTGATTTGGTTGTACCCTGAGTATGCATCCATGAAGCTCATCAATTCATGGCCTGACGTTGCATCCACTAGTTGATCTATCCTTGGAAGTAGGTACGAATCTTTAGGGCATGTCTTGTTGAGGTCGCGATAGTCGATGCACATTCTCCAACTTCCACCTGCCTTTTTTACTAGTAGTGGGTTTGAAACCCATGTTTGAAAGCTGATTTCCTTGATGAAATTTGCTTTTAATGGCTGTCCATCTCTTCTAGGATGGCTATCTTTTTGCTACCCCCCATTGGCCTTGTCTTCTGTGTTATTGGGCGCGTTGCTGGGTCTATGTTGGGCTTGTCTGATATTACATCCTCAGATATCCCAGGCATGTCACTTGGTGACCATGCGAACAGATCCTGGTACTCCCTTAGTAATGTTGCTACACACGATTCTTCTTCTTCAGTCAAGGCTGTCCCGATTTTCACTTTTCTGTCGGGTTCCTCTATTAATATTTCTTTTAGCTCCTTCATAGGTGCAGGTCTTTCGTGATCCTCTCTTGGATCCTCATCTATTGACAGTACCTCCTTATCAGTTTTCTGTTTCTTGATGAGTGCAATTCTTGCACACTTCCTTGCCACCTTCTGATTTCCTTTAACTTCCCCAATTCCTTCACTTGTGGGAAATTTCATTTTCTGATGTGGTGTTGATGGCACCATGCCCCACTTGTTAATTGTAGTGGTGCGTAGAACTCCATTGTATTCATCCATTCCCTCAACAATAAGGAAATGAACGTCGATCTTCAATTTCTTCTGGCATGTGCCTAGTGTCACAGGTAGTGTGATTACCCCCAATGGGTAGCTTGGCTCTCCTGAGAATCCTTTGAGAGGAAAGTGCACTTGTTTTATGTTACTTGGTCTCACACCTAGTGTGTCAATCACTTACTTGATGATGATGCTGGGTGAGCTTCCCCCGTCCACTAGAATTCTGCCAACGTCCATGTCAGTGATTTTCATTGTTATGACTAGGGCATCATTGTTCTCTTGTAGCACATGTTCCATGTCCTTCCTTGAGAATCGTATTATATCTTCTATTTTTTCCCTTGCTTGCTTTCTCTTGATTGTGCTATCTCATGCTTGTGTCATTTATGCCTCTCTTGCATTTGCTGACTCACCGCCTGCTTCAAAACCTCCGTGAATGACGTATATGTTTGCCATCTGACTCGTGATAATTGGACTTGTTTGTTCGAAAACCATGGACGGCGCAAAGTGTTAAGACGTATGTATCGGATCAGCGGGTATTCGATCCGAATAACACTTCTCACAGGTGAAACATCCTTCCTCATAATCCGATAGCTCGCGAAGATGATCCGTTAACTTCAAATGATCCGTCATTCAAGTAGGGCAGACTAGACGCCCAGTAGGGGCTGTGCGGGGCTGGACCCAAGAAGGCCAGACCAGAGGCCATCATAGCCGTCCATTAATTTTGTGTGTAAACGTGGTGAGATCTGAATGGTGGGCCCAGCTCACGAATATTCGTCCAGGTTATTCCGTTTTTCTTTTTCCCTGAATCTCGTCTTTATAAGCGCCCCTCCCTCTCCATTTTCCAACTGTAAAACCCCCTCACCGGAAACACAGCCCACACCATCTTCATGTGCGAGACATTCACCAATTCCTACCAGCTCTTCGAGGAGATCGGCCGCGGAAGATTTGGCACCATCTCTCGCTGCTTCTCCCCTGCCCGGAGCGACTTCTTCGCCGTCAAGGTCGTCGACCGCCGTGACCTCTCGGACGCCACCGACCGTGAGTGCCTCGAAAATGAGGCCAAGATCATGAATCTTGTCTCCCCTCACCCTAACATTGTATCTATCGTCGACGTCTTCGATAAGGACTCCGATTACCTCTCAATCGTCATGGAACTCTGCGAGTCGTACACACTCTTCGACCGCATCGCCGCCCGTGTTGTCATGTCCGAGACTGAAGCCGCCGCCTATGTGAAACAGCTCCTGCACGCCGTCGCTCACTGTCACCGCCTCGGCGTCGTTCACCGCGACATCAAGCCGGAAAACGTCATGTTCGATTCGCGCGGGACTCTGAAGCTGGGCGATTTTGGATCTGCCGTGTGGTTGGGCGACGAAGAGGCGGCGGAAGCGACGGGGATCGTGGGGACGCCGTACTACGTGGCGCCGGAGGTGCTGATGGGAAGGGACTACGGCGATAAGGTGGATGTGTGGAGCTGCGGCGTGATTCTGTACATAATGCTGTCGGGAATGCCTCCGTTTTACGGTGATTCGGCGAGTGAGATATTCGAGGCGGTTTTGAGAGGGAATCTGCGGTTCCCCCCACGGGTGTTCAGATCTGTGTCTGGTCAGGCGAAGGATCTGGTGAGGAAGATGATGTGCAAGGATGTATCGAGGAGATTGTCGGCGGAACAAGCCCTAAGTAAATTCCTATAATCTCTGTTGTGTGTCTCCTCTTTGCCTAATCTTGAAATCATCAGATACTGAATTTTAGGGTTTAATTTATGTTGATTGAAAATCTTTTTATTCTTACAGTCAAATTCGTTCTTGTTGGAGTCAATTGCAGGAAGAAATTGAATTTAAGGATTATATATATTATGTGTGCCGATTTGATTAAAAATCTTTATTTTGTTGTTGTTGATGGAGTAAATTGAAGGAATTAGAGTGTTAATGGGGGTTTGGTTGCAGGACACCCATGGATTGTGAATGGAGGAGCAACAACTTCGGAATAGAAGAAGGCCTGATATATAAACAGAGGGGGGTTTATTTTATGTACATACATATAAAGAGAGACTACTGGTGTAGTAGTATGTAGTGTACAACCTGATGCTGGTAGCAATGAAGGAAGGAAGAGATTGAAGACTAACAAGCTTTGTTTTTGACAGAAGAAAGAAAGAAGTTTGTCCTTCTTCCGTGTATACCTACCGGACCCTACCTCATCAGCAAGAGAGAGAGTTGGTAGTAGTAGAAAAGAGAGAGGAAAGGAACATGTATGTGATGTGTATTTCTTCTACTTCTGGTTTTGTGAAAAAGAAGCATATGCTGTGAGATATCCAGCAGCAGCTACTAGTTAGATGCGATGTTATCAATCAATAAAGTTTCTGAGAATGAATTAATAATGTTTTGGTATCATCCTCACTATTTATTATCTTACTTTTATTCGATATCACATTTAGAAAATCTAAATGTTTTGCAATTGGATTCGTCGTCTCAGTGGTGTGGTGTGGTGTGGTGGTCCCAAACAATAAGCTAATTAGTTGTTGGGTAGGTATTTTCCTTTTGCTACTTGTCTTTATGCTGCATAGCATGCATATGCCTTACAAATATCCTTTCCTTGCTCCTCCGTTCTCTCTTCCAAGCTTGAAATTCAACAAGGGACGGACTATCTTCTCTTTTACTTTTTTCTTTTTTGTTTCCTCATCTTCTCTTAGAACACTTCTAATGGCAAAAAGACATTTTGATGGACATTTACCGCCATGTCATCGAAGAAAGAGAATAATGGAATTTGGCCAAAATACTCACAATGTGCAAAAGTCATTTTGGACACATTAGATAAGCCATTTTGAATTTATATGATTTTTATATGATATAAATCAATAAAATATATTTACTTATAATTTTTTTAATTAACTAATTATACTATCATACATATTACATACAAATCAATGTTTTATTCAAGTAATTATCTATGAAATATTAAAAAAAAAATACATGATTTAAATAATTAATAATATTATAAAATAGAAAATTTTATTGCATTAAGTTTTATACTAAATAATAAAGTTACATAATTAATTACTCAAAGTAGACTTAAATGGAATTTGCACGAGTATTATGAAATTGGCAAATATGTTCGATCAAGTCTTATTGTAGTTGTCGATGTGTCTGTCTATCTAAGGTAAAGAGGCCACTAGGTATATAATATATAACAATTTAATATTACAAATGCTACCCTCATTTTTATTATTAAATTTGCAAGTTATTTTTTATTGTTATTAAAAATAAACAAATTAATTTTTTATCTTAGAAACACAAATGTTCTTAGGACAACTTAGAGGAAAGAGAAAATGTTTATGTAAAGACAATTAGTGGTAAGACATAAAATGTCATTCACTCTCTCTTCCACATAGGCAAAATGTCCTAGCACAATTGCCCATTAAAAGTGCTCTTATACGACTCTTAAATTTGTAACATTTTCTTTAATTTGTAACCTTTTCTTAAATAAGTCTTAAATTTGTAACCTTTTCTTTACTCATAGTAAATATCTAGGTAAAACAATTATTTTTTAAAGGGATTTATTTTTTCCAATTCATCAAGATATGAAACTTGAAACATCCCATATTGAACATCCCATATTGGTTGGGTAAATTTACCAACTATGCACTTCTATTTTCTCTCATATTATTGTTATTTTTAACCGGCTCTTTGATGATCTCTCTCTCTCTCTTTTTCGGACATCAATTTTAATTTTATTTGGTTGTTATGAATATATTATGTGGATGTTCAATATTATGTGTATATACCATCTTCCTAATTTAGACTTTCCTTGTATTGATTTTACTTCCTCTCCAAGTCTATGTAATCCCTATATAAAGGCCCCTATGTGTGATAATAAGATCATCCTCAAGTTTCTCTTCTATTACCTCTCTACTTCCGTAACACGTTATCAGCACGACTTGACTCACATATTTTTAAGTGTTCGTATGTCCACGAAGAAGTTGCACACCAAGAAGCCTTGCAAAATCCAACATCACTTCCTTCAAAACTCTCTATGTTCGTAATATGTAAATCCAAAAGTTGTTATAGACTAATGTATTATTTATTGTCTTGTTTAGGATGTAGTTGAAGTAAATCGTACAAGACTTACCTTTGGAGAGCACTATTATTCCACTGATTCAAACCGCACGTGTGTCCCGAAGGCTCTGCAGGTAAGACAAATACGCCAACATCACCATGACTTCTAATCACCATGGCTTCGCACGGTAGACCGATCCTCTGCAAAGCAACCTAAATCAATAATTTAGGACAGATAAGTACTATTCATATTAAATTGATATTTATTCTTGGTTCTTTAACATAAACCACACCAATCATCAATGCCTTTTCATTATATATCTGAGTTTTTATGCCAAATTCATATATATGGTTACTAAAATATTTATTGCGAAGACGGATGATTAACAGAACATACAACATAGTTATTTTAATCAATTTTTGATTGGTTACAATTGATATTAACTCGAAAATTATATATTTTTAATTGATTTGTTCACTAATATTATATTTATTGATTATTCAGTATATAATAGTATGGCTTAGCACATGAGTGCTCAATGTTGAATCAAAATTATATGCATCACCTACTAGATACATTTCGCTCCCTGAAGTGAGCGTCGCAAGTTTTGATTATAACGAGAATATACTCCACTCCCTGAAGCGAGTGTTGTAAATTACAATTATAGCGATGGAATATTCCACTCCCTCAAGCAAGTGTATTAACACATGAGTTATCTTGAAAAAAAAAATAGTGTGGCGTAGCACGTGGTTGCTCGATATCTCCATATGTAAGTGATGAACAAAAGTTATATGTATTGCCCACTACATATAATTCGCTCCCTGAAGTGAGCGTTGCAGTTTACGATCATAAAGATGATATACTCCACTCCCTGAAGTGAGTGTTGTAGTTTATGTTATATTATACTCCCTGAAATGAGTATTACAGTTTATGATCACAATGATAATATCTTGCACTCCATGAAGTGAGTATTGCATATTATGATTACAATAATAATATTAGTCACTCCATGAAGTGAGTGCGGAAGTTTATGATTGACTTTAAAGGAATACGATTTTACTATTGTTATCATGTCATGGTTGACTTTGAAAAAGATAAAATAATTAGCATCATCATGATATCGATAAAGAGCGATGATGCCTCTCACAAATAAAGAATGCACGAATATAATGCAAAGTCCAATTATTTTGGAAGAATGATAATTTTGAGAAGCGCGATGACGCTAACAAAAATTTAATTATATGATGAAGCGAGAAATTTATTCATATGAAGTGCGATGACACTAGGCAAAGATTAGCCTCAAATGAAAAAAAAAAAAAAAGTCATTGCATATATTATTATTAAATATTGGATATTGCGATTAAGAAAAATGCATTCTTTATAAATGACGGATCCTGAAGATCCGATATTACGATCTTGAAGATCAATAATTTCGAATTTATAGTTCCCTTAATTTTTATATTTATATTTACATTTCTTGCACTTTATTTACATATACTGTTATTTTTTTTATTGCATTACCTTTACATTTATATTTTTATTTCTTGCACTGCATTATATTTATTATATACATATATTATTACGTTTATTGCATTTTATTATAAACTGATCCAGAAGATCATGAGTTATTCAAAAACTCAAAAATTGATAATTTTAGGATCCGGAAGATCCTAGAATGTATGAAAAAAGGGATCTGAGACATTGAATTTATGAAATAAAGATCTTCTTATATAAGAAAACAAATCATGTATATCATGAATTATTATAAATAAGGGATCCTGAAAATCCCAATAGATCATGAGTTATGAATAAAGGATCCCGAAGATCCTAGAAGATCTAGAACTATAAATAAAGGATCTTTAATTATAAACAGAGATCCTGAAGATCCTGAATTATGAACAGAGATCCTAAAGATCCTGAATTGTTTAGAATAAATGATCTTGAATGATGAAAATGGTATATGAATATCCTAACAGATTTTGAGTTATGAACAAAAGATCTACACATATCAGTTAAACCAGAAGTTTACTGATACATAGAGGTAAACCAGAAGTTTTACCCATATAATACAATATTTGGCGTGACCGGTTACAGACCATTCTGGATCACTTAAGATGCGCAATACATTATTTGGATGAACCTGAAGATTCTCCATAAATCATTATGATAATTGCTCTCAAGAAAAATTCATTATGTGATCATCATCAACTAAGTTCAGGATAAATTCCCCTTGTTTGTGGAAATAATAAAAGGTGAATATGGGCCCGTTCACCTGCCATGTGGACCGATATATTATTTTGAAAGATGCATCTACAATATGGTCACATGAGCGTTGATTATGGATTTGCAAGAGCAAAATTTCCAGATTATGTAATAAAGAATGATGATGATATTGAAAGTTGATATTTATTACAAGATTCAGACAATTATATGTCTAGATTTGCAGTTTAGCATGAAAGTAACAAAGATCCTCCAATTAAATAGCTAAACTGCTACAAATTAGAGCAAATTGAGTACAAATGCATGCTATTATGAAAGCAGCAATATAACTGCGCATCAAGCCAATATTAAATCAGAGTTCTCCCTTTTACAACCAATTTTTAGTGAAGAGACAAATTTTCCACATATTAATTTTATGATGTGCGATATATGTTTGAACTGCTTCACCTTAACGCACAAACATGGGTCTGGAATGTTGGGAAAAAAACATTTTGTCTATAAATCAATTTATTGGGAACAATGAATGATATATATTTAAAGCAAGAATTGCTGATTGTTATTGATGAACAACTTTTCCCAACATTAGGGGGAGAAAAGAAGCAGCTGGCAGAAAAGAGATTGACTGGAAAAAAATTGTTATTATCTCATTTAGATCCTCGCACAATGATAATATGAACCTGAAGTTCAAAGAGATAACCATTTTCAGATACTGCCTATTAAGTGATTTTATGAGACCCAGAAAGTCAATTACCGGCTGCAAATGCTCCAATTTAAATGTCCCAGTTGGACAATTTATAATGAAAAATAAGTCACGCCTGAAGCGTGCGATAATGGTTCCACATAAATTTTTGAAAGAAGAATGGAGCATGGAAAGAAAAGAAATATAAATATGGTCTTATTGTGGAGGTGATTTCCCAAAGAATTAAAAACATAACTAAATATGAAACCCCAGAAGTGGTTCAGGTACCTGAAAGTAATTACAATAAAAACGATGAGTTATGTTATTAATGGGAAAATGATGGAACCGAGAATATCAAGTTGTCGACAACAGTTTTGAATATTATTCACGAGTGAAATCATAAAACTAGACGAGGATCTTGAGCTCAATATGTCAAATAATAATTATGATTGGCCAAAGTTTGAAAAGACGCAAGTATTAACATGAAAAATGCAGAAGGTGGAAGCCAGTGGATACAAAATATTTTCCGCATAAATAAATTGTGTCGTAAGATATATACGCACAACCTGTGGTACAAATGTTATATGCAAAATTCTGGCAATTATTATATGGATCATTTAGTGGAGCAATCACCTTCAAATATATTATTACGTTGGCAGTACATAAAAAGTTTTGAATGCGTCCCACATATGAATTATTTATAGCATTTTTGGGTGGCTAATTTGATAGCAAAATTAAAGTGAAAATCCTAGAAGGATTGAAAATGCTAGCATGAAATTTTTTCCAAGAATGTTGGATAATAAATATATTGTACCATTATTTTGTATGTATGAAGATAATGCAGGTTATATAGCTCATGTTGAAGATTGTTATATCAAAGGAGACATACAAAACACATCCGCCTCAAGTTATTCTTCATCCAACGAATTTATTCATATGACTATCTAGCGGATCTTTTCAAGGAGGCTTTATCGACTGCGACATCTGGAATATTGGCGAACATAATTGGATTGCGTCGACTTAATGAAATTACGTGATGTCAACATCAGGGGGAGAATCTACACCGCTGGCCGCTGCACTCTTTTTCCCTTAGCCAAGGTTTTATCCCATTGGGTTTTCCTGGTAAGGTTTTTAACGAGGCAGCTTACAAAAGGGATCCATAATTGTGTACTCTTTTTCCTTCACTAGATTTTTATCCCACTGGGTTTTTTCTAGTAAGGTTTTAACGAGGCATAATTCCCTTATGAACATCCAAGGGGGAGTGTTATGAATATATTATGTGGATGTTCAATATTATGTGTATATACCATCTTCCTAATTTAGACTTTCCTTGTATTGATTTTACTTCCTCTCCAAGTCTATGTAATCCCTATATAAAGGCCCCTATGTGTGATAATAAGATCATCCTCAAGTTTCTCTTCTATTACCTCTCTACTTCCGTAACATTGGTTTGGTTTTCTTCTTATTTATTATTATTTTTATTTCCAACATTTTGTTATAGTAAATAATATTGTCTGCGAGAATATATATATATATATATTTTATATTAAAAGAGGTTCAGATCTGCAGATCTCGTGATTGGTGTGTAACGGAAGGTGCCAACGGTCAAGCATCAGCGCAGCTCAGCTGATACGCTATCACGCTATTCCACACAGTTGATAATTTGTTTTTGAATTCTGCTGTTGAGTTGAGACTTGAAGAGAGAGAGAGAAATTAAGTCTTCTTTTGACTTTTTACCCAAAAAAAAAAAATCAAACTAATGGGTACTTCTGCATGTTGACACGTGTTCATGCAGCATGTGGGAAATTTCAAATATTTCCAGCCACTTGATATATATATATTTCTGAAATGAATGTTTCAACGTCGGTATTAAGGAATCGATTTTATGAAAATATTGGTAGAATATGTTTTAGAAGTTTCGACACGAATTTAAATAATTTTCGGCAAAAACAAACACGTTTTAATAATTGGTGTACGTTAGTTTTTATGCTAGGGTCTTTTCGAATTCGCTAAACATATTTTTCACATGACTAATTCTACAAGAATGAAACTATAAATAATATTAAGAGAATTTATATTAAGCATGCCATACGTCATTCTCAACTGAAAATTAAACATACTTCTAACCATAATATACAGACTTTCTTAATTTTTTGCTGCTCATATTCTTGCACATGGATTATTAAGTTTTACTTTATGTGCACTTACTAATTAAGATAAGCTATGAATCATTTATATACATTATTATTAAAGAATTTTTAAGTTTTAACAAATAGATTCACGTTTTAGTTATTTCTTTAATGGAAAACTTGGCTCATAAAATATATATTTAACTATTTAATTGATTTAAACATATTTATTAATTATATATTACACCCTTATTTACAGAATTCATTTTCTTAAAGTAAAATAATAAAAAAAGCAAACTATATTCTGAATATATACTTTATGCAATTTACGAACCATCTCTGATTTGTGAATATCTTAGAGATTATTTTTATTATTTGTAACTATAGATCAATATTTTTCTAATATAAATTTATCCTTCTTTTTTACTTTCATTGAACACATTCTACGGAAAAACCAAACAAGCATATTATGAGACAACATGTCACTATGTTTAATTACATGATTTTCCTATTTCAATTCAGTTATGATAATTGTATAATTTTTTTAATATTAAAGGATGGCATGATATTTCTTTTAATAATGATACACACATTTCTCATATTATATAACAAATAAAGTCATTCTAAAATAATACATCAAAATTATCTAATATTTAATAGAACAAATTCAAATTCAATAGAAATAAATATTCTATGCAGAAGGGTAAATTTGAAGGCTAATTATAATACAGTTTACAAGCTTAATGTAAAACAAATTAAACAATCGACATGTGTTGTCAGTCTCATAGGAGCTACAGTTTGACCTATTTCCCTAATATTAATTCTGACACACAAGTTTTTTTAATTTTTTGACCATGTGATTACTTTAAAATATGATATTTAATTTATTATATTATATATAGGACCAATAATGGAATAACAATTATTCTGAATATGTTATAATCCAATGTCTTAGAAAAATGCTTTGAGCAAATCAATTATCTATAAATCATCCAACAACTCCATTTATTTAAATCAGTTATCGGAATAATTATTGAATTTTTAATGATATATAGTAATAATGTATGGAAAACAATTTTTTGTTTTGGTTAATATTATATATAGCCACCCAGTCCAACTGCATGGACCACGGAAACCAACCATGTGGCATGTGATACATCCATTTCTCAAACTAGTTAAGAATGTATTTATTGTCCGTTCCCCACCATCCTTCTAGTTGCTTCCCAAACTGCCCATATGGCATATGCTACGTCCCGGAAAAACTTACATTAAAATTAAACTAGGTTAATTATCCGCGTATCGCGGCTTAACTTATCGGTGTAAATTTAATAATTAAATACATTTAATAAAATTATTAGCCCACAAGACATATTTCGGCCGAACCGTAGGGCTTATGGGCCGGTCCAATTGCTAAACCTGAACGGATAAATCCAATCAGTGTTTTCTTAATCGAGTCAACCTAGTCGGGTCGGGTCGGACCGTAGTAACTAAATTGAACCTAACCTAACCGGTTTTGAGTGATAAACCGAACCACAATCCTATTTTATTGAACCGTTTCGGACCAAACCGGATTTTTTAAATCGGACCGACATGAACCGGATTTTAAATTGGACCGGATCAGAAATTTTTAAATTTCTCAAAACTTTTAAAAATGTTCAATAAAATAGGATGTCAAATTTTTAAATCCAAAATGATTTTCGAACTTTAAATCTAGCCTAAACAGTGCTCTTAGTGTTTGCGTTTTAACACGTTTTCGGTTAAAACCCTAATACCTAGTTTCAATTATGGGGATGGATCTCGGATATGCATGTTTTTGGGACTGGATTAAAATAGTGGGTTGAATTGCAATTGTTTTCCTGCTACATATTTATTAGAACTGTTGCCTTGACTCAGTCAAGCTAGCTGGATATTAATTGCGAGCACTGAGCTCTGGGATTTAAATATATGTATTGCGCAATAGGATAGACATGCTATGCTGATTGAAAGTGCCTAGAAACCATGTCTAGAAATGTCGCATAATTGATTGTAAGCATGAATTGCAAAACAACCCCTAATATTTTCAAACATTTTTAATACTGAAAATTCCAGTCGCCAATTATGCATGATTTGTGCGGATGTTGCATGTTTTGACACGTATACTAGGATGTTCAAGAATAGAAAGCATGTGATAATTTACTTTAAGTAGAATTATATATGCTAGGAACATTAGACGCATGACGCGTAAGCATGTTTTGGTTTGTTCGATTTTTATAGCATTGTGCATGCGCAAATTATCGGATAATTCCTTTTAAAATTATAAGGGCCTTGGGAAAGCCAAGATCGGGTATACTTGTTTGAAAATTCCCGTTTCGGTAATTTGCAACATAATGACCGTTTTCAAAAGACTGGTCTATTGGATTGAACACGACAGTAGTGTGAATTCTTTCACGACACCCCCTTCCCTCGGTTTATTGACGGTCGGTTTGGTTTAGTGACTGAAGGATCACTATTTGTCGTATTCCATCCTAATAGATAATCTGATGTTTGCAATTCTGTCAAAATCTTGTTGTCCTCCCAACATTAAACTATTATCAATGAATATATGGCATTATCATGTGAATCTGAGCTATTAGTTGAGACGAATTATGACTCGTGGAGCAAACACGTCGTTACGATCTTGGAAGGACAAGGTCTGAGTGACCACATTCAAATAACCATGAATTACCCGAATGCCGGATTAACCAAAGATCTAGCATTCGCCCATTTTAAGTGGGAGCAAAATGACAAGAAAGCAAATGAGATGATACTGTCTGAGATGTCAGAAGATTTCTATAACCTTTATAAGGATGAACCGACATCAAATGACATCTTGGATGCCCTCTTTCTGAAATATTGAAGTAGCATGGCAGTTACTCTGCACCCACTTATACCGGCACTAGAAAGCTGTCTGAACAACAACAGTAAAAGCATACTTGAAAAAGTATACGATCTTCTTCGCCTATTCAAGCCATTGGAAGATGACAGTCAGATGGCTGAATGGTATAAAATTCAGGCCATAATAGGGATTCTCCCAAAGTCTTGGAGAGCAACCAAGACTATATTGACTGTTAGCAATTCCGTGCTTGATCTTGCATCTGTCCTGAAACTAATCGAGATGGAAGAGGCTCGATTAAATTCGGTATCGAAAGAACCGAAACCGGCAGGACAAGCTGGTCGTAAGAAGAGGAAATTAAGGAACAAGGGAAAGAAACAACAGGCAGTCGACAGTAAAACGCTGACTACGCCTGAACAAGGCAGTCCCAGATTAAAATCTGAGATAGTTTGCGGGAATTCCAGCTCACGCCGAATAAGCGATGGTGCAGGTTCAAGCAAATTGTATCCCGAAAAGGTATGCGAATTTGGTTATAAAGAGGAAGCTTTAGTTTCCTCAACTATCATGTTAACTGACTCAATTCCGTCTTGGATTCTTGATTCAGGTGCAACGAACCACATAGCCAACGACAAAGAACTATTTGCCAAGTTTAGACGATTGACGAAGGATTCTAAAAGGATATACATTGGCGACAACTCACAAGTTGAATCCATAGGGGTAGGAACTTGCAAATTGCCAATGGGCAATGGCGAATCCTTACTTCTAGATAATGTTCTTTTTTGCTCCTAGAATTCGTATAAATGTTGTTTCTGTTTCTGCTCTTATGAATAAGAACTTTGTTTTATCATTCGAGAGATCCTTGGTCCGGATAAATAAAGGGGATACTTTATTTGGATATGTCTTTTCTTATAATGGTTTATTTATCATGGATTTACATGGCAATGTAAATTCATATAGAATGTATGCTATGTCATCCAAAGAAGCAGAAACTGACGCGGCCGGATGGCATTCGCGGCTTGGACATATAGGCTATGACAGAATTCAATCGTTAGCAAGATGAGGGCTTTTGCCCGGAACGAACAGTGTGGTAAAACATACTTGTCATGACTATCTAGCTGGAAAATCCACCTGCAAGCCATTCGGTGAAGCAAAACGAGCAGAATTTCCATTGCAATTAATCCACTCCGACGTATGTGGACCAATGAACGTAACTGCAAGAAATGGAAAGCAATACTTCGTAACTTTCATTGAAGACTACACCCGATTCGGGTTTACTCATTTGACTGCTCGTAAATCTGAAGCTATAGATTACTTTAAAAGTTTTCTAAAGCTCGTGGAGAATCAACATGAGCGAAAGGTGAAAACCCTACACACCGATAGAGGTGGAGAATATCTCTCTAATGAGTTTGATAAGTTATGCAAAGAAAGTGGGATCGCCCGTCAAACGACGATCCCCAACACACCACAACAGAATGGTGTGGCTGAACGTCGTAATCGGAGTCTCTTGGACATGGTAAGAACCATGATGACACAAGCACAATTACCAATTTCTTATTGGGGAGATGCATTGCTTGCTGCCACTCATGTAGTAAACCTTGTCCCATCAAAAGCAGTTAAAACAACGTCATATGCGCTATGGACTGGTAGAGAGTTAAATCTTACTAGGCTGCGACCTTGGGGATGCGCAGCCTATACACATACAACTGACAGCCATTTTGGCAAGTTAGGCCCTAGAGGACTTAAAAGTATTTTCATAAGATACTCTAAGAACTCATAAGGTTATGTATTTGTGTCAGCCCTAGAAAACGGTAGTGTACTCGAACATGAGTCCAGAGACGTCACTTTTCTTGAGGACAAATTTCCATCGCTGAGAGAGATAAAGACAGACGAAGTTCTGACTGAACTGGATCATGATGACGATGATTCTCAGGTCACTTTCTTCGAGTGGGAGATTTGGCACAGCAACAAGTGATTCAGTTAATGAGGACGATATCCCCATTATAAATCCAGTGGGAGGGCTCACTCCCCCCCAAACACAAATCACTATTGCTGGCAATGCGAATCAAGTAGCACCTGAAAATCACGATACACAACTACCTATTATTCCCATGATTTCAAGTGGGAGAAGGATGATCACTTCAGTTCCAGGTCCTAGCGATAAGAGAACTAATCTCGGAGGTGAAATCCCGAGATGAAGGGGTCAACCTAAGAAAGTTGTTGTTCAAAGTTCTAGTTCCGCCATTATTCCCAGTAGGAGTAATGCTCCGATAAGAAGCATTATTCCTAGTGGGAGTATGGATCATACTCAAAATGGGACGAATGAGCCTAGACGCAGTCAAAGGCAACGTACTTCTCCTAAGAAGTATCCCATTGAGAGAGGCGAAATATTCACTCTCACATCTGTTGATGAACAAGTAACGGTTAAACAAGCGATGGAAGGACCCCAAGCAAAGGAGTGGAGAAAAGCAATGGAAGATGAAATCGCCTCAATGAAAGCTAATTCGGTATGGTCTTTAGTTGATTTACCTGCTAACCGCAGAGCAATAGGAGCCAAGTGGGTATTGAAACTCACACTCACTGCTGATGGAGAAGTCGAGCGATACAAAGCTCGACTGGTTGCGAAAGGATATACCCAAATTCATGGAGTGGACTTTGATGAAACATACTCACCAACTGTGCGTTACACCACAGTAAGGGCCATCCTTGCCCTAGTTGCATGTTTCGATCTAGAGCTGCACCAAATGGATGTTAAGACCGCATTCCTCCATGGAAGCTTGGAGGAAGAGATCTACATGGAGCATTACACCTGGCAAATAACGTAAAGTTTGCAAACTCCAGAGGTCTATTTACGGTCTTAAACAGTCGTCTCGGCAATGGTATCGCAGATTCCACGAGGTAATCGTCGGAAACGGATTTGTGAATCTTCACGAGGATCCTTGCGTATACACTAAGACCTCTGGGTCTAAGTATGTCATCATAACACTATACGTAGATGACATACTCATTGCTGCGAACGACGTGAGTTTCATGAACAAATCAAAGTCTTGGTTAGCGCCAGCGTTTGAGATGAAAGACATGGGAGAGGCCACGTACATCTTAGGCATTAAGATTTCCCGAGATCGTGCCACCCGGACATTGTGTCTGTCTCAAGAATCTTATATCAACAAACTATTGAAAATATTCAGAATGCTCGATGCCAACCCGTGGCCGGTTGTGTTCGGGTGCGCGCTGTCAAAGCGTGATGGACCGAAAAACCAGCAGCAGCGTGAACAGATGAAAGGGGGCAGAGTACCTAAGTATGGTAGGGAGTCTTATGTATGCCATGCTATGTACTCGGTAGGAGTGAAACCGGTCCGGTCGGACCGGGTTTTTAATTATTTCGGTCGGGGTCCGATTTTTTCGGACCGGATTTTTTTAACAAAAAAATCCGACCAAAAGTCCATACAAAAGAAAATAAACCGGCCATGTTTAATACGGTTTTTTCGATCCGGTTTTCGGTTTAAACCGAAAATCCGAAAATAATTATCAATATTTAAAACAATAGTAATAATTAATAATAATAAAAGAAAATATTTCATTTCTCTACAATACTCTTAGTTATCTAGTGTTTAGGGTTTAGTTATCCATGTATTATATTATCTTAATATAATGCATAATATATGGTGTTGCTATGGCTACAGTCGAAAAACTTACGGAATAACACGTCAAAATATTGGCCATTACTCAGTATCGGTTTTTCTTCACTATTTCAAGAGCAAGTCAATGAGTTCATGACTTATATGTGCACTTCGGCAACGCAGTACATTCGTTATATTTTAATCATTATATATATCATATCATATTATAATATTAAATAACAACGGTCTAGTTCGGTCTCCACGGTTTTCAAAAATGAGGACCGAACCGATCCGAAAAACCGAAAAACACCTAAAAAATCCGACCACATACATAACGGTCTATTTACGGTTCGGGTTTTTCGGATCGGTCCGGATCGGTTTTTGACGGTTTTTCGGTCCTACCGGATTTTGCTTTCAGCCCTAGTACTCGGCCAGATATCTGTTACGCTGTGGGCCTAGTAGCAAGATTCCAATCAGATCCTCGTTATCAACATCTAAAGGCCGTAAAACGAATTATACGGTATCTGAAAGGTACTGCCGACTATGTTCTGTGCTATAAGGGCAAGCAAATAGAATTGACCGGTTATAGTGACGCCGACCACGGTGGCAATCCAGATGATCGTAAGTCCACCACAGGAGGAGTTTTTCTTCTTGCTAATGCTGCCATATCTTGGTTAAGCAAGAAGCAATCATGTGTCGCGCTTTCCACTATGGAATCGGAATCCGTTGCCCTTTCTAAAAACGCACAAGAAGCAGTCTGGCTGAAAAGGCTTCTTACTGCATTAATTGGCACTGGCAAAGAGAGTAATCCCGTCAAGGTATACTCCGACAGTCAGGCAACCATTGCAGCAGTTAAGAATCCAAAGTACCATAGTAGAACCAAACACATTGATGTAAAATACAACTATGCTAAATCTGTTCTGGAAGAAAACATAATCGCTTTAGAATACTTGTCCACGGATAAAATGGTTGCAAATCCACTAACTAAGCCATTACGTAGAGAGATCTTCGAAAAGCACGTAAAACTGCTTGGATTACGTAGGGCTTAAGTGAGTGACTTGTATAAGCGATAAAATTTTGACATTTGAAATAATATTATTTCGATTGAATAAAAGAATTGCAAATTGAGTATATGATCTATCGACGTCATAATGAAATATAACATCGGATTTTACGGTCTATAAACTAAGTCGTAGGAAGAGGTAAAACTCTTCCACCAAAATTATGTCGAATGTGAACCATGCCTCGTCACACAGACACGGTCATCTTTTAAGGAGAGGGAGACCTCTACCACAACAAGATTGGCTAAGAACCAGGGGATAAACCTGGTTAAACGAAACGATAACCTTGTCACGCTAAATGCATGACCTAATCTTCATTTTGTACATCGCCGTGTTGGACCAAGTCCATCATTAAAATCACATTCAGGGCCAGATGAAGGATTCTGCGATAGCATGATTGACATATCCCATTCCTGGCTAGTCCAGGTGTGCTATCGACGCGTGCTTCATACTGCGTGTGCCATGTTCGACCACGGGGTCATGCTCGGTTGTGCTAGCTAGAATTCTACTGATTCAAAGGGCGCATACTTCTTCACCTTGAGCGTGTGATTGATCCCGAATGTCTTATGAAGAGGCATCCAAAGTATCCTCTCGGACTCAGAACTTATACCTAAGGTCTAGCTCAATGTTCGCTTCCCGGCGTACGAGCGTAGAGCCAAAGAAAACGGCCAAGTGACCACGTCTTGGAAACTGGTTGAGTTAGACTAAGGGTATAAACGATGGGGATGGTCAAGTTCACCTATAATTCACAGACTCTTGTGTTCACTAGGTAGCCGCCAACCGGATATTAGTTGAAGGTTGTGAACACTTGTAACGGATGCCCTGGAGAAGTATTCCTATGTGGAAAACTGGGAAATTGGAGAATTATCAGTTGACCAAGGATACAATGCGGTGCATATTTTATTTTAAAAGGATTTATTTACGAAAGGTAATCAACGTTCTGCGGGCGCTACAATACTCCTAACAGATGAGTAGCACGATGCCCGTAGTATCTGCCGGTCGCACGGCAAACCTCGTACGAACTATTCGGAGACGGAGACAAAGACTGAAGACTGAGATGTTGATGCTATTGGTTAACTATATATTAACAGGCACCCTCCCATTCCGGCGAGTGGGAGCTGTTAGCATATGGTGACGTGGCGCCGTAATTGGTAGCCCGTTAATGCTAAGGAAATTACCTAAGTTAATTAGGTAATTGTCACATTAGGGTAATTGGGCCAAACCCTAACCCTAATTGACATGGGAGGCCCAAATTTGGGCCTCCCCCTTTAATAGCATGGTTTGGCCGGACCCCTATACCACATTGGTTGGAGTGGACTTTTGTCCACTCCACCAATCCTATATATAGGGGACTCACCTAAGGGGTTTATTCACTCATTCATGATAAAGTACCTCCATTGAGGAACTTAAGAGAAACACTCTCGCCCCTTAGTAGTAATTTTCGGTGCACATCTTAGTCCGAGGTTCTGTCCCCGTTGAAGAATCGATCAGAGGCTTTGTTGTGGAGCTTATACCGCGTAGGACTTCTTCTCACGAAGAACTTGTACGGGTTCCGACCGGAGGATCAGAACTCCCTCCACAACGTTCTTGGGCAGGAAAGCTATTGAGGTATGTGTACTTTATTCCGCTGCGTAATTAGATTACTTACTAGTACACGTTTAGCATTTCGTAGTATTACGTCCCCGTAATCCAACATTGCCAATTTTTGAATCTGCAACCCTAGAAATCGAAATTCTAAAAACCCTTAGCTCCTGAGATTATCCTTCTCCTCAGCTCTGCTGCTGGAGTTTGCGATAAGAAACCTTAGCTGAAATTTATTAATTACATCGATTAGTGTAAAATCTAAAACCCTAAGCTCAAGAATGCTCCTCAAAACCTCTTTCTACCTAAATTTATATATACTAGTTGTTGGGATCAAAATGACGTGGCCACAAACTTCACGGAATGGACTCCTAGGCTTCGCCTTGGACGTAGCTTTCTCGAGGACTTGATTTCCTCCGGGAGACTTTTAAGGTCGAGCACCTAAAAAGGGGTGGGGATGGTCCCTGATTCCACTCCAAAGCTTAAGTTAGTAATGTATTTGAGAGTGTAATATATAAGTATTCAGAGCAGATTGTTTTTAATTGAATAAGATAGGTCCCTATTTATAGGGGAGAGTTACCGACTTTGTAGAGGCGGTTACTGGCCTCTGATTGGTTGCCTAGGGGCGGCAATCAGCCCTTTGTGATTGGCTGATAGAAGCGGTTGTCATTCAGCTGGTGACAAGCAGGTCGCCACCTCACTTTACTTAGGAGGGAAGTCTTTCCTAAGGCGGCTGAAGCAGGTGACAAGCAGGTCGCCACCTCACCTTTACTTCGGGGGAAGGTTTTCCCTTGGAGACGGTGGGAAGCAGGTCGCCACCTATCTTTACTTCGAGGGAAGGTTTTCCTTTGGAGACGGTGGGAAGCAGGTCGCCACCGGTCTTTACTTCGAGGGAAGGTTTTCCCTTGGAGACGGTGGGAAGCAGGTCACCACCTGTCCTCTGGAAGATTCTCTAAGTCTCCATAGTCGACTAGTTATTCTTTTGAAGTCGACTTCTTCATGATTGGTAGTCGACCTTTTATCTCCAAATGGTTGGAATAAACAAGAAAGGTCGTCGACTTCTTCTCCTCGCCCTGAAAGCGTACTCGACCTGTCACCTGTAGGAAATCACCATAGACCAAGAACGTACATACATAGTCGGGTTTATTTATAACCTAACATTTGCCCCCGAGACTCGAGTCGTCAGCTTCATTTACTTAAGGTGAAGGCTTGAGTCGAGTAAAGCCCCATTTTGTGGCGAGATAATCTAATTCTCAGGACTTGTAGATTTTCCAGACTTTGAAGAGGCCCTCCCTCGGGATTAGGATTTCTATCTGTTGGGAGAAGAGATGGTTTCGGCATGCAGAGATCTCCTAGGGAAGATGGGGCGTCACCCTCTCAATGGCTCTACAGGTGTAGGCTAACGGTCATGTTGTCAGATGAAGAACCAATGAATGGCTGACCTTGATAAGGCTTCGCACGGAAGTTATCCCAGCGAGGGAGTTCTTCTATAAATACCCCTCCTTTTTACTTTCACTTTTCACCTTTCACCTTCGTCTTCTCTCCAATCCTGGCGAATCAATACAGTGCCTTCTTTACAAACCCTAATTCTCCTCGTCCTTGTACGCCTGAAGAGAGGATTTTGATCAGAATTGCCACCGCAGGTCCCTCCGATCCTCAGCGAGAAGCTTCGTTCCTTCATTCTCTCTCTAGAACTCTGATGGCTCTCCCCATTCCTGAAGGTAATCTTGAAGATTTTGTTCCTTCCCCTCCTTCTCCTAAGGTTAGTAAATTGACCGGCCATGGCTTCCTGAAGGCCGTGGCTTTGGGTAATCTTAGCGATGATGAACATCCTCGATACCCTGGTCCCCCGGGACCAAAATATTTTCCCCAAGAGGGAGAAGTGGCGGTCTTCGTGGGTCATCTCGAGGCGGGATTGAGATTCCATTTTTGTGGCGACTTGATGGAACTCTGCGAGCATTATCGCCTCCATCCTTGCCAATTTACTGAGAATGCCCTCTGTTATTGGGTGGGTTTTCGTTGTTTGTTTTCCACCTATGAGTGGAAGTATTCTTTGAGGGTTTTCCGCAGCTTCTACCAACTACAACGTACGCCTCATGGCACCTACAATTTCAGGAGTCATTGGCCTACTGGCAGCGATCTTGATTGGGAGTCTGCCCCACGGTTGGTTTGCAACATTAAATCGAAAAATGCCAATAGGAAGAATCATTATTTCTTCTGTCGAGTAAGCGTCCCGTGGCCTCTGCTTCCTCCTTTGGGTATGGATCGTGCCCCAACTCTTTGAGGATTAACTCCGGAGTAAGTCGACACGGTCTATAATATTAATGCCACCATATTTTCTCCTGATTTTCTTCCTTGGAAGTCGATATCCGATACCTCGGAACAGGCCCTTATCAATGCTTCCATTCGTCTCCGCCTCGAGGATCCTCCTATAAACTGGGTAATCCTTTTTTTTCTATCTTTAGTCGTTTCTTGAATCCTTTCTGTTGCTTTCTGTAGGTCTATTTACAAGGCTTTTTGATAAGCAGGCGGCGACTGGAGTGCCCCTTGCTGGCGAGGCAGCAGGAAGTGGAAGTGGAACTAGAGCCACTTCAGAACCTCTGTCCATGGAGGACGCCCAACCTACTTTGGAGGGGGCTTCACCTGACATGGTGGTCGACTCTTTTGAACAGGAAGAAGCCACCCAACCGGCCGTAGAAGAACAACCAAAGTCCTCGAAGAAGAGAACCAAGAGACCCGTTGGGAGGGCAGGCGCCACTCCTTCGAAGAAAGTGAAAATCACCACCGCCACTCCAGTCTCCTCATTTCGGGAGGTTACTTCTGGGGTCGATCCGACGCCCACTAATCCCTTGCCCCCCACTGGTACAGACTTTTGCCTTGATAGATTCCTTACTTAGTTCTTGGTAGTTCATTTTTATTAACGTATTTTCCTCGCAGAAGTCGACCCTAAGGACAAGGGTATTGCTGAGGCTTCTTCTTCTCAAGCCAAGACAGGCTTGGGATATGAGGGTCCTCCCTTTGTTTGGAGGATGCTTCATTCTGCCCCCGACTCTCCGCCACGAGATGTCGATTGGGACCCTCTCGTCACTCTGGGAGAGTGCAAGCTGAAGGAGGGCCATTCCATCGCCAACAAGGAGGTGGCCCTTCACTTGCTGAACGCCTCTGTTCCTCCCCGTGATCGTCTTCGCCTCCCTACAGATCGAGTGGAGGACACCACTCGAATGTTCCTGCATCGACAGTCCAAGGTAGAACCATATTCTTATTCGTCGATACATATTATTTGTACCTTATGTTGACAAATTTTTCCTTTCCAGGCCAACCGCGATTTCTTGCAGGTGGGTCAGTTGCTCATCGACCTTGGGTAGGAGTTATCTCTCGCAAAGGGGCAGCTTGCTGCCCTGGAGTCGGAGGCCAAAGAAGTGCAGGGCCTTCGGGAAAAGGTGGCTCGCCTTGAAGGGGAGGTTTCCAGCCTTCAGAGGGTTTTGGGCACCATATCTGGGGAGCTCGATACCTGCAAGGAGGCTCTGAGAGCTAGTGGAGTTTTAGCGGCCGTGCTTGACAAGGCATATCCTGATGCTGCTGCCTTCTCCAAAATTTTCCGTGCCCAACTGGATTCTCAGCGCGAAGAGAACATCGAGCTGAAGAAGAGGGTGGAAGAGCTCGAGGAGCCTGAGCGGAATGCTGTTGCCGCTTACAAGGTCAGCTTGAACTTTCAAACGGACGCCGCCATGACGAGCGGGCAGATACTTCTCTCAGTTTTTGCTTCATTGGTGGCCGACCTTAGGGCCTTGGGCCCCGACCTGGACCTCTCGAGAGTGGCAGTTCTTCGAGAATATCTGCAGGAGGATGCTAAAGCCAAAGCTAGGGCTGATAGATAGATTTTAGCATAGACGCTTTTAATTTCCTTCTCGATATTTTGTAAACTCCCGTTTATTAATGAAGGATAAGTTTTAGCAATCTTACATATGCTCGCCCTCTCTTGGGCTTTTCACCATTTTCATAGATCTTTCAAGGGACTTAATAGAAAACATACTCGAATTTAGAACAATCATTAGGTCTCCATATAATCGAATGATTTTAAGGGTAATTCCCAAATATCTAACCTTTCTCTCGAGTTGTAGATTTGTCCGAGTGATTTAGTGGATATCGGATTTTGAATGGTCGACACTGAACTTCGAGGCGGGATGATCGACTTTCGAAACCTCAAGTAGTCGATCTATTTGAGTGATTTGGTAGATATCAAATATTTTAATGATCGACTCTTGGGCTCTTTTGTATTGCAAGTAGTCGATATATCTGAGTGATATTGTAGATATCAGATGTTTGAATGATCGACTCCTAAGTTCTTTCATACCGCAAGTAGTCGATCTATCTGAGTGATATTGTAGATATCAGATGTTTTTAATGATCGACTCTCGAGTTCTTCTGCACCGCAAGGAGCTCGATCCATCTGAGTGATATTGTAGATATCAGATGTTTTTGATGATCGACTCTTGGGTTCTTCTGCACCTCAAGGAGCTCGATCCATCTGAGTGATATTGTAGATATCAGATGTATTTGATGATCAACTCTTGGGTTCTTCTGCACCTCAAGGAGCTCGATCCATCTGAGTGATATTGTAGATATCAGATGTTTTTGATGATCGACTCTTGGGTTCTTCGTTTACTTAACCGCTTTCAAGTAGTCGACAAATCTGAGTGATTTAGTAGATATCAGATTTTTGATGGTCGACTCTTGATTTGGAAAAAGTTTGTCTTCGACGCCGCATATTATCGCCGAATCTGAGTGATTTAGTGGATATCAGATTATTGATGGTCGATATTAAATGTCGGTCGCCTTAAAAGAGAGAACTCGGATATCTTGAGGAAAAGAAGAGCCTTTGAAAGACCTATATTCATTCATCCTTCCTGAGTTTTAACAAAAAAGAGGAACACCATAAAACGAACATTAGCCTTATCATAATAAACAATATTATTTCTTTAAGGAGGTGTTGTCTCTATGACTTCTCTCTGATTTCTAAGTCGCATTGAACTGACGTAGCATCGTCGGGATGCTGTTTGGTAGCCTCTCACTTCCCCAATTCCCTGTAGCGTCGGGAACCTCATTACTTGATGAGTAGTCGATGAGATTATTCGGTGAGGATTGAGCGTCGTCCTTCCAATGATGGCGTTATACGCGGAAGCGGCGTCGACGACTACGAAGAGTACATCGATTGTTAGAGTCGTCTTCTCTTTTCCCAGAACTATCGGGAGTTTGATTGCTCCCATTGGATAGGTGGTCCTTCCTGCAAATCCTATGAGGGGGAAGTCGACTTTCATGAGGTCCCTTTGGGTTAGACCCAAATTCTGAAAGGCCTCGAAGAAAAGTATATCTGTCGAGCTTCCACTGTCGATGAGGATCCTCTTTACTTCGTACTGTGCAATAGTGGCGGTGATGACCAGGGCGTCCTCATGTGGTTGAGTCACCATCATGAGGTCGTCCGTAGTGAAACTGATAGTTACTGCCTCAGTCTTTGCAAGTGCTTTTCCTTTTCTATCACGAGCTATCTGGGCGGCATATACTTCGCGGGCGGTGCTGGTCTCTCCTCCTGAGGCGAAGCCTCCCGCGATGACATTGATTGTCCCCCTTTGTATTGGGGCGAGGTTATTGTGAGGGGGAGATCGAGAATTCCCCGGAGGACTTCGACTTCGTTTTCGCTGGGGTTTGAATGGTTTGTCGATGAATTTCGACAACTTCCCCCTTTTGATCAATGTCTCGATGTCGTGTTTGAGGGCTACACAATCGTCGGTGTCGTGCCCTTGTACTCGATGGTAACGACAATAGTTGTTCATCTGGGATCCCATCGGGCCTTTTCTTACTTGAGGAGGATCGTCCAGCCTAAGTTTCTCCATTTCTTGCAATACTACTGATATGTTATGTGTGAGTGGAGTAAACTTGCCTGGATAGGGATTAGGATCCCTCCTTATTCCTTGTCGATTTCCCGGGCGGAAGTCTCGCTCACGTCTTTCTTCCCTCCTGGGCGGTCGGGAAGCGGAGGTCTCCTCGATCTTGGCGGGCACCAGTTGTTTCTTGACTTCTTCGGGCAACCCTTCATGCGACCTTTCTAGGTCGATGAATTTATTTACTTTGACGGTGAGGGCGTCAATCCTTTGCACGGGCTTCATCACCATGCTGTCTTTCAGAGCTTGGCTCTGCACTCTAAGACCCCTCCAGAAAGTCCGGATCAGCTCGCCATCCGTGGCGTCTTCGTTCAGCTGTTGGAGTATCTTGTGAAACCTTGTGTAGTAGTTGGCCAAGGTTTCACCTGGGCCTTGCTCGATCTTGTCGAGGAAGTTCATGCTCTTGAGGCGCTGCCTCTGACCTATGTGTCCTTCAATGAACTTGGTTTTCAGCTCATCCCACGAGTCTATAGAGTTGTCGGGGAGACCATAAAACCAAGTAGACGCCTCTTCCTTCAGCGTGGTTGGGAAGAGTGCTGCATAATGATCAGGCCTTGCCCCTCTTCCCAAGAGGGAGGAGTTGTGGGCGTTGATGTGGCGAATTGGGTCGCCTTCTCTGGTATAATCGTCGATGCTCCTCGCGAAGACTTGCGGGG
Organism: Clarkia xantiana subsp. parviflora; assembly: GCA_036873135.1. Classification (NCBI taxonomy): domain Eukaryota; kingdom Viridiplantae; phylum Streptophyta; class Magnoliopsida; order Myrtales; family Onagraceae; genus Clarkia; species Clarkia xantiana. The sequence goes on from JAPTYO010000001.1 coordinate 20,707,526, forward strand.
GAACTCGAGTATTGAATAGCCTTTTGGTGAAGGGGTGAGAAGTATGATCACGAACGATGAGCAAATCGTTCGCACCTCGCCTCTTCTTCTCCAACAGTTCTTCGACCTGCCCTATTGTGAACAGGACAGGTTCCTTGCTCACCGTTTCGGCCTCGGGAGCTTTAGGGGTTTCTTTCTCCAGGGGATTCTCCTCCTGGATTTTCACACTGGAAGCTACTTCTTCCTTTTGTGAGGCCTCTCGGGTTGGCTCTCTTTTCTCTGGAACAGCCCCTGCTTGGGTATTATTCCAAAAAAGTAATAAAGGCAGCTATTACCTCCGGAGGAACAGCCTGGGGAGCTGTCCTCGCATCTTCCAAAATTGGCAGAGATTTGGAATGGTTGAGGGTTTCATCGTCGCCAACACCACTAGATTGGGGTATTGGGGGATCTTCTTGGGGGATCGGCCTCGATGTGGTAGGATCCACTAGTGTTGGAAATCTTGCTCTTTTCGGCAGCCATGACTTTTTGATCTGTTCCCATAGACGGTGTCAAATGTTTGAATCAAAATGACGTGGCCATAAACTTCACGGAATGGACTTCTAGGCTTCGCCTTGGACGTAGCTCTCTTGAGGACTTGATTTCCTCCGGGAGACTTTTAAGGTCGAGCACCTAAAAGGGGTGGGGATGGCCCCTGATTCCACTCCGAAGCTTAAGTTAGTAATGTATTTGAGAGTGCAATATATAAGTTTTAGAGCAGATTGTTTTTAATTGAATAAGATAGGTCCCTATTTATAGGGGAGAGTTACCAACTTTGTAGAGGCGGCTACTGGCCTCTGATTGGTTGCCTAGGGGCGGCAATCAGCCCTTTGTGATTGGCTAATAAAAGCGGTTGTCAGTCAGCTGGTGACAAGCAGGTCGCCACCTCACTTTTACTTAGGAGGGAAGTCTTTCCTAAGGCGGCTGAAGCAGGTGACAAACAGGTCGCCACCTCACCTTTACTTCGGGGGAAGGTTTTCCCTTGGAGACGGTGGGAAGCAGGTCGCCACCTGTCTTTACTTCGAGGGAAGATTTTCCTTTGGAGAAGGTGGGAAGCAGGTCGCCACCTGTCTTTACTTCGAGGGAAGGTTTTCCCTTGGAGAGGGTGGGAAGCAGGTCGCCACCTGTCCTCTGGAAGATTCTCTAAGTCTCCATAGTCGACTAGTCATTCTTTTGAAGTCGACTTCTTCATGATTGGTAGTCGACCTTTTATCTCCAAATGGTTGGAATAAACAAGAAAGGTCGTCGACTTCTTCTCCTCGCCCTGAAAGCGTACTCGACCTGTCACCTGTAGGAAATCACCATAGACCAAGAACGTACATACATAGTCGGGTTTATTTATAACCCAACACTAGTGAATTGATTTTATGGTATCGAGAATTGAAGAAGATGAAAATCAAGATTTTACTGCTTTGTTTACTGTTGGATCACTCTACCAATTGGTTCGAGTCATGCGTAAACCAATCGGTCGGTATCTGACAGAAATGTATGAACCTGTAAAAATATCCGTCTTTGGAGTGCGATTCCCCTCGTAGGAATGATTTCCGCTTTGGCGATCCACCTAAAGACGTTGGGATATTGTCTTCATTCCGATATTCCACCTAAAGACGTCGAAGGTGATCCTTGTTCCGATGTTCCACCTAAAGACGCCGAAGGTAATCCTTGCTCCGATATTCCACCTAAAGACACCGAAGGTAATCCTTGCTCCGATATTCCACCTAAAGACGTCGAGGGTAGTCCTTGCTCTGATATTCCACCTAAAGATGACGAAGGTAGTCCTTGCTCCGATATTCCACCTAAATACGTCAAAGGTAGTCCTTGCTCCGATGTTCCACCCAAAGACGTCGAGTGAGGGTTGTCCTCGTTCTCCTATCTTCGATCTCCGTTATGCTCTGAGTACCTGCAAATGGACTACCGAGCACCAAAGGGGGGGGGGGGGGATGCTCGGTGAGCCCACTCCGATACCTAAATAAGTATATGCTCTAGAGAGAGAAAGTCTAGATAGAAGGGAGAGCAAAATGCATGAGAGCTCAAGTTGTTCAAATGAAATGGCAAGAGTCCTATTTATAGGGCTCTTGGACCATTAGTCGACTAATCGCAAAATTAGTCTGTTAATCATGCGTTTAACTAAGATAAGTAGGGATTAGGCCAAGCTAAGCATCGGAGGTGTGGGGAACGATTTTGGTAGTTCAGGGTATGCGCGGCCCGGGGGGGAGACTCCCGGGCCGAAAATGTTCGGTTAGGTGGTGTCCCTAGCCGAACTTTATCTCGTGGGTCTTTGGCGGTGATTTTCTCTAAGTTCGGGTTTTGTCGTGTGTCGGTCTAAGACCTTTTTGGGTCCGAGTGGTGAGTAAGTCGGGTCGAAACGGGTCTAAGTGGGTGTATATCCATCATTTTCCCCCGAGTCAAGTAATGGCGTAACCTTTTTCTTGACTCTATTTTTAGACGGCATAGACACTCAACTTGGAACCGTTCGATACGGGTTACCTCATTCGGTGCTTTCCATGTTGATATTTTCGTCGATCCTTGTCTTCGTCCTTCCTGTCTTACGAGATTGTCATATTTGGAAACGTTAGTACGGATATAGAACTGTATGTGATATTTTCATGTATATACCCCCTTTAATTTGTCTTGCGGAAAATTTTCCGAATCGTGAGATTTTTCCTTTGGTCCGATTTTTATGACATGTATAAGATGACATGATGATATTTTGAATAGATATGTTACCTCCATGCCTTAGCATTTGAATTTTACCATGTGTTTGAAATGTGTGGTTGTGAATTAATCACCATAAAAAACTATCAACCCTCCTTTTTATACCCCCACCCACCATTTTTGTCCTCATTCTCCTTATTTTACTATCCACCTTCTCTCTTCTCTTCTCCAACCTACCATTCCTCTCCACATCTCCTCTTCTTCCATCACTATTTCTCTTCCATTTTTCCATTCCTCCTTGCAAGACACTCCATGGAGCTAACATTAGAGGTTGGTGTGCTTTGATTTAGAGCTTGGTCTTGTTTTAGCTTGGGTGGAGCAACACAAAGGGTGGAGAGTTCCGGCGACTTGGAGGTGCTCGACGGCGGCGGCGGGTCGACCACCGGTGGCACGGCGGAGGGTGGGTGGTGGGTCGGTGGGGGATGGCAGTTCGTGGCGGGGCCGGTGGAGCGCTAGCGGGTCGGGTTCGGCGGGGCTTTTCGGGAGGAGCGCGCTGGTCGGGTTCGTGCGAGGTGGGTTGATTACTGGCTTCTTTCCCTACATTTTCGAGGTTCGATTTCGTGAATTCTTCAGATATTTCCTTGTATGAGTTTCGATTTGATGATTGTTGGTAATGCCTTTCTTTGATACGTGCTTGTTGAATATCCTATCGTGTATTGTGTTGGTCTTGGAAAAAATATTTCGAAGCAACGAAGTGGCTAGACCCCCCCTTTTTTGACTTAGAACATTCTTGCGGAAAATTTGATGGTATCCCCCTTTTTAGACTTTGAAAAAAAAAATTCAATAGGAAAATGTAATTATACCCCGTTTTTTGGCCCTTTAAGAATTTTTCGATAGTAAACGTGATGGGACCATCCTATTTAGGCTTAGAAAGGTTTTTGGTGGAAAATGTGATGGTATCCCACCTATTTGGTCTTAGAAAAAATTTTACGGAAAATTGGCCGATACTCCCCTTTTTGGTCCTCAAAAAATTTCTTCGATGGAAAATGTAATGATACCACCCTATTTGAACTTAGGAAGGCTTTGATGGAAAATGTGATGGTATCCCACCTATTTAGGCTTAGAAAAAAATTTGCGGAAAATTGGCCGATACTCCCTTTTTGGTCCTCGAAAAACAATTTTCGATGGAAAATGTAATAATACCACCCTATTTGAACTTAGGAAGGCTTTTGATGGAAAATGTGATGGTATCCCACCTATTTGGGCTTAGAAATGTTTTTGCGGAAAATTGGCCGATACTCCCTTTTTTGGTCCTCGAAAAAAAAATTCGATGGAAAATGTGATGATACCACCCTATTTGGGCTTATAAATTTTTTTGCGGAAAATTGGCCGATACTCCCCTTTTTGGTCCTCGAAAAAAAAAAATTCGATGGAAAATGTAATGATACCACCCTATTTGAACTTAGGAAGGCTTTTGATGGAAAATGTGATGGTATCCCATCTACTTGGTCTTAGAAAAAATTTTGCGGAAAATTGGCCGATACCCCCCTTTGAACCTTCGAAAAAAAAATTCGATGGAAAATGTGATGATACCACCCTTTTTATAGTTAGAGAAAATTTTAGGCGAGGTAGTGATTATACCCCCTTTTTAACGTTGGAAAATTTTCCGAGGCGAGGTAGCGGTGCTACCCCCCTTTTTGGTGTTTCGTTGCGTCCTCGTGTGACGTCTTGTTGAAAGTTCTCAAGTTTGAGAATATTTGGCTCCTCTCTTTTTATAATGCGTTGCACACTTGTGTAACGTCTTATTTGGAAAAGTTCTAGGCGGAGAATTTGGAATTCTCCCCTCTTTTTCGTTGTACCGTATCATTGGGTTATATCGTTGACTTGTTGGTGTTATGTAGTTGTTGATGGTATTTTGTTTCTAGTTGCAGGTTACTTCGGGCTATTCTTCGTTCGTCGCCTGTGATTAAGGATCGCGTTCATCATGCCAAAGCTTCGTAAGTCTACTCGTTGCCCCCTCATACCTTCATCTTCGGACGAAGAGGATGTTACCTTGAAGTCTAGTCGTTTGACCGTTTCCGGTTTAGCTGATATGTTTGATGATGATTGCATGTTGGTGGGGGGTTCTAATGTGTCATCTAACTCGGATTCTGATGCCCCCGTACCCGAATTTTTAAGGAATTATCTTAAGCTTTCCACATATAGGATTCTTATTAAGATGGCTGGTTTGCAGTCTGAGGACATGCCTTGTTATCCGTACGATTCGCTTCCTGAGGGTTTACCGCTTGGATGTGTGACTCTTCCTCCGCAAGGGTGGTCTGTTGTGTACCCTAGTCAGGTCAAGGCAGGGCTGCATTTTCCGTATTGTGCCGCCTTGTGTTACCTTTGTCGATATTATGGAATATCTCCTCTCGAATTAGTGCTTAGCGCTCATCTTGCTTGGTTGGGGTTTCGCGTCTTGTGTCATAGGAAGTCTTGGGCGTATTCTCTTACTTTGTTCTGACTCTTCTATTTCCCTCGATGCCAGAGTTCGTCTGACATGTACTCCTTTGTGTGCCGCTTTCCATCCGTGGATGCCGGTGGGTTTCGCTCGTTAGGTTTTATTGACCATAGGTGGGATAACCGTTATAGGTTTGTTGTTGGTAGTGATTTTTCTCGTGGGGTGTGGGCTAAGCAGTATTTTTTCATTTTCAACTGTCATACTTCCTGGAGTCTGCGTAGTAGGGGTCATGCGGACATGCCTCCTTGCTTCGAAGAGTTTTCACCCTCTGGTTGTGAGGCCTTGGCGGCTATTTGTTGTTCTCATCGAGATCGTTCATATAAGACCGTTAAGGCCGTGACTGACGCGGAGTTGTATGCGACGGAGATATGTGCTACCTCTCCCTTGGTATGTTAATGATGTTCTACAAGGTTGTGTTTCTTTTCGTGTAGGTGGATTCTATGATAAGGATACTTCTTTTCAGGGGGTTGGACATGTAGACGAGCTTGTTGATGATGGGAGGAGAATTCCTCCCTATGCGTCTCCGGGATCTTCTAGAGTTACTCGCGCTAGCCGTAGTGTTGTTGTTATGTGGGTTTTGTTGTTTCTCGATTCTTCATGGCTTATGTATACATGTCCTTTCTAACGGTTTACTCTTTTTTGGTGTTGTCAGGTGCCTCGCAGAAAGCGGAGTCTTCTCGTCCTCCTATGAAGAAGTCCGACTTCGAGATTAGGTCTTCCGATGCTTCTCTTTGCAAGAGGAAGACTGTATTGGCCATCCCGAGCTTGAGAGCGCCTTTCTGTAATAGAGGAAAGGCTATTGGGCCTTCTCCTAAGGTTACCTGTGACAGGGGCAAGGCTCCTGATTCAGGCGTTGTCGAGGGGGTGTTGGCTGATGGGTTTGTGGCCGATGATGATGTTGAGATGGCCGAGGTTCCTCGGACCGTTACCTCTCCCAGTATGTAGATACTTCTAGTTGTTGTATTTGTTCATGGTTATCATGTATTGTCTTTATTGAGGTGTTTGCATTTTGTAGGTATGGCTAGTCTTCCTCCCGTGGCCGTTGAAGAGCTCGTTCGTCCCTATGAGGGTGACATTCGTGGCATGACGTGGCATTCGATGGTTTCGACCCGCAACTTCCACTTTCCTAAAGGTTGCTCGTTGTCTGCTCCCGAGGTTGGCATTAGGGTGTTTAATGCCATGATTCCTCCCTCCGATCGACTGCCTATGCCCTCTGATTCCGCCGAGATGGAGACCGCCCTTCAGGGGATGTTGTCCGAGTATATTCCGATAAGTGTAGTGGGTTTTCTTCCTCGTTATGTTATTGGTATATACGTTTGACGTCTATGTTGTTGCTTTTCAGGCTACCGCCCACATAATGAATCTGTCGTTCTTTACCCTCAATGCGACACATGAAAGGGATGCTGCTCGTGCTCGGTCGGAGAAGGCCGATGCTACCATGGCGGAGCACAAGGCAAATGTGCGGACCTTAGGTGTCGAATTTGAGAATCTGAAGCTGTCCGAGTCGGAGAAGATGAAGCAAATATCTGAGCTCGAGGAGCGCCTCTCGCAGCTGAGGGTTGAGTATGACGCGAAATTTATCGTTGCGAGGGATGCTGCCCTTGCGAAGGCACAGGCGGAGGCTGTGGCCGAGTATAAGGCGTCGGAAGCCTTTATTGATGATGCTCAACTGGCGAACTCCGAGATGTTGATGCAATATGGACATGAGCTGGTACGTACTATTTATGAGCATTGTCCTGATTTCCCCATTGCGAAGCTAGGTGATCTTGAGTGCCTTGGGAAGCACTATGCCTGTTTAGAGAGTGAGTGTGCCGGGGACATGGCCGTTGGCGATGAGGCGGAGGGCTCGACTCCTGCCCTTGATGGTACTGGGGTTGTGGTTTCCGATGATGAGGGAGGTGGTTCTGGGGATCCTCTGACTGGTCATATCTGAGACTTGTTTGCTTTACGTGTTTGTTTAGACCTTCTTGTACCTCTTTTAATGTATTGTTGGATGTATCCCTTTATCTCGTAGACTTGGTGCGTATGTCGTGGACTTGTTGCTTGGATTTGACCGGGGTGTTGCGCTTGTCATGTTAGACGCCTTGATTGTACCTGTTTCCTTATCATGTTATGTGTGTCGAATGAATTTGATTATGCATATTGTGGTTTTAACGAAATCGTTAATGTTGTTGCCCCCCTTGGCTATATCGGTTTGTGCCCTTGCATATGATCTTTTCTTCTAGATTTTCATTGTATAGCAGACCTAGTTAGCTGTGTCAATGAGACAGCTTGATGTAACCTTCTTTATTATGTGTCGAGATATTCCGACATGCTGTGTCAATGAGGCAGCATGTTCGGTATGCCCCCCTTTTTTGAGGGTGTAGATATGGATCATAGTTGAACTCGCGTTATGGATATTTCATTATAACTTGCGACGTACATTGTTGTGCCTCGTGGTCACAACGCATGTCGTTATGTGTTTCCCCGATATATGATTTTCGCCTATGGTTTGCGGCGTATTTCACGTTATCTTGTATTGTTGTTCTCGTTATTGTATACTTGCGTTCGTATTCTCGGAGGTTGCCATGGCTAAGGCTTGGTGTTTTATGGTTGTTTGGGTTGGGATGTGGCCGAATGTGTTTGGGTATGTTTGGTGTTGGTATGGAGTATTGGAAATGGGATAACGTTTATATACCAGCAGGTCTTGTTCATGCCTCTATTTGGTTTTCTTCCAATATAGAGCCTTTACGCTAGCTGGTGTTAATCCAACTACATTTTAACATTCGCTTGGACATATTCCCAAGCAAGGCCAACGCGCTAAACTGGGTCTATAACTAGGTTAGGGTTGTTTATCCGTAACCCCTACCTAGTTTCCGGTTTAACATGGGGCCAACACGCTAGAAGGTGTGAACTCCTTCAAGGGTTGTTCCTTTAGAACCTTTACCCAGTTTCGCCCCTGGCGTAAAGGCCAACACAACATCCAGTGGGAACTCCGGAGTGATTGGTTGTAGGTGGTTCATTCGTTTTTTTATGTTTCTCATTTTTATACCGGCCGGTTTTTGACTCTTTGTTCTAAAGACTATATTACAAATCTTGGACTGACACATATTGTTAGACTCGAATTTGTTGGAGTCTGTATGCTTGCTTGTTGGTCCTTGTTGCTTGTCTTGGTACCTGCTTTACTCATGCAAACAACATAATTTCATTAGATGGCGGCGTCATAACATGTTGAACATGATACTACAAAAGCTTGCATAGGAATGTAAACTATTCTAACCTCCACACATGGAGTGTTTTCTTTGCTACATAGCTTAGCATAATAAAAAAAAAGGATAGTGGACAAGTGCATATGGGTATGCCCCTTGTCGGGTGGTGGGGGGGGGGGGGGGTTGGTGGATGTGTATCATGCGGAGGGCGCGTCATGCCTTAAAGTGGTTCAATTGTCTGTGACGGACCATTGTCTCGATCTCGTCTTTTAGGGCGAGGCAGTCGTCGGTCTCATGCCCCCATGTCTCGTGATGTTCACACCACCTATCGAGATTTGGTCCGACGAAGGCTTTTTCGGGGAAGGGTGGTTCGATGAGACCTTGAAGGTGCTCCCTGAATAGTTCGCCCACTCCAATTCTGAGCGTCGTGAAGTCGTAAAATGGTGTATAGCTTTCGAGTCTAGCCGTCTCATTGCTTTCCCTGTCGGTGTTGACATCCTCGTCCGTGTCACATGGATGTCCCATGACCTCTTCCCATATTAGTGTGTTTTCCTCCTCCTCCCACATCATTGCGAAGGCTAGCTTGTCCCTGAAATCTTTCACTGTTTGGGTTTCATGATTCCATAGCCTCCTCCGAAGAACCTGCTTTTCTGGAATTCCAAGTTTCTATAGAAGGCTCGTATGACCTCCCCTGGGGTTGCGTCTGCCGCTGCCGCGTTCTTGCTAAACCTGCGAAAATAAGAACGAATACTTTCCCTTTTCCTTTGAACGACCGCGTCTATATTGATCACGTCTCCTGTTATATTTGGGTTGTCTTGTTCCTCCCTCCTTTCTTCGCGAGTCCCAACATGAAGTGGGGACTCCTGGGGCACCTGCATAATGTCAACTTCGGTTGTCTCCTCTTCTTCTTCGTGTGTTGGTGCCTTCCTTGACGGGGCGAAGCATCGTAACCTACTTAGGTGTAGTGAGCCTGTGAGGAATTTTGCTTTGCCCCTCCTTTGTTTATTTTCCTTTCCCGTCTCTTCTTCTCCCTGTTCTTCTGGTATGTTGATCATATTGATCGAGGTGTGTCGGTGTGCCTTAGGCTTCATGGCATTTAGGTAGAATCTACGAGCTGTCACTTGGTCGCCCAGTACTTCACCTATTCCGTTTGGGGTTGGGAACTTAATTTTTTGATGGACTGTGGAGGCGATGATTCATGTCGGGTTGATGGTCGTTCGACCCAAGATACCATTGTAAGCCCCTAGTTCCTCTACCACCACGAAGTTGACGTTCACCTGGATTTGTGCCCATTGTGCCCCCATCGTGACTGGGAGCACGATTGTGCCCAAAGGGTAGGTTGTTGCACCTGCGAAGCTAACAAGTGGGAAGTGCACCTGTTTTAGATCTTGTCTCCTCTTTCCCAATTGTTCGAGCACTCTTACATGTAGTAAGTCTGCCGAACTTCCCCCATCGACGAGGATCCTTTTGACGTCGAAGCCATCCACTTCCAAGGTGACGACCAATGCGTCGTTATGCGGGTACAATGTGCTCCATGTATTTTCTCGAGAATTGGATGACCTCTTCCTCCTCGACCCTTGGGCGCTTGCCATAAAGTTCCATGTTAGTGTGGGAGGCGTATACCTCCCTGGTGTTTGATACTCCTCCTCCTGCGGCCGGTCCTCCGTGGATGACATTGATGGTTCCCCTTTTGATCGGGGATGGGCGCTCGCCCACCTTCTCTTTTCCTTGTTCTGTGTGCCTTGTGCTTGTGGTGTGCCTCCATTACCCCTTTTTCGATTGTCCACGAATTGTCGTAGCCCTCCTTGTCTGATGATGTGGTGTATGTTCGAGAGGAGGGTGTAGCATTCGTCTATCGTATGTCCGTGCAGTTCATGGTTATTACACCATTGGTCTAGCTTGCCCCCGATTGGTCCGTCCTTGTACCTTAGTGGTGTGTTCTAGATATTCATTTTTTTTCATCACTCCTAAGATCACGGAGGGCGTTGCGTTCAGTGGGGGCCTTGTTGTTGGTTGGTTGGTCTCCCTCACGATGTTGACAGGTTGAGGCCTCTGTTGCTGTTGCATTGATGGTTGTTGCCATATTGGTGGCCTGCCTTCGAATGACTTGTTTTTCCTCATCGATCCTCCAGCGTTCGTCTGGGGGGGTGTTCTTAACTTTCGGTTGTGCCTATCTCTCTCCAAGTCGATGTATTGTTTCACGCGGGCTGCTAGTTCCTCTGGTGATGCTACCGGTTTTATCGCCAATTTGTCCGCTAGGGCGCTGCTGTTCTTACCAAGGTTCCTGATGAATACCCGAACTATCTCCCGATTCTCTAACTCCTCGTCGATATCTGCAATGTTTTGATTGAATCGGGTATAATAGCTAGCCAAGGTTTCATCGTTACCTTGTCGTACATCATCCAGGGATCCTGCACTTTTCCTTAGTTGCCGTTCACCCAAGTACCTTTGCAAGAACTTCTTCTTGAGGTATTCCCAAGAGGTGACGGAGTTTCTCGGGAGGCCGAAGAACCAATGTGCCGCTGGACCTGTTAAAGTGGTTGCGAACAATAGAGTGACTATGTTCTCATTGTGGGTTCTTCCGAAGAGCACAGCCTCATGTTGTTGTATATGTTCCATCGGATCCCCTTTGCCATTGTATTTCTCTCTTCCTGCATTTAGACCATCCGGCACGTGGCTATGTATTATGTCATGTGTGAATGGGTGGGATGCCTTGTCGCTGAGGACATGCATGGCCCTTCCCTTAGCCTACGCCATCATTTTCGTTATTATTTCCTCCACCTCTTCTGGGGTCATTGTTGGCAGGTTTGTGTACGGAGTTGTGTCGGCGCCTACACCAATTATTGTTTCTCGTAACTCCTCATGTGGGGCTTGGAGTCATCCGTTGTTTCCGACGTGGTGGTCATGTCCTCCCGGGACTTGGCGGTTATCGTCGTTGCCGGCGTGTTCCGCTTGTGCATGGTAGCCTCTACCATTCCCTGCACGTTGTTCATGTCCTGTCGGGGGTTTTGGGGCACCCCTCTTCATGGAAGCCTTGTGGCGGTGGTACCTTTTCATCATCAAAAAATCGTTCGTTTCTTGGGGGTGGCATGGCCTCCTCATCATGGTGGTTGTTTGCATCTCGAAACACCCGTCCTCCTCCTTGGGCGTAAGCCGCTCTTGCATGGGGAACTTCCTGTGGTAGTATGTCATACGCATTCCGGTTGTAGAACCGGCTATCGTAGGATGAATGTCCATGTGAGTGACCTGCGAAGGGCATGCCATATGGTGGGAAACCATAGTGAAAATCGTGTGGGGGCATCCCGTAAAGGGAGTTATGTGAGAAGGTCCTGCGATGTCTCCTTCCCACTCCTCCTGATTGATGCCTACTCCGTGGGGTGCTTGGTGCCGATGATGCATCCACGGGCATATTCTGTTGTTGCTCCGCCGAGTGTTCTCCTGTAACTGTCCCTGTACTTCGATGTTTACCCTTGGACGATCCTCTTGTCTGTTGGGTGGTCGTTCCCTAGGTGGTGGTTCGTTTCGTGCGGCCATTCCTCGAATGATCGCCAGGCTTTTTGTTCGAGTCACGCAGACGGCGCCACTGTTGGATCACGCTACCAATTGGTTCGGGTCGTGTGTAAACCAATCGGTCGGTATCCGACAGAAATGTATGAACATATAAAAATATCCGTCTTTGGAGTGCGATTCCCTTCGTAGGAATGATTTCCGCTTTGGCGATCCACCTAAAGATGTTGCGATATTGTCTTCATTCCGATATTCCACCTAAAGACGTCGAAGGTGATCCTTGTTCCGATGTTCCACCTAAAGACGCCGAAGGTAATCCTTGCTCCGATATTCCACCTAAAGACGTCGAGGGTAGTCCTTGCTCTGATATTCCACCTAAAGATGACGAAGGTAGTCCTTGCTCCGATATTCCACCTAAAGACGTCAAAGGTAGTCCTTGCTCTGATGTTCCACCTAAAGACGTCGAGTGAGAGGGTTGTCCACGTTCTCCTATCTCTGATCTCCGTTATGCTCCGAGTACCTGCAAATGGACTACCGAGCACCAAAGGGGGGGGAGGTGCTCGGTGAGCCCACTCCGATGCCTAAATAAGTATATGCTCTAGAGAGAGAAAGTCTAGAGAGAAGGGAGAGCAAAATGCATGAGAGCTCAAGTTGTTCAAATGAAATGACAAGAGTCCTATTTATAGGGCTCTTGGACCATTAGTCGACTAATCGCAAAATTAGTCCGTTAATCATGCGTTTAACTAAGATAAGTAGGGATTAGGCCAAGCTAAGCATCGGAGGTGTGGGGAACGATTTTGGTAGTTCGGGGTATGCGCGACCCGGGGGGGAGATCCCCGGGCCGAAAATGTTCGGTTAGGGGGTGTCCCTACTGAACTTTGTTTCGTGGGTCTTTGGCGGTGAGTTTCTCTAAGTTGGGTTTTGTCGTGTGTCGGTCTAAGACCTTTTTGGGTCCGAGTGGTGAGTAAGTCAGGTCGAAACGGGTCTAAGTGGGTGCATATCCATCATTTACTGCTTTGAAAGATTCTTCTTCCTAGAGCTTTGAAATTGTCGGATGGTAAATTTTCAGTATAAAATTTGAGACCCTCAGCTCATAAATCCTCCAGCAGCTGAACTTAATATGTGCATTGGAAATTGCAAATCTGGAAATCTCTAGCTCCTGATTGCATTTGAATTCATCTCTCTACCTAAATTTATATATATATATATATCTCTATATATATATATATATATATATATATATATATATATATATATAGATATAGATAATTTTATGTATAGTCTTCCACAAAAAATGGATACAAATAATTAATTTTATCTTTGTACATTGTACGTAACATTATTTAATATGACTTCATTTTACTTAAAAAAAAATACAATTGGTGTTACTTAATTAGCATTTCTTAAATTATTATAAATGCTTTACAAAGGAATACCATTTTTATAAAATCTGGAAATACACGAATAGTCTCAACATAATCATGATTTAAAAGTATTTTAATAGTTGTTTTATGGCAATGGTTATTTATGTAAAACTTAAAGGATGTTTTATTCGTAAATGATGAATTTCTTTATATATAAATCATAAGTTATGATTATTCCAACTTCATTTGCTTATTCTATTTTTTAAAATTAGTAAAAAATTCAAAAATTTATTGAAAACCCCCTAAGAAATGATTATAATAATTTGTTAAAAAAATATATTTTTCTTAAAGAAAAAACCTAATCTTTAGGATTTTATTTGTATAAACAAAATATATTTTACGTATAAACAAAATATACATTATATTTTTTAATATTAATTTTATTTGAATATGTTTATCTATTTTTTTTAAAATACAAAGCTAATAAATCTTAGAATTAAAAACCATAATAACATTTAAAAATAACATATTATCAAAAATAACAAGAAAAAAACTTTATTATAATATTAACCTAAAACCCTGGTTCGTCCTGCGTTTGGGTATTAATTCCCAATTTCCCATGCAGGTAAGCGCCCCCTCCCGTCCTCCTTAGGCTGTAGGCCTGCCTGCCTGTAGCATGACTAGTAGTACTAGGCTACTAGCTCAACAAAAACACGGGTCCCATTATTATTATTTTTTTATAATTTTTTTTTTTTTCAAAATAACTTTTTAGAAATGAAAGAATATTTTTTTTAATATGTCAAAAAAATATTGGTAAAAAAACATTTCAAATAATAATTAATTAACACAATTAAGAATATTATATTTTCTATTTAAAAAATTAAGAAAGTTCTAATTTCTCTTTAAAAATAGGATTTCAAAATAATAAAAATACACTATTTATTTATTCGTCCATTGATTTTTTTCGTATTTATATAAAATAAAATTTTGTATATAGTATTGAAATTTTTCATAAATGTAAAATTGGGTAAATAGGTCTAAGGATACTGAGAAAAAACAATTCGAGAACTCGAAACTCGAGGCAAACTATCCAGATTCCAGACCCAACTTGAATTAAAATCCAAGCATGTTTTGAAAAACTCGAAAATACCGTTTGTTGGATGAACTCGATTTTAAATCAATTAATGCATATTCTGAAATACTTATTAGAAGTAAATCTATATATATCTTAGCAAAATATTAACTTTATCTTCTTATTCTTTTTATAGAAATGGTATTATGTTTCAGGTTCTTAATTTTTTTGTACCCACCTTACATGTTGTACCCGTTGACTTATTTACCCAATTTTACATTTAAGAAAATTTTAAATAATTTAAACAAAATTATTTTATAAATTCGGAAATGCATAAATCAACATACAAATAAATAATTAATGTATTTCTCATTTAAAAAAAAATATTTTAAAATTTAAATTAGAAATTTCTTACTATTTTCTAATTATTCTTTTTTGACATATTTCAAATAATATTTTCCATTCCAAACAAATTAATTATTTTAATTTTATAAAAAAAATCATTAGGCCCACATTTTTGTTGGGCAAGTAGCCTGTAGCCATGCTACAGCCTAGGGATGGGCGGCGCTCGTCTGCACGGGATTAATACCCAAACGCAGGACGAACCAGGGTTTTAGGTTAATATTACAATAAAGTTTTTTTCTTAATATTTTTGGTAATATTTTATTTTTAAATGTTATTATGGTTTTTTAGTCTAAATCTTAAATGGTATAACTTAGTAAACTTTACAATTTATAGTCCGCAAAATTAATTTATGGTTTACGTATAGAACTTCCCATATCTTAATTATATCTTACCAAAATTAAATGAAAACATAATAAAATTCAATATATATATAAATACACTTATAAGGAAGTTTAGCATACATGTTATGATAGTAATGTATTTTTTGGGCCATATGTAGTAATGTATTAAATTGAGATATATAAATAAATACTGTATAAGAGCAGTACATAAAGAGAATCAACCGAACGTATAGAGGAAGAGACCAAGTTTGATAAAACTAAACTTCTTTGGAGTTCTAAATAAACTTTGCTCATAAGCAAGTAAGCTGGTAATATGTAAAGTATTAACCATAATTTATTTCATTTTTATGACTTAAACCCAGCTGCAAAACCTCTAGTTATTAATAAATAAAATGTTAAATCGTTATATCATATAGTACATTGTGTAGTAAAATTATTATGTTATTATGGACATATTAATATTTTTTTCCTTGGGTAATTTGCCCCTTTGCACCCACAAAGTGGTGGTTGTGGAGTACGCGGCATACTGCAAATTCCGATAGTGATTAATGCTGGCTGCCCCAGTCCATGTCCATGTCCATGTCCATGTCGTGTATTTTAAGGTGAAACCCTTCACGACCACACATAAAAATTTATATTTTGTCCCAAATCCAGGTTTTGTCTTTAAGAGAGGATTTTATGTATGTTTCGGGATAAAATATCAATGCAGCAACTCACATCTTATAAGTGGACTTGACTGTTTAGAAGTTATTATAAACAGAGATGGATGGATGGTAGTGTAGTGTAGAGACTCCTCCGGTCCATAGGTAATAATTTCATCAATGCTATAATTAATTGAACCAGAATCATCGGGGGAGATGTCTAATTAAAGCTGATTCGACAACAAACCATAATATGTGGTTCCAAAAGCACCACACAGATATTTTGGCTTTTATTACTCTTCCTTAAATAAATTTAATTTTCTTTCATGATAATAGTAATTTCTAAATGTTTGGAGTCCATACGACACACTATATTACATACCAAATAATTAATTAATGATTTAAACTTTCATTTCTAAATTGTTTGTTATCATCCTAGCTTAAACTTCACTCTGTTGCTTAGGCATTCACAATTCATAATATTTGTGTTATCTAGTTAATTAACAACATGTTATAAAAAGAAAGTCCTATGAAGTTGTCTATTACCATTTTAATGGTGTCTATAATTTTCAACCCCAACTTAGATTCTATATTTTCTTTATATTAACAAAGTAAATTAAAATATTTTTAGTTTATTTTTTGATAAATAATTTATTCTTAAAATTTATTATTTGAATCTTCTAAATATTATTACTTTAAATTTAAAACTAATAATTTAAAGGATAATAGTTGCATGTAATATTCAAAATTTTAAATAAAAAACTAAATCTCAATAATACTTTAACACTTAGAAAAATATTTATATATAAGAAATTTACATAAATATTTAGTAAAAAAGAGTAAGCCTAAAGAAATTTAGCATAGTTGTAAAATATTAACACAGTATAAAAAGTAGCAAAAAGTATAATGGGATACACATCACCATACCACGTGGAGTTGT
Source organism: Clarkia xantiana subsp. parviflora (assembly GCA_036873135.1). NCBI lineage: Eukaryota > Viridiplantae > Streptophyta > Magnoliopsida > Myrtales > Onagraceae > Clarkia > Clarkia xantiana. Next base: position 20,724,154 of record JAPTYO010000001.1, read on the forward strand.
TCTTATTTTTTGCATGCATTGTGGTTGCTATTAAGGTTGTGATTGATTATATATATATATATATTCATAAGAGAACACAAAATTAATTAAAATACTATGATTATGAAAGGCTTCGGGACGAATCTCAAAAATCATCAACCAAGAAAAAGCACCCGGTCGATCCAGGTGGTGGATCCCTCCATGAAACAAACAAACCGACCCGTACGTATTTTATCCGGACAAGTACAATAAACTTTATCTATGTATTTTCAGAAAACCGGAATCCTTTGTGACTTTAGGTTATTATCAAAAGCCAATATAAGGTTCGCGTCCACCCCTCCCCATTAATTAAGGGAAAATAAGTGTAAATATATTCTAGGGGCATTTCCCGCGCATTGCGTGGGGTGACTTACTAAATATGTATAATTAACAAGCTAATATTTGATAAAATATATACTGACTATTTGTAATATGTTGAAACACTATTTTTAAATAAAATATCAGTCTGAAATTTGAAAAAGTAAACGAAAGACTGGAAATTTTGAACCATAAAATACTGATGGGTATACGTCCGATTCGGGTTCGTTTTATATTATTCGGACTTCGTTTACACGTCAAACCCACTGAACGGTCTCGAATTATTCACCCGATAACAATAAAAAGTCCGGGGCACGCGCATACGCACCCCGGACTTACTTCGCGTCCGGATTGTTTGACAATCCGGACCGGGTTACGGATTGCAGAGCAATCCGGACCGGCTCCGGATTGTGGGACAATCTGACCATCCGGATTGTTTCGACCCTCCGGATTGTCCCGATACTCTGGGATGGTCCGGATTACTCCTCTTGGTGACGTACAAACCCCTACGCAAACACTACACGTGCAGACCCTCCCGATGTCAGCTTCACTCCCGTCTACGCCCGGTTCGTACTTTACATTAAACCGGAGTTGGACCGTTCAAAACCGAGTTCGAGTTGGAAAACTCCTATTTAAGGGACTCTACTCTCCCTATTCGCATGGTCCCCAAGTGACATGCCTGGGATAAGTCCAGATGTGATCTCCCACAGGCTCAACATCAAGCCAGGAATACGAGCTATCGCACAAAAACTACAACCACTCGGGGGCAACAAAAGAGTAGCCGTACGAGGGGAAGTAGGAAAGCTTTTAGAAGCTGGGCTCATCGAAGAAGCGAGGTTCCAAACATGGGTCGCAAACCCTGTAATGTTTCCAAAGCCAAATGGCAATTTAAGGATGTGCATCGACTACAGAGACCTCAATAATGCATGCCCCAAAGACTCGTATCCTTTGCCAAGAGTCGATCAATTGGTCGATGCCACAGCAGGCCATGAATTGCTATCTATAATGGATGCATATTCAGGATATAATCAAATAGCAATGTTTCCCGAGGACGCCCCGCACACTACATTCTATGCAGACAACGACATATACAATTACAAGGTAATGCCGTTTGGCCTAATCAATGCGGGCGCAACATATCAACGAATGGTGAACACGATATTCGGTGACCTGATCGGGAAAACGATGGAGGCTTACGTCGACGACATGGTCGTAAAGTCAACCAAGAGATACAACCATGCTGACGATCTCCGCGTAACGTTCCAAATGATGCGCGAATTCCAAGTCCGCCTAAACCCAGCAAAATGTGCTTTCGGCGTAAGGTCAGGGAAAGTACTAGGCTTCATGGTTAGCCAAAGGGGCATAGAGGCAAACCTAGTAAAGGTTAAAGCAATTGAAGAAATTGCATCTCCTACAAAGCATAAGGAGGTGCAACAGCTAAATGGTCGGCTTGCAGCCCTAAACAGGTTCCTGGAAAAAATCGGGGATGATGGGTTTCGATATAGCCGTTAGGCCCATTAACGACGACTAAACGGCGAAGTAGGCCCACTGGGCCTCAAAAGAGGCTTAGAAGACCAACACGAGGGGTCCCGACAAAGTCGGTCCCGACATATGAGCTGAACGCCCCCGATGATATGCCTTTAAGTAGGCCCCGATGATATGCCTTTAAGTAGGCCCCGATGATACGCCTTTAAGTAGGCCCCGATGATATGCCTTTGAGTAGGCCCCGATATTGAATCCCTGAGAATGCTGGCCCTGTCCCGATGACGAGGGGCCCCGAGCGGTGACCAAAGGAGATAACTCTGAAGTCCCCGACATCCGTCGGGACTTGCCACCAGAGAATGAGGCCGAGAAACACGCCCACTATCAACATAGTGGGGAAGTGGCCTGAAAAGACGGAACGTGGGCAAGTGGCCGAGATAAACGGAACGTGGGTTAACTGCCCCCAGCAGTTATCGCAACAGGTAACTGGGGTAACTCCTCCCCTATATAAAGGAAGGAGTTACCTCAGGATGGTTACATTGACATTCACATACTGATACTTGCTAGCCTACATCGAGATACTCATTTAAGCATCGGAGAGGGATTCTGGGTCACCGCCCGGTCTATCCCCTTCTTGCAGGATTACTTGGAGCAAAGGAGTTCGGACTGAAGGGTATAGACCGGGCGGTGACCCAGAATCCCTCTCCGATGCTTAAATGAGTATCTCGATGTAGGCTAGCAAGTATCAGTATGTGAATGTCAATATAACCATCCTGAGGTAACTCCTTCCTTTATATAGGGGAGGAGTTACCCCAGTTACCTGTTGCGATAACTGCTGGGGGCAGTTAACCCACGTTCCGTTTATCTCGGCCAATTGCCCACGTTCCGTCTTTTCAGGCCACTTCCCCACTATGTTGATAGTGGGCGTGTTTCTCGTCCTCATTCTCTGGTGGCAAGTCCCGACAGATGTCAGGGACTTCAGAGTTATCTCCTTTGGTCACCGCTCGGGGCCCCTCGTCATCGGGACAGGGCCAGCATTCTTAGGATCGATGGCTGGCAAGCAAAAGAAGAGACAATGACAATCCGGCGGTTCCCGCCATTCTGCTGGAACTCTGAATTCAGGGCCGCCGGAGCGCACTGTTGATCGGAATGATCCTCCCCTTGTTGTTTCCCAAACAGGGGGGCATCATGATGATCGTGAGGATTCCATTCGAACTCGTCGGAGAGCCGAGAAGAGATCCCGAGGAGGGACCAGGATGCACTGACCAGGTGATGAAGATCGTGAGCATCTGTATGGGGGACCAGAAGAAGATGATGTCGGAACTGAGGGATCGATCCACTCATCCCTTTGTTCCCCGACTGTTGAACACCACTGCCCCGCCAGGGCTTGGTATCCCGACGATCAAGGAGTATGATGGCGAGGGAGATCCAGTCCGCCATGTCCAGAAGCATGTTATGGCTTGTATGGGCAGAGCTCCGAATGACGATATAGTGTGCGTTCTGTTCCCAGCCACAGTTGGTGAGAGGGCCCTGACGTGGTTCTTCAGTCTTCCTCCAGGGTGCATCTCTACCTGGACCCAGATGCATGATCGTTTCATCCAGCTGTACTAGGGCTGTCGGCGCCTCCTGAAAAGCGCGAGGTCCCTGGCTGAGGTGGTACAGAGGCCCGATGAATCGCTGGCGCATTATTACCAGAGGTACACCGCCAGCGTGGCCGAGATTGATGAGGAGATGTCGGAGGGAGAGACCATCTGCACCTTCATTCGGAACCTGACAGCACCATATGGTTCCGACCTGATGCACAACGTGGCTGAGAAGGCTGCGTGGAACATGGAGGCGCTGCAGAAGAGGGTGAAGCAGCAAATCGATGTACAGGAGTCGAAGATAGCTGCTGGCGAGCTCGATCCTCCGAAATCGAACAAGGGAAAGCAGTCGTTCAAGACCTCGTGTCTCTGTGAAAGAATCAGAGGGCCTTCTATTCCATTTATTCCATTCTTGACTAGGAGTTTTGAAATCCATTTGAAAATAAAAAGAAAGAATTTCTTTTATTTTCGCATTTGAGCTATAAAAGACGATTTTCCATCAAAGTAAAAGAATCCCACGAGTCCGTATAGAAAGTCTCTTAAGCTCTTTCCACAACCACGAATTCAATTTTCCGTCGTACTCTGCAATCTAATCTATGCAATCTAATTCAAAACCCAGTACTTAAACACTAGTGCAAGGGCTCGCATATAAAGATTCACCGATTCCCTTGCACTACTCTACTATAACTAGAATCTTTCCTTGAATCCTAGAGGCAAGTATTTCAAGCGTTTTTCTATGAAGAGCAGATCTAATTGTAATAGTGTCTATAATTGTCGTACATGAGATTTCACCTCATACGGCTCCTCGGGGGCCGCCAATAAATCTAAGGACCTCTTTGATATTCGTTATCAGGAACTACCCCTTTGATGGGTCTTGCAATGGCTCTATTTGCGGTATTCTTATCTATTATTTTGGAAATTTATAATTCTTCCGTTTTATTGGACGAAATTTCAATGAATTAGATTCACACCGCCATGGCTCGCTCCTGCTCCAGGGCCTCCTCCAGGGCCAGGATGTACCCGAAACAGCAGTGTTGGTCCGCCATTTCCTGTGGAAAAGAAAGGAAGAGGTTAGTACATGAGAATATTTTACATTATATACTAAGTGTAAAAACATGAAGCATTACCTCCACCCGACGAACGGCCATATCGCGAATGTCCGCGTGGATGACCTCTCAAGCCAAGGAGAGTGGAACCTTCATAGACAGCGGAACTGAACCTGCCAGCAGGTGCAGACTCAGTTCCGGTGATATATTGTCCCAACGCAGCGGGACCCCTCGAAATTACTCGATCGGGGTCCAGGGAGCCGCCGCCTGGTCGGGGGTGTAAAGCTGGTAAAAACTCCCGTCTAAAGGGAGAGGGGGGGGGGGGGAAGACCTGAGTGTCGGAGGTGCGTGCCTCCGAACCGCCATGAGACCCAGTCGTCCCTTCAGGAGTCAGGCTCAAGACCGGCGAATGCTGTTGTGCTGGGGAAGATGGAGGCAGCCCTTCGGGAGTCGGCTCCAACGGGGCCTGCCTCACCCTCCGACGACGAATCAGGGCCGGACCCTCGCTCGCCTCCTCAGAAGAGTGAGAAACGTCCAGGTCAACCACCCGACGGAACTGACAGTCCGTCGGGGCATCTTCAGTCCCCGATCCCGTCGGGGCAGGAAGTGAAAGGAGGGGCTCTCCGACCCGGGCGTCGGAGGGTGGCACCCCCGTTGAAACTCCAGCTCCCGATTGACCTGCAGCTGGAGGACGAGAAGCTTCAGAAAGATAATCAGGAAGTTGATCAGAATCCTTACACCAAATGACGCGACGGGAGAGATACTGGTCCTTCCCGTAATAATTGTAGTAACCCGCTTTACGAACACGGGGAGTTTCTCCTTGCAGGATGCAGTTGATCCCTTCGATCCTGGCTCTCTTATCGGAGGGGATTAACTCCTCGGGATTACGCCTCCTGTATAATCGAATTGCTAATCGGAGCTGATTACCTTCTTCGGGAGTCTGGGTGTTGAAGATCTGCTCCATCTTCTCCACCCGGGCCCGCTTGATCTGCTCCGAAGTCGGAGGTGGCGATGAGGAGGCGGCCCTCTTCGAGGACTTCCTCTTCCTTGCGGGGCGTTGGACGGCATCGGTCTCCGCCTGCTTAAGCACGATATTGGTCAGCAATGATACCTTCTTAGCTGCAAAGACGAAAACAAAGGTGCAATTAGAATATTACCCAAGGAACGAGGTTGGAAGGGCCGTCGAAGAGTTGACCCCCGGAGGCAACATCAAGGAGTCGGATGCCGGTCAGAACCAGATCCCGCTCCCTGATGGAGTTGGCATCGAGGGGAGCGAAAGAATCCCCCCAACGGTAGAGTTGGATGCAGTGGAGAATCTAGAAATCCTCCTCGGAGTAAGTGTGAAAAGCGGGAGGAGGGTCTGCCCCAACCTCCCATCGGGGCCACGGAATGGAGCTGTTCCGGATGAAGAAGTAATTCTTCTTCCAGCCGCTGTTGTCGGGCCCCGAGTCGGTGATGAGCCCCCGACCTTTGGCGACCTTCCATGTGTCACCAGTCCAGCTACATCGGGAGAGCTGCGCCTTGCTTCACTTAGGCATCCGCGGGTAGAAGGCACAGACCCCGACGTCATTGCACTTCAGTCCATAGAAGGTCCGGAAAAGTCGGAGGCTATAGGTCCATTGTTGGCGGAGGCGAAGGACACGGAAGGCATTCCACACTCGGATGGCGTGGGGGGAAAGGGTAGTCGGATGTGTTTTGTAATATTCACACATCACGACTATATCCCCACAGAAAGGGAATCGGATCCCCGCCGATACTTGCCCGGTGGAGACAAATACCTCCCCTTCCCGGGGATGAGTGACCACAGGGTCGCCCGGGATGCGAGGACGAGGATAGGGATATCGAGGCTCCCAGGTAGAAGTAATACATCCTTCCCAGAGAGCTGCATCGTAGGCGGTTTCTGAAATCTCTTTACAAGCATAATCAAACTTGAAGGGTTTCCTCCCCCCGGAACTGGATTCACCGTCTGGAAAATGATCAGAGCAAGAAAAGGCACAGTTGATTCTTGGAAAAATCTGGGTAAGTTGATCAAGATAAAAGAAAAACTATGCTAACAGTTTCTTCAGAATCGGAGGAGAAATCTTACTAGACATGTTGAAGCGGAGAAGAGAAGATGATCTTGATGGCCGGAGATCCTGGCTGCCGGAGTGTTGATCAGAAATTAGAAAGGAAAGCTTGAGCTTTTGAAATCATAAGAGGATGAAACGGTGGAGGAGAACTGAATAGTGCCAAGATTTGGGGTTTTATAGGAGAGAGGGTAGCCAAAGAGACGTTGTAATCCGGACCGTTGAAGATGAAACGCTTCGTTGAGGCGCTAGCGACAAAAAAGCTAAAAAGCGCTTTTTCAGAAAAAGCAGGCACGGGCACCCAAGCCGTCGCTTCATCACCCATCGCATTTAATAGTTGAGTAATCGAGATATCTTTTTGGATTCGGTGGTTATCCTCGGAATATCGGGAGGTCCAGAGTTGGAAGACACGACGAACTATAAGTCCCTCATGTCTTGGGGGCAAATGATGGGTTTCGATATAGCCGTTAGGCCCATTAACGACGACTAAACGGCGAAGTAGGCCCACTGGGCCTCAAAAGAGGCTTAGAAGACCAACACGAGGGGTACCGACAAAGTCGGTCCTGACATATGAGCTGAACGCCCCCGATGATATGCCTTTAAGTAGGCCCCGATGATATGCCTTTAAGTAGGCCCCGATGATACGCCTTTAAGTAGGCCCCGATGATATGCCTTTGAGTAGGCCCCGATATTGAATCCTTGAGAATGCTGGCCCTGTCCCGATGACGAGGGGCCCCGAGCGGTGACCAAAGGAGATAACTCTGAAGTCCCCGACATCCGTCGGGACTTGCCACCAGAGAATGAGGCCGAGAAACACGCCCACTATCAACATAGTGGGGAAGTGGCCTGAAAAGACGGAACGTGGGCAAGTGGCCGAGATAAACGGAACGTGGGTTAACTGCCCCCAGCAGTTATCGCAACAGGTAACTGGGGTAACTCCTCCCCTATATAAAGGAAGGAGTTACCTCAGGATGGTTACATTGACATTCACATACTGATACTTGCTAGCCTACATCGAGATACTCATTTAAGCATCGGAGAGGGATTCTGGGTCACCGCCCGGTCTATCCCCTTCTTGCAGGATTACTTGGAGCAAAGGAGTTCGGACTTCCGTCAAGAACGTACCGGAGTTCCAACCGTGATCCAACAGGGGATAAAGCACTCCCCTTCTTCGAAATCTTACGGGCCAACAAGAAGTTCGAACGGACATCAATATGCGAAGAAGCCTTCCAGCAGTTAAAGCAACACTTGCGAATACTGCCAGCATTAGCAAAGCTGATACAAGGAGAGCCCCTCTACCTCTACATATCAGTTAGGAATATTGCAGTCAGCTCAGTACTTGTCAAGCAAAAATGCAATACTCAACTACAAGTGTATTACGTTAGCAAAACCTTGTCAAAGTATGAAGTGAACTATATGTCAATAGAGAAATACCTGTATGCACTCATCATTGCTGCAAGGAAGTTAAGACTATACTTTCACGCGCATGAAGTCACAGTACTCACAGACCAACCACTGAAGCACATACTGGCAAAGCCGAACATGTCAGGAAAACTGACAAAGTGGTCAGTCGAGCTGAGCGAGTTCCGTATCCATTTCGCCCCACAAACTGCAATCAAGGGACAGGCATTAGTAGACTTCATTGCGGAATTCACCGGGATCTCACCTGAAGAAACAATCCAAGAAAATGCCCCACAGGCTGCATAGCCCGTTGAAGTCTGGGAGATGTACACAGACGGGTCATCAAACGTAGGAGGATCGGGGGCAGGGCTCCTCCTAATACCACCAGATGGAACCGAACCCTTGAGATATGCTCCAACCTTAGTGTTTAGAGCAATAAACAATGAGGCGGAATACGAGGCCTTGATAACAGGCCTGCGAATTGCCAAAGGTGTTGCTGTCAAACACCTGAGGGTAAAGTGCGACTCCCAATTGGTCGTTAACCAGGTAAATGGGGACTACATGGAAAAGTCCGAAAACATGTAGAAGTACCTAAAACAAGCAAAGGAACTCGCTGAAAGCTTCGATACCTTTGACATAACGTCAGTCCCGAGGAACGAAAACCAAGAGGCGGACGCTCTAAGTAAATTCGTGCAGGGCAACGAACAAGGCATAGAGACACACTTTGTGGAACACAGAATTTTGTCAGTCATTGACAAGTTCGAGATGTTAGCCATTGACACCGCGCAAACATGGATGACACCAATCCACGCATACCTCACAAAGGGGACACTAACCGAAGACAAGATACAAGCGAACAAGATACAAATGGTCGTTGTGAACTATGCAATCATTGAAGGCCAACTATACAAGAAAGGTTTCTTAACACCGTACTTAAAGTGCATTGCACCACCAGAAACGCAAAAGGTGTTAAAGGAGTTACACGAAGGACATGCAGCCTGCAATGAAGGAGCAAGGTCCTTAATTCGCAAAGCGTTACACCTGGGATATTATTGGCCTTCTATGAAAGCTGAAGCAACGAACATGGTAACAGAGTGCGACTGTTGCCAACAATACTCGAGAAGTATTACAGCTCCCGAGGTAGAGCTAAGCCCAACCGCAAGTGCGTGGCCCTTCGCGCAATGGGGCATCGACCTGGTAGGCCCTCTCCCAAAATCTAAAGGCCAAACCAAGTACATAGTGGTTGCAATCGACTAATTCTCCAAGTGGATAGAAGCCAAGGCCTTAGCAAGAATAACGGATGCTCAAATCATCGATTTCATCCGAAACCACATTGTAGCTAGGTATGTCGTTCCGAGAGTACTCATAAACGACATTGGTCCACAGTTCAAAAGTGGCAGGCTAAAAACCTACTGCGAAACTCTAAACATAGAGCAACGCTTCGCGTCAGTGCATCATGCACAAACCAACGTCCAGGTGGAGAGCAAATAAGATCGTCTTGGACGACCTCATGAATAGAATCCACACACTAAAGGGAGGATGGGCCGAAGAACGCGACAACGTTCTATGGGCGATACGCACAACGCCTAAACGATCAACTGGAGAAACACCATTCAACATAGTGTATGTAACAGAAGCAGTTGCCCCGGTAGAGATAGCCGTCTCTTCATACCAGACAACTCATTACAATACCCAGGCAAACGAAGAAGAAAGGCTTCTAGATCTGGACTTAGCCGACGAAAAGCGTTGAAAATCAGAAGAGATTCAAGCAAAAATGCGCTTAGCCGCCTCAAGATACTACAACCAGAAGGTCAAAGGAAGGCAATTCCATGTTGGTGAAATGGTGTGGAGAAAGAATGAATTCACACAACTCGACACAATAAACAAGCTATCACCAAAATGGAAAGGTCCATACAAGATAGCATCAGTACCATACACCAACGCATATCGTCTGGAGGATGCAGATGGCAACATATCCACAACACATTCAGTGGTGGACACTTAAAAAAGTTCCATGAAGGAACACACCATCTACTTAACTAAAGATCCCTCGTATCAAGCTTTTGAGATATATTTATCTTACGCACTACTTGAAGGAGATGTAATACCTCCATATATTCGCAATTATGTAAGCATTGCACAACTAATGAAGTTAATGTATTTTCGTAGGTACATCACTCTCTTACAATCCCTGCTTTGGAATAACACCAAGTAGTGGACTCTATACATTCACTTTGCAACAACACTACAAGCTCAAACGCTTAATACAACAAGAGGCTTATATTATACACCACAACCATGTCAATACCCGACATCAACAACGAGCTCGCGATACACTCTATTCCACGACATCTATTATGTCTACTCTATACAACTACATCCTGGAAATTTTTCTAAGGATTATCGAAAAGTAACATGGCGCGACATCCCCTCTCGGGGTAACCTCATGATTAAAACAACCATTCCTTGGATTTTTCAACCAAGAGGAGATTATCTATTAAGTGGCGCGACATCCTCTATACGAGGGAAACCCCACACAAATACATGGCGCGACACCCTCTATACGAGGGCAACCCCATGATATCTTACTGAGGAACGAGACACCCAGTATAGATTACTAAACACTTGCATGGCGCGACATCCTCTTCACAAGGGAAACCCCATGACATATTACTGAGGAACGAGACACCCAGTATAGATTACTAAACATAATCATGGCGCAACATCCTCTATATTAGGGCAACCCCATTAGAACCTACTACTACCCACAAGTAGCGTTCATTATTACGTACCAAAAACTCTACGTCGGAAGGAGCGTAGAAAACAATCGCCGCAATACACAATGCAGCGGAAAACTCACCAAACATACAAGTCGCGCCTTGTAAAACGTTATCTTGTTCGTGAACAAATAACGGAAATAAAACACTCCAACTAAGCAAGTAGTTTCTTGCCACAACGTCGCCTTGAAATGGACCAAGAGACGGAAAAAACTACAAGTTGTGCAATACAAACTTGTACAGCCCCCTGGAATAACCAGGACGAGGTGTAGTAGGTAGTAGCATCGCAAGGTCAGTACAAGGACTAGACAAGGAACACATCGCCTTAACGCTATAACGGGGGTACCCAAATAGCGGATCAAAACACATCCAAAAATTGGCAAGTCGTGTCTTACTACAACGTCGCTTCGGAATGGTCCAAAAGACGAAATAAACTACAAGGTGTATCACATGACCTTTTTCACGTCCCTTTGATTAACAAAGTGGAGGCGTACTAGCATCGCAAGGCAGGTAATTGGGTTAGCCAACAGAACGCATTGCAACAATGTTACGCGGGGAGTTCCCAACTAACGGATGGAAAAACGCACCAAATTAACAAGTAGCGTCTTGTAACAACGTCGCCTTAGATTGGACTAAGAGACGGTAAAAACTAAGGTCTCGCCTCGTCGATTTATCGATGTACCTAGGCTTTATCACCATCTCGGACACGTAGTATCGACAATCGATTTGTAGATACCATTCTTCTATCGAGTTGTCGATGTACCTAGACTTTATCGTCATCTTGGGAACGTAGTGTCGACAATCAATTTGTAGACGCCATTCTTCTATCGAGTTGTCGACGTACCTAGGCTTTATCGCCATCTCGGGCACGTAGCGTCAATAATCGATTTGTAGACGCCATTCTTTTATCGAGTTTTCGACGTACCTAGGCTTTATCGTCATCTCGGGCACGTAGTGTCGACAATCGATTTGTATACGCCATTCTTCTATCGAGTTCTCGACGTACCTAGGACTTATCGCCATCTCGGGCACGTAGTGTCGACAATCGATTTGTAGACGCCATTCTTCTATCGAGTTGTCGATGTACCTAGGCTTTATCGCTATCTTGGACATGTAGTGTCGACAATCGATTTGTAGATGCCATTCTTCTATCGATTTGTCGACATACCTAGGATTTATCGCCATCTCGGGCACGTAGTGTCGATAATCGATTTGTAGACGCCATTCTTCTATCGAGTTGTCGACGTACCTAGGCTTTATCACCATCTTGGGCGCGTAGTGTCAAAAATCGATTTGTAGACGCCATTCTTCTATCGAGCTGTCGACGTACCTAGGCTTTATCGCCATCTCGGGCACGTAGCGACAATCGATTTTTAGACGTCATTCTTCTATCGAGTTGTCTACGTACCTAGGCTTTATCGCCATCTCGGGCACGTAGTGTCGAAAATCGATTTGTAGATGCCATTCTTCTATCGAGTTGTCGACGTACCTAGATTTTATCGCCATCTTGGGCACGTAGTGTCGACAATCAATTTTTAGACGCCATTCTTCTATCGAGTTTTCGATGTACCTAGGCTATATCACCATCTCGGGAACGTAGTGTCGACAATCGATTTGTAGACGCCATTCTTGTATCGAGTTGTCGATGTACCTAGGCTCTATCGCCATCTTGGGCACGTAGTGTCGACAATCGATTTGTAGACGCCATTCTTCTATCGAGTTGTCGACGTACCTAGGCTTTATTGCCATCTTGGGCACGTAGTTTCGACAATCGATTTGTAGACGCCATTCTTCTATCGAGTTGTCGATGTACCTAGGTTTTATCGCCATCTTGGGAACGTAGTGTCGATAATCGATTTGTAGATGCCATTCTTCTATATTTTATTGATGGTAATATTTGGAGAATTCCTTAGGAAAAAGAGCCTCAAAGGGCTATATTCATTCACTATTTCCTGAATATTGCATAAAAAAAGGAAGCTTCGAGATATTAGTCATAAATATAAAAGAGTACTCCTTAGAAATTCTATGACCTTTCTGGACGCCGCGTCGATGTGTAGCAACAGTGGCGTGCCATGGACTGGTCTCCCCTAACCTCTCCTATCCCTCGAGGTGTTGGAAATTTTATGATTTGATGGGAAGTCGAAGGGATAATTCGGTAAGGACTGAGGGTGGTTCTTCCAATGATGGCGTTGTACGGGGAAGTGGCGTTGACAACTACGAATAGTACGTCAATTGTTAAGATTTTATCCTTACTTCCCAAGATAATTGGCAAACGAATGGCACCCATGGGATAGACGGTTTCTCCTGTGAAGCCTGTCAGGGGGAATCTGACTTTCTTCAAGCCTTTCTTGGTGAATCCTAATTGTAGGAAGGCTTCGTAGAAAACAATATCAGTTGACTTCCACTGTCGATAAGGACCCTCTTGACCTCATAGGCTGATACGATGAGGGTAATCACCAGGGCGTCTTGATGATGTTGATTTATCATCAAAAGATCATCTGTTGTAAAACTGATAATTTCTGAGTCGGGGTCCCGAGGTCTTTTCCCCATTAGGGATGCCGTGGATATTTGGGCGGCATATACCTCTCGAGCGAATTTGTCTCGCCCTGGACGCGAATCCTCCCGCAATAACATTCACTACACCACTTTGGATAGGGGCGGCGTGATTATGAGGTGGTGAGCGAGAAGCTTCTCGAGGGCTTCTATTCCGTTTTCTGGGGGTACTAGCTGGATTTTCCACGAATTTTAAAAATTTTCCTCTTTGAATAAGAGTTTCAATGTCTTGTTTTAGGATAGTACATTCATCCGTGTCGTGCCCCCGGGTGCGATGGTATCGACAATAGTCGTTTATCTGGTGACCCATTACATTCTTCCTTATTGGAGGGGGATCATCTAATATGAGCTTTTCCATCTCTTGAAGTACTACTGAGATGTTGTGCGTGAGGGGAGTGTACCTTTCTAGATGGGGATTAACATCCCTTTTCTGATTCCGGCGATTTCTTTGTCGGAAGTCCCCACTTCGTTTTTCCTCTCTTTGGAGGTCGGGAAGCAGATGTCTCCTCAACTTTGGCGGAAATGGCTTGCTTCTTGATTTCCGCAGGTGACTTCTCGTGTGACCTCTCCAAGTCGATATACACGTTGACTCTATTGGCGAGGGCATCAATCTTTTTCACGGCCTTCGTTACCATGCTATCTTTCAGAGCTTGACTCTGGCTCCTTCGACCTCTCTAGAAAGTCCGTATCAGCTCGCCGTCAGTGGCTTCTTCGCTCAACGGTTGGAGTATTTTATGGTATCTGGTATAATAACTGGCCAAGGTTTCATCGGGACCTTGTTCAATTTTATCTAGAAAGTTCATACTCTTGAGGCGTTGCCTCTGGCCAATATGCCCCTCGATGAACTTGGTCTTTAATTCTTCCCATGAATCTATGAAATTGTCGGGGAGGCCATAGAACCATGTAGAGGCTTCTTCTTTGAGAGTGGTCGGGAAGAGAGCCGCGTAATGGTCTGGTGTTGCCCCTCTCCCCAAAAGAGAAGAATTATGAGCGTTGATGTGGCGGAAAGGATCTCCTTTGCCAGTATAGTCGTCGATGTTCCTCGCGAAGACTTGTGGAGGAACTCGAGTATCAAAGAGTCTTTTGGAGAAGGGGTGAGAGGTATGATCACGAACGGTTCGCATGTCGCTTGTCCCCTTCTCTTCTTCTCGAGTAATTCTTCTACCTGTCCTATAGTGAATAAGACAGGTTCTTTCGTTGCTTTATCACACTTGGAATTTTTGTGAACTTCGTTTTCAGGAAGGTTGATCTCATCGATCTTCTCGCTAGAGGCCATATCCTCATTTCGAGAGATTTCTCGAGCTGGCTCTTTGTTGCTGGGGATGGTTCCTACTTGAGCTTGGTTCCAGAAGGCTATGAACGCCGCCATTACTTCTTGGGGAACCACAGTACAGTAGGTGTCGCCCCTACTCTTACTTCTGGATCCACTGTATCAGAAGGTGGGTCAGAGTGGAGAGTTTGCTCTTCTTCCAGAGCACCATTGTTTCAAGGGGGTCTTCCTCGTTCGTTGGTTTTGAAGTGGTGAGATCTGTCTGAGATCTAGCCATTTCTTCCACCACTGCCGTTGTTTTCTTAGTATTCCTGTTGGGAGTCATGACTTTTTAATCACCCTTCCCACAGACGGCGCCAAATATTGTGATCAAAATGACGTGGCTTGAACTTCTCGTTATGGATTTCGAGATCTCGCTTGTGGCTGACTTCTTTAGGTGTCTATGTCGACTTTAAAGGGACTTAGTTTCCTTTAGTTGCTTGTGATAGGCGAGGACCTCAAAAGGGGTGGGGATGGCCCCTGATTCCACTCCGAAGTTTAAGTCAGTAATGGAATTTAAGAGAATACTATAGAAGTATATGAATGTAATGTTAAATAATGAAAGTATTCCCCTATTTATAGGGCTATTTATAGGGGAAGTGTACCGACTTTAGTGGCGGCTACCCTCTTGGGAGGGTTTCTGTCCTTAGTCGGTGTTAGCAGGTGAAAAGCAGGTCGCCACCTCACCTTTCCTTAGCTAGGAAAGTTTTCTTCTGGCGAAGCAGGTCGCTACCTGTCCCTTCCTTAAGAGGAAAAGTTTTCTCTAAGGCGGCAAGCAGGTTGCCAGTTGTCATTTCCTTAGGAAGAAGATTTCTTTGATAGTACTTGGCCGTCGACTCGACTCTTGCCTTAAGAGGGAGAGTTTGGAGCTGACTAGTTGCGCATCTTTGAAGACTTTAAATGCCGAGCTTTCCAATATTTGGCGTAGAACATCTTCCTTTGTTTTTACATTCTGCGTGATTAGTCGTCGACCTCTTGCACGGATCTCGACTCATATGCTCTTGACTTGTGCGTATTAGCCCATCCTTATAATTGTAATCCGACAATACGTACCATGCTTTTATTGCACGAAGAGTCACCAACTGTCTTCTACTTGTTAAGACCGAGTTATACAATAATTTCTCTAGTTATTATATGACACATGAACACTTAGTTTCTTATTAATTAGTGTAAGGGGCAACTCCACGTTCTGAGCGGTGGTAGTGAATAATTTCTTATTTTGAGTAGTCAAATGTATTGAATCAATAAATCTAATTCGTCAATTGTCTGTACTCTGTAGTCGGCCACTTGTCGTCTTCTTGGGTCGACCTTTTTTTTTTTTTTTTTATCTTAACCTTTTCTATATATAAATAAATATAAGCTGAGCTAACGAGGAAAAAATAATATATATATATATAAGCTGAGCTAGCTAGGTAGACTTAGATGATAGCTGTACAGATAGTATGTCCTATGCGGAGGTAAAAGTAAAAGATGGCAGCTGATAAGCTATCAATCACACCGAACCGCCAGCTATTGAGTTGGTTAGTTAGACCGTTTACTAGAGAGACACTAGCTTTTTATTTATTTATTTATATAATTTATATAAGTAGAAGAATGGGGCGTTAGTTCAGAGCGTCGGCCATGTGTAGACACGTGATGCACAAACTAGTATCGTCTTTGCTGTCGTATAACCAAGAGGGCCGAGATGCGCCACGCGTTGTTGATACGTTGTTGTATATTAAAGAAAAAAAATATAATAAAAGGCGACGACGGTTGATTTCGTAATAAAAGGGAACTACTGCATGCAGAGGCGGTTGTAACTTGTACGTATATTAATGGATGATAAATGTTACTCTATTACGTAATTTTATTTAGATAGATTTTAAGTTTATTTTCTTTAAGGAAAAATATATTTTCAATATCTATTTTTTGTTTTACTATAAAACTCTTATTATTTTGTGAAATAGACTAAAATTTTCATTATTATTTCGGAAGACTATATTAGTATTCTGGTAACACTGTCATTCAATTAAAACAATTCATCGATTTTAAGTTTTGAGCTTTTGATTCGAAGAGTAATGTTGTAAATTTTATTATTCGCATCTCTTTTACAAGGTTATGAATTGTAGTTACTCTAATCAATGTCTTACATGATGTGTAATATGGAAAATATGTAAATTATACAATATGTTTGAAATATATATATATATATATATATATATTTGTAAAAATGTGTTTTAAAATGAGCAAAAGTTTCAAAACAATGGTAATTGATACTTGTTTCAATATCCAGTTTATAATTGTCATCAAATACATTTTAAATTAAAAGATTAATCGAATACTTTTCTAAATATCAAAATCAAGATATTATACTAATGTTACAACAGTGTCCTAATTCGATTGAGACTCAACTAAATTACTAATCCACGATTAATACTGGTCTGATTTGACTAAATGGTAATATTTGTATAATCAATCAATGCTTAATTGTGATACTTTAAAAATTGTTTAGCTAATTATTTAACAGTATTTAGGTACATATTTGAAGAAAGTACAAATTATCAACATTTTCAACAATGTATATTTTAAAATACAATCGTACTAAAACTACATTTTTAAAACATGTTACATGATTTTCATAATTTTTCTAAGAAAATAAGTTAAATATTTGTTTTTGTTTTTTTTTTTTTTTTTTCTAATTTACCCATATGATTAACATCACGGGACCGCCACTGCATGCATATTTAGTGAACCTAACATGTATTCATCTCCCATTCAAGGCACATTGCAACATTGCTACCGTGCATCATATA
The DNA here is from genome assembly GCA_036873135.1 of Clarkia xantiana subsp. parviflora. Taxonomy (NCBI): domain Eukaryota; kingdom Viridiplantae; phylum Streptophyta; class Magnoliopsida; order Myrtales; family Onagraceae; genus Clarkia; species Clarkia xantiana. Next base: position 20,741,499 of record JAPTYO010000001.1, read on the forward strand.
TTATGACACCTAACCTAACCTAAGTGTACGTAATTATCCAAAGTCAGTTTGAATAAGACTTTGGAGTCCGATGCTCTCCTCTCCACTAGTTGCTATGCTAGCTGCGTGTCACTCATATGCTACTACTACTGTCCAAAACTAATTAATTAACTAGTCTGATTAATATATAATAAACAGATAAGCATATAATTTTAATCAATACAATATATGTTAAGATAATAAATACGTACAATCACTTGTAAAATATTAAATCTACAAGAGAAGCGGGGTCATTACGTAACTTGGGTTTTCCCTTTTTGTTTTCTTTTGTTTATCTTTAGTTTACCGATAGCACAAGCGCAAGCAGTCGCTATGCCGTGCGTAACATGAAAACCTCTTCGATCACATATTTTTTGTCCCATTAAAGACACGTTTGTTAGGTTGAATAGGAAATGAAGAATATATATATATATATATACATACAGGATAAAAATATGAATAAAAGAATGAGAACGATCATTCTTATTTCTTAAGCATGAAGATAAGGAAATTCTGTTTCAAACTATATTTGCAGTTAATTTGTGTATTTATAATTCTGAATCAGTTTGTATTCTCAGTTGGAACGGAATTTGCACTCATGAATTATTCAATAATATATCTAATTACTTGAAATTATTTCGCTGATGGATGTATTTATATATATATATGATACAAATTAGTAGTCCCATATGATACAAATTACTTTGTAAATAATTTAAATTGAAATATATATATAGTTTAAAAGTAGAGATAATTGGGGGCGCGCTTAATTAGTTTGTGGTTGGTTTTAAGTTTTAACATAATAATAACAAAAAGAAAAGTGCAAAGGAAAGCAAAACGGCCAAGTGAAGTCTAGAAATAAAGGTGAGCTTCTTTATTTGCTGCTTTGGTGGAGTGTAGAAGAAGAAATAAAGAAGTGGTCTGTCTACTGGATCATCATCAGATCACACTTTAATTACTAGCTAGGAACCAAATTATTATTAAGATAAGATTGAAGAAGAGTGTCAAAATCATCCTTATCTCTCATGTGGTGTGGATCCCCCATTCCTTTCCCCCACTATCGTCGTGTCGTGTCCTAACCTAAATTAAACAGACCGACTTCATCGTACAATAATATATTTATATTTTATCCGCTCAAGTACCGTACATATATAATAATTTCATGAAAATGACTCTACTCTATTACTATTAGACTTTATAAAAGTGATACATTAATATTTTCCGCTCAAGTACCGTACATATTAAAATTCAATTAATTGAAACTTTTGTATAATTTTATAAAATATTTTTCATAAAAAGTATCACGCAAAAGATTTTACTATTCAACACAAACATATTATTAATTATAATACCGAGTCTTGAAACGGATAAAAAAAAATTAATACTCACAGAATAATAATGATTAGATGAAGGACTTTATATATTTGATAAATATAATAATAAAAATTTCGCTATCTCAAGTGTTATTTCACAGTATATCCATTTTTGATATTATATTGCCTTATAAAGGAATTAAATTGGTCGTAATATCTCATTATAAAAAAAGTTAACATTATAAGAAACGTTATATTCTTTAATTTGTCAAATTTATTATGTAATTAATCTCACATTAGATCCCTCTAAAGTCTAAACATCTATACGATTCAACGCACCTAGCTACCTGTCGAGTAGTACGCTAACAGTTAGCAAACGAGTCGAAAGGCAGGCATACACATACACTGACGAAGAAGATGAGAATGCAAGGGCAAGATGTCAACTAACCCAACAAAACATGAAATTGTGGCCCATCAAGCCATACAATTAGGGCCTCAAAGTAATTACTAAACAAACGGTATCTCCCAGCAACTTCAACTTTGAAACGTATCCACAATATATATATATACTAAATATTAGCACGAACGTCGCTTGTGCGGCAATTATTAACAATCTAATTACATATTTTTTAATGTTGTCAATCCGCAAAATATATATATACGAAAGTTTAATATAGTTTTTTAGATTAATAACCTGTGAAAGGAATTTTACCCATGTTAATCGGAGATGTCTGAATTTTCAAAAGTTAATTTGGAATGTTTGAATATTCAACTTTTTTGAAATTTGGTTTTCCGTCCATTTTTAAGGTTAACAGAATTGTGTGAAATGAAACTTTTACCCCTTTAGGTGGAGCTTTGGGCGGCCTTGGCGGTCACCAGCTATTAGAGATATACCTTAGATATTAGGAGATGTAATCTTAGAATATATATATTTAGTATTAGAGATATACCCTAGATATTAGGAGAGGTAATCTTAGAATAAATAAATATATAATAGAATGTAAATTGTATATTGACTTGAATTGATTACATGAAACTTGGTACATATATATAATATAATACTAGTAGATATATAGGAGATATAGATAGTGTAGATAGAAATAATATATATATATATATATATATTTATTCTAAGATTACCTCTCCTAATATCTAGGGTATATCTCTAATACTAAATATATATATTCTAAGATTACATCTCCTAATATCTAAGGTATATCTCTAATACCAGCGTTGTTTTCCGGCGAAGAAGAATGCTTTTTTTTTTTTTGCTTTAAGGGCATTTTCGTCTTTTCAGGTCAAGCATGTGAGGGGCATACTTTAGTCGGAGGGTATTTTCGGAATTTAAGTGTATTTCCGGTCACATGCCAAGCATGTGACCGAATTCCGTCAGTTTTAACGGCAAAAATTAACGGAGACCTCTTCTATCAACAAAGTTAAAAATTCAGACATTCTAAATTAACTTTTGAAAATTCAGACATCTCCGGTTAATATGGGTCAAAATTCAAACATTTCATAGGTTATTAACCTAGTTTTTCTTTCTTAAGTAAAATAAGTATAATTTAACTAAATAAATCTTTTGACTATAAATCAAGTAATGAGTATTATGTATAGCACATTTGGGAGGGGAATATGGATAATTACTTGATTTGGTATGGGCTTGGTATCCGTAGTGGGCTTGGTTCATAGCGGTTATTTTATTGACTTGGGCTAAACTTGCTCTTCTTCTTCCATTGTAAAAATTTATACCATCTGTCGTTAGGGACGGTAATGGGTAGAAACCCGCGGTTTTAACTCATGTCCATATTTGTACTACGTAGTTCCCATGCAATCCATATCAGCACTATGTCGCAACATAAAACGGATAACCCACGGTTATCCGCACCGCATAACATTTTATTTTAGTCCATAAAATTTCAAAAAGAAAAATGTCATATTAATCCTAAAATGTTTAAAATACATTATTTTAATTTTGAAAGTTCAAAATATCTTTATTTTGGTCTCTTTATAGGAGTAAACAACTTTAAATTAATGAAATTGCAGAAATTGTGATATTCTGTTAAAGAGACAACAACTTTACAGCTTTCGATAAATGGGTTTCATGTACACGTGTTTCAATAGTAAATACAAATAATATCAATACAAAGTTTTTTTTTTAAATTATTATTTCATGTTCAATACAAAAAATAAATAGCAGCTTTACAACTTTAGATAAAAGTCAATTAGCATTAGATATGACAAAATTTCCTAGAATATCTAATCTCAATTAACATTCTCCATATATCTGGATATGTGGGTTATATGTAATATTAGTAGCTTGGATTAAACCTGGCAAAGTTTACATATATAAAAAGACTAAAATGACAAGCTGCAATTTCTATTATTTTCTCTTATTAATGCCAAACTTTTCTTGCCATAACGGAATGGTATTCAATTTCCCCTTAAAACAATCTAAATACTATAAGTACCCAAGTAAAGTGTTACATTTTCACCCAAAAAAAAAAAAAAGTAAAGAGTTACATACAATTTTATCTGTAAGTACTTTTTACATATATTGTTGTTTACATACAACCGACATTGCATCCAACAAACAACAAAGGGAGACGATCTCATTTTTGTAGATCCAGTCAAGTTCCAATCCAATTCCAACCCGAACAAACAACAAAGACTTATCAAAGTTCACAACCATGAACCTAAGTTCATTGTCCAGTGTCTTGAGGCTACCCATAATATCAGATTAACCCAACTCAATCCAATACATCTTGAATATGAGTTGGGCTGAGGCGCATATATTTTTAGATTTTGGGCTGGAATGTGGGTTACATCGTGGATATCCACAGATTATATGTGTTAGAACCATATTTAATGCATATATGTGTGGTTTTATTTTAAAAATCCTATTAGTAATGCGGGTTAATGGTGCAGGTATCCACACTTAAATATGATGTGGTTTACCCGTGGGATGGGTAAAATCCGGCCCCATTGCCATCCCTATGTGCCGTCCACTATGTTATTTCCAGATCTAAAAGCATCCCTTTAGGGGTGAGCATGCACCTTGATGGATTTATGAGATATAATTACGGATCAAAACACTGTACATGCATGGTAAACTAATTACGCAGCGGTAGAAGGAGCACCTACCAGTTTTGCTTTCCGCAACCCAAGATCGTCACGAGGGAGTTCACGATCTGCCAGACGGTGTCCTGCAAGAACCCTTGTTGAAGAGAATCCACATGCAATGGTCTTCACAGTAAAGTCTCTTCAATCCGGTTGCTGGGATGAATCTTTGGATAAATTGCCTTAGCAATTTCGGCACCTCCAATGGTGAAGAAAGGTTCGGGCGAATTTCTTTGTTGTGAGGAATAGGGATTTCTTTTGTCTCAACTAAAAGGGAGAAGAGTGATTAACCCTAAAGAAATACCTGAAACCTCCTTTTTTACAAGAAGAGGTGAGCAAAGCCAACCTAGGAATTACCTCACTATTTCGGCCGAACCATGCATTATTGGGCTTGGCCTATTTTGGGTCAATTGCGGCTCATAGGGATTTTGGCCTGACCCAAAATCCCTTATTTGCCAAACCCCAATTCTGCTTATTATGTTGGGCTTATATTAATGGGCTCCCTATTACGACGACTCATATACACAAAATGCCAACATCTCCCACTCGCCGGAATAGGAGGGTGCCCATTAATATGTTGTCGACCAACACATCAATACCCATTCAATGATCCAGTCCAGTTTCCGTATTGTTCATACGAGGTTTGCCGTGCGACCGACAAACATAACCGACATCGTGATATTCATCGGTTAAAAGTGTTGTAGCGTCCGCGGAACGTTGATTCCATAATCTGTTATCAACCTGTTACTTCTTTATGCTGCGTTGTAACCCCTGGTCAAATGTTACTCTCCAATTTCTAGTTTCCCCCAAATGAATACTTCTCCAAGGAATCCGTACAATTATTCACAACCTTCAACTAATATCCGGTTGGTGGCCACCTAGTGAATACAAGAGTTGGAGAATGACAGATGTGCATGACCATCCCCAACGTTTATTTCCTTAGTCAAACTCAACCGGTGCCCAAAATGTGGTCACCTGGCCTTTTTTGTTCGGCCACAATGTAATTATTATATATAATACCTAGACTCGGATGGAAAAGAGTCGACGCTCTTGTACCCCCTAAATCGTCAATTGTCCCAAACCTTAATCTCCAACAAACCATACTCCTTATCCCCCAACCTAATCAAATCAAAGAGAAGCAAGAAAGTGAGGCACAGTTATAGTCGATGTTCCTTGTCCAGCCCACACACTTGTCACAGCCGTCGCTGGAGCGACATCACCTTTAGTTCGAATTGTCAGACCTTAATCTGACTTAATGTGATATGTTCTAAATAACGTGGATTTTGAAAAGAGTCGCCACTAGTTAATTATTAGGCTAACTAGAAACCTAAACTACTTAAATAAATAACGAATTAAATACATAGGTACCAAATTAGTCTACGAACCGAAAATCGGATTCAGGGGTATGGTTCTATTACGAATTAAAACATGTTGAATTAATCACGCCCTTTCAGTACTCAATTTACAGATTGCAGTCTTTTTTTTATTTATTTATTCTATCTTGATATTAATCTCTTAATTACAAAACAGTAATAAGTAATTTAATAGATCAACAAGACAAAATGAAAAATAATTGAATCTAATCTAAATCTAAATCTAAATATTATACTAATTCTGATTGTGGCTCTCTCTTAGATTGCCACGTATGTATATCCGCATACGGTTGAGAAATGTTGTTTCCAAAACAACACTGGGCTCCATCTTGAAACGGCACTGCCTATACCAATTATTGTTGAAGTTCAAGTTAAATACGACGTCGCTTAAGTTCGAAGTATAAACATGGAAGAAAACGTCAGCGTTTTACACTTCAAGACTCTAATACGGATGGTATTTCTTCGCTGTGAAGTTGACACGTAATCTGACCAAACGACATCGCTCCTCTTTTTTTAAGCCATAAACGCCTTCTCCTCTCTTCAAAACGTTGCGTTCTGTTCGTAATGCAAGTTCTAAGCAACCTAGGGTTCTACAGAGAGTTCCGCTCGCCGCTTTAGCAAAACGGTAAGTCGACTGTTACTGTTACACACCATCAACAACATTAATTGATTCATTCAATTCGATTCATTCAACATGATGTTTCCGATCATATATAAACAAAGCCTAAGACATCAATCGCCTCCATCACTAAAACCATTAAAAAAAGGAAGTTTAACGACTTCTTCTTTGTTTTCAGAAGAACTATTCAGTTGCTTTGCTTCATCTGTTAGTTCAACCCCAATAGACCTCATACCTGGAGTTGCATCATCATCTTGGTTAACCACCGTAAGGGATAGCGATTCCCCGGTGATGAACTCCGGCAGCAGGATATAGCTCGACGGAGGCGACGTTACCACCGATCCGGCATAAAATCCGGCCACGGACGGATCAAGTGCAGTAGCGCGGTTGACGCGCAACTGGCTATGGACCAGATCTGGATCGGGACCCAAAAGACCTGTGGTGTGAAGACCTACCGAAACCGGGACCAGCTTCGGGATCGACTAGACGCGCCTCAGTATCTTAACCTGGCCGATGACGAGGCCGGGGGCGGCGGATGATTCTTTCTCTTGGCTCCGGCGGCAGCATAATAGAATTAAGAGTGTGGAGGGACAAATCAGGATTTGCAGGAGGAAGAAGAATAACAAATCTCATATAGGAATAAGTTGAAGAATAAGAAAATAAGACGAACCGGCGAAAATAAAGGCAGTTCCTCCTGTAGGGCTGTAACACCATTTGGATACGGGTTATTTTATTGTATTTTTTTGGTAAAAAAATTTATTGGGCTTGGTGACCCATATTTTAGTGTATTTCATGAAACTCGAAACTGATCATAAGATAAAAAAAAAAAAAAAACCGATCATCAAATCAATAACCGGTCTCCTCTCCAAATCACTCTCCGTTCCAATTTTTCTTTTTAAAAAAATCATCTAATCTTTTATTTTTTTAGAATGATAAATATTATTATATTTCATACAAACTTCATTATACAACTAAACATAGATTTTATGTTCTGTTTGGTTTAAAATTTTGAATTAATTAAGATAGTATGGTTAATTAAATTATGAGTCTTAATCTTTCACAAAATCATGTAAAGTACACCTTAATAAGTAATTATATATATATATATATATTAACCAAAAATATATATATATATATATATATATATATATATATTAAAAATTAAATTTTGGTTAAAATTTATAATATCTATTAAGTCACAGCGCGGGAAAAGAACCTAGTAATATACTAATCCTGTTTGTCTAACAAAGAGGATTAACCTTAGGATGCTACGTTGCATAATTGACCAATGAAAAATAACCATGTAAGCAAGTATAATAATAAACATTTCAGCAAAAAACGATGCCGCTCTTCAATATCCGTCATCAACATCTCTATAAAAACGACGTCGGCCTACTTCATCACTCCCTAATCCTAATGGTCTTGGACTGTGGAATAATGCTGAATTGACACGTCACAACGTCGGTCTTCATCACTTCTGCTCCAACTCAGGAGATGAAGCGTTGAGCTTGGTCACAAAAAGATAAAACGACGAGATTAGTTACAGAAAGACTCATAAAACTCAACAATTACATTTATAATTACATTTAATATTAACCAATTCATTATTTCTTAAATAACACACAATATAATAGACATGCAGAACCTGATGCCCAACCACATTACATTCGCAAGTTTCAGGAATCGTCACAGAGAAGGCGAAAGATGACGACTAGAGGTTCGTCGAGATGCAGTTTGGGTTAATCGAGGGTCATGGCAGAATCTTCATGCGCCGAAGAAAACGAAGTGTGGTGGTGACGCTGGCGGCAGACCATGCAGACGCGACGTTGTGGTGGTGGTGTGATGCGCTTGCTATGGTCGTGGGTTCGAACTCATATCTACTTGGTTCGAACCCGAATTCTGCTTGGTTCGTACCCGATCTGATGTTTTCAAACCCAGATCTGTGGGTTCCGCCAAAAAGTATTTGGATGGAAGCTGACATGAGGAGGTTCTCTCTATCTCCGACTTTGAGGGTTGGGGGTGGGCGCGGTGGCGGAGCAGCTTGTGGGGAATCACGGCAGATCTGGGATTGTTCAATTCGATGACTAATGGTCTGTGTAGGGTTAAAGAACCTGACTAATGGGCCTGGGCTTAGAAACATTATTTCTTTTGTTTATTTTTTTTTCGGTCGAGAGACACAAGGCTGTAGCCACCACACCACAATGTTGGTTCAGTTTTATGGCCGATATAAAATTTTCAATTCAAACAACGTAGAAATGAATGAATAAATGAGTCACTAAAGTCTTGCACCCAAATGTGGTAATAGTCTTATTATGTTTTTTTTAGAAAGACTTATTAACTTATTCTTAATGAATAATGATAATTCTTATTTTTTGCATTTTCAAACACATAATATAAATATGATTTTTTTTTTCACTTCTAAAAATCTTACTTACCAATTTAAAAAAAAATATAATTCGGATTAATTAAATAAATTAATAACAAGTTGTGAAATATACAATTTCGAGTATTAAATACGTGGTATAACCAGTAAATTAAAACTTTAAACACAACAACATGCTATATTTATTTTATATATAATATCATGTAACTCTAATTTACGTATATTATGATAATAATTAAATTAAAATCAGATGTATATATTATGTAATCCTAAACACTAAATAATTTTTTTTTAAGTACAAATCGATAAATATTGTAAAATAAGATTTTATTAAGTGGAATTTTATGCAATTTAATAAATAGTTTATACATAATTTTAACTATGTGAAATTGAGAAGGGTTTCTAATCACTTAATTTCGATTATATTTGGACAAATGTTAGACCATTATTTATTTCATTAAAAAATATAGGAATTTAAGTTTAATGTGATCTTTGTAAAGAATCTTTCTTATTATTATTTAATTTAAGAGCTTTTGATTTTGATTTTGATTTTTTCAAATTGCAATGTTCTATTGTTTAAATTTTCAAATAAATTATTATGCTATACCATTACTTTTCTATTAAATCTTAGTAAATTGAATTTCTTATTTCTTATATATGTTATCTTCTTGACTATTTGTCTTTATAATTAATTATAACATAAAAATATATTAATAATTTAAAAATATTAAATTATCAACATCACATAAAATAAAATAAATATTCTAATTATTAAAAAGATATTTATTTATTTGACGAAATAATAAATGACCCGCGCGCGATACGTGGGTATAGCACCTAGTTACCATAACGCTAACATTATCATAAAAAAGAGTTCTGTAAGTGTTTATTTTTTGGCCAAAGAATTCTATAAGTTCAAAACAAAATAATACTTATTTTAGAAAAGTAATTACAGAAAATACTAAAAGAAACACACCTAGGCATGTACATCAGAAAATATTGCTTAGACATTTAGGTGCAACAAAAATATCATGCATTATATATGATGCAAATCACTTGTATCATTCTTTTTATTCTAGATAGATTGTATGTGATTGTCGTGTATTTAATGTAATTAATTTGTGTGCAGAGATTTGAATCCCGTTAGACAAACCAAACACAAACACAAATGTGGGATGTGCATTGGACAAATGTACCATTTTCTAAAAATGGGTGTCCGAACGGCCGGATGGATAGATTTAGCTAGATTTCCTCAGAATCTTTTAATATTAACAACTTAATGGGTTATTACTAACTATATTTAGCACGCGTATTATAAGTAGATAGATAGATTGTGTACAAATAAAAAGATCCTCTATATTCATAGATCATCGGTCTCTAATAGATGCTATGGGTGCAACTAATTGTTTCAGTTTCCTAATGTCGTCGATCATGTTGATCAATGGACTTCTGTTTCTGCAATTCAACGGCGTCTGTGTGTCCGGCCGTTATTATAGCTTGACGAGGCAATTGCAGCACAATACATTTCTGCCACCACCTGCTTCCGGTCAGCAGCATCAAGTTCATTTTAGCATCAACAGATTGGCAATGTCACCGCCTCCACCGCCTCAGGCCAATACTCACTGGGATCACCCGCCATTACTGCAAACCCTAAACCCAACTCCTCCTAATTAATTATATTCTACTTTGGTTTCGCATGTGCTTAATTACTATAAATAAAGATAATTCATATTTAACCAAATAATTATTTTCATAATTATGTTTGACCATTTTTACACTTCTCTTCATGTCGATCATTTCATGTGCTTCCTTCATCCACTTCGTACGTTGGAAACCACTACACATTAACCCTTGGCCAGCTAAAAGCAAAATCTTTCCCAACCCTACTAAGCCGATGGGTTAAATAATATTGTCATGTTCTTGGTTGATTGTTTGTGATATTTTTTTCCGGTGGGTTAAAGCGGTGTTCTTAATTCTTTGTTTGGTATATTAATTAACGTGTAAAATGCAAATAATGAGTAATCTAAAATACCCCTATATAGTAAATAGAAAAGTCTGAACATTACATAATGGAATAGACTTACACTCGCCACTATTAGTATATTCATAATAATAAAATAAAAACTACCGGATAAAATAAAACTACCAAATGAAGCACTACAAAAAAACACCCTCAAATAAAATGAACTTTTACACGGGGTGTTTAGTTGTTTCAAATTGGGACGTTTTTGAATCAAATTAGGCACGAGGTAGAGTTTAGAACGTGTACTGACACGGGGTGTTACCTCTTTTCAAATGTAGACGACTGTTGGGACGATTTTGACACGAGGAATCTGACATAGGGTTAGGTCGTGCACAATTCGTTGATGAAACAATAACTGAGACGATCCTGATACGAATTATACACGACCCCAATATTTGTGCTACTTAGAAAAATAGGGAGGTGCTGCAGAGTCTCGAACCAGCGACCAACATCCATATATTAGAGTATGAACGTGTAGTGGTTTCATCTGTTAAATTTAGGCAGAGGTTTGTACTTGATATAATAATTTGCGGGCCTGGTATATATTTGCCAAAACGACCAACACCCACTAACAGAGAGCTAAGCACAGCTGCCTTCTTTCTCAGAGTGCTGCGACCTGAAGAAGAGCTCTGCACTGGGTAACAATTATTTTCAGGTAAATATGCTATATTATTGTCTCATAACTTGAGTTTTGATTCATCTTCTCTCAATTTTTGTGTTCAACTATCAAAGAAGACTTGTTGGATATAAAGAAATATCAAAGTGCTTGTGCACACCAAGTGTTTGTGTATATGCCGTAGAGAGAATAGTGGTTTATTCCTGTGAGGTTAGAATAAACTTGTTATATTGAAGACATTTTGTGTGGTTGGTTTACTTATGTTCATTGTTTAGCATGAATTTGATATAAGGTTTTGTTGGTTGGTAGTTAGTTGTATATATAAGGCTAAGTAAATGAGATGACTTGTTATTAGGTTGATGTTATGGTTGTCTAACACATGGTATTTACTCACTAGTAGGGCACACATACACGTTACACGGATAAATGGCAGAAGATCGCACATGGATGTGGCGTCGAAAGGATCGACATGGTGCATTGCTTGTCGAGTTAAAGATGGTGTGAAATCATTCATTGCTGTTCAGAAATCCCCTGAATATGGACTAGTGACTCAAATCAAGTGTCCTTGCGTGAAATCCAAGAATAGATACTATGAAGATTTAGAATCTGTGAAGATGCATTTATACAATAACGGCTTCAAGGAAGGCTATACTTTTTGGAACAAGCATGGCGAGGTAGAATGGGGTGTTGGAGGAAGTAGTGGCCAAACCGTTGGTGGTAGAGATTGTCAAAACGAGTACCAACAGTTGGTTATTGATGGATTCAGAATCAATTTAGATCATCCCCATGATGACACCCGCATGAAAAACCTAACCGGTTTACTAACTTTCGATAAGGAAAGTTTCGACTCTTTGTTGAGGGATGCCGAGACACCTCTGTACGATGGTTGCCAGAATCATACAGTGTTATCTGCTATGTCTCAACTTCTGAACACAAAATCAGAAGTTCATGTTAGTGCACGGCCTTTCGATGGTTTGTTGAAAACAGTTGGAGAAATGCTATCGGATGACCATAAGCTCCCCAAGAACTTTTACGAATGCAAGAAGAAAATGCGTAAGCTCGACTGTGGGTATGATAAGATAGATTCATGCATTAACAACTGCATGTTGTACTATAAAGAGGACATGCACTTCACTAGCTGCCGCATTTGCCATCATGAGAGATTCAAAGTTCCACCTTCTGGGAGAAAGAAGGGCATTCCATTTCGATTTCTTCGTTATTTACCCATCACTCCCCGGTTGCATCGATTGTATATGTCGACGAAGACATCCCCCACATGACTTGGCATAATGAACACCGTTCTCGTAGTGAAACTATGGTACATCCACCCGACAGTGAAGCATGGAAACACTTTAGTAGAACACACGAGGAATTTGCTTTGGTACCACGGAATGTAAGACTAGGCCTTTGTACAGATGGGTTTACCCCGTTCGATCACTATGGAGCACCGTACTCATGCTGGCCTATAATTCTCACTGTGTACAATCTACCACCTTGGATGTGTATGAAAGAGCCATATATGTTCTTGAATATGGTTATTCCCGGGCCAAGTCATCCAGGTAAAGACATCGATGTGTACTTGAGGCCTTTAGTGGATGATGAATTAACTTCACTTTGGTTTACCGGTGTACCCTCCTATGACGCGGCACGCAAAGAGAGATTCACGTTGCGGGCTGCCTTGATGTGGACAATCAGTGACCTACCAGCATATGCAATGCTATCTGGGTGGGGTACTCAAGGTAAAATGGCTTGCCCCTATTGTATGCATTTAGGAAATGCGTTTACAGTTAAATACGGTGGGAAGACATGTCATTTTGAATGTCATCGCAAGTTTTTGCCTGAAGATCACCCTTTTAGGGTGCAAGTCGATCATTTCTTAAAAGGAGTTATTGTTGATGAGGTCCCACCGCCTATACTATCCGGTGAGGAACTATTTGCTTCTGTTCTTTGCTACCCGATGTCACGTTTGGGAGGGACCACGAGAGTGATAAAATTTCCCAGCTATGACAAAGACCGCAACTGGAAAAAGAAGAGCATATTCTGGGAACTTCCATATTGGCGTACAACTTTGATTAGGCATAACCTTGACGTCATGCATGTGGAGAAGAATGTATTTGAGAACGTCTTCAACACCGTGATGGATGTCAAATGAAAGACAAATGACAATCCTAAAGCAAGGATGGACTTGGCCATGTTATGTAATCGTCCAGAGCTTGAGTTGTTTGAAAGGTATGGGAAGATGTATAAACCCAAAGCAGCGTATTGTTTAACAAGGAATCAACAACGCGATATTTACAAATGGCTTAAGAAGTTGAAGCTCCCAGACAGCTACGGCTCAAACATCTCAAAGTGTGCAAACGTGGAGGATGTCAAAATAACAGGAATGAAAAGTCACGACTCTCACATATGCTACAAATGTTACTACCTGTAGCACTTCGAGATATAGTTCCAAACCCAATTTGGGAATCCCTAGCTGAGTTAACATGTTTCTTAAGAGACATTTGCAGTCGTGTTTTGGATGTAGCTCGTGTTAGAGTACTTAAATTGAAAATAGTTGAAACTATGTGCAAGCTAGAAAAGATTTTCCCACCTGGTTTTTTTTTATATTAGTGAGCATCTCCTGGTGCATCTTCCATTAGAGACTGAGTTGGGAGGACCAGTTCAGTATCAGTGGATGTATCCATTTGAAAGGTACAATAGTTTGTCAGCACAGTATGTGCAAACATGTTTCTTGTTTTTTTTGAAAGTATGACAGTACTTGTATTTTCAGGTTTCTCCACGGTTTGAAGAAAAAGGTTGGGAATAAGGCTCATGTCGAGGCATTAATTTGTGAAGCCTACATAATCCAAGAGACATCGATTTTTTGTTCATTCTACTTTGCGGATGACATAGACTCAAGGATTAACAGAGTCTCGCATAATGATGATGGTGGTGTACCTGTTGGTGAGCATAGACTGTCTGTATTTCGACATCCAATCCGACTATACGGGCCTCGTAGTCGCACTTTCATGGCAGCTTCAGATGTCTCTGTGGCACATACATATGTCCTACTTAATACATTAGAACTGTCGCCATACATTGGATAATCTCTTGTTCATGCCTAATATACATGTGGTTAGTTTGATTGTTTTCCAAAGTTAGTAAAGTAACCTTACCTCCCGTCAGGTTATTCGAGGAGGCAATGAGGCAAGAAAACGTGCATTTGACATCGCAAATACTCGATGACCTGCTACACCCATCATTTGCTGCTTGGCTGAAAGAATATGTTAGTGTTCAATTCTTGTTTTACTAGTATGTGCAATTGATGTGTCAATTGAATGATTTTTCCAATTGCCAACTAACACTTTAATAATTGAAGGTTGAATCTCACATACATGAAGTTGGTGAAGGCATTTATGAACTAGCAGGGGACCTAGTACCATCGTGAAGACCTATAATGGATTCTTTACCAATGGATTTAACTTTCACACACGTGAACATGGTAGAGAAAGAATAAGAGCAAACTCTGGTTTATGCGTTAAAGGTCAGTGCGGAGCGGGTGGTGATGAGAGCAACTACTACGGGTTGATTGATGAAATATGGGAAGTGGAATACTTTGGTGGTGGTAATTCAGTATGCCTACTGAAATGTCATTGGTATGACACTACTACTAAGATGCGAATACATCCAAGACTTGGATTTGTAGAGTTAGACCCTCGGTCTTGCTACCCAATTCAAAATCAAAGGGCCCCTTTAACTCAGTGGTAGAGTAACGCGATGAAAAGTTTGTTTTAGCGTCCCAAGCTGAACAAGTCTTCTATCTTGGGTACCCAGGAGGCCGGAGGGAAAGGAAGGAGAATGAGAATCTAGTGTTTGACAATCCTAAATTGAAGACTAAGGTTACAATTGTTTAAGACAATGATTGATCTTTGGAGTTTACAAACTTTACGTTCGTTTCCAGGGGTAACGAAACCCTCTGGTTCTTCCATATAGATCTCTTCCTCCAGGTTTCCGTGGAGGAACGCGGTCTTAACATCCATTTGGTGAAGCTCCAGATCGAGGCTCGCAACCAGGGCTAAAATGGCCAGTACTGTGGTGTAACGCACAGTTGACGAGTATGTCTCATCAAAGTCCACTCTGTTGAGTTGGGTATATCCTTTGACGCCGACCATGGTGGCGATCCGGATGATCGTTAGTCCACCTCAGGAGAAGTATTTCTCCTTGCTAATGCCGCCATTTCATGGATGAGCAATAAGATATCCTGTGTCGCGCTGTCTACGATGGAATCCGAATTCGTGAAACTCTCTAAGAATGCACATGAGGCTGTCTGGCTAAAGAGACTCCTGACTGCTCTTCTTGACGTCGAGGACGGTAGTAAACCTGTGAGGATTTACTCTGACAGTTGTTGCGTCCTGGTTGAAATGGGTCGGATGGACGCGTTTGTCTGATTGGGTTGTTCGGGTTTTTGGGCTGACACCCTTTGCCTGAAAGAGGTATTCGCCTAATGCCGGTGACGAGTGTTCGGTTTAACGCTGTGTCTCAGGAAAAGTCTGTGTCTCAGGAAACGGCTGTCCTTACACCTATTTCTCTTCCATACATTAGCTGCGGGGCCTGTTCCTGCACAAGGGGCCAATACTAGCACGGAGAGGGGGGGGGGGGGTGGTGCTAGTGGAGCCCTCTCCGATGCTTAAGTCACGATTGGGCTAAAGGGAGAAAGATAATTCTAGAGAGAGAAAATATTTCTAGAGAGAAGTCAGAGCTCAAAATGCCAAAGTTGTGCAAATGAGAGAATGTGTGAAAATAGGTGGCCAAGGTCTCCTATTTATAGGCTACCTTGGGACCGGACCCGGTTTTGAAGCGGTTTGATGACGGTTCAAAGGAAAGCGGTAATCATCATCAATATTGGCAATGCGCGAACTCGACTTCTCTACGTGTAACGGTAATCGGGGGGTATGCGTAATACCCATAGAGCAATCCGGACCTCGTCGAATTTGGGCAATTCGGCGAGGTCCGGATTGCCGCAACCCGGACGTCCGGATTGCCGTAACTCGGACGTCCGGATTGCCGCAACCCGGACGTCTGGGTTGCAATGCAATCCGGAGGTCCGGTCCGGACGCGTGTACCGCGCTTCTGGACCGTTTTGACCCTTAGGAGTTGTTTTCTAAACCTTAATGTGATTTTTGACGTGTTTACGAGGCCCGAAATAAAAATACGAACCCGAATTTGGACATATATCCATCACCTGCCCCCGAGTCAAGTAACGGTTCAAAACCTTTCTTGACTCTATTTTAAATTAGGGTACATGTCCAATTTGAGCTTGACGCTAACCTTCCGGTTTTGATCGTCGGTTGGACGTAGAAGTCTTGATTTCGTCCGTCCTTTGATTTTTTGACCGAGTGACTTTATTTCCTGTCATCATGGTTAGTGCAATAGAAAATGCGCATATATAACGTGCAAACATGATTACCACTAGGGTTATAAGCGATTAGTAATATGTAATGCGGACATGCTATTTATCAACATGCATGTACAAGTAACGGTCATGGCAAGAACGTAATTACGTGATGCTAGAAATATAATCCGTATACCCTAAAATGACTTAGCGATTAATAAATCATGAATCATGCGATATGCAAACATCCGTAGTACTAAAATAATCATACGCGTAGAGATTAGTAAATACTTAGAAGAGGGTGGAGTATACCGTAAGCACTTAGGTATACTCCAGAACAGCTTCGTCTTGATTTTTGGATGTTGCCATGTTGTTGTTCCTTTGAACTATTTGTCGTTGTCGTTGCATAGAGCTGCTCATTGGTGTTCGTATGTTGAAAATTGCTGGTTGGTTGTTGTTGCTATTGTCGTTAGCTCATGCCTTAGACAATTTTTTACCTTCGTGCATAGTCGTGGTAAAATTTCACCATTTGATATATTGCTCCCATGCCTTCGCGTAACGGACTTTTGATCGGTACGTGTTGTTTTTTCCCTTAACGGGTTTGTTGGTTGCCGGAAGTTGCTAAACGTCTTTGGGGGTAGTCGTTTGTTGTCTTGATGCCTTAGAAAAATATTTTTCCTAAGTGTTGTCGCGTTTGCTCTTCGCGGCTCTTCATGTTAGTCGCACCGCTTGCATGATGGTTTCTTGGGACGTTGGCCACTTTTGTTGCACGCATTAACTTTGCTATGCGCATTGACGGTTGTTGATTGCTGACATGGTGGAACACTTAGAAAATATCCTTGACTGCTGGCTTCTCGTCATGTGTCGACTGCTGACATGAAGGAACACTTAGGAAATATTCATTGATGGTCAACATCCTGTCATCTATGTGCGCGCTTGTTATGTATGCGCGTGCTTGTATGTACGCGCTTATTCCAACACTTAGAATTTTTTCCTTGTTGGTTGCCACGCATGATGTGGGCACGACTTTTGACGTCGAGTGTATTCGGAAACCTGATCCCGCGCCTGCTTTTCGGGAGCTCTCCTTGCTGGATAGGGAGGTGATAAAACAGATATATCATTGTCAGCGATCGCGTGGTTTTACTTGTTCGCTGCGCGCATCTGATCAGGAGTTGGTCGATGCTGGGATTCATGTGCTCCCTTCTGCGGCTTCGGTATGTTAAGCATTTTTATAAATTTTACCGTGTTGCAATGTAGGTTGGTTTGACGGAAAAAGCTCGTCTCTGCAGACGGCAGCCGCTCGTAGGATTGCTTCTAACAGAAGGATTGTTCCTTCTCTTGCTCTTGGAGCATCGGCAGCTTCCGGGCATGGAAAAGGTAAACGGTTTGAATAAACAGTCTTCCTTGTATACTGTCTTAGTTTAGTTGTATTTTGATTGTAGCTTTGTTTGCTATTTGCAGGTCGCAAGACGCTTGTTACTGATCGCGTCGTTGCCGCTCCTTATTCTGCCAAACGGTCTGCCGTTGGGACGCGTCCTTTGAGTAGTTCGAAGCGCCCGAAGAATGTTGTGACCGTTCCTACTCCTTCCTGCCATAAAGGGAAGGAAGTTGACGGTTGCAAGGATGCGTTGTCTGCCCCCCGCTCGAAGGAGCGGCCCGAGGTGGAACGTACTCTTCCTTCTGGTATGAGCTGAACACTTGTCTGTGTGCTTTTGTGCGCTTTATTTTTTGTTTTTGCATAACTCTAGTTGGTTTGCATGTAGTGCTCCCGCCACTTGGACGTGCAGATCTGCTTCGTCCTTTGGAAGGTGATATTTCGGATGATAAGTGGATGCCGTATACGACAGGTGATCTCACTTTCCCCAAGACTTCCCGTCTTAGCATGCCAGAAGTTAGTGTGCGTGTTCTTAATCGATCCGTTCCTCCTGGTGATCGACTTGTTCGGCCATCGAGCGACGAAGAGGCGCGAACCTTTGTTGAGAGATCACTGTTTGGATTCACACCAGAGAAACGTGGAGGGTATCCATCGGGTCCTGGGGCTTTATCTAGGCCTAGCTATTTCAAAGCCTTATCTCTCTCCGATTTCGAGATATTGATGCAGAGCTGGTGTGCGCTATTCTCCTCAATTTTCTGCCTATTATGCCCAGGCGAGGAAGGCTGGTGAGGTCGTTTTGTGTCTGGAATAGGGCAAAAAAATGCTCTCTGACGTATGCCGCTACTTCCCCTAGGTTCTCAAGAGTGGAGCCATCCTCTCTGATCACGATTTGTAGGGTCTTTCGTCTTCTTCTCGCCAGTGTATACGCGTGGAAAAACTTCGTGTTGCGATCTCCCGCTTTTAGCCAAATTTGTCTAGACTTTTGCCTCCACGTTACTTCTTGGGATTTGTATAGATCTCTTAAGTGGGCCTCTAAGAGATCTATTTCTTCGATGGGGGCTTTTGACGTCTGTTTGTCATTTAGAGTGTTTAGACAACTTCGTATGGACGTGTCTAGGTGACCGAAGGTTGTCAGGTTCCATCTCCTGACTGCTTTGAAGAGTCTAAGTTTTTGGCAAAGTTGAGCCTGGGCGTTTCCGAGAGGAAGCCAATTCCACAAGTTTCGTAGGAGATCTAAGAAAGAAGGATGGTCGAGCCACATGGATTTGAAACGAAACAGTCTATTCTTCCGTGTGGACAAGTTATCTGGACGGCAAGATAGCATGATAGGACAATGATCTGAAGCTATTGTTTCCAGATGGCGGTTTATAGTGGTTGGGAAAAGACTTTGCCATTTAGGATTGCACAGTGCTCTATCCAATCTTTCTCGGATCGTGTAAGGGGTGTTTCTTCTGTTGGACCAGGTGAATTCTTGCCCCACGAATCCTAGGTCCATTATCCAACGAGTTTGATCTGATGTGAGATTGGAGGATTCTCTCGGTCTCAACTTGATTATCCCCTTCTTTTTCCGACGAATTCCAAATGTCATTGAAATCCCCTATGACTAGCCATGGGGATGACGTTGATCTGGTGTTCCTGAAATCTTGGAGACTAGTCCAGAAATCGGGTCGGTTGATTTGTTTTGGGGGGGCGTATATGAAAGAGCATTCCCAGGTGCAGGTTTCTTGGTGTTGAGAAATGGATGTGTGAATGGCGTTCTAATTTGAGCTGATGATGGTGATCTCAGTGCGTTCATCCCAAGCTAATAAAAGTCCGCCCCTAGTTTCCTCAGGGTGGATACAAAAGGACTCAAGTAGGCTGGTACGACTAATAGTATTTCTTAATCTATCTAACTGACTCTTGACTTAAGAAATAAATATAATATTAGGTTTATGTATATGGCTAATATTCCTAATATGTTGAACTGTCAGGTTGTTTCCTGCACCCTGGCAGTTCCAAGCTATGATCCTCATGATGGTTCCGGCATCTCCGGCGAGGAGACTGCCGTACTTGAATTATCTACAGCGTCTAAATAATCACAAACTGGACAGTGAAAAGATAGACACTTGTGCTTTAAACGTACTACCTCCTGAGAGTTGTGTTTCGCCATGATAAGGCGTCGAGTCGCTCGCTCGAGAAGTGGCCAGAGTCCAACTGAAATCCTCACTCCAATGCGTGGGGGGTTTCGCCTGAGTTGGGGTGCTGGTTCCGGGGTCAGCTCAATGTGCGACCTTTTTATGGGTCGTTGCTCTTCCAACTCCTCGGGATATTCCATTGGTTCTTTTCCCGCACGTCTGGGGATCATGTCTTCCTCGCCCTCCGGTGGGGGCTCGGGTGTCGTGCCCTCCGGAGGGGGCTTGGCAGCATCTTCTGTTGCCATCAGGGGTTCAACATTTAGGTCAAACTCCGGGGGAATTTCCTCGCCCACCTGTGGGGGCTCGGACAACAGCCTATTGGTGTTGCCGGGTAGCTCCTCCTCTAGGGTCCACTCTGCCAGTAAATGCAGCTGAATATCTTCCAAACCCAGATCAAAATCGAAATCAGGTAAAGAAGGGCAAGGTGACCCTATTGATGGGAACATCCGGCTCTGAAGTTGTGCTGCTAAGTTGGAGAGTGGGGAAAAAGGGGGAGACGCAGGGTAATGCATCATAGAGTCTATGCCTGGGAAATCAGTGAAGTTTTGTCCCGGGGGAAGAGAGGGTGCTTCTGGTAGATTCTGAGTCGCCCCGGTGGGTAGAGCCCCCTGGGGTGGCATGCTCTAAATCTGATTAGGAGGGTTCCAGCTAAGAAACTGAGATTGCGGGAAATTGGAAGGTGGTAGTGTAGTGAATAAGGACGGGGGGTTATCGTTTGGAAGGATGGGGAAGAGGCCCAAAGGGATGGGATGGAAGTTGATTCGTTTGAGTAATGAGGGAAGGGCGGGGCCGAATGAGGATTCGGGAAGTTGGCTTGAAAGAGCTGTGGTGGAATCAGAGCTAAGGATGCACTTAGAAAGTTATGGAAACGCGTTTCCGGCGTATGATCCCATGGTGTGGTGCCTTGGTTCCCCTGACTGGTTTGTTGAGTAGACGACTCTTCGTGGTATCCTCTTTTGTGCTTGGCCGACTTTGTCTTGGGGTTTCTAGCCAGGCCCTTACCTGGCACAGTTTGGTTAGGGACTGGGCTCCATTTCATCTAGTAGAGTAGCCTGCCAGCTCCCTTGTTTTTTGGGGTATACAGAATGCCTCCGATTCTGTCAATGGCTCTCATCCCGGGATGGCTATTGATCCAATTTCTAGAGCAAAGGAGCTGTTCCTTGGCTAACTGTGTGGGGATTAGGCATTCATTTTAGTTGTGGCCGAAACGACCCCAAGCATTACATGGTATCCCATGGCGGAATTGGATGGTGACCGGTTTGTCAGGCGGGCTATTCTCCAGGTACATCCCGGGGACCGCCGGTCTATCAAGATCCATGGTTACTCTAACTCTCGGAAAAGCAATTTCCCACGGTCTAGTAAAATCATCTTCTATCTGTAAAATATCTCCGACACACCAAACTATCTTTTTGACAGTGTCCAAATTCATAGACCCCTCGGGAATATTTTTTATTTCTATCCAGGAAGAAATTTTTTGGGAAGGAATGGAATCGGGAACTCCATTATTCGGACACTGAGTTACGATCAAAAGCCCCTCATCTATGTTGTAGGGTCCATTTAATAAGACTTCAAGGATATCTATCGGGTTTTCGAAGACAAAGGTGATTTTTTGGTCCCGTCTAAACGAGATCGTAGGTGGTTTGGTTATTTTCCAGACTTGATTAGCACATACTCTAACTAGATCGTGCCTGAAATAGCCCGTGCTAAGAAAGCGACCCACTAAAATTAAATTCCATGGAGTGGGGTCTGTTACCTCAATGTTTGGAGCTGTTGGATCTGCCATTTGGACAGGAGGCGGGGCCGGTTTTCTTTGCTCGACTGGTTTTGGGAGAGGTCAGACCGGGTTGGAATTTCTTGAACCGGTGCTCTGGTCCGTGACTCCACTTCGCTGGGCTTGGGCTGCAAGGCGATTCTTCTTGTCTGAAGATATCTATGCAGGGCTGCGTCTACTTGGAGTTGGGCCGGAGTGTAGTGGGTCTGCCCTTTAAAGTCTGGGACGTTTGATCCTTTAAAAGCAGGCTGGCCTTCAACCGGCTGTGGCAGAGCTGCTTTGGGCCAAAGCAAAGGAAAATGTGGGCCAGTACACCTAATTAAGAACGTGCCATATCGGGAGGTGAGTGCGTGTTCTCCATTCGTCTTCTCCGGTCGAATATTAGCTGGAGATTTAGGGGAGTGAACCGCACGCTCCGGGCGCGTGAAAGGAGAGAACGACTGGTGGAAGCGCGTGAGCGCTCTGGGGTGTCGGGGGGCGTAACCGTAGGGATGTGGGGCATTTACCGTGGAGTGTGTGAGTGGGGTGGAACGGGAAGTGAGCTTCGCAGAGATGGTGGTGCCGGTGAGAGCATCGTTGTTTGCTTTGTCGTTGGGATGTTTCGACAGGGAATG
Organism: Clarkia xantiana subsp. parviflora; assembly: GCA_036873135.1. Lineage (NCBI taxonomy): Eukaryota > Viridiplantae > Streptophyta > Magnoliopsida > Myrtales > Onagraceae > Clarkia > Clarkia xantiana. The sequence goes on from JAPTYO010000001.1 coordinate 20,764,266, forward strand.
CTCAGATCTTTGGGAATAAATGTTGGAAGCTGCAGGGATACTTAAAGGGGAAGGTTTGACCTCCGGCTGAGAAGGTTGGAGAGGAGAGTTACGCATTGAAGTCTCCAACTTGACAGGCTCTATCCCCGATGAACTACAGTCGTCCTGGTGAAGAGATATCATTCTGTGATGATTACCTATGGTTTTAATGCTCTGTGATGTAGTTAAGCTTGAAGGGACTGAAACGGTTGAAACAGGGGGTCTCATAGACGAGTTTTAGCGGTGGTTGTTGCGGTCCAGGGCAAACCCGGTGCAGAGGTGGAAACAACACACGATTTTGAGAAAAACAAAAATGTAGGAAGGTAAGTTTCAGTCGGGCAGGTTTGGTTACGTAGTGCGTGAGGCTTCAGGCGAAAAGCGTATGGTCGGAGGAAGCTCCGTTCTGTGAAGCTCTTGGAGAGTGTTTAAACAGTGACTACCAATTGCTCCTTCATTACCTCTTTTAATAGTATAGTAGATAGTAGAATTATATATATATATATATATAAGGATCAATCTGGTTGGAGAAGAGGATCGGAATTCACTTCGAACCCGGTTATCTGAGATAAAACCGGGTCCGACTGGGTTAGATCGTTAAAATCGGCACCGGTCTGACCGTGAAAGTTTATATCTTTTTCCCAATTTTAAGAAACTCTATCCGTATTACATTAGAAGAAAAACCGAAATGCAAAAGTACAAAACTCCGGCCGCCTCGACTGAAACTCTGTCGTTCAAGGAAGTGACTCTTCGAACTTCCCAGAGCTCGGCAGATCGGCGACGTCGCACGACTCCGACTTAACATCGGAGTTCCGGGCCCAGACACAGACTAGAAGTTGACGTTACATCATACATGGTCCAAAGAATCCCGAATCCGGCAACCGAGATGGCTTCAAAACCTCTCTTGTGCTCCATGATGGCATCTCCTTGCTAGAGGTGGAGATAGGGCAGGCAAGCAACGAGCTTGGTGAAAGTGATGGGAAGAGTAGAAGAGGAAATAAGAAGAATAAATAAAACTGCGGCAGTGAAAGAAAGATATGGGAAAAAGATTAGGCAGGAATGTTTAGGGTTAGCTTTTTGGGTTGGGCTTTTGAGTTCAAGATGTACTAGTCTATATAATTTATATAGTGTAATAGATAAGCGGTCAGATCGGTTTGAACCCGGTCAGAACAGTCGGACCGTAAATCGGCAATAAGATCGGTTTGACGTCCGGTTCGGTTTTCAAAAAACTGCATGAAACTGGAAACTGGGAACTGTCATTGGAAGAGCACTAAGTGTCTCTCTATTGAAAACAAATTTCTTAAATAACCATATTATGTAAATTAGTAATATAACACAAGTTTCTAGATAAAGTTCTTCATAAGCTTATTTCTTAGATAAATTTTCAAGAATATAATACCAAAATACGTACTATAATTTTTGTTAATATCATCCAATTAACGATATGTAACCTATTACTCTGCGCAGTACACTTAAATGTTATATTTTATAGGAACTTATATAGTTACATACAAATATTCTCTTATTTTTTAATATATATATATATATATATATATATATATATATATATATATATATATATATAGATGAGTTAAGAACCTATGAAAGGTCTGAACTATGACCCATGTTAACGGAGAGGTCTGAAATTTAAAAAGTTAATAACGGAGGTCTGAAATTTCAATTTTGTTGATTTGAGATTTTCTGTCCATTTTTAGGGTTAAATTTAACAGAATTGTGTGAAATGACATTTTTTGCCCTTTAATATTTTGTTTTATTTAATATCTTATTTAAGGAAATGGAAATGACAATGTTACCCCTAAAGTCAAATTAAAACCACCCAGCTCCGTCCACCGCCACCCAACTTCGGCCACCACCACCCGACTCCGGCCACCACCACCTCAGCAAAAGAACTCCGATCGGAGCCACAGAGCTCCGATCTGGAGCTCTGTGGCCCCGACCAGAGCCAAAGAGCTCCAGATCGGAGCTCTGTGGCTCCGACCAGAGCCACAAAGCTCCGATCGGAGTCCAATCGGGGCCAGTGGCTCCGATTTGGGCCCAATCGGAGCCTTAGTGGTGGTCGCCGGAGCTGGTTAGTGGTCACGAGAGTCGGGTGGTGGTCGTCGGAGCCGTGGTGGCTTCAAGGGCATTTTGGTCTTTTCACTTCAAGCATGTGAGGGGCACACTTGATAGAAGGACATTTTTGGAAATTTATTTTATTTCCGGTCACATGCCAAGTATGTGACCAACTTCCGCTAGTTTCAAACGGAAAAAACTATTAGAGTGTTGATTATAATGTGATATTATATTCGTTTTTTTATATAATCTCATATTAGAGTGAAATTTATATCACAATACACATTATTTAATGTAAATATACTGTAATTACGTAATGTAAATATACTGTAAGATTACATTTCAAGAATGATGCTTTTCAGGCTCGAATTTAAGGTTGACGCTTGATTACAAAGTCTAGGTTACAAGCAATATGTGTCAGTATTTGTTAAAAATACTGACCGGACGGACCGACCCTCGGAACAGTGATGTTCATTTACTTCTTAGACATAGACTAGATTCCACGGTTACGGTCTTGACTGAACGAGACGAGGCTCCTTCAATCAAGACAAGTTTCTTTAACGGGTACGATTGATTGAAAAGAAAGTTGGGGAATTTTGATTGGGAACCAGAAGTAGAATGAAGGGAGGAGGATCGAAAGAAGCTGAGTATTTCTCCAAGGATTTTGATTGGGAAGAAGTGAAGCAGGAAATTGAAAAGGACCCTTGTTTTGGCTACCACTTGAAAGAAGAAAACCCTTGTCTTCCCAGAATCAAACCAATTCCACCAGAATCAAACCCTTGGAGCAAATTCCACGCTCGTCACCACACTGCCAAGTTCTTCAAGGTCTCCTCAACACCCTTAAATCAAGTTATTATTGGTTTCCTTCCATAAAGTTATTCCTTTTCTCGATTTGATGCTTGATTCATATTACAAGCTCACGCCCTCTTGAATCTATTTAGCAAAAATTGATTTGCGAAAGAAATAACAGGCTTCTTTTAGCTTATTTATGGTTGGTGATGATTTTTTTGTATAGGAGAGAAGGTACTTGTTGAAAGAGTTCCCTGAACTTGTTAACTGTAGTAAAGGCTCCAAGGTTTTGGAGGTGGGTTGTGGCAATGGCAGCACTCTTCTTCCCATATTGCGGTAATTTCCCTTCTCCTTTCTTTTGTTTAATCCAATCCAAATCAAGGCTGTGATCTAATTTGTTGATGACCTCCTGCTTATAACTCGAATCTAAGTTTCTTTTGATGCTCAACTCAATTTTGTCATAACCAACTAACTATATGCCTCTTTGACTGATCCCTTTTCTTTTTGTGGGAGCGGAGTATATAACTGAATTTATCTACTTATCTTCAACAGAGGCAATGAGAATGTGGTTGTATATGCGTGTGATTGTAGCCTCGAAGCCCTTGAGTATGCAAAGGAAGTAGTCGATCAAACAAACATTAAATCCATTAGAGATCGATTCCATCCTTTTCATTGTGATTTTGCCTTCTCTGGTTTCCCTACATGGTTGGCGTGCTCTTCTTCTTGCAGGGAAAGCTTATTGTTCAATTCAGGTTCTACACTAAACTTTTACGGTGCTCTTCCCATGTAAATAAAAGACTAATAAGTTTGAATTCCGAATCTTCCTTCAGGTGGTAGTGGTAGTGATGCTACTGGACAGCAGCACCAGAATGATTCTCCATTGTCCAAACAAAGTAGCTGCTGCCTTGGCGGAGTAAATTTTATCACTCTGGTAAGTCGTATTTACTCACCACGCATTGCAAAATCAAGGAAAATGCATGCACCAAATTAACTTAGACAAAGAATTTGGAATTGGAATTGTTATTCAACTGAAGATACCTTACCTTCCAATTGATTTTTTCACCCTCTCAAGGAATTATATCCCTTGTGGGTGAAAATTTGATGAGTTTAGTTGTTGTACAGATATTCACTTTGTCTGCTATACCGTACCAAACGATGATATCGGCTCTCAAAGAATGCTTCTCTGTTCTAAAGCCAGGTGGATTGGTACTATTTCGAGACTATGGTAAAAATATTGATTCTATGCCATCTTCTCCTTTCTATCTAGTTCATGCATTATTATCAAGGTTGAATAATAATAATACAATCAAAGTGGTGAAATAAATATTCTTAGGTCTATTTGACATGAGTATGCTACGATTCGACGCGGACAAGAGATTGGGTTTCTGCGAATATATGAGGTCCGATGGAACTCTTTCCTACTTTTTCAGCATAGAGACAGCTAGGGATCTTTTTTTACAGGCAGGGTTCTTAGAGGTAAGTAAAAACTTCATTTTAGTTAATAAATAAATAATAACTGACAAGCCTTTTTGATAGATAGATAGAGTAATGAAATTTACAGGTCGAGCTCGAGTATTGCTGTATTAAGTCATTGAACAGGAAAAAGGAAAAGAGTATGCGTCGAGTTTGGGTTCATGGCAAGTTCAAGAAGCCCTTGTGACAATTTTGTCTTTTCAAAATGATTGCTAATTGCTATGTAATCAGGATAAATTGAGGAACTGTTATGTTTCTTTCAAGTTTGCTGTTGTTTCTCTTTTTACAAACTAGGTGGCTGACCCGCGCGTTACGCGGTAGGTAATTTGAAATGTTAATTTGTTTATTAAATTGTTGGGATATTCCGAAAATTCAAATTTTATTTTCATCATTGAATTTTTTGGTCTGTGTTATTCAAAATAATTTATTCAATTCAAATGAAACACCACTAAACTTTTTTAATTATATAGATAATATTTTAACTTATATAATTTCATATTAGTCGAACATCGTACTCGGTGTGTTTGGACATTTTTATATTTGTTAATTAATAGATTTACGCATGATATTACGATTTTTTTGGTATACCAATTTAGACAATAAAATATTAAAAAATATATTTATAATAAAAATAGTTATCTTAATTATAATTTCATAAAAAATGGATAATATCTGTTTCTGACAAAAATTTGCAAATATATGATTCTAATGATTAATAAAAATTAATAAAAATTAAAAAATAATACTTTAAATATATAATAAATAATGTAGATAATTTATTAATTTAAATTAACAACTCAACTGTAGTAATTCGTTGTCATGAATCACATATAAAAATTAATAGTCACAAAGTTAATTGATAAATTTTAATAGGTATTGTACTACTATAAAAAAAAACACATTTGATTTTTTTTTTCAAAATAAAAAAAAAAAGTTATATATCCATTTTATTAAATAAAACATATATAGAAAGTATGAATGTGAAAAAATTATATCTCAATATGTAATAAATATTAAGATTAAATAAATGCAAATCACTTTTTAGTCATAGATATATTTGTCTAATTTTTAAGATTAACTTTTTTGAATGTGTCCTTTTTATTTTAATATTATTTTAATTAATATTATTTAACTTAAATTTTTAGAAGAAATAATTTGTAATAGATAAATTTCTTATTTGATAAGATAAATAATAATAAATCACACTTGTGTTTATTTTATTAAAAAAATATCAAGAAAAGTAATATTTATATATTAATTATATTTACTAAAAAGTATTATATTATATTATATTATATTATATTTTTTTTTTATTAACCTTCTTATTATTCTTATATTCTCAATTTTTACATTGAATCCCTTTCTTCGTTCAGTTTAATGTTTCCTAACTTTTATGATTTTCGATTTATAAATTTAAAAAATAATTGTAGAGAGTAATTAATTTCTAAAATATCCAATCTATTTCATCTTTATATTTTATCAACTTACTTATAAAAAAATTAAACAACTTGCATTTTTTTCTATATGTATTTTATGTATCTATTTTTATAATAAAAATTTACGAAAGTAATTTTAATTATGTATTGACTGCAAAATATTTTAACTACAATATATGTATTCAAAATTGTTAAATTTTTTATTTTTTTATTCACCGACTATAGTGCAACTTATAAAAGTAACTTTTTTTTTTTTTTTTTTGGTTAAAGACCGATATTATTAAACACCACAGCGATTACAGTGCATATGAAAAAAACAGCCACAACGGGTAGTTTGGATAAATCCAAATCCTCGTACAAACAATGCAGCTGATAACAGAACATAAAAAACTGAAGCAACACAGTATGAACCAACCATACAAACAGCAATAACTGGAGTAAAAAACATAATCGGTTTAAGAGCGCTAACACCCCATAACAAAAGATAATAGCTTGTTGAGGAGGACCCGATCTGATACAGCAAAACAGTCAAATCTTTGAAGAGGAACCGATGTACCCTCAAAGAAGACCTAGCTAACAGCAGCCCTGCGCGACAAGCAATACTAGAAAAAAAACCAGGAACGATAAAATTACAGACAATCCAATTATCAAACGAGAACCACACGAGTGAGTCGAAGATGGTAGAGATTCCCCTAAGGTAGATGAGACCAAAGATCAAACTACCGATGCATTCCTGAACGAGGAACATCCGAGGACTAACGCACGTTAGGTGTGCCGAGGAAAAACTCTGCTCCTCTCGCAGGAGGAGAAGTTTACAAGGATCAGATACGGTAGAAACCAGATCCAAATTTGAATGGTGGCAATGGAAAATCATGTGGTTAAAAGTGTGAAAATTGGAATGGTGATTTTGTTGAACTTGGTCCCCATCTAGAAGGGGTAAGTATAGTAGGGAAGTGTAAATGATCACAGTTACAAAATAACTCTTAAGTTTGAAACGATGGACAGAATCATCTGCAAAAAATTTATCACGATCCTCCAACCAAAGGATGGTCAGAGAAACAAAGATAAATATCACAGTGATATCAGCATAGCAGAAGATTTTGTAGAGGACCGTGGATTGTAAGTACCACCAGTTAAGGATCGTCGGCTTCCAGACGGTGAACCCGAATTCGTCGTTGTTGGTGGCATCCGATCGGAGATCTAATGCTTTCATCGATGGCGGTGGTAACATGAGAAAAAGAAAAATAAACATAGTTTGGATAGAACACGAACCTTGCAAACTAATTAACTATGATGATGAAAATCAGTAACAATTATGGAAGTTAGGACATGAACGACTGAAGGGCGGACGGATTGGCTATGGCTATAGCGTGGCTTCTAGGCAAGAAAACCTTTGGCAAAGGGTTTGGGAAACTGAAAACCTTGGAGATAAGGTTTGCTTTGGGAGGAAGAGAGGGCTCACGATGTACGATGTTTGTGTCATAAAGTGAGAATTTTGGCACCAGATTATAAAAGTAACTTTAAAGAGTGCAAAGCTTGCGTTTTTCTATTGTTAGTGTGTAACATTAAATTTTACCTATTTTATAAATATAACACTTTTTTTTTTAAAGTTAATGAGAAATTTTGGATTAAATATATTGCTCCATATGATTTGTTATTCTCTATATACATTTTATTTTTATATTCACTATTATTCTATTTAATATTTGTATTAATCCAAATATAATTTTAATAAGTATAATAGAAAAAATGAAGCATAATTAATTTTATTTTATTTTTTTAGTAAAATATTAATTGCTGTTGTTATGTAACTTATAACTTACAAACTGTAACCATTTTAAAAATTGAATGTAGAGCTTTGGAACAATTTTATGGTATCTCATATTTACAAATATTATGGCATATAATAATATGTATACATATATATATTTATATCTATATTCACTATTAATATATATATATATATATATAATATTAGTATTTATCCAAATTCAAATCCAAATATTATTTTAATATTAATATAAAATAAAGCATAAGTACATTTTATTTTAGTTTAGTTTTTAGTAGATTATTAATTAATATTACTATGTCACTTATTAAAAAATTATAACCACTATTAAGATTGAATGTAGAGTTTTGGAAAAATAAATAAATAAAGGTGTCCACATATTCAAAAAGATGTTATATATATATATATATATATGTGTGTGTGTGTGTGTGCGCGCGCGCGCTCGTGTGTGTGAGTGAGTGAGTGAGTATGTGTTTGTATATATATATATATATAATATTACTATTTATCCAAATATAATTTTAATAAGTATAATATAAAAAATTAATTAATTAATTTAATTTTTAGTAAAATATTAATTTATATTCTTATGTAATTTACTAAAAAATTGTAACCACTTCAAAAATTGAAAGTAGAGTTTTGGAACAGTTTTAAGGTGTTCAAATATTTAAAAATACTATGGCACATAATATATATATATATATATATATATATATATATATATTTAATATTAGTATTTATCAAAAATTCAAATCCAAATATTATTTTAATATTAATATAAAATGAAGCATAAGTACATTGTATTTTAGATTAGATTTTAGTTTTTTTTTTTTTTTTGCCAAATAGTAGATTATTAATAAATATTGCTATGTAATTTATTAAATAATTGTAACCACTTTCAAGGTTGAATGTAGAGCTTTGGCACAATTTTAAGGTGTCCACATGTTCAAAAAGATGATGTCACATGATCATTTGTAACATATGATCTAGATGGACCAATAGAATTAAATGAAATATTTAAATTTGCTTACTTGTTAACATATTGTGTATCACATTGAAATTAGATGATTTATAGATGATTACAGGCATCTCTCTCTTTTACTTGACCCAAGGAGTCCTTTTGCTAATCGGTGGCTGCTTTGATAAGAATGATTATTGTTATATAAGAGTTAGTTACTATTTTGCTAGCTTAACTTTATATGTAAGTGTAAATTGCTAATAATTTTTTTTAATCTGCAGGTTGCTAGGTCTATCAATTTTTCTGTTAATTATGTACATAATATACATTTCAATTTCTTAAAAACACTCTAAAGTTTTATTTTAATGATGTAATATTTTATTTCAAATCATAAATTTTAAGAAATTTATATAAAAGAAATGTAACCCAAAATGTAAAGCTAAATTTATTAAAATATTTCAAGAATAATATAAAACCGAAACTTAAAAATTATTTAATTTAATTTTTTAAATTAAAGGTTATATTTTTAAGCAACAATATATTTTTATGTGTAATATATATAATATTAAAATTTCATTCAAGATTTTTATATAAAATTTGGGTTTATTTTAGAATTATAAATAATAATTGATGGGACAAGCTCGTCGGGGCTCCGGACTAGGCGGCCTTGCGTCGCGTTTCAATCCTCCTTGGTTTACCCTTCCTCGTAGTGTCACTGTCGGTTGTTCTCCTTGCCTTGATTACCTGCACGAAGGATTGCGCCAGAGAAGGAGAGGGGGGGGGGGGGGGTGGTCTCTGGCGAACCCTCTCCGATGCTTAAGCCAGAGTCGGTTTCTATAGAGAGAAAGTATAGAGAAGGAAGAGCTCAAGCATGAAAAATGAGAGATCAAGTTGTAAATGAGGGATATATTCCCCTATTTATAGAGTTTGGGATTTTGGGACTAGAGGGGTCCACAATTACGGGTAGGACCCGTGTAAAAATGTTAGTATCGTAAATAGGAATAACCCGGGTGTCAGTCACCCAAGCGCCGACCCCGCGACACCGGACTGGTCCGGTCCCATCCGGAAAACTCCGGTGTTAATACCAGACTAGCCCGGTTCGGACTAATTTGGTGTTTTCGACACCGAACGAGCCCGGTCCGGACTAGTTTGGTGTTTTCGACACCGAACTAGTCCGGTCGGGAGGACTAGCGCGTAAAAGTAAAGGCCTTGGTCTTCTTACCATATTCGGGGTCGATGGTGTAACCAAGTCGACCCTTAGTGAGGTCCAGTCGGGTGTATATCCATCATTTTCCCCCCGAGTCAAGCATTGGTTCTACCTTTACTTGACTATATTTATTAGAAGAATTTACACCCGATTGTATCTCGGCTATTTTTTTACCTCTGTTTCATGTATGTGTCATTGTCGGTGTTGATGTCCGACGGTCGTTTCCTACGTGTTAGGAAGTAGATCGGCCTATGTCATTGTTATGTTCATAGGTTGAAATTCACATATGTGTGGTTAGTATGTATAGTAATACATGTAATCTTAGATATTGATCATACGTGCTTGTAATGGTTCCTATATGTTAATGCTAGTAAATGCAAGTGAAATTGAACGTGTCAATATGAGTATGTGCATATGTATGTAATAGAGCGTGTACATATGAATGCTTGTATGTCATGATAGGTGTGTAAATGAGTATATCAACACTCATGCCATGTGTATGCATAGGTATGACAAAATTGTTTAACATTGTGCAAGTGAGTGTATGCAGTGGTCATGGAAAAAATTTCCGAGTGCTTGTCAACAGTGGTGTTGACGTGTATGGATGCGGTAATGCATAGTGACGAAATTTTTTCTAGGTGTTTTGATAACACTAGCCATAGTGCACATCGATGCATACATGGTGTTCATGGAAAAAATTACTATGTGTCTCATGCACTAGTGTTGATGCAAATGAATGTAATCATTGTAATGGGTGAAAAATTTCTAAGTGTTAAGAAACACTATTAATTACATGTAATGATGCATATCGCATATGTATGTAATAACATGTATATGCCTTAGTGAAAAAATCACCAACACTATAGTTGATGGCAATAGTGTAAGAAATGAACATTTTTTGTGATAGCCATTAGATCATTAAAATTTGAAATGGAGGGTGGAGATTTAATTTCCTTAAAAATCCTAAGGTAATACATTTATATAAAGGTCCTTAGCTTTTACCATCATTATAGCCACCATTGCCTCAACTTTAGGAAATTTACTCTTTTAACTTGCTTGGTCACCAAAAATCACCTCTATTCGGTTTATGAACCCAATTTGTTTTTTTTTTTTTTTTTTGTGTTGGTTTGGTCAAGTTGTTTGGAATTCTATTGAACCGACTCAGGCGGTCCGGCTCATGCACGGTGTGGCATTCCTAGCGGCAATCCCAGGCGCGCAGCGGTTCTCGGAGAGGAACGAAGCTTGCGGCAGTTCTGGCGTGGGCTTTCCGGCGACAGCTGTCTTGCGGGAGGCCAGAGGAGGTGGGCGTTGCTCGAGGTGGCTTGTTGGTGATGTCAGCAGCCTCATTTTCTAGCCACCACCTTTTCCGTTGGCCTTATCTGATTATTGGTGGCGGGGTTTCCGGTGCCGGCAGCTCATCCTCGTCGTGGCCGAGCCCTATCGAGGGTGGTCGTGACAACGGCGGGTTCACCGGGTCGAGGTGGTTCGAGTGGCTGGAATACGGGTGGCGGAGGGCAACTCCGGCGACGATGCGGTGATATTCTTGCGGCGGATTTGGGCCGGCGGCATACTTCGGTTTAGTTGAACCGGTTTGATTCTGAACCGGTCTTCTGCAAACCAGTTTAGCTGAGTCGGTTCCGCGCTTGGTTCCGACTTTTAAAGGTCCACTATTTTCCTTTTCGTATCCTATTTTCAATCATAGACTAGGCAAACACTTGTAAGATATTGTCATATAAAATAATTGAATCATTGCATGTAATCGGAAAGGGGTTACTTTTACTCCGATTTTGAAAAAAAATCGATTTTTTGAGAACCTAGCTTTTTTCCCGAGTGAGAATGTCATTGCTTCCATTCGGGTTGTCATTCAAATTGATCATCATAACTGTGACTTGCAATTGTTAATATTGACATGTAATGATTTGCCCCCGTAGTGAGGTTACTTGTACCTTAGACGTGAGTTGTTGATCTCGCGTTGATGGGGCCGTATGCTATGTTTGCATTGCTATAGTATGTTGATCATAGGGGGATACCCTTGTCATTCTTCATGTATCATCATCCTGGACATGGGGTGTCTGCCCGCATGTCCGCTATGTATTACACCATAGGTGTCGTAGTGCCCCCGTAGTAGGAAAAGTGATCATTATATTCTTAGGGGGTTACCCTTTGCATTGTCATAGTCATCGTCATTGGTACAATGTCGTGTTGCCCCCGAAGTAGGCGTCGTTGTTTTGTTAGTCATAGTGTATTGGCCCTTGTGTCCGGCGTGTCATATGGCATGTACATGTCGTTATACCTTTGAGGTAGTCGTAGTAATATTCGCGGACATATGTGGTTGTAGACATAAGTGGTTGCTGGTATAGGGTAGCGACCCTTGCGTTCATTGTTCATCATAGCGTGCTCATGTTGTATTGCCCCCATAGAAGTGTAGCTTATGTAGGAATACGGGGATAAAAACTACGGAAACAAAAAAAGATACGTGCATGGTAACTAATACGCATTGGAAGATAGTGCACATACCTACAATGCTTCCGTAGTCCCAGGATCACTGATGGGAGTTCTCGATCTGCCGGACGGTTTCCCGTAGAGGTTCTTGTTAAGGAAGCCCTACGTGGATTATGCTCCAAAGAAAAGCCTATGTCGATTCTTTAGCAGGGATGGATCACCGGAGTAAATTGCTTGACACAATTTGGCACCTCCTAGGGAGAGATGTGTTTCGGCCGAACCTAGTGTTTTTAGGGAGGATGGATTTCTTTTAATCTCACCACAAATGAGAAGAGATTGGCTCTGAATAAATCCCCTAGCACTCCCTATTTATAAGAGGAGCAAAGTGGACAAAAGTCCACTTTGCCCTCTTGCTAAAGTCGGCCGGCCTATAGAGTAGGGAGGCCCAGTTTTGGGCCTCTCATGTCAATTGGGATTTTAGGCCTAGCCCAAAATCCTTAATGTGACATTACACAATTTCCTTAGGTAACAGACTAATATTAATGGGCTCCCAATTTTGGCGGCCCAATCTCTAAATGTCAATAGGGTTAGCATATGGTAATTAGACACAGTAATTGGTAGCCCATTAATATGTATACGTTACCTAAGAAATTGGGTAAATGTCACATTAGGGAAATGACCTTGACCCAAATCCCAATTGGCATGAGAGGCCCAAAATTGGGCCTCCTTTATACACTATAGGCTAGTCGAACTTACTAGGGGCAAAGTGGACTTTTGTCCACTTTGCTCCTCTTATAAATAAAGGGTGTTAGGGTTTTATTTGGGTAATTCACAATTCCTCCTAAGTGGTGATTTGAGAGAAAACAATCCCCCCTAAAATTACTAGTTCGGACGAACCATATTGCACCACCAAGGGTGTGCCAATTTGCTTAGAGCAAAACACTCCGAAGATCCGTTCCTGCCAAGAATCGATATGAGGCTTTGTTGTGGAGCTAATACCGCATAGGGCTTCCTTAACAAGAACCTCTACGGGTTCCGTCCGGTGGATCGTGAACTCCCTCAGCAGGATCCTTGGGACTACGGAAAAGGTTTAAGGTATGTGCACATCTTACGCTGCGTAATTCTGATTACTGGCATGTACCTGTTGTTATGTTTTCGTAATAGTCAACTTCGTAATCCAACAGTGGTATCAGAGCCTATGTTAGAAGTTCTTGATTTTGATCAATTGATGTTCTTGAAAATTTAAATTTCTGGCCGAAAATTTAAAGATATGATTTTTGAAATTTTTGAAATTTTTTAAGTTGATGGTGCCGAATTTTCATGATGTTCTTAGTAAAATTTTATGTTCATGATCTTCAAGAGAAATGGGAGTTTTATCAAGATCAAACATTGGATTGTAGATCTTATTAAAATTTGATATTGAAATTTGACCACTTGTTTCCAATTATGTGTTTCGGCCGAACCCTAGGTAAATTAACAATGTAAATTTTTTAATTTCTAAGGCCCCAAGTTTGTAATTTTCGGCCGAAATATGTTAGTAATATTGTTTACCATAATTTAATATTAAAGGTAACAATATATCTATAATTGGAAATATATGGATAGATTCACATTAAATATATATAAATATATAACTATCAATATATCTAGCTAATTTATAGGGATTAATATATTTTTGATAGATTTAGTTACCTAAAAGATTAAGAAAATATATTGTCATATATTTGTTTCCCTATTAAAGATATTGCCAATAAATAATATATATATATAGGTATGTGCCGAAATTTATATATATATATATATATATATATATATATATATATATATATATATATATTGCTGATTGATTTTGTCTTATAGATAGAATCTTGGCAATAAATATATATATGTTTATCTACGTGTACCAATATATATATATATATATATATATGCAATATTGAAAATTATTTTATATAGTTAATAATTCTTGGAGGCTAAGTTAAGTTTTTAGTGGACTTTAAAACTCTACTTTGCCCACAAGATTATTTCGGCCCAACCCTATGGGTTTAATGGGCCGGTCCAATTTGCTAAACCTGATATGAATAAAACCAAACCGGATTTTCTTAATCGGTTTGACCTAGTCGGGTTGGGTCGAACCGGGGTAACTAAGTAGAACTAACCGAACCGATTTTGTGTGTTGAACCGAACCCTATTTTATTGGACCGGTCAGACCGAAGTAGATTTTGAAAATAAAACCGGACCGAACCGAACCGGATTTACTGGACCCGAACCAGACCAAAATTGACAGAACCGAACCGGACTTTTCAAAATCGAATTCAAGTCAATTAATAAAATAGGATGGTCAAGTTTTAAAATCCAAATGTTTTTGAACTTTAATTAGTCTACACAGTGTTCGAAGATTTAAAACTTTCATGTTTTAATTAAACCTTATTGCCTAGTTTCGATTATGGGGATGGATCTCGAAAATGCATGATTTTGGGTCTAGATTAATTAGTGGGCTGAATTGCAATTGTTTACTTTTCGTCACATATATTTATTAGAACTGTTGTCTTGACTAAGTCAAGCTAGCTGGATGTTGGGGGCAGAGCCCTGGCTAAATATATGGTTTGTGCACTAGGACAGACATGTTGTGATGGTTGCGAATGCCTAGGATTCATGTCTAGAAACAAGCATGATTAATTGTAAGCATGAATTGCAAGTCAGCCCCTAATATTTTAAATGTTTTAAAAATAAAAGCCAGTCGCCAAATATGCATGTTTGATGTGGAAGTTTCCATGTATGACACGTATGCTTGAATGTTGAGGATGTAGTTGCATGTGATAGTTTACTTGGAAAGTAGAATTATATATATGCTAGCATGAGTTCCTCAGAACATTAGACGCATGACGCATATGCATGATGTGTGGTTTGGTTGATGAATTTGGCTTGCTATGTTGATTTAATTGTGAAGTAGAATTATATATGCACGCGTAAGTTCATCAGAACATTTTTAAATACAAAAGGGTCTTGGGAAAGCCAAGATCGGGTATGCTTATTTTTAAGTTCCCGTTCCGATAATTTGCGAATAAAACCGTTTTTAAGAGACTGATATATTGGATTGAAAACGACGGTAATGTGAACTCTTTCACGAACCCCCTTCCCCCGGTTAACTAACGGTCAGTTGGTTTAGATGGCTGAGGAATCATTATTTTTCGTATTCCATCTTAATAGATATCTGATGTATGAAATTATTTCTCAATATGTTATTGTCTCCCTGATTATGCATGATTATCTATGTATTAGTATCAATGGCTGCGATCAGCAATGTCATCTCCCAAATGAATAAGGGGGTTAGACTGAATAGCAATAAATATTAGATCTAGAATAAGCGCGCGAAGATGGTAATTACTGAAATGAAAGGTTTGGAACATTTGACTACAAAACATGCCAGGCCAGAGGGAGACCTCACGGCTGATCAGAAGGCATTCCATGATGAATGCGATGTTGTCAATGCTTGAAGATGATATACTCTACGAGTATGATCACCTGGAGTCTGCCATGGACCTCTGGGATGATCTTAAGGCAGGGTTTTGTGTATACACCATAGCTCATAAGCGATCATTAAACATCGCTTTAGACTCCTATAAGATGAATCCCAAGCATTCGATGAAGGAGCATATTAGGAATATGACTAACATGCTTGCTGACTCAAGGAGGCAGGAGAAATCCTGTCTGATGAACAGAAAGTCCAATGTGTGATCCGTTCTTTGCCTGACTCTTGGAATAGCATGAAAATGCACCTTACCCATGCCACTCAACTCGATAACCTCGAGAAAGTGCGAGTTCATCTCGAGCTGGAGGAGGATCGCCTCAGGGCTGAAAAGCCTAGGGCGGAAATGCATATAGCATCCTCCATACCAGTTGAGCAAAAGGGTAAGCGCAAGAGGAAATGCAAATGCCTTAAGAAAAAGGCTGACAAGTCTATGGCTCTGAAACCTCAGAGAAAGTTCAAACGCAAGAAATCCAGTGGCAATAAAAGGCAAGCAAAACAAACACGTAGAGAGGAATCTCGAACGTGTTTCAGGTGTGGTGTGAAAGGGCACCTGGCTGCTGCCTGTACCAGTCTCCCAAGGTACGCACTGAGAAATAATGATGAAAGTCATAAATTCTCCTTGGATTCTTCTTACTCAAGATTAATTCAATTTACCCTTTTTGATTACAGAACCGAAAAGTAGAACAAACGCGGACTTGAAGGGGGATGTCCCGGAACAATAAAGAATTAGACGATAGTCTTCATCTTTACTTGCCAAGAACTTTTTGAATTTTCAGTTTAAGATACTCATCGTTAATAAGTTCCTTCAAACATGGGAACCATTTCTTTTAAGCATGTAATAAAATGCTTGAACCGAGTATTGATTATCCATCTTCACCGAGCTGTTTTTGATCTCATAATTGCTATTCGATACATTGCTTTAAATTCAAATTTATTTCTTTATTATTTGTTAGTACTCCATTATATTATAATTTCTGTAATGATGAACATGTTTGACACCGATTGGATTAAATTAAATTGAATTTTGGAAACGAAACGATTTAAACCATGGGATAGAACCTGGAATAGGCGCCACAGGTGCGTGTACCTCGAAAGACGGAACACATCATTTTAAAAGTACGAATTTAATAATGAAGTTTTTTTGAATGAATGCTGAATTTTCATTTGCCTCCCTTTTGGGAATAATTCATTCAATACTTACACGATGAACTCGTAAAGTATAAACTGACGCATAAGGCGAAAGCCCAATGCACAGTTCAAAGATGAATAAGTCTTTGGGATGAATTAGCCAATGAAAAGGATGATGTCGGTAAAATTATTCTCCCAATAAATTCCTTGAACGAGAAGTTTTGGCAAGACATTCACATCAGTAACACACTTCATCAACAAAATAGGTCAAGCACGACGCCATAAAAGCTAAAAGGAGTGATAATGAGTTAATTATTATTATCATGCGACATTAACATGCGCATTAAACAAGTATTTGAACCGAGAGTATAATGACTACTCTTAGAGGATACATGTTTAAATTAGCTTGTGATAATGGTTCCGTGGTCGAACATGAGACATTACATGCCTTGAGGACGAATTTTCAACGCTTGATGAGATATAACAGACGAAGTCTTGATCGAATTGGAGAAGGATAACGATGATGATCAGGTACCACTTACTTCGAGTGGGAGATTTGAGGCAGCAACGGAAGTGAATGAAATGGTAAATTAAGATGGGGAAATTTTCATAGTAAATCCACTGGGAGGAGCCAATCCTACAACACAAATCACTGTTGCTGCAGGTGCGAATCAAGTTGAACATGATAATCACGTTACAGGACCGCAGGATGAAAATCCAATAATACCAAAAATAACCATTGTCCCCAGTGGGAGTGGATCAACCAACTTGGTTCCGAGACCGAGAGGTCTTCCAAGAAAAGTTGTAGGTCAAGGTTCCAGCACTGCCCTTGTTCCCAGCGGGAGTGATGCTCCGATAGAAAGCATTATTCCGAGTGGGAGCAATGTTCAGACTCAAGATGGGATTAACGAGCCTAGATAATGTCGAAGGCATCGAACTTCTCCCAAGAAGTATCACATCGAGAAGGGTGAAATATTTACCCTAACTTCTATTGACGAACCAGTGACGGTTCAACAAGCATTGGAAGGACCTCAAGCAAAGGAATGGAGGAAAGCAATAGAAGATGAGATCGTCTCAATGAAACCCAATTCGGTATGGTCTTTAGTTGATTTACCTACTAACCGCAGGGCCATATGGGCGAAGTGGATTCTGAAACTGAAACTCACTGCTGATGGAAATGTCGAGCGATACAAAGCTCGATTGGTTGCGAAAGGTTACACCCAGCTTCACGGAGTAGACTTTGATGAGACATACTCACCGACTGTGCGGTACACCACAGTCAGGGCAATCCTAGCCCTGGTCGCATGCCTCGATCTAGAGCTGCACCAAATGGATGTTAAGACCGCATTCCTCCACGGAAGCCTGGAGGAAGAGATCTATATGGAGCAACCAAAGGGTTTCATTACTCCAGGTAACGAACGTAAAGTTCGTAAACTCCAAAGATCCATTTACGTTTTTTAAACAATCGTCTCGGCAATGGTACCGCAGGTTCCACGAGAAAATCGTTGGAAACGGATTCGTGAATCTCCACGAGGATCCATGCGTGTATACAAAGACCTCCATGTCTAAGTACGTCATCTTAACTTTGTACGTGGATGACATACTCATTGCCGCAAACAATGTGAGTTTCATGCGTGAATCAAAGTCCTGGCTGGCATCTGTATTTGAGATGAAACACATGGGAGAGGCTACGTACATCTTAGGCATTAAAATTGCTAGAGATCGTGCCATCCGGAGGTTATGTCTATCTCAGGAACTACATCAAAAAACTGTTGAAAATGTTTAGATTACAGGATGCCAAACCCGTGGAAACGCCGGTAGTATTCGGGTGCGCGTTGACAAAGTGCGACGGCCCAAAGAACCAGCAAGAGTGTGAACATATGAGGAGTGTAGAGTATTTAAGCATGGTCGGAAGTCTCGTGTACGCCATGCTTTGCACTCGTCCGGACATCTATTACGCTGTGGGCCTAGTAACAAGATTTCAGTCAGACCTTGGCTATCAACATTTAAAAGCTGTAAAGCGGATCATACGGTATCTAAAAGGTACTGCCGACTACGTACTGTGCTATGAGGGCAGGAAACTAGAATTGACCGGATTCAGTGACGCCGACCATGGTGGCGATCCAGACGATCGTATGTCAACCACAGGAGGAGTGTTTCTCCTTGCTGATGCCGCCATTTCATGGACGAGCAAGAAGCAATCATGTGTCGCGTTGTCTACGATGGAATCGGAATTCGTTGCTCTCTCTGAAAATGCACCGGAAGCGGTCTGGATGAAAAGGCTTCTTACTGCGCTGCTTGATGGCGATGTTGGGAGTAAACCTGTGAAGGTGTTCTCTGACAGTCAAGCAGCGATTGCGACAGTAAAAAATCCAAAGTACCATAGTAGGACTAAATACATTGATGTGAAATATAATTATGCTAAATCTATGGTAGAAGATAATATAATCACTTTAGAATACTTGCCCACTGATGATATGGTGGCGGATCCACTAACTAAACCATTACGCAGGGAGACATTTGAAAAGCATGTTAAACTGCTTGGATTGCGTAGGGTTTAAAAGTTGGCATGTATCTGTGATAACATTTTGATGAATTGGAAGTTACATTTTGATAAATAAGAGAATTGAAATTTGAGTTTATGATTTATCAACGTCATAATATTTGATTACATCGGATTTTACGGTTTATAAACTAAGTCGTAGGAGGACGCGATTCTCTGCATAAATTATGTCGAAAGTGGACCATGCCTTGTCACACGGGAATGGTCGTATTTTAGGAGATGGGGACCTCTTCCGAAGCAAGATTGGCTAAGAACCAGTTGGGAAACTTGGTTATGCGAAAACGATCATTTGGTTTCGAAGTAACTCGAGATGATCTTCGTTTTACATTTCGCCGGTGGTTAACTCCGTTCGTCATTAACCACATTCTGGGCCAGATGAAAGTCTGCGACAGCATAATTGACATATCCCTCACCTGACGATGTTCGGGTATGCTTCATACTACGCGTGCCACGTTCGACCATGGGGTCATGCTCGATTGTGCTAGATAGAATCCTCGCGATCCGGATGGGTGCAAACTTCTTCTCCTCGAACGTGTGACAGATCCCGGGAGCCTAATGAAGAGGCACCTGAAGTATCTTCATGGACTCAGAACTCATACCTAAGGTCAAGCTCAATGTTCGCTTCCCGACGTATGAGCGCAGTGCTGAAGAAAAATGCCAAGTTACCACGTCTTTGGAAACCGGTTGGGTTTGACTAAGGGTATGAGCGATGGGGATGGTCAAGTTCACTTGTAATTCACAGACTCTTGTATTCACTAGGTGGCCACCAGCCGGATATTAGTTGAATGTTGTGAATACTTGTGCGGATGCCCTAGAGAAGTATTCCTATGTGGAAACTGGGCAATTGGAGAATTAACAGTTGGCCTAGGATATAGCGCGATACAAATTGATGTTTTTAACATGTTGATTTGAGACAGGGAATCAACGTTCCGCGGGCGCTACAACACTCCTAACAGATGAGTAGCCCGATGCCCGTCGTATCCGTCGGTCGCACGACAAACCTTGTATGAACTATTCGAAAGCAGGGGCAGGATCAGAAGAGTGAAATGTTGATGCGATTTGGACAACAATACATTAACAGTTACCCTCCCATTCCGGCGAGTGGGAGTGATTAGACTATGGTAATTGGGCTCCGTAGTTGGTAGCCCATTAATATGTATACGTTACCTAAGAAATTGGGTAAATGTCACATTCGGGAAATTGGGCTTGACCTAAATCTCAATTGACATGAGAGGCCCAAAATTGGGCCTCCCTTATACACTATAGGCCGGCTGAACTTACTAGGGGCAAAGTGGAATTTTGTCCACTTTGGGTAATTCACAATTCCTCCTAAGTGGTGATTTGAGAGAAAACCCTTCCCCCTAAAAGTACTAGTTCAACCGAACCATATTGCACCACCAAGAGTGTGCCAATTTGCTTAGAGCAAAACACTCCGGAGATCCGTCCTTGCCAAGAGATCCTTTGATGTGGAGCTAATACCACGTAGGGCTTCCTTAATAAGAACCTCTACAGGTTCCGTCTGGTGGATCGTGAACTACCTTAGCAGGATCCTTGGGACTACGGAAAAAGTTTAAGGTATGTGCACATCTTCCGCTGCGTAATTCTGATTACTGGCATGTACCTATTGTTATGTTTCCGTAGTAGTCAACCCCGTAATCCAACAAACAGCTCCTACTCGCCGGAACGGGAGGGTGCCTGTTAATATGTTGTCGACCAACACATCAACATTACTCTTCGATCCAGCCCTGCTTCGGAATAGTTCATACGAGGTTTTTTGTGCGACTGGCGGACACGACGGGCATCGTGCTACTCATCTGTTAGGAGTATTGTAGCTCCCGCGGAATGTTGATTCCCCATCTTTAATCAACCAGTGAAAACAATACTATGTCGCGCGGTATCCTAGGTCAACCGTCATTCTCCAATTTCCTAGTTTCCACATAGGAACACTTCTCCAAAGCATCCGTACAAGTATTCACAACCTTTCAACTAATATCAGGTTGGTAGGTACCTAGTGAATACAAGATTTTGAGAATTAAAGGTTTACATGACCATCCCCATCGCTCATACCCTTAGTTAAATTCAACCGATTTCCAAATACGTGGTCACTTGACCTTTTTGTTTAGAACTAGCCTCGTACGCCGGGAAGCGAACATTGATCCTTACCTTAAGTATGAGTTCTGAGTCCGTGAGGATACTTTGGATGCTTCTTCATAAAGCATCCGGGATCTGTCACACGCTCAAGTTGAAGCAGTTTGTGCCCATTCGAACATGGCACGCGCACTATGAAGCGCGCGTCGATAGTATAACCTTAAGTTAATCAGGAGTGGGAAATTTCATATGATATCGCAGATTTGTCATCTGGCCTAGAATGTGGTTATATGACGAACAAATTTCGTCACGGCAATTTGCAAAACTTAGATCATGTTATGTTACTCCGAAACCAAATGATCGTTCTGCTTAACCAGATTTGCATCCATGGTTCTTAGCTAGTATTGTTATGGTAGAGGACCCCCTCTCCATCAAGACGACCGAGCCTTTGTGACGAGGCTTGTCCAACATTCGACATTATTTAATTTTGGAGGTTGTCCCTCCTACGACTAGTTTATAGACCGTATAAATTCGATGTAGTTTTAAACATTATGACGTCATTAGATCATAAAATCAAATTGTAATTCATACTACTCAAAATATTTTTTAAAATCTCAAAATGTTATCATCATAATACAAGCAAATTAAACCCTATGCAGTCCTAGCATTTAACATACTTTTCGTAAACATCCCTGCGTAAAGGTTTAGTTAATGGATCCCCCATCATACTCTCGGTGGACAAGTATTCTAATGTGATTAATTTGTCTTCAATCATATTCTTAGCATAATTGTATTTCACATCAATGTGTTTCGTCCTGCTATGGTACTTAGGATTCTTAACTGCAGCTTGACTGTCAGAGTACACCTTCACAGGCTTACTCGCGTCCTCGGCGCCAAGCAATGCAGTTAAGAGCCTTCTAAGCCAAACTGCTTCATGTGCGTTTTCAGAGAGGGCCACGAATTCGGATTCCATCGTTGATAGCACGACATAGGTTTGCTTATTGCTCATCCATGTAATAGCTGCATTAGCAAGGAGAAATACTCCTCCTGAGGCGGACTTACGATCATCCGGATCGCCACCGTGGTCGGCGTCACTGAATCCTGTTAATTTTAGTTTTTCACCCTCATAGCACAGCCCGTAGTCGGCAGTACCTTTAAGGTATCAAATAATTCGTTTCACGACCTTTAAATATTGATAGCCAGGGTCTCATTGGAACCGTGCTACTAAACCCACATCGTAACAGCTTTCTGAACGAGTGCATTGCATGGCATACATTAAGCTGCCAACCATACTAAGGTATTCTGCACTTCTCATCTGTTCACACTCAGCCAGGTCTTTCGTGTCGTCACGCTTCGACAACACGCACCCAAAAAAAACAAGCGTATCCACAGGTTTGGCATCTTGTAGTCTGAACCTTTTCAACAATTTGTTGATATAGGACTCTTAAGAGAGTCATAACTTCCAATCAGCACGGTCCCTAGCTATCTTAATGCCTAGGATGTACGTGGCTTCTCCCATGTCTTTCATCTCGAATACAGATGCCATCCAGGACTTTGATTCATTCATGTAACTCACATCTTTCGCGGCAATTAATATGTCTCCCACATATAATGTCAGGATGACGTACTTCGACCCATAGGTCCTAGTGTACACGCATGGATCCTTGAGAAGATTCACGAATCTGTTTCCGACGATTTCCTCGTGGAACTTGTGATACCATTGCCGCGATGATTTTTTCGTATATCGATCTTTAGAGTTTACACACTTTATGTTCGTTGTCAGGAGTAATGAAACCCTCTTGTTGCTCCATATAGATCTCTTCCTCTGGGTTTCCGTGGAGGAATGCAGTCTTAACATCCATTTGGTGCAGCTCCAGATCGAGGCTTGCTACCAAAGCCAAAATGGCCCGGACTGTGGTGTAACGCACAATCGGTGAGTATGTTTCATCAAATTCCACGCCGTAAAGTTGGGTATATCCTTTCGCAGCGAGTCGAGCTTTGTATCGCTCGACAGATCCATCAGCAGCGAGTTTCAGTTTCAGAATCCACTTTGCCCCTATTGTTTTGCGGTTAGCAGGCAAACCAACTACAGACTACACCGAATTAGATTTCATTAAGGCGATCTCATCCTCCATTGCTTTCCTCCATTCCTTCGCTTGAGGTCCATCCATAGCTTGTTTAACCGTTACCGGTTCTTTAACCGAATTTAGAGTGAATAATTCACCTCTTTCGATGGGATACTTCTTGGGAGAAGTTCGATGCCTTTGACTACGCCTAGGCTCGTCAGTCCCATCTTGAACTTGAACATCGCTCCCACTATAGGAATAATTATGTGTGCAATTATTTTTCCAAAATGTTATTATCTCTTTGATTTTGCATAATTATCAATGTGTGTTTGAAATGACTGAATGAGTGCCATTTGACATTCCTCGCAATCTTGATGGTGTGTAATATGATGGCTGGGTATGTGTTAAAGTCCTCTCTGCTGCGATCCCGAAAGCGGAGAGGACAACTATGGATGAATGTGGTAGTCCATATGACTTGGATGATAATGGATGAATGTGGTAGTCCGTTTTCCAATAATGGGAGTTGAACATTGGACAAAAAGGTTCTTTGATGATCTGAAATCGATTATGGTGATATGTTCAACCTTGGACAATGAGGTTGAGGGAGACTTCAATTGCGACCAAACAACGTTACAACTTTTAGTGTCCCCTCTGCATCCTCTTCAGTGGAAGCAAGGCCGTTGAAGCTAGAATTTTTTTGGTTGTGAATGATTGTCTCCTCTCCATGGATGCTGGTGTAAAAGCCACTCGAGATCTTCGAATAAAATGTCAACATGGAGAAGAGGTATCCCCTTTAATGGTTGATTGACGTTGATGGGGCTCACTTACTATGAGTCTTTTCAAGTATAGTGATCAGGGTGAAAGGGAAACCAACTTCACAAATCACCATAGGACATCGAGGGATTCAACCTTTATTTCCGCATATCGTGAAGAGAACAAGACCCTAGAGGTCACAAATGAATATCTAATGGGTCAAACATCGTGGATAAAGTGTGTTTCAAGTACGGCATGTTTGTCATGAATATAAAGCTGTAGAAAGGTTTTATTCAGATACATATCGTCTGATGTGATTCACTCGTGAATTTGTTCAGACGTGGTGTTCGGCATGACTCAAATTTCTTGACTATCTATGCGATAAGCATGGAACGAATTCATGACCCTTAGATCAAGAACCTCATCATTGTCATTTCATCTTTAATCGTTCATTTGAAATGATGATTTTGGTAATTTGAGATTCAAATTATTGAATAAAGTAATTGTTACTCGATTCGACGTACAATTTACTTATCAATCTATCGGCTCGGTCAAAGGGAACGATCTGAAACGAAAATCCCAACCTACGGTTTAGGAACCAAAATTTCGGCCAAGACAAATGATCGAACAAAACGAAACGTTAAAGATACTCCATCATTAGTATCGGGTCGTCTGAACTGAATAAACTTATCGTGTAGTAAGAATGCGGTCCGATTAAAATTTCGTATTTGTTAGTACTCCATAAAATAATTAAATCGTAATGATGAACATGTGCGAAACTGATTAAATTAAATTCTGGAAACGAACGATTTCACCATGGGTAACAGCTGGTGATACGCGTGTCGCGCGCACGTTCCTCGATAGATGGGACACATTTAATACGAAATGTATTTTTGATTTAATGCTTGATATAAATTTTCATTCGCCTTAAAGACCCATTTCGGGTTTTACTCATTGATTTTTCATAAATCGAGAAGAAGTATGCTCCAAAAGCTACCACGATCTCGTAAAGAATCAATAAATGCAAAATGTGAAAACCTAATGCATCATTCAAAGGTGGGCAACACCTCTGAAAATGAGTATGCAATGAAAAATGATAAGTCTGACAAACGACTATCCATTTATACGGCTCCAACGATAAAGATTGGCGAAGCATTATTTCAAAATATACACTTCGAGGACATAGTATGAAACATGAGTCTTTAGCTCAGCTTCCGATCACCTTCAAGGATGATGTGATGTTGACTTTCACTCATGTAGAGCTTTGTTCCTACATTATCGATTATCACAACACCACGTGAGCTATTAAATGACGGATGATACCAAAATGCGACATTTCGGTCGCAAAACAAACACACATTGTACCAACAACTGCGAAAGCAAAGTTGGAACCTAGAGTATTGAAAAGTAACTCTACAACATGCATATGTGTGGTAGCTCGGGAGATTGGTGGCGTGGTCGAACATGAGACGTTACATTCCTTGAGGACGAATTTTCCATTGCTTTGCAACATCAAAACGAATGAAGTCTTGATTTAACTAGAGCACGATGATGATGATCAGGTCCCACTTACTTCGAGTGGGAGATTTGAGGCAGCAACGCAAGTGAATGACATGGTAAATGAGAATGGAGACATTTTCATAATAAATCCAGTGGGAGGAGTCAATCCAACCACTCAGATCACTGTTGCTGCAAGTGCGAATCAAGTCGAACCTGATAATCACATTCCTGAACCGATGGATTAAAATTCGATAATACCGCAACCACCTACTGGTATCAGTGGGAATGGCACACCAACTTGGTTCCTGGTCCTAGCGACCGTGGAATTCATCTCAGAGATGGAATCCCGAGACCAAAAGGTCATCCAAGAAAAGTTGTTGGTGAAGCTTCAAGTAACGCTCTTGTTCCTAGTGGGAGTATTGCACCGATAACGAGCATTATTCCTAGTGGGATCGTTGTTCAAGTCCAATATGGGATTAACGAGCCTAGACGTAGTCAAAAGGCATCGAACTTCTCCTAAGAAGTATCCCATCGAAAGAGGTGAATTATTCTCTTTGACTTCGGTTGATGAACCGGTAACGGTTAAGCAAGCTATGGATGGACCTGAAGCGAAAGAATGGAGGAAAGAAATGGAGGATGAGATTGCCTCTATGAAAGCTAATTCGGTGTGGTCTTTTATTTGATTTGCCTGCTGACCATAGAGCAATAGGGGCAAAGTGAGTTCTGAAACTGAAACTCACTGCTGATGGAGTCGTCGAGCGATACAAATCTTGACTCGTTGCGAAAGGATACACCCAACTTCACGGAGTGGACTTTCATGAAACATACTCACCGATTGTGCGTTACACCACAGTAAGGGCCATTTTGGCTTTGGTTACAAGCCTCGATTTAGAGCTGCACCAAATGGATGTTAAGACCGCATTCCTCCACGGAAACCTGGATGAAGAGATCTATATGGAGCAACCGGAGGGTTTCATTACTCCTGGTAATGAAAATAAATTTTTTAAACTCCACAGATAAATTTACGGTCTTAAAAAATCGTCTCGGCAATGGTACCGCGGATTCCACGAGGAAATCGTTGGAAACGGATTCTTGAATCCTCACGAGGATCCATGCGTGTACACTAAGACCTCTGAGTCAAAGTACGTCATCCTGACATTATCTGTGGATGACATATTGATTGCCGCAAACGATGTGAGTTACATGAATGAATCAAAGTTCTGGATGACATCTTTATTCGAGATGAAGGAAATGGGGGAAGCCAAGTACATCCTAGGCAATAAGATTGCTAGGGATCGGGCTGCTCGCAAGCTGTGCCTCTCTCAAGAATCCTATATGAACAAACTGTTGAAAAGGTTCAGATTACAAGATGACAAACCTGTGGATACGCTGGTTGTGTTTTGGTGCAAGTTGTCGAAACGTGACGACCCGAAAGTCCTGGCAGAGCGTGATCAGATGAAAAGTGCAGAATAACTTAGTATGGTTGGCAGCTTAATGTATGCCATGCAATGCACTCGTCCAGACATCTGTTACGATATAGGCCTAGTAGCGTGATTCCAATCAGACCTCATACATCAACATCTAAAGGCCGAGAAATGAATTATTCAATACCTGAAAGGTACTTCCGACTACGGACTGTTCTATGAGGGTGGAAAACTAGAATTGATAGGATTCAGTGACGCCGACCACGGTGGCGATCCGGAAGATCGGAAGTCCACCTCAGGAGGAGTATTTCTCCTTGTTAATTCCGCCATTTCATGGATGAGCAAGAAGCAATCCTGTGTCGCGCTGTCTACGATGGAATCTGAATTCGTGTCCCTCTCCAAGAACGCACAGGAAGCAGTCTGGCTTAGAAGGCTCTTAACTTCATTGCTTGGCGTCGAGTATGGGAGTAAGCCTGTAAAGGTATACTCTGACATTCAAGAAGAAATTGCGGTAGTTAAGAATCCTAAGTACCATAACAGGACGAAACACATTGACATAAAATACAATTATGCTAAGACTATGGTTGAGAACAAATTAATCACACTGGAATACTTGTCCACTGAGAGTATGATGGCGGATCCATTAACCAAGCTTTTATGCATGGATGTTTTCGAATAACATGTTAGAATGCTGGGACTGCGTAGGGTTTAAGTGGCATGTATTATGATGATAACATTTTAATATTTAAATTAATATTTGAATGAAACAAATTGCAATTTGAGTTTATGATTTTACGACGTCATAATGTTTGAATTACATCGGATTTGTAAGGTCTATAAACTAGTCGTAGGAGGGACAACCTCCCAATTAAAATAATGTCGAATTTGGACCAAGCCTCGTCACACGGGCTCGGTCGTCTTGACGGAGAGGGAGACCTCTACCATATCAAGAATGGTTAAGAAACACGGTGGCAAACCTTATTAAGCAAAATGATAATTTGGTTTCGGGGTAACACGACGTGATCTAAGTTTTGGAAATCGTCGTGACGAACTCTATTCGTCAAATAACCACATTCTGGGTCAGAAGACAAGTCTTCGATAGCATACAACATTTCCCACTCCTGATTAAATTCAGGTTATGCTATCGACGCACGCTTCAAACTGCGCGTGCCATGTTCGACCACGGGGTTAGGCTCGGTTGTGCTAGACAGAATCCGCGAGATTCGGATGGGCAGAAACTTCTTCACCTTGAACGTGTGACTGATCTCAGATGCTATATGAAGAAGCATCCAAATTATCCTCACGGACTCAGAACTCATACCAAAGGTCAAGCTCAATGTTCGCTTCCCGGCGTACGAGTGTAGTGCCGAACAAAAAGGCCAAGTGACCACGTCTTTGGAAACCAGTTGAGTTTGACTATGGGTATAAGCTATGGGGATGGTCAAGTACACCTGTAATTCTTCGACTCTTGTATTCACTATGTGGCTACCAGCCTGATATTAATTGAATTTTGTGAATACTTGTAAGGATGCCCTGAAGGAGTATTCCTATATGGAAACTGGGCAATTGGAGAATGACAGTTGACCTATTATACATCGTGGTACAATATTGTTTTAACAAGTTGATGAAAGATGGGAATCAACGTTCCGCGGGTGCTACATTACTCCTAACAGATGAGTAACACGATGCCCGTCGTATCCGCCGGTCGCACGGCAAACTGCGTATGAACTATTCCGAAGCAGGGTTGGATCGAAGTCAAATGTTGATGTGTTGGTCGACAACATATTAACAGGAACCCTCCCATTCCTGCGAGTGGGAGCTGTTGGCATATGGAGATTGGGACACCGTAATTAGGAGTCCATTAATATAAGCTTGTAACCTAAGACAATTGGGTTATGTAACATTAGGGATTTTGGGCTAGGCCTAAAATCCCAATTGACATGATAAGCCCAAAATTGGGCCTCTCTAGCTTAAGTGGCCGGCCAACTTATAGGAGGGCAAATTGGACTTTTGTCCACTTTTCTCCTCTTATAAATAGGGAGTGCTATGTGATTTATTAAGTGCTAATTCTCTACTCCTTTGTGGTGAGATTAAAAAGAAATCCCTAAATAACCTAGTGGTTCGGCCTAAATACTCCACTGCCTAGGAGGTGCCAAATTGCGTCAAGCAATTTACTCCGGTGATCCATCCCGCTGAAGAATCGACAGAGGCTTTGCTGTGAGGCGTAATCTGTGTAGTGTTTCCTTAACCCGAACCTCTACGGGAACCGTCCGGCGGATCGAGAACTCCCCTCGGTGATCTTCGATTATGGGGATGGATCTCGGAGATACATTTTTTTGGAACTGGATTAATTGTGGGCTGAATTGCAATTGTTTATTATTCGATGTATATTTATACATGATTAGAACTGTCGTCTTGACTGAGTCAAGCTAGCTGAATAAGGCATGTCGGGGGCGGAGCCCTTGTTAAATATATGGTATGCGCACTACGATTGACATGCTGTGATTGTTGAAATTGCCTAGGATTCATGTCTAGAATGATGTGTAATTGAATATAAGCATGAATTGCAAAGCAACCCCTAGTGTTTAAATATTTTTAAAATAAAAAACCAGTCGCCAAATGTATATGATTGATGTGGAAATTGCATGTTTGACACGTATGCTAGAATGTTGAGGATGTAGCCACATTTGATAATTTACTTGGAAGTAAGATTGTGTACGCAAGCATGAGTTCCTCGGAACATTAGACGCATGACGCGTAAGCATGAGTGTGGTTTGTGTGATGAATGTTACTTGCATATGATGATTTACATGGATGGTAGAATTGTGTATGCATGAGTAAATTCATCAGAATATTTTTCCAAAGTAAAAAGGCCTTGGGAAAGACAAGATCGAGTGTGCTTATTTTAGAATTCCCGTTCTGGTAATTTGCGATTAAAACCGTTTTAAAAGACTGATCTATTGGATTGATGACAACAGTAATGTGAACTCTTTCACAGCCATCTTCCATTGGTTTACTGGTGGTCGGTTGGTTCAGATGACCGAGGAATAATTACTTGTCGTATTCCATCTTAATAGATATATGATGTATACAATTCTTTCTCAAAATGTTATACGACAATAGACCTATTCGAAGCAGATCATAAAGAAGGAAACTTTCCAAAAGAACCCGGGGCATTCGATGACAGATTCATCGATATGCTGAAAAGCTTGGCAACCCCCAGCAAAAAAAGGTCTAAACGATGATCCGGTGCGATAACCACCATGATAATTGTACCTTCTATGTACGACTCGGTTATGACGACCTGTCCATCATCATTCTTCTTCGAGATTGCTTCATGTTTGAGATCTGAGACCCCAGTATTGTTTATGTTGGATTTCCTATTGTTCAAATTTATGTTTGAATTTTGGTTATTATTGTTTCAGATTCATTGAATAAAGTAGTTACCATTCGATTCAAAATGAGTTCTGCTTATCAAGATTAATCGACTCGGCTAGAAACGAGATCGATCCGAAATATAACTAAACTGAAGCAATAAGGCTATTGAAAATGGCCGAATCAAACAACTCCATACATCTTCTCCTACATCCAATTCTCTGAGTAAAATCATAATGTCATTAAAATTCATCGATTGCGTAGCTCTAAGAATGAACCGGTTATAAATCTTTCTTTATTATTAATACTCCATTAAATGAAATAATCAGTAATGATGATCATGTGAAAAACCGATTGGATTGAATTGAATTAAATTCGGAAATAAAACGATTTAACCAAGGGTTAAAACTTCGGTAATTAACGCCGCGCGCGTGTAAACCTCGAAAGATGTAACACTTCGTTTCAAAATACGAGTTTAATGATGAAGTGTTTTGATGATTAAGTGCTGAATTTTCGTTGGCATCCCTTCGGAAACAACTTGTTGATAACGTTTAAATGGGAAATAAGTAAGTTTCTTAAGCTACCACGACTTTATAAAAGTATCAGCTGACGCATAGGGTGAAAACCCAAGATGCTCAGTTCAAAGATGGGATGAAATCCCTGAGATAAGTTTACAAACGAAGAAGGATAAAGTCGGTTAAACGACTTTCCTTCCATACACCTTGAACGATAAGTCTGGCTAGGCATTCAAATCAAATGACACACTTCAATAAGCACATATCGTAAACATAATGTTAGAGTCAATCCATCAGTACGTTCCCGGTGGGATGAAAGGAGATGATTCACATTTATGTAAAATTGTGTTCCAATGAAAACCGTAAGACATGTCGCCATAAAAGCTAAAGAATGATAATGAGTTTATTCATATCAGCATGAGACATTGATATGCGCATTAAACACGTATTTGGACCAAGAGCACGATAACTGCTCTTAGAAATACCTGTTTAAAGCTTGGGAAAATGGTTCTGTGGTCGAACATTAGACATTACATCACTTAAGAAAGAATTTCCAATGCATGGTCATTTTTCAAACTAATATAGTCTTGATCGAACCGGAGCAGGATTACACTGACAATCAGGTCCCACTTACTTCGAGTTGGAGATTTGAACCGGCAAAACCAGCGAATGACATGGTAAATGATAATGAAATGGAAACATTTTCATAGTAAATCCAGTAGGAGGAATAAACCCTACCATATGAAATCACGGTTGCAACTGAGACGAATCAAGTAGAACCTAATAGTCATATTGCTGAACCATTAATGTCACAACTACCTATACTACTTATTGTTTCCAGTGGGAGTGGATCTGACCAACTTGGTTCCAGGTCCTAGTGATCAAGAAATTAATCTCGGAAGTAAAACCCCGAGACCGAGAGGTCGTCTTAGGAAAGTTGTAGGTCAGGGTTCAAACACTGCTCTTATTCCCAGTGGGAGTGATGCTCCGATAAGAGGCATTATTCCGAGTGGGAGAAATGTTCAGACTCAAGATGGGATTAACTAGCTTAGACGAAAGTCAAAGGCATCGAACTTCTCCCAAGAAGTGTCTCATCGAGAAGGGTGAAAACCTCACTCTAACGACTGTTGACGAGCATTGGAAAGGCCTCGAGTGGGGAATTGGAGGAAAATATTAAAAGAGAGAGATCGGTCAAATTAAAGCCATTATAGTCTATAGTTGATTTACCTGCTAACCATAGGGGCACAAGGATACTGTGAGTCCTAAAAGAAGGCTCACCACTGATGGAACATGTCGGGCAATACAAAGCCCGACTAATTACGAAAGGATATACCCAACTTCACGGAGTGGACTTTGATGAAAGGAACTCATCGACTGTGCGTAAAACCACGATTAGGGCCATTTATGGTCCTGGTCACAGGTCTCGATCTCGAGCTGCACCAAATGGATGTTAAGACCGCATTCTGTTAGCATATGGTGACTTGGCGCCGTAATTGGTAGCCCGCTAATGCTAAGGAAATTACCTAAGTTAATTACGTAATTGTCACATTAGGCTAATTGGGCCAAAACCAATTCCTAATTGACACGGGAGGCCCAAATTAGGCCTCCCCCTTTAATAGCATGGTTCGGCCGAATTAATGTCCCACATTGGTTGGACTGGACTTTTGTGCACTCCACCAATCCTATATATAGGGGACTCACCTAAGGGGTTTATACATCAATCTAATAAGAAGTACCTCCATTGAGGAACTTGAGAGAAACCTCTCACCCCTTTAGTTGATATTTTTGGTGCACATCTTAGTCCGAGGTTCTGTCCCCGTTAAAGAATCGATCAGAGGCTTTGTTGTGGAGCTTACACCGCGTAGGACTTCTTCTCACGAAGAACTTGTACGTGGTTCCGACCGGAGGATCAGAACTCCCTCCACATCGTTCTTGGGCAGGAAAGCTAAAAGGTATGTGTACACTATTCCGCTGCGTAGTTAGATTACTTGCATGTACACGTTTAGCATTCCGTAGTATTACGTCCCCGTAATCCAACAGTGGTATCAGAGCGAGGTTGGGAGTTCTTAAATTTTTTATAAACTGATGTTCTTGAGTTTTGAAAAATCCGAAATTTTCAGGTTCATGAACACCATGAGTAGGGATGGGCACTGAACCGGTTCAGGCCGAACCGGTTCCGGACCGGACCGGAACTGTTTTAAACGGTCCGGTCCAATAATAACTAGGGTTTTTTTTTTGTCTTAGGTTGGTCTAAAAAAAACTGGACTGGTTTGAACCGGTCCAGAACCGGTCCAGAACCGGTTTTGGACTGTTTTTTAAAAAAACAAGTTCTGGACCGGTTTTGTATGTCGGACCGGTTTTATCAATAAAAATCGGTCCAAAACCAGTCAAAACCAGTCAGAAACCGGTCAAAACCGGTCAAAATCGGGTTTTAAAAAAAAAAATAAAAAAAAATCTCGGTCAAAACGTTTTTTTTTTTTTTTACTAAAAAGCGGTTCAAAACCGGTCCGGTCCGGACTGGTTTATTGGACTGGTTTGGTATACCCCTTGGACTGGTTCCAATTTAGGGGTTATAAACCAGTCCAATTTGGACCGGTTCACTCCGGACCGGTTCCAAACGGTCCGGTTCCAGACCAGTTCCGAACCAGTCCGGCCGGACCGGTTTTTATGCCCAAGCCTAACCATGAGTAATCCGAAATTTCTAAGTAAATTTCATGTGACTGATCTTTGAAAACTTAAAATTTTCTAAATTTACATATTTTTATAAATCAAAACCGAATTTTTATGTTCGAATTTAAGTTTGATGTTCATGATCTTCAAGAACACCATGAGTTTTATCAAGAACACCTTTTGGATTAATGATAAAGTTAGGGTTTGATCTTAAAATTTGACAACTTTTCCAATTTTACATGTTTGTGCCGAAATTACTAGGGGTATTTTAGGTAAAAAAATTAATTTTCTTGGACACCAAGTAATGAAAAATTCGGCACAAATATTAAAAGATATATGTAGCCATTTTTTAAATTTTATTAGTAGGTAACTATATATCTATAAGTTTGAAATATGGATAGGTTCATAATATAATATTGTAAAAGATATTAACTATCAATATATATAGATAAAGATTGGGATAAAATATATTGTCTACATATTTTAATCCCTAAAGATATATTTGACAATAATAAAATATATATACATATATTTTCTGAATATTTTAATATATATATATATATATATATATATCTATTGTTGATTGATTTACATCTTAAAGATAAAAATCTTGACAATATTTATATATATATTAGCAATGTTGGAAATTATTTTAAATAATTAATATTTCTTGTTGGCTAAGTTAAGTTTTTAATGGACTTTAAAACTCTACTTAGCCCACAAGACATATTTCGGCCAAAACCCTAGGGTTTATGGGCCGGTCCAATTGCTAAACCGGAGCGGGTAAAACCAATCTGGGTTATCTTAATCGGGTCGACCTAGTTGGGTCAGACCAAGGTAACTAAAATGAACCTAACCTAACTGGTTCATGATTGATAAACCGAACCACAATCTTATTTTATTGAAACCGTTTCGGACAAAACCGGATTTTTAAAATCGGACCGACTTGAACAGGATTTTAAATTGGACCGGACCAGAATTTTTAAATTTCTCGGAAATTTTAAAATGTTCAATAAAATAGGATGTCAAATTTTAAATCCATAATGTTTTCGAACTTTAAATTTAGCCTAAACAGTGCTCTTAGGGTTTGCGTTTTAACACGTTTTTCGGTTAAAACCTTAATACCTAGTTTCGATTATGGGGATGTATCTCAGATATGCATGTTTTTGGGACTGGATTAAATTAGTGGGGTGAATTGCAATTGTTTACTTTCTGCTACATATATATTAGAACTGTCGTCTTGACTAAGTCAAGCTAGCTGGATATTAATTGCGAGCATTGAGCTCTGGGATTTAAATATATGTATTGCGCAATAGGATAGACATGCTATGCTGATTGAAAGTGTCTAGAATCCATGTCTAGAAATTTCGCATGATTGATTGTAAACATGAATTGCAAAACAACCCCTAATATTTTCAAAGCGTTTTTAAAACCGAAATTTCCAGTCGCCAATTATGCATGATTTATGCGGATGTTGCATGTTTTGACACGTATGCTAGGATGTTCAAGGATAAAAGCATGTGATAATTTACTTTACGTAGAATTATATATGCAAGGAACTTTAGACACATAACGCGTAAGCATGTTTGGTTTGTTCGATGTTTATGGCGTAATATAGTATTATGCATGCATAAATTATCGGATAATTCCTTTTAAAATAATAAGGGCCTTGGGAAAGCCAAGATCGGGCATACTTGTTTAAACATTCCCGTTCCGTCAATTTGCAATATAATAACCGTTTTCAAAAGACTGATCTATTGGATTAAAGACGACGATAGTGTGAACTCTTTCACGACACCCCATTTCCTCGGTTTACAGACGGTCGGTTTGGTTTAGTGACTGAAGGATCACTATTCGTCGTATTCCATCTTAATAGATAATCCGATGTTTGCAATTCTGTCAAAATGTTGTTCTCTTCCTAACCTTGCATAAAACATATGTGTTAGTTTTGATGGCTGGGTCGGTACGCTTTTATAAACCGTGCAATCTGGATGGTATGGATTACGAGGCATGGAGTGAGATGGTGAGATAACGTCTTATAACATGTGACACACACATGTGTATCATGCCTATAAGAAACAAGATGTTGGTACCGCCGGACAACAACCTAATTCCCAGAATTGGGAATATAGGTTTGGGAGATAAGAAAGCTTGCGGGGTGATATTGGCAGCCTTGGATAAAGAGGTTGTGGAGGACATCACACTCAATTATTCAGCTGCTTAGCTTTGGACTACCCTTAAACTCCGTTTCGGAAGTGGAATGGCAGCCGAAGCAAGACATGTAATAATGGAGTATGATGACTTACTTTCAAACAAACCAGCGTAAAACCTGTGTCTAACCAGAGGATCGAAAGGTCCAATTGGAGAAAGATAATCAATATCGCACAGGGGTATCCTATGTCATGGTTTGCTGATAATTTTGGACTAGAATACTTAATAACGGAAATTAAGTACTCTATGTACTTATTCACGGAAAGCAACCAAAAGAGACTGACATATTCCCCGGTGCACTATCGCAAGAGGACAAAAGAAATAGCAGAGGAAACAGGATCAACTTGGTCCTCAAACGAGATCCGTAGTATGAAAAATGCTACTGATTTCGTACCGTAAAAGGTACTCGTTTTCCACATATATGAAACCGTTAAACGTTTTATATCACTAAGTGTACTGATATGATTCACTTGTGAATTCCTTTCAGGGGTACTTGGTGAAGATGGCTGGAGTTTTCCTTTTCAACTTTATTATCCTTCACCTCTAAGAGCTTTATTCTGTATCTCATTATCGTACCAATGTCTATAAATTCTCTTACTATCAATAAATGTTTGACATTAGTTAATTATGATTCGGAATTATTGAGTAAAGTTGTAACCATTCGGTCCATGATATGGTCTACTTATCAAAATTAATCGGCCCAGTTAAACGGGCCCGATCCGAAACGAACAACTAATTTGAGATTCTTCCAATAAAACGGTTGAACCAAATAAACATTCACTCACCTAATCAATCATCCATCGATTGCATAGTTCCAAAAGTGACCGACCGGAAAATTACATCCTTGTCAGACCCTAAAAAAAATGACCTTTGGCGAATTACGTTTTGAAAACGTGGATTTTGAAAAGAGTCGCCACTAATTAATTATTAGGCTAACTAGAATCCTAAATTACCTAAGCGAATAACTAATTAAACACCTAGGTATTAAATCGGTCTACGATCAGAAATACGAGTTCGGGGGTTCTATTACGAATTAAAACTCATGGAATTAATCACGCCCTTTCGGTACTCAATTCACAAATTTGCCAATTTCACTATTTGAACATATGTCACAAATTAATCTAACGATGCCAAGATTTAATTAAAAATAAATTATTATCTACAACTCTTATTTAGAATGAAATCTAAAATACTAAAATTATCTAACATGCTTATATCGAAACATAACCTAACATATACATACATAATTCACACAACTAAATTTAACCAATTACATCTAAATTACCTAATTAAATATAATAATAAAAAAAATAATGACAGAAAAATATAATAAATAAATAATAAAAAAATTAAAAATTAAAATAAAAAAAGAATTTCACACGGCTCACCTGGGGTGGATGGTGGTGGGCTGGCCAATCAGGCGGCCGGAGATCAGAATCGGGTGGCGGGTGCAGTCACCGAAAAAAAAAAAACAGACTGCCACCGGCGGAAGAAGAAAAAAACGGGAAAGAAAAGAAAAGAAAAGAAAAAAAACAACTTTTACACTACAGGACAAAAATGCACAGGTTACTAGAAAAGTATTATTATTATTGCTGAATTAATTTTCTGTGTGTTTTTACATTGACAAGGGGTCTTTTATAGCTAGTCTAGGCCCTAAAAATTAGGAAAGCAATATTTGACTCAATATATACCTAAAATTCCGAAAATTATATATATATATATATATATATATATATATATTTATGAATATTACCATAAATGTATAATATATATTTTCTGAATATTACATAGTATTTAATGCATATCTACTGTCCTAATTTAAACTAAGCCTATTTCTAGCAACCCTGTGACCTTCCATATTTAAATACTTTCTTTTTTAAACGTGTTACACATAACATTTTTGAATGTGTTATATACGTGTCGCGCGTACCAAAATTAGGTGTTTACAGCTTGCCCCTTGATGGATATGTGTCCAATTCGGGTTCGTATTTATATTTCGGGCCTCGTAAACACGTCAAAATTACATCACGGCTTGAAAAAACGTCTCCCAAGGGTCAAAACGGTCCGGAAGCGCGTTACACGCGTCCGGACCGGACCTCCGGATTGCACAAAGCAATCCGGAGGTCCAGGTTGCGCGGTAAGCCGGACCTCGCCGAATTGCCCAAATTCGACGAGGTCCGGATTGCACTACGGGTATTGCGCGAATACCATTTACCGGATTACCATTACGTGTAGAGAAGTCAAGTTCGCATATTGCCAATATTGATGACGGTTACCGCTTGCTTTCGAACCGTCATCAAACCGCTTTAAAACCGGGTCCGGTCCCAAGGAAGCTTATAAATAGGAGGCATTGGCCACCCATTTTCACACATCCTCTCATTTGCCCAACTTTGGTATTTTGAGCTCTGACTTCTCTCTAGAAATACTTTTTCTCTCTAAGATTACCTTTTTAGCCCTATAGTGACTTAGGCATCGGAGAGGGCTCCACTAGCACCACCCCCCCTCTCCGTGCTAATACTGGCCCTTCGTGCAGGAACCAGCACCCCGGACACTCGGACTTGTGCACAGGCCACCGTTTCCCGAGACACAGCCGCCTTTCGAGACACAGACGCCTCTTGAGACGCAACCGCCTTTCGAGACACAGACCTTTCCGAGACTCAGTGATAAAACCGAACACTCGTCAGTGGCACAAGGCGAAAACCTCTTCCAGACGAAGGGTGACAGCCCGAAAACCCGCTCAACCATTTAGACAGACGCGTCCCTACGACCCAGTTCATCCAGGACGCAACATTAACGCCGTCTCCGTGATTCGAACAAAAAGCTACCATACCGCAAAGACATGACGAGTGATCGCAACCCTCCCGAAGAGGTTA
Organism: Clarkia xantiana subsp. parviflora; assembly: GCA_036873135.1. Lineage (NCBI taxonomy): Eukaryota > Viridiplantae > Streptophyta > Magnoliopsida > Myrtales > Onagraceae > Clarkia > Clarkia xantiana. The sequence goes on from JAPTYO010000001.1 coordinate 20,803,146, forward strand.
ACGCAAGAAACACAAGGAAAAGGCCTGGACGTCCTAAGAAGTCTCCGGCAAACAAAAGAGCAGGAGGTCAGAGGCCAGCTGGAAGCCAGTCGGGACCTTCCCACATACCGAGAGCTACTTCCGTAGCTTCATCCATGCCAACCAAGATGTGCCCGACGCACAGCACAACCACCAAGAGCCAAGGGACGAGCATCGCTCACCCCCACCTGGTTTCGAGCCAGAGATGCATGATGATGATGAATATCAGACAGGAATGCCGCAAGGCGAACAGCAAAGAACGGGAGCAAACCCGATGCCTACCGTTACTCCAGCAATGATGGCTGCACTGGAAGAGTTACTCGCATTCCGCGAGTCACTAAAAAATCAAGGATATGCGGCTCAACCACCTCCAACCGCTCAGGAGCACGCTGCGCCGACAGGAGAAATGTCGCAAGATACTACCCGCCAAGGCAATGCTTTCCAGGGCAGAAACCAACATGCAAGATATGAAGCCGCCCGTTCATACACTTCTTGCCAAGGAGCCCATCATTGGAGGAATGAAAGGCAACCCCCACACCACCGCCTACAGCAGCCAACGAGGGATGATCCCTTCCAGGCCACAAGCAGAGATCAATCCGACATCTACCATAACACTGGTCGGCAAAACCCTTCAATGGATTATGCTGAACCTGTAAAAGGGTTAACTTCCGAGATGTTGGAAGAAACGGTTGAGAAAAAGATGAAAGAAGCAAAGATGAAGGGTATGCACGCGCTTGAAGAAAGGGCATCACATCCGTTCGCGGACCACCTTGTGAACAGCCGCGTCCCAAACGCACTGTACCGGATTGGAGGAGATCTCTATCGCGGAAAAGGAGATCCAGTGGAGCACGTGGAAAAGCACGAGGCCTCTCTACTAGGAAGAACGAAGAATCCACACCACTTTGCAATGACGTTTTCACAAACTCTTGCCGGGACCGCAGCACACTGGTTCTTCTCGCTGCCATGCGGAAGCATCACCTCATGGGCGGACCTGAAGGCTAAATTCATTCAACGATGCATGGGCGAACGCACATTGCTGAAGGGATCAAATGCTTTGGACGACGTCCAACAACAAAATGAAGAATCTCTCGCTGAATACTACGTTCGCTTCAACCAGAATATCTCTGATATTCAGGGGAAATCGACGGAAGGAGAGATAGTTTGAGCATTCATTCGAAACCTCGGACGAAGAGGTTATGCCCTAGTAGAAAAGATGGCAAAGCGCCCAACTGAAACTATGGAAGAGTTAGCCGCAAGAGTTAAAGAATACGTAGACCTCGAAAGGTTCAGAAGCCAGAACAAGGCAAAAATCTCTGCGGCAAAGGCAAAAGAAAACCCAAAGCATAATCAAGCGAAACCGCCCTCAAGCGGTCAGCAAGGAAGAAATTGAAAGCCTCAGCCAAAAAGGCCTTTCCAAGGAGATTTCCAGAAGCCAAAAGAAGTAAACCTCGCTGACTGCATTCCTTTAATGCCCCGCTATCTGTGATATTGAGAGAGATGAAGGATGCGAACATGTGGAAAGAGCCGAACAATTTCAGAAAAGGCCCGTTGGGGAAAGACAAAGACAAGTGGTGTGAAAACCACGAGGTCTTCGGCCACGAGACGGACAGCTGTATCAGCCTACGTTTCCGCATTAACAACTTCGTCCTCAAGGGCGAATTGAAGCAATTCGTTGATCAAGGCGGCAACCCCCCAAAGAAGGCTCAAGCAGAGTCATTAAAGAGAGGAAACAAAGGAAAAGAGAAAGTCAACGACAACCCTCCGCCAGCCAAGCGAGGTGTCATCAACGTCATCCACGGAGGACCTGCCGCCGGAGGACAAGTGTCTAATGCTCGGGACATTTATGCATCCCAAGCAGCAACATTGCCGAAATACGGAAAGCGCAAGCAACCGGAGCAAGAAGACGTGGTCATCCAATTTTCCAGGGAAGACTTAAAGCATATCGTTTACCCTCACGATGACGCTTTAGTCATAACCATGGACATCGACGGATATGATGTGAAAAGAATCCTCGTTGATGGTGGAAGCTCCGCTGACATTCTACATGTCAAAGTCCTAGAGCAACTGGGAAGATCAGTCAAAGACTTGACTCCGGGAACCTTCTCGCTAGTCAGCTTCGCCGGAGCAGCTACACACCCCCTGGGAACAATCACGCTGCCTGTCATCCTTGGCCAAGGGTGGAAAGCATTGCACGTCAACGTCTCTTTCGTCGTTGTGGAATCTCTTGGGGCCTATAATGAAATTTTGGGACGAACAACGATCAACCCTTATGTGATCGTGCCCTCTACTGTCCACCAAAAGATGAAGTTCCCTATGGACCACGGGATCAGGGAAGTACTGGGCGACCAGATAACCGCAAGACGTTGTTACGTCAACGCCCTAAGAGCAAAGCACCATTTCCATGTGGCGATGATAAATTCTTTCAAGAAGCAGAAAGTCGTTGATGATGGAAGGCTGGAACAAGCTGTTACAGTGTGGAAGCCACAAGAGTACATCCAGTATTCGCCATGGAACCAGATATGGCTCGTCAAGCAGGGTGAAGGCGAGCCAATCATGAACTACTTCATCAGATTCGCTGCCAACGCCTCTTTGGCAAAAGCAACAAGATAGGAAGTGATAAGCGTATTCTATGCAAACATGAACGCCAGATCCTTCCTTCTCTTCGGAAGAACTCATGGATGGCGAACAACCAAAACCATGTCAGATCTAAAAGACAAGCTCGAGACAGCAGACTTGTGCGAACAAGAACTGAGGTGGGGTACACCCCTCAGTTGGGACAAAGAAGTTCAAGCTAAAACAAACAAACAGGAGGGCGCAAGCATCAATATTGACAACATCTTCACACCGCTAAACACGGTTGCCGAAGACATTTACGTCAACCTACTCGAAAACAAGCTCCCGAGTCCACTTGTTCCGAAGACAGCTTTCTTAAGCAACAACATTAAGGAATGGTGCAAGTACCACAAAACATGGGGGCACAACACAAACATGTTTCTACCACTAAGATGAAAGATTGAAGAATGCATCGCGCTAGGCGCATTAAGGCGATTTGTTGCAACCGACTCCGCGACATCATCGTCAAACCAACCATAAAGAGACGGGAGAAATAACTATCTTTCCGATTACTTTGCGCATTTCTATTCTAAGTGTTTCTAGTATCATCGCATCTACATGTTTTAAGAAGGAATGATCGGTTGACGCCTTCTCGAAAAAACAATGTAAATACGCGCAAGTATCTAATAAAGTCATCTACATTTGTAGGTACATATCTATGTCTTGCACGCTATTTTTGGATTAAACGCGAAGTAACAAAACTACGCGCTTATTATCTACATCAACAATCCAAGATATTATGCCATTTGCAAGCAAAAAATCTATTACGCGTTATGACAACTTATCATCAACAACAACTTACTCATATTGATGACTACATCAAAAGGCGTCATCATGGAATCAAAAACTTGGAGTTAAGCCCAAAATATTTTCAAAGACAGCATGCTGCAACCACATATAACGGATGATACTTGCACGTCCACACTCAGAGAGTTTATTTCTCCATTCATAACATTGGCATCTATCTCAAGAAGGTGCTGACAACACAAAGCCATCGCGCTATGTGCACAGTCAACTTATATGTCGCAATGACAACCTGCGGATTATCTATCAAAATGACGACTTTTCCAAAGACGTCAGCTACAAGCAATACCTTGGAATAACACCAAGGTCTACCATCAAAATGACGACTTTTCTAAAGGCGTCAGCTACAAGCAATACCTTGGAATAACACCAAGGTCTACCATCAAAATGACGACTTTTCCAAAGGCGTCAACTACAAGCAATATCTGGGATTAACACCAAGATTTACTATTAAGAGTAGCATGTTGAGGTATCCTCTTTATAAAGACAAACCCCATGTTTACTTCTAAACAATGACATGCTGTGACATCTCTTGTTAGAGGCAAATCCTCATGTTCATAGCCATTCCCTGGACTCAGAACAGGATTGGCAAATACAATACGGGACTGATCACCCCATACTATAAATGGCGGAAGTTCTCTTGTTAGACAACAACCCCACTCTACAATAAGTGTGTATATCCTGTTTAGGGTTCACTCTTTATGGAAAATGTCCTCTTATTAGACGACAATCCAATACTATGAATTCCTGTTCAAGGGTTCAAACTTTACGGAAAAATTCCTCTTGTTAGATGACAATTCCGTACTACAGATTTTCAAACCGTGTTGCATGATTCCTGGATGCAGAAATTATGCATCACAATACATATTTTCAAAAAGTGTTACGTGGTAGCTAGACGCAGAAATCACGTATCATAAATATTTTTTCAAAAAACCAAATTTTTTTACGTATGCTTCCCCAACGCGGGTTGATACACTCTGGCAGGTGCGCACCCTGTTTAAAAACTCATAAAATTTACAAGTCGAGTCTTGTACAACGTCGCTTTAGAGTGGAACTAAGAGACGGTATAAACTAGTATCTTGCTTATCCAAGATAACACCTTTCAAATATACTACTTGTTAAGTCGCTATACGCGAACCACTTGACAGGTTACAACATATATAGCGGCAAGCTATTCAGGAAAGACGGGCAACATGCATAACGCATCATGCAAGCAATCTTGAATCAAAAGTGGCTATCGGCCACGACTGCAAGGACTATGTCTACGTTACTAGTCATCCACATTCAACAAACACAGTAAGTGATAACGGTATGAAATATTACTAACAAGTTATCATGCAAACTGCTATGTAAAAAGCAGGTTCAAACGACGTGTTCAAAGCGAACAAGTCACAAGCAACAACCAAGGAACAACTCCAACAAGTTTCTAAACGTAGAAGCCGGGGGGCAAACAGACTCAGAAACGAGTTCAACATATCCAAAAGATGGCACAGATCAAAGAATGCCATCATCTCTGACAGGACTGGGCGGAACAGGCAGAAATTGCACATTAGTGCCGCCACCGTCTTCTCCAAACAAAAATGCAAACTGAGATGTTGTAGTATCCAAACGACGGAGCTCGGCAACTTGCCCAACAACAAACTCCGCATACGGCCCTAACCTGTCAAAAGGAAAGCCAGGAGCAAGAATGCTCACCCTACGAACAAAGTCCTCAGCAAACTCGCTGAGCATAGGAGCGGCCTTCGCCGTAGCAGCAGCAGTAACCGCGCTGTCAAACTCAGGAGTAGAAGGGAACTTTCCAAGTCCCTCTTCAATGCCGGCCTTCATTTACTCTTCGCGTACTTTCCGACAGGCAACTTTGTGCTTGCTCGCATTGTCAGAAATTGCCTTCTCAATGGCAGCATTCTCAGATTCAAGCTGAACAAGGCGGGCATGATCAGAATCATAACGGGCATCAAAATCCGTCATCTTCAAAGAAAGACGGCGCACTTCATCCTTAGCCTCCTTAAGCTCATTGGACACAACGGCAGCTTTATCAGCAATAGCACGCTTCTCCTGGACCAGCTCCAACATGAAGGAGGCCATGTGCACCATATCAGAAACAACCTGAAAACAACAAGACAATAAGCTTACATGTTCGAAAACAACGAGCATAGCAAAGCAAAGAAAGATACTCACTGGAGTGAATCCAGATAACGATCTCTCAACAAAGGTTCGTGCCTCTTCGTCGCTCGAAGGCCGAACAAGTCGATCACCAGGAGGAATGGATCGATGAAGAACGCGCACACCAACTTCTGGCATGCTCAGCTGGGAACTCTTGGGGAAAGTGAGATCTCCTGTCACATATGGCATCCACTTATCATCCGAAATATCACCTTCCAAAGGACGAAGCAGATCCGCACGTCCAAGTGGCGGGAGCACTACATGCAAACCAACTAGAGTTATGCAAAAACCAAAAACAAAGCGCACAAAAGCACATAGACATGTGTTCAGCTTATACCAGAAGGAAGAGTACGTTCCACCTCTGACCGCTCCTTCGAGCAGGGGGCGGACAGCGCATCCTTGCAACCGTCAATTTCCTTCCCTTTATAACAGGAAGGAGTAGGAACGGTCACAGTAGTCTTCGGGCGCTTCGAACTGCTCGAAGAACGCGTCCCAGCAGTGGACTGTTTGGTAGAATCAGGAACGGCAACAACGCGATCAGTAACAAGCGTCTTGCGGCCTGCAAATAACACACAAAGTTACAACCCAACTAAGAAAGTACACAAAGAAGATTGTTTATTCAAACCGTCTACCTTTTCCATGTCCGGAAGCCGTCGATGCTCCAGGAGCAAGAGGTGGAACAATCCTTCCGGTAGAAGCAATCTTGCGAGCGGCTGCCGTCTGCAAAGACGAGCTTTTTCCGTCAAACCAACCTACAGTGCAACACGGTAAAAAGTTATAAAAATGATTAACATACCGAAGCCGCAGAAGGGAGCACATGAATCCCAACATCGACCAACTCCTGATCAGATGCGCGCAGCGAACAAGTAAAGCCGCGCGATCGCTGACAGTGATATATCTCCTTTATCACCTCCCTATCCAGCAATGAGAGTTCCCGAAAAGCAGGCGCGGGATCAGATTTCCGAATATACTCGACATCCCAAGTCGTACCCGCATCGTGAGCAAAAAAGTAATGGTGCCTCCAATGGTCGGCAGACCGATCCGCGGCGGCGACCAATCGGTAACTAGAATCCCACTTGGCTTCACCAAGACCAAGTTCCTCAAAACCATAACCTTGCAAGTTCGGCCAGCGAACTTTCACACTGCACAATCCCGCAGAGTCCGGACTCTTAAGCTGATAGAAGCATGGAAAGAGGGTGGGAGAGTAATGCCAGGACTGCTTGTGAAACAGCACTCTAAAGAAGGTCCATACCCGAATCCCGTTGGGCGCAAGATCTAAGGGGGAAATCCCATAACCGCTAAAGAGCTCAATCAAGTCAGAGCAATAGGGAAACCGCAAACCCTCCCTAACGTGAGATGTATATACGACTGACAAATCTACAGGTGGAGGAGTAGCATCCCCTAAACTACTCTCATGGAGTGCGTCAAAGGGGTAAACGGCCTCTGCACAAGGGTCAAGTCCGAAAGCACTCGCGTACAGGGTAAACAAGGATCTATCCAAGCGGTTAGTGTAGTACCTAACCAACACCTCTGTCTCTCCGATAGGAGATGCCTCAACAAAAGGCTCAGCAACTACACCCTCATCAGTGTCCAAAACACTATCTACTGGTAAAACCAAGTCTACCTACAAGTCATCCTCAACGTCAGAATTAAAAGGAGTCTGCGATAGAGGAGTGATGGACTTACTCATAGCGGCAGTTCGTTCAAAAAAGAAAGGAGTTCCGCAAGAGGTTACTACGACTTCACAATCTGCAAGAACCAAACAAAAGTCAACGTGCATAGCAAAAGTCAACGCGAATAGCAAAAGTCAACACGCATAGCAAAGTTGATACGTGTAACAAAAGTAGCCAACATCCTAAGACAGCTATCATGCAAACGGTGAGACTAACGTGACGAACCGCGAGGAGCAAACACGACAACTCTTAGGAAAAATAGTTTTTTAAGGCATCAAGACAACAAACGGCTACTCCCAAGGACGTTTGGCAATGCCCGTCAACCAACGAACCCGTTAAGGGAGAAACTACACGTACCAACCAAAGGGCCTTTACGCGAAGGCACGGGGGCAATATGTTCAATGGAGGATTTTACCACAACTATCCACAGAAGTGAAAAATTGTCTAAGGCATGAACTAACGACGATAGCAACGATAACCAACCAGCAATTATCCAACATACAAGCAACAATGAGCAGATCCATACGACAACAACGACAAGTAGCTCAGACGAACAACAATTCGGCAACATTCAAAAATCAAGTCGAAGCTGTCCTGTAAAATCGAGTTTGCAGACTACCTCAAAACGTGACGAAAAGTATCACAATGGACTCCACTCGTCGAGACGATTTCAGAAAGGTAAGGACCGCGGCGAACGGAGCACGGGAAGGCGGCGCGTGGGTTACACGCGCCGGCAAGGCAATGCTCACGCGACGGCGCGTGAGGGCGCGTCCGGCGTCGTCTGGCAATTCCGAAGGCGGCGCTGGAATCCTCGTGATGATCTGAGTCGATTGGTGGTGTCAATTTCTGGAAACAAGTCAAGGATCAAACACGAAACTTTCAGGATACACCTAAGGTTTACGACGGTGAAGAAACTATGAACACACAAATGATTTCTAGAAATGGTGAAATAATTACCTGCAAAGAAGAAGGAAGAATGAATTCCCAAAGAGCTGGAAGAATAATTGGGGATTTGTGTAATTACATATCCCAAAAGATTCCTTGGTGATAAGGATTAAAGGAGTAATTCATCTACACCCACACCTAAGTGCTTACGGTATACTCCACCCTCTTCTAAGTATTTGCTTCTACATACATGATTGTTTTGGTATTATGCGTATCAAACTCGTCATTCTACATGCATGCTTTCATATCGCGTGATTCATGATTCAATAATCTCTAAGTCGTTTTAGAAGTATACTGATTATATTTCTTACGTCACGTAATTACGTTCTTGCCATGACCGTTACTTGTGCATGCACGTTGATAAAAGCATGTCCGCATGACGTATTACTAATTGCTTATATCCCTAGCGGCAATCATGTTCGCACGATATATACGCGCATTCTCTATTGCACTAACCGTAATGACAAGAAATAAAGTCACTCGGTTGGAAAATCGAAGGACAGACGAAATCAAGACTTCCACGTCCAACCAACAATCAAAACCGGAAGGTTAGCGTCAAGCTCAAACTGGACGCGTATCCTAACTTAAAATAGAGTCAAGAAAGGTTTTAAACCGTTACTTGACTCGTGGGCAAGTGATGGATATGTGTCCAATTCGGGTTCGTATTTATATTTCGGGCCTCGTAAACACGTCAAAATTACATCACGGCTTGAAAAAACGTCTCCCAAGGGTCAAAACGGTCCGGAAGCGCGTTACGGGCGTCCGGATTGCGCGGTAAGCCGGACCTCGCCGAATTGCCCAAATTCGACGAGGTCCGGATTGCACTACGGGTATTGCGCGATTACCATTTACGCGATTACCGTTACGTGTAGAGAAGTCAAGTTCGCATATTGCCAATATTGATGACGGTTACCGCTTGCTTTCGAACCGTCATCAAACAGCTTTAAAACCGGGTCCGGTCCCAAGGAAGCCTATAAATAGGAGGCATTGGCCACCCATTTTCACACATCCTCGTTTGCCCAACTTTGGTATTTTGAGCTCTGACTTTTCTCTAGAAATACTTTATCTCTCTAAGATTACCTTTTTAGCCCTATAGTGACTTAGGCATCGGAGAGGGCTCCACTAGCACCCCCCCCTCTCCGTGCTAGTACTGGCCCTTCGTGCAGGAACCAGCACCCCAGACGCTCGGACTTGTGCACAGACCAACGTTTCCCAAGACACAGCCGCCTTTCGAGACATAGACGCCTCTTGAGACACAACCGCCTTTCGAGACACAGACCTTTCCGAGACTCAGCGATAAAACCGAACACTCGTCAGTGGCACAAGGCGAAAACCCGCTCAACCATTCAGACAGACGCGTCCCTATGACCCAGTTCATCCTGGACGCAACACCCCTCTTTGGACGGATTCCCGTAGAATGCATTCGAGGGGGTTTGTCCAAAGTTGAGTGAACACTAATTTTGGCTAGGAAGTATGTCGTCTTCCGGGTCTTCAAGTCTCCAAGGTGTCCTTTGGCCTTATTGATGGTGCGAAAAAGTAGAGCCTTTGTCGGCGGTGCCCCTATTGGCGGTGCCTCCGTTGGCGTGCGGAAAATAGAACCTCCGTCGGCGGTGCCCCTGTTGGCGGTGCCTCCATTGGTAGTGCAGAAAGTAAAGCCTCCAGTGGCGTGCGAAAAAGTAAAACCTTTGGTGATGATTGGTAACAGAAGACCTCTACGTCAGACAGTACCAACAACCTCTGGTGACTTGCGAGAACCACTTTCCGTCTCTACGTAAAAACTCGTCTTTGACAACATAGGCGAGAACAGACTGTAACCGTCCCGTTTGCCGTGAATTTGACTCGTAACCGTCCCGTCCTACTTGTCCTTGAATGGTGACTTGCGAGAACAAACTGTAACCGTCCCGTCCTACTTGTCCTTGAATGGTGACTTGCAAGAACAAACTGTAACCGTACCGCTTGCCGTGAAGTTGACTTTGGAAAACGCTGCTTGCGCATGAGTGTTTGTCCCTAATTTTTGCCTAAATTGTGCATTGTGCGACAACCTAGCGGGATTTTTTTTTTTTTTTTCCTTTTGCCACGGCCGATTGAGAGATTTTTGACCGTGCCCCTCGGTTTTTTTATTTTCTTTCCTTTTTCCATGATTGCAATTTACGAATTTGCAACCATGCCCCTCATTTCCCGATTTTGCCTAGGCCGCCCTTTCGGGTTTTCAACCTAGCGGAAGCACTCTTTATTTGGTAGCCGATTAAACGGTGGCTGTGACCCGTACTTTATTTTCCGCCTTGATGCGGGAGTATTTGTAGCCATTTGGAAGGTGACTGTGACCCTTTTCTCACCGTCTTCGATGTTGCGGGAGCTCTTTTGATTGTAGCCATTTGGAGGGTGGCTGTGGCCCTTTATTCCTCGTCTCTGATCCGGGAAACACTCTTTGTATGTAACCATTTTGAGGGTGGTTGTGGCCCTTTCACTTAATATCCGCCATCGATGTTCCGGGATCGCTCTTTTGACTGTAGCCGTTTGAGGGACAGCTGTGACCCTTTCTTTTATTTTCCCGCCCTCACCGGTTTCGCGAGATCACTCTTTTTGGGTAGCCATTCTAAGGGTGACTGTGGCCCTTTTTATTCTCCCGCCCTCACAGGGTTCGCGGGGTCACTTTTTTATTCGTAGCCGTTTGGAGGGTGGCTGTGGCCCTTTCACCTATTTCCCGCTTTTGATGTTGCAGGAGCGCTCTTTATCTGTAGCCATTTGAAGGTGGTTGTGGCCCTTTTCTTTGTAGTCGTTTTAGGGACGAGTGAGACCCTTTTTTATTTATAGTTGATTTAGGGACAACTGTGACCCTTCTATTTTTCCACTGCTCTCACAAAATTTACATGATAACTCCTTTTATTTTTCTGTAGCCGATTAAAGGGCGGCTGTGACCCTAAAGAAAATGTTTTTTTTTTTTTTTGCCTTTTTTTTTTGCTCTTTTTTTTTTTTTTGCTTTTTTTTTTTTTGAAAAAGAAAATTTAACGAAAATAATCAACAATAACTATGTACATGCCCCTAGTGGCAAATCTGAAATTTCTAATTCAAAACATCTTCTAGAGAAGGACTCAGTTGATTGAGTCAAAATATGTCGATCGTATCGACGCCCTGGATGGACCTTACAACCAACGGATGACGTAGACAGTGATTTCTAGTCTCGGCTTCTCAAGTGCCCCGGTTATTGCTCAATATCGTCTGGGGATGCCCCATGGCTAGCACCTACCGGGTTAGGCTCGTCGCATGCAGGATGAATGGCATGGCCAATGAACACACATGGATGGTGTTGAGTTTGGCACAGTAGTCCGCAAATGGTAAATTTGGGCATAGATATCGCATGAGGTATCTGGGACAAACTCGACAGCTTACGGCGAGCAAAGGGCCGCGCACGAGATGTGCTCTTCAGGGGCTTTGATTTGGATGATTATCCAAACTGCACAATGATTAAGGAAAAACTCAAATTTCGGGGATAAAAATGATCACAACTTTTCTTACCTGGGTGTTGGATTTTTTCTAGTGGGGAAATGTGCTCGCTATGCGACTGGACCTGCTGCATGTCCTGATTTTCCTGCTCCATCATGAACATCTGCCGGAAAGTAAATGCCCCATGGACTTCTGATGGAAGGTACCAACAATAATGTTCTCTTTGCTTGACATCCAAAATGTTCATTGATTAGCACATTGAATCTTCACGAGACTCTTGATGATCTCTTGATATTTTCCCATCTTCGGACATGACCGATCTCAACAGGAGATGCCCATTGGTTACCACCGACCGTTTTAGACCTCACCGTAAAACAGATGTAAAGCTTGGTTCGGGGACGCGTATGAATTCCACATATGGTGGGTGGAATTTTGACATGTAAGTTCTTTGGAGCTGTCACACTTCACGTGGTTGCGATCTCGTCGAAGTGGTCATCTGATCTGCAAAAAGAGTAGGGACACTCAAATCTCAAGGAAAAATCAAGCACAATTCATCGTACCTGAGCGTTGGATATCTTGAGTGTGCAATTTGTTCTTCGTGCAACTGGATGACTGCACGTTCTTTTTTGTTGCCCCATTTGTCCGGCAGAACTTATATATACAGGATATCTAACCAAGGGTACCTGAAAAGACCAAACACGAAAGTTAGTATAAAGAATCAAATGAGTCATGCATGATTTTTCGGAAAACTTCTAATGTCATTCATTTCATAATTTTGATTACATTTCAGAAAGAATCAAAATTTATGATCTAAGGTGTTTTGCACTAGCATGGAGTTTAATGAGTTCGCTGAGTGTACTATCTAGCTCGAACGCACGATAGATGTTCAAAATGAAGTTTTTTTCAAAAGGATTTTCTCATCCTTTCTTTAAGTTCGAATAGTCACAATCAACTAAACATTTAAACTTTTTTCTCAAAAAAATAGAATCAAATCTCTTTTTTTAAAACGCTAGCTCATGCAAAGGTTGAAATGACAATTTTGCCGCAAAAGTGCAACACACCTTGGATAAAAACGAATGACACTTTAATTTTTTTAAATGCTCATGAATGCTCGAAAAGTTAAAGTTTTACTGATAAGAAACTTACAACTTACAACTTACAACCGGTTTACCTGAATGACACATATAGAATGTATGTACAAATGAAAAATCCAGGTAAATTTTTTTATAAAAACAAATGCAAATGCAATGCTCAACAACTAAGAGAAGATTTACAATCTATCAAAAAAAGAATCGTTTTTCCTAAAACAATGCCTATGAGATGCATACTTTAAATGAAATTTACAGTTAAGAAAATTTACAAGTTATCTGAAAAGTTTTTTTTTTTGTTTTTGTATTTTTTTTTTCGAGGTGAAAAAAAAAAAATCAATTCATCTTGGTTGCTCAAAATTGAAAAAAATCAAGTGAAAAGTTTTTTTTAAAGAATGCATATGAGATGCACAACAATAATTACAAGATGCAAACTTAAAAATAAAAGTTCTACAACTAAGAAAAATTACATTTTACCTGAAATATTTTTTTCGAAAATTAGTGCATATGAGATGCACATCTTAAGATAAAAAAAAATCAGGTAAATTTTTTTTTTTTTTTAAATGAGCCCTAAAACTAAGAGAGCTTACGATTTTTCTAATTTTTTTTTTAATTAATGCATACTGGATGCATTATTAAAAATAAAACAATTCAGTTAAAAAGTTTTTTTAAAATGATGCATATGAAATGCACGTTTGATATTAAAAGCTCTAATAGCTAAAGAGGAATCACAATTTTTTTCTAAAATTTTTTTTTGCAAGCGCGACGCGCTAACCAAAATCACAACTTACCTGAAGAGTTTTTTTAAGAAAAAAAATAATGCGTATGAAACGCAAGTTTGAAATAAAAAAAAATAAGGTAAGAGATTTTTTTTAAAAAAAACAATGCATACAAAATGCATGTTCGGAAAGAAAATTTCTAAATGTCCGATCACTTAGCTAAAAAAATAAAAAGTTTTTTTTTTGTTTTTTTAAAAAATGCAAGAAGATGACTGCATGAGAATAAAAATTACATAGTTTAAAAAAAAACTTACAGTTTTCCTGACGACTCTTTTTTACAACAACAAAAAAACACGGATAAAACACAACATGTTAGGGGGTAAAAAAATGTGTGGCTTCGCCATACATGGTAGGTTCCACTGATAGGTTCCCGACAAGGTAGTTTCCTCACCCCATCACAGGGATCATAAGACCTTCACAAGCAAGTGGAGTTGTTCTGAGTCGTTCCGGCGGCTCGGCCGCGCGGTCGTACCCTTACTAACTCTCCGGGGTTCCTAGTTGCCCTGGGTTTTAGGCATTTTGGGTATTACACTAAAGTGGTGTGTGCGAGTTCAAATAATGCCACAAAAAGAAAAATGTTAACTGTAACTCTAAAAAAAATGTACCTGTCACACAAAAAACAAAGTTAGAATGGTGAAGACAATAAAATATAAAAACTCAAAAAATATGGCAATAAGCGAATATAATGAGCCCGAACCCTCTAAACTCCCAGCAGAGTCGCTAAATTGTCGGACCCTAAAAAAAATGACCTACGACGAATTACGTTTTGAAAACGTGGATTTTGAAAAGAGTCGCCACTAGTTAATTATTAGGTTAACTAGAATGCTAAATTACCTAAGCGAATAACTAATTAAACACCTAGGTATTAAATCGGTCTACGATCAGAAATACGAGTTCGGAGGTTCTATTACGAATTAAAACTCATAGAATTAATCACGCCCTTTCGGTACATAATTCACAAATTTTCCAATTTCACTATTTGAACACATGTCACAAATTAATCTAACGATGCCAAGATTTAATTAAATTTCTATCATGTGCAGAATATTATCTAAGTCTAAAAATAGATTATTATCTACAACTCTTATTAAGAATGAAATCTAAAATACTAAAATTATCTAACATGCTTAAATCGAAACATAACCTAAAATATACATACATAATTCACACAACTAAATTTAACCAATTACATCTAAATTACCTAATTAAATATAATAATAAAAAATAATTACAGAAAAATATAATAAATAAATAAATAATTAAAAAAAATTAAAATAAAAAAAGAATTTCACACGGCTCACCTGGGGTGGATGGTGGTGGGCTGGCCAATCAGGCGGCCGGAGGTCAGAATCGGGTGGCGCGTGCGGTCACCGGAAAAAAAAAAAACAGACTGCCACCGGCGGAAGAAGAAAAAAATGGGATAGAAAAGAAAAGAAAAGAAAAAAACTTTTACACTACAGGACAAAAATGCACAGGTTACTAGAAAAATATTATTATTATTGCTGAATTAATTTTCTGTGTGTTTTTACATTGACAAGGGTTCTTTTATAGCTAGTCTAGGCCCTAAAAATTAGGAAAGCAATATTTGCCTCAATATACACCTAAAATATTACATAGTATTTTCTGAATATTACATAGTATTTAATGCATATCTACTGTCCTAATTTAAACTAAGCCTATTTCTAGCAACCCTGTGACCTTCCATATTTAAATACTTCATTTTTTAAACCCGTTACACATAACATATTTGAACGTGTTATATACGTGTCGCGCGTACCAAAATTAGGTGTTTACAATCCTTATTTGTTAAAGTACTCCATTAAAATGATAAGTATCCCGAAATACTATGCATGATAAACTGATTCAATTCGGAGACAAAAATGATTTCAAAAACCACGGTTTAAAGCTGGTATGCGCATGGCGTATGTCACCTCGAGAGAGGGGACACATCGTTTTAATGTCTGAATTTAATGCTGAAGTATTTTAATGAATGCTAAATTTTCGTTTGTAATCCTTTGAATATAACTCATTGATAATTACTAAGATTATATGTATGCTTCAAAGCTACTACAATCTAGTAAGCACATCAACTATGGCATTAAAGCGAACGCTTAAATACATAGCCCTTGAGGTGAATAAGTCTCTGGGTGAGTTAAACAAACGAAAGGAAGAAGTCAGTAAAACGACTTTCCCACTATAAGCCTTGAATGAATAGTTTGGCTATAGCAATCATTTTATTAAATACTTCAAGCAACATAGTTCAAAGTTACTTAATGATGAAGTTCAACATTAATTGCTCCTCCGGGATGAAATTAAGTTGATTCACATTAATGTAACTCTATGTTTCAATAAAAACGGTTGACACATCACCAAAGCAAAAGAATGATACGGGTAAAACCTTATCGTTAGCAGCATCAATTTGCGCATTAAACAAGTATTTATTAAGAGCACAGTCTACTCTTAAAAGAATACAAGTTTAAGATTAGCTTAGATTGATGATATTGTGGTCAAACATGACATATTAAAAAGATTTGAGGATAGAATTCCAATGTTTTGCGGAACGAACAGACATAGTACTGATCGAATCAATGAATGGTTAACGTAGATTATCAGGTCCCACTTACTTCGAGTGGGAGAATTGATACAACATAAGTGATTGATATGGTATATGATGAACAAACGTCTTCATAATAAATCCAGTGAGAGGGCTCACTCCCCCTCACATATAATCATCACTAAATACAAATGCGAATCAAGTCGGACCTGATAATCAAAACGCTGAATTAATACAACTGCCCATCATTCCTAGTGGGAGAGAAAAACGACCAACTTGGTTCCAGATCCTAGTAATCAAGGAATACATCTCGGAGGTAAAATTCTGAGACCGAGAGGTCATCCTGAAAAGTTGTTGATCAGAGTTCAAGCACTGCCATTCTTCCCAGTGGGAGTAATGCTCCGATAAGAAGCATTATTCTGAGTAGTAAGAATGATAAGACTAGAGATGAGATTAACGAGCCTAGACATAGTCAAAGGCAACGAACTTCTCTCGAGAAGTGTCCCATCGAATAAGATGTGTTAAGCATCTTGACATTCGTTCTTGAATCAGTGACGGTTCAGCAAAGCAAGGGAAGAGCCTCAAAATGAGGGAATTGAGGAAAACAATGGAGGATGAAATATGCCTAAATAAGAACAAATTTTGTTTTGGTCCTTAGTTGATTAATCTGCAAACCGCAGAACTAGAAAGTGAAATTTTAGAATTCACTGCTAATGGAAAGTTGAGTGGTTCAAAACTCAAATGATTACGAAAGAATATACCCAAATTCACGGAATGGACTTTGATGAGACAAACTCACCGTCTGTGCGTTACACCACAGTCAGGGCCGTCCTTGCCCATGATTGCAAGCCTCGATCTCGAGCTTGCATCAAATGGATGTTAAGACCGCATTCTTCCATGGAAACCTGGAGGAAGAGATCTATATGGAGCAGCCTGAGGGTTTTATTACTCCTGGCAAAGAACGTAAAGTTTTCAAACTCCAAGGGGTCAATTTACGGTCTTAAACAGTCGTCTCGGCAATGGTATCGCAGATTCCACGAGGAAATCGTCGGAAATGGATTTGTGAATCTTCACAAGGATCCATGCGTATACACTAAGACCTCCGGGTCTAAGTATGTCATCATAACACTATACGTATATGACATACTCATTGCTGCGAACGACGTGAGTTTCATGAACAAATCAAAGTCCTGGTTAGCGTCAGCATTTGAGATGAAAGACATGGGAGAGGCCACGTACATCTTAGGCATTAAGATTGCCCGAGATCGTGCCGCCCGGACATTTTGTCTGTCTCAAGAATCTTATATCAACAAACTGTTGAAAAGATTCGGAATACTCGATGCTAAACCCGTGGATACGCCGGTTGTGTTCAGGTGTGCGCTGTCAAAGCGTGATGAACCGAAAAACCAGCAGGAGCATAAACAGATGAGGGGGGCAGAGTACCTAAGCATGGTAGGGAGTCTCATGTACGCCATGGTATGTACTCGGCCAAGATATCTGTTAAGCTGTGGGCCTAATAGCAAGATTCCAATCATATCCTAGTTATCAATATCTGAAGGCCGTAAAACGAACTAAAAGATATCTGAAAGGTACTGCCGACTATGTTCTGTGCTATAAAGGCAGACAAATAGAATTGACCGTTTATAGTGACGCCGACCACGGTGGCGATCCGGATCATCGTAAGTCCACCACAGGAGGACTTATCCTTCTTGCTAATGCTGCCATATCATGGGTAAGCAAGAAGCAATTATGTGTCGCGCTTTCCACTATGGAATCAGAATTCGTTGCCCTTTCTAAAACGCACAAGAAGTAGTCTGGCTGAAAAGGCTTCTTACTGCATTGATTGGCGCTGGAAAAGAGAGTAATCCCGTAAAAGGTATACTCCGACAGTCAGGCAGCCATTGCAGCAGTTAAGAATCCATAGTACCATAGTAGGACCAAACACATTGATGAAAAATACAATTATGCAAAATATGTTTTGGAAGACAACATAATCGCTTTAGAATACTTATCCACCATTAATGTGGTCAAGGACCCATTGACTAAGCCATTACGTAGAGAGATGTTCGAAAAGCACGTAAAACTGTTTGGATTACGTAGGGCTTAAATAAGTGGCTTGTATAAGCGATAACATTTTGACATTTGAAATAATAATATTTCGATTGAATAAAAGAATTACAAACTGAGTATATGATCTATTGACGTCATAATGAGATATATAACATCGGATTTTACGGTCTATAAACTAAGTCGTAGGAAGAGGTAAAACTCTTCCACCAAAATTATGTCGAATGTGAACCATGCCTCGTCACACATGCACGGTCCTCTTGTAAGGAGAGGGGGACCTCTACCACAACAAGATTGGCTAAGAACCAGGGGTAGGGGTGAAACTAAAATCCAGATGGTCCGAAAAACCGGTGAAAACCGAACCGGACCGGACCGAACCGAAAAAACCGAATCCGAAATATTCGGTTTGGTTTTTGGTCAGATTTTTTTGCTTTAATTCGGTTTTTCTGTCCGGATTGGATTTTGAGATTTGAGGACCGTGGGGACCGAACCGACCGTTATGCAAATTAAATATATACAATATATATTATATTAGTTGATATTAATTAATATATTTAATTAATTAGGTTAATAAAAATTGTATAAAAGAGGCACTAATGAAGATTATTTGTTCTATTTGTATTTTATAATTTATTTAATTATATTAATGGTAGTTATTTATCATTTTGATTTGATATAGTCGTGAAAATGACAAGAATTTATAATGGTAATTGCTAATATTGGATTTTTGGTTTAAAACCGAAAACCGAACCGAAAAAACCGTATTACTAATGGACGGTTTATCTTTCCTCAAACGGTTTTTCGGTCGGATTTTTTTTAAGGAAAAAAATCCGGACTGAAAATTAAGGTATCCGACCGAAACAAGCTAAAAACCGGTCTGACCGGTCCGGTTTCACCCCTAACCAGGGGGATAAACCTGGTTAAACGAAACGATAACCTTGTCACGCTTAATGCATGACATAATCCTCGTTTTGTACATCGCCGTATTGGACCCATTCCATCATTAAAATCACATTCAGGGCCAGATGAAAGATTCTGCGATAGCATGATTGACATATCCCAATCCTGGCTAGTCCAGATGTGCTATCGACGCGTGCTTCATACTGCGCGTGCCATGTTCGACAACGGGGTCATGCTCGGTTGTGCTAGCTAGAATCCTAGTGATTCAAAGGGCACATACTTCTTCACCTTGAGCGTGTGATTGACCCCGGATGTCTTATGAAGAGGCATCCAAAGTATCCTCTTGGACTCAGAACTTATACCTAAGGTCTGGCTCAATGTTCGCTTCCCGGAGTACGAACGTAGAGCCAAAGAAAACGGCCAAGTGACCACGTCTTGAAAACTGGTTGAGTTAGACTAAGGGTATAAGCGATGGGGATGGTCAAGTACACCTATAATTCACCGACTCTTGTGTTCACAAGGTGGCCGCCAACCGGATATTAGTTGAAGGTTGTGAACACTTGTACGGATGCCCTGGAGAAGTATTCCTATGTGGAAAACTGGGCAATTGGAGAATTATCAGTTGACCAAGGATACAATGCGGTACATGTTTTATTTTAACAGGGTTGATTTACGAAAGGGAATCAACGTTCTGCGGGCGTTACAATACTCCTAACAGATGAGTAGCACGATGCCCGTCGTATCCACCGGTCGCACGGCAAACCTCGTATGAAGTATTCGGAGACGGAGACAAAGACTGAAGACTGAGATGTTGATGCTATTGGATAACTATAAATTAACAAGCACCCTCTCATTCCGGCGAGTGGGAGTTGTTAGCATATGGTGACGTGGCGCCGTAATTGGTAGCCCGTTAATGCTAAGGAAATTACCAAAGTTAATTAGGTAATTGTCTCATTAGGCTAATTGGGCCAAACTCAATCCCTAATTGATATGGGAGGCCCAAAATTGGGCTCCGCCTTTAATAGCATGGTTCGGCCGAACTAATGTCCCACATTGGTTGGAGTGGACTTTTGTCCACTCCACCAATTCTATATATAGGGGACTCACCTAAGGGGTTTATACATCAATCTAATAAGAAGTACCTCCATTGAGGAACTTGAGAGAAACCTCTCACCCCCTTAGTTGATATTTTCGGTGCACACCTTAGTCCGAGGTTCTGTCCTCGTTGAAGAATCAATCAGAGGCTTTGGTGTGGAGCTTATACCGCGTAGGACTTCTTCTCACGAAGAACTTGTACGTGGATCCGGCCGGAGGATCAGAACTCCCTCCACATCGTTCTTGGGCAGGAAAGCTAAAATGTATGTGTACACTATTCCCCTGCGTAGTTAGATTACTTGCATGTACACGTTTAGCATTCTGTAGTATTACGTCCCCGTTATCCAACACATTCCTCCACGGAAACTTAGAGGAAGAGATTTACATGGAGCAACGGGAGGGTTTCATTACTCCAAGTAACGAACTTAAAGTTTGTAAACTCCAAAGGTCCATTTACGGGACAATGGTACCGCAGATTCCACGAGATATCGTAGGAAATGGATTCGTGAATCTTCACGAGGATAAGACCTCCGTGTCTAAGTATGTCATCTTAACCTTATACGTGGACGACATACTCATTGCCGCTAACGAAGTGAGTTTTATGAACAAGTCAAAGTCCGGGTTGGCATATGTGTTCGAGATGAAAGACATGGGAGACGCCACGTACATCTTACGCATTAAAATTGCTAGAGATCGGGCTACCCGGAAATTATGTCTATCTTAAGAAGCTTATATCAACAAATTGTTGAAAAGGTTCAGATTACAAGATGCCAAACCCGTGGATATGCCGGTGGTGTTTGGGTGCGCACTGTCGAAAAGTGACGGCCCCAAGAACCTGGCAGAGCCAGAACAGATAGAGGGTGTAGAGTATTTAAGCATTATCGGTAGTCTCATGTACGCCATGCAATGCACCCGTCCGGACAGCTGTTACGCCGTGGGCCTAGTAGCATGATTCCAATCAGATCCTGGCTATCAACATTTAAAGGCTGTAAAACGAATTATTCGTTATCTGAAAGGTACTGCCGACTACGCACTGTGCTATGAGGGCAAGACGTTAAAAATTGACCGGTTACAATGACGCATACCATGGTGACGATCTAGATGATCGTAAGTCCACCACATGAGGAGTCTTTCTCCTTGCTAATGCCGCCATTTCATGGACGAGCAAGAAGCAAACCTGTTTCGCGCTGTCTACGATGGAATCGAAATTCGTTGCTCTCTCCTAAAATGCACAGGAAGCGGTCTGGCTGAAAAGGCTTCTTACTGCGCTGCTTGATGGCGATGTCGGGAGTAAACCTGTGAATGTGTTCTCTGACAGTCAGGCAGCCATTGCGGCAGTGAAGAATCCAAGGTACCATAGTCGGACTAACCACATTGATATGAAATATTTTTATGCTAAATCTATAGTAGAAGACAATACAATCACTTTGGAATACTTGTCCACTGATAACATGGTTGCGGACCCATTAACTAAACCACTACGCAGGGAGATATTCGAAAGCATGTGAAACTGCTTGGATTGCGTAGGGTTTAAAAGTGGCATGTATCTATAATAACATTTTGATAATTTAAAGTTAAGTTTTTAATAAACAAGAGAATTGTAATCGATTTTATGATCCATCGACGTCATAATGTTTGAATACATCAGATTTACGGTCTATAAACTAAGTTATAGGAAGACGCAATTCTCTGCCAAACTATGTCGAATGTGGGCCTTACCTAGTCACACAGGTAATGTCGTCTTGCGGTGGAGATAGGCCTTTACCAAGCAAGGCTGGCTAATAATCAGGGGGATAAACCTGAATACGCAAGACGATTATCTAGTTTCGAAGTAATTCGACACGATCTTCGTTTTTCAAATCGCCATGATTAACTCCGTTCATCATTAAACCACATTCTCTTGGCCAGATGAGAATCTGCGATAGCATGATTGACATATCCCAATCCCGTCTACTTAAAGGTTCAGGTATGATATCGACGCGTGCTTCATACTGCGCGTGCCATGTTCGACCACGGGGTTATAGCTCGGTTGTGCTAGATAAGAATCCTTGTGATTTTAACGGGCGCAAACTTCTTCACCTCGAGTGTGTGATTGATCCCGGGAGCCTTATGAAGAGGCATCTGAAGTATCCTCACTGACTCAGAACTCATATCTAAGGTCAGGCTCAATGTTCGCTTCCCGGCGTACAAGCGTAGTGCTGAAAAAAAAGGCCCAGTGACCACGTATTTGGAAACCGGTTAGGTTTGACTAAGGATATGAGCGATGGGGATGGTCAAGTTCACCTGTAATTCACCGACTCTTGTATTCACTAGGTGGCCACATATTGGATATTAGTTGAAGGTTGTGAATACCTGTACGGAAGCCTTGGAGAAGTGTTCCTATGTGGAAACTAGGCAAATGGAGAATTATCAGTTGACCTAGGATGCAGCGCAACACGATATTGTTTATAACAGGTTAATTGAAGAAAAGGGAATCAATGTTCCGCGAGCTCTACAACACTCCTAACAGATGAGTAGCACGATGTCCGTCGTGTTCGCCGGTCGCACGGAAAACCTCGTATGAACTGTTCGGAAGCAAGGACGAGATTGAAGGAGTGAAATGTTGGTGCTGATTTGGACGACAATACATTAACAGGCACCCTCCCATTCTGGCGAATGGGAGTTGTAAGCATATGGTGATGGGCTCCGTAAATGGAAGCCCATTAATGTATATGTTACCTAAGACAATTGGTTAAATGTCATATTAGGACGTTGGGCCATACCCAAATCCCAATTGACGACCCAAAACTGGGCTCCCTATGCATTGTGGCCGGCCAGAATAATATAGGTGGGTAAAGTGGAGTTTTTCCCACTTTACTCCTCCCATATAAAAATGGTGTTAGGGGTTTTATTAGGTTAATACTTAATTCCTCCTTAGAGTATTTTAGAGAGAAAAACCCTCCTCCATAACGCCCTAAGTTCGGTCGAACCTCACCACCTAAGGGTGTGCCAATTTGCCTTCGAGCAAACACTCCGGAGATCCGTCCCTGTCAAGAATCGATGCGAGGCTTTGCTGTGGAGAATATACCGCGTAGGGCTTCCTTAACAAGAACCTCTACGGGTGCCGACCGGAGGGCCGTGAACTCCCTGCTACAAGATCCTGGGACTACGGATTACGTGTGAGGTATGTGGGAATCTTTCGCTGCATAATATCGATTAATAGCATATACCATGTTTATAATATCCGTAGTGATTACCCCCCGTAATCTAACAACATTGTAGGTATATGCACTATTTTACGCTGCGTATTAGTTACCATGCACGTATCTAGGGTTTTTTTCCTGTAGTATTTAACCCCGTAATCCTACAGCTGTGACCCTAAAGAAAATAATTTTTTTTTTTTTGCAGCTCACCTTTTTCCATGACTGCCCCTGCGGGTTTTCAATCATGCCTCTCTCTAACTTTTGCTTAGGTCTCCTTTACAGGTTTTCAACTTAGCAGGAATTTAATTTTTTCTCTCTTTTTTTTTCTTTTTTTTTTTTTTGAAAAAGAATTTAACGAAAATAATCAACAACAATTATTTACATGTCCCTAGTGGCAAACTGAAAATTCCAAATTTTTAGAACTTTTTCCAGAGAAGGACTCAACTGATCAAGTCAACATATGTCGATCGTGTCGACGCCTTAGGTTGAGTACCCTATGAAGGAAGACACCGACAACAATATTTCTCGGCTTCATGAATGCTCTGGTTATGCTTGATCACAACGGGGATGCCTTATGGTTAGCACCCTTTGGGTTAGCCGCATGCTTAATGAATAACCTGATTGAGGAACGCACATGGATGATGTAAAGTCTGGCCAAGCAGGTCGTAGAGCTTCAGATGCATGGAGACAGCGTGATGTATCTTGAACAAGTTCGCCGGTCGACGCAAGTATGGTCAATGAGCAAAGATCGGCGAGCGGGATAAGCGCATCTAGGGCCTCGATTTGAATGATTTTCCGGGCTGCAAAAAGTGAAAAGAGATAGTCACATTTCAGGGATAAAATTGATCACATTTTCTCTTACCTGGGTGTTGGATCTGTCTAGGGGTCAATGTGCTCGCTATGCGACTGGACCTGCTGCATATCCTGATTTTCCTGCTCCATCTAGAAAACACAACTTGTATATGTACACCTACCGGAAAGTAAATGCCCCTTGACCTCTGATGGATGACACCAACAATAATGTTTTATTTGCTTGAAATCTCAAATGCTCATTGATCATCCCATTGAATCTTCACGGGACTCTCGATTATCTATTGATATTATCCCATCTCCGGACATGCCCGATCTCAATGTGAGATGCCCATGGTTACCACCGAACGGTTTAAACCTGGCGACATAATGGTTGTATACCTCGGCTTGGAAAGCGTATGAATTTCACACATAGTAGGTGAAATTTGTCATGGAGACTCTTCGAAGCGCTCACGTCTCACATGGTTGCGGCCTTGGTTGAAGTGGTCGTCTGACATGCAAAAAGAGTACGGACACTCAAATCTCAAGAAAAAAATCGAGTACAATTTATCGCACCTGAGTGTTGGATATCCCGAGTGCGCAATTTGTTCTTTGTGCAACTGGATTGCTGCATGTTCCTTTTATGTTGCCCCATTTGGCCGGCAGAACTTATATGTGCAGGATTCCTAACTAAGGTTACCTGAAAAGAGCGAATGAAAAATTAGTATAGAGAATAAAAGAAATCATGTATGATTTTTTGAAAAAAATTATAATGTCTTTCATTTCATAATTTTGATTACTTTTTTTTTAAAAAAAAAAAAATCAAAATTTATGATCTAAGGTGTTTTCCACTATCATAGAGTTTACTGAGTTCGCTGAGTGCACTATCTGGCTCGAACGCATGATAGATGCTCAAAACAAAGTTTTTTTTAAAAATATTTTCTCGTCCTTTGTTTAAACTTGAATAGTCGCACTCAACTAAATGATTAAGCTATTTCTTCAAAAATCGGAATGAACTCATTTTTTAAAAACGTTGGCTCATGCGAGTGCTGAAATGATATTGCCAAAAGGCGTAACACACCTTGGACAAAAACTAATGACACTTTAAGTTTTTCAGAAAGATTATGCATGCTTGAAATTTAAAATTCTAATGTTAAGAAAATTTACAATTTACAATAGTTCACCTGAATGGTACATATGGAATGTATGTACGAAGTGAAAAATCCATATAAAGTTTTTTTGTAAAAAAAAATGCAAATGCAATGCATGTTTGGAATTAAAAGCTCAACAACTAAGAGAAGATTTACAATCTATCTAAAAACTCGTTTTTCCCTAAAACAATGCCTATGAGATGTACATGAGATGAAAGTTGTACAGTTAAGAAAACTTACAAGCTACCTGAAATTGTTTGGTTTTTGTTGTGTTATTTTTTTAAAGAGGAAAAAAAATCAGTGCATCCTGGTTGCTCAAAATAAAAAATTCACGTGAAAAGTTTTTTTGAAAAAAAAATGCATATGAAAAGCACAAAAATAAATATAAGATGCAAACTTAAAAATAAAAGTTCTACAACTAAGAAAAAGTTACAATTTACCTTAAAGGTTTTTTTTTCCGAAAATAATACATGTCATTAATTAAAAAATTCAGGTAAAAGTTTTTTTAAACATAAGAGCCCTAAAACTAAGAGACCTTACAATTTATCTAAAATGTTTTTTTAAATTAATGCATATTTGATGCATTATTAAAAATAGAACAATTCAGCGAAAAAGTTTTTAAATGATGCATATGGAATGCATGTTCAAATTAGAAGCTCTAATAGCTAAAGAGGAATTACAATTTTCCTAAAATGTTTTTTTTTTAAACAATGCATGTATGATAATTACAACTTTCCTGAAGAGTTTTTTTTTTTAAATAATGCGCATGAAACACATGTTTAGAACAAAAATTCAGGTAAGAGGTTAGGTGGGACTGATCACCCCATCGTGGTGGAAGTCCTCTGATTAGACAACAACCCCACACATCTACAAAGTATGTACATCCCTCTTAAGGGTCCATACGCCATGAAGATACATTCCTTGATTGGATAACTTCATGTATACTCAAACTATTCATATCCCCTTAAGGATGTAGACATAATGAAGACCTATACCTTAAGTGGGCAGGCTTCATTCAAAAACGCTAGCAGGAGCGCACCCTGTTTTTAAAAACTCATTAAAATTACAAGTAGAGTCTTGTACAACGTCGCCTTAGAGTGGAACTAAGAGACGGTATAAACTTATGTCTTGCTTCGTCAAGACGACGCTGCTACATGTCAAGTGCTAGTGCCAAGTGCCCGCACCGAGTACATTACTATCTATAATGCTACAAGTACCAAGTGTACATATCATGCCATGCCTTAGAAATTTTCAAGAGGGGCGCTAATAACACCCTGCAATGCGCAAGTCGCAACATTGGATGTTTATCCATTATAACAAGGAGATCAATCTTATTATGCAAGTCCAATACATACGAACAACGAAAGTAACTCAAGGTATGAAATATTAATAGCAAGTTATCACGTGTTTATTATTATTGAAAACAGTTCCAAGTGACGAAATACCATGCAAGCAAACGCATAAAACGAAGGTGGGGATAAAAGCCTCACCATAACGTCAACCCGTTGACAAAGGGTTCAACATGCTGAAAGCAAACATCTTCATGAAGTCAACATCAAGGGCAATATCATCATTACCATATCCAAAGATCACGGAGATAGAAGCCGCTTCAACTTCCTTACGCTGTAAATCCGCAACATGGTTAACAGCAAAAGAAGAATAAGGACCTAACTTGTCGAACGGAAAGCCGGGGGCAAGCGTGCGTACTCTGCCAATATAATCTTTGGCAAACTCATCAATCATAGATGAAGACTTCGCCTTGGCGGCAGCAAGGACGGCAGCAGCATGGGCAAGGGTGCTAGGATACTCGACAAGTCCCTTTTCAACTCCCGCTTTATGTGTTTCCTCACGTATAGAAGCAAGCGCGACATCATGGGCGCTACTACTCTCTGCAATTTGCAGCTTGATAACAGCAGTCTCAGCCTCAAGTTGCTCAACATGGGCGCGACGAGCAGCAATGCGTGTATCAAAATCAGCAACTTTGGAGTTCAAGTTTTGCACCTCATCCTCGGACCGTGCAAGCTCGCGAGTAACTTCATTGCTCTTCTTGACAGCAGCCCTCTTCTCGCTCACAAGCTCCAACACAAAGGATGACATTTTCATCATCCTTGAAATAGCCTAAGTACAACAACCCAAACAACAAGACGATCAATGCAAGACATATGCTTACAACATGCGAACATAGAAGTTAAAGTAATGCTTACCGGTGCAAATTCAGCCAAGCTACTCTCAACATATGCTTGTGCTTCCTCGTCAGTGGATGGTTTAACGTCATGGTCGCCAAGAGGAACGCATCTTTGAAGCACTTGCACCATGACTGCCAGTGTGCTGAGCTTGGAATCCTTCAGAAAGTGAAGACCGTCAGAGGAGAAAGGTGACCAATCTTCTCCAGACACATCTATCCCGTCGGATAGGATCAAGTCATCGCGCTTAATGCCTGCAAGTGCTGCAATCAAGTCAACATAAAAAAAAGAAGATGTTAGCGAAAAATACTAAGTAAAAGAAACATGTCGAAGTAAACAACATGTACCTCGACGAGAGGTACGCTCCTCCTCGGGCCTGTCCCTCGACCGGGGGGCAGAAGGCGCCACTGTGCGACTCTCGACTCTCTTCCCTTTATCACAAGAAGGAGTTGGAACAGTCGCACTCGGTTTGGAGCGCTTGGGATCACTCGAGGGACGCGCCCCTGTGGCGGACCTCTTGGGAAGAGCGCTAGTGACGGGTGCAGCAACAACGCGTTCAGTCACAAGTACAAAGTGACCTGAAAATGAAAGCAACATGAAGACAACAAAACTTGGAAAATTAACAAGTCCAAAGAGGATGCAAGAAGGCGTCTTACTTGTAATTCCCTTATCGCGACCATGTCCGGAAGCTCCAGGAATAGCGGGAGCAGTAGTACGAGCATGCCGTCCGACAGGCGGGTTACCGCGAACATCAGCTGTCTGCAAGGACGAGCTTTTTCCATCAGTTCGACCTACATTGCAACATGATACAGGTTATAAAGATTATCAACATACCAAATCGTCAGAAGAAAGTATGAAAATTCTGGCGTCAATCAACTCTTGCTCTGAAGCGCGTAGTAGACAACGGTGCCTTCTTGCTGACAGCGACAAATAACCTTCACAGTCTCCTTGTTATCCGAAGAAAGCTCAGAGAAGATAGGAGCAGGATCAGCTCTCTCAACTTTCTCAACTTCCCAATTTGTGCCGACATCGCACACGAAGAAATAATGATGTCGCCAATGAGGACCCGAGCGGTCAGCCGGAGCAGCTAATCGCTGTCTATAATCCCACTCGGCGTCCCCAAGCCCAAGTTGCTTGAAACCCTTGTCTTGCAAGTTAGGCCAACGCATCTTTATACCGCATAGTCCCGTCATGTCCGGACACAACATCTGATAGAAACAGCGGAAAAGGGTAGTGGAATAGTGCCAAGACTGCCTATGAAATAGCACCCGGAAGCAACTCCACACTCGAAAGCCAGCGGGAGAAAGATACAAGGGCGAGATTCGATAGTAACGACAAAGGTCTATCAAATCGGGACAATAAGGAAAGCGCAAGACTTCCCTAATCTGTGAAGTGTAAACTGCAGTCAAGTCATCAGGAGGTACGATGACCTGCCCCTGTTTGACGCCGGGTAACACTTCGTAAGGCAATATACCTTCCAGCACCGGATCAAGTCCGCAACAAGATGCATATAAGTCGAACATAGCTTCATCAATCTGGTTGAAGAAGTAACACACACCTGTTTCCTTAACCTTTATGACTTTGGGGAAAACATGAGGTTTTACGACGACTTCGGCCTCCACACCCGGTATAGTACTTAACGGCTCAACAACGTCGACATCCGGCTCGACTATGTCGACATCCAACTCATCATCGGTATCCGAACATAGTGTCACTCTCGGAATGGGGATAGAAGACTTACTCATATCAACAGCTGTGAAAAGGCTAAGTACACGAAGATAACAGCGAGATGTGGTATCCTGAAAAATACAACCGACAATCCAATCAGTGTACAAGCACGCATCAAACATTTATGCAAACATCTATGCAATGAACGCTCTATGTGATAACTATGTACGCAATGACTTAATAGTCTTCGTGCAACAAGTAACAACCATCATGCAAGGGGGGGCAAACTTCTCAACACATTGACTTACATGTCGACATCAAGCTCATACTCGCAGCATACATGATTACAAGGGAGAAATATTTTCTAAGTGTTTTGCTCAGGATGATAGTCAACATATTGCAAGTTGTCAGCATGCTACTATGGGCCAGCATATTACTAAGTATTGACGTCCTACTAAGTGTCAACATGCTACTACGTATCGACATACAACAAGTTGTCAGCATACTATCAAATATCTACGTACGACAAGGTGTCGACATGCAGCAAAATACGGCTGAAATATTTTCTAAGTATTTCGCTTACGACATGGGACTATATGCGACAAGAAATCAACCGTCAGAAAATATTGTCTAAGTATTTCCTTGATGTAAACAATCAACAAGCGGCATGGAATCAACTATCTAGGAGCATTCTCCAAGTATACTAGCATGACGACGGATAACGTACATCAAGTGGCAAACATCAACTACTATGAAATATTTTCTAAGTGTTTCTATGCCGGCGGTCGACAAGAATCATATGACTACATCAATGGTAACAAGCACTAGATATTATTGAAATATTTTCTAAGTGTTTTAGCATGTTTGTAGACAGTGATCAATGATCAATACATGATGCTCAACGCACATTGCCTAAGACATCACTACCAACCTACAACCATTGACGACCATGTACGAACAACTACCGATCGTCAACATTGAGCATACTAAAACAATGGCTAAGGCATGGAGCAACATGTCGGCAATGAATACTATGCATAAGGAAAGTATAACGATTCATTTGCACTTTTGGCCGATTTGGGGCTAAGTATTCTAATGCATTTCATCAAACACCTTGTATGCATGTTAAGGTGACTAAGCAGATAGTGATTTCAAGATTGAATCAAGGCCAAACGAAGTCACAAAATGTCCAGCCATGTACGGAATTGGACTCACCAACACGAAGCAACTCCGAATTGCTATTTGCCGTCACTAGGAAATCCACGCGCCGCCCTGAAAATCCACGCGCTACCCCTCTCTTCTCACGCTCCGCCGTGGGTTACTCTTTGCTTGGATAGACCTTGATCGATGTCGATTATGGTATGATTACTCCAAATTTACACCTCCATAAGCTTCTTCTTCAACAAGAAATGAGAGCTTCTTGGAAAACTATCAAGGGAGGATGTAAGCTAATGACTACTCTCTCTCCTAATTTTCACTAATAGTGTCTACAACATGTGCTAAACTCATATCTATTTCCGCACAAGTCCCTAGCATCATGTATGGGCATGTTTACATCTCTCCTATGCTTGCATTACATACATGCTCCCTAATGATGCATGACGCGCTACGTACAATTATTATTGCATGTTGCGTACACATAGGTTATTATGCATGATATTATTTTTATGTGTGCATAATTTTAACTTATGATTGCTACATGATTATTTTTATAATCTAAGTATAAATTGTATGTTTACATCGTATTGCATGTTTACATCGTATTATATGCTTACATCATATTCTATGTTTACATCATACTTCATGTTGACAAGCATGCTTTCCATTTTTAAATTTCTCTAAGTATTTTGCTTATTGCGCGATTACGTCATCCATGTGCTATGTCGTCATCTCTATGTTAACATCATGTTACCCGTTTACATCACATACCATGATGACACCGCGTTGCATAATTGTTTATTATTCCAAGTATCTCACTTATTGCATGTTATTACGAATAGGTCGTTAATTGCACGTTGTTATACTTATACCGTCTGTTACGCTAACCCCTGAATAAATTATGCACGTTCATCGGAAAAAAAGATGGACGAATTTGTGCTCCGCGCATTTGATTGACAAATAGGCCACCCCTGAGGTCAGTGCCGAACCTAAATTGGACGAATATTCTATCTTAAATAGAGTCAAGCAAGGGTTTTGAACCGCTACTTGACTCGGGGGCAAGTGTTGGATATCTGTCAAACACGCCAGAACCACGAACGGATATTACCGCAGTCACCCCGGGTCAAAACGGTCCGGATGCGCGCCGGACCCGGACCTGGGACTTCCGGATTGTCTGGCAATCCCCGAACCATGTCGCATATCGACATGGTCCGGACTGCCGACCGATACTGCGCGCTTACCCCTAGCACTACACGTTTACCCTTATTTTTACTAAGTATGAGAAGTCAGTGCGCATATAGCCAACCTCGATGTCGGTAAGCATTTTCCTGTAAACCGACATTGAACCGCATAAAACCGGGTACATTTCTCAAGTTTCCTATAAATAGGGACCTAGACCTCCCATTTAACAGGTTCACTCAAAACTCTCCAGAATTGGCTATTTGCGCTCTGACCTCTCTCTACACATTTTCTCTCTCTAAGATCCTGACTTTAGCATCGTAGAGGGCTCAACCAGCGCCACCCCCCCTCTCCATGCTGGTTATCGCCCCTTCTGCAGGACCTGGCGTATAGAAGATCGGGGTAGGAGCCAAAGTCAGTTCGAGGTTCGAGATCCGTGAAGATCAACCTGAGGTACCCCAAGTGGAATCGACCTCAACAATACTGCCGACTACGTTTTGTGCTATGAGGGCAATCAGCTCGAATTGATCGGTTATAGTGACGCCGACCACGGTGGCGATCCTGATGATCGTAAGTCCACCACATGAGGAGTTTTCCTCCTTGCTAATGCTGCCATATCATGGGTAAGCAAGAAGCAATCTTGTGTCGCGCTTTCCACTATGGAATCAGAATTCGTTGCCCTCTCAAAAAATGCATAAGAAGTGGTCTGGCTGAAACGACATTAATTGGCACCGACAAAAAGAGTAAACCTGTGAAGGTGCACTCCGACAGTCAGGCGGCCATTGCGGCAATTAAGAATCCAAAGTACCATAGTAGGACTAAACACATTGATGTGAAATACAATTATGCTAGGTCGGTTCTGGAAGACAACATAATCGCTTTAGAATACTTGCCTACAGACAATATGGTCGCATACCCTTTAACTAAGCCGTTACGTAGGGAGATTTTTAAAAAGCACGTAAAAATGCTTGGATTACGTAGGGCTTAAACTGTGTGGTTTGTAAAAGTGATAACATTTTGACATTTGAAATTATGTTTCAATTAAATAAAAGAATTTCAATTTGAGTTTATGATATATCGACGTCATAATGATTAACAACATCGGATTTTACGGTCTATAAACTAAGTCATAGGAAGAAGTAAAATTCTTCCACCAAAATTATGTCGAATGTGAACCTTGCCTAGTCACACAGGCACGATCATCTTGTAAAGAGAGAGGGATCTCTACCATAACAAGATTGGCTAAGACTCAAGGGAGTAAACCTGATTAAGCAAAACGATAGCATTGTCACGCTTAACAACATGACTAAATTTTCGTTTTGTAAATCGCCGAGTTGGACTTTGTCCATCACTATATCACATTCAAGGCCAGATGAGAGATTCCACGATAGCATTATTGACATATCTCATCCCTGGCTTTACCAGGTGTGCTATCGATGCGTGCTTCATATTGCGCGTGCCATATACGACCACGGGGTCATGCTCGGTTGTGCTAGCTAGAATCCTTGTGATTCAAAGGGCATATACTTCTTAACCATGAGCGTGTGATTGATCCGGAGAGGCATCCAAAGTATCCTCACGGACTCAGAACTTATACCTAAGGTCTGGCTCAATGCTCGCTTCCCAGCGTATGAGCGTAGTGCCAAAGAAAACAGCCAAGTGACCACGTCTTGGAAACCGGTTGAGTCAGACTAAGGGTATAAGCGATGGGGATGGTCAAGTTCACATTTAATTCACCAACTCTCGTGTTCACTAGCTGGCCGCCAACCGGATATTAGTTGAAGGTTGTGAACACTTGTACGGATGCCCTGGAGAAGTATTCTCCTTTGTGGAAAACTGGGCAATTGGAGAATTGACAGTTGACCAAGGATACAGTGCGGTACATAGCTTTATTTCAAACAGGTTTGGTTCATGAAAGGGAATCAACGTTCTGCGGGCGCTACAATACTCCTAACAGATGAGTAGCACGATGCCCGTCGTATCCGCCGGTCGCACGGCAAGCCTCGTATGAACTATTCGGAGACTGAGACAAAGATTGAAGACTGAGATGTTGATACCATTGTGTAATCGTATAGATTAACGAGCACCCTCCCATTCCGGCGAGTAGGAGTTGTTAGCATATGGTGACGTGGCGTCGTAATAGGAGCCCGTTAATTAAGGGAATTACCTAAGTTAATTAGGTAAATTTCAATCTGGGCTAATTGCGCCAAATCCAATTAGTAATTGACAAAGGAGGCCCAAAATGGGCCTCCCCCTTTTTACATGGTTCGGCCGAAACCCTAGTACCACATAGGGTGGAGTTGCCTTTTGGCAACGCCACCCAATACTATATATAGGGGTGACTCCTAAGGGTTTAAACACACAATTAAGAACAAGGATCTCCATTGAGAAAACTTGTCACCCTAGTCTAAATTTCGGCACCACCAACATCAAGTCCGAGGTTCCATCTCCGTTGAAGAATCGATCAGAGTTCTTGTTGTGGAGCTACATCGCGTGGGACTTCTTCTAACCAAGAACTTGCACGTGGTTCCGACCGGAGGATCAGAACTCCCTCCACATCGTTCTTGGGCAGGAAAGCTAAAAGGTATGTGTACTAATTCCGTTGCGTAGATTAGATTTCTTGCTAGTACACGTTTAGCATTCCGTAGTATTACGTCCTCGTAATCCAACATATGGGAGTATGGATGGGATTAATTTTCCAAACAACCCCTATAGCAAAAACAATAACAAACGGAACCTCCTAGGAAAACTAATCACAAGTCTGCCCTTTAACCCAAGAGTCTCTCGGGCTTTTTAGCCAAAAAAAAACTTGACAAAGTGTCGGGCTTAAATGCCCGGCTGGCAGCCGGGCATTTGCTTTACCTGACCGATCACATCAGTGATGTGATCAGTCAAGAGAAGGAAGCCCAGCCGGGCTTCGTTCTCCAATTGAGGAGGGCTTCATCGGTCCCTCCTTCATTCAAATCCCGTCGACAGAGATGGGTTTTACTTAAAAAAAATTGTGTCTTTTTTTTTTTTAATAAGTGGGTTTTTTTTTCATTAAACCATGCATGCATGCATGGTTTAATGAAGAAAAAAAAACCCACTTATTAAAAAAAAGACACAATTTTTTTTTTTAAGTAAAACCGCATCTCTGTCGACGGGATTTGAATGAAGGAGGGACCGGTGGATCCCTCCTCAATTGGAGAACGAAGCCCGGCTAGGCTTCCTTCTCTTGACTGATCACATCACTGATGTGATCAGTCAGGTAAAGCAAATGCCCGGCTGCCAGCCGGGCATTTAAGCCTGACACTTTGTCAAATTTTTTATTTAGCTAAAAAGCTCGAGAGGCTCTTGGATGAAAGGACAGCTTTGTGATTAGTTTTCCTAGAAGGATTTATTTGTTATTGGTTTTTGCTATGGGTTTGTTTGGAAAAAAATTCAATAGATGGATACGCAAGGAAGGGTAGATTAGGTATATAAAATTGAGGGTGGATTAGGTATAATTAAAATTAGAGAGACTACCTCAACTTTTAAGATTGAGTATGAATTAATATGTAATATATTTTTATATAGATTAATATAATAATGATAAAACAAACCTTACAATAATTAAAATTTTAAGAATAAATTAAAACTAAAAAACAGAAATCACAAAAATTACAAAAAATTCTATAAATATTTAAATAAACTTCAAATTGATAATATTAAAAATATTTCTAAAAAACGTTGCTAGTATGTAATCTTCGTTATTTGTTACATAATATTTAACGGTGAACTAACATAATTGTACATTTGACAATATTTCAAAACATAGTTGTACTTCGGCCAAAAAAAACATAGCTGTACATTTGAAAAAAAAACAAGATGGTGCATCGCAACATGGTAAAAATGTAACAGTGCATTTGGCACGTTAACCCACCCTATAAAGAATATAAAATGGAATCAAAATTTTCATATTTATTTTAAATAGAAAAAAAGGCCATTTTGATTTAGGCCACAATTTTTTTGGGACGGGCATGAATGTTTGCCTGAGGCGGTGGAGGTGGTGGCCTTGTGTCCAATCTGTTGATGGTAGAATGAACTTGATCATCACCATCACCATGCTGCTGACCACTAAAACCAGATGCCAATAATTTAGGTGGGACCAAACTGCTGTCCTGCTGCAATTGCCTCCTCGTCAAGCTACGTCCGGACACATTTAATTCATCAAACAGTATTCCATTCATCAACATGACCCACACTAGCAAATTCAAACAATTAGTTGCACTCATAGCATCTACCCTATGATATATATATATATATATGAGGGAGGAATGGATCTATTTATTTATTTGTACAGAATCTATCCACTTATATATAATTGGTTGCTTGCTACACACGTGTGATAAATATAGTAACCCATTTAGTTGTTAATTAAATGATGGATTATGAGGAAATCTAGCTAATCTCGGACACCCATTTATAGAAAAAGGTACATTTGTCGAATGCACATTTATCTTGAGAGCAGTATCTTCGGATGTGACGGAACCTCATATATGGGTATCACAATTTGGCAAAAGTAAAAATGGCTTTCAAAATGTTGTTCATAATAGACATTTTGTCAAATCGAAAGCCATTTTAGCTTTTGACAGTCAAAAAGTGTTCCATAGTAAAAGGCCTAAGACTATCTATATAATAAACTCCATATCAATTACCTAAAGATGTACTATCCATCGACAAGCAAGACATCTAAAAAATAAACCTAACTATGAGGAAATATGATTTATACCCTTCTTAGGAATTTAGTACTTTAAGTAACTGCAGATATCTGCCTATAGTCTATACTTATTGTTATATTTCTGATGATATAAAAGTTTTTAGCTCGGGCCGTTTGACCAACTTAGAATAAAATATCCACTCCGACATAACTTAAATTGAGTTTTCATATATTAAAATTAAAAATAATATTAACACGTGACATGTCAGTATAATAAACTCACTTCTCTTTGGTTTGGAAAGCTTAAGTTGCTCACAGCATATATGCAATTAATAGACCAACTCTAAATGAAGTTTCCTTAGTAGAATTACATTTTGCTCTTTCACTTTTGAGCATGTCTTCACTAATCAAAATTATTTATAATAAATATCTCGTCAACGACCTGAATAGGTTTCATGCAATGTTATCAGAACCGGATCGGAGGTCGAACCGGTAAGGTCACCGGTTTCCGGTTCGACCTGGTTCGAACCCGGTCTGACCGGTTATAGTGCAAAAAAGACAGATTTTTTTACTAAACAGCAGCAGCACAGGAAAGGCACACAAACAACTCCTCGGAAAAGTGCTTTCACAGC
The DNA here is from genome assembly GCA_036873135.1 of Clarkia xantiana subsp. parviflora. Taxonomy (NCBI): domain Eukaryota; kingdom Viridiplantae; phylum Streptophyta; class Magnoliopsida; order Myrtales; family Onagraceae; genus Clarkia; species Clarkia xantiana. Next base: position 20,839,909 of record JAPTYO010000001.1, read on the forward strand.
GGCTTTGCCTCGAAAATGGGGTTTTTCCGACACAGTCCAAAGAATTGACAACTTTCTTCGAAGCGCCGTCGAATGTGGTGAACCGACAGGAAATGAGCTCGAAATCGGAGTCATCGAGGAGCGATTGAAGTTGGAGACGACTGATTTCTTGGGAGCGGGTGGGACATGGGGCACAATTTTGCAGATTCCATACGAGGAGGTCTCCTTCTCGATCTTGAAAATGAAGGCGATTGGATCTTGGAACTCGGCCACCGTGGGGTGGTACTCCGGGGCTAAAGGTAGGTTCCTTAGCCATGAGAAGACCTCCTGTGCTGCTGGCTCAGATGATAGAGTCCTCGAAGCTGCCATGAGGAAGTGCGGTTTTGTTGAGGTTTGTCGATTGGGGGGTTTTCGTTTTTGGGTTTCTTACACACTACCCATGGCCGAGAGAGAGAAATAGGAACGAAGAAGCTGTTTCAAATTCTCAACAAGCTCTTCTTCTCCATTTTTTTCTTCACCTGTGAGGATTTTGCTCTGTTTTGATTTGGAAGTGTTTATGTTTGGCTGCGGCTCAGTTCAGCTTCAGGTAAACCCTAAACACTGTTTTTTTTTTCTTTTACCCCTCATAAAGTCTGAACCGGCGAACCGGTGAACCGTCCGGTTCTCTCAAAACCGGACGGTTCGCCAAAAAACCGGCTTACGAACCGAGTTCGCTTACATCCTCTGAAATTTCTTGAACCGGACCGTAGGAGGCACCGGTTCCGGTTCGAACCCGGTCGGACCGCCGGTCTGGTCCGGTTCTGATAACACTGGTTTCATGATCTTTGTGGATTGGTTTCTTATGAATGTTGTAGGAGCATCAACTTTACCAATTGAGTGCCTCTTTGAACCAATTGTTTAACATATGCACCTTCCAATCATGGATAATCTGCATCTTCTCCCCTGTCTAACAGAACAATGAAATTTGAAAACACTATTAATTCAAGAGAAGTTGCATCATTTCTAATTATGGTAATAATTTTTTCTGAAACACGATTAATAAGCCGATAGTATGAGATATTTTTGGCCAAGATATTATGAGATTAGCAGTAAAAAAAACACATTTACTTAATTGTAGAATTTCTTCTTTCAAAGGTAAAGCTCATGCAAAGTGGATGGAGCTCTTTTGAATCGTTTCTTCTTCACCTTTGATAGAAAAATAATTATTAGGACGAAAGTACATATTGAACTAAAATTGTAGTCTAGTGAATTACATAGGAGGATGGATCACAAAATTAAAGAACTCATATAAATCAAAATTTAGCATGAAAATATTACCTAAACAACCATAACACTTCAGAAATGTGTTTGGAAAATTAAACAAACACCTTGTGTGAATTGTGCATTTTAATCACGAGAGAAACAGAGTGGTGAACAAGAATTGCAGTGCAAAGACGAAGTTTAAGAACTAATTAAACTTAAATTGATCATGAACGAATTACTAAAGCACTGGTTAACTAAATAGCAAGCAATTACATAAGAAATCTGATCTCAATTCGAACTCCAAATGCAGTGAGCAAGAGAGCCGAAACTTGGAGGAATTAATCATTAGTTACATTTTATGTCTTGCAAACCCGAATTGTTCTGTCAACCGATGCAATTATTTTAAAGTCATCTTCTGAGTGATAGCTTACACATGTTACCTATCGTACATAAAACAGGTGACGTAAGTAGAGACACCACCAATTTAATTTTTTTTAACCAAAACACCAAATCATCTGCACCAAACTTTAAATGATTGATGGATCAAGCTCTTCTGGGTTCCGATCTTGGCGGCCCTGCGTCAAGTCGTGATCCTTCCGTTACTCGTGTTCCGCTCTTCTCCTTGCTTACCTGCACAAGGGATAAGCCGGGGTGGGGGGTGGGGGGTAGGGGGGGAGGGGTCCGGCGAACCTTCTCCAATGCTAAAATGAGAGTTCGGTTTGTAGAGAGGTAAAGCTAGAGAGAACTCAGAGCACCGATATCACGTAAAGAGCATAGTTGTAAATGAAGGGTATAGGGTTCTATTTATAGAGTTTGAGATTTGGCACCGGAGGAGCCCCCATTTACGGGTGGGACCCATATAAAAAGTATGATAGGTATGGTGTGCGCGTAACCCGGGTGTCGAGCACCCGGGCATCGGGGGCCGGACACGGGACGCGTCAGCCCCGTTAACACCGGACTAATCTAGTGTGTTGCTTAAAGAAACACAACACCGGACTACTAGTTCGGAGTGTTGCTTTGAGCAACACAACACCGGACTAGTCCGGGCTAGTCCGGTGTTTTCGACATCGTACTAGTCCGAATTTGGGAGGACTAGCGCGGGGTTTAAAGGGTCTTGGCCACTTACCATGTTCGGGGTCGACGGTGCGACCAAGTCGAGCCTCAGTGGAGTCCAATCGGATTTATATCCATCATCTGCCCCTGAGTCAAGCATTGGTTTTACATTTACTTGACTTTATATATTAGAAGGATGCACATCCGATTGTATCTCAACTTTTATTTTTACCTCTTAAAATGATTATGTCGTTGTCGGTGCGTGTTTCCCGACGGTCGTTCTTTGCATGCTAGGAGGGTGTTCGACCTATGCTATTGTTATAATCATAGATATAAAATTTACACAAGTATGGGGTGAGTCATAAATGTGTTAGCATACAATTTCATGAATGTAATCATTGATATGGATCATACATGTTAGGAATGGATCCTATGTAACAATGCAAGTGAATACGAGCATGTCAACAATGGGTACGTGCATATGTACGTAATAGAACACATATGAACGAATGATTGTATGTCATGTGATGTGTATGCATAGATATGAAAAAATCGTCTCTCATTGTGCAAGTGAGCATACACATGTAGTAATCATGGAAAAAATTCTAAGTGCTTATCAATGGCAATGTTTACTCATATGGATGCCACCATACAAAGTGATGAAAAAATTTCTAAGTGTTTTGACAACCCAAGCATTGATGCATATGGATGCAATCATGGTAATGTATGGAACAAAAATACTAAGTGTTTGACAGCACTAGTAGTGATGCATATGGATGCATACATGATAATGAGTGTAAAAAAAACACTAAGTGTTTGACAACACTAGTAGTGATGAATATGGATGTATACATGGTAATGAGTGAAAAAATACTAAGTGTTTGACAACACTAATAGTGATGCATATGGATGCATGCATGTAAATCATGGTGAAAATTACTAAGTGTTTGGCAACACTAGTATTGATGTGTATGAATGCATACTTGTAAATCATGAATATATGCCTAAGCTTGTAACAAAATACGGGTGTTGATGCAAATGAATGCCTATGTGTCAATGCTTACAACGCTCATATTTCGGACATGGGGTGTTGGCCCTCGCGTCGTTGCGCGTCGTGTTGCGCTTATATCGCGTCATTGCGCGTCGTCGTTGGCCCTTGTGCTCGGATGATTAGATTTGTCATCGAGCTTTGGAGGTCCAATCTTTTGCCCTCTCTTTTCCTATCTTTAATCATAGCCGAGGAAAATACTTGCAATATATGGTTATGTCAAAAATAATTTAGTCATTGTATGTAAACGGGAAGGGATACCTTTACTCCGATTTAAACGCTTCTTGTGTTCTTGAGAGGATTTAGAGTAGAAATGAATGATTGTATTCACAGAACTTCAAATCAGTTTGTACAATATGATCTAACTAACTATATATACTAAGTTAGCTACGTACATAGGAAAGGAGTAAAATGCTACTAAGGCACAAGCATTGTGTAGACATACACAAGCATTGTGCAAACACAGCACAACAAGTATTGTGTTAATATTGTGCAATCATAATGTCCTATCCTATATTCCCCCACCTTTCTCATCTCCTCCCTTTTCATGGAACACATCTTTTATCCCATATAATTTGAGCAGGGCAATTTGCTGCCTCTTCACCAAAGCCTTGGTGAGCAAGTCAGCTACTTGATCCCTCGAAGCAACATGGATAGCAACACTGGCTCCTGACTCATTGTGATGCTTAGTGAAATGGCAATCAAGCTCAATGTGTTTTGTTCTCTCAAGAAACATGGGGTTTTTGTCCATCTTTATAGCTGACTCACTATCAGTGAAAATAGGAATTGGTAATGAAACTTGAACTCCCAACTCCTTCAACAGCCTGCCAATCCACAAAGCTTCCTGAATAGCTACTCTCAAGCACCTATACTCTGCCTCAGCACTTGACAAAGAAATGGTGTCTTGTTTCTTCACCTTCCACCATAGCATTCCCAAGCCTAACACAATAGGCACTCACAGACTTCCTACTAAAAGGACAAGCTGCCCAATCAGAATCACAAAAGAGTCTGAGATCAAGCTTGTTGGTGGAATGATACATAAGACCTTGTCCAGGGCAACCCTTGATGTATCTAATCACCCTTAAGGCAGCATCAAAATGGGACTTCTTAGGCTTATCAACAAATTGACTCAACCTTTGCAAAGAGAAAGTGATATCTGGCCTAGTCATAGTCAAGTAGAGAAGCCTACCAATAAGTCTTCTATAAGAAGTAGCATCTTCAAGAGGAAAATCATCCAAATTGGAATTAGTTGCCATATCATACTCACAAGTAATGAACTTGATGTTGAACTCCATAGGAGTCTCAGTAGGACTGGCAACTCCCAATCCAGCTTCTTCAATCAACTCAAGAGCATACTTTCTTTGATTGATGATTAACCCTTCATGTGATCTAGCAATCTCCAAACCCAAAAAATATCTCAAGGTCCCCAAATCTTTGAGTTTGAAATGAGACTGAATAATGGACTTTAATTGGCTAATTAATCTCTCACTTGAGCCAGTGATAAGCAAATCATCCACATATACACCAGACTGGATGGTGTTTCTCTCGTTTTCTTTTTGGGGGTTGTTCTAACTGCCCATAGCACATTGTTGAGTTCTTCGACCCATTTTCCTCCCAACGCATGAACTCTTTTCTTGAGTCCGTCCAAAACGATTTTGTTTGCTGACTCTACCTGTCATTTGTTTGCGCATGCTTGACTGACGCGAAGCGATGTTCAATGTATAATTGTTTTCAATAGTAGGCCATATTTTTGCTTTTGAATTGCGGTCCGTTGTCACTTATCAGAATTTTCGGTACGCCGTACCTTGCGACAATGCGTGTTTTTGTGAATAAGAGCACTTGGACATCGGTTGTTGTTTGTAGCGCTTTTGCTTCTATCCACTTGGAGAAGTGATCTATTGCTACCAGTATGTATCTTCTCTGACCTTTGCCCCTTGGTAGGGGGCCAATTATGTCGATACCCCATTGTGCGAATGGTCATGCGCTTGTTATAGACACCAGGTCTGTTGCTGGTGCCGTTATGTTTCGTAAGTACTGTTGGCAGGACTGGCATGTCTGCACCCTCTCCGTTGCCTCTTTGTTCATTGTTGGACAATAGAAACCCAAGGTCAAGGATTTTCGTATCAAATACCTTGCTCCTTCATGACTTGCTGCGATTCCTTCGTGGAGTTCCCTAAGGACTCTTTCGGTTTCAGGATGGGCGATACACTTCTAATATGGAGTGGATTAACCTTTCTTGTATAGGTTGCCATCTACTATCGTGTAATTTAACGCCAGACTTTGGATTGGAGGACTCCCTCTGATATATAGTGGTGAATTGGGGTCATCCATGTGGCCTCCGGATTGATGGTTAGAACCTCCATTTTTTCAGTGACAGAGAAGAGCTTTTGCGCTAGGAAGTGGACTTATTTTCCTGTTTGAGTACCATGAGCGAATTTTCTTAACTCATCCGCCTCTTTATTTTTCTCCCGTGCAATTGCGCTGATTTCGAAGGTGTCGAAAGCCCTGAGTAAGTCCTTAACTTGTTACAAATACCTTTGCAATGTTTCTGACTTTGCCTCGTAGTCACCCCTTACCTGGTTCACTAGCAGCTGGGAGTCGCATTTAGCCCTAAGATGTTTGACACCCACTCCCTTGGCTATTTTCAAGCCTGTTATCAGAGCTTCTTATTATGGCTCGTTGTTTGTTGCCCTGAATGATAAAGCTAGGGCATAGCGCAAGGGTGTGACCTTGTCGGGAGGGATTAGTAGTAACCCTGCTCCTGATCCTCCTGATTTTGACGACCCATCAGTATACATCTCCCATATATCATTAGTGTCAATTTCCTTTGGTGTGTCTTCTTTAGTGCCCCTGTTTGTTCATTTGGTTTGTCGGTAGTTATACCCGTGAATTCTGCAATGAAGTCTGCGAGTGCCTCACCTTTGATCGTTGTTCTTGGCTCAAAGTGTATGTGCAATTCACTGAGTTCTACTGACCATTTTATCATCCTTCATGCTTTGTCTGGTCTTTGCAAGAAGTGCTTCAGAGGTTGATTTGTAAGCACCGTTATTTCGTGTGCATGGAAATACGATCTAAGCTTCCGCGCTGTAATTCATTTCATACTTTGCCAACGCCTTGCAGATGAAGTATACTGGTAGCTGGGCGTTTCCCTCATTCTTTATAAGTACTGAACTTACCGCCGCTTGACTTACTGATATGTATAAGTAGTGTGGCTTTCCCGGATTAGGTTTCGCCAGTGATGGGATCGTTCGCAAGTGTTTCTTCAATTATTGGAATGCTTCCTCGCACTTTGGCGACCATTCGAATTTTGTATTGGCTCTTAAAACTTTGAAAAATGATAAGGCTTTTTCTCATATCTTGGAGAGAAACCTGTTTAGTGCTGCTAGGCGGCCGTTCAGTTGCTGCACCTACTTGTGTTTTTTCAGAGATGTCATCTCTTCTATTGCTCGTAAATTTTTCGGGATTTGCCTCGATTCCCTTTTATCTCACCATGAAGCCCTGGAACTTCCCCAATTGCACCACGAATGCGCATTTGCGGGGTTTAAGCGGACCTGATGTTGACGCGTTATTTGGAACGTCTTTCGCAAGTCCTCTACATGACTTGCCTTTTCTTGTGACTTTACTATCATATCATCAATGTAGGCCTCAATTTTCTTACCTATCATGTCTCCAAAGAGCTTATTCACCATCCGTTGGTATGTTGCGCCTGCATTTATGAGTCCGAATGGCATGACCTTGTAATGGTAAATGTCACTGTCCGCGTAGAATGTTGTATGTGCGGCGTCACTTGGGTGCATCTTTATTTGATTGTATCCCGAGTATGCATCCATGAAGTTCATTAACTCATGGCCTGATGTTGCGTCCACCAATTGATCTATCCTTGGGAGGGGATCAGAGTCTTTTGGGCAGGCGTTGTTAAGGTCCCTGAAGTCTATGCACATTCTCCAATTGCCATTTGATTTTTTTAACCAATTCCGGGTTTGCGACCCATGTTTGGTATCTTCTCTCCTTTATGAAGACTGCCTCCAGTAACTTGCCTACTTCCTCCAGGATTGCTATTTTTTTTTTTTGCCCCCCATCGGTCTTATTTTCTGCGTTATTGGTCGTTTTGTCGGGTTGATTTTTAGCCTATGTGAAATGATGTCATCGCTTATTCCTGGCATGTCGTTGGGTGACTGTAAACACCTAATTTTGGTCCGCGCGTAGCACGTTCAAAATGTCGTATGTGACGCGTCAAAAAAGGAAGTATTTAAATATGGAAGGTCGCGAAGTTTCTTAAGATAGGACTGACTTAAAATAGGATAGTGTATATGCATTATTTATTGTAAAATATTTAGAAAATATATTATGTGTATTTATGGTGAAATACATAAATATATATGTATATTTTCGGAATATTAAATGCATATTTTTTTCAGATTTTATTTTCCTAACTAAGGGGTCCTAGTTTAGCTATAAATAGGGTCTTTTACATGTAAAAAAAACACCACAACAATAATAATACATCAGTTTTCGGAACCCGTGCAAATTTGTCCTGTAGTGAAAAAGTTTTTTTTTTTTTAATCTGCTTTCCGTTGGTGCCCAGCCCTCCGGTCACCGGTGGCCGGCCAGCCTCGCCACGACCCGGCCACTCCATCTATTCCGGCCTCGACCTCGCCACCGTGACCTACCAAGCTCCACGCCCTGGCTGGACCGGAGCTTCGCCCTCGACGCCGTTCCGACCACCGCCCTGCCTGGCCTGCTGCTGCTACAGACCGCACCGCTGGCCGACGACCCCCCTTCTCTCTCTCTCTCTCTCTCTCTCTCTCTCTCTCTCTCTCTCTCTCTCTCTCTCTCTCTCTCTCTCTCTCTCTCTCATTCCTTCTTCTCCGGCGACCCACAGCACTCCGCCCCGACCGCCGGCAACCCACGGATCTCCGACCACCGGCGACCCACAACACTCCGCCCCGCCCGTCCGGCTCCGGTGGCTGGACCACCAACCACTCCGCCGGCGAGTCCAGTCCTCCCGTCGCTGGCCTCCCTCCCTCCTGAAGGTGAGTTTCCCCGCTGCAGGTTTGTTTTTTATTTTATTTATTTTATTTTTTTTAATTATTATTATTATTATTATTATTATTATGTTATTATTATTATTATTATGTTATTATTATTATTGTATTATATTTAATTAGATGTTTAAATGTAATTAGATAAATTTGATTAGGTAGAGTGTTTAATTATTCAAGTTGAATGTATGATTGAATATGTATTAAGTTGCGTATGTATTTAAACATGTTAGATAATTTTGGACTTTAGATTTTGTCTTAATTAGGACCTGTAGATTATAATTAATTTTTAGATTTGGGATTATATTCGATAATATCTTTTGCATATGATGAAATTTGATTAATTTTGACATTGTTAGATTGATTTAGTGTAATGTATGTATAAGCAATAAAATTGGCAAATTTGTGAATTGAGTACCGAAAGGGCGTAATTAATTCTATGAGTTTTAATTCGTAACAGAACACCCGAACTCATATTTTTTATCGTAGACTGATTTAATACCTTTAATTTGTTATTCGCTTAGGTAATTTAGGATTCTAGTTAGCCTAATAATTAACTAGTGGCGTCTCTTTTCAAAATCCACGTTTTCAAAACGTAATATCGCCTTAGGTCGGATTTTAGGTCCGACAATTTGGCAACTCCGCTGGGGACGTTTAGAGGGTTCGGGCTCATTGTATTCGCTTATTGCCATGTTTTTGAGTTTTCATATTTTATTATCTTCACCATTCTAACTTTGTTTTTTTTGTGTGACAGGTACATATTTTTAGAGTATTTAATTGACATTTTCTTTTTGTGGTATTATTTGAATTTGCACACCCACTTTAGTGTAATATCCAAAATGCCTAAATCCCAGGGCAACTAGGAACCCCGGAGAGTTAGTAAGGGTACGACCGCGCGGCCGAGCCGCCGGAACGACTCAGAACAACTCCACTCGCTTGTGAAGGTCTTATGATCCCTATAATGGGGTGAGGAAACCGCCTTGTCGGGAACCTTTCAGTGGAACCTACCTTGTAGAGCAAAGCCACACATTTTTTTTACCCCCCCTAACATGATCTGTTTTTTGTTGTAAATGTTATCATGTGACTGTTTGTATAGCTTTTATTTCTCATGCATTCATCTCATTGCATTTAAAAAAAAAAAAAAAACCTTTTCAGCTAAGTAGTTAGTCATTTAGAAATTTTATTTCCGAACATGCATTTTGTATGCATTGTTTTTTTTTAAAAAAACCTCTTACCTGAATTTTTTTTCAAACTTGCGTTTCATACGCATTGTTTTTTTCTTAAAAAAACTCTTCAGGTAAGTTGTGATTTTGGTTAGCGCGTCGCGCATGCAAAAAAACGTTTTAGAAAAAAATGTGATTTCTTTTTAGCTATTAGAGCTTCTAATTTCGAACGTGCATTCCACATGCATCATTTCAAAAACTTTTTACCCGAATTGTTTTATTTTAAATAATGCATCAAGTATGCGTTAATTTAAAAAAAAAAAATTTAGATGAATCAAAAGCTCTCTTAGTTTTAGGGCTCTTTGCTTAAAAAACTTTTTACCTGATTTTTTTTAAATCAAAAGACGTGCATCTCATATGCATTATTGTAATTTTTTTTAGGTAAATTGTAATTTTTTTCGAAAAACATTTCAGGTAAATTGTAATTTTTTTTAGTTGTAGAACTATCATTTTTAAGTTTGCATATTGTATTTATTTTTGTGCATCTCATATGCATCCTTTTCAAAAAAAACTTTTCACCTGATTTTTTAATTTTGAGCAACCAAGATGCATTGAATTTTTCCTTAAAAAAAAAAAAAAAAAAAAAAACTTTTCAGATAACTTGTAAATTTTCTTAACTGTAGAAATTTCATTTCAAGTATGCATCTCATAGGCATTGTTTTAGGAAAAACGATTCTTTTTTTTTATAGATTGTAAATCTTCTCTTAGTTGTTGAGCTTCTAATTCCAAACATGCATTGCATTTGCATTTGTTTTTATATAAAAATTTTACCTGGATTTTTCATTTTGTACATACATTCCATATGTGTCATTCAGGTAAACTGGTTGTAAGTTATAAGTTTCTTATCAGTAAAACTTTAACTTTCGAGCATGCATGAGCATTTAAAAAAACTCAAAGTGTCATTCGTTTTTATCCAAGGTGTATTGCACCTTTTCGGCTAGATCGTCTCAACCTTCGCATGAGTTAGCGTTTTAAAAAAGAGATTTGATTCTTTTTTGAGAAAATAGTTTAAATGTGCAGTTGAGTGCGACCATTCGAGTTTAAACAAAGGACAATAAAATCTTTTTGAAAAAACTTTTTTTGAACATATGTCCTGCGTTCGAGCCAGATAGTGCACTCAGCGAATTCCATGATAGTGCAAAACACCTAAGATCATAGATTTTGATTCCTTTTCAGAAAGTAATCAAAAATATGAAATGAATGACATTAGAGCTTTCAAAAAAAATCATGCATGATTTCTCGTATTCTCTAGACTGATTTTTTCATTCACTATTTTCAGGTACCCTTGGATTAAGGTATCATGTACATATAAGTTATGCCGACTAAATGGGGCAACAAAAAAGAACGTGCAGCCATTCAGTTGCACGAAGCACAAACTGCGCACTCGGGATATCCAACACTCAAGTACGATGAATTTTACTTGATTTTTCCTTGAGATTTGAGTGTCCCTACTCTTTTTGCAGATCAGACGACCACTTCGACGAGGTCGCATCCACGTGAAACGTGACTGCTTCAAAGAACTTTCATGCTAAAATTCCACCTACCATGTGTGGAATTCATACGCGTCCCCGAACCAAGCCGTACATCCATTTTACGGTGAGGTCTAAATCAGTCAGTGGTAACCAAGGGGCATCTCCCATTGAGATAGGACATGTCCGAATATGAAAAATATCAAGAGATCATCAAGGGTCCCCAGAAGATTCAATGTGTCGATCTATGATCATTTGAGATGTCAAGCAAAGAAAACATTATTGTTGGTGCCTTCCATCAGAGGTCCAGGCGCATTTACTTTCCGGTAGGTGTTCATATACAAGTTGTGATTTCTAGATGGAGCAGGAAAATCAGGACATGCAACAGATCCATTCACATATGGAGCAAATTTCCATTAAAGATGTCAGACACCCAGGTAAGAAAAGTTGTGATCATTTTTATCCCCGGAATTTGAGTTTTTCTTTAATCATTGTGCAATTTGGGTAATCATCCAAATCAAAGCCCCTGAAGAGCACACATCGTGCGCGACCCTTTGCTCGCCGCAAGCTGTCAAATCTTTCCCAGATACCTCGGGCGATATCTATGCATTTACCATTTGCGGACTACTGTGCCCCAATACGGACTACTCCACGTCATCCTTATGTGATCCTCAACCAAGTCATACATTCGTCATACGGCGAAGTCTAAACCCGATTGGTGCTAGCCATGGGGCATCCCCAGATGAGATTGAGCAATAGCCGGGGCACTTGAGAAGCCGATATTAGAGATCACTGGCTATGTCATTCATTGGACGTGGGGTCCATCCAGGGCGTCGACACGACCAACGTTTAGACTCAATTAACTGAGTCATTCTCTAGAAGGATTTTTCATATTTGCCATTAGGGGCATGTACATAATTGTTGTTGATTATTTTCGTTAAATTTTCTTTTTTCAAAAAAAAAAAAACGCAAAAAAAAAAAGAAGTAAAATAGCAAAATAAAAAAAAAATCTTTTTTTTTTAGGGTCACAGCCGCCCTTTTATTGGCTACCGTTAAAAATAAAGAGAGTGCTCATGCATATTTTGTGAGAGCAGTGAAGAAATAAAAGGGTCACAGTTGTCCCTAAACCAGCTACAGATAAAAAGGGTCACAGTCGTCCCTAAAACGACTACGAAGAAAGGGCCACAGCCACCCTTCAAATGGCTACAGATAAAGAGCGCTCCTGCAACATCAAAAGCGGGAAATAGGTGAAAGGGCCACAGCCACCCTCCAACGGCTACGAATAAAAAAGTGACCCCGCGAACCCTGTGAGGGCATAAAAAGGGCAACAGCCACCCTTAAAATGGCTACACAAAAAGAGTGATCTCGCGAAACCGGTAAGGGCGGGAAAATAAAAGAAAGGGTCACAGTCGTTCCTCAAACGGCTACAGTCAAAAGAGAGATCTCGGAACATCGATGGCGGATATTAAGTGAAAGGGCCACAACCACCCTCAAAATGGTTACATACAAAGAGTGTTTCCCAGATGGTGAGGAATAAAGGGCCACAGTCACCCTTCAAATGGCTACAGTAAAAAAGCTCCCGCAACATTGAAGACGGTGAGAAAAGGGTCACAGCCACCCTCAAACGGCTACAAATACTCCCGCATCAAGGCGAGAATAAAGAACGGGCCACAGTCAACACGAAATTGGCTACTAAAAAAGAGCTTCCGCAACAGCAAATGAGGAAAATAAAGTACGGGTCACAGCCACCGTTTAAACGGCTACCAAATAAAGAGTCCTTCCGCTAGGTTGAAAACCCGAAAGGGCGGCCTAGGCAAAATCAGGAAATGAGAGGCATGTTTGCAAGTTCAGAAATTGCAATCATGGCAAAAGGAGAGAATAAAAAAACCAAGGGGCACGGTCGAAAATCTCTCAATCGGCCGTGGCAAAAGGAGAGAAAAAAGAGAAATTCTCAACAAAAAAAAAGGAAAAAAGAAAAAAAGAAAAGAAAAAAGAGAAAAAAGAAAAAAGATCCCGCTATGTTGTCGCACAATGCACAATTTAGGCAAAAATTAGGGACAAACATTCTTGCGCCTGTGTATTATCTAACGGTACAGCGTTTTCCAAGCCAACATCACGGAAAGCGGGACGGTTACAGTCTGCTCTCGCGAGTCACCATCCAATGATGAGTAGGACTGTTACAGTCTGTTCCTACGAGTCAACTTCAGGTCAAGCGGGACGGTTACAGTCTGCTCTCGCAAGTCACCATTCAAGGACGAGTAGGACTGTTACAGTCTGTTCCTACGAGTCAAATTCACGGCAAACGGGACGGTTACAGTCTGTTCTCGCAAGTCACCACTCAAATGATAAGTAGGACAGTTACAGTCTGTTCCTACAAGTCACAACCAACAATCAAGATCTGAAGTTTTCCAGCTTCCTGAGAGTCAACCCCAACGAACGAAGCTTTAGTATTCAGCCTTCGCAAGTCACGCCACTAGAGGCACTTCTACAACGGACGCCACTAGAGGCTCTTCTCCGACTCGCCACTAGAGGCATCACCAAAGGTTCTCCGGTACGGTCTGACGTAGAGGTCTTTCGCCACCAGAGATATCACCAGAGGTTTTCCGGTACGGTCTGACGTAGAGGTTTTTCCGTTACCACTCGCCACTAGAGGCGTCACCAGAGGTTGTTGGTACTGTCTGACGTAGAGGTCATTACCAATCATCACCAAAGGTTTTACTTTATTGCACGCCACTGGATGCTTTTTCTTGTCGCTCGCCACTAGAGGCATCATCGATCAAGATTTTACTTTTCCGCACGCCACTGGAGGCTTTACTTTCTGCACCGCCAACGAAGGCACCGCCAACAGGGGCACCGCCGACCGAGGCTTTACTTTCTGCAGCGCCAACGGAGGCACCGCCAACAGGGGCACCGCCGACCGAGGCTTTACTTTTTCCGCACGCCACTAGAGGCTTTACTTTCTGCACTACCAATGGAGGCACCGCCAACAGGGGCACCGCCGACGGAGATTCTATTTTCTGCGCTACCAATGGAGGCACCGCCAACAGGGGCACCGCCGACGGAGGTTCTACTTTCTACATCGCCAACAGGGGCACGCTAATAGAGGCACCGCCAAAGGGGCACCGCCGACAGAGGCTCTACTTTTTTTTGCACTGTCCGAAATAAGCCAGGAGTTTCCTTGAAGATTCAAAGACTCGAAAGTAGATATACTTCCCAACCAAAATTGGAGTTTACTCGTCTTTGGACAAATCCCCTCGAACTTGTTCTACGGGAATTCGCCCAAAAAGGGGCAATAAACACCTAATTTTGGTACGCGCGTAACACGTTCAAAATTTCATATGTGACGCGTCAAAAAAAGGAAGTATTTAAATATATAAGATCGCGAAGTTTCTAAAGATAGGACTGACTTAAAATAGGATAGTGTATATGCATTATTTATTGTAAAATATTTAGAAAATATATTATGTGTATTTATGGTGAAATACATATATATATATATATGTATATTTTTGGAATATTAAATGCATATTTTTTTTCAGATTTTATTTTCCTAGTTTAGGGGTCCTAGTTTAGCTAGGGTCTTTTTACATGTAAAAAAACACCACAACAATAATAGTACATCAGTTTTCGGAACCCGTGCAAATTTGTCCTGTAGTGAAAAAGTTTTTTTTTTTTTTTTTATCTGCTTTCCGTTGGTGCCCAGCCCTCCGGTCACCGGTGGCCGGCCAGCCTCGCCACGACCCAGCCACTCCATCTATTCCGGCCTCGCCCTCGCCACCGTGACCTACCACGCTCCACGCCCTGGCTGGACCGGAGCTTCGCCCTCGATGCCGTTCCGACCACCGCCCTGCCTGGCTCTCTCTCTCTCTCTCTCTCTCTCTCTCTCTCTCTCTCTTCTTTCTCTCTCATTCCTTCTTCTCCGGTGACCCAGCACTCCGCCCCGACCGCCGGCAACCCACGGATCTCCGACCACCGGCGACCCACAGCACTCCGCCCCGCCCGTCCGGCTCCGGTGGCCGGACCACCAACCACTCCGCCGGCGAGTCCAGTCCTCCCGTCGCTAGCCTCCCTCCCTCCTGAAGGTGAGTTTCCCCGCTGCAGGTTTGTTTTTTTATTTATTTTTTTATTTATTATTATTATTATTATTATTATTATTATTATTATTATTATTATGTTATTATTATTATTATTGTATTATATTTAATTAGATGTTTAAATGTAATTAGATAAATTTGATTAGGTAGAGTGTTTAATTATTCAAGTTGTATGTATGATTGAATATGTATTAAGTTGCGTATGTATTTAAACATGTTAGATAATTTTGGACTTTAGATTTTGTCTTAATTAGGACCTGTAGATTATAATTAAATTTTAGATTTGGGATTATATTCGATAATATCTTTTGCATATGATGAAATTTGATTAATTTTGACATTGTTAGATTGATTTAGTGTAATGTATGTATAAGCAATAAAATTGGCAAATTTGTGAATTGAGTACCGAAATGGCGTAATTAATTCTATGAGTTTTAATTCGTAACAGAACCCCAGAACTCATATTTCTAATCGTAGACTGATTTAATACCTAGGTGTTTAATTAGTTATTCACTTAGGTAATTTAGGATTCTAGTTAGCCTAATAATTAACTAGTGGCGACTCTTTTCAAAATCCACGTTTTCAAAACGTAATATCGCCTTAGGTCGGAATTTAGGTCCGACAGTGACCATGCCAATAAGTATTTGTATTCCTTTAGCAATTCTACCATGGCCTTGGCCTCTTCTTTTTACAATGAAGTTCCTATCCTTATCATCCTTCCTGGATCGTCAATGCATACGTCTTGTAACTCCTCCATCGGCCATTAACGACCGTATTCCTCTCTTTGGTCGACATCTATGGACATCGGATCCTCATTGATTATCGCAATTTTTGGCTTTAGAGTCATTGCATGGCATTCCTTTTCCATTTTTTGGTCTCCCCATACTTCTCCTACTCCTTTGGAGGTTAGGAACTTCATTTTTTGGTGGACTGTTGACGGCACCATTCCATACCTGTTTATTGTGGTTAGTCCTAGTATGTCGTTGTATGCATCTAGGCGTTCCACTATTACGACTGTTTCTTCCATGCAGAGTTTGTTTTGTCCCATTCCTAGTTTCACTGGTAACGTGATTGCTCCTATAAGATAGCTTATGTCCCCTGCAAATCCTACTAATGGGGAGTGCACTGGCTTCATGTCTCGTTTCTTATTCCCCAATGCTTCAACCACTTGCTTGGTAAGAATGTTCAGCGAGCTGCCCCCATCCACCAATATTCATCTTACATTTGTGCTTCCGATCTTTATCGTAAAAACCAGTGCGCGTCTGTATGGGGGTGTGTTACGTGCTCCAGATCTTCTTTGGAAAACTGAATTATGCCCTCCATCAGTTGTGTTGTATCTACGAATTCTATTACTTCGTCCCCTGCTTGTGAGGCATAGCCATCTCGTGCATTCGATGATTCAACTCAAGCACCAAAACCTCCGTGAATGAAATTCACTACAGGCATTTGGCTTCCTTACCTACAGTTTACGACTTTTTGTTCGAGTCACACAGGACGGCGCCAATGATGGGACAAGCTCGTCGGGGTTCCGTACTAGGCGGCCTTGCGTCAAGTCGTATTCCAATCCTCGACGTGTTACCCTTTCTCGTAGCATCACTTGTCGGTCGTTCTTCTTGCCTTGAATACTTATACGAAGGATTGCGCCAGAGAGGGGGGTGTCTCTGGCGAACCCTCTCTGATGCTTAAGTCAGAGTCAGTTTCTAGAGAGAGAACGTAGAGAGAAGGCATAGCTCATGAATGGAAAAATAAGAGATCAAGTTTGAAATGAAGAATACCTTCTCCTATTTATAGAGTTTGAGAATTGGATATCAGAGGGCCCACAATTTAGGGTGGGACCCATGTAAAAAAGAGTAGTTTCGTAACTAGGAACAACCGAGTGTTAGTCACCCAAGCATCGGGGACCGGTGCGGGACACGTCGGTTCTGTCATCGGACTTGGTCCAGTGTTGTGATACCGGACCCGGTCCGGTGTTGTGATACCGGACCCTGTCCAGTGTTGGTAACACCGGACAAGTCCGGTACCGTTGTACCGGGCTAGTGCGTTAAAGGTCTTACCATATTCGGGGTCGACGGTGCAACCAAGTCGAGCCTTAGTGAGGTTCAGTCGGGTGTATATCCATCGGAATTCAAGATTTAGATCAACGTATTTCATCTTATCTAATTTTTTTTCCGAATTATGTGTTACGCTAATTAGATGGATTGGTTAGAGATATTTGGGACAAGAGGTAAACTATTGTTAATTTTTTAGGAATGCTAGATTTACGTATCTACTTTTTTTTACGTAGCCCCTTTCTTTCATTCTCTGCATGATGTACAGACTGACTACTTTGTTTAGAAACAAGTAACAAATACCAATTTACCATCTTCGTTCTTACCGGTTATTGTTCAGATCGTTTGGCGTTAAAAGTGTGGAATTTCTGAATTATTATGATATTATCCTTTTCCTTGAGTACTATATCTTCTTATCCACTTGTAATGAAATTAATTAGTCTTGTTCACTAAAGCATAATTTCTACATTTATATGAACTTCCGCAATCTGGACATTGGTTGATTTCTTTGTTCGTTTGGCCTCCATTCTTATAATCTAAACTTTTCTCCTTTATATGTTGAAATATATGGAAATCAAGAGGTTTTTTTCTTATGAATCTTCCATGTTTATTGATCCTAAATTCTCGCTGCTTTTAAGTTATGTCCATAAAATTTTTAATGATTGATTCATAAAAACAGAGATTTGAATGGTGATGTTTGTAGTACCCTTGTATCTGACTGGCCTCCAAATGTCATCTCATGTAATTAACACTTCGGAGTCGAAATGAAGGCTTAATTCAGTTTAATATACAAATTACGAAATTAGATGCAAAGTTTTGTGCTACAATGAAAATTTTACCAATTCAGAAAGAGAAGTGATTAACTGAGATAACAACTGTTTTCTCTATGCTAAAGTAGTAAAAACACTACTTCTAGTTTTTTGGGTTAAAGGTACTTTTCATACCACATGTTTGGCCGAATGTGTCTTTTAGTACCGGATGTTTGGTTTTGTATACTTTTGGTACCAAACGTTTGAAAAAATGTGGTTTTTGGTACATCCGTTAGTTGACCGTTAGTTTTTTCCGTCAAATGACATGTGCAAGTCACGTGACCGACCCTAAACTTTTGATTTTATTGAATTTAGTCCCTCAAATATATTTCTAACTTTTAATTTGTTTAATTTAGTCCCAAAACTTCAAAATCAACTCCAATTTAACCATTGAACCCAATTGACCTAGCCGGACCTAGCCTAGGGCTAGGTCCGACCATGGTTCAAGGTCGCTGGACCCAACCAACCCTGACCCAGGGTCGGACCTAGCCCTAAGCTAGGTCCGGCTAGGTCAATTGGGACCTCGCCCAATTTGGGTCGAATTTGGGCTATGTCCCAATTGACCTAGCCGGACCTAGCCTAGGACTAGGTCCGACCCTGGGTCAGGGTCGGCTGGGTCCAGCGACCCCAACACAGGTTCGGACCTAGCCCTAGGCTAGGTCCGGCTAGGTCAATTGGGTTCAATGGTTATATTGGAATCGATTTTGAAGTTTTGGGACTAAATTAAACAAATTAAAAGTTAGGAATATATTTGAGGGACTAAATTGAATAAAATTGAAAGTTTAGGGTCGGTCACGTGACTTGCACATGTCAGTTAACGGAAAAAACTAACGGTCAACTAACGGATGTACTAAAAACCACATTTTTTCAAACGTTTGGTACCAAAAGTATACAAAACCAAACATCCGGTACTAAAAGCCACATTCGGCCAAACATGTGGTATGAAAAATACTTTAACCCTAGTTTTTTTATACCTAAGTTCTTGCTTTGTTATTAATTCGGATGACATGAGTGCTGCAATACTCATGAATATCGATTGTCGTAAAAAACCTACATTTGATTCATTTATGTGTGCTTTATAAAAATTTCATGCAAGGAGATAGTTTATGCGATGGAAAGACTAAGAAACCTAATTAACTTTTTGCAAAATAAATATGGAAAATTGAAATGTAAACTTTATATACTATTTTTTAATTAATAAATATTTTTTAGTAAATTTTAAATTAATTATTAATATAGAAAATATCGAGGAAAAAATATCTATTAATATAGTTAATAAATAATTAGCATGAGTTAGTTATAAAATTATATAACCTTTCATAAAATATGATGTTAGTTTGTGGATTTCAACTTAATTTTTATAATATTATTATCATATTTGCATCACGATTATTAAATTAAATGTGTATTTTTTAATAATTATTATAAGTGTATCTTTAAGAAGTAGAGAATTAAAAATCGTTTATAAAAGTAACTTGAGACAATAAATAGTAATATATTAATTAAAAAGTTAATAACAAATAGTTCAATAAATAAGGAGATGAGAGCAGATGAAAGGTATCGTGAGAATTGATAATTATAATAATACTAAAAAGTTATGAGGTAGACAAAATTCACCTTTTCATAAAATATAATATAAAAATTAATATTATTATAACATAATTATAAATTTTATATTAAAAATATATAAATGATTTTCTCTAATTATAATCGTATAATATTTTCATTATTATTTTTATAATATTGTTGTAAAATTGTACATTAAATATAGATATATACTTTAAATTAATAATGTTTCTCTAACTATAATTCAGTTATAATAATATTATTGTAAAATATATGAAATTAAGGATTTTCTCTAATTATAATTATATTTTTTTTCTCTAATTATAATCATATTATGTTATTTTAAAATACGTAAATTAATGATTAGATGAGGGATGATGCGAAGAGTACTGTGAAGTATATTTTTTTGTTAAAAGAGAAAAAATTAAATTGTTTTTTAAAAAATAAATTGAGACAAAGAATGATAATATACTGATAAATAAAATAACTGTTAAATGTACTTTTGGTACCAGATGTTTGACCAATGTAGACTTTTTGTGTCATATGTTTAATTTTGTAGGCTTTTGGTGCCATATATTTGAGAGGTTATAAGTTTTTTGTGCTTCCGTTAATCAACAGTTAGTTTGACCGTTAAATCCTTTTATTTTGTTCAATTTAGTCCTCAAATTTATATTTCTAAAATTCATATTTCTAAAATTTAATATTTAGTCCCTATAGTTTGCTCAAGTCACCGCACAAGGCCGTCGGCCACCACCCACCACCTCCAAAGCCACCGACCACCACGAAAAGGGCCGGCCACCATCACTTGGGGTCGGAAACCACCCAAATTGGTGGTGGCTGGCCCCAATTGGTGTGGCCACCTCAATCGGGGTCGGCCACCACCAATTAGTGGTGGCTACATCCCTAATCGGGGCGGGCTACCACCAATTGGGCCCGCCGGCCCCAACCAATTGGGGTCGCCGGCCTCGATCGGGCCCATAGAGGGCTCCAATTTGGGGCCCCCTAGCTCCGATAAAGCCACATAGGGCTCAGTAGGAGCCCTCTATGGATCTGGTCGTGGCTCTATGGCTCCGACCGGAGCCACAGAGGGCTCCGAGTGAGACCTCTGTTGCTCAATCGGAGCTAGGGGCCCCCGAACGTTAAGACATTAAATGAGAAGATGAGAGAGTATGAGAAACGTACAGTGAGAACTGATAAAAAGATTCGGAAGAAATCTAAAGCTTCTGATGGTACACAAGGCAAGTCCATGTCATCATCAATTACAAAACAAATCCATTAACCAAATAAAATGTTTAATTTTGACAACTAAGCAAGTTAAAATATTATTTGTCCTTTATATATTAACTTTATCCAAAATATATTTGATATAGATATTAAGATAATGTTATGTCCAAACTTATTTTATTGTGTGTATTTTATCTTTGAAAACATCAAATGTTGACGCCGAGGCTATTTCTATTTTGTCACAAATTCAATTTGCAGTTGGATCTAACCTGTTTTATTATAGTTTATCACATCCCAACAATGTACCGTTTAAAATATCGTGTATTATGTCTTTCTGAACTAACCATCATAAAACATATACTACCGTCGTGCTTGCAACGCATGCGCAAACACACGTTATTGTTCATGTCAGTAGCACCTTTTAATATTTTTATTAAGTTTTCTTACTTCTCTTAGATTATATATATATATATATATAATTATACTATACTAAGTCAGATAACGACATGATACGTAATCAATTATTTTTAACATTAAGTTAAAGAATAACACGAACTGAAATTACTACTTTTAACTTCGAATGAAATAAATGTCAATTCTAAATTTTGAAGTAGTATAAAATATCATATTATTAAATATGAAATGATTTTCTTACTAAAATAATAATATATTATTTAATTTTATTATATAAATTTATTTAATGAAAGGAAAATAGTTGTAGAATTATTTTTTAGGATGATATATATTATATTTCTAATTTACGTATATTGAAAATCAATAGTTAAATCAACTAATTAATACATATAACTGATTTACTAATTATATTTATATGATTAATGTGCATAAACGTGAATCTGATGACAAAGATGAATCCTGATATGTCAATCTTGTGAAATGTCAAGAATCACAGCGCAAGAATATTGAGCATTATTAGGAGTGCTGCTGCTAACTTTGGTATTTTACATGGGCCAGCACAATCCTTAAATCTGGAAAAAAAAAACTTGGAAAATTATGAGAGTATGCATTATATTACATAATATTTTTTCTGAGGATGAAAGAGATATGTATGCTGAATGTTTGAACATGTTCCTTCGAGTGCATTCTTCTCTTCGAGTCCTCACTCTCCTTTCCTCTCGAGTACCTACAAGGGGCGCCGGGGGGTTCCCGGTAAGCCCACTCTGATACTTAAGTGAGTATGGGCTTAGATATAGAAAGTAAGCTTAGAGAGAGATAGTTTTGTTGGATTACATGGCTAAATACAACGGAAACAAAAGCAAGATACGTGCTTGGTAAATAATACGCACCGGAAGACGGTGCACATACCTACTTTGCATTCCTTATACCTGGGATCGCTTGAGGGGTATTCTTGATCCATTGGACGGTTCCCGTAGAACCTCTTGTTAGAGAAGCCCTATGCAGATTATGCTCCACAACAAGACCTCAGTTGATTCTACGCAGGGATGGATCAATGGAGTAAATTGCTTGACACAATTTGGCACCTCCTTGGCTCTTGGTGGGTTCGGCCGAAACTATGTAGGAATAGGGAGGAGGGTTTTCTTTTTGTCTCACCACAAAGGAAGAAAAGAGATTAATTGGTTAACCCTAAATTAATCCTAACACTCCCTATTTATAAGAGGAGCAAAGTAGACAAAAGTCCACTTTGCCCTCTAGTGAATTTCGGTCGGCCAAGCTAGAGAAGGGAGGCCCAATTTTGGGACTCTCATGTGTTGGATTATTGTGACTAATCCTACAGAAACGAAACCCTAGTTACGTGCATGGTAACTAATTACGCAGCAGAAGAAAGTGCACATACCTTTAACAATTTCTGTAGCCCAAGATCTTCGAGTGGAGTTCTCTTTCCATCGAACGGTACCCCGTAGAGGTTCCTGTTAGAGAAGCCCTACGCGGTTTGATCTTCACAGCAAAGCCTCCTTCGATTCTCCCTGGATGGATCTTACTTGGAGTAAATTGCTCGTCGCAATTTAGGCACCTCCTATGTGTAGGTTCGGCCGAAACATTAAGGGACCTAGGGGGAGGGTTTTAATCTCAACACTTGGAAAGAGAGAATGAGCACTTAATAAGTCACCGCTAGTCCTCTATATATAGGAGTGTAGGTGGGAAAATCCCACCTCCTTACTCCTTATGTTCGGCGCAGACCTAGTGTGTGTGGGAGGCCTAATTTTGGGCCTCCCATGTCACATGGGATTTAGGCCTAGCCCAAATACCTTAATGTGACCCATACATAATTACTTATGTTAATGGTCCCTAATTAATGGGCTACCATTTACAGCGGCCCATAACCCCAAATGCTAACAACTCCCACTCGCCGGAATGGGAGGGTGCCTATTTATAGGTTAGAATTTACTGTTCATGCTATTGACTTTATTAATGAAGTGTGTATGTTTTAATGCTTTTAGCCAATCCCTTGTCGTTAAAGGCTAATAGTGGGAGACTTCGTTTAACGGACGTTCTTTTTCATTGCTCGCTCATACTCCATGGTTTTAACTACCATGGAACGTGCATTTGAGTTTTCACCTAATGCTCGTTTAAATTCTCTACGATATGTTTTATAAGTAGAACCTTTTGATGGGTATTCGTGCAAATGAAAATTTAATTCCAGCATTAAATCAAGAACACACTTAATGCTGAATTTTATATTTCGAATCGTTGTATTCCATCTCTCGAGGAATACACGCGCCGCGCGTGTATTTTACCCGGTGTAACACGAGGTAAATCGTTTCGATTTCCAAAATTCAGCTTTAATCGGTTTCATACATGTTCATCATTACAAAATTTAATAATGGAGTACTAACAAATAAAGATAAATTATATAATCGTGCTCTTTCTGACTAGTAGCAATTTCTAATTGGGTTACATCTTCGTTGTTGTTTTATCCGATCGGATCGAATAACTTTGGTTCTATGTCGGTAGACTTAGATTATCGTTCGGATCGTTCCCTTTGGTCGGGACGATGATTGATAAGTAAATTGTATTTCGATTCGAATAACAATTACTTTTATTCAATAACTCCGAATTTTATTAACCAATAATTCAACAACTCTATCGAACAAGTAAACACTTTACAAATAAACTGTACAGTCGCAAGAATTAAAGAATCAGAAAGCGATAAATAGACATAGAGGCCTTTTCCATCTCGATCACAGCACCTGAGAATAATTCACAAGTGAATTTTGTCAGACGTTGTGTTTCAAGTAAAGTGTTTTACGACTTTATATGGCAAACGAGGCCTACCTTAAATGCGCTTTAATCACAGTGTTTGTCCCACCGGATTTCGTTTAGACCTTTTATTGGTGGTTTTACCCATCAACTTACGGAGATGATTGTAACGATCTTCCGTTTCGGATTCGTCAAAGGTGCTTTCTCCTTGATGGTGCTTATGGAATAGCTCTATCGAAGTCTGAATGGTGTTATTCAGACATGAGAGCCCATTGTTGTCTGAGAACCATGAAAGGGGAAACATTCTCATGAATTTTTGACTTCTCCTCCATATGTCTATTTGATTGTCTTGATCTTCAGGGCTTAGTTCGCCTCCGTCTCTGCAGAGAATGCCATAATACTTAAGCATTAGGCTTCTTCCTTGTGCAGCCAGACCTCCGCCGTAGCGAAGGTGTATGGTGCACCAGAGGTCTAACGCACCAACGCTCGTGTCGCTTTCCTCGTTCTTTAACTAGGGTTGCACGGATTAGATCACGCGCAATTAGATCCCTTTGCGATGCCTAACCGTAGTCGTACATTGGACTATCGAGTTCATCCGTGTTTACCCTCCCTGCAGTTGAATCTATCTGGTCCTCAACATTTGCAGCAAGGAGGATGTTCGTGACGTAAGTCTCTCATACTTCATAATTGCTTCCATCAAGTTCAGTGTAGAAACGCTTTCGATCTGCCATCTAAACTATAACATTGACAATTTTGCATAAGAGGGAAGACAAAACCTTTTCGAAAAATAAATTGCATTCATCGGACATCTATGAGATAGAAGATATCAAATAATGATCCCTCAGACATCTAGCCCAACCGACCAACAGTAAAGCCTGAAGGAAGGGGGGCCGTGAAAGAGTTCACATTACCGTTATCTTCTTTCTAATAGATCAGTCTTTTAAAACAGTTTAATCGCTTTAACCGGAACGGGAGATTTTAAAACACCCGATCTTGGCTTTCCCAAGGCCCTTTTGAAAATGTTTCTAGGAACTACGGTTTGCACATATAATTCTACTACCCCAGTAAATTATCATGGCATATCACATTCAAGAAACCAAACACACCTAATGAATACGCGTCATGCGTCTAATGTTCCGAGGAACTCATACTTAGCATATATAATTCTACTTTCTAAGTAAATTATCACATGCTAATACATCTTGAACATTCATGCATACGCATCATGCGTGATCAAACCATACAAACATGCATATTTGGCGACTGTTTTCCGCTTTAAAAATATTTGGGGCTGATTTGCAATTCATGTTATAAATCAACCATGCGTACTACTAGACATGAATCCTAGGCAAGTGCAACCATCACAGCATGTCTATCCTAGTGCGCAACTCATTAATTGAAAACCAGGGCTCAGCCCACAACATGCAAAATCCAGCTAGCTGAACATAGTTAAGACAACAGTTCTAATCATGCAATAATATCAATTAAATAACAATTGCAATTCAGCCCACTAAATGATTCAGTCCCAATATCATGCATTTTTTAGATCCGTCCGCATAATCGGAACTAGGCATCATGTTTAATTAAAACGCGAATGACCTAAACATGTGATTATGTAGGTAAATTAAAGTTTAAAAACATTTGGATTAAAAAATTTGACCATCCTATTTTAATTAATTAATTCAGCTCGGATTAATTCCGGTTCGGTTCAGACCGGTTCGAACCGGTCTGGTTCGGTACTAGGGTTCGGCCGGACCGGTTCGAACCGGTCTGGTTCGGTAGTAGGGTTCGGCCGGACCGGTTCAAACCGGTCTGGTTCGTTACTAGGGTTAGGCCGGACCGGTTCAATTTAAAATAGGATTCAGTTCGATTCGACACTCAAACCGGGTCGGTTTGACCCATATTAGTTGCCCCGGTCCAACCCGACCCGAATGGGTCAGACCAATTGAGAAAACCCGGCGTTTGACCCGCTCCGGTCTAATCCGCGTAACCCGAACTGGTTCGGTACAGTTTGACCGGCTCGGTACACGTGGTGTTCCGAGTTGGTTGACCCGTCCCGGACGTGCTAAAATTGGACCGGTCCATAACCCATAGGGTACGGTCCGAATAATTATATATATATATCTTTTAGAGTATATTGTTGTCAATATTATATATTTCAGAATATATATTGCATCAATAATATATATATTTTCTCAATATTTAGGCAAGTAACTCATATATATATATACACATCAATATTATCTATATTCCTAAAAATATGCTAGATATATTAATAGTAAATATACTCACAATTATCTTGTGAATATTGTCCTAATATTGGTAACAAAAATTTCGGCCGGTTTTAATAAAACATTTTTAAAATATTTCGGTCACTATAGGGTTACTTGGGGACTAAGAAATCAAAAAAATTCACCTTGAACTCCTATAGTAGGTTCGGCCGAAACTAACACCAAATTAGTGTTTGTGGTCAAATTTCAAGATCAAATCTTGTCACGATCAAGAATCCAAAGTTTAAATTTGATAAAAGTCATGTTTTTCTTTAAGATCATGAACATCAAATTTTACTAAGAACATCATGAAAATTTCAGCCAACATGGTGTTAACCATAAAATCGAAAATTTTAAAACTTTGAAACCTAGATTAAAAATTTCAATTCGGCCAAGCAACAAGAAAATCCAAGAACATCAATTTTATCAAAAACACGAACTCCCTAACACAGGCTCTGATAATATTGTTGGAGTATGGTGATTAATCCTACAGAAACGAAACCCTAGATACGTGCATGGTAACTAATTACGCAACGGAAGAAAGTGCACATACCTTTAACGATTTATGTAGCCCAAGATCTTCGAGGGGAGTTCTCTATCCACCGACCGGTATCCCGTAGAGGTTCCTGTTAGAGAAGCCCTACGCGGTGTGATCTTTACAACAAAGCATCCTTCGATTCTCCCGGGATGGATCTTACTTGGAGTAAATTGCTCGCCGCAATTTAGGCACCTCCTATCTGTAGGTTCGGCTGAAACACTAAGGGACCTACGGGGAGGGTTTTAATCTCAACGCTTGGGAAGAGAGAATGAGCACTTAATAAGTCACCCGTAGTCTTCTATATATAGGAGTGGAGGTGGAAAAATCCCACCTCCTTACTCCTTATGTTCGACACCGACCTAGTGTTGGTGGGAGGCCCAGTTTTGGGCCTCCCGTGTCACATGGGATTTAGGTCTAGCCCAAATACCCTAATGTGACCCATACCTAATTACTTAGGTTAATGGTCCCTAATTAATGGACTACCAATTACGGCGGCCAATAACCCCAAATGCTAACATCATGTCAATTGGAATTTTAGGCCTAGCCCAAAATCCCTAATGTGACATTACCTAATTTCTTAGGTACCAGTGTCTAATTAATGGGCTCCCAATTACGGTGACCCATTATACAAATGCTAACAGCTCCCACTAGCCAGAATGGGAGGGTGCCTATTAATATGTTGTCGTCCAACACATCAGCATTTGTTCTTCGATCCAGTCCCTTCTATGAATAGTTCATACGAGGTTTGTCGTGAGACCGGCGGACACGACGGGCATCATGCTACTCATCTGTTAGCTTCCTCTTGAAGCTCATCCTCTTCCTCTTGAATCTGTAGCGCCCACAGAACGTTGATTCCTCATGTCTAATCAACCTGTAAAAAATAATAAAGTGCCGCGCTGTATCCTACGTCAACTGTCATTCTCCAATTGCCTAGTTCCCACTTAGGAATACTCCTTCAAGGCATCCGTACAAGTATTCACAACCTTCAACTAAAATCAGGCCGGTGGCCACCTAGTGAATACAAGAGTCGGAGAATTACAGGTGTACTTGACCACCCCCATCGCTCATACCCCTTGTCAAACTCAACCGGTTTCCAAAATCGTGGTCACTTGGCCTTTTTTTTTCATCACTACGCTCGTACGCAAAGAAGCGAACATTGAGCCTGGCCTTAGGTATGAGTTTCGAGTCCGTGAAGATACTTTGGATGCTCCTTCATATAGCATCCGGGATCAGTCACATGCTCAAGGTGAAGAAGTTTGTGCCCACTGGAATCTCGTGGATTCTACCTAGAAAAACGAGCCTAACCCCGTGGTCGAACGTGGCACGCGCAGTATGAAGTGCGCGTCGACAACATAACCTGAAATTAGACAGGAGTGGAAATGTCATATGCTATCGCAGATTCGTCATATGGTCTAGAATGTGGTTGTTTAACGAATAAAATTCGTTCCGACAATTTGCAGAAGTTAGATCATATCGTGTTACCCAAAAACCAAATGATCGTTCTACTTAACCAGGCTTGCCACCGTGGTTCTTAGCTGGTCTTGATATGGTAGAGGTCCCCCTCTCCGTCAAGACGGCCGAGCCTGTGTGACGAGGCTTGGCCCACATTCGACATTGTTTCATTTTGGAGGATGACCCTCCTACGACTAGTTTATAGACCCTAAAAATCCGATGTAATTCAAACATTATGACTTCGTAAGAATCATAAACTCAAAATTGCAATTCATTCTATTCAAAACATCCCTGCATAAAGGTTTAGTTAATGGGTTTGCCATCATACTTTCAGTGAGCAAGTATTCTACTGTGATTAATTTTGTCCTCAACCATATTCTTAGCATAATTATATTTTATATCAATGTGTTCCGTCCTGCTATAGTACTTAGGGTTATTAACTACTGCAATTGCTGCTTGATTGTCAGAGTACACCTTCACATGCTTACTCCCGTCCTGGACGCCAAGCAATGCAGTTAAGAGTCTATTAAGCCAGAACGCTTCCTGTGCATTATTAGAAAGGGCCCTGAATTCATATTCCATCGTAGACAGCGCGACACATGGCTGCTTCTTGTTCATCCATGAAATAACGACATTAGCAAGGTGGAATACTCCTCTTGAGGTGGACTTACGATCATCCGGATCGCCACATTGGTCGGCGTCACTGAACCCAGTCAATTCTACTGTTCCACCCTTATAGCACAGTCCTGTTAGATTACGGGGAGTAATCACTACACATACTAAAACAAGGTACATGCCAGTAATTAGAATTACGCAGCAAAAATTTCACACATACATTTAGGATGATCCGTAGACCCAAGATCTTCTTTGGAGGGAGTTCACAATCCTCCGGTCAAGACCCGTAGAGGTTCTTGTTAGAGAAGCCCTACGTGGTGCAAGCTCCACAGCAAAGCCTCTGATCGATTCTTGGCACGGGGACAGATCTCTGGAGAGTTTGCTCGAAGGCAAGTTGGCACACCCTTGGTGAGGGATATGGGGTTCGGCCGAAACTAGGGTTTATAGGGGGGGAGGGTTTTTCTCTCTAAAACACTCTAATGAGGGAACTGAGATTAACCCTAAAAATCCCCTAACACCTCTTATTTATAGAAAGAGTAAAGTGGACAAAAGTCCACTTTACCCCACTCTATATTTCGGCCGGCCTATGTAATTGGGGAGGCCCAATTTTGGGCCTCCCATGTCAATTGGGATTTGGGTCTAGCCCAATTACCCTAATGTGAAATTTACCTAAGTTCATTAGGTAAACTATACATCTCCCACTCGCCGGAATGGGAGGGTGCCTGTTAATGTATTGTCGTCCAATCTGCATCACATTTCTCTCCTTTGATTTGCTCCTTGCTTCTGAATAGTTCATACGAGGTTTACCGTGCGACTGGCAGATACGACGGGCATCGTGCTACTCATCTGTTAGGAGTATTGTAGCGCCCGCGGAACGTTGATTCCCTTTTCTCTAATCACTTCTATTGGGTACAAGAGGATTGCTTTAACCATAACCGACAACTTTCCTTATACGACTTCTCGGTCTCAGAATTTTACTTCCAAGATTAATTCCTTGTTCACTAGGATCTTGAACCAAGTTTGTCGGATCACTCCCACTGGGAATAATGGGTAGTATAGGTAGTTGTGGCATCCCCAGATTATCATTACGATAATCAGGTTCAACTTGATTCGTCCAAACAGCAACAGTGATTACCTGTGGTAGGTGTTTAGACCTCCCACTGGATTTATTATGAAAATGTTCCCATTATCATTTACCATGTCATTCACTTGGGTTGCTGGTTCAAATCTCTCCCACTAGAATTAAGTGGGACCTGATGTCAGTAATATCCTCATTTGTCTGATTAAGACTCATGTTAATGCATCTTAAAATTTGTCCTCAAGAATGTAATGTCACGTTTCGACCACGGTACCATGTCTTTTAAGCTGTAAACATGTATTTTCAAAGAGTAGTTACATACTCTTGTCCTAAATACGGGTTTAATGCGCAAATTAATGCTGCATGATTATATGAGTAGCACATTATCATTCTTCAGATTTTATGGCGGTGTGTCTTACCGATTATAATGGAACATAGTTTTACATTAATGTGAATCATTTTCTCATCAACCCATAGGGAACGTGTGAAGAAATGACTACAACATTTATGTGTACAAACTATGCTTGTAGAAGTGTGTCATTTGATTTGAATGCTTAGCCTGACTTATCGTTCAAGGCGTATGGAAGGAAAATCGTTTAACCAACTTAATCCTTCTTCGTTTGCTAACTTATTTCAGAGATTTTATCCCATCTTTGAACTGAACGTTTCTGGTTTTCACCTTATACGTTAGTTGTAACTTTTACAAGGTCGTAGTAGCTTTTGAAGCCTACTTTCTACCGATGTAAACGTTATCAATAAGTTATTTCCGAAGGAATGCAAACGTAAATTCAGCACATCATCATTTTAAACACTTATGTATAAAATTCATACTTTGAAACGATGTGTTCCTCTTTCGAGGTCCACTTGCGCGAGGCGCAACTTACCCTTGTTTAACCTTTGGTTAAATCGTTTCATTTCTGAATCTAATGTAATTTAATCATATCGGTTTCGCATATGATTATCATTACAATTTATTTCATTCAATGGAGTAATAATAAAGAGAGTTTTAATCGGTTAATTCTTAGAACGACGCAATCAATGGATTTAATGGCATGATGTAGTCCATAGACTTAGATGTAGGAGGAGTATGGATTTGCTTGATTCTGTCATTTATGATGTCAAATTCATTTTGGTTAATTACTTATTTCAGATCGATTTCGTTTTTAACCGAGTTGATTAACCTTGATAAGTAGAACACTTTTTGAATCGAAAGGTAACTACTTTATTCAATGAAACCGAAACAATGTAATCCAAATTCATAAATTAAACAAACAGAAAAACAAACATCGAACAATACTGGGGTCTCAGATCTCAAACTCGAAGCAGTTATGAAGAGGCTTGATGGACTAGATGTCTTAACTGAAATGTACCAAATAGGTACTGATATCATGGTGAGTAAAGCACCAGATCATCGTTTAGTCTTCTTTTTGCTGGGTGTTGCCAAGCATTTCAGCATACCGATGAATCTTTAATCGAATGCCTCAGGCTCTTTTGGAAAAATTTCTTCTTTCTCATCTGTTTCAAATAGGTCTATTGTCGTCTTGATCGATTTGATCAAACGCGTTAGGCCTTTCTCGTTAACAAACCATGAAAGAGGAAACATTCTCATTACCTTCTGAGCCCGAGTCCATACGTCCAACTCATCAGCGAGATCATGATAGGCTATTATGCCGTCATCGCTGCATAGAACACTAAAGTATTCCGCCTTTAAGGCTCTAGCTTCGGCGGCCTTACCCTTACCGAACGAAGGTATATGGCACACCAAAGATGCAATGCGCTGGGTTGCGTAAATTCTTCTTCTACTTCAGTTGACAGCCGCGAGAGGATCAACTCTCGTGCATTTCGATCTTTCCTCAACATTTTCTTGTTGTTGCTTTCATGTGGGTTTTTTGTATTCGTCCAAGCTCAGCCTATCCACCGTCGGATTGCCCTGATCGTCAAGATCCGCAGTGATCAGAAGATCCATAACATTATCTCTCCATGCATCGTAATACATGCCGTCCAGATTGCATGGCTCGTATAGCTGTACCGGATCAGCCATGAAAACTAACACATCGATGGTTATGCAAAACTTATGTAGACAATAACATTTTGAGAAAGAATTTCATACATCAGATATCTATTAAGATTGAATCCGACAAATAATGATTCCTCAGTCATCTAAACCAACCGACCACCAGTAAACCAATGGAAGATTGGTTGTGAAAGAGTTCACATTATCGTCGTTTTCAATCTAATAGATCAGTCTTTTAAAACGATTTTAATCGCAATCACCGGAACGGGAATTTTAAAACAAGCATATCCGATCCTCGCTTTCCCAAGGCCCTTTGGATTTTGAAAAATATTCTGATGAATTTACTCATGCATATATAATTCTACTAACCATGTAAATTATCATGCGCAAGTAACATTCATCGAACAAATCACACTCATGCTTACGCGTCATGCGTCTAATGTTCCGAGGAAGTCATGCTTTCATATATAATTCTACTTCCATGTAAATTATCAAATGCAACTACATCCTCAACATTCTAGCATACGTGTCAAACATGAAAATTCCACAACAATCATACATATTTGGCGACTGGTTTTCGGTTTAATAATAATTTTAAACATTGGGGCTGATTTGCAATTCATTCTTATATTCAATTACACAACATTATAGACATGAATCCTAGGCATTTACAACCATCACAGCATGTCTATCCTAGTGTGCATTCCATATATTTAACCAGGGCTCCGCCACAACATGCAATGTCCAGCTAGCTTGACTATGTCAAGACAACATTTCTAATCATGCATTAATATACATTGAATAATAAACAATTGCAATTCAGCCCACTAATTATACCACTCCCAAAAACATGTATCTCCAAAATCTATCCCCATAATCGAAACAAGGCATAAAGCCCCATAATCGAAACAAGGCATAAAGGTTAGCAAACATATGAGCAGTGTGTAGTCCATTTAAAGGTTCAAAAAAATTTCGATTTTAAAACTTAACAACCCTATTTTATTTGATTGACTTGAATTCGATTTTGAAAATCATTTCGGTTCAGTTAATTTCGGTTCGGTTTGGTCTGGTTCGGTCTGGTTCAGAAAATTCGGTACGGCCCGGTTCGGAAAATCTGGTTCAGTCCGTAAATCCGGTTCGGTTCGGTTTTAAATTTTAAAATGGTTCGGTCCGAACTGGTCCAATAAAACAGGGTTTGGTTCGGTTCAACACACAAAACGGTTCAGTTAGATCCACTTAATTACCCCGGTTCGACTCGACTCGATAAGGTCGAACCGATTGAGAAAACCCGGTTGGATTTAAATCCGTCCCGGTTTAATATATTGGACCGGCCCAATAATTTAAATTTTAAAGGTTGTGCCGAAATGTTTACTTGTGGCCCAAGTATGGTTTTAAAGTCAAAAAATAATTAACTTAACCACCAAGTAACATTAATTATATAAAATAATTTCCAATATTAAATATACATATATTTATATATTTCAACCCCATATAAAAATATATATATATTTATTACTAAGACTCTATCTATAAGATTAAATCAATCAACAATATATATATATGTATGTAAAAAATCGGCTACTATATATAATATATATATTTATTTATTGTCAATATCTTTAATAGGGTAACAAATATACTGACAATATATTTTCTCAATCTTTTAGGCAATAAAATCTATCAATAATATCTTTAACCCTATTAAATATTTAGATATATTGATAGTAATTTATATATATATATATATATATATATATATATTATTAAGAATCTATCCTAATGTTCCCAATTATAGATATATTGTTACCTTAATTAAAAAATTAAAATATGGTAAACAATTTTTTTTTTTTTAATATAGTGGCCGAAAATTTTGTCCCTTGGTGCTTAAAAATTTAAAATTTTACCTTGTAATTTACCTAGGGTTTTCGGCCAAAACACTAAATTGGGAACAAGTGATCAAATTTTAAGATCTAATTTTAATAAGATCTACAATCCAATGTTTGATTTTAATAAATATTACACTTTTCTTGAAGATCATGAACATCAATTTAACCAAGAACATGAAAATTTCGGACCTATCATAAAACCCTTAAAAATTCGAAATTTTAAATCTTTTCACTTTAAAATTTTCGGTCCAAAATTAAAATTTCAAGAATACCAATTTATCAAAATCATGAACTCCTAACCTGGCTCTGATACCATCTTAAATTCCACATTGGGCCGATTCAAACACAACGGGTCAGCATATAGCAACTACTTTTACAAGTGGGGTTCCATCTTAAAACCAATTGGTGATAGGAGAAGGTAACCCACTTGCTTATATAGTGCTCTAATCTAGAGAACCCACAGATGTGGAACAAACACTCATGGTGGATATTCAACACAACCCCACACCATGAGGACTCTAATAATGCACCGAATTTTTATTTTTTTAAATCCGAACGGGTTGGGACTAATTTTAACAAACTCCACTCACAAGCCCAGGCCAAATCCAGACCCAAATATGGTACGTGGAGCTAACAAGGGGACACAAATACAACACCACTAATAATCGGAACCGGGCTTTGGCTCTGATACCATCTTAAATTCCACATTGGGCCGAGTCAAACCCAACGGGTCAACATAGAGCAACTACTTTTACAAATGGGGTTCCATCCTAAAACCAATTGGTGATATGAGGAGGTAACCCACTTGCTTATATAGTGCTCTAATCTAGAGAACCCACTGATGTGGGACAAACACTCATGGTGGATATTCAACACACCCCCGGACCATGAGGACTCTAATAATGCACCGGTTTTTTTTTTCAAATCCGAACGGGTTGGGACTAATTTTAACAAACCCCACTCAAACGCCCAGGCCAAATCCAGACCCAAATATGATACGTGGAGCTAACAAGAGGACACAAACCCAACACCGCTAATAATCGGAACCGGGCTTTGGCTCTGATACCACTGTTAGATTACGGGGAGTAATCACTACAGATACTAAAACAAGGTACATGTCAGTAATTAGAATTACACAGCGGAAGTTTCACACATACCTCTAGGATGATCCGTAGACCCAAGATCTTCTTTGGAGGGAGTTCACGATCCTCCGGTCGGGACCCGTAGAGGTTCTTGTTAGAGAAGCCATACGTGGTGCAAGCTCCACAGGAAAGCCTCTGATCGATTCTTGGCACGGGGACAGATCTCTAGAGAGTTTGCTCGAAGGCAGGTTGGCACACCCTTGGTGAGGGATATGGGGTTCAGCTGAAACTAGGGTTTATAGGGGGGAGGGTTTTTCTCTCTAAAACACTCTAATGAGGGAATTGTGATAAACCATAAAAATCCCCTAACACCTCTTATTTATAGGAGGAGTAAAGTGGACAAAAGTCCACTTTACCCCACTCTATATTTCGGCCGGCCTATATAATTGGGGAGGCCCAATTTTGGGCCTCCCATGTCAATTGGGATTTGGGTCTAGCCCAATTACCCTAATGTGACATTTACCCAAGTTCATTATGTAAATTATACATATTATGGGCTACCAATTACGGCGTCCATTACCATATGCTTACAAGTCCATAGTCGGCAGTACCTTTCAGGTATCGAATAATTCGTTTTACGGCCTTTAAAAGTTGATAGCCAGGATCTGATTGGAATCGTGCTACTAGGCCCACGGCGTAATAGATGTCTGGACGAGTGCAATGCATGGCATACACCAAGCTGCCAACAATACTAAGGTATTCTGAACTTTTCATCCGTTCACGCTCAGCCAGGTTTTTCGGGCGGTCACGTTTCGACAACGCGGACCCAAACACAACCAGCGTATCAACGGGTTTGGCATCCTGTAACCCGAACCTTTTCAACAATTTGTTCATATAGCTTTCGAGCAGCCGGATCCCTAGTAATATTAATGCCTAGGATGTACATGGCTTCTCCCATGTCCTTCATCTCGAATACAGATGCCAACCAGGACTTTGATTCGTTCATATAACTCACATCTTTCGCGGCAATTAATATGTCATCTACATATAATGTCAAGATGACACACTTTGGAGGTCTTAGTGTACAGGTATAGATCCTCGTGAAGATTCATGAATATGTTTCCGACGATTTCCTCGTGGAACCTTCGGTACCATTGTCGAGACGATTGTTTAAGACCGTAGATAGATCTTTGGAGTTTAAAAACTTTACATTCGTTACCAGGAGTAATGAAACCCTCTGGTTGCTCCATATAGATCTATTCCTCCAGGTTTCCCTGGAGGAATGCATTCTAAACATCCATTTGGTGCAACCCTAGATCGAGGCTTGCAACCAAAGCCAAAATGGCTCGGACTGTGGTGTAACGCACAGTCGGTGAGTATGTCTCATCAAATTCCACTCCGTGAAGTTGGGTATATCCTTTCGCAACGAGTCGAGCTTTGTATCGCTCGAAAGCTCCATCAGTAGTGAGTTTTAGTTTCAAAACCAACTTGGAAACCTATGGCTCTGCGGTTACCAGGCAAATCAACCAAAGACCAAACCGAATTAGCTTTCATAGAGGTGATCTCATCCTCCACTGTTTTCCTCCATTATTTTGCTTGAGGTCCATCCAAAGCTTGTTTAACCGTTACCGGTTCATCAACCGAAGTTAGAGTGAATAACTCACCTCTTTCGATGGGATACTTCTTGGGAGAAGTTCGATGCCTTTGACTGTATCTAGGCTCGTTAATCCCATCTTGAACTTGAACAATGCTCCCACTCGGAATAATGCTTGTTATCGGGGCATTACTCCCACTAGGAACAAGAGCTTTATTTGAACCTTCACCAACAACTTTTCTAGGACGACCTCCTGGTCTCAGGATTCCACCTCCGAGATTAATTCTACGGTTACTAGGACCAGGAACCAAGTTGGTTGTACTATCCTCACTGTTGCCAGTAGGTAGTTGCGGTGTTATATGATTTTCATATGACGGTTCAGGAACATGATTATCAGGTTCGACTTGATTCGCACCTGCAACAACAGTGATCTGTGTGGTTGGATTGACTCCTCCCATTGGTATGAAAACGGCTCCATCTTCATTTACCATATCGTTCCCTTGTGTTGCTGCCTCAAATCTCCCACTCGAAGTAAGTGAGACATGATTATCATCATCCTGCTCTGGTTCAATCAAGACTTCGTTTTTGTTGACGTAATAAAGCTTAGGAATTCATCCTCAAGTGACATAACGTCTCATGTTCGACCACACCACCATTTTCCTGAGCTACTACAAACATGTATGCCATAAAGTACTCAGAGTACCTTAAAAAGACACTTTTAAGTACTCTAAGTTCCAACTATGCGTTAACAGATGTCGGTGAAATACGTATTTGCATTTTTGACCATGAGGTCGCAATATGTTGGTAAGATCCATCTCTTTAACATTTTATAGCTCATGCGGTGTCGCGTCAAATGATATTTTAGGAACAAAGTTCTACAAAAGTGGAAATCAATATCATATCCTCCTTGAAGGAGATAGGAAATTGAATAGTCGACACCATGTCCTTGAAGCGTGTGATTAAAAATGCTTCGCCAATCTTATCGTTAGAGGCGTATGATAGGATAGTGATTTGTCATACAATATCCATTTTCATTTCATACTCATTTTCAGAGGTTTCGACCATCTCTGAGTTAAGCATTAGGTTTGCCACCTTATGCATTAACTAATCCTTTACGAGATTGTGGCAGCCTTTTAAAGCATACCTCTTCTCGATTTATGAGAAATCAATGAGTATAACCCGTAATGGGTGTTAAATGCAAATGAAAATCTGTGTTAACAATAAATCATTCAAATACTTCATATTATATTTGTACTTTGAATCGATGTGTTCCATCTTTCGAGGAACCCTAGCGCTATGTGCGCACTACTCACCAGTTGTTACACGTGATGAAATCGGTTCGTTTCCAAAATTCAATTTAATCGGTTTCGAACATGTTCATCATTACGATTTTAAATTATTTCAAGGATTACTTACAAATAAGGAATTATTTAAATCGACCGCACTCAGATTAGCAATGTTTTGAATAGTAACTTATGAGATCCAATGGCTCGAGGTGAATAATAATAGGAATAATCGATACTCAATTCAAGCATTCATTATACGCCCAAAACCAAAGGTTCCCGTTCGTCACGAGGAAACTTATAATTCAAGAGTATTCATAACTGAAAATTTATAAAAAAAACGTTCATGCAAGTAAGGATGAAGTTCGCATCCAATCCTTATTTATTCGGGACATTTCCTCCAACCTTACGCTCCTTCCTCTTCTCGAGTCTGTAATTCAAAAAAGAAGAATTTGAATTACTCTCTTGGAAGTAAGAATTTTAATGAGAACATATGATTTTCATCACTCATTCTCGGAATGTATCTTAGGAGGATTAGTACAGGCAGCAGCCAGGTGGCCTTTTACGCCGCACTTGAAGCACGCTCGAAATTTCCTCTCTATGTGCGCGCTTTTTCTGCCTGTTCTTGCCACCCCCTTGCTTAGGTTTGAACTTTCTTTGTGTGCTTGGACCACGCGACTTGATAGCCTTATTTTGAAGGTCTTTAGTCTTCCTCTTGCACTTACACGTTTGCACAGCCGGGGAGGACGATGCAACATGCATCTCAGCTCTAGGATTTTCAGCCTTGAGTCGATCCTCTTCTAGCTCGAGATGAGCTCGTACCTTCTCGAGGGTATCGAGATAGGTGGCATGGGTAAGGTGCATTTTCATGCTGTTCCAAGAGTCCGGTAAAGAGAGGATGACGCACTGGACTTTCTGTTCCTCAGACAGGGTCTCCCCTGCCTCATTGAGTTCAGCAAGCATGCTGGACATTTGTCTTATATGCTCCTGCATCGTATGCTTAGGATTCATCTTATATGAGTCTAAAGCAATGTTTAACGATTGTTTCTAGGCTGTGGTGTAAACACCAAACCCTACTTTAAGACCGTCTCATAGGTCCTTAGCAGACTCAAGGTGATCAAACTCGTAGAGTATGTCATCTTCCAGCATCGACATCAAGGCGGAATAAATTTCCAGGTCTTTAGCACTTCATTCGTGTGGTCTCCCTCTGGCCTAACTTTCTTAGTAGTCAAATGGTCCAAACCTTTCAATTCAGTAATCACCATCTTTGCTCGCTTATTCTAGGTCATATAGTCCTTACCATTCAGTCCCACTCCCTTATTCAATTGGGAGATGAAATTTCTAATCGCAGCCATTGAAACTAACACATTGATAATCATGCATAATTAGGGAGACAATAACATTTTTGAAAAAGAATTGCATACATCGGATATCTATGAGATAGAAGGCGACAAATAATGATTCATCGAACATCTAACCCTAACCCGACCGCCAGTAAACCGAGGGAAGGGGGGTCGTGAAAGAGTTCACAATACCATCGTCTTCTTTCCAATAGACCAGTCTTTTAAAACGGTTTAATCTCTTTTACCGGGACAGGAGATTTTAAAGTACCTGATCTTGGTTTTCCCAAGGCCTTTTAGAAAACATTTTCGAGGATTTCTACTTTGCACACATAATTCTACTACACAAGTAAATTATCATGCGCATATCATATCCAAGAAACAAACCACACATCATGCACACGCGTCATGCGTCTAATGTTCCGAAGAACTCATGCTTGCATATATAATTCTACTGCTTAAGTACATTATCACATGCTTATACATCCTCAACAAACAGGCATACGCATTATGCGTGATCACACCATATAAACATGCATATTTGCGACTGATTTTCGTTCTTAAAAACATTTAAAATATTTGGGGCTGATTTGCAACTCATGTTATCAATCAAACATGCGTACTTCTAGACATGAATCCTAGGTATCCACAAGCATCACAACATGTCTATCCTAGTGCGCAACTCATTAATTGAAAAACCAAGACTCAGCCCACAACATGCAATATCCACCTAGCTTGACATAGTCAAGACGAAAATTCTAATCATGCAATGATATCAGTTATATAACAATTGCAATTTAGCCCTCTTATTGATCTAGTCCCAAAATGATGCATTTTCGAGATCCATCCCTATAATCGAAACTAGGCATCAGGTATAAATCTATAAGCACTATGTAGGTAATTTTTAAAGTTCGAAAACATTTGGATTTAAAAATTTGACTATCCTATTTTAGTTTTGCTTGGTTCGGTTCAATCAAAAAATCTAGTTTGGTTCCGCTTCAGCCGGTCCGGTTCGGTTTGGTTTCAAAAACGGTTCGGCCGAACCAGTTTGGTTTTAAAATAGGAAATTCGGTTTGGTTCGTCACTCAAACCGGGTCGGTTCGACCCATTTGTAGTTGACCCGGTCCGATCTTGATCTTGAAATTTGACCACTTGTTTCCAATTTCATGTTTGTGCCGAAATCCAAGTGAAATTACAAGGTAATTTTTTTTAAATTTCTTAGGCACAAAGTTATTAATTTCGGCCGAATGTGCTAGATATATTGTTTACCATATTTTAATTTTATTATAGGTAACAATATACTATAATTGGAAATATAAGGATAAATTGACATTAATATATAGAAATATATATAACTAACAATATATCTAGATAATTAATAGGGTTAAAGATATTATTGATAGATTTAGTTACCTAAAAGATTGAGAAAATATATTGTCAGTATATGTGTTTTCCTATTTAAGATATTGACAATAAATAAAATATATATGTGTATATTAAGTGCCGAAATTTACATATATATATATATTGTTGATTGATTTAGTCTTAAAGATAGAATCTTGGCAATAAATATATATATGTTTAATGTATGGCCGAAATATATATATATATTAGCAATATTGGATATTATTATTTCGGCCCAAACCCTAGGGTAAATGGGCCGGTCCAATTTGCAAAACCAGTCTCAGTTAAAACCGAACCGGGTTTTCTTAATCCGTTCGACCTAGTCGAGTCGGGTCGGACCGGGGTAACTAAGTGGATCTAACCGAACCGGTTTGAGTGTTGAACCGAACCGAACCCTATTTTATTGGACCGGTTCGGACCGAACCATATTTTTGAAAATAAAACCGGACCGAACCGAACCGGATTTTACTGAATCGGACCCGATCCGAATTTTTCTGGACCGAACCGAACAAAACCGGACCGAAATTGACTGAACCGAACCGAAGTTTCAAAACTGAATTCAAGTCAATTAAAATAGGGTGTTCAAGTTTTAAAATCCGAATGTTTTGAACCTCAAATGGCCTACACAGTGCTCAATGGGTTTATTATATTCACATAACGATTAAACCTTTATGCCTTGTTTCGATTATGGGGATGGATCTCGGAGATACATGTTTTTGGGACTGGATTAATTAGTGGGCTGAATTGCAATTGTTTATTATTCGATATATATTTATGCATGATTAGAACTGTCGTCTTGAATGAGACAAACTAGTTGGATAATGCATGTAGGGGGCAGAGCCCTGGTTAAATATATGGTATGCGCACTAGGATAGACATGCTGCATGGTTGAAATTTCCTAGGATTCATGTCTAGAATGATGCGTAATTGAATTTAAGCATGAATTGCAAATAAGCTTCTAATATTTAAAATATTTTTTTAAAATCGAAAACCAGTCGTCAAATATGTATGATTGATGTGAAAGTTTCATGTTTGACACGTATGCTAGAATGTTGAGGATGTAGCCGCATTTAATAATTTACTTGGAAGTAGAATTATGTATGCAAGCACGAGTTCCTCGGAACATTAGACGCATGACGTGTAAGCATGAGTGTGGTTTGTGTAATGAATATTACTTGCGTATGATGATTTACATGGATGGTAGAATTGTATATGAATGAGTAAATAATTTTTCCAAAATAAAAAAAAGGGCCTTGAGAAAGCCAAGATCAGGTATGCTTGTTTTAAAATTCCCGTTCCGGTAATTTGCGATTAAAACCTTTTAAAAGACTGGTTTATTGGATTGAAGACGACAGTAATGTGAACTCTTTCATGGCCATCTTCCATTGATTTACTGGTGGCCGGTTGGTTCAATGACTGATGAATCGTTACTTGTCACATTCTATCTTAATAGATATCTGATGAATGCAATTCTTTCTAAAAATGTTATTGTCTCCCTGATTTTTGCATAATCATCGATGTGTTAGTTTTAATTGGTTGAATTAGTGCGATTCGATATTCCTCGGAATCTTGATGGTGTGAATCATGATGAATAAAAGGAGTACGTGTTGAACTCTCTACTACGATTCCGAAATGTGGAGAGGACAAATGCAGATGAATATAGTAGTCTGTATGATTTTGACAATGAGAGACGAATGTAATAATTTGTTTCGCCAAGCATGGGAGTAGGTTCTTTGATGATCTGAACGCATATGTGGTGATACATTCAACCTTGGTAAAAAGGGGATGAAGAAGACTTCAATTGCAACCAGGCAATGTTGTAGCTTAGTATCCCTTTGCATCCGCCTCGGTGAAAGCAAGAATGCAAAAGCTAAACGTTTCGGTTAAACACGATGGTCTTCTCTCTTTTCATGGATGTTGGCGTAAAACCCGCGTCGGATCTTCATAATGAAAGGTCAACATGGAAAAGATGTACATGGTTGTCTGATGTTGACAGGACTCAATGACCTTGAGCCTAATCAAGTACAGTAACCACAACAGTAAAAGGGAAACCTTCTCTGCTCACCATACTGGGTTCGAAAGAAGTCAACCATGTTCCGCGTATCAGAGAGAGAACTGGACCATAAAGGTCTTATACGATAATTCGGTGGGTTAAACCATGTTGATAATGTGCATCTCAAGTATGCCACGTACGTCATGTATATGAAGCTGTAAAATGTTTTATACAGACACAGATCATTTGATGTGACTCACTCGTGAATTTACTCAGATGTGATGTTCAACATGGCTTAAAGTTCTAGACTATCTATACGACAATCATGGATCAAATACGCGAACTTCAGATCAAGAACCCTACCATTGTCTTTTATCGTTTGTTTGAGTTACTAAAATTTTAGTTATTTCGAGATTCGGATTTATTGAATAAAGTAGTTTCCATTCGATTCGAAATGTGATCTTCTTGTCAAAATTAATCGGCCCAGTTAAACGGGGTCGATTCGTAATGAAATTTCGGCTCGGTAAAAGTGGTCGAATAAAACGAAACGATTCACGTACTCCATCATCTCAGTCAGGACAACTGAACTGAACATACACATCGATTGCGTAGCTTGATCGAAAGATTTAGTATTTCTTAATTGTTAGTACTCCATTTGAATGAAATAATCAGTAATGATATTCATGAGCGAAACCGATTGGATTAAATTAAATTAAATTCAGAAATGAAACGATTTAACCATGTGTTAAACTTTGGTAAATAGCGTCATGCGTGTGTGGACCTTGAAATACGGAACACATCGTTTCAAAATACGAGTTTAATGTTGAAGTGTTTTTTTTTTATGATTAAGTGCTGAATTTTCGGAAACAACTTATTGATAACGTTTAGATCGGTAAGAAGTATGCTTCATAAGCTACCACGGCCTTGTAAAAGTATCAACTGACGCATAAGGTGGAAATCCAAAATGCTCAGTTCGGAGATGAGATAAAATCTCTGAGATAAGTTTGCAAACGAAAAAGGATGAAGTCAGTTAAACGTTTTTCCTTCTATACGCCTTGAACGATAAGTCAGGTTAGGCATTCAAATCAAATGACACACTTCAAGAAGCACAGTTCATAAACATAATGTTAGAGTCAATCTATCAGATGTTCCCTATGGGATGAAGAAAGGTGATTCACATATATGTAAAACTGTGTTCCAATGAAATCGGTAAGACGCGTCGCCATAAAAGCTAAAGAATGATAATGAGATAAATCATATCACCATGCGACATTAATTTACGCATTAAACACGTATTTGGACTGAGAGTACGTTAAGTGCTCTTGGAAAATACCTGTTTAAAGCTTTGGAAAATGGTGCCGCGGTCGAACATAAGACACTTGAGGACGAATTTCCGAATGCATGATCATTTTCAAATAAATGTAGTCTTGATCGAATCAAAGCGGGATTACACTGATAATCAGGTCCCACTTACTTCGAGTGGGAGATTTGAACCGGCAACACAAGTGAACACAAGTGAATGACATGGTAAATGATAATGGAAAAATTTTCATCATTAATTTAGTGGGAGGAATAAACCCTACCACATGAAATCACTGTTGCCGAGACGAATCAAGTAGAACCTGATAGTCATATTGCTGAACCAGTAATGTCACAACTACCTAAACTACCCATTGTTCCCAGTG
Organism: Clarkia xantiana subsp. parviflora; assembly: GCA_036873135.1. Classification (NCBI taxonomy): domain Eukaryota; kingdom Viridiplantae; phylum Streptophyta; class Magnoliopsida; order Myrtales; family Onagraceae; genus Clarkia; species Clarkia xantiana. The sequence continues at coordinate 20,884,117 of JAPTYO010000001.1, forward strand.
GTAGTGTACCGACCAACTTTGTTCCAGGTTCTAGTGATCAAGGAATTCATCTCGGAAGTAAAACCCCGAGACCGAGAGGTCGTCCAAGGAAACTTGTAGGTCAAGGTTCAAGTAATGATTTTGTTCCCAGTGGAAGTAATGCTCCGATAAGAAGCATTATTCCGGTGGGAGAGGGTTTCAGACTCAAGATGGGATTAACAAGCCTAGACGAAAGTCAAAGGCATCGAACTTCTCCCAAGAAGTATCCCATCGAGAAGGGTGAAAACCTCACTCTAACAATTGTTGGTGAGCATTGGAAAGGCCTCAAGTGGAGAAATGGAGGAAAACAATTAAAGGATAGAGATCGCCTTAATGAAAGCCATTATAGTCTATAGTTGATTTACCTGCTAACCACAGGGGCACAAGGATGCGGTAAGTCCTGAAAGAAGGCTCGCCAATGATGGAAAAGGTCGGGCAATACAATACCCGACTTATTGTGAAAGGACATACCCAACTTCACGGAGTGGACTTTGAAGAAACATACTCACCGACTATGCGTAAAACCACGGTTAGGGCCATTCATGGTCCTGCTCGCAGTGCTCGCAGGTCTCGATTTCGATCTGCACCGAATGAATGTTAAAGACCACATTCATCCACGGAAATAAAAATCTGGTTCGGTTCGGTCCGATTTTCATTTTAGAATCTGGTTTGGTCCGAACATTTCCAATAAAAATAGGGTTTAGTTCGGTTCAACACTCAAAACCGGTTTGGTTAGATCCACTTAGTTACCCTGGTCCAACCCGACGCGATTTGGTTGAACCGATTGAGAAAATCCGGTTCGGTTTTAATTCGTCCCGGTTTGACATATTTTACCGGCCCAATAATTTAAAACATAAAGATTGGGCCGAAATGTTTACTTGTGGCCCAAGTAGGGTTTTGAAATCCTTTAAAAATATTTAACTTAGCCACCAAGTAACATTAACTATATAAAATAATATCCAATATTAATAATATATATATATATATTTCGGACCTATTTATAACATATATATATATATATATATTTATTGCCAAGATTCTATCTTTAAAATTAAATCAATCAACAATATATATATTTATATAGTGTAGCCGATTTTTACATATATATGTAAAAATCGGCTACACTATATAAATATATATATTATTTATTGTCAATATCTTAAATATGGAAACATATATAAACAATATATTTTCTCAATCTTTTAAGTAACTAAAATCTATCAATAAAATCTTTAACCCTATTAAATATTTAGATATATTGATAGTTATATATATTTCTATATATTAATGGGAATCTATCCTAGTGTTCCCAATTATAGATATATTGTTACGTAGAATAAAAAAATTAATATATGGTAAAAAATATTATAATTAATTTCGACCGAATTTTATTACTTAGTGATCAAGAAATTAAATATTTTACCTTGTAATTTACCTAGGGTTTCGGCCAAAAACACATAATTGGGAACAAGTGGTCAAATTTTAATAAGATCTACAATCCAATGTTTGATTTTGATAAATATCACCCTTTTCTTGAAGATCATGAACATCAAATTTCCTAAGAACATCATGAAAATTTCGGACCATCTATAACCCAAAAAATTCAAAATTTTAAAACTTTTTCATCTAAAATTTGGATCCCAGTTTTAAAATTTCAAGAACACCAATTTATCAAAATCATGAACTCCTAACACATGCTCTGATACCACTATTAGATTACGGGGAGTAATCACTACGGAAACTAAAACCATGGTACATGCTAGTAATCGAAATTACGCAGTGGAAGATTCGCACATACCTCAACAGTAGTCCGTAGTCCCAAGATCCTTGTCGCGGGGAGTTCACGATCCTCCGGTCGGCACCCGTAGGGGTTCTTGTTAAGGAAGCCCTACGTGGTATATTCTCCACAGCAAAGCCTCATATCAATTCTTGGCAAAGGGACAAATCTCTGGAGTGTTTGCTCGAAAACAAATTGGCACACCCTTGGTGTTTGGTGGTTTCGGCCGAATATGGTGTATTTGGGGGAATGGTTTTCTCTCAAATCACCACTTGAAGGGAATTGTGATATAGGAGGAGTAAAGTGGACAAAATTCCACTTTACCTCCTCACTAATAAAACCTCTAACTCCCCATATATATAGGAGGAGTAAACTGGATAAAAGGCCACTTTACCTCCTCACTAATATTCAGCCGGCCACTAGTATATGGAGGCCCAATTTTTGGCCTCTCATGTCAATTGGGATTTGGGTCTGGCCCAATGTCCTAATGTGACATGTACCCAATTAACTTAAGTAACGTATACATATAATGGGCTTCCATTTACGGCGCCCATCACCATATACTTACAGGTCGGTAGTCTCATGTACGCCATGCAATGCACCCGTCCGGACATCTGTTACGTCGTGGGCGTAGTACCACGATTCCAATCAGATCCTGGCTATCAACATTTAAAGGTTGTAAAACGAATTATTCGTTATCTGAAAGGTACTGCCGACTACGCACTGTGCTATGAGGGCAGGACGTTAGAATTGACTGGTTACAGTGACGTCGACCATGGTGGCGATCCGGATGATCGTAAGTCCACCACAGGAGGAGTCTTTCTCCTTGATAATGCCGTCATTTCATGGATGAGCAAGAAGCAAACTTGTGTCGCGCTATCTACAATGGAATCGAAATTCGTTGCTCTCTCCTAAAATGCACAGGAAGCGATCTGGCTGAAAAGGCTTCTTACTGCGCTGCTTGATGGCGATGTCGGGAGTAAACCTGTGAATGTGTTCTCTGACAGTCAGGCAGCCATTGCGGCAGTAAATATCCAAAGTACTATAGTAGGGCTAAACACAATGATTTGAAATATTTTTTATGCTAAATCTATGGTAGAAGACAATACAATCACTTTGGAATACTTGTCCACTGATAACATGGTTGCGGACCCATTAACAAAACGACTACGCAGGGAGATATTCGAAAAGCATGTAAAACTGCTTAGATTGCGTAGGGTTTAAAAGTGGCATGTATCTGTGATAACATTTTGATAATTAAAAGTTACATTTTTAATATACAAGAGAACTGCAATCAAGTTTATGATCCATCGACGTCATAATGTTTGAATACATTACAGTCTATAAACTAAGTCGTAGGATCCTCCACCAAACTATGTCGAATGTGGGCCTTACCTAGTCACACAGGTACGGTCGTCTTGCGGTGAAGGGAGGCCTCTATCAAGCAAGGCTGGCAAAGAATCAGGGGGATAAACCAGATTACGCAAGACGATTATCTTGTCTCGACGTAACTCGACATGATCTTCGTTTTTTCAAATCGCCGTGATGAACTCTGTTCGTCATTAAACCACATTCTTGGCCATATTAAAATCTATGATAGCAAGATTGACATATCCCATTCCTGTCAACTTAAAAGTTCAGGTATGCTATCGACGCATGCTTCATACTGCGCGTGCCATGTTCGACCACGGGGTCACAACTCGGTTTTTGCTAGATAAGAATCCTTGTGATTCTAAAGGGCGCAAACTTCTTCACATCAAGCGTGTGATTGATCCCGGGAGCCTTATGAAGAGGCACCCAAAGTATCCTTATGGACTCAGAACTCACATCTAAGGTCAGGCTCAATGTTCGCTTCCCGGCGTACGAGCGTAGTGCAGAACAAAAAGGCCTAGTGACCACGTCTTTGGAAACCGGTTGGGTTTGACTAAGGATATGAGCGATGGGGATGGTAAACTTCACATGTAATTCACCGACTCTTGTATTCACTAGGTGGCCACCAACCGGATATTAGTTGAAGGTTGTGAATACTTGTACGGATGCCTTGGAGAAGTGTTCCTATGTGGAAACTGGGCAAATGTAGAATTAACAGTTGACCTAGGATACAGCGTGACACTATATTGTTTATAACATGTTGATTGAAGAAAAGGGAATCAACGTTCCGCGGGCGCTACAACACTCTTAACAGATGAGTAGCACGATGCCCGTCGTGTTCGCCGGTCGCACGGAAAATCTCGTATGAACTATTCGGAAGCAAGGGCAAGATCGAAGGAGTGAAATGTTGATGGTTATTTGGACGACAATACATTAACAGGCACCCTCCCATTCCGGCGAGTGGGAGCTGTAAGCATATGGTGATGGGCGTCGTAAATGGAAGCCCATTATATGTATATGTTACCTAAGACATGGGTAAATATCACATTAGGACATTGGGCCAGACCCAAATCCCAATTAACATGAGAGGCCCAAAATTGGGCCTCCCTTATACAACATGTGGCCGGCCGAACTATGTAGGGGCAAAGTGGACTTTTGTCCATTTTGCTCAACCTATATATATGGGGTGTTAGGGATTTTATTAGGGTTAATCATAATTCCTATCTAGTGGTGATTTGAGAGAAAACCCTCCCCCCATAACCACATAATTCGACCAAACCCACTACATCACCAAGGGTGTGCCAATTTGCCTTCAAGCAGACACTCCGAAGATCCGTCCCTATTAAGAATCGATCATAGACTTTGTTGTGGATAATATACAACGTAGTGCTTCCTTAAAAAAACATCTACGGGTGCTGACCGGAGGATCGTGAACTCTCTGCTGCAGGATCTTGGGACTACGGATTACTTATGAGGTATGTGAGAATCTTCCGCTGCGTAATATTGATTACTTGCATGTACCATGTTTACAGTATCAGTAGTGATTACTCCCCATAATCTAACAATATATTATATATATATATATATATATATATATATATATATATATATATATATTGTCAATATTCTATATTAGGATATAAAATCTATCAACAATATATTTTTTCAATCTTTTAGGCAACTAATAAATATCAATATTATCTACATCCCTAAATTTGGGTCAGATATATTGATAGTTTCTATTCACAATTATATTGTGAACCTAACCCATATTATGTCCAATTACATGTAATATTGTTACCAAAAATTTAATTTAAAATATAGTAACAATTTAATTTCGGCCGAAACTTGGAATCTTGGGATCTAAGAAATTAAAAAATTTACCTTGTAATTTTCTATAAGTTCGGCCGAAACTAACATGTAATTAGGGTTAGTGGTCAAATTTCAAGATCAAATTTTACTTGGATCAATAATCCAATGTTTAGTTTTGTTAAAAGTTTAACTTTTCTTGAAGATCATGAACATCAAATTTTATTATGAACATCATGAAAATTTTGGCCATGGTGATTGTAAAAATCTTAAATTTTAAAACTTGTCACTTTAAAATTTCGGCCGATACTAATGTATTAAAGAATACCAATTTTATCAAAAACATGAATTCCCTAACACAGGCTCTGATACCACTGTTGAATTGCGGGACTTAATACAACAGAAACAAAAACAAGATACGTGCTTGGTAACTAATACGCAGCGGAAGACGGTGCACATACCTACTTTGCTTTCCTTGTACCAGGGATCGCTTGAGTGGAGTTCTCGATCCGCCGGACGGTTCTCGTAGAACCTCTTGTTAGAGAAGCCCTACGCTGATTATGCTCCACAGCAAACCCTCAGTCGATTCTTCACAGGGATGGATCAATGGAGTAAATTGCTTGACACAATTTGGCACCTCATTGGCTCTTTGTGGGTTCGGCCGAAACTATGTGGGAATAGGGAGGAGGGTTTTCTTTTGGTCTCACCACAAAGGAAGAACAGAGATTAATTGGTTAACCCTAAATTAACCGTAACACTCCCAATTTATAATAGGAGCAAAGTGGACAAAAGTCCACTTTGCCCTCTAGTGAATTTCGGTCGGCCAAGCTAGAGAAGGGAGGCCCAATTTTGGGCCTCTCGTGTCAATTGGGATTTTAGGCCTAGCCCTAAATCCTTAATGTGACATTACCTAATTTCATAGGTACCTGTCTCTAATTAATGGACTAACAATTACGGCGGCCCATTATCCAAATGCTAACAAGATTATCTTCAAATTAGGGATGGAGAGCTCTATTTATAGAGTTCCTATTGAACCGCTCCGGTTCCAGTGTTTTTCCAGTCTGGTTATGGCAGTTTAGTAATATAAATTGGTGTTGACCGTAAATATAGTGTAATTGTTTTTGGTCTGAATATAGGTGAGCTTTTATAGCTTAAGTGTCCCGAGAATGGCCTCCAAGGGCGAGCCCCGGGTGAAATATCGTCCAGGGTGAATGGTCTGGACAAGTGGAAGACGTCCGGATAAAGGGGGGGGGGGGGTACCCGGGTGGGTTTTTACGAGTGAAAGCGCTCTGCTCGGTTACCCCCCCCCCCCCCCTCCCGAGTGGTTTTTACCACTCTGGGTCCTCCAGAGTGGATTTCGCCACTCGGGGTGTTTTGGGCCTTTAGTGTCTATGGTGTCCGTTTTTCAAAGTTTCGAATTATAATCGAATGTGGCTTAATTATAGAGCTCAATTTGTGATAGCATGGGCTTATATGCAACACTTTCCCCCCGAGTCAATTAATGGTTTAACCTTTAATTGACTCTATTTTTGCAAAATATCGCCCAAGCGAGTTATGAATTGTACATTTATGACGATCCCGGCCTTCACTGAGTGTTCGAGGAAAGTTGTAATTTTCCTTGCCCCCTGTTTAAAGAAGCCAGATATACAAAATGCTATTATTAATTTAAGAAAATTTATGCATTCTCATGTAGATATCGTATGAGGGTAAGAATTACGAGCCTTGGCCTCGTTTTACTTAGCCTTTGGACTGTGTCCCTTTATTTGTGCCTCCACTTTATAAGAGTTTTTGGAAAGAAACAAAAATTAGCCTAACACATCTCTCTATAAGAGAGGCTATAGGTTTCCCCCCTTCACTATTTGCCCCCATCTCCTTCCTAAAAACACTTCTCTTTTTGAGACTTGGGTTTTCTCCTCCACATCCATTTTCAATTTTTCTACCCAATCAAGTCACCATATCTTAGATGGAGCTTTACTTGGTTTGATTTTCGGCTTGGTTCAAGAAGCTTGGTCCGACCGGTGACAGGGAAGAGGCGCGGTGGCCCAATCCACGGCGACGGGAGCTTCGCGCGTCGGCGAGGGCTCCAGCGAGCGGGGTCAGGCGGAGGCGAGTGGCAGAGATGGCCTTTATAGGCATAGCTTACAGCGGTAGCGACCGGAGCTACTGGAGGCAGGGCTGGGCGATCGCGACTGCTGGAGGCGTACCCGATTGGTTTGACGGTGGCGGTTCAATTCCGACCGATTTGGGTGTTTTGACCCAGTTCTTAGCTCGGTTGTGTCCAATTTCTTCAAATGTTCAATCTTTTAGCTCATTTATGTGTGTGTGCTTTCTCATTTATTTGCTATAAAAGCTAGAGCTTGCCATAGATAGTTGAGTTGTTTCATTTGCACTGTCGGTTGTGGGATAAAGGATTTCCTCTTATTGTTAAGCTTGGAGTCCCCTTGAGGTAAGCGTTCGATTTTTCAAATTTGATGTTAGTATTGCCCCCTTGGGAATTGGTAGTTGTTTGATGTCTTGGTGCCTGTTGGACATACGCCCAAGCTATCACTAATTGGACCCGATAAGTGGGCCAAAACCGAATATAATTCGAAACTTAGAAAACGGACACCCGAGGCCCATCACGTGGGCCCGGAGAACACCCCGAGTGGCGAAATCCACTCGGGAAGACCCCGAGTGGAAAGGCCACCCAGGGGGAACCCAAGCAAGGAATCCTTGCTTCGGTTACTGGAGCAAGGTCCCTCTAGCTTGAGTAACCCGGGCAAGGTTCCCCTTGCTCGGGTAACCAGAGCAAGGTTCCCATTACTCAGGTAGACTGAGCAAGGCCTTGAGGGTATCCCTCCGGGTACCCCCATCAGTCCGGACGAGTCCCTCTCGTCCGGACCCCCACCCCCGGACGTATTTCGCTCGTGGCTTACCCTTAGAGGCCACATACCTACGTGGCCATGATAAACTCATCTACCGTCGAACCCGGGTCAAAGGCACCTTATTTACGGACAAGGCCAACTCATATTACGAAACTGCCACACCAAACCAGGGAACCGCTGGAACCGGGGCGGTCCGATAGAAACTCTATAAATAGAGAGCTCATCCCCTTATTTGAAGGTAATCACTCTCTCTCTCTAAGCTCACCCTCTCTCTAGAAGCTCTCACTGACTTAAGTTTCGGAGTGGGCTTACCTGGACCCCCCGGTGCCCTTTTGCAGGTAAACGAGGAGAGGAGAAGGGAATCTGGGAAGAAGAAGCCCAGCAAGGAGAAGAAAGGGAAGAAGAAGCCCATCGAGGAGAAGATCGAGAAGGAGAAGCCCACAGAGAAGACTCGTGTGCAAACACTGGCGCCGTCTACTGGACTCGAACAAGAAGCACGTTGCTACTACTTGCGATCGATGGAAACAACAAGGAGGCAAGTTGGGGGGCCGAGCAGGCAGCCACCCACGGGAGAAAAAAACCAAGCACCCGCAGGGGGGAATAGGTTAGTTCCGGTGGTAAGCCAACATGAAACCATCAACGAAGAACGGGAGGGAGCAAGAAACGAGGAACAACCACCTCCTGAGGAACAAAACTCCTCAAACAAGGCCCGCCCGAAAGCAACGGTGAACCAACCGCAACCCCAACTACCCCAACAAGCAAGAACAAACAACATCACTCCTGAATTAATGGCGGCATTAGAGGAAATGCTAGAAAGAAGGGAGCATCTAAGGACACACTTAAGGCAGGAACAACCAAGGTACCAAGCATCACCTCCAAGGTCGATGGGAGGACACCGGCAAGCATACTCTAACTCCTTGAACCAGCAACCCCAGGGAAGAGGATATTACCAGCAATGGAACCCCAATTACCAAGCAGACAACGGTCAAGGATATGGTAGACCCTAGAATTACCAAGGGTAAGCGGCACCCCAAAATGACCAAGGGTATGCTGGACCTCAAAACGGCCAAGGACATGTTGAGCCCCAAAGTAACCAACAAAGTATCGGTCCTCAAAATGCAAGGCAGCAGAATATAGCAAGAATAGCCCTCACAAAGAAGGAAATCGAGGAGCTAATAGCTAAGAAGATCAAGGATTCGAAGGGAAGAGCAATGCACAAACTTAGAGACAGGGCCTCGCACCCTTTCACTCAGGAGCTAATCAATGTAATGGTCCCACAGAACGTCACAGCACGTCAGATTCCGGACTATGTCGGAAAAGGAGACCCAATACAACATATCCATAAGCACGAATCATCACTCTTTGGAAGAACGACAGTGGAGGACCACTACACAATGTTATTCCCCTCAACTCTTGCAGGAAACGCTACGTACTGGTTCTTCAGTCCGCCACTGGCATCGATCACCTCATGGGCATACTTGAAGGACAAGTTTATCCAGCAATACTTAGGGGAAAGGAAGCTCCTGACAGGAGACTCCGTGCTGGATGACGTAAAGCAAGGGTACGACGAAATTCTGGCAAGCTACTACACGAGGTTCAACCCGAACATCTCCGACATGGCAACCGTGCTATCTGAAGGGAGATAGTTCGGGCCTTTGTAAGAAATTTGGGACGTCGGGGGGCACCTCTGGCGGTTAATGTGGAGGTAATGCCAATCAACTCGCTGGAGGAGATGGCGGAAAGAGTAAAAGCATACATCGATTTGGAGCGCGCATGTTCAAATCGAAAGAAAGGATATGAAGCTCAGGCAAATGAAAACAAACCAGCAAAAGGAAAACCTCAACAGCCACAGCATCAACATCAGGCTCCGAGAAGACAGGCGTGGACGTCCCAGGGAGGAGCAAGACCCAATGAGCAACAAAGACCCTAATGCATTCACAACATCGTCTTTACCCCTCTGACAAAGGAAGCCTCAGTAATCTTGCAAGAGATGAAGAGGCTCAACCTATGGACTCCGCCAACGGAGAAAAGAAGGGGAGGGATGGGAAATAACTTAGAACAGTGGTGTGAATACCACAATGCTAATGGACATTGATGGGTATACGTCTGATTCGGGTTCGTTTTATATTATTCGTACTTCGTTTACACGTCAAAACCACCAAACGGTCTCGAATTATTCACCGGCGAGTATTAAAGAGTCCGGAGCACACGCGTACGCGCCCCGGACTTGCACATCGTCTGGATTGTGGGACAATCCGACCCTCCAGATTGTCCCGACACTCCGGACCTCCCGGGATCCTCGCGATACTTCGGGACGGTCCGGATTACTCCTCTTGATGACACGTAAACCTCTACGCAAACACTACACGTGCAGACCCTCCCGAAGTCAGCTTTACTTTACGCCCGGTTCATACTTTACATTAAGCCAGCGTTGGACCGTTCAATACCGGGTTCGAGTTGGAAAACTCCTATTTAAGGGACTCCACTCTCCCATTTTACAAAAAAGTTGATAGCGGAAGCTCTGGCCTCTCTCTTACTTTCTCTCTCTAAATACCTGACTTAAGCTTCGGAGAGGGTTCATCGCACTCCACCTCCCCCCCTTTGCGTGGTTTGCGATATTGCCCCTCGTGCAGGTATACGGAGACGTACGAGCCCTGACACGTGCGAAGACCCGACGAGCGAGCAACCCGAGGCATCTACCCGCTTTAATACCAGGATCCGACACTTCGTCTAGTCTGGGTCCCAACATTTTGGCGCCGTCTATGGGAAACGCTACAATAAGTCATGGTGTACCACTGTTATTCTAAGATCACCAGTTTACAAGATTTAGGAGAGTCATTCATGCGTGTGCGTGTACATCCATATAGCAATGTGAGATCTACCACCTCACGTACGAAGCACCTAACGGATACACTAAGTGGCTATCATGTCCGCGAACCTCGGAGCGGCTATCATGTCCGCGCATCTCGGAGCGGCTATCATGTCCGCGAACCACAAGTGGCTATCATGTCCGCACATCTCGGAGCGGCTATTATGTCCGCATAGCTCGGAGAGGCTACCATGTCCGCGTATCTCAGAGCGGCTATCATGTCCGCGCATCTCGAAGTGGCTGTTATGTCCGTTCATTGCAAAGATCCAAGACGCAGAAAACCAAGTAGTGGTCGCAAGACACACTCTACCTTGGGGAAAACCAAGAAACGGTCGTAAGTCACACTCTACCTTGGGGAAAACCAAGTAGCGGTCGCAAGACGCACTCTACCTTGGGGAAAGCCAAGTAGCGGTCGCAGAATGCACTCTACCTTGAAAACTCTAGATAGCGGCAGCAACATGGATAGGCACGTCGCCTCGCCGACCTCTGACCGACGCCATGGAAGGGTATGTCATCGTCGACCTCTAACCTTCTCCCTACCTCGGAAACATCAAGTAGCTGTCGCTAAATGCACCCAACTTTGGAAAAACCAAGTAGCAGTTGTGGAATGCACCCAACTTTGGAAAACCAAGTAGCAGTCGTGGAACACACCCTACTTTGGAAAAACCGAGTAGCAGTCGTGGAACACACCCTACTTTGGAAAACCCTAGTAGTCGGCACAAGGGTCAACACCCCGCGTCCGACACAACTATGTGGTGCGACATCCTCTATACGAGGGCGACCCCACACAACTATGTGACGAACATCCCCGACACGGGGGCAACTCCACACCTATGGACTTATAAGTTCACAACTACTACATAGAAAACATCCTCTACATGTGAGCAACTCTATATCAGTAAGGGCCTCGTCTCAACACTACGCGCGTCTGCGCGACCCAACACTACGCGCGTTGGCGCGACTTGACACATGTCTATCATGGGACGTTCATCGACAACACGTCGGAGGCTAACACCTCGCAACTAAGGGACTAGTGCGCCCAGGGTTAGAACTGGTGCCTACATACACCTATGTGATCTACGCGCCTATTCGGCACATACATGCGTGTACCCGGCCACGTCACTACAAACACTTTCACTCCGGGGGCAATACTATATAGACAAAGAACTCGTCTCTCGACATATACGTTGTGAACATACTCCTATTATGAGGCATTTGTCAACGACGCGGCGGATGCATGATGCCTCGCAGTCTCAGGACCAGTGCGTCCGTAGCACACACTCCTCTGTATAGTGTGAGGGTAAAGGTTTACCTCTCATTAATTTCTCTAACTCTTTTTATGAGTCTTTAGCATATACACATGCTTACATACCCCGCGCGTACATTTGCATGTCTACATATACATACACATGTTTGCATATCCATGTCACGTGTTTACAATTATAATCCTATATGGGATAGAGAAAATGCAATTGTCAAGGCATGGTTGAGGAATACTGTGGCCAAGGATTTGGTGAATGGTTTGGTCTACAACACAACTGCTTCTTCCATTTGGAATGACTTAAAGGAGATGTTTGATAAAGTGGATGGCACACAAATCTTCCAATTAACAAGGGAGATTTACCAAACATCTCAAGGTGTGCTCTCCATCACTGAATACTTTGCCAAAATGAAGCAACTCTGGGATGCTCTTGCTTCTATTGATGATTTGGATCTTCAATGTGCTGGGGACATTGCCATTGTTAATGAACACAAGGAGAAGCAGAAGTTGATGGCATTTCTTTTGGGACTGAATGACTCCTATGGACACATTAGGAGCACCTTGCTTATGAGACAACCACTTCCTTCTCTTAGCATTGCCTTCTCTGTGTTGGTACAAGAAGAAAGCCAAAGGACAATCTCTGGTTCCATTGGTGATGTGGGTGAGGCAACTGCCTTATTCACTGGAAAGCACCCATCCTATGGGGGTGGTAGAGGCAATGGAGGAGGATATGCAAGGGGTAGAGGCTTTGCAAGAGGCAATGGCATTGGAAGAGGAAATGGCTTTGGTAGAGGCAACTTTAATCCTTCAAGTGGGAGACCACTCAATACTTGCAACTATTGTGGCAAGAGAGGTCACATTGAAGACAATTGCTACATCAAGCATGGCTACCCATATGATCACCCAATCCATCAAACCAATCCAAATGCTCCTAAGAGGAATTGGAATTCAGCCAACATTGTTGAAGAAGGTGGCAACTCAAGCACAATTGAGCATGTGGCAGCCAAGGACAAAAGGATATTTCATGGCACAGCTGACAAAAGGATCCAACATGTTGCTGCCCATAATGATCATTTTGATCATACACCTCTAAGCTTTGAAGATGTGGATCAAGCTCATGTCAACATGGCAGGTATATCTAGTGATTCTATGGTTTGGATAGTTGACTCAGGTGCTACTAATCATATCACTCATCAAATTGAGTGGCTACATGATTTGAAGAAGAGTGATTCCGATCACCAATATGTGCACTTGCCAAATGGTCACAAGTGCAAAGTGACTCATGTTGGTTCTTGCTCTTTCTCAAGTGGATTCACATTGACCAACATACTCTTGGTCCCTGACTTCAAGTTCAATCTGATCTCTGTATCTAGGTTACCTAGCCAGTTAAATTGCAAAGTGATCTTTACTTGTGATCATGTGTTACTTCAGGGCCAGAGTGGCAAGTCCATGGTGATTGGGGAATGGAATAAAGGACTATACACTTTGAAGGATGTGGTGCCTTCAAGCCCAAAGAAGTTAGCAGCTGCTTGCTTGGAGAATAAGGATGAAGTATTGAGATGGCATAGGCATTTGGGCCATGTCTCAGAACAATATTTGAATCATTTGGATGTTTTAGGCTTGAATAAGACATATGGTTGTATCAAACAATGCACTATTTGTCCTCTTGCAAAACAATCTAGACTTTCATTTCCAATCAGTGATTCTATTGCTTCAAAGCCTTTTGATTTGGTTCACATGGATTTATGGGGTCCTTACAAAGTGCCAACCTTCAAGAACAATCAATATTTCATGACCATTGTTGATGACCACTCAAGGGCAACTTGGGTTTAGTTGATGAGGCACAAAAGTGACACTTTCTTGCACATCAAGAATTTCTTAACCATGGTGAAGAATCAGTTTGGTACAATGATCAAGACTTTGAGGAGTGATAATGGGACTGAGTTCATCAATTCAGTTTGCAAAGGTTTGCTTCTTCAATTTGGCATCCTCCATCAAACTAGTTGTGTGCATACACCACAACAAAATGGAAGGGTGGAACGCAAACATAGGGACATCCTCAACATTGCTAGAGCTATAAGGTTCCAAGCATCCATGCCATTGAGGCATTGGGGGTATTGCATACTCAATGCTTGTTACTTACTCAACAGGCTACCCACTTCTATCTTGAAGTTCAAGTCACCTATAGAAGTGTTATATGGCAAAGCCCCTTCCCTTCATCACTTGAGAACTATAGGTTTTCTATGCTTTTCAACCAAATTGAACAACCATGACAAGTTTAGTCCAAGAGCTGAACCATGCATTCTAATGGGATATTCAACCTCCCAAAAAGGGTACCTTGTGATGAACATTTCAAACTCAGTCTTTCATGTTTCAAGAGATGTTCATTTCCATGAAGATATCTTCCCCTTTAGCATGTCAAAGGATGCTCTAAAGGCTCTTATTCCATCTTGCTTGGGAGTCAAGAAACCCTTTGAGGATTTCCCACCTGAGAGTCCATCTTATTTTGACATGGATATATCAAGCAACACTCCTCCCATTGAGGTTACTACACCTCAAATGGATGATCAAGCACCTCAGATTGAGGTTCAAGCACCTCAACAACCAATTGAAGAAGCTCCGCCCCAACCTTCCAATCTAAGAAGGAGCCTGAGAATTGCACAACTACACCCACCACCTCCTAGGAGAAGTGCAAGGCTTGCTGAACTCAAACAAAGATCAAGTTCAAATGTCATTTTTGGAATGGAGAAGTATGTATCCTATGACAACTTGGGTCCACAATACAAATGCTTCTTGGCTGCCTTTGACAAGATCAAAGAACCAACCACCTATAAACAAGCAATCAAAGACCCAAAATGGATCTTAGCTATGAAGGAAGAAATGCAAGCCCTTCAGAACAACAACACTTGGGAGCTAATGGAACTTCCACAAGGCAAATCTTCAATTGGTTGCAAATGGGTATTTAAAGTCAAATACAATTCGGATGGTTCCATTGAAAGATTCAAAGCAAGATTGGTTGCCAAGGGATTCACTCAGATTGAAGGGACTGATTTCAATGAGACATTCTCCCCTGTTGTCAAAATGGACACAGTGAGGATCATATTAGCTTTGGCAGCTGCCAACTCATGGGGATTGTACAACATGGATGTAAACAATGCATTTCTTCAAGGTGATCTAAATGAAGAAGTGTATATGGACATTCCCCAAGGTTTCAATCATTCCAAATCTCTTGAGGGATATCCCAAACATGTATGCAAGCTCAAGAAGTCCTTATATGGTCTTAAACAAGCTTCAAGACAATGGAACATCAAGCTCACCCAAACCTTATTGAAGAATGGGTACAAGCAATGTGCCTCAGATCATTCCTTGTTCACCAAGATACAAGGTGATGACAAAGTTTTTCTTCTCACCTATGTTGATGATCTTCAAATCACTGGTTCCAACACCAAGATGATCAATCAATTGAAAAACACACTCCAAACACACTTCAAACTAAAGGATTTAGGAGACTTGAGATACTTTTTGGGACTAGAAGTTGCAAGATCAGATAAAGGTCTTGTAATCAACCAAAGGAAGTATGCAATTGAGCTTATTGAAGATGCTGGCCTAGGGGCTGCAGGGCCTGCTGAAACCCCTGTGGAATTCAATGTCGAACTCACCACACATGAGTATGACAAAGCAACTAACTCAAACACTGAAGATACACTCTTGGAGGATGCCACTTCTTATAGGAGGATCATTGGCAAGTTGCTATATCTTACAATGACAAGGCCAGACATTAGCTTTTCAGTACAAAGACTTAGTCAATTTGTTGACAAACCAAAGAAGTCTCATCATGATGCAGTCATAAGAGTCATCAGATACATTAAAGGCACTCCAGGACAAGGATTGATCTATCCTTCCAACAACAAACTCAATTTGAGCTTGTTTTGTGACTCTAATTGGGCTGCTTGCCCCTTTAGTAGGAAATCAGTCAGTGCTTATTGTGTCAAGCTAGGTGAAGCCATGATAGCTTGGAAAGTAAAGAAACAAGACACCATTTCCTTATCAAGTGCTGAAGCAGAGTATAGATGTCTAAGAGTTGCAATTCAGGAGGCACTTTGGGTGGGGAGAATACTCAAGGAACTTGTCATACAAGTAAATCTTCCTATCCCAATACACACAGATAGCCAGGCAGCTGTGAAGATTGCAAATAATCCCATGTTCCATGAGCGCACCAAGCACATTGAGCTAGACTGCCACTTCACAAGACACCATATTCAACAAGGGATCATTGGTGTCCATTACATTCCTTCAAAGGAACAACTTGCTGACTTGCTTACAAAGGCATTGGTAAAGAGTCATCACTTAGCTTTGCTAAAGCTATATGGAATCAAGGATGTCTTCCAAGAAAGAAGAGAAGAAGAAGAAAAGGATGGGAGAATATAGAGTATATAAGTTGATATGCTCACATTGCATCTTGTTACTTACACTTGCATTTACTTCCATCATGTCATTAGATGATTGTATAAGGCTATTATATGGTGCATATATCATGTAGTACATGTTACATGGTATATGCACCTTGGTGCACCAAGTTAGGCACATAGGATAGTTAGTCCTAGTTGGTGATCCTTATCACCTAGTATATATAGTTTACCTCTTGCATTGTAATCCCTAATCATCAATCAACAAATGATTCAACCTACTAAAGCTTTTATCCTGGCACGTATATACTTATACCCATGTCATTGCATATATATATGCCCATACTTATATGATTTAATTTCATAACATTACACATCGTACGCCGACTCACGTACACGCACACATCGTGTCATATATATGTTAGCATTCATATCCATGATCGCATGCACGGACTAGAGTTATCATATACGTATATGTCATATATACATGCTTGCTACACTAATCATGTCGGCAGATACGATTACTCCCGTCCAAGCCCAATGAGGGATGCATCATAATAAGGTCCACGTGCCGACGAACAGTAAGTCCACCTCAAGGTAACACCTGAACTTAAATCGAACGTATACTCTATTGAAAATACAGTCAAGACGAGGCCGCGCCACCACTTAATTCGGGGGGCAAATGATGGGTATACGTCTGATTCGGGTTCGTTTTATATTATTCGGACTTCGTTTACACGTCAAACCCACCAAACGGTCTCGAATTATTCACCCGCGAGTATTAAAAAGTCCGGAGCACGCGCGTACGCGCCCTGGACTTGCACCTCGTCCGGATTGTCATCACAATCTGAAACTCCGGATTGTCCCGACACTCCGGACCTCCCGGGATCCTCGTGATACTCCGGGACGGTCCGGATTATTCTTCTTGATGACGCGTAAACCTCTACGCGAACACTACACGTGCAGACCCTCCGGATGTCAACTTTACTCCCGTCTACGCCAGGTTCATACTTTACATTAAGCCGGCGTTGGACCGTTCAAAACTAGTTCAAGTTGGAAAACTCCTATTTAAGGGACTCCACTCTCCCATTTTACAAAAAAGTTGATAGCGGAAGCTCTGACCTCTCTCTTACTTTCTCTCTCTAAATACCTGACTTAAGCTTCGGAGAGGGTTCATCGCACTCCACCCCCCCCCTTTGCGTGGTGTGCGATATTGCCCCTCGTGCAGGTATACGGAGACACACGATCCCAGAAACGTGCGAAGACCCGACGAGCGAGCAACCCGAGGCATCTTCCCGCTTCAATACCAGGATCCGACACTTCGTCTAGTCTGGGTCCCAACAGACATCACACAGAAACTGCTTCCACCTACAACGTGACATAGAAAACCTCATCCAAGAGGGCATGTTGAAAGGCTTTGTAAAAGATGAAAAAAAGAGATAGGAGTCCTCAACCGAAGCATACCGGAAAAGGAAAGGGAAATGAAAAAATGGAGGATTTCCCTCCCTAACAGAACAGAAAATTGACCATCAACGTCATCCATGGTGGTCTAGTAGCGGGGGGAGAAGCCTCCAACTCAAGAGAGGTATATGTGGCCCAAGTCAATGAAATGCCACCATTCGGGAAACGCCCAAGGCTAGTCGAGAACATTAAGATAACATTCTCGGACGAGGACTTAGAGTATGTGGTACATCCACATGATGATGCTTTGGTAATCACAATGGATATTACCGGCTGCAATGTAAGAAGAATGTTAGTGGACGGAGGCAGCTCCACAGACATCCTTCACATCGTCATGGTTAGAGCACTAGGAAGGACAGAGTGGGATCTCAGGCCTGTTAACATCCCTTTGGTGAGCTTTGCTGGAGCAACCACATTCCCTCTGGAGATCATAACCCTTCCAGTAACCTTGGGCGAAGGTTGGACACAAGTCCACTTGAAAATAACATTTGTGGTGGTTGAAGAGTTAGGGGCATACAATGGAATATTGGGCCGCACGACCATCAACCCTAATCGCATAGTCCTATCAACCGTCCACCAAAAGATGAAATTCCCGACACCAAATGGATTTGGAGAGGTACTGGGGGACCAAGCAGCATCAAGGAAATGCTACCTGAATTCCATGAGGAGAAGGGCGCAACACGGGCTACCAATCGCCTTTGTGGATGCCCCAAGAGGAAATTTGAAGGGAAGGGTTAAGCAAGGATGGAAGAACATGATGGATGTGATAAAAGGAGCAGTAACCCAACTCCTAAGTGTAACAAGGGAGGTTTTCAAGAAGAGGAAAAGGCAAGAGCCCAATGAGAAGGACGTGGAAGAAATCGAAGAGAATGCAGAGGAAGAAAGAAAGAAAGAAAGGAAGAAGAGAAAGAAGGAAGAATCGTGCAGGCTTGGATAATATCCAACAAAAAGAAGATGAGCTATTAAAAAGCTATTTCGTGAGGCTAGCGACGGTGGCGGCAGAACTCAAAACAACCAGAAATGAATTTGTTAGGGCCTTCTTCAGGAACCTAAGGAGGGACGCAAAGGAATACTTCGGATGAGAAGGGAGCATCGCCGCCATATCTTCAGTCGAAGAATTCAATCATAAACTGTGGTAAGCCATACAGATAGAGGAAGAGGAAGAAAGGAGCTACTACAGACTCAGTGACGGGCGGATAGTACACTTCACACCTCTAAGGAGCGAGATAGAAGAGCTATACAACACAGTCCTCTGTGGCCGGATCCCACCACCCATGGAATCATCAATGGATTTCATCGGAACAGAAGTGGAGGGATGGGGTGAATGCCACAAGACCTGGGGTCATAGCACTAACAAATGCTTAGCCCTCAGGCTGGAGATCGGAGAGGAAATCCACGCTGGATGCCTGGAGGAGGAGGTTGGATCAGAAGAGCTGGAGTTTGCCCCCACTTAGAGTGGAGAATATCTGAACCTTTTTTTTTATGTTTATGTATTAGAGTACTTGAAGGTGATCCACAGACTCCATTTAGACTTTCCTTATGTATGAAGTGACAATGGAACTTAATGAATGAGATTTTTTTCTAGGAATTTACAAACTGAAATTGGGAAGATCCAAAAAGACAACCCTGACATATGAAAAAGCGATCAACAACCTTTACATATGGACATGGGAAGATCTATAAGGACAACCATTCCAACCGAAAAGGGACATAAGACCCGACGGGCCACCCTTACAAACCGAAAATGGGAAGATCCAAAAAGACAACCCTGACATATGATAGAGCGATCAACAACCTTTACATATAGACAAGGGAAGATCTATAAGGACAACCATTCCAACCAAAAAGGGACATAAGACCCGACGGGCCACCCTTACAACCGAAAATGGGAAGATCCAGAAAGAAAACCCTGACATATGATAAAGTGATCAACAACCTTTACATATGGACAGGGGAAGATCTATAAGGACAACCATTCCAACCGAAAAGGGACATACGACCCGACGGGCCACTCTTACAACCGAAAATGGGAAGATCCAAAAAGACAACTCTGACATATGATAAAGCGATCAACACCCTTTACATATGGACAGGGGAAGATCTATAAGGACGACCATTCCAACCGAAAAGGGACATAAGACCCGACGGGCCACTCTTACAAGCCAAAAATGGGAAGTCCCAAAAGGACAACCCTGACATATGATAAAGCGATCAACAAACTTTACATATGAATAGGGGAAGATCTATAAGGACAACCATTCCAACCGAAAAGGGACATAAGACCCGAAGGGCCACCCTTACAACCGAAAATGGGAAGATCCAAAAAGACAACCCTAACATATGATAAAGCGATCAACAACCTTTACATATGGATATGGGAAGATCTATAAGGACAACCATTCCAACCGAAAAGGGACATAAGGCCCACAGGGCCACCCACAACTGAAAATGGGAAGATCCAAAAGGAAAACCCTGAAATATGACAAAACGATCAAAAACCTTTACATATGGAAAGGGGGATATCTATAAGGACAACCATTACAAACAAAAATAAAAGGAATGTACGTCCTGGAAATACAGGCCATCCGAATAAAGCATCATAACAAAAGGCGTGCTAAAAGCACACCAAGTCATCCAAACACAACATAGAAAGAAGTACTACAACAATGGAAAGCAAATTAGAGTATCTATCCATGAAACAAAATCATCTCCAAAACAAGCATGAGGAAAACAGAAATGCAACAATCATAAAAACATCGACAGGGTGTATAAGCTCAACCGTCCTTCACAAGAGGGGGGTCATCATCTCCAACAGGAACTGGTGAAGGGACGGTAACCTTAGCAGCTCGAGAAGAAACCATAGTCTTAGTCTTGGAAGAACAATCAGCAACAACTCGCCCAGCTACAATCTTTGCTCGCTCCGCCCGCCTGGCAATTTGAACTATGACACCCATAGCAAACATAGTGTATTCCCCAAGCTGGTCAAAAGGGAAGGAGCGACAAAGAGAATCCATCTTCTCAACCAAGTTCACACCGAAGCTAGAAACTCCTGGACTCCAATAGCTTTTCCTTTCTCAACTCCAAGAGCCTCACCTTTCTTCAGACCTGACAACCTACTCTCCTCCCGGCATCCCGAAGAGCACTCTTCATCTTCAACTTCGCAATCAAAGCCTCATCCGCTCGGTCGGCACGAAAATCATCAAGTTCTTGCTGCAGAACACTCAAACAGCTAGCTAGGGTAACCTCCGACACCCTGAGCTCCTCATTCTCCTCGCGTAGCCGATGTTCGGTGATTTTCTGAGTAGACTCAAGGACCTTTCTGTGTAGACTCGAGCGTCACAACCATCTCCGAGAAGCATATCCCGTTCACGATCAACGTTAACCAGGTGAGATCAGATTACAGAAGATATTACCTACAAAAGAAACAAGAGTCAAGATAAAAAGAAGATCGAACAAAACAAGGTAAAACATAATGTACGCACTCACGGGAGAAAATTGGGACAAGGCGCCCTTCACACAATTATGAATCTCCTCAGGGTTGGTGGGAGGAAGAGATCGATCGGCTGGAGGTATAATGGAGTTCATCATGGGAATAACAACTTCCGGAATGGAAAGGGAGGCAGATAGGTTATAGAGTTGACAATCGGCATTCTGGAAGGGCAACCAAGAATTACCCCTAACATCACCATCGACGAGACGGATAAGATCCTCAGGAAAGATCAAAGGCAACTTGATCCTACCAGAAAAACAAATATAAGATGCAAAAAGGGCAAGAAACACACACATATACAAGAGAACGAAATCGCCATATACCTGGCACGGGAGGTCTATCATCAAAGGACTCACCCCTCAGGGGGGAGATGGGGCGAGGAGAAGAAGACTCGTCAGCATCATCTGAAGCCTCCTTATTCTCCGGGGCAATGGGAGAACCGTCAACGATATCCTTAACAGTGACCTCTCTCTCTTTATGGCGAGAGGAGGACCTGGAGGGAGAAAGGAATGAGTCTGTCTTCTGAGCGTTGGAAACAGGGGTCTCTTCCTCCAAGCTAGACCTCTTCGACCTTATCTTAGCTAAGATTTGCACGAAAGAGATAGAGGGGGACCTTCCTGAAAATCAACAAAACATGGGTGAATATGACATAAGAAAAATAAGGAGAAAAATAAAAGAAAACATAACAAACACAATACCGGAGGAAGGTTTCACAGCCCCAGACGACAGTGAAATGGTAGCAGGAGTCTCAGCCACGGGCAAAGGAATAGGAGAAACGATCGAAGTCTCCCTCTCGGAAGGGGCGTCCTCACCAGCATCATCATCCTCCTGAAACAAGGAAGGCTGATGTTGAAACCAACCTACAAGACAAAGCAAGAAAGTTACAAGTATGAAAGACTCAAAGACTTGCATACCAAGGGTAAAACGCAGGGCGTCGTTCGAATCCCCGTGGCAGACAGCTCCACTTCTGAAATGCGATGTACAGACCCGAAGGAGGCCGTCGTGTTCTCAATATATATCAGTTTCAGGGTCTGCCTTTCGGAAGTGGAAAGTTTGGAAAAGTCGGGATGCACATCCGTAACCATGGGGGAATCTAGGGGCCAAGAAACGTTCTGACCTTCAAGGAAAAAGTAGTATTTCTCACAATAGTCACTACCGCCCTCAAAGGCAAGAACAAACCGACGCTTGTTATTCCACTTAGCAGTTCCCAATGTCGAAAACCCCTTTTGGGACAATAGGGGGAATCGGGTCACTATAGAATAAAACCCCGACTCACCACTGTGCTGGATGCGATAGAAGCATCGAAAGAGAAGACGAGAGTAAGCACAATGTTGGCGATGGCACAACACCCTAAATCCAACCCAGGCACGAATGGCTGAAGGGGCAAGCTCGAGAGGAGAAATCTGATAATACTGAAAGAGCTCCCGAAGGTCAGCACAGTAAGGGAAGCGTAGCCCCGCCTTGATCTTATGAATGTATACCACCGACATCCCATCCGGCGGAGGAGTAACGGAGCTACCACCATAGCGGTATTGCATGGCGAAGGGGAAATGATTTTCCCATGCCAAACAACACAGCAAGCTTAGCATGGAAAATATACATTTTCAAGTTCAAAGAGTTCTTACTATAGGTCTCAAATTAGAACACAGGGTCACGAAGAAAGGCCAGCTCATCCTCAAGGATAGGCCGCAACTCGACCTCCGTGTCCGACTAGGGATCCGATGACTCAGGGATATAGTCCGGACTCAGGTCGGGATGCGGAAACCGCCTTCCCATAAAAAACCTCTTATGTGAAAAGCAGACTAGGGGAACATTAGAGGCAAGGTCAGTACGGGAAGCCTTAAGAGAAGAAGGCTTACTCATTTTGAAGAAGAAACGGAACGACGCTCCTTAGCCCGACAGAAGCCCTAAAAGCACACCTGGCAAGAAGAAAAAAAAACAGCGGTCCATCAGGAAAAAACATCGGTTCGCCAAAAAATATGGTGGTCCGTCATGACTCCATGCAAATTCATCAAGACCAACCTACCCAAGGGTACGTCCCAAAGTGCATAAAGATCAAAAACTTACTACGGGGGCAAAAGACACATGCATGGACGATACTACTTGTCAAAGGGAGGAACTATGATGGACAAAGCATGGAAACTATTCCTAGAATGGAGGACAAATAAAATCATCTCAACATTGCCTAGGGTAATGAAAGGAAGGTGATGGATATACGCCCAATTTGAACCCGTTGACTTCCAAACCGTTGTATTTTTATCGTCCCATTAACGATTGTAAATCGAAACTTCAACCCGAACACTGCGCGAACACATCAACGGCTCGGACGAGGCCGGAGCGCTCGTCCGGCCGAGGCAAACTCACCTAGGTGAGGTTGGGTGGCCACACCCGACCTCCCCTAGGAGAGATCGGGTCAGCCAACCCGATCTCTCCTAGGGGAGATCGGGTGGACCAACCCGATCTCTCCTAGGAGAGATCGGGTCGGCCAACCCGATCTCTCCTAGGAGGGATGGGGTTGGCCAACCCCATCCTCCCTAGGAGGGGTTGGGTGCCCTCACCCAACCCCTACCCTTGGGGGTCGGATTTCTCCCCCCCCCAAGGGCCCCGGCACCATTTTTGGACTCCCACACTCGGTTCACTCCGCCTACCTTCTCCGTATCCTAAGGTCCTAATTATGCGTATAAAGGTTAATTAATTGTGTTTAAAGGTTAACGATGTCATTAAGCCACCTTAATGACACCGTTGCCTATAAATACCCCACCTTCACAACTCATTTGATCATCTTGGCAATTTGGATTATTTTGCTCTGACATCTCTCTAGCTTTATCTCTCTAAAACCGTACTGACTTAGGCATCGGAGAGGTTTCATCAGGCACCACCCCCCCCCCCTCTGTGCCTGGTATTGCCCCTCTTGCAGGGTGGCAAGGAGAAGAGAACCAAGGAAGCAGAAGAGCATAGAGCAGTAGGACGAGCCCCAGGGGTAAGAAGTACAAGCCTCAGGAGGTCAGAAGGAGAGAAGGAAAGGAGGTCAGAAGGAGAGAAGGAAAGGAAGTCAGAAGGAGAGAAGAGAAGGACATATATCAGAACGACTACCCCAAGAGAGTATAAGGGCAGGGATCAGAACGACTACCCCAAGGGAGTATAAGGGCATGGATCAGAACGACTAGTCATAGGAGCACTGAACCCGACATTTCATTAGTGGGAGATAAATTCTAGATTGACGACCCGTTGACCTAGACTTTATAACCTAACACTTGGCGCCGTCCGTGGGCTTCGAACAGAAAGCCTGACAATAACAAGAGCGATGACGAACAGCTTAGTATCTAGGCATCACCACCTACCTGGGGGCAATAGGAGAGGGAGACAGCCTATACCTCCAGCAAGGCAGCCTAACCCAGAGAAACAGCCTGCACAGCAGAGCCTCAGGTAGCCCCACAGATACCCCAGCCTAACAAGCAGGGAGGAGGCTTCCACAGCTCCAGCTCCATTGACTAGGAAGCCACAGGGATAGGGGGGCAACAAGGAGTGCCATCCCAACACACGGCACCTCCACAGAGGTACTACTATGAGGCACAACCTCAAAGGTATCCATATGAAATAATGACTCAAAGGAACGACAATCGTGCCCACACAACCAACATAAAGCCCGCATACTCGCAAGGAGCACAGACAGTGACTCCGAGGTTGATGAACGCATTGGATGAGTTGCTAGCCTATAGAGAGACCCTGAGGAACAGGCAGAGAGGGCAACACCAGCATGAAGAAGAAGAAGTTCATGAGGAAGAACAAGTCCCGGAAGAAGAACACCACTCGTACCCTCGAACAGGGCAGTGAGAAGAACAAAGGAGAGACAACCAAAGGCCACCCCCAGAGGGAAGGCAGTAGTCTGTGCCTCCAAGGCAACAGACACAACAGGATGCCTGGGCATACACCCCCCTAGGGGCAAATAGACAGGCAAGACCTCCAAGGAGGCATGGATTCAACCAAGTACCCCAACAAGGACATACACCGCACTAAGGGAGGACATACATGCCAGACCAACAAGGATATAGGAGTTCCAACATCAACCATGGCAATGTACACATACAGTCCGTATCACCACAGACATGTCTAAGGGACATACCAAGGAAAGCTCAAAGGGAGGGACATAGTCCCAACAACACAATAAAGCAACCACCTACCCATGATACAGCACGACAGGTCCAAACCCCTTATGCATGACAACCCTTGGCACACGTCCTCCTAGGACAGGGGAGGAGTTGAAAAGACAAGGATTTGAACAGGGAACTAATAGAGTACCACACCACGTCAGCACATAGCTACTACAATGGGAAGTCTCATGGAGAGACATAGTAGAGTGAAACCGCACATAGCATACATGAAGGATACACCTCCACCTAGTCCGCCTTGCAAGGATGCGACCTCATATTCCTCAAGTGGAAGGAATACACACAGACTAATGGAGGAAGACAGTTACATTACCAAGGAAGCAGGGGATTTCAACACACCACACCCATATCCTTCCCATATCCTCTTATTTAATTTAACTGCATAACAAGTCAACTCCCTAAAAGGGATAGATTTTGATACTTGATATCAACATGTTTTCCAAGAATGACCATACCGGAGCCTTCGGGCTCCGTGATATATATATACACAGGTGGACCACAAGAAGAATCAGTAAAAGGCCGTCGCCAATCAAGAGATGCACAAGCAACAGATTCCTCAATCCCAAAGAACACCTATAAGGTCAAGTTTCTGGGAAAGATCACAAGACGGAAGGCTCACTTACAAAAATAAGTTGAGCACTCCTAACATCCTATAGAGGAACTACCATGAAGGTCACAAAGGATTACCCCTACTACAACCTTCCACTAAGCATCCTAGGGCCAAGCCCGTCAAAGGATCCCACCTGGCATTGGTATGCAAGGGGGGCACCAGTCACAGCATGCCCTTCCCACAAACGCCCATTAGCACAAGAGGGGGTAGCCGCGAACACATCCCTCCAAAAATGGAGGAAACCATATCACATGGGTAACGCCCACCATCAGAGGCAAACACCTCCAGCGGATCTTTATGATTTCACAAAATAGCCAGGAGATACAACTACACTTAGAAAGCTCATCCCAGGTAATGGAATACACTTCCATCAAAAACCCTCAAGGACACCAAGCCTAGCAAAGGAAGAACGGTGACACCATAATATTTCCACACAATGATATGTTAGTCATAAGAGAGGGAATCACCAACTTTGACATGAACAGAACCATAGTACATGAAGGGAGTCCGTCAGACATCTCCCATGACCAACCATTGATGATACTAGAGAAGAGTCAGGCATACCTAATACCAAGGGACCCCCTACTAGTAAAAGTGGTCAGAACATCAACACACCCATTAGGGACACGCACTGCAAATGAACCAGGAAAAGGATGGAACACATATCCTTACAAGTATCCTTACAAGTATCCTTACAAGTATCCTTGCATTTATCCTTGCAAAAATTAACTCCGTAGATAAAGAGGTCATCTAATAGATGACTATGTCTTTGTTCTCGAAATATGATCCTAACCCGGAGATCCTTGGACTCCGTATCATATATGCAATGAATAACATGTTCATCAGAGATAGGTACACGAAGATTCAAGACAGCGCCATAAAGATTAGGCGCATACCTCTACCAAGTACGACACATTGGAGTGTTCACAAACACTCCTTCGCCATCTCACAAGAAAGGAAGGCAACCAAGGATACAAGTCCTAATAGAATAAACATCGGTAGAAAATCCTGTCATTGAAGTCATGCACCAAGAGAGAAACTCTAAAGATGCAAGTTTAGCATAGGAGATAGTGCAACAACTAGAGTGTGAAAAAGGAGATACATCTCCTACCAAGAGCCTTAGGGCAGGATAATAGTTCTACAAGATCAACCAAAGAAGAGCTCTAAAGCTTGGGGAGTAAGGTTTCAAGATCGACCCTCACACTAGACGCACATCCCGATCAACCACCTTGTCTGCAAATGATAAGACATTTGACTCTGGCATCCCATCAAGAGGAGAACCCCGATAAAAGGGGCACTAGAAAAATATCCCGCCTCTAAGGCCATACGCCAAATACAGGATGAATGAAGGTTATGACAAAACAAAAAAGGAGGGACTTGTCAGCTCAACACACCTCAAACACGTATACGTACGCAATACAAATGCAGCCTCTAATGAAATTATCCAACAAGGAATAGCCAATACGAGGGCAAACCCATGGAAAATCAGGGAACATCACCGGCGAACCTAAAGGAAAACGTCCTTTTTTAGGTTCAAGTCCTAATTCAAAAGAAGTCTATAACCAAGATTCAAGGTGGGAGGAGCATGACCAATGTGACACTCCCCAAAGGCATTGAAGAATACTCCAATGTGAAGGAAAAGGCAAGGCACACTAAGTGCCACAACACTCCAAGAAGATACAGCCCGGTCAGACCCCCACACCCCCATGCACGAGCAAAGAGCATGGATCAGATTGACTAGTCTGAAACACACCTACGAGATTAACAACTCAAGACACCATTCTATGAGAGAGCTCTTCAACCTAAAACACAAGGAAAAGGGGGAAAATTTTACAAACACCCCTAGGATACAGAAACTGCCGCATCCTGGTTATCAAGAGAATGAAAATCACCCCCACCCACCCAAAGCAAAAGCTCTCCACCCAATCCCCAAAGATACATCCGACAAAGGCATTATCCAAACCATACCTATGACTGAAACAAGCAAGCATGAGAAAGAGTAAATCCTACAAGGGACACTCGTCACATTCAAACAAGCAGACAAGGGAGCCCCGAGCATAAGGGGCACCCAACCAAGAAAGTGAACGAGGGGCCTTCAACGGCCAAATGTGAAAGGCGGTATGACCACCAAGCAACTTGGGGGGCACCAAACGAATAAGTGCTTGGTAGTCCACCTAAGTATAAAAGAAGATATTAGAGGCAGCAGATCACAAGAACATGCAATACCACCTTTCCCAGAAAAGGTCACATAGGAGGAAAACATCATCAACTCCCTATATGAACTCGTCCTAAGTTGGCAACACACAAACATCGCCCTCGAGAGGTGATCTCCCACATTGAAGGAAAAGCGTGGTAACAGGCAATATCGTAGAAGGAGAAGTCAAGTAAAGACTCGAAAAGCATACCAAAAATGCACCATGCATGAGAAGGGACACAAGATAAGGTAATATTATGAGCCCTCCGGGAGCCAATCCCGCGAACACATTCGACGCCCCCAAGAGCGTATCTTGAGAGTAGTTCTAAAACTACGAACCCTGTGCCCTCCGGGAGCCTATCCCGCGAACAGATTCGACGCCCCCAAGAGCGTATCTTGAGAGTAGTTTTTATACTACGATCTTCGACGCCCCCAAGAGCGTATCTTGAGAGTAGTGTTCATACTACGACCTTCGACGCCCCCAAGAGCGTATCTTGAGAGTAGTTTATACACTACGACCTTCGACGCACCAAGAGCGTATCTTGAGAGTGGTTTCCAAAAACTACGAATTTCGACGCCCCCAAGAGCGTATCTTGAGAGTAGTGTTCATACTACGACCTTCGACGCCCCCAAGAGCGTATCTTGAGAGTAGTTTATACACTACGACCTTCGACGCACCAAGAGCGTATCTTGAGAGTGGTTTCCAAAAACTACGAATTTCGACGCCCCCAGGAGCGTATCTTGAGGTAGATTTGCAACCTACCAGATTCGACGCCCCCAAGAGCGTATCTTGAGGTAGAAAAAACACTACCAGTTCGACGCCCCCAAGAGCGTATCTTGAGGTAGATTTCAAACTACCAGTTCGACGCCTACCAGGAGCGTATCTTTGGTCTAACCTGAGCCCTCCGGGAGCCTATCCTGTGAAACGTTAAGTGCCATCCGAGAGCCTGTCTCGTGAACAGTTTTCGACGCCCACCAAGAGCGTATCTTTGGTCTAACAGTACAACGTATACCATGTAAGGGGTATCAGAAGAGATCATCACACCATGCTCAGAAGGATCCCATGAGAAAGTAATCTTAAAGT
This sequence comes from Clarkia xantiana subsp. parviflora, assembly GCA_036873135.1. Classification (NCBI taxonomy): domain Eukaryota; kingdom Viridiplantae; phylum Streptophyta; class Magnoliopsida; order Myrtales; family Onagraceae; genus Clarkia; species Clarkia xantiana. Next base: position 20,913,500 of record JAPTYO010000001.1, read on the forward strand.
AAGGTTGTATAAAGAACACATAATGTTTTTTCTTGATGAGATGGCAGGTACGGCATGAAGGAAAACACAAAAGAAAGATAAGGAAAGGAAAGCATATACAAGGGACAAGTCCATGACCAAAGGATCATATACAGAAGCACAAGAAGTTATCATAAAAAGTAACGAGTTATCCTACCATCCATATCACAAGTCAAGAGAAGTATCTCAAAGGAACCCAACACCACCAAGAAGGATAGCAAAGACATGAAATCCAAAGTTCAAGGCTCTCAAAGTAAACTCGACCCATCAAGAAGAAGAATTTCCTTACAGGTCACACAAAGCAACCTTCGACAAACGTTATTATCTTACACGTTACCCTCGCGTGACCTATGGTCGTATCAGACTTGAACATCGTCAAACATAACTCATGAAGGAGACATCTAAAGAGCATAAAGGATACAACATCCGACAAGACGAGACATCGGGACCTAACCCAACAAAAATAGCCTAAACATAAGGCAGCTATAGCAATAAGGGCTCTCCAACGAGAAAGGAATACTAAAGCACAACTCCATACATCGTGATGTGGCTATCATGTCCACATACCCTGAAGTGGCTATCATGTCCACATACCTTGAAGTGGCTATCATGTCCACATATCCTGAAGTGGCTATCATGTCCACACACTACAGAAGGGCTATCACTCCGACACATCACGAAGTGGCTATCACGTCCACATACCCCGAAGTGATTATCATGACAGCACGTCATAAAACATCTGTCAAAGACATGAATTGTAAAGACACCATCCCGACCACGAACATCAAAAGGCTACGCCTAGCCCTGGGAGGAGGTTCAAGAAAAAGGGAAAAACAACACCCTTCGTACGCTCATCAAAGGTAGGCACTTATATTTCAACCCACTGGGTGATACTAGGAAGGAGACGTCCTCATTATGAAGACAACCTCCATATCTCACGAAATCAACCATGAAGCAAAGAATCACGACAAGCACTATTGAGGGCATATAACAAAACGATCCCCACAACGATCACAACTACGATACTAGTAGAGGATAACTCAAGAGCAGTCTCCACCAAACTCCAAAGCAAGAATTTGCTATCTTAATCAGAGCCACGGCAATAGAAAGGAACCTCAATGAAAGGTGATGATCACACCCATCACCAAAAGAAAAATCTCAACGCAGGGGTTAATAACATAACCCATAGGAAAGACAAAAACACTTTCAAAAGTCGTCAAATCTACATGAAGATGAAATAAACTTGAGACTCGGCCCCTCGGCTGGGGGGCAGGGGATAGAGAAGAGACATCAAGACCTATGATCACCCCATCGCCAGCCACAGGTTGTTTCCTTTTGTCAAGCAAAGAGGGTGCCTCTTCAACCACTACCTCCTTATCATGGGAGGGAGTCAGCAAGGGGGCACTTGAAGGAGAGCCTCTCGCGGTTTCCTTCTCCTTGGCAGCCGAGGGCCCGACCTCAGAGTCAGGTTTCCGCGCCTTGGATTTAGGTTGACTTGAACCCTCACCCACCACAAGAACCATTCGGTAACCAGGGAAGAACGCTCTAACAACAAGAAGGAAGCAGCATGAGAACGATCATAAGTATATCACAAAGAAAAAAGAAGGGAAAAAGAACATACTGGAAGCATTAGCAGCCACCCCTGACTTAGAAAATTTCTCGGCCTGATAAGCAGAACTAGAGGGTTCTTCCCTCTCATCTGATTCAACAGTACATTCGGAACGCTCTGCCCACACCTTGTATGTTTCTCCATGAAATCAACCTACAAGGGGTCATACGAGTCCCTGCCTCATACGAGTCCACCTCGGACACCCAAGACACAGGACGGTCAGATTTGGTCTGACTACCTTGGAAAACAATCTTCAAGGTCTCCCTGTCTGAAGAAGAAAGCTTCCCAAAAGTGAGTCATCTATACGAGCAACCAACGCAAAGATCGACCCTTACTCATGGAGGGGCGAGATATGCCTACTACGGGGGCAACCTTAACACCAAGGGAAGAGGGCGAACTTTTAGTTTCCCCAAATGGAGCAACGCTCTAGCACATCCGAAGGAAGGGTCAACCCTTAACACATGTCAATAGACCCCTTCGCTCGCGGCGGTAAGAAGAAAGCTTGTAAGCTTTTTCACCCTCACTTTTATGGGGAACAAATTGCAGGGTAAAGGTCAAGAGCTATACACACGCTCTAACGAATGAAGGAAAAATGTTACACATGCCGAAGGTCGAGATTAATGGAAAATGCTCACGCTAGTACGAGGGAGGCGGAACGTTGTGTCCCATTGAGTGGCAGAGTCCCCACCCTCAAGTAAAGGAGAAGTCTATGCTCTCACCTTTGCATTTATGCTCATATTCATGATTAACATCTACAGGTACATCAATGTCATCACTCATGCTTATACTCACAACCCATCCATACATACTTACATGTTCATGCTTGCACTCATATGCATGCCCACATACACCCTCCCGTGTGTTCAAACATTTAGACGTCCATGCACGTGACCGCCATATATTTATGCATACATCCATGACTACAATCGCAGCATGTCTATACTCACTCCCATCCTTATGTTCCTACTTGCATGTATGCTAGTACACATCCTCATGTTCATGATATGTCCATGTTCACTCCTAGTTAACATCCTAGGCGTATTTTCTAGTATCCCATACTTAGAAAAATTTCGGACCAAAATTAAATTTTCCTTCACTTGGGCAAAATCCCGGCACGAAATTGAAGCATGAGTCACTTAGGGTATGTGATGGATATACGCGTATCATACCATCCTGAAATAGAGTCAATCAAGGGTTAAGCCATTGGTTGACTCGGGGGCATGTGATGGATATACGCCCAATTTGAACCCGTTGACTTCCAAACCGTTGTATTTTTATCGTCCCATTAACGATTGTAAATCGAAACTTCAACCCGAACACTGCGCGAACACATCAACGGCTCGGACGAGGCCGGAGCGCTCGTCCGGCCGAGGCAAACTCACCTAGGTGAGGTTGGGTGGCCACACCCGACCTCCCCTAGGAGAGATCGGGTCAGCCAACCCGATCTCTCCTAGGAGGGATGGGGTTGGCCAACCCCATCCTCCCTAGGAGGGGTTGGGTGCCCTCACCCAACCCCTACCCTTGGGGGTCGGATTTCTCCCCCCCCCCCCCCCCCCCCCAAGGGCCCCGGCACCATTTTTGGACTCCCACACTCGGTTCACTCCGCCTACCTTCTCCGTATCCTAAGGTCCTAATTATGCGTATAAAGGTTAATTAATTGTGTTTAAAGGTTAACGATGTCATTAAGCCACCTTAATGACACCGTTGCCTATAAATACCCCACCTTCACAACTCATTTGATCATCTTGGCAATTTGGATTATTTTGCTCTGACATCTCTCTAGCTTTATCTCTCTAAAACCGTACTGACTTAGGCATCGGAGAGGGTTCATCAGGCACCACCCCCCCCCTCTGTGCCTGGTATTGCCCCTCTTGCAGGGTGGCAAGGAGAAGAGAACCAAGGAAGCAGAAGAGCATAGAGCAGTAGGACGAGCCCCAGGGGTAAGAAGTACAAGCCTCAGGAGGTCAGAAGGAGAGAAGGAAAGGAGGTCAGAAGGAGAGAAGGAAAGGAAGTCAGAAGGAGAGAAGAGAAGGACATATATCAGAACGACTACCCCAAGAGAGTATAAGGGCAGGGATCAGAACGACTACCCCAAGGGAGTATAAGGGCATGGATCAGAACGACTAGTCATAGGAGCACTGAACCCGACATTTCATTAGTGGGAGATAAATTCTAGATTGACGACCCGTTGACCTAGACTGTATAACCTAACAGAAGGAACCAAATATCCTCTATGAAAGCATATATCATCTATACAAGGAAGGGGCTCCCTAAGCATGGTACTAAGGCACCCAAACGACAAACACCTGCCAAGTTCCCAAAGGGGCAGTGTCTATACCAAATACTCACCTGAAAAATCTCCCAAGCTCAACAACAAAGACAATCTTCCACTTCCAATCAACAATACACAATGAAGAACTCAACTATTTATGGCAAGACCTTGGCTTTTATAGTAATCAATGGAGGACACAAAAGAGAGGATGGGCTAGAAAATCGAACCTTCGAAGAAACGAAACCGAACCGGTCCGATACAAACCAGCCACCGGAAAACCCACGACAGCCAGAGGATGTCGTCACCACCGGGAGGAGCTCCCGTCGCCGTCGCCACCTCCCAAGGCCTCGTCCGGAGCCGACCTTCACAGCTGCACCACCCGACCTAGCCCGCCGCTGCCGCTAGGAGCCCCGTCACCCAGCCATGCCGAACCGACCACCGACTCCAAATCACCCGCCACGCTGGTCGGCCTCCCCTAGCTCCTTTCCCCAGTTCAAACCGAACCTCCTACCAAAATCCAACCCCAAAATCAAACCTAGGAGAGATCCATGTGAAATGTGGTGACTTAATTAGGTTGACTGGGTGGGAAAATTGAAAAAAGAGGAGGAGGAAACCTAGGTTGAAGATGGGGGAGATGCTCAAGAATAGGAGGAGAGAAAATGCTCTAGAAAAAGATGAATCAGGAGAAAATAATGAAGAGGAGTCCAAATATATGCTTTATAAAGTATATGGTATGGATTTTCTCTCCAAAAGCTCCATAAAAGGAGACACAAACAAAAGGACACAGTCCGAAGGATAAGTAAAACGAGACCAAGGCTCGTAATTCTTACCCTCATAGGATTTTATCACATAACGTGAACTTTCTTAAATCTAACAAAAGCATTTTTTTCGTCTAGATATTAAGCTTCTCTAAAAACAGGAGGGCATGGAAATCAAAATACGTCTCGAGCACTCGATAAAGGCAGGGATCGTCAAAAGGCTTTCCTAAAAAGAAGGGGGATGAAAATCACGACGCGTCTTAAGAACTCGATAGAGATCGGGATCGTCACAAAGGTACGCCTCTCTTCCCACTTAGGCGATATTCCGCAGTAAATAAAGTCAAGAAAAGGTTAAACCATTCCTTGACTCGGGGGCAAGTGTTGGATATACGCCTAAGATATCACTAATTGGACCCGATAAGTGGGCCATAACCGAATATAATTCAAAACTTAGAACACGGACACCCGAGGCCCATCGCGTGGGCCTGGAGAACACCCCGAGTGGCGAAATCCACTCGGGAAGACCCCGAGTGGAAAGCCCACCCAGGGGAACCAGAGCAAGGCCTTGGGGGTACCCCTCCGGGTACCCCCATCCCCCTCGTTCGGACCCCCACTCCCGGACGATATTTCGCCTGGGGCTTACCCTTAGAGGCCACATACCTACACTTGGCCATGATAAACTCATCTACGGTCGAACCGGGGTCAAAGGCACCTTATTACGGTCAATGCCAACTCATATTACGAAACTGCCACAAACGGACCAGAGAACCGCTGGAACCGGGGCGGTCCGATAGAAACTCTATAAATAGAGAGCTCATCCCCTCATTTGAAGGTAATCACTCTCTCTCTAAGCTCACCCTCTCTCTAGAAGCTCTCACTGACTTAAGCTTCAAAGTGGGCTTACCGGGACACCCCGGTGCCCTTTTGCAGGTAAACGAGGAGAGGAGAAGGGAATCCGGAAAGAAGAAGCCCAGCAAGGAGAAGAAAGGGAAGAAGAAGCCCATCGAGGAGAAGATCAAGAAGGAGAAGCCCACAGAGAAGACTCGTGTGCAAACAGTGCCTTAGTTCTTTGCTTAGGCTCTCTCATGCTTGTGTAGTTGATACAAAACTTGATGTAGTTGTTTGATATCTCAATTGACTATGCCAGGTAGCATTGAGGTTGCTTAGTTTGCCTCCCTTTTGTGAGGATTTTTTATGGTGGCATATGCACCGTATCTTTTCCCATAATGAGTATCTATCATCCGTGCATGTGTCTTTGCCCCTGTAATAAGCATTTGATATCCATGCACTTTGGGATGTACTGTTGGGTGAGTTGCCCTTAAGGTCTTTCACGACGTCTTAGGGCGTGGATTGTTTCTCTTCATGCCCTGTCATGGTTGGTGGTTTCTAATGTGTTATTGCTCATTTCTCCCCTTTGTTGGCAGGTGGTTCTTTGGAGTCTCCTAGGTGCTTGTAGATTAAGAAGAGTTGGTATTCTTCTTCGGCCATCATGAGTAAGCCATCTTCCTCTAAAAATCCTCGTGGTGGTTCTACCTCTAGGATTCCTTTAAGTATTACTAAATACACTGAGTATTTTATGGGCAAGCATTTTCCAGATCGTGACTTGAGCCTGGACTATGTCCCGGATGTCTCTGATCCTGAGTCAGATTCTGACTTAGAGCCGACCCTTAAGGCTGAATTGGCTTTCCTTCATCGTTCTAAGCGCTTTCTCGTGGTCTATTCAGAGAACATTTTAAGGATAAAATAATTTGGCCTTTTTGTTAGGACGACGAGGCTTTGTAGTTTAGACAAGCCTACATTTCCTTTCTTTTTAACGTTTCGTTATACTCGTAGCTCTATCACTGAACCTCTTGATGGGATGGTGGTCGTGTACACTCAGCAGATTAGGGCGGGACTGCGCTTCCCATATTATGCAGAGCTTAAAGAGCTTTGTGCATACTATCAGATTTCTCCCGTCCGTTTTGCCCCCTGTGCCATTCGAACTTGGGTACGGTTTATACTGCTATGCTATCGATAGTCTTGGGCTTACTCCTTGACTCTTTTTGGATATTTCTATCGTATTCAATACTTTAGTGCTTCGGGGTTCTTTACCCTAGTGATCCGCTATCCTTCGTTGAAGAGTGAGGGGTTTTCCGGGCTGGGTAACGTAGAGTGGATAACAAGATTCGCTTTGTCTTAGCATTTGAGGGTTGTAGTGGTCACTGGGAGAGTCATTATTTCTTCACTGAAGATCGGGGCATCACCTGGTCTATATCCTCTCCCCGAGAGAAAGATGAGCCCCCGAAGTTCTCCAAACTTTCTGTCTTAGACAGTCAAGCTTTGAAGCTCATGTATGTTGGGAACATGACGGCCTCCTTCCATTCGGTGCGTCGCTTTACGGAAGAGGAGTTGTGTGAAGCGGGAATTCAATTGACGTCTCACCCTCCCTTCTTGGTATGTGATTCTTGAGTTTTCTATTTTTGCAATTTTATTGCTTTATAGGTTGGTTTCAATATAGGCCTTCCCAATTTCAGGAGGATGGTGATTTTTCTGACGATGACGATGGGAATGTTCCTGTGGAGAATGAGGTTTCGGATGTCCCCCCCCCCCCCCTGCCCCGAAGGTGGTGAGGCCCTTGGTGCTGACCCCAAGGCTTCTAGAGTTGCTGGATATCCCTTGAGTAAAAGGGGGACAGACTTCTGGTATGGCATTTTAGTTCTTATGTTCTTTTTTATGCATGTCTCATTTTCTCTACATTTATGTACTATCTCCTTTATATTTTCAGCTAAACCTTCCGTTGTCTCTGCCGAGAGTGTTCTTACTAAAGCCAAAGCGAGGAGGTTTGATTTGGAGGAGGTTTGATTTGGAGGTGGAAGCCTAAATGCCCAAGGTGAGGAAGATTGTCTCTATTGTCCCCCCTTCGAAGTCCTCCTCTTACTACAAAGAGAGCGAGGTTGTCGTTGAGATGATCCTCCCATTATTTCGGAGGATAGGGCTAAAGCCCATATGGATGACTATGAAGTCTTTGTGGAAGATTATGAGGTTCCTAAAGAGGTTGAGGCTCCTGAAGAGGTTGATGGGTCACTATCTCCCTCCCCAGTTTCCCCCCTGAGGGTTTTATCCTCTAATGAAGGGTCTCCCGTTTGTCGTCCAGGTATGCAATCGTAGCTTTTGCTTCTATTATTTAGGGTTTTGTGATGCCTCATTTTTGCTTCTTCAGGTTTGATGAAGTTTCCCTTGATTTTCTCTGAGGATCTTGTCCACCCCGTTGAAGGTGATGTGAAGGGTAACAGCTGGATTCCCTTTTCTTCCGAGGATCACCAGACCTTTGACTTGTCTGCCTTCCTATCTACTCCTGAAGTGGTCATTCCTCTTATGAATGTCATCATTCCTCCTGTTGATCTTGCCTCTCCGCCTTCAGATCTTGGACAGGATTACCATATTGTGAAGGGTGCCTTGTCTCAGTATGCACCAGTAAGTACTTATGTTGGCTCTTATATTGTTTTGTATATATGTTTTTCCCATGTATGACCCTATCATTTTCCTTGTAGGGGATATCTACTGTTGTTAACCTTGGTTCGCATCTGGTAAGCTTGGCGAATGAGAGGGAGGTTCTTCGCAAGAAGCTGAGGTAGGCCGAGGCAGAGCTTAGGAAAGTTGAGGACCTTTTTGGCTATGAGGTAGAAGCGCTCAAGGTTTATGAGGTTACCCTCACGAGTCGTATTTCTGTTATCCAGAGGGAGCTTGATGTTATCCGGGCCCGAAAGGCAGATGATGACCGCTTAGCTGCTTTGAAGATGGAGAATGCTACACAACTTTCCTTTGAGAAGGGTAGGCTTTATGGTCTGAAGGAGGGTAAATCTGTTGGCATTCAGGAGGGTAAGTCTGTTGGGGTGCAAGAATTTCTGGCCTCTAAAGACTTTGTGAGCAGGGCTGAGAAACATTGCCAGGATATTATGTCTTCCTTTAGAAAGGGCATGGTTGCAAAGATCTTTTCCCTTGATCCTACCTTCCCTTTCGACCAACTTGGAGAATATGCTATATTTGCTTCTGGCCAAGCAAAGCATCTGGCTAAATGGGAAGCAAGGACCAAGGTGACTGCCGGGAAGATGCCTCGTGTTAAGGCTCCAAAGGAGAAGGTTGTGGCTCCCGTTGATGGTATCAAGTATTCCTTCTCTTCACAGGATCCTAAACGAGGAGATGATCCCCCTTGTGAAGGGTTGTTGAGGAAATGCCCATTCCTTATCTAGTTGATCTTCTTGTTGGTTCTTATGGATGTTTATGAATTAGTTGTTACTCCCACTTGTTTTGGAGAAACTTTTCCTTGTGGTTGTGCTTTATTTGCTATATTTAGACATGTGGATGTCTATTGCACTTGTTATGATACTCTCTTGTGGAGGTTTTAGTATATGTGGACAACTTTTCATGTGTTTGCTACACTTTTTCTGTTGTCAATATAATATTTTGTTGGGATGGCCTATTTATTTTAAGACTTATGTTCCCTTTTATATGTTGAGGTTGCCCTTTAGGTATTATGTCCCCTTTATGGATTATTGGGTTGCTTATACTTTTAAGTCTTATGTCTCATATGTTTATATGTTTGGGTTGCCCTGTGGGTCTTATTTCCCATTACTTGGTGATTGGGTTGCTCATACTTGTGAGTCTTATGTCCCCTTATTGATGATCGGGTTGCTCATACTTGTGAGTCTTACGTCCCTTTCCCTTTTATTTGATGGGGTGGTCATGTGGGTCTTATGTCCCCTTATTGATAGTCAGGTTGCTCATACTTGTGAGTCTTATGTCCCTTCCCTTTTATTTGATGGGGTGGCCCCGTGGGTCTTATGTCCCCTTCTCTTTATTTGATGGGGTGGCCCTGTGGATCTTATGTCCCCTTCTTTTTATTTGATAACTTTTGCATATTTGAAGCACACCCTCTCTTTTATGAGTAGTGTATTTTGCTCTCTTCTCCATTTACCCTGAAAGACATTTGATTCATTAGGTCATATCAAGAAATATTTACATAAACAAAATTTAAATGGAGTCCATAGACATCACTGCAGTACTATGATTGAACATAGAGTAAAAGCATGATAAAATGGCTCCCCCCCCCCCCCTCTAGGTGGGTTCGGCCTTTGCATCCTCCGGTGTCGCTTGGTTTTGAAGCTGGTCTGCATAGATTTCTTCCTCAATCTCTATTCGGAGCACTAAGCACCTATTGGTACTGTGCCCCCAAGCTCGGTGGTAGTTACACTATCCTTCCACATCCTCTCCCAAGAATGATCTTTATGTTTCCAATGGTGGCGGGATGCTGTCATAGAGGATCCTCCAGTATAGTTCATCTACTTCACACCTGAGTAGTGTGAAGTGGACAACTCTCCCATTCTATGCAGTCAAAGACGAGTTTCTACGTAGAGACGGAAAATTGTATGTAAAGTCGAGTCGTAAAGTTGGGTCGTAGAAACGTAGTTTCTACCAATATGCTAAAATAAAATTAGAAATGTTATGTAATGTTTAACCATAAATATAATATAATCATGTTAGAGAAACTGAAAATGATAAATATACTTTTAATAACATATCTCAAAATATGAACTATCATAAACACAGAAAAATTAATGAAGTTGAAGTGACAAGAAAATTAGCAAAGTTGAAGTGTAAAGGATATTAAGAAATAAGAATTTACCTTCATCGAACAAAAATTAAGAATGTTAAAGTGACTGAACTTGTTTGTACAACACTTGGACTAAAAACAAAGAAGACAAAGGGTCAAGTGAAATAAAGAACAGAAGAGACAGGGAGAGAGAAATATGACGATGATGAATGAATTTAGATTTGGGTGAAATAACATTATTTGTTTGGGCCACATTTTGAAAATTGAACACAAGTTCTTTTGGGCCAGTTTTATTTACTTTTTTTGCAGTGTTAATAAAAACGGCAAAGACGTGCAAAAACTACGTTTCTGCACGTCTTTACGAGTTTACGCACGTCTTTGCACGCTTTTACCCTGAATGCGACTTAGGCCCATTTTAACTTGATTTTTTATGTACATACGTAGAAACACACGTTTCTACGACTTAGAAACGCGTTTTTGACTACTTAGCTCCCATTCCTTAGGGTGTATGAGTCCCTCTCTTGAAATTCCTCCCTTTGAATTGCTTGTGAGACCCTCTGCTGGAATTCTTCAATGGAGGTTATGTGACAATGCCCAAATCCCCCCCCCCCCCTCCCTCCCGAAGTGCTTTTCAGTGTCCCTTCTTAAGTGCCTGAAACATGCTCTCACAAACTCTGCCTTGGTGATTTTCATATCTGTCGCCATTATGGCTAGTCAGACTAAGTAACTTCGTATTGGCTCACCTTCTTCATGCCTGATATCTACTAAGTTCAGATAGCTTTGCTCTGCACTTTTCCTGATTTTCTTCCTATCATTCATGTCCTTGGACTCCTCAATGGCATTTTTCTACTCTTGTGGATCTTCTCTCTTCCTCTTTTTGAAGATGTTTTTTTTTTCCTCTACTAGGTGGTCTTTTGCCTCTCTTAGCATGCCTATCATACCTCCCAAGCTTGGTGTGCATCTCCTCCTTATCTTTTCCTTTGCTTCCCTGCTTGGTAGCTCAATGACTGCTATAGGTTGCACTTGTGCCTTTCTCCTCACAGCATTGAGATAGCACCTCCTGAAGGCGGATTGATCTCCGAAAACCTCTCCAATAACATTGGGCGTTGGAAACTTCATTTTTTTATGAACAATTGATGGTACTATGCGATTTGGGTTTACCGTTGTACGTCCCAATATCCCATTATACGCGCCCAGCTCTTCGAGCACCACAAACGTTATCTTTAATTGGAGACATTTCCATCCTTCCCCCAAATGTTACTGGGAGAGTGATTATCCCAAGCGGGAATGTAGTAGCTCCTGCAGAGCTTACTAATGGGAAATTCGATGGTTTGAGGTATCGCTCCGTTTTTCCGATTGCTTTAATCACATCTATGTGAAGGATATCTGTGGAGCTACCCCCTATCCACTTGTATCCTCCTCACATCATAGCCAGCGATTTCCGTTGTTATGACTAATGCATAGTCATGCGGGTGCACCACATCTTTCGGGTCCTCGTCAGAGAATATTATTTGCATGTCTTTTACGGGCCTTGGACGTTTTCCGAATGTTGGCATCTCTTCTACTTGAGCTACATAGACCTCCCTAGATTTTGAAAGTCCCCCCCCCCCCCAAGCTTCCATCCCTCTATGGATTACATTGATTGTTCCCCTCTGTTGGATCACGGTAGAACTCCGGCACGATCTTTGACGGCGATCCCAGCTCCTTCACTCCACGTAATCCTGCAAGAGGGGATAGACCGGGCAGTGACCCAGAATCCCTCTCCGATGCTTAAATGAGTATCTCGTATGGATTGGCAAGCAGTAATCTCAAGTATCGTGTATCAAAACGTAATTGATCTGAAGTGACCTCTGCCTTTTTATAGGCGGAGAGGTACCTCAGTTACCTGGTGAACCGTTGGGGGTGGTTAGCCCATATTCCGCGTATCTCGGGCATGATCCCGCCTATCTAGGCCATGATCTCGCTTATCTCGGCCACGCCCCGCGTATCTTGGCCACGCTTCGCGTATCTTGGCTACGCTCCGCGTATCTCGGCCACGCCCCGCGTATCTCGGCCTTAACCTCTGATAGCAAGTCCCGACTAACATCGGGGACTCAAGAGTTATCTCGTTGTGTCACCGCTCGGGGCCCCTCGTCATCGTGGCAGGGCCAATCATTCTCAGGGATTCGTCATTGGGGCCTACTTAAAGGCTTCTCATCGGGAGCTTCCAGCTCACCTATCGGGACCTTTCATCATCGGGACTCCCTACGTCGGGACCCTTCACCTGGGTCATGTTGACCTCCATTTAGGGCCCAGTGGGCCTGTTCGCCGTTTCCTCGATGTTAAAGGGCCTAACGGCCATACCGGAACCCATCATTTGCCCCCAATACATGAGGGACGTTCAGTTCGCCGTGTCTTTCAACTCCCGACCTCCCGACGTCGAAGTCGGGGATCTTAACCTGGGCATAGTTACTTAGTATGAGTCTTCTCGTTCACGTTTCCTCAATACCTTGTGGATAACAGCCAAATCCGAGAGGACTCCTCGGTTCCCCAGCCATTAAATGCAGCAGATAACGAAGTGATGTCTTTAGTACCCGTGCCTGATTTTTCGCGCCTGCTTTTTCTGAAAAGTGCTTTTCAGGCCGTTTCATTATTGCACCCGTTGCCATTCTGCACGTTCCATCTCAACGGTCCAGATCAAAACGCTTCAACTTCGACGATTCAGATCAAAGCGTCCATTCAATTGTCCTCTTCGTCTATAAAACCCTAACCGTGGGCACAGTTTCACTTTTACCGTCTCCAAAATTTCAAAAGCTCTCTGCAACTTCTCTGCGAATTCACGTTCTTGCGATTCCGAAAGGCTTCAGTGCTTCTCCGGCCACCAGCAACGTCGAGTTCGTCCTTCCAACCTCCCATCATCATGTCTGGTAAGGGTTTCTTCTTTATTGTTCGCCTATCTTTTCCCTTCACTTCTGCTTGGTTTGTTTGTAATTTCCCGGAAAACCCAATGTCCCTTTCCGTGGCTGATTTCAGACAGCGGATCTAGTTCCGAGGGGAGGAAGCCCTTCAATTTCAACTATGCTTTGAACGAGATTTCCAGCACTGCTTACGATGCAGCTCTCCGGGAGGGGTGCATCATCTCCACCAGAGAAGCCGACGCTCAAGGCAGGAAATGCATACCACAAGTTCAGAGTGAAGAGGAGCTACTTCTTCATCAAAAACTCCTCGATCCCATGGCCCCGATAGTCGACCCTCCAGCGGCTGACCCTGTGGAGCCTTCTGCCACAGACCTCGTGGACCCTGCTTCAGTTGATGCCGCTGACAAGGACCAAGCCTAAATGCTTATCTTTAGAGTCCATGTATTCTCCTCATTTTTGTAATCATCGGGCCTTCGAGCCCCATTAATATCAGACTTTCTTAGTTCCGATTTTTTTTTCATTGCACTTCTCCAAGTGGCTTTACTGTACTTTCTTAAGTCGAAACCTCGACACTTAAGATATTCTCATACACCACTCAAGGCGACTTCACTATCATGCACCACTTAAGGCGACTTTCCAATACTTAGAATAAATCCATGAATCACGCATCACTAAAGACGACTTAATCTCGTGCATCACTTAAGACGACTTTATCTCGTGCATCACTTAAGACGACTTTATTTCCTGCACCACTCAAGGCGACTTTATTTCGTGCACCACTCAAGGCGACTTTTCTCATGCACCACTCAAGGCGACTTTATAATGCTTAGAATAAATCTAAGAATAACTCTGATTGGAAGCGACCTCTTTATTTATTGATGGCACAAAATTTGCTTACATCGAATCAAACGATAAATAGCTTACACCACTTAAGGCGATTTTACATCGGGCACGACTTAAGGCGACTTTCATCGGGCACCACCTAAGGCGACTTTTCTTCGGGCACCACTTAAGGCGACTTTTCATCAAGCATGGTGTTTCTACAAGTGTTCGCCACTAAAAGAATGCTTTAATACTCTGCCATCGAGGTCTTCCAACTTGTATGCATTCGGAGCTGGCATCCCCACGACCCTATAAGGCCCTTCCCATTTTGGTGACATCTTGCTGATCCGATCCAAAAGGGTGAACTCGTTACGACGCCAAACCAGCTCCCTGACGAAGAATTGTCGGGACTTAACTCGCCGATTGTAATACCTGGCCGTCGCTAATCGCATTCGAGCCTGGACTTCATCGGCTTCCCGCCTCTTCTCTTCGAGCAAGTCCAAGTCCAGACGTCTCATTTCATCGTTCGTCAGAGGTTCGTAATATCTCATTCGATGGGATGCCACAGCTACCTCCACGGGAGCTACAGCCTCCGTGCCATAAACAAGGCCAAACGGAGTCTCCCCAGTTGCTCGTTTGGGTGTTGTTCTAACGGCCCAAAGCACGTTTTCCAGCTCGTTCAGCCATTTTCCCTTCAAGGCATATACCCTCTTCTTCAGGCCATCCATCACGATTTTGTTGGCTGACTCCACCTGGTCATTAGTCTGAGCATGGCGTACAGAAGCTGTCTGATGCTCGATATTCAACTCCTCGAGATACCCCTTCACCTGTGACCCGTTGAACGGTGGACCATTGTCGCTGATCACAACCTTAGGAATCCCGTATCTGGACACAATATGGTTCTGGAGGAACTTGACGATCTGGTTCCCCGTTGTTCTGGCCAACGCCTTTGCCTCTATCCATTTCGAAAAATAATCAATAGCTACAAGCAAATACTTACATTGACCTTGTGCTTGCGGAAGAGGTCCCACCAAGTCGATGCCCCACTGCGCGAAGGGCCAAGCGCTCTTGATGGATGTCAGATTAGCGGCCGGAGCCGCAATACTCGGGGCGTACCTCTGGCACGCGTCACAGGATCGGACCAACGTCGTCGCCTCCTTGCTCATCGTAGGCCAATAATAGCCCAAGTTCAGCACTTTCCTCATAACGGATCGGGCCCCTTCATGACAAGCCACGACCCCTTCATGTACCTCCTTCAGGATTCGACTTGTGTCGGGCTCAACCACACACTTCAAGTACGGAGTCGAGAACCAGCCCTTCTTGTATAGCTGATTGTCCAGCATCACGTAATTAGTCGCGATCCGACGTATCCTGTCAGCTACTACTTTGTCATCGGGGACTGCCCCCGTAGTCAGGTACGCGACTATCGGGGTCATCCAAGTGGGCTCCTCCTCCGATTCCTGCTTCAATAGCACACACCTGTGTCGGGTCGGTGGTCGACAAGATCACCTTCTCCAAGAAGTGCACCTTCCGGTTTTCCTCCAAGGGTGCCCCCAGGGCAAATTTGCTCAAGGCATCTGCCTCCACGTTTTCCTCCCTCGGGATCGCCTCGATGTCGAAGCTTTTAAAACTCTCCTTCAGGGCTTGCACCTCGCGCAGGTATTTCTTCATCATCGGGCTCTTCGCCTCGTATCGCCCTTGAACCTGGTTTACAATCAGGGCCGCGTCGCACTTCACTCTCAAGTGAGCGACTCCCGTACCTTTGGCAATTTTCAGGCCTGTGATAAGAGCCTCGTACTCAGCTTCGTTGTTTGTGGCCCTAAATGTTAGAGCCAGAGCATATCGAAGCGGCTCACCTCCCCCTGGTGGTATTAATACGAACCCTGCTCCTGATCCATCTAAACTCGAGGAGCCATCCGTGTACATCTCCCAGGTATTTTCCTCGTTTGGCTGTTCTGATTGCTCTGCCATCTCTGGTTGTTCTGCTATCGGGACCTCCATGGTTGCCCCCTCTACAGGGCCCGCTTCTTCCAGATCGGGGGCTGTAGACTCTGCTATGAAATCCGCCAGTGCCTGGCCTTTAATAGCCGTTCTCGGAGCAAAGTGTATGCAAAACTCACTAAGCTCGATTGCCCACTTCACTAATCTCCCCGACGCATCAGGTCGGTTCAAAAAATGCTTCAGAGGCTGATTTGTCAACACAGTGATCTCATGCACGTGGAAGTAAGGCCTCAACTTCCGACCAGAAATAATCAACGCAAAGAAATACTTCTCAACGGCGGGATAATTCATTTCAGACTTGGCAAACGCTTTGCTTATATAATAAACGGGGACTTGATTACCCTCGACAACGTTCACTAACACAGAGCTAATGGCAAATTCAGAAACAACCAAATAAAGGTAGAGCAGCTCGCCTGGAACCGGTTTCGCCAACGGCGGGAGGGTGCGAAGGTGCTGCTTGAGTGCTTGGAATGCTTCTTCACACTTGGCTGTCCACTCAAACTTCTTGTTGGCCCTCAAGACTTCAGAAAATGGCATTGATCGGTCACTTGCCTTGGACAGGAAGCGATTCATTGTAGCCAGTCGGCCATTCAGCACCTGTACCTCCCGATGATTTATCGGAGACTGCATCTCCTCGATCGCCCTCAGCTTCTCGGGGTTCACCTCAATTCCTCTTTGGCTCACCATAAAGCCCAAAAATTTCCATGAGTGGACTTCGAAGGCGCATTTTGTCGGGTTTAAGCGAACCTGATGAAGCCTCATCCGCTCAAACGCCATGGCTAGGTTGTGCACATGATCCTCAGCTTGTCGGGACTTCACCAGCATATCATCCACGTAAGCCTCCATGGTCTCCCCTAGCATATCTCCGAACAGCTTGTTCACCATCCGCTGGTAGGTTGCCCCGGCATTGATCAACCCGAAAGGCATGACATCGTAGTGATAGATGTCACTGTCTGCATAAAATACTGTGTGAGGAGCGTCCTCCTTAGCCATATTGATTTGATTATAGCCTGAGTACGCGTCCATGAAGCTCAACAGCTCATGTCCCGACGTGGCATCCACCAGCTGGTCGATTCTCGGGAGCGGGTAACAGTCCTTCGGGCAAGCTTTATTCAGGACGGGGAAGTCAACACACATCCGCCACTTCCCATTGCTCTTCCTTACCAGCACCGGGTTAGCAACCCAAGTCTGGAATCGTAGCTCCTTGATAAACCCAGCGTCGAGCAACCTGCCCACCTCCTGCTGGATTGCAATCCTTTTGTCCGTGCCCATCGGACGTCTCTTCTGCGCGATAGGCTTGATCGCGGAATCAATCTTCAGTTCGTGCACAATCACGTCGGGGCTGATTCCTGGCATGTCACTCGAGGACCAGGCAAACAGCTCCTTGAACTTTTTCAGCAGATCGATCAACTCTCGGGCTGTCTCTTCAGACAGAGCAGACCCGATTTTTACCTTCCTTTGAGGCCCATCAATCTCGACCTCCTTCAAATCCTCCACGGGGGCGGGACGCCCAAACTCCTCTCTAGGATCAGCATCTGTCTGGAGGACAGTCATGGCCTCTCGTCTCCTCCTTCGGGTGGCGTTGACATAGCATTTTCTAGAAGCCACCTGATCGCCCTTAACCTCTCCGACTCCATGGTCAATCGGGAACTTCATCTTCTGATGAACAGTCGAGGCAACCGCCATCAGGGGGTTGATGGTAGTCCTCCCGATAATCGCGTTGTAAGTCCCCGCGGAATCAACTACCACGAAATCCACGTTCCTCCTCTCTGATTTCCATCCGCTACCAAACTCCACTGGTAGGGTGATCACCCCTAACGGATAGGAGGTAGAGCCAGAGAATCCGACCATCGGGAAGTTCGCCTCCTTCAGGTCTTTCTTCGTTTTCCCCATGGCCTCCAGTGCGTCCATGAACAAAATATCGGAGGAGCTCCCTCCGTCGATCAGAATCCGTTCGTACCCATCCACATCCAAGGTCACGACCAGAGCGTCATCGTGTGGAGTCTCCACGCCTACGAGATCCTCCGACGAAAAGGAGATCACCATCTCTTCCTTCAGGGTCCAGGATCGGGACCTCTTACCCAGCACCACGGCAGCAGGAATACTAGAGGCGTAAACCTCCCGGGAGGACGAGGTATCACCCCCCCGCGGCAAACCCTCCATGAATCACATTTATAGTGCCCCGCTTCTCCTTACGGGCACCAGAAGACTCTGGGTCAGACCTCTTCTTCTTTGGAGACCGATAACGGGATCGGGAACGGGACCGTGATCGGGATCGAGAACGGGATCGGCACCGTTTCTCCCCGACAAACTCCTTAATCTTCCCCTTCTGGATCAGCTTTTCGATCTCCTTCTTCAACTCCCGACAATGATTGGTTTCGTGGCCATTCGCGCGATGGAACCGACAGTAGCGATCGGTGCGGGAGCCCAAAAATTCTCCTTCCTTCTTCGGGGGGTACCTAGAGATACCCTGTCGCTCCATGACCGTTAACACCTCCGCCATAGAGCTGTTGAGAGGAATGTCATGATCCTCCCGCCTATCTTTTTTCGAGGAACGCCTATCATCCCTCCGATCAGAGCGACCTCGACCCCGACTGCTTTCGGCTTTATCCTTCGACTTGCGCTCGTCTAAGGGTTTGACCGACTGCTTTCCCTTATTCGACTTCGGGGGCTCGAGCTCTCCAGCGGCTATCTTCGATTCCTGGACATCGATTTGCCGCTTCACCCTCTTCTGTAGTGCCTCCATATTCCACACAGCCTTCTCAGCCACGCTGTGCATCAAGTCGGAACCATAGGGGGCTGTGAGGTTCCGAATGAAGGTACGAATGGTTTCACCCTCCGAAATCTCCTCATCAATCTCCGCCACGCTGGCAGTGTACCGCTGGTAATAGTGCGCCAGCGACTCGTCGGGCCTCTGTACTACTTGGGTCAGGGACCTCACACTCTTCAGTAGACGTCTGCGACCCTGGTACTGCTGAATGAAGCGGTCGTGCATATCAGCCCAGCAAGTGACGCAGCCTGGGGGCAGACTAAAGAACCAGGTCAGGGCTCTCTCAAAGTGTGTTCGGGAACAGCGTACATACGATATCTTCATTCGGGGCTCTACCCAGACACGCCATGAGGTGCTTCTGGACATGACGAACCGGATCTCCCTCGCCATCATATTCCTTTATCGTGGGGATACCCAGTCCTGGCGGGGCAAGGGTGTCTATGAGTCGAGGAACAAAGGGATGGGTGGATCGATCCCTCAGTTCCGACACCAGCGGCTTCTGCTCTCCCATGCAGATGTTCACGATCTTCACCACCTGGTCGGGGGTGATGGGACCATTAAGGGGAATGGTCCTGTGTTGCACTGGTCCTGGCCCGTCGACCACAAATCGCTCTGGCTGAACGGACTCCCTACTCCTGCCCTGGCCTCGGGGCTGAGCCTCCCGCACGTTCTGAACCTCTACTGGTGGAGGTGCTTCCTCTTCTAGTGGGGGCATCTCCTCTTGCCTCCTTGCAGCCTCTCTCCGATCTAAGAGGGCCTCCACAGCTGCCAAGAACATCGGCATGGCTTCTGCCACAGCCCTTGTCAGGTCCGCAGCTGGAGGAGCCACCTGCTCCCTTGGGCAGCAGCATCTTCGGGACCTTCATTATGCCCCCCTGTCTGGGAGACTTCAGCAGCAGGAAGATTCTGGTCATTCTCGCGTTCCGGTGGTGAGTTCAAAGTCGTCGCAGCAGGATGACGGGAACCACCAGATTGTCCTTGTCTTCTTTGCTTGCCAGCCACCATTGAACGAGTAGAAGGCATATCATCTTTTTGTTACGTTCCCACAGACGGCGCCAATGTTGGATCACGGTAGAACTCCTGCACGATCTTTGACGGCGATCCCAGCTCCTTCGCTCCACGTAATCCTGCAAGAGGGGATAGACCGGGCGGTGACCCAGAATCCCTCTCCGATGCTTAAATGAGTATCGCGTATGGACTGGCAAGCAGTAATCTCAAGTATCGTGTATCAAAACGTAATTGATCTGAAGTGACCTCTGCCTTTTTATAGGCGGAGAGGTACCTCAGTTACCTGGTGAACCGTTGGGGGTGGTTAGCCCATATTCCGCGTATCTCGGGCATGATCCCGCCTATCTAGGCCATGATCTCGCTTATCTCGGCCACGCCCCGCGTCTCTCGGCCACGCTCCGCGTATCTTGACTACGCTCCGCGTATCACGGCCATGCCCCGTGTATCTCGGCCTTAACCTCTGATAGCAAGTCCCGACTAACATCGAGGACTCTAGAGTTATCTCGTTGTGTCACCGCTCGGGGCCCCTCGTCATCGTGACAGGGCCAATCATTCTCAGGGATTCGTCATCGGGGCCTACTTAAAGGCTTCTCATCAGGAGGTTCCAGCTCACCCATCGGGACCGACTCTGTCGGGACCTTTCATCATCGGGACTCCCTACGTCGGGACCCTTCACCTGGGTCATCTTGACCTCCATTTAGGGCCCAGTGGGCCTGTTCGCCATTTCCTCGCCGTTAAAGGGCCTAACGGCCATAGCGGAACCCATCACCCTCTTGTTTGGTGGAGGAGGAAAATCTTCCATCTTCTCTATGTCATTCCCTTTGGAGGAGGCCTTGGAGGTGGACTTCTCTCTCTTTTCCTGTTATCCTTGGTAGAACTTGCTAGGAGTCCCTATTGGAAGTGGTTTTCTATGTCTCTTTGTAAATGGAAGAAATTTTTTCTGGGATGCT
Organism: Clarkia xantiana subsp. parviflora; assembly: GCA_036873135.1. Lineage (NCBI taxonomy): Eukaryota > Viridiplantae > Streptophyta > Magnoliopsida > Myrtales > Onagraceae > Clarkia > Clarkia xantiana. The sequence continues at coordinate 20,934,195 of JAPTYO010000001.1, forward strand.
ATAAACGTCATGATACTCACACCACTGGTCTACATTGTTTCTCATCCTTCCTTCTCTTTTCTTTATCGGGGGTGACGACAAGTTAAGCCTTTTCATTTCTTGCAATAGGACTGAAGGCTCCCTCGTTAGAGGGGTGAAGACAATGTTGTGAATTCCCTGGGGTCTCGTTGGCTCAGCAACCTTTCGTCCACCCTGAGGTACCCATCCTTGTCTTCGTGGTACCTGTGGTGCTGCTTGTGGTTTACCCTTTCCTTCTCTGTCGTTATCCGGCGTTGTTGTTTCATTACTCTTCTTGCGGTTTGAGCGATATTGCTCTAGGTCAATGTAAGCTTTTATCCTTTCAGCTAATTCTTCCAAATAATTAATTGGCAACACCTCCACGTTGTCTGCAAGGGATGCGCCTCAGCGTCCTAAGTTCCTTATGAAGGCTCGGACGATCCCCCCTTCCGAGAGTTCTATTGCAATATCTGATATATTCTGGTTGAATATTGTGTAATAACTCGCGAGGGATTCATCGAAATTTTTTTTCACATCATCCAAAGTCGAATCGCCCTTCAATAGATGCCTTTCACCCAGATACTGTTGGATGAATTTTTCCTTCAAGTCTTCTCATGAGGATATTGATGCTTGGGGTAGACCAAAGAACCAGTATGAAGCATTTCCCGACAGTGTTGAAGGGAATAAAAGTGCAAAGTGGTCCTCTTCGGCGGTCCTCCCCAGCAGGGAAAACTCATGTTTCTGGATGTGCTGAATCGGATCTCCCTTAACGACAAAGTCAGGAATTGGATGCAGTGACACATTTGGTGGGATAATGATCTATAAAATCTTTTGAGTGAATGGGTGTGTAGCCCTTTCTCTCAGCTTATGCATTGCCCGCCCCATTGAATCTTTGATCTTCCTCGCTATGAGGTCTTCTATTTCTTCTTTTGTCAAGGCTATCGTGGTAGTGCTTTGCTGTCCTGCTGGCTGTTGCCTGGCATCTTATTGGGTTGGGTATGCTTGGTAGGTGGTGTTCCTCTGATGAGGATACCTCCTCTCTTGGTTCAAATCATTACAGGATTGTGTATATGCTTGCTGGTTCCCCCCCCCCCCCCCCCCCCCACCCCACACCCCCCCCATAGACCTTGGTGGTGACACTTGGTAACGCGGTTGTTTCTACTTTAAATTTGCCCTCATACTTTCCCTTCTATCTTGCATATATTCCAAAGCTGCTAGTAGTTCCATGGAAAGATCGTATGTTTGAGGGTTTCTCCTTTCTTGGCCATTGTTAGCTTGTGGTGGCAAGGGGTGGGGGTGGCTGTTGGCTCACTGTCTGTTGTGGCGCCCTGTTACTCGTTTTGAGGTTTGTTGAAGATCGTTGCTCTTCCCGGAATGAGCGTTCTTCATTGCCTACTTCCTCTTGCCCCATGTTGATAGTCGCCTGATGGCTTGCCACAGGGACTTGCTTGCTTCCTCCCACATGCACCTGCTTGCTTCCCCCCGCATACACCTACTTGCTTCCTCTCGCAGGCACCTGCTTGCTTTCTCTCGCAGGCACCTGCTTGCTTCCACCTATTCCTTGAGCTTTGCTCGTTGCCATCGAACGTAGGTAGTAGCTAACTGGCTTCTTGTTCGGATCCAACTGGCGGCGCCAAATGTTTGCACACGTTCCTTCGAGTGCCTTCTTCTCTTCGATTCCTCGCTCTCATTTCCTCTCGAGTACCTGCAAGGGGTGCCGGTGGGTTCCCGGTAAGCCCACTCCAATGCTTAAGTGAGTATGGGCTTAGAGAGAGAAAGTAAGCTTAGAGAGAAATATATTACTTTCAAATGAGGGATGGCGAGCTCTATTTATAGAGTTCCTGTTGAACCGCTCCAGTTCCGGTGTTTTTTGGGTCCGGTTACGGTAGTTTAGTAATATAAATTGGTGTTGGCCGTAAATACAGTGTATTTGACCTTGGTCTGAATATATGTGAGCTTTTATAGCTTAAGTGTCCCGATAATGGCCTCCAAGGGCGAGCCCCGGGCGAAATATCGTCCGGGGTGAAGGGTCAGGACGAGTGGAACTCGTCCGGATAAAGGGGGGGGGGGGTGGGTACCCCTAGAGGTGCACTCAGGTTACCCGAGTGCTCTGGGTAACCCGAGCGCTCTGCTCGTTACCCCCGAGTGGTTTCTACCACTCGTGGTCCTCCCGAGTGGATTTCGCCACTCGGGGTCCTCCCGAGTGGATTTCGCCACTCGGGGTGTTTTTGGGCCTAAGCATTTGGGCCTCGGGTGTCCGTGGTGTCCATTTTTCAAAGTTTCAAATTATAATCGAATGTGGCTTAATTATAGAGCCCAATTTATGATAGCTTGGGCGTATATCCAACACTGACCATGAGGTTTTTTTTATCTCATGTCAGATGTATATCGAAAATAATATCCAAGTACGTGATAAAGAGAAACAAAAAAAGTACTAGAGGATTTGATCGAACATATCTGGATATTTAGTAATGTGTGCGCCAATATGTAGTCTTAAGTATATATATATGTTAATTATTATTTTATTTGGCAACTTTAACGTTATTTTTGTATTTTTTTGTAATGTAATTTTTAAATGATGACATTCATTATTTAAAGAAATATTGCTCATTTATATGGTTTTTTAAATACCAAAAGAACCGATAATTTTTTTTTTAAATTGTAGTAGGTAAATAATTGAACTATTACCCTAAAGATGTCGAGTTTCGACTTTCGGAATGACCTCGTCGGTCAAAGTTGGAATCCGAATATTTGGCCTTAAATTGACCAACTTTGACGAATTAAAAAAATGTAAAACTTAATTAAAAAATAAATTCGATTTTTATGATTTTTTCCAATGTTTTTAGTTAAACTGCTCCAACACTTGAATCTCATTCACTAGTTTGTCCATATACATATTGTTAAAAATATTAATATTTAATTTATGTATAGTGTTTAAAAAAAAAAAAAACAACTCGTTAGGAGTAGTAGAATTATGTGACTCTCATTATAGAAGTGGAACTTGATTTTCATCATCAGAGAGAGTTCTAATTTTACTATAGTAGTTATTGTAGAATTTCCACTTTAATGAGTTGGTAATTACATAACAATTTATGTGAAGGAGTATGGTAACTATGACAGTATGGTAATTATGTATGGACAAAAAAGGAGAAAGATAATATGGATTATTTTTTTATAGTAAGATAATATAGATTAATATTTAGTATATATGGAGCCATTGTAAAATATTACTTTCCCTAACAAAGTGGGAAATGTGAAACACATAATAATTACTCAATAAATATATTTGTTTTGGTAAGTACCTCAATAAGATGGATACAGATCACATGCCCCACTTTTTATACCTCAAGTTGTGCATCGCCGTTGTGTTCTTGACACGTGTACTTGATGTGATTAATTTTATGGTTTTTAAAAAAAAAAAAACAATTGTGAATGGTGAACACTATAAGAAAAATATTTAATTTAAGGACACGTGTCAAAATCACAACATCGATGCACGGTTTTAGGTATGAAAAGTGGGGCAGGTGATCTGAATCTCAATAAGTTCAAGAGAAAGAACTTTGAAACAATTAAGGTATTGATAGATTTTTTTAGGAAGAAAATGTATTAATAGATTTGGGCTTAGATTTAGTCTATCTGATTTCACATTTTCAAAGCTCATTCTTGTAGGTTTTAGGGTTTATTTTTTGCGGCGCCGGTTCTTCATCTACTGTGATTCTAGATAACTCTATATGATTCATTCTCAAAGTTTATAAGAGTTTTTAGCCGCAAAAGGGAGTGGGAGACAAAGGCAGATCTTGTTAGAGGTTGCTCCACGACAACACCATCGGCCACACCCTCGTCCCCACTTCCAAGATCCTATCATGAGCGCCTTCAGGCGCCTCCCATGCACCCATACTCGACACCTCCTCGTCCAAATAGGCCACTCCCTTTCTGTTGTCGTCGCCATCACTGGCTGGTTAAAGATCGACAGCTAATCGCCTTTCATGCGATCAGCTTCCTCTCTTTTTACTCTGACCTCCACACCTAGCCAGGCTCCCCAGCTCTCTCTTTCCGTTCATCATAGTCTGTGGATTAAATATGTTATTTGGCTGCAGATCTGGGTTTGATCCCAAGACCACAGCCAACCGCATCACCTCATCGTATGCATGCCCTGTCACCACTAGCCTCATCATTTCTCCAAATCCTAAATCTCTATTTCTCAATTGGGTAAGGAATTTTAAATGTTTCGTTTCTCAGTTATATTTTTTTTACGATTATGACGTTGATTTTTTGTTTAATTGTGGAATTCTACAGTCAATGCTATCGATTTAATGATTCCATCTTCACATTTGGAACTTCCTGTTTTGGAGAGATTATGAGTTTTCTGATTCGGTAATTTTTCTATTGAATTGAAGAATTTCTTAGTTTAAAACATGTCTTGGAGGATGTTTTCAAGCTAATCTCTCCATATAGATCCTTCTAACGATGAGTTGTTTGCAATGCGCAGAGACGTTGCAGAGCTCTGAAGCAGTAGACCTTAAATACATTGTTTCGTCCCATCGATAAATGTCCACAATGAATGTCTGCACTTCAACGTTCAATTGTTCCTCTTCCATTTTGCCTCATCTGCCATGTATAGCGTTACCAACTAAAAAAGTTAAACCTCATTGAAACAGGTAAAATAATCGACGGAGAACCAGAGAAGCTGCTAATTGTGTAAGGTAAATTTTAATTGATGATGTCTTATATGCTAACCTGTGATTTTTTTTCAATTAATTATATGTATAATTATGATTGGTTATTAATGTCGGCAACTGTGTTAATTGGGCCGCCCTTAAATTGTTGCCCATTAACTAAGTCCGATTGAGTGTAAGTTAATTAGAAGTAACTAATCATAATATTAAGGCATTGTGCTGAAATATACTTGACTTAGGGCCTTAATGAGCATGCACATTAACTATAATGATTGTTAAGGTCCATTAAGTTATCTCTAACGTGATAATTCGGTCGGCCCTATATGTTACTTGGTGGTTAAGTTTTAACTACCTCAATTTAAAGGAAGTAAATATATATAGTGTATATATATATAATTATCTATGGATGATTATATAATATATATATATATATATATATATATATATATATTATTGAATATTAGGTATAACCTATATATTATCATTGGTAATATATATATCCTTAAGGAAATAATATATTGACCATTAAATCTTGGTAGATCTATATCTTGAAAACAAGTCACTTCCTCCGCATATATATATATTGGTTCAACTGAAACTAGCTTGATTAGTACTCATAATCCTTTACACCACCAACAATGATAATACAGTTGTCATAACCCTAGTAATCCTCTAATCTATTTCCTCACATCTGAGAGGTTCAGTTAATGGAAAATTGTGCCCTCTTTTGTAGTTATGAGTAAGATTGAGGGAACCCAGTCACCGAGCCGCAGTACAACCTCGTTGAAGATTCCTGGGAGCATGGACTCAAATATCTAAGTGTAGAGTTAACTGCACAGGTGAGCCACTTCTTCGATTCTATGACCTGTGATGATTTATCTCCCCACTACCGGTTAGTAATCATGCTTCATTTATCGAAATGTTTTTGATTTATCATATTGTCATAAGTAAGTCATTTAATTACATTTTCTCTAATTTATTTATTTGATGCTTATTGATACATATGATTTCTAAATTCATAATAAATCAAAATTTAAATAATAATAATAAAGTGTTCATACTTTACTAATAATATTTATAGTTGAATTTATTATGAAAGTGAAAACAAATTTCTTTTATAAAATTACTTCATAAAAGTAATATGTATTTAGGTACTTATTAAAATAGGTATATTCAATTTAATATATGTGATAATACTATATAAATAAATATTATAAAAATTAAATTGAACATTTTGAGTTAAAATCATATCATATATTAGTAAAAGTATATATTAATACTTTACCTAATTACGCTAATTATACGTAAAATATATTAATAGATATACACTTTACGGATATTGACTAATGTATAATTAAATAATATTTATTAAATAAACTTCTATTGATTAAAAAATAATTCAAATTATTAATAAATTTCATATAGAAATTATTATATATATATTTAATAAAAAAATTAAAAAAAATTATTATGTAATTACCGCGCAAACCGCAGGGTAACCACCTAGTATATATATAAAGTTAAAATTGTTGAGGGTGAGACTTGAACCATGGATAGGATATTAATACATGCACGCAATATCAACTAGATTACTAAACATTACATGTTAGTCGTTTCTTTTGTAATTTTTATTAGGTCCTTTGCAATTTTTATACGGAGTTCTTATCAGTAATTACTAAATTTTTCTCTAACTCGGTCGAGTTAAGAAGTGTCCTGTGACTCCATAATCCACTATTTGGATCCGTCCTGTTTCCGAATAGATTCTGATTCTAATTATGCCATGAAAGGTTACATGAAGGAAAACTTAGGAATTTGTATATGCGTGATAGGTTCCAGTTATACTTAATTAGTATGGAAGGAGAAACCTTTGTAATCTTTATAAAGTACCTGGAACTACTCACCTTAATGCTTCTAAGGGGGTGTTTGGATGGATGTAATATGGAATGTAATCTCAGTTATATTTCATATTACATTCATATTACGTCGTTTTGAAAACTAAATAATGTAATGTGCATTGTAATGTGAAGTCTAATGTAATATGAGATTACGTCTAAACTCCATTCACTGTAACGTGAGATTGCATTCAACATTACAAAATGTTATATTATTTTATTATTTTTATTAAATGGATAAATTACTTTGTATGTCATTTATAGTTTATTCTGATATTATTATAATAATGCTTATTTTTATATACTTCATGACTCATTGTTATAACAATTAATAAATAATAACGCACATAATGATCTTATAAAATGAATAAAGTCTTTTTTGTAGCAATTTTTTTTAATAAAAAATGTCTTATAAGACTATACAAAATGTTTCAATCTAAAAGAATTTTAGTAGCTATGCGATGTTTTGTTTAATATCTTAATATTTGATTTTTATAGTTCATAAATAGAATATATTTACTAAACAAAAAATATAAAGTTTATTAAGTAGGTTAGTTGTTCTCAAAACAAATATTCATTTAAATCTTATCGTATTAAGGTATATTATATTCTCATATAGATTAATATAATAATGATATAGTTAAATTAAAATGCACATTACAAATAATACCAGATATTATAATCTAATATTACACTTCATATTACAATATAACAAAACACTGCAATATAACATTATATTACGTAACTCATATTACTTGTAATCTTACATTACGTCCATCAAACGCCCCTAAGTAGTCCCAAAATTATAGAACAATTCAATGGAAAGCTAGGGTTGAGACGGTGAGGGTATGGTGAGGTTATCACTAATACCACAATCATACCATATTTTTTCACTCATACCATAACCACATCCATTGTAGTTATGATTCTTCATACCATAACCATGGTTTTCACCAAAAACACATTGTTTAACCATATACATTTAAACTAATACAACACCACCATTTAATATAAGAAATCCAAATTAAACTTACATTTATTGTTTTATACAAGAAATTCAAATTAAACATAATTTCATTGTTTCAGTTAATTAAATTACATTTCTTCAATTCCATATCACTTGCGATCCTCAGTCGTCATCATTTATGATCAATCTTACCTAATAATAAGAAATATAGGGCTAGCGCAGCACATCTAGTACATGAATTGATTTGTTGTCGGTCGACCTAGGCCTAGCACAACGCAACTAATTGCAAATGAAATGAACCGATAGTCTGAGACTGAGTTTTACAATATTAGGGTTTTTATATTAGTATAGAATGAATGGACTAGACATTTAAGATAAAAAATTAATGGTCATGGAAGATTTAGACCGAATGAACGGTGGTAACTGAGAATAAGATTGAATTAATTTAAGACTTATATATATATAACCGTGATTATGAACTTAATGTCATAACTATAATCATTATGGGTACAAAACTCATCACCGTAACCGCATCACATCATGGTGGTAATCATTGCGGGAAATGGTGCGAAAAATCATGGTGATTTGATTTTCACTGTTAGATGTTGGGAGTTTTTTGGCAGATTGCTGCTTAATGGAAGTCTTAATAATGATAAAAGACTAAAGAATAGCGGTTTGCTTATGTACTGACTACTACTGAGGGTAGCCGTGCATACCTGGCTGCACGTATATGTTACTTTTTATAATTGCCGAACTTTATTGAAATAAGAACGATTACACACTACAAATTATAAAATACCCGCTCTGGAGGGATTGGTTAACATTCAAATCTCGAACTAGTAGAGCAGGTACTAACAAAACAACAGAAGCAAATACAGCAGAGCAAGAAACAGAAATGCAAACGATAGTAAATAAACTAAAAAAATAGATCGGCTTAACGGTAAAGATGATCCCGGGCAAATGATAGTAGCTTGAAGATGAGAAAATACACTGTTACAGCAGCACCCGTAGCCCTTCGGAGGGTAGAAGAATCTCCCTCAAGAGTGACATAGCTAATAGAGGACCTGCACACCAAGCGATACCAGACAGGACCCAAAATAAATCGGAAACACACACAGCTCCATAAACAAACAAAGATGACCGCATGACCGGTGCATAGATTTCAGAGTGGTAGGGGCTGAATGATACCAGTCTACTAAAGCACCCCTGCCTGTGGAACATCCGAGAAGGACTAGGGCACTTCGTGGGTGCCAAATAAATGCTTTGCTTCTCCGTTTGGAGAAGGAAATGAGATACGACCGCGGGGAGTGGAAAGAAAGTGAGGTTGAACAAGGTCATTCGCTGTGGTGCGGCTTCCGGCATTGGCTTAGGCGTATGCTGGAGTAAGAGTTGCTCCATTCTCATGACAGACGAGAGAATTTACAAATAGCAATGACCTCCCATCGGTTTTTGGATCTTGAGAGGGAGTTAGATAACTCCCTGTCCGCAGAAGCAAAGCTATTCAGAAACTAGAGAGTTTCTGAATAGTGCACTTCAAGAGAAAATCATTATTGTTGAAAAATCAATATGATAGTCCAGAAACAGAAACAGTAGAGAGAAGTAAATGTTGTATATATGAAAGAAACAACAGCATAGCATAGCATAGCATAGCATAGCATGCATGATGTCCGATATTACAACACCACAATAAAGGAAGGAATGGTAAGTGATGAATAATGTTCTGTACAAAACAAGTATTCGGTCCCAATAGAGCAAATTAAGAAAAAACACACCCACCTACTTAAACAACCATAATTGACTGACATCTTCTTCTTCTTCTTCTTTCTTCTTGAGCAGCACTTAAAGAAAGGACTTGTTCTTAGATAGATATCCACAATTTCTTTGTTTGTTGTCAGACAGACAGACATCACAACATTCGTCCGGACTGAACCATGTAGGAAGGATCCATTGTCGGTCGGTACATTCCTCCTGCTGAGCTGCTGCTTGGGGGAGGAAACATGAGACCAACAGTAGTAGATGGAGATGGTTGCATCCCTTCGCCTCCCCTCATGGAATTGTCTGTTTGATCCGCTGGGGCAAGGAATGAACCCAATATAACCTGTTTCAACCTTTGCCTTTGTCAACTCAACTCAAATCACATCTATTTTGCAACTCTCAAACTACACCTACCTGGACAGGCCCAGCAGCAGTTAGCATTCCCCCGACTCCTCCCCCAATAATCTGCCCACTCGAATCACACAGAGAAACGCTTAGTGCACCACACCTTCCTCCAAGCTCTGTGTGCACATAAGATCCTGACAGCGTCACAATCTCAAACCGACCCTACAACACATCAATGGTACAATAACATTTTGAGACACACACAAACTTTAAAATTAACAACTCTTTTCTTATCCCATTCTCTTGTATATGCATGCATGCATGCTACTACACCTTAGTTTCTGTTACCACGTTAGCTTTCGCTCGGCTAACCAAACTTTGCTAGCCTCCAATATCATCCTATCCTCACTAAACACGGAATATTAAATAAAGATGGTACCTCATAAGTGGTGATGCCTCCAGATGTTGCAGGATGCCGCAGAGACGCATTACAAATTGAGCCACATCCAGACATAATGCAAATCTCACGCTCGCTCTGCTGCACAAACCTCATTATTTTCTGGTTCACATCCTATTTGTCATCCAAAATACAATATTCACCATCCCAACCTTAATCACAAACCATGCAGCCAGACAATATATAATAAAATAATATTGATATCAGAGACAAAAGGAGAGATGGTACTTCTCCAGCGGATATGGTGATAATATGTGGCGTGAAAGCATGACCCGCATTGCCTGAAATTGCATTGTTGAGAAAATAGTGACTGTTTAGACAATACTGATAATTATTCATTCTTGAGAATGCATATTATAGACATTTCTCTTAAACTTAAATTCTCCCAAAACAAATGCTTCATTAAGATTTGAGACTTTTTTAAGAAAATTGGTGGAAAGACTATAACATATACTTAAAAAAATATTGCGCAGGAAACATCTATACTCCAGCACTATAGTAGTCTACAATTTCATTTCAAAGTACATCCATGCACAAGGAACCTAAGAAAAGAAAGCTGGCTTTGATCTTCACAAAAACTGAACGAGCATATTGGGTCAACTAACTATTAGGATAATGTTTCCTACAAAAAAGTAGTCATACTTGAGGGAAAATCATATTTTATTATGCACCTGTATTCTAGTGAAAGTTGCAGATCGGTTTAAAGAATACAGAAAGAAATAGCATCACAAGCGCATCCGCCAAGGTGATTAGAAAAGGGAAAAAAAAATAGTAGCAAACACGCAACTCTCGAGGAAAAGCCAATACATTAGTTACAAACCCAAGAAGCAATTTCCAAACAACGCAGCAAAGGTAAAAATTAACACTTTCAGAAAAAATAAGCAACTCTCGAGGACCACAGCTACGTGAATTAGATAAAAACCATGCCAGTTCACCCCCTATGCATTAACAAGGAAAACGAAACAAAGACGTACATTTTTAAGCTAAAAGACGTCTAGATTCGCCAAATAAATCTATAAGAAATTTTCACAAAGTGTATGATCCGGTTGGTGAGACTTCTAATGCCAAGATTTGGTCATTAACCAGCTAACCCTCTCTTGTCGGTTAAAATTAACTATTTGGGAAAATCGGATTAGAGTATTAAAGAAATGAACTTTTTGTGAAGATCCGACATAAATTCCGAAGGATTAGAGCAGCCACAGCTCAAAGAAAACGAGACTGTTGGTTTAAACAAGACAAACAAACCCCGTCAATGCTGGCGCAATGTATGTCTTACTTATAGTTGACTGATTGACTCCTTGTTAATGGAAAAAAGGGTTCGCTTATGAAGCCCTAGGCTAGGTTGCAGCAGCGGAAGCGCAACTAAGCGAGCGATAGCAAGATCAGAGATATTGCATTAACACTTAATAAATCGAATTAAGAAACTTCTATTGGAATTAAGCAGCACTGACCTGCAGCAGTTGAAGGGGACTTGTTAGATATTCCAGAGTACGATGGTGTCGGAGAAGAGTTTCCTCCGAATCCTTGCTGCTCTTTCCTCTCTTTACTGGACGAGCTTGTCGCCGCCTTCTTAGCAGCCAAGGCCAGCTCCGGCGTACCGTACTTCCTTGGCCGCCCACGTTTCCTTCTTGCAGGCTCTAGAGGCGCTGGTGTCACCGCGGCCGAGGGAGCCGCGGCAGAGTACATCATATGGACCCCTTCCGCCGAGGTTCCAGGCGGGAGAAGGCCATTTGTGGGGGACGCTGCGGTGGTGGCGGGGTGGTAGAAGGGCGGGAGTTGATTGTCATTGGAGGAGGGCTCCATAGAGTAAGCGCCGCAGAGACAGTGTGGAATGGAATTGATAATTTTTTTTCTTTTTAATTTTTAATTTCTCAAGGAATTTCGATATTTTCTCTTCGCAATTTCGATAATGAGGGGCGTATTTATTTGTTTGTTAGTCCGGTGGGTAGGTGTTCGGATATGAACCGTTGGATTTATCTTTACTTCATCTGCACCATTGATTCTCGAATTTTTCTACCCGAAAGATTTTCCCTTTTTTTGTGAAGGAAAGATTATTTCTCTTCTTTCTTTTGCTTAAATCAAGTCAAACATAGTTACTATATATTTTTAAATATTAAAAATACATATTTTTATGTAAATAAATATGAAAATTTTGGCAAGTAAATCTGTGAACATCAATAGATGACCTTCTTTTTATAAAGAACAATAGATGACCTTCTTTTTATAAAGATCAATAGATGACCAAATTGGGTTAATTGTTACATAAATTTTATATAGATAGAAATATAATTTTGTTTGTTAAAGTAATATATTTATATGTAGCAAAATTGAAATATTAATCTAAAGAAATATAATTCTATTTTATTAACTTAGATAATGAACGATGTAATACAGTGTATCGGTTCAGCACATCATCCGTTAAACAGGTGCGAGAGGTTAAAAGCCTCCTACTGACTATGGAAGTGAAAAAAATATTAATGTTCAACACTTTACCCCTTATAAGTTGACCCGATACGATGTGATTAATCTAAGTGCAGAGCGAGAATGTTACGGATGATGTCTTCTAAATTGGACCCTCCTAAAACCACTTCGCATAAAAAAAAAAATTTAGATAATAATATACGACGGAAATATTTATATCTATAGAAATATAATTATGTTTTAGTAATCCAGTCGTTCACATTAGTATAAAGTTCTGCTTCATTATGATAAACGAAAATATTAATATGTCTTGATTATTTTTTTTTTTGCCATGATTGATATGTCATGATGATTACTAGTTGTTATATCATCTATTTTCGTTGCTTACATTGGATCGAAACTGTATACCGCATTGAATTATTTCAGTTTTGTTTATGAATAAATACAAAGTAATTGTGGGAAAAAATAAAATAAAAGTAACCATAAAAAACATATTTTTATTTATACATACATAGAAATTTGGCAGGTAAATCTATAAAGATAAATATTAGATTACTAAATCTATGAACATCAATGATACTGCATAAAATTTACATAGACAATAACATGTAGCAAAATGGGTCATTTCATAATTTTAAATTAATTTTAAATTTTTTAGCATCATACATTTATTTTTATTCTATGGGGCACTTTCGCGACTAATCTTTATAACCGATTATAAAAATTGATGTTATCATACATATATTATTGTACTATGGGGCACTTTCGCAACTAATCTTTAAAACCGATTATAAAAATTGATGTTATTCAAAAATATTATATAGTTATAATTTCTTAAGTCTTTTATCTACTTATATATATATATATAAAAGTGCGTTGCTGCGTTCCTCAGTAGTGACTTATTATGCACGTATAATTAATAAAATAATATTATAATATAGTAATTAATAATGTCAATAAATCAACTATAACTTTTTAACAAAAGAATCATGTATTTATAAATAAGGGTTAATAATCAAATTGCTACTTGAACTTTGGTCATTTTACAAATCGCTACCTCAACTTTTAATTTTGAAAATTAGCTACCTCAACTTTGAAATTTAGATCAAATCGATACCTCAGTCAATTTTTTGTCAATTTAGACATAATTGAACCATATGTGTTTTTTTCAAATATATTTCTTCCAAAAATGCCCTTGTCTCTCTTCCTTTCCTCCTTGCCTGAACATACTTCACCATATTCTCTTTGTTATCATCATTGTTTATTATTTTATTCTATGTCGTATGTATATCTTCAATTTCAAAAGTTCAGACAAACTTCTACATTACTATAATTAACAATTTATCCATCAAAACAAGCTGCAGAATCTAAAAGTTGTTTTGCTGTTGTTTTGATGCTTTAATGGTGTTATTTCATTGTTGTTTTTTTTTTCCCGCTTTTGCTTATACAATTTTTAGTTCGGTTTTAATTATATTACGTTTAGGTTATGTGTTATTTTTGCTGTGTTATTTTGTTGCAGTAAATATGTTGTATCATTGCAGTTTTTTTTCACTTTTTGCTGCTGTAATTTTCACTATTACGAAGTTTACTTTTTGTTATTTTGTTGTTGAATCATAGCGAATATTTTTCGTTATTCCGTTGTTCAATTTCTTCCAACGAAAGGGGTATGGGTATTTGTGGATCAAAGTCATAAAAAAGTAATACATCCTTAAAATATAATACAAATTAAGTTAAATTCACTCCACCTACTAGCATTTTCAGCATTTGCACAAAAAGATAAAAGATAAGATAATAATAAGCGATAAAAGAGAAGTTGAAACACTTGAAAGAGACAACTTTAAATCTGTATCTATGTCTAGTATACTTGGAACTAACATCAAAACAATTTGAATTCCGTTATATTTTCATTAGGATATATATGACATTTGCAAATTCCATACACAATTTTCAGGTGAACAGAGCAAGTAGAGCGGCGAAGTTAACCTTTTTTTAAGGTGGAATTGTTAATTAGTAATATAGAAGTTTGTCTGAAATCTTGGAATTGAAGATATAAATACGACATAGAAGAAAATAATAAAACAAAGATGATAATGGAGAGAAGATGGTGAAGTATGTTCACGCAAGGAGGCAAGGAATAAAGACAAGGGCATTTCTGGAAGAAAAATATTTGAAAAAAACACATGTGGTTCAATTCTGTCTAAATTGACAAAAAATTGACTGAGGTAGCGATTTGATATTTCAAAGTTGAGGTAGCTAATTTTCAAAATCAAAAGTTTAGATAGAGATTTGTAAACGGGTCAAAGTTCAGGTAGAAATTTGGTTATTAACCCTATAAATAATTGAAAGTAGAAAACAAAACACTTTGAACGGTAAACTATTCGTCCTTACTCTTCATATAACTCATTATCAACATCTGATTTATATGTAACTCAACTAAAAAATAAAAGAAATAGAAACCTTCATATAACTTAGGAATTTCTATATACGTGATAGGTTCCAGTTATACTTAATTGGTACAGGAAGGAGAAACCTTCGTAATCTTTATAAATTACCTGGAACTACCCACCTTAAAATTTAAATGTTACCGAGTAGTAAAAAATAGGAAATGCTATACATGCTTTTAAGGGGGTGTTTGGATGGATGTAATGTGGAATGTAATCTCAGTTACATTTCATATTACATTCATATTACGTCGTTTTGAAAACTAAATAATGTTATGTGCATTGTAATGTGAAGTCTAATGTAATATGAGATTACGTCTAAACTCCATTCACTGTAACATGAGATTAAATTCAACATTACAAAATGTTATATTATTTTTATTAAATAGATAATTTACTTTGTATGTCATTTATAGTTTATTCTGATATTATTATAATTTTTTTATTTTTACATACTTCATGACTCATTGTTATAATAATTAGTAAATAATAATGCACATAATGATCATATAAAATGAATAAAGTCTTTTTTGTAGCAATTTTTTTTTTAATAAAAATTGTCTTATAAAAATATACAAAATGTTTCAATTTAAAAGAATTTTAGTAGCTATGCGATTTTTTGTTTAATATCTTAATATTTGATTTTTATAGTTCATAAATAGAATATATGTATTAAACAAACATATAAAGTTTATTAAGTAGGTTAGTTGTTCTCAAAATAAATTCATTTAAATCTTATCGTATTAAGGTATATTATATTCCCATATAGATTAATATAATAATGATATAGTCAAATTAGAATGCACATTACAAATAATACTAAATATTATAATCTAATATTACACTCCATGTTACAATATAACAAAACACTGCAATATAACATTATATTACGTAAATCATATTACTTGTAATCTTACATTACGTCCATCAAACGCCCCTAAGTATTCCCAAAATTATAGAACAACTCAATGGAAAGCTAGGGTTGCGACGGTGAGGGTATGGTGAGGTTATCAATAATACCATAACCATACCATATTTTTTTCACTCATCCCATAAACCATAACCATTGTAGTTATGATTATTCATACCATAAGCATGGTTTTTCACCAAAATCACACCATTTAACCATATACATTTAAACTAATACAACACCACCGCTTAATATAAGAAATCCAAGTTAAACATACATTTACTGTTTTATACAAGAAATTCAAATTAAACATAATTTCATTGTTTTAGTTAATTAAATCACATTCTTCAATTCCATATAACTTGCGATCCTCAGTTGTTATCATTTATGATCGATCTTACCTAATAATAAAAAATATAGGGCTAGCGCAGCACAGCTAGTACATGAATTGATTTGTTGTCGGTTGACCTAGGCCTAGCACAACTAGGGATGGCAACGGGTCTCGGGGCCCCGATGACCCGCGGGGCCCCGACCCGTGTTTGACCCGCCGACCCGCTGACCCGCGGGGCGCGGGACGGGTTCGGGTCGAGGCGGTCTCGGGGCGGGTTGGGTCCGGGTCTAAGGTCGCGGGGCCCCGTAGACCCGCCCCAAAATACCTACATTTACTATTTATTAATATTATATGTAACATATATCAAACAATATGGTTAATATAACACATACCTAAAATACTAAGGACCTAATTATAAATAGTCTAAAGTTTGATTATTAGATATTTAGTCTTTGGCACCACAGCACCAGCAGCTTCTCTTCTTCGGTTCTTCTCGGCAGTGGCAATCCAGCAGCAATGGCAGCACTCCCAAGTCCCAACAGTCCAGCAGCTCCAGCACTTCAACAGTCCAGCAGCTCCAGCTCCAGAGCAGTCAGTACTCCCACTCAGCTCCAGTCGGCACTCAAGCTCCAGTCGGCACTTCAAAGCTCCAGTCAATTTTTTGTCAATTTAGACAGAATTGAACCATATGTGTTTTTTTCAAATATATTTCTTCCAAAAATGTCCTTGTCTCTCTTCCTTGCCTCCTTGCTTCAACATACTTCACCATATTCTCTTCGTTATCATCATTGCTTTATTATTTTATTATATGTCGTATGTATATCTTCAATTCCAAAAGTCCAGACAAACTTCTACATTACTAATTAACAATTTCTCCATCAAAACAAGCTGCAGAATCTAAAAGTTGTTTTGTTGTTGTTTTGATGCAGTAATGGTGTTGTTTCATTGTTTTTTTTTCCCGCTTTTGCTTATGCAATTTTTAGTTCGGTTTTAATTATATTATGTTTAGGTTATGTGTTATTTTTGCTGTGTTATTTTACTGCAGTAAATATGTTGTATCATTGCTGTTTTTTTTTTTTTTTTCACTTTTTGCTGCTGCAATTTTCACTATTACGACGTTTACTTTTTGTTATTTTGTTGTTGAATCATAGCGAATATTTTTCGTTATTCTGTTGTTCAATTTCTTCCAACGAAAGGGGTCTGGGTATTTGTGGATCAAAGTCATAAAAAAGTAATACATCCTCAAAATATAATACAAATTAAGTTAAATTCACTCCACCTACTAGCATTTTCAGTATTTGCACAAAAAGATAAAAGATAAGATAATAATAAGAGATAAAAGAGAAGTTGAAACACTTGAAAGAGATAACTTTAAATCTGTATCTATGTCTAGTATACTTGGAACTAACATCAAAACAATTTGAATTTCGTTATATTTTCATTAGGATATATATGACATTTGCAAATTTCATACACAATTTTCAGGTGAACAGAGCAAGTAGAGCGGCGAAGTTAACCTTTTTTTAAGGTGGAATTGTTAATTAGTAATATAGAAGTTTGTCTGAAATCTTGGAATTGAAGATATATATACGACATAGAAGAAAATAATAAAACAAAGATGATAATGGAGAGAAGATGGTGAAGTTTGTTCACGCAAGGAGGTAAGGAATAAAGACAAGGGCATTTCTGGAAGAAAAATATTTGAAATAAAACACATGTGGCTCAATTCTGTCTAAATTGACTGACGTAGCGATTTGATCTGAATTTCAAAGTTGAGGTAGTTAATTTTCAAAATCAAAAGTTGAGATAGAGATTCGTAAACGAGTCAAAGTTCAGGTAGCAATTTGGTTATTAACCCTATAAATAATTGAAAGTAGAAAACAAAACACTTTGAACGGTAAACTATTCGTCCTTACCCATCATATAACTCATTATCAACATCTGATTTATATGTAACTCAACTAAAAAAAATAAAAGAAATAGAAAAAAGTTGTATCATAAAATATTGCTAATTAATTACAAAACCATATAAAATTTTACATGTCTGGTTGATATACTACGATTGTGTATATTTAATACCCTGATAATAACATAAATTGAAAATACATATTCCACCTAAAATATATATATTACATTCCTTCTAAAATTATAAAACATTCTTTTTTATCAACCAACATACCAGAAAACATTCATTCAATGATACATCGGTAGATCTGATATCAACTTCAACATTTTCCGCTATCTAGATTTTCTATACATAAGTTGGAGTTTTTGACTAATATATGCCTATATGAACAACCAAATATAAATATAGGCTACTTGAACAATTAATTACAAAAATAGGTCAAACCGAGATGTGACATCTCGGTTAGGGTTTTTAAATCCAACTCGAGACGTGACATCTCAGTTAGGGTTTTTAAATCCAAACCAAGATGTGACATCTCGGTTTCGAAAAAAAAAAAAAAAGTTTTTTTCCTAGGCCAAAATCTGGCCCAGATGCTTTGAACCGGACCAGATGTTTTGAAAAAATATTTGGTCCGGTCGCTGTTGGGGGACCCGGCGAAGCAAAAATTATAACAAAAAAAAATGTTTACGTTGATATTTTTTAAAACTATACATGCAGTTGAGAAAAAATTATTTTGAAATCATACATGAATATTCAGTTATTTATTATATCGATTTAACTATTTTGTGGTGCACATTTTATCAAGATAAGAGAATCACCATGGTTTAAATAAACCATGTAATAGGTGTCGAAAATGGAATTGGGAAAGTTTATTTAATTATATCGTATAGATAAACCATGGTGATTCTCTTATCTTGATAAAATGTGCACCACAAAATAGTTAAATCGATATAATAAATAACTGAATATTCATGTATGAGTTCAAAATATTTGTTTCTCAACTGCATGTATAGTTTTAAAAAATATCATCGTAAACATTTTTTTTGTTATAATTTTTGCTTCGTCGGGTCCCCCAACAGTGACGGACCAAATATTTTTTCAAAACATCTGGTCCCGTCTGGTCAGGACCGGACCAGATGCCTTGAAAAAGCACCTGGTCCGGTTCAAAGCACCTGGGCCAGATTTTAGCCAAGGAAAAAGACCTTTTTTTTTTCCCGAAACCGAGATGTGACATCTCGATTTGGATTTAAAAACCCTAACCGAGATGTCACATCTCGGTTTGACCTATTTTTGTAATTAATTGTTCAAGTAGTCTATATTTGTATTTGGTTGTTCATATAGACATATATTAGTCAAAAACTCCATAAGATGGAGGTTAGTATTGTATTAAATAATCAAGTAGTGATAGAGATTATTGTACCCAGGGAGTAAAAATCTCGAGGATTCCGTCCCGAAAATTGCGCCTTAACATTGTGTTCGAGTCCGAGCGGGTGGGACATTTTCTCTAAACTCATGCTTGAGCTCGGGTTTCGGATTTTTAGGAAAAATTATGAAAGTACTGTCCAATCCCGAATTTATAACTAATCTTAACTCCTAGTGTTCGTTATCTTAATTAAACTCTAGTTATCTTAACTTCGAATTTGTAAAACTTGATGTTGATGTTTGTGTGAGAATCTGATATTTGTACGTGAACTTGACGTGTGTTTCGACCAGGTTACCGCGGGTTGCCCGCTGAGTAACTTGTCGATGTCTTCGGGTTGGGTGCGAGCCGAGTCCGTCACCTAAGGTTGTGTACGGGCCTTAGCTTCGTCTCCAGAACAGCGGTAAGTCCTTCGGGCTCTCTTTTAGACCGTCCGTCTGCACCTGCGAGAGGAGCATTACCAAGCAATCCCCGTGGAGAGGGGGGGTGCTTGGTGCGCTCGCTCCGACGATCAACATTAGGCGGTTTCTAGAGAGAGAGAGAGTTTTTGAGAGAGGTCAGAGCTTTTCCAAATCTCACCCAAAGTGACTTGAAAATGTTTACCCCCAAGGTGGCTATTTATAGGCAACCTTGGATCGTAAACCGGTTTTGACCCGGTTCAATATGGAAATGTGAACCGGGATGCAGGGGAGAGGTTTAGGAAAAGGACTCTGACGCGCGTCTCAGGCGGCCGTCACGAGCGGGACGCGCGCGCCTTTGAAACATAGGTCTCGGACACATAGGAGTTAGTTAAAAATCGGATCTCCTATACATTCGAGACGAAATGGGGGGTGTACGCGACACCCCCGGGGTGTTAAACTTACCCGGAATTCCGGGTAAGCCCCCCGGGGGTGCCGGGCAAGTCCGCGACTTGCCCGGTTTCCCCGGTTAGCTCAAAATTGGGTTTTGCGGGCGCGTATGAGGTCCGAATAATTAAAACCGAGCCCGAATCATGCGTATGTCCATCACTTGCCCCCGAGTTAAATAATGGTCTGACCTTTGTTTAACTCTATTCTAAGATAGGGTATACGCGTGATTCGGGTCGTCTGCTCACCTTGAGTTTCGACCTACCCATGGTGGATACGCGCGGCTCCGACGAGCTCCTTGCCTTAGTTTTTTGAGATGGTCATGCTTGATAACTGCGTAAAGGGTTAGTAGCACAACGGACTACGAGTAATATGATAAATGTGATTTTGGGAGAAGTAAGGCGCGAGCGCACATGAAATTTTTCGGGTTTGCAAGATGATCAAATAAATATGGAACGTTCATGCCATGACTAATTGTATCAAAATGATAATAAATCATGAAAGTTTTGATAAAACGTTTTTCATGCAATATGATGGTTTCCGGGAGCCCGTCGTCCGAGACGGCCGTCTTGACGGCGAGACGACGGTTTTAGTAAACGAAATAATGCCGGGTTTGGAAAATCACATGTAACGAATTTGACATGAAAAATCTTAAAAATAATGTTTTCAAGTAGTTGAGACCATTTGAAATGACTTAGTTAAATTTAGCTAAGTCATTTGATGGTGAAAATCCAAGTTGTCAACAACTTTAAAAAATGGAGGGTGGATGTGAGTGTACCTCTTGGATGTATGGTGCTTGCTAGGTTGTGTAGTCCACCTCCTTTGTGATAGTTTATAAAACTATCAATATTTGAATAGGTTGTTGAGAGGGTTTTGGAGGGGCTAAGGTAGTGATTTAGGAATTCACTTTAGGGTGCTAGTGATACCCCATTTCGGCCGGCCACCACCAGGACTATCACCGGCGAGGTCACGGCGGCCTAGCAGCGGCGAGGCGGCGGCGGCGGCGGGAGCGGCGGCGCAGGGCGGGCGGCGGCTGCACTGTTCACGGGTCGATTTCGGGCTCAATTCGACCCGTTTTCGAGTCCTTCTTGTCGGGTATTGATCGGTAATGTCCTCCCCTTCCTTTTCTTGATGTTAATTGGACCTTTAGGGCTGCACATTTCGAATTTCAATAAGATGCATGATAGGTGTTCGATGAAATGCCTTAGTGAAATTTTGGCTTGATTTTTCAAAATTCGTTTTTGGCCAAACTCTAAATGTATATAGATAGAGTTATGGATAGTGAACTCCCTTTGTGAAGAGGTCCTTAGGTTTCGGTCAACCGAGGGGGAATCGTGGGGGTTCAAAATCGGACTTATTCGAGCAAAAAGTTCGACCCTTTGTATCTTGATGTGGGTGACTTGATATGATGCCCCCGAGTATGATAATGAATCCTTGATTACTTGTGAGTGGATAGCCATGCCCCCGGAGCTTAGGTGATCGCTTGGTAACTTGTGCTTATTGGTGGCTTAGTTGATCCGAATGCTCTTTGAATTGTTCGGGTAGGGGTAAGTCTCCCCGTGACATGTAATGGGCTTGCTTAAGTGCATTTGAGCTGTTTGTACGTGCCCCCGGAGCCTTGAGCCATTTTGGGGATAAAATTTGATCGAAATGTGGTCGGATGGCATTTTGGTAATTATAACCAACTTTGCATGCCTTTGATTTCTTTAGCTCTTGAACTTATCGCTTTGTGGAGTGCTTGAATACCTGTGTCACATTGCACAAATATATGAAAATTTGATTAGTAGGTGGCCTAGGCCTTTGGTGAGCGTAGGGATTTTTGACTCCCGAGCGGGAGGGTCCCTAGCTGTTTGCTTGCGGACAGTTGGTCCGTTGGGTTGGATGCCCTTGAAAAGGACTCAATGAATGTGGTTGATGTGTTGCCTTGGTTTTTGATTGGATTGTGTATGGTTTTTGTAGGATTTGGTTGACGGGCTTGCAAGCGCGCGTCTCTGATACTTAGAGTGTTCCTGGTAGGCAACGGTTTCGGCTTCTTCACGCAATGAGTAAGTCTCATCACTCTGTTTCGGATAACATTGATGGGGAGGTTGATGAGGGCACCATGGATTCCGATTCTGGGTCTCGAAGCGGTGTGCTTTTGGGACCGTCGGGTGACCGCGTGATACTGGAGAAGACCCAAATGTTTTTTCCCAACAAGCTTCCACGTTCCAAGTTTGATCTCTATGTCTCGACCCGGGGCTGGTGTCCCGGCATAGAGGTATCGTATCCTTGGGATGTCGTGAAGGGGGTCGAATTTTGGTCGGCCCACCGTTCCTCCGGCTGAATACGAGGCTGTTTATCTTTCACAGTTTCGAGAAGGGCTGCGGTTTCCTTATTATCAGGATCTGGTCCGCCTTTGTCGACATTACAGGATTTCTCCCGTCTCTATCACTCCACCGGGGTTTAGAGCTTGGACATGTTTCCGGGTGCAATGTCATCTAAACTTTTGGGATTACTCGATAGTGCTTTTTCGAGCCTTCTATCGCCTGAGCAAGGCAGATGAGTCTGGGATGTGTACTTTCACATTGCGTTGGCCTCACATGACCGAGAAGGGATTCTCCTCCCTTGGTTTGCGCAGGGCGGGGTGGAATACTGAGGCGCGGTTCTGCGAAAGGTCGGACACTTCCCAGAACAAGTGGAAGTGTCAGTACTTTTTTATAAATGATGCGGGCACGACTTGGACGACTTCTCACATAGTGGATTCCGACCCCGTTCCGCGTTTTCAGGAGTTCTCCGATGCAGACAAGGTTGCTTTGAAGAAGATTCACACGGCGAATAGGGCGGGGGAGTATAGCCCCCTTTATCGTGCTTCTGACGCCGAGCTGCTCGCGGCGGGCATTCATGTACGTCCTTCGGGGGAGGAGTTGGTATGTTTTGAAGTTTCGTAACATTTGTTCTTGTTTCCTTGTAGGTTGGTTTCTTAACAGACGCCCCTGTTTACAGGGTGGAGTTGCAGGCGGGTCTCCTCAGACTGTTCCCGGCCTCGGCGATACTCCTCCTGTTGGCCCGGGTATGGGACTTGCGCCTTTTAAAGGTTTCGTTGAGATTTTTCCCCATGCTAACATGCTAATGGTCTTTTTGTGGTTGTCTCTGCAGGCTTGGTATTCCCGACGGCGGGGGGAGTTGCACCTGTCCGAGAGCATGATGCTGACGTCCGTTCCCCGAGCGATCCTAGGAGGTCGACGTCTGCCGGTATGCCTCTTGCTCCTTCCTGCGACAAAGGGAAGGGGCCAATGTATGCAGATTCGACCATGCCTGTCCCCCGGTCGGGGAGCGGGCGTTCAGTGGAGGTGCCTCCCTTGGCAGGTGATTGTGGTTGACTTCTTG
The DNA here is from genome assembly GCA_036873135.1 of Clarkia xantiana subsp. parviflora. Lineage (NCBI taxonomy): Eukaryota > Viridiplantae > Streptophyta > Magnoliopsida > Myrtales > Onagraceae > Clarkia > Clarkia xantiana. Next base: position 20,957,924 of record JAPTYO010000001.1, read on the forward strand.
TTGTATTGGTACAGTTTGCCTTCTCCTAATGTGTTTGCTTTTGATGTGTAGTTGTTCCTAGTCCTCCAGCTCTTCGCAAGTCTGATCTGATGTGTCGGCTTGATCGGGATGTGTCCGAGAACGAGTGGACTCCCTACTCTCAGTCTGCTATTCGCTTTTCCAAGGATGTTTCCTTGAGCACACCTGCTGTCGGTGTGCGTGTGGTTCAGCGGTCTGTTCCGCCGGCTGACCGCAAGACGTGCCCCCGGGACCCTGAGGCTGCTTTGAAGTGTGTTGAGGAGTCGCTCGCGCGCTTTGCTCCTGTACGTTGTTTTCTTTTTATATTGGATCTATCACGTTTGTCTGGCTTCTCTGTGTGCGATGTGCTTGTGTTGTTGTTGTAGGTGAATGCCGTGATGACCAACCTTTCCTCCTTTGTTGTTGAGCTTGTTGATGAGACGAGGAGTCTGCAGGGTTGTCATGAGCACTTGTCTCAGGATGTCGTTGTGTTAAGGGAGAAGGCGCGCGCACATTCAGATGCTTCTTCCAAAGCTTCCGATGATCTCAAGGGAAGTCAGGATTGTGCGTCTCAGCTGGAGGCGGAGCTGTTTGCCTTACTGCGCCAGGAGAAGGTCGACGAGGAGGCACATGCTGTGGCGCTGAAGGAGACTAAGGAGTCTCATGTTGCCCTGGGTGATCAGCTTGGGATGATTGAGTTTCCTACTACAACTGACTACTCCAAACTTCTTGAGAAGGCACGTGATGATCGTATGGAGTCTTTCTATGTGGACTACTTCAGGAGGATTTACTCTCTTGCCCCCGATTTTCCTTTCCAGAGTACTGGGCCATATACTGGCTATGCCCTCGGGGCTATTGCGGGGATCCGAGCGAGCGATGTGTGCGGAGCGAGTGGTTTGACGGGACAGGTGTCCGTTCCTGTTGGTGACGATCGCCGTGGTGTTTTTAACAGCCCTGCGCCTGATGTTTTTATGTCTGACGCCTTTGGTGCTGGTGCTCCTGACGTTGGGTCAGGTTGATCTTTCTTTGTTTTATATGACTTTCTTGTGTATATATGGTTGCTCCCCTTGCATGGGTGAGATTTTGGCGGGGTGTGTCCCGGGCTTGACTTTTTATGCTGGCTGGATGCCTTTACTTTTCAGACCTGCTATATTATATATATATGCCTGACATGAGATGTTAGAAAGATATAATACTTAGTATTATTTTGCATCTTCCTTTATTGCTGTCTCTATAACTTGTTCTCTTTTGGAAGAGTCTAGCTCTGTTGACAGGTCGATTTCCTTAATTCGATGGTTTTCCTTAGGAAATTGCATCTCTGTTGGTGGCGGGGTGCGGATGAATTAGTATTACCGGCACTTGTGGCTTTGTAAGGAGGATGATCCATGTTGAACTGCTTGTCTTCCTTTACAAGGATGTAAATAGATTAGTAGGTTCACATACTTGATATAGTTGTTTGTTTGCGAAGCGTGGATAGATTAGTACGTCCGACACTTGCATTTGTTTGCGAGGGAGGATTCCTACGGAACCGCTTGTCCCCCGACTTTTTCAAGGATGTGAATAGATTAGTACGTCCACATCCTTGTACTGCGGCGAAGTGTGGATAGATTAGTACGTCCGACACTTGCATTTGTTTGCGAGGGAGGATTCCTAAGGAACCGCTTGTCCCCCGACTTTTTGCAAGGATGTGAACGGATTAGTACGTTCACATCCTTGTATTGTGGCGAAGTGTGGATAGATTAGTACGTCCGACACTTGCACTTGTTTGCGAGGGAGGATTCCTAAGGAACCGCTTGTCCCCCGACTTTTGGCAAGGATGTGAATAGATTAGTACGTTCACATCCTTGATGAAATTATTTTGTCTCCTTGCATGCGTCGCGCTCCCTCTGTTTTGAATACAGGCATGAGCTTTGCTTGGTCTTGCTTTGATATATTTTTGATGACTTTTCTTGTTTTTTGCCCTTTCTGCGTGTAGAGTTAGGGCCTTTGTTGATGATGTATGCGGCTTGTTCCTGGTTTTGGACCGGGGTAGCTTGCCATTACATAGTGATTTTTCCTACGCAAGGAGTGAACTTCATTAGTCTTCTTGTTTATTTACAGGGGATGTGCATGGATGGAGTCAACTGATCTCCCATCCTAAACGTTCTACTTAGTACTTGAAAAGTAAAGATAGAGTATGTGCATGTCATAGGGGAAGGATTATTCCCTTAGTGACGGTTTGATAAAGCTGGCTTCCTGCATGCAATGTAGGAGCGCAGAGCTCCTTGTTTGATCAGTTCCTCGATTCTGTTGCGAAGAGAGGGGCACCCATTCGTGCTGTGACCCCATTTGTTGTGGTAGTGACACCACATTTCTGGATTCTTCCCGAGGAAGGCGATCCGGATCTCGCTTGGAGGAGGTAGAACATCCTTCAGGATGGTCTTGAACAACTCCTCCACCTCTATGTTTAGAGGTGTATATTCGCCATCGTGGTTGTTGTTCAAGTCTTGTCTTGCACGCTTGTGTTCGCGCACCTCCTCTTGTTCTGCAGGTGGGATGAACCACCCCAGCTCGTTTGCGACCTCGATTGCTGTCTCCATCTTCTCTTTTAAGTCAGCCATAGATTTGGTTGTTCTCCACCCTTGTGTTCGTCCAAATAGGAGGAATGTAGGTGAGTTCATGTTCAGGAAAAAGGCATTGATCACGGCTGACTTTTCTGCCAAACTTGAAGTTGCGTTTATGGCGAATCGCTTGAAGTAACTTTGGATGGATTCCGACTCCCCTTGTTTGATGTCCCATATGCTTGGGAGCATTGGGGTTTGAGGTGCTGGGAGTCTTTTTCCTTTGCTCATCATTTCGTCAAATCGCATTTCAACTTCAGACTTGGAACATTGTCCCCTTTCAATGACTGCTATGTCCAGACGGTTCTTGCATCTTAGGGCGTTGACATAGCACTTTCGTGTTGTCGTCTGATCGCCCAAGACTTCACCAACTCCTCCCCTTAAGCGGTACTTCAGCTTTTGGTGTGCCGTTGAAGGCACCATCTCATAGGGGTTTATCGTTGTTCTTCCGAGAATTCCGTTGTAAGCGCCAAGGCTCTCGACGATCACGAAAGTGATGTCGACTTTCATTGCGTTCCATCCTTCTCCTATCACAGTGGGAAGGGTGATCATCCCCAGTGGATACGTAGCAGCTCCTGCGAAGCTTACTAATGGGAAATTTCCCGGCTTGAGGTCCTCTCTCTTCATTCCAAGCTGTTCAAGGACATTGACATGGAGGATGTCCGCCGAGCTTCCTCCGTCGACCAGGATTCTTTTTACATCGAACCCGTTGATTTCCATTGTTATTACCAACGCGTCATCATGCGGGTAGACGATGTGTGCCATGTCCTTTCTCGAGAATCCTATCACGGGGTCCTCCTCTTCCGGTTTCTTTCTTTTCCCATACTTGGGGAGTGTGCTTGCCTGTGCAGCGTACACGTCTCTTGTGTTGGAGACTTGTCCTCCTGCAGCTGGACCACCATGAATGACATTGATAACTCCTCTCTTTTTAGGAGGGGGGTTGTCATTGGTCTTTTCTTTTCCTTTCTCCTTTGGCGTGAATTTTCTTTTCACCTTCTCAATCTTTCCTCCTTGGTCGACGTAGTGCTTAAGTCCGCCTTCTTGTATGATTCGATTGATTTGGAACTTAAGACTTCTACAGTCGTCAGTTTCATGGCCGTTGACTTTGTGGCTTTCACACCACTTGTCTTGCTCTTTCCCTAGCTGGCCCTTTCTGAAACCGAATGGCTCTTTCCAGAGGTTTTGCTCTTTCATTTCTTTCAGTATGACATTCAGGGGAGCGTTCAAAGGGATTAGTTCAATGGTGTTGACGTCTGGATTCTTGTCTTCTTCAATGTTGAATGTTCTCTTCTGAGGCGGAGTCCACTGTTTTTGTTGGGGGGTTTGGTTCTGCTTCGGGGGGCCTGGCTTACTCTCATCTTTCTTGTTGCCGGGTTTAACCCACTTGTCTCGGGCTGTCATCTTGTAATGTTCAGCATCAATGTACTCTTTTACCCTTGCCACGAGTTCTTCCATTGTTTCTACCGGTCTTGTAGAAAGATTTTGGCCCAAGTCGTACCCGTGCCTACCCAGGTTTCTGACAAAGGCATGGATGATTTCTATCTCTGCGATGTTCGTTTGAATTTCCGAGATGTTTTGATTAAACCGGATGTAGTAGCTTGCGAGGGACTCATTCCACTCCTGCTTGACATCATCTAAGGCATTTGATCATTTGACGATCGAACGTTCTCCCATGTAGCGGTGGATGAGCTTTTCTTTGAGAGATTGCCACGAGTCTATGCTCTTCTTTGGCAGGGAGAAGAGCTAGTGTGCAGCTGGTCCACCTAGTGTTTGGGGGAATGTCATGGCTATGTGGTGAGGATTGTCTTTCCTCCCCAAAAGCATTGCTTCATGCTGCTGCACATGCTCTATCGGGTCTCCCTTGCCTCGGTACTTTTCCGGCCTTAGATTATACAGTGCGTCTGGGACGCGACTGTACACCAGCTCGTCAGTGAAAGGGTGGGATGTGGTGTCCACCAATGTGTTCATCCCTCTCATTTTCCTTTGCTTTATCTTCTTTTCAATCAGCTTTTCAAGCATCTCCTCCGTCAACCCGGTGACTGGGTTACCTTGATTTGGGAGGTACGCTTCTTGTCCCATGCTTGCGCCTTGTTGGGGAAATTGCGCCTGCGTCGGGTTGTATTGAGAATATCCACCTTGATATCCCTGGAATGTCTGAGATGGCTGCCTCCAGGCTCCTTCATTGAATGGCCCTGTTTGGTAGGGTGTTTGAGAGTGCGAGAGCTCCTGTCTTGTCCCTTGTTGGGGGAACTGCCTGACTTGCTGTGCATTCCCGTGAAAGGTCGGGGTTTTTGAGATTGTAGGGCCTCTCTGCTGAGGTGCATTCATTGGAGGCGCCTGCCTTGGTGGCGGGGGCATATTTGCTTGTTGCGCGGGAGGGGGCGGTGGCGCCCCGTGTCCTTGGTTGCGCAGGGCCTCTCTCAGATGAAGCAGCTGTTCGAGTGCCGCCATCATTTCTAGGGTGACTGCTGGCGCAGCCTGTGCCCCTGGTGCTTGATTGTATGCCCCAGCATTTGGCATTCCGTATGGTTGCTCTTGCGTGTTGAAGTTTTGATGGGCGAAGCCTGGAGGAGCGTTGGTTTGCTGTGTGCCCCCTTGCGCGTTACTCCGAGAGTGTACGCTTCTTGTTGGCATAGACGAGGCGACTGAGGCCTCGCCCTGGCTCTGCGGGGGGTCTCTCTGCGGAGGAGATCTCATGCTTGACTCCGGGGCCGGAGTTTTCCTTGGACGTCCTGGTCCTCTTTTCTTCGTCTTAGTCGGCTATGGCTGCTCGTTGCTTGCCATGCTCTTGGTCTTGTGGGTGATCCGCAGACGGCGACAAGTGTTTCGACCAGGTTACCGCGGGTGGCCCGCTGAGTAACTTGTCGATGTCTTCGGGTTGGGTGCGAGCCGAGTCCGTCACATAAGGTTGTGTACGGGCCTTAGCTTCGTCTCCAGAACAGCGGTAAGTCCTTCGGGCTCTCTTTTAGACCGTCCGTCTGCACCTGCGAGAGGAGCATTACCAAGCAATCCCCGTGGAGAGGGGGGGTGCTTGGTGCGCTCGCTCCGACGATCAACATTAGGCGGTTTCTAGAGAGAGAGAGTTTTTGAGAGAGGTCAGAGCTTTTCCAAATCTCACCCAAAGTAACTTGAAAATGTTTACCCCCAAGGTGGCTATTTATAGGCAACCTTGGATCGTAAACCGGTTTTGACCCGGTTCAATATGGAAATGTGAACCGGGATGCAGGGGAGAGGTTTAGGAAAAGGACTCTGACGCGCGTCTCAGGCGGCCGTCACGAGCGGGACGCGCGCGCCTTTGAAACATAGGTCTCGGACACATAGGAGTTAGTTAAAAATCGGATCTCCTATACATTCGAGACGAAATGGGGGGTGTACGCGACACCCCCCGGGTGTTAAACTAACCTGGAATTTCGGGTAAGCTAGGCTTACCCGGAATTTTCCGGGTAAGCCCCCCGGGGGTGCCGGGCAAGTCCGCGACTTGCCCGGTTTCCCCGGTTAGCTCAAAATTGGGTTTTGCGGGCGCGTATGAGGTCCGAATAATTAAAACCGAGCCCGAATCATGCGTATGTCCATCAACGTGTGTTAAAAAAATTTAAAAAGGTAATGACATGTGATTTTAGTTTTTTTAATTACTTTTGGTGTAAACTCGGGATAGCTCGAGCCCCTCCCAAATTTAAAAAATCTGAGACGGGCAAGACTTTTTCTCTATACTTGGGCTTAGATTCAGGATATGAGTTTGAAAACCCGAAAATTCAGACTTGAGCCTTTTTAAATTAAAAAATCACGCTCGTCCCGCCCAACCAAACCCCCAACCCACAAAATCAAAGTTTTCAAGTTGTACCAAATATATTATTACTATCCCAACTTACATGCTGAAGCATGGAGTGAATAGTTTGTCTAATCAATATCTTAAAGGTGAAAGAATTACAAAGATTTGTAGGCTCATCCATATCAGTTATTATTAGTCTCTTAAAGATTCCCATGCTAAGAAGGATTTTTCTACCATGCTCCAAGAACACCATGCTTTTGGTTTTTTTATTATTAGGGTGGACTTAATTGTAATATAAGCAAAATTTTAAAAATATGAAAAAATATAAATTTTTTTAACCACACCTAATATTTGCATCGTACTATTAATAATATCAATTGTCCTCTAGGTTCACCTTTAGGGTAATAGAAAAATACAAAAAAAAAAAATACCAAAAACATGGTGCTCTTGGAGCATGATAGAAAGATCCTGCTAAGAATGTACATAATTTCTTATGCAATCATTTATATTTAGGGTTAACAGGTCTTTTGGTCCATGATGTTTGACCACTTTTGGGTTTTGGTCCATCATGTTTTTTTTTTGCCTAGTTTTGGTACTATATGTTTGCAGATTTTTCTAGTTTTGGTCTGAACGGTACATTCCGTTCATTTTTTCCGTTAAGTGACATGTGCAAGTCACGTGATCCACCCTAATTTTCAATTTTGTTCAATTTAGTCCCTCTAATACTTTCCTAACTTCGTTTAGTTCAGTTTAGTCTCGAAGTTTCAAAATTGACCACAATTGGACAACTAGGTCCAATTGAAATTTTGAAACTTCGGGACTAAATTGTACAAAAAAAAGTTAGAAAGTATTAGAGGGACTAAACTGAACAAAATTGAAAGTTTATAGTGGATCACGTGACTTGCACGTGTCACTTAACAAAAAAAAAAGGACGGAATGTAACGGTCGGACCAAAACTAGAAAAATCTGCAAACATATGGTACTAAAACTAAGAAAAAAAATATTATGGACTAACCAAAAGTGGTCAAACATCATAGACCAAAAGACCTGTTAACCATTTATATTTATGACATTGTAAGATGAGATCCTCAGAGATACATGCAAATTTAAAGAACCTTCCTCAATTTTCAAGCTCGACTTTAAAAGTGGCGGCTTAAAGAAACATAGTACAATCTCACTTCATGAATAGCTTTACTTATTGGCATGCTTAAAATAAAAAGTGGCTTTATTCAGTGGAGAGGATTTAGAGAGAATGCTTGTATATTCCATACTCCAAATCAACTGATTACAATGTACATTAGTTAGTATTTATACTAGAACTACAACTAACTAACTTAGTCTATATACATTGTATACGGGAGTACATGGAAATACCATACTCCTATAGGCTTAATTTCACATTCCATGCAATGGTACTACGCCAACCATTTCTAATGAACACCACAAGATCTGACATATATACATGCCTATGAAGAACCCTATTGGGACGTAGATATCGGGGCGCATGAGTGTCAACCCTAATGTCGATCTCACGGGTTTAATTTCGTTCCTTCAATCTGTTTTCCTTAGCTCTTCTCATAATCCGTTCCTTCGCGAAGTTGCACGAGGGGTAAGACGGGGTGGATCCGGTGAACCCTCTGTGATGCCTAAGTACAGTGTTTTTAGAGAGAGAAACTAGAGAGAAGGCAGATCTCAAATGTGCAAAAGTTCATAATGTGTAGAACGAGAAAAAAATTCTAAGTCCTATATATAGGCCTCAAGGGGGATTAAGGCGACTAATGACGTCATTAATCCCTAAGCGTGTTTTATTAATAGTTAATGAAGGGTTTAAACCCTTGTAAGCATGGGAGAGTTCGAAGTGTTGTGAAGGGGTCGCGTGTGTGAGACATTAACGGGTCTTCCCGAGGCGTGACCCGGACGGCACTCACTTGGACGTCGTGTACACCCCTTAATCGGACGTGTTAGTCCGACTGGAGGAAGTCGGGGTCGGACTAGTCCTATCCCAGCATACTGGGGTCGGACTAGTCCTATCTCAGCATACTGGGGTAGGACTAGCTGGTCCAGTCTCAGCAAGCTGAGATCGGACCAATTATGGTCCGGGCAGGCGTTTTTTTCCTGTCTGGGCCGTTTTCTGCCGCGGGTGCATGTTTGGGTTAATGTTTCAATTTGCAATCGTGTGTGGGGTTATTGTGGAAATTAATTTCGAACTAAATGGGTTCAAATTGGGCGTATATCCATCACTTGCCCCCGAGTCAAACAATGACCTAACCCTGATTGACTATATTTTATGATGGGATAAAACACTCAATTTGAATCCATCATTTACCTTTTGACGAGCTTATCATATCCCCATAGGTGTGACGCAACGCTCCATTTTCATCTCCCGAGGCAGGGGAAACATAAACGATAGTATAAACATGTATACATTCAGATACATATTCGAAAAATGTGGGTATGACAAAATCATGTTCTCCTATGTTATGTTATGAGTGAAAAGTGTGAACATGGATATAGGCGTGGTGCAATCATGATCATAGACGGGTGAAATTCAAGTCTGTGCCTGCATAATCATGAAGGTGTATGTGTAAAATAATTTCACATGTAAAAATATGTTAACCATGTGTGAAAATTTCTAAGTACTAGATGCGTGATATATGTGTATGGAAGTGTGGGCATGGGTGTATATGTGGTAAATATAGTTGGAAAGAAGGGGAAAATCGTCATTTTTACCTCAGCCGTGAGATATTTTTTCTTTCTTAAAATTGATAGTGAGGATTGAGAGGCTTTAAAAACCCTAGCTCATTTTGTTATAAAAGGGGGAAGATGATTACCTCATTTACTCATTTTCGTGGTCGCCATCATTCTTTCTTTCATTCGTCTTTTTTCTTGATGATCAAGTAGCCTACCCGATTCGACTTTCTTTGAGGCATACTGAAAGTTTGCATCACGATGGTGGCAGGGGGGGTTGGTTTGTTTAGTGATGGGATTTTGATGATGACGGGCGTGGTCGAACGGTCGTAGGGAGGCTACTTTGTTCCGTACCAGCGAAGTGTGTGTGTGTCGTACATGTCCAAGTGTTTGTCCAGTGCAATCTAAGTGCCAGCCCCGTGCCTGGGAAGTTCCTGCCCCGTGCTCAACAAGTGCTCCAGGCGTGTTCTCAACAAGTCCTTGGGACGTGCACAACAAGTGCTTGGGACATGCCCAGCGCCCAAGAAGGCAGAATTGGACCAAAAAGGCTGCAAACCCGTGTTTGATGGAAAGACAAGCCCATGCCTGCGAGAATGAAGGGAAATCTGAAATTTAGGGCTGCCAATGTGGATTCTTATCTGCCGAGGGAAGGAAATTCACCCAAGATATATGTGTGGAGAAATACTAGGTTCTAGATTGAGATATTTATGGGATATTGTAAGTTAAGATATATATATATGTGCTATATATATATATATATATTGTTGGATCACGGTGGAACTCCGGTACGGACTTTGACGGCGGTCCTAGCTCCTTCGCTCCACGCAATCCTGCAAGAGGGGATAGACCGGGCGGTGACCTAGAATCCCTCTCCGATGCTTAAATGAGTATCTCGTATGGACTGGCAAGCAGTAGTCTCAAATAAGGTATATCAACGTAACTGATCTGAGGTGACCTCTTGCCTTTTTATAGGCGAAGAGATACCTCAGTTACCTGGTGAACCGTTGGGGTGGTTAGCCCGTATCCCGCGTATCTCGGGGGTGATCCCGCCTGATGGATATACGCCCAATTTGAACCCGTTGACTTCCAAACCGTTGTATTTTTATCATCCCATTAACGATTGTAAATCGAAACTTCAAACCCGAACACTTCGCGAAAACATCAACGGCTCGGACGAGGCCGGAGCGCTCGTCCGGCCAAGGCAAACTCACCTAGGTGAGGTTGGGTGGCCACACCCGACCTCCCCTAGGAGAGATCGGGTCAGCCAACCCGATCTCTCCTAGGGGAGATCGGGTGGACCAACCCGATCTCTCCTAGGAGGGATGGGGTTGGCCAACCCCATCCTCCCTAGGAGGGGTTGGGTGCCCTCACCCAACCCCTACCCTTGGGGGTCGGATTTCTCCTCCCCCAAGGACCCCTGCGCCATTTTCGGACACCCACTCTCGGTTCACGTCGCCTACCTTCTCCGTATCCTAAGGTCTTAATTATGCGCTTAAAGGTTAATTAATTGTGTTTAGAGGTTAACGATGTCATTAAGCCACCTTAATGACACCGTTGCCTATAAATACCCCATCTTCACAACTTATCAGGGATCTTGGCAATTTGGATTATTTTGCTCTGACATCTCTCTAGTTTATCTCTCTAAAAACGATACTGACTTAGGCATCGGAGAGGGTTCACCAGGCACCACCCCCCCTCTCTGTGTCTGGTATTGCCCCTTCTGCAGGAAGGAAGGAAGGACGCAAGACAAGGCAGAGCAACCCGAAGACGTCAGATTATCTACATCTCCAGTGAGGAACGGGATTTGAGCCGATCATCCTTTGACCCAGATCTCGGAACCTAACACTTGGCGCCATCTGTAGGCTTCGGACAGAAAGCCTAATTATCACCAGCTAAATGGCAGGCGTATATGTCATTCATGGGGGTTATGGAGCTGGAGGAGAGTCAGCGAATGCCAGAGAAGCATATATGGCAGAGTTAGGGGACCCTAAGCCAAAAGAAGAACAAGCAGAAGGAAAGAGAGAAGACATAATAGAATTTTCAAGAAGAGACATGGAGCATGTGTTACCAGACAACAAGGATGCCCTGGTCATAACAATGAAGATCACTGATATGGACATAGGAAGAATCCTAGTAGACAGTGGAAGCTCACCCAACATCATTAGCAAGAAAGTCCTCAACATACTAGGAGTAAGGCCAAGTAGCATAAAACAGGTTCACTCCCCCTTGGTAGGATTTTCAGGAAAGCCAACATACCCACTGGGGGCAGTCACACTACCTGTGACACTGGGTACAGGCCAGAGGCAGCTAAAGATTGATGTCCCATTCTTCATCACAGAAGAAATGGAGGAGTACAATGGGGTCCTGGGTACCACTACAATCAACAAGTGGGGTATGGTACCATCAACACTACATCAGAAAATGAAATTCCCCACAGGCCAAGGCATAGGGGAAGTAAAAGGTAACCAGAAGGTAGCAAGGAAATGTGCAAGGATTGCACTAGGCAAGAGGAAGAAAACAAGAGAAGTCCTACTAGTAGATGAGGACCCAAGAGAAGATCATGGAAGACCAGCCCCCATGGAGGAACTAAAAGAGATACTCATAGAAGAACCCGATAGGAAGGCCAAAATCGGGACTGCCTTATCTCAGGAAGAGGAAAACCACTTAGTAGCTTTACTAAGGGAATACAAGGATCTGTTCGCCTGGTCACCAAGCGATATGCCAGGAATATCAGAAGAAGTAATCTCACACAAGCTCAATATAGACGCGGCAACGCGACCAACAACACAGAAGGTGAGACCAATGGGAGGAAGCAAAAAGATAGCTATCCAAGAAGAAGTAGAAAAGCTACTAAAAGCAAAGTTCATCAAGGAAATCAGATTCCAGACATGGGTGGCAAACCCAGTACTGGTAAAGAAGCCGGGGGGAAGTTGGAGAATGTGTATCGACTATCGTGACTTAAACAAAGCATGCCCAAAGGACTCATATCCGTTACCAAGAATAGATCAGTTAGTGGATGCAACATCAGGTCACCAACTAATGAGCTTCATGGATGCATACTCAGGATACAACCAGATAAAAATGGCACCCGAGGACGCCCCTCACACAGCATTCTATGCTGATAGCGAGATATACCATTACACGGTGATGCCTTTCGGACTCATAAATGCTGGAGCAACATATCAAAGAATGGTCAACAAAATCTTTGGGGACATGATAGGGAAGACAATGGAGGCATACGTGGACGATATGATAGTCAAATCCAAAGAGAAGAAGGACCATGTGGAGAACCTTCGCTCAACATTCGAGAGGATGAGGCAGTACCAGGTCCGTCTAAATCCGAAAAAATGCGCATTTGGGGTGCAATCAGGGAAATTTTTAGGCTTCATGGTAAGCCAGCGAGGCATAGAGGTAAACCCCGAAAAACTTCAAGCAATTGAAGAAATGCAGTCACCTACGAAGCACAAAGAGGTTCAACGACTGAACGGGAGGTTGGCAGCCCTTAACAGATTCCTATCCAAAATAGGAGACAAGGCATTACCCTTCTTTGAGGTACTAAGGGCAAACAAGAAATTCGAATGGACACCGAGATGTGAGGAAGCCTTCCAGCAACTCAAACAACACCTAAAAACACTACCGCCCCTAGCAAAGCCTACACCAGGAGAGCCCCTCTACCTCTACATCTCCGTGAGCAATGTGGCAGTAAGCTCAGTGCTAATCAAAGAAGAAAACGCTGCACAATTGCCGGTATACTTCGTAAGCAAAACATTGGCAAAGTACGAGATCAACTACTTGCCAATAGAAAAGTACCTCTATGCACTGATTATATCAGCAAGAAAGTTGAGACCGTATTTTCATGGGCATGAAGTAACAGTCCTCACAGACCAACCATTGAAACACCTCCTCCAGAGACCAGACACATCGGGAAGACTGACCAAATGGGCAATTGAGCTAAGTGAGTTTCGCATTCATTTCGCCCCAAGAACAGCCATAAAGGGTCAGGCTCTAGCAGATTTTATCGCCGAATTCACCGGAATTAATCCAGACGAAGACTTGGGAGAAGTCAAAACTACATGCGAGGCAAGTAGTAGTCAGGAGAAACAATCAGAAGAATTATGGGAGATGCATACTGATGGGTCATCCAACGGAGGAGGTTCAGGTGCAGGCCTCTTACTATACCCACCAAACAGCGATACACCTATGCGCTATGCCATGGCACTCACCTTTAAGGCAACAAACAATGAGGCTGAGTACGAAGCACTAATAACTGGCCTGAGAATAGCCAAAGGAGTAGGGGCAAAGCATCTAAGAGTCAAGTGTGATTCTCAACTAGTCGTCAATCAAGTGAAAGGAATCTACACTGCAAAGTCCGAAAACATGCAAAAATACTTGCAGCAAGCCAGGGACCTAATAAAGAGCTTCCAAAGCTTCGACATTGAGTCAGTCCCAAGAGAACAAAACCAAGAGGCAGACGCCTTAAGCAAACTAGCCCTAGGGGTAGAAGCAGGCAAAGAGGTTCACTTTGTAGAACAAAGAATGCAATCAGTGATAGAACAAATGGAGGTTCTAGTAATAGATGAAGCAGAAGCCTGGATGACCCCAATGCGTCAATACATCATGGAAGGAAAGCTCCCAAAGGATAAGGTGGAGGCAGTCAAGATTGAAAGGATGGCTAGGAATTACACAGTGATGGACAATGAACTCTACAAGAAGGGGTACTCCACACCTTTCCTCAAATGCATAACATACCCAGAAACAGAAAGAGTGCTGGCAGAACTCCATGAGGGAGACGCGGGGTGCCATGAGGGAGCACGGTCAATAAGCCGAAAGGTTTACAACCTAGGATACTATTGGCCATCAATGAGCAAAGAAGTAGCAGACTTGGTACAAAAATGTGATCACTGCCAAAGGTACTCTAGAAATATAACAGCCCCAGCAGCAAAGCTAAGCTCCATCTCGGGAGCCTGGCCATTCGCACAATGGGGGATTGATCTGATAGGCCCCCTACCAAGAACAAAAGGTCAGAAGACTTGCATAATCGTAGCAATAGACTACTTCTCCAAGTGGATAGAAGCAAAGGCAATGGGGAAGACAACAGACGATCAAGTCGTCAACTTCATTCAATCTCACATTGTTTCGAGGTACGGGGTGCCAAAAGCAATAATAAGTGACAATGGACCACAGTTCAAGAGCAAGAAACTACAGTGGTATTGCGAAAGACTGAATATAAACCACCGTTTCGCATCAGTAAAGCACCCTCAGACAAACGGACAGGTAGAGTCAGCAAACAAAATAGTGCTAGATGGCCTAAAGAAACGACTCCACGCTACCAAGGGAAGTTGGGTAGATGAGCTGGAAAATGTTCTATGGGCAGTGCGGACAACACCAAACATATCCACAGGAGAAACGCCATTCGGCCTAGTATACGGGACAGAAGCGGTAGCGCCAGCAGAAATGGCAGTGTCATCCCTAAGAACCACGTACTTTGAAGAACATGAGAACAACAAAGCAAGGCTTCTAGACTTAGACATGGTGGAGGATAAAAGATGGAATTCAGAAGAAGCACAGGCACGGATGCGCCTTGTGTCAGCAAGATATTACAACCGCCAAGTCAAGGAAAGACAATTCCACGTAGGAGAACTGGTGCTCAGAAAGAACGAATTCTCACACCTAGACCAAGTCAGAAAGTTATCTCCAAAGTGGGAAGGACCATACAAGATAGAGTCGGTTCCCTACGTAAATGCTTACCGCCTCGAGGACGGGGAGGGGTATATCTCCACAAACACCTTCAGTGGAGAGCACCTAAAGAAGTACTACGTCTAAGAAGAAAACACAAACAAAAGACCATATCCTTAGTTTCATATCTAGCACTTTACATGTTCAAGCTTTCCAAGTTTTTCAAACAACTTTTGAGAAGGAGAACTCACGAAGTTCCTCCAACTCTACCACTATCTATATTTTCCTCCAAAGGGTGTCTTGACCCACCCAAGGCACCCCAAATGTACAGAAGACATGAACACTCTTAAAAGAGTAAGTTTTCCTTCAAAGGCATTTTCCAATGAATGTGATGATATAGTCATGATGTTATCCTTACACAGATATGACTTCAAGTCAATAACAGTTTCGACGCCCCCAAGAGCGTATCTTGAGAGTAGTATCCATACTACGACCCTCGACGCCCCCAAGAGCGTATCTTGAGAGTAGTGTTCATACTACGAAATTCGACACCCCCAAGAGCGTATCTTGAGAGTAGTTATTACACTACGACCTTCGACGCACCAAGAGCGTATCTTGAGAGTGGTTTCCAAAAACTACGACCTTCGACGCCCCCAAGAGCGTATCTTGAGAGTAGTGTTCATACTACGAAATTCGACGCCCCCAAGAGCGTATCTTGAGAGTAGTTATTACACTACGACCTTCGACGCACCAAGAGCGTATCTTGAGAGTGGTTTCCAAAAACTACGAATTTCGACGCCCCCAGGAGCGTATCTTGAGGTAGCTTTGCAACCTACCAGATTCGACGCCACCAAGAGCGTATCTTGAGGTAGAAAAAACACTACCAGACTCGACGCCCCCAAGAGCGTATCTTGAGGTAGATTTCAAACTACCAGCTTCGACGCCCACCAGGAGCGTATCTTTGGTCTAACCTGCGCCCTCCGGGAGCCTATCCTGTGAAACGTTAAGTGCCCTCCGAGAGCCTGTCTCGTGAACAGTCTTCGACGCCCACCAGGAGCGTATCTTTGGTCTAACCTGCGCCCTCCGGGAGCCTATCCCGTGAAACGTTAAGTGCCCTGTTAGGTTCCGAGATCTGGGTCAAAGGATGATCGGCTCAAATCCCGTTCCTCACTGGAGATGTAGATAATCTGACGTCTTCGGGTTGCTCTGCCTTGTCTTGCGTCCTTCCTTCCTTCCTGCAGAAGGGGCAATACCAGACACAAAGAGGGGGGGGGGGGTGGTGCCTGGTGAACCCTCTCCGATGCCTAAGTCAGTATCGTTTTTAGAGAGATAAACTAGAGAGATGTCAGAGCAAAATAATCCAAATTGCCAAGATCCCTGATAAGTTGTGAAGATGGGGTATTTATAGGCAACGGTGTCATTAAGGTGGCTTAATGACATCGTTAACCTCTAAACACAATTAATTAACCTTTAAGCGCATAATTAAGACCTTAGGATACGGAGAAGGTAGGCGACGTGAACCGAGAGTGGGTGTCCGAAAATGGCGCAGGGGTCCTTGGGGGAGGAGAAATCCGACCCCCAAGGGTAGGGGTTGGGTGAGGGCACCCAACCCGATCTCTCCTAGGAGAGATCGGGTTGGTCCACCCGATCTCCCCTAGGAGAGATCGGGTTGGCTGACCCGATCTCTCCTAGGGGAGGTCGGGTGTGGCCACCCAACCTCACCTAGGTGAGTTTGCCTTGGCCGGACGAGCGCTCCGGCCTCGTCCGAGCCGTTGATGTTTTCGCGAAGTGTTCGGGTTTGAAGTTTCGATTTACAATCGTTAATGGGATGATAAAAATACAACGGTTTGGAAGTCAACGGGTTCAAATTGGGCGTATATCCATCACATGCCCCCGAGTCAACCAATGGCCTAACCCTTGATTGACTCTATTTCAGGATGGTATGATACGCGCAATTTGAAACCGGGGTTTTACCTTTCATCTGAGTGTTTGCTTATCCACGGATGCGTGTCTCCGATCCTGTCCCCTGTCTTATGAGATAGAGGAGTTGTAAACGTTAGAGTAGTGCGGACGTATGCCTAAGCACGCGTCCGTCTGAGGTGGGAGTAATAAACCTATCTTTGCTACCGACGTATACTTAAAAAATTTACACTCGCATAAGGGCGCAATACGAATGCAATTAAGTAACTTACGCTTCAAATTCGTGCCGGGATTCTACCTACGTGAGGAAAAATTCAATTTTGACCAAAAAAGTTTCCTAAGTATGAAATACTAGAAAATAAACCTATGGGATGTTAACTATGGTGAGTATGAGTTTAATCGTGGTTAAAGGGGACTAGTTTTTGAATCTGTCCCTTGAAATTTTCCCTTCTAAAAATTAACGGTGTTGATTCGGCGACTCTGGAAAAACCCTAATCCTCTGTACTATAAAAGGGTGAGTGTTTACCTCATTCTCGTTGTCCTTTTCTCTTCTTTTCTTTTCGACGGTGAGATTTCTGGTCAGGCTTACTTCTCGGGGCGCGCGTCGCATTGAGGTACGTGTTTTTTCTTTTTGTGTAAGCATTGCTCTTGAGGGACTTAATCCCGCTTCTCCTTCAATCGTTTCCTTACTTGTTTCGTTCTTGATTTGTATGTCTTCATGGTAATATAGTCCTGTTTGATTCGTCATTTTTCCATCTTTTTGCCCTCATGCTTCCGCTTACTGGCGGGCGAAGTCTTCTATATTGGGATTATAATTATCTCCTTTTGCCCCCTGTCTCTGCTTGTTGGCTAGTGGGGTCTCTCTATGCTGGGGGATATAACTATCTCCCCCTGCCCCCCTGCCTCTGCCTGTTGGCTGATGGGGTCTCCTTATGCTGGGGGTGGTGACTATCTCCCCCTGCCCCCTGCCTCTGCCTGTTGGCTGGTGGGGTCTCCTTATGCTGGGGGTTATGACTATTTCCCCCTGCCCCTGCCTCTGCCTGTTGGCTGATGGGGTCTCCTTATGCTGGGGGTGGTGACTATCTCCCCCTGCCCCCTGCCTTTGCCTGTTGGCTGGTGGGGTCTCCTTATGCTGGGGGTTATGACTATTTCCCCCTGCCCCTGCCTCTGCCTGTCGGCTGGTGGGGTCTCCTTATGCTGGGGGTTATGACTATTTCCCCCTGCCCCTGCCTCTGCCTGTCGGCTGGTGGGGTCTTTCTTGTTGTCTTTCTATTCTTGTCTTTTGGCTTTGTATCCATCATTTTAGGGAAATGAGTTTGTATCTCTTGTCCACTGTTTGCTTTCTGTTTTCCTTGGGCTAAGTCTGTGTTTTTTCGATCAGCAGAACTTTCCGGTGATTGATGAGGAGTAAGAGGCCAGTACGTGTGGGAGTGGTTAATTCTGGGACCGGACCATCGATTGCGAAAAGATCGGTTTTCTATGGTGTGGGGAAGTATCCTCTAGTTGGAGGTAAGAGTGGTGATGTTATGGTGCCATCTTCTTTCTGTATT
This sequence comes from Clarkia xantiana subsp. parviflora, assembly GCA_036873135.1. Taxonomy (NCBI): domain Eukaryota; kingdom Viridiplantae; phylum Streptophyta; class Magnoliopsida; order Myrtales; family Onagraceae; genus Clarkia; species Clarkia xantiana. The sequence continues at coordinate 20,976,124 of JAPTYO010000001.1, forward strand.
GATGCCCCCCAATTGAAGGTCCGGGAGCCATCTTTTCCTTCTTCCTTATTTGGTGAGTCCTTGAGCATCTGAGTTTCCTTAGTGTACATTGGTTTTTACTTTGTGCTTTGTTATAGGTAGACTTCGTCTTCCGCGTCTGAGTCGGAAGGAGCTGTCTCGCCCACCTGTTGATGGAATTGTTGGGTCTGAGTGGGCGCCTTATTATGGGCGTGGAGCTCGTTTTGATAATCAATCTTCTTTGCAAACTCCTGAGGTTGGAGTTCGTGTTCTACAGTCTGCTGTTCCTCCTGCCGATCGCGTGTCCCCGTCTAAAGGGTCGGAGGCAACTTATGAATTGGCTCGTGATGTGTTGGCTCGCTATGCTCCTGTAATTTTTGTTAACCGTGTTATCCTTTAGCATATTTCTTTTCCGTGTGTTATTTGTCTCATCCTTTGTTTTTGTTGCAGGGTATGGCCGACCTTGTTAATTTATCTTCCCTTGCTATTGACCTTGCTGAGGAGAGAAAGGTGTACGAGGACATTTGTGTCTCCCTTAACTCCAAGCTTATTAGCTGTTTGGAGCATAGTCGCATTACCGATTTGCGGTGCCATGATCTCGCTTATCCCGGCCACGCCCCGCGTATCTCGGCCACGCTCTATGTATCTTAACCACATTCCGCGTATCTTGGCCACGCCCCGCGTATCTCGGCCTTATCCTCTGATAACGAGTCCCGACTAACATCGGGGACTCCAGAGTTATCTCGTTGTGTCACCGCTCGGGGCCCCTCGTCATCGTGACAGGGCCTATTGTTCTCAGGGATTCATCATCGGGGCCTACTCTGAGGCGTCTCGTCGGGAGCGTTCAGCTCGCTTGTCAGGTCCGACTCTGTCGGGACCTCTCATCCTCGGGCTCCCTTCGTCGGGATCCTTTGTCTGGGCCATCTTGGCCTTCGTTTAGGGCCCACCGGGCCTATTTGCCGTTTCCTCACTGTTAAAGGGCCTAACGGCTGTACTCGAACCCATCATTTGCCCCCAAGACATGAGGGACTTTTAGTTCGTCGTGTCTTCCAACTCCCGACCTCCCGATATAATCTCTGGGGGGCAACTTGTCGACGGCCCCTCCAATGTGGTTCCCTAGGTAAATTTCTAACTCTTTTTTCGTTTACTGTTTGCAGCCAAGAGGGTATCTTTGCTGACCGATCTGTTCCTTAAGCAGGGGGAGACTGATGCCGTCCGCCCCTCGAGGAAGAGGAAGTCCGCCAAGAAGGCTGCTGCTCCATCGGGGTCTCCTTCTGGGAAGCAGCCTAAGCGGAAGTGCGTGGATCTGGACCAACTCTTCGACGTTAAGAATGCTGAAGAAGGTAAAAAGCTCCGACTCGCTATTAAATCGTATAGGAGGATGGTCCCGAAGGATTTGATTCCTTCAACCAGGGAGGCTCGTATTGCTGACGTCAGACGAATCCTTCGAGGCGAAACTCCTCGTGTCCTGAAGGCGGGCTACTACCACTACCACGGGAAGGATCAATATGTCTCCCGACGTATTGTTTGGTGTAAGAATCCTGATGAACTTCCTGACTACATTTCTGAAGCCTCTCGTCCTCTAGGTGCAGGTCGCTCAGGGGCTCCATCGGGTGCTGAAGCTTCCGCAGGTGCACCGTCTTCAACAGGGGCGCCTCCCTCAACTGGGGAGAAGACCCCGACCGGCGAACAGTTTCGTCGGGTGGAAAGCTTGGACTCCTCTGAGGAGACTGATGAGGGTGGCTCCCTTCGTCGTCGTCGGAGGACGGGGCAGTCCCCCTTGAAACCAACCTCTCAGGGGCTGCCCCCTTCATCTTCTCCACAGCCGCGACAGCCGTCGCCCATCCACAACTTCACTCCTTCCCCCGCCCGGGTCGAGCCGGAGGCGTGCCCCTCCACGATTCGTGTTCCTCCTCCTGTCTCTCTCGATGGGAGTTTCTACAGGGCCTTCGACCCCGCCCAAGTGAATGCTCCCTGGACTCCAATCCAAACACTGCAAGGAGTCCAGCTCCGACAAGGGGACCAGCATGAGGACCTGGCTCTGCATCTGCTGGCGGGCTCGATCCTTCCCACCATGCGGTACCCGATTTCCCTGAATCGGACGGCTATGCATCGGGATGTCCGAGAGATGTCCCTGCGTCGGATAGAGGTAAAACTTCGCTTTTCCCTCTTTGTTGGTAAATCTGGTTGTTTGTCCGTTAACATTTTCTTTCTCTTATTGTAGGAGCTCGGGGACTTCAACCGTCTTTTTGGGTATCTCATCGCCTATGATGAGTCCCGGGAGCGGGACCGGGCGGTCATCGACAAGCTTAAGGAGGACCTTGCAGCCTCCAAGTCTTCGCGGGGGAAACTTGCCAAGGAGCAGGCCCTCCTTGACCAAAAGGTTCGGGACTTCTTGAAGCAGGTCGGGGACTTCGAGGGACTCCTGAGGCGGGAGCGACAGGAGCGGCAGGCTGCTGAGGACAAGCTGGTCCTCGAGAAGAAGGCTCTGGAGGAGCAAGTCGCGGGGGTTCCTGCGCAGCTGGTCGTGGCCGAGGCCAAAGGTCGGGAAGATTATCGGAAGTCTGAGGACTTCCAGGCTGATGCTATGAAGTTCTTCGGCGCGGAGGTGGAGAACACTCTCTTCAACGCGGTTGAAGAGCTCCACCTGGAGTATGGTGACGCCATCAACTTCGACAAGTCTCCTTCTCTCTCTCCCTTCGCGAAGAAGTACTTTGCTCTTTCTGAGGAGAGTGATGGGGGGAGTACCCCCGCAATTGTCGAAGATGCCGCTGAGCTTCCAAGTGCGGATGCCCGGATAGTCGATCCTCCCGCGGCCGACCCTGTGGAGACTTCTGCCGCCGACCTCGTGGACCCCGCTCCAACAGATGCCGCTGACAAGGACCAAGCCTAACTGCTTATCTTTAGAGTCCTTGTATTTTCCTCGCTTTTGTAATCGTTGGGCCTTTGAGCCCTTATCAATTTATCAGACCTCCTTAGTTCCGATCTTTTCAATGCACTTCTCCGAGTGGCTTTACTATACTCGCTTAGGTCGATACTTCGACACTTAAGACATTCGCGTACATCACTCAAGACGATTTACTAATTTGCACCACTTAAGGCGACTTTAATTCCGTGCATCACTTAAGACGACTTTCCAATACTTAGAATAAATCTAAGAACCGTGCACCACCCAAGGCGACTTAATTTCGTGCACCACTTAAGGCGACTTAATCGCGTGCACCACTTAAGGCGACTTAATCTCGTGCACCACTCAAGGCGACTTTACATCGTGCACCACTCAAGGCGACTTTTCTCGTGCACCACTCAAGGCGACTTTACATCGTGCACCACTCAAGGCGACTTTTCTTGTGCACCACTCAAGGCGACTTTGATACTTAGCATAAATCTAAGAATAACTCTGATTGGAAGCAACCTCTTTATTTATAGATGGCATAAAAATTTGCTTACATCGAATTAAACGATAAACAGCATACACCACTTAAGGCGATTTTACATCGGGCACCACTTAAGGCGACTTTCATCGGGCACCACTTAAGGCAACTTTCATCAAGCATGGTGTTTCTTCAAGTGTTCGCCACTAAAAGAATGCTTTAACGTTCTGCCATCGAGGTCTTCCAACTTGTATGCATTTGGAGCCGGCATCCCCACGACCTTATAAGGTCCTTCCCATTTTAGTGACATCTTGTTGATTCGATCCAAAAGGGTAAACTCGTTGCGACGCCAAACCAGCTCCCCGACGAAGAACTGTCGGGACTTTACTCGCCGATTGTAGTACCTGGCCGTCGCCAAACGCATTCGAGCTTGGACTTCATCGGCTTCCCGCCTCTTCTCTTCGAGCAAGTCCAAGTCCAGACGTCTCATCTCATCATTCTTCAGAGGCTCGTAATATCTCATCCGATGGGACGCCACAGCTACCTCCACGGGGGCGACAGCCTCCGTGCCATAAACGAGGCTAAACGGAGTCTCCCCCGTTGATCGTTTGGGTGTTGTTCTAACAGCCCAAAACACGTTTTCCAGTTCGTTCAGCCATTTGCCCTTCAAGGCATAGACCCTCTTCTTTAGGCCATCCATCACGATTTTGTTGGCTGATTCCACCTGACCGTTAGTTTGAGCATGTCGTACGGAAGCTGTCCGATGCTCGATGTTCAACTCTTCCAGATACTCCCTCACCTGAGAGCCGTTAAACGGTGGGCCATTGTCGCTGATCACCACCTTAGGAATCCCGTATCTGGACACAATATGGGTCTGGAGGAACTTGACGATCTGGTTCCCCGTCGTTCTGGCCAACGCCTTTGCCTCTATCCATTTCGAAAAATAATCGATTGCTACAAGTAAATACTTACATTGACCTTGTGCCTGTGGAAGAGGTCCCACCAAGTCGATGCCCCATTGCGCGAAGGGCCACGCGCTCTTGATGGATGTCAGAATAGCGGCCGGAGCCACGATACTCGGGGCGTACCTCTGGCATGCGTCACAGGATCGGACCAACGCCGTCGCTTCTTTGTTCATCGTAGGCCAATAATAGCCCAAGTTCAGCACTTTCCTCATAATGGATCGGGCCCCTTCATGACAAGCCGCGACCCCTTCATGCACCTCCTTCAGGATTCGATTGGTGTCGGGTTCTGCCACACACTTCAAGTACGGAGTTGAGAACCAGCCCTTCTTGTATAGCTGATTGTCCAGCATCACATAATTAGCCGCGATCCGACGTATCCTGTCGGCTGCTACTTTTTCATCGGGGACTTTCCCCGTAGTCAAGTATGTGACTATCGGGGTCATCCAAGTGGGCTCCTCCTCCGGTTTTGCCTCAATAGCACACACCTGTGTCGGGTCGATGGTCGATAAGATCACCTTCTCCAAGAAGTGCACCTTCCGATTCTCTTCCAAGGGTGCCCCCAAGGCAAATTTGCTCAGGGCGTCTGCCTCTACGTTTTCCTCCCTCGGGATTGCCTCGATATCGAAGCTTTTAAAGCTCTCCTTCAGGGCTTGTACCTCGTGTAGGTATTTCTTCATTATCGGACTTCTCGCTTCGTATCGCCCTTGAACCTGGTTCACGATTAAAGCTGCGTCACACTTCACTCTCAAGTGATCGACTCCAGTGCCTTTAGCAATTTTTAGGCCCGTGATAAGAGCTTCATACTCCGCTTCGTTGTTTGTGGCCTTGAATGTTAAAGCCAAGGCGTATCGGAGCGGTTCACCTTCACCCGGTGGTATCAACAAAAAGGCTGCTCCCGATCCGTCTGAACTCGAGGAGCCATCCATGTACATTTCCCAGGTATTTTCCCGGTTTGGTTGTTCTGATTGCTCTGCCCTCTCTGGTTGTTCTTCTGTCGGGACCTCCATGATTGCCCCCTCTACAGGGCCCGCTTCTTCTAGATCGGGGGCTGTAGATTCGGCTATGAAATCTGCCAATGCCTGGCCCTTGATGGCCGTTCTTGGAGCAAAGTGTATGCGAAACTCACTAAGCTCTACTGCCCATTTCACTAATCTTCCCGACGCATCCAGTCGGTTCAAAAAATGCTTCAAAGGCTGGTTCATCAGCACAGTGATCTCGTGTGCGTGGAAATAAGGCCTTAGCTTCCGAGCAGTAATAATCAACGCCAAGAGGTACTTCTCAACGGCAGGATAATTCGATTCAGACTTGGCAAACGCCTTGCTTACATAATAGACGGGGACTTGATTACCCTCGACAATCTTTACTAACACAGAGCTAATGGCAAATCAGAAACAGCCAAATAAAGATAGAGCGGCTCGCCTGGAACCGGTTTCGCCAACGGCGGGAGGGTGCGAAGGTGCTGCTTGAGTGCTTGGAATGCCTCTTCACACTTGGCGGTCCACTCAAATTTCTTGTTGGACCTTAGGACTTCGAAAAATGGCATTGATCGGTCGCTGGCTTTGGACAGGAAACGATTCATTGCAGCCAGTCGGCCATTCAGCACTTGTACCTCCCGATGGTTTATCGGGGACTGCATCTCCTCGATCGCCCTCAGCTTCTCGGGATTCACTTCGATTCCTCTCTGGCTCACCATAAAGCCCAAAAATTTCCCTGAGTGGACTCCGAAGGCGCATTTTGTCGGGTTTAAACGGACCTGATGAAGCCTCATTCGCTCAAATGCCAGGGTTAGGTTGTGCACATGATCCTCGACTTGTCGGGACTTCACCAGCATATCATCCATGTAAGCTTCCATGGTTTCCCCCAGCATATCTCCGAACAGTTTATTCACCATCCGCTGATAGGTTGCCCCGGCATTGATTAATCTGAAAGGCATGACATCGTAGTGATAGATGTCACTGTCTGCACAAAATGCTGTGTGAGGAGCGTCCTCCTTGGCCATCTTGATCTGGTTATAGCCCGAATATGCGTCCATGAAGCTCAATAGCTCATGTCCCGACGTGGCATCCACCAGCTGGTCGATTCTCGGGAGCGGATAACAGTCCTTCGGGCAAGCTTTATTCAGGTCGCGGAAATCCACACACATCCACCATTTCCCATTAGTCTTTTTCACCAGTACTGGATTAGCAACCCAAGTCTGGAATCGGAGCTCTTTAATAAACCCAGCATCGAGCAACCTGCCCACCTCTTGCTGGATCGCAATCTTCTTGTCTGTACCCATCGGACGCCTTTTCTGCGTGATAGGCTTGATTGCGGGGTCTATCTTTAGCTCGTGTACGATCACATCGGGGCTGATTCCTGGCATATCACTCGGGGACCAGGCAAACAGTTCCTTGAATTCCTTCAGCAACTCAATCAATTTTTGGGCTATCTCCTCAGTCAGAGCAGACCGAATTTTCACCTTCCTCTGGGGTCCGTCGATCTCTACTTCTTTTAGATCTTCTACGGGGGCGGGACGCCCAAACTCCTCTCTAGGATCTGTATCTGTCTGGAGGACAGTCATGGCCTCTCGCCTTCTTCTTCGGGTGGCGTTAACATAGCATTTTCGAGAAGCTACCTGATCACCCTTGACTTCTCCGACTCCATGGTCGGTCGGGAACTTTATCTTCTGGTGCACTGTCGAGGCAACTGCCATCAGGGGGTTGATGGTGGTTCTCCCGATAATTGCGTTGTAAGTCCCCGCGGAATCAACTACCACGAACTCCACGTTCCTCCTTTCTGATTTCCACCCACTACCAAACTCCACTGGTAAGGTGATTACTCCTAGCGGATAGGAGGTTGAACCAGAGAACCCGACCATCGGGAAGTTTACCTCCTTCAGATCTTTCTTCGTTTTCCCCATAGCCTCCAGCGCGTCCATGAATAGAATATCGGAGGAGCTCCCTCCGTCGATCAGAATTCGCTTCATCTCGTACCCGTCTACATCTAAGGTCACAACCAAGGCGTCATCATGCGGAGTCTCCACGCCTATGAGATCCTCCGACGAAAAGGAGATCACCATCTCTTCTTTCAGGGTCCAGGATCGGGACCTCTTTCCCAACACCACAGCCGTAGGAATTCTAGAGGCGTAAACCTCCCGAGAGGACGAGGTATCACCTTCAGCAGCAAACCCTCCGTGAATCACATTAATGGTGCCCCGTCGTTCCTTGCGAGCACCGGACGACTCCGGATCGGACCTCTTCTTCTTTGGGGACCGATCGCGGGATCGGGAACGGGACCGCGATCGGGACCGAGAGCGGGATCGACACCGCTTATCCCCGACGAACTCCTTGAGCTTCCCCTTCTGGATCAGTTTCTCGATCTCCTTCTTCAGCTCCCGACAATGGTTGGTGTCGTGACCATTTGCGCGGTGAAATCGGCAGTAGCGATCCGTGCGGGACCCTAAGAATTCTCCATTCTTCTTTGGGGGGTACCTGGAGATACCTTGTCGTTCCATGACTGTTAGTACCTCCGCAATGGAGCAGTTGAGAGGAATGTCGAGATCCTCCCGCTTGTCCTTCCTTAAAGAACGCCTATCATCCCTCCGACCAGAGCGTCCTCGATCCCGACTGCCCTCGGGTTTGCCTTTTGACTTACGATCGTCAACAGGTTTAACCGACTGCTTCCCTTTATTCGATTTCGAGGGCTCTAGCTCTCCAGCGGCTATCTTCGACTCCTGGACATCGATTTGCCGTTTCACCCTTTTCTGTAGTGCCTCCATATTCCACACGGCTTTCTCGGCCACGCTGTGCATTAGGTCGGAACCGTAGGGGCCGTTAGGTTCCGAATGAATGTACGGATGGTTTCGCCCTCCGAGATCTCCTCGTCAATCTCCGCCACACTGGCAGTGTACCGCTGGTAATAGTGTGCCAGCGATTCGTCGGGCCTCTGTACCACCTGGGTCAGGGACCTCACACTTTTCAGCAAACTTCTACGACCCTGGTACTGCTGAATGAACCGGTCGTGCATATCTGCCCAGCAAGTGATGCAGCCTGGGGGCAGACTAAAGAACCAGGTCAGGGCTCTTTCCCCAAGTGTGTTCGGGAACAGCGTACATACTATGTCTTCATTCGGGGCTCTTCCCAGACACGCCATGAGGTGCTTCTGGACATGACGAACCGGATCTCCTTCGCCATCGTATTCCTTTATCGTGGGGATACCCAGCCCTGGCGGGGCTAGGGTGTCTATGAGTCGAGGAACGAAGGGATGAGTAGATCGATCCCTCAGCTCCGACACCAGCGTCTTCTGGTCTCCCATGCAGATGTTCACGATCTTTACCACCTGATCGGGAGTGATGGGACCATTCAGGGGAATGGTCCTGTGCTGTACTGGTCCTGGCCCATCAACCACGAACCTCTCTGGCTGAGCGGGCACCCTACTCCTGTCCTGGCCTCGGGGCGGAGCCTCCTGTACGTTCCGAACCTCTGCTGGTGGGGCCGCTTCTTCTAACCGGGGCATCTCCTCCTGCCTCCTCGCGGCCTCCCTCCGATCTAAGAGAGCCTCCACAGCTGCCAAAAACATGGGCATGGCTTCTGCCACGGCTCTTGTCAGGTCCGTAGCTGGGGGAGCCTCCTGCTCCCTGTTGCCCTGGTGCTGAGCGGCAATCTCTTCGGGACCTTCGTTATGCCCCCCTGTCTGGGAGAGCTCAGCGGCGGGATGATTCTGGTTTTCCTCCTGTTCTGGTAGTGAATTCAAAGTTGTTGCAGCGGGGTGACGGGAACCACCTGATTGTCCCTGTCTTCTTTGCTTGCCAGCCGCCATTGAACGAGTAGAAGGCATGTCAGCTTTTTGTTTGATTCCCACAGACGGCGCCAATGTTGGATCACGGTGGAACTCCGGTACGGACTTTGACGGCGGTCCTAGCTCCTTCGCTCCACGCAATCCTGCAAGAGGGGATAGACCGGGCGGTGACCCAGAATCCCTCTCCGATGCTTAAATGATTATCTCGTATGGACTGGCAAGCAGTAGTCTCAAATAAGGTATATCAACGTAACTGATCTGAGGTGACCTCTTGCCTTTTTATAGGCGAAGAGATACCTCAGTTACCTGGTGAACCGTTGGGGTGGTTAGCCCGTATCCCGCGTATCTCGGGGGTGATCCCGCCTATCTAGGCCATGATCTCGCTTATCCCGGCCACGCCCCGCGTATCTCGGCCACGCTCTGTGTATCTTAACCACATTCCGCGTATCTTGGCCACGCCCCGCGTATCTCGGCCTTATCCTCTGATAACGAGTCTCGACTAACATCGGGGACTCCAGAGTTATCTCGTTGTGTCACCGCTCGGGCCCTCGTCATCGTGACAGGGCCTATTGTTCTCAGGGATTCATCATCGGGGCCTACTCTGAGGCGTCTCGTCGGGAGCGTTCAACTCGCTTGTCAGGTCCGACTCTGTCGGGACCTCTCATCCTCGGGCTCCCTTCGTCGGGATCCTTTGTCTGGGCCATCTTGTCCTTCGTTTAGGGCCCACCGGGCCTATTTGCCGTTTCCTCACCGTTAAAGGGCCTAACGGCTGTACTCGAACCAATCATATATATATATATATATATATATATATATATATATATATATCTTAACCTAATATATATTAAGGAAACTTAGATATATATTGATGGAATATTGTAAGTTCAGATATATATATGTTATAAATATATATCTTAACCTAAGATTTAGAACCTAGATATATTGATATAGATAGAATTCTCTTAGGAGTCTTGAGATTTTCAGATCTATATAAGGGAGAGTTTCCTTGAGTTTTAAATCAGTTTTTGTTCACCCAACTAGGGCAAAAATGAGGAGAGATTGTGAGCGTCTAAATTTTGTGGGTCTAATTTAGGCGCATGGCTTTCATTGAGTAATAAAGGCAAGTGTTACACAGTTTTATCTTGTTCGTTGCGTGTTATCGTTGTTGTTCGATATCATTTGTGCGTCCCTTGCCACATTTTGGGCTTGTTCGTGAACTTCCTCTACTGCACTAGATCTGTGTTTGGCTGGTGATTTTGAGGAGAGAATCATGCCACTAAGTGCTATACTTAGGCGCAAAATTAGCCCTGATTTAGCCCTTGTGACAGGTGTATCAGAGTTACGTCCAACAGAGCTGCGTGCAAGGGAGTTCTTGGAGAAGTTGCGACATTTTGATGGAAGAGTGTTAGATTATGGGGAGTAATCACTACGGAAACACAAAACATGGTACGTGCATGTAATCGAAATTACGCAGCGGAAGAGTTACACATACCTCAACAGTTACCGTAGTCCAAGATCCTTTGTACGAGGGAGTTCTCGATCCACCGGACGAAACTCGTAGAGGTTCTTGTGAAAGAAGCCCTACGTGATGTTAGCTCCACAGCAAAGCCTCAGATCAATTCTTGACACGGGGACGGATCTTCGGAGAGTTGCTCGAAAGCAATTTGGCACACCCTTGGTGTAGGTATGGTTCGGCCGAAACTTGCTAGTGTGGGAGGAGGGTTTTCTATCTAAAACACTCTTGTGAGGGAATTATGATTAACCCTAAATATTCCCTAACACCTCTTATTTATAGGAGGAGTAAAGTGGACAATAGTCCACTTTACCCCTCACTAATGTTTCGGCCGACCTATGTATTAGGGAGGCCCAATTTCGGGCCTCCCATGTAAATTGGGATTTGGATCTAGCCCAATTACCCTAATGTGACATTTACCCAAGTTCATTAGGTAAACTATACATATTATGGGCTACCAATTACGGCGCCCATCACCATATGCTTACAGCTCCCACTCGCCGGAATGGGAGGGTGCATGTTAATGTATTGTTGTCCAAATTCGCATCAACATTTATCCCCTTTGATCTGCTCTGTGCTTCCGAATAGTTCATACGAGGTTTGCGTGCGACCGGCGGATACGACGGGCATTGTGCTACTCATCTGTTAGGAGTGTTGTAGCGCCCGCGGAACGTTGATTCCCTTTTCTCCAATCAACCTGTTATAAACAACATTTATACATATTGTACCGTGCTGTATCCTAGGTCAACTGATAATTCTCCATTTGCCTAGTTTCCACATAGGAACACTTCTCCAAGGCATCCGTACAAGTATTCACAACCTTCAACTAATATCCGGCTGGTGGCCACCTAGTGAATACAAGAACCGGTGAATTATAGGTGAACTTGACCATCCCCATCGCTTATACCCTTAGTCAAACCCAACCGGTTTCGAAAGACGTGGTCACTGGGCCTTTTTGTTCAGCACTACGCTCCTACGCCGGGAAGCGAGCATTGGGCCTGACCTAGGTATGAGTTCTGAGTCCATGAGGATACCTTTGGGTGCCTCTTCATAAGGCTCCCGGGATCAGTCACACGCTCGAGGTGAAGAAGTTTGCGCCCGCCAGAATCACGAGGATTCTTTTCCTAGCACAACCGAGTTGTGACCCCGTGGTCGTACATGGCACGCGTAGTATGAAGCACGTGTTGATAGCATACCTGAAACTTTTGAGTCAACAGGACTGGGACATGTCAATCATGCTATCACAGATTTTTATCTAGCTCGGAATGTGGATTTATGACGAAAGGAGTTCATCACGGCGATCTGCAGGACGAAGATCATGTCGAGTTACTTCGACAATAGATAATCGTTCTGCATAATCAGGTTAATCCCCCTAATTCTTAGCCATTCTTGCATAGTAGAGGCCTCCCTCCACCGCAAGATGACCGTACATGTGTGACTGGGTAAGGCCCACATTTGACATTGTTTGGCAGAGGATTGCGTCCTCCTACGATTCAGTTTATAGACCGTAAATTTGATGTAATCAAAACATTATGACGTCGATTGATCATAAACTCAGTTGCAATTCTTTCGCTTACAAAATGTAACTTTCTAATATCAAAATGTTATCACAAATACATGCCATTTCTAAACCCTACGCAATCCAAGCAGTTTTACATGCTTTTCGAATATATCCCTGCGCAGTGGTTTAGTTAATGGGTCCGCGATCATATTATCAGTGGAAAAGTATTCCATAGTGATTATATTGTCTTCTACCATCGATTTAGCATAGAAATATTTCACATCAATGTGTTTGATCCTACTATGGTACTTCGGATTCATAACTGCCGCAATAGCTGCCTGACTGTCGGAGAACACCTTTAAAGGTTTACTTCCGACATCACCACCAAGCAACGCAGTAAGACGCCTTTTCAGCCAGACTGCTTCCTGTGCATTCTTAGAGAGAGCTACGAATTCTGATTCCATTGTAGACAGCGCGACACATGTTTGCTTCTTGCTCGTCCATGAAATGGCGGCATTAGCCAGGAGAAATATTCCTTCTGTGGTGGACTTATGATCATCCGGATCGCCACCATGGTCGGCGTCACTATAATCATTCAATTCTAACTTCCCGCCCTCATAGCAGAGAGCATAGTCGGCAGTACCTTTCAGATAACAAATTATTCGTTTTACAGCCTTTAAATGTTGATAGCTAGGATCAGAATGGAAACGTGCTACTAGGCCCACAACGTAACAGATATCCGGACGGGTGCATTGCATGGCGTACATCAAACTACCAACCATGCTTAAATACTCTGCACCCTTCATCTGTTCGCGCTCGGTTCTTGGGGCCGTCACGTTTTGACAGTGTGCACCCAAATACTACCGGTGTATCCACGGGTTTGGCATCCTGTAATCTGAACATTTTCAACAATTTGTTGATATAGGCTTCCTGAGATAGACATAATCTCCGGGTAACCCGATCTCTAGCAATTTTAATGCCCAAGATATACATGGCCTCTCCCATGTCTTTCATCTCAAATACAGATGCTAACCAGGACTTTGACTTGTTCAAGAAACTCATGTCGTTTGCGGCAATGAGTATGTCGTCCACGTACTAGGTTAAGATGACATACTTAGACTCGGAGGTCTTATAATACATGCACGGATTATTGTGAAAACCCACTAATCCGTTTCCTACGATTTCCTCATGGAATCTGTGGTATCATTGTCGTTACGGCTGTATAAGACCGTAGAAGGACCTTTTTGGAGTTTACAAACTTTACGTTCATTACCAGGAGTAATTAAACCCTCCGGTTGCTCCATGTAGATCTCTTCCTCCAGGTTTCCGTGGAGGAGTGCGGTCTTAACTTTCCTTCGGTGCAGCTCATGATCGAGACTTGCGACCAGGACCATGAATGGACCTAACCGTGGTTTTATGCACAGTCATTGAGTTTCTCTTATCAAAGTCCTCTCCGTGAAGCATAGGGTAAGACCTTTTGCAATGAGTCGGGTTCTCCGACTTGTTCCACAGTGGTGAGCCTTCTTTCAGGGCTCACCTTATCCTTATGCCCCTGTGGTTAACAGGTAAATCAACTATAGACTGTAATGACTTTCATTTAGACGATCTCTCTCATTTATTATTTCTTTCCATGTCTCCACTTGAGGTCTTTCCAGTGCTTGCCAACAGTTTGAGCGGGGTTTTCACCTTGCTCAATGGGATACTTGCCTTTGACTCTCGTCTAGGCATTATGAGTCCCATTCATTAGTCTGATCTTTTCTCTCACTCAGAATAACCCTTCTTATCGTAGAATCATTTCTATTGGGAATAATCCTCCCACTTGGAATAATGCTTCTTATCGGAGCATCGTCTGTGTTGGGAACAACAGCAGTGCTAGAACCATGACCTATAACTTTCCTATTACAACCTCTTGGTCTCGTGGTTTTACTTCCGATATGCATTCCTTGATCACTAGGATCTGGAACCAAGTATGGTTGGATCACTCCCACTGGGAACAATGGGTAATATAGGTAGTTTTGTCACTCCAGGTTCAGCAATTTTGACCATCAGGTTCGACTTGATTCGTCCCAACAGCAACAGTGATTACTTGTGGTAGGGTTTATTCCTCCCACTGGATTTACTATGAAAATGTCCGCATTCTCATTTACCATGTCATTCACTTGAGTTGCTGGTTCAAATCTCTCCCACTCGAATTAAGTGGGACCTGATTTTCATCGTTATTCTGCTATGTTTTGATCATGACTATGTTGATTGAAACTGTTAATGCATTTGAAAAATTTGCCCTCTTAGTGATGTAATGTCTCATGTTCGACCACGGTACCATTTAATCCAAGCTGGAAACAGGTATTTTCTAGGAGTAAGTGGCGTACCCTCGTTATAAATACCGCAAATTAATGTCGCATGGTGATATGATTTAACTCATTGTCACCCTTCAGCTATGATGGTTACCTATCTTACCGATCTTAATGGAACACAGTTTTACATTTATGTGAATCATTTGTCATCATTCCATATGGAATGTCTTATAGAACGACTCAAACATTATGTGTATATATAAACTGTGTCTCTTGAAGTGTGTCATTTGATTTGAATGCCTAGCCTGACATATCGTTCAAGGCGTTTGGAAGGAAAATCGTTTAACCGACTTTATCCTCTTCCTTTGCTGACTTATCTCAGAGATTTTATCCCATCTTCGAACTGAGCATCTTAGGTATTCACTTTATGTGCCAGTTGATACTTTTACAAGGTCGTTGTAGCTTACGTAGCTTACTTCATACCGATGTAAATGTTATCAATAAGTCATATTTCCGAAGGAGTACAAACGAAAATTCAGCACGTCATCATATAAACACTTCAATATTAAACTAATGTAATGAAATGATGTGTTCCATCTATCGAGGTCCACTTGCGCGTTGCGCAATCTACTCTGGGGTTAAACCCTTGGTTAAATCGTTTCATTTATGAATTTAATTCAATTTAATCGGTTTTAACTGTTTCAAACATGATTATCATTACAATTTATTTCATTCAATGGAGTGATAATAATAAAATAAGATTTATAGTTAATATGTAAGCAATGCGTTAAACAGATAATTAAAAGGATCGAAGAGCTTGAGGAATGATAATCAATACTTTATTCGAGCAGTTGTCGAGCGCTCTAAATATAATGTTTCCTTTGTTTCAAGGAACATTGTTATTATAAAGTATGTTTAAACTGAAAATTATGAAGAGGTTCAATTTCGCAAAGCAAATCAAGATAAAGTCTTTCAATCTTTAAGACTCGGGAGCAAGTTCCTCAGATTTGTGCCTGTTCTCCTTCTCGGTTCTGTAATTCAAAAAGGTAAATTGAATTACTCTCGAGGAGTCCTTGAAAAACTTATGAGTTTATCATTATCCTTCAGCACATACCTTAGGAGGATTTGTGCAGGCAACATCAAGGTGTCCTTTCACGCCACACCTAAAACACGTTCGAGTTTCCTCCTTGCGTGTTTGTTTTGCTTTGCCTTTCTTGCCTCCGAATTGCTTTCATTTGAACTTCTTCTGAGACTTTGGAGCTAGTGGCTTATCAGCCTTGACCTGAAGGTTCTTTCCCTTCCTCGTGCGCTTACCTTTTTGCTCAGATGGATTCGAGGATGCTAGATGCATTTCCGCTCTCAGCTTTTCAGCCTTGAGACGATCCTCGTCCAGCTCGAGGTGAACTCGCACTTTCTCGAGGTTATCGAGTTCAGTGGCATGGGTAAGGTGCATTTTCATGCTATTCAAAGAGTCAGGCAAAGAACGAATCACGCATTGGACCTTTTGTTCGTCGGTCAGGATTTTTCCTGCCTCCTTGAGTTCAGCAAGCATGTTAGACATATGTCTATGATGCTCCTTCATTGTGTGCTTTGGATTCATTTTATATGAGTCTAAAGAGATGTCTAACTATCGCTTCTGGGCTGTGGTGTAAACACCAAATCCTTCCTTAAGACCATCCCACAGGTCCATGGCAGACTCATATTGATCATACCCAAAGAGTATATCATCCTCCAGCAGTGACAACAAGGCGGAACGAATCGCTTGATCCTTTGCATCCCAGCCATCATGTATTTTCTCCAGTTCATCTGTGAGGTCTCCCTCTGGCCTGACTTTCTTCGTGGTCAAGTGCTCCAAGCCTCTCATTTCAGTGATCAGCATCCTTGCACGCTTATTCCATATCTTATAATTATTGCTGTTCAATCTTACTCCCTTATTCATTTGGGAGATCACATTGTTGATCGCAGCCATGACTAACACATCGATGATCAAGCAAAATCAGGGAGACAAAAACATTTTGAGAAAGAATTGCATACATCAAATATCTATTAAGATAGAGTCCGACAGATAGTGATTCCTCAGTCATCTAAACCAACCGACCACCAGTAAACCAATGGAAGATGACTGTGAAAGAGTTCACACTATCGTCGTCTTCTATCCAATAGATCAGTCTGTTAAAAACGGTTTAAATCGCAAATTACCGGAACGAGAATTTTAAAATAAGCATACCCGATCTTGGCTTTCCCATGGCCCTTTTTCTTTTGGAAAAAATCATTCCGATGAATTCACTCATGCATACACAATTCTACAGTCCATGCAAATTATCATATGCTAGTAACATTCATCATTCATACCACATACATGCTTACGCGTCATGCGTCTAATATTCCGAGGAACTCATGCTTGCATTTATAATTCTACTTTTAAGTAAATTATCAAACGCAAGTACATCCTTAACATTCTAACATACGTGTCAAACATGTAACATCCACATCAATCATACATATTTGGCGACTGGTTTTCGGTTTTAAAATAAATTTTAAACATTAGGGGCTGATTTGTAATTCATGCTTATATTCAATCACGCAAGCTTCTAGACATGAATCCTAGGTATTTTCAACCATCACATAATGTCTATTCTAGTGCGCAAACCATATATTTAACCAGGGCTCCGCCCACAACATGTAATATCCATCTAGCTTGACTCAGTCAAGACAACAGTTCTAATCATCCATAAATATATATTGAATAATAAAAAATTCCAATTCAGCCCAATTATTTAACCAGTCCCAAAAACATGTATCTTTGAGATCCATCCCTATAATCAAAACAAGGCATAAAGGTTAGCAACCCGATGAGCACTGTGTAGTCCATTTCGAGGTTCAAAAACATTTGGATTTTAAAACTTGACCCCCCTATTTTAATTTACTTGAATTCGGTTTAGAAAACATTGTTCGGTTCAGTCAATTTCAGTCCGTTTTGGACCGGTTCAGAAAATCCGGTCCGGTCCGAAAATCCGGTCTGGTCCGGCAAAAATCCGATCTGGTCCGGCAAAAATCCGGTTCAGTTCGGACCAGTTTTTTAATTTAAAAAAACTGGTTCGGTCCGAACCGGTCGAAGAAAATAGGGTTCGGTTCGGTTCAACACTCAAAACCGGTTCAGTTAGATCCACTTAATTACCCCGGTCCGACCCGATCCGAATAGGTCGAACCGATTGAGAAAATCCTGTTCGGTTTAATTTCGTCATGGTTTAACATATTGGACCGGCCCAATAATTAAAATTTTAAAGGTTGGGCCGAAATGTTTACTTGTGGCCCAAGTAGGGTTTTAAATGCATTAAAAATATTAAACTTAGCCACCAAGTAACATTAATTATAAAAATAATTTCCAATATTAAAATATACATATATATTTCGGCCATTATATAAAACATATATATATTTATTGCTAATATTCTATCTTTAAGATTATTTCAATCAACAATATATATATATATATATATATATATATATATATATATATATATGTAAAATCGGCACAATCTATTATATATATATATATATATATATATATTTTATTTATTGTCAATATCTTTAATAGGGAAACAAATAACTGACAATATATTTTCTCAATCTTTTAGGAAACTAAATATATCAATAATATCTTTAACCCTATTTAAATATTTAGATATATTGATATTTATATATTTCTATATATTTTAATGTGAATCTATCCTAATGTTCCTAATTATAGATATATTGGTACCTAAATTAGAAATTAAAATATGGTAAACAATATAATTTTATATGGTGGCCGAAATCCTAATTATAGATATATTGCTACCTTAATTAGAAATTAAAATATGGTAAACAATATACCGAAATTTATCCTTTTGGTGTCTAAAAAAAAAAAATTTACCTTGTAAATTCACTAGGGTTTCGGCCAAACAAAAAAATTAGGAACTAGTGGTCAAATTTTAATAAGATCTACAATCCAAAGTTTGATTTTGATAAATATCACATTTTTCTTGAAGATCATGAACATCATTTAAACCAAGAACATGAAAATTTCGGACCTATCATTTAAACCCTAAAAATTCGAAACTTTTAAATTTTCTTTTAAAAAATTTCAGTCCAAAATTTATATTTTCAAGAACACCAATTTATCAAAATCATGAACTCCTAACAAAGGCTCTGATACCACTGTTAGATTACGGGGAGTAATCACTACAGAAACACAAAACATGGTACGTGAATGTAATTGAAATTACGCAGCGGAAGAGTTACACATACCTCAACAGTTGTCGTAGTCCAAGATCTTTTGTACGAGGGAATTCTCGATCCACTGGACGGAACCCATAGAGGTTCTTGTGAAAGAAGCCCTACGTGGTGTTAGCTCCACAGCAAAGCCTCAGTTCAATTCTTGACACGGGGACGGATCTTCGGAGAGTTGCTCGAAAGCAATTTGGCACACCCTTGGTGTAGGTATGGTTCGGCCGAAACTTGCTAGTGTGGGAAGAGGGTTTTCTCTCTAGAACACTCTTGTGAGGGAATTATGATTAACCCTAAATATTACCTAACACCTCTTATTTATAGGAGGACCCCCTCACTAATGTTTCGGCTGGCCTATGTATTGGGGAGGCCCAATTTTGGGCCTCCCATGTCAATTGGGATTTGGGTCTAGCCCAATTACCATAATGTGACATTTACCCAAGTTCATTAGGTAAACTATACATATTATGGGCTACCAATTACGGCGTCCATCACCTTATGCTTACAAAGAGGTCATAACGAAGTGCAAGGAAAATCTTGCTGAACCAAATACGGCGGAGGATCAGTCCATAAAACACGTGCTGACAGTACTGATCAACCTGTACGAGCATAAGAAAGTAGTGGAAACTCGGTTGGCGGATCTTGAAGCAAAAGGCGTGGCACTAGGAAATCAGGTGCATGAGGTGGAAGTCTTTGCGGATTCAGTTCGTGAAGACCTAAAGTTGTTAAAGAAAAGTGTTAACAGTCGCTCCGATGTGAAAGTAAAGGTACGTGAGCCAAAACCCTTTCCACGTTTTCGTGATTCCCAGACACTAGAAGAGTTTTTGTGGCGAATGGACCAATACTTTGAAGATGCTGAAGTTCCTGAGTCAAAACAAGTAAGGTGCGCGATTGCGTACTTCGAATGTGATGTGATTGCTTGGTGGAGAAGTTATTTAACTTCGTGCGATGCGAGAGGAGCCATTGTCTACTTGGGAAGAGTTGCGAACAGAGTTAAAAGCTCGTTATATGACAAACAACAGTGCATAGGTGGGCCGTGAGAAGCTTTTGAACTTGAAGCAAACAGGTTCGATTCGTGAGTACATTGAGCAATTTTCAGCGATCATGATTGTGATCCCGAGTATGGAAGAGGAGGATAGGCTCTTTCACTTTATGAAGGGTCTGCAAGATTGGGCTCAGGTGGAGCTGCAACGTCGGGGAGCTAAAGACTTGAAGACGACGATCATCGCTGCGGACGGATTGATCGAGCTTCGAGCCTTGAATAAGTTGGAAGATGCTAGTCGCGATGGTAATGAGCAGATAGCGTCCAAACTTCGTGACAAAGGGAAAGGAATATTCAAACCCCAACCCAAGAATGGGAAACCAGACAAAGGCGACTCTAAGGGGACAGGTTGGAAGGATCTTGAGAACCCATGGATTCTTTATTTACGATGGGGAGAAAAGAGCTCGGGCCTGTCCCAAGAGGAGTAGGGAGAAGTTGGGTGCTATAAGGCAAGTTGACGAGACGTCAGACGAAGAGGAAGGAACGGTGACCTGCATTGCTCCAATGCACTTTTTAGGAGCGATGGTGAAAAACAAGGTAAACACAACTCCTTTATTAGTCCATATTAAAGTTGTCTAGACGGAAAGGATGTGATGGTGATGGTGGATACTGGATTGAAACATTCTCTTTGTTTGGACAAAGCGTGCGCGGAACTCGGATTCAAAGTCACTAAGTACTCAGGGCGTGTCAAAGCGAAGGGCATGGTGCGTGTCCAAGCGAAGATTGAAAACTGGAGTGGCCCGCTCGAGTTCATGGTGGTGCAAATGGATGATTTCGATTTATCCTTAGAAACAGCTTCCTTACAAGCAACAACGTGTTGGTAATGCCTTATGTTTGCGGAATCACGATCAACGAACCGAAAGAACCCTGTTTTAAGTCAGGCGTTCGAGAAGTCATGAAGGCAAATAGGTCGGTCGAGTACGTCTTAGCTATGCAGCTAGCGCATGAGCTAGAACGAGAAGAAAGCGTCCATGAGAAGTATCCAATTCAACCGGAACCAGACGAGCGTGGGAAACCCAGACGAGGAAGGCGCAGTGGGAATAAATCTGTGAGGTAGGATAAGACGAATGCGAGTGCATGGAGTAAGTAAAGGCGCAGCGGAGTATTTCAATAAGTGTAGAGAAAGCGGTCTTGTGCTCCTTTCAAAATCAAAGAGATGTGTGAGTCTGAGAGTCGCGACGTCAGATTCGTGGGCCGCATTCATGGAATGGTGTGCCAGGAAACCAGCTTGTTGAAGGAAGAAGGATTAGATGGGACTACGAAGGAACTTATGCCTGAAGTTCGTGACTCGGAAACAAAAAGTAAGCTGCCATCGAGTGATGTCAAGATCGTCCACACAAGTCGAGTGAATGTCAAGGTTGCAGCTGATGCAAAGAGGGTGGTCTCAGACGAGAGAAAATCCATACGTAAACGCAAGGGCCAAGAAGGCAAAGGAGCATGGTGCGGAGTTACGGGACTACTTGGACGATTGCGGATAAGCAGAAAGATGCGTGGTGATTCCAAGGGTAAGGCGCACTTTCCTGCGCGAAAGAAGCATTCAGCTCGCAGAGGAGTTGAGGCATCCCACAAAGTTAAGTGCTTGAAAGTGGCATCTACATCAAGTGCTCATGAAGACCGTTGCGAGGCTAAAATGGAAATTGATGGAGCAGAGGAGATGGAATGCTTTCGAAGGGAGTATGGGCCCGGGTTGAACAGTGTCGTGAATCTATGTCGAAAAGGGCGTCGACTTCGAGTAGTAGGGGAGGTTTGTCACACCCATAAAATGTGACTTGTTGGGAAGCAAGGATTTGGCATGATAGACATGCTTCACAAGCCTAACAAGCGTTTGGAAGGAAAAAACAGTGAACCGTAGCGGTGTGCAATGTGTTTTGGGTGATTTGGAATAATTGGCAGCAAAGTGGAGTTGGTGGATTCGATCCGTGGTCAAGAGTTTGTCCGTCCGTCAAGAGTTTGTCGCGCGTCCATCGAGTGTTTGTCTCGTGTCCATTCGAGATTGTCCCGTACCAGCGAAGTTTGTGTGTCGTACCTGCCCAAGTGTTTGTCCCGTGCATTCTAAGTGCCAGCCACGTGCTTGGACAGTGCCTGCCCCGTGTCTAGAAAGTGACTGCCCCGTGCTCAACAAGTGCTCCACGCGTGTGCTCAGCAAGTGCTTGGGACATGCCCAGTGCCTAGGAAGGCAGAATTGGACCAGAAAGTCTGAAACCCGTGTTTGATGGAAAGACAAGCCCAGACCTGCGAGAATGGAGGAAAATCTGAGATTTAGGGCTGCCAATGTGGATTCTTAGCTGTCAAGGGAAGGAAATTTGCCCAAGATATATGTGTGGAGATATATTAGGTCCTAGATTGAGATATTTGTAGGATATTGTAAGTTAATATATATATTTATATATATATATATATATATATATATATATATATATATATATATATATATATATATGTGCGCTATAAAGGAAACTTAGATAGATATATTGATGGAATATTGTAAGTTAAGATATATATATATATGTTATAAGTATATATCTTAACCTAAGATTTAAGACCTAGATATATGGATATAGATTGAATTCTCCTAGGAGTCTTGAGATTTTCGGATCTATATGAGTTGTAAATCAGTTTTTGTTCACTCAACTAGAGCAAAACTGAGGAGTTATTGTGAGCGTCTAAATTGTGTGGTTGTAATTCAGGCGCATGACCTTCATTGAGTAATAAAGGAAGTGTTACACATCTTTATCTAGTTTTTTGCGATTTATTCTTGTTTGTTGCGTGTTATCCCTGTTGTTCGAGATCATTTGTGCGTCCCTAGTCCCTTGGCACGTTTTGGGCTTGTTCTTGAACTCTTCGTCTGCTACATTGGATCCGTGTTTGGCTGGTGATTTTGAGGTGAGAATCACGCCAGTAAGTGCTATATTTAGGTGCAAAATTAGCCCTAATTTAGCCATTCTGACAGCCGCCTGCCTCTTGGTGTCTCTGATCGACCTAAAGGGCTGGCTTCTACATCTGCCCCAGATCAGACTTGAGGTCCACCAACTTTCCCTGGGTTGTCTATCGCATTTAGGGTTCAACCAGATGAGATCATGTGTCTGTCTCGTTGGCCACAGAGTCTCAGATTTGGAAACCCAAGACGGAAGGACATGCTTATATATCTATTTGAAGTGCATCATTCGCTTTATGCTCCGCAATCAATCACTTTCTTATTAACTAGAGGGGGGGGGGGGGTTCAACTTGCCAAGCTCTTCGTTTTGGCGAGGCAATTCGAGTTGACGGGAAGCGCAGAAATGACATAAAGATTTTAGAAAGAAGAAAACCTATGTGGCGAGCCAAGTGGCCTTCACAACTTGGATGCTGAAGTCCAAAAGAGGTATGAGGGATCAACTCGATGAAGCGTGGCGTCAGAATTCTACACGGTGTCGTGTGGGTCCTCATTTACTTACTTAGGATGGAATAAATAATGTAGGGCCATGTGGAAGTCATGAGCCAGCCGGGTGATGGAACATGAATATGAGATGAGGGGAGTCGTCGTCATTGATGCCCACTACCTAGCTAGCTACCTCGACGTCGGTGGCTATAGTAATAGAGTTCAGAGGAAAATTTGTGTTGGGTTGTATATATATAGCTTGACTTACTCGAGCAAGGATAAGGATTTCCTCAGAGGTGGAGATACAGTATTAGTGGAGTTCATTTAAGGAGTGTTTCTTGCCCCCACTTCAACCCTACTAAATAAGGAAGGAATGCCAGGCTTGGCATCCACTGGTGACGAAGAACACATTGTCTAGTTAGTGGCTTTATTCCATTGTACAGAAGAGGACGATGAGCACTACTTGAAGATGTAATAACCAGTGTTATCAGAACCGGACCGAACACCGAACCTGTAAGGGTGCCGGTTCCTGTTTCGAACGGAATAGTCATACAACTTACATAATTTTATATAACCATCAGACTGATTATGGTCTTAGCCCAAATTGCCTCAAAAAAGTCTTAGCACACAAAATATCTAATTAAAGCCCAATAGAAAGTTAGCCCAAAAAAGTCTAAACCTACCTTAGTCTTTCTTCTTCCTCCCTCTTACGCTACCTTCCAATTTCCACCATTGTAGCACCTCATCCAGCTCCACATCCTGCAACCTCACCAGTCCGAGCTCCAGCTGTACCGGCCTCCTTCTCCAGCAACCTCGGCCTCCTCCTCATGTCCTCCCCATTAGAGCCGCGCTATCACCGAAACAAAAGACCTTTCTCGACCAGGGTAGATCGAGCACCAGCTATCCCAAATTCTCTTTTTTCTCCAATCTCCACCTTTCTCGATCCATATAAGACGATCTGGGGTGATGTGGTGTTTGAATTGAATCAAGCTTCAGATCTGGCTCTATTCCAATTTCAGTTTTATTCGGGGTTTCTTGTCTTGTGTAGGAGAAGATGAACCGTTACGTACTATTTTGGTATAGGGATCTTATTGGTCATTCGTAAGGGTATGGGGGTTATCAGATAATTATAGAAGTTATAAATAGTGGAATAATAGAATGTAAGGGCCAATTGATGAATATATGAAATGTTGTTCTTCTTCTCTGCGTGATTCTCTTCTCCTGCCATTCTCCTCCATTCTGTTACATAACAATGGTATCAGAGCCACCGATCTCCTTCGGATTGCTCCTTCCGCCGCCGCAATCACCACCACCACGGCCCTAACTCGACGACGTCAATTAATTGTCTGCGATCAAAGTTCTCTTTCTGTTTCCTGCTTCATTCGTCGCTGTCAAGAGTTTCGTCGCCGCCAGTTGGTCAATCCATTTCAGTCCGTTCTTCCGCCCCGCTCCGCCTCACTTTACATCGATTGCTTTCACCAGAATCGAGTTTCGATCACCGTCAAATTCATTATCGGATCTGCTACCACGGTTTGCTTAATCATTTGCCGCTTGGTTCATTCGCTGTTTCTGTTGCTGTGGTTGATATTGTTGCTTGCTGCTTCAAATTTGTGCTGCAACTGGAATTTCCTTCTGTTGCTGGTATCAGATTAGGGCTGAGTTGCTTCAAATATCTGCCTCTGTTTTTGCTGTTATATGTTGCTGTTGTCACTTTTGAAAATCTGTTGAATTGCAACCATGTTTGTATTTTCTGAAGATCAGATTGATCAACATAATGTGTGGGATACAAGTCCAGTTCTGTTTGTCCAAATTGTTGGTGCCATCACACCTATTCCAGAAGAAATTTTACATGAGATATTCTCAAAGTTTGAATGGGTTCAACGACTTGGAATAGAAGAAAAATCAGACTACAAGTTCCTGTTTAAATTCGAGTTTCTTCATTGTGCTATTTCTGCGAAATTGAATTTACAAGGGCAACTATTGAATGAAGAATATGGTGAATTGGATATTAAGTATTGCCATCATGTTAATGAAGCTATCGAGGAAACCGTGGTTGAATTGCTTGCTCATGACACAAGTGAAGAGGTTGTAAACACAACATATGAGTGTGTCAACATAGGTGGATTGTGCTGTTGTCTTGATAATGATGATGAAGATGTTAACACAAGGATCAGAGATGTCGACACAGTAACATCGAGCTCTTCTTCGATTCTTGCATCGTGTGAGGATGAAAATGTTGACACAAGGGAAATGATTGCTGACATAGAAATGGACTCTCCTTTAGAAATGGATGTCAGAACTGAATATACTTTTGGGAAGGACTCTCCTTTAGAAATGGACAAATTCACAAAGATGGATCCTTACAAAGATGAATGGGATGAGCATGAAAACCCTGCAGTTAGGAAGTTTGTAAAGACCTTTGGAGAGTTAGCTATGTATATGATAATTGGAAATGCTGATCTTAGCAAGGACCATGTTAGTTTTCTGAGTCAATACCCATATAATGGTAGCAACAACATTAATATGGGCTCAACTACTAGCAGAGCTGCGATTATGCTTGACTCAGTGCAAAACCACTTGATGAGAGCATCACCGTTTCAGTGTCTGAACTCATATTCTTCCCATCATTTGCAAGGCAATGCAGGAATTTACAATATCAATGGAAATGGTTTGGAGGATGATGCTGGAGTTCAACTTAGAGCTGCTTCTGAGGGGTTATACACCTTTAGTTGGAGTCAATTTCACGTTTTTGATCCTGGAATTTTTTTTCCAGCAAAGGGTGGTGGTATGAGTCGAGATCCTGCGTTTCTCAGGGACTATGACGGGTTCAACGGTCCCGGAAACCTTGAGGACAAGGTTCTTTTAAGGGTGGAGGAATGTCTAGTGGTGATGTATATGGGAGCTATCAACTATATGATGTTCATTTGTTCATTTTTTTTCAGCAACCTTGATGTCAAGGTTCCTTTAAGGGGTGGGTATTGTTACGTACTATTTTGTTATAGGGACCTTATTGGTCATTCGTAGAAGTATGAGGGTATGGGGGTTATCAGATAATTACAGAAGTTATAAATAGTGGAATAATAGAATGTAAGGGCCAACTGATGAATATATGAAATGCTGTTCTTCTTCTCTGCGTGATTCTCTTCTCCTCCATTCTGCTGCATAACATGAACACACATGGGGCTCCCCCTCCCTTCAAAGCAGCAACAAATTTAGCTATATCATATTCATGTAGAAACATAGAATAGAGGGCAGTTGCCTAAGAGCTTGGAGAGGCTTTGTTTGATGTGTTGAAATTGAAAACGGCGAATCTTTGATGTAGTAGGGTTTCTGAACTTTTATTTATTTTTATTAGGGTTAATAAGTATAGAGTATATAAGTTGATATGCTCACATTGCATCTTGTCATTTATACTTGCATTTACTTCTATCATGTCATTAGATGATTGTATAAGGTTATTATATGGTGCATATATCATGTAGTACATGTTACATGGTGTATGCACCTTGGTGCACCAAGTTGGGCACATAGGATAGCTAGTCCTAGTTGGTGATCCTTATCACCTAGTATATATAGTTTACCTATTGCATTGTAATCCCTAATCATCAATCAACAAATGATTCATCCTTCTAAAGTTATTATGGTATCAGAGCCACCTCAAATGGCGGCACAACCACAAAGCTAAAGAAGACCAAGTTTCTTCAAAGTTTTGCTTTAACATTCACCTTGTTCAAGTGTGGATTTGCAACTTCAGCTTCGTGGTTCATCTTTTCTACTTCAACAATCCATTTCTTACTCAAGAATGGACATATAGTAAGTGGAATTTCAAGAACTCAACACGCCTAAAGTAGATCTGCACCTAGACTAAGCATAGCCAAGATGACTTAGTACTAGTTTGCTTGTTCTTGAAGAATTCAGCCTTGCTGAGCTGATTGCGTGTTTGATATTGCTATTTCCTGGAGTTTGCTTTGTTTCTCTACATTTGGATATGGATTTTGAACATGTTTCAGCTGCGCCCCTTGCTTGATACCTGGAATTTCATTGCTTGATTTTCCTTATCTACACATTGCTCGGCTAAGGAGCATTTGTGCCTACAATTGTGCTTTGTGTTCATATCTTCAAGAATTCTGAGCTTTCATCAATGGAGAATGGTTTCTAATCCATTTCTGTTGAATTTCAAGCTTTGAAAGTCACAAATCTTGTTGCGGAATTGTTCAAGCAATCTCATAGGGTGAGCTGGATTTTGTCCTACTATCAACAACCTTGGTGTACTACTTTTGTTTGTAGTGCAACTTGTGTATGCGATTTTGATTGGATTGTGGCAGCTGATTTCTTGGATTTGGATTCCTATTATTCACATTCCATACCTACTTGTGTTATCTGAGTTACAAAATGGCTCAAGAAACCAATGTTGATGACCCCCTTTACATACACCCCTCAGACACCACTGGCCATATGCTCATCCCTTTCCAACTACAAGGAACCTCCAACTATCATGTTTGGAGCACATCAATCAGGGAAGGCTTGTTGGTGAAGAACAAGCTTGGTTTTATAAATGGCACATTCACAAGATTGGATGTTGATGTCAATGATAGAGTGAAATGGGATAGGGCAAATGCAATTGTCAAGGCATGGTTGAGGAACACTGTGGCCAAAGATTTGGTGAATGGTTTGGTCTACAACACAAATGCTTCTTCTATTTGGAATGACTTGAAGGAGATGTTTGATAAAGTGGATGGCACACAAATCTTTCAATTAACAAGAGAGATTTATCAAACATCTCAAGGTGTGCTCTCTATCACTGAGTACTTTGCCAAAATGAAGCAACTCTGGGATGCCCTTGCTTCCATTGATGATTTGGATCTTCAATGTGCTGGAGACATTGCCATTGTCAATGAACACAAGGAGAAGAAAAGTTGATGGCATTTCTTCTTGGACTGAATGACTCCTATGGACACATTAGGAGCACCTTACTTATGAGACAACCACTTCCTTCCCTTAGCATTGCCTTCTCTGTATTGGTACAAGAAGAAAGCCAAAGGACCATCTCTGGTTCCATTGGTGATGTGGGTGAGGCAACTGCCTTGTTCACTGGAAAGCATCCATCCTATGGTGGTGGTAGAGGCAATGGAAGAGGATATGCAAGGGGTAGAGGCTTTGCTAGAGGCAATGGCAATGGCATTGGAAGAGGAAATGGCTTTGGAAGAGGCAACTTCAATCCTTCAAGTCAGAGACCACTCAATACTTGCAACTATTGTGGCAAGAGAGGTCACATTGAAGACAATTGCTACATCAAACATGGCTACCCATATGATCACCCAATTCATCAAACCAATCCGAATGCTCCTAAGAGGAATTGGAATTCAGCCAACATTGTTGAAGAAGGTGGCAACTCAAGCACAATTGAGCATGTGGCAGCCAAGGACAAAAGGATATTTCATGGCACAGCTGACAAAAGAATTCAACATGTTGCTGCCCATAATGATCACTTTGATCATACACCCCTAAGCTTTGAGGATATGGATCAAGCTCATGTCAACATGGCAGGTATATCTAGTGATTCTATGGTTTGGATAGTTGACTCAGGTGCTACTAACCACATCACTCATCAAGTTGAGTGGCTACATGATTTGAAGAAAAGTGATTCAGATCACCAATATGTGCACTTGCCAAATGGTCACAAATGCAAAGTGACTCATGTTGGTTCTTGTTCTTTCTCAAGTGGATTTACCTTGACCAACATACTCTTGGTCCCTGACTTCAAGTTCAATCTGATCTCTGTATCTAGGTTACCTAGCCAGTTAAATTGCAAAGTGATCTTTACTTGTGATCATGTGTTACTTCAGGGCCAGAGTGGCAAGTCCATGGTGATTGGGGAATGGAATAGAGGACTATACACTTTGAAGGATGTGGTGCCTTCAAGCCCAAGGAAGTTAGCAGCTGCTTGCTTGGAGAATAAGGATGAAGTATTGAGATGGCATAGGCGTTTGGGCCATGTCTCTGAACAATATTTGAATCATTTGGATGTTTTAGGCTTGAATAAGACATATGGTTGTATCAAACAATGCACTATTTGTCCTCTTGCAAAACAATCTAGATTTTCTTTTCCAACCAGTGATTCTATTGCTTCAAAGCCCTTTGATTTGGTTCACATGGATTTATGGGGTCCTTACAAAGTGCCAACCTTCAAGAACAATCAATACTTCTTGACCATTGTTGATGATCACTCAAGGGCAACTTGGGTTTACTTGATGAGGCACAAAAGTGATACTTTCTTGCACATCAAGAATTTCCTAATCATGGTGAAGAATCAATTTGGAACAATGGTCAAAACTTTGAGGAGTGATAATGGGACTGAGTTCATCAATTCTATTTGCAAAGGTTTGCTTCTTCAATTTGGCATTCTTCATCAAACAAGTTGTGTGCATACACCACAACAAAATGGAAGGGTGGAACGCAAACATAGGGACATCCTCAACATTGCTAGAGCTATAAGATTTCAAGCATCCATGCCTTTGAGGCATTGGGGGTATTGCATACTCAATGCTTGTTACTTACTCAATAGGCTTCCCACCTCTATCTTGAAGTTCAAGTCACCTATTGAAGTGTTATATGGCAAAACTCCTTCCCTTCATCACTTGAGAACTATAGGTTGTCTATGTTTTTCAACCAAATTGAACAACCATGACAAGTTTAGTCCAAGGGCTGAACCATGCATCCTAATGGGATATTCAACATCTCAAAAAGGATACCTTGTGATGAACATTTCAAACTCAGTGTTTCATGTATCAAGGGATGTTCATTTCCATGAGGATATTTTCCCATTTAGCATGTCTAAGGATGCTCTAAAGGCTCTTATTCCATCTTGCTTGGGAGTCAAGCAACCACTTGAGGATTTCCCACCTGAGAATCCTTTTCATTTTGACATGGATATATCAACCAACTCTCCTCCCATTGAGGTTCTCACACCTCAAATGGATGTTCAAGCACCTCCAATTGAGGATCAACCACCTCAACAACCAATTGAAGAAGAAGCACCCCAACCTTCCAATCTGAGAAGGAGTCTTAGAATTGCACAACTACACCCACCACCTCCTAGGAGAAGTGCAAGGCTTGCTGAACTCAAACAAAGATCAAGTTCAAATGCTATCTTTGGAATGGAGAAGTATGTCTCCTATGACAACTTGGGTCCACAATACAAATGCTTCTTGGCTGCTCTTGACAAGATCAAAGAGCCAACCACCTATAAACAAGCAATCAAAGACCCAAAATGGATCTTGGCCATGAAGGAGGAAATGCAAGCACTTCAAAACAACAACACTTGGGAGCTAATAGAACTCCCACAAGGCAAATCTTCAATTGGTTGCAAATGGGTATTTAAGGTCAAATACAATTCTGATGGTTCCATTGAAAGATACAAAGCAAGATTGGTTGCCAAGGGATTCACTCAAATTGAAGGGACTGATTTCAATGA
The DNA here is from genome assembly GCA_036873135.1 of Clarkia xantiana subsp. parviflora. Lineage (NCBI taxonomy): Eukaryota > Viridiplantae > Streptophyta > Magnoliopsida > Myrtales > Onagraceae > Clarkia > Clarkia xantiana. The sequence goes on from JAPTYO010000001.1 coordinate 21,006,687, forward strand.
GACATTCTCCCCTGTAGTCAAAATGGACACAGTGAGGATCATATTAGCTTTGGCAGCTTCCAAATCATGGGGATTGTACCACATGGATGTAAACAATGCATTTCTTCAAGGTGATCTAAATGAAGAAGTGTATATGGACATTCCCCAAGGTTTTAATCATTCCAAGTCTCTTGAGGGATATCCCAAACTTGTGTGCAAGCTCAACAAGTCCCTATATGGTCTCAAACAAGCTTCAAGACAATGGAACATCAAGCTCACTCAAACCTTATTGAAGAATGGTTACAAACAATGTGCCTCAGATCATTCCTTGTTCACCAAGATACAAGGTGATGACAAAGTTTTTCTTCTCACCTATGTTGATGATCTTCTAATCACTGGCTCCAACACCAAGATGATCAATCAATTGAAGAACACACTCCAAACACACTTCAAATTGAAGGACTTAGGAGACTTGAGGTACTTTTTGGGACTTGAAGTTGCAAGGTCAGATAGAGGTCTTGTAATCAACCAAAGGAAGTATGCAATTGAGCTCATTGAAGATGCTGGCCTAGGGGCTGCAAGGCCTGCTGAAACCCCTATGGAGTTCAATGTCAAACTCACCACACATGAGTATGACAAAGCAACTAATTCAAACATTGATGATACACTCTTGGAGGATGCCACTTCTTATAGGAGGATCATTGGCAAGTTGCTATACCTTACCATGACAAGGCCAGACATTAGCTTTTCAGTGCAAAGACTCAGTCAATTTGTTGACAAGCCAAAGAAGTCCCATCATGATGCAGTCATAAGAGTCATCAAATACATTAAAGGCACTCCAGGGCAAGGATTGATCTATCCTTCCAACAACAAGCTCAATTTGAGTTTGTTTTGTGATTCTGATTGGGCTGCTTGCCCTTTTAGTAGGAAATCAGTGAGTGCTTATTGTGTCAAGCTAAGAGAAGCTATGATAGCCTGGAAGGTAAAGAAGCAAGACACAATTTCCCTATCAAGTGCTGAAGCAGAGTATAGATGCCTAAGAGTTGCAATTCAAGAGGCACTTTGGGTGGGAAGAATCCTCAAGGAACTTGGCATACAAGTAAATCTTCCTATCCCAATCTACACAGATAGCCAAGCAGCTGTGAAGATTGCAAAGAATCCCATGTTCCATGAGCGCACCAAGCACATTGAGCTAGACTGCCACTTCACAAGACATCATATTCAACAAGGATTCATAGGTGTCCATTACATTCCTTCAAAGGAACAACTTGCTGACTTGCTTACCAAGACATTGGTCAAGAGTCAACACTTAGCTTTGCTAAAACTATATGGAATCAAGGATGTGTTCCAAGAAAGAAGAGAAGAAGAAGAAAAGGATGGGAGAATATAGAGTATATAAGTTGATATGCTCACATTGCATCTTGTCATTTATACTTGCATTTACTTCTATCATGTCATTAGATGATTGTATAAGGTTATTATATGGTGCATATATCATGTAGTACATGTTACATGGTGTATGCACCTTGGTGCACCAAGTTGGGCACATAGGATAGCTAGTCCTAGTTGGTGATCCTTATCACCTAGTATATATAGTTTACCTATTGCATTGTAATCCCTAATCATCAATCAACAAATGATTCATCCTTCTAAAGTTATTAATAAGTCTTTTGGTCCATAATGTTTGACAACTTTTGGGTTTTAGTCAATGATGTTTTTTTTACCTAGTTTTGGTACTATATGTTTGGAGATTTTTTCTAGTTTTGGTCTAACCGTTACATTCCGTCCATTTTTTGACATGTACAAGTCACGTGATCCACCCTAAACTTTCAATTTTGTTCAATTTAGTCCTTCTAATACTTTCCTAAACTTTTTTTGGTTCAATTTAGTCCCGAAGTTTCAAAAATTCAATTGGACCTGTTGTCCAATTGGGGTCAATTTTGAAATTTCGGGACTAAATTGAACAAAAAAAAGGCTAAGAAAGTATTAAAGATACTAAATTTAAAGTTTAGAGTAGATCACGTGACTTGAACATGTCAAAAAATGGACGGAATGTAACAGTTAGACCAAAACTAGAAAAAATCTGAAAACATATGGTACCAAAACTAGGTAAAAAAAACTTCATTGACTAAAACCTGTTGGATCACGGTGGAACTCTGGTACGGACTTTGACGGCAATCCTAGCTCCTTTGCTCCACGCAATCCTGCAAGAGGGGATAGTCCGGGCGGTGACCCAGAATCCCTCTCCGATGCTTAAATGAGTATCTCGTATGACTGGCAAGCAGTAATCTCAAAGTGTATTGAATTCAACGTTAATGTTCTGAGGTGATCTCTTGCCCTTTTATAGGCAAGGAGATGCCTCAGGTACCTGGCGAACCGTTGGGGGTGGTTAGCCCGTATCCCGCATATCTCGGATGTGATCTCGCGTATCTCAGCCATGCCCCGCGTATCTCGGCCACGTTCCGTGTATCTTAACCACGTCCCGCCTATCTCGGCCACGCCCCGCATATCTTGGCCTTATCCTCTGGTAACGAGTCCCGACTCCCGTCGGGGACTCCAGAGTTGTCTCGTTGTGTCACCGCTCGGGGCCCCTCGTCATCGTGACAGGGCCAATCATTCTCAGGGATTCATCATCGGGGCCTACTTAAAGGCTTCTCCTCGGGAGCTTCTAGCTCCACTGTCGGGACCGACTCTGTCGGGACCTTTCATCATCGGGACTCCCTTTGTCGGGACCCTTCTCCTAGGTCGTCGTGACCTTCATTTTGGGCCTGGTGGGCCTGTTTGCCGTTTCCTCCCCGTTAAAGGGCCTGACGGGTCTAATCGAACCCATCATTTGCCCCCAAGACATGAGGGACTTTTAGTTCGTCGTGTCTTCCAACTCCCGATCTTTTGATATTGGAATCGGGGATCTTTCCCTTGGTTCAGTTACTCTATTATTAGTCTTCTCCTTCACGTTTCCTCAGTGTTTTGTAGATGACTGTTAAATCCTAGGGGTCTCCTCGGTTCCCCAGTGCATTAAATGCAGTAGATAATGGAGTGACGTTTTTAGCCCACGTGCCTGATTTTTCGCGTCTGTCCTTTTCTGAAAAGTGCTTTTCAGGCCGTTTCATCATTACGTCTGTTGTCCTTCTGCACGTTTCATCTCAACGGTCCAGATTAAGACTCTTCGACTTCGACGACTCGGATCGAAGTGTCCTTTCAACCGTCTTCTTCGACTATAAAACCCTAGCCCTGGTCATAATTTAACTTTTACCGTCTTCGAATTCTCAAGAGCTCTCTGCGATTCCTCTGCGACTCCTCTGCGACTCCAAGCTCTGTGATTTCGAAGGTCTTTGGAGTTTCTCCAATCATCTTTCCGGCAACGTTTCGCTCATCTCCTTCAACCTCTACTTCATCATGTCTGGTAAGGGATTCCCCTTTGTTGCTTGCTCGTCTTTTCCTTTTTTATAGCTTTCCAAGAGTCCCACTGTATTTTCTTGCCATGGTTGCTTTTCAGACAGCGGTTCCAGCTCTGAGGGGAGAAAACCCTTTAATTTTGATTATGCTCCAAATGAGATCTCCAATACTGCTTATGATGCAGCTCTCCGAGAGGGTTGTATCACCATCACCTGGGAACCTCGTTTCCCGTATCCTTGGCATCGCCCCTCGAGTAACCCTGAGGTTACTCGACCCCAGAAAGGGGAGGTATTTGTCTCTACGGGACAAGTATCAGCGGGGATCAGATTCCCCTTTTGCGGTAATTTGGTCGAGATGTGCCAGCATTACAAGACACATCCCACCACCTTTTCTCCCCATGCCATCCGTCTCTGAAACGCCTTTCAAGTACTCTGCCTCCGACAGAAGTGGGTCTACAGCCTCCAGCTCTTCAGAACCTTTTATGGGATGAAGTGCAATGAGGCGGGGGTTTGCGCCTTCTACCCTCGGATGCCCAAGTGGAGTAAGCAGCAGCTTGCCCGGTACGGTTGGACCAGTGACACCTGGAAGGTGGTCAAGGGTCGGGGACTCTTGGTTGATACAGGGTCCGACAACAGTAGCTGGAAGAAGAGCTACTTCTTTATCCGTCACTCCTCAATTCCCTGGCCTCGGTGGGAGGTGGCAGCAGACCCTCCGCCTGCCTTCCATACTTATGCCGACGAGGATTTTGAAACTCTCCAACTTATCCAGTTTTATCGGTGGGAGGAGTCTTACACTCCTCTCAACGCCAACTCACTCGTGGAGCGGGACCTGGTGCACGCCGGGATCCGACTCCTCGATATTGTTTCTGGGGGGCAGCTCTTCGACGGCCCTTCCAATATGGTTCCTTGGGTAAACTTCTAACTCTTCTTTGTTTACTGTTTGCAGCCAAGAAGGTATATGTGCTGACCGACTTATTCCTTAAGCAGGGGGAGACTGATGCTGTCCGCCCCTCGCGGAAGAGGAAGTCCGCCAAGAAGGCTGCTGCTCGGTCGGGGTCTCCTTCAGCGGAGCAACCCAAGCGGAAGCGGGTGGATCTGGACCAGCTCTTTGATGTCCATAATGCAGAAGAAGGTAAAAAAATCCGACTTGCTATTAAATCATACAAGAGGATGGTCCCGAAGGATTTGATTTCCTCGACTAAGGAAGCCCGCATCGCTGACGTCAGACGAATCCTTCGAGGCGAAACCCCCCGAGTCTTGAAGGCGGGCTACTATCATTATCGTGGGAAGGATCAATACGTCTCCTGACGTATCATTTGGTGTAAGAATCCCGATGAACTTCCTGACTACCTTTCTGAAGCTTCTCATCCTCCAGGTGCAGGTCGCTCGGGAGCTCCATCGGGTGCTGCAGCTTCTGCGGACGCACCGTCTTCAGCGGGGGTGCCTTCCTCAGCTGGAGAGAAGGCACCGACTGGCGAACAATTTCGTCAGGTGGAAACCTTGGACTCCTCCTAGGAGACTGACGAGGGTGGCTCCCTTCGTCAGCATCGGAAGACGGGGCAATCCCCCTTGAAACCAACCCCTCAGGGGCCTCCTCCTTCATCTTCTCCGCAGCAGCGGCAGCTCTCGCCCATTCATGACTTCACTCCTTCCCCTGTTCGGGCCGAGACGGAGGCATGCCCTTCCATTCATCGTCCTCTTTCTCCTCTTGCTCTCGATGGGAATTTCTACAGGCCCTTTGATTCTTCACAAGAGAATGCCCCCTAGACTCCTATCCAGACGCTTCAAGGAGTCCCGCTCACACAAGGGGAGCAGGATCGGGAGCTGGCCCTGCATCTGCTGGCAGGCTCGATCCTGCCTACTATGCGGCATCCGATATGCCTCAATCGGACGCATATGCAGCGGGATGTCAGGGATATGGCCGTGCGCCGCATAGAGGTAAGACTTCGCTTCTTTCTTTTTGATGATAAATCGGGTCGTTCGTTCATTAACACTTTTCCTTCTTATTGCAGGAGCTCGGGGACTACAACCGCCTCATCGGGTATGTCATTGCCTACGATGAGTCCCGGGAGCGGGACCGAGGGATCCGCGAGCAGCTTCAGGAGGATCTCAAGGCCTCCCAGTCTTCGCGGGGAAAGCTTGTCAAGGAACAGGCTGTCCTCAATCAGAAGGTTCGGGACCTCCAGCAGCAGATCGGGGACTTCGAGGGGCTCTTGAGGCAAGAGCGGCAGGAGTGGGAGGTAGCTGTGGACAGGCTGACCCAGGAGAAGAAGGCTGCCGAGGACAAACTGGTCCTCGAGAAGAAGGCTCTAGAGGAGCAAATCGCGGGATTTCCTGCGCAGCTGGCTGAGGCGGAGGTGAAGGGTCGGGAGGACTATCAGAGGTCCGAGGACTTTCAAGCCGATGCCATGAAGTTCTTTGGCGCGGAGGTGGAGAACACTCTCTTCAATGCGGTTGAGGAGCTCCACCTGGAGTACGGGGACGCTATCAATTTCGACAAGTCTCCTTCCCTCGCTCCCTTTGCGAAGAAGTATTTTGCTCTTTCCGAGGAGAGTGATGGGGGGAGTACCCCCGTAATCGTCGAAGATGCTTCTGAACTTCCAAGTGCAGATGCCCCGATAGCCAATCCTCCCGAATCCAACCCTGTGGATCCCTCTGCTACCGACTCCGCGGACCCAGCTGCTGCCCATGCTGCCGACAAGGACCAAGCTTGAATGTTTTTATCTTTTAGAGTCCTTGTATCTTCTTCTCTTTTGTCGTCGTCGGGCCCTTGAGCCCTTATCAATATCAGACTTCTTTAGTTTCGATCTTTTGTTGCACTTCTCCGAGTGACTTTACTTATACGCGCTTAAGTCGAAACCTCGACACTTAAGACATTCTCGTACGTCCTTCCCGACGATTTAATAACTTGCACCACTTAAGGCGACTTAGTTCCGTGCATCACTTAAGACGACTTAATTATTACTTAGGATATACCTAAAGATCGTGCACCACTCAAGGCGACTTAGTATCGTGCACCACTCAAGGCGACTTTTTGATACTTAGAATAAATCTAAGGATTGTGCACCACTTAAGGCGACTTAGTATCGTGCACCACTCAAGGCGACTTTTTGATACTTAGAATAAATCTAAGGATTGTGCACCACTCAAGGCGACTTAGTCCCGTGCATCACTTAAGACGACTTTTAGATACTTAGAATAAATCTAAGCATTGTGCACCACTCAAGGCGACTTAGTCCCGCGCATCACTTAAGACGACTTTTGGATACTTAGAATAATATCTAAGCATCGTGCACCACTCAGGGCGACTTTTCTCATGCACCACTGAAGGCGACTTTTCTCGTGCACCACTTAAGGCGACTTTTCTCGTGCACCACTGAAGGCGACTTTTCTCGTGCACCACTCAAGGCGACTTTAGCATAAATTTAAGGACAACTCTTATTGGAAGCAACCTCTTTATTGATGGCATAAAATTGGCTTACATCGAATTAAACGATAAACAGCATACACCACTTAAGGCGATTTTTACATCAGGCACCACTTAAGGCGACTTTATCGGGCACCACTTAAGGCGGCTTTATCGGGCACCACTTAAGGCGACTTTCTTCAAGCATGGTGTTTCTTCAAGTGTTCGCCACTAAAAGAATGCTTCAACGTTCTGCCATCGAGGTCTTCCAACTTGTACGCATTTGGAGCTGGCATCCCCGCGACCTTGTAAGGTCCTTCCCATTTTGGTGACATCTTGTTGATTCGATCCAAAAGGGTGAACTCGTTGCGACGCCAAACCAGCTCCCCAACAAAGAACTGTCGGGACTTCACTCGCCGATTGTAGTACCTGGCCGTCGCCAAACGCATTCGAGCTTGGACTTCATCGGCTTCCCGCCTCTTCTCTTCGAGTAAGTCCAAGTCCAGACGTCTCACTTCATCGTTTGTCAGGGGCTCGTAATATCTCATCCGATGGGACGCCACAGCTACCTCTACGGGGGCGACAGCTTTCGTGCCATAAACGATGCCAAACGGAGTCTCCCCCGTTGATCGTTTGGGTGTCGTTCTAACAGCCCAAAGCACGTTTTCCAGTTCGTTCAGCCACTTGCCCTTCAAGGCATAGACCCTCTTCTTTAGGCCATCCATCGCGATTTTGTTGGCTGATTCCACCTGGCCGTTAGTCTGAGCATGGCGTACAGAAGCAGTCCGATGCTCGATGTTCGACTCCTCCAGATACTCCCTCACCTGAGAGCCGTTAAACGGTGGACCATTGTCGCTGATCACCACATTAGGGATGCCGTATCTGGATACGATGTGGGTCTGGAGGAACTTGACGATCTGGTTCCCCGTTGTTCTGGCCAATGCCTTCGCCTCTATCCATTTCGAAAAATAATCGATTGCTACAAGTAAATACTTACATTGTCCTTGCGCTTGTGGAAGAGGTCCCACCAAGTCGATCCCCCACTGCGCGAAGGGCCACGCGCTCTTGATGGATGTCAGATTAGCGGCCAGAGCCACGATACTCGGGGCGTACCTCTGGCACGCGTCACAGGATCGGACCAACGCCGTTGCTTCTTTGTTCATCGTGGGCCAATAGTAGCCTAAGTTCAACACCTTCCTCATAATGGATCGGGCCCCTTCGTGACAAGCCGCGACCCCTTCGTGCATTTCTTTCAGGATTCGACTGGTGTCGGGTTCTGCTACACACTTCAAGTATGGAGTTGAGAACCAGCCCTTCTTGTATAGCTGATTGTCCAGCATTACATAATTGGCCGCGATCCGACGTATCCTGTCCGCTGCCACTTGATCATCAGGGACTACCCCTGTAGTCAGGTACGCGACTATCGGGGTCATCCAGGTTGGCTCCACCTCCGATCTTGCTTCAATGGCACACACCTGTGTTGGGTCGATATTTGATAGGATCACCTTCTCCAAGAAGTGCACCTTCTGATTTTCTTCCAAGGGTGCCCCCAAGGCAAATTTGCTCAAGGCGTCTGCCTCTACGTTCTCCTCCCTCGGAATTGCCTCGATATCGAAGCTTTTGAAGCTCTCTTTCAGGGCTTGTACCTCTCGCAGATACTTTTTCATTATCGGACTCCTTGCTTCGTATCGCCCTTGAACCTGGTTCACGATTAACGCTGCGTCGCACTTCACTCTCAAGTGATCGATTCCAGTGCCTTTAGCAATTTTTAGGCCTGTGATAAGAGCTTCATACTCCGCTTCGTTGTTTGTGGCCTTGAATGTTAAAGCCAAGGCGTATCGGAGCGGCTCACCTTCACCCGGTGGTATCAACAAAAAGCCCGCTCCTGATCCGTTCGAACTCGCGGAGCCATCCGTGTACATCTCCCAGGTATTTTCCTTGTTTGGCTGTTCTGATTGCTCTGCCCTCTCTGGTTGTTCTTCTATCGGGACCTCCATGGTTGCCCCCTCTACAGGGCCCGCTTCTTCTAGATCGGGGGCTGTAGATTCTGCTATAAAATCCGCCAATGCCTGGCCCTTGATGGCCGTTCTTGGAGCAAAGTGTATTCGAAACTCACTAAGCTCTACTGCCCATTTCACTAATCTTCCCGACGCATCCGGTCGGTTCAAAAAATGCTTCAAAGGCTGGTTCGTCAGCACAGTAATCTCGTGTGCGTGGAAATAAGGCCTTAACTTCCGAGCAGTAATAATCAACGCAAAGAGGTACTTCTCAACGGCGGGATAGTTTAATTCAGACTTGGCAAACGCCTTGCTTACATAATAGACGGGGACTTGATTACCCTCGACAATTCTTACTAACACAGAGCTAATGGCAAATTCAGAAACAGCCAAGTAAAGGTATAGCGGCTCGCCTGGAACCGGTTTCGCCAACGGCGGGAGGGTGCGAAGGTGCTGCTTGAGCGCTTGGAACGCCTCTTCACACTTGGCGGTCCATTCGAATTTCTTATTGGCCCTCAGGACTTCAAAAAACGGCATTGATCGGTCGCTGGCTTTGGACAAGAAGCGATTCATTGCAGCTAGTCGGTCATTCAGCACTTGCACCTCCCGATGGTTTATCGGAGACTGCATCTCCTCGATTGCCCTCAGCTTCTCAGGATTCACTTCAATTCCTCTTTGGCTCACCATGAAGCCCAAAAACTTCCCTGAGTGGACTCCGAAGGCGCATTTCGTCGGGTTCAAGCGAACTTGATGGAGCCTCATCCGCTCAAATGCCATGGTTAGGTTGTGCACATGATCCTCGGCTTGTCGGGACTTCACCAGCATATCATCCACGTAGGCCTCCATGGTTTCTCCCAGCATATCTCCGAACAGCTTGTTCACCATCCGTTGATAGGTTGCCCCAGCATTGATCAACCCGAAAGGCATGACATCGTAGTGATAGATGTCACTGTCTGCGTAGAACGCTGTGTGGGGAGCGTCTTCCTTGGCCATCTTGATTTGGTTGTAGCCTGAATACGCGTCCATGAAACTCAACAGTTCGTGTCCCGACGTGGCATCCACCAACTGGTCAATTCTCGGGAGTGGATAGCAGTCCTTTGGGCAAGCCTTGTTCAAGTCGCGGAAGTCCACACACATTCGCCATTTCCCGTTAGTCTTCTTTACCAGCACTGGGTTGGCAACCCAAGTCTGGAATCGGAGCTCCTTAATGAACCCAGCATCGAGCAACCTGCCCACCTCCTGCTGGATCGCGATCTTCTTGTCCGTGCCCATCGGACGCCTTTTCTGCGTGATAGGCTTGATCGCGGGGTCTATCTTCAGCTCGTGGACGATCACGTCGGGGCTGATTCCTGGCATATCGCTCGGGGACCAGGCAAACAGCTCCTTGTATTCCTTCAATAATTCCACCAATTTTTGGGCTGTCTCCTCAGTCAGAGCATACCTGATTTTCACCTTCCTCTGGGGTCCGTCGATCTCGACTTCTTTCAGATCTTCTACGAGGGCGGGACGCCCAAACTCTTCTCTGGGATCTGTGTCTGTCTGGAGGACAGTCATGGCCTCTCGCCTCCTCCTCCGGGTGGCATTAACATAGCATTTTCGGGAAGCCACCTGGTCGCCTTTGACCTCTCCGACTCCGTGGTCGGTCGGGAACTTCATCTTCTGGTGCACTGTCGAGGCGACCACCATCAGGGGATTAATAGTGGTCCTCCCGATAATCGCGTTGTAGGTCCCCGCGGAATCAACCACAACAAACTCCACGTTCCTTCTTTCTGATTTCCACCCGCTACCAAACTCCACTGGTAAGGTGATTACTCCTATCGGATAGGAGGTTGAGCCAGAGAACCCGACCATCGGGAAGTTTGCCTCCTTCAGATCTTTCTTTGTTTTCCCCATAGCCTCCAGCGCGTCCATGAATAGAATGTCGGAGGAGCTCCCTCCGTCGATTAGAATTCTTTTCATTTCGAACCCGTCTACATCCAAGGTTACCACCAAGGCATCGTCGTGCGGAGTCTCCACGCCTATGAGGTCTTCTGACGAGAAGGAGATTACCATCTCTTCTTTCAAGGTCCAGGATCGGGACCTCTTACCCAATACCACTGCTGTAGGGATTCTAGAGGCATAGACCTCTCGGGCGGATGAGGTATCACCTCCAGCAGCAAACCCTCCATGAATCACGTTGATAGTGCCCCGCCTCTCCTTGCGAGCACCGGATGACTCTGGATCGGTTCTCTTCTTTTTTGGGGATCGATCGCGGGATCGGGAACGGGACCGTGATCGGGATCGAGAGCGGGATCGACACCGCTTATCCCCGACGAATTCCTTAAGCTTCCCCTTCTGGATCAGCTTTTCAATCTCCTTCTTCAGTTCCCGACAGTGATTGGTGTCGTGACCATTTGCGCGGTGAAATCGGCAGTAGCGATCCGTGCGAGATCCCAAGAATTCTCCATCTTTCTTCGGGGGTACCTGGAGATACCTTGTCGTTCCATGACTGTCAGCACTTCCGCCATGGAGCGGTTGAGAGGAATGTCGAGATCCTCCCGCTTATCTTTCCTTGAAGAACGCCTATCGTCCCTCCGATCCGGACGGCCTCGACTCTTGCTACTGTCGGGTTTACCCTTTGACTTACGATCGTCGAAAGGTTTAACCGACTGCTTCCCTTTGTTCGACTTTGGGGGCTCCAGTTCTCCCGCGTCTATCTTCGACTCCTGGACATCGATCTTCCGTTTTACCCTCTTCTGTAATGCCTCCATATTCCACACAGCTTTCTCAGCCACGCTGTGCATTAGGTCGGAGCCATAGGGGGCTGTCAGGTTCCGAATGAAGGTACGGATGGTTTCGCCCTCTGAGATTTCCTCGTCTATTTCTGCCACACTGGCCGTGTACCGCTGGTAATAGTGCGCCAGTGATTCGTCGGGCCTTTGCACCACCTGGGTCAGGGACCTCACGCTCTTCAATAAACGCCTCCGACCCTGGTACTGCTGAATGAATCGGTCGTGCATGTCTGCCCAACAAGTGATGCAGCCTGGGGGCAGACTAAAGAACCAGGTCAGGGCTCTTTCTCCCAGTGTGTTCGGGAACAGCGTACACACTGTGTCCTCGCTCGGGGCTCTTCCCAGACACGCCATGAGGTGCTTCTGGACATGGCGAACTGGATCTCCTTCGCCATCGTACTCCTTTATCGTGGGGATGCCTAGCCCAGGCGGGGCTAGGGTGTCAATGAGTCGGGGAACGAAGGGATGAGTGGATCGATCCCTTAGCTCCGATACCAGCGGCTTCTGTTCTCCCATGCAGATGTTCACGATCTTTACCACCTGGTCGAGAGTGATGGGACCATTCAGGGGAATGGTCCTATGCTGTACTGGTCCTGGCCCATCAACCACAAACCTCTCCGGTTGACCGGATGCTCTACCTCCGTCCTGGCCTCGGGGCAGGACTTCCTGTGCGTTCCGACCCTCTGTCGGTGGGGCCACTTCCTCCAACGGGGGCATCTCCTCCTGCCTCCTTGCAGCCTCTCTCCGATCCAAGAGAGCCTCTACGGCCGCCAGAAACATGGGCATGGCTTCCGCCACGGCCCTTGTCAAGTCTGTAGCTGGGGGAGCCTCCTGCCCCCTATTGCCCTGGTGCTGAGGAGCAATATCTTCGGGATCTCCGTTGTGCCCTCCTGTCTGGGAGAGCTCAGCCGGGGGATGGTTCTGGTTTTCCTCCTGTTCTGGTACAGAATCCAGATTCGTTGCAGTGGGGTGACGGGAACCACCGGATTGTCCCTGTCTTCTGTGCTTGCCAGCCGCCATTGATCGAGTAGAAGGCATATCAGCTTTTTGTTTGCTTCCCACAGACGGCGCCAATGTTGGATCACAGTGGAACTCTGGTACGGACTTTGACGGCAATCCTAGCTCCTTTGCTCCACGCAATCCTGCAAGAGGGGATAGTCCGAGCGGTGACCCAGAATCCCTCTCCGATGCTTAAATGAGTATCTCGTATGACTGGAAATCAGTAATCTCAAAGTGTATTGAATTCAACGTAAATGTTCTGAGGTGATCTCTTGCCCTTTTATAAGCAAAGAGATGCCTCAGGTACCTGGCGAACCGTTGGGGGTGGTTAGCCCGTATCCTGCATATCTCGGATGTGATCTCGCGTATCTCAGCCATGCCCCGCGTATCTCGGCCACGTTCCGTGTATCTTAACCACGTCCCGCGTATCTCGGCCACGCCCCGCATATCTTGGCCTTATCCTCTGATAACGAGTCCCGACTCCCGTCGGGGACTCCAGAGTTGTCTCGTTGTGTCACCGCTCGGGGCCCCTCGTCATCGTGACAGGGCCAATCATTCTCAGGGATTCATCATCGTGCCTACTTAAAGGCTTCTCCTCGGGAGCTTCTAGCTCCACTGTCGGGACCGACTCTGTCGGGACCTTTCATCATCGGGACTCCCTTTGTCGGGACCCTTCTCCTAGGTCGTCGTGACCTTCATTTTGGGCCTGGTGGGCCTGTTTGTCGTTTCCTCCCCGTTAAAGGGCCTGACGGGTGTAATCGAACCCATCAAAACCCAAAAGTTGTCAAACATCATAGACCAAAAGACATGTTAACCCTTTTTATTATGGAGTACGAACCGGTGAGCCGGCGAATCGCCCGGTCCGTTCAAAACCGGCCGGTTTGGCAAAAAACCGGCTATCGAACTAGGTTCGTTTACATCTTCGGATTTTCTCGAACTGGACCGTTAGAAGCATCGGTTCCGATTCGAAACCAGTCGGACCGTCGGTCCGGTCCGGTTCTGATAACACTGGTACTAACTCGAACCAAAATCAAAGATCAATCAACATGCTCAACAATTAGTATCTGTTTTTTCATTTAACATGACAAGAGAAATGAAATTAGTTTCGCAAAGTGACATTGAATGTTATTACTAATATATGAAAGAAAAGTTACACACCTGTGAAGTCGAGCCGAGCATGATCAAATAAGACAAACCGGTACACGCATAATTAAACATGATTGTAAAATGTGAAAGATAGATAGATGTATTAGAATAATCAAGTACTCTCCAGATACTTTTATGGTCGAGAGGTTGCCAAGTATACAATCGGAGGTGACGCCTTCTAATCTAAGAGCGACACCCACACCAAAATATGTCTAATCAATACTCACCAGAGATCTAAGGACTAATAACAATAAGAGGCGGCGGCTCTACTTGAGCACGCCTCAATTGGTCTGAACTCCGATCAATAAGACAAATGATAATTAATGCACATGCGATGAGCTAAGGGCAACACCAGATCGTATGCCCCGAGCATATCACTTTTGTACCAGGCGGGGAAAAAAAAACATTCATAAGGAAACAAAACGAGATAGTACAAAAAGGTGTAAAGTCGACTTGGGAACTATATAGTAGAGTTTAGAACCTACCATGGTAATAACTCTACTTGGGACCTTATCTACATATTCATACTTACATACCCCTTGTTAAGAATAATATGTGCGCATTAACCAACTTTCACATAAGTTCCAACTTATTTAAGGAAACATACTTATTTAAGTATCAGATGATGATTACCGAGCCAAAAATATCCCTTTGCGCAAGTCAGCGCAACCCAAGAGCCCGGCCAACTCACCAGGATCCAACATAAACCATGTAATATGATATAGTTGCAATATTTTATCCCTTAATCAGAAATCTCACGATCGAACCCGTATGATTCCTGAAAATAGAAAAATATTCATGGCTGACACTACCCTTTGGGCTGTGCGAGCAAATAATTCACAGATTTCAACTCAATTTTCAATAAAGTAATGCACATCTAATGAATGAACACATTTGCAAAAGACTTTAACTTCATTTTCCATCTCAAGAAGCACAAATCCCATCTAAAAAGAAGAAGCAACCAGTTGCTGCAATTCAAATGTTGATATGAGACAGGCGGATTACAATTACCATAAGGCTTTTACTCCAACCAAATATTGACAGCAACAATCCGAAAGAGATGGGAAATTTTAGTAGAAAGGAAATAGTTTGAGCCTACCAGCTCGTTAGCTAGGACATTTGCTCTTTCCGTACATCTTCAGAGACCATCTTTGAATGCTCCCCTCCATCACTAGCTTCCTTTGAAGATACAGTGTGGTTAGGATTTCCAAGTTCCTCCAACTGCACCACGCCAAACACTCTGTTACTTTGATTACGTAGATTACTCCCAAAATTCATGTCCTGCCCTACATTCTCCTCCATTAACTCGATTTGGATCCATTTTCTCAAGTCCTCACTGAATTATGTGCTTTAAAGATTTTCTCTTTATGACTCACCAAAAAATTGAATGTACATGAACCAAAAAATACAGTGGTTGCAAAATTCATATCTCCACAATGCAAGCGGTGCTTAGAGCCACGAAAGGAGCAGTCTTTGCAATTTTGAATAGTAGCAGTCAGAGTAATCATGCTAAAAATACACTCTCCGCGAGCAAAATCCACTTTTAGCATAGACAAACAGTAAAGACAAGTAAAAGAAACTAAAGAGGCCGCTATCTCATTTGCTTGATACTCGGCCCGATGACTAGCAAATGCTAGACAATGCTTCTTTCAGTGATAAAGAACCCACTACTGTATGAACAATAATGCGCAGCAGTAGCATCCACATACAATGAGGTGGTACTTTAGGGCTGCCTTCAAATTAAGAAAGTGAGGCAGCGCCACAGCAATAACTACAGAAAGGCAGAAACTATTGATGTAACTGAAACCTAACAGTCATTTCTATCTTCTTCGGGGATAAAAAACCATTGCTTTGTGTTAATTCGAAGCAATTGAAACTTAACTTGTTTGCAAGTTTCTTGGTGAGCCACCAAAAGCTCATTGTACTTTCTCTGCATTTCGGACAAGTCTGCTTTTAACTTCTCATACTCAGACACGGTTGGACCACCCAATTTTTGCTGGATAAACCTACAATATTGACGAGCCAAATTCTTAGCATATGTAACTTTAGGAGGTAAATCGTGTCTGATTGTTATTGATTATCTTGTTGAGCTATCATCTGATAGATAATCGGAAAATGATTTTATTCTCAGTTGCACAGTTAATTAACTCGGGCGAAGTAAGTCTGATTTCATTGTTGCCTTCAAATTTCCGAAACCACCATCAAATGATAGAATATAACTAATCTCCAGGAACATGTTACCGCAAAGATTCTATATTTACAGAAGCACAGTAATTCAAGTAAGATCCACGCGTTTCCTAACAGAAAACTAACGAAGTTGCTAAAAAATTTACTTAGCAATTGATAGAGGACGAAATTAAGAAAGCTGAACTCACTCGATGGCAGCAGAAGGCTTGTCGTTTTGCTCGTACAAGGAGACGAGAACTGCAGTGCAGTCGAGAACAAACATAAACAATGCATTGCATCCACCAATCAAATCGAATCAATTAGAAGAAAAATTGAGCGGAGAATCAGGAAAAGTGACGAAGAGGAGTACCCTTAGTGAGTGAATCGACTACTCCGCTCGTCTCCAAGTACTTCCTGAATGCTTCCTTCTTAGCTTCTTTCTCCTGGTAGTGGCAATTGAAATTCGACACAATGCAAGTTGAATCATAGAAGAGATTGTGATGGAGAAAAAGAAGGGCAGAGAGATTCGTACCTCTCTGTATCGCATCATTTCCTTCTCGATCTAGTTCGTCGGAGAATTTTGGTGCTGCTCCACTACACTTGGCCTCAGCTACGTACTATCTTACTTAACAGATGAGAATGAGATGGCACCAATAAATAATTGACTACACCTACCAGCGTAGGTGCTTCTGTAAGAATCTTTCTTAAGAATACACATACACCTGGAGTATCTGAAATTGGGACTGATATGCTGTCAACGACATCAATCCACTCGCCAGAACAATACCAGTTAATTATAAATAAATAAAATATAGATATATTATTATATTATATATTAACCGCACCAGGTTGTCAGGATCGGGATCCTAACTTATATCGGTAGAGTGTAGGATCGGATCGAGGATCATATGATCTACAGAAATTTACAATTTCATAGTTAAAATAATCTAATCTTCTCAAGTGAAGAAATAACATAATCTAATATTAAATCACCAAAATAGTATTCTATAGTATTTTAAACATTAAAATTAAGTTCTAAATTTCTAAATAAACATGTAAGTTCAACAAATAAAGTATTGAATAACATTAAATAAGTTCAAACTTCTAACTAATAATAATTATCTATATCAGCATCATCAATTTATCCAATTCTTCATTAGCTCCAAAATAATCACCATCTGTAATATCTTGAATATCATCTAAGTTTAAGTCCAAGGCACCTTAATCATTTAAGTTAATACTCGTACTTGTACTTGCGTGGTTATTTTCACCTAAATGATTTGAACAACAGAATTCAAGTATAAAAAAGTTTAACTAATGAAAGTTAAAAAGTAAATATCAAGTTGGACACTTGAACTAGAGAAGAAGACGAATAGAATAGGCGAAGAAGAACTGATTTTTTTTTGTTGCAAAGAACAAAATATAGATGAGTCACATTTGGTTTACCTTTATCGCGCAATATCCATTAAATTTTATATTAATTCATTTATTCTAATAAATCTGTCGAGAAGGGTAAATAAACATTCAATTTATAATTATCCAAATCAATAGGTCATTGGGCTATAAATTTATAATTACTAATTAGCGTGTCCATAGTCAAAAAATCTTATTTTAGATAGGATCGTGTAGGATCACGATTCTAACCGATCCTGACCGATCTGGCGCTCGATCCTACTCAGATCCTAAGTGATAGCGATCCTAGGAGTGATAGCAATCCTAGGAGTGATCCATATCGATTTAGCCTTGTAGGATCTTAGGACCGTACGATCCTACGTACCGGATCGCGATCTTGACAACCTTGAACCGCACTTTGTGGGTAATTTAATATGCAAATCATTATTACAATTAATCAATAAAAATAAAAGTAAGTAGATGTGATGGGATAACAACAGCCGATTCACAAGACACACATATCTTTTCTAAATTGTACAACTATCTAGTTTGTTCATTTTTTCAAACGAACTTTCCGTGCTTTCAAGGTGATATCTGAACAAGGTACTTGATAAAATTGATGATGTTCTTTTTGCTCCAATTAACTTGATATTTTGGCTCTTGAATATCCGCACCACCAACCATCATTCTTAATGGCCTCATTGAAGACGTCATTTTCACCGATAATCTGCTGACCCAACCACCCAAATAAACAAGACCAACCATTTAAGGACTCAAAATGTGAAATTCCACATCCGATTTACATATCTTAACCAGATCTACCCCATAAACTCTTAAATATACCTTACTTGAAAGTTTACTTCGCAGAAATTGTGCCCAAAACGAGCCGATCGACTTTGAAATTTTATTTAATGCTGCCAATAACATGTATAGATAGTCGTCAGATGCAAGAATTTATATAACGAGAGGATGAAGAGTCCCCATAATAAGAAAACGAAAAACTCCCAGAAAGGGACGACGAAGAGTCACCACAATAAAAGATGAAAAACTCTCAAGAAGGGAGTCCTCCTCCACTTTGGACAACCGCCACATGTATAAAAATCTAAACTACTAAAGAGAAATTTACTAGAAAGATTATGTCGGGGTCGGTCGCGCCGGCGATTGGAGATTTACTTGAGGAGAGTGACGTCTATTGGACCCTTAATTAAGAGAATTCAGAGTCGACAACCGTCAAGTCGGGAACCTTAAAGCCGGAAACGAAAAGTCGAACGCAAAAGAGTGCTCGTAGAAAGACAAAGATAACAGGTTGGCAGTCCTTTATAAAAAGATGCGACACCAACCAACGCCAAATTGGTCGACGACTACAGGTGGGACGGTAACATCACTTGAGAACCCTTCCTCTTAAGGAAAGGTGAGGTGGCGACCTATTATGTTTGTCTTGAATTTGGGCTATTTATCCCGTTAGCTATTTTAGGCAATACATTGATTATGTGATATATATATAGTTTGATGAGAAGATATATATGGTGGTGACCTACATATATATTGATATTGGGTTAAGAACCTATGAAAGGTCTGAACTATCACCCATGTTAACGGGAGAGGTCTGAAATTTAAAAAGTTAATAACAGAGGTCTGAAATTTCTGTTTTGTTGATAACAGCGGTCTCCGTTAGTTTTTTCCGTTACAACTAACGGAAGTTGGTCACATGCTTGGCATGTGACCGGAAATAAAATAAATTTCCAAAAATGCCCTTCTATCAAGTGTGCCCCTCACATGCTTGGAGTGAAAAGACCAAAATGCCCTTGAAGCCACCACGGTACTCCGGCGACCACCAATCGTACTCCGGCGACCACCACCGTACTCCGGCGACCTCCACCGTACTCCGGCGACCACCACCAAGGCTCCGATTGGGCCAAAATCGGAGCCACCGGCCCCGATTGGGCTCCGATCGGAGCCACCGGCCCCGATTGGGCTCCGATCGGAGCCACCGGCCCCGAATGGGCTCCGATCGGAGCCACCGGCCCCGATTGGACTCCGATCGGAGCCAAAAAAGCTACGATCGGAGCTTTGTGGCTCTGGTCGGAGCCACAGAGCTCCGATCTGGAGCCCTGTGGCTCTGGTCGGGGCCACAGAGCTCCAGATCGGAGCTTTTTGGCTCCGATCGGAGCTTTTTTGGCCCCGATCGGAGCTTTTTGGCTGAGGTGGTGGCCGGAGTCGGGTCGCCGGAGCCGAGGTGGTGGTCTTCGGAGTCGAGGTGGTGGTGGCCGGAGTCGGGTGGTGGTGGCCGGAGTCGGGTGGTGGTGGCCGGAGTCAGGTGGCGGTGGCCGGAGTTGGGTGGCTATAGTTTGACTTTAGGGGTAAAATTGTCATTTCACATTTCCTTAAATAAGATATTAAATAAATCAAAATATTAAAGGGGCAAAAATGTCATTTCACACAATTCTGTTATATTTAACCCTAAAAATGGACGGAAAACCTCAAATCAACAAATTAAAATTTCAGACCTCTGTTATTAACTTTTTAAATTTCAGATCTCTCCCGTTAACATGGGTGATAGTTCATACCTTTCATAGGTTCTTAACCCATTGATATTAGGTCGGTTGAGTTTGCCTATATATACACATGTATTAGGCATGGTTTGGGAAATCAACCAACATATAAAAATGTGACAGTTTGAGTTGTATTAGATAGGCGAGGCATTTTACTATTGTTGGATTTATCAGATATAATTATGGATCAAAACACTATACGTGCATGGTAAACTAATTATGCAACGGAATAAGGAGCACGCACCCGTTTTTCTTTCCGCAGCCCATACATAGTCACGAGGGAGTTCGCGATCTGCCGGACGGTGTACACCGGGAACCCTTGTTGAAGAGAAATCCACAGGCAATGGTCTCCATAGAAAAACCTCTTCAATCCAGTAGCTGGGATGGATCTCTGGGGTAAATTGTTAACACAATTCCGACACCTCCAAGGGTGGTGATAGGTTCGGACGAAACTTGATGTGTGATGGAGAGGGATTTATTTTTTTCTCAACTAAAAGAGAGAAGAGTGATTAACCATAAGAAATCCCTAACACCTCCTATTTATAAGAGGAGGTGAGAAAAGCCCACTTAGGGCTTACCTCACTATTTCGGCCGAACTATGCAGTGATTAGGCTTGGCCCATTTTGAGCCCAATCGTAGCTCATAGGGATTTTGGCCTGACCCAAAATCCCTTATGTGCCTAACTCTAATTCTGCTTATCCTGTTGGGCTTATATTAATGAGCTCCCAATTACGGTGGTTCATATACACCAATTGACAACAGCTCCCACTCACCGGAATGGGAGGCTGCCTATTAATATGTTGTCGACCAACACATCGACATTTGTTCAATGGTCCAATCCAGTTTCTGTATTGTTCATAAAATGTTTGCCGTGCGACCAGAAGACACAACAGACATCGTGCTACTTGTTTGCATGTGTTCTTCGAGTGCCTTCTACTCATCGAATCCTCGCTCTCCTTTCGCCTCGAGTACCTGCAAAGGGGCGCCGAGGGGTTCTGGTAAGCCCACTCCGATGCTTAAATGAGTATGGGCTTAGAGAGAGAAAGTAAGCTTAGAGAGAGATAAAATACCTTCAAATGAGGGATGGAGAGCTCTATTATAGAGTTCTTATTGAACCGCTCCGGTTTGGTGCTTTTCCGGTCAGTTTAGTAATATAAATCGGTGTTGACCGTAATATAGTGTATTGACATTGGTTTAACCGTATGTGAGCTTTATAGATTAAGTGTCCCGAGAACGGCCCCTAAGGGTGAGCTCCGGGTGAAATATCGTTCGGGGTAAAGGGTCCGGAGGAGTGGAACTCGTCCAAACACAAGGGGGGGGGGGGAGGGACTAGGATGGGTACCCCTAAAGGAGCACTCAGGTTAATAATTGGCCAAGGTCTCGTCGGGACCTTATTCAATTTTATCCAAGAAATCCAAACTCTCAAGGCGCTGCCTCTGGCCTATATGTCCCTCTATGAACTTAGCTTTTAGCTCTTCCCATGAATTTATCGAGTTTTCGGGGAGGCCATAGAACCATGTAGAGGCTTCTTCTTTGAGAGTGATTGGGAAAAGTGCCGCATAATGATATGATTTTGCCTCTTTTCCTAACAGTGAGGAGATGTGGGCATTGATATGTCGTACATGGGCCCCTTCTCTGGTGTAGTCGTCAATATTTCTCGAAAAGATTTGAGGCGGAACTCGAGTGTCGAGGAGTCTTTTGGAAAAAGGATGGGAAGTATGGTCTCTGACAGCCAACATTTCACCCACTCCTCTTCTCTTCTTCTTCAATAGCTCTTCCACTTGCCCCAGTATGAATAACACGGGTTCCTTGGCTGGGGGTGTCAGCTACTGCGCCCTTTTGAGCCTCCCTTTGCTGTGGAAGCTTTATTCCTGTAGTCTTCATGCTCAAAGCTACATCTTCCCTATGAGAGGCTTCAAGCACTAGTTCCTTAGCATTTGTGATAGCTCCTCCTTGGGCTTGGTTCCAAAATGCTATGAATGCCGCCATCACCTCCGGTGGGACAGCCAGGGGAGCTGTTCTTTTTTCTGCCTGATCTGGAGGTGGCTTTTAGTGAGGAGCTTGTTCCTCATCAGCAACGCCATTACTTTGTGGAGGAGGCTCCCTCATTTCTTCCTTATCAGTTTGCTCGAGGTTAGTAGGGTTTGTTTGAGATTTTTCATCTCTTCTACAATAGCCGCTACTACCTTGGGCCTGATCTTCAACGGGGCCATAACTTTTTGATTGCTTTCCCACAGACGGCGCCAAATGTTGGGATAAAATTTTTGTGGCCCTAGCTTTCGGGAACGAACTTCAGGATGTCGCATTGCCTTGCTCTCTTAGGTAACTATCTTGACCACGAGGGGTACTTAGTTTCCTTTGTGGAGTTTTTGGTGGCGTTTAATCTAAAAAGGGGGTGGGGATTTGCCTCTGATTCCAATCAGAAGCTTAATTCAGTAATGGAATATGAGAGTATAATACTTGTAAAAGTATATGATAATGTAATAATAATGAAAATACTCAAAGGTATTTATAAGGAAGTTTTACCGACTTTATGTGGCGGTTACCCTTTGGGGAGGGTTTGTAGGATTATAGGGGATAAATACTACGGAAATTATCAAGGTACATGCTAGTAAACACATTATGCAGCGGAATAATGGGCACATACTTATTCGAAATTTACCGTAGTCCAGGACCTTCTAGAGGAGTTCTTGATCCGCCGGACGATTCCCGTAAGGGTTCTTGTTAAGGAAGCCTTACGCGGATTTGTCTCCACAACAAAGCCTCTTGTCGATTCTTCTGCAAGGATGGATCTCCGGAGTAATTTGATCGAAGCAATTTGACACCTCCAAGGCATAGGTGGTTCGGCCGAAACTTCCTTAGGAAGGAGGGAATAGTTTTGTCTCACCACAAAGGAAGGAGAGTGATTAATTGATTAACCCTAAATTAATCATAACACTCCCTACATGTTTCGATCGTGCAAAGAGTAAGGGAGGCCCAATTTGGGCCTGTCATGTCAATTGGGATTTTAGGCTCAGCCCAAAATCTCTAATGTGACATTACCCAATTGTCCTAGGTAACTTACTCATATTAATGGGCTCCTAATTACGGCGGCCCAATCACCAAATGCTAACAGCTCCACTCGCTGGAATGGGAGGGTGCCTGTAAATATGTTGTCGACCAACACATCAACATTTGTTCTTCGATCCAGCCATGCATCCGAATAGCTCATACGAGGTTTGTCGTACGACCGACAGACACGACGGGCATCGTGCTACTCATCTGTTAGGAGTTTTGTAGCACCCGTGGAACGTTGATTCCCCATGTACAATCAGCCTTTGAAACAATAATATTGTGCCGCGTTGTATCCTTGGTCAACTGTCTTTCTCCATTTGCCTAGTTTTCACATAGGAACACTTCTCCAAGGCATCCGTATAAGTATTCACAACCTTTCAACTTATTATCAGGTTGGTGGCCACCTAGTGAATACAAGAGTCAGAGAATTGCAGGTGTACATGACCATCGCCATCGCCCATAACCTTAGTCAAACTCAACCGGTTTCCAAAGACGTGTTAACTGGGCCTTTTTGTTCAGCACTGCACTCGTACGCCAGGAAGCAAACATTGAGCTTGACCTTGGGTATGGGTCCTGATTCCGTGAGGATACTTTGGATGTGTTGGGTTATGATTAAAACTCGATATTAAGCATAAGAGTCTAGTACGTTTAAAAGGCAGGGAAAGAAGAATCGTTGACCATTCTCACTCGTCTTAACGAGGCAAGGATAAAAGGTCGAAGACAGCTTATGAAGAAGTCGACTTCCCAAAGTACGACTGGTTGCCACCAGAGAAAACCCTCCTTCAAAGGTAACTACAGGTGGCGACCTGCTTAGAGAAAGCTTCCTCAGTAGGAAACACTTAGCTGGAGACCTACTTGTCACCAGCTGACTGCTCACCGTCTCACTGAGCCAATCACAGAAGAGGAACCACCGCCCCTCAGCTACCAATCAGGGCATAGCAGACGCCTTATAGAAAGTCGGTAATCTGTCCCTATAAATAAGGACAGTTTTTTACTCATTTACGGATTCAGTCAGTTCTAAATACGTTCTTATATTATTACTCTCAAATGTATTACTGACTTAAGCTTCGGAGTGGAACCAGGGGCCATCCCCACCCCTTTTTCAGGTTCTCGCCCCACATAACCTCTTAGAGGAAAACTTAGCGTTCGAGAGAGCTAAGTCCGAGGCGATACTTGGAAGTACATTCCCCGAAGTTCAAGGCCACGTCATTTTGATCCCAACATTTGGCGCCGTCTGTGGGAAACGGAGATCAAAAGGTCATGGCACCACCAAGAAATCAAACAAGACAAAGTCAAGCACGGATAGTCGAAGGTATATTCCAAGGACCAAACGAGACCTTGGAAGATTACTTTAGGCGATTCCAAGGAGGATATACGGGGGGCGAGCTCTCAGAGAGCGAAACCATCCGGGCATTCTTCAGGGGGTTAGGATCCCATTCTCGATCCTTAACCCTCACTCAAGCCATAACCCCGGTAAGGAGCCTGGAAGGATTAATACAACTTGCTAACCATCATGTGGACATAGAGCGAGCACAAAGGGAGTGGAGATGTTAAGGCGGCTTTTCCAAGGCGGCGAGCGAGTGGAGATGTTTCTTCAATTGCAGGAAGGCTTCTTCGCACTCGGGTGTCCATTCAAATTTCTTATTGGCTCTTAGAATTTTGAAGAAGGGAAGAGACTTGTCGCTGACCCGCGGGGCCCCGACCCGGTTTTGACCCGAGGACCCGCCGACCCGTGGGTCACGGGTCGGGTTCGGGGCGGGCCGGACCCGGGGCGGGTCGGGTCTAGGGGCGCGGGGCCCCGTTGACCCGCCCCGAAATGCCTATATATATTTTTAAATTTTTTTTTTTATGTTAATATGATGTAACATTTACTAAAAATTATGGTTAATATAGTACCTATATAAATAGCATGGACCAAATTATAAATAGACGTATATATAGATTATTTGGATTTGGTGTTCGAATTTGAATTTGTATTTGGTGATGAATTTGATGTGTTTGTTGTTTGTATTTGATTGGTGTTAGATTTATGGTTTGAATTTATATATAATGTAATATTTTGGCAAAAAAAATTGTATTTAATATTGAGAAGTTAAAAAAAAAAATTTGTTCACGGCGGGGCGGGTCAGGGCCCCGCGGGTCGACCCGCGGGATTTTTTTCCTGCCCTGACCCGCCCCGGGAGGTACACTTACACGGGTACGGGTCAGACAGGTCGACCCGCAGAGCAGGCCCGGGGCTTCGAAAACCCGCCCCGACCCGCCCCGTTGCCATCCCTACTTGTCACCTAATCTTACCAAGAATCTCCCCAACGAGGCCAGTCTTCCATTGAGACTTTGTACTTCTCTATGGCAGGTAGGCGATGAAATTTCTTTTATGGCAGTCACTTTCTCAGGGTTAGCTTCGATCCCCCTTTGACTAAGCATAAAACCCAAAAACTTTCCCGACTGAACCATAAAAGCACATTTAGTGGGATTCAGTCTTACTTGGTGAAGTCTCATGCAAGCAAAAGCCTCTTCCAAATCTTGGACGTGGTCCTGCCCTCTCTTAGTCTTAACCAACATATCGTCGACGTATGCCTCCATATTCCTTCCTATCATGTGTTTGAAAAGCTTACCATACGTTGATAAGTAGCTCCCGCGTTTATCAAGCCAAAATGCATAACCTTATAGTGATAAATATCACTGTCGGCGTAGAAAGCGGTATGAGCCTCGTCCTTGGGATGCATTTGTATTTGGTTGTACCCCGAGTACGCGTCCATGAAACTCAGGAGCTCATGTCCTGAAGTAGCGTCGACCAACTGATCAATTCTTGGAAGAGGATAGGAGTCTTTTGGACATGCCTTATTGAAATCTCGAAAATCCACACACATCGTCCACCTCTTGTTAGATTTTCTCACCAAAAATGGATTGGCGACCCAGGTCTGGAATCGTATTTCCTTAACAAAACCAGCATCAACCAACTTTCCCACCTTCTGGCGAATTGCCATCTTTTTTCTGCTCTCGTAGATCTTCTTTTCTGAGCTATGGGTTTTATGGAGGGATTTATTCTTAACTCGTGGGAGATGATTTATGGGCTTATTCCTGGCATGTCGCTAGGTTCCCAAGAAAATAGTTCCTTATATTCCCTTAAAAGGGCGATTACCCTCTTAGCTAATTCTGGGGGTAGAGCGGCTCCAATCTTAACCTTTATTTCCTCTCCTTCCAAGGCGATTTCTATCAATTCTTCCATAGGGGCGGATCGTCCTCCTTTCTCTCGAGGATCCTCATCGGTAATAATATAGATGGTTTCCTTTTGGTTACACCTCCGGAGGAAATTAGCGTAACATTGCCGAGATGCCTCTTGGTCGCCCCATACTTCTCCCATTCCGTGATGAGTAGGAAACCGCATGACTTGATGAACAGTGGAAGGAACGATGTAATTGGGGTTGAGGGTGGTTCTTCCCAATATTGCATTGTAAGCATTGATGTGGTCGACCACCACAAAACGGGTTGTTAATTGTAGGGTCTTCCAGCCTTGACCCAGAACCACTGGAAGCTGAATTGCCCCCAGGGGATAGGTTGTTCTTCCAGTGAATCCTACCAACGGGGAGGTCATTTCTTGCAGATCTTTCCTTTTGTACCCCATTGCAGTGATGACCTTAAAAGCGATTACATCAGTAGAACCTCCTACATCTACGAGTACCCTCTTTATTTCAAAGTTATTGATTCGAGTTGTGATTACCAAGGCGTCTTCATGAGGTTGAGAATCTTCAGAAAAATCTTCTGTTGAGAAGGCGATTGCCATGGGTTCCAACGCCCTTGGTCTTTTGCGAGTACCGATCGAGGCGATGTCTTGAGCCGCATAAGCGCCTCGAGCCGAGCTCGACTCTCCTCGGGCTTCGAATCCTCCCGACAAGACATTGATGCCATCGTCCGGGGGTGTCCTCCATCTCTTTTTTTCATGAGAACGATGGCGATGGTGACGTTGAATCTCTTCTTGCATAAAATCCAACTCTCTCCTTTCGAGGAGACAGTCTTCAATATCATGCCCCTCCTGTTGATGATATTCACAACAAGGAGTAGGATGACAACTTCCTTCATTTAGGTGAAGTCTTTCTAATCTTTGTTGAGTTTGTCAGAATCTTGACGAGGGTTCTAGCATGGATGAGCTCTCGCCTTGACCTCGTGGTGGCTCTTGCTGATGGTGGCGATTCATCCGGGCTCGCTCCACCTCTACGTGGAGAGTCGCTCGTTGCATCATTTCTTCTAAACTTCCCACTGGTTCCGTGTATTGAGTGATGGCTAAGGATCGGGATTGAGGTCCCAATCCTCTGAAGAATACCCGGATGGCTTCTCTCTCCGAGAGTTCACCTTCGATATATCCTCCTTGAAATCGCCTAAAGTAATTTTCCAAGGTTTCATTTGGTCCTTGGAATATACCTTGAGCTATCAGTGCTTGATTTTGCTTTGCTCGATTCCTTGGTAATGCCATGACTTTTTTTTATCTAAGTTCCCACAGACGGCGCCAAATTTTGGGATCAAAATGACGTGGCCTTAAACTTAAAGTAATGGACTTCGAGGTATCGCCGTAGGCTAGCTCTCTTAGGTATCTTTTTTGACCTCTTGGGTACTTAGTTTCCTTTTGAGGCTTGTGTGAGGCGAGGACCTGAAAAGGGGTGGGGATGACCTCTGATTCCACTCCGAAGCTTAAGTCAGTAATGGATTTAGAGAGAATAATATAGAGTATTCAGCCAAACTCGTAAGTATTGAGAAGGTTCCCATATTTATAGGAAAAGATTACCGACTTCAAGTGGCAGCTACTGTGCCCTGATTGGCTGTTTAATGGCGGTGGCTGCCTTTCTCTGATTGGCTTGGAAGAGACGGTGAGAAGTCAGTAGGTGACAAGCACGTCGTCAGCTGGTGTCTCTTCCTTAGGAGGAAGATTTCGTGGTATGGAGAACGACGAGCAGGTCACCAGATGTTGCCTCTTCCTTCAGAGGGAAGTCTTCTAGAGGCGGCGAGCAGGTCTCCACCTGTCCTTTCCTTAAGAGGGAAGGTTTCTCCTAAATCCCTGATGATTAACTCGACTTGACTCGCACCTTGAGAAGGGAAACTTTGGACTTCGACTCGACTTACTCTTTTAAGAGGGGAGCCCTGGACAACCTTTCCGCCTTGTCCCTTATGGTTGTTGTATGGGAAGTCGACTTCTGTTTGTAGGATAGTCGACCATTCATCTTCATCTCCTTACTCCGGACTCGAATGGTCGATCATACGTTCTTTTGAGATCTCGACTTTTGTTATGTCGACTTGTACTAGGTTGCCTCGAATCATATCCAACAGGTGGCTTGGTCGAACATGAGACGTTACGTTACTTGAGGCTGAATTTCCATTGCTTTATAAACATCAACGTAAACGAAGTCTTGATTAAACTAGACCAGGATGATGATGATGATCAGGTCTCACTTACTTCGAGTAGGAGATTTTAGGCAGCAACACAAGTGAACGATATGGTAAATGAAGACATTTTCATAATAAATCCAGTGGGAGGAGTCAATCCAACAACTCAGATCACTGTTGCTGCAGGTGCGAATCAAGTCGAACCTGATAATCATGTTCCTGAACCGTTGGACGAAAACCCTATGATACCTCAGATCACTGGCAACAGTCGAATAGTACAACCAACTTGGTTCCTGGTCCTAATAACCGCGGGATTAATCTCGGAGGTGAAATTCCGAAACCAAGAGGTCGTCCTAGAAAAGTTGTTGGTGAAGGTTCAAGTAACGCTCTTATTCCCAGTGGAGTAATTCCCCGATAACGAGCATTATTCCGAGTGGGAGCGTTGTTCAATTTCAAGATGGGATTAACGAGCCTAGACGCAGTCAAAGGCATCGAACTTCTCCCAAGAAGTATCCCATCGAAAAAGGCGAGTTATTCACTCTAACTTCGGTTGATGAAACAGTAACAGTTAAACAAGCTATGGATGGACCTCAAGGGAAAGAGTGGAGGAAAGCAATGGAGGATGAGATCGCCTCTATGAAAGCTAATTCGGTTTGGTCATTGGTTGATTTTCCTGCTAACCGGAAAGCCATAGATGCCAAGTGGGTTCTGAAACTGAAACTCAGTGCTGATGGAGCCGTAGAGCGATACAAAGCTCGACTCGTTGCGAAAGGATATACCCAACTTCACGGAGTGGACTTTGATGAGAGATACTCACCGACTGTGCTTTACACCACAGTCTGAGCCATTTTGGCTTTGGTTGCTAGCCTCGATCTAGAGCTGCACCAAATGGATGTTAAGACTGCATTCCTCCACGGAAACCTCCCGTAAATGGTACTGCAGGTTCCACGAGGAAATCGTCGGAAACGGATTTGTGAATCTTCACGAGGATCCATGCGTGCACACTAAGACCCTGAGTCGAAGTACGTCAACTTAACATTATATGTATATGACATATTAATTTCCACTAACGATGTGAGTTACATGAATGAATCAAAGTCCTTGTTAGCATCTGTATTCGAGATGAATGACATGTGAGAAGCCACGTACATCCTAGGCATTAAGATTGCTAGGAATCGGGCTGCTCACAAGCAATGCCTCTCTCAAGAATCCTATATCAACAAATTCTTGAAAATGTTCAGATTACAAGATGCCAAACCCGTGAATACGCCGTTTGTTTTTGGGTGCGCGTTGACGAAACGTGAGGGCCCAAAAAACCAGGCTGAGCGTGAACAGATGAAAATTGCAGAATACCTTAGTATGGTTGGCAGCTTAATGTATGCCATGCAATGTACTCGTCCAGACATCTGTTACGCCGTGGGCCTAGTAGCACGATTCCAATCAGACCCTGGCTATAAACATTTAAAGGCCGTGAAACGAATTATTCGATACCTGAAAGGTACTGCCGACTATGGACTGTGCTATGAGGGTGGAAAACTAGAATTGACTGGGTTCAGTGATGCCGACCGCGGTGGCAGCCAAACTCCTTGCTAATGCCGCCGTTTCATGGATATGCAAGAAGCAATCATGTGTCGCGCTGTCTACGATGGAATCCGAATTCGTGGACCTCCCTAAGAATGCACATGAAGTTGTCTGGCTTAATAGACTCTTAACTGCATTGCTTGGCTTCCAGGACGGGAGTAAGCCTGTGAAGGTATACTTACAGTCAAGCAGCATTGAAGTAGTTAAGAACCCTAAGTACCATAGCAGAACTAAACACATTGATGTAAAATATAATTATGCTAAGAATATGGTTGGGGACAAATAAACCACAGTAGAATACTTGTCCGCTGAGAGTATGATGGCCGATCCATTAACTAAACCTTTACGCAAGGATGTTTTCGAAAAGCATGTTAAAACGCTAGGACTGGGTATGGTTTAAGTGGCTTGTATTGTGATGATAACATTTTGAGATTTGAAGTAATATATGAATAAAATGAATTTCAATTTTGAGTTTATGATTCTTACGACGTCATAATGTTTAAATTACATCAGATTTTTACGGTCTATAAACTAGTTGTAGGAGGGTCAACCTCCAAAATGAAATAATGTCGAATGTGGGCCAAGCCTCGTCACACAGGCTCGGCCGTCTTGACAGAGAGGGGGACCTCTACCATATCAAGATCGGCTAAGAACCACGGTGTCAAACCGGTCATTTGGTTTCGGGGTAACACGACATGATCTAAGTTCTGCACATCGCCGCAACGAACTTTATGCGTTAAATAATCACATTCTGGACAAGATGACGAATCTGCGATAGCATATGATATTTCCCACTCCTGTTTAAATTCAAGTTATACTATCGACGCACACTTCATACTGCGCGTACCATGTTCGACCACGGGGTTAGGCTCGGTTGTGCTAGGTAGAGACCACGAGATTCCAATGGGCATAAACTTCTTCACCTTGAGCGTGTGACTGATCCCGGATGCTATATGAAGAAGCATCCAAAGTATCCTAACGGACTCAGAACTCATACCTAAGGTCAGGCTCAATGTTCGCTTCCCGGCGTACGAGTGTAGTGTTGAACAAAAAGGCCAAGTGACCACGTCTTTGGAAACCGGTTGGGTTTGACTAAGGGTATGAGCGATTGGGATGGTCAAGTACACCTGTAATTCTCCGACTCTTGTATTCACTAGGTGGCCACCAGGCAAATATTAGTTGAAGGTTGTGAATACTTATACGGATGCCTTGAAGGAGTATTCCTAAGTGGGAACTAGACAATTGGAGAATGACAGTTGACCTAGGATACAACGCGACGCTTTGTTATTTTTCCACAGGTTGATTAGACATGGGGAATCAACGTTCCGCGGGCACTACATTACTCCTAACAGTTGAGTAGCACGTTGCCCGTCGTGTCCACCGGTTGCACGACAAACCACGTATGAAATATTCGGAGCAGGGATTGGATCGAATAACAAATGTTGTTGTGTTGGTCGACAACATATAAATAGGCACCCTCCCATTGCGGCGAGTGGGAGTTGTTAGCGTTTGGATAATGGGCCGTAATTGGGAGCCCATTAATTAGAGTTTTAAGAAATTGAGTAATGTCACATTAGAGATTTTGGGCTAAGCCTAAAATCCCAATTGACATGAGAGACCCAAAATTGGCCATCCCTTCTCTAGCTTGGCCGGCTGAAATATACTTGAGGGCAAAGTGGACTTTTGTCCACTTTGCTCCTCTTATAAATAGAGAGTGTTAGGATTAATTTAGAGTGAATTCTTTTTTTCCTTTGTGGTGAGACAAAAAGAAAACCCTCCTCCCTATTACTATAAGGTTTCGGCCGAACCACATAGTCCACAAGGTGGTGTCAAATTGTGTCAAGCAATTTACTCCATTGATCCATCCATGTGAAGAATCGACTGAGACTTTGTTGTGGAGCATAATACGCGAAGGGCTTATCTAACAAGAACCTCTACGGGAACCGTCCAGCGGATCGAGAACTCCCATCAAGCGATCCAACATACAAGAAAAACAAAGTAGGTATGTGCACTATCTTCCGCTGCGTATTAGTTACCAAGCACTTATCTTGTTTTTGTTTTCGTTGTATTTAGCCCCGTAATCCAACACAGCTGGTCCAACGGACACCAACTAGGACCGGCCTAGCCCTGGGCTAGGTCCACCGAGTTGGCTATTTCGATTTGAAAATTTTTGGACTAAATTAAAAAAAAAAAAAAAAAAAAAAAAAAAAAAATAGGGATGTATTAGAGGGGTCCGACCTAGCTCAGGGCTAGATCAGACCCTGGTAGGGGTCACCTGACCCAAGGAACCCTGATCAGTGTCGGACCTAGCCTTGGGCTAGGTCTATCGAGTTATGTGGTACGATTTGAAAATTTTAGGACTAAGTTAAATAAAAAAAAAAGTTATGAATGTGTTAGAGAGATTAAATTGAACAAATCAAAAGTTTTGGGGGGTCACGTGTCGTGCACATGCTGTTTAACAGATATATTTAACGGAAAGTTAACGAATGCACCAAGAGTCTACAAAATGTAAATGTATTACACCAAAAGACTAAATAAACATATGACACCAAAAAAACCGGAGACCTCTTTCTCCTCTCTTCCTTTGGTCAAATATAAAGCCCCTTTAACTTTAAAAATTATTTTGTAGGTTAATGAAAAAATTGAATTTTGAAAGAATTAAAGTAACATTAAAATTTTTAAATAATTAAACTATAAGATTGAAAAAATATTTAGGTTGCCCAAAACAAAGCTGAT
This sequence comes from Clarkia xantiana subsp. parviflora, assembly GCA_036873135.1. Lineage (NCBI taxonomy): Eukaryota > Viridiplantae > Streptophyta > Magnoliopsida > Myrtales > Onagraceae > Clarkia > Clarkia xantiana. The sequence goes on from JAPTYO010000001.1 coordinate 21,039,237, forward strand.
CCCTTTCCGAAGCCCCTCTAGCCTCACCTATCTTCGTCACAAGTAAAGCAGTGCCACAGACCTACTTAAAGGAACCGCGGTCTGGTATCTCGCATACTACCAAACCTACTACTGTAAATGGACTCAAGTCCACTGGGCCTTATGTTGATATTTTCCATGTCAAGCCAATATTATCACTACTACACTGATTGCTTTAGACTCAAGCGCAGTAGATATTTAGGCCTCGGTCATTTTGAAGGTCCAAATTTTTAATCCATCCTACCATGAAGTTTCGGTGCTCGGAGCAGTGAACTTGAGTGAATGGTTTATACTAATGGGCACAAAGAAGTGAAACATGTTTGGTATTCCGTCTCTATTATCCAACCTTTGTTTAATGATTTGAGTAACCAGTTCCGTTGTTTCAATGATTGTTTGGTTAAGCAGGCTAGAACACCATAACCAGTACTTTATTGATGGTTGTGTTCATCGATTCAAACTCAAAGTTGTACTTTGAATAACAACCAGATACAATTTATAAGCTACTTGCACTTTTTATCTTGAACCATTTATTGTCCCAATGTGTCCTGCCCCCACCTTGCCATCTCCATCACCGAGTTGGATTAGCTTCGTCGTCGGTCCCCTGATCCATTTTCCAATCACGTTAGTACACCCCTTGTTCCTTTCTCAGTCTAAATGTGGATGTCTCCGTTCTTTGACCTTTTAAACCTCTTCTCTTTGAGAAAATACAGTTTACTTCGACACCTCCGACTTGTGTTAGTCCCTTTGAAATATTCCTCCGACCGAGATGCACTGGTGCATTGAACCATGTTTACCAACGAAAAACCCTTACCTACCTTGTCTTTCTACTGTGGTCCTACGCGATTGACCATTTGTACAAGTTCATCCTGGTGTTGTTAGCTTTTCATACATTTCATGTCTTCAATATCCTTGCAGTTGCAGTTGTGGCTCTATGTGGCCTAGCTATCCTATTGACACTCGTTTGTAGAACTAGTCAACATTCTTTTAACTAACTTTTGGATGAGACGTTAGCGTGCAGAAGAGGACTACTCCTAACAGCACCGTATTCTGCAGAGATTGACTTATCACCGAGTTTGCCAGATTCACTTATGTTGTTTAGACCTTTGGTATCACCTTCTTATAATGTTTTGTCTCCTTTTTTGGTGTTTTCAATAACCTGCGTCATGTGGAAGACACGAATATCCTGTTTAGTCTTGGATGTTTTCCTTAGTGTTGTTTAAACTTTATAATTAGTTGTTTGTAGTTCGGTGTTGTACCCTTGTAGTTTGACTATTTATTAAATGTAATATTTTACAACCAAAAAAAAAAAACCATTCACGAAGCTTCTCCCGTTCTACACATTCTTCCCATAACAAAATCCAAGCTAACCTTTCTTCCCCAAATCACCAGCTGATATTTCGAAGCTTTTCCCCTTCTATGTATACACTTGCTTTTCTCCCTCCACCCTTCTATACATAAAAAAAAAAAAAAAAAAAACTCATAACTTCACGCTAATTTTCTCCTCAAAATAACCAGACCAAAATCATGGAACTTTTTCCCTCAAATTTTATCTTCCACATTTTCTTATCTCAGTAAAAAACCAAACTTTGATTTTTGTCCAAACCCTCACTCCGAACTGGAAAGTTGTTGATTTTATTTGACAAAATAAAAAAACAGTAGGTCAATTATTTGTTAAGTCGACAAACATCCGGCAATTCTTCCATAGTTTCTTCTTTTTAAGACAAAATCGTGTTGAAATTCAATTTGATGCTAAACCATATTTCTATTGTCAAATCGACAAAATTATGTGTCCATTTTAATAAAATAGTACTTACATCGATTAGAAAAGTATATGAAGGTACCATCAGAAAAAGAGGTGACAGGCATCGGCGTGGGCAATAGGAGGTGGATGAATCACTTTGAGAATTAACAAAAACTTGCAGTAACCAATGTACGTTTAATATTAACGAGTCTATTGATAAAAAAAAATATTTAAGTTTTAAGTTAAAGATGAGGGTAAATTTGTAAATCACACTTATGTCATTATTGTCCTTTAACGAATGTTGTCTACGAAAAGTAATTTTTGCTCTAGAATTGAAACATTTTGATTTTCTATCACACTCAGTGTACGAAGGTAAGCAAATTCAGATCACATGCGGCTGCCCCACTCTTCTTACCTCAGACCGTGACTCGCGGTTAAGATTTTGATAAGTGTTTTTAGTTTCAATATTTTCCTTTTAGGGTTCATTAATCCTAGTGGTTTTTGAAAATATATATATATATATATATTTAAATTCATTACACCAAGTACATGTGTCTAAAGTACAACAGTAAGGCACGATCTGTGACAAGTGATCTAGATCCAGGTAAACACCTAATTAAATGTATATTTTAGTAAGAAAAAATCCATACAACCATACAACATTATCGTGATTCCTCTAATTGCATTACATTAACAAAATCAATCCACATCAATCAACATATTTAACTATATATATTAGGGTTAAGAACCTATGAAAGGTCTGAACTATCACCCATGTTAACGGGAGAGGTCTGAAATTTAAAAAGTTAATAACAGAGGTCTGAAATTTCTGTTTTGTTGATAACAGCGGTCTCCGTTAGTTTTTTCCGTTAAAACTAACGGAAATTGGTCACATGCCAAGCATGTGACCGGAAATAAAACAAATTTCCAAAAATGCCCTTCTATCAAGTGTGCCCCTCACATGCTTGGAGTGAAAAGACCAAAATGCCCTTGAAGCCACCAATCGTACTCCGGCGACCACCAATCGTACTCCGGCGACCACCACCGTACTCCGGCGACCACCACCAAGGCTCCGATTGGGCCAAAATCGGAGCCACCGGCCCCGATTGGGCTCCGATCGGTGCCACCGGCCCCGATTGGACTCCGATCGGAGCTTTTTGGCCCCGATCGGAGCTTTTTTGTTGAGGTGGTGGCCGGAGTCGGGTCGCCGGAGCCGAGGTGGTGGTCGTCGGAGTCGAGGTGGTGGTCGTCGGAGTCGGGTGGTGGTGGCCGGAGTCGGGTGGCGGTGGCCGGAGTTGGGTGGTTTTAATTTGACTTTAGGGGTAAAATTGTCATTTCACATTTCCTTAAATAAGATATTAAATAAAACAAAATATTAAAGGGGCAAAAATGTCATTTCACACAATTCTGTTAAATTTAACCCTAAAAATGGACGGAAAACCTCAAATCAACAAAATTGAAATTTCAGACCTCTGTTATTAACTTTTTAAATTTCAGACCTCTCCCGTTAACATGGGTGATAGTTCAGACCTTTCATAGGTTCTTAACCCTATATATTAATAGACGGAATCTTAACAAAAAAGTGGAAAGTGAATTGGACAAGATAGCAGTGTATAGTCATCTGGAAACACTAAAAAAGGAAATGGTGCATTCCATAACATTTTAAATAATAGCGGTACATTGGTTCAATTAACTAATCGTTAATCACATATTTTTTGCAATGTTTTAATAGTGTTATCAAAGCGCTCGCCTCATCGCTTGAGGTGCTAAGGCGAGGAGAAGGCTTGTCGCCTGAGACCTGATTGAGGTGGAGGCCTTAGCCAGGCACACGCCTTGATGTGCTTTAGGCGCCTCTATATAAGGCGTGAGGTAATGTTGTCGATGGTAAGGGCATGGTGAGGTTACCACCAATAGTATAATCTCACTATATTTTGTATACTCATACCATAACCATTATAGTTATATTTCTTAATACAATAACAATAATCATGGTTTTTCACCACAATCAAATCATTTAACCATAACCAAACTATTACAGCACAATTATTTCATACAAAAAAATCAAATTAAATATACCTTCATTGTTTCATACTAGAAATCCAAATTAAACATAATTTTATTATTTCATACAAAAAAAATCCAAATTAAACATAACTTGTTCGAGCAGAAACTAGTGTTTGATTTGTTGACATAGGGCGAACGAGGCTAGGAGCAGGCGAGTAGCGCAACTAATATTGCAAATGAACTTAGACAGTTAGGTTTTTCAAGATTTGTATAGACTATCAAATGAATGGACGACTGGATATATATGATTAATAGTATTAACTGTCAAAATATATCAATAATTAATGATCAAGATTTGTAGGAATGATCGAATGTATATGTACGCATTCTATTATATAATGGTGATGATTATAACCATATCAATCTAATACCATAACCATACCTATAACTAATATGAGTACAAAACTCATCACTATAACTGCACCATGTCATAATGTTGCGGTTAACCGTTGCGGCAAATAGTGCAAAAAACCATGATTATTTAATTTTCACTGCACAATTGTCGGCCCTAGGCCGAGAGGCTACGCGCCTCAGCTACCTCAGACAATCCATTTGTTTTTAGGGTTTTTTTTAACAATATAAACTTATGAGTCAGGCCAAAAAAACATTTACTATGACCAAATCGTTAGCAATTAGGGTTAGAATCTAAGAATTGTAAATTAAAAAAACAACCGAGAGACAATTGATGTTTGCATCTTCCCTATGGCCGATAATGGTGCTGTTAAAATAAAATAACTATGGTTATTCGCTCCATTTATCGCTATGGTTAATCACACCATTATGGCGTTGTGCAGTTAAAATGATGATTTTTTATACCTATAATGGTTATAATTATGGTTATGATATTGAGCTCATATCTACGGTATAACTATCACCATTATATATATATATATATAATTTAATCTTATTATTGGTCACTCACCGTTCATTCAGTCATTCAGCTATAAATCTTGATCATTCATTATTGATAATATATTTTGATCATTCGTTATATTCATCATAAATATCTGATCGTCCATTCATTAAATACCAAACTCCAAAACTTAATCTCTCAGTTCATTTACAGTTTCAGCTGCCAAACCTCATATGCCCTATGTCAACAAGATGCATTATTTTCTACTCCAACAAGCATCGCTGCCTCATCGCCTCGCCAACCCGCTTTCCAGATGCCCTATGCCTTACCTTGCCTTGGCACCCCGCTGCCCTGCGTCACATCGCTCGGAGTGATAGACGATTGAAGAAGCGTGGTTTAATTAAGTGAAACAACGAAATTATGCTTAATTTAATTTTTTTTTGTATGAAACGATGATAATATATTAGTTTGGATGATTATGGTTAAATGGTTTGATTGTGGTGAAAAACCATGATTATGATTATAGTTATGATACTAAAAAGCCACAATGGTTATAGTATGAGTAAAAAAATATGGTATGGTTATGGTATTAGTGGTAACTCATTGCTAGTCCTAATTACCCCTCCTCTTCTCTTAGAAACGACGGAAGAATCTAGACACGGAGGAAGATAACTAGAAGCTGCAAGAATCCACACACTGAGGAAGATAACCAGAAGCGGCAACTGGAGAATTAGGATTCATAGAGAGTCTGGCTTCATCTTGGCCTCATTCAAAGAGGCGAGCGCCTTAGAACTTTGACAACACTGGCGTTAAACTTGTGTATAAAATAACACATGAAACTTCTACAAATCTCTAAAAACCCAAAAGGGTACTTTTGCATATTGTTCACGAGTCAAACATCTTTCCATTCCCATAATAGTGAGCAATGGTGTTAATTATACAGTATTAAGCAAAGGACCAGTTGATATTTCATTGTTAACCTGATGACAGAAACACAAGTACAATCAGATCCAGCAGACAAGGCAGTACCCATAGATCATTCATTCATTACAAGAAAATAAGTTTTAGAGTTTTTTACCTAACCAACCAAATGATGCTCATCAAAACATAGAAAATCAGGAAGAGAGCATAATTACGTACCGTTAGGAGGACAGCCACGTAGATACTACAAGAATAGGAAGTGTTATTACTAAGCCATAGTGGACCAAAGTATCACTATCTTCAAATTTTCCAATCTCGTCTAGAAGACTATTCCAGATATTGGCCATGAAACTTGGTTGCACCTGCGTCAAAACCGTCTGAATTATTTCACCAAAAATAAAGAAGGCTAAGGAATATATTAGTACCAACATTACGACATTACTTCTGCATTTGTGCCACTATTTTGGTGTGCAGCAGTATTTGATAATACTCTTCTCTTCTCATTACTATTTGACTGATCAGAATACGTTTTTATTCGAACTGCACCAGTGTTTTTTCTTTGGATTGCTCTGTAAGGAGAGTCAGTATGGATCGTTTCCATGACTGAACCAAAGAAATTCGTCACTGCAACCTGAGATGGAAAGGTCAGAAGCCCGTTAAATTATCAAATATTAGTTCTGAAAAGTAAGATCTAGAAGGTTCTGATCTGCAACCATGAATTGAACAGCAAACGGAGCTAGACAAACATACAAAGTTCCTATAAAGCTAAAATTACCCTTTATCAGGAATTCTTGTGGCTATCCTTATACATACTTATTCAACAATTAAGAAAGCCTAGAGTCCTTCACTTTTCAAGTTCACTTTCATAATATGGAACATGAAGATCGGAATATACGTTATGAGAACTTTGGTTGAGGCAAGTAAACTCAGATCCATGAATAAATACAGAAAATATTCCTATGCCAACAACCCATCTTTAAAAATAAGTTTGGCAAAACAAGACAGCCAATAGTGTATCTGATACCTTCTCCAGACGCCTTGGATATAGGTCTGTCCGGTAATATGCAGTAGACATCAGCATATTTGGGTTGTAGGAGCCAAAAAGACTGCAAAAGAACCATGATAGGCACTTGGAATATTAGAATGTAGAATGTGCTTGCTTCAAAATAATCCTAGAAAATCCTAAATTGTGCAAAATTGTCAACCAAACTTTGCTGAGAGCATTTCATTCAAGTTGACAGAAATATTATAATATTTGATTCTCCAATATGGGCAGAGATTTTTCTAAAGAGAATTCTTTTGTCATAGATATAACATCATTTTCTCTCCTATGAATTTGACAAGAGCACAAACTTAGTGAGAAATCTTAGTATGCAACAATTAAAGCTGAGAAAGCACCAGTGAAGGTACATAAGCCTTCAAACAGCAACATGCAGTTAAAGATGTACGACAAATCAAAACTATAAGGGAATCAACATGCCACTCAATTATAACTACATGAGTGACACAGGCAAAAAGAAGGTTAAATACCTGCTTAATGATGCATTGTCATACATGTTTAGCCTCTCAAAAAAAGCTAATGTGTAAAACGTAAAACGATCCACCACAGAAACACCAACCTGTATCGAAGGAGCATGTATTTGACAAGAATAACATCAACTATTAGTAAATTATATGAGATAAAACAATTGGAACAAGAACAGATATGTCCAGCAACAAAAATGAATGGACTGTGACTCTTACATCAGCGTCTAAGTGATGCGAGTATGAGTTTTCTCCTTTCATGCTGCTTCCAATTGTCAATACTCCTGGCGACTGGAGCTGAAATACCCAATGTCTAACTTTTAGTCACTATAAATAAATCTAAAATGTAGTCAAGATGTCAATCGGGAAACGTTCACAGAAGTAAAAGATCGCAGCAGATATTGTGCTCTGTTTTAAACTAAAATTGCTAGAAGAAAAAAAAGAATATAAAGATAAAGATATCCAAATCGAGCAAATAGTCAGACAAGTAAACAATTTCATTTTACAATATTTTAGAAAAAAAATTTTAACATTCACTGACAGAAATTTCTTAATACTTCATTTGAAAAGGTGCCCTGTTTTAATTACAATTTCTAGGTGAAAAATTGAATATAAAGATAAATATATCCAAATCAGAGCTAACCGTGACAGACAAGTAGAGCCAGTTGCATTTTACAATATTTTAGAACATTTTATTTTTACATTTGCTGACAGAATTATCTTGAAACTTTATTCGACAAGGAGATAGTTAATTATTATTTATCCTACTTATTCATCCTATATGCTAGAGAACTTTTCAAACCCCAGTAAATGAAACCAGGAGAGGGGAAAATATCCAAAGATCGGATGTCAACAACTCCAATGGACGTAAATCATCATATGTTATTAAAGCATTAAAAAATCATTTTATCATAAAGTGAAGATACATCAGTTTTGGCCTGTGAATGCTTAGTAATTTAGATGACTGTACCAACTACCATGTAGAAACTGTACACAAACCTGTGAAAAGAGAGTAGCAGCTTGGCAGGTATCCACCATTATCAGAAGCTCTTTAAATCTAAAGTCAGAAACATTTATATGAAACGTTAGTTCTTTTGGTTTTGGGACAGTAAAAAAAGTAAGATCCACCAGCAAGAAATAACAGAACAACACAACAAGCCTTCCACATAAGCTGAAAAAAAATAATATGAAAGTCTTTTTCTCGCCGAAGAATATGAAAGATGGAAAATGGAAGAGCTGACAACGTAACGATGAGGTGTGAAATATTGCAAGAAAAATTACTTTTAGGGTGGCGAATTTAACAGTAATTTCTTAAGGCATATTTGAAAGAACAAAGCAGGAAGTAGTATGCAGAAACATAAGAAATATTCATCATCTACAACTAGGAAGCACTAGAATCCCAGAGGTGAGAGCAATATTTGTTTTTTTAAAAGAAAGAACTAACCTGCCCTTCTCTTTCATTTGTTTCACAGCATCAGCTAAATCATGACTTTGGAGTTCTTCAGAATCTTGAAATTTTAGAAACTCATCTCCTCCGTGTCCCGTCATGTAAAGAAGAATGTGACTTCCTTCATCACTTAAAAGACGCTTTGATCTTGGGACAGCAGCTTCATGTCTCCCAGTCAGTACTCGTAAGAAATTCTCAACAGTAACTTCATAGCCTCGGTAATCTACCTGCGAGAAGGAATCCTAAGAATCATTATCATATTCCATAGGTTATATACAAATTACCAAACTAATAATCTGCAGCTAAAATCACTAATAATAGGTTGCTTGCTAGCTTCTAATAAAAAGAGTCAACAAAACCAATGGCAATTTTCTTGAACTGGCATCTAAGGTAGAATGAGGGGAAAATGACTAGTGCATCAAATTGGAAACTTTAGTTTATGCAATAACATCACATGAATCAGTCAGCAGACCCAGTAGAAAGTTTATTCAACCATAAAATACTCACCATCAATTCATTTTAGTCATACTAGAGTCAAACAAAAATCTGCATATAAACTACTTTTCTAGGATTAGGTCAGTTCAATTTGAACTATGCACAGATTCAGTCAATGTGTATAGCTTATATTACGACAAGAAACAGCTCAAGTAATGGATAGCACCTCCACATTGTCACCGTACAAATTAAGCCTATGGTTTTCATTGTTGAAGACTTGAGCTGGATAATTGTTTCTAGCATTACAAGCCATGTCATCTGCAAGCATTAGAATAATCCTCTCATCAGGGATCCCGAGCCGCTTCACTGTTCTGAAAAAAAAAAAGGCAAAGAAGAATCATAGATCAATAAAATTAGAGTTACCAGGCTTTCCTGTCAATGATTTTGACAAATGTTACCTGTATAATGACAGAGTATTGGCCATATGGCGATAATTGAACCTGAGTAAAAGGCATCTACCAAATTAGACCAAATTTCTTTAAATTCACAAAGCAAAGCTACTAAAGAAGCAGAATTTGAAGAATAGACGTTGCATTACAGCGAACTAATGACAAATAAAATGAGCTAAGCAAAGCTAGTGGACAGAATCCGAAGTTCCCATACCAGAAGCGAGAGGTACAGACGAGAACCGCCCAGTTGTTGGTGTGCATAGTGGTCTGAGAAGACGAAGAAGAAGGAAACGAAGAGCTGTAGCCGATGGCAGTGTCTCCACTGATACACCAAAGAGACACGAAAAACAACCAAATCGCCATGGGGCTGAACTTATTGAATGAGACCTTCAATCGCATCCTCTCTGAAATTACTTGAAACATCTCCCTGATTTCACCCAGCGGGATTAGAATCCGATGAACTTCCGCACGATTAGATCGTTGGTGTTGGATTGCCGGTGTTATCAGAACCGGATCGTACCGTCGGTCCAACTGGAAACCGGAGCCTCCGACGATCCAGTTCGTTAAAAAGAAAACCGGAATGTATTAGAATTTAGAACCTGCCAGGTTCTATAATACATTCCGGTCAATTTTAGTGACCCACCCAATTGGTTTTGAGAGACCGGTGAACACCGGTTCAACATATTAATTCAGGAAAAAAAAAAACTTTCCATCTCGTTACCCATGTTGATAGTAAATTTACTTTAAATTTGACAGAAAATGAATATACTTCTCGTACCATTTTTTATAGTAATTTAAAAGAATTACACTCTACCCTCTTCAACTGAAAACTCAACGTAGATCGAAATCTTAGCAAAAAATGTGATTTTTAATGGCAATTGAGGCGATACAAAACTAGACTAGGCTCCCTGTGGAACAAGCTCGCCGGGGGTTCCGAACTAGGCGGCTTTGCGTCGAGTTGAGTTCCTATACTCTTGTTTCCCGTCTTCTCAATGTTACCGCTGATCTCCTTCCAAGCCGTCGGTTACCTGCAAGAAGAATTGCGCCAGAGGGGGTGTCTCTGGTGAACCCTCTCCGATACTAAAGTCAGAGTCGGGTTCTAGAGAGATAAAGTAGAGAGAAGGCAGAGCAATGTTTCCAGGGATGTGTAAATTGAAGAATGCCTCCTCCTATTTATAGAGTTTGAGAATTGTACGGGTGGGGCCCGTGTAAAAAGGGTAGTTCCATAAATAGTTGGAGGGTGATTTCGTAAATAGGTAGAGTCCCGGGTGTCAGATACCCAAGGATTCGAGGATCGGACGCGGGACGCGTCGACCCGTGACACCGGACCAAGTCCGATGGTACCGGACCGGTCCGTTACCAATGGTACAGTCCAGTGTCACCCAACTTGCGTGCGAAAATATAAGGGCCTTAGCCCCTTACCATATTCGGGGTCCACGGTGCGACCATGTCGAGCCTTGATGAGGTCCAATCGGGTGTATATCCATCATTTGCCCCTGAGTCAAGCATAGGTTTATCCTCTACTTGACTCTATTTTTTTAGAAGGATTTACACCCGATTGTATCTCGGCTTTCATTTTACCTCTTTTCATGAGTTTTTCATTGAAATTGTCGGTGTTCGACGGCTATTTCTTCTGTGCTAGGAAGTTTTTTGTTGTCCTTGTCGGTGTCGATGTCCGACCTATATCATCATTGTACTCATAGACAAAGAATTCATGTATAGGGGTTAACATGTAATGTTGCGTATGTAATCATGGGTATGATTGTACGTTTTGATAATGTAAATGAATGATATTGCATCAATATGAGTACGTGTATATGTATGGGTATGACGAAATTGCTTTATACCGTGCAAATGAGTGTGCTCATGCATTGGTATTGAAGAAATGTCTACTTGTTTGTCAACGGTGTTGTTGACGTGTATGTATGCTGTAATGCATGATGATGAAAAAATTTCTAAGCGTTTTGAAAACACTAGCTATAATGTACATGGATGTACATATGTCGTTCATGAAAAATTTAGTAAGTGTTTCGATAACACTAGTAGTGATGCATATAGATATGATCATGGTGATGTGTGAAAAAATGCTAACTGTCATGAAACAATATCAACGTCATGATATGGTTAGCATGTATATGCAATACCTATAAGCCTTAGTAAAAAATAACTATAGGTAATTGCAAACTTGTAAATAATGGTCATCCTTTCTAGTGACCATTGGATCATGCAATTTTAAAATAGATGATTGGGATTGTGTCTCCCTTTTAATCCTAGGGTAATACCTTTATATAAAGGTCTTTACCTTTAACCACCACAATAGCCACCATTGTCCCAAATCTGAAAAAATTGCTCTTTTACCTTGCTTGGCCCAAAAAAATTACCTTTGTTCGATTTTGGAGCCGGGTTTGGAGTCAATTCGACCTGGTTTGGTTGGGTGGTTCAAAATTTGAACCGAACCTGTCTCAGCGGTTCGGTCCGGAGGTTGCTCGGCGTTCCCGGCTCGAAACCAGGCACGGAGACCGGCGGAGCTTCCCCGACCAAATTCTCCGTGCACGGCGACCGGGGTTGGTTGGTCATAGCTCGTCGGGATCGGATGAGAGCTGCGGTGTCTCCGGCTGCCTTGATTTCGTGGGCGGAGGCATTTTCCGGCGTGGGCGCGGCGGTCTCTGGCGACGGGGCCCTTGGCGGTTAATCCGACCACAACGATGCCTTAATCGAGGTCGCTGGTGCCTTGGATCGTGTTGCCCAGGCTAGGCGGTGCCGGTGGTGTATGTGGCGGACGACGGAGGGCGACTTCAGCGACGACATTTCTGCGGCGGAGGGGTTTTTGCCGGTCTGGACCGGTTTTGGTGAACCGGTTCACTGAATGGACCGGTCTGACTCTGCTGCTTCAAACCGAGTCGGTTCCTTGCTTGGTTCCGACTTTTAAGGTCCATTCTTTTCCTTTTTGTGTCTTATTTTCAGTCATATATAGGGCTGGGCATAAAAACCGGTTCGGGCGAACCGAACCGGAACGAAACCGAAACCGAACCAATACGAACCGGTTCTGACTGAACCGGTTCTTAAATGGTTCGGTTTTGATAAGGAATATATGGAACGGTTTTTGACTGGTTCAAAACAGGTTCCGAACCGGTTCTGAACCGGTTTTTCAGAACCACTTTTGTTACCTAAAGCCTAAATTGTTAGATAGTAATACACTCTTGCATCCTTTTTTTTTTTTGTAGAATAAAGGGCTATAAACAAGCTGAGTATCCGACAAGCTCGACTCGACTCAGTTTACTCGAGCTTGAACTCGACCGAGCCTTCATTTTTCAAACTCGAGCTCGACTCGGTGTTATACTTGACATGTTTGAGTTCGGCTCGACTCGGCTCGATAAGGTTAAAAAATTCAATTAAATTATAAATGGTGCACCTTAGCTCGAGGTCGAACTCGACTCGATTAGGCTTTTGCCTCGAGCTCGAACTCTTCATCGACTCAGTATATACATATATAATATTATTACGTAAAGCTCGAAAAAAAAAAATCAAACTTGAACTCGACTCGAATAGGCAAAAAAAAAAACTTGATGATGGATATATGTCCAATTCGGGTTCATATTTATATTTCGGGCCTCGTAAACACGTCAAAAATCACATTACGGTTTAGAAAACGCCTCCTAAGGGTCAAAACAGTCCGGAAGCGCGGTACAAGCGTCCGGACCGGACCTCCGGATTGCTTGCAACCCGGAGGTCCGGATTGCTCTATCGGTATTACGCGTACCCCCGATTACCGTTACGCATAGAGAAGTCGAGTTCGCGCATTGCCAATATTGATGACGGTTACCGCTTTTCTTTGAACCGTCATCAAACCGCTTCAAAACTGGGTCCGGTCCCAAGGTAGCCTATAAATAGGAGACCTTGGCCACCCATTTTGGGACATTCTCTCATTTCACAACTTTGGCATTTTGAGGTCTGACTTCTCTCTAGAAATATTTTCTCTCTCTAGAATTATTTTTCTCCCTTTAGCCCAATCGTGACTTAAGCATCGGAGAGGCTCCACTAGCACCACCCCCCCCCTCCCCTCTCCGTGCTAGTATTGGCCCCTTGTGCAGGAACGGGCCCCGCAGCTAAGGTGTAGAAGAGAAATAGGAGTAAGACGAGCCCAGGCGCTAACCGAGACACAGCGTTTTGCCGAGACACAGACTTTTGTCGAGACACAACATTTTCCTGAGACACAGCATTAGACCGAACACTCGTCACCGGCATCCGGCAAATACCTCTTCCAGGCGAGGAGTGTCCGCCACAACCCGAACAACCCGATCAGACAAACGCGTCCATCCGACCCATTTCAACCAGGACGCAACACTTGATTAGGCTCGCGAGCCTCTCAAGTCGAGTACAAGTGAACTCAAAATCGACTCGATATCAGAAAAAGATCGACTCGACTCGAGAGAGTCGAATTTGAATATGACCAAGCCGATCTCGAGAAGCTCACGAGTAGCTTGATTTGTTCACACCCATATGGTAGATCCTTCACTATTTGAGTTTGGTTCATATTGGATATATAGGTGGTCGTAGCAGGTTTGTTACTTATATATAGCTATTATATATTATGTTAGCCCAGATCAGTTCTACAATCAATTGAGTTCAGTTTTGAACTCGAAACTTAACTCATAAATAGTTCTATATTTTAACTGAGATGATATATTAACTCTCTTAATATACACATTTTCAAATATTGTTTACCATATTTTAATTTTTAATTAAGGTAACAATATATCTAAAATTGGGAGCATTAGGATAGATTCACATTAATATATAGAAATATATATCACTATAAATATATCTAAATATTTAATAGGGTTAAAGATAATATTGATAGATTTAATTGCCTAAAAGATTGAGAAAATATATTGAAAATATATTTGTTACCATATTTAAGATATTGACAATATATAAATATATATATATATATATTATATATTGTGCCAATTTATATATATATATATATATATATATATATATATATATATATATATATATATATATTGTTGATTGATTTAATCTTATAGATAGAATCTTGGCAATAAATATATATATTTTTTTTTCATATGGTCCAAAATATATATATATATATATATATATATATATATATATATATATATATATATATATATATATATATATATATATATATATATATATATTTAATATTGGAAATTATTTTATATAATTAATAGTACTTGGTGGCTAAGTTAAATATTTTTTGGACTTTAAAACCATACTTGGGCCACCAGTAAACATTTTGGCCTAACCTTTGAAATTTTAATTATTGGGCCGGTCCAATATGTCAAACCGGGACGGATTTAAATCGAACCGGGTTTTGTCAATCGGTTCGACCTAATCGGGTCGGGTCGAACCGGGTAATTAAGTGGATCTAACCGAACCGGTTTTGTGTGTTGAACCGAATCAAACCCTATTTTATTAGACCGGTTCGGACCGAACCAGATTTTAAAAGTAAAACCGGACCGAACCGAACAGATTTTAAACCGGACCGAACCTGATTTATCAGACCTGACCGAACCGGTCCAAACAGGACTGAAATTGACTGAACCGAAATGATTTTAAAAACCAAATTCAAGTCAATTAAATAAAATAGGGTGGTCAAGTTTTAAAATCCAAATGTTGTTGAACCTCTAAATGGACTACACAGTGCTCATAGGGTTGCTAACCTTTAAGCCCTGTTTCGATTATGGGGATGGACCTCAGAGATACATGTATTGGGACTGGATTAATTAGAGGGCTTAATTACAATTGATTATTATTCAATATATATTAATGCATTATTAGAAATGTTGTCTTGACTTAGACAAGCTAGCTGGATATTGCATGTTGTGGGCAGAGCCCTGGTTAAATATATGGAATGCGCACTAGGATAGACATGCTGTGATGGTTGGAAATGCCTAGGATTCATGTCTAGAATGTTGCGTAATTGAATATAAGCATGAATTGCAAATCAGCCCCTAATGTTTAAAATTATTTTAAAACCGAAAACCAGTCGCCAAATATGTATGATTATTGTGGAATTTTCATGTTTGACACGTATGCTAGAGTGTTGAGGATGTAGTTGCATTTGATAATTTACTTGGAAGTAGAATTAAATATGCAAGCATGAGTTCCTCGGAACATTAGACGCATGACGGGTAAGCATGGTTGTGATTTGTTTGATGAATGTTACTTGCGTATGATAATTTACATGGCTAGTAGATTTATGCATGAGTGAATTCATCGGAATATTTTCCAAAATAAAAAGGGCATTGGGAAAGCCAAGATCGGGTATGGTTATTTTAAAATTTCCGTTCTGGTAATTTGCGATTAAAACCGTTTTAAAAGACTGATCTATTGGATTGAAAACGGCGGTAATGTGAACTCTTTCACAGCCATCTTCCATTGGTTAGGAGTGAGCATGGACCGGTCCTGGACCAGGACCGTTTAAGTCCATTTGAAATGGACCTCGTCCATTTCGGTCCTAGACCGGTCCAGGACCGTTAGGACCATTTGAAAAGGTCCCGGTCTTAACGGTCCTGGTATCGGTCCAGGTCCGTTAGGACCGTTAAGTCCAGTCCATGACCATTTAAAAAAAAAGTTTTTTTTTTTAAAATCTGAATTTATTTTAAAATTAATATATTAAATCTGATTTTTTTAAATATATTATAAGAAGAAGACTGCTCCTATTTATTTTCTAGAGAAGTTACTAGTTTGATGTAAACTTTTATTTTCTACTGTTCTTGTAATTTTGGGACTTTCGTGGTATTTTTATTTTCATCTTATAATTATGATTAAGCTACTAAGGTAAATATTAAAAAAAAATCATGGACTTTGAACATTACTTCCGTATAATAGTACAAAATATTAATAAAATTTAAGATTTTTTTATGATTATATATATATATATATGCAGCATATGAACTGAAGGTGTTTGATAGAATGAGAGAAAGTAAAATCATTCATTCAAATTCAGTACGAGAAGATGAAAGTAGCGTAGATGGTATTGTAAGTCTAGAGTTAGTTACTACTTACAAACATTAACTAACTTATATGTATACTAAGTACTAACAAAGCAGTACAGCACCTACCTAACTTGCTTACTATCGGCCTGGTATACATGATACAAACGGTCCAAACGGTCTCGGATTCGGACTCCACGGTCCAAACGGTCCCGGACCGAAATTAGTCCAGGACCGTTAAGGACCGAAATGGGAGGTCCACTGGACTTGGACTCAAACGGTCCTGGACTTTTCGGTTCGGTCATGGACCGGTCCCGGACTGGACTTGGACTTTATGGACTTCTTGCTCACCCCTACCATTGGTTTACTGGTGGTCGGTTGGTTTAGAAGACTGGGGAATCATTATTTGTCGGATTCAATCTTAATAGATATATGATGTATTCAATTCTTTCTCAAAATGTTATTGTCTACCTAATTTTTGCATAATCATCGATGTGTTAGTATGAATTGGTTAATTTAGTGCGATTCGATATTCCTCGCAATCTTGATGGTATGAATCATGATGAATAATTAGAGTATGTGTTGAAATCTCTACTACGATTCCGAAAAGTGGAGAGGACAACTACAGATGAATATGGTAGTCTGTATGATTTTTGACAATGAGAGACGAATGTAATAATTTGTTTCACCAAGCATGGGAGTAGGTACTTTGATGATCTGAACGCATATGTGGTGATACATTCAACTGTGGTAAAGGGGGTTGAAGAAGAATTCAATTACAACCAAACAATGTTGCAGCTTAGTATCCCATTGCATCCGCCTCGGTGGAAGCAAGGATGCAAAAGCTAAACGTTTCGGTTAAACATGATGGTCTTCTCTCTTTTCATGGATGTTGGCGTAAAACCAGCATCGGATCTTCAGAATGAAAGGTCAACATGGAAAAGATGTATATGGCTGTCTGATATTGACATGACTCAATGACCTTAAGCCTAATCAAGTACAGTAACCACAGCAGTTAAAGGGAAACCTTCACTGCTCGCCATCTGGGTTCAAAGAAGTCAACCTTGATCCACATATCATAGAGAGAACTGGACCATAAAGGTCTTATACGATAATCTGGTGGGTTAAACCATGTTGATTAAGTGTGTCTCAAGTACGCCTCGTAGGTCATGTGTATGAAGCTGTAAAACGTTTTATACAGACACAGATCACTTGATGTAATTCACTCATGAATTACTCAGATGTGATGTTCAACATGACTTAAAGTTCTCGACTATCTATGCGACAATCATGGATCGAATACGCGATCTTCAGGTCAAGTACCCTACCATTGTCACTCATCGTTCGTTTGGCTTACTAAAATTTTGGTTATTTCGAGATTCGGATTTATTGAATAAAGTAGTTTCCGTTCGATTCGAAATGTGATATACTTGTCAAAATTAATCGACCCGGTTTAGAGTGATCGATCTGAAAAATTCCGGCCAGGTAAAAGTGGTCGAATAAAACGAAACGATTCACGTACTCCGTTATCTCAGTCAGGAAACTGAACTGAACATACACATCAATTGCGTAGCTAGATCGAAAGATTTAGTATTTCTTATTTGTTAGTACTCCATTGAATGAAATAAGTTTTAATGATGCTCATGTGCGAAACCGATTGGATTAAATTAAATTAAATTCAGAAATTAAACGATTTAACCAAGGGTTAAAACTTCGGTGAAAAGTGCTACGCGCAAGTGGACCTCGATAGACGGAACACATCGTTTCAAAATACGAATTTAATGACAAAGTATTTGAATGATGATGTGCTGAATTTTCGTTTGCATTCCCTTGGAAACAATTTAATGATACCATTTACATCGGTAAGAAATAGGCTTCGGAAGCTACAAGAAATAGGCTTCGGAAGCTACTACGACCTTGTAAAAGTATCGACTAACGCATAAGGTGAAAACCTAAAATGCTCAGATCGGAGATGGGATAAAATCTCTGAAATAAGTTAGCAAAAAAAGAAGGATGAAGTCGGTTACACGATTTTCCTTCTGTACGCCTTGAACGATAAGTCAGGCTAAGCATTCAAATCAAATGACACACTTCTATAAGCATAGTTTGTAAACATAAATGTTGTAGTCATTTCGTCACACGTTCCCTATGGGATGATGAGAAAATGATTCACATTAATGTAAAACTATGTTCCATTGTAATCGGTAAGCCACGCCGCCATAAAAGCTAAAGAATGATAATGAGCTACTCATATCATCACGCGGCATTAATTTGCGCATTAAACACGTATTTAGGACAAGAGTATGTTACTACTCTTTGAAAATACATGTTTACAGCTTAAAGACATGGTACCGTGGTCGAACATGTGACATTACATACTTGAGGACGAATTTTCCGATGCATTGACAGTTCAGAATAATGAGTCTTGATCAAATCAGGAACATGATATTACTTACATCAGGTCCCACTTAATTCGAGTGTGAGAGATTTGAACCAGCAACTCGAGTGAATGACATGGTAAATGATAATGGGAACATTTTCATAATAAATCCAGTGGGAAGTCTAAACACCTACCACAAGTAATCACCACAAGTAATCATTGTTGCTGTCCAAACGAATCAAGTTGAACCTGATTATCGTAATGCTAAACCGGGGATGCAACAACTACCTATACTACCCATTGTTCCCAGTGGGAGTGATCTGAAAAACTTGGTTCCAGATCCTAGTGATCAAGGAATTCATCTTGGAAGTAAAATTCTGAGACCAAGAAGTCGTATAAGGAAAGTTGTCGGTTATGGTTAAAGCACTCCTCTTATACCCAATAGAAGTGATGCTCCGATGAGAAGCATCATATCTAGAGGGAGAATTGATCCCAACTGTAAGAAATGCTCCAATAAGAGGCATTATTCCGAGTGGGAGAGACGTTAAGACTCAAAGACGGGATAATCAAGCCTAGACGAAAGTCAAAGGCGTCAAACTTCTCGAAAGAAGTACCCCATCTAGAAGAGTGATGTTCTCAGTCTAACAACTGTTGCACTGCATTGGAAAGACCTCAAGTGGAGAAATGAAGAAAAATAATAAATGAGAGAGATCGCCTAAATGAAAGTCATTATAGTCTGTAGTTGATTTACTTGCTAACCACAGGGGCATAAGGAAAAGGTCACCACTGAAAGAAGGCTCACCACTGATGGAAAAGGTCGAACGATACAAAGCTTGACTTATTGCGAAAGGCTGTATCCAACTTCACGGAGTGGACTTTGACGAAACATACTCACCAACTGTGCGTAAAACCATGGTAAGGGCCATTTATGGTCCTGGTCGCAGGTCTCGATTTCGAACCTCATCGAACGAGTATTAAGACCGCATTCATTCTCGGAAAACTGGTGGAAGAGATCTACATGGAGCAACCATAGGGTTTCATTACTCCTGGTAATGAACGTAAAGTTTGTAAACTCCAAAGGTCCATTTACGGTCTTAAACAGTCGCCTCGGCAATGGTACCGCAGATTCCACGAGGAAATCGTAGGAAACGGATTTGTAAATCTTCGTCCGTGGGTGTATTATAAGACATCGGGGTCTAAGTATGTCATCTTAAGTTTATACGAGGACGACATACCCATTGCCGCAAACGACATGAGTTGTATGAACAAGTCAAAGTCATGGTTGGCATCTGTATTTGAGATGAAAGACATGGGAGAGGCCACGTACATTTTAGGCATTAAAATTGCTAAAGATCGGGCTACCCGGAAATTGTGTCTGTCTCAAGAAACTTATATCAACAAACGTTTGAAAAAGATTCAGATTACAGGATGTCAAACCCGTGGAAACGCCGGTGGTGTTTGGGTGCGCACTGTCAAAACGTGACGGCCCCAAGAACCTGGCAGAGCGTGAACATATGAATGGTGCAGAGTATTTGAGCATGGTCGGTAGTTTGATGTACGCCATGCAATGCACCCGTCCGGATATCTGTTACGTCGTGGGCCTAGTAGCACGTTTCCTATCAGATCCTGTCCATCAACATTTAAAGACTATAAACGAGTAACTCGTTATCTGAAAAGGTACTGCCGACTACAAACTGTGCTATGAGGGCAGGAAGTTAGAATTGACCGACTACATTGACGCCGACCGTGGTGGCAATCCGGATGATCATAAGTCCACCACAGGAGGAGCATTCTTCCTTGCTAATGCAGTCATTTCATGGATGAGCAAGAAGCAAACCTAAGTCGCGCTGTCCACAATGGAATCGGAATTCGTAGCTCTCTATAAGGAAGCACTGGAAGCGGTCTGGCTCAAAAGGCTTCTAACTGCACTGCTTCACGGTGATGTTGAGAGTAAACATGTGAAGGTCTTCTCTGCCAGTCAAGCAGCCAATGCGGCAGTTAAGAACCCGAAGTACTGTAGTAGGACCAAACACATTGATGAGAAATAATTTCATGCTAAATTTTAATAATAGTGGACAATATAATCACTATGGAATACTTGTCCACCAATAACTTGGTAACGGACCCATTAACCAAAACCACTACGCAGGGAGATATTCGAAAATCATGTAAAACTGCTTGGATTGCGTAGGGTTTAGAAATGGCATGTATCCGTGATAACATTTTGATATTAGAAAGTTACATTTTGTAAGCGAAAGAATTGAAATTGATTTTATGATCTATCGACGTCATAATGTTTGATTACATCTGATTTACGGTCCTTAAACTAAGTCATAGGAGGACACAATCATCTGCCAAACTATGTCGAATATGGGTCTTACTTAGTCACACGTGTACGGTAGTCTTGCGGTGGAGGCAGGCCTCTACCAAGCAAGACTGGCTAAGAGTCAGGGGATAAACCCGATTAAGCAAGACGATTATCTAGTTTCGAAGTAACTCGACATGATCTTCGTTTTGCATATCGCCGTTATGAACTTCGTTCGTCATTTGACCACATTCTGGGCCATATGAGAATCTGTGATAGCATGATTGGCATATCCCTTTCCTGTAAACCCAGAAGGTTCAGGTATGCTATCAACGCGTGCTTCATACTGCGCGTGCCACATTCGACCACGGGGTCACAGCTCGATTGTGCTAGGAAGGAATCCTCGTGATTCTGGCGGGCACAAACTTCTTCACCTCGAGCGTGTGATTGATCACAAAAGCCTTATGAAGAGGCACCTAAAGTATCCTCACAGACTTAGAACTCATATCTAAAGTCAGGCTCAATGCTCACTTCCCGGCATACGAGCGTAGTGCTGAACAAAAAGGCCCAGTGATCACGTCTTTGGAAACTGGTTGGGTCTGACTAAGGATATGAGCGATGGGGATGGTCAAGTTCACCTGTAATTCACCGACTCTTGTATTCACTAGGTGGCCACCAACCAGATATTAGTTGAAGGTTGTGAATACTTGTACGGATGCCTTGGAGAAGTGTTCCTATGTGGAAACTATGAAAAAGGAGAATTAACAGTTGACCTAGGATACAGCGCGGTACAATATAAATGTTGTTTATAACAGGTTGATTGGAGAAAAGGGAATCAACGTTCCGCGGGCGCTACAATACTTCTAAAGGATGAGTAGCACGATGCCCGTCGTATCCGCCGGTCGCACGGCAAACCTCGTATGAACTATTCGGAAGCAAGGAGCAGATCGAAGGAGTGAAATGTTGATGCAGATTTGGATGACAATACATTAACAAGCACCCTCCCATTCCGGCGAGTGGGAGTTGTAAGCATATGGTGATGGGCGCTGTAATTGGTAGCCCATAATATGTATAGTTTACCTAATGAACTTGGGTAAATATCACATTAGGGTAATTGGGCTAGACCCAAATCTCAATTGACATGAGAGGCCCAAAATTGGGCCTCCCTATACTAATGGCAGGCCGAAATTATAAGGAGGGTAAAGTGGACTTTTGTCCACTTTACTCCTCTTATAAATAAGAGGTGTTAGGGAATTTTTAGGGTTAATCACAATTCCCTTTAGAGTGTTTTAGAGAGAAAAACCCTCAACCCTTCACTACACCAAGGGTGTGCCAATTTACTTTCCAAGCAAACACTCCAGAGATTTGTCCCCGTGCCAAGAATCGATCAGAGGCTTTGTTGTGGAGCTTGCACCACGTAGGGCTTCTCTAAAAAGAACCTCTACGGGTCCCGACCGAAGGATCGTGAACTCCCTCCTGAGAAGATTTTGGGTCTACGGATCATCTTAAAGGTATGTGCGAAACTTCCGCTGCGTAATTCTGATTACTAGCATATACTTTGTTTAAGTATCCGTAGTGATTACTCCCCGTAATCTAACATTTAAAACACCCGATCTTGGCTTCCCAAGGCCCTTTCGAAAATGTTTCTAGGAACTACGGTTTGCACATATAATTCTACTACCTCAGTAAATTATCATGGCATATCACATCCAAGAAACCAAATACACCTCATGCATACGCGTCATGCGTCTAATGTTCCGAGGAACTCATACTTAGCATATATAATTCTACTTCCTAAGTAAATTATCACATTGAAACCATACGAACATGCATATTTGGCGACTGATTTCCACATTAAAAACATTTGGGGCTGATTTGCAATTCGTGTTATAAATCAATCATGCGTAATTCTAGACATGAATCCTAGGCAAGTGCAACCATCACAGCATGTCTGATGGATATCTGTCCAATTTGGGTTCGTATTTACGTTTCGGACCTCGCAAACACGACGAAACCCACAAACGGATTTTACCGCAGACACCCCGAGTCCAAAACGGTCCGGATGCGCGCAGCACCCGGACCGGGACTTCCGGATTGCCAAGGCAATCTGGACCGATCCGGATTGCCTCGGCAGTCCGGATTGGTCCGGTTCGCCCGACAATCCGGACCATGTCGGATATTCGACATGGTCCGAAGTGTCGACTGACACCGCGCGCTTACCCCTATTATTTTTACTAAGTATGAGAAGTCGGTGCGCACATAGCCAACCTCGATGTCGGTAAGCGTTTTCCTTTAAACCGGCATTGAACCGCATAAAACCGGGTACGGTTCTCGGGATTCCAATAAATAGGGACCTAGACCTCCCATTTGACAACTTAACTGGAAACTCTCTTAAATTTGCTATTTGTGCTCTGACCTCTCTCTACATACTTCCTCTCTCTAGATTGTGACTTAAGCAATGGAGAGGGCTCAACCAGCACCACCCCCCCTCTCCATGCTGGTTATTGCCCGTTTTGCAGGACCCGACATGTAGGAGACCGAGGTTGGAGCCAAAGCAAAGTTCGGGGTTCGAGGATCGAGGTTCGTGGATCGTGGATCGTGACGTGCTGACAGGAGACCGTACCTGCGTGCACATCCAACCCGTTCACGAAGGCAACCCCAGGTGTCCCAGGTGGAACCGACCTCAACACTTGGTGCCGTCAGTGGGAATCGAGCAAGAAGCCGTTCCATACCGCAAGCTATGACAGGCAGACGTACGAAGAAGGCGGGGGCAAGCAAGCCGAAGCCGACGAGAAGCAAACCAAGACCTTCTTACATTCCAGATGCAGAATGTACCGCCTCATCCGTGCCAACCGCAAATGTGCCTTCCGAACAGCACGGTCTCGAAGTTCAGAACAATGCACCAGTGCACGAGTTGGAACGAAGGACGGAGATGAATGAAGAGTTCCCATACGGGATGCCAGCTGACGAAGTGCAGCAACAAGCTATGGCACGCAATCAACCTCTTCCTGATGACGTCAGTCCACCGGAAGAAAGAAGAAATCATGTTCGTTGAAAGAAAACTGCGGCCAACAAGCAAAAGCCGACAACAAGTCTGCAGGATCTTTCGCACATGCATAAAGACATGTCCGCTGCTTCCTCCATACCAACCAGAAGCGTGCCCGCCACACAGCACGGTCCCGAAGTCCAGAATGCAGGGCGCGTAACACCCCCGACCGGGTTCAAGCCTAGGACGCCAAGCGCCGAGTGCCACGTACCAGTGCCGAGTGCCAGTGCCGAGTGCCAGTACCGAGTGCCAGCGCCGAGTGCCAGTACCGAGTGCCAGCGCCAGGTGCCCGTGCCGAGTGTCCGTGCCGAGTGCTCATGCCGAGTGCCCGTGCCGAGTGCCCATGTCAAGTGCCAGTGCCGAGTGTCCTTGTGCCGAGTGCCCGTGTCAAAGTGCTAACGCCTCAACCCTGCAGCCTGGAAATACAACCGACAGTCACGACAACGTGCATACACGCAACAGTCTCTCATACAGACATCTAAACAGTGTACACTCCATATGGAAGAACTATGTACGTATAAGACTTGTTAGTCTTCGCACAACAAGTAACAAGCATCGTGCAAGGGGGGTAACCCCTTCAACACATCGACCTTCATGTCGACATCAAGCGCGCACATACATGACGGGATGTCGACCATCAATGAATATTTTCTAAGTGTTCCTCCATGTCAGCAGTCGACACATGACGAGAAGCCAGCTGTCAAGGATATTTTCTAAGTGTTCTACCATGTCAGCAGTCGACACATGACGGGATGTCGACCGTCAAGGAATATTTTCTAAGTGTTCCTCCATGTCAGCAATCAACAACCGTCAACGCACGACAAGTTGATGATAATCAACAACCGTCAACATACAACAAGTCAACGTCAGTCAACCACAGTCGACAAGGATCAAGTAAACGACAATCATGCAGTCAATAAGTCTCCTGAAGAGAATTAGAGTGGAGCAAAATCAAGGCTTTCGCGCCCAATCGTCAAACAGGCCACCCCTGAGGTCAGTGCCGAACCTAAATTGGACGAATATCCTATCTTAAATAGAGTCAAGCATGGGTTTTGAACCGCTACTTGACTCAAGGGCAAGTGATGGATATCTGTCCAATTCCGGTTCGTATTTACGTTTCGGACCTCGCAAACACGACGAAACCCACAAACGGATTTTACCGCGGACACCCCGAGTCCAAAACGGTCCGGATGCGCGCAACACTCGGACCGGGACTTCCGGATTGCCACAAGGCAACCCGGACCTCCGGATTGCCTCGGCAGTCCGGATTGGTCCGGTTCGCCCGGAAATCTGGACCATGTCGGACATCCGACATGGTCCGGTTCGCCCGGCAATCCGGACCATGTCGGACATCCGACATGGTCCGGACTGTCGACTGGCACCGCGCGCTTACCCCTATTATTTTTACTAAGTATGAGAAGTCGCTGCGCACATAGCCAACCTCGATGTCGGTAAGCGTTTTCCTTTAAACCGGCATTGAAGCGCAGGTACGGTTCTCGGGTTTCCTATAAATAGGGACCTAGACCTCCCATTTGACAACTTAACTGGAAACTCTCTCAAATTGGCTATTTGTGCTCTGACCTCTCTCTACATACTTTCTCTCTCTAGATTGTGACTTAAGCATCGGAGAGGGCTCAACCAGCACCACCCCCCTCTCCATGCTGGTTATTGCCTGTTTTGCAGGACCCGACATGTAGGAGACCGAGGTTGGAGACAAAGCCAAGTTCGGGGTTCGAGGATCGAGGTTCGCGGATCGTGGATCGTGACGTGCTGACAGGAGACCGTACCTGCGTGCACATCCAATCCGTTCGCGAAGAGCAACCCAATGTGTCCCAGGTGGAACCGACCTCAACACTGTCTATTCTAGTGCGCAACTCATTAATTCAAAACCAGGCTCAGCCCACAATATGCATAATCCAGCTAGCTTGACATAGTCAAGACGACAGTTCTAATCATGCAATAATATCAATTAAATAAAAATTTCAATTCAGCCCACTAAATGATTCGGTCCCAAAATCATGCATTTCCGAGATCCATCCCCATAGTCGAAACTAGGCATCAGGTTTAATTAAAGCTTGAATAACTTAAACATGTGAGCACTGTGTAGGTAATTTAAAACTCGAAAATATTTGGATTTAAAAATTTGACCATCCTATGTTAATTAATTAATTCAGCTCGGATTAATTTTGGTTCCGTACTAGGGTTCGGCCCGACCGGTTCGGTTTTAAAATAGGATTCAATTCGGTTCGACACTCAAACCAGGTCAGTTTGACCCATATTAGTTGCCCCGGTCCAACCCGACCCGAATGGGTCGGACCAATTGAGAAAACCCGGTGTTTGACCCGCTTCAGCCTAATCCGCGTAACCCGGACCGGTTCGGTCCGGTTTGACCCGTCCGGTCCGGTTTGACCCGTCCGGTCCGGTTCGGTCCACGTGGTGTTCCATGTTAGTTGCCCCGACCCGGATTTGCTAAAATTGGATCAGTCCATAACTCATAGGGTTCGATCCGAATAATTACTTGTGGGCCAAATAGGGTTTTAAAGTCCACTAAAAAAACTTAACTTGGCCTCTAAGTAATTATCAATAAATAAATATTGTCCAATTTTCTATATATATATATATCTTTTAGAATATATTATTGTCAATATTATATATTTAGGAATATATATTTCATCAATAATATATATTTTCTCAATCTTTAGGCAACTAACCCATATATATATATGTATAATATATATATATATATATATATATTAATATTATCTATATTCCTAAAGATATGCTAGATATATTGATAGTAAATATACTCACGATTCTCTTGTGAATATTGTCCTAATTTTGTTAACAAAAATTTCGGCCGGTTTTAATAAAATATTTTTGAAATATTTCGGTCACTATAGGGTTACTTGTTGACTAAGAAATCAAAAATTTCACATTGAACTCCTATAGTAGGTTCGGCCGAAACTAACACCAAATTAGGGTTTGTGATCAAATTTCAAGATCAAATCTTGTCACGATCAAGAATCCAAAGTTTAAATTTGATAAAAGTCTTGCTTTTATTGAAGATCATGAACATCGAATTTCACTAAGAACATAATGAAAATTTCGGCCAACATGGTGTTACCCATAAAATTGAAAATTTTAAAACTTTGAACCCTAATTTTAAAATTCGGTTCGGCCAAGGTAAGAAAATCCAAGAACACCAATTTTATCAAAAACACGAACTCCCTAACACAGGCTCTGATACCACTGTTGGATTATGGTGACTAATCCTATAGAAATGAAAGCCTAGATACGTGCATGGTAACTAATTACGTAGCGGTAAAAAGTGCACATACCTTTAACGATTTCTGTAGCCCAAGATCTTCGAGGGGCGTTCTCGATCCACCGAGCGGTACCCCGTAGAGGTTCCTGTTAGAGAAGGCCTACGCGGTTTGATCTTCGTAGCAAAGCCTCATTAGATTCTCGCAGGATGGATCTTACTTAGAGTAAATTGCTCGTCGCAATTTAGGCACCTCTTATGTGTAGGTTCGGCCGAAACACTAAGGGACCTAGGGGAGAGTTTTAATCTCAACACTTGGGAAGAGAGAATAAGCACTTAATAAGTCACCCCTAGTCCTCTATATATAGGAGTGGAGGTGGGAAAAACCCACCTCCTTACTCCTTATGTTCGGCACCGACCTAGTGTAGGTGGGAGGCCCAATTTTGGGCTTCCCATGTCACATGGGATTTAGGTCTAGCCCAAATACCCTAATGTGACCCATACCTAATTACTTAGGTTAATGGTCCCTAATTAATGGGCTACCAATTATGGTGGCCCATAACCTCAAATGCTAACATTTACCTCTCAAATGCTTAATGGTTTGTCTATTTGGATTGTGAGGAATCAACTGGTGTTCCAAGCAAAACATCCTTGTATTGATATATTAATGCATGCATTGAACTCTTTGTGTAATGATAATGCTTATGTATTTGGTGCTCAAACAAGATCACGATTACCAAGCTCAACAAGGGGACACCTTTTTCCACAACCCATAGACACTTGGGGAACTACTCTGCTGCTTCATTCATGGGCACTAATTTCAGATGGTGCTTATGACTCAGCAGTAGAATTAATCTCAGGAATAGTTTTACTTTACAACTCTTTTGATCAACTTTGTTCAGTTTCTGTATGTTTTATGCATGGATCGTCCCCACTTTTGGCAGAAGGTCTTGCCTGCAGGATTGCACTTTTGCTTACCTTCACTTTCAGAAAGGTATCAGTTAGGATCAACACAGACTCTTCACAACTGGTTCAAGCAATCAAGGGATCTTCTCTTCATCAGACAAAACTTTTTAGTTTACTCAGTGACTTAAAAGCTCTTTGTTCTTGGTTTTCTTCTCTTGTAATTGTTAAAGTTCCTAGAATAGAGGTTCGATCATGACATCGTCTAACTAAATTTGCTTTAAATTTAAAAACTAATGGTACTTGGTCAAGGCCTTTCCCACACCAGCTACCTCTTTTGTAACGTGGTTCTAATACCTTTAAGTTAAAGGCTTTAACTACCAAAAAAATAAGGGTTAATAACTAAAAAACTGTCCAAGGTTTACCCTATGTTAAAATTAGGTGTCTGAAGTTTGAAATGTTAAAATGGACTGTCCCAATTTTCATTTTTGTTGAAATTTGGTGTCTCTACGCGTTTTTTCATCTCCATTCAATCATTCTCATCAACCAACCCACCCACTCATAATCCATCACTCTTTACTTTTCACAAAATCATCAACTTTCACCAAAAAATCGAACATTAAAAAAAAAGTTTCTAGAAGAGTGGTGTGGAGCCATTTTCCAAGGACAACAAAGCGAGATTTACATGCGCGGATGTGGCCAACTTCTTAGGTGACGGTCCTGACAAGATGACGAGAATGGAGTGTGTATGGGAGCTCGAATTTGATAGACGGTTTCGTCGGAATTAACTTCTCTAAAGCAATCACACCGAGACACCACATTTTAACAAATTTGAAACCTTAGACACTACAGTTTAACATTTGAAACTTTAGACACCTAATTTTAACATAGAGTAAACATTGGACAGTTTTTTAGTTATTAACCCAAAAAATAAACACCATTTTAATATTCGGGCAAAACCCAAATTCCTCATAGATGCAGATGAGGACTCACGGCATGACCGAGAGAGGAAGAACCGAAACCAAAAAGCTAAAGTAATGTTTAACAATGCGAAATAACCAGATAGATATAGATAGAAGAAGAAGAAGAAGTCCCAAAATTCAACCTAAGAGATTTACACAAGACTACCATAACCATCACCACCACCAAAGGTTGCATTTATCTTCTGCTACTAAACAAAGACGAACCAAAGCCCTTCCATAACTACTAGATAGATAGATCATCATAATCCTCCTTAACACTTGTTGCCGCGAAAAAAAAAAGAAACCCAGGTGGAAGAGCATAAAAGTTGTTTTTGTCATATTTCTCCTCTTTACTCGGTTGTTCAATTATTCCCTTCATCGGTGGATTTCAAGTAGAGAGTCTCCCCACCATCTGCCGAGCTGGAGCTTCCCATCTCATGCTTGCCTCTAATCCCACCGTCCCCACGCCCAAAGTCATGAAACACTCCTCCTCCTCCTCCAGAGTGGTGGCTGCTCTCACTCTGCACAATGTTGAGACCTGTGCCCGCCCCGCCAGGACTCATGCTGAGCTGGCCATGGAGGGCAGCCTGCTGCTGCTGCTGAAGTGATGCATAGGGTTGCTGACTGTAGAGCATGGAAGAAGATCGAGCAGCCATAAGGGACTGCTGACTCATCTGCTGCTGTTGCTGTTGCTGTTGCTGCTGAAGATAGTGGGCTGCACCGGGCGGAACCATCCCACTGCTCTGGTACTACACAGTACACACCACATCAAATCTTACTCTACTCTTTCTATCTCCAAAAACAAGTATTAATGATGAAAAAACAAACCTGAGAATGCATGGAAGGAGGCTGAGGTTGAGAATCCGCAATGGCAGCAAGGTACATGAGGTTTCTCTGCAGCCTTGCCTGGTTCCTGAATTTGATTGATGGACAATCTGATCACTTGTTTTGTTTATTGCTTATATCAAACTTCCCTCTTTTCTCTTGTATACTATAAATCAATTTCATCAAGGCACAAAAGTAGTAGTTACTCTTAGTTTTAAAAATGTATTATCTTTTAGCTGATCATCATCATATGTGCTCTCAATCCGAATATAAAGACCATTTTAGCAGAAAAAAGTGCCATTTTGATTCCAAGTTTTGAGTTGGATATAGAACCAAGGTAGGAAATGCTTACTCTGCACATTCGCTCACTTTCCCAGTATTTTGGCTCTCCACAATCTTCAATATCAACGACTTGTTCTCATCCAGATACTGCACATAATTTACGATTAAATTTTTTTAGTATGATATGAATGAATGAGGCTGATCATTCACAACACAATTTAGCCACTGGACATCTCCCTTAAATTAAAGCAATTTTATAGTTAACCTGGAGACAACCATAAGGTATTACTATTCAATATACCCACCCACCAACCCATATCTTTAATTCATTTTCCCCAAAACAAGTAGCTTGAATAAAAGCCTAGCTGGTCCAAATTAAAGTATCTCCTCCATTAAATAAATGGCTTCTACAAGGACACTCAAACTACCGCATTAATTGCTTTAAGAATTTATTTGTTTTCCTCGAGAATCTCCTAAGAGGCTTTCCGACCACATATGTAGCTGTGCAAATGCTTCAAAGCTTTGGTTGGTACACATTATGTGATACAAGATTAGGCAGCAAGTCATACATGCCTTTCTGATGGTACTTAACTTACGCCTAATAATACCGGAGAGATAATGGGAAAAGATGGACCATCGGGAGGAAGTTAGTTCCCTCTCTGGAAACAGAATACTCTACTCTAACCTTAAATAAATCAAAGCAATTTAAGGTGGGTTACTTATGATTTCTCATTGAATGATTATTTCCAACCAAAGCTCTTCCTTTTAATGGGTCCATCCAAAAAAAGGCATTGAAATAGGGTATGGTCCAAGCTAAGACCATAGCATCAATCAACTTGTACTCTTAAACCACATAGATTCTTTAAGGCAAATAACAAAAAAAATGCATGGTTCAATATTATTAAACAACAACATTAGTAAGGTTGGACCCAAAAAGAAGCAACAGATTGACCTAATTAATAATGACCAATGGGTGTGTAATATCAACCAACATGACCAAACTAATAAATAAAACTCATGAAAGCAAAAGGAAAAGGGTTATTTTAGTTAGAATAAAAAGAATCCATTTGACTCTAAGGATAAAATTAACACATATTGAGGCTTGGTACCCAAATGGTTTCTATAGAGGAATCTCAACAAGGAGCCACCTTTTTTTATACAGAGACCCCCACACATGGACTATATACTATTCATAAAGAAGACGAGCAGCTAGCAGTGAATAAGTTACCCAGATGGGCAATAAGGAACAGATAAAGAAATGAAAAGCAAGAAAGAGTAGAAAGCAGAGATATGATTGAGAAGAAGAAGAAGTGGAGAAAGAAAGAAAGAACCTGTTGAATGTGATCAGTGGTGACGTTGTTGGGATAATAGGAAGCCATCATGGGCTGCATCTGCATCAGGTGCTGCTGCATTTCTTAAACAAAGAACACACCCCAACCACTGTCTCTGTCTCTCTCTTTATATACTACACAAAGCAGGTCGGACCTTTCTTTCTTTCTCTCTCTAGAAAGGAGCTGCAGAACTGAAACGGCTTCAAACAAGGGCAGAACAGCAACCTCTGCAACTGGGGCTGGGCTGAGCAACCAAAAGAAGAAAACTATAAATAAATTGAGAGAAATCAAATAATAATACTTGAGATGAGATGAGATGAGATGAGAGTGAGCCAGAGGTGGGCTTTGCCTTTATCTGATTTTCTCCTTCTCTCTCTGGAGTTATTACAGTGACAATACCACACATACAGAGAGAGACATTAGACGAGGGAGACAGCAGAGAGAGACACTGAGCAAGAGCTCGTAGATCTCTTTATTGTATTGTAATGTATTGTATGTGTTAGTGTGCAAAGATAGGGATTGAGGGTTTTGGGGTTTTGCTGGTTCTTTTGTCTTCGCCCTCCTCTCTCCTAAACCAATGGTCACGTGACAGATTAAAGAATTTCTAGAGAGCTGCGTTTTTTTTACATAATATATATATATATATATATACTATAAAGACACTTGTGTGAATTTATTTATTAATTAAGAAAGTATATATTTACTTTACTGTAGCCTGTATGTGTATGTAGATTAATTATTTTATCATTTTATGTATGGGAGGATATGATAGATGCTGAAGTGATAGGGGAGGGAGGGCCTATACATATTCAAGTTTTTTTTTAACAATGAAAGTATCAACGTAGGGGAGATTACCGAAAAATTTATCAATTTGCCATCTCTTGCGAAGTTGTAATTTGAAAATTGCCCACCAAAAGTGGCTTTTATGAAAATACTCCGTCCCGCAACTAAAGGGCTGCGGGACGGGACAGAGGAATCTTTCCTCTATTCTAAGGCGACGCAAATACGTCGCCTAGGGGAACCCGTTTTGTCGGGTTCCCCGTCCAACTACTATTGGCAGCGGAACAGTAGACTCCATTTTAAAATGCCAGCTCCGCCGCCCCCACCTTCCCCCCTAGTAAATCCTAAATTCTCACAATTTTCTTCTCTTCTCCCACCCCTATAAAACTCTTCTACACACAATTGTAAAAATTTACAATTTTCTTATCAAACTTACATCTTCTATATTTGCAATCTGCAATTTGTGTCAATGGCTAACCATGGTGAAGGAAGTTCTTTTGCTCAAAGAAGAAGAATAATGAATTTTGACAATGAACCGACGGACAATACCATCATTTATATGAAGAACATTCATAGGGCTAATTTTACTTTCGAGGACAAGGTAAATTTTCTATACATATAAATGTTTAAAATGATACGTAGATTACAATATA
Source organism: Clarkia xantiana subsp. parviflora (assembly GCA_036873135.1). Taxonomy (NCBI): domain Eukaryota; kingdom Viridiplantae; phylum Streptophyta; class Magnoliopsida; order Myrtales; family Onagraceae; genus Clarkia; species Clarkia xantiana. The sequence continues at coordinate 21,072,404 of JAPTYO010000001.1, forward strand.
TTGCTTAAATATAGTGCCTAATAAATGTGTTATTGATTTGAAAATAGATTATTTTATTTTTTAATTTGAAATTAAAAAAAAAACGAAAAATATTTTTTTAATTTGAATTAAGAAAAAAAATTGAAAATTGAAATTTTAAAAATAGAAATTAATGTTTTGGTTTTTAAATTTTGAAATTAGACAATTTATTATAAAATGTCCAATTTAAAAATAAAAATTATAAAATAAATTGGAGTATTATAAAATATTGAATTTAATTACAAATTTCATAGTTTTTGAAATTTGAATTTAAATTCAGAAACGAAAAATTAAATTTTTTGTGTTTTCAAATTTCGAAATTAATTTAGAAATTAGTAAATAAAATTACCTTTCCCAAAAAAGGAATTGAAAAATAAAGAATATACCGTTTGTTTTATAAAATTTCAAATATAAAAACAGAAATTAAAATTAGAAATTAGAGTGTTAAATTAAATTAATTACGAAATTTCATTGTATATTTTAAAGGGTTAAAGGTACTTTTGATACCACATGTTTGACCGAATGTGGCTTTTAGTACTGCATGTTTAGTTTCGTATACTTTTGGTACCAAACGTTTGAAAAAATGTGGCTTTTGGTACATCCGTTAGTTGGCCGTTAGTTTTGGCCATTAAATGATAAATGCAAGTCACGTGATCGACTCTAAACTTTTAATTTTGTTCAGTTTAGTCCCTCGAATATATTCCTAACTTTTATTTTGTTTAACCTAGTCATAACACTTCAAAATCAGACCCAATTAAACAATCGAATTCAATTGACATAGCCCCATTTGGGTCAAATTTACCCAATTGGAGATAGGTCCCAATTGGGTTCGATTTTGAAGCTTTATGACTAAATTAAACAAAATAAAAGTTATGAATATATTTGAGGGACTAAATTAAACAAAATTAAAAGTTTAGAGTCGATCACGTGACTTGCACATGTCATTTAACGGCCAAAACTAACGGCTAACCAACGGATGTAACAATAGCCACATTTTTCCAAACGTTTGGTACCAAAAGTATACAAAACTAAGCATCCAGTACTAAAAGCCACATTCGGTCAAACATGGGGTATCAAAAGTACCTTTAACCCTATTTTAAATTAAAACATAATAAATGAATATATTGTTTTTGAAATTAAAACATAATAAATTTCATTGTGTTTTTCAAATTTCAAATTGTTGAAATTAGTTTAAAAAAAATTAACCTAATAATATAAAAAACAGAACAGAAAAATAGAGATTAGAAAGTTTTTTTTTTTTTTTAATAATTTTGAATATTAAAACCGAGTTTAAAAATAGAAATCAGTGTGTTATTAAATGTTCTAATTAATTAAAAAATTTCATAGTTTTGTTAAAATTTTGAAATTATTTTAGAAATTAGTAAAAGGTAGTATACTTTTTTTTTTTTACATTTCGAATATAAAAAAATAAAAAAATAATACATTTTAGATGTCTTATTAAATTTTGAAATTAATTACGATATGTTGACATTACTTTAGAATTGTGTGTTAAAATTATTTTAAAATTTAAAACCTAAATAGAAGAAACAATTTTTTTTTTTTTTTTTAAATTCGAAAATTTAGAAATAAAAAATATATTGAGAAATAAATATTTTGAAATAATAACGAATTAATTCATGTCTATCGATTGAAAATGAGAAGACCGATTGCCACTTTAGATGTGGAAAACCGTGGCCGATAGACGCACGGACTGCTGGATTTGTCAACCAAGCAGGCTTTCTTTATGCAGGATTGACCGCGCGTATAGAGGTAGATACTAGACTCGTGCAAGCATTAGCGGAGAGGTGGCGACCAGAAACACATACTTTTCATCTTCCCACGGGTGAGATGACGGTTACTCTGAAAGATGTGGCGATGATCTTAGGGTTAAGGATTGATGGTCCGCCGATATCAGACCAATACAAGCAAGAAATTTTACTAGATCCCAATGTATCAGTTGGGGAATTTTGGAAAAATCACACACCGAAGCGTTTTTAACGTACTTTTACAGTAACCCCCCGGTCCAATACGTGTGATCTCCAAATCAAATGGTTGAAGCAATTTTTTTTGGAGAAATATGAAAACCTGCCTGGGTTCGAAACACATACTGATGCAGAAGCCGAGACGAGAGTCAAGGCATATATACTGTGTCTCTTAGGTACAGTTCTATTCGCAGACTCCAACAGAAACTTGGTACCACTACAGTATTTAAACTTCCTGGAAGATCTGGATGTGTGCAGTCAGTACAGTTGGGGTTCTAGCGTACTGAGCCACTTGTACAGGGGTCAGGAACGGTGGACTAGTAATAAAAAAGCGGTCAACATCAGCGGCTGCGGTGTGCTCTTACAGGTATTGAAAAATGAATTATTAACATTATTTATTAAAAATGCATTATTAATATTGATTATGAACTACATTGTGTAATGTTATTTATCTCCAATATATATGTGGTGTTGGACGCACATCGCGGTTGCTAGACCCACATGTTTTGATGATGTTGAGCATGGATATAAAGTCGGTTGTTGGTGGAGAAAGAATAAGACTTTGAAGAAGAACGTCAGACCATTTAATAGGTGGTGGTACCGAGATGTACCAAACACATTCGACAAGAAGATGGTATTGAACGTAAATAATCGATCGTTAGAATACCACATATTTTAAGGTTAATTTATTCACTCTAATATTGTTATTACACAAGTACAATGGAGCCCATGGAGCGCGAACGTTGCAGCGTTGATGCCAGCAATTGCCCGAGAAGGTTGGGACTTGGCCTACTTACAACTACCTCTGATCCACTTTAACTGTGTGGAGTATCAACTGCCACATCAAGTGTACAAACAGTTAGATTTGGGTTTTTATATCCATGAGGAAATGTCTAATCGCCTATTATGGGATAGTCTCCCGAGTGTGACCAATGGGTGAAGGCATCGACACCGTCGTGATATGTTTTCCATGAGTAGCACATACTTAGGTGGAACTACCAAAATGATCGTGAGATATATCATATGCCTGAGATAGTTAGTGTGAGCATGAATGATTATTTAAGGTGGTATAGGCGTATTACAACTAATGTAGTTGTAAATCCTCCGATTGAAGAAGTACAAGCGGAAGAAGAAGTTGAAGAACAACCAGCTGCAGAGGTTCGCCTTTCGCAGGGGTATTTTCGTGAACACGGTGACTCGATACGATACATGGTAACACAGTTGGCATATATCTTTATATTTATACAATTAGCTTATTTGAATAACCATTATTATGTTATTGTTGAATAGGCCCGTGGCTACGCTCTCGTGTATAAAGAGGCAAGAAAAGTGTTTAATAACAATGTCCCTCCTAAGGAGGGTGCGAAAAAATTGATGAAATTAGCGACCCATTTCTTGGGGGCATCTGATCAACATGACATAATCAATCAACTTGAAGTTGGATAAATATATGGCTGTGGCATTGAGGATGAACTTCAAGATGCACAAGAAATGGATATACCTGATACCCAGCCTCCACCTGCTTCTTAGCTTCCACAACCATTGTCCGTACAAGCCGGGGTTGCCATGTCTCAGCCTGCATGGCTTGTCCCATTTCCTGGGTCTTATCCAGCACCTTCTGGCCATTTTCCAGCACAATCTGGGTTTTATCTGGCATCTTCTAGGACCTATCTCGCACCTTCTAGGAGTTATCCAGCATATCCTGTGGTCTATCCAACATCTTCCGCGTCTAATCCGTCATCTTCTGGGCCGTTTCAACCACCTCCTGGGCAGATCCCAGTACCTTGACCTTATTACAACCCATATAAGTATCAACGACCTCCTGGGGGGAACTAAATTTATTTGTAATGTGAATTGGACATTTTTTTTATAAATGACATATCTTCAAGTTTATTTGTTATGACATACCTGAATTGTTAATGTAATTTACATACAAATGTAAGCATATGGTGATGGACGCCGTAATTGGAAGCCCATTATATGTATATGTTACCTAAATTAATTGGGTACATGTCACTTTAGGACATCGGGCCAGACCCAAATCCCAATTGATATGAGAGGCCCAAAATTGGGCCTCCCTATACTAGTAGGCCAGCCGAATTTTATGAGGGAATAAAGTGGACTTTTGTCCACTTTACTCCTCCTATATATATGGGGAGTTAGGGGTTTTATTAGTGTTAATCACAATTCCCTTCAAGTGGTGTTTTGAGAGAAAACCCTTCCCTAGAGACACCATATTTCGGCCGAACCACTCCTCACCAAGGGTGTGCCAATTTGCCTTCGAGCAAAAACTTCAGAGATCTGTCCCTTGCCAAGAATCGATTAGAGGCTTTGCTATGAAGAATATACCACGTGTTGGATCACGGTGGAACTCCGGCACGGACTTTGACGGCGATCCTAGCTCCTTCGCTCCACGCAATCCTGCAAGAGGGGATAGACCGGGCGGTGACCCAGAATCCCTCTCCGATGCTTAAATGAGTATCTCGTACGGACTGGCAAGCAGTAATCTCAAGTAAGTATTTTCAACGTCAGTGATCTGAGGTGACCTCTTGCCCTTTTATAGGCGAAGAGATACCTCAGTTACCTGGTGAACCGTTGGGGGTGGTTAGCCCGTATCCCGCGCATCTCGGGTGTGATCCCGCCTATCTAGGCCATGATCTCGCTTATCTCGGCCACGCCCCGCGTATCTCGGCCACGCTCCATGTATCTTAACCACGTTCCGCGTATCCCGGCCACGCCCCGCGTATCTCGGCCTTATCCTCTGATAGCGAGTCCCGACTAATATCGGGGACTCCAGAGTTATCTCGTTGTGTCACCGCTCGGGGCCCCTCGTCATCATGACAGGACCTATTGTTCTCAGGGATTCGTTATCGGGGCCTACTCAGAGGCATCTCGTCGGGAGCGTTCAGCTCGCTCGTCAGGTCCGACTCTGTCGGGACCTCTCATCCTCGGGCTCCCTTCGTCGGGACTCTTCGCCTGGGTCATCTTGACCTCCATTTAGGGCCCAGTGGGCCTATTCACCGTTTCCTCACCGTTAAAGGGCCTAACGGCTATAGCCAAACCCATCATTTGCCCCCAAGACATGAGGGACTTACAGTTCGTCGTGTCTTTCAACTCCCGACCTTCCGACGTCGTAGTCGGGGATCTTTCCCTTGGCTTAGTCACTCAGTGTGAGTCTTCTCGTTCATGTTTCCTCAATGCCTTGTGGATATCTGCCAAATCCGAGAGGACTCCTCGGTTCCCCAGTCATCCAATGCGGTAGATAATGAAGTGACGTCATCAGTGCCCGTGCCTGATTCTCTGTGTCTGCTTTTCTGAAAAGTGCTTTTCAGGCTATTTCATCATTGCACCTGCTACCATTCCGCACGTTTCATCTCAACGGTCCAGATTAGAACGCTTCAACTTCGACGGTTCAGATTAAAGCGCCCCTTCGACTGTCCTCTTCGCCTATAAAATCCTCACCCAGGGTACAGTTTCCTCTTATCATCTACAAATTTTCGAAAGCTTTCTGCAACTCTTGAGGCCTTAGTGTTTCTTCGGCCATCTTTCCAGCAATGTCAGGTTCATTCTTCCAGCCTCCAATTATCATGTCAGGTAAGGGTTTCTTCTCTATTGTTCGCCTTCATCTTTACTTAGTTCGATTGTAATTTTCCGAAAAAACCTAATGTCCCTTTCAATGGCTGATTTCAGACAGTGGATCTGGTTTTAAGGGAAGGAAGCCTTTCAACTTCGACTATGTTTTGAACGAAATCTTCAGCACTGCTTATGATGCAGCTCTCCGGGAAGGATGTATCATTTCCACCAGAGAAGCCGATGCTCAAGGCCGGAAATGCATACCACAAGTTCAGAGTGAAGAGGAGCTACTTCTTCATTGGAAACTCCTCGATCCCATGACTCCGATAGCCAATCTTCCAACGGCTGACCTTGTGGAGCCTTCTGCCACAGACCTTGCGGACCCTGTTCCCGTTGATGCCGCTAACAAGGATTAGGCCTTACTGCTTATCGCTAGAATCTTTGTATTCTCCTCCTTTTGTAATCATCGGTCCTTTGAGCCCCATTAATATCAGACTTTCTTAGTTCCGATTCTTTCATTGCACTTCTCCCAGTGGCTTTACTATACTTTCTTAAGTCGAAGCCTCGACACTTAAGATATTTTCGTACATCACTTAAGACGATTTACTGACTTGCACCACTTAAGGCGACTTAATCTCGTGCATCACTTAAGACGACTTAATATCGTGCACCACTTAAGGCGACTTTTCAACTCGCGCCACCTAAGGCGACTTAATATCGTGCACCACTGAAGGCGACTTTACATCGTGCACCACTTAAGGCGACTTTTCAACTCGCGCCCCCTAAGGCGACTTAATATCGTGCACCACTGAAGGCGACTTTACATCGTGCACCACTTAAGGCGACTTTTCAACTTGCGCCACCTAAGGCGACTTAATATCGTGCACCACTAAAGGCGGCTTAATTCTTATGCACCACTCAAGGCGACTTGGTATCGTGCACCACCTAAGGCGACTTTTCTCGTGCACCACTCAAGGCGACTTTTCTCGTGCACCACTCAAGGCAACTTTATAATGCTTAGAGTAAATCTAAGAACAATTCTGATCGGAAGCAACCTCTTTATTTATTGATGGCACAAAATTGGCTTACATCAAATTAAACGATAAACAACATACACCACTTAAGGCGATTTTACTTCGGGCACCACTTAAGGCGACTTTCGTCGAGCACCACTTGAGGCGACTTTCATCGGGCACCACTTAAGGCGACTTTCATCAAGCATGATGTTTCTTCAAGTGTTCGCCACTAAAAGAATGCTTTAACGTTCTGCCATCGAGGTCTTCCAATTTGTACGCATTTGGAGCTGGCATCCCCACGACCTTATAAGGTCATTCCCATTTTGGTGACATCTTGTTGATTCGATCCAAAAGGGTGAACTCGTTGCGACGCCAAACCAGCTCCCCGACGAAGAATTGTCGGGACTTCACTCGCCGATTGTAGTACCTGGCCGTCGCCAAACGCATTCACGGGGGCGAGCACCACCGAGCTTGGACTTCATCGGCTTCCCGCCTCTTCTCTTCGAGTAAGTCCAAGTCCAGACGTCTCATCTCATCATTCGTCAGGGGCTCGTAATATCTCATCCGATGGGACGCCACAGCTACCTCCACGGGGGCGACAGCCTCTGTGCCATAAACGAGGCCAAACGGAGTCTCCCCGGTTGATCGTTTGGGTGTCGTTCTAACAGCCCAAAGCACGTTTTCCAGTTCGTTCAGCCATTTGCCCTTCAAGGCATAGACCCTCTTCTTTAGGCCATCCATCACGATTTTGTTGGCTGATTCCACCTGGCCATTAGTCTGAGCATGTCGTATGGAAGCCGTCCGATGCTCAATTCAACTCCTCTAGATACTCCCTCACCTGAGAGCCGTTAAACGGTGGACCATTGTCGCTGATCACCACCTTAGGAATCCCGTATCTGGACACAATATGGGTCTGGAGGAACTTGACGATCTGGTTCCCCGTCGTTCTGGCCAACGCCTTTGCCTCTATCCATTTCGAAAAATAATCGATTGCTACAAGTAAATACTTACATTGACCTTGTGCTTGTGGAAGAGGTCCCACCAAGTCGATCCCCCATTGCGCGAAGGGCCACGCGCTCTTGATGGATGTCAGATTAGCGGCCGGAGCCACGATACTCGGGGCGTACCTCTGGCACGCGTCACAGGATCGGACCAACGCCGTTGCTTCCTTGCTCATCGTAGGCCAATAATAGCCCAAGTTCAGCACTTTCCTCATAATGGATCGGGCTCCTTCATGACAAGCCGCGACCCCTTCATCACCTCCTTCAGGATTCGATTTGTGTCGGGTTCTGCCACACACTTCAAGTACGGAGTTGAGAACCAGCCCTTCTTGTACAGCTGATCGTCTAGCATCGCGTAATTAGCCGCGATCCGACGTATCCTGTCAGCTACTACCTTATTATCGGGGATTGCCCCCGTAGTCAGGTATGCGACTATCAGGGTCATCCAGGTGGGCTCTTCCTCCGGTTTCGCCTCGATGGTGCACACCTGTGTTGGGTCGATGGTCGATAAGATCACCTTCTCTAAGAAGTGCACCTTCCGATTTTCTTCCAAGGGTGCCCCCAGGGCAAATTTGCTCAGGGCGTCTGCCTCTACGTTTTCCTCCCTCGGGATTGCCTCGATATTGAAACTTTTAAAGCTCTCTTTCAGGGCTTGTACCTCGCGTAGGTATTTCTTCATTATCGGACTCCTCGCTTCGTATCGCCCTTGAACCTGATTCACGATTAAAGCTGCGTCACACTTCACTCTCAAGTGATCGACTCCAGTGCCTTTAGCAATTTTCAGGCCCGTGATAAGAGCCTCATACTCCGCTTCGTTTTTTGTGGCCTTGAATGTTAAAGCCAAGGCGTATCGGAGCGGCTCACCTCCACCCGGTGGTGTCAACAAAAAGCCTGCTCCTGATCCGTCCGAACTCGAGGAGCCATCTGTGTACATTTCCCAGGTATTTTCCTCGTTTGGCTGTTCTGATTGCTCTGCCCTCGTGGTTGTTCTTCTGTCGGGACCTCCATGGTTGCCCCCTCTACAGGGCCCGCTTCTTCTAGATCGGGGGCTGTAGATTCTGCTATGAAATCCGCCAATGCCTGGCCCTTAATGGCCGTTCTTGGAGCAAAGTGTATGCGAAACTCACTAAGCTCTACTGCCCATTTCACTAATCTTCCCGACGCATCCGGTCGGTTCAAAAAAATGCTTCAAAGGCTGGTTCGTCAGCACAGTGATTTCGTGTGCGTGGAAATAAGGCCTTAGCTTCCGAGCAGTAATAATCAACGCAAAGAGGTACTTCTCAACAGCAGGATAATTCAATTCAGACTTGGCTAACGCCTTGCTTACATAATAGACGGGGACTTGATTACCTTCGACAATCTTTACTAACACAGAGCTAATGGCAAATTCAGAAACAGCCAAGATAGAGCGGCTCGCCTGGAACCGGTTTCGCCAACGGCGGGAGTGTGCGAAGGTGCTGCTTGAGTGCTTGGAACGCCTCTTCACACTTGGCGGTCCACTCAAATTTCTTGTTGGCCCTCAGGACTTCGAAAAATGGCATTGATCGGTCACTAGCTTTGGACAGGAAACGATTCATTGCAGCCAGTCGGCCATTCAGCACTTGTACCTCCCGATGGTTTATCGGAGACTGCATCTCCTCAATCGCCCTCAGCTTCTCGGGATTCACTTCAATTCCTCTCTGGCTCACCATGAAGCCCAAAAATTTCCCTGAATGGACCCCGAAGGCGCATTTCGTCGGGTTTAAACGGACCTAATGAAGCCTCATCCGCTCGAACGCTAGGGTTAGGTTGTGCACATGATCCTCAGCTTGTCGGGACTTCACCAGCATATCATCCACGTAAGCTTCCATGGTTTCCCCCAGCATATCTCCGAACAGCTTGTTCACCATCCGTTGATAGGTTGCCCCGACATTGATTAACCCGAAAGGCATGACATCGTAGTGATAGATGTCACTGTCTGCATAAAACGCTGTGTGAGGAGCGTCCTCCTTGGCCATCTTGATCTGGTTATAGCCCGAATATGCATCCATGAAGCTCAACAGCTCGTGTCCCGACGTAGCATCCACCAGCTGGTCGATTCTCGGGAGCGGGTAACAGTCCTTCGGGCAAGCCTTATTCAGGTCGCGGAAATCCACACACATCCGCCATTTCCCATTAGTCTTCTTCACCAGTACTGGATTAGCAACCCAAGTCTGGAATCGGAGCTCTTTAATAAACCCGGCATCGAGCAACCTGCCCACCTCCTGCTGGATCGCAATCTTCTTGTCTGTACCCATCGGACGCCTTTTCTGCGTGATAGGTTTGATTGCGGGGTCTATCTTCAGCTCGTGTACGATCACATCGGGGCTGATTCCTGGCATATCGCTCGGGGACCAGGCAAACAGCTCCTTGAACTCCTTCAACAACTCAATCAATTTTTGGGTCGTCTCCTCAGTCAGAGCAGACCCGATTTTCACCTTCCTCTGGGGTCCGTCGATCTCAACTTCTTTTAGATCTTTTACGGGGGCGGGACGCCCAAACTCCTCTCTAGGATCTGTATCTGTCTGGAGGACAGTCATGGCTTCTCGCCTTCTTCTTCGGGTGGCGTTAACATAACATTTTCGAGAAGCTACCTGATCACCCTTGACTTCTCCGACTCCGTGGTCGGTTGGGAACTTCATTTTCTGGTGTACTGTCGAGGCAACTGCCATCAGGGGGTTGATGGTGGTTCTCTCGATGATCGCGTTGTAAGTCCCCGCGGAATCAACTACCACGAACTCCACGTTCCTCCTTTCTGATTTCCACCCACTACCAAACTCCACTGGTAAGGTGATTACTCCTAGCGGATAGGAGGTTGAACCAGAGAACCCGACCATCGGGAAGTTTGCCTCCTTCAGATCTTTCTTCGTTTTTCCCATAGCCTCCAGCGCGTCCATAAATAGAATATCGGAGGAGCTTCCCCCGTCGATCAGAATTCGCTTCATTTCGAACCCGTCTACATCCAAGGTTACAACCAAGGCGTCGTCGTGCGGAGTTTCCACGCCTATGAGATCCTCCGACGAAAAGGAGATCACCATTTCTTCCTTCAGGGTCCAGGATCGAGACCTCTTACCCAGCACCACCACCGTAGGGATTCTAGAGGCATAAACCTCTCGGGAGGATGAAGTATCACCTCCAGCAGCAAACCCTCCGTGAATCACATTGATAGTGCCCCGTCTCTCCTTACGAGCACCGGATGACTCTGGGTCGGTTCTCTTCTTCTTTGGGGACCGATCGCGGGATCGGGAACGGGACCGCGATCGGGACCGAGAGCGGGATCGACACCGCTTATCCCCGACGAACTCCTTGAGCTTCCCCTTCTGGATCAGCTTTTCGATCTCCTTCTTCAGCTCCCGACAATGGTTGGTGTCGTGACCATTTGCGCGGTGAAATCGGCAGTAGCGATCCGTGCGAGATCCCAAGAATTCTCCATCCTTCTTTGGGGGGGGTACCTGGAGATACCTTGTCGTTCCATGACCGTCAGTACCTCCGCCATGGAGCAGTTGAGAGGAATGTCGAGATCCTCCCGCTTATCCTTCCTTGACGAACGCCTATCGTCCCTCCGATCAGGGCGGCCTCGATTCCGACTACTTTCGGGTTTACCCTTTGACTTACGATCTTCGAAAGGTTTAACCGACTGCTTCCCTTTGTTCGACTTTGGGGGCTCCAACTCTCCCACGGCTATCTTTGAATCCTGGACATCGATTTGCCGTTTCACCCTCTTCTGTAGTGCCTCCATATTCCACACAGCTTTTTCAGCTACACTATGCATTAGGTCGGAACCGTAGGGGGCCGTTAGGTTCCGAATGAATGTACGAATGGTTTCGCCTTCCGAGATTTCCTCGTCAATCTCCGCCACACTGGCAGTGTACCGCTGGTAATAGTGTGCTAGTGATTCGTCGGGCCTTTGTACCACCTGGGTCAGGGACCTCACGCTCTTCAGCAAACGTCTACGACCCTGGTACTGCTGAATGAACCGGTCGTGCATATCTGCCCAGCAAGTAATGCAACCTGGGGGCAGACTAAAGAACCAGTTCAGGGCTCTTTCCCCAAGTGTGTTCGGGAACAGTGTACACACTATGTCTTCATTCGGGGCTCTTCCCAGACACGCCATGAGGTGCTTCTGGAGATGTCGAACCGGATCTCCTTCGCCATCGTATTCCTTTATCGTGGGGATACCTAGCCCTGGCGGGGCTAGGGTGTCTATGAGTCGAGGGACGAAGGGATGAGTAGATCGATCCCTCAGCTCCGATACCAGCGGCTTCTGCTCTCCCATGCAGATGTTCACGATCTTTACCACCTGATCGGGGGTGATGGGACCATTCAGGGGAATGGTCCTGTGCTGTACTGGCCCATCAACCACGAACCTCTCTGGCTGAACGGACACCCTACTTCTGTCCTGGCCCCGGGGCGGAGCCTCCTGTACGTTCCGAACCTCTGCTGGTGGGGGTGCTTCTTCCAATGGGGGCATCTCCTCCTGCCTCTTCGCAGCCTCTCTCCAATCCAAGAGAGCCTCCACAGCTGCTAAAAACATGGGCATGGCTTCTGCCACGGCTCTTGCCAGGTCCGTAGCTGGGGGAGCCTCCTGCTCTCTATTGCCCTGGTGCTGAGCGGCAATCTCTTCGGGACCTTCATTGTGCCCCTCTGTCTGGGAGAGCTCAGTAGCTGGATGGTTCTGGTTTTCCTCCTGTTCTGGTAGCGAATTCAGAGTTGTTGCAGCGGGGTGACGGGAACCACCAGATTGTCCCTGTCTTCTTTGCTTGCCAGCCGCCATCGATCGAGTAGAAGGCATATCAGCTTTTTGTTTGATTCCCACAGACGGCGCCAATGTTGGATCATGGTGGAACTCCGGCACGGACTTTGACGGCGATCCTAGCTCCTTCGCTCCACGCAATCCTGCAAGAGGGGATAGACCGGGCGGTGACCCAGAATCCCTCTCCGATTCTTAAATGAGTATCTCGTACGGACTGGCAAGCAGTAATCTCAAGTAAGTATTTTCAACGTCAGTGATCTGAGGTGACCTCTTGCCCTTTTATAGGCGAAGAGATACCTCAGTTACCTGGTGAACCGTTGGGGGTGGTTAGCCCGTATCCCGCGCATCTCGGGTGTGATCCCGCCTATCTAGGCCATGATCTCGCTTATCTCGGCCACGCCCCCCGTATCTCGGCCACGCTCCGTGTATCTTAACCACGTTCCGCGTATCCCGGCCACGCCCCGCGTATCTCGGCCTTATCCTCTGATAGCGAGTCTCGACTAACATCGGGGACTCCAGAGTTATCTCGTTGTGTCACCGCTCGGGGCCCCTCGTCATCATGACAGGGCCTATTGTTCTCAGGGATTCGTTATCGGGGCCTACTCAGAGGCATCTCGTCGGGAGCGTTCAGCTCGCTCGTCAGGTCCGACTCTGTCGGGACCTCTCATCCTCGGGCTCCCTTCGTCGGGACCCTTCGCCTGGGTCATCTTGACCTCCATTTAGGGCCCAGTGGGCCTATTCACCGTTTCCTCACCGTTAAAGGGCCTAACGGCTATAGCCAAACCCATCACCACGTAGGGCTTCCTTCACAAGAGCCCCTACGGATGCCGACCAGAGGATCGTGAACTCCCTCCTACAAAGATCTTGGGACCACGGACAATTGTAGAGGTATGTGCGAATCTTCCGCTGCGTACTTTCGATTACTAGCATGTACCATGATTTAGTTTCCGTAGTGATTACTCCCCGTAATCCAAAAGTGGTATCAGAGCGTGCTAGGAGTTCATGATTTTGATAAATTGGTGTTCTTGAAAACTCAAACTTTTGACCGAAATTTTTAAAAGGAAATTTTAAAATTTTCGAATTTTTAAGATTGAAGGTGGTCCGAAATTTTCATGATGTTCTTAGGAAATTTGATGTTCATGATCTTCAAGAAAAAGATGATATTTATCAAAATCGAACATTGGAATGTAGATCTTATTAAAATTTGATCTTGAAATTTGACCACTTGTTCCCAATTATGTGTTTTTTGCCGAAACCCTAGGTGAATTACAAGGTAATTTTTTTTTTAAAAATTTCTTAGTCACTAAGAAACAAATTTCGGCGGATTTTTTTTTTAATAATATTGTTTACCATATTTTAATAATATTGTCGACCGATTTTTTTAATAATATTTTAATAATCTAGGTAACAATATATCTATAATTAGGAACATTAGGATAGATTCACGTTAATGTATAGAAATATATATAACTATCAATATATCCAAATATTAAATAGGTTAAAAATATTATTGATAGATTTTTGTTACCTAAAAGATTGAGAAAATATATTGTTAATATTTGTATGGGTTCTGCTATAACCGTTAGGCCCTTTAACGGTGAGGAAACGGCAAACAGGCCCATTGGGCCCCAAATGAAGGTCAAGATGACCCAGGCGAAGGGTCCCGACGAAGGGACTCCCGATGATGAAAGGTTCCGACAGAGTCGGTCCCGATAGGTGAGCTGAAAGCTCCCGATGAGAAGCCTTTAAGTAGGCCCCGATGACGAATCCCTGAAAACGATTGGCCCTGTCACGATGACGAGGGGCCCCGAGCGGTGACATAACGAGATAACTCTGGAGTCCCCGATGTTAGTCGGGACTTGCTATCAGAGGTTGAGGCCAAGATACGCGGGGCGTGGCCGAGATACGCGGAGCGTAGTTAAGATACGCGGAGCGTGGCCGAGATACGCGGGGCGTGGCCGAGATAAGCGAGATCATGGCCTAGATAGGCGGGATCGTGCACGAGATACACGGGATACGGGCTAACCACCCCAACGGTTCACCAGGTAACCGAGGTACCTCTCCGCCTATAAAAGGGCAGAGGACACCTCAGGCCATTTATGTTGTGTTATACACTTTGAGATTACTGCTTGCCAGTCCATACGAGATACTCATTTAAGCATCAGAGAGGGATTCTGGGTCACCGCCCGGTCTATCTCCTCTTTGCAGGACCACGTGGAGCAAAGGAGCTAGGATCGCCGTCAAAGACCGTACCGGACACCGTGATCCAACATTGGCGCCGTCTGTGGGAAGCGTAACAAAAAGCTGATATGCCTTCTACTCGTTCAATGGTGGCTGGCAAGCAAAGAAGACAAGGACAATCTGGTGGTTCCCGTCATCCTGCTGCGACGACTTTGAATTCACCACCAGAGCATGCTGAGGACCAGAATCTCCCCGCGGAGGTCTCTCGGACAGGGGGGCATAATGAAGCTCCTGAAGATACTGCTTCTCAACACCAGAGGAATAGGGAGCAGGTGGCTCCTCCAGCTGCGGACCTGACGAGGGCTGTGGCGGAAGCCATGCCAATGTTTTTGGCAGCTGTGGAGGCCCTCTTAGATCGAAGGGAGGCTGCAAGGAGGCAATAGGAGATGCCTCCGTTAGAAGAGGAGGTGCCCCCACCAGCAGAGGTTCGGAACGAGCGGGAGGCTCAACCCCGAGGCCAGGGCAGGAGGGGGGAGTTCGTTCAGCCAGAGAGATTCGTGGTTGATGGGCCAGGACCAGTGCAGCACAGGACCATTCCCCTTAATGGTCCCATCACCCCCGATCAGGTGGTGAAGATCGTGAACATCTGCATGGGAGAATAGAAGCCGCTGGTGTCGGAGCTGAGGGATCGATCTACTCATCCCTTCGTTCCTCGACTCATTGATACCCTCGCCCCGCCAGGGCTGGGTATCCCCACGATAAAGGTGTATGACGGTGAGGGAGATCCGGTTCGTCATGTCCAGAAGCACCTCATGGCGTGTCTGGGCAGAGCCCCGAATGAAGATATTGTGTGTACGCTGTTCCCGAACACACTTGGCGAGAGAGCCCTGACCTGGTTCTTCAGTCTGCCCCCAGGCTGCATCACCTGCTGGGCTGATATGCACGACCGGTTCATTCAGCAGTACCAGGGGGGTAGACGTTTGCTGAAGAGTGTGAGGTCCCTGACCCAGGTGGTACAGAGGCCCGACGAGTCGCTGGCACACTACTACCAGCGGTACACGGCCAGCGTGGCGGAGATTGATGAGGAGATTTCGGAGGGTGAAACCATGCGCACCTTTATTCGGAACCTCACAGCCCCCTACGGTTCCGACTTGATGCACAGCGTGGCTGAGAAGGCTGTGTGGAATATGGAGGCGTTGCAGAAGAGGGTGAAGCGGCAAATCGATGTCCATGAATCGAAGATAGCCGCTGGAGAGCTGGAGCCCCCGAAGTCGAATAAGGGAAAGCAGTCGGTCAAACCCTTAGACGAGCGTAAGTCGAAGGATAAAGCCGAAGAAAGTCGAGGTCGAGGTCGCTCTGATCGGAGGGATGATAGGCGTTCCTCAAAAAAGGACAGGCGGGAGGATCATGACATTCCTCTCAACAGCTCTATGGCGGAGGTGCTGACGGTCATGGAGCGGCAGGGTATCTCTAGGTACCCCCCGAAGAAGGAAGGAGAGTTCTTGGGATCCAGCACAGATCGCTACTGTCGATTCCATCGCGCGAATGGCCACGACACCAATCACTATCGGGAGTTGAAGAAGGAGATCGAAAAGCTGATCTAGAAAGGGAAGCTTAAGGATTTGTCGGGGATAAGCAGTGTCGATCCCGCTCTCGATCCCGCTCTCGATCCCGATCACGGTCCCGCTCCCGATCTCGTGATCGGTCCCCAAAGAAGAAGAGGTCCGACATGGAGTCTTCCGGTGCCCGTAAGGAGAAGCGAGGCACAATCAACGTGATTCACGGAGGGTTTTCCGCAGGGGGTGATACCTCGTCCTCCCGAGAGGTTTATGCCTCTAGAATTCCTACTGCTGTGGTGTTGGGTAAGAGGTCCCGATCTTGGACCCTGAAGGAAGAGATGGTGATCTCCTTTTCGTCGGAGGATCTCATAGGCGTGGAGACTCCGCACGATGACGCTCTGGTCGTGACCTTGGATGTGGACGGGTACGAGAAGAAACGGATTCTGATCGACGGAGGGAGCTCCTTCGATATTCTGTTCATGGATGCACTAGAGGCCATGGGGAAAACGAAGAAGGACCTGAAGGAAGCGAACATCCCGATGGTCGGATTCTCTGGCTCCACCTCCTATCCGCTAGGGGTGATCACCCTACCAGTGGAGTTTGGCAGCGGATGGAAATCAGAGAGAAGGAACGTGGAGTTTGTAGTAGTTGATTCCGCGGGAACTTACAATGCGATCATCGGGAGAACTACCATCAACCCCCTGATGGCGGTTGCCTCGACTGTACACCAGAAGATGAAGTTCCCGACCGACCATGGAGTCGGAGAGGTCAAGGGCGACCAGGTGGCTTCCCGAAAATGTTATGTCAACGCCACTCGAAGGAGGAGACGAGAGGCTATGACTGTCCTACAGACAGATACTGATCCCAGAGAGGAGTTTGGGCGTCCCGCCCCCGTGGAGGATCTAAAAGAGGTCGAGATATATGGGCCTCAGAGAAAGGTGAAAATCGGGTCTGCTCTGACTGAGGAGACAACCCGAAAATTGATTGAGCTGCTGAAGGAGTTCAAGGAGCTGTTTGCCTGGTCCCCAAGTGACATGCCAGGAATTAGCCCCGATGTAATCGTGCACGAGTTGAAGATAGATCCCGCGATCAAACCTATCACGCAGAAAAGGCGTCCGATGGGCACAGACAAGAGGATCGCGATCCAGCAGGAGGTGGGCAGGTTGCTCGATGCTGGGTTTATCAAAGAGCTCCGATTCCAGACTTGGGTTGCTAATCCAGTACTGGTAAAGAAGACCAATGGGAAGTGGCGGATGTGTTGACTTCCGCGACCTGAATAAAGCTTGCCCGAGGGACTGTTACCCGCTCCCGAGAATCGACCAGCTGGTGGATGCCACGTCGGGACATGAGCTGTTAAGCTTTATGGATGCGTATTCGGGCTATAACCAGATTAAAATGGCTAAGGAAGATGCTCCTCACACAGCATTTTATGCAGACAGTGACATCTATCACTACTATGTCATGCCTTTTGGGTTGATCAACGCCGGGGCAACTTACCAGCGGATGGTGAACAAGCTGTTCGGAGATATGCTTGGGGAGACCATGGAGGCTTACGTGGATGATATGCTGGTGAAGTCTCGACAGGCTGAGGATCATGTTCACAACCTAGCCATGGCGTTTGAGCGGATGAGGCTTCATCAGGTTCGTTTAAACCCGACAAAATGCGCCTTCGGAGTCCACTCAGGGAAATTTTTGGGCTTCATGGTGAGCCAAAGAGGAATTGAGGTGAAACCCGAGAAGCTGAGGGCGATCGAGGAGATGCAGTCTCCGATAAACCATCGGGAGGTGCAACTGCTGAATGGCCGGCTGGCTGCAATAAATCGCTTTCTGTCCAAGGCAAGTGACTGATCAATGCCATTTTTCGAAGTCCTGAGGGCCAACAAGAAGTTTGAGTGGACCGCCAAATGTGAAGAAGCGTTCCAGGCACTCAAGCAGCACCTCCGCACCCTCCCGCCGTTATCGAAACCGGTTCCAGGCGAGTCGCTCTATCTTTATTTGGCTGTTTCTGAATTTGCCATTAGCTCTGTATTAGTGAAGGTTGTCGAGGGTAATCAAGTCCCCGTCTATTATGTAAGCAAGGCATTTGCCAAGTCTGAATTGAATTATCCTGCCGTTGAGAAGTATCTCTTTGCGCTGATTATAACTGCTCGGAAGCTGAGGCCTTATTTCCATGCACACGAGATTACTGTGCTGACGAACCAACCTCTGAAGCATTTTTTGAACCGACCGGATGCGTCGGGGAGATTAGTGAAGTGGGCAGTCGAGCTTAGTGAGTTTCGCATACACTTTGCTCCGAGAACGGCTATTAAGGGCCAGGCATTGGCGGATTTCATAGCAGAATCCACAGCCCCCGATCTGGAAGAAGCGGGCCCTATAGAGGGGGCAACCATGGAGGTCCCGACAGAAGAACAACCAGAGAAGGCAGAGCAATCAGAACAGCCAAACGAGGAAAATACCTGGGAGATGTACACGGATAGCTCCTCAAGTTCAGAAGGATCAGGAGCAGGCTTTGTGTTGATACCACCAGGCCAAGGTGAGCCGCTCCGATATGCCTTGGCTTTAACATTTAAGGCCACGGACAACGAAGCGGAGTATGAGGCTCTTATCACGGGCCTGAAAATTGCCAAAGGTACGAGAGTTGCTCACTTGAAAGTAAAGTGTGACGCGGCCCTGATCGTAAACCAGGTTCAAGGGCGATACGAAGCGAAGAGCCCGATAATGAAGAAGTACCTGCGCGAGGTACAAGCCTTGAAGGAGAGCTTTAAAAGCTTTGACATCGAGGCGATCCCGAGGGAGGAAAACGTGGAGGCAGATGCCTTGAGCAAATTTGCCCTGGGGGTACCCTTGGAGGAAAATCGGAAGGTGCATTTCTTGGAGAAGGTGATCTTATCGACCACCGACCCGACACAGGTGTGTGCTATTAAAGCAAGATCGGAGGAGGAGCCCACTTGGATGACCCCGATAGTCGCATACCTGACTACGGGGGCAGTCCCCGATGATAAAGTAATAGCTGACAGGATACGTTGGATCGCGGTAATTACGTGATGCTGGACAATCAGCTATACAAGAAGGGCTGGTTCTCGACTCCGTACTTGAAGTGTGTGGCTGAGCCCGACACAAGTCGAATCCTGAAGGAGGTGCATGAAGGGGTCGCGGCTTGTCATGAAGGGGCCCGATCCATTATGAGGAAAGTGCTGAACTTGGGCTATTATTGGCCTACGATGAGCAAGGAGGCGACGGAGTTGGTCCGATCCTGTGACGCGTGCCAGAGGTACGCCCCAATATTGTGGCTCCCGCTGCTAATCTGACGTCCATCAAGAGCGCTTGGCCCTTCGCGCAGTGGGGCATCGACTTGGTGGGACCTCTTCCACAAGCACAAGGCAATGTAAGTATTTACTTGTAGCTATCGATTATTTTTCGAAATGGATAGAGGCAAAGGCGTTGGCCAGAACGACGGGGAACCAGATCGTCAAGTTCCTCCAAACCCATATTGTGTCCAGATACGGGATTCCCAAGGTGGTGATCAGCGACAATGGTCCACCGTTTAACGGGTCTCAGGTGAAGGAGTATCTGGAGGAGTTGAATATCGAGCATCGGACAGCTTCTGTACGCCATGCTCATACTAATGGCCAGGTGGAATCAGCCAACAAAATCTTGATGGATGGCCTGAAGAAGAGGGTCTATGCCTTGAAGGGCAAATGGCTGAACGAGCTAGAAAACGTGCTTTGGGCCGTTAGAACGACTCCCAAACGAGCAACTGGGGAGACTCCGTTTGGCCTTGTTTATGGCACGGAGGCTGTAGCTCCCGTGGAGGTAGCCGTGGCATCCCATCGGATGAGATATTACGAACCTCTGACGAACGATGAGATGAGACGTATGGACTTGGACTTGCTCGAAGAGAAGAGGCGGGAAGCCGACGAAGTCCAGGCTCGAATGCGTTTGGCGACAGCCAGGTATTACAATCGGCGAGTTAAGTCCCGACAATTCTTCGTCGGGGAGCTGGTTTGGCGTCGCAACGAGTTTACCCTTTTGGATCGGATCGGCAAGATGTCACCAAAATGGGAAGGACCTTACAAGATCGTGGGGATGCCAGCCCCGAATGCGTACAAGTTGGAAGATCTCGATGGCAGAGTATTAAAGCATTCTTTTAGTGGCGAACACTTGAAGAAACACTATGCTTGATGAAAAGTCGCCTTAAGTGGTGCCTGATGAAAAGTTGCCTTAAGTGGTGCCCGATGAAAAGTCGCCTTAAGTGGTGCCCGATGTAAAGTCGCCTTAAGTGGTGCCCGATGAAAAGTCGCCTTAAGTGGTGCCCGATGAAAAGTCGCCTTAAGTGGTGCCCGATGTAAAATCGCCTTAAGTGGTGTATGTTATTTATCGTTTGATTCGATGTAAGTGAATTTTGTGCCATCAATAAATAAAGAGGTTGCTTCCAAACAGAGCTATTCTTAGATTTATTCTAAGCGTTATAAAGTCGCCTTCAGTGGTGCACGATATTAAGTCGCCTTAGGTGGCGCAAGTTGAAAAGTCGCCTTAAGTGGTGCACGATGTAAAGTCGCCTTCAGTGGTGCACGATATTAAGTCGCCTTAGGTGGCGCAAGTTGAAAAGTCGCCTTAAGGGGTGCACGATGTAAAGTCGCCTTCAGTGGTGCACGATATTAAGTCACCTTAGGTGGCGCAAGTTGAAAAGTCTCCTTAAGTGGTGCACGATGTAAAGTCGCCTTCAGTGGTGCACGATATTAAGTCGCCTTAGGTGGAGCAAGTTGAAAAAGTCGCCTTAAGTGGTGCACGATATTAAGTCGTCTTAAGTGATGCGTGATTCTTAGATTTACTCTGAGTATTGTTAAAGTCGCCTTAAGTGGTGCACGAGATAAAGTCGTCTTAAGTGATGCACGAGATAAATTCATCTTAAGTGATGCACGAGATAAAGTCGCCTTAAGTGGTGCACGATACTAAGTCGTCTTAAGTGGTGCAAGTTGAAAAGTCGCCTTAAGTGGTGCACGATATTAAGTCGTCTTAAGTGATGCGTGATTCTTAGATTTACTCTAAGTATTGTTAAAGTCGCCTTAAGTGGTGCACGAGATAAAGTCGTCTTAAGTGATGCACGAGATAAAGTCGTCTTAAGTGATGCACGAGATAAAGTCGTCTTGAGTGATGCGCGAGATAAGTCGTCTTAAGTGATGCACGAGATTAAGCCGTCTTAAGTGAGGTATGATTCTTGGATTTACTCTAAGTCTTGGAAAGTCGCCTTAAGTGGTGCATGATGGTAAGTCGCCTTAAGTGGTACAAGTTAGTAAATCGTCTTAAGTGATGTATGAGAATATCTTAAGTGTCGAGGTTTCGACTTAAGAAAGTATAGTAAAGCCACTTGGAGAAGTGCAATGAAAAAAAAAATCGGAACTAAGAGAGTCTGATATTAATAGGGCTCAAAGGCCCGATGATTACAAAAAGAGGAGAATACAAGGACTCTAAAGATAAGCAGTTAGGCTTGGTCCTTGTTGGCGGTATCAACAGGAGCTGGGTCCACGAGGTCGGTGGCAGAAGGCTCCACAGGTTCAGCCGCTGGAGGGTCGATTATCGGAGCGTCGGCACTTGGAGGCTCTGCTGCATCTTCAACAATCGCGGGAGTGCTCCCTCCATCACTCTCCTCCGAGAGAGCAAAGTACTTCCTCGCAAAGGGAGCAAGAGAGGGAAACTTGTCGAAGTTGATGGCGTCGCCATACTCCAGGTAGAGTTCCTCAACTGCGTTGAAGAGGGTGTTCTCCACCTCCGCGCTGCAGAACTTTACTGCATCAGCCTGGAAGTCTTCAGACCCCCGATAATCCTCCCGGCCCTTGGTCTCGGCCGCGACCAGCTGCGCAGGAACCCCCGCAACTTGCTCCTCCAGAGCCTTCTTCTCGAGGACCAGCTTGTCCTCAGCAGCCTGCCGCTCCTGTTGCTCCCGCATCAGGAGCTCCTCGAAGTCACCAACCTGCTTTTGGAGGTCCCGAGCCTTTCGGTCGAGGATGGCCTGCTCCTTGGCCAGTTTCCCTCGCGAAGACTTGGAGGCAGCGAGATCCTCCTTGAGCTTGGCGATGGCCGCTCGATCTCGCTCCCGGGACTCCTCAAAGGCGAAGAGGTATCCATAGAGACGGTTGATGTCCCCGATCTCCTGCGATAGAAGAAAGAGAAGTGTTAACGGATAAGCAACCAGTTTTATTGATGAAAGAGAGAAGCGAATCTTACCTCTATCCGACGCATGGACATTTCTCGAACATCCCGACGCATCGCCTCCCCATTCAAGAAATCGGATACCGCATGCTGGGCGGAATCGAGCCTGCCAGCAGATGCAGAGCCAGCTCCGGGTGGGCATCCCCTTATCGAAGCTGGACCCCTTGCAGCGTTTGGATCGGGGTCCAGGGAGCATCCACTTGCGCGGGGTCGAAGGCCCTGTAGAAACTCCCGTCGAGGGGGAGAGGAGAAGGGCCAGCACGAGTCGCGGAGGGGCGCGCCTCCGGCTCACCCCGAGCGGGGGAAGGAGTGAAGTCGTGAATGGGCGACGGCTGTCGCTGCTGAGGAGAAGACGAGGGGGGCAGCCCCTGAGAGGTTGGTTTCAGGGGGGACTGCCCCGTCCTCCGACGATGACGAAGGGAGCCACCCTCATCAGTCTCCTCGGAGGAGTCCAAGGTTTCCACCCGACGGAATTGTTCGCCGGTCGGGGTTTCCTCCCCTGTTGAAGAAGGTGCCCCTGCTGAGGGTGGTGCACCCGCTGAAGCTCCAGCACCCGACGGAGTCTCAGAATGGCCTGCACCTAAAGGACGAGAAGAGGCTTTAGAAATGTAATCAGAAAGTTCATCAGAGCCCTTACACCAAACAATATGTCGGGAGACATATTGGTCCTTCCCGCGATAGTTGTAGTAGCCTGCCTTCAGGACACGAGGAGTTTCTCCCCGAAGGACTCGTTTGACATCAACGATGCGCGCCTCCATGGTCGAAGGAAACAACTATTTCGGGACCATCCTCCTGTACGATTTAATAGCAAGACGGAGCTTTTTACCTTCTTCAGCGCTCTGGACGTCAAAGAGCTTATCCACCTCCACGCGGCTCCGCTTTGGTTGCTCCGCGGAAGGAGATCCCGATGAAGCAGCAGCCTTCTTGGCTGACTTCCTCTTCCGCGTGGGGCGGACAGCATCAGTCTCCCCCTGCTTAAGGATTAGATTGGTCAGCACGGATACCTTCTTGGCTGCAAACAGTAAAGGAAAAAGGGTTAGAGATTTACCCAGGAAACCATATTGGAGGGGCCGTCGAAGAGCTGCCCCCCCGGAGATTATGTCGAGGAGTCGAATCCCGGCATTCACTAGGTCCCGCTCCAC
This sequence comes from Clarkia xantiana subsp. parviflora, assembly GCA_036873135.1. NCBI lineage: Eukaryota > Viridiplantae > Streptophyta > Magnoliopsida > Myrtales > Onagraceae > Clarkia > Clarkia xantiana. Next base: position 21,095,857 of record JAPTYO010000001.1, read on the forward strand.
GAGAGAATTGGCGTCAAGGGGAGTGTAAGACTCCCCCCACCGGTAAAGCTGGATGAGCTGAAGAGTCTGGAAGTCTTCGTCGGTATAGGTGTGGAAGGCGGGAAGAGAATCCGCTTCCACCTCCCATCGGGGCCACGGGATCGAGGAGTTTTTGATGAAGAAGTAGCTCCTCTTCCACCCGCTGTTGCCGGACCCCGTATCGACCAGGAGTCCCCGACCCTTGACCACCTTCCAGGTGTCGGTGGTCCAGTTGCACAACCCGAGTTGCGTCTTGTTCCAGTTCGGCATCCGGGGATAGAAGGCGCAAACCCCTGCCTCGTTGCACTTCATCCCGTAGAAGGTCCTGAAGAGCTTGAGGCTGTATATCCACTTCTGTCGGAAGCAGAGGACCTGGAAGGCGTTCCACAGGCGTATGGCATGCGGAGAGAAAGTGGTCGGATGGGTTTTGTAGTGCTGGTACATTTCGACTAGATTACCACAGAAGGGAAATCTGATCCCCGCGGATACTTGTCCCGTAGAGACAAATACCTCCCCTTTCCGGGGACGAGTAACCTCAAGGCTACCCGAGGGACGAGGCCAGGGATAGGGGAAACGAGGTTCCCAGGTAGAGGTGATGCATCCCTCCCGGAGAGCTGCATCGTAGGCGGTGCTGGAGATTTCGTTCAGAGCATAGTCGAAGTTAAAGGGCTTCCTTCCCTCGGAACCGGATTCACTGTCTGAAAGCAGCCATGGAAAGGGACATTGGGTTTTCCGGGAAATTGCGAACAAATCAAGCAGAAATTAAGGGAGAAGATAAGCAAACAACAAAGAAGAAACCCTTACCAGACATGATGATGAAAGGTTGAAGGAGTGAACTTGGCGTTGCCGGAAAGATGATCGGAGGAACACCCAGATCTTCAGAATCGCAGAGCTTGAATTTGCAAAGAGATTGCAGAAAGCTTTTGAAAATTCAGAGACGGTAAAGGTGAAACTGTGCCCACGGTTAAGGTTTTATAGACGAAGAGGACAGTCGAAGGGACGCTTCGATCTGAATCGTCGAAGTTGAAGCGTTCTGATCTGAACCGTTGAGATGAAACGTGCAGAATGGCAATGGACGCAATGGTGAAACAGCCTGAAAAGCACTTTTCAGAAAGAGCAGGCGCGAAAAATCAGGCACGAGTACTGAAGACGTCGCTCCGTTTTCTGCTGCATTAAATGGCCGGGGAACCGAGGAGTCCTCTCGGATTTGGCAGTTATCCACAGGGTATTGAGGAAACGTAAACGAGAAGACTCACACTGGGTGATTATGAAAAGAGAAAGATCCCCGACTTCGATGTCGGGAGATCGGGAGTTGAAAGACACGACGAACTAAAAGTCCCTCATGTCTTGGGGGCAAGTGATGGGTTCTGCTATAACCGTTAGGCCCTTTAACGGTGAGGAAACGGCAAACAGGCCCACTGGGCCCCAAATGAAGGTCAAGATGACCCAGGCGAAGGGTCCCGACGAAGGGAGTCCCGATGATGAAAGGTCCCGACAGAGTCGGTTCCGATAGGTGAGCTGAAAGCTCCCGATGAGAAGCCTTTAAGTATGCCCCAATGATGAATCCCTGAGAACGATTGGCCTTGTCACGATGACGAGGGGCCCCGAGCGGTGACATAACGAGATAACTCTGGAGTCCCCGATGTTAGTCGGGACTTGCTATCAGAGGTTGAGGCCAAGATACGTGGGGCGTGGCCGAGATACGCGGAGCGTGGCCGAGATATGCGGGGCGTGGCCGAGATAAGCGAGATCATGGCCTAGATAGGCAGGATCGTGCACGAGATACACATGATACGTGCTAACCACCCCAACGGTTCACCAGGTAACCGAGGTACCTCTCCGCCTATAAAAGGGAAGAGGTCACCTCAGGCCATTTATGATGTGTTATACACTTTGAGATTACTGCTTGCCCGTCCATACGAGATACTCATTTAAGCATCGGAGAGGGATTCTGGGTCACCGCCCGGTCTATCCCCTCTTTGCAGGACCACGTGGAGCAAAGGAGCTAGGATCGCCGTCAAAGACCGTACCGGAGTTCCACCGTGATCCAACAATTTGTTTCCCTATTTAAGATATTGACAATAAATATTATATCTATTTATAGATAGGTGCCGATTTTTACATATATATATATTGTTGATTGATTTAATCTTATAGATAGAATCTTGGCAATAAATATATATATGTTTATAATATGGCCGAAATATATGTATATATTTAATATTGAAAATTATTTTATATAATTAATGATACTTGGTGGCTACGTTAAATATTTTTTGAACTTTAAAACCCTACTTGGGCCTCAAGTAAACATTTTGGCCCAACATTTTATATTTTAATTATTGGGCCGGTCCAACATGTCAAACCGGGAGGAGTTAAAACCGAACCGTATTTTCTCAATCGGTTCGACCTAATCGGGTCGGGTCGGACCGGGGTAACTAAGTGGATCTAACCGAATCAGTTTTGTGTGTTGAACCGAACCCTATTTTTATTGAACCGGTTCGGACCAAAAAATATTTTAAAATTAAAACCGGATCGAACAAACCGTATTTTTATTTTGGACTGAACCGAACCGAACCGGACCCGAACCGAACCGAATTTCTAGACCGAACCGAACCAGACCAAACTGGACTGAAATAAACTGAACCGAACCGTATTTTCAAAATCGAGTTCAAGTCAATTAAAATAGGGAGGTCAAGTTTTAAAATCCAAATGTTTTGAACCTTAATAGGCCTACACAGTGCTCAAGGGTTGATAACTTTTATGCCTTGTTTCGATTATGGGGATGGATCTCGGAGATACATGTTTTTGGGACTGGTATAATTAGTGGGCTGAATTGCAATTGTTTATTATTCATTAAATATTAATGCATGATTAGAAATGTTGTCTTGACTGAGTCAAGCTAGCTGGATATTGCATATTGTGGGCTGAGCCCCTGTTAAATATATGGAATGAGCACTAGGATAGACATGCTGTGATGGTTGAAAATGCGTAGGATTCATGTCTAGAATGTTGCGTGATTGAATATAAGCATGAATTGCAAATCAACCACTAATGTTTAAAATTATTTTAAAATCGAAAACCAGTCGCCAAATGTGTATGATGGATGTGAATGTTATATGTTTGACACGTATGCTAGAATGTTGAGGATGTAGCTGCATTTTATAATTTACTTGGATGTAGAATTATGTATGCAAGCATGAGTTCCTCGGAACATTAGACGCATGACGTGTAAGAATGAGTGTGATTTATGTGATGAATGTTGCTGGCATATGATAATTTACATGGATAGTAGAATTATATATGCATAGTGAATTCATCGGAATATTTTTCCAAAACAAAAAGGGCCCTGGGAAAGCCAAGATCGGGTATGCTTGTTTTAAAAATTCCGTTCCGATAATTTGCGATTAAAACCGCTTTAAAAGACTGATCTATTGGATAGAAGACGACAGTAATGTGAACTCTTTCACAGCCATCTTCCATTGGTTTACTGGTGGTCGGTAGGTTCAGATGACTGAGGAATCGTTACTTTTCGGATTCTATCTTAATTGATATCTGATGTATGCAATTCTTTCTCAAAATGTTATTGCCTCCCTAATTTTTGCATAATCATCGATGTGTTAGTATGAATTGGTTAATTTAATGCGATTCGATATTCCTCGCAATCTTGATGGTGTGAATCATGATGAATAATAGGAGTACGTGTTGAACTCTCTACTACAATTCCGAAAAGTAGAGAGGACAACTACGGATGAATATAGTAGTCTATATGATTTTGACAATGAGAGACGAATGTAATTATTTGTTTCACCAAGCATGGGAGTAGGTTCTTTGATGATCTGAACGCATATGTGGTGATATATTCAACCTTGGTAAAAAGGGGTTGAAGAAGACTTCAATTACAACCAGGCAATGTTGCAGCTTAGTATCATTTTGCATCCGCTTCAGTGGAAGCAAGGGTGCAAAAGCTAAACGTTTCGGTTGAACATGATGGTCTTCTCTCTTTTCATGGATGTTGGCGTAAAACCCGCATCGGATCTTCAAAATGAAAGGTCAACATGGAAAAGATGTATATGGTTGTCTGATATTGACAGGACTCAATGATCTTGAGCCTAATCAAATACAGTAACCACGGTAGTAAAAAGGGAAACCTTCTCTGCTCACCATACTGGGTTCGAAAGAAGTCAACCATGATCCGCATATTATAGAGAGAACTGGACTATAAAGGTCTTTTACGTTAATCCAGTGGGTTAAACCATGTTGATTAAGTGCGTCTCAAGTACGCCTTGTAGGTCATGTGTATGAAGCTGTAAAATGTTTTATACAGACACAGATCATTTGATGTGTTTCACTCGTGAATTTACTCAGATGTGATGTTCAACATGGTTTAAAGTTCTCGACTATCTATGCGACAATCATAGATCACATACGCAAACTTTAGATCAAGAACCCTACCATTGTCACTTATCGTTCATTTGAGTTACTAAAATCTTGGTTATTTCGAGATTCAGATTTATTGAATAAAGTAGTTTCTGTTCGATTCGAAATGTGATCTACTTGTCAAAATTAATCGACCCGTTAAACAGGATCGATCCGAAACGAAATTTTGGCCAGGTAAAATGGTCGAATAAAAAGAAACGATTCACATACTCCTTCATCTCAGTCAGGACAACTGAACTGAATAAACCCATCAATTGCGTAGCTAGATCGAAAGATTTAGTATTTCTTAATTATTAGTACTCCATTGAATGAAATAATCTGTAATGATGATCATGTGCGAAACTGATTGGATTAAATTGAATTAAATTCAGAAATGAAACGATTCACCCTAAGATTAAAACTACGGTGAATAGCGTTACGCGCAAGTGGACCTCGATAGACGAAACACATCGTTTCAAAATACGTTTTTAATATTGAAGTGTTTAAATGATTAGGTGATGAATTTTCGTTTGCATTCATGTGGAAACAACTTATTGATAACATTTACATCGGTACGAAGTAGGCTTCGAAACTACCACGACCTTGTAAAAGTATCATCTGACGCATATACTGAAAACCCAAGATGCTCAGTTCGAAGATGGGATGAAATCCCTTAGATAAGTTTGCAAACGAAGAAGCATAAAGTCGGTTAAACGATTTTCATTCTATACGCCTTGAACGATAAGTCAGGCTAGGCATTCAAATCAATTAAAACACACTTCAAGAAGCACAGTTCAAGAACATAATGTTAGAGTCACTCTATCAGGTATTCCCTAAGGGATGAATAAGATGACTCACATGTATGTAAACTCTGTTCCAATAAAATCGGTAAGACATGTCGCCATAAAATCTACAGAATGATAATGAGTTAAATCATATCATCTTGCGACATTAAATTGCGCACTAAACACGCATTTAGGACAAGAGCATGATAACTACTCTTAAAAAATGCATGTTTAAAGCTTTTGAAAATGGTGCCATGAGCGAACATGAGACATTACATTTCTTGAGGGCGAATATTCCAAATGCAGGGACAGTTTAAATCCAAGTAGTCATGATCATAATGGAGCAGGATATCATTGACAATCAGATCCCACTTAATTCGAGTGGGAGAGAGATTTGAACCGGCGTTAAAATTGCTAGAGATCGGGCTACCCGGAAATTGTGTCTGTCTCAAGAAGCTTATATCAAAAAACTGTTGAAAAGATTCAGATTACAGAATGCCAAACCCGTGGATACGCCGGTGGTGTTTGGGTGCGCACTGTCAAAACGTGACGGCCCCAAGAACCTGGCAGAGCATGAACATATGAAGACTGCATAGTATTTAAGCATGGTCGGTAGTTTGATGTACGCCATGCAATGCACCCGTCTGGACATTTGTTACGCCGTGGGCCTAGTAGCACGTTTCCATTCATATCATGGCCATCAACATTTAAAGGATGTAAAACAAATTATTCGTTATCTGAAAGGTACTGCCGACTACGCACTGTGCTATGAGGGCGGGAAGTTAGAATTGACAGGTTACAGTGACGCCGACCATGGTGGCGATCCGGATGATCGTAAGTCCACCACAGGAGGAGTGTTTCTCCTTGCTAATGCCGTCATTTCATGGACGAGCAAGAAGCAAACATGTGTCACGCTGTCCACGATGGAATCAGAATTCGTAGCTCTCTCCAAGAACGCACAGGAAGCGGTCTGGCTGAAAAGGATTCTTACTGCGCTGCTTGATGGTGACGTCGGTAGTAAACCATTGAAGGTGTTCTCTGACAGTCAGGCAGGCATTGCGGTAGTAAAGAATCCGAAGTACCGTAGTAGGACCAAATACATTGATGTGAAATATTTTTATGCTAAATCTATGGTAGAAGACAATATAATCACTATGGAATACTTGTCCGCTGATAACATGATTGCGGACCCATTAACTAAACCACTACGCAGGGTGATATTCAAAAGCATGTAAAACTGCTTGGATTGCGTAAGGTTTAGTAGTGGCATGTATCTGTGATAACATTTTGATATTAGAAAGTTACATTTTTTAAGCGAAAGAATTGCAACTAAGTTTATGATCAATCGACGTCATAATGTTTTTGATTAAATCAAATTTTCGGTCTATAAACTAAGTCGTAGGAGGACGCAATCCTCTGCCAAAACTATGTCGAATGTGGGTCTTACCTCGTCACACAGGTACGGTCGTCTAGCGGTGGTGGGAGGGCTCTACTAAGTAAGGCTGGATAAGAATCAGGGGGATAAACCAGATTACGCATCATCTAGTGTCGAAGTAACTCGACATGATCTTCATTTTGCAGATCTCCGTGATGAACTTTGTTCGTTATTAATCCACATTCTGGGCTAGATGAGAATCTGCGATTGCATGATTTGACATATCTCATTCCTTTGAACTTAAAAGTTCAGGTATGCTATCGACGCGTGCTTCATACTACGCGTGCCACGTTCGACCACGGGGTCACAACTCGGTTGTGCTAGTAAAGAATCCTCGTGATTCTGGCGGGCGCAATCTTCTTCACGTCGAGCATGTGATTGATCCCGGGAGCCTTATGAAGAGGCACCCAAAGTATCTTCACGGACTCAGAACTCATATCTAAGGTCAGGCTCAATGTTTGCTTCCCGGCGTACGAGCGTAGTGCTGAACAAAAAGGCCCAGTGACAACGTCTTTGGAAACCGGTTGGGTTTGACTAAGGGTATGAGTGATGGGGATGGTCAAGTTCACCTGTAATTCAGCGACTCTTGTATTCACTAAGGTGGCCACCAACCGGATATTAGTTGAAGGTTGTGAATACTTGTATTGATGACTTGGAGAAGTGTTCCTATGAGGAAACTAGGCAAAATGAGAATTATCAGTTGACCTAGGATACAACGTGATACTTTATAAATGTTGTTTATAACAGGTTGATTGGAGAAAAGGGAATCAACATTCCGCGGGTGCTACAACACTCCTAACAGATGAGTAGCACGATGCCCGTCGTGTCCGCCGGTCGCACGGCAAACCTCGAATGAACTATTCGGAAGAAAATGACTAGATCTAAGGAGTGAAATGTTGATGCATATTTGGACGACAATACATTAACAGGCACCCTGCCATTCCGACGAGTGGGAGCTGTAAGCATATGGTGACGGGCGCCGTAAATGGAAGCCCATTATATGTATATATTACCTAAGTTAATTGGGTACATGTCACTTTAGGACATTGAGCCTGACCCAAATCCCAATTGACATGAGAGGCCCAAAATTGGGCCTCCCTATACTAGTAGGCCGGCCGAATTTTAGGAGGGAATAAAGTGGACTTTTGTCCACTTTACTCCTCCCATATATATGTGGAGTTAGGGGTTTTATTAGGGTTAATCACAATTCCCTTCAAGTGGTGTTTTGAGAGAAAACCCTTCCACCAGAGACACCATATTTTGGTCGAACCACTCCTCACCAAGGGTGTGCCAATTTGCCTTCGAGCAAACACTCCAGAGATCTGTCCCTTGCCAAGAATCGATCAGAGGCTTTGTTGTGAAGAATATACCACGTAGGGCTTCCTTCACAAGAACCCCTACGAGTGCCGACCGAAGGATCGTGAACTCCCTCCTGCAAAGATCTTGGGACTACGGACAACTGTAGAGGTATGTGCGAATCTTCCGCTGCATAATTTCGATTACTAGCATGTACCATGATTTAGTTTATGTAGTGATTATTCCCGTAATCCAACAGCAAACACAATGAAACATCAAAATATTAGCAACATATAATATTCACGTAGGGTAAAATAAAATGCATTACAATACAAGGTTAAAAGTGCTACTTAATATAGAAGAACATAAATGAACTATTAAAACAGTGCATAGTTCAAGCATCATCATTCTGTTCCGTTTCCACGACTACCGTTGTGGAAATTTTTTCATATTGTGTCCCTCTACTTTACGAAGACTGCGCTTTCTCTTCGTTCTGGGTACGCGCTCGTCCATCTCGTTTTTCAACCTCTTCTTTTTATGCCCCTTATAAGAGACCATCATTGCTGGATCAACAACAACAGTGGGGCCTGTCCAGTCCGGACATTAATCTGGTTATGGGAGTGGGTGAAATGGATAAGAATATGTAGCTGGTAATTTTCTATCCTGAAATGACCATTAACACCGTCGTAGTAACTTGTATCCGCCTCTCGGTAATCGCACACAGCGTGTCTGTAAGGTCGGCGATACAACTTCCACTCTCCGCAGGTACAATATTTTCTCGTAAGGTTTACGACCTTAATTTCACAACCGCGAGCAGAAGTTTGGTACTCTACGCCATGGTGATATGCCTAAGCAGTGAAGTTCCTAGACGTCACCTCAACTTTTCCTAGGAAATTCTAATTTTCTCAAGAAATGAATGTTCTTGAGAAATTTGCGCTACAACTTTCTTCGACCGATCCACCCAATAGGTAGTCATTCGTTTGAATGACATAAGAAGGATCGCAGTAATAAGTAAGGACCGTGCATCCTTCAACACGTTGTTTAAGCACTCAGACTGGTTCGTTGTCATGTTCCCGTACCTCCAACCCTCGTCGTGCAAAAAGGACCACGTGCGTATGTCACCACAATGGTCGAGGAACTACCTGTACTTTCCATCATCAGCTTCATACCATGGGCATACAATTTTAGAAACAACTTCTTCGAGGGTGTCAACACCATATTGCCGAATACACCTTCTTCGAGGGTGGACACCCTCGAAGAAGTTGTTTCTAAAATTGTATGCCCAATGCTATGAAGCTTGATGGATATACACCCGATTAGACCTCATTAAGGCTCAAACACGGTCGCCTCACAGACCTTGAGGTAATACCATTTTATTCCTAGGGATACGCGCCATGTTCTGGTTGCCACGTAGCAATCAGACTTGTTCGGTTGCGCCGGCCTTGTCCGGAGCAACCGGACAAGTCCGGTAGCAGGGCAACCGGACTTGTCCAGTTACAACAACTGGACTTGTCCGGGGCCGACACGCCCCGTGTCGACCCCCTACCCCCGACATCGTTGTCCGGGGCACCGCGTATACCCGATCTCTCTCAATCTCTGTGCGGGCCCCCACCTTAAATTGTGGGCCCCTCCATTGCCTAGATCCAAAACTCTATAAATAGGGGCCTAGGTCCTTCATTTCCAACTTAATCTTGGATTGAGACACCGGAGCTCTGATTCGAGGCGATCTGACATGGGTCGAGGATATAAAAGTCGAGATTCTAAGAAAAGAAGTCGACGACCATTCACCTTCAACTCGAAGAGATAAGGATAAATGGTCGACGACTATACAAAAGAAATTCGACTCCCAAAGCGACTATCGAAGATAGGCAAGGCGATAAGGTCACTCAGAACTCTACCTCTTAAGGTAAGAGTCGAGTCGACTACCAAGTGCAATAAAGAAACCTCCCTCTTAAGGAAAGGACAGGTGGAGACCTGCTCGCCGCCTTTAGAAAACCTCCCTTCTAAGGAAATGATAGCTGGCGACCTGCTCGCCACCGTTAGGTCAGAAGAAACCTTCCTCTCAAGGTAAAACTTAGGTGGCAACCTGCTTATCACCTAGTTAAAGAAAACTTCCACCGTAAGAAATGGTGAGGTGGCAACCGGCTTGTCACCTACTGACTCTTCACCGTCCCTTTCAACCAATCAGAGAAAGGCAACCACCGTTATTGAACAACCAATCAAGACACAGCAAGCCGCCATTTAAAGTCGGTAATCCCTCCCTATAAATATGGGAACACTAGAAACATTTTCTTAATCTTGATTCTCATACTTTATAATACTCTTTCTAAATCCATTATTGACTTAAGCTTCCAAGTGGAATCAGGGGACATCCCCACACCTTTTCAGGTCCACAAAGCTCTTAAAGGAAACTAAGTACCCGAGAGGTCAAGAAAGATACCTAAAAGAGTTAGCTCCCGGCGAGACCTAGAAGTTCAAGGCCACATCATTTTGATCCCAACATTTGGCGCCGTCTGTCGGAAAGGTGATCAAAAAGTCATTACACCACCAAGGAGTCGAGTAAGGCAAAACCAGATGCGTAGATAAATTCAACGACATCACCGTCGTCGAGCCCACGAAGGTCGAAGATGGAGATCCCCTCCAGACAACAACATCAATGTTTTGTCGGGAGGATTCTCCGTTGGGGGAGAGTCGAGTACAGCTCGAGACACCTATGCGGCTCGAGATATCTCCTCGACATATACTCGCAAGAGATCGAGGGAGCTCGAACCGATGATAGTTACTTTCTCTACGGAGGACTTATCGAGATCAACACTATTCCAGGAAGACGCCCTCGTAATTACAACTCAAATAGGTAATTTCGAAGTTAAAAGAAATCTAGTCGATGGAGGAAGCTCTACTGATGTAATCCCCTTCGAGACCATTACCGCAGTGGGATACAAAGAAGAGGATCTTCAAAATATGACTTCCCCATTGGTAGGATTTGCAGGGAGAATAACTTACCCTCTGGGGGCAATACAACTCCCTGTGATCTTGGGCCAAGGATGGAAGGCCTTCCATTTAAAGGTGCGCTTTGTGGTCGTCGACCAGATCAACGCCATATTGGGAAGGACAACTCTTAGTTTCAATTACATTATCATTTCCACTTCCCATCAAGTCATTAGGTTTCCCACTCATCATGGAATTGGAGAGGTGTGGGGCGACCAGAAGGCATCTCGACGATGTTATATCAATCTTCTTCGAAGATGTAACAAAAGAGAGGCCCTGTCATCGTGACAGATGAGGATCCCCGGGAAGAAGGTGGACGACCAGCCCCCATGGAGGAATTAGTGAAAGTCGCCTTGGAAGAGGGCGATAAAAAGGCCAAGATTGGAGCTACTCTCCCCCCGGAACTTGCCGAGAGAATAACTGCCCTCCTTAGAAAATACAAGGAGATATCCGCCTGAGAGCCTAGTGACATGCCAGGAATAAGCCCTGATATTATCTCCCATGAGCTAAGAATAGATCCCTCCGTGAAACCCTTAGCCCAGAAGAGAAGATCTATGGGAGCAGAGAAGAAAGCAGTAATGCGCCAAGAGGTGGGAAAGCTGGTCGAGGCTGGTTTTGTGAAGGCGATACGATTCCAAACCTGGGTCGTCAATCCAGTCCTGGTGAGGAAATCCAATAAGAGGTGGAGGATGTGTGTAGATTTTCAAGATCTCAACAAAGCATGTCCAAAAGACTCCTACACCCTACCAAGAATCGACCAGTTGGTCGATGCCACCTGAGGACATGAGCTTCTAAGCTTCATGGACGCATACTCGGGATACAACCAGATACAAATGCACCCCAATGATGAGGCCCATACCGCCTTTTATATGGATAGAGACATCAACCACTATAAGGTCATGCCTTTTGGTTTCAAATCCTTGATAGGAAGAAACATGGAAGCTTATGTCAACGACATGCTAGTCAAAACGAAAAGAGGGCAAGATCATATTCAAGATTTGGAGGAAGCATTTACTTGCATGAGACTCCACCAAGTAAGATTAAATCCCACTAAGTGTACTTTTGAGGGTTCAATCAGGGAAGTTTTTGGGTTTTATGGTTAGCCAAAGAGGGATCGAAGCCAACCTGGAGAAAGTTGCTGCCTTATAAGAAATGTCCTCGTCTACCTGCCATAGAGAAGTGCAAAGTCTCAATGGAAGACTGGCCTCTTTGGGAAGATTCTTAGCGAGATCCGGTGACAAGTCCCTCCCATTCTTCAAAATTCTAACGGCAAACAAAAAATTTGAATGGACGCTGGAGTGTGAGGAAGCTTTCCAACAATTGAAGAGACACTTTCACTTGCTTCCCGTCTTAGCAAAGCCACTGCCTGAGGATCCTTTGTTCCTCTACTTAGGTATAAGCTCAGCAGCAGTGAGGTCAGTACTTGTTAAAGAGACGTGCAACATTCAAATTCCGGTTTACTATGTCAGTAAGCTCTTTGGGGTTGCTGAGGCTAACTACATGGAGATCGAGAAGTACCTGAATGCTCTATTGATAGCCGCCAGGAAACTTCGACCTTACTTTCACGCTCATGAAATCACGGTACTCTCTAATCAACCCCTGAAGCAGCTATTGCAGAAGCCTGAAATTATAGGGAGGATGGTTAAGTGGGCTGTGGAGCTAAGTGAATTCCTCATTCACTTTGAACCACGAAAGGCAATCAAAGGTCAAGCACTGGCCGACTTCATAGCTGAAAACACAGCGACACCAGACGCCAAACCCGGCATCCTCCCACCAAAGAACATGTGAATGCTACACAAGAAAATTTTGCCAACGACATTATGCCATGGTTACTATATACCAATGGATCGTCCTCCGCCTTGGGATGTGGGGCAGGATTAGAATTAACGCCGCCTGACAGAGAATATACGAGGCAATACGAGGCTGGATATGATTCGGGGGCTAGTGTTGGATATGATTCGAGGCGATCTGACATGGGTCGAGGATATAAAAGTCGAGATTCTAAGAAAAGAAGTCGACGACCATTCACCTTCAACTCGAAGAGATAAGGATAAATGGTCGAAGACTATACAAGAGAAAGTCGACTCCCAAAGCGACTATCGAAGATAGGCAAGGCGATAGGGTCACTCCGAACTCTCCCTCTTAAGGAAAGAGTCGAGTCGACTACCAAGTGCAATAAAGAAACCTCCCTCTTAAGGAAAGGACAGGTGGAGATCTGTTCGTTGCCTTTAGAAAACTTCCCTCCTAAGGAAAGGATAACTAGCGACCTGCTCGCCGCCTTTAGGTCAGAAGAAACCTTCCTCTCAAGGTAAAACTTAGGTGGCAACCTGCTTATCACCTAGTTAAAGAAACCTTACACAATAAGAAATGGTGAGGTGGCGACCTGCTTGTCACCTACTGACTCTTCACCGTCCCTTTCAACCAATCAGAGAAAGGCAACCACAGCCATTGAACAACCAATCAAGACACAGCAAGCCGCCATTTAAAGTCGGTAATCCCTCCCTATAAATATGGGAACACCAGAAACATTTGGTTAATCTTGATTCTCATACTTTATAATACTCTTTCTAAATCCATTACTGACTTAAGCTTCAGAGTGGAATCAGGGGACATCCCCTCCCCTTTTCAGGTCCTCGCCTAGCACAAAGCTCCTAAAGGAAACTAAGTACCCGAGAGGTCGAGAAAGATACATAAAAGAGTAGCTCCCGGCGAGACCTCGAAGTCCACTACTAGAAGTTCAAGGCCACGTCATTTTGATCCCAAAATCTGTGATGTTCTGATTAAACCCTTTGCCACTTCCTTTTTTCATTGCAACAAATAAAAGGCATCCCTTTCTATTAAAAGGATATGCCCTTTCTTATTTACGCAAATAAAGCCGCCGAAGAATGGGAATGCGTTACTCTACCAAGTAAAGCAACTCCAACTTTCACTTCAACTGGCTAGCGGATGTAATAATCAGCTAGAGATTCATCGTATTGTTGCTTCACATCGTCTAATGTGCTTGAGTCTTTGAGAAACTTGCGTTCACCCATGTACCTCTGGATGAATATTCCTTTTAGGTATGGCCAGGAGCCAACACTTTCCTTAGGAAGGGAGAAAATCCAATGTGCTGCTGAACCTGTTAAGGTTTGCGGGAACGTGACCGCCACTTGGTTTGGGTTTGATGTTCTCCCTAGCAATGAAGCCTCATGTTGCTGCACGTGCTCAATAGGATCACCCTTTCCAGAGTATTTCTCGATTCTTATGTTGTTTAGGATTCCCGGAATCTGATCGTATAACATCTCCTCAGTAAATGGGTGACTTGCGCTATCAGTTAAGACATGCATATGTCTGATTTTTTATTGCTTCAACTTTTTCTTTATGAGAGCCTCAAAGTTCTTGGCAGTTAGTCCTGTGATGGGGAAGTTGTCGTTCCTCTTCGGCATCGCCCAATTGTTGTTTGGGTTTCTGCTGTTGTCATGCCCCCAGCTTTGTTGGTAATGGGAACCCTCCCTGTCTTGCTGCTCATTCATGTAACTTGGTTGTTTCCATGACTCGGCAGGGTATGGCCTCTTAAAATAGGTTGCATTGGAGCGGGATCCCCGAGGTCCTGCGTTGTAGTAATGTGGGCTGACAGTCGGAGGTTGTCTTCCCTGTTGCATTGAAGCTTCTCTTCGAGGAGTGTCATGAGACATTGTCCCAGCTGCAGGGTATTTTTGAGCAGGTTGTGGTGGTGGAGGTGGTGGTGGTGGTGGTTGCTGATGCTCATAGCCTTGGTTTCTTAAAGTCTCTCTGAAGGCCGGAAGCTCTTCTATCGCTGCCATCATTGCAGGCGTTACGGTGGGAGTGGCCTGCGCGCCTTGTGCACCTACACCCTGAGGTTGTTGGTTCTCAGCCGGCATTCCATAAGGTTGCTCATTCTCTGTGTGTTCTGCGCTCGAACCCTGGCATGGGTTGGTTGGTTTGAGGCGTGTGCTCTGATTGAGCATTGGGAGCTTCTTCCGAGAAAGCCGTGGATACAAATTCTGGGATTTCTGAAGGACCTGCCTGGTTCTTATTTGATGGTGCCTTGTTAGGCTCTCCCATGGTAGTCTTTCTCTTTGCCATATAGCTTTTGTTGGTAAGCGAGTGCTTGTTCGTTCGAATCTCGCGGACGCCGCCAAAATGTTGGGACCCTTACTCGATAGGGTGTCGGGTCCTAGTATGAATGTCTTGCGGGTTGTCGGTATGCCGGGTCGTCACACGTATGCGCGCACCTCCAGACACCTGCACAAAGGGTAAAATTGCACACCACGTAGAGGGGGGGGGGGTAGGTGGTGTGCGATGAACCCTCTCTGATGCTTAAATCAGAAATCTAGAGAGAGAAAGCTAGAGAGAGGTCAGAGCGTCCTTGTCAACTTAAATTGTGAAATGGTTGGGTAGGTTCCCTTAAATAGGGGCACCTTGAATCCGAACCCGGTTTTGATGGTCCGACGCCGGTTTAATGTAAAATATGAACCGGGCATGGACGGGAGTAAATGTGACATCGGGAAGGCCCGCACGTGTCGTGTATACGTAGGGGTTTGCGCGTCACCGGTGGGAGACAATCCGGACTACACTGAGGTATTGTGACAATCCAGACTTGTCCGGATTGTGGTGACAATCCGGACGAGTCTTCGACCCAGAACGCGTACGCGCACGTTCCGGACCAATTTGAACTCGCGGGTAAATAATTCGAGACCGTTGGTGGGTTTATCGTGTAAACATAGTCCGAATATATAAAACGAACCCGAATCGGACGTATACCCATCAGTTTTCTTCCTGACAAAGTCCATATGTTCGAATACATCCCCGTTCGCTGGGATGTCTTCCGTTCGACTGGCAGTTGCATCTTCCACTTCCGCATCCACATCCCCTTCCTCCCGGCAAAGCTCACTGTCCATATTTTGCCTCGCCTATTCATGTTCACCACCCAATTGTGCTTCGGCCCGGGGCATTTGTCTAGGGGTTCCACTTTGTTCTCATGTTGGACCAACAATGGGGTTATCTGCTGCACTCCACTTACGACGGAAAAATTCAACTCCAAGCCCATGTTCTTTGTTTTTGGGGTCTACCATCCTTTTGAAACGTTTCCTCCGTGCCAGAGCAATTGTTGCCTCATCAGATTTGGCACTACTTCTTGTCTTCCGTTTATTCATTATTCTTGGTACTGAGAAACATAGTACAGATCATGTGAGATTCTATTTGAGTACAGTTGTATGTATGCCGTTTTGGCAATTTTTTCCTACTAATCGTACTCAGAAAGCTAACTACATACACTACACTACACTACAACACAATTGTGTGGATGATTAGTGTATAGTAAAATTGTCAACTATCTAGACAGGGGATTAGAAGTTGTGTTTTCATAAGAAATCACAGTTGTGCTAACTAAAATGGTCACCCTTCCTCCAACAGGATTCAAGATGAACCATTTATGCAACTCGTGAAGCAGTGCAATTGACGCTTAGTCTGAAACGTATTCCATATTGACAAAATAAAACACCCACATGAAGAGAAAATGCACGCAATTAAGGACGGAGTTGTTAACAACATACCTACTGTAATTTCAGGTAGGACGATCGTACTATGCTAGAGAAGACGGAGGAGGGTGGGCCAAGGGTGAAGCTGTCAAGACGGCATACAGTAATCCAGTTGTGTCTGTTGGGATAAGGGTGGCGGAGAAGCGGTTACCTGGCCGAATTTTTGAGTCTGTACGGTTAGTTAGAAGGGGGAGATGAGGTTTGCGATTGGTAAAGTAATTTGTGCGACGTTAGGGTTATTTAACCGCCTTATTTCGAACAAAAAATTATTGGTCTAAAAGTTAATTAAAACAACCTTTTGCGCCTGTTTGAGGTTAATTTGTTGGTAGACTTAATGCCTCTTATATGTTGACCATTATTTTTGGTAGTGCAGATTTTAAATTTTATTGGATTCCATCCAAAAATTTTGATGTTTAGCAAACAAAAAAAAAAAATATACATTTTTAACCGATATGCGTAAAATATGTACAATTGTTATGTGTATTGCCAATAACAACACTTATAGAAGAAAAAAAAATGTTCAAACACTATAAATATTCCTTTAAATTATACTGACCCAGCCTTCAAAGTATTGTTGTTTAAACCATGTATGTCCTGTAAAATACACACAACAATTCGTATAAAGAAATCTACTTTCATAGTTAGTTTGAAATTTCAATTATAACACATCGTACACGGTAAATGAAAACGTCTGAATTTGTTATATCTGCACAATGCAGATGACGTTATATGAGTATAAATTCCCTAACTCTTAAATCTTAACAAGATGGTCATGCTCACTTTGTTCATGCAGTATGTACATATACATTACTTTATCGAGATTACTTTTTCCATTTGTTATATATACAATGTTACCAATTATATATATGTACATAAAACATGTGTTAAACGAAGTGAGAAAAGTGGCGAAATTATGAGGGGGGGGGGGGGTTGACAGAAACTGAGTGCTCTGTTGAAATAAGTTGTTCAATACTTTACACTTGTTTTTCCCGCTGCTTTTATATATATATATATATATATATATATATATATATATATATATCAAAAGTATCCAGTGGAGGATGTATGAATATGCAAACCAATACATACATGTTGACACAATGTTGAAGACATGTCATTGTGCATGCAAATACGAATTGAGAACCGCGACACCATTGCGAAAAAGACAAGTATATTTGAGAGTAGGATAATGTTCAAATACATTAGTACAATAATGTATAAACATAGTTACAACCTAAATAAGCCTGCAGAGTGATGGGTCCGACTATAGCCGTCAGGCCCTTTAACGGCGAGGAAACGGCAAACAGGCCCACCAGGCCCAAAGTAAGGGTCAAGATGACCTAGGAGAAGGGTCCCGATGAAGGGAGTCCCGACGAAGCAAGGTCCCGACAGAGTCGGTCCCGACAGTGGAGCTGGAGGCTCCCGACGAGAAGCCTTTAAGTAGGCCCCTATGAAGAATCCCTGAGAATGATTGGCCCTGTCACGATGAGGAGGGGCCCCGAGCGGTGACACAACGAGATAACTCTGGAGTCCCCGACGGGAGTCGGGACTCGTTACCAGAGGATAAAGCCAAGATATGCGGGGCGTGGCCGAGATATACGGAACGTGGTTAAGATACACGGATCGTGGCCGAGATACGCGGGGCATGGCTAAGATACGCGAGATCGTGTACGAGATAAGCGGGATACGGGCTAACCACCCCTAACGGTTCGCCAGGTACCTGAGGCACCTCTTTGCCTATAAAAGGGCAGGAGGTCACCTCAGATCACTTACGTTGAGTTGGATATACTTTTGAGATTGTTGCTTGTCAGTCATACGAGAGACTCATTTAAGCATCGGAGAGGGATTCTGGGTCACCGCCCGGTCTATCCCCTCTTGCAGGATTGCGTGGAGCAAAGGAGCTAGGATTGCCGTCAAGATCCGTACCGGAGTTCCACCGTGATCCAACATTGGCGCCGTCTGTGGGAATCAAACAAAAAGCTAATATGCCTTCTACTCGATCGATGGCGGCTGGCAAGAACAAGAGAGGACAATCTGGTGGTTCCCGTCACCCCACCGCAACGAACCTAAATTCAGTACCGGAACAAGGGGAAAACCAAAACCATCCCCCGGCTGAACTCTCCCAGACAGGAGGACACAATGGATCGCATCCCGAAGACGTTGCCCCTCAACACCAGGATAACAGGGGGCAGGAGGCTCCCCCAGCTGCAGATTTGACGAGGGCCGTGGCCGAAGCCATGCCCATGTTTTTGGCGGCTGTCGAGGCTCTTTTGGACCGAAGGGAGGCTGCGAGGAGGCAGGAGGAGATGCCCCCTCTGGAGGAAGCAGCCCTACCAACAGAGGGTCAGAATGCGCAGGAAGCCCCGCCCCGAGGCCAGGACAGAGGTAGGGCAACTGGTCAGCCGGAAAAGTTCGTGGTTGATGGGCCAGGACCAGTACAGAACAGGACCATTCCCCTGAATGGTCCCATTACTCCCGACCAGGTGGTAAAAATCGTGAACATCTGTATGGGAGAACAGAAGCCGCTGGTGTCGGAGCTGAGGGATCGATCCACTCATCCCTTTGTTCCCCGACTAATAGACACCCTCGCCCCGCCTGGGCTGGGTATCCCCGAGATTAAGGAATATGATGGCGAAGGAGATCCAGTTCGTCATGTCCAGAAGCATCTTATGGCGTGTCTGGGTAGAGCCCCGAACGAAGATATAGTGTGCACACTGTTCCCAAACACACTCGGAGAAAGAGCCCTGACCTGGTTCTTCAGCCTGCCCCCAGGCTGCATTACCTGTTGGGCGGACATGCACGACCGTTTCATTCGACAATATCAGGGCCGCAGACAATTGCTGAAGAGCGTGAGGTCTCTAACCCAGGTGGTGCAGAGGCCCGACGAGTCGCTGGCACACTATTACCAGCGGTACACAGCCAGCGTAGCAGAGATAGACGAGGAAATCTCGGAGGGCGAGACCATCCGCACTTTTATTCGGAACCTGACAGCCCCCTATGGCTCCGACTTGATGCACAGCGTGGCTGAGAAGGCTGTGTGGAATATGGAGGCTTTGCAGAAGAGGGTGAAGCGACAGATTGATGTCCAGGAGTCCAAGATAGCTGCGGGAGAACTGGAGCCCCCAAAGTCAAATAAAGGGAAGCAGTCGAGTAAACCTTTCGACGATCGTAAGTCGAAGGGTAAACCCGACAGCAGCAAGAATCGAGGTCGTCCGGATCGGAGGGACGACAGACGTTCTTCAAGGAAGGATAAGCGGGAAGATCTCGACATTCCTCTCAACTGCTCCATGGCGGAAGTGCTGACAGTCATGGAACGACAAGGTATCTCCAGGTACCCCCCGAAGAAAGATGGAGAATTCCTCGGGTCCCGCACAGATCGCTATTGTCGATTTCACCGCGCAAATGGCCACGACACCAATCACTGTCGAGAGCTGAAAAAGGAGATTGAAAAGCTAATCCAGAAGGGAAAGCTCAAGGAGTTCGTCGGGGACAAACGCTGCAGGTCCCGCTCTCGGTCTCAATCGCGGTCCCGTTCCCGATCCAGCGATCGGTCCCCGAAGAAGAAGAGAACTGATCCAGAGTCATCTGGTGTTCGCAAAGAAAGACGAGTCATCAACGTGATTCATGGAGGATTTGCTGCTGGAGGAGATACCTCATCAGCTCGAGAGGTTTACGCCTCCAGGATCCCTACAGCGGTGGTGCTGGGTAAAAGGTCCCGATCTTGGACCCTGAAGGAAGAGATGGTGATCTCCTTCTCATCGGAGGACCTCATAGGCGTGGAGACTCCGCACGACGATGCCCTGGTGGTAACCCTGGATGTAGATGGGTTCGAGATGAAGAGAATCCTAATCGACGGAGGGAGCTCCTCCGACATTCTATTCATGGACGCGCTGGAAGCCATGGGGAAGACGAAGAAGGATCTGAAGGAAGCAAACTTCCCGATGGTTGGGTTTTCTGGCTCAACTTCCTACCCGCTGGGAGTAATCACCTTACCAGTGGAGTTTGGTAGTGGGTGGAAGTCAGAAAGGAGGAATGTGGAATTTGTCGTGGTCGATTCTGCGGGGACCTACAACGCAATTATCGGGAGAACCACCATCAATCCCCTGATGGCGGTTGCCTCGACTGTGCACCAGAAGATGAAGTTCCCGACCGACCACGGAGTCGGGGAGGTCAAGGGAGACCAGGTGGCCTCCCGAAAATGCTATGTTAATGCCACCCGGAGGAGGAGGCGAGAGGCTATGACTGTCCTCCAGACAGACACAGACCCTAGAGAAGAGTTTGGGCGTCCCGCCCCCGTAGAAGATCTGAAAGAAGTCGAGATCGACGGACCCCAGAGGAAGGTGAAAATCGGGTCTGCCCTAACTGAGGAGACAGCCCAAAAATTGGTGGAATTGCTGAAAGAGTTCAAAGAGCTGTTTGCCTGGTCCCCCAGCGATATGCCAGGAATCAGCCCCGACATGATCGTGCACTAGCTGAAGATAGACCCCGCAATCAAGCCTATCACGCAGAAGAGGCGGCCGATGGGCACAGATAAGAAAATCGCGATCCAGCAAGAAGTGGGCAGGTTGCTCGATGCTGGTTTCATTAAGGAGCTCCGGTTCCAGACTTGGGTCGCCAACCCAGTGCTGGTGAAGAAGACTAACGGGAAGTGGCGAATGTGCGTGGACTTCCGCGACCTGAACAAGGCTTGTCCAAAGGATTGCTATCCACTCCCGAGGATTGACCAGCTGGTGGATGCCACATCGGGACATGAGCTGCTGAGTTTCATGGATGCATATTCAGGCTACAACCAGATCAAGATGGCCAAGGAAGACGCCCCCCACACTGCGTTTTATGCAGACAGCGACATCTATCACTACGATGTCATGCCTTTCGGGTTGATCAACGCCGGGGCAACCTACCAGCGGATGGTGAACAAGCTGTTTGGGGATATGCTGGGAGAAACCATGGAAGCTTACGTGGATGATATGCTGGTAAAGTCCCGACAAGCCGAGGATCACGTGCACAACCTTACCATGGCGTTTGAGCGGATGAGGCTTCATCAAGTTCGCTTGAACCCGACGAAATGCGCCTTCGGAGTCCACTCAGGAAAATTTTTGGGCTTCATGGTGAGCCAAAGAGGAATTGAGGTGAACCCAGAGAAGCTGAGAGCAATCGAGGAAATGCAGTCTCCGATAAACCATCGGGAGGTGCAAGCATTGAATGGCCGACTAGCTGCAATGAACCGCTTCTTGTCCAAAGCCAGCGACCGATCAATGCCGTTTTTTGAAGTCTTGAGGGCCAACAAAAAATTCGAATGGACCGCCAAATGTGAAGAGGCGTTCCAAGCACTCAAGCAGCATCTCCGCACACTCCCGCCGCTGGCGAAACCGGTTCCAGGCGAGCCGCTCTTCCTTTATTTGGCTGTTTCCGAATTTCCTATTAGCTCTGTGTTAGTAAAGGTTGTCGAGGGTAATCAAGTCCCCGTCTATTATGTAAGCAAGGCATTTGCCAAATCTGAATTGAACTATCCCGCCGTTGAGAAGTACCTCTTTGCGTTGATAATTACTGCCCGGAAGCTAAGGCCATATTTCCACGCACACGAGATCACTGTGCTAACGAACCAGCCTTTGAAGCATTTTTTGAACCGACCGGATGCGTCGGGGAGATTGGTGAAATGGGCAGTAGAGCTCAGTGAGTTTCGAATACACTTTGCTCCAAGAACGGCAATCAAGGGCCAGGCATTGGCGGACTTTATAGCAGAATCTACAGCCCCCGATCTAGAAGAAACGGGCCTTATAGAGGGGGCAACCATGGAGGTCCCGACAGAAGAACAACCAGAGAGGGCAGAGCAATCAGAACAGCCAAACAAGGAAAATATCTGGGAGATGTATACGGATGGCTCTGCGAGTTCAGACAGATCAGGAGCGGGTTTCTTGTTGATACCACCGGGTGAAGGTGAACCACTCCGATATGCCTTGGCTTTAACATTCAAGGCCACAAACAATGAAGCGGAGTATGAAGCTCTTATCACGGGCCTGAAAATCGCAAAAGGCACTGGAATCGATCACTTAAGAGTGAAGTGCGATGCGGCGTTAATCGTGAACCAGGTTCAAGGGCGATACGAAGCAAAGAGCCCGATAATGAAGAAGTATCTGCGAGAGGTACAAACCCTGAGAGAGAGCTTCAAAAGCTTCGATATCGAGGCTATTCCAAGGGAGGAGAACGTAGAGGCGGACGCCTTGAGCAAATTTGCCCTGGGGGCACCCTTAGAAGAAAATCGGAAGGTGCACTTCCTGGAGAAGGTGATCCTGTCAAACATCGACCCCACGCAAGTGTGCACCATTGAAGCAAAATCGGAGGAGGAGCCCACTTGGATGACCCCGATAGTCGTGTATCTGACTACGTGGGCAGTCCCTGAGGATAAGGTAGCAGCATACAGGATCTGTCGGATCGCGTCTAATTATGTGATGCTGGACAATCAGCTGTACAAGAAGGGCTGGTTCTCGACTCCGTACCTGAAATGTGTAGCAGAACCCGACACCAATCGAATCCTGAAGGAAATGCATGAGGGGATCGCGGCTTGTCACGAAGGGGCCCGATCCATTTTGAGGAAGGTGTTGAAATTAGGCTACTATTGGCCCACGATGAACAAAGAAGCAACGGCGTTGGTCCGATCATGCGACGCGTGCCAGAGGTACGCCCCGAGTATCGTGGCTCCGGCTGCTAACCTGACATCCATCAAGAGCGCTTGGCCCTTCGCGCAGTGGGGCATCGACTTGGTGGGACCTCTTCCACAAGCACAAGGACAATGTAAGTATTTACTTGTAGCTATCGATTATTTTTCGAAATGGATAGAGGCAAAGGCATTGGCCAGAACAACGGGGAACCAGATCGTCAAGTTCCTCCAAACCCACATCGTGTCCAGATACGGGATTCCTAAGGTGGTGATCAGCGACAATGGCCCACCGTTTAACGGCTCTCAGGTGAGGGAGTATCTGGAAGAACTAAACGTCGAGCATCGGACCGCCTCCATACGCCATGCTCAGACCAATGGTCAGGTGGAGTCAGCCAACAAAATCGTAATGGATGGCCTGAAGAAGAGGGTCTACGCCTTAAAGGGCAAATGGCTGAACGAACTGGAAAATGTACTTTGGGCTGTTAGAACGACACCCAAACGATCAACAGGGGAGACTCCGTTTGGCCTTTTTTATGGCACGGAAGCTGTCGCCCCTGTGGAGGTAGCTGTGGCATCCCATCGGATGAGATATTACGAGCCCCTAACAAACGATGAAGTGAGGCGTCTGGACTTGGACCTACTTGAAGAAAAGAGGCGGGAGGCCGATGAAGTCCAAGCACGAATGCGCTTAGCGACGGCCAGGTACTATAATCGGCGAGTGAAGTCCCGACAGTTCTTCGTCGGGGAGCTGGTTTGGCGTCGCAACGAGTTCACCCTTTTGGACCGAATCAACAAGATGTCACCAAAATGGGAAGGACCTTATAAGGTCGTGGGGATGCCAGCTCCGAACACATACAAGTTGGAAGACCTCGATGGCAGAACGTTAAAGCATTCTTTCAGTGGCGAACACTTGAAGAAACACCATGCCCGATAAAGTCGCCTTAAGTGGTGCCCGAGAAAGTCGCCTTAAGTGGTGCCCGATGTAAAATCGCTTTAAGTGGTGTATGCTGTTTATCGTTTAATTCGATGTAAGCTTATCTTATGCCAATTAATAAAGAGGTTGCTTCCAAAATAAGAGTTGTTCTTAGATTTATGCTAAGTGTAAAAGTCGCCTTCAGTGGTGCACGATGAAAGTCGCCTTCAGTGGTGCACGATGAAAGTCGCCTTCAGTGGTGCACGATGAAAGTCGCCTTCAGTGGTGCACGATGAAAGTCGCCTTCAGTGGTGCATGATGAAAGTCGCCTTCAGTGGTGCACGATGAAAGTCGCCTTCAGTGGTGCATGATGAAAGTCGCCTTCAGTGGTGCACGATGAAAGTCGCCTTCAGTGGTGCACGATGAAAGTCGCCTTCAGTGGTGCACGATGAAAGTCGCCTTAAGTGGTGCACAATACTTAGGTTTATTCTAAGTATCCGAAAGTCGCCTTCAGTGGTGCACGACGAAAGGCGCCTTCAGTGGTGTGCGATATTAAGTCGCCTTAAGTGGTGCGCGATCTTTAGGTTTATCCTAAGTAACGATTAAAATCGTCTTAAGTGATGCACTCGATATTAAGTCGCCTTAAGTGGTGCAAGTTATTAAATCGTCGGGAGGACGTCTGAGAAATTCGTAAGTATCGAAGTTTCGACTGCCAAGAACTAAGTCGTCTTAAGTGACGCACTCAAGGTTAAGTCGCCTTAAGTGGTGCAAGTTGTTAAATAGTCGGGAAAGACGAAAGACAACAAAAGATCGGAATTAAAGGAGTCTAATATTGATAAAGGGCTCGAAGGCCCGACGACGATGCAAGAGAAGAAAATACAAGGACTCTGAAAGATAAAAGCATTCAAGCTTGGTCCTTGTCAGCAGCAGCAGAGGGGCCCACAGGATTGGCTTCGGGAGGATTGGCTATCGGGGCGTCTGCACTTGGAAGCTCAGAGGCATCCTCGACAATTACGGGGGTACTCCCCCCATCACTCTCCTCGGAAAGAGCAAAGTACTTCTTCGCAAAGGGAGCGAGGGAAGGAGACTTGTCGAAATTGATGGCGTCCCCGTACTCCAGGTGGAGCTCCTCAACGGCGTTGAAGAGAGTGTTCTCCACCTCCGCGCCAAAGAACTTCATGGCGTCAGCTTGGAAGCCCTCCGACCTTCGATAGTCCTCCCGACCCTTGGCCTCCGCTTCGTCCAGCCGTGCCGGGAACCCCGCGATCAGCTCCTCCAGAGCCTTCTTCTCGAGGACCAGCTGGTCCTCGGCGGCTTTCTTCTCCTGGGTCAGCCGATCCACGAGAGCCCCCCGCTCTTGCCGCTCTTTCCTCAAGAGCCCCTCGAAGTTCGCGATCTGCTGCTGAAGGCCCCGAATCTTCTCATTGAGGGCAGCCAGCTCTTTGGCCAGCTTCCCCCGCGAAGAATGGGAAGCCTTGAGATCCGCCTGAAGCTGCTCACGGACTCCTCGGTCCCGCTCCCGGGCCTCATCATAGGCAATGACGTACCCGATGAGGCGGTTGTAATCCCCGAGCTCCTGCAATCAAAAGGAAAAAGTGTTAGAAGGACAAAAGACCCGATTTATCGATCAACAAGGAAAAAGCGAAGTTTCACCTCGATGCGGCGCACAGCCATATCCCTGATGTCCCGCTGCATATGCGTCCGATTGAGGTGGATCGGATGTCGCATAGAGGGCAGGATGGAACCCGCCAGCAGATGCAGGGCCAGCTCTTGGTCCTGTTCCCCTTGCGTGAGCGGGACTCCCTGGAGCGTCTGGATCGGAGCCCAGGGGGCATCGGCCTGTGAAGAGTTGAAGGGCCTGTAGAAGTCCCCATCAAGAGCCAGGGGAGAGATGGGACGGGGAAGAGAAGGGCACATCTCCGTCTCGGCCCGGACAGGGGAGGGAGAGAAGTCATGGATAGGAGAGAGCTCCCGCTGCTGCAGAGAAGACGAAGGAGGCGGCCCCTGAGGGGTTGGTTTCAAGGGGGATTGCCCCGCCTTCCGACGCTGTTGAGGGGGGTCAACCCCGCCGGTCTCCTCGGAGGAGTCCAGAGTCTCCACCTGGCGAAACTGTTCACCAGATGGTGCCTTCTCTCCAGCCGAGGGAGGCACCCCCGCTGAGGGCGGTGCATCTGTGGAAGCTGCAGCACCCGAGGAAGCTCCCGAGCGACCTGCACCTGGAGGATGAAGAGCTTCAGATAGGCAGTCAGGAAGTTCATCGGGATTCTTACACCAAACGATACGTCGGGAGACGTATTGATCCTTCCCGCGGTAATGATAGTAGCCTGCCTTCAAGACTCGGGGAGTTTCACCTCGAAGGATCCTTTTGACATCAGCAATTCGGCCCTTCTTGGTCGAGGAAATCAAGTCCGACGGAACCATCCTTTTATACGATTTAATAGCAAGTCGGAGTTGTTTACCTTCTTCAGCATTCTGAACCTCGAAGAGTTGGTCCAGATCCACCCGTGGCCGCTTGGGCTGCTCCGTTGAAGGAGACCCCGACCTTGCAGCAGCAGCCTTCTTGGCAGACTTCCTCTTCCGCGAGGGGCGGACAGCATCGGTCTCCCCCTGCTTAAGGAATAAATCGGTCAGCACAGACACCTTCTGGGCTGCAAACAATAAACGAAGAAAAAGTTAGAAATTTTACCCAAGGGACCACGCTAGAAGGGCCGTCGAAGAGCTGCCCCCCAGAGACAATACTGAGGAGTCGGACCCCGGTGTGCACCAGGTCCCGCTCCACCAGAGAGTTAGCATTGAGAGGAGTGTAAGACTCCCCCCAACGATAAAGCTGGATCAATTGAAGAGTCTCGAAGTCCTCATCAGCATAGGAGTGAAAAGCAGGCGGAGGGTCTGCTGCCACCTCCCACCGAGGCCAAGGAATAGAAGAATGTTGGATGAAGAAGTAGCTCCTCTTCCAGCCACTGTTGTCAGACCCTGTATCAATCAAGAGTCCCCGACCCTTGACCACCTTCCAGGTGTCACTGGTCCAACCGTGCCGGGCAAGCTGCTGCTTACTCCATTTGGGCATCCGAGGGTAGAAGGCGCAAACCCCCGCCTCGTTGCATTTCAGCCCGTAGAAAGTCCGGAAAAGCTGGAGGTTGTAGACCCACTTCTGTCGGAGACAGAGGACTTGAAAGGCGTTCCAGATGCGGATGGCATGAGGAGAGAAGGTAGTAGGGTGTGTTTGGTAGTGTTGGCACAGCTCGACCAGGTTACCGCAGAAGGGGAACCTGATCCCCGCTGATATTTGTCCCGTTGAGACAAATACCTCCCCTTTCTGGGGACGAGTAACCTCAGGGTCACTCGAGGGACGATGCCGAGGATAAGGGAAACGAGGTTCCCAGGTGAGGGTGATGCAACCCTCTCGGAGAGCTGCATCATAAGCAGTGGTGGAAATTTCATTTGGAGCATAGTCAAATTTAAAGGGTTTTCTCCCCTCGGAGCTGGAACCGCTGTCTGAAAAGCAACCAGGGCAAGAAAATACAGTGGGATTCTGGAAAAAATTAAAAAGAAAGGGACAAACAAACAACGAAGAAGTGTTTCCTTATGGAGTAGAGGTTGAAGGAGATGAACGAGATGTCGCCGGAAAGACGATCGGAGAAGACTCCCAGGATTTTCGAAAGCACAGAGCTTGGAATTGCAGAGGAATCGCAGAGAGCTTTTGAGAATTCGAAGACGGTAAAAGTTAAATTGTGACCATGGCTAGGGTTTTATAGTCGAAAAAGACAGTTGAAAGGACACTTCGATCCGAGTCGTCGAAGTCGAAGAGTCTTAATCTGGACCGTTGAGATGAAACGTGCAGAAGGACAACGGGCGTAATGATGAAACGGCCTGAAAAGCACTTTTCAGAAAAGGACAGGCGCGAAAAATCAGGCACGTGGGTCGAAAACGTCACTCCATTAGCTGCTGCATTTAATGCACTAGAGAACCGAAGAGATCTTTGGGATATAGCAGTTATCTACAAAAATCTGAGGAAACGTGGAGGAGAAGATTAAGTAACTGAACCAAGGAACAGATCCCCGACTCTAGCCTTGGAAAATCGGGAGTTAGAAGACACGACGAACTAAAAGTCCCTCATGTCTTGGGGGCAAATGATGGGTCCGACTATAGCCGTCAGGCCCTTTAACGGCGAGGAAATGGCAAACAGGCCCACCAGGCCCAAAGTAAGGGTCAAGATGACCTAGGAGAAGGGTCCCGATGAAGGGAGTCCCGACGAAGCAAGGTCCCGACAGAGTCGGTCCCGACAGTGGAGCTGGGGGCTCCCGACGAGAAGCCTTTAAGTAGGCCCCGATGACGAATCCCTGAGAATGATTGGCCCTGTCACGATGACGAGGGGCCCCGAGCGGTGACACAACGAGATAACTCTGGAGTCCCCGACGGGAGTCGGGACTCGTTACCAGAGGATAAAGCCAAGATATGCGGGGCGTGGCCGAGATATACGGAACGTGGTTAAGATACACGGATCGTGGCCGAGATACGCGGGGCATGGCTAAGATACGCGAGATCGTGTACGAGATAAGCGGGATACGGGCTAACCACCCCTAACGGTTCGCCAGGTACCTGAGGCACCTCTTTGCCTATAAAAGGGCAGGAGGTCACCTCAGATCACTTACGTTGAGTTGGATATACTTTTGAGATTGTTGCTTGTCAGTCATACGAGAGACTCATTTAAGCATCGGAGAGGGATTCTGGGTCACCGCCCGGTCTATCCCCTCTTGCAGGATTGCGTGGAGCAAAGGAGCTAGGATTGCCGTCAAGATCTGTACCGGAGTTCCACCGTGATCCAACACAGAGGATGCTGAATCGAGAGCATGACGTTGATCATCAAACATATCTACCAACTTTCGTACACAAGCAAATTAAGTTGTTTCGACACACAATTTCCAAAGAAGTACTCTAATTTCCTACAGCGTCTACCCTTTCCTGGTATGGGTCAGAAGAATTAGATGACCTTGCATAGCTTGTACCCATGTTGCAGTGCCTCGCATTCCTCATGTTGGTTAGCGGGAATACCAGACTCATGTAATGGGTTAATCATCATCAGTTGCTCTGCAAGAAGCCGATCATCTATAAATAGGCAAATAGAGCGGCCCAGGGTTGTATTCAACCTGCTGACCTTCATCCCAGGATCTCTACCAATGATCCAATAGAAAAAAAAATGATGATGTTCCATATGACATTTACAAAGTAAAAAAAATAGGTCTTCTTAGTCACAAACAAAACAAGTATTTTCTAGCTGTCAGTAGAGTAAGTATCACCCGACGCTCCTACGTCTCTTCATCCTCCTCTACAACCTTGCCTTCATCATCGTTGTTGGATAGGCTTATCATCGGGACATCTTCACCATCAGACACCTTCAGCAAGATCACCTTCATTGCTGCCCGGTCATTTTCTGCTGCTTCTCGGCATGCAACATACTTCGCTCCATTGTAGCACAAATGTTTTCAACCAGCTCCAATGCCTTAGATAGACTCTCTAGCATGCAAAACACATTCACCGACGTACAACTCGAAGGCCACGTTGATGACCTCACTAGTCTCCTGTTGGGTTGGTAAACTTCTAATCCGACATCAGTTAGTTTCGCCCCATCGTACTTCCAATTGGTGTCGATGGACAGTCCGCGAGAATAGGGACCTTGTAGTCGTTGAAAAAAAGTGTCAAGACAGATCCGTAGGGTGAAGACGCGCGTCAGAGTCTGACAAATTTGATCATATCTCTCAGTATGATGCGAGGGATGTTTATGTGCACACCTTCAACTAGTTTGGCAAGAACGAGAATTTACAGTCGACTAATATTGCAATAAATAAGGGGCAGAAATATGTGACTGACCATGTCGTGAAGTAGGAGGTTCTCCGCTGACAATTCTCCAGTGCCGCTCACGATTTTCCTCCCCGGTCCTGTCACGAGCAGAGTAGCCTTATCGATGTCTTCATAAGTGGCTGCATAAATGTCAAATTCAGATGAGGGGCTGCCAATAATATGTTCCTGCAATTCTTCGCCCATCTCTATCAAACAACACCTACTGAAGTACAGATGATGTCGTCCCTATCACTCAACTCCATACAAGGGTAGAATTCACTGACAAGTGAAGGATAAACTAGCTGATCAAGGTCGAACACATTCCAATTACCGTAATGGCTCAACATTGCTGCCCAACTGATACTCCTTCTAGTGAAAATAGATTTCATAACCACCTAGCATTGGTCGACGGGTCTCCACATCATATACTTTGGGTCCGACCACGAAGGAAATTTCGGGGCAAGCTACGGCCTGTTGATGATGGCTACCATCCTCTGGTATCGTCTCCACTGATCAAGACGATGAGATGTTCCCTTAATTATGCCCTAATCACCGGTGGATTGCCTTTTGGTCATGATTCATGCAAGTCCAGAGAAGAAAACATGCAATGAAAAATTATATTTGAACATACTTGGGTGGATGCATTTTGTGGACATAAGAGTGTCTATTATGTGGACAGGGAAACAAAAACTTTATTTTCATAGATTTTACATGTTAGGATTGTAAGTCCCATTATTCATTTTTCGGGGTTTGGTAAATTTTTCACCTAATCAAAATTCAAAAACGCACAAGCACACACTGAATTGAGACACACTTTTGTGCATGCATTGTGTCCACAAATAAGTGTAAACCATGTCGACAGTGGCTTTGAAGTCGTGTTACCATAAAAATAACCGTTTTGCTACCTAAGATCTATTCCATCCCTAAGAATCCAATAGCAAAAGCATGAAAAAAACCCTAACATTTTGTGCACGAGTAACCGTTACTTCAATCCTGATTTCAGTTAACTTGTTGCCAAGTCCAAAACGTAATCTACCTTTCCCAATTTACAAAGCCACAACAAGAGATCGTTCATGCTAGTAAGGAAAACGATGTCGACAACATACCATGTAGAAATGCAGATGGTGTTTTCGGAGTGTTAGAGGGACAACAAATGATGGTGGGACTTGAGAGAAAGTAGTTAAGACGAGGAAGACGACGACGGTCAAATCGCTTAGAGTGAGGGCGGGGGGGGGGGGGGGGGGGGGGGGGGCAGTTCCGTCCGGAATCTTCGTCTCAAAGGTTTGGGCATAATTGTGGAAATTACTTTTCGGATTCTGATCCTGCTGAAGTGAGAGTGAGCAGTGTGACTTTTGGGTTTTTACCGCGCCAGTGTTGCACAAACTATCGTCTTGTATCGTTATAAAGGTTTTTGGGCTTCATTAAGCTTTGGTTTTGACTGTGCATAATGGCCCGCATGTGGTGAAAATTCTTTGGGTAAATTTGATTCCTTCAAATTTGTTTAGTCTGCCAAGTATATGGCCCCATGGTTACCATTTGAGTAATTAGGTAAGACCAATTTACAACACATAAAAAATTGTTCGGTGTAATGGAATATGTTAAATTACAAACTATTTAGATTTGACAAGAAATTTTACATATGAGTACATATACGTATTCAAATTGTTGTTGTAATTAACAGTTGATACACTACAAGATTCTTAATACTAAATTTTTTTTTGTTTACATTTATGCAAACAAGGATGCAATGAATTAAGTAAATCAGCATGAATCGATATAGATTAACTAAGCAAAACAGAAATGACTATACCTTATCACAGTATACGTAATTATAGCATATGCCAAGATCGTTGTTGAAGTATAAATTAAAGTCTTCACTTATCACCTTAAGGTTATAGGTGAGTTGGTATAGGGGTTAGTCTACGATTTCACATAGTATTGTAGCGTGCAGGTTCGAATCTGTGCAGTGAAGAATGATGTTTAAAGCTACAAGTGAGGGCGGTGTTGAAGGAGATCCGAACATGCCTGCTCTGATATTATGTGCAACTTTAGACATACAACTTTATTAACTCTCCTAAAATATTAGTTAAGGTTTTAAGACACTTGGTCAAGTGGTAACGTTATAGGTTAAGGCGTGGTGAACTCTATATACTTCACCAGTCAGATGCCAGGGGTGGTGGAGCGATCAAATGATTTACCACTAAGTACAAAAGTGATATTTTCTTTTAAATAAGGGTGGGGGAACTACTTTTGACTGTACATTTCAGTGAATTGTCCCACTTCGAGTAAGTTGAACCATTGGAACACTATATCAGCTTAATCTCTTACTCTTACTATCAGCAGTTCATTTTAGTAATGACCTTATTTCTTTTAAGTAATGTACCTGGGCTCGGTCGTAGTAAATTTTGTACCATTTGTACATTTTATTGACTGATGGGTTTCGCTATAGCCGTTAGGCCCTTTAACGACGAGTAAACGGTGAATAGGCCCACTGGGCCCTAGAAGAGGTCAAGAAGACCAATGCGAAGGGTCCCGACATGATAGATCCCGATGGTGAAGGGTCCCGACAAGGCCGGTCCCGATATGCGAGCTGGACGCTCCCGATGATATGCCTTTAAGTAGGCCCCGATATTGAATCCCTGAGAATGCTGGCCCTGTCCCGATGACGAGGGGCCCCGAGCGGTGACCAAAAGAGATAACTCTGGAGTCCCCAACATCCGTCGGGACTTGCTATCAGAGGTTGAGGCCGAGAAACACGCCCACTATCAGAGTAGTGGGGAAGTGGCCCGAGATAAGCGGAACGTGGGCTAGTGGCCCGAGATAAGCGGAACGTGGCCGAGACAAGCGGAACGTGGGCTAACTACCCTGGCGATTCATCAGGTAACTGGGGTAACTCCTCTCCTATATAAGGGAGGAAGTTACCTCAGATAAAAAACACACTTACATACGAATACTTTTACTTGCCTTGCCTGCCACGAGATTCTCATTTAAGCATCGGAGAGGGATTTTGGGTCACCGCCCGGTCTATTCCCTTCTTGCAGGATTACGTGGAGCGAAGGATTTCGAATATCCGTCAAGACCGTACCGGAGTTCCAACCGTGATCCAACATTGGCGCCGTCTGTGGGAAACGTAACGAAAAGCAAAAATGACTTCTACTTGTTCAATGGCGGCAGGCAACCAGAAAAAGCAAGGACAATCTGGTGGTTCCCGTCACCCTGCTGGAACTCTGAATTCAGGGCCGCCGGAGCGTGCTGTGGACCAAAATCCCCCTACTGAGGTTTCCCGAACAGGGGGGGCACAATGAAGTTCCTGAGGATACTGCTCGATACCAAGAAAATAGGGAGGAGGATGCTCCTCCAAACGCGGACCTGACGAAGGCTGTGGCGGAGGCCATGGAGGCTCTCCTAGAGCAGAGAGAGGCTGCCTAAAAGAAAGAAGAGGTGCCTCCGCCGAGGGAGGTTCGGAATGTGCAGGAGGCCCAACCCAGAAACCGGGGCAAGGGCAAGGAGCCCATTCAGTCCGAGCGATTTGTGATTGATGGGCCTGGACCGGTGCAGCATATGACCATTCCCCTTAATGGTCCCATCACCCCCGACCAGGTGGTGAAGATCGTGAACATTTGCATGAGGGACCAGAAGCAGATGATGTCGGAACTGAGGGATCGATCCACCCATGCCTTTGTTCCCCGATTGATAGACACCCTCGCCCCGCCAGGGCTGGGTATCCCCACAATTAAGGAGTATGATGGCGACGGAGATCCAGTTCGCCATGTCCAGAAGCATGTCATGGCTTGTCTGGGCAGAGCCCCGGATGATGATACTGTGTGCGTGTTGTTCCCGGCCACATTGGGAGAAAGGGCCCTGACGTGGTTCTTCAGCCTGCCGCCAGGGTGCATTTCCAGCTGGGCTGATATGCACGACCGTTTTATTCAGCAGTGCCAGGGTCGTCGGCGCCTCTTGAAGAGCGTGAGGTCCTTGGCCCAGGTGGTGCAGAGGCCCGACGAATCGCTGGCGCATTATTATCAGCGGTACACTGCTAGCGTGGCCGAGATCGATGAGGAGATATCGGAGGGAGAGACTATCCGCACCTTCCTTCGAAACCTGACAGCCCCCTATGGTTCCGACCTGATGCACAGCGTGGCCGCGAAGGCCGTGTGGAGCATGGAGGCGCTGCAGACGAGGGTAAAGCAGCAAATCGATGTGCAGGAGTCGAAGATAGCTGCCGGAGAGCTTGATTCTCCGAAGTTAAATAAGGGGAAGCAGTCGTTCAAACCATTGGACGACCATAAGCGGAAGGATAAATCCGAGGGCAGTCGGAGTCGAGGCCGTTCTTATCGAAGGGAGGACAGACGTCCCCCGAGGAAGGATAAGCGGGAGGATTATCACATTCCTCTCAATAGTTCCATGGCTGCCGTGTTAACGGTGATGGATCGATAGGGTATCTCTAGGTACCCCCGAAGAAGGAAGGAGAATTTTTGGGAGCTCGCACCGATCGTTACTGTCGGTTCCACCGCGCCAGCGGTCACGACACTAACCACTGTCGGGAGTTGAAGAAGGAGATTGAAAAGATGATCCAGAAGGGGAAGCTTAAGGAGTTTGTGGCTGAGAGGCGGTGTCGATCCCGCTCCCGATCTCGATTGCGGTCCCGTTCCCGATCCCGCGATCGGTCCCCAAAGAAGAAGAAGTCTGAGCCGGAGTCTTCTGGTGTCCATAGGGAGAAGCGGGGCACCATTAATGTGATTCATGGAGGATTGGCTGCAGGAGGTGATACCACAGCCTCTCAGGAGGTCTATGCCTCTAGAATTTCCGCTGCTGTGGTGCTGGGCAAGAGGTCCCGATCCTGGACCGCGAAGGAAGAGATGGTGATTTCCTTTTTAGCGGAGGACCTGGTAGGTGTGGAGACTCCACACGATGATGCTTTGGTCGTGACCCTGGACGTGGATGGGTACGAGATGAAGCGAATTTTGATCGACGGAGGGAGCTCCTCTGATATTCTGTTTATGGATGCGCTGGAGGCCATGGGGAAAACGAAGAAGGACCTGAAGCAGGTGAACTTCCCGATGGTTGGATTCTCTGGTTCTACCTCCTATCCGCTGGGAATGATAACCTTACCAGTGGAGTTCGGAAGTGGGTGGAAAGCAGAGAGGAGGAATGTGGAGTTCGTGGTGGTTGAGTCCGCGGGGATTTATAACGCGATTATTGGGAGAACCACCATCACCAGAAGATGAAGTTCCCGACTGATCACGGAGTCGGGGAGGTCAAGGGCGACCAGGTGGCTTCTAGGAAGTGCTATGTTAATGCCACCCGAAGGAGAAGACGGGAGGCTATGTCTATCCTCCAGACCGATGCTGATCCCAGAGAGGAGTTTGGGCGTCCCACCCCTATGGAGGATTTGAAAGAGGTCGAGATTGATGGACCTCAGAGGAAGGTGAAAATCGGGTCCGCCCTGTCTGACGAGAGGGCCCGAGAATTGATTAAGCTGCTGAAGGAGTTCAAGGAGCTGTTTGCCTGGTCCCCGAGTGACATGCCAGGAATCAGCCCCGATGTGATTGTGCATGAGTTGAAGATTGATCCCGCGATCAAGCCTATCGTGCAGAAAAGACGTCTGATGGGCACAGACAAGAGAATCGCGATCCAGCAGGAGGTGGGCAGGTTGCTCGATGCTGGATTTATCAAGGAGCTCCGATTCCAGACTTGGGTCGCCAACCCGGTTCTGGTGAAGAAGAGCAATGGGAAATGGCGGATGTGTGTTGATTTCCGCGACTTGCATAAGGCTTGCCCGAAGGATTGTTACCCGCTTCCGAGGATCGATCAGTTGGTGGATGCTACGTCGGGACATGAATTGCTGAGCTTCATGGATGCTTACTCTGGCTATAATCAGATCAAGATGGCTAAGGAGGATGCCCCCCACACTGCCTTTTATGCTGATAGTGACATCTATCACTACAATGTCATGCCCTTTGGATTGATTAATGCCGGGGCAACTTATCAAAGGATGATGAACAAGTTGTTCGGGGACATGCTGGGGAAAACCATGGAGGCTTACGTGGACGATATGCTGGTAAAGTCCCGACAGGCCGAAGATCATGTAAGCAACTTGGCGGTGGCGTTTGAGCGGATGAGGCTTCATCAAGTTCGTTTGAACCCAGCCAAATGCGCCTTTGGAGTGCACTCGGGGAAGTTTTTGGGCTTTATGGTAAGCAAAAGGGGAATTGAGGTGAACCCCGAGAAGCTGAGGGCAATTGAGGAGATGCAGTCTCCGACAAATCATCGGGAGGTGCAAGTGCTGAATGGCCGACTAGCTGCAATGAATCGCTTCCTATCTAAGGCAAGCGACCGATTCATGCCATTTTTTGAAGTCTTGAGGGCCAATAAGAAGTTTGAATGGACTGCCAAGTGTGAAGAGGCATTCCAGGCACTCAAGCAGCACCACCGCACCCTCCCACCATTGGCGAAACCGATTCCAGGCGAGCCGCTCTATCTCTATTTGGCTGTTTCTGAGTTTGCTATTAGCTCTGTGTTAGTGAAGATTGTCGAGGGTAACCAAGTCCCCGCTTATTATGTAAGCAAGGCGTTTGCCAAATCTGAAATGAATTATCCCGCCGTTGAGAAGTATCTTTTTGCGTTGATCATTACTGCTCGGAAGCTGAGGCCTTACTTCCATGCGCATGAGATTACTGTGTTGACAAATCAGCCTTTGAAGCATTTTTTGAACCGACCTGATGCGTCAGGAAGATTAGTAAAATGGGCAGTCGAGCTTAGTGAGTTCCGCATTCACTTTGCTCTGAGAACGGATATTAAAGGTCAGGCGTTGGCGGATTTCATAGTAGAGTCTACAGCCCCCGATCTGGAAGAAGCGGGACCTGTAGAGGGGGCAACCATGGAGGTCCAGATAGCAGAACAACCAGAAATGGCAGAGCAATCAGAACAGCCAAATGAGGAAAATACTTGGGAAATGTACACTGATGGCTCTTCGAGTTCAGACGGATCAGGAGCAGGGTTCGTATTGATACCACCTGGCGGAGGCGAGCCCCTCCGATATGCTTTAGCCTTAATGTTTAGGGCCACCAACAATGAAGCTGAGTATGAGGCTCTTATTACAGGCCTCAAAATTGCCAAAGGTACGGGAGTTGGTCACTTAAGGGTGAAATGTGACGCTAGCCTGATTGTGAATCAAGTCCAAGGACGATATGAGGCGAAGAGCCCGGTGATGAGAAAGTACCTTCATAAGGTGCAAGCCTTGAAGGAGAGTTTCAAAAGTTTCGATATTGAGGAAATCCCGAGGGAGGAAAACGCGGAAGCGGATGCCTTGAGCAAATTTGCCTTGGGGGCACCCCTTGAGGAAAATCAGAAGGTGAGCCCACTTGGATGAACCCAATAGTCGCGTACCTGACTACGGGGGCAGTCCCCGATGATGAAGTAGTAGCTGACAGGATACGCCGGATCGCGGTTAATTACGTGGTGGTGGACAATCAGCTATATAAAAAGGGGTGGTTCTCAACTCCTTACTTGAAATGTGTGGCTGAGCCCGACGCAAATCGGATCCTTAGGGAGGTGCACGAAGGGGTCGCGGCTTGTCACGAAGGTGCCTGATCCATTGCGAGGAAAGTGTTGAATTTGGGCTATTACTGGCCTTCGATGAGCAAGGAGGCGACGATGTTAGTCTGATCTTGTGACGCGTGCCAAAGGTATGCCCCGAATATCGTGGCTCCGGCTGCTAATCTGACGTCCATCAAGAGTGCTTGGCCCTTCGCGCAGTGGGGTATCGACTTGGTGGGACCCCTCCCATAAGCACAAGGTCAGTGTAAATATTTGCTTGTAGCCATTGATTATTTCTCAAAATGGATAGAAGCTAAGGCATTGGCCAAGACAACTAGGAACCAAATCGTCAAGTTTCTCCAGACCCATATTATATCCAGATATGGTATTCCTAAGGTTTTGATCAGCGATAATGGTCCTCCGTTTAACGGGGCTCAAGTGAAGGAGTATCTGGAGGAGCTGAATATCGAGTATCGGACAGCCTCTGTCCATCATGCTCAAACTAATGGTTAGGTGGAGTCAGCCAACAAAATCGTGATGGATGGCCTGAAGAAAAGGGTCTATGCCTTGAAGGGAAAATGGCTGAACGAGCTGGAAAATGTGCTTTGGGCTGTTAGAACGACACCCAAACGATCAACTGGGGAGACTTCGTTTGGCCTTGTTTATGGCACGGAGGCAGTTGCTCCCGTGGAAATAGCTGTGGCGTCCCATCGGATGAGGTACTACGAGCCTTTGACGAATGATGAAATGAGACGTCTGGAATTGGACTTGCTCGAGGAAAAGAGGCGGGATGCCGATGAAGTCCAGGCTCGAATGCATTTGGCGACTGCCAGATATTACAATCGGCATGTTAAGTCCCGACAGTTCTTTGTCGGAGAACTGGTTTGGCGTCGGAACGAGTTTACCCTTTTGGATCGGATCAACAAGATGTCGCCAAAATGGGAAGGACCTTATAAGGTCGTGGGGATGCCAGCTCCAAATGCGTATAAGTTGGAAGACCTCGATGGCAGAGTATTAAAGCATTATTTCAGTGGTGAACACCTGAAGAAATGTCATGTTTGATATTAAGTCGCCTTTAGTGGTGCACGATGTTATTAAGTCGCCTTTAGTGGTGTACGATGTTATTAAGTCGCCTTTAGTGGTGCACGATGTTACTAAGTCGCCTTCAGTGGTGCACGATGTTATTAAGTCGCCTTAAGTGGTGCAAGTTATCTATCGTTTGATTCGATGTAAGCAGATTTTGAGCCATCAATGAATAAAGGGGTTGCTTCCGATCAGATTGTTCTTAGATTTATTCTAAGTGTTGTTAAGTCGCCTTAAGTGGTGCAAGTAAATGGCCTTAAGTGGCAGAGTCGCCTTAGGTGGTGCGAATTGAATTGCCTTAGTTGGCACGATTAAATCGCCTTAAGTGTTGTGGGCTAAATCGTCTTAAGTGATGTGTTGAGTTGCCTTAGTTGGCACGATTAAATCGTCTTAAGTGGCATAGTTAAGTCGCTTTAAGAAGTGCAACGATAAATCGGAACTAAGATAGTTTGATATTTGTGAGGGCTCAAAGGCCCGAGGATTCATTACAAGGAGAGGAAAATTACAAGGACTATAAAGATAGTAGAACATTAAGATTGGTCCGTCAGCATCAGCGAAAGCAGGATCCACGAGATCTGTGACAGAAGGCTCCACTGGATCGGACCCTTGGAGGTCAGTCGGTGAAGGTTCAGTTGCCGGAGGGTCAAATATCGGGGGATCAACTATCGGGAGGTCGGCACTTGGAAGCTCCGCCACGTCTTCAATACCCGCGGGGGTGTTGCCCTCGTCACTCTCCTCCGAGAGGTCGAAATACCTCTTCGCAAAGGGGGCGAGAGTAGCAGACTTATCGAAGTTAATGGCGTCGCCATACTCCAGATGGAGCTCCTCAACCGCGTTGAAGAGGGTGTTCTCCACCTCCGCGGTGCAGAATTTCACCGCGTCAGCTTGGAAGTCCTCAGAGCCCCGATAATCTTCCCGACCCTTGGTTTCAGCCTCGGCCAGCTTGGCAGGGACCTCAGCAAGTTCCCGCTCCACCTCATTAAGTACCCGCTCCAGTCCCGCCTTGGCGTCTTCCAGAGCCTTCTTCTCAAGGACAAGTCTGTCCCGAGCCTCCGCATCCCTTTTCCGCTCCTGCTGCTCCCGCTTCAATAGCCCCTCGAAGTCCTGAACCTGCTTTTGGAGGTCCCGAGTCTTTCGATTAAGGAGGGCCTGCTCCTTAGCCAATTTTCCCCTCGAAGACTCGGAGGCGGCGAGATCCTCCTCAAGCTTGGCTACAACCGCGGAAGCCCCCTTGGCCCGCTCCTGCTCCAACGCCTCCTCGAGGGTCAGGATGTACCCGAAGCGAAGCAGCGGTTTATGTCCGCCATCTCCTGCGGAGAAAAGAGAAAGAGGTTAGCACATGAATATCCTGCCTTATCGATTAAAGGGTTGAAATAGGAACCTTACCTCCACCCGACGAATAGCCATTCCACGGATATCCGTGCGGATGTCCTCCCGATCCAGGGAGAGCGGAAGCTTCAGAGACGGCAGAACCGAGCCTGCCATCAAATGCAGACCCAACTCCGGGTATGTATCACCCTGTCGGAGCTGGACTCCTTGCAGCGTCTAGATCGGGGTCCAGGGAGCCGCCTCTTGGTCGGGGTCGTAGACCTTGTAGAAGCTCCCGTCCAAGGGGAGAGGAGGAGGACCGACTGGAGTCGTGGAGGTGCGCATCTCCGAGTCGCCCTGGGACCTAGATGGAGTCAAGCTGTGAATGGGCGAGTGCTGCTGCGAAGGAGGTGAGTGGGGCAGCCCCCTGGAGGTTGGTTTCAGTGGGGACTGCCTCCTCCCCCGACGACGAATCAAGGCGACGCCCTTGTCTGTCTCCTCGGAGGAGTCCAGTTCTTCCACCCAACGAAACTAATTGCCCGTCGGGGTTTCTTCAGCCCCCGATCCCGTCGGGGCAGGAAGTTGAGGGAGACCCTCTCCAACTGGAGCACCGGAAAGTGGTGCCCCTGCTGAAACTCCAGCCTCCGACTGAGTTCCCGAGTGACCTGCACCTGGAGGATAAGATGCTTCAGAAAGAGAGTCAGGAAGTTGGTCAGGATCCTTACACCAAATGACGCGTCGAGAGAGGTATTGGTCTTTCCCGTGGTAGTTGTAGTAACCCGCTTTGAGGATGCGGGGAGTTTCCCCTCGGAGGATGCGTTTGATCTCTCTGATTCTGGCTTCCTTGCTGGAGGGGATTATCTCCTTAGGAACTTGCTTCCTGTACGACTTAATAGCTAGGCGGAGCTGTTTACCTTCTTCGGCATTTTGCACATTGAAGAGCCTGTCCATCTCCTCTACTCGAGTCCTCTTAGTCTTCTCCGCGGAGGGAGATGCCGACGAAGCGGTGGCCTTCTTTGCCGACTTCCTCTTCCGCGCGGGGCGCTGGACAGCATCGGTCTCTCCCTGCTTAAGGAGGAGATTGGTCAGCAGTGATACCTTCTTAGCTGCAAGCAATGGAAAACAGAGACATGATCAGAAATATTACCCAAGGAACCATATTGGAGGGGCCGTCATGGAGTTGACCCCCGGAGATCGTATCGAGGAGGCGGATCCCGGTATCCACCAGGTCCCGCTCCTTGAGGGAGTTAGCGTCGAGGGGAGTGTAAGATTCCCCCCAACGGTAAAGCTGGATGCAGTGAAGGATTTGGAAATCTTCATCGGAATAGGTGTGATAAGCGGGAGGAGAGTCCGCTTCAACCTCCCATCGGGGCCATGGGATAGAACTGTTCTTAATGAAGAAGTAGCTCCTCTTCCACCCGCTGTTGTTAGAGCCTGTGTCAATGAGGAGCCCCCGACCCTTAACAACCTTCCAGGTGTCGCTGGTCCAACTACACCGCGCATGCTGCTGCTTATTCCACTTAGGCATCCGAGGATAGAAGGCGCAAACCCCAGCCTCGTTGCACTTCAATTCCGTAGAAGGTCCGGAAGAGTTGGAGGCTGTAAACCCACTTTTGTCGGAAGCAGAGGACTTGGAAAGCATTCCACACGTGGATGGCGTGGGGGGAGAAGGTAGTCGGATGCGTCTTGTAATGGGCGCACATCTCAACCAAATTACCGTAGAAGGGGAATCGGATCCCTGCCGATATATGTCCGGTGGAGACAAATACCT
This sequence comes from Clarkia xantiana subsp. parviflora, assembly GCA_036873135.1. Taxonomy (NCBI): domain Eukaryota; kingdom Viridiplantae; phylum Streptophyta; class Magnoliopsida; order Myrtales; family Onagraceae; genus Clarkia; species Clarkia xantiana. The sequence continues at coordinate 21,137,448 of JAPTYO010000001.1, forward strand.
CCCCTATCTCGGGACGAGTGACCACAGGGTCGCCCGAGGCACGGTAGCGAGAATAAGGAAGGCGAGGCTCCTAAGTTGAGGTAATACATCCTTCTCGGAGAGCTGCATCATAGGCAGTCACCGAGATTTCATTGGGAGCGTAATTGAAGTTGAAGGGTTTTCTCCCCTCAGAACTGGATCCACTGTCTGAAAATTAGCAATGGCAAGAAAAGGCGTGGTGGGTTTTCGGAACAACGCGAGAAAACTGATCAAAGACAAGGGAAAAGCTACGCTAACATCAGAGAAGGAAATCTTACCAGACATGATGAATCGGAGCGAAAATGATGATCTTAACGGTCGCCGGAAGACTGATCGGAAAACAGGAAGCCGAAGAAGAACTTGAACTTTCGAAGTTGCAGAGCTTTTGAAATCGCAGAGAGAGAAACGGTAAAGAAGAACAGTGCCCATAATTTAGGGTTTTATAGGAGAAGGGATAGTCGAAAGGACATTCTAATCTGGACCGTTGAAGGCGAAACGTTTCAATCCGAGCCGTTGAGATAAAAGGGGGCAGAATGGAAAGAGACGTTAATGATGAAACGGCCTGAAAAGTGCTTTTTCAGAAAAAGCAGACACGAGAACCCAAGCCGTAGCTTCGTTACCCGCTGCATTTAAAGGCCCAGTAACCGGAGAGTCTTCTCGGATTTGGTGACTATCCCCGAGGTATCGAGGAATCGTGGACGAGAAGATCCGTGTCAATAAAATTTGTCAAGGGAAAAGCCTCCGATACCGATATCGGGAGGTCGGGAGTTGAAAGACACGATGAACTGAAAGTCCCTCATGTCTTGGGGGCAAATGATGGGTTTCGCTATAGCTGTTAGGCCCTTTAACGACGAGTAAACGGTGAATAGGCCCACTGGGCCCTAGAAGAGGTCAAGAAGACCAATGCGAAGGGTCCGGACATGATGGATCCCGATGGTGAAGGGTCCGGACAAGGTCGGTCCCGATATGCGAGCTGGATGCTCCCGATGATATGCCTTTAAGTAGGCCCCGATATTGAATCCCTGAGAATGCTGGCCCTATCCCGATGACGAGGGGCCCCGAGCGGTGACCAAAAGAGATAACTCTGGAGACCCCGACATCCGTCGGGACTTGCTATCAGAGGTTGAGGCCGAGAAGCACGCCCACTATCAGAGTAGTGGGGAAGTGGCCCGAGATAAGCGGAACGTGGGCTAGTGGCCCGAGATAAGCGGAACGTGGCCGAGACAAGCGGAACGTGGGCTAACTACCCTGGCGATTCATCAGGTAACTGGGGTAACTCCTCTCCTATATAAGGGAGGAAGTTACCTAAGATCAAAAACACACTTACATACGAATACTTTTACTTGCCTTGCCTGCCACGAGATTCTCATTTAAGCATCGAAGAGGGATTCTGGGTCACCGCCCGGTTTATTCCCTTCTTGCAGGATTACGTGGAGCGAAGGATTTCGAATATCCGTCAAGACCGTACCAGAGTTCCAACCGTGATCCAACATTGACCAAATTTTTTTTGAACAAATTTTTCATTATTATTGTTTCATTTATTTTTTCATACATAATACAAATAAGTTCTATTTGTCATATTGTAAGTTACCTGTTCAAACCAAAAAACAAAAATCTCTCAATTGTCGTCAATATTGAATTCTCCGGTTGGATATAACATTTTGATATCCATGACAAGTTTCAAAGTAAATAAAAGTATACAAGTTGCCAGGTCTGTTATCGATCTGCCACATCATCTTATGGTTATTCATATTTAACAGACTTAATATATAAAACTACCTCAAAAAACATGTTCAATCTATCGTAAACCTGTTACATCTTTTATAATTAACATGTCACATATTTTCCAAACTATTCATTTATTATATATATATTCTACTATCTTTGATGTTTTAAGAAGAGATTAACAATAAAACAAAAAATTAGAACTTTACATATCTTATAGTTTCTACCGTTTGCTGTATTTACATAATGGATTGGAAGCTATACAAATATAAATTCCCTACGTTCAATGGGGTATCTTTTTGATTACGGGGCTAAATACAACGGAAACAAAAACAAGATACTTGCCTGATAACTAATACGCAGCGGAAGATAGAGCACATACCTACTTTGTTTTCCTTGTACCTTGGATCGCTTGAGGGGAGTTCTCGATCCGTCGGATGGTTCCCGTAGAGGTTCCTGTTAGAGAAGCCCTATGCGGATTACGCTCCACAGCAAAGCCTCAGTCGATTCTTCACAAGGATGGATCAATGGAGTAAATTGCTTGAAAAAATTTAGCACCTCTTTGGCAATGTATAGGTTCGGCCGAAACCTCTAAGTAATAGGGAATAGGGTTTTCTTTTTGTCTCACCACAAAGGAAGAAAGTGATTAATTGGTTAACCCTAAATCAATCCTAACACTCCCTATTTATAAGTGGAGTGAACAAAAATCCACTTTGCCCTGCTCATCAATTCGGCCGACCTAAGGATGTGGGAGGCCCAATTTCGGGCCTCTCATGTCAATTGGGATTTTAGGCCTAGCCCAAAATTCCTAATGTGACTTTACCTAATTTCTTAGTACCATACCCTTATTAATGGACTCCTAATTACGGCTACCAAATATCCAAATTCTAACAGCTCCCACTCGCCGGAATGGGAGAGTGCCTATTAATATGTTGTCGACCAACATATCAGCATTTGTTCTTCGATCCAGTCCCTGCTCCGAATAGTTCATATGAGGTTTTCCGTGTGACTGGCGGTCACGACGAGCATCGTGATACTCATCTGTTAGGAGTGTTTTAGCGCCCGCAGAACGTTGATTCCCCATGTCTAATAAACATGTGGAAAAATAATAAAGTGTTGCGCTGTATCATAGGTCAATTGTCATTCTCCAATTGCCTAGTTCCCACTTATGAATACTCCTTCAAGGCATCCGTACAAATATACACAACCTTCAACTAATATCAGGCTGGTGGCCATCTAGTGAATACAAGAGTCGGAGAATTACAGGTGTACTTAACCATCCCCATCACTCATACCCATAGTCAAACCCAATCGGTTTCCAAAGACGTGGTCACTTGACCATTTTGTTCAGCACAACGCTCGTACGCCGGGAAGCGAACACTGAGCTTGACTTAGGTATGAGTTCCGAGTCAGTGAGGATACTTTGGATGATTCTTCATATAGCATCTGGGATCAGTCACACGCTCAAGGTGAAGAAGTATGTGCCCATTGGAATCTCGTGGACTCTACCTAGCACAACCGAGCCTAACCCCGTGGTCGAACATGGCGCAGTATGAAGTGCGCGTCGATAGCATAACCTGAATTTAGACAAGAGTGGGAAATGTCATATGCTACTGCAGATTCGTCATCTGGCCCAGAATGTGGTTATTTAACGAATAAAATTCGTTACGGCGATTTGCAGAACTTAGATCATGTCGTGTTACCCCGAAACCAAATGATCGTTCTGCTTAACCAGGTTTGCCACCGTGGTTCTTTGCCGTTCTTGATATGGTAGAGGTCCCCCTCTCCATCAAGACGGCCGAGCCCGTGTGACGAGGCTTGGCACACATTCGACATTACTTCATTTTGGAGGTTGACCCTCCTACGACTAGTTTATAGACTGTAAATATCCGATGTAATTTAAACATTATGACGTCGTAAGAATCATAAACTCAAAATTGCAATTCATTTTTATTCAAATATTACTTGAAATATCAAATGTTATCATCATAATACAAGCCACTTAAACCCTACGGAGTCCCGGCATTTAAACATGCTTTTCAAAAATATCCATGCGTAAAGGTTTAGTTAGTAGGTCCGCCATCATACTTTCTGTGGACAAGTATTCTACTGTGGTTAATTTGTCCTCAACCATATTCTTAGCATAATTATATTTTACATCAATGTGTTTCATCCTGCTATGGTACTTAGGGTTCCTAACTGCTGCAATTGCTGCTTGACTATTAGAGTAACCTTCACAGGCTTACTCCCGTCCTGGACGCCAATCAACGCAGTTAAGAGTCTATTAAGCCAGACCGCTTCCTGTGCATTGTTGGAGAGGGTCACGAATTAGGATTCCACATCCATGAAACGACGACATTAGGAAGAAGGAATACTCATCCTGAGGTAGACTTACGATCATCCAGATCGCCACCGTGGTCGGCGTCACTGAACCCAGTCAATTCTTGTTTTCCACCCTCATAGCACAGTCCATAGTCGGCAGTACCTTTCAGGTATCAAATAATTGATTTCACGACCTATAAATGTTGATAGCTAGGTTATGATTGGAATCGTGCTACAAGGCCCACGGCGTAAAAGATGTCTTGACAAGTGCATTGCATGGCATACACTAAACTGCCAACCATACCAAGGTATTCTGCACTTTTCATCTGGTCACGCTCAGCCAGGTCTTTTGGGTGTCACGTTTCGACAACGCTCACCCAAACACAACCGGCGTATCCACGAGTTTTACATCTTGTAATCTGAACCTATTAAACAATTTGTTGATATAGGATTCATGAGAGAGGCATAGCTTGCGAGCAGCCCGATCCCTAGCAATCTTAATGTCTAGGATGTACGTTGCTTCTCCCATGTCCTTCATCTTGAATACAGATGCTAACCAGGACTTCGATTCATTAATGTAACTCACATCGTTCGCAGCAATTAATATGTCATCTACATATAATGTCAACATGACGTAGTTCGACTCAAAGGTCTTAGTGTACACGCATGGATCCTCGTGAAGATTCACGAATATGTTTCCGACGATTTCCTCGTGGAACTTGCGGTACCATTGTCGGGACGATTGTTTAAGACCGTATATAGTTCTTTGGAGTTTACAAACTTTACGTTCGTTACCAGGAGTAATGAAATCCTCCAGTTGCTCCATATAGATCTCTTCTTCCAAGTTTCGTGGAGGAATACAGTCTTAAAATCCATTTGGTGCAGCTCTAGATCGAGTCTGAAAACCAAAGCCAAAATGGCCCGGACTGTGGTGTAATGCTCAGTCGCTGAGTATGTCTCATCAAAGTCCACTCCGTGAAGTTTGGTATATCCTTTCGCAACGAGTCGAGCTTTGTACTGCTCGACGGCTCTATCAGCAGTGAGTTTCAGTTTAAGAACCCACTTGGCACCTATGGCTCTCGGTTAGCAGGCAAATCAACCAAAGACCAAACCGAATTAGCTTTCATAGAGGCGATCTCATCCTCCATTGCTTTCCTCCATTATTTCGCTTGAGGTCTATCCATTGCTTGTTTAACCGTTACCAGTTCTTCAATCGAAGTTAGAGTGAATAACTCGCCTCTTTCAATGGGATACTTCTTGAGAGAAGTTCGATGCCTTTGACTACGTCTAGGCTCTTTAATCTCATCTTGAACTTGAACAACGCTCCCACTCAGAATAATTCTCGTTATCGGGGTATTACTCCCACTGGGAACAAGAGCGTTACTTGAACCTTCAGCAACAACTTTTCTAGGACGACCTCTTGGTCTCGGAATTCCACCTCCGAGATTAATTCCGCGGTTACTAGGACCAGGAACCAAGTTGGATGTACTATTCCCACTGTTGCCAGTAGGTAATTGCGACATCATAGTATTTTCCAACGGTTCAGGAACATGAATATCAGGTTCGACTTGATTCGCACCTACAGGAATAGTGACCTGTGTGATTGGATTGACTCCTCCCACTAGATTTAATATGAAAATGTCTCCGTCTTCATTTACCAAATCGTTCACTTGTGTTGCTGCCTCAAATCTCCCACTCGAAGTAAGTGGGACCTGATCATCATCATCCTACTCTAGTTCAATCAAGACTTCGTTTGTTTTGATGTCATTAAGCAATAGGAAATCGACCTCAATTGACGTAACGTCTCATGTTCGACCACGCCACCAATCTCGAGCTATCACAAACATGTATGCTGTAGAGATAATTTCCAGTACTCTTATCGGTACAATGTTTGTTTTGCTACCATAACGTCGCATTTTTGGTAAGATCAGTCTCATTACCATTTAGTAGCTCTCATGGTGTTTTGTCAACCGATTTTATGGGATCAAAGTTCTACATGAGTGAAAGTCAACATCATATCATCCTTTAAGGAGATCACAGGGTGAGTTAAACACATCATGTTTCAGACTATGTCTTAGGAATACATTGGCTTTGATAATGCTTGCGTCAATCTTATTGTTAGAGGCCTATAGTGGGAGTCATCGTCTAATGGACGTTCCTTTTCGCTGCGTACTCATTTTCAAAGGTTTTGTCCACCTTTGAATTGTGCATTCTTTTTTCACCTGGTGCAATATTTGATTCTGTACGAGATTGTGATAGCTTTTGAAAGTATACTTCTCATCGATTTATGAGAAATCAATGAGTAAAACCCGGAAGTGTCTTAAATGCATAGGTAAATTTATGACAAGCATTAAATCAAGAATACACTTCATATTAAATTTGTACTCTCAATCGATGTGTTCCATCTTTCAAGGAACCTTGCGCTTTGCGCGCGTAACTCACCAGATTTTACCCGTGGTGAAATCGTTTCGTTTCCAAAATTCAATTTAATCGGTTTTGCACATGTTCATCATTACGATTTTAATTATTTATGGAGTACTAGCAAATATGGAAGATTGAATCGGTTCGCTTTCTAACAACGCAATCGACGAGCTTATGGTCATTATGATGGAGCATGCTAATTGATTCGTTCTGTTTGACAAGTCGACCTGGCCGAAGTTTTGGCTTCTAACCCGTAGGTTTGGATTTTTGTTTTGGGCCGTTCCCTTTGTCAGGGTCGATTGATTGATAAGTAAATTGTACTTCAAATCGAATAACAATTACTTTATACAATAATTCTGAATCTCAAATAACCAAAATTCCAACGAACAAGGAGGCGGAAAGAGGCGGAAAAATAGAAAAGCACTCCAACCCATGCCGAGCACCACATTTGAAAGGAAATTTACGAGTGAACTACATCAGATGTTTGTGTCAAATAAAAAGTTTTACTGTTTTATATGGCTAACGAGGCGTACCTTAGACTCGCTTCCATCGACAGTGGTTGTCCCACCGGATTATCGTTTGGATCTTTTATTGCTGAAGTTACCCAAGCATTTGCGAAGACGTTCATTTATGTCTTGCGATTCATCAGATTTGTTGGAGAGCTTTTCTTCTTCATCCCCGGCTTCGAACAGGTTCATTGTCTTCTTTATCGATTTGATCAGACGTGTGAGCCCATTGTCATTAGTGAACCTTGAAAGGGGAAATATACCATCACCTTGCGAATCCTTTGCCATGTGTCTATCTCATCAGCGGGATCATGAACGTTATAACACCTCTATCATTGCATTGAATGTCGTGATAGTCGACCATCAGAACTTTTGCTTCAGCGGCCTTCCCTCCGCAGTAGCAAAGATGTATGGCACATTAAAGATGCAATGCGCTTTACTCCATAAATCCTTCATCCGCTTTTACCGTCAGATTCGAGTAAATGAATTATCGCCTGGTTTGATCCTTCTTCAACCTTTTCTTGCCGTTAGATGTTCAGACTACCATATTCATCCATTTATATCATCTCTTTGTTAGGTTTGACTCGTTCATCAACATCCGCAACAATAAGGAGATCCATAACATAATCCTTCCATTCATCATAATTCATACCGTCTAGATAGCGAGGTTTATAGAAGCGTGCCGATCCAACCATGAAAACTAATACATTGATAATCATGCATAATAAGGGAGACAATAACATTTTGAAAAAAGAATTGCATACATCGGATATCTATGAGATAGAAGGCGACAAATAATGATTCCTCAGACATCTAACCCAACCGACTGACAGTAAACCAAGGGAAGGGGGGTCGTGAAAGTGTTCACATTACCGTCGTCTTTTTTCTAATAGATATGTCTTTTAAAAACATTTTAATCGCTTTTACCTGAGCGGGAGGTTTTAAAGCACCCGATCTTGGCTAACCAAGGCCATTTTGAAAACGTTTTCGAGGATTTCTAGTTTGCACACACAATTCTACTACACAAGGAAATCATCATGAGCATATCATATCCAAGAAACAAACCACACATCATGCACACGCGTCATGCGTCTAATGTTCCGAGGAACTCATGCTTGCTTATATAATTCTACTGCTTAAGTAAATTATCACATGCTAATACATCATCAACATTCATGCATACGCATCATGCGTGATCAGACCATACAAACATGCATATTTGGCGACTGATTTTCAGCTTTAAAAACATTTAAAACATTTGGGGATGATTTGCAATTCATGCTATCAATCAAACATGCGTACTTCTAGACATGAATTCTAGGTATTTGCAACCATCACATCATGTCTATCCTAGTGTGCAAATCATTAGTTGAAATCCAGGGCTCAGCCATGTAATATCCAGCTAGCTTGACATGGTCAAGACGACAATTCTAATCATGCAATAATATCAATTATATAACAATTGAAATTCAGCCCACTTATTGATCCAGTCCCAAAATCATGCATTCTGAGATCCATCCCCATAGTCGAAACTAGGCATCAGGTTTAATTAAAACGTGAAAGTATTAAACCTATAAGCACTGTGTAGTTAATTTTAAAGTTAAAAAACATTTGGATTTCAAAATTTGACCATTCTATTTTAATCTGACTTGATTCAGTTCAGTCAATAATCCGGTTTGGTTCAGTTCCGGATCAGTCGGTCCGGTTTTGTTTGGTTTCAAAAATGGTTCGGCCGGATCGGTTCGGTTTAAAATAGGAATTCGGTTCGGTTCTTCACGCACAGCGGGTCGGTTCGACCCATTTTAGTTGCCCCGGTCCAACCCGACCCGAATGGGTCGGACCAATTGAGAAAACCCGGTTTGGTTGACCCACACAGGTTTAGATCCATGGAACCCGACCTGGTTTGGTTGACTCGTTCTGTCCGGTTCGGTTCCCTTGGTTTTTCGGGTTAGTTGGCCCAACACGGATGTGCTAAATTGGACCGGCCCATTACCCACAGGGTGCGGCCGAAATTTTGACTTGTGGGCTAAGTAGGGTTTTAAAATCCACCAAAAACTTAACATAGCCACCAAGTAACAATTAATTATAAAATAATTTCCAATATTTGCACACACACACACACACACACACACACATATATATATATATATTGTCAAGATTCTATATTTAGAGATATATAATCAATCAACAATATATATATATATATATATATATATATATATATATATATATATATATATATATATATATATATATATATATATATATATATTATTTTACTGTCAATATTCTATATTAGGGATATAAAATCTACAACAATATATTTTCTCAATCTTTAGGTAACTAATAGATATCAATATTATCTACATCCCTAAATTTGTGCGAGATATATTGATAGTTTCTATTCACAATTATCTTCTGAACCTAACCCCAATTTTGACATAATTCACCTAGGCTAGAATTTCGGCCGAATTATATGTTTCAATTTTCTGAAAATTTTGCCACCAAAGGGTTACTTGTTGACTAAGAAATTAAAAAATTTATCTTGCACATCTAGAAGTGGTTAGGCCGAAACCTCTAATTAGGGTTAGTGGTCAAATTTCAAGATCAAATCTTGCTAAGATCAAGAATCCAATGTTTTATTTTGATAAAAGTCATGTTTTTCCTAAATATCATGAACATCAAATTTTATTATGAACATCATGTAAATTTCGGCCATGGTGATTGTAAAACTTGAAAATTTTAAAACTTGTCACTTTAAAAAAAAATCGGCCGAATATATGTAGGTTTAAGAACACCAATTTTATCAAAATCATAAACTCCCTAACACTGGCTCTCATACCACTGTTGGATTACAGGGCTAAATACAACGGAAACAAAAACAAGATACGTGCTTGGTAAATAATACGCAGCGGAAGATAGTGCACATACCTACTTTGTATTCCTTGTACCTTGGATCGCTTGATGGGAATTCTTGATCCGCCGGACGGTTCCCGTAGAGGTTCCTGTTAGAGAAGCCCTAAACGGATTATGCTCCATAGCAAAGCCTCAGTCGATTCTTCACAGGGATGGATCAATAAGGTAAATTGCTTGACACAATATGGCACCTCCTTGGCAATGTGTAGGTTTGACTGAAACCTCTAAGTAATAGGGATGAAGTTTTCTCTTTTTGTCTCACTACAAAGGAAGAAATGGATTAATTTATTAACCCTAAATCAATCATAACACTCCCTATTTATAAAAGGATCAAAGTGGACAAAGTTCACTTTGCCCTCCTCATTAATTCGGCCGACCTAAGGATGTGGGAGGCCCACTTTTGGGCATCTCATGTCAATTGGAATTTTAGGCATAGCCCAAAATCCCTAATGTGACATTACCTAATTTCTTAGGTACCATATCCTTATTAATGGGCTCCTGCCCAATATCCAAATGCTAACAGTATCTACATACAAAAATGGGGTGACTCTATTATCGAGTATTTATGGTAACACTTAAATTCAATCCATTTGTCATAAAGTTTATCGGTTTTAAGTTTTTGGGTCTTTTGAGTTGAAGAGTTCATTTGTAAGTTTTATTATTCACCTCACTTTTATTAGACTATGAACTATAGTTACTCTAATCTAATATCCTAAGGATTCCAATATAGAAAATTATATAAACCATTCAATATGGTTTTCGGTACGGCAATATATTTTAAAATGTACAACGTGTATTAAAACAATTGCAAATTATTTTTCTTTCAACCATCCACCCAAAATTTCCGTCAAGTACATTTTAAATTCACATATTAGCCTAGTACTATTATAAAATATCAAATCAAGACCTAATAAATTATAGGGAGAACCTAAAAACTCTCTGGATTTTACACCATGTGTCAGTTTGGTGTCTCAATTTTAAATTGTTGATATTTGGTGTCCCAATTTTCAGTTTTGTGCTTATTTGGTTTTCCGTTAGTTTTTGGGGTTAAATTTAACAGACTTACTTGAAAAGACAATTTTGCCCTTTTTAAAAAAAAACCAACTTATAATCCGGCCACCCACCCCGACTCCGGACACCCACCTCCAGCAACTCACCTCTAGACACCCACCTCCAATCGGTCGGAATTGGCCGGAAATCAGCCAAAATCGGCCGGAATAGGCCGGAATAGGCCGGAATAGGCCTTAATCGGCCGGAATCGGGACGGGTTTGGCCGTAATCGGCCGGAATCGGGGTGGGGTTGGCCAGAATTGGGGTGGGTTTGGCCGCAATAGGCCGGAATCAGAAATTCTTAGCCCTAAATCGGCCGTAACTGGCCTTAATCGGCCGTAATTGGCCTTAATCGGCCAGGACTTGGCCGGAAATCAGACGGAACGTGTTGGGGTCATTTTGGGTATTTTAAAGTTATTGCCCTCATGTGACCAGCACGTGACATCATTCCATCCAACTTAACTGCCAAAATAGACGGAGACACCAAATAGCAACATATATGTAAATTTAGATACCGTTTGTAAACCTCAGACACCAAACTGACACATGGTGTAAAATTCAGACTGTAAATAGGTTCTTTTCCCCTAAATTATACTAGTGTTACATTAGTGTCCCAAGTCCATTGAGACTCAACTGATCCACAATCTACTCTGGTCCGATTTGAATCAAGTGCAACATTCATATAAGCAATATAATGTTCATATGCGATACTTTGTAAACTATTCAACTAATTTTGCACCTCTGAAATGTATTTAACGATAATTTTGCAAAACATAATTGAAGGAAATACCAATTATCATCATTTTGAAACATGTTGTACATTTTAAAGCATGTTGTATTTATAAAAAAAGTTAAAATAAATATCTTCAATCTTCGCAACGAAAATTGTTTACGTGAGGTACCCCCATTTTGAATTTCCTAGATACGCTACTTCCTACGTTGAAAACCCTCTAAATTCTTCGTGGTCAATTAGTTTACATGTACTAGGTTCAATTAACTTCGAAAATATAATTTCATATATACTGACTCAACTAATGTATGTGAACAACCAATTAATTAAAAGCAACAACTAATTAAAAGGAGGGACAATATAACGGTAAATATTCGAAATTATTTGGGCCTATTGTTTGGATTTTCAAATTTTCATCTCTTCTTTCTACATTTTTCCCACTGGAATATTCTCACGCTATATTACCCAGCTCCTGTCACTCTCCCTGAAAGTGCGGCGGCGTCAAACTTTTTGTACTACGGAAACCTCAAATGAAATTGCAATCTCCTTCACAACTCATCGTCGTATTTTGCCTACTTCACTAATGCGTTTGTATATTCAACTTTTATCTCATTTGTACGTCTACCCAGGGGAGAATCACCTGACTTCAGCTCAAACCATTGGTCTACTACACCAAGGATGTACATCCACCGTGTAGATATACCGATTTGCGAATAAACATGGTTAATTTTATGCTCGTTGGTCGTTGTGTATTGAATCTTCATGTGTTACAGGTCATCAACCACTCCGCTGCACATTCTTTTCACCAAGTCAGTTGATGTTAATCTTGTAACTACGTATACATATATACATATATGTGTGTCCGTGTGTACATACATATATATATATGTGTGTGTGTTTTCAGCTAGTCCTATTAAAATGCATACATGACTATAGTATATTTTCTTCCTCATCATGTATGTGTGTGTGTAAATATATACATATATATATATATGTGTGTGTGCGCGCACGTTCATGTAGTCCTGTTAAAATGCATACATGATTATAATATATTTTCTTCTCATCAATGTCTAACCATTATGTTTGTTCATGTTTAACTAGTTTGTAGGTTCAGGGTGGCCATCAACGTGTTAGCATACTTAGTTTCTATGCTTTCACATGCATTAACATCGTTATCACCTCCTATATAAGGTGGTAACACAGTGAATACATATGTTGACAACTATTATTAAGCATATTACTCCGAGCACACTAGGTAACTGTAGGATATTATGAGGATAGTTACTACGGATAAGAAACACGTGTACATGCCAGGTAACTAATTACGCCGGAATAGGGACACATACCAGTTTCTCCTATGGCGTAGTCCCAAGATTTTGTATGAGTTCGCGGTCTACCGGCCGGATCCTGTAGTGATTCTTGTTACGGAATCGCCTACGAAGAATGGTCTCCACAGAAAAGCCTCTTGTCGATTCCTCGCGGGATGGATCTCTGGGGTAATATTTGGCACCTCCTTCTACCAAGGGTTCAGCTAAAACTAGATCTATAGGGAGGAGAGATTTTTTTGTCTCAACCTTTAGGAGAAAATAGTGATTAACTATTAACCTTAGAGAAATCCTGACACCATTTATTTATAGGAGGATGTGGGAAACTCCCATCTCCTTACTTCTAATATTCGGCCGGCCACATAAGGAGAGGGGAGGTCCAATTTCGGGCCTCTCATGTCAATTGGGATTTTAGGCCCATCCTAAAATCCCTAATGTGACATTACCCAATTTCCTTAACTGTTGGGCTTATATTAAAAGGCTCTTATTACGGCGGCCCATTCACCAAATGCCAACAGCTCCCACTCGCCGGAATGGGAGGGTCCCGTTAATATGTTGTCGACCAACACATGAACATTTATTCTTCGATCCATGCCCTGCTTAGGAATAGTTCATACGAGGTTTGTCGTACGACTGGCAGACACAACGAACATTTTGCTACTAATCGGTTAAGAGTGTTGTAGCATCTACAGAATATTGATTCCCAACGTGTGATCAACATGCAATCATATTTGTGTTGTGTTGTATCCCTGGTTAACTGTTATTCTCCAATTTCCAAATTTCCACATAGGAACACTTCTTCAAGGCATCCGCACAAGTATTCACAACCTTCAACTAATATCTGGTTGGTGGCCACCTAGTGAATACAAGAGTCGGAGAATTATAGGTACACTTTACCATCCCCATTGCTCATACCCTTAGTCAAATTCAACTGATTTCCAAAACGTGGTCACTAGGCCTTTTTGTTTAGCACTGTGTTGGAAGCGACCATTGAGTTTGACCTTAGATAAGAGTTCTAAGTCCGTAAGGATACTTCAGGTGCTCCTTCATAAAGCACCCGAGACCAGTCACATGCTTAAGGTGAAGAAGTTTGTGCCCATCCGAATATTGAGGATTCTACCTAGCACAACCGAGCCTGACCCCGTGGTCGAACGTGACACACGCAGTATGAAGTGCGCATCGATAGCATAACCTGAACTTACATATTTTCAGGAGTGGGAAATGTCATACGCAATCGCAGATTCTCATATGGCCCAAAATGTGGTTTCCGACGAACTGAGTTTATCACGGTGATACGCAAAACAAAATCATGCCGTGTTACCCCGAAACCAAATAATCGTTTTTCTTAACCAGGTTTTTCGAAAGCACCTTAGTTCTTAGCCGGTCTTAACATGGTGGAGGTTCTTCCTCCGTGAAGACGACCGAGTCTATGTGACAAGGTTGACCCACATTCGACATGTTTTATGGGAGGGTTTACTCTTCAAAGACTAGTTTATAGACCGTAAAATCTGATGTAATCCAACCATTGTGACGTCGTAAGATCATAGACTCAAAATTACATTTCTTTATATTTAAATATTACTTCGAAACTCAAAATGTTATTTGACACAATACAATCCTCCTAAAACCTACGCAGTCCAAGCATTTTAACATGCTTTTTGAAAACATCCATGCGTAGCGCCTTCATTTGTTCCGCCTGGTCTTTCAGGCCGACACGCTTTGACAACGCGCACCCATACACGACCGGCGTATCCACTGCTTTGGCATATTGGAGATTTAACCTTCTCAACTATTTGTTGATATAGGCTTCCTGGGAAAGACACAATTTCTAAGCAGCCCGATCCCTAGCAATTTGAATGCCTAGGATGTACGTGGCTTCTCCTATGTCCTTCATCTGAAAACAGATGCCAGCCAGGACTTTGATTCACTTAAATAACTCACGTCGTTCGCGGTAATAAGTATGTCATTGACATATAATGTCAAGATAACGTACTTAGTCCCAGAGGTCTTCGTGTACACTTAGGGATCCTCGTGAAGATTCACGAATCCGTTGCCAATGATTTCATCGTGGAACCTGCGGTACCATTGCCGAGACGATTGTTTAAGACCATAGATCGACCTTTGGAGTTTACAAACTTTATGTTCATTTCCAAGGGTAATGAAACCCTCCGATCGCTCCATATAGATCTCTTCCTCCATGTTTCCGTGGAGGACCGCGGTCTTAACATCCATGTGGTGCAGCTCTAGATCGAGGCTCGCAACCAGGGCCAAAATAGCCCGGACCGTGGTGTAACGCACAGTCGGTGAGTATGTCTCATCAAAGTCCACTCTGTGGAGTTGGTTATATCTTTTCGCAACCAATCGAGCTTTGTATCGCTCAACATTTCTATCGGCAGTGAGTTTCAATTTTAGAACCCACTTAGCCCCTATTGCTCTGTGGTTAGCAGGCAACTCAAATAACGACCACACAGGATTCGCTTTCATAGAGGCGATCTCTTCCTCCACTGCTTTCCTCCATTCCTTCGCTTGAGGTCCATCCAACGCTTGTTTAGCCGTAACCGGTTCATCAACCAAAGTCAGATTGAACAATTCACCCTTCTCGATGGGATACTTCTTAGGAGAAGTTCGGTGCCTTTGACTATGTTTAGGCTCAATATTCCCATCTTGAAAATGAACTATACTCCCACTAGGAAGAATGCTCCCACTCGGAACAACCCTCCCACTGGGAACAAGGGCGGTGCTTGAACCTTCAGCAACAACTTTTCTTGGAAGACCTCTTGGTCTCAGGATTCCACCTCCGAGATTAATTCCAGCGTTACTAGGACCCGGAACCAAGATGGTTGTCACACTCCCACTGTTTTCAATAGGTCTTTGAGGTATTATAGGATTCTCATCCTGCGTTTCAGCAATGTGATGATCATGTTCTACTTGATTCACACCTGTGGCAACAGTGATCTGCGTGGTCGAATTGACTCCTTCCACTGGATTTATTATGAAAATTTCCTCATTCTCATTTACCATGTCATTCACTGATGTTGCAGCCTCAAATCTCCCACTCGAAGTAAGTGGGACCTGAACATCATAATCATGTTCTAGTTCAATTAAGACTTCGTTCGTTTTGATGTTACCAAGTGTTGGAAATTCGTCCTCAAGGAACGTAACGTCTCTGGACTCATGTTCGAACACGCCACCATTCTCCTGAGCCGCAACAAATACGTATCCCTTAGAGTTCTCATAGTACCTTATAAAGATACATTTCAATCCTCTAGGTCCTGACTTGCCGAATTGGCTGTCGGTCTAATGCGTGTATGTTGCGCATCCCCAAGGTCGAAGCCCGGTAAGATCAATCTCTTTACCAGTCCATAGCTCATATGGTGTCGTGTCCACCGATTCTATACGGACTAGGTTCACCATACGATTTGTAGTCAACTACAAATCATCCTAGAAGGAGATCAGAAGTTGAGCTTGCGACATCATGATACTAACCTTTTTTAGAAGCGTGTGATTATAATGCTCCGCCAATCTGATTCGTTAGAGGTGTATTCTAGATCGTCGTTTAACAGACAATCAATTTTATTGTATACTCATGTTCCAAGGCTTCGTCCACCTCGGATCGTGCAATAGGTTCTCACCCTTTGCTCATTTACAATTCTCAATATTAGACCCGAAATGGGTATTTGTGCAATTAAAATTTATTTCGAGCAGTAAATGGGATCGTGCAATAGGTTCTCACCCTTTGCGTCACCAGCTTTTACCCGTGGTAAAATCATTTCATTTCCAAAATTTAATTTAATCGGTATAGCAAATGTTCGTCGTTAAAATTTATTAATTTTAATGGAGTATTAACAAATAAGAAATTTGAAATCTATTCGCATTCTAACTACACAATCGATGGGTTTACGATGATTATAATGGAGTATGTTAATCGTTTCGTTTTATTCGACCATTTGACCTGGCAGAAATTTTGGTTCCTAAACTGTAGGTTTGGATTTTCGTTTCAGATCGTTTACTTTGACCGACAGATTATTGATAAGTAAATTGTATTTCGAATCGAATAACAATTACTTTATTCAAAAATTCTTAATCTCAAATAACCAAAATCATCAATTCAAATGAATGATGAAACGACAATGATGAGGTTCTTGATCTGAGGATCACGTATTCGATCCATGCTCATCGAACAGATAGTCGGGAAATCTGAGTCATGCCGAACACCACATCTGAATAAATTCACGAGTGAATCAAATCAGATGATATGTTTCTGAATAAATCCTTTTACAGCTCTATATACATGACGAAATAGGCGTACTTGAAACGCACTTTATCGACAGTGTTAACCTACCGGTTATTCATTTGTGGCCTCTAGGGTCTTGTTCTCTCCACGATATGCGGAAATCATGGTTGATATCCATCGATGTCCTATGGTGATATGTGAAGTTGGTTTCCCTTTCGCCCTGGTTACTGCAATTGAATAGGCTCACGATATACTTAAATGATTTAATCAAGTAAGTGAGCCCCATCATCGTCAGACAACCATGAAAGGGGATACCTCTTCAATATGAGAAATATTCTCTTCATGTTGACCATTCATCCTGAAGGTCTCGAGCGGCTTTTACACCAGCATCCATAGAGAGAAAATAATCATATACAACCTAAACATTTCTAGCTTCAGTGCCCTTGCTTCTACTGTAGCGGATATGAAGGGAACACCAAAGCTGTAATTTTGTCTGGTTGCGATTGAAGTCTTCTTCAACCCATTTTTTCCAAGGTTGAAAGTATCACCTCAAACGCTTTTAGATCATTAAAGAACCTGCTCCCATTATTGGGAAGCGGACTACCAAATTCATCTGTAGGTGTCCTCTCCGCTTTCAGAATCGCAGCAGAGAGGAGTTTAAAACATACTCTTTCATTAATCATATCACACACCATCAAGATTGCGAGCAATATCGAATCGCACTCATTCAACCAATTCAAACGAACACAATGATAACTATGCGACAATCAGGGAGACAATAACATTTTGGAAAACGAATTGCATACATTGGATATCAATGAGACAGAAGGCGACAAGTAATGATTCCTCATACATCTAACCAACCCAACCACCAGTAAACCAATGCAAATAGGCCGTGAAAGAGTTCACATTACTGACGTCTCCTTTCTAATAGATCAATCTTTTAAAAACGGTTTATCGCTTTCACCGGAACGGGGAATTTTAGCATACACCCGATCTTGGCTTTTCCAAGGCCCTTTTTAAAACGTTCTGAGGATTCATGCAAGCATATAAGATTCTACTACACAAGTAAATCATCATACGCAGCCACATCCAAGAAACAATCCAATCACATGCATACTCTTCATGCGTCTAATGTTCCGAGAAACTCATGCTGGCATATATAATTCTACTATCCAAGTAAATTATCACATGCGACTCCACATACGCGTAAATTATCACAGGCGACTGATTTCCAATTTTAAACATTTGAGGCTGGCTTGTAATTCATGCTATCAATCAATCATGCGAACTTCTAGACATGGAATTCTAGGCAATAACAACCATCACAGCATGTCTATCCTAGTGCGCAACTCGTTAATTGAAATCCAGGGCTCCGCCCACAACATGCAATATCCAGCTAGTTTGACATCGTCAAGACGCAATTCTAATCATGCAATAAGATCAATTAAAATAGCAATTGCAATTCAGCACACTAAATGACTCAGTTCCAAAAGCATGCATATCCGAGATATATCCCCATACACGAAACTAGACATCAGGTTTGATTATAACGTGAAAATTTCAAACCACTTTGCAGTGTATAAGTAATTTTTAAAGTTCGAAAACATTTGGATTTTAAAATTTGACCATCCTATTTTCAGTTGACGGTCGGTCCGACCAAAACGGTCTGGTTCACGTCAATTCGGTCCGATCGGTGCGGTTCGGTTAAACCGGTCTGACCGTTCCGGTTCAGCAAAATTAGGTTCGGTTCGGTTTTCTCTCACAAACCGGGTCGTTTTGGTTCGACCCATTTGTTACCCGGTCCCGACCCGGATGGGTCAGACCGATTGAGAAAACCCGGATTGGTTGACCCGCTTTGGTTGGACCCGTGGAACCCGACCCGGTTCGGTTGACCCAGTTCGGCCGGTTCGGGTTCCTATGGTCCTCCTGGTCAGTTGGCCCGACTCGAATGTGCAAATTGGACTTGCCCATCACCCAATAGGGTTCGGCCGAAACTCTTCCATGTGGGCTAATTAGGGTTTTAAAATCCATTAAAAACATAACTTAGCCACCAAGTAAGAATAATTATAGATATAATTTCCAATATTTGCACTATATAAAGAGTAAATTTTGGCCCCAATATATTTATTTATTTATTTATTGTCAAGATTCTATATTTAAAGATATGCATATATCAACAATATATTTTCTCAATCTTTATGGTAACTAAATCTATCAATAATTTCACAATTAACATGTGAATCTAGCTCTAATTGTGACCTAATTCATCCATGTAATTGTAAGCATATGGTGATGGGAGCCGTAAATGGTAGCCCATTATATGTACAGGTTACCTAAGTAAATTGGGTATATGTCACATTAGGACATTTGGCCAGACCCAAATCCCAATTGACATGAGAGGCCCAAAATTGGGCCTCCTTATACAACATGGCCGGCAGAACTTGAGGAGGGGTAAAGTGGACTTTAGTCCACTTTATTCTTCCTATATATATGGGGAGTTAGGGGTTTTATTAGGATTAATAACAATTCTCTTTAAGTGTTGTTTTGAGAGAAAACCCTTCCCCCAAAGACACCATATTCGGCCGAACAAAATATTCACCAAGGGTGTGCCAATTTGCTTTCTAGCAAACACTCCAGATATCTGTCCCTTGCCAAGAATCGATCAGATACTTTGCTGTGGAGAATATACCACGTAGGGTTACCTTCACAAGAACCCCTACGGGTGCCGACCGGAGGATCATGAACTCCATCCTACGAAGATCTTGGGTCTACGGATAACTGTATAGGTATGTGTGAATCTTCCGCTTCGTAATTTCGATTACTAGCATGTACCATGGTTTTAGTTTTCGAAGTGATTACTCCCCGTAATCTATCAGTGGTATCAGAGCTTATGTTAGGAGTTCATGATTTTGATAAACTAGTGTTCTTGAAAATTTTATAATTTTGGATCGAAATTTTTAAAAGAGGATTTTAAAATTTCGAATTTTAGGGTTTATGATGGTCCGAAATTTTCATGATGTTCCTAGATAATTTGATGTTCTTGATCTTCAAGAAAATGATGATATTTATCAAAATCAAACATAGGATTGTAGATCTTATTAAAATTTGATCTTAAAATTTGACCACTTGTTCCCAAATTAATGTTTCTGCCGAAACCCTATGTGAATTACAAGGTAAAATTTTTAATTTCTTAGTCACCAAGGGACATAATTCGGCCGAAATATTGAGTAATATTGTTTGCCATATTTTAATTTTTATTCTAGGTAACAATATATCTATAATTGGGAACATTAGTATAGATTCACTTTAATATATAGAAATATATATAACTGTCAATATATCTAAATATTTCAATAGAGCTAAAGATATTATTGATAGATATTAGTTACATAAAAGATTGAGAGAATATATTGTTAATATATGTTTCCCTATTTAAGATATTGACAATAAATAATATATATAATTATAGATGTATGCCGAATTTACATACATACATATATATATATATATATATATATATATATATATATATATATATATATTATTGATTGATTTAATCTTAAAGATAGAATCTTAGTAATAAATATATATATGTTTATAAGGTCTTAAATTTATATATATATATATATATATATATATATATATATATATATATATATATATATATATATTATCAATATTGGAAATTATTTTATATAGTTAATGTTACTTGGTGGCTAAGTTAAATATTTTTGGACTTTAAAACCTTACTTGGGCCACAAGTAAACATTTTGGTCCAACCTTTTAAATTTTAATTATTGGGCCGGTCCAATATGTCAATCCGGGACGAATTTAAATCGAACCGGGTTTTCTCAATCGGTTCGACCTAATTGGGTCTAGTCGGACCGGGGTAACTAAGTGGATCTAACCAAACTGGTTGAGTGTTGAACTGAATCGAACCCTATTTTATTGGACCGGTTCTGACCGAACTAGTTTTAAAATTAAAACGGAACGAACCGGATTTTCCGGACAGGAGCCAAACCGGATATTCTGGACCGAACCGAACCGACCAAACTGGACCGAAATTGACTGAACCAAACTGTATTTTTAAAACCGAATTCAAGTCAATTAAAAAATAGGGAGGTCAAGTTTCAAAATCCAAAATTTTTTGAACCTTAATAGGCCTACACAGTGCTCAAGGTTTGCTAACCTTTATGCATTGTTTCGATTACTGGGATGGATCTCGGAGATATATGTTTTGGTACTGGCTAAATTGGTGGGCTGAATTGCAATTGTTTATTATTCAATATATATTTATGCATGATTAGAAATGTTGTCTTGACTGAGTCAAGCTAGCTGGATATTGTACATTGTGGGCTGAGCCCTGGTTAAATATATGGAATGCGCACTGGGATAGACATGCTGTGTTGGTTGGAAATGCCTAGGATTCATGTCTAGAATGCTGCATGATTGAAATATAAGCATGAATTGCAAATCAACCCCTAATATTTAAAATTATTTTATTCGAAAACCAGTCGCCAAATGTGTATGATGGATGTGAATGTTACATGTTTGACACGTATGCTAGAATGTTGAGGATGTAGCTGCATTTGATAATTTACTTGGAAGTAGAATTATGTATGAAAGCATGAGTTCCTCGGAACATTAGACGCATAACGCGTAAGCATGAGAGTGGTTTATGTGATGAATGTTACTGGCGTATGATAATTTACGTTGATAGTAGAATTATATATGCATGAGTGAATTCATCGGAATATTTTTCAAAAATAAAAGGGCCTTGGGAAAGCCAAGATCGGGCATGCTTATTTTAAAATTCCCATTCCGGTAATATGCGATTAAAACCGTTTTAAAAGACTGATCTACTGGACGGAAGGCGGCGATAATGTGAACTCTTTCACAGTCATCTTCCATTGGTTTACTGGTGGTCGGTTGGTTAAGATGACTGAGGAATCATTATTTGTCGGATTCCATCTTAATAGATATTTGATGTATGCAATTCTTTCTCAAAATTTTATTGTCTCCCTGATTTTTGCATAATCATCGATGTGTTAGTATGAATTGGTTAATTTAGTGCGATTCGATATTCCACGCAATCTTGATGGTGTGAATCATGATGTATAAAATGAGTACATGTTGAACTCTCTACTACGATTCCGAAAAGTAGAGAGGACAACTACATATGAATATAGTAGTCTGTATAATTTTGATAATGAGAGACGAATGTAATAATTTGTTTCACCAAGCATGGGAGTAGGTTCTTTGATGATCTGAACGCATATGTGGTGATACATTCAACCTTGGTAAAAGGGTGTTGAAGAAGACTTCAATTACAACCAGGAAATGTTGCAGCTTAGTATCCCTTTGCATCCGCCTAGGTGGAAGCAAGGATGCAAAAGTTAAACGTTTCGGTTAAACGTGATTGTCTTCTCTCTTTTCATGGATGTTGGCGTAAAACCCGCATCAGATCTTCAGAATAAAATTTCAACAGGGAAAAGATGTATATGGTTGTCTGATGTTGACAGGACCTAATGAATTTGAGCCTAATCAAGTACAGTAACCACATCAGTAAAAAGGGAAACCTTCTCTGCCCACCATACTGAGTTCAAAAGAAGTCAACCATGATCTGAATATCATAGAGAGAACTGGACCATGAAGATCTTATATGATAATCTGGTGGGTTAAACCATGTTGATAAAGTGCGTCTCAAGTACGCCTCGTAGGTCATGTGTTTGAAGCGGTAAAATGTTTTATACAGACACAGATCATTTGACATGATTCACTCGTGAATTTACTCAAACGTGATGTTCAACATGGCTTAAAGTTCTCGACTATCTAGGCGACAATCATGGATCAAATACGCGATCTTCAGATCAAGAACCCTACCATTGTCATTTATCGTTCGTTTGAGTTACTAAAATTTTGGTTATTTCGAGAATCGGATTTATTGAATAAAGTAGTTTCCATTCGATTCGAAATGTGATCTACTTGTCAAAATTAATCGACCCGGTTAAACAGGATCGATCATAAAGGAAATTTCGGCCAGGTAAAAGTGGTTTAATAAAACGAAATTATTCACGTACTCCGTCATCTCATTCGGGACAGCTGAACTGAACATACACATCGATTGCGTAGCTAGATCAAAAGATTTAGTATTTCTTAATTGTTAGTACTCCATTGAATGAAATAATCTGTAATGATGATCATGTGATAAACCGATTGGATTAAATTAAAATTAAATTCAGAAATGAAACGATTTAACCAATGGTTAAAAGTAGAGTAAATTGCGCCCCGCGCAAGTGGACCTCGAAAGACGGAACATATCGTTTCAAAATACGAATTTAATGATGAAGTGTTTGAATAATGAAGTGCTGAATTTTCGTTTGTATTCATTCGGAAATAACTTATTGATAACATTTACAACGATACGAAGTAGGCTTTGAAAGCCACCACGACCTTGTAAAAAAGTATCAACTGACGCATAAGGTAAACACCTAAGATGCTCAGTTCAGAGAGGGATAAAACCTCTGAGATAAGTTTGCAAATGAAGAAGGATGAAGTCGGTTAAATGATTTTCCTTCCAAATGTCTTGAACGATAAGTCAGGCTAGGCATTCAAATCAAGTGACGCACACTTCAAAAGACACAGTTCAGAAACATAATGTTAGATTCAATCTATCAAGCGTTCCCTATGGGATGAAATAATATGACTCACATGTATGTAAACTGTGTTACAATGAATCGGTAAAACACGCCGCCATTAGAAGCTAAAGGATGATGGTGAGTTAAATCATATCATCACGCGACATTAAAATGCGCACTAAACACGTATTTAGGACAAGAGTTCGATTTCTACTCTTAGAAAATACATGTTTAAAGCTTGAGGTAAATGGTGCCGTGACCGAACATGAGACATTGCATCACTAAGAGGGCGAATTTTCTAAATGCATGAACAGTTTCAAAATAACGTAGTCTTGATCAAAACGGAGCAGGATATCATTGACAATCAGGTCCCACTTAATTCGAGTGGGAGAGATTTGAACCGGCAACTCAAGTGAATGACATGGTAAATGATAATGGAAATATTTTCATAGTAAATCCAGTGGGAGGAATAAACCCTACCACATGAGATCACTGTTGCCGGATAGACGAATCAAGTTGAACCTGATGGTCAAATTGTTGAACCAGGAATGACACAACTACCTAAACTACCCATTGTTTCCAGTGGGAGTGAACCGACCAAACTTGGTTCCAGATCATAGTGATCAAGGAATTCATCTCGGAAGTAAAACCCCGAGACCAAGAGGTTGTCAAAGGAAAGTTGTAGGTCAAGGTTCTAGCACTGCTCTTTTTCCCAATAAAAACAATGCTCTGATAAGAAGCGCTGTTCTAAGTGGGAGAATTGTTCCCAATGGAAGTGATGCTCCGATAAGAGGCATTATTCCGAGTGGGAGAAACGTTCAGACTCTAGATGGGATAAACAAGCCTAGACGAAAGTCAAAGGCATCGAACTTCTCCAGGAAGTATCCCATTGAGTAGGGTGAAAACCTAACTCTAATAACTGTTGACAAGCATTGGAAAGACCTCAAGTAAAGAAATGGAGGAAAATAATAAAAGAGAGAGTCCGCCTTAAATGAAAGCCATTGTAGTCTATAGTTGATTAACCTGCTAACCACAGGGGCACAAGGATAAGGCTCACCACTGATAGAAAAGGTCGAATAAACTGACTTATTGCGAAAGGACTTACCCAATTTCACGGAGTGGACTTTGACAAGATAAACTCACTGACTGTGCGTAAAACCACAGTTAGGGCCATTTATGGTCCTAGTCGCAAGTCTCAATCTCGAGTTGCACCAAGATGTTAAGACCACATTCCTCCACGGAAACCTGTTGGAAGAGATCTACATGGAGCAGCATGAGGGTTTCATTACTCCTGGTAACAAACGTAAAGTTTGTAAACTCCAAAGGTCTATATACGGTCTTAAACAGTCGTCACGGAAATGGTACCGCATATTCCACGAGGAAATCAAAGGAAACGGATTCGTGAATCTTCTCGAGGATCTGTGCGTGTATTATAAGGCCTCCAGGTCTAAGTACGTCATCTCAACCTTATACGTGGACGACATACTCATTGCTGCAAACGACGTGAGTTTAAAGAATAAGTCAAAGTCCTGGTTAGCATCTGTATTTGAGATGAAAGACATGGGAGATGCCACGTATATCTTAGGCATTAAGATTGTTAGAGATCGGGCTACCCGAAAATTGTGTCTGTCTCAAGAAGCCTATATCAAGCTGTTGAAAAGGTTTCGATTACAGGATGCCAAACTCGTGGAGACGCCGGTGGTGTTTGGGTGCGCACTGTCAAAACGTGACGGCCCCAAGAACCTAGCAGAGCGTGAACAGATGAAGGGTGCATAGTATTTAAGCATGGTTGGTAGTTTGATGTACGCCATGCAATGCACCCGTCCGGATATCTGTTACGCCGTGGGCCTAGTAGCACGTTTCCAATCAGATCCTGGCTATCAACATTTAAAGGCTGTAAAATGAATAATTTGTTATATGAAAGGTACTGCTGACTATGCGCTGTGCTATGAGGGCGAGAAGTTAGAATTGACCATGGTGGCCATCCAGATGATCGTAAGTCCACCACAGTAGGAGTGTTTCTCCTTGCTAATGCCGTCATTTCATAGACGAGCAAGAAGCAAACCTATGTCGCGCTATCAACGATGGAATCAGAATTCGTAGCTCTCTCTAAGAACGCACAGGAAGCGGTCTGGCTGAAAAGGCTTCTTACTGCGCTGCTAGATGGTGACGTCAGGAGTATACCTGTGTAGGTGTTCTCTGACAATCAAGCAGCCATTGCGGCAGTGAAAAATCAGAAGTACCATAGTAGGACCAAACACATTGATGTGAAATATTTTAATGCTAAATATATGGTAGAAGACAATATAATCACTATGGAATACTTGTCCACTGATAATATGATTGCGGACCCATTAACTAAACCACTACGCAGGGAGATATTCGAAAAGCGTGTAAAACTGCTTGGATTGCGTAGGGTTTAGACATGGCATGTATCTGTGATAACATTTTGATAACTGGAAGTTACATTTTTTAAACGAAAGAATTGCAATTGTGTTTATGATCTATCGACGTCATAATGTTTTGATTACATCAAATTTTCGGTCTATAAACTAAGTCGTAGGAGGACGCAATCCTCTGCCAAAACTATGTCGAATGTAGGCCTTACCTCGTCACACAGGTACGGTCGTCTTGCGGGGGAGGGAGGCCTCTACCAAGCAAGGCTGGCTAAGAATCAGGGGGATAAACCTGATTACGCAAAACGATCATCTAGTGTCGAAGTAACTCAAAATGATCTTCGTTTTGCAGATCGCCGTGATGAACTTCGTTCGTCATTAATCCACATTCTGAGCCAGATGATAATCTGCGATAGAATGATTTGACATATCCGATTCCTTTGAACTTAAACGTTCAAGTATGCTATCGACGCGTGCTTCATACTACGCGTGCCACGTCCGACCACGGGGTCAAAGCTCGGTTGTGCTAGGAAACAAGTGATTATGGCGGGCTCAAACTTCTTCACATCGAGCGTGTGATTGATTCCGTGAGCCTTATGAAGAGGCACCCAAAGTATCCACACGGACTCAGAACTCATATCTAAGGCCAGACTCAATGTTCGTTTCCCGGCGTACGAGCGTAGTGCTGAACAAAAAGGCCCAGTGACCACGTCTTTGGAAACCGGTTGGGTTTGACTAAAGATATGAGCGATGGGGATGGTCAAGTTCATCTGTAATTCACCGACTCTTGTATTCACTAAGTTGGCCACCATCCGGATATTAGTTGAAAGTTGTGAATACTTGTACGGATGCTTTGGAGAAGTGTTCCTAAGTGGAAACTAGGCAAATGGAGAATTATCAGTTGACCTAGGATACAACGCGACACTACAACACTCCTAACAGAAAAGGGAATCAACATTCCGCGGGCGCTACAACACTCCTAACAGATGAGTAGCAAGATGCCCGTCGTGTCCGCCGGTCGCACGGCAAACCTCGTAAGAACTATTCAGAAGCAAAGGATGAGATCGAATGAGTGAAATGTTGATGCAGATTTGGACGACAATACATTAACAGGCACTCTCCCATTCCGGCGAGTGGGAGCTGTAAACATATGGTGATGGGCGTCGTAAATGGTAGCCCATTATATGTATAGGTTACCAAAGTAAATTGGGTATATGTCACGTCAGGACATTGAGCCAGACCCAAATCCCAATTGACACGAGAGGCCCAAAATTGGGCCTCCCTATACAACATGGCCGGCCGAACTTGAGGAGGGGGTAAAGTGGACTTTTGTCCACTTTACTCCTCCTATATATATGGGGAGTTACGGGTTTTATTAGGGTTAATCACAATTCCCTTTAAGTTGTGTTTTGAGAGAAAACCCTTCCCACCAGAGACACCATATTCGGTCGAACCACATATTCACCAAGGGTGTGCCAATTTTCTTTCTAGCAAACACTCCAGAGATCTGTCCCTTGCCAAGAATCGATCAGAGGCTTTGTTGTGGAGAATATACCACGTAGGGCTTCCTTCACAAGAACCCCTACGGGTGCCGACCGGAGGATCGTGAACTCCCTCCTACGAATATCTTGGGTCTATGGATAACTTTAGAGATATGTGTGAATCTTCCGCTGCGTAATTTCGATTACTAGCATGTACTATGGTTTTAGTTTCCGTAGTGATTACTCCCCGTAATCTAACAGTAATTTCGGCCAACAATTTGAATTGTAAACATCTACATAGTTTGGCCAAAACCCTAGGTAACTTGGGGCCCAAGAAATTAAAATTTTCACTTTGTAAACCTATAGTGGTTCGGCCGAAAACACCAAATTAGGGCTAGTGGTCAAATTCCAAGATCAAATTTTACTAAGATCAATAATCCAATGTTTAATTTTGATAAAGGTCACATTTTTAAAAAAAAAAATCATGAACACTATTTTTGCCGAAAAATACTCAATTTCATGAACAGTTTACCAAAAACTTCAAGAACACCAATTTTATCAAAATCAAGAACTCCCTAACACATGCATTGATACCACTGCAGGGCGTTATGGGGATAGATACTGCGTAAAAGAAACATGTTTACATGCCAGGTAACTAATTACGCTGGAATAGGGACACATAACAGTTTCTTCTCTGCCGTAGTCCCAAGATCTTATAGGAGTTCGCGGTCTACCGGCTGAATCCTGTAGTGATTCTTGTTAAGGAATCGCCTATGTAGAATGGTCTCCATAGCAAAACCTTTTGTCGATTCCTCATGAGAAGGATCTCTGTGGTAATTGCTCAAAGCAATTTGGCACCTCCTTCTACCAAGGGTTCGGCAGAAACTAGCTCTATATGGAGGAGGGATTTCTATGTCTCAAAACTTAGGAGAAATGAGTGAGTAACTATTAATCTTAGAGAAATCCTGACACCCTCTATTTATAGGAGGAGGTGGGAAAATCATTCCTCCTTACTTCTAATATTCAGCCGGCCACATAAAGAGAGGGGAGGCCCAATTTTGGGCCTCTCATGTCAATTTGGATTTTAGGCCCAGCCCAAAATCTCTAATCTGACATTACCAAATTTCCATAACTGTTGGACTTATATTAAAGGGCTCCTATTACAGCAGCCCATTCACCAAATGCCAACAGTAACTGTGCATACGCTACAAATTTTATATTATGTAAAGAATACTTCTCCATATAGTTGTATTATCCTAGTGTTTGGGTTGTGAACAACATATTGCATTTCAAGCTTCAACTTTGTTGGTACTAATAGTTCCCTCTTCGTAATTTTTGTAGAGACAATCGTCAACGATGCACATAGCATTTGGAGCAACGTATACGACTAATATTCCAACTGCTGCTTACAAGCCCGGCATAGAAATGGTTGGAAAGACTAACAATAGCTTCCTTGATTCCTCTTCATTCATAGAAGCTCCCTAGTAACATTTCCTCGTAAAATACTAGGCCAAGGTCTTGTACGAGTTTGCCGAGTTATATCTGTCAATACGTAGTGGAATAGTACTATGTATTCAATGTAATACAGGTTTGTAATTTTTGGAAAATATCAAATGTGTAAACATTCGTTGACTTTAAAATGGAATAAATCTCAAATCCATATGTTTAATTTTAATCCGACGTTGGATGTAAAGATTGCAAGCATATGATGGGCACCGTAATTGGTAGCCCATAATATATATAGTTTACCTAATGAACTTGGGTAAATGTCACATTAGGGTAATTGGGCTAGACCCAAATCCCAATTGACATGGAAGGCCCAAAATTGGGCCTCCTCAATACATAGGCCGGCCGAAACATTAGTCAGGGGAAAAGCGGACTTTTGTCCACTTTACTCCTATAAATAAGAGGTGTTTTAGAGAGAAAAAACCCTCCTCCCAAACATAAAGTTCAGCCGCACCATTCCCTACACCAAGGGTGTGCCAAATTGCTTTCGAGCAACTCTCCGAAGATCTGTCCCCGTGTCAAGAATTGATCTGAGGCTTTGTTGTGGAGCTGCACCACGTAGGGCTTCTCTAACAAGAGCCTCTACGGGTCCCGACCGGAGGATTGAGAACTCCCTCGTTCAAAAGATCTTGGACTACGGTAATTGTTGAGGTATGTGTAACTCTTCCGCTGCGTAATTTCGATTACATGCACGTACCATGTTTTAGTGTTTCCGTAGTGATTACTTTCCGTAATCTAACAGTGGTATCAGAGTCTTTGTTATGAGTTCATGATTTTGATAAATTTGTGTTCTTGAAAATTTAAATTTTGGACCAAAATTTTAAAGTGTAAAATTTAAAAAAAAATTGAATTTTTAAGTATAAGGGTGGTCCGAAATTTTCATGATGTTCTTGGTTAAATTGATGTTCATGATCTTCAAGAAAAATGTGATATTTATCAAAATCAAACATTGGGTTGTAGATCTTATTAAAATTTGATCTTAAAATTTGACTACTTTTCCTAGTTTTTTTGTGTTTGGCCGAAACCCTAATAAATTTACAATGTAGAATTTTTAATTCTTTAGACACTAAAGGGATAAATTATCGGGCACCATATAAAATTATATTGTTTACTATATTTTAATTTTTAATTAAATCTATAATTAGGAACAAAATGATAGATTCACATTAAAATATATAGAAATATATAACTATCAATATATCTAAATATTTAAATAGGGTTAAATATATTATTGATAGATTTAGTTACCTAAAAGATTGAGAAAATATATTGTCAGTTATTTGTTTCCCTATTAAAGATATTGACAATAAATAAAATATATATATAATAGATTGTGCCGATTTTACATATATATATATATATATATTGTTGATTGATTTAATCTTAAAGATAGAATCTTAGCAATAAATAAATATATATATATATATATATATATTATATAATGGCCGAAATATATATATATATTTTTTAATACTGAAAATTATTTTTATAATTAATGTTACTTGGTGGCTAAGTTTAATATTTTTTAACGGATTTAAAACCCTACTTTGGCCACAAGTAAACATTACGGCCCAACCTTTAAAATTTTAATTATTAGGACGGTCCAATATGTTAAACCGAGACGAAATTAAACCGAACCGGATTTTCTCAATCGGTTTGACCTATTCGGGTTGGGTCGGACCGGGGTAATTAAGTGGATCTAACCGAACCAGTTTTGAGTGTTGAACCGAACCAAACCCTATTTTCTTGGACCGGTTCGGAACGAACCAGATTTTAAATTTAAAACCGGACCGAACCGAATCGGATTTTTGCCGGACCGGATTTTTGGACCGGACCGAACCGATTTTCTAAAACGGAGGGAATATGACCGAAACAGACTGAAATTGACTGAACCGAACAATGTTTTCTAAACCGAATTCAAGTCAATTAAAATAGGGAGGTCAACTTTTAAAATCCAAATGTTTTTGAACCTCGAAATGGACTACACAATGCTCATAGGGTTGCTAACCTTTATGCCTTGTTTCGATTATGGGGATGGATCTCGGAGATACATGTTTTTGGGACTGGTTAAATTAGTGGGCTGAATTACAATTGTTTATTATTCAGTATATAATTATGCATGATTAGAACTGTTGTCTTGACTGAGTCAAGCTAGCTGGATATTACATGTTGTGGGCGGAGCCCTGGTTAAATATATGGTTTGCGCACTAGAATAGACATGCTGTGATGGTTTAAAATGCCTAGGATTCATGTCTAGAAGCTTGCGTGATTGAATATAAGCATGAATTGCAAATCAGCCACTAATGTTTAAAATTATTTTAAAACCGAAAACCAGTCACCAAATATGTATGATTGATGTGGATGTTACATGTTTGACACTTAAAAGTAGAATTATAAATGCAAGCATGAGTTCTCGGAACATTAAACGCATGACGCGTAAGCATGTACGTGGTATGAATAATGAATGTTACTAACATATGATAATTTGCATGGATTGTAGAATTGTGTATGCATGAGTGAATTCATCGGAATGATTTTTTTTTTCCAAAACTAAAAGGGCCTTGGGAAAGCCAAGATCAGGTATGCTTATTTTGAAAATTCCCGTTCCGTTAATTTGCGATTAAAACCATTTTAAAAGACTGATCTATTGTAGAAGACGACGATAGTGTAAACTCTTTCACAACCATCTTCCATTGGTTTACTGGTGGTCGGTTGGTTTAGATGACTGAGGAATCATTATTTGTCGGATTCTATTTCAATGGATATTTGATGTATGCAATTCTTTCTCAAAATCTTGTTGTCTCCCTGATTTTTTTGCATAATCATCGATGTGTTAATATGAAATGGTTGAATTAGTGTAATGCGAGACGAATGTAATAATTTGTTTCACCAAGCATGGGAGTAGGTTCTTTGATAATCTGAACGCGTAAGTGGTGATACATTCAACCTTGGTAAAATGGGGTTAAAGAATACTTCAATAGCAACCAGACAATGTTACAGCTTGATATTCCTTTGCATCCGCTACGGTGGAAGCAAGGATGCAAAAGCAAGAAATGTTTCGGTTGAATGTGATGGTCTTCTCTCTTTTCATGGATGTTGGCGTAAAACCTGCATCAGACCTTCAGGATGAAAGGTCAACATAAAAAGGATGTATATGGTTATCTAATGTTGACGGGACTCAATAACCTTGAGCCTAATCAAGTACAGTGACAACAACAGTGAAAGGGAAACCTTATCTGCTCACCATACTAAAATCGAAAGATGTCAACCATGATCGGTATAGCATGAAAAGAACAGGACCGAGTAGGTCCTATGCGATGATACAGAGGGTTAAACCTCGTTGATAAAGTGCATCCCTAGTACGCCTCGTATATCATGAGTATAAAGCTGGGAAATGTTTTATAAGGACGCAAATCATTTGACGTGATTCACTTGTGAATCTACTCAGATGTAGTCTCCAACTCAAAGTTCTCGACTATATGCACGACGACCATGGATTAAATATGCGGCTTTCAGATCAAGAACTGTACCATTGTCATATATATAATCATTGTTCGTTTCAGTTACTAAATTTTGGTTATTTCGAGATTCAGAGTTATTGATTAAAGTAATTTTTGCTAGGTTCGAAGCACAATTTTCTTATAAATTTAACGGCCTGATAAAAAGGGAACGATCCAAAACTATAATACAAACCCACAGGTTTGGAACCAAATTTTTGGCCAGGTAAAAGAGGCTAAATGAAACAAAATGAAATAAATACTCTGTCATCTCAGTCGGGATAACTGAACTAAATAAACTCATCGATTGCGTAGCTAAATCAAATGAAATAACTCTTTCTTTATTAATTACTCCATTGATTAAATAAACTGTAATGATAATCATGTTTGCCACTGATTGGATTAAATTAAATTAAATTCAGAAATGAAGCGATTATACCAAGGAGTAATACCTCGGTAAAATTACGCTATGCGCAAGTAGACATCGAAAGACGGAACACATCGTTTCAAAGTAAGAGTTTAATATTGAAGTGTTTGAAAAAATGGTTGTGCTGATTTTTCGTTTGCATTCCTATGGAAACGACTTATTGATAACATTTACATCGGTAAGAAGTAGGATTCGAAAGCTACTACGACCCTCTAAAAGTATCAACTGACGCATAAGGTGAAAACCTAAAATGCTCAGTTTGGAGATGGGTTAAATCTCTGAGATAAGTCAGCAAACGAAGAAAGATAAAGTAAGTTAAACGATTTTCCTTCAAAACACCTTGAACGATAAGTCAGGCTAGGCATTCAAGTTAAATAACACACTTCAAGAAGCACAGTTTATATATATACATAATGTTAGAGTCATTCTATCGGACATTCCTTTTTGGGATGATGAAAGATGATTCACATAAATGTAAAACTGTGTTCCATTGAGATCGGTAAGGTAGGTCGCCATCATAGCTGAAAGGTGACAATGAGTCAAATCATATCACCATACGACATTAATTTGCGCAGTAAACACGTATTTAGGACAAGGGTACGCCAGTTACTCCTAGTAAATACCTGTTTACAGCTTGGACTAAATGGTACTGTGATCGAACATGAGACATTACATCACTTTGAGGGCGAATTTTCCAAATGCATGAACAGTTTCAATCAATATAGTCATGATCAAAACGTAGCAGAATAACGATGACAATCATGTCCCACTTAATTCGAGTGGGAGAGATTTGAACTAGTAACTCAAGTGAATGACATGGTAAATGAGAATGGGAACGTTTTCATAATAAATCCAGTGGGAGGAATAAACCCTACCACAAGTAATTACTGTTGCTGTTGTGACGAATCAAGTCGAACCTGATGGTCAAAATTGTTTAACCAGGAATGACACAACTACCTATATTACCCATTGTTCCCAGTGGGAGTGATCCAACCATACTTGGTTCCAGATCCTAGTGATCAAGGAATGCATCTCGGAAGTAAAACCCCGAGACCAAGAGGTTGTAATAGGAAAGTTATAGGTCAAGGTTCTAGCACTGCTATTATTCCCAACAGAGACGATGCTCCGATAAGAAGCAATGTTCCGAGTGGGAGGATTATTCCCAATAGAAATGATTCTACGATAAGAAGCGTTATTCCGAGTGGGAGAAAAGATCAGAATAATTACTGGGACTCATAATGCCTAGACGAGAGTCAAAGGCAAGTATCCTAATAAGCAAAGTGAAAACCCCGCTCAAACTATTGGCAAGCACTGGAAAGACCTCAAGTGGAGAAATGGAAAGAAATAATAAATGAGAGAGATCGCCTTAAATGAAAGTCGTTATAGTCTTTAGTTGATTTACCTGCTAAACACAGGGGCATAAGGATAAGGTGAGCCCTGAAAGAAGGCTCACCACTGATGGAAAAGGTCGAACAACCTGACTTACTGCGAAAGGACTTGCCCAATTCCCGGAGTGGACTTTGATAAGAGAAACTCAATGACTGTGTGTAAAACCACGGTTATGGCCATTTATAGTTCTGGTCGCAAATCTCGATCTAGAGCTGCACTAAATAAATGTTGAGACCGCAATCCTCCACGGAAACCTGGAAGGAAGAGATCTACATGGAGCTACCAGAGGGTTTCATTACTCCTGGTAACAAACGTAAAGTATATAAACTCCAAAGGTCCATATACGATCTTAAACAGTCGTCTCGGCAATGGTACCGCAGATTCCACGAGAAAATCGTAGCTAACGGATTCGTGAATCTTCACAAGGATCCGTGCGTGTATTATAAGACCTCCGGGTCTAAGTATGTCATCTTAACCTAATACGTGGAAGACATACTCATTGCTGCAAACGACGTGAGTTTCGTGAACAAGTCAAAGTCCTGGTTAGCATCTGTATTTGAGACGAAAAGACATGGGAGAGGCCACGTACATCTTAGGCATTAAAATTTACAGAGATCGGGCTAACCGGGATTTATGTCTATCTCAAGAAGCCTATATCAACGAGCAGTTGATAGTTGGTTCAGATTACAGGATTCCAAACCCGTGGATGTGTCGGTGGTATTTGGGTGCGCACTATTGAATCGTGACAGCCCCAAGAACCCGGCAGAGCGTGAACAGATGAAGGGTGCAGAGATTTTAAGCATGGTTGGTATTTCGATATACACCGTGCAATACACCCATCCAAATATATGTCACGCTGCGGGTCTAGTAGCACGTTTCCAATCAGATCCTAGCTATCAACATTTAAAAGACCGTAAAACGAATTATTAATTATACCTAATTCGTTATCCGAAAGGTACTGCTGACTATGCTCTGTGCTATGAGGGCGGGAAGTTAGAATTGACTGGTTACAGTGACGCCGACAATGGTTGCGATCCGGATGATCATAATTCCTCCACTGGAAGAGTAGTTCTCCTTGCTATTGCCGCCATTTCATGGACGAGCAAGAAGCAAACATGTCGCGTTGTCAACAATTGAATCGGAATTCGTTGCTCTCTCTAAAATGCATAGGAAGCAGTTTGGCTGAAAAGGTTTCTTACTGTGTTGCTTGGTGGTGACATCGGAAGTAAACCTGTAAAGGTGTTCTCCGATAGTCAAGCAGCTATTGCGGCGATTAAGAATTCGAAGTACCATAGTAGGACCAAACACATTAATGTGTAATATTTCTATGCTAAATCGAGGGTAGAAGACAATATAATCGCTATGGAATACTTGTCCACTGATAATATGACTGCGGACCCATTAACTAAGCCATTACGCAGGGAGATATTCGAAAAGCATGTAAAACTACTTGGATTGCGTAGGGTTTAGAAATGGCATGTATCTGTGATAACATTTTGATATTAGAAAGTTACATTTTGTAAGCGAAAGAATTGCAACTGAGTTTATGATCAATCGACGTCATAATGTTTTGATTACATCAAATTTACGGTCTAAAAACTGAGTCGTAGGAGGACGCAATCCTCTGCCAAACTATGTCGAATGTGGGCCTTAGCTTGTCACGCAGGTACGGTCGTCTTACGCTGGAGGGAGGCCTCTACTATGCAAGGTTGGCTAAGAATCAGGGGGATAAACCTGATTACGCAGAACGATTATCTATTGTCCAAGTAACTCGACATGATCTTCGTCCTGCAGATCGCCGTGATGAACTCCGTTCGTCATAAATCCACATTCTGGGCCAGATGAAAATCTGTGATAGCATGATTGACATATCATATTCCTGTTGACCCAAAAGGTTCAGGTATGCTATCAACGCTTACTTCATAATACGCGTGCCATGTACGACCACGGGGTTACAGCTCGGCTGTGCTAGGAAAAGAATCCTCGTGATTCTGGCGGGCGCAAACTTCTTCACTTCGAGCGTGTGATTGATCCCGGGAGCCTTATGAAGAGGCACCCAAAGTATCCTCAGGGACTCAGAACTCATACCTAAGGTCAGGCTCAATGCTCGCTTCCCGGCGTACGAGCGTAGTGCTAAACAAAAAGGCCCAGTGACCACATCTTTGGAAACCGGTTGGGTTTGACTAAGGGTATGAGCGATGGGGATGGTCAAGTTCACCTGTAATTCACCGACTCTTGTATTCACTAGGTGGCCACCAACCGGATATTAGTTGAAGGTTGTGAATACTTGTACGGATGCCTTGGAGAAGTGTTCCTATGTGGAAACTAGGCAAATGGAGAATTATCAGTTGACCTAGGATACAGCGCGGTACAATATGCATAAATGTTGTTTATAACAGGTTGATTGGAGAAAAGGGAATCAACGTTCCGCGGGCGCTACAACACTCCTAACAGATGAGTAGCACGATGCCCGTCGTATCCGCCAGTCGCACGGCAAACCTCGTATGAAATATTCGGAAGCACGGAGCAGATCGAAGGGGAGAAATGTTGATGTGGATTTGGACAACAATACATTAACAGGCACCCTCCCATTCCGGCGAGTGGGAGCTGTAAGCATATGGTGATGGGCGCCGTAATTGGTAGCCCATAATATGTATAGTTTACCTAATTAACTTGGGTAAATGTTACATTAGGGTAATTGGGCTAGACCCAAATCCCTATTGACATGGGAGGCCCAAAATTGGGCCTCCCCAATACATAGGCCGGCCGAAACATTAGTGAGGGGTAAAGTGGACTTTTGTCCACTTTACTCTTCCTATAAATAAGAGGTGTTATGGAATATTTAGGGTTAATCATAATTCCCTTACAAGAGTGTTTTAGAGAGAAAAACCCTCCTCCCACACATCAAGTTCGGCCGCACCATTCCCTACACCAAGGGTGTGCCAAATTGCTTTCGAGCAACTCTCTGAAGATCTGTCCCCGTGTTAAGAATTGATCTGAAGCTTTGCTGTGGAGCTGCACCACGTAGGGCTTCTCTAACAAAAACCTCAACGGGTCCCGACCGGAGGATTGAGAACTCCCTCGTTCAAAGGATCTTGGACTACGGTAACTGTTGAGGTATGTGTAACTCTTCCGCTGCGTAATTTCGATTACATGCACGTACCATGTTTTAGTGTTTCCATAGTGATTACTCCCCGTAATCTAACAAACATAGTATGTATAATTCCAAATGGTGTAGGAAAATATGTCCAATGTCAATGTTGCATTTCATTGTAAAACCGACGATTAGACCTAAATTATGTTGACTCTAAAGAAAATATGTAAAAAACAATGCAAATGTATCAAAACATCTTTATTGGTAATGACGGTGTCCTATTATAAAGACAACATAGAGATTACAAATACAATCCTACAAGCACGTTACATCGAGTTGTCTTCACATTATAGTCATATCCATTGGACTTGAATTGACCCGAGTCTAAATATGGCATGTTGAAACAGTATATGTTGTGTCAGGAAATCCTTATTAGCAATAGGTACGTGTAGTGATAAATTAATCATTCAAGATTGGAGCATATAATGGTGAATATAGTATATATCAGTACGTTTTTAAATGCTCAAACCAAGGAATTTTAACATCTGAACCTTGGATTCTGCATGTTCTGAAGACGTCTTCTCGGAATTTGTATACACATGTAAAAAATCAGCCATAAAATTTAATACTGATTCCTAACTGATTTGATCGGTAAAGAAAATTTCATGACCAACTTGATCGGTCGGCACGTTTAATACAGATAACCGACTCGTGTAATAAATACATGCTATATCCGTCAAAACTTGTTATTAACAGGCCATCTAATTGATTCAATGCCGATTTTTTCTGTAGTGAATCGCATGTTTTCCTGTAGTGCAATTAGTTAGCAAGTTATTCGAAATCCCAAACATCAACTAGCAATTTGCTAATTTTTTTCACGTGCTGGTACGTAACTGTTATTCCGTCCAATTTAGATATAAATCATAACGAAACCGACAATTTATACATATGTGAAACATGAGTCAGCAATTTGTTTAAATTCCCAAATATAATCAAGCAAACAAATTGATAATTAACCCTGCTTACATCCACTGCATTTGGATTTCCGGGTTTTTTTTCTTCTTAATTCCCACATTTCGTTTATAGTATGTTGATGTTTCTAGTAAGTTGATGTTTGTTTCCTTTTTAGATGACACGTAAAGAGTTTCAACCACATTTTAGTTTCGCAGTGATTACAAACAAGGTGCAAGGCCAGACTCTGCCTAATGTCTGATATGTTTATCATACCATGTTTTTGTTAGAATATGGTGACGTGGCGCCGTAATTGGTAGCCCGTTAATATGTGTGGTTACCTAAGATAATTAGGTAAATGTCACATTAGGGCTAATTGGGCCAGACCTAATTCCCATGTGACATGGGAGGCCCAAAATTGGGCCTCCCCCACCACATAAGTCGGCTGAAACCCTAGAAGGGAAGGGGGAGGATTTTCTCCTCCCCCACTATATAAGGAGGTATTAGGGTCACCTCCAAAAGACACATTGATCACAACTCCCCCTAAGTTGTGATTTGAGAGAAATCCCTTTCTCTCTATAGTGAGTTCGGCCGGCCCCCATAAACACCACCATTGGTGTGCCAAATTTCTTCCGAGCATTCAGTCCAAGGTTCTGTCCCCGTTGAAGAATCGATCAGAGGTTTTGCTGTGGAGCTTATACCGCGTAGGACTTCTTCTCATGAAGAACTTGTACAGGTTCCGACCGGAGGATCAGAACTCCCTCCACACCGTTATTGGGTAAGAAAGCTATTGAGGTATGTGTACATTATTCTGCTACGTAATTAGATTACTTACTAGTACACGTTTACCATTCTGTAGTATTACGTCCCCGTAATCCAACAGTGGTATCAGAGCTTATGTCAGGAGTTCTTAAACTTTTGATAAACTGATGTTCTTGAACCTTGAAAAACCTAAATTTTTATGTTTATGAACACCAAAGTATTTCCGAAAATTTAAACAAGAAATCATGTGTTTGATCTTTAAAAACTTAAATTTTTTGGAATTTACATGTTTATAGATCAAAACTGAATTTTAGGTTTGAATTTGAGTTTGATGTTCATGATCTTCAAGAACACGATGAGTTTTATCAAGAATACTTTTTGGATTAATGATCAAGTTATGGTTTGATCTTAAAATTTGACAATTTTTCCAATTAAGGGTGTTTGTGCCGAAAACCCTACTAAATTATTAGGTAAACTTTTTATTTCCTAGGGTCCAAGCAAGGTAATTTCGGCCGACCTAGGTTAGGGATATAGTTTGCCATATTTTAATTTTATTAAAATGTAACTATATATCTATAAGTTGGAAAATATGGATAGGTTCACAATATAATATTGAAACATATATTAACTATCACTATATATAGCTAAAATTTAGGGATTAATATATATTGATAGATTTAATTACTATAAAAGTTTAAGAAAATATATTGTCTACATATATTTTAATCCCTAAAGACATATCTACAATAATTATATATATATATATATATATATATATATATATATATAGATTTAGCCGCATATATATTTGTATATATATATAAATATATATTTATATTGTTGATTGATTTACATCTTAAAGATAAAATCTTGACAATATTTATATATATTTATATGTGTGCCGAATTTTTATATATATATTAGCAATATTGGAAATTATTTTATTTAATTAATTTTTCTTTGTGGCTAAGTTAAGTTTTAAGTGGACATCAAAACCCTACTTAGCCCACAAGAAAGCCTTTCGGCCGAACCCTATGGGTTATGGGCCAGTCCAATTGCTAAACTGGAACGGTTAAACCAATCCGGGTTTTCTTAATCGGGTGGACCTTTTCAGGTCGTTTCAAACCGGAGCAATTAAATGAAAACCTAACCAAACCGGTTTTTTTTTATGAACCAAACCACAATCTTGTTTTATTGAACCGTTTCGGACCAAACCACAATCTTGTTTTATTGAACCGTTTCGGACCAAACCGGATTTTTAAATCAGACCGACTCGAACCGGATTTTAAATTGGACCGAACCAAATTTTAAAATTTTTCATAAATTTCAAATGTTCAATAAAATAGGATGTCAAATTTTAAATCCAAAATGTTTTCGAACTTTAAAAGTTAACCTAAACAGTGCTCTTAGGGTTTATGTTTTAACACATTTTCGGATAAAAACCCCAATACCTGGTTACGATTATGGGGATGGATCTCGGATATGCATGTTTTTGGGACTTGATTAAATTAGTGGGCTGAATTGCAATTGTTTACTTTCTGCAACATATATTAGAAATGTCGTCTTGACTTAGTCAAGCTAGCTGGATAATAAATTGCGAGCATTGAGCTATGGGATTTAAATATATGGTATGCGCAATAGGATAGACAATGCTATGCTGGTTGAAAGTGCCTGTCTAAAAATTTCGCATGATTGATTGTAAGCATGAATTGAAAGTCAGCCCCTGATATTTTCAAAACGTTTTAAAACTGAAAATACCAGTCGCCAATTATGCATGATGTATGCGGAAGTTGCATGTTTTGACACGTATGCTAGAATGTTCATGAATGAAAGCATTTGGTAATTTACTTTAAGTAGAATAATGTATGCTTAAGAACATTAAACCCATGACGTGTAAGCATGTTGTTTTGGTTTGTTCGATGTTTATGGCGTGATATAGTATTATGCATGCGTAAATTATCGGATAATTTTTAAAAAATCAAAAAGGGCCATGGGAAAGCCAAGATCGGGTATGCTTATTTGAAAATTTCCGTTCCGGCAATTTGCAAAATAATAACCTTTTTCATAAGACTGATCTATTGGATTGAAGACGACAATGGTGTGAACTCTTTCACAACACCCCCTTCCCTCGGTTTACTGGCGGTCGGTTTGGTTTAGTGACTGAAGGATCACTATTCGTCGTGTTCCATCTTAATAGATAATCCGATGTTTGCAATTTTGTCTAAATGTTATTGTCTTCCTAAATTTGCATAATCATCAATGTAAGAGTTGGCTCAATTAGTGTGATTCGATATTACTCGCAATCTTGATGGTATTATTTATGATGAGTAAAATTGGAGTGTGTGTTGAATTCTCCACTACGATCCCGAAAAGTGGAGAGGACAACTACGGATGAATATAGTAATCTGTATGATTTTGACAATGAGAAATGAATGTGATAATTTGTTTCTCTAAGAATTGGAGTAGTTTCTTTGATGATATGAACGCATGTATGGTGATACATTCGACCTTGGTAAAAAGGGGTTGATGAAGAATTCAATTGAAAACAGACGATGTTATAGTTTAGTATTCCTTCGCATCCACCTCGGTGGAAGCAAGGATGCAAACGCTAGAAATGTTTCGGTTGAATGAGATGGTCTTCTCTCTTTTCATGGATGTCGGCGTAAAACCCGCATCGAGTCTTCAGGATGGAAGGCCAACATGAAAAGGATATATATGGTTGTCTGATATTGACAGGACTCATTAACCTTGAGCCTAATCAAATACAGTAACCACGACAGTGAAAGGGAAACCTTATCTACTCACCATAGTGAGTTCGAAAGAAGTGAACCATGATCCGCATAGCAAGAAGAGAACTGGACCGAATAAGTCCTATACGATAATCTGATGGGTTAAATCCCGTTGATGAAGTGCGTCTCAAATACGCCTCGTAGGTCATGTGTATGAAGCTGTAAAATGTTTTATACGGAAACAGATCATTTGAAGTGATTCACTCGTGAATTTACTCAGACTAGATGTTCAACATGACTCAAAGTTCTTGACTATTTGCGCCAGAATCATGGATCAAATATGCAAACTTCATATCAAGAACTATACCATTTTCATTTATCGTTCATCGTTCGTTACTAAATTTTTGGTTATTTTGAGATTCGGAGTTATTGAATAAAGTAATTGTTACTCGATTCGAAGCTCAATTTTCTTATCAATTTAACGTCTCGGTTGAACGAGAACGATCCGAAAAGAAAATACAAACCTACGGGTTAGGACAAAAATTTCGGTCAGGTAAAAGTTGACGAATAAAATGAAACGACACACATGCTCCGTCATCTCAGTCAGGACAACTCAACTGAATATACCCATCGATTGCGTAGCTAGATCGAAAGATTTAGCATTTCTTACTTTTTAGTACTCCATTTAAAAAAATGATTATTGGCGTAATAATTAAACATGTTCAAAACCGATTAAATTAAATTTGGAAATGAAACGATTCAAAACCACGGGATAAAACTGGTTTTATGCGTCGTACGCGCGTGTGCCTCGAGAGACGGAACACATCGTTTTAAAGTACAAATTTAATAATGAAGTGATTTAATGAATGAATTCTGAATTTTCGTTGATAATGCTTTGGAAATAACTCATTGATGACTACTATAGTTAGAAGTATGCTTTAATGCTACTACGATCTAGTAAGAGGTCAATTATGTCATTAAAGCGAGAGCTCAAATGCATAGTCCGTGAGGTGGATGAGTTAATAAACGAAAGGAAGTAGTCAGTAAAATGACACTCCCACTATAAGCCTTTAACGAAAAAATTTGGCTGAGCAATCATATTATTAAATACTTCGAGAAACATAGTTTAAAATTACATTATGTCAGATCTCAACATTAATTGTTCATATGGAATTAAATTAA
The DNA here is from genome assembly GCA_036873135.1 of Clarkia xantiana subsp. parviflora. Taxonomy (NCBI): domain Eukaryota; kingdom Viridiplantae; phylum Streptophyta; class Magnoliopsida; order Myrtales; family Onagraceae; genus Clarkia; species Clarkia xantiana. Next base: position 21,180,750 of record JAPTYO010000001.1, read on the forward strand.
GTTGATTTCATATTAATGTAAAACTATGTTCCAATAAAATCGGTTGGAGCGTTACCTTAAAAGCTAAGAAATGATACAGGTGAAACCTTATCATAAATTAGCATTAATTTGCGCATTAAACAAGTATTTATTAAGAGTACGGTCTACTCTTAAAAGATACAAGTTTAAAATTAGCTTGGATTAATGGTAACGTGGTCGAACATGACACATTATAGAAATTTGAGGATGGACTTCCAATGCTTTGCGGAACGAAACGAACTAAAGTACTGATCGGATCAAAATAGATAGCGGAGATTCTCAGGTCCCACTTACTTCGAGTGGGAGAATGATACAGCATCAGTGAATGCATTAGTGAATGACATGGTAAATGTTGATGGAAACGTCCTCATAATAAATCCAGTGGGAGGGATCACTCCCCCTCACATAATCATCACTAAATGTTAATGCAAATCAGGTTGAACCTGATAATCATAATGCTGAACCATTGGATGAAAATCCAATAGTCGTCGCAACTGCCCATTATTCCTAGTGGGAGGAAATGACTAACTTGATTCCAGATCCTAGTGATCAAGGAATAAATCTCGGAGATAAAATCCTGAGACCAAGAGGTCATCCTGAGAAAGTTGCAGACCAATGTTCTGGCACCGCCATTGTTCCCAGTGGGAATAATTCTCCGATAAGAAGCATTATTCCGAGTGGGAGTAATGATCAGACTTAAGATGAGATTATTGAGCCTAGACTTACTCTAAGGCAACGAACTTCTCTTAAGAAGTATCCCATCAAGTGAGACATTCGTTCACGAACCAGTGACGGTTCAGCAAGCATAGGAAGAACCTCAAATGTTGGAATGGAGGAAAACAATGGAGGATGAAAATGCCTAAATTAGAACGAATTCGATTTTGGTCTTCAGTTGATTTACCTGCTAACCACAGAGCTAGAAAGTGAAATTTTATAATTCACTACTGATGGAAAATTTGAGTGGTGCAAAACTCGAACGATTGCGAAAGGATGTACCCAAATTCACGGAGTGAACTTTGATGAAACATACTCACCAACTGTGCGTTACACCACAGTTAGGGCCATCCTTGCCCTTATTGCAAGTCTCGATCATGAGCCTGCATCGAATGGATGTTAAAGCCCGCATTTCTCCATGGAAACATAGAGGAATATATCTATATGGAACAGCCAGAGGGTTTTATTTCTCCTGGCAAAAGAACGTAAAGTTTGCAAACTCCAAAGATCTATCTACGGTCTTAAACAATCGTCTCGGTAATGGTATCGCAGATTCCATGAGGAAATCGTCGGAAACGGATTCGTGAATCTTCACAAGGATCCCTGTGTTTACACCAAAACCTCCGGGTCTAACTATTTCATCATAACGTTATACGTAGATGACATACTCATTGCTACAAACGATGTGAGTTTCATGAACAAATCAAAGTCCTGGTTATCATCAGCATTTGAGATGAAAGACATGGGAGAGGCCACGTACATCTTAGGCATTAAAATTGCCCGAGATCGTACCATCCGGAGATTGTGTCTATCTCAAGAATCATATATCAACAAATTGTTGAAAAGATTCAGAATGCTCGATACTAAACCCGTGGATACGCCGGTTGTGTTCGGGTGTGCGCTGTCGAAGCGTGATGGCCCGAAGAACCAGCAAGAGCGTGAACATATGAAGAATGCAGATTATCCAAGCATGGTAGGAAGTTTAATGTACGTCATGCTATGTACTCGGCCAGACATCTGTTACGCTATGGGCCTAGTAGCAAGATTCCAATCAGATCCTGGCTATCAACATTTAAAGGTCGTAAAACGAATTATAAGATATCTGAAAGGTACTGCCGACTATGTTCTGTGCTATAAGGGCAGGCAAATCGAATTGACTGGTTATAGTGACGCCGACCACGGTGGCAATTCGGACGATCGTAAGTCCACCACAGGGGGAGTTTCCCTCCTTGCTAATGCTGCCATATCATGGGTAAGCAAGAAGCAATTATGAGTCGTGCTTTCCACTATGGAATCAGAATTCGTTGCCCTTTCTAAAAACGCACAAGAAGCAGTCTGGCTGAAAAGGCTTCTTACTGCATTAATTGGCACTGACAAGAAGAGTAAACCTGTGAAGGTATACTCCGACAGTCAGGCAGCCACTGCAGCAGTTAAGAATCCAAAGTACCATAGTAGGACCAAACACATTAATGTGAAATGCAATTATGCCAAATCAGTTGTGGAAGACAATATAATCGCTTTAGAATACTTGCCCACAGACAATATGGTCGCAGACCCATTAACTAAGTCATTACGTAGAGAAACTTTCGAAAAGCACGTAAAACTGCTTGAATTATGTAGGGCTTAATATGTGGCATGTATAAGTGATAGCATTTTGACTTTTGAAATAATATTTTGATTGAATAAAAGAATTGCAAATTGAGTATATGATTCATCGACGTCATAATGATAAATAACATCGGATTTTACGGTCTATAAACTAAGTCGTAGGAAGAGGTAAAATTCTTCCACCAAAATTATGTCGAATGTGAACCATGCCTCGTCACACAGGCACGGTCATCTTGTAGGAGAGGGGAACCTCTACCACAACAAGATTGGCTAAGAACCAGGGGATAAACCTGGTTAAACGAAACGATAACTTGGTCACGCTTATAGCATGACTTAATCTTCGTTTTGTAAATCGTCGTGTTGGACTCTGTCCATCATTAAAATCAAATTCAGGGCCAGATGAAAGACTTTGCGATAGCATGATTGACATATCCCACCCCTGGCTTGTCCAGGTGTGCTATCGACGCATGCCATGTTCGACCACGGGGTCATGCTCGGTTGTGCTAGCTAGAATCCTTGTGATTCAAAGGGCGCATACTTCTTCACCTTGAGCGTGTGATTGGTCCCGGGTGTCTTATGAAGAGGCACCCAAAGTATCCTCTCGGACTCAGAACTTATACCTAAGGTCTAGCTCAATGTTCGCTTCCCGGCGTACGAGCGTAGAGGCAAAGAAAACGGCCAAGTGACCACGTCTTGGAAACCGGTTGAGTTAGACTAAGGGTATAAGCTATGGGGATGGTCATGTTCATCTATCATTCACCGAATTTTGTGTTCACAAGGTGGCCACCAACCGGATATTAGTTGAAGGTTGTGAGCGCTTGTACGGATGCCCTAGAGAAGTATTCCTATGTGGAAAACTGGGAAATTGGAGAATTATCAGTTGACCAAGGATACAGTGCGATACATATTCTATTATTAACAGGATTGATTTACGACAGGGAATCAACGTTCTGCGGGCGCTACAATACTCCTAACAGATGAGTAGCACGATGCCCTTCGTATCCGCCGGTCGCACGGCAAACCTCGTATGAACTATTCGGAGACGGAGACAATAACTAAAGACTAAAATGTTGATGCTATTGGATGATAATACATTAACAGGCACCCTCCCATTCCGCGAGTGAGAGCTGTTAGCATATGGTGACGTGGCGCCGTAATTGGTAGCCCGTTAATATATGTGGTTACCTAAGATAATTAGGTAAATGTCACATTAGGGCTAATTGGGCCAGAACTAATTCCCATGTGACATGGGAGGCCCAAAATTGGGCCTCCCCCACCACATAAGTCAGCCGAAATCCTAGAAGGGAAGGGGGAGGATTTTCTCCTCCCCTAGTATATAAGGAGGTCTTGGGGTCACCTCCAAAAGACACATTGATCACAACTCCTCCTAAGTTGTGATTTGAGAGAAATCCCTTTCTCTCTATAGTGAGTTCGGCCGGCCCCCATAAACACCACCATTGGTGTGCCAAATTGCTTCCGAGCATTCAGTCCGAGGTTCTGTCCCCGTTGAAGAATCGATCAGAGGTTTTGCTGTGGAGCTTATACCGTGTAGGACTTCTTCTCACGAAGAACTTGTACGGGTTCCGACCGGAGGATCAGAACTCCCTGAACAACGTTCTTGGACAGGAAAGCTATTGAGGTATGTGTACATTATTCCGCTGCGTAATTAGATTACTTACTAGTACACGTTTAGCATTCCGTAGTACTACGTCCCCATAATCCAATAGTTTTTAGTCATGGACAACAATATGTCGCTTCATCATGTGGTATCACTCAGTCTTCAACTAAAGTCTTAGTTTAAAAAAAAAATTAAATAGCTTACCATTATACATACTCAAAATGTTGTTTCCAAAATGTTTTGTTATCTTACTTTTATAGTTTAGTTACTACAAATAATATATCTATTGTGTGTTTTGTGAAGTGTATTTTCATTCAATTAATAAAGACCGATTTAAAAAATATAATAAATTTATGATGAATAACCAATTAAACACAAACTAATTATAATAAAAAGGTCTTACTATTGCACATTTATGTATACAATTATAAACATCAATTAATTGGACACATTTTAATCCACTTAAGTGAATTTTTCTAATGCTTATACTAGATACCAGCCCACGCTACGTGCACGCGTACAGTATTGTCATGATAATAATACATGACATGATTAAACCGACTCCGAGTATAATACGAGGGCATGATTAACCCAACTTCAAATATTAAAAATTTAAATTTAAATGCTCGAGCGACCGGGAGTCCTTTAATACTATTTTTTTCTCCCGGACGTTCGAGCATTTGAATTTAAACTTTTATTATTTGAAGTCTGTTCAATCATGCCCTCGTATTATACTTGAAGTCGGTTTAATCATGTTATATATCAACATACGACTGGTATCTAGTATATATTATACTAAAAAAATCTAGGCATTTCTCACGTGAGCATTTTTAGAACTTAACCAGCAAGTGAATTGAGAAAATTGTCATTTGATTAGGTTATGGTTCAACCACGGTCCCCTCGTGATTATTTATTTAATTGTGATCACTTTTTCTAATTTATTATTATACATATCATATATTGTATGTTAAATCTAATTAGCACTAGAATTGATAGGTCGGGTCCAGATTTAAATCTCCTCCACTTTTAAGTAAAACATACTATCTTATTCAATATCGAAGTTATACATATAATATGGAGAGATTAGTTTAAATAAAACTATAAAGTTATTAAATTAGTTTGAGTCGAATACATATTATGAGATTTCAAGTTCGACTTACTTGTAGCTTTTTTCTCTCCATGCAAATTGTTTAATTAACAAGTTAATTGTCCTAATTATAAATTAGGGTTAAGAACACAATAGGGGTCTGAATGTTTGCCCATGTTGCCAAAAGGGGTCTGAATTGAAAAAACGTATTATTAAGGGCCTGAATTTTGAGTTTTGTGTATAAGTGAGGTCTCCGTCTATTTTTTCTGTTAAAAGTGACGGAAAATGGTCACGTGCCAAACATGTGACCGAAAATAATTTGAAAACCCGAAAATGCCCTTTGACCAGAGTGTGTCCTCACATATTTGACCTAAAAAGACGAAAATACCCTTTAAGCCACCACCACCCGGCGACCACCACTCCGGCCACCACCACTCCGGCGACCACCACTCCGGCCACCACCACTCCGGCCACCACCACTCCGGCGACCACCACTCCGGCGACCAAAACCCCCTCCGGCGACCAAAAAAGCTCCGATCGGAGCCGAAAAGCTCCGATCGGAGCCGAAAAGCTCCGATTGGAGCTCCAAAGCTCCGATCGGAGCTCTCCAAAGCTCCGACCGGAGCTCCAGAGCTCCGATCGGAGCTCTGTGGCTCCGATTCGGGGCCACAGAGCTCCAGATCGGAGCTCTGTGGCCCCGAATCGGAGCCACAGAGCTCCGATCTGGAGCTCTGTGGCCCCGAATCGGAGCCACAGAGCTCCCGATCGGAGCTCTGTGGCCCCGAATCGGAGCCACAGAACTCCGATCGGGAGCTCTGTGGCTCCGATTCGGGGCCACAGAGCTCCCGATCGGAGCTCGGTGGCTCCGATTCGGGGCCACAGAGCTCCGATCTGGAGCTCTGTGGCCCCGAATCGGAGCCACAGAGCTCCGATCGGAGCTCTGGAGCTCCGGTCGGAGCTTTGGAGCTCCAATCGGAGCTCTGGAGCTCCGGTCGGAGCTTTTTGGCTCCAATCGGAGCATTATGGGGTCGTCGGAGGGGGTTTTGGTCGCCGGAGTGGTGGTCGCCGGAGTGGTGGTCGCCGGAGTGGTGGTCGCCGGAGTGGTGGTCGTCGGAGCTGTGGTGGTGGTCGGTGGCGGTGGCTGTGGTGGCCTTAGGGTATAATTAGTGTGCAGGGATATTTTAGACATTTCACATTTCATTAATTAAACTGATAAATTGTATAATAATTGCAAAAGGGTAATATTGTCATTTCACGTATTTCCGTTATATTTAACAGCAAATTTAGACGGAAACTCGATTATCAACAAAACTCAAAATTCAGACCCTTAATAATACGTTTTTTCAATTCAGACCCCTTTTGGCAACATGGGCAAACATTCAGGCCCCTTTTGTGTTCTTAACCCTATAAATTAATTAATAACGAATAACTACGAAAATGGGAAACACTATACAAGGATTCTGATTCCCTTCCTAGTTAGTTGAAGCCCTTGAGATGGTACGTGGATGCTCAGTACTGAGCTAAGCATTAGATTCCTCTTGTTTTGTGAACCAAATAAAATAAAAAATATTATTAAAAGTAAAAGGAGGGATTGTATGTCAGTCCCACGGATTTTGAGTAAAACTTATTGATCCTATATTTATTCGCTATATATTTATATATATATATATAATTTTTTCACCCCACTTGCACCATCTATCATCACCATGCAATGCAAGTATATATTAACATTAGTATGTACTTGAGGACCATGGTAGTTCCACGAGTAACAGTCTGGTGAGGCCAGGGCCGTTGGCCGTGGTGGTTGTAGGTGGTTGACTTCGGCCCATTTGTCATACGCCCATCCCTCTAAATTATAAAATTCTTTTGTGTCTAAATATCAGTGTATAATTAGATTAGATTAGATGTATTAACACCCACATTAATTATTTTTATTCACATGTTCATAAACTAACGTTGCTTGACCTTCAATTTTGTTTACGTCAGATGTGCATATGAAGATTGTGTTTGTTAGATATCATTTAATCGCGTCCTTGTCAGTTTTCGTTAGATTAAAGTTAAACAATTAACTTTAATTAGGTATATCTTTTTATAAAGGCATATAGGTGACGTTTAGTTGGAGTTTGAAAATTACATAAAAACTATGTACCATCCACACTTTAAAAATTAATTTATATATATATATATATATATATATATATATATATATATATATATATAAATATTAATTTTATTATAGATTAATATTTATAATATTTTATGTAAACTAAAAATATATGATAACATATATTGTTATTCATAATGTTTTCAGCTCAAAATTTTCGTTCGTGAATTAAAATACCAAAAAAAGTTATGAATTTTTTATTACAATATTCAAGACTAAATTATATATATATATATATATTAATCTGAATATTATACTAGTTCGGATGGTTGAGTAATATGAGACTGATACATCAGTATTACTGTCCAGTTAAAATATAACCACCTCAACTAAGCGGAAGCAATATAGAGCACTCACAAGACTAATTTTGATTACAGTAAATATTTTTTATATTAAAAACAGAAGAAGCAATACTAATGCTGATAGTAGAGCACTCTGAGACTGATGTTACGTGCTTGAAGTTTTGACGCTCTTAGCGGAATCGGCACGCGGGGCATCCAGCTCTGCCACAGCTGGATCAGCCCTCAATACTCTCCAAGTATCGTTCTCGAAGCCCAAATCGCACTGCGCATACGGACGGGACGGGTCGTGGTTAATGGGTCTCGCTCCTAAGAGCAACTTGACTGGTTTTCGGCCTGCCCTGGCCATCATCAGGAGAGCGCCATTAGCTCCCGAACCAGTAAGATCCCAAAGGATGTGCCTCGCTTACCGATAACAACCAGGACAATGAGAACCAGTCAATGACTATCAAGCTTCACCCCATGTCTGGGGGGGAGAGTTTCGCATTCGTCAGGTCTTGAAATCCAAGCCCGTGACAATCTCCCCCACGCAACGCCCTCGTTCCGACGGACCCGCTGCTTCTTGAAATCTTCAATCTGTCCGCAGTAGGACACTTTACCACGCCATCAAAATTTCTGCCTTCTTGAGAACAGACTTCTTGCTTTTTGCGTATTGCCTCCTCCACCTTTGAGAATAACAACTTCCTCGTTGGTCGACGTTACGTGGCTTCCCTTGGCCCCTTTGGCCCGCCATTCATAAACCACCACTACGAGGCCCGTGGAAAGAGCTCCTCTTGCGCTTCCCTGCGCTCGGCTTCCCGCCTAAGAGTTTTCCACCCCCTTGGGACGCTACTTTGCAATCTTCTGTTCGCTTCCAGCATATTCCCCGCATAGTGTGCTCTTACGTCCCTCCCCGTTTGACTTTCACGTCTCCCGAGTTCACTGGAGTCACACCAGCGTTCTTCCCCGCAAAATAGCGCACCACAACCTCCCGCGTCGAACAACTCCTCAATCGGAAACCTTGTTCGCTAAGAGCGCGCTATCGATGGCTCTTTCGTGGTAAAGCAGTTCGGGACAACCACACTGTTCGTTTCAGAGTCCGCAACAGTAATATTTTCTTCATTTCCTCCCTGGGTCGAGAACTCTGCTCTGATACCACTTGTCACGGACCTGGATTATCTAGCGCTCCCTAACCCGTGCGGCCTTAGGATTCTGCTCCTAACTCAGCCTTTTCCCTAGCAAAACTAAGATGCGAAGAGTATGAAGTGGAGAGGAGCTTTGGAACTCAAGTGCTTCTGATTTCTGAGGATGATTTACAAATGAGGAGAGCTCCCCCTTATATAGGCTCCAAGGGAGTCATCTACCAACTACCCGCATTAATTACAAGAGTCCCAACTACCCATTAAATGCTATCTCTAGATAATTCTACATATTACAAGAGATATCTACAAGTGTGTGGAGTCTTCTAGAATCGCACGCATCCCAAGACTCCTCGGTATGGATTCCCGACTTGTAAACAAGGCCCGATGTGTCACGGACAAGCCTTAGATCATGTAAACTCCAAGTTTGTGACATTCTCCCCCACCTAATCGAGCGACGCCCTCGTCGCGTCCGCATCATGGAAAGCCTCGATCTCCTTCGTGAACTGCCAAAGGTCTTTTGCCGATTCCCAACTTTCTTCGGACTCTGGCAATCCCTTCCACTTGATGAGGTACTCCCGCTTCGGCTTGCACCAACGTTTCCATACCTCCCGATCCGCCAAAATTTCTTCAACGTCTCGGTTGTAGGCCGTCTTTGCTCCAATTGGTGCACGAGATGATTCCGCTCGGCTTGGATCCTCCTTGTCTTTGTGAAATGTCTTTAGCATACTCACGTGAAAAACCGGATAGACCTTCATTTTGGCTGGAAGCTCCACCTTATACGCCACCTTCCCAACTCGTTTGAGAACCCGGAATGGACCCTCGTAGCGACGAACAAGCCCCCTGTGAACATCCTTGTGACGGAGAATATTGTGCATCTTCACCATCACTTGGTCGCCCACGTTGTACTCGGTGTGCCTTCGCTTCTTGTCCGCCTACTTCTTCATCCGCTTGGTGGCTTTGTTTAAGCATGATCGTGCTATGTCCGCCTCCTCTTGCCAATACTTGGTGAACTTGTATGCCAGGACTACTCCCCTTATAGCCCGTTGCCACTGTACTTGGAGTCGATGGTTAATGTCCCGTCACGATCTCGAATGGACTCCTCCCCGTGGACTCGCTCCTTTGCAAATTATAGGATAATTGGGCCACATCCAGCAATTTCACCTAATCGGTTTGTGTCGAGCTCACGTAGTGCCGAAGGTACAACTCCAAAAGTGCATTGACCCTCTCTGTTTGACCGTCAGTTTGAAGATGTAAACTAGTGGAGAAATTTAAATTCGTACCTAGCATTTTGAAAAGTTCCGTCCAGAACCTCCTGGTGAATTGTGGGTCTCGATCGCTCACGATTGTGGATGGCACTCCCCAATACTTCACAACGTGCTTCATGAAAAGTTTGGCCGCCTCCTCCGCTGGCAATCCTTCTTGGCCGGAATGAACGTTGCGTACTTGGAGAACCTGTCCACCACCACCATCAGCGTTTGGCATCTTTCAGACTTGTGAAGGTTGACGATGAATTCCATCGAGACGCTCTCCCATGGTCGCTCCGGGGTAGGAAGAGGCTCGAGAAGTCCCGCGGGTGACCTTTGCTCCAACTTATCTTGTTGGCACACAAGAAAAGTCTTCACATACATCTCCACATCGTCCCGCAATTGAGGCCAAAAGTACTTGTCCTCCACAGGTGCTATGGTGCGATGAATTCCCGGATGACCCGCCCACTTCGGGTCATGGCACTCCCGCAAGATATCCCTCCGAAGGTTGTCATGTTGAGGCACGTACAGTCGTGGTCCATTGGTGTAGAGTAAGCCATCTTCACACCAAAACTGTCCATTGTTAACTTACACTACCAACAAAATTTTTATTTTGTGATTATCCAATTCCGACTCGGATTCAAATGGAAATAGGGGTCTCCTAGTTCTTAGTCTCATTGACATATTAAATTGTGGTATTCGTATACTAGGTACTTACCGTTAGGAAGAACCGGGTTGAGGTCGGAATCGGACCTGTAGCGGATAGCGATTGGGTGCAGCTGGACACAACGGGAGAGCAACGAACAACAAGGCCGCGTCGCTGGTGTGACTGGGTCGACACGGAGGCGGCGACTGGTGTTGTCGGGGCGCGGACGGCTGATGAAACAAGGAGGAAGACGAGATCGGCATAGCGATCGTGGGTACCTGGGCAACTGCGTTAGAGACTCCGTTCGGACACAGGAACGACGCCACGGGAGGTCCAGACGGGGCACTTGCCCCATCTGAAATTGTATGAAAGATCCTTTAGTTATCTACTTTTCCCCCGCGCACGGCCACACCTAAAGCTTCACTTCTTGCTTTCGTATTTGAAAAAAAGAAGAAGAAATTTGCAGAAGAGAATGCTTTAGGAAGAAATAAATATGGAGGAAGAAGAAGTTTCGGTGTAGAGATAGTGAAGAAGGGAAAAATCCCTCAAATATCCACATTTTGGAAGTCAAACACAAAAACAAGGAAAACGAGTTTCCGGAACCGTAATCACCATCTCCGAAATGTGCCACAATTAATTAGCATTAATTACCCATTTTTTAAATTAATTCACTAAAATACTACTACTACCAAGAATCGAACTCAGGTCACATAGATAATAGCCATGAATACTAACCTCTACACTATAACATCTTTTGTTGAAAACTTATTAAACTTTTTATATTTAATATTAGTTTAACGACCAAAATATCGTCAATGAGAATTGAACACAAGTCACCCGCATGATAGGCAAAAATTCTTACCACTACACTACAATGACTTTTGTTGAGAATTAATTAAACTTTGTATATTTATTTGTCAATGTAGTTTTATTTATTGTTTTGTGTTAATACATTGTTTAGTTACCTACATTTGCACCATGTGACCGAATGATTACTTTTTTGAAGTGATTAATGGTTACATACATTTCAGAATATGACAAATTGTTCAAACTTATTTTATTTAATAATTTTATGTTAGGGTTGAATTTTACTTAAATCGTGTCTACACCATGTGCTAAGGACTAAACTCATATCTATTTTCACACAAGTCCCTAGCATCATGTATGAGCATGTTTACATATCTCCTATGCTTACATTTCATACATTCTTTCTAATGTGGCATGACGCGCTACGTACAATTATTATTGCATGTTGCATACACATAGGCTATTATGCATGATATTATTTTTATATATGCATGATTCTAACTTATGATTGCTACATGATTAATTTTATAATCTAATGTGAATTGCATGTTTACATCATATTGCATGTTTACATCATATTACATGCTTACATCATTTTCTATGTTTACATCATGCTTCATGTTGACAAGCATGTTTTCCAATTTTATATTGCTTTAAGTATTTTGCTTATTGCGCGATTACGTCATCCATATGCTATGTCGTCATCTCCCTGTTAACATCATGTTACACGTTTACATCACGTACCATGACGACTCCGCGTTGCATAATTATTTATTATTACAAGTATTTCGCTCATTGCATGTTATTATGAAAGTGTCGTTAATTGCACGTTGTTACATGTACACTGTCTGTTACGCTAACCCCGTGAACAGATTATGCACGTTCATCGAAAAAATAAAGATGGACGAATTTGTGCTCTGCGCATTCGATTGACAAACATGCCACCCCTGAGGTCAGTGCCGAACCTAAATTGGACGAATATCCTATCTTAAATAGAGTCAAGCATGGGTTTTGAACCACTACTTGACTCGGGGCAAGTGTTGGATATCTGTCCAATTCGGGTTCGTATTTACATTTCGGACCTCGCAAACACGTCAAAATCACAAACGGATTTTATCGCAGTCACCCCGGGTCAAAACGGTCCGGATGCGCGCAGCACCTGGACCGGGACTTCCGGATTGCCGACTAGTACTGCGCGTTTACCCCTATTTTTACTAAGTATGAGAAGTTAGTGCGCACATAGCCAACCTCGATGTCGGTAAGCATTTTCCTATAAACTGACATCGAACCACATAAAACCGGGTACGGTTCTCGGATTTCCTATAAATAGGGACCCAGATCTCCCATTTGACAACTTAACTCGAGACTCTCCCAGAATTGGCTATTTGTGCTCTGACCTCTCTCTATACACTTTCTCTCTCTAGACCCTGACTTTAGCATCGGAGAGGGCTCAACCAGCGCCACCCCCCTCTCTATGCTGGTTATCGCCCGTTCTGCAGGACCTGGCGTATAGAAGATCGAGATAGAAGCCAAAGTCAGTTCGGGGATCGAGGATCGAGGTCCGTGAAGAGTAACCTGAGGTGTCCCAGGTGGAATCGACCTCAACAGGTTTCGATTAGACACGACATGACTAGAATAAAGTCGAGCACGTTTAAAAGGTGAGATCGATAAGTCGTCGACCAACCTTGTTCAAAATGATAAAACAAAGGTAAAAGGTCGACGATCGCATTCGAAGAAGTCGAATTCTAGAGTACGATTAACAAGATAAAGGCAACTAGGCTGCCTAAAGCCTTTCCCTATTAAAGAGTAAGTCGAGTCGACAATCGAAGTCTCATCAGAAACCCTTCCTCTTAAGGAAAGGGACATGTGGCGACCTGCTTCAGCCGCCTTAAGAAGCAAACCTTCCTCCCAAGGAAATCCTTAGGTGGCGACATGCTTCCACCGCCAAGGGAAGAAACCTTCCCAGCTAAGGAAAGATGAGGTGGCGACCTACTTGTCACCTGCTTAAGCCGACTCTGGACAGACACCCTCCCCAGAGGGTAGCCGCCATATAAAGTCGGTAATATCTCCCTATAAATAGGGGTACATTCTAAAAAATTAAGTTAAGTTTTGCTTAATACTATATATTATTCTCTCTAAATCTATTACTGACTTAAGCTTCAGAGTGGAATCAGGGGCCATCCCCACCCCTTTTCAGGTCCTCGCCTCACACAAGCCTCAAAAGGAAACTAAGTACTCAAGAGGTCAAAAAAGATACCTAAGAGAGCTAGCCTACGGCGATACCTCGAAGTCCATTACTTGAATTTCAAGGCCATGTCATTTTGAACCCAACAGACCGTAAGAAAATCGTTTCCACAGGTCTGGGGCAAAATTCAGTCGGATATCGGTAAGGAACTCATCGACCATGCACGGGGCGTTAAGTACCGTTGGGTAATTGTCATTGTGTACTGACCGCTTGATTATCGGGAGAATAGGTCAGAAAAATCGGTCAGTAAAAGGTAAGGAGTACTTTTTTCCTCGAATCAAACGTAATCCGGGGGAGGGGGGATGGGGGGGATGGCAGTACTCTCCCCACGGGCGGCTCGGTCAGCAATTATGCGGTAGGTAAATCCGATTTTTCTTGTAGTGAATGTCATATGTCATCCAAAATGTTTTCATCTCTATTTTCACTTAAAAACTTTGTTTGTAAATGAGAGTAACAAAAAAATAATATACCTACTTGATTATGATATTCAAGAGATATTATTGTAGATTTAAATTATTAATATTTTGACATGTTTCCTTAAATTTAATATTTTTCTTTTAAGGTTCACCGATCCCATTAGATTTTTTTAAAAAAAGACTACAAAATTAATTACGCCTAGAACATGTGTCAAAATTTTAACGATAAGGCGCGATCTGAGACAGAAAGAGTGGGGCAGAAAATCTATCACCGCTTATATATACCAATTTTTTTACTCGGTTTGTATATATTATATGTGTCTCGATAATCCCGCTTGCTTGCTAACATTAGGGCTCTAGAATAATAATAATAATATAAAGCGTGAGGAGCATTTACAAGCATGATATTCAAGTGATTATTAGTTGGAAACTGTAAGTCACAACAATATCAATCAAACACTATGCATATTAAGGGAGTATTTGGATGGATTTAATGTGTGGTGTAATCTCACATTACGTTCCATATTACATTCATATATGTTGTTTGATTTTCCAAGACATAATGTGCATTGTAATGTAATACCATTGTAATATGAGATTACTTCCAAACTTTATTCAACGTAATGTGAGATTATATAAAAAAAACAGATGCAATGAGAGATTACGTCCAATATTACTTAGTGTTGTTATTTTATTATTATTTATTAAATAGATACAATATTTTGTATTATCTTTATAGCTTATTATTATTATTATTATTATTAACTTTTTAATTTTTATAGACTTCATAACTCATTATTATAACAAATAATAATACTCATGATGTTCATATTATAAAATGAGAAAGTCGTTTTCGGTGCATTTTAATTAATAGAATTTTAGTAGTTGTGCGTATTGATTTGAATATTTAGTCTTTAGAATTCATAAATGATTAAAGTGTTAACCACACACATAATATTTAAGAAGTTAGTTAAAATATATATTTGTTTAAATCTTATCATATTAAAATATAATATACATTTATATAGATTAATATAATAATAATAAAGTCACATTACAATGCACGTTTCTGTTGGTGTTGAATATGTGTTTATGATAGTGGGAGAGGTGGATAGGATATGAGAGACTTGTTGTTTGTCTACTCAACTTGTTGATTCCATTCATTCTCAACATCTATTTATAGGGTACAAGGGAGAGTTCTACATACTTCATTTAATGACACTCCCAACTACTTAATCTTAATGACACCTACCCAACTAACTTATTATTACTAACACTTATCAACTAACTTAGACTTTCTAGACTTGTCTACATTAAACATCTAGAAACAAGTTTATTATTATTATTATTTCTAACATCCCCCCTTAAACTTGTTTCTTCTGCTGTCGTCTGCACGATGTTCATAACTTCTCCTTGTAACATGTCTGGTCTTGTGCTTATCTTTGTCATAACCACTCGAGTATTCTTGGTGGCTTTTCCTGAATGTCTTTGTCGACAATCCGTACACCATCCGTGTCTTCGCTCTCTACGATTCTTGAATTTTCCATGCGTCGTCGCCTTTTTCTTTCTCCACATTGTTTCTTTAACTTCACATCCTGCAGAGAGACATAGATTACCATACAATTCTTCACCATCATTCACATCAACGACTTGCGCAGAATCGTATACGTCTCGGATCCGCCTTGTCCTCAATACCGGTGATTTACTCGAGTCGCCTTCTTCTTGATGAGTAGTGATGGGTTCGACTACAGCCGTTAGGCCCTATTAACGGTGAGGAAACGACGAATAGGCCCGGTGGGCCCTAAACGAAGGCCAAGATGGCCCAGGCAAAGGATCCCGACGAAGGGAGTCCGAGGATGAGAGATCCCGACAGAGTCGGACCTGACAAGCGAGATGAACGCTCCCGACGAGCTGCCTCTGAGTAGGCCTCGATGATGAATCCCTGAGAACAATAGGCCCTGTCACGATGACGAGGGGCCCCGAGCGGTGACACAACGAGATAACTTTGGAGTCCCCGACGTTAGTCGGGACTCGTTATCAGAGGATAAGGCCGAGATACGCGGGGCGTGGCCGAGATACGCGGAACGTGGTTAAGATACACGGAGCGTGGCCGAGATACGCGGGGCGTGGCCGAGATAAGCGAGATCATGGCCTAGATAGGCGGGATCACACCCGAGATACGCGGGATACGGGCTAACCACCCCCAACGGCTCACCAGGTAACTGAGGCACCTCTTCGCCTATAAAAGGGCAGAGGTCACCTCAGATCAGTTGGGTTGAATTACATTACTTGAGATTACTGCTTGCCAGTCCGTACAAGAGACTCATTTAAGCATCGGAGAGGGATTCTGGGTCACCGCCCGGTCTATCACCTCTTGCAGGATTGCGTGGAGCGAAGGAGCTAGGATCGCCGTCAAAGATCGTACCGGAGTTCCGCCGTGATCCAACATTGGCGCCGTCTGTGGGAAGCTAACAAAAAGCTGATATGCCTTCTACTCGTTCAATGGCGGCTGGCAAGCAAAGAAGGCAAGGACAATCTGGTGGTTCCCGTCATCCCGCTGCGACGACTCTGAATTCACTACCAGAACAGGAGGAAAACCAGAACCATCCCGCTGCTGAGCTCTCCCATAAAGGGGGGCATAATGAAGGTCCCGAAGATGTTGCTGCTCAGCACCAGGGGAATAGGGAGCAGGAGGCTCCCCCAGCTGCGGACCTGACGAGGGCTGTGGCAGAAGCCATGCCGATGTTTTTGGCAACCGTGGAGGCTCTCTTGGATCGGAGAGAGGCTGCGAGGAGGCAAGAGGAGATGCCCCCGCTGGAAGAAGCACCCCCACCAGCAGAGGTTCGGAACGTGCGGGAGGCTCAACCCCAAGGCCAGAACAGGAATGGAGAGTCCGTCCAGCCAGAGAGATTCGTAGTTGATGGACCGGGACCAATACAGCACAGGACCATTCCCCTGAATGGTCCCATCACCCCCGATCAGGTGGTAAAGATCGTGCACATCTGCATGGGAGAGCAGAAACCGCTGGTGTCGGAGCTGAGAGATCGATCTACTCATCCCTTCGTTCCTCGACTCATCGACACCCTAGCCCCGCCAGGGCTAGGTATTCCCACAATAAAGGAATACGACGGCGAAGGAGATCCGGTTCGTCATGTCCAGAAGCACCTCATGGCGTGTCTGGGAAGAGCCCCGAATGAAGATATAGTGTGTACACTGTTCCCGAACACCCTTGGGGAAAGAGCCCTGACCTGGTTCTTTAGTCTGCCCCCAGGCTGCATCACTTGATGGGCAGATATGCACGATCGGTTCATTCAGCAGTACCAAGGCCGCAGGCGTTTGTTGAAGAGTGTGAGGTCCCTCACCCAGGTGGTACAGAGGCCCGACGAATCGCTGGCGCACTATTACCAGCGGTACACTGCTAGTGTGGCAGAGATTGATGAGGAGATCTCGGAGGGTGAAACCATCCGTACCTTCATTCGGAACCTAACGGCCCCCTACGGTTCCAACCTAATGCACAGCGTGGCTGAGAAAGCCGTGTTGAACATGGAGGCACTCCAGAAGAGGGTGAAACGGAAAATCGATGTCCAGGAGTCAAAGATAGCCGCTGGAGAGCTGGAGCCCCCTAAGTCGAACAAAGGGAAGCAGTCGGTTAAACCTTCCGACGATCGAAAGTCAAAGGGTAAACCCGAGAGCAGTCGGAATCGAGGCCGTTCTGATCGGAGAGATGATAGGCGTTCTTCAAGAAAGGACAAGCGGGAGGATCTCGACATTCTTCTCAACTGCTCCATGGCGGAGGTACTAACGGTCATGGAACGACAAGGTATCTCCAGGTATCCCCCAAAGAAGGATGGAGAATTCTTGGGATCCCGCACGGATCGCTACTGCCGATTTCACCGCGCAAATGGTCACGACACCAACCATTGTCGGGAGCTGAAGAAAGAGATCGAAAAGCTGATCCAGAAGGGGAAGCTCAAGGAGTTCGTCGGGGATAAGCGGTGTCGATCTCGCTCTCGGTCCCGATCGCGGTCCCGTTCTCGATCCCGCGATCGGTCCCCAAAGAAGAAGAGGTCCGACCCGGAGCCGTCTGGCGCCCGCAAAGAACGACGGGGCACCATCAACGTGATTCACGGAGGATTCGCTGCTGGAGGTGATACCTCGTCCTCTCGAGAGGTTTACGCCTCTAGAATTCCTACGGCTGTTGTGCTGGGTAAGAGGTCCCGATCTTGGACCCTGAAAGAAGAGATGGTGATCTCCTTTTCGTCGGAGGATCTCATAGGCGTGGAGACTCCGCATAGGGGTGGCAACTGCTGACACGGCACGACGACACGATCTGACACGGACCTGCTTTTTTTCGTGTCCTGATCTACACGAAAATCTTACCGTGTCTGATAGATCTGTGACACGACTAGACACGTTTTTAGGCAAGTCCGTGTAGATCTGATATGTAGGTCCAACGATAGACACGCATCGACACGACTTATTTGAAACTTAATATTTATATAAAGACCAATAATTTTGCCAAAAAATATATATAATTATCAATAATAATTTTAAAAATATTGCAACTATTCAATACATTAAAATATTTTAAAAAAACTTATAATATAATTGTTTGTAATAATAAAAACTTATATAGACAAATAAAAAAAACATAATAAGATTTCATGTGCTAGTTTCAAGATAACTTGAAATTTAGATATCTGCTTATTTTGTTTGTAATGTTCGATTTTTTATATTTAAGTAATTTTTCTTTATGAACTTATTATTTGTATAATGAGAAGATCCAATTATTTGTCAAAATATGATGGTGCTTGATTTAGGATGATTTTGTAACATTTATAAAAAATTTGGGCTAAAAAGTGTAATATTTTTTTGATGTAAAAACAAAATTCCGTGTCTCGTGTCTGTGTTCCGTGTGACACGATATCTGCCAACTCCTGTGTGTCACGAGATCTGCATGTGTCATATTTAAAGTGATCTGTTTAGACACGAAAGATCTGTTGACACGTGTGTCACTAGCGACACGACACGAATCGACACGACACGACCTGTTTGCCACCCCTAACTCCGCACGATGACGCCTTGGTTGTGACCTTGGATGTAGACGGGTACGAGATGAAGCGAATTCTGATCGACGGAGGGAGCTCCTCCGATATCCTATTCATGGACGCGCTGGAGGCTATGGGAAAAACGAAGAAAGACCTGAAGGAGGCGAATTTCCCAATGGTCGGCTTCTCTGGCTCCACCTCCTATCCGCTAGGGGTGATCACCTTGCCAGTGGAGTTTGGCAGCGGGTGGAAATCAGAAAGAAGGAACGTCGAGTTTGTGGTAGTTGATTCCGCAGGGACTTACAACGCAATCATCGGGAGAACTACCATCAACCCCTTGATGGCAGTTGCCTCGACTGTTCACCAAAAGATGAAGTTCCCTACTGACCACGGAGTCGGAGAGGTCAAGGGTGACCAGGTGGCTTCCCGAAAATGTTATGTTAACGCCACCCGAAGGAGGGGGCGAGAGGCCATGACTGTCCTCCAGACAGATATAGATCCTAGAGAGGAGTTTGGGCGTCCCGCCCCCATAGAAGATTTAAAAGAAGTTGAGATCGACGGACCCCAGAGGAAGGTGAAAATCGGGGCTGCTTTGACCGAAGAGACAGCCCGAGAGTTGATCGACCTACTGAAAAAGTTCAAGGAGCTGTTTGCCTGGTCCCCGAGCGATATGCCAGGAATCAGCCCCGATGTGATCGTACACGAGCTGAGGATAGATCCCGCGATCAAACCTATCACGCAGAAAAGGCGTCCGATGGGCACAGACAAGAAGATCGCGATCCAACAGGAGGTGGGCAGGTTGCTCGATGCTGGGTTTATTAAAGAGCTCCGATTCCAGACGTGGGTCGCTAATCCGGTGCTGGTGAAGAAGACTAATGGGAAATGACGGATGTGTGTGGATTTCCGCGACCTGAATAAAGCTTGCCCGAATGACTGTTACCCGCTCCCGAGAATCGACCAGCTGGTGGATGCCACATCGGGACATGAGCTGTTGAGTTTCATGGATGCGTATTCGGGCTACAAGCAGATCAAGATGGCTAAGGAGGACGCTCCTCACACAGCGTTTTATGCGGACAGTGACATCTATCACTACGATGTCATGCCTTTCGGGTTAATCAATGCGGGGGCAACCTATCAGCGGATGGTGAATAAACTGTTCGGAGATATGCTGGGAGAGACCATGGAGGCTTACGTGGACGATATGCTGGTGAAGTCCCGACAAGCTGAGGATCTTGTGCACAACCTAGCCATAGCGTTTGAACGGATGAGGCTTCACCAAGTTCGCTTAAACCCGACGAAATGCGCCTTCGGAGTCCACTCAGGAAAATTTCTGGGCTTTATGGTGAGCCAGAGGAATTGAGGTGAATCCCGAGAAGCTGAGGGCGATTGAGGAGATGAAGTCTCCGATAAACCATCGGGAGGTGCAAGTGCTGAATGGCCGACTAGCTGCAATGAATCGCTTCCTATCCAAAGCAAGCGACCGATCAATGCTATTTTTCGAAGTTCTGAGGGCCAACAAGAAGTTTGAATGGACCGCCAAGTGTGAAGAAGCGTTCCAAGCACTCAAGCAGCACCTCCGCACCCTCCCGCCGTTGGCGAAACCGGTTCCAGGCGAGCCGCTCTATCTTTACTTGGCTGTTTCTGAATTTGCCATTAGCTCTGTATTAGTGAAGGTTGTCGAGGGTAATCAAGTCCCCGTCTATTATGTAAGCAAGGCGTTTGCCAAATCTGAATTGAATTATCCTCCGGTTGAGAAGTATCTCTTTGCCTTGATTATTACTGCTCGGAAGCTAAGGCCTTACTTCCACGCACACGAGATCACTGTGTTGACGAACCAGCCTTTGAAGCATTTTTTGAACCGACCAGATGCATCGGGGAGATTAGTAAAATGGGCAGTAGAGCTTAGTGAGTTTCGCATACACTTTGCTCCAAGAACGGCCATTAAGGGCCAGGCATTGGCGGATTTCATAGCAGAATCTACAGCCCCCGATCTAGAAGAAGCGGGCCCTGTAGAGGGGGCAACCATGGAGGTCCCGACAGAAGAACAACCAGAGAGGGCAGAGCAATCAGAGCAATCAGAACAGCCAAACGAGGAAAATACCTGGGAAATGTACACAGATGGCTCCTCGAGTTCGGACGGATCAGGAGCAGGATTTTTGTTGATACCACCGGGTGGAGGTGAGCCGCTCCGATACGCCTTGGCTTTAACATTCAAGGCCACAAACAACGAAGCAGAGTATGAGGCTCTTATCACGGGCCTGAAAATTGCTAAAGGCACTGGAGTCGATCACTTGAGAGTGAAGTGTGACGCAGCTTTAATCGTAAACCAGGTTCAAGGGCGATACGAAGCGAGGAGCCCGATAATGAAGAAGTATCTACGGGAGGTACAAACCTTGAAGGAGAGCTTTAAAAGCTTCGACATCGAGGCAATCCCGAGGGAGGAAAACGTAGAGGCAGACGCCTTGAGCAAATTTGCCCTGGGGGCACCCTTGGAAGAAAATCGGAAGGTGCATTTCTTGGAGAAGGTGATCTTATCGACCACCGACCCGACACAGGTATGTGCCATTGAAGCAAGATCGGAGGAGGAGCCCACTTGGATGACCCCGATAGTCGCATACCTGACTACGGGGGCAGTCCCTGATGATAAAGTAGTAGCCGACAGGATACGTCGGATCGCGGCTAATTACGTGGTGCTGGACAATCAGCTATACAAGAAGGGCTGGTTCTCGACTCCGTACTTGAAGTGTGTGGCAGAGCCCGACACAAATCGAATCCTGAAGGAGGTGCATGAAGGGGTCGCGGCTTGTCATGAAGGGGCCCGATCCATTATGAGGAAAGTGCTGAACTTGGGCTATTATTGGCCCACAATGAGCAAGGAAGCGACGGCGTTGGTCCGATCCTGTGACGCGTGTCAGAGGTACGCCCCGAGTATCGTGGCTCCGGCTGCTAATCTGACGTCCATCAAGAGCGCTTGGCCCTTCGCACAGTGGGGCATCGACTTGGTGGGACCTCTTCCACAAGCACAAGGTCAATGTAAGTATTTACTTGTAGCTATCGATTATTTTTCGAAATGGATAGAGGCAAAGGCATTAGCTAGAACGACGGGGAACCAGATCGTCAAGTTCCTCCAGACTCACATTGTGTCCATATACGGGATTCCTAAGGTGGTCAGCGACAATGGTCCACCGTTTAACGGGTCTCGAGTGAAGGAGTATTTGGAAGAGTTGAACATCGAGCATCAGACAGCTTCCGTGCGCCATGCTCAGACTAATGGCCAGGTGGAATCAGCCAACAAAATCGTGATGGATGGCCTGAAGAAGAGGGTCTATGCCTTGAAGGGCAAGTGGCTGAACGAACTGGAAAACATGCTTTGGGCTGTTAGAACGACACCCAAACGATCAACGGGGGAGACTCTGTTTGGCCTCGTTTATGGCACGGAGGCTGTTGCCCCCGTGGAAGTAGCTGTGGCGTCTCATCGGATGAGATATTACGAGCCTCTGACGAATGATGAGATAAGACGTCTGGACTTGGACTTACTCGAAGAGAAGAGGCGGGAAGCCGATGAAGTCCAAGCTCGAATGCGTTTGGCGACGGCCAGGTATTACAATCGGCGAGTTAAGTCCCGACAGTTCTTCGTCGGGGAGCTAGTTTGGCGTCGCAACGAGTTTACCCTTTTGATCGAATCAACAAGATGTCACCAAAATGGGAAGGACCTTATAAGGTCGTGGGGATGCCAGTTCCAAATGCGTACAAATTGGAAGACCTCGATGGCAGAGTATTGAAGCATTCTTTTAGTGGCGAACACTTGAAGAAACACCATGCTTGATGAAAGTCGCCTTAAGTGGTGCCCGATGAAAGTCGCCTTAAGTGGTGCCCGATGAAAGTCGCCTTAAGTGGTGCCCGATGAAAGTCGCCTTAAGTGGTGCTCGATGAAAGTCGCCTTAAGTGGTGCCCGATGTAAAACCGCCTTAAGTGGTGTATGCTGTTTATCGTTTAAATTCGATGTAAGCCAATTTCGTGCCATCAATAAATAAAGAGGTTGCTTCCGATCAGAATTGTTCTTAGATTTACTCTCAGTATTATAAAGTCTCCTTGAGTGGTGCACGAGAAAAGTCGCCTTGAGTGGTGCACGAGAAAAGTCGCCTTAAGTGGTGCGTGATTCTTAGATTTATTCTAAGTACTAAAAAGTCGCCTTAGGTGGTGCACGATACCAAGTCGCCTTGAGTGGTGCATAAGAATTAAGTCGTCTTAAGTGACGCATGAAAAAGTCGTCTTGAGTGATGCATGATTCTTAGATTTATTCTAAGTATTGAAAAGTCGTCTTAAGCGACACGCCAGATTAAGTCGTCTTAAGTGATGCATGTTTTTGGATTTATTATAAGTATTGAAAAGCCGCCTTAAGTGGTGCATGATGGTAAGTCACCTTAGGTGGTGCAAGTTAGTAAATCGTCTTGAGTGATGTACGAGAATGTCTTAAGTATCGAGATATCGACCCAAGCAAGTATAGTAAAGCCACTTGGAGAAGTGCATCGAAAATCGGAACTAAGAAAGCCTGATAATTGATAAGGGCTCAAGGGCCCGACGATTACAAAAGCGAAGAAAATACAAGGACTTTAAAGATAAGCAGTTAGGCTTGGTCCTTGTCAGCGACATCTGCGGGAGCTGGGTCCACGAGATCGGTGGCAGAAGGCTCCACAGGGTCGGCTGCGGGAGGATCGACTATCGGGGCATCAACACTTGGAAGCTCTGCTGCATCTTCGACAATTGCGGGAGTACTCCCCCCATCACTCTCCTCCGAAAGAGCAAAGTATTTCTTCGCAAAGGGAGCTAGAGAAGGAGACTTATCGAAGTTGATGGCGTCGCCATACTCCAGGTGGAGCTCCTCAACCGCATTGAAGAAAGTGTTCTCCACCTCCGCGCCGAAGAACTTCACAGCATCAGCCTGAAAGTCTTCAGACCTCCGATAATCCTCCCGGCCCTTGACCTCGGCCGCGACCAGCTGCGCAGGAACCCCCGCGACTTGCTCCTCCAGAGCCTTCTTCTCGAGGACCAGCTTGTCTTCAGCAGTCTGCCGCTCCTGTCGCTCCCGCTTCAGGAGCCCCTCGAAGTCGCCAACCTGCTTTAGGAGGTCCTGAACCTTTCGGTCAAGGATGGTCTGCTCCTTGGCAAGTTTCCCCCGCGAAGATTTGGAGGCAGCAAGATCCTCCTTAAGCTTGGCAATGGTCGCCCGGTCCCGCTCTCGGGACTCATCATAGGCAAAGAGGTACCCAAAAAGACGGTTGAAGTCCCCGAGCTCCTACGATAGAAGAAAGAAAAGTGTTAATGAACAAACAACCAGCCTTACCAATAAAGAAAGAGAAGCAAAGTTTTACCTCTATCCGACGCAGGGACATCTCTCGAACATCCCGACGCATCGCCTCCCGATTCAGGGAAATCGGATACCGCATAGTGGGCAGGATCGAGCCTGCCAGTAGATGCAGAGCCATTTCTTCATGAGCATCCCCTTGTCGAAGCTGGACCCATTGCAATGTTTGGATTGGGGTCCAGGGAGCATCCACCTGCGCGGGGTCGAAGGCCCTGTAGAAACTCCCGTCGAGAGGGAGAGGGGGAGGGCCAGCACGAGTCGTGGAGGGGCGCGCCTCCGGTTCGACCCGGGCGGGGGAAGGAGTGAAGTCGTGGATGGGCGACGGCTGTCGCTCCTGCGGAGAAGATGAGGGGGGGCACCCCCTGAGAGGTTGGTTTCAAGGGGGAATGCCCCGTCCTCCGACGATGACGAAGGGAGCCACCCTCGTCAGTCTCCTCGGAGGAGTCCAAGGTCTCCACCCGACGAAATTGTTCGCCGGTCGGGGTTTTCTCCCCAGTTGAGGGAGGCGCCCCTGTTGAGGGTGGTGCGCCCGCGGAAGCTTCGGTGCCCGATGGAGTTCCTGAACGACCTGCACCTAGAGGACAAGAGGCTTCAGAAATGTAATTAGGGAGTTCATCAGGATTCTTACACCAAACAATACGTCGGGAGACATATTGGTCCTTCCCGTGGTAGTTGTAGTAGCCCGCCTTCAGGACACGAGGAATTTCCCCTCGAAGGACTCGTTTGACGTCAGCAATGCGGGCCTCCATGGTTGAAGGAATCAACTCCTTCGGGACCATCCTCCTGTACGATTTAATAGCGAGACGGAGCTTTTTACCTTCTTCAGCGTTCTGGACGTCGAAGAGCTGGTCCACCTCCACACGCTTCCGCTTCGGCTGCTCCGCAGAAGGAGATCCCGACGGAGCAGCAGCCTTCTTGGCGGACTTCCTCTTCCGCGAAGGGCGAACAGCGTCGGTCTCCCCCTGCTTAAGGAACAGATTGGTCAGCACGGATACCTTCTTGGCTGCAAACAGTAGAAGAAAAAGAGTCAGAGATGTACCCAAGGAACCATATTTGAGGGGCCGTCGAAAAGCTGCCCCCCAGAGATTATATCGAGGAGTCGGATCCCGGCGTTCACCAGGTCCCGCTCCACGAGAGAATTGGCGTCGAGGGGAGTGTAGGACTCCCCCCATCGGTAGAGCTGGATGAGTTGAAGAGTTTGGAAATCTTCGTCAGTATAGGTATGGAAGGCAGGAGGAGAGTCTGCTTCCACCTCCCATTGGGGCCATGGGATCGAAGAGTGTTGAATGAAGAAGTAGCTCCTTTTCCATCCGCTGTTGTCGGAGCCCGTGTCGACCAGGAGTCCCCGCCCCTTGACCACCTTCCAGGTGTCAGTGGTCCAGTTGCACAACCCAAGTTGCGTCTTGTTCCACTTCGGCATCCGGGGGTAGAAGGCGCAAACCCCCGCCTCGTTGCACTTCATCCAGTAGAAGGTCCTGAAGAGCTTGAGGCTGTACACCCACTTCTGACGGAAGCAGAGGACCTGGAAGGCGTTCCACAGACGTATGGCGTGGGGAGAGAAGGTGGTCGGATGCGTCTTATAATGCTGACACATCTCGACCAAACTGCCACAGAAAGGGAACCTAATCCCCGCTGATACTTGCCCCGTAGAGACAAATACCTCCCCTTTTCGGGGACGAGTAACCTCAAGGTTACCCGAGGGGCGAGGCCAGGGATATGGGAAACGAGGTTCCCAAGTAGAAGTGATGCATCCCTCCCTGAGAGCTGCATCATAAGCGGTGCTGGAGATTTCATTCAGAGCATAATCAAAGTTGAAAGGCTTTCTTCCCTCAGAGCTAGATCCACTGTCTGAAAAGCAGCAATGGCAAGGAAGGCACATTGGGATTTTCGGAAAGCTGCAAACAAGAAAAAGATGAGCAAGCAACGAAGAAGAAATCCTTACCAGACATGACGATTGGAGGTTGAAGGAATGAACTGGGCGTTGCCGGGAAGATGATCGGAAAAGCACTAAGGTCTTCGGAATCGTAAAAGCTTGAATTCGCCAAAGTTGTAGAGAGCTCCTAAAAATTCGAAGACGGTAAAAGTGATACAACACCCACGGTTAGGGTTTTATAGGCGAAGAGGACAGTGGAAGGGACACTTCGATCTGAGTCGTCGAAGTTGAAGCGTTCTAATCTGGACCGTTGAGATGGAACGTGCGGAATGGCAACGGGCGTAATGATGAAACGACCTGAAAAGCACTTTTCAGAAAGAACATGCGCGAAAAACCAGGCACGAGTGCCGAAGACGTCGCTTCACTATCTGCTGCATTTAATGACTGGGGAGCCGGGGAGTCCCCTCGGATTTGGCAGTTATCCACAAGGCATCAAGGAAACATGAACGAGAAGACTTGTACTAAGTGACTACGCCAAGGGAAAGATCCCCGACTCCGACGTCGGGAGGTCGGGAGTTAAAAGACACGACGAACTAAAAGTCCCTCATGTCTTGGGGGCAAATGATGGGTTCGACTACAGCCGTTAGGCCCTATTAACGGTGAGGAAACGGCGAATAGGCCCGGTGGGCCCTAAACGAAGGCCAAGATGGCCCAGGCAAAGGATCCCGACGAAGGGAGTCCGAGGATGAGAGGTCCCGACAGAGTCGGACCTGACAAGCGAGATGAACGCTCCCGACGAGCTGCCTCTGAGTAGGCCCCGATGATGAATCCCTGAGAACAATAGGCCCTGTCACGATGACGAGGGGCCCCGAGCGGTGACACAACGAGATAACTCTGGAGTCCCCGACGTTAGTCGGGACTCGTTATCAGAGGATAAGGCCGAGATACGCAGGGCGTGGCCGAGATACGCGGAACGTGGTTAAGATACACGGAGCGTGGCCGAGATACGCGGGGCGTGGCCGAGATAAGCGAGATCATGGCCTAGATAGGCGGGATCACACCCGAGATACGCGGGATACGGGCTAACCACCCCCAACGGTTCACCAGGTAACTGAGGCACCTCTTCTCCTATAAAAGGGCAGAGGTCACCTCAGATCAGTTGGGTTGAATTACATTACTTGAGATTGCTGCTTGCCAGTCCGTACAAGAGACTCATTTAAGCATCGGAGAGAGATTCTGGGTCACCGCCCGGTCTATCCCCTCTTGCAGGATTGCGTGGAGCGAAGGAGCTAGGATCGCCGTCAAAGATCGTACCGGAGTTCCCCCGTGATCCAACAAGTAGTAGCGCATGGGGGTGATACTGGTTCTTGAATCTCAACTCGTCGAGCTTCTTTTCTTTGCGGCTCTTCTACTTCCATTACCTGTTTTGGTTGGTCATTATTCATCTCCCAGCTCCATGCTTGTTCTTCGTTGAACTCTACATCTCTTGAGATCACAACCCTCTTTGTGACGTGATTGTATAACTTGTAGCCGCTTGTATTGTCGTCATATCCGAGCATAACGCACTTCTGGTTGTGCTGCAATTTTGCATATGCCACGCACCCGAAAACTCGAAGATGATCGATGCACGGCTTTCTCTTGCTCCGTGCTTCCTCTGGTGTCATGACTCCAATCCGCTTGGTCAGAAATCTGTTGAGCAAATAAACTGCAGTAGCAATAGTGTATCCCCAAAATTCTTTCGGGACATTTCTCTCCTTCAACATGCACCAAACTAAATTCAAGATCGTCCGGTTCTTCCTCTCGGAGACTCCATTTTGTTGTGGGGTTTGCGGCATGGTTAGCTGATGCACGATCCCATTCTCTTTGCATAACTTGTCAAACTCACGCGATGTATACTCGCCTCCTCTGTCGGTTCGCAAACACTTCAAATGACGACCGCTTTGCTTCTCGACCATATTTTTGAACTCCTTGAAGTTGGTCAAGACTTCGCTCTTATGCTTCATCATATAAATCCAAGTCTTGCCACTATAATCATCGGTAAAGGTCAAGAAATACCTATTTCCGCCAATACACATGGGCTTGATCGGTCCGCACACGTCGGAGTGGACTAAGTCGAGAGGACCAGCTGCTCTCTTCGATGGATACTTCTTGAATGGTTTCCTTTGTTGCTTTCAGATGACACATGTTTCGCACACGTCGTTGGGATGCTTGATCTTGGGCAAACCTCGTACCATGTTTTTCTTCTCCATCAACTCCAGCGCCTTGAAATTAAGATGACCATACCGGAGATGCCAAAGAGCTGAGTTGTTTACAGTTGCCGCCTTCAAGCAATTATTCTCATTGATCCTTAACTCCAATGGGAACATTCGATTCTTCGTCATGGCTACATTCGTGATAACATTGTTGTTATTATCACGGATGGTGAGTGTATTCTCCTTGATCCGGACGTCGTATCCCTTCTCGAGCAATTGTCCGACACTTAAAATATTGTTCTTCATATCGGGAACAAAATAGACATTGGCGATGCATAGTTGTCGTCCGTTATTGAGTTCAAAGAGAACTTTACCTTTCTCTTTAATTTGGTGTTGGGAAAGATCGCCAAAGGTGATGTGCCCACCGTGTCCTTCATCGAGCTCCGCAAAAAACTCATTTCTTCCGCACAAATGGTTGGAAGCTCCCGTGTCGATGAACCATGTGTTGGACGTCTCCTCTGCTTGATTGTATGCCATCAAAAGAACTCCATCGCCGTCAATCTTCTCCGCGAAGTTTGCATTTTCTTCCTCAAATTCGGTGTTATACCAACATTCTGCTGCATAGTGGCCATATTTTTTGCAAACATGGCATTGGATTTCCGATCTGCTCCATCCACTACGACCTCGTCCGCGACCTCGACTACGACCGCGACCTGCTCCTCGTCCTCCTGATTCTCCATCGGCAGGTTCGTTGGTGGTTGTTGTTCGACCACCTCTTACTCTTCGTGTTGTGAATCTTCCTATTGGAAGCCGTCGCGTGAACCTTGATTCTTCAACTTCAGCTTTGTTTGTAAAGCGTGCTCCAAGGATTTACATTCTCCTCTCTTCGACAGTCGTTGTTCATGGGCTTGTAGAGAACCCATTAGTTGCTCAACGGACATCTCTTCTAGGTCCTTAGATTCTTCAATCGCCACGGCCACAAGGTCAAACTTAGGATCGAGGGATCTCAAGATCTTCTCTATGAAACGAACATCTTCCAAGTTTTCTCCATTTCTTCGCATTTGATGCGAGATTGAAATGACCCGCGTGAAGTAGTCGGAGATAGATTCTGAGCTTTCTTGATGGAGGGATTCAAATTGAGCACGAAAAGCTTGTAGGCGAATTTTCTTTACCTTTTCGACGCCGCCGAACGCTTTTTGAAGTATGCCCCAAGCTTCATATGATGTACTGGCCAGAGCAACTAATTCGAACGTGACTTCATCAAGACATTGATATATTGTGAACAACGCCTTCTTCTCCTTCTTCCGTTGCTCCTTCAATTCTTCATTCTCTTCTTTTGTCATCTCCGTCTTCATTTCGGGCTCCTCAAACTCGGTCTCTACGAGCTCCCACACGTCAAGAGATCCCAATAGGGCCTTCATTTGGATACACCACCTATCATAGTTATCCTTCGTCAATCTCGGCACTTGCATGCTTGTCGTTGCCATTGCGATCTTTGAACCTTGCTCTGATACCACTTGTTGGTGTTGAATATGTGTTTGTGATAGTGGGAGAGGTGGATAGGATATGGGAGACTTGTTGTTTGTCTACTCAACTTGTTGATTTCCATTCATACTCAACATCTATTTATAGGGTACAAGGGAGACTTCTACATACTTCATTTAATGACACTCCCAACTACTTAATCTCAATGACACCTACCCAACTAACTTATTATTACTAACACTTATCAACTAACTCACACTTTCTAGACTTGTCTACATTAAACATCTAGAAATAAGTTTATTATTATTATTATTTCTAACAGTTTCAACACATACCAAACACTGTAATCTAACATTACAACACAATCAAACACTGCAATTTAACATTACATAACGTAGCTCACATTATTTGTGACAATTTAACATATAAAACTCAAAAACTGATTGGAGTAATAATAATTACAATAATTTCCGAGTTAAAACTTAAAAGCATTAGAATAGATAACTATAAACACGCTCTAATCTCGTATAGTTACCAGATAATGCACTACTGTCCAAGACTTCTGTCATGCATACTGCTTCACACTCCCTCCCTCCCTTTCTTCATGTATGTATTGATGGGTTCCGATGTAATCGTTAGCCCCGTTAACAGCCAGTGGACGGCGAATAGGTCCAGTGGGCATCGTGAAAGGCCTGGGGGGCCCAGAGGCCCAGTATTAGGGGTCCCGACGATAGCGGCCCCAACACATGAGCTAGATACTCCCGACAAGAAGCCTCTGAGTAGGCCCCGATATGCCTTAGTAAAGGCCCCGATAATAAAGCCCCGCGGAGGCTGGACCTGTCCCGTAGAGACTGAAGGTCCTGGGTGGTGATCTAGAATGAGACAACTCTGGAGTCCCCGACAGGAGTCGGGACTTGTGATCAGAAGATAAAAACCGAGAAACCCGCCTACTAGATAAAGTAGTGGGAGACGATTAAAGATATAGATAAGTCCCCCGAGATACGCAGGGCGTGCCCGAGATACGCGGAGTATGGGTAAGATACGCGGAGCGTGGGGCGAAATCTACGGAATCCCTAACGAGATATACGGAATCGTGGCGAGATACACGGAATCATGAGCAAAACGGCCAATCACGGCCACAGGTAACTGAGTAACTTCCCCTCCTATATAAAGGAAGAAGTTACCTCAGAAAACCCTAATCATCTAATACGCACTTAGATTACTGCTGCCACCCCATTGATCATATACTCATTTAAGCATCGGAGAGGGATTCTGGGTCACCACCCAGGTCATCCCCTTTTGCAGGATT
Organism: Clarkia xantiana subsp. parviflora; assembly: GCA_036873135.1. Taxonomy (NCBI): domain Eukaryota; kingdom Viridiplantae; phylum Streptophyta; class Magnoliopsida; order Myrtales; family Onagraceae; genus Clarkia; species Clarkia xantiana. Next base: position 21,212,009 of record JAPTYO010000001.1, read on the forward strand.
ACGCGGAGCCCAGGAGTCCAGAGCATTCCGTCAAGGACGTAACGGAGCTTCGACCGTGATCCAACATTGGCGCCGTCTGTGGGAGCTTACAAAAAGTCAAGATAGTTTCTACCAGATCAATGGCCGGTGGTGGCAAGAAGAAGCAGGTTCAGGCTGGCAGTTCTCGTCCCGCAGGAACTGTGAATTCCCCGTTGCCGGAACGTGTTGCTGAACAAGGTGAGAACCCTGCTCTTTCACAGACAGGGGGGCATGGTGATGGTTATGAGGTCTCAGTCCGAGACACGGAGATGAACAGGCAAGATATCCCGCGAAGGGAAGAGGACGAGGCTCCCCCGAACCCGGTGGGACGCAGAGGAGGAGAAGTCCCGCGAAGGGAAGAAGGATCGTCTTCAAACTCGGAGTTAGCCAAGGCAGTGGCAGATGCTATGCCTATGTTTTTGGCAGCCATGGAAGCTCTGTTGGACAAGAGATAGGCCGCCAGGAGGACGGAGGAGTTGCCTCTGCGAGAAGAGCTGTCCCCACCCCCTCCGAGGGTGGTTCCAGAAGAACAGGAGGTTCAGGAGGTTCAACCCAGGAATAGGGGTAAGGAGCCTGCGCACTTGGAGAAATTCGTGGTCGACGGCCCAGGACCAGTGCAAAATAGGACCATTCCCCTGAATGGGCCCATCACCCTCGATCAGGTGGTGAAAATCGTCAGTATCTGCATGGGCGATCAGAAGCAGATGACATCGGAGCTAAGGGATCGGTCCAGCCATCCTTTCATTCCGCGGCTGATAGATACCGTTGCCCCGCCCGGGCTAGGTATTCCGACCATCAAGGAGTACGATGGTGAGGGGGACCCAGTTCGCCATGTTCAGAGACATGTGCAGGCCTGCATGGGTAGGACTTCAAACGACGATCTCATATGCTCGCTGTTCCCGATCACCCTGGGAGAAAGGGCCATGACCTGGTTTTTCAGCCTCCCGCCAGGATGCATTACGTGCTGGGCGGACATACACGATCGGTTTATCAAGCAATATCAGGGCCGTAGGCGCCTCCTGAAGAGTGTGAGGTCCTTGACCCAGGTGGTGCAGAGACCCGACGAATCGTTGGCATACTACTACCAACGGTTCACTGCGAGTGCCGCGGAGATCGATGAAGAAATATCGGAGGGTGAAACCATCCGTACTTTCCTGCGGAACTTGAGCGCTCCGTACGGTTCCGACCTTATGCACAGCGTAGCCGCGAAGGCTGTGTGGAGTATGGAGGCCCTGCAAGCGAGGGTAAAACAGCAGATTGACGTCCAGGAGTCGAAGATTGCGGCCGGAGAGCTTGATCCTCCGAAGTCGGGAAGAGGAAAGCCATCGTCTAAGTTGTCAGATGATCGCAAGAGGAGCGACAAATCGGTGGGAAGTAGAAGCCGTAGTCGCCCCGAGAAAAGAGAGGACAAGCGTCCCCCGAGGAAGGACAATCGAGAGGGTCGGGCCGTTCCCATCAATGACTCGATGACTTCTATATTAGCTGTGATGGACCGGCAGGGTCTCGGCCCGATACCCTCCGAGAAAAGAAGGCGAATTCCTAGGAGGCCGCCCTGACCGTTACTGTCGCTACCATCGAGCCAATGGTCACGACACTGAAAACTGTCGGGAGCTGAAGAAGGAGATAGAGAAGCTGATCCAGAAGGGGAAGCTTAAGGAGTTCGTCGGAAGGGGAAGGTGCCGATCCCGTTCCAAAAGTCGGTCACGATCCCGTTCCAAGTCCCGTGACCGATCCCCGAAGAAGAAGAAGATGGAGTCGGAACCTTCAGGTTCAGGTGCCCGTAAGGAGAGGCGAGGAACTATCAACGTCATCCACGGAGGAATGGCGGCGGGAGGTGATACCTCTGCTTCCCGGGAGAACTACGCTTCCCGCATATCTACTGCTGTGGTGCTAGGCAAAAGGTCCCGGTCGTGGACCCTGAAGGAGGAAATGGTGATTTCTTTCTCGGCGGAAGATCTAGTAGGCGTGGAGAGCCCTCACGACGACGCCTTGGTCGTGACCTTGGACGTGGACGGATTCGAGATGAAGCGGATCCTGATATACGGAGGGAGTTCCTCCGACATTCTTTTCTTGGACGCTCTGGAAGCCATGGGAAAGACGAAAAAGGACCTGACACAGGTGGACTTCCCGATGGTGGGATTCTCTGGTTCCACTTCTTACCCGTTGGGAATGATTACCTTACCGGTGGAGTTTGGTAGTGGCTGGAAGATGGAGAAGCGAAATGTAGATTTCGTAGTAGTGGAGTCTGCGGGGGCATACAACGCTATTATCGGGAGGACCACTATCAACCCTCTCATGGCAGTCGCCTCGACGGTCCACCAGAAGATGAAGTTCCCGACTGATAACGGAGTCGGAGAGGTCAAGGTGACCAAGTGGCATCACGAAGATGCTATGTTAACGCTACCCGAAGGAGAAGGAGGGAAACAATGACTGTCCTTCAGACTGATGCCGATCCTCGAGAGGAGTATGGGCGTCCCGCCCCCATGGAGGATCTGAAGGAGGTTGAGATTGATGGGCCTCAAAGGAAGGTGAAGATCAGATCTGCTTTGTCGGAGGAAAGAGCCTGAGAATTGATCGAGCTCCTGAAGGAGTTTAAGGAGCTGTTTGCCTGGTCCCCGAGTGATATGCCAGGAATCAGTCCCGACGTGATAGTGCACGAGCTGAAGATAGATCCCGCGATCAAGCCTATCGCGCAGAGAAGGCGTCCGATGGGCGCGGACAAGAGGATCGCGATCCAGCAGGAGGTGGGCAGACTGCTTGACGTTGGATTTATCAAGGAGCTCAGATTCCAGACTTGGGTTGCTAACCCAGTCCTGGTGCGAAAGAGTAACGGGAAGTGGCGGATGTGTGTCGACTTCCGCGACTTGAACAAGGCCTGCCCGAAGGACTGCTACCCGCTTCCGAGGATTGACCAGTTGGTGGATGCCACAGCAGGACATGAACTGTTGAGCTTCATGGATGCCTATTCCGGATACAACCAGATCAAAATGGCGAAGGAAGATGCCCCCCATACGGCTTTCTATGCCGACAGTGACGTCTACCACTACGACGTGATGCCATTCGGATTGATTAATGCCGGAGCAACTTACCAGCGGATGGTGAACAAGTTGTTCGGAGACATGCTGGGGAAAACCATGGAGGCGTATGTAGATGACATGCTGGTGAAGTCCCGACAAGCAGGAGACCATGTCCAGAACTTGGCGGCGGCGTTTGAGCGGATGAAGTTCCATCAGGTTCGGTTGAACCCGGAAAAGTGCGCTTTCGGAGTAAACTCGGGCAAGTTCCTAGGGTTCATGGTGAGCCAAAGAGGAATCGAGGTGAATCCTGAGAAGCTGCGAGCAATCGAGGAGATGCAGTCTCCGAAGACTCATCGGGAGGTTCAGGTGCTGAATGGCCGGTTGGCCGCGATGAATCGATTCCTATCCAAGGCGAGTGACCGAGCCATGCCATTTTTTGATGTGCTGAGGGCCCACAAGAAGTTCGAATGGTCCGACAAGTGCGAGGAGGCATTCCAGGCACTCAAGCAGCACCTCTGTACCCTTCCGCCGTTGGCGAAACCGGTTCCAGGCGAGCCGCTTTATCTCTATTTGGCTGTTTCTGATGTGGCTGTTAGTTCTGTTTTGATTAAGACTGTCAAGGGCAATCAAGTGCCTGTCTATTATGTAAGCAAGGCGTTTGCCAAGTCTGAAATAAATTATCCCGCTATTGAGTCGTGGTATTGACTAATCAGCCCCTGAAGCACTTTTTGAACCGACCGGAGGCGTCGGGAAGACTGGTGAAATGGGCCATCGAGCTGACGGAGTTCCGTATTCATTTCGCTCCAAGAACCACTATTAAGGGCCAGGCATTGGTAGATTTTATAGCTGAGTCTACGGCACCCGATCTGGAAGTAACGGGTCCCGCAGAGGGGGCAACCATGGAGGTCCCGATAGCAGAACAAGCCCCGATAACAGAGCAGTCAGAACAGCCAAATGAGGAGAACACCTGGGAGATGTACACTGATGGTTCATCGAGTGTAGAAGGCTCGGGGGCAGGATTCGTATTGATACCGCCCGGTGGAGGCGAGCCCCTACGATATGCCTTGGCGTTGACGTTCAAAGCCACCAACAATGAAGCGGAGTACGAGGCTCTTATCACGGGCCTCAAGATAGCCAAGGGTACGGGAGTTGATCATCTAAAGGTGAAGTGTGATGCCGGCTTAGTCGTAAATCAAGTCCAGGGGAACTATGAAGCCAGGAGCCCGACAATGAAGAAGTATTTGCACGAGGTGCAAACTTTGAAGGGAAGTTTCAAAAGCTTCGATATCGAGGCGATCCCGAGGGAAGAAAACGCGGAAGCGGATGCCTTAAGCAAGTTCGCTCTGGGAGTGGCCCCCGAGGAGAATCGGAAGGTGCATTTCCTAGAGAAAGTGATTATCTCAAACATTGATCCGGCGGAGATCTGCACTATTGGGACAGGATCGGAGGAAGAAGAGAAGCCCACTTGGATGACCCCGATGGTCACATACTTGACTACGGGGGCACTCCCCGATGACAAGGTGGCAGCTGTCAGGTTGCGTCGGATTGCGGACAACTACGCGATGGTGGACAACCAGTTATACAAAAAAGGGTACGTAAAACCTTTCCTAAAATGCGTAGCGGAACCTGACACGAATCAGATCCTGAGGGAGCTACACGAGGGAGTCGCGGCCTGTCATGAAGGGGCTCGATCTCTTGTGAGGAAGGCGCTGAACTTGGGCTACTATTGGCCTTCGATGAACAAGGAGGCGACAGCAATGGTCCGATCCTGTGATGCATGCCAGAGGTACGCTCCAAATATCGTGGCTCCCGCCGCGGACTTAATGCCCATCAGGAGTGCATGGCCCTTCGCGCAATGGGGGATTGATTTGGTGGGACCTCTTCCCCAAGCGAAAGGTCAGTGCAAGTATTTGCTCGTGGCCATCGACTACTTCTCAAAGTGGATAGAGGCTAAGGCATTGGCCAGGACGACGGGGCGGCAGATCCTCAAGTTCCTTCAAACTCAGATCATATCCCGGTATGGGGTCCCTCGAGTATTGATTAGCGACAACGGCCCTCCGTTTAATGGGGCTCAGTTGAAGGAGTACCTGGAGGAGTTAAACATCGAACATCGGACCGCTTCAGTCCACCATGCTCAGACCAATGGCCAAGTAGAATCAGCCAACAAGATCGTGATGGATGGCTTGAAGAAGAGAGTCTACGCCTTGCAGGGCCATTGGCTGGATGAGCTGGAAAATGTGCTGTGGGCTGTTAGAACAACACCCAAGCAATCAACAGGAGAAACTCCGTTTGGCCTGGTCTATGGCACGGAGGCAGTCGCTCCCGTGGAGATAGCGGTGGCGTCCCATCGCGCGAAATATTACGAGCCTCTGACGAACGAGGAAATGAGACGTCTAGACTTAGACTTGCTCGAAGAGAAAAGATGGAAGGCTGATGAAGTCCAGGCCCGGATGCGTCTGGCAACAGCCCGATATTACAATCGACGTGTCAAGTCCCGACAGTTCTTCGTTGGAGAACTTGTCTGGCGGAGGAACGAGTTCATTCATCAAGATCGGATCAACAAGCTTTCGCCGAAATGGGAGGGACCTTACAAGATCGTAGGGATGCCAGCCCCAAATGCATACAAGCTAGAGGACCTTGATGGCAAGACGTTGAAGCATTCCTTCAGTGGCGAACACTTGAAGAAGTATCATGTTTGATATTAAGTCGCCACGAATGGCGCAAGTTATCTATCAATCCGATGTAAGCAAAGCTTTGAGTTATCAATAAAAGAAGTTGCTTCCGATCAAATTATTTTAGATTTATTCTAATTGTTAGTAAGACGTCCTGAAGGGCACGACAAAAAGCCTTCCGAGGTACGACAAAAAGCCTTCCGAGGTACGACAAAAAGCCTTCCGAGGTACGATAAAAGCCTTACGAGGTATGCGTAAGTCGTCTATATGATGCGGCCAAAAGCCTTAACAGGTACGGACAAAAGCCCTATGGGGTATGTGTAAGTCTTCTATATGATGCGGTCAAAAGCCTTAACAGGTACGGATAAAAGCCCTACGGGGTATGTGTAAGTTGTCTTTATGATGCAATCAAAAGCCTAGGTACGAAAAGGCCCTAATAGGTCCGCGTAAGTCGTCTATATGATGCGGCAAAAAGCCTTAAAGGGTACGATTAAGCCGTCTGGTAAAGGCGCGATAAAAGCCCTTGAAGGGTACGATTGAAGCCGTCTGGTAAAGGCGCGATAAAAGCCCTTGAAGGGTACGATTAAAGCCGTCTATTAAAGGCGCGATAAAAGCCCTTGAAGGGTACGATTAAAGTCGTCTGATTCGGCGCGGTAAAAGCCCTCATGGGTGGGAAAAATGGCCTTGAAAGCCAGGGACTAGAAACCTTAAGTGGTGAAGTCCCGATAGGACGAGAAACCTTAAGTGGTGAAGTCCCGATAGGACGAGAAACCTTAAGTGGTGAACTCCCCATTGGACGAGAAACCTTAAGTGGTGAAGTCCCGATTGGACGAAAAACCTTAAGTGGTGAAGTCCTGATTGGACGAGAAGCCTTAAGTGGTAAGTCCTGATTGGACGAGAAACCTTAAATGGTAAAGTCCCGATTGGATAAGAAACCTTAAGTGGTAAAATCTCGAGCAAAGCGTCGGAAGGACGTATGAAGTCATCTTAAATGGTGCATCGGAACGTTCTGAGTAACGAATTTAAAGCCGCTTTAGATAAGTGCAAACGAGTATCGAGGCCAGAACAGATGAAAAGAAACTGCTTATATAAAGGCTCGAAGGCCTGAAGGTTCCGAAATAAAGGATAAAGAAGACAAGGAGAAACTACAAGGACTAAAAATATAAAGTGCTAAGCTTGGTCCTTGTTGGAGGTCGGATCTTCAGCAGCATCGGAGGGAGCAGGATTTGGAGGGACCTGTGCAGAAGGCTCCGCAGTCTGCGGAGTCGGGTCCGCAGCATCGGCCTCATCGCTCTCCGCGGGGAGGTTGAAGTATTTTTCGGCGAAGGGAGCAAGGGTCTCGGACTTCTTAAAGTCGATGGAGCCCTCGTGTGCCGTGTAAAGTTCCTCGATGGCGTTGAATAGAACATTCTCCATCTCGGCCTTGCAGAACTCTACGGCATCCACCTTGAAACCTTCGGAGTCCCGATACTCCTCGCGACCCCGCAGACGACCCTCCTCATGGCCCTGAGCCTTTGCCTCAGCCAGCTTGGCAGAGAACTCAGCCCTCTCGACCTCAAACCTCGCCTTGGTCTCCGCGAGAAGATCCGCGAAAACGCCCTTTTCGCGGAGGAGCTGCTCTTTCTCCGCCTCGTGCCGCCGATGGTCCTCCTGCATCATCCTCTGCTACCGACGCAAGACGACCTCATGATCTTGAACCTGCTTAAGCAGGCCTTTGGCCATCTCGTCAAGGAGAGCCTTCTCCTTGGCCATCTTGTCTTTGGCCGCCACAGCCTCGTCGAGGTCTGCCTGGAGCTTGGCTAGCACGTCTGGGTTCGACTTAGCTTCAGCCTCCTCCAAAGCACTCTTCAGAGCCAGGGCAATGCAAAAGCAGCGCTGCTGGTCCGCAGTTTCCTAAGGCGAAAGGAAAAAGAGATTAAGAACCCGATAGTCGAAGGCAAAGACAATGAAGAAAACAAAGCAAAGGTAAAGTATTACCTCCATCCGACGGACGGCCATAGCGCGGAACTCCTCTTCGATGTCCTCCCGCGCCAAGCAAAGCGGCTGTCTCAAAGCGGGAGGAATTGACCCTGCCAGCAGATGCAGGGCCAAGTCAGGCTGAAGATTCCCCCGTCGAACCGAAAACCCTTGGAGGGATTCGATCGGACGCCAGGGAACTGTCGCCTGGTCGGGGGTGTAAATCTTGTAAAGATTTTCATCCATCTGAATAGGAGGGATAACCTCGGCATCATCAGCGGGAGGAGCTACCTCAGTCGGAGGAGGCTCAGGAGTAGGAGTGCGGAGCTCGGGAGGAGGGCTCCGGGACACGTCTCTCACGACGGGCCTCAGGCTGCTTTGTCTTGACCTGCCGCGGGGAAGCAGGGCACCCTCATTGGGTTCCTCGGAGGAAGGAGAGGCTTCCAAATCGGTCACCCGACGGAACTGGGTTTCCGTCGGGACATCCTCCAACATCAGCTCTTGCGGAGCCGCAGCCTCCGCGGGAGTGGTAGCCTTCGTCGGAGCAGGAGCCTCCGATGGACATGCGGTGGCAGGACGAATATAATCAGGAAGAATTCCACGAGGACACCAGAGAATTTGGCGTTCGAGATGCTGGTCCTTCCCAAAGAAGTTGTAATATCCCGCCTTGAGAACGCGGGGGACTTCTCCTCGAAGGATGTTCTTGATTTCCCGAACGCGCGATTCCCGATCAGCGGGGATAAACTCCTTGGGAACCAGCTTCCTGTATTTCTTAATAGCATGACGAACGCGCTTACCTTCCTCGGCGGTGGTGGCCCCGAAGGCCTGATCTATCTCCTCCCTCCTGGCTTTCTTAGCCACGACCTGTTCTTCGGTCGGAGGGGCAGCAGATGGGGTGGCGGAAGAGGAGGCGCCCTTCTTCAGCGACTTTCGCTTCCTCTTGGATCCACCAGGGACGGCGTCAGTCTCGCCCTGCTTCAACATGAGACTAGTCAGCAGAGATGCCTTCTTGGCTGCAAAAATAAAAGACAAGATGATTAGAAGCGTTACCCAGATGACTAAACCTTTGGAAACGGAGTCGAGGAGTCGGACTCCAATGTGAATCAAGTCCTTCTCCAGGAGCTTGTTGGCGTCGAGGGGTATGAAGTTGTCTCCCCAACGGTAGAGCTGAACCATTTGGAGAGTGTTGAGGTCATCCTCAGTGTAGTCCAGAAGCTTGGGGGCAGGGTCCGCCACGACCTCCCATTGAGGCCATGGGACAGAGCTGTGTTGGACGAAGAAGTAATACTTCTTCCATCCGCTGTTGTCAGACCCCGAGTCGGGAATCAGCACCCGATCCTTGTGGAACTTCCAGGTCTCGCTGTCCCAGCCGAAACGTGAAAGTTGCTCCTTTGTCCACTTGGGGAGTCGGGGGGAGAAGGAGCAGACACCAGCCTTGTTGCACTTCATTCCATAGAAGGTGCGGAAGAGCAGCAGACTGTACGTCCACTGCTGGCGGAGGCATAGGAGCTGGAAGGCATTCCACACGCGGATGGCGTGTGGAGAGAAAGTACAAGGGTGTGTCTTGTAAAAATTACACATCTCCACCAAGTTCCCGCAGAAGGGGAACCGAATCCCCGCACTTATTTGTCCGGCAGAGACGAACACTTCCCCCTCTCGAGGACGAGTGACGATGTGCTTCCTTCGGACGGCAGGCTGAGACTCGTAGGGGAAACGAGGCTCCCAATCTGGTAATGCAGCCCTCTCGAAGAGCAACCTCGTACGAAGCCTCAGAAATCTCATTAACGGCCAATTCAAAGGTGAAAGGGGCCCTAGCCTCAGAACTAGCATCGTCTAAAAACGGTCACGAACAAGAAGATTTGAGAAAAGAGGAACAAACATCAGTAAATCAGGAAAATAAAGAAGAAAGTCCTTACCAGACATGATTGATGATCGGTGAGGAAAGGTGAAGGAAGATCGGAAGGGCTGAAGGCCTTGGATCACTTGAACAGCAGGAAGAACTTGGAGGAGAAGCTTCGAATGCAAGAATGGCAGAAATCAAGAGAGTTCAGAAGAAGTGAATAATGCCAGGGTTTTAGCTTTTATAAGCAAAAGGACAACTGGAGGGACTTAATCTTGATCTTTGAAGATGAAACGATGCGATCGTGGTCGTTGATATCGAGAAGACGGTACGGAAGAGATGTGGTGACGTCATAAACGCTTTTTCAGAAAGCAACAGACACGCCGATTCGAGCGTCATTTCATAATCCCTAGCATTTAATGCTGCGATAACCAAGGAGTCTCCTCGGGTTTGACAACTGTCCACGGAGTCCAGTGGGCCCAAGGTAATCATGAGTGAGAGACTCTGTCATACGACAACCACGCGCAAGGCAAAAGCCTCTGACTGAGGTATCAAGAAATGTAAAGGTAAAAGCCTCCGACGGCGGTATCGAGAGGTGTAGAGACGAAAGCTTTCGATAACGAGATCAGAAGGCCTAAAACTGGAAGACATGACGAACTAAAAGTCCCCCATGTCTTGGGGGAAAATGATGGGTTCCGATGTAATCGTTAGCCCCGTTAACAGCCAGTGGACGGCGAATAGGTCCAGTGGGCCTCGTGAAAGGCCTGGGGGGCCCAGAGGCCCAGTATTAGGGGTCCCGCCGATAGCGGCCCCAACACATGAGCTAGATGCTCCCGACAAGAAGCCTCTGAGTAGGCCCCGATATGGCTTAGTAAAGGCCCCGATAATAAAGCCCCGCGGAGGCTGGACCTGTCCCGTAGATACTGAAGGTCCTGGGTGGCTATCTAGAATGAGACAACTCTGGAGTCCCCGACAGGAGTCGGGACTTGTGATCAGAAGATAAAAACCGAGAAACCCGCCTACTAGATAGAGTAGTGGGAGACGGTTAAAGATATAGATAAGTCCCCCGAGATACGCAGGGCGTGCCCGAGATACGCGGAGTATGGGTAAGATACGCGGAGCGTGGGGCGAAATCTACGGAATCCCTAACGAGATATACGGAATCGTGGCGAGATACACGGAATCATTGGCAAAACGGCCAATCACGGCCACAGGTAACTGAGTAACTTCCCCTCCTATATAAAGGAAGAAGTTACCTCAGAAAACCCTAATCATCTAATACGCACTTAGATTACTGCTGCCACCCCATTGATCATATACTCATTTAAGCATCGGAGAGGGATTCTGGGTCACCACCCAGGTCATCCCCTTTTGCAGGATTACGCGGAGCCCAGGAGTCCAGAGCATTCCGTCAAGGACGTAACGGAGCTTCGACCGTGATCCAACATGTATGTATATTGTCCCAGATTCTCAAAAACTAATTAACACCATATCTTTAACATGACCGCTCTCACTAATTAACTATATATACAAGTCTACATGTATTTAAACTCCCAAACAAGTAAATGTTCTTTGTGATAATATTACTAGCTTGTATATATTATTAACTAATAAATGATATATGTTAATTTTCAATATATGATAGATGGGGCTAGAATTTGAATAGGATAGATAATAAATATAACATGTGGGTATGAAGATGATACCAAAATTGTTAACATGGAAGCTGAAAATAAAGAATGGATAGGATGAAGTGAGAAAAAAGATTGGGAATTGTATTGTAGATGTAGAATTAAATAAGGGTTAACAGGTCTTTTGGTCCATGATGTTTGACAACTTTTGGGTTTTGGTCAATGATGTTTTTTTTTACCTAGTTTTAGTACCATATGTTTGCGAATTTATTCTAGTTTCGGTCTAACCGTTACATTCCGTCCATTTTTTGACATGTTCAAGTCACGTGATCCACTCTAAACTTTAAATTTAGTCCCTCTAATACTTTCTTAACCTTTTTTTTGTTCAATTTAGTCCCGAAGTTTTAAAATTGACCCCAATTGGACAATAGGTCCAATTGAATTTTTGAAACTTCGGGACTAAATTGAACAAAAAAAATGTTGGGAAAGTATTAGAGGGACTAAATTGAACAAAATTGAAAGTTTAGGGTGGATCACGTGACTTGTACATGTCAAAAAATGGACGGAATGTAACGGTCAGACCAAAACTAGAAAAAATCTGCAAACATATGGTACCAAAACTAGGAAAAAAAAACATTATGGACCAAAACCCAAAAATAGTCAAACATCATGGATCAAAAGACCTGTTAACCCATTAAATAAAGATGGATGAATGTCAAAGTGCGGTAGGTGGATGAACAGAGAAGAAGAAAGAGGTAGGGTTGGTTGGGAGATTATAAATAAAAATTATTAGTACTTAGGAAAGGAAAGGAAATGAAAGGAAACGTATCGAGAGAAAGAGGATTGGGGTTGGGAAGCAAGTGAGGATTCTGATGGACCACAAGATGAATCCCATGGAGGCATGGACCATCTCATGCCTTTCATTTCATTACGGAAAACGACCATTCATTTCCTTTACATGACCTTCTTCTTCTTCTACTACTAGCTACCTTAGCTATTAAATCCAATACCCTTCAATGTTGTTGACCCCCGTTGTTTTTGTTTAGAATGTGAGTGGGAAGGGGCATACGGCCGTGCCATCCTCCACCCTGACTACTACTGCTAACTGCAATTCCTCCTTGATTGGAAAAACATATTATTATGAATTAATAATCTAAAACGCTATATATTCATCATCACTTTATAACTAATTAATTATATTCACTCAATCCTTTTCTTCCTTCACTTGATTGGATTGGAGGAGTTGACTATACCTAGCTCACTCGTCTCTACGTACTAAGCAGTCCCCACTCCCTAGTTGCTGGTTGGTAGGGCTTTGTAATCTGTGAAACGACATGATACCACGATACAACTACGTACTAAAAAAACCGTGTTTGTATAAGAATATAACATAATGATAACACGATATAACGAACATGATTAATACGATAAAATTTGCGTATCGTCTCCGTGTTTATGTATCACAAAAACGACACACACGATAAAGTTGTGCTACTAAGTTTAACTCTTGAGTATTTTTTTTTTGGAAAAATCTTATTTAATAGCTTTTAAAACTCTAATAAGTGGTTTAACTTTTAAAGTTCAAATCTCTCACTCGAAGTAAGTGGGACATGATTGTCAGTGTGATCCTGCTTCGGTTCAACCAAGACTACATCTGTTTAAAACTGACAATGCATAGGAAATTCGTCCTCAAGTGATGTAACGTCTCATGTTCGACCACGGAACCACTTTTATAAGCTGTAAACAAGTATTTTCTAAGAGCAGTTAACGTACTCTTGGTCCAAATACGTGTTTAATGCGCAAATTAATGTCGCATGATGATATGATTTAACTCATTATCATTCGTTAGCTTTTTATGGCGACGTGTCTTACCGATTTAATTGGAACACAGTTGTACATATATGTGAATCACCTTTCTGTTGGATTACGTGGACGTAATACTACGGAATGCTAAACGTGTACATGCAAGTAATCTAACTACGCAGCAGAATAATGTACACATACCTTTTAGCTTTCCTGCCCAAGAACGTCGTGGAGGGAGTTCTGATCCTTCGGTTGGAACCACGGACAAGTTCTTCGTAAGAAGAGGTCCTACGCGGTGTAAGCTCTACAACAAAGCCTCTGATAGATTCTTCAACAGGGACAGAACCTCGGACTAAGATGTGCACCGAAAATCACTACTAAGGGGGTGAGAGGGTTTCTCTCAAGTTCCTCAATGGAGGTACTTCTTATTCTGAATGAATTGTATAAACCCCTTAGGTGAGTCCCCAATATGTAGGATTGGTGGAGTGGACAAAAGTCCACTCCAACCAATGTGGGACAAATCCGGCCGAACTATGCAATTAAGGGGGAGAGACCCAATTTTTGGGCCTCCCATGTCAATTAGGGTTAGGGTTTGGCCCAATTACCCTAATGTGATAATTACCTAATTAACTTATGTAATTTTCTTAGCAATAACGGGCTACCAATTACGGCGCCACGTCACCATATGCTAATAGCTCCCACTCGCCGGAATGGGAGGGTGCCTGTCAATATATAGTTATCCAATAGCATCAACATCTCAGTCTTCAGTCTTTGTCTCCGTCTTCGAATAGTTCATACGAGGTTTCCCGTGCGACCGGCGGATACGACGGGCATCGTGCTACTCATCTGTTAGGAGTATTGTAGCGCCCGCAGAACGTTGATTCCCTTTCATAAATCAATCCTGTTAAAATAAAATATGTACCGCACTGTATCCTTGGTCAACTGAAAATTTTCCAATTGCCCAGTTTTCCACATAGGAATACTTCTCTAGGGCATCCATAAGTGTTCACAACCTTCAACTAATATCCGGTTGGCGGCCACCTAGTGAACACAAGAGTCGGTGAATTATAGGTGAACTTGACCATCCCCATTGCTTATACCCTTAGTCTAACTCGACCGGTTTCCAAGACGTGGTCACTTGGCTGTTTTCTTTGGCTATACGCTCGTACACCGGGAAGCGAACATTGAGCTAGACCTTAGGTATAAGTTCTGAGTCCATGAGGATACTTTGGATGCCTCTTCATAAGACATCCGGGATCAATCACACGCTCAAGGTGAAGAAGTATGCGCCCTTTGAATCACTAGGATTCTAGCTAGCACAACCGAGCATGACACCGTGGTCGAACATGGAACGCGCAGTATGAAGCACGCGTCGATAGCGCACCTGGACTAGCAAGGATTGGGTTATGTTAATCATGCTATCGCAGAATCTTTCATCTGGCCGTAAATGTGATTTTAATGATGGACTGGGTCCAACACGACGATTTACAAAACGAAGATTAAGTCATGCATTAAGCGTGACAAGGTTATCGTCTTGTTTAACCAGGTTTATCCCCTGGTTCTTAGCCAATCTTGTTTTGGTAGAGGTCCCCCTCTCCTAACAAGATGACTGTGCCTGTGTGACGAGGCATGGTTCACATTCGACATAATTTTGGTGGAAGAGTTTTACCTCTTCCTACGACTTAGTTTATAGACCGTAAAATCCAATGTTATATTTCATTATGACGTCAATAGATCATATACTCAGTTTGCAGTTCTTTTATTCAATCGAAATAATATTATTTCAAATGTCAAAATGTTATCACTTATACAAGTCACTTATTTAACTCCTACGTAATCCAAGAAGTTTTACATGCTTTTCGAAGTTCTCTCTACGTAATGGCTTAGTTAATGGATCTGCAACCATTTTATCCGTGGACAAGTATTCTAAAGCGATTATGTTGTCTTCCATAACATTTTTAGCATAATTGTATTTTACATCAATGTGTTTGGTCCTACTATGGTACTTTGGATTCTTAACTGCTGCAATGGCTGCCTGATTGTCGGAGTATACCTTGGCGGGATTACTCTCTTTGCCAATGCCAATTAATGCAGTAAGAGGCCTTTTCAGCCAGACAGCTTCTTGTGCGTTTTTAGAAAGGGCAACGAATTCCGATTCCATAGGGGAAAGCGCGACACATGATTGCTTTTTGCTCACCCAAGATATGGCAGCATTAGCAAGAAGGAAAACTCCTCATGTGGTGGACTTACGATCATCTGGATCACCACCGTGGTCGACGTCACTATAACCGGTCAATTCTATTTGCTTGCCCTTATAGCACAGAACATAGTCGGCAGTACCTTTCGGATACCTTATAATTCATTTTACGGCCTTTAGATGTTGATAATTAGGATCTAATTGGAATCTTGCTACTAGGCCCACAGCGTAACAGATATCTGGTCGAGTACATAGCATGACGTACATAAGACACCCTACTATGCTTAGGTACTCTGCCCCCTTCATATGTTCACGTTGCTGCTGGTTTTTCCGTCCATCACGCTTTGACATTGCGCACCCGAACACAACCGGCGTATCCACGGGTTTAGCATCGAGCATTCTGAATCTTTTCAACAGTTTGTTGATATAAGATTCTTGAGACAGACACAATGTCCGGGCGGCACGATCCCGGGCAATCTTAATGCCTAAGATGTACGTGGCCTCTCCCATGTCTTTCATCTCAAATGCTAAGGCTAACCAGGACTTTGATTTGTTCATGAAACTCAAGTCATTCGCAGCAATGAGTATGTCATCTACGTATAGTGTTATGATGACATACTTAGACCCAGATGTCTTAGTGTATACGCAAGGATCCCCGTGAAGATTCACAAATCCGTTTCCGACGATTTCCTCATGGAATCTGAGACACCATTGCTGAGATGACTGTTTAAGACCGTAAATAGACCTTTGGAGTTTGCAAACTTTACGTTCTTTATCAGGAGTAATAAAACCCTCTAGCTGCTCCATAGAGATCTTTTTCTCCAAGTTTACGTGGAGAGGCGTGGTCTTAATATCCATTTGGTGCAGCTCTAGATCGAGACACGCAACGAGGGCAAGGATGGCCCTTACCATGGTGTAACGCACAGTTGGTGAGTATGTTCTACAAAGTCCATTCCGTGAACTTGGGTATATTCATTCGCAATTACTTGAGTTTTGAACCACTCATCTTTCCATCACTAGTGAATTCTAAAATTTCACTTTCTAGTTCTGCGGTTAGCAGATCAATCAACTAAGGACCATAACCGAATTTGTTCTTATTTAGGCATATTTCATCCTCCATTGTTTTCCTCCATTCCCTCGTTTTGAGGTCCTTCCCTTGTTTTGCTGAATCGTCACTGATTCGAGAACGAATGTTAAGATGTTTAACACATCTTATTCGATGGGACACTTCTCGAGAGAAGTCCGTTGCCTTTGACTATGTCTAGGCTCGTTAATCCCATCTATAGTCTGATTGTAACTCCTAAACGGAGCATCACTCCCACTGGGAAGAATGGCAATGCTTGAACTCTGATTAACAACTTTTCAGGATGACCTTTTGGTCTCAGAATTTTACCTCCGAACATTATTCCTTGATTACTAGGATCATGAACCAAGTTGGTCGCTTTTCCCTCCCACTAGGAATAATGGGCAGTTGTATTAATTCATTTTTCTTGATTGTCAGGTTCCGACTTGATTCGCATTTGTATTTAGTGATGATTATATGTGAGGGGGAGTGAGTCCTCTCACTGGATTTATTATGAAGACTTTTGTATCATCATATACCATATCAATCACTTATGATTATCAATTCTCCCACTCGAAGTAAGTGGGACCTGATAATCTCTGTTAACCATTCATTGATTCGATCAGTACTATGACTGTTCATTTTGCAAAACATAGGAAATTTATCCTCAAATCTTTATAATTAGCTAATTTTAAACTTGTATTCCTTTAAGAGTAGACCGTACTCTTAATTAATACTTGTTTAATGCGCAATGTAATGCTGCTAATGATAAGGTTTTACCCGTATTATCCCTTTAGCTATGGTGATGTGTTAACCGGTTTTATTGGAACATAGAGTTACATTAATGTGAATCAACTTAATTTCTTTCGGAGGAGTAATTAATGTTGAACTTCATCATTATATAACTTTGAACTATGTTGCTTGAAGTATTTGATAAAATGAATGCTTTAGCCAAACTTTTCGTTCAAGGCTTATAGTGGGAGAGTCGTTTTACTGACTTCTTCCTTTCGTTTGTTTAACTTACCCAGAGACTTATTCATCTCAAGGGCTATGCATTTAAGCGTTTGCTTTAATGCCATAGTTGATGTTCTTACTAGATTGTAGTAGCTTTGAAGCATACTAATAATCTTAGTAGTTATCAATGAGTTATATTCAAAGGACTACAAACGAAAATTTAGCATTCATTAAAATACTTCAATATTAAATTCGGACTTTAAAACGATGTGTCCCGTCTCTCGAGGTGACTTGCGCTACACGCATACCAGGTTTAAACCATGGTTACGAAATCAGTTTAGTCTTCGGATTTTAAAATCGGTTTTATCATGCATATTATTTCGGGATCTTTATCATTTTAATGGAGTACTTAACAAATAAGGATGTAATTTTCTGGTCGGTCTCTTTTGGAACTATGCAATCGATGGATGATTGATTAGGTGAGTGAATGTTCTCTGGTTCAACCATTTTATTGGAAGAATCTAAAATTAGTTGTTCGTTTCGGATCGGGCCCGTTCAACTGGCCCGATTAATTTTGATAAGTAGACCATATCATGGAGCGAATGGTTACTACTTTATTCAATAATTCCGAATCATAATTAACTAATGTCAAACATTTATTGATAGTAAGAGAATTTATAGACATTGGTACGGTAATGAGATACAAAATAAAGCTTTTAGAGGTAAAGGAAAATAAAGTTGAAAAGGAAAACTCCAGCCATCTTCACCAAGCATCCCTGAAAGGAATTCACAAGTGAATCATATCAGTAGACTTAGTGATATAAAACGTTCAACGGTTTCATATATGTGGCAAACGAGGTGTTAGATGTATGTCCAATTCGAGTTCGTATTTACATTTCGGGCCTCGTAAAATACCCCAAAACCCGTAAAAAACTCTTTCGCGGACACCCAGGTCTAAAACGGTCCGGGATACGAGCAGTACCCGGACCGAAGGACTTCCGGATTGCTCTAAGGCGATCCGGAGGCCCGGATTGCCGATTTTCTTCGTATGCTCACCCCGATTATTTTGCCAAGTGCGAGAAGTCGATGCAAGCATAGTCCACCTTGATGACGGTATACGTCTTCCTTCATATCGACATCAAGTAGTTCAAAAATGGGCATGATCCTCAGGTTCCCTATAAATAGGGGCCTAGGTCTCCCATTCTAGACAACTCCCTCATTTTTGGACTTTGGATGCTCTGACTTCTCTCTAAGGCTTCTCTCTCTAGAAGTTCTAACTTGAGCGTCGGAGTGGGCCCAACCAGCATTCCCCCCTCCCACGCTGGTTACTGCCCCTCGTGCAGGATCCGAAGGTCGAGAGTTCGAGGTCGAGGACTGGAAGATTAGCTCAAGGATTGTGTTTTAAGGATCCCGGCGTTCCCGTCCTTATACATACATCCCGAGCCCGTTCGTGAAAAGAGAAGCCCAAAGCTGCCCAGGTGGAAGCGAACATGACATTTGGCGCCGTCTGAAGTGATTCGAACAAAAAGCCGTGCTGCAAGCCATGACAGTAAGACGACCAAAGAAAGCGGGCGCAAGCAAGATGAAACCAACGAGAAGTCAACCAGGACCTTATCATATTCCGGACGCAGAATCTACGGCTTCATCCATGCCGTCCACAAATGCCCCTCCTGCACAATATGGGCCGGAAGATCAAAACAATGCGCCTCCGCAAGAGCAAAGGACGAGGGTGAATCAGGAATTCCCTTCGGGAATGCCAGCTGAGGAAGCACAGCAACAACCAAGGAATGCAACCAACATGCCTACAGTTACACCGGCAATGATGGCGGCACTTGAAGAACTCCTTGCTCTTAGGGAGATCTT
Organism: Clarkia xantiana subsp. parviflora; assembly: GCA_036873135.1. Lineage (NCBI taxonomy): Eukaryota > Viridiplantae > Streptophyta > Magnoliopsida > Myrtales > Onagraceae > Clarkia > Clarkia xantiana. The sequence goes on from JAPTYO010000001.1 coordinate 21,231,023, forward strand.
AAGGAGTCAAGGATATGATGCACCTCCGCCACCACCCCCGCATACTAATGAACAAGCTGCACCAGCCAGGGAGGCGTCACATGATGCCAACCAGCAAAAGCCGCAACACCCAGAGGGAGTAGGAGACTCTGAAGATACTTATCGACAAGCTAGGCAGGAGCCGGCACGTTCATGCACCCCAAGTGCTGGCATGAAGCAACAACAAGGAGTGAGATGGAAGCAATCTCCTGATGAACTAGTGCACAGTCACGTTCCAGATGCCCTGTACAGAATCGGTGGAGAAAAATATAGAGGAAAAGGAGATCCAATCGAGCATGTGCAACAACATGAAGCTTCTTTGCTGGGACGAACGGATAACCCGCATCATGTTGCCATGAAATTTGCTAATACTCTCGTTGGAACTGCCGCACATTGGTTCTTTTCGCTACCATGTGGAAACGTTACATCGTGGGCATATCTAAAGGCAAAATTCATTCAAAGATACATGGGGGAGCGCACACTCCTTAAAGGACCGAACGCGTTGAATGAGGTGACACAGCAAAACGACGAGTCATTAGCAGATTATTACATCCGCTTCAATCAAAAAGTCTCAGACTTTCAAGGAAACATCACCGAAGGAGAAATCGTGCGCGCCTTCATTGCAAATTTAGGTCGAAGAGGATACGCCCTGGCTGAAAAGATGTCAAAGCGCCCAGCTGAGACACTTGACGAATTGGCGGCAAGGGTAAAAGAATTCGTGGATCTGGACAGATTCAGAGAGCAACATAAGGCGAAAGTTAGTGCAGCTCGCGCTAAGGAGAAGCAAGCAAAACCCCAACAAGGCCCGTAGCAAGCGAGACAATTCCAGCCCCATAAGAGGCCATATCAGCCCAAATTCCAAAGACCAAAAGAAGTAAACCTGGCAGAATGCGTTCCTTTGAATGCACCACTTTCCGTAATCCTGAAGAAGATGAAGGAGGATAATATGTGGAGGGAGCCAGCAAACTTCCGAAAGGGGCCACTAGGAAAGCAGGAAGATAAATGGTGTGAAAACTATGAAGTCTACGACCATGAAACGAACAACTGTGTCAGCTTGCGATTTCGTATAAGCAACTTCATCCTTAAAGGAGAGCTCAAGCAATATGTCGACCAAGGCGACAAACGACAAAAGAAGAACCTTGCAGAGCAACCCGGAAAGGGAAACAAGGGAAAGGAGAAAGTGAATGAAAACCCACCACCGCCAAAGCGTGGTGTCATCAACGTAATCCATGGTGGTCCAGCGGCAGGAGGTAGCGTTTCTAACGCCCGGGATGTCTATGCCTCGCAGCTGCAAGTTCTACCCAAGCACGGGAAGAGGCGACAACCAGAGAAAGAAGACATAATCATCCCGTTCTCAAATGTCGACAAGAAACACAGTGTATCCCCATGATGATGCTTTGGTCATAACAGTGGACATCAATGGATTTGACGTGCAAAGAATTCTGGTAGATGATGGGAGTGCTGCGGATTTAGTGCATATAGAAGTGCTAAAAAAGATGGGAAAAACGGAAGCCGATCTCTCGCCGAGCACGTTTCCGTTGGTTAGTTTCGCAAGAGCGGCAACGTACCCATTGGGCATGATTACACTTCCAGTTATCCTTGGAGAAGGGTGGAAGGCATTGCATATAGACGTCACATTTGTGGTGGTGGACAACTTGGGGGCATATAACGGCATCCTAGGAAGAACAACGATCAACCCACATGACATTGTGCCATCTACAGCTCATCAAAAAATGAAGTTCCTAACTCCTCATGGGATTGGAGAGGTGCTAGGTGATCAGACAGCCACACGAAAGTTCTATGTCAATGCCCTGAGAAAAATGAAACAAGTCTCAATTGTCATGATAGGAGTTGGTGTAAAGAGAAAGCTATTCGCCTCGAACGATGATGACAAAAGGAAGAAGGAAAAGTTATCGCCAAGGTCCGAACTTGACAGGATTCTTTGTTCGCCTAAGCAGAGTGTACTTGATGTCAGACAGGGAGAAGAAGAATCCATCATGTCCTACTTACAGAGGTTCGCTCAAAATGCAACTGCATTGAGAGCAATCAAGAAGGACGCCATCAACGCATTTTTCCTGAATATGAATGCGCCAAGGTAGAGAGTGTCTGGCGACCGCTACTTGGTTTTTCCCAAGGTAGAGTGTGTCTTGCGACCACTACTTGGTTTTTTTCCAAGATAGAGTGTGTCTTGCGACCGTTACTTGGTTTTCTGCGACTTGGATATTTGCAATGAGCGGACATGGCAGCCACTCCGTGATACGCGAACATGGTAGCCGCTCCGAGATATGCGGACATGATAGCCAACTAGTGTATCTGTTAGGAGCTTCGTACGTGAGGTGGTAGATCTCACATTGCTATATGGATGTACACGCGCGTGCACGCGCTGCGCTTATCTGGGAGTGAGGTATTACGCCTCATGTTGGTGAGTCGACGTGTGCACGCCTTACACCTCGATGTGTGGTTCTTCAGTGTCTTGTAAACTGGTGGTCTTAGAATAACAGTGGTACGCCATAACTTATCGTAGTGTTTCTCACAGACGGTGCCAAAATGTTGGATCCTTTCCGAGTGGGGAGTCAGATCCTGGTAGTGACGACGGAAGAATGCCTCGGGTTGCTCCTATTTCGAGTCTTCGCACGTGTTGAACTCGTGCGTCTTCGTATACCTGCAAGAGGGGCAGTATCGCACACCACGCAGGAGGGGGTGGAGTGCGATGAACCCTCTCTGGAGCTTAAGTCAGGTATTTTAGAGAGAGAAAGTAAGAGAGAGGGCAGAGCTTCCGCTATCAACTTAGTTTTAACTTGAAATGAATGATCAAGACCCCTATTTATAGGAAACATTGGAATCAAACCAGGTTTTGAACGGTTCGACGTCGGTTCAATGCAAAGTATGAACCGAGCGTAGACGGGAGTAAAGCTGACATCGGGAGGGTTTGCACGTGCGGTGTTTGCGTAGGGGTTTAAGTGTCAATAATAAGAGAAATCCGAACCGTCCTGAGGTATCGCGAGGATCCCGGGAGGTCCGGAATAATGGGACAATCCGGATGCGGTGTAAGTCCGGGGCGCGTACGCGCATGTTCCGGACTTTTTAGTACCCGAGGGTGAACATTTCGAAACAGTTTAGTGAGTTCGACGTGTATACGTAGTCCGAATAATATAAAACGAACCCGAATCGGACGTATACCCATCAGTTACCACTGATCGGTTTAGACCTTGGCGCATACGAATGTATGACCTGGATGACGTCGAGTTTGGCCAGGAAGGTCGCAAATGTGAAGACTGTCTGAAGTGACTGAGACAAGTTCGGCAGTTGACATCAGAAGGGTCGACGAGCAACGAGTCGTGCGCTGGATGTGCGCTTCAGGGGTCTTGATTAGAATAATTGTCCGAGCTACAAAAAGAGTAAGGAAGCATTTCATCGAGAAGAAAGTTATTCATGAGTTTTCATACCTGGGCATTGGATATCTCGATTGGGTAGTTTTGTTCTTCATGCAACTGGATGGCTGCTTTCTTTATGTTGCCCCATCTGGTCGACACAACCTGTCTGTGTAGGATACCTAACGAAAGGTACGTGAAAATACCAAATATGGAAATTAGTATAAAGAATAAAATAATTCATGCATGATTTTCCCAAAAACTTCTAATGTCATTCATTTCATAATTTATGATCTAAGGTATTTTGCACCATCATGGAGTTTACTGAGTGCAATATCTGGCTCGAACGCAGGATAGATGCTCAAAAACAAAGTTTTTTTAAAAAGATTTTCTCATCCTTTGTTTAAACTCGAATAGTCGCACTCAAATGAGCGATTAAAAAGTTAGAATCAAAACTCCCATTTTTTAAACGCTTGCTCATGCGAAAGTTGAAATGAAGATCTTGCCGAAATAGTGTAATACCCCTTGGATAAAAATGAATGACACTTTGAATTTTTTTTTTCATGTATGCTCAAAAATTAAGGTTCTAATGTAAAAAAACGTACAACTTACAACCAGTTTACCTGAATGATACATATGGAATGTATGTAAAAAATGAAAACTTCAGATAAAGTTTTTTTTAAAAAATAAATGCAATGCATATTTGGAATTAAAAGCTCAACAACTAAGAGAACATTTACAATTTATCTAAAAACTTTTTTTCCTAAAACAATGCCTATGACATTACATGAGATGAAAGTAGTATAGTTAAGAAAAGTTACTAGCTACCTGATTTTTTTTTGTTTTTTATTTTGTTTTATTTAAAGGAAAAAAAAATCAATGCATCCCAGTTGCTTAAAATTAAAAATTCTGGTAAATTTTTTTCTTTTTTTTTTTGAAAAGAATGTATATGAGATGCACAAAAATAAGATGCAAACTTAAAAATAAAAGTTCTACAGCTAAAAAATTACAATTTACCTAAAATGTTTTTTCGAAAATAATGCATATGAGATGCATGTCTTTAAAAATTCCAAGTAAAATGTTTCTAAAAATAAGAGCCCTAAAACTAAGAGAGCCAACAATTTATCTAAAAAGTTTTTTAATTAATGCATATTGGATGCATTATTAAAAACAAAACAATTTAGATTTTTTTTTTTTTTTTTGAAATAATGCATATGGAATGCACGTTTGAAATTAGGGAGGAATTATTAAATGTTTTTTTTTTCTAAGTAATGCATACGTAACGCACTAAAAAAATGACAACTTACGTGAAGAGTTTTGTTTTAAAAAAAATAATGTGTATGAAACGCAAGTTTAAAATAAAAAAATTCAGGTAAGAGTTTTTTTTTAAAAAAAAAAAACAATGCATACAAAATGCATGTTTGAAAAAAAAAAATAATAATCTACAACTAAATGACTAACTACTTAGCTGAAAAAGTTTTTTGTTTTGTTTATTTAAAATGCAATGAGAAGTGCGCTTGAGAATAAAAGTTATACAAACAGTATTATTTACCTGATAACTTTTACAACATAAAAAACACGGATAATACATGACTTGTTAGGGGGTAAAAAAGTGTGGCTTTTCCCTACAAGGTAGGTTCCACTGATAGGCTCCCGACAAGGTGGTTTCCTCCCCCTAAAAGGGATCTCGGGACCTAAACAAGCGAGTGAGTTTTTCCGAGTCGTACCGGCTAAGTACTACCGCTCCTGTCGTACCGTACTATACCTCCGGAGTTCCTAGTCGCCCTGGGTTTTAAGCGTTTTGGAGATTATTCTAAAGTGGTGTGTGTGCAAATTCAAACAATGCCACAAAAAAACGTTAGTTAATAACTCTAAAAATATGTACATGTCACACAAAAAACAAAGTTAGAGTGTTGAATATAATAAAATTTAAAAACTAAAAAAGCATGGCAATAAGCGAATATTATGAGCCCGAACCCTCTAATCTTCCTTAGTAGAGTCGCTCAATTGTCAGACCTAAATCTGACCTAAGACGATATGTTTTAAAAAAAACATGAATTTTTGTAAAGAGTCGCCACTAGTTAATTATTAAGCTAACTAAAATCCTAAATTTCCTAGGGAAAAAAATGATTAAACACCTAGGTCTAAAATCGGCCTACGATCAAGATAAGGTCTGGAAGGTTCTATTACGGAAATAAAAACATTGTTTAAAATTTCGCCCTTTCGGTACTCAATTCACAAATAGCCATTTTATATAATAATATATTACTTTAAATTCATTTAACAATATAAAATTAGATTAAATTTCATCACCTAAAAGATTATTCACTACAAACCTAATTCTATGGAAACAATATTATAATTCCAAACTAAGATGAAACTTAAAAACACTAGAATTATCGAACACAACATTATATACATATAATCTACACATTTAAACCTACATTATCTATCAAACTCTTAATTAGTTAAATGATTAAACTATTTAATTAAACTCACCACCATGTGTATAGATTACCTGCGACGGGATACCAGTTTTATCAGCGGTGGCTCTTCAGCTTCTCGTTCTCTCCCTCCAGAGTTCATCTTCACGAAGAAACGCTATCACGTTTCCCTTGGATAATCGTTAACTGCATGCGACTGAAGCTGCTTCTTCACTTCCCCGCCATCACTGAACCAATCTGCTCCACAGCCATGACGTGTATGCCACCCAAGGAATGCATGCCTGTCCCAAAAAACCCCTCTTCTGCCTCTCTGTCAGACTCCATCATTATCCCCCCTCAACCCTCTCACATTCCGGTGTCTCTACCTACCCTCTTCTGCCCCTCTGATCTCTCATCACATTACGCTCTTCTTCCTCGAATCAATATCCAACTTCAAGCCTTCCCTGAAATCTCTGGTCCTAATATAGTTCCCTGGAATCGAGTTCTTTTTGGCCGGTGCTTCGGGTTGAGGCGCGAGCGTGTCGATCTTGTCCGGAGGTTTACCACAGCTCATTGGAGGATTCCCCAAGCCGTTCATGGCACCCGTCGTCAAGATGGCATATGGGTTTTCCAATTCCCGGAGGAAAATCAAGCGTCGGAGGTTCTTCAAAACGGCCCGTTCCAAATCGATGGTCTCATATTAGTCTTAACCAGGGCTGATCCAATTACCCATATCATCAGTTTCAATTTCACCCAAGTTCCGGTGTGGATTGAACTTTGGGGTATTCCGCCACACCTCATGACTGAAGCTAATGTTGGAATGATTGCTCAACGAGAGGGACCTATCCTTCTGACGGACTTCTCTGAAGACTTAGCGTTGGAGACGGCATTTGCTAGGGTTTGTGTTCTTCTTAACCTGGAGATTCCGATTATCCCCTCCCTCGATCTGCTGGGTGAAGTTCAAGCCCATGAAGTCATCATTAGCTATAGGATAGGTCTGTCGTGCCGGCGCTGCGGTTGTTTGGGCCATAACCTGGCTGAGTGCTGCCTACCTGATGATCGGGTGCTGGAAGCCATTAGTCGCCACCTCTCGGAAGCGATCCTCCATCCTCGCATCACCACTAGCCGGAGAACTAACAGAGACCTATTCTCTCATGCAAATAGGGGCAGTGGAATTCTTCTCCGCTGGATGCCCTTTTATAACGAGCATGCTCTAAATCGACCGTCAGGAGTTGACGTTGTCGTGACTCGACAACGACAGGCAGCGCAGGTGACCCCTCAAGCACCTCCTCCGGCATTTCACCGACATGCAGCAGCTCCATGTGCTCAGGGACCTCCTCCTAGGGTTTCTTCTCCTCCTCCATCGCAGAACATAGCTAGGGCAGACTCTCCTGAGAACCTGGCTCACCCTTTCTTACCTAATGGACCTGGCCCTTCACGACCACCACCAGACCTTCGCTTCCCTCCGGTAAACAGGCTCCCGACCACCTTTCTCGGTGATGGTTCAGTGGACAATATTTTACAACCTTTCAGGGGGTTAGGGCTAAATCGTCATCAAATGGTCCCAGTTTATGTACTTGCCTTGGTCTCTGGATGGGCTTTACCGTGGATTCTCGCACCGCCTGGAACTCACCATGATCTCTAGCACCAATCGGAATTTCCGGGCCCTTCTCTTCTTTCGGAATCGTCGTCATCAATGCAGCAATACCACCAATACCCCTCCTCGGGCCCTTCGACCAATTATACGTCCAGCTCAGTGCAATCTCATTCACATGTAGTTCCTTTAGCGGTGGATGCTTCTTTGGCTACGGGACCAACTGGAATAGTGCAGAGTACAGTGTGCTTGACCTCTGCAGATGACCTGGCTGCATTGTCAGTAGCCCTGGGCTTGGACTCAGCCTCTGCAAATGATCGAATCCTTGAAGACCAAGATATGGCTGAGTAAATACTGATTATGGACCACTACCATCACATTGCTCATTCTGAGGCTCCAAACCCACACTTATCTGGTCCTTCCTCAGCTGCACCACCGAAGTTTTCCCACCGACCGGGAAAGGAGCCCATGCATATGGATGATGACTTGCCTTCCAAGAAACATAGGCGCACTTCTCTGACCATCCGGGAGCCTACGGAGGTCATGACTGAAGGAGGTTTCATTAGGGATATCCTTGGGAACTCAGCTCAGGTCCCTCCCATTTCTGCTGGGACCATCCTTGGAGCACACTCTGAGCAGCCAGCTCGTCGTTCTCGCCCTAGGAGGGGGCGTCACTCTATTCCGACTGGCATGAATGTCACTTTCACCCAGGTAGCAGATTTATTTAACCTTTGGCATCAACTCCATTACACTGGTTGCTATAAGTTTCATGCTGAAGTAGATCCTAGTTTAACCTGTTCTTCGTATACTAAATCAACAAGCCAGAGAATAGCCTTACCTAGGACGAGCAAACATACTGAACCTACATGTGATACTACTGTCCCTATTTCCTTGGATTTAGTGATGCTAGGTGATATGTTGTTTGCGGATATGTCGTCACGACATATTCCGCTTTCCCAATGAATACCTTATGATGGAATTGTCAAGGTATCGGACGAGCACTGACAATGCGACACATTCTCTTTATGGTTGGTGTCTGGTGCCCCAAGATCGTGTTCCTATCTGAAGTAAAGTCTAATATCCTGCGACTCACCTCAGCTCTTACCAAATTAGGGTTTTCTAGTATACAAGTTCATGAGCCAACTGATACGCGTGGTAACCCGGTCCTCTCTTCTAGGGATCTCTTCTCTTTCTCGGTCCTTCTTCAAACCAAGAATTTCTTCCATTGTTTGATTTCACCCACTCCCACCTCGTGTATGCACCTTACAAGTTCTGCGACCGCCCGGCGTTCTGGGCGAAACTGCAAAACTTCCAGATTAGCCAGTCCCCTTTATGGCTTCTCATGGGAGACTTTAATGATACCTGGCATACCTCTGAAAAATGAGGAGGCAACACTGTGTCTGATGCCCGTTTACTCCAATCACATACTTGGTCTGATAGTCTTAACCTACTGGATGTCGGCTTTCGTGGAGCTCCCTTCAGCTGGTCAAATAAACGAACGGGTAGGTTTCTCATCCAGGAGCGTCTTGATCGAGCCCTTGGTACCCCGGAATGGCGCATTGCGTATCCTCTGGCAACAGTCCTTCATTTAGAAAGATTAGGATCGATCATTGCCCTCTCCTTCTTCAGTTGGAGTCTCCCCAACATTACTCTCCCCAATCTTTATCTCGATTTGAACACATGTGGATCTCTCATGAAATTTCCTCCCGACTGTCCTCCAATCCTGGGAGAAACAACTCCGTGCTTCTTCCACACAGTGTACATTGGCCCTCAAGTTGAAACGTCTTCGGTTTTCTCTTAAAGAGTGGGGCCGGGAAGTCTTCGGGAATTTCAAAAAGGAAATCACCACTATTGTAAATCAGATAGCCACCCTACAATCCTCTTCTCCGGGAGATTCATCTCTTTCTAATTCCTTAGAGCACCGCTTAGAGGAGCTCTATAATCATCAAGAAACTCATTGGCGGTAGAAATCACGACAGCTTTGGCTCTTACAGGGCGATCGGAACACCAAATTCTTTCATGCCTCGGTTATCTTACGACGGACCAGGAATAGGCTGGATTGGCTCAAACATCCCAATGGGCATTGGTTGTCTACCCCTCTTGAAATTCAGGAACATATTATGGAGTATTTCTCCCACATCTTTCAGGCAGGGCCCCCTCCTCCTCAATATGAGTTTCCTGATTTACTACTCAATCGTACTCCCCAAACCCAATCTTCTTGCCTTGGGGATACTGTTTCCCATGCCGAAATCCTTACTGCCTTCTCGGATATGCACCCTGAAAAATCTCCTGGTCCAGATGGATATACATGTAAATTCTATCAAGCAACTTGGGACATTGTCTCATCTGATCTTCTTCATGCGGTACATTCCTTCTTCAGATCTGGTCACCTTCTGAAGGAATTAAACCATACTCATATTGTACTCATACCAAAGATGGCTCACCCACAGTGCATTACTGATTGGAGGCCTATCAGTCTCTGCAATTCCTCATATAAACTCATTTCCAAGGTCCTGACTAATCGTCTTAAAACTGTCCTCCCGAAGATCATCTCCCCCTTCCATAGCGCCTTTGTCCCTAATCGGCTTATATCGGACAATTGTCTCCTAGCACAAGAACTCCATGTTATGAAGAATCGGCGAGTGGGGAAGATAGGTCTTATTGCTCTCATATTGGATATGAGTAAAGCCTATGACAGACTGGAATGGCCCTTTATCCAACGCATCATGGACGCCCTACTTCTTCCAGTTCAATTCCAACAGTTGATTATGCAGTGTATTTCCACTCCGTCCCTTGCCTTTCTGATCAACGGAAAGCCCTCGCCCTTCATATCCTCCTCGCGGGGACTTCGTCAGGGGGATCCACTTTCACCGTTCCTATTAATTTTATGTGCTGAAGCTCTCTCATCCAAGCTGGCATGGGCCCAAACAGTAGAACTGATTAAAGGCATCAAACCTAGTTCCATCTGTCAATCGATCAATCATCTATTCTTCGCGGATGATAGCTTTCTCTTCTTCGAGGCATCAGATTCTAGCGTGTCAGCTGTCATTGATATCCTTTCAACCCATGCTACTGAATCTGGTCAGCTAGTGAACTATTCCAAATCAGGTATTCGTTTTAGCAAGAACGTATCCCCTAGGGATCAAGATAGATACAGAACCAGTCTCGGGGTTCGTGCAATGGAAGATGATGACCTTTATCTGGGCCTTCCCATTGACTGGTCCACTCAAAAAATGAATGTGGGTAATCGTCTTGTTGATCCATCTCTGCACGCATTCAAGGGTGGATGAGTTCTCTCCTTTCTCCTGCGGGGAAGGCAGTGTTGATTCAGAACACGATTGCTGCTATCCCTACATATGTGATGTCTTGCATGAAAATCCCAGTAGGGTCCCTAGATAAAATTGAACAACTCATCCGTGCAGTCTGGTGGCGTACTTCCTCCCGAACTAAAGGCATTCATTGGATTGCTTGGGACAAGATCACAACCCCAAAGAGAGTAGGGGGCCTCGGATTCCGCGATCTCCGCACTTTCAATAAGGCCCTTCTTCTTAAGCAATTATGGCGAATACTCACTTCCTTAGATTCAATATGGGTCTCCTCTATACGCCATAAATACCTCTCACATGAGCCTTTCTCAACCACTTATGCGTCTTCATCCCACTTTCTCCCTTGGATAACTCTCCTTGCACTTCGCCCCGCCTTATTTGAAGGAAGCAGATGGCGTATTGGCACAGCCACTGTTAATTTATGGACTGACCCATGGGTTCCCAACCATCCTGCGCTGGTGACATGGGCACTCCCCCTTCAGGGCCCATTATCACCCCTTTCGGTTGCACAAGTTATCCACACAGCCTCTGGAAATTGGAACACGACCCTCCTTGAGTCACTGATACATCCCGTTATAGTGGATCTCATCAAAGACCTCCCCATTCCTATGTTCCCTACCACTGATAAACTCACCTGGAATCATACAGTTAGTGGCAACTACTCAGTAAAATCTGGATATCATCATCTCTATCAGAGCTCCCACAGCTCCTCAAAGGCTTCTTCTTCAACTTCCCCTAGGATTGATAGTTCGACGTTTTGGACTCGACTTTGGTCCCTCCAGGTCGCTCCAAAAATTAGAATGTTCATCTGGAAGGGTTGTGTTAACGGCCTCCCCCTTGGTTCTTCCTTAGTCGAGAGGATACGAGAAGCTGACCCATTCTGTTGTTTCTGCCACCTTGCTATGGAGACCTGGGATCACTTAATGTGGAATTGCCCTTTCACACAACTCATTTGGTTTGCCAGCCCACTGATGGTTCGACCGTCAGCTCTCCCCATCCGACGCACTCAAGACTGGCTAGCCTTTGATCATTCTCTAGTTGATAGGGCTGTGTTGGATTCTTTATTTATGCAAAAATGTATTGTATTATGGTCTATTTGGTTAGAACGTAACTTAGTTTTATTTCTAAAATTTGTCCCTAGTATTGAGTCTGTAATTTACCACTTTACCCATTTGTATGCTAATGCTCCCTCTGCTGCATTATCGGATACAGGCCACCCCCGGTGCATCTCCCCAGGACCTCCGTCCTCGGGAGCCAGTTGATGGATCCTCGACCCACCACCCCCCCCCCCCACCCCACCCATTTTTTCTGTATCATATCGGATGGTGGGGTGGATGTCGTTCGCGGAATCGTTTATGGGGCTGCAGTGGTGGTTGATAGTGAGGGACGGATTTTAGGTGCGGTGTTGCATACTTCCCCGAGAGAAGATCCTTTAGTTGCGGAAGTTGTCGCGGTTCGGGCTGGTTTGGTTCTCCAACGCCATTTTCCTGAAACACTCCCTTAGGACAGACTCCCACATTTTGGCTCGATCTTTAGCTTCACCTACTTCTAGTCCTATCTCTCTCTTTGGTTTTTGTTGGATCACGGTGGAACTCCGGTACGGACTTTGACGGCAATCCTAGCTCCTTTGCTCCACGCAATCCTGCAAGAGGGGATAGACCGGGCGGTGACCCAGAATCCCTCTCCGATGCTTAAATGAGTGCCCAATACGAACTGGCAAGCAATAATCGCAAAAAGTATGTCATTCAACGTAAGTGTTCTGAGGTGACCTCTTGCCCTTTTATAGGCGAAGAGATGCCTCAGGTACCTGGTGAATCGTTGGGGGTGGTTAGCCCGTATCCCGCGTATCTCGGATGTGATCTCGCTTATCTCGGCCACGCCCCGCGTATCTCGGCCACGCTCCGTGTATCTTAACCACGTTCCGCGTATCTCGGCCACGCCCCGCGTATCCTGGCCTTATCCTCTGGTAACGAGTCCCGACTCCAGTCGGAGACTCCAGAGTTATCTCGTTGTGTCACCGCTCGGGGCCCCTCGTCATCGTGACAGGGCCAATCATTCTCAGGGATTCATCATCGGGGCCTACTAAAAGGCTTCTCATCGGGAGCTTCCAGCTCAACTGTCGGGACCGACTCTGTCGGGACCTTGCCTCGTCGGGACTCCCTTCGTCGGGACCCTTCTCCTAGGTCACCTTGACCTTCATTTTGGGCCTGGTGTGCCTGTTTACCGTTTCCTCCCCGTTAAAGGGCCTGACGGCTGTAATCGAACCCATCAGTTTTCTTACGGATATTTAAAAACTATTGTCGGATTCGGATGTAATAGTTAGCTTTGTTCGACGTACCTTCGTTTCTTTAGCTCATGACTTGGGGAAACGGGCAACTTTGTTAGGCATCAGGGTCTCTGGTTGACACCTAATATTCCCGATGCCTTGCTCCGTTCTTCCAGCTAGGTTGTAATATTTTTCATAAATATATACATCTTTTATAATAAAAAAATAAAATAAAAAAAAAAAAGATTACCTGAGACGAAGATAGAGAAGATCGGTGGTTAGGATGGCATGATGGTGGTCTCTCTCTGGAATGATATTATGCACCGAAATATGAGTTAAGTCCCTTGATTGAATAGATGAACAATTATATATATAAGATAAAAATCAAATCAAAGCAAACATGTAAGTAAACACGAAACTCAACAATCACGATGCTATATTATTTTTTTTCCCCCTTACATGTAGAATTAGACCCCTATATATACTAATCTAGGCTAGAACTAATTAAGCAGTAATTATTCTGATTTATTCTGCTAATAAATGCTAAATATTCCGAACATTAAATACAAATATTCAGAAAATATACTCTGCAATAAGTACAAATAACTATCATAATTTTCCAGGAGCATTCTTGGAAGCTTCGCGACTTGCCATATTTAGACATTTCCTCATTTAGCGCGCCACATGTCAGGCAAGCCGCGCGTGGTCCAAAATTAGGTGTTTACAGTAAGCGCTAGGATCGTCTACAATTATAAACGAGACTTGCACTTCCAGCTTCCTTTGCCCATAACCATAACCACAGGAAGAAGAATCGATCCTAATGGATAAGAAGTCGATCCCGCTAAACCAATTAGTGGAAAATTAATCGGCTTGAGATCCGACTTGGTTTTACCTAAGGCCGTTAAAAATGTCTGAAGATCTTCCTCCATCAACTAGAATCATCTTTACATCACAATCCAGAATATTCTGAGTGATCACCTGTGCATCATCATGAAGGAAATTTATTTTCTTCATGTCATCTTGCGAAAAAGAAATAGTTGACTTCTCCAATGACCTTGGACGCTCCCTTAATAGCGCAATGCCACTAGCCTGAGAAGCGTACACTTCCCTAGCATTACTCACCAACCCTCCAGAGGCATAGCCACCATGTAGCATGTTGATGACCGTTTTTCGTGGGGTATTGTCTTCCATCACCCTCTTCCCTTTGTATTTGGCCGGGGGCAAAGGAAGAGGGCTCCGTGACCTTTTATGAGATCCTTCAATAAATTCTCCCAAGTGGCCTTGTTAGATCAATTTTTTGATATCTTGCTCTAGTAGCATGCAATTGTCGGTGTGGTGTCCTTTACATTGTTGATATTCACACCATTGGTCCGCATGGTTTCCCAATTGCACTCCGGCTTTATTTGGGGGCGGTGGTGTATCAAGACCCTCCTGTCTCATCTCATGTAAAACAACTGGAAGCTCCCTATTCAAAGGAGTAAAACAAACTTCTTGAACTTCATTCGACCGATGTCGTTTCTCCTCTATGCGTGGACCGTCGCGAGGTCGATTTTCAGGAGCCACCAATGTCAATGGTTGGCGTTGGCCTTGTGGGGTAGTAATTTTTTCCTTCTTCTTATTCGTCTCTCCTTCTACTGATTCCACCATCTTCTTTGTTTTGCGGAATGACCTAGTCTGCTCCAGGTCCATATGGGACTTCACTCGAGCTGCCAACTGCTCAAGTGTATAGATCGGTTCCAGAGTCATATTATCCTCCAACGCAGCCCTTAGGCGTTCGAGATTCCTCTTAAATGCTCGGATAATCTCCCCCTCCGTCTAGTCTTCATCGATCTCAGCTAGGTTTTGATTGAAACGAGCATAATAATTCGCCAAGGTCTCATCATGTTCTTGGCGAACCGCATCCAACGCATTTGTACCTTTCAGTAGTTGCCGTGTTCCTAAGTAACGTTGCAGGAACTTGGACTTCAAGTACTTCCATGAATGGATTGAACCCTTAGGTAGGCCGAAAAACCAATGTGAGGCTGCACCAGCTAAAGTGGTCGGAAATAAGAGAGCAACAAGATTCTCCTCCTTAGTTCGACCCAGTAGTGAAGCTTCATGCTGCTGTACATGCTCCACTGGATCCCCATTTCCCGTGTAACGAGGAATTTCTGCCGGAGAGACACCATCATTATGATATCTACCAATTCCTGGGAGAATGGATGAGAAGCACGGTCCCTCAGATTATGCATTATCTTAACCCGAGATTCTTCCATTTTCTTGGTGATCAACGCCTCAATATATTCAACGATTATCATCCCTCCTACAGGTTGAATAGGAGCCCGTGGAGGTGGGGGAAGCACAGCTATACTCACGTTTTGACCCGCTGGAGGAGGAGGAGGAGGAGGAGGACGCGAATACGGGTGATATTGCGATTGATACGGATGAGGAGGAGAAGGAGGGGGAGGGACTTGTTGCTGAATAGGTACCTCTCCTTCTGGTATTGTACGAGACGAAGACACCAAAGGGGTGAACGGACCCTGAAGTGTTGGTGGTGGAGGCATACCAAAGCAGCCATAAGCTCTGGAGTTACAGGATAATTCCTGGGAAGGCCACTATTGGGATCAAAATGACGTGGCCTTGAACTTCTTGTAGTGGAATTCAAGGTCTCGCCGGGAGCTAACTTGTTTAGGTATCTTTCTCAACATCTTGGGTACTTAGTTTCCTTTAGGAGCTTTGTGCTAGGCGAGGACCTGAAAAGGGGTGGGGATGTCCCCTGATTCCACTCTGAAGCTTAACTCAGTAATGGATTTAGAAGGAGTATTGTAAAGTATGAAAATCAAGATTGTAAAATACGTATAATGTTCCCCTATTTATAGGGAGCGATTACCGACTTCAAATGGCGGCTACCCTCTTGGTAGGGTTTCTGTCCAGAGTCGGTTTAAGAAGGTGACAAGTAGGTCGCCACCTCATCTTTCCTTAGCTGGGAAGGTTTCCCTTTGGCGGTTGAAAGCAGGTCTCCACCTGTCCCTTTCTTTAAGAAGAGGGTTTCTTCACGGAGGCTAGAGTAGGTCGCCACCTGTCCCTTTCCTTAAGAGGAGGGTTTCTTCATGGCGGCTAGAGCAAGTCGCCACCTGTCCCTTTCCTTAAGAGGAGGGTTTCTTCATGGCGACTAGAGCAGGTCGCCACCTGTCCATTTCCTTAAGAGGAAGGTTTCTTCATGGCGGTTAGAGTAGGTCGCCACATGTCCCTTTCTTAAGAGGAAGGTTTCTTCAGTGGTGTTTTGGCTATCGAATCGACTCGTACCTTAAGAGGAGAGCCTTGAGTGATTTAGTTTTCTTCTTTTGCTAGTCGTTCTTCATAAGTCGACTTCTTCATATATAGTCGTCATATATAGTCGTCGACCATTTGTCTTTGCCTTTTCATTCTGAACAGAAATGGTCGACGAATTTGCTATAGTCTCGCCTTTAAACGTACTCGCCTTCATACTATTCTATCATGTAACAACCACCATGAGAGGGCATCGGATATGGAGGCATTCTATATGGAAATTCGTAAGACGGAGCAGGACCACGTGGTGGCCTTTCACGAGCAGATGGTCCTCGAGCCAACGGCGTTGACGCCGAAGATGATAGATCTCCTTGGGCGTGAGACGGTCCATCTTGACGACCAGCTGGACAAGATGGACGTTGGGAGGATGGAGGATTTGCAGGGGGTACCGGCGGTCGGTTCGAGTCGGTGGGATGATCTCTTCTTGATGGTGGACGAGGTCCATTGGATGGAACACCCGTAGTTTGCCGACTTGCTATCATCGATCGGGTAACAGCCACGACATTTTGTAGGAAATTCCCAAGACGCTGCCAAATGTTGGGTTTTGATCTCCGGTTGAAGCTTGAACCTGACTGTTCGTGCGCCGGAACCTGCACTAAGGGATAAACCAGGCTTGTGCCCGGTATTCCCCCTCCGAAGCTTAAGTCAATACTCATAAGACAAGTCTAAGAAGTCATATGTATTGTAATATCAATGAGACTGTAAAAAATGAGAAGAGATATGAACTTATATTTATAGGGAATGACCTATATGGAAATTGGTCTATGCACTTACGATGCACCGGATACCTTTGTATGGAAAGTTGTCTATGCATACTTTCCTTTCGGAGGGGGGATTACTTATTTAATTTTAGATCAATGATACTTCTTCATTCTTCTACTTAGAGAAGACGAGAGCCCGAGCACTTATGTCAAAGCGGTCCTTCGTTAATTTGTAACTAGAAAAATGAGAGGAGTCGTTCTCTCTCTTATGAGAGGTGGACAACCCTCTCTTGTAGAGAGGGTCGTCCCCCTCTATTATGAGAGGTGGGCGACCCCCTCTCTTGTAGAGAGGGGTCGTCCTCCTCTCCTATGAGAGGGGGACGATCATCTCTCTTAAGAGAGAGGGATCGTCTTCTCCATAGGAGAGGGGACGATCGAACGAGTCGTCGCAAAGGACGTGGCTGAAAGAATTCGTTGACTTTTTGGAGTCCAGCTCCCGTAGTGGAACCTTTCTTTCCCAGAGCCCTGTAAGCCCTTCTGTCCCGCCTCTCTTATGGAGAGGGGTCGTCCCTTTTTCCATAGGATAGGGGACGAGCCCCTTCTCTTATAAGAGAGGGAATCGTTTTCTTCTTAATAGGAGATGTAGAGGGTTTCCCTCCTTTTAGAGAGGTATCGTCTACTCTGATTTACCTTTTGCCGGTCCACATTAGACCGAATGAATGAGATTATTTTTCGATTTTTAGACCGATATCCATCAATAATCAATGCTGATGAGTTTTCACTTTCAAGTTTCAACGTTCGGATTTCAAAAAAAAAAAAAACAAACAAACAAACACGTGCGGACATGTCCAGTGTCTTCTAGCTCTTTGGACTTTTGGATCTCTTGTAAAAAAACATTATTATGTAAACAAATAACGAAAATAGACTTACTGGAATAAGATAAAAAGAAATTTTTTTTTTGTTTTGGCCAACAGATAAAAAGAAAACTTACTGGAATATCTATTTATATATAAGGGAACATGTGAGAGGGTGTTTTAGTATAAAGTTGCCACATCATCATTTTAGATTACCCATGGAGTGCCACCTCATCTCTTTTTATTTTCCTCACATCTCATTAAATATATATATATAATTCATTAGTTAACCCTAAAATCTATTTTATATATAAGGGAACATGTGAGAGGGTGTTTTAGTATAAAGTTGCCACATCATCATTTTAGATTACCCATGGAGTGCCACCTCATCTCTTTTTATTTTCCTCACATCTCATTAAATATATATATATAATTCATTAGTTAACCCTAAAAATTTATTATCAACAAACAACCCCTAATTATCTATCTATCTATCAATATAAATAGATAAAGCAATATGTGATAACAAGTTAATCATTATAATTTTAGCAAAGATATGAAAATTAGAAACTACAAATAGGGTAAAAACCAATATTTTTCACAAATAAATATTAAAAAGTGTACGTTCTCATAAATTTCTTATAAATTATTTAGAGTTTATTTCTTCAGATGCAATTATAATTCATTTGGTTCTACGCTATCTTATTCTTTATATAATTCCATTAAATCATTGGGTTTTATTAAATAATATCTATATATATATAAGGGAACATGTGAGAGGGTGTTTTAGTATAAAGTTGCCACATCATCATTTTAGATTACCCATGGAGTGCCATCTCATCTCTTTTTATTTTCCTCACATCTCATTAAATATATATATAATTCATTAGTTAACCATAAAAATTTATTATCAACAAACAACCCCTAATTATCTATCTATCTATCTATCTATATATATAGATAAAGCAATATGTGATAACAAGTTAATCATTATAATTTTAGCAAAGATATGAAAATTAGAAACTACAAACAGGGTAAAAACCAATATTTTTCACAAATAAATATTAAAAAGTGTACGTTCTCATAAATTTCTTATAAATTATTTAGAGTTTATTTCTTCAGATGCAATTATAATTCATTTGGTTCTACGCTATCTTATTCTTTATATAATTCCATTAAATCATTGAGATTTTATTAAATAATATTATATTATTTGTACATATTAACGAAGATACCCACACAACGCGCGTATAGTATATATAATAAAGCAATAGAAAAGAGATTAATTAATCCTAATGCTGCCACGTCAGAGAATAAGGCAATCCTGAGGCTGCCACGTTAGCACACACTTAGCACTCTAACTTTGAGATTGACATGTTAAATTATATTTGGGCTTAGGCTGAATTATTTTAGCACTCTAAGTTTGAGATCGACATGTTAAATTTAATATTTGGGCTTGGACAGAATTATTTTATTTACATACTAAAGTATTCAGCTGAATACATTTGACTCAAATTATTAATTGGTCTTAATTACACATAATAATTAAGTCTTAACTCTAATAAACAATTTATAATAAAAATAGCATTTATCAAACATTAAACTAACATTTAAAAATGTGATTAACACAAATTCAATAATTTTGGAACACTGTAATATAGTGTAATGTGGGACAAGCATTTTCGTTGCGTTGAGACAACACTCTTATTATATTGTTTAATCTACAAAGTGAAAATGAAGATGCTTGGGCCTTTTCCGATGATTAACAAGGTGAATATGACAACAAGGTCAATACGAATTGGAATGATGATAGAAGAACTTGAAACCAATGCATCTATCTATATATATATAAGGGAACATGTGAGAGGGTGTTTTATTATAAAGTTGCCACATCATCATTTTAGATTACCCATGGAGTGCCACCTCATTTCTTTTTATTTTCCTCACATCTCATTAAATATATATATAATTCATTAGTTAACCCTAAAAATTTATTATCAACAAACAACCCCTAATTATCTATCTATCTATCTATATATATAGATAAAGCAATATGTGATAACAGGTTAATATTATAATTTTAGCAAAGATATGAAAATTAGAAACTACAAATAGGGTAAAAACCAATATTTTTCACAAATAAATATTAAAAAGTGTACGTTCTCATAAATTTCTTATAAATTATTTAGAGTTTATTTCTTCAGATGCAATTATAATTCATTTGGTTCTACGCTATCTTATTCTTTATATAATTCCATTAAATCATTGGGATTTTATTAAATAATAGTATATTATTTGTACATATTAACGAAGATACCCACACAACGCGCGTATAGTATATATAATAAAGCAATAGAAAAGAGATTAATTAATCCTAATGCTGCCACATAAGAGATTAAGGCAATCCTGAGGCTGTCACGTTAGCACACACTTAGCACTCTAACTTTGAGATTGACATGTTAAATTATATTTGGGCTTAGGCTGAATTATTTTAGCACTCTAAGTTTGAGATCGACATGTTAAATTAAATATTTGGGCTTGGACAGAATTATTTTATTTACATACTAAGGTATTCAGCTGAATACATTTGGCTCAAATTATTAATTGGACTTAATTACACATAATAATTAAGTCTTAACTCTAATAAACAATTTATAATAAGAATAACATTTATCAAACATTAAACTAACATTTAAAAATATGATTAACACAAATTCAATAATTTTGGAACACTGTAATATAGTGTAATGTGGGATAAGCATTTTCGTTGCGTTGAGACAACACTCTTATTATATTGTTTAATCTACAAAGTGAAAATGAAGATGCTTGGGCCTTTTCCGATGATTAAGAAGGTGAATATGACAACAAGGTCAATACGAATTGGAATGATGATAGAAGAACTTGAAACCAATGCATTATGACAATTCTAAATTATATTCATTCTGCGAGTCGAGAAGATCAGTATCAATAATGAAGATTAGAGACTTGCTGTATATTATGTCCGAAATCAAGAAACTTAAAACAGATTTTCAATGTTTTACGTATAATGTTAATATTTATATTTTAACAGGTCGCCCGGCGCTATGCGCGGGGTAAGCACCTAGTTTTGACTAAAATTTTCCAGTGTTGGTAGCGGATGTACAGAAAAAAAAAAGTGTTTCTCTACTTCCACTATGGTTGTGGAAATGAGTAGGAAAAAGAAAATGCTGTTCTTCAACTACGGGTTAATTTTTTTTTTTAAAGGGATGTTCTTTACGGCAGGCAGTTTAATTGTTGTTTTCTAAAAATTTGTTGGATTGGGATAACCGGTATAATGAGGTGAATCATTAAAGGTAAATGAGTTTCCATAGTTTTCTAATAATTGGGTGAAGCTTAAATAGCAAACGTATTTACATAATTTATTTTAAAAATCTTATAAAAATGCACAAACTCTTTTACCATTTAGATCATCGGGCCATGCCGTTCACTTATTTAATAAGTTTTTAGAATAAAATTATTTAAACACATTTACTTTTTTAAATTTCACTTGACTATACATTACCATTCACCAAACTCAATAAATTTTTTTAAAAAAAATAATATAACCTAAATTCTAGAAAGGAACTTTTGTCTTTTCATATCATATTATTTTTCCACTACGAGGAGGTAGCGGAACAAGATTTTTTTTTGTTCGATTACTAATTTATTTTCTTAAAAGAAAAACATACTTACGTAAACGTTAGTGGCACTTGCGGAAGTGTGTATTTCAGTAGAGCTATTATATTTCTATGATTAGTTTATACAGTAAAGTATTTTTAAAAAAAAAAACTGCATCTCTTGTTCGGATACTTTTGCTTCAAATGATTCGTAACCATAAAAACACATCGACTTGAAAATATCTACGTGTACGATCAACACCACTGTACACCACCAAAATGTGGCATATACCGATACCTCCAAATTTTGTACTATAATTTGCACAGAGCTGGGGAAGTGTTCAGCTGTTCATGCTGTGCTGTCTATACACATTATCTTTTTATGTTTATAATTAAGGACACGTGTGATGAAGTTATCCTATAATTACTCTCACAAGATACTATTGTTAGCATATGGAAATTGGGCGCCGTAATTAAAAGTCTATTAATATGTATACGTTATTTAAGAGATTGGATAAATATCACATTATGGTAATTGAGCTTGACATAAATCTCAATTGACATGAGAGACCCAAATATTGGGTCTTCCTTATACATGGCCGGCCGAAACATGAGTATAGGGGCAAAGTGGTTAGGATTTTCTTAAGGGCAATTCACAATTCCTCCTAAGTGGTGATTAGAGAGAACCTCCCCCAAATAACATAGTTCGGCCGAACCATACTGCTACACCAAGGGTGTGCCAATTTTCTTGGAGCAAATCACTCCGGATATCCGTCCCTGCCAAGAAACGATCAGAGGCTTTGCTGTGGAGCTAATACCGCGTAGAACTTCCTTAACAAGAACTTCTACGGGTTCCGTCCGGTGGATCGCGAACTCCCTCAGCAGGATCTCTGGGACTACGGAAAGGGTTTAAGGTATGTGCACATCTTCCACTGCATAATTCTGATTACAGCATGTGCCTTATTTATGTTTCCGTAGTAGTCAACCTTGTAATCCAATAGTTGTATCAGAGCCAGGTTAGAAGTTCTTGATTTTGATAAATTGATGTTCTTGATTTTTAAAGGTGTTGGCCGAAATTTTAAAGAGTGAAAATTTAAAATTTCCGATTTTTACAATTATTAGGGCCGAAATTTTCATGATGTTCTTAGTAAAATTTGATGTTCATGATCTTCAAGAATAAGTGGATTTTTATCAAAATCAAACATGGGATTGTAGATCTTATTATTTGATCTTGAAATTTGACCACTTGTTTCCAATGTGGTGTTTTTTAGGCCGAACCCTAATGAAATTTACAAGGTAAAATTTTTAATTTCTTAGGCACCAAGTTAAAAGTTTTGAACGAAATTTTTAAGATTATTGTCTTATTTTAATTTTTATTAAAGGTAACAATATATCTATAATTGGAAATATATGGACAGGTTCACATTAAATATATAGAAATATATGACTATCAATATATCTAGCTAAATTATAGGGATTAAAGATATTATTGATAGATTTAGTTACCGAAAAGATTAAGAAAATATATTGTCAGTATATACATGTGTTGAGCCGAAATTTATATATATATATATATATATATATATATATTGTTGATTGATTTACATCTTATAGATAGAATATTGACAGTAAATAAATAAATATATATATATAGATGTGTGCCGAAATATATATGTATATTTGCAATATTAGAAATTATTTTGTATAGTTAATAATTCTTGGAGGCTAGGTTAAGTTTTTAGTGGACTTTAAAACTCTATTTAGCCCACAAGATTATTTCGGCCCAACCCTTGTGTGATTAATGGGCCGGTCCAATTTGCTAAACTAGATAGGAATAAAACCAAACCGGATTTTCTGAATCGGTTCGACCTAGCCAGGTTGGGTCGAACCGGGGTAACTAAGTGAACATAACCAAACCGGTTTTGAGTTATTGAACCGAACCCTATTTTATTGGACCGGTTCGGACCGAACTATATTTTGAAAAACCGGACCGAACCGAATCATATTTTCTGGACCGAACCGGATTTTCTAGACCGAACCAAACCGGACTTAAATTGACTGAACCGAATCGAATTTTTCAAAATCGAAGTCAAGTCAACTAATAAAATAGGATGGTCAAGTTTTGAAATTCAAATGTTTTTTAACTTTAATTAATCTACACAGTGCTCGAAGGTTTAAAACTTTCAAGTTTTTTATTAAACCTTAATGCCTAGTTTCGATTATGGGGATGGATCTCGAAAATGCATGATTTAGGGACTGGGTTAATTAGAGGGCTGAATTTCAATTGTTTACTTTTTGTCACATATATTTATTAGAACTGTAGTCTTGAATATGTCAAGCTAGCTGGATGTTGGGGGCGAAACCCTGGTTAAATATACGGTTTGCGCATTAGGACAGACATGCTATGCTGATTGTGATTGCCTGGGATTCATGTCTAGAAACACACATGATTAATTGTAAGCATGAATTGCAAGTCAGCCCCTAATATTTAAAATGTTTTAAAAACGAAAGTAGTCGCCAAATATGCATGATTGATGTGGAAGTGTTCATGTATGACACGTATGCTTGAATGTTGAGGATGTAGCTGCATGTGATAGTTTACTTGGAAGGTAGTATTATATATGCTAGCATGAGTTCCTCGGAACATTAGAAGCATGATGTGTATACATGATGTATGGTTTGGTTGATGAATCTTTGGCTTGCTATGATAACTTACTAGTGAATTAGAATTATATAGGCATGCGTAAGTTCATCAGAACATTTTTAAATACAAAAGGGCCTTGGGAAAGCCAAGATCGGGTATGCTTATTTCAAAGTTCCTGTTCCGGTAATTTGCGAATAAAACCGTTTTTAAGAGACTGGTCTATTGGATTGAAGACGACGGTAATGTGAACTCTTTCCCGAACCCCCTTCCTCGGTTTACTGGCGGTCAGTTGGTTTAGATGGATGAGGAATCATTATTTGTCGTATTCCATCTTAATAGATATCTGATGTATGAAATTCTTTCTCAAAATTTTATTATCTCCCTGATTATGCATGATTATCAATGTGTTAGTTTTCATGGCCGGGTCAGTACGCTTCTATGAACCTCGTAATTTGGATGGTATGGATTATGATGCATGGAGTGAACATGTAAGGGGACTTCTCATGGCAGAAAATACACATGAATATATTGATGCTGAAATGGGAAGGACATTGGTGGATCAATATGGCAATCCCGTCAGGGGATTAGAAGCCTTGAGGATTGGAGAGCTTGTAAGGTGATATTGGCAGCTCTAGACAAAGAGGTTGCAGAGGACTTCAAACTCAACTACAGTGTTATTCAGCTTTGGGGTGCCCTTAAACTCCATTACAGTAAATGGAGGGAAGCCGAAGCCAGAAAAGTATTGTTAGAGTATGTTTCCCTACTTTCCCAAGATGCTGGCGTTAAAACCACATCGGATCTTCAGGACGAAAGATCCAGTTGGAAGAAAGTGTTCAATATAGCACAGAGATACCTGTTATCATGGTTAGCTGACGACAAAGGATTGGGTTACTTAATCAAATCGATTAGGTTTACCATGGTCTTATTTGCCGAAAGCATCCAAAAGGAGTCGGAAGGTTCTACTATGCACCACCGCAAGAGATCAAGGGATCAAATCGGTCCTAACGAGATCTAGTGCATAAACACTGTTGATTAGTGCCCTAAATAGGTACAGCTCGTTAAGCAACATATATAAAGCCGTTAAAATTTTATATGAATAATGTCTCCTGATGAAATTAACTTGTGAATATTTCTTCCAGGATCGTTGGTCGAGTTGGCAGTAATTCTCCTTCCAGCTTTACCTTTATCTCTTACTGCTTTGTCGAAAATCTTAAAACAGATCAATTGCCATTGATTCTCTTACTTGTTCGTTTAAATGTTTGAATTTCGGTTGGTTATTGATGGGTATACGTCCGATTCGGTTTCATTTTATATTATTTGGACCTCGCCAACACGTCAAACCCATTAAAGCGGTCTAAAAACGCTAACCCGCGAGTTAGAACGGTCCGAACGGGAAACACGCGTGTTCGTACCAAACTCGTCCAGATCGTGTTGATAATCCAGACGTCCGAATTGTGTTAACATCCGGACTCAGGATGTCAACACAATCCGGACCTCCGAATTGTCCCGACGACCCGGACCACCACCGGATCGTCGCGATACCCTGGTGTGGCCCGGATTATTTCTCCCGATGACGCGCAAACCCTTACGTATATACCACACGTGAGGACCTTCCCGATTTCAGCTTTACTCCTGTCCACGCCCAGTTCGTATTTTACACTAAACCGACGTTGGACTGTTCAAAATCCGGTCTGATTCCGAGGTTCCCTATAAATAGGAGCCTTGATCATTCATTTCACATTTAAGTTGATGCGGAAGTTGATGGGACATCCAACAACCAAAACAGGAGGTATACAAGACAGCCCATGACAAACCAAACGAGCAATGAAAACGATTCCAAACCCCACTAAGGGAAGGAAACATGCAATCAGAACAATTATCATCATCCGATTCTGATACAACTGCTCAATACGCTGCGACCGCGCAAAATTCTTAATTTGCTCGCCAATCCCCAACCGGGGGCATCCGCTGGTTAAACCTCTATGAAGGAGTCCAAACTCTTCAAACATCACATCGCGGTAAAAAACAAGGGGGGCGCCATTCAAGGGACAACCCCATCACCAGTGCGGAACGTTATTCAATATCGACTCCTGCGCTATACGCACATCTGTGCCGAACTCATCACGTGGAAAAGACGACATAGTTATCTCCGACATCCTACAAATACTCCTTCGCCGACCAAATAAGAAGGAGGCAACTCTAACACGGATGTATAGGCCCCAAGCAATCCCACGCAACTACATGTGATTACGCGCACATACATATGCTTACACGCACTTACCCAGGCATGCGCGGCCTAATGCGAATGTTAAAAGGTAGCATAAGCACTACATCCGATAATGACAAAAGGAAAAGCGGGGGACCTTGTCATTTCGACATTCCTCAACCATGTATACATCTGTAACACAAGCACGACTTCAAAAGAAGTTAAGCTACAAGTCATAGCCACAGCGGGGGTACAACACCATGAAGAATCATAAGAACGCCCAAATTTGACACAAAGCGTACCAATTATTCTCACCACAACGAGACACGCGTCCAAGCTGGGAACTGTTACCCCTACTCAATCCCACCAAAAATACACTTGAATCAAAATGCAAGGAATAGGAGGGAGGGAATTTACAAATCCTCCTCAAGAATGGGCGGTGCCACACAGCAGTCACCAAGGGAAATGCCCAACACTAGTCGCAAGAACGTGGGCACGCCGTGAACTACGACTATTACAAGGGTTTAATGGTATCCTACTTACAAGAGATACTCATCACACCGAGCAAAGAAAGATGGTGTGACTGCCAAGCGACTTGGGGGGCACCGAACGAACAAGTGCTTGTCACCCCACCTAACTATTGGGAAGAGGTTCAGAAATGAAAGGTCACGCGAACACGCGAGCACACGCACACGCAACACCACTCTTTCTAAGAGGAATCCACATTCAAGGAAAACAACATCAACAACCTATACGGATTCAATCCAAGATATCTAAACCAGGTATCGCAATCAAAAGGCAATCACTTCTACTAAAAAAGGTCCAGGTAACCGGCAAATTGTCGAAACTCGAGTAAGAGGTAATAACTCTATGCGAAATACTAAAGTGAATAGAACAGACTACTCGGGTAAGATACCTACCTCGAATAGTCTGATTTAGTCAGAACATAATGCAAGCTGAACGGAACAGACTAGTCAGGAATAGTCTGATCCATTCATATTGACATTAGAAACTGAACAGAACGAACTAGCCGAACCTGATATAAGGATCGAATAGTTCAGTCTAATCTAGTCTATTTGGACGACGTGACAGGCGACATAGCCTTACAAGGAGACTTGTAGCTCCATATAACTTACTAACCAATATATACCTCGAATCAATGCGAAACAATTTGAGACAGGTTATGTACAGATACAAGAGATGTAACAAAGGCACACCCTACTTTGGAGACAACAACAAGTAGAGGTTGTATACAACACTCTCTGGAATTCTTTAATTACGAACACTCTACTTAGGAATCCAAGCTAAGTAGAAGTGGCATATATATAACTTGCATCAAAAAAGCAAGCCTCCAAGTTAATAACAACTCACGACACTCAGTAGAGCATACTACTCAAACATTAGACACTATTTAGGAATAACACCAAATAGTGGTCGCATGCACATCCCGAACGATGTAGTCACAATATCTTACGGAATACTCACCACATACATTGGATCTCACCTTGGGAGCAACATCAAGTAGCAATCGCACACGTATATGCACATCACAACATGGATGCATCTACGCGCATCGACTAAAGAACGCAAACAGCGATACATTAGCAAACACATGCAGGTAGGAACTTTTGTAAGTTCCATGCTTAACATGCGTCGTCAACCAAAGGAATTATTCATACAAAAGCTTAAATACATATACTAATTGAAGAAGACATTAGAAATTCATCTATTCATTATCATATTGCAAGCATTGCGATTATCTAACGAAGTTAATGTATTCGCATAGGTACATTATTCTCACATACTCTTTGCTCTGGAATCATACCAAGTAGTGGAGTCTATGCATACAACTTGCATAAAAAATACAAACTATTACGCTAAACACAATAAGAGGCCTATATCATACACTACCAACACGTCAACACTTTCGTCAACAACGAGCACTCAATACGCTCTCTCGCGCGACATCTTCTATGTCTACTCTATGCAGCTACATCCTGGAAATTTTTCTAAGGATTGTCTACAAGTAACATGGCGCGACATCCCCGCTCGGGGGCAACCCCATGATTACGACAACCATACCTTGGATTTTTCAACCAAGTGGCGATCATCTACTATGTGGTGCGACATCCTCTATACGAGGGCAACCCCACACATTTACATGGCGCGACATCCTCTATATGAGGGCAACCCCATGACAACTTACTGAGAAAAATGACACCCAGTATAGATTACTAAACACTTGGGGCGTGATTCACCCCCACAATACATGGCGTGACATCCTCTATACGAGGGTAACCCCATAAAACATGGTGTGACATCCTCTTTACGAGGGAAACCCCATGAGAACCTACTACTACCCACAAGTAGTGTTCATTATTACGTACCACCTTTCTACGCTTGTAGGAGCATATCCTACCATCGCCGCCACGCACAACGCAGTGAAAAACTCACCAAAGCTACAAGTCGAGTCTTGTAAAACGTTATCTTGTCCGTCAACAAATAACGGAAACAAAACACTCAACCTAAGCAAGTAGTGTCCTGCCACAACGTCGCCTTGCAATGGCCCAAGAGACGGAAAAAACTACAAGTCGTGTAATGCGAACTTGTACAGCCCCCTGGAATAACCAGGTAGAGGTGTAGTAGCATCGCAAGGTCAGTACAAGGACTAGCCAAGGAACGCCTCTCCTCAACGCTATAACGGGGGTACCCAAGTAGCGGATTAAAACACTTTCAAAATTGGCAAGTTGTGTCTTGCTACAGTGTCGCTTTGGAATGGCCAAAAAGACGGTATATACTACAAGGCGTATTACACGACCTTTGTCACGTCCATTTGACTAAAAAAATGGAGGCGTACTAGCATCGCAGGGCAAGTAATTGGGTTAGCCAACAGAACGCCTTGCAACAACGTTACGCGGGACTAACAGATGGAATAACGCACCAAACTGACAAGTAGCGTCTTGTGACAACGTCGCCTTAGAGTGGACTAAGAGACTGTTAAAACTAAGGTCTTGCCTCATCGAGATGATACATTCACGTGTATGTGCGTGTCTTGCGCATTACTACTCATAAATGCCAAGTGCCGGGACAAGGGCCTTACGCATTACTACCCATAAATGCTAAGCGTTGCTCTAAAGTCTTGCGCGCTACGGCAAGCATACAACGCATGTGTTTAACACATATCCATTTCGCCATGCCTTGGTATAACCAAGAGGGGCGCGCAATGCAAGAAAATATGTCTCCTAACAACAACTACGGATGCTACATCTAATAAGAGGACGAGTCTCAACTCTACTCTATTGTCCACACCACATGGAAAATCATGAAAGCAAATGTATGAAATATTACTACCATGTTATCATGCATTACTAAAGTATTCATGACAGGTCTTATACGACAATGTCAAGCATCGAAACATAAACATAAAAGGTTCAAAGGGACAACACCCCAAAATACAACCTCAACCCGACACGGGGAGCCAAAACCATGTAAAAATCCTGGTAAAGCAAACACAATCAACCTAATGCCACATGCGAGGTACTAACACCTCCAGCAGGCTGAACAACACCCTCATCTCGAGTGGACATATATGTCTACTTACATGCATAACGAAGAGCCTCAAGTTTCGACCATCGTGTCAAACAATACCACACTACCAAGCGTATATACGCAAGGGCTAAAATCATGCAAGTTGCAATACAAACACCACTGTCACCATATTCGAGGGCTTTTGCCTCAACAACCTCAAGGGCATGCACCTCAGCAATCTGAGGGGCATGCACCTCAGCAATCTGAGGGGCATTCGCCTCAACAGCCGGGAGGACAATCCCGTCTCTACGACGCAATACAGCCACATGTCCGGTGGAAAATGTGGAGTATATACCCAACTAATCAAAGCAGAAATAGGAGGCAACGGCACATACTTTCTCAACGAAACCTTCCATGGAGTCATACATTAGGTCATCAGCACCTGCCTGAATGTCAGCGCGATAGGACTCCGAGTCTTTGTACTCCACCACACCATTAACCTTGCCTGCTGCATAAGCCTCCTCCTCCTCCACAGCTTGTAAGGCAAGGCTGTGCGCCTCGCTATCCTCAGTAACCTTCTTTTGAAAGGCAGCCACATCGGACTCGAGTACAACAACTCGAGCCTGACGAGATGAGGTTCCCGCCTCCAAGACATCAATCTTCGAATCCAAAGAAGCGCGCCTTCTCCTTTGCGCACCCAGCTCGCGACATACCATGTCGCACTTCTCATGGAGTGCCTTCTTCTCCTCCGTGAGTTCACTCACAAAGGAAGAAAGACAAGTTATAAAAGAGTTCGATGGGACGAACCTTCCGATGGACAAGGGGAATAATATGCCAGAACACACATACTCCTACCTCGGAGGTAGCCAAGCTGGCACCCTTGGAAAAACGTGGCCCCCCAAGAAGCAAAGGGTGCCCACTCCCCACCATTGATAGCGCCCTTGGCAGGACGAACCAAGTCAGCTCAAGTGAGCGCGATAAGGGGCGCATTACCTATGAACGCACACAAACATAAACAAGAAGGCCCAAACATAATAGTAGAGAAAGAAAATAAAGGCAAGTTACAAAACTTAATGAGGAGACTTCTCCTCCAAGGTCCGGTCCCTCGATCGGGGGGCAGACATAGCAGGCGCGCGAGCCTGACCATTAATGTTCGACGCCTCGCCACTGCTAGATTTTGACCATTTGGGATCGCTCAAGGGACGCACCTCGGAGTCAGCTCTTTCGGTCTTGGAACAAGGTGGAGTGTCCGCAACAGCAACAACGCGATTCGTCACATTAGAAGAACGGCCTACAAACAAGAAGTCGTAAGAAGTCATAGTGTAACAGGATTACTCTAAGATTGCCAGCTTGCGAGATTCGCAGGGACTACCATACCAAACGTAGAGCACACACGCATCAACGCTCTAATAGGGAGAGCAAAACCTCCCGTTCAAAATCCAAGTATAGAGATGCAAAGCGCAGCATGCGCGCGTCAACGCACCAAGAAGGAGGAGTTACACCTCCCATTCAAAAACTAAGTATGGAGACACCCAGCGCAGCATCGGGTACCCGCGTCGACATGTCAATGAGAGATCTACCACCTCACATACAAATCACCTAACGGATACACCAAGTGGCTATCATATCAACACATCTCTATGCGGCTATGATGTCCGCATTTCTTGAAGCGGCTATCATGTCCGCGCACTACTAAATGGCTATCATGTCCACACACCTCTAAGTGGCTATTATGTCCGCAAATCGCCAGATAACTTCCACGTTTGTGCGTCACATCAACATATCTACAACCAAGTAGCAGTCGCAAGATGCACTCTACCTTGAAAACGCTAGGTAGCGGCAACAACATGGATAGGCACGTCGCCTCGCTGACCTCTGACCGTCGACATGGAAGGGTACATCGCCTCGTCGACCTCTGGCCTTCTCCCTACCTCAGAAACATCAAGTAGCAGTCGCTGAACGCACCCAACTTTGGAAAACCCAAGTAACAGTCGGCACAAGGTTCAACATCCCGCGTCCGAGATAACTACATGGCGAACACCCCCACTGCGGGGGAAATCCACACCTACGGACTTATAAGTTCACAACTACTTCATAGCGAACATCATCTATACGAGGACAATTCTATATCAATAAGGGCCTCGTCCTAACACTTATACAGCCTATACGACACTACGTTCATCTGCGCGACCCAACACATGTCTATCATGGGACGTTCATCGAAAACACGTCGGAGGCCTAACACCTCGCAATTAAGGTGCTAGTGCGCCTATGGTTCAAACTGGCACCTACATACACCTATATGATCTACGCGCCTATACGGCACATACGTACGTGTACCCGGCCGTGTCATTACAAACACTCCCACTCCGGGGGCAATACTATATTGACAAAGGCCTCGTCTCTCGACGTATATGTGGAGAACATACTCCTATTATGAGGCGTTCGACAACAACGCGGCGGATGCAAGGCGCCCCGCAGTCTCAGGACCTGCGCGTCCGTAACGCACATTCATCTGTATAGTGTGAGGGTGAAGGTTTACCTCTCCTTATTTCCGCTAACTCTTTTTATGAGGTTTTAGCATACACCCATGCTTACATATCCACACTTACATATGCACGTTTGCATGTACATATCGCATGTCTATTACCACAACCCTGTTGCGCATATATCTACACTCATATCATTGCATATGTATTCCCATGTTCACATCATTAATTCCATGTCATTACATATCGCGTGTCTGCTCGCATACACGTGTATACCATGTTTGCATACTGCATACATGTCAACATTTACGTCTATGCTACGTACATACGCTTACATGGCTACATATGTATTTGCTATACACGCATGCTCACTGCACTAACCATGTCAGCGGTTACGGTCTCTTCCATCAAGCAATAGAGAGGAAACCAATTCCAATATGTGGAGACTATGTATGGAGACACTCGCATACACACTCCCTTATAAAGATGTATGGGTAATATCCTATCCTCTCCATATTTTTTCTAACTCTTTTGAGGGAATTCCCTACCATATACTCATGCTTGCATACCTGCGCATACATATGCATGTCTACATATACATACACGCGTTTGCATATCCATGTCACGTGTTTATTATTATAATCCTTGCACATATATACTTATACGCATGTCATCGCATATATATATATATATGCCATATCTACATGTTTAATTTCATGACATTACACATCGTGCGTTTGCTCACATACGCGCGTACATCATGTTCGCACACATGCTAGCATTCGAGCCCATGATTGCATACATAGACTTACATTATTATATATGTACATGTCATACACATATACTCACTGCGCTAACTATGTCGGCAGTTATAACCGCTCCCGTTTAAACAAAAGGAGGGACACATGATAGCAAGGCCCACGCGCCAACAGACAATAAGTCCACCTCGAGGTAATACCCGAACTTAAATCGAACGTATACTCTATCGAAAATAGAGTCAACCAAGGGTCGCGCCACCACTTGAATCAGGGTAAAATGATGGATATACGTCCGATTCGGGTTCGTTTTATATCATTTGGACCTCGCCAACACGTCAAACCCATTAAGCGTTCTAGAAATGCTAACCCGCGAGTTAGAACGGTCCGAACGGGCAACACGCGTGTTCAGGCCAAACTCGTCCAGATTGTGTTAATAATCCGGACTCAGGTTCGGATTGTCCCGACGACCCGGACCACACCGGATCGTCGAGATACCCCGGTGTGGTCCGGATTATTTCTCCCGCACAAACCCTGTATAAACCACACGTGCGAACTTTCCCGATGTCAGCTTTACTCCCGTCCACGGCCGATTCGTATTTTACACTAAACTGATGTTTGACCGTTCAAAACCAGGTCTGATTCCGAGGTTCCCTATAAACAGGAGCCTTGAGCATTTATTTCACATTTAAGTTGATGCGGAAGCTCTGACTGCTCTCTAGCTTTCTCTCTCGAAGATGTCTAATTTAAGCATCGGAGAGGGTTCATCGCACTCCACCCCCCCCCCCCCTTTGTGTGGTGTGCGATATTGCCATTTATGCAGGTATACGGAGACGCACGTACTCGGACATGTGAGGAGACCCGACATAACGAAGACCGAGACACATCTATACCGCAAGGTATGCATGCACACATACACTGCAAGGCATGCACATATGTATACTCCGTAAGGCGCGTATACGCGCATCCTTTGCAAGACGCGTATATGTACATACTCTGCAAGGTGCACGCACGCGCAGACACTACAAGACATTCAAACACTTAGTCGTTTTAAGGGCTTGCAAGTCCCCGACAGTCCGACACTCCGACAGTCCGACACTCCGACACTCCGACACTTCGACTCTTCAACAATCCGAGTCTCCGATAGGCCGATAATCCAATACCCCGATTGTTGGACATCTGCGAGCTCTAACAACCCGTCAATATAACAACACAACACTCCAATGACCCGACAAATTTCGAGTCAACGACCCGCGAAGAGTCAGGATCCAATAGTTATGATTCAGATTTATTAAATAAAGTAATTTCCATTCGATTTGAAATGAGATCTACTTATCAAAATTAATCGACCCTATAAAACGGGATCGATGCGAAACGAAGTTAAAACCAAAATATCCACCAAGATGTTCGGATCAAACATGAATACTCACACTCATTCATCTAAATATTGCGGAACATCTAAATACTCTTAATATCCATCGATTGCGTAGTTCTAAGGGCAGACCGATTTATTTCTTTCTAATTTGTTAATACTCTGTTATATGTTAAATTTCGTAATGATGAACATGTTTGACACTGATTGGATTAAATTAAATTGAATTTTGGAAATGAAACGATTTAAACCATGGGTTAAACCAGGAATAGGCGCTACAGGCGCGTGTACTTCGAAAGATGGAACACATCGTTTTCAAAGTACGAATTTAATGATGAAGTATTTTAATGCTGAATTTTTCATTAGCCTCCCTCTTTTTGGGAATAATTCATTCAATGCTTACACGATGAAAAGATGTATGCTTCACATGCTACCACGAACTCGTAAAGTATAAACTGTCGCATAAGGCGAAAGCCCAATGCACAGTTCAAAGATGACCAAGACTTTGGGATGAATTAGCCAATGAAAGGATGATGTCAGTAAAATGAATCTCCCACTAAATTCCTTGAGCGAGACGTTTGGCAAGACATTTGCATCGATAACACACTTCATCGACAAAATCGGTCAAACACGACACCATAAAAGCTAAAAGGAATGATAAAGAGTTAATTCTTATCATCATGCGACATTAACATGCGCATTAAACAAGTGTTTGGACCAAGAGTATGGTGACTACTCTTAGAGGATACATGTTTAAATTAGCTTGTAATAATGGTGTTGTGGTCGAACATGAGACGTTACACGCCTTGAGGACGAATTTTCAACGCTTGGTGAGATATAACAGACAAAGTCTTGATCGAATTGGAGCAGGATAACGATGATAGTCAGGTCCCACTTACTTCGAGTGGGAGATTTGAGGCAGCGGCATAAGTGAATGAAATGGTAAATGAAGATGGGGACATTTTCATAGTAAATCCAGTGGGAGGACCTACACAAATCACAGTTGCTGGAGGTTCTTATCAAGTTGAACCTGATAATCACGTTGCCGAACCGCTGGATGAAAATCCAATAATGCCACAACTACCCGTTGTTCCCAGTGGGAGTGGGTTAACCAACTTGGTTCCAAGACCGAGAGGTTGTCCAAGAAAAGTTGTAGGCCAAGGTTCCGGCACTGCCCTTATTCCCAGTGGGAGTGATGCTCCGATAGAAAGCATTATTCCGAGTGGGAGCAATGTTCAGACTCAAGATGGGATAAACGAGCCTAGATGAAGTCAAAGTCACCGAACTTCTCCTAAGAAGTATCCCATCGAGAAGGGTGAAATTTTCACCCTAACATCTGTTGACGAACCAGTGACGGTTCAACAAGCGTTGAAAGGACCTCAAGCGAAGGAATGGAGGAAGAGAACGCCTCAATGAAAGCCAATTTTGTGTGGTCTTTAGTTGATTTAGCTGCTAACCGCAGGGCCATAGGGGCGAAGTGGGTTCTGAACTGAAACTCACTGCTGATGGAAATGTCAAGCGATACAAAGCTCGACTAGTTGCGAAAGGATACACCCAATTTCACGGAGTGGACTTTGATGAGACTTACTCACCGAATGTGAGATACACCACAGTCAGGGCAATCCTAACCCTGGTCGCAAGCCTCGATTTAGAGCTGAACCAAATGGATGTTAAGACCGCATTCCTCGACAGAAACCTAGAGGAAGAGATCTATATGGAGCAACCAGAGGGTTTCATTACTCCTGGTAACGAACGTAAAGTTTATAAACTCCAAAGATCTATCTACGGTCTTAAATAATCGTCTCAGCAATGGTACCGCAGGTTCCACGAGGAAATCGTTGGGAACGGATTCGTGAATCTCCACGAGGATCCATGCGTGTAGACAAAGACCTCCGGGTCTAAGTACGTCATCTTGACTTTGTACTTAGATGACATACTCATTACCGCAAACGACGTGAGTTTTATGCATGAATCAAAGTCCTGGTTGGCATCTGTATTTGAGATGAAAGACATGGGAGAGGCTACGAACATCTTGGGCATTAAAATTACTAGAGATCGTGCCATTCGGAGGTTATGTCTATCTCAGGAAGCCTACATCAACAAACTGTTAAAAAGGTTTAGACTACAGGATGCCAAACCCGTGAAAACGCCGGTAGTATTCGGGTGCGCGTTGTTGAAGCGCGACGGCCCGAAGGACCAGCAAGAGCGTGAACAGATGAGGAGTGCAAAGTATTTAAGCATGGTTGGGAGTCTTATGTACGCCATGTTTTGCACTCGGCCAGACATCTATTATCAATAAGACCCTGGCTATCAACATTTAAAAGCTGTAAAGCGGATCACACGATATTTGAAAGGTACTGCCGACTACGCACTGTGCTATGAGGGCAGGA
Organism: Clarkia xantiana subsp. parviflora; assembly: GCA_036873135.1. NCBI lineage: Eukaryota > Viridiplantae > Streptophyta > Magnoliopsida > Myrtales > Onagraceae > Clarkia > Clarkia xantiana. The sequence continues at coordinate 21,267,904 of JAPTYO010000001.1, forward strand.
AGTTAGAATTGACTGGATTCAGTGACGCCAACCATGGTGGCGATCCGGATGATCGTAAGTCCACCACAGGAGGAGTGTTTCTCCTTGCCGATGCCGTCATTTCATGGACGAGCAAGAAGCAATCATGTGTCGCGTTGTCTACAATGGAATCGGAATTCGTAGCTCTCTCTAAAAATGCACAGGAAGCGGCCTGTCTGAAAAGGCTTCTTACTGCGCTGCTTGATGGCGATGTTGGGAGTAAACCTGTGAAGGTGTTCTCTGACAGTTAAGCAGCGATTGCGGCAGTAAAGAATCTGAAGTACCATAGTAGGACTAAACACATTGATGTGAAATATAATTATGCTAAATCTATGGTAGAAGATAATATAATCACTTTAGAATACTCGCCCACTGATGATATTGTGGCGGACCCACTAACTAAACCATTACGTAGAGAGATATTTGAAAAGCATGTAAAACTGCTTGGATTGCGTAGGGTTTAAATGTGGGGATGTATCTGTGATAACATTTTGATGAATTGGACGTTACATTTTGGTAAATGAGAGAATTACAATTTGAGTTTATGATTCATCGACGTCATAATGTTTGATTACATCGGATTGTACGGTCTATAAACTAAGTCGTAGGAGGACACAATCATCTGCACAAATTATGTCGAATGTGGGCCTTGCCTTGTCACACGGGCACGGTCGTCTTGTAGGAGAGGTGGACCTCTTATGAAGCAAGACTGGCTAAGAACCAATTGGGAAACTTGGTTATGCAAAACGATCATTTGGTTTCAGAATAACACGATATGATTTTCGTTTTGCACTTTGCCGGCGATGAACTCTGTTCGTCATTAACCACATTCTGTGCCAGATGAAAGTCTGTGATAATATCATTGACATATCCCACACCTGACGATGTTCGGGTATGCTTCGACGCGTGCTTCATACTACATGTGCCACGTTCGACCACGGGGTCATGCTCGGTTGTGCTATATAGAATCCTCAAGATTCAGACGGGCGCAAACTTCTGCACCTCGAGCGTGTGATTGATCCCGGGAGCCTTATGATGAGGCACCCGAAGTATCCTCATGGACTCAAAACTCATACCTAAGGTCAGGCTCAATGTTCGCTTCCCGACATATGAGCGCAGTGCTGAAGAAAAAGGCCAAGTTACCACGTCTTTGGAAATCGGTTGGGTTTGACTAAGGGTATGAGCAATGGGGATGGTCAAGTTCACCTGTAATGGGGATATTAGTTGAAGGTTGTGAATACTTGTGCGGATGCCCTGGAGAAGTATTCCTATGTGGAAACTGGGCAATTGGAGAATTAACAGTTGACAAAGGATACAGCGCTATACAGATTGATGTTTCTAACAGGTTGATTTGAGATAGGGAATCAACGTTCCACGGGCGCTACAACACTCCTAACAGATGAGTAGCACGATGCCCGTCGTATCCTTCGGTCACACGTCAAACCTCGTATGAACTATTCGGAAGCAAGGGCAGGATCAGAAGAGTGGAATGTTGATGCGATTTGGACAACAATACATTAACAGGCACCCTCCCATTCCGACGAGTGAGAGCTGTTAGCATATGGAGATTGTACGCCGTAATTAGGAGCCCATTAATATGTATATGTTACCTAAGAGATTGGGTAAATGTCACATTAGGGTAATTGGGCTTGAACTAAATCCCAATTGACATGAGAGGCCCAAATATTAGGCCTCCCTTATACATGGTCGGCCGAAACATTAGTGTAGGGGCAAAGCTGACTTTTATCCACTTTGCTCCTCCTATAAATAAGGAGTGTTAGGGTTTTCTTAAGGGCAAATCAGAATTCCTCCTAAGTGGTGATTTGAGAGAAAACCCTCCCCCCAAACAACATAGTTCGGCCGAACCATACTGCTACACCAAGGGTGTGCCAATTTGCTTGGAGCAAATCACTCCGGAGATCCGTCCCTGACAAGAATCGATCAAAGGCTTTGTTGTGGAGCTAATACCGCGTAGGACTTCCTTACCAAGAACTACTACGAGTTCCGTCCGGTGGATCACGAACTCCCTCAGTAGGATCCTTGGGACTACGAAAAGGGTTTAAGGTATGTGCACATCTTCCGCTACGTAATTCTGATTACAAGGATATGCCTTATATATGTTTCCGTAGTAGTCAACCTCGTAATCCAACAACCAATATAACTCATACGCATCAATTTTTTTTTAACATATATCACACTATTATTTTGTTAAATTAATTATGTTGACATACGTATGAAATATTTAAACAAAAGTCATAGAACGAACATCTGATTGTTAGAACGCTAGAAAACCTTAACTTCAAATTTAAGAATAGATTAAAAGTTTGGAAAGTTACTTAAACAAATCATTGTTCTAAATAATCAAATTTATTAGGAAATAAAATATATTAGTAAAATATATTTTATTATTACGATAAAGTTATACTAGAAATATATATATTTTCAATATTTATATGTTTTTATTATTATATTGTTATAGATTTAATCTTGTATCTATATATAGGTACTTATATTCAATCATAAATAAGATAATATAAATTCTCATTTTTCTATATGGTATTTCTAACTCCAACAAGTATAATTTACAAGGCACCATCCACCTTCGCCGCTGTCCAAGGGCGGTCGGCACCGCCATCAACTATGCGGTTGTCATGCCTCTGCCCCTGCCCAATTCCGATTTAATTTTTTTTATTCTTCTAATTATACAATAAATCTCTACTTCCTTGTCGACGACTTCTGCACCAGTTCTCTGATTTTGGGCCAACTAACAATGCCACCTCAACGATGGTTCCTACTATTGTCATGTCCGCCTCCATTCTTCTCCGCTGATGCCCACTAAACTTCTCCCGGCTTCCTCCGTTGCCGACTGGACCTCTCCGGGCTTCCGTCATTGCCGACTTGACCTCCGTGCTACCGCCGTGCCGACTGGACATCTCCGGACAACCGCCGTGCCGACTGGACATCTCCGGGCTTCTGCCGTTGCCGACTGAACCTCTCCGGGGAGCTATAGATGACGACTGAACTATTCAGACATTCATTATTATTCTTCGTATCAAAATTGACGTTCCTGCCAGAACGTCCGTCTCACAGGGGCGTATTAGGAAATAAAATATATTAGAAAAATATATTTTACTATATTCTGACAAAATTATATTAGCAATAAATATAATATCAGATTATAATTTTCTCATTAGTTGTTATAGATTTATTTTTGTATATATATATATTGTTATGAATATATTATATGGATGTTCAATATTATGTTTATATATCATCTTCCTTATTTAGACATTTCTTATATTGATTTTACTTCATCTCCAAGTCTATGTAATCCCTATATAAGTGCCCCTTATGTATGATAATAAGACATCCTCAAATTCTCTCTTCTATTACTCTCTACTTTTGTAACACGTTATCAGCACGATATCTCTCGATTATATATTTTTTTAGCTACACCGATTTCAAGATTCCACGACCACAGTGCAGTGCTGAGCGGAAACCATACTCATCTTAGGGTTGCTTCCATGGAGCAATATATGAATATAACATCAACGAAAAAAAAGGGAGATTTATTATTATTATTATAAAATTATATTGATTGATTATTTATATTATAACCACTATTATTATCATGTGTAAAAAATGTCGAATTATGTGGAGGAAGCTGACTTAATTAATCGATTGGTTTCCCCGAGAGAGGATGAACATCACACCGATCTAAATGCCCAGGACTGCTCCACACAGATCCACTTCACCATCACAAATCATGGCTAGAACAGAAGACGAATATGATTGCCTCTTCACATAAAACATATGAGTATACCTATTATAATATTATTAAACTGATATATGTGTTAAACTGAATAATTTGTTTCGGTTCTTAAAAAAAAAAAAAAACTATTTGTCTCGAATGATTAACTGAACATACAACATAGCTTTATAATCGATTTGTGAATTATTAGTTGCAACTGATATAAAATAAACTGTTATATGCGTCAATATATTATGCTCCCAGAAGTGAGTAAATAGCACATGAAAAAAAATGGTGTGGCCTAGCACATAGGTGCTTGATGCTTTGATATCTCTACCGGTAATTGATGAATGTATATATATATATATATATATATATATATGCATCGCCCACTAGATGTGCTTCGCTCCCTGAAGTGAGTGTTGCAACATATGATTATATTGAGGATGATATACTCCACTCCCTGAAGTGAGTGTTGAAGTTTATGATTAAATTATGATGTCATATCTACTCCCTGAAGTGAGCATTACATTGTTTGATTATTAATTTCAATTATAATATATTCCACTCCCTGAAGCGAGTGATACAATTTATGGTTATAATGACTCTAGAAGAGTACAAATACAGATATGATATAATTATTCTATTCATGGACATGTTTATTTTTAAAGAGATGAATTATTTAGCATCATCATGATATTGATAAAGAACGATGATGCCGTTTACAAATAAAGAGAATGCAAAGTCCAAATGATTTGGAAGAATGATAATTTTGAGAAGCGCGATGACGCTAACAGAAATTTAATTATATGATGAAGCGAGAAATTTATTCATATGAAGCGCGATGCCATTAGGCAAATATTGGCCTCGATGAAAAAAAAAAGTCATTGCATATATTATTAATAATTACGATTAAAAAAATGCATTCTTTATAAATGACGGATCCTGAAGATCCGATGATCTTGAAGATCAAGAATTCTCTTCTTTTAATAATATATATATATTTTTATATTTATTTATTTGCGTTTTGCGTTTTGCACTATATATAAATATACAGTTATATTTATATTTCTTGCACTGCATATATTTACAGTTACATTTTTATTTCTTGCACTTCATTATATTTATTATACACATATTTCATTATGCTCGTCGCATTTTATTATAAAATGATCCAGAAGATCAAGAGTTATTCAAAAGCTCAAGCAACTAAATTTAGGATCTAGAAGATTCTATAATGTATGAAAAATGATTTAATGAAGTAAAGATCTTCAAGTATGAAAAGTGAATCATGTAAAGCATGAGTTATACATAAAGAATCCTGAAGATTCTAAGAAATTATGAATGAATTATCATAAATGATCATGAAGATCCTAGAAGATCTGGAAAGAATAAAGGATCCTGAAGATCCTAAATATATGGAACTATGAATTAACGATATTGAAGATCTCTAAAGATTTTGAATTATGAAGAGAGATCCTAAAGATCCTGAATTATTTTGAATAAAAGATATTGATGAAAATGGATCTGAATATCCTAAGAGATTTGAGATATGAAAAAAAATCTCCTTAAAGATATTGAGCTACCAATAAAGATAATAAAGATCCTTAAAAAAAATTGAGATATAAATGATCCCGAAGATCATGAAATCGAGCATTTGTACGAAGTTATTTATTTACGCTTTATGCAAAAAAAAAATTTAATGTTATATACCAGTGTTATCAGAACCGGACCGGCGGTCCGACCGGGTTCGAACCGGAACCGGACTCCTCCACGGTCCGGTTCGAGCATTTCTGGAGGATGTAAGCGAACCCGGTTCGGAATGCCGGTTTTCGGAGAACCGGCCGGTTCTGAGCGGACCGGGCGGTTCTCCGGTTCACCGGTTCAGAGTGAAAATTAAAAAAAAAATCTATAACTCAGTTAAACCCTAAACTTCGGCGGGGAGGGGAAGAACGAAGGAGAGAGAAACAGAGGGAGGAGAGGGAAATAGGAAGAAGAAATGGAGAAGGAGTCGAGGGGTAGCAGTGGTGGTAATATGATTTCTGCTTGGCCGACTAAATTCCGACGGACGTGCTCCGGTCGCTGCCGGAATGCGGCCATCTATTTCACCAGATCTGGTAATAAGTGTTCTTCGTCTCCATGGACCCTCTGGTTGGGTCCAATCGAGCACCCATCATGTTGTTTAAGTACATTCAAATTAATTTTTTGAGTGTGGCTAAAAAAGGAAATCAAAGAACAGAGGGGGATGTGAGGGGATAGTTAGGAAGAGGAAGGAGAGGGAGTGGAGCGGGAAGAGAGGGAAAATTAGTGGTAGGGAGGAGAGAGAGAATGAGAGATAGGTAGGAGAAAGAGAATGGGAGTTGGGACGTGAATATGCTGAGAGGAAAGTGGAGGTGAGGCCTGATGGGAAAAAGACTAACAGGGGAAAGATTAATGAGGAGCGGTCGGACCCGGTTCGAACCGGGTCCGACCGGATGAACCGTGAACCGGATACCTTACCGGTTCGGTGTCCGGTCCGGTTCTGATAACACTGTTATATACTTTCATATACTTCATATTTATCTTTTATTATTATAAAGAATGTGAATACTCCGCAATCATTATTGATGTGAAGATGAATATAATAAAAATATGCGGAATGTGTTACAAAAGATACATATCAGGTAAACCGGAAGTTTACCGCCAATATTGACATGATTAATTAAATATCCCGGTAAATCAGAAGTTTTACCCATATAATACAATATTTGGTATGACCGGTTACAGACCATCCCGGATCACTTATGTTGCGCAAGAAATTATTTGGAAGAACCTGAAGATTCTCCATAAAATATTTGCTCTCAAAGAAAATTTATTAATTGATCATCATCATCTAAGTTCGGGATAAAATCCCCATATTTAAGGAAATTATAAAAGGAGAATATGGGCCCGTTCACCTGCCATGTGGACCACGATATTATTTTAAAAGATGCATCTACAATATGGTCGCATGTGCATTTAATTATCACGAATTTGCAATAGCAAAATTTCCAAATTATGCAGTAAAGAATGATGATGATATTGAAGGTTGATATTTACTACAAGATTCAGACAATTACATGTCCAGGATTTCAGTTTAGCATAAAAGTTAAAAATATCCTCCAATTAAATAGCTAAGCTGCTACCAATTAGAGTAAATTGAGTACAAATGCATGCTATTATGAAAGCAGCAATATAGTTGCGCATCAAGCCAACGTTAAATCACAGTTCTCCCCATTACAACCAATTTTTTGTGAAGAGACAAATTTCCCATATTAATTTATGAAGTGCGATATCTGTTTGAATTGCTCCACCGCAACGCACAAACATGGGTCTGGAATGTTGGGAAAAATATTTTGTCTATAAATCAATTATTAGAGAACAATGAATGATATATATATTTAAAGCAAGTGTGTTGATTGTCATTGTTGAACAACTTTTCCCAACATTAGGGGGGGGGGGGGGGGGAAAGAAGCAGCTGGAAGAAAAGAGATTGACTGAAAAATTTTGTTATTATCTCATTTAGATCCTCGCACAATGATAATATGAACCTGAAGTTCAACGAGAAGTGACTTTATGAGACCCAGAAAGTCATAAGTCAAGTACCAGCTACAAATGCTCCAATTTGAATGTCCTGGCATGACAAATTATAATGAAAACTAAATCACGCCTGAAGCGTGCGATAATGGTTCCAATTTCCAAAGAATTTTTTGAAAGAAGAATGGAGCATGGAAAGAAAATAAATATAAATATGGTCGTCTTATGGAGGTGATTTCCCAAAAGAAATAAAGACATAACTAAATATGAAACCTAGAAGTTGTTTAGGTACCTGAAAGTTATTACAATAAAGAGATCTTGATAGTTATGTCATTAATGAGAATTTATGGAACCAAAAATATAAAGTTGTCGACAATATTTTTGAATATATTATTCTTGAGTGAAAACATAAATCAAGACGAGGATCTTAAGCTCAATATGTCAAAGAATCATTATGATTGGACAAAGTTTGAAAAGACGCAAGTATGAGCATGAAAAATGCTGAATGTGATAGCCAGTGGATATAAATAATTTCAGCGTAGATAGATTGCCTCGTAAGATAGGTACAACCTTTGGTACAAAGACTTTTCCGCAGAAAGATGACAATTATTATATGAATCATTTGGTGGAGCAATAACCTTCAAATACAATATTATGTTGGCAATTTATACAAGGTTTTAATATGCGTCTCATGATATGAATAATTTTATAGCCTATTTGGGTGGCTAATTTGATAGTGAAATCCACATAAAAATCCGAGAATGATTTAAAATGCTAGCATGAGTATTTTCGAGAATGTTGGATAGTAAAAATATTGTACCTGTTTACACACGAGTGTTTGCGATGGGCTTCTCCTTCTTGATCTTCTCCTTCCCGATCTTCTCCTTCTTGGGCTCTTTCGTGCTTGAATCCTTTTCTTCCTTCCTTGCTCACCTGCATAAAGGGCAACGGGGGGTCCCGGTAAGCCCACTCCGAAGCTTAAGTCAGTTGAGAGCTTCTAGAGAGAGGGTGAGCTTAGAGAGAGAGAGATTACCTACAAATGAGGGGATGAGCTCTCTATTTATAGAGTTTCTATTGGACCGCCCTGGTTCCAGTGGTTCTCTAGTCCGGTTGTGGCGGGTTCGTAATCACAAGTTGGCCTTGACCGTAAATAAGTTACCTTTGACCCCGGTTCGACCGTAGATAAGCTTATTATGGCTAAGTGTTGGTGTTTGGCCCTCCAAGGGTACGCCCCGGGCGATATATCGTCCAGGGGACGGACGGGAGTACCCGGAGGGGTACCCCTGAGGCCTTGCTCGGGTGCCCCCAGGTGGTTTTTCCACCCGGGGTCTTCCCGGGTGGGTTTTGCCACTCGGGATATTTTCCGGGCCCACGTGATGGGCCCCGGGTGTCCGTGTCCTAAGTTTCGAGTTATATCCGGTTCCGGCCCACTTCTCGGGCCCAATTAGTGATAGCTTGGGCGTATATCCACCATTTTCCCCCGAGTCAAGGGATGGTTTCTCCTCTTCTTGACTCTATTTTTAGCGGAATATCGCCAAGTGGGTAAAGTGACGTACCTTAGTGACGGTCCCGGCCTCTATCGAGTTCTCGAGATGCATCGTATTTTCCTCATTCCTTTTTTGAGAAGGCTTTATGGTGATCCCGGCCTTTATCGAGTGCTCGAGATGTGCTTTTATTTCTATGCCCCCTGTTTCAGAGGATCTGAATATATAGACGAAAAATGCTGTAATTAAATTTAAGCAAGTTCACGTGACAATGTTCTATGGGGGTAAGAATTACGAGCCTTGGTCTCGTTTTACTTATCCTTCGGACTGTTTCCTTTTGGAGGAACCTCCTTTTTGGGCTCTCGAAGTCAATAGGGTGCTTTGGCACTGGTGTTGCACTCCGTTTGGGAGAGTGCGAGTATGATCTTCTAGCTTTGGCCTTCAATGGGCGTGGCGTTTTCTCCCCGTTTGTCGGAGTATGGGCATGGTCCTTCAACCTTATCCCTGTAGTTTCCCCTATATAGGTGGAGGTGAGAATGGTTTAAAGTTCCTGCTCTTACTCTTTCGTATAAAAAGATTTTTATGTATATATGTAGAAGGTGATTCCCTCCATATACGTTGGACCGTTACTCCCTTCGTGTAAGCTAAGGGGCTTCCCGGACGGTTATTTAGCCTTCGTGACTCAGTGCTGAGGCTACCTCCGTGGTATGCATACTTTGCACATCCACAAGTGGGGACTTGGCCCTTATGTTATTCATGCTCTGTGACTTGAGCATATAGAGTTGTATGTATATGGTTGTCTCCGTAGTGGACATGCTTCTAACGTTGGGGGTTTAGCCCTTGTGTTAATCACGAAACCTGCATATATGAGATTGTATATGTATAGTTGTCCTTTACAATGGATGTGTTTAGCGTTTTGGACGCAGGGGGGGTTAACCCTTGAGGTGACTACGCTTGGTAGCCCCTGTATGCGCGCCCCCGTAGTGGACACGTTGTTGTACGTAGAGGGATACTCCTTCGTATTGGCTATGCTTGGTAGCTTCATATATGAGTGCCCCCGTAGCGGACACGTTGTTGTTTGTAGGGGGATACTCCTTGTATTCCCTGCCACTGGTTGATATATAGTTTGTTGTAGGTGTTTGGTCCCTCCGCCAACTACCTTAGGTAGTGTCGGGATGGTTTTTCTTATCTTCCCCTTGGGGTGCTTGTGATGTTTGTTTATCCGCCATAGTCTTCCTTTAGCAAGTAGTACCATCCATGCACGTGTCTTTGCCCCGGTAGTAAGCATTTGATCTTTGTGCACTTTGGGATGCACTCTTGGGTAGGTTGGCGTTGATAAATTAGCCTAGTGTGTCGTCTCGCTTCTGCGGGGATGTTTGGCTCTGATTTGAATTTGGGAGTTGGGTCGCGGTTTATCCTTATGGAAGGGTTGGTTTTTCTTTGGGACCCCATGTTTTTATTTGGGGTGTAAAATTAAGAAACGGTTTCTCTCATACGCTGGGACGGACGGATTGTCTCATTTGGAGCAGTCATTTTATCTTTCCATTAGCTGGGATGGCGGTGGGGTGTGTTTATCAGGTTCTGGTGGGGCTTCACTTCTTTTATTGTTCCGAGCTTTGGGAGGTTTAGTGTTCTCCCCTTGTATATTTGTACTTGCTATGTATCTATTATGTCTTAGATTTGTATTTTCGGGTAGGATCAGGTTTCCTTTGATTCTTCTTGTGGATTCTTTCTATCCTTTGGTTGGATGTTGCGCTTCGTGGCGAGCAGAGATTATCACCGAATTTCTCGTCGACCTCGTTTTGGCGGCCCACGTTATGGCCTCCTCTCGGGCTATTTAAGATTTTACCCCTTCACAATTTTCTGTCGGAGAGGATGATCCCCCCATGTGAAGGGTAATTAAGATGATATTGCCTGTTGATTCTCCCTTGTGCTGTCTTTTGCATTTTACTCCTGCTTCTTTTTGGAGATGTTCTTGATTTATTGTTAGATATTCGGGCTTGCTTTCTGTTGTTGTCGTACTCTTCCCATAATGTGGTTTTACGTCCACATGGCTTGATGTGATTTCATGAATCCTTTTGGTTGATTGCTTATTTCCTTGAAGTTTCTTTATTTTGCCTATGGGGTGGAGTGAAGGGTGTCTGTTGCCTAATTTGGCGTGCATCCCACGTTGCCTCCCGGGTTAAGTATTGGCTTTAATCAACGGTTGACTCTTACGACGAGTAGATAGGCGTCCGAATAGGTTTTTGGTTGTTGTTTGAAAGCTTGGTGGAGGTTATTTCCTTGGTTTGCCTCTTCGACCTCCGACCTCTAATATATGTTGGAAGGATGGCCCTGTGGGTCGTATATCCCTTTTATGTTGTAATAGTTATCCCTATGGATCTTCCCATTTTCGGTTTGAAAGGGTAGCCCGGTGGTCTTATATCCCTTTTCGGTTGTAATGGTTATCATTATGGATATTCCCTTGTTCATATGTAAAGGTTGTTGATCGCTTTATCATATGTCAAGGTTGTCCTTTTGGATCTTCCCATTTTCTGTTTGTAAGGGTGGCCCGGTGGATCTTATATCCCTTTTCGGTTGAAATGGTTGTCCTTATGGATCTTCCCTTGTTCATATGTAAAGGTTGTTGATCGCTTTAGCATATGTCAAGGTTGTCCTTTTGGATCTTCCCATTTTTGGTTTGTAAGGGTGGCCCGGTGGGTCTTATATCCCTTTTCCGTTGTAATGGTTGTCTTTACGGATCTTCCCTTGTTCATATGTAAAGGTTGTTGATCGCTTTACCATATGTCAAGGTTGTTCTTTTGGATCTTCCCATTTTTTGTTTGTAAGGGTGGCCCGGTGTGTCTTATATCCTCTTTCAGTTGTAATGGTTGTCCTTATGGATCTTCCCTTGTTCATATGTAAAGGTTGTTGATTGATTTATCATATGCCAAGGTTGTCCTTTGGATCTTCCCATTTTCAGTTGGTAAGGGTGGCCCGGTGGGTCTTATATCCCTTTTCGGTTGTAATGGTTGTCCTTATGGATCTTCCCTTGTTCATATGTAAAGGTTGTTGATCGCTTTATCATATGTCAAGGTTGTCCTTTTGGATCTTCCCATTTTCGGTTTGTAAGGGTGGCTCGATGGGTCTTATATCCCTTTTCGGTTGTAATGGATGTCCTTATGGATCTTCCCTTGTTCATATGTAAAGGCTGTTGATCTCTTTATCATATGTCAAGGTTGTCCTTTTGGATCTTCCCATTTTCGGTTGGTAAGGATGGCTCGGTGGGTCTTATATCCCTTTTTGGTTGTAATGGTTGTCCTTATGGATTTTCCCTTGTTCATACAGGTTGTTGATCGCTTCATCATATGTCAAGGTTGTCCTTTGGATCTTCCCATTTTCGGACTTGTCATACCCTGGAGAAGCATCTGCTATTTAGTAATATCATCAGCATTTAAAGAAAGACGAGTCTAATTGGAGTCCGTAGATCTCCTCATAGTAATAGCAAACTTAGCTAATACAAAGTGATATTCCAGCTCCTTCAAGTGTAGTATTTTTTTCGTTCTCCACTGAAGGTGTTGGTGGATACTTGCCTTCCGCGTCTTCCAGGCGGTACGCGTTTAATGTTGGGATGGATGCTATCTTGTAAGGGCCCTCCCATTTCGTAGACATCTTATTTATCTTGTCCAGGTGTATGAACTCGTTCCTTCTCAACACCAATTCTCCTACATGGAATTGATGGACCTTTACCCGTTTGTGTTTTGCAGTAAGACTCTGCCGGACGACCCTTGAATTGTGGCCTATTGTCACTTATTAGCACTTTCGGAACTCCATACCTAGTGACTATCCTTGTTTGGAGGAACTTGATCACTTGGAATTCTGTTGTTTTAGCCAAAGCCTTGGCCTCTATCCACTTTGAAAAGTAGTCTATGGCTAATAGGATGTATCTCATTTGGCTTTTTGATATAGGCAGTGGACCGATCAAATCGATGTCCCATTGAGCGAAGGGCCATGCGCTTTTAATGGACATGAGGTTGGATGCTGGGGCGGTTATATTCTTTGAGTATCTTTGGCACACATCACATTTCTGCACCATCTCCGTGGCCTCCTTGTTCATTGTTGGCCAGTAGTATCCTTATTTGAGGGCCTTCCTCACTATTGTCCTTGATCTTTCGTGGCATGAGGCCTGACCTTCGTGTAGTTCTCTTAGTATTTGACCCGTTTCTGGGTCCGCCAAACATCTCAAGAAAGGAGTGGAGTATCCCCTTTTGTATAGCATGCCGTTAATGATGAAGTAATTTATCGATAGCCTCTCTACCCTTGTTGATTCCATTGTATCTTCTGGTAGTTCTCCCCTGCTCAGGTATCGAATGATTGGGGTCACCCAATTATCTACTTCATCGCTTGATGGTGCAATTGTCAGTACCTCTCGCCTATCTTAGGCTGGTAGTAGTATTTTTTCAGCGAATGCACCTCCTTTTCTTGTGGGATCCCTAGAGCGAACTTACACAATGAATCAGCGTCCCCATTTTCTTCTCTTGGTATGGCCGTGATTTTTAAGGTTTCAAAACCTCCCACTGCTGCTTGGACCTCTTGTAAGTAATGTCGCATCTTTGGGGATTTAGCATTGTAGTCTCCTTTAACTTGGTTTACCACCAGTTGTGAGTCGCATTTCACCTCCAAGTGTTTTACTCCCATGCCTCTTGATATTCTCAGGCCTGTGAGCAGAGCTTCGTATTCTGCCTCGTTATTTATAGCACAGAATGTAAAAGCCATAGCGTAGCGTAACGAAGTTACCTCTTGAGGTGGTATTATTACAGGGCCTGCCCGCGATCCTTCCTGGTTTGAGGATCTGCCTGTGAACATTAACAAGACATCCTCATTGTCGTCCCTCTCTATTTATTGCTTTGGCGGGTACTCTTCTATTGTGTCTGGTTGTGTGCCTGTGAATTCTGCTATGAAATCTGCTAAGGCCTGTCCCTTGATGGTTGTCCTTGGGGCAAAGTGTATTCTGAATTCGCTCAGCTCTATTGCCCATTTAACCATTCTTCCTGACACGTCTGGTCTTTGGAGTAGGTGCTTTAGAGGCTGATTTGTGAGTACCACTATCTCATGTGTATGATAATATGGCCTAAGCTTCCTTGCAGTGACTACTAGGGCGAAGGGTTATTTCTCTATTGGCACATAATTTGCTTCGTACTTTGCGAGTGTCTTGCTTACGAAGTATATTGGTAGTTGGACGCCATTCTCCTCCCTTATTAATGTTGAGCTAACTGCCGTCTCGCTTACCGAGATATACAAGTATAGCTTCTCCCCGGGTATTGGGTGTGCTAGGGGTGGCAATGTTCTTATGTGTTGTTTGAGCTGTTGGAACGCCTCTTCACATCTTGGCGTCCATTCAAATCTCCTGTTTGCCCGCAATACCTCACATAAGGGTAGCGCTTTTTCACCTATCTTTGAAAGAAAGCGATTTAAGGATGCCAGCCTCCCATTTAGTTGTTGTACTTCCTTGGGCTTGGTAGGCGATTTCATTTCTTTGATTACAAGTAGCTTTTCGGGATTTGCCTCTATTCCCCTATGGCTTACCATGAAGCCGAGGAATTTTCCCTTTCACAAATCAGACTCATGTCTTGCCTTTATTTTGGACTTGACGATCATGTCGTCTATATATGCCTCCATGGTTTTCCCTATCATGTCCCCAAATAGCTTGTTGACCAACCTTTGGTACGTCACTCCTGCGTTTATTAGCCCGAAAGTCATCACCTTGTAGTGGTAGACTTCACTATCCGCGTAGAAAGCCGTGTGTGGTGCATCTTCTGGGCACATCTTGATTCGGTTGTACCCTGAGTATACGTTCATGAGTCTTATTAATTGATGTCCTGCTGTTGAGTCTACCAACTGATCTATTCGTGGAAGCGGGTATGCATCCTTGGGACATGCATTGTTCAGGTCGCGATAATCGATGCACATTCACCATCTTCCATTGTTCTTTCTCACCAATACTGGGTGCTACCCATGTTTGGAATCTTATTTCCTGTATGAATTCAGCGTCTAGCAGTTTGCCTACCTCCTCCCGGATTGCGATCTTCTTGGGTTCCCCTAGTGATCGTCTTTTTAGTGTTATCGGTCGTACCGACTCATCAATGTTTAGCTTGTGCGAGATCACTTCTTCACTTATTCCTGGCATATCGCTGGGTGACCAAGCAAATAGCTCTTTGTATTCCTTGAGGAGTGCCACTAAGTCTTCTTCATCATTTTTGGAAAGTGTTGTCCCCAGCCGTATTTTCCTGTCTGCCTCTTCTATTAAAATTTCCTTTATGTCTTCCGCAGGTGCTGGTCTTCCATATTCCTCCCTTGGGTCTGCGTCGATGAGAAACACGTCTGGCGGCTGCTTGTTGGCTTCCTCCTTCCCTATGTCATTCAAGTATATCCTTGCGACCCGTTGGTCTCCTTTAACCTTCCCTACTCCTTTTTCTCCTTGAAATTTTAGTATCTGGAATGTTGTAGACGTTATCATGCCATATTTGTTTATTGAGGTACGTCCTAGCATTCCATTGTACACGAGCAACTTTTCCAGTATGACAAAGCTAGCGTCGAAGGTAAGGTGTATTTTCTCATCCTCCAATGTCACCGGCAAAGTGATTGTTCCCATTGGATATGACGCTGCTCCTTGGATGTCTGTTAGTGGGATGTATAAGGGCTTCAGGTATCTTTTCTTCTTCCCAAGCTTTATCATTGTATCGAATGTCAGGATGTTTGTCGAACTTCCTTCATTTACCAGGATCCTCCTTACTTGGTAATTATTGATTCTGATGGTCACTACGAGCGCTTCGTTATTAGGTAAGCTCAAGTTTTTTATATCCTTTCCACCGAATTGGATTTCTCCCCCACTATGCTTCCTTTCACGTGCCTTTGGTGTTTCCCATGATTGTGTAGCATACACCTCTCTTGCATATTTTGTTTCTCCTCCCTATGCTAGGTCTCCGTGGATTGTGTCTGTCGTTGCTCCGACTATACACTTTTCTGCTCTTGGTGTTGGTGGGGGTAGGTAGTCTTGACTCACCTCCTGTTGTGGTTTTGTAAAACTTGGTGGGGTGTTACTCATGGGCAGTTGATATTCTTTAGGTGGTTTGCTACTACTGCCCCCATTGTTCTCCGTATGCACATTGTTTGTTGTCATCGAGCTTAGTTGGTAGGCTATGTGCTTCTTGTTCGAGTTCGGTAGACAGTGCCAGTGTTTACACACGAGTGTTTGCGATGGGCTTCTCCTTCTTGATCTTCTCCTTAGTGGGCTTCTCCTTCCCGATCTTCTCCTTGTTGGGCTCTTTTGTGCTTGGATCCTTTTCTTCCTTCCTTGTTCACATGCAAAAAGGGCACCGGGGGGTCCCGGTAAACCCACTCCGAAGCTTAAGTCATTTGAGAGCTTCTAGAGAGAGGGTGAACTTAGAGAGAGAGAGAAATTACCTTCAAATGAGGGGATGAGCTATCTATTTATAGAGTTTCTATTGGACCGCCCCGATTCTAGTGGTTCTCTAGTCCGGTTGTGGCAGGTTCGTAATTATAAGTTGGTCTTGACCTTAAATAAGTTACCTTTGACCCCGGCTCGACCGAAGATAATCTTATTATAGCTAAGTGTTGGTGTTTGGCCCTCCAAGGGTAAGCCCCGGGCGAGATATCGTTCAGGGGACGGACGGGGGTACCCGGAGGGGTACCCCTGAGGCCTTGCTCGGGTGCTCGAGCAAGGCGCACCTTGCTCGGGTGCTCCCGGGTGGTTTTTCCACCAGGGGTCTTCCCGAGTGAGTTTTGTCACTCGGGATATTTTCTGGGTCCACGTGATGGGCCCCGGGTGTCCGTGTCCTAAGTTTCGAGTTATATCCGGTTCCGGCCCACTTCTCGGGCCCAATTAGTGATAACTTGGGCGTATATCCACGAGTACCATTTACGAGTAGCTTATGGTATATTATCCCCACTATATCAACATTTGAGCTAAGTTGTAGTGAATGCTAATATAAGTACACAAATAAAGTAAATTGATATTTGATAAGATGAATTGATCACGTATTGCCGAAAGAGGCATCACGTGAGGGGAGAATTTGAAAATATAGAAAAATCCTGCAGAGTTTTTAGATACAGTCAACTTATTGATGATGTTATATTTAGAAAAATATGTTGAAAGGACAAAAGTTTGGCTCGGCCTGAAGATCGAGTACTTAAATATTGATTCATTAATTGATAATATTCTTGTCCAATAAGAAAAATGCCTTAAAGCTATTTTGCATAGCTACACATCTATTGAGTACATTAATGGTTGTAAGAATGATATATTTGAATAAATATATTTTCCTCGTGAGATTTATGAAGAACATAATGGTCCAGAAGTACCTTATATAGTGCTACATTAGCGCTAATATATCTTGCTAATTAGAAGGAACATGATGTATTATTGGTCATAAGCAATATTTAGTTCTTCTCCAATATAGTGAAATTTGAACAAAGTTAAGAAAATATTTATGTATCTCCGAGAGACGAATTACATGATTTTATTATCGGATAGAATCAAGTCCTAAATCAGTTGGCATGCAAAATACAAGTTATATTATGTACCATTATTTTGTATATATAAAGATAATGCATGTAATATAGCTCCAATTGAAGAATAATGTTACATCAAAGGAGACAAGACGAAACATAATTTTCCAAGTTATTTTTCATCCACGATGTTGAGAAGAAGGCAACACAGCATCCAATAAATCAGTGCTGATTTATTTCCAGAGGTTTACCGACTGCGAAATTTGAAGATTGGTGAACAATAATGAATTGCGTCGACTTAATGAAATTACGTGACGTCAACATCAGGGGGAATCTACACTGCTGCACTATTTTTCCCTTAACCAAAGTTTTGTCCTACTGGGTTTTCCTGATAAGGTTTTGTTCCAATGAGTTTTTTCTAGTAAGGTTTTAACGAGGCACAAATCCCTTATGAACATCCAAGAGGGAGTGTTATGAATATATTATATGGATGTTCAATATTATTTGTATATATCATATTCATTATTTAGACATTCCTTATAATAATCTTACTTTCTCTCCAAGTCTATGTAATTCCTATATAAGGGCCCATTATGTGTGATAATAAAACATCCTCAAATTCTCTATTCTATTACTCTCTACTTTTGTAATATATTATATATATTTATAATCAACTCTAAACAAGATAATATATATTTAATTTTTCTATAAATTTAGATACACAATTAGTTTGTCGTGGTGGTGCTATCATGTTTGAAGCTAGGGCAAGTTGTTGGAAGAATCATTACATGGTGTGTATGTATAGCTGTAAAATTGACATTCGAAACCTAAATGATCATTGGTTGGAGGAAGAAAAGTATTGGAAGATAAGTGGTTAGTGGAATTGGGAATCAAAATGTGGAGCAAGGAAGAATGGTAGGTGATGCTCCCAGCTTCCCAAACATGATGGGTGGTTGGGGTATCTCCATTTATTTCTCTCTTTTCTTCATGTACTATCACTTCACTTCTCTCTCATCTGTTCACAGATATGAATGCCTCTGTCTATGGACTATAATGACATGTGCCCCCTCCACGCGCCATTGAAGGGTCCGTGTCAGTCTGTTTTTGTTTACTTTCTCACCTCCGGCCCTGCACTGCAGCTTCTCCAATAATTCTAGGAAAACAACATTTTAGTAACATCAAGTTGGTATATAAACCTGGTCCAGCGCCTCTTGATGGGGCCATCTAATGGGTAAGTATAATACGAGTGCCTCCCTCCTAATGGCGACTTATCCAAGACAACTCCGTGGAAAACAAAAAACTTAGTATATAAGTAAACCATGTATTGGTAAGCGCAGGGAAAATTTAGAAAATTCTGAAATATGTAAGACAAAAGTTCAGTTAATTATTATTCAAGTAATCAACATACAATTAACGAGTAATCTGTATGTGTAAGAAAACCGAAATTGCGATCCGATGATCGAATGGGAAAGACGAATTTTTAACCGAGGCCCGTGCTGATCATGGTCTCCTTAAGATAATTTTTCCCCACCTCACCCTAAGGGTATGCAACGAGGTTTATATATAGAAGTGTGTCATTTGATTTGAATGCTTAGTCTGACTTATCGTTCAAGGCGTACGGAAGGAAAATCGTTTAACAGACTTCATCATTCTTCGTTTGCTAACTTATTTCGGAGATTTTATCCCATCTCCGAACTGAGCATTTCAGGTTTTCACCTTATGCGTCAGTTGATACTTTTACAAGGTCGTAGTAGCTTTCGAAGCCTACTTTCTACCGATGTAAATGATATCAATAAGTTATTTCCGAAGGAATGCAAACGAAAAGTCATCACATCATCATTTTAAACACTTATGTATTAAACTCATACTTTGAAACAATGTGTTCCTCTTTCGAGGTCCACTTGCGCGAGGCGCAACTTACCCTAGTTTAACCTTCGGTCAAATCGTTTCGTGTCTGAATTTAATACAATTTAATCATATCGGTTTTGCATATGATTATCCTTACAGTTTATTTCATTCAATGGATTATAATAACAAAGAAAGATATAAGCAATATACTTATAAGCAATGCACCAAACAGATAATTAAAAGGATCGAAAAGCTTGAGAAACGGTAATTAATACTTTCTCTGAGCATGGTTACATGCTAAAAATAAAATGTTCCTGTATTTCAAGGAACATTATTAAGTCCTTTAAACTGAAGAATTTAGAAAAGGTTTATTAAGCAAAGCAAATAAAGATAAAGTTTTTCATTCAATCTTTATATATTCGGGGCAAGCTCCTCAGGTTTGTGCTTGTTCTCCTTCTCGGTTCTGTAAACCAAAATAATGAATTGAATTACTCTCGAGTAAGAGGAGTCCTAGAAGAATTTATGAGTTTATCATTATTCTTCAGCACGTACCTTGGGAGGATTGGTACAGGCATTAGTAAGGTGTCATTTCACGCCACACCTAAAACACGTTCAAGTTTCCTCTTTACGTGTTTGTTTTGCTTTGCCTTTCTTACCACCGAATTGCTTTCGCTTAAACTTCTTCTGAGATTTAGGAGCTAGAGGCTTGTCAGCCTTGACCTGGAGATTCTTTTCCTTTCTCTTGCGCTTACCCTTTGGCTCAGCTAGAAATGAGGATGCGATATGCATTTCCGCCCTATGCTTTTCAGCCTTGAGACGATCCTCTTCCAGCTCGGGATGAACTCGCACTTTCCCGAGGTTATCGAGTTGAGTGGCATAGGTAAGGTGCATTTTCATTCTACTCCAATATTCAAGTAAGGATCGGACCACGCATTGGACTTTATGTTCCTCCGTCAGGATTTCTCCTGCTTTCTTGAGTTCAGCAAGCATGTTAGACATGTGTCTGATATGCTCCTTCATTGTACGCTTTGGATTCATTTTGTATGAGTCTAAAGCGGTGTTTAACGATCGCTTCTGGGCAGTGGTGTAAACACCAAACCCAGCCTTAAGACCGTCCCATAGGTCCTTGGCAGACTCATAGTGATCATACCCATAGAGTATGTCATCCTCAAACAGTGACATCAAGGCGGAACGGATCTCCTAGTCCTTTGCATCCCATTCATCATGAGTTTTCTCCAGTTCAGCCGTGAGGTCTCCCTCTGGCGTGACTTTCTTTGTAGTCAGATGCTCCAAAACTCTCATTTTCAGTGATTACCATTTTCGCTCGCTTATTCCAGATCTTATAATTGTTGCTGTTCAATCTCACTCCCTTGTTCATTAGAGAGATTACATTGCTGATCGCAGTTATTGATAACACTTTGATAATCATGCAAATATTAGGTAGACAATAACATTTTGAGAAAGAATAGCGTACATCAGATATTTATTAAGATTGAATCTGACAAATAATGATTCCTCAGTCATCTAAACCAACCGACCACCAATAAACCAATGGAAGATGGATGTGAAAGAGTTCACATTACCGTCGTTTTCAATCAAATAGATCAGTCTTTTAAAACGGTTTTAATCGCAAATTACCGGAACGGGAATATTAAAACAAGCATACCCGATCGTGACTTTCCCAAGGCCTTTTGTATTTTGGAAAATATTTCGATGAATTTACTCATGCATATATAATTCTACTAACCATGTAAATTATCATACGCAAGTAACATTCATCAAACAAATCACACTCATGCTTACGCGTCATGCGTCTAATGTTCCGAGAAACTCATGCTTGCATACATAATTCTACTTACAAGTAAATTATCAAATGCAACTACATCCTCAACATTCAAGCATACTTGTCAAACATGAAAATTCCACAACAATCATACATATTTGGCGACGGTTTTCAGTTTCAAAATAATTTTAAACATTAGGGGCTGATTTGCAATTCATGCTTATATTCAATTACGCAATATTCTAGACATGAATCCTAGGCATTTCCAACCATCACAGCATGTCTATCCTAGTGCGCATTCCATATATTTAACCAGGGCTCCGCCCACAACATGCAATATCCAGCTAGCTTGACTAAGTCAAGACAACATTTCTAAGCATGCATTAATATATATTGAATAATAAACAATTGCAATTCAGCCCTCTAATTAATCCAGTCCCAAAAACATGTATCTCCGAGATCCATCCCCATAATCGAAACAAGGCATAAAGGTTAGCAACACTATGAGCACTATGTAGTCCATTTAGAGGTTCAAAAACATTTGGATTTAAAACTTGACCAACCTATTTTATTTAATTGACTTGAATTCGGTTTTGAAAATCATTTCGGTTCAGTCAATTTCGGTTCGGTTTGTTCCAGTTTGGTCCAGTTCAGAAAATCCGGTTCAGCCTGGTCCGGCAAATCCGGTTCGTTTCGGTCCAGCAAATCCTGTTCGGTTCGATCCGATTTTAAATTTTAAAATTTGGTTCGGTCTGAACCGGTCTAATAAAATAGATTTGGTTCGGTTCAACACACAAAACCGGTTCGGTTAGATCCACTTAATTACCCCGGTTCGACCCAACTCAATTAGGTCGAACCGATTGAGAAAACCCGGTTCGATTTATCCGTCCCGATTTAACATATTGGACTGGCCCAATAATTAAAAAATTTAAAAGGTTTGGCAGAAATGTTTACTTGTGGCCCAAGAAGGGTTTTAAAGTCCAAAAATATCTAACTTGGCCACCAAGTAACATTAATTATATAAAAATAATTTCTAATATTAAATATATATATATATATATATATATAGATATTTCGGACCATATTAAAACATATATATATTTATTGCTAAGATTCTATCTATAAGATTAAATCAATCAATATTATATATATATATATATATATATATATATATATATATATATATATATATGTAAATATCGACACAATATATATATATATATATATATATATATATTATTGTCAATATCTTAAATAGGGTAACAAATATACTGACAATACATTTTCTCAATCTTTTAGGCAATAAAATCTATCAATAATATCTTTAACCCTATTAAATATTTAGATATATTGATAGTGATATATATTTCTATATATTTATGTGAATCTATCCTTATGTTCCCAGTTATAGATATATTGTTACCTTAATTAAAAATTAAAATATGGTAAACAATATTATTTTAATAGTGGCCGAAATTTCCTTGCTAGGAAACCAAGAAAATTAAAAAATTTACCTTGTAAATCATTAGGGTTTCGGGCAAGAACATCAAATTGGGAACAATTGATCAAATTTTAATAAGATCTACAATCCAATGTTTGATTTTGATAAATATTACACTTTTCTTGAAGATCATGAACATCAATTTTACCAAGAACATCATGAAAATTTCGGTTTTACCAACAACCATAAAAAAAAAAATCGAAAAATTTTGAAATTTTGATTTAAAATTTTCGGTTTTCAATTTAAATTTTCAAGAACACCAATTTATCAAAACCATGAACTCCTAACACAGACTCTGATACCACTTTTAGATTACGGGGAGTAATCACTACGGATACTTGAACAAAGTACATGCTAGTAATCGGAATTACGCAACGGAAGTTTCACACATACCTTTAAGATGATCCGTATACCCAAGATCTTCTCAAGAGGGAGTTCCAATCCTCCGGTCGGGACCCGTAGAGGTTCTTGTTAGAGAATCCCTACGTGGTGCAAGCTCCACAGCAAAGCCTCTGATCGATTCTTGGCACGGGGACAGATCTCTGGAGTGTTTGCTTGGAAAGCAAATTGGCACACCTTTTGTGAAACAAGGCAGGTTCGGCCGAAACTACTAAGGTGTGGGGTTGAGAGTTTTTTCTCTCTAAAACACTCTAATGATGGAATTGTGATTAACCCTAATAATCCCTTAACACCTCTTATTTATAAGAGGAGTAAAGTGGACAAAAGTCCACTTTTATCCTCCTTACATATTTCGGCCGGCCATTAGTATAGGGAGGCCCAATTTTGGGCCTATCATGTCAATTGGGATTTGGGTCTAGCCCAATTATCCTAATGTGACATTTACCCAAGTTCATTAGGTAAACTATACATATTATGGGCTACCAATTACGGCGCCCATCACCATATGCTTACATTTTCAACTAGTAGTTAGTCATTTAATTGTAGAAATTTTCTTTCCAAACTTGCATGTCATATGCATTGTTTTTAAAAAAAAAAAAAACTCTTACCATAATTTTTATTTCAAACTTGCGTTTCCTACTCATTAATATTTTTTTAAAAAAAAGTCTTCAGGTAAGTTATAATTTTGGTTAGCGCGTCGCGTATGCAAAAAAAAAAACATATTAGGAAAAATTGTATTTTCTCTTTAGCTATTAGAGTTTCTAATTTCGAACGTGCATTCCTTATGCATCATTTCAAAACTTTTTACCTGAATTGTTTTATTTTTAATAATGCATCCAATATGCATTAGAAAAAAAAAACTTTTTAGATAAATCGTAAACTCTCTTAGTTTTAAGGCTCTTTCTTTAAAAAAAACATTTTACCTGATTTTTTTTAATCAAAAGACGTGCATCTCATATGCATTATTTTCGAAAAAAAAAAAAAAAAACATTTCAGGTAAATTGTAATTAATTTTTTAGTTGTAGAACTTTTATTTTTAAGTTTGCATCTTATTTTTTTGCATCTCATATACATTCTTTTCACCAAAAAAAAAAAAAAAAAAAAACTTTTCACATGAATTTTAAATTTTGACCAACTAAGATGCATTGATTTTTTTCCTCTCGTTATAAAAATAAAAAAAATCTTTTCTAGTAGCTTGTAAATTTTCTCAACTGTACAACTTTCATCTCATAGGCATTGTTTTAGGAAAAACGATTTTTTAGATAGATTGTAAATCTTCTCTTAGTTGTTGAGCTTTTAATTCCAAACATGCATCGCATTTGCATTATTTGTTTTTTAAAAAAAAAAAATTTACCTGGATTTTTCATCTTTGTACATACATTCAATATGTATCATTCAGGTAAACTGGTTGTAAGTTGTACCACTGGTTAGGTATTCTGCACATATAAAATCTGCCAAATGGGGCAACATAAAAAGAACTTGCAGTCATCCAGTTGGACGAAGAACAAATTGCGCATTCGGGATATCCAACACTCAGGTATGATAAATTATACTTGATTTTTCCTTGAGTGTCCCTACTCTTTTTGCAGATCAGACGACCATTTCGACCGAGGTCACAACCACGTGAAACGTGATTACTTCAAAGAAATTCCATGCTACCATGTGTGGAATTCATACGCGTCCCCGAACCAAGTTGTACATCTATTTTACAGCGGGGTCTAAACAGGTCGGTGGTAACCAAGGGGCATCTCCCGTTGAAATCAAGCACGACCGTAGATGAGAAAATATCAAGAGATGAATAAATTATTCAAAAGGATCGATAATCCATTGACGATCGAATGTGCTAATTATTATTTTCGATGTCTTCCATCGGAGGGTACTCAACCCAAGACATCGACACGATCAACGTAGCTTGATTCGATCAGCCGAGTCCTTTTCCGAAAGATGGAGCAGGAAAGTCGGAACATACAGCATGTCCATTCACATATGAAGCAAATTGTCATTAAAGATGTAGAGCACCCGGGTAAGAGACGTTGTGATCATTTTATCCCCGAAATTTGAGTTTTTCCTTACTCATTATGCAGCTTGGATAATCATCCAAATCAAAGCCCCTGAAGAGAAAATCTTGTGCACGGCCCTTTGCTCGCCGACCATTCTTGTGCCACTGTCGAATTTATCCTAGATACCTCGGGCGATATCTATGCCCAAATTTACCATTTGCGGACTACTCAACACCATCAATGTGTGTTCATTAACCAGGTCATTCATCCAGCATGTGACGAGCCTAAACCGATAGGTGCTAACTATGGAGCATCCCCATTGTGATCAAGCATAACGAGAGCATTCGAGAAGTCAAGAAACACTGTTCTTGGTGTCTTCCATCATAGGGTACTCAACCCGAGGCGTCGACACGATCGACATATTTTGACTTGATCAACTGAGTCCCTCTCTAGAAGATGCTTTGAATTAGGAATTTTCAGTCTGCCACTAAGGGCATGTACATAATTGTTGTTGATTATTTTCGTTAAAATTTCTTTTTAAAAAAAAAAAAATTCATTTTTCTTTAGGGTCACAGCCGCCCTTTAATCGGCTACAGAAAAATAAAGAGAGTGTTCATGCAAATCTTGTGAGAGAATTGAAGAAATAAAAGGGTCACAGTTGTCCCTAAATCAACTACAAATAAAAAGGGTCACAGTCGTCCCTAAAACGACTACAAAGAAAATGGCCACAACCACCCTTCAAATGGCTACAGATAAAGAGTGCTCCCTCAACATCAAAAGCGGGAAATAAATGAAAGGGCCACAAACACCCTCCAAACGGCTACAAATAAAAGAGTGATCCCGCGAACCCTGTGAGGGCGGGAGAATAAAAAGGGTCACAGCCACTCTTAAAAAAATGGCTACACAAAAAGAGTGATCCCGCGAACCCGGAGAGGGTGGGAAAATAAAATAAAGGGCCAAGCCACCCTCAAAATGGCTACAAATCAAAAGAGCTCCCACAACATTGAAGATGGGAAGAAAGTGTCTCAGCCACCCTCCAAACGGCTACAAATTAGAGGTGCTCCCGCAACTTCGAAGACGTGAAATAAAAGAACTGGTCACAGTCAACCCGAAATTGACTACTCAAAAATAAGGGTTTCAGCAACGGAGGATGCGGTAATCAATTGAGAGGGTCACAGCCACCCTTTAATCGGCTACCAAATAAAGAGTGTTTTGGCTAGGTTGAAAACCCGAAAGGGCAGCCTAGTCGAAATCAGAAAATGAGGGGGCATGGTTGCAAATTCAGAAATTGCAAGCATGGCAAAAGTGAGAGAAAAAAACCGAGGGGCACGGTCGGCAATCTCTCAATCGACCGTGGAAAAAGGAGAGAATAAAAGAGAAATTCTAAAAATAATAATAATAATAATTCCGCTAAGTTGTCGCACCCTGCGTAATTTAGGAAAAAATTAGGGACAAACATTCATGCGACTCAACGTCTTCCAAGTCAACTTCACGGCAAGCGGGACGGTTACAGTCCGCTCTCGCAAGTCACCATTTAAAGATGAGTAGGACCGTTACAGTCTGTTGCTACAAGTCACAATCGACAATCAGGACATGAAGTTTTCAAGCTTTCTGAGAGTCACAACCCGACGAACGAAGCCTTTGATGTTCAGCCTTCGTGAGTCACAACCGACAATCAGGACCTGAAGTTTTCCAGCTTTCTGAGAGTCACAACCGACGAACGGAGCCTTTGATGTTCAGCCTTCGCGTGTCACAATCGGCAATCGGGATCTGTAGTTTTCTAGCTTTCCGAGAGTCACAACCGATGATCAGGATCTGTAGTTTTCCAGCTTTCTGTGAATCACCCCCGACGAACGAAGCCTTAGTATTCAGCATTCGCAAGTCACGCCACTGGAGGCTTTTCCTTATCGATCGCCACTGGAGGCATCGTCGATTAAGGTTTTTCGTTACAACACGCCACTCGAGGCTTTTTTTTTCTGCACACCACTGGAGGCTTTACTTTTACGCACCGCCAACGGAAGCACCGTTAACAGAGGCACCGCCGACCGAGGCTTTTCTTTCCTCACGCCACTGGAGGCTTTTCGTTACTGCACGTCACTAGAGGCTTTACTTTTACGCACCGCCAACGGAAGCACCGTCAACAGGGGCATCACCGACCGAGGCTTTACTTTTCTGCACCGCCTTATTTACCGCACTGCCGCTGGAGGCTCTACATTTTGCATGCCATTGGAGGCTTTACTTTTTCGCACCGTCCTAAACAAGCCAGGAGTTCCCTTGAAGATTCGAAGACTCAAAAGAAGATATACTTCCTAACCAAAATTAGTGTTTACTCGTCTTTGGACAAATCCCCTCGAACATGTTCTACGGGAATCCGTCCAAAGAGGGGTAAACTGTAAACACCTAATTTAGGACCACGTGCGGCACGCGTGACATGTGGCGCGCTAAATGAGGAAATGTCTAAATATGGCAAGTTCGCAAAGCTTCCAAGAATGCTCCTGGAAAATTAGGATAGTTATTTGTATTTATTGCAGAGTATATTTTCTGAATATTTGTATTTAATGTTCAAAATATTTAGCATTTATTAGGAGAATAAATCAGTATAATTTAATGCTTAATTAGTTCTAGCCAAGATTAGTATATATAGGGGTCAAATTCTACATGTAAGGGGCCGAAGAAAAAATGAAGAATAGAGATAAATAAAATATCACCGCAGTTGCGGTTTTGTTTATTGTTATTATTTAATTTATTATTATTATTATCGTTGATTCCCTTGTCTTCGTCTTCTCCATGATTATATTTGTAGAAACTAGCACAAATCTATCCATCTTCACCGCGCTGACACCAATCTTGCATCCACCGTAGCTTTGCTATGTCTTCACCGGCAACTCAGACTGATTTACTCATCCTCTGCTCCAAGCTGCATTACTCTGTTCCCATCCCACCCATGGTAGGTTTTGTCCTTTTGTGTATATATTATTATTATTAACTAGGCATAACTAAGAAACGTAGATTAATTATAAGTTATGTATATATATTAGATATGTTATTGTGTTTTTTTTATTTAAGTATGCTTAACCACTGTTAATGTTATTAGGGTTTACTTTTATAGATAATTATTAATATAGAGTTATATTTGATAATTACTTAGTAAAAATGAGATGGCAATTTGTTAATTGAGTACCGAAAGGGCATAATTTATTCCATGTGTTTTAATTCGTAATAGAACCTCCGAACCCAAATTTCTGTTCGTAGACTGATTTTATATCTAGGTGTTTAATTCGTTATTCGCTTAGGTAATTTAGGATTCTAGTTAGCCTTAATTAACTAGTGGAGACTCTTTTCAAAATCCACGTTTTCAAAACGTATATCGCCTTAGGTCAAATTTTAGGTCTGACATTCATGATACGTACATAATTGATGAACAAATAGATGAATGGATTTTAGGAAGAACTGGAGACGCAGAGAAGAGGGAATCTTGGGGAAGAAAACCAATGTGTATTTCATTATTTCTCTCGTTAGTTCTATCTCCTACATAGTAGGGTTTATATAGCAACTATTACATTTGTAAAATAACCATAACTTTGTAATTGACTCCCAAAGGCCCCTAATATTAATAAACCGTAACATTGTTCTCCCTTTAAAGACAACTTGTCATCAATGTGTGATCGGGACCATTAAAAACATCATAATCTCTAACAAGTGCAAGCGAACCTTGAGACTTACCAGGTCCGTTGAATCTATAATAAGCTCGAAATATTTTATCAATGAAGACATGACTACCCCAGAGTAGAAACTTCAAATATTGATCGATCATCGAATCAAGAAACATACGTTTGCAAGTAGAAGCCAAGTTATTCACCCTAAGGCATTCCCAAGCTTCGGTTGCGGAGTTAGATGTGGCTATCCGAAAGGGTTCATACTCCTCAAACCGAAGTAAGCCAGTAATCATCAATGGAAACTCATCGATCTCTTAAATCTCATATGCAAGACTAGAATCTTCAACCTCAATCTTAATTTGTTGCTGCATGTTTGTAAATTTTAACGTAAGATCATCACAAGAGCTAACCAAAAAACCAGCACTACTATCACATAGTTCATCTTCAATAACATATTCAGTTGCAGTTGATTCTATATTATGGCACAAGTGACCTAAATCATGTAGTTAGATAGCAAATTTCTTCTGAGCATTATCAATCATTTGTTGAACCTTTTCCACATCTCGAATCAACTCATCAAGCCAATCCATATGTGCAATCAGTAAAAAAAATGCAGTAAACAAACAGTACTAATAGTAGCAAAACCAGAGTTGAAATCCTAAGCTTTGAATAACAGATTCACAAGCAGCAACATAACAGTACCAGAAATCGACAATAGCAGAACTAACAATCTGAAATAGAAGAATCGACAAATCTGAAATTCAAAATTGCAGCAGAAGAGTCAATAATCTGAAAACCAGCAGATCAGAATCGTATGAACAAATTGGATAAGAGATTCGCTTTACCAGAACCACAAATGAAAACATAAGCAGGGGAGTGATAGAGCAGGAAGACGAATGGCAGTTGTTGCCGTGGCGATGCAAGGAACGGCGGTAGTGGCGACACAAAGAAATCTGATCGTGGCGGTGCAAGGAACGGAAGTTGTGGCGGCGATCGGAAAACTGCAGAGCACGGAGAAATGTGAGGGACAGTCGTAGAGCAACAGTTGGAGGCCGGAACCGAAGCAAAATTATCCGCAACTGAGGATGAGCCGCTCTGATACCAACGATGCGTACAGAAGGAGACTTGAGGAAGAATGCCAAATTGTATTTCATTATTTCTTTAGTTAGTTCTATCTTCTACGGAGTAGAGTTTATATAGTAATTATTACATTTGTAAAATAACCCCCAACTTTGTAATTGGCTCCAAAGGTCCCTAATATTAATAAACAGTAACAGTTCATTCATTAATAAAACTAAGTTTGTTTTTTTTTTTTTTTTTTAGAACTGCATATATTAACGAATACAAAAAGAAGGCAAGTTTTTTTTATCTTAAATGCCGTAATATATTAAAAAGACAAACAAACACATACACACGCACCACCTATGTTTCCCGTAGTGGTATCGAGATGTCAAAGGCGGCCCAAGATCCGGTTACACATAAATCCGTCGCACGCTTAACAAGTCTGTGTGCGCGGGAAACCATACATCTAGGAACTGAAAAAATACAAGCTGAAACAATACGTAAAAGAGACTGAATATCCTGGATAATACCGAAGACGAATGGGTGGCAACTCGTAGAAGAGGAGTCAATCTGATAAAGCAGTTTTGTCAAGTCCGTAAACACCACGTGGGTGTTTCGTGGGAATGACCGTGCAAACAGTAGCCCTTCCCTGCAAGCTAAACCTTCCGCCAAAATGGGATCATCTCCAAGTGCCGATACAACAGAGGCTGCTATGATCCTGTCCGAATCATCTACCAAAATAGTACCTCCAAAAACTAAGTTCCAGCTGGCCCGTACTGCTCCAT
Organism: Clarkia xantiana subsp. parviflora; assembly: GCA_036873135.1. Taxonomy (NCBI): domain Eukaryota; kingdom Viridiplantae; phylum Streptophyta; class Magnoliopsida; order Myrtales; family Onagraceae; genus Clarkia; species Clarkia xantiana. Next base: position 21,298,254 of record JAPTYO010000001.1, read on the forward strand.
CGCACAAGATAGTGGGCCTTGCGATGGTGTTGCCCCCTTGGCTATCAGCCCGCCACTGATGGAGGTGGTGGCATCTCCTCCTGTTCCTTGTAAGTGGTGTTACAAAGCCCAATCGGGCGCCAATCTCGTAAACCTTGGGGATTATCCTTTTTGGGGATTAGAACTAACTTTGTAGCATTGAGCTATTGTTCCAGCTTACCGGAACTGAAGAAATCTACTACCGCCCTTGACACCTCTATGCCTGTGTGGTCCCACGTGTGTTGGAAGAATCTAGGGGGAAAACCGTATGGGCCTGGCGCCTTGTCAGGTTGGAATTGAGCAATAGCTTTTGTGATTTCTAGAGGCGTGACCTGTGCCTTGAGTATGACTTCTCCATGAGGCTGAATCTTAAGGATGTTACACGATGGGATAGTCAAAGTAGGCAGGTCGTTCCTGGTTGTGAACACCTCACGATAGTAGGGTTGAATATAGTGTTCTATCTCTGTTGGCTCTGTCAAGATGCTCCCATCCGGTAGAGCATGGTTTCTAGGTTTTTCTTGCGTCTCCTTGTGATCGAGTATGCATGGAAGAATTTAGTATTTCTAGCACCTTTGGATTCCCGAAGAGTAGTGAGTTGGGGGAGGGCCCCCAACTAGCTCATCGGCCAGGGAAGGAACCAATGCAGCTGGGTGGATCATATGATGTTGAAGATGAAGAAGACGGGGGATTCAGGATGTTGGGGGAGGGCCCCCAACTGATGTTATCCCTTATATGCCCATGGGAGGAATCGTTATCAGAGAAATGGACGACGAGGTCCCCCCCCCCCCCCCCTCCAAGAAAAGACCAAGGATTTGTAGCTCGGCGCCCTTGGTGATGCCTCTCCCAAGGAAAAATCTCAGCCGCAAACCGAGGATGGTTGTTAGACCACGCCCGACGCGTTACTACAGGGACCGCAAGAGAGCAACCAAGCTCACCATAGTTGAGGAGGTTGGGTCATGATCGGGGACTTCAATGATATTTGGAGTTTTGACGAAAAGGAAAGCCGTACCCACGCCTCAGCTGCTCGGGTCCTAAGAGCTCATGACTGGAGTAATCGCGCAAATCTTCTAGAATTGGGTTTCACGGGGCAACCTTTAACGTGGTCCAACCGTAGAACGGGAGAAGATAGGGTAAGGGAACGGCTGGATAGGGCAATGGCAGATACACTTTGGCAACTCAGGTTCCCTCGTGCAAAGGTGGTACACTTGGAAATGATAGCCTCGGATCATTGCCCGATCATCCTCTCTACGAACGAACCCACGCCCCCACGTAATACTCCTCGCAATTTTCACTTTGAATCAATGTAGCTCAGACACCCGAATTTCCTGGAAATGCTACGCCACAACTGGGTCAGGGACACAGAAATTCAGGCCCAGAAACACTTGCATAATAACCTCAAATGTCTTAGCCACAAACTTCATATGTGGAATAGGTCTACCTTTGGGCACATTGACATGCAAATCAGGGCAAACCTTGAGAAACTAAACTTGGCACAACAACAAGACATTTCCTCAGGCCAGGTGGATGAGCTTACATGTGCGATAAAGGAATTATATCTGAATCAGGAAATTATGTGGAGGCAGAAATCTAAAAGAAGGCAAGTTAATACGCATCTAGTAGGACTATATTTGAAAAAATGCAAATGATAAAAAAAGTACCAAACAAATACGTAAGAATACTAACAATTGGTAATTTTATCATCATTCATATATCATTAAATAACAAGGTTTTGTGGTGTAGTGGATTGTCTCGTCAATTTAGCAAACTGAAGGTCTCTGGATTGAATCCATGCGAAGCGATTTTTATTTACTGACTTTTTATATTTTGCTTTGATTCGGGATGTAAGTAACACCGTATTCGTATATCTTAAAATTACTTTTACTCTGTAAGTAATTAACCATAAGTAATATATACTGACAACACCTAAGAAAGGATATACTTTTACTCTGTATATCCTTTCTTAGGTGTTGGCAGTCACCATTGCTTGCCTATTGCTTCATGGTACCATGCAGATAACTGGTACTGGAATAAACCCGGCTCGGTGCAACAGTGATGTAAAGCATGGGATAATCAGGTATTCTCTTCTATAAATATGGTTTTAATGTTCACCTACTACAACCATGTAACAACTAGGTGGTTAACCCGCGCGTTGTGCGGTAAGTATTTTGTTTATATTCTTGTTAAGATATTTTGTAAATTTATATTTGATATTGATAGTTAATTTGATTTATTTTGTTAATTGAAATAATTTATTCAATGCAAATGAATCACCACTACATAACTATGGTACATATAAAAGCTTATATAGTTATATCTTCACGCGTGCCAACATAAATTATATTTGTTAGTAAATAATTTTACGCATATGATATTACGATTTTCTTAGTATACTCATTACAAATCATCAAAATAGTAGATTACTTACTAAATACTATTGCTAATTATATATTCCTATAACTGTAATATATGAATATTTTTGTATATATCATATACATTTTTTATAGTAATTTATACATTTAATTGATAGTTAAAACTTTAATTAGTATTTCAGATAATAATGTTATATATAATTGCTTATTTTTTAGAAAAAAAAATATATAATTTTTTTATTTAAGTGATAATATATGATGAGAGAATGTAGTTATGTTGGTTGAAAAAAAACATTTGTGGAAAAAAAAATGTTTGGTGAGAACCAATAACAGACCTTAATTGGTGCAATTTCAGAACTACTTAATATCTGCTTGACTATGTAACTTGGTGATTTGTAACTTAAAAAATTGAACACCAATATAATAATTTCTATTTAAAACTAAGTTATACAAAAGATTACGTGAACTTGTCGAAATTATAGTATAAATAAATCAATATAATAAGTATATGTATGGTATATTATAAAAAAAAATTCCTAAAGTTTATGCATCTTGAACAATTGAGTTCACTTTTCTTATTCTCCTCATATTTTTATTTATTATTTTCCTAATTTTATAAATTCATGAAACTACATATAGTTATATCATGATTGTATTCACTAAAAGATATATCAACTATGCTTTATACATTGTAGTTTCATTTTTTTTTTTTAATTCATTTATTTATAGTTTAAATGGTATTTCTTACGAATTATTGATATTTGTATATAATCATATTATTTTTAACATATTTTATTATGTGTTTATTTATTTTATTTTTCATCAATATTTTAGTGCAATTTGTTACTTAATTTTTATATTGAATATATATATATATATATATATATATTAGTATTAATCCAAATTTAAATATTATTTTAAAATTAAGATATTAGTAACAAATAAAGTATAAGTAAGTTTTACTTTATTTTAAATGGATTATTAATTAATATTTTTATTGAACATACTAAAAATATGGTAACTCGTCTCAAGATTGAATAATGATCTTATGAAGAATTTTAGCATGTCCACATAGCCATAAAATTGACGTCACATAAGTACATGTAACTCGTGGTTTAGGTGAACCATTCGATTTGTATATATTTTTTTGAATATTTATCCTAATATGAAGGTTCTAACCAAATTATATTTTATAATATAATGATGATATATAGAATAGATAGATGGTTGTAATCGTCCATTATATATATTTATTAGATCCACGCTATTTATATATACAACTACAAATATAACATGTATATTGTATACATCACACACAACATTTATATATGCGATAAACATTTCAAATTAATTAAAAAAAAAACACATATGATAGAGGGAATATTTTTTTAAAAGTTTATTGTTTCATATAATATGAAAACATATGGTGTGACAAAAGACATTGATGAAAATTTGTAACGCTTCATCAAAAATAAAACGGCTCTTGTAGTGCAATAAGAGAGCTTGAAGCTCATCCAAGTATATAGAGATGCTTATGTGGAGAATGCCACATTAGATAAGAGAGATAAGACATGAGATGGACCTATTAGATTAGATTATTTGTACATGTCATTAGTCTATTTTAGTACTTGTCAATCATACATAGAACACAACCAAATTATATAGAATATAGATATAGATGGCGTGGTTCAGCGCCTCATCCCTTAACTAGAGGTCAGAGGTTCAATTCCCGTTAGTGACCATAAGAATAGAAAATTATTCATGCTCAGTACTTTACCCTATATAGGCTGATCTGTTGTTACGGGGGTACTGCCCTTCCGATGAGGGCCCTAGGACCAACCAAAAAAAAAATGTTCACCTACTACTAACTGCATTGTGCTATAAAATAATATAAAAAATAAAAACTGACTTGTTGCTGCAACAAGTTTGTAATTAAAAAAGGAAAATCACTTAGATGCATTGCTTATACCACCATATACACTCACTCATTTCGACACAGAAAAATCGACCATTATACATACGTACAATAAAAGAAAAATCACTCACTAATTTTTAACCCTCCTCCAATCCAATCCAATCCAATCCAATCTAGTCCAAAATACAAGCGTAGTAACCTCCAAACCCAAACCCAGCAGATATTAATTATTATACACTATACACCTAACCTAACGCTAACAGTATGAATCAACAAAGAAAAAACTTGCATATTTTGCTGCATTGCCCTCCCTGCTTCAGAGGGTTTTTGTGTTTTCTTTCACCTACACAAACAAAATTAACATTACTTCAAAAATAGGTCAAAGAACTTCAACTTATTCTTACAATGTAATAAAAATAAAACTACTACTCACCTTTTCCTCATGAAGAAGCATTACCATACATTTTTAACCTATTACTCCTCATTTCTTGCAAATGCGAAGCTATATCCTGTATAAAAAGAAGCCCCTCATCTCCGATTCTCAGATACTTTATCGCACGCTCCAGAAATCTGCGGTCTCTCTCTATGCCTTGCAATTTTTCCTTCAGGTACAATACCTCTTTCGCCAAATCAACACTTTCTGCTTCTTCTATGCTGCTGCATTCACCTACAACCGACTCACTGTTTACATCATCTTCATCATGAATGGATGAAACATTAAGCTTTTTCTCTAAATCGTCCACCCACTGCTGAAGCTCTAATCTCTCATCTTCGATACACAACAACGTATCGTTTATATTACCCAGATCTATATCGGCTCCCACATTCTCCATAAATGATGATGATGATCTGTTGTTCTTCTTATAGAATTCGAGCTCGGCCTCTAGTTCTTGAATCTCCTTCTCCTTCTCAGCAAGAAGTTGGTTTGATCTCTGCAGCGCCTCCGTATCGTACTCTTCTTGCTCCTCCATCACTCTCAGGTACTGCAGTGCTTCCATGTGCAGAGTCGCCTTCTCCTCCTGAAGCCTCGTGATCATGGCCATCGCTTGATTTGCAGAAACCGAAGATGCGTTCCTCTCTTCCTCCAACTCCTTATACAGCACCCTCATCGCTCTCCTATCGTGCTCGATCTGCCTTTTCAGCCGTTCCACAACACTTTCACCTTCGATTTCGCCCACAATGCTTCCGTCGTAAGAAAGGTTCGATTCATTCCGCTCCAGGGAGGCCTTATTCAATTCCTCATCCTGAACTTTTGGACTCAAATCGCTCATGGACCGTTCAAATGCTCGACTAGTGGATAATTGCGAGAGCAAGTTTCGCAAGTCTTCACTCACCCTCGGAGATTCTTTTCCCAACCATTGTTCTACAAGAACACCTGATAACTGCCTTGATCTGCTCCCAATGGCTAGTTTATAAGCATCACCAAGATCCAACGCAACTTTAGGACTCGATCCAGTAGAAACCAGATTTGCTTCAGTTGGTTTGTCACTTATTGTTTCTTCAGCATCTGCACAAATGAATCAAATTCAACCAATTATATATTTATTTATGCTGAGTACAAGCTAGGCCAGCCCAATTTTCAATAAGTGGTTACAAAAAGAGACTGAGTGGTAAGGCTTACAACTCTCTGATGGTAGTTTCACCAAATCCGGGATCAGGTTATCATCCTTTGTTGATGATGGAAACTCATCGGAAGAGATGACGTGCTGGGGATGCTTTGATTGCAAATTAGTCTCTTCCATCTTACCATTTCCAGAAGCAGCAGGAACCTCATAAACGTCCTTATGAGCCTCACCAGCATCACCTTCAATATCAGAAGCTTCTTCTTCTTCCACAATTTGGCTTGAACGTGTTTCATCGTCCTGTGAAACCTTAACTGGATAAGAGTGGTCTGCAGAGGCTTCTTCTTCCACACTCTGGCTCGAATTTGCTTCATCTTCCTCTGGAACCATAACCAAAAGTGGAGAAGAAATTCCTACAGAAGCTTCTTCTTCTTCTTCTTCTTCCACAATTTGGCTTGAATTTGTTTCGTTGGGTGGAACACTAACCAGAGAGTCCGCTGCGGCAAGCTCGATAGAAGCATCTTCTTTGGAGCCGAGCGAATCTTCACCGACTCTCGGAGAGTGTGTTCCTGACCACTGTTCTTCCAGAACACCAGAGAGTTGCCTTCTTCGGTGACCAACAGTTAGTTCATAAGCAGCATCACCAAGATCCAACAAATTCAGAATTTTCGGACTAAAACCACTACTAGATATGAGATTCTCTTCCGTTGATTTTTCAGTTTTTGCAATAGGGGCAGCTTCGACTTCCAGTATGCCGTCAGATCCTGATGGAGCAGATCCATTTGCTTCAGCAACATCTGCAAAGAGGAAGAAATTGCTATCAGATGACCATGCATAGTAAAACTGAAGGGTAAAAAATCACACTATTCCATACTAAAGAGACATAAAATTTCAATATAAGTACAAAATTATTAAGGGTTGATCTTACAGTTCTCAGATGTTAGTTTCACCAGTGCCAGGCTTGGATCATCATTTGTCGATGAAGGAAAATCATCGAATGAAATGAATTCAGGAACTGGAGATGAATTTCTTGATTGCCAATTAATATGCTCCAAGCCATGTACCTCATAAACGTCCTTATGATCCTCGACCGCATCAACTTCCATCTCATGCACTGAAGGGGAAGAAGATTTAGAATTCACTTCTACTTCCTCAATTTGGCTCAAACTTGTTTCATCAAGTGACACACTAAACAAAGGCTCCATTGCAGCAAGGTCAATAGAAGCAACCATATTCAAAATAAGAGCCCCAGTTTCATCATCGTCCGAGAACAAAGCATCAGATTCGATGTCAGAATTGATCTTTAGCTCTCTGTACCCAACATGAGGCAAAGTGCCAATCTCCTGACTCTTCTGATGGAAATCTTCATCTTCGAAACTAGTCTTTATTAAGGTGTTTTCCACATAATGATCAATCGCACCTAGTGGAACGTCAACCTCGGGGAGCTCGGTCTGAATGAATCTCTTAGCACGGCCTCTTGGCTCACTACAACAGCGGCAGAGCTCGGTGCTTGAATCACAGCCATCAGAGCAAGATTCCTCCTCATGAGCCCCCAACTTCCCCACCAACAATCTGTATGTCTCAGCATTCGACTTGTTGATAGTAGCAAAGGAGAAGAGGCAAGTCTCACACAGTCCATGAACATCAACAAGGTTACTATGAGCATGACACAAAACCATGGACGAGATTTCCGACTTGTGGTGCCTGCAAATCATGTCCCAATAAAAACCCAATTTCTCATTGCCCAGAACATGATCCAGCCTCGAGCATAGCAGGCACGGCGTTTCAAGGCCACAGTAACGAGCAAATTTTGTCACCGAGTATGAAATTAGGGCACTTATGAATAGCACGAAAAGAAGGAGCCATTCAAGGACAGCGAATGCCAAAGATTGTGCGATTCCACTGCAGTTTTTAACAGATGAAACTCCCCCAGCAGCCATGACCGAGCAAAATTTCGGCCTCCAGTCCAGAGGAAGGTGCAAGTCTTCAAAAAGGGAACAATATTCCAGAGCCAAATTGACTCCTGTCTCCACCAATTGCAAGAGAAACAGAATCAGAAATATTTGATGTGCCAGAAATAGGTAACCGAATATCTACTTATACCAAAGTCAACAGCAACACAATAACCCAGACCGACCAAGCAACCACAGTTAAATTAAACGACAACAGATGATGCAAGAAATCAAAAAGCAACGCTACAGCAAGATGAACAACAGAAAAGACTGAAATTCCGTACCGATTCATAGGAGTAACGAAGCGGAGGGTGATGATTGTGATCCCTAGGAAGGGAAAGAGTGGAAGAGAAGTGGAAATGAGAGAGAGGACAGCGAATTTTTTCTGGTGTGGCGGCAACCGAAAGAAAGCTGAATCTTTCCAACAAACAATAATAGTAATGTCAATCTGCACAGCACGTAGAAGAAGAGGTAGCTAGCTAGCTTAGCTTCCTTACAAAAATAATATTCGAGAAATGGGGTTGGGCTGAATGAATGAATTATTTTAGTATAGTATAGTAGTGGACAAGTATTAAAGTTAGATGTAGAAGGGAGCCGACCAAAGATCAAAGTCGGCTGCTGAGCTGACAGAAGAAAAAGGAGAAAACGACAGCCATCCAGAAGTGCCCTCCACAAAACACTCACTCCTCCACCTCATTCTTAATTACTTACATTATTATATTCCTCCTAGCTAAGCTTAACTCGTTTGCTACAAAATTGCTTTTCTTGATCAACTTTACTTTACTGATGGTCATTTTGGAATATATATTCAAATTCTGCCTTCATCTGTTTTTGCATTGGATTTTAAAGTTTTAGACTTCTAAGTTCTGCCTTTAGCAATCCCGTAAAACTAAGTGTGAGATTGTGTTATACCATCCTACTCCGATACTTAAATTAATATAGAACTAGGTGCTGATCATGTACTACGCGCGGGCGGCTTTTTAAATAATAAACATTAACATGTAAAATTTGAAATTTTTTTTTAACGCTTAGTTTAGACATGTGATACAACAATTACATTGCATCCTATTTTATTATATATATATAAATACAATATCTTTTACTTAATTAATTAGAGCAACAGTAAAAATCTATTAAACTTAATGAGCAACTGTACAGACATCGCTCTTAGGAGACGCTAAGTTCTTTGAGATAGGGCAAGGTTAGGGAAAATTGACGTATGTGAATAACAATTAAGAAATGGGAAAGTTAGAGAAAAAAATAGGGTTAATAACTAAAAAACCGTCCGAGATTTATCCTATGTTAAAATGGACTGTCCCAAGTTTCATTTTTATTGAAATTTGGTATCTCTACCCGTCTTTTCATCTACATTCAATCATTTTCGTCAACTCACCCACCCATTCATAATCCATCACTCTTTACTTTTCACAAAATCGTCAAATTTCACCCAAAAATTGAACATTAAAAAGAAAGTTTCTAGAAGAGTGGTGTGGAGTCATTTTCCAAGTACAACAGAGCGTGATTTACTTGCGCGGATGTGGCCAACTTCTTAGGTGACGGTCCCGGCAAGATGACGAGAAGGGAGTGTGTATGGGAGCTCGAATTTGACAGATGGTTTTAGTTATTAACCCAAAAAAATAAGCCAGCATTGAGTGATGTAGGCCTGACGATGATAAATATAAGCCCACATTGCTTAGGACCTAGAGGAAAGATAAACCACATTGTTGAATTTTTAATGCTGAGGTGTCCATTAAGAGCACTTACAATGGGCAAATTTACTAGGACATTTGCTTATGTGGATGAGAGAGTGAAAGACATCTAATGTCCTTACCACTAATTGTCCATCTAATTTCTTATTCTCTTTCCTCTAATTTGTCCATGAGACATTTTGTACATTTTCATATTTTGCTATATCTTTTATTCTCTCTCCATGTTATATCTAATGTTTATATTATATAATAATCAAATTTGAGACAAAAATTGTCTTTGTCATTGTAGGAGGTTAAAGCATTTCAAACTAAATTAATATTTTTACAACAATTGATGATGTGGAGCTGAGGTGGCTCAAAATGGGAAGCAAGATGTCTTGCACCTTTGTGAATGCTCTAAAGTAGATGAGGTGTCGGATAGTGGGAGGCTGATGTGTCGCAAGAGGTAGGGGTGGGCATAAAAACCCGAGGAAAACCATCCCGACCCATCTCGGAAAATCCGTCCCGAGTTAAAACCCGAGCTCATTTCGGGAAACCCGAAAAAATCGAACTCGCCCGCCTACAACTAAAAATAACAATTAAAAAATATAACATTTGAGATTAATAGTATAATCAATGATGTGAACATTTTGTACTATAATTTTTTGTGTATAATCAATGTAAAATTATGATATAAATCATTTCATGTATACTATTTCTCAATGTTGTGAAGTTTTTGACCGATTTAACAAAAAATAACATAAATGTGTTAATTGTTTAAAAATTGAACATAAATTTCATATTTGTTTCGGATATATATATATATATATTTATTAATAATATACATTTCCATATATGTGTTAATTGGTTTAACCGAACGTTCCCCCGAACCCGAAAAATCCGAGAATTTATGGGCGGGATTTATTTTTCAAAAAACTCGCCCGCGCCCACCCTTAGCAAGGGAGAAGCCAATTCTTTTTCCTCTTCCTATATATATATATATATATATATATATATTGGTTTTTAATTTGATGTGTTTTAATTTGAGGTATTAAAACCTGATTGGTTCTTTATGCTTATGTGGCAGGCTGTGTGGAAGCATTTCAGATGCTGAGGTGGAGCAAGGAGATTTCACCCCTTAATCTCTCACATCTTGCTTGTATATATATATATTGATTGATTTGTAAATAACTAGAATCTAAATAAATGAACATGCATTGGTTACTTTTTTAATGAGAGATTAGTTGTCTCTATGATGGTTCATTCATTCGGGTTTCTTGTAGTGACGGTTAATTCTTTATTGGTAAAGGTAGATGGTTGTATCCTGTCAGGTGGTGATAAGTAGGTTGTCACCTAATAGAGGTGACAAACAGGTCGCCGCCTAAGGGAGGTGACAGTAGGTTGTCACTTGTCTTGTTGGCTCGGGCAATATCGGTTCTTAGACGTTTGTATATATTGATTCTAGAAGTAAATGGTTTATCTTTCAATATTGGTGTCGTCTTATTCTTCTGTTGAATAGAATTTTTCTAGTCGTCGCTAGAAAAGGCTTATCGTCGAGTCTTTTATTTGTTGGGGGTCCAACACTTGCCCCAGAGACATTTGTCGACTCTTTTATGATGCGGCGACACATGTCGAGATTATTCTTTTTACTATTTATACGTCGAGATGTGACACGTGTCAATCTTAGTATGCTATTGAGGCTTCCTATGTAGCTTTTCTTTATATTCATTTTCAGCTGTCGTTTTCTCTTATGAAGCTTCACGAACAAGTTTCTCCTTCTCAGAAGAGTATTCTCATTAGTGCAGTAAATGAGAGAGAATGTAATCATTGCAGGTGACAGTTGAGCTCCTTTCTTCTTATTAGGGAAACCATGCTTGATGACGAAGGTCCTAGTTTCCTAGTGGCGGTAAACAAGTTCACTATTCTCAAGAAGGAAGTGACTGTTTACCACAAACAATTTGAAAATGGTCTTCGTTTTCCTCTATGTCCCGACATCCTTCAACTTTATCAATTTTATCATATCCACACTTGACAATTATCTGCCAATACCATATATTTTTGAGTTGGTTTTCGTTGTTTATGTAATGTCAATGATTGGTCGTATAGTATATATATATTTCGTTTTCCATATATTAGAGCCAAATAATATTGGCGTTTTTTTTTAATTATTTTTAAACCATGGTGGCCCATTTTTATCTTTCCTATAGTCCTTTGAAATAGGACACATTGAAATACTCCGTCTCTATTTTTGAAAACTTTAACGTCAACTGGAAAGAGTGATACTTTTTTCTATCGAGTCAGCGTATCTTGGAAGATAGCTTTATCTAGAAGATCTGATTCTCCTCGTGATTCAAAAAAATCTCCCCAACTAGGAGTTTCAGGGGTTAGAAAAAACTCTACGAATCCTGTCAGACAGGGTTTGAATCGTGGGACTCGGTGGTATCAATGACCAAGTTGGTCTTAATAAGATCAAAAATTCGGTTGTTGATCTCTAATGGCGGTTTGAATTGGGTAGATATATATTTATTTCATTAATATGTTCATACTCTTTACTTGTTTTTTCTTTTGTAGGGTTTCTGCTGTCATTTTTACCCATCGTATTCAATAGGTGACGGCTGGATTGAAGCCCTCCCAGATTCCCAACTGAGGACATGTTTGATGAAGTCCACAATGCAAATTCAAAGCTCATTCCTAAGGTCGGAGTAAAGTCAACCGCCAACGATCTCCAAATGGGGATCTTACTGGCAACGTCGAGGAAGACATTTTTTGTACTGATGAGCCTCCTACCAAAAGGGGAAATGATGCCCCTGCTACAACTCTTCGTATGGGCAGAGAAGGTCTGGTCTTCGATCTTTCCGACGAATATCCCATTTTGGAGAATGAGGATATGGAATGCCTCCTGAAGATTTGAGGTATGTCTTCTACGGATACTTTTATCATAAAGTAGAATGTGCCCATAAGCTTCTGATCCTTGAGTGGGATCCTCCAAATGTTGTCCATCCCAAAACGTGTACTGAGGTTTGGTCTCGCACTGAATATTTTGGTTCCTTATTCATTAATGAGTCTCTATGGATACGTCATTTTCGAAGTGACGACTCCTCTCGGTGTCAGTGGAAATTCGTTTAACTTGCATTTTACGTAGAAATATTTTTTCAAAATTAATTAATATGGGGTTAAAGGGTCTTTTGGTACCATATATTTGATTTGACTGTTTTGGCTTTTGGTACAAGATGTTTCTTTTTGTATACATTTAGTATCATATGTTTGCACTTTGTAGATTTTTTGTGAATCCGTTAGTTGGCAGGTAGTTTTTACCGTTAAGTGGCACGTGCAAGCCACTTGCCCTATACTTTTGATTTTGTTCAATTTAGTCCATCTAATACATCCCGAACACATTTTTTGTTCAATTTAGTCTCATATAACCCAAATCGAACCACTAGGCTCGATGGACCTAGCCCTTGGATTGTCCAAATAGGGTTAATTTCCCCCCAATTGGACCAGCTCTGGGCTAGCCCAAGGTTAGGTCCATCATGCCTGGTGGATCGATTTGGGTTCTTTGGGAATAAATTAAACAAAACAAAAAGTTAGAGATGTATTAGATGGACTAAATTGAACAAAACTAAAAGTATATGGAAAGTCACGTGACTTGCACGTGCCACTTAACGATAAAAACAAACGGCTAACTAACTGACAAACCAAAAGTTTACAAACTGCAAATATATGGTACCAAAAGTATTAAAAAAACATCTTATAACAAAAGTCAAAATCGGTCAAACATTTGGTAAAAATATATTAGAGTGTTATGCATATGTTAGAAATATATGATATTATATGTTATTGAAAATGTCTTTACCTCTATTTTCACATGAAAAAAATGTTCGTCAATTAAAGTAATGTATCGGCCAAAAAAAAATTAAAATAACGTAAAAAAAAAAATCTAGCTTTGTATTCAAGGTTGTAAGGATCTTTATCTAAATCTTAAAATTTTACTATTCTATGAGCGCAAATCGATATGGATCCTTCATATAATCTTTACTAGCTAGGATCAAGTTAGGGTCGGCAGCAGCTGGATCGTAGAATCTTAAATCTAGAATGATCATGAATTACAATTTGGAGGCATATTTTACTTTATTTATGCTCTAATTTAATTTTATTATTTTTAAAAATAATTATTAAATTGGTAAACAAAATGTTAAATTCTATTTTTCTTTTTCAGTTCTATATCTTTTTAATTTTGTTCTTCAGACTTGACTTTTCAATTCTGGTATTTCTTTACTTGAATAGTTATTTAAAAGTTTAGCACTTAATTTTGATGTCTAGAATATTTAAACTAATTTGGTGATTTGATATTATATTGAGTTATTTATTTACTTAAAAAGAAAAGAGTAGACTATTATTGTGAAATGCCTCATGACATTTTGTAGGATCTTAAGATTCCTAATATGATCCTAAATTGACCTAGCCATGGTCCGGCCTATGGCTAGGTAGGACGATGGGTAGGGTCGCCCAGGTCTGGCGACCCAGCAATGGTCCGACCAAGTAATGGGTCGGACCATGGCTAGGTCAATTTAGCCTAGGGTCCAATCGGATAAATTGTACTCTAATGCTAAATTGACTTTGTCATGGGTCAGACTATGACTAGGTCAATATAGTCATAGGGTGTGGTTGATAATGTTTAAGGGCTAAATTGCAAAAATAAAAAGTTAGGACAATAAATTTGAGGACTAAACCGAACAAAATAAAAATTTGAGGCTAGGCATGTGCAAGGTACGTGACTATTTAACAGTCAACTAGGGCTGAGCAAAAGTCCATAAAGTGCAGGACCGAACCAGGACCGGCCCATGACTGAACCGAAAAGTCCAGGACCATTTGAGTCCAAGTCCGATGGTCCTCCTTTATTGGTCCTTAACGGTCTTGGACCTAATTTCGGTCCGAGACCGTTTGGACCGTGGAGTCCAGGTCCAGGACCGAAACGAAATAACCATCGCTCTTATGGTTTTGAAGGACGGAGAGATTTTGTAACAGATTGCTGACACGACGACACGATCTGACACGGACCTGCTTTTTTTTCGTGTTTTGATCTACACGAAAATCTGACCGTGTCAGATAGATCTGTGACACAACTAGATACATTTTTAGGCATGTCCGTGTAGATCTTATCTATAGGTCCACGATAGACACGCATCTACACGATTTATTTGAAACTTAATATTTACTATTTATAAAGATCAGTAATTTATATTTACAAAACTTAGCATTTGTACAAATTTTGGTCTAGAAATGTAAGTGGAGAATGAGTGCCCTAAGAAGTTGTAATTCTAGAGAGGAGACACGATCACAGGCTGCTGAGGGTATAAATTATAATGTCGGGGGTGGTGTGAGATTGCGATGAGCCGGAAAGTGAAAACATGTTTATTATCGAGGAGTAAAGTTCGAGTTTTTTTCACCAAAAAAATTGAGTTTTTCATTTTTATCAAGTTCTGTGTCAACACGAGATCTGTTTTGACACGAAAATTCCGTGTTTCGTGTCGTGTCCCTTGTGACACGGGATCTGCCATGTCAACTCTTGTGTTTGGAAAACCTGCGACACATTTAGGGTGACCTGTTTTGACACGAGAGATCTGTTGACACACGTGTCACTAGCGACACACACGAATATATACGATACGATCCAATTGCCACCCGTATCCGCCTATACGTTAAAACTTCATTGGCCATGGCAACAATACAAATAATGCTTACAGTCTATTGAATTAAATCTGGCAAAAAAAATTAAAGGGTTAATAACTAAAAAACTGTCCAAGGTTTACCCTATGTTAAAATTAGGTGTCTGAACTTTGAAATGTTAAAATGGACTGTCCCAAGTTTCATTTTTGTTGAAATTTGGTGTCTTTGTGCGTCTTTCATCTCCATTCAATCATTTTCATCAACCTACCAACCCAGTCATAATCCATCACTCTTTACTTTTCACAAAATTGTCAAATTTCACCTAAAAATTGAATATTAAAAAAAAAAGTTTCTAGAAGAGTGGCGTGGAGCCATTTTCCAAGGACAATAGAGCGAGATTTACTTGCCCGGATGTGACCAACTTTTTAGGTGATGCTCCCGGCAAGATGACGAGAAGGGAATGTGTATGAGAGCTCGAATTTAACAAACGGTTTCGTCGAAATTGACTTCTCTAAAGTAATCACACCGAGACACCAAATTTTAACAAAAATTAAACTTGGGACAGTCCATTTTAACATTTCAAACTTCAGACACCTAATTTTAACATAGGGTAAACCTTGTACAGTTTTTTAGTTATTAACCCTTTAACTTATATATAATTTTTTTTTTGCCGATTAAATTTTATAATTTGAGCAAAAAATTAAATTAAATAGATAATAACATATTGCAAAACAGTCAATTATGAGGTTAATTTTTTTTTTTTAATCATCGAAGGTTTATTATTGTTACATGTAACACATTCAATTATTCTAAAACAAAATTAATTTATTTTATTTCACAATATTAAATAATCTTAAGTTAAAAAATTTGGTCATGGACCGGATCAAACAGTTCTGGACCGAAATTGGGACCGTTTCAAACGGTGGTCAAGAGACCGAAAAGAGTAGGTCTATTTTAGTATCATATTAATATTTAAAAAATATCATATATTAAAAAAAAGATTTAATATATTAAAGTTTAAAAAAATCATAGATTAAAAAAGTTGGATTTAAAATAATAATATTTACAAAATATTATATATTCAAAAAATTCAGAATTAATAATTAAAAAAGAATTCATATTTTTCAAAAAAAAAAAATTCTTGGACTGGACCGAAACCAGGACCGTTAAAACCGGGACCGTTTCAAACGGTCCTGGACCGGTCTAGGACCGAAATGTACAAGGTCTATTTCAAATGGACTTAACGGTCCTAGTCCAGTACCGGTCCATGCTCACCCCTTGAGTCAACTAACGGATGGACCAAAAACAAAAGTTGTCAAACGTATAGTACCAAAACTATGGAAAAAAAAATATATATTATTGGACCAAAAGCTTTTAAAAATGTTAGACTAGTTCCTGTTAACCCAAAAATAAACCACTCAAAATTATGTTGTGATAGTGGTACTAGATGATTGCTATTCTCTTTCACTCTTATTTATGCTTGTGACCCCCATTTTGTACAAATTACACTAAAGATGTTCATGCACATTTCTCAGTACATGGACAGACAGATTGTCAATTTGGTTTTTACAGGTTATAAAAACGGTATTAAATAATATGGACGATAAGTAATAATAGGGAACAATACAAAACATGATAAGTATCTTTCGCCTTCAGATTACAACATAGAATGACTGCGGTTCCAAAATCATCAACTTGAACCTTTCCATTATTTATATAAACACACACTACTACTGTATAGCTGCTACTAGTAATAGTATAGACGAATGAATTTGAATATACATGGAGTGGAGGCACCTTACCTAACTAGATGATCCCATACTTGAAAAGTGTATTCCGGACATACTTCCTTAGCGGCCGCATTCCTAGATCAGGATTTCCGAGCGGATCCACAAACCACCTCAAGCAAAACGTCAAAATGAAGCACCCAGCTGTGATAAACGCTGTCAGCCCAATCCCGATACTCTTGGCTAAAACCACATACATTCCAGAAGCAAACGCAAGAACCATGGCTAGAATCGCTATGAAGATCAGAATCATGGTCACATTTACGAACCGAGCCCTCTCATGATAGCCCCCTCCTGAAGTACCAAACTGAAGGTAAACCGCTGCAACGGCGCAGCAGAATGCCAAAGTATCAAACACCACAAACATCTTGAAAGCTACTCTTGAGGACAAAACTGCCATTCCTTTATTTGGGCCGTCGTCGTCATTCTGGATGTAGCCTCCTGGGAGAGTGAAGGCTGCAGCAAAAGTGACGGTGGCTATGAGTACCGCAACAAGGAGGTGGATCTCGAGCATGTTTCCCTTCTCAGGAGTGGAATACGGTTTCCTTTGATGGGAGGAATGGAATAAGGAATGTGGTGAAGAAGGAGGAATCTGCATCGCTCTTGTGTCTGTAGTTGTTGCATCAATACTCGTTGTCTCCTCCTGAGGTGGTTCTTTGGTCATCACCATCTTCTGGACATGGCTGCTCACCCATGACT
This sequence comes from Clarkia xantiana subsp. parviflora, assembly GCA_036873135.1. Classification (NCBI taxonomy): domain Eukaryota; kingdom Viridiplantae; phylum Streptophyta; class Magnoliopsida; order Myrtales; family Onagraceae; genus Clarkia; species Clarkia xantiana. Next base: position 21,315,911 of record JAPTYO010000001.1, read on the forward strand.
GCACGTCTTCTATTCCGTAAGTTTCCTTCAACATGAAGAAAACTTTGGCCGCCGCAAAACCGCTCTGCAGATGCAGTTATAATTAACAAGGTTGTCAGAATTATTAGTATAGTAACATATATACACAGGAAAACTCATATTCAAACACTACCATTATTATGGACCGAGTACTCAGAGGCCGGTTAGGCCATATCTAGACAGTATAGTTAGCATATAAGCAAGAAAGATCCATATATTCAACCCAAAAATCTAAACTAATAATGGGTTGTGAGTTATTCTTATTTATATACTACACCAACTTGGTAACTCTAGTAATCTGGGACTAACACACTACTTACTATATAGTCTAACAATTATAACACAAGAAACTAGTTGGAACATTGTGATACATACCTCTTCAAACTTGCTGTAAATGCCAAGAGCTGTCAAATTCATCTTATTGGTAGATCTTATATCCACTCTACTATCTCTAGCCAAGATAGCTATGATGCTATACTTCCTATGCAACGCAGCCAAATGCAACGGTGTGTTACCATCCTCATCTCCTTCATTTACCAGCCCACCTAGCTGCGGTATCCCTAATATATACCTGACGGAGCTCTCTTCTCCACCTAGAACAGCTGCGTGAAGAGCACTTCTTCCCTTGTTGTCGACCAACTCGAAGCAATCTGGACGGCTCCTTATCAGCTCCTTCATTACATCGATTCGGCCTCGAAATGCTGCAATTTGCAGAGCTGATTCACCGTTGTTCCCTAAGAGGTAGGCAACAGAGCTTGAACTCTCTCTTTCTTTTTTCAGAAAAAGTTTCAACGCATTGACGTTTCCGAAATGGGCAGCATAGTGAATCGGGGTCCATCCGATGTCATCTCCTTTTCTTATCAGTTGCGGTCTTTTCTTGACGAGTTTCTTCATCGTATCTAATCAAATTCAAAAGCATGATATGTCAATTTTTTTTCTTTAGACTCGTTGAAAGGTAATTCCTTTTTTTTCCGAAAGGGACAAAGGGATTACCATTCAACTGATAATAGAGAGCTGCATGTAACGCTGTCATTCCGTTACGTCCTCCATAAGAAGACGGGGAAGTAGTTAAGATGAGATCAACAATGTCGCAGAATTCTTTAGCTGCAGCGATACAGATTGGTGACTCTGCTGCATTGTTAACACTGGCTGATAGTTGAGAGTCAGCTTCGATGAGTTGTTTCGCGACATCCAAGTGCCCGCCCCTTGCAGCACAGTGCAGTGTGGTGTCTCCATCCACATTCACCATTCTAAGCAATTCCATGTGCCCTTCAATTGAAGGAAGAAACCATTAACATGCAAAAAAAAAAGTTTTTATATATAAATGCCTTGTTCAATCAAGATGCAAGATTGGGCATGGCATTTCAATGAACAATAGAACAAGAATCCGGTGGATATAACATTTGACAGATAGCATTAACTTCAAATAGCAATAGTAATGGCCTTAATCTCAAGTAATTGTTACTATGGAAGTAGTTGAAGCAAAGCGGTAAAGAGTAAATGAATTATCATAACTAGAGAGAGAGAGAGAGAGAGAGAGAGAAGGTTAATAAGCAAATTATTATTACCTCCTCCTCCAAGTTGACCATCTTCAATGTCTGCATAAAGAAGCTTGGAGTGGTGAATAATGAATGCGACGAGGTCGGAGCAGCCCACACGGGAGGCGACGTGGAGAGGAGACTCTCCCTTGGAGTTGATCTGATTGAAGAGGGAGGATGGGCAGATGGTGGTGGCTTCCTGGAAGAATCGGAGCTGCTTGAATTGGGCGGAAATGTGGAGGATTGTGTTCTTCTTTGGGGTTAATTGGGTGAGAAGAACTGTGTTGTCGCGGATACTATCTAGAAGCACGATATCCCCCGATCTTGCACCTTCATATAGCTTAGGGTCCATTCCTCTCTCTCTCTCTCTCTCTCTCTACTGGTTCATTTCTGCGCAAAGGAGATTGGATTGGAGCAGAGGATTGAATTGTTTCAAATTTCAATTAACAGAGAAAGAAATGCTGACTGAATACAAGTCAACGGGTCAATTAATCTGTTTCTGCCACACAAATATCCCACTTTCTTTTATTTTCTGTCATCTCTCTCTTTCCTCTTTTTTCCCCTCGTCCTTCTTTTTTTAGGGTTAAAAGGTATTTTGGTGCTAAGTAGGGGTGTAAACGAGCCGAGTATTTGGTAAGCTCGACTCGACTCACTTTACTCGAGTTTGAACTCGAATTTGACCGAGCTTAAAATTTTCAAGCTTGAACTCGACTCGATTTGATAATCGACGAGTTCGAACTCGGCTCGATAAGTTTAAAAAAAGAAATAAAAAAATTGGTGCACCTTAGTTTGAGCTCGAACTCGACTCGATTTGTCTTTAGGCTCGAACTTGAACTCAACTTGAATTGAACATACATATATATAATATTATATAAAACTCGAATAAACTCGAGCTCAAACTCGACTCGAATAAGCAAAATAAAAAAGCTCGATTTGGCTCGCGAGCCTCTCGAGTCGAGTACCAGTGAACTTGTACTCGACTCGACTTCAGAAAAAGCTCGACTCGAGCTCGGCTCGGCTCGAAATTTAGCGAGTCGAATTCGAATATTGACCGAGCCGATCTCGAGTAGCTCACGAGTAGCTTGACTCGTTTACACCCCTAGTGCTACATGTTTGAACAGTGTAGGTTTTTGGTGTCATATTTTTAGTTTTGTAGGCTTTTGGTGCTATATATTTGAGATGTTGTATGTTTTTTGTTCTTCCGTTAGTTAACAGTTAGTTTGACCGTTAAATAATTTTATTTTGTTCAATTTAGCCTTTAAATTTATATTTCTAAAATTTAATATTTACATTTTAGTCCCTATTGTTTGCTCAAATCACCGTCAAAGGCCGCCGACCACCCACCACCTCCAAATCCGCCCCCGACCACCACGAAAATGGCCGGCCACCACCAATTGATAGGGTTGGGCAAAAAAACCAGTTCGGATGAACCGAACCGGAACGGAACCGAACCGTCTTGAACCGGTTCTAAGCGAACCGGTTCTTTTATGGTTCGGTTCTGAAGGGAAGTATATGGAGCGGTTCTTGACCGGTTCAAAATAGGTTCAGAACCGGTTTATAACCGAACCATTCTCTTAAAAAACCACTAAGCGAAAACCCTAATTTCTAATAAACATTCAACACAACCGCTTCATCTCCTTATTAAGAGTTCAATCCCCATCATTCGTTGCGCAGACACCCTACGAGGCCTTCCTCCATGGCGGACCTCCATCCCGTTCAACTACCTCGGGTCCTCTAGTTCACCCGGCTTCTCTCAGCTACCTCTCTCAGGAGGCTCTCCATTCCGGACCTCCATCCTTCATACCTCCCTCAACCGACCCTCAAATTCACCTCCGACTCCACGCCCAGGAATCTCCTCATTCCACAAGTGGAATTACAGTAAGATACCTCAATTTTCTTACTCCAATGAACACTCTATGTATAAGTATGAATTATGATTGTTGTTTTACTACGGAAATATGCATAGATGTTGATGTTTATCTATTTGAGGCAAATGCGGTTGATTTTGTTGTTGATATTTGAGGTAAATACTGTTTTAATAGTAATACTGATGTTTGAGAATGAGACAAATGTTGATAGACTGCAAATGTTGATGGATTGCCATTGTTGAAAAAATGGATATGAGGGCTGAGAATGGCTAGAAAAGTTGGTGCATTGGTAATAATCACATACCTCCTTAGCTTGTCTTGTACATTTGCAATATTTTAATTCTAAGGAGGTCGTATTCTGTATTCCAGTTAGTGTTTGCTAGCACCATGACAACAACAGGGATGATGAACTTGAGCTTCTGTGAAGAAGATTTCTTGGACCAATGTAGCACCCAGGAGCCCAGATAAATGGTAACATTCAAACTATTATTTTTCAAGTGCCTAGGATTGTAACAATTACAATTAATACAACACAATAATCATCTATGATTACTCATGTATAATAATTTCCCATAATTTTATTGGCAGGTCATATTTGTTGTTGATGCAAGTAGGAATATGGCATTAAACCGGATGCACAATGCCAAAGGTGTTGTGTTTAAATTACTTGCAGAAGGATTGCTTAATTCTAGCAACTAGTACTTTTCACAAAGTTTAATCTCATCATGTGTGAGAATCAAAAGTACCTATTTGTATTGGACTCTAAAAGTGAGGATCTACCCGTAGCTAGCTTGTGTTATACTTATTTTGTAAATTTATGGATTAGTCTTAATGTGTTGTATTTTATAAGTTTATGGATTATTAAACTTCTGCGTTTATTTTGGAATTGTTTGGTAAAAAAAAATAAGAAAAAGAAAAAAGAAAGAGGTTCGAACCGGTCTGAACCGGTTCCGAACCGGTTCTTAATTGGTTCGGTTCTAGGGCTTATAATCCGGTTCGGTTCTTGCCAGGTACAAAAAACCGGCTGAACCTAAATTCTGGTTCCGGTTTGGTTCTGAACCGGTTATGCCCAGAACCGAACCATGCCCAGCCCTACCAATTGGGGTGGTGGGCGGCCCCAAATGGTGGTGGTCGGCCCCGATTAGGGCTACAGACACCACCAATTGGTGGTGGCCACCCCAATTGGGGCTGGAAACCACCCCAATTAGTGGTGGCCGGCCCCAATTGGTGGTGGCTGGCCCGATTAGGGTTGTAGCCACCACCAATTGGGGTGGTTTCCAGCCCCAAGTGGTAGTGGCCGGCCATTTTCGTGGTGGTCGGCGGCGGCTTTGGAGGTGGTGGGTGGTCGGCGGTGACTTGAGCAAACAATAGGGACTAAAGTGTAAATATTAAATTTTAGAAATATAAATTCGAGGACCAAATTGAACAAAATAAAAGTATTTAACGTTCAAACTAACTGTTGACTAACGGAAGAACCAAAAACATACAACCTCTCAAACATATGGCACCAAAAGTCTACAAAACCAAACATATGACACCAAAAACCTACACTAGTCAAACATGTGGCACCAAAAGTACCTTTAACCCTTTTTCCTACCAAGGTTGTTGTTATTTATTAGTATTTAGTATCAAAATCCTCTCATACACACGATCGATGGAGAGTAGACCTTAAGTCCTATGACTCCGGTCGGATCTCCATTTCTAGAGACGTAAGTAATTCACTATATGTGTAGTAAGAAGATATCATATATGAAATAATAAAAAAAGAAAGCAAATTTCGGATCGTTCAAGATTCAACGTATGAAATTAATCACAATTAAAATTTCAATGATTTAAGACCGTTCAAGATTCAATGTATGCAGTTAATCGCAATTAAAATTTAGGATCCTTCAAGAATCAATTTATGCAGTTAATCGCAATTAAAATTTAGGACCGTTCAAGATTCAATGTATGCAATTAATCGCAATTAAAATTTTGCTGATTTCAGACCGTTCAAGATTCAATGTATGAAATTAATCACAATTAAAATTTCGCTTCAATTCAATGTTTGGAGGAGAGAAACGAGACGACGTCAATTCAATGTAGATGAGATAATCGAGGCGACTTCAATTCAATGTAGAGGGAAAATCGAGACATCTCCTTCAGATTTCTCCACACATCTTTTATATAAATATGTTGAAGAACAGACGCTTGACACGAAGCCGGCGACGAAGGTACCACGCGGTACGGACGGCTAACACTCTCAATGGCGGAGCCCACTCTATCTCCAAGAGATATCGTATGTGGTCATCGAAGCCATGTCTGCTGAAGAACAGACGTTTGACGCAGATTCGGCGCCCGAAGGTAGCAGGCGGTACGGGCATCTAAAATTTTATTTGTGAATTTGCGCAACTGTACTTCATAGTTCAAAAATTTCAGTCTTTCGTTTCCTTTTTCAAATTCTAGATTGATATTTTATTTTAAAAAAAATCGTGCTTTCAACATATTAAAAATAATCATTATAAATTTCATCTAATATTAGTTTGTTAATTATACATATTTGGAAAGTCACCCTGCGCGATGAGCGGGAAATGCACTCTAGTATTATATAAATTCTGAATGAAAGATAATAACAGAGTGAATGATGAGCTGATGGTTTTAAGTTGCAATTTTCAAGATGTGAATAATGACTTGAGGGTCTCAAACAGTGTTATCAGAATCGGACCGGACCGGCGGTCCGACCGGGTTCGAACCGGAACCGGTGCCTCCAACGGTCGGGTTCGAGGAATTCTGGAGGATGTAAGCGAACCCGGTTCGATTTCCGGTTTTTGGACGAACCGCCAGTTTTTTACGAACCGTCCGAGCTACCGGTTCACCGGTTCGGCCTCCATAATTTAAAAAAAAAAAGAAACTTAGAATCGCTTCAAAACCCTAGTTAACTAAATCTAAAGACACAAGATAGAACAAGACCTCCTTATCTAGCTATCAGGAACGGCGGCGGCTATCACCTCTCCTTCAAGCCCTCATGCCTCAACTTTATCTCATTTCCGCTTGCCGCGCAGCCAGCATCGCTGCATCACCAAACTATTAGGCTCGAGGAGAGGGAGGGGAGCGGAGGTGAGAGGAGAGGGAATAGAGGGGAGGGAAGATACGACTACACCTACAACCCAACATCATTGATTCAATCTTTTCATTGGCAGATAACCAAAAATCGGCTCGTGAATTGAATGTGAGTATATTTGTTCTTCTATAGGAGCTGAATAGGAACGGGCGGCTGGAACGGCGGCCGGAGTGGGTGCAAAGAAAGAAGCTTGAGTAGATGTGGCCGTTGAAAGAAGCTATAGTGGATTTAGGTGGAAAGTGAGATGACTTGAAGAAGAAAGTGGTTTACAACGGAGCTGCCACTAAATTAGGATTTAGGGTTTTTTTTATATGGGTTGTACTATATGTGGGCTGGATAGTATTGTGTTATTGGGCTGAACTAACTGAAATTATTATATATAATATATTATGTGGCCAGCAATCGAACCCGGTCGGACCGGCGGTTAGACCGGTGAACCGGGAACCGGCACCTTTGCCGGTTCGATGTCCGGTCCGGTTCTGATAACACTGGTCTCAAATTTAAAGTCTGCAATTTTGATGTTGGGGGTTGATTTCTACAGAGCTATCATGAGCTTTAAATTTTTTCTTAAGTTTCTAGGTTTTTTTGTTCAAACTGTTTCCATTATTGCATATGTCGTCAATCGAAGAGTTTCACATCAATTGATGAATCATGAATCGAAGAGGTCATGTAACATTCAATGAATCTGGAGAAACAAAACATGCATTAAATTCGAATTCTCCAATTCCCATAATGTTTATGATTACTTCTTATATTCATATATATATAAATAAAGTTGTGTTATGGCCGTTAAAAGAAGAGGCGGTGCGGTGAAGGAAGGGCCGGCTCAATCATTATCGCCCTTGAAGGAATCTTCAAGTCAGTGGTTGGATGATAATCATGTGTATAGCAGCATGAAAGAGACCAAAGCGTAAGCACCAAAAGCTTATTTTTCATTTCCTTTTTTTCACATCTTCATCATTAATTTTTTTTTCTTGTTTTTTTATATGTATGTATATATAATAAATTAGTTAATCAATTCAGATAGACGATGAATATTTCCTTTTCTGGATTATATTATGGTTAAATTGAAATGAGTATTACAATAATAATTAGGGTTAATAACTAAAAAACTGTCCAAGGTTTACCCTATGTTAAAATTAGGTGTCTGAAGTTTGAAATGTTAAAATAGACTGTCCCAAGTTTCATTTTTGTTGAAATTTGGTGTCTTTGTGTGTCTTTTCATCTTCATTCCATCATTTTCATCAACCCACCAACCCACTCATAATCCATCACTCTTTACTTTTCACAAAATCGTCAAATTTCACCTAAAAATTGAACATTAAAAAAAAAGTTTCTAGAAGAGTGGTGTAGAGCCATTTTCCATGGACAATAGAGCGAGATTTACTTGCCCGGATGTGACCAACTTTTTAGGTGACGGTCCCGGCAAGATGACGAGAAGGGAGTGTGTATGAGAGCTCGAATTTGATAGACGGTTTAGTCGGAATTGACTTCTCTAAAGTAATCACACCGAGACACCAAATTTCAACAAAAATAAAACTTGGGACAGTCCATTTTAACATTTCAAACTTCAGACACCTAATTTTAACATAGGGTAAACCTTGGAAAGTATTTTAGTTATTAACCCTAATAATTATTGTTGTAGGTAGATATCGTGGTAGACTTTGTTTAAAGTTAATTGAACTTTTATTTTTTCCTAACATGATTTTTGATTTGATTTAATAAAAATCATTAAAAGTGTTTTTAATATATGTATATACATGTTTAATATATCATAATGTGATAATGTGATAGTATTTACAGCATACACGAAATCAACCCAACTTTGCGCGGAATAACATCCTAGTAACATATAATAAAATTATATATTTTGTAAGTATGTATACTTTAACAAATTAATTAATCTTCTTATTATGATTTTAATATATTAATTAATTATAATTAATATTATATGTTGTAAATTAAAATATAAAATTGGTAGAAATAGAAAATATAGGAGGTTTGAGAAGAAGACGACTTTGATTTGAACACCTCAAGGAATTGCAGATGAGTGTGAATCGTGCAAGTAGCATTGTGATGATGAAATCAAGGCCGTGTAGCTGTGTAGTTGATAATGGGGATGATGATGATATAAGGAGGGGGATGGCAATCGTGATAATGGGGGTCAGCGGTGCTGGGAAATCGTAAGGAGTCTCGTTCGTTCATCTTCATCTTCTTTGTCGAAATACATACATGTAGATATGATTGTGTGTTTAATTGAATAACAGAACGGTGGGAGATCTGCTGGGAAAGTGGATGGGTTATGAATTCATTGATGCTGATGATTTCCATACAGTCTCCAACAAAGGTAACCAGTCCGTCAATCAATTAATAATTATAGTTGCGTGCATCTCTTTGTGGATGTAAAATAATGAGTTATAATAAATTGGGGGGTTGTTATTGGCAGAAAAGATGAAGAGAGGGATAGGGCTGAGGGAGGAAGATCGGATACCGTGGTTAGAAACACTGCGTGATGAGGTGTTAAGAAAGAGAATTGAGGGAGGTACGAGTGTGATCCTCGCCTGCTCTGCACTGCGCAAAAGGTACAGACACATTTTGAGAAGTGCTGCAGATTATAAGAATTTGGTGAAGTTTGTGTTACTGGAGGCTGACCCAGACGTTCTTGCTGCTCGTCTGGAGGCAAGAGCTGCTCAAGGGAAGCACTTCATGTCTCCTTCACTTTTGCAATCCCAGCTGGATCTACTTGAGATTGATGATGATGATGAAGAACAAGGCAGCAGCATTTTCAAGGTTGATGCAACCCTCACTCCTCACACAATTGTTGCTCAAATTAAGTCTTGGTTGTCAACTTCCCAGCATCCATGAACATGGTCTTACATGCTACTTTATTATTATTAGGGAGGGTATTGCTGTGAAACAAGAACCACCAGTCATAATACAAGCATCTTCCATATTTATTATTATAGATATATTGCACAGAAAAAGACATCCCAAAATTCAAAACATGTATGTATGTGTGTATATGGAGGTTTAATTAATTAGTATATATATGTACTATGATGGCTTTGGCCTGGGGGTGATCATCATCAAGCAAACCAAGCAAGAAGTGGTGAGTTGAGGTGGCAGTTGGATAAGAAAGACAGAGAGGCATGACTCATCATACTCACAAAGCCACCGCTTCCTTTTTCTTGTCTCTTGTATATTAATATGCATATGCAGGAAGGAAGGAAAGGAACAGTAAGTAGTCCATTTTTGGATGTAGAAGAAGAAGGATGGCGGCAAGACGAGTTGATGTTGGGAAACAAGCAGTTAGGCTGGTGAGGACTCATCACATCTGCAACTGCAACTGCAACCCCCTTGTTTCCAATCCCAGGTAGGCTGGGTACTTACTATTTCAATGTCAGCTAATCAGTAGCTAGCTAGGTAGGTACCTTAATTAGCTTTTAATTATAACCAACGCTATATATATCATCATCAGCATCATTATCTTGATTTGGTTTAGGGTTTAGGGGCAGTCAGTAATTAGATAGAGTAACCCATATTAAACCTGATCTATTATGATTATTCCACACACACACACACAAACTTGATCCCTATATAATATATGATGCAACTCCATGCTATTACCCTCCTATTATTGTACTACTACTTTACAATATCACCCAAATATTTTGGTGATGCAGCTCACCATTAAAACTAAACGGTTTACTTGTAATCAAACAAATTAGTCTCCCTCTTAAACATTCTACTTTTTTCTAGTTTATATATACCATTATTTTTGTCAACAATAGATTACCCTGATATTATTACCATATATATATAGGAGGAGATCATATACTGCAATAGAGAGGGATATATCAGTGGATGACAATGTGTATGAGAAGAACCCCGATGATGGTCAAGGGCCGTCCCCAGTGGTCCCAGATGAGCTGATAAAGCCGGAGTCGGAGGAGTACTGGAGCCCACATCCCCAAACTGGTGTGTTTGTACCTCCTAGTCTACTAGAACAACAAGAAGAAGAGGATGTAATAGAAGCAGATGATGATGCCCACACACACATTTCCATTGGTACTATGAATGACGGTGAATCAGTGCTGGACCACTCTGCATTTTACCGTCCCACCAGCATCCAGGATTTAGACAAACCCATCGATGCGGACCTGGTACACCCATTAGACGACAATAATGAAGCAGCAGCGGAGCAAGACAATAATAATAATAATTAAAATGAAGTTCAGCACTATCAATACATAAGATACATGATGTCTCATGCTGCAGCTTTTGTTTGCCTCTTTCACTCTTCACTTCAACTCAGCTGCAGCACAAAAGCATACATTTTGTTTGTTCTTTTAACAATTATAGTTGTAATTTCTTTTCATTTTCAATCTTGTGCCAAGGACTCACACTTATGATTTGATCTGACCACCACTAGGAACATACTTTGTTCGCACAATCTTCTCTTTCGGCAATCTACTTCGATGCGCTTCATTCTTTTTTTTTAATACATCGGAGTTTCTCAAAAATTTGCATGCCAGTTTGATTATTGCAGCAAAGATCAGTTACAAGATCCTCTTACCCATATTATCTCTGAAATACTGAATCCTAATTCAACATCGGGACGAATTGTTTAGGCTGACCCTAGTCATGAGTTTATTCTCTAAAACTATATAACGTTGTATTCTATCTAAAGTGTAATTCTAGAGATAATTAATAAATCGTCAGCCGTCATTGCCTGTGGTCGTAGGTCGAATTGACCTAACCACGTTAAATGTTGTCTTCTTTATTACTTTCTTTCTTAATCGTTTGTGAGTGTTGAGAGAATCGATATTAATAACTGGTATCAGATCTAATGAGATTTAACACGGTCACTGAAGAAAGAGATGTCGAATAATGGAATCAAGAAGTTCGATGGAAACGATTTCGGTTTCTGGAAGGTACAGATTGAAGATTATATGTACCAAAATGATCTGTATGAACCCTTGTCTAGGGAGAAGCCGGAGTCCATGACGGAACAGCAGTGAAAACTCAAGGATCGACAAGTGTCGGGGCTGACCTGATTGTGCCTCTCCAAGAACGTTGCATTCAACATCGTCAAAGAACTTCAACGGGAGGCTTGTTGAAGGCGTTGGCTAACATGAAAGAGAAATCATTGGCGATGAACAAGGTATACTTTATGCGTAGATTTTTCAATTTACAGATGGTTGAAGGTGGTTCTGTTGCTAAACATATAAACGTCTTTAATATGATTGTTTCACAATTGATTTATGCTGAGATTAACTTTGAGGATAAGGTTAAAACTTTGTTTATGTTGTCATCTCTGCCCGAGTCGTGGGATAATATTGTTTCCGCAATTAGTAGTTACCGTGGATCTAAAAAGCTGAAGTTTCGATGAAATCTGAGACGTTGTTTTGAGCGAAAGTATTCGCAAATGAGAAACTGGTGAGTCATTAGGGAGAGATCATTGACAAAAAAAAAAAAAAAAAATAGGGAGTGCTCTTAGTGTTGACAGAATGAGGAGGAGTAAATCAAAGAGTCCAAATCAGTATGGACCCTCAAAATCAAGGAACATAAATTTCCAGGTAGACCGCAAATATCATGTTGGAACTGTGCTGAAAGAGGTCACATTCGAAGTGATTGCTTGAAACCAAAGAAGAAGAACCAGAATCAGAAATCTAGTAATGATACTGATTATGTGAACTAATCAGAAGACATTAGGGATGCCCCAATCATCAGTGTGAATAGCTCACTTGAATCCTGGATCTTGGATTCTGGAGCATCTTTCACTCGTCTCCAAGTAATGAATTGTGCCTAAATTTCAAGTCTGAAAAATTTAGAAAGGTGTATCTCGCTGATAATAAAGTGTTAGAAATCGAAGGAAATGGGAACGTTCGCATTCACACTCCATCAGGAAATTAGTGGACACTGGAAGATGTCAGGTACATTACTGCTCTCAAGAAGAATCTGATCTCGTTTGGTCAGTTGGATAACACAGGTTATGCAGCAGAGTTTGAGAAGAGTTCTTGGAAGATCAAGATGGGTGCTTTGGTTGTAGCATGTGGCCTTAAATCTGGAACCTTGTACACCATTGAAGGGTGTATAAACACGGTTGATGTTAATGAGAGTGCTTTTAGTTCATGTCGGTGGCATACCAGACTTGGACACATGAGTGTTAAAGGAATGAAGATGCTGGTGGAGAAATGAGCTATAGAGGTCATGAAATGTTAGACTTGGAACTCTGTGAAAACTGTGTTATGGGGAAGCAGAAACGAGTTAGTTTCGCAAAGACCCCAAGGGAGACAAATAAGGAGTGATAGGAAATGGTCCATACAGATGTTTGGGGACCAGCTCAAGTTTCATCACTTGGTGGATCCAGGTTCTATGTTACATTTATTGATGATTTCAATAGGAAAATATGAGACTATTAGTTGAAACACAAGTCATACATGTTTGCTACTTTCAAGAAGTGGAAAGATGAAGTTAAGAATCAGACTGGACTGAAGATCAAATGCATGAAGTCTGAAAATGGAGGGGAAAGTTAGAATTCATAACATTCTGTACAACTGACGGAATCAACCAGATGAAGACAGTTCCTGACTAGGTAAGACAGAATGACATTATAGAAATGATGAACAAGACGTTGAACAAATGTGCACGGAGTATGAGAATCTATTATGGACTGCACAAGACGTTGGAGAAATGTTGTTTACACAGCTGCATACTTGATCAATAAGGGACCTTCAATTCCTCTGGGGTTCAAGATTCCTGAAGAGCTATGGACAGGAAAAGAACTCATGTATGAAGGATATTAGGGGGTAGTTACTACGAACAAAAACACGTGTACATGCCAGGTAAACTAATTACGCAGTGGAATAGAGACACATACCATTTTTTGCTTTCTGTAGACCCAAGATCTCGAGGGGAGTTCACGGTCCTCCGGACGGATCCTGTAAGGATTCTTGTTAAGAAATCGCCTACACGGAATGGTCTCCACAGCAAAGCCTCTTGTCGATTCATCACATGGATGGATCTCTGGGGTAATTGTTCAAAGCAATTTGGCACTTCCAAGCACTAAGTTTCGACTGAACTTTGTGAGAAGGGAGGAGGAATTTATTTTGTCTCAACACTTAGGAGAATGGAGTGATTTTCTGAATATCTGATTAACCCTGAATAAATCCATGACACTCCCTATTTATAAGAGGGGGTGGGCAAAACAACCTTACATCCTCAAGTAATTCGGCCGGTCATGCTAGTAAAGGGGATGCCCAATTTTGGGTCTCTCATGTCAATTGTGATTTTAGGCCTATCCCAAAATCCCTAATGTGACATTACCCAATTACATAGGTTTTGGGCTTATATTAAAATGACTCCTATTACGGCGGCCCATACTCCAAATGCCAACAGATCACACTCGTCGGAATGGGAGGGTGCCAATTAATATGTTGTCGACCACCACATCAACATTTGTTCTTCGATACTGTCGGACCTAAAATCATACCTAAGGCGATTTACGTTTTGAAAACGTGAATTTTGAAAAGAGTCGCCACTAGTTAATTATTAGGCTAACTAGAATCCTAAATTACCTAAGCGGATAACTAATTAAACACCTAGGTATTAAATCGGTCTACGATCAGAAATACGAGTTCGGGGGTTCTGTTACGAATTAAAACTCATGGAATTAATCACGCCCTTTCGGTACTCAATTCATAAATTTTCCAATTTTATTGCTTATACATACGTCACACTAAATTAATCTAACAATGCCAAGATTTAATCAAACTTTTATCCTATACAAAATATTATCAATTATAAACTTAAGTAAAACTAATTACAATCTAAAACTCCTAATTAAGACGAAGTCTAAAACTCTAAAATTATCAAGCATACTCAATACACAAACTAATATGTATGACTTTAACAATTAGACATGCTATCTAATTAAATTTAATTAACTACAATTAAACTACTAATCAAATTTAACCAACTACATTTAAAATATTCAATTAAATATAATATAACTATAATAATATAATAACATATTAATAATAAATAAATAAAAAATACGAGACCTGTAACTGTAAGTTTGCACCAGGGAGGAACGACGGCAGCTCCGGCGTCCAGGGCAGCTCGGGAGTGGACTTGGGCATCCCGGTACGAATAGGAAGGTCTCGGCTTGGTGGAGCTCCGGTGGTCGGGTCGAGTTGAGCGATGATGGGTGGAAGGACGTGGCCGGAGGATGGTGAGCGAACACGGTGGGTGAACGGATGACACAGCTGGGATGGAAATCGACGGATGTCGGAAAAGGGGTGGATGCTGGTACTGGTCGATGATGAATGTACGAAGGAGCTCCTGGAATCCTTCTCATCCTAACATAAAAAATATATTCAACAAAACATTCAATCTGAAGATGAAGATGGTTTATTAGTAACAAAAAAAGACAAAATAAGAAAGAATACGGATGCTAATGAAACTAATAACAATAGTAATAGTAATTATAATAAAGAATTAAAAAGCTCATCCACATAATAAGAAACACGATTTGAAAATTAAATCGGAGAGTCACGATCGGTTTTTTCTTCTTCTCATTCATCTTCTCTGTTTCTTTTTTCCTGTGTCCTCTACAATGTAAACCTAGACCCCTATTTATACTAAAAACCTAGTCTAGATTACAGATAAAATTCAAATAAAAAATGCTAACAGATAATTATTCTAGAGAATATTCCTAAGGATATTTATCTTTACATAATTATTTTTTTGAATAAAAAATAATATCTGGAGATAAATATCTTACAGATAATTTTCTAAAATAAAAAAACTAATTATTATATATATATTTTTAAAAAATTCCGAAAATATTAAATAAATTCGAAATAATTTAAAATATATTTTATAATAATTTTCCTAATGTGCCCTTGAGCATTTTTGGAGACTTTGTGGCTTGACGCGTCCGGAATTTGACGTATCATGTGTAACGTCGTTACGTCCGGGTCAAAATCGAGTGTTTACAGTTTGCCCCTCTTTGGACGAACTCCCGTAGAACGTGTTCGAAGGGGTTTGTCCAAAGACGAGGAAACACTGATTTTGACCAGAAAGTATATTCTCTTCCAATTCTTGAAAGTCTTCAAGGTGGCTCATATGCTTATTCTGGTGCGGAAAGATAAAACCTCTGTTGGCGGGACGCCTGTTGGCGGTGCCTCCATCAGCGATGCAGAAAGTAAAGCCTCCTGTGGCGGTGCGGAAAAGTAAAGCCTCGGTTGGCGGTTGGCGGTGCCTCCGTTGGCGGTGCAGAAAGTAAAGACCTCAATCGACGATGCCACCAGTGGCGCGCGACAAGGGAAAGCCTCCAGTGGTGGTGCGGAAAGTAGAGCCTCCAGTGGCGTGCGGAAAAGTAAAGCCTCCAGTGGCGTGCGGGAAAGTAAAGCCTCCAGTGGCGTGCGGGAAAGTAAAGCCTCCAGTGGCGTGCGGGAAAGTAAAGCCTCCAGTGGCGTGCGGGAAAGTAAAGCCTCCAGTGGCGTGCGGAAAAGTAAAGCCTCTAGTGGCGTGCGGAAAAGTAAAGCCTCCAGTGGCGTGCGGAAAAGTAAAGCCTCCAGTGGCGTGCGGAAAAGTAAAGCCTCCAGTGGCGTGCGGAAAAGTAAAGCCTCCAGTGGCGTGCGGAAAAGTAAAGCCTCCAGTGGCGTGCGGGAAAGTAAAGCCTCCAGTGGCGTGCGGGAAAATAAAGCCTCTAGTGGCGTGCGGAAAAGTAAAGCCTCCAGTGGCGTGCGGAAAAGTAAAGCCTCCAGTGGCGTGCGGAAAAGTAAAGCCTCCAGTGGCGTGCGGAAAAGTAAAGCCTCCAGTGGCGTGCGGAAAAGTAAAGCCTCCAGTGGCGTGCGGGAAAGTAAAGCCTCCAGTGGCGTGCGGGAAAATAAAGCCTCTAGTGGCGTGCGGAAAAGTAAAGCCTCCAGTGGCGTGCGGAAAAGTAAAGCCTCCAGTGGCGTGCGGAAAAGTAAAGCCTCCAGTGGCGTGCGGAAAAGTAAAGCCTCCAGTGGCGTGCGGAAAAGTAAAGCCTCCAGTGGCGTGCGGAAAAGTAAAACCTCAATCGACGATGCCTCCAGTGGCGTGCGACAAGGAAAAGCCTCAAGTGGCGGTGCAGAAAGTAAAACCTCATCATATGTCTGAGAAATGCCTCTAGTGGCGTCCGATGGAGAAGAGCCTCTAGTGGCGTGTGTCGGAGAAATGCCTCTATTGGCGTCCGTTTGGAGAAGAGCCTTTAGTGGCGTCCGTTGGAGAAGAGCCTCTAGTGGCTTGACGACTTGAATGCATGTCCCTAATTTTTGCCTAAACTGCGCATGACGCGACAACTTAGCGGGATCTTTTTCTTTCTTTTTTCTTTTTTTTATCTCTCATATTCTCTCCTTTTGCCACGGTCAGAATTTTAGACCGTGCCCCTCGGTTTTCCTAATTTTTGCATGGATTGCCTCTTGGGGTTTTCATTCCATCGGGATTTTATTTTCTCTCCTTTTGCCATGATTGCAATCTCTGAATTTGCTATCATGCCCCTCATTTCCTAATTTTTCCTAGGCTGCCCTTTCGGGTTTTCAACCTAACGGAAGCACTCTTTTTTTTTTTTGGTAGCCGATTAAACGGTGGCTGTGACCCGTACTTTATTTCCCGTCCCGATGCGAGAGTATTTGTAGCCATTTGGAGGGTGGCTGTGACCCTTTCCTCACCGTCTTCAATGTCGTGAGAGCTCTTTTGATTTGTAGTCATTTGGAGGGTGGCTGTGACCCTTTCTTTATTTCCATCGTCGATGTTCCGGGAGTTCTCTTTCGATTTGTAGCCGTTTTAAGGGTGGCTGTGGCCCTTTTAATATGATTTCCCGGTCTCACGAGATTCACGAGAATACTCTTTATATGTAGCCATTTTGAGGGTGGCTATGGCCCTTCATTTTGTAGTCGTTTTAGGGACTGTGGCCCTTTTTTTATTTTTCCGCCCTCACAAGATTCGCGGGGTCACCCTCTTATCTGTAGCCATTTGGAGGGTGGCCGTGGCCCTTTATCTTGTAATTGTTTTAGGGACGACTGTGGCCCTTTTCTATTTTCTCGCCCTCACAGGATTCACGGGGTCACTCTTTTATCTGTAGCCATTTGGAGGGTGGCTGTGGCCCTTTATTTTGTAGTCGTTTTAGGGACGACTGTGGCCCTTTTTATTTTCCCGCCCTCCCAGGATTCGCGGGGTCACTCTTTTATCTGTAACCATTTGGAGTGTGGCTGTGGCCCTTTATTTTGTAGTCGTTTTAGGGACGACTGTGTCCCTTTTATTTTCCCGCCCTCACAGGATTCGCGGGGTCACTCTTTTATCTGTAGCCGTTTGGAGGGTGGCTTGTTGGCCCTTTATTTTGTAGTCGTTTTAGGGACGACTGTGGCCCTTTTTATTTTCCCGCCCTCACAGGATTCGTGGGGTCACTCTTTTACCTTTAGCCGTTTGGAGGGTGGCTGTGACCCTTTCATTTATTCTCCGCTTTTGATGTTGCGGTAGTGCTCTTTATCTGTAGCCATTTGAAGGGTGGCCGTTGCCCTTTTTTATAGTCATTTTAGGGATGACTGTGACCCTTTTATTTCTTCACTGCTCTCACAATATTAGCACAAACTCTCTCTTTATTTTCCTGAAGCCGATTAAAGGGCGGCTGTGACCTTAAAGAACTGTGTTTTTTGTTTTTTTGCTCTTTTTTTTTTCTTCTCTTTTTTTCTTCTTTTTTTTTTTTTGCTCTTGCTCTTTTTTTTTACTCTTTTTTTCTTTTTGCTTTTTTACTTTTTTCATCTCACCTTTTGCCATGACTGTCCCTGCGGGTTTTCAATCATGCCCCTCTCCCTGATTTTTGCCTAGGTTTTCAACCTAGCGGGAATTTATTTTTTTCTCTCTTTTTTCTTTTTTCAAATGGAAAGAAAATCTACAGAAACTAATCAACAAAAACTATGTTACATGCCCCTGATAGCAGATTAAAACTTTTAATTTCTCAAAACGTCTCCGGAGGAAAACTTGTCAAATAAGTTGATTATGTCGATGTCTTGAATGGAGGATCCTTTCAATGGGTGGACGACACCGACAATAATTTCTTCTTTTTCTTCCTCTCAAGTGCTCTTTCATTAGCACGGTCGATCTTCATGGAATCCCGATCTGGATGTCTTCTATCTTCAACCGTGCTTGATCTTAACAGGAATGCCCCACGACTACATCTGTCGAGTTAGGCTCGTCGCATGCTGGACGAATGGCCTGATTAATGAACACACACGGATGGTGTTGAGTTTGGCACAGTAGTCCGCAAATGGTAAACTTAGGCACAGATATCGTCCGAGGTATCTGGGATAACTGGCACAAGAATGGTCGGCGAGCGAAGTGTCGTACATGAGATGTGCTCTTCAGGAGTTTTGATTTGGATGATTATCCAAGCTGGGAGTTGGATTTTTCAGTGGGCAATGTGCTCGCTATGCGACTGGACCTGCTGCATGTCCTGATTCTCTTGCTCCACAGCTTGTGTATGTACACCTGCTGAAAAGTACATCCCCCTAGTGGCAGACTGAAAATCTCAGAACCTTTTCAGAAAAGGATTCGGTTGATCGAGTCAAGCTACATTGATCTGCACATTGAACCTTCACGGGATTCTTGATGATCTCTTGAAATCTTTTCATCTCCTGACATGTCCGATCTCAATGGGAGATGCCCCCTGGTTACCACTGAATGGTTTAAACCTGGCCACATAACGGTTGTATACCTCGTCTTGGAAAGCGTATGAATTTCACACATGGTGGGTGAAATTTTTCATAGAAACTTTTTGAAGCGCTCACGTTTCACACGGTTGCGGCATTGGTTGACGTGGTCATCCGACCTGCAAAAGAGTAGGGACACTCAAATCTCAAGGAAAAAATAAAGTGCAATTTAACGCACATCAGCGTTAGATATCTCGAGTGTGCAATTTGTTCGTTGTGCAACTGGATGAATGCATGTTCTTTTTTGTTGCCTCATTAGGCCGGCATAACTCATGTGTACATGATACCTTAACCAAGGGTACCTGAAAAGGGTGAATGAAAAATCAGTGTAGAGAATATGAAAAATCATGCATGATTTTTTGAAAACTCTAATGTCATTCATTTCATAATTTTGATTACTTTTTTGAAAAAGAATCAAAATTTGTGGAAAAACGTGTTTTGCACCATCATGGAGTTTGCTGAGTGCATTATCTGGATCGAACGCGGGACGAATGCTCAAAACAAATTTTTTTCAAAAAGGTTTTTTCGTCCTTTGTTTAAACTCGAATAGTAGCACTCAACTGCACAGTTAAACTTTTTTCAAAAAAGAATCAAAACTCCAATTTTTTAAATGCTCGCTCATGCGAATGTTGAAATGACGATCTTGCCAAAAAAGTGCAATACACCTTGGATAAAAACGAATGACACTTTGATTTTTTTTTTTTTTTTTAAAAATGCTCATGCATGCTCGAAAGTTAAAATTCTACTGTTAAGAAAGTTACAACTTAGGACATCTTACCTGAATGACGCATATGAAATGCATTCTGAAAGTTAAGATTCTATTCTAAGAAATTCACAACTTATAACAGTTTACCTGAATAATGCATATGAAATGCATATTTTGAAATGAAAATTTCAGGTGGATTTTTTTTTTTAAAAATAATGCAACTGAGATGCATGCGTGAATTTGAAAGCTCTATAGCTAAAAAAAAAAAAAAACTCACAATTTACCTGAAATGTTTTTTTATAAAAAAAAAAAAATGCATATTGAATGCATGCGTTAAAAAAAAATCAGGTAAAAATGTTTTTTTGAAAATGATGCATATGCAATTCATGTTTGAAATTAAAAAACTCTAAGAGCCAAAAGGAACTACAAATTTTCCTAAATTTTTTTTTTAAATGATGCACATTGAATGCACTAACACAATTTTACAACTTACATGAAAGTTTTTTTCCAAAAAATATGCGTATGAAACACACGCTTGAAATAAAACATTCTGGTAGGTAGTTTTGACAACAACACATGGAATACATGTTTGAAACTAAAGGTTCTACGACTAAGAATGTGTACAGTCTATCAACAAATTATTTTTCCTAAAACAATGCACATGCGATGCACATGAGATGCATACTTGAGATGAAAGTTCTACAATCAAGATAATTTACAAGTTATCGGGAAAGAATTTTTTTTTTTTTAATGAGGAAAAAACAATGCATCTTGGATGCTCAAAATTAAGAATCAGGCGAAATTTTTTTTTTTTTTTTTTTTTTTTTAAGGATGCATATGAGATGCACAAAAATAAACACAAGATGCAAACTTAAAAATAAAAGTTCTACAACTGAGAAAAATTACAATTTACCTGAAATTTTTTTTCGAAAATAATGCATATGATATGCATTTTTTTTATTAAAAATTCAGATAAAATGTTTTTTAAACAAAGAGCCCTAAAACTAAGAGAGCTTATGGTTTATCTAAATTTTTTTTTTAAAATTAATGCATATTGGATGCATTATTAAAAATAAAACAGATCAGTTAAAAAGTTTTTTTTTTTTTTAAATGATGCATATGGAATGCACGTTCGAAATTAGAAATTCTAACAGTTAAAGCGGAATTACAAATTTTCCTAAATTTTTTTTTTTTAAGTAATGCATATACAATACACTAACCAAAATTAAAACTTACCTGAAAAGTTTTTTTTAAATATAATGCGTACAAAACACATGTTAAAAATAAAAATTCAGGTAAGAGGTTTTTTTAGAGAAAAAAATGCATATGAAATGCATGTTTGAAAGGAAGCTCTAATTGCTAAAGAATTTTTTTTTTTAAGTAATGCGTAACGCACTAACAAAAGTTACAACTTACCTGAGAGTTTTTTCTTAAATAATACGCATGAGACGCATATTTAGAATAAAAATTTAGGTAAAGGTTTTTTTTTTTTTTTTTTTTTTGAAAAACAATGCGTACGAGATGCATGTTCGAAAATAAAAATTCTACGACTAAATGACTAACTATTCAGCTGAAAAAGTTTTTTTTTTTTTAATATGCGATGAGATGAATGCATGAGAAATAAAATCTATACAAACAGTCGCATGATTTACAACAAAAACAGATCACGTTAGGGGGGTAAAAAAAATGTGTGGCTTTGCTCTACAATGTAGGTTCCACTGATAGGTTCCCGACAAGGTGGTTTCCTCACCCCATTATAGGGATCATAAGACCTTCGCAAGCGAGTAGAGTTTTTCCGAGCCGTACCGGCGGCCCAGCCGCTCCGGTCGTACCGTACTAAACCTCCGGGGTTCCTAGTCGCCCTGGGTTTTAGACGTTTTGGTCATTACACTAAAGTGGTGTGTGCAAATGCAAATGATGCATAATCCAACAAAGAAAAATAGCCAGTCATAAAAAATTAACTCCACACCTGAAATTACACAAAAACAATCAAGTTAGAATAACAAAGTCAAGTATGAATAAATAATAAAACATGGCAAACTAGCAAATATAAAGAGCCCGAACCCTCGATTGTCCCCAGCAGAGTCGCCAAATTGTCGGACCTAAAATCATACCAAAGGCGATTTACGTTTTGAAAACGTGAATTTTGAAAAGAGTCGCCACTAGTTAATTATTAGGCTAACTAGAATCCTAAATTACCTAAGCGGATAACTAATTAAACACCTAGGTATTAAATCGGTCTACGATCAGAAATGCGAGTTCGGGGGTTCTGTTACGAATTAAAACTCATGGAATTAATCACGCCCTTTCGGTACTCAATTCATAAATTTTCCAATTTTATTGCTTATACATACATCACACTAAATTAATCTAACAATGCCAAGATTTAATCAAACTTTTATCCTATACAAAATATTATCAATTATAAACTTAAGTAAAACTAATTACAATCTAAAAATCCTAATTAAGACGAAGTCTAAAACTCTAAAATTATCAAGCATACTCAATACACAAACTAATATGTATGACTTTAACAATTAGACATGCTATCTAATAATATTTAATTAACTACAATTAAACTACTAATCAAATTTAACCAACTACATTTAAAATATTCAATTAAATATAATATAACTATAATAATATAATAACATATTAATAATAAATAAAAAAAAATACGAGACTTGTAACTGTAAGTTTGCACCAGGGAGGAACGACGGCAGCTCCGGCGTCCAGGGCAGCTCGGGAGTGGACTTGGGCATCCCGGTACGAATAGGAAGGTCTCGGCTTGGTGGAGCTCCGGTGGTCGGGTCGAGTTGAGCGAGCCCGGCTGGGTCGGCGATGATGGGTGGAAGGACGTGGCCGGAGGATGGTGAGCGAACACGGTGGGTGAACGGATGACACAGCTGGGATGGAAATCGACGGATGTCAGAAAAGGGGTGGATGCTGGTACTGGTCGATGATGAATGTACGAAGGAGCTCCTGGAATCCTTCTCATCCTAACATAACAAATATATTCAATATAAATATTCAACAAAACATTCAATCTGAAGATGAAGATGGTTTATTAGTAACAAAAAAAGACAAAATAAGAAAGAATACGGATGCTAATGAAACTAATAACAATAGTAATAGTAATTATAATAAAGAATTAAAAAGCTCATCCACATAATAAGAAACACGATTTGAAAATTAAATCGGAGAGTCACGATCGGTTTTTTCTTCTTCTCATTCATCTTCTCTGTTTCTTTTTTTCCTATGTCCTCTACAATGTAAACCTAGACCCCTATTTATACTAAAAACCTAGTCTAGATTACAGATAAAATTCAAATAAAAAATGCTAACAGATAATTATTCTAGAGAATATTCCTAAGGATATTTATCTTTACAGATAATTATTTTTTTTGAATAAAAAATAATATCTGGAGATAAATATCTTACAGATAATTTTCTAAAATAAAAAACTAATTATTATATATATATTTTTAAAAAATTCCGAAAATATTAAATAAATTCGAAATAATTTAAAATATATTTTATAATAATTTTCCTAATGTGCCCTTGACCATTTTTGGAGACTTTGTGGCTTGACGCGTCCGGAATTTGACGTATCATGTGTAACGTCGTTACGTCCGGGTCAAAATCGAGTGTTTACAGTTTGCCCCTCTTTGGACGAACTCCCGTAGAACGTGTTCGAAGGGGTTTGTCCAAAGACGAGGAAACACTGATTTTGACCAGAAAGTATATTCTCTTCCAATTCTTCAAAGTCTTCAAGGTGGCTCATATGCTTATTCTGGTGCGAAAAGATAAAACCTCTGTTGGCGGGACGCCTGTTGGCGGTGCCTCCATTAGCGATGCAGAAAGTAAAGCCTCCTGTGGCGGTGCGGAAAAGTAAAGCCTCGGTTGGCGGTGCCCCTGTTGGCGGTGCCTCCGTTGGCGGTGCAGAAAGTAAAGACCTCAATCGACGATGCCTCCAGTGGCGTGCGACAAGGGAAAGCCTCCAGTGGCGGTGCGGAAAGTAAAGCCTCCAGTGGCGTGCGGAAAAGTAAAGCCTTCAGTGGCGTGCGGGAAAGTAAAGCCTCCAGTGGCGTGCGGGAAAGTAAAGCCTCCAGTGGCGTGCGGGAAAGTAAAGCCTCCAGTGGCGTGCGGAAAAGTAAAGCCTCCAGTGGCGTGCGGAAAGTAAAGCCTCCAGTGGCGTGCGGAAAAGTAAAGCCTCCAGTGGCGTGCGGAAAAGTAAAGCCTCCAGTGGCGTGCGGGAAAGTAAAGCCTCCAGTGGCGTGCGGGAAAATAAAGCCTCTAGTGGCGTGCGGAAAAGTAAAGCCTCCAGTGGCGTGCGGAAAAGTAAAGCCTCCAGTGGCGTGCGGAAAAGTAAAGCCTCCAGTGGCGTGCGGAAAAGTAAAGCCTCCAGTGGCGTGCGGAAAGTAAAGCCTCCAGTGGCGTGCGGAAAAGTAAAACCTCAATCGACGATGCCTCCAGTGGCGTGCGACAAGGAAAAGCCTCAGGTGGCGGTGCAGAAAGTAAAACCTCATCATATGTCTGAGAAATGCCTCTAGTGGCGTCCGATGGAGAAGAGCCTCTAGTGGCGTGTGTCGGAGAAATGCCTCTATTGGCGTCCGTTTGGAGAAGAGCCTTTAGTGGCGTCCGTTGGAGAAGAGCCTCTAGTGGCTTGACGACTTGAATGCATGTCCCTAATTTTTGCCTAAACTGCGAATGACGCGACAACTTAGCGGGATCTTTTTCTTTCTTTTTTTCTTTTTTTTATCTCTCATATTCTCTCCTTTTGCCACGGTCAGAATTTTAGACCGTGCCCCTCGGTTTTCCTAATTTTTGCATGGATTGCCTCTTGGGGTTTTCATTCCATCGGGATTTTATTTTCTCTCCTTTTGCCATGATTGCAATCTCTGAATTTGCTATCATGCCCCTCATTTCCTAATTTTGCCTAGGATGCCCTTTCGGGTTTTCAACCTAACGGAAGCACTCTTTTTTTTTTTTGGTAGCCGATTAAACGGTGGCTGTGACCCGTACTTTATTTCCCGTCCCGATGCGAGAGTATTTGTAGCCATTTGGAGGGTGGCTGTGACCCTTTCCTCACCGTCTTCAATGTTGTGAGAGCTCTTTTGATTTGTAGTCATTTGGAGGGTGGCTGTGACCCTTTCATTTATTTCCATCGTCGATGTTCCAGGAGTTCTCTTTCGATTTGTAGCCGTTTTAAGGGTGGCTGTGGCCCTTTTAATATGATTTCCCGGTCTCACGAGATTCACGAGAATACTCTTTATATGTAGCCATTTTGAGGGTGGCTATGGCCCTTCATTTTGTAGTCGTTTTAGGGACGACTGTGGCCCTTTTATTTTTCCGCCCTCACGACTTTGGTCAACTGATAATTCTCCATTTTCCTAGTTTCCACAAAAGAACATTTCTCCAAGGCATCCGTACAAGTATTCACAACCTTCAACTAATATCCGGCTGGTGGCCACCTAGTGAACACAAGAATCAGTGAATTACAGGTGAACTTGACCATCCCCATCGCTCATACCCTTAGTCAAACCCAACCGGTTTCCAAAGACATGGTCACTGGGCCTTTTTGTTCAGCACTACGCTCGTACGCTGGGAAGCGAGCATTGAGCCTGACCTTAGGTACGAGTTCTGAGTCCATGAGGATACTTCGGGTGCCTCTTTATAAGGCTCCCTGGATCAATCACACGCTCGAGGTGAGGAAGTTTGCGTCCGCCAGAATCACGAGGATTCATTCCTAGCACAACCGAGCGGTGACCCCGTGGTCGAACATGGAACGCGTAGTATGAAGCACGCGTTGATAGCATACCTGAACCTTTTGGGTCAACAGGAATGGGACATGTCAATCATGCTATCACAGATTTTCATCCGGCCCAGAATGTAGATTTATGACGAACGAAGTTCATCACGGCGATCTGCAGAACGAGAATCACGTCGAGTTACTTCGACTATAGATAATTATTCTGCTCAATCAGGTTTATCCCCCTGATTCTTAGCCAGCCTTGCATAGTGGAGGCCTCTCTCCATCACAAGACGACTGTACATGTGTGACTAGGTAAGGCCCACATTCGACATAGTTTTGGCAGAGGATTGCGTCCTCCTACGACTCAGTTTATAGACTGTAAATTTGATGTAATCAAACATTATGATGTCGATTGATCATAAATTCAGTTGCAATTCCTTCGCTTACAAAATGTAACTTTCTAATATCAAAACGTTATCACAGATACATGTCATTTCTAAACCCTACGCAATCGAAGCAGTTTTACATGCTTTTCGAATATCTCCCTGCGTAGTGGCTTAGTTAATGGGTCCGCAATCATATTATCAGTGGACAAGTATTCCATAGTGATTATATTGTCTTCTACCATCGATTTAGCATAGAAATAATTCACATCAATGTGTTTGGTCCTACTATGGTACTTCAGATTCTTAACTGCCGCAATAGCTTCCTAACTGTCGGAGAACACCTTTACAGGTTTACTTCCGACGCCACCACCAAGCAACGCAGTAAGAAGCCTTTTCAGCCAGACTGCTTCCTGTGCATTCTTAGAGAGAGCAACGAATTCCAGTTCCATTGTTGACAGCGCTGGTGGATATACGCCCAAGCTATCACTAATTGGACCCGAGAAATGGGCCATAACCGGATATAATCCGAAACTTGGAACACGGACACCCGGGCCCATCACATAGGCCCGAAAAACACCCCGAGTGGCGAAATCCACTCGGGAAGACCTCGGGTGGAAATACCACCCGCGGGGCAACCCAAGCAAGGGACTTTTGCTTGGGTTACCCGAGCAAGGGGGACCTTGCTTGGGTGACCCGAGCGGGACCTTGTGGGTACCCCGACCGGGTACCCCCTCCTTCCGTCTGGACGAGTTCCACCTCGTCTGGAACCCCACCCCCGGGCGATATTTCACCCGGGGCTCGCCCTTGGAGGCCATTCCCACACATTTAAACACATTATGCTCATCTACGGTCGGACCGAGGTCAAATGCACCTTATTTACGGTCAAGGCCAACTTATATTACGAACCTGCCACAACCGGACCAATGAACCACTAGAACCGGGGCGGTCCGATAGGAACTCTATAAATAGAGACCTCCTCTCCTCATTTAAAAATAATCTTGCTATCTCTTATTCAAGCTCTGCCTTCTCTCTACTTAATCTCTATAAAATGTCTATACTCATTTAAGCATCGGAGAGGCACACCGAGCACCACCCCCCTTGGTCTCAGTATCGCCCCTTTTGCAGGTATCCCACGGAGAAGGGAAGGCGGAGGTCCGAAGCAAGAAGATACTCAGGACACCGTATGCAAATAGTGGACTTACCGGGAGCCCCCTCCCGGACGCCCATTTGCAAGTATACGAGAAGAAGAAGCCCACGAGGCAGGAATACTAGAAGGAGAAGCCCGATAAGAAGAAGAGAACAGAAGGAGAAGTCCACGAAGGACACTCGTGTGTAAACAAAGCCGACGAAGGACACTCGTGTGCAAAAATTGGCGCCGTCTGTGGGATCGAGCAAAAAGCATGTAGCCAACAACTTGTGCTCGATGGCAATAATAGGGGGTCCAAGAGAACAAGGGGGCGGCATAGTAAGGTACCTACCGCGGGTCTCCAGGAGCCTAGCAACCGTGGGCAACAACCAAATGATGCTAAGCAACCGTCGTCCAATGGAAAACAACACTCCTTTGGTAACACTCCATCAAGCTCCAAGACCCCACGGTCGGTAGTCAATCAACAACTACCTCCCTCACCCCTAATGAAAGACAAGCCCCTAGTGGGGGCAACAATCAAACACCCAAGAACATGCCAGAAGGCCAAATAAGGGGTTATAACAAAATGCACCCATGGTAGCTCTTCCAGAGTATACCAATAGGGAGCAAGAAGAGGAGGAAGCAGAACAACAACCTCTCCACAAATATGAGCACCATCCTCACATCCCTTCATAAATGCACCCATGGCAGCTCTTCCAGAGTATACCAACAGGGGAAAAATGAGGAGGAAGCAGAACAACTACCTCTCCACAAGGATGAGCACCATCCTTACATCACTTCATGAATACACCTAGAGTAGCTCTTCCAGAGCACATCTATAGGAGGCACTTAGGGGTGACTCTGAACAACAGCCACTCTGTGAAGGACATGGCAACACTAGGGGAAGAGATGATCAATAACTCCATCCCCAGAAGAATATGGTATTAATAAGAGCAACCACATACACTGGGGGGGGGGGGGGGGGGGGGAGAATCACCAACTATAGCAAAGGAGAGTGCATGCATACACCTCCCCCCTCTATGAGTAAAAGGATAACCCCAAACAAGGAGGGCCACTACAACCAGCAGGGCCTACATCGCCTACCTTGAGAAAATTCCATTCAAGGGGTTCCAATACAATATGCATTTCCATGGAGAACCATATGGAGTGCCATCATATAGAATCCCATCCTACAATATATCTATGTACAGAAGTTACACCCACCAGACGCCCGCCCGTCCAAAGGACGGAACGACACACTGTGAAAGCAAGGAATACACTCCAACCCAGCATACAAGGAAAACACCTCCCTCTCCTTCCACTACCACAATACCCATTTTTTAGCCAATAACACTTCTACATCAAAGGAAGGGTAGCACTAAATGAGGGGGCAACACCAAACCTATTCCAATAGTAAGGAGGGTGGATTCGCAAACCAACTCCCTACACACGAAGAGTAATCATATCAACCAAGATGCTAGGGATATCATCACTCCCACATCTTCCCTATATTAAATAGCCACATAAAAGAGCTCTCTGCAATGCGGGTCTATCACACCGGAAGGAAGAACAAATATTATTGGGGAACAAATATTATTGGGGAACAAATATTGGGAATTATGCAACCACCATTCCATGAGGAGGAGAAGAGGAATATCAAGGCCCAGAGCAACCCCCGCAATAGGTGCATACCTCCACCAATGGAATAACACTTAGGTGGTGATGAAAGCCACTCCCATCATACCGTCAGAAGGGTGAGGGCACCACAAACATTTCTTGAAGAAAGAAAAAATGAACTTAATACTACCAGAGCAGCTAGTGCACGTTCCCGAATTTTCCGCCCTAAGGGGCACCTCTTATCAAGCATATTACACCTAAAAGTGCGAGGGAACCAACATTCTACACCTAATGGTAAGAACAACACAAGGTTGGGTGCACAGCGTCAAGGGAAGAAACATTAACGAAGATCAAAATCAAAAGCCCCCCCTCGCAAATTATGGAAGCTGCATACAGGAAAAGCATGCTCAAAGAGCAAAAAAGAGTAAGGAGACCGAGCAACTTGGGGGCACCAAACGAACAAGTGTTTGGCACCCAATCGAGAAAAATGAGGATAAGCCTTGACAGGCTAAACAAAAGCAAACGGTGCAACTACCAAGCAACTAGCGGGGCACCAACTGATCTAGTGCTTGATAGTCCACCCGGAAATAGAAGACGACTCAAATATGAGGCATGACTCCTCCCAATGGAAACCACAAAGGAAGGATACAACATAGGCCCAATACAAAGATTCACTCCTATGGTGGAAGCCACAGTGACCGCCCTCATAAGGCGACATCCACAACTTAAAACCACTGGGAGATGCGAAAAGGAAGATATCAACTAACACTTTCAGTGGAGACCATTGGAAGAAACTCTACACCCGAAGGGAAAAGGGAATATCCACTTCCACTATCTAATTTATTATTACTAGTAGGAGATCTACGGACTCCACTTAAACTTTCCCTTCTGTACGAAATGATAATAGCACTAAATGAACCAAATGCTTTTCAGGGCACAAGAGGAAAGAAGAAAGGCTCCATCACTCACAAAGATGAGGTGTTATCTACAACCGAAAATGGGAAGATCCAAAAAGACAACCTTGACATATGTTAAAGCGATCAACAACCTTTACATATGAACAAGGGAAGATCTATAAGGACAACCATTACAACCGAAAAGGGATATAAGACCCACAGGGCCACCCTTACAACCGAAAATGGGAAGATCCAAAAGGACAACCCTGACATATGATAAAGCGATCGACAACCTTTACATATGAACAGAGGAAGATCTATAAGGAAAACCATTACAACCGAAAAAAAGGACATAAGACCCATAGGGCCACCTTTCCAACAGAAAAGGGGAAGATCCAAAAAGACAACTCTGAAATATGATAAGGCGATCGACAACCCTTACACATGGAAATAAGAAGATCTATAAGGACAACCCTTACAACCGAAAAGGAACATAAGACCCACAGGGCCACCCTTACAACCGAAAATGGGAAGATCCAAAAGGACAACCCTGACATATGATAAAGCGATCGACAACCTTTACATATGAACATGGGAAGATCTATAAGGACAACCATTACAACCGAAAAGGGACATAAGACCCATAGGGCCACCCTTCCAACCGAAAAGGGGAAGATCCAAAAAGACAACTCTGAAATATGATTAGGCGATCGATAACCCTTACATATGGAAAGAGGAAGATCTATAAGGACAACCCTTACAACCGAAAAGGGACATAAGACCCATAGGGCCACCCTTCCAACAGAAAAGGGATATAAGACCTACATGACCACCTTCCAACATGATGTGAGATATAAGTCCCCCAATCAAAGGGCAACTCATCAAACAAGATATAGAATGTAAGTACTTCAACAATGGCTATCATGTCCATATATCAAAGGAGGAGACCATCCCCCTATACATCAACAATGGCTATCATGTCCATATATCAAATGAGGATACCATCCCCCTATACATCAACAATGGCTATCATGTCCATATATCAAAGGAGGATACCACCCCCTGTACATCAACAATGGTTATCACGCCCATATATCAAATGAGGATACCATCCCCCTATACATCAACAATGGTTATCATGTCCATATATCAAAGGAGGATACCACCCCCCTATACATCAACAATGGTTATCATGCCCATATATAAAAGGAGGATACCATCCCCCTACATATCAACAATGGCTATCATGCCCATATATCAAAGGAGGATACCATTCCCCCTATACATCGACAATGGCTATCATGTCCATATATCTCAAAGGAGGGTACCATACCCATATAAAATCACCATGAAGACATCCTCTCTATTTTACAAAGTCCAACAACCACAAGGTCGGAGGTCGAAGAGAAACTAAGGAAAGAGCCTCCACCAAGCTCTCGAAAAACTATCAATAGCCTTATCGGACGCCTATCCGACCATCATAGAGTCAAGAAAATTTTAAGGTCATTGCTTAAATCTGGGGGGGGGGGGGGGGGGCAAAGCGGGATACGCGCCCAATTAAGCAACGGACACCCTCCAGCCCACCCCACAAGCAAGTAAGGAAACTTCAATGAAGTAGCAATCAAACACAAGGAGACCGTCAGCCATAGCAAACCAGGGGAACAAAGCACATAGCAAAATTACCCCATGAAGAGGAGCAATAACACGTCAGGTACTATTAACCTCGCCACGACGCACTATGCTAAGCCATCAACGCCAACCTACCCAGGAGTACGTTCCAAAATGCACAAGATCAAATGCTTACTATGGGGGCAAAGACACGTTCATGGATGATACTACTTGCTAAAGGAAGGACTATGGCGGATAAACAAACATCACAAGCACCCCTAAGGGGGGGATAAGTAAAATCATCCCGACACCACCCAAGGTAGTCGGGGGAGGGACCAAACACCTACAACAAGCTATGCATCAACCAGTGGCATGGAAGGAACAACCTTATATACAAGCTACCAAGCGTAGCCAATACAAGGAGTATCCCTCTACATACAACAACGTGTCCACTACGGGGCACGCATATATGAGCTACCAAGCGTAGTCAACACGAGGAGTATCCCTCTACGTACAACAACGTGTCCACTACAGGGGCACTAACACAGTCATAAGTTACCAAGCGTAACCATCACAAGAGAAAACTCCTACATATAAAGATATGAAAACACTCACTACGGAGTAGCGATACATACATGGGCTGCCAACGTAGCCACTTCAAGGGTTAACCACCACCATCACCCCCCCCCCCCCCCCCCCCCCCCCCCCCCCCCCGCGTCCGAAATGCCAAACACATCCACTGTAAGGGACAACTATATATATACAATCTCATACATGCAGGCTTCACAATTAACGCAAGGGAAAACCCCCCAGCATCTGAAGCATGCCCACTATGGGGGCAACCATACACATACAACTCTATATGCACAGGTCACAGAGCATGAGTAACACAAGGGCCAAGCCCCCACTTCTGGAGGTGCAAGGTGTGCATACCGCGAAGGTAGCACTTTTAGGTGTGAATTGCAGGGATAAGGTTAAAGGACCATGCCCATACTACGACAAACGGGGAGAAAAACGCCACGCCTATTGAAGGCCAAAGCTAGAAGATCATACCCGCACTCTCCCAAATGGAGTGCAACACCACCTCCAAAGCACTCTATCGGCTTCGAGAGCACAAAAAGGAGGTTCCTCCAATAAGGACACAGTCCTAAGGCTAAGTGAAATGGGACTAAGGCCTATACTTCATACTTATAATCATTTACATCATCCATATACATACTTGGACTAACACCCAAGTTCATGTCGGCTAACGCTCACATGTTGTATGAACGTCCCTCCAACAAGGGATGTCGTATAGCCTGTCTTATATATAGTTGTGCCAAGAGTTTCTACAAGAAGCTACAATGAAACAGAGACTCAAATGAAGGGACACAGTCCTAAAGCTAAGTAAAACGAGACCAAGGCTCGTAACTCTTACCCTTATCCAATATCTATACATAGCATAAATTTGCTTAAATCAGCAATAGCTTTTGGTGTATCCAGCTTCCTTGAACAGGGGGCAAAGAAAATTACAACAATCCTCGAGCACTCAACGAGGCCGGGACCGTCTTAAAGCTTCTTCAAACAGGGGGCAAGAAAAATTGCGACGTTCCTCGAGCACTCAATGGAGGTCCGGACCGTCTTAAAGCTCCTTTGAACACGGGGCAAGGAAAATTACGACGTTCCTCGAGCACTCAATGGAGGTCAGGACCGTCTTAAATCTCCTTCAAACAAGGGGCAAGAAAAATTGCGACATTCCTCGAGCACTAGATAAAGGCCGGGATCGTCACAAAGGTACATTTCGCAACTCGCTTGGGCGATATTCCGCTAAAATAGAGTAAAAAAAAAGGTGAAACCTTTCCTTGACTCGGGGGAAAATGGTGGCTATACGCCCAAGCTATCACTAATTGGACCCGAGAAATGGGCCATAACCGGATATAATCCGAAACTTGGAACACGGACACCCGGGCCCATCACATAGGCCCGAAAAAACACTCCGAGTGGCGAAATCCACTCGGGAAGACCCCGGGTGGAATACCACCCGGGGGGCAACCCAAGCAAGGGACCCTTGCTTGGGTTACCCGAGCAAGGTTCCCCCTTGCTCGGGTGACCCGAGCGGGACCTTGGGGGTACCCCGACCGGGTACACCCCCCCATCCGTCCGGACGAGTTCCCCCTCATCCGGAACCCCACCCCGGGCGATATTTCACCCGGAGCTCGCCCTTGGAGGCCATTCCCACACACTTAAACACATTATGCTCATCTACGTTTGGACCGAGGTCAAATGCACCTTATTTACGGTCAAGGCCAACTTATATTACGAACCTGCCATAACCGGACCAGTGAACCACTGGAACCGGGGCGGTCCGATAGGAACTCTATAAATAGAGACCTCCTCTCCTCATTTAAAACTAATCTTGCTATCTCTTATTCAAGCTCTGCCTTCTCTCTACTTTATCTCTCTAAAATGCCTATACTCATTTAAGCATCAGAGAGGGCACACCGAGCACCACCCCCCTTGGTCTCGGTATCGCCCCTTTTGCAGGTATCCCACGGAAAAGATAAGACGGAGGTCCGAAGCAAGAAGACACTCAGGACACCGTATGGAAATAGTGGACTTACTGGGAGCCCCCTCCTGGACGCCCATTTGCAAGTATACGAGAAGAAGAAGCCCACGAGGCAGGAATACTAGAAGGAGAAGCCCGATAAGAAGAACAGAACGGAAGGAGAATCCCACGAAGGACACTCGTGTGTAAACAAAGCCCACGAAGGACACTCGTGTGCAAACAAGCGCGACACAAGTTTGCTTCTTGCTCGTCCATGAAATGGCAGCATTAGCAAGGAGAAATACTCCTCCTGTGGTGGACTTACGATCATCCAGATCGCCACCATGGTCGGCGTCACTGTAACCGGTCAATTCTAACTTCCCGCCCTCATAGCACAGAGCATAGTCGGAAGTACCTTTCAGATAACAAATTATTCGTTTTACAACCTTTAAATGTTGATAGCCAAGATCTAATTGGAAACGTGCTACTAGGCCCATAGCGTAACAGATATCCAGAAGGGTGCATTGCATGGCGTACATCAAACTACCAACCTTGCTTATACTCTGCACCCTTCATCTGTTTGCGCTCCGCCAGGTTCTTGGGGCCGTCATGTTTAGACAGTGCGCACCCAAATACTACCGGCGTATCCACGGGTTTGGCATCCTGTAATCTGAACATTTTCAACAACTTGTTGATATAGGCTTCCTGAGATAGACACAATTTCCGAGTAGCCCGATCTTTAGCCATTTTAATGCCTAAGATATATGTGGCCTCTCCCATGTCTTTCATCTCAGATCCAGATGCTAAGTAGGACTTTGACTTGTTCATGAAACTCACGTCGTTTGCAGCAATGAGTATGTCGTCCACATATAAGGTTAAGAAGACATACATAGACCCGGAGGTCTTATAATACACGCACGGATCCTCGTGAAGATTCACGAATCCGTTTCCTACGATTTCTTCGTGGAATCTGCGGTACCATTGCCGAGACGACTGTTTAAGACCGTATATGGACCTTTGGAGTTTACAAACTTTACGTTTGTTACCAGGAGTAATGAAACCCTCCGGTAGCTCCATGTAGATCTCTTCCTTCTAGGTTTCTGTGGAGGATTGCGGTCTAAACATTTATTTGGTGCAGCTCTAGATCGAGACTTGCGACGATGACCATTAATGGTCATAACCGTGGTTTTACACACAGTCAGTGAGTTTCTCTTATCAAAGTCCACTCCGTGAATTGGGCAAGTCCTTTCGCAGTAAGTCGGGTTGTGCGACCTTTTCCATCATTGGTGAGCCTTCTTTCAGGGCTCACCTTATCCTTATGCCCTTGTGTTTAGCAGGTAAATCAACTTAAGACTATAATGGCTTTCATTTAGGCGATCTCTCTAATTTATTATTTCTTTCCATTTCTCCACTTGAGGTCTTTCCAATGTTTGCCAATAGTTTGAGCGGGGTTTTCACCTTGCTCAATGGGATACTTGCCTTTGACTCTTGTCTAGGCATTATGAGTCCCACTTATTAGTCTGATCTTTTCTCCCGCTCGGAATAACGCTTCTTATCGTAGCATTATTTCTATTGGGAATAATCCTCCCACTCGGAACAATGCTTCTTATCGGAGCATCGTCTCTGTTGGGAACAACAGCAGTGCTAGAACCTTGACCTATAACTTTCCTATTACAACCTCTTGGTCTCGGGGTTTTACTTCCGAGATGCATTCCTTGATCACTAGGATCTGGAACCAAGTATGGTTGGATCACTCCCACTGGGAACAATGGGTAATATAGGTAGTTGTGTCATTCCTGGTTTAGCAATTTCGACCATCAGGTTCGGCTTGAATCGTCCCAACAGCAACAGTGATTACTTGTGGTAGGGTTTATTCCTCCCACTGGATTTACTATGAAAATTTCCCCATTCTCATTTACCATGTCATTCACTTGAGTTGCTGGTTCAAATATCTCCCACTCGAATTAAGTGGGACCTGATTGTCATCGTTATTCTGTTACGTTTTGATCATGACTATGTTGATTGAAACTGTTCATGCATTTGGAAAATTCGCCCTCTTAGTGATGTAATGTCTCATGTTCGACCACGGTACCATTTAACAATCCAAGATGTAAACAGGTATTTTCTAAGAGTAACTTACGTAATCTTGTCCTCAATACGTGTTTTGTTGCGCAAATTAATGTCGCATGGTGATACAATTTAACTCATTATCACCCATCAGCTATAATGGCGTCGTACTTTACCGATATTAATTGAAACATAGTTTTACATTCATGTGAATCATCTGTCATCATCCCATAGGGAACTTCTGATAGAACGACTCCAACATTATGTATGTATAAACTGTGTCTCTTGAACTGTGTCATTTGATTTGAATGCCTAGCCTGACATATCGTTCAAGACTTCTGGAAGGAAAATCATTTAACTGACTTGATCCTTCTTCGTTTGCCGACTTATCTCAGAGATTTTATCCATCTCCGAACTGAGCATCTTAGGTATTCACATTATGTGTCAGTTGATACTTTTACAAGGTCGTTGTAGCTTACGTAGCTTACTTCATACCGATGTAAATGTTATCAGTAAGTCAGACTTCCGAAGGAGTGCAAACGAAAATTCAGCACGTCATCATATAAACACTTCAATTTTAAACTCATGTAATGAAACGATGTGTTCCGTCTATCGAGGTCCACTTGCGCGTTGCGCAATCTACTCTGGGGTTAAACCCTTGGTTAAATCGTTTCATTTCTGAATTTATTTCAATTTAATATCGGTTTTAACGGTTTCAAACATGTTATCATTACTGTTTATTTCATTCAATGGAGTGATAAAATAAGATTTATACCCGGTTCGTTCTTGGAACTACGCAATCAATGGATTTTAATGGCATGATCTAGTCCATAGATTTAGATGTAGGAGGAAATGTATGAATTTGCTTGATTATGTCATATTTGATGTCAATCTCATTTTGGTTATATACTTATTTCGGATCGATCCCGTTCTTAACCGAGTCGATTAACCTTGATAAGCAGAACACTTTTCGAAACGAAAGGTAACTACTTTATTCAATGAAACCGAAACATTGTAATCCAAACATGATAAGAAACTGAACAAATAAGAAACATACCAACATAACAATAACGGGGTCTTAGATCTCAAACTTTGAAGTAATCATGAAGAAATTTTGTGGAAAAGATGTCTTAATCGAAATGTACCGTGAAGGTACTGTAATCATGGTGAGTAAAGCACCGGATTATCGTTTAGACTTCTTTTTGCTTGGGGTTGCCAAGAAATTTCCCATAAGGACGAACCTTTCATCGAATGCCTCGGGCTCCTTTGGAAAATTTCCTTCTTTCTCATCTGTTTCGAAAAGGTCTATCGTCATTTTCATCGATTTGATCAAACGCATGAGGCCTTTTTCGTTAACAAACCATGAAAGAGGAAACATTTTCATTACCTTCCGAGCCCGTGTCCACACGTCCAACTCATCAGCGGGGTCATGAATGGCTATTATGTCGTCATCATCGCATAGAATAGTGTAGTATTCTGCCATTAAGCCTCTAGCTTCGGCTGCCTTACCCTTACCGAAGCGAATGTACATGGCACACCAAAGATGCAATGCGCTGAGTTGTATATAATCTCCTTCAACTTCTATTGTCAGCTGTGAGAGGATCAACTCTCGTGCATTATGATCCTTCCTCAACCTTTTCTTGTTGTTGCTCTCATGTGGTTCCTTATATTCGTCCAGTTTCAGTCTCTCTGTCGTTGGATTGACTTGATCGTCAAGATCCGAAGCAAAGGGAAGATCCATAACATTATCTCTCCAAGCATCTTAATTCATGCCGTCCAGATTGCGTGACTCGTAGAACTCTACCGGGTCAGCCATGAAAACTAATACATCGATGGTCAAGAAAAATCAGGGAGACAATAACATTTTGGGAAAAAATTGCATACATCAAATATCTATTAAGATAGAATCCGACAGATAGTGATTCTCAGTCATCTAAACCAATCGACCACTAGTAAACCAATGGAAGATGGCTGTGAAAGACTTCACACTATTGTCGTCTTCTATCCAATAGATCAGTCTGTTAAAAACGGTTTAAATCGCAAATTACCGGAACGGGAATTTCAAAATAAGCATACCCGATCTTGGCTTTCCCAAGCCCCTTTTTGTTTTGGAAAAATCATTCCGATGAATTCACTCATGCATACACAATTCTACAATCCATGCAAATTATCATATGCTAGTAACATTCATCATACATACCACATACATGCTTACGCGTCATGCGTCTAATGTTCCGAGGAACTCATGCTTGCATTTATAATTCTACTATTAAGTAAATTATCAAACGCAACTACATCCTTAACATTCTAGCATACGTGTCAAAGATGTAACATCCACATCAGTCATACATATTTGGTGACTGGTTTTCGGTTTTAAAATAATTTTAAACATTAGGGGCTGATTTGCAATTCATGCTTATATTCAATCACGCAAGCTTCTAAACATGAATCCTAGGCATTTTCAACCATCACAGCATGTCTATTCTAGTGCGCATACCATATATATAACCAGGGCTCCGCCCACAACATGTAATATTCAGCTAGCTTGACTCAGTCAAGACAACAGTTCTAATCATGCATAAATATATATTGAATAATAAACGATTGCAATTCAGCCCACTAGTTTAACCAGTCCCAAAAACATGTATCTCCGAGATCCATTCCCATAATCGAAACAAGGCATACAGGTTAGCAACCCTATGAGCACTGTGTAGTCAATTTCGAGGTTCAAAAACATTTGGATTTTAAAACTTGACATCCCTATTTTAATTGACTTAAATTCGGTTTAGAAAAAATTGTTCGGTTCAATCAATTTCAGTCCGTTTTGGTCCGGTTCAGAAAATCCGGTTCGATCCGGTCCGGCAAAAATCCGGTTCGGTTTGGTTTTAAATTTAAAAACTGGGTCGGTCCGCACCGGTCCAAGAAAATAGGGTTCGGCTCGGTTCAACACTCAAAACCAGTTCGGTTAGATCCACTTAAACCCCGGTCCGACCCGATCCGAATAGGTCGAACCGATTGAGAAAATCCGGTTTGATTTTATTTCATCCCAGTTTAACATATTGGACCGGCCCAATAATTTTAATTTAAAAGATTGGGCCGAAATGTTTACTTGTGGCCTAAGTAGGGTTTTAAATCCATTAAAAAAATATTAAACTTAGCATTCAAGTAACATTAACTATTTAAAATAGTTTCCATATTAAAATATATACATATATATTTCGGCACTAACAAACATATATATATTTATTGTTAAGATTCTATCTTTAAGATTAAATCAATCAACAATATATATATAGGTAAATTTCGGCATAATATATAATATATATTTTATTTATTGTCAATATCTTTAATAGGGAAACAAATAACTGATAATATATTTTCTCAATCTTTTAGGTAACTAAATCTATCAATAATATCTTTAACCCTATTTAAATATTTAGATATATTGATAGTTATATATTTCTATATATTTTAATGTGAATCTATACTAATGTTCCTAATTATAGATATATTTTTACCCTAATTAAAAATTAAAATATGGTAAAAAAATATAATTTAAAAATCTGGCTGAAATTTATCCATTGGTGACTAAGAAATTTAAAAAAAAAAAAAAAAAAAAAAAAGTACCTTGTAATTCACCTAGGGTTTCGGCACAAACACTAACATTAGGAACAAGTGGTCAAATTTTAAGATCAAATTTTAATAGGATCTAAAATCCAATGTTTGATTTTGATAAATTTTACCTTTTTCTTGAAGATCATGAACATCAAATAAACTAAGAACATCATGAAAATTTCGGATCGCCATTATCATAAAAATTCAAAAATTTTAAAATTCCTTTTTCAAAAAAAATTTGATCCGATTTTTTTTTTTTAAATTTCAAGAACACCAATTTATCAAAATCATGAACTCCTAACACATGCTCTGATACCACTGTTAGATTACGGGGAGTAATCACTACAGATACTATAAACAAGGTACATGCTAGTAATATCAATTATGCAACGGAAGTTTCACACATACCTTTAAGGTGATCCGTAGACCCAAGATCTAGTCCGAATTGGCCATAAAGAACTCAATGAGCCATCTTTGGCGTCGACTAGAGACACATTTGAACTCATCTAGTATTGACTAAGCCATATAGAGCTCAGTCGGAGCCCTAGGTGACTCCGAGTTAGAGCTTTCTAGTTTGGACTAGAGCCAAAAAGGGCTCAGATGAGCCATATGTGGCCAGTTAGGGTCAGAGAGCTCCAATTGGAGTCATCCGACCCCAATTGGAGGGTAGTGGTCGCCGGTTAAGGGTGGGTGCTTGGGCGGTGGTCAGAGGAATAGTGGTTTTTCGGAAAAAATATTAGGAACTAAAGTGAATTAAATAAAATATATAGAGAAGTCACATGACTTACACATGAACACTTAAATGTTTAAACTGATGGCAAATTGACGTATGCACCAAAAGTATCCAAGTTTCAAACGTATTACACCACAAAGTATGCGGAAAAAAAAAACTTATTAAACAAAAAACAAACATTGTTCAAACTTCAAACATGTTAATTGTTATACCAAAAATTTATTAAGCAAAAAAATACAGGGAGTAGTCAGTAATTTACCATGTGGTAAAAAAATCAGTAATTTACAAACACAAAGAATAAATAA
The DNA here is from genome assembly GCA_036873135.1 of Clarkia xantiana subsp. parviflora. Classification (NCBI taxonomy): domain Eukaryota; kingdom Viridiplantae; phylum Streptophyta; class Magnoliopsida; order Myrtales; family Onagraceae; genus Clarkia; species Clarkia xantiana. The sequence goes on from JAPTYO010000001.1 coordinate 21,356,513, forward strand.
TAATAATAATAATAATAATCAGTGTTATCAGAACCGGACACCAAACCGGTTAGGTGTCCGGTTCACGGTTCGAACCGGGTCGAACCCGGTCCGACCGCTTTATACTGTGTCCTGTCCCTGACACGCCTCCCTTCCCTCCCTCCCTCTATCACTCTTTTTTTTTTTTGCCAAGACCTCCCGCACTCTCCCATTCTCTTCCCTAAGTCTAACAGCTAACCCCACCCATCCATCTATCTCTCCCATCTCTCTCATCCATCTCCCTCTCTCCCATTCCCTTTCTCTCTCTCTCTCACTCTGCCGTTTCAAACCTTCTAGCTCCATAATTCCATCTCTCTCTCAATCTCCTCTTCGCTCCCTCACTCTCTCACTCTCCCATCTCACCTTCCATCTATCTCTCTCTCTCTCTTAACCATTTCTCCCTTTCTCTCTATCCCAAGTCTCATTTCTCTCTCTCGATCTTGCTTCCACTCAACCCAGAAAAATATGGAAGCAAGATCTGAGCTTTGAAGCTCTCTGGTTTGTAAACACTCGATTTTGACTCGGACGTAACGACGTTACGCATGATACGTCAAATTCCGGACGCGTCAAGCCACAAAGTCTCAAAAAATGCTCAAGGGCACATTAGGGAAATTATTATAAAATATATTTTAAATTATTTCGAATATATTTAATATTTTCAGAATATTTAAAAATATATATATAATAATTAATTTTTTTTTTTATTTTAGAAAATTATCTGTAAGATATTTATCTCCAGATATTATTTTTTTTTCAAAAAAATAATTATCTGTAAAGATAAATATTCTTAGGAATATTCTCTAGAATAATTATCTATTAGCATTTTTTAATTTAAATTTTATCTGTAATCTAGACTAGGTTTTTAGTATAAATAGGGGTCTAGGTTATATTGTAAAACACACAGAAAAACACCAAAAATAAGCAATAATACACTATTTTCGGGTTCTGTGCGATTTTTGTCTTCTAGTGAATTAGTTTTTTTTTTCTCTGCAGCTCCGCCAGCAGCTCCAACCACGCCGGTGGCCCTTCCGCCCGGTGGCCCCGCCACCACGCCCTGCTCCGACCAAATGCGTCGCCCTCAGCCAGCCAAGTGTCCGGTCGTCGTCCTGCCTGTGCTGCAATCCAGATCTGGCCCTTCCGCTCGGTGGCCCCGCCACCACGTCCGCCACGCCGGCCACCACGCCGGCCCTTCTCTCTCTCTCTCTCTCTCTCTCTCTCTCTCTCTCTCTCTCTCTCTCTCTCTCTCTCTCTCTCTCTCTCTCTCTCTCTCTCTCTTCTTCTTCTTCTTCTTCTTCCCTACGACGACCCTCCCGACCTCCTGCAACAACCACCGGACCCGTCCGTCCGACTGGCCTCGGTCCGCCGCGCCACCAGCTCGCCAGGCCACCCTCCTGCACCTCCTGAAGCCGTCCGGCCAATCCACCTCTCGCCAGGGTTCCGTTGCTGCCAGGGTTCCTTCGCTGCCCAGATCTGTCGTCCGCCGTCGCGCCCTGACCGTCCACTGCTGTCTGCCATCTGCCGTCCCCACTGTGACCTCGCCCTCCGACTGCTGCTACCGGAGCTCGCCGTCGCTGCTGCTGCTGGAGTCCGCCGTCGCTGCTGCTGCCCAGGTGAGCGTCTCTGCGTTACCCTTTTTTTTTAATATTTTTTTTTATTAATTGTTATTATTATTTATTTTGTTAATATTATTTATGTATTATCTTATTATTAATTGTTTAATTTTTTATCTTATTTATTTTAATTTTTTAGTTATGGATTATAGTTAGTTTTCTAGAGTTAGGATTAACGATTGACTATATTTCTGCATATAATAAATTTAATTAAATCCTGACATCGTTGGATTAATCGGATATAACATATATTAAGACTTAAAATTGGCAAATTAAGTGAATTGAGTACCGAAAGGGCGTAGTTAAAAATTTATGTTTTTAATTCGTAATAGAATCCCCGAACTCAAATTTCTGATCGTAGATCAATTTTATATCTAGGCGTTTAATTCGTTAAGCGTTTAGATAATTTAGGATTCTAGTTAGCCTAATAATTAACTAGTGGCGACTCTTTTCAAAATTGCACGTTTTTCAAAACGTAATTCGCCTTAGGTCAGATTTTAGGTCCGACAATTTGGCGACTCTGCTGAGGACAATCGAGGGTTCGGGCTCTTTATATTTGCTTATTTGCCATGTTTTATTATTTATTCATACTTGACTTTGTTATTCTAACTTGATTGTTTTTGTGTAATTTCAGGTGTGGAGTTAATTTTTTATGACTGACTATTTTTCTTTGTTGGATTATGCACTGTTTGCATTTGCACACACCACGTTAGTGTAATGACCAAAACGCCTAAAACCCAGGGCGATTAGGAACCCCGGAAGTTTAGTACGGTACGACCGGAGCGGCTGGGCCGCCGGTACGGCTCGGAAAAACTCTACTCGCTTGCGAAGGTCTTATGATCCCTATAATAGGGGTGAGGAAACCACCTTGTTGGGAACCTATTAGTGGAACCTACCTTGTAGAGCAAAGCCACACATTTTTTTTTACCCCCCTAACATGATCTGTTTTTTTTGTAAATGTTATCATGCGACTGTTTGTATAGATTTTATTTCTCATGCATTCATCTCATCGCATTTAAAAAAAAAAATTGGTAAGTAGTTAGTCATTTAGTTATAAAAAATTCTTTCCAAACATGCATTTTGTATGCATTGTTTTTTTTTTCATTTAAAAAAACAAAAAAACCTCTGGCCTGAATTTTTTAACATGTGTTTCATGAGCATTATTTAAAATAAAAAAAAACAGGTAAGTTGTAATACATAATTAACGCATCATTCGCGCATTATTTTCAAAAAAATATTTTCATGAGAAATTTAACTCCCTTTTTGCTATTAGAGCTTCTAATTTTAAAATGCATTTTGTATACGTTATTTTCAGAAAAAACCAAAAAAAACACTTTTAGCTAAGTAGCTAATCCCTTAGTTGTAGGTTTTTATTTCTAAACATGTGTTTCAGATGCATTGTTTTTAAAAAAGAAAAAAACTCTTACCTAAATTTTTCTAAATATACGTCTCATGCGCATTATTTAAAAAAAAAAAAAAAAAACTCTCAGGTAAGTTGTAATTTTGTTAGTGCGTTACGTATGCATTACTTAAAAAAACATTTTTTTTCTTTAGCTATTCGAGCTTCCTTTCGAACATGCATTTCATCTGCATTTTTTTCTAAAAAAACCTCTTACCTGAATTTTTATTTTTAACATGTGTTTTGTACGCATTATTTTTAAAAAAACTTTTCAGGTAAGTTGTAATTTTGGTTAGTGTATTGTATATGCATTGCTAAAAATACAAAAACAAAAAAAAAAAAAACAATTTTTTTTCCGCTTTAACTGTTAGGGCCTCCTTTCGAACATGCATTTCATATGCATTTTTTTTCTTCTAAAAACCTCTTACCTGAATTTTCATTTTTTAACCTGAGTTTTGTACGCATTATTTTTGAATAAAACTTTTCAGGTAAGTTGTAATTTTGGTTAGTGTATTGTACATGCATTGCTAAAAAAACAAAACAAAGAAAAATTAGGAAAATTTGTAATTCCGCTTTAACTGTTAGAGCTTCTAATTTCGAACGTGCATTCCATATGCATTATTTTAAAAAAACTTTTTAACTGAATTGTTTTATTTTTAATAATGCATCCAATATGCATTAACTTAAAAAAAAAAAAAAAATTTTAAGATAAACCGTAAGCTCTCTTAGTTTTAGGGCTCGTTGTTTAAAAAAACATTTTATCTGAATTTTTTTTTTTTAAAAAAAAAAAAACGTGCATGTCATATGCATTATTTTCAAAAATAACATTTCGGGTAAATTGTAATTTTTCTCAGTTGTAGAACTTTTATTTTTAAGTTTGCATCTTGTATTTATTTTCGTGCAACTCATATGCATCATTTGAAAAAATAAAAATAAAAACTTTTTCGCCTGATTCTTAATTTTGAGCAACCAAGATGCATTGTTTTTTTTCCTCATAAAAAAACAAAAAACAAAAAATATTTTTCAGATAACTTGTAAATTATCTTGACTGTAGAACTTTCTTCTCAGGTATGCATCTCATGTGCATCGCATGTGCATTGTTCTAGGAAAAATAATATGTTGATAGATTGTACACATTCTTAGTCATAGAACCTTTAGTTTCAAACATGTATTCCATGTGTTGTTTTCAAAACTAATTACTAGAATGTTTTATTTCAAGCATGTGTTTCATACGCATTTTTTGGAAAAAAAAAAAACTTTTCATGTAAGTTGTAAATTTTTGTTAATGCATTCAATGTGCATCATTTTTTTTAAAAAAAAATTTAGGAAAATTTGGAGTTCCTTTTTGGCTCTTAGAGTTTTTTAAATTCAAACATGAATTGGATATGCATCATTTTCAAAAAACAAATTTACCTGATTTTTTTTAGCATGCATTCAATATGCATTATTTTTTTATTAAAAAAAAAACATTTCAGAAAAATTGTGAGTTTTTTTTAGCTATAGAGCTTTCAAATTCACGCATGCATCTCAGTTGCACTATTTAAAAAAAAATCCACCTGAAATTTTCATTTCAAAATATGCATTTCATATGCATTATTCAGGTAAACTGTTGTAAGTTGTGAATTTCTTAGAATAGAATCTTAACTTTCAGAATGCATTTCATATGCGTCATTCAGGTAAGATGTCTTAAGTTGTAACTTTCTTAACAGTAGAATTTTAACTTTTGAGCATGCATGAGCATTTTTAAAAAAAAAAATCAAAGTGTCCTTCGTTTTTATCTAAGGTGTATTGCACTTTTTTGGCAAGATCGTCATTTCAACATTCGCATGAGCGAGCATTTAAAGAATGAGAGTTTTGATTCTTTTTTGAGAAAATAGTTTAACTATGCAGTTGAGTGCTACTATTCGAGTTTAAACAAAGGACGATAAAACCTTTTTGAAAAAAACTTTGTTTTGAGCATTTGTCCTGCGTTCAAGCCAGATAATGCACTCAGCAAACTCAGTAAACTCCATGATGGTGCAAAACACATTTGATCATAAATTTTGATTCTTTTTCAAGAAAGTAATCAAAATTATGAAATGAATGACATTAGAGTTTTCAAAAATACCATGCATGATTTCTCATATTCTCTACACTGAATTTTCATTCACTCTTTTCAGGTACCCTTGGTTAAGGTATCATGTACACATAAGTTATGCCGGCTAAATGGGGCAACAAAAAAAGAACATGTAGTCATCCAGTTGCACAACGAACAAATTGCACACTCGAGATATCTAACGCTGAGGTGCGTTAAATTGTACTTAATTTCTTCTTGAGATTTGAGTGTCCCTACTCTTTTGCAGGTCGGATGACCAACCAATGCCGCAACCGTGTGAAACGTGAGCGCTTCAAAGAGTTTCTATGAAAAATTTCACCTGTCATGTGTGAAATTCATACGCTTTCCAAGACGAGGTGTACAACCGTTATGTGGCCAGGTTTAAACCATTCAGCGGTAACCATGGGGCATCTCCCATTGATATCGGACATGTTAGGAGATGAAAAAAATTTCAAGAGATCATCGAGAATCCCGTGAAGATTCAATGTGCCGATCAATGTAGCTTGACTCGATCAACCGAATCCTCTTCCGAAAAAAGTTCTGAAATTTTCAGTCTGCCACTAGGGGCATGTACCTTTCAGCAGGCGTACATACACAAGTTGTGGAGCAAGAGAATCAGGACATGCACCAGGTCCAGTCGCACAACGAGCACATTGCCCACTGAAAATCCAACTCCCAGGTAAGAGAAGTTGTGATCATTTTTATCCCCGAAACTTGAGTTTTTCCTTACTCATTGTGCAACTTGGATAATCATCCAAATCAAAACTACTGAAGAACACATCTCATGTACGGCCCTTCGCTCGCCGACCATTCTTATGCCAGTTATCCCAGATACCTCGGACGATATCTATGCCTAAGTTTACCATTTGCGGACTACTGTTCCAAACTCAACACCATCCATTAATCAGGCCATTCGTCCAGCATGGGACGAATTATGAACCAGTCAGATGTAGCCGTGGGGCATTCCTGTTAAGATCAAGCATGGTTGAAGATAGAAGACATCCAGAGATCTTCCTATTAAAAAAGATCGAGATTCCATGAAGATCGACCGTGCTAATGAAAGAGCATTTGAGAGGCATAAGAAGAAGAAATTATTGTCGGTGTCGTCCACCCATCGAAAGGATCTTCTATTCAAGACATAGACATAATCAACTTATTTGACAAGTTTTCCTCCAGAGAAGTTCTGAGAAATTAAAAGGTTTAATATGCTATTAGGGGTATGTAACATATTTCTTGTTGATTAGTTTCTGTAGATTTTCTTTCCATTTGAAAAAAGAAAAAAGAGAGAAAAAAATAAATTCCCGCAAGGTTGAAATCCTAGGCAAAAGTCAGGGAGAGAGGCATGATTGAAAACCTGCAGGGGCAATCATGGCAAAAGATGAGATGAAAAAGCAAAAGAGCAAAAAAAAAAAGAGCAAAAAAAAAAGAGCAAAAAAAAAAAAAACTCACATTTCTTTAGGGTCACAGCCGCCCTTTAATCGGCTACATGAAAATAAAGAGAGAGTTTGTGCTAATATTGTGAGAGCAGTGAAGAAATAAAAGGGTCACAGTCATCCCTAAAATGACTATAAAAAAAGGGCCACGGCCACCCTTCAAATGGCTACAGATAAAGAGCACTACCGCAACATCAAAAGCGGAGAATAAATGAAAGGGCCACAGCCACCCTCTAAATAGCTAAAGATAAAAGAGTGACCCCGCGAATCCTGTGAGGGCGAGAGAATAAAAAGGGCCACATTCGTCCCTAAAACGACTACAAAATAAAGGGCCACAGTCACCCTCCAAACGGCTACATATAAAAAGAGTGACTCCGCGAATCCTGTGAGGGCGGAAAAATAAAAAGGGCCACAGTCGTCCCTAAAACGGCTACAAAATAAAGGGCCACAGCCACCCTCCAAATGGCTACAGATAAAAGAGTGACCCCGTGAATCCTGTGAGGGCGGGAAAATAAAAAGGGCCACAGTCGTCCCTAAAACGACTACAAAATAAAGGGCCACAGCCACCCTCCAAATGGCTACAGATAAAAGAGTGACCCCGCGAATCCTGTGAGGGCGGGAAAATAAAAAAAAAGGGCCACAGTCGTCCCTAAAAACGACTACAAAATAAAGGGCCACAGCCACCCCTAAAATGGCTACCTACAAAGAGTGTTCCTCAAATCCTGAGAGGATGGGAGATTGTTGAAAGGGCCATAGCCCCCTAAAATGGCTACATATAAAGAGTATTCTCGTGAATCTTGTGAGGCCGGGAAATCATTTGAAAGGGCCACAGCCACCCTTAAAACGGCCACAAATCGAAAGAGCACTCCCAGAACATCGACAATGGAAATAAATGAAAATCAAAAGAGCTCTCGCGACGTTGAAGACGGTGAGGAAAGGGTCACATCCACCCTCCAAATGGCTACAAATACTCTCGCATCAAGACGGGCAATAAAGTACGGGTCACAGCCACCGTTTAATCGACTACCAAAAAAAAAGAAAAAAAAAAGAGTGCTTCCGTTAGGTTGAAAACCCGAAAGGGCAGCCTAGGCAAAATTAGAAAATGAGGGGCATGATAGCAAATTCAGAAATTGCAATCATGGCAAAAGGAGAGAAAATAAAATCCCGATGGAATGAAAACCCCAAGGAGCAATCCATGCAAAAATTAGGAAAACCGAGGGGCACGGTCTAAAATTCTGACAGTGGCAAATGAGAGAATATGAGAGATTAAAAAAATAAAAATAAAAAAATAAAAAATAAAAAAAAGATCCCGCTAAGTTGTCGCGCCATGCGCAATTTAGGCAAAAATTAGGGACATGCATTCAAGTCGTCAAGCCACTCGAGGCCCTTATCCGACATATGCCACTAGAGGCTCTTCTCCGACGGACGCCATTAGAGGCTCTTCTCCAACGGACGCTGCTAGAGGCTCTTCTCCAAACGGACGCCACTAGAGGCATTTCTCCAACGGACGCCGCTAGAGGCTCTTCTCCAAACGAACGCCACTAGAGGCATTTCTCCGACACACGCCACTAGAGGCTCTTCTCCATCGGACGCCACTAGAGGCATTTCTCAGACATATGAGGCTTTACTTTCTGCACCGCCGCTAGAGGCTTTTCCTTGTCGCACGCCACTGGAGGCATCGTCGATCGAGGTTTTTACTTTACTGTACGCCACTGGAGGCTTTTCCTTGTCGCACGCCACTGGAGGCATCGTCGATCGAGGTTTTTCTTTTCTGCACGCCACTAGAGGCTTTACTTTTCCGAACGCCACTGAAGGCTTTACTTTTCTGCATGCCACTTGAGGCTTTACTTTTCCGCATGCCACTGGAGGCTTTACTTTTCTGCACGCCACTGTAGGCTTTACTTTCTCGCACGCCACTGGAGGCTTTACTTTTCCGCACGCCACTGGAGGCTTTACTTTTCTGCACGCCACTGGAGGCTTTACTTTTACGCACGCCACTGGAGGCTTTACTTTCCCGCACGCCACTGGAGGCTTTACTTTCCCGCACGCCACTGGAGGCTTTACTTTCCCGCACGCCACTGGAGGCTTTACTTTTCCGCACGGCACTGGAGGATTTACTTTCCCGCACGCCACTGGAGGCTTTACTTTTCTGCACGCCACTGGAGGCTTTACTTTCCGCACTGCCACTGGAGACTCTTTACTTTTCCGCACCGCCACTGGAGACTCTTTACTTTTCCGCACCGCCACTGGAGGCTTTACTTTTTTCTGCATCGCTAATGGAGGCACCGCCAACAGGCGTCCCGCCGACATAAGTTTTATCGTTTCTGCACCAGAATAAGCGTATGAGCCACCTTGAAGACTTTGAAGAATTGGGAGAGAATATACTTTCTGGTCAAAATCAGTGTTTCTTCGTCTTTGGACAAACCCCTTCGAACACGTTCTACGGGAGTCCGTCCAAAGAGGGGCAAACTGTAAACACTCGATTTTGACCCGGACGTAACGACGTTACGCATGATACGTCAAATTCCGGACGCGTCAAGCCACAAAGTCTCCAAAAATGGTCAAGGACACATTAGGAAATAATTATAAAATATATTTTAAATTATTTCGAATATATTTAATATTTTCGTAATATTTAAAAATATATATATAATAATTAATTTTTTTTATTTTAGAAAATTATCTGTAAGATATTTATCTCCAGATATTATTTTTTATTCAAAAAAATAATTATCTGTAAAGATAAATATTCTTAGGAATATTCTCTAGAATAATTATCTGTTAGCATTTTTTTATTTAAATTTTATCTGTAATCTAGACTAGGTTTTTAGTATAAATAGGGGTCTAGGTTACATTGTAAAACACACAGAAAAACACCAAAAAGAAGCAATAATACACTATTTTCGGGTTCTGTGCGATTTTTGTCTTCTAGTGAATTAGTTTTTTTTTTTCTCTCTGTAGCTCCGCCAGCAGCTCCAGCCCCTCCGGCCACGCCGGTGGCCCCTCCGGCCACGCCGGTGGCCCCTCTGCCCGGTGGCCCCGCCAACACGCCCTGCTCCGACCACCTGCGTCGCCCTCAGCCAGCCAAGTGTCCGGTCGTCGTCCTGCTTGTGCTGCAGTCCAGATCTAGCCCTTCCGCTCGGTGGCCACGCCACCACGTCCACCACGCCGGCCCTTCTCTCTCTCTCTCTCTCTCTCTCTCTCTCTCTCTCTCTCTCTCTCTCTCTCTCTCTCTCTCTCTCTCTTCTTCTTCTTCTTCTTCTTCCCTACGACGGCCCTCCCGACCTCCAGCAACAACCACCAGACCCGCCCGTCCGACTGGCCTCGGTCCGCCGCGCCACCAGCTCGCCAGGCCACCCTCCTGCACCTCCTGAAGCCGTCCGCCGTCGCTGCAGTCCGGCCAAGCCACCTCTCGCCAGGGTTCCGTTGCTGCCAGGGTTCCTTCGCTGCCCAGATCTGTTGTCCACCGCCGTCGCGTCCCGCCGTCGCGCCCCGACCGTCCGCTGCAGTCTGCCATCTGCCGTCCCCACTGTGACCTCGCCCTCCGACTGCTGCTACCGGAGCTCGCCGTCGCTGGTGCTGCTGGAGTCCGCCGTCGCTACTGCTGCCTGTTGCGTCCTGGTTGAACTGGGTCGTATGGACGCGTCTGTCTGAGTAGGTTGTTCGGGCCTTGGGCTGACACCCTTCGTCTGGAAGAGGTTTTCGCCTTGTGCCGATGACGAGTGTTCGGTTTTATCGCTGAGTCTCGGAAAGGTCTGTGTCTCAGGAAATGGCGGTCTGGGCACAGGTTTTAGCGTCTGGGCACATCTTTCTCCTATTTCTCTTCCTCGTCTAAGCCGCGGATCGCTCGTTCCTGCACGAAGGGCCAGTACTAGCATGGAGAGGGGGGGTGGTGCTAGTGGAGCCCTCTCCGATCCTAAGTCACAATTGGGCTAAAAAGGTAATCTTAGAGAGAGAAAATATCTCTAGAGAGAAGTCAGAGCTCAAAGTGCCAAAGTTGGGCAAATGAGAGGATGTGTGAAAATGGGTGGCCAAGGCCTCCTATTTATAGGCTTCCTTGGGACCGGACCCGGTTTTGAAGCGGTTTGATAACGGTTCAAAAGCAAGCGGTAACCATCATCAATATTGGCAATGCGCGAACTCGACTTCTCTACACGTAACGGTAATCGCGTAATACCCGTAGAATAATCCGGACCTCGTCGAATTTGGGCAATTCGGCGAGGTCCGGCTTGCCGCGCAACCCCGACCTCCGGATTTCTTTATGCAATCCGGACGTCCGGTCCGGACGCGCGTAACGCGTTTCCGGACTGTTTTGACCCTCGGGAGGCATTTTTTAAGTCGTGATGTGATTTTAAACGTGTTTCCGAGGCCCGAAATATTAATACGAACCCGAATTGGACATATATCCATCATTTGTCCCCGAGTCAAGTAACGGTTTAAAACCTTTCTTGACTCTATTTTAAGTTAGGTACATGTTCAATTTGAGCTTGACGCTAACATCCCGGTTTTGATTGTCGGTGGGACGTAGAAGTCTTGATTTCGTCTGTCCTTTGATTTTTTGACCGAGTGACTTTATTTCCTGTCATCACGGTTAGTGCAATAGAGAATGACGTATATATCGTGCAAACATGATTACTGCTAGTGATATAAGTAATTAGTAATATGTCATGCGGACATGCTTTTTATCAACATGCATGCACAAGTAACAATCATGGCAATAACGTAATTACGTGATGCTAGAAATATAATCTGTATACTCTAAAATGACTTAGCGATTAATAAATCATGAATCATGCGATATGCAAACATGCACGTAAAATGACGAATTTGATATGCGTAATACCAAAATAATCATGTGCGTAGAGATATATATAGAAGAATGAGAATTGTATATTCATCTAAATATAATAAGATATATTTATCTATAATATATCTTATTCCCTTATAATAAATACTTAGAAGAGGGTGGAGTATACCGTAAGCACTTAGGCGTGGGTGTAGATGAATTACTCATTTGATCCTTATCATCAAGGAATCTTTTGGGATATGTGATTACACTAATCCCCAATCATTCTTCCATCTTTTTTGGAATTCATTCTTCATCCTTCTTTGCAGGTGATTGCTCCACCATTTCTAGAAACCATTTACTCGTTCATAGTTTCTTCACCGTCGTAAACTTTAGGTGCATTCCGAAAGTTACGTGTTTGATTCTTGACTTGTTTTCAGAAATTGACACCACCAATTGACTCAGATCATCGCGAGGATTCCGGCGCCACCTTCAGAATTTCCAGACGACATCGGACGCGCCCTCACGCGTCGTCGCGTGTGTGTTGCCCTGCCGGCGCATGCAACCCACGCGCCGCCTTCCCATGCTCCGTTCGCCGAGGTCTTTACCTTTCTGAAATCGTCTCGACGAGTGGAGTCCATTGTGATACTTTTTGTCACATTTTGAGGTAGTCTGAAAAATCGATTTTACAGGACAGCTTCGTCTTGATTTTTGGATGTTGCCGTGTTGTCGTTCCTTTGAACTATTTGTCGTTGTTGTTGCATAGAGCTGCTCATTGGTGTTCGTATGTTGAATAATTGCTGGTTGGTTGTTGTTGCTATCGTGGTTAGCTCATGCCTTAGAATATTTTTTACATCCGTGGATAGTTGTGGTAAAATTCCCCCATTGGACATATTGCCCCCATGCCGTCGCGTAAAGGCCTTTCGGTCGGTACGTGTAGTTTTTCCCTTAACGGGTTTGTTGGTTGTCAGAAGTTGCCAAACGTCTTTGGGAGTAGTCGTTTGTTTTCTTGATGCCTTAGAGAAATATTTTCTTAAGTGTTGTCGTGTTTTCTCTTCGCGGTTCGTCACGTTAGTCGTTCCCTTTGCATGATAGCTTCTTGGGACGTTGGCCACTTTTATTGTGCGCATCAACCTTGCTATGCGCGTTGACTTTGCTATGCGCGTTGACTTTGCTACACGTATGTTGTTATGTGCATTGGCGCTAATGGTTGTATGTTGGTAATGATAGCTTAGGCGATGTATTGTTGAGCATCAGGTATAGACTGTCGGTCATTGTCTGCAAACATGTTAAAACACTTAGAAAATATTTAAACGATATCTAATGCTTGTTACCATAGATGTCGTCGTATGAGCTTTGTCGATGAGCGTCGTAGGTGTGCTTAGGAGGCATAGTTACTTGTTGTATGCAATACATCTTTGTCGACATGTATGTACGTACATGGAAACACTTAGAAAATATTTTCTCCTTGTCGACATGCATCCTTGTCGACATGTATGTACGTACATGAAAACAGTTAGAAAATATTTTCTCCTTGTCGACATGCATCATTGTCGACATGTATGAACGTACATGGAAACACTTAGAAAATATTTTCTCCTTGTCGACATGCATCCTTGTCGACATGTATGAACGTACATGGAAACACTTAGAAAATATTTTCTCCTTGTCGACATGTATGTACGTACATGGAAACACTTAGAAAATATTTTCTCCTTGTCGACATGCATCCTTGTCGACATGTATGTACGTACATGGAAACACTTAGAAAATATTTTCTCCTTGTCGACATGCATCCTTGTTGACATGTATGTACGTATATGGAAACACTTAGAAAATATTTTCTCCTTGTCGACATGCATCCTTGTCGACATGTATGTACGTACATGGAAACACTTAGAAAATATTCCACCCTTGTAATCTTGTATGCTGCGAGTATGAGCTCGATATTGTCATGCAAGATTAATGTGTTGAAGAGGTTGCCCCCCTTGCGTGATGCTTGTTACTTGTTGCGCGAAGACTAACGAGTTTTGTACGTACATAGTTGTCTCACATGGAGCATCTGTTGCATAAATGTTTTCATAAGTGTTGATGCGTGTTTACCCACTGACTGGATTGTTGGTTGCATTTTCCAGGATATCAGATCTTGCTGTCTTCTTGTCAGAATTAGTCTTCCCACGGCTGTTACCATGAGTAAGTCCCCTATCTCCATCCTGCGAGTAAATCTGTGTTCGGATGTCGACATAGTTTGAGCAGCTAAATAATGCACCAAGTGTAGATGTTGATGTCTTTTATGACTTGTATCATGTTGTAATGTAGGTTGTACTTGATGGAAAAATCTTGTCTTTGCAGATAGCCGATGTGTACAGTAATCCGTTTGTTGGGAGGAATGTCCGTACAAGTGCCCCCGCTACTCTGGAGTCTTCGGACACGGTCGCGGTAAAGGGCTTATGAGTAAGATGTCTCATTGTATCTTCTTTGAACTTGTTAATTTTCCAAGTTATTTCTTTCATGTTGTTGAACGTGTGGCTGCAGTTTCTGTTTTTAGCACAATTCTCAAAAGATCCGACGCAGGGGCGCGTTCCTCGAGCGATTCTTAGTTCTTTATGCCGAGTACGACTGTGCTAATTCCTTCTTGTAATAAAGGGAATAGAGTTGAGGGTCGTGCGGTGGTGTTTTCTGCCCCCCGGTCGAGGGACCGGCCCAAGGAGGAGCGTTACTCCTATTGAGGTAAGTATTTGTTGATTGCTGATTTTGATGCATTGCTGATTGTCGCGCTTATGTTGAAGAGCTATGTTGTGTTGAATGTTGAAACAACCATTCTTGTCGTGTCCTTTGTGTGGATGACGACATTGCATTTGATGTTGACATTATGAACTCTTTTCCATAGGTCCTTATAGATGATGTTAACTCTTGGTTGGTGTCAGGCTGTTTGCTTCCAGCATGTTGAACCCTTTGTGAATGGGTTGATGTTGTGTTGATAATTCTTTGTTCATGCCTTTTCTTGCATGATATTTCGTCACCTGGACCTGTTTTCAATAATAATCATGTGATAACTTGTTAGTAATATTTCATACCTTGAGTTATCTATGCCGTCCGTATGCTTTGGACTTGGAAGATAGGATAGATATCCTTAGATGATGAACATGATGTCCGTAGTTGCGACTGTATGTCGCTCATTGTTAAGTGTTATGATCGCCCCTCTTGGTTAGATTCCAAGGCATGGCAAGATGGATAGAGCATAGGATGTTGCGACTTGCGCATTGTAGGTTTTTATGAGCGCCCCTCTTGGTTAGATTCCAAGGCATGGCAAGATGGATAGAGCATAGGATGTTGCGACTTGCGAATTGTAGGTTTTTGTTGGATGTGGATGACTAGTAATCATAGATGTAGTCTCCGCAGCCGTGACCATTAGCCACTTCTTGATTGATGACTTGAGATGCTCTCAAGATTGCTTGCATGATGCATTACGCATGTTGCCCTTCTTTCCTGAATAGCTTGCCGCTATATATGTTGTAACCTGTCAAGTATTTTGCGTATAGCGATTTTTCTTAACAAGTAGTGTATTTGAAAGGTGTTATCTTGGCTAAGCAAGATACTAGTTTATACCGTCTCTTACTTCCACTCTAAGGCGACGTTGTACAACGACTTGTAAATTTTATGAGTTTTAAACAGGGTGCGCACCTGCCAGCGTGTATCAACCCGCGTTGGGGAAGCATACGTAAAAACATTTTGGTTTTTGAAAAATATTTGTGATACATGATTCCTGCGTCCAGGGACCACGTAACACTTTTTGAAAATATGTATTGTGATGCATGCTTTTTGCGTCCAGGAACCATGCAACACGGTTTGAAAATCTGTAGTACGGAATTGTCATCTAACAATAGGACTTTTTCCGTTAAAGAGTGAACCCTTAAGCAGGAATTCATAGTACGGGATTGTCATCTAAAAAGAGGACGTTCGCCGTATAGAGTGAACCCTTTAAACATGAATTCATAGTATGGGATTGTCATCTAACAAGAGGACATTCGCCATAAAGAGTGAACCCTTAAAAAGGAATTCATAGTATGGGATTGTCATCTAACAAGAGGACATTCGCCATAAAGAGTGAACCCTTAAACATGAATTCACACTTGTTGTAGTGTGGGGTCGTTGTCTAACAAGAGAACTTTCGCCACTTATGGGGTGATCAGTCCCGTATTGTATTTGCCCATCCTATTCTGAATCCAGGGAATGGCGATGAACATGAGGATTTGCCTCTAACAAGAGATGTCACAGCATGTCATTTTTTAGAAGTAAACATGGGGTTTGTCTTTACAAAGAGGATACCTCAACATGCTACTTTTGATAGTAAATCTTAGTGTTTATCCAAGATATTGCTTGTAGTTGACGCCTTTGGAATAGTCGTCATTTTGATAGTAGACCTTGGTGTTTTTCCATGATATTGCTTGTAGTTGACGCCTCTGGAATAGTCGTCATTTTGATAGTAGACCTTGGTGTTTTTCCAAGATATTGCTTGTAGTTGACGCCTCTGGAATAGTCGTCATTTTGATAGTAGACCTTGGTGTTTTTCCAAGATATTGCTTGTAGTTGACGCCTCTGGAATAGTCGTCATTTTGATGGATAATCCGCAAGTTGTCATTGCGACATATAAGTTGACTGTGCACATAGCGCGATGGCTTTGTGTTGCCGACACCTTCTTGAGATAGACGCCAATGTTATGAATGGAGAAATAAACTCCCTGTTGGTGTAGATAATAGATATGTTGGCGTTGTATACCATAAATCCCTCCTTGAACACAATGCTTAGCTTGTATTGTTGAAGTAGATTTTTGAGCATAGGTTACTACTTGGCGTAATTCCCATGTAGTAATCATAGTGTAGCATGTACCTACGAACAGATTTGCTTTTGTCAGATAATTGCAATGTTTATAAGTTTGCAAAAGTATGGAGTTATAAAATTTTCTTTTTAGTCATGCATATAATAAATAAAGTAAAGGAATCTGATACGAGGATTCCTTGTTTGTGTAGGAAACTTCCTTGAGTGCGGACGCGATAGGTGCGGATCATGATAGGTGTGTATATATTGGGAGCGTAGCTTTTCCAAGTATCATCCGCTATATGTGGTTGTGAGTATGTATGTGTGAACAGCGACTATGCATCATTGTATGCGTCCTCTAGTTGATATGCGTTGATGCCTCCTTAGCATGATGTACATGCTTATATATGATCATTGCTTGGTGTTTCCTTCTTAGAAGAAAGGTACTGCGTGTACTTGTAATTATTTGTTTCTTCACTTTGGTGGAATGCCGAGCACTTGTCAGCTTGGTGCCCCCCAAGTCGCTTGGTAGTTGTACCGCTTTTTCCTGATGGTTTTTATTGTTTCATCTTCTAACAGTGCATGATCTGCCCTTGGGTAATGCCCACGCCTTATTTATTATTGCAACACGATTTTTAGTCTTGCGTGTATGGAATGCTTGAGGCTTTGTGTTGTTGACGCGATTAATATGTGCGTAGTTGTTACTTGGCATTATTCCAAGGTAATATGCGTCATAATAATGTACCTACGAAAGTAGATTTAACCTTTATTAGATATTTGGAGTTCGTACAACGGATTACAAGAAAGCGTCTACTGATCACTTCTTTTGAAAAGTACTGAGGCTAATAAGCATAAGTTGCACTTAATCTAAAAAGATTTAAAATAGATATGCGTAAAAGGAGATAAAGGAGATAAAGGGATTGCTGATGTGTTTGACGTCTTCATAAGTGATTTGTTGGCTAGTTGACTCTGCCACACGTGCCACATAGTTCCTCAGTGCATCGAGCGTGTTGAGCTCTTCAATCTCCACCTTTCGGGATGAACAAATGTTGATGTCATGCCCCCCAGTCTTATGTTACTATCGTTCTTCAACATTCTTGCCAATGAAGGCAGTCGTTGGCTCAAGTGGGCGGTGAAGTTTGTTTTCCGGGAGTTTGAAATTTGTTTCTTCCACCTTCATGCTCCAAGGATTGTATAAGTCGTCATAATTGGTTTCATGAGTGACGTTGTTTTTTCTGGCGCTTGGTCATAGTTGGATTATCATTCGCCTTTTCTTTTCCCTTGCCTATTCCTGAAGACTTCACATGAGACTTCTTTTGATGCTTATTTCCTTGTTTGATATACTTCTTCATTTCTCCTTTTAAGATGAAGCTGTTTACGTGAAATCTTAAGCTGACACAGCTGTCCGTCTCATGGCCATATACTTCGTGATTTTCGCACCATTTGCTTTCATCTTTTCCCAATGGGCCCTTGCGGAATTTAGAGGGCTTTTTCCACAGCTTGGTCTCCTTCATTTATTTCAGGATGACAGACAGCGGTGTGTTCAATGGAATACATATGGCAAGATTGGTCTCTTTGAGCCTTTGGGCATCTGACTGGAACGGCCTCTTTTGTTGCGGTTGTCTCTTTTCCCAGGAAACGTGTATCTCCTTTTCAATTATTGCCTTCAAGGTTCTTGTTGTCAGTCCCGTGATTGGGATGTCATCGTCACTAACAGGTTTTTTCCGTCCCTCCTTGTGACAGATGTCAGCATCGTCTTGTCTTGTCCTTGTGGAAGGACCTTCCTTGTGTATTTTGATGACTCTGCTTGAGTCTTCTTTGGGGGGCTGTCGCCTTGATCGACGAATTGCTTCAATTCGACTTTGAGGACGAAGCTGTTAATGCGGGAACGTAGGCTGACACAGCTACCAGTTTCGTGGCCGAAGACCTCGTGGTTTTCACACCACTTGTCTTTGTCTTTCCCCAGCGGACCTTTTCTGAAATTGTTCGGCTCTTTCCACATGTTCGCATCCTTCATTTCCTTCAATATTACGAATAGCGGTGCATTCAATAGAATGCAGTCAGTGAGCTTTACTTCTCTTTGTTTCTGGAAATCTCTTTGGAAAGGCCTTTTCGGTTGAGGCTGCCAATTTCTTCCTTGCTGACCGCTTGAGGGCGGTTTTGCTTGATTCTGCTTTGGAGGTTGTTTCCATGCCTCTTTTTGGTGCAGTGTATCTTGATGACTTGTGACTCGAGACTTTGTTCCTGTCGCCTCGACTTGTCCGTTGATTGGAGGCAGAGGTGGTGATGGCAGGGCGTATCCTTGGTTCATTGATATCTTTCGGAATGCGAGGGGTTCTTCGGGTGCGGTCGTCATGGTAGGAGTGACAGGTGGTGGCGGGTTGACACCTTTGTATTGGAGGATTCTTTGGTCGTATTGTGCGAAAGATGCATTTCTTGTTGGCGTGAAGAAAGCATTGGATGTGGCAACAGGGATGTGGAAGGATCCAAGTTGTCTTCTTATCGGCTTCTGTGAGGTTATGGGCAAGACGTCGTGGTATGCAACATGCTCCTTGTCCCTTGATGAAAAATCAATGACATCATCAAAGGCGGCATCCTTTAGGTCGACATACTCCAAGTTGGTGTCATCGGTCTTGTGCATTATCTTTGCAACGTACACTTCTTGCTCGTATGAATTCTCACTTTCAGCGTCAAAATCTCTTGCATTCCTCCAATGACTGGCTCCTTGGGAAGGAGTGTATGAACGTGCGGCTTCATATCTTTTATGCTTGAAGGCATTTTCTGCATGTTGGTCCTTGCCTTGGAATGGACGGCCTTGGCGGGTAGTGCTTTGCGACATTTCTCTTGTCGGCGTAGCGTGTTCCTGGGCGGTTGGGGGTGGTTGGGCCGCATATCCTTGATTTTTCAGTGACTCGCGGAATGCGAGTAAGTCTTTCAGTGCAGCCATCATTGCTGGAGTAACTGAAGACATCGGGTTTGTTCCTGTTCCTTGTTGTTCGCCTTGCGGCATTTCTGACTGAAATTCATCATCATCATGCATCTCTGGCTCAAAACCAGGTGGGGGTGGACGATGCTTGTCGTTTGGTTCTTGGAGGTTGTGCTGTGCGTCGGGCACATCCTCGGTTGACATGGATGAAGCTACGGAAGTAGCTCTCTGTATGTGGGAATGCCCCGACTGGCTTCCGGCTGGCTTCTGACCTCCTGCTTTTTTGCTTGCCGGAGACGTCTTAGGATGTCCAGGCCTTTTCCTTGCATTTCTCGCGTTAACCTCTTCGGGAGGGTTGCAATCACTCGTCATGTCTTTGCGGTATGATAGCTTTTTGTTCGAATCACGGAGACGGCGCCAAATGTTGCGTCCTGGTTGAACTGGGTCGTATGGACGCGTCTGTCTGAGTAGGTTGTTCGGGCCTTGGGCTGACACCCTTCGTCTGGAAGAGGTTTTCGCCTTGTGCCGATGACGAGTGTTCGGTTTTATCGCTGAGTCTCGAAAAGGTCTGTGTCTCAGGAATGGCGGTCTGGGCACAGGTTTTAGCGTCTGGGCACATCTTTCTCCTATTTCTCTTCCTCTTCTTAGCCGCGGATCGCTCGTTCCAGCACGAAGGGCCAGTACTAGCACGGAGAGGGGGGGGGGGTGGTGCTAGTGGAGCCCTCTCCGATGCCTAAGTCACAATTGGGCTAAAAAGGTAATCTTAGAGAGATAAAATATTTCTAGAGAGAAGTTAGAGCTCAAAGTGCCAAAGTTGGGCAAATGAGAGGATGTGTGAAAATGGGTGGCCAAGGCCTCCTATTTATAGGCTTCCTTGGGACCGGACCCGGTTTTGAAGCGGTTTGATGACGGTTCAAAAGCAAGCGGTAACCGTCATCAATATTGGCAATGCGCGAACTCGACTTCTCTACACGTAATGGTAATCGCGTAACGGTAATCGTGTAATACCCGTAGAGCAATCCGGACCTCGTCGAATTTGGGCAATTCGGCGAGGTCCGGGTTGCAATGCAACCCGGACACGCGTAACGCGCTTCCGGACCGTTTTGACCCTCGGGAGGTGTTTTTTAAGTCGTGATGTGATTTTAAACGTGTTTCCGAGGCCCGAAATATAAATACGAACCCGAATTGGACATATATCTATCACTGCCCAGGTGAGCGTCTCTGCGTTACCCTTTTTTTTTTTTTAATATTATTGATATTTTTTAATTGTTATTATTATATATTTTGTTAATATTATTTATGTATTATCTTATTATTAATTGTTTAATTTTTTTATCTTATTTATTTTAATTGTTTAGTTATGGATTATAGTTAGGGATGGCAACGGGGCGGGTCGGGGCGGGTTTTTGCAGCCCCGGACCCGCCCCGCGGGTCGGCCTGGCTGACCCGGCCCCGGCCAAATGGGCCTTTCGGGTCGGGTCGGGTCGGGTCAGCAATCCCGCGGGGCCCCGACCCGCCCCGTCATATGAACAAATTTTTTTTTTTAAACTTTTCAATATTAAATACAATTTTTTTTTGTCAAAATATTACATTATATATAAATTCAAAACATAAATCTAACATCAATCAAATATAAACAACAAACACATCAAATTCATTACAAATACAAATTCAAATCCAAACATCAAATTAACAAATCCTAATAATCAAAATATAAATCTATTTGTAATTTGGTCCATGTTATTTATATTGGTACTATATTAACCATATTTTTTTATTAAATGTTAGATCATATTAACATAAAAAAAATTTAAAAAAAAATATTATATATATATGGATTTCGGGGCGGGTCTACGGGGCCCCGGGTCTCTAGACTCGGACCCGCCCCGACCCGAGCCCGACCCGCCCCGGACCCGACCCGTGACCCGCGGGTCGGCGGGTCGGCGGGTCAAAACCGGGTCGGGGCCCCGCGGGTCAGCGGGGCCCCGAGACCCGTTGCCATCCCTAATTATAGTTAGTTTTCTAGACTTAGGATTAACGATTGACTATATTTCTGCATATAATAAATTTAATTAAATCCTGACATCGTTGGATTAATCGGATATAACATATATTAAGACTTAAAATTGGCAAATTAAGTGAACTGAGTGCCGAAAGGGCGTAGCTAAAAATTTATATTTTTAATTTGTAATAGAACCCCCGAACTCAAATTTCTGATCGTAGATCAATTTTATATCTAGGCGTTTAATTCGTTAAGCGTTTAGATAATTTAGGATTCTAGTTAGCCTAATAATTAACTAGTGGCGACTCTTTTCAAAATTGCACGTTTTTCAAAAAGTAATTCGCCTTAGGTCAGATTTTAGGTCCGACATGGTGCTCGATTCTGCTATTCTATTATTATGCTCAGTTTTTTTTCCTTTTTTTGTTGATACTGAACGGGTAAACCGGCGGACCGCTCGGTTCACTCAGAACCGTCCGGTTCACTTAAAACCGGCCTTTCAAACCGGGTTCGTCTACATTCCCCGGAATTGCTCGAACCGGACCGTAGAGGGCTCCGGTCCGGTCCGGTTCTGATAACATTGATAATAATAATAATAATAAATAATCAAATATTCGACGGGAGTGGGGGAGCTTCGCCCAAGACTAGAGCTTTTATTTTGCATCTATTTTTCCCCCAGCGACCTCTTCTTTCTGTGGCTATGGCCACCATCACTAATCTTCGATGGAACCCAATGAAATCCCAACTTCACCTCTTCCGGCCTAAGACTCGCTTAATTCCGCCATTTAGCCGGCGTACAACGGTACATGCCTTCCAGCGTAGCGACTTTGAAAACTTCGTTCAACGAGTGGCCTCCGGCGAGGCGTTGAGGGACGCGTGGCGGAGTGCCAACAACGGATTCGAGGTCTTTGTTTTCGAGACCAGGAAGACGGCCGAGAGAATCGACAGGCGTTACTCTGTCTCCCGCCGGCTCAGCGAAGTCGCACAATCGGCAGCCGAGCAGGCGAGCGAACTTGACCGCGAATATGAAATTAGACAGCGCTGGCGGACTTTCAGCCTTGATTTCAGCAGGAACTTGCCTCGGGTACCATATTTTCTGAATTTTTGCAAATTTCTCCTCATGCTCTTCAACACCTCGACTGTGCTGAGCTGATTGATCATCATAGCTGAACAGAGCAGCCAATATTTTATCTTTATCCCCCCTTCTGAATTGTTTGTAGGAGCTAACATTATCACTTGGATGCTTCCTAATCCTTGCAGTACAGGAAGCAACTCAATGATGTATTGGATACACCACTTGGAAGAAGCTTTGCTGTGAGTAACACTTCAGATTGCCCTTCTCCTCAATACTGTGGTGATATGTGAATTGCAAATGATATGTTTTCGTTGAGCCTGACGGTCACTGATCTGAATATGCTTCATTAACCTTTGCTAATTGTTAGGCCTCCAGAAAGAATATTGATTAAACTAGCAGATTGTGACAAGTAGTGCTAAGGAGTTGTGTTTGTTTTCTTTAGAGGCGATGATATCTTCTTAAATGCTGGGTGACTTTAGATGTGTTATGTTTCTACTCAATATTTGATTTGCTTATTTGATATTCTCATATATAAGATCATGTACGTGGAATTCCTGGAAATTTACTAGTTAAGCAATAAAGGTTTCTCTTTTCTTCCATTTACTTATTGTCATTTAGGACAGCATTATAAGATAAGATCCTAGCTGTTGGTCCCTTTCACTCTAATCTGATATTTGGTATCTGAAGCTGCTGCTGTGCTGGGTCTTAAAGACGACAGATAATTACTCTTTGCAGCTTCTGGAGGTTTGCTGCATTATTATTGTTTCTCGAGCTATTGCTGAGCTGAACCCTCAATTTGTTTAGGATTTTCTTGGCGACTTAAAAAGGAAGAAATACTGATTAGGGCAGGCGAACATGAAGTATCTGGAAACTGGCTTCAGTTTTTGTCTCATTTCTTGTTAGTAGTTATTAGAAGCTTTTTTTTTGGTTTTGTGTTGTGAAACATATAGATGCATTCCCATCCGCTGACCAACATCTTGGGTCACTGCTTAAGATTCATGCTCTTTGTTGGAAGATTATTGCATGACATGTGTATGTATGTGAGATCAAAGGGGTGTTTGTTGGGCTTATTCTTACTGTAATGTGGGTATGTTGCAGACCATATTTTTCCTGTGGTTTGCACTATCTGGATGGCTTTTCCGGTGCTTGATTTTTGCTACATGGATACTTCCTTTTGCTGGTCCACTACTGATTGGAACTCTTGCCAACAATCTTATAATTAAGGTACATTTCATTTTATTTTATTTTTTCTTTGATGATCATAAACCTCCAGACTCTCATGACTTGACATGCATATTGTATTGTTACGAATGGACTTTTTTTTTTTTTTTTTTTGGTTTGGATGATAGGGTGATTGTCCGGCTTGTAAAAGGCAGTTTGTGGGTTACAAGAACCAAATGATCCGTTGTGTTGGTTGTGGAAACACAGTTTGGCAACCAAAAGGAGGAGGAGGAGGAGGCGTAGGAGACTTCTTCTCAGGAGGAAATCCCGGAGGTCGAACTTCTTCTTCTTCTTCTTCCAAGTCTCAGCAGCCAGACATTATTGATGTTGAGTTCGAGGAGAAATGAAAGGTCCAAAGAAAGGAAGTTGAGTGAAGTCAGATGCCAAATGAAGTTGAGATCTCTCTCTCTCTCTCTCTATTATTGTTATAATAATAGAGCTAGCATTAGTTATGTTGGCTGTTTAGGATCTGAGGCTAGCCTTGTTATACTGGTAATTCCATTCCATGTATTTGTTCCTCCTCCTACTATACGAATTACGTGCACTAGAATAGCAGCAACTTGTCAATCGGTCGGTTTAAGTTAGATGTTCTTTTGCATTTATATCACTCGTTCGGTCTTGACTTGAGCTTCAGTTTAGATATTATTTTGCATATATATGTATCTGTGTATCAATTTGTTCAGTGAGTTTCAATTGTTGCATTCAGATGACTGCTTTTATTTGAACCAAAAGAAACTTAAGGACGTGATCGACAGGTCGATAAATTTATCGTGTTAAACTTATTGAATAAACACGATAAGCTTATCGTGACATTACAATGATGAACACGACAAAAAAAAAAAACTTAGTGTGTTGTGTTAAATTAGTTAGTTGCACGTCTACACGTGAGATCTTTAGTTAAATATAATAAATTTCCACGATAAATAAAAACTATAAATTCATATATTGGACTTCACAAGTCCTTGATGTGTAATTGACTAAATTTAAAAATTAAAAAAATAGTTAACGTTATAAAAAATTATTAAACAAGATTTGTTTGAAAAGTTACTCCAAAATCAAATTTATAAGCAAAATTTTTTCTTGTGTATCGTATTATAATATCTAAATTCGAAAATTATCCGGTGTTAAGTGTATTTGTAGTATTATGTTATCATTATTATCATACAACTAGATATACTGTCCGCGCTTTGCGCGGATATAAATTTAATAGTATAAAACAAAATAATATTGATAATAAGTATATTTCTTTATTTATAATTTGGCAAAAAAATATATATTTATCAAAAACAAATTAAAAAATACAAAAATATTAAACAAATTATATATATATATATATATATTTGGATTTAATGTAGGAAGTTGATTTCACAAAAAAAAAAAAATTATTGATATCGAAATGGTATATAATTAGTTATTTTTATATAGTCTATCTATATTATCTATATATAATCTCGATGTATTTAATCCGGTGAACTACGAAGAAGTATTAAGCATGTTATATTAATTCTATTTAAGAATTTTTCATGAATAAATTATACTGAAAAAATGTTTAAAATTCATTTAAGAAAATAAACTATTATATTGTTAATCCAAAAAATAGTTTTTTTTTTCTTGGCCAAAAAAATAATACTTTTTTATTAATTAATACATATTTGCACATATAGTAATAACTATTAGTAATGAAATATTTCATACAATTATTAATTAGAGATTAACTTAATAATGAATGAAATTGAATTATATATTTTTTTGGCCAAATTGAATTATATCTCATCATTAATAATATAATATTTTCATAAATTTTCAAATAAACTAATAATTTAGTCTATTCAAACTGTTATCCCCACGTTATAATAATTTATAATTATAATAATAACTAAATATATAGCTTTATTATTATTATTATGGCTAATACATGGTTTTATTATTGGTTAAGACTTTAACTGAAAATATTTATGACTATAAAAATGTTTAATTATAGATGTTCAAATGTGGAGCTCATATTCACACCTTAATTTGACTGCACCTTAATTCACTAAGATTACAAAAAAATTCATACTAAAAATTACTAAGGACATATATGGTAATCTTGGCCAATTTATAAATACGTTAATGTTTAATAATTTAATAATATAGAGAATATATAGAATAAACAAATTATTTAATAGATTTCAACAAAGAAAATTGGGAAAGGTTTATAAGGTATGTATATTTAATGTGTAAACTAATTAAGAAAGTTTGATAAATTACAATGGAAATAATAAATCATAGCATTGAAGTAGAATTATCTTACCATTTTAAAAAGCGTAGATGTTCATAGACATATCTTTTATAAAAATCCCTCATTTTGTATGAGAAACACGGATTTATTGTGATTCGTTATGGAACTTTTTTACCTCTCTTAAATTCTACCAAATTAGTTCATGATCATTCTCTATTATCTTCACCAGTTAAAATTCATCTAATCCTCTCGATATCCCCTCTATTGTTGCTTCATTCGATCGATGTACTATTCTCAAACTATATTGTTGTTGCCTTTTTAATCCAAAAATCCATAATATTCTTCGGATCATAATTTTTTTATTTCCAAATGCTTAAGCTTTTAACGATGGATGAGCATAATTTATTTGTGGGATAAGTATTTCTATTTTTTTTCTTGATGAGCACCATCTCTTTTTTATTTCACTGTATTTCTGAATGTTAACAAAAATTCTCTCATTCATTAGTTAATTATTAATTTTGTTATGTGGATTCCAATAGATTTAGTTAAGTTGATGAGACTGAGACTACACTATATGTAGTTTTAGGATTACAATTCTAGTGTTGAATTTTATCGGTTCGAGAGATCCATTAAAAAAAAAATTGTAGACATTGATTCAAAATAATTATCAAAATTGTTTATTTTTATCTATTTCAATCATTCTTTATCAAATGTAATGATTTAGTGATTTCTTACACACTTTGATCAAGTTTTGTAACGCTTGATAATAAAAAACGGTCATTTTGGTGCAATGTGAGAGCTTGAAGATCATCCAAGCAATGACTGAAGCTTATGTGTACATTGACACATCAACCAAGTGAGAGATTGTATGAAATGTACCAATTAGATTGAATTATTTGTACACGTCAGAGGTAAGTTTTATTACTTGTCAATCTCATATTCAATTCATCCGAATTATATTATATATAGATTGGACAAATACAGTTTTGTATGTATATACGTACAACTTTTACTCTAAATTTGTAATTATTGTCAATTTATCATGTTAAAATTTTACATTTGCCACACTCTAAAATTTGATTGTACTAATTATTTTGAGTTTTTTTACCATAGTAGGTCTGCATGAACAACTAAATACAAATATAGGTCATATAAGAAACTATTTACAAAACTAGGTCTGGCCGGGTTGAGGCAGTCTGGCATACTGTTCAACCCAGTACACTGGGTTGCCCCAACCTATTGGACATGGTGAAGCCTAGAGAGAAAATGTCAATTTGCCTCTAGGCTTCACTGTTAGATTACGGGAAGTAATCACTACGGATACTAAAACCATGGTACAAGCTAGTAATCGAAATTACGCAGCGGAAGATTCGCACATACCTTAACAGTAGTTCGTAGTCCCAAGATCTTTGCGGGAGGGAGTTCACGATCCTCCGGTCGGCACCCGTAGGGGTTCTTGTGAAGGAAGCCCTACGTGGTATATTCTTCACAGCAAAGCCTCAGATCGATTCTTAGTAAGGGACAGATCTCCTGAGTGTTTGCTCGAAGGAAAATTAGCACACCCTTGGTGTTTGGTGGTTTCGGCCGATGTAGGTGTATTTGGGGGAAGGGTTTTCTCTCAAATCACCACTTGAAGGGAATTGTGATTAACCCTAATAAAACCTTTAACTCCCCATATATATATAAGAGGAGTAAAGTGGACAAAAGTCCACTTTACCCCATCCTAATTTCGGCCGACCATGCTTGTATAGGGAGGCCCAATTTTGGGTTCTCATGTCAATTGAGATTTGGCTCTGGCCCATTGTCCTAATGTGACATGTACCCATTTAACTTATGTAACATATACATATAACGGACTTCCATTTACGGCGCCCATCACCATATGCTTACAGCTCCCACTCGCCGGAATGGGAGGGTGCCTGTTAATGTATTGTCGTCCAAATCTACATAAACATTTCACTCATTTGATCTGGTCCTTTCTTCCGAATAGTTCATACGAGGTTTACCGTGCGACCGGCGGACACGACGGGCATCGTGCTACTCATCTGTTAGGAGTGTTGTAGCGCCTGCGGAACGTTGATTCCCTTTTCTCCAATCAACTTGTTATAAACAACATTTATATAGTGTCGCGCTGTATCGTAGGTCAATTGATAATTCTCAATTTGCCTAGTTTACTCATAGGAACAGTTCTCCAAGGTATCCGTACAAGTATTCACAACCTTCAACTAATATCCGGTTGGTGGCCACCTTAGTGAATACAAGAGTCGGTGAATTACAGGTGAACTTGACCATCCCCATCGCTCATATCCTAAGTCAAACCCAACCGGTTTCCAAAGACGTGGTCACTGGGCCTTTTAGTTCAACACTACGCTCGTACGCCGGGAAGCGAGCATTGAGCTTGACCTTAGATATGACTTCTGAGTCCATGAGGATACTTTGGGTGCCTCTTCATAAGGCTCCCGGGATCAATCACACGCTCGAGGTGAAGAAGTTTGCGCCCGCCAGAATCACGAGGATTCTTTCCTAGCACAACCGAGCTGTGACCCAGTGGTCGAACGTGGCACGCGTAGTATGAAGCACGCGTCGATAGCATAACTGAACCTTTTGGGTCAACATGAATGTGATATGTCAATCATGCTATCGCAGATTCTCATCTGGCCTAGAATGTGGTTTAATGACGAACGAAGTTCATCACGGCTGGTGGATATACGCCCAAGCTATTATTAATTGGACCCAATAAATGGGCCATAACCGAATATAATTCAAGACTTGGAACACGGACATCCGAGGCCCATCACATAGGCCTGAAAAACACCCCGAGTGGCGAAATCCACTCGGGAAGACCCCGGGTTGAAAGACCACCCGGGGGCATTCCAAGCAACGGACCCTTGCTTGGGCTACCCGAGCAAGATGGATCTTGCTCGAGTTACCCAAGCAAGACCTTGGGGTACCCCCTCCGGGTACCCCCCATCCGTCCGGACGAGCCTCCCTCGTCCGGACCCCTACTCCCGGACGATATTTCGCCCGGGGCTTACCCTTAGAGGTCACACACTTACACTTGATCATGATAAACTCATTTATGGTCGAACCGGGGTCAAAGGCACCTTATTTACGGTCAAGGCCAACTCATATTACGAAACTGCCACAACCGGACCAGAGAACCACTGGAATCGGGGCGGTATAATAAAAACTCTATAAATAGAGAGCTCATCCCCTCATTTGAAGGTAATCTCTCTCTTTAAGCTCACCCTCTCTCTAGAAGCTCTCACTGACTTAAGCTTCGGAGTGAGCTTACCGGGACCCCCCCCCCCCCCCGGAGCCCTTTTGCAAGTAAGCAAGGAAGGAATAAGAGGATCCAAGAACGAAAGAGCCCAAGAAGGAGAAGATCGGGAAGAAGAAGCCCATCAAAAAGAAGATCTAGAAGGAGAAGCCCACAACAAACAGTCGTGTGTAAACATTGGCGCCATCTACTGGACTCGAACAAGAAGCACATTGCTACTACTTGCGATCGATGGCAACAACAAGGAGGCAAGTTCGGGGACCGAGCAGACAACAACCCACAGGAGAAAACAACCAACCACCACCCGGAGGGAATAGGCAAGTTCCGGTGGTCAACCAGCAAGCAACCATCGAAAGGGAACAGGAGGGAGCAAGAAATGAGGAACATCCACCTCCTGAGGAACAACACTCATCAACCAATGCTCGCCCGGAAGAAACGGTGAACCAACCGCAACCTCAGCCACCCATCAAGCAAGAACATAGAACATCACTCCTGAATTAATGACAGCATTAGAGGAAATTCTACAAAGAAGAGAACGTCTAAGGGCGCACATAAGGCAGGAACAACCAAGGTACCAAGCGTCACCTCCAAGGTCGATGGGAGGACATAGGCAGGGATATTCTAACTCAATGAATCAGCAATCCCAGGGAAGGGGATATTACCAACAAAGGAACCCTAACTACCAAGCTGACAACGGTCAAGGATATGCGGCACCCCAGAATGGCCAAGGATACGCTGGACCTCAAAAGGGTCAAGGATATGCCGAGCCTCAAAACAACCAACCAAATATGGGCCCCTAAAATGTAAGGCAGCAGAACATAGCAGCAATGGCATTAACTAAGGAGGAAATTGAAGAGTTGATTGCCAAGAAGATCAAAGATTCGAAGGGAAGAGCTATGCACAAACTAACTGAGAGACAAGGCCTCACACCCTTTCACTCAGGAGTTGATCAATGTAATGGTTCCGCCGAACGTCACGGCTCGTCAGATCCCGGACTATGTTGGAAAAGGAGACCCAATACAGCATATCCAGAAGCACGAATCATCCATCTTGGGAAGAACGGCGGTGGAAGACCATTATGCAATGATATTCCCTCAACTCTGCAGGAAATGCCTCATACTAGTTCTTCAGTCTGCCTCAGGGGTCGATCACCTCATGGGCAGACTTGAAGGACAAGTTTATCCAACAATACTTAGGGGAAATGCAACTCCTAAAGGGAGACTCCGCACTGGATGATGTAAAGCAAGGGTACGACGAAAGTTTGGCAAGATACTACACGAGGTTCAACCAGAACATCTCCGACATAGCAACAATGTTATCTGAAGGAGAGATAGTTCGAGCCTTCGTAAGAAATCTGGGACGTCGAGGGGCACCTCTGGCTGACAACGTGGAGGTAATGCCAATCAACTTACTGGAAGAAATGGCTGAGAGAATAAAAGCTTATATTGATTTGGAGCGCGCCCGCTCAAATCGGAAGAAAGGATGTGCAGCACAGGCAAATGATAACAAACCAACAAAGGGAAAACCACAACAGCCCCAGCACCAACAGAAGGCCCCGAGAAAACAAGCATGGACTCCCAAGGGAGGAACAAGAGCAAATGAGCAGCAAATGCCCCAAGGCATCCATAACCTCGTCTTCACTCCCCTCACAAGGGAAGCCTCAGTCATCCTACAAGAGATGAAGAGGCTCAACTTGTGGACACAACCGGTGGAGAAAAGAAAGACAAGGATGGGAAACAACATCAAGCAGTGGTGTGAATACCATAATGCCGACGGACACCACACATACATATTGGACCGGCCCAATAATTTAAATCATAAAGGTTGGGCCGTAATGTTTACTTGTGGGCCAAGTAGGGTTTTAAAGTCAAAAAACATTTAACTTAGCCACCAAGTAACATTAACTATATAAAATAATTTCCAATATTAATAATATATATATATATATTTCAGACCTATTTATAACATATATATATTTATTGCCAAGATTCCATCTTTAAGATTAAATCAATCAACAACATATATATATATATATATATATATATATATTATTTATTCTCAATATCTTAAATAGGGAAACATATATTAACAATATATTTTCTCAATCTTTTAGGTAACTAAAATCTATCAATAATATCTTTAACCCTATTAAATATTTAGATATATTGATATTTCTATATATTAATGTGAATCTATCCTAACGTTCCCAATTATAGATATATTGTTACCTAAAATAAAATTAAAATATGGTAAACAATATAATTTAAAAATTTCGGCCGAAATTTTATTCCTTGGTGCCTAAGAAATTAAAAAAATTTACGTTGTAATTTACCTAGGGTTTCGGCTAAAAACATATAATTTGGAACAAGTGGTCAAATTTCAAGATCAAATTTTAATAAGATCTACAATCCAATGTTTGATTTTGATAAATATCACATTTTTCTTGAAGATCATGAACATCAAATTTCCTAAGAACATCATGAAAATTTCGGACCTCCCATAAACCATAAAATTAGAAATTTTAAAACTTTTTCATTTAAAATTTCGGTCCAAATATTAAATTTTCAAGAATAGAAATTTATCAAAATCATGAACTCCTAACACAAGCTCTGAAACCGCTGTTAGATTACGGGGAGTAATCACTACGGATACTAAAACCATGGTACATGTTAGTAATCGAAATTACGAAGTGGAAGATTCGCACATACCTTAACAGTAGTCTGTAGTCCCAAGATCTTTGCAGGAGGGAGTTCACGATCCTCCGGTCGGCACCCGTAGGGGTTCTTGTGAAGGAAGCCCTACGTGGTATATGTTAGCATATGGTGTCGTGGCGCCGTAATAGGAGCCTGTTAATTAAGGGAATTACTAAGTTAATTAGGTAATTGTCAATTTGGGGTAATTGGGCCAAATCCAATTAGTAATTGACAAGGGAGGCCCAAAATGGGCCTCCCCCCCTTGTTGCATGGTTCGGCCGAAACCCTAGTACCACATAGGGTGGAGTTGCCTTTTGGCAACTCCATCCAATACTATATATAGCGGTGACTCCTAAGGGTTTAAACACACAATTAAGAACAAGGATCTCCATTGAGAAAACTTGTCACCCTAGTCTAATATTTCGGCACCATCACATCAAGTCTGAGGTTCCATCTCCGTTGAAGAATCGATCAGAGGTCTTGTTGTGGAGTTACATCGCGTGGGACTTCTTCTGACGAAGAACTTGCACGTGGTTCCGACTGGAGGATCAGAACTCCCTCCACATCGTTCTTGGGCAGGAAGGCTAAAAGGTATGTGTACTAATTCTGCTGCGTAGATTAGATATCTTGTTAGTACACGTTTAGCATTCTGTAGTATTACGTCCCCGTAATCCAACAGTGGTATCAGGGCCTGAGTTAGGAGTTCTTAAAATTTTGATAAACTGATATTCTTAATCTATGAAAAATCCGAAATTTTTAGGTTGATGAACATCAATATGTGTTCCGAAATTTTCAACATGAAATCATGTATTTGATCTTTAAAAACTTAAATTTCAAAATTTATGTGTTTTTGAGGATCAAAACCGAAAATTTTGTTATGAATTTGAGTTTGATGTTCATAATCTTCAAGAATACCATGAGTTTTATCAAGAACACAATTTGGATGTTTGATCAAGGTAGTATTTGATCTTAAAATTTGACAACTTTTCCAACTCTTTGTGTTTGTGCCGAAAACCCTAGGGTTATTTTAGGTAAAAAAAAAATAATTTTCTTAGTCACCAAGACTTTAAAATTTCGACACTAATATAAAATATA
Source organism: Clarkia xantiana subsp. parviflora (assembly GCA_036873135.1). Taxonomy (NCBI): domain Eukaryota; kingdom Viridiplantae; phylum Streptophyta; class Magnoliopsida; order Myrtales; family Onagraceae; genus Clarkia; species Clarkia xantiana. The sequence continues at coordinate 21,389,182 of JAPTYO010000001.1, forward strand.
TATGTTGCCAATTTTAAATTTTATTAATAGGTAACTATATATCTATAAGTTGGAAAATATGGATAGGTTTATAATATAATATTGTAAAAGATATTAACTATCAATATATATAACTAAAAGATAGGGATAAAGATATATTGATAGAATTTAGTTACTTAAAAAGATTAAAAAGATATATTGTCTATATATTTTATCCCTAAATATATTTTTGACAATATTTATATATATATATATATATATATATATATATATAGTGATTTGGCCGAATTTTATATATATATTATATTGTTAATTGATTTACATCTTAGTGATAAAATCTTGACAATATATATATATATATATATATATATATATGTGTGTGTGTGTGTGTGTGTGTGTGTGTGTGTGTGTGTGTGTGTGTGTGTGTGTGTGTGTGTGTATGTGTGTGTGTGTGTGTGTGTGTGTGTGTGTGTGTGTGTGTGTGTGTGTGTGTGTGTGTGTTTAGCCGAATTATATATATATATATTAGCAATATTGAAAACTATTTTAAATAATTAATATTTCTTGGTGGCTAAGTTAAGTTTTTAGTGGACTTTAAAACCCTACTTAGCCCACAATACATATTTCGGCCGAACCCTAGGGTTTATGGGCCGGTCCAATTGCTAAACCGGAACGAATAAAACCAATCCGGGTTTTCTTAATCGGGTCGAGCTAGTCGGGTCGGGTCGGTCCGTAGTAACTAAATTAAACCTAACCTAACCGGTTTCGAGTGATAAACCGAACCACTATCTTATTTTATTGAACCGTTTCGGACCAAACCGGAATTTTTAAAACCAGACCAAATTGAACCGGATTTTAAAATTTGGACCGAACCATTTTAAAATTTTCGGAAAATTTTAAATTGTTCAATAAAATAGGATGTCAAGTTTTAAATCCAAAACGTTTTCGAACTTTAAAATTAACCTAAACAGTGCTCTTAGGGTTTGTGTTTTAATACACAGTTTCAATCAAAACCCTAATGCCTGGTTTCGATTATGGGGATGGATCTCGGAATTGCATGTTTTTGGGACTGGATTAAATTAGTAGGGCTGATTTGCAATTGTTTACTTTCTCCATCGCATATTTTGATATAATTAGAATTGTCGCATTGACTTAGACAAGCTAGCTGGATATTATATTGCGAGCATTGAGCTCTGAGATTTAAATATATGGTTTGTGCAATAGGATAGACATGCTATGCTGATTGAAAGTGCCTAGAATCCATATCTAGAAATTTGCATGATTGATTGTAAGCATGAATTGCAAAACAGCCCCTAATATTTTCAAAACGTTTTATAAAACCGAAAAATTCCAGTCGCCAATTATGCATGATGTGTGCGGATGTTGCATGTTTTGACGCGTATGCTAGGATGTTCATGATAGAACACATGTGATAATTTACTTTACGTAGAATTATATATGCTAGGAACATTAGTCGATGTTTATGGCATGGTATGATGATTTTCTAGATGTAGTATAATTATAAATATGCATGTGTGAATTATCGGATAATTTTACAAAATCATAAGGGCCTTGGGAAAGCCAAGATCAGGTATGCTTATTTGAAAATTTCCGTTCCGGTAATAGAAAACGACAATAGTGTGAATTCTTTCACGACACCCCCTTCCTCGGTTTACTGAAGGTTGGTTTGGTTTAGTGACTGAAGAATCACTATTCGTCGTATTCCATCTTAATAGATAATCCGATGTTTGCAATTCTGTCAAAATGTTGTTGTTTTCCTAACTTACATAAAATATATGTATTAGTTTTGATAGCTGGGTCGGTACACTTTTATAAACCATGCAATTTGGATGGTATGGATTACGATGCATGGAGTGAGATGGTGAGAGAAAGTTTTATAGCATGTGACAAACATATGTGCATCATGCCAATAAGAAACGAGATCTTGGTACAGCCGGACAGTAACCTAATTCCCAGAATTGGGAATATAGGTTTGGGAGATAAGAAAGCATGCGAGGTGATATTGGCAGCCTTGGATAAAGAGGTTGCAGAGGACTTTACACTCACTTATTCAGCTGCTCAGCTTTGGGCTGCCCTTAAACTCCGCTTCGTAAGTGGAAAGGCAGCCGAAGCAAGACAGGTAATAATGGAGTATGATGACTTACTTTCAAACGACACCAGCGCAAAATCTGGGTCTAACCAAAGGATTGAAAGGTCCAATTGGAGAAAGATAATCAATATCGCACAGGGATATCCTATGTCATGGTTTGCTGATGAATTTGGACTAGGATACTTAATAACGGCTATTAAGTACTCTATGTACTTATTCACGGAAAGCAATCAAAAGAGACTGACATGTTCCCCGGTACACTATCGCAAGAGAATAAAAGATATAGCAGAGGAAACAGGATCAACTTGGTCCTCAAACGAGATCCGTAGTATGACAAATGCTACTGATTTCGTACCTTAAAAGGTACGACTCGTTTGCCACACATATGAAACCGAACATTTTATATCACTAAGTCTACTGATATGATTCACTTGTGAATTCTTTTCAGGGACGCTTGGTGAAGATGGGTGGAGTTTTATTATGTATCTCATTAACGTACCAATATCTATAAATTCTCTTACTATCAATAAATTTTGATATTAGTTAATTATGATTCAGAATTATTGAATAAAGTAGTAACCATTCGCTCCATGATATGGTCTACTTATCAAAATTAATAGGGCCAGTTAAACAAGCCCGATCCGAAACGAACAACTAATCTGAGATTCTTCCAATAAAATGGTTGAACCAGAAATCATTCACTCACCTAATCAATCATCCATCGATTGCGTAGTTCCAAAAGAGACCGACCAGAAAATTACATCCTTATTTGTTAAGTACTCCATTAAAATGATAAAGCTCCCGAAATAATGTGCATGTTTAAAACCGATTGTGCTTTTAAATTTGGAGACTAAAATGATTCTCAAAACCACGGTTTTTAACCGGGTATGCGCGAGGCGCATGTCACCTCGAAAGACGGGACACATCGTTTTAGAAAACGAATTTAAGTATTTTTATGAATGCGGAATTTTCGTTTGTAATTCTTCAGATATAACTCACTGATAACTACTTAGATTTTATGTAAGCCTTCCAGCTACTACAATCTAATTAGAATATCAACCATGGCATTAAAAGCGACAGCTTAAATACATAGTCCATAAGATAGATAAATCTATGGATGAGTTAAATAAACGAAAAGAAGTAGTCGGTAAAACGACTCTCCCACCCTTAGCCTTGAACGAAGAGTTTGGCTAAAAGGCATTCATTAAAACACTTCAATAAACATAACTTAGAATAACATAATGTTAGAGTTACACATTAATTGTTCCTGCGGGATGAGATTAATTTAACTCACATTAATGTAAAACACTATGTTCTGACCAAATCGGTTAACACGTTACCATAAAAGCTAATGAATGATTCGGGTAAAACCTTATCACAAAGACGCATTGATTTGCGCATTAAAACAAGTATTTATTAAGAGTACGCGCTACTCTCGGAGAATACGAGTTTTAAAATTAGTCTGGAACAATGGTTTCGTGGATAAACATGGCACGTTATAAAGGTTTGAGGATGGATTTCCAACGCTTTGCAGAATGAACGAACTAGTATTGATTAAAGTTAATGGATGGGTGATGAAGATTCTCAGGTTCCACTTACTTCGAGTGGGAGAATTGATACAAGCATAAGTGATTGATTTGGTAAATGATGATGGAAACGTCTTCATAATAAATCCAGTGAGAGGGCTCACTCCCCCTCACACATAATCATCACTATATTTCAAAATGCGAATCAAGTCTGACCTGATAATCATAATAATGAACTATTTCAACTACCCATTTTTCCTAATGGGAGTGGAACAACCAACTTGGTTCCAGATCCTAGTGATCGAGGAATACATCTCGGAGGTAAAAAAAACCTGAGACCAAGAGGATATTCCAAGTAAGTTCAACCACCACCATTGTTCCCAGTGGGAGTAATGCCCCGATAAGAAGCATTATTCTGAGTGGGAGTAAAAATCAGACTAAAACATGAGATTTACGTGCCTAGACATAATCGAAGGCAACGAACTTCTTACGAGAAGTATCCCATTTAAACATCTTGATGTTCGTACTTGAACCAGTGATGGTTCATCAAGCAAAGGAAGGACCTCAAAATGAGAGAATGGAGGAAAACAATGGAGGATGAAATTGCCTGAATAAGAACTAACTCGTTTTTAGTCTTTAGTTGATTTATCTGTTAACCACAGAACTAGATAGTGAAATCTTAAAATTCACTTCGGGTGGAAATTTTGAGTGGTGCAAAACTCGAATAATTGCGAAAGGATATACCCAAATTCAAGGAGTGAACTTTGATAAAGACAAACTCACCAACTATGTGTTACACCACAGTAAGGGCCATCCTTGCCCTAGTTGCTAGTCTTGACCTAGAGCTACATCAAATGGATGTTAAGACCGCATTCCTCCATGGAAACCTGGAGGAAGAGATCTATATGGAGCAGCCGGAGGGTTTCATTACTCCTGGCAAAGAACATAAAGTTTGAAAACTCCAAAGATCTATATACGGCCTTAAACAATCGTCTCGGCAGTGGTATCGCAAATTCCACGAGGAAATCGTCGGATACGGATTCGTGAATCTTCACGAGGATCCCTGCGTATACACTAAGACCTGGGTCTAAGTATGTCATCATAACACTATACGTGGATGATATACTCATTTCTGCGAACGATATGAGTTTCATGAATAAATCAAAGTCCTGGTTAGCATCAGCATTCGAGATAAAAGACATGGGAGAGGCCACGTACATCTTAGGCATCAAAATTGCCCGAGATCGTGCCGCCCGGAAATTATGTCTATCTCAGGAATTATATATCAATAAACTGTTGAAAAGATTCAGAATGCTGGATACTAAACCCGTGGATACGCCGGTTGTGTTCGGGTGCGCGCTATCGAAGCGTGATGGCCCGAAAAACTAGCAGGAGCATGAACATATGAAGAATGCAGAGTATCTGAGCATGGTAGGGAGTCTAATGTACGCCATGCTCTGTACTCGGCCAGACATCTGTTACACTGTGGGCCTAGTAGCAAGATTCCAATCAGATCCTAGTTATCAACATCTAAAGGCCGTAAAACGAATTATCAGATATCTGAAAGGTACTGCCGACTACGTTCTGTACTATGAGGGCAATCAACTCGAATTGATCGGTTATAGTGACGCAGACCACTGTGGCGATCCGGATGATCGTAAGTCCACCACAGGAGGAGTTTTCCTCCCTGCTGATGCTGCCATATCATGGGTAAGCAATAAGAAATCTTGTGTCGCGCTTTCCACTATGAAATCAGAATTCGTTGCCCTCTCCAAAAACGCACAAGAAGCGGTTTGGCTGAAAATGATTCTTACTGCATTAATTGGCACCGACAAAAAGAGTAAACATGTGAAAGTGCACTCCGACAGTCTTGCGACCATTACGGCAGTTAAGAATCCAAAGTATCATAGTAGGACTAAACACATTGGTGTGAAATACAATTATGCTAGGTCGGTTTTGGAAGACAACATAATCGCTTTAGAATACTTGCCTACAGACAATATGGTCGCAGACCCTTTAACTAAGCCGTTACGTAGGGAGATTTTTGAAAAGCACGTAAAACTGCTTGGGTTACGTAGGGCTTAAACTGTGTGGCTTGTAAAAGTGATAACATTTTGACATTTGAAATTATGTTTCAATTTGATTAAAGGAATTGAAATTTGATTTTATGATTCATCGACGTCATAATGATTAACAACATCGAATTTTACGGTCTATAAACTAAGTCGTAGGAAGAAGTAAAATTCTTCCACCAAAATTATGTCGAATGTGAACCTTGCCTCGTCACACAGGCACGGTCATCTTGTAAGGAGAGAGGGACCTCTACCATAACAAGATTGGCTAAGAATCAAGGGGATAAACCTGATTAAACAAAACGATAACATTATCACGCTTAACAGCATGACTTAATCTTCATTTTGTAAATCGCCGAGTTGGACATTGTCCATCACTTTATCACATTCAAGGCCAGATGAGAGATTCTGCGATAACATTATTGACATATCCCAACCCTGGCTTTACCAGGTGTGCTATCGACGTGTGCTTCATACTGCGCGTGCCACGTTCGACCACAGGGTCATGCTCGGTTGTGCTAGCTAGAATCCTTGTGATTCAAAGGGCGCATACTTCTTCAACTTGAGCATGTGATTGATCACAAATGTCTTATAAAGAGTCATCCAAAGTATCCTCACGGACTCAGAACTTATACCTAAGGTCTGGCTCAATGCTCGCTTCCCGGCGTACGAGCGTAGTGCCAAAGAAAACAGCCTAGTGACCACGTCTTGGAAACCAGTTGAGTCAGTCTAAGGGTATAAGAGATGGGGATGGTCAAGTTCACCTTTAATTCACCGACTCTCGTGTTCACTAGGTGGCCGTCAACCGGATATTAGTTGAAGGTTGTGAACACTTGTACGGATGTCCTGGAGAAGTATTCATTTGTGGAAAACTGGGCAACTGGAGAATTAACAGTTGACCAAGGATGCAGTGCGGTACATAGTTTTATTTCTAACAGGTTTTGTTCATGAAAAGGGAATCAACGTTCTGCGGGCGCTACAATACTCCTAACAGATGAGTAGCACAATGCCCGTCGTATCCGCCGGTCGCACGGCAAGCCTCGTATGAACTATTCGGAGACGGAGACGAAGACTGAAGACTGAGATGTTGATACTATTGCGTAATCGTATAGATTAACGAGCACCCTCCCATTTCGGCGAGTGGGAGCTGTTAGCATATGGTGTCGTGGCGCCGTAATAGGAGCCCGTTAATTAAGGGAATTACATAAGTTAATTAGGTAATTGTCAATTTGGGCTAATTGGGCCAAATCCAATTAGTAATTGACAAGGGAGGCCCAAAATGGGCCTCCCCCCCCCCCCCCCCTGTTGCATGGTTCGGCCGAAACCCTAGTACCACATAGGGTGGAGTTGCCTTTTGGCAACTCCACCCAATACTATATATAGGGGTGACTCCTAAGGGTTTAAACACACAATTAAGAACTAGGATCTCCATTGAGAAAACTTGTCACCCTAGTCTAATATTTCGGCACCATCACATCAAGTCCGAGGTTCCATCTCCGTTGAAGAATCGATCAGAGGTCTTGTTGTGGAGCTACATCGCGTGGGACTTCTTCAGACGAAGAACTTGCACGTGGTTCCGACCGGAGGATCAGAACTCCCTCCACATCGTTCTTGGGCAGGAAGGCTAAAAGGTATGTGTACTAATTCCGCTGCGTAGATTAGATATCTTGTTAGTATACGTTTAGCATTCCGTAGTATTACGTCCTTGTAATCCAACAGTATATTCTTCACATGAGCCTCAGATCGATTCTTGGCAAGGGACGGATCTCCGGAGTGTTTGCTCGAAGACAAATTGGCACACCCTTGGTGTTTGGTGGTTTCGGCCGATGTAGGTGTATTTGGGGGAAGAGTTTTCTCTTAAATTACCATTTGAAGGGAATTGTGATTAACCCTAATAAAACCCCTAACTCCCCATATATATAGGAGGAGTAAAGTGGACAAAAGTCCACTTTACCCCAATCCTAATTTCGGCCGACCATGCTTGTATAGGGAGGCCCAATTTTGGGCATCTCATGTCAATTGAGATTTGGGTCTGGCCCAATGTCCTAATGTGACATGTACCCAATTAACTTAGGTAACGTATACATATAGTGGACTTCCATTTACTGCGCCTATTATCATATGCTTACATTCACCATGTCCAATAGGTTTTTAGAAAAAAAGATTAATATGCGATTTCGAAAATTCTGCGATTTCTGGTCCTGAACTTTCAAGTGTCGGATTTTGGCGTACAAATAATGTTTTTTCAATCAGAAGCAGTGTTTAGATCAAAACTGACGGAAATGTCAATAACTGTGCTGCTGTTCGACAAAATTCCATCGTTTAGAGGGTTAAAATTATATTTTAATATTTTTTTCCTGGTCTTTTTGACTTTTTTTTCTTTCACGGTAGCTAAAAATAAATTTGTAATTTTTGTTCTAAATCACTGTTGGACATGGGGGTTCACCATGTTCAATAGTATTTTAGAAAAAAAAAATACAAAATTACTAGATTTAAATTATTTTTACAACTTTGCTATTTTTTTTTTTTTGCCGAGACAACTTTACTATTAAAAAAACTGAAAAAAAAAATAATAATTACTAGGCCGGGTTTGCCCGACCCGGCATATTGTATTTTTACGGGTTAGGACAACTCGGCGTACTAAGTTGAACAGTACGCCGGGTTGCCCCAACCCGGACAGACCTAGTTTTGTAAATAATTTTTTTATGTGGTATATATTTGTATTTGGTTGTTCATGTAGAACTACTATGGTAAAAACTCATTTATTTATCCCTAATTCAATATATTTTTTCTTATTCTATTTATTTGTACAAATAAGAAATTGCTAGAATAGGCATACATCTATTAGTCTAGTCTAATCTAACTGGATAAAAAAAGACTCGTCTTACTAAACAGAGCCCAGTCAGGATGTCGAGATAAAAGCCCATCCGTCTGTCCCTTCCCTTCCCTTGCCTGCCTCCCCTTCATTCCTTGCCGTCTCTCTGTGACTGGCAGGCACTGCGTCTCTATCTATCTATCCATTCCATCTATTTTTCTCGTTGGTTTTGGTTAGTCAGAAACGAGGAAAGCCTCCGCATCACACAACATCGTCATCAGCACGACTTGTTAGCCTCTCTCTCTCTGGTGTTAGGGGTTTAGGGTTTATTTTTCGCTCATCACAGAATTCTGCGTTTCCCCAGACGGCAATTGAGGTAGTAAAGTGTCGACCGCCATGGCCTCGCAACTTATCCGTGAATGGGCTGGGATTCAGCAATTCCCTGCTGCCACCCAAACCAAACTACTTGAACTGCTCGGACAACTCAAACAGGAGGTCTTTCACTCTCCCATTTCCCACTTGCTTATTATGTGTTGCTGTGCAATGTATTTATTTGACTCCATCATTTTCGTTCCTCTTTCACCTATCTGTATACCATTTTCATTTTAAGCCTATTATTATACAGTGCTTCCATTGCACATTCTTGTATTGGGTTTATCCTACACAATTTGTTTTGTGCCTTCCTCATTATGTTGATATATACACGGATATTCTTGTTTGAAGGCTCAGGACTGACTTCCTCAATTTTTTGTTTTTAGAAGTTTTTCCTTAGATGTTTTTTCTCCAAGATTTTACTGCTCTCTTCCTAGGTTGTATCTGATAGTTGACCGTAGTGAGGAACAGTCTACGGAAATTTAATTTTTCACTCACCTGTTAGATGACTGTAAGTACTTGTGCAGAATGTCAACTCATTGACTATACTTGTCATGGGGAAAGGAGGTGTAGGCAAGTCGTCCACTGTTAATTCTATTGTTGGGGAAAGAGCAGTTTCTGTCAGTGCTTTCCAGGTATTACTTGAGATACTTTCCCTATCTGCAGCAAGAAGGGTGTTTATTATCTTCAGTCATTTTTATGGAAATACCTTGCGTTTTTTAGTTTACAATATCGTGTTGTGGATTTGTATTCTTGACAGTCGGAAGGACTGAGACCTGTGATGGTTTCACGCTCCAGAGCAGGATTTAGTCTGCACATTATTGACACTCCTGGGCTCATAGAAGGTGGATATGTCAATCTCCAGACCCTTGAGATTATAAAACGGTATATAATTAATTCACCCCTTGCAGTTCTTCTCCTGCAATTGCTGGTCTTGTTAATTTTTCTAATATGCATTCTCCTGCTGAGCAGTTTCCTCCTGGACAAAACTATAGATATCCTGCTCTATGTCGATCGGTTGGACACTTACAGAGTGGATAACTTGGACAAGCAGATTGTTGGAGCTATCACAGATGGTTTTGGTAAGGACATATGGAAGAGAGCTTTGGTTGTCCTCACACATGCCCAGCTTTCACCACCGGATGGGTTGGATTATGACCTCTTTTTCAAAAGAAGGTCTGAGGCACTTCTCAAGGTCGTCCATGCGGGAGCCAAACTAAGAAAGCAAGATATATCTTGGGTACATCTCTTTTTTGTCTGAGTGCACTTTTCATTAGACTAATTTCTATGTCCCATACTAACACGTCAACCCTTTGTTATTGGTGACTTTTTTATTATAAATGTGATTGTTATGCAAGAATACGGTACCTTTTTTGTTGCCATCTGTGTAGGATCCCTTTGATTTCTCACTTAATAATTGTGGTGACTGACAAGGATTCTTTTCTTTGTATCCTTCTAGGCTTCTAATGATTCTGTTGTAACTCATAGGAAGGTTACTGCAGTAAATATCTAAATTAGTAAATTAATGCAGTTTTACGTGGAATAAGTTTATATAATCCCATGTAATGTTCGTTTACCAGCTATCAGTTTTTACAACGGAATGTTTGTATGTGTTCTAACTCAATCTTTCTGCCTCATTACTGGAGCTCTGCATCTGAGGTTTCATCTTACATGCAGATCTCTTAGTCTTGAATGAAGTTTAGTGCCTCTTATAGATATCTTTTACTATTTATAACAAAGTCTGATAATTTGTTATCAAGGTGCATTATGTTGTGTTCTTCACTTTGAACTTTAATTCTTAACTCTCAATGAGCTCTTTGGCTTGTTACCTAAATATTATTATTATTATTATTATCATTTCCATGGTCTTGGGTATTTTATGAATCCTGCTTTTCTTTTTGCTAGGCATCAAACATTCCAGTTGTTCTGGTTGAGAATAGCGGAAGATGTAGCAAAAATGAAGATGAAGAGAAGGTGCGCCATTCATGTTCAGTTTTTTATTTATTATATATTGTTTGTGGGGGTCTGTTCCTTTGCCGTGAATAATTAAACCTTTTGGTATTGCAGATTCTTCCTGATGGATCAGCTTGGATTCCAAGCCTAGTGAAAAAAATAACAGATGTTGCATTGAATGGAAGTAAGGGTATAAAAGTGGACAAAGAGTTGATAGAAGGGCCAAACCCTAACAGAAAGTGGAAGGAATATATACCCTTGGCTTTGGCTTTCGAAGTAAGTTTATTTTCTTCTTCTTCTGTGTTAGGTTGGTTGGTGTTTAGATTGTGTGTTTAATGCATATTCTCTCAGTTCAATAAAGGAAATGGTCTGGGGAATATAATTATGGGTATTCTAACTTGCTGTGCTTATTGAAAGATAGTTTTGGGTGGGATGTGAATGAAGAAGACTTTATTGGTGGGACTAATGTAGTAGTGTATGATTTGGGTGGTTTTGCAGTACTTTGTCATAATTGGGCTAATTCAACGGGGTATCAAGAAAGATATGGACACAGAGGTTCGACCAGCATGGGAGACACGGGACTCAGGATCATCGACACCACCTAAAAAGAAATCACCGGCGGCAGCAGCAGCAAAAAAGAAATAATGGCATGGCATGGCATGGCATGGCCTTTCCTTCAAATTGTTATGATTTCATTATGCTTCAACTGTTTATTTTTATACCTTTTTCATTTTAGTTTTGTTGTGTCTATGCAACTGCTGCTGCTAGCTGACAGTAGTTTTGTTATTGTTGTTCCTCTTACTTATAATGAATGAGATGTCCGAGCTTGTAGATGCTCGAAAGTCTGATCTACTTGTACCAGTTCCCGTATTCCATAGTACCCTTCAACCCAATTTCGGTATTAAAAAAAAAACAAAACAAAAGCTAATAACTAAAAAACTGTCCAAGGTTTACCCTATGTTAAAATTAAGTATCTGAAGTTTGAAATGTTAAAATGAACTGTCCCAAGTTTCATTTTTGTTGAATTTGGTGTCTCTACGCGTCTTTTCATCTCCATTCAATCATTTTTATCAACTCACCCACTCATAATCCATCACTCTTTACTTTTCACAAAATCGTCAAATTTTATCCAAAAATTGAACAATTAAAAAAAAGTTTTTAAAAGAGTGGTGTGGAGCCATTTTTCAAGGATAACAGAACGAGATTTACTTGCACGGATGTGGTCAACTTCTTAGGTGATGGTCCCGGCAAGATGAAGAGAAGGGATTGTGTATGGAAGCTTGAATTTGACAGACGGTTTCGTCGGAATTGACTTATCTAAAGTAATCATACTGAGACACCACATTTTAACAAATTTGAAATCTTGGACACTACAGTTTAACATTTGAAACTTTAGACACCTAATTTTAACATATGGTAAACATTGGACAGTTTTTTAGTTATTAACCAAAAAAAAAAGACTTGTGCAATAGCTCTCCATATCCAAATTCCAAAACCGTTCCAACCCACAGCTTGACGTCGATGCCTATAGAATAATGAGAATTGTATTATTGATCTTGTTTAAGGTTGAGTACATGTACCTATATATATATATATATATATATATATATATATATATATATATATATATATATATATATAGATACAAGACTATATCTATCTAAATCTATAACAATATAATAAGGAAAACATAATCTGATAATACTAATAATATATCTATTCCTAGTCTAGATTTATCTGAATATAATAAGATATATTTATCTCTAAATCTTATTCCCTTATACGCCCCCACAAGACAGACGTTCTGACAAAAATGCCGATCTTGATACGAAGAATATTGATGAATGCCCGAATAGTCCAATCGTCATCGGCGGATGCCCGGAGAGGTCCAGTCGGCAACGGCGGAAGCCCGAAGATGTCCAGTCGGCAACGGCGAAAGCCCGGAGATCTCCCGTCGGCACGGCGGTAGCCCGGAGATATCATCCAGTCGGCACGACGGTAGCCCGGAGGTCAAGTCGGCAATGGCGGAAGCCCGGAGAGATCCAGTCGGCATCGGCGAAAGCCCGGAGAGATCCAGTCGGCATCGGCGGAGAAGAATTGATATAAACATGACAATAGTAGGGACCATTAGTGTGGTGGCTTTGTCAGTTGGCACTAAATCAGAGGATCGCGCAGAAGTCGTCAACACGGAAGCAGAGATTTATTGTCTTATTAGAAAAGTAAAAAAAAAAAAAAAAAAAAAAACTGAAATCAGAATTGGGCAGAGGGCGGGCGGCATGACATCTGAATAGTTGACGGCGGTGCCGACCGCCCATGGACAACAGCGATGGTGGGCGGCGGCTTGTAAGTTGTACTCGTTGGAGTTATAAAGACTCTGATACCATATAGAAGAATGAGAATTGTATTATTTATCTTGTTTAATGTTGAGTACATGTACATGTATATATATATATATATATAGATACAAGACTATATCTATCTAAATTTATAATAATATAATAAAGAAAGTATAATCTGATAATACTAACAATATATTTATTTCTAATATAAATTTATCTATATATAATAAAATATATTTATCTTTAATATATCTTATTCTCTTATCAGTCTCGCCCACTAAATCTGTAGAACTTACTGATGCATAACACAAATAAATTAGGGCCTGCCTGCCGATTTTATGTTCCAAAATTGGCATGGGCCTACCAATTATATAGGCTAAAATTGGCAATATAAATTAATTTTAGGAGTTAGATCATCATCAATTTGACGTTAGGCCAAAGCTAGGGCCGAAATTTAAATCCGGTCAAACAAGAAAACCGGTCAAAATCTAACCGGTCCGGACTGAAAAATCCGAACCGTTAATATACAACTCGGTATATGAACAGTTTTTAATAGTATTGTTCGGATTTTCGGTTTCGTTCGGTCCTCATATTCAAAAAAACCATGAAGACCGAACCGACCAAAATATATTATACATCATATATATATATATATTGCTTATCTACTATAATTCGGCTGTGGAGACTCTCTGACTGACACGTGTGCAGTCCACCCAGTCAGCGTTTCCTAATTTAATCGACATTAAATTAGAGGTCTATAAATTTAGACATAAAATATTGGTTGGTTATAAATTAAGAGGTATATTTATCTCATATTTTAGTTTCAACGCAAAATAAATAAACGAATTAATAAAAAAATTCCATTTAAATTCATTATTTAAACAGTTTGGCTGCGGAAGACCATAGGCCGCCACATAGGCGTCTCTTCTTTTAATAATAAAATATAATGATATTTACGATTGTAAACACCTAATTTTGGTACGCGCGACACGTATGTAACACGTTAAAAATGTTATGTGTAACACGTTTAAAAAATAAAAATATATAAATATGGAAGGTCACGGGGTTGCTAAAAATAGGTTTAGCTTAAGTGTGGACAGTGTATATGCATTTAATAATATGTAATATTCAGAAAATATACAATATATATTTATGGTAATATTCAGAAATATAAGTTAATTTTTGGATTTTTAGGGGTGTATATTTTGGTAATATTGCTTTCCTAATTTGTAGGATGTCAATTTACATATAAATAGACCTAGCATCAATGTAAAAAACACACAACAATTAAATTATAATAAAATATCATATGAACACAAATTCCATCTCCTCATTTCCCTGTCACCGGCGATAACCAGCCCGCCTCCCCTGCTCCGGCTCAGCCAGCCTGCACCGCCCCTCTGCATAGTCCTCTGTTGGAGTTTCGTCGCCACAGCCACGCCGGAGGTCACCTCACCTGTCCGTCTCGTTCACAGTCGCACTTCCAGCACCTCACCGCCGGAGCCCTTTCTGTGTGAACGTGCTGCCCTCCGCCGTGTCGTCCTCTGCGCGTCCTGCTGCTGCCAGGCTCCCCCGTCGCCGCCGGAATCTCATTGACGTCGTCTGCTGCTGCGTCGCCGCCGTGAACCGCCGGAGTCCGATCTGCTGCTGCTGGTCTTCATCTTACTGTGCTGTGCAGGTATTATTATTACTATTATTATTATTATTATTGTTATCATTTAATTAGTAATTTGTTTTATTATTTTTTTATTTATTATTGTTATTATTATTATTATTATTATTATTATATCATGATAATTAGGTAGTTTAAATGTAAGTTAATTAGATAGCATGATTTGTATATACGTATGATATGCAATTATTAAATTATATCGTGATTTCGAACATGTTTAGTTTTGTTTAGATTTTATCTCGATTAGGACTATTAGATACTTAATAGTTTTTCTTAGGCGTAGATTGGTGGTTAATAATAGTTCGTGTATGAAGATTATTTTAATTTTGATATAATTAGGATAATTCGACGTAATGTATGTCTAAACTTTTAAATTGGAAAATGGGTTAATTAAGTACCGTAAGGGCGTGATTAGAAAAATATATATTTTTTAATTCGTAACAGAACCCCCGAACTCAATCTCGTATCGCAGACCGGTTAATATGCTTAGGTGTTTAATTCGTTGTCTACCTAGGTAATTTAGGTTTCTAGTTAGACATAATTAGCTAGTGGCAACTCTATGAAAAATTCCATGTTTTCAAAACATTTAATCGCCCTAGGTCAGATTTTAGGTCTGACAACGATAAATAATGTCAAATATACAACAAATGTTTAGCATGTGAACACCTATGCAAAAGGCAATAATAATATATACATCAACATAATTTTTTTTTAAAATATGTATATACGTATATTGTTTAAAGTCAATTAAAGAAATATTATAATGGCACAATAGCAAGAGTTATTAGAGCACTTCCAATAGTAGTGCCTAGTGCCTAGTGCTAGTTCCATGTTGTAAATTTATTATTGTAGAGAGTGTCTAGTGTCGAGTGCTATTTACTGTTGGTCCCTACTGGTAATGATTAAATAGGCACTTGCATTTTCAATAGGAGTGCCTTATTCCAAAATGGGAGTGTCTAGTTCCAATTTTTGCCACTGGACGCTGACTAGGCGCCACTAGGCGTGACTAGGATTACTAATATTACTGTTTTGCTATTATTGAGTGAATAGTGAAGTGAGACAGTGCCTACTAGTAGGAACTCCCAAGTTACCGTTCATGTCGGTGCCAACTTTTTAATATTATTTTATTCGATTGTGTTGCTCATCTCTTTGATTGTATATATATTCGGTTACGCTAAGTCAGATAGACAAGAGCCGTAATCAGTCATTTTGAAAATTATGTAACATAAATAACGACACGAACCAAAATTACTACTTTTTAACTTTGAATCAATTTCGAAATTTCCATATCTAATTTATTTATATGTTACCATGTTGAATAACCGTTAATTCTAAATTTTGAAATAGTATAACATTTCAAATTATTAAATATGAAAAATAATTACTACAAAATATTATATTATTTTAATGCATATATATTTTTATATATTTTACGTATTGTGTTATATTATATTATATTATATTATATTATTATATGAAAGAAATATATCTTTTACGATAAATTATTATAAAAATTATACTTCTAGAATAATGTATATATAATATATTTCTAATTTACATATATTGGAAATCATATATAAAAACACATGATTAATGCAATAATCGATTTACTAATATGATCATGGATGTACATAAACGTGAATATGTTGATGATGTTGAATTAAGATATGTCAATCAACGTATAACAGATATAAACTGATCATGGGGAAATAATAGATTCAATGAATTTGATTGATCAATGTTATTATATCAACAATTATACTTATCAATCATTCTGCATGCCGCATGAGGACTGCACCTAATAGTAATTTTACCTTGATCAAGTAACGTATAATTATTGCAATGAATTGACAATAGAGAACTATGGATATGCACGAACCGGTCGGGCCCGAATATGTTCCGAACTGGAGTTGTACTAATTAAAACAGTATGGTCCGGTTTGGACTGAATTTGAAATTAGCACTAAAAATTCTGGACCGATTTTGGACTAGAACTGTAAAAAAAAGTCTGGTTCGGTTTAAAACTGGTCCGACCCATTTTCCTATACAAATTTACCCTAATAAAAAAAACAAAAAACCGATCCTCCGACAAAACTGATCCAGTTAAAAACCAGTTCAAAACAGTCTGGTCCAGTCAAAAATCAATTTTTTAAGAAGTATATTACTGGTTTTTGGTCTAGTTCTCCTCTCGCATAATTGGTCTGTTTGGAACCGGTCCAGTCTATACCAGTTCCGAACCGGCCGGACCGGTTATTTTCTTATCCCTATAGAAAACATTTACATCAGTGAATATATAATTTATATATAATGATATATAATTTATATAATGCAAAAATTATATTTGAATTATGAAATTATGTGGGTCCCAATGTAGAAGTAGAACTTGGCCTCCACTACTGGAGAGAGTGCCAATTTTACATTGCCATTTACTATAGCAAATACTGTAGCAGTGCCACTTTGATGAGTTGGCAGTGACGTGGCTGCTGATGTGGAAGCACTAGGCACTTGCTATTGAAAGTGCTCTTAAGGGTTTTTTAGTTAAATAATATATATATATATTCATGGAAGTGGGATCTGTGGAGGATACGTATAGGACGAGAATGATAGTGAATATATTCCGATTAAATTAGTTCAATCAAGAGCTAAGGTTTTAGCGAAGAAGTTCGGAGAAATTGTTGTTTCCCTTGAACACGCTATTATGGAAGGAGATCTCTCCTTTTAAATATTTACGAACCGTGGCCGTGAAGGAGATCAAAGATATGCTATATACAAATATGTTGCATACGTTTGTCATTTTTTTAAGTTTTGAGAAACTCTTAATTATATATATATATGCTTTAGTTGTTTAATGTTTTCAATATTTTCGATACCTTCTATGATGAATTAAGGTTATGCATAGGACTATCTGTCCATCAATTACAGGTTTAAAGTTGATCCAAAATTAGTAATGATCGTCGAAGACTTTTGACGTAATAATAATATTTATATATTTTGCAACTCTTTCATAAATTTTATTGTTGAGATAATCAAGGACGATTTATCTAAATCTGCAGGAAGATTGATCGTTGTAGTCAAGACATGAATTGATGGAGTAATTACAAAATAACCATCATAATTAAATGATGGAGAAAACCTTATACAAAAGTGGAGGCATATACACTGTATAGAGAAAGTGGAAGGGCTTCGGAGGATAGCTCACCTCACCATGTCTCCGCTGCATCACCGTGCACACATTCAGTCTCTTACCAAACACTAAGTACGAATCTTCTACGAAATTCTGTACGACTGTACCTTTGCCGGTGAGTTACCATTTAAATTTTTTATAATTTAATTAATATGATAGTGCTGTGATTTATCTCTAGTCGATCAATCTCCGGTCTCGAATTCGTAAAAGAACAACGTTTTACTTTTGTTTTCAATTAGATAGACTTTTTAGCGAATCAAGTCCAACATAATCGTAAATCTAACACCAAATTACCAAGTTTTCTTTAAATCTTGCTCCAAAGTTAAGTGAATTATTGGGCAGATATTTACTTCACTTCTCGATGTCCGTATATAATTATTGGGTGTTTTAATGCTAGGAATTGGAGACTACGAGAGAAAAAATTTCAAAATGATATTAATATCACGACCGATTTGTTAAATTTTTTTAATTTTATTTGGACTTAAGTGTATTAAGTATTAACTAAAGAATGTCATGTTTTTTAAGCCATGTAGATTGAAGCGGTTCACAATCCAGAAGACATTTATTCAATCAGATTGCTCAAGAGAAATTCAAAAAGCCTAAAAACATCATTTAATCCAAGTGGTAACTTCAAGCTGCAACTATATGACCAACTCTATGTAACGCTTTATTTTTTATGTCTAATAATAATTTAAGGAGCAACAGTACAAACTTGAACAAAACAACTTAATAAGTATATATATGAATATTTCAACAAGTACATTTAACTTATTACTTTCGAGTACAGATGTTTTATTTTATTTTAGTTGCAAACAACATGAAACCAAAACTGTATGAAAATGAGGACGACATAGATACTAATGAAGACGTAAGTAGATTATCTATATTAATTATTAATCATAATATCATATTTCTAATATATCATTTCAATTTAATCAAAAAAATTCATACTAATTTTTGCTTAATTAGGCACCTCTAATTAAGCCAACATGTAGATTAAAAAAAATCAACATGTCATCACTATATATATACGATTCCTTAAACTATATAATATATAAATATTAGATGTAACGTGTATCGATTTATTACGGAAATTTTAAAATATACAAGTATATTATTAATATTAGATGATGCTAATCCCGCGCCCTAAACCCAAAAATCAAATGAAAAAGTTACGCAAAACAATTAGTTTATTCTAATTTATTATGTTATAAAGTAAATAAATAAGTATTTAATAAAATTAAGATATTATTAAATTTAGGTAGAAGATGCTTAATTTACCTCACACTCCTGCATTTAATAATAAACAATGAGCACCAACAATTATGAATATCGCATTCTTTATTCATTAGTTATTATTTTTCTCTTTAAAAAAATAAATTAAATTCAAGTTATTAAAACAAACCATTATAATAATACTAATTTTCTCGTAGTATTTAGTATTTGCTAAGATATAACTGAGAAACATAGTATTATGTTTTGCCAAAAATAAATTTAGAATTTTCAATTGACAATTTTAAGTACTTATACAATACAAATAACAAAATTGTTAGAAATAAGTTATTTCCTAAGAGATTTTATGCTCTAACCTACTAACCGAATGAGAAGAGCACTGAAGCACATTATAAGGATGTACTTTGAAGCTTAATACCCACTGCCATTTTTTCCAACATGTTGAGGAGGATAATCACTTGAATGAGCTTAGCAAGAGAAGAAACAAAATTCATACTAAAGAGTATTACAATAACTAAAGAAATATACCTTAATAAGGATTGATGGACGAAACCATTTGATTTTACGCCCAATTTGAAAAGGTGCAAGCTTAAGGAGCCTCAACTTGATGATCATGCTTATCCGTTTGCGAACGTGAAAAAGTTGAAGGAGAATGAATAGAAAAGCAGTCTTTTTTCATGCTTGTAGTGTATTTAATAGAAATCTTCAAAAGTTACATAATCAGGATAAATAATTCAGAGATATAAACAATGAAACTATTAAAACATTAGCTCATAATTATCACCATTAGAAAATATATTGATTCCTATAAAAATAGCTTTCAAATTTAAGTATATCATTCAGCCATGAATATAAGATTAATAAGATGTAAAAAGTAATGCCTCAAGGCAAGTGGCGATGTCAACAGAGTCAAGGATATATAGAACTTAGTGTTGGATCCACTTAGAGGATTGCGGACTTGATTGGACATGGCCCTTTTGTGTCTGAATCCCTTCATTAACTTCAAATAGAACACCTGCCGTCATAATAAAAAACATGGGAGAACACATCACTATATTATAGTGTACATCAATTAATATAATTCTTGTTACAGTTTTGTGATTGCTGCAATGCTTTTGATTCGTCAAACGCTAGAGATTTATATATAGGGGATCAAAAGATCTTACCGTTGTTTCTCATAAAAATCTTGTTGTTGGAGTATGTGCGAATCTTCCGCTGCGTAATAGTGATTACTAGCATGTACCGTGTTAATAGTATCTGTAGTGATTAGTCCCCGTAATCTAACAAAGGTTCTAGCACTGCCCTGTGATGGGTATACGTCTGATTCGGGTTTGTTTTATATTATTCGGACTTCACCTACACGTCAAACCCACCAACGATTTTAAAATGATCATCCGTAAATTCAAAATAGCCCGGGGTACACGCGCGTGTACCCCAAGCAAGAGACTCGTCCGGATTGTGCGACAATCCGGAGGCCCGGATTGTCTAACAATCCTGACCCTGGGATTGCGTCTATAAACGCGTGTAAACCCTTATATATGCGTACACAACACGTGCCTGACTCTCCGACGTCAACTCCAGACTCGTCCACGTCCGGTTCACATTTTCACAATTAAACCGACGTTGGACCATTCAAAACCCGGTCTGATTCCAAGGTTTCCTATAAATAGGGGCATTGACCATTCATTTCACAACTAAGTTGACGCTGAAGCTCTGACCTCTCTCTAGCTTTCTCTCTCTACAAATTCTAATTTAAGCATCGGAGAGGGTTCATCGCACTCCACCCCCCCCTCTGTGTGGCGTGCGATATTGCCCCTCGTGCAGGTGTTCGAAGACGTACGTATCCCGGCACGTGCGAAGACCCGTTACATCGGCAACCCGAAGCGCATTTACCAGGACCCGACTCTTTGTCAAGTCTAGGTCCCAACATTTTGGCACCATCTGCGAGATTCGAACGAACAAGCTCTCGCTTACCAGCAACAGCTATATGTCAAACATATATGTCATACATGGTGTTGTTATGCAGGGGAAGTATACGCGTCCTAGAAGATGCAACCTGCTGAAGAACACCAACATGATGATGAACCAATCCAAAGTGGACATTCATAAAGGCTTCTGAACAGGAGATGCATGGTCCAGAAAAGAGACACGCAAAGACCAACACTGGAGCGCTACGTCGCGCTACGCTGCGCTACTCTGACGTCGTAACCACCACTATAGCGACTATGTCTACCGCCAACCCTACAACAGTGTGCACCAAGGTAGCAACAATCGCTGCTATCACCACTAACACTGCCACAGTTGCGACATCTATTACCACCAATCATTGACGTTCGACCAACATTTTTCACGTGTCGTGATCACTCCGGCTCGGCGAAGGGGTCGCTACCGCTGGAAATCGTCGTCGATCGAAGCCATTGACAAGACGACATAGTCCAGACCTTATTATGGGGGCACCAACGCGAATACCCAAGACGCCCGCTAGCATGCCTATCGCAAGCGTATCCTTTATAGTAACTACGGGTGGGCATTGGACCGGTCCGGCCTGGACCGGTTCTGGCCCGGGCCGGAACTGTTTAAAACGGGCCGGTCCAGTAATGACTAGGGTTTAAAATTGGCTTTGGTTGGCTTAAAAAAGCTGATCTGGTTAAAACCGGTCAAGAACCGGTTATGGACCGGTTTTGGCCTATTTGGTACAAAAAGCAGGCATGGGCCGGTTAAGTAGGCAGAACCGGTTTTTCCCTAAAAAAAATTCGAACCGGTTTAAAAACCGATCCAGATCCAGTTTTTAGAAGAAAAAAAAATCAGCATTCAACACTCAACATAATGCATCAACATGCAACAGAATGCACCAGCATTCAACAGAATGCATCAACACGCAACAGAACAAACCCTAATTTAAAATTTTGAACTCTAATTCATCCCTAATAAGCTTAATTGAACAACAAAATCGCAATTTTGAGGCGGGCGAGTCCTGCCGGCGGGGAGGAGGGAGCTTGAAAGTTCAGTAAGGAGAGCGGGCTGAGATCTTGAGAAGCTGAAGAACTGAAACGCCAAATATCACGTCTCAGTTAAAACTTAAAATTGAACACGCAAACAATCTTTTCTTTTTTTTTTTTAACTTAAAAACAGTTCAAAACCGGGCCGGTCCGGACTGGTTGATTGGACCGATTTGGTATACCCCTTGGACTGGTTCCAATTTAGGGGTTACAAACAAGTCCAAATTGGACCGGTCCACTCCGGACCGGTTCCGGACTAGTTCCGAACTAGTCCGGCCGGACCGGTTTTTTTGCCCAAGCCTAATAGTAACAACTATATATATACAGTAACATAATTGCAGGTCGTACCTATGGGCGATCAACATAAAGCAAACATATATTCAACACAAGGTTGACGAGATCTCAAACCGAGGGGCTCTCACGATTGACACAGGGAGTAACCCCTTACTGTAAACTGAATGTTATAACTATTTCTATACATTACAAATTTCTATCTTATGATAAGGAAAAATAGGAATAAAAGAGAACACAAAAGGGGAAGACACGACTTTAGTCGCATTACCTCAACAAGCTGCATCCAACAACCAGCTAGCAAACGCGCGCACGTACAAAGTGCATACGTCTTTACAGTGCACCCAACGCTAGCCATAGCAACACCCCTAGGGGGACAAGGTGCGACAACCAACACGCAACATGACAGATGAAGCAAGCAATGACAACGATTCCAAACCCCACTAATGGAAGGAAACATGCAATCGGACAATTATCATCATACGATTCCAACACAACTGCTCAATACACAGCGACCACTCGAAATCCTTAATTTGCTCGCCAATCCCCAACCGAGGGCATGCGCTGATTACACCTCTATGAAGGAGTCCAAACTCTTCAAACATCGCATCGCGGTAAAAAACAAGGGGGGGGGGCATCATTCAAGGGACAACCCCATCACCAGTTCGGAACGTTATTCAATATCGACTCATGCGCTATACGCACATCTGTGGCAAACCCATCACGTGGAAAAGACGACATAGTTATCTCCGACATCCTAAAAAAACTCATTCGCCGAGCAAATAAGAAGGAGGCGACTCTAACAACGGATGAATAGTCCCCAGGCATCCCACGCACCTACATGTGCCTACACGCACCTACATGTGCCTACGCGCACCTACATGTGCTTACACACACTTACCTAGGTATGCGCAGCCTAATGTGAATGTTAAAGGTAACATAAGCACTACACCAGATAACAACAAAAGGAAAAGCGGGGGACCTTGTCATTTCGACATTCCTCAACCATGTATACATCTGTAACACAAGCACAACTTCATAAGAAGTTAAGCTACATGTCATAGCCACGACGGGGTACAACACCATGAAGAATCATAAGAACGCGCAAGTTTGACACAAAGCGTACCAATGCTTCTCACCACAACGAGACACGCGTCCAAGCTGGGAACAGTTACCCCTACTCAATCCAACCAACAAATACACTTGCATCAAAATGCAAGGAATAGGAGGGAGGGAATTTACAAATCCTCCTCAAGAATGGGCGCTGCCACACAACAGTCACCTAGGGAAATGCCCAACACTCGTCGCAAGAATGGGGGCACGTCGTGAACTACGACTATTACAAGGGTTTAGCGGTATCCTACTTTCAAGAAATACTCATTACACCCGAGCAAAGAAAGATGGTGTGACTGCCAAGTGACTTGGGGGGCACCGAACGAACAAGCGCTTGTCACCCCACCTAACTATTAGGAAGAAGTTCAGAAATGAAAGGTCACGCGAACACGCGAGCACGCGAGCACGCGAACACACAACACCGCTCTTCCTAAGGGGAAGCCACATACGAGGAAAACAACCTCAACATCCTATACGGATTCAATCCAAGATATCAACACCAAGTATCGTTGCTCCCTTCTGGCGAAGGATATAGCATGTGCTCAAAAGGCAATCCCTTCTAATCAAAAAGCTCTAGGTAATCGGAATATTGTCGAAACTCGAGTAAGAGGTAATAACTCTATGTGAAATACTAAGCTGAATAAAACAAACTACTCGGGTAAGATATCTACCCCGAATAGTCTGATTTAGTCAGAACATAATGCAAGCTGAACGGAACAGACTAGTCGCGAATAGTCTAATCCAATTATATTGACATTACAAACTGAACAGAACGAACTAGCCGAACCTGATACGAGGATCGAATAGTTCAATCTAATCTAGTCTAGTTGGACGACATGACAGGCGACATAACCTTACAAGGAGACTTATAGCTCCATATTACTTACTAACCAATATATACCTCGAATCAATGCGAAACAATTTGAGACAGGTTATGTACAGATACAAGAGATGTAACAAAGGCACACCCTACTTTGGAGACAACACCAAGTAGAGGTTGTATACAACACTCTCTGGAAATCTCTATTTACGAACACTCTACTTAGGCATCCAAGCTAAGTAGAAGTGGCGTAGATATTAGTTGCATCATCAAAGTAAGCCTCCGAGTTAGTGACAACTCACGACGCTCAGTAGAGCATTCTACTCAAACATCGGACACTATTTAGGAATCACACCAAATAGTGGTCGCATGCACATCCCGAACGATGTCGTCACAATATCTTACAGAATACTCACCACATATATTGGATCTCACCTTGGGAGCAACATTAAGTAGCGATTGCACACGTATATTCGCATCACGACATGGATGCAACTACGCGCATCGACTAAAGAACGCAAACAACGATATATTAACGAACACATACAACTAGGAACGTTTGAAAAGTTCCATGCTTAACATGCGTCGTCAACCAAAGGGATTATTCAGACAAAAGTTTAAATACATATACTAATTGAAGAAGACATTAGAACTTCATCTATTCTCTATCATATTGCAAGCATTGCAATTATCTAATGAAATCAATGTATTCTCATAGGTACATCATTCTCACATACTCCCTACTCTGTAATCATACCAAGTAGTGGATCCTATGCATACAACTTGCATCAACAATACAAGTTATTACGCTAAACACGACAAGCGACATATATCATACGCCACCAACACGTCAACACTCGACGTCAACAATGAGCACTCAATACGCTCTCTCTCGAGCAACATCTATCATGTCTAATCTACACAAGTACATCCGGAAAATTTTTCTAAGGATTACTTACAAATAACATGGCGCGACATCCCCACTCGAGGGCAACCCCATGGTTACATCAATCATGCCTTGGATTTTTCAACCAAGAGGCGACCATCCACTACGTGGGGCGACATCCTCTATACGAGGGCAACCCCACACATTTACATGGCGCGACATTCTCTTCACGAGGGAAACCCCATGACACCCAGTATAGATTACTAAACACTTGGGTGTGATTCACCCCATAAAACATGGCGCGACATCCTCTTCACGAGGGCATCCACATGAGAACCTACTACTACCCACAAGTAGCGTTCATTATTACGTACCACCTCTGTACGCTGGCACGTGGTGCGAAATCCTTTCTACAATCGCTGCCACGAACAACGCAGCGAAAAACTCACCAAATATACAAGTCGAGTCTTGTAAAACGTTATCTTGCCCGTGAAAAGATAACGGAAATAAAACACTACAACCAAGCAAGTAGTGTCTTGCCACAAACGTCGCCTTGGAGTGGTCCAAGAGACGGGAAAAACTGCAAGTCGTGCAACGCGATCTTGTACAACCCCTGGAATAACTAGGCAGAGGTGTAGTAGCATCGCAAGACAAGTAACTGGACTAGCCAGTAGAACGTCTCACAACAACGATATGGCGGGGGTACCCAAAGTACGGAAAATAAAACACTTTAAAATGGCAAGTCGTGTCTTGCTACAACGTCGCTTCGGAATGGCCCAAAAGACGGTACAAACTACAAGGCGTATTACACGACCTATGTCACGTCCCTTTGATTAACAAAGTAGAGACGTATTAGCATCACAAGGCAAGTAATTGGGTTAGCCAACAGAACGCCTTGTAACAACGTTACACGGGATGTCCCCAACTAACGGATGGAAAAACGCACCAAACAAACAAGTAGCGTCTTGTGACAACGTCGCCTTAGAGTGGACTTAGAGACGGTAAAAACTGCAAGTCGTGCAACGCGATCTTGTACAACCCCTGGAATAACTAGGCAGAGGTGTAGTAGCATCGCAAGACAAGTAACTGGACTAGCCAGTAGAACGTCTCACAACAACGATATGGCGGGGGTACCCAAAGTACGGAAAATAAAACACTTTAAAATGGCAAGTCGTGTCTTGCTACAACGTCGCTTCGGAATGGCCCAAAAGACGGTACAAACTACAAGGCGTATTACACGACCTATGTCACGTCCCTTTGATTAACAAAGTAGAGACGTATTAGCATCACAAGGCAAGTAATTGGGTTAGCCAACAGAACGCCTTGTAACAACGTTACACGGGATGTCCCCAACTAACGGATGGAAAAACGCACCAAACAAACAAGTAGCGTCTTGTGACAACGTCGCCTTAGAGTGGACTAAGAGACGGTAAAAACTAAGGTCTCGCCTCGTTGAGACTACACGTTCACGTGTGTGTGTAGGTCTTGTGCATTACTACTCATAAATGCCAAGTTCCGGGAAAAGGGCCTTACGCATTACTACCCATAAATGCTAAGCGTCCCTCTAAAGTCTTGTGCGTTACTACCCATGAAATACGGCAAGCATACAACACATGTGTTTTAACACATATCCATTTCGCCATGCCTTGGTATAACCAAGAGGGGCACGCAATGCAGGAACATGTCTCCTAACAATAACTATGGATGCTACATCCAACAAGAGGACGGGTCTCAACTCTACTCTATAGTCCACACCACATGGACAATCGTGAAAGCAAAGCATCAAAACATAAGCATAAAAGGTTCAAAGGGAAAACACCCCAAGTGCAACCTCAACCCGACACGGGGAACCAAAACTATATACATAGGTTCAATATGAAACCAACGATCAACCCGACGCCACGTCAGAAACATCGACAACATCAGCATCACCGCATGCATCGGCTACAACCTCATTCGGAGGAGCCCCCACCACTATACTCAACTCACCATCATCATCAAATACCAATTCATACTGGCGAATATCAGCCACAACACCCCAGGAGGCAGTCGCCTCAACGTCCTCGAGGGCATCCGCCTCAATAACCTCAAGGGAAAGCGCCTCAGAAATCTGGGGGGCATTCGCCACAACAGACGGGGGAACAATCCCATCTTTAAGACGCAAGGCAGCCACATGCCTAATGGCAAACGTGGCATATAAACCCAACTGATCAAAACAGAAATCGAGAGCAACAGTATATACCTGTTTAATAAAGCCCTCGATCGAGTCGTACAACAGGTCGTCAATACCTGCCCGAATCTCAGTTCTATAGGGCTCCGAGTCTTTGTACCCCACCACACCATCAACCTTGCCTGCTGCATAGGCCTTTTCCTCCACAGCTTGCAAGGCAAGGCTGTGCGCCTCGCTATCCTCAGCAACCTTCGTATGAAAGGCAACAACATCAGACTCGAGTACAACAACTCGAACCTGATGAGATGAGGTTCCTGCCTCCAAGTCAGCAACCTTCGAATCCAAGAAGCGCGCCTTCTCCTTCGCACTCGCCAGCTCGCGACATACCATGTCGCACTTCTCCTAAAGTGCTTTCTTCTCCTCCGTGAGTCAAATCACAAAGGAAGAAAGACAAGTTATAAAAGAGTAAGGATGAATACTTACAGGCGCAAGACATGTCATCGTACCCTCAGCATACGAGTGTGCATCCTCAGGTTCTCTGGGACGAACCCTTCGATCGACAAGAGGAATAATCTGTCGGAACACACATACTCCCACCTCGGGAGTATTCAAGCAGGCACCTTTGGCAAAAACGTGTCCCCCCAACAAGCAAAGGATGCCCACTCCCCACCAGTGATAGCGTCCTTTACAGGACGAACCAAGTCAGTCCAATTGAGCGCGCTAAGGTGCACAATACCTGTGAACACACACAAAGATAAGCAAGAAGGCCCAAACATCAAATTATATCAAGAAAATAAAGGCAAGTTACACAACTTAACAAGGAGACCTCTTTTCCAAGGTCCGGTCCCTCGACCGGGGGCAGAAATAGCAGGCGCGCGAGCCTTACCCTAAACGTTCGACTCCTCGCCACTGCCAGAATTCGACCGCTTGGGATCGCTCGAGAGACGCACCTCATAGTCAGCTCCTTTGGTTTTGGAACGAGGCGGATTGTCTGAAACAGCAACAACGCGATTCGTCACATTAGAGGAACGGCCTACAAACAGGAAGTCGTAAAAAGTCATAGTCGTTACTCTAAGATCGCCAGCTTGCGAGATTCGCAGGGACTACCATACCAAATGTTAACACGCGTGCATCAACGCTCTAAGAGGGAGAGCAACACCTCCATTTTGAAAGCTAAGTATAGAGATGCAAGCGCAGCACACGCGCGTCAACGCACCAAGAATGAGGAGTTACACCTCCCATTCAAAAACTAAGTACGGAGACACCCAGCG
Organism: Clarkia xantiana subsp. parviflora; assembly: GCA_036873135.1. Lineage (NCBI taxonomy): Eukaryota > Viridiplantae > Streptophyta > Magnoliopsida > Myrtales > Onagraceae > Clarkia > Clarkia xantiana. The sequence goes on from JAPTYO010000001.1 coordinate 21,417,986, forward strand.
CAACATCGCGCACACGCGTCGACATGTCAACTCAAGATCTACCACCTCACATGCAAAGCACCTAAAGGATACACCAAGTGACTATCATGTCCACACATCTCTATGCGGCTATCATGTCCGCATTTCTTGAAGCGACTATCAGGTCCGCGCACTACTAAATGGTTATCATGTCCACACACCTATAAGTGGCTATTATTTCTGCAAATCGCCAAACAACTTCCACGTTTGTGCGTCACATCAACATATCTACAACCAAGTAGCGGTCGCAGGATGCACTCTACCTTGAAAATGCCAAGTAGCGGCAACAACATGATAGGCACGTCATCTCGTCGACCTTTGACCGTCGACATGGAAGAGTACGTCGCCTCGTCAACCTCTGGCCTTCTCCCTACCTCGTAAACATCAAGTAGCAGTCGCTGAATGCACCCAACTTTGGAAAACCCAAGTAACAGTCGACGCAAGGGTCAACACCCCGCGTCCGAGATAACTACATGGCGAACACCTACACTGCGGTGGAAACTCCACACCTACGGACTTATAAGTTCACAACTACTTCATAGCGAACATCCTCTATACGAGGACAATTTTATGTCAGTAAGGGCCTCGTCCCAACGCTTATACAGCCTATACGGCACTACGTGCGTCTTCGCGACCCAACACTACACGTGTCTGCGCAACCCAACACATGTCTATCATGGGACGTTCATCGACAACACTTCGGAGGCCTAACACCTCACAACTAAGGTTCTAGTGCGCCTATGGTTCAAACTGGCACCTACATACACCTATATGATCTACGTGCCTGTACGGCACGTACGTACGCGTACCTGGCCGTGTCATTACAAACACTCCCACTCTGGGGGCAATACTATATCGACAAAGGCCTCGTCTCTCGACGTATATGTGGAGAACATACTTCTATTATGAGGCGTTCGTCAAAAATGCGGCGGATGCAAGGCGCCCCGCAATCTCAGGACCTGCGCGTCCGTAACGCACACTCCTATGTATAGTGTGAGGGTGAAGGTTTACCTCTCCTTAATTCCGCTAACTATTTTTATGAGCCTTTAGCATACACCCATGCTTACATATCCACACTTACATATGCATTTTTGCATGTACATATCACATGTCTATTACCGCAACCCTGTTGCGCATATATCTACACTCATATCATTGCATATGTATTCCCATGTTCACATTATTAATTCCATGTCATTACATATCGCGTGTCTGCTCGCATACACGCGTATACCATGTTTGCATACATGTCAACATTTACATCTATGCTACGTACATACGCTTACATGACTACATATGTATTTGATATACACGCATGCTCGGTGCACTAACCATGTCAGCGGTTACGGTCTCTTCCATCAAGTAATAGGGAGGAAACCAATTCCAATATGTGGAGACTAAGTATGGAGACACTCACATACACACTCCCTTATATAGATGTATAGGTAATATCCTATCATCTCCATATTTTTTCTAACTCTTGTGAGGGAATTCCCTAGCATTTACTCATGCTTGCATACATGCGCATACATATGCATGTCTACATATACATACACGTGTTTGCATATCCATGTCACGAGTCTATTATTATGATCCCGACATGCGTATGCTTACATCCACGTCATTATATAAATATAAATAATTATATCTACATGTTTATTGTCGTGACATTATATGTTGCGCATATATGCACGCGCACGCGTATACCATAACCGCACACATGTTAGTGTTTACGTCCCTGTTGCATACATAGTCCTACATCATTACATATATACATGTCATATACGTACACTTTGCGCTAATCATGTCAACATCTATAGTCACTCTTATTAAACGAAAGGAGGAACATGCAAGATTGAGGCCCACGCGCCAACGAACAGTACGTCCACGCCAAGGTAACACCCGAATTTAAATCGAACGTATAATCTATCAAAAATAGAGTCAAGAAAGGGTCGCGCCATTACTTGACTCGGGGGCAAATGATGGGTATACGTCCGATTCGGGTTCGTTTTATATTATTCGGACTTCACCTACACGTCAAACCCACCAACGGTTTTAAAATGATCACCCGTAAATTAAAAATAGCCCGAGGTACACGCGAGTGTACCCCGAGCGAGAGACTCGTCCGGATTGCGCGACAATCCGGACCAAGGTTCGGATTGCGCGACAATCCGGACCAAGGTTCGGATTTTCTGGACAATCCGGACCTATTGTTAAGCAATCCGGACTCCGATCCGGATTGTCTAATAATTCCGACCCCCGGATTGCGTCTATAAACGCGTGTAAACCCTTATATACGCGTACATAACACGTTCGGACTCTCCGACATCAATGCCAGGCTCGTCCACGTCTGGTTCACATTTTCACAATTAAACCGACGTTGGACCGTCCAAAACCCGGTCTGATTCCAAGGTTTCCTATAAATAGGGGCCTTGATTATTCATTTCACAACTAAGTTGACGCCGAAGCTCTGACCTCTCTCTAGCTTTCTCTCTCTACAAATTCTAATTTAAGCTTCGGAGAGGGTTCATCGCACTCTACCCCCCTCTGTGTGGCGTGCGATATTGCCCCTCGTGCACGTGTTCGAAGACGTACGTATCCCAGCACGTGCGAAAACCCGCTACATCGGCAACCCGAAGCGCATTTACCAGGACCCGACTCTTTGTCTAGTCTAGGTCTCAATGCCCTTGTTCCCAGTGGGAGTGAGGCTCCGATAGAAAGCATTATTCCGAGTGGGAGCAACGTTCAGACTCAAGATGGGATTAACAAGCCAAGACGAAGTCAAATGCATCAAACTTCTCCCAAGAAGTATCCCATCGAGAAGGGTGAGATATTCACCCTTAACTTCTGTTGACGAACTGGTAAAGGTTCAACAAGCATTGAAAGGACCTCAAGCGAAGGAATGGAGGAAAGCAATGGAGGAAGAGATCGCCTCTATGAAAGCCAATTCGGTATGGTCTTTAGTTGATTTACTTGATAACCGTAGGGCCATAGGGGCAAGTGGGTTCTGAAATTTAACTCACTGCCGATGGAAATGTCGAGCGATACAAAGCTCGACTAGTTGCGAAAGGATACACCCAGCTTCACGGAGTGGACTTTGATGAAACATACTCACTGACTGTGCGTTACACCACATTCAGGACAATCCTAGCCCTGGTCGCATGCCTCGATCTAGAGTTGCACTAAATGGATGTTAAGACCGTATACCTCCACGGAAACCTGGAGGAAGAGATCTATATGGAGCAACCAGAGGGTTTCATTACTCCTGGTAACAAACGTAAAGTTTGTAAACTCCAAATATCCATTTACGGTCTTAAACAATCGTCTCAGAAATGGTACTGCAGATTCCACGAGGAAATCGTTGGCAACAGATTCGTGAACCTCCACGAGGATCCATGCATCCATCCATGTATACAAAGACCTCTGAGTCTAAGTACGCAAATTAACCTTATACGTGGATGACATACTCATTGCTGCAAACGATGTGAGTTTTATGCATGAATCAAAGTCCTGGTTGGCGTCTGTATTTGAGATGAAAGACATGGGAGAGGCAACGTACATCTTGGGCATTAAAATTGCTAGAGATCGTGCCATCCGGAGGTTATGTCTTTCTCAGGAAGCCTTTATCAACAAACTGCTAAAAAGGTTCAGATTACAAGATGCCAAACTGTGGAGACGCCGGTAGTATTCGGGTGCGCGTTGTCAAATCATGACGGCCCGAAGAACCAGCAATAGCGTGAACAGATGAGGAGTGCAAAGTATTTAAGCATGGTCGGAAGTCTCATGTACGCTATGCTTTGCACTCGTCCGGACATCTGTTACGTTGTGCCTAGTAGCAAGATTCCAATAAGACCCTGGCTACCAACATTTAAAAGCTGTAAAGCGGATCATACGATATATGAAAGGTACTACCGACTACGTACTGTGCTATGAGGGGTAGAAATTAGAATTGATTGGATTCAGTGACGCCGACCATGGTGGCGATCCAGACGATCGTAAGTCCACCACAGGAGGAGTGTTTCTCCTTGCTAATGTCGCCATTTCATGGACGAGCAAGAAGCAATCATGTGTCGCGCTATCTACGATGAAATTAGAATTCGTTGCTCTCTCCAAAATGCACAGGAAGCGGTCTGGCTGAAAAGACTTCTTACTGCGCTGCTTGATGGCAATGTCGGGAGTAAGCATGTGAAGGTGTACTCTGACAGTCAGGCAGATATTGCGGCAGTAAGGAATCCAAAGTATCATAGTAAGACCAGACACATTGATGTGAAACATAATTATGCTAAATCTATGGTAGAAGACAGTATAATCATTTTAGAATACTCGCCCACTGATGACATGGTAGCGGACCCATTAACTAAACCATTACGCAAAGAGACATTTGAAAAGCATGTTAAACTGCTCAGAGTGCATAGAGTTTAAATATGGGCGTGTGTTTGTGATAACATTTTGATAATTGAAAGTTACATTTTTTATAAATGAGAGAATTGCAATTCGAGTTTATGATTCATCGACGTCATAATGTTTAATTACATCGGATTTTACGGTCTATAAACTAAGTCGTAGGAGGACGCAATTCTCTGTCTAAATTATGTCAAATGTGGGCCTGGCCACGTCACATGGGCACGATCATCTTGTAGGAGAGGGGGACCCCTGCCGCAACAAGACTGGCTAAGAACCAGGGAGATAAACTTGGTTACGCAAAACGATCATTTGGTTTCGGAGTAACACGACATGATCTTCGTTTTGCACATCGCCGTGATGAACTCTGTTCGCCATTAACCACATTATGGGCAAGATGAAAATCTGCGATAGCATTATTGACATATCCCACTCCTGACTACGTTCGGGTATGCTATCGACGTGTGCTTCATACTACGCGTGCCATGTTCGACCACGGGGTCAAGCTCGGTTGTGCTTGGTAGAATCCTTGAGATTCGGATGGTTGCAAACTTCTTCACCTCGAGCGTGTGATTGATCCCGGGAGCCTTATGAAGAGGCACCTGAAGTATCTTCATGGATTCAGAACTCATACCTAAGGTCAGGCTCAATGTTCGTTTCCCGGCGTACGAGCGTAGTGCTAAAGAAAAAGGCCAAGTGACCACGTCTTTAGAAACCGGTTGGGTTTGACTAAGGGTATGAGCGATGGGGATGGTCAAGTTCACCTGTATTCACCGACTCTTGTATTCACTTGGTGACCACCAACCGGATATTAGTTGAAGTTTGTGAACACTTGTACGGATGCCTTGGAGAAGTATTCCTATGTGGAAACTAGGCAATTGGAGAAGTAACAGTTGACCTAGGATACAACGCGATACAATTTGATGTTTTTAACAGGTTGATTTGAGATAGGGAATCAACGTTCCGCGGGCGCTACAACACTCCTAACAGATGAGTAGCACGATGCCCGTCGTAACCGCCGGTCGCACGGCAAACCTCGTATGAACTATTCAGAAACAGGGGCAAGATCAGAAGAATGAAATGTTGATGTGTTTTGGACAACAATACATTAACAGGCACCCTCCCACGGCGAGTGGGAGCTGTTAGCATATGGTGATAGGGCACCGTAAATGTAAGCCCGTTAATAAGTATATGTTACCTGAGACAATTGGGTAAATGTCACATTAGGGAAATTGGGCTTGACCCAAATCCCAATTGACATGAAAGGCTCAAAATTGGGCCTCCCTTATACACTAGGCCGGCCGAATTATAGGAGAGGGCAAAGTGGACTTTTGTCCACTTTGCTCCTCCTATAAATAGGGAGTGTTAGAGATTTTATTAGGGTAATTGATATTCTTCCTTTGTGTTAATTTGAGAGAAAATCCCTCCTCCCTAATAGACATACATTCGGCCGAACCTAACACTTCACCAAGGGTGTGCAAATTTTCTTTGAGCAAACACTCCGGAGATCTGTCCCTGCCAAGAATCGATCAGAGGCTTTGCTTTGAAGACTATACCGCGTAGGGATTCCTTAACAAGAACCTCTACGGGTTCCGTCTGGCGGATCGAGAACTCCCTCAGCAAGATCTTGGGACTACGGAAAGCGATTAAGGTATGTGCGCATCTTCCGCTGCGTAATTATGATTACTAGCATGTACCATGTTTATGTTTCCGTAGTATTTAGCCCCGTAATCCTACAAGTTGATCAAGCAGTGGTGTCGATCAAACATGTTTGAGCGAGACAGTTTCAGCTGCGGTGTTTTGGTCGATGACGACGTATTTGATCGTCGGTGACATATACGCTTGGCGGAGACTCTTTTGGTTGGCGTCGGTGTTTTTGCTTGATTCTCATTGTAGTCAATCCTAAATGTATATAATACGGAGTTCGAAGATCTCCGGCAGGATCATTTTTTAAAAACACAAGAATAGCAAATATCAAACATGTACTCCACTTAGGGAGTTATTACGTTATGCAATTAAATTAAACAAGAAGATACAAGAAGGATACATGTGTGGGAGTGTTAATATTCCTATCACCATTGGTAATGCAATCACCCCCCATGATTGGGATGGATGTATTCCTTCCACTTGAGTAGTATAAGGTGGCGTCCCTGTTGAGACGGGCTAGGGAGGAGGAATATCCTCCGTATGTGGTTGGAGGAGCATGCTTGGGGATGCGGACGCTGAAGATGCGCACTCTGGAGGTGTGCACGCTTGTAGGTGCGCACACTTGGCGGTATGCCCGCTGGAGGGGGGCATGCTGGCAGTATGCCTGCTCGTAGGTGCGCACATTTGGATGTATGCACACTTGTATATATGCATGTTTGTAGGTGCGCACACTGGTGCGCACACTTGTAGATGCGCGCACTTGGCGGTAATACTGCCGGAGGGGCGCATGCTGGCGGCGTTTACGCTGGAGGTACGCCCGCTGTAGGTACGTCCACTAGAGGTGCGCATGTTGTGAAGCTTTGGGCTACATCTGAGCGCTTGCCTTTGCTTCCTTCCTTGGATGCCTTCACCTCATAAGTGTCGAACCCGCTGAGGACTCGTTCTGAGGAATGTCTTGCACATCCCTTTGAGTAGCTGCTCGCGACACTTGTGTGTTATGATGCAGTGGTGATTTTGAACTCTCGGGGCGAAGTTCGTTCCCAACCGGGGGTCACCCTTGATTGTCCGCTCGCAGTCGTTGATCTAATTATAACCATTGTTTCGTTCAAAACGTCGCTTGTTGCTCGGTTGAGACAACAGATTTTTGTTCAAATCGTACAGACGGCACAATGATGGAACACGTGCGTCGATGATCGTCTAATGGCCACGAGGGGCCCACAAAGATATTGTAGGGTCCGCGGAATATTCTATATAGGATAGTGAAAATGGGGATGTCCGTATGTCGGATATACGTACGTCGGTTATGTGTACGTCGAAGGTGCGTTACCCGTACGTAGGGGGCCGACTGCCGGAGCGCGTCAACCCCGTTTGGACGGACTAGTCCGGTCAAGGGCCTTTGACCGGACTAGTCTGGTCGAAGGCACCCCCTTCGACTGGACTTAGTCCGGTCGAGGGCCTTCTAAGGTGGACTAGTGCGGTTTTGGTCCGGGTTTGTCCGTTTAGCTAAGTTTTTGTTTATAAACGTGTCTAAGGTCGACGGTGCGACTAAGGCGAGCCTATTCGAGTTCCAATTGGGTGTATATCCATCATAATCTGTGTCCTTCATTAGGATGGGTTGACCAACCACCATCTTGTTTGCGTGAGAGATGCTTGCTCTTGGTTGTAGAAATTTTCCTCCATGAATCCATATGTGTTATTGATGAAGTTCTTTTTGGAAAAAAAAATAATTATTTCCTAACTCATTATTTAGGTATTATGTGTTTTGATTTGAAAAATTTCATTTGTGAATGATCTTATTTTAATAGAATCAATATCTTGTAATAGCGAATCAATGAAATTTTCCTACAAGACTTTGTATGGACATGTATTTTCAACTGCATCTCTAATCATGATGATCCTTTTAATACATTTACAGAAGAATTAATGTGTGAAACGCACGAAATAACTAGTAATAAATATAACTATATATATACTTAAGCCAAATATATATATATATATATATATATATATATGTGTATTAACTATGTAGTACTATACTAAATAGTTTTTATATTCACCATACTACAAAATTACATCTTGGTTTTATGTCGCTATATGTAGTCAAAATTGATTTTTCATTGATTTATATCTTGGTTGTTCAGTGTAGTTTTTATGCATCGTGTTGTGTTGTGTTTTTCACGTATCATGCTCATATCGAGCTAAATTGACACACATTCATATTGAGTAGTGTTTGGATTGACCACGGAAACACCATATGTACCTACCACTGCACGAACATGATACGATACGACACTCACTAATTGAAATCCCTAGTTTAGGCTATCAATACTGATCTCATGGTGAAATTAATTTTTTTTGTCAATTAATTTTTTTTAAAGTGATAGAAAGGAGTCGAAAGGCGGTTGGAAGATAATTTGCCTCGAGTAGAAGACGTCGAGATTGTCCGGAGAATGAGTTTAGCCGTAAGAGAAAGGCAGCGAGTCGTGATTACGCACTATGACAACAAGCAAAGGTATGTAAAATAACGAAGTGCGATTTGCACTTGCCCAACACGGTACTTCTACAAAAAGAGAAGAACTCATAATATAAATCTATTAGCTCTAAATTCGATATTGGAAAACTTTATTTATTTACAAAGTTTTTAATTGATGTAGTTATGATACTTATACACAAATGAGACTTATCCTATTTATAGGGTGCCTAAGATTTTTCTAATAACATCTAATTCTAGAATGTCCTCATCATATATCTATCTAACTACCTATTAGTCCCTAAAATCTCTACACTTGTTCTATGCTCTAATTTTCTGGATTCCCCAATCCCAATCTAATTTAATACTCTCCCTTAAAGTATTTCCTACTTTAGACTGTACGAGCTCAATGATCATTCCGGAGTAACTTCGTGAAGATATTTGTAAAATATTCATTGCTCCGGACTTATGTCGCGTCGAACATCCCGTCTAGCACATTCTCTCGAATAAACGTCGGTGTAGCTCAATGTGCTTTATCCTTAGGTGAAATAACAAATTATTCGATCATTTATATCTTTCTTTCCTTGATGTCTTCATTCTTCTATTTTAACTCCTCCGTTAATTGGCCAATTTGTATCGTGTCGTACTGTCGTTTACTATTTGAATTCGATTTTTTTTTTTTTTTTTTTTTTACATTTTGGTATTTAAATTTTTTAAATCGCTATTTATTTATTTTTTCGCTATTTAGGTAACAATTTCCAATTTCATACCCAAATAGTGTTTGAATATTAAGCCCACACACGGCCCAGACCGTCAATGGCAGGGCCCGTTCTATATTTCTTCTCTGGTACGTGGCACTTATTTTATTTTTTCAACCAAGTTCCATCATCGACATCTAGACTCTCTAGCTCCGAAATTACCCGCCCCTAAATTGCCTGAATATTCAAAACCCTAACCTAGTAAAAACACCGAGAGAGAAGAGGGAAAAGCATTCAGTGGAGCAGAGCCCCTAAGTCGAGTAGGCATGGGCGGAGGAGAACAGCAAGAGGAGCAACTAGGGTACGCTGAATACGAAGCGGAAGACACGGACATGCCTGCACCACTGGATGAAGATTACCGAGAAGAAGAAGAAGAAAATCCTGAATCCGGCACAAACTCCAATGTTCACTCACCTACCCCTCCACAGATTCTGTATCTCTTCAGCTAAATTGAAACCAACTCTGTTCTTACTGATTTTTTGTTGCTCAGGACTTGGAGTACATGAAGAAAAGACTCAAGGAGATTGAGGATGAAGCCGGTGCTCTCCGCGAGTTGCAGTCTAAAGTGGAGAAGGAGATGGGAGCAACTGTCTCTGGTATCTTTCTCTCCCTCCCTCCTTATGTTACTGTTTGTAGACTTAGCTTCAATTGGCTATTTGAGGTTTTACTGATTTGCCTGATTGAGATACTTACTACTGTTATTATTATTATTTTTGTTCAGAGATATGGTTCTTTTGGCATGGGTTATTATTCCAACTCTACTTTGTTTGTATTTGTACTCGGAGCTTGCTAGTGAATTTTATGACGACCATTCTTATGTGTTATCGTGTTTCTTATTGCCACTTGATTTTGATATGAGGCAGTGTTGTCCCTGTCTGGACTTGTGATGGAATTTACACTTTTCTCTTATGTGTTCAGTCTTCACTTATGCATGTTAGATCTATTGGATTTAGGCGGTGAACTACTTAAGCTGCTACTCTAGAGTTTAAATGTGGTTTTAACTTTTAAAAGAGAGAATTATCTGCCATTTAGTTGTAGATTAGAAGAAGCAGTATTCTAGAACGATCTATTCCATGTTATTCCTTAGAAAGTCTTGAATTTATGATATGTGCTATTGTATACCCTTATATGTGGCTCATGACACCAGGTCATTACAGTTGGCTCACTGCTCATTTCATTTCTTTTACCCTTTTTCTGTGTATTTAGATTCCCCAAGCGACTCAGCAACTCTAGCTGAAAAGGAGGAGATTGACTCCAGGTCTATATATGTGGGCAATGTGAGTTCTCTACATTCCAGCATTTTTATTTTGTTAAGTACTGTACTTGCTTCTGCTTACCCTTTCATGCTTGTTCTAAATCTTTTATTCGGTAATCCTATACCGGTGCCACTTATTTGTGCGTAACTTGAATTCCTTGAGAACTCCAGCTCTTGGTTCGTTTTGGGTTTTCCTTTCTTAGGTGACCATCCTTTGCACATGATCATTACTCATTAGAACATCTACGGAAAATCTGAGTTAGACACTATTTCTTTCCTACTGACCATAACCTTGTAAGGGTCAGTTAATCAAGTATCAAGCATCTTCTTCACCTCAAGCACAGGCATACTATAAACATTGTTATACAGTATACACTGGTCACTGACTATGATAAGTATCCCGTAAAGTTTGTGATAAAGTCTTTAGTTTTCTTGGTCCAAGTAATTTGTTTTGATGATGATGATGATTGTTTGCTATTATGAGTTATATTTCTCTCCTTACCATCATCGGTGTGGCTTCTAAGCTTTTACACCCTGTGTTTAACCTCAGGTAGATTATGCTTGTACTCCTGAAGAAGTTCAGCAGCATTTCCAATCCTGTGGAACCGTCAACCGAGTAACGATTTTGACCGAAAAATTTGGGCAACCCAAGGGATTTGCTTATGTAGAGTTTGTCGAAGTAGAGGCTATTCATAACGCTCTAATATTAAACGAATCTGAATTGCATGGGCGCCAACTCAAGGTACTTGAGCTGAACTCTAGGTTTATCAAGTTCCCCCCCCCCCCCCCCCCCCCCACCTTTCTTCAGAATGCAAAGTTTATTGGTGATCAAGTGTAGATTGTGGTTCATGTGTAGGTCTCTGTTAAGAGAACTAATGTTCCCGGAATGAAACAATTCTGAGGCAGGGGAGGACCACCTAATCCGTACATAAGGTCAAGGAGACCATTCATGGCGGGCGCCCCGTATTTTCCACCTTATGGGTAAGATTATATTGCAATAGCTGTTGTGGTGCATGGTAGTTGCTACAATTAGTTAATTATGAGATCGTCCTCTTTTTTTTTTTTTGAAAAAAAGATCACGTTGAGTGATCAAGTGTGATGAAGCCCTTTATGAACCATATCTGTAGAAAATATTTAGTAGGGCTTAAGAAAAAATAGTAAGCTGTGCAGTGCAGTTATCATGGACGCACTCCAAAATAGGCTATGAAATGAAAATTTTGTATGGCTGGATAGAAAGAATTGAGGTGATAAATGTATTAATTAATTTTGAAATATATACACTATTGAATATGCAGTCAATATATCTTCGCTGGATGCATTTATTAAAACTATTGAAAGTAGCTAACCATGGACTGATGGCAATTTGCAGAAGGATGCCTAGGTTCAGGAGACCGACACGGTACAGGCCCTATTGATGATGAATAAGGAAGGCTACAATTGTCTGGCATGTTTTTTCTCCACCTGAAAATATATGATGCGATTGATGCTGGCTGGCTGGCAGATGAAGAAGCCAATGACAAGAATTCTGGGCTTGTTTTAATGGGGGGATTCAGGATTTTATTTTATGGCGATGATGGAAATCTTGTTATGATTTTCGCGATGGAGAGATTACTTGATACTTCTTCTATTTTGACAAGAGAAGAAAGTGAAGTTGATTCAGATTTCCATAAATTATTATATTTTAAAAGTTGCTTCTTGAAACTTGATTGTTGGTTTGGTTCTATCTCCACATTCCTGGAAATGTTTTCCAGTTTTTAACGTGTCTAAGAAAACACAGTAGAGATTCTAATATGCCCTGCAGCTGTTTGTAGATGGCAATTTTTCTGGACGGGAGTAACAAAAGATCAGATAGGTCGGTGGTACATTCATTAATGAGATTTCTGTCTCAACTGAATCCTCCCTCAATTGGATGAATACTCTTAAGTTTCTTCAAAATCATTGGAGATAATTTAAACAAATTACTCGTCCTGATACGTAATCAAATTGTTAATTAACTGATCCGATCTGCAGCAATCGAGATGAACTCTGTTTCTCAGTAAATAACAACTTTTGTCAGTGTTAGAATTAATACTAGGATGGATAAATTTGAAAACAATACATTAAAAAATATATTGCAATTTCTTTAAAGGGAAAAATGCAAGTGTCGGATTATTTCTTTTACAATCAAGAAAAAGTTCATAAAATATATATGCATTACGATGTATATATAATAATAATAACCTGGTTTTTTTTGGCTAAATAATAATAACCTGATTTGTATTACTACTTACAAAACAAACGTAGCCTTAATTATATATACTTGGACTGAAAATTTTCATTGACTTTGGGCCTTTATGTAATAATGTTGGCCCATGTAAAAAGTTAACTATTAAACCCTAACTATTAGCCATTAGGGAGCAATCAAAGTGCATACTCACTCATATGTGCGCAACCAAATACACTTGCAGAGAGCTAGAGATAGATGGAGTCTGTAAATCTGCATGTCGGTTCTCCGCCCCGCTGATCCTTCTCCTCCGTTCAGCCTCTGCACCTCCGTAATTCGAAAGCTATATGACCAGTGAGTCCTCGTTTTTCCCTCCTAAATTTAAATCCAACCCCTACCAATTAGTGATCAACCGCATTCGCTACTCTTGGGCTTATTATTTCTTCATGCATGCACTTGATGTCTGAAAAGATGGAGGTGTCGATCTCAAGGTCAGATTTTACACCATGAACTTTAACTCATATATATATATATATATTTCAATCTGCGCATGTATCCTTTGAATAGATTGCCTTTAACTCCAAGTTTGCCAAAAGCATCTATAACTTTTCTTTTCTATACACATAAATAAAACAAATTTTGAAGCACGAATTGAAAAGCATAGATGGGCATCTTTATACATACAAATGTTATGGTGGCCTATATAAAGTTCCTCTTCAATGCAGCATAAATTATTAGAGCCTTCCTGCCGTTTCGTCTGTATAGCTGCTAAATTTATTTGTGAAACCGTTGTTGTAATTAATTATGGAGAATTAATTTTTTTAGACTGAACTAATTATAGAAATGAAAAGACATTGTTTGTTGTAGATCAGTTGGAGATCACCATAGTAGAAATCACCAGAAAAAGAGCGACGTCGTTTGTTATATGATGATGTGTCAAGCTCACATTAATCCTAGACAATCACGATTAGATGTGATGATATGTAAAGCGGCGTCGTATAGAAAGAGAGGTCTTCGAGGGTCCATAGTGCGGCTTGTACGGTGCCGTTTTGTACACATATTGAAGAAGCTGAAGAGTACTATGTACGGTGTCAAGCACAGATTACGTTGTCATTTTGCCCACCCATTTAAGACCAATACCAATTATATATACGATGTCGTTTTGCTTACATACTTAAGGTGTGTGGAAGTGACGTGTCAAGCTCATAGCAAACGTGAACGGGATTAGTATAATATTTAGATAGATTAGATTTAGATTTAGATTTAGATTAGGGTCAAATGGTCTTTTGGTGTCTGTTAAGTCTGCTTCCACTTGGGTAGCTTCGGGCTTCTTTTCCACGAACGGGCTCCGGATGAGTGTACAGGGACGGGTACGCCGCAATCCCTGAAACACGATCCTCGAACTTAATCTTCAACTTCCTCGAACTTAGTCTCGAAATCCGGATCATGCCTCAAGGGGCAGTAACCAGCGTGGGAGAGGGGGGATGCTGGTTGAGCCCTCTTCGACGCTCAAGTCAAAATCTTCTAGAGAGAGAAAGCTTTTTAGAGAGAAGTCAGAGCATCCAATGTCCAAAATGAGGGAGTTGAATAAAATGGGAGACCTAAGCCCCTATTTATAGGGAACCTAAGGATCATGCCCAGTTTTGAATGTCTTGATGTCGGTATGAAGGAAAACGTATACCGTCATCAAGGTGGACTATGCGTACACTGACTTCTCGCACTTGGCAAAATAATCGGGATAAGCGTGCGGAGAACGTCGGTAATCCGGACCTACCCGGATTGTTTAGCAATCCGGGCCCGGTCTGGATTGCCTTGTGGCAATCCGGAAGTCCCCGGTCCGGGTACTGCGCGTATTCCGGACCGTTTTTGGACTTGGGTGTCCGCGGAAGAGTTCTTTTACGAGTTTTGGAGTATTTTGCGAGGCCCGAAATGTAAATACGAACCCGAATTGGACAGATATCTAACACTTGCCCCCGAGTCAAGTAGCGGTTCAAAACCCATACTTGACTCTTTTTAAGATAAGATATTCATCCAATTTAGGTTTGGTACTGACCTCAAGGGTGGCCTGTTTGTCAATTCGAGTGTTGGGATCATAAATTTGACCAACTTCAATTTTCCGTCGTACGTACGTAATCTGTTTATAGGGTTAGCGTAGTTGACAATATACGTATAACAACATGCAAATATTCGCAATATCATGTAATGAGTGAATTAAAGATTTACACAACGTGATAATATCATGGTACATGATGTAAGCATATAACATGTTGCCAACGTTTAGATGACAACATAGTAAACGGATGGCGTAATCATGCAATAAGCAAAACACTTAGAATAATATGAAATTGGAGAGCATGTACGTAATCATGAAGCATGATGTAAACATAGAAAATGATGCAAGCATGTAGTATGTATGCAAGCATGGAAAATGATGCAAGCATTCAATTCATACTTAGATTACAAAAATAATCATGTAATGATCATAAATAAGAATCATGCATAATAAATTCTATGTACGTAATATGTAATAATAATTACGTGTAGTGTGTCATGAAGCAATACGCATTGTGTAGTATGTATGCAATATGAACATAGGAGAGATGCAAAGATGCTTGTAAAGGTTTCTAATGACTTATATGAAAATACATGAAAGTTTAGTCCTTAGCACATGATGTAGGCACTATTAATGAAAATTAGGAGAGAGAATACTCATTATCTTACATCCTTCATAGATAAATCTCCAAGAAGCTCTCCATTCTTGATGAAGATGGAGCTTTTGAGATCATAGATTTGGAGAAGACACACCATAGTTGATATCAATTGGATTCCGGTGTGGCACGTGTCAATTCGGACTCGCTTCGTGTTGGTGAGTTCAATTACGTATATGGCTGGACATTTCGTGACTTCATTTGGCCTTAATTTGATCTTGAAATCATCATGTGTGTAATCACCTTAACATGCACATAAGGTGTTTGATAAAATGCATTAGAGTAATTAGCTTTCCAAATTGGACAAAATTTTTCTAAGTGCTGGAAATTTTAGAAAAGTGTAAATGAATCGTTATACTTCCCTTATGCATAGTGTTCATTGCCGACATGTTGTTCCATGCCTTAGCTGTTGTTTTAGTATGCCCGATATTGATGATCGGTAATTGTACGTACATGGTCGTCAATGGTTGTATGTTGGTAATGATAGCTTAGGCAATGTATGTTGAATATCATGTATAGACTACCGATCATTGTCTGCAAACATGCTAGAACACTTAGAAAATATTTTAACAATATTTAATGCTTGTTACCATAGATGTCGTCGTATGAGCTTTGTCGATAAGCGTCGTAGGAATGCTTAGGAGGCATTGTGGAGAAGTTGATAATAGCTACTTGATGCATGCAATCCATCCTTGTCGACATGTACGTACGTACATGGAAACACTTAGAAAATATTCTCCCCTTGTTGACATCCATCCTTGTTGACATGTATGTACGTACATGGAAACACTTAGAAAATATTCTCCCCTTGCTGACATCCATCCTTGTTGACATGTATGTACGTACATGGAAACACTTAGAAAATATTATCCCCTTGTTGACATCCATCCTTATTGACATGTATGTACGTACATGGAAACACTTAGAAAATAATTTTCACTCGTCGACATGCATCATTGTTGACATGTATGTACGTACATGGAAATACTTAGAAAATAAGGTCAATAACCTGGGAGAGGTCTGAAGTTTGGCCCTTGTTAATTTGAGAGGTCTGAAGATTGAAATGGTGATAACTGAGGTCTGAAGTTTGGACTTGTAGATAATAGAGGTCTCCGTTAGTTTTTTCCGTTAAATCTGACGGATGTTGGTCATGTGCATTGCATGTGACCATAAATAAAATAAAATTCCAAAAATACCCTTCTTGCATCTCACATGATTGAATGAAAAGATGAAAATGCCCTTAAGGCCACCACCCAACTCCAGCCATCGCCACGGCTCCGGCCGGCCACCACCCAACTCCGGCGACCACCACTCACAATTCCGACAACCGCCACCCAACACCGACGACCGCCACCACGGCTCAATTCGGAGCCACCGGCCCCGATTGGGCCCAAATCGGAGCCACAAAGCTCCGATCGGAGCTCGGTGGCTCCGATCGGAGCTCTGTGGCTCCGATTTGGGCCCAATCGGGGCCGGTGGCTCCGATTTGGGCCCAATTGGGTCCGTGGTGGCGGTCGTCGGAGTTGTGTGGCGGTCGTCGGAGTTGTGAGTGGTGGTCCCCGGAGTGGGTGGTGGCCGGCCGGAGCCGTGGTGGTGGCCGGAGTTGAATTAGGTTTAAATTATGGACAGGGGTATTTTTGTCATTTCATCTTTATATTAATTAAACTTTTTATTAATTCAAATATTACAAAAGGGTATTTTTGACATTTCACACGGTTCTGTTAAATTTGACAGAAAATTTGGACGGAAAACCTAAAAATCACAAAGTCCAAACTTCAGACCTCAGTTATCACCATTTCAATCTTCAGACCTCTCAAATTAACAAGGGCCAAACTTCAGACCTCTCCCAGGTTATTGACCCTAGAAAATATTCTTCATTTGTCGACATGCATCATTGTCGACATGTATGTACGTACAAGGAAATACTTAGAAAATATTCTTCACTTGTCGACATGCATCCTTGTCGACATGTATGTACGTTCATGGAAATACTTAGAAAATATTCCTCACTTGTCGACATGCATCCTTGTCGACATGTATGTACGTATATGGAAATACTTAGAAAATAAATATTCTTCACTTGTCGACATGCATCCTTGTCGACATGTATGTACGTACATGGAAACACTTAGAAAATATTCCTCACTTGTCGACATGCATCCTTGTCGACATGTATGTACGTACATGGAAACACTTAGAAAATATTCCTCACTTGTCGACATGTATGTACGTACATGGAAACACTTAGAAAATATTACACGCTTGTCGACATGCATCCTTGTCGACATGTATGTACGTACATGGAAATACTTAGAAAATATTCTTCACTTGTCGGCATGCATCCTTGTCGACATGTAGATACGTACATGGAAACACTTAGAAAATATTCCTTGCTTGTCGACATCCATCATTGTCGACATGTATATACGTGCTTGTATGTGCGCTCTTGCCCCCACACTTAGAATATTTTCTCTATCCCTGACTATATACGCTGTATCCATATGCTTGATGTAAACACAGGTTGTATGCCAACGCCTTGTTGTATGCTAACACTTGGTAATATGCTGACACATAATAGCATGCTGACAGCTTGCAATATGCTGACTGTCATCCTGAGCAAAACACTTAGAAAATATTTCGCCCTTGTAATCATGTATGCTGCGAGTATGAGCTCGATGTCGACAAGTAAGGTTGATGTGTTGAAGAAGTTACCCCCTTGCATGATGCTTGTTACTTGTTGCGCGAAGATTAACGAGTCTTGTACGTACATAGTTATCTCACATGGAGCGTCCATTGTATAAATGTTTGCATAAGTGTTGATGCGTGTTTGCGCACTGATTGGATTGTTGGTTGCATTTTTCAGGATATCAGATCTTACTTTCTTATCGTCGGAATTAATCTTCCCACGGCTGTTATCATGAGTAAGTCTACTATTTCCATTCTGTGAGTAACTCTGTGTTCAGATGTCGACATGGTTGAGCAGCTAAATAATACGCCAAGTGTAGATGTTGATGTCCTTACTTGATTAATTGATGTCATTACACATATACGTCATTCTGAAGATTTGGTGATCTTTATGACTTGTATCATGTTGTTATGTAGGTCGGATTGATGGAAAAAGCTCGTCTTTGCAGATAGCCGATGTATACAGTAATCCGCATGTTGGAAGGAATGTCCGTACAATTGCCCCCGCTACTCTGGAATCTCCGAACATGGTCGCGGTAAAGGACTTGTGAGTAAGGCACCTCCTTGTATCTTCTTTGAACTTGTTAATTTTCCAAGTTGTTTTCATGTTGCTGAACGCGTGGTTGCAGTTCCTGGCTTTAGCACAATTCTCAAAAAGATCCAACGCAGGGGCGCGTTCCTCGAGCGATTCTAAGTTCTTTATGTCGAGTACGACCGTGCTAACTCCTTCTTGCGATAAAGGGAATAGAGTTGAGGGTCGTGCGGTGGTGCCTTCTGCCCCCCGGTCGAGGGACCGGCCCAAGGAGGAGCGTTCCTCCCATTGAGGTAAGCGTTGTTTACTTCTTCACACTTGAAACTTGATCTTGAAGACGGCTGATTTTGATGCACGCATTGCTGATTGTCGCGCTTATGTTGAAGAGCTATGTCGTATTGAAGTTGAAGCGACCATCCTTGCCGTGTCTTTAGTGCGGATGACGACATTGCCTTTGATGTTGACATTATGAACTTTTTGCCATAGATCCTTGGAGATGATGCTATCTCTTGGTTGGTGTCAGGTTGTCTGTTTCCAGCATGTTGAACGCTTTGTGAATGTGTTGATGTTGTTTTGAGGTTTTCGATAAATCTTTGTTTATGCCTTTGCTTGCAGGGTATTTCATCACTTGGACCTGTTTTCAATAATAATAAACATGTGATAACTTGTTAGTAATATTTCATACCTTGCGTTATCTTCATTGTCTGTATGTATTGGACTTGCATGATAGGATTGAACTCCTTGTTGTGATGGATAGAACATACGATGTAGCGACTTGCGCATTGCAGGGTGTTATGTACACTTGGTACTTGTAGCATTGCAGGTAGTAATGTACTTGACACTTGGCCTTTGACATGTAGCAGTGTCGTCTTGACGTAGCAAGACTTAAGTTTATACCGTCTCTTAGTTCCACTCTAAGGCGACGTTGTTGCAAGATATTTCTTGCTTATTTTGCTGTTTTTGCGTTAAATGCTAAAGAGCAAGATAACGTTATACAAGACTCAACTTGTAAGTTTGATGAGTTTTGTACAAGGTTTGCTTTAAAAAGCGTATAACATGAAGCTATCCTTTCTCAGGCCTAAGTCTTCATTGTGTATGAACCCTTAAGAGAGTATGCATACTTTTAGTGTGTGGGGTTGTCGTCTAACAAGAGGACTTCTGCCACGATGGGGTGATCAGTCCCACCTAAGTGCCGCATCCTGGTTTGTATGCAGGGAATAGCTATGAACATGAGGATTTGCTTCTAAGAGCATTTCACAGCATGCCATTTTTTAGAAGTAAACATGGGGTTTGCCCGTACAAAGAGGATACCACAACATGCTACTTTTGATAGTAAATCTTGGTGTTTATCCAAGATATTGCTTGCTGTTGACGCCTTTGGAATAGTCGTCACTTTGAGTAGAGAATTTTATAAGTCCCTTTTTGTAGATAACCCGCAAGTTGTCATTGCCACATATAAGTTGACTGTGCACATAGCGCGATGGCTTTGTGTTGCCGACATCTTCTTGATATAGCCGCTGTTATGGATGGAGAAATAAACTCCCTGTTGGTGTAGATAATGGATATGTTGGCATTGTATGCCATAAATCTCTCCTTGAACATAATGCTTAGCTTGTATTGATGAAGTAGATATTATGTGCATAGGTTACTACTTGGCATAATTCCAATGTAGTAATCATAGTGTAGCATGTACCTACGAACAGAGTTGCTCTTTGTCAGATAATTGCAATGTTTATAAGTTTGCAAAAATATGGAGTTATGAAATTTTCTTTTTAGTAATGCATATAATAGATAAAGTAAATGAGTCTGATATTATGTGCATAGGTTACTACTTGGCATATTTCCAATGTAGTAATCATAGTGTAGCATGTACCTACGAACAGAGTTGCTCTTTGTCAGATAATTTCAATGTTTATAAGTTTGCAAAAATATGGAGTTATGAAATTTTCTTTTTAGTAATGCATATAATAGATAAAGTAAATGAGTATGATACGAGGACTCCTTGTTCGTGTAGGAAACTTCCCTAAGTGCGGACACGATAGGTACGGATCGTGACATGTGCGCATATGTTGGGAGCGGAGCTTTTCCAAGTATCACCCGCTATATGTGATTGTGAATATGTATGTATGAACAGTGACTATGCATTATTGTATGCGTCCTCTAGTTGATTCGCGTTGATGCATCCTTAGCATGATGTACATGCCTATATATGATCATTGCTTGGTGTTTCCTTCTTAGAAGAATTGTACCGCGTGTTCTTGCAATTATTCGTTTCTTCACTTCGGTGGAATGCCGAGCACTTGTCAGCTTGGTGCCCCCCAAGTCGCTTGGCAGTCGTACCGCTGTTTCCTGATGGTTTCTATTACTTCATATTCTGACCGTGATGCGCCTACTCGGACCATCCTTTCTGGCTCATCTATCTTGATTTCTTGTAATGCTTCAACGAAAGCAGGACGTGCATGATCTACCCTTGGGTTTTCATCAATGATGGGAATTCCGCCATTGTTTGTCTTGTCACCATGTTGGAGTGCAACCTTGTAGCAGTCTTTTGACAACTGCTGATCTCCATTTACTTCACCAACTCCTGCCTTTATTAGAAACATGATCTTTTGGTGTGATGTTGACGCTATCATACCCCACTTGTTCATGGTTGAATACCCTAGGATTCCTTTATATGCGTCAGGCTTTTCTACGATCACGAACGGAACGCCGATTTGGAGTTGTTTCTCTCCTTCTCCTATTGCGCATTGCGCGGTGTTGAATTTAATGTGCTGGTTTTGCGATGTATGCTTCATGTGTTCACTTTCAAGGGGCCTGGGTTTATTTGATGTGTTTCTTCATACATTTGTGACTCTTCCCAAGGTTGTGCCTGTATGACGATTGTGCACATGGTTGGGAGATGTTATACTGGTGGGATCCTCATCTTCTCCTTTGTTTTGGCCGAAGATTAGGTTTCGCTGTCGGCGTACGTTTTGAGTGGTACGTTCCTTCTTGTGTTCTTGACAAGGGTAAACTTGCTAGATGTTAGAAATAATTCTCTAACTCTTTTCTTGTGATGGATTTGGCACAGGCATGCGTATAACATAGGAGCGTATCCTGAATTCCTATCTTCCACAATGTCGATGACGTTGTCACTTGGGTGATGCCCCCGTCTTGTTTATTATTGCAGCGCGATTTTTAGTCTTGTGTGTATAGAATGCTTTGAGGCTCCGTTGCATGGGGGATGTTGTATGGCCTAAGCCGTTTGTTGTTCCTAGTGTGATAGCTTGTGTTGTTGACGCAATTAATATGTGCGTAGTTGTTACTTGGCGTTATTCCAAGGTAGTATGCATGATATAGTAATGTACCTACGAAAGTAGATTTAACCTTCATTAGATATTTGGGGTTCGTACAACGGATTACAGGAAGGCGTCTACTGATCGCTCCTTTTGAAAAGTACTAAGGCTAATAAACATAAGTTATACTTAATCTAAAAAGACTTAAAGTAGATATGTAAAAATGGAGATAAAGAGATTGATGATGTGTTTGACGTCTTCATAGGTGATTTGTCGGCAAGTTGATTCTGCCCCGTGCCACATAGTTCCTCAGTGCATCCAGCGTGTTGAGCTCTTCAATCTCCACCTTTGTGGATGAACAAATGTTGGTGTTATGCCCCCCAATTTTATGGTGCTTGCATCGTTCTTCAACGTTCTTGCCAAGGAAGGCAGTCATTGGCTCAAGTGGACGGTGAAGTTTGTTTTCCGAGAGTTTGAAATTTGTTTCCTCAACCTTCGTGCTCCAAAGACTGTATAAGTTGTCATAATTGGTTCCATGAATGACGTTGTTTTTTCGGCGCTTGGCGATAGGTGGATTATCATTCGCCTTTTCTTTTCCTTTGCCTTTTCCTGAAGACTCCACATGAGATTTCTTTTGATGCTTATTGCCTTGGTCGACATACTTCTTCATTTCTCCTTTTAAGATTAAGCTGTTTACATGAAACCTTAATCCAACACAGCTTTCCGTCTCGTGGCCATACACTTCGTGATTTTCACACCATTTGCTTTTATCTTTTCCCAATTGGCCATTGCGGTAATTAGAGGGATTTTTCCACAACTTGGTTTTCTTTATCTCTTTTAAGATGACGGACAACAGTCTGTTCAATGGAACACATTTGGCGAGATTTGTGTTTTTGAGCCTTTGGACGTCTGACTGGAATGGCCTCTTTTGTTGCGGTTGTCTCTTTTCCCAGGAAGCGTCTATCTTTTCCTCAATTATTGCCTTCAAGGTTCTTGTTGTAAGTCCCGTGATTGGGACATCATCGTCATTAACAGGTTTTTTCCATCCCTCCTTGTGAATGGATGTTAGCATCGTCTTGGTTTGTCCTCGTGGAAAAACCTTCCTTGTGTATTTTTGAGCGGGAGGTTGGAGGTTGTTTCCATGCCTCTTCTTGGTGTTGTGCTATCACATACGGGTTGTATGAGCGTGCAACTCCTTGCCTTGGTTGTTGGTACTGGAAGGTACCTTCCGTGTATTGCCCCCCTATTCTTTGGTGCGGTGTGTCTTGATGACTTGTGACTTGGGACTTTGTTCTTGTCTCCTCTACTTGTCCGTTAACTGGAGGCAGAGGTGGTTGTGGCGGGGCATATCCTTGGTTCCTTAACATCTTTCGGAATGCAAGCAGCTCTTCGAGCGCGGTCATTATGGTAGGAGTGACAGGTGGTGGCGGGTTGACACCTTTGTATTGGAGGACTCCTTGGTCGTATTGTGCGAAGGATGCACTTCTTGTTGGCATGAAGAAGGAATTGGTTGTGGCAACAGGCATGTGGGAGGATCCAAGTCGACTTCTTGTCGGCTTCTGCGTGGTTATGACCAAGGCGTCGTGGTGCGCAATGTGCTCTTTGTTCTTTGATGAAAAATCAATGACATCTTAAAAGGCGGCATCCTTCGTTTATTTATTAAGTCAGCAATATATGTTATATTTGTTGTCCAATTTTGATATTTAATAATTGGATTTGGTTTGGATATGCACGACCTTAGAATTTATAGGTGGATATATATAGGTATATGTGAAATTTTCAACACCAAATGGAAGTTCATATAAATTTCTTGTGTGCTACAAGTTGGTGTCATCGAAGAGTTTTCTTGTCATTCAGTAAGCACTTCACATGTAATGTTAATCAGCAAAATAATATTCTATTACTCTTTTCTACGATTGATGATGTGTGAAATTTGAAGAACATAATCATCTATTTTATAGATATTCTCTGTAATTTAGGGTACCCAGAAATGATAAAACCTCCGAAAGTGGTGTCAGGAAGGAATTCGACTGTGTCTTAGTACAAATATGTCAAAAAGTTTATAATAATTACCTTGCCTGCCATTGTGTCTTATTCAGAGGTTTTCCTTACCACTTTCAGAGGTTGTATCAATGCCCTTAGGGTACCTTAGTGTTTTGTGAATGATAATTTACTAACATCAACTATGTGGCCTTGTTTTGCAGGATACTCATTATAGCGGCTAATGCCAAGATTTAGGCTTTTTTTTTTTTGCATCGCTTAGTCTGCTATGTAAAATGATAATGGCTAAGTATTTGAATAATTTTTTTTTAGGGTTAAATGTACTTTTGATACCACGTGTTTGACCGAATGTGGCTTTTAGTACTGGATGTTTAGTTTTGTATACTTTTGGTACCAAACGTTTGAAAAAATGTGGCTTTTGGTACATCCGTTAGTTGGCCGTTAGTTTTGACCGTTAAATGACATGTGCAAGTCACGTGGTCGACTCTAAACTTTTAATTTTGTTCAATTTAGTCCCTCAAATATATTCCTAACTTTTATTTTGTTTAACTTAGTCATAACACTTCAAAATCAAACCAAATTAAACCAATCGAATTCAGTTGACATAGCTCCATTTGGGTCAAATTTACCCAATTGGAGATAGGTCACAATTGGGTTCGATTTTGAAACTTTAGGACTAAATTAAACAAAATAAAATTTATGAATATATTTGAGGGACTAAATTGAACAAAATTAAAAGTTTAGAGTCGATCACGTGACTTGCACATGTCATTTAACGGCCAAAACTAACTGCCAACCAACGGATGTACCAAAAGCCACATTTTTTCAAACGTTTGGTACCAAAAGTATACAAAACTAAACATCCAGTACTAAAAGCCACATTCAGTCAAACATGTAGTATCAAAAGTACCTTTAACCCTTTTTTTTATCTTTCTCATGAGCTGGTCTTGGTGGCAAGAAAGATTCAGGCCAGCTCCACTTATGTGTTATATTTGGCAAGTGTATGGATTGTTTATACATTATCAACTTGTGTGTATTTCAGTATTTTGTTTGTTTGTTTTTTTTAAAGGTTCAAAACCGGTTCGAACCACAAATTCCGTTCCGGTTCGGTTCTGAACCGGTTCAGCTCAGAACCGAACCATACCCATTCTACGTTACAAAAACATATGTAAGGAGTCTTCGGTCCAATCTAAATTGATTTTTTTTTTTTTCACTTTATCCTCAAAATAAAAACCAATTGGAAAATGCCCTACCCCCACCATATATTTTTTAAATGAAAATGCCCTACTCAGGAAACTATTGGAATTGTAGAGTTTTTGGTTGAAGTTTTATTTAGATGGTTTAGTTATATATATATATATATATATATATATATATATAAAAATTATATGGTGTTGAATGAACGAGTTACACGAATTAACCCTAGATGATAAAACTGTTAAATCCAATACACATATGATTTTAGAATTTATGGTTGATATAGTTTATGCTTCTTTTTTGTTCCTTTTAAAACCCTAATTTATTGGGTGAATGATTAGATCGAGTGCACACCCGATGATAAAACTATTTAACAATTTTAGGGTTTAGGGTTAACCCGACTAAACCCTAAATTTTAAAATTCTATTAGAAATAGTTGTCATCTAAAGTTGAACATTTATGGCATGCTCCAGAATCAGCATGTTTGCATGTTTTTGGTGTCTTTTAGGATGCAATAGCAGTCATTAAAAAATGGAAGGATGAGTTTGCAATATATCCGGCTGGTTCTCTAAAATTTACATCGGTTCGGGTTAGCCAATTAAAATACTTTTGATTGAACTATAAGTCAAATATATAGCCATATATCAAACAACATCGAGATCCGTGCCAACCCATCTCTTTCTTTTACAGGCTTCTTCTTCTACATAGCTTAGAAACGACATCCATGTTTCTTCAACAACTAAAACTATGATTAATGATTTCTTCATCTTCTTAGCAAATCTCATAATTATGTTGATTAATTAATGTCGTGATTCTAGAAATGAAGTTTCAGCTTAACTCACCAATGTATGAAAATATCTGAAAAACGTATAGAATGTACGGATAAAACTGAATAGACAATTTGATTTTTTTTTGGCCGAATAGAAGATTTGATTTCAAAACAACATAAATGTAGGTATTGATTAAGAGTAAGAACCAAAATATGAGAACTGAACACTGTAGACTCATATAAACCTCAATCGAGTAACTTGCACTGTACACGAAAATAGAGGAACTAATAGCTAAAAAAAAATTGTAGGCACTAAAGGTGATCAGTAAATCCGAGTTTTCTCTGTTTAACAAAAAAAATGATCGGTGGGCTTCTAGATGATCAACATAAATAATATTTTAAAAAAAGAATTTACAGTTAAGTTGGAATGTAATCGAAGATATCGAAGTGGCTCACCAAGACACCTATTCGTCTTTCCAGAGAATGAACAAAATATGTTTCAACGCAGGTGGTTAATGAGAAATGGGTAAAACCGTGTAAGAAGAGATCCAACAGTTCACTAACTTGATGAGGTAGAAGAAGTTAAGTCGGAAAAATAAGGAGAGATAGATTGACACAGATCTCATTGATAGATCAACGACTATTAATTTAACGGATAGTTCATTCGATAGTATTTTAACTACCTGACCCGAATTGATATATTTTCTACAGAACCGACCGAATATATAGCAAACCGATACTTTAATTTTTAATTGACTACAATTGCATCCTAAAATGCACCAGAAGCTGCTTCTGGAGCATGCTAGAAAATTCCTCTAAAGTTAACCCGGTCAAACCGTTCACCAAACACAGTATGATTTTAGAAAGAAAAAAAATCATAAACTATTTAAATAAAACTTAAAATTTTAAAGAAAAAACCCCAAATTTGAAAAAAAAAAAAAAAAGACAATTTGCCATCACTTCAATTCCAGCGCAGTATTTGTGCTGGAAAAATTCGGGTCTTTCTACCATGCTTGTGGAGCACAATGCTTACGTTTTTTTTATATTAGGTGGACTTAATTGTAACATATGTAAAACTTTAAAAGTATAAAAGTAAAATTTTTTTTAACTATACCTAATATTTGTATCATACTATTAACAATTCCAATTTTTCGATAGTGTTCACATTCGTGACAACAAAAAAAATGTAAAAAAAACGAATTTTTCTACCATGCTCCAAGAGCACCATGCTTTTGGTTTTTTTATTACTATGGTGGATTTAATTGTAACATATGTAAAAATTTAAAAGTATGAAAAAATATGAAATTTTTTAACCACACCTAATATTTGCATCATACTATTAATAATGTCAATTTCCCTCTAGGGTTCACCTTTAGGGCAATATAAAATACAAAAAAAAAAAAAAAAAAAAAAACCAAACATGGTGCTCTTGGAGCATGATAGAAATATCCAAAAAAAGCTACCACATGCATGGTGCTTGTGGAGCATAGTATAAATACCCTGGAAATGCATGCATATTCCGGGAGTGAATTCCCAAAATAGGTTTCTTTGTGAAACTTATTCTCAAACTAGGCTTCTTCATAAACTAATACCCAAAATAGGTTTTTATTTTTATTTTTTTTAATCATTTTTATTTTTTTACTTTACGTCCTAAAGTTTATATTTTGTTACATTTGATCCTAAACTGAAATATAATACAAGAAATATATGAAATAATTTGAAAAATCAAGGTAATAATATATAAAAGTTATAAACTAAAAATAAAATAAAATAGTAATTGTGAAAAAAATTCTAAAAAATAATTATGCTAAAGATATAAATTATAAAAAGATAGTGATATAAAATGTAAAGAAACTAAATACCTGTGATTTTTTTAAGTATGGAAAAATAAAAATGAAAATATACATAAACCCTAAATAAAATATGTTGAATTTATAAAATTAGTGACAAAAAAGTTAACAGATAAACTAATTTAAATTTGAAAAATAATAAATTTAAGAATGAATTTTAGTTAGTATTTTTTTTATTATCATACTCTTAATGATATATATCATTATATATTTCAAATTTTATTTATTTTTAAATTTTATCTTTTAATTTCACATATTTTTTAAGAATTAAAATCTACAAAAATTGATTGTTTGATTATTTTTTAATGTGCATTTTTATCATTTAATTGATTATTTTTTATTTTTATTTTTATTATTTTCATACTTTTAATTTTCTTAATTCTATGTATTATATTCGTTTTAGGGTATATTTGTAATATAATGTAAACTTTAGGATGTATTTTATAAAAAAAATTACGAGGACAATTATTTTCCATTTGGTTTTTGTTTCGGGGGAAGTGACGAAATTTTCATAATAATTAATTAAACTTTAATTATTTAGGGAAACCCAACCAGAATGACTCCGGCTTGCCCAAGAAGACAAGTGACGAAAATGGGCTTCTTCAATGGGTGGGTGGGTGGGTCCTTCGCTTCGCTTTGTTTGTCATTTCAAATTCCCGTCGAACTCCCGCCGCGGGCGCGAAGCAGAAGAACTCCCTAGCTTAGCTCCACCAGTCAGTCGCTCTCACCGCAGCACAGCATCTACTGTTGTCTTCTTTCTTCTAAGCAGTAGCAACACTCTTTCCTTCTTGCTTTCTTTCATTTACATCTAATTGGTTCAGCTATGTTGACCGAGAATGTCGTCGATTCATCACCTCTGGAAGGAGAGCCGCAGCAGCAGCAATTCTCTGAGGAGCAGAAGGCTCGAGCCTCTTTGAAATTCAGAGCAGCCAAGGCACTTCTTGCTCGCAAACGTCCTCACAACGTCTCCAATTTCTTTCCTTCACCATCCAACAACAAGTACCTTTACTACTCCCATACATCTCTAATTTTTTTCTTATCATTTTCGCTGTGCTTATTCAATTTGGAAATTCAGGACCCATGCCAATCAGCAGGAGGAGGAGGAGCAGGACTCAATCATCAAAAGGGCCCCTCTCTCTGAACTATCCCCAAACCTTCCAATTAGGGCATTTCACGAGAAGAGGCCTAGAAATGGATACTCTCAGGGCACTCTCTTAACTCCATGTTCTGTTCAGCGTCTCACAGTCGATCCCAATGTTTTGGTTGCAAGCACAGACACAAATGTGGACGAGATAGATTCTTTCAAGACTCCGGTTGCTAAACAATCACTATTCAAGTCAGGTTATAATATGCTCCCTGATATTTTGGATGATGATGACTTTGACG
This sequence comes from Clarkia xantiana subsp. parviflora, assembly GCA_036873135.1. Taxonomy (NCBI): domain Eukaryota; kingdom Viridiplantae; phylum Streptophyta; class Magnoliopsida; order Myrtales; family Onagraceae; genus Clarkia; species Clarkia xantiana. Next base: position 21,447,141 of record JAPTYO010000001.1, read on the forward strand.
ATTCCATCTTGGGAGAAATTGATGTCCTCTGCCAGCAGCAGAAACAACAATTCTCTGCACAACCCTCACATGTTTGTAATGTGGAGGAGTCTGCTCATCATAGCTCTGGAAGTTCTCCTCAGAGCACTGCAAATCAAAATAACAGCGAGGAGGGTGCTTCGCTGGAAGCTTCTTCTAAACTCATGTTAAACATCAGCAGGAACATGCCAGCATACGCGCACTACTTAGAGAACCTGAGTGAAAGGCAACGAGAAGCTGCCTGTAGTGATATCTCAATCCCGTTGATGATTGTAGCCGGGCCTGGAAGTGGGAAGGTGCTTTCTCGTTTTATATGATTTATTTCTTCTTGAAATTACTTTTTCCTTAATTAATCTCATTCATTCGTTAGCCATTTGTTTGTTTTGTTGGCCCCAAAGACTAAAATCATATTTTCTTTCCTTTCCGTTCCGTTCCTTTCCTTTTATGATGGATGCTAGACTTCTACTATGGTTGGGCGTATTCTGGTGATGCTTAGTGAGGTAATCTTTTCTATGTAATGAATTATTAATGTTCAGCTCGTTGATTTTCACGTTCCTCACGACTTCAGTGATCAGCAAATGCATGCACCAGCTTCATCCTTATTCGTTTTCATGATAAAATACATGTCAGGGACTCCATCCATCAAATATTCTGGCAATGACATTCACCACTGCAGCTGCTTCTGAAATGAGAGACCGCATAGGTGCCATTGCTGGGAAGGAAGCTGCAAAAGAACTGACAATTAGCACATTTCATTCATTCTCTTTGCAGATTTGTCGCTCACATGCTGATAAGTGAGCCTATGCTTTGCTGCCTCTTATTCTTCAGAAATGCAATTTGGAATCTCATGGATGATTATTCTGCATACATACTTGACTCCATTTCATGTGAAACTTGGTTCTGTCTTTTTCATCACCATATAACTGGATTGATGATCTAGAAGTGTTGCTTCGTCCATGTTACAGATTAGGGCGCACACCAGAGTTCTCAGTATTTGTGCAAGGGCAGCAGAGAAGAGTAGTTATTGAGGCAATGAGATTGTTAGAAAAAGAAAACAGTAACTACGACGCTGCTAATAAAAGCCCAGCCAGTGTAACTTCTGCAAATCATCTTAAAGATAAGTCAAAGAAATGGCAGAAGTTCATCACACAGGTTAGAAACCAATCGATTGTGAGCTGTTTCCTCTAATACTGATCTCTTTTAGAACCATCTCTAGTAACAGCTAAGTTGTTTCATTCAACTCCTTATTCCCCTCACTCGGTTCCTACGGCATTGATAGTTTTGCTCCTCTTAAAGGTGAAATAACTTTCTGACGTAGCGCGTATCATATAGATGCTTAAATCTCTTATATTTCTCTATTCAGAGAGATGTTCAGTATGGAAGGGTATCAAAAGAAGAAGCATAAATGCATCAGTTACTCACTTATGCTCCCCTGAAAATTGATACAATCTTATAGTTATCTCAATGACCATCTTGATACTCTCATAGATGAATTGCTAAGCAGTTCTCAAGTGCTTGGAGAAAGATCTCTAGCATTTCGTTTTAACAGCCATAAAAACCTAATACTTTACCAGTTCATTCTTCCCGGGTCCACTCTACATATGTGTATTGCAATCGTAATATTTGCATCTACTTGATGTTGTATTAAAGTCATACATCTAATCTGTAGTTATCATGTATTCTCTTTCAGGCTAAAGCTTCTGGAAAGAACCCCGAATGTTATATTCAACTTGGAAATGAAACTGGAGTAAGTTGTTCATTCATCACATCATTGGAACTTTGACCACACTGTCATCATTTCTTTTATCGGTTCCATGCTTATACCGGTTGTTGCATTTTGTAAGGATCTCAAAATTTGTTTAACAGGCTGCCATTCTTGAGCATTACAATTATGTAATGAAAACATGCAATGCATTGGACTATCACGATCTGATTAACTGCTCTGTAAAGCTGCTGAAGGACTACCAAGAAGGTTGCCATTTTGATATATTAGTACATATGTATATATATATGTTATTCAATGCTATTATAGGGATTTCATGCTGACCTGACAATGACTTCATCTTCAAATTAAGTGCTCAAGGAATGCCAGGATACATGGAAAGCCCTTATAATAGACGAGTTTCAGGATACAAGTGCTATGCAATACAGTCTCCTTAAAATTCTTGCCTCTCACGGCCATATTACTATTGTTGGGGACGACGATCAAGTATGCTTTACATTTTTAAACATTTACCTTACTTTTCAAACTTCTAATTTCTTCTTGCTGGTGATCCCTTGTAAGCACCCAATCTCCTTGTCTGATGCAGTCAATCTTCAGTTTCAATGGAGCCGATATATCTGGATTTGATTCATTTCGAAAAGATTTTCCAAATCATAAAGAGGTCAGCTTGGATCTAGTCTGTTCCCTTTTCTGTATGTTTGCTCAATCTTGTCCAGATACTTAATTGTTTCAAGTACGCCATTCTTTTTATGAATCTGAAATCACTTGTTTATCCAGATTAGGTTAAACAAAAATTACCGGTCAACTCGCTGTATTGTTGAAGCTGCATCATCTCTTATAAGGAACAATGTTAACCGATGCCAATTCAAGAATGCTCTTACTGATAACTCTTCAGGATCTAAGGTACTCCATTGGCATTTTTAAAAAGAAATATGATGTGTGTCTTCTTGCATTTTAAAAAGAAGCGCTGAAGTTGTTAATTGATATATTTCTTTTTGGTTTGGATTATTATACACAGGTTACTATCAAAGAATGCCATAATGAGGAGGCACAGTGCTCTTTTGTGATTGATAAGATCTTAGAAACCATATCTAATGGTTCTGCTATTAATTGCACTTATGGGGATGTTGCTATTCTGTACCGTAGGCAGGTTGAAGCAAAACTCCTTTTATGTTCCACCCCCCCCCCCTTTTTTTTTTTTCTATTTGAATAGTATAATCCTTATGAAATTCATGGCATGATTAGTACAGAAATTTAACTGACTGTTCCATTTTGCCATATTAAAGGTATCTGGGAAAATTTTCCAAGCCGCCTTTCGTGCTAGAAGAATACCTTTTAACATTCATGGTGTGGCTTTCTACAGGAAAAAGGTTGGTTTTTCTGAAGTTGAGAAAAAAAAAAAACAAGAACTATGTTTTCCATATGAGTGTTATTTTCTCTTCTGAAGGCGGAAAGATCTCTTAGCCCTGTAATTTATGGCATTTGGTACTCATGAAAATTACTTTCACATAACTGCTGACGAGTTTGTTTGTGCAATACGGTGTTAGCTATATACATGTGGGAATCAAAAGCCTCTACTGATTTGTCCATGCAAATGATTTATTTCCTTGTTATTGCACAAATGCTAGGTGTCTTGTGGAAGCATGAGCATATTGATGTTCATGATCAAAATAATTATTTTAGTTGATCCTCTATGTTTTACTAGTTTACTTCAAATTTATTTGGGTCTGAATAGTCAATAATCATTATTCATACAGTATGCCACACATCTGTACCTTTCAATGAGATTCAGAAGTGGTAACACCTTCTGACTAAAAAGAGATGGTCAACATACATTTAACATTGATGTTAGAGACTAGAGTAATAGCTAAACACATATTGTTTGTCCCATGATGACTAGAAACTATGAGTTGGTGCAATAACTAATTAGGAAAGACTCAATGTATTTTCTTAGGTCTTTGGCCTCTCTCACATATATACTCACTAGAGTTTAACTTTCTTGAAGAGTTGTTCTTTTCATCCAATTTTGGGTTATATTCTACTAGATCTTATGTTTATTATTTATTAAGGGTTTATCAAGAATAATATTAATTTATTAACCCTAAATGTTCTTCTATTATAGGTAGTCAGGGCTATATTTGCTATGCTCAAAACCACATTGCCAGATTGTGATGATGGTTCATATCGTCAAGTTTTCAAGGCTTTACTTCCTTTTGAAAAAGAGGAAAAGAAAAAGGTATTCATTTGGAAATACATATTTTATTTCCGAAGTCTTTGCATGGTGTTATTTTCTCTCATAGAATTCGTTGTACTGTCTTCACATCTCTCCTGACAGGTGATCGACCATATAGAAAAAGTTTCAGCAGTTAGAAAATGCAGTTTCATCTCTGCTGCCTCTGATATATTCAGTGCGAAGATTTCTGGTACTTTCAAGAGGTTTACACTCTTAACTCTTAGTAATTCCCATATCTTTTATGTCATGAGAAATTCATCTCCTGACCATGTACTGACAAAATCTTAAATGTATTCCCTTCTAGTCTGTAGTATTTTCATGCTCCGCTGGGTTGGTCCCATCCAACCCATGTCTAAGGCTACAAAGCCAGAATGGAAGTATGGGGGATCTAAATGAAATCATTTGTTTGATATTTGTTTGAAATCCCATTCAGAAATGAACCTTCACAAGTTGATCTTATTGCTTCCACTTTGTGCTACTATGTGGATATGGTATCAAATATTGTCCATGCTCTATTATTCATACCATCATAAACATCACAGGGTAATGAATATACACATATCAATATTTGAAACATTACAAGCAATTGAAGCATGACGCAAAACAATTTTGCAACAACTTTTAACAGGTCATCTTCATGAAACTGGAAATATTTTAAATTTGTCAATCTTCATGGCATATTTGCATACTTTCCTGCTCAAGTAATAGCACTGGTCTTCTGGCCAAAAAAAAAAAGAAAAGAGAAGGAAGTAATAGCACCGACCATTTATTGTTTAAGTTGGCATGAGAGACCATCATGCACTATAGTCTATAGTAATGATATGAAGGAATAGCCGTGTAAAGTGGATTCTTTAATACTATAATGTTATTTTTACTTAACATGTTTACAACTAACTGAAAAAAATATTTCTATTCCTGGAATCAGGAGTCAACTTACACAAGGTCGGAAAGTTTTATCAACAATAGAGATGATAAGCAAACTGGTCCACAGGGTAAGTGTGACTCTTGTTCCTACCGTAAATCCGTGTGCTCTTGTTTGTGCATTTCATTGGTTGGTGACTTATCAGAGATATTGTGTTTTAGTAAGACCAGAATCAACAGAAATATTAACTCCAATCTGGTGTTTATGCGTATCAAATTGGAACATAATTTTTGGAATCTGCTAAATTTGACTCGCTAGAATTAGTGAGCAAATGAACACATGGTGATCATGCATTTAATTGGAAGCAGAGGTTATGGAATCTGCTCTCTTTGTCCCATGAATGAGTACATATCTTGTTACACTAATGAACAGAACATACTATTGTCTGTGATAGGAGCAATCAATCTCCACTGTGATAACTTCGGTGGCAAACATGATACCACAGGTCTGTTGATTGCCTTATTACAATGTGCAATGTGCTTATTACACTACACTTGATTTTCATATGTTTTCCTGTATTTTTCCTATTCTTAGAAATATCTCCTCGAGCAACGAGCAGCTATCAGTAATGATGGAGGGAAATTGCTGAATGAAGATGATGACCTTCGATCTGTAAGATTCTTGACCAAGCAAGAAAATTTCTAAGTGGCTTAACTCGTATATTAATAATGAAATTACTAAAAGAGTCTGATATTTATTGTTACTGGTATCTAGTATCTACTTATTAAAGAGCTATTTAGTCTGTTAGGTGATCTGGTAGAATGTGGTTGGCAATGGCAACTGTCTCGTCTTGGTGGAACAAGATGATAAAATATCAAGCTAGTATCAGTTATGAAGGTTAACTATTTTGCATATAACTCAGCGAAATTTGTCAAGGACAAGAGCTAGAACTAGAACTATGCTAAGAAGAATATTGGCAAGTGATTTTATCAAGATATACAAACTATGCAGCAACTACATTTTTATGCAGTCACTTCTCGAATTTATTTTCTTGAAGGGGGTTATTGTCTTGCCTATACTAGCTTAGTAGTTTCAATTGTTTGTTGTTAACACTTAAGTGCACTTAGCTGAATGTTGAATGACATACCTGAATTGACTCAACTATGCAGGTTCTCCAGTACCTACTTGATGATGTATCCAAATTTTTAATGTCACCACCCAATGCGGAAGGAGATAAACATAATGAAGCAGAAGGAAAAGGCTGTCTTCATATACTTAAAACATTCGTAGATTTTATATCTGACAGAGAACGGGAAAATTTTCGTTCTCGGAGGCAGGATAATGGGAATTCTGTCACCTTAACTACCATGCATCAGGTTTTCTCGTACACTGGTGTTATCCTTCTTATTCTTTTTGCAGATTTTACTTCCTCTTTTTTGGCACATTTTCCATGATGCAGAATATTCACTCCTTAAAGGTGCAAGCTTCACTGATAATGCTTGCCTATTCATGTGCAGTCTAAAGGTTTGGAATGGGATATAGTTTTCATAGTGAAGGTGGTTATCACTCTAATGTTATATGATAAAGATCAAGTTCTTATTGACATCTTACTAAAACTGTGAACATTTAGTCTGTATTTTTCTTTTTTTCTTCCAACCCAAAACAGCTTCTGATGTTTAGATTTATCTGACAGACAAATGACTCGGAGATTCCACTCTTGCATGAATTTAATGGTGCCACGAAGGAGAACGGTGCCTCTCTGGAGGTAAGTTTGTTAGCATGTATGACTGGATAGCCAAATGAGATAGCTAATTCCTGAGGCTACCTTACTGGCGATTATAGGAGGAAAGGCGCCTTATGTACGTAGCAATGACACGTGCCCGGAAGCAGCTCTTCATATTGTATGTTCTAATGGATTCTTCCTGGCAGGTTAGATGACCACCTATACTGATGTACATTTTTGTTCATCTTAGTTAGCGCTGTATCATTCATTTTGATCAAATGGTCTCTTTATATAAGGACATTAATTACCATTCATTATGGGGGTACTGAGCTGACTGATAATCTTATACTATGATTATTGGCATGTGCTTGTTCAGATGCTTCAACCATCGCGGTTTCTGAAAGAAATTCCTAGTCATCTTCTTGACATCCAGGTGAGTTAGGAAATGTTGTGAGCTTGCACAAAACGTGAGGTCAAATTCCCTTCTTTGATTAGGACATTGACTTCAGATTGGTTACGTCGATTTGTTAGGGAGAATCAAGCAGAAGGGTTATGCAACCACAAAAAAATTCAACAGAAACGACCGACTTTATGCAGAGTGAAAAGCAATTTCTCCATCAAGAAGATATTATGCTGCCTGAAGAGTTACAAGGAGTCCCAAATGACATAAGTACTACGGAGGATTCAGCTGCTGCAATGATGGAATCATGTGGTGGAACTAGTTTCCTGAAAAGGTCTGCTCTTCTGCTAGAGTAGAAAAGTGTTTTGTGTTTGATTTTCGTATTGTATGATTTATATTTGAATTTTTTAACTCTTAGATAAATAAATGATATCGCTATTGATTTGCAGATTTAGTGTTGATGAGAGATCAGTTGTTTCTCACTTGTTTCGTCAATGGGCAAAAAGACCAGCATTTAAAGACCCTAAAAGGTTGATTGACAAGGTGAATGCCCTCCCCGGTGCCCTGAAAAATCAAGTTTGTGTGTGAGTAGGAATATCAATCTTGCTGCTTTCTGGTGTTACTATTTTTCCCAATTGCAGGTTGGGTTTGTGATTGATGAAAGGCTGACAATGAAGAAGAACAAACACAAGGTAAGCTCCTTTCTAATAGTCAAGTTATATTATTATTATTATTATTATTATTATTATTATTATTATTATTATTATTATTATCTGTATGTATATATACATATTGGAATGTGTTCCAATAGTTGTTGAAAATAAAGAGGGCTTATTTGCCTGAAGAAACGGGTAAGAAGTTTATGCAGTAAAAATAGGCAGCTCAGCCATATATAAGATATTAAATAACTAAAAATCTGTCCAAAGTTTACCCTATGTTAAAATTAGGTGTCTGAAGTTTGAAATGTTAAAATGGACTGTCCCAAGTTTCATTTTTGTTGAAATTTGGTGTCTGTGCGCATCTTTTCATCTTCATTCAATCATTTTCATCAACCCACCCACCCACTCATAATCCCTCACTCTTTACTTTTCACAAAATCGTCAAATTTCACCCAAAAATCAAACATTAAAAAAATGTTTCTAGAAGAGTGGTTTGGAGCCATTTTTCAGGGACAACAGAGCGATATTTACTTGCGCGGATGTGGCCAACTTCTTAGGTGACGGTCCCGGCAAGATGACGAGAATGGAGTATGTATGGGATGTCAAATTTGACAACCGGTTTCGTCGGAATTGACTTCTCTAAAGTAATCACACCGAGACACCACATTTTAACAAAATTGAAACCTTGGACACTACAGTTTAACATTTGAAACTTCAGACACCTAATTTTAACATAGGGTAAACCTTAGACAGTTTTTTAGTTATTAACCCTAAGATATTTGTTTTTTGCAGGATGTTCTTGGGGCTCTCAAGTCAAGCTTGAAGTCTGACGAGGCATTTCAGTACGCAGAATATGTAAGTAATGAAATTTGTTGATGTTGATAAATTTGATGATATCTGATTTCTGCAACACTCCCTAGGTGTTAAGATGGGAGCAACTACCAGCTGATCAACGTGCTCATGTGATGCGAGAAAAGCAGGTTGGTAAAAAGAACATTCACTTGTGATTGATGATTGATCCCAAACCAACTGAATATATTTTACTTGGTTATATGTGTATTAGTTCTTTTGAGTTATGCCCACACCACAATTATTTCAGGAGCACTTCCAAAGACTAAAGATTGAGAAGTCAATGAGTTCATCAGCACCAACACCTAAACAGGTATCATCAGCTGCAGCATAATTTCATTTCACTTTAATGATACATATACATGATATATATAAATCTTACAGCATTAGAAAATAGCAGCCAACCGATCAAATAGAGTTGACCAGATTATGTGATTTCAACGACTTGAGTTTGTTCATGTTATAGATATCGTACCTACAGAGTTTGGGATGTACAGTTACGCCAACATCACGACTCCATGCTTCCCAACTGATCGAGCAATACAAATCATTGTGAAGTTTCTCTCCATAGTAAGATATATACGCATGCAAATTGAGTCTCTTGCGGTGTATGCTAATCTATATACTATGCTAACATCAATATATGCGCAGAGATTGTGTGGCATATAGCAGCAGCCATGATTATGCCTATCAGTGTAAAACCATTTTTGTATGTCAAAGATGATTATTTCTTTCTAAAATAATTGTGGCATTTTATTTACTCTCTTGTCATTCTTTATTTATTTTAGTTTTAGCCTTGTTTGGATGAAGTGTCCATCAGACAAGTGGGTTGCTAAAGCAATAACCAGTATGAATGAATGATGCCACAGTCCATGAGTTTTGCCCAATCAGATAAAGTTATTATCTTGACGTCTTCTTACGTTTATAACATAAGTAAAGAAGGGATATATTATGGTGGTATGAATCATATATCATGTAGTAATACAAAGCTGGTATAGATGAGTGAGGCAAGTACTGAAAATAAGTAGTGTATGTGTAGGGGATTATTATGAATAGATGGTGATGATGAAGTGGGAGTGATATTATTAGGGTTGTCAGTCTTAGAAGAAGGCTGGGGCGGTAGAGAAGGTGATTGTGCAATACTAGTGGTATTGGTGATGGCATCGAGTTGAAGTTTCATCCCTCCAAGACAGTACAATCTGTTCCCGGAAGTGAAGTACCATCCACCTGGTCTTGTTAAAGGTATCGACGTGTTTCCGTTATCGTTTGTGAATGTTTGGAGCGTATCTGTGGTATTGCAGTTATCAAAGCTGTCCTTGTCCACTTCCTCTACGCTGTTTGAGGATGAGTACTGGAAGGCTAGTTCCATTCCCAACATATACAGTTAAATTAGTAGTAGTATTCAAATTGCATAAATGAATGCTATTTTGAATTTTGTATTGGTAGCATGCTTACAGAGAACATCTCCCACATAGAAAGTCTTGTTGCTCGCCCAAGAGTCGAGATCAGTGCTGATGTCCCAACCTGAAGAATCTCCGACCGTATATGTTGTGGCTCGGCAAATCACAAATAAGAAGCCCATGCTCACCAGGAAGGTAGAAGCTAAATACTTTGTCATCATATCTCCTAGCTACCACACAATATATGAGATTAGTTATACAAAGCAAAGCAATAATGAAGATGGTTAGCTCTAGGAAGTGATATATATATATACATGTTTCTTTCTTTGGTTAGCAGCTATACAGTCTATTAGAAATGATTAGATCACCTAACTTTATATATTTACATAGATTTGTTTTAGGGTTTATTAAATCATGAAATTTATTTAGTAATAAATCATCATCAATCTAAGCGAGGCTAATTAATTAGAAGATGTGGTCAAGAGAAAGAACCTTCTTGCAGGGCAGTGCATAATCATGTTTGTTAAAAGTTGGTGAAGGTAGGTAAGGTGTTGGGATGTTGTGTGGGCAGTTAAGCGTCTCTCAACTCCCCTCTTTTCTTTAACACTCTATCTATATATTGAGGAGAAAATGATCCAAACTGTGAGAATCTAACTGTGAAAAAAAGCTCCGATTATTTTCTTGTATATTAATTGAGTAGTAATTGTTATTCTCTGCTCAAACCAAAACTAACATTATTTATTATTGACTAGGTGGATGACTGAATTGTTTGAATATTACGAAAATTCAAATTTAAATTTGATATTGATATATTTTTACTTTGTTATCTATATTATTATTATTATATAATATAATATAATCTTGATATGATGCATACTATTTTGGTAAGTAAGCAAATTTAATTGTTTTACTCAATCTTAGTGGTCTATTTAAATTTTAGATTATATGTTACAAATTATAGTGTGACATCATCTTTTTTAATATGTGGCCACCTTAAAATTGTATTAATGCTCTACATTCAATATTAAAAGTGATTACAATTCTTTAGAAATTTACATAAAAATATTAATTAATAATCTACTAACAAAGTAAATAAAACAAAATTTGCTTATGCTTTATTTTTGTTTAATTATATTTATAATAACATTGATTTGAATTTGGATAAATACTAATAATATATATATTAATAGTAAAATAAAAGTATACATATCATTATGTACCATAATATTTTTTTGATATGTACACCGTAAAATTGTTCCAAAACTATACATTTAATCTTGAAAGTGGTTGAAATTCTATAGTAAATAAATTAATTAATAATTCAAGCAATGGTTTCACACGAACGATATATTCGGCCCAAGTCAATAATTTAAGTGTTATGAATGTGAATTCCAATATATTTAGTTAGGTTATGAGACTGCATAATATTTAGTTGTAGGATTACAATTCTAGAGTTTGGAGGCTGGTCGATATACGTCCAAATTATTATTAATTGGACCCGATAAATGGGCCATAACCGAATATAATTCGAAACTTGGAACACGGAGACCCGGGACCCATCACATATGCCCAAAAAACACCCCAAGTGGCGAAATACACTCGGGAAGACCGCGGGTGGAAAGACCACCCGGGGGCAACCCTAGCATGAGGGATCTTGCTCGGGTAACCCGAGCAAGGGACTCCATGCTCGGGTGCCCGAGCAGGGTCCCCCCCTGCTCGGGTGCCCGAGAAGGGTCCCTCCCCTGCCCGGGTGCCCGAGAAGAGTCCCCCTTGCTCGGGTGCGCGAGCATGGTCCCCCTTGCTCGGGTGCCCGAGCAAGGTTCCCCCTTGCTCGGGTGCCCGAGCAAGATTCCCCCTTGCTCGGGTTACCCAAGCAAGACCTTGGGGTACCCCTCCGGGTACCCCCATCCGTCCGGACCCCCACCCCTGGACGATATTTCGCCCGGGGCTTACCCTTAGAGGTCACACACTTACACTTGATCATGATAAACTATAAACTTTAGTAGGTTGAATCATTTGTTGATTGATGATTAGGGATTACAATGCAATAGGTAAACTATATATACTAGGTGATAGGGATCACCAACTAGGACTAACTATCCTATGTGCCTAACTTGGTGCACCAAGGTGCATACACCATGTAACATGTACTACATGATATATGCACCATATAATAGCCTTATACAATCATCTAATGACATGATGAAAGTAAATGCAAGTGTAAGTAACAAGATGCAATGTGAGCATATCAACTTATATACTCTATATTCTCCCATCCTTTTCTTCTTCTTCTTCTCTTCTTTCTTGGAAGACATCCTTGATTCCATATAGCTTTAGCAAAGCTAAGTGTTGATTCTTTACCAATGCCTTGGTAAGCAAGTCAGCAAGTTGTTCCTTTGAAGGAATGTAATGGACACCAATGATCCCTTGTTGAATATGATGTCTTGTGAAGTGGCAGTCTAGCTCAATGTGCTTGGTGCGCTCATGAAACATGGGATTCTTTGCAATCTTCACAGCTGCCTGGCTATCTGTGTGTATTGGGATAGGAAGATTTACTTGTATGCCAAGTTCCTTGAGGATTCTCCCCACCCAAAGTGCCTCTTGAATTGCAACTCTTAGACATCTATACTCTGCTTCAGCACTTGATAAGGAAATTGTGTCTTGCTTCTTTACCTTCCAGGCTATCATGGCTTCACCTAGCTTGACACAATAAGCACTCACTGATTTCCTACTAAAAGGGCAAGCAGCCCAATCAGAATCACAAAACAAACTCAAATTGAGTTTGTTGTTTGAAGGATAGATCAATCCTTGTCCTGGAGTGCCTTTAATGTATCTAATGACTCTTATGACTGCATCATGATGTGACTTCTTTGGCTTGTCAACAAATTGACTAAGTCTTTGTACTGAAAAGCTAATGTCTGGCCTTGTCATGGTAAGGTAAAGCAACTTGCCAATGATCCTCCTATAAGAAGTGGCATCCTCCAAGAGTGTATCATCAATGTTTGAATTAGTTGCTTTGTCATACTCATGTGTGGTGAGTTTGACATTGAACTCCATAAGGGTTTCAGCAGGCCTTGCAGCCCCTAGGCCAGCATCTTCAATAAGCTCAATTGCATACTTCCTTTGGTTGATTACAAGACCTCTATCTGATCTTGCAACTTCTAGTCCCAAAAAGTACCTCAAGTCTCCTAAGTCCTTCAATTTGAAGTGTGTTTGGAGTGTGTTCTTCAATTGATTGATCATCTTGGTGTTGGAGCCAGTGATTAGAAGATCATCAACATAGGTGAGAAGAAAAACTTTGTCATCACCTTGTATCTTGGTGAACAAGGAATGATCTGAGGCACATTGTTTGTAACCATTCTTCAATAAGGTTTGGGTGAGCTTGATGTTCCATTGTCTTGAAGCTTGTTTGAGACCATACAAGGACTTCTTGAGCTTGCACACATGTTTGGGATATCCCTCAAGAGACTTGGAATGATTGAAACCTTGGGGAATGTCCATATACACTTCTTCATTTAGATCACCTTGAAGAAATGCATTGTTTACATCCATGTGGTACAATCCCCATGATTTGGCAGCTGCCAAAGCTAATATGATCCTCACTGTGTCCATTTTGACCACAGGGGAGAATGTCTCATTGAAATCAGTCCCTTCAATTTGAGTGAATCCCTTGGCAACCAATCTTGCTTTGTATCTTTCAATGGAACCATCAGAATTGTATTTGACCTTAAATACCCATTTGCAACCAATTGAAGATTTGCCTTGTGGGAGTTCCATTACCTCCCAAGTGTTGTTGTTCTGAAGGGCTTGCATTTCTTCCTTCATAGCTAAGATCCATTTTGGGTCTTTGATTGCTTGTTTATAGGTGGTTGGTTCTTTGATCTTGTCAAAGGCAGCCAAGAAGCATTTGTATTGTGGACCCAAGTTGTCATAGGATACATACTTCTCCATACCAAAAATGGCATTTGAACTTGATCTTTGTTTGAGTTCAGCAAGCCTTGCACTCCTCCTAGGAGGTGGTGGGTGTAGTTGTGCAATTCTAAGGCTCTTTCTTAGATTGGAAGGTTGGGGTGCTTCTTCTTCAATTGGTTGTTGAGGTGGTTGATCCTCAATCTGAGGTGCTTGATCATCCATTTGAGGTGTAGCAACCTCAATGGGAGGAGTGTTGTTTGATGCATCCATGTCAAAAAAAAATGGATCCTCAGGTGGGAAATCCTCAAATGGTTGCTTGACTTCCAAGCAAGATGGAATAAGAGCCTTTAGAGCATCCTTTAACATGCTAAAGGGAAAGATATCCTCATGGAAATGAACATCCCTTGAAACATGAAACACTGAGTTTGAAATGTTCATCACAAGGTATCCTTTTTGAGATGTTGAGTATCCCATTAGGATGCATGGTTCAGCCCTTGGACTAAACTTGTCATGGTTGTTCAATTTGGTTGAAAAACATAGACAACCTATAGTTCTCAAGTGATGAAGGGAAGGAGCTTTGCCATATAACACTTCTATAGGTGACTTGAACTTCAAGATAGAAGTGGGTAGCCTATTGAGCAAGTAACAAGCATTGAGTATGCAATACCCCCAATGCCTCAAAGGCATTGATGCAAGTAACAAGAAATTCTTGATGTGCAAGAAAGTGTCACTTTTGTGCCTCATCAAGTAAACCCAAGTTGCTCTTGAGTGGTCATCAACAATGGTCAAGAAGTATTGATTGTTCTTGAAGGTTGGCACTTTGTAAGGACCCCATAAATCCATGTGAATCAAATCAAATGGCTTTGAAGCAATAGAATCACTGGTTGGAAATGAAAATCTAGATTGTTTTGCAAGAGGACAAATAGTGCATTGTTTGATACAACCATATGTCTTATTCAAGCCTAAAACATCCAAATGATTCAAATATTGTTCTGAGACATGGCCCAAACGCCTATGCCATCTCAATACTTCATCCTTATTCTCCAAGCAAGCAGCTGCCAACTTCCTTGGGCTTGAAGGCACCACATCCTTCAAAGTGTATAGTCCTCTATTCCATTCCCCAATCACCATGGACTTGCCACTCTGGCCCTGAAGTAACACATGATCACAAGTAAAGATCACTTTGCAATTTAACTGGCTAGGTAACCTAGATACAGAGATCAGATTGAACTTGAAGTCAGGGACCAAGAGTATGTTGGTCAATGTGAATCCACTTGAGAAAGAGCAAGAACCAACATGAGTCACTTTGCATTTGTGACCATTTGGCAAGTGCACATATTGGTGATCAGAATCACTTTTCTTCAAATCATGTAGCCACTCAATTTGATGAGTGATGTGATTAGTAGCACCTGAGTCAACTATCCAAACCATAGAATCACTAGATATACCTGCCATGTTGACATGAGCTTGATCCATATCTTCAAAGCTTAGAGGTGTATGATCAAAATGATCATTATGGGCAGCAACATGTTGAATCCTTTTGTCAGTTGTGCCATGAAATATCCTTTTGTCCTTGGCTGCCACATGCTCAATTGTGCTTGAGTTGCCACCTTCTTCAACAATGTTGGCAGAGTTCCAATTCCTCTTAGGAGCATTTGGATTGGTTTGATGAATTGGGTGATCATATGGGTAGCCATGCTTGATGTAGCAATTGTCTTCAATGTGACCTCTCTTGCCACAATAGTTGCAAGTATTGAGTGGTGTCCCACTTGAAGGATTAAAGTTGCCTCTTCCAAAACCATTTCCTCTTCCAATGCCATTGCCTCTTGCAAAGCCTCTACCCCTTGCATATCCTCTTCCATTACCTCTACCACCACCATAGGATGGATGCTTTCCAGTGAACAAGGCAGTTGCCTCACCCACATCACCAATGGAACCAGAGATGGTCCTTTGGCTTTCTTCTTGTACCAATACAGAGAAGGCAATGCTAAGAGAAGGAAGTGGTTGTCTCATAAGCAAGGTGCTCCTAATGTGTCCATAGGAGTCATTCAGTCCCAAGAGAAATGCCATCAACTTCTGCTTTTCCTTGTGTTCATTAACAATGGCAATGTCCCCAGCACATTGAAGATCCAAATCATCAATAGAAGCAAGAGCATCCCAGAGTTGCTTCATTTTGGCAAAGTACTCAGTGATGGAGAGCACACCTTGAGATGTTTGGTAAATCTCCCTTGTTAATTGGAAGATTTGTGTGCCATCCACTTTATCAAACATCTCCTTCAAGTCATTCCAAATGGAAGAAGCAGTTGTGTTGTAGACCAAACCATTCACCAAATCCTTGGCCACAGTATTCCTCAACCATGCCTTGACAATTGCATTTGCTCTATCCCATTTCACTCTATCATTGACATCAACATCCAATCTTGTGAATGTGCCATCTATAAAACCAAGCTTGTTCTTCACCAACAAGCCTTCCCTGATTGATGTGCTCCAAACATGATAGTTGGAGGTTCCTTGAAGTTGGAAAGGGATGAGCATATGGCCAGTGGTGTCTGAGGGGTGTATGTAAAGGGGGTCATCAACATTGGTTTCTTGAGCCATATTGTAACCCAAGCAACACAAGTAGGTATTAAATTTGAGTCAGAGGAATCCAAATCCAAGAAATCAGCTGCCAGGAATCCAAGCAAAATCGCATACACAAGTTGCACTACAAACAAAAGTAGTACACCAAGGTTGTTGATAGTAGGACAAAATCCAGCTCACCCTATGGTATTGTTCGTACAAATCCGCAATGAGATTTGTGATTTTCAAAGCTTGAAATTCAACAGAAATTGATTAGAAGCCATTCTCCATTGATGAAAACTCAGAATTCTTGAAGATATGAACACAAAGCTCAAAGTAGTCACAAATACTCCTCAGCCGAGCAATTTGTGTGCAAGGGAATTCAAGCAATGAATATCCAGGTATCAAGTAAGGGGCGCAGCTGAAATAAGTTCAAAATCCATATCCAAATCCAGAGAAACAATACAAACTCCAGAAAATGATAGTATCAAACACGCAATCAGCTCAACAAGGCTGAATTCTTCAAGAACAAGCAAACTAGTACTAAGTCATCTTGGCTTTGCTTAGTCTAGGTGCAGATCTACCTTATGCGTGTTGAGTTCTTGGAATTCCACTTACTAGATGTCCATTCTTAAGTAAGAAATGGATTCTTGAAGTAGAAAAGATGATCCACGAAGCTGAAGTTGCAAATCCACACTTGAACAAGGTGAATGTTAAGGCAAAACTTCAAAGAAACTTGGTCTTCTTTAGCTTTGTGGTTGTGCCGCCATTTGAGGTGGCTCTGATACCATATAAACTTTAGTAGGTTGAATCATTTGTTGATTGATGATTAGGGATTACAATGCAATAGGTAAACTATATATACTAGGTGATAGGGATCACCAACTAGGACTAACTATCCTATGTGCCTAACTTGGTGCACCAAGGTGCATACACCATGTAACATGTACTACATGATATATGCACCATATAATAGCCTTATACAATCATCTAATGACATGATGGAAGTAAATGCAAGTGTAAGTAACAAGATGCAATGTGAGCATATCAACTTATATACTCTATATAAACTCATTTACGATCGAACCGAGGTCAAAGGCACCTTATTTACGGTCAAGGCCAACTCATATTACGAAACTGCAACAACCGGACCAGAGAACCACTAGAACCGATGCGGTCTGATAGAAACTCTAAAAATAGAGAGCTCATCCCCTCATTTGAAGGTAATCTCTCTCTCTCTAAGCTTACCCTCTCTCTAGAAGGTCTCACTGACTTAAGCTTCGGAGTGGGCTTACCGGGAACACCCCCCCCCCCCCCCCCCCGCGCGGAGCCCTTTTGCAGGTAAGCAAGGAAGGAAAAGAGGATTCGAGAACGAAAGAGCCAAGAAGGAGAAGATCGGGAAGAAGAAGCCCATCAAGAAGAAGATCTAGAAGAAGAAGCCCACGACTAACACTCGTGTGTAAACACTGGCGCCGTCTACTAGAGCTGGAAATTTGGGCTCGGCACGATGGGCCGACATGAACACGACACGGAAAATTACGGGTTTGGGTCAATCATTTTCGTGTCGTGTTAAAATCGGGTCGTGCCAAATCGTTTCAAAAAATCGTGTCGTGTTCGTGTTCAATATTGGTGACACGGCCCGACACGATAACACGATAGTTATATGTATATGTACAATAATTTCTACTAATATAAACCTATCTAAAGTTAGCATGACCTCTTTTTACAATGACACTTTATGAAGTTTGGATTAAACTCTCTTTATATTGAGTAATTTTAAAATTTTAGCTTAAAAATTGTTATGTGTGAATTTTTAATTTATTTTACTATAGATTTTTCGTGCCGATTTTTCGTGTCGTGCCGTGTTTTTCTCTTGTCGTGTTCGTGCTGAAAAAAATTGGCACGCCTTAGTGTTGGGCCGTGTTTGGGCTGACCCCTAAGAACACGATATGAACCTGGCACGACACGAACCCGCACGGCCCGCACGAATTGCCAGCCCTACCGTCTACTTGACTCGAACAAGAAGCACGTTGCTACTACTTGCGATCGATGGCAACAATAAGGAGGCAAGTTGGGGGACCAAGCAGACAACCACCCACGGGAGAAAACAACCAACCACCACCCGGAGGGAATAGGCAAGTTCCGGTGGTCAACCAGCAAGAAACCATAGAAAAGGAACGGGATGGAGCAAGAAACGAGGAACATCCGCCTCCTGAGGAACAACACTCCTCAACCAATGCTCGCCCGGAAGCAACAGTGAACCAACCGCAACCTCAGCCACCCCAACAAGCAAGAACATACAACATCACTCCTGAATTAATGGCAACATTAGAGGAAATGCTAGAAAGAAGGGAACGTATAAGGGCGCACATAAGGCAAGAACAACCAAGGTACCAAGCGTTACCTCCAAGGTCGATGGGAGGACATAGGCAGGCATATGCTAACTCAATGAATCAGCAACCCCAGGAAGGGGATATTACCAGCAAAGGAACCCTAATTACCATGCTGACAACGGTCAATGATATGCGGCACCCCAGAATGGCCAAGGATACGCTGGACCTCAAAACGGTCAAGGATACGCCGAGCCTCAAAACAACCAAAAAAATATGGGCCCCCAAAATGTAAGGAAACAGAACATAGCAGCAATGACATTCACTAAGGAGGAAATTGAAGAGTTGATTTCCAAGAAAATCAAAGATTCAAAAGGGAAGAGCTATTTGCACAAACTGAGGGACAGGGTCTCTCACCCTTTCACTAAAGAGTTGATCAATGTAATGGTTCCGCCGAACGTCACGGCTTATCAGATCCCGGACTAGGTTGGAAAAAGATACCTAATACAACATATCTAGAAGCACGAATCATCCCTCTTGGGAAGAACGACGATGGAAGACCATTATGCAATGCTATTCCCCTCAACTCTGGCAGGGAATGCCTCATACTGGTTCTTCAGTCTGCCTCAGGGGTCGATCACCTCATGGGAAGACTTGAAGGACAAGTTTATCCAACAATACTTAGGGGAAAGGCAGCTCCTAAAGGGAGACTCCACACTGGACGATTTAAAGCAAGGGTACGACGAAAGTTTGGCAAGCTACTACACGAGCTTCAATCAGAACATCTCCGACATAGCAACAGTGTTATCTGAAGGAGAGATGGTTCGGGCCTACGTAAGAAATCTGGGACGTCAGGGGGCACCTCTGGCGGACAACGTGGAGGTAATGCCAATCAACTCACTGGAAGAAATGGCTGAGAGAGAGTAAAAACTTATATCGATTTGGAGCGAGCCCGCTCAAATCGGAAGAAAGGCTATGAAGCGCAGGCAAATGATAATAAACCAACAAAGGGAAAACCTCAACAGCCCCAGCACCAACAGCAGGCATCGAGAAAACAAGCGTGGACTCGCCAGGGAGGAACAAGAGAAAATGAGCAGCAAAGGCCTCAAGGCATCCATAACATCGTCTTCACTCCCCTCACAAGGGAAGCCTCAGTCATCCTACAAGAGATGAAGAGGCTTAACTTGTGGACACCACCGGTGGAGAAAAGAAAAACAAGGATGGGAAACAACATCGAGCAGTGGTGTGAATACCATAATCCTGACGGAAACCACACATAAAATTGCTTCCACCTGCAACGGGACATTGAAAACCTCATCCAAGAGGGCATGCTAAAGAATTTTGTGAAAGATGAAAGAAAAAGAGACAGGAGTCCTCAACCGAGGTACACCGGAAAGGGCAAGGGAAAAGATAAAATGGAGGACTTCCCTCCCCAACAAAACAGAAAACTGACAATCAACGTCATCCACGGCGGTCTAGCAGCGGGGGGAGAAGCCTCCAACTCAAGAGAGGTATATGTGGCCCAGGTCAATGAAATGCCACCATTCGGGAAACGCCAAAGGCCGGTCGAGAACATGAAGAAAACATTCTCGGATGAAGACTTGAAGTATGTGGTCTATCCACATGACGATGCTTGGTAATCACGATGGATATCGCGGGTTGCAACGTGAGAAGAATGCTAGTGGATGGGGGCAGCTCCATCGACATCCTTCATATCGATGTGATAAGAGCAATAGGAAAAAAAGAGCGAGACCTCAGGCCTGTTAACTTCCCGTTGGTGAGTTTCGCAGGAGCAACAACATTCCCTCTCAGAATATTCACCCTCCCCGTGACCTTAGGCGAAGGATGGACACAAATCCACTTGAAAGTAACATTTGTGGTGGTCGAAGAATTGGGAGCCTATAACGGAATATTGGGTCGCACAACCATCAACCCAAACCTCATAGTCCCATCAACTGTCCATCAAAAGATGAAGTTTCCGACGCCAAATGGCATAAAAGAGGTACTGGGAGACCAAGCAGTGTCAAGGAAATGCTACCTGAACGCCATGAGAAGGAGGGCACAACAGGGACTACCCATCGCTTTCGTGGAGACACCAAGAGGAAATCCGAAAGGAAAGACAAGTCAAGGTTGGAGTACCATAGTGGGGGCGATTAGGGGAGCTATGACCCACCTTCTGAACATAACAAAACATGTTTTTATGAAAAGGAAGAGACATGAGCACCAAGAGCAGGATGTGGAAGATGTGGAAAGGAATGCAAGGGAGGAAAGAAAGAAAAAAAGAAGAGAAAAAAGGGCGAATCGAGAAAGCTTGGAGGACATCCAGCAAAAAGAAGATGAGCTGATAAAGAGTTATTTCGTAAGGCTAGTGACAGTGGCGGTAGAGCTCAAAACGACCAAGAATGAATTCGTAAGAGCCTTCTTCAGGAACCTAAGGAGGAATGTCGAGGAATACTTTGGGGGACAGGAGGGCATTGCTGCCATAGAATCAATCGAAGAGTTCAACCATAAGTTGTGGAAAGTTATACAGATAGAAGAGCAAGAAGAAAGGAGCTACTACAGGCTCAGCGATGGCAGGACAGTACATTTCACACCTTTGAGGAGTGAAATTGGAGAGCTGTACAATGCAGTCCTCTATGACCGGATTCCACCACCCCGGAGACATCAAGGGCTTTCATAGGAGCAGAGTTGGAGGGATGGTGTGATTACCATAAAGCCTGGGGACATAACACCAACAAATGCTTAGCCTTCATACTTGAGGTCGAAGAGGAAATACACGCTGGACGCTTGGAGGAAGAAGTCGGATCGGAGGAGATGGAGTTAGACCCCACTTGATAGTGGATAATATCTTTTTTTTTTTAATGTCTATATTAGAGTACTTAAAGGAGATCCACGGACTCCAGTTAGAATTTACTTTATGTATGAAGCGAAAATGGAACTAAATGAATGAGATGTTTTCCAGGACGTAATAGGAACCATAAAGGGACATAAGACCCACATGGCCACCCTTACAAACCGAAAATGGGAAGATCCAAAAAGACAACCCTAACATATGATAAAACGATCAATAACCTTTACATATGAATAGGGGTAGATCTATAAGGACTACCATTCCAACCGAAAATGGATATAAGACCCACAGGGCCATCCTTACAAACCGAAAATGGGAAGATCCAAAAATACAACCTTGACATATGATAAAGCGATAAAAAAACCTTTACATATGAACAAAGGAAGATCTATACGGACAACCATTGCAACCGAAAATGGACATAAGACCCACAGAGCCACCCTTACAAACCGAAAATGGGAAGATCCAAAAAGACAACCTTGACATATGATAAAGCGATCAACAACCTTTACATATGAACAAGAGAAGATCTATACGGACAACCATTACAACCGAAAAGGGATATAAGACCCACATGGCCACCCTTGCAACCGAAAATGGGAAGATCCAAAAAGACAACCTTGACATATGATAAAGCGATCAACAACCTTTATATATGAACAAGGGAAGATCTATACGGACAACCATTACAACCGAAAAGGGACATAAGACCCGACGGGCCACCCTTACAACCGAAAATGGGAAGATCCAAAAAGACAACCCTAACATATGATAAAGCGATCAACAACCTTTATATATGAATAGGGGAAGATCTATAAGGACAACCATTCCAACCAAAAAGGGACATAAGACCCGACAGGCCACCCTTACAACCGAAAATGGGAAGATCCGGAAAGACAACCCTAACATATGATAAAGCGATCAACAACCTTTACATATGAATAGGGGAAGATCTACAAGGACAACCATTGCAAAAAATAAAAGGAACGTAAGTCCTGAAAATATAGGCCATCCGAATAGAGTATCATAATAAAAGGCGTGCTAAAAGCACATCAAGCAATCCGAACATAGCATCAAAAGGAGTACGACAACAAGGGAACGCAAATCACAACATCTATCCATAAACCGAAATCATCTCCAAAACAAGTAGGAGGAAAACGCAAGTGCAACAACAATAAAAATGTCCACAAGCTACATAAGCTCTACCGTCCTTCGCAAGGGGGGCATCCTCCTCTCTAACAGGAACTTGTGAATGAACGGTAACCTTAGAAGCTCGACCAACCTTGGTCTTAGAAGAACTATCAGCAACAACTCGACCAGTCGAAACCTTCGTACGCTCCATCCGCCTAGCAAGTCGGGCAATAACATCCACAGAAAACTGAGCATACTCACCAAGCTGGCCAAAAGGGAAGGTAGGACAAAGAGCATGAATCTTCTCAACCATGTTCACACCAAAGGCGTTCATAACATGCTGACAATACTCCTCAGCACGGGTAAATAACTCATTGGAGACTAGGAAATCCTGAACTCCAACAACTTGACCCTTCTCAAATCCAAGAGCCTTACCCTCCTTCACCCACCGAAGATCCTCAGGAAAGATCAAAGGCAATTTGATCCTACCTGAAAAGCGGATGTAAGGTGCAATTAGGGTCAGATGAATGCTCATATACAAGGAAACAACGATATTATGTACATGGCACAGGAGGTCTATCATCGGACGAGCCCCTCGGGGGAGAGACGGGGCGAGGAGAAGAAGACTCGTCAGCATCATCTGAAGCCCCTTTGTTCTCAGGAGAAGTGGGAGAACCATCAACGATATCCTCAACAGGGACCTCCCTCTCTTTATGACAAGAGGAGGACCTGGAGGGAGACATGAAAGAATCTACCTTCAGAGCCTTAGATGCAGGGGTCTCTACCTCCAAGGCAGATCTCTTCGACCGGATCTTAGTCAAGATCTGCACGACAGAGATAGAAGGAGACCTCCCTGAAAATCAACAAAACATGGGTGAATGCAAAATAGGCAAAACAAAAAGAAAAAAGAAAACATCACAAACACGGTACCCGAGGAAGGTTTCACAGCCCCAGATGACAGTGAAATAGTAACGGGAGGCTCAGCAACGTGCAGAGGAACGGGAGAAACAATCGAAGTCTCCCTCTTCGAATGGACATCCTCTCCAACATCATCATCCTCCTGAAACAGGGAAGGCCGATATTGAAACCAACCTACAAGACAAAGCAAAAGTTACAGGTATCGGGAATTCAAAAATTGCATACCGAACGTGGAACATGATTTGCCTCTTTAATTCCTGTAGCGCATAACTCCTCCTCTGAGAAACGGTGCACATACTCAAAATAGCCCGTCGTATTTCCAATATATATCAATTTCAGAGCTTGCCTTTCGGTAGTAGAAAACTCAGAAAACTCGGGGCGCTCATCCTTCAAAAGGGGGGAGTCCAGAGACCAAGAGATATCATGACCCTCAACAAAGAAGTAATATTTCTCCCAGTGACCGCTACCACTCTCGAAGGCAAGGACGAACCGACGTTTGTTGTTCCACTTAGTGGTACCCAAGTCCGAGAATCCCCTTTGATTCAACAAGGGGTATCGAATAACAAAGGAATAGAACCCCGACTCGCCCCCATGCTGGACGCGATAAAAATATCGAAAGAGACGAAGGGAATAAACCCAGAATTGGCGGTGACACAACACCCTAAACCCAACCCAAGCACGAATGGCGGAGGGGGCAAGACAAAGAGGAGAAATTCGGTAATACTCACAAAGCTCTAGAAGCTCGGCACAATAAGGGAAGCGCAGCCCCGCCTTAATTTGGTGAATGTATCCCACTGACATCCCATCCGGAGGAGGGGTAACGGAGCTGTCGCGATAACGATACGACATAGCAAAGGGAAAAAACCTAGTCCCCGAACTAAACAGCCCCGCCGTCTTGGAATGGGAGAGAAAGGTGTTCCTACTCAATAAATTCTTAGGATAAACCTCAAATAAAAAAACCGGGTCGCGAAGAAAAGCTTACTCATCCTCAAGGATGGGTTGTAACTCAACTTTCGAATCTGATTCAGAATCAGACTCCTCCGGGACATAAGTTGGACTCAATTCGGGTCGTGGAAACCGTCTCCCTATAAAATACTCCTCATGCGGATATCGAATTATTGGAGCTTTAGAGGCGAGAATAGTACGAACGGCCCTCCGAGGAGAAGCCTTACTCATTTTTAAGCTGGATTGAACAACACTCCCTAGTATGACGGAAGTTCCAAAAACACACCTAGCAAGGAGAAACAAAAAAAACAGTCCATCAGGAGAAACATCGGTCCGTCATAAAATTATAGCAGTCCGTCATAAAAATATAGCGGTCCGTCACGACACCATGTAAAATCATCAAGACAAACTACCCAAGGGTACGTCCTAAAGTTCACAAAGATCAAATGCTTACTACGGGGGCAAAACACACATGCATGGACGATGCTACTTGTCAAAGGAAGGGACTATGATGAACAAAACATGGAAAACATCCCGAGAAGGGAAGACACACAAAATCATATCAACATTGCCTAAGGTAATGAAAGGAAGAAGCCAAGCCTCCAACATGAGAGCATATATCATTTATACAAGTAAGGGATGACTTGGGCATGGTTCTAAGGCACCCAAACAACAAATACCTACCAAGTTCCAAAGGGGGCAACATCTATAGCAAATACTCACATCAAAGATGCCTCTAGCTCAACAACAAAGGCAATCTTCAACCTCCAATCGACAACAAGCAATGAAAAAATCAACTATCTATGGCATATCATTGGCTTTTATAATAATCAAGGGAGAGCACACAAACAAGGGGGCAAAAGGGACAAACCTGAAAAAACCGAGCCCAAATCAACCG
The DNA here is from genome assembly GCA_036873135.1 of Clarkia xantiana subsp. parviflora. Taxonomy (NCBI): domain Eukaryota; kingdom Viridiplantae; phylum Streptophyta; class Magnoliopsida; order Myrtales; family Onagraceae; genus Clarkia; species Clarkia xantiana. Next base: position 21,472,552 of record JAPTYO010000001.1, read on the forward strand.
AACCGCGTCGAAACTTGGACCGGACTGAGTCGACTCACCCGGTCAAGAAAACCCGACTGGAGAGGAGCCCCGCCCAGCCACCCGTCCCGTCGGAAAGGAGTCCCACCCAGCCACCGGAGACGTCGCCGGAGGCCACGCAAGAAGCCAACCTCGCCCGTAGCGCCGCCCGTCGTCCTCCTCCGGCGTCCGCAGCGCTGCCCGTCGAGCCGCCCGTCACCCTTCCCCGGTGTCCCGCCACCCCCTAGTGCTCAATCCACAAATTGAAGTGCAAATTCCACCCCAAATCAAACCTAAGTAAGCTCCTTGTGAAGTGTGGTGTCTTGATTGGGTGGAAAAATTGAAAGAGCAGGTGGAGAAGAAAACCTAGGTTGAAGAAGATGGAGGTGCTTTAGAAAATGTGGAGAGAAAAGTGCTATTGGAAAAGTGAAGGATGAGGAAATAATTAAGTGAAATCCAAATATATGATTTATAAAGTATATGTTATGGATTTTTTCTCCAAAACCCCCATAAAAGGAGACACGAACGGAAGGACACAGTCCGAAGGATAAGTAAAACAAGACAAAGGCTTGTGATTCTTACCCCCATAGAATATTATCACGTGAACTTGCTTAAATCTAATTAAAACATTTTTTTCGTCTATGTATTGAGAACCCCTAAAACATGGGGCATAGAAATCAAAGTACATCTCGAGCACTCGATAAATGCCGGGATCACCATAAAGACATCTTAAGGAAAAGAGAGATGGAAATCACGACGCATCTCGAGCACTCGATAGAGACCGGGATTGTCACCAAGGTACGCCGCTTTACCCGCTTGGGCGATATTCCGCTAAAAACAGAGTCAAGAAAAGGTGAAACCATTCCTTGACTCAGGGGCAAATGGTGGATATACGCCCAAGCTATTATTAATTGGACCCGATAAATGGGCCATAACCGAATATAATTCGAGACTTGGAACACGGACACCCGAGGCCAATCACATAGGCCCAAAAAACACGCCGAGTGGCGAAATCCACTCGGGAAGAACCCGGGTGGAAAGACCACCCAGAGGCAACCCAAGCAAGGGACCCTTGCTTGGGTTACCTGAGCAAGAGAGATCATGCTCGGGTAACACGAGCAAGGCCCCTTGCTCGGGAACCCGAGCAGGGTCCCCCTTGCTCGGGTTACCCGAGCAAGACCTTGGGGGTACCCCCATCCATCCAGACGAGCTTCCCTCGTCCGGACCCCCACCCCCGGACGATATTTCGCCTGGGGCTTACCCTTAGAGGTCACACAGTTACACTTGATCATGATAAATTCATTTACGGTCGAACCGGGGTCAAAGCCAAGAAGTAGATGATCGGGAAGAAGAAGCCCATTAAGTAGAAGATCTAGAAGGAGAAGTCCACGACAAACACTCGTGTGTAAACAGAGATCATCCAAGTACGTAGATGGGCTTATGTGGATAATACCACATCCATGAGAGTGTAAGATATGTACCCATTAGATATTGTTTTTTCTACACATCGCCAATAAGTTTTAATATTTTCTATATCAGATATAGATATGTACCAAGACTTTATAATTTATATACACTGGCGGTAAGTTTTACTACTTGTCTATCTCATATTCAACTTATTAAAATTATATTATATTATATTATATTATATTATATTATATTATATTATATAGATATATAGATTTCCGTATTATTTTTAGTGTGTAACATTAAATTTAATCAATTTGTGAATGTAACGGAAATTGATTTATTTTAGGTTTATCCTTTTCAGTGTTTATTAATATACTTAATATTATTTTATCTATTTTTTTATTTTTTATTTATATATATTTTAAATAATACAGATATGTATTAATTAAAATATAAATACTATAAAAATTAAAAATTTTATTTTATAGATTCAATTATTAAAATATATTGACTACAAAATGTATTTTATTATTATTAATTATTTATATCCTATGTTTTCTTCATTCATAAAATATTTAATTTTCTAATTGCATTTTTTTATTAATATTATAAATTTAGTTTGCTAATGATTTTAATAGTTTTATATTTTATATTTTTAAAAATTCATTTATCCTCCCAAAATTTAGTGCAATCGAAACTAATTTTGCTAAAGTGTGTGCAATTGTAATTTTTTTTTTCAAAGATGCACTTATATATTAAAAGAAATTAAGGCAAACAGAACCAACAACACAACCAAAATAAAACACAAAATAAGACATAGTTAATGATAATTTTCGACACTAAACAACCAACCCTAGTAATCTAACTCACAACCTAGTTAGAACAATAGAATTTAGTAAAAGAATTCATTTTTTTTACTTGTCAACATCTTATGCATCATAACCAAATTATATTATAATATAGATTTTCAAAAAATTGTTGTGGACCAATAAAATAATGTTATTTTAACATATATGAAAGAGAAATGTTTTTTTAAGGGCGCCGATTTTAATGAAACTTGAAACTATTACAATCTACCAAAAGATCGTAACCGCTCCGGAGGTATTGGTTAGTGTCCAATACTCGAATAAGTAGAGCAGGTGCGGCTAAAACAACAAATCGACTTATTGACGGAGATGACCCATGCAAATGATATAAGCTTGGAGATGAGGAAACCATCTGATACAGCAGCGAACGCAGTCCTTCGGAGGGTACGGGAACCTCCCTTGAGTCTGACATAGCTAACAGAGGAGCTTCACAACAAGCGATACCATACTGGACCCATAGTATGTCTGAAACGCAAACAGTTACATTCATAAACGAAGATGACCACATGTGGGCGCGTGTATAAAGTTTGGACGGCGCGTGTAGGCGCGTGTAGGAGCATGGAAGGGGCGTGTGGTGCGTGTGGCGGCGCGTGAAAGCGCGTGTGTGCATGTGGAGACGCGTGAGAGCGTTTGAAGGTGGTTGTGGTAGTGGTGGGGCGGTCTTTGTGCGGGCTCGGGGGTGGTGGTGATGGTGACGGTGGAGGGGGCGACGTGAGAGGGGAGGGGGTGAGGCGGACTCCGCGATTTGGCGAGACGGAGGCAGAGAGTAGGATAAAGGCGAGGTTTAACAAGGCCATCCGCTGTGGTGAGCTTCCGACTTTATCTTAGGCTTAGGGGGCGTGGACGTTCGTGGGGTAGGTGGAAAGGCCCGACAGGGGTTTGGTGAGGGTGGTTGCGTTGTTTGAGGTGGTGGTTGAGGGGGTATCAGGGGGTTCTTGTGCGGGCTTGGGGGAGGTGGCTGTGTCGATGTTGGGGCGGTGCGGAGGAATAGGAAGTGGCGGGTTCCCCGATTTGAGGCGACGACGCCGGAAGATGGGGTGAAGGCGAGGTAAAGCAAGGCCATCTGTGGTGGGATGGCTTCAGGCTAAGGCTTAGGCGTAGGCTTGGCTTTGGCCGGAGTTGGTGCTCCGCAATTGACCCTAAAAGTGTGCCGAGGCAGTGACTTCTGTCGAGGGGATTTTCAGTTGAGAGCATCCAAATAGTGCCATTCTATTTGGCTCCCTTCAAAGTTTTTTTATCCACCCTGAAATGTTAGTTAAAAGCTTATTTGCAATGTTGTTGTAACTTCTATCAATATTATGTATAAAAAAAAATATAGAAGATAACCCGCGCTCACGAGAATTTGGTTGTAATACTAAAAAAAACATAATCATCTTAATTTGTTATTATACAATTCTTTTCACCCTTAAAAACAGTTTATAAATTTTTTAGCAGAAAATACTATGACTTTTTAACTAGGACAGTCAAAGTATCATATAAAATATTTTGAACTCTTTTGATTACGATACTCAAAATTAAAATATGTTATGTAGACATATATAATACCATATGTTATTATGTTAATTACCAATTCGATACATGAACTTAGATCAAATTACAAATTATTGCCTGGGCTCTGATTTTTCAAAATTGTCTACCTGAAATTTCAATTTACAAGCAATTTGCTACCCCCGTTGTAATTTCCGTCATATTGGATTGAAAAAAATATGTGTCGACTACTTGAAGTCGTTTGATGTGTACCAAGATGAATTGCAGCAAATATTTTAACTGGACGCTCAATTACTAGTCCACTCAATTGCAACATTGCATTTCAACTATTTCACTGGGATTCTTTCAATTCCTTAGCGATTTATGTTAGATTACGGGGAGTAATCACTACGGAAACTAAATCATGGTACATGCTAGTAATCAAAATCACGCATCGGAAGATTCACACATACCTCTACAGTTATCCGTAGACCCAAGATCTTTGCAGGAGGGAGTTCACGATCCTCCGGTTGGCACCCGTAAGGGTTCTTGTGAAGGAAGCCCTACGTGGTATATTCTCCATAGCAAAGCCTATGATCAATTCTTGGCAAGGGACAGATCTCCGGAGTGTTTGCTCGAAGGAAAATTAGCACACCCTTGGGGTTGATATGGTTCGGCCGAAACTTAGTTTGGGGATGAGAGTTTTTCTCTCTAAAACACTCCAAGGAAGGATTAAGGATAAACCCTAAAAATCCCCTAACACTATTTATTTATAGGAGGAGCAAAGTGGACAAAAGTCCACTCTGCGCACCTTAATAATTCGGTCGGCCTATGCACAAGGGAGGCCCATATTTTGGCCTCTCATGTCAATTGGGATTTGGGTCTGGCCCAATTTCCTAATGTGACATTTACCCAATTAACGTAGGTAATATATACATATAATGGGCTTCCATTTACGGCGCCCATTACCATATGCTTACAGCTTCCACTCGCCGGAATGGGAGGGTGCCTGTTAATGTATTGTCATCCAAATATGCATCAACATTTCAGCCATTCGATCTGTGCTTCCGAACAGTTCATACAAGGTTTGCCGTGCGACCGGCGGACACGACGGCCATCGTGCTACTCATCTGTTAGGAGTATTGTAGCGCCCGTGGAACGTTGATTCCCTTTTCTCCAATCAACCTATTATAAACAACATTTGTATACTGTCGCACTGTATCCTAGGTCAACTGATAATTCTCCATTTGCCTAGTTTCCACTTAGGAACACTTCTCCAAGACATCCGTACAAGTATTCACAACCTTCAACTAATATCCGGTTGGTGGCCAACTTAGTGAATACAAGAGTCGGTGAATTACAGGTGAACTTGACCATCCCCATTGCTCATATCCTTAGTCAAACCCAACCGGTTTCCAAAGACATGGTCACTGGGCCTTTTTGTTCAGCACTACGCTCGTACACCGGGAAGCGAGCATTGAGCCTGACCTTAGGTATGAGTTCTGAGTCCATGAGGATACTTCAGGTGCCTCTTCATAAGGCTCCCGGGATCAATCACACGCTCGAGGTGAAGAAGTTTGTGCCCGTCAGAATATCGAGGATTCCTTTCCTAGCACAACCGAGCTGTGACCCCGTGGTCGCACGTGGCACGCGTAGTATGAAGCACGCGTCGATAGCATACCTGAACGTTTAAGTTCAAAGGTATGGGATATGTCAAATCATGCTATCGCAGATTCTCATCTGGCCCACAATTTGGATTAATGACGAACAAAGTTCATCACAACGATCTGCAAAACGATGATCATGTCGAGTTACTTCGACACTAGATGATCGTTTTGCGTAATTTTATCCCCCTGATTCTTAGCCAGCCTTGCTTGGTAGAGGCCTCCTTCCACTACAAGATGAACGTACCTGTGTGACGAGGTAAGGCCCACATTCGACATAGTTTTGGCAGAGGATTGCGTCTTTCTACGACTTAGTTTATAGACCGAAAATTTGATGTAATCAAAATATTATGACGTCGATAGATCATAAACTCAATTGAAATTATTTCGTTTCAAAAATGTAACTTCCAGTTATCAAAATGTTATCACAGATACATGCCATATCTAAACCCTACGCAATCCAAGCAGTTTTACATACCTTTCAAATATCTCCCTGCGTAGTGGTTTAGTTAATGGGTCTGCAATCATATTATCAGTGGAAAAGTATTCCATAGTTATTATATTGTCTTCTACCATAGATTTAGCATAAAAGTATTTCACATCAATGTGTTTGGCCCTACTATGGTACTTCAGATTCTTTACTGCCGCAATGGCTGCTTGACTGTCAGAGAACACCTTCACAGGTTTACTCCCGACGTCACCATCTAGCAGCACAGTAAGAAGCCTTTTCAGCCGGACCGCTTCCTGTGCGTTCTTAGAGAAAGCTACGAATTCCGATTCCATCGTTGACAGCGCGACACAGGTTTGCTTCTTGCTCGTCCATGAAATGGCGGCATTAGCAAGGAGAAACACTCCTCCTGTGGTGGACTAACGATTATCCGGATCGCCGCCATGGTCGGCGTCACTGTAACCGGTCAATTCTAACTTCCCGTCCTCATAGTACAGCGCATAGTCGACAGTACCTTTTAGATAACGAATTATTCGTTTTACAGCCTTTAAATGTTGATAGCCAGGATCTGATTGGAAACGTGCTACTAGGCCCACTGCGTAACAGATATCCAGACGGGTGCATTGCATGGTGTACATCAAACTACCAACCATGCTTAAACACTCTGCACCCTTCATCTGTTCACGCTCTGCCAGGTTCTTGGGGCCGTCACATTTTGACAGTGCGCACCCAAACACCACCGGCGTATCCACGAGTTTGGCATCCTGTAATCGGAACCTTTTCAACAACATGTTGATAGAGGCTTCTTGAGACACACACAATTTTCGAGTAGCCCGATCTCTAGCAATCTTAATGCCTAAGACATATGTGGCTTCTCCCATGTCATTCATCTAATATACAGATGCTAACCAGGAGTTTGACTTATTCATGAAACTCACGTCGTTTGCAGCAATGAGTGCGTCGTCCACGTATAAGGTTAAGATGACATACTTAGACCCGGAGGTCTTATAATACACGCACGGATCCTCGTGAAGATTCACGAATCCGTTTCCTACGATTTCCTCGTGGAATCTGCGGTACCATTGCCGTGACGACTGTTTAAGACCGTAGATGGACCTTTGGAGTTATAAACTTTACATTCATTAACAGGAGTAATGAAACCCTCTGGTTGCTCCATGTAGATCTCTTCTTCCAGGTTTCCGTGGAGGAATGCGGTCTTAACATCCATTTGGTGCAGCTCGAGATCGAGACTTGCGACCAGGACCATAAATGGCCCTAGCCGTGGTTTTACGCACAGTCAAATGAGTTTGTTTTGTCAAAGTCCACTCCGTGAAATTGGGTAAGTCCTTTCGCAATAAGTCGGTTTATCCGACCTTTTCTATCAGCGGTGAGCATTCTTTCAGGGCTCACCTTATCCTTGTGCCCCTGTGGTTAGCAGGTAAATCAACTATAGACTATAATGGCTTTCATTTAAGGCGATCTCTCTCTTTTATTATTTTCCTCCATTTCTCCACTTGAGGTCTTTCCAATGCTTGTCAACAGTTATTAGAGTTAGGTTTTCACCCTACTCGATGGGATACTTCTTGGAGAATTTCGATGCCTTTGAATTTCGTCTAGGCTTGTTTATCTCATCTTGAGTCTAAACGTTTCTCCTACTCGGAATAATGCCTCTTATCGGAGCATCACTTCCATTGGAAACTATTCTCCCACTCAGAACAATGCTTCTTATTGGAGCATCGTTTCTATTGGGAACAAGAGCAGTGCTAGAACCTTGACCTACAACTTTCCATTGACAACCTCTTGGTCTCGGGGTTTCCCTTCCGAGATGAATTCCTTGATCACTAGGATCTGGAACCAAGTTTGGTCAGTTCACTCCCACTGGAAAATGGGTAGTTTAGGTAGTTGTGTCATTCCTGGTTCAGGAATTTGACCATTAGGTTCAACTTGATTCGTCTCTATAGCAACAGTGATTACATGTGGTAGGGTTTATTTCCTCCCACTGGATTTACAATGAAAATGTTCCCATTCTCATTTACCATGTCATTCACTTGAGTTGCTGGTTCAAATCTCTCCCACTCGAATTAAGTGGGACCTGATTGTCAGTGATATCCTGCTCCGTTTTGATTAAGAATAACTTATTTTGAAACTGTCCACGCATCGGAAAATTCGTCCTCTTAGTGATGTAATTTCTCATGTTCGACTACGACATCATTTACCCCAAGCTTTAAACATATATTTTATAAGAGTAGGAATCGAACTCTTGTCCTATATACGTATTTAGTGCGCATTTTAATGTCGCATGATGATATGATTTAACTCATCATCATCCTTTAGCTTCTAATGGCAGCGTGTCTCCGATTCATTGGAAAGCAGCTTTACATGATTGTGAATCATCTATCATTATCCCATAGGGAACGTCTGATAGAGTGACTCCAACATTATGTATATTAACTGTGCTACTTGAAGTGTGTCATTTAATTTGAATGGCTAGCCTGACTTATCGTTCAAGGCGTTTGGAAGGAAAATCGTTTAACCGACTTCATCCTTCTTCGTTTGCAAACTTATCTCAGAGGTTTTATCCCATCTCCGAACTGAGCATCTTAGGTTTTCACCTTATGCGTCAGTTGATACTTTTACAAGGTCGTTGTGGCTTTCCAAGCCTACTTCGTACCGTAGTAAATGTTATCGATAAGTTATTTCCGAAGGAATGTAAACGGAAAAATTCAGCATTTCATTATTCAAACACTTCATTATTAAATTCGTATATTGAAACGATGTGTTCCGTCTTTCGAGGTTAATTTTACTCTAGTTTTCCCTTGGTTAAATTGTTTCATTTCTTAATTTAATTTTAATTTAATCCAATCAAACATGATCGTCATTATAGTTTATTTCATTCAATGGAGTATTAATAATAAAATAAGATTTATAACCGGTTCGTTCTTAGAACTACGCAATCAATGGATTTTAATGGAATTTTGATTTTACTCCAAGAATTAGATGTAGGATGATATGTTTGGAGTTGTTTGACAGCTATTTTCAATAGCCTTATTGCTTCAATTCGCTTGCAGTTCGGATCGATCTCGTTTCTAGCTGAGTCGATTAATCTTGATAAGTAGAACTCATTTCGAATCGAATGGTAACTACTTTATTCAATAATTCCGAAACAATAATAACCAGAATTCAAACAAAATGAACAATAGGAAATAAAATCAACATAAACAATATTGGGGTCTCAAATCTCAAACTTGAAGCAGTCACGAAGAAGAATGATGGACATGTCGTCTTAACCGAGTTGTACCGTGAAGGTACATTTCATCGTTTAGACCTTTTGTTGCCGGGGGTTGCCAAGCTTTATAGCATACCAATGAATCTTTCATCGAATGCCTCGGGTTCTTTCGGAAAGTTTCCTTCTTTATCATCTGCTTCGAATAGGTCTATTGTTGTCTTAATCGATTTGATCAGACGCGTGAGCCCTTTTTTGTCAACAAACCATGAAAGAGGAAACATCCTCATTACTTTCCGAGCCCTTGTCCATACGTCTAACTCATCAGTGGGATCATGAAAGGCTATTACACCGTCATCACTGCATAGAATAATGTAGTATTCTGCCATTAAGGCTCTTGCTTCAGCGGCCTTACCCTTACAGAAGCGAAGGTATATGGCACACCAAAGATGCAATGGGCTGAGTTGTATAAATTCTCCTTCAACTTCTGTTGTCAACTCTCGTGCATTACGATCCTTCCTCAACCTTTTCTTTCTGTTTCTCTCATGGATATTTCCATATTCGTCTAGACTTATCCTTTTCGCTGTCGGATTGACTTGATCGTCAAGATCCGCAGCGATCAGGAGATCCATAACATTGTTTCTTCAAGCATCATAATCCATGCCGTCCAGGTTGCGAGGTTCGTAGAACTCTATCGGTTCAGCCATGAAAACTAAAACATCGATGATCACGCATAATCAGGGAGACAATAACATTTTGAGAAAGAATTGCATACATCAAATATCTATTAAGATGGAATCCGAAAAATGATGATTCCTCAGTCATCTAAACCAACCGACCACCAGTAAACCAATGGAAGATGGTTGTGAAAGAGTTCACATTACCTTCGTATTCTATCCAATAGATCAGTCTTTTAAAACGGTTGTAATCACAAATTACCGGAACGGGGATTTTAAAATAAGCATACCCGATCTTGGCTTTCCCAAGGCCCTTTTTATTTTGTAAAAATATTCAGATGAATTCACTCATGCATATATAATTCTACTATCCATGTAAATTATCATACGCCAGTAACATTCATCATACAAACCATATTCATGCTTACGCGTTACGCGTCTAATGTTCCGAGGAACTCATACTTGCATATATAATTCTACTTCCAAGTAAATTATCAAATAAAGCTACATCCTCAACATTCTAGCATACGTGTCAAACATGTAACATTCACATCCATCATACACATTTGGCGACTGGTTTTCAAATACGGTTCGGTTCAGTCAATTGACCTGAATTCGGTTTTAAAATACTGTTCGGTTCAGTCAATTTCGGTCCGGTTCGGTCTAGAAAATCTGGTTCGGTTCCAGTCCGGAAAATCCGGTTCGGAAATGTTCGGTAAAATCCGGTTCGGTTCGGTCCGGTTTAAAATTTAAAATTTGGTTCGGTCCGAACCAGTCCAATAAAAATAGGGTTCGGTTCAACACTCAAAACCGGTTTGGTTAGATCCACTTAGTTACCCTGGTCTGACCCGACCCAATAAGGTCGAACCGATTGAGAAAACCTGGTTCAATTTAAATTCATCCCGGTTTGACATATTGGACCGGCCCAATAATTAAAATTTAAAAGGTTGGGCCGAAATGTTTACTTGTGACCTAAGTAGGGTTTTAAAGTCAAAAAATATTTGACTTAGCCACCAAGTAACATCCATATAAAATAATTTCCAATATTAATAATATATATATACATTTCAGACCTTATAAACATATATATAATTATTGCTAAGTTCTATCTTTTAGATTAAATCAGTCAACAATATATATATATATATATATATATATATATATATATATATATATATATGTGTGTGTGTGTAAATTTTGGCATACATCTATAAATATATATATATTATTTATTGTCAATATCTTAAATAGGGAAACATATATTAACAATATATTTTCTCAATCTTTTAGGTAACTAACATCTATCAATAATATCTTTAACCTATTTAAATATTTAGATATATTGATAGTTATATATATTTCTATATATTAATGTGAATCTATCCTAATGTTCCCAACTATAGATATATTGTTACCTAGATAAAAATTAAAATATGGTAAACAATATAATTTAATAATATGGCCGAAATATTTTTTTCTTGGAGACCAAGAAATTAAAAAATTTACCTTGTAATTTACCTAAAATTTTCGGTACAAACAAGTAATTGGGAACAAGTGGTCAAATTTTAATAAGATCTACAATCCAATGTTTGATTTTGATAAATAACATCTTTTTATTGAAGATAATGAACACCAATTTTCCTAAGAACATCATGAAAATTTCGGTTTTACCAACAACCAAAAATCGAAAATTTAAATTTTTCTTTTAAAATTTTCGGTCAAATTAATGACCTTTCAAGAACACCAATTTATCAAAATCATGAACTCCTAGAACAGGCTCTGATACCATTGTTAGATTACGGTGAGTAATCACTATGGAAACTAAATCATGGTACATGCTAGTAATCGAAATTACGCAGCGGAAGATTCACACATACCTCTACAGTTATCCGCAGACCCAAGATCTTCGCAGGAGGGAGTTCACGATCCTCCGGTCGGCACCCGTAGGGGTTCTTGTGAAGGAAGCCCTACGTGGTATATTCTCAAAAGCAAAGCCTCTGATCGATTCTTAGTAAGGGACAGATCTCCGGAGTGTTTGTTCGAAGGAAAATTGGCACACCCTTGGTGTTGATATGGTTCGGCCTAAAATTAGTGTGGGGATGAGAGTTTTTCTCTCTAAAACACTCCAATGAAGGATTAAGGATTAACCCTAAAAATCCCTTAACACTATGTATTTATAGGAGGAGCAAAGTGGACAAAAGTCCACTTTGCCCACCTTAATAAGTCGGCCGACCTATGCATAAGGGAGGCCCATATTTTGGGCCTCTCATGTCAATTGGGATTTGGGTTTGGCCCAATTTCCTAATGTGACATTTACCCAATTAACTTATGTAACATATACATATAATGGGCTTCCATTTACGGCGCCCATAACCATATGGTTACAGCCTGAATTGACCACCTGAATTTTCAATTTACAAGCAATTTGCTACCCCGTTGTAATTTCCGTTATATTGGATTGAAAAAAAATATGTGTCAAGTACTTGAAGTCGTTTGATGTGTACCAAGATGAATTGCAGCTCATTTGTTAGTCAACACAATTGCAACATTACATTTCAACTATTTCACTGGGATTATTTCAATTCATTAGCAATTTCAACCTGAGTACACATCAGAACACTTCACGTGGCTAACAAATGCATATTTTCTATTCAATCAGATGGAAATTATAACAGAAGTAGCAATTTTTTTTCTTCCGTAAATTGAAAGTTAAGGTAGCCAATTAAAAAAAACGAAGATTGGGTAGCAATTTATATATGAATCAAAGTTCAAGTAGCGATTTGGTTAGTAAACCATGTCATTCTTAAGTTTTTTACAGATACACGTACTATCACATAATGAAAATACCATTCATAAATTAAAGTATGATATACAATATTATGACTTTTTAATTATAACACTTTAAATCTCAAAATATTATATATTATATACAGTAAATAATTCTCAAAATTATAAAATATTATATATTAAAGAAAATAAATAAATAAATATATCTGCAAGCATATCTAAAGAAGTATAATTACTGTAATATCAACCACCCAAAAAGTTGTAGGAAAAGTGTCAAACGAAAGCTCTTCAGCTTTTCGTCCTCTTTCCGGTGTGCTGACGTCATTTTAGGGTTTCTTCTCCCTCTTCACGACCTTTCATTTCACCCAGCCCACCAACCTTTCTCGCTGATCTCATCTCCCATCTCTATCAAATCCTTCATTAAGTCCCGATACACCTCATTTATTACACCCCGCCGCCTTTCCCTCCACGCCTCCCCTCTCCCCACTGTGACAGACCCTGGCAATCAATTACCCTCTGGCGTTTGATCTTCCCGGAGCCGCCACTTCGTGAACTGAGAAACCCCTCACGCCTGTGTTGGACGTGGTGCCTTCCTATGGCCTGCATGTCTGACCATAACCCTTCTCCATCCATTTCATCTTCTGTCCACTACTCTAATCACACGCCAAAGCCCACAGATAATTACCCCCTTCTCTTCCAACCACATTGTTGGATCACGGTTGGAACTCCGGTACGGTCTTGACGGAAATCCGAAATCCTTCGCTCCACGTAATCCTGCAAGAAGGGAGTAGACCGGGCGGTGACCCAGAATCCCTCTCCGATGCTTAAATGAGAATCTCGTGGCAGGCAAGGCAAGCAAAAGTATCAGTATGTAGGTGCGTATATGTGATCTGAGGTAACTTCCTCCTTTATATAGGAGAGGAGTTACCCCAGTTACCTGATGAACTGCCATGGCAGTTAGCCCACGTTCCGCTTATCTCGGCCACTTGCCCACGTTTCGCTTATCTCGGGCCACTTCCCCACTACTCTGATAGTGGGTGTGTTTCTCGGCCTCAACCTCTGATAGCAAGTCCCGACCAATATCGGGGACTCCAGAGTTATCTCATTAGGTCACCGCTCGGGGCCCCTCGTCATCGTGACAGGGCCAATCGTTCTTAGGGATTCAATATCGGGGCCTACTTAAAGGCATATCATCGTGAGCGTCTAGCTCGCATATCGGGACCGACCTTGTCGGGACCCTTCACCATCGGGACCCATCTTGTCGGGACCCTTCGCATTGGTCTTCTTGACCTCTTTTAGGGCCCAGTGGGCCTATTCACCGTTTACTCGTCGTTAAAGGGCCTAACGGCTATAGCGAAACCCATCACACATCACTTCCTTCGCCCATCGCGTCTCCTTCATCGGATTAGTATCCCAGTTGTTCCTGCTTCAGCACCCACAAACCATAAAACCATGATCCCTTGGGGTCGTATTCTCTTTGGACGTTTCTTTGGTTTTCGCAGAGAGAGGGTGGAACTTGTTAATCGCCTTGCCACGATCCAGTGGCAGATTCCGGCACCAGTTCGAGGTTCGCGACGAGAAGATGGTATCTGAGTGTTCCAACTCCCAGATGTGCTTCAGGCTCTTGAGGTCCTCCAAAATGGACCCTTCCAATTTGATGGGTTTATCTGTGTTCTCACTCGTGCCGATCCTATCACCCATGAGGTCAATTTTGATTTTACTCGTGTCCCTATTTGGGGGCATCCCACCCCACTTGATGAATGTGAAGAACATTACCGCAGTTGCTGAACGAGTGGGTCCCATCATTCGCGTTGATTTTCATGAAGAAGACGCTGTTAGGAACGCGTATGCACGGGTGCAAGTGTACTTGGATTTGGAAGAGCCAATACTACCCTCCATCCGTCTCCTTCATACCACCCAATCACAAAAAGTGCTGATTAGTTATCGGATCGGACTCCCGTGTAGGCGTTGTGGCAGCTACGGCAACAATTTCCCCTAGTGCTGCCAAACCAACGACCGCGTTTTGGAAGCTATCAACCGACGTCTCTCTGCGGCCATCCAGCACCCTCGAATTGCTCCAGTTCATCAAAATGATCGAGATATGTTCTCCTTTGTCAATCGAGGGAGTGGCATTTTACAGAGATGGATGCCGTTCTTTAACGACCCGGCCTTCAACACCCCCACTGGAGCTGATCGTCATCCTCCGCCACAACCGGACCCACCACTCCCACCTGTCATCCGTCCACCACCAGCTCCGGTAAACCCTAGACGTGAGTTCAGTGAACTAGCGTCCCGGGCCTCCCCTCTCCCTCCAGAATGGGCCACAGGATCTTTGGTCAGGGCCCGACCTCCTCTGAACAAACCTCTTTTGGTCCAGATTCACCAACTTCTCCTCTGCTGGCTCAGCCACGGGCTTGGGCTCTTTCTTTGCCCAATGGGCCTCTAGAGGGGCCTTCAGGGATCACACCCCCGGGCTTCAATCAACTACCCCTGAGCTTTGACCCATCAGCAGGCCCATCATCCCGTCCGGCCCAATTTTTCGGGACATATGCCCACCCGTATCAGTCGATGACCCGCCCATACATTGATCAGATCCTAAGCCCTTTTTCAAGCATGGGCGTGTCCAATCCGTCTCCTACAATAGTCCATTTTCTGGTGCCATCCTACTTCCCTGGTTGGGGAATGCCCTACCTTCTTCACCCCCATGCCTATTATTCCCACTACCACCATTACCGGAGCTCTACCGCCAACCAGGAGGATTCCACTCCATCTTTCCGCACTCAGCCCTCGGATCCCTCCCTCCCACCGACGACAAACATTGAAGTCCTATCATCATTCTCGGGAAATACTGTCATTTCTGTTGCCCTTGGGTTAGAGGCAGGGCCCCAAAATGATCATGTATTGGAGGACCAGGAGCTTGTTGACCAACTTGTCCTTATGGAGCACTTTCATAACCAGACCGATGCTGCCTCGACCCCAAGCAATCAACCAGGATCCTCAGCTGCGCCACCCAAGGACCCTCCTATATCGCACCGCCATGGCAAAGCTCCAATGGAGGATATCCCTGAGACACAGGAGAGAAAGAGGAGGAGAACGTCCATTATTATACGGGAATCAGTGGACCAAACGATGACACCGGAGACATTCTAGGAGATATTCCCAACCACACAGCTGGTGGAGCTCACTAGACGCACCAGCACACGACCAAGGCGAGGTCGTCATTTCACTCCTCCAGGCATGGATGTCTCAGCCTCCCTACAGTAGGTACAACAATTATTTGCAGTCTGGCATGCTCTTTACTACTCTGGGTATTTTCGATTCACTGCTGGGTCTACACTTGATATGCAACTGAATAGTACTAGGGTTACCTTTAGTAGTATGCTTTCGGATGATTCAATACAAAAAGGTGGTGACCTCATGGCGGATATGTCTTCTCAACATATTCCGCCTACCCAATGAATGCCCTAGTCTGGAATTGTCAGGGAATCGGGAGGTCCCTGACAATGCAACACCTCATCTTTTTGATAGGTGCTACAAAACCCAATGTTATCTTTCTTTCGGAACTCAAATATGATCCTTCGTCGACTATTAAGGCAATTCGAAGACTGGGTTTTACCCAGTTTTGTGTTCAGCCACCCCTTGCTGCTAAGGGTGGCTTGCTCCTTGCTTGGAAGGATTTTTTTTTCCTTTCAAATCATCTCCAAATCGGATAATTTTATCCATTGTTCAGTGCAAGCACGCCCCCTTTCACCCTTGTGGCTTGCAACATTCCTTTATGCTCATTTCCGATTTATTGATCGACCTGCTTTCTGGGCGCGGATCCAAACCCTCACTGTACAAGCTTCCCCATTATGGCTTCTTATTGGAGACTTCAATGATATTTGGAATATCAACGAGAAACACGGCGGCAACGAGGTTTCTGAAAATCGCCTTCTCCAATCTCACTCTTGGTCTGCTAGTTTGGATCTCTTGGATATTGGGTTTAATGGATAACCTTTTACCTGGTCCAATAAAAACCATGGATCAGCTCTCATTCGTGAACTCTTAGACCGGGGGCTTTGCACCTTCGACTGGCGTCTCTCATTCCCAGATGCTACCATCAGTCATCTTCATATGCTCGGATCTGATCATTGTCCTATTCTACTCCGAACCTCTCCTCCCTCTACTCAGGGGAACTCTCAATTCCGGTTCGAAGAAATGTGGTTATCAAATGAGTCTTTTATCCCTGATGTTCGTAACTCCTGGCTAAAACCTCTTCCTGGTTCTCCCCAATTTCGGATGGCTATGAAATTAAAAAGGCTTCGTTTTGCCCTAAAAAGATGGTCCTTAGATCATTTCGGCAACTTCAAAAACGACATCCACCGTCTCTTAGGGCAACTTGAAGTGACCCAACAGTCCAACCCTCCGTTTGAACTATCCAAAACCATCGAACAAGACCTTGAACGTCTTTATCACTGTCAAGAGATTCACTGGCGCCAAAAATCAAGACAAATATGGCTCTCAGCTGGGGACCGGAACACAAATTTTTTCCACGCTTCCGTCATTATCCGAAGAACCAGGAATCACCTTTCTTGGCTGCGAAATTCTGCTGGAGAGTGGCTATCTAACCCAGAGGCAACTGAAGCTCATGTCCTGGACCACTTCTGTCATATCTTTACTGCCTCCCCTCCTCCACTACAGTACTCAATGCCATCTTCGTTGCTACGACGCCCAACTCCTGATCAATTGACAGCCCTAGGTGCACCTATTACACAAATGGAAATCATTGCTACCTTTGCTGAAATGAGACAGGATAAGGCTCCAGGGCCAGATGGTTTTTCCAAACGCTTCTTCGGGGAGGCTTGGGACATTATCTCTCATGACACGCTGTCAGCTATCTTCTCTTTCTTCCACACGGGTCACCTCCTTCGGGAACTCAATAATACTCATGTTGCCCTAATTCCTAAAGTTCCTTCTCCGCTATCTTTAGCAGATTAGAGACCCATCAGCTTGTGTAATACCACCTACAAAATCATCTCCAAGATCCTCACCAATCGCCTTCGTATTACTCTCCCAACTATCATCTCTCCTTTCCAGAGTGCCTTCGTCCCCCGACGACTCATATCAGACAATTGCCTCTTAGCCCAAGAATTGCTTCATGTCATGAGGAAACGATGAGTCGGACGGGTTAGTCTCCTTGCGCTTAAACTGGACATGGGTAAAGCTTACGATAGGATTGAATGTCCCTTTTTAGCTCGCATCATGCAAAGTCTCAATTTCCCCGAACATTTTCATAAATGGATTAATGAATGCGTGTCTACTACATCCTTGGCTTTTCTTCTCAATGGAAAGCCAACTCCGTATATCCAACCTTCTCGGGGATTATGCCAAGGGGACACCTTATCCCCTTTCCTCTTTATCCTATGTGCTGAGGGATTATCTGCCCAACTATCTCTGGCCCAAGCAGCAGGAACGCTGCGTGGAATCCGTCCAAGTTCTAATTGTCCTCCGGTTAATCACTTATTCTTTGCAGATGACAGCTTCATCTTTTGTGAGGCAACAGACGCTAGCATTGTCAAACTGAAAAATATCCTTCAAACCTATGCTTTGGAATCTGGCCAACTCATTAATTATTCCAAATCAAGCATCCGGTTCAGCAAAAATGTTTCGGAGTCTGACCAACATAAATTCAAAACGATGTTGGGGGTCTGGATAATGAAAGACGATGACCTTTACTTGGGCTTACCTATTGACTGGTCATCCCAAAAAAAGAACATTGGCACCAAATTGGTGGATCGAATTGCCTCGAGACTCCAAGGATGGATGGGATCCTTTCTATCACCGGCTGGAAAAGTTGTGCTTATTCAACACACCATATCTGCTATCCCTACCTACACCATGTCCTAGCTCCAGATCCCTCTTACCTCCATTGGTCGGATTGAACAACTTGTTCGGGCCTTTTTGTGGAAAACATCTCCGCATACATCTGGTATTCATTGGATTTCCTGGCAGAAACTGACAACTTCGAAAGCTCAGGGTGGATTAGGTCTGCGGGACCTACGAGCCTTTAATCATGCTCTCCTCTCGAAACAACTGTGGCGAATCCTCTTGTCCAACGACTCACTTTGGGTATCCATGAGGACTAAATATTTATCCTTCGAACCTTTCTCAACAACAAGCCTTTCTGCCTCTCATTCCCTAACCTGGCGCACATTATTACGGAAGAGACCCTACCTAGTGTCGAGTAGCCGCTGAAGGATTGGCACTGAAGCTTCGTTTAATTTTTGGACAGATCCCTGGGTCCCTAACATGGGTTGTCTCCAACAGTGGGCTCTTCCGGGTTCCACCTGCACCCCACTGTCGGTCCAGCAAATGCTTGACAATCCTTCTAGATCTTGGAACATTAATGCCCTTCAAACTATCCTCGTCCCGGCTGCGGTCTCTACCATCAAAGACATACCACTACCCTTGTTCTCAGCCTCGGATTCCCTGATTTGGAACCAACGGATTCTGGTTGTTACTCTGTGAAGACTGGCTATCATTTCATCGTTTCGACTTCTCGAAACCTCTCAACAATTGCCTCTTCGGCATCCCCTAGGACTGCTAGTTCGAATTTCTGGATTACCCTCTGGAACCTCAGTGTTCCACCAAAAATTCGGATGTTCGTCTGGAAGGGATGCAGCAATGGCCTTCCTCTTGGCACTGCTTTAGTCATCCGGATCAGAGACGCTAACCCTTTCTGTTGTTTCTGCAAACAAGCTTTCGAGAACTGGGATCATCTCATGTGGTTTTGCCCCTTCGCACGACGGGTTTGGTTTCCTAGTCCTTTCTCTGTGAGAACCGACCAACTCCCGATTACCACTGTTCAACAATGGTTATGCTTAAATAATAAGTCTAGTCATAGGTGTTCCTTCCTAGAAGACCTTGTAATTAAGTGTATCATTTTATGGTCAATCTGGCTAGAACGGAATAATTGTATCTTTAATAACGTCATCCTGTCTATCGAGTCTGTAATTTTACGGTTTACTTTTTGGCTCGTGACACGTCTGCTTCTCCTCACCATGTTACAGGATGCTCCAGCCCCTCCAGACCATTCGGCGAGATCAGGATTGCCGGCGTCCTCAGGAGGCCACTAGGCTTATCGACAATACTTCACCACACTTTTGCTTGTATCATATCTGATGGTGGCGTCAACGCGGAAACATACTCCTTGTTCGGAACGGCTATCTACTTAACACCCGAAGGTCGCATCGGCGGTATCTCAGTTACTTCACAAACAAGATCTCAACCACTACTTGCAGAGGCACTTGCACTTATGGCTGGACTAGATTACATCAGCCGGAATGGGGACCTCTGCAACTTTGGTTTGACTCCAAAATTTTAGTTTCTGACATGCGCCAATCTGTTTCCTCTTTTTCTTTGCTCTTCGGTGTATTTTCGGATATTCGCTATTTACTTTCTATTAAATCTGTGTCGGTTCTCTTTAAACATCGCCATTTTGTGCACACGGCCCATCTAGTGGGCAAACGTGCGGCGACTTTTGGCTTATCTGGGACTTGGCTAGGCTCGGAGATACCCCCGTGCCTCTTATCCTAAAACTCTGGTTGTTGGTTTTTTCTCTATAAAATTGCATCGTTACCAAAAAAAAAACGTATAATTATGTTTGAATAGATTAGATAGTAAAGTGTGACAAAATAAATGATTCTAGTAAAGTGTGACAAAATATAAATTATTTTCAATATATATTGATTTAAAAATATATTCTTATATATTTATTCTCATATTAATTTAGCTACTCTGATTGGAGCCCCCATTCAGGGATCTACGAGAGCCACATATAGCTCTTTTGGCTTCAATTAGGGCTAAACAGCTCCGATTGTGACGCTTATGATCTCTTTTGTAGCTACAAGGAGCTCCATCGAAGCCTTATGTGGTTCAAATTTGAGCTGTGCTCCAAGCTATGTCCTGAGCCATAGAGGGCTCTGATGCAGCCTCTTGTGGTTCTAATTGGGGCCGAAGAGCTCTCAATTGGAGCTATCTAATCTCTGATATGGTCCCGACTACTTCTCGATGAGTTCGTAACACAGAGACTATGGGTGTTGTCGGTGTAGGATGGCCGGCTGGAGTCGGAGAGGTGGCTGGAATTGGCTTGGTGGTTGGCCGAATTATTTTTTAGTTATATCTTTTTTTTTATGAAAAGTCAACCGCATGTTATAAATATAAAACAAACAGCCTACAACCTCCCCATGAAATGAGGAAGATTGGGGGCAAATCAGCATCTAGTTACACCGGCCGTAGCCGCAAAAGAAACGACTTTGTGAGCCAGATGTACACGTGCTCTAGGAACAGTTTTGATTACAACAGGAAATGAACTAATGAGTAGTCTAATATCATGGACCACCCCGAAGAGGGAGGGAATACAACATGTGGAGGAGGAAGTGATATGTTTTAGCAAGACTGTCGAGTCCGTGAACAGAGTGTGCAAAGCTCGATGTGATGTTCTTGCTAACAGAAGTCCTGCTCGGCAAGCTAATCCTTCCTCTAGGAGGGGATCGTCGCAGAAAGTCGAAACAATAGATACCGCCGATATAATCCCACTCTCGTCTATTAAAATTGCGGCTCCAAATAAAGTATAAGTATTGCATCTTACTGCCCCGTCGCACACTATGGTGGGTGTCACAGGGGTCAAAATACGCCTAGATTTTTCGTCTAAGTATGGATCCCTGCTGGCGTGATTGCACCTCCAACCACCAGCCAAAACAGAACACGAACGCGACTAGTAACGCTTCCAACGGCTAATCACGAACAACAACTCCACAAAGATTGCAGCGAACACAATAATATCGAAGGGACAAAGTAGAAGAACCAGAAAACACAATAGAACTCTTATGAACACTTGCCTTTATTGATAGATAAAGGCTGAGACGCCCGGTTCACAAAGACGACTCTCACAATCACTCTCGCAGCTTTGCGATATCAAATTCACTTACAGATTTGCACTCCCAAGTCACTCACCCAATTCTCACGAATTTATCACTCAGTATAGGGTCTCCTAACACTCTCTAAAACGCAGGGGGAGCAGCCCCTATTATAGCATAAGGGCTGCCACAAATCCCTCCTAGATATAGATATCTATCTACATCTAAATCCTATCAAGTAGATATATATATTCAGCCATATCTTTTCCTATATCTATTCTCCCATAAATATAGCTATATTTAGATTAGGATATATATTTATAACATATATATATCCTTAGCATACAATTTAACCAAACATATATATCTATATCACAATATATACCTCTTGAAGATATATTTTTAGCATAGGACTGGATCTGCACAGCTTGGGCTATCTTGGGCTATCTTGGGCGGATTTGATCTTGCTTGGGGGCTATGACTTCAGATTAGGACGGCTAAGGAGAGTAACTTGGCGTCCAAGAAAGCTCCTAAGTCGGTTTGGGGCGGATTCCCCTCAATAGCCCACACAAGGACACTAGTCTTTAGTCACTAGGCTCTCCTTTTGTCTTGGGGCAGCTTGTTCTTTCATAAGGGCAAAGTCCTACCTTGGGGCAGCCATCGACAACGTTTCTTGCACTCCAAGATTGCATCTTGATCACTCACACACGAACTCCCCATCCTTGGACACGCATTCTTCATCCTCCACTTCACTATGGACACTAGACAAGTCATTGCGCGAGGTACCGTTGATGCACTATGAATGCATTTGCTGCGACACTTACCAAGCACTTGTTCGAGCACGGACTAAGGCACACACACTTCCATCACTTCATTGGTACATCCTTACTTGAAACATCAAACCCCATTCATTGTCTTCACCCCTAAGTTAACACAAACCCTTCACTAAAACACATGCACGTTGCTACGATTCCCTCTTTTCGTCCGCCAATCGCTTGTTGGACTAGGGAAGCACGTCTATCATAGCCAAATCAGTGCTTCCCAATATGTTAGACCTTCAGGGATCTAACAGTGGGCCTAGTGTATGTCAGGGTTGTGTTGCTTGCCCTTACGGTTGATGTGGTGCCTGTGAGCCGGGCGCTTGTGGATCGATTAAATTCCAACAAGTTAGAACAATCATTAATAGCCAAACGTAGAAGATTAAGTACGGAGTTAGCAGACGGTGTTTTTTCCCTAAAAATAACTGAGTTTCTCTCTAACCAAATTCCCCATAAAATCAGACATTTCTGATTAAACAAGTCATCCTCAGGCCCTGGAATAGCCATTCGTGGGTCCTTCCCTAGCAGCCATCCTTTTACCGTGGTGAACGGTGTGTTGGATGGGTGGATTCCTAAATTAGAGCCAAACCAAACTCTTTTTGCAAACTGATAGTTCCACATGACGTGATCCCAAGTTTCATTTGTTTCTAAACAAAGATGACACTTGAGATTGAACGAAGGAATTCGTCGGTTTAGATTTTTCCCGAGGGGCAAGCCATTGTTGCAGCCCTTGCAGATGAACATACGAATTTTTGGTGGTAACATGGAATTCCAAAGTTTCTTCCAAAAAGATGTACTCGCAATCGTCGTGGCTGCTGACGAACTTCCTTCCACCTTGGGGTAAAGGCGGGACAATATGAAGTGATACCCAGATTTCACCGTGTAAATTCCGGTATTACTGTGGAGCCATAGGAACAGATCTGTTGTGTCAAAGAGTGGGAGGTCTATTGCTGCAATCGCGCTGATGATAACTGTGGGATGATAACTGTGGGAAGGAGGTCGGACAACGCATCCATTATCCAGCGACCATTTGAGATGAATTGACTGACCATTGAGTTTGGGGGAATTACGGTTGGAGGCACCCAGTCCTTAAGTAAGCCCATGTTGGGTACACAGGGGTCAGTCCAAAAAT
The DNA here is from genome assembly GCA_036873135.1 of Clarkia xantiana subsp. parviflora. Lineage (NCBI taxonomy): Eukaryota > Viridiplantae > Streptophyta > Magnoliopsida > Myrtales > Onagraceae > Clarkia > Clarkia xantiana. The sequence continues at coordinate 21,495,938 of JAPTYO010000001.1, forward strand.
TTATGGAATGACCATTACCGACATGCCATCTTGCCCCTGTCATAAGGTACTTTTGTAGTTTGAGGAGTGATCTCCAAACCGGTGAGTGGTATTATTGAGGTTTAGCATTAAAAAACGTCTTGTTCCTTAAGTAATTTTGCTTCATGCACTTCACCCACAGTGACTACTTATCCGTAATTATTCTTGCTGCATGTTTCGTGAGAAGCGCTAGGTTGAATGCCTGCGTATCTCGGAAACCCAGTCCGCCCTCTTGTTTTGATTTACACAATGTTTCCCACTTAATCCAGTGGATTCCTCTCTTGGTGTTGTCCGGACTCCACCATAAGTGTTTTATCAATTTTTCCAGTTGTTTTTTTGGACAGGTTGATACTTGACATTGTGTAAGTTGGAATTGCGCTCACGACCGATTTTATGAGGATTTCCTTTCCGGCTGGTGAGAGTAGTTTATTCATCCATCCCTGAATTCTCGTGGTCTTTCTTTGGATAATGTGTTCTCCTATTTGACGTCGGTTTCGGGACCAATCTTTCGGCAGGCCTAAGTAAATTTCAACTGATAGCATATCCCGGACCCCTAGGATCTGGGCAATGTTTGCAGCCAATTGGACATTTACATTTGGGCTGAATCGAATACTGGATTTGCCGTACTTGATGAGTTGGCTCGATTCTGCTTGGTAGGCGTCCAAGACTTTCCTTAGATTCAGCGCATTCTCCGCAGTGGCCTCCAGAAATAGGAAACTGTCGTCGGCGAATAGGAGGTGTGTGAATTCTTGCGTCGATTTCCCCGGTTTTATCCCTCGAATGCGGCCCTCTTGCTGGGCTCTCAATAGCTCCTGGGACAACATCTGAGCCACGATTATGAACAAGTAGGGAGAAAGTGGGTCTCCTTGTCTAAGTCCCCTTGTAGGCTGGAACATTTGCGTTAATTCCCCGTTGAACAAAATGTTGATGGAAGTTGTGGAAATGCATTCCATGATCCACGTAATAAACCGGGGGGGGGGGGGGAAGCCATACTGATTAGGACTGATTGGAGGAAGGACCATTCGATTCTATCGTATGCCTTGCTCATATCCAGTTTAAGAGCGAACAGGCCTTTACGTCCAGTCCTTTTGAGTTTAATTGTGTGAAGTAGTTCCTGGGCTAGGAAGGTGTTGTCCGTGATGGTCCTTTAAGGGACGAACGCCGTTTGGAACGGAGAGATGAGATTTGAGATGACCGGTCTTATCATGTTAACCAAAATTTTAGCTAGGATCTTGTAAGTTGTGTTGCACAGAACAATTGGTCTCCAGTCTCTCATGGTTGACGGGTGTTGCCATTTTGGTAATAGGACGATTATGGTTACGTTCGTTTCGATTTCCATTCGATCTTCCTCAAAGAAGTGTTGGGTAGCCTTGGCTACGTCAGCTTCAGGGATTTCCTTCGCTTTGAAAGAAACGTGGGGGGTACCCATCCATGCACGGTACCTTATCTGGGCTTAGTTGGGTAAGGGCCGTGTGCCGTTCCAGGATAGTAATTTCCTCGCAGAGTCTGCTGGCAGCTGTCTCCTCAATTTTGAGCGTATTGAAGCCGGGTGAGTTTGGCGGTGCCAAGTCATGTTGGTCTTGGAATAGGGTTTGATAGAAATTCCTGACATGGGTTTTTACGGCTGTCGGGTCTTCTAGGATCGTTCCATCTTCCAATTCTACTGGGAGGAGCGCGTTTCTCCTTCTCCTTGCAAGAGTATATGCGTGGAATAATTTTGTGTTGCGGTCCCCTGCCGTGAGCCAGAGTTGTCTGGATTTTTGCCTCCACATAACTTCTTGGAAATTGTATAGATCACGAAGTTGTTTCACTAGGTGTTCCATCTGGGCCTCTGTTTCCTTGTTTTCCTGTTTCTGCTTGAGGGTATCAAGACATTTCCGAATGGATATGTCGACGTGGCCAAAGGTCGTCATGTTCCATCTTCTGACATCTGTTTTGAAGAGGCGAAGTTTTTGGCACAGGCGAGCCTGCGGATTTCCGATCGGTGACCGACCCCAGGATTTTTGCAGTATTTCCCGGAATGCATGGTGATCAAGCCACATAGCCTCAAAATGGAAAGGCCTATTCTTTTTTTGGGCGAGGTTATCTGGGAGACATGTTAAGAGGATGGGGCAATGGTCTGAGGCGATCATTTCGAGATGTCGGATGTTCGCCTTTGGAAATAGGAATTGCCACGGAGGATTGCTAAAGGCCCTGTCCAGACGCTCTTTGACATTGTCGGGGGGTTCGCTTCTGTTAGACCAAGTGAATTGTTGGCCCGAGAATCCCAAGTCCATAAGATCCAGTGTGTCAGATCTGGTATGTGATTGTAGGATTCTTGTTGTTGGGACTGAATTCCCTCCTTGTTTTTCGTCAAAATTCCAAATTTGAAGTATCCTATCATCATCCAAGGGGACGTGATTGGCCTGGAGTTTCTGTAGTTTCCGATATTGTCCCAGAATTCCGAACGTTTTCCGGCTTTGGAGGGTGCATAGATGAATGAGCCTTCCCATATGTACGATCCTTGAGGGTGGGAAATGGCCGTGTGGATGGCATTTTGGTTAATCACATTGTCTGTGATATTGGTTTGGTCTTCCCATGCAATGATTAGGCCTCCTCTAGTTTCTTCCGGAGGAATACAAACTATCTCTGTTAAACCCGCTCTACTAATACTATTACTTACTCTATCTATCTTACTTTTGATCTCATCTATAAAGACTATATTAGGTTTATGTATATTAATAATGTTCCTGGTATGTTGAACTGTCAGATTATTACCCGCCCCCTGACAGTTCCAGGCTAATATTTTCATTGTATTTCCGGGAGATCTAGGACGGAATCTGCCGTACTAGCATTATGTATTGCGTCTAAATAATCACATATAGGACAGTGAAAACAAAGGCATCTATGCTTTAAACGTACTACCTCCTGAGTGGTGTTCTTCTGCATGATCTACCGACGCATTTCTCTTTCATAAAGGGGCCTTAGGCTGACCGAGATCCTCGCTCCTCTGCGGGGGCGTTACGCCTTGGCGGTGGAGGAATTAGGATCGGATTGTTCTGAGTTCTTTTGTTCGGGCGTGTCTCCTCCTCGCATTCCATCGGTTCCTTTCCTGGACGCCTGGCTGATTTAGTTTCCTCGCCCGCCAGTGGGGGCTCAGATGGCTCGCTCTCCATGAGGGGTTTGATTACCTCGCCCGCGGGGGGGGGGGGGGGGGGGGGGGGGGGGGGGGGGGGGGGGGGGGGGGCTCGGATGTTCTGGCCTTCTGAGAAACCTGTATTGCCTCGCCCGCCTGAGGGGCCTCGGATGCCTTGCCCGCCTGAGGGGGCTCGGATGCCTCGCCCGCCTGAGGGGGCTTGGCTTCTTCTTCCTTCTCCAGCGGGTCCGAGTTCAGGTCGAATGACCTTAGTTCCTCCACCATTGGCTGAATGGCCTTCGGAAGGGGTATGTTTCTGCCGGTTTGGTCGTCATCTTCTGGAAACCACTCTGCTTGAAGCTGCATCTGGATCTCATCGAAGCCCAAATCAAAGTCGAACTCTGGAAGTGATGGGCATGGGGAGTGGCGAAATGTATCCATGTGTCCTTGTAAGTGAACGGCTAAATTTGACAAGGGCGAGAGTGGGGGTGATGTGGGGTACTGTATGAAGGAGTTGGTGTTTATGGGAGGGTCCAGCTGAGCATGTACATTCTGGAAGAAGTGTGTATCCAAGTGGGGTTGTGTATTGATCTGCATCGAGGTACCTAAGTAAGACGGACTCTGTTGGTTTTGTGGTAAGTTCCAGATTGGCATTGGAGTCTCAGACCATTGTTCTTGGGAAAGGTCCTGGGTATTGGTTCCCGAAATTTTGCTGTGGGAATTGTGGCATTGCTAAGGCTAGAGCTGCATTGAGGAAGTCCTGAAACCGTGTGTCCGTTGGTTGGTCCCTAGATATCTGATCCTGGGTAGTCCTATGACCCGATCTGGATGATGAATCGGCACAGTGGACTTGGGTGGTCTTCGGGGAGGTATTTTCGGTGTTTCCCGTTACACTGCCGGGGGGTTTGAATTCCTTCACTGGATTCCAGCTAATCCAGTTTAGGAGCCGATCGCTACCTTTGTTATTTTTTGCAGAGTACAAGATACCTCCCACTCTTTCCATGGCTCGCATACCTTGGCGGCTATTAATCCAGTTGTTACAGAATAACAGTTGTTCCTGCGCCAACAGCTTGGGGTTGGACAAAGCTTCTCTTTATGCCCGAAACGCCCACACACGTTACAAGGCAGACCATTCCGGTACTGGATGGTGACTGTTCTGTCAGCCGGGCTGTTTTCAAGAAACATACCAGGTACGGCCGGTCTATCTAGATCCATTGCAACTAGGACCCTAGGAAAAGCAATCTCCCAGGGTTTAGAGAAATTTTCACCAATTTGCAGTATATGACCTACACATGAGGCAATCCTTTTGGCCGTTCCCGGGTTCATTGATCCTGACGAGATGTTTTTTTTATCTCTATCCAAGATGGGATGTTTTGTGCAGGGATGTTATCCGGGACATCATTATTGGTACATGTTGTCAGGATTAAGAGAGATCCCTCTATATTGTAGGGGGCATTAGCTAGCACCTCTTTCACATCCTGGGGGTTTTCGAACGCAAATGTAATTTTTTGATCTCTCCTAGTATGAATTTCTGGGGGACTCGTGATTTTCCAAACTTGATTGACGCAAATTTCTAAGAGATCACGTTTAATCTTTACTATTGTGTAAGAATCTACGAGCTAAAATTAGGGACCAATCTATAGGATCCATTACCTCCGGTTGAGTAAACGCTCCTGGTCTGGTTCCCTTTTGGAAGAGCCGCCTTGGTCCGGTTCTGCGCTGCTGATTCTCAGTGGGCCCAGTAGCCCCGTCCTGAGCCGGTTTTGGGGGGTTAGTCGGATCCTGCTTAAGCTGGGCCTCAGAGGCTTCGTTCCGGACCTGTCTCCTCTTCTCGTCGATCCGGGCCCGTATGTATCTTTTTACTGCCGCGTCCACTAGCAGCTAGGTTGGAGTGATGTTCGCACGGCCCAAGGAGTCTGGTCCGTCACTTCCTTTTTGCGCTGGAGGTCTCCTTCCTTGGTGGGCTGACGTCGATTTGGGCCATGGACGTAGTGAAGCCACTCCGGTATGAGTTTTGTTTTGAACAGGGCAGGAAGAGAAAGAGCTCAGGTCGTCATCTCTGCTTGGACAGGTGTAGGGATGGGCACTGAACCGGTTCAGGCCGAACCGGTTCCGGACCGGACCGGAACTGTTTTAAACGGTCCGGTCCAGAAATAACTAGGGTTTTTTTTTGGCTTAGGTTGGTCTAAAAAAGACTGGACTGGTTTGAACCGGTCCAGAACCGGTTCAGAACCGGTTTTGGACTGTTTTTTAAAAAAACAAGTCCTGGACCGGTTTTATATGTCGGACCGGTTCAATCATCAAAAACTCGTAAAAACCGGTCCAAAACCTTAATTTAAAGACTTCCTAAACATTCCAAGTCTACAACTAACCTTAATTTAAAAAACCCCCAAATCTGTAAACCCTAATTTTGAACTCTAATTACTAATTAGAACTCTAATTCATCCCTAATAAGCTTAATTGAACAACAAAATCTCAATTTTGAGACTTCCTAAGCATTCCAAGTCTACTACTAAGCTTAATTTAAAAAAACCCCAAATCTGTAAACCCTAATTCGACTTAAAAACCCTAATTTTGACATCTAATTACTAATTAGAACTCTAATTCATCCCTAATAACTTAATTGAACAACAAAATCTCGATTTTGAAACCATATTTCACCAAATTACAAAACCCTAATTTGATTAAACTAACCTTCTTTTGAGGACCCATGACTGCTGTGAGTTGGTGACAGAGAAGAAGACCCACCCGAAGACGAACTATAGGCCGGCGGCCGGCGGGCGACGGATTCGGCGGGCGGCCGAGTGCTGGCGGCGCGGTTGACTGCGGAGGACTTGAGGAGGACAGCAGGAATAAAAAGGGGGGGGGGGGGCTGTGAAACTGAAAGGCTCTGTCTGTTGTCTCTTGTCTGTATTAGTTATTAGGCATATTATTAGCTCTCTGTAAATTAGACTCAGTTAAAACGTTTTTTTTTTTTTTTTTTTTTTTTTAACTTAAAACCAGTTCAAAAACCGGTCCGGTCCGGACTGGTTTGTTGGACTGGTTTGGTATACCCCTTGGACTGGTTCCATTTTAGGGGTTGCAAACCAGTCCAATTTGGACCGGTCCACTCCGAACCGGTTCAAAACGGTCCGGTTCCAGACCAGTTCCGAACCAGTCCGGCCGGACCGTTTTTTTTGCCCAAGCCTAGACAGGTGGGTTTAGTGGCGCGTGGATTGCACGCGTCGGGCGCGTCAGAGGAGAGAAAACTCTGTGGAGGTGCGTGGGCTGACGTGTGGGGTGTCTCGGTGGGTAGCCGTACTTAGACCATGGTTTCGACAGAAGGGGATGTTGTGGTGGGACTATGGTTGGGCAAATAGGTGAATGGGGAAAGCATTTTGGGAGGTGATCGGAGTTGAGGGTCTGTGAGTTTTTCTGCGTGTGTGTAGTGGCTCTGATGGTTGTAGCTCGCATCTGTGGTGAGGAGTGTGTACTTAAAGGAATGTGGGATTGCTCTGTGGAGGAGGAAGGCTTATCTGTATCAAGCATTGATGGTGGCGAAGTGACTGGTTCAGCTCCCAAGAGTCCACAGTCGCCATGGTAGCTAGAGTTTCCGGTGTGATGATAACCAGAAATAACTGTCTGAGCATGCATAGTAGCCGTATTAATAGGTGACAAGACCATTACGGGTGAGGTTTGAAGAAAGTTGCAGGAGTTTGCAATGGAATTGGATACGGTTGTTGTTTAATGTTGTTGTGTCTGCTTATGTTTTGGAGAGGGATGGGAAGCAGCGGGTTCACTGGGCTCAGGTGTTCGGAAGGTGTAATAATGGTTTACATATATGTCTAATAGTAAAAATAAGAAATTAGATAAATTGGTGTAGATGAAGCTAGGTAGCATGGGTTTGTGGGAGAGTATTGTAGAGGTGGTGTGTTTATTTATTGGTGGTGCGTTTGGTACGCCACGAAAATATATGGTCTAGACCACATCCCTGCTTGATGGTAGACGACGTGGTCATGGGGGCAGCTAATACGACTGATGTGTGGTGGTGGTAGCAAAATGAGTACTCTCTTGCCAAGGCATTTGCATCTGGGAGGAACCTATTGATGATGAAACTTGGAGATATTGGACGACGTCGTCCTTCTTCTTCTTCTTCTACTACCACGTGCAGCATTTTATCATCATATCTTGCTCTCTGCAGCTCCAATATGTCAATTGCCTCCGACAGTGAAGCTACTTCTTCTTCGTCTGAGCATGATGATACTGAGGAGACTACTTTCATTAGACAAATACGATGATCATCATCCACATCTCCCCCACCATTACTATCAGGAATAGGCTTGGGCTTCCCTGGTGCTTGCTCCCATGAAAATGGAACCCCTTGATCACTAACTAAAATTCTCTCATCAATAACTCTACAACAACTACTAGTAGTAGTGGTAGCAGCAGTGTGTTTGTGCTCCTCATTATCATCTTCTTCTTCTTGATAGTAATTTGAAGGCAGAAGACGCCTTCTTACTGATAAGAGAGGTATATTCAGATTCAGCTCTATTTTCTTCTTCATCGTCGTTCGCGCCTTCTCTCCCTCACACTAATTAATTATTATTTAGGGTTCACCCTTTTCCATTTCTTCTTATATATATATATATATATGCCTCATTTCAACAATATATATTGCTGCTGCTGCTGTTTATTTGTATTCATTGATAAAAGGAAGGCAAGGTGAAGTGAATACAAAAACCATACAAGGTGAATCTTGTGAATTAGGAGGGAAAGCGATGAAGCAGGCAGGCAAGCGTTGGTTGGTCGGATAAATAGAGTGACGGCCCATCTCCCTTCCCGTGATATTCATAATTAACCAGCCCAGCCCTCCACGTATCTATTTCTTTCTTTCTCCAACCTTTCCTTTCATGCTACCACAAACTTTCTTTGGGGTTCACTCACCGATGGATCTCAGCCCTAATTGTTGCCTATAAAAAACATGGGTTTGCTAAAAAAAAAAAAATTTGGAAAAATGATAAGTGTTGGATCCCGGAAATTTGGGTCTGTCGATTCGACAGATCCGGATAACCGTCTTCAAGTCTTGCAAAAAAGATAGACTGAATCGTGACTCGGTAATTCCTCTCTGATACTTAAATGAGAATCTTTGTAGAGAGATAAAATATAGGCAGAGAGGGGTTCATAAATTTGGGCATTCGACAGGATCCGGGTCACCGTCTCCAAGATCTGAAAAAAGGATAGATTGGATCGTGGCTCAGTATCTCTTTTCGATGCTTAAATGGGAACCTTTGTAGAGTGATAAATTATGTGTAGAGTGAGGCTCTTATATATCATTGTAGGTTTCTTTACTTAACCATGGTTACCAAAGTTGTCATTTCCCTATTTGGTGAATAGCTTCTTGTCTTTTTGTTCTGTCCATCTTACCTTTGTCTGGTTAAGGAGAGCATTGTCGGGGCGTACAACCCTCGCTTGTTGGGAGTTCTAAGGTGAACACCTGTAATATTCGAAAGTCGGATTGCTGTTGATTCTTCAATGATCAATGAGTGAAGCGAGCCTGTTCGCGGCGTCACCATTTCGTTAACTCGACCCCATTGTCATTTAGTTGCACTTAGACAAAGAGTCGTTCATCGGATATGTCGCCTATCGAGTACCTCGCCTGACGAGTATTCCGAAGTGTTGGCACCATAATCATGGCGTGTAACCTTTATGTTGTTTGACAAGACTTTCATAGCCAATCTAGTCGGTATTGATGGTGATGAGCCTGTTTTTCTTCTTAATGGATTCAGTCTTCTGTTTGATGGGCATGATCTTCTGTTTGATGGGTTTGGGCCAATGGTTGTGGAGGTGTCGCCTCCTCTAACTCGCTATGTTGATTCCTCCCAAAGTTTCATTTTTCTCGATGTAACCCAATCAAATTTTTTTTCTTGGGGACGAGTTGGGGCATCTCTTATAGGCAGTGTTTCAAAGAGATTTGTGTTCCTCATGTTGAGCGCGGGGGTCGTACACTCCTTCTTGGCTTGCCACGTTGACTTCCTTTTATGAATTATATTTATCTTTGTCGCCCTCTAATCGCTTTTTTGAGTACATGTAGGGGCGACGATTCTATGTATTTGAATTATGAAACGTCACTTCAAGATGGCGGGAACACCGCATCTCAAGACAGTAACGATGATTGGGAGTGACGATTGAGGTACCCGAGATGACTGTTAACATGACAGTGATGCCAGCTAACTCATTCTCTCTTATTATGGGCCATCAGATTCTTATCTTGATCTAACTGACGAGGTCATCCGTCCGTTGACCTCATTTCTACTATTACGATTGTGCAGTCTAGATGCAGAGACTCTTGAAATTCAATGGTCGAGATTAGAAACTTTTACCCTACCTATAAATAGGGTATTAACTTTGTTTTTAGTTCTTACTCTCTTCATTCTGCTCTTCCTTCTCTAGATTACATCTTTCTCTCTCTAGGATTTTGACGACCCTCCGGAAACCCTATTCATTCTTGGTTAACAGAATTGCTGTTGGCATTTGGTGAATGAGCCGCGGTAATAGGAGCCCTTTAATATAAGCCCAAAACCTAAGTAATTGGGGAATGTCACATTAGGGATTTTGGCTTCGCCTAAAATCCTAATTGACATGAGAGGCCCAAAATAGGGCCTCCCCTTTACTCTATGTGGTCGGCCGAAATATGTAGTTAGAGTGATGTGGGTTTTGACCACCCCCTCTTATAAATAGGGAGTATCAGGGATTTATTTAGAGTTAATCACTTTCTTCCTTTTAGTTGAGACTAAAGAAAACCCTCATCCCTAATATTATTAGTTCGGCCGAACCCCACCAAGAAGGAGGTGTCAAATTGCTTCGAGCAATCATACCGGAGATCCATCCCGCCAAAGAATTGAAAGAGACTTTGTTGTGGAGACCATTCCGTGTAGGTGATTCCTTAACAAGAATCCTTACAGGAGCCGTTCGGCGGACCGCGAACTCCCCTCAAGATCTTGGGTCTACGTAAAGCAAGAAACTGGTATGTGCCCCTATTAGGGTTAGATCTCAGGCCTAATTGCTATGATGAATTAGGCCACAATTAGGGTTAGATTGACATGATATTTGTGATATTAACTATTGATATATTCTAGCACAATTTTAGGAATGTTAGATATTAGTTGCCTAAAGAATGAGAAAATATATTATTGATAGATTTATATCCCTAATATAGAATCTTGACGATAAATAAATAAATATATATATATATATATATATATATATATATATATATATATATATATATATATATATTGGACCGAAATATACACATATATTGTGCAAATATTGAAAATTTATATTTATAATTAATGTTACTTGGATGCTAAATTAAGTTTGGTGGATTTTAAAACCCTACTTAGCCGCGAAGTAAACATTTCAGCCGCACCCTTTTGGGTAATGGGCCGGTCTAATTTGCACATCCGGGTCGGGTCGACTGACCCGGATAACCATTTGAACCCGAACAGGGTCAACCGAACCGTCGGGATTTCACGGGTCAAAACCGATCGGGCCAATCGAACCGTATTATCTCAATCGGTCTGATCCACCCGGGTCGGGTCGGACCGGGTAACTAATGGGTCGAACCAAACCGACCTGGTTTGCGTGGAGAACCGAATTCCTATTTATATCGAACCGGACCAGTTTCACTGGACCGGTCGGACCGAAATTGACTGAACCAACCGTTTTGGTCAGACCGACACGAGTCAACTGAAAATAGGATGGTCAAATTTTAAAATCCAAATGCTTTTGAACTTTTAAAATTACCTACACAACGCCAATAGGTTTGAAATTTTCACGTTTTAAATTAAACCTGACGCCTAGTTACGATTATAGGGATGGATCTCGAAAAATGCATGATTATGGAATTGAATCATTTAGTGGGTTGAATTGCAGTTGCTATATTAATTGATATTATTGCATGATTAGAACTGTGTATTGACTATTTCAAGCTAGCTAGATATTGCTTGTTGTGGGCTGAGCCTTGGATTTCAATTAATGAGTTGCGAACTAGGATAGACATGCTGTGATGGTTGCTATTGCCTAGAATCTATGTCTAGAAGTTTACATGATTGATTGTTAGCATGAATTGCAAGTCATCCCTAAATGTTTAAAATCGATATTCAGTCGCCAAATATGCATGTTTGATGTGGTGTGATCATGCATGATGCGTATGCATGAATGTTGAGGATGTAGCCGCATGTGATAATTTACTCATGTATTAGAATTATATGTGCTAGCATGAGTTCCTCGTAACATTAGACCCATGACGCGTATGCATGATTTGTTTGAGGATGCGGCTGCATGTGATAATTTGCTTGTGTAGTAGAATTATATGTGCTTGCATGAATTCCTCGAAACGTTTTTAAAAGGGGCTTTGGGAAAGCCAAGATCGGGTGTATGTAACAACTACCTATTCCGGTGAAAGCGATTAAACCGTTTTTAAAGACTAATCTATTAGAAAGGAGACGTCGGCAGTGTGAACTCTTTCACGACCTCCTTCCATTGGTTTATTGGTGCTCGGGTTGGCTAGATGGCTGATGAATCATTGTCGTTCTCCTTCTATCTCATAGATATGCAATTCTTTTTCAAAATGTTATTGTCTCCCTGATTGTCACATGATTGTCAACGTGTGAGTTTAGATGGCTAATAGAAAGTGGTTCTATACTGCACTCGATGGTTAGCAATTATGATGAATGGGAGGATTATGTTACCGATATCCTTGATGCTGCGAATGTTGAGGATCGAATAGATCCAACAACAAATAGGATGCATGCAGATGAATATGGTAGTCCGTTCTACAACGACAGTAGAAGGTCACAAAGAGATCGAGTTGCGCGTGATTTAATTCGTGCAACCATAACAGATGAAGTACATGAAGGATTCATGAACGTCAGTGCATTACATATTTAGTGTGTCATACACCTTCGCTACGATGGAGGAAAGGCTGCTGAAGCTAGAGACCTAATGATTGAATATCATGGTATTCTTTGCACGGATGGTGGTGTCAGAGACGTTCATGATCCCGATGATGAGATAGACACATGTCAAGGATTCACAAAATGATGATGATGTTTCCCCTTTCATGGTTTGCCGAGACAATGGGCTTACATGTCTAATCAAATTGATCAAGACAACTGTATTCCTGTTCGAAGCCGACCATAAAGAAGAAAATTCCCCAATGAATCTGTTGAGTCACAAGACATTAACATGACGGGAAATAAAGACCCCGGAAACGACGACTCATCAAACACAACATGACGGGAAATAAAAATACGTGATGTATCTGGATCAAAGCATAGATATGCACTTTGATGAAGAGCATATCCAAGAAATATACACGGTTTGGGGCAGGGTTCAAGTTTGTGCTTGGTGTAAGGTCGCAACCATGGATAACATGTACACCCGAATACACGAAGCTTAGCATAGTTGGGTGACTCACCGAATAGAGCTTCATACAGAGATTGGTTATGAAGGACGTCTTTGGGCAGTCGATTAATCAAGTATATGGCCGTGAGAAATGCATAGGACCAACATTTTTGTGGTAATGACGCGTGATGAAGTAAACTCAAACCGGGTTTGACAATATGACGATGGAAACTTTCGGCAAGACCATTATGTTCGGGCGTATGGGGAGGTGTTTTAAAATGACTAATCCCATGTGAGTTACGATGATGTCTCCCTTGGTGATGTCCTCCATGCTTACGTCCTCCACCACGATTCTTGGAGTTCCACCTTGATGAAGAGTTGTGTGCTGTTGTGTAATGGGCTGTGGGAGTGATTGAGACAATCACACTTTCTTGCCGCTGAAGAAATTGCTCATAATCAACGAGCTTATCATGGAGTTCCTCAAAATTGATCGGACTATCCCTTACTCGAATAGCCGCCGCAATCTCTTTGTAATATGGTCCTAAACCTTGTAGAGCAAAGATAACAAGGTTTAAAACTCAATTTTGGAATCTTAAAAGATGTAACAGTTTCTATAATGAAATGTGCATCTTTACTTCATTTTATTAGTTCCATGTAGACATGATAAAATGTTGTAACTTATCAAAGTTTGAAATGACCCAATCAATTGTTATGATTTTAGCCAAATGATATAATAATTTATAAAATTATGCAAAATGCTTACTTGTCAAAATATAAGAAGATTTAACCAAATGATATGATATAAAGATAGATGTGAAAAAAAGTTATTTTTATTTATTATCATGAAATTTTATATATAGTAGGGCATGAGATGTTTATTTAATATATATATATATATATATATATATATATATATATATATACAGTCGTTGATTTTCTTAAGTGTGGAGAGAGGTGGCTTTATTTCAAGTTTATCATCTTATTTCACCCTAAATATATATTGAAATGAATATATATATATATATATATATATATATATATATATATATATATATATATATATATATATATATATATATATATATATATATATATATATATATATATATATATTACTTGATGTGATAGTTTGATTACTTACGTTTAAGAATATAATTAAATGACAATTTTACTATTACATTCAATTCATTCAAGTGTTCTTCTTTATTCTATTGTGTTCTTCCCTAAATTTATAAAGTTTTTTCATAAAAAAATCAAGTTTTTTTTTTAAAGGGTTAAGAATCTATTTCGTGTCTCATGTTTATCTCATATTGCCTTTTGGTGTCTCGGATCAAATTGTTACTTTTGGGTATCTCAGATTTCATTTTGGTTGCTTTTCGGCGTCTCAGTGTTATTACCTTAGAGAAGTCAATCCAGACAAAGCAGATTATCAAATTCGAGCTCGCCTGAATGCTCTCTTGCCGGGACTGTCACTTGAGAAATTGACCACGTTCGTGTCGATAAATCCCGCTCCGTTGTCGCTGGAAATTGCTCAACACCACTCAGTTGGAAACCTTATCTTTTCGATGTTCAAGTTTAAGGGAAATTTGGTAAATTGTAAAAAGTAAAGAGTGTGAAATTATGAGTTCGGAGTAAGTTGATGGAAATGACTAAATAGAGAAGGAAATATGCACAGAGACCAAAATACTAACAAAATGAAACTTGAGACATTTAAAAGCAACGGTTTAATCCATAAAAAGCAACTTTACTAAATACTCAACTTTTTTAAATCGAACCGGGTTCGGATTCAAACCTAGTAGCAACTGATGCTGGTTCGATGGAGAAATAATACGTGGCGTGATATCAATGGATAAAAGAACGGCGAATGACGTAAACCGCAGGAAGGACAGAGAAGGGAAGGGAACTGGAAAGGAAGGCGGGCCGAGTTTGTGTGTTTTGTTCATTTTCTCTTCTCCTCCGATGGCTATGGCGATTTCAGTTTCACCGTCCGACTCCTAATCGATCTAACGTAGGGTTTCCAGCGCTCGTCAGTGAATATCGATCTACACTGCTGCTCAGGTATATTCTCTACCGCCTCAGTTTAGACAGATCCGAATCTGATCTTGGTTCGCCCGCCGGTTAACATCGTCTTAGTCAGGATTGAAAATGATGAGGCTGCAAACCTATGGTGTCATTAGTCTGATTTCGACTCTAGCAGTAGTATATCATGGTTTCAGCAGTCGCCGCCAGTTTTACCCGGCCATGGTCTATTTGTCCACCTCCAAAATCAGTCTCGTTCTGCTTCTCAATATGGGTCTCGTTGTTATGTGCGTCCTATGGCAACTCACGAAACGTGTCTTCCTTGGCTCCCTTCGGGAAGCTGAGGTGGAGCGCCTTAACGAGCAATCGTGGAGAGAGGTTATGGAGATTCTCTTTGCTATCACCATCTTTCGTCAGGATTTCTCTGTTTCTTTCTTGGCGATGGTCACAGCACTCTTGCTGATCAAAGCTCTACACTGGATGGCTCAAAAGCGAGTTGAATACATTGAGACGACGCCTTCAGTTCCAACGCTGTCTCATATCAGGATTGTCTCGTTTATGGGATTTCTGCTCCTTGTTGACAACCTTTTCCTCTACACTAATGTCAAGTACCTGATAGAGACTCGACAAGCTTCAGTTTCCCTCTTTTTTGCGTTCGAGTAAGTCTGACAATCCTATATTCGAACTACCAAGTAGACTAGACGAAATTGATATTCTTTAAATTGCTTTACTGTGGAGAGATGTGGCTTCAGTTTATTCTGTCATATACTAATTAACTTGTTAATCAAATAAAAACTAGTTAAATGATGATGCTAGCCCGCCAACTTAGTAGCTTCTTCTGTTTCTGTTTCACATTTGACAAAATATTCTCGCGAGTGGAAGATCACATAGACTATATTTGCATTTTTGTTGGACAAAGACAAATGCTGGTCGCGTTACCACAATTTTTTTCAGTTATTTTAAATAATTTTTAAAAGATCATAATTTCACTAGTTAGATACTCTCTCAGAGAATGCACTCATATGCTAAGGTTTGAAGGAAATTTAACCCAAACAGTAGGACATGCTATAACATCAATGATGTCCATTATTTGAAATGAAAAAAATATGAAGAATGTTGTAATATCTTTTGAGATTCCCTTGTTTATTTTTTATTAATTGGTTAATTTTCTTTCTATTGCCCATCAAATGATGTATCAATAAATGATCTTTCTTAATTGGTTGGTTCTTCACTGTCAATTTTGTAGCAGGAAACAGAAAGACAGGCAGAATCCACTTTGTTGATATGCATTTATTTTAGTTTTTTCGTTGGGGCGAATCTTTGCTTCTTAATATTAGCTAATTGAGATTTGCCCATCAGGTACTTGATTCTGGCAACAACTACGGTGTCAACATTTGTGAAGTATATCTTCTATGTCAGTGACATGCTCATGGAGGGGCAGTGGGAAAGAAAAGCGGTTTATACGTTCTATTTGGAACTAATCCGGGACTTGCTACACCTGTCGATGTATATGTGCTTTTTCCTAGTCATATTCATGTAAGTTGATTAATCATCTCTCTCATAGGCAAATACATTTCCTATCACTGGTGGTCTTTTATTTGACTTTTGTTGAACACACATGGAATTGCATGCGATACTGCAGGAACTACGGTGTGCCAATTCATTTAATTAGGGAGCTTTATGAAACATTTAGAAACTTCAAGATCCGCATTGCTGATTATTTGCGCTACCGAAGGATCACTTCAAATATGAATGATAGGTTTCCAGAAGCAACTGCTGAAGAGCTTAATGCGTGAGTATCAAAAAATGTTTTTTTTTTTTGGGCTTCTCATACCTGAAATTGATATAATATGTTTGGGGTATCTTTATTATGTGCAGAAGTGATGCCACCTGCATTATCTGCCGTGAAGAGATGAGCTCTGCAAAGAAGTTACTCTGCGGGCATATTTTTCATGTCCACTGTCTTCGTTCATGGTTGGAGAGACAAAATACATGCCCGACCTGCAGAGCTCCTGTTGTACCTGCAGATGGCAGTGCAAGTGGACATCAGGTTCAGCATTCTAGTTCTCATCAACATCAAGGTAATTATATATATATAGATGAAAAAAAACATTACTTGAATAGCTGTGGTTAATGCTAGAGAGAATGTAATATATTTCTTGGTGACTACTTTCATGTCATGACCACATAATTATTACTGTAACTAGGTGTTGGGTCCTCATCAAGTTCAGCATCTCAAGGTTCAGCTGCAGGTAATTCGGAGGGAAGCAGGAATGAGGCTAGACTGAAAGCTGCTGCAACTGCAGCATCACTGTATGAGAAGTCATTTGTTTATCCTTCTGCAAGTGCACTGACATGGTATGAGGAGAAGATACTTGTAATCCATGTTGCTGCTGCCTGATAGATGAAACCATCATTTTTGGTCCTAATCTGATGGGTTGTCTACAAGTGCAGGACTCCTCTTCAGGTTCATGGACTTCCTACCTCCGGCTCTTCAGATCCAGAATCTGGTGGACATCATCAAGCTTTTATGGGGCAGCCACACCAAAATCTTGTGATTCCCAGTGATCTCGCAAATACTTTTATCCCCTTTCATCCCCATATGTCACCTGGTGGAGACAATGCATCATCAGTGGAAACGCAGAAAAGATTTCTCCTACACCAAATTGAGGTAATCCCTTTTTTTATTTGATCAGTGAAGAGACATGTTTGTACTCTTTACATACATGACGTTGATGAGAAAGCTATCTAGCTTCTTGTTCTCTGTGACTTAAATTATATAACAGTTAGCTAATAATGGGGGAAGTTTTGTGGTTTCTTGTTAGGCGTTGCAGAGGCAACTCAAAGTTCTTGAAAAGACCGACTCTGATGATAAAAGCAAAACTGTGAGTTCGGATGGTTCGGGCGACAGCAAAGGAAAATCTGTTGCAGGCTAGGCTTTAGCTCACTGCTAGATTGCTTGCTAGCTAAAGACTAAAGGGCTAAACATATGTGATTGCCTGCCTTCATTCCTAGAGAGAAAGAATTGTACATTTACACCCTATCTAAATATATTAATTAATTAATAGGAGGAAATCACCAAATTGATACCTCAACGTCAACGGGTGTGTTTTTCTTTTTTATGACTTTAACTTCTCTTTTATAATAATATATATATAATTTTAATTGGTACCTTAACAATTGTAATTTGCTTGCTGCGACTTCCTTCTTTTTCCATTATATATATACTAGCCACTAACCCCGCGCACCGCGCGGGTAAAAAAATACATTAATGAATATACATTAAAAAACTTAAGTTATTCTATTTTTTAAATAAAATATAAAATTTTCCATATATATATAATCAAATGTTCGATAAAATTAATATATTTTTAGGTAGAAATATGATTTCTTTCTCTTTTTTTTTACCATTTATCTTAGATTTTTTTATCGCCAATAAAAAATAACTTAAAAAACAATTAATTTATATCATTTTAAATAATATATATTTAAAAAAATTCAGGGAATTACATGAAGAGTATCATTTATTAATGTATCATTTTTTTTTATTTTACAAATTTACATAATTGTAAAATAAGTATATTTTGACGTTATGATATTGAGTATTATTTGTCTTTACAAACTTAACTACATTTATCTCACTCATAATTTTTAATTATCGAAAATGTCATAGCAATAAAAAAAGAATTTCACTCCCATAAAACGGCGTTTATAAGTTAAGAAAACATAGTTGTGAAATCATTGACCTCATTGTCTAGGCTCATATGGATTCTATCTACTCGAAGAGTAAGTTCATTAGGTTCCTAACGTTTTACTTAGAACTCAGAATTCCAAATTTCCAAATGGGGAGTAAGTCTTCGTATATTATTAGTGAAGCTAACTACTTGAAATTCAACAAACTCCCATAAATAATAAAAATAAATGCATTTTTTAACTTAAAAAAAAATCTTATATTGTCTTTTTGTTTTAACTAAATGAATTTTACCAATAAGTAAGAATAATGCTAACCCCAAAGACTTCGTAGTCTTATCTATTTCATCTGTAGATATCAAAGGTGGAAGAATAAATAACACAATAAAGAGTCTACTAAAAAGGAAACAATTATAATGCAGCGTAACAATTAATTAACGTGTTGGAATTCAAGGCGGTTCTTTGAGAATATTTGTGTATAACAAATACCATATGTACACATATAATTGCGAGAAACAAATTTGTGAGAAAAAGGGAAGGAGGGGAGCGGGGAAACTCGCCTTAATGTCAGTATAAGTCATAAAAATAAAAAATCCACGAGCTTAAGAATATTTGAGCAAAAAGTAAGATATAAGACACAAAATTATGATTAAATAATATAAATCAAGTTCAATCACATTAATTATTTCGAGCTAAATTCATTATAATTACGACCAAAAGCTAGAATATAATATTATTAGAAAAGAAAAAATTGTACATTGAGTTGATTTTTAAGGTTGTTCGAATCTATAGGTTTTTTGAGACAATGAACCACATAAATAATATGATCTATAAATAACTAAATAAGTTAAGTAAAACCGATTTAGATAAATAGAATCGTAGTAAAGGAAGTACCAACATGCTTAATACCGTTCGTGGCAACGACTGAGCTCCCACACAAAGAGACTTACATTGAATCCTGCATGATCTTATAATAAAGATTAATGCTACGATTGTGCAATCAAAAGGAGATCTTATGTGGCCTATATAAACCAAAAGGAGACCATCACTTCTTGTATTACCAGATACCACCTATATTAGATACGGAAAAGGAGAGCTTCAAGAATCTATCTGCTAGATTGCTAGTACATATTGATTAGTGATGATGTAGGTAGTTTAGGATTATGGATTGATGTTGAGTGAGTGTGTGATATTGTTTTAAGGGTTTAGTTATATATATATAACATTGTTACTATTCTTATTTATACAATATATATATATATATATAGGTGGAATTAAATTATACATATATATTATATTATATAATATAGTGTTGTTACCATTTTTGTTTATAATAACTAACTTAATCTGTCCGAATCCTATTTTTGTACTTTCTTTCTTCATTTAATTTAGTTTCAATTTATTGATTTTATATTGTTTAGTATTTGTATAGTTTTTGTTTTTTTTTAGAAACCAAAATATTTAGTGGAAGACCATGAATATATATATATATATAGAATAAAATATACGTTGGCTATATATATAAAAGAAGAAAACATACGGCTGGCTTTATTTATTTATTTATTTATTTATTTTATATAGCTTATGTGGCGGTCTATGGTCTTCCGGAACCAAACTGTATAGATTTACTATTTAAATGGAAACTTTTAATTAATTTGTTTCTTTATTTTACGTAGAGACTAAAATAGGAAATAAAAATACTTCTTAATTTACAACCAATCAATATTTTATGTCTAAATTTATAGATCTCCAATTAAATGCTGATTAAATTAGGAAACGCTGACTGGACGAACCGCCCACGTGTCAGTCAGAGGACTTCCGGTGCCGAATTAATATAATATAATAGATAAGGAAAACTTATGTTCAATAATGTTATTGATTTTCATACGAAAAGTATGCATCATATAATAGTAATATATGCAAGCTAAAAATATATGTCATTTAGAAGTGTTTTTTTATATATATAAACTTTTAAAAACTGGAATTGTTAATGTTAAAATCATCCTAAATATAGCATTTCTAATAAGATTTAAACTCAATTGAGAATGGAACTCACTGATCTAATAAAGATGGAGTATGAATATATATATATATATATATATAAATATATAAATTTAAGGCTGGAGCTGGATGGTTAGTATGATGATTAGAACCGGACTCTAAAACAGTTAGGGGTCCCTTTTTTGGTCCGGTCGCAGTCGAACCAGCGATCCATGTATTACATTATTACAAAATAATAATTTATAGTCTAGCATAATAAAATCACAGTATTTTCAAAAGAAGATTCAATGTTGTTAAATAGACCTAATATGATAATTTTTTGCCAAATGTTGATCTAGTTTAATTCTCCTCTAACTTTATTCTTATTTTCTTTACAATTTTCTCCTTTTTTTTTTCTTTTTTTTTTCCAAACGTGAACCTGCAGACTGAGAACTTGGATGGGTGTCTTAAAACCGGCCGCATGAACCGGGTTCACCTGTTTATCTGTTTTTTCATCAGATCGTTCCGTTCAGGAGTTCGGTTTCCGGTCCGGCCCGTTCTGATAACATCTTTTTTTTTTTTTTTAATCTTGATAACATCCCTGTTCTGGAATTTATTTTACAACGATATTTTATTTATTTATTTTGAAATGAACCCTAATTGACAAAAAAATCCCAAATCGGGATTGAACGGAAACCCTAGCCCTAATTTGAGTCCATGTGTGTCGAATCTTCTGTCCAGATCTCTTCGTTTTTCCTTCCTTCATCCTTCTCGTCTGGCAACTTGGGATCGCGTTTGCTTGATTGATCTCCTTGTTGAAGAAAAATCTGGATATCTTCTCTCGAAGGTAGATAACCCCGGAGATATTTCACCGCCTTGTTGATTGATATACTGTACATGTAGCTAGTTAGATAGATTGGGAGAGGCTATTCTTTTCTTTGTGTTGTGGTATGTGGCTTTTGTGTTGATGGGTGGCTCAGGATCAGGTGCGGCGGATTGTACTCCGGGATCAATTGTTTGGGTGCGGCGGAGGAATGGTTCCTGGTGGCCTGGTAGAATATTGGGGCCCGAAGAGCTTGCAGACTCTCATCTGACTTCGCCCAGAGCAGGGACTCCGGTCAAACTCCTTGGAAGAGAAGATGCTAGCGTGTAAGCTCTCCTGGCTCCTAACTATTTGTTACAGCTGCTGCTCTTCATCATGATTTTATTTAATTTGTAGTCTACAACCTTTGTTCTTTTCAATTTTATTTATGTATATACAGCTAGTTAATTGGTAGTTGTGGTTTAAGTTGCTGAACACATTTGTATACTGCTGGTGTTCTTAGCATTATAATGTACATTTTAGATACTCCAGTCTTTGCAATATCTGAAATGATATTCTGATGTGAGGTTTCACATTTGCACACATTTTTTCGTTTTCCATAAAATTACGGGTGGAATGTTGTGCCTTTCAATGATGACTGCAGCAACTTCTTTGTCCCTGAGGAACATAATTTTATACATATTATATATATATATATATATATGAAGGAAGGAAGTCTATAAAATGAGCTGCAACAGGCACCATGCAACTAAAATCTTTATAAGGGCAATTATGGAAGTTTTGAATCTCTGTCATTTCTTCATGGGAACAGCTTGTTTGATTAATCCAGTGTGTAAAGATACTTTTCTTGAAGAGTTTATTACCTTGATGCTAGATTAGATATCACTAGTTATCTGATTCTGATGCTGCGTTGTCTATATCAACTGCTTGTTCTGTTTTCGTGTCGTCAGGTATTTGATTGTTAAAAGGTTTGTGGCCATCTAAAGCAGCTTAGAGGCAAAATATTGTTTGATGTACTTACCAATCATGGACGTGAACATATGTTTCGTTGCCAAATAGCACTCTTAAGCTATTGCGGAAAAGGATCCATATTTTCAAGTTTATGTTCTCTCTGGCTGTGCTGGTTATTCGACAGTCTTTAGAGGACTGGAACTAAGAGTAGCCATATCATTCACATTTTATTTTGTCTCTATGGTTGATCAGATTAAGTAAGAAGGCTTCTGTTCATTGGGTTTGGGATGTCAAACCTTGAAACTGATTGCTAGTTGTTGTTGTTCCTTCTTTATTGCAGGTTAAGTTAGTTGCTCATAGTTGTTGCTGCTAGAAAAAGTCAACTTCATAATCTGAGTAATATCTAAATGCTAGAAAGTAATATCACTCTTTTTTTTTTTTTTTTTTAATCTTGTTTCTCCCTGCTATATTTCTTTGTGTGGACAGCTGTTCTATAGAAGGCTTGCCTCAAAAGTTGTTGCATGATGAATTTTCTTGAGTGAGGCATGAGGGAAATGCTGTGGACTAAAACCTTCATTGTTAAAGTCCCTGTACCTATTCATTGAATTGAAGGATATGATGAGAATTTCTGCAATTTCATTTTAACAATAGTATAACTTTACCAAGTTATTTGAGCCGTCCATGGAGGTTCTTCTGTGTACAGTTTTAAGTTGCATCCCAATGCAACTCATCAGTTATGAAATCTTGTCATGTCTCTGGGTTAAGAAACTCGTTTAAAATCCAAATTAGTTTTATTTTGTAAGTATATGAGCCTTTTAGTCCTTCCAAATATATATATATATACACTTTCTGAATAGTATCTTATATATTGATATTAATTAATCTGTGCTGTACAGGGACTGGTACAATCTAGAGAAGTCGAAGCGTGTTAAAGCCTTTAGGTGTGATGAATTCAATGGTTGTATTGAAAAGGTAGAATCCTCCCAGGCCATGCCATCAAAAAAGAGAGAGAAGTATGCTAGTCGAGAAGACGCAATTCTTCATGCTCTTGAACTTGAGAAGCAACAATTGAGGAAGCAAGGGCATTTTGATGTAGCCAACAACGAACTTAGCAGTTTCAGTAAACCGCCAGTAGCTTTTGAGAAGATGCCTCCAGGAAGTAAACAAAGTGGTGGCAATGATGAATTGCTTACTGTTACCAAGGGGCTTGCTGCTTTTTCCAAGGATGAAAGTTTAAGTGGTTCGTATTTTCATAATCTAAAGGGTAGTGAGGAAGAACTTGAGGAAGATGGAGTCCTAGAAGGTATCCCAAGGATGAGAAAATTGCAAGATTTTGGGCTGAAGATTGCTCCCTCAAAGCGGAAGTATCCCTACCCTGCTTCTGATGCTGCCGCCATGAATGGATTTGGGAAACCTAAACTGAATGCCCATTCTCTTCCAATTGGTGTTCCTAGCATGAGAGACACGTACGTTAATGGTAAGTCCAACTAACAAAAATAAACTGCTTCTTTTTCTTAGTAAGAGATTTTGTGCAAGGTCATTATATTTTATGAACATTCAACATTTTTATTTTAGCATGTTTCTACTAATTGTTCAGGAGGTGAGGAGATTGGAGGTTATTGTCGTGCAAAGAGGAGTAGATGCATGTATCTGTCAGAGGACCAGTATCGTCATTTGGATGATAAAGAAAGTTACCGAAGCAAGATTCCGATATCACCATCTACCTCTGGAGAGGGTAACCCGCACTTGTTGTTTAGAGGAAACGGCTCCAGATTATCTGATGGGCTTGATGGTGGTTCTTCTGATTATTATCTATCAGAGTCTGGTTCTGATTCATCGGAAACTGAACAGATCACAAATGAGGAGACCAGTTCTCTTTCAGGTTTGATAACTGACCGACCTCTCAATGCATTAGATTGTCTGTTCCTCGAAATCAGTCATGTCTACATCATTGTGGGATTCTCATTTTAACTTTGATGTGAAAAAAGGTTTTCTTTGCTAATTAATTACATGTATCTAGGATCTCTCTTGCAAGATTGACATGCATCCATATTCATGATGGTAATCTTGTATTTTTTTCTTCTTATTATTCTGTTTGGACATGTACCCGAGAAGATATGAGTGGCATGGCAGGGAATAAAGCACAATTACAAGAACCTGTTGGAAGCATGAGCAGTGAGGACCCTGATGGTCCAGCAGCAGCGCTCTCTGTGGGCCTCCGTCTACATGGTGCTAGTCAAGCTGTGTCCAAGTGGCAACTGAAAGGGAAGAGAAATATTCGCAATCTCACAAGGCAGCATCAGCCATTGGATGGAGCTGGTGGAAAAGGTCTGATTGGTAGTAATCACCAAGTGCATCCTGTAGCTTACAGAGAAATCAGTGGTTTTAAGCAAAGACCCCTGAACAAATGGGTCTCTCAAGGCCGTATAATAGTGGATAATGAAGAAGAGGGGGAGGAGGAAGTTGATGTGAATGAAGAGGATTGGGATGCTGCTCACTTTTTCAGAGAAGATCATCCTCCTGGAGTTTTGAGCAGCAGGAGGCGGCGGTGGCGGGGTCATAGCCTTTTGAGACATAATAATAAGATTCCTCACCATCCTTCTGACTGGGGGGAAGGCACGACAACTCTAGAAGTGCAAGGAACAAAACAACAAAATGGTCCTCTATTTGGTGCTGGTGCAGTTGCTGTAGGGGGGTTGGGTCAGTTTGTTGGAGATGGGAGGAGAAAAGGTGTGTTGTTTGAAGTGGATCTAAAGGTGCGGGTGACGTATCCAAAACAACGTGTGCCTATTGTTTCGGTGACAAGCAAGGTAAACGGGAATTCAATCATTGGGCACTCGGTCAAAATAGAAGCAGTAGAGGATGGTTCATCAGACCATCTTTTGCTGTCCTCTTCTAACTACTGTGAAGCAGCAGCAGCAAATGAGATGACAACAACCACTGGCAGCAGCAGGATTCCAGCATGGAGGACAGCAAGGCGTACAGCCAATTTCAGGGTTCCACGATCAAACCCAACTGCAGCAGCAGCAGCATTTGAAGATGGTGACGAAGAAGATGATGATGTTGGAGGGGGATTTAGATATAACAACAAAAATGTTGATTATGAGAGGAGCAAGTTTTTGAAGAGTAGTAGTACTAGTGTGAGTCAAAAGGGTTTCCTGGTGAGGAGGAGCCTCCTAGATCCTCATCAGCAGCAGCATTCAAATTCCAACGGCAGAAGGAAAAGAGTGAGCTTGTCGACGCCTTGCAAGCAGAAGGTACGAACTCTGTCATCTATTGCTGTCCAACAAAACAAGAATAAGTGGGCATCCTCCATCATCAGACCTCATAACAACACTAGGATGGTGGAAGGTGGGGGGCTGATTGAACCGGGAACGACCAGCAGGCCAACTACAGTAGCTTGCATACCTGTTAAACTCGTCTTTAGTAGGTTGCTGGAGAAGATCAACAGGCCACCTTCTAGAGCGCTTACCAATTTGAGTAGATTGCATGCTGCTGCTAGTACAGATAGATAGAGAGATAGTGAATGCATGACGATGTGGTGGATACTACTTAGTTTGTGTATTTATTTATGGGTTAATAACTAAAAAACTGTCCAAGGTTTACCCTATGTTAAAATTAGGTGTCTGAAGTTTGAAATGTTAAAACGGACTGTCCCAAGTTTCATTTTTGTTGAAATTTGGTGTCTTTGTGCGTCTTTTCATCTCCATTCAATCATTTCCATCAACCCACCAACCCACTCATAATCATCACTCTTTACTTTTTACAAAATCGTCAAATTTCACCTAAAATTTGAACATTAAAAAAAAAGTTTCTAGAAGAGTGGTGTGGAGCCATTTTCCAATGACAATAGAGCGAGATTTACTTGCCCGGATGTGACCAACTTTTTAGGTGACGGTCTCGGCAAGATGACGAGCAGGGAGCGTGTATGAGAGCTCGAATTTGACAGACGGTTTCGTCGGAATTGACTTCTCTAAAGTAATCACACCGAGACACCAAATTTCAACAAAAATGAAACTTAGGACAGTCCATTTTAACATTTCAAACTTCAGACACCTAATTTTAACATAGGGTAAACCTTGGACAGTTTTTTAGTTATTAACCCTTTATTTATTTTTGTACATGGTGAGAATTATTTAGGGTTGGGTTCTGCTCTTCCTCTTATTACCACCGGGGGCCGGGTATCAAGTTAATGGCTGGGTTCTGGTCTTCCTCTCTCTTATTACCACCACCCTTGCCTCTCATGTTTAACAGGGAGGGGATAAAGCACAAATACTACGTTGTTGCTTATTATATTATTATTGTCTTATTATATACCAAAAAAAGTTGTTGCTTTCGTGAATAAAGCTTCTCTAATCTCTCTGCCTTCTAGTAGCTCCTTTAACCCTTCACTGTTGAAGTCAGTAAGTTTGAGGGGAGTTTTAGCTTGGGTTAATAACCTAGGAGAGGTCTGAAGTTTGCTGCATGTTAACAGGAGATGTCTGAAGTTTCAAATGTTGATTTAAGAGGTCTGAAGTTTCAATTTTGTTGATAACAACGGTCTCCGTCTGTTTTTACCGTTAATTGTGACAGAAATTGGTCACGTGCTTGGCATGTGACCAGAAATAAAATTAAATTTCAAAAATGCCCTTCTATCAAAGTGTGCCCCTCACATGCTTGAAGGAAAAGACGAAAATGCCCTTAAAGCCACCACGGCTCCGGCCACCGCCACCCGACTCCGGCCACCACCACCTCGGCTCCGACGACCACCACCGAACTCCGGCGACCACCACCGAACTCCGACGACCACCACCGACCACCAACACGGCTCCGATCGGAGCCACAGAGCTCCCGATCGGAGCTCTGTGGCTCCAGATCGGGGCCACAGAGCTCCGATCGAAGCTTTTCTGCTCCGATCGGAGCCGTGTTGGTGATCGGTGGTGGTCGCCGGAGTAATTTGACTTTAGGGGTAATTTTGTCATTTCACATTTACTCAAATAAGATATTAAATAAAACAAAATATTAAAAGGGCAAAAATATCATTTCACACAATTATGTTAAATTTAACCCTAAAAATGGACAGAAAACCTCAAATCAACAAAGTTGAAACTTCAGACCTCTCAAATCAACATTTGAAACTTCAAAACTCTCCCGTTAACATGAGGCAAATTTAAGACCTCTCCTAGGTTATTAACCCTTTTCTCTTCCTTACTAAGTTAGGGGGCTTTTTCCCTTCCATTTGCCAATGCTAAAGCCAATCGGAGAAATGAGGCCTATTCATCAAAACTATTAGTCAAAAGTCAGCATGCCTCGACCACAGTCCACAGTACAAACTTACTCATCTCTCACCAGAATTTTCTTTGCCAGATAACTTCGAAGATCTCCTGCCGGTAGTTACTAGTCGTGTACAACTCCCCTTACCACCAAATAGTCAACATCCAGCCACCAACCATGTATCAACACTCTTACCAGTTCCCACCAACCAATCAACCGACCAGATCTACCATTCTCCGGATTGCTACCTACCCCAAAGTTGATCGGTCTGACCAATTACTTTCCTGGTCACCGTGTTTGCTTTCCTGTTTTGTTGTTACTGTCGCTTCCCCTGCCGGATTTTAATTTGTCTTCAGTCGTCTCCATCAATGACAACGTCAACAGGATCGCCGCCTAGAACTACACATGGGCTTTTAGGGTGATCTTGTTCATTACTTTGTACTTTCAACCCCTTCCAAAGGGGAACCAAAGACTATAGAATCACGTGACCAATTTTCAAACAACTAATCACATGATTGGCCGTTCCCACCCTTCAGATTTGGATATGGTTTCGTATCCAGCCACTTTAAACTATTTATCTTTCGAGAGAAGTTGGGTTTTTCTTCGGCACCCCTATTGTGCGCTAACCCTGGATGTTCTGCGTTAAGAGATGCCTCGGTAGCTTGGTCTTTGACCTTTACTACCTTAGAGAAACCTCAACCATCTTCGACCCCCTCATGTGATTTTTCTTATTTATTAATTGGATTATCTGTGATTTTATCGCATTTGGTGCTCTTTCTAGTATTGTTAGTCGCACTTGGTCACTGCTAGCAAGATATTCTTTGAGGAGTATTAGCTCTTCTTTATGGTTTTGATCATTCTGCTGAATCAGTTCCGGTCTCCTCACCAAGTTTCTATCATTGCCTAGGGTCTTTATTGTTGTTAAGATGATCCTGTCATTTACTTTGAGTATTACTAATAGTTTGTTTATGTCATTCCTTCTTCTTCTAGATTTATCAGTTATGATAGTAGCTACATTGTTTTACAAGCACTTAAATTTATTTAAAGATTCTGTTGTAGTTGTGTTTTCCCCTTATTTTGTAATCACTTTGGTTCTTATATAATATCGGCTTTTCTATCGAAGAAAATCTTCATCTGCTTGTCTTATTCTTTCATTTTTCATTGGACCAGGCCATTCAACCTATTCTTCTTTCTTCTTTGAGAAAAAGATCAATCGAGTAAATGACTATGGTTCGTTCGACTTGTCAAATATCGTTGGTTTTCTTTTCTTTGGAAGGAGAATAAATAGGCCTTATTATTGAAAGCTTCGGAAAAATAGCCCTAAAACAATAACTAAATAGAACAATGCCAATGTTTGTTTATTTTATATATACATACCCCATGCTCGTAAAACTATTGCTGACATGCTAGTTTGTTTGTTTGTGTTTTTCTTTTTCGAATTCCGATTTTTTTCTTTCGAATATTGTTTTTTTTTTAGGGTTCAAGTTATTTAGAGTTTGAGTAATTTTAGTGTTTAGGTAGTTTTATAGTTTGTGTAATTATAGGGATCATGTAGTTTTAGTTTTAGTTTTTTCTCTAAAATCAATGAATAATTTGACTAAGTGAACTTTAGATGGCTAAACTTGGGTTCACTCAGCCACTAATTTTAGTTTTCTAGGTCTCACCCGGCCAAACCGTTCGTCCAATTCTAGCCATCTAAGGTTCATTTAGCCCAATTGTTCACCCAATGTCATAGTGTTTAAAAAAACATCAAACTACATGAACCCTCAAATTACTAAAACGTTAAAACTATCTAAACCCTAAAATAAATTATTAAAATCTAAAATAATTAAAACCCTAGGACAAAAAAAACTACTGTCGAAATATAAACTAAAAAAAAATTGATTTTCCGTTATTGCCGGCAAGAGGTATATCCATAAAACAAGCAATAACATAAACATTGTTCTATTTAATTTTTATTTTTATTTTTATGTTGGGTAAAATGATTGGGCTAGTAGTAACGACTTTAGACCCATCCTGCTACGTAATGTCCAGACTTTCGTGTTCCTGCTACGTCAACGTAGCACCACCAACCAACAACCTATTATTGTCGAGATGTCGGTCCGTTAGGCATCAGTCCTCATTTCCCAAATACATGATTTAGTTCTTATTTTAAGGCTATTTTTCCGAACCTTTCCTTATTATCTTCACCATTACTACCATCGTAACTTATAATGCCAAATTTCTAATTTTTGTCCAAATACCCAATTTGGGATATACTAAAATACAAAAATAACGATAACCTAAGTTTGGTTTGATAAAATCTGAGATCAAGACCGAAGCAAATCACAGTGATGAATCCATGAAAACCTAAACCCTAATTTTGAGAAAAGAGCATTTCCAGACTTCGTCAAAGGTGTTCCTTCAATTGGACCTTCTCCATCTGAACCCACACCTTAATATAGTGTGAGAATTGTTCAATATTACAAAACTGCAATAAACAAAAAAAGAATGGATAAACAGACCCCAAATAACAAAAACAAATACAAACAAGTCTGTAGTAATAACAGAATACACCCTAAAAAATCAAGCAGTAACAAAATAGACTTCAAGCTTGTAATAGGCATCATCAAGGACCTCAAAACTCCCCCACAAGCTTGAAGACTATAAAACTCCCCCACAAGCTTGTTCATCTGCAGCAACAGAAACTTCACTAGTGAAAATATTCTTCATGCCAATCTTGTGGGCCAAATAACGATGCTGCTTGGTCACCAGGGATTTGGTGAATAAGTCTGCCATCTGATCTTCAGAACGAATATAACGAAGCTGCACAAAACGCTTTAAAAACATATCACGAATAAAATGACATTCAATATCAATATGTTTAGTACGCTCATGAAAGACGGGATTTGAAGCAATTTGAATAGCAGCTTTGTTATCACAATATAAAGAAATGGGATTAGAATTAGAAAAACCTAATTCAGTTAAAAATATACTAAGCCAAATAACTTCAGTGAGAGTTTTGCCCATAGTAATATACTCAGCTTCAGCAGAAGAACGAGAAACAGTAGACTGTTTCTTGACTTTCCAAGAAACAGGAGAATTTCCCAGAAAAACAATATAACCTGAAATAGATTTCCTATGGACAACATTGCTCCCCCAGTCTGAATCACAATAAGCAGACAGGACAGGAGAAGATGAAGCAGATAGAAGAATGCCCTTACCTGGCTCACCTTTAATGTAACGTACAATTCTGATTGCAGCCTGATAGTGAGAAATTTTAGGAGATTTTAAAAATTGACTCAGAAATTTCACATCAGCATCGTAAGGGGCAGACTTCTCCGTGGAAAGCAAGAAGGTTAACAACAAGCAATCCACTTGCCTTATGCGTTCAGTTCAGCCAACTGAACAAGACTTAGCTCCATTGGGCCGGCCCGATGATTCCGGCCCGAGGAAACCTTTGCACGCCTCCGTTACCCTTTGGGAGGCCTACGCCCCATAGAAACTGTCTACCTGAGACTGTCCCTTGGCCCGTAGGTCCTTAACAATTCAAATTGACAGATGAAAAAATGGCAAAAAAAAAAAAAAAAAAAAAAATTCTTCCGCTCCTGAGCCTCCAAAGATAAAGGTACATGAACAGCCATTTGATCCCCATCAAAGTCTGCATTGAATCCCTTACAAACCAATGGATGTAAACAAATAGGGCCTCGTCATAGTCAAATACAGAAGCTTACCAATTAGTCTCCTATAGGAACTTATATCATCCAAAAGAGTATCAGAAGAATTAATTTTCAAATGTGTATCATACTCAACATTAGTTAACTTGAGATTAAGTTCCATAGGAGTACTAAAAGGCTCGCAAGCAGAAAGGCCAAGCTTAGCATCTCTAAAGCATACTTGCGTTGGGAAAGAACAATGTCTTCAGGGGACCTGGCAACTTCAATTCCCAAAAAATATTTTAAGTCACCAAGGTCCTTCATTTTAAAATTGCTTTCCAACACAAGTTTCAACTCAGATATGAGGCTTTGACTATTTCCAGAGATAAGAAAATCATCAACATAAACCAAGAGGATAACAATTTCAGAATCCACAGTTTTTGTAAACATGGAATACTCAAGTTTGGATTGTAAATAACCAGCAGAAAGCAGAGCCTCAGTGAGCTTAATATTCCACTTCCTTGAGGCCTGCTTTAGGCCATACAAAGATTTCTTTAAAAGACAAACCAAAGTATTATCATGCTTTTCAAAACCAGGTGGAACTGTCATATAAACTTCTTCAAATAGATCCCCTTGTAAAAAAACATTGTATACATCCATCTGGTAAATAGGCCAAGAATTGATAGAGGCCAAAGCTAGAACTGTCCTAACAGAATTCATTTTGGCAACATGAGAAAACGTTTCATTATAGTCAATGCCATATTTCTGTTTAAAACCTTTGGCAACAAGTCTAGCTTTAAACCTTTCAATAGAACCATCATATTTATATTTAATACGATAAACCCATTTTGAGCCAATGGGGACTTTACCAGAGGGAAGGGTAACCAGTTCCCAAGTACCATTATCTTGTAAAGCAGTAATCTCTTCTTACATGGCAGCAACCCAAGCAGGGTCCTTGGAAGCTTCCTCAATGTTCCTTGGTTCACAAGCCTTAGATATAGAAGTTAGATAACAAGAAAAAGGTGCAGATAATTTCTTGTAAGAAAGATAATTGTGAATAGGATAAAGTAAAGAGGAACTTCCCATATCATAGGATTGCTGCCATATAGGTGGTTTGATAACACGTCCAGACCTGGTGGTCTTGACAATCTGTTGTTCAGAGGGGTCAGAACCATCAGAAACCACTATGGGTTCATCATATGGTAGATGGGTATCAGAAACTTGTTCAGTTTCATCATCAGAAGGGACATCTTGAATAAAATCAATATCATCATTATGGATAGTGTCAATATGAGTGGAAGATGGTCTATATAATGCCTCAGAGTTTTGAGAATCATGAGAAGTAAAATCATTGTCATCTGATAAGGGTGGTTGTTCAAAGAAAATAGGTAACAAATCAAGTTTGCATTTGGCAAAAGGGAACACAGATTCTTTAAATATAACATCTCTGCTAACAAAGTATTTTTCATTTCTCAGGTCATATAATCTGTATCCTTTTTGAGTATCAGAATATCTAAGGAAAACACTTGGAATGGCCCTAGATGCAAACTTGTCTGAAACCAATAAGTTCTTTGCAAAAGCAAAACAACCAAAAACCCTTAAGTGTTTAACAGAAATAGAAGACCCTTTAAAAACTTGAAGATGACACTTTCCATTCAGAATTGGGGTGGGCATCAAATTAATCAAATAACAAGAAGTAAGAATACAATCACCCCAAAATTTGTTGGGAATATGGGCTTGGAGCTTTATAGCTCTTGCCACTTCTAAAAGATGCATGTGCTTACGTTCAACCCTACCATTCTGTTGAGGGGTATAAGAACAACTAGACTGATGAATAATCCCCAGAGTTGTAAATAAAGAACAAATTTGCTCATTGAAAAATTCTCCTCCATTATCAGATCTGAAAATCTTTATTCTTTTTTTAAATTTATTTTCAATCATAGCAAGAAAGTTCTTTAAAATTTGAGGAACATCAGACTTGAATTGTAACAAATATACCCAAGTAACTCTAGAAAAGTCATCAACAAGAGTAAGAAAAATGTCTTTTATTATCATGAGTAACAGAATGGTAAGGTCCCCAAACATCACCATGAATCAAATCAAAGATAGAAGCAGCCTTAGAATCAGATAAAGGAAACCTAGGTCTAGTAATCTTTGCTTGAGGACAAATAGTGCAAGTATGGAAATCAAAATCCTTATTCTTATGAAATTTGAGAGAATCAATACAATGAATGGCCTTGCTAGAGGCATGACCTAATCTGAG
This sequence comes from Clarkia xantiana subsp. parviflora, assembly GCA_036873135.1. Lineage (NCBI taxonomy): Eukaryota > Viridiplantae > Streptophyta > Magnoliopsida > Myrtales > Onagraceae > Clarkia > Clarkia xantiana. Next base: position 21,529,072 of record JAPTYO010000001.1, read on the forward strand.
ATGCCAGATGTTCAAATCATGATCCAGAGAAGCTTTGAATCCAACATGAATATCCTGAGTAGAAAAAGGTTTGAACAGATAGAGTCCAGAATCAGTCATACCACTCCCCAAGACCCTCCCATTTGAGGGGTCCTGTAAAACAACACAGTTTGAAAAGAAAGAAACAGAACAATTCAGATCTTTAATCAATTTTGAAACATATAACAAATTATATTTGAATTGAGGAAGATAAAAAACGTTCTGAATTTTCTGATTTTGAAACAAAGAGTGGTTTCCAATTCCAGACACATTGCATTGGTACCATTGGGTAATTGAACTTTGGGGCCAGAAATATGTTTAAAATTTTCAATCCAATCAATTCGATTTGTCATATGATTGCTAGCACCAGAGTCAATGATCCAATGATCATGTAAAAGATTGGAAATGCCAGAAAGAGAAATACCAGCAGAATTGGCATGGGCATTTTGAGAAATAGGGTTGCCAGAAACAGAAGAAGCACCATGCCCCATGTTTTGAATAAACTTTTCAAATTGACTTTGAGTGAAAGTGATGAGGCTATGGTTATTCTCAGAGGAGGAAAGGGATTGGGTTTGGGTTTCATCAGAAATGCTACCAGTCCCAGAGGAGACAGCATTAACTTTTGAGACAGAACTCTTGCCTTTCAAGAAATCTCTGTATTTAAAACAGATGTCCATAATATGCCCCTTTTTTTTTTTTTTTTTTTGCAATATTCACAGCTTTTGGCATAACACCTCTCAGTCGTGTGCCCCTTCTTGTGGCAAAAATCACATTCTAAATTGGTATTGGGGGCACATTTGGGTTTTTCAAAATTAATACCAGCATTTCCAGAAACAGGATTGATAAAAGAGGTAACATCAGAAGCAACAACATGTTGGCTTTCTTCATGAGTGAGCATATTATACACTTGGTTCACAGAGGGCAGTGGATCAAGCAATAGTAACTGACTTCTGATAGCAGAGAAGCTATCATTCAAGCCCATAAGCAGTTGAAAAAGTCGTTGGTTCTCCTTGTGATCCAAGTGTTTTTGAAAGAGGTCACCAGGAATGAAAGGCAGAGAACACATTGAATCATATTCAGCCCAGAGAAATTTCAGTTTGGTGAAAAAAGTGGTGACATCATCGAGGCCTTGTTTACAAAGCACAATATCCCTATGAATCTAATAAATTCTGGATCCATTTTTCTTATCAAATCTAGTTTTAAGATCAGTCCAAGCGAGATAAGCACTGGTTTGATACATGATACTATTGGCAAGATCACGGGAAACATAATTCAGAATCCAACCAAATACAACCATATCACACCTATCCCAGAGTTCATGAAGAGAAGCATCAAATTTGTCACGAGTAAATTTGCGGTTAATGAAACCAAGTTTGTTTTTCCCATGCAAGGCAATGAACATAGCACGACTCCACATAGGATAATCATCAGAATTGGCAAGTTTCACAGTGAAAAAACTTAGGCTAGCATTATCAGAGGGATGCAGGTAGAGAGGGTGATGTGCATGTACCTCAGGGTAATCAGACAGATCGATTACCATCTTACCAGACGAGTTAGGGTTTTGAAGATCTTTGTTCGGTTTCATATCGCCGTCTCCATCCATCACGAGAGAGGATTAGTTGAATCCGAAAGATGAACAAGAATCGTGATTCGCGAAGAGCGAAGGAACCGTGAATACGAAGCGTCACGAAGTCGAATCGTCAACACGCAGCGGGACAATCAGGATCGAGAAGCGAGGCAAGAAATCAGCCTACACAGCTCTGATACCATGATAAAATCTGAGATCAAGACCGAAGCAAATCACAGTGATGAATCCATGAAAACCTAAACCCTAATTTTGAGAAAAGAGCATTTCCAGACTTCGTCGAAGGTGTTCCTTCAATTGGACCTTCTTCATCTGAACCCACACCTTAATATAGTATGAGAATTTTTCAATATTACAAAAATGCAACAAACAAAAAAAGAATGGATAAACAGACCCCAAATAACAAAAACAAATACAAACAAGTCTGTAGTAATAACAGAATACACCCTAAAAAATCAAGCAGTAACAAAATAGACTTCAAGCTTGTAATAGGCATCATCAAGGACCTCAAAATGGTTAACAAAATTGAGTAGATCGTGAATTCCATTGGCGTATGATCCTAAACGACCCTTAATCGCGTACTTTTTGTCGAAATAAAGACTTATAATTGACATAATTTAAATTATTACAGTACACACCTCTCATTCGTGTGAGCCCATTACATGTTAGGTCACATAAACGAATGAGATTCACATATCTCTTTAATTGTCATGTCCAATCACCATGTATTGTTACATCTCCTCATCTTATGGAGAAGAGGACGGCTTCGAAGAGAGAGCTGGTGCGTCAGCAAGTTGTAATTATTGTTTAGAGAAAAAAAATAAAGGAAGAAAAAGTGGACATTAGAGGATGAATAGTGAAGTGTGCATCAGATTCATTTATTAGAGCAGTGCGATTTCCAAATTGCCACCTTAGTAGAAACCAATAACAAATTAGCTCTCCCGTAGAAATTGATGGATATACGCCCAATTTGAACCCGTTGACTTCCGAATCGTTTTATTTTGATCACCCCGTCAATGATTGTAAATCGAAACTTCGACCCAAACACCCCGCGGAAACGCCAACGGTCCGGACGATGCCAAAATACTCGTCCGGACCGAGGAAAACTCACCTAGGTGAGATCGGGTGGGCCAACCTGATCTCCCCTAGGGGAGATCGGGTGGACCAACCCGATCTCCCCTAGGGGAGATAGGGTTGGCCAACCCGATCTCCCCTAGGGGAGATAGGGTTGGCCAACCCGATCTCCCCTAGGGGAGATAGGGTTGGCCAACCCTATCTCCCCTAGGGAGGGGTTGGGTGGCCACACCCAACCCCTACCCTTGGGGGTCGGATTTTCTCCCCCCCCCCAAGGGTCCCGGCACCGCTTCCCGACTCCGATACTCAGTTTATTTCCGCCAACCTCTCCGTGCTTTAAGGTTTTAATTACGAGATTAAGGGCTAATTAATTGTGTTTAAAGGTTAACGATGTCATTAAGCCACCTTAATGACACCGTTGCCTATAAATACAACATTTCCACCATTCATTTGAACATCTTGGCTAAGTGTACAATTTAGCTCTGACATCTCTCTAGCTTTATCTCTCTAAAAATATCGTACTGACTTAGGCATCGGAGAGGGTACATCAAGCACCACCCCCCCTCCGTGCTTGATATTGCCCCTCTTGCAGGGCACGTGGAGAAGAGAAGGCGAAGGACAGAAAGACACGGATCAGGACGACAAGACGTAGGAGCACCGAACCCGCAGTTTCACCAGTGAGGAATAAGGTTTAGGTCGACCACCCGTTGATCTGAAACTTAGAACCTAACACTTGGCGCCGTCCGTGGGCTTCGAACAGAAAGCCTGGCAATAACAAGAGCGATGACGAACAGCTTAGCATCTAGGCATCACCGCCCACCTGGGGGCAATAGGCGAGGGAGACAGCCTATACCTCCAGCAAGGCAGCCTAACCCGGAGAAGCAACCTGTACACCCAGAGCCCCAGGTGACCCCACAGGCACCCCAGCCTAACAACCAGGAAGGAGGACCCTCACACCCAGCTGGGGCTGAATCTTCCACAGCCTCAACTCCATTGGCAAGGAGGCCACAAAGAGAGGGGGAGCAACAGGGAGTGCCATCCCAATACACGGCACCTCCTCAAGGATACTACTATGAGGCACAACCTCAAGGATATCCATATGGGATGCCGGCTCAAAGGAACGACAACCGTGCCCACACAACAAACACAAGTCCCGCATACACACAAGGAGCACATACAGTGACTCCGGGGTTGATGAGTGCACTGGATGAGCTACTAGCCTATAGAGAGACTCTGAGGAACAGGCAGGGAAGGCAACACCAGCATGAAGAAGAAGAAGTTCATGAGGAAGAACAAGTCCCAGAAGAAGAACACCACTCGCACCCTCGAACAGGGCAGCGAGAAGAACAAAGGAGAAATAACCAAGGGCCACCCCCAGAGGGAAGACAGCAGTTTGTGCCTCCAAGGCAGCAACAGACACAGCAGGACGCCAGGGCTTACACCCCGCTAGGGGCAGACAGACAGGCAAGACCTCCAAGGAGGCAGGAATTCCACCAAGTACCCCAACAGGGATATCAAGGATACGCCTACAGTCCGTACCAGCACGGGCAAGGAATCCAAGCAAGCCCAATGTATAACTATGGAGGATATCAGAGAGACTATACTCCATCGCCGGTGATGATTACCCCGGAGGAGATAGAAGCCATGATAGTGGGAAAGATGAGCGAGTCAAAGAGAAATGGACTGCATTGCCTGAGTGACAACACAAATCACCCCTTCACAAGGGAGTTGGAAATGAGCAAAGTGCCAGACTCCTTGCATACAATACAAATAGCAAAGTACAATGGCAAGGGAGACCCTTTAGAGCACATTCAACAACATGAAGCCTCTCTATTCGGGAGAACTACTGACGACCAATACAAGGCACTCCTATTTCCAAACACCCTATCAGGGGTGGCGTCACATTGGTTCTTTAGCCTACCTACCGAGAGCATCCACTCATGGGCGCAGCTAAAAGCGAAATTTCTTCAAAGATATCTAGGAGAAAGGAAGCTACTTAAAGGAACAGGCTCCCTAGATGATGTAAAGCAAGAAAATGATGAATCCTTGTCTGATTACTACACTAGGTTCAACCAGAACATAGCAGACATACAGGGCGATATCACCGAGGGTGAAATAATAAGAGCCTTTATAAGAAACCTAAGCCGCTTCGGGTCCACACTGGCAGAGAAGATGGCCAAGAAACCGGCAAGCACCTTAGAGGAGCTAGCAGGGAGAGTAAAAACTCATATAGACCCGGAGAGGCACAGGGTGAGTAAGAAAGCCAAGATTCAAGCAGCTAAGGAGGACAACACAAAGCAAAATAAGGGAAAGCCACCTCAGGCACCTCAACCCACAAGGCAACAGGAATGGCGTCCGCCTCAACAACGAAATCAGATGGGTGAGCCACTGAAGGCTAGGGAAATAAATGTCATCAAGTTCATACCATTGAACACCACCCCAGCAGTGGTCCTAAGAGAGATGAGAAATCAGAAACTATGGTCGCCCCCCGGAAGATGGAGAGCGCCAATGGTAGGGACACACAAGGATAGATGGTGTGATAACCATGAGGCATACGGGCATGATACGAACGAATGCTTTAGCCTGAAGCTAAGCATCAACAATATCATCCAGAGGGGGGAGCTAAAACAGTTTGTTGATCACGGTGGCAACAGCATACAGCTAGGGCCATCATACAAGGACAAAGGCAAAAACAAGGTAGATTATAATCCCCCACCTAACAAGAGGGGGACTATAAACATGATACACGGAGGAGTGGCATCAGGTGGCCCAACAGCTAATGCAAGGGAGGTTTATGCATCCAAAATGAGCTCAGTACCAAGGTGGAGAAAGAGACCACGAGAAGGAGAGGAGATGAAGATTGAATTCTCGGAGAAGAACAAGAGTCACATTGTCTTCCCGCATGACGATGCTTTAGTCATCACAATGGACATTGATAATTTCGATGTAAAGAGAATACTGGTAGATGGGGGAAGCTCTGCAGACCTCCTAAGCCTAAGGGTCCTTGAAGAAATAGGAAAACAAAGGCAGACATCAAACCAGTCAACTTCCCTCTGGTTGGCTTCTCAGGGGCAACAAGCTACCCCCTGGGAATGATAACCCTGCCAGTGACCATGGGCCAATGATGGACACAGCTGAGAATGAACGTTAACTTCTTGGTGGTTGAAAGCCTGGGAGCCTACAACGGGATCTTAGGAAGAACAACCATAAATCCATACGAAATTGTGCCATCTACCGTGCATCAGAAGCTGAAGTACATCACTGAAAACGGAATTGGAGAAGTGTTGGGTGATCAACGCACGGCAAGGCAGTGTTACGTCAACTCCATGAGACGTGGATCACACAAGTCAGACACAGTGGTCATGGTCATAACGGGTGCCATCCAAGACAAAGAAAAGGTGATGAAAAGGCCAAGGCAGGGAAAAATGAAAAAGGGAATTGCACTCCGCCTGAGTAGGCAGTTCTTTCAAGAACTAGCTAAGAAGAAGAAAAGAGGTAAGGCTATAAGGGTAACAAGCATACCCTGGCAGCCAGAGAGTGCCGAAGGAAAGAGAACAAGAGAATCCATTGAAAGGGGCTTCCAATATATAGATGACATCAAGCAAATGCCAAGGGAGTCCATGTCAAGCTATTTTGAGAGATTCTTCAGCTATGGTGCAAGCATGGACATCACAAGAAGAGAGGCCGTAAGGGCCTTCCTTAGAAACATGCATCCAACCTCATTTGAAGCATATGGAGGGCTCTATGAGGTAGTCATGACAAGCACAATGAGGGAGCTCAAAGAGAAGCTGGACAAGGCGTTCACAAAAGAGATAGGGCAACTGGAAGAAATCCGGGAAGAAGTAAGAGAGACTGACACACTGGAAGGAGGTGTAAACTTCAAATTCACACCCCTTACAGTGAAGATAGAAGAAATTTTCCAGAAGTACCTCAAGGAAGAGCTACCCACATGCAAAGAGGAAGGCAAGGCCTTCCTAGGAAGAGATGCACAGGGTTGGTGTGAGTACCATGGGACCTGGGGGCATCAAACCAATGATTGCATGGTATTGAAGATAAAAGTGGAGGAAATGATTCACAAAGGAGGCCTAAAGGAGTACGTGGCAACAGATGCACTCACCACCCCATATCCTTAGTTTAATATTGAGCATTTTGCATGTTCAAGCATTTTAAGTTTTCCAAAAACAACTTTTGAGAAGGAGAACTCAAGAAGTTACTCCGACTCTACAACTATCTTTGATTTCCTCCAAAGGGTATCATGATCCACCCAAGACATCCCAAGTGTACATAAAGCATGAATGCTCCTAATGAAGTAGAAGTTACTCAAAAGTATCTTTCAAAGAAGGTGGTGACACAATCATTATGTTATCCTTACACAGATATGACTTCCAAGTCAGCAACATCCTCAACGCCCCCAAGAGCGTATCTTGAGAGTAGTTTTCATACTACGACCTTCGACGCCCCCAAGAGCGTATCTTGAGAGTAGTTTTCATACTACGACCTTCGACGCCCCCAAGAGCGTATCTTGAGAGTGGTTTCCAAAAACTACGACCTTCGACACCCCCAAGAGCGTATCTTGAGAGTGGTTTCCAAAAACTACGAACTTCGACGCCCCCAAGAGCGTATCTTGAGAGTGGTTTCAAAAAACTACGAATTTCGACGCCCCCAAGAGCGTATCTTGAGAGTGGTTTCTAAAAACTACGACCTTCGACGCCCCCAAGAGCGTATCTTGAGGTAGATTTCAAACTACCATATTCGACGCCCCCAAGAGCGTATCTTGAGGTAGATTTCAAACAACCAGATTCGACGCCCACCAGGAGCGTATCTTTGGTCTAACTTGTGCCCTCCGGGAGCCTATCCTGTGAAACGTTAAGTGCCCTCCTAGAGCCTGTCTCGTGAACATATTCGACGCCCACCAAGAGCGTATCTTTGGTCTAACAATATCATACAGACCATTCAAAGGGTGTCAGAAGAGATCATTGCACCATACTAAGAAGGAAACCATGAGAAAATAATGGAAAAGTAAAGTTGTATGAAGAACGCATAATGTTTTTTCTTGATGAGATAGCAGGTATGACATGAAGGAAAACAAAAAAGAAGGATAAGTAAAGGAAAACACACCAAAGGATGAGTCCATGATCAAAGGAATACATACAGAGGCATACGAAGTACCCATCAAAAGGCAAGTGACCCACACTGCCAACAACACAATACGAAAAAGTAAAACAACACAAAATCCTACAACAATCCCAAAAGATACTCAACCCATCAAGGGGGAGGAAAAGTATGGTCGTATATACAAAGATAGAAAGATGTCAATACATCAACCAGAGCCCTCTGGGGAGTCCCCCTGACCCCCTGAGGACGAACCACCAGCAGAGATAGAGGAAGAGGAGGAAGAGTCCGAAGTGTCAATATCCACAGGCGTAGCATCCACCTGTGCAGGGGCAGGCTCGTCAGCAACAGCAGCCTGACCCCTAAGGACAGCCATGTAACCAGTAGCGTACAGTCCAAAATCACCCAGATCGCCAACAGGAAACTGAGGATCAATACGAAAAATATGGTCAACAAGATACTCGCCAAACTGGTTCATCTCCTGAGTAAGCTGCACACTGTAATCAGCAGTAAAGGCAGAGGAAGCCTTGTACTCAGACACTGCAACACCCCTCTCCTCTGCCCGGCACCTTGCCTCAAGTTTCCTCAACTCCTCAGAATGGAGTGAAGATGCGACCTCAGCCTCACGGCGTAAGCTACCTACGGTAGTCTCAAGTAAAGACACTTGGTCCCTGAGCTCCTGCATCTTCAGATCGGACAGGCGTGCCTTCTCAGTGGCAGTGGCAATGTCCGTCTTCAGGGATACCTGGCTATCTTCAAGAGCCTTCTTCTCATCGGATAGCTCAAGCACAAGGGACGACATGTTCACCATGTCAGACATACCCTGGAAATTTAAAAAGAGATGAGTAACTGGAAAAGCAACCACATGAAAGTAAAAAGGGGAAGTGAGACACCACTCACAGGCACATAACGGGATAGTACACCCTGAACGAAATGCCGGGTCTCCCTAGGAGACTTAGGCTGAGCAACACAATCACCAGGAGGGATGGCACCGCGAAGCACACGGATACCAACCTCCGGAGTGCGCAACGAAGATCCGCTATCAAGGTGGAACTCCTTCAACCCGGCAAAAGGAGTCCACTCAGACCCAACGATATCCTCGTCAGTAAGGCGCGTAAAATCCTTCCGACTCAAAGCCGGAGGCCCACCTATAAAAACAAAGCAAGATAAAGGAAAATACAAACATAGAAGCATCAGTGACATGGAGAAGATCGAACCTGACGACCGTGCCCTCGGCTGGGGGGCAGGGGATGGAGAACCAGTGACCACTCCACCATCACCAACAGGTCGCTTCCCTTTATCAGCTCGGGAAGGCGCCTCTTCGACCACTATCTCTTTGTCGCGAGACAGGGTCGGGGGACGAACACCAGGGGGAGGAGGATCTGCAGCCTTCTTCTTCTTGACAGCCGAGGCCCCGGCCTCAGAGTCGGACCTCCGTGACTTGGACTTAGAAGGTCCAGAGCCCTTGCCCACAGAGACAACTCCCTCGGTCACCAAAGGAGAGTGCCCTAACAATACAAGGAAAACAACGTAAGAAAAAACACAAGTATACCATAAGAGGAAAAGAGAATGAAGCATACCAGAGGCCCCAGTAGTCTCCCCAAGCATAGGGGACTTCTTTGGAGTAGAGCTGGAGGGAGCCCTCCTCTTGCTCAGATCGACCGGAGCTGCCTGCACGTAATACGTTTTCCCGTGAAACCAACCTACAAGGAAAGAGCAGAAAGTAAACGTAGAGGAGAAGACTAAATAACATACCGAACCCCCGGAGTCAGGAGTCAAACTAATCCCTGCCTCATAAAGATCTGTCTCGGTCACCAAGGACACGGGGCAGTATGACTGGGTCATGTTGCTCTCATAGATGGTCTTCATAGTCTCTAAGTCCACAGAAGAGAACTCCCCAAAGGCAGGCCAGCCGTCTGACCGATCCTCATTCAAAACCGGCCAGGTAACATATCGATTCGTGATAAAGAAATAATTTTTGGCCCAGTGGCTCGCCGAGTTATCGCTCCGGGCCACGAAACGAAGAGAAGTATCCCACTCAACCCCACTCAACCCGAAATCAGCAAACCGGGAATCTTTGAGGGACGGATGGCGAGTTAAAAAACTCGCAAAGCCTACCTTCCTCTGATACTGGAATCGATAGAAGCACTGGAACAAGACCAACGAATACTTCCAGGAGTACTAGTGGCATAACACCTGGAAGCCCACCCAGACACGGATAGCACTAGGGGCAAGGTTCACAGGGGAGATCCTAAAGAACCTACTCAATTCTACAAGATCATCACAGTAAGGCAGCCGCAATCCAAACCGAATATGGGAAGGATAAACAACAACCTTCCCCCTGGGGGGCTCTGTCACTGTCTGGCGAGCATTTCCCAAAGAAGGAAGGAAAGGATATAAAGGCTCATCTAAGGGACAAATGTCACCTAAGGTAACATGCTCGTTATAGTCAGACCTAGTCAGGTAGCTCTCCGACAAAGCAGCGAGACCTAAATCAAAGGCAGTGAGAAATTCCAAGCTTGGATCAGGCTCTGACTAACACCCCGGCTCAGTATACGGCTCAGAATTTGACACCCAACTAATGGCAAGAAAGAAAGCAATGCAACGAATAGAAAGAAAGAGAAACTTACTCATCCTTCGAAGGATGTAACGCCTTTGCAAATTTTGCGTACGAGGACACCACCACGAATACAGTACCTGCCACGGCACGACAGGTGTCAAGACAGGAAGATTTCCGGAAAGACCGGGCATGACCCGGCACCCGACAAACAACAAACAAAAATCCAAAGGCATCCAACAAAGGTAATAAACACGCGCCAAGGACACCCATACGATGAAATCAGACAATGTTGCTCAAACCGAAAATCAATTCCCGGGTAAAATTACGATTACGCCCTCCAACGGGAATCAACACACAAATGGCGCCCCAACGTTAAATTCAAACAGGAATAGTTTAAACGGACAAAACACTATCTCCGGACGACCGGCCAAATTTTTTTTCCCAAATCGGCGATTATCTACGGCAATCACATATTCAATCAAGCATCGGCAATCGAATATTGGCAACTCAAGTATCGACATTTTATACGGTAACGAAAAGGAAAGAATTGGACCTTCGGAAAACCCGACCCGATATGATAAACGGGTCCGGAATTCAAGTTTAAAGACCGTCGGAAATCAGCCCCTCGCCGGGAGCCAGACCCCGCCGTCACCGGAGGTCGCCTCGCGTCGCGCCGGAGCTGCCTCGCCTCGCCATCGCCTGCTCCAGCCGGTCCCGACGCCGTCCTTCGTCCAGCCACCGCCCTCCGCTGGTCCTCCTCGCGCCTCCGCTCCCCACGCCGTCGACCGCCGCTAGCCCACCTGTCGCCTCCGCCCCGTGTCGGTGGTCTCCTCTTACCCGAGTTGCTGGCCGGAATTCCACCTCCTCCACCGGAATTTCTGGCCGGCCCCCTACCTTGGTGTGCAAGAATTCCTCCCTTGGTCTTCAAGTGTGAGAAAAAGAGAAGAAGATGACAATGGTGGCTAAGTGAGGTAATTTCTTTACTCCTCCATATATTTGAAAAGGTGTAGGGTTTTTTAAAGTGACTTAATCACAACCCTCCATTTAAAATTAGAAGAGATCTAAGGGTTAAAGGAAAGCTATCATCTTTACCTCCCTTAGACTATGGTTAGGCATATTTCCACTCAAGTTAACACCCCATGGATATATTTTTAAGTATCCCATACTTAGAAAAATTTCAGACCAAAATTAAATTTTTTTCTCCATTTAGACTTATTCCGGCATGAAATTGAAGTATGGACTTGTTTAGCTGTATTCATATTGCATCCCCACGCGAGCGTATATTTTCAAGTATACACCCATGGCGGGGATAGATTTATTGTTTCCATCTCAGACGGACACATGCTTGGACACGTGTCCGTGCTATTCTAACATTTACAATCCCTCTATCTTATAAGACAGGGGGCAGAGTCAGAGACACACATCCATGGGTAAGTAAGGATTTCGACAAAAGGTAAAATCCCGGCTTCAAATTGCGCGTGTCATACCATCCTAAAATAGAGTCAATCAAGGGTCAGGCCATTGGTTGACTCGGGGGCATGTGATGGATATACGCTCAATTTGAACCCGTTGACTTCTGAATCATTTATTTTGATCACCCCGTCAATGATTGTAAATCGAAACTTCGACCCAAACACCCCGCGGAAACGCCAACGGTCCGGACGAGGCCAAAATACTCGTCCGGACCGAGGCAAACTCACCTAGGTGAGATCGGGTGGGCCAACCCTATCTCCCCTAGGGAGGGGTTGGGTGGCCACACCCAACCCCTACCCTTGGGGGTCGGATTTTCTCCCCCCCCCCCCAAGGGTCCCGGCACCGCTTCCCGACTCCGATACTCAGTTTATTTCCGCCAACCTCTCCGTGCTTTAATTTTTTAATTACGAGATTAAGGGCTAATTAATTGTGTTTAAAGGTTAACGATGTCATTAAGCCACCTTAATGACACCGTTGCCTATAAATACAACCTTTCCACCATTCATTTGAACATCTTGGCTAAGTGTACAATTTAGCTCTGACATCTCTCTAGCTTTATCTCTCTGAAAATATCGTACTGACTTAGGCATCGGAGAGGGTACATCAAGCACCCCCCCCCCCTCCGTGCTTGATATTGCCCCTCTTGCAGGGCACGTGGAGAAGAGAAGGCGAATGACAGAAAGACACGGATCAGGACAACAAGATGTAGGAGCACCGAACCCGCAGTTTCACCAGTGAGGAATAAGGTTTATGTCGACCGCCCGTTGACCTGAAACTTAGAACCTAAAAGAAATAAATAACAAATTTATTTTAGTTGCGATTGTCAACCACAACCATAGCTAATGGGGTTTCAGTGTTAGACCGCAGCCTATATTTAACAGGGTTAATCACAATTAACATGTTAATGATGGACACGGTATTAATGACCGTGTCCATCATTATGGCTTTGGTGTCCAACCACAACCATTATGATGGATGAGGTAGGAATTCACAGCCACTATGATGGTTGCAGTTGAAAACCACACAACCATCATAATGACTGTGGTTTCCTACCGCAACCATAATTTAACGGGATTAATTGTGATTAACCCTGTTAAATATAGGTTGCGGTCTCCCACATTAGCTATGACTGCAGTGTAAGCATATGGTGATGGACGCCATAATTGGTAACCTATAATATGTATAGTTTACCTAAGGAAATTAGGTACATGTCACGTTAGGGTAATTAGGCCAGACCCAAATCCCAATTGACATGAGAGGCCCAAAATTGGGCATCCCTATGCATAGTGGCCGGCCGAATATTAAGAGTGGGCAAAAGGGACTTTTGTCCACTTTGCTCCTCCTATAAATACATGGTGTTAGGGGATTTTTTTAGGGTTAATCACAATTCCCTCATTAGAGTGTTTTAGAGAGAAAAACTCCCCCCCCCCCTTCACCAAGTGTTTCGGCCGAACCTTACTCCTCACCCAAGATGTGCCAATTTGCTTTCTAAGCAAACACTCCAGAGATCTGTCCCCGTGCCAAAAATCGAACAGAGGCTTTGCTAAGCTAGACCACGTAGGGCTTCCTTAACCAGATCCTCTACGGGTGCCGTCCGGTGGATCGTGAACTCCCTGCAGAAGGATCTAGGGATTACGGATCACGTTTGAGGTATGTGCGAATCTTCCGCTGCGTAATTTCGATTACTAGCATGTACCATGTTTTAGTATCCGTAGTGATTACTCCCCGTAATCTAACAGTGATATCAGCGCCTGTGTTAGGAGTTCATGATTTTGATAAATTAATGTTCTTGAAATAAGATTAAAAAAACCGAAAATTTTAAGAAAAAAAATTTAAATTTTCGATTTTTAAGGTTGTTGGTGAAACCGTAATTTTCATGATGTTCTTATTTAATTTGATGTTCATTATCTTCAAGAAAAGTGTAATATTTATCAAAATCAAACATTGAGTTGGAGATCTTATTAAAATTTGATCTTGAAATTTGACCACTTGTTCCTAATTTGGTGTTTGTGCCGAAAATTTTAATGATTTTTCAAGGTAATTTTTTTTTTTTTTTTTTTTTTTTAATTTCTTGGTCTCTAAGAAAATAAATTTTGGCACACACACATTAAAATATTGTTTATCATATTTTAATTTTTAATTAAGGTAACAATATATCTATAATTGGGAACATTAGGATAGATTCACTTTAATATATAGAAATATATATAACTATCAATATATTTAAATATTTAATAGGTTTAAAGATATTATTGGTAGAATTGTTACCTAAAAGATTGAGAAAATATTTGTTAGTATATTTGTTACCCTATTTAAGATATTGACAATAAATAAATATGTATTAACATATATAAGCCGAATTATATATATATATATATATATATATATATATATATATATATATATATATATTTAATCTTATAGATAGAATCTTGGCAATAAATATATATATGTTAGTCATTTAGCCGATATATATATATATATATATATTTAATATTGGAAATTATATATATAATAAATGTTACTTGGTGGCTAAGTTAAATATTTTTGGGCTTTAAAACATTACTTGGGCCACAAGTAAACATTTCGGCCCAACCTTTAATATTTTAATTATTGGGCCGGTCCAATATGTCAAACCGGGACGAAATAAACCGAACCAGATTTTCTCAATTGGTTCGACCTAGTCGTGTCGGGTCGGACCGGGCTAACTAAGTGGATCTAACTGAACCGGTTTTGTGTGTTGAACCGAACCGGTTTTGTGTGTTGAACCGAACCAAAACCTATTTTAATTGGATCGGTTCGGGCCGAACCAGATTTTAAAATTAGAACCGGACCCGAACCGTATTTTTCTGAACCGAACCGGACCAAACTTGACCAAAATTGACTGAACCGAATTTTCAAAACCGAATTCAAGTCAATTAAATTAAATAGGGTGGTCAAATTTTAATCCAAATGTTTATAACCTAAAATTGCTTACACAGTGCTCAAGGGTTTGATGTTATTTACATAACGGTAAGACCTTTATGCCTTGTTTCGATTATGGGGATGGATCTCGGAGATACATGATTTTGGGACTGGATTAATTAGAGGGCTGAATTTCAATTGTTTATTATTCAATATATATATATATATATATATATATATATGCATGATTAGAACTGTTGTCTTGAGTGAGTCAAACTAGCTAGATACTGCATGTTGTGGGCGGAGCCCTGGTTAAATATATGGAATGCGCACTAGGATAGACATGTTGTGATGGTTGGTAATGTCTAGGATTCGTGTCTAGAATGTTGCGTGATTGAATATAAGCATGAATTTCAAATCAGCTCCTAATATTTAAAATTATTTTAAAATCGAAAACCAGTCGTCAAATATGTATGATGAATGTGAATGATTCATGTTTGACACGTATTCTAGAATGTTGAGGATGTAGCCGCATTTGATAATTTACTTGGAAGTAGAATTATGTATGCAAGCATGAGTTCCTCGGAACATTAGACGCATGACGCGTAAGCATGTGTGTGGTTTGTTTGATGAATGTTACTTGCGTATGATAATTTACATGGTTAGTAGAATTATATATGCACGAGTGAATTCATCGGAATATTTTCCAAAATACAAAGGTCATTGGGAAAGCCAAGATCGGGTATGCTTATTTAAAAATTCCTGTTCCGGCAATTTGCGATTAAAATCGTTTTAAAAGACTGGTCTATTGGATTGAAAACAGTGGTAATGTGAACTCTTTCACAGCCATCTTCCATTGGTTTACTGGTGGTCGGTTGGTTTAGATGACTGAGGAATCATTATTTTTCAGATTCTATCTTAATAGATATCTGATGTATGCAATTCTTTCTCAAAATGTTATTGTCTACCTAATTTTTGCATGATTATCAAAGTGTTAGCAATGGCTGCGATCAGCAATGTAATCTCCCAAATGAACAAGAGAGTGAGATTGAACAGCAACAATTATAAGATCTGGAATAAGCGAGCGAGGATGGTAATTACTGAAATGAGAGATTTGGAGCATCTGACTACGAAGAAAGTCAGACCAGAGGGAGACCTTACGGCTGAACTGGAGAAAATCCATGATGAATGAGATGCAAAGGATCAGGAGATCCGCCTTGCTGTCACTGCTTGAGGATGACATACTCTATAGGTATGATCACTATGAGTCTGCCATGGACCCGTGGGATGGTCTTAAGGCAGGGTTTGGTGTTTACACCACTGCCCAGAAGCGATCATTAAACATCTTTTTAGACTCATACAAAATGAATCCAAAGCACACAATGAATGAGCATATCAGACATATGTCTAACATGCTTGCTGAACTCAAGGAGGCATGAGAAATCCTGACGGAGGAACAGAAAGTCCAATGCGTGATCCGATCCTTACATGACTCTTGGAGTAGCATCAAAATGCACCTTACCCATGCCACTCAACTCGATAACCTCGAGAAAGTGCGAGTTCATCTCGAGCTGGAAGAGGATCGTCTCAAGGCTGAAAAGCCTAGGGCGGAAATGCATATTGTATCGTCAGTTCCAGATGAGAAAAAGGGTAAGCGCAAGAGGAAGGGAAAGAATCTCCAGGTCAAGGCTGACAAGCCTCTAGCTCCAAAACCTCAGAATAAGTTCAAGCGAAAACAATTCGGTGGCAAGAAAGGCAAAGCAAAAAGAGACACGTAAAGAGGAAACTCGAACGTGTTTTAGGTGTGGCGTGAAAGGACACCTTGTTGTTGAAGGTGTGACATGTACAAATCCTCCCAAGGTACGTGCTGAAGAATAATGATAAACTCATAAGTTCTTCTAGGACTCCTCTTACTTGAGAGTAATTCAGTTCATCTTTTTGGATTACAGAACCGAGAAGGAGAACAAGCATAAACTGAGGAGCTTGCCCCGAAGATATAAAGATTGAATGAAAGACTTTATCATTATTTTCTTTGCTTAATAAACCTCTTCTAAATTCTTCAGTTTAAAAGATACTAAATAATGTTCCTTGAAATACAGGAAACATTTTATTTTGAGCATGTAACCATGCTCGGAGAAAGTATTAATTACCGTTACTCAAGCTTTTTGATCCTTTTAATTAGTTGTTTGGTGCACTGCTTATAAGTATATTGCTTATATCTTTCTTTATTATTATTACTCAATTGAATGAAATAATTTGTGATGATAACCATGTTCGAAACCGATGGATTAAATTGAATTAAATTCAGAAATGAAACGATTTAACCAAGGGTTGGAACCTCGGTAAAATTGCGCTATGCGCAAGTGGACCTTGAAAGACGGAACACATCGTTTCAAAGTACGAGTTTATTAATGAAGTGTTTAAATGATGATGTGCTGAATTTTCGTTTGCATTCCTTCGGAAATAACTTTTTGATAAAGTTTACATCGGTAGGAAGTAGGCTTCAAAAGTTACTACAACCTTGTAAAAGTATCGACTGATGCATAAGGTGAAAACCTGAAATGCTCAGATCGGAGATGGATGAAGTTGGTTAAACGATTTTCCTTTAGTACGCCTTGAACGATAAGTCAGGCTAAGCATTCAAATCAAATGACACACTTCTAAAGGCATAGTTTGCAAACATAATGTTGTAGTCATTTCGCCAAACGTTCCCTATGGGATGATGTGAAAGCGATTCACATTAATGTAAAACTATGTTCCATTATAATCGGTAAAACACGCCGCCATAAAAGATGAAGAATGATAATGATTTAAATCATATCACCATGCGGCATTAATTTGCACATTAAACACGAATCTAGGACAAGAGTATGCGAACTACTCTTTGAAAGTACATGTTTACAGCTAGAAAAATGGTGTCATGCTCGAACATGAGACATTACATACTTGAGGACGAATTTTCCGATGCATTGACAGTTTCAGTACAATGAGTCTTGATCAGACAAAAGAGGATATTAATGACATCAGGTCCCACTTAATTCGAGTGGGAGAGAATTGAACCAGCAACTCAAGTGAATGACATGGTAAATGATAATTGAAACATTTTCATTATAAATCCAGTGGGAGGAATAAACTCCTTCCACACGAAATCACTGTTGCTGTTGAGAAGAATCAAGTTGAACCTGAATATCGTAATTCTAAACCGGGGATGCCACAACTACCTATACTACCCATTGTTCCCAGTGGGAGTGATCCGAAAAACTTGTTTCCAGATCCTAGTGATCAAGGAATTCATCTTGGAAGTAAAATTCTGAGACCGAGAAGTCGTATAAGGAAAGTTGTCAGTTATGGTTAAAGCACTCCTCTTGTACCCAATAGAAGTGATGCTCCGATAAGAAGCATCATATCGAGTGGGAGAATTGATCACAATTGGAAGAACTGCTCCGATAAGAGGCATTATTCCAAGTGGGAGAGACGTTAAGACTCAAAGATGAGATAATCAAGCCTAGACGAAATTCAAAGGCGTCGAACTTGTCCAAAAAAGTATCCCATCTGGAAGAGTGATAACCTCACTCTATCGACTGTGAACATGCATTGGAAAGACCTCAAGTGAAGAAATAGAGGAAAATAATAAATGAGATAGATCGCCTAAATGAAAGCCATTAAAGTCTATAGTTGATTTACCTGCTAACCACAGGGGCATAAGGATAGGATGAGTCCTGTAAGAAGGCTCACCACTGATGGAAAATGTCGAGCGATACGTAGCTCGACTTGTTGAGAAAGGTTATACCTAACTTCACGGAACGGACTTAAACAAAATATACTCACCACCTATGCGTAAAAACACGGTGGAGAGCCATTTATGGTCCTGGTCGCAGGTCTCGATTTCGAACTGCACCGAGTAGGTATTAAGACCGCATCCCTCCTCGGAAACCCGGAGGAAGAGATCTACATGGAGAAACCAGAGGGTTTCATTACCCCTAGTGACGAACGTAAAGTTTGTAAACTCCAAAATTCCATCTACGGTCTTAAATGGTCGTCACGGCAATGGTACCGCAGATTCCACGAGGAAATAGTAGGAAACGGATTTGTGAGTTTATCACAAGGATCCATGCGTGTATTATAAGATCTCCAGGTCTAAGTATTTCATCTTAACCTTATGCGTGGACGACATACTTATTGTTGTAAACGACATGAGATTTATGAATAAGTCAAATTCCTGGTTGGCATCTTTATTTGAGATGAAGGACATGGGAGAGGCCACGTATATCTTAGGCATTGAGACTCCCAGAGATCGGGCTACCCGGAAATCATGTCCATCTCAAGAAGCTTATATCAACAAATTGTTGAAAAGATTCAGATTACAGGATGCCAAAATCCGTGGAAATGCAGATGTTGTTTGGGTGCGCACTGTCAAAACGTGACGGCCCCAAGAACCTGGCAGAGCATAGATAGATAAAAGGCGCATGATGTTTTAGCATGGTCGGTAGTTTGTTCTACGCCATGCAATGCACCCGTTCGGATATCTGTTACGCCGTAGGCCTAGTAGCACGTTTCCTATCAGATCCCGGCCATCAACATTTAAAGACTATAAAACGAATAACTCGTTTTCTGAAAAGGTACTGCCGACTACGAACTGTGCTATGAGGGCAGTAAGTTAGAATTGACCGATTACATTGGCGCTGACCGTGGTGGCGATCCAGATGATCGTAAGTCCACCACATGAGGAGCATTCCTCCTTGCTAATGCCGCCATTTCATGGACGAGCAAGAAGCAAACCTGTGTCGCGCTGTCCACGATGGAATTTGAATTCGTAGCTCTCTCTAAGAATGCACAGGAAGCGGTCAGGCTCAAAAGGCTTCTAAGTGCGCTGCGTAGTGGCAATGTCGAGAATAAACCTGTAAAGGTCTCCTCTGACAGTCAAGCAGCCATTGCGGCAGTTAAGAATCCGAAGTACCGTAGTAAGACCAAACTGATTGATGAGAAATAATTTCATGCTAAATTTTAATGGTAGTAGACAATATAATCACTATGGAATACTTGTCCACCAATAACATGGTAGCGGACCCATTAACAAAACCACTACGCAGGGACATATTCGAAAAGCATGTAAAACTGCTTGGATTGCGTAGGGTTTAGAAATGGCATGTATCTGTGATAACATTTTGATATTATAAAGTTACATTTTATAAGCGAAATAATTGCAACTGAGTTTATGATCAATTGACGTCATAATGTTTTGATTACATCAGATTTACGGTCTATAAACTAAGTCGTAGGAGGACGCAATCCTCTGCCAAAACTATGTCGAATGTCGGCCTTACCTCGTCACATAGGTATGGTCGTCTTGCAGTGGAGGGAGGCCTCTACCAAGCAAGACTAGCTAAGAGTCAGGGGGACAAACTTGATTAAGCGAGATGATTATTTAGTCTCGAAGTAACTCGACATGATCTTCATTTTGCATATCGCTGCGATGAACTTCGTTCGTCATTTAACCACATTCTGGGCCAGATGAGAATCTGTGATAGCATGATTGACATATCCCTTTCCTGTCAACCCAAAAGGTTCAGGTATGCTGTCAACGCGTGCTTCATACTACGCGTGCCACGTACGACCACGGGGTCACAACTCGGTTGTGCTAGGAAGAAATCCTCATGATTCTGGCGGGCGCAAACTTCTTCACCTCGAGCGTGTGATTGATCCTAGGAGCCTGATGCAGATTTGGACGACAATACATTGACAGGAACCCTCCCATTCCGGCGAGTGGGAGCTGTAAGCATATGGTGATGGGCGCCGTAATTTGTAGCCCATAATATGTATAGTTTACTTAAGGAAATTAGGTACATGTCACATTAGGGTAATTGGGCCAGACCCAAAACCCAATTGACATGAGAGGCCCAAAATTGGGCCTCCCTATGCATAGTGGCCGGCCGAATATTAGGAGTGGGCAAAGTGGACTTTTGTCCACTTTGATCCTCCTATAAATACATGGTGTTAGGGGATTTTTTAAGGTTAATCAAAATTCCCTCATTAGAGTGCTTTAGAGAGAAAAATCCACCCCCCCCTTCACCAAGTGTTTTTGCTGAACCTTACTCCTCACCCAAGGTGTGCCAATTTGCTTTCTAAGCAAACACTCCAGAGTTCTGTCCCCGTGCCAAGAATCAATCAGAGGCTTTGCTATGGAGACTATACCACGTAGGGCTTCCTTAACCAGAACCTCTACGGGTGCCGTCCGGTGGATCGTGAACTCCCTGCAGAAGGATCTAGGGACTACGGATCACGTTTGAGGTATGTGCGAATCTTCTGTTGCGTAATTTCGATTACTAGCATGTACCATGATTTAGTATCCGTAGTGATTACTCACCGTAATCTAACATGCAGTTGACAACCGTAGCCAATGACAGTTATTTTATTTATTTTTATGGGTGGTTAATTTGTTATTTGTTCTATTAAGGTGACAATTTGAAAAAAAATTCCTCCATGAAGGAAAGATCAGAGAAGTTGTGGAGAAAGAGGTGACATGTGGCAAGGGAGGGAGCGTACATGGTGAGAAATGCTGGTCGGGGCGTACGGGGTTGGGGCGTAGGGGTTGCCGTTAACAACACAACTTCACAGGGCTGTATCATTTGAAGAGATTGGACATTCTATAAAAAAAAGTTATATGACGTCACTATTAACATTTAAAGACAGTATCATTAAGATGAAGTACGTCAACATTAAAGGGTACACGAATCTCATTCGCTTACATGACCAAACAGTTACCACACACGTGAATAGGAGTCGCGTACCTATTAATTTTAATAATTTCTTAATTTTAATTTTGCTAATTATAAGCCTTAGTTTTGATGAAAATTATGCGAATAATGGTCACTTAGGGACTAATACGTGAATGACATTTGCGTATCTGGTTAAATTGGTTAACTAAACTTGACTCTCAATATTTATGTATTTGAGTATTCCAAATTGATTGTTTCACGAAAAATTCAAAAATTTCAACTGAACAAGTTCCTTTCATTTTTTAAGACTAAATTCTTCCATGATAACCTTTTAAATATTTGATAATTCATCCTCATTTTAGGATCAATGTATCGTTCACTTAACATTTAAGAACACAACATCATCATTAATATTTAGTTAAATCATGTAATACAATTTAGCATTTTGTAATGAGTTTCTTAACCATTATTTTAGGCTGGAATAAACATATTAGTCATGTCCTCCGATGAGGCTATCATGGAAAAAGAAGAAAATAAGAAATAAACTAAAATCATTAGTGTTTAGTTTAACTGAGATCAGATGCCGCGTACGGACAGGCCAGTGGGTTGGGGCGTAGGGGTTGCCGTTAACAACACAACTACACATGTTATAGCTAATGACATATATACATTCTTTTGGTCGAATACATACATGCTTGTGTTGTTTAGAAATTGCGGATCCTCACTCGATTCAACTGAAAGATTCGTCGCGGTTCAAACATAATGGCGGACCAATCCAACGGCTCTTCGGCAGCGCCTCTTCCCCTGAAAATATGGTACCGTCCAAGAGAGATTATTCCATATCAAAAGGCATGAGTCTTACAATGTGCTCTGTAACGATTAGATATACTAGGGATGGAAATGCAGATCTCAATGCTACTAACAAACTTATTATGCAGGATAGTGGGCTGCCGAGTGAGTGTTGTAGCCAACTGGGCCGTTGACTTCTTAATGGACTTCATTACGGGTTGACTTCCGCTGGATTTGCTGCCGATGGTCCACCGTCGCTGTTGGTGGCTGTAGCATGGCTTCCCTCTCCAAGGACCTTGCCCTCGAGGTCAAAATCGGGAATTTTTTGTAAAATTGCCCTCCTTAAAGAGGGCATTTCTAAAAATGCCATCCAAAGGACGTCCCAGCTGGCAGGCTCGCGTGTCCAACGCGTGTGGCCAGCTGCTATTAGCAGCTGGACCGGTCGGACCGGGCCGGATAAACCGGTACCAGTCTGACCGTAAGAGCAAAGACCAATTTTTTTTTTTTTTTTTACGAAAATATTAATTGAGTTTAACTATAATCGAACCCAGGACTTACACTAAAAACGTTGACGCACTACCACCACACTACAAGCTAGAATGTTGACAAAATAATAGATAAATTTTTTTTATTTATAATTCTATTTAATCAATGGAATGGAACCGGGTTCCCCATCCCTCGGGTTTTTTTTTTTTTTTTTTTTTTTTCACTTTTTACATCTATTAATATTCACTAAATTCAAAGTTACAACTCCGAATTCAATGAAAATCGAAAGTTAGCGTCTTTATAATGTAATAAATAAACAATGTGCTATTTTTTTTAAATTTATTTTAGTAATTTCGAAAATTAATGTTTTCATCACCGAATGATTTTATACCACCATAAAACCTAAATTTGGAGCAAACATAATTTTTTAGAAAATGTTCAATTTTTTTTTTCCGAATTGTCACGTATTAGTAAAATCCAATACCGAAAACGGGGCCTAATTTGAAGTCCGGTAATATATTTTTTGAACATTCTAAAAAATAAGATTTACTCGAAATTTGCATTTTAGGGGGGTATAACACCATTTGGTGATGGAAACATTAATTTTCGAAATAACTAGAATAAATTTAAAAAAAAATAGCACATTGTTTATTACGTTATAAAGACACGAACTTTCGATTTTCATTGAATTTGGTGAATATTAATAGGTGTAAAAAGTGGAAAAAAAAAACCGCGGGATGGGAAACTGACAAAAAAAAAGATGATTTTTTTGAACATTTTCTAAAAAATGAGATTTGCTCTAAATTTAGGTTTTAGGGTGGTATAACACCATTCGGTGATGAAAACATTAATTTTCGAAATTATTAGAATATTTTTTTTAGAAAAATAGCACATTGTTTATTACGATATAAAGACGCTAACTTTTGATTTTCATTGAATATTAATAGATGTAAAAAGTGAAAAAAAAAACCCCGCGGGATGGGAGAACCCGACAAACGGGTTCGGTTTTATGGTGGTATAACATCATTCGGAGATGAAAATATTAATTTTCGAAATTACTAAAATAAATTTTAAAAAAATAGCACATTCTTTATTTATTACTTTATAAAGACGCTAACATTCGATTTTCATTGAATTTGGAGTTGTAACTTTGAATTTAGTGAATATTAATAGATGTAAAAGTTGAAAAAAAAAACCCAGAGGGATGGGGGAACCCGGTTCCATTCCATTGATTAAATAGAATTATAAATAAAAATATTTTATCTATTATTTTGTCAACATTCTAGCTTGTAGTGTGGTGGTAGTGCGTCAACGTTTTTAGTGTAAGTCCTGGGTTCGATTCTAGTTAAACTCAGTTAATATTTTCGTAAAAAAAATTGGTCTTTGCTCTTACGGTCAGACCGGTACCGGTTTATCCGGCCCGGTCCGACCGGTCCAGCTGCTATTAGCAGCTGGTGCCCAGCTGGCAGGCACGCATTTTTAGAAATGCCCTCTTTGAGGACGGCACTTTTACAAAAAATCCCAAAATCGGGGTACCTTGGGCGAAATTCGTCGAGGAACTCCCAGGTGGCATCAACTGGAGAACTGTTGCTCCAATGGACCAAGACTTGTAGGGCGGCACGACAGCGGCGTTTGACGGAACGACTCTCCAATATCGCCATCGGAAAAATTGCAGCTGCATCATCATCCAGTGGCAATAGAATTGGTGTAGGAGTTGCACCTACAGACTTCTTTAGGAGGGATACATGGAAAACTGGATGCACTCTAGTCGGTGGTGGCAATTCCAAGTGATAAGAAACTGAGCCAATCCTACGGAGGACACGATATGGGCCTTAGAACTTGGGAAGAAACTTAAAGTGGCAGTGGTACTTGTGAGAAGCTCGCTTGTAAGGGTGAAGCTTGAGATACACCATGTCGTCCGGTTCAAACTCGCGAGGAGTACGATGCTTGTCCGCTTGTTGTTTCATTCGGTTTCGGGTGCGCTCGAGGTGGAATTTAAGCAAACGAATTGAGTCCTCTCGATCACGCATCATCAAGTCGGCCGCCGGTGCCACACAATCACGAGGGACATAAGGTATGTGCAATGGCAGTGGAATACCGTACAAAGCTTGGAAAGGTGTGGTTTGGATCGTTGAGTGAGTAGTCGTGTAGTACCACCACTCCGCAAGTGATAGCCATTTCGCCCAAGACGTTGGTCGTTCGCCCGTCATGCATCACAAGTACCCTTCGAGGCATCTATTAACTACCTCTGTTTGTCCATCGGTTTGCGGATGATAAGCCGATGAACGTTTAAGCTCCACCCCATGATAAGTGAACAATTGTTGCCAAAACGTGCTCAAAAAAATTGGGTCACGATCACTCACAATGGACTTGGGTAGACCATGGAGTCGATAAACATTGTCGAGGAAGGCTTGAGCAACCGAAGTAGCTGTATATGGGTGAGCTAAGGCGATGAAATGAGCGTACTATGTTAAACGATCAACGACCACCATTATAACGTCTTTCCCTTGCGATTTTGGAAGCCTGGAGATGAAATCCATAGATAAGTCGGTGAAAATTCCCTCCGGTGTGGGCAATGGCTGCAGTAATCCCGGGGTTACAATCGTCTCATTTTTGTTTCGTTGACAAACTGAACATTCACGAATCCATTGGCGCATTTGTTTCTTTGCACCCTTCCAATAGTGGATTGCGGTTAAGCATTGTGTCGACGCATGGATCCGGAATGGCCTCCTACTGTTGAATTATGCATCATCTCCAATAGTTCATGACGAAGGTCGGGGTCAAAACCGATTACAATTATGTTTTTCCGCCACAGAATGTCGTCCCGCCAAGCGTAACGAGAAGGTCCTGTTCCCTGTTTCAGTGCAGCGATGAGATCCTTACAACTAGGGTCTGCTTCCCAACTTAGACGGATTCGCGACAGCAGCACATCAGGCATAGATGAGACAGTTATAGCAGTAAGAATAGCCTATGGAAGTCGAGATAAAGCATCCACGGCCACATTTTCCTTTCCCGCCTTGTACATTATCTCGTAGTCGAACCCCAACAATTTCGCGAGCCATGTATGCTGTAAAGGGGTCGATACTTTTTGCTCCAGTAAGAACTTCAAACTTTGCTGGTCGGTACGAATGATAAACCGACGATCAATCAAATAATAGTGCCATTTCTTGACCGCAAACAAAATCGCCAAGAGATCCTTCTCGTAGGCCGACAACCCTTGATGTTTAGCTGAAAGAGTCTTGCTAATAAAGGCAATCAGGTGACCTGCCTGCATCAGTACTGCCCCAATTCCCGTTGCAGAGGCATCTGTCTCGATAATGAACGGTTTGTCGAAATCGGGCAAAGAAAATACCGGAGCTATTTGCAAGGCTTCCTTGATGGTGGAAAAAGTTTTCTGAGCTTCCATTGTCCATTTGAAGCTGTCTTTTTTTAGCAATTCAGTGAGTGGACGACACAAGGCACCATAAGATCGAATAAAACGACGATAGTAGCCGGCTAGACCAAGAAAACTTCGGAGCTGTTTCAAGGTTGTTGGAGCGGGCCAATTTGTGACCGATGTGACCTTAGCGTGGTCGGTTGATACACCGGATCTAGTGACAAAGTGGCCGATGTATTCCACCTTAGAGCCGCCGAACGAACACTTGCTCATCTTCGCATACAAAGTGTTGGCTCTTAGGACTTGTAATACTGCTTGGAGGTGTCGTATGTGGTGCTGTAATGTACGACTATAAACCAATATATCGTCAAAAAATACCAGCACGAATCACCTCAAGAACAGCTTAAAGATAGAGTTCATGAGACCTTGGAAGGTGGCGGGGGCGTTGGTTAACCCAAAAGGCATGACACGGAACTCATAATGGCCTTCATGAGTACGAAAAGTTGTTTTGTGTACGTCCTCATCTCGCATTCAGATTTGATAAAAACCCGTTCGGAGATCGATCTTGGAAAAAATTGTAGCTCCATGCAATTCATCCTATAGCTCCTCAACTAATGGAATAGGAAATTTGTTCTTAATCGTAGCTGCATTCAACTTCCGATAATCGACACACATTCGCCAAGATCCGTATTTCTTCTTGACTAACACAACTGTGGCTGAAAATGCACTCGAACTAGGCTATATGGTGCCATTTTGCAGCAGCTCTGTAACCATTTGGTCGATGACCTATTTCTGCAATCCCGGGTATCTGTAAGGGTGGACAGATATTGGAGGAGTTCCTTCCTTGAGTGTTATTCAATGTTGTCAAATGCGAAAGGCGACATGAGGCGACGAGGCCAAATATCGCCTAAAGTTTGAGGCGAAAACGAGGCGCTCGCCTCATTGAAAAAGGCGACCTACTTAAGGCACTTTTATATTTTTATATGTTTGTTATTTAATCTGAACTTTTAACCCTTAAAACTAATAGTTTAGGCCCATAATAGATGAAAGAGCAAGTTTGGGGACTATTTTAACCACTACTATAAACTTAGGGGCCTTTAAACAATATTTTAAAACTTCTAACCCTAGATATTTAACCTAGCCGTCAGTTTCTAAAACTACTTTTCCACTGTAAGTTACGCTTCTTTCTTCTTCAAAGCCTATTTGCCTTCTTCTTCCTTCATGGCTGCCCCTGCTCTGCAATTTTCTGGTAAGTTTCATCCTTTCAACTTCAAGAATCTTGTTCATCTCTCTCAATCCTTCAAGGCGTGCGCCTCATCGCCTTGTCGCCTCATAAAAAAGGCGCATCGAGGCGCGCGCCTCCTTAAAGGTAGCCGCCCCATACAGGTCTGGGGCAGGGTACCCCAAAATCGCCTCAGGCGACGAGGCGCTCGCCTTTGACAACACTGGTGTTATTGCATGATCGTGAGAACGATGGGGTGGTAATGCGGTAGGAGTCTAGAAAACATCCTCATACTGCTGCAAAACCACAGCCAGCTCCTTATTTACAATTTCAGTAATCTGCATCAGGGGAGTAGAATTCTACAGTCCAACAGAAATGCTACATAGGTGTATTGCAGCAACTTGGCTCCCCTTTTCCAGGAGTTTGCTCATTCGTGCTGAAGTTGTGATCCCGCTTACGGCATCAACCTGCCCCTGTATCTCACAGAGCTCTTTGCCATCGTAGAATTTCATGTAAAGCTTCTTGAAGTTCATCACGACATCATCAAAGTTAGACAACCACTGAGCTCCCAAAATCAGATCATAGTTGTCCAAAGGCAATAAGAGCACATCAGCAGTATATGTACGACCCTTAAGTTTCCATTCAAACCCCTTACAAGCAAACTCACATGACATTTCATGGTCATTAGCAACTGTGACCTTAAATCGAGGCAAGCGGACACAATCACAACCCAATCGTTTGGCTAACTGTAGGTCAAGAAAATTATGAGTGCTACCTGAGTTGATGAGGAGTTGTATTGCTTTGTTTCCCACGGAACCTGTAGCCTTGATGGTATAACCACCACGAACCGGAGATCGCATGAATCGAGATTTGAGGACTATCCTCCACATCCAGTTCAGTCGCTTCAGTAAAGTCTAGAGGGTCACCAAGATAATCATCCTCGATTGTCATCATGAACAAGTGGCGCTTCTTACATCGGTGCCCGGGTACAAATTTCTCGTCACATCCAAAGCAAAGGCCCTTGGCTCGTTTTTCTTCAATCTATTTCCCGGTGAGAACCCGACTAGCTCGAGAACTAGCATTCCTCCAAGTTGAAGGTGCAGCCACCTGCGATTTAGTCTGGATGGGCAAAGAAGGGGTGAGCCGATTCTGTCTGGAACTGAAATTACGAAGGTGTAGTGTCGACTCCTGCAATTTTGCCACCGCATAAGCATCATAGAGTGTATGAGGTTGGATCATCCTCACCATTCCTTGGAGATTTGCATCTAGTCCTCCAATGAAGTGGCTAAAAGCTTTCCATTCAGATATTGGCTCTGACAATTGCACCCTCAGCAAAAACGACTCAAATCGCTTAAAATAATCAGCCACCGGTCCAGATTGTTTCAGATTCTATAAATCAAGCATAGGGTCATCGAAGGTACTAGGTCCAAACCTGGATTTGATCGCGACTGAGTAATCGTCCCGTGATAAGGGTTCGTTCTGGGACTCCTTCATTCGAGTAAAGGATTGGTGCCACAATAAGGCATCGCCATCGAGATGCACGCCAGCTATATCGATCTTGGAGTCCGGTGGGACGAGATCGAGCTTGAAGTAATGGTTGCAGCAAATAGCTAACCCTCCACATCCTCTCCATAGAATTTGGGAAAATCCATTATCCCCAGACGTGTAGGACGATTTGACGAGTTCGCGAGAATCAGCTCCGATCCGCCGGTGGAAGCCACAACCCCACGTTGAGTAAGGAAGTCAAGGTGCTTCAGCATCCCATCCATGGTTATCTTCATGCTCTCCATTGTTGAGCGCACATCGGACAACGTAGAAGTGTGATCCTCCACAGTTTGTCTGACCTCTGCGATGGATCTCTCCGTTTGCTGGAATCGGGTCTCTGTCATGAAGAAGATGAATAGGTATAGAACGGAGAAGATGAAGATTAAGAAGCAGAGCAGAGGAAGCTGTAGTGGTTGGCTCTGATACCAGTGGTACCGTCTAAGAAAGTGGGAAGATTTAGAATGGATGAATTCAAAGATATTATTCCATATCAAAATTCATGAGTCTTACAATGTGCTCTGCAACGATTAGATATACTAGGTCTAGGAAAGGAAATACAAATCCAAATGTTGCTAACAAACTTATTATGCGGATAGTGGGCTGCCGAGTGACTGTTGTAGCAACTGGGTCGTTGACTGCTTAACGGACTTCATTACGGGTTGACTTCCGCTGGATTTGCTGCCGATGGTCCACCGTAGCTGTTGGTGGCTGTAGCAAAATCCAGCTAGAGGAAGCCCGACCTTGTCTCCGGCGGCCCTGCCTTCGTCAATAAGTTCTCTCGCGGTGTCACCATCGACGAAGATGCTGCCAAGCTTCATTCTCGGATTCCTTCCGTCAATCTACTCTCCGATTCCTGGGAGCTTCACACCGATTGTCTTTTTCCCGTAATAAAGCCTCCCCCTTTTCCCCATTCATTTTCTTTTATCGTTTTTTTTACAAAAAAAATTTTGGTATCATAATTCAACTGGTTTCTGAATAATATCCGTTGAAGTAATTTCTTTTGCAGCAGCTATAGAATGGGGGACTTTAATTTCACCTGTCTATTCATTCCATATCGTACTTCTTCTTGCAGTTTTTGACCGACAACACCGTTTTACTGTAGTAGGGGTGATAAGCCCTCCAGGAGTCGGCAAGTCCACCATCATGAACGAGCTATACGGCTTCGATGGCAACTCTCCAGGTGTGATTTTGTTCCTGTCACCGTATCTATTCTTCATCCCGGCATTAAGTCGATATGGTGATAGCTAGTTATCGGCTGAACTAGGATACATTATCTATGTCTATCTCTATGCAGCACAAGTGATCTAGGACTGTTGCAACTTGAACCAGCAGCCCGTAATGATGCTGTGTAATTATTAAATATCCCATGTTCTGTTGATACTGGCAATTGGCAAAGCATTGCACGACCGACATTGAACCAAGAGTTTCTGCTTAACGGCGTATCCTTCTAGATACTCAGGTTTTTGTACTTGTCATTTTCTCAACTTATTTGAGGAATTTCTGCAACAGTTTTGGTCATTCGGATGTCCATGTGTTCATACCAACTGGAAAGTTGTCTGTCTAGTCCTCTTGTTTTTCTTCTCCTTGACTTGCTCAACTTATCCTTATGTTCTGGGGAGTTGTACATATTATTCTTAAGCTGATACGTGTTCCATATAGTCAATTTGATTTCTTTCGATGATGAAGCACTTATTGATTCGTGTTTGAGTTATTTTCTTACATGCTTCCATTTCCTTGTCCTTGGTATAAGTGCATTTCTTGTGTTTTTGCATATTTTTTAGCTCATGGATAGAAGAGATCTTATGTTCTGCACCTTCTACTTCTATGGTAATAAATTGGCTATATCATATGTATTATTAGAAATATTTGCCTAATTATAAGTTACGTTCTTCTCTCATGAATAACAATCTAAGTACCACACATGTTTGATGCAGGTTGATCAGTTAAAACATGGCATTCCTGATCCTTCATCACTCATATCTTCTCAGATGCCTAGCACCAATTTGGTGTTTGAAAGACATGAAGTTGTTGGAGGTGAAGAATACATGGTTGTTCCAGTTTTTGTGCCCACAATGTGAGCTGCCAAATTACCCAGATTTTACTTTTGTTCAAGGAATTTTCTAGTAATGGAACTCTCTTTGATCTGCCTATCTTTTTCATTTAACTTTGTATAATATGTCTGTCTTCCCCATATTACACTAGCATGAACTCCCTTCCATGTCCATTAGATGCGCGTTTGCTGAGTTTTTCTCCTTTAACTTAGGGTTTGTGTTACTTTTACTTGAAAAATAGTACGAGTATACGAGTATTGACTGAATTGATCTCTCTTCTATTTAAGTTGATTTTATTTTCTTCAACACTTGATAACTATCTTGTTTGGCAACCCCATGCACATATTCTTGGTACACCCTCATATTCTTTTAAGGCAGTAAGACCATCCGTCAAAATTGCTAGCACCCTAGTATTCAACATCAATGCTTCTGTTTAAGATCTTGTGATGTTGCTTTAGTAATGTATCTTACGAATTTCTTGAATTTGCCTGAATTTAAGTTGGTGCTACTTGCTCAAATTTTGAGAGTACTCATCTTGCAAGCTATGGGCGATGAAGTAAATTCCTTTACACCAGGAGATAGATTTATTCAATGATGAGATTTTTTATGTGATTTATGTGAAGCAACTGGGACAAATAGCTTGTCCATCATGTTAATCTTAGATCAATAAGCTGATATGAATTATATAGCAAACTTATAGCTGCAACTACATGTGAATAAATTGGGATAATGATTGTGCTAGATCTTCGATTAGTTTTTTTTTTTTTTTAATTATTTACACCTTAACATAAATATAGGAAAGGAACTGAAAACATCTGATTAATGTACCTGCAGGCTGCAAGACCGTGAGATGAGTGGACTAAATATTATGCGAATTGAGAAGGCGTTGACACAAAATTTTAGGCCACCTTCATTCAATGGAGAGAAAGGCAGCCCCTCTAGAAATCTCTCCACTTTAGTGTCTGAGGGCACATCGTCAAGAGTGCCCAATTTACCTATTTTTAATCCCATTGAAGATCAAGGATGATCCTTTGGGGTCTCCATATGAGAGTTACAACTATGCACTAAGGAATCTAGAGATCAGGTCCAAGTCTCTCTCGTTCTTTCTCTTTCTTGCAGTGGCCTTTAAATTATCAAAAGTTGATAACTTGATTAGTGCATTCTCTCTCGTTTTGTCTGTCTTTCTCTCAGTGTCCTTTAAACTATCAAGAGTAGATGACTTGATCAGTGCATGTTTTTTTGATTTTGTTTCCCACTGGCTATCCTAGGTGCCAGACCCTAGATTGATCAGTGCATATTTGATTGACAGAATGATCAATTATAATGGTTGGGTTGCAAATGTCCACAACATGTTTTGCAGTTCTATAGTACAACTCAGTTTGTCTCGGAAATGAGCAACTTACTAGTTTTTATTTTCAATACAATAATCAATATATAATATATTTGTTTTAGATTTTTTTTCGAAGGATGGGGCATCTTTCGTGAGAACTGTGTCAGAACGTGATTGGTTGAAAATTCTGGCAAGATATGGGAGATAGTGAACAACTCCTCGTCATTGCAAAATATGGCTGAATGCTTCAGAATTTGGGAATGTTCAGGAGGTAGCTGCTGTGGTTTAGTATCTTGCACTGACTGATGGAGCTAGGATTTGTAGCCTAGGATTAGTATTAGCGGTGGAATCATGTTTTTTTAAATGTATTTTTTAGCTGCACATGTGACTGCTTTATCTATAGATAGACATAAGGAAAAAAATCAATTATTTAAAGTCAGTCCATTGGATAGGAAAACAAAACAAGCAAGCACCAATTGGTTGCTTTGAGAGGAGTGTAGCATTTTAATGTTTAAAGGGAGTAATTTGGGGGAAGAGTATATATATATATGTGAGTGAGCTCTATAGAAATAATAATGAGTAGAGAATGAAAAAAGGCATCACATCACATAGCATAGATAACAATAGAGAAGATGCAAGATAATACTAAAGGTTTGGAGGTGGTAGAAGTAGCAGGTGATGTGGGTGGGTGGACGGGTGAGGGTGATGCAGCATTTTTTATAATTTCAGAGTCAGTAATAGGGGGTACCACTTGCAGTGATGGTGGTGATGGTGATGGTGATGACAAAGGAGAAGAGGAGGAGGAAATAGAAGAAGTGGTGTGTTGTTGTTGTTGGAAGGTAGGTAGTGATGGGTTCCGATGTAATCGTTAGCCCCGTTAACAGCCAATGGACGGCGAGTAAGTCTAGTGGGCCTCGTGGAAGGCCGGGAAGGCCTAGAAGCCCAGTATGAAGAGTCCCGACAAGATCGGTCCCGATGTATGAGCTGAGCGCTCCCGATAAGAAGCCTCTGAGTAGGCCCCGATATGCCATTGAGAAGGCCCCGACAATAAAGCCCCGCGGAGGCTGGACCTGTCTCGTGAGAGAAGAGGTCCTGGGTGGTGACCTAGAATGAGATAACTCTGGAGTCCCCGATATGAATTGGGACTTGTGATCAGAGGATAAGACCGAGAAACCCGCCTACTAGATAGAGTAGTGGGGAGACGGTTGAGATATAGATAGCCTCCCCCGAGATACGCAGGGCGTGCCCGAGATACTCGGAGAGTGGGCGAGATACGCGGAGCGTGGGGCGAGATATATGGAATCCCGAACGAGATATGCGGAATCATGGGTAAAACTGCCAGGCGCAGTCTCAGGTAACTGAGTAACTTCCCCTCCTATATAAAGGAGGAAGTTACCTCAGAAAACACATTCTCTAATACGAGCTTAGATTACTGCTTACCACCCCATTGATCATACACTCATTTAAGCATCGGAGAGGGATTCTGGGTCACCACCCAGGTCATCCCCTTTTGCAGGATTACGCGGAGCCCAGGAGTTCAAGCTTTCCGTCAAGAACGTAACGGAGCTTCGCCCGTGATCCAACATTGGCGCCGTCTGTGGGAAGCTTACGAAAAGCCAAAATAGTTTCTACCAGATCAATGGCCGGTGGTGGCAAGAAGAAGCAAGTTCAGGCCGGCAGTTCTCGCCCTGCTGGAACTGTGAATTCCCCGTTGATGGAGCATGCTGCTGAACAAGGTGAGCACCCTGCTGTTTCCCAGACAGGGGGGCATGGTGATGATGAGGTCTCAGTCCGAGACACGACGGTGAACATGCAAGATATCCCGCGAAGGGAGGTGGATGCTCCTCCAAATCCGGTGGTGCACAGAGAGGAAATCCCACGCAGGGAGGCAGGTTCTTCCTCAAACTCAGAGTTGGCTAAGGCAGTAGCAGATGCTATGCCTATGTTCTTGGCGGCCATGGAGGCTCTGTTGGACAAAAGAGAGGCTGCCAGGAGGGCAGAGGAGTTGCCCCCGCGAGAGGAGTTGCCTCCGCCTCCTCCAAGGGTGGTTCCAGAAGAACAGGAGGTTCAGGAGGTTCAGCCCAGGAATAAGGGTAAGGAACCCGCGCACTCGGAAAAGTTCGTGGTCGACGGTCCCGGACCAGTGCAGCACATGACCATTCCCCTGAATGGCCCCATCACCCCCGATCAGGTGGTGAAAATTGTCAACATCTGCATGGGCGACCAGAAACAAATGACATCGGAGCTGAGGGATCGATCCAGTCATCCTTTCGTTCCGCGGCTGCTGGATACTGTCGCCCCGCCAGGGCTAGGTATCCCGACCATCAAGGAGTACGATGGTGAAGGAGACCCAGTTCGCCACGTTCAGAGGCATGTCCAGGCCTGTATGGGTAGAACCTCGAATGACGACCTCGTGTGCTCACTGTTCCCGATCACGTTGGGAGAAAGGGCCATGACATGGTTTTTCAGCCTACCACCGGGAAGCATTACGTGCTGGGCTGATATGCACGACCGTTTCATCAAACAGTACTAGGGTCGTAGGCGTCTCTTGAAGAGTGTGAGATCTTTGACCCAGGTGGTGCAGAGATCCGACGAATCGTTGGCATACTACTACCAACGGTTCACTGCTAGTGCTGGAGATCGATGAAGAGATATCGGAGGAAGAGACCATCCGAACCTTCCTTCGGAACCTGACTGCTCCATATGGGTCCGATCTGATGCACAGTGTAGCCGCGAAGGCTGTGTGGAGTATGGAGGCCCTGCAAGCGAGGATAAAACAGCAAATCGACGTGTAGGAGTCGAAGATTGCTGCCGGAGAGCTTGATCCTCCGAAGTCAGGACGAGGAAAGCCATCGTCCAAGTTGTCGGATGATCGTAAGGGGAGCGACAAGTCGGAGGGAAATAGGAGCCGCGGTCGTCCCGAGAGAAGGGAGGACAGGCGTCCTCCGAAGAAAGATAACCGCGAGGGTCGTAATGTTCCCATCAAAAGTTCGATGACCTCCGTCCTAGCTGTGATGGATCGGCAGGGTCTCGCCCGATACCCCCCGAGGAAGGAAGGTGAATTTTTGGGAGGCTGCTCCGATCGTTACTGTCGGTACCATCGAGCCAATGGTCATGATACGGATAACTGTCGGGAGCGGAAGAAGGAGATAGAGAAGCTGATCCAGAAGGGGAAGCTGAAGGAGTTCGTCGGAAGTGGAAGGTGCCGATCCCGTTCCAAAAGTCGGTCACGGTCCCGTTCCAAGTCCCGTGATCGATCCCCAAAGAAGAAGAAGGTTGAGTCGGAAGCCTCTGGCTCCGGTGTCCGTAAGGAGAGGCAGGGAACCATTAACGTCATTCACGGAGGAATGGCAGCGGGAGGCGACACCTCCGCTTCTCGGGAGAATTATGCTTCTCGCATATCTGCTGCTGTGGTGCTAGGCAAGAGGTCCCGGTCGTGGACTATAAAGGAAGAGATGGTGATTTCTTTCTCAGCGGAGGACTTGATAGGCGTGGAGAGCCCTCACGACGATTCCTTAGTCGTGACCCTGGACGTGGACGGATTCGAGATGAAGCGGATCCTGATTGACGGAGGGAGCTCCTCCGACATTCTTTTCATGGACGCCCTGGAAGCCATGGGAAAGACAAAGAAGGATCTGACGCAAGTGAACTTCCCGATGGTGGGATTCTCTGGATCTACTTCCTATCGTGGGAATGATTACCTTACCGGTGGAGTTTGGTAGTGGCTGGAAGATGGAGAGACGGAACGTGGATTTCGTCGTGGTAGAGTCTGCGGGGACGTATAATGCTATCATTGGGAGGACCACCATCAACCCTCTCATGGCAGTTGCCTCAACTGTCCACCAGAAGATGAAGTTCCCGACTGACAATGGGGTCGGAGAGGTCAAGGGTGACCAGGTGGCGTCACGAAGGTGTTATGTCAACGCCACTCGAAGGAGAAGGAGGGAGGCTATGGCTGTCCTACAGACTGATGCCGATCCTCGAGAAGAGTTTGGGCGTCCCGCCCCCATGGAGGACCTAAAAGAGGTTGAGATTGACGGACCTAAGAGGAAGGTAAAGATCGGGTCTGCTTTGTCGGAGGAAGAGCCCGAGAGTTGATTGAGCTCCTGAAGGAGTTTAAGGAGCTGTTTGCCTGGTCGCCGAGCGATATGCCAGGAATCAGCCCCGACGTGATAGTGCACGAGCTGAAGATCGACCCCGCGATCAAGCCTATCGCCCAGAAGAGGCGTCCGATGGGTGCTGATAAGAGGGTCGCGATCCAGCAAGAGGTGGGCAGATTGCTCGATGCTGGATTCATCAAGGAGCTCCGATTCTAGACTTGGGTTGCTAACCCGGTCCTGGTGAGAAAAAGTAATGGAAGGTGGCGGATGTGTGTCGATTTCCGCGACTTGAACAAAGCCTGCCCGAAGGATTGCTATCCACTCCCGAGGATTGACCAGTTGGTAAACGCCACGTCGGGACATGAGCTGCTAAGCTTCATGGATGCCTACTCGGGTTACAACCAGATCAAGATGGCGAAGGAGGATGCCCCCCATACAGCCTTCTATGCTGATAGTGACGTCTATCACTACGACGTTATGCCCTTCGGGTTGATCAATGCGGGAGCAACTTACCAGAGGATGGTGAACAAGTTGTTCGGGGACATGCTGGGAAAAACCATGGAGGCTTATGTAGATGACATGCTGGTGAAGTCCCGACAGGCAGGAGACCATGTCCAAAACTTGGCGGCGGCGTTTGAGCGGATGAAGTTTCATCAGGTTCGTTTGAACCCCGACAAATGTGCTTTCGGAGTGAACTCGGGGAAATTCCTGGGATTTATGGTGAGCCAGAGAGGAATCGAGGTGAACCCTGAGAAGCTGCGAGCAATCGAGGAGATGCAGTCCCCGAAAACCCATTGGGAGGTCCAGGTGCTGAATGGGCGATTAGCCGCGATGAATCGTTTCCTGTCCAAGGCGAGTGATCGAGCCATGCCATTTTTTGATGTGCTGAGGGCTCACAAGAAGTTTGAATGGACCGATAAGTGCAAGGAGGCATTCCAAGCACTCAAGCAGCACCTCCGTACCCTCCCGCCGTTGGCGAAACCGGTTCCAGGCGAGCCGCTTTATCTCTATTTGGCTGTTTCTGAATTCGCTGTTAGTTCCGTTTTAATAAAGATTGTCACGGGCAACCAAGTGCCTGTCTATTATGTAAGCAAGGCGTTTGCCAAATCTGAAATGAATTATCCCGCTATTGAGAAGTATCTCTTTGCGTTGATTGTTGCTGCTCGCAAGCTACGACCTTACTTCCATTCCCACGAAGTTACGGTGTTAACTAATCAGCCCTTGAAGCACTTTTTGAACCGACCGGAGGCGTCGGGGAGATTGGTGAAATGGGCCATCGAGCTTACGGAGTTCCGTATTCATTTTGCTCCGAGGACAGCTATCAAGGGCCAGGCATTGGCGGATTTTATAGCTGAGTCTACAGCACCCGATCTAGAAGAAGCGGGTCCTGTAGAGGGGGCAACCATGGAGGTCCCGATAGCAGAACAGCCAGAACAGCCAAATTAGGAGAACACTTGAGAGATGTACACTGATGGTTCATCAAGTGTAGAAGGATCGGGGGCAGGATTCGTATTGATACCGCCCGGTGGAGGCGAGCCCCTGCGATATGCCTTGGCCTTGACGTTTAGGGCCACTAACAATGAAGCGGAGTATGAGGCTCTCATCACGGGCCTTAAAATCCCCAAGGGTACAGGAGTCGACCATTTAAAAGTGAAGTTCGATGCCAGCTTGATCGTGAATCAAGTTCAGGGGAACTATGACGCCAAGAGCCCGACAATGAGGAAGTATTTGCACGAGGTGCAGACTTTGAAGGGAAGCTTCAAAAGCTTTGACATTGAGGCAATCCTGAGGGAAGAAAATGCGGAAGCAGATGCCTTAAGCAAGTTTGCCCTGGGAGTGGTCCCCGAGGAGAATCGGAAGGTGCACTTTCTGGAGAAAGTAATCATCTCAACCATCGATCCGTCAGAGGTATGCGCTATTGAAGCAGGATCGGAGGAAGAAGAGAAACCTACCTGGATGACCCCGATAGTCACACACCTAACTACGGGGGCACTCCCCGATGATGAAGTGGCAGCTGTTAGGTTGCGTCGGATCGTGAGCAACTACGTGATGGTGGACAACCAGTTATACAAGAGGGGGCATGTAAAGCCTTTTCTGAAGTGTGTGGCGGAGCCTGATACGAATCGGATCCTGAGAGAGCTACACGAGGGAGTCGCGGCCTGTCATGAAGGGGCCCGATCCATTGTGAGGAAAGCATTGAATCTGGGCTACTATTGGCCTTCGATGAACAAGGAAGCGACAGCGATGGTCCAATCCTGCGATGCATGCCAGAGGTACGCTCCAAATATCGTGGCTCCTGCCGCGGACTTGATGTCCATCAGAAGTGCTTGGCCCTTCGCGCAGTGGGGCATCGACTTGGTGGGACCCTTTCCACAAGCAAAAGGTCAGTGCAAGTATTTACTCGTAGCTATTGACTACTTCTCGAAATGGATAGAGGCTAAGGCACTGGCCAAGACGACGGGGCAGCAGATCCTCAAGTTTCTCCAAACTCAGATCATATCTCGGTATGGGGTTCCTCGAGTGCTGATCAGTGATAATGGCCCTCCGTTTAATGGGGCTCAGTTGAAGGAGTACCTGGAGGAATTGAACATCGAGCATCGGACAGCTTCCGTCCACCATGCCCAGACTAATGGCCAAGTCGAATCAGCCAACAAGATCGTGATGGATGGCTTGAAGAAGAGGGTCTATGCCTTGCAGGGCCATTGGCTAGATGAGCTTGAAAACGTGCTGTGGGCTGTTAGAACAACACCCAAGCAATCGACGGGAGAGACTCCGTTTGGCCTTGTTTATAGCACAGAGGCAGTCGCTCCCGTGGAAATAGCGGTGGCGTCCCATCGTAGGAGGTATTACGAACCTCTGACGAACGGGGAGATAAGACGTCTGGACTTGGATTTGCTTGAAGAGAAAAGGTGGAAGGCTGACGAAGTTCAGGCTCGGATGCGTTTGGCAACAGCCCGATATTATAATCGGCGTGTCAAGTCCCGACAATTCTTCGTGGGAGAACTTGTTTGGCGGAGGAACGAGTTCGTTCATCAAGATCGGATCAACAAGCTATCGCCGAAATGGGAGGGACCTTACAAGATCGTAGGGATGCCAGCCCCGAATGCATACAAGCTAGAAGACCTTGATGGCAAAACGTTGAAACATTCCTTCAGTGGCGCACACTTGAAGAAGTATCATGTTTGATATTAAGTCGCCTTTAGAGGTGCGCGATGTTAAGCCGCCGCGAATGGCGCAAGTTATCTATCAATTGATCCGATGTAAGCCAGCTTTGAGTTATTAATGAATAAAAGAAGTTGCTTCCGATCCAAATGCTTTTAGATTTATTCTAACTGTCAGTAAGACGTCCTGAAGGACGCGACAAAAGCCTTCCGAGGTACGATAAAAGCCTTACGAGGTACGAGTAAGTCGCCTTTATGGCGCGATAAAAAGCCTTTCGAGGTACGGACAAAAGCCCTACGGGGTATGAGTAAGTCGTCTATATGATGCAACCAAAAGCCTAGGTACGAAAAATCCCTGAACGGGTCCGCGTAAGTCGTCTATATGATGCGGCAAAAAGCCTTAAAGGGTACGAAAAAGCCATGAACGGGTCCGCGTAAGTCGTCTATATGATGCGGCAAAAAGCCTTAAAGGGTACGAAAAAGCCCTAACGGGTCCGCGTAAGTCATCTATATGGTGCGGCAAAAAGCCTTAAAGGGTACGAATAAGCCCTAAGGGGTACGATTAAGTCATCTAGAAATGACGCGATAAAAGCCTTAATGGGTGCGGAAAATCATCTCAAGTGATGTACAAAATTGCCTTGAAAGGCACGAATGAGAAACCTTAAGTGGTGAAGTCCCGCGGAAAATGTCGTGAAAGACATACGAAATTATATTAAGTGATATGGATGAGAAACCTTAAGTGGTGAAGTCCCGAGTAAAGCATCGGAAGGATGTATGAAGTCATCTTAAGTGATGCATCAGAACGTTTTAAATAACGGATCTAAAGTCACTTTAAATAGCGCAAACGATTATCGGGACCAAAACAGATGGAAGGAATTTCTTATATAAGGGCTCAAAGGCCTAGAGGTTTCGATACAAAAGACAATGAGGAAAAGTTACAAAGACTTAAAGAATAGAGCATTAAGCTTGGTCCTTGTTGGAAGTTGGGTCCTCAGCAGCGTCGGAAGGAGTAGGATTCGGAGGGGCCTGGGCAGAAGGCTCCGCAGTCCGCGGAGTCGGGTCCGCGGCATCACCTTCATCACTCTCCGGGGAGAGGTTGAAGTATTTCTCTGCGAAAGGGGCGAGGGTCTCGGACTTCTTGAAGTCGATGGAATCCTCGTATGCTGTGTAGAGCTCCTCGACGGCGTTGAACAGAACGTTCTCCATCTCAGTTTTGCAGAACCCCACAGCATCCGCTTGGAAATCATCGGAGTTCCGATACTCCTCGCGACCCTGAGCCTTTGCCTCAGCCAGCTTGGCAGGAAATTCAGCCTTCTTGGCTTCAAGTCTCGCCTTGGCCTCCGCGAGAGCTTCCGCGAGAATGTCCTTCTCACGGATGAGCTGCCCCTTCTCCACCTCGTGCCGCCGCTGTTCCTCCTAGAGCATCTTCCCCTCCCGACGCAGCACAACCTCATGATCTTGGACCTGCTTGTGCAGGCCCAGAGCCTTCTCACCAAGGAGAGCCTGTTCCTTGGCTATCTTATTCCGGGCCGCTACAGCCTCGTCGAGGTCTGCTTGGAGCTTGGCCAACGCGTCGGGGTCCGACTTGGCTTGTGCCTCCTCCAAAGCACCCTTGAGAGCCAAGATGAAGCCAAAGCAGCGCTGCTGGTCCGCGGTTTCCTAAGACGAAAGGGAAAAAGGATTAGAATCCGATAATCGAAGGCAAGAACAATGAAGAGAACAAAGCAAAGGTAAAGTTTTACCTCCATCCGGCGGATAGCCATGTTGCGGAGCTCCTCCTCGAGGTCCTCCCGCGCCAGGGAGATTGGCCGCCTCAACGCTGGTGGAATTGACCCTGCCAGCAGATGCAGGGCCAATTCAGGCTGAAGGTCTCCCCGATGGAGTGAGACCCCCTGGAGAGACTCGATCGGGTTCCAGGGAACCGTCTCCTGGTCGGGGGTGAAAACCTTGTAGAGATTTCTCATCCACGGGGAGAGGAGGGATGACCCTAGAAGCCTCGGCCGGAGGAGCCACCTCGGTCGGAGGCTCAGGAGTTGGAGAACGGAACTCTGGAGGAGGACTCCGAGACACATCCTCCACAACTGGCCTCAGAGTGCTCCGACCTGGCCTTTGGCGGGGGAGCAGACCGCCTTCATTTACCTCCTCGGAGGAGGGGGAAGCCTCCAAATTGGTAACCTGACGGAACTGAGCTTCCGTCGGGGCATCCTCCAGCATCAGCTCCTGTGGAGTCGCGACCCTTGTTGGAGTAGCAGCCTGCCCCGGAGTGAGGGTCTCCGATGGACCTGTGGTTCCGGGACGAATAAAGTCAGGCAGAGTATCATGGGGGCACCAGATGATTTGGCGCCCGAGATTATATGCATGGTACGGAAGAGACGTTAGTGACGCAATGAGTGCTTTTTCAGAAAGCAGCAGTTATGCCGGTTTAGGCGTCGTTTTATTATCCCTAGCATTTAATGCTGCAGTAATCGAGGAGTCTCCTCGGATTTGGCAACTGCCCATAGAGTCCAATGGGCCCAAGGCAGTCATGAGTGAGAAGCTCTGTCATTCGAGAATTGTGCACAAGGCAAAAGCCTCCGATTGAAATATCAAGAGGCCTGAAGACAAAAGCCTCCGATGGTAATATCGGGAGGTATGGACATAAAAGCCTCCGACGGTGAGGTCGGGAGGTCGGGAACTGGAAGACACGACGGACTGCAAGTCCCCCATGTCTTGGGGGCAAATGATGGGTTCCGATGTAATCGTTAGCCCCGTTAACAACCAATGGACGGCGAGTAAGTCCAGTGGGCCTCGTGGAAGGCCGGGAAGGCCTAGAAGCGCAGTATGAAGAGTCCCGACAAGATCGGTCCCGATGTATGAGCTGAGCGCTCCCGATAAGAAGCCTCTGAGTAGGCCCCGATATGCCTTTGAGAAGGCCCCGACAATAAAGCCCCGCGGAGGCTGGACCTGTCTCGTGAGACAAGAGGTCCTGGGTGGTGACCTAGAATGAGATAACTCTGGAGTCCCCGATATGAATTGGGACTTGTGATTAGAGGATAAGACCGAGAAACCCGCCTACTAGA
Source organism: Clarkia xantiana subsp. parviflora (assembly GCA_036873135.1). NCBI lineage: Eukaryota > Viridiplantae > Streptophyta > Magnoliopsida > Myrtales > Onagraceae > Clarkia > Clarkia xantiana. Next base: position 21,571,633 of record JAPTYO010000001.1, read on the forward strand.
TAGAGTAGTGGGGAGACGGTTGAGATATAGATAGCCTCCCCCGAGATACGCAGGGCGTGCCCGAGATACTCGGAGAGTGGGCGAGATACGCGGAGCGTGGGGCGAGATATATGGAATCCCTAACGAGATATGCGGAATCATGGGTAAAACTGCCAGGCGCAGTCTCAAGTAACTGAGTAACCTCCCCTCCTATATAAAGGAGGAAGTTACCTCAGAAAACACATTCTCTAATACGAGCTTAGATTACTGCTTACCACCCCATTGATCATACACTCATTTAAGCATCGGAGAGGGATTCTGGGTCACCACCCAGGTCATCCCCTTTTGCAGGATTACGCGGAGCCCAGGAGTTCAAGCTTTCCGTCAAGAACGTAACGGAGCTTCGCCCGTGATCCAACAGGTAGGTAGGACAGCTGTTATGGCTATGCCATGGCACCTAATGGTGGATGTGGCAGTGCAGAGATTTGGGCTGATTAACTTGATGTTGTTGAAGTAGAAGTTGGACCCTCCTCCTCCTCCTCCTCCTCCTCCTCCACCATTGGCATTGCTGATGTGGACCATGTAATTGGGTAGTGATGTCGGGAGAAGGGATGCAGTGGGTAAGATGGTCGAAGAGTAATGCAGAAGGAACAGAGTGACGAAGCAGAAAGTGTGAAACTGTTGGAAAATACTCGGTTGGAATATAATCGCTAAGTTAGCGGAATTAACTTAGCATGTAAAATGGCAAACATAAAAGGTTCGTGAAAGGAGATGGATATGGAATTGACATAAGCAAACTTGAACTTTGTTATTTGCTCACAGACATCTTCTTGGCTTCATACATGGATGGATACATATAGCCAACAATACATGTAATAGTGAATAGTGCATAGACATATTTCACTATTTGCTTTGCCATTCAAAGAGACTAAAGTCGTAAACAAAGAAACTTACATACTCAATCTTCACCTACTAATAGTAGTCTACTATTTGTGATCATTGCTTACCATTAATACAATTCATCATTGTTTTGACAATTGATGAATATTGGTGTCGGTGAAGATTTCTTGTTCAACACTCCTCCATGAAATTTTCACCGAATACTCCAAGTTTTGATCTCAGAAATTCGAACTTGGCCTTCGGAAGTGCCTTGGTGAAAATATCTGCAATCTGCTCCTCAGTATTGCAATAAACTAGCTTGATCTCTTTCGATTTTTCAGCTTCACGGATGAAATGATACTTCACCTTGATGTGTTTCGTCTTCCCATGGTTTACTGGATTCTTTGCAATAGCTATTGCTGATTTGCTACCGCAGTAAATCTCAGTTGCCTCTGTTTCTGCATGACCGACATCTTGCAAAATCTTCCTTAACCAAATCGCTTGATTGGTCGCGGTTGCTGCTGCAATGTACTCAGCTTCTGCGGTTGACTGTGCCACAGTTTCCTGCTTCTTTGAAAGCCACGTAAAAATTCCAAAACCAAGCATAAATACATAACCTGATGTGCTCTTCATGTCATCTACGGATCCAGCCCAATCACTATCAGTGTAGCCTTCGAGCTTTGCATCTGCAGTGGATGTAAACCAAATCCCGTAGTCGGTTGTACCTCGAATGTATCTGAGCACCCTCTTCATTGCTCCTAAATGGATTTGACTTGGAGCATGCATGAATCTGGATAATAAATTTTCAGCAAACATTAGATCAGGTCTGGTCGCAGTTAAATATAACAAACTGCCAATCAGCTTCCGGTAATGACTTTGATCAACTCTGCCAGCGCCATCTTCTTTGCACAGCTTCTCATTGGCTACTAAAGGAGTAGACACTGGCTTGCAACGATCCATCTTGAACCGCTTCAAAATATTTTCGGCATACTTTCTTTGAGATATGAAAATGCCTTTTTTGTTTTGGCATATTTCCATCCCATGAAAATAATTCATAAGACCCAAATCTGTCATCTCATATTTCTCCATCATTTTTTTCTTGAACTCAAGAACCATGTCAGGACTACTTCCAGTAACAAGAATATCATCAACATATAATGATACTACAAGTATTTCTGACCTGTTCTTGAATATGACTTAAAGAGTGGGTTCACTCTCGCTTCTGCTGAATCCTTGACTGATGAAATAATCATCAATTCTGCTATACCAGCTTCTTGGAGCCTGCTTCAACCCATACAAAGCCTTGTGCAACTTGTAGACTTTGTCTTCTTGGCCCTTCATGAACCATCCTTCGGGTTGCTCGACATATACCTCCTCCTGGAGATATCCATTCAAGAATGCCGACTTGACATCGAGTTGGAAAATTTTCCAACCTTTTTGCGCGGCAAAAGCAATGAGAGTTCTGATGGTATCATGCCTTGCCACTGGTGCAAAAGTGTCTGAATAATCAACTCCGGGTTCTTGAGAATTACCTTTCGCCACGAGTCTCGCCTTGTGCTTCAGGATTGAACCGTCTGGATTGACCTTCAGCTTGTATATCCACTTGACACCAATGACCTTCTTGTGATTAGGTCGATCAACAAGTTGCCACGTGTCATTCTTGTTGATCATGCGCAACTCCTCCTCCATTGCGGAATTCCACTCATCGTACCTAGAAGCTTCTATATAGCTTTCCGGTTCGATAAGTGCAACATTACATCTCTCGTAAACATCTAAGAGAGATCTCACCCTTCTGATTGGAGAGTCTGAATCCACAGAGTTTTGCAACTCTGCATGATTTTCCTCGTCATGCTCTTCCTCTTCTTCATCATCGGGTGTGTTGTCAACTTCAACATCATCATCAACCTCAGCACTTTCGGAAGTACTAGGCTGATCTTGCAAATTGAGCATCGGCTTCTTCCGGACTTCTTTTGCTTCAAAGTCCCACATAGAATTCTCATCAAAGACAACATCTCTACAGGTTACAACCTTTTGAGTGATAGGGTTGTAGATCCTGTATCCTTTGGATTGAGAACTATAGCCGACAAAAATACCACGGAGCGCCTTTTCTTCTAGCTTGTGCCTCTTCTGGTCCGGGACATGAACGTAGCATGGAGAACCAAACACTTTGAGATGTTTGGCAGACGACTTTGCTCCATTCCAAGCTTCAATTGGAGTGACATCTTCCACTGCCTTCGTTGGAAGCCTGTTCAACAGATACACGGTAGTATATATTGCCTCTGCCCAAAACTTGTTAGGCATCTTTTTCTCATTCAACATGCATCTAGCCATTCCATCACCGTTCGATTTTTCCTTTCGGAAACACCATTTTGTTGTGGAGTGTAAACAACTGACAGTTGATGTTCAACACCCTCATCTTCACAAAATTTCTCAAATTTCTTGGAGGTGTACTCTTTCCCATTATCTGATCTAATCTTCTTAAGTTTACAACCACTTTGATTTTCGGCCATGGTTTTAAACTTTTTGAAGATCGTGAAAACTTCGGATTTTTGCCTCATAAAATACACCCACGTCATCCTAGTATAATCATCTATGAACAAGATGAAATACGGATTCTGGCTTAGGGATGGAGTTCTCATTGGACCACAAACATCAGTGTGCACTAACTCAAGTTTTTGAGAGGCTCTCCAAGTCTCCTCATTAGAAAATGGTTTTCTATGCATTTTACCCAACTGACATGCTTCACATACATCCTTATGAACATGGATAGGAGTTAAATCTCTCACAAAGTTCTTTTGAAAAGACAACTTGAGAGAATCCAAATTATAATGACCATATCTCCTATGCCATAACCATGTTTCATCAGTGGACGCTTTCATGACATTATGAGCATGATCCTAAGAAATAGGAAAACTTTTTTCCTTCATGCTAACACATGCAATTTCACTGTGTTCAGCATCATAAATACTACATGCTCCATTCTTGAAAACCAGGCAATAACCATTGCTAATCATTTGGCCTACGCTTAGCAGATTCTGATCCAGTTTAGGCACGTAAAGAACATCTTGGATGAATTTTGTACCTCTACTGGTTTGAACTGCCACCGTTCCTTTGCCTGAGGAATTGACAACGACTCCATTTCCCATTTTGATTGGGACATTGACGGAAGAATCCATCTGGCAGAACACCTCGGAATTGTTTGACACGTGGTTTGTGCAACCGCCATCAATGAGCCATACTTCATCTCCAGAACTGTAACCTCCTTGCTTGGCGACAAAAAGTTGATCTCCATGAAATTGATCCTCCGACATGTTGGCCTTCTGGGTTTGTTGATTTTGAGAGCTATTTTGATTTTTCTTAGCTCTACAAAATTTCTCAACATGCCCAAACTTCTTGCAAAATCGACATTGCATTTTGCCTTTGTGCCAGCAATCCTTCGGTATGTGATTTGTCCTTCCACAAGTGCTACATGGAGGAAATTTTCCAGTCTTCCCGGGCTCCTTAGAGAGACCTGGAAAATTTTCTTTGTCGTTTTTAACAAAGCCTTGATTTTTGTCACCCTTCTTGAACTTGTGGCTGGACTGGAATGCACCTTCAGCTGGAGTTTCTGACCTTCTAATTATTCTTTGCTTATGAGCTTGCAAAGAACCAATTAGCTCGGTCAGAGACATTTTCTTGATGTCGTTGGACTGCTCGATGGCCGCTACAATCGGTTCAAATTTGTCTTGGAGACTGATCAAGACTTTTTCAACAACTCTTTGATCATTCGTCTCATCGCCATACAACTTCATCTGGTTCACAAGTTCACTCAATTTGGATGAGTAATCTTGAACACTTTCGTTCTCCTTCATTCTCAAATTTTCAAACTCCCTTCTGAAGGTCTGGAGTCTGATCGTGCGTACCTTCTCCGTGCCTTGATACTCATTTTGGAGGATATCCCAAGCCTGCTTTGTTGTTGCGGCTCCAACGATCCTCGGAAAAATGGCATCGGTGACGGCGGAGTGGATGACGGTAATTGCACGGACATCCTTCAACATCTGCTCCTTTAAAAATTTTTGTCTGGCTGCATCGATTTCTTCTCCATCGGTCTACTTCTCCGGTTCCTTCGTAACTGCTTCCCATAAATCGTTTGCCAACAGAAACGCTCGTATCTTTACGGACCAAAAATCATAATTCTCTAATCCAAAAATTGGTGGAGATGAAAGAGAGAAATTTGACGAAGACATGCTTCAGTCGGAATTTTTTTTTGTGGGGATGATTTGACCCTTTAAGATCTTTTGAGCTCTGATACCACTATTGGAAAATACTCGGTTGGAATATAATCGCTAAGTTAGCGGAATTAACTTAGCATGTAAAATGGCAAACATAAAAGGTTCGTGAAAGGAGATGGATATGGAATTGACATAAGCAAACTTGAACTTTGTTATTTGCTCATAGACATCTTCTTGGCTTCATACATGGATGGATACATATAGCCAACAATACATGTAATAGTGAATAGTGCATAAACATATTTCACTATTTGGTTTTCCATTCACAGAGACTAAAGTCGTAGACAAAGAAACTTACATACTCAATCTTCACCTACTAATAGTAGTCTACTATTTGTAATCATTGCTTACCATTAATACAATTCATCATTGTTTTGACAATTGATGAATATTGGTGTCAGTGAAGATTTCTTGTTCAACAGAAACAATATTAGAAGAGAGGGTGGTGCTGAGGTTGGAGTCAGAGAAGGCTCTGTCTTTGGGCATGAAGAAAGTGATACTGCTGCTGCTATTGGGGTTTGAGACGATGAGAGCTTGGGACCACATATGTGATGAAGGTGAAGTAATTGGCTCGTCGCATTTCTTCAATAGCCACGCCAAGGTCGTCCTTGTTAACTTGATGATTATTCATCTGGGCTTTGCTGATGCATAATAACAAGGACCAATACTACCAACAACTTGCTGCTTCCCATCTTCTAATCCAATTCTTGCTTCTTCTGGTAGGTAGGTAGGTACGTATGTAATCATCTTCTCTTCTCTTCTCTTCTCTCAACACGCTTTTTTATTACCCTAAACTAGACTAGACTAGATGTAATCTTCTTATAATGCTATTATCATCTCTTGTGTTATATAAATACAGACATTATGATTAAAGGGTAGCTAAACCACGCCCTTTTGGCTTCACAACAAAAAAGTGTTTCACATCTCTTCCATGCTGTGCTTAGTTAGCTAGCTAGCTAATCTGCCTCCCAAATTCCCACACTTACACTTGACTTGATAGCATCAACCTATTTCCATAAATCTATCTAGACACTGAAAGCCCCGGTAACCGCATCCGACAGCCATGCTAGCTGCATCACAGCTAGCATGATACTTAACGCAAATCTGATTCTGCACCCCACCATCAACGCACCTGCTACTTTTACATATTTATTATTTTTAAGTTAAGAACCTGTCTGAAGTTGTACACGCTTAAAATTTGGTGTCTAAAGTTTGAAATGTAACAAATTAACAGTGTCAAATTTCATTTTTTTTTTAAAAAAATTTGGTATCTCCGTGCGTATTATCTCTCCATTCAATCATTTTAATCAATCCACTCACCCAGTCATAATCCATCATTCTTTACATTTTCACAAAGTCGCCAAATTTCTTCCAAAACTTGAACTTTCAAAAGAAAAAGTTTCTAACAGAGTGGTGTGGAGCAATTTCCAGCGACAACGGAGCTGGATTTACTTGCGGGATATGACTAGCTTCTAAGGTGATGGTCTCGGTAAGGTGACCAGCTTTTAATACCATATGTTTTCATTTTGTAAACTTTTGGTGCATCCGTTAGTCAGTAGCTAAGTTTGACCGTTAAATACTTTTATTTTATTCAATTTAGTCCTCCAATTTGTATCCTTGATTTTTACAATTTTGTCCCTAAAGATTCCAGATCGGACCTAGCTAGCTAATTCGAAATTGACTGAGTCAGGGTCCGATCCAGCCATGGGTCGGACCCTGGCTGGGTCAATTTGACCCTAGGCAGGGTCAGACCCAACCAGAGTCCGAAACATGGCTGGATCGGACCCTGTTCCGGCCAATTTCGAACTAGCTAGTTTCGATTTGGAATCTTTAATTAGGGACTAAATTGTAAAAATAAAAAGTTAAGGATATAAATTTAATGACTAAATTGAACAAAATAAAAATATTTAACTGTCAAACTTAACAGTTAACTAATGGATGCACCAAAAGTCTACAAAACCAAAACATATGACACCATAAGTTTACAAAATAAAAATACGATACTATAAACCAACTTTGATCAAACAGCTGACACAAAAAGACCCGTTAACACTTAACGGAAAGTTTACAAATTTACCAAAAGTCTACAAAAACACAAACGTATAACCCTAAAATCTACGACAGAATAGGATATTACACCAAAAGCAAATTTTAAACAAACATGATACTAATTAAAAACTATTTTAATCTATAGAACTAACTATCCATCCCATCAAATCTCAACATCGTCACTGTAGTCCCCAAGCTTGAACTCTCCTTTCTTGATGGGTTCATACTCAGCTGATGTATCTCCATAAACTCTCTCAACAACAACGTAGGATGACACCGAAAACACCATAATCAAAACCAATAACCCACTAAACGAAATGTTGACAAGCGACTTAGCTCTATCTACCGCCTCATCGCTACTACACCTCACAACATAATGCGCTTCCTCTAAGTTTAGGAAACACCCCTTGGGCGTCAACTCCGGCTTCCACAACATGTACCCCATGAAGATAAACCAAACCCCTTGAAACACTATACTCGACGATCGGATAAAGTTGGTTATGAAGCTTCTGGGTAGTAGAATTGTGATGAGAGAAGTGGAGAGAGTGACTGAGACGATGATTTGGAGCAGCAAGTGATAATGCCCCTCAACTCCCACATGGTCGGTTGAGTGGAGGTGGAAGAGTAGGAGTTGCTGAGCGCTGGCTATGGCCCCCACAAGTTGTGTCAAAGGGAGTTGAGCCTGCATACTAATTAATTAGGAGCGACTATGTAAGAATTAATGGTATTGATATTACTGAACTCTAAAACGAAAACATTAAATCAAAGAACATATGTCATGATCTTAACAGTGAAGCATGTGCCTGAATGACATGATTTGTAATTTTAATAAACGTTTTACAGTGCCTCTCACATTTTAGAATCTATCTCAGTGTTTAATCATTTTTGTTATATATATATATACCTTTGAGTTGGTTCGGTGGAGGAGGATGGCGGTTGCGGCGCCGGTGAAGAAGGTGAAGGAGATGGTGGAGTGTTCCAAGTTGTGGAGGTGGTTGGAAGGGATGGTTCCGTCTAAGTCGAATGGTTGGTGGGTCCGGGGGCCGATGAAGAGCTCCATGGCAATGGAGATGGAAGAACCTAACATGATGAAGTAGAGCTCCAGGTACTTAACCCTAGAAGTTGGGAACCATGGTGGATGGATGGTAGGGTTTAGGTGGAACCATGCAAAAATCAATTACTAGTATATGTAAACATGATATAATTTAGGGTTTAAATGTACTTTTGATTCACTTTTTTTTACGGGAATTAAGTTTTGATACCACTTTATTTTTTTTGTATACTTTTGATACAAACTATTTTAACTTTGTAGCCTTTTATACCACCGTTAACTTTCCGTCCCAAAAGAAAGATGGAGAAAAAACAAAAAATGTCTGTTTTTATTTGTGGTTTGAACTATTTGTTGGTGAATTTATGTAAAAAGATAGAGATAAGGTGTTTCATACCTAACTTTTGTATTGCTCACACTACCTGCTACAATTAATTTAATTCATACTAGGTATTTGCCCCGCGCATTGCGCGGGGTTGATATTTTTGTAATTGTTGTTTGTGTAACATAAAACTACTTTTGATAATTTTAACAATGGTTATGTTATAGTTAGTTTTATAAAGTATTTAAAAATGTGACAAAATAGGTGGAAAAAAGAGGTTGTTTTAATGAAATTAAACATGCATGTAATTTTTCTTAAAAAATATTTAAATTTAAAGAGGTAATGTACATTTTATTCTTAAGATTTGGTATAAGAAAACTTTTGTTAAGTTAAAATTTTACATTTTTTGCAAATTGATACCCTAATTATTTAGGCTATTAGGCAAAATTGCATCTCAATTATATTATATATAGATTGTTAACACTATTTTAACTACATGTTGTACAAATTATTTTTGTAAAGCTCACAAGAACTATTATAATATGAATATGAAGAATGTGAATTTAGCATACTAATCAAGATTAACTAATATATAGGGAAAAGTATGTAAAACATGCAACATGTTTGAAAAAGATGGTTTTATGGACCAATATGTTTTAAAATGTACAACATGTTTGAAAAAGATGGTTTTATGGACCAATATGTATGAAAATGTACAACAAACTTACAAAAGATGTTAAAATGACATATCGTCCACTTGTTATCAATAGTTTCATTAAGTGGACACGTGCGGAACACATTTTTAGAAAGAAAAAAAAAATTAAAGCAAGAATTTATTTATACATAACAATGATTACTAATGGGTGGATGTAGTAGATACTAATAATAATAATTATTATATTTTAAAAACGTGATCCGCACGTTTCCACTTAATGAGACTAGTGACAACAAGTGGACGATACGTCATTTTACCATCTTTTGTAAGTTTGTTGTACATTTTAAAACATTTTGGTCCATAAAACCATATTTTTCAAACATGTTGTACGTTTTAAAACATATTGGTCCATATAACCATCTTTTTCAAACATGTTGCATGTTTTACATACTTTTCCCTAATATATATGTAGAAAAAAATGAAATTAAAGAATTGAATGGAAAATAGTAATGTGTAACATATGAAGAAGTTACAAAACCAATAACTAACCAATGAAAATGCTTGTTGGTGACATGGCAAAAATCTATGCTATTAGTCAAAATTGCATCTCAATTATATTATATATAGATTAGGGTTAGATTATTGTAGTAATAATTCAAATATTAATTACAATTAATCACTTTACCAATATATAAAGTGAGATGGGTCCTCAGCCCCAAAGGGTGCCTTACAACCAAAGGGCGCCTTTAAAGTTATTCAACCAGATCAAAGCGAATGGTCAGATACTAACCATTAACAAACCGAAATGAACCGGTCTCCCATTATAACTGACACTGAAAGATCCTCCACGCACGCAACATCGCAGAATAAGAAATCCAACCGTCAGGTTACTAACGAGAGGTCCGGCAGCCCGTACAAGAAGAAATTTGATCACTTGCTGAAGAAATGTCCAATCTCCCGCGCTGCACCAATTAAGAAGAAATCTATACGTACAAACTACCATATGTATGCACTTACCAACTCTCTTAGTTGCTCATTTGCCTGTAGAAATTGCATCTTGTTGTGTATTCAGTTTCATAGACCTCGATGATGTCCCAACAACATCTTTTGTAATCCAATTTCATATAGTTCTCTCTGGTTTGCCAATTGCATATGCTCTGTATTCAAATTTCCCCATTAAAAAAAAAATATTAGAATGTCTTAAAATAAATCAAATATTGACCTGTTTTCCGATGCAGAATGACACATATTTGTACGTAATCATCTCCATGATGATTTATTTCTAGATTATGAGGAAGAGGAGTACTAATTCAACAACCACGTTTGAGTGGTGATGTACTCTATAATTATTCATGCCTTCCAAGTGCTCGACAAAATGCTTAAAACAACTTATTATAGAACTAAACCCAGTAATTAGCTAGGAGTTTCTCAATCAGTTCAAGCGTAATATTATAAGCGATCTTCGATTTCATATATAGTTTCATTCAATTTATGAGGAGACTCATTCTTAATCGTCTTGTAATTTTTTTTATGAGAGTCTTTAAAATATTATTAAATGTATCACATAGAGATTGTTCCAAGAATTGCAGAAAATCAGGATGCTATAATCCTTTGTCCTCACATGTTGCTTTTGGGGATGAAGGAATTCAAGATGGTTGTCATGATGCTTGCATTATTTGTCTTGGAGAATTTGTAGAGAGTGATCCTTTAATGGTAATAAGCGTGCTTATCAACTTTTATTGTGTTATTTAGGATGTATCAGCTCGATTGTAGCTTCTTTAAGTCATCTATTTCACTCCTGATGTTTAATAACATCTAACACGTGTAATAAAATGGTTGTAAATGTATTTTGAAAAGGATAGAATTCATCTTTAAATGCAATTGCCATTTTTTTTGCACAAATGAACATTTATAAATGATAATTTCGCACAATGGACACATGTTAGTGTCCTTGTGTATATTGGAAATGAATGACAGTACAAAGAGCTCTACGAAACGGAATTTCACCGACACAACGATGACTTCTCAACCTGCATTGCAAGACAGCTGATTCCCGCATTGCGAACGCGAGCATGGTCGGATACGACAGCGGCGCGTTCCGCTAGGCCTCCTAAAAGGTCTGCTAGAGCAGGAGGAGTTTCAGGTCAGGCATCCTTGTAAGCATGGATCAGGTCACCTTAGATAATGGATGTTTATCCAAACGACAATCTGATGAAATCAGAGTTGGTAAGTTTTGTTGCATGATGTAAAAACTTCTTTTGTATCTAGATATTTTAGAGCTTAGAGTGAAGTAAAAATTCTTAGAAATAGTAGTTAGAAATAGTAGTAAGGTTAAGGTAAGCAGTGAATTGTTTGAACAACGTTGAAGAATAGGATAATTTGGATCAACATACGGTACTTGCATATGGAAATTTTATGACTTTTTCTTGTATGAAGCGAATATAGAAGGCTAATAATCAAACCCAATGAGGGTTTATCAGTTCTCGTAGGATTTCCTTTGGTAGATCGGGATTCCACCATCCAAGCACAAATTAACATTATTAGCATATGTATTTATCTGTTTCTCAGATTGCCAGTTTTGGAGATGGTTCTTATTTTACACATAATGAGTTACTGGCGGAATTTTGTGACCAAATATGGATGTTCCACATTGAATGTCTATGATACCAGTTGCGATAGAAACAAAGATATGGTTTCATATATTCGTATTTATTGATATGCTTCATAACTCTATCTAGTGTAAAAGTCTACATACAAAATGACACTTAATTACTTTAAGATCATTAGAACACGGACAATAGTGTTAGATATGTATGATTTTTTTGCTTACCTTTTGCAGGGAGCAAGAAACGGCACTGCAACAACAGCAGAAAGTCAATATGAAGTCAAAGGATAATGAACCTTTCTCAAATTCCAGTAAGCAGCTATTGTTAGCACCAATTTTTTCTTCTTCTTTTTAGGTGGAACCAATTTTTTTTTAAAACTACTTTAGTTTTTATTTTCATTAAAAATTGAAGAATGTCTTCAAAGCACTTCTTAAAAGTGTGAATGTGCGTTCCGATTGGAGTTCGGAGAACGTAGCTTGTCTTCATCTGTCGCAAAATTTCTATTTACCGTTTCTGGTTTGCTGCACACTTTTAAATAATATATGTGTATGGGTTTTAAGGTAATGAGAGAAATTGTCAATAGTAGAAGATCTGGATTTAAAGACTCTGTGAAAGAAAAATAGCATTTTAATGAGGTGATTTTTGCTTACATACAACATATTTCATAATTTTAAACCTCCTTTCCATATTCTTCGTCTTTATGAAATTTCATATAATATATTAGTATCTGGGTCTAACAAAAAAGTTGGAAGCAAATGAGATGCGGTAGACAGAAGAAAATCCAGGAGGAATTCATCGAGAACTTCTTACAAAAAAAGAAATGCTTTCTCTTTGTGCAAGAATTAGTAAATACTGTTGACACTATTAGCTTTCTAACTCATATTTAATAGATGGCAAAAAATACTTCAAATTTGATAGATGCAGCTGGTCCAAAAACTCTTTGTCTACTGATGTTCAACGAATTTACCAGAAATGCCGCATTTGACATAAAAATCCATACTTAAACCCTTTTGCTCACACATACTAAAAGTGCTTCGTTTTATTAATTCACAGCGCTGTGGAAAAGCAAACTTTTTATCATTTTCAAACTTATTCGTTGATGAAAGCTATCATAACCGAGATCTTGAAAATGTAACTTTTTTTCCTCTCTAAATCTGCATACCTCGATCGGTGCATATCTATGTTATTATTTTGGAATGTTTCCTACTTTCTTTTCTTAGCAGTCTTATCTAAGAGTGATTACTTCAGCGAAAGTACATTGCAAAGTTTCTTTTGCATTGCTTTCAATAAAAATTACTCAAGGAGGCTCTTAACCATGGAAGTGGTATTTGTAAAGGTAATATTTAAAACTTTCAAAGCATTCAATTTTTAGGAGACAAAAAAGATATAGTTTAGACATTTCAAGCTGATCATGTTGTGGCACTACGACCAGTTGTGTATACTCCCATTGTTCGTGTAGTTTGCTAGAAATATGGGAGCATCTTCAGGCAACCTCCGGGTCTTTTTATTAGTTAGAAATAGAAGTGTACTTTTTTTTTTCTTGCCTTCATTTTTGAACACTTAAAATGACCAAATAAATCAGTGTTGTTTCTGTAGGGTCGATATTCTTAAGGTACTTGCCGAGCTGGCCCCATAATCTCATTCAAGTTATTGTGTTTACCGATAGTAAACAAATCTTAGGACTTAACTATCTAACTTGCCAGGTAACTCTCTATCGATATATATATCTTTTCATGAATACTAGAATTTTGGTGTGTCTATGACAATTCTATACGCCTCTATCTTTCCCGTCTGTGTGAATCTTACACCTTATAGAAATCCTTGCAGGAGATGAGTATACCAGTTAGAAAGCTTGTTTAATACATCACTCTCCGAGGAGTTCCTCCATTAGGAGTAAGTTATCTATTGAAAAGCTGTTATTTTCATGAGAAGTTCTTTGGGGCTTGAGCTATCCTAGAATATATTGGAAATAGTTTTTTTTTTTAACAATTTTTTAATGACCCAAACACCATAGTGAAATATTTTCTTTACTTTTTCTGTGCTTACAAGGGACCATTAATGTTGGAACAAACTATGAGAAGCTACTAAATGATGAGTTATACATGTGGATTAAGCAAATGAAGGTCGACTTGAAAGGCGTTGAATTTTTTTTCTTCTGATTCATGCATATATTAGTTGTAACTGGAAACGTGTGCATACCCTTATGTCTTATATTATTTTAGGAATACACTGAGGCCCGAGCTTCTGTCGGAGTTCATGAGTGCATTCAAACAAAAATATGAGGGAAAATCCTTATCCAAGTTGGTCTAAATTTAAAGTTTACTTTCATGGCTTCACCAAAGGTCCCCTAACTAACCAGTGCAACCCTTACTTTTGTCATCATATCCTACAATCATTGAATACCTGAGAAATGTGATTTTGTATGACTCTGTTGACCTGCCGATATGGCTCCACCCATCGATTCTCGCTCCCTGTAGCTTGACAATCATTGAACTTTCACTGGTTAGTCTATGTCTCTATTTCGTTCGATAATTCACTTCTTTCTAATTTGCATGTCCAACTTTGCGGTTCTTTGTGAAATTAATCGCTCGACATCTTCTAATACTCCAATAAGTTTGTTGCACGGTCCATTAATGTTCATGCTTGCCACCTAAGTTCTCTCACAATTCTAATTAATTATTTGCAACAGTTAATTATGTAGCGTTGTTTTTAAATTTTACAATCATGCATGTTCGTTCCTTGATCTCTATGTTTTTGGTCGAGTGGTTGAGAATCAATTTCAATGAAGTGAAGTGGTTTAGTTTATAAAAGTGTCTTATTGATTATGTTGGTTAGGCAGTATGATAACATAAAGCTGTAGAAAGGCCGCAACAAAAGACTGTTGAACGAGTCAAATGTCTTGAAGAAGAGTATAGAAATTCGAGGTACCTTTGAAAAAAATAGATCTTTTTTTTTGTTTAGTTTTGTCGATAATTGTTATGTTGCATTGCCTTGAGCTTTAGAGGATGTTCTACCTTTCTGAATTATATATATGATTATTCGTATCATAGTATTTGTTTTTTACCAGCACCAATCTTTTATTGCTTGGCCACTGTAGAATACAGGAGAACTGATGTGAGACTGTTTATTCATGGTTCACAAGTACAGTTGATTTATGTTTACAACTTAGCACAACTGTCTTAATTTGTTTCTTTTCTTGGGCTAAAAAAAAAGTATCTTATTATTAATTCATTTGGTTTGGCAATGATAACAGGAAGTTGCGAAAAATGTGCAATAAAAGGTTGTTGAACAAGTACGATGTCTTGAAAAAGAGTTTGAAAAATGGAGGTATATTTTTTCCGAATACATTATGAGCTTCGTAAGATCAGCTGGTTTTGACAGTTGTATGTTTCAGAAATTCTGAATTTTTTATTAAATAAAATTAACTTTATTGAATTTTACCATATATCAATCTTCAATTAGTATAATATATGATTTTTTTTTTTGGCCAGTATAATATATGATTAATAGTTGAACAAAATAGAACTATGTAGATATAGTAGCCTAATAATGTATAAGTTGGTGATTTATTAGTTATTCTACACATAATCAATTTTTTCTTTGTAGAACCTCTTGTTCATTATTAGCTAGCAAAATTATGTTGACCACTTAAGAATGGAAGTTACTTCCTTCTGCCACGTCTGCTAAGAAAGTAACGAAGTAGCCTTCTAAAATGTATTTTTCATAACAGATGCGATTTTGATCATCATAAATTGATTATCAATGTATAATCTTGAACTCTATTTGGTTTGGATCAATATTTAGTCTCGATAGACGTCTATGTACATATCTACAATTCAGATTTTTAAACAATGATTATATATATATTGATTGTATGTGAAATTTTCACTACTTTTTTTTTTGTATACGTTCCTTTATCTTATCCTTTATGTAGCTTATGTAGAAGGACCATATATGGGTTGAGATGACTCTAATATTCATGAGAAGTCTCTTATTGCAACATTTTAAGGATAGAGATCGACATTTGACAGCTTCACGTGTAATTATTGGTAAAATCATTTTGTTGTGTCAAGTTAAATTGGTGCACATGTAATTATTGGTAAAATTCTGTAGTCTCAGCTTTAATTGGTGCCTCGTACTGATATTTTTTTATTTAGTTGAATATTCTTCATCTTGTTCATATTTCTTAGTAGTCAACTTCACATTTTTCAGGATGATATGAAGGCGACTTCTCTGGTTTTAAGACATGCTACATGCATAATATGTTTGAGCTTGTCCTACAAAATCTTAGAGAATAAGTAAACATTTACTTCCGTGTGCAGATATGATTTGGAATTCTCTAAGTAAACTATGCATATTTTCAGTTCATCAATTACTAAAGTTCGCATGTTTCTTTCAGGCATCGAAATATAGTTAGATGTCCTCCAAATGAATTGCCTCCGAGAACTATAATGGTATCTATATAAAATGTATTGTGTTAATATTATTATTATTATATTATTTTGAAGACTAAAATCACAATTGCTAATTACATATTGTCTGCACTATGGACAATGTTGAAATGATAGTTCTGTTATTTCAGCTGTTATCCTTACAAGCATTGCTTAGACATACTAATTTAATATTATTGTAATACTTTTATTTTGACTTTTCTTATAAAAATTATATAATAAATAAAATTCGAAGCATGCACATGCAACGCATGTGCAGATATAACTAGTGAATAATTAATTTAGCTAAATAAATCTTATAAAAAAATGACTAAAGAACTGTTGTAACGAGTAATTTATATAAACATCTATGCATTGAAATTTCAAATAAATGTATAAATTAGTTTACAACATAATCAAAAGCTTACATAAAAGAAAAGATATATATTGTGAAGATACAGTGCGCAACAATTGAAAGCTTCATATGCATGATATTAGTATATATAGTTAGTTACTTATCTTAACTAACTATCCTTGTTGTACGTCACTACAAGAAAATCGTCCATTTTTTAGGGTCGGTTTTTTTTAGAGATTTTTGGAAATCCCTCACAAATATCATCTTGTAAGAGATTTTGTAAGAGAACGCTTTTAGCAAATAGACCCGCCAGAAAAATTGTGATTTTAAAGGGAAATCCCTTGAAAACGTTTGTGAGGGATTTTCCCTGAAAAATCCATAGCAAACCTTCTGAAAATCAAATCCCTCGAAAAATATATAGGGACTTTTTTAGAGTTTTCAGTAACAAATAACTGAGGGTTTTTCTTAGAAAAAACGTTTTTTAAGTGTTTTTTGAGAGAATTTTAAGGGTTTTTTACCAAGGGTTTTGTGAGAAAATAAATTCTTAGGAATTTTGTGAGTAATTATTATAGTTTCTGAGGAACATATTCAAGGGTTATTTGAGAGAATTTTAAGGGTCTGTGTACATTATATTTGACCGAATTTGTGAGAGATTTGTATATATAAAAACTAATATATAAATATTATTAAATTTATAGGTTTAAGGTTTAGGGTTAAACCCGAAACACTAAACCATATTTATTAAACCCCAAAAACTTATATATATAATATATATATATAAAACTACAGCCATAATAACATTCTTACGAAGATAATATATATTTTCCTTCACCAAGATCATACTGTGCAAAAGGTACACCCATATAGCTACAACAAAAAAATAATAATTACAAAGATGGTATTGTCATTCACCAACTTTATACAAAAAAAGTGGACATAATTCTAAACACCATTAAAAAGTCTTAGTACCATCTAAAAAAAACACATTCATGCACAAAAAATCTTCATCACCATCCTCCAAACTTGCACATTGCACCTGCAATACAGTCATTCAATCATTTTTGTGTTTTCCACATATAGCAGAATGTAAGAAAATTCCAGACAAAAACACTTACCATTTTCACATAGCCAAACATAAAGAACATTGCACCTGCAATGCAATCATTTCTGTCATTTCTATGTGTTTTCCACATATAGAAGAATGTAAGAGAATGCCAGACAAAAACACTTACCATTACCACATAGCCAAACATAAAGAACATTGCACCTGCAATGCAATCATTCAATCATTTATGTGTGTTCCCTAGTAAGTTCATTATATTAAACAGTTTAATAAAGAATTGTTGTTTACCTAAGCATTTGAACCCTTGCCAACTTGTGGATGGCTGAAAACGTGACATTGACTTGCCAATTTATCCATCATGGTTTGAAGTATTTCCTGCATTTGAGTAAGTTGTGCTTGTTAAGACGACATCTGAAGTTGTTGGAGTGCAATTTCGTCCTCAAGCTTCTTATAATCCTCATGAGTACGATGACTTGAACTTGATTTCGAATGAGAATTCTTGTGCCACATACTTGACGATGAACTTCCTGTACCTAATATGGTGTTTGGGTTAACCTTAGGCCCAAATCCATATAGCTTGCCTCTCTTTGGTGGTCCTGCTGCTTTGACCCAAGAATCCTTATCAAATTAACTTGAGATGCACCTTCAGCTCCATGCTTTTCCATAACATCAGATTCATACTCCTCCTAAAAAGAGAACAAATAGCCAAAACATAGTTTTAAACGGTTGAGTTGTGAAAAGTATAGTATATAAATAATTATGCAACAACTTATAATAACTCTTTTTGACTTATTAACAATCAGTCCGTTATCACTACCCTTCAAATGGTGGAGTCACCTAAAAAACTCCCCATGAGCTGGTACTCGGCCTAGTTGAGTAGTCTACAAAAATAGATACACGAAGTCATAAAAATATCAATTGAAATACATAATGAAAAGTTTAATAACATTACATACCATTCTTTGCATGTGCTCATCAAAACTGATTGATCCTCCAGCGTGTTTAGTTATCGAACCATCTTTCTCAGTCATTCGATTTTTTCGTGCAGATTCTGATTTTGCTCTCCATTTGGGTGCATCCCATTTAACAACCAATGCATTCCATATATCATTCTTCATCCATGGAGGGTTATGATCTTTTAGGTCAGCAACATCTGTTTTCTTGATCGGCTTTAAAATTTGAGTCCTTGCACTACTCAACATACTGCTATAGCGTGATGCAGCTGTTCTCTCAAATGCCTCCATAAGGTCATACTGTTCCTCACCAAGTTTCATTCTCTCCTAAGCCATTCAAATAGAAAACATATTCAGTAAAATATGGCAGCTTTCGAATAAAGATGAAAATGTAATGAGTGAAACCATATGTACAAATCTCAGTAATAACCAAATCTTAGAGAAGCAAGAATATAACATATTAATTTCAGCAAAAAAAAAAAAAGAATATAACATATTACCATAAACTTAGACCAATAGAATAGACGAACATCTAATGGAACATGTTTCCATTTCTCATACGGACCCAAAAAATATTCCTTAAGTATACGGGTGATATCACGAATAGCAGTATGGTGCGAGAAGCTGTAGAAAATAAGAAACATGTTAAATTAAACTGCGAGAAACTTCAAAAAAAAAAAAAGAGTATGATCATTACCAACGCGCAGATGATATAGACAATATCTCTGGGTAATCAGCTAAATTTATCTCCTGTTCTTCTGATTGCTCCTGTTCTTCTGAAACCTCCTAATCTTCTGGAGCCTCCTGTTCTTCTGAAGCATCCTGGTTTTCATTGTTCACTTCATTTGTTGACTCCTCCTGGTCATTAGCAATACTTTGAAAGGTAGCTGTCCTTGAGGTGTTCCATGAAGACTCCCCCTCAAGCGATGTACCCGAAGTAGTGCCTCTTCCCTTTCCTGTACCCGAAGTAGTGCCTCTTCCACTTCCTCTAGACCCAGTTTTCGCACGACCTCTAAGAATACTCACTATTAAAAAACAATATGATAATCAGCATTGTATGCTCAGCATTTTGATTCCATCACGGCTCGTGCAAAAATTATCAACACATTTCAGTCAAGAGAAAGAACAAGGAGGTTAAACATGCTCGAAACAGAAAATGATGGTTGCTCAAGTGAAACCATCAAATGGATTGGAAGTTGCATTCTATGGTTTATTTTACCAAATTTTTGTTGACAGTATGTTGGAACAAACTTATTAACATCCTCGGTCATCAGTACCTATGATGTTTAACTACTTTGACGATGAAAATCATGCATGGATTTGATGGGTCCGACTATGGCCGTCAGGCCCTTTAAACGGCGAGGAAACGGCAAACAGGCCCACCAGGCCCAGAGTAAGGGTCAAGATGACCTAGGAGAAGGGTCCCGATGAAGAGAGTCCCGACGAAGCAGGGTCCCGACAGAGTCGGTCCCGACAGTGGAGCTAAAAGCTCCCGACGAGAAGCCTTTAAGTAGGCCCCGATGATGAATCCCTGAGAATGATTGGCCCTGTCACGATGACGAGGGGCCCCGAGCGGTGACACAACGAGATAACTCTGGAGTCCCCGACGGGAGTCGGGACTCGTTACCAGAGGATAAAGCCAAGATATGCGGGGAGTGGCCGAGATATACGGAACGTGGTTAAGATACACGGATCGTGGCCGAGATACGCGGGGCATGGCTAAGATACGCGAGACCGTGTACGAGATAAGCGGGATACGGGCTAACCACCCCTAACGGTTCGCCAGGTACCTGAGGCACCTCTTTGCCTATAAAAGGGCAGGAGGTCACCTCAGATCACTTACGTTGAAATTCAAGACTTTTGATATCTGTTGCTTGCCAATCAGACGAGGTACTCATTTAAGCATCGGAGAGGGATTCTGGGTCACCGCCCGGTCTATCCCCTCTTGCAGGATTGCGTGGAGCGAAGGAGCCAGGATTGCCGTCAAGATCCGTGCCGGAGTTCCACCGTGATCCAACATTGGCGCCGTCTGTGGGAAACTAACAAAAAGCTGATATGCCTTCTACTCGCTCGATGGTGGCTGGCAAGAACAGAAGGGGACAATCTGGTGGTTCTCGTCACCCTGCTGCAACAAACCTGAATTCAGTACCAGAACAAGGAGAAAACCAGAATCATCCCCCGGCTGAACTCTCCCAGACAGGGGGGCACAATGGATCGCATCCCGAAGAAGTTGCCCCTCGACACCAGGATAACAGGGGGCAGGAGGCCCCCCCGACTGCAGATTTGACAAGGGCCGTGGCGGAGGCCATGCCCATGTTCCTGGCGGCTGTAGAGGCTCTCTTAGATCGAAGGGAGGCTACAAGGAGGCAGGAGGAGATGCCCCCGCTAGAAGAAGCAACCCTACCAACAGAGGGTCGGAACGTACAGGAAGCCCCACCCCAGGGCCAGGAAGGAGGTAAGATGACCGGTCAGCCGGAAAGGTTCGTGGTTGATGGGCCAGGACCAGTTCAGCACAGGACCATTCCCCTGAATGGCCCCATCACTCCCGACCAAGTGGTAAAGATCGTGAACATCTGTATGGGAGAACAGAAGCCGCTGGTGTCGGAGTTGAGGGATCGATCCACTCATCCCTTCGTTCCCCGCCTAATAGACACCCTCGCCCCGCCAGGGCTGGGTATCCCTGAGATCAAAGAGTATGACGGAGAAGGAGATCCAGTCCGTCATGTCCAGAAGCATCTTATGGCGTGTCTGGGTAGAGCCCCGACAGAGGACATCGTGTGTACCCTGTTCCCTAATACACTGGGAGAAAGAGCCCTGACCTGGTTCTTTAGTCTGCCCCCAGGCTGCATCACCTGTTGGGCTGACATGCACGACCGTTTCATTCGACAGTACCAGGGTCGCCGACGTCTGCTGAAGAGTGTGAGGTCCCTCACCCTGGTGGTACAGAGGCCCGACGAATCACTGACACATTACTACCAGCGGTACACGGCCAGTGTGGCGGAGATAGACGAGGAGATCTCGGAGGGCGAAACAATTCGTACCTTCATTCGGAACCTGACGGCCCCCTATGGTTCCGACCTAATGCACAGCGTGGCTGAGAAACCTGTGTGGAATATGGAAGCATTACAGAAGAGAGTGAAGCGGCAGATCGATGTCCAGGAGTCAAAGATAGCCGCAGGAGAACTAGAGCCCCCAAAATCGAACAAAGGGAAGCAGTCGAGCAAGCCTTTCGACGATCGTAAGTCAAAAGGCAAACCCGAAGATAGTCGGGACCGAGGTCGCTCTGGTCGGGGGAATGATAGACGTCCTCCAAGGAAGGATAAGAGGGAAGATCTCGACATTCCTCTCAACTGCTCCATGGCGGAAGTGCTGACAGTCATGGAACGACAAGGTATCTCCAGATACCCCCCGAAGAAAGATGGAGAATTCCTGGGGTCCCGCACAGATCGCTATTGTCGGTTTCACCGCGCAAATGGCCATGACACTAATCACTGTCGAGAGCTGAAGAAGGAGATTGAAAAGCTAATCCAGAAGGGAAAGCTCAAGGAGTTTGTTGGAGACAAACGATGCAGGTCCCGCTCTCGGTCCCGATCGCGGTCCCGCTCCCGATCCCGCGATCGGTCCCCGAAGAAAAAGAGAACTGATCCAGAGTCATCTGGTATTCACAAAGAAAGACGAGTCATCAATGTGATTCATGGAGGATTTGCTGCTGGAGGTGATACCTCATCCGCTCGAGAGGTTTACGCCTCTAGGATTCCTACTGCGGTGGTACTGGGTAAGAGGTCTCGATCTTGGACCTTGAAAGAAGAGATGGTGATCTCCTTCTCGTCGGAAGACCTCATAGGTGTGGAGACCCCGCACGACGATGCCTTAGTAGTAACTCTGGATGTAGACGGGTTCGAGATGAAGAGAATTCTGATTGACGGAGGAAGCTCCTCCGACATTCTATTCATGGACGCGTTGGAAGCCATGGGGAAGACGAAGAAAGATCTGAAGGAGGAAAACTTCCCGATGGTCGGGTTCTCTGGCTCAACTTCCTACCCGTTGGGAGTAATCACCTTACCAGTAAAGTTTGGTAACGGGTGGAAGTCAGAAAGGAGGAACGTGGAATTTGTCGTGGTCGATTCTGCTGGGACCTACAACGCAATTATCGGGAGAACAACCATCAATCCACTAATGGCAGTTGCCTCGACTGTGCACCAGAAGATGAAGTTCCCGACCAACCACGGAGTCGGGGAGGTCAAAGGTGACCAGGTGGCTTCCCGAAAATGCTATGTTAATGCCACCCGGAGGAGGAGGCGAGAGGCCATGACTGTCCTCCAGACAGACACAGATCCCAGAGAAGAGTTTGGACGTTCCGTCCCCATAAAAGACCTGAAAGATATGTTGGGAGAAACCGTGGAAGCCTACATGGATGATATGCTGGTGAAGTCCCGACAAACTGAGGATCACGTGCACAACCTCACCATGGCGTTTGGGCGGATAAAGCTCCGTCAAGTTCGCTTGAACCCGACAAAGTACGCCTTTAAAGTCCATTCAGGGAAGTGTTTGGGCTCCAGGATGAACCAAAGAGGAATTGAAGTAAACCCAGAGAAACTGAGGGCAATCAAGGAAATGCAGTCTCCGATAAACCATCGGAAGATGCACTTCCTGGAAAAGGCTTCTCGTATGTTGAACTTGGGCTATTACTGGCCCACGATGAGCAAAGAAGCAACGGCGTTGGTCCGATCATGCGACGCGTGCCAGAAGTACGCCCCGAGTATTGTGGCCCCGGCTGCCAACCTGACATCCATCAAGAGCGCTTGGCCCTTCGCGCAGTGGGGCATCGACTTGGTGGGACCTCTTCCACAAGCACAAGGACAATGTAAGTATTTACTGATAGTTATCGGTTATTTTTCAAAATGGATAGAGGCGAAGGCATTAGCCAGGATAACGGGGAATCAGATCGTCAAGTTCCTCCAAACCCACATCGTGTCCAAATATGGGATTCCTAAGGTGGTGACCAGTGATAATGGCCCACCGTTTAACGGCTCTCAGGAGAAGAAGTATCTGGAAGACCTCGATGGCAGGGCGATAAAGCATTCTCAGTGGCGAACACTTGAAGAAACACCATGCTTGAAGAAAGTCGCCTTAAGTGGTGCCCGAGAAAGTCACCTTAAGTGGTGCCCAATAAAGTCGCCTTAGGTGGTGCATGATGTAAAATCGCCTTAGGTGGTGTATGCTGTTTATCGTTTAATTCGATGTAAACCTATTTTATGCCAGTAAATAAAGAGGTTGCCTCCAAACAAGAGTGGTCCTTAGATTTATGTTAAGTATAAAAGTCGCCTTCAGTGGTGCACGACGAAAGTCGCCTTCAGTGGTGCACGATGAAAGTCGCCCTCAGTGGTGCACGATGAAAGTCGCCTTCAGTGGTGCACGACGAAAGTCGCCTTCAGTGGTGCACGATGAAAGTCGCCTTCAGTGGTGCACGACGAAAGTCCCCTTCAGTGGTGCACGACGAAAGTCGCCTTCAGTGGTGCACGATGAAAGTCGCCTTCAGTGGTGCACGATGAAAGTCGCCTTCAGTGGTGCACGACGAAAGTCGCCTTCAGTGGTGCACGATGAAAGTCGCCTTCAGTGGTGCACGATGAAAGTCGCCTTCAGTGGTGCACGATGAAAGTCGCCTTCAGAGGTGCACGACGAAAGTCGCCCTCAGTGGTGCACGATGAAAGTCGCCTTCAGTGGTGCACGACGAAAGTCGCCTTAAGCGGTGCACGATACTAAGTCGCCTTCAGTGGTGCACGATACTTAGGTTTATTCTAAGTATCCAAAAGTCGCCTTCAGTGGTGCACGATAAAAGTCGCCTTGAGTGGTGCACGATGTTAAGTCGCCTTAAGTGGTGCACGATATTAAGTCGCCTTAAGTGGTGCACAATCCTTAGATTTATTCTAAGTATCAAAAGTCGCCTTGAGTGGTGCACGATGTTAAGTCGCCTTAAGTGGTGCACGATACTAAGTCGCCTTGAGTGGTGCACGATGTTAAGTCGCCTTAAGTGGTGCACGATACTAAGTCGCCTTGAGTGGTGCACGATACTAAGTCGCCTTGAGTGGTGCACGATGTTAAGTCGCCTTAAGTGGTGCACGATACTAAGTCGCCTTGAGTGGTGCACGATCTTTAGGTTTATCCTAAGTTAAATTAAGTCGTCTTAAGTGACGCACACGATATTAAGTCGCCTTAAGTGGTGCAAGTTATTAAAATCTTCGGGAGGGACGTACGAGAATGTCTTAAGTATCGAGGTTTCGACTTGAGAAGGTATAGTAAAGTCACTCGGAGAAGTGCAACAAAAGATCGGAACTAAAAGAGTCTAATATTGATAAAGGGCTCGAAGGCCCGACAACAACGCAAAATAAGAGGATACAAGGACTTTAAAAAGATAAAAGCATTCAAGCTTGGTCCTTGTCAGCAACAGCAGAGGGGTCCGCAGGATTGGCCTCGGGAGGATTGGCTATCGGGGCGTCTGCACTTGGAAGCTCAGAGGCATCCTCGACAACTACCGGAGTACTCCCCCCATCACTCTCCTCGGAAAGAGCGAAGTACTTCTTCGCAAAGGGAGCGAGGGAAGGAGACTTGTCAAAATTGATGGCGTCCCCGTACTCCAGGTGGAGCTCCTCAACGGCGTTGAAGAGAGTGTTCTCCACCTCAACGCTGAAGAACTTCAGGGCGTCAGCTTGGAAGCCCTCCGACTTCCGATAGTCCTCCCGACCCTTGGCCTCCGCTTCGGCCAGCCGTGCCGGGAACCCCACGATCAGCTCCTCCAGAGCCTTCTTTTCGAGGACCAGCTGGTCCTCGGCGGCCTTCTTCTCCTGGGTCAGCCGATCCACGACTGCCCCCCGTTCCTGCCGCTCCTTCCTCAAGAGCCCCTCGAAGTCCGCGATCTGCTGCTAAAGGCCCCGAATCTTCTCATTGAGGACAGCCAGCTCCTTGGCCAGCTTCCCCCGCGAAGACTGGGAGGCCTTGAGATCCGCCTGAAGCTGCTCGCGAACTCCTCGGTCCCGCTCCCGGGCCTCATCATAGGCAATGACATACCCGATGAGGCGGTTGTAATCCCCGAGCTCCTGCAGTCAAAAGGAAAAAGTGTTAGAAGGACAAAAGACTCGATTTATTGATCAATAAGGAAAAAGTGAAGTTTCACCTCGATGCGGCGCACAGCCATATCCCTGACGTCCCGCTCCATATGCGTCCGATTGAGGTGAATCGGATGTCGCATAGAAGGCAGGATGGAACCCGCCAGAAGATGCAAGGCCAGCTCTTGGTCCTGTTCCCCTTGTGTGAGCGGGACTCCCTGAAGCGTCTGGATCGGAGCCCAGGGGGCATCGGCCTGCGAAGGGTTGAAGGGCCTATAGAAGTCCCTATCGAGAGCCATGGGAGAGATGGGACGGGGAAGAGAAGGGAACATCTCCGTCTCAGCCCGGACAGGAGACGGAGAAAAGTCATGGATGGGAGAGAGCTCCCGCTGCTGTGGAGAAGACGAGGGAAGCGGCCCCTGAGGGGTTGGTTTCAAGGGGGATTGCCCCGCCTTCCGACGCTGCTGAGGGGGATCAACCCCGCCGGTCTCCTCGAAGGAGTCCAGGGTCTCCACCTGGCGAAACTGTTCACCAGATGGTGCCTTCTCTCCAGCTGAGGGAGGCACCCCCGCTGAAGGAGGTGCATCTGTAGAAGCTGCAGCACCCGAGGAAGCTCCCGAGCGACCTGCACCTGGAGGATGAAGAGCTTCAGATAGGTAGTCAGGAAGTTCATCGGGATTCTTACACCAAACGATACGTCGGGAGACGTATTGATCCTTCCCGCGGAAGTGATAGTAGCCTGCCTTCAAGACCCGGGGAGTTTCACCTCGAAGGATCCTCTTGACATCAGCAATTCGGCCCTCCTTGGTCGAGGAAATCAAGTCCGACGGAACCATCCTTTTATATGATTTAATAGCGAGTCGGAGTTGTTTACCTTCTTCAGCATTCTGGACCTCGAAGAGTTGGTCCAGATCCACCCGCGGTCGCTTGGGTTGCTCCGTTGAAGGAGACCCCGACCTGGCAGCAGCAGCCTTCTTGGCAGACTTCCTCTTCCGCGAGGGGCGGACAGCATCGGTCTCCCCCTGCTTAAGGAAGAAATCGGTCAGCACAGACACCTTCTTGGCTGCAAACAATAAACGAAGAAAAAGTTAGAAATTTTACCCAAGGGACCATGCTAGAAGGGCCGTCGAAGAGCTGCCCCCCAGAGACGATACTGAGGAGTCGGACCCCAGTATGCACCAGGTCCCGCTCCACCAGAGAGTTAGCATTGAGAGGAGTGTAGGACTCCCCCCAACGATAAAGCTGGATCAATTGAAGGGTCTCGAAGTCCTCATCAGCATAGGAGTGGAAAGCAGGCGGAGGGTCTGCTGCCACCTCCCACCGAGGCCAAGGGATAGAAGAATGTTGGATGAAGAAGTAGCTCCTCTTCCAGCTACTGTTATCAGACCCCGTATCAATCAAGAGTCCCCGACCCTTGACCACCTTCCAGGTGTCACTGGTCCAACCGTGCCGGGCAAGCTGCTGCTTACTCCATTTGGGCATCCGAGGGTAGAAGGCGCAAACCCCCGCCTCGTTGCATTTCAGCCCGTAAAAAGTCCGGAAAAGCTGGAGGCTGTAGACCCACTTCTGTCGGAGACAGAGGACTTGAAAGGCGTTCCAAATGCGGATGGCATGAGGAGAGAAGGTAGTAGGGTGTGTTTGGTAATGTTGGCACAGCTCGACCAGGTTACCGCAGAGGGGGAACCTGATCCCCGCTGATATTTGTCCCGTAGAGACAAATACCTCCCCTTTCTGGGGACGAGTAACCTCAGGGTCACTCGAGGGACGATGTCGATCATACGGGAAGCGAGGTTCCCAGGTGAGGGTGATGCAACCCTCTCGGAGAGCTGCATCGTAAGCAGTGGTGGAAATTTCATTCGGAGCATAGTCAAATTTAAAAGGTTTTCTCCCCTCGGAGCTGGAACCGCTGTCTGAAAAGCAACCAGGGCAAGAAAATACAGTGGGATTCTGGAAGAAATTAAAAAGGAAAAGACGAACAAGCAACGGAGAGTGTTTCCTTACCAGACATGGTGGAGTAGGGGTTGAAAGAGATGAACGAAGTGTCGCCGGAAAGGTGGTCGGAGAAGATTCCAAGGATCTTCGAAAGCACAGAGCTGGGAATTGCAGAAGAATCGCAGAGAGCTTTTGAGAATTCGAAGACGGTAAAAGTTAAATTGTGATTGTGGCTAGGGTTTTATAGTCGAAGAAGACAGTTGAAAGGACACTTCGATCCGAGTCGTCAAATTCGAAAGGTCTTAATCTGGACCGTCGAGATGAAACGTGCAGAAGGACAACAGGCGTAATGATGAAACGGCCTGAAAAGCACTTTTCAGAAAAGGACAGGCGCGAAAAATCAGGCACGTGGGTCGAAAACGTCACTCCGTCATCTGCTGCATTTAATGCACTAGAAAACCGAAGAGACCCTTGGGATATAGCAGTTATCCATAAAACCCTGAAAAAACGTAGAGGAGAAGACTGATAACTGAACCAAGGAGTAGATCCCCGACTCTAGTATTGGAAAAATCGGGAGTTGGAAGACACGACGAACTAAAAGTCCCTCATGTCTTGGGGGCAAATGATGGGTCCGACTATGGCCGTCAGGCCCTTTAAACGGCGAGGAAACGGCAAACAGGCCCACCAGGCCCAGAGTAAGGGTCAAGATGACCTAGGAGAAGGGTCCCGATGAAGAGAGTCCCGACGAAGCAGGGTCCCGACAGAGTCGGTCCCGACAGTGGAGCTAAAAGCTCCCGACGAGAAGCCTTTAAGTAGGCCCCGATGATGAATCCCTGAGAATGATTGGCCCTGTCACGATGACGAGGGGCCCCGAGCGGTGACACAACGAGATAACTCTGGAGTCCCCGACGGGAGTCGGGACTCGTTACCAGAGGATAAAGCCAAGATATGCGGGGCGTGGCCGAGATATACGGAACGTGTTTAAGATACACGGATCGTGGCCGAGATACGCGGGGCATGGCTAAGATACGCGAGACCGTGTACGAGATAAGCGGGATACGGGCTAACCACCCCTAACGGTTCGCCAGGTACCTGAGGCACCTCTTTGCCTATAAAAGGGCAGGAGGTCACCTCAGATCACTTACGTTGAAATTCAAGACTTTTGATATCTGTTGCTTGCCAGTCAGACGAGGTACTCATTTAAGCATCGGAGAGGGATTCTGGGTCACCGCCCGGTCTATCCCCTCTTGCAGGATTGCGTGGAGCGAAGGAGCCAGGATTGCCGTCAAGATCCGTGCCGGAGTTCCACCGTGATCCAACAGGATTCAACAGTAATTTCGATGACAACACGTGCCTAATAATTTAATTGTGAGCAAACTTGAACTTAATCATGTGCTTGAATGAGAACGACTTGCACATAAATAGTGTCATTTATTTAAGATTGAGGTAATTTCTTCCGACGATGTTATAGGGGAATCTAATTAGTATTGTCACACTTAATTATCCGGGTTGGATATTGAGTAAGTACAACTAGATTTACATCTCTACGAACATGCAAGCTACATGTCAGAGACGACACCTCGACTATGATTGTGTCTCGCCTCAAACGGAAATAGTCCACAATTGAATACTCGAAAACCTAACATGCATTAGGAGGTTAAACATGCTCGAAACAGATTCAGATCAATCAAACAGAAACAGAAATAGTCCACAATTGAATACTCGAAAACCTAACATGCATTAGGAGGTTAAACATGCTCGAAGAGTCGGATCAGTCTAACGGAAATAGTTATCAATTGAATACTCAAAAACCTAACATGCAATAGGAGGTTAAACTATCGACACATTTCAGTCACCAAAGCATAATCAAATCTATAGAAACGTAGAGAAGGCGATTCAGTAGAGTGACATGATGAAGCAGAGAAGGCGCTTCAGTAGAGAGTGATGAAGCTGAGAAGGCGCTTCAATAGAGAGTGACCGATGAAGCTGAGAAGACGCTCAATAGAGAGTGTCCTGGAGAAGCTGAGAAGACGTTATGGAGAGACGACTGATATTTGAATCAATCCATGACCTGTCAATATTTATGAGTGTCAAACCGTCAAATACTAATGAGGCGTGCGCAGTAAATATTAATAAATTCTTCACTGCCCAAGTAATTCTCTTTATCGAAAAAAAAAGTAATTCTCAGTTTCGGGCTTTGTAACAAGCTGAATTACTAACAATAAGTTAGATGGAAATATATGGGCCGTCTGAAATATATTGGGCTTAAAGACAATTTTGAAAAGAAAACAATTTTCAAAATACTATAGGGCTCCTCCCCTCAATTTTCAAAATTATTAGGGTTTTAATGTAGAAATCGAAACTTTATGGTCAAGGAAAGGAACTAAGGGTTAATTACCTGTGGCCGGAGGAGGAGAAGTGATAGGGTTGCCGGCGGAGAGAAGCGGTCGGACTTGTGGCCACCACGCGTCCAATCATCCAATTTACAGATCTGCACTCAGATCTCTTGACAGAACTCAGATCCAATTTACGCTCCCTGTAAACGATGGAGTTGCTCTTGTAAACGCCGGTGAACTCTTGACAGTGGAGTTGAGTTGACCCAGTTGGGAGCGATGGAGCACTGACAGTCTCTAAAAAAGTAAACCACTTAT
Organism: Clarkia xantiana subsp. parviflora; assembly: GCA_036873135.1. Taxonomy (NCBI): domain Eukaryota; kingdom Viridiplantae; phylum Streptophyta; class Magnoliopsida; order Myrtales; family Onagraceae; genus Clarkia; species Clarkia xantiana. Next base: position 21,601,929 of record JAPTYO010000001.1, read on the forward strand.
CCAGCATAAGTAAACCACTCAGATCCACTTATCTTTTATTCGACTTAAAAGAAAGAAAAGATAAGTAATGTCCAAAGAATTTGAGTAAAATTACGTACTTATCCAGCAGCCAGTAACACCTGCGGTATAGTGGCCCACCTTATGCCTTCACCTAAGGAAGCCTAACTGAAGCACCAACAAGCTGAAGTAGAAAAGGAAAATCTCAATCTTATGGGATTAAAGAAACTCGTGATGTAGATAAATACAAATAAAAATCATAAAAGAATGTATTATAACTGATATAAACCAACTTTTGGGTTCGATTAAGTAACCCACAAAAATGCAAACTTTTGGGTTAAAAACAAAAACCAGATCAAGTCTAGTGTCCAAACCTTGTTGAATTGGATCTTGCTCATGTCTAAGGTTGTCTGAGGCAAACCCGGGAACCATTGCTTCAAGCATATCAACAAGCTCTCTGCTCTTTCAGCAAGAAGGTCTCTCTTTTCTCCATCCATCATCATCTCCTTCACAAGCTCCCATGATGACTTGGAACTCGACCGGTTTGTGTTATTATTTGCAGGCTTTGAATTGGTTCTCTTACGCCACACATATATCGACGCTTCAATTCTATTTGCAACTTCAATGGCTTGATGCTCTGAAGACAAGTCGAGGCATTCGAGTAAACACTCTGGAGAAAACTGATCCGATGCCATTTGACGGTACATATTGTCTCCTAAGCAAGCTCTTCCATTCTAAACCCAAATAGATTAAAAAAAAAAAGAATCAACAAAACTAATGTTCCACCTGTTAGATGTTCATGAGCCTCTTTAACAGTCTTCCCGTCCTTTTTCTTCTTCCAATTACGACCATCCCTCCGGAAATTCCTAAGCATTTTTCTATCGAACAATACTACTGTTCCACCTGTTAATATAGAAAATCAAAGAGAAAATCAGTTCACAACATCTGTTACAATTAGGCGTTCTAGTTTAACATGTGAAAAGTATTTCCACGTATGTAAACCACACTTTTCATTGCAGATCAGTTATTAAATATGCAGATTTATTCTGTCTATATATGTAGAAGTAGATAAAGCAGAGTCTTACTGCATTAGTTTATACATGTACTTACACTGACAGTGATTTCGTGCTTTCTGCAATATGCACCATTCTGCGAGTTGGCCAATGCACCTCCTCTCCCATTCTAATTCATATTGTTTATCAGAAAGATCAGTAACATAACAAGAACCAATAATTTGATCAGATAACCAATTAAAATCTACTCAAGTAACTTGTGGTTTAGTAATTGCTTAAAGCCATCACATAAAAGTTTTTTGCAGCTTTAACAAAACTAGCTCAGACCGGAGAATACCTGATGATCCCTAAACCCATTTTCAGATACACCATTCATGGCCCTTCTTTGCCTATCATGGCTGAACCTGAATTGAAGAGCTCAAAGCCACTGAGGTTTATCATACTAAGTGACATAGCGTGATCTTCTGGGGCATAGCGTGGTCCATGAATGGCTGCAAAAAAATGGCTGAAATAAATGGCTGCAAACCTTAATCCTAACAAATACAATACTCACCATGGACTCAGGTACCTTAATCAGATGTTTAATCATCATCCTCGTCCTCATACTCATCCTCTTCCTCATCCTCATCATCATCCCCATCCTCATCCCCACCATCATCATAAACACTCGATTTTGACCCGGACGTAACGCCGTTACACATGATACGTCAAATTCCGGACGCGTCAAGCCATAAAGTCTCCAAAGATGCTCAAGGGCACATTAGGGAAATTATTATAAAATATATTTTAAATTATTTCGAGTTTATTTAATATTTTCGGAATATTTAAAAAATATATATAATAATTAGATTTTTATTTTAGAAAATTATATGTAAGATATTTATCTCAAGATATTATTTTTTATTCAAAAAAATAATTATCTGTAAAGATAAATATCCTTAGGAATATTCTCTAGAATAATTATCTGTTAGCATTTTTTATTTAAATTTTATCTGTAATCTAAACTAAGTTTCTACTATAAATAGGGGTCTAGGTTTACATTGTAAGGGACACACAGAAAAAACACCACAATATAATAATACATTATTTTGTCAGAAAAACAAAAAGGAAAATACAAACTCTCTCGTTCGGGTCGAATTTGATCTATTATCATTCTATCATTGTTGTTTTATTATTATTATTATTATTATTATAAAGTTGATCATCGTCTTCTTCTTCCCTTATCAGCTATAGTAGATCCTCAATCATCGGACTTTGCTCTGACCTTTATCCCCATTCCGATTGATCATCTAAATTTCCTGCAAGCTTCCTTCACCTCTCACCATCGAGACCGACCAGCTGGCCACCATCTCGTCACCGACAAAATCGCTCTCCGATCATCCATCACGCACCGATCTTCTTCCCCACCAAGAGAGGTCACCGATTCCATCCCAGATGCCATCTTTCACGAGCCTAACCGTCCACGCTCGCTCTGCCTTGACGCCACCGCTCATCACATGCAGCAAGATTTTCACCTCGGTCCGTTTCTGACAGTAAGTCCTCAATCCTTCCTCCGGTAGCTGCTGTACATGACCCGACCTCGAGATCGATTCCTCCGTCGCGCCGGTTCCGATCAGCTCGTTTCGTCCATCTCCAGCAATCCACGGCCATCCGGCAGCGTTTCCATCCTCCTCCCCATGCCCGTCTATGGCCGTGACGACTTTGCCCCGTACTGACGACCAACAGACACCCGTTGTGGTGTGTTCCAGCTCCGGCGCGCCACTAGTGTATTCCCTGCTCATCTCGATTTCTCCTTCGCCGGAATCGTTACACTGCTCCGGTATCCATCCACGACTGTCCTTCCACCGCAACGCCACCGTGACCTCACTCTCCTTGTCAAACAGGAGTCGCTGACTACCTCTTCCCTAATTTGAAGAGAGGAGAAGAGGTTTCTGATACCCAATTCACATGGGTTGACTTGCAAGCAAAGCTAAACGGCGAGCTGCTGAATAACCTGGGGAATTTATCAATCGAGTTTTAAGTTTTGTTGCTAAACCTACATGTAGGTTTCCTTTTTCATTGATTTTATCTGTGTTTTGCTCTTGATGGGCATTTTTTTTTAATATGGAACTAGTATGAGTGAAATAACTCCATGTGATGGAATGGTATGCCAATGCCTTGATATATTCTTTGTGGAATGATGTATGATAACCACCAGAATGATAACCACTAGTTAATTATGCATATTATTTTTGTGTACTTAATTAATAATTGATTTGTTTTGATGTTGATTTGCATAGTGGTGTTTAATAATATTATGTAATTGTAATTAGTTTTGAGTTCTTTTGAAAAAATGACAAATTAGGTGAATTGAGTACCGAAAGGGCGTAATTAAAATTATTTTTTTTTTTTCGTAATAGAATCCCCGAACTCGAATTTCTGATCGTAGACCAATTTTATACCTGGGTGTTTAATTCGTTATTCGTTTAGGTGATTTAAGATTCTAGTTAGCCTTAATTAACTAGTGGCGACTCTTTCAAAATTGCACGTTTTCAAAACGTTAATCGCCTTTGGTCAGATTTTAGGTCCGACAATTTGGCGACTCTGCTGAGGATTTAGAGGGTTCGGGCTCATTATATTCGCTTATTGCCATATTTTTTGAGTTCTTATATTTTATTATCCTCATCATTCTAACTTTGTTTTTTTCGTGTGACAGGTACATTTTGTTTAGAGTTACAATTAACATTTTTTTTTGTGGCATTATTTGAACTTGCACACACCACTTTAGTGTAATACCCAAAATGCCTAAAACCTAGGGCAATTAGGAACCCCGGAGAGTTAGTAAGGGTACGACCGCACGGCCGAGCCGCCCGAACGACTCAGAACAACTCCACTCGCTTGTGAAGGTCCTGTGATCTCTGTGATGGGGAGAGGAAACCACCTTGTCGGCCTATCAGTGGAACCTACCTTGTAGAGCAAAGCCACACTTTTTTTTACCCTCCTAACATGTCGTGTTTTATCAATTTTTTTTTTTGTAAAGAGGTTATCTTGTAAATTGTAAGTTCTAACCGTGTAACTTTATTTCTCATGCATTCATCTCATTGCTTTTAAAGGAATAAAAAAAAAAAAAAAAACAAACAAACAAACAAACAAATTTTTTTTTTTTTTTTTCAGCTAAGTAGTTAGTTATTTAGTTGTAGAAATTTTCTTTTAACATGCATTTCGTATGCATTGTTTTTTTTAAAAAAAAACCTCTTACCTGATTTTTTTATATTTCAAACTCGTATTTCATACGCATTATTTAAAAAAAACCAGGTAAGTGGTAATTCATAATTAAGGCATCATTCGCGCATTATTTTCAAAAAATATTTTCATGAGAAATTTAACTCCATTTTAGCTATTAGAGCTTCTAATTTTAAAATGCATTTTGTATACGTTATTTTAAGAAAAAATTAAAAAAAAAAAATTTAGCTAAGCAGTTAATCCCTTAGTTGTAGATTTTTATTTCTAAACATGTGTTTCAGACGCATTGTTTTAAAAAAAAAAACCTTTACCTAAATTTTTATTCTAAATATGTGTCTCATGCGCATTATTTTTTTAAAAAAAATCTCAGGTAAGTTGTAATTTTTTTAGTGCGTTACGTATGCATTACTTAAAAAAAAACATTCCAGAAAAATTAATTTCTTTAGCTATTAGAGCTTCCTTTCGAACATGCATTTCATATGCATTTTTTTTCTTTTCTAAAAAAACCTCTTACCTGAATTTTTGTTTTTAACATGTGTTTTGTACGCATTATTTTTTTAAAAAAACTTTTCAGGTAAGTTGTAATTCTGGTTAGCATATTGTATATGCATTGCTTAAAAAAAAAAAAAACAAATTTTTTTTAGGAAAATTTGTAATTCCGCTTTAACTGTTAGAGCTTCTAATTTCGAACGTGCATTCCATATGCATCATTTTTAAAAAAGTTTTAGATAAACTGTAAACTCTCTTAGTTTTAGGGCTCTTTGTTTAAAAAATTTATCTGAATTTTTAATCAAAAAACGTGCATATCATATGCATTATTTTCGGAAAAAAAAAACTTTCAGGTAAATTGTAATTTTTCTCAGTTGTAGAACTTCTATTTTTAAGTTTGCATCTTGTATTTATTTTGTGCATCTCATATGCATCCTTTAAAAAAAAACTTTTCGCTTGATTCTTAATCTTGAGCATCCAAGATGCATTGTTTTTTTCCTCATTAAAAAAACAAAAAAACAAAAAATATTTTCAGATAACTTGTAAATTATTTTGAATGTAGAACTTTCATCTCAAGCATGCATCTCATGTGCATCGCATGTGCATTGTTTTAGGAAAAATAATATGTTGATAGATTGTACACATTCTTAGTCGTAGAACCTTTAGTTTCAAACATGTATTCCATGTGTTGTTTTCAAAACTACTTACCAGAATGTTTTATTTCAAGCATACGCATTATTTTTTGGAAAAAAACTTTTCATGTAAGTTGTAAAATTCTGTTAGTGCATTCAATGTGCATCATTTTTTAAAAATTAGGAAAATTTGTAATTCCTTTTTGGCTCTTAGAGTTTTTAAATTCAAACATGAATTGCATATGCATCATTTTCAAAAAAACCTTTTACCTGATTTTTTTTAAGCATGCATTCAATGCATTAGTTTTTTTAAAAAAACATTTCAGGTAAATTGTGAGTTTTTTTAGCTATAGAGCTTTCAAATTCACGCATGCATCTTGATGGGTTTCGCTATGGCCGTTGTGCCCTTTAACGGCGAGGAAACGGTGAATAGGCCCACTGGGCCCTAAAATGGAGGTCAAGAAGACCAAGGTGAAGGGTCCCGACAGAGGGAGTCCCGATGATGAGAGGTCCCGACAGAATCAGACTCGATAGGCGAGCTGGACGCTCCCGACGATATGCCTTTAAGTAGGCCCCGATGATGAATCCCTGAGAATGATTGGCCTTGTCACGATGACGAGGGGCCCCGAGCGGTGACACAATGAGATAACTCTGGAGTCCCCGATATTGGTCGGGACTTGCTATCAGAGGATGAGGCCGATATACGGGGGGCGTGGCCGAGATACGCGGAGCGTGGCCGAGATACGCGGAGCGTGCCAGAGGTATGCCCCTTTGCGCAGTGGGGCATCGACTTGGTGGGACCTCTTCCGCAAGCACAAGGTCAGTGTAAGTATTTTCTTGTAGCTATCGATTCTTTTTCGAAATGGATAGAAGCAAAGGCGTTGGCCAAGACGACGGGGAACCAGATCGTCAAGTTTCTCCAGACTCATATTGTGTCCAGATACGGGATTCCTAAGGTGGTGATCAGCGATAATGGTCCACCGTTTAACGGAGCTCAAGTGAAGGAGTATCTGGAGGAGTTGAATATCGAGCATCGGACAGCTTCTGTCCACCTTGCTCATACTAATGGCCAGGTGGAATCAGCCAACAAAGTCGTGATGGATGGCCTGAAGAAAAGGGTCTATGCCTTGAAGGGCAAATGGCTGAACGAGCTGGAAAACGTGCTTTGGGCTGTTAGAACGACACCCAAACGATCAACTGGGGAGACTCCGTTTGGCCTTGTTTATGGCACGGAGGCTGTTGCTCCCGTGGAGGTAGCTGTGGCGTCCCATCGAATGAGATATTACGAGCCTTTGAGGAATGATGAGATGAGACGTCTGGATTTGGACTTGCTCGAAGAGAAGAGGCGGGAAGCCGATGAAGTCCAGGCTCGAATGCGTTTGGCGACGGCCGGGTATTATAATCGGTGAGTTAAGTCCCGACAATTCTTCGTCGGGGAGCTGGTTTGGCGTCGCAACGAGTTTACCCTTTTGGATCGAATCAACAAGATGTCACCAAAATGGGAAGGACCTTACAAGGTCGTGGGGATGCCAGCTCCGAATGCGTACAAGTTGGAAGACCTCGATGGCAGAGTATTGAAGCATTCTTTCAGTGGCGAACACTTGAAGAAATGTCATGCTTGATGAAAAGTCGCCTTAAGTGGTGCCCGATGAAAAGTCGCCTTAAGTGGTGCCCGATGAAAAGTCGCCTTAAGTGGTGCCCGATGTAAAATCGCCTTAAGTGGTGTATGTTATTTATCGTTTGATTCAATGTAAGCAAGTTTTGTGCCATAAATGAATAAAGAGGTTGCTTCCGATCAGATTATTTTTGGATTTATTCTAAGTGTTGATTAAAAGTCGCCTTAAGTGGTGCGCGAGGAAAAGTCGCCTTAAGTGGTGCACGAGAAAAGTCGCCGTAAGTGGTGCACGAGAAAAGTCGTCTTAAGTGATGCATGATTCTTAGATTTATTATAAGTGTTGTTAAGTCGTCTTAAGTGATGCACGAGAAAAGCCGCCTTAAGTGGTGCACGAGAAAAGCCGCCTTAAGTAGTGCACGAGATTAAGTCGTCTTAAGTGATGCACGAGAAAAGTCGTCTTAAGTGATGCACGAGAAAAGCCGCCTTAAGTGGTGCACGAGATTAAGTCGTCTTAAGTGATGCATGATCCTTGGATTTATTCTAAGTGCTGAGAAGTCGCCTTAAGTGGTGCAAATTGTTAAATCGTCTTAAGTGATGTGTGAAAATATCTTAAGTGTCGAGGTTTCGCCTTAAGTAAGTAAAGTCGCTTTGAGAAGTGCAATGGAAAATCGGAACTAAGAAAGTCTGATATTCATAAGGGCTCAAAGGCCTGAGGATTACAAAAATGAGGAAAAAACAAGGACTCTAAAGATAAGCAATTAGGTTCGGTCCTTGTCGGCGGCATCAACGGGAGCAGGGTCCACGAGGTCTGTGGCAGAAGGCTCCACGGGTTCAGCCGCTGGAGGGCTGATTATCGGGGCGTCAGCACTTGGAGGCCTCGCTGTGTCTTCAACAATCGCGGGAGTGCTCCCCTCATCACTCTCCTCCGAGAGAGCAAATTATTTCTTCGCGAAGGGAGCGAGAGAAGGAGACTTGTCGAAGTTGATGGCGTCGCCATACTCCAGGTGAAGTTCCTCAATGGCATTGAAGAGGGTGTTCTCCACCTCCGCGCTGCAGAACTTTACAGCATCAGCCTGGAAGTCTTCGGAACCCCGATAATCCTCCCGGCCCTTGGTCTCGGCCGCGACCAGCTGCGCAGGAACCTCCGCGATTTGCTCCTCCAGAGCCTTCTTTTCAAGGACCAGCTTGTCCTCAGCAACCCGCCGCTCCTGCCGCTCCCGCTTTAGGAGCCCCTCGAAGTCACGGACCTGCTTTTGGAGGTCCCGAGTCTTTCGCTCGAGGATGGCCTGCTCCTTGGCCAGTTTTCCGCGCGAAGACTCGGAGGCCGCGAGATCCTCCTCTAGCTTGGCTATGACAGGAGCGCCCTTAGCCTGCTCCTGCTCCAGGGCTTCCTCAAAGGTGAGGATGTACCCGATGAAGCGATTGATGTCCCCCATCTCCTGCGAAGGAAGGGAGAGAAGTGTTAGAAGATGAGCAACCGGTCTTATTGATTAAGGAGAGAAAAGGGAAAGTCTTACCTCTATCCGCCGCATGGACATCTCCTGAATATCCCGCCGGATTTCCTCCCGATCCAGGGAGATCGGATACCTCATGGTGGGCAGGATGGAGCCTGCTAGCAGATGTGTAGCCAGCTCGGGGTACGTGTCCCCCTGTCGGAGCTGGACCCCTTGCAGCGTCTGGATCGGGGTCCAGGGAGCATCCTTCTGGGCGGGGTCCAAGACCCTGTAAAAACTCCCATCAAGGGGAAGAGGAGAAGGTCCGACTTGAGTTGTGGAGGGGCGTGCCTCCAACTCACCCCGGGCTGGGGAAGGAGTGAAGTCGTGGATGGGCGACGGTTGTCGCTGTTGTTGTGAAGAAGGTGAGGGGGGCAGCCCCTTGGAGGTTGGTTTCAGCGGGGACTGCCCCGTCCTCCGACGATGGCGAAGGGAGCCACCCTCATCAGTCTCCTCGGAGGAGTCCAGGTTCTCCACCCGACGAAATTGTTCGCCGATCGAGGTCTCTCCACCAGAGAAAAGTGGCGCCCCTGCTGAAGGAGGCGCCCCTGCTGAAGGTGGTGCACCGGCTGAAGCTCCAGCACCTGACGGAGTCCCCGAGTGACCTGCACCTAGAGGACGAGAGGAGGCTTCAGTAACATAATCAGGAAGTTTGTTAGGGCTCTTACACCAGACGATGCGTCGAGAGACATATTTGTCCTTCCCGCGGTAGTTGTAGTAGCCCGCCTTCAGGACACGAGGAGTTTCCCCTCGGAGAACACGTTTAACGTCGGCGATGCGGGCCTCCATGGTCGAAGGAATCAACTCCTTCGGAACCAATAGCGAGGCGGAGCTTTTTACCTTCTTCAGCGTTTTGGACGTCGAAGAGCTTGTCCACCTCCACACGGCTCCGCTTTGGCCTCTCCGCGATGGAGCAGATCCCGATGGAGCAGCAGCCTTCTTGGCTGACTTCCTCTTCCGCGTAGGGCGGACAGCATCAGTCTCCCCCTGCTTAAGGATCAGATTGGTCAGCACGGATACCTTCTTAGCTGCAAACAGTAAAAAACAGAAGTTAGAAACATTACCCAAGGAACCCTATTAGAGGGGCCGTCGAAGAGCTGACCCCCGGAGACTATGTCGAGGAGTCGGATCCCGGCATTCACCAGGTCCCGCTCCACGAGAGAATTGGCGTCGAGGGAAGTATAGGACTCCCCCCATCGGTAGAGCTGGATGAGTTGAAGGGTCTGGAAGTCTTCATCATAATAGGTGTGGTAAGCGGGAGGAGAGTCCGCTTCCACCTCCCATCGGGGCCACGGGATCGAGGAGTTTTGGATGAAGAAGTAGCTCCTCTTCCACCCACTGTTATCGGACCCCGTGTCGACCAGGAGCCCCCGACCCTTGCCACATTCCAGGTGTCATTGATCCAGTTGCACAACCCGAGTTGCGTCTTGTTCCACTTCGGCAAGCGGGGGTAGAAGGCACAGACCCCCGCCTCGTTGCACTTCATCCCGTAGAAGGTTCTGAAGAGCTTGAGGCTGTAAACCCACTTCTGTCGGAAGCAGAGGACCTGGAAGGCGTTCCACAGGCGTATGGCGTGGGGAGAAAAGGTGGTCGGATGCGTCTTGTAGTGCTGGCACATCTCGACCAGATTGCCACAAAAGGGGAATCTAATCCCCGCTGATATTTTCCCCGTAGAGACAAACACCTCCCCTTTCCGGGGACGAGTAACCTCAAGGTTACTCGAGGGGCGGGGCCAGGGATATGGGAAGCGAGGTTCCCAGGTAGAGGTGATGCATCCCTCCCGGAGAGCTGCATCGTAAGCAGTGCTGGAAATCTCGTTGAGTGCATAGTCGAAGTTGAAGGGCTTTCTCCCCTCGGAACTAGATCTACTGTCTGAAATCAGCCATGGAAAGGAAAGGTACATTGGGTTTTCCGGGAAATTTCAAACAAACTAAGCAGAGATGAAGGAAAAGATATATGAGCAACGAAGAAAAATCCTTACCAGACATGATGATTGGAGGCTGGAAGGATGAACTTGACGTTGCCGGAAAGTTGCTTGGAAGAACAGGAGGCCGGAAGAGTACTCGGGTCTTCGAAATTGTAGAGCTTGAAGTTCTCAGAAGTTGCAGAAAGCTTTCGAAATTTCAGAAACGGTAAAAGTGAAACTGCGCCCACGGTTAGGGTTTTATAGGCGAAGAGGACAGTCGAAGGGACGCTTTGATCTGAATCGTCGAAGTTGAAGCGTTTTGATCTGGACCGTTGAGATGAAACGTGCAGAATAGCAACGGGTGCAATTATGAAACGGCCTGAAAAGCACTTTTTCAGAAAAAGCAGGCGCGAAAAATCAGGCACGGGTGCCAAAGACGTCGCTTCGTTATCTGCTGCATTTAATGACAGGAGAACCGAGGAGTCTTCTTGGATTTGGTGGTTATCCTCAAGGCATCGAGGAAACGTGAACGAGAAGATTTGTATCAAGTGACCATACCAAGGGGAAGGTCCCCGACTCCGATGTTGGGAGTCGGGAGTTGGAAGACACGACGAACTGAAAGTCCCTCATGTCTTGGGGGCAAATAATGGGTTTTGCTATGGCCGTTGGGCTCTTTAACGGCGAGGAAACGGTGAATAGGCCCACTGGGCCCTAAATGGAGGTCAAGAAGACCAAGGTGAAGGGTCCCGACAGAGGGAGTCCCGATGATGAGAGGTCCCGACAGAATCGGACTCGATAGGCAAGCTAGACGCTCCCGACGATATGCCTTTAAGTAGGCCCCGATGATGAATCCCTGAGAATGATTGGCCCTGTCACGATGACGAGGGGCCCCGAGCGGTGACACAGTGAGATAACTCTGGAGTCCCCGATATTGGTCGTCGTAACATGAGAAAAAGAAAAATAAACATAGCTTGGATAGAGAACGAACCTTACAAACTAATTAACTATGACGATGAAAAATCAATAGCAACTATGGAAGTTGTGACTTGGACGACCGAGGGGCGGATGGATTGGCTATGACATGGCTTCTAGGCAAGAAAACCTTTAGCAAAGGGTTTGAAAGACTAAAAACCTTGTAAAGAAGGTTTGCTTTGGGAGAGAGGACGCTCATGATGTACGATGATACTATGGATGGATGGAATCCTGTACATATATATCTGTGTCAAACCCTAGCTAGTTTTTGTATCCTATATATTTTTTTTTATTTTAGAAAATTATCTGTAAGATATTTATCTCCAGATATTATTTTTTATTCAAAAAAATAATTATCTGTAACGATAAATATCCTTAGGAATATTCTCTAGAATAATTATCTGTTAGCATTTTTTATTTAAATTTTATATGTAATCTAGACTAGGTTTTTACTCTAAATAGAGGTCTAGGTTTACATTGTAAGGGACACACAGAAAAAACACCACAACATCAATAATACATTATTTTGTCAGAAAAACAAAAAGGAAAATACAAACTCTCTCGTTCGGGTCGAATTTGATCTATTATCATTCTATCATTGTTGTTTTATTATTATTATTATTATTATTATTATTATTATTATTATTATTATTATTATTATAAAGTTGATCATCGTCTTCTTCTTCCCTTATCAGCTATAGTAGATCCTCAATCATCGGACTTTGCTCTGACCTTTTATCCCCATCCCGATTGATCATCTAAATTTCCTACAAGCTTCCTTCACCTCTCCCCGTCGAGACCGACCAGCTGGCCACCATCTCGTCGCCGACGAAATCGCTCTCCGATCATCCACCACGCACCGATCTTCTTCCCCACCAAGAGAGGTCACCGATTCCATCCCAGAGGCCATCTTTCACGAGCCTAACCGTCCACGCTCGCTCTGCCTTGACGCCACCGCTCATCACCTGCAGCAAGATTTTCACCTCGGTCCGTTTCTGATCGTAAGTCCTCAGTCCTTCCTCCGGTAGCTGCTGTACATGACCCGACCTCGAGATCGATTCCTCCGTCACGCCGGTTCCGATCAGCTCGTTTCGTCCATCTCCAGCGACCCACGGCCATCCAGCAGCGTTTCCATCCTCCTCCCCATACCCGCCTATGGCCGTGACGACTTTGCCCCGTACTGACGACCAACATGTTGGAAATATAGAGGGTAAATATGCAAATTTACAAAGTCCGAGGACCAAAATGCAATATTCTAAAATTCAATGACTAAAAAGCAATTAGTCAAATTTCGGTTACTTACAAGTAACTATATCAGTTAACATGCAAAATATAGGCAACACCGAAATTATACGTAAAATCGACATAAAACGAATACGTATTTTTTTATACTGAGGCCCGTGCTAATCACAGTCTCCTTAAGGCAATTTCGCCCCTCCCCACCCTCGGGTTATGCAAAGGGGTTTATACAAGGGGCGATCACCTCTCAGGATTCAACAGTGTCATCGAATCGTGTTATGCATGCAACACGCTCGACCGAACCGAACCCAATACCTGAACTCAAACAAAGAACAGAAATGCCGACGACAACGGCTAAAAACAACTAGAAAGGTTGAACACGACATAAGTCGAAATCAACCTAAGAAGAACTCTGCAATTCGTCAACACGAAGAACAGAGGAGGAGAAAAAATAACTTGGATTCCAAAAATATGGATTCCGAAAATATTGGATACTCAACCAAAAGGAAGAGATCTCATTTTCTTCTACCAAAAAAGTGAAGAGGAAGACTCCTTTAAATAGGAGAAGAGAAGGGAGGATGAGAGCTCATCTATTCGATGTGGTACAAAACTCTTTTCACAAATTCCATTCACAAAAAATGGGCTAGATTTAACATTGGGCTCAATAATAAAAAACATTTGGGCTCTAAACAAGATTAGTCCAAAAAAAATTAATAAAAATTGGCCCATTTTCCAACAATCCCCCACATGAATGGAAATTGAAAATTTAGACACGAATTTTGAGTTCAACGGTCAATACCTGCAAAGGATAGGTAGGGGTAACCCCTTTGAACCTATCCCTTGTGAGATCATGTCTTCTCTACTGACTGGTCGGTAGACGCGATGTCCTTGAACCGACTGTCGTTGGTGTAGATGACGACATAACCCACACAGGTACCTTCCTAGTATGGTTCGGTTCACGCCCTGTGATCCCTAGGCCCTGGATCACTCGCCTGGTTCTGCAAGCGTTTCTAAAAATTGCGCCCTCAACAATTCCTTTCGAAGCGGCCCCACTTCTCACTCGCATAGGTGATTCTATGTCTCAAGGGCATCTTCACGACTCTGAGTTCTCCTTACGAATCATTAAAAGCTTTGTGTGAAAATGACCTTGATTAAGTAATTTCCAATTACTGTTATAAGATCAACACCAGCAAAAGCTTAACCTCTTCTCCATCACTGTTTGCATCATAGGAATGGGCTTTGGGGTTTGACCCCCACAGTGACAACACTCACTCTTGTGATTAGGTTGTCCCATTGAACCAAGTTCTTGGGATCTCCAGTCATCATGGTTGGGTTTTCCATCTCAAGAGTGTTTCCTCGACGGGCTTTAGCCCCATTCCTTTCGACGCTTGGCCAAATAACTCTCTGGTTAACCCTTTCGGGTAGCGGATCCGCTATTTATCTGCCGACTTTACGATATCGGACACAATAAATATATTTGAGAGCAACTGTCTAATGGAATTATGACGTATATGTCTAAACATTCCATTATGCAGGTTATACTGTGTTATACAGATTGATCGTCGCAACGTTGCATCAATGTTCTGAAACCAACAAAGTCCTCAGACTATCATTTCCTGCAGGAATAATTTTGTTAATCCAACATCTAAATTTAGATTGATTCTTTTGTGAACAACAGCTTCGCAAAGTGTCTCATTTCCCAACCTTTAACAAAGGTTTTCATGCCAAATGGGGGGTGCACCACTTATTTCTGCTTTAACCTTGTCTCTTAAAGAAAATCTTCAACATTTCATTAGATTGGATTTAATTTGGATTAAACCAAAACAAACCATCAATCTTTGCACTAACACAGGTTTTGGCCAGTTAGTAAAATCCTCGAGAAAATGACATAGCCATTCTGCATCTTCGGCACATTTCTCCAGTACAATAACACAGACTTGATCGTCGATCTGGCTATGACTGTTTGTTTTGAGGATTTTCTACGACACTGTTGCACCTCGTAAGGTGAATACGTAACCCCTTATACTCAAGGTGATAGTGTCTAATCGGATATCCATTTTGCATCACTATAACACTCTATCACATAAGGATATCTCTTTGTGTAGACCATGATTACGAATATGTCTCAGATACCTAAGTACCCTGATTACCCCGTTCTAGTGGACAACACTAGGGTTACTCGTATATCGACTCAATACACTTACAACGTGAGCGATATCTGGTCTAGTGCATGACATTAAGTACATGACACTTCCAATATTCCGAGCGTACTCAATTTGGGAAAACCATTCTCCCTTTTTCTTTGAAATTACTTACTCGTATCTATTGGAGTACTGACCTCGTTCTTGTCATCTTTGTTGAATTTATCCAAATACTTGTCAATATATGAATTTGACTTAGAATGAGACCTTCTGATGATCTAATGAGTTTTAATCCAAAGATCACATCGACAAGATCCATGTCTTCCAGGTCAATACTCAAATTCAACATAGGTCCAGTGGACCGGACCACCTCATCGTTATTTCCAACGATTAGTATGTCATCAACGTAAAACGTTTTTCATACTTATTTATTTTGAAACGTTTCTCCAATAAAACGCTGTCAAATTTATAAAGCCATTGTCTAGGCATCTGCCTAAGACTATACATAGATTTGACAAGCTTACAGACTTTCTTTTCCTGCTCTCGCGCAGAGAAACCCTCAGGTTTGTTTTCACATCCATTTGATGTATTTCTAGAATTTGCAAGGCTGCAATCGCAAGCACCATCCTTATGAATGTGATTCTAGTTACTGGAGAATATGTATCAAAATAATTCCACCATTCCTTTTGTCTATAATCTTTTATGACAAGTCGGGCTTTGTAATTATCAATTGATCCATCTTCTTTCATTTTACATTTGAATATCCACTTGTAGCATAACGGTTTGTCTCCGGGCGGAAGATCCACCAGCTCCCAAGTGCGGTTCTGCAAGATGGACTCAATTTCACTATTGATTGCCTCTTTTCATAGAGGTCTCTCAGAAGAGTTTACATCTTCGTGGTAAGTCTAAGGTTCGGCTTCAAGCATATAGGTCAAAAAACTGGACCATAGGATTTTCAATCCTCGCCCTTTTACTCATCATGGGCTCGACCTCAACATGCCCTCCATGTTCTCGGTCTTGACTATTTTTCCTCTATAGTCTCATATGCTTGCCTCTCCTCTAGACTTAGCCAAAAATACATTTTCCAAAGAAATATGCATTTATTGATTACATTAACGTATCTTTGTGTTTATTTGACACTTTCGACTCAAATCGATACACGTTACTATTCTGAGCAAACCCTATGAAAATGCAATCAACGGTTTAGGGAATGTATGTGTCTTTTCCGTAGAGGTATCATAATTTTTAGCAAGACACCCCCCACATTCGAAGGCACAAATCAAACATAGTTTTATCTTCCTTCTTATGGGGTACCTTATTCAAAAGGTAATTGCTAGTTAAAATAGCTACCCCGTCATAACCCTAAAACAAACATGGTCTCAACCATACTATTTTAATTTCTACCAGAAAAATGTAATGTGTTAACACACGAGTTGGGTATGAAGTTATTACTAATTCTCAACCACATCATCATTGATCCTCGGATCATCCTTTTATCGTTGTAGATCCTCAGACCATTAACACATCAACATTTTTTTTTTCCAGACCGTTGTGTTTCTCAAACGGTATGATCCTCAGACCAATAAAAGGCCTCGACTGTTGCACCGCAAGTGCCAAAACAACATTTTCATATTTTTATCTAATGCACACTAAGCCAAAACCTTGACTGTCGACAACGTTATTAATACTAATTAGTTCAAAATAAACATTAAAACGTTGCCCGGTTGGATCGAACCCGCAACCCAACTCCATCGGGGTTTTATGCGGTGTGCAATGACTTCACCGATTAAATCGTGTTTAAGTCAACATTCTCTAAACAGAGAATAATCCTTGCCGCATTTCTCATTGCGAAAACAATTAATAGTTGAAACTCAAGTTTTTGTTTGTAAACCATGAATTTGTTAATTGTTTCATTTTTTCCTTCATCAAGTACACATAGCGATATTTTGTACTATCATCTACGAAAGTAATGAAGTACTTATTTCCCGCCTCGCGTTTGGACATATATTAGGTCGCAAACATCGCTATGTATTTAGACCAAGAAGTTCGGTAATCCTTTCGACCGAATAAGTTTCGCTTCAACGCAAACTTCTCATTTAAGTTCTTGATCTATTTTGATTTTAGGAATATGAATCATGTTAGATAACCTCTGCAAGGTATCGTAATTAACATGTTCTAAATTATTGTGCCACAAATTTAGCACAAGAAGGAACATTCTTATCTCATGTTCACTATAGGCACTACGCCCAATGCAAAAATATTTTTATTCATGTTTACTTCAGGCACTACGGCCATTACACTTAAAGTAATTCAACTTCATCCAATCAAATTTTTCGTCTATCTGTATTTAACGTACAGTTCTTTTGACGATTTCGAGTGCTCCCAATAGGGACGCTTCCTCCTCATTTTTTTTTTTTAGAATTGTCAAAAAGAATTCCATCTTTTGACTTCAACTTTTGAAGTAAGTCTCGGCGACTTTCCCTGCATTATAGACGGCGGCCTAAACGAGTGTCCAACCTCGGTAATCAAGGCGTCGGTATATGGGATAGCATCACTCGCTAGAATAATAACATTTATAGACCACATCGAGAAGATCGTGGTCTTTCCCAATTTTAGAGTTATCCGCCAAGTGTTAGCTACATTCTCATTGAGGAGCGTTCAAACATTGGACCTATGACCAACCCCTTGGGATAATTAATCCGTAACATCAAATTCGGATTACTAAAATTCAAATAACGATTTGAATTTCTGATTTCAGTAACTAAGTTTAATCACTTCAGTTACAAAAATCAATTTTTTTTTCTTTCCCGTTGGACAGAAAATAAACTTGGCACAACTAATTTTGGTTTTAACAAAACCAGACCCACACGAGGCTTACTCTCGTATACAAACGCCACGAGGTACATACGTGCCAAAGTTCAGGAGTGTGCAATTGAAAACTTCCATAACAATTGTCATACACACTCAATCGGCTTTCACCGATTTTTTTTTTTTAAATCACATTTTCAACAATGGATTCAACGACCCCATAGGCCTCAACAGCTAAATTGGGTCAAGTCACCAAAGCCTCCTTAGCAAACATATCAATTTCGGATGCCTTAATAGGTTTAACAACCTTGACCATCTCGATTTTTCATAGTAGTCTCAACGACTTAGCGACCTCAACGGTCCTAATAGTCTCAACGGCTTTTGACGACTTTACCAGTCTCGACGACCTAAATGGCCTTAGCGATTTTATCAGTCGCATGTGCTCTCGAGCATGTTCACATTTTCAACATCATTGTTCGACAATATTTGTGAACTTTTAGAGAATAAATAATTTTCTCCAAAAAATTGAATCTCAAAATTCAATTAAGCATCCTCTCATAAAACCAACAAATAAAATTGCCTTAAGATTGTTGGAAATATAGAGGGTAAATATGCAAATTTACAAAGTCCGAGGACCAAAATGCAATATTCTAAAATTCAATGACTAAAAAGCAATTAGTCAAATTTCGGTTACTTACAAGTAACTATATCAGTTAACATGCAAAATATAGGCAACACCGAAATTATACGTAAAATCGACATAAAACGAATACGTATTTTTTTATACTGAGGCCCGTGCTAATCACAGTCTCCTTAAGGCAATTTCGCCCCTCCCCACCCTCGGGTTATGCAAAGGGGTTTATACAAGGGGCGATCACCTCTCAGGATTCAACAGTGTCATCGAATCGTGTTATGCATGCAACACGCTCGACCGAACCGAACCCAATACCTGAACTCAAACAAAGAACAGAAATGCCGACGACAACGGCTAAAAACAACTAGAAAGGTTGAACACGACATAAGTCGAAATCAACCTAAGAAGAACTCTGCAATTCGTCAACACGAAGAACAGAGGAGGAGAAAAAATAACTTGGATTCCAAAAATATGGATTCCGAAAATATTGGATACTCAACCAAAAGGAAGAGATCTCATTTTCTTCTACCAAAAAAGTGAAGGGGAAGACTCCTTTAAATAGGAGAAGAGAAGGGAGGATGAGAGCTCATCTATTCGATGTAGTACAAAACTCTTTTCACAAATTCCATTCACAAAAAATGGGCTAGATTTAACATTGGGCTCAATAATAAAAAACATTTGGGCTCTAAACAAGATTAGTCCAAAAAAAAAATAATAATAAAAATTGGCCCATTTTCCAACACAACAGACACCCGTTGTGGTGTGTTCCAGCTCCGGCGCGCCACTAGTGTATTCCCTGCTCATCTCGATTTCTCTTTAGCCGGAATCGTTACACTGCTCCGGTGTCCATCCACGGCTGTCCTTCCACCGCAACGCCACCGTGACCTCACTCTCCTTGTCAAACAGAAGTCGCTGACTACCTCTTCCCTAATTTGAAGAGAGGAGAAGAGGTTTCTGATACCCAATTCACATGGGTTGACTTGCAAGCAAAGCTAAATGGCGAGCTGCTGAATAACCTGGGGAATTTTATCAATCGAGTTTTAAGTTTTGTTGCTAAACCTACAGGTAGGTTTTCCTTTTTCATTGATTTTATCCGTGTTTTGCTCTTGATGGGCATTTTTTTTAATATGGAACTAGTATGAGTGAAATAACTCCACGTGATGGAATGTTATACCAATGCCTTGTTATATTCTTTGTGGAATGATGTATGATAACCACCAATAACCATGCACCTAGTTAATTATGCATATTATTTTTGTGTACTTAATTAATAATTGATTTGTTTTGACGTTGATTTGCATAGTGGTGTTTAATAATATTATGTAATTGTAATTTGTTTTGAGTTCTTTTGAAAAAACGACAAATTAGGTGAATTGAGTACCGAAAGGGCGTAATTAAAATTATATATATTTTTTTCGTAATAGAATCCCCGAACTCGAATTTATGATCGTAGACCAATTTTATACCTAGGTGTTTAATTCGTTATTCGCTTAGGTGATTTAGGATTCTAGTTAGCCTTAATTAACTAGTGGCGACTCTTTCAAAATTGCACGTTTTCAAAACGTTAATCGCCTTTGGTTAGATTTTAGGTCCGACAATCATGTTCACTTCTTTGTTTCAACCCATGAACTTGATCAATATCTAATACATCCATGTGATCTTTATCAACAAGTGTCTCCGGGTTGTCAAGTTCAAGCCCTATATCAATAGTAGCCACAACTGGCGTCACATCTTCTTCTTCTTGATAAAATCCATCATTTATGAGAGTGGAATCTTCTTGAGCTACAACTTCCTGAGCTACATCTTCACTCAAAGGAATTTCATATCTACTTCTTGCTCTGGTTTTATACACAACCCACCAGTCTCCTCTCTCTCTCTTTTTTGATGGATAACTCAAATAATAAACATGTTGAACTAGCTTACACAAAAGGAGAGTTTGTTGCCAATCTTGACCGATGATTAATTTCAATAGTACCATGACGAGGATGAAGTTTGATGCCTCTCTCCGTATCATACCGATCACATTTAAAGAGATTAACTTTGCACTCATTGCCCAAGTACTCCAGCTCCCAAATGTCAACTAGCATGCCATAATAATCACACTATTCTTCATTGTAATGACTTCCCTTCACACAAACACCACTATTCATTGTGCATTTTCCTTCACCATATTCTTTTGCGTGGAAGTTAAAACCATTAGTGAAACATGCTTTGTAGCATTTCACAAAAATTGATGGACCCAAAGCAATCGTCAAGATGTTTTTATCCACTTGTTCACTTTCGTCCGCCACCTATGAGAAAATAAGACGACATGAGAATTAGAAAATTCTAATGATTCTTCAATTAGTCAATCAGCAAATTCAGTCAACTTACAAGTGTTTTCAACTAATCAGCAAAATTAGATGCACGCAATTGATCTAATGATTCTTCATTTATCTGTGGCCTTAATTGTCCAATGTGGTTATCAAATCTCCTACAAGTACAAATTATATTTTTGTGTCATATATTTTATAATCTAATAAACTGTAACATAATTAAATGTAAAGGAACTTACTCGGAAAATGGTGGAATTTCTATGGTATTCAATAGAACATAAGTATGTGCAATTTCAACTCCACACCGGATGGTCGTATCTTAAGTAAACCAGGACCAAATGATCTACCAGGATGGAGAAAAATAGATAGGCACCCATTTAAGTCAAGAACTCCACCATCATCATTCCTTGGTACACTAGTGAACTTCGTTTGAACACTTGGCTCAAAGTAAAATGAGCAGAATGTAGAAACTTCTTTTATGAGGTAAGCCTCACAAATAGAGCCTTCGACATGAGCCTTATTTCGCACACTTTTTTTCAGCTCCTTTAATAATCTAAAAAATGAAACAATTAAGAAACATGCAATAAGAACATAATCGTTATTGAAAACTAGACTAAATACGATTTATACTAAGGAAAAATGGGTTTACCTCTCAAATGGAAACATACATCGATATTGCACGGGTCCTCCTACTCTGGCCTCATAAGGTAAATGAATAGCTAAGTGCTCCATAGAATCAAAAAATGAAGGCGGGAATATTTTCTCCAACTTGCACAGTATTTCAACAATATTCTTCTCAAGTGTTTCCATGTGTTGCACCCTAAGTGTGGTTGAACATATGTCTCTAAAAAAGTAACTGATCTCGGTCAAAGCATCCCACACAGAATTTGGAACCATATCCCGTATAACAATAGAAAGCAGTCTCTCCATAAACACATGACAATCATGACTTTTAAAACCCTTAGAACAAGAACCATTTTTCTTCACACAACGTGAAATATTTGACGCGTAACCGTCCGGAAATTTCAACTCTCTTAGCCATTCACAGATAGACCCTTGTTGTTCCTTACTTAATGTGTAAGAAGCTTTAGGTTTCATGACCTTACCATTTTCAAATATCAATTCCAAATCCGGTCTCTTGCAGTACTTTTTCAAGTCTTCTCTTGCATTGTCTTTACTTATTTCCTTGACATCCATCACTATGTTGTAGATATTCTTAAAGAAAATTTTCTCAATATGCATCACATCAAGATTGTGACGGACCAAATTTGTACGCCAATAGGGCAATTCCCAAAAAATACTTCTTTTCACCCAATTATGCTCTTTTCCAAATCCAGCAATGCGTTCTTTTTCATAAGATTTTCCGAACCGAATGTCAGGCAAACTACAAACTCTTTCCCACATTTCTTCTCCACTTAATCTAAGAGGTGGTCTATCCTTCTCCATAACACCCTTCTTAAAATTGTCCTTTTGTTTCCGGAACGGGTGGTTTAAAGGTAGAAACTGACGAGTACAATCAAAAAATGACGTCTTGCTCCCACGATCAAGTCTAAATGACTTAGTACGTTCCATACAATACGGACATGCTAATCGACCATGTGTACTCCACCCAGATAACATAGCATAAGCTGGAAAATCACTAATTGTCCACATGAGAGCCACTTTCATATTAAAGTATTGTTTTCTTGATATATCATAAGTTTCTACCCCAACACTCCATAACATTTTCAATTCATCTATCAAAGGTCTTAAAAACACATCCAACTCCTTAACTGTTTGGACCTGGAATGACTAAACTCATGAACATGTATGGACTTTTCATGCACAACCAAGGGGGTAATACACAGCAATAATTACTAGCCAACAACTATATTGTTTCCATATTGTCCAAAAGGGTTGAATCCATCCGTGCATAAGCCAATTATGATGTTTCTTGAATCAGATGTGAATGAAGGATGAATTCGGTCAAAGTGTTTCCATGCCTCACCATCTGAAGGGTGTGCCATATGACCCTCTTGACTATGGTGAGAAGCATGCCATGTCATGTGTTTAGCTGTTTTTTCAGACATGTAAAGACGCTGAAGTCTTGGGTTAATGGTAAATAACGCTGTATTTTGTAGGGAATGCCCTTCTTCTTACCATTTTTTGTTGATTTTTCTGACTTAAACCGATCATGTCCACACACAGAACATTTGACCTTGTGCGCGTCATCTTTATAGAACAACATGCAATTATTAAAACAAACATCAATCTTTTCATATTTAAGCCCCAGCTTTTTCATCATTTTCTTCGTCTCATAAAAGCTGCTAGCTAACTTATCATTTTCAGGAAGCATGTCCTTCACAGTAGATAGAAGTCTATCAAAGCCTTTATCACTCATATTACATTCCGACTTCAAATTCAATAACTGTGACATGGCTGATAACTTGGTATGCTTCTTACAACCCTCCCAAATTGGTTCATGAGCATCATTCAGCAGAGAATGGAAATTAGATGTCTCAGGATTAGGCTCATCAATTGTTGAATCATTATCAAACTCTGGACTAAATGCTTGCATTAAAGGTGTTTCTTTACTAATTGGCTCTCCATGCGAAACCCAGTGATTATAATCCTCAAGAAACCCTTGTTCATAAAGGTGTTTACGAACAATATCTCGGTTATGATGGCGTAGTTTTTACAAAGGCGGCAAGGACACTTAATCTGATTTTCACTAACAAAGGAAGGGTTTGAAAAAGCAAAATCAAGGAAATCCTTCACCCCTCTTTCAAACTCAAAAGTGAAACCAGTTTCATCATACCGACGTTTCATCCAACTACGATCCATAGCTACACACAGATGTATGATAGAAGGTACCTCACAGCAGAGTGGTATGCAGTGGAGGAAGAACACACATGAAGAAGATCACGAATCAGTGAATACCTTCCAATTGTGTCCTGCAAACATTTAAACCATGGGTGATTATCAAACACTATAATAGATTTTCAGCAGTTTGAAAAAGGAAAAAACACTGCTTGATTTTTAGCAGTTTAAACCATCATTGATTCTTCAGCAGACATGTTGTATTCTAGATCTTGATTCCATAAAATTCAATTTGAAAAAACAATGCCCAATTTCTCTAATTTGGGGGACCAACAAACACACATTTGATCTAATTATGATACCTCCAGATTAAGTGAGAACTAAACTTACCCTGATAAGAATTCGTCATAATAAGAAGATTGAACGAATTGAATGACGATTCGAATTGAAGGATGATTGAACGAGAAGAACGAATTGAACGGAACACTTGTGAGCAACGAATTGAACGGGAAGCTTGACCAGGTTGCGCTTTGTTCTCGCAGTTTCAGAAGCCGTGCTCTGTTTTCAAAAGCCGCGACTCTTTTCTCCCCTCCACCTTTACTCTTAATTTTGTTTTATTTTTTATTATTAAATATTGTTTTTTAGGGAAAATCCCTCACAAAATAAATAACTTTTGTGAGGAATCTAAATCTCTCACAAAAGTTCCTCTTAGCTAGGGTTAATTTACAGATTTATCGTCAAAAAATTATTTACGGAATACCTAGTAAAATACCTTAATTAGCCCTTATAAATTTTACGTTACAAATCACTCAGTATTTTATTAGGAAAATTAAAATTGTAAGGGAATATCCTTCAAACAAATTTCCCTAATTAAACCCTTATAAATTCGTTACAAAACAGACTAAATTTTGAGGGATCAAATCCCTCAGAAAATATCTGTCACAAATGGCCGATTTTCTTGTAGTGTGTAACTATTATGTATCTTAATACTTGTACATTGTATCTTTGAGAATTTCATCTAATGAATGAATAATTTTATACTCTCTCCATTTAATCAAACACATTCTGTTCATATGGTATCAGAGCTAGGGTTGTTTACTGCTTAAGCAATCTGAGTTTTCGTCATTTCCGCCAAGGAATTTAGTTCATTTTTCTTCATCTTCAAGCAATCTAAGACAATTGCATTTTTGTTTTCACTTTGCGACTTCGATTTCAGCCAGAATTCAGTTGGATCTCCATTTTTTGAATTCATCGTTCTTCATCCATAACGACCAATGAAGCAATTGACGATCCATTCTATCTGCATCCTGCTGATACAATTGGACATATTCTATTTCTGTTTCAACTACTTGGATTTTAAAATTATAGTGTTTGGAGTCAACGATCAAGGAAGACTTGCTGGTGAAGAACAAACTCTACTTCATTGATGGTCCTTGCACGCGAGAATCAGTTCCAGTTGCTCAACGAATCAAATGGGATCGCGCGAACGCCATTGTCAAAGCATGGATTTGAAATATAGTTGCTAAAGATATGGTTAGCACTCTTGTATATAATTCAACAGCGGAGTCAATCTAGAATGAATTACGCGAGATGTTCAACAAAATTGATGGTACTCAAATTTTCCAGTTGACTTATGGAATCTACAATACTTCTCAGTGTACTCTTTCAATTACAGAGTTCTTTGCGAAGATGAAACAACTTTGGGATGCTTTAGCTACAATTGATGATGTTCCATTAGTTTGTGATGATGATATTGCGTTGACTAACACGAGTAAAGAGAAACATAGACTGATTGCTTTTCTGCTTGGTCTGAATGAGTCTTATGCAAATGTGAGGAGTAATTTTCTTATGCGACAACCTTTACCAAGTCTAAGTATAGCATTTTCACCGCTCTTACAAGAAGAGGGTCAA
Source organism: Clarkia xantiana subsp. parviflora (assembly GCA_036873135.1). Taxonomy (NCBI): domain Eukaryota; kingdom Viridiplantae; phylum Streptophyta; class Magnoliopsida; order Myrtales; family Onagraceae; genus Clarkia; species Clarkia xantiana. Next base: position 21,627,115 of record JAPTYO010000001.1, read on the forward strand.
CGTTCTATATCTGGTTCATTATTAGATGGTTTGCTTGAGAATGACACATCCTTGTATACTACAAGGAATAATGCAGGACATGGAAGTTTTACGAAACCAAATAATTCTTTTCAGGTTGACTTTGTTCTTATTGTGACAAGGGATGCCTCAAGATTGATACATGCTGGGCTAAGAATGGTGTTCCAAGAAATATGAAACGCAAGTGGGTTGCTGCTAATGGTGTCTTCGATGAAGAGAATGCTTCTGTGATTGATCATGTTGATGTTCCAAATGGTAGGGTTGTACACACTGCTGCTGAGAAGAGAATTATTCATGCAACAACTGATAAAAGGATTCTTCTGAGATTGAAAATTTAGATGAGTCAAATGAGGTTCAAGCTCATACAATACAAGAAATTTGGTCTATAGTTATAATTCATATTGCGATGATGTTGAGTCGTCGCTATAGATTGTATCTACAGCGACGACTTACACATTTCATCGCACGTCGTATAAATGACGAGAACATCGTCGTAATATTCAATCACGACGACGAGTCATCGCAATAAAAAAAAGTCTTGCGACGACGAAAAAACTGTTGCGAGGACCGCATATCCTCGCAGTATAATGAGTTTATTGCGAGGATGTGCAATATCCAATTGCGGCGAATACTTCTCGCAACAGAAATTTCCCACCAAAATTAAGCGCAAATTTTTTCATCAAACCAATTGCGACGACGCGTAAAACAGTATCTATTTGCGACGACTAATTCTCGCAAAACAATTTGCCCACAAAATATGTGGCGCCAACTATATGTAGGGAAACAATTGCGGTGATGCCAAATCTATAGTTAGGATCTTATGTTGTCACTATAGAATGAATTTATTGCGATTTTATGTAATATCCAATTGCGACGAACCTCTCGCAATACAAATTTCCCACCAAAATTTTGGTGTAAAATTTTATGGGAAATAAATTGCGACGACACATAATCTATTGCGATGACCTCATATCATCGCAATAGAATATGTTTATTTCTAGGATTTTGAATATCCAATTATGACAACGAGTTCTCGCAATAACAATTTTCCCACAAGTAATTGCGACGACGCCGAATGAGCTAGGATCATATTCAATCGCAATAGAATGGATTTATTGCGATGATGTCTAATGTCCAATTGCGACGTTACGCAATAAATTACGATAACCACATATTTTCCTGCTGTGATTAAATACAATTTCTAATTGCGACGACTGTTTGCCACAATTAATAATATTATAAAATATTTCCAAATATATCTATTTAATATATGTAACCCTTAATACCAAAAACCTTAAAACTTTAATAGATTAAACACTAAAACCTTAATATTGAAACCTCAATTCTTAAACTCAAAAATTAATATACTCATAATCTTAAATTCTAAACGTTAAAATCTAAACTCTTAATCATTAAACCTTAAACTCTAAACATTAAAACTTCAATACACTAAACATTAAAATCTTAATGCCACATACCTTAAATTTTAAACCTTAAAACCATAACACCCTAAACCTTAAAATCTCAAACTGTAAATCGAGAAACTATAAATGTTAAGGTCAAAACCTTAAAACATTAATCTACCTTAATACTCAAACCCTAATATAAAACTTAAAAATTTAATAATATATACTTAAATTCTAAACATTAATACCATAAACCTTAAAATCTTAACCCTAATTCATGAATGAAGTTTAAATAATAAACTCAAAACCTTATTCTAAACCTTAAAATTTTATACTAAAACTTTGAACTATAACTTTAATACTCTAAACATTGAGTTCTAAATAATAAATTATTAACTTCAATTACAACGATACACAATATATTATGATGACCGTCACATTATAGTGGATTTATTGCGAGGATGTAGAATTTCCAATTGCGACGACCCTTTTATGCAATTATCTTCTAGAAATTTTGTAAAATCCAAACCGTAAACTCTAAACCTTAAAGTCTAAACCTTAAACTCTCAACTCAACATGGTAACCATGAATCCTTAAAACCTTAATACTCGAAACCTTAAACTCTAAACGTTGACCACATACCTCACAATAAAGTTGGTTTATTGCAAGGAATTGGAATATCTAATTGCTATGATTATTTCTAATGCGAATAAGCCTGAACTTTAAAGTTAAGCATATAACCCTTAATCTCTAAACGTTAAAATTTAAGATCTTAAACTCTAAAACTTGAAAAATATATATCTTAAAATTTAAATCCTAAAATATATTTGTACGATGGAATTAGAAAATACATAATAATTTTGACAATTTAAGAATAATTCAAATTTATTAAATTACATTTTAAAATAATTCAAATTCAGAAAAATATGCAAATATTCCTTACAAAATTAGAAAAGCACTATAATTGTTAAATATAAATCTACTATCTACTATCTACTACTATATTAAAAGTAGATGGAGGCCTCACCACCATCCGTCGGGACGTTTCATCAAGCGGAGGCCTCACCACCATCCGCCGAGACGTTTCATCAAGCGGTGTTTATGTACAGAAAATAAAACCGCCAAATTAATTTAACACTCTTCCCTTCCTAGGCTTCTACTATCTCCTTCTTCATTCCATTTTCTGTTACGAGTAATTGTCGTCTCCGATCCATGCTCTTGTTAGATTGAAACTCAATCTTGTTCAGCTTTCTTTACTTGTCAGAGGCAAAAGAAGTACCGTTGGGTTGCTCACACTGCTCTGTTTCAACTGACCTCCAACGTTTGCTTTCGGGAGGTGCATGTATTACAAGTCGTCTACGAGTTGACAATCGAAACATAGGTACCTTTGATTTCATCTTAAATTGTCATCGATTAGTTTACAAATTTGGTTTTCGTTCTCTATTTTCACTTGATAATGCACATAAGGTGTTTGTTTATATTCCTAATAATAGTTATTTATACCTTAAATTCTTCAAAAGTTAAATTCAAATATAAAACCCACAGGTTTCAATCTGTATTGGTTTTTCTAAACAGCCATGGATCCAAAATTTAAAGAAGTCATCGAATGTGCCGGTAGGAGAGATACTAACGAAAAGACTCAACCAATTTTCCATGATAAACAGTTTCAAGAAGAAAGCTTTGTGGTTAATTATCTCTCTTACTGGTTCCATTCCTTTAATGGCTTAATTTTCAAGTAGCAACTAATTACGGTGACATGAAATAACACAACATGTGATCGCGCTGAAAACTCATTGATTAAAGAGGTGAATGTGACTCGTGATATTGTTACTTTAATAGACATTGACAATAAGATAAGTTTCAAAAAATTGTAACAAGTTATTGTCATTTCGCCCAGAATGACAATTTAATGATTCACTGGTTGTTAATGATTCATTGGTTGAAGGTTTCATTTTGTTTAATGGCTAATGTTACTTTGATCTTATGTTGCTTTGATCTCAAATGAAATGGTGATTGAAACCACATTGAGCAATTTATGAAGTTTTGTATGGAATAATGACGTTATTTTGTATTTGGTGTTAACCATGAGTAATGTATTTGTCAAAAAAAAAAAATGTTATTGATGACTTATAGTTTATTCCACTCAAAAAATTAGGGGTTCTTTAATCCAATATTTATACTTACAGCATTATGCTCGGTTGGGCCAAAAGTTTCTTAGTGTGATGGTAGTAATTGTTGAGTTAGCTACATGGTCACGTTGGTTGATTATGTTTTCGTTTTTCTGCTTGAGATCTTTTTATGCACTTAAATTGAGATTTTTTCTTCTTCATTGTAATTTCAGTGATGATATATCTGAAGAAACATACTGATATGTGAGCATTTCTCCTGAAATTCATACTGATATGTGAGCATTTGTCCTGAAATTCATACTTTATTTCAGTCAGTATCAAACATAAGAACTGCAGCAGACAAGTCACTTAATTTTAACTTTTCCATGTAATTTAATCAGGTAAAAAAAATTAGGATTTCAAGAAAGTTCTGATGAAGAATTGGATAATGGGACAATAGACAGAGCATTTAGTGGTTTCTTTGCCTTGGTGCGGATATGGATGTTGAGCTATCAGATCCTTAGCACTGTAAGTTTTTCGTGTTTTTATGCTTTTAAGGTTCTTTTTTTTATGTACCATTTCTTCGCTGCTTTGAAGATACATCATGCAATTCACATTTTCATTGATATCTATGTTTGGATGACTGGATTTCGCGACAACTCATACTAATACATATGAAAGTTTTAAGTGTTGCACATTTTGCTCATGTTATACTACTTAATAACTTTATATTCTTTTGCCTGCATGCTTGAGATCACTTTGCTTAAGGAATGTAGGATCTGGTTGCTTTTCTATATCGACCTAATGCCAGCGTGTAGAGTAGGCTCTGGTATCCATGGAACATTTTGCCGATTCGACCTTCAGTGTTGCTTAAGATTTTAATTGCTCGGGTCGAATCAAAATGTTTTGTTCATTTGGCTGTCACTCTTTTGCTCATAAGTCCACCTGTGTTTTTGTCTAGAGGTTTCATTTTTCCTAATATATAATAATAATAATAATAATAATAAAGAAGGAAAAATTTCAATCTGATTGCGATTGTTGTGGTGTTGACTTTTAAACTTAATATGCTTAATTTTACTCTCTACTCCTAACACATTTTTTTGGTTGCCTTTAATATTCAAGGTCTGGGATGAGGCGCTAAATATGTTAAACTTATTTGCAAGCGAGGAAACTTGATGCACAGTTGGATGAGAAAATAAATTCATTCTGAAAAATTCGTTTCTGCAAAGGTTTCTTCAAAAGCTGATGCTTCAGAGAACAATGTTGACGTGTATATAGATTGAATGTTTAGACAGCTCGAGCAAGATGACTTGTAAATGCAGGTTTGAATTTCTTCTGGAGGATCAGAGATGGTTTCTCATAAGTTGACACTACATCAAGAGATCCTGCATGATCTAACACATTTGCTACCTTGCATTGCTTCTATATGAGAATTTTATTCATTTATTATTTTTAGTTAAGCTAATATGCTCTGTTTAATGATCATGTTGCTCTGTCTTTCTACAGTGTATTTCTCAATCAGTGGTTGGCATTTATATACAGCCAAAAGGGACCATGCGTCTCTTCTTGAAGATTTTAGAGAGTATGATCGGTTTTGGGTAGATTTTGAAGATGTTATTTCTCTTGAAAAAGAGCTCAGTAAGGAGAATGCATCCATAAGGAGAAACACTGGGCAGGTAGATCTATTTTGATATGATTCAGTCTATTTTTCATGTTGCATTAAGTTGTTCGGGGCTGAAATAGAACTACAAAGTTCCACCTTGAACCAACCATAATCCCCCTCGCTTGTCTCAAAAGGTGTTATGTGGATATACATTACACATCTGATGAAAATACAGCTTGTAATGTTTACGACACTGTTATGCTGTACTTCATAATTTATAGTCATATATCAAAACTTAATTCCAAAAATTAAAGTTTATTTTCCTTTATGAAACCGATGGATGATTAAGAAAATGACTGTTACGCGTGCAACACATGAGTATTTAAAAATACATTACTATAGTATTTAAAAATGACTGTTACGCGTGCAACGCATGAGTATTAAAAAATACATTACTATAGTATATTTAAATATTGATAAATGTTTTCTGAATCAAGATTTTCAATAACTATAGTGCCACATGTTTAGGTCATATCATCAACTTGTACAGATGCTAGGTTAACAAACACAACTTTTGATACCAATTCAATTTAAACCTAGAATTGCTGATTTTTTTTTATACGACATTATGTAATATAATAATCACACAGTATTATATTTATTTATATTCAAAAAGATTATTATATAATACAAATAATTAAAAAAGTGTATATAAATTAGAAATAATAGTATAAATTTTTTATTTAGAAAAAAAAGGAAAATTTACATTAAAAACTCAAATTTTGTATAAAAAAACCAAAAAACTATTTAATACTTTCTTATTTATCCTATAATTTACTTCCGCAATATACTCCTACTAATTTAAGAGAAAAATTGACTGCCCAAACTTTTCCTGCAATTACTCCCTCAAACCCTATTGTTCCTAAATTTTTCCGCCGCCGCAAAATCGAACACCTCTAAAATTTCTATCCACCGTAGCTACCACCACACTCTCTTTGGTTCACTCCATCGGCTTCCTGCTTCCTCTCGCTCTGTCGAATCCACATCCCTGCCTGTGCGGTCACCCGATGTTGATCGGTGTGCCTCGTATTTGCTTTGGTTCGTCTCTCTTAGCCTGGTAAGGGATTCCGCCACTACCCAGGACGCTGCAACGCCCCAGTAGCCACCACAACCGCAGCCAGCCCATGCCAGATCTTACAGCCAGACCACCGGATCTCCGAGGTTACCACACTCAAAAGCTTCCCACAACAAAATTCATCCGGGCTCTCCTAAAGAAGAACGTCCTGTCTTTTCGTCGAAATGGAATCGTCTGCTACGGCCTACGGGCCACTGCATGCCACGAGCCATCGACAACCACCTCCCCCACCTCCGGGGTTTCAGCAGTCATTCCCATCTCGCCTTCCATTCGTCGCCGACCCCAATGTTAGCTGCATTCGTTTGCTTGCTCTCTGTCTGGTCTGGTGGTGCCTGATCACTTGGCCTTTCATCTCTTAGTCGTCGATCGCCTGGTCGCTTGTCTGAGTGTTACGAACGACCCTTTTGTTGGATTACGGGGCTAAATACAACAGAAACTCAAATAGGATACATGCTAGTAATCACAATTACGCATCAGAAGATGTGCACATACCTCAAACGCTTTTCGTAGTCCCAAGATCTTGCTGAGGGAGTTCTCGATCCACCGGACGGAAACTGTAGAGCTTCTTGTTAAGGAAGCCCTACGCGGTATAGTCTCCACAGTAAAGTCTCTGATCGATTCTTGGCATGGATAGATATCTGGAGTGTTTGCTCAAAGCAAATTGGCATACCCTTGGTGGCGAAGGTGGTTCGGCCGTAGTGAGTATGTGTTAGGGAGGAGGGTTTTCTCTCAAATTACCACAAATGAGGAATTGTGAATTACCCTAATAAAACCCCTAACACTCCCTATTTATAGGAGGAGCAAAGTGGACTTCTCCACTTTTCCTACAACTATATTTCGACCGGCCTTGGTGTATAAGGGAGGCCCAATTTTGGGCCTCTCATGTCAATTGGGATTTGGGTCTAGCCTAATTTCCTTAATGTGACATTTACCCAATTGTCTCAGGTAACATATACATATTAATGGGCTTCCATTTACGGCGCCAATCACCATATGCTAACAGCTCCCACTCGCCGGAATGGGAGGGTACCTGTTAATGTATTGTTGTCCAAATCGCATCAAAATTTCATTCTTCAGATCTTGTTCCTGCTTCCGAATAGTTCATATGAGGTTTGCCGTGCGATCGGCGGATACGACGGGCATCGTGCTACTCATCTGTTAGGAGTGTTGTAGCGCCCGCGGACCGTTGATTCCCTATTTCTAATAGACCTGTTAAAAACATTAAATTGTACCGCGCTGTATCCTAGGTCAACTGTTAATTCTCCAATTGCCTAGTGTGACTAGGCAAGGCCCACATCCGACATAATTTAGGCAGATGATTACGTCCTCCTACGACTTAGTTTATAGACCGTAAAATCCGATGTAATCAAACATTATGACGTCGATGAATCATAAACTCGATTTGCAATTATCTCATTTATTGAAAATGTAACTTTCAATTATCAAAACATTATCACAGATACATGCCCACTTTTAAACCCTACGCAATCCTAGCAGTTTAACGTGCTTTTCAAATGTCTCTTTGCGTAATGGTTTAGTTAATGGGTCCACTACCATGTCATCAGTGGGCGAGTATTCTAAAGTGATTATATTTTCTTCTACCATGGATTTAGCATAATTATATTTCACTTCAATATGTTTAGTCCTACTATGGTACTTTGGATTCTTAACTGTCGTAATAGCTGCCTGACTGTCAGAGTACACCTTCACAGGGTTACTCCTGACATCATCATCAAGCAGCGCAGTAAGAAGCCTTTTCAGCCAGACTGTTTCCTACGCATTTTTGGAGAGAGCAATGAATTCAGATTACATCGTAGACACCGCGTCACATGATTGCTTCTTGCTCGTCCATGAAATGATGGCATTAGCAAGAAGAAGACTCCTCCTATGGAGGACTTACGATCGTCTGGATCGCCACCACAGTCGGCGCCACTGAAACTGGTCAATTCTAACTTCCAGCCCTCATTGCACAGTACGTAGTCGGAAGTACCTTTCAGATAACATATGATCCGTTTGATAGCCTTTAAATGTTGATAGCCAGGGTCTGATTGTAATCTTGCTACTAGGGCAACAGCGTAACAGATGTCCAGACGAGTTCAAAGCATAGTGTACATGAGACTTCCGACCATGCTTAAATACTCCGCACTCCTCATCTGTTCATGCTCTTGCTAGTTCTTCGGGCCGTCAAGTTTTGACAACGCGCACCCGAATACTACTGGCGTCTCCACGAGTTTGGCATCTTGTAATCTGAACCTTTTCAACAGTTTGTTGGTATAGGCTTCCTGAGATTGACATAACCTCTGTGTGGCACGATCTCTAGCAATTTTAACGCATTCCGTAGTCGCAAGATCTTAAGGGAGTTCTCGATCCACCGGACGGAACCATAGAGGTTCTTGTTAAGGAAGCCCTACGCGGTATAGTCTCCACTGCAAAGCCTCTGATCGATTCTTGGTAGGGACAGATCTCCGGAGTGTTTGCTCAAAGCAAATTGGCACACCGTTGGTAGTGAAGGTGGTTCGGCCGAAGTGAGTATGTGTTAGGGATGAGGCTTGTCTCTCAAATTACCACAAATGAGGAATTTTGAATTGTTAAGACGTGTCCCTCGGGTTGGTGATTTTCTGACCCAAGTGGCACTTCTCACGGAATGTTCGCTCTCTTTCTTGATCCGTCTAGCTTGTATGTCTGATCCGTTCCTTCGCTTCCCGTCGACCTGCACAAGGGGCAGTACCGAGCACGGAGAGGGGGGTTGGTGCTCGGTGAACCCTCTCTGATGCTTAAGTAAGTCTGAGTTATCTAGAGAGATAAAATCCTAGAGAGAAGGCAGAGCTAAACGTGCAAAGATGTAAACTTGTTCGAATGAACTTACGGAGTATATATAGGCAACTGTGTCATTAAAGTGGCTTAATGACACCATTAATCCTTAAACGCACTTAATTAACACATAATGACAAGATTAAGCCCTTAATAGCATGGAGAGGTGAGTGGAAAAGTTTAAGTCTGTGCCGGGTAAAAAAGGACGCCGGGGCCCTGGGGGTCGGACGAGAAATCCAACTCCCAAGGCTTGGGATCGGGTGGACTTACCCAACCTCTCATAGGAAGGGTGGGGCAGCCCACCCGATCTCACCTAGGTGAGACTATTGGATTGGCCCGGACGAGTACCCTAGTCCGTCCGGGCCGTTCGTGCTATTGGTGGAGTGTTCGGGTTAAAGTTTCGATTTATAATCATAACCGGGGCGGTCAAAATAAGACAATCCGAAGGGAGACGAGTCCAAATTGGGCGTATATCCATCACGTGCCTCCGAGTCAACCAATGGCTTAACCCTTGATTGACTCTATTTTACGATGGGATGACACGCACAATTTGAAACCGTGTTATTACCTCTTGACGAATCCTTTGCTTGTCTGCAGGCGCCTTTCCCGGGCCTTATCCTCCATTTCTCAAAATAGCGGAAGAGTAAACGTTAGAGCAAAAGGGGACGTGCTTAGACACGCGCCCGAAAAATATGGATATATAGAAATCCAATCTCTTCCCTTATGCAATTTTTAAAAAATATGTACATATACGAGGATGCAACATGATCGTGAATATGAACTGATGCAATTTAATTCCATGTCATTGTATCAATACGTGATTGTGTGGGGGTGGATCCTATTTGTGAGAAAATATTTAGACCGAGTCCAAAAAATTTCTAAGTATGGGAAATTGAGGTATATGCCTATGGAGTGTTAACTTGAGTAAAAATATGCCTAACCATAGTTAAAAGGGGGTAAAGATGATAGTTTTCTATCTAACCCTTAGATCTCCTTTAATTCAAATTGATGGTGGTGATTATGTCTCATCTAAAAACCCTACACACCTTTACTTATAAAATAAAGGAATAGAATTACCTCACACCACCATCATCTTTTTCTTCACTTTACATTCTTGGGGACCAAGAAAAAACTCCAAGCCCTAAAAATTAGGGGTGTGGTCGGCCAGTATTCCGGCGAGGGAAGGGAAGAGCTCTGGCAAGGCAGCTCATCGGAGAGGGGACCAGCAGCGGCGGGCAACCAGGCGCGGCGAGGGAGCAGCTCCGACGCGACGGGACCCCGGCGAGGGACTGCGGAGGCGCAGCGAGCAGCCAGGCGTGACGAAGGGGGAGCTCTGGCAGCAGTGAGGCGAAGGGATTCCTCCGCCGAATGGCGCGAAGGTCTCTCCGGCGACTGCTGGGGACGAGGACGGCGCAGCGGGGCGACCTCCTTGGCTGGGACTAGAGACGACGGCGGCAGATCCACGCTGGTGACGACGGGCCAAATCAGGTCACGACAAAGTTTCGATTTTGAATCGGGCCTTCAAATCAGCTCGGGATTTCCCAAGGTTCGATATTATTTTCCGTTTCATGGACATATTAAATGCCCATTTTTGAAATGCCTATGCTTGATTGGTGATGATTTCCCGAATGCTTGAGTTGTGACGGTCGTATTGAGTAGATAGTCGTTTGCTCGGAAAATGATTTTTGCCCGTTGGATTTTCCTTGTTTGACTTTGATGTCGCGGAATTTTTTTTATGTCGGGTGTTGTTGAGGGGTATAATTGTCTTTTGCTCGGGAGATGGTTTTTTGCCCGAGTGAAATTGCCTGATTTTATTGTCGTGAAATTGCTCGTACGTAGCCGTTGTTGTTATTGGGTATCCTCGAGTCTTGATTGTTGCTCGTTGATTGTTATATGACATAGTTGTCGATATGTCGATGTCAGACTATTCCCGAGCTTACCCGGGGAATTGCTCCTATTCTGATACTTAGCTTGATATGGCAGGTATTATACTCGTGGTGGTGCCCCAAAACCCGTACTTTGTACTGGCGCTACATTCTTCGCAGGACGAGTAAGTTTTTCATCCCCTCTATTCGTCGCGTTATTTTCTTTCCCGATGTGAGCTCAGAGTTAAGTTCTGAGTCAGATGTTGAGTTTGAATATTGGTCCGAGTCGGAGTCTATCTCAAGTTTGGAATTTCCTACTGCTTTCGAGTTAGGTCTTGCGCCATTGTCGGGGAACTATTTGGGTCGGAGTGACTATAACAAGCATGTTGAGTTAGGTGACGTTAGTCCCTTAGATGAACCCTTATACCCCTTCCTTCCATCTCTGAAGAATACTAGAGAGACTGTGGCAGTGCCCCCGGAGGAGAAGGTTGTAGTGTACACTTCCAAGATTCGATACGGGTTACGCTTCCCAGATTCGATACGCGTTACGCTTCCCCTATTGTGATGACCTCATCGAACTTTGCCGGTTTTTCCGGATTTCTCCCGTGAACCTTGCCCCCAGTGCTATCCGCGTCTGAGTGGGATTTCTGGTATTATGTCAGTGGTACTCCTGGAAGTACTCATTGGTTCTATTCCGGTGTTTTTATTGCTTTCAATATCAGAGGAAGATCGGTTTCACGAGTTTGGTGACTCGTTGTCCTCTTCTTAAGGACACCTGATTTGATGATTTGGGGTTGGGTGAGGTTGAGTGGAACATTGACCTTCGCTTTGTAGCCCCTCTTGATTATTCGGCGAGTCATTGGTCTAAGTATTATTTCCTCATCACCGATCGCTATGTGACTTGGTCGATTCTTCATGAGAATCGGTCGGATGGCTGGCCTTCCTTTGGGGAGTTCTCTTCCTCAGACATAAAGACCATGAAGGTTATTTATCAGAGCCATCAGACCGAGCTGCATTTGTATGAGGCGGGGATTCGCTTGACCCCTCCCTCCGAGGGTTTGGTATGTCACTTAGTTTTCTTGCTTTCTTTCATCTTTTGTTTTTTCTTTGTAGGTTGGTTTCACGGAAAAACCTATACTGTGCAGGCGGAGCCCATTGATTTGAGCAAGAGGAAGGGACCCTCCAGTTCTGCTCCTAAGAAATCTCCTAAGTCAGGGAGGGCTGCAGAGGCTTCCAGTATGTTCTTCTTTCTCTTCTTTTTCCTTTTATGATATACTTGTAACCATTCTTATGTTGCTTTCTTTGTGTTATCAGTGCACTCACCATTGGTCACAGAGCGCGTTGTTCCTGTGAGCAAGAGTTCAAGCCAATCAAAGTCTAAGGCACAGAAACCTGACTCTGAGGTCGGGCCCTCGGCTGTCAAGAAGAAGAAGGCTATGAGAGATTCTCCCTCGGGTGTTCGTTTGCCGACACCTTCTCGTGATAAGGAGATAGTGGTCGAGGAGGCGCCCTCTCTGCTTGATAAAGGGAAGCGGCCTGCCGATGGTGGTGGGGTGGCTACAGGTGCTAATGCGTCTTCTCCATCCCTTGCCCCCCAGCTGAGGGAGCGAGTCTCAGGTTTGTTTCTACTTTATAACTTGTATATTTATTGTCACTTGTTGTTTCTGTTCACTTTCTATATTGTTCATATAATCCGACTCCCCGCCTTGAGTCGAAAGGACTTGTCTTGTCTGACTAACGAGGGTATCGTTGGGGCTGAGTGGACTCCTTTTACTGGATTAAAAGAGTATCATTTTGACAGCCATTCTTCATTGCACAACCCTGAGGTTGGTGTTCGGGTCCTTCGGGGTGCTGTTGCTCCTGGAGAACGCTTTTCTCTTCTCAAATCTCCTAAGGAAACTAGGCGTTTTGTTCAAGGGGTTTTGTCTAGATATGCCCCGGTAAGTGGTATTTTTCTTTTATCTTCCATTCGGAGTAATTGTTTTCTATGTTACTTGATGTTTATTCATTGTTTCAAGGCATGTCTGAGATGGTTAATCTTTCATCCGTTGCCCTTGAGCTATCTGAGGAGAACAAGGTACTTGAGGATAAACAAATATCCTTGAAGGCTGAGCTTAGTAGTGCCATGGAGAAGACTCGCCTTTCTGATTTGAAGATGCAGGAACTTCGGGATCAGGTTGCCTCCCTTGAGACTACCGTTGCATATTTGCACCGACAAGCTGATGTTGATTCTTCACTCCATGCTGCGGAGTTAAAGAATATTGAGGAGAAATGTCGCAAGGAGGAGAGAGTTACTGCAGTGACTGAGTATAAGTCTTCTCATGCCTATGCTGCTGACTTTCAGGTTCGGTGCACCAATGTGATGAACCAGTTTGGAGAGTATCTGACAGATCAGATATTCAGGATTGATCCTCACTTTCCTGTTAACGACTTTGGTCCTTATGCTAGTGGGTATGTTGTTGTTCTTAGGGGGCAGGCTGCTGTTGTTGAGAACGTGCCTGACGCCCCTGTGCAGGAGGATACTACTCCTATCGATGTTGTTGACTTAGGTTCCTCTTCATCTTCTTCAAGTTCCATCAGTGGCTCTTTTTCTGAGCATCAGGACCGTGAGGACTCCCATTGGCGTCCGGTTGAGTATCTGATTTCTCTATCCTTGTATATATTCCTTTGCTTTTCCTCACCTTGATGGGTTGAGTGGTTATGTTTTGGAGGCCTCATACTTAGGCACTTTTTGGAGTATCTACTAAATTTGGTTGTGTCTTCTTTCTTTATGATGTTTGCCTTGACATGTGGTATGGATAGTAGGATAACTCGTTACTTGGTTGTGGTAGCCTTTTGTGGTTGGTTCTTTACGTATTCTTTTCTTGTGTTTGCATTTAACTTTATTGATATCTCTTTAGCTTCCTCTTGCGCCGGAATACCTATAATTTCATCATGAACAAACTCGTGTGTTTCTCATAACATGTATCCTTTCTTTAAAAAGTAAGGTTTTTCAAAATATGTTGTTGTAGTCCAAAAGTATTTGCGAGATAGGCTCTCGGAGGGCACAGAATGTGTTCGCGAGATAAGATCTCGGAAGGCACTGAATATGTTCACGAGATAGGCTCTCGGAAGGGACAGAGTTAGTTCGCGAGATAGGCTCTCGGAGGGCACATAATAAGTTCGTGAGATAGGCTCTCGGAAAGTACAGAATTAGTTCACGAGATAGGCTCTCGGAGGGCACAAAATTAGTTCGCGAGATAGGCTCTCGGTAGGCGCATAATTAGTTCGCGAGATAGGCTCTTGGAGGGCACATAATGAGTTCGCGAGATAGGCTCTCGGAGGGCACATAACTAGTTCGCGAGATAAGCTCTCGGAAGGCGCATAATTTTTCACGAGATGGGCTCTCGGAGGGCGCGGAGTTTTTCTCGAGATAGGCTCTCGGAGGGCGCTGAGTTTTTCACGAGATAGGCTCTCGGAGGGCACATAATTTTTCACGAGATGGGCTCTCGGAGGGCACATAATTTTTCACGAGATGGGCTCTCGGAGGGCACATAATTTTTTCACGAGATGGGCTCTCGGAGGGCACATAGTTTTTTCACGAGATGGGCTCTCGGAGGGCGCAGAAAGTGTCATGCACTTGGTTGTCATGCACTTGGTTGTCATATATAAGTAAGGAACTTGTGGAGATACTGTTACCTCATGCTTAGTAAATATTTTGATAAACTTCTACTTCATTGAAAGCATTCATGCCTTGTATACAGGAGGGGTGTCGTGGGTTGTCTAGGACATCCTTTAAGGGAACAAAAGATAGTTGAAGAGTTGGAGAAACTTCGTGAGTTTTCCGTTTCCAGAGTTTTTTTAGAAAACTAAACATGCATTATATAAAAGATAAACCCAAGGATATGGTGTTCTGGTGGTGTGATTTCCTTAGTTGGTGGTGGATGACACTGGTGCTATGTATTCTTTTAGTCCTCCCTTGTAGATCATCTCTTCAATCTCTATTTTCAACACCATGAAATCGTTTGTCTTATGCCCCCACGTTCCATGGTACTACACCATCCTCTTGTGTCTTTTCCCAGGAAGGCCTTACTTTCCTCCTTGCATTCTGGCAACTCCTTGCTCAGGTGTTTCTTGAAAAGTTCTTCGACTTGCACCTTAAGAGGTGTAAAGTTGAAATTTACACCCCCTCCATGTATGTGGGTTTCTTCCTCTTTGAACTCTTCATTCTGCTGCTTCGTTTCTTCTTCAAATGCCTTGTCCAACTTCTCTTTAAGTTCGTGCATCGTGCTTGTCATCACTACCTCATAATAACCTCCAAAAGCCTCAAAGGAGGTTGGATACATGCTTCTAAGGAAAGCTCTTACAGCCTCCCCTTTTGTTACCTCCATGATGGCCCCATATTCCACGAATCTTTGGAAGTAACTTGTAAGGGGTTTTTCTGGCATTTGCTTCACGTCCTCTATGTACCTGAAGCCTATTTCAATTGATATTTTCACTCTCCTTCCATTTTCATTATCTGGCTTCCAGGGTATGCTTGTTACCCTAGCTTCCCAATATCTGCTTGTTAAGGCGGAGTGTGACTCCTACCCTTTTCTTTCCTTGCCTTAGCTATTTTTTCTTCTCTTTCTGAGAGCTCTTTCTCTGTCTGCCCCCTATCGTCCCTATTGCTACCATGTCTGATTGTTGTGACCTACGTCTCACGGAATTGACGTAACATTGCCTTGCGGTGCGTTGATCACCCAGGACTTCTCCTATTCCATTCTCAGTGATGTACTTCAATTTCTGGTGGACTATTGAGGGTACAATCTCATATGGGTTTATTGTGGTTCTCCCTAGGATCCCGTTGTAAGCTCCCAAGTTTTCCACTACCAAAAGGTTCACGTCGATCTTCAGCTGTGTCCACCTTTGTCCCAGTGTTACTGGTAGAGTTATCATGCCTAGAGAGTAACTTGTCGCCCCTGAGAATCCGAATAGAGGAAGGTTTACCGGTTGGATATCTGCCTTGGTTTTCCCTATCTCTTCAAGCACGCGCATTTGCAGTATATCTGCCGAATTTCCTCCATCGACGAGTATTGTTTTCACATCGAAGTTATTAATGTCCATTGTTATTACTAAGGCATCTTCATGTGGGAAGACGATATGACTCTTGTCCTTCTCAGAGAATTCAATTACCATTTCCTTTTCCTCCCTTGGCCTCATTCTCCACTTTGTTGTTGCATCTATTATAGGCATACACCCCCCTTGCATTTGTTGCTGATTATAAGCTGGAAATTTACTTCATTGATCACTAGGGATTACAATCAAGGTGATACAATATATATACTAAGTGAAAACTAGGCTCACCAACTAAGACTATACAAAGAGTTGTGAACCAGGTGCATAGTCTTTGCATAGCAGAACCGGGTGCATACATAGTGGCAGGGTGTATGCATAGTGAAACTAAGTGTATGCATAGTGTATTGAACATAGTCTTCATATACACTTCTATATTCTCCCATCCTTTTCTTCCTTGTTGGATCACGGGCTAAGCTCCGTTACGTCCTTGACGGAAAGCTTGGACTCCTGGGCTCCGCGTAATCCTGCAAAAGGGGATGACCTGGGTGGTGACCCAGAATCCCTCTCCGATGCTTAAATGAGTATATGATCAATGGGGTGGCAGCAATAATCTAAGTGCGTATTAGATGATTAGGGTTTTCTGAGGTAACTTCCTCCTTTATATAGGAGGGGAAGTTACTCAGTTACCTGTGGCCATGATTGGCCGTTTTGCCCATGATTCCGTGTATCTCGCCACGATTCCGTATATCTCGTTAGGGATTCCGTAGATTTCGCCCCACGCTCCGCGTATCTTACCCATACTCCGCGTATCTCGGGCACGCCCTGCGTATCTCGGGGGGCTTATCTATATCTTTAACCGTCTCCCACTACTCTATCTAGTAGGCGGGTTTCTCGGTCTTTGTCCTCTGATCACAAGTCACGACTCCTGTCGGGGACTCCAGAGTTGTCTCATTCTAGGTCACCACCCAGGACCTTCAGTCTCTACGGGACAGGTCCAGCCTCTGCGGGGCTTTATTATCGGGGCCTTTACTAAGGCATATCGGGGCCTGCTCAGAGACTTCTTGTCGGGAGCATCTAGCTCATGTGTCGGGGCCGCCATCATCGGGACCCTTCATATTGGGCCTTTGGGCCCCCCAGGCCTTTCACGAGGCCCATTGGACCTATTCGCCGTTCACTGGCTGTTAACGGGGCTAACGATTACATCGGAGCCCATCATTTGCCCCCAAGACATGGGGTACTTTTAATTCGCCGTGTCTTTCAGTTCCGATCCTCTGATCTTGCTGTCGGAGGCTTTTGTCTTCATACCCCCCGATACCACCGTCGGAGGTTTTTGCCTTGCGTGTAATTGTTGTATAACAGAGTCTCTTACTCATGATTACCTTGGGCCCACCAGACCCCATGGGCAGTTGCCAAATCCGAGGAGACTCCTCGGCTACTGTAGCATTAAATGCCTGGGGATAAAGAAATGACGTTTAAATCGGCGTGACTGTTGCTTTCTGAAAAAGCAGCTGTGACGTCACTCGCGTCTCTTCCGTACCTATAATCTTGGCGATTAAGATCGTGTCGTTTCCTCTTCAACGGTGCAGATCAAATCCCTTCCAGCTGTCTCTTCCGTACCGTCCCCATGATTTCAACGATTATGATCGAATCGTTTCATCTTTAACGGTCAAGATTAGGGTCCTCCCTTTGTCCTTTTGCTTATAAAAGCTAAAAACCTGGCATTGTTCATTTCTTCTGCACTCTCTCGATTTCAGCCATTCTTGCATTGAAGCTTCTTCTCCAAGCTCCTCCTGCTGTTCAAGTGATCAAGGCCTTCAACCCTTTCGATCTTCCTTCATTTTACCTCTTCGACCACCGATCATGTCTGGTAAGGGCTTTCCTCTATGTTTTCGTGATTTACTTGCTGTCTGTTCTCCTTTTCTCAAATTCTTTTGTTTGCAATTGTTTTAGACGAAGCTAGTTCTGAGGCTAGGGCTCCTTTCATTTTCGAATTTGTCGTCAATGAGATCTCTGAGGCTTCATATGAGGTTTCCCTTAGAGAGGGGTGTGTTACCTCATATTGGGAACCTCGTTTCCCGTATGAGTCTCAACCTGCTGTCAGAAGGAAGCACATCATTACGCCTCCTCGGGCAGGGGAAGTGTTCGTCTCCGCCGGTCAAATAAGCGCGGGGATTCGGTTCCCCTTCTACGGAAATATGGTGGAGATGTGCAACTTCTACAAAACGCATCCTTGTACCTTCTCGCCACACGCCATCCACGTGTGGAATGCCTTCCAATTCTTATGCCACCGCCAGCAGTGGACGTACAGTCTACTGCTATTCCGCACATTCTACGGCATGATGTGCAACAAAGCTGGTGTCTGCTCCTTCTCCCCCCCCCCCTCCCCGACTCCCCAAGTGGACAAAGGAACAACTTTCACGTTTTGGCTGGGACAGCGAGACTTGGAAGTTGCACAAGGATCGGATACTGATACGCGACTCGGGGTCAGACAATAGCGGATGGAAGAAGTACTACTTCTTCTTCCAGCACAGCTCTGTCCCATGGCCTCGATGGGAGGTCGTGGCGGACCCTGCCCCCAAGCTCTTAGACTACACTGAGGATGACCTCAACACCCTCCAAATGGTTCAGCTCTACCGTTGGGGAGACAACTTCATACCCCTCGACGCCAACAAGCTCCGGGAGAAGGACCTGATCATTATCGGAGTCCGACTCCTTGACTCTGTTTCCAAGGATTTGGTCATCTGGGTAATATTTCTAACTATCTTATTTTTTACCTTTGCAGCCAAGAAGGCTTCTCTGCTGACCCATCTCATTATGAAGCAGGGCGAGACTGATGCCGTCCAGAGTGGCTCCAAGCGGAAGCGAAAGCTGGTGAAGAAAGGTGCTTCCTCTTCCACTCCTATGTCTGCTGCTCCTCCCACCGAAGAGCAGGTCGGGGCCAAGAAGGCCAAGAGGGGGGAGATAGATCGGGCCTTCGGGGCCACTACTGTCGAGGAAGGTAAGCGCGTTCGTCGTGCAATTAAACGATATAAGAAATTAGTTCCCAAGGAATTTATCCCCGCTGATCAGGAGTCGCGGGTTCGGGAAATTAAATATATCCTTCGAGGAGAAGTCCCCCGCGTTCTCAAGGCGGGATATTATAACTTCCATGGGAAAGACCAGCATGTCGAACGTCAAATTCTCTGGTGTCCTGGCGGAATTATTCCTGATCATGTTCGTCCTGCCACCGCAGGTCCCTCGGATACTCCTGTCCCGACGGAGGCTGTCATTCCAGCGGAGACTGCAGCTCCGCAAGAACTGATGCGGGAGGACGTCCCGGCGGAAGCTCAGTTCTGTTGGGTGACCGATTTGGAGGCCTCTCCTTCTGCCGAGGAGCCTGACGAGGGGGGCCTGCTTCCCCGCGGAAGGTCGGGGTCAAGGAGCATGGGGCCCGCTGTGAGGGATGTGTCCCGGAGTCCTCCTCCTGCTTTCCGTACTCCTACTCCTGAGCTTCCTCCGACCGAGGTAGCTCCTCCCGTCGATGATGCCGAGGTTATCCCTCGTCTTCCGATGGATGATGTTTACAAGATCTACACCCCCGACCAGGCGACGGTTCCCTGGCGTCCGATCGAATCCCTCCACGGGTTTTCGATCCGACGGAATAATCTTCAGCCTGACTTGGCCCTGCATCTGCTGGCAGGGTCAATTCCTCCCGCTTTGAGGTTGCCGCTTTGCTTGTCGCGGGAGGACATCGAAGAGGAATTCCGCGCTATGGCCGTCCGTTGGATGGAGGTAACACTTTACCTTTGTTTGTTTCCTTCATCTCTGCTTTCGAGTATTGAATTCTTAACTTTTTTCCCTTCGCCTTAGGAAACTGCGGACCAGCAGCGTTTTTTCGCCATCGCCTTAGCTCTGAAGAGCGCTTTGGAGGAGGCTGAAGCTAGGTCGGTCCCTGATGCCTTAGCCAAACTTCAGGTGGAGCTCGACGAGGCGGTGGCGGCCAAGAATAAGATGGCCAAGGAGAAGGGTCTCCTCGACAACATGGCTTCGGACCTGCTTAAGAAGGTTCAAGATCATGAGGCTGTCATGCGTCGGGAGCGGAAGATGGTCCAGGTGGAGCAGCAGCGGAATGAGGCGGAGAAGAAGCAGCTCATTCGTGAGAAGGACGTCTTCGCGGATCTTCTCGCGGAGGCCAAGGCGAGGTCTGAGGCGGAGAGGGCTGAGTTCTCTGCCAAGTTGGCTGAGGCAAAGGCTCAAGGCCTCGAGGAGGGCCGCGCGGAGTATCGGAATTCTGAAGAATTCAAGGTGGCTGTTGTAGAGTTCTGCAAGTCCGAGATGGAGGATATTTTATATAACGCCGTCGAAGAGCTCTATACAGCCTACCCAGATTCCATCGACTTCACGAAGTCCGAGACTCTCGCCCCCGTCGCGGAGAAGTACTTCAACCTCCCCGCGGAGAGTGAAGAGGCCGCTACCGTGGACCCGACTCTGCCAGCTGCGGAGCCTTCTGCCCAGGCTCCTCCGAACCTTGCTCCCTCCGATGCTGCTGAGGATCCATCTTCCAACAAGGACCAAGTCTAATGTTACATCTTTTTAGTCCTTGTAGTCTTTCTCCTTCGTTTTTTGTATCCGAACTCCTAGGCCTTTGAGCCTTTATATAAGGGATTTCTGTCATCTGTTTTGGTCTCGATAATCGTTTGCGCTTTATCTAAAGCGGCTTTAAATTCGTTACTCAGAACGTTCCGATGCACCATTTGAGATGACTCCATACGTCCTTCCGACGCTTTACTCGGGACTTCACCATTTAAGGTTTCTCGTCCAATCGGGACTTCACCACTTAAGGTTTCTCGTCCAATCGGGACTTCACCACTTAAGGTTTCTCGTCCAATCGAGACTTCACCACTTAAGGCTTCTCGTCCAATCGGGACTTCACCACTTAAGTCTTCTCGTCCAATCGGGACTTCACAATTAAGGCTTCTCGTCCATGCCTTTCAAGGCCATTTTCAACACCCCCTAAGGCTTTTACCGCGCCAAATCGGACGACTTTAATCGTACCCTTTAAGGGCTTTTATCGCGTCTTTGCCAGACGACTTTTGCGGACCTGTTAAGGCTTTTTCGTACCCGTTAAGGCTTTTTCGTACCCGTTAAGGCTTTTGGCCGCGTCATATAGACGACTTACGCGGACCTTTTAAGGCTTTTTCGTACCCGTTAAGGCTTTTTCGTACCCGTTAAGGCTTTTGGCCGCGTCATATAGACGACTTACGCGGACCCATCAGGGCCTTTTCGTACCTAGGCTTTTGGTTGCATCATAAAGATGACTTACTTGTACCCCGTAGGGCTTTTGTCCGTACCTGTTAAGGCTTTTTGGCTGCGTCATATAGACGACTTACGCATACCCCGTAGGGCTTTTATCGTACCTCGGAAGGCTTTTATCGCGTCCTTCAGGACGTCTTACTAACAGTTAGAATAAATCTAAAAGCAATTTGATCGGAGGCAACTTTATTTATTCACAAATAACTCAAAATAGGCTTACATCGGATCCTATTGATAGACAATTTGCGCCCTTCGTGGCGGCTTAATATCAAACATGATACTTCTTCAAGTGTTCGCCACTGAAGGAATGCTTCAATGTCTTGCCATCAAGGTCCTCTAGCTTGTATGCATAGGGTGCTGGCATCCCTACGATCTTGTAAGGTCCCTCCCATTTCGGTGATAACTTGTTGATCCGATCTTGGTGAACGAACTCGTTCCTCCGCCAGACAAGTTCTCCCACGAAGAATTGTCGGGACTTGACACGCCGATTGTAATATCGGGCTGTTGCCAGACGCATCCGCGCCTGGACTTCATCAGCCTTCCACCTCTTTTCCTCGAGTAAGTCCAAGTCTAGACGTCTCATTTCCTCGTTTGTCAGAGGCTCGTAGTATTTTGCGCGATGGGATGCCACCGCTATCTCCACGGGAGCGACTGCCTCCGTGCCATAGACTAGGCCAAACGGAGTTTCCCCCGTCGATTGCTTGGGTGTTGTTCTGACAGCCCACAGCACGTTTTCGAGCTCATCCAGCCAATGGCCCTGCAAGGCATAGATTCTCTTCTTCAAGCCATCCATTACGATCTTGTTGGCTGATTCCACCTGGCCATTGGTTTTTGCGTGGCGGACTGAAGCGGTCCGATGTTCGATATTCAACTCCTCCAGGTACTCCTTCAACTGATCCCCATTAAACGGAGGGCCGTTGTCGCTAATCAACACTCGAGGAATCCCATACCGGGATATGAGTTGAGTTTGGAGGAATTTGAGGATCTGCTGCCCCGTCGTCCTGGCCAATGCCTTAGCCTCTATCCACTTTGAGAAGTAATCGATAGCCACGAGCAAATACTTGCACTGACCTTTCGCTTGGGGAAGAGGTCTCACCAAGTCAATCCCCCATTGCGCGAAGGGCCATGCACTCCTGATGGGCATTAAGTCCGCGGCGGGAGCCACGATATTCGGAGCGTACCTCTGGCATGCATCACAGGATCGGACCATTGCTGTCGCCTCCTTGTTCATCGAAGGCCAATAGTAGCCCAAGTTCAGCTCCTTCCTTACAAGAGATCGGGCCCCCTCATGACAGGCCGCGACTCCCTCGTGTAGCTCCCTCAGGATCCGATTCGTGTCAGGTTCCGCCACGCATTTTAGAAAAGGCTTTACATACCCTTTTTTGTACAATTGGTTATCCACCATCGCGTAGTTGTCCGCAATCCGACGCAACCTGACAGCTGTCACCTTATCATCAGGGAGTACCCCCGTAGTCAGGTATGTGACCATCGGGGTCATCCAAGTGGACTTCTCCTCTTCCTCCGATCCTGTCTCAATAGCGCAGATCTCCGCTGGATCTATGTTCGAGATAATCACCTTCTCTAGGAAATGCACTCTCCGATTCTCCTCGGGGGCCACTCCCAGAGCAAACTTGCTTAAGGCATCTGCTTCCGCGTTTTCTTCCCTCGGGATCGCCTCAATATCGAAGCTTTTGAAGCTTCCCTTCAAAGTCTGCACCTCGTGCAAATATTTCTTCATTGTCGGGCTCCTGGCTTCGTAATTCCCCTGGACTTGATTTACAACCAAGCTGGCGTCGCACTTCACTTTTAAATGATCGACCCCCCGTACCCATAGCAATCTTGAGACCCGTGATGAGAACCTCGTATTCTGCTTCATTGTTGGTGGCTTTGAACGTCAACGCCAAGGCATATCGTAGAGGCTCGCCTCCACCGGGCGGTATCAATACGAATCCTGCCCCCGAGCCTTCCACACTCGATGAACCATCAGTGTACATCTCCCAGGTATTCTCCTCATTTGGCTGTTCTGTTATCGGGGCCTGTTCTGCTATCGGGGCCTCTCTCATGGTTGCCCCCTCTGCGGGACCCGTTACTTCCAGATCGGGTGCCGTAGACTCAGCTATAAAATCTGCCAATGCCTGGCCCTTAATAGCAGTTCTCGGAGCAAAATGAATACGGAACTCCGTCAGCTCGATGGCCCATTTCACCAGTCTCCCCGACGCCTCCGGTCGGTTCAAAAAGTGTTTCAAGGGCTGATTAGTCAGTACCGTGACTTCATGGGCATGGAAGTAAGGTCGTAGTTTTCGAGCGGCAATAACCAACGCAAAGAGATACTTCTCAATAGCGGGATAATTTATTTCAGACTTGGCAAACACCTTGCTTACATAATAGATAGGCACTTGATTGCCCTTGACAATTTTGATCAAAACAGAACTAACAGCCACATCAGAAACAGCCAAATAGAGATAAAGCGGCTCGCCTGGGACTGGTTTCGCCAACGGCGGAAGGGTACGTAGGTGCTGCTTGAGTGCCTGGAACGCCTCCTCGCACTTGTCGGTCCATTCGAACTTCTTGTGGGCCCTCAGCACATCAAAAAATGGCATGGCTCGGTCACTCGCCTTGGATAGGAAGCGATTCATCGCGGCCAACCGGCCATTCAGCACCTGAACCTCCCGATGAGTCTTCGGGGACTGCATCTCCTCGATTGCTCGCAGCTTCTCAGGGTTTACCTCGATTCCTCTCTGGCTCACCATGAACCCTAGGAACTTCCCCGAGTTCACCCCGAAAGCACATTTGTCGGGGTTCAGCCAAACCTGATGGAACTTCATCCGATCAAACGCCGCCGCCAAGTTCTGGACATGGTCTCCTGCCTGTCGGGACTTCACCAGCATGTCATCCACATACGCCTCCATGGTTTTCCCCAGCATGTCTCCAAACAACTTGTTCACCATCCGCTGGTAAGTTGCTCCGGCATTGATCAATCCGAAGGGCATCACGTCGTAGTGGTAGACGTCACTGTCGGCATAGAAAGCCGTATGGGGGGCATCCTCCTTCGCCATCTTGATCTGGTTGTATCCGGAATAGGCATCCATGAAGCTCAGCAGTTCATGTCCCGATGTGGCATCCACCAGCTGGTCAATCCTCGGAAGCGGGTAGCAATCC
The DNA here is from genome assembly GCA_036873135.1 of Clarkia xantiana subsp. parviflora. NCBI lineage: Eukaryota > Viridiplantae > Streptophyta > Magnoliopsida > Myrtales > Onagraceae > Clarkia > Clarkia xantiana. The sequence continues at coordinate 21,651,549 of JAPTYO010000001.1, forward strand.
ATCGGGCAGGCCTTGTTCAAGTCGCGAAAATCGACACACATCCGCCACTTCCCGTTACTCTTTCGCACCAGGACTGGATTAGCAACCCAAGTCTGGAATCGGAGCTCCTTGATGAATCCAGCGTCAAGCAGTCTGCCCACCTCTTTCTGGATCGCGATCCTCTTGTCTGCACCCATCGGACGCCTTCTCTGCGTGATAGGCTTGATCGCGGGATCTATCTTCAGCTCGTGCACAATCACGTCGGAGCTGATTCCTGGCATATCACTCGGGGACCAGGCAAACAGCTCCTTAAACTCCTTCAGGAGCTCGATCAGTTCTCGGGCTCTTTCCTCCGACAAAGCAGACCCGATTTTTACCTTCCTCTGAGGTCCATCAATCTCAACCTCCTTCAGGTCCTCCATGGGGGCGGGACGCCCATACTCCTCTCTAGGATCGGCATCAGTTTGAAGGACAGTCATGGCTTCCCTCCTTCTCCTTCGGGTAGCATTAACATAGCATTTTCGCGACGCCACTTGATCACCCTTGACCTCTCCAACTCCGTTGTCAGTCGGGAACTTCATCTTTTGGTGGACCGTCGAGGCGACTGCCATGAGAGGGTTGATAGTGGTCCTCTCGATAATAGCGTTGTATGCCCCCGCAGACTCCACTACGACGAAATCTACGTCTCGCTTCTCCATCTTCCAGCCACTACCAAACTCTACTGGTAAGGTAATCATTCCCAACGGGTAAGAAGTGGAACCAGAGAATCCCACCATCGGGAAGTCCACCTGTGTCAGGTCCTTTTTCGTCTTTCCCATGGCTTCCAGAGCGTCCATGAAAAGGATGTCGGAAGAGCTCCCTCCGTCTATCAGGATCCGCTTCATCTCGAATCCATCTACGTCCAGGGTCACGACCAAGGCGTCGTCGTGAGGGCTCTCCACACCTACTAGATCTTCCGCTGAGAAAGAAATCACCATTTCCTCCTTCAGAATCCACGACCGGGACCTTTTGCCTAACACCACCGCGGCAGATATGCGGGAAGCGTAGTTCTCCCGAGAAGCAGAGGTATCACCTCCCGCCGCCATTCCTCCGTGGATGACGTTGATAGTTCCCCGCCTCTCCTTGCGGGCACCCGATCCTGAGGCTTCTTGCTCAACCTTCTTCTTCTTCGGGGATCGGTCGCGGGACTTGGAACGGGACCGCGACCGACTTTGGAGCGAGATCGGCACCTTCCCCTTCCGACGAACTCTTTTAACTTCCCTTTTTGGATCAGCTTCTCAATTTCCTTCTTCAGCTCCCGACAGTTTTCAGTGTCGTGACCATTGGCTCGATGGTAGCGACAGTAACGGTCAGGGCGGCCTCCTAGGAATTCGCCTTCTTTTCTCGGAGGGTATCGGGCGAGACCCTGCCGATCCATCACAGCTAACACAGAAGTCATCGAGCTATTGATGGGAACGGCCCGACCTTCTCGATTTTCCTTCCTAGGGGGACGTTTATCTTCTCTTTTCTCGGGGCGACCACGGTTTCTACTTCCCTCCGACTTGTCGCTCCCTTTGCGCTCATCCGACAGCTTTGACGATGGTTTTCCCCTTCCCGTCCTCGGGGGATCGAGCTCTCCTGCAGCAATCTTCGACTCCTGGACGTCGATTTGCTGTTTCACCCTCGCTTGCAGGGCCTCCATACTCCACACAGCTTTTGCGGCTACACTGTGCATCAGGTCGGAACCGTACGGAGCGCTCAAGTTCCGCAGGAAAGTACGGATGGTCTCTCCCTCCGATATCTCTTCATCGATCTCTGCGGCACTGGCAGTGAATCGTTGGTAGTAATATGCCAACGATTCGTCGGGCCTCTGCACCACCTGGGTCAGGGACCTTACACTCTTCAGAAGGTGCCTCCGACCTTGATACTGTTTGATAAACCGATCGTGCATGTCCGCCCAGAACGTAATGCATCCTGGTGGGAGGCTGAAAAACCAAGTCATGGCCCTTTCTCCCAAAGTAATCGGGAACAGCGAACACACAAGGTCGTCGTTCGAGGTCCTTCCCATGCAAGCTTGGACATGTCTCTGAACATGGCGAACCGGGTCTCCTTCACCATCGTACTCCTTGATGGTCGGGATGCCTAGCCCTGGCGGGGCGACCGTATCCAACAGCCGCGGAATGAAAGGATGGCTGGATCGATCCCTCAACTCCGATGTCATCTGCTTCTGGTCACCCATGCAGATGTTGACGATCTTCACCACCTGATCGGGGGTGATGGGGCCATTCAGGGGAATGGTCCTGTTTTGCACCGGTCCTGGGCCGTCGACCACGAATTTCTCCAGGGCGCCGGTTCTTTACCCTTACTCCTGGGCGGAACCTCCTGAACCTCTTGTTCTTCTGGGACCACCCTCGGGGGGGGGGGGGGGGTGGAGGTAATTCTTCTCGCGGAGGCAACTCCTCCGCCCTCCTGGCGGCTTCTCTCTTGTCCAGCAAGGCCTCCATGGCAGCCAAGAACATGGGCATAGCATCTGCTACTGCCTTGGCCAATTCCGAGTTCGAAGACGACCCTTCTTCCCTTCGCGGGACTCTTTCTCCTCCGTGGCCCACCGGGTTTGGGGGAGCCTCATCTTCATCCCTACGCGGGATATCCTGCCTGTTCATCTCCGTGTCTCGGACTGAGACCTCATAACCGTCACCCTGCCCCCCTGTCTGGGAAAGAGCGGGGTTCTCACCTTGTTCAGCAACACGTTCTGGCAACTGGGAATTCATAGTTCCTGCGGGACGGGAACTGCCAGCCTGAACTTGCTTCTTCTTGCCACCACCGGCCATTGATTTGGTAGAAGCTATCTTGACTTTTCGTAAGCTTTCCCACAGACGGCGCCAATGTTGGATCACGGGCGAAGCTCCGTTACGTCCTTGACGGAAAGCTTGGACTCCTGGGCTCCGCGTAATCCTGCAAAAGGGGATGACCTGGGTGGTGACCCAGAATCCCTCTCCGATGCTTAAATGAGTATATGATCAATGGGGTGGCAGCAATAACCTAAGTGCGTATTAGATGATTAGGGTTTTCTGAGGTAACTTCCTCCTTTATATAGGAGGGGAAGTTACTCAGTTACCTGTGGCCATGATTGGCCGTTTTGCCCATGATTCCGTGTATCTCGCCACGATTCCGTATATCTCATTAGGGATTCCGTAGATTTCGCTCCACGCTCCACGTATCTTACCCATACTCCGCGTATCTCGGGCACGCCCTGCGTATCTCGGGGGCTTATCTATATCTTTAACCGTCTCCCACTACTCTATCTAGTAGGCGGGTTTCTCGGTCTTTGTCCTCTGATCACAAGTCACGACTCCTGTCGGGGACTCCAGAGTTGTCTCATTCTAGGTCACCATCCAGGACCTTCAGTCTCTACGGGACAGGTCCAGCCTCTGCGGGGCTTTATTATCTGGGCCTTTACTAAGGCATATCGGGGCCTGCTCAGAGGCTTCTTGTCGGGAGCATCTAGCTCATGTGTCGGGGCCGCCATCATCGGGACCCTTCATATTGGGCCTTTGGGCCCCCCAGGCCTTTCACGAGGCCCATTGGACCTATTCGCCGTTCACTGGCTGTTAACGGGGCTAACGATTACATCGGAGCCCATCATTCCTCTTCTTTTCTTTCTTGGAAGACATCTTTAATTCCATATAATCTCAACAAGGCTAAGTGTTGGTTCTTCACTAAAGCCTTGGTAAGCAAGTCAGCTAGTTGATCCTTTGAAGGAATGTAATGAACACCAATCATCCCAAGTTCAATGTGATGCCTTGTGAAGTGACAATCCAATTCAATATGCTTTGTACGCTCATGAAACATTGGATTTTTAGCAATCTTCACAGCTGCTTGACTATCTGTGTATATGGGAATAGGAAGGCTTACTTGCAAACCAAGTTCTTTAAGAATTTTGCCTACCCAAAGTGCCTCTTTAATTCCAACTCTTAGGCATCTATACTCTGCTTCAGCACTTGATAGTGAAATGGTATCTTGTTTCTTGACCTTCCAACCTATCATAGCTGCTCCAAGTTTTACACAATAGGCACTCACTGATTTTCTACTAAAAGGACAAGCAGCCCAATCAGAATCACAGAACAAGCTCAAATTGAGGTTGTTGTTTGAGGGATAGATTAACCCTTGGCCAGGGGTGCCCTTGATGTATTTGATCACTCTAATGGCTACATTGTAGTGTGATTTCTTAGGCTTGTCCACAAATTGACTAAGCCTTTGCACTGAAAAGCTAATGTCAGGCCTAGTCATGGTAAGGTATAGTAACTTACCAACCAATCTTCTAAAAGAAGTGGCATCCTCTAAAAGAGGATCATCTGAATTTGAGTTGGTTGCCTTGTCATACTCATATGTTGTGAGTTTGACATTGAATTCCATTGGTGTATCAATAGGCCTAGCTGCTCCTAGGCCTGCATCTTCAATCAACTCCATAGCATACTTTCTTTGATTAATCACAAGTCCTTGATTGGATCTTGCAATTTCCAATCCCAAAAAATATCTCAATTCCCCAAATCCTTCAACTTGAAGTGTGTTTGTAGAATGCACTTCAATTGATTGATCATCTTGGCATTGGATCCTGTGATTAGCAAATCATCAACATAAATGAGCAAGAAGACTTTGTCAACACCTTGTATCTTGGTAAACAAGGAATGATCAGAGGCACATTGCTTATATCCATTCTTCACCAAAGTTTGTGTGAGCTTGATATTCCATTGTCTTGATGCTTGTTTGAGGCCATATAGTGACTTGATAAGCTTGCACACACGTTTAGGAGACCCATCATTGGATTTGAAATGATCAAAACCTTGGGGAATATCCATATACACTTCTTCAGTTAGATCACCTTGAAGAAATGCATTGTTAACATCCATGTGATATAGACCCCAAGATTTGGCAGCTGCCAATGCTAAGACAATCCTCACTGTGTCCATCTTGACCACAGGTGAAAATATCTCATTGAAATCAGTCCCTTCAATTTGAGTAAAACCCTTGGCAACCAATCTAGCCTTGTATCTCTCAATTGATCCATCTGAATTGTACTTTACTTTGAATACCCATTTGCACCCAATTGATGATTTGTTTAGAGGAAGATCCACCAATTGCCATGTGTTGTTGTCTTGAAGAGCTTGTATCTCCTCCTTCATTGCCATAATCCAGTTAGGATCCTTGATGGCTTGCCTGTAAGTAGTTGGTTCCTTGACTTTGTCAATGGCAGTCAAGAAACACTTGTATTGAGGCCCCAAAGTGTCATAAGACATAAATTTCTCCATGCCAAAAGTAGCATTGGAAGTGGCCTTGTTTTGTAGTTCAGCAATCCTTGCACTCCTTCTAAGAGGTGGTGGATGTAGTTTGGCAAGTCTAGCACTTCTCCTCAAAGTAGGTGGTTGAGGAGCATCATTAGGAGCATCATCAATTGGTATTTGATTCTGAGCTTGATCAACATGTTGAGGTGAAGGGTCATCAAAGTATATTGGAGTCTCAGTTGGAAACTCCTCAAGATGTTGCTTGGCATCCAAGCAAGAGGGGATCAAAGCTCTCAAGGCCTCCTTTGACAAACTGAATGGGAAAATATCTTCATGGAATTTAACATCCCTAGATACATGAAAGACTGAGTTGGTCAAGTTCATAAGAAGGTACCCTTTTTGAGATGTGGAGTAACCCATAAGGATGCATGGCTCAGCCCTTGGACTGAATTTGTCATGGTTGTTTAGCCTAGTTGCAAAGCATAAACAACCTATCACCCTTAAATGTTGTAGAGAAGGCACCTTCCCATATAATACCTCCATGGGTGACTTGAAATTCAAGATAGAAGATGGTAGCCTGTTGAGCAAATAACAAGCATTGAGTATGCAATACCCCCAATGTCTCAATGGCATGGAGGCTTGGAACCTTATTGCTCTAACAATGTTGAGGATATCCCTATGCTTGCGTTCCACTCTTCCATTTTGTTGTGGTGTATGCACACAACTAGTTTGATGATGGATGCCAAATTGGTGAAGTAAATCCTTGCAAACTGAGTTGATGAACTCAGTCCCATTGTCACTCCTCAAAGTCTTCACCATAGTTGCAAACTGATTCTTCACCATTATCAAGAAATTCTTGATGTGCAAGAAAGTATCACTCTTGTGCTTCATCAAATAGACCCAAGTTGCTCTTGAATAATCATCAACAATGGTCAAGAAGTATTGATTGTTCTTGAATGTAGGCACCTTGTAGGGACCCCATAAGTCCATGTGAATCAAATCAAAAGGTCTAGAAGCAATTGAATCACTGATTGGGAATGAAAATCTAGATTGCTTTGCAAGGGGGCAAATAGTGCATTGTTTGATACAACCATAAGACTTATTCAAACCTAAAACATCCAAATGTTTCAAATAAGTTTATGACACATGACCCAAACGTTTGTGCCATATCAAAACATCCTCCTTATTTCCCAAGCAAGCATTAGCTATCTTTCTTGATGCTGAAGGCACCACATCCTTCAAGGTGTAAAGTCCTTTATTCAATTCCCCAATCACCATGGACTTGCCACTCTGGCCCTGAAGCAACACATGATCACAAGTAAAGATCACTTTGCAATTCAATTGATTAGGAATCCTAGAAACTGAGATCAAGTTGAATTTGAAATCAGGGACCAAAAGTATGTTGGTTAATGTGAATCCACTAGAGAAAGTGCAAGAACCAATATGAGTCACTTTGCACTTGTGACCATTTGGTAAGTGAACAAATTGGTGATCTGAATCACTTCTTCTCAAGTCATGTAGCCAATCAATTTGGTGAGTGATGTGGTTAGTTGCACCTGAATCAACTATCCAAATCATAGGCTCATTAGTTGTACCTGCCATATTGACATGAGCTTGATCAACATCTTCAAAGGTTAAATGGTCAAAGTGATCATCATGGGCAGCTACATGGTGAATCCTCTTTTCAGTTGTGCCATGTACAATCCTTTTGTCCCCAACTGCCACATGCATGATTGTACTTGAGCTTCCACCATTGTCAACAACGTTGGCCCTAGGCTTCTTGAATAGTTGAAGATGTGGTGGTACACCATTCTTGATGAAACAAGTATCTTCCAAATGACCCCTTTTTCCACAATAGTTACAAATCCTTGTGTCATTAGATCTTCCATAGCCCCTACCAGGATTGCTACCATTCCTTCCATTGCCCCTGCCAGGACCACCATTGCCTCTTCCAGCTCCAAATGATTGATTCCTTCTTGTATATAGGGCAGTAGTCTCACCAATATCTCCAATAGAACCAGAGATTGATCTCTGATTCTCTTCTTGAACCAAAACAGAGAAAGCAATGCTTAAGGAAGGAAGTGGTTGTCTCATCAACAAGCTACTCCTAATGTGGCCATAGGAGTCATTCAGTCCCAAGAGGAATGCCATTAGATTTTGCTTCTCTTTGTGCTCATTAACAATGGCAATGTCTCCAGCACATTCAAGTTGCAAGTCATCAATGGAAGCAAGAGCATCCCAAAGTTGCTTCATCTTAGCAAAGTACTCAGTGATGGAAAGTGTGCCTTGAGAAGTTTGGTAAATTTCTCTTGTCAGTTGAAAAATTTGAGTTCCATCCACCTTGTCATACATTTCCCTCAAGTCATTCCAAATTGAAGCAGCAGTTGGGTTATATATCAATCCAGAAACCAAGTCCTTTGCCACTTTGTTTCTGAGTCAGGCCTTTACTATGGCATTGGCTCTATCCCATTTCACCCTTTGATCAAGTGGAACACTGAGCCTTGTGAAAGTTCCATCAATGAAACCCAACTTGTTTTTGACCAACAAGCCTTCTTTGATTGAGGTGCTCCAAGCATGGTAGTTGGAAATGCCTTGCAATTGAAAAGGGATAAGGAGGTGGCCAGTTGTATCCGAGGGATGAATATAAAGGGGATCATCAATGCTATACTCATTAGCCATCTTGCAATTCAGAAACTTGATTCAAACAGGGGAGAATTCAAGGAATATAATCAGCAGATTTTGTCAGACCTAAAATCCGACATATGGCGATTTACGTTTTGAAAACGTGGATTTTGAAAAGAGTCGCCACTAGTTAATTAAGGCTAACTAGAATCCTAAATTACCTAAGCGAATAACGAATTAAACACCTAGGTATAAAATCGGTCTACGATCAGAAAGCCGAGTTCGGGGGTTCTATTACGAATTAAAAATATAATTTTTAACCTCGCCCATTCGGTACTCAATTCGTTACGTCAAACTAATCTAACGTTATGAAAAAGAACTAAACTAATTTTTACGCAAAAACTATTATTAACAATAAATATAAGGGTTAAAGATACTTTTCATACCACATGTTTGACCGAATGTGGCTTTTAGTACTGGATGTTTAGTTTTGTATACTTTTGGTACCAAACGTTTGAAAAAATATGGCTTTTGGTACATCTGTTAGTTGGCCGTTAGTTTTGGCCGTTAAATGACATGTGCAAGTCACGTGATCGACTCTAAACTTTTAATTTTGTTCAATTTAGTCCCGCAAATATATTCCTAACTTTTATTTTGTTTAACTTAGTCATAACACTTCAAAATCGGCCCCAATTAAATCAATCGAATTCAATTGACATAGCCCCATTTGGGTCAAATTTACCCAATTGGGGATATGTCCCAATTGGGTTCGATTTTGAAGCTTTAGGACTAAATTAAACAAAATAAAAGTTAGGAATATATTTGTGGGACTAAATTGAACAAAATTAAAAGTTTAGAGTCGATCACGTGACTTGCACATGTCATTTAACGGCCAAAACTAACGGCCAACTAACGGATGTACCAAAAGCCACATTTTTTCAAACGTTTGGTACCAAAAGTATACAGAACTAAACATCCAGTACTAAAAGCCACATTCGGTCAAACATGTGGTATGAAAATTACCTTTAACCCTAAATATAAACCTAAGAAAAACTATTAAGCATCTAATTCTCCTAATTAAAATAAAATCTAAACAAAACTAAACATGCTCCAAACATGATACAATTTAGTATTTACATATCATACACATATATTCACAAAAACATGTTATCTAATTATATTTACATTTTAATTACCTAGCCAACATAATATAATAATAATAAAGAATAAATCGAAAATTTAAACAAAAAACAAATTATTAAATAATAACAATAAAAAAAAAAAACGAAAAAAAGCAGACCTGATGCACGGAGGGGACGGGTAAGATCGGCAGCGGGAGGAAAAAAGAGAAAGGGAAAAAAAACTTTTATTCACTAGGAGACAAAACTGCACGGTTTTCAAGAACTGATGTATTATTATTGATGTGGTGTTTTTTTACATGGACAAGAGGTCCTTTTATAGCTAAATTAGGTCCCAATATTAGGAAAACACATTTTTCTAAATATACACATTATTTATTCCGAAAATTACATATATATATTTATGAAAATTGTCATAAATATATAATATATATTTTTCTGAAATTACATGATATTTAATGCATATATTCTATCCTAATTTAAGCTAAACCTATTTTTAGCAACCCTGTGACCTTCTATGTTTAAATATTTCCTTTTTTTAAACGCGTTACACATAACATTTTTGAACGTGTTATATACGTGTTGCGCGTACCAAAATTAGGTGTTTACAGCTTGCCCCTCTTTGGACGGACTCCCGTAGAATGCATTCGAGAGGGTTTGTCCAAAGACGAGTAAACACTAATTTTGGCTAGGAAGTATATCTTCTTCCAGGTCTTCAAGTCTCCAAGGTGGCCTTTGGCTTTATTAAAGATGCGAAAAAGTTAAACTTCTGTCGGCGGTGCCCCTGTTAACAGTGCCTCCATTGGTATCGCAGAAAAGTAAAGCCTCGGTCGGCGGCGCCCCTGTTGGCGGTGCCTCCGTTGGCGTGCGGAAAATAGAACCTCCGTCGGCGGTGCCTCCATTGGTATCGCAGAAAAGTAAAGCCTCGGTCGGCGGCGCCCCTGTTGGCGGTGCCTCCGTTGGCGTGCGGAAAATAGAACCTCCGTCGGCGGTGCCCCTATTGGCGGTGCCTCCATTGGTAGTGCAGAAAATAGAACCTCTGTCGGCGGTGCCCCTGTTGGCGGTGCCTCCATTGGTCGTGCAGAAAATAGAACCTCCGTCGGCGGTGTCTCCATTGGTAATGCAGAAAATAGAACCTCCATCGGCGGTGCCCCTGTTCGCGGTGCCTCCATTGGTAGTGCATAAAGTAAAGCCTCCAGTGGCGTGCGAAAAAGTAAAGCCTCCAGTAGCGTATAGAAAAGTAAAGCCTCCAGTGGCATGCGGAAAAGTAAAGCCTCCAGTGGCGTGCAGTAAAGTAAAACCTCAATCGACGTTGCCTCCAGTGGCGAGCGACAAGGAAAAGCCTCCAGTGGCGTGCAATAAAGTAAAACCTTTGGTGATGAATGGTAACAGATGACCTCTACGTCAGACAGTACCAACAACCTCTGGTGATGCCTCTAGTGGCGAGTGATAACGGAAAAACCTCTACATCAGACCGTACCGGAAAACCTCTGGTGATATCTCTGGTGGCGGAAGACCTCTACGTCAGACCGTACCGGAGATCCTTTGGCGATGCCTCTAGTGGCGAGGGGTAACGGAAGACCTCTACGTCAGGCCGTACCGGAAAACCTCTGGTGATATCTCTGGTGGCGGAAGACCTCTACGTCAGACCGTACCGGAGACCCTTTGGCGATGCCTCTAGCGGCGTATGTCGGAGAAGAGCCTCTAGTGGCGTCCGTTGGAGAAGTGCCTCTAGTGGCGTGACTTGCGAAGGCTGAATACTAAGGCTTCGTTCGTCGGAGGTGACTCTCAGAAAGCTGGAAAACTTCAGATCCTGATTGTCGGTTGTGACTTGTAGGAACAGACTGTAACAGTCCTACTCATCCTTGAATGGTGACTCGCGAGAGCAGACTTCAACCGTCCCGCTTGCCCTGAAGTTTACTGGTAGGAACAGACTGTAACAGTCCAACTCATCATTGAATGGTGACTCGCGAGAGCAGACTGTAACCGTCTCGCTTGCCGTGATGTTGACTTGAAAAACGCTGTACCGTTAGATAATACATAGGCGCACGAATGTTTGTCCCTAATTTTTGCCAAAATTGCGCATTGTGCGACAACCTAGCGGGATCTTTTTTTCTTTTTCTCTTTTCTTTTCCTTTTTCTTTTTTCTTCTTCTCTCTCTTTTTTTTTTGTTGAGAATTTCTCTTTTTTCTCTCCTTTTACCACGGCCGATTGAGAGATTTTTGACCGTGCCCCTCGTTTTTTTTATTTGCTCTCCTTTTGCCATGATTGCAATTTCTGAACTTGCAAACATGCCTCTCATTTCCTGATTTTGCCTAGGCCGCCCTTTCGGGTTTTCAACCTAACGGAAGCACTCTTTATTTGGTAGCCATTTAAAGGGTGGCTATGGCCCTATCTTTGTTTTCCTCATTTGCTGTTGCAGAAGCTCTTTTTTAGTAGCCAATTTCGGTTGACTGTGGCCCGTTATTTATTCTCGCCTTGATGCGGGAGTATTTGTAGCCGTTTGGAGGGTGGCTGCGACCCTTTTCTCACCGTCTTCAATGTTGCGGGAGCTCTTTTGATTGTAGACATTCCTCGTCTCTGATCCGGGAAACACTTTCTGTATGTAACCATTTCGAGGGTGGTTGTGGCCCTTTCACTTAATACCCGCAATCAACGTTCCGGGAGCGCTCTTTTGATTATAGCCGTTTGAGGGACGACTGTGACCCTTTCTTTTATTTTCCCGCCCTCACCGGTTTCGCGAGATCACTCTTTTTGTGTAGCCGTTTTAAGGGTGGCTGTGGCCCTTTTTATTCTCCCGCCCTCACAGGGTTCGTGGGGTCACTTTTTTATTCGTAGCCGTTTGGAGGGTGGCTGTGGCCCTTTCACCTACTTCCTGCATTTGATGTTGCAGGAGCACTCTTTATCTGTAGCCATTTGAAGGGTGGTTGTGGCCCTTTCTTTATAGCCGTTTTAGGGACGACTGAGACCCTTTTTATTTGTAGTTGATTTAGGGACAACTGTGACCCTTCTATTTTTTCACTGCTCTCACAAAATAAAAACTCTTTCTGTAGCCGATTAAAGGACGGCTGTAACCCTGAAGAAAATGATTTTTTTGCCTTTTTTTTTTGCTTGCTTTTTTTTTTTTTGCTTTTTTTTTTTTTGCTTGCTCTTTTTTTTGCTTCTTTTTTTTTACGACGAAAATTTAACGAAAATAATCAACAACAATTATGTCCATGCCCCCTAGTGGAAAATCTGAAATTTCCAATTCAAAACATCTTCTAGAGAAGGACTCACTTGATTGACCGTGTCGACGCCCTGGATGAACCCTACAACCAATGGATGACGTAGACAGTGATTTTTAATCTCGGCTTCTCAAGTGCCCCGGTTATCGCTCAATCTCGTCTGGGGATGCCCTATGGCTAGCACCTACCGGGTTAGGCTCGTCGTATGCAGGATGAATGGCCTGGACAATGAACACACATGGATGACGTGGAGTAGTCCACCTTGGGGCACAGATATTGTGCGAGATAAATTCGGCAACCGACACAAGAATGGTTGGCGAGCAAAGGGCCGTGCACGAGATGTGCTCTTCATGATTATCCGAATTGCAAAATGGGTAAGGAAAAAAAATTAAACTTCGAGGATAGAATTGATCACAACTTCTCTTACCTAGGTGTTGGAGTTTTTTTCTAGTGGGAAATGTGCTCGCTATGCGACTGGACCTGCTGCATGTCCTGATTTTCCTGCTCCATCTAGAAATCACAACTTGTATATGAACACCCTCCGGAAAGTAAATGCCCCTGGACCTCTGATGGAAGGCACCAACAATAATGTTTTCTTTGCTTGACATCTCAAATGTTCATTGATCAGCACATTGAATCTTCACGAGACTCTCGATGATCTCTTGATATTTTCCCATCCCCGGACATGACTGATCTCAATAGGGGATGCCCCTTGGTTACCACCGATTGGTTTAAACCTCACCGTAAACGAATATACGTCTTGGTTCGGGACGCGTATGAATTCCACATATGGTGGGTGGAACTTTGACATGTAAGTTCTTTGGAGCAGTCACGTTTCACGTGGTTGCGACCTCGTTGAAGTGGTCGTCTGATCTGCAAAAATAGTAGGGACACTCAAATATCAAGGAAAAACCAAGTACAAGTCATCATACCAGAGTGTTGGATATCCCGAATGCGCAATTTGTGCTTCGTGCAATTGAATGGCTGCACGTTCTTTTTTGTTGCCCCATTTGGCCGACACAGCTCGTATGTGCAGGATACCTAACCAAGGGTACCTTAAAAGACCAGACACGAAAGTTAGTATAAAGAATCAAATGAGTCATGCATGATTTTTCGGAAAACTTCTAAAGTCATTCATTTCATAATTTTGATTACATTTCAGAATGAATCAAAATTTATGATCTAAGGTGTTTTGCACTAGCTTGGAGTTTAACGAGTTCGCTGAGTGTACTATCAGGCTCGAACGCACGATAGATGTTCAAAATGAAGTCTTTTTAAAAGGATTTTCTCGTCCTTTGTTTAAGTTCAAATAGTCACACTCAACTAAACATTTAAACTGTTTTTTTCAAAAAATCAAAATCAGAATCAAATCTCTTTTATAAAACGCTAGCTCATGCAAATGTTGAGACGATCTTGCCGAAAAAGTGCAATACACCTTGGATAAAAATGAATGACACCTTGAGTTTTTTTTAAAAAAAAAAAAAAAAATTGCTCATGCATGCTCGAAAGTTAAAGTTCTACTGTTACGAAAGTTACAACTTACAACCAGTTTACCTGAATGATACATATATACAAAATGAAAAATCCAGGTAAAGTTTTTTTTATAAAAAGAAATGCAAATGCAATGCATATTTGGAATTAGAAGCTCAACAACTAAGAGGAGATTTACAATCTATCTAAAAAATGTTTTTCCTAAAACAATGCCTATAAGATGTACATGAGGTGAAAGTTGTACAGTTGAGAAAACTTTCAAGCTATTATTATCTTTATTTTTTTTTGTTATGAGCGGAGAAAAAAAATCAATGCATCCTAGTTGCCCAAAATAAAAAAAACAAGTGAAATTTTTTTAAAAAAATGCATATGAGATGCACATCTTTTAAAAAAATCAGGTAAAAGGTTTTTTAAACAAAGAGCCCTAAAACTAAGAGAGCTTACGATTTATCTAAAAAGTTTTTTTAAAATTAATGCATATTTGATGCATTATTTAAAATAAAACAATTTAGGTAAATTTTTTTTGAAATGATGCATATGGAATGCACGTTCGAAATTATAAGCTCTAATAGCTAAAAAGGAATCACAATTTTTTTCTAAAATGTTTTTTTGCATGCGCGACGCGCTAACCAAAATCACAACTTACCTGAAGAGTTTTTTTAAGAAAAAATAATGCGTATGAAACGCAAGTTTGAAAAAAAAAAATCAGGTAAGAGGTTTTTTTTTAAAAAACAATGCATACAAAATGCATGTTCGGAAAGAAAATTTCTAAATGTCCGACCACTTAGCTGAAAAAAAGTTTTTTTTTTGTTTTTTTTTTAAATGCAAGAATATGAATGCATGAGAATAAAAATTACACAGTTAAAAAAAAAACTTACAGTCCTGACGACTCTTTTTTACAACAACAAAAAAAACACGGATAAAACACAACATGTTAAGGGGTAAAAAATGTGTGGCTTTGCTCTACAAGGTAGGTTCCACTGATAGGTTCCCGACAAGGTGGTTTCCTCACCCCATCACAGGGATCATAAGACCTTCACAAGCGAGTGGAGTTGTTATGAGTCGTTCCGGCGGCTCGGCCACGTGGTCGTACCCTTACTAACTCTCCGGGGTTCCTAGTTGCCCTGGAATTTAGGCATTTTGGATATTACACTAAAGTGGGTGTGCGAATTCAAATAATGCCACAAAGAGAAAATGTCAATTAATTACTCTAAAAATATGTACCTGTCACACAAAAAAACAAAGTTAGAATGGTGAAGATAATAAAATATGAAAACTCAAAAAACATGGCAATAAGCGAATACAATGAGCCCGAACCCTCTAAACTCCCCAGCAGAGTCGCCAAATTGTCAGACCTAAAATCCGACATATGGCGATTTACGTTTTGAAAATGTGGATTTTGAAAAGAATCGCCACTAGTTAATTAAGGCTAACTAGAATCCTAAATTACCTAAGCGAATAACGAATTAAACACCTAGGTATAAAATCGGTCTACGATCAGAAAGCCGAGTTCGGGGGTTCTATTACGAATTAAAAATACAATTTTTAACCTCGCCCATTCGGTACTCAATTCACTTAATTGCCACTTTTTAAAATTTAAACATTCGTTACGTCAAACAAATCTAACGTTATGAAAAAGAACTAAACTAATTTTTACGCAAAAACTATTATTAACAATAAATATAAACCTAAGAGAAACTATTAAGCATCTAATTCTCCTAATTGAAATAAAATCTAAACAAAACTAAACATGCTCCAAACATGATACAATTTAGTATTTACATATCATACACATATATTCACAAAAACATGTTATCTAATTATATTTACATTTTAATTACCTAGCCAACATAATATAATAATAATAAAGAATAAACCGAAAATTTAAACAAAAAAAATTATTAAATAATAACAATAATAAAAACGAAAAAAAGCAGACCTGATGCACGGAGGGGACGGGTAGGATCGGCAGCGGGAGGAAGAAAGAGAAAGGGAAAAAAAAAAAAATTTATTCACTAGGAGACAAAACTGCACGGTTTTCAAGAACTGATGTATTATTATTGATGTGGTGTTTTTTTACATGGACAAGGGGTCCTTTTATAGCTAAATTAGGTCCCAATATTAGGAAAACACGTTTTTCTAAATATACACATTATTTATTCCGAAAATTACATATATATATTTATGAAAATTGTCATAAATATATAATATATATTTTTCTGAATATTACATGATATTTAATGCATATATTCTATCCTAATTTAAGCTAAACCTATTTTTAGCAACCCTGTGACCTTCTATGTTTAAATATTTCCTTTTTTTAAACGCGTTACACATAACATTTTTGAACGTGTTATATACGTGTTGCGCGTACCAAAATTAGGTGTTTACAGATTTCCAAGAAACCGAAATGAATCAGCTACCACAAAGTGACAAAAGTGGCACACAACCAAACTTGCAATAGGACAAAGAATCAGCTAGCAATATCCAACTGAATTCGTACAGATCCGCCCACAAATCTGAGTAGACCAATCAATAGAAGCCACCAACAATCAAATCTGAACACTCTCCAATGATTGTGGAAGCAGAAATCCACAATCTCAATGCAAAATTCTTCATCAAACTGAAAGAACACCTTAGTCGAGCAATGAACTATCAAAGCTCAAAACGCAGAGAAACAATGGAGATCAAGCTATAAGCACAGCTTAATAGTGAAATATGTTCACTATAATAACCAGGAATCAAGTGCAAACCCAAGAATTCAACAAGAGAATCCACGCAAATAGCAATCCATAGCTCAATCCAGGAAGAACTAGGCAAATCAGCTTGAAGACTAGTTCAAATCACCAAAATGATTCTTACGCAGCTCAGATCTTGAAATGAGACTTACCCAAAGCCTTTCTTAAGAAAAAGAAAGATTAATACAAGCTGAATTGAGTAACCAAGAAGTAATCCAAGCTGAATCCAAGTTGAATCACAAGTAGAAATGAAGAAGAACTAGGTTGCTTCATCTCCAAGTTTGCGCCGCCATTTACATAGCTCTGATACCATATAAGCTGGAAATTTACTTCATTGATCACTAGGGATTACAATCAAGGTGATACAATATATATACTAAGTGAAAACTAGGCTCACCAACTAAGACTATACAAAGAGTTGTGAACCAGGTGCATAGTGTTTGCATAGCAGAACCGGGTGCATACATAGTGGCGAGGTGTATGCATAGTGAAACTAAGTGTATGCATAGTGTATTTAACATAGTCTTCATATACACTTCTATACTGATCCGCCGGCCCTGATTCCACCATGATTCATGTTGATTGTCCCCCTTTTTGTGGGTAAGGGATGGTAATCGGCTTTCTCTTTTCCTTTGTCCTTTTGCATTGGCCTTGCGGGTGCACTGCTGCCCCCGTGATCCACGAATTGCTTCAATTCTCCCCTTTGCAGTGCATTGTTTATGCTCAACTTTAGACTGAAGCATTCGTTTGTGTCGTGGCCATGTGCTTCATGGTTATCGCACAATTTTTCCTTTTCAGTCCCAACCATTGGGGCTCTCCCACCTTGTTGGGGGTGTCCATATCTTCAAATCCCTCATTTCTCTTAATACAACTACTGGGGTTGTATTCGACGGTATGAACTTGATGACGTTGATTTCCCTTGGTCTCAGCTGCTCACCTGTATGATTTCTTGGCTGGGGCAGACGCTAGTCTTGTTGCCTAATGGGCTGGGGGGACCTGAGGTAGTTTTCCTCTGTTTGGCTTTGCATTCTCTTCCTTGGTGGCCTGAATCTTTGCTTTCTTGCTCATTCTGTGCCTTTCCAGGTCAATATGGGTTTTTACCCTCGTCGCGAGCTCCTCCAGTGTGCCGGCGGGTTTTTTAGCCATCTTTTCTGCCAAGGTTGAACCAAAGCGTCCGAGGTTTCTTATGAAAGCCCTTATGATCTCGCCCTCAGTTATGTCCCCTTGTATATCAGCTAGGTTCTGGTTGAACCTAGTGTAATAGTTTGCTTACGTCTCTTCATGTTCTTGCTTCACGTCATCAAGTGAACTTGTTCTCTTAAGTAATTTCCTTTCTCCTAGGTACCTTTGGAGGAACCTAGCTTCCAGTTGTGCCCATGAGTGTATGCTCTCAGTTGGTAGGCTGAAGAACCAATGAGATGCTACCCCTGATAACGTATTTGGGAACAACAGCGCCTTGTAGCGGTCATCCGTAGTCCTACCCAAGAGGGAGGCCTCATGCTGTTGGATGTGCTCCAAGGGGTCAGTCTTGCCATTATACTTTTCTATCTTTATCAAGTGCAACGCATCAGGCACTTTGTTGTTCTCCAGTTCCCTAGTGAAAGGGTGATTTGTGCTATCACTCAGCCAATGCAATCCATCCGTTTTGGATTCATTCATCTTCTTCGCAATCATTGCTTCTATGTCCTCCTGAGTTAGCATCACTGGCAATGGGCTATAGTTCCTTTGGTGTCCATCATAGCTTATCACCGGGCTCACCGGGACTCCATGTCCGTGATGATAAGGACTGTACGTGTAATGTGGGTATCCCTGTGGGGGTGGATGTTGGAACTCTTGCCTCCTTGGGTGCTGTGGCTGTACATTATCCCTCAATGGGGTGTATGTCCATGCCCCTTGGGGTGCTTGAGGTTACATTGGAGGGACGAAATGCTGTCTATCTCTCGGAGGTGGTACTTGCTCGTTTCTGCCTTGACTTTCACGCTGCCCAGTTGGAGGTTGCGTGTGTTGTTCTTCCTCTGGGATCCGCTCTTCCTGCTGATACTGCTCTCCTTGTGGGTGTTCATTTGCCTACGGGTGTTGCTCTGCTTGTGCATACTGTCTTTCCTGCCTATTTCTCACAGCCTCTCTATATGCCAAAAGCTCATCTAGTGCGTTCATGAATCCTGGGGTCACTGATGGTGCACCCTGCGAATGCACTGGCCTCGTGTTAGTGGTGTGAGCCCGGTTATTATTTCCTTGTTCTTGCATGCCGTAAGGATACTCTTGAGGACTCTCTTCATAGTGGTACCCCTGAGGGGGTGCCGTATATTGATATCCTTGAGACGGTACCCCCTGTCGTGCCCCTGCTCCTTTGGTCGCCGACTTATAGGAGTTGAGGCAGTGGAGGACTCGGCCCCTGCTGGGCGTGATGGCCCCCCTTGATTGTTTACTTGTGGAGCTTGGGGTGTTGCTTGATGCGCGGGGGGTACAGGTTGCCCCTGAGGAGTGGGTTGTCTAGCCGGGGGTACAGGCTGTGTTCTCTGATTGTTCGGTTGCCTACCATCCCCCAGTGGACGGTCGTCTCTTGATGGCAGGCTGTTAGTCATAGATCGTGTGATTGCCAGGCTTTTCTATTCGAAGCCCACGGACGGCGCCAAGTGTTAAGACGTGTCCCTCGGGTTGGTGATTTTCTGACCCAAGTGGCACTTCTCACGTGTTGTTCGCTCTCTTTCTTGATCCTTCTAGCTTGTATATCTGATCCGTTCCTTCGTTTCCCGTCGACCTGCACAAGGGGCAGTACCGAGCACGGAGAGGGGGGTGGTGCTCGGTGAACCCTCTCTGATGCTTAAGTAAGTATGAGTTCTCTAGAGAGATAAAATCCTAGAGAGAAGGCAGAGTTAAACGTGCAAAGATGAAAATTTGTTCGAATGAATGGAACTTACGGAGTATATATAGGCAACGGTGTCATTAAGGTGGCTTAATGACACCATTAATCCTTAAACGCACTTAATTAACACATAATGATAAGATTAAGCCCTTAATAGCATGGAGAGGTGGGTGGAAAAGTTTAATTCTGTGCCGGGTCAAAAAGGACGACGGGGCCCTGGGGGTCGGATGAGAAATCCGACTCCCAAGGCTTGGGATCAGGTGGACTTGCCCAACCTCTCATAGGAGGGGTGGGGCAGCCCACCCGATCTCACCTAGGTGAGACTATTGGATGGGCTCGGACGAGTACCTTGGTCCGTCCGGGCCGTTCGTGCTATTGGTGGAGTGTTCGGGTTAAAGTTTCGATTTATAGTCGTAACCGGGGCGGTCAAAATAAGACAATCCGAAGGGAGACGGGTTCAAATTGGGCGTATATCCATCATGAATTACTCTAATAAAACCCCTAACACTCCCTATTTATAGGAGGAGCAAAGTGGACAAAAGTCCACTTTGCCCAAACCTATATTTCGGCCGGCCTTGGTGTATAAGAGAGGCCCAATTTTTGGGCCTCTCATGTCAATTGAGATTTGGGTGTAGCCCAATTTCCCTAATGTGACATTTACCCAATTGTATCAGGTAATATATACATATTAATGAGTTTCCATTTACGACGCCCAATTACCATATGCTAACACATTTAACTGCAAGAAATTTAAGTCTATAACGGCTTGTTGTTCTTCTATGTTAATTTAATGATTGATGTGAGAATTGCCATATCAAGTTTTTTTTAGAATATCAAAATTATCTTTTTATATTGCTGGACCAAGAATCTCACAGTCTAATAGTTAATTTTAGTACTTAAAATATGATTCTATCAAGTTCAGACACTTTTAAATCTCATTGATATTTTACAAGACACCGCGTTTCGTAAATATCCAGAAGATAATATTGACAGTGTAAAGTTAGAAATATTTATCAGCTTTATCAGTGTAAACTGAACAAATTTTTTTTTTTTTTGCAGAAACCGAAATCGAGTCAAAACACCAGAAGTTTACCTAGAAACCTTGCAAAATACTACTGTAATATAACTATTGATTCTCTTACATCAGGAAGAATATACAAAAGGTGATGATCAATCATCTATGGGATCACATGTGTGTTTCTCTTTCTTTGTTTTTTTCATCTAATCTACCCACATTTCCTGTCAGTGTTGTACACTTCTGCGCACTTTGCAAAGTAATTGTTGATAACTCTACTGGCTACTGTTAATGGAGGTTCACGAAATCTTGTAAATTAATTGTTCATAACTCTACTTCATAATAAATTTATTGGTATGCATTTTATTACACTTTAATAATGTCGAATAAGTAGTTTATATGTGTATTTTATATCTGATTATATTTAATTGCGGATATTTTTCTTATAATATTATTCATTTTAATTGTGTAATTATATTTATATTTATTTCAAATTATCTTTAATAAATAAATATTTCTATTGCAATGACAATTTCGTCCAATAGTTTTAATAATACAAAAAATTACAAACATATATTGCGATGACAGATTGTTGCGATGATATTCAAAATTTACAGCAACAAAACTATCAATCGTCGCAATAAAGTGAATAAAAAATAAAAAAAATGCTCTATTGCGAGAATTTTATATTTTCATTGTCACAAAGGAATTAAAAGATTAACATAATAGATAAAAAATAGATGTATCGTCGCAATAAAGTTATTAAATCCTTAAAATATGAGATCAATTGCGACAATATTTTCAAATTTGTCATCGCAATAGAATTGATGAATCACCATACATGTACCTACTGCGACATTAATTTTAAATGTGTCATCGCAACAGAGCAATCAAATCTGCGCAATAAATAGATCAATTGCGACAACTAATCTTGCAGATGTGTTGATAATCATTCTCGCAATAGAGTACACTCTAGTGCGATGACGACTATTTTTTTAGCAATAGGGGCCTATTGCTAGGGATCTATAGTGACGAAGCTATTGCGACGATTTTTCGTCGCAACATGGATATTGTTAAGTCCTGCGTATCGGGTCGACGGGTCGTCAATGCAAATAGCCAACTTACGGGTAGATTTCCTTCCTTCGTGATCCGAAAGTCTCTTTCTGTAATCTGCTTACTCACACTTTCTTCGCGGTCCGTCCTCTCACAAACCTGCATGAGGGGTAAGCCGGGGGTGGTACTGGCGAACCCTCTCCGATGCTTAAGTTAGAACAATGTAGAGAGAGAAAGTAGAGAGAAGGGAGAGCTCAAATTATTCAAGTGATATCAACTTAGTAAATGAAAAGGGGCGAGGTTCTATATATAGGCTCAAAGGAAATTACGGTGGTTAATGACACCGTTAACTCCTAAACGAGCTCAGATAACAAGTAATAAAAGGATTAGACCCTTAGCAAGCATGGGAGGGTTCGTGATATTTTCTAAGTATCAGACGTGCAAAATGAGGTCGGGTCACCGCGAGGGACGGTTTGGATGATAGTGTTCCGGACGTCGCATACACCCCTTGGGCGGGAATACTACGCGTCGGAAGGGTGTCGGGACCTCCGGTGTCGGACGGGAAATCCGACCCCAAAGGCTTGGGATCGGACCAGCCGGGTCCGATCTCTCCTAGGAGAGATTGGACCAGCAACGTGTCCGGACGGGCGTTTTTTCCCGTCCGGACAGTTTTGCTGCAGGTGATGTGTTCCGGCCAAAGATTTGATTTGCAATCGTTCGTGGGGTAATTAAAATAATACAATCTGAATAAAAACGGGTCTAAATTGAGCGTATATCCTTCACGTGCCCCCAAGTCAACCACCGACTCCCTTGATTGACTCTATTTTACGATAGGATAACACGCTCAATTCAATCCTGTGATTTTATCTCTTGATGAATCTGTCGTATGTCTGTAGTCGTATTGCCGCGCCTTATCATTGTTTCTCAGAACAGGGAAATCAGAGACGTTAGTTCAGATATGTGTATATTCTGACATATGTCTGAAAAATGCGGGTATGACCAAAAAGTCATGTTTTCCTATCTCTATGTTCTAAAAACACGAGTTAGCTAGGAATGAGTAACGGAATTATGATAATAAATAAAGGAAAATCCAACTCATGTCGGTATGTATGTGCGGGGTAATTCTATATGCAAAAAATATACTAATTATGTGTGAAAATTTTCTAGTATAGGATGGATGATAAATGAACATAGAGATGTTAACATGGGTGAGAACATGCTTAATCATAGTTAGGGATGAACGGAATTGTTGGTTTTTAAATCCTGACCTTTAACTTTTTTTTGGTTTTGGGGTGAATTGTGGGAATTGAAAGGTTTCAAAAAAAACCCTAATCTATTCTACTATAAAAGGGGGTAAAGGATTACATCATTTTTGTAATCATCATTCTTATTTATGCCTTTTCCTTAGTTGACCGGGCGGTTTATTCGGTTCTACTTTTTTGGGAGCGTCCTGATTCTTTGACGCATCTGTGTGGAAGGTCGTCTTACGTAGAGGTAATTTCCAGATCTTGGTGGTGCCTTAGCAGGGGTATCATGTATGGTTTTTATCGTTGTGGTTCTTATAGTTTGTGGGTTGTCTGACCGTCCCCGTATCATATGTGCACGCAGAGAATTCCCTTGGTGCTTGAGAATTTTCTCGGAGGTTGCAGGTTTTCAATCTTGAGTGATTGCCCCCGAGCTTTGATAGTTTTCGATCTTTTTAGAAGAAGCGATTAAGTCTTTCTTCCTTTTCCTTTGTTCGTTCTTTCACGTAAAGCTTGTTGCCTTCCCTGTTTGCTATTATCTCTTCTCTTGTCTTACTTTCGTAACCGTTATTACGTCCTTTTATTGTATATTGGTGTGGTTGTACTTAGTGTCGGGATGGATCCTTACAACTGAAGAGCTTCTTGAGGAACAAGTGGTGGGAGAATCGTTAAAGGGGAAAGGATCCAATTTCGGGACCGAACCCTCGACTGTTCATACAAAAAGGGCCATTCCTGCTTGTGTTGGTATTGGAGCTCCTTGTGGTGAGGGGAATTCATATGGAGGTGAGCTTCTTGTCGATGATGTTGTGTTACCATTGTCTCCTGCCCCCCCTGTCGAGGGGACGTGTGCCGAATGTCAAGTCGAGTTAAGCAGGTATGTATCTCTTTCTTCATTTGGCTAGCGGTCTTATTTTTTTACTTGTGTATTTACTATGTAGATCGAATCAGACTTCCTAGGCTGTGTCGAAGGGACTTGATTTGTCTTCGTAATGATGATGTTGTGGTTTCGATTGGGTTCCCTTTTCTTCCGGGAATAGGTGTCGTTTTGACAACCAGTCTTCTTTACTTGTTCCTGAGTTGGGGTTCGGGTATTGCAAGCTGCCGTTCCGCCGAGTGATCGTTTATTGGCTTGTATTGTGTTGAAAGGGTTTCGCGGGATGGTTGGAGGAGCTTTATCTCGTTTAGCTTCTGTAATCATCCTTTCCGTTTTTTTGCCGAGTGTTGTTTTACACTTTCTTCTTTCTTAACATTTGACTTTTTTATTAGGGTATTGCTGACGTAGGGAACTTGTTGACTTTTGTTGTTGAGCTCTTGGAGGAGAAGGAGTTGCTTCAGGATTTGCATGTTCAGTTTGTTGGTAAGCTTATTGAGGCTTTAGAAGAAGGTCGTATCCTTGATGCTGAATGTCGTACCTTGCAAGATCGGATTATTTTCCTTAAGGCTGAGATTCCAGCCTTGCGACAACAGGCTTCCTGTGATAAGGTGTTACGTGCTGCTGAATTGGTGTCTTATGAGAATGTTTTTCGAGTGGAGGAGGAGATGTTTGCCGTTGTCGAGTATAAGAACTCTCCTGTATTTCTTGCTGATCTTGAAGTTCAATGCTCTTTAGCCAAACGTGCTTTCGAGAAGATGCTCCCTGAGCGGATATTTACGTCTGTTCCTGACTTTCCTTTTTCTGATCTTGACGATCATTTTCACTTCCTTGTTCAGCATGTCGTTTTTCTAAAAGATCAATCTGTTTCTCCTGGTGAGGTAGCAGGTATTGGGATTGTTTGTAATTCTTAGTTTGGGTGACTTTCTATATTTTCGTACCCGAGTATTTGGTTGCACTACTTTGTGTCATGTACTTCTTGTTCATTTGATGTCTGTGTTTGCTTCTTGACAGTTTGGCTTGTGACTGATTGTGTGTTGGAGAACATCACTTTTATTATTGCATTCCATGCTCTTTGTGCTTAAAGGGTTACTTCTGTTTTCTTAATCTTGTTGTGATGTAGTGTACCTTGCCATTATGTTGTGCTTGATTGCAAGTTTCGTCCTTGTGCTTGCCACTTCAGTTTTGATTGTTGTCCTTCCTTCTCTTGTTGTCACTGTTCCTGTGTTGTTAGTATGAATAATCTTTAATGTTTCATATGACATTTCTTATAAAAAGGGGTTTTCTCAAGATACGTTCTTGAGGACGTACTAAAAGTATTTTAAGGACACGCTCCTAGGAGCGTTGAGTGTGTGCGCAGGATATGCTCCTGAGGGCGTTTTTAAAGAGTTTGCAAGATGTGTTCTTGTGTGACTTGTATTTGTAAAATACGCTTTTGGATAGCGCAATTCAGGGGATGGGCTCTTGGATGGCATAGAATGTGATTGCCGTGTGTGAACTACTTAAAAGATACGCCCTTATGGGCGTCGAAAAATGTTCGCAGGATTGGATCCTGGATGGCGCAGAGTGTGATTGTAGTGTATGAACTACTTTCAAGATACGCTCTTGTGGGCATCGAACAATATACATTCTTTTGGAATTGTATTTACTCATTTTTTTGTGTGGTTACAAGATACGCTATTGGGGGCGTTGAAAAGTGTTCGCGGGATTGACTCCCAGACGACTTAAAGTGTTCTCAAGAAACGCTTTTGGGGGCGTCGAATACTGTTCGCAGGATAGGCTCCTGGAAGGCACAAAATCGTAGGATAGGCTCCTGGAAGGCGCGAAGTGGGATCGCAGTGTATGAACTGCTTTCAAGATACGCTCTTGTGGGCATCAAAAATTGTTCACAAGATAGGTGTTAGATTACGTAGGATAGGTGTTAGATTACGGAGTTGACTACTACGGAAACATAACCACAGGTAGATGCCAGTAATCCGAATTACGCAGCGGAAGATGTGCACATACCTTAAACCTTTTCCGTAGTCCCAAGGATCTTGCTGAGGGAGTTCACGACCCACCGGACGGAACCCGTAGAGGTTCTTGTTAAGGAATCCCTACGCGGTATTAGCTCCACAGCAAAGCCTCTGATCGATTCTTGGCAGGAACGGATCTCCGGAGTATTTTGCTCTAAGTAAATTGGCACATCCTTGGTGGTGCAATATGGTTCGGCCGAAACTAGTATTAGGGAGGAGGGTTTTTCTCTAAAATCACCACTTAGGAGGAATTGTGAATTACCCCAAATAAAACCCTAACACCATATATTTATAGGAGGAGCAAAGTGGACAAAAGTCCACTTTGCCTCTACCACTAATATTCGGTCGGCAATGTATAAGGGAGGCCCAATATTTTGGGCCTCTCATGTCAATTCGGATTTGGTCAAGCCCAATTTCCCTAATGTGACATTTACCCAATTTCTTAGGTAACGTATACATATTAATGGGTTACCAATTACGGCGCCCAATCACCATATGCTAACAGCTCCCACTCGCCGGAATGGGAGGGTGCCTGTTAATGTATTGTTGTCCAAATCGCATCAACATTTCACTCTTCTGATCCTGTCCCTGCTTCTGAATAGTTCATACGAGGTTTGCCGTGCGACCGGCGGATACGACGGGCATCGTGCTACTCATCTGTTAGGAGTGTTGTAGCGCCCGCGGAATGTTGATTCCCTGTCTCAAATCAACCTGTTAAAAACATCAATTTGTATCGCGTTGTATCCTAGGTCAACTGTTAATTCTCCAATTGCCCAGTTTCCACAAAGGAATACTTCTCTAGGGCATCCGCCCAAGTATTCACAACATTCAAGTAATATCCGGTTGGTGTCCACCTAGTGAATGCAAGAGTCGGTGAATTACAGGTGAACTTGACCATCCCCATCGCTCATACCCTTAGTCAAACCCAACCGGTTTCCAAAGACGTAGTTACTTGTCCTATTTCTTCAGCACTGCACTCATAAGCCGGGAAGCGAACATTGAGCCTGACCTTAGGTATGAGTTCTAAGTCCATGAGGATACTTCGGGTGCCTCTTCATAAGGATCCCGGGATCAATCACACGCTCAAGGTGAAGAAATTTGCGCCCATCCGAACCGCGAGGATTCTATCTAGCACAACCGAGCATGACCCCGTGATCGAACGTGGCACGCGTAGTATGAAGCACGCGTCGATAGCATACCCGAACTTCGTCAGGTGTGGGATATGTCAATGATGCTATCGCAGACTCTCATCTGGCCCAGAATGTGGTTAATGACGAATAGAGTTCATCACCGACGAAGTGCAAAAAGGAAGATCATGTCGTGTTCCTTCGAAACCAAATGATCTTTTTTGCATAACCAAGTTTCCCAACTGGTTCTTAGCCAGTCTTTCTTCGGAAGAGGTCCCCCTCTCCTACAAGAAGACCGTTCCCGTGTGACAAGGCATGGTCCGCATTGACATAATTTTTGTAGATGATTGCGTCCTCCTATGACTTAGTTTATAGACCGTAAAATCCAATGTAATCAAACATTATGACGTCGATGAATCATAAACTCAAATTGAAATTATCTTATTTATCAAAATGTAACTTCCAATTCATCAAAATGTCATCACAGGTACATGCCCACATTTAAACCCTACGCAATCTAAACAGTTTAACATGCTTTTCAAATGTCTCCCTGCGTAATGGTTTAGTTAGTGGGTCCGCCACCATATCATCAGTGGGCAAGTATTCTAAAATGATTATATTATCTTCTACCATATATTTAGCATAATTATATTTCACATCAATGTGTTTAGTCCTACTATGGTACTTTGGATTCTTTACTGCCGCAATTGCTGCTTGACTGTCAGAGAACACCTTCACAGGTTTACTCCCAACATCGCCATCAAGCAGCGCAGTAAGAAGCCTTTTCAGCCAAACCGCTTCCTGTGAATTTTTAGAGAGAGCAATGAATTTCGATTCCATCGTAGAAAGCACGACACATGATTGCTTCTTGCTTGTCCATGAAATGGCGGCATCAGCAAGGAGAAACACTCCTCCTGTGGTGGACTTACGATCGTCCGGATTGCCACCATGGTCAGCGTCACTGAATCCGGTCAATTCTAACTTCCTGCCCTCATAGCACAGTACGTAGTCGGCAGTACCTTTCAGATATCGTATGATCCGCTTTACAGCTTTTAAATGTTTATAGCCAAGGTCTGATTGGAATCTTGCTACTAGGCCCACAGCGTAACATATGTCCGGACGAGTGCAAAACATGGCGTACATGAGACTCCCGACCATGCTTAAATACTCATCACTCCTCATCCGTTCACGCTCTTGCTGGTTCTTCGGGGCGTCGCGCTTTGACAACGCGCACCCGAATACTTCCGGCGTTTCAACGGGTTTGACATCCTGTAATCAAAAACTTTTAAACAGTTTGTTGATGTAGGCTTCCTGAGATAGACATAACCTCCGGATGGCTCGATCTCTAGCAATTTTAATGCCTAAGATATACGTAGCCTCTCCCATATCTTTCATCTCAAATACAGATGCCAACCAAGACTTTGATTCTTGCATGAAATTCACATCATTTGCGGCAATGAGTATGTCATCCACATACAAAGTTAAGATGACGTACTTAGACCCGGAGGTCTTTGTATACACACATGGATCCTCGTGGAGATTCACGAATCCGTTTCCAACGATTTCCTCGTGGAACCTGCGGTACTATTGCTGAGACGATTGTTTAAGACCATAAATGGATTTTGGAGTTTACAAACCTTACGTTTGTAACCAGGAGTAATGAAACCCTCCGGTTGCTCCATATAGATCTCTTCCTCCAGGTTTCCGTGGAGGAATGCGGTCTTAACATACATTTGGTGCAGCTCTAGATCAAGGCATGCGACCAGGGCTAGGATTGTCCTAACTGTGGTGTACCGCACAGTCGGTGAGTATGTCTCATCAAAGTCCACTCCGTGAAGCTGGGTGTAACCTTTCGCAACAAATCGAGTTTTGTATCGCTCGACATTTCCATCAGCAATGAGTTTCAATTTCAGAACCCACTTCGCCCTTGTGGCCCTGCGGTCAGCATGTAAATCAACTAAAGACCATACCGGATTGGCTTTCATTGAGGCGATCTCATCTTCCATTGTTTTCCTCCATTACTTCGCTTGAGGTCCTTTCAACGCTTTCACCCTTCTCGATGGGATACTTCTTGGGAGAAGTTCGATGCCTTTGACTTCGTCTAGGCTCGTTAATCCCATCTTGAGTCTGAAAATTGCTCCCACTCGGAAAAATGCTTTCTATCGGAGCATCACTCCCACTGGGAACAAGGGTAGTGCTGGAACCTTGACCTACAACTTTTCTTGGACGACCTCTCGGTCTCGGAACCAAGTTGGTTAATCCACTCCCACTGGGAAAAATGGGTAGTTGTGGCATTATTGGATTTTCATCCAGCGGTTCGGCAACGTGATTATCAGGTTGAACTTGATTCGCACCTGCAGCAACAGTGATTTGTGTGGTAGGATTGGCTCCTCCCACTGGATTTACTATGAAAATGTCCCCATCTTCATTTACCATTTCATTCACTCGCGTTGCTGCCTCAAATCTCCCACTCGAAGTAAGTGGGACCTGACTATCATCGTTATCGTGCTCCAATTCGATCATGACTTCGTCTGTTATTTCTCACCAAGCGTTGAAAATTTTTCCTCAAGGCATGTAACGTATCATGTTCGACCACGACACCATTATCACAAGCTAATTTAAACATATATCCTCTAAGAGTAGTCATCATACTCTCTGTTCAAATATTTGTTTAATGCGCATGTTAATGTCGCATGATGATAAGAATTAACTCATTATCACTCCTTTTAGCTTTTATGGCGTCGTGTTTGAACAATTTTGTCGATGAAGTGTGTTATCGATATGAATGTCTTGCCAAATTTCTTTTTCAAGGCATTTAGTGGGAGAGTCATTTTACCGACGTCATCCCTTTCATTGGCTAATTCATCCCAAAGACTTATTCATCTTTGAACTGTGCATTGGGCTTTCACCTTGTGCGTCAATTTATACTTTACGAGTTCATCGTGTAAGCATTGAATGAATTATTCCCAAAAGGGAGGCAAATGAAAATTCAGCATTCATTCAAAAACACTTCATCATTAAATTCGTACTTTGAAAACGATGTGTTCCTTCTTTCGAGGCACACGCGCCTGTGGCGCCTTTTCCAGGTACTATCCCATGGTTTAAATCGTTTCGTTTCCAAAATTCAGTTTAATTTAATCCAATCAGGGTCAAACATGTTCATCATTACGAAATTTATCATATAATGGAGTACTAACAAATAAGAAATACTAAATCTTTTGATCTAGCTATGCAATCAATGGTTTTTATTCAGTTTAGTTATCCTGACTGAGATGACGGAGTATGTGTGTCATTTCATTTCATCCAGCCTCTTCTACCTTGCCGAAAAAATTTGGTTCCAAACCTGTGGGTATGGATTTTCGTTTTGGATTGTCCCTTTTACGGGACCGTTAAATTGACAAGCAAATTGTGCTTCTAATCGAGCAACAATTACTTTATCCAATAACTCTGAATCTCGAAATAACCAAAATTTTAGTAACTCAAACGAACATCGAACGATAAATGAAAATGGTATGGTTCTTGATCTGAAAGTCGCGTATTTGATCCATGTTTGTCGCACACATAGTCGAGAACTTTGAGTCATGTTGAACATTACACCTGAGTAAATTCACGAGTGGATCACATCAAATGATTTGTTTCCGTATAAAACATTTCCCAGCTTTATGCTCATGACATACGAAGCGTACTTGGGACGCACTTTATCAATGGGGTTTAACCCACCGGATTATCGTATAGGACATATTGGGCCCAGTTCTCTTCATGATATGCGGATCATGGTTGGCTCATTTCGACCCACTGTGGTGAGCATAGAAGGTTGTCCCTTTACTGTTGTGGTTACTATACTTGATTAGACTCATGGTAAGTGAGTCCCCTCAACATCAGACAACCATATACATCTTTTTCATGTTGACCTATCATCGCAAAGGTCTCGAGCGGCTTTTACACTAGCATCCTTGGAAAGAGAAGACTATCAAATTCAACCAAAACATTTCTATAGAAGTATGGTGCTTTCCATGGTGCCTACATAATGCCTACACGGTGCATACACCATATTGTGCACCCGTCCTTTATCCCTTGTACATGTACTTAGTGTACTCCTTAGTTAGTCTATATATATTGTACTTAGCTCATAGTAAACCCTAGTAATCAATGAAATATTATTGCATTTTATATGGTTAGCTACCTTTTTTGGAGATGAAGAAATCATGAATTTCTTCATTTATTGTTCAAGATTCTTGGGTTTTCAGCTCGGATTGTTCATTTGATTACTCATTCATCTTTAATTTCGCCATTTCTTGTTCAAGGATGGCTGCATGTAAGTCCTACTCTTAGTTCTCAACTGGGTTCTTGCTTAGATTGAGTAGAAATGCCTAGATTTACTTGATTTGAGCTACGGTTGTGCTTGCTATTGGAGATTCGTTGGATTGGGGTTGTGGATTTTTGAATCTACAATCATTTGCTCTTGATTATTCTCTTGTTTTGGTGGCTGCGTGATTGTTGGCTGCCCAGTTTTGTTGATAAGATTTGCTAGCTGGCCTCTTTTGTCTCATTGTTAGCTGGATTGTGTGCTAGTTTTGTCTTATTGAATTTGTAGGGGATTTTCGGATTTGGTGAGCAGATTCCTTGTGATTTGTGTTGTTTCTTGCATTGCAAGTTAGATTGTGCTATTTTATTCTGATTTTGAGGATCAGAAATGGCACAAGATGCTTCCATTGATGACCCACTTTACATTCACCCCTCGGATACCACTGGGCACCTACTCATTCCTTTTCAGCTGCAAGTTTCCTCCAATTATCATGCTTGGAGTACTTCAATCAAAGAAGGCTTGTTGGTCAAGAACAAGTTGGGGTTCATTGATTGTTCTTTCACACGCCTTAGTGTGCCCATTGCTCAAAGGGTCCAGTGGGATAGGGTCAATGCAATTGTGAAGGCATGGCTCAGAAACATTGTGGCCAAGGACTTGGTTTCTGGCTTGATTTACAATCCCACAGCTCTTTCCATATGGAATGACTTGAAGGATATGTTTGATAAGGTGGATGGCACGCAGATTTTCAAATTGATAAGGGAAATCTACCATACCTCCCAAGGTGTGCTATCCATCACTGAATACTTTGCCAAGATGAAGCAGCTATAGGATGCACTTGGACCAATTGATGACTTGGTTCTTGAGTGTGTTGCTGACATTCACATTGTAAATGTGCACAAGGAGAAGCAAAATCTCATGGAATTCCTTTTGGGTTTGAATGACTCATATGCACACATTCGAAGTAGCTTATTGATGAGACAACCACTACCATCTTTGAGTGTTGCCTTCTCTGTTTTGGTGCAAGAAGAATGTTAGAGGTCCATTTCAGGATCAATTGGTGACCTTGGTGAGGCCACTTCTTTGTACTTAAGGAGGAATCAGAATGTGAATTCTTATGCTCCAAGGAATTCCAATCCAAGGAACAATGGTGCTGGCAGGGGTGCTAACAATGAGAGGACATGGAATGTGCCTGTTGACAAGTCTAATTGGATTTGCACGTTTTGTGGAAAGAGGGGTCACAAAGTTGACACTTGCTGGGTCAAACATGGGGTGCCACCAGGGGTTCAAGCAATGAAGAGGGCTTGGAACTCAACTAATGCAAGTGTTGATGATGGGGCCAATTCAAGCATAGTTGAGCATGTGGCAGCTGGTGACAAGAGGATTGTGCATGGAACAGTTGAGAAGAGTATCCAACATGTTGCTGCCCATGATGACCACTTTGATCATTTTCCTTTGAGCTTTGAGGATGTTGATCAAGCTCATGCTAATATGACAGGTACATCAAGTGATTCTATGGTTTGGATAGTTGACTCAGGTGTAACTAACTACATTACTCATCAAATGCATTGGCTACATGATTTGAGAAAGAGTGATTCTGATCACCAATTTGTCCGTTTACCAAATGGTCACAAGTGTAAATTGATTCATATTAGTTCTTGTTCATTATCTAGTGGATTCACATTGACCAATATCCTTTTGGTGCCTGATTTCAAATTCAACTTGATCTCAGCTTCTAGGCTTCCTAGTCAATTGAATTGCAAAGCGATTTTCACTTCTGATCATGTGTTGCTTTAGGGCCAACGTGGAAAGTCCATGGTGATTGGGGAATGGAATAGAGGTCTCTACACTTTGAAGGATGCGGTGCCTTCAAGTTCAAGTTCAAGAGTGGTGGCTGCACCTTCCATTGGTATAAATAAAGTGGATTCTTGGACATGGCACAGGCATTTGGGTCATGTTTCAGAGACTTATTTGAATCATTTAGATGTTTTGGGTTTGAATAAATCCGTTGATTGTATCAAACAGTGCACTATTTGCCCTCTTGCTAAGCAAACAAGATTATCATTTCCTCTCAGTGATTCTATTGCTTTCAAAGCGATTGATTTGGTTCATATGGATTTATGCGATCCTTACAAGGTGCCCACGTTCAAGAATAATCAATATTTCTTGACAATTGTTGATGATTTTCTCAAGGGCTACTTGGGTTTATTTGATGAAACAGAAGAGTGATACTTTTCTTCACATAAAGAACTTCTTGATTAAGGCGAAGAATCATTTTAACACTATGGTCAAGACTTTGAGGAGTGATAATGGGATTGAGTTCATCATATCAGTTTGTAAAGATCTCCTTCGCCAATTTGGCATACAAAATCAAACAAATTGTGTGCACACTCCTCAACAAAATGGTAGAGTGGAACGCAAGCATAAGGAAATTCTGAATGTTGCAAGAGTCATACGTTTTCAGGCTTGTATGCCACTCAAACATTGGGGGTATTTCATTCTCAATGCTTGTTATTTGATCAATCGTCTACCATCTTCCGTTTTGAAGTTCATGTCACCCATGGAGGTACTATATGGGGTGGTGCCTTCTATCAATCACTTGAGGTTCATTGGGTTCCTATGCTTTGTTACAAGGTTGAACAATTCAGATAAGTTTAGCCCAAGAGCTGAACCTTCCATTCTTATGGGGTATTCTACTTCTCAAAAAGGATACCTTGTGATGAACATCTCAAATTAAACCTTCCAAGTATCTCGTGATGTTGTTTTTCATGAGAACATCTTCCCTTTCAGCATGTCTAAGGAGGAGTTGAAGGCTTTGATTCCATCTTGCTTGGGAGTCAAGCAACACATCGAAGAGTTCTCACCTGAGAATTCCAAATCTTTTGAGGAGGTCCTTCCTCCAATCATTGATCCACCACAAGCACATCCTCATATTATTGAAGTTGTACAACCTCAACCTCCCATTGTTGAGGTTCCCCAGCCACCTATTCTAAGGAGGAGTGCAAGGATACCGCAACTTCAAAATAGAGTCAATTCCAATATAACTTTTGGAATGGAGAAGTTTGTCTCTCATGATCACTTGGGTCCACAATTCAAATGCTTCTTGGCACGATACGAATGAATGCACTATCTTAAAGCAGGACATCGAGAATCTCATTCAAAGAGGTAAACTGTTAAAATTTGTGGAGAAATCTACCAACACCCCTCAAGAAACGAAATCGCAGCCCAAGAGGGAACTCCCGATCCCCTCCTCATGACCATCCCACTCCAATCCAGAGAGGGACAATGAACGTCATCGCGGGAAGATTCGCGTCAGGAGGAGGAGTGAATTCAGCTCGAGAAGTACATGCTGCCCAAATATCTACAGCGGCTGTGATGGGAAAAAGACCTCGAGATCCTGAGCTTGAAACTATTAGCTTCACTGCCGGTGATGTTTTAAAAATGGATCAACCTCATGAAGATGCCCTGGTTGTTACTCTCCTTATATCCACATATAAGGTCAAAAGAGTCATTATCGATAGCGTAAGCTCAACTGATATTCTCCTCTACCAAGCATTCTTACAATTGGGTTTGACGAGAAGAGATTTGAAGAAAGTCGACTTCCCTTTGACAGGCTTCGCTGGAGAAACCATCTATCCCATGGGAGCTATTCGACTAACCACCATTTTTGGAGAAGATGAGAAAATTTTACAAATCGATATACTCTTTGTAGTCGTCGACGCCGCCTCAGCATACAATGCTCTCATCAGAAGAACTACTCTAAATCCTCATCAGATCGTTCCGTTGACTGCTCATCAAGTAATGAAATTCTCAACACCTAAGGGAATTTGTGAGGTTCGAGGAGATGAGGCCATGGCACGACACTGCTACAACACGTCGATACGACGCCCAGAGAAGTCATAAAAACTTCTATAGTAGATACCTCTTTGTTTTGACTAATATTTCGAAATATTTCTTTTGATGTAATATTCAGGAAACGATGAATAAATATGGCCCCTTGAGGACCCTTTCTTTCTTACAAGAAACCGTTCAGATATTACCATAACAGATCGGCGTCTAAAATCTCGATTGTCAACATTATGTGCCCAAGATGGCAATAAAGCCTAGGTATGTCGATAACTCGATAGAAGATCGGCGTCTACAATCTCGATTGTCGATATTATATGCCCAAGATGGCAATAAAGCCTAGGTACGTCGACAACTCGATAGAAGACCAGCGTCTACAAATCGATTGTCGACAACTCGATAGAAGAATGAAGTCTGCAAATCGATTGTCGATATTATATGCCCAAGATGGCAACAAAGCCTAGGTACGTCGACAACTAGATAGAAGAATGAAGTCTACAAATCGATTGTCGACATTATGTGCCCAAGATGGCAACAAAGCCTAGGTACGTCGACAACTCGATAGAAGAATGGTGTCTACAAATCGATTGTCGACATTATGTGCCCAAGATGGAAATAAAACCTAGGTACGTCGACAGCTCGATAGAAGATCGGCGTCTACAATTTCGATTGTCGACATTATGTGCCCAAGATGGCAACAAAGCCTAGGTACGTCGACAACTCAATAGAAGAATTAAGTCTACAAATCGATTGTCGACATTATGTGCCCAAGAGGGCAACAAAGACTAGGTACGTCGACAACTCGATAGAAGAATGAAGTCTACAAATCTATTGTCGACATTATGTGCCTAAGATGGCAACAAAGTCTAGGTACGTCGACAACTCGATAGAAGAATGGAATCTACAAATCGATTGTCGACATTATGTGCCCAAGATGTCAATAAAGCCTAGGTATGTCGACAACTCGATAGAAGATCGGCGTCTACAATCTCGATTGTCGACATTATTTGCCCAAGATGGAAAAAAAGCCTAGGTACGTCGACAACTAAATAGAAGAATGAAGTCTACAAATCGATTGTCGACAATATGTGCCCAAGATGGCAAAAAAATCCTAGGTACGTCGACAACTCGATAGAAGAATGAAGTCTACAAATCGATTTTCGACATTATGTGCCCAAGATGGCAACAAAGCCTAGGTACGTCGACAACTCGATAGAATAATGGCGTCTACAAATCGATTGTCGATATTATGTGCCCTAGATGGCAATAAAGCCTAGGTACGTCGACAACTTGATAGAAGATCGGCGTCTACAATCTCGATTGTCGACATTATGTGCCCAAAATAGAAATAAAGCCTAGGTACGTCGACAAATCGATAGAAGAATGGCGTCTACAAATCGATTGTCGACATTATGTGCCCAAGATGGCAATAAAGCTTAGGTACGTCGACAACTTGATAGAAAGATAGCGTCTACGAATCGATCAACGACACCATGAACCTAAAAAGGGCGACCAAGCCGGGACACGTCGATAATTCGATAGAAGAACGACGCCTCTAAATCAACAAGTCGCCCAAGGCGACATGTCTTAAATGGCGATAAAGCCTAGGTACGTCGACAACTCGATAGAAGATCGGCGTCTACAATCTCGATTATCGACTTCTTTAAAAGTCGACTATTCACCCAAAAGGTTAGTGTTTACAATTTTAAATTGATAAACAAGACACTGGCAGAATCTAAATGAAGATAATAAATCCAGAAATTCTGGTAGAACTTTCATTGTGGAAGATAGAATTCATTACACAAGGAATTAATCGAAAGAAAGCATCCTAGAAATCTAAAGAACAACTACTTATAAAGCTTCTTTTCCCTTGGAGGAAGAAACAACAAAGCTATCATCCTCCTCGACAGGAATCTCCAAATATTGTTGGAGAAGGGGGACTTGAGAAAAAGGAAAATAAGGTTGATACGCTCTTAAGTTTGCCACAATCTCTTTAATGGGTGGGAATAGTAGGTCAGAGGCAGCAACCGTAATGTCAGCTTGGTAGGCAAGACTTGCTTTGTAATCATTAACAGCTCTAGCTGCTGAGCATCTCAAGCTCGACATCTCATTCTGCAGCACGTTTACTTTCTCGCGAAGAATGATGTTTTCTACTTTGAAAACCTCTATTTCCTTGTCTTTCTTCCCCAACAGATTACGGTATTCTTTGACCAACAAAATGGAACTTTCTAAAGATTCCTCACTTTTATGAAGCTCTCGTTCAAAAGCAGTAGACGTTTCAGCCGCATGTTTAAGATCTTCCCTCAACTTGGCATTCTTCTCTCTAAGGATCCGAACCTCTCCCATATCTTCTGTAGGCGCTAAGTCCCTAAGTTTCGCTTTGGTCGATTGTAACTCCTTAAGAAGATCGATCATCAGACGAGAATATTGGAGGGAATCCCTGGAAGCCTGTTGAAGAAGAAATTATAAAAATAAGATCGAATAATGAGTAAATTTGATGATCAAAAAGGGGCAATGCTCACTTCAACTTGTTTTAAAAGGAAAAGGCGAGTAGCCTCCTCTACTTCGTCCACACCTGTCCCTAGACGCCGAAGATCCTTGGGGGGAATCGAAGCATTTAATAAATGAAGAGCCAGATTGTGGTTAACTATGGAATGTCTCTCTTTAAGAGGGTACCCTTGCAAAAAGTTTAAAGGATCCCAATCTTTGGAATAGTCGATAGGAGAATTTAACAACATATCCCATTCGAAAGAAGGACCCTCATAATCCGAAAGACCACTGGAAGAAGTCTCAGTACGAGTAGGTGACGCTTGAGTCGATGAAGAAGAAGATGAATGTCAACATCGCCTTATCTTTAGCCAAGAGCTAGAATAATGAGTAGTATTCTTCGCCTCACCCTTGTCCTTGGAGGATCTCACAAGCGACTTCTTAGCGGAAGGGATAGCCTCGACATCGATAAGAGTATCGATAGACGCCCCACTATAAGCTTCTTTCGACTTGGGGGCAGAAGAAGCTTCTTCCATAGCTTGACGATGAGTCCGAAGAATCATCTTGATAAAATCTAAGAGGAAAAAAAACATCGATCATCAAAAGTCTGTTAAAAGGCAGGAAGTAGCGTTCCTAAAAAGAAAGAAGTAATCTCGGAATACCTGAAGAAGGACTGTCCGCCATAAATATTTGTTTTCCACTCAGGAATGGCTCACTCTTGAAGGATCAAATCAGATTGTGAAAAAAAGAGCAAGGGTGAAAAATGAAAGTGAAACAGTAGTATTTATACTGAAGTTTCCGCCGCTTGGATAACTTCTCAAGGAAGCCTTCTCTAGGTCATCATTCATTAGTGCATTCACTGACAACGTGAATGTTATTTAGAGAACCGTTGCGAATTTACTGAGATGACCCTTGAGCTTCTCCAAACCACCCAACGGTCAAAAATTCATTGGCCAAGGGCCACGTCTCGACTAAAGACACATGTCTCAACCTCAAAAATCAGAAGTTCGTAAACTGATGGCCGAATTGGATACAGAATCTCGCCAATAGATCCTGGAGGTTATACTCGACTCAAGAGCTCATCTTCACAAATGAAGTTTGTCAGACCTAAATCTAACCTACGACGAATTACGTTTTGAAAACGTGGATTTTGAAGAGAGTCGCCACTAGTTAATTATTAGGCTAACTAGAATCCTAAATTACCTGAGCGAATAACTAATTAAACACCTAGTTATTAAATCAGTCTACGATCAGAAATACGTGTTCGGGGGTTCTGTTACGATTTAAAACTCATGGAATTAATCACACCGTTTCGGTACTTAATTCACTTAATTTGACAATTTTATTCTTTAAGTTCATGTTATATAAGATTAATCTAACGACGTCAAGATTTAATTTAACTTAGGATATGCAAAAAATATTATCGATCATTAACCTAAATCTAGAAACTAAAAAAAAAACTATTAAGCATCTAAAACTCTTAACAAAACTAAACATGCTCAAAAGCATGATACAATTTAACATGTCATACACATACACTTATTAAAACATGCTATCGAATTAATTTAGACCTAAACTAAC
The DNA here is from genome assembly GCA_036873135.1 of Clarkia xantiana subsp. parviflora. Taxonomy (NCBI): domain Eukaryota; kingdom Viridiplantae; phylum Streptophyta; class Magnoliopsida; order Myrtales; family Onagraceae; genus Clarkia; species Clarkia xantiana. Next base: position 21,690,411 of record JAPTYO010000001.1, read on the forward strand.
TAGTTAATATGGTATAATAATAATAATGATAATAATAATAGTAATAATAATAACAGAAAATAAAAATAAAAATATTAATAATTAATAAATAAAGTAAAATAAAAATAAAAAAAATAAAAAAAATAAAATCTGGAGCGGGACTCGCCTGGAGAAGAAGAGGCAAAGGTCACGGTCAGGGAAGAGCTCGGCAGGACGGCGAGAGCGGTGGTCCGGCAGCAGCACCCGGGCGGACGGCGATGACTCCGGTCGGGCTGGCCAGTAAGGATGGTGAACGGGCAGAGGTCGGGGCAGGTGTTGGAAGGTCACCGGGGCTGGGTAAGGCTGCAGCGACGATCGTGATGGCGAGGTTGCGACGGCGGGCTCGGCAATGGTGGTCACCGGCGAGGGAGCGGTGGTCTGGTTGATGACGGGCTGCTGGCTGCCGGAGAAAAAGGGAAGAGAGAGAAAGCGAGAGAGAGAAAGAGAGAGAGAGAGAGAGAGAGAGAGAGAGAGAGAGAGAGAGAGAGAGAGAGAGAGAGAGAGAGAGAGAGAGAGAGAGTGAGAGAGAGTGACAGGCAGACGCGGTCGCCGGCGGGTGGTGGTCGACGGTGGGGCTGGCCGGCGACGTGGTGGACGGATGGTGGTCCGGCGACCTGCGGACCTGGGCAACACCTGCGGGGAAGGAGCATAGACCAGAGAAAAAAAAAACTTTTATGAGCACTAGAGGACAAAAATCGCGCAGACCCCGAGAAATAATGTATTATTGCTTTGTAGTGGTTTTTTTTTCTGTGTTTTACAATGTATCCCTAGACCCCTATTTATACTAAAAACCTAGCCTAGTTACAGATAAAATTTAAATAAAAAATTTCTAACACATAATTATTCTAGAGAATATTCCTAAGGATATATATCTTTACAGATAATTATTTTTTGAATAAAAAATAATATATGGAGATAAATATCTTACAGATAATTTTCTAAAAATATAAAAACTAATTATTATATATATATTTTTAAATATTCCAAAAATATTAAATATATTCGAAATAATTTAAAATATATTTTATAATAATTTCCCTAATGTGCCCTTAAGCATTTTTGGAGACTTTGTGGCTTGACGCGTCCGGAATTTGACGTATCATGTGTAACGTCGTTACGTCCGGGTCAAAATCGACTGTTTACAGTTTGCTCCTCTTTGGACGAACTCCCGTAGAACGTGTTCGAAGGGGTTTGTCCAAAGACGAAGAAACACTGATTTTGACCATAAAGTATATTCTCTTCCAATTCTTCGAAGTCTTCAAGGTGGCTCATATGCTTATTCTGGTGCGGAAAGATAAAACTTCTGTCGGCGGTACGCCTGTTGGCGGTGCTTCCATTAGCGATGCAGAAAGTAAAGCCTCCAGTGGCGGTGCGGTAAAGAAGAGCCTCTAGTGGCGGTGCGGAAAAGTAAAGCCTCGGTCGGCGGTGCCCCTGTTGGCGGTGCCTCCGTTGTCGGTGCAGAAAGTAAAGACCTCGATCGACGATGCCTCCAGTGGCGTGCGACAAGGAAAAGCCTCCAGTGGCGGTGCGGAAAGTAAAGCCTCCAGTGGTGGTGCGGAAAGTAAAGCCTCCAGTGGCGTGCGGAAAAGTAAAGCCTCCAGTGGCGTGCGAGAAAGTAAAGCCTCCAGTGGCGTGCAGAAAAGTAAAGCCTCCAGTGGCGTGCAGAAAGTAAATCCTCCAGTGGCGTGCAGAAAGTAAAGCCTACAGTGGCGTGCGGAAAAGTAAAGCCTCCAGAGGCGTGCAGAAAAGTAAAGCCTCCAGTGGCGTGCAGAAAAGTAAAGCCTCCAGTGGCGTGCAGAAAAGAAAATCCTCGATCGACGATGCCTCCATGGCGCGCGACAAGGAAAAGCCTCTAGTGGCGGTGCGGAAAGTAAAGCCTCCAGTGGCGTGCAGAAAAGTAAAAACATAGATCGATGATGCCTCCAGTGGCGTCTGTTGGAGAAGAGCCTCATATGTCGGGAAAATGCCTCTAGTGGCGTTCGAGGGAGAAGAGCCTCTAGTGGCGTGTGTCAGAGAAGAGCCTCTAGTGGCGTTGGTTGGATAAGGGCCTCGAGTGGCTTGACGATTTGAATGCATGTCCCTAATTTCGCCTAACTTGCGCATGACGCGACAACTTAGGGGGTTTTTTTTTTTTTAAATCTCTCATATTCTCTCCTTTTGCCACGGTCAAAATTTTAGACCGTGCCCCTCGGTTTTCCTAATTTTTGCATGGATTGCCCCTTGGGGTTTTCATACCATCGGGATTTTATTTTCTCTCCTTTTTCCATGATTGCAATTTCTGAATTTGCTATCATGCCCCTCATTTCCTAATTTTGCCTAGGCTGCCCTTTCGGGTTTTCAACCTAACGGAAGCACTCTTTTTTTTGGTATCCGATTAAACGGTGGCTATGACCCGTACTTTATTTCCCGTCTCGATGCGAGAGTATTTGTAGCCATTTGGAGAGTGGGTGTGACCCTTTCTTCACCGTCTTCAATGTCGCGAGAGCTCTTTTGATTTGTAGCCATTTGGAGGGTGGCTGTGGCCCTTTTATTTATTTCCATCGTCGATGTTCCGGGAGCGCTCTTTCGATTTGTAGTCGTTTTAAGGGTGGCTGTGGCTCTTTAGTTTGTAGTCGTTTTAGGGATGACTGTGGCCCTTTTTTATTTACCCGCCCTTTCAAGACGGGGTCACTCTTTTATCTGTAGCCGTTTGGAGGGTGGCTGTGGCCCTTTATTTTGTAGTCGTTTTAGGGATGACTGTGCCACAGCCACCCTCCAAACGGCTAAAGATAAAAGAGTGACCCCGCGAATCCTGTGAGGGCGGTTGTGGCCCTTTATTTTGTAGTCGTTTAGGGACGACTGTGGCCCTTTTTTATTTTCCCGCCCTTTCAAGATTCGCGGGGTCACTCTTTTATCTGTAGCCGTTTGGAGGGTGGCTGTGGCCCTTTATTTTGTAGTCGTTTTAGGGATGACTATGGCCCTTTTTATTTTCCCACCCTCACATGATTCGCGGGGTCACTCTTTTATCTTTAGCCGTTTGGAGGATGGCTGTGGCCCTTTCACTTATTCTCCGCTTTTGATGTTGCGGGAGCGCTCTTTATCTGTAACCATTTGAAGGGTGGTTGTGGCCCTTTATTTTGTAGTCGTTTTAGGGACGACTGTGGCCCTTTTTTTTAATTTTCCCGCCTTTTCAAGATTCGCGGGGTCACTCTTTTATCTTTAGCCATTTGGAGGGTGGTTGTGGCCCTTTCACTTATTCTCCGCTTTTGATGTTGCGGGAGCGCTCTTCATCTGTAGCCAATTGAAGGGTGGTCGTGGCCCTTTTTTTTTAGTCATTTTAGGGATGACTGTGACCCTTTTATTTGTAGTTGATTTAGGAACAACTGTGACCATTTTATTGTTTCATTGCTCTCACAAGATTTGTACGAACGCTTTCTTTATTTTTCTGTAGTCGATTAATGGGCGGTTGTGACCCTTAATGGATTTTTTTTTTTTTTTGCTTCTTTTTCATCTCACCTTTTGCCATGACTGCCTCTGCGGGTTTTCAATCATGCCCCTCTCCATGACTTTTGCCTAGGTTTTCAACCTAGCGAGAATTTATTTTTTTCTCTTTTTTTTCTTTTTTCAAATGAAAAGAAAATCTATAGAAACTAATCAACAACAAATATGTTACATGCCCCTAAAAGCATATTAAACCTTTTAATTTCTCAGAACTTCTCTGGAGGAAAACTTGTCAAATAAGTTGATTATGTCGATGTCTTGAATGGAGGATCCTTTCAATGGGTGGACGACACCGACAATAATTTCTTCTTCTTCTTCCTCTCAAATGCTCTTTCATTAGCACGGTCGATCTTCATGGAATCTCGATCTTTTTTAATAGGAAGATCTCTGGATGTCTTCTATCTTCAACCATGCTTGATCTTAACAGGAATGCCCCACGGCTACATCTGGCTGGTTCATAATTCGTCGCATGCTGGACGAATGGCCTGATTAACGAACACACATGGATGGTGTTGAGTTTGGCACAGTAGTCCGCAAATGGTAAACTTAGGCATAGATATCGTCCGAGGTTTCTGGGAGTTGGATTTTTCAGTGGGCAATGTGCTCGCTATGCGACTGGACCTGCTGCATGTCCTGATTCTCCTGCTCCACAACTTGTATATGTACACCTGCTGAAAAGTATATGCCCCTAGTGGCAGACTGAAAATTTCAGTAACTTTTTTCGGAAAATGATTCGATTGATCGAGTCAAGCTACATTGATCGGCACATTGAATCTTCACGGGATTCTTGATGATCTCTTGAAATTTTCTCATCTCCTGACATGTCCGATCTCAATGGGAGATGCCCCATGGTTACCGCTGAATGGTTTAAACTTGGCCACATAACGGTTGTATACCTCGTCTTGGAAAGCGTATGAATTTCGCACATGGTAGGTGAAATTTTCATGGAAACTCTTCGAAGCGCTCACGTTTCACACGGTTGTGGTATTGGTTGAAGTGGTCATCCGACCTGCAAAAGAGTAGGGACACTCAAATCTTAAGGAAAAAATTAAGTACAATTTAACGCACATCGGCGTTAGATATCTCGAGTGTGCAATTTGTTCCTTGTGCAACTGGATGACTGCATGTTCCTTTTTTTTTTTTTGCCCCATTTAGCCGACATAACTTATGTGTACATGATACCTTAACCAAGCGTACCAAAAAAGAGTGAATGAAAAATCAGTGTAGAGAATATGAGAACTCATGCATGATTTTTTGAAAACTCTATTGTCATTCATTTCATAATTTTGATTACTTTTTTTTTTTTTTAAAGGAATCAAAATTTATGATCAAATGTGTTTTGCGCCATCATGGAGTTTGCTGAGTGCATTATCTGGCTCGAATGCGGGACAAATGCTCAAAACAAAGTTTTTTTCAAAAAAGTTTTCTCGTCCTTTGTTTAAACTCGAAAAGTAGCACTCAACTGCACAGTTAAACTATTTTCTCAAAAAAGAATCAAAACTCCCATTTTTTAAATGCTCGCTCATGCGAATGTTGAAATGGCGATCTTGCCAAAAAAGTGCAATACACCTTGGATAAAAACGAATGACACTTTGAGTTTTTTTTTTTAAATGCTCATGCATGCTCGAAAGTTCAAATTCTACTGTTAAGAAAGTTACAACTTACAACATATTACCTAAATGACGCATATGAAATGCATTTTTGAAAGTTAAAATTCTATTCTAAGAAATTCACAACTTACAACAGTTTACCTGAATAATGCATATGAAATGCATATTTTGAAATGAAAATTTCAGGTGGATTTTTTTAAAATAATGCAATTGAGATGCATGCGTGAATTTGAAAGCTCTATAGCTAAAAAAACTCACAATTTACCTGAAAATAATGCATATTGAATGCATGCTTAAAAAAAATCAGGTAAAAATGTTTTTTGAAAATGATGCATATGCAATTGATGTTTGAATTTTTTTTTAAAAAAAAAACTCTAAGAGCCAAAAAAAAGAATTACAAATTTTCCTAATTTTTAAAAAAATGATGCACATTGAATGCACTAACAAATTTTACAACTTACATGAAAAAAAAATTTCCAAAAAATAATGCGTATGAAACACATGCTTGAAATAAAACATTATGGTAAGTAGTTTTGAAAACATTACATGGAATACATGTTTGAAACTAAAGGTTCTACGACTAAGAATGTGTACAATCTATCAACATATTATTTTTCCTAAAACAATGCACATGCGATGCACATGTGCAGGCACGAGGCCACGATGTAACGAGAGGGATCCATTTCCCCTCTGAGTCTCGAGAAATTATTCACTACCTCGGTGCTAACACGTGGCACCGAGGTGGTGGAACTTCGCCCTATCGTGAGCTGACACGTGGCCAAGTTGTGGATAGAGTGTGCCAGATGTCAGTCTTTAATTGGGCACGTGTCAGCTCACGATAGGGCGAAGGTCCACCACCTCGGTGCCACGTGTTGGCACCGAGGTAGTGAATAATTTCTCCTGAGTCTCTAACTTGTATGAAGGTATATTGCTAAGTTTTGAATAGTGCTGCTAGAGTGGGCAAAAAAACTATAAAGAGTGATGATAAAAGATATATATATGTGAAGAGTTTGCCCCCTCCAATTTAGTAATAATTCCACCCAATTTTTTTTAACAAATAACATATACTATTATTATAGATTTATTCAACTTTAATTAATTTTTATTAACAAAAAAAGAAATTAAGGATTAATTAAGTAAGATATGATGATTTATGTATTAAACTCGGGTAGTGCTATTTTCATTCTATTATTATTATTATTATTGTTACCATATATTTATTTACTTATATTTAATGGACTATGTAATTGCATGACGAGAATTGAAGTGGTTTAAATAGTTGATGAATGTTGAATTTTTTTTGAAGTTATACATTTTAGTAATTTTTTCTCATTGATGCTAAATTAGTAGTAATTTTAGTTTTTTTTTTTAATATTTGTTAATTATACTTCAATTATTTTTTACGTTTTAATTATTTTCAACGTTTCAAAAATTAAAACATTTTTGTGATTTTAATAAATATTGAGAAATTTATCATCAAAAGAAAGCAAATAAAATAAGTGGTTTCAGTTAAAATTAACGTGGATCACTTGAAACAACAAATTTAATATAGATGATCTTTCATCGATTCTAGGTTAACTAAAAGAATCAAGAATTTCACCCAAATAATCTTGATAAATTCCGAAAAGAGTAATTGCAACTTGCAAGCACTTAACAAAAATTATTGATTATATTTAAATTTTGCCCCTCTAACTATTTTTTTCTAGCTTCGTGCCTGCACATGTGATGCATACTTGAGAAGAAAGTTCTACAGTCAAGATAATTTACAAGTTATCTGAAAAGATTTTTTTTTTCTTTTTTTGTTTTTTTAATGAGGGAAAAAAACAATGCATCTTGGTTGCTCAAAATTAAGAATCAGGCGAAAAGTTCTTTTTTTTTAGAGGATGCATATGAGATGCACAAAAATAAATACAAGATGCAAACTTAAAAATAAAAGTTCTACAACTGAGAAAAATTACAATTTACCTGAAAAAAAAAATTCGAAAAAAATGCATATGACATGCACGTTTTTTGATTAAAAATTCAGATAAATATTTTTTTAAACAAAGAGCCCTAAAACTAAGAGAGCTTACGGTTTATCTGAATTTTTTTTTTTAAATTAATGCATATTGGATGCATTATTAAAAATAAAACAATTCAGTTAAAAAGTTTTTTAAAATGATGCATATGGAATGCACGTTCGAAATTAGAAGCTCTAATAGCTAAAGAGGAATCACAATTTTCCTAACATTTTTTTTAAGCAATGCATATACAATGCACTAACCAAAATTACAACTTACCTGGAAAGTTTTTTTCAAAATAATGCGTACAAAACACATGTTAAAAATAAAAATTCAGGTAAGATGTTCTTTTAGAAAAAAAAAAATGCATATGAAATGCATGTTCGAAAGGAAGCTCTAATAGCTAAAGAAATTGATTTTTCTGAAATGTTTTTTTAAGTAATGCATACGTAACGCACTAACAAAAATTACAACTTACCTGAGGTTTTTTTTTAAAATAATGCGCACAAAACACATGTTAAAAATAAAAATTCAGGTAAGATGTTTTTTTAGAAAAAAAAAATGCATATGAAATGCATGTTCAAAAGGAAGCTCTAATAGCTAAAGAAATTGATTTTTTTTAAGTAATGCAGACGTAATGCACTAACAAAAATTACAACTTACCTGAGAGTTTTTTTAAAAAAATAATGCGCATGAGACGCATATTTAGAATAAAAATTTAGGTAAGGGGGTTTTTTTAAAAAAAAATGCATCGAAAACACATGTGTAGAAATAAAAAATCTACAACTAAGGGATTAACTACTTAGCTAAAAATGTTTTTTTTGTTTTTTCTGAAAGTAACGTATACAAAATGCATTTTAAAATTAGAAGCTCTAATAGCTAAAAGGGAGTTAAATTTCTCATGAAAATATTTTTTGAAAATAATGCGCGAATGATGCGTTAATTATGAATTACAACTTACCTGGTTTTTTTTTTTTAAATAATGCGCATGAAACACATATTTTAGAACAAAATTTAGGTAAGAGTTTTCTTAAAACCGTGCATAAGGAACGTACGTTTGAAATGAGAGTTCTACCTAAGAGACATGCTGCAAATATGATTTTTTTTGTTTTTTATTTTTTTAAAGATATAATGTGATGCATGCTCATAAATAAAAGTTACACAGTTAGAAAAACTTATGGTTTAACTGATAAACTCTTTTTAAAAAAAACACGACATGTTAGGGGGGCTAAAAATGTGTGTGGTTTTGCTCTACAAGGTATGTTCCACTGAGAGGTTCCCGACAAGGTAGTTTCCTCTCCCCATCATAGGGATCACAGGACCTTCACAAGCGAGTGAAGTTTTTCGGAGTCGTACCGGCAGCCCGGCCGCGCGGTCGTACCGTACTAACCCTCCGAGGTTCCTAGTCGCCCTGGGTTTTAGGCGTTTTGGACATTAGACTAAAGTGTGTGTGTGCGAATTCAAATAACACATATCAACAAAGAAAAATAGTCTGTCATAAAAAAAAAATAATTCCACACCTGAAATAACAAAAATAACCAAGTTAGAATAACAAAGTCAAATACATATATAAAAAAAAAAAAAAAAAAAAAAACTAAAACATGGCAAACAAGCAAATATAAAGAGCCCAAACCCTCAAATTTCCCCAGCAGAGTCGCCAAATTGTCAGACCTAAATCTAACCTACGGCGAATTACATTTTGAAAACGTGGATTTTGAAGAGAGTCGCCACTAGTTAATTATTAGGTTAACTATAATCCTAAATTACTTGAGCGAATAACTAATTAAACACCTAGGTATTAAATCAGTCTACGATCAGAAATACGAGTTCGAGGGCTCTGTTACGAAACTCATGGAATTAATCACGCCATTTCAGTACTCAATTCACTTAATTTGCCAATTTTATTCTTTAAGTTCATGTTATATCAGATTAATCTAACGAAGATTTAATTAAACTTAGGATATGCAAAAAATATTATCGATAATTAACCAAAAGCTAGAAACTGATAAAAAAAAAAAACTATTAAGCATCTAAAACTCCTAACAAAACTAAACATGCTCAAAAGCATGATACAATTTAACATGTCATACACATACACTTATTAAAACATGTTATCTAATTAATTTAGACCTAAACTAACTAGTTAATATGGTATTATAATAATAATAACAGAAAATCAAAATAATAATATTAATATTAATAATTAATAAATAAAGTAAAATAAAAATAAAATAAAATAAAAAAATATGGAGCGGGACTCACCTGGAGAAGAAGATGCAGAGGTCACGGTCAGGGAAGAGCTCGGCAGGACGGCGAGAGTGGTGGTCCGGCAGCAGCACCCGGGCGGACGGCGATGACTCCGGTCGGGCTGGCCACTAAGGATGGTGAACGAGCAGAGGTCGGGGTCGGTGTTGGAAGGTCACCGGGGCTGGGGAAGGCTGCAGCGACGACCGTGATGGCGAGGTTGCGGCGGCGGGCTCGGCAATGGTGGTCACCGGCGAGGGAGCGGTGGTCTGGTTGATGACGGGCTGCTGGCTGCCGGAGAAAAAGGGAAGAGGGAGAAAGCGAGAGAGAGAGAGAGAGAGAGAGAGAGAGAGAGAGAGAGAGAGAGAGAGAGAGAGAGAGAGAGAGAGACAGACAGACGCGGTCACCGGCGGGTGGTGGTCGACGGTGGGGCTGGCCGGCGACTTGGTGGACGGATGGTGGTCGGGCCACCGGCGGACCTGGGCAACACCTGCGGGGAAGGAGCACAGACCAGAGAAAAAAAAACTTTTCTGAGCACTAGAGGATAACAATCGCGTAGACCCCGAGAAATAATGTATTATTGCTTTGTAGTGGTTTTTTTCTGTGTTTTACAATGTAACCCTAGACCCCTATTTATACTAAAAACCTAGCCTAGTTACAGATACAATTTAAATAAAAAATTGCTAACAGATAATTATTCTAGAGAATATTCCTAAGGATATATATCTTTACAAATAATTATTTTTTGAATAAAAAATAATATCTGGAGATAAATATCCTATAGATAATTTTCTAAAAATAAAAAAACTAATTATTATATATATATTTTTAAATATTCCGAAAATATTAAATATATTCGACATAATTTAAAATATATTTTATAATAATTTCACTAATGTGCTCTTAAGCATTTTTGGAGACTTTGTGGCTTGACGCGTCCGGAATTTGACGTATCATGTGTAACGTCGTTATGTCCGGGTCAAAATCGAGTGTTTACAAAGTTGATGACTTAAGTCTCGGGGGCAAGTGTTGGGTTACAATTAAAAGGATAGGATAGTATGAAGTCGAGTACGTCCAAAGGCGAGACTAAAGAAAAATTAGTCGTCGACCATTTCTGTTCAGAACGACAAGCCAAAGACAAATGGTTGACAACAATATATGAAGAAGTCGACTAATGAAGAACGACCAACAAAATAAGGCAACTAAATCACTCAAGGCTCTCCTATTAAGGCACAAGTCGAGTCGATAGCCAAAACACCACTGAAGAAACATTTATCTTAAGGAAAGGGACAGGTGACGACCTGCTCTAGCCACCATGAAGAAACCTTCCTCTTAAGGAAAGGGACAGGTGGCGACCTGCTCTAGCTGCCACGAAGAAACCTTCCTCTTAAGGAAAGGGACAGATGGCGACCTGCCTCAGTCGCCAAAGGAAAACCTTCCTAGCTAAGGAAAGTTGAGGTAGCGACCTACTTGTCACCTGCTTAAACCGACTCTGGACAGAGACCCTCCCAAGAGGGTAGCCGCCATTTAAAGTCGGTAATCTCTCCTATAAACAGGGGAACATTATATATACTTTACAATCTTGATTCACGTACTTTACAATACTCTTTCTAAATCCATTACTGACTTAAGCTTCGGAGTGGAATCAGGAGCCATTCCCACCCCTTTTTAGGTCCTCGCCTCACACAAAGCTCACAAAGGAGACTAAGTACCCAAGAGGTCAGGAAAGATACTTACGAGAGTTAGCTCCCGGCGAGACCTTGAAGTCCACTACTAGAAGTTCAAGGCCACGTCATTTTGATCCCAACACCAGGCGTACGAGTGCAGAGTCCGAATAAAAAGGCCAAGTTACAACGTTTTGGGCACCAGTTGAGTTCGACTAAGGATATGAGCGATGGGGATGGTCATGCACATCTGTAATTCTTCGACTCTTGTATTCACTAAGTGGCCATCAGCCAGATATTAGTTGAAGGTTGTGAATACTTGTGCAAATGCCTTGGAGAATAACAGTTGACCATGGGTACTACGCGGCACAAAGAAGTAACAGGTTGTTAACAGGTTGGGAATCAACGTTCCGCGGACGCTACAACACTCTTATCCGATGAGTAGCACGAAGTGTGTTGTGTCTGCCGGTCACACGGAAAACCTTGTATGAACAATGCAGTAACTTGATTGGATCAAAGAATAAGTATTGATGTGTTGGTCAATAATATATCAATAGGCACCCTCCCATTCCGGCGAGTAGGAGTTGTATGCATTTGGAGTAAATGGGACGTCGTAATAGGAGCTCATTAATATAAGCCCAACATGCTATGTCTAATTTGGGGTATGGCACATAAGAGATTTCAGGTTAGGCTGAAATCCTCATGGTCCATGCCCGACCCAAAACTGCCGGCCCAAGTTAGACTATAGGTTCGGCCGGTGTAGCATTAAGCCCTAGGTGGGTTTTGCTCACCTCCTCTTATAAATAGGAGGTGTTAGAGATTTCTTGGGGTTTGTCACTCTCTCATTTTAGTTGTCAGAAAACAAATCCCCTCTCCTTATACACTATTAGTTCGGCCGAACATCATCACCTATAGAGTAGGTGCCGAATTGGGACAATCAATTCACCCCGGAGATCCATCCAGCAACCAGATTGAAGAGGCTTTGATGTGGAGACTATTGCATGCGGATTGCTCCTTAACCAGAGTTCCCATAGGATACCATCTGGCAGATCGTGAACTCCCTCGTGACTTCCTTGGGCTACGGATCGCATAATCGCGTAATAGGTATGTGCACTCTTTCCGTTGCGTAATTAGTCTACCTAGCATGTACCTGTGATTTGATATGTATTATTTATTCCTTAGAATCCAAAAGGAAGTACTGTAAAACCTTCCTAGGAACAAACCAAATTCAAGTCATTGTACTTCTCAAACCACCTTGATGTACCGCATCAGAACATTTTTCTAAACTAGCATTCTTCTTCCAAAATAACATGCAATCATTTTCAAAAGTGTCAATTTTTTAATAATCCAATCATAGATCCCAAGTAATTCTTGCATCATAGAAAAAATTTGGCACCCTATTTCCACGTAATAAAGAATAAAGGTATTGTCATGATTCCAAGTAACGTATCAAATGTTTTGTTGCATATTTCATACAAACATTTAATATTCAATAACTTTAGGATAAGCATAAGTTTAGAAAACCTTTCACAATTTGGTTAAATTTCTTGCTCAACATCCTTTAAAAACGTATAAAAATCTATCAAGCTCTTCGGGAAAATTATTTCCACTAAAATTCTCTCTTTCATGCTCCTTCATATCAATCTCCCACTCATAAGGATTGTTCCGCTATAATGATGCTACCCCCCACCCCCCCCCCCCCCCCTTCTTACCTCTAAAAAGGTTATTATCAAAATCATCATCTTCTACTTCTTCTGATTCAATAATGACTCACAGATCTTCTACTTCTTCTGATTCAATAATGACTCACAGTGAAGATGTCATCTTTTATAATTTACATCTATCCCGTGAACTTTCATGTGATCACCAATATCTTCACGAAGGTGAAAAAAGTTATGCGGCAATTCCTACATGGACAACGAACCTCTTGCCCAACATATGGTTTGTTAAATTTAAATTTAAGAAATTCATCTAGTCCTTTCAAATAACGAGTATCCCTCTATTTTTTTTTTTTTTTTTTTTTTTTTTTATCTTCATCCATGTTTTATGAATCTTCATTAACAAAACCTATTAGATTAAGAGAAGACACCAATTGCTAAATTGCAAAAGATATTAATTGATTCGAATTGTATCTAAGAGAATAAGAGAAATACCTTAATTTGTATACATAATACTTTGTATTGAAATTTTATATATGGTATTCTTTGAATATAATTGAAATTGGATGTGTTCTTGGTTGAAGGATCGAGCCGCATAGAGCGTGAGTTTTTTCTTAGCGACATTAGCATGAGTTTTTATTTTTAGGTTAAATCTTATTTCATAAAATAAAATAATGTTGGTTAAATACTCTTTTACCTGCATATTTATGAGGCTCTCTAAACTTGCGCATTTGTTTCTTAAAATTTGTTTAAATTTACTCAAAAGAAACTAAATACATAGTGACAATATTGCAACTGCCACAAATATATAGTGTTAATGACAAATATGAAGTTAAGATAGTGACGAAATATGAGGAGAGAGCAAAATTTGCCACTAATATATACATTAAGAGTGACATATTATTTTGGGTTAAATACCAAATAGCTAGCTGAACTTTCTTTAAAAGTGCAGATAGGTAGCTAAACTTATTTTTAGAGCAAATAGCTAGCTAGACAATCTCTAAAGTAGCAATTAGATAGCTTTGTTATTTTTTTTTTTGTTAAAAATAAATGGAATTCCTCACGTGAATAGCAGTTGACCGACTGAAATTGGTGCCAACATGTTTCCGTAACCAAAATATACACTCCGTATTTCTTTTAGATGAATGTCGTTTTTTTATTCTGAAATACTGCAATATTATTTTCTCCGAATCAATTCGCTTCCTAGAGGCGAATTTATCTTACGAAATTCTTGAATGAGCAGTTCTCTACCGTCTTCAACAATCATGGTGTACGACGTGTGGATTTTTTTGGTTATGTGTCATCACGTGTTCCTCATGTTAGAAATTCTATTAGTTTTTAATCAAAAAATTAACATAGCTAGTTAATTGCTACTTTTAAAAAGTTTCAGCTAGCTATTTGGTCCAAAAAAAGTTCAGCTAGTTATCTGCACTTCTGTCGAAAGTTCAACTAGCTATTTAGTAATTAACCATATTATTTTAGTTGTCACTTTAATATAACTTTCTTTGCTGTCATTTTGTCACAACCAATTATCAGTGAAATCTTGATTTGTTGCAGTAACAATACTAATAAAAATGATTTCGTCGCCAACGTAGTGATATCTGAAAACTGAGAAATCGGCTAAAACTCCAAATGTAACATCACATAAAAATATTGTTTTAGAGATTAAAATAAGAAAATATTTTAAACTTGCTAAGATAACATATGTCGAATCTAACTGAGTTTGTCATCAATGGAGCAAGAGCGAATAAATATGTGTGCACCTAGTGAGGAGATTTAGTGAAAAGTGTAAAATAGTGGTCGAAATAGTAAGGAGACTTCCGACACGATCTGAACTCTGACCGGATACCATCATGTCAAACTCTGGTAACTTTTGGAATGCCTTTTTCAGTCATCACTAGCGAACTTATAGGTGATTTTTTTTTCATCGATGATGCTTTAATAAATAAATTGTTACTTTATCTGTAAAATAATTTGTTTGCGTTTTATTCTTAGTCGTCTTTATGCTTTATCTTGTTAAATATACCAATTGTTTTGCCAATTCTCTCTATCGTGTACTCCATATCCTCCATTCTTTATCTATATTTTTATTTTTATTAGACAAAGTGTGGTTAATGTCTGAAAATAAGAGAGAACGGAGATTAAAAAAGAAATATAAGTTAATAGAGGGTCACGTCCGTCAACAGTCTGGGGCCTTTCGGCATGCATATCACATTTTATATAATTTCATTTTCCCGTATGATCTATGACATATAACCTAACTTAAAGATATAACCACCATCAACGGCAGGATTCATGGGATATTCATTCTTAATTATCCCTCAGCTAGCAAACGAAGAAAAGAAGCGAATACTTACAAAAAAGAAAGATCAGCTGGGCCAGACAGTATCAACCGACAGTTGGGTTTAAATTTGATCAACGGAATTAATCCAAGCAGTTAAGTTTAGTCAAGATCCGACAAATTGCATGTACAAACAACCTTTAAGCATGCAAATGGTAAAATTAATTAAAGGGGGAAATGCTTAATCATCATCAATTATAAAACTATATA
This sequence comes from Clarkia xantiana subsp. parviflora, assembly GCA_036873135.1. Taxonomy (NCBI): domain Eukaryota; kingdom Viridiplantae; phylum Streptophyta; class Magnoliopsida; order Myrtales; family Onagraceae; genus Clarkia; species Clarkia xantiana. The sequence continues at coordinate 21,705,636 of JAPTYO010000001.1, forward strand.
TGCACGGGTCGGTTAAACAAAACTATAATAACATATGTTGGCCGGTTTAGGGTGATGTCGTGATATATAATGACATCACCCGTGCATAGTTTTATATAGGAGTCCGGTTCAATGAACCGGTCAATTGTTATTTATCACTTCCGTAGGTAGCTTCGCACTCTTACTCTTATTACCTTACATGTTGCGAATGAGATATCAAGTAAGACAACAGGTCGATTATATATAGGCCCACATGCAGACCTACCATGCATGTGCAAAGCGTTCATTAAAAAAATCTAGTGGACAAGAATATAAAGTTAATTATTATTATACGTTGCTTAATAATTAATTAAATTTGGAGGCTATATATAGGTCCTTGATGCAAATGTAGTTTGCTAAGTTGTAACAAATTAAGTAGCTAGAAGCAGTAGTCGTCAAGTTGAGCAACTATGCACAACAGTACTGGTATAATGCAATATTATTATTATATAATAGTGACGATTCTAGTGTTAATGTGCAACAACATGGAGTTGGGTTTAGGGTTAAAGTTCAAGTTGACCAAATATGGACAACACTGGGGTTCCGCCGGCGCAACCTGGTACGGCAGCCCCAACGGTGCTGGCAGTGATGGTAACTTATTCTAACTAACTAGCCTAGTTAATAATCGTTATTATATATATTAATCTTAGATCTCAGTGTATATAAATGGAATTGCATATGTCAGTATGCATATATAGTTTGAAGTGAATTAATATGTATATGGTGTAATGGAATGGGATGGGATGCAGGAGGGTCTTGTGGGTATGGAAGTGCAGTATCCCAAGCCCCGTTCTCTTCTATGATAACGGGGATTGGCCCATCCCTTTACAATTCGGGAAAAGAGTGTGGAGCCTGTTATCTGGTTCGTCTTCTCTATCTATCTATCTATTTTCTGCATATATATATATATATGTTATATTGGATCGAATATATGCAAGTCTTATATCTTCAAATTGATCACAACCAACTAATTAACTTGTAATTTTATATAAAAGTTACTTATGGTTCTATCATCATGCATGCTAGCTTTATAACTTACTTAACCGAAAAAATATTGGGTTATTTGAATATATATATATTAATACTGAACAAAATTATTGGTTGACTCTAGCTACCCGCTTTAATTTGTCTCATCTGTGAAGGTAGGTAAGGATACACAAAATATAACAAACAGTACGTACCGGCCATATATATTATATAATATTAAAGTGGGGTTGGTATAGGTAAAATGTACAAAAAAGTCACATCCATCATGTTCTGGGAAGGCGGTGAGGGTGGTGATTACCGATTTTTGCCCAGGAGGAGTATGCTTGACTGATTCTGCCCATTTTGATCTAAGCGGTACTGCTTTTGGAGCCATGGCTCTGCCTGGACACCAACAAAAACTTCGAGATGCTGGGATATTCCGAATTAGATATGCACGGTCCGTACTTATATATATTTGTGTTATATATTATGTTAAAGCTAACCTAGATTGATATGAATGAATGGATGTGGTTTCAGGGTGGCATGTGAATATCCAGGAAAAACCATAACATTCCAGATAGATCAAGGGTCAAACTCTAACTACATCGCAGTCTTAATTAAGTATGAAGAAGGAGATGGTGATCTTGGAGCGGTGGCCCTCAAGGAAGCTGCTACTGCTAATAATAATACTAATTATTATTATAATAATAAGAAGGTGGTGGTGAATAATGATGAATCGTCATCAGATTCAGATATTGATATTGAATGGAGACAAATGCAGCAATCATGGGGTGCTGTGTGGAAGTTAGATGCTGGGTCTCAGCTTAAACCACCTCTCTCTTTCCGTTTGACGTCCAAGTACTCTAAGCAAACCATAGTTGCTCCCAATGTCATACCTACCAACTGGAAACCTGGTGCTACTTACAGATCTCTCGTCAACTTTTAATTTTCTTTTCTTAATTTATTAATTATTACACATATATATAGTGAGTGAGTAATTGTGTATGTGTGTGCGCGTGAGTGTGTGTGCGCGCGTGAGTGAGTGAGCATGTGACGGTGAGAGGTGAGCTCAATGCTACCTGCTGCCAAGAGATATATAGATGCATGCCCTACTATTACTATTACTATTACTACATATGACTAATATATTTAGTCCCTAGTGAGTGAGTGAAAAATAATGAGTTAGCAACCATCATCAAGATGTGTGAGTTGTTGTCTCCTCATGGAGGAGATGTTATACTTTCAATCCTACCTTATCTTCTTATATATGTTTTTGGTCATATATATATATATAATCTCTACTTTTTGTGTGATCCAATAATCTCTTATGTTTCGTCAATATTTAATTTTTTTGTCATCATTTTTACTCTTCCGTTAATTTTTTTCATTAATTATTTTTATGTGGACCATATCATATGATATGCCAATTCGATACCACATCACGGAAATAAATATTATAATATCTAATTCTTATAATGTCATTTTTGCCAAATTTAAATAATATTTATATAATGAAAACAACGAATATTTTAAAAAAATGTATATAATTTTAAAAGAAATAGAAAAATATTTTAAAATTTTAGTAAAAAATTTAGAGAATCATTTCATGCAAAAATATTTGAAATTTAGAAATTGAAGGATTGACATTTCTAGTATGTAACAATTTTGGGTTGAAATTCATTTTATGTTTGCGGTCAACTTAACATTAAACAATTCAGTAATATTTTACATTTGCACCGATTACATACGAAAAATTCATAATCTTGGTTTTTGGCACCATATATAAATATGGTTAATCACACTATTACACTACAAGAAAAAAAAATTACACACGAATGGAACTGTGTGAAATCGGTCACACCGAAATTGCCGGTTTGTAATTTAGAAGGGGTAGTCGGTGTGGAATATTTTCGGTTTGAATTCAGTGTATACTTTTTACACACCGAAATTTTGTATAAAATCCCTAGAGAACAATTGTATATAATCCGAATGAGATCCACACAGATTACACACATAGTTTTTTTTTTTTTTCATTTTCGTGCGGAATTTGTATATAATGTCAACAAAGAATATGAAATGTTGACAACTTATAAGATCACCATTGGCATTACTAATAATGCTTGTTATAATTTGTTTGATATTGTATGTTACACTTAGTTACACCCATCTCGATTCAAATATTAACATTTAGTATTGTATTTGTAGTTCTAAATAAGTGATGCAGCGTGATGGGGCAGATGGGGACCAAAAAATCGTTGATTCGAAAGGAAATGCCGATAATTTGATGTATAGAGGCGCAAGAACTCGTTGATTCAGAAGAATGTCAAGGAATTGACGCAGGGTAGAGGAAAACCTCAATATTTTTTATATATCAATAAACTGACTCTCAACGACTGCTAAACACAGCTTAAATAATGAAAACAAAAACCCTAATCCTAGTCCAAAATCTGAAATTCGCAACAAACCCTAACAAAACCGATAAATTACAAAATAGATCTGAAGAAACATAAAACTGCAATATCGACCACCTAACCGAAGGAATTTGGCCAAAAAACATCAAAACCCATAGTTATCTATGGATCTTTCTCAGATCGTCGTTTCCGTATGAAATAAGGTACTCGCACGCCAAAATCCGACACTTCAAGATCTCCCACATCATTATCTCTAGGGAAGAGAAGATTCGCCCTCGAATCTTGTGCAACGAAGGTCAATAATAGGAAGCAAGAATAAGAACACAATTAGCCACAGCAACATAAAAAATTTCACGCGAAGCGTTGTTCGATGGTGGTCTAGGTGCCGACATTGGGGTCGATTTGCCTTGTAGCTTGTACCCGAAATCGGAGGTCAAGAGGCCTTTGAAGTCGCTCCCGGCGGTCGGGGAAAGGATGAATCCAGGATCATGGAAGGTGGAGTGATAATCGATCATCGCTGTGACGTCATCATCGTACTCATCATAAATTGGATTATCAAGAACAGTCGCAGTCCTGGTACGATCTGGTGCTAGCCAATCAAGGAACAGCATCGTGCAGGATCTTCGGCTCTGATACCAATCTGATGCAGCGTGATGGGGGCAGATGGGGATAAAAAAAAACTCGTTGATTCGAAAGGGAATGCCGAGAATTTGATGGATAGAGGCGCAAGAACTCGTTGATTCAGAAGAATGCCGAGGAATTGACGCAGGGTAGAGGAAAACCTCAATTTTTTTTATATATCAATAAACTGACTCTCAACGACTGTTAAACACAGCTTAATAATGAAAACAAAAACCCTAATCCTAGTCCAAAATTCGAATTTCCAACAAATCCTAACAAAACTGATAAATTACAAAAAAAGACCTGAAGAAACATAAAACTGCAATTTCGACCACCTAAACGAAGGAATTTGGCCAAAAAACGTCAAAACCCATAGTTTACTATGGATCTTTCTCAGATCGCCGTTTCCGTATGAAATAAGGTAGTCGCACGCCAAAATCCGACACTTCAAGATCTCCCACATAAATAAGTGACATTTAGTTACTACTAATTTTAACTCTATTGATAACTATTAGTATTGGATTTGTGATTGCAAAAAAGCGACATTTATTAACTAGCACTTAAATTTTATTTCTAACATTTAGTAATGGGCAAAGTTAATTATACTGAAGTTCTTGGAACCCTTCAAACCATTCAATTCTATTTTGCACATCTACTATATTATATTAATTCGGCATCGGAAGCCCTCTGACTGACACGTGGGCGATTCGTCCAGTCAGCGTTTCCTAATTTAATCGGCATTTAATTGGAGATCTATAAATTTAGGCATAAAATATTAATTGGTTGTAAATTAAGAAGTACTTTTATCTCCTATTTTAGTCTCTGCGTAAAATAAAGAAACAAATTAATTAAAAGTTTCTATTTAAACAATAAATCTATACAGTTTGGTTCCGGAAGCTCATAGACCGCCACGTAAGCAGTATATATATAGAATATATATATATATATATATATATATATATATATATATATATATATATATATATATATTAGACAATACGATAGTTTACAAAAAAAACAAAACAATAAAATATTACAATACCATTATCGAAGGCTACCGTAAAAGCTGTTACTATATATAACCAAACTTAGTTGTTATTATATTATATATTATTTTAATAATTAAAAATGAAAATACCGTGTCATTGTATTGTGTGTATAGTAATATAAGCTTTCATTATTGCAATATATATTAGCTTTCCCAAAAAAAATACTAAATTCCTTCGATTTTAGTTTAATACATGTATATAAAATATAATAAAAATTATCCTAAAAACATATCAAATTGTTTTAGAATATATATAACTCAATTTGGACAATATATATATATATATATATATATATATATATATATATATATATATATATATATATATATATATATATATATATATATATATATATATATATATATATATATATACTTTATTTGATTTCAAAATATGTTAAGCAAATATTATATTAAATATTTCAAGCATAACTCAATAAATAATGTAATATATATTTTTGTATGATAATTCCCTAATACACACGATCTATCTATCCACCTCTTATATATATACATCATAAAATCCAAACCACGGGCATGTGAGGTTTACAAATGCTCAACACGAAGCTTAGGTGTAGAACTAATTTGTCGTTTCCTCGATGTACTTCTTCCACTTTTTTTTTTAATCTATTTCTTCCACTTTGTTACTCTTTCGTAGTTATATGTACAGATTCATGTTATTCTCTAATCCTTAGATAATAATAATATTGTCTCAATTATATTTTCATCATGTATTTGATATCAGGGATGTCAATTTGTCCTTAATTTATTGTGCTCTATCGTCTGATTTAATCAATATCTAATTCTTTAATTTTATGTTTTGTTAGGAATCACCGATAATCGGAATTACGAATCCAATCGGGGAAGTCATGGAAGTATTCAAGCCCAATCCTTCAGGCAATATTGATTCTTTATCGGTGACCAATTATGTTAATTATTTCAATCTGTCAATTAAATGCCATCCAAGCAGATTGTTTTAAGTTCATGAGATCTTTTAATGTGTCGATTTATTGGTTGGTTGTCATGGTTAATAGTTATACCATTCAAAATTTTGTTCAATTGATAATTTAGTGTTTTGAGGTATGTTTTCAAATTATTGATATGCATTCTCATATAGGTATATGTGATAGATCAGTGTGGCTCGTGGAATTGAAGTTAATGATAAGAATTCCATGAGACGTTGGAGGAGATTAGAGTTCTTAAAGTTCTCTCAAAGCAGCATGTATGTATCGATCAGTGTCCTGTTTCATGGTCGACCTCCAAATACAGACATCGCGTTAATACAATTTTTGTAAGTACACTTAATTTCACAGTAATTAACCAAATTATTCTCTAATTTGATGGATTTTGATTTTGATTTTTTTCTGTTAAATTTTGTATTTTTAGAACATAAATATGAACGTTCTAATTTGCTGCATGTCATGCAATTGTTTGTTTTTTTGTATAAAAATGACATTATGTGTCTTTCAAGTATTTCATGGAGTAGAAGTTTCTATTTTGTTTAAAAAAAAAAAACTCAGAAAAGGCAATTACCTGTTGGTGATGTATTTTCTACCAAAGTAGCAAACCTATAAAAATAATAAATTTTAAAGTACAAAATATAATCACAATTTTTTTTCTTTAAATTAAAAAAGTTACACTTTATTTAAATCTAAAACATGCATGTGGCAACATACATTATATATACAACTCAAATTATTATAATTAGGTGTTTTAATGTGAGCATATTCTTTTCACAACCCAGCCATCTTTTAATTAGTTAAGTTATTATGCTTTATATTACCAATTTGTATTTCATCATTTCGTGATTCTAAAGATTTTCTTCTTAATTTCGAAGGAAAACATTCATATATTTATATTATTTTATTTCTTTAATCTTGATTATAACTTTTTTTTTTTTTGAAGGTGGTTGCGGAGTTATATATAATGTGAGAACCAGTAAAAGGAAGTAAAACTAATTGTTGTTAGTAAATATGTTTCTTTTTTTTTCAATTAAAATATATTCCAATAAGTTGATAAAATATATGAGTACTATTCTAATAATATTTTAGTATTTAAATTTACACTTATTTTCCATGTTATATATATATATATATTTTTTTGCCATAGTACAATTTTCTTTTGAAGTATTTATTTTATATTGATCATGCTTGAGCGTAAGTAACATATTACATATGTGATTGTTAAATAGTTAATATAAAGATGAAAATATCCATATAATAATATTATTTTTATAAAAAATTAATGATATGTTTTTTTATTTAAAAATTAAGATAAATAAAATGTTTGACTTATATTTTTATTTAAAATGTCATGTAACCCTTTTAATAAGTTATTGTTGAATATTTTAATTTAAACACAAATAAATACATATGTATTAGATAAAATATATACCATGTTATATAAAATAATTACATTTTTTATTATCATTATGCACGCTATGCCGAGTTAGCACATAGTATCCATTATTAATTATCTATCTTATTATATATGATATAAAAACGTACTACAACCAACTATATAAATATAATAAAAATTTACTTCATTTATTATTATTTTAGGTTTTGAATATAATCTTTATTTACTTAATTTTTATTTGTTAATTTTTTTTTATAAAAAACCTACATAAATATAAAAATATGTATCATATAAAAATTATTACTGCCACTTACACAAGTATAATAGAAATATATATTATAATTACAACATTTCATCTGTGTATATTTAATATATATATATAAAAAACTTAATGTGACAACTACATAAATACAGTCAATGGTTAAAAATAGATAAATATTTCAGTATTATATCTATGAATTTTTTTTATTTTTCAAATCCAATTTTTACATTTTTTAGTTTTTCAATTTACTAACATTAAAACATATTATTTTTTCGATTTTCTTACCCGCGCGGTGCGCGGGCATAGCATCTAGTTTAATATTACGTTTATAGATTTCATAAAAATAGTATCACATGTGTATAATGTTGATATATATGATGCTCTTTTAGTTGAAACAATTTAATTTTACTTTCCTCATTTAGTGTTGTATCTTTCGACTTTAGAAACCGCTTTTTACAATTTAATATTATTTAAATAACCTGGATGCTAATATTATAATTAATAAGTACAAGCATCTTCATTTCACAAAGCTAATGTCAGGAGTTACCATACACGTTAATATTTACATGAATCAATAAATAAAACAATAACGACTCGAGAAAAAGTGGGAACCAACTCAGCTTGTGATGCACATTTTATTTACTTGTCTAGAAAATGATTCTCTCCCCTGCAAAATCAAAGAGAAAAAAGAATATATCAAAGTCGAAATTGACTTATTGGATCATAATACTAAAACCAACGACAGATATGCCTACAAGTAAATTGCATATTGATATTACAAAAATGAAAATTTAAGGTTGTTGGATTCTACGGAATAAATAATACGGATCATAACCACGGTTACACGCTAGGCAGTGGCGGATCCAGGACCTCGATAATGAGGATACGCTAAACAGAAAAAAAAAAAAAAAAAGTGAAGATTTAACAAATTTTTAACAAAATTATATAAAATGTATTAAAAAAATTATTTATTGGTACTAACATGTTTTAAAATATATACATATTTTAAAACGATGATAATATATAATTTTTTCAATTATTTATACAAAATTGTCGTTAAATATATTTCAAATGTACACAGTACTTTTCAAAGTACCAGAAGTAAACCATATATGCTTATACAAATGTTACAATTGAGTCAAATCCGACCAGTACCAATTGTGGATGAGTTGAGTTTTAATCGAGTCATGACACTATTGTAACACTAATATAATTTATTTGGTTTTGATTTCGATATTTAGAAAAGTATTCATTTACTTTGTACATTTAAAATGTATTTGATGACAATTTTGAACGAAATAATAGAGTCTTAGTATCTTGGACAAAATAATTTGGATCTTACACTCAAATAATGAGGATCTTACATTTAAATAATGAGGATCATGTCATATTTTTTCTCAGAAATAAACTTAAAGTACCACTAAAAATACTCGATAATGTGGTTACGTTCGTAACCACATTATTCAACAACCATCCGCCACTGACGCTAGGTAAACTAATTACGCAGCGGGAGATTGTACATACCTATTTTGTGATTATGCAATCTGTAACCCAAGTATGTTCATGGGAGTATTTTCTCTTTGGACCTAAAATAGATAGTTGCAGTGAGATTTTAGTAGAGTTTGAATGGCTTACCAAAAAGATAAAGTGTGAACGGTGGTGGGGATGAAAATAGGCACCAGTCGATTGAGATTGAGATTTAGATTTTAGTAGGGTTTGAAATGAATGGTTGTGGGTCTTGTTTGCTCTCTTGAATAATTGGGCCTATTATAATTAGGAAAAAGCATTTTTATATGACCCAATCTTTAGGAGGCCCACTAGGATATACGACTTAAGATGAACTTATTTGTCGTTTTCAGTTTCCGGTTCGACCGGGTTCGAATCCCTCAAACTGGGAATCGAACATCTAACCGGTTCGGTGTCTGGTCCGGTTCTGATAACACTAAATAAAACCCAAGGCCGAAGTCAGGTTGGAGCTTTGAGTTTTACCTTCTTTTTAATATATATATATATTATTCTAAACCTGTAACAGAAAATCATTCTAAACTATAGAACTTACGTTTTTTTTTCCTAGAATAATTTCTATTATTATCTGTTCATTTTTTTTATATTTACGTTTTTTTAATGATTTTTCTGTAAAATAATAGTATTTTTCCTATTTTCAAATATATTTTATTAACACATGGGCCATGGCAATTAGGGAGCGTGTTTGATTGCACTACATCAGCAAAGTATGTCTACTTATCTAACAACTGAAATTAAAAAATCTTCACGAAATGAGTGTTAGATAACATAATGTATTTAGCTAGACTGAAAAAGAAAAAAAATATGATAGTTCGACAACAAAAAATAGTATTGCAATTAATCAATTTACCTAAAAAATAATATTTATATATATACTGTTGGATCACGGTCGAAGCTCCGTAACGCTCTTGACGGAAACTTGAACTCCTGAGCTCCGCGTAATCCTGCAAAAGGGGATGACCTGGATGGTGACCCAGAATCCCTCTCCGATGCTTAAATGAGAGCTTGAACGATGTGGTGGATAGCAAAAAGTCTAAGTTCGTATTAGAATGTGTTTTCTGAGGTAACTTCCTCCTTTATATAGGAGGGGAAGTTGCCTCAGTTACCTGTAACCGCGCCTGGCAGTTTTACCCACGTTCCGTATATCTCGTTCGGGATTCCGTGTATCTCGCCTCACGCTCCGCGTATCTCGGGCACGCCCTGCGTATCTCGGGGGAGCTTATCCGTATCTCAACCGTTTCCCCACTACTCTATTTAGTAGGCGGGTTTCTTGGTCTTATCCTCTGATCACGAGTCCCAATCCATATCGGGGACTCAAGAGTTATCTCATTCTAGGTCACCACCCAGGACCCCTCGTCCCACGGGACAGGGCCAGCTTTCTCGGGGCTTTATTATCGGGGCCTTCTCGAAGGCATATCGGGGCCTACTCGGAGGCTTCTCGTCGGGAGCATTCAGCTCATATATCGGGACCGATCTCGTCGGGACCCTTCATACTGGGCTTCTGGACCTTCCAGGTCTTTCACAAGGCCCACTGGGCTTACTCGCCGTTTATTGACTGTTAACGGGGCTAACGATTACATCGGAACCCATCATTTGCCCCCAAGACATGAGGGACTTGCAGTCAGCCGTGTCTTCTAATTCCGGACCTCCCGACCTTATCGTCGAAGGCTTTCATCTTCAGACTTCCCGACATTACCATCGGAGGCTTTTACCTTGGGCATAACTCTTGAATTACAGAGCTTCTCACTCCCAATTCCTCGAGACTTCAAGGACAGTTGCCAAATCCGAGGAGAATCCTCGGTTACTCCACCATCACTTAAGATGACTTCATACATCCTTCCGATGCTTCACAAGAACTTACCACTTAAGGTTTCTTGCCCGTGCCATTTAAGGTGATTTCACACATCACTTAAGATGATTTTATCGCACCCTTTAAGGCTTTTTATCGCGTCATTCCAGACGACTTAATCATACCCCTCAAGGCTTTTTATCGCATCATAAAGACGACTTACTCGGACCCCTTTAGGGCTTTTTGCTGCGTCATAAAGACGACTTACTCGGACCCCTTTAGGGCTTTTTGCTACATCATAAAGACGACTTACGCGGACCCCTTAGGGCTTTTATTCATACCTAGGCTTTTTGGTTGCATCATAAAGACGACTTACTCATGCCCCTTAGGGATTTTGTCAGTAACTCGAAAGGCTTTTTATCGCGCCATAAAGGCGACTTAATCGTACCTCGTAAGGCTTTTGTTCGTACCTCGAAAGGCTTTTTATCGCGCCATAAAGGCGACTTAATCATACCTCGTAAGGCTTTTGTTCGTACCTCGAAAGGCTTTTATCGCGTCCTTCAGGACGACTTACTAACCGTTAGAATAAATCTAAAAGCAATTTGATCGGAAGCAACTTCTTTTATTCATTAACAACTCAAAGCTGGCTTACATCGGATCAATCGATGGATAACTTGAACCATTCGCGGCGACTTAACATCACGCACCTCTTAAGGCGACTTAGGATCAAACATGATACTTCTTCAACTGTGCGCCACTAAAAGAATGTTTCAATGTCTTGCCATCAAGGTCTTCTAACTTGTATGCGTTTGGGGCTGGCATCCCTACGATCTTGTAAGGTCCCTCCCATTTCGGTGATAGCTTGTTGATTCGATCTTGATGGACGAACTCATTCCTCCGCCAAACAAGTTCTCCAACGAAGAATTGTCGGGACTTGACTCGCCGATTATAGTACCTGGCTGTTGCCAGACGCATCCGAGCCTGAACTTCATCAGCCTTCCACCTTTTCTCTTCGAGCAAGTCCAAGTCCAGACGTCTCATTTCCTCGTTCGTCAGAGGCTCGTAATACCTCCTGCGATGGGACGCCACCGCTATCTCCACGGGAGCAACTGCCTCCGTGCCATAAACAAGGCCAAACGGAGTCTCCCCCGTCGATTGCTTGGGTGTTGTTCTAACAGCCCACAGCACATTTTCAAGCTCATCTAGCCAATGACCCTGCAAGGCGTAGACTCTCTTCTTCAAGCCATCCATCACGATCTTGTTGGCTGACTCGACTTGGCCATTAGTCTGAGCATGGTGGACGGAAGCTGTCTGATGCTCGATGTTCAATTCCTCCAGATACTCCTTCAACTGTGCCCCATTAAACGGAGGGCCATTATCGCTGATCAACACTCAAGGAACCCCGTACCGGGATACGATCTGAGTCTGGAGAAACTTGAGAATCTGCTGCCCCGTCGTCTTGGCCAACGCCTTAGCCTCTATCCACTTCGAAAAGTAATCAATGGCTACGAGTAAATACCTGCACTGACCTTTGGCTTGTGGAAGGGGTCCCACCAAGTCAATGCCCCACTGCGCGAAGGGCCAAGCACTCCTAATGGACATCAAGTCCGCGGCAGGAGCCACGATATTCGGAGCGTACCTCTGGCATGCATCACAAGATTGGACCATCGTTTTCGCTTCCTTGTTCATCGAAGGCCAATAGTAGCCTAAATTCAGCGCTTTCCTCACAATGGATCGGGCCCCTTCATGACAGGCCGCAACTCCTTCGTGCAACTCTCTCAGGATCCGATTCGTATCAGGCTCCGCCACACATTTCAGAAAAGGCTTTACATGCCCCCTCTTGTACAACTGGTTGTCCACCATCACGTAGTTGCTCACGATTCGACGCAACCTAACAGCTGCCACTTCATCGTCTGGGAGTGCCCCTGTAGTCAAGTATGTGACAATCGGGGTCATCCAGGTGGATTTCTCTTCTTCCTCCGATCCTGCTTCAATAGCACATACCTCCGACGGATCGATGGTTGAGATAATCACCCTCTCCAGAAAGTGCACCTTCCGATTCTCCTCGGGGGCTACACCTAGGGCAAACTTTCTTAAGGCATCCGCCTCCGCGTTTTCTTCCCTCGGGATTGCCTCGATGTCGAAGCTTTTGAAGCTTCCCTTCAAAGTCTGCACCTCATGCAAATACTTCCTCATTGTCGGGTTCTTCGCCTCGTAATTCCCTTGGACTTGATTCACGATCAGGCTAGCATCACACCTCACCTTTAAATGATCGACTCCCGTACCCTTGGCGATTTTAAGGCCCGTGATGAGAGCCTCATACTCAGCTTCAATGTTGGTGGCCCTAAACGTCAAGGCCAAAGCATATCGCAGGGGCTCGCCTCCACCGGGCGGTATCAATACAAATCCTGCCCCCGATCCTCCTACACTTGATGAACCATCAGTGTACATTTCCCAGGTGTTCTCCTCATTTGGCTGTTCTAGCTGTTCTGCCATCGGGACCTCCATGGGTGCCCCCTCTACAGGACCTGCTTCTTCCAGATCGGGTGCTGTAGACTCTGCTATAAAATCTGCCAATGCCTGGCCCTTAATAGCCGTTCTCGGAGCAAAGTGGATACGGAACTCCGTAAGCTCAACTGACCATTTCACCAATCTCCCCGACGCCTCCGGTCGGTTCAAAAAGTGCTTCAAGGGTTGATTAGTTAACACCGTAATCTCGTGGGCATGGAAGTAGGGCCTCATCTTTCGAGCAGCAATAATCAACGCAAAGAGATACTTCTCAATAGCGGGATAATTCATTTCAGACTTGGCAAACGCCTTGCTTACAAAATAAACAGGAACTTGGTTGCCCTTGACAATCTTTATTAACACAGAACTAACAGCAACTTCAGAAACAGCCAAATAGAGATAAAGCGGCTCGCCTGGAACCGGTTTCGCCAACGGCGGGAGGGTACGGAGATGTTGCTTGAGCTCTTGAAAGGCCTCCTCGCACTTGTCGGACCATTCAAACTTCTTGTGGGCCCTTAGCACATCAAAAAATGGCATGGCTCGGTCACTAGCCTTGGATAGGAAACGATTCATCGCGGCTAATCGTCCATTCAGCACCTGGACCTCCCGATGGGTTTTCGGAGACTGCATCTCCTCGATTGCTCTCAGCTTCTCAGAATTCACCTCGATTCCTCTTTGGCTCACCAATCCCAGGAATTTCCCCGAGTTTACTCCGAAGGCGCATTTGTCCGGATTCAAACGAACCTGATGAAACTTCATCCGCTCAAACACCACCGCCAAGTCGCGGACATGGTCTCCTGCCTGTCGGGACTTCACCAACATGTCATCCACATAAGCCTCCATGGTCTTTCCCAGCATGTCCCCGAACAACTTGTTCACCATCCTCTGGTAAGTTGCTCCAGCATTGATCAGCCCAAAGGGCATAACGTCATAGTGATAGACATCACTATCAGCATAGAAAGCTGTGTGGGGGGCATCCTCCTTCGCCATCTTGATCTGGTTGTAACCAGAATAAGCATCCATGAAGCTCAGCAGCTCGTGTCCCAACGTGGCATCCACCAGCTGGTCTATTCTCGGGAGTGGATAACAGTCTTTCGGGCAAGCCTTGTTCAAGTCGCGGAAATCGACACACATCCGCCACTTCCCGTTACTCTTCCTTACCAGGACCGGGTTAGCGACCCAAGTCTGGAATTGGAGCTCCTTAATGAACCCAGCATCGAGCAATCTGCCCACCTCCTGCTGGATCGCGATCCTCTTATCCGCGCCCATCGGACGCCTCTTCTGCGCGATAGGCTTGATCGCGGGATCGATCTTCAGCTCGTGCACTATCACGTCGGGGCTGATACCTGGCATATCGCTCGGGGACCAGGCAAACAACTCCTTGAACTCCTTCAGGAGCTCGATCAATTCTCGGGCTCGTTCTTCCGACAAAGCAGACCCGATCTTCACTTTCCTCTGAGGTCCGTCAACCTCGACCTCTTTCAGATCCTCCATGGGGGCGGGACGCCCAAACTCCTCTCGAGGATCGGCATCAGTCTGAAGGACAGCCATGGCTTCCCTCCTTCTCCTTCGAGTGGCGTTAACATAGCACCTTCTGGATGCCACCTGGTCACCCTTGACCTCCCCGACCCCATTTTCAGTCGGGAACTTCATCTTCTGGTGGACGGTCTAGGCGACTGCCATGAGGGGGTTGATGGTGGTCCTCCCGATGATAGCGTTGTACGTCCCTACAGACTCGACCACGACGAAATCCACGTTCCGCCTTTCCACTTTCCAGCCACTACCGAATTCCACCGGTAAGGTAATCATTCCCAATGGATAGGAAGTAGAGCCAGAGAATCCTACCATCGGGAAGTTCGCCTGCGTCAGGTCCTTCTTCGTCTTTCCCATGGCTTCCAGGGCGTCCATGAACAGAGTGTCGGAGGAGCTCCCTCCGTCTATCAGGATCCGCTTCATCTCGAATCCATCCACATCCAAGGTTACGACCAAGGCGTCATCGTGGGGGTTCTCCACGCCTATCAGGTCCTTCGCTGAGAAAGAAATCACCATTTCCTCCTTTAGAGTCCACGATCGGGACCTCTTTCCTAGCACCACAGCAGCAGAAATACGGGAAGCATAATTCTCCCGAGAAGCGGAGGTATCACCTCCCGCCGCCATTCCTCCATGAATAACGTTAATGGTTCCCCGCCTCTCCTTACGGGCACCGGAGGATTCCGGCTCAACCTTCTTCTTCTTCGGAGATCGATCGCGGGACTTGGAACGGGACCGCGATCGAGTCTTGGAACGGGATCGGCACCGTCCCCTACCAACAAACTCCTTAAGCTTCCCCTTCTGGATCAGCTTCTCTATCTCCTTCTTTAGCTCCCGACAGTTATTTGTATCGTGACCATTAGCTCGGTGGTACCGACAGTAACGATCAGAGCGACCTCCCAAGAATTCACCCTCTTTCCTCGGGGGGTATCGGGCGAGACCCTGCCGATCCATCACTGCTAACACGGAGGTCATCGAACTGTTGAGGGGAACATTTCGACCCTCTCGGTTATCCTTTCTCGGAGGACGGTTGTCCTCCCTTCTATCGGGGCGACCACGGCTCCTACTTCCCTCCGATTTGTCGCTCCCTTTGCGATCATCCGACAGCTTGGACGATGGCTTACTTCTTCCGGACTTCGGAGGATCAAGCTCTCCGGCAGCAATCTTCGACTCTTGCACGTCGATTTGCTGCTTCACCCTCGCTTGCAAGGCTTCCATACTCCACACAGCCTCCGCGGCTACACTGTGCATCAGATCGGAACCATACGGAGCAGTTAGGTTCCAAAGGAAGGTGCGGATGGTCTCTCCCTCCGATATCTCCTCGTCTATCTCCGCGGCACTAGCAGTGAACCGTTGGTAGTAATACGCCAACGATTCGTCAGATCTCTGTACCACCTGGGTCAAGGACCTCACGCTCTTCAAGAGGCGCCTACGACCCTGATACTGCTTGATGAAGCGGTTGTGCATATCAGCCCAGCAAGTATTACTTCCCGGCGGTAGACTGAAAAACCACGTCATGGCCCTTTCTCCCAATGTGATCGGGAACAGCGAACACACGAGGTCATCATTCACGGTCCTACCCATGCAGGCCTGGACATGCCTCTGAACATGGCGGACCGGGTCTCCTTCACCATCGTACTCCTTGATGGTCGGAATACCTAGCCCTGGCGGGGCGACAGTATCTAGCAGCCGTGGAACAAAAGGATGAGTAGATCGGTCCCTCAGCTCCGATGTCATATGCTTCTGGTCGCCCATGCAGATGTTAACGATTTTCACCACCTGATCGGGGGTGATGGGGCCATTCAGGGGAATGGTTCTGTGTTGCACTAGTCCGGGACCGTCGACCACGAACTTTTCCGAGTGCGCGGGTTCCTTACCCTTATTCCTCTGAACCTCCTGTTCCTCTTGAACCTCCCTCGGAGGAGGCGGAGGCAACTCCTCCCGTGGAGGTAACTCTTCTCCCCTCTTGGCAGCCTCTCTCTTGTCCAGCAAAGCCTCCATGGCCGCCAAGAACATGGGCATAGCATCTGCTACTGCTTTAGCCAACTCCGGGTTTGAGGAAGCACCTACCTCCCTCCGCGGGATTTCCTCTCTGTGCACCACCGGATTTGGAGGAGCATTCACCTCCCTTCTCGGGATATCCTCCCTATTCACCGTCGTGTCTCGGACTGAGACCTCATAATCTTCACCATGCCCCCCTGTCTGAGAAACAGCAGGGTGCTCACCTTGTTCAGCAGCATGCTCCGGCAACGCGGAATTCACAGTTCCAGCAGGGTGAGAACTGCCGGCCTGGACTTGCTTCTTCTTGCCACCACCAGCCATCGATCTAGTAGAAACTATTGTGACTTTTTGTTCGTTCCCACAGACGACGCCAATGTTGGATCACGGTCGAAGCTCCGTTACGCTCTTGACGGAAACTTGAACTCCTGAGCTCCGCGTAATCCTGCAAAAGGGGATGACCTGGGTGGTGACCCAGAATCCCTCTCCGATGCTTAAATGAGAGCTTGAACGATGTGGTGGATAGCAAAAAGTATAAGTTCGTATTAGAATGTGTTTTCTGAGGTAACTTCCTCCTTTATATAGGAGGGGAAGTTGCCTCAGTTACCTGTAACCGCGCCTGACAGTTTTACCCACGTTCTGTATATCTCGTTCGGGATTCCGTGTATCTCGCCCCACGCTCCGCGTATCTCGCCCACGCTCCGTGTATCTCGGGCACGCCCTGCGTATCTCGGGGGAGCTTATCAGTATCTCAACCGTTTCCCCACTACTCTATTTAGTAGGCGGGTTTCTTGGTCTTATCCTCTGATCACGAGTCTCAATCCATATCGGGGACTCCAGAGTTATCTCATTCTAGGTCACCACTCAGGACCCCTCGTCCCACGGGACAGGGCCAGCTTTCTCGGGGCTTTATTATCGGGGCCTTCTCGAAGGCATATCGGGGCCTACTCGGAGGCTTCTCGTCGGGAGCATTCAGCTCATATATCGGGACCGATCTCGTCGGGACCCTTCATACTGGGCTTCTGGACCTTCCAGGTCTTTCACAAGGCCCACTGGGCTTACTCGCCGTTTATTGACTGTTAACGGGGCTAACGATTACATCGGAACCCATCATATAGTTTGCAGGTTTGTGACATCTATAATTATTGGGTTGTAACATTATATCAGCATAATAGTACTCTAATGTTTTTTTATCTAATAAAAAGAATGGGTTAGCACTTAGCAGTGTTCAAACTCTCCTAACTTACGTTCTGAAATTTTTTTTTTTTTTTTTTCACTCGAAAATATGTTAACAAGAATGAATATAGAAAGAATCATAAAATATATTATATTGGTGTAAGTAGAAAAGCCCATAAGATTAGCCAGTAGAGAAAAGCCCATATTCTCTACCAAATAATTGACGTTCGATCCAACAATTAGGGTGTAACCCTAACAATGAAGTTAAAACCTTCCCTCTCGCATTGTTGAGATTAGAACTACAGATCACTGATAATGTTACTTAAGATACTTATATAAAAAAATATTCATATAATATATATATATATATATATATATATATATATATATATATATATATATATATATATATATACTAGTTATTAACGCGTGCGTTGCACGCGCTAAGATTATTTAAATTTTAAGATATATAATCTATCTTAAGTTTACTAATATTTATAATTAATCAAAGTAAAATACGGGCAAGTTGATTCGTTGTGAGAAACGAATCTATGTGATAGAGAAGAGCGACATAACGTAATTCAAAACATGAGAAAGAGAATGGGATAATTAAGTATAAAGTTAACTAATGTCTTCAGTTACGGTACTAAGTTAGCCTTATAGTTAGATATATAAATGAGTTGGATCGAGCATTACGTTGGTCATTAACGGCTCAATTGTATCTAACTCATCAACTTGAGGTGTCAAGAATGTAAACTTGTTCTTAACTACTTAGAGTCATCAATGGACAAATTGACCTATACAAACGTAATTATATACAACGTCACAATACCAACAAAATTTGATTTAACAATAAAGATAAAATTAAATCACAAAAATATAATGTTTAGACTTGAATTTACAAAAATATTTAGTTAACATTAATTAGGTTGTACACAATATGATTGGATTAACAAACAGAAGAACTAAATTAATAGTCTGAGTCCATAAATATTGGACGATGAGTAAAATGTTATTTGTACAATGTCAAACTTCAAGAACCACATTACACCCATATTTTGACTTGTTATATATATAATTTGGTAAGTGACTGATCTATGTGATAGAAAAATCTCAACAAGCGGAACATATATCACTCGATCTATATAATTCGTTAAATAATTTTTTTTACATGTATCCGAAATTTGAACGAAATGAGTATGATAGGGCTGACTTAAATTGATATGTAATTACTATGACATGACGACTAAGCGACCTTAAAAAAATAACAAAATTTAAATAATGATTTAGTAATAATATTAAAGATAAATAAATGTTTCTCAAATATAGTAATGACTAAATTATTAATTTTATAAAATATAGGAATTAAATATAATATATTAAAATGAAAATGTGGCAAATATGTTTATTGGGGGTGAGGACCCAACACAAATAATATATTGATATATAGATATATATTACTATTCTTAAGTAATTATGTCGACAACATATGCATGCATAATATCACCATGATTTATAACGTGTATTACAGCTAATATTACATTACTACGAGTGATGGATTAGTATAGAAGTAATTTTAATAAACGGCGTAGTAAATATATTTACCTAAGAATTAAATAATTCGTTTCAGTTTTGATGAGGACGAAAACGTCTTGGTAAAAGAACTATATATATGTAGCTAGGCTTCAACTCTGCGTGCTGTTATATATTTTGCCTTATTTAGAAAAAAGGAATAATCTTTATCATCATCATCATCCAATCAATAAAAGAAAACATATTCTGCGTACGTTCAAATTGAATGAGAGAATGCTAAACTTCTGAAAACGGAACTAGTGTTGATTAACACCATAATACTAAAGAGACTTGATTAACAAAAAATGAAAATTATAAGTTTTTACCTTCATTTCCTAAGTAGGATTCTATTTGGTAGCAGAAACAAGTGAGTTGCAGAAGAACAATTAATTGATCTTCAATGTAACAATGAATGGTAACTGATGAAAGATTTAAAGTTATTATGGTTGAATTGTGTGTCTTCCACTGGAGTATTGTTGAGGTCGATCATGGCAGGATCATCAATTGATGAATTTTTAGAAAAGATGCTGTGCACCTTCTTGTGCCCCCCTAAAGCTTGGCCAGAGTCGAAGATGCGAGAGCAGTAGGAACATCCTGTGATTATTATTAGCCAAATTATTGCTGTTGCTGTGGCTCGATCTGTGGCCTCCCAGTGCGTGGTACGACTTGAATTCCTTGTTACACGACATTTCGCACTTGTACTTGGCCGGGGGTTTAATAAAAGACGAAGATTCTTGTAATTCATCCGCCAAACTGTAGTACGCTAGGGTTCTTCATCTTCTTCGTAATTATCGTGGTCACAATCATCGTCATAGTTGGTGAATAGGACCCCGACGGCGGAGTGATCCTTGTCCCAATGCCTCTGGACAGCATTACGAGACATCGAGCAGCGTCCTCTTCTGGAGACGAAGATGTAGAAGAAACGACGCACGCGGTGTCGTGTCGTCAGAGAAAACATCGGTATCGTTAAAGACGGAATGTGGATTATTGTGGTGCATGTGACTGTTGATGAAATCCGTAGGGGTGAGTAGGTGGGCGGCGAGAGGAGCTTTGAGGAAGTGAGATTTGATATGGCCGCCAAGAGCCTTGCAGATCTGGCACTTGATGCGCTTCTCCATACCCAATTAGCAGCCAATTAATATAGATATATAGATAGATCAGTATTATTAGCTTCCGTGAATCGTCTTCTTCTTCTTCATAGCTTCTATTCTATGTATGTATCCCCTCCATATATAATATGTATGTAACTGGGATGGGAATGGAAGAGGGGAATGAATGAATTATTGGTGTGAAACGGAGAAGAAGGGTGACGGTGGAATTCCGGTACGGACTTTGACGGCGATCCTAGCTCCTTCGCTCCACGCAATCCTGCAAGAGGGGATAGACCGGGCGGTGACCCAGAATCCCTCTCCGATGCTTAAATGAGTGTCTAGTACGAACTGGCAAGCAATAATCTCAAAGAGTATGTAATTCAACGTAACTCATCTGAGGTAATCTCTTGCCCTTTTATAGGCGAAGAGACACCTCAGTTACCTGGTGAACCGTTGAGGGTGGTTAGCCCGTATCCCGCGTATCTCGGGGATGATCCCGCCTATCTAGGCCATGATCTCGCTTATCTCGGCCACGCCCCGCGTATCTCGGCCACGCTCCGTGTATCTTAACCACGTTCCGCGTATCTTGGCCACGCCCCGCGTATCCCGGCCTGATCCTCTGATAACGAGTCCCGACTCCCGTTGGGGACTCCAGAGTTATCTCGTTGTGTCACCGCTCGGGGCCCCTCGTCATCGTGACAGGGCCTATTCTTCTCAGGGATTCGTCATCGGGGCCTACTTAAAGGCTTTTCATCGGGAGCTTCCAGCTCATCTGTCGGAACCGACTCTGTCGGGACCTTTCATCATCGGGTCTTCTTTCGTCGGGACCCTTCTCCTGGGTCATCTTGACCTTCATTTGGGGCCTGGTGGGCCGGTTTGCCGTTTCCTCACCGTTAAAGGGCCTGACGGCTGTAGTCGAACCCATCATTTGCCCCCAAGACATGAGGGACTTTTAGTTCGTCGTGTCTTCCAACTCCCGACCTCCCGATATTGGAATCGGGGATCTTTCCCTTGACATGGTCATTCAGTACTAATCTTTTCCTTCACGTTTCCTCAGCGTTTTGTGGGTAACTGCCAAATCCCAGGGGTCTCATCGATTCCCCAGTTCATTAAATGCAGTAGATAGTGAAGCGACGTTTTCGGCCATCGTGCCTGATTTTTCGCGCCTGCTCTTTTCTGAAAAGTGCTTTTCAGGCCGTTTCATCATTACGTCTGTTGTCCTTCTGCACGTTTCATCTCAACGGTCCAGATTAAAACTCTTCGACTTCGATGACTCGGATCGAAGTGTCCCTTCAACTGTCCCATTTGCCTATAAAACCCTAGCCATGGGCCCAGTTTAACCTTTACCGTTTCCGAATTCTCAAAAGCTCTCTGCAACTTCTCTGCGAATTCAAGCTCTGTAATTCCGAAGGTCTCAGAGTTTCTCCGGTCATCTTTCCGGCGACGCCCAGTTCATTTCCTCAACTTCCACTTCATCATGTCTGGTAAGGATTTTTTCCTTCATTGCTTGTCCGTCTTTTCCTTATTTATAGCTTTCCTAGAATCCCACTGTGTTTTTCTTGCCATTGTTGCTTTTCAGACAGCGGGTCCAGCTCTGAGGGGAGAAAGCCTTTTAATTTTGATTATGCTCTGAATGAAATTTCCAATACTGCCTATGATGCAGCCCTCCGAGAGGGGTGTATCACTTCTACTTTGGAACCCCGTTTCCCGTATCCTTGGCCTCGCCCCTCGAGTAACCCTGAGGTTACTCGTCCCCAAAATGGGGAGGTATTTGTCTCTACGGGGCAAGTATCAGCGGGGATCAGATTCCCCTTTTGTGGTAATCTGGTTCTGGTCGAGATGTGCCAGCATTACAAAACACATCCCACTACCTTCTCTCCCCATGCCATCCGCCTATGGAACGCCTTCCAGGTTCTCTGTTTCCGACAGAAGTGGGTTTACAGCCTCCAGCTCTTCAGAACCTTCTATGGGATGAAGTGCAACGAGGCGGGGGTTTGCGCCTTCTATCCTCGGATGCCCAAGTGGAGTAAGCAGCAGCTTGCACGGTGTAACTGGACCAATGACACCTGGAAGGTGGTCAAGGGTCGGGGACTCCTGGTTGACACGGGGTCCGACAACAGTGGTTGGAAGAGGAGCTACTTCTTCATCCGACACTCTTCGATCCCATGGCCCCGATGGGAGGTGACAGCAGACTCCCCGCCTGCCTTCCACACCTATACCGACGAAGATTTCGAAACTCTTCAACTCATCCAGCTTTACCGATGGGGGGAGTCCTACACTCCCCTCGACGCCAATTCCCTCGTGGAGCGGGACCTGGTGAACGCCGGGATCCGACTCCTCGATATAATCTCTGGGGGGCAGCTTTTCGACGGCCCTTCTAATATGGTTCCCTGGGTAAACTTCTAACTCTTCTTCGTTTACTGTTTGCAGCCAAGAAGGTATCTGTGCTGACCGATCTGTTCCTTAAGCAGGGGGAGACCGATGCTGTTCGCCCTTCGCGGAAGAGGAAGTCCGCCAAGAAGGCTGCTGCTCAGTCGGGGTCTCCTTCCCACCCAAGCGGAAGCGGGTGGAGCTGGACCAACTCTTCGACGTCCAGACTGCTGAGGAAGGTAAAAAGCTTCGACTCGCTATTAAATCGTATAGGAGGATGGTCCCGAGGGATTTGATTCCTTCGACCCAGGAGGCTCGTATCGCTGATGTTAGATGGATCCTTCGGGGCGAAACTCCTCGTGTCCTGAAGGCAGGCTACTACCACTATCATGGGAATGATCAATACGTCTCCCGACGTATCGTTTGGTGTAAGAATCCTGATGAACTCCCTGACTACATTTCTGAAGCCTCTCGTCCTCTAGGTGCAGGTCGCTCGGGAGTTCCATCGGGTGCTGCAGCTTCCGCGGATGCACCGTCTTCAACAGGGGTGCCTCCCTCAACTGGGGAGAAGACCCCGACCGGCGAACAGTTTCGTCGGGTGGAAAGCTTGGACTCCTCCGAGGAGACTGATGAAGGGGGCTCCCTTCGTCATCGTCGGAGGACGGGGCAATCCCCCCTGAAAGCAACCCCTCAGGGGCCGCCTCCTTCATCTTCTCCGCAACAGCGGCAGCCGTCGCCCGTCCACAACTTCACTCCTTCCCCCGTCCGGGTCGAGACGGAGGCATGCCCTTCCACGTATCGTCCTCCTCCTCCTGTCGCTCTCGATAGGAATTTCTATAGGCCCTTCAACCCCTCACAAGCGAATGCCCCCTGGACTCCCATCCAGACGCTGCAAGGAGTCCCGCTCAGACAAGGGGAGCAGCACCAAAACCTAGCCCTGCATCTGCTGGCAGGCTTGATCCTGCCTACCATGCGGTATCCGATTTCCCTCAATCGGACGACCATGCATCGGGATGTCAGAGAGATGTCCATGCGTCGGATAGAGGTAAAACTTCGCTTCTCTCTTTTCAATGATAAATCGGGTTGTTCGTCTGTTAACACTTTTTCCTCTTATTGTATGAGTTCGGGGACTTCAACCGTCTTCTTGGGTACCTCATCGCCTATGATGAGTCCCGGGAGCGGGATCGAGCAGCCCTCGACCAGCTCAAGGAGGATCTTAAGGCCTCCCAGTCTTCGCGGGGAAAGCTTGTCAAGGAGCAGGCTGTCCTTGACCAAAAGGTTCAGGACCTCAAGAAGCAGGTCGGGGACTTCGAGGGGCTCTTGAGGCAAGAGCGGCAGGAGCGGCAGGCGGCTGTGGATAAGCTGGTCCTCGAGAAGAAGGCTGCTGAGGACAAACTGGTCCTCGAGAAGAAGGCTCTGGAGGAGCAAATCGCGGGATTTCCTACGCAGCTGGTCGAGGCGGAGGCCAAGGGCCGGGAGGATTATCGGAGGTCTGGGGACTTTCAGGCCGACGCTATGAAATTCTTCGGCGCGGAGGTGGAGAACACTCTCTTCAATGCGGTTGAGGAGCTCCACCTGGAGTATGGCGACGCCATCAACTTTGACAAGTCTCCTTCCCTCGCTCCCTTTGCGAAGAAGTATTTTGCTCTTTCCGAGGAGAGTGATGGGGGGAGTACCCCCGTAATTGTCGAAGACGCCTCTGAGCTTCCAAGTGCGGATGCCCCGATGGTCGATCCTCCCGTGGCCAACCCTGTGGAACCTTCTGCTACCGACTCCGCGGACCCAGCTGCTGCCGATATTGCCGACAAGGACCGAGCCTAAACGTTTATCTTTAGAGTCCTTGTATCTTCTCCTTTTTTGTCATTGTCGGGCCTTTGAGCCTTTATCAACTATCAGACTTTCTCAGTTCCAATTTTCTTGATGCATTTCTTCAAGTGGCTTTACTATACTTGCCTAGGTCGATACTTCGACAGTTAAGACATTTTCGTATGTCATTCCCGACGATTTAATAGCTTGCACCAATTAAGGCGGCTTATCATCATGTACCGCTCAAGACGACCTAATATTACTTAGAGTACACGCATCACTTAAGACGACTTAATATCGTGCACCACTCAAGGCGACTTTATATCGTACACCACTTAAGGCGACTTAGTTCCGTGCATCACTTAAGACGACTTTTTGATACTTAGAATAAATCTAAGAATCATGCATCACTTAAGACGACTTTTCATGCACCACCTAAGGCGACTTTTCTCGTGCACCACTCAAGGCGACTTTACTCGTGCACCACTCAAGGCGACTTTTCTCGTGCACCACTCAAGGCGACTTTCCTCGTGCACCACTCAAGGCGACTTTTCTCGTGCACCACTCAAGGCGACTTTACTCGTGCACCACTCAAGGCGACTTTTCTCGTGCACCACTCAAGGCGACTTTCCTCGTGCACCACTCAAGGCGACTTTTCTCGTGCACCACTCAAGGCGACTTTAACACTTAGCATAAATCTAAGAATAACTCTGATTGGAAGCAACCTCTTTATTTATTGATGGCACAAAATTGGCTTACATCGAATTAAACGATAAACAACATATACCACTTAAGGCGATTTTACATCGGGCACCACTTAAGGCGACTTTCATCGGGCACCACTTAAGGCGACTTTCATTGGGCACCACTTAAGGCGACTTTTTTCAAGCATGGTGTTTCTTCAAGTGTTCGCCACTAAAAGAATGCTTTAACGTTCTGCCATCGAGGTCTTCCAACTTGTATGCATTTGGAGCTGGCATCCCCACGACCTTATAAGGTCCTTCCCATTTTTGTGACATCTTGTTGATTCGATCCAAAAGGGTGAACTCGTTGCGACGCCAAACCAGCTCCCCGACGAAGAACTGTCGGGACTTCACTCGCTGATTGTAGTACCTGGCCGTCGCCAAACGCATTCGAGCTTGGACTTCATCGGCTTCCCGCCTCTTCTCTTCGAGTAAGTCCAAGTCCAGACGTCTCATCTCATCATTCGTCAAGGGCTCGTAATATCTCATCCGATGGGACGCCACAGCTACCTCCACGGGGGCAACAGCCTCCGTGCCATAAACGAGGCCAAACGGAGTCTCCCCGGTTGATCGTTTGGGTGTCGTTCTAACAGCCCAAAGCACGTTTTCCAGTTCGTTCAGCCATTTGCCCTTCAAGGCATAGACCCTCTTCTTGAGGCCGTCCATCACGATTTTGTTGGCTGATTCTACCTGGCCATTAGTCTGAGCATGGCGCACAGAAGTTGTCCGATGCTCGATGTTCAACTCCTCCAGATACTCCCTCACCTGAGAGCCGTTAAACGGTGGACCATTGTCGCTGATCACCACCTTAGGAATCCCGTATCTGGACACAATATGGGTCTGGAGGAACTTGACGATCTGATTCCCCGTCGTTCTGGCCAACGCCTTCGCCTCTATCCATTTCGAAAAATAATCGATAGCTACAAGTAAATACTTACATTGGCCTTGTGCTTGTGGAAGAGGTCCCACCAAGTCGATGCCCCACTGCGCGAAGGGCCAAGCGCTCTTGATGGATGTCAGATTAGCGGCCGGAGCCACAATACTCGTACCTCTGGCACGCGTCACAGGATCGGACCAACGCCGTCGCTTCCTTGTTCATCGTAGGCCAATAATAGCCCAAGTTCAACACTTTCTTCATAATGGATCGGACCCCTTCATGACAAGCCGCGACCCCTTCATGTACCTCCTTCAGGATTCGGTTGGTGTCGGGCTCTGCTACACACTTCAAGTACGGAGTCGAGAACCAGCCCTTCTTGTATAGTTGGTTATCCAGTATCACATAATTAGCCGCGATCCGACGTATCCTGTCGGCTGCGACTTTATCATCGGGGACTGCCCCCGTAGTCAGGTACGCGACTATCGAGGACATCCAAGTCGGCTCTTCCTCCGATCTTGCCTCAATGGCACACACCTGTGTCGGGTCGATGGTCGATAAGATCACCTTCTCCAAGAAATGCACCTTCCGATTCTCTTCCAAGGGTGCCCCCAGGGCAAATTTGCTCAAGGCGTCTGCCTCTACGTTTTCCTCCCTCGGGATTGCCTCTATGTCGAAGCTTTTAAAGCTCTCCTTCAAGGTTTGTACCTCTCGTAGATACTTCTTCATTATCGGGCTCCTTGCCTCGTATCGCCCTTGAACCTGGTTTACGATCAAAGCTGCATCACACTTCACTCTCAAGTGATCGACTCCCGTGCCTCTAGCAATTTTCAGACCCGTAATAAGAGCCTCATATTCCGCTTCGTTGTTTGTGGCCTTGAATGTTAAAGTCAAGGCGTATCGGAGCGGCTCACCTTCACCCGGTGGTATCAACAAAAAACCCGCTCCTGATCCATCCGAACTCGAGGAGCCATCCGTGTACATTTCCCAGGTATTTTCTTCGTTTGGCTGTTCTGATTGCTCTGCCCTCTCTGGTTGTTCTTCTGTCGGGACCTCCATGGTTGCCCCCTCTACAGGGCCCGCTTCTTCTAGATCGGGGGCTGTAGATTCTGCTATAAAATCTGCCAATGCCTGGCCCTTGATAGCCGTTCTTGGGGAAAAGTGTATGCGAAACTCACTAAGCTCTACAGCCCATTTCACTAGTCTTCCCGACGCATCCGGTCGGTTCAAAAAATGCTTCAAAGGCTGGTTCGTCAGCACAGTGATCTCGTGTGCGTGGAAATAAGGCCTTAGCTTCCGAGCAGTAATAATCAACGCAAAGAGGTACTTCTCAACGGCAGGATAATTTATTTCAGACTTGGCAAACACCTTGCTTACATAATAGACGGGGACTTGATTACCATCGACAACCTTCACTAACACAGAGCTAATGGCAAATTCAGAAACAGCCAATTAAAGATAGAGCGGCTCGCCTGGAACCGGTTTCGCCAACGGCGGGAGGGTGCGAAGGTGCTGCTTGAGTGCTTGGAACGCCTCTTCACACTTGGCGGTCCACTCAAATTTCTTGTTGGCCCTCAGGACTTCAAAAAATGGCATTGATCGGTCGCTGGCTTTGGACAGGAAGCGATTCATTGCAGCTAGTCGGCCATTCAGCACTTGTACCTCCCGATGGTTTATCGGAGACTGCATCTCCTCAATCGCCTTCAGCTCTCGGGATTCACCTCAATTCCTATCTGGCTCACCATAAAGCCCAAAAATTTCCCTGAGTGGACTCCGAAAGCGCATTTCGTCGGGTTTAAACGAACTTGATGAAGCCTCATCCGCTCAAACGCCATGGTTAGGTTGTGCACATGATCCTCGGCTTGTCGGGACTTTACCAGCATATCAGCCACGTAAGCCTCCATGGTTTTCCCCAGCATATCTCCGAACAGCTTGTTCACCATCCGCTGGTAGGTCGCCCCAGCATTGATCAACCCGAAAGGCATGACATCGTAGTGATAGATGTCACTGTCTGCGTAGAACGCTGTGTGGGGAGCGTCTTCCTTGGCCATCTTGATCTGGTTGTAGCCTGAATACGCATCCATGAAACTCAACAGCTCATGTCCTGACGTGGCATCCACCAGCTGGTCGATTCTCGGGAGTGGATAACAGTCCTTCGGGCAAGCCTTATTCAAGTCGCGGAAATCCACACACATTCGCCATTTCCCGTTTGTCTTCTTCACCAGCACCGGATTAGCAACCCAAGTTTGGAATCAGAGCTCTTTAATAAACCCAGCATCGAGCAACCTGCCCACCTCCTGCTGGATCGCGATCTTCTTGTCTGTGCCCATCGGACGCCTTTTCTGCGTGATAGGCTTGATCGCGGGGTCTATCTTCAGCTCGTGTACGATCACATCGGGACTGATTCCTGGCATGTCGCTTGGAGACCAGGCAAACAGTTCCTTGAACTCTTTCAGCAACTCAACCAATTTTTGGGCCGTCTCCTCAGTCAGAGCAGACCCGATTTTCACCTTCCTCTGGGGTCCGTCAATCTCGACTTCTTTCAGGTCTTCTACGGGGGCGGGACGCCCAAACTCCTCTCTAGGATCTGTGTCTGTCTGGAGGACAGTCATGGCTTCTCGCCTCCTCCTTCGGGTAGCATTAACATAGCATTTTCGGGAAGCTACCTGGTCACCCTTGACTTCTCCGACCCCGTGGTCGGTCGGGAACTTCATCTTCTGGTGTACTGTCGAGGCAACCGCCATCAGGGGGTTGATGGTGGTTCTCCCGATAATCGCGTTGTAAGTCCCCGTGGAATCAACTACCACGAACTCCACGTTCGTCCTTTCTGATTTCCACCCACTACCAAACTCCACTGGTAAGGTGATTACTCCTAGTGGATAGGAGGTTGAGCCAGAGAACCCGACCATCGGGAAGTTTGCCTCCTTCAGATCTTTCTTCGTTTTTCCCATGGCCTTCAGCGCGTCCATAAATAGGATATCGGAGGAGCTTCCCCCGTCGATCAGGATTCGCTTCATTTCAAACCCGTCTACATCCAAGGTTACGACCAAGGCGTCGTCATGCGGAGTTTCCACGCCAATGAGATCCTCCGACGAAAAAGAGATCACCATTTCTTCATTCAGGGTCCAGGATCGGGACCTCTTACCCAGCACCACCGCCGTAGGGATTCTAGAGGCATAAACCTCTCGGGCGGATGAAGTATCACCTCCAGCAGCAAACCCTCCGTGAATCACATTGATAGTGCCCCGTCTCTCCTTACGAGCACCGGATGACTCTGGATCGGTTCTCTTCTTCTTTGGGGACCGATCGCGGGATCGGGAACGGGACCGCGATCGAGACCGAGAGCGGGATCGACACCGCTTATCCCCGAAAAATTCCTTGAGCTTCCCCTTCTGGATCAGCTTTTCGATCTCTTTCTTTAGCTCCCGACAATGGTTGGTGTCGTGACCATTTGCGCGGTGAAACCGGCAGTAGCGATCCGTGCGAGATCCCAAGAATTCTCCATCCTTCTTTGGGGGGTATCTGGAGATACCTTGTCGTTCCATGACCGTCAGTACCTCCGCCATGGAGCAGTTGAGAGGAATGTTGAGATCCTCCCGCTTATCCTTCCTTGAAGAACGCCTATCGTCCCTCCGATCAGGGCGGCCTCGATTCCGACTACTTTCAGGTTTACCCTTTGACTTACGATCGTCGAAAGGTTTAACCGACTGTTTCCCTTTGTTAGACTTTGGGGGCTCCAACTCTCACGCGGCTATCTTTGAATCCTGGACATCGATTTGCCGTTTTACCCTCTTCTGTAGTGCCTCCATATTCCACACAGCCTTTTCAGCTACACTGTGCATTAGGTCAGAACCGTAGGGGGCCGTTAAGTTCCGGATAAAGGTACGGATGGTTTCTCCCTCCGAGATCTCCTCATCAATCTCTGCCACACTGGCAGTGTACCGCTGATAATAGTGCGCCAGCGATTCGTCGGGCCTCTGTACCACCTGGGTCAGGGACCTCACACTCTTCAGCAAACGTATTCGACCCTGGTACTGCTGAATGAACCTGTCGTGCATATCTGCCCAGCAAGTGATGCAGCCTGGGGGCAGACTAAAGAACCAGGTCAGGGCTCTTTCTCCAAGTGTGTTCGGGAACAGCGTACACACTATGTCTTCATTCGGGGCTCTTCCCAGACATGCCATGAGGTGCTTCTGGACATGACGAACTGGATCTCCTTCACCATCGTACTCCTTTATCGTGGGGATACCCAGCCCTGGTGGGGCTAGGGTGTCTATGAGTCGGGGAACGAAGGGATGAGTAGATCGATCCCTCAGCTCCGATACCAGAGGCTTCTGCTCTCCCATGCAGATGTTCACGATCTTTACCACCTGATCGGGGGTGATGGGACCATTCAGGGGAATGGTCCTGTGCTGTACTGGTCCTGGCCCATCAACCACGAACCTCTCTGGCTGACCGGATACCCTACTTCTGTCCTGACCTCGGGGCGGAGCTTCCTGTACGTTCTGAACCTCTGCTGGTGGGGCCACTTCTTCCAACGGGGGCATCTCCTCCTGCCTCCTCGCAGCCTCTCTCCGATCCAAGAGAGCCTCCACGGCTGCCAAAAACATAGGCATGGCTTCTGCCACCGCCCTTGTCAGGTCCGCAGCTGGGGGGGCCTCCTGCCCCCTATTACCCTGGTGCTGAGCAACAATGTCTTCGGGACCTTCATTGTGCCCCCCTGTCTGGGAGAGCTCAGCCAGAGGATGGTTCTGGTTTTCCTCCTGTTCTGGTAGTGAATTCAGAGTTGTTGCAGCGGGGTGACGGGAACCACCAGATTGTCCCTGTCTTCTGTGCTTGCCAGCCGCCATCGATCGAGTAGAAGGCATATCAGCTTTTTGTTTGATTCCCACAGACGGCGCCAATGTTGGATCACGGTGGAACTCCGGTTCGGACTTTGACGGCGATCCTAGCTCCTCCGCTCCACGTAATCCTGCAAGAGGGGATAGACCGGGCGGTGACCCAGAATCCCTCTCCGATGCTTAAATGAGTGTCTAGTACGAACTGGCAAGCAATAATCTCAAAAGGTATGTAATTCAACGTAACTCATCTGAGGTGATCTCTTGCCCTTTTATAGGCGAAGAGACACCTCAGTTACCTGGTGAACCGTTGAGGGTGGTTAGCCCGTATCCCGCGTATCTCGGGGATGATCCCGCCTATCTAGGCCATGATCTCGCTTATCTCGGCCACGCCCCGCGTATCTCGGCCACGCTCCGTGTATCTTAACCACGTTCCGCGTATCTTGGCCACGCCCCGCGTATCCCGGCCTTATCCTCTGATAACGAGTCCCGACTCCCGTCGGGGACTCCAGAGTTATCTCGTTGTGTCACCGCTCGGGGCCCCTCGTCATCGTGACAGGGCCTATTCTTCTTAGGGATTCGTCATCGGGGCCTACTTAAAGGCTTTTCATCGGGAGCTTCCAGCTCATCTGTCGGAACCGACTCTGTCGGGACCTTTCATCATCGGGTCTTCTTTCGTCGGGACCCTTCTCCTGGGTCATCTTGACCTTCATTTGGGGCCTGTGTGGGCCGGTTTGCCGTTTCCTCACCGTTAAAGGGCCTGACGGCTGTAGTCGAACCCATCAAGGCTGATGCAACGTGATGGTGGGAAAGGAGCGCATAAATTTGTTAATTCTATAAATACCGAAAATTAAACGTAAACCCTAAGAGCACTGTTTATGTTAACTTTTAAAGTTCGAAAACATTTTGGATTTAAAATTTGACATCCTATTTTATTGTATATTTAAAATTTCAAAAAATTTTAAAATTTGGTTCGGTCCAATTTAAAATCCGGTCTGAGTTTAAAAATTCGGTTTGGTCCGAAACGGTTCAATAAAATAAGATTGTGGTTCGGTTCATCACTCGAAACCGGTTCGGTTTAGATTCACTTAGTTACTTTGGTCCGACCCGACCAACTAGGTCGACCCGATTAAGAAAACCCGGATTGGTTCAACCCATTCCGGTTTTGCAAATTGGACCGGCCCCGATAAACCCATTGGGTTCGGCCGAAACATTTCTTTTGGGCTAAATAGAGTTTTAAAGTCCACTAAAAACATAACTTAGCCCACAAGAAACATTAATTATGTAAAATAATTTTTCAATATTGCTAATATATATATAAAATTCGGCACTTATATATTATTAATATATATAAATATTATCAAGATTTTATCTTTAAGATGTAAATCAATTAACAATATATATATATATATAATTTTCGGCCAAATATATACATATATATATATAATTATTGTCAAATATATATTTAGAGATAAAATATATAGACAATATATCTTCTTAATAACCAAATCCTATCAATATATCTTTATCCCTATCTTTTAGCTAAATATATTGATAGTTTATATATTTTGCTATATAATGTGAATCTTTCCTTATCTTTCTAATTTATAGATATATTGTCTCCTTTTAATAAAATTAAAATATGGTAACAAATATATCTATTATGTTAGGCCGATCGAATTTTACTACTTTCACCCTAAGAAATTAAAAAATTTACCTAATAATTCACCTAGGGTTTCGGCCATAACACAAAAAATTGGAAAAATTGTCAAATTTTAAGATCAAACACTACTATGATCATGAATCCAAAAAGTGTTCTTGATAAAACTCATCGTGTTCTTGAAGATCATGAACATCAAACTTAAATTTAAACAAAAAATTTCGATTTTGATCTATAAAAACATGTAAATTCCAAAAATTTTAAGTTTTTAAAGATCAAACATATGAAATTTTTTAAAAATTTCGGATTACTCATTGTGTTCATTATAAAAATTTCGGTTTTTATAAAATTTTCAAGAACATCAGTTTATCAAAATTTCAAGAACTCCTAACACAAGCTCTGATACCACTGTAGGATTACGGGGACGTAATACTACGGAATGCTAAACGTGTACTAGTAAGTAATCTAATTACGCAGCGGAATAATGTACACATACCTCAATAGCTTTCCTGTCCAAGAACGTTGTGGAGGGAGTTCTGATCCTCCGGTCGGAACCCGTACAAGTTCTTCGTGAGAAGAAGTCCTACGCGGTATAAGCTCCACAGCAAATCCTCTGATTGATTCTTCAACGGGGACATAACCTCGGACTGATGTGCACCGAAAATCTCAACTAAGGGTGAGAGGGTTTCTCTCAAGTTCCTCAATGGAGGGACTTATTAATTTGATTGATGTGTTAAACCCCTAGGAGACCCCCTATATATAGCATTGGAGGAGTGGACAATAGTCCACTCCAACCAATGTGGTACATGGTTCGGCCGAACCATGCTAATTAAGGGGGAGGCCCAATTTTGGGCCTCCCATGTCAATTAGGGATTGGGTTTGGCCCAATTAACCTAATGTGACAATTACCTAATTAACTTAGGTAATTTCCTCAACATTGACGGGCTACCAATTACGGCGCCATGTCACCACATGCTAACAGATCCACATGTCACCGGATTGAAAGAGGCCTTGCTGTGGAGACAATTTCTCGCAGATTGCTCCTTAACAAGAGTTCCTGCAGGACCTGTCCGGCAAATCGAGAACTCCATATGTGACGATCTTGGGCTACAGGAGATAAACTGGTATGTGCCCCTTTCCGCTGCGTAATTAGTTTACCTGACATTTACACGTTTTTAATCCGTAGTAACTATCCCCTAACTCTATCAGTGGTATCAGAGCCTGTGTAGGGAGTTCATGATTTTTGGTTAATCCGATTTTCATGTGTTTAGTAAAATTGCTGTTCTTGGACGTTCTTACTAAAATATGATTTTTTATCAAAATTATAACTTTGGATTTGTGATTAAGGAAAAATATAATCTAGAAATTTGACCACTAACCCTAGAATTCGTGTTATGACCGAACCTTAGTGGTAAATTTTTTATTTCTTCGGCGCCAAGAAACACATAATTCGGCCGGCTAGGGTTAGTTTAGACTTTAAAATTGTGATATTAATTACTGATATATTCTATGCATGATTTTAGGGATGTAGATATATTTGGTATTAATTGCCTAAAGATTGAGAAAATATATTGTTGATAGATTTATATCCCTAGTATAGAATCTTGATAATTAAGTAACTATATATATATATATATATATATTTATTATGGCTACCGAATATATATATATATATATTCAGCAAATATTTTGAAAATATATGGATTATATATATTGTTACTTGGTGACTAAGTTAAGTTTTTGGGTGGATTTTAAAACCTTACTTAGCCCACAAGTAATAGTTTCGGCCGGAACCTATTGGGTTAATAGGCAGGATCCAAATGCACAAACGGGTCGGGCCAACCGCCGTGGGGACCGAACCGGTTCGGGTCGGGTCTGCACCGGTTCAATGGGTTCGGGTCGACCAAACCGAATTTTCTCAATCGGTTCGACCCAAATGGGACGGGTCGGACCAGGTGGTCAAATGGGTCGGGTCAAACCCCACCTGATTCAATTAAATCGAACAGAATTAATCTAATCGGACCGGGTCTAGTGGACCGAACCGGTCGGACCGGGTTGACTGAACCGGATCGGGTTCGGATCAACTGAAAAATTAGGTTAGATCAAATTTAAAATCCAAATACTTTTTAAATTTAAAATTACCTACACAGCGTGAAATGGTTTTCTATTTTAATCAAACCTAATGCCTAGTTTCAGTTAGGGGATGGATCTCGGAAAATGCATGATTATGTGACTTAATCATTTTGTGGGCTGAATTGCAATTGTTATATATATTGATATGAATGCAGGTTAGAATTGTGTCTTGACTATGTCAAGCTAGCTGGATATAACATGTTGGGGGCGGAGCTCTGTTGTCAATTAATGAGTTGCGCACTAGGATAGACATGATGTGCTGAGTGATCTTGAATATGATCCATGTCTAGAAGTTCGCATGATTGTTATAACATGAATTGAAAGTCAGCCCCAAATGTTTTAAATTGATATTCAGTCGTCAAATATGCATGTTGGATGTTGAGTGATCATGCATGACGCGTATGCATGATTATTAGAGGATGTGGTCGCGTTTGATAATTTACTAGTGAAGTAGAGTTCCTCGAGACATTTTGACGCATAATGTGTATGCATGATTGTTTGAGGATGTGGATGCATGTGATAATTTACTAGTGAAGTAGAATTATATATGCTTGCATGAATTCCTTGAAACATTTAAAAAGGGCATTGGGAAAGCCGAGATCGGGTATATGTATTGACTCCCAGTTCCGGTTAAAGCGATTAAACCGTTTACAAAAGAGACCGATCTATTAGAAAGGAGACGACGACAATGTGAACTCTTTACACGGCCTCCTTCCATTGGTGTACTGGTGGTCGGGTTGGTTAGATGACTGAGGAATCATTGTTGTTCACCTTATATCTCATAGATATCTGAATTAAGCAATTCTTTTCCAAATGATTTAAATTATCTCCCTGATAGTCGCATAGTTTGTCAATGTGTGAATTTTGATAGCTGATAGCGTGCGTTTTGATATTCCCCGCGATGTTGATGGTGTAAGATATTATGAATGGAACTAGTATGTGTGGAAAGTCCTCTCTGCTGCGGATGTTGTGGATTGTTTGAACCCATATGCAGAGAGGATGAATATGGTAATTCGCGTTACTTGGACGACGAAAGGACAAGCAGGTATCAGAAAGCAACAGGGTTGATCTTTTCAACCTTGACAGCAGAAATTAAAGAGCAGTTCATGAATGTCAGTGCATTACACGTTAGGTGTGTCTTGCACCTTCGTTTCGATGAAGGAAATGCAGCAGAATTTAGATACCTCATGTTGGAGTATGATCGTATTATATGCACGGATGCCGGCATAATGACAAGTCATGACCCTAATGATGAAAGGGATGCGTGAGAAATGACTTATCCTATAATGAAAAAGTTTTCTATATCGTGGTTCATCGATGAGGATGGACTCAAACGTCTGATCAAATCAATTAAGACAATTTTGAGTCTATTCAAATGTGACAACGATGGAGATTCCCATGAGTTGGAGGACAATTTCGCTCACATGCGCAAGCTGCTGAAAGAATCGAGCGGTAAGAGGCTAAAACGAAAATCTGGTGAGTCAAAGCACCGTCGATAAAGCGTGTCTCAGGTACGCCTCGTTTTCCATGTACATAAAACTGTAAAACGTTTTATACAAACACAGCTCGTCTGATGTGATTCTCTTATGAATTCTTTTTAGGTATGGTGTTCGACATGGCTAGAAGATTCTAGTTAATTAATTCTCATTGTTTCTGCTTTGTGATCGGATCCTTGTTATTTTCATTTTATCTTTCGTTGTCCTTTTAATTAATGATTTAGAATATTAATATATACTGGTTTATTGAATAAAGTAATTGTCATTGAGATTGAATCCAATTCATTTGGGGTGATGCGCTATTGACTGCCACTCATGTAGTAAACCATGTGCCAACAAAATCGGTGGACACGACACCAAACGAGTTGTGGACTAGTAAAGATGTGGATCTTACCAGGTTGCGCCTTTAGGGTTGCGCAACATACACGCATCAGTTCGACAGCCGATACGGCAAGTTGGGACCTAGAGGATTGAAAAGTATCTTTATATGATACTCGGAAAACTCTAACATATACGTTTTTGTGGCGGCTCAGGAGAATGGTGGCATGGTCGAACATGAGTCCAGAGATGTTAGGTTTATTTAGGATGAATTTCCTAAGCTTGTTGACATCAAAACAAATGAAGTCTTAATAGAACTAGATGGGAATGATCAGATCCCACTTACTTCGAGTGGGAGATTTGAGGGAGCAACAACGGGAAATTATATGGTAAATGAGAATGGGGACATTTTCATAATAAATCCATTGGGAGGAGACAATCCAACTACATAAATCATAGTTGCTCCGGGTGCGCGCGAATCAAGTAGAACCTGATCATGATCATCTAGTTACTGAATCGTTGGATGAAAATCCTATAATTTCTCAATTACCTACTAGGGCCAGTGGGAGTGGGACAACCAACTTGGTCATTGGTCCGAGAGACCAAGGAATTCATCTCGGAGGTGGAATCCCGAGACCAAGAGGTCGTCCAAGAAAAGTTGTAGGAGAAGGTTTTAGTAACGCTTTGATTCCTAACGGGAGCATTGTTCTCGGCGGGAGTATAATTGTAGATGGGAATGAGCCTAGAAGTATCTCATTGATAGAGGTGAATTGTTCACCCTGACTTCGGTTGATGAACCGATAACGTTTAAACAAGCTTTGGAAGGTCCTTAATCAAAGGAATGGAGGAAAGTAATGGAGGAACATGTCATTTAACGGATATTTTTTACGGAATACTAACGGAGGTATGAAACGGTACAAATGGAAACTGTTGTTACTTATTTGGTACCAAAAAAAAAAAAAAAACATATATGGTATGAATAGTGGATTTCGTGCAAACAAGTGGTATACAAAGTACGTTTATCCCTTGATTATATATGATGATCCAAATTGAACAATAGAGCTGATGCTCTTAGCTAGCTAGCTGGATCAAAGGATTTATTATCAATCATACAACAATACATTACATTATTAATATTATCCCATGTTGTTGGGTAGGGTTAATTAGAAGGCCAGTTCCTATACCAACCAGCCCAAGCCGAGACGAGGCCGCTAATCCCGAGCGTAACTGTGTGGTTACAGAAGGGGTTGGGTTCAATATCCGCCAACGCTATTAACAGGTCCGCTAAGTTAGCCGCCACGGCCATCATCCTCATTATCCTCTCCCCTCTTATCCTCCTGATCATCATTTCTCTTGTATCCTCCTCCTCCTTATTATCTCCTTCCACTTGCATTACTAGCTCCCTCTCTTGCACCACTTCCCTCTTAAGCATTATCAAATCCGCTATCATAAAAAACACGTACCCGAAAGACTCCCCAAACGCTGATATAAAGCTCATCTTCCTAGCCAGGGTGGGGTCCAGTGTGCCGATCCTCGAAAGCCATAGGAAGTGGTCGAAGAAGAAGTAGACCATCTCCCCTGCGTTCCCCAGTACGGCTAGCACTCGGAACCCGGGGCTCAAGCCAGGGCTCCTCCGCAGGCCATTGAAGCCCGTCAAAAACCGGCCCGTTCTAAAGGCCTTGCGGCTAAGTCCAGATGCCACTTCCCACTGCTTGAACCGGTTGGCGAGGTCCGGGTGGTTTCTCTCGGCCTGCCAGTGCACCAGCTTCGATACATACTGGAACGTTTTCACCAGCTTGTCGATGCCGTCCCTCTTCGCCAGGAAGATGACTAGCTTGTCCACTGAGTCGTTCATGGCGTACGTCCAACCACTGAAACAAATTAGCTACCGTACCACCTAAAAGCTAGATAGATGAGTAGAACTAGAAGCAAACATTACTTGTTGCACTAGAGCTTTGAGGACCATACAATACAATGAAACAGATTATTGTTACCCAAAAAAACAAAACAGAGCCACAAAGCAAATATTTTGTTTTCTCCCTTCTGGATAATGCTATATAATCGTAAACCTTGCGGTTGGTTGGACGATATCCTTTTGTCTTGCATATATATAACACACAGTAGTAATCTGTATATATAGCTAGCTTTATCAGTAATCTATTATTGCTCGTGACGTTTTAGAATGTTACATCTTATATTAAATAGAGTTGGAATATTAAATAGAGTTTGAAGCCTAGTATGTTTAAATTCAATTGAGATCGGACAAGATGACCCACTATGATTAGATTTAATTGAGGACGGCCAAGGTGGCTAGGCCGAACAACTCAACCCAAGTAAGGTCAATGCCGATGTGAACTAGCCGAGAAGATGTTGATATATATTGTATAAGAGTGTGTTGAATGTCTTCATCCATAAGTTCGAACTTATGAGACAGTTGATTAAGACGCACGTTTGTAGAAGTGAAGAAGTTTAGGGACTTATATGTTCCATTATAAAACAATAAGGACCATATTGCCATTTCCAGTTTCTAATCTGTTGAGTTAGTTATAAGCTACTGTAGCTTGCCTACTATAAATAGTGTTCGTTGTATGACTTTGCAATTTGAAGATTTGATGTGATATGAGATTAGAAGTAGAGATCCTCTGCTCTCTTCCTATAATGTCATTTGCTCTCCTTCAATTATCAAATTCTTCATGGTATCAAAGCAATGTGCTCTTGATTGATATCGTTTCGCAGTATTATGAGTTTTTTAGCTTGTATATGTTGAATCTGAGTCTAGATCTGTATTTTGAGCTTTGATCTGACAAATTGAAGAAATGGCGACACCTACTAACCCTTGGCCGAGACCAGGAGAGACTTCAACAGGTATAGGAGGTGGATTTCTCTGTCGCGAGCACGAAATACTGTACTTCCTTGTGATGATCATGCAGTCGATATAATCACGGAGGATCATCTCTATTTGCATCCTTCTGACACACCTGGAATGAAATTGATTGACTATCAACTAGAAGGCTGCAACAATTACCAGATTTGGTCTCGTTCTATGTTGGATGATCTATTAGCCAAAAACAAATTATGTTTTGTTGATGGTACATGCATGAGAAGTTCAGTGCCTGCTAATAAGTTTTTACAATGGGATAGATGCAATGTTATGGTAAAATGCTGGTTAGCTAGCTCAGTTAGTAAGAATCTACAACATGGTTTTGTTTATAACCCTACTTCCTTGTTAATTTGGCAAGATCTGAAGGAGAGATTCAACAAAATTGACGGAACTCGAATTTTTCAGCTTAGTAGAGAGTTATATAGTGTTAAGCAAGGGAATATGACTGTTTCTGAGTTTTGTGAGAAGGTTAGGAGGATATGGAATGAATTATCTGCACCAATTGATGAATGCTTATGTGTAGAATGTCTTGTTTCTCCAAGAGTTGTAGCTGGCAGAGATCAACGGAGACTTATTCAGTTTCTAAATAGTCTGAATGAAACATTTTCTAACGTCAGAACCAATTTGTTAATGATGCATCCATTACCTACTGTCACTTTTGCTAAGTATGTAAAACATGCAACATGTTTGAAAAAGATGGTTTTATGGACCAATATGTTTTAAAATGTACAACATGTTTGAAAATGATGGTTTTATGGACAAATATGTATTAAAATGTACAACAAGCTTACAAAAGATATCGTCAACTTGATATTCATAGTTTCATTAAATGGACACGTGCGGAACACATTTTTAAAGAAAATAATAATAATAATTATAGTAAGAAATTAATTTATACATAGCAAGGATTAATAATAATGGATGTAGATACTAATAATAATAATTATTATTTTTTAAAAACGTGATCCACTTAATGAGACTAGTGAAAATAAGTGGACGATACGCCATTTTACCATATTTTGTAAGCATGTTGTACATTTTAAAACATTTTGGTCCGTAAAACCATCTTTTTCAAACATGTTGTACATTTTAAAACATATTGGTCCATAAAACCATCTTTTTCAAACATATTGCATGTTTTACATACATTTCCCATTTTGTACTTGTTCAAGAGGAGAGTCAAAGAATGGTTATAGGTTCTATAAGTGATGGTTTGGTGGAACCTTATGCTTTGTATGTCAATTCAGGAACTTGACGCATTAATACTGGTGGTTTTCAAGGCACAGACAAGTTTCAAAACAGAAGAGAACTTATTTGCAATTATTTGGTAAGAAAGTGATGCAGTGTGATGGGGATAGATGGATCAAAAACTCGTTGATTCTAGGGGAATATCGAGAATTTGATGGATAGAGGGCGCAAGAACTCGCTGATTCAAAGAATGCCGAGAATTTGACGCAGGGTAGAGGAAAACCTCAGTTTTTTTTTCATATATCAATAAACTGAATACAAACGACGGCTAAGAGAGTCTTAAATAAAGAAAAAAAAAACCCTAACACTGTTAAAATTCCGAAATTAACAACTAAAGCCAATAAAAACAGAAAATTGCGAAAATACTCAAAGAAACATAAAAAATGAAATTTTAACCCTCTAAACATCGGAATTTGGCCAAAAAACGTCAAACCTTATAATTATGAGTCTTGCTCAGATCATCGTTTACGCATGAAATACTGTACTCGCACGCCAAAATCCGACACTTCAAGATCTCCCACATCATTCTCTCTGGGGAAGAGAAGATTCGTCCTCGAATCTGGATGCCACGAAAGAGAAACCCACGATAGCGTATCGTGATCTTGTTAATAGCTCGTTTGTCAGCATACATACGCAAAGTGCCATCAACCCAGATATGTTTTTTATGTCCTACAACATGAGGGAATTCACCATCTTCCTTGTAAACAGAAAGTGTGTTGCTTCTTGACCGGTCCACGAAGAACAGAGCATTATCATCCTCATCCAGACTTTGATCCTCCTGGGAAGCATAAAATTTTCCCTTATCTTCTGTTCTGAATTCAAGAGGTGGATACAGAGCACCGAACAAAAAGTTCTCAAGACTCTGCTTTTCTTTTACCTCTTCAGTGCTGATTGGAGTCCCACTAGCGGCGACCGTAAAAAATGAGAGGGGAGAGCCAGCGACGGATTCCTCATCCACTTCATCATTATCATTATAATCATCATAAACAGGATTATAAAAAACAACAGAATCTACCTCGACATCATCATAAATAGGATTATCGAAAGGGTTCACATCTGAGGCGGTCTCGTCATCCTCCTCAAATTCAAACTCATCCTCTTGAAAATCGAATTGACGTTGTTGTTCCTCGATTTTCTGTTCCATGAACTGACGTAGCCATTCTCCGTTCTGTCGCAGTTCTTCGAGCGAACGACGCAATTCGTTCTTCTCTACAGCTGTTAGACGTCTTCGGGGTGGCATCGCGCAGGATCGACTGGGCTCTGATACCAATCTGATGCAGCGTGATGGGGATAGATGGATAAAAAACTCATTGATTCTAGGGGAATACCGAGAATTTGATGGATAGAGGGCGCAAGAACTCGTTGATTCAAAGAATGCCGAGAATTTGACGCAGGGTAGAGGAAAACCTCAGTTTTTTTTCATATATCAATAAACTGAATACAAACGACGGCTAAGAGAGTCTTCAATAAAGAAAACAAAAACCCTAACATTGTTAAAATTCCGAAATTAACAATTAAATCCAATTAAAACCGAAAATTGCGAAAATACTCGAAGAAACATAAAAAATGAAATTTTAACCCTCTAAACATCGGAATTTGGCCAAAAAAACGTCAAGCCTTATAATTATGGGTCTTGCTCAGATCACCGTTTACGCATGAAATACTGTACTCGCACGCCAAAATCTGACACTTCAAGATCTCCCACATCAGAAAGGACATAAGGAGGATACATGTTGGGGAAAGTATAGGGTTTCTGATCAATAAAAAAAAGTTGGGCTGAAAGAGGCCAATAGCCAATAAAACTCAATGTTCCACTGAGGAGCAGACTCAGTTTTTTCCACCTAGGCACCAAGCCAAACAACAACGTCAACAATCATTCGTTTCCACTGAATTTGGCACTTTGCTACAATGGACTAG
This sequence comes from Clarkia xantiana subsp. parviflora, assembly GCA_036873135.1. Lineage (NCBI taxonomy): Eukaryota > Viridiplantae > Streptophyta > Magnoliopsida > Myrtales > Onagraceae > Clarkia > Clarkia xantiana. Next base: position 21,748,792 of record JAPTYO010000001.1, read on the forward strand.
TAATGAGCAGCTTGCTCAAGCAGTGAAGTATTTGGCTCAATGTCAAAATCTTGATTCATCTCCCTCTCTTTCAGATGTTAAGTTCAACATGACAGGTATCACTATGTTCAGTGGTTTGATAAATGATTATACTAATGATCACTGGATTATTGATAGTGGTGCCTCTCATCATATGACTTGTCACAAGAATTGGCTTTCTGATTTAAAACTTAATAATTCATCAAACATGCTGGTTCATTTACCTAATGGTGCCTCTTCTCCAGTCACTCACTTTGGTAGTTGTGATTTCGGAAATTCTCTTCATTTACATAGAGTTATTATGCTCCTAATTTCCACTACAATTTAATCTTTGTCTCTCAGTTGATTAAAGATACTGAGATGAGTGTCATTTTCCTGAATGAAATGGTCACATTTCAGAGCCACTTAAGTGGAAAGACAATGGTAAATGGATTTCTCCATTATGGTCTCTATGGAGATCAACATAATGCATGCAACTTTATTAGAGAAGGAGGAGATAGGAGAAGCAAACTTGAAGCTTTGTCATAAAAGGATGGGGCATGTCTTCTCACAATAGATGAGAGGAGTCTTTAATTTTGATAATAAGACTGAGACTTCTGTTAAGGATTGTATTATTTTTCCCTTAGTCAAGCAAAATCGATTACCTTTTCCTATATACATTTCTGAAACTACAAGAGTGTTTGCCTAAGTACATCTAGATGTATGGGGCCCTTATAGGGTTAATACATTTTATGGTTTCAGATTCTTCTTAACAGTGCTTGATGATTTTAGTAGAACCTCTTGACTTTACTTGATGAGAAGCAAGGATGAGGTTATTTTACATGTGAAGAATTTTATTTCAATGGTTCAAACTCAGTTTAGTAATTTAGTTCAGTGCTTCAGAAGTGATAATGGTACTGAATTTACCAACTCCTTGATGAAGGAGATTTGCCAGAAATTGGGAATATTGCATCAAACAAGTTGTCTAAGGACTCCTCAGCAAAATGGAGTTCTTGAACGTAAACATATACACATGATATGTGTTGCTAGGGCTTTAAAATTTGAAGATGCTATTCCAGACATGTTTTGGGGCTATTGTGTGCTCACATCATGTTACATCATTAATCTGTTACCATCCTCAACTATCAATGGGAGGATTCCTTTTGAAGTCTTGCATGCACAAGCTACTTCTTATTCTCATCACAAGGTGTTTGGTTGCTTATGTTATGCCATGGATCTTCAGGTATCTGACAAATTCAGACCAAGAGCTCTTCCCTCGGTTCTTTTGGGATATTCATTGACTCAAAGGATTATATTCTTCTAAATTTGGCATCACAAGCAGTATTTGTCAGTCGAGATGTCAAATTTAGAGAACATGTTTTAACTTTTTAGAGAGGTCCTTCATTTATCAAAAGCCTTCTTCTCTAAATTTGGCATCACAAGCAGTATTTGTCAGTCGAGATGTCAAATTTAGAGAACATGTTTTACCTTTTCAGAGAGGTCCTTCATTTATCAAAAGCCTTCTTCATTCAGAAAATCCAACACGGAATAGCCCTTATGATTGGACTTTTAATAGAGATTTGACTGATGACATTTTAGCAGAACCTGTGGATGAGCCTATTCCAGTTGATACTACTGAGGAAGTGGCCTACATTGAGGAGGAAGAAACCATCATTGATGAGTCTGTTCATACAGACACTTCTAATTTTGAGATAAATGAAAAGGAAGTTTTTGACACAAATGATGAAAGATAGGTTGTTGAGACTCAAGTAAAGAACCACACGAGAAAGAAGACCTCCTTCTTTTCTGCAGAGAAAATACATCATGACCCAGCAAAAAAAATTACATTATGACTTGTAAAGCCATTACTTACTCTGCAATCTCCTCAGGTTACAAGAGTTTTCTCTCCTCTCTTGAAAAGAAAAGGGAACCTTGTTCCTTTGTAGAAGCAGCTCAGAATGCTAATTGGATTAAAGCCGTGAATATGGAGATAATGGCACTTCGAGAGCATAATACATGGGAGCTGGTTGACTTACCAAAAGGAAAAGAGGCTATAGGCTGTAAGTGGGTGTTTTGCATCAAGTATAATTCAGATGGGAGCATTGAGAGGTATAAGCCATGCCTAATAGCAAAGTTTTAGACACAAAAGGAAGGTGTTGATTACAAAGAAATATTTTCCCCAGTTGTGAAAATGGTGATTGTGAGAACCATACTCTTTATTGTTGCTGCTAATAATTCGAGAATTTTCCAAATAGATATTAATTACACGTTTCTTCAAGGTGATCTTGAGGAAAATGTGTATATGGTCATTCCACCATGTTTTGATCAAGCAAATGAACTGAAAAGAGATCAAGTTTGCAGGCTCAGAAAGTCCTTATATGGACTCGAACATACATCAAGACAATGAAACAAGAAACTGACCGAGTTTTTGTTGAGCAATGGCTATTCTCAGAGTTATTTTGATTATTCACTCTTCAGCAAAGTTACAGGTACTGATCAGGTTCACATGTACGTTTATGTAGATGACTTGATTATTACAGGATCAAATGAGGTGTCGATTGATGAATTAAAGGGTATCCTTAAACAGGATTTCAAACTCAAAGACCTGGGTGAATTGAAGTACTTTTTGGGGCTTGAAGTGGCACGTTCTAACGAATGGATAATTCTAAAACAAAAGAAGTATTGTCTTGAATTAGTGGCAGATGCTGGTTTGTTAGAAGGAAAGGCAGCTGCAACACCATTAGAACAAAAGCAAAAGCTCACCACTGCAGCATATGATTACCATTTCAATTTCAATCAGGATGATAAGATTGGAGAACGTGGAGAGATACATAAGAATTGTGGCCGGACTTTTGTATATAACGATGACCAGGCCAGACACAGCATACTCTCTCCAACACTTAAGTCATTTTGTTGGAGATCCAAAGCAATCTCATCTCTCAGCAGCACTTCGAGTTGTTAGGTACATTAAGGTAAGTCCTGGACTAGGGCTCTTCTTTCCTTCTACCAACTCATTGAAAACTCTAAATGCTTATTGCGGTAGCGATTGGGGAAGCTGTCAAGTTAGTAGAAAATCTGTCACATGGTACTGTATTAGACTTGGGACAACAATGATCTCTTGGAAATAAATAAAAATAAAATAAAATAAAAGTCATTGTTTCTTACTCAAGTGCCGAAGCGGAATACTGGAGAATGAGGATGACAGTGGGTGAAATAATTTGTCTTCGAGGTGAAATAACTTGTCTTCGAGGTTTACTCAAAGAAATGGATTTTGAACAACATTCATCTACTGAGTTAAACAGTGACAACAAGGCAGTCATTCAGATAGCAGCAAATACATTGTTTCATGAAAGAACAAAATACATCGAAATAGATTGCCATTTTGTTAGGCAAATGCTAGAGAAGAAGGTGATATGAACAAACTTTGTTGATTAAATAGAACAACTAGCAGATATGTTCGTTAAGATTCTCAGCAGACAGCGGCTAAATCATTTACTGGATGGATTTGAAGTGAATAATATTTTCTCTTCTGTCAAGATCGAAGAAGAAGAAGAGAAGGAGCAGTAGAAGGGGAAGAAAATGGGAAGCATGTAGAAGTGAAGAAGTTTAGGGACTTATAGGTTCCATTATAAAACAATAAGGTACCTTATTGCCATTTCCAGTTTCTAATTTGTTGAGATAGTTATAAGCTAATGTAGCTTGCCTACTATAAATAGTGTTCGTTGTATGACTTTGCAATTTGAAGATTTGATGTGGTATTGAGATTGGAAGTAGAGATCATCTGCTCTCTTCTTTTACGGTCATTTTCTCTACTTCTTCAGTTATCAAAATTTTCAACGTTTTATTCCTAACAAGTTTTCTAACTTACATATATACACGTATTAGCATAACTTAATTTAAGCAAAACATTATATGTTTATATTAGCATAACTTTTTAGCATATATGTATGTATTAACATAACTTACATATTTCTTCATTAACTGGAATGAAATATTCAAGACCAGCATTTTACTCCTTACAGGTTAATTCGATGCGAGTTTGGATTAGTCTAGATATAAGTAAGAATGTTATGGATACTTCCTTCCTGATAATGGCCCTCTAGAACCACCCGTGGGAAAAAAAAAATATATATATATATATATATATATATATATATATATATATATATATATATATATATATATATATATAACATTCCACATATCTTGCTCAAGTTTGTTATTTGATAAATTACTAGTTATAACAAATATTATGTTTAATTTGGACAAGAAAAATCAAGTAAATAAAAAAAAATCAACAAACATACCTAAAATGACATAATTATTCTCATATTAGATGTAACTTTTTTACTTTCAAATATGTGGATGCTTATAAATGATTATGTGTATAAGGTTAATTTTTTGTTAATTTTTCAGCTTTTCTTTAATCACGTTCAACCCACATAACTAATTCAAATAAAATAGATTTAATGGAGGAAGTAGTTTATTTTTAATAAAATATAAATTAACAAATTATTTTAAAAAAAAAACACTTCAGATACAATTCCGCTAATAAATTGGTAATTATTCCTAATAATATAATAGCATGCGCGCTCCAATAATAATAATAAATAAAAATTAATAATAATAATAAATAAAAATTAATAATAATAATAATATGGTGATATTAGGTAGGTAGCTATGCGTTTAAAAAAAAAGGTAGGAAGGTAGGTAGCTTTAGCTAGGCAAGAAGCCAGAAATTGTCGTGGGCCTTGGTCTTGACGACGTAGCCTCCTCGACTGCGGCTGCGGCGGCGTACACCAACAGTAAGACAGTGAGCATTATGAATACAATAATCCACTAATTTCTCACAACCGCATTGTCTCTTCTTCGCCGACGACCTCCAATTCCAACGATGTAGCATTCTCCACACAATGGATTGCCGCCGCAGACCCAATACCAGAACCGACGCCTTATGCTTCTTTGCCTCCTCCACGATCATACACTCTAATTTCTTCTCTCCTCCCACCATTGCCTCCTCAACTTTCACCTAATTATTATATACATACATACATACATTCTCTGATTAATTAATTAAATACATAGGAACTAATCTCTGTTAATTAATTACTAACCCGTGGTTTTCTCATCTGGCATGTCACCTTCATGGAACGTAACACTTCATTTGCCTTTGCAATACGTTGTAAATAACCAAAACCTACAAAAATAAGGAAAAAAACTTATATGTATTATATAGTTTTTCAATATAATAATAAGAAAGAGGCCATGTTAGATCTCAGTGATCGGGTCAGATATTGGTTTCCGGCTCGTACCTGTTTAAAAGGGATAAATCGGGTTATAGTTGGATAATCCCCCTTTGATATTCAAATTATTGTGATGATCAAATGTGTAGAGACTAGAGAGTATATTCCACCATATATATATATAAAATAAAATAAAAAAAGATACCTTGGTTTAAGGGGTGTTTAATTAGGTGGAGTAATATGATGGAGTCCTGTCCCTGAATAGGACGAGACAGAACCCATTCAAGAGCTCCGGAAGCATCAAGGCAAGAATCCACTACAATCATCAACCGGTTCACTACTTTATCGGCGGCGGCACAATCAGAAGAAGATCCTCTTGGTGGCTTACTATTACTGTTCTTGTCGTCTTCCACACTGTCGAGGCTCATCCTCACTTCATTCGGGAGTGATGACGACTCCAACCTAAAATGGCACAACCTCTTTAACTTTTGTCGTTTTTTCCCAACTTCCATCATTCATTCATTCATATTACCACACAAACACACAACAACAAAGGCAAGGCCCGCCCGGGATCCTTATTTATTTATTTATTATAATATGATGAATAGCTCTCTACTACTTACCCTACCAATCAACTATGGAATCAATTTAACAACTTTTCGGCAATTTTTTTAGCAAGTTTATTAGTCCTTCCTTTTTTGGCTTTTATTACCTTTGACTCTCCAAATAGACTATTACCATATATATACCAGGATAATTTGTAATGATTATATATATATATATATTGAGATATTGATTAAACGTCATTACGTAATTAATTATCTTCTTTCATCAAGCTCTACTAAATGAAATCTATCTACTTCTTAATTTATTCATACTAGGTGCATACCCACGCACCGCGCAAGTAAGAGTTTTAACATAGAGAAAAATATATAATTTACTAAATGTATATATTAAAATTATTCTGTCATGATACATAAAAAAGAAAAAAAAATAGTGACTATAAACATAAGATTATAATAACTCTCAACTTACAATATGTTATAAGAACGAATGATTAATTGTAATGACAACTTTGACAAATGCATACACAATGATAATTGTAGCATGTGATATAGATTTTGTCAACAAAAATATATATAGAAATATCATATGAAAAATAATAGTATAAATATAACAGCTAACTCATATGTATGCCCAATTGCCCATATTAAATAAATGTGATGGAGTGAACCTAAGAATAAATTAAGTTTCTGATAATAAGAATTAAAGGTTCATTAAGTGCTATTTGAATCAAACTAAACGCTGAATTGATAAGCGATTCGATTATAGTTCACCTAAACTTTTTAAAAAAATTGATTAATTGTGAATCGATCTATTCATACAATTTAGAAATTAGTAGTCCAAATTAAAAAAAGAATTATTTTTAATCAAATTTAACAAAAATTAATAATTTTTTTGCTCATCAGATAATTAGAAACCCTTCTTAAAATATACTTAAAGTGGTATGAAATTATCATACATATATATTTATCGATATCAAAATAGCAAATGATGTTGGCAAAAAAAATAAATAGCAAATGATCACTAAAAGTGAATAAATATAGCTACATGCATTTAAATATTAATATTATTTAAAGATGTTGACTTCACGTGTTTAATACTTAAAATTGACAATTTAAATTGATTTATTATTTAATTTAATTAGTTCAAATTATGTTTCTTTAAATTAAACTGGCAAGTAAAATTATTAGAATTGAATTGATTGAAATTGCAAAATAAGAATTATCATCATACGTTGATGTAGTAACTCACAAGAATGCTTTGATTACACTGTGTGAACTTAAAAACATTGTGTATGTGGGCTTTGATTACACTGTGTGAACTTATTGTGTATTTTGCACATTAAAACGTTCAGTCTCTTCATAAATAAATAAAACATTCAGTCTCCTTTAAAAAATAAAATAAGAGAAATACATGTATGTGTGAATTTTCCTACGAAACGTGATGTCTACCACATGGGTAAGAGCATTAATTTTCATTCTTTGACTTTCTTTTATCTTACTATGTTATTTTCAAATTACCCCTCTTCATTTAATTAAACATGTGGATATTGATTGAGAGTGGTACCGATTAATGTTGATTGACCAAGAACGAATTCGGTCAAATGTGCAGCCCAGGCCCATTACTTTGCTCTTTAACTCTACCTCCTTCATTTTTTCTCCAGACGTAGCAGCTGTTGGGTTATGATTAAAACTCGATATTAAGCATAAGAGTCGAGTTCGTTTAAAGGATAGAAAAAAAAGAGTCGTCGACCTTTCTGACTCGTCTTAACGAGATAAGAATAAAAGGTCGACGACAACTTATGAAAAAGTCGTCTTCCAAAGTACGACTGCCCGCCACTAGGAGAAACCTTCATTCAAAGGTAAAGACAGGTGGCGACCTGTTGATCACTATCATCAGAAGAAACCTTCATTCGAAGGTAATCATAAAGCGGCGACCTGTTCTTAACTACCACCAGAGGAAACCTCCTTACGAAGGTAACTACAGGTGGCGACCTACTCAGAGAAAACTTCCTCAGTAAGAAACACTTAGCTGGAGACCTGCTTGTCACCAACTGACTGCTCACCGTCTCACTCATCCAATCACGGAAGAGGAACCACCACCCCTCAGCTACCAATCAGGGCATAGCAGCCGCCCTATAGAAAGTCGGTAATCCGTCCCTATAAATAGGGACTACTTTATACCCACCATTACATTCAGTCAGTTCAAAATACGTTCATATATTATTACTCTCAAATCCATTACTGACTTAAGCTTCGGAGTGGAATCAAGGGCCATCCCCACCCCTTTCAGGTTCTCGCCCCACACAACCTCTTAGAGGAAAATTTAGCGTTCGAGAGAGCTAAGTCCGAGGCGATACTTGGAAGTCCATCTCCCGAAGTTCAAGGCCACGTCATTTTGATCCCAACATTTGGCGCCGTCTGTGGGAACCGGAGATCAAAAGGTCATGGCACCACCAAGAAATCAAACAAGACAAAGTCAAGCACGAATAGCCGACGGTATATTCCAAGGACCAAACGAGACCTTGGAAGATTACTTTAGGCGATTCCAAGGAGGATATACGGGGGGCGAGCTCTCAAAGAGCGAAACCATCCGGACATTCTTCAGGGGGTTAGGATCCCAGTCTCGATCCTTAACCCTCACTCAAGCCATAACCCCGGTAAGAAGCCTGGAATGATTAATACAACTTGCTAACCATCATGTGGACATAGAGCGAGCACAAAGGGGGAGATGGATGACGGAGGGTATATTCCAAGGGTCGGACGAAACCCTGGAAAATTACTCTAGGCGATTTCAAGAAGGTTATACCGGAGGCGAACTCATGGAAGGAGAGGCCATTCGAATGTTCTTTAGAAGACTGGGAGTTCAAACTCGACCTCTGGCCCTCACTCAACACACGGAGCCAGTAAGAAGTATGGAGGAACTAGAAGAGCGAGTAAACTTCTACATAGAAGTAGAGCAAGCTCAGAGGAATCGTCGCCTCCAACAAAGGCATCCACATAGTAGGGGCGAAAGCTCATCTCAACGGGAGATCTCGTCCAGAGAATTCCGGCGAACTCAGCAAAGGTTAGAGAGATTTCATTTAAATGAGGAAAGTCGATATTCTACTCCCTGCTGTGAGCACTACCGGCAAGAGGGGCATAATATGGAGGATTGCCTCCTCGAAAGAAGAGAATTAGAATTCATGAGAAGGGAGATCCAACGCCACCATCGACGTCGCTCTCAGGAGTCAAGGAGATGGAGAACGCCCCCGGGGAATGATATCAACATCCTAGCTGGAGGATTCGCAGCGGGAGGAGAAGTAAGCTCGGCCAGGGACCAGTACGCTGCCCGCTACACTCCAATAAGCCCCTTGAAAAGGCCGAGAGAATTGGAATCAGTGGCAATTACCTTCTCAATGGAAGATCTATCGGAGACCTCTCAGCCCCATGAGGATGCATTGGTAATCACTGCTCAAATCAACGATAAGGAGGTTAAAAAGATACTGGTGGATGGAGGAAGCTCCACAGACGTAATCACCTTCAACGTTCTCGCCACCATGGAGTACAAAAGAAAAGATCTGCAAGAGATGACTTCACCTTTGGTGGGGTTTGCGGGAAGAACGACTTATCCCTTAGGGGCAATACAACTCCTCGTAATCCTAGGGTGAGGATGGAAAGCCTTGCACCTAAAAATTCGCTTTGTGATAGTCGATCAGATCCACGCATACAATGCGATATTAGGGAGAACCATTCTCAATCCCAACCATACAATACCTTCCACCGTCCATCAAGTAATGAGATTCCCTACCCATCATGGGTTAGGAGAAGTCTGGGGCGATCAAGAAACCTCTCGACAATGCTACGTCGACCTCCTCAGAAGATCAAGTCAAGGAGAAACCCTCTCCATCGTTATAGAGGAGGACCCTCGAGAGGAGGGAGGACGACCGGCCCCGATGGAAGAATTAGTCGAAATCGTCCTAGAAGGGAGGAGAAGAAGGTGAAGATTGAAGCAGCCTTACCCCCGGAGTTAGCCCAGAGAATAACTGCCCTCTTAAGGAAATACAAGGAACTATTCGCCTGGGAACCCAGCGACATGCCAGGGATAAATCCAGAAATTTTCTCTCACGAGCTAAGGATAGATCCCGCCATCAAACCTATAGCCCAGAAGAGAAGATCTATGGGGGCAGAAAAGAAAGCCGCAATCCGCCAGGAGGTTGGAAAATTAGTGGAAGCAGGTTTCGTCAAAGAAATACGATTCTAAACTTGGGTCGCCAACCCGGTCTTGGTAAAGATATCCAACCAAAGATGGAGGATGTGTGTCGATTTTCGAGATCTCAACAAAGCCTGTCCAAAAGATTCCTATCCTCTTCCAAGGATTGATCAGTTAGTCGACGCCACTTCAGGACATGAACTTTTAAGCTTCATGGATGCTTATTCTGGGTATAATCAAATACGAATGCATCCCAAGGATGAGGCTCATACGGCGTTCTATGCTGACAACGACATTTATCACTACACCGTCATGCCGTTTGGTTTAATAAACGCGGGAGCTACTTACCAACGTATGGTGAATAAGCTTTTCAAACCTATGATAGGAAGGAACATGGAGGTATACGTAGACGACATGCTAGTCAAAACCAGAAGGGGGCACGACCATGTTCAAGATTTAAAAGAAGCCTTCGCATGCATGAGACTTCACCAAGTAAGATTAAATCCCACTAAGTGTGCATTTGGAGTCCAGTCGGGAAAGTTTTGGGTTTCATGGTTAGTCAGAGAGGGATCGAGGCCAATCCAGAGAAGGTGACCGCCATAGAAGAGATGTCCTCACCTACCTGCCATAGAGAAGTACAAAGTCTGAATGGGAGACTGGCCTCACTGGGAAGATTCTTGGCAAGATTGGGAGATAAGTCCCTCCCTTTCTTTAAAATCCTACGAGCAAACAAGAATTTTGAGTGGACGATCGAGTGCAAAGAAGCCTTCCAACAGTTAAAAGCTCACCTTCACTCGCTCCCCGCTTTAGCCAAGCCTTTGCCAGAGGATCCCTTATTCCTATACTTAAGTATCAGCTTAGGAGCAGTGAGCTCGGTTCTCATCAAAGAAACCGACGACATTCAGATGCCCGTATATTATGTTAGCAAGCTCTTTGGCGTAGCCGAGGCTAACTATATGGAAATCGAGAAGTATTTGTATGCTCTGTTAATAGCGGCCTGGAAGCTCCGACCTTACTTTCACGCCCATGAAATTATGGTGCTCACCAATCAACCTTTGAAGCAACTATTGCAAAAACCTGACATCTCTGGGAGGATGGTTAAATGGGCAGTCGAGTTAAGTGAATTCTGCATCCAATTCGGACCTCGAAAAGCAATCAAAGGCCAAGCATTGACCGACTTTATAGCTGAAAACACATCAACGCCAGACGCACAATCCATTATCCTCCCGCAAGAAGAGCATGTGAAGACTACCCCAGAGAGTGGGGCCAATGACACCATGCCATGACTGTTGTATACTGATGGATCATCTTCCGCCTTGGAATGCGGAGCAGGTCTAGTATTAACGCCGCCTGATGGAGAGCCACTTTGCTACGCTCTAGCCTTAACTTTTCGAGCAACCAATAACGAGGCTGAGTATGAAGCCCTACTAACAGGCCTCCGAATAGCTAAAGGTATGGGCATTACTAATTTGAAAGTACGGTGCGACTCTGATTTAATCGTCAATCAGACAAACGGAACGTATGTCGCCAAAGGAGAAAATATGAAGAAGTACGCTGAAGAAGTACGAAGGCTTGTTCGAGATATGCCTCACTTCCGAATAGAAGCTATTCCTCGAGAGGAGAATAAAGAGGCGGACGCCCTCAGTAAGTTTGCCCTAGGAAATGCCCATCCAACCACGGTGCACTTCGTCGAAAGATCCCTCTATTCAGCGGTAGAAGCAAGAGCTGAAATCCTTAATATCCAGGCTCCCGATTCTTGGATCACCCCCATCCAAAACTACTTAGAAATGAGAACTCTCCCAGAAAACCCGATAGAAGCAACCCAAATTCAAAGAGAAACTGGACGCTTCGTGATCTTAGATGGATATCTCTACAAAAGAGGATACTCCATGCCCTACCTAAGGTGCATAGCCGCTCCTCAAATGGAAAGGATAATGGAAGACCTACATGGAGGAGAGGCGGGTTGCCACGAAGGAGGCAAAACCTTAGTACTCAAGGCATTGCGACAGGGATTCTATTGGCCGACAATGCACAAAGAAGCAGCAGCATTAGTTCGGGCTTGCTTCGCCTGCCAAATTTACGCTCAAAGGATCGCCAAACCACCAGCAGATCTTACTCCCATGATGAGCGCATGGCCCTTTGCTCAATGGGGGATTGATCTTATTGGACCCCTACCCCAATCTACAGGTCAGCGAACACATATCGTAGTCGCCATCAACTACTTTTCTAAATGGATAAAAGCCAGGGCTCTAGCATCCACAACCTCTTTTCAAATGATTAAGTTCATACGAGAACAAATCATATGCCGGTATGGAGTCCCTAAGATACTTATTAGCGACAATGGTCCCCAGTTCGCTAGTGATGAACTCGCCGACTTCTGTGAAGAAATGTTGATCAATCATTGATTTGGCTCTGTACATCACGCCCAAACAAACGGGCAAGTAGAGGCCACCAATAAAACAATCCTCAATGGATTAAAGAAGAGAGTAGTCGCTCTAAAGGGAAAATGGGTTGAAGAATTAGACCAAGTTCTATGGGTACTTAGAACCTCGCCCAAAAGAGCCACGGGAGAAACTCCGTTCAGTATGGTTTATCGGAAGCAGTCTCACCCATCGAAGTGGCCAATATCTCCCAAAGAGTCGCAGCATACCAAGTTAACCAAAACGATGAACAAAGAAAGATCGACTTGGATTTAGCCGACGAAAAAAGATGGACTTCGGAAGAAATTCAGGGAAGAATGAAGCTCGCCACCGCCAGATATTTTAATCGAAAGGTAGGACGGCGCCAATTATTCCTAGGAGAAAAAGTCCTGCGAAGAAACGAATTCCTGACAACAGACCAAAGAGGAAAGATGGTGCCGAAATGGGAAGTACCTTACGTGTCGCCGGAATACCATGCCCCAACGCCTACAGATTGGAAGATCCTCGTGGGCAACGCCATAATAGGACTTTCAACGCCGAGCATTTAAAGAAATTCTATGTTTAAATCTCTTATATGTTTCAATTACAGCGAAGTAATGAATAAAGATATAATTCCTTTACTCTGGGTGTCAAAAAACAGGAATCCTCGACTTCTGAAGGTCGCCATTTACAAAGGAGAAGTCTTAACTGACTCCTCGACTTCCGAAGGTCGCCATCTACAAAGGAGCAGTCTTAACTGACTCCTCGACTTCATACAGTCGTCGACGATTAAGGAGCAGTCTTAACTGACTCCTCGACTTCCGAAGGTTTCCATCTACAAAGGAGCAGTCTTAACTGACTCCTCGACTTCATACAGTCGACGACGATTAAGGAGCAGTCTTAACTGACTCCTCGACTTCCGAAGGTTGCCATCTACAAAGGAGCAGTCTTAACTGACTCCTCGACTTCATACAGTCGGCGACGATTAAGGAGCAGTCTTAACTGACTCCTTGACTTCATACAGTCGGCGACGATTAAGGAGCAGTCTTAACTGACTCCTCGACTTCCGAAGGTCGCCATCTACAAAGGAGCAGTCTTAACTGACTCCTCGACTTCATACAGTCGGCGACGATTAAGGAGCAACCTTAACTGACTCCTCGACTTCCGACAGTCGCCGTCTACAAAGGAGCAGTCTTAACTGACTCCTCAACTTCCGAAAGTCATCATCCGTCGAAGAGAACGATAAAGCGGAATTGGAGGCCATAACAAGATAGAAAGGTAATACTCGACACGACCCCTCCTCTGATATTATAAATAAAGAGAAAGGATTCATATTTCGGGGGCAAGTGTTGGGTTATGATTAAAACTCGATATTAAGCATAATAGTCGAGTTCGTTTAAAGGACATGAAAAGAAGAGTCGTCGACCTTTCTGAATCGTCTTAACGAGATAAGGATAAAAGGTCGACGGCAACTTATGAAAAAGTCGACTTCCAAAGTACGACTGCCCGCCACTAGGAGAAACCTTCCTTCAAAGGTAAAGACAGGTGGCGACCTGCTGATCACTATCATCAGAAGAAACCTTCCTTCGAAGGTAATCATAAAGCGGCGACCTATTCTTAACCACCAGAGGAAACCTCCTTACGAAGGTAACTACAGGTGGAGACCTGCTCAGAGAAAACTTCCTCAGTAAGAAACACTTAGCTGGAGACCTGTTTGTCACCAACTGACTGCTCACCGTCTCACTCAACCAATCACGGAAGAGGAACCACCGCCCCTCAGCTACCAATCAGGGCATAGAAGCCGCCCTATAGAAAGTCGGTAATCTGTCCCTATAAATAGGGACTGCTTTTTACCCACCATTACATTCAGTCAGTTCAAAATACGTTCATATATTATTACTCTCTAATCCATTACTGACTTAAGCTTCGGAGTGGAATCAGGGGCCATCCCCACCCCTTTCTCAGGTTCTCGCCCCACACAACCTCTTAGAGGAAAACTTAGCGTTCGAGAGAGCTAAGTCCGAGGTGATACTTGGAAGTCCATCTCCCGAAGTTCAAGGCCACGTCATTTTGATCCATCTCCCGAGCACAAAGGGGGAGCCATCTCTCTTCTCCCTTGAGCTCATCTTCTTGCGCTTCTTATTCCTTTTCCTTTCTCTGTTGGAACCCCTTTCAGACCCAGAAGACTTTATATGCTAGACTACGGAGAGTAATCACTACGGATACTATAAACATGGTACATGCTAGTAATCAATATTACGCAGCGGAAGATTCGCACATACATCAGACGTAATCTGTAGTCCCAAGATCATGCAGCAGGGAGTTCACGGTCCTCCGGTCGGTACCCGTAGGGGTTCTTGTTAAGGAAGCCCTACGCGGAATATTCTCCACAACAAAGCCTCTGATCGATTCTTGGCAGGGACGGATCTCCAGAGTGTTTGCTCGAAAGCAAATTGGCACACCCTTAGGTGGTGGTGTGGTTCTGCCGATGTGGTGTTATGGGGATGAGGGTTATTTCTCTGTAAAACACTCTTAGGAGGGATTAAAGATTAACCTAATAAAACCCCTAACACCTCTTATAGGAGGAGTAAAGTGGACAAAAGTCCACTTTACCCCTTACAATAAGTTCGGCCGGCCACATGTATAGGGAGGCCCAATTTTAGGTATCTCATGTCAATCGGGATTTAGGTCTGGCCCAATGACATAATGTGACATTTACCCAATTGTCTCAGGTAACATCTACATATAATGGGCTTCCATTTACGGCGCCCATCACCATATGCTTACAGCTCCCACTCGCCGGAATGGGAGGATGCCTGTTAATGTATTGTCGTCCAAATCATCATCAACATTTCACTCATTTGATTTCGCCATTGCTTCAGAATAGTTCATACGAGGTTTACCGTGCAACCGGCGAACACGATGGGCATCGTGCTACTCATCTGTTATGAGTGTTGTAGCGCTCGCAGACCGGTGATTCCCTTTCTTCAATCAACCTGTTATAAACAATATAGTGTCGCGATGTATCCTAGGTCAGCTGTTAATTCTCAATTTGCCTAGTCTCCGCATAGGAGCACTTCTCCAAGGCATCTGTACAAGTATTCACAACCTTCAACTAGTATCCGGTTGGTGGCCACCTAGTGAATACAAGAGTCGGTGAATTTACAGGTGAGCTTGACCATCCCCATCGCTCATATCCTTAGTCAAACCCAACCGATTTCCAAAGACGTGGTCACTGGGCCTTTTTGTTCAGCACTACGCTCGTACGCCGGGAAGCAAACATTGAGCCTGACCTTAGATATGAGTTATGAGTCCGTGAGGATACTTCAGGTGCCTCTTCATAAGGCCCGAGATCAATCACACGCTCGAGGTGAAGAAGTTTGTGCCAGTTAGAATTACGAGGATTCTTATCTAGCTCAACCGAGTTGTGACCCCGTGGTCGAACATGGCACGCGTAGTATGAAGCACGCGTCGATAGCATACCTGAAATTTTAAGTTGACAGGAATGGGATACGTCAATCATGTTATCGCAGATTTCCATCTTGCCCATAATGTGGTTTAATGACGAACGGAGTTCATCACGGCGATTTGCAAAACGAATATCATGTCGAGTTACTTCGGAACTAGATAATCGTCTTGCGTAATCAGGTTTATCCCCATGATTCTTAGCCAGCCTTGCTTGGTAGAGGCCTCCCTCCACCGCAAGAGACCGTGCATGTGTGACTAGGTAAGACCCACATTCGACATAGTTTGGCAGAGGATTGCATCCTCCTACGACTTAGTTTATAGACCGTAAATCTGATGTATTCAAACGTTATGAAGTCAATCATAAAATCGATTGCAATTCTCTCGTTTATTAAAAATGTAACTATCAATTATCAAAATGTTATCACATATATATGTCACTTTTAAACCCTACGCAATCCAAGTAGTTTTACGTACTTTTCGAATGTCTCCCTTGTAAGCATATGGTGATGGGCGCCGTAATTGGTAGCCCATAATATGTATAGTTTACCTAATGAACTTGGATAAATGTCACATTAGGGTAATTGGGCTAGACCCAAATCTCAATTGACACGGGAGGCCCAAAATTGGGCCTCCCCAATTACATAGGCCGGCTGAAACCCTAGGTGGGGTAAAGTGGACTTTTGTCCACTTTACTCCTCCTATAAATAAGAGGTGTTAGAGGATTTTTAGGGTTAATCATAATTCCCTCATTAGAGTGTTTTAGAGAGAAAAACCCTCCCCCCTATAACACCTAGTTCGGCCGAACCATATCCCTCACTAAGGGCGTGCCAAATTGCTTTCAAGCAAACTCTCCAGAGATCTGTCCCCGTGCCAAGAATCGATCAGAGGCTTTGCTATTGCACCACGTAGGGCTTCTCTAACAAGAACCTCTACGGGTCCCGACCGGAGGATCGTGAACTCCCTCCAGAGAAGATCTTGGGTCTACGGATCATCTTAAAGGTATGTGTGAATCTTCCGCTGCGTAATTCGGATTACTAGCATGTACCTTGTTTTAGTATCCGTAGTGATTACTCCCCGTAATCTAACAGTAGTATCAGAGCCTGTTTTAGGAGTTCATGATTTTGATAAATTGATGTTCTTGAAATTTAAAAGAATGAAATCCGAAATTTTAAAAGAAATTTTTTTAAAATCTTCAATTTTTAAGGGTTATGTTGAAACCGAAATATTCATGATGTTCTTGGTTAATTTGATGTTTATGATTTTCAAGATGGTTCAAACATCATATCGGGTCGGGTCGAACCGAGGTAATTAAGTGGATCTAACCGAACCGGTTTTGTGTTGAACCGAACCAAACTCTATTTTATTGGACCGGTTCGGACCGAACCAGATTTTAAAATTTAAAACCGGACTGAACCGAACCGGATTTATCGGACCGAACCATATTTTCCGGACCGGGCCGAACCGAATTTTCAAAACTGGACTGGACTGAACCAAACCAAACCGAACTGAAATTGACTGAACAAAAATTATTTTCAAAACCGAATTCAAGTCAATTAAATAAAATAGGGTGGTCAAGTTTTAAATCCAAATGTTTTTTAAACTCTAAATGGACTACACAGTGCTCATAGGGTTGCTAACATTTATGCCTTGTTTCGATTATGGGGATGGATCTCGGAAATACATGTTTTTGGGACTGGATTAATTAAAGGATTGAATTGCAATTGTTTATTATTCAATATATATTAATGCATGATTAGAAATGTTGTCTTGACATAGTCAAGCTAGCTGGACATTGCATGTTGTGGGCGGAGCCCTGGTTAAATATATGGAATGCGCACTAGGATAGACATGTTGTGATGGTTGTAAATGCCTAGGATTCATGTCTAGAATGTTGCATAATTGAATATAAGAATGAATTGCAGCAGGGGGGCCACGGTAGTGCCGGTTCCGGTGGCTGGCAAAGCTCCAAGGGCGACGTCGGACGGCATGGGGGCGAAGTGCAGCGACGGGACCTCTCCGGAGTGTGGTAGTGATGGCCTTGCCGGGGCAGGGCGAGGTGGAGCAGGCTGCAGGTGGTGTCTTGGTCGGACCGGGACGACGGCAGGCGGGGCGGCGCGATTCCAGCGGCGATGGGCGGCGGCGGGCGGGGTGAGTCCGGCGCAGGTGGCGGCGACGTGGCCGGCCGAAGGCGAAATCTGAGCTCCGGCGGCAAGCTCTGTCTCACGCAGCAACAGAGAAAAAAAAAAAACACTTTTTCACTAGAAGACAAATCTGCACGGGTTCCAAAATCTGATGTAATACTATTGTTGTTCCCCCTTTTACATGTAACAAAAGACCCTATTTATAGCTAAACTAGGACCCCTAAACAAGGAAAATAAAATCTGAAAAATATATGCATTTAATATTCCGAAAATATACATATATATTTATGTATTTCACCATAAATACACATAATATATTTTCTAAATATTTCACAATAAATAATGCATATACACTATCCTATTTTAAGCCAGTCCTATCTTTAGAAACTTCGCGACCTTCCATATTTAAATACTTCATTTTTTTGGCGCGTCACATATGACATTTTGAACGTGCTACGCGCGGACCAAAATTAGGTGTTTACAGTTTCTTCATTTTTAGCGGAGTCTTTTTACAGTTGGGCAAGTACTTCCTTTGTAACTTCTCTACTGTAGACTAGTTATGATGATCATCAAAGTCTTATTCTGAAATTGAGTAGTTAAGAATAATCTCTATCACTAGTGTTGGTTTTGTTTTCAGTACGATTAATTCCTCATTGAAATTGCTCTAAAATTGCTTCAAATGATACAATATGTTTTCCTGTAGGACTTTTTCACTAAATTTTTCTCTTTGTAGAATTTCCCTATAGAGAGAGAGATAGATTTAGTAAAAGCACATTTATGTGCAGTCTAAGATCCTTGAAAATAGTTTTAAGGAACTTCTGAAGAAATATGGTGAATGTGAATTACCGGTCAAAGTGATGGTTGTGAAGTTAATAAGAGACACCAATAAAGCTGACAATGCAATTTACCTTGTATCTGTTAGGGTCAATTGGGACCTAGTTCCAAATTGGTACACGAGATAATTTGTGAATTTTAGGTACCTCAGAAATTCAAAATGTAGCACTTATCGAAACTAGGTCCCAATTAAACTAGTCCAGGTCGAGTCAAATGATATGTCCGACCATGATTGTGGTCACTTAGGTAGGCGAACCTAAGTCTCAATTGACATATTATGAGCTGAGCATATAACTAGGTTAGACCATGGTTAGGGTCTCCTAGGTCAGCGAACCTAACTATGGCTAGGCCTATGTCTGATTGAACTCCAATCGAACCTAGGTCTCAATTGACCTAACCCATTTGAGCTAGGCTAGGTCAGACCATGGTTGAGGTCGCCTAGGTCAGACGAACTTAACCATGGCCAAACATAGTCATGGGCTCGACCTGATCTAGGTCAATTAAGCCAATATTTCGATTGGAACAAGTTTATGGACTATATTATACAAAAGAAAAGTTACAGCTGCATTAGAGGGACTTGAATGAATAAAATAAGACATATGTATATTTGTGTATTCAAATGTCATTAGTGACACGTGCTAGGCACATGATCACTTTCCGTCCAAATGGATGGTTAAAGTGACAGTGCAACAATATGAACTTTTGAGATACCCAAAAGTCACAAAACTTATCTCAAATTATCAATTCGTGTTTACTCATGTACTAAATGATTTTTTTTTTTTTTTTTTTTTAAATTTTCAAAACTATAAGCTAAAACTTGTTATGGGTGGTCTTAGGAGGGGCCCTTATCAAGAGGGCAACACCCGTAGTATGCTTGCTCCACACTTAGATTAATCCCCACTCGCATCAAATCAGACCATAGGCGTAAAGTACTGGTTATAATACATTTTTTTCATTTCTATGACCACTAATGAATTTAAAACTCCTAATATCTAATTAAGAGATAAGACGCTAAATCACAACACCATATTACATAGTTAGCTTCGGGCAAAAAAAAAAAAAATTTACATAGTTCGCGGTAATATCATTCCTTCATATTCACTATATATTGTCGCCATATATTAAGGCCGTAGATAGCCCAAACCCGATTACAATGATATCCATCCTGTCGAACACAATCGGTCCGGGTGCCAAACAGATAGATACAAGTAAGCAGCAGTGCGTCACGCCCACCTCCAAAGCAGATTCCATTGCTCCCGTCTTCCTCCAGCCGGCATTGGATTTCGTCATCCATTGAGCAAAGCAAAAGGAAGGAACCCTAGTTAGGATTCTTTCAGATTGTATACTCTTCTATTGGCCAAGAATTTCATATTCAAGTTTTTATCCAAAAATATTATTAATAATCAGCCATGGACGCTCAGAGAGCTTTACTTGATGAACTCATGGGCTCAGGTGCAATTTCTTTCTCTTCTTTTCTGTTTCGAGGATTTGGTTCTATTGGTGCTACGTTTAGGTGTGTCGATCAAGTTTTAACAAGATTTGGTGTACTTTGTTGTGTCAATTTCAGCTCGGAACTTGACTGACGAAGAGAAGAGGGGCTTCAAGGAAGTCAAGTGGGATGATAAGGAAGTTTGTCCGTTTTACATGGTTAGGTTTTGCCCTCATGATCTCTTCGTCAACACCAGAAGCGATCTCGGTAACATGCTACTTGACTTGCCTCTCTCACTCACTGCACACTTATACTTCCATGATATTGATTAAGGCTATTAAAATCTGACCATAGAGCATCTAATTAGTACAGATTTTATGCCTGTCTTATGGTACCTCCTGTATTTGGTTTTCTGCAACAAGCCAAGGCCATGTTTATTTTCAGTAATGGATGTTGTGGTATTTTAATTTGCTCGAATCTAAGAGTTATTATAGGATCTAATCACTGTGATGTGGATGCTTCAGCTGCTGCTGCTCTCCTGCTATCTAACTTGGTCTTAGAATGCTAACCATTTTCAGTCTCTTAATTGTCAAAATTCATATGCTGTGATGTCTTATGAACATTAAAACAAAAGAAAATGAAGTTCTTTTTAAAAGCTAGCGCCTCGTCGCCTGAGGCAATGAGGCGAGGCGATAAAAGGTCATTCGCCTCGTTGCGTCTCAAGAGCGCCTCAAACGTCACCCTATGAATAAATTATTAATTTTCCCAATCTGTTACTTTATAGCTAGAGTTAAATAATCAAAATTTAAAGTTAATAGAATACTAGGTTTTGGTCTCTAGATCTCTTCTTTTTCTGCATCTCTTATTCTTCCGCATCACTATCTACCTAATTAGAGTAAATAGTCTACTACATTAAGTTTGCCAATTTCTTTCTCTTTTTAATATGATAAAGGTTTAGATTTGATCATTTTAGATGGTATTTGCAGTAGATTTAATAGTATAACACTATATCCGAGTAATTCCGCCTCTTTCAAGCTATCGCCTTGTGTGCGCCTCAAATTTGAGGCGATATTTAACCTCGTCGCCTCAATTCGCCTTAGGCCTATGACAACATTATCTGACTTCTGATGCCTTGTAGTGGAATTATATCTGTTCTTGTGCATCTTTCATCACCTTAATGTTTTTTGCGCAGGAGCGTGCCCAAGAATTCATGATGTGAAGCTGAAAGAAAGGTAGGTGATGAAACTCCACATTAATTGTTTAGACCAACTCTTGATCTGTGGGTGCTTTCATATTTATATCGAATTGTGTTTGCTCCCGTTCTCTAATCCTGAGTTTGTAGGGCCATTATACTCCGTTTGAGCTTGGAAGCTATATTCAGCACTTTTTTCTTTGATGTTTGGTCTGGGGAGTTTTGGAAAAGAGTTACTTGGAGCCTTGGACTGATAATACGCTTCTCTTGATGTACCATAATTTTTTTGTGTCTATAGCTTTGAGCAGTCTCCTCGACATGATGCATATGTGGCCAAATTTGAAGCTGAACTTTCCCATTACTGTGAGAAGCTGGTATGTCCATGAAAAAAATACTTTTAATCAAGTTATAACATGTACAGTTGTCTCATATAAGTTATCTTTGTATATCTTTTTTTTGGCAGGTGATGGACCTGGATAGAAAAGTAAGACGTGGGCGGGAACGCCTTGCCCAAGAAATGGAACCTGTCCCTCCTGCTCCCCTTACTGTTGAAAAAGCTGAACAATTATCAGTACTGGAGGAGAAAATTAAAAACTTACTGGAGCAAGTGGAGTCCCTTGGTGAAGCGGGAAAAGTTGATGAAGCTGAAGCTCTCATGAGAAAGGTGTGTTAGCTACTTTGACCCTCCACTTGCATGAGGCTTACTTTAATTTTATTCATTCTGGGAATTTCTTTATAGTTTGAGGAAACTATTGAATCTCTCCTAACATATATGTCAGGAGATGAAAGATCTACTGCGGGTCCTTTCTTGTTTTATGGATTTATGGTCGCCTTTTCCTATTCTTTTCCAGGTTGAGATGCTAAATGCTGAGAAAACCGCTTTGACCCAACCCTCCCAAAATGAGAAGATACTGATGATGACACAAGAAAAGAAGATGGCTTTATGTGAGATCTGTGGCTCTTTTCTGGTAGCGAATGATGCAGCAGAGAGGGTCCAATCTCATGTCACAGGGAAACAGCATGTTGGTTATGGCCTGGTTCGAGATTTTATAGCAGAACATAAGGTTGTTCTTTATCTTAAAGACTATTTTCAGCAACATATAGATGTTAGTATCTAATTTCATCTGGTGGTGGTTGAATTTGTCTCTTCAGGCTGCCATGGAGAAGAAGAGAGAAGAGGAAAGATTAGCAAGGGAGAAAGAAGCTGAAGAGCGGACAAAACTTAGGGAGAAGGAAGATGGAGGCAGGAGAAGTGAATCAAGAGATAGGGATAACAGATCTCATGATAATCCCGACACGGTTAGGGAGAGAGGGAGAGATCGAGGTAGTTACCGAGAACATGACCGATATCATGAAAGGTCCCGAGATTGGAGCAGTAGAAGTAGTAGGGATGTTGGAAGAGGTGGCAATGATTGGAGATCTTCTAGGAATGGTAGAGATGGCAGGAGGGATCGATATCGGGACAGGAGCCGATCTCATTCCCCTGCAAAGCGTGGATACAACAGGAGGTCATCTCGAAGTCCATCTCGCTAGGGTTTGGATCTCTTGTAGATTGATTGGATTAAATGAGGTAGACATATCTTATCTCGTGAATCTGCATGGCTGATATGCTTTTGAATATCTAACTATATATCTAGTCTAAGTTGGTTCCTTCCATTGTGTTTGAAACTTGTTTTTCTATCTCACAGCTTTATTGAGTTGAGTTGAGACTATACATTCTCCTTTGGTCATAGTTAAGACGGAAAAAGGTCTGAGGTAGGTATTTCACCACCTGTTGTTGGTTGTGATTCGTATTTATATATTCCATCTAATCTAGGCTTGAGTTGAGTTGAATCAGATATAATTTACTGGGCATGCCTCTGGATATCCATACCAGAGAGATTATGCTTATGGGTGCTGCCCTTTTTTTCCCAATGTAAGAGATGATCATCAATGCTGCAAATTTTGATGAATCAATTGAACTGCTGCTGAGTAGTCAAATTCAATCTTGCCATGATCTTCTCGAGGTAACCTAATAGCACCTCTTACAAGCATAATCTCATTCCTGGGATCCAATTTTCTTTTATCACAGATAAATGATCTGCTGAAATTGTTTTATTATTATTATTATTATTATTATTATATATTGTTTGGTTTCTCACCTATGCTATACAAAACTCGTATAAGATAATTATTAGTGTTACATTTGGGGGGCGAGGATGGAGTTAGCTTAAGCATTCTGTTGGAGGTAGATTTCTCTCCTGTTTTTCTTGTGACATATGTGTTTAGGTGAGGAAGAGTTGAGATAGGGGATGCCCATTCTGCTTTTGAGATTCGGTTTCGGATATTTGGGGGTTGAAAGGTAACACAATGATATGTAAGCAGAAGATAGAGATAGATGTGTGCACTTACTTTCTTCTAAAATAATATTCAGTTTGAAACAGAATCATGTTTAGCTGATGTACGTTGTTCACCCTGCTGCCTGCAGTTCCGTGAGGTAACTTATCTTTACTAGCATCAAAAGTAAAAAACAAAAGAAAATTTTACTTTGTAGCAGGAGGATATTATTATGCCTAAAAACAAAGTGTTGAATGAATGGTTTCCTATTGGCGAGTGAGTTAGTTGGAGTGGTTAGTTGCTGCTACTAATAATAGATGTAAGAAATACGTATTTGCAAGCTTGTGAAAATGAAAAGGCGATGGATAGCATAGAATGTTTTGCTTGTGATGGTGGTGTTATGAGTAATTTGGATGATGCCACACTGAACAAACCATTTCTGATATGGCAAAGACAGAGTAGAGGGATGCAGTTGAGATGGACAAAAATAAAGTGCTTACGCAAGAGAGTTAAAATCTCATCTCACTGCAAACATTAAAGTAAAAAAAGGAAGTCAGCCTTTCAAATGATATATATGTAAAAAGAAAAGATGGGTAAATGGTTGAGAGAGTAGTTGGGACATAGTAAATTAAAGTGATGGTGTTGCCTTGGGCGTGCTTGTAGTGGTAAAAACATAATTGATTGATGATAATGGTTAAAAGTAACAATAATAATACTAACTTGTCAATTTGAATGAATGTAGAGTAGGGAGACGTGTGTGTCACGTCACCCTCAAGGAATTGACAGAGGCAGCAAAGTAATGGCAAGCAGAGAACCTCCATCCGAAATTCCACAGCTCTTTCTTTCTGTCCTTTTCTCTTTTATTTATTTTATTTATAAAGAGTGGACCGGTGTGGCCAGGCCCAGGCCTCGCCTCGTTCGTTCTACCTCCCTTTTCGTTCGGACTTTCGTAGGGTCTGTGTCTATATAATCTACCTAAATCGGGATTTGAGTCTAGTGTAGCAGATATTTTTTTAATGCATAATAATAATATTGATTAATTTTACTTAATAAATAAAAAGAGAATAATAATAATAGAGGAAGAGGACAAGGTGAAAACCAATGGTGTAGAAGCACGTGGATGTATGTGTCCCCAATTATTATTATTATTAATAGAAGTCGGGGGAGAGGTATCGGGGAGTAGGATATTCTTCTCTTACTAAAAAAATATGGAGTAGCATATTCGAATATACTTTTGCGGCGATATGCTCTGCTAATAGTATAGTATACTACAGCCGACCCAACTGTAATTTCATTGGAGAGGCATTATTTGGATGGATTTGAGTGAGTGTACTAGTAATTACTTTGTAGTAATGAACACGTCTTTTAGCCCCGCCCCGTAACTAGTCCTATATATATACTACAAGATAAAACATCATATCCATCTCAGGAGGAAGCTCCATCTTTCTTTCTTCAAACTAGCTTGTGCAGCAGCAGCTTAGCTTAATAGGAACAGCCGCCGTGCAGCTGAAAATAAAGAAGAAGAAGACATTCATTCTATTTATCAGAGAGAAAGGTCCGTTATGCTCTGCTCTTCAGTACTTCACCACCTCCTCTTCTTCTTTTTTTGTTTTTTTTTTTTTTTGTGGTTTGTTGTTCTTGGTCATTAGGTTCATCTAGTCTAGATATTATACAACACTTGTTGCTCTTTTTTGTAAGACAAGTTGATGCAACAACTAGTTGAATTAGTTAGATATACTCCACCATGAGTCTGCAGTCTGCACTGATAGATAATTAGCCCAATATATAAGCAACTGTGCTAACTCTTCCTATCACCAATTGGTGTTAACCCACATACATACATAATTACTCGCTATTAGGGTTTGGCTCGGCCTAACGCAATATTCTAAAACAAACTAACTACTTTGACAGTTAATATAGCTCTCTCGGATTAAGCTGAATCAATTAATTAATCACTGTCCCCATTATTAATAGGCATACCTGTTTTTTGCTCATATATCTACTGTCTATCTATTTCCTGTATAATTCCCAAACGGCCGTAACCAAACATTTCTTGGAGACAGAGCAACAGGAAACAACAAGCAAGAGTTGAATTAGTAAGTTGATAGAAAGGCGCAACGGTTCCTAGTTACAGAGCATGTTTGTTATTTGTTAAACTTTTGCATTTCATTTAACCATGATCTATTCTTTGCTGATGATCCAACCATTTAGTTGTATGGTATGGTAACTAGCATGTAACTGTTCCGCTCAACTTTCGGCTTTATTCACTTTTTTAGTCCTAAAAGTCCAATTGTTTTCGATTCAGTCTTTTGAAATCTCATATCTGTTGTCCACTTGAATTATTATTATTATTATTTTTGCCCTGGAGAAAAAAACAATATAAATATAAATCATGTGTTTCCATCATAACTTGCAGGACAAGTTATTCATCATTTTGGAGATAACAACCTGTATTCACATTCCATCCACTCAATTCAACTCAACGGAAGAGTGAGACTGATTCAGCTACACCGGCAGTCATGGGTTCGGTGTTTGAGGAGGAGTATCCATCAGAGCAGCAGCAACAGCAGATTTTGAAGAAAAAACCATTGGGAATCGGATTGATAGAGTACATAAAAAAGTCACCTATATCCTACGAAACTCACCAAGTCATTGTGTTAATCATCACCTTCTTTGCCTACGCATCCTACCATGCTGCTCGAAAGACCACCAGCGTGGTCAAGAGCACTCTCGATCCATCCACATCAGACAAGTTGAGGAGTAGTACTTCATCCGATGGATGGGCCCCGTTTAACGGCTCCGACGGATCTTCACTCCTGGGAGAACTAGACGTGGCATTCCTTCTAGTATACTCTTTTGGAATGTACTTTGCCGGACACTTAGGCGACAGGTTTAACCTCAGGATCTTCCTAACCATCGGAATGGTCGGAACATGTGTCTTCACTTGTCTCTTCGGAGTCGGGTACTGGGCAAACATCCACAGCTTCTACTACTTCTTGGCTGCTCAAATGCTCGCCGGTTTGTTCCAATCCACCGGATGGCCTTCCGTAGTGGCCGTGGTTGGTAAATGGTTCGGTAAGCGAAAACGAGGGCTTATCATGGGGATATGGAACGCTCATACTTCGGTAGGCAACATCACCGGCTCTTTAATCGGCTCGGCTATGTTGACCTACGGATGGGGCTGGTCGTTCGTCGTACCTGGTCTCCTTATCGGCTTCATGGGATTAATCGTCTTCTTTTTCCTCCCGGTAAGTCCTGAATCCGTTGGCGTTATTGAAGACGAAATAAATTCTCCAAAAAAACTCGTTATGGAAGATCAGGAGCAGGCTTTGTTGGAGTCGTCTTCTTCATCAGACGTTGAAGAAGAGAGAGCAGTAGGCTTTGTAGAAGCATGGAAGATACCAGGAGTAGCGCCATTTGCGCTATGTCTGTTCTTCGCCAAGTTAGTAGCATATACTTTCCTCTACTGGCTACCTTACTACATCAGCGAAACAGCGATCAACGGAGAGTATTTATCGAGTGAAGCGGCGGGGAATTTGTCGACCCTGTTCGATGTGGGAGGAGTGATTGGAGGGATCATGGCGGGCCACATCAGCGACCGACTCAATGCCAGAGCCATCACAGCCGCTAGTTTCGTCTACTGTGCTATCCCGGCTCTGTTCCTCTACCGCTGCTACGGATACGTTTCCCTGCCCATCAACATTCTACTCATGTTCATCACCGGAATGTTTGTGAACGGGCCTTATGCGCTCATCACCACCGCTGTTTCTGCAGACTTGGGGACCCACAGCTGTCTGAAAGGGAACTCGAGGGCGCTTGCTACGGTGACTGCGATTATCGATGGGACGGGTTCGGTGGGGGCTGCAATTGGGCCGCTGCTGACGGGTTATATCTCGGTAAAGAGCTGGAGCGCGGTTTTCACCATGTTGATGGCTTCGGCTTTGATCGCGGGGCTGCTGCTCACTAAGCTTGTCATGGCTGAGGTGGCTGCTAAGGTTCATGCTCGTCATGCCAGATCAGCGCTAGTCCAGGTATGAGTATGATTCCATTCAATTCCAAACAAACAATGACGTGGGAGCCAAGGCACTATAGTGAAGTGACGACGAGTTCATTTGGGAGGGATCATTATATTTTATGGGGCCAAGGATCATTATTTTATATGTCACATGTGTATAGAAATGATTGTGTTAATACAATGTTATCATCATATCATATTTCAAAGTACAACAAGATCATATTTAGGGTATAGATAGATTTTTTATTATGATGATCAAATCATATTACTTAGTACCTAGAGTAGTTGTTACTTGTTCAACACTCTAGTTTAGTCCTATATATAATAGGACACATCATCCATGTAAGCTTAAGCATTCTATTACATCATGTTCTTATTTAGTATTGCAATGCTTCTTTGCATTCTCTCAATGCAACTCTAAATTTCAGATGGTATCAGAGCCTATTATATCCATGAAATCCAATTTCCAATTAAGATTCTTCATCGATTTCTGCATTTCAGCTCAATTTCTTATGATTTAAGCTTGAATCTTCAAGATTTTTTGCATTTCAGATCTGTTACAACATACATCGATCTGTTTTATCATCGTATCTCTTTGATTTGAAGTTCATTTCAGCATTTCAGTTCTAATTCAGCATCAACTACTCTACAGCTCATGATATGTTCTTCCTTGAGATGCAATCATGCAAGTTTCAATTTCTAGTGCACCCCGTGCCTGTTGCATTGAGTATTCCGTGCTCAGGCTCGCGCCTCCTCCAATACAAGCAGCATGCATTTACGTACAGTTCTTCATTCTAGCAAGTTGTCTCTCCTCAGTTCGTCACTAGATCAGTGTTTTCGAGTTGAATTGATTTGATTTCAATCTCATAGTGATGATTTCATCAACCTTAGTGATGGACGAATTTCGATCCACAAGTGATTTGATTCAAGTTTCTCAGCTGTCAGTCGTTTTGCTTAATAAATAACACCTTGATTCTGCCTGCCATTACAGCTGAGAACTCGCTTCTTTATTCAATTCTACCGCAAAGAGATAGTTATATATCAACGAGGTATATGAGCTGATTTCAAACGGAATGGTTGCAATTTTTTATGGTTTCCTGTTCTGGAGTATCTCAGTTATTTTCTTCTACTATTCGAGTTGAGGCATTGATTCTTGTTACTAAAGTGATTTTACTCAGTTATTGCAAGCTTCAACCATGTTTTTTCTCAAGAATCAATCAAACAGGTAAAAGTAAATAGTTTGCGATGAATATACACCCAGTTGGACCTTATTGGGGCTCAAGCACATTTAAAACACGGCTAAAAACCAAGACGGACACCCCGACACGTAAACGCCCTAAAAACCCCATTCAAACCAATCCGGTCAAAACCAGACTAGTCCGGCAGTCCGGTCAAAAGGACCGGACTAGTCCAGCAAAATAAGGGCCAACACACCCCAGTAGTCGGCCCCTTAAAGTCGGGTAATCCCAAGAAACCCCCGGACAACGTAGACCCATTCCCCTTATCCTAAAAGGAATATTCCGCGGACCCAATCACATTTCGGCGGGCCCCTCGTGGCCAAATCCCCAAACTCTATAAATACCCCCTCATATCCTTCATTCCAGGTAAGTGAATCCCGAACGCTCTGACCTCTATCTACTTTATCTATCTAGAAATCAAGCTCTTACTTAAGCATCGGAGAGGGTTCGCCGGAAACCACCCCCCTCTGGCGCAATCCTTTTTGCAGGTCTGTGGGAGCATAAGGAGAAGGCGAGCACATTGACGGATCAAGACCTCGAAGACACACTCTATAAACGAATCTCGACGGGCTTAATCCAACATTGGCGTCGTCCTCTGGGATTCGAACAAAAACCGCATTACCCTACAAGTTACTTGAGCACGAAAGACTGGCGATAACATGCACGGAGGATGACGGCCACGGAGGATGACGGCAAGTGGACACTTGATGGAGGATCCGCCGGTAAGGAACAAACAACCCCAAAGGACTGCACAGGACACCCCTCAAGAGGAATCCTCCACTGCCTCAACCCCAATAAGAAAGCGACACCCGAGTAAGGAGTCACAAGAAGGCACACTGGATTCATAGTATGAAGCCCATCAGCAAGAACCATATCATAATAAGCACCCGGACAGTCATCTATATGGAATGCCATCTTATGACATGTCATCATACAACACTCCAGTGTTCGAAAGGCACACCTATGCGCCACCTGGGCGTCCATTGTTCTCCCAACGTGCACCCCCGGTTACGGCAGGCTATATGTCAGCCATTGACGATCTGATGACTTATAGAGAGGCCATGAGAGCAAGAGGTTTCAGACCACCTCCCTTTGGACAAGGCTACTTTGCCCCTCCAAGAGAAAATGGGCACGCCGCACAGGCCGAAGGAATCCACACTCCCCAGCATGCTTGACAGCCGCAAGAAAATGAGGGTAGGCAACAGCTTGCTCCACAGTATCATAGACAATCACCGATTCCCCAGACAGCAAGGCAGTCGTCACCAAGCAACGTTGCACCATAACCATTCCAAGAGCAGCACGCTAGGCAGCAGCCTGTCCCACCCCCATATCAGAACGCCCCAGTGAGGCAGCAACCATACACGACAAGGGAGGATCAAGCACCTCTACCACAAGCATGGGAGTTGCCACCAAATGAAAAACACTACAAGCAAAGTCAGTACCATCAGCCATCCCAAGCTCAGCAATTCCCCATGGACCAACAGGCAAATTACAACGAGAATAAGGGCACAACAAGGGCCGAGCTGCACAATGGTGGAAACACCACGCAACAAAAGGAGGCCTTCGTGGGTTTGGAAAAAATGGAGCACAATAAAAAAATGGGCGGGACAACAATCACTAAGCCTAAGCAGGAAAATGTTGTTAGCTGAGGAAACAAGTCAAATAGCTTCAAGCAATGAAAGTAAGACAAGGCTGTCAGAATCATCCAAATACCAAGATAGGATAAACATTGAATCCTCTGAGCATCAAGACAAGACAAGCATAGACTCACCAAACGAATTAAGGTCCCGAAAGAGAATCCACCTAAGGAAATAACGGGGGATTCACCACATCGATGATGTTCGGCAGCGTTCAGATGAAACAATAAGGAGCTACTTCTTAGGATTCACAAAAAATGCTGCCAAATTGAATGGAAAAACGGGAGAAACCAGCAGAACCTTCTCCAGGAACATGAAACCTTCTAGACACAAGTACTTCGGGGGCATGCGTACAATAATGGAAACAACCATGATGAGAGAGCTCAAGCAATGCTTGGACATAGCCATGAAGTATGATGAAGAGGAACAGACAACCAAACCCCCAATAATGGATGCGAGGGAAGAAGAAATTGAGGAAGAACGATTCCAATTTGGGTTTACCACTCTCAGCATGAGCATGAAAGCTTTACACAAGTAAATCCTATGGTACTTAATCCCAACAGTGGCTCCAACAAAATGGGCATTCATCGGAACTAATACAGATAATTGGTGTGACCACCATGAAATGTGGGGACACCACACAAATGAATGTAGGCCCCTGAGAGAAGAAGTGAAAGACCTAATCCGCCAGGGAGACTCAAGAGGTATGGAGTTCCCCGCCTTGCATAAGACACCCACCAAGAAACAACACGTCAGGACGACACCCTATCCGTATCCTATCTTTTAATTTCGCAGTTTAACAATGAACTCCCTCTAGGGAGAGGTCCCCATGTTTATCTTTTCAGTTTCCAAATACTATTACTACCAGAACCTTGGTTCCCCACTTTGTATGTATAATGAATGGCTCGGTAGTAAACGTTTGTAACGTTAGCAGGGCGTACCTATGTTCGGCAATAGCTTCGTGCTACCAACTAAATCTCGTTCTCAAAGACCAGGGTTCACGTAACCCTCAATATGCTATGGACTGATAACCCAGGAGCGAAGTATAACACCATGGACGACTACTTTGGATAAGATACCAAATAGCGTGATCAGACCTTATAAAGCCTACCTTGGATAAGATACCAAGTAGCTCAACCTATATGGGTAACTCCCTAAGGGAACACTTTCAAAGTATTCTAAGGTCCTAGGAATCAAACCTAGGACTTTTACAGCTAGAATGGTCTAAGTACCAAGCAACAGTTGACTGCGGGTAGGCATGTCACACCGACTTTCGATCTATTCCGAAAAAGGGGGGCAGGCCAAATGTAGATTTGCACCCCTGAAAACAATAAAATCAAGCTGGAAATGCTTCGCCATAACACTGAGCACATTAGGCAAGGGAACGAAGCACCAAAGATCAAGATTACCACGTCCACAGTGCCTACAACATCAAATACATACGAAGGGGCGCGGAAATTAAACATCTAACCCCCCCCCCCCCCCCCCCCCCCCCCAATGAAGAAAGCCATGCCTTGGTAGCACCAAGTAAAACAACAAGGGGCATAATACACAACAACAAACACGGCTTGCACAACATACAACATGATTCAACCAATGCTTCACCAACCAATAAGCAAACATACAAACAACATTCAGAATTATAAACCATACAAACAGAGGAAGTAGCATCATTATAAACATATAGTCGTAGTAGCTAAATATCCGGGATAAGTTTCACAAAAGCGGAAAGGGCAAGGAATATACATGCCCAATATCAACTCCTCTCAAAGACATAAGGAGGAAACCTACGTCAAACTACTACGCCGAAGAAGAAGACCTGTGTCAACCTCCAAGTCGATCAAACTCCTAAGTCAGATGACTCACCTCAAAATGGAGCTAAGGGATCTACTCCCGACTATAGACATGACAAGTCCAAAGACAGACATAAAAGAAAACATAAGTTCAGTATGAAGGATATAAACAAAGATAATAGAAACACCCGTGAATCAAACAGACGTGATAAAGAAGTCCTCCCCTTCGTGAGAGGAAGGGTCAGACTCTGAGGCAGCACTCGAAGAAGACGAGGAGGACTGGATTCCATCTCCACTTGGGGGTACAACAGCAGCACGGCGGAGTGCATCGACATGACTAAGTGCAATGGTAGAGAAATCTCCGAGGCCTCCGAAGTTAAAACCAGGGTCAAGGGAATATATCCGTGAAGCAAGGTCCTCACCAAAGTCGTACAACATACCACGACACTCCACGAAAGTGTCGGTCTTGTAATCGGTCGAAGCCTTATCTCTGCAATAGCACGGGAAATAGCCTTCTTAGTGGCATCAACAATAGTAGCCTCGGTACGCTCCTTCTCTATGGCCTCGGCATCCTTCTTCGCCTTGAGAAGCCGAGCAACTTTAGCCTCAAGAGATGCAGCCTGCCCCTCTGAGAGCTCCATGTCGGAGTCATGATGAGAGATCTTGCTCCTCAAAACACGCATAGCATCCTCAGCTCTCTTCAACTCGGCATGTTGATCCTCAACTTTCTCAACAAGCTCGACAATAAAGAAGGACATATTCACCATGTCAGCGACGGCTGAAAAACATAAATATGATGTCAAATCGATTAACCTACATAGATAAGAGATAAAGAACAAAGTACTTACGGGGGCAAAGCGCGAAAGTGCCTCTCTAACATAAGTATTGGCTACGAACCGGCGATCAGGAACGGCTCGGCGATCGCAAGGAGCAACAAAAGCATTCAGCATCCGCACACTTGTCTCGGAGTCCGAACAGTAGATAAATGATCAAAGTGATACTCAGCAACTGAGGCATAGGGTCTCCAGGACATCCCAACAACATCACCCTCCAAAGGGCGGACAAGATCGTCCCTCGACAACACAGGCAGACGAATGCGACCTACTCACAAATGAATTTATAAGGAAAAGTTCACGAATATAACAAAGGAAAAGGGAAAAGAACATACAATCAGTGGGCACTCTCGAAGTAGTGGGAGGAGACGCAGCGGGACCTTTCCCATCGGGAACCACCTTTTCACCCACAGCATGTCCATTTCCCTTGTCAATAGCTACCTTCTCTTTATGGCAAGAAGGAGCTCCAGGGGACTCATCAGGGCAGATAACCTTCTTCTTCGATCGGGAAGCATCCCGGGAGGACCCACCCTCCAGAATAGGCTTCTTCAGCTTGGGCACAGGAGAATTGGCGCCTGCCCCAACAATCGGACCTGCAACAATAACAAAGAAAATGTAGTAACAACAGTTGTAACAAACACATTAGCTATGTAAAGAATAAACACATTCATACCCGAGGTCTCGACTCCCTTCAAGGGTTTGGAAACTTTAGGGCTCGGGAGGCATCACCTTGAGGTGCCTTCCTTTTTGAGGATGCAGCCGCAACATAGGTGACTAGGTCCGGTTTTAATCTTAAAATTTGGTTCGGTCCGGTTTTAATCTTAAAATTTGGTTCGGTCCGGAACGGTCCAATTAAAAATAGGGTTCGGTTCAACACACAAAACCGGTTCTGTAAGATCCACCCCGACCCGACCCGACTAGGTCGAACCGATTGAGAAAATCTGGTTCGTTTTTAATTCGTCCCGGTTTGACACACTGGACCGACCCAATAATTAAAATATGAAAGGTTGGGCCGAAATGTTTACTTGTGGCCCAAGTAGGGTTTTAAAGTCCATTAAAATATTTAACTTAGACACCAAGTAACATTAATTATATAAAATAATGTCCAGTATCAATAATATATATATATATGTATTTCGGCCAAAATATAACACATACATATTTATTGCTAAGATTCTATATTTAAGATAAATCAATCAACAATATATATACATATATGTAAAAATCGGCACCTATATATATAATTTGTTGTCAATATCTTAAATAGGGAAACATATATCAACAATATATTTTCTCAATCTTTTAGGTAACTAAAATCTATCAATAATATCTTTAACATATTTAAATATTTAGATATATTGATAGTTATATATATTTCTATATATTAATGTGAGTCTATCATAATGTTCCCAATTATAGATATATTGTTACCTAGAATAAAAAATTAAAATATGGTAAAAAACTTTACTCAATATTTCGGCCGAATTATGTCCCTTGGTGACTAAGAAATTTAAAATAATAATAATAATAATAATAATAAGCAAATAAATAAACAAATAAATTTACCTTGTAATTCACCTAGGGTTTCAGCACAAACACTAAACTGGGAACAAGTGGTCAAATTTTAAGATCAAATGTTAATAAGATCTACAATCCAATGTTTGATTTTGATAAATATCACCTTTTTCTTGAGATCATGAACATCAAATTAACCAAAAAAATCATGAAAATTTCGGACCACTATAAACATAAAAAAAAAATCCGATATTTTAAAAATCATTCTTTAAAAATTTCGGTCCAAAATTATAAAACTTTCAAGAACACCAATTTATCAAAATCATGAACTCCTAACACAGGCTCTGATATCACTGTTATATTACGGGGAGTAATCACTACGGACATTAAATCGTGGTACATGCTAGTAATCGAAATTACGCAGCGGAAGTTTCGCACATACCTCAAACGATGTCAGTAGTCCCAAGATTCTTCCTGCAGGGAGTTCACGGTCCTCCGGTCGGCACCTGTAGAGGTTCTGGTTAAGGAAGCCCTACGCGGTATGTTCTCCACAGCAAAGCCTCTGATCGATTCTTGGCAGGGGACAGATCTCTAGAGTGTTTGCTAGAAAGCAAATTGGCTCACCCTTTGGTGGGGAGTGGTTCGGCTGAAATACCTATGTGTGGGGTGGAAAATTTTTCTCTCTAAAATACACTAATGAGGAAATAGTGATGAACCCTAAAAATCCCCTAACACCATGTATTTATAGGAGGAGCAAAGTTGACAAAAGTCCACTTTGCCCACTCCGAATTTCGGCTGGCCACTATGCATAGGGAGGCCTAATTTTTTGCCAATCATGTCAATTGAGATTTGGGTCTAGGCCAATTACCCTAATGTAACATGTACCTAATTTCCTTAGGTAAACTATACATAATGGGCTACCAATTACGGCGCCCATTACCATATGCTTACAAATATATATCAATATATTAGACATATATATATATATACACATATTTTTATATACTAAATTTAATATTTTATTAATTGTATACCGACTTTAAATTTGAACATTGGCAATTCATGAAAATCATTTATATACTTTAATATTAAGAAATATTTATACATATTTATAATGATTATTGTTTGTATCATTTAAATATAAAAACTATAATATATATTTATATATATTTCTCCACTAAATAGATGTTAATAAAAAACAGTATAAGATATGATTGATTATTATAATAGCATAAAATTAATTTCATAGATATATCCAATTTTATGTTTTCATTAATTTTATCATTTTTTAAAATATTAATTACATAAACACTAATAATACATCAATATATCGCAATATCTTAGATATTGTATATGGATAGATAGATATCGTACGGTATACAAAATTTAATAATTTTTTATTATAATTTGAAATTAAAATTGAGAATTAGTAAGTAGTTCATGAGAATCATTTATATTTTTTAATATTAATAATTTATTTATTTATACATACTTATAATAATTGGTTGTATATCATTTTAAGTGAATAAAGATATATAATAATTTGGTAAAAGAGCGCATTATACTTTTTCAAAATAATAATAGATATAATTCATATTATTAGTGATATGTACTACAAATATATATTTACAAAAAATTAAGTGCGTTAATTGTAAGTATTATGAAAATAATCAATTAATATTATGAAAAAAAAATGGTAAAAAAAATCTAAAAGTTGTTAAAAAAAAATGTGATATATTTGTAACGGATATTAAGAGTGAATATGGTGCATTTCTCTAATTTCATAGCTCCACGTGGAAGATAGAGAATTATGAAATACATGTAACTCCTTGGAAATTGACTTGGTCAAATAGAATGAAGCTATTACAACACATAGGAGATAGAAAATAGGATGAAAACATACTTGTCAAGATTATGTAACATCTATCAGAATTATATTATATATAGATAGATATTGGATTCTCAGTTATCTTTGAAATTATATTGTTTTCTATTGTTTATGACTTATGTCACGAATATGGTTATGGAAAGAGTTATTGTCAAGGACGGATCAGTATGTATCATTATAGGGCCACAGGACACTGCTTAACTCGATCGAGTTAGAGTACAAATTTAGTATTTACTGATAATGACCCCTTATAAAAATTGCAAATGACCTGATATTAAAATTACAAAGACAAATTATAATTTGTAATTCTTAGTATTCTAGTTGGCTTTAAGTGCATTTATTAATTGTCTTGTCAATGGCTCAAATCTCACTCTCCACGCAGTTTTATGCCATCTTTTTAAAACATAATAAAAAATTATTATTTGTTTACTATTTAATATTTTTTTTCTTATCTTATTTAATGTTTCTTTTTCCTAATGTTATTATATTATGCATTAATCCAAGTTTTTTTTTTTTTTTTTTTTTTGAAATCTTAATTATGGTTTCTTCTTTCCATACACGACCTAACAACTTATCAGTCCTAGAAATGACAGAACTGCTTTTATTATTAAAAATTTGGAATAAATACTGAGTATGAAATTATTTTTCATTCGCTTAAATTCAAAACGTTTGAATCACTACGAATTTTTGTAGATTAAGTAAAATGATTTTTTTTTTTTTTTGGTCCAAGTATAATGAGTGAGTAGAAAGAAAGTTACGTATTTTGGAGGAGATGGTGTATAGGGGCATGCAATGCAAGATATAAGTGAGAAGTAAGTGAGCCCATTGGGCCTTTGCCTCTCTGAAATGGATAGGCATATAAATCGCGCACGTCGCGTCGAGGGTGTATGTATGCATGAACCAAGCAAGCAAGCAAGCGTCGCGAAAAGGAAACCGTCTTTACCCAACAACCGACACGATGATTTAAAAGGCGCATGGAATGGTATGGCATCGGGCATTAATTAGTAACCGACGAGAGTGAGCGAGTGATGTTGAATATGGGAAAGACAAGGAAGAAGACTACTACTACTACGAAGGAGAAGAAAGAATGTTATTCAATGCTAGAGACGTTGGTGGAGGAGTTGGAATGCAAACTGGTGTGCCTTGCAGATGAGGAGGCTTCTAGTATATTGTGGGAATTTGAAGTGCAGAGGATTGAGTTCTTGAAGAAGCTTGTTAGGGCGGAGTTTGCGTCAAACCCAGAAAAGACGAAACACCTCCGTCACATCTCCAACCGCCTTCACACCCTTGAAGAAGCCTTACATCTGGTGTTGGAGATGATACACCATCATATTACTCCTAATTCCTCCTCCTCCTTTCCATTCATCAACCAAGCTGCTGATACCCTTTCATTATGTTCATGCAGCAACTGTGGCGATGATGATGATAATAATAATAATGAAGCACCCATCTTACAGTTGTTAGATGATTCTGATTCTGGACCCCAAAATAATGAGGTCTCATGTGCTACTACTCTTCAAGTGCCACCAAACAAACTCAAGTATAATGATGAGATTACCCCAGTTGTTGTGGAAGAAGAAGCAAGAAAGAGAGGCTGCAGCAGGGTGGCCGAGGGGAGGAGATCATCATGCTATAATAAGGTGCTTATAATCAACTACTGCTTACTTGTAGTGATATTGGTCATCTGTTTTTCTGGTTTCTTTCTCTTTACTACTTATTATCAGGAACAAGAACAAGAATCAACAGTTTTACTTACTCCTACTTAATTAATTGCAACCCATGCTTTATATTATTCGGTTTAGTTAGCATTCTTTTTTTTGGTACCATATATAATAGCATTGTATTAGAACCAACTCTCTAGAGTATATCTTACTTAATCTAGTGTCTTCTTCTCTTCTAAGAATTAGAAGTGTATTCTTTATTTTGAATTTGATTTAATGGCCCAATTATTTTGATTTGAATCATATTGGATCTTCTTCTTGGGCTTTCCTTCTATTCGGCCTGTGTAAGTTTGTTTTTAACAACTTCTCTACAATAATCAAGAAAGAAAGAAAGAGAAGAGAAATTGTCCACCCCTAAAAATGCTACATAGTCTTATTTTGGACAATTGTACTGATATAGAATAAAATTATCATCTTTATTTGATCATATTAAATAATATAATATATTTATTAATAAATTTCGGTAAAATATCGCTATTGTCACTTAAGACACTCGAAATTAAAATAATTTAATAACTAGATGCTAATCTCGCGCACCGCGCGAGTAAAAAAAATAACTTTAATTTGTAATAAATAATGGTAATTTATATTTATATATATTTTTTTTTTTGGCCAAGAGAATAATTCTTTTATTTCAAAATAGCTAAAACAACGTCTAAGGCGGGTTAAAAGCCCGATCCTTTACAATCAAATTCAAAAGAGAGGGCGGGGGTGTTAAAACCCAATTATTTAAACACGACCTCATTCTGGATTGAACGACTACCCAGTTTGCGCATTCATTCGCTTTCCGAGATATGGCATTCCACTTCACTTCATGTAGACGTTCTGCAAGGCAAAGAATGTTCTCAACGATGGCATCGATTCTCCAATTTCTCTTTGACGATGGATTCTTCAAGGCAATGATAGTCTCCAAAGAATCAGATTCCACTTCTACAAGATTCCAACCCTCATGATTTGCTAAGGAGATTGACTCACAAATTGCTGTCGCTTCCAAGCTTAGAATGCATCCATCTCGCAATGCTCTATGTCGGCCACCGACAACTTGTCCCAAGTGATCTCGAGCTATAATTCCAATGCCACCTCGTCTCGTTCTTTCGCACCATGCCGCATCACAGTTAAGCTTGATGAAGTGTCTTGGTGGGGGATGCCAAGTCTCTTGTCGGACCAGGGGCGGGTTAGCCATCAGACTTCCTTGCGGTACTCTATTCTCCCAATACTCGCCAAATTCCCGAGTGATACGTTCCGCCGTTAACACCACATTAGGACGCTCGTTTGCATACATCGCCCTACATCTCTCCCTCCATATAGACCATGCAACGACACCCACTAGTGACCACCTCATTTCTTTCTCCTTCTTACTTAGGCCATCCATTTTTCGGAGCATCTCGAACCAAGTATGCATATCGACGGGCAGTGCACCATCCATCCTCAAATTCATCTTTGTGAACCATATTCTCTTAGCCCATTCACATTGGAAGAGCATATGTTCAATGGATTCATCACTATTGCAAAACGGACACCGTGGATCAATATCCATTCCTCGCCGTCGAAGATTAGCTCGGACTGCAATAGCTCCAGATAACAGCTTCCATATAAACATACGTACCTTGGGGTGTATTCTCATTGCCCATACCTCCTTCCATTTAGCATTGGTTGCTTCGTCATTTCCATTAGACACAATATGATGATATATAGAGCTAACCTTTGCTTCTCCAGTAAAATATTAGACACAATATGATGATAGTATAGTAAATAAGAAAACACATTATTATAATCCAGTAAAATAATAGATTGAATTGTTTGAACTCGTGCATTGCACAACTAATAATTAAAATGAAATTTATTTTAATGCATTTTTTTAAATAATTGTTTTACACTTTTTATGTAAAGAAGTTATTGTTTTAGAAATCATTATTTTTCTAAAAAATGTTAAAGATGCTCTAAAAAAAAAGAACATACTTATGGTTGATTTGAAGATGTTTATTTTCATTATAAAGTCTTGAGATTGCGTTATCCTTCTCTTCAGTTATTCTATAAGCAAGATCTCGAAGTAAATTAACTTTGTCATACAAAAACATATTAATTATACGAACTCGAATTACAAATTAACTGATTACCAGCAACGAAATAACTATTGACATCATTATGCAATGATTCCTAATCATGTGCGGTGAACACACGTACACCTTTTACCTGCACAATCTTTCGGCAAGAAGTTCATTAGTGAAAAAAGTATTGAGAATGCAATTTCTACTTACATTACATAAAAAATAATGCTCGACACATAGAAAAGAGATTATAAGAAATGTAGGTGAAATATGAAGTTAATGTTGTTAAATAGATGGTCTACCCCGTAAGAGGATTAGAACATTATTTATAACACTATAATTAATGATCTCAGCAAGCGGTTGATCTATAGAACCAGTTAGTGTCTGCCTACTACAATATAATTAAAATGAGCAAGTAGGGAACAAAGTTGGTTTAAGAGAGGACATAGAGTTGTTACCTTTTCCATGAGATCAAAAATCTCATACTTATGAATAACTTTACCAAACATTGCATACAATTCGTTGATATGTGGTTGTTTCAAATACGTTCAATCGATTCTATTCTTTAATTTCTTGTCGCTGTTGGTGAGAAGATAGGACGCACAAATGATGAGGTGCAACCAAAAGAAAAAAATAGGACCTAAAAAGCAACTGGTTTGATCAAAGGAAGTCATGCATGACATATATTTGAGCAACAAAAAAAAATTAATAGTTCGTGAAGGATTTTATTTTGGGTGTTGTAAAAGGACGACTTCGTTAGGGTTTTATTTAAAGCTAGAAACTATATTTTTTTAGAAGCTTGAAACAATTGGATATATAATCTATTATTCTTCCTCTCTCGTTAGGAAATTAAATCAAATATATATAGACAAAATATATTGAGTAATATATACATACAATCTAGTATTTTTAACCTATAAAGTTAATTATTTTTATTATTATATAGACATATATATTATATTATATATTATTATAATATATGTGTATATATATTGCTTTATATATGACTACATACGTTGTTATAATCTATTGATGGCTGATGGGTTCCGATGTAATCGTTAGCCCCGTTAACAGCCACTGGACGGCGAGTAGGTCCAGTGGGCCTCGTGAAAATCCTTGAAGGCCCAGAGGCCCAGCACGAAGGGTCCCGACTTTAGCGGTCCCGATGAATGAGCTGAACGCTCCCGATAAGAAGCCTCTGAGTAGGCCCCGATAATAAAGCCCCGCAGAGGCTGGACCTGTTCCGTAGAGACTGAAGGTCCTGGGTGGTGATCTAGAATGAGACAACTCCGGAGTCCCCGACAGGAGTCGAGACTTGTAATCAGAGGATAAGACCGAGAAACCCACCTACTAGATGAGAGTAGTGGGAAGACGGTTAATATAGATAATCTCCCCCGAGATACGCAGGGCGTGCCCGAGATACGCGGAGGTACGGGTAAGATACGCGGAGCGTGGGGCGAGAAATATGGAATCCCAGCCGAGATATACGGAATCATGGCGAGATACACGGAATCGTGGGTATAACTGCCAAGCGCAGTAACAGGTAACTGAGTAACTCCTCCTTCTATATAAAGGAGGAGGTTACCTCAGAAAACCATCTACGCTAAGACGAACATATACTCTTTTGCTTACCACCCATTGATCACCGTACTCATTTAATCATCGGAGAGGGATTCTGGGTCACCACCCAGGTCATCCCTTTTTGCAGGATTACGCGGAGCC
Organism: Clarkia xantiana subsp. parviflora; assembly: GCA_036873135.1. Taxonomy (NCBI): domain Eukaryota; kingdom Viridiplantae; phylum Streptophyta; class Magnoliopsida; order Myrtales; family Onagraceae; genus Clarkia; species Clarkia xantiana. The sequence continues at coordinate 21,790,976 of JAPTYO010000001.1, forward strand.
CAGGAGTCCAAGCTTTCCGTCAAGGACGTAACGGAGCTTCGCCCGTGATCCAACATTGGCGCCGTCTGTGGGAAGCTTACGAAAAGCCAAAATAGCTTCTACCAGATCAATGGCCGGTGGTGGCAAGAAGAAGCAAGTTCAGGCTGGCAGTTCTCGTCCCGCAGGAACTGTGAACTCCCCGTTGCCAGAACGCGTTGCTGAACAAGGTGAGAACCCTGCTCTCTCCCAGACAGGGGGGCAAGGTGATGGCTATGAGGTCTTAGTCCGAGACGCTGAGACGAACAGGCAGGATGTCCCGCGTAGGGAGGAAGATGAGGCTCCCCCAAACCCGGTGGGCCATGGAAGAGAAGGAGTCCCGCGAAGGGAAGAAGGGTCGTCTTCGAACTCGGAGTTGGCCAAGGCAGTAGCGGAGGCTATGCCCATGTTCTTGGCCGCCATGGAGGCCTTGCTGGATAAGAGAGAGGCCACCAGGAGAGCGGAGGAGTTGCCTCCGCGAGAAGAGTTACCACCACCACCGCCGAGGGTGGACCCGGAGGAACAGGAGGTTCCGCTCAGGAATAAGGGCAAGGAACCAGCACTCCTGGAGAAGTTCGTGGTCGACGGCCCTGGACCAGTGCAAAACAGGACCATTCCCCTGAATGGCCCCATCACCCCCGATCAGGTGGTGAAGATCGTGAGCATCTGCATGGGTGATCAGAAGCAGATGACATCGGAGCTGAGGGATCGGTCCAGCCATCCTTTTGTGCCGCGGCTGATCGATACCGTAGCCCCGCCTGGGCTAGGTATTCCGACCATCAAGGAGTATGACGGTGAGGGGGACCCAGTTCGCCATGTGCAGAGGCACGTCCAGGCTTGTATGGGACGAACATCGAATGATGATCTCATATGCTCATTGTTCCCGATAACCCTGGGAGAAAGGGCCATGACTTGGTTCTTCAGCCTCCCTCCAGGAAGCATCACCTGCTGGGCCGATATGCATGACCGCTTTATCAAGCAGTATCAGGGTCGAAGACGTCTTCTGAAGAGCGTGAAGACTTTAACCCAGGTGGTGCAGAGGCCCGATGAATCGTTGGCATACTATTACCAACGGTTCACTGCTAGTGCTGCGGAGATTGACGAAGAAATCTCGGAGGGAGAGATGATTCGTACTTTCCTAAGGAACTTGAGCGCTCCGTACGGTTCCGACCTGATGCATAGCGTAGCCGCGAAGGCTGTGTGGAGCATGGAGGCCCTGCAGGCGAGGGTGAAACAGCAAATCGACGTCCAGGAGTCGAAGATTGCTGCTGGAGAGCTCGATCCCCCGAGGTCGGGAAGAGGAAAGCCATCGTCCAAGCTGTCGGATGATCGCAAGGGGAGCGACAAGACGGAGGGAAGTAGGAACCGTGGTCGTCCCGAGAAAAGGGAGGACAGGCGTCCTCCGAAGAAGGATAACCGCGAAGGTCGAAGTGTCCCCATCAACAGCTCGATGACCTCCGTGCTAGCTGTGATGGACAGACAAGGTCTCGCTCGATACCCCCCGAGGAAAGAAGGCGAATTCCTAGGAGGCCGTCCTAACCGTTACTGTCGCTACCATCGAGCCAATGGTCACGACACTGAGAACTGTCGGGAGCTGAAGAAGGAGATTGAAAAGCTGATCCAGAAGGGAAAGCTGAAAGAGTTCGTCGGGAAGGGACGGTGCCGATCCCGTTCCAGAAGTCGGTCCCGTTCCCGTTCCAAGTCCCGCGACCGATCCCCGAAGAAGAAGAAGGTCGAGCATGTGGCTTCGGGATCAGGTGCCCGCAAGGAGAGGCGGGGGACTATCAACGTCATCCACGGAGGAATGGCAGCGGGAGGTGATACCTCCGCTTCCAGAGAGAACTATGCTTCGCGCATATCTGCCACGGTGGTGTTAGGAAAAAGTTCCCGGTCGTGGACCCTGAAGGAGGAAATGGTGATCTCTTTTTCAGCGGAGGATCTAGTTGGCGTGGAGAGCCCTCACGATGACGCCTTGGTCGTGACCCTGGATGTGGATGGATTCGAGATGAAGCGGATCCTGATAGACGGAGGGAGCTCCTCCGATATTCTCTTCATGGACGCTTTGGAGGCCATGGGAAAGACGAAGAAAGACCTGACACAGGTGGACTTCCCGATGGTGGGATTCTCCGGCTCCACTTCCTACCCGTTGTGAATGATTACCTTACCAGTAGAGTTTGGTAGTGGCTGGAAGATGGAGAAACGAAACGTGGATATCGTCGTAGTGGAGTCTGCGGGGGCATACAACGCGATCATCGGGAGGACCACTATCAACCCTCTTATGGCAGTCGCCTCGACGGTCCACCAGAAGATGAAGTTCCCAACTGATAACGGAGTCGGAGAGGTCAAAGGTGACCAGGTGGCATCGCGAAAATGCTACGTTAACGCCACCCGACGAAGAAGGAGGGAGACGATGACTGTCCTTCAGACTGATACTGATCCTCGAGAGGAGTATGGGCGTCCCGCCCCCATGGAGGATTTGAAGGAAGTGGAGATCGATGGACCTCAGAGGAGGGTGAAGATAGGCTCTGCTTTGTCGGAGGAAAGAGCCCGAGAGTTGATCGAGCTCTTGAAGGAGTTTAAGGAGCTGTTTGCCTGGTCCCCGAGTGATATGCCAGGAATCAGTCCCGACGTGATAGTGCACGAGCTGAAGATAGACCCCGCAATCAAGCCTATCGCGCAGAGAAGGCGTCCGATGGGCGCGGACAAGAGGATCGCGATCCAGCAGGAGGTGGGCAGACTGCTCGATGCTGGATTCATCAAGGAGCTCCGATTCCAGACTTGGGTGGCTAACCCGGTGCTGGTGCGAAAGAGTAACGGAAAGTGGCGGATGTGCGTCGACTTCCGCGACTTGAACAAGGCCTGCCCGAAGGACTGCTACCCGCTTCCGAGGATTGACCAGCTGGTGGATGCCACATCGGGACATGAGCTGTTGAGCTTCATGGACGCTTATTCCGGGTACAACCAGATCAAGATGGCGAATGAGGATGCCCCCCACACAGCTTTTTACGCTGACAGTGACGTCTACCATTACGACGTGATGCCCTTCGGATTGATCAATGCCGGAGCAACTTACCAGCGGATGGTGAACAAGTTGTTCGGGGACATGCTGGGGAAAACCATGGAGGCATATGTGGACGACATGCTGGTGAAGTCCCGACAGGCAGGAGACCATGTCCAGAATTTGGCAGCGGCATTTGAGCGGATGAAGTTCCATCAGGTTCGGCTGAACCCCGACAAATGTGCTTTCGGGGTGAACTCGGGGAAGTTCCTAGGGTTCATGGTGAGCCAGAGAGGAATTGAGGTGAACCCTGAGAAGCTGCGAGCGATCGAAGAGATGCAGTCCCCGAGGACTCATCGGGAGGTCCAGGTACTGAATGGCCGGTTGGCCGCGATGAATCGCTTCCTATCCAAGGAGAGTGATCGAGCTATGCCCTTTTTCGACGTATTGAGGGCCAACAAAAAGTTTGAATGGACCGACAAGTGCGAGGAGGCGTTCCAGGCACTAAAGCAGCACCTCCGTACCCTTCCGCCGTTGGCAAAACCAGTTCCAGGCGAGCCGCTTTATCTCTATTTGGCTGTTTCTGATGTGGCTGTTAGTTCTGTTTTGATTAAGATTGTCAAGGGCAACCAAGTGCCTATCTATTATGTAAGCAAGGCGTTTGCCAAGTCTGAAATAAACTATCCCGCTATTGAGAAGTATCTCTTCGCGTTGATAATTGCCGCTCGAAAGCTACGACCTTACTTCCATGCCCATGAAGTCACGGTATTAACTAATCAGCCCTTGAAACACTTTTTGAACCGACCGGAGGCGTCGGGGAGATTGGTGAAATGGGCCATCGAGCTGACAGAGTTCCGCATTCATTTCGCTCCGAGAACCGCTATTAAGGGCCAGGCATTGGCAGATTTTATAGCTGAGTCTACGGCACCCGATCTGGAAGTAACGGGTCCCGCAAAGGGGGCAACCATGGAGGAAGTCCCGACAACAGAACAGCAGCCAGAACAGCCAAATGAGGAGAATATTTGGGAGATGTACACTGATGGTTCATCGAGTGTAGAAGGCTCGGGGGCAGGATTCGTATTGATACCGCCCGGTGGAGGCGAGCCCCTGCGATATGCCTTGGCGTTGACATTCAAAGCCACCAACAACGAAGCGGAGTATGAGGCTCTCATCACAGGCCTTAAGATTGCCAAGGGTACGGGAGTCAACCATCTAAAAGTGAAATGCGATGCTAGCTTGGTTGTAAATCAAGTCCAGGGGAACTATGAGGCTAAAAATCCGACGATGAAGAAATATTTGCACGAGGTGCAGACTTTGAAGGGAAGCTTCAAAAGCTTTGATATCGAGGCGATCCCGTGGGAAGAGAACGCGGAAGCAGATGCCTTGAGTAAGTTTGCCCTGGGAGTGGCCCCCGAGGAGAATCGGAAGGTGCATTTCCTAGAGAAGGTGATTATCTCAAACATTGACCCGGTGGAGGTCTGTGCTATTGGGACAGGATCGGAAGAAGAGGAGAAGCCTACTTGGATGACCCCGATGGTCACGTACCTGACTACGGGAGTACTCCCCGATGATAAAGTGGCAGCCGTCAGATTGCGTCGGATTGCAGACAACTACGCGATGGTGGACAACCAGTTATACAAAAAAGGGTATGTAAAACCTTTCTTAAAATGCGTAGCGGAGCCTGACACGAATCGGATCCTAAGGGAACTACACGAAGGAGTCGCGGCCTGTCATGAGGGAGCCCGATCTCTGGTGAGGAAGGCATTGAACCTGGGTTACTATTGGCCCTCGATGAACAAAGAAGCGACCGCGATGGTCTGATCCTGTGATGCATGCCAGAGGTACGCGCCAAATATCGTGGCTCCCGCCGCGGACTTAACGCCCATCAGGAGTGCATGGCCCTTTGCGCAATGGGGAATTGACTTGGTGGGACCACTTCCCCAAGCGAGAGGTCAGTGCAAGTACTTACTCGTGGCTATCGACTACTTCTCAAAGTGGATAGAGGCCAAAGCATTGGCTAGAACGACGGGGCAGCAGATCCTCAAGTTCCTTCAGACTCAAATCATATCCCGGTACGGGGTCCCGCGAGTGTTGATCAGCGACAACGGCCCTCCGTTCAATGGGGCTCAGTTGAAGGAATACCTGGAAGAATTAAACATTGAGCATCAGACCGCTTCAGTCCGCCACGCCCAGACCAATGGCCAGGTAGAATCAGCCAACAAGATCGTGATGGATGGCTTGAAGAAGAGAGTCTATGCCTTGCAGGGCCATTGGCTGGATGAGCTCGAGAATGTGCTATGGGCTGTGAGAACAACACCCAAGCAATCAACAGGAGAAACTCCGTTTGGCCTGGTTTATGGCACGGAGGCAGTCGCTCCCGTGGAGATAGCGGTGGCGTCCCACCGCGCGAAATATTACGAGCCTCTGACAAATGAGGAAATGAGACGTCTGGACTTAGACCTACTCGAGGAGAAGAGGTGGAAGGCTGATGAAGTCCAGGCCCGAATGCGTTTGGCAACAGCCCGATATTATAATCGGCGTGTCAGGTCCCGACAATTCTTCGTGGGAGAACTTGTCTGGCGGAGGAATGAGTTTGTTCATCAAGACCATTTCAACAAGCTGTCACCAAAATGGGAAGGGCCCTACAAGATCGTGGGGATGCCAGTGCCCAACGCATACAAGTTAGAGGATCTCGAAGGCAAGACGTTGAAGCATTCCTTCAGTGGTGAACACTTGAAGAAGTATCATGTTTGATATGAAGCCGTCACGAATGGCGCAAATTGTCTATCAATAAAATCCGATGTAAGCCTACTTTGAATTATTAGTGAATAAAAGAAGTTGCCTTCCGATCAAATTGCTTTCAAATTTATTCTAACTGTTAATAAGACGTCCTGAGTGACGCGACAAAAGCCTTCCGAGGTACGATGAAAGCCCCGCGGGGGACGCGTAAGTCGTCTATATGGCGCGGCCAAAAGCCTTAACAGGTATGGACAAAAGCCCTACGGGGTACACGTAAGTCGTCTATATGATGCAACCAAAAGCCTAGGTATGAAAAGACCCTGATGGGTCCGCGTAAGTCGTCTATATGATGCGGCCAAAAAGCCTTAACGGGTATGAAAAAGCCTTAACAGGTCCGTGTAAGATGTCTATATGATGCGACAAAAAGCCTTAACGGGTACGATTAAGCCGTCCAGTAGAGACGCAATGAAAGCCTTAAAGGGTATGAAAACGGCCTTAAAAGGCACGGACAAGAAGCCTTAAGTGGTGAAGTCCCGATTTTGGACGAGAAGCCTTAAGTGGTGAAGTCCCGATTGGACGAGAAACCTTAAATGGTGAAGGCCCGATTTTGGATGAGAAGCCTTAAATGGTAAAAGTCTCGAGTAAAACGTCGGAAGGACGTATGAAGTCATTTTAATGGTGCATCGGAACGTGCTGAGTAACGAATTTAAAGCCGCTTTAGATAAAGTGCAAACGAGTATCGGTGCCAAAACAGATGGGAAGAAACCACTTATATAAAGGCCAGAAGGCCAAAAAGGTTCGATACAAGAGATAAAAGAGAAAGACAACAAGGACTAAAAGATGTGAACATTAAACTTGGTCCTTGTTGGAAGATGGATCCTCAGCAGCATCGGAGGGAGCAAGGTTTGGAGGGGCCTGGGCGGAAGGCTCCGCGGCTGGCGGAGTCGGGTCCACGGCAGTGGCCTCTTCACTCTCCGCGGGGAGGTTGAAGTATTTCTCCGCGAAGGGGGCGAGGGTCTCGGACTTCTTGAAGTCGATGGAATCCTCGTATGCTGTGTAGAGCTCTTCGACAGCATTGAACAGAACGTTCTCCACCTCGGACTTACAGAACTCTACAGCAGCCACCTTGAATTCTTCAGAGTCCCGATATTCCTCGCGGCCCTGCAGGCGGCCTTCCTCGAGGCCCTGAGCCTTTGCCTCAGCTAGCTTGGCAGAGAACTCGGCCCTCTCCGCCTCGAACTTCGCCTTGGCCTCCGCGAGGAGATCTGCGAAGACGTTTTTCTCATGAACGAGCTGCTTCTTCTCCGCCTCGTTCCGCTGCTGGTCCGCTTGGACCATCTTCCGCTCCCGACACATGACAGCCTCATGATCGTGAACCTTCTTGAGCAGGTTGGAGGACAAATCATCGAGGAGGGCCTTCTCCTTGGCCATCTTGTTCTTGGCCGCTACAGCCTCGTCGAGTTCCACCTGGAGCTTGGCTAAAGCATCAGGGTTCGACTGGGCCTCCGCCGCTTCCAAAGCACCCTTCAGGGCCAAGATAAGGCCGAAGCAGCGCTGTTGGTTTGCGGTGTCCTAAAAGAAGAAAAGGAAAAGAGCAAGACATAAGCAATCGAAGATAAAAGTAATGAAGAAAATGAAACAAGAATAGAAGTTTCACCTCCATCCGACGGATGGCCATGTCGCGAATCTCCTCCTCAAGGTCCTCCCGCGCGAAGAACAGGGGCCGCCTCAAGGCTGGAGGGACGCACCCCGCCAGCAGATGCAGGGCCAGCCCAGGATCGAGCTCTCCCCGTCGAAGTGGAACCCCTCGAAGGGACTCGATCGGGTTCCAAGGCATCATCCCCTCCCCGTCGAAGTGGAACCCCTCGAAGGGACTCGTTCGTCGCTCCTGGACCTCGACCTGCCACGGGGAAGCAGGCCCCCCTCTTCAGGCTCCTCGACAGAAGGAGAAGCTTCCAAATTGGTCACCTGGCGAAACTGAGCTTCCGCCGGGATGTCCTCCAACAGCAATTCTTGCGGAGTTGCAGTCTCCGCTGGAATAATAGCCTCCGTCGGGGCAGGAGTCTCCAAGGGACCTGCGGTAGCGGGACGAATGAAGTCAGGAAGAGTACCTTCAGGGCACCAGATGATTTGGCGATCGAAATGTCTGTTCTTTCCAAGGACGTTGTAATATCCTGCCTCAATAATATGGGGAATTTCGCCTTGAAGGATGAACTTAATCTCTTGAACCCGTGTTTTCCGATCAGCGGGGATAAACTCCTTGGGGATTAATTTTTTATATTGTTTAATGGCACGACGAACGCGCTTACCTTCCTCGACGGTGGTGGCCCCGAAGGCCCGATCTATCTCCTCCCGTCTGGCCTTCTTGGTCCCGACCTGCTCTTCAGTCGGAGGAGCAGCAGATAAGGGAGTGGAGGAGGAAGCACCTTTCTTCACCAGCTTGCGCTTCCGCTTGGAGCCCCTCTAAACGGCATCAGTCTCGCCCTGCTTCAGAATGAGATGAGTCAACAGAGAAGCCTTCTTGGCTGCAAAGGTAAAAATAAAATAGTTAGAAATATTACCCAGACGACTAAATCTGCAGAAACAGAGTCAAGGAGCCGAACTCCGATAGCAATCAGGTTCCGCTCCTGGAGCTTGTTGGCATCGATGGGTGTGAAATTGTCCCCCCAGCGGTAGAGTTGAACCATCTGGAGGGTGTTGAGATCATCCTCAGTATAATCCTGGAGCTTGGGGGCAGGGTCCGCCACGACCTCCCATCGAGGCCAGGGGACAGAGCTATGCTGGACGAAGAAGTAGTACTTCTTCCAGCCACTATTATCGGACCCAGAGTCACGAATCAACACCCGATCTTTGTGGAACTTCCAAGTTTCGTTGTCCCAGCCGAAACGTGAGAGTTGCTCCTTTGTCCACTTGGGGAGTCGGGGGGAGAAGGAGCAGACACCGGCTTTGTTGCACTTCATGCCGTAGAAAGTGCGGAACAACAGAAGACTGTACGTCCACTGCTGGCGATGGCATAGGAGTTGGAAGGCATTCCACACGCGGATGGCGTGTGGAGAAAAAGTACAGGGGTGCGTTTTGTAAAAGTTGCACATCTCCACCATATTTCCACAGAAGGGGAACCGAATCCCCGCGCTTATTTGTCCAGTGGAAACAAACACCTCCCCTGCCCGAGGAGGCGTGATAATGTGCTTCCTTCTACCAGCAGCTTGGGACTCGTAAGGGAAGCGAGGCTCCCAATCCGAGGTGATACACCCCTCTCTAAGGGCAGCCTCATACGAACCCTCAGATATTTCGTTGACAGCAAACTCAAAGGCGAAGGGAGCCCTAACCTCAGAACTAGCTTCGTCTAAAACGATTGCAGACAAGAGGAATTGAGAAAAGAAGAGTAAACAGTAAGCAAATTACGAAAACGTGGAAAGAAGTCCTTACCAGACATGATCGGTGGTCAAAGAAGTAAGAATAAGGAAGATCGGAAAGGTTGAAGGCCTTGATCACTTGAAACACCAAGAGGAGCTGGAGGAGAGCTTCGAATGCAAGGATGGTTGAAAGCGAGAGAGTGCAGAAGAAGTGAATGAGACCAGGGTTTTACCTTTTATAGGCAAAAGGACAATTGAAGGGACGTAATCGTAACCGTTGAAGACGAAACGATTTGATCACAACCGTTGAACTAAGGGAGACGGTACGGAGGAGACAGCTGGACGGGCTTGATCTGCACCGTTGAAGAGGAAACGACACGATCTTAATCGACGAGATTATAGGCACGGAAGGGACGTGTATGACGTCACAGTTGCTTTTTCAGAAAACAGCAGTCACACTGGTTTAAACGTCGTTTCTCTATCCCTAGGCATTTAATGCTACAGTAGCCGAGGAGTCTCCTTGGATTTGGCAACTGCCCATGGGGCCTGGTGGGCCCAAGGCAATCATAAGAAAGAGACTCTGATATGTAACGATCACACGCAAAGATCAAAGCCTCCGACGGTGGTATCGGAAGGTATGAAGACAAAAGCCTCTAACTGAGGTATCAAAAATTGCAAAGATCCAAGCCTCCGACGGCGGTATCGGAAGGCATGAAAGCGAAAACCTTCGACAAGAGAGGTCAAAAGATTTGGACTGGAAGACATGACGAACTAAAAGTCCCCCATGTCTTGGGGGCAAATGATGGGTTCCGATGTAATCGTTAGCCCCGTTAACAGCCACTGGACGGCGAGTAGGTCCAGTGGGCCTCGTGAAAAGCCTTGAAGGCCCAGAGGCCCAGCACGAAGGGTCCCGACTTTAGCGGTCCCGATGAATGAGCTGAACGCTCCCGATAAGAAGCCTCTGAGTAGGCCCCGATATGCCTTAGTAAAGGCCCCGATAATAAAGCCCCGCAGAGTCTGGACCTGTCCCGTAGAGACTGAAGGTCCTGGGTGGTGATCTAGAATGAGACAACTCTGGAGTCCCCGACAGGAGTCGAGACTTGTAATCAGAGGATAAGACCGAGAAACCCACCTACTAGATGAGAGTAGTGGGAAGACGGTTAATATAGATAATCTTCCCCGAGATACGCAGGGCGTGCCCGAGATACGCGGAGGTACGGGTAAGATACGCGGAGCGTGGGGCGAGAAATATGGAATCCCAGCCGAGATATACGGAATCATGGCGAGATACACGGAATCGTGGGTATAACTGCCAAGCGCAGTAACAGGTAACTGAGTAACTCCTCCTTCTATACAAAGGAGGAGGTTACCTCAGAAAACCATCTACGCTAAGACGAACATATACTCTTTTGCTTACCACCCATTGATCACCGTACTCATTTAAGCATCGGAGAGGGATTCTGGGTCACCACCCAGGTCATCCCTTTTTGCAGGATTACGCGGAGCCCAGGAGTCCAAGCTTTCCGTCAAGGACGTAACGGAGCTTCGCCCGTGATCCAACAATGGCAAGATTCTTAGGGTTTCAGTAAGAATGGGAATTTATGTCTTAGATGGGTGCAGTTAAGTGATATTCCCTAATTAATTAATGATGATATTTATTGCGATTAATTCTTTTTGTAAAAGAAGAATTTATTAGTTACTTAATAAACATCGTCTACGTGGCGACGTATGGTTTTTTTCGGAACAAACTGTATAGAATTACTATTTAAATGGAAACTTTAAATTAATTTGTTTCTTTAAATTGCGTAGAGACCAAAATAGGAGATAAAAATACTTCTTAATTTTCAATCAATCAATATTTTGTATCTAAATTTATAGAACCCCTATTAAATTTCAACTAAATTAGGAAACGATGACATGGCAAACTGTCCACGTATCAGTCAGAGGGCTTCCGATGCCGAATTAATATAATATAGTAGATAAGACATGCAAGACTGCAAATCACGACATGTGTTATTATGATAATGAGTGAAAAGTTTGGCAGAGTGAACCCTAGTGGGCTAACATTGGATGAACAGTTCGTCACCGCCCCAAACTATTCACTTTAGGGTTTACCGCTATTCTCTCATTCAGATAGGTTTTTTTTTTTTTTTTTTTTGGAACTAAAACTATATAAACCCTAAAAGTACTTAAACTATATTTTAGCCTTCTAGATTCACCCAGTCAAATAGTTAGTCCAATTATTGCTCTTTAGTATTCATACTATCCAACTGGATTTTAGAAAGAAAAAAAAATAAAGGGGCATGTGCCGCAAATGCAATTGCCAATTTTGTGAGAAAAAAAAATCAAAATTTACTTAATAAATATATTGGAAATGTCTACTATGCTTCGAAAGTATGGATGATATATATATATATATATATATATATATATATACACATATTTTTATATACTAAATTTAATATTTTATTAATTGTATACCGACTTTAAATTTGAACATTGGCAATTCATGAAAATCATTTATATACTTTAATATTAAGAAATATTTATACATATTTATAATGATTATTGTTTGTATCATTTAAATATAAAAACTATAATATATATTTATATATATTTCTCCACTAAATAGATGTTAATAAAAAACAGTATAAGATATGATTGATTATTATAATAGTATAAAATTAATTTCATAGATATATCCAATTTTATGTTTTCATTAATTTTATCATTTTTTAAAATATTAATTACATAAACACTAATAATACATCAATATATCGCAATATCTTAGATATTGTATATGGATAGATAGATATCGTACGGTATACAAAATTTAATAATTTTTTTATTATAATTTGAAATTAAAATTGAGAATTAGTAAGTAGTTCATGAGAATCATTTATATTTTTTAATATTAATAATTTATTTATTTATACATACTTATAATAATTGGTTGTATATCATTTTAAGTGAATAAAGATATATAATAATTTGGTAAAAGAGCGCATTATACTTTTTCAAAATAATAATAGATATAATTCATATTATTAGTGATATGTACTACAAATATATATTTACAAAAAATTAAGTGCGTTAATTGTAAGTATTATGAAAATAATCAATTAATATTATGAAAAAAAAATGGTAAAAAAAATCTAAAAGTTGTTAAAAAAAATGTGATATATTTGTAACGGATATTAAGAGTGAATATGGTGCATTTCTCTAATTTCATAGCTCCACGTGGAAGATAGAGAATTATGAAATACATGTAACTCCTTGGAAATTGACTTGGTCAAATAGAATGAAGCTATTACAACACATAGGAGATAGAAAATAGGATGAAAACATACTTGTCAAGATTATGTAACATCTATCAGAATTATATTATATATAGATAGATATTGGATTCTCAGTTATCTTTGAAATTATATTGTTTTCTATTGTTTATGACTTATGTCACGAATATGGTTATGGAAAGAGTTATTGTCAAGGACGGATCAGTATGTATCATTATAGGGCCACAGGACACTGCTTAACTCGATCGAGTTAGAGTACAAATTTAGTATTTACTGATAATGACCCCTTATAAAAATTGCAAATGACCTGATATTAAAATTACAAAGACAAATTATAATTTGTAATTCTTAGTATTCTAGTTGGCTTTAAGTGCATTTATTAATTGTCTTGTCAATGGCTCAAATCTCACTCTCCACGCAGTTTTATGCCATCTTTTTAAAACATAATAAAAAATTATTATTTGTTTACTATTTAATATTTTTTTTCTTATCTTATTTAATGTTTCTTTTTCCTAATGTTATTATATTATGCATTAATCCAAGTTTTTTTTTTTTTTTTTTTTTTGAAATCTTAATTATGGTTTGTTCTTTCCATACACGACCTAACAACTTATCAGTCCTAGAAATGACAGAACTGCTTTTATTATTAAAAATTTGGAATAAATACTGAGTATGAAATTATTTTTCATTCGCTTAAATTCAAAACGTTTGAATCACTACGAATTTTTGTAGATTAAGTAAAATGATTTTTTTTTTTTTTTGGTCCAAGTATAATGAGTGAGTAGAAAGAAAGTTACGTATTTTGGAGGAGATGGTGTATAGGGGCATGCAATGCAAGATATAAGTGAGAAGTAAGTGAGCCCATTGGGCCTTTGCCTCTCTGAAATGGATAGGCATATAAATCGCGCACGTCGCGTCGAGGGTGTATGTATGCATGAACCAAGCAAGCAAGCAAGCGTCGCGAAAAGGAAACCGTCTTTACCCAACAACCGACACGATGATTTAAAAGGCGCATGGAATGGTATGGCATCGGGCATTAATTAGTAACCGACGAGAGTGAGCGAGTGATGTTGAATATGGGAAAGACAAGGAAGAAGACTACTACTACTACGAAGGAGAAGAAAGAATGTTATTCAATGCTAGAGACGTTGGTGGAGGAGTTGGAATGCAAACTGGTGTGCCTTGCAGATGAGGAGGCTTCTAGTATATTGTGGGAATTTGAAGTGCAGAGGATTGAGTTCTTGAAGAAGCTTGTTAGGGCGGAGTTTGCGTCAAACCCAGAAAAGACGAAACACCTCCGTCACATCTCCAACCGCCTTCACACCCTTGAAGAAGCCTTACATCTGGTGTTGGAGATGATACACCATCATATTACTCCTAATTCCTCCTCCTCCTTTCCATTCATCAACCAAGCTGCTGATACCCTTTCATTATGTTCATGCAGCAACTGTGGCGATGATGATGATAATAATAATAATGAAGCACCCATCTTACAGTTGTTAGATGATTCTGATTCTGGACCCCAAAATAATGAGGTCTCATGTGCTACTACTCTTCAAGTGCCACCAAACAAACTCAAGTATAATGATGAGATTACCCCAGTTGTTGTGGAAGAAGAAGCAAGAAAGAGAGGCTGCAGCAGGGTGGCCGAGGGGAGGAGATCATCATGCTATAATAAGGTGCTTATAATCAACTACTGCTTACTTGTAGTGATATTGGTCATCTGTTTTTCTGGTTTCTTTCTCTTTACTACTTATTATCAGGAACAAGAACAAGAATCAACAGTTTTACTTACTCCTACTTAATTAATTGCAACCCATGCTTTATATTATTCGGTTTAGTTAGCATTCTTTTTTTTGGTACCATATATAATAGCATTGTATTAGAACCAACTCTCTAGAGTATATCTTACTTAATCTAGTGTCTTCTTCTCTTCTAAGAATTAGAAGTGTATTCTTTATTTTGAATTTGATTTAATGGCCCAATTATTTTGATTTGAATCATATTGGATCTTCTTCTTGGGCTTTCCTTCTATTCGGCCTGTGTAAGTTTGTTTTTAACAACTTCTCTACAATAATCAAGAAAGAAAGAAAGAGAAGAGAAATTGTCCACCCCTAAAAATGCTACATAGTCTTATTTTGGACAATTGTACTGATATAGAATAAAATTATCATCTTTATTTGATCATATTAAATAATATAATATATTTATTAATAAATTTCGGTAAAATATCGCTATTGTCACTTAAGACACTCGAAATTAAAATAATTTAATAACTAGATGCTAATCTCGCGCACCGCGCGAGTAAAAAAAATAACTTTAATTTGTAATAAATAATGGTAATTTATATTTATATATATATTTTTTTTTGGCCAAGAGAATAATTCTTTTATTTCAAAATAGCTAAAACAACGTCTAAGGCGGGTTAAAAGCCCGATCCTTTACAATCAAATTCAAAAGAGAGGGCGGGGGTGTTAAAACCCAATTATTTAAACACGACCTCATTCTGGATTGAACGACTACCCAGTTTGCGCATTCATTCGCTTTCCGAGATATGGCATTCCACTTCACTTCATGTAGACGTTCTGCAAGGCAAAGAATGTTCTCAACGATGGCATCGATTCTCCAATTTCTCTTTGACGATGGATTCTTCAAGGCAATGATAGTCTCCAAAGAATCAGATTCCACTTCTACAAGATTCCAACCCTCATGATTTGCTAAGGAGATTGACTCACAAATTGCTGTCGCTTCCAAGCTTAGAATGCATCCATCTCGCAATGCTCTATGTCGGCCACCGACAACTTGTCCCAAGTGATCTCGAGCTATAATTCCAATGCCACCTCGTCTCGTTCTTTCGCACCATGCCGCATCACAGTTAAGCTTGATGAAGTGTCTTGGTGGGGGATGCCAAGTCTCTTGTCGGACCAGGGGCGGGTTAGCCATCAGACTTCCTTGCGGTACTCTATTCTCCCAATACTCGCCAAATTCCCGAGTGATACGTTCCGCCGTTAACACCACATTAGGACGCTCGTTTGCATACATCGCCCTACATCTCTCCCTCCATATAGACCATGCAACGACACCCACTAGTGACCACCTCATTTCTTTCTCCTTCTTACTTAGGCCATCCATTTTTCGGAGCATCTCGAACCAAGTATGCATATCGACGGGCAGTGCACCATCCATCCTCAAATTCATCTTTGTGAACCATATTCTCTTAGCCCATTCACATTGGAAGAGCATATGTTCAATGGATTCATCACTATTGCAAAACGGACACCGTGGATCAATATCCATTCCTCGCCGTCGAAGATTAGCTCGGACTGCAATAGCTCCAGATAACAGCTTCCATATAAACATACGTACCTTGGGGTGTATTCTCATTGCCCATACCTCCTTCCATTTAGCATTGGTTGCTTCGTCATTTCCATTAGACACAATATGATGATATATAGAGCTAACCTTTGCTTCTCCAGTAAAATATTAGACACAATATGATGATAGTATAGTAAATAAGAAAACACATTATTATAATCCAGTAAAATAATAGATTGAATTGTTTGAACTCGTGCATTGCACAACTAATAATTAAAATGAAATTTATTTTAATGCATTTTTTTAAATAATTGTTTTACACTTTTTATGTAAAGAAGTTATTGTTTTAGAAATCATTATTTTTCTAAAAAATGTTAAAGATGCTCTAAAAAAAAAGAACATACTTATGGTTGATTTGAAGATGTTTATTTTCATTATAAAGTCTTGAGATTGCGTTATCCTTCTCTTCAGTTATTCTATAAGCAAGATCTCGAAGTAAATTAACTTTGTCATACAAAAACATATTAATTATACGAACTCGAATTACAAATTAACTGATTACCAGCAACGAAATAACTATTGACATCATTATGCAATGATTCCTAATCATGTGCGGTGAACACACGTACACCTTTTACCTGCACAATCTTTCGGCAAGAAGTTCATTAGTGAAAAAAGTATTGAGAATGCAATTTCTACTTACATTACATAAAAAATAATGCTCGACACATAGAAAAGAGATTATAAGAAATGTAGGTGAAATATGAAGTTAATGTTGTTAAATAGATGGTCTACCCCGTAAGAGGAATTAGAACATTATTTATAACACTATAATTAATGATCTCAGCAAGCGGTTGATCTATAGAACCAGTTAGTGTCTGCCTACTACAATATAATTAAAATGAGCAAGTAGGGAACAAAGTTGGTTTAAGAGAGGACATAGAGTTGTTACCTTTTCCATGAGATCAAAAATCTCATACTTATGAATAACTTTACCAAACATTGCATACAATTCGTTGATATGTGGTTGTTTCAAATACGTTCAATCGATTCTATTCTTTAATTTCTTGTCGCTGTTGGTGAGAAGATAGGACGCACAAATGATGAGGTGCAACCAAAAGAAAAAAATAGGACCTAAAAAGCAACTGGTTTGATCAAAGGAAGTCATGCATGACATATATTTGAGCAACAAAAAAAAATTAATAGTTCGTGAAGGATTTTATTTTGGGTGTTGTAAAAGGACGACTTCGTTAGGGTTTTATTTAAAGCTAGAAACTATATTTTTTTAGAAGCTTGAAACAATTGGATATATAATCTATTATTCTTCCTCTCTCGTTAGGAAATTAAATCAAATATATATAGACAAAATATATTGAGTAATATATACATACAATCTAGTATTTTTAACCTATAAAGTTAATTATTTTTATTATTATATAGACATATATATTATATTATATATTATTATAATATATGTGTATATATATTGCTTTATATATGACTACATACGTTGTTATAATCTATTGATGGCTGATGGGTTCCGATGTAATCGTTAGCCCCGTTAACAGCCACTGGACGGCGAGTAGGTCCAGTGGGCCTCGTGAAAATCCTTGAAGGCCCAGAGGCCCAGCACGAAGGGTCCCGACTTTAGCGGTCCCGATGAATGAGCTGAACGCTCCCGATAAGAAGCCTCTGAGTAGGCCCCGATAATAAAGCCCCGCAGAGGCTGGACCTGTTCCGTAGAGACTGAAGGTCCTGGGTGGTGATCTAGAATGAGACAACTCCGGAGTCCCCGACAGGAGTCGAGACTTGTAATCAGAGGATAAGACCGAGAAACCCACCTACTAGATGAGAGTAGTGGGAAGACGGTTAATATAGATAATCTCCCCCGAGATACGCAGGGCGTGCCCGAGATACGCGGAGGTACGGGTAAGATACGCGGAGCGTGGGGCGAGAAATATGGAATCCCAGCCGAGATATACGGAATCATGGCGAGATACACGGAATCGTGGGTATAACTGCCAAGCGCAGTAACAGGTAACTGAGTAACTCCTCCTTCTATATAAAGGAGGAGGTTACCTCAGAAAACCATCTACGCTAAGACGAACATATACTCTTTTGCTTACCACCCATTGATCACCGTACTCATTTAATCATCGGAGAGGGATTCTGGGTCACGACCCAGGTCATCCCTTTTTGCAGGATTACGCGGAGCCCAGGAGTCCAAGCTTTCCGTCAAGGACGTAACGGAGCTTCGCCCGTGATCCAACATTGGCGCCGTCTGTGGGAAGCTTACGAAAAGCCAAAATAGCTTCTACCAGATCAATGGCCGGTGGTGGCAAGAAGAAGCAAGTTCAGGCTGGCAGTTCTCGTCCCGCAGGAACTGTGAACTCCCCGTTGCCAGAACGCGTTGCTGAACAAGGTGAGAACCCTGCTCTCTCCCAGACAGGGGGGGCAAGGTGATGGCTATGAGGTCTTAGTCCGAGACGCTGAGACGAACAGGCAGGATGTCCCGCGTAGGGAGGAAGATGAGGCTCCCCCAAACCCGGTGGGCCATGGAAGAGAAGGAGTCCCGCGAAGGGAAGAAGGGTCGTCTTCGAACTCGGAGTTGGCCAAGGCAGTAGCGGAGGCTATGCCCATGTTCTTGGCCGCCATGGAGGCCTTGCTGGATAAGAGAGAGGCCACCAGGAGAGCGGAGGAGTTGCCTCCGCGAGAAGAGTTACCACCACCACCGCCGAGGGTGGACCCGGAGGAACAGGAGGTTCCGCTCAGGAATAAGGGCAAGGAACCAGCACTCCTGGAGAAGTTCGTGGTCGACGGCCCTGGACCAGTGCAAAACAGGACCATTCCCCTGAATGGCCCCATCACCCCCGATCAGGTGGTGAAGATCGTGAGCATCTGCATGGGTGATCAGAAGCAGATGACATCGGAGCTGAGGGATCGGTCCAGCCATCCTTTTGTGCCGCGGCTGATCGATACCGTAGCCCCGCCTGGGCTAGGTATTCCGACCATCAAGGAGTATGACGGTGAGGGGGACCCAGTTCGCCATGTGCAGAGGCACGTCCAGGCTTGTATGGGACGAACATCGAATGATGATCTCATATGCTCATTGTTCCCGATAACCCTGGGAGAAAGGGCCATGACTTGGTTCTTCAGCCTCCCTCCAGGAAGCATCACCTGCTGGGCCGATATGCATGACCGCTTTATCAAGCAGTATCAGGGTCGAAGACGTCTTCTGAAGAGCGTGAAGACTTTAACCCAGGTGGTGCAGAGGCCCGATGAATCGTTGGCATACTATTACCAACGGTTCACTGCTAGTGCTGCGGAGATTGACGAAGAAATCTCGGAGGGAGAGATGATTCGTACTTTCCTAAGGAACTTGAGCGCTCCGTACGGTTCCGACCTGATGCATAGCGTAGCCGCGAAGGCTGTGTGGAGCATGGAGGCCCTGCAGGCGAGGGTGAAACAGCAAATCGACGTCCAGGAGTCGAAGATTGCTGCTGGAGAGCTCGATCCCCCGAGGTCGGGAAGAGGAAAGCCATCGTCCAAGCTGTCGGATGATCGCAAGGGGAGCGACAAGACGGAGGGAAGTAGGAACCGTGGTCGTCCCGAGAAAAGGGAGGACAGGCGTCCTCCGAAGAAGGATAACCGCGAAGGTCGAAGTGTCCCCATCAACAGCTCGATGACCTCCGTGCTAGCTGTGATGGACAGACAAGGTCTCGCTCGATACCCCCCGAGGAAAGAAGGCGAATTCCTAGGAGGCCGTCCTAACCGTTACTGTCGCTACCATCGAGCCAATGGTCACGACACTGAGAACTGTCGGGAGCTGAAGAAGGAGATTGAAAAGCTGATCCAGAAGGGAAAGCTGAAAGAGTTCGTCGGGAAGGGACGGTGCCGATCCCGTTCCAGAAGTCGGTCCCGTTCCCGTTCCAAGTCCCGCGACCGATCCCCGAAGAAGAAGAAGGTCGAGCATGTGGCTTCGGGATCAGGTGCCCGCAAGGAGAGGCGGGGGACTATCAACGTCATCCACGGAGGAATGGCAGCGGGAGGTGATACCTCCGCTTCCAGAGAGAACTATGCTTCGCGCATATCTGCCACGGTGGTGTTAGGAAAAAGTTCCCGGTCGTGGACCCTGAAGGAGGAAATGGTGATCTCTTTTTCAGCGGAGGATCTAGTTGGCGTGGAGAGCCCTCACGATGACGCCTTGGTCGTGACCCTGGATGTGGATGGATTCGAGATGAAGCGGATCCTGATAGACGGAGGGAGCTCCTCCGATATTCTCTTCATGGACGCTTTGGAGGCCATGGGAAAGACGAAGAAAGACCTGACACAGGTGGACTTCCCGATGGTGGGATTCTCCGGCTCCACTTCCTACCCGTTGTGAATGATTACCTTACCAGTAGAGTTTGGTAGTGGCTGGAAGATGGAGAAACGAAACGTGGATATCGTCGTAGTGGAGTCTGCGGGGGCATACAACGCGATCATCGGGAGGACCACTATCAACCCTCTTATGGCAGTCGCCTCGACGGTCCACCAGAAGATGAAGTTCCCAACTGATAACGGAGTCGGAGAGGTCAAAGGTGACCAGGTGGCATCGCGAAAATGCTACGTTAACGCCACCCGACGAAGAAGGAGGGAGACGATGACTGTCCTTCAGACTGATACTGATCCTCGAGAGGAGTATGGGCGTCCCGCCCCCATGGAGGATTTGAAGGAAGTGGAGATCGATGGACCTCAGAGGAGGGTGAAGATAGGCTCTGCTTTGTCGGAGGAAAGAGCCCGAGAGTTGATCGAGCTCTTGAAGGAGTTTAAGGAGCTGTTTGCCTGGTCCCCGAGTGATATGCCAGGAATCAGTCCCGACGTGATAGTGCACGAGCTGAAGATAGACCCCGCAATCAAGCCTATCGCGCAGAGAAGGCGTCCGATGGGCGCGGACAAGAGGATCGCGATCCAGCAGGAGGTGGGCAGACTGCTCGATGCTGGATTCATCAAGGAGCTCCGATTCCAGACTTGGGTGGCTAACCCGGTGCTGGTGCGAAAGAGTAACGGAAAGTGGCGGATGTGCGTCGACTTCCGCGACTTGAACAAGGCCTGCCCGAAGGACTGCTACCCGCTTCCGAGGATTGACCAGCTGGTGGATGCCACATCGGGACATGAGCTGTTGAGCTTCATGGACGCTTATTCCGGGTACAACCAGATCAAGATGGCGAATGAGGATGCCCCCCACACAGCTTTTTACGCTGACAGTGACGTCTACCATTACGACGTGATGCCCTTCGGATTGATCAATGCCGGAGCAACTTACCAGCGGATGGTGAACAAGTTGTTCGGGGACATGCTGGGGAAAACCATGGAGGCATATGTGGACGACATGCTGGTGAAGTCCCGACAGGCAGGAGACCATGTCCAGAATTTGGCAGCGGCATTTGAGCGGATGAAGTTCCATCAGGTTCGGCTGAACCCCGACAAATGTGCTTTCGGGGTGAACTCGGGGAAGTTCCTAGGGTTCATGGTGAGCCAGAGAGGAATTGAGGTGAACCCTGAGAAGCTGCGAGCGATCGAAGAGATGCAGTCCCCGAGGACTCATCGGGAGGTCCAGGTACTGAATGGCCGGTTGGCCGCGATGAATCGCTTCCTATCCAAGGAGAGTGATCGAGCTATGCCCTTTTTCGACGTATTGAGGGCCAACAAAAAGTTTGAATGGACCGACAAGTGCGAGGAGGCGTTCCAGGCACTAAAGCAGCACCTCCGTACCCTTCCGCCGTTGGCAAAACCAGTTCCAGGCGAGCCGCTTTATCTCTATTTGGCTGTTTCTGATGTGGCTGTTAGTTCTGTTTTGATTAAGATTGTCAAGGGCAACCAAGTGCCTATCTATTATGTAAGCAAGGCGTTTGCCAAGTCTGAAATAAACTATCCCGCTATTGAGAAGTATCTCTTCGCGTTGATAATTGCCGCTCGAAAGCTACGACCTTACTTCCATGCCCATGAAGTCACGGTATTAACTAATCAGCCCTTGAAACACTTTTTGAACCGACCGGAGGCGTCGGGGAGATTGGTGAAATGGGCCATCGAGCTGACAGAGTTCCGCATTCATTTCGCTCCGAGAACCGCTATTAAGGGCCAGGCATTGGCAGATTTTATAGCTGAGTCTACGGCACCCGATCTGGAAGTAACGGGTCCCGCAAAGGGGGCAACCATGGAGGAAGTCCCGACAACAGAACAGCAGCCAGAACAGCCAAATGAGGAGAATATTTGGGAGATGTACACTGATGGTTCATCGAGTGTAGAAGGCTCGGGGGCAGGATTCGTATTGATACCGCCCGGTGGAGGCGAGCCCCTGCGATATGCCTTGGCGTTGACATTCAAAGCCACCAACAACGAAGCGGAGTATGAGGCTCTCATCACAGGCCTTAAGATTGCCAAGGGTACGGGAGTCAACCATCTAAAAGTGAAATGCGATGCTAGCTTGGTTGTAAATCAAGTCCAGGGGAACTATGAGGCTAAAAATCCGACGATGAAGAAATATTTGCACGAGGTGCAGACTTTGAAGGGAAGCTTCAAAAGCTTTGATATCGAGGCGATCCCGTGGGAAGAGAACGCGGAAGCAGATGCCTTGAGTAAGTTTGCCCTGGGAGTGGCCCCCGAGGAGAATCGGAAGGTGCATTTCCTAGAGAAGGTGATTATCTCAAACATTGACCCGGTGGAGGTCTGTGCTATTGGGACAGGATCGGAAGAAGAGGAGAAGCCTACTTGGATGACCCCGATGGTCACGTACCTGACTACGGGAGTACTCCCCGATGATAAAGTGGCAGCCGTCAGATTGCGTCGGATTGCAGACAACTACGCGATGGTGGACAACCAGTTATACAAAAAAGGGTATGTAAAACCTTTCTTAAAATGCGTAGCGGAGCCTGACACGAATCGGATCCTAAGGGAACTACACGAAGGAGTCGCGGCCTGTCATGAGGGAGCCCGATCTCTGGTGAGGAAGGCATTGAACCTGGGTTACTATTGGCCCTCGATGAACAAAGAAGCGACCGCGATGGTCTGATCCTGTGATGCATGCCAGAGGTACGCGCCAAATATCGTGGCTCCCGCCGCGGACTTAACGCCCATCAGGAGTGCATGGCCCTTTGCGCAATGGGGAATTGACTTGGTGGGACCACTTCCCCAAGCGAGAGGTCAGTGCAAGTACTTACTCGTGGCTATCGACTACTTCTCAAAGTGGATAGAGGCCAAAGCATTGGCTAGAACGACGGGGCAGCAGATCCTCAAGTTCCTTCAGACTCAAATCATATCCCGGTACGGGGTCCCGCGAGTGTTGATCAGCGACAACGGCCCTCCGTTCAATGGGGCTCAGTTGAAGGAATACCTGGAAGAATTAAACATTGAGCATCAGACCGCTTCAGTCCGCCACGCCCAGACCAATGGCCAGGTAGAATCAGCCAACAAGATCGTGATGGATGGCTTGAAGAAGAGAGTCTATGCCTTGCAGGGCCATTGGCTGGATGAGCTCGAGAATGTGCTATGGGCTGTGAGAACAACACCCAAGCAATCAACAGGAGAAACTCCGTTTGGCCTGGTTTATGGCACGGAGGCAGTCGCCCGTGGAGATAGCGGTGGCGTCCCACCGCGCGAAATATTACGAGCCTCTGACAAATGAGGAAATGAGACGTCTGGACTTAGACCTACTCGAGGAGAAGAGGTGGAAGGCTGATGAAGTCCAGGCCCGAATGCGTTTGGCAACAGCCCGATATTATAATCGGCGTGTCAGGTCCCGACAATTCTTCGTGGGAGAACTTGTCTGGCGGAGGAATGAGTTTGTTCATCAAGACCATTTCAACAAGCTGTCACCAAAATGGGAAGGGCCCTACAAGATCGTGGGGATGCCAGTGCCCAACGCATACAAGTTAGAGGATCTCGAAGGCAAGACGTTGAAGCATTCCTTCAGTGGTGAACACTTGAAGAAGTATCATGTTTGATATGAAGCCGTCACGAATGGCGCAAATTGTCTATCAATAAAATCCGATGTAAGCCTACTTTGAATTATTAGTGAATAAAAGAAGTTGCCTTCCGATCAAATTGCTTTCAAATTTATTCTAACTGTTAATAAGACGTCCTGAGTGACGCGACAAAAGCCTTCCGAGGTACGATGAAAGCCCCGCGGGGGACGCGTAAGTCGTCTATATGGCGCGGCCAAAAGCCTTAACAGGTATGGACAAAAGCCCTACGGGGTACACGTAAGTCGTCTATATGATGCAACCAAAAGCCTAGGTATGAAAAGACCCTGATGGGTCCGCGTAAGTCGTCTATATGATGCGGCCAAAAAGCCTTAACGGGTATGAAAAAGCCTTAACAGGTCCGTGTAAGATGTCTATATGATGCGACAAAAAGCCTTAACGGGTACGATTAAGCCGTCCAGTAGAGACGCAATGAAAGCCTTAAAGGGTATGAAAACGGCCTTAAAAGGCACGGACAAGAAGCCTTAAGTGGTGAAGTCCCGATTTTGGACGAGAAGCCTTAAGTGGTGAAGTCCCGATTGGACGAGAAACCTTAAATGGTGAAGGCCCGATTTTGGATGAGAAGCCTTAAATGGTAAAAGTCTCGAGTAAAACGTCGGAAGGACGTATGAAGTCATTTTAATGGTGCATCGGAACGTGCTGAGTAACGAATTTAAAGCCGCTTTAGATAAAGTGCAAACGAGTATCGGTGCCAAAACAGATGGGAAGAAACCACTTATATAAAGGCCAGAAGGCCAAAAAGGTTCGATACAAGAGATAAAAGAGAAAGACAACAAGGACTAAAAGATGTGAACATTAAACTTGGTCCTTGTTGGAAGATGGATCCTCAGCAGCATCGGAGGGAGCAAGGTTTGGAGGGGCCTGGGCGGAAGGCTCCGCGGCTGGCGGAGTCGGGTCCACGGCAGTGGCCTCTTCACTCTCCGCGGGGAGGTTGAAGTATTTCTCCGCGAAGGGGGCGAGGGTCTCGGACTTCTTGAAGTCGATGGAATCCTCGTATGCTGTGTAGAGCTCTTCGACAGCATTGAACAGAACGTTCTCCACCTCGGACTTACAGAACTCTACAGCAGCCACCTTGAATTCTTCAGAGTCCCGATATTCCTCGCGGCCCTGCAGGCGGCCTTCCTCGAGGCCCTGAGCCTTTGCCTCAGCTAGCTTGGCAGAGAACTCGGCCCTCTCCGCCTCGAACTTCGCCTTGGCCTCCGCGAGGAGATCTGCGAAGACGTTTTTCTCATGAACGAGCTGCTTCTTCTCCGCCTCGTTCCGCTGCTGGTCCGCTTGGACCATCTTCCGCTCCCGACACATGACAGCCTCATGATCGTGAACCTTCTTGAGCAGGTTGGAGGACAAATCATCGAGGAGGGCCTTCTCCTTGGCCATCTTGTTCTTGGCCGCTACAGCCTCGTCGAGTTCCACCTGGAGCTTGGCTAAAGCATCAGGGTTCGACTGGGCCTCCGCCGCTTCCAAAGCACCCTTCAGGGCCAAGATAAGGCCGAAGCAGCGCTGTTGGTTTGCGGTGTCCTAAAAGAAGAAAAGGAAAAGAGCAAGACATAAGCAATCGAAGATAAAAGTAATGAAGAAAATGAAACAAGAATAGAAGTTTCACCTCCATCCGACGGATGGCCATGTCGCGAATCTCCTCCTCAAGGTCCTCCCGCGCGAAGAACAGGGGCCGCCTCAAGGCTGGAGGGACGCACCCCGCCAGCAGATGCAGGGCCAGCCCAGGATCGAGCTCTCCCCGTCGAAGTGGAACCCCTCGAAGGGACTCGATCGGGTTCCAAGGCATCATCCCCTCCCCGTCGAAGTGGAACCCCTCGAAGGGACTCGTTCGTCGCTCCTGGACCTCGACCTGCCACGGGGAAGCAGGCCCCCCTCTTCAGGCTCCTCGACAGAAGGAGAAGCTTCCAAATTGGTCACCTGGCGAAACTGAGCTTCCGCCGGGATGTCCTCCAACAGCAATTCTTGCGGAGTTGCAGTCTCCGCTGGAATAATAGCCTCCGTCGGGGCAGGAGTCTCCAAGGGACCTGCGGTAGCGGGACGAATGAAGTCAGGAAGAGTACCTTCAGGGCACCAGATGATTTGGCGATCGAAATGTCTGTTCTTTCCAAGGACGTTGTAATATCCTGCCTCAATAATATGGGGAATTTCGCCTTGAAGGATGAACTTAATCTCTTGAACCCGTGTTTTCCGATCAGCGGGGATAAACTCCTTGGGGATTAATTTTTTATATTGTTTAATGGCACGACGAACGCGCTTACCTTCCTCGACGGTGGTGGCCCCGAAGGCCCGATCTATCTCCTCCCGTCTGGCCTTCTTGGTCCCGACCTGCTCTTCAGTCGGAGGAGCAGCAGATAAGGGAGTGGAGGAGGAAGCACCTTTCTTCACCAGCTTGCGCTTCCGCTTGGAGCCCCTCTAAACGGCATCAGTCTCGCCCTGCTTCAGAATGAGATGAGTCAACAGAGAAGCCTTCTTGGCTGCAAAGGTAAAAATAAAATAGTTAGAAATATTACCCAGACGACTAAATCTGCAGAAACAGAGTCAAGGAGCCGAACTCCGATAGCAATCAGGTTCCGCTCCTGGAGCTTGTTGGCATCGATGGGTATGAAATTGTCCCCCCAGCGGTAGAGTTGAACCATCTGGAGGGTGTTGAGATCATCCTCAGTATAATCCTGGAGCTTGGGGGCAGGGTCCGCCACGACCTCCCATCGAGGCCAGGGGACAGAGCTATGCTGGACGAAGAAGTAGTACTTCTTCCAGCCACTATTATCGGACCCAGAGTCACGAATCAACACCCGATCTTTGTGGAACTTCCAAGTTTCGTTGTCCCAGCCGAAACGTGAGAGTTGCTCCTTTGTCCACTTGGGGAGTCGGGGGGAGAAGGAGCAGACACCGGCTTTGTTGCACTTCATGCCGTAGAAAGTGCGGAACAACAGAAGACTGTACGTCCACTGCTGGCGATGGCATAGGAGTTGGAAGGCATTCCACACGCGGATGGCGTGTGGAGAAAAAGTACAGGGGTGCGTTTTGTAAAAGTTGCACATCTCCACCATATTTCCACAGAAGGGGAACCGAATCCCCGCGCTTATTTGTCCAGTGGAAACAAACACCTCCCCTGCCCGAGGAGGCGTGATAATGTGCTTCCTTCTACCAGCAGCTTGGGACTCGTAAGGGAAGCGAGGCTCCCAATCCGAGGTGATACACCCCTCTCTAAGGGCAGCCTCATACGAACCCTCAGATATTTCGTTGACAGCAAACTCAAAGGCGAAGGGAGCCCTAACCTCAGAACTAGCTTCGTCTAAAACGATTGCAGACAAGAGGAATTGAGAAAAGAAGAGTAAACAGTAAGCAAATTACGAAAACGTGGAAAGAAGTCCTTACCAGACATGATCGGTGGTCAAAGAAGTAAGAATAAGGAAGATCGGAAAGGTTGAAGGCCTTGATCACTTGAAACACCAAGAGGAGCTGGAGGAGAGCTTTGAATGCAAGGATGGTTGAAAGCGAGAGAGTGCAGAAGAAGTGAATGAGACCAGGGTTTTACCTTTTATAGGCAAAAGGACAATTGAAGGGACGTAATCGTAACCGTTGAAGACGAAACGATTTGATCACAACCGTTGAACTAAGGGAGACGGTACGGAGGAGACAGCTGGACGGGCTTGATCTGCACCGTTGAAGAGGAAACGACACGATCTTAATCGACGAGATTATAGGCACGGAAGGGACGTGTATGACGTCACAGTTGCTTTTTCAGAAAACAGCAGTCACACTGGTTTAAACGTCGTTTCTCTATCCCTAGGCATTTAATGCTACAGTAGCCGAGGAGTCTCCTTGGATTTGGCAACTGCCCATGGGGCCTGGTGGGCCCAAGGCAATCATAAGAAAGAGACTCTGATATGTAACGATCACACGCAAAGATCAAAGCCTCCGACGGTGGTATCGGAAGGTATGAAGACAAAAGCCTCTAACTGAGGTATCAAAAATTGCAAAGATCCAAGCCTCCGACGGCGGTATCGGAAGGCATGAAAGCGAAAACCTTCGACAAGAGAGGTCAAAAGATTTGGACTGGAAGACATGACGAACTAAAAGTCCCCCATGTCTTAGGGGCAAATGATGGGTTCCGATGTAATCGTTAGCCCCGTTAACAGCCACTGGACGGCGAGTAGGTCCAGTGGGCCTCGTGAAAAGCCTTGAAGGCCCAGAGGCCCAGCACGAAGGGTCCCGACTTTAGCGGTCCCGATGAATGAGCTGAACGCTCCCGATAAGAAGCCTCTGAGTAGGCCCCGATATGCCTTAGTAAAGGCCCCGATAATAAAGCCCCGCAGAGTCTGGACCTGTCCCGTAGAGACTGAAGGTCCTGGGTGGTGATCTAGAATGAGACAACTCTGGAGTCCCCGACAGGAGTCGAGACTTGTAATCAGAGGATAAGACCGAGAAACCCACCTACTAGATGAGAGTAGTGGGAAGACGGTTAATATAGATAATCTTCCCCGAGATACGCAGGGCGTGCCCGAGATACGCGGAGGTACGGGTAAGATACGCGGAGCGTGGGGCGAGAAATATGGAATCCCAGCCGAGATATACGGAATCATGGCGAGATACACGGAATCGTGGGTATAACTGCCAAGCGCAGTAACAGGTAACTGAGTAACTCCTCCTTCTATACAAAGGAGGAGGTTACCTCAGAAAACCATCTACGCTAAGACGAACATATACTCTTTTGCTTACCACCCATTGATCACCGTACTCATTTAAGCATCGGAGAGGGATTCTGGGTCACCACCCAGGTCATCCCTTTTTGCAGGATTACGCGGAGCCCAGGAGTCCAAGCTTTCCGTCAAGGACGTAACGGAGCTTCGCCCGTGATCCAACAATGGCAAGATTCTTAGGGTTTCAGTAAGAATGGGAATTTATGTCTTAGATGGGTGCAGTTAAGTGATATTCCCTAATTAATTAATGATGATATTTATTGCGATTAATTCTTTTTGTAAAAGAAGAATTTATTAGTTACTTAATAAACATCGTCTACGTGGCGACGTATGGTTTTTTTCGGAACAAACTGTATAGAATTACTATTTAAATGGAAACTTTAAATTAATTTGTTTCTTTAAATTGCGTAGAGACCAAAATAGGAGATAAAAATACTTCTTAATTTTCAATCAATCAATATTTTGTATCTAAATTTATAGAACCCCTATTAAATTTCAACTAAATTATGAAACGATGACATGGCAAACTGTCCACGTATCAGTCAGAGGGCTTCCGATGCCGAATTAATATAATATAGTAGATAAGACATGCAAGACTGCAAATCACGACATGTGTTATTATGATAATGAGTGAAAAGTTTGGCAGAGTGAACCCTAGTGGGCTAACATTGGATGAACAGTTCGTCACCGCCCCAAACTATTCACTTTAGGGTTTACCGCTATTCTCTCATTCAGATAGGTTTTTTTTTTTTTTTTTTTTTTTGGAACTAAAACTATATAAACCCTAAAAGTACTTAAACTATATTTTAGCCTTCTAGATTCACCCAGTCAAATAGTTAGTCCAATTATTGCTCTTTAGTATTCATACTATCCAACTGGATTTTAGAAAGAAAAAAAAATAAAGGGGCATGTGCCGCAAATGCAATTGCCAATTTTGTGAGAAAAAAAAAAATCAAAATTTACTTAATAAATATATTGGAAATGTCTACTATGCTTCGAAAGTATGGATGTTTTTAGAAGGAGAGATATGTATGCAATTATTTTATTTGTATTTTTACTCAAAATATTTTATTTTTAAAAATAACTCTTATTTTTATTTGCTATATATATATATGTATATATATATATATTGATTATTAAATTTCTATAATTCAAAAATAATCCAAAAATCTCTACAATAATTTTTTTTAAAAAAATATATTACATTTAAAATATTTCAAAAATAAAGAAAAAATCTAAGGTGATACTTAAACATTAGTAAAAATAATTTAATGTTTTGAAATATTAAAAGTTTAAAAATTATAATTTAGAATGAAAATAAAAAAGATGAAAAAAAAATCCAATTTCAATCATGTCTAGATCCAATCAACCGAGGGTCAACATTTGGGGTATGTTTTCGTTTATTTAAATTCAAATTTTTTAGATTTAAAATATTTATAAGTAATTTTAGGATTGTTTCTATTTTTATACATATTTATACATTTGCTTCTTAATAATTTTTTCCATAGTTGGTTCTTTTATAAATATATCAATATATTTTATTCTTATTTGCATATATATATATATATATATATATATCTATAGTTTCCATCGTTTGAAATATTCTTTAGAGAATTTTTTACCCCAATTTTAGAAATGTTCACAATAGATTTATTGTAAAATAAAATTAAGTTAAAAAATGTTACTAATTTTTTTTATTAATTTAATTTTTACTATTTAAATTTTCATATTTGTTTTTAAGAAAATTCAATGTTTCTCACATGTGTATATATATATATATTGTTATAATTTTTAAAGTTTATTTAAATTTGAAAAAAAATCCTACTTTTTTATTTTTATTATATATATTTTCTCCTATTGTTATTTATTTTGAGGTTTAAAATTTTATATAAAAAGTTTTGGGTAACAATGTATATTAAATTACAAAAATAACTAAAAGTATGTATGCTTTTAAAGTATGGTAGCTAGTCCCATAAATATTACATAATTTAATATAATCAAATAAAAATAATATTATTTTTTTTCCAAATCAGTACAAGAGTCCAAAATTAAGACTACGAAGTGTTTCTATCGTCAATGTCTTGTTGTTAATTACAATTTCATTAATTATTAGGATATGAGATTCAGCAATGTGGGCCCCGCTTAGTCAGAGCATCACTAGCCGGTCCACATGATCCGTGCTGTAATCGCACTGACTCTTTAATCGTCATTGGATTCGGCTTGTCTTCGTAATTCTTCGCTTTCCCGAGGGCACTTGTGTCCATTACGCAGCGCCCATTCCTCCCAAATCATTACGCAGCGCCCATTCCTCCCTTCCTTCTAATAATCATCACGTAGGAAGAAGGGTAGCATTACCAATTTCTTAAAACAACTATGAATTTTAGTCAATTAGTGTTTATGTAATGATAAAGTTAAAATATTAATTTTAAGACTGTTAGGCATTTGAATGGAAGTAACCTGAGAGATTACTTGTAATATTGTGTTTTAATGGGTTGGTTCGTAATCAATAAAGCAATGTGGAGTGTAATATCATATTACAATATTTGGTTGTGCTGTAATATGGAGTGTAATGTCATATTACAGTATTTGGTTTGGTTTGTAATGTACAATGTAATGTGATTTACTTATTATTATAATATTAATCTATTTAGAAATATATATTATATCTTAATATGACAAATTTAAATATGTCTTTATTTTATTTTTTAAAAAAAAGTAACTTGGTCCCTAAACTTTATATTTAATATTTAAACACCAAATTTGAAAATATTATAGTTAAACTTTCATTCTTACTTGCTATGTTATTAAAAAAAATTATGCGAAAGAATTTCATTTTAAAAACAAACCCAACTTTAGTGAAATAGAAGTCTAAATAACAGAGACTTGAATAGGTTAAAAAAACAAATAGGTGAAATAGATTTATAAAAAAAGGAGATAAATAAATAAATAAATAAGTGGGAGAGAGAATAATTAATTTAGTAAATATTAATAAAATAATAAGCACTAAGTAATGTTGGACGTAATCTCACATTACATCCAAAATCGGATGTAATCTCACATTACGTTGAGAGGGCAAGTCAACGGGTTTTTACGGGTTTTGACCAACCCGTCGTAATCTCATATTACAATGCACATTACATTACAAAGTTCACATTACATCGTTTGGTTTGCCAAACAACGTAATGTTGATGTAATGTGGGACGTAATGTTGATGTAATGTGGGACGTAATGTGGGATACGTCCCACATTAGGTCCATCCAAACACCCCCTTAGAGCATCCATGGTGTATTAAATAAGAGTTACATAAAACGTGTTGTGGTTTTACATAGCAATACTTACAAATAAGACCCACATGTATTTTTATGTTTTTACATAATTTTTTTTTTAAATATAAGGAAAGCATTATATTTACATAAAATTAATTATTTTTTTTTCTTTTCCAAAACCATCGTTTATTGTAATTTTCCCATGTACGATATTTTCATGCAAACGAACTCTTGTTTGCTGTGAATTGATTGACATTGATAATTACAGTTCGCCTATATCAACCAATATGTTGTTCCATGTATATGTTTTTATGTTTTACAAGCCTCTCCTGTATATGATATTCTATTTTACTCTTTGTTCAGTGATGTATATAAACGAATATATATATATATATATAACACGAGTATACATATAAACTGAATATATATATAATCCTAATTGTGTAAATATCTTATATATAATGAATATTCAGTAATTGAAACTTTAATTATAAGACTTTTTTAAATAGGTTGTTAAAATTTAATAATAAAATATGTTTAAGAAAAATGTTTAGTAAAATCACTGTAAACCTACTATTATGTAAGCATTATATAAGTTTATGTATTCCTTAAACCACAAACTAAAAGCTTACGTGACACTTTTAAAGAAAAAAAAATATGTAATAATACCATTGTGAATGCTCTTGGTTCTACTTGTGAAATATGATATTAAGTTAAATATGATAATTAAATGGTTATTTTATTAAGTGAAGTGCTTTCTATGAATTTTTCACATGTTCTAGCATCAATGACTAGTGGCTCACCCAGGATATTTACAATGGGGGTACACTTTGTAAAAAAAAAATTGAAAATTTATAATATATAAATGTATTTTTTTTGGAAAAAATTATATAAAACCTACAACATGTATGAAAAAAATGATTTTTAGTACTTACATGTTTTAAGATGTACAACATATTGCAAAACGTTAATAATTATTACTTTTTTCAATCAATCTCTATAAAATTGTGGTTAAATATATTTCAAATGTACAAAGTTAACTGAGTAATTTTTTAAGTATCATAAGTAAAGCACTAATGACGTATACAAATGTTATAATAGAGTCAAATCGGACTAGAACCGACTGAGGATCAATTAAGCCTCAATCAAATCAGGACACTATCGTAATACTAGTATAAGTTATTAGGTCTTTATTTTGATATCTAGAAAAATATTCGGTTAATTTTTTAATTTACAATGTATCTTAGGGCAATTTTAGACAGATAACTGAATGATGTACCAATTACCATTTTTTTAAACATGTTGTACATTTTAAAACATGTTAGTTGTAAGATCCATTTTACAACATATTGTGTGATTTACATCATTTTCATTTTTCTTATTAATTGGTCCTCCCGTAGGAAATTATATTAGATTAACTACTATTCATAATCAGTAGCAAAAAAACTACAATTCATAGTCTATTAAAGACCTAAATAATAAAATTTATAACCATACTTTTCAAGTCAAAAGCTAATGGATTGAATTAGGTATTACAAAATAATAATGACTTATAAAATAATAATGGGGATCTTAGTGTTGCACACAAAATGATAGGGATCTTACACGAAAAATAATGGGATTGTGATGTATTTTCTTTTAGGAATAAACATAGGGTCTTAATAAAAATGCTCGATAATGGTTACGTTTATAATTCTATTACTGTACATGGTTACACCATTGAGCATCACCCTATTCAAATGATAAATGTTTAAAGTGTGAAATTTTTAATAAAAAATTCATAGAAAGTTGTTAAGTAATAATTATTCATAAAGTATATAGAGAATGTTGTTAAATTTTTTCACATATTTTAACATTACCCTTTTCCAAATTTAGCCGCAAGATTATTCACCGGCCAGATCTTCCAATTATACCCTTAGCCGCTACGTTCACCTCGGTCTTCGTAATTTCTTGTCCTACGTGGTAGCTCCTTTCTCTTTCTTCTTTCCGTTCATCCATCCATCCATCAATCAACAAAGTTTCTGCATAAAGAAAGCATCATAAATAATTCAATCCTTCCTCACCCATTCCCATTGCCCATTTCTCGACTCACCTATCTTGTTTTGCTTAGATTCCCACTGCTAACCTAACTCGCCCAGTCCGCCATGAGTTATCTCCAAAGGATCGAGATCAGGGATCCATACTACGTTCCTTCACTCTTATTCCCTTCCCAACCCCTCTCCTTCCCTCCGCTCCTTGCTCTGGAAGATTACGATGATGTCTTCTACAACGCTGTCAGCCTTCTTCGCCTAAAATCCAGTCCGATCGACCACTTAGTCACTGATCTAATTGAGCTCCAGAAAACGCCCTCTTTTAGCTCCTACCGGAGAATCCGCCGCCACTCAGAGGCTCACTCCCACCTACTGGCCCTAGATGACCGGGTCTCCGCCCTAGAGTCAAAGTTTGACCGCCTGGCCACTGCCAGGAAGATCAGTGACAGGAAGTACACTTGGACGACCGAGATCAAAGGCAAGGACACAGAGAGGAAGTACAAATTCACGGCGGAGATTGAAGGAGGTAAGAAGGAGGAGAAGAAGAAGCATCACCTGGAGCAGCACAAGAAAAAGGGTGGCAAGAAAAACTACAAATGGACGACCCAGATCAAGGAGAAGGGAGAGGAAGGCCCGATCACCCGGACCTATACCTGGACAGCGGCCACTGAAGACATAGATGAGGGCAGTGAGCCTGCAGAGAAGAAGGAGAAAAAGGACAAGAAGAAGGAAAAGGAAAGGAAGGGGAAGGTTGCCAGGATCGTGGATATTGAGGAGGAGTCCAGCGATCATGGAGCTGTCGTTTTGAGACATGTAAGCAACTATGTTCCTATAACAATCCACTTCAACACTAACCACTCATCAGATTCATATTTCTTGAATTAATATTATCTGCTATATAATTTGAAGTTGGATGTTGCTATCACAATCTTGACCTTAGTGGATCATTTCAGTAGTAAAGAGAACTCATGTTTGGTTGGAGGAATGAATCATCTAGCAATCTTTCAATTCCTCTGTCCCAGCTATTTTGTCTTGTATTGCTGGAAAATTCTAAGCATTGATAGTGTAGTTTAGCTGCCATGATGTTCCACATTTGCAATTATGATCTTGGTCTGTCCATGCTTGCAGATCCTTGTTGCTCATGCATATATCTATTTAAACTGCACCTCTATTCTTTGAGAACCTTCATGACCAACAGCGCATTTACAGTTTTTTTTTAGAAACATTGCATCAATAGATGGTTTAGTCACATAGAAAGCATTTTCTTCTTTCTTTCCATGAAGCCTGATATATGTATATACTGGGATGTTAGGCATTTGCAAAAAGAGCTGGGGCAATCCGGGCAGCTAAAGGAAAGAAGAAGGAACTGCCTGCTCAAGATGCTGCAAAGCTGATCCAGATGAGCTTCAAGGCTTATCTAGTGCGTAGGTCTCGTGCACTCCGTGCACTTAGAGAGCTTGCAGTGGCAAAATCCAAGCTCAAGGAAATCAGGGAGCTCTTCAACAACTTCTCTTACAGGCGCAGGATCGTTCATGATGCAGAGGAGCGCCAGAGATTCACAGAGAGGATCATTGTCCTGCTTCTCACCGTTGAGGCCATTGAGGTACATACTAATCGTGTGTTTTAAGTTTAGTGATTGATTGAAATTAGTCTGAAAACACTAGTATTTTGTTTCACAGAATATGTACTGGTCTTGGCTCTTCTATTTGCTAGATGTTTTAATCAAATGGATTAAGTTGTTAGTGCCGCACAGATGAGTGGTGTCAGATTTTTTCCTTCTTAGAAAGAGCTACCAGACCTAATTACAATATTGATAGCACCTAGCTCAGGTAGCAGACTAATTACTTATATAACATGTCTGTGTTCATATCTATTATTCATTAACAATTTAATAAGAACTAGCATTCTGTTCCTCATTGGTGATTTTCAAAAATAAATTGCAAGCAGAAAAAGACCTCTTGAATTTCCATCCTCTGCCTTCTGCAATCGTAGAAGTATTTGGCTGATTTCGAAATTGATAGGCAGATATGGCATCAGCTTCAATAGGGTGTAGGGTCAATTTCTGATTATATAAGGCCCAGCCATCAGTGTTTAGTTTGTTATGATTTGAGTTGATGAACTCCATTGCTTGGTTGTAGTATATATCATCAACCTTCTTACAATCTGCATGCAGTAGCTGGTTTTTTTTATTAACACCTCAATAGAGTGAGTTCCTGTTCTTCCATTTAATTTGCAATGGCGTGTGCAAACGCAGTTGGTCATTTCCCTTAGAATAGCACGAATTCGGCATGAACACATAAATAAGATGTTGATGAATTTTCTGAATGCCACACATGTTACATATTTTGGTTGAGGCTACAATTATTGGTGTCTGAGTTTTACTGGTGTATATATAGGGGGCAGATCTGATGGTGAGACTTTCGAAGAAACCAATGGTGAACGAGCTAGAAACAATACTGGAAGTTGTTGACCCCCAGCAGCCTCCTGCAGGGGGCAAATCACTCTCCATGAAGAGGAGGACATTCGATGTCCCGGATGGTGTTATCCAGAAGGAAATTGCTCAAGGTGTAACTCAGATTGTTAGGATGCTCGAGCAGGAGGAAGACGAGGAGGACAGTGCTGCATCCGATCAAGCTTGATCGGTTGACTAGTCAGTCGAGTTTGTTCGTTATTTACTTGTGTTTTTTAATTAACTATCGTGTAATCTTGTTAGTGAGCTTTGTGAAACGAGAATGAACTTAATATTTGTCATGAGCAGCAGCAGTGCTTTCATTATCAAAACTGGCCTGTTTCTATTTGTGGATGTTGAGTCTGTCAAAACATTGTTCAACATTTCGGGTTTACGTTGAAAAACATGGTGGGTCTGTTTGATTCTAAGTTTTTCATACCCTCAGTTGGGGTTCAATCGGGCCCCAATTAAGGGACTTTGTGTTTGGATCTTGACTCAGACCAGCTTAGGTCTTCTTGTCGGGGACCCATGACTGTATTCCGATCGAGCCCAAATCGAATTGGGATATTTATGTAATATATATATATATATATATATATATATATATATATATATATATATATATATATATATATATATATATATGTTAGAAAGTTTGTAACAACATCTACAATAATTTTAAAGCTATCTGATCCACAACCTGGCGTTGTCTACACAGATTCTTTTACTTTGCAGAACCTTATTATATGTTCCTTATTTACTTATAATCCTGTGTTATTTTCTGTTTTAGCGGACATAAGATTTATTTTGGGTACTTGTAATGCTGTTTCTTTTCGTTTTGTTCGTCGGCTATTTGTTCGAGTTGCCCATAATCTTGTTCGTGAGGCAGCTAAGCGAAACATTATCCATAGTTGGTCTGGTTCGGACATCCCTCAATGGGCTCTGAATACAATTAGGTTGTAATGGTTTTTCTTTGAATAGTATCTTTGTTCACC
The DNA here is from genome assembly GCA_036873135.1 of Clarkia xantiana subsp. parviflora. Taxonomy (NCBI): domain Eukaryota; kingdom Viridiplantae; phylum Streptophyta; class Magnoliopsida; order Myrtales; family Onagraceae; genus Clarkia; species Clarkia xantiana. The sequence continues at coordinate 21,828,156 of JAPTYO010000001.1, forward strand.
AAAAAAAAAAAAATCCACAATAATTTTGCTTATCATTATAAAACAACATGTGCATTTTCCGCGCATCGCGAGGGATGACTTAAAAAATATGTATAATTAACAAACTAATATATATGAAATTTATAATGACTATTTGTAATATGTTGAAACACTAATTTTATATTAAATAAAATATCAGTCTAGAATTTGAAAAATGAAACGACAGACTGAAAACTTTGAACTATAAAGTACCATTACGCAAATTCACAAAAAAAAAAAAATTCATATGCCCATACCGAATCGCCTGCTACATTTGGTCGCCGGATCCGCGTCAAGAGACTGTTCTTCAACAAATTAGGCTCTGATGACCACCGACGGTATCTCGCCGAAGATAGAGAGGGCTGCGCCGTTGACACTGTCAACCGCCTGTACTGCCTAGTACCTTCGTCCGCCGGCTCCGCATCAAGCGTCTATTCTTCAACATATTTCTATAAAAGATGTGTGGAGAAATCTGAATGAGATGCCTCAATTATCCCCCCTACATTGAATTGAAGTCGCCTCGATCATCTTATCTATATTGAATTGAAGTCGCATCGTTTCTCTCCTCTAAATATTGAATTGAAGCGAAATTATAATTGCGATTATTCTCATATATTGAATCTTGAACGGTCTGATATTAGCGAAATTTTAATTGCAATAATTGCATACGTTGAATCTTGAACGGTCCGAAATTTTAATTTGCGATTAATTGCATACATTGAACCTTGAACGGTCTGAAATCAGTGAAATTTGAATTGCGATTAATTGCATACATTGAACGGTCCGAAATTTGCTTGCATTTTGGATTGGATGAACCGAAATTTTAATTACAATTAATTGCATACATTGAATCTTGAACGGTCCGAAATCAGCGAAATTTTAATTGCAATTAATTGCATACATTGAATCTTGAACAGTCTGAAATCTGCTTTCTTTTTTAATTGGATGAACCGGGAATTAGACCGGTCGAACCGTGAACCAGTTTGACAATGACTGATGTGGCGGCTTCTAATTGATTCACCATGCAGATGTGGCGGCTCCAGATTGCTCCTCTTAATATATCTCCTTCAAGATTTATATAATATATAGATTCTTTAAATGTGGGCCAATTAAGTTATTTTAGTAAAAGAAGGAAAAAAATATGTTATAATAATTTTATATTATAAGCGGCATTTTTTTTACATTATTTAAACTTAAAAAAATGTAAAATCTCTCCTTATACTATTATGTATCCAACTTGTTAATTTCAAAATTAATTTTGACAGCTTATTGATGGTTTGTTGAAGGATTTAATAATAAAATATTTTTAGGTGATTGATGTGGGAGATTTTGAAGTGTCGGATTTTGACGCACGAAAACGGCGATTTGAGCAAGATCTATAGGATTCTATATGCTTCGCGATTTTTATGTCAATTTCCTTGGTTTAGAGGTTAAAATAGCAATATATGCTTATTTAGATCATTTTTGTCAATTTTCGATTTTCGTTGGATTTATTTGTTAATTTCGGAATTAGCTAGGATTAGGTTTTAGCTTTCTCTATATAAACTTTGTTTAGCAGTCTTATTATTCCGTTTTGAAATCATTAATGAAAAATCGAGATTTTCCTTAATATGCGTCAATTCATCGGCATTCTCTTGAATCAAAGAGTTATTGCGCCTTCTATCCCATCAAACTCTCGGCATTCCCTTGAATCAACGAGTTTTTGTGCATCCTAACCCATATATCCCCCATCACCCTACATCAGATTGGTATCAGAACTCATTTGGTCCTGCAGTACCTGCGTCCACTCCAACTCCATGCTTGATTCAAATGCTTATTTGCCAGCTATTTTCGTCACTAGGCCCAATCGATCTCCCTCACCAGCGCTAGGTCGAAACTTTGTAGATCATGGTCAGTCGGTCTGGTCGAGTTCAGCATGAATATTCTCAATTTCCGTCCGTTTAGGAACAACCCCTTTGGTGCCACCCAGCAAAAATTACATGTGGTCGTCCATTGCTATACCACAAATTGAACCTCCTGCAAGAAAACAACAAAGGATATCGTAAGGTTCATTGCTGATGTGTTTAACGAGTCATTGCCACATGACCCTCCCCTTTACATGACAAATTTTATGTTACTGTGGCTAAGTATGTTCTTCTTCCAGCTTCCTACTACAGGCCGTCGTTGCGCAAGATTCGAGGGCAAATATCTATTCCCCGGAGAATGATGTGGGGGACTTTGAAGTATCACATTTTGGTGCACGAATATATATCTTCATGTGGAAAGGACGATCTGAGGAAGACTTATAGGTTTCTATAGATTCGACGTTTTTCAACCAAATTCCTTCGTTTAGAGGGTTAAAAATGTTGGATTACGGGGCTAAATACTACGGAAACAAAACCCTAGATACGTGCATGGTAACTAATACGCAGCAGAAGATAGTACACATACCTATAATGTTTCTTGTAGACCCAAGATCACTGAGGGGAGTTCTCGATCCGCCAGACGGTTCCCGTAGATGTTCTGGTTAAGGAATCTCTACGCGGATTATGCTCCACAGCAAAGCCTCTTTCGATTCTTCAGCGGGGATGGATCACCGAAGTAAATTGCTTGACGCAATTCGGCACCTCCTAGGGCAGGTAGTGGTTCGGCCGAACTATATGAGTATAGGGAGGAGATATTTCTTTTTATCTCACCACAAAGGAAGAAGAGGTTAGCACTTAATAAATCCCCTAGCACTCCCTATTTATAAGAGGAGCAAAGTGGACAAAAGTCCACTTTGCCCTCCAATATTTCGGCCGGCCATGTTATGAGGGAGGCCCAATTTTGGGTCTCTCATGTCAATTGAGATTTTAGGCCTAGCCCGAAATCCCTAATGTGACATTACCCAATTGTCTTAGGTAATAGGCTCATATTAATGGGCTCCTAACTATGGCGGCCCAATCTCCAAATGCCAACAGCCCCACTCGCAGGAATGGGGAATGGGAGGGTGCCTGTTAATATGTTGTCGACCAACACATCAACATTTGTCTTCGATCCAGCCCTGCTTCAAAATAGTTCATACGAGGTTTGCCGTGCGACCGAAGGATACAACGGGCATCGTGCTTCTCATCTGTTAGGAGTGTTGTAGCACCCGCGAAACGCTGATTCCCTATCTTTAATCAATCTATTAAAACAATATTATACCGCGCTGTATACTAGGTCAACTGTCATTCTCCAATTGCCTAGTTTCCACATAGGAATACTCCTTCAATGCATCCGTACAAGTATTCACAACCTTCAACTAATATCAGGCTGGTGGTCACCTAGTGAATACAAGAGTCGGAGAATTACAGGTGTACATGACCATCCCCATTGCTCATACCCTTAGTCAAACTCAACCGGTTTTCAAAGACGTGGTAACTTGACCTTTTTGTTCAGCACTACGCTCGTACGCCGGGAAGTGAACATTGAGCTTGACCTTAGGCATAAGTTCTGAGTCCGTGAGAATACTTTGGATGCTTCTTCATAAAGCATTCGGGATCAGTCACACGTTCAAGGTGAAGAAGTTTGTGCCCATCTGAATCTCGTGGATTCTGTCAAGCACAACCGAGCCTAACCCCGTGGTCGAGCATGGCACATGCAATATGAAGCGCGCGTTGATAGCATAACCTGAAATTTAGTCAGGAGTGGGAAATTTCATATGTTATCGCAGATTTGTCATATGGCTCATAATATGGTTATCTGACGAACACAGTCTGTCACAATGATTTGTAGAACTTAGATCATATCTAACTAACCCCGAAACCAAATGATCGTTCTACTTAACCAGGTTTGCCACCATGGTTCTTTTCCGGTCTTGATATGGTAGAGGACCCCCTCTCCGTCTAGACGGCCGAGCCTGTTTGACGAGCCACTTAAACTCTACGCAGTCCTAGCATTCTCACATGCTTTTCAAAAACATCCGAGCGTAAATGTTTAGTCAATGGATTCGCCATCATACTCTCAGTGGACAAGTATTCCAATGTGATTAATTTGTCCTCAACCATATTATTAGCATAATTGTATTTATATCAATGTGTTTCGTCCTGCTATGGTACTTAGGATTCTTAACTGCTGCAATTGCTGCTTGACTGTCAGAGTATACCTTTAGAGGCTAACTCCCGTCCTTTACGCCAAGCAATGCAGTTAAGAAACTTTAAGCCAGACTGCTTCCTGTGCGTTTTTAGAGAGGGGCACGAATTCAGATTCCATCGTAGACAACGCGACACATGATTGATTCTTGCTCATACATATAATGACGCATTAGCAAGGAGAAATGCACATCATGAGGTGGACTTACGATCATCCGGATCGCCACCATGGTCAGCATCACTGAACCCTGTCAATTCTAGTTTTCCACCCTCATAGCATAGCACAATCCATAGTCAGCAGTACCTTTCAGGTATCGAATAATTCGTTTCACGACCTTTAAATGTTGATAACCAGGTCTGATTGGAATTGTGCTACTAGACTTACAACGTAACAGATGTCTTGACGAGTGCATTGCATGACATACATTAAGCTGCCAACCATACTAAGGTATTATGCACTTTTCATCTGTTCACGCTCAGCCAAGTTTTTCAGGTCGTCACGCTTCGACTGTAAGCATATGGTGATGGGCGCCGTAAATGGAAGTCCATTATATGTATATGTTACCTGAGAAAATTGGGTAAATGTCACATTATGACACTGCGCCAGACCCAAATCCTAATTGACATGAGAGGCCCAAAATTGGGCCTCCCTATACATGTGACCGGCCGAACTTATTAGTAGGGGGTAAAGTGGACTTTTGTCCACTTTATTCCTCGTATAAATAAGAGGTTTTAGGGGTTTTATTAGGTTAATCATTAATCCTTCCTTAGAGTGTTTTAGAGAGAAAAACCCTCCTCCCATAACACCAATTCGGCCGAACCACTCATAACACCAAGGGTGTGCCAATTTGCATTCGAGCAAACACTCCGGAGATCCATCCCTGCCGAGAATCGATCAGAGGCTTTGCTGTCGAGAATATACCGCGTAGGGCTTCCTTAACTAGAACTTCTACGGGTGCCGACTGGAGGACCGTTAACTCCCTGCTGCAGGATCTTGGGACTACGGATTACGTCTGAGGTATGTGCGAACCTTCCGCTGCGTAATATTGATTACTAGCATGTACCATGTTTATAGTATCCGTAGTGATTACTCCCCGTAATCTAACAGTGTTATCAGAGCCTTTGTTAGGAGTTCATGATTTTGATAAATTGATGTTGTTGAGAATTATTATTTTGGGCCGAAAATTTTAAAGAAAGAAAATTTAAAATTTTCGAATTTTTAAGTTGTGAGTGGTCCGAAATTTTCATGATGTTCTTAGGAAAATTTGATGTTCATGATCTTCAAGAAAAACATAAATTTTTTTTTAATCAAAATCGAACATTGTAGATCTTATTAAAATTTGATCTTGAAATTTGACCACTTGTTTCCAATAATGTGTTTTTGGCCGAAACCCTAAGAAAATCACAAGGTAAATTTTTTAATTTCTTAGGCACCAAGGTTAAAAAATTCGGCCGAAATTTTTAGAGATATTGTTTACCATATTTTAATTTTTTTTATTCGAGGTAACAATATATCTATAATTGGAAACATAAGGATAGATTCACATTAATATATAGAAATATATATATAACTATCAATATATCTAGATATTATTGATAGATTTAGTTACCTAAAAGATTAAGAAAATATATTGTCGTTAGATTTGTGACCTTATTTAATACATTGATAATAAATAAGTATATATGTATATATATATATATATATATATATATATATATATATATATATATATTAATTGTGCTTTTATATATATATATATATATTGTTGATTGATTTTGTCGTAAAGATAGAATCTTAGCAATAAATGTGTATATATTTATAAAGTGCCGAATTTTATATATTTATATATAATATTGGAAATTATTTTATATAATTAATGTTACTTGTTGGCTAAGTTAAGTTTTTAGTGGACATCAAAACCCTACTTAGCCCACAAGTAAACTTTTCGGCGCAAACCCTTTGGATTAATTAATGGGCCGGTCCAATATACCAAACCGGGAACCTTAAACCGAACCGAGTTTTCTTAATCGTTTCGACCTTGTCGGGTCGGGTCGGATCGGGGTAACTAAGTGGATCTAACCGAACCCATTTTGAGTGTTGAACCGAACCAAACCCTATTTTTATTAGACCGGTTCAGACCGAACCATATTTTGAAAATAAAACCGGACCGAACCGGACTTTACTAAACCGGACCCAAATCGAATTTTTCTGGAGCGAATCGAACCAGACGTAAATTGACTGAACCGAACCGAATTTTCAAAACCGAATTCAAGTCAATTAAATAAAATAGGGTGGTCAAGTTTTAAAATCCAAATGTTTTGAACCTTAAAAGGCCTACACAGTGCTCAAGGGTTTATTATTATTCACATAACAATTAAACCTTTATGCCTTGTTTCGACTATGGGGATGGATCTCGGAGATACATGTTTTTGGGACTGGATTAATTAGTGGGCTGAATTGCAATTGTTTACTATTCGATATACATTTATGCATGATTAGAACTGTCATCTTGACTGAGTCAAGCTAGCTGGACATTGCATATTGCGGGCAGAGCCCTGGTTAAATATACGGTATGCGCACTAGGATAGACATGCTGTGATGGTTGAGATTTCCTAGGATTAATGTATAGAATGATGCGTAATTGAATATAAGCATGAATTGCAAATCAGCCCCTAATGTTTAAAATATTTTAAAATCGAAAACCAGTCGCCAAATATGTATGATTGATGTGGAAGTTTCATGTTTGACACGTGTGCTAGAATGTTGAGGATATAACCGCATTTAATAATTTACATGTAAGTAGAATTTTGTATGCTAGCATGAGTTCCTTGGAACATTAGGCGCATGAAACGTAAGCATGAGTGTGGTTTGTGTGATGAATGTTACTTGCGTATGATGATTTACATGGATGGTAGAATTATATATGCATGAGTAAATTCATCGAAACATTTTTCCAAAACAAAAAGGGCCTTGGGAAAGCCAAGATCGGGTATGCTTGTTTTAAAATTCCTGTTCCGGTAATTTGTGATTAAAAACCGTTTTTAAAAGACTGGTCTATTGGATTGAAGACGACAGTAATGTGAATTCTTTCACAGCCATCTTCCATTGGTTTACCGGTGGTCGGTTGGTTTAGATGACTGAGGAATCATTACTTGTCGCATTCCATCTTAATAGATATCTGATGTATGCAATTATTTCTCAAAATGCTGTTGTCTCCCTGATTTTGCATAATCATCAATATGTTTAGTAACGAATTTCAGCATAGATGGCATCATCATGTGCTAATGAGCTTTTGATTGAGACAAACTACGACTTGTGGAGCAAACGCGTCAATGCATTGTTGGAGGATCATGGCCTTGTAGGTCACATTCAGAAGTCCATGAGCTGCCCAAATACTGGTCTAACAAAAGACCTAGCGCTTGCCCATTTCAAATGGGAGCAAGATGACAAGAAAGCAAATGAGATATTGTTGTCTGAGATGTCTCAGCACTTCCATGATGAGTATAAGGATGTTCCGGTTACAAAGGATATCTAGGATGCTCTCTTCCTGAAATATGGAAATGGCATGGCAGCAATTCTGCACCCACTTATACCAACTATGGAAGAAAGCTTAAACATCTACAGCAAAAGTGTACTTGAAAAGGTATACGATCTCCTTGGCATGTTGAAACCACTGGAAGAAGAGCGTCAGGTGGGTGAATGGGATAAAATTCAAGCCATCATTGGGGTTCTCCCCAAGTCTTAGAGAGCAGCCAAGGCTTTATTGACTGCCAGTGGTTCCGTGCTAGATCTTGCATTTGTCCGGAAATTCATCGAGATGGAACAAACTCGACTGAAATCAATACCGGGACAAGCTGGGTAAGGAAAGAGAAAGAGGACGAACAAAGGAAATAGACAACAGGTTGTCGACGGTAAAATGTTGACATCGCCTAAACCAGGTAATCTCCGAGTAAAATCTGAGATAGTCCGCGGGAACTCCAGTCCACGCCGAATAGGCGAAGGTACAGGGTCCATAAAATTGTATCCTGAAAAGGTATGCGACGTTGGTTGTGTTTTGGAAGCTCTAGTTTCCTCCACTGTCATGTTAACTGACTCAAATCCTTCTTGGATTCTTGACTCATGTGTGACGGATCACATAGCCAACGACAAAGGACTGTTCGCCAAGTTTAGACGATTGCCAAATGATTCTAAGATGATATACATTGGCGACAACTCACAAGTTGAAGTCATAGGAGTAGGGAACTGCAAGTTTTCTATGAACAATGGCAATACCATACTACTTGAAAATGTCCTTTTTGCTCCAAGAATCCGTAGAAATGTTGTTTCTGTTTCTGCTCTTATGAATAATAATTACATTTTATCATTTGAGAATAATTTTGGGCATGCTTATTCCGCTTATGGTCTCTTTATCATGGAGTTGAATGGAAGTATAGATTCGAATAGAATGTATGCATTATCCTCCAGGGAAGCAGAAATTGACCCAGCCGGATGGCATGCGAGGTTGGGACTGTTAGGTTATGAGATCTAGGTCAACGGGGTGTCGGCTTTGATCTCACTCCTTACGGGGGATGTGTGCGATCCGGTATTCCTGAGTTGCCCTGCCTTAGCCTATTTTCTTCTTTCCTTCCTTTGCCTCTTCTCTCCTTCTACCCTGCAGAAGGGGCAATACCAGACACGGAGGGGGGGGGGGGGGTGGTGCCTGGTGAACCCTCTCCGATGCCTAAGTCAGTACTTTTCTAGAGAGATAAAGCTAGAGAGATGTCAGAGCTAAAATGTCCAAATGGCCAAGATGATCAAATGAGTTGTGAAGGTGGGGTATTTATAGGCAACGGTGTCATTAAGGTGGCTTAATGACATCGTTAGCCTTTAAACACAATTAATTAACCTTTAAGCACATAATTAAGACCTTAGGATTCGGAGGAGGTAGGCGGAGTGGACCGAGCATGGGGGTCCGAAAGTGGCGTCGGGGCCCTTGGGGGGGGAGAAATCCGACCCCCAAGGGTAGGGGTTGGGTGAGGACACCCAACCCCTCCTAGGGAGGATGGGGTTGGCCAACCCCATCCCTCCTAGGAGGGATCGGGTTGGCCGACCCGATCTCTCCTAGGAGAGATCGGGTTGGTCCACCCGATCTCCCCTAGGGGAGATCAGGTCGGCTGACCCGATCTCCCCTAGGGGAGGTCGGGTGTGGCCACCCAACCTCACCTAGGTGAGTTCGTCCCGGCCGGACGGGCGCTTCGGCCCCGTCCGAGCCGTCGATGTTCTCGCGAAGTGTCCGGGTTGAAGTTTCGATTTGCAATCATAAATGGGACGGTAAAAATACAACGGTTCGGAAGTCAACGGGTTCAAATTGGGCGTATATCCATCACATGCCCCCGAGTCAACCAATGGCCTAACCCTTGATTGACTCTATTTTAGGATGGTATGATACGCGCAATTTGAAACCGGGGCTTTACCTTCTTTGTCTGAATGCTTGCTTACCCATGGATGCGTGCCTCTGACTCTGCCCCCCTGTCTAATGAGATAGAGGAATTGTAAACGTCAGAGTAGCGCGAACGTGTGCCTAGGCACGCGTCCGTCTTAGGTGGGAGTAATAAACTTATCCTTGCTATAGATGCATACTCAAAAAATACACACTTGCACAGGGGTATGGTACGAATGCAATTAAATGACCTATGCTTCAAATTCGTGCCGGGATTTTATCTAAGTGAGGAAAAATTTAATTTTGGCCAAAATTTTTCCTAAGTATGGAATGCTCAAAAATAAAACTATCTTGATAATTCTTCTAAGTATGGGAATATATACTTAGCTATAGGTGAAAGGGATAAAAATGATGGTTTTTCCTTGACCTTTAGATTTTATTTAAGGAGAGATGGATGGTGGTGATTAAAAACCTTCTAAAAAACCCTACCATCTTTTAATATAGAAAGGAGTTAGAAAAATACCTCAAAGAATCACCATAGCCACCATCTTCTCTCTTCACTCACCCTTGGAGAGCAAGAAAAGTTTTGAGAGCACCCCCAAGGTTAGGGCCGGCCGAAATTTTCACCAAGGAGTAAAAATCCGGCCAGCAGCTCCGGCGGGAGGGAAACACCAGCACGGGCGAAGGCGATTGGCGGACCAGCAGCTCGAGACGGCGGCTGACGGACCTGGGCGACACGGCGGGAGCTTGGCCGGCGGAGGGTGGTGACCGATCGAGCAGCGGCGTCGGAATGCTTCGACGGTGAGTCTTCCTCCGGCGACAGCATTGGACGGACGACGACGGTGATCGACGACGAGCTCATCTCCGACGACGACGGCACCAGGTCCAGCGGGGGTTGTCGGCGGCAATAGGAGGCAGCTCCGGTGTGACCCACGGCGGCTTCCGGCGAGGGTGGGGCGACCGAAACCAGTTCCGGCGACGACGGGGTCCGATTTCCGGCGAGGACCTGATTCCCGGCGACGTTCAAATTCGAATTCCGGACCCGTTTATCACATCGGGTCGGGTTTTCCGAAGGTCCGCTCTTTTCCCTTCCGTTACCGCGTGAAACGTCGATTTTTGAATCGTTGATATTTGATTGCCGATGCTTGATTGTCGATGCTTGATTGCCGAAATTTGATTGAATGTGGGATTGCCGTAGATAGCCGTTGGTAGTTGTGGATTTTGGGGAAAAATGTTTACCGGTTGTCCGGATATGGTTTCTTGTCCGATTGGGCTATTCCGGTCTTGAATTTGATGTCGTACCGCCGTTGGTGTATTAATCCTTGTTGGGGGTATAACGGTAATTTTTTCCAAGACCCGACCTTAGGCTCGGATAAAATTATTTGACTTGGTTGTTGTGGTGTCTTTGGTTCATGTTGACTATCTTTGCTGGGTGTCGAAGTATTTCCGGTTCTTCGGAAATTTTCCTTGTCTTGATATTTGTCGTGTCGTGGTAGGTACTATATTCTTGGTGGTGTCCGCGTACGCAGACTCTTCAGAGACGCCGTATTCTCCGAAGGATGAGTGAGTTCCTTTTTCTCTTCCTTTTCGGTCGCGTTACTTCCTTTTCTATTGCTAGCTTAGTATCGTGATCTTCATTGGGGTGTTAGTCAAAATTTGATTCGTGCTTTGGGGTTCCCTGCTACCTTTGCCTTAGGTCTTGCTATCCTGTCAGAGAACCATCTCACTAGGTCCGATTACAACGAACATGTTACCCTAGGAGATATCTGTCCCCTAGATGAGCCTCTGTATCCTTTTCTCCCCTCCTTGGGGAATGCTCGCGAGACGGTGACGGAGCCTCCTATAGGGAAGGTTGCCGTGTACCCTTCCCAGATTCGATTCGGGCTGAGGCTGCCTTACTGTGACGAGCTTATAGAGTTGAGCAGGTTCTTCAGGATTTCTCCTGTGAACCTTGCCCCCAGTGCCCTCCGTGTCTGGGTGGGCTTCCGGGTATTGTGCCATTGGTACTCCTGGAAATACTCTCTCGTTCTATTCCGATGCTTCTATCGGTTCCAGTACCGGACGAGGGTGGGGTTTGCGAGTTTCGTAACTCGCCATCCAACCTTCAAAGATCCCCGATTCTCTGATTTCGGGTTGAGTGGGGTCGAGTGGGATACCTCCCTCCGTTTCGTGACCCAGATTGACAATTCGGCCAGTCACTGGGCTAAGCATTACTTCTTCATTACGGACCGATACGTCACTTGGTCGGTCTTGAATGAGGATCGGTCCGATGGTTGGCCTGCTTTTGGAGAGTTCTCTTCGGTTGATTTGAAGACTATGAAGATCATTCACGAGAGCAACAGGACCCGGTCTTACTGCCCCGTGTCCTTAGTGACTGAGACGGATCTTTACGAGGCCGGGATCAGTCTAACTCCTGATTCCGGGGGTTCGGTATGTCACTTGGTCTTTCCATCTTTATTTACCTTCTGCTCTTCCTTTGTAGGTTGGTTTCATGGAAAAACCTATAACGTGCAGGGAGCCCCTGTTGATCTGAGCAAGAGGAAGGCTCCTTCTAGTTCTGCTTTGAAGAAATCCCCCCTGCCTGGGAAGAAGGCTGGGGCCTCTGGTATGCTTTCTCCTATTTGCTTCTTTATGGTATAACCTATGTTTTCCTTATCTTGTTTTTCTTACCTTGCTAGGGTGTTCCCCCTTGGTGACTGAGAGGGTCGTCTCCGTTGGCAGAGATTCTGGACCTTCCAAGTCCAAACCGCGGAGATCTGATTCTGAGGCCGGGGCCTCGGCTGCTAAGAGAAAGAAAGCTGTGAATCCTGCTTCGCCTACTGCTCGTCCTCCGACCCTATCTCGTGATAAGGAGATGGTGGTCGAAGAGGTGCCTTCCCTGGCTGACAAAGGGAAGCGACCTGCTGGTGGTGGTTCCCCTGCCCCCCAGCCGAGGGCACGGTCCTCAGGTATGATCTCTACCTTGTTGCTGATCTTTCTATGTTTATATTCTCCTTTGACTTGCTTTGCTTGTGTAGGTGGGCCTCCGACTTTAAGTCGGAAGGATTTCGCCCGTCTCACTGATGAAGATGTTATTGGGTCTGAGTGGACTCCTTTCGCTGGTCTGAAGGAGTTCCACTTCGATAGCACCTCCTCTTTGCGGACTCCTGAGGTTGGTGTCCGCGTACTCCGCGGTGCCGTTCCCCCTGGCGATCGTGTTGCACCGCCCAAGTCTCCTGGGGAGACTCGGCGCTTTGTTCAAGGGGTACTTTCTCGTTATGCACCTGTGAGTTGTTCTTTGCTTTCCTCTTATTACTTTCATAATGGCTATCTTTCGGTTACTCATCCCTTGTTTGAATTGTTAGGGTATACCTGACATGGTGAACATGTCCTCGCTCGTGCTCGAGTTATCTGACGAGAGGAAGACCCTTGAGGACAGCCAGGTCTCTCTCAAGGCGGAGGTCGCTACTGCTGCTGAGAAGGCACGATTATCTGATTTGAGGATGCAGGAGCTCCAGGACCAGGTGTCCTTGCTTGAGACCACTGTGGGCAGTTTGCGTCGGGAAGCTGAGGTTGCAGCGTCGCTCCATTCCGAGGAGTTACGGAAGTTGGAGGCTAAGTGTCGTGCTGAGGAGAGGACTGTTGCGGTTTCTGAGTACAAGGCCTCATCTGCCTTCGCTGCCGATTATAGCGTGCGTCTCACTCAGGAGATGAACCAGTTCGGTGAGTATCTGGTTGATCACATTTATCGAATTGATCCTCAGTTCCCGTTTGGTGACCTTGGTGACTTTGGGCCATATGCCGCTGGCTACGCGACTGTTCTGATGGGTCAGGATGCCGTTGCAGACGAGCCTGCCCCTGCCCAGGTGGATGCTACACCTGTGGAGATTGGTACCTCAGACTCCTCCTCTTCATCCATTTCCGCTGGCGGTTCAGCTTCAGGGGGTGAGGGTGACTCCCCCGAAGGTTCTGACTGATGTGTTTATCTCATGCTATCCTTGTATATATAACTACACTCCTTCTCCCCTTGTATGGGTTGAGTGTCTTTTGAGATTGTGATGGTGTTTGTTGTTACTTTCCTTTGCCGCATTGTGTTGTTGACTACGTGGTTCGTTTGCCTTTACATTAGTGCTTCTCATCTTTTTGTATATATCTCTTCTCATGATGTCTCCCTATGCCTTGTGTATGGCTCTTTGGGTATGGACCCTTTCCTTGGTGTGTTTCCTTTACTTATCCTTCTTTCGTGTTTTCCTTCATGTCTTACCTGCCATTTCATAAAGAAAAAACATTACTTGTTCTTCACATTACTTTACTTAGAAATTTCTTTCTGATGGTATCCTTCTGAGCATGGTATCCTTCTAAGCATGGTGTGATGATCTCTTCTGATACCCCTTACACGGTATACGTTGTACTGTTAGACCAAAGATACGCTCTTGGTGGGCGTCGAAATTTGTTCACGAGACAGGCTCTCGGACGGCACTTAACGTTTCACAGGATAGGCTCCCGGAGGGCACAGGTTAGTCCACCGATACGTTCTTGACGGGTGTCATAATCTGTTCACGAGACAGGCTCTCGGACGGCACTTAACGTTTCGCAGGATAGGCTCCCGGAGGGCTCAGGTTAGACCAAAGATACGCTCCTGGTAGGCGTCGAACTGGTAGTTTGAAATCTACCTCAAGATACGCTCTTGGGGGCGTCGAACTGGTAGTGTTTTTTCTACCTCAAGATACGCTCTTGGGGGCGTCGAATCTGGTAGGTTGCAAATCTACCTCAAGATACGCTCCTGGGGGCGTCGAAGTCGTAGTTTTTGGAAACCACTCTCAAGATACGCTCTTGGTGCGTCGAATTCGTAGTGTAATAACTACTCTCAAGATACGCTCTTGGGGGCGTCGAGGGTCGTAGTATGAACACTACTCTCAAGATACGCTCCTGGGGGCGTCGAAGTTCGTAGTTTTTGGAAACCACTCTCAAGATACGCTCTTGGTGCGTCGAAGGTCGTAGTGTAATGACTACTCTCAAGATACGCTCTTGGGGGCGTCGAAGGTCGTAGTATGAACACTACTCTCAAGATACGCTCTTGGGGGCGTCGAATGTCGTAGTATGAAAACTACTCTCAAGATACGCTCTTGGGGGCGTCGAATGTCGTAGTATGAAAACTACTCTCAAGATACGCTCTTGGGGGCGTCGAACCTGTTATTGACTTGAAGTCATATCTGTGTAAGGATAACTTCGTGGTTATACCACTGCATTCACTGGAAAATACTTTTGAGTAACTACTACCCCCTTAGGAGCATTCATGTTTTTGTACACTTGGGATGCCTTGGTGCACCAAGACATCCTTTGTAGGAATGAAAGATAGTTGTAGAGTTGGAGTAACTTCGTGAGTTCTCCTTCTCCAAAGTTGTTTTTGTAAAGCTTGTAAAGGTGAAACATGCAAAGTGCTAGATATGAAACTAAGGATATGGGGTGGCCATTGTGTCTGTTGCCACGTACTCCTTGAAGCCTCCATTGTAAATTACTTCTTCCACTTCCACCTTCAACACCATGCAGTCATTGGTTTGATGCCCCCAGGTCCCATGGTATTCACACCAACCCTGTGCATTTCTTCCTAGGAAGGCCTTGCCTTCCTCCCTGCATGTTGGTAGCTCTTGCTTGAGGTGCTTGTGGAAAATTTCTTCTATGCTGAGTGTGAGGGGTGTGAATGTGAAATTGACACCTCCTCCCAATGTGTCTGTTTTTCTTCCTCTGTCTGGAACTTCATCCAACTGTTCCGCCTCTTGTTCAAATGCCTTGTCCAGCTTCGCCTTGAGCTCTCTCATTGTGCTCGTCATGACCATCTCATAGAGCCCTCCATAGGCCTCGAATGAACTTGGATGCATGTTTCTGATGAATGCTCTGACTGCTTCTCCCCTTGTGATGTCCATGTTGGCACCATAATCAAAGAATCTCTGGAAATAGCTTGATATAGACTCCTGCGGCATTTGCTTGATATCATCTATGTAGCGGAAGCCTTTTAGGATGGAGTTCCTTGTCCTGTTCCCTATTATGGTGTCTGGCTGCCAAGGTATGGATGTCACCTTCACAGCCTTGCTCCTGTGTCTCCTTGTAGGCACTGTTTGAAAAAACTGCCTGCTCAAACGGAGTGTTACTCCACTCCTCCTCCTTCTTTGCCGTTGTCTCCTTCCCCTCCTTCTTCTGTCCTGGTTGGCCCCTACCATGACTACAGCCACTGTATCTGTCCCGTGTGATCCACGTCTCATTGAGTTGACGTAGCATTGCCTTGCGGTGCGTTGATCACCCAGGACCTCTCCAACCCCGTTCTCCGTGATATACTTCAACTTCTGGTGAACAGTGGATGGCACTATTTCATATGGGTTTATGGTTGTCCTTCCTAGGATCCCATTGTAGGCTCCCAGGGTTTCAACCACCAAGAAATTGACATTTACCTTCAACTGGGTCCATCCTTGGCCCATGGTCACTGGTAGGGTTATCATTCCCAGGGGGTAACTTGTTGCCCCTGAGAAGCCAACTAGAGGGAAGTTGACCGGTTTGATGTCTGCTTTGGTTTTCCCTATCTCTTCCAACACTCTTAGGCTTAGGAGGTCAGCTGAGCTGCCCCCATCCACCAAAATTCTCTTTACATCAAAATTGTCTATATCTAAAGTAATAACTAGAGCATCGTCATGTGGAAAGACGATGTGGCTCTTGTCCTTCTCCGAGAACTCGATCTTCACTTCTTCTCCTTCTCTTGGCCTTTTTCTCCACCTTGGCACTGAGCTTAGCTTGGATGCATAGACCTCTCTTGCATTAGCAGTTGGGCCACCCGATGCTACTCCCCCATGTATCATATTTATGACTCCTCTTTTGTTGGGTGGAGGGTTGTAGTCTATATTTCCCTTGCCCTTGTCCTTGTCCTTCTGTGATGGCCCTAGTTGCATACTGTTGCCCCCATGGTCTACGAATTGCTTCAGTTCTCCCCTCTGGACGATGTTGTTTATGCTTAACTTTAGGCTAAAGCATTCATTTGTGTCGTGACCATAAGCCTCATGGTTGTCACACCATCTATCTTTGTGATTTCCTACCATTGGGGCTCTCCACCTTGCAGGGGGTGACCAAAGCTTTTGGTTCCGCATCTCTCTAAGTACGGTGGCTGGAGTGGCGTTTAGTGGGATGAACTTAATGACGTTTATTTCTCTAGCCTTTAAGGGTTCACCCATTTGGTTTCTTTGCTGTGGCGGACGCCATTCCTGCTGCCTTGCATGCTGTGGTGCCTGGGATGGCTTTCCTTTGTTTGGCCTTTGAGTATCCTCCTTGGCTGCCTGAATTTTGGCCTTCTTGCTTGCCCTGTGCCTCTCAAGGTCAATATGCGTTTTAACTCTCCCTGCAAGCTCCTCCAAGGTGCTTGCTTGCTTTTTGGCCATCTTTTCAGCCAATGTTGACCCAAAGCGACCTAAGTTTCTGATAAAGGCTCGGATTATCTCCCCTTCAGTGATGTCTCCCTGGATGTCTGCAATATTCTGGTTGAACCTAGTATAGTAGCTGGCCAGGGATTCATCGTATTCTTGCTTTACGTCATCAATGGAGCCTGTTCCCTTGAGGAGTTTCCTCTCCCCTAGGTATCTCTGCAGAAACTTAGCTTTTAGCTGCTCCCATGAGTGGATGCTCTCAGAGGGCAGGCTGAAGAACCAATGTGAGGCCACCCCTGATAGGGTGTTTGGGAAAAGGAGTGCCTTGTATCTTTCATCAGTTGTCCTCCCGAATAGAGAGGCCTCATGCTGTTGGATATGCTCTAGGGGGTCTCCCTTCCCATTGTACTTTGCAATTTGCACAGTGTGCAGGGAGTCTGGCACCCTGTTCATCTCCAGCTCCCTTGTGAAAGGGTGGTTCGTCTTGTCATTTAGACAATGCAGGCTGGGTTTCTTTGACTCATTCAATTTCCGGGTTATCATGGCTTCTATCTCCTCCGGGGTGATCATCACCTGTGCCGGAGTATAATCCCTCTGATATCCATTGTAGTTGTAGACAAGGCTTACTGGGTTCCCTTGTCCCTGCTGGTATGGACTGTAGGTGTACTCTTGATACGCCTGCTGGGGTGCTTCATAGAAGTCCTGCCTCCTTGGAGGTCTTGCTTGTCTTTCCTCCCCAAGCGGGGTGTAAGCCCTGTTGTTCTGCTGTTGCCTGGGAGGCACGAATTGTTGCCTTCCCTCTGGGGGTGGCTCCTGGTAATATCTTCTTTGCTCCTCTCGCTGCCCTGCTCGAGGGTGCGAGTAGTGTTCTTATGTCGGGATCTGCTCCTCCTCATGAGCTTCAGTGTAAGTCCCTTGAGTGTATGCCGGCCTTGCATATGCTGTGTGGGCGCGGTTATCATCTCTTTGTGCCGGCATCCCATATGGGTACCTTTGGGGTTGCTCCTCATAATAGTATCCCTCAGGGGGTGCCGTGTTGTGGGAAGGCACTCCCTGTTGTCCTCTTGCTCTCTGTGGCCTTCTTGCCCGGGGGGTGGAGGCTGTGGAGGACTCAGCCCCAGCTGGGCGTGAAGGTCCTCCCTCCTGGTTGTTCTGTTGTTGAGGAGGTTGTGGTATTTCTTGGGGCTCTGGATGCATTGGCTGCTTCCCAGGGTTAGGCCGCCTCCCTGGGGGTATGGGTTCTCTTCTCCGCCCATTGCCCCCGGGTGGGTGTTGGGGCCTGGACACCCTACTGTTCGTCATAGCTCGTGTAATAGCCAGGCTTTCTGTTCGAAGCCCACTGACGGCGCCAAGTGTTAGGTTATGAGATCTAGGTCAACGGGGTGTCGGCTTTGATCTCACTCCTTACGGGGGATGTGTGCGATCCGGTATTCCTGAGTTGCCCTGCCTTAGCCTATTTTCTTCTTTCCTTCCTTTGCCTCTTCTCTCCTTCTACCCTGCAGAAGGGGCAATACCAGACACGGAGGGGGGGGGGGGGTGGTGCCTGGTGAACCCTCTCCGATGCCTAAGTCAGTACTTTTCTAGAGAGATAAAGCTAGAGAGATGTCAGAGCTAAAATGTCCAAATGGCCAAGATGATCAAATGAGTTGTGAAGGTGGGGTATTTATAGGCAACGGTGTCATTAAGGTGGCTTAATGACATCGTTAGCCTTTAAACACAATTAATTAACCTTTAAGCACATAATTAAGACCTTAGGATTCGGAGGAGGTAGGCGGAGTGGACCGAGCATGGGGGTCCGAAAGTGGCGTCGGGGCCCTTGGGGGGGGAGAAATCCGACCCCCAAGGGTAGGGGTTGGGTGAGGACACCCAACCCCTCCTAGGGAGGATGGGGTTGGCCAACCCCATCCCTCCTAGGAGGGATCGGGTTGGCCGACCCGATCTCTCCTAGGAGAGATCGGGTTGGTCCACCCGATCTCCCCTAGGTGAGTTCGCCCCGGCCGGACGGGCGCTTCGGCCCCGTCCGAGCCGTCGATGTTCTCGCGAAGTGTCCGGGTTGAAGTTTCGATTTGCAATCATAAATGGGACGATAAAAATACAACGGTTCGGAAGTCAACGGGTTCAAATTGGGCGTATATCCATCAGGGACATATAAGCTACGATAGGGTCCATTCATTAGCCCGAAGAGAGCTTCTGCCTGGTACCAGCAATGTGATTAAACACACTTTCCATGATTATCTAGCTGGAAAGTCAAGCCGCAAACCATTCGGAGAAGCTCAACGAGCCGAGTATCCATTGCAGCTAATTCACTCTAACGTTTGTGGACCAATGAACGTAACTGCTAGGAGTGGAAAACGATACTTCGTAACTTTCATTGACGACTTTACCCGTTATGGGTTTACTCATTTGATTACTCGTAAATCCTAGGCAATAGATTGCTTTAGAAACTTTCTAAACCTCGTAGAGTATCAGCATGGGCGAAAGCTGAAAACCCTACGCACTGATAGAAGTGGAGAATATCTCTCTAATGAGCTTGATAAGTTGTGCAAATAAAGAGGGGTAGCCCGTCAAATGACAATCCCCAACCCACCACATCAAAATGGTGTGGCTGAACGTCGTAATCGAACACTTCTAGACATGGTTAGAACCATGATGTTGCAGGCACAATTACCAATCTCCTATTGGAGTGATGCGTTATTGAATGCCACTCATGTAGTAAACCTTGTCCTAACTAAGGCGGTAGACACAATGCCATATGAGCTGTGGCATGGTAGAGAGTTAGATTTCACAATAGTGCGACCTTGGGGTTGCGCCGCCTATACACATACAACTGACAAACCATTTTGGCAAGTTGAGACCTAGAGGACTAAATAGTATCTTTATCAGGTATTCAGAGAAATCTAAGGGTTGCGTATTTGTGTCAGCTCAAGAAAATGGTGGCGTGGTCGAACATGAATCCAGAGATGTAACTTTCCTTGAGGATGAATTTTCGACGCTTGGTGAGATTAAAACATATGAAGTATTGAACAAACTGGAGCAGGATAACATTGATGATCAGGTCCCACTTACTTCGAGTGGGAGATTTAAACCGGCAACTCAAGTGAATGATATGGTAAATGATAATGGAAACATTTTCATAGTAAATCCAGTGGGAGGACCAAACCCTACCACACAAATCACTGTTGCTGCAGAGACGAATCAAGTTGAACCTGATAATCATGTAGCCGGACCGCGGGATAAAAATCCAACAATACCACAACCACAACTACTACTCGTTGTTCCCAGTGGGAGTGGATCAACCAACTTGGTTCCAGGTCCTAGTGATCAAGGAATTAATCTCGGAGATAGAATCCCGAGACCGAGAGGTCGTCCAAGGAAGGTTGTAGGTGAATGTTCATGCACTGCTCTTATTCCCAATGGGAGTGATGCTCCGATAAGAAGCATTATTCCGAGTAGGAGTATCGTTCAGAGTCAAGATGGGGTCAACTAGCCTAGACGTAGTCAAAGGCATCAAACTTCTCCTAAGAAGTATCCCATCGAGAGGGGTGAAATACTCACTCTAACGTCTGTTCACGAACCAGTAACGGTTCAACAAGCGTTGGAAGGACCTCAAGCAAAGGGATGGAGGAAGGCAATGGAGGAAGAGATCAGATCAATAAAAGCATCTGTATTGGAGATGAAAGACATGGGAGAGGCCACGTACATCTTAGGCATTAAAATTGCTAGAGATCGCACTACCCGGAAATTATGTCTATCTCAAAAAGCTTATTTCAATAAACTGTTGAAAAGGTTCAGATTACAAGATCCCAAACCCATGGATACGCCGGTAGTATTTGGGTGCGCACTGTCAAAACGTGACGGCCCCAAGAACCTGACATAGCGAGAACAGATGAAGGGTGCAGATTATTTAAGCATGGCCGGTAGTCTCATGTACGCCATGCAATGCACCTGTCTGGACATCTGTTACGCCATGAGCCTAGTAGCACGATTCCAGTCAGATCTTGGCTATCAACATTTAAAGGCTGTAAAACGAATTATTCGTTATCTGAAAGGTACTGCCGACTACGCACTGTGCTATGAGGGCAGGAAGTTAGAATTGACCGGGTACGTCCACCACAGGAGGAGTCTTTCTCCTTGCTAATGCCGCCATTTCATGGACGAGCAAGAAGCAAACCTTTGTCGCGCTGTCTACAATGGAATCGGAATTCGTTGCTCTCTCCAAAAATGCATAGGAAGCGGCCTGGTTGAAGAGGATTCTTACTGCACTGCTTGGTGTCAAAGACGTGAGTAAACCCGTCGTGGTACACTCTGACAGTCAGGTAGCTATTGCGGCAGTTAAGAATCCAAAGTACCACTTTATGACTAAACACATTGATGTGAAATACTTTTATGCTAAATCTATGGTAGAAGACAATGTAATCACTTTGGAATACTTGTCCACTGATAACATGGTTGCGGACCCATTAACTAAACCACTATGCAGGGAGATATTCGAAAAGCATGTAAAACTGCTTGGATTGCGTAGGGTTTAAAAGTGACATGTATCGGTGATAACATTTTGATAATTGAAAGTTTCATTTTTAACAGACGAGAGAATTGCAATCGATTTTATGATGCATCGACGTCATAATGTTTGAATACATCAGATTTACGGACTGTAAACTAAGTCGTAGGAGGACACAATCCTCTGCCAAACTATGTCGAATGTGGGCCTTACCTAGTCACACAAGTACGGTCGTCTTGCGGTGGAGGGAGGCCTCTACCAAACAAGGCTGGCTAAGAATCAGGGGGATAAACATGATTACGCAAAACGATTATCTACTTTCGAAGTAACTCGACATGATCTTCGTTTTGCAAATCGTCGTGATGAACTTCGTTCGTCATTAAACCACATTCTGGGCCAGATGAAAATCTGCGATATCATGATTAACATATCCCATACCTGCCAACTTAAAAGTTCAGGTATTCTATCGACGTGTGCTTCATACTACGCGTTCCATGTTCGACCACGGGGTCACAGCTCGGTTGTGCTAGATAAGAACCTCGTGATTCTCACAGGCACAAACTTCTTCACCTTGACCGTGTGATTGATCCCGGAAGCCTTATGAAAAGGAACCTGAAGTATCCTCACGGACTCAGAACTCATATCTAAGGTCAGGCTCAATGTTCGCTTCCCGGCGTACGAGCGTAGTGCTGAACAAAAAGGCCTAGTGACCACGTCTTTGGAAACATGTTGGGTTTTACTAAGGATATGAGCGATGTGGATGGTCAACCTCACCTGTAAATTCACCAAATCTTGTATTCACTAGGTGCCCACCAACCAGATATTAGTTGAAGGTTGTGAATACTTGTACGGATGCCTTGGAGAAGTGCTCCTATGCGAAGACTAGGCAAATGGAGAATTAACAGTTGACCTAGGATAAATCGCGAAACTATATTGTTTATAACAGGTTGATTGAATAAAGGGAATCAATGTTCCGCGGGCGCTACAACACTCCTAACAGATGAGTAGCACGATGCCCTTCGTGTCCGCCGGTCACACGGCAAACCTCGTATGAACTATTCGGAAGCAAGGGCGAGATCAAAAGAGTGAAATATTGATGTTGATTTGGACAACAATACATTAACAGGCACCCTCCCATTTCGGCGAGTGAGAGCTGTAAACATATGGTGATGGGCGCCGTAAATGGAAGCCCATTATATGTATATGTTACCTGAGACAATTGGGTAATTGTCACAATAGGACTTTGGGCCAGACCCAAATCCCAATTGACATGAGAGGCCAAAAATTGGGCCTTCCTATACATGTGGCCGGCCGAACTTATTAGTAGGGGGTAAAGTGGAATTTTGTCCACTTTACTCCTCCTATAAATAAGAGGTGTTATGGGTTTTATTAGGTTAATCCTTAATCCCTCCTTAGAGTGTTTTAGAGAGAAAAACCCTCCTCCCCATAACACCACTTCGGCCAAACCACTCATAACACCAAGGGTGTGCCAATTTGCCTTCGAGCAAACATTCTGGAGATCCGTCCCTGCCAAGAATATATCAGAGGATTTGCTGTGGAGAATATACCGCGTAGGCCTTCCTTAACAAGAACTTCTACTTGTGCCTACCAGATGACCGTGAACTCCCTGCTGCAGGATCTTGGGACTACGGATTACGTCTGAGGTATGTGCGAACCTTCCGCTGCGTAATATTGATTACTAGCATGTACCATGTTTATAGTATCCGTAGTGATTACTCCCCGTAATCTAACATCGATAACACGCACCCAAACACAACCGGCGTATCCACGAGTTTGACATCTTGTAGTCTGAACCTTTTCAACAATTTGTTGATATAGAATTCTTGAGAGAGACATAGCTTACGAGCAGCTCGATCCCTAGCAATCTTAATGCCTAGGATGTACGTGGCTTCTCCCATGTTCTTCATCTCGAATACAGATGCCAGCCAGGACTTTGATTCATTCATATAAATCACATCGTTCGCGGAAATTAGTATGCCATCCACATATAATGTAAGGATGACGTACTTCGACCCAGAGGTCTTAGTGTACACACATGGATCCTCCTTAAGATTCACGAATCCGTTTCCAACGATTTCCTCGTGGAACCTGCGGTACCATTGCCGGGACGATTGTTTAAGATCGTAGATCGATCTTTGGAGTTTACAAACTTTACGTTCGTTACCAGGAGTAATGAAACCATCTGGATGCTCCATATAGATCTCTTCCTCCAGGTTTTAGTGGAGGAATGCAGTCTTAACATATATTTGGTGCAACTCTAGGTCGAGGCTTGCAACCAAAGCCAAAATGGCCCGGACTATGGTGTAACGCACAGTCGGTGAGTATGTCTCATCAAAGTCCACTCCATGAAGTTGTGTATATTTTTCGCAACGAGTCGAGCTTTTTATTGTTCGATAGCTCCATCAGCAGTGAGTTTCAGCTTCAGAACCCACTTTGCCCCTATGGCTCTGCGGTTAGCAGGCAAATCAACCAAAGACCGCGCCGAATTAGCTTTCATAGAGGCGATCTAATCCTCAATTGCTTTCCTTCATTCCTTGGCTTTAGGTCCATCCATAGCTTGTTTAACCGTTACCGGTTCATCAACCGAAGTTAAAGTGAACAATTCACCTCTTTCGATGGGATACTTCTTGGGAGAAGTTCGATGCCTTTGACTACGTCTAGGCTCGTTAGTCCCATCTTGACTTGAACATCGCTCCCACTAGGAATAATGCTCGTTATCGGTGCAATACTCCCACTGGGAACAAGAGCATTTCTTGAACCTTCACCAACAACTTTTCTCTGACGACCTCTTGGTCTCGGGATTCTATCTCCGAGATTAATTCCACGGTTACTAGGACCAAGAACCAAGTTGGTTGTACCACTCCCACTGTCCCTAGTAGGTAGTTGAGGTAATATGGGATTTTCATCCAGTGGTTCAGCAACATGATTATCACGTTTGACTTGTTTCGCACTTGCAGCAACAGTGATCTGTGTGGTTGGATTGACTCGTCCCACTAGATTTATTATGTAAATGTCTCCATTCTCATTTACCATGTCGTTCACTTGTGTTTCTGCCTCAAATCTCCCACTCGAAGTAAGTGAGACTCGATCATCATTATCCTGCTCTAGTTCAATTAAGACTTCACTCGTTGATGTTATGAAGCAATGGAAATTCGTCCTCAATGAACGTAACGTCTCATGTTCGACCACGTCACCAATATCCAGAGCTACCACAGTGTATGCTTTAGAGATACTTTTCAGTACTCTTATAAGTACAATACATGTTTGCTTTGCAACCACAATGTCGCATTTTGGTAAGATTCGTCTCATTACCAGTCAATAGATCTCATGGTGTCGTGACAACCGATTTGGTAGGAACAAAGTTTTACATGATTGAAAGTCAACATCATATCATCCTTGAAGGTGATCGAAAGTTGAGCTAAATACATCATGTTTCAGACTATGTCCTAGAAATGTGTGATTTGAAATGCTCCGCCAATCTTTATCGTTAGAGGCGTATAATTGGATAGTCGTATAACAGACAGATCCTTTTTCATTGCATATTCATTTTCAGAGGTTTTGTCCACCTTTTAATTGTGCATTAGGTTTTCACCTTGTGCAATAATTGATTCTTTACGAGATCGTGGTAGCTTTTGAAGCATACTTCTTCTCGATTTATGAGAAATCAATGAGTAAAACCCGAAATGGGTCTTCAATGCAAATTAAAATTTATATCAAATACACAAATACACTTCGTATTAAATTTGTACTTTGAATCGATGTGTCCCATCTATTGAGGAACTAGCGTGTGGCGCGCATATCACCAATTATTACACATGGTGAAATCGTTTCGTTTCCAGAATTTAATTTAATTGGTTTCGCACGTGTTCATCATTACGATTTAATTATTTCATGGAGTACTAACAAAAAAGGAAGATATTAAATCGCTCTGCATTCCAACTACACAATTGATGGATTTATTCAATTTGGTCAACCTGATACTAATGTTAGAGTATGTTTATCGTTTCTTTTTGTTCGACCATTTGGCCTGGCCGAAATTTTGGTTTCTAAACCGTAGGTTTGGATTTTCGTTTACGATCGTTCCCTTTGACCGGGCCGATGGATTGATAAATAAATTGTACGTCGAACCGAGTATCAATTTATTTATTCAATAATTCTGAATCTCAAATAACCAAAATCATCAATTCAAATGAACGATGAAAGATGAAACGACAATGAGGAGGTTCTTGATCTGAGGGTCGCGTATTCGATCCATGCTCATCGTGCAGATAGTCGAGAACCTTGAATCATACCGAACACTACATCTGAACAGATTCACAGGTGAATCACATTAGATGATATGTGTCTGAATAAAGCCTTTTTACAGCTTTATATATATGACAAACGAGGCGTACTTGAAATGCACTTTATCAACGGTGTTTGACCCACCATATATTCATTTATGACCTCTAGGGTCTTGTTCTCTCCACGATATGCAGAAATTAAGGTTGAATCCCTCGATGTCCTATGGTGATTTGTGAAGTCGGTTTTCCTTTCGTCCTGGTCACTGCACTTGGATAGACTCATTTTATACTTAATTGATCCAACCAAGTAAATGAGTTTCATCATTGTAAAACAACCATGAAAGAGGATACCTCTTATGTATGAGAAACATTCTCATCCATGTTGAACTTTCTTCCTGAAGGTCTCGAGCGGCTTTTACACTACCATCCATGGAGAGAAGATCATCATACTCAACCAAAAAAATTATAGCTTCAGCGGCCTTGCTTCCACCGAAGTGGATGTTAAGGAAACACTAAAGGTGTAACGTTTTATGGTTGTAATTGAAGACTTCTTCAACCCTTTTGTCCAAGGTTGAAGGTATCACCTCAAACGCTTTTAGATCATTAAAGAACCTACTCCCATTATTGGGAAATAGATTACCACATTCATCCGTCATCATCAAAGTCATACGGATTACCACATTCATCCGTAGTTATCCTCTCTGCTTTCGGAATCGCGGCAGAGAGGAGTTTAACACATATTCCATACATGCACATCATCAAGATTGTGATGAATATCAAATCGCACTCATTCAGCCAACTCAAGCCAACAAATTGATAATTATGCGAAATCATGGAGACAATAACATTTTGGAAAAAGAATTGCATATATCGGATATCTATGAGATAGAAGGCGACTAATAATGATTCCTCAGACATCTAACCAAACCGGCCAACAGTAAACCGATGGAAGGGAGTCGTGAAAGAGTTCACATTACTGACGTCTTCTTTGTAATAGACCAGTCTTTTAAAACGGTATAATCGCTTTTACCGGAACGAGAGGTTTTAAAACACCTGATCTTAGCTTTCCCAAGGCCCTTTTACAAGCGCTTCGATGATTTCATGTTTTCACATACAATTCTACCACACAAGAAAATCATTATGCACATATCACATCCACGAAAAAAACCACTCATCATGCATACGTGTCATGCGTCTAATGTTCCGAGGAACTCATGCTAGCATATATAATTCTACTTCTCAAGTAAATTATCACATGCTTATTCATCCCCAGCATTCAAGCACACGCATCATGCGTGTTGTTGGATATACGCCCAAGCTATCATAAATTGGGCCCTATAATTAGGCCACATTCGATTATAATTCGAAACTTGGAAAAAACGGACACCCGAGGCCAAACACTTAGGCCCCAAAACACCCCGAATGACGAAACCCACTCGGAGGACCCGAGGTAAAAAGCCCCTCGGAGGTAACCCGAGCGAGGCCACCTCGCTCGGGTGACCCAAGCGAGGCCCTAGGGATACCCACCCGGGTATTCCCACTACGTCCGGACGAGTTCCACTCATCCAGACCCTATCTCTGGACGATACTTCGCCCGGGGCTCACCCTTGGAGGTCGTCCTCAAACCCTTAACCATATTAAGCTCACCTACGGTTGAACCGAGGTCAAATACATTATATTTACGGTCAATACCAATTTATATTACAAAATTATCACAACCGAACGAGAAAAGCACTGGAACCGGGGTGGTTCGATACGAACTCTATAAATAAGAGCTCTCGTCCCATCATTTGAGGGTAATCTTGTTATCTCTCTCTAGAACTTACTTTCTTTCTCTAAAAGCCTGTACTCATTTAAGCAACGGAGTGGGCTTACCGGGACCCCCCCGGTGCCTCTTTTGCAGGTATCTCGAGGAGAAGGAAGGGCGGAGGTCCAAAGCAAGAAGGCACTCAAGACACCGTGTGCAAACATTGGCGCCGTCTGCGGATTCGAGCAAAAAGCACATAGCCTATTACATGTGCTCGATGCCAATAAATAAAAAAGGATCAAAGTACAAGGGGGCGGCATAATAAGGTACTTACCGTGGGTCTCCAGGAGCCTATCATTCGAGGACAACAAGAAAAAAACTGCTAGACAACCGTCGTCCAATGGAGAACAACACTCCTTTGATAACACTCAATCAAGCTCCAAGACACCACAGTTGGTAGTCAATCAACAACTACCTCGCCCACCCCTAATGAAAGGCAAGCCCCTAGTGGGGGCAACGGCCTACCGCCCAAGAACAGGCCAGAAGGCCAAATGAGTGATTACAACAAGAATGCACCCAGGGTAGCCCTTCTAGGGTATACCAAGAGGGGGCAAAACGAAAAGGGAGCAAAACAACAACTACTCCACAATGATGAACACCATCCTCCCATCCCTTCATGAAGGCAAACCATGGCAGCTCTTCCAGAGTATACCAATAGGGGGCAACTGGAGGTGACCACAGAAAAATAACCACTCTATGAAGGATATTGCAACACTAAGGAGGGAAAGACAAGCAATAACTCCGACTCCAGAAGGATATGACATTCGTAAGAGCAACCACATACATTGGGGTGGGGGGGGGGGGGGGGTAAGCACATCCCCAATGATAGCAGGGAGAGTGCATGCATACACCCCCCCCCCCCCCCCACTAGGAGCAAAAGAATAACCCGAAACAAGGAGGGCCACTACAACTAGCAGAGCCTATCTCGCCTACTTTGAGAAAATGCCATTCAAGGGGTTGTAATACGATATGCCTTTCCATGAAAAACCATATGGGATACCATCATATAGAATCCCACCTTACAATATACCCATGTACAACAGTTACACTCATCAGACACTCGCCCGCCCAAGATACCCCCAAAGAGCTATGTCGGTCACATCAAATTTTATGTCAACTATAGACAACATGCTGACTTATAAAAACACCATGAGGGGCCGTTAAGCGCCACCAACAATAACATTAT
Organism: Clarkia xantiana subsp. parviflora; assembly: GCA_036873135.1. NCBI lineage: Eukaryota > Viridiplantae > Streptophyta > Magnoliopsida > Myrtales > Onagraceae > Clarkia > Clarkia xantiana. Next base: position 21,856,868 of record JAPTYO010000001.1, read on the forward strand.
TACGCTCCCGTAGGGACGACAACACGATGCGAAAGCAGGAAACTCCCCACCACCAATTCTAAAGATGCATATAGCAAATATATGCTCAATGAGTACAAAAGAGTAGGGAGACCGAGCAGCTTGGGGGCACTAAATGAACAAGCGCTCGGAAACTAACTTATAAATGAAAGAATGAGCCTTTACGGGATAAATAAGAACAAACGGTGCAACTGCCAAACAACTAGGGGCACCATATGAGCTAATGCTTGACACTACCACCGGAAAATAGATGGCCATGCGAATACGCGGCATAATTCCTTCCAAAGGAAACTACAACAAGAGGAATCGACACAAACCACTACGTGGATTCGCTCTTATGTGGGAGGCAACAATGATCGCTCTCATAAGACGATCTACACAACTTGTAAGTTCTACAATAAATAATTTAATACTAATACAGACTTTGGTGTTCCATTATAGAGATATGGAAGAAACACATCACTACTTGCAAAACATATGGAAACAAGTGTTGTTCATAAGAAGAGCCCTAATGATAGCATCCATACAACAATTAACACATACCGCCTACAAGATGGGCAAATACCAACCAGCACATTTAGTGGAAAACACTGGAAGATGTTTTATACTTGAAAAAAGAAACCCCTCCAAGTGTTAACCTCAAAAAAGGGGAGAATAGTATCAAATTTTATTTTCTATATTTATCACTACATGAAAGAGATCCACGAACTCCACTTTGCTTTGATCAATATAAATACTTTGTATATTAATGAAATGAATGTTTTTCAGTGCATACAAAGGAAGGAAAAAGGGGAAGACCCATAAGGGCAACCTTTTGAAGACAAAAGGGGAAGACCCATAAAGGCAACCCTTCCGAACGAAAATGAGAAGACCCACAAGGGAAACCATTCCAAATGAAAAAGGGAAGACTCATAAAGGCAACCCTTCCAAATGGAAAGGGGAAGACCTATATGGGCAACCCTTCCGAATGAAAAGGGGAAGACCCACAAGGGCAACCCTTCCGAATGAAAAGGGGAATACCCACAAGGGAAACCCTTCTGAATGAAAAGGGGAAGACCCACAAAGGCAACCTTTCCGAATGAAAATGAGAAGACCCACAAGGGCAACCCTTCCGATCGAAAATGGGAAGACCCACAAGGGCAACCATTCCAAATGAAAAGGGGAAGACTCACTCCAAATGGAAATGGGAAGACCTATAAGGGCAACCCTTCCGAATGAAAAGGGGAAGACCTACAAGGGCAACCCTTTCGAATGAAAAAGGGAAGACCCATAAGGGAAACACTTCCGAATGAAAAAGGGAAGACCCACAAGGGCAACTCTTCCGAATGAAAAAGGGAAGACCCACAAGGGCAGCCCTTTCGAATGAAAAGGGGAAGACTCATAAGAGCAACCCTTCCAACATGATAGGGGAATAAGTCCCCCAATCAAAGGGAAACCCCTCCAACAAGATATGGAGTGTAAGTCCTTCAATCAAAGGGCAACCCTTCCAACGTGATATGGGAAGTAAGTCCCCCAATCAAAGGGCAACCCATCCAATAAGATATGGAATGTAAGTCTTTCAATCAAAGGGCAATCATATTTAAAAAGGCTATTCTAAAGCCGCAGCCAACAACTCAAAGGAGGGTACGACCCCAAATACGTCAACAAGGTCTATCATGTCCATATATATCAAAGGAGTGTACTATCCCCCTATACATAAACAATGGCTATCATGTCCATATATATCAAAGGAGGGTACAATCTCCCTATACATCAACAATGATTATTATGTCCATATATCTCAAAGGAGGGTACCGAGCTATTATGTCCATATATCTCAAAGGAGGGTACCACCCCCCAATACCTCAACAACGGCTACCATGCCCATATATCTCAAAGGAGGAAACCATACCCCTATATCACAAAGGTGGCTATCGTGTCCACAGAAAAAAGGTTCAACATAAATAGAAAATCAATACACTATATCTCCGTATCAAAGGTCTTGTAACCTTAATTAAACTATGCTCGGTATAGCCGAGCATGAGGATTCGTCACCATGACAACAACCCCAACATCAAAGGACAAAGAGTCAAATTAAGGAAAAGAGCCTCCAGCAAACCTATAAGCAACTGTCAATAGCCTAATCAGACGCTTACCCGACCATCATAGAGTTAAGCAAAAGCTAAAGCCATTACTCAACTCGGGGGCAATATGGGATACTCGCCCAATTAAGCAAATGAAATTCCTCGCTCAAGAAGAAAGAAGTTCCAAGGAAATGTGATAGTAGCACCTATCTTCAAAGACAAAAACTTCAATGCAAGAACTAAGCGCATACATTATGGGTATAGCAAAATGGCAACTTCAAAATCACCACCAGCATCACGAAAATGGTAGCACGGGAGCACCAATCCCACCACCACCCTCACGCGAGGCTGGAGCAAACTATGCCAACCCATGCCATAACCTTAGAAGAAGAACTCAAGCAAGGAGTGGGTCAAGCATCCCTTGCCCAGAATTCAAAGCATACCCACCACCAAGGGTAACACCATTCTCAAGCTACAAGGAAGTATTTCACGGTCACGACCGTCTCCCTACCCCAACCCATGGGGAGACAGATGCATAGCGATATCGAATGGATGGACAATCTCCACTAAAGAGAAAACAACTCCTCAATTACAGTAATGACGGAACTCATCAGCTCTCACAGGGACAACATCCCAACTTACAAGCCAACACATACTATCCCCCATCACACACTCGAGTTGCAAAGCAAGCTCACTATGGGAGCAACCTTATTTATGAGTTACCAATCGTAGCCAATACAAGGAATATCCCTATACATACAACAACATGCCCACTACGGGGGCACTCATCCATTCATCAGTTACCAAGTGTAATCAACACAAGGGTAAACCCCTACATGTAAATATATCAAAATACTCACTACGGGAGTAATGATACAAACATGAGCTGCCAAGTGTAGCCATTTCAAGGGATAATCTCCTATGCCCGGAACGCCAAACACGTCCCCTATAAGGGACAACTATATATATACAATCTCATATATACACGTTTCACAATCAACGCCAGGGGCTGAACCCCCAGCGTCCGAAGCATGCCCACTACGGGGACAACCATATACATACAACTCTATATGCACAGGTCACAGAGCATGAGTAACACAAGGGCCAAGCCCCCACTTCTGGAGGTGCAAGGTATGCATACCGCGGAAGTAACCTCAGCACTGAGCCGCGAAGGCAAAATCACTATTCGGAAAGCCCCCAAGGCCTTATTACAAAGAATATCTACAAGGGGAGAAACCCCTTAACCTACACGAAGGGAGTAGCACTCCAACGTATATGAAGGGAACAACCTTCTACATATATTTATAAAGACTCTTTTATACGAAGGGTAAGAGGATGAATTTTAACCATTCTCACCTTCATCTATATAGAGTAAATTGCAGGGATAAGGTTAAGTGACCATGCCCACACTCCGAAAAACGGGGAGAAAAATGCCATGCCCATTGAAGGCCAAAGCTAAAAGATCATACTCGCACTCTCGCAGACGAAGTGCAACACCGCTTCCAAAGCACCCTATCGGCTCTAAGAATCCAAAAAGGAGGTTCCTCCAATAAGGAGATAGACCTAAAGGCTAAGTAAAATGGGACTATGGATCCATATTTCATATTTATAATCATTTACATCATCCATGTACATACTTGTACTAACACCCACGTTCATGTCGACTGACACTCACATATTATATGAACACCCTTCCAAAAAGGGATGGCCTATAGCCTCTCTTATATAGAGATATTTCAAGTGCTTTTACAAAAAACTCCAACTAAATGGAGACTCAAATGAAAGGACATGCTAAGTAAAATGAGACCAAGGCTCGTAACTCTTACCCTTATACAATATCTATACATGGTATAAATTTGCTTAAGTTAACAATAACATTTTGTGTATCCGGCTAACAGGAGGCAAGGAAAATTACGACGTTCCTCAAGCACTCGATAAAGTTCGAGATCGTCATAAATGTACATTTCACAACTCGCTTGGGCGATACTCCGCAAAAATAGAGTCAAGTAAAGGTTAAACCATTCTTGACTCGGGGGGTAAATGTTGGATATACGCCTAAGCTATCATAAATTGGAAAAACTTGGAAAAACTGACACCCGAGGCCCAACATTTAGGCCCAAAAACACCTAGAGTGGTGAAACCCACTCAGAGGACCCCGAGGGAAAAATCCCATCGGAGGTAACCCGAGCAGGGCATCCTCACTCGGGTTAACCGAGCGTGGTCACCTCGTTCGGGTGACCCGAGCGAGGCCCTGGTGATACCCACCCGGGTATCCCCCCCCCCCTTCGTCCGGACGAGTTCCACTCGCCCGGACTTCTATCCCCGGACGATATTTCGCCCGGGGCTCGCCCTTGGAGGTCGTCCTCATACACTTAACCATATTAAGCTCACCTACGGCTGAACCGAGGTCAAATACATTATATTTACGATCAATACCAATTTATATTACAAAACTGCCACAACCGGACCAGAAAAGCACTGGAACCGGGGAGGTTCAATAGGAACTTTAAAAATAAGAGCTCTCCTCCCATCATTTGAGGGTAATATTGCTATCTTTCTCTAGCACTTACTTCTCTCTCTAAAATCCTATACTCATTTAAGCATCGAAGTGGGCTTACCGAGAAGGAAGGAAGGGTGGAGGTCCGAAGCAAGAAGGCACTCAGGACAGCGTGTGCAAACATGTAATTTCACCATAACAAACATGCATATTTGGAGACTGATTTTTGGTTTTAAAACATTTGGGGATAACTTTCAATTCATGATATCAATCAAACATGCGTAATTCTAGACATGAATTCTAGGCATTTGCAACCATCACAGCATGTCTATCCTAGTGTGAAACCCATTAATTGAAAAGCAGGAGCTCTGCCCACAAGATGCAATATCCAGCTAGCTTGACAGAGTCAAGACGACAGTTCTAATCATGCATTAATATCAATTAAATAGCAATTGCAATTCAGCCCACTAAATGACTCAGTCCCAAAATCCGTCAGACGGTTCCCGTAGAGGTTCTGGTTAAGGAAGCCCTACACGGATTATGCTCCACAGCAAAGCCTCTATCGATTCTTCAGCAGGGATTGATCATCGGAGTAAATTGCTTGACTCAATTCGGCACATCCTAGGGCATGCAGTGGTTCGGCCGAACTATATAAATATAGGGAGGAGGGATTTCTTTTTATGTCACCACAAAGGAAGAAGAGATTAGCACTTAATAAATCCCCTAGCACTCCATATTTATAAGAGGAGCAAAGTGGACAAAAGTCCAGTTTGCCCTCCATCAATATTTCGGCCGGCCATGTTATGAGGGAGGCCCAATTTTGGGCCTCTAATGTCAATTGGGATATTAGGCCTACCCCAAAATCCTTAATGCGACATTACCCAATTTTCTTAGGTAATAGGCTCATATTAATGGCTCCTAATTATGGCGGCTCAATCTCCAAATGCCAAAAAAAATCGCATTATAAGTGTCTTTAGGTCCTTTTTGTCAATTTTTGGCTTTTAGTTGGATTTATTTGTTAATTTAGGAATTAGCTAGGATTAGGGTTTTAGCTTTCTCTATATAAACTCTATTTAGCAGTCTTATTATTCAGTTTTGAAATTATTAATGAAAAATCGAGGTTTTCCTCAATCCTGCGTCAATTCATCGACATTTTCTTGAATCAACGAGTTCTTGCGCCTTCTATCCTATAAAACTCTCGGCATTCCATTTTTTTTTGGCCAACTCGGCATTCCATTTAATCAACAATTTTTTGTGCATCCTATCCCGTTTATCCCCATCATGCTGAATCAAATTGGTATCAGAGCCCATTCGGTCCTGCGCGATGTCGTTCCTTGATTGGCTAGCACCAGATCGTACCTAAACTGCTAATGTTCTTGATATTCCTATATATAATAAGTACTCTAGCGATGATGAAGTGGATTTGAAGTAAGTCCCTGGAGATACCAGCCCTGCGGCACTCCCTGCGGTAACTGCATCCTACTCCAACTCCATGCTTAATTCGAATGCTTCTTTGCCTACTATTTCTTCACCAGGCCCAATCAATCTCCCTCACCAGCGCTAGGTCGAAACTTTGTAGATCATGTCCAGTCGATCTGGTCGAGTTCAACTGGAAGATCCTCAATTTTCATCCGTTCAGGAACAACCCCTTTGGTGCCTCCCAACAAAAATTACTTGTGGTCGTCCATTGATATACCGCCGATTGAACCTCATGCAAGAAAACAACAAAGGTATAGCATAAGTTTCATTGCTGATGTGTTTCATCAGTCCTTACCACCTGACCCTCCCATTTACGTGACATATTTTATGATGTTGTGGCTAACTGTGTTCTTCTTCCTGCTTCCTACAACTAGCTGTCATTGCACAAGATTCGAGGGTAAATATTCTCTTCCCCAGGGAGAATGATGTGGAGGATTATGAAGTTTTGGATTTTGGCACGAATACATGTTTTCATGTGGAAACGGTGATCTAAGCAAGACCTATAGGTTTCTATAGCAAGACCTTTAGGATATAAGGTTTCTATAGCAAGACCTTTAGGTCCTTTTTGTCAATTTTCGATTTTTGTTGTATTTATGTGTTTAATTTCGGAACTAGCTAGGGTTATGGTTTTAGCTTTTTCTATATAAACTCTGTTTAAGAGTTGTTGGGTCAGGTTTCAAGGTAATCCAAAGTCGGGATCAATAAAGTCGGGACCTATCTCAGAGAATTCGACGACAATTTAGGTCCCAAATAAAGAGACAATGACAAAAGGTTGACACATTCTTTTTAACGGATGGCGACAACCAAGTTGACGCCCCTAGTCGAAACCCTTCATCCTAAGGAACAGAAAAAGCTGACCACTTTATGAAGAAACCCTTCCTCCTAAGGAAGGGGTAAGGTGACGACATGTTTGTCACCTGCTTAGAGAAAACTCTCCGCCTAAGGAAAGATGAGGTGGCGACCTACTTAGAGAAACCCCTTCCTCCTAAGAAAATATGAGGTGGCAACCTGTTTGTGACTTGTTGATCCACCACCGTCTCTCTCGGCCAATCACAAATGACGACCGTCGTCGTTGAAGACAACCAATCTAGGTAAAGTCGCCGCCACTAAAAGTCGGTACAAACTAAACCTATAAATACCCAGATATTTTCATACACATATTATTATTCTAATAATCCATTACTAACTTAAGTTTCAGAATGGAATCAGAGGCAAATCCCCACCCCCTTTATAGGTTAATGCCACAAATCTACACAAAGGAAACTAAGTACCTGGTGATGTCGATATATACACCTAACAGAGCAAACCAAGGCGACTTCCTGAAATCTATTCCCGAAAGGTAGGGCCTGGCGATCCTTAATCCTACATATGGTTCCGTCTGTGGGAACAGATCAAGAAGTCATGGCACCGGTTCCGGTCCGGAAATCCAGTTCAGTTCAGTCCGGTAAAATACGGTTCGGTCCGGTTTTAATTTTCAAATATGGTTCGGTCCGAACCAGTCCAATAAAAATAGGGTTCGTTTAGGTTCAACACACAAAACCGGTTTGGTTAGATCCACTTAGTTACCCCGGTCTGACCCGACCCGATTAGGTCGAACCGATTGAGAAAATCCGGTTCGGTTTTAATTCGTCCCGGTTTGACATATTGGACCGGCCCAATAATTAAAATATAAAAGGTTGTGCCGAAATGTTTACTTGTGGCCCAAGTAGGGTTTTAAAGTCCTAAAATATTTAACTTTGCCACCAAGTAACATTAACTATATAAAATAATTTCCAATATTAATAATATATATATAAATTTCGGACCTAATTAAGACATAAATATATTTATTTCCAAGATTCTATCTTTTAAGATTAAATCAATCAACAATATATATATATATATATATATATATATATATATATATATATATATATATATATATATATGTAAAAATCGGCACCATAAATATATATGTTATTTATTGTTAATATCTTAAATAGGGAAACATATATTAACAATATATTTTCTCAATCTTTTTAGGTAACTAAAATCTATCAATAATATCTTTAACCAATTTAAATATTTAGATATATTGATAGTTATATATATTTCTATATATTAATGTGAATCTATCCTAATGTTCCCAATTATAGATATATTGTTACCTAGAATAAAAAATTAAAATATGGTAAACAATATTATTGACATGTTTGGCCGAAATTTTATTACTTGGAGACCAAGAAATTAAAAATTTACCTTGTAAATTTGCTAGAATTTTCGGCACAAACACTTAATTGGGAACAAATGGTCAAATTTTAATAAGATCTACAATCCAATGTTTGATTTTGATAAATATCACATTTATCTTGAAGAACATGAACATCCAATTTCCTAAGAACATCAAGAAAATTTCGGACTACAATTACCCAAAAATTCGAAAAAAATTTAAATTTTCCTTTTAAAATTTTGGTCCCAAAATTTAAATTTTCAAGAACACCAATTTATCAAAATCATGAACTCCTAACACAAGCTCTGATACCAACGTTATATTACGTGGAGTAATCACTACGAAAACTAAATCATGGTACATGCTAGTAATCGAAATTATGCAGCGGAAGATTCGCACATACCTCTACAGTTGTCCGTAGTCCCAAGATCTTTGCAGGTGGGAGTTCACGATCCTCCGATCGGCACCCGTAGGGGTTCTTGTGAAGGAAGCCCTACGTTGTATATTCTTCACAGCAAAGCCTCTGATCGATTCTTGGCAAGGGATAGACCTCTGGAGTGTTTGCTGGAAGGCGAATTGGCACACCCTTGGTGAGGTAGTGGTTCGACCGAATATGGTGTCTCTGGGATAGGGTTTTCTCTCAAATCACCACTTGAAGGGAATTGTGATTAACCCTAATAAAACTCTATCTAACTCCCCATATATATAGGAGGAGTAAAGTGGACAAAAGTCCACTTTATCCCCTCCTAAAATTCGGTCGGCCATGCATGTATAGGGAGGCCCAATTTTGGGCCTCTCATGTCAATTGAGATTTGGGTCTTGCCCAATTTCCTAATGTGACATTTACCCAGTTAACTTAGGTAACATATACATATAATGGGCTTCCATTTACGATGCTCATCACCATATGCTTACATTAGGATAGCGAAAGGTATGGGAATTTCCAACCTAAGGGTTCGATGAGACTCTGAGTTGATCTTCAATCAAATCAAGGGGGTCTATGTCGCCAAAACGGAGAATATGTAAATATATATATATATATATATATTCAGAAGAAGTGAAGCGACTCGTTCAGAACATGCCTCACTTTCAAATAGAGGCTATCCCTAGAGAAAGCAACCAAGAGGCTGATTCTCTCAGCAAATTCGCCCTAGGTGGAGTTATTCCAACCCCAGTACACTTTGTCGAACGATCTCTTTACTTGGCCACTGAGAGAGGGGCAGGCGTTCTCAACATACAACCTCAAGCTTCTTGGATGACTCCCGACCAAACATACTTGGAACATGGAGATCTCTGTGAAGATTCTCTAGCGGCAACCAAGATCCAACAACTGGCGGGGCATTTCATAATCATTGATGGTACCTCTACAAAAGAGGATTCTCGACGCCTTATCTCTGCTGTGTAGCTACCCTTAGTCAGAAAAAAAATTATGGAAGACTTGCACAGAGGAGACACCGGATGCCACGAAAAGGCAAGGTTCTTGACTCAAAATGTCTTATGAATAGGGTTTTAATGGCCGACAATGAGCAAAGAGCCAACAACAGTCATACAAGCTTGTCCTGCTTGTCAAGCTTACGCTCCAAAGATAACAAGAACGCCAGTAGATCTTACACCAATGATGAGCGCATGGCCGTTTGCGCAACGGGGAATCGACCTCATAGGTCATCTACCTAAATCAACAGGTCAACACACACATATTGTAGTCGCCATCGACTACTTTTCCAAATGGATCGAAGCAAGAGCTTTGGCGTCAAAACCCGCATTCTAAATGATTAAGTTCATCCATGAAAAAATTATATGTCGATATGGGATTTCGAAAATCCTCATCAGCGGCAATAGGCCCCAGTTTTCCAGTGAAGAGCTTGCTGAATTTTGTGACGACATGCTGATCAAGCATTGATTTGGTTCTGTCCATCATGCACAAACCTACGGACAGATGGAGGCGGCTAACAAAACGATCATCAATGGACTAAAAAAGTGAGTGGCAACTTTGAACGGAAATTGGGTAGAAGACTTAGACCAAGTGCTATGGGCTCTTAGAACCTCTCCCAAGAGGGCAACAGGAGAAACCCCTTTCAGCATGGTCTATGGATCAGAAGCCGTCTCGCCCGTAGAAGTGGCGAATATCTCCCATAGAATAGCTACCTATGAAGTCGAAATGAGGAACAAAAGAAGCTCAATCTGGACCTTGTCGTCGAAAAAAGGTGAGCTTCGGAAGAAACCCAAGGAAGAATGAAGCTACCACCGCTCGATATTTCAACAGAAAAGTAGGGCGGCGACAATTCTTTCTAGGCGAAAAGGTATTGCGAATGACTGAGTTCATAGTAGCCGACCAAAGAGTAAAGATGATACCTAAATGGGAAGGGCCTTATATCATTATTAATACGTGTCCCAACGCCTACAAACTAGAAGATCCTCAGGGGCAACACCTCCACAGAACTTTTAATGCCGAGCATCTGAGGGAATTCTATGTTTAAAATCTTTTTGATATGTATTGGCATTTTTAATAAAGTAATGAATAAAGATACAGGTTCGTTCCATCGTTTGTGTCGCGGAACTCCTCGACTTCCAATAGCTAGTCAGCGACGACGAAGGAGTTTAGTCATAGTACTAAATCCTCGACTTCTGATAGTCGCCATCTACAAAAGAGTTTAGTCATAACACTAACTCCTCGACTTCTAATAGTCGGCGCGACGAAGGAGCTTAGTCATAATACTAACTCATCGACTTCCGATAGTCGCCATCTACAAAAGAGTTTAATCATAACACTAACTACTCGACTACCAATAGTCGGCGACAACAGAGAAGTTTAGTCATAATACTAACTCCTCGACTTCCGACAGTCGCCATCTACAAAGGAGTTTAGTCATAATACTAACTCCTCGACTTCTGATAGTCGCCATCTACAAAAGAGTTTATTCATAATACTAACTCCACGACATCCGATAGTCGCCATCTACAAATGAGTTTAGTCATAACACTAACTCCTCGATTCCAATAGTCGACGATGACAAAGGAGCTGTCATAATAATAACTCTTCGAATTCTGATAGTCGCCATCTACAAAGAAGCTTAGTCATAATACTAACTCCTCGACTTCCGATAGTCTCCATCTACAAAGAATTTTAGTCATAACATTAATTCTTCGACTTCCAATAGTAGACGACGACGAAGGAGCTTAGTCATAATACCAACTCCTCGACTTCTGATAGTCACCATCTACAAAGTAGTCATAATACTAACACATCGACTTCCAATAGTCGCCATCTACGAAGGAATTTAGTCACGAACACTAAACATCTTAAAAAATTACGAACGCCACCAATAGAAGACAAATAGCCTAAGGATGGAATTGGTTTCCCACAAAAAAAGAGGAGAAAAAAGGAAAACTTGATGCCCACTATCCTATTAAATAAATGATGACAGCAGACGTCTTAGGGGAAAGTGTTGGGTCATGATTCAAGGTAATCCGAAGTCAGGACCAATAAAGTCGGGAACTATCTCAGAAAAATCGATGAAAATTTAGATCTGAAATAAAGAGACAAAGACAAAAGGTCGGAACATCCTTTTTAATGGATGGCGACAACCAAGATGACACCCCTCGTCAGGGATGAATCTACATATCTATTTACGGGGTCACGGGACACCGCTTAACTCGACCGAGCTAGAGCAAAATTAAGTAATTACCGATAGGACCCCGTGTAAAAATTGGAATGGACCCCGTATAAAAAAAATTAAAAGTAAACAATTAACATATAGTGCTCGGTAGTCTAGTGGTATTGTGTGTGAATAACTAGTTGCATCATCCATGGTTCAATTCTCATGAACTACAGTTTTACCTATATTATTGACAAATCTTTATATAATTTTGTAAGTATTGTTTACAATTTACATGGTTCAATTCTCATTATCCACACTTTTACCTATATTATTATTAACAAATATTTTAAAACTAGAGAATGGGCCCGCGCGTTGCGCGGTATAAAAAAATATTTATAAAAAAAGATTAAATTTTGCATGGAGGTTAAATTTAGTTTACTTAATAGTTTTATATGTGAATATTATAAGAAATAAAAACTTTTGTACAAATTAGATCTATCATTTTATTATTATATATATATGGTTAAATATTATATATACATTTCTTCATTAAATATAGATTTTAGTAAAAAATAATATAAGACATAATTGATTATAATAATAGTCTAAATATAAATTTCTTAGATATTCAGTTTTATGTTTGCATTAGTTTTTATCGTTTTAAAAAATAGTATTTACATAAACACAAATAATATATTTTTGTATCGCAATATATTAGATTTATATAGAGATATAGATAGATAGATATCTTACGATAAACAAAATTTAATAGATTACATTAAATTTATTTGAGAATTATTAGTTCTTGAGAATCATTTATGTAGTTTAATATTAAAAAATTATTTATACATGCTTATAATTATTGATTATGTATTATTTGAAGTGAAAAAGATAAATAAACATATAATTTGAAAAAAGAGTGCTTTACACTTTTTCAAAATAATAATATAAATGATTACTATTATTAGAGATATGTATTAAAAATATGTATTTACAAAAATAGAGTGGTTTAATTTTAAGTATTTGATATGAAATTAAGTAATTACACTTTAATATTAAGATAATATTTAACTTACTTATAATGATTTGTTTTAAATCATATTAAGTGAAAAAAAAATATAAATATACATAACTTGGTAAAATATTACTGTACTTTTTTAATATAATAATATAAATAATTCATATTATTGTGAGATATACTACATATAAATAGTTAAGAAAAATTATGTGATTTAATTGTAAGTATTCAATGTGATAATAATTATTAATATTATGAAAAAATTGGTAAAAAAAACAAAAAAATGTTTTAAAAAGTGATACATATTGAAACGGACATTGAAGATGAATGTGGTGCATTTCTCTAATTCTAGAGATCCATGTGGAAGATAGATAAATATGAAATACATGTAACTCCTTAGAAATTGACATGGACAAATAAAATGAAGTTATTTTAACACATAGGAGATAGAAAATAGGTTTATAAACTTACTTGTCAAGATTATGTAACTTTCATCTAAATTATTATATATATATATATAGATTTTGTAAGTATTGTTTACAAAACATTATAAAAAATCATAATATTTATTTATCTCATTCTAAGTTTTACCTTAATTATTATATATATAAGGGTTAAAGGTCCTTTTGGTACCACATGTTTGCAAAAATTACACTGTTAATACCACTAGTATTTTTTCGTACCGAATTGGTACCATATGTTTCCAAACCTTACTGTTTTGGTACCTCCGTTAGGGTTCCGTCAAAAACAGCCGTTAAATGGCATGTGCCATGCACGTGACCAGCCCAAAACTTTCAATTTTGTTACAATTTAGTCCATCTAATACATCCCTAACTTTTATTTTTTTCAATTTAGTCCTAAAACTTCAAAATCAAACCATTTCCCCAAATTGACCTAGCCGGACCTAGCCATGGGCTAGGTCCGACCCTGGGTCATGGTCGCCGGACCGAGGCGATCCCAACCCGGGTCGGACCTAGCCCTAGGCTAGGTCCGACTAGGTCAATTGGGACCTAGCCCCAATTGAGTTAAATTGGGGCTAGGTACCAATTGACCTAGCCGGACCTAGCCTAGGGCTAGGTCCGACCCTGGGTCGGGGTCGCCTGGGTCCGGCGACCATGACCCAGGGTCGAACCTAGCCAATGGTTAGGTCCGGCTAGGTCAATTTGGGAAAATGGTTTGGTTTTGAAGTTTTAGGACTAAATTGAACAAAATAAAAGTTAGGGATGTATTAGATGGACTAAATTGTAACAAAATTGAAAGTTTTGGGCTGGTCACGTGCATGTCACATGCCATTTAACGGCTGTTTTTGACAGAACCCTAACGGAGGTACCAAAACAGAAAGGTTTGGAAACATATTGTACCAATTCAGTACGAAAAAATACTAGTGATATGAACAGTGTAATTTTTGCAAACATGTGGTACCAAAAGGACCTTTAACCCTATATATAATCTAATCTCATATATTTTATGTCATCTTTTCGGTTTTGAACTAGATTCATAAATATTGTTATTTTACTATTTAATAATATATTTTATGATTCTTTATTTCTTTGGTATGTTACTTATATTGTATATGCTATTATTAATATTAAATTTTTTTTTTTTTATATAATTGAACTTAAATTTTTTTTTAGGGAAACTTTTGTTAGTTCGACCCGACATTATATTATTTATCCGACCAAATTTTTTTAAATTATAAAAAAAATTATTGTGCACCCACTGACCCTTGGGTCCTGGATTCGTCACTGCCCCTCGTCGAAAACCTTCCTCCTAAGGAATGGGAAAAGGCGACGAACCGGTATGTATGAAGAAACTCTTCCTCCTAAAGAAGGGGTGAGGTGGCGACATGCTTGTCACCTGCTGACAGAAAACCCCTCCTCCTAAGGAAAGATGAGGTGGTGACCTGCTTCTCACATGTTTAGAGAAAGCCCCTCCTCCTAAGGAAAGATGAGGCGGCAACCTGTTTGTCACCTGCTAATTCACCACCGTCTTTCTCGGCCAATCACAAATGGCAACCGCCGCCGCTGAAGACAACCAATCAAGGTGAAGCCACTGCCACTAAAATTCGATACATACTAAAGCTATAAACACCCAAATATTTTCATAGACATATTATTATTTGGATAATCCATTACTTGCTTACGTTTTGGAGTAGAATCAGGGGAAAATCTCCACCCCCTTTTTAGGTTAACGTCACAAAGCTCCACTAAGAAAACTAAGTACCCGGTGAGGTCGACATAGACACCTAAGAGAGCAAACCAATGCGACTTCCTGAAATTCATTCTCGAAAGCTAGGGCATGTGATCCTTGATCCAACAGCATTCTTATTATTCAGTTTTGAAATTATTAATGAAAAATCAAGGTTTTTCTTAATCATGCGTCGATTCCTCGGCATTCTATTGAATCAACGACTTCTTGCGCCTTCTATCCCATCAAACTCTCGACATTCCCTTGAATCAACGAGTTTTTGTGCATCATATCACATCTATCCCCATCACGCTGCATATGTAATACTATTGGAAATTAAATATTATTTAAGTGAGTATTAACTTTAATTATTACTTGAAGTGTACATAAATGACATATGTATCAATTTCAAAATTTAACAATTAGGTTAATAACCAAATCACTACCTTAACATTTATGGAATTAAAAATCGGTAATTGAACTATTTTTTTAAAATTTGATACATGAAATTTTAATTGCATACCAAATTGTTATATTTATTACAATTTTGATAATTTGGAGTAAAAATGAGCATGTCATGCATGGGTATATTAGACCTTTTGATGTGGACTCTTGATATATTTGTTAGGAAATTGAAAAAATTGTAATAAAATAATTTTAATTTGATGCTCAGTTGAACGGTATGTTTAGAAGTTGATGGATATCCGGTTAAGCATCCAATTATAGGTATTTTGCTGCCATCCTTTTAATTTTTTTATTTTTTTTTTATCAATTCCATCTTTGGTTGACACATACTCATTTATACCGTTCAATTAGACAGAAATTGTATCAGAAATAGCAATTTGCATGCAGTTAAGAGTTTATGAGGCAATTTTTTTTAAAAAAAAAAAAAAAACTAAATTTGTGTAGCAATTTATGATTTTGTCAAAATTTAAGTAACGATTTGGTCATTGACCCTACACAAATTATGTAAAACTATTATCGATGCTCTGAAGGGTTTATTTGTGAAATTCAAAAATTATTTTGTAATTTTTAAAACATATTCACTAAAGTTTGGATGGCGAAATGAGTAAAATGGGAGAAAATGAAAAATTGTCGAATGTAAGTGACCAAAAATTGAATAACTAAACTTTAGGGGTATTTTTTCTATAAAAAAAAATTCCAACATTAGGGTGCCAAAGTGAGATTCAGATCTTTTGCCCCACTCTTCCCGCGCCAGATCGTGCCTTGCGATTAAGATTTTGACACGTGTCCTTAGATTTAATATTTTTCATTCTAGCGTTCACCAATCTCACAATAGGGTTTTAGAAAAAAAAAATCACAAAATTAATTACATTCAAGACACGTGTCAAAATCTTAACGATGAGGTACGGCCTGAGACATGAAGAGTAGGGTAGAAGATCTGCATCCGTCAAAGTGGTAGTTTACATTTTTTTTTTTTTCAGTTGACCGCCAGATATTTGTTTTGGTATTTGATACCAATGGTCAAAACTTAAACAACCTTATTCTTTCTCACAATAATTAAATGTCCAAATATCAAAATCAATTTCCGATTCAAAATACAAAGCGTTTCCACTAGGACACTTAATATATTTTGGACAAAATAATTATTGTTACTATTATATATATATATATATATATATATATATATATATATTGCTAAGAAACTAAGAGAGGAAATAAGAGTTTGACATATCAGTAATATAAAATATCAACACCGAATGTTCCTTTTAACACAAAGAAAATTACTTTAAATTGTCTAGCCTACTTAGTTAGAGTTCTTTATACATACAAGTATATGAGATGATGGATATGCGCATGATTTGGGCTCGGTTTTAATTATTCGGACCTCATACACGCGCGAGACCCTTTACGAAACCCAATTTCGAGCTAACCGGGGGAAACCGGGCAAGTCGCGAACTTGCCCGGCATCCCCGGGGGCTTACCCGGAATTTCCGGGTAAGCCTAGGCTTACCCGGAATTCTGGGTAAGCTTAACACCCGGGGGGTGTCGCGCACACCCGGGGGGTGTCGCGCACACCCGGGGGGTGTCGCGCACACCCCCCATTTCGTCCCGAATGTATAGGAGACCCGATTTTTAACTAACTCCTATATATCCGAGACCTATGTTTCAAAGGCGTGCGCGTCCCGCTTATGACAGCCGCCTGAGACGCGCGTCAGAGTCCTTTTCCCAAAGCTCTCCCCTCCATCCCGGTTCACATTTCCATATTGAACCGGGTCAAAACCGGTTTACGATCCAAGGTTGCCTATAAATAGCCACCGTGGGGGTAAACATTTTCAAGTCACTTTCGGGGTGAGAATGAAGAAAAGCTCTGACCTCTCTCTAAAAACTCTCTTTCTCTCTCTAGAAACCATCTGATGTTGATTGTCGGAGTGAGCGCACCAAGCACCCCCCCCCTCTCCACGGGTGTTGCTTGGTAATGCTCCTCTCGCAGGTGCAGAAGGACGGTGTTTTAGAGAGCCCGAAGGACTTACCGCTGTTCTGAAGACGAAGTTAAGACCCGTACCCGACTCTAGAGAACGGACTTGGCTCACACCTACCCCGAAGACTTCGACGAGTTATTCAGCGGGCAACCCGCAATAACTTGGTCGAAACACTTGGCGCCGTCTGCGGATCACCTACAGGACCAAGAGCATGGCAAGCAACGAGCAGCCACCGCCGACTAAGACGAAGAAAAGAGGACCAGGACGTCCAAGGAAAACTCCGGCCCCGGAGTCAAGCATGAGATCTCCTCCGCAGAGAGACCCCCCGCAGAGCCAAGGCGAGGCCTCAGTCGCCTCGTCTATGCCAACAAGAAGCGTACACTCTCGGAGTAACGCGCAAGGAGGCACACAGCAAACCAACGCTCCTCCAGGCTTCGCCCATCAAACCTTCAACACGCAGGAGCAACCATACGGAATGCCAAACGCTGGAGCATACAACCAGGCACCAGGGGCACAGACTGCGCCTACAGTCACCCCGGAAATGATGGCAGCACTCGAACAGCTGCTTCATCTGAGAGAGGCACTGCGCAACCAAGGATACGGGGCGCCACCACCCCCTCCGGCGCAACAAGCAAATATGCCCCCGCCACCAGGGCAGGCGCCTCCAATGAATGCACCTCAGCAGAGAGGCCCTACAATCTCAAAAACCCCGACCTTTCACGGGAATGCACAGCAAAGCAGGCAGTTCCCCCAACAAGGGACAAGACAGGAGCTCTCGCACTCCCAAACACCCTACCAAGCAGGGCCATTCAATGAAGGAGCCTGGAGGCAGCCGTCTCAAACATTCCAGGGATATCAAGGTGGATATTCTCAGTACAACCCGACGCAGGCGCAATTTCCCCAACAAGGCGCAAGCATGGGACAAGAAGCATACCCCCCAAATCAGGGTAACCCAGTCACCGGGTTGACGGAGGAGATGCTTGAAATATTGATCGAAAAGAAGATAAAGCAAAGGAAAATGAGAGGGATGAACACATTGGTGGACACCACATCCCACCCTTTCACTGACGAGCTGGTGTACAGTCGCGTCCCAGACGCACTGTATAATCTAAGACCGGAAAAGTACCGAGGCAAGGGAGACCCGATAGAGCATGTGCAGCAACATGAAGTAATGCTTTTGGGAAGGACAGACAACCCTCACCACATAGCCATGACGTTCCCCCAAACGTTAGGCGGACCAGCCGCACACTGGCTCTTCTCCCTGCCAAAGAAAAGCATAGACTCGTGGCAATCCCTCAAAGAAAAGTTCATCCAACGTTATATGGGAGAACGTTCGATTATCAAAGGATCAAATTCCTTGGATGACGTCAAGCAAGAGTGGAATGAGTCCCTCGCAAGCTACTACATCCGATTTAATCAAAACATCTCGGAAATCCAAACGAACATCGCAGAGATAGAAATCATCCACGCCTTTGTCAGAAACCTGGGTAGGCACGGGTACGACCTAGGCCAAAAGCTCTCTACAAGACCGGCGGAAACAATGGAAGAGCTCGTGGCAAGAGTAAAAGAGTACATTGATGCTGAGCATTACAAGATGACAGCACGGGACAAGTGGGTTAAGCCCGGCAACAAGAAAGATGAAAGTAAGCCAGGCCCCCTGAAGCAGAACCAAACCCCCCAACAAAAACAGTGGACTCCGCCCCAGAAGAGAACATTCAACATTGAAGAAGACAAGAATCCAGACGTCAACACCATTGAAATAATCCCATTGAACGCTCCCCTGAGTGTCATACTGAAAGAAATGAAATAGCAAAACCTCTGGAAAGAGCCATTCAGTTTCAGAAAGGGCCAGCTAGGGAAGGAGCAAGACAAGTGGTGTGAAAGCCACGAAGTCAACGGCCATGAAACTGACGACTGTAGAAGCCTTAAGTTCCAAATCAATCGAATCATACAAGAAGGCGGACTTAAGCACTACGTCGACCAAGGGGGAAAGATTGAGAAGGTGAAAAGAAAATTCACGCCAAAGGAGAAAGACTCCCAGCATTTCAAACCCCAATGCTCCCAAGCATATGGGACATCAAACAAGGGGAGTCGGAATCCATCCAAAGTTACTTCAAGCGATTCGCCATAAACGCAACTTCAAGTTTGGCAGAGAAGTCAGCCGTGATCAATGCCTTTTTCCTGAACATGAACTCACCTACATTCCTCCTTTTTGGACGAACACAAGGGTGGAGAACAACCAAATCTATGGCCGACTTGAAAGAGAAGATGGAAACAGCAATCGAGGTAGCAAACGAGCTGGGGTGGTTCATCCCACTCGCAGAACAAGAGGAGACGCACGAACACAAGCGTGCAAGACAAGACTTGAACAACAACCAAGATGACGAATATACACCTCTGAACATAGAGGTGGAGGAGTTGTTCAGGACCATCCTGAAGGATGTTTTACCTCCTCCAAGCGAGATCTGGATCGCCTTCCTCGGGAAGAATCCAGAAATGTGGTGCCACTACCACAACAAATGGGGTCACAGCACGAATGGGTGCCCCTCTCTTCGCAACAGAATCGAGGAACTGATCAAACAAGGAGCTCTACGCTCCTACATTGCATGCAGGAAGCCAACTTTATCAAACAGTCACTAAGGGAATAATCCTTCCCCCATGACATGAACATACTCTATCTTTACTTTTCAAGTACTAATTAGAACATTTAGGATGGGAGATCAGTTGACTCCATCCATGCACACCCTTTGTAAATAAACAAGAAGACTAATGAAGTTCACTCCTTGCGTAGGAAAATCACTATGTAATGGCAAGTTACCCCGGTCCAAAACCAGGAACAAGCCACATACATCATCAACAAAGGCCCTAGCTCTACACGCAGAAAGGGCAAAAAACAAGAAAAGCCATCAAAAAGATATCAAAGCAAGACTAAGCAAAGCTCATGCCGGTATACAAAACAAAGGGAGCGCGACGCATGCAAGGAGACAAAATAATTTCATCAAGGATGTGAACGTACTAATCTATTCACATCCTTGCAAAAAGTCGGGGGACAAGCGGATCATTAGGAATCCTCCCTCGCAAACAAATGCAAGTGTCGGACGTACTAATCTATCCACACTTCGCCACAATACAAGGATGTGAACGTACTAACCTATTCACATCCTTGCAAAAAGTCGGGGGACAAGCGGATCATTAGGAATCCTCCCTCGCAAACAAATACAAGTGTCGGACGTACTAATCTATCCACACTTCGCCACAATACAAGGATGTGAACGTACTAATCTATTCACATCCTTGCAAAAAGTCGGGGGACAAGCGGATCATTAGGAATCCTCCCTTGCAAACAAATGCAAGTGTCGGACGTACTAATCTATCCACACTTCGCCACAATACAAGGATGTGAACGTACTAATCTATTCACATCCTTGCAAAAGTCGGGGGACAAGCGGATCATTAGGAATCCTCCCACGCAAACAAATACAAGTGTCGGACGTACTAATCTATCCACACTTCGCCACAATACAAGGATGTGAACGTACTAATCTATTCACATCCTTGCAAAAGTCGGGGGACAAGCGGATCATTAGGAATCCTCCCTCGCAAACAAATAGTGTCGGACGTACTAATCTATCCACACTTCGCCATATCCTTGTAAAGGAAGACAAGCAGTTCAACAAGGATCATCCTCCTTACAAAGCCACAGGTGACGGTAATACTAACTCATCCGCACCCCGCACCAACAGAGATGCAATTTCCTAAGGAAAACCATCGGATTAAGGAAATTGACCTGTCAACAGAGCAACACTCTTCCGAAAAGAGAACAAGTTATAGAGACAGCAATAAAGGAAGATGCAAAATAATACTAAGTATTATATCTTTCTAACATCTCATGTCAGGCATATATATATGTAATGTAGCAGGACTAAAAAGTAAAGACATCCAGCCAGCATAAAAAGTCAAGCCCAAGACGCACCCCGTCAAAATCTCACCCATGCAAGGGGAGCAACCATATATACACAAGAAAAAACAAAGAAAGATCAACCTGACCCAACGTCAGGAGCACCAGAACCAAAGGCGTCAGCCATAAAAACATCATGCGCAGGGCTTTTGAAAGCACCACGGCGATCATCACCAACAGGGACGGACACTTGTCCCGTCGAACCACTCGTTCCGCCAACACCGCCCGCTCGGATCCCCGCAATAGCCCCGAGGGCATAGCCAGCATATGGACCAGTACTCTGGAAAGGAAAATCGGGGGCAAGAGAGTGTATCCTCCTGAAGTAATCCACAGAGAAGGACTCCATGCGATCATCACGTGCCTTCTCGAGAAGTTTTGGGTAATCAGCTGTAGTAGGAAACTCAATCATCCCAAGCTGATCACCCAGGGCAACGTGAGACTCCTTAGTCTCCTTCAGCGCCACAGCATGTGCCTCCTCATCAACCTTCTCCTGGCGCAGTAGGGCAAACAGCTCCGCCTCCAGCTGAGACACACAATCCCGACTTCCCTTGAGATCAGCGGAAGCTTTGGAAGAAGCATCTGAATGTGCGCGCGCCTTCTCCCTCAACACAACGACATCCTGAGACAAGTGCTCATGACGATGCTGCAGACCCCTCGTCTCCTCAACAAGCTCAACAACAAAGGAGGAAAGGTTGGTCATCACGGCATTCACCTGCAACAACAACACAAGCACATCACACACAAAGAAGCCAGACAAACATGATAGATCCAACATAAAAGGAAAACAACGTACAGGAGCAAAGCGTGCGAGCGACTCCTCAACACATTTCAAAGCAGCCTCAGGGTCCCGGGGACACGTCTTGCGATCAGCCGGCGGAACAGACCGCTGAACCACACGCACACCAACAGCAGGTGTGCTCAAGGAAACATCCTTGGGAAAGCGAACAGCAGACTGAGAATACGGAGTCCACTCGTTCCCGGACACATCCCGATCAAGCCGGCAAATCAGATCAGACTTGCGAAGAGCCGGAGGAGTAGGAACAACTACACATCAAAAGAAAACACATTAGGAGAAGGCAAACCGTACCAATACAACAAGAAGTCAACCACAGTCACCTGCCAAGGGAGGCACCTCCACTGAACGCCCGCTCCCCGACCGGGGGACAAGCAGGGTCGAATCTGCATACATTGGCCCTTTCCCTTTGTCACAGGAAGGAGCAAGAGGCATGCCGGCAGACGTCAACCTCCTAGGATCGCTCGGGGAACGGACGTCAGCATCATGCTCCCTGACAGGTGCAACTCCCCCCGCCGTCGGGAATTCCAAGCCTGCAAAGACGACCACAAAAAGACCATTAGCATGTTAGCATGGGGAAAAAATCTCAACGAAACCTTTAAAAGGCACAAGTCCCATACCCGGGCCAACAGGAAGAGTATCATCTAGGCCGGGAACAATCTGAGAAGACCCGCCTGCAACTCCACCCTGTAAACACCTGTAAACAGGGGCGTCTGTTAAGAAACCAACCTACAAGGAAACAGGAACAAATGTTACAAAACTTCAAAACATACCAACTCCTCCCCCGAAGGTCGTACATGAATGCCCGCCGCGAGCAGCTCGGCGTCAGAAGCACGATAAAGGGGGCTGTACTCCCCCGCCCTATTCGCCGCGTGAATCTTCTTCAAAGTGACCTTGTCTCTATCGGAGAACTCCTGAAAGCGTGGAACGGGATCGGCATCCAATATGTGAGAAGTCGTCCAAGTCGTGCCCGCATCCTTTATAAAAAAGTACTGACACTTCCATTTATTCTGGGAAGTGTCCGACCTTTCGCAGAACCGCGCTTCAGTATTCCACCCCGCCCTGCGCAAGCCAAGGGAGGAGAATCCCTTTTCGGTCATATGAGGCCAACGTAAGCTGAAGGTGCACATCCCAGACTCGTCCGCCTTACCCAGACGGTAGAAGGCTCGAAAAAGCACTATCGAGTAGTCCCAGGAGTTTAGATGACATTGCACCCGAAAACACGTCCAAGCTCTAAACCCTGGTGGAGTGATAGAGACGGGAGAAATCCTATAATATCGACAAAGGCGGACCAGATCCTGACAGTAGGGAAACCGCAGCCCTTCTCGAAACTGTGAAAGGTAGACTGCCTCGTATTCAGCCGGAGGAACGGTGGGCCGACCAAATTCGACCCCCTTTACAACGTCCCAAGGATACAAGACCTCTAGGCCGGGACACCAGCCCCGGGTCGAGACATAGAGGTCAAACTTGGAACGTGGAAGCTTGTTGGGAAAAAATATCTGAGTCTTCTCCAGTATCACGCGGTCACCCGACGGTCCCAAAAGTACATCGCTCCGAGACCCAGAATCGGAATCCATGGTGCCCTCATCAACCTCTCCCTCAAAGTTATCCGAAACAAAGGGATGAGACTTACTCATTGCGCGGAGAAGCAGAAACCGTTTCCTGTCAGGAACACTCTAAGTATCAAAGTCGCGCGCCTGCAAGCCCGTCAACCAAGCCCTACAAAAACCATACACAACTCAATCAAAGACCAAGGCAACACGTCAATCACATTCATCAAGTCCTTTGCAAGGACATCCAACCCAACGGACCGACTGTCCGCGAGCGAACAGCTAGGGACTCTCCCGCTCGGGAGTCAAAAATCCCTACGCTCATCAAAGGCCTAGGCCACCTACTAATCAAATTCTCATATATTTTTGCAATGTGACACAGTTATTCAAGCACTCTACAAAGCGATAAGTTTAAGAGCTAAAGAAATCAAAGACATGCAAAGTTGGTTATAATTACCAAAATGCCATCCAACCACATTTCGATCAAATTTTATCCCCAAAACGGCTCAAGGCTCCGGGGGCACATACAAGCAGCTCGAATGCACTTAAGCATGCCCATTACATGTCACGGGGAGACTTACCTCTCACCGAACAATCCGAAGAGCATTCGGGACAAATAAGCCACTGATAAACGCGAACTACCAAGCGATCACCTAAACGCCGGGGGCATGGCTATCCACTCACAAACAATCAAGGGGCCATTATCACAATGGGGGGCATCATATCAAGCCACCCATCAAGATACAAAGGGTCGAACTTTTCGCGCGAATAAGTCCGATTTTGAACCTCCACGATTCCCCCTCGGTTGATCGGAACCTAGGGACCTCTTCACAAAGGGAGTTCACTATCCTTAACTCTATCTATCTACATTTAGAGTTTGGCCAAAAACAAATTTTGAAAAATCAAGCCAAAATTTCACTTAGGCATTTCATCAAACACCTACCATGCACCTTATTGAAATTCAAAATGTGCAGCCCTAAAGGTCCAATTAACATCAAGAAAAGGAAGGGGAGGACGTTACCAATCGATACCCGACAAGAAGGACTCGAAAACGGGTCGAATTGAGCCCGAAATCGACCCGCGAATGGTGCAGCCGCCGCCCGCTGCCGCCGCCGCTGCCGCCGCTGTCGCCGCCGCCTCGCCGCTGCTGGGCCGCCGTGACCTCGCCGGTGGTACTCCTAGTGGTGGCCGGCCGAAATGGGGTCTCACTAGCACCCTAAAGTGAATTCCTAAAATCACTACCTTAGCCCCTCCAAAACTCTCACAACAACCAATTCAAATGTTGATAGTTTTATAAACTATCATAAAAGAGGTGGACTACACAACCTAGTAAGTACCATACATCCAAGAGGTACACTCACATCCACCCTTCATTTTTTAAAGTTGTTGATAACTTGGGTTTTCACCATCAAATGACTTAGCTAAATTTAACTAAGTCATTTCACATGGTCTCAACTATTTAAAAACGTTACATCCATGACTTTTCATACCAAGTCCATTACATGTGATTTTCCAAACCCGGCATTATTTCATTCACTAAAACCATCGTCTCGCCGTCAAGACGGCCGTCTCGGACGACGGGCTCCCGAAAACCATCATACTGCATGAAAAACGTTTTGTCAAAACTTTCATGATTTATTATCATTTTGATAAAATTAGTCGTAGCATGAACGTTCCATATTTATTTGATCATCTTACAAACCCGAAAGATTTCATGTGCGCTCACGTCTTACTTCTTCTAAAAATCACATTTATCATATTATTCGTAGTCCGTTGTGCTACTAACCCTTTGCGCAGTTATCAAGCATTACCCTCTCAAAAACTAAGGCAAGGAGCTCGTCTGAGCCGCGCGTGTCCATCCTTGGTAGGTCAAAACTCAAGGTGAGCAGACGACCCGAATCACGCGTATACCCTATCTTAGAATAGAGTTAAACAAATGTCAAGCCATCATTTAACTCGGGAGCAAGTGATGGATATGCGCATGATTCGGGCTCGGTTTTAATTATTCGGACCTCATACACGCGCGAGACCCTTTACGAAACCCAATTTCGAGCTAACCGGGGGAAACCGGGCAAGTCGCGAACTTGCCCGGCATCCCCGGGGGGCTTACCCGGAATTCCGGGTAAGCTTAACACCCGGGGGGTGTCGCGCACACCCCCCATTTCGTCCCGAATGTATAGGAGACCCGATTTTTAACTAACTCCTATATATCCGAGACCTATGTTTCAAAGGCGCGCGCGTCCCGCTTATGACAGCCGCCTGAGACGCGCGTCAGAGTCCTTTTCCCAAAGCTCTCCCCTCCATCCCGGTTCACATTTCCATATTGAACCGGGTCAAAACCGGTTTACGATCCAAGGTTGCCTATAAATAGCCACCGTGGGGGTAAACATTTTCAAGTCACTTTCGGGGTGAAAAATGAAGAAAAGCTCTGACCTCTCTCTAAAAACTCTCTTTCTCTCTCTAGAAACCATCTGATGTTGATCGTCGGAGTGAGCGCACCAAGCACCCCCCCCCCTCTCCACGGGTGTTGCTTGGTAATGCTCCTCTCGCAGGTGCAGAAGGACGGTGTTTTAGAGAGCCCAAAGGACTTACCGCTGTTCTGAAGACGAAGTTAAGACCCGTACCCGACTCTAGAACGGACTTGGCTCACACCTACCCCGAAGACTTCGACGAGTTATTCAGCGGGCAACCCGCAATAACTTGGTCGAAACATGAGATTAATAGCAGCTCCTTCAAATTATGTTTTAAATTTTTTGATGAAATACTATCAACAAAGTTTTTAATTTATTTTTTAACTATTAATACGTAGCAGGAACAGCTCCCTAATCTAAAAAAAATATATATATATTCTTACCATTGTCCGTCCGACCGTGAAAGGTAAATAGTTGGATATGAAATAGCTTAATTAAATTAAGTATGTTGGTTGTAGCTGCGTACGTACGTATATAATTATAATCCTTGAGATTGAGATTGGTGTTTCCTTTCGTTTCAGTAACTAATAATCTATATCTATATATAATATAATCTTGATAAGTTACATACAATTATGACAAATAAGTTTTTAAACACAATTTCTCAATCCTAATGTCAAATCTAGAACTTCTAATTGGTCCATGTCAAATCTAAAATTCTCATTCCTATGAGGCATGCCATGTGGCTTATCTCAAAATGTTCCAACACTCCTCAATCATTCTCAAAGTAAGTTACAAATGTTCCACAAAATTTGTAACACCACATCTCTTTTATTTATTTATTGGTCATTCACATATATTTTATTTCACATGTATAAGTTTCATGATAGTAATTTTATGATTTTCTTAAGTTTTTTTGTTTCATATTTTATGGAATAATAAAATTCATGTGGAAATTAGTACGTGTAGATATTTGTTAATTTTATATTATAATAATTATTAAAAATAATAATTTAATAACTATATTTTCATTTCAGCATATTACATATATTTTTAGTTAAAACTATAAATATATTTACACGTTACATTAATGTAATTTTGTAAAACAATGTTCGAAGTATAAAATTTATTATATCAACAATTATTTTTTACACAATATTTAAATTATTAGAATTTTATTTTAATATTTTTCAATTTTATAGAATGTATAGATAATATTATTTGGTTGGGAGGCATATAACATTGATAAGTAAAAAATAATTTTTTACTCCGTCATATTGGCTCAACTAAGCTGTATCTTACACTTATGTGGTATAATTTTTTTTTTCTTTGTATAATATGTGAACATTTTAAATTTTTATAAAACCCCACATGCAATTTTGAAACAGATAAGTTTTTTAGTACGTTAAATTACAATTAATAATAATAATCCATTAAAATAATAAATATTTTTTATTTATGCTTTATTTTTGTAATACATAGTATGGAGATTATTTTGGTTTTAGTTTATTAATATACATAGGCAAAAAAACAAACATAAATATATCTATATTTAATATATAATATAATATAAAAATAATAAAAATCTAACTTCAAATTTATATATTTTTTTTTTATTATATTTGATTTTTAATCATCTTACATTTGTACAAAAAAATTCATATAAATATTTTTAAGTATAGATTTTTTTTTACAATTAATTGATAGTTTATGAGAAATAAGTATATGTTCACATATTATGACTTACATATGAAAAAGTGTAATACAATACAAATAAATATCATAAAAATTAATATCAATTCACACTAATTAACCATCAAATATATATATATATATATATATATATATATATATATATATATATCCGATATTGTCTAATTTATAATTATATATTATTTATTAAATAAATTTCCATTAATTAAATATAATACAATTTATTAATGTATTGTATATATTTAATAAAAGAAAATAGTAAAAAGTTATTGTAATACTTATTCACTTACTAAATAATATAACTTAAATCATTTTTACAATATGCATTATCAAAAATAAATTAAACATATAAAAATAACGAAATTAATTACGATTAAATTAAATTTTACTATGTACTACCGCGCAAAGCGCGGAGTAGCCACCTAGTATAATATAATAAAGCAGGAAATAGCAGTATGATTATGAATTTGCATGCAAGGCCGCGGGGTTTCGAGCTTTGACCGGACGGGTATGACCGAGACAAAGAAAGAAAGGGCTGTAGCTGCAATCCCACAAAAGTAAGTCAGTAGTCCATTTTCAAAATATAAATAAATAAATAAATAAATAAATATAAACCATTCCTGCCACTCATATACTTTTCTCAGCTTCCAGCTTTCCACGCCTACATACTTCGCCCTTCTCAAGTTTAAAATTTATCATTAGTTAAATTATAAATATTTACACTTTAATTCTTTGAGTTACTGATAACTACTTGTATGTGAATATTATAAATAATATTATGTGTTGAATAATCTCGAATTCGTCTCAAAATCTATTTGAATAGGCTTTAGACAAAAAAATAAAATTGATAGGCTCGCAAGTCGAATATAAATGAACTCGTACTCGATTCGGTATTTTTTTAAAAAAAATAATTCAATTCTACTCTACTCGAAATTTAGAGAGTCAAAATCGATTATTGACCGAGTGGAACTCGAGTAGCTTCACTCGCTTATATATTCTGATCTGACAGTCCCGGACTTTCTGTACTTGAGATACGATCAATTAATTACATACAATGATCAAAAGTTTATATATATATATACACCACGGAATAGAAGACTTTAAATGTGTACCAAACAGATTTGTATATTGTTCATCTCCTTGATAATACAAAAGATGAGTCATATAAGCCAATATTCACTTCTCTCCAAAATATAATAAGCCTAACTTTTGTGGATATTATAGACAACAGCAATCAACTTGTATACAATTGATCTGGAAACCGAATCTTTTATTCATTATATATATGATGTAAATGCAAATAATCCACTTTGTATGTATTATTGTTAGTTACAACTATGACGTAGATTCGGTTAGCCAGTTGGTAGTTGGATATATAGGGTTAAATCACTATCTAAATTTTGATTCTATCACAATTTGGTGCATGAAGTTTAACTTTTCTAAATTGGATGCTTGATTTTTAATTTTTAGGCAAATTTTTATATTTGTTATAATTGGACATAAATGAACATGTTTCAGTCACATGGGGTATTTCGATGTGTACTTTAGATGAATTAGACAGTAAATTGAAATAATTGCAATGAAATAATTTAAATTGAACGTTCAATTTTACTTCCTCAATTCCAACATGTTTTTCAATTGAGTGTTTAATTGAATATATTTCATTGAATTTTTTTTTAAATTTCTTAACTAATACATCTTGTGTACTCATCAAAAGACCTCAATTAACTGGAATATACTTATTTTCTGTCTAATTTGACGTAAATTCTAATGTGTAGCAATTTTTTGGAAATTAATTTAATTAGGTAATTTTAAAAAAAATGAATAACAATATGTAATTATTTTAATTTAAATTGTAGATAGCGATTTGGTTATTAAAATTGAGAGATTCATGCAAATTGCCATAAAATAAAGGGTTTTTGCTAAAATAAAATCGACAATAGTTAATAAACGGTTAAATGTCGGTAGATTGCTTAAAAATGAAACAAAATGTGATTCTCAACCACCTCAAAAGCTGTACATAATATATAGCTAGTTATATTTTTTTTATTAGCTTTAAGTAAGTTATCAATCACTCAAATACTAAAGTATCCAATATTTGACAACTTGCTAATAAAAATACCTAACACAATCTACATTAAGGAAGCCCGGTAATTCTTGAATATATACTATTTTTTTCTGATTGCTCTTGTATATTTTTTTTAATTAATTAATATACTACTAATCACTCGCCCCGAGCACCACACGGGAGGAAAAATTCAATAAAATTTTAGTTAGAAAAAATAAGTTATCTTAATTTATTGAATATGCAACTATATGCAACAGTTATTTGAAAGTTTTAATATATTTTTTGATAGAAAATTAATTATTAATAATGTATTAATTTAATTAAATATTTAATATTAAATATTATTTAAAATATTAATAGTAGTGAAATAATCAATATTAGATATCGTTTTTATTAGACGTATAACTGATACAATATAAAACTTGCAATTTTAACATTTACTCACTTTTTTTTATATTTGCTAAATATTTTCATATCGTTCTTATTCAAATTAATAATACATCTATTAATTATTTAATATATTTTATATGAGCGAATTACTTAATTATAAAATTTCAGACTCCTTGCTTTTATACATGTAGCTTTTTCTTGATAATAAAAATATAAGCAC
The DNA here is from genome assembly GCA_036873135.1 of Clarkia xantiana subsp. parviflora. Taxonomy (NCBI): domain Eukaryota; kingdom Viridiplantae; phylum Streptophyta; class Magnoliopsida; order Myrtales; family Onagraceae; genus Clarkia; species Clarkia xantiana. The sequence continues at coordinate 21,887,485 of JAPTYO010000001.1, forward strand.
ATCAAAGTTATTATTATTATAACTTTTTTTAGCTGATCCTATGTATTATTATTGTTACTATCATGTGGATTATTATTTATATATAATAATATATTTGATTGCTTAAAACATTCAGTTTTAAAGCCATAATGTTTGGGCATTATTATATATTATATAAGTATAACATTATTTATAGTAATGTATTTTTTTAAAACACTATAATAATTTTTTTTAAAATTATATATATATTGCTTACATGGCGGCCTATGAAACTTTCGCAGCCGAACTGTACAGATATATCAATTAAATGGAAACTTTAAATTATTTAATTTATTATTTAGGTCGAGTTTAAAATAGGATATAATTTTTTTTTTTTTTTTATAAATTTGTAGTCAATCAATATTTTATATTAAAATTTGTAGAGTCCTAATGAAATTAGGAAACACTAACTGGGCAAAACGTCTACGTATCAGCTTGAGAAGGTATCAGCACTCGAATTAATATAGCATCACATAGAAGACAAAATTTAAATATTTTGTTTCTTTATATTATTAAGTAGGTACAAATATTGACTTTTTTATTCATTATATTATCATTTTTCATAAGTGGTTCTACTTTTTATTGAATTTCTAAACTTCAAATCTTATTTAGCCTAAAAAAACATTAAATCTTATTTACGGCTATATTATATATGTTGTATGTACATATATAAATACTATTTTCCTCTACCACCAAAATATTTGCTTGAATAATATAGTCACGATTTAATAAATGCATTTGAAGTTCCAGCAAATGTTTTTTTTTACAATATATTTTCCCAAAATTGTACAAAATAATAAACATTATTTTCTCTATACAATGTATTTTTTTAAATAATATATATATATTCAATGAAAGAAATGAAAATTTGCAGTAACACAAATAGAAAATGTTCTATTTATTTCTTTATGTAGATTAATATATATAAAATGTATTTTTTAATTCAAATTAATAAAAAAATAAAGGAAATATGTATATTCGTAAAATACGTTCTCAAATAATCATTTTATTCTAAATAGTAACGTAACTAACAACAAAGTGAATGTCATGAAAAAATTAATCATTACATGAGTGCAAAATCTTCTAAAGGAAGATTTATACATGGCAAATGTATAATAATATACATGGCGAAAACATATATATATATATAAATAACACATCTCAAACTTTAATAAACTCTAATAAACTCTAGTAGTGTATAAAACTATAAATAAATATCTCTTTACATATTGAAAAATATAGAGAAAAATTTTGTGCCTTATAAATTTCCACCACCACCTATTATCAATATATGATCCATTATGGAAAATATGACCTTCCGTGTATATATATATGAAGTTAAATAATTTAGTCCAATATTATACATACCTAGGAAAAATATTATACGCCTAATGAGGATAGTAAATATGTCGAGAAGATTAAACAATACAAAACATTACTATATAATTAGATTCACGAAATAGTACCTCAAAGGGAGGTCGACTAATATCGGAGTGGGAAGGCGGTTTATGAGATAGGTGATTGTAAGAAGTGCATGATACCATAATATTTCGGGTAACCGAGCATAGTGTAAAAATGCGAGATCAATTTCAATGATGTGACAATGATGATGCTCGGATAGACGTTGTGCTTGAGCGTATGTTGCAGTGTTTTGAAGTGGGAGATGTCGTGTTCAGCTAGGAACCCTGCGAGCTTTTAATATTTACCATCACTATTGGAATATAGTGCACGAATTGGAGACCTAAATAATTTTTTTGAGAATCACCTTGAATTGCATGAAGATGGTTAAAGCCTCTAATTTACGAAAAATTGGTTAAATCAAAGTAAAATGAGTAAATTTATCAACAAATATGACATAAAAACAGTAACCATAATTGGTATAATAGGAGAATGACCCCAAACATCCGAGAAAACGTATTCAATAGGTTTCGAGCTACGAATACTTGATTTCGAAAAATGAAGTCGATGAATCTTAGCACGCAACAAGACTCATATAGATTGGAACCACTATCCTTATTCGATAATGAAAATTTACTCATAAGAAGTTTAACTACTCGAGGTCTATGTAGGGTTTGAATCCAGAACATTAGAACCTCCCGGGTAGGTATATCGATTCATAGTCTTCGTGCCTTAAAAAAGAAAATTGAAAATACCGATGGGCACCGAACCGGTCCGGTCCGGTTCTGAACCGGACTGGAACTGATTAAAACAGTCTGGTCCGGGCAGAACTGAATTTGAAAACAGTGCTAAAAAATCAGGACCGGTTCCAAACCGGTTCTGGACTGTAACTGTAAAAAACGGTCTGGTTCGGTCCAGAACCGGACTGACCCGTTTTCCAAAAAGATTTACAATAATTAAAAAAAAAAACCAACTCAAAACAAAACTGGTCCATGGAAGAATAAATTTAAGTCAACCATAACAATATTTACACTAATTAAGAACTTCCACAATGGTTTTAGGGTTAATAACTAATAAACAGTATAATGTTTGACCAATGTTGAAATCTGGTGTCTGTTGTTGAAATTGACTGTCCAAGGTTTGTTATTTGTTGAAATTTAGTGTATCCGTCTACTTTTGGGGTTAAGTCGAACGGAAGTGTGTCACGTGACCGTCACATGAGCTCGTTAAATTGGATATCCTAGAAACGCCCCTCCGTGAAAAATATGACCCTCTGTTACCTTTTGAATTGACGAAATTACCCCTCGTAGCCAAACATATTGATGGATATCTGCCAAATTCGTGTTCGTATTTACATTTTGGACTTCGTAAACACGTTGAAAATCACATAACGGATCCAAACGCGTCACCCGAGGTTCAAAACGGTCCGGAAGCGCGGCATGCGCGTCTGGACCGGACCTCCAGATTGCCTAAGCAATCCGAAGGTCTGGATTGCATCAGCAATCCGGACCGTCCGGGTTTCCCTTAGGCAATCCGGACCGTCTGGGTTGCCCTTAGGCAATCCGGACCGTCCATGTTGCCCTTAGGCAATCCGGACTGTCTGGGTTGCCCTTAGGCAATCCGGACGGCCCGGATTGTCCACAGGCAATCCAAAACCCGTCGAATGGCCTAAGTCCGACGGGGTTCAGACTGCTGTCTAGGTACCGCGCGCTACCCTGCTTACGTACACCGAGCAAGGAGTCTCACAAAGCCAAACTTAATCAAACCAGACGATGGTTCCTATCTCCCTTTAAGGTCGGCGTCGAACCGCACAAAAACCGGGTTCGGTTCTAAGGTTGCCTATAAATAGGGGACCTTGGCCTCCCATTTCAACTCATATTCTCAAGAGATTGGCTTTGGAGCTCTGACCTCTCTCTAGAAACTTTCTCTCTCTAGACTCTCATTTAAGCATCGGAGAGGGCTCAACCAGCACCACCCCTCCTCTCCGTGCTGGTTATTGTCCTTTGCGCAGGTAAGGACTACGTGAAGCCGACGAAGTGCACATTGCCGACAACCCGTTACCGTCAGCTGACAGCCTGCAGTCATTGTCCGATAATCCGTATGAACATAACCCGAAGTGCCGAAGAGTCCGACCCCCCGGTTGGATTTGGACGCAACACTTGGCGCCGTCCGCGAGATTCAAACGAAAAGCTATATCGCACCACGAGCTATGGCAACCAGTCAACCTCCTCAGGATGATGTCAACCCGCAGGAGAAGAAGAGAGGCCCTAGCCGCCCAAAGAAAGCTGCAACCACAAGCAAGAAGCCGACGAGAAGTCAGCCTGAACTATATCCACTACTTCCTCAGTGCCAACCAGAAGCGTGCCTGCAACACAGCACGGTCCGGAAATCCAGAACGCTGCACGCGTAACACCCCCTCCCGGGTTCGAGCCTAAGGCGCACATCAATGAAGAGTTCCCTTACGGGATGCCAGCTGAAGGAGTTCAGCAACAAGAAGGAGGTGCAAACCCACCGCCACCAGTCACACCCGCCATGATGGCTGCACTTAAAGAGTGGTTAGCGTTCATAAAATCAAGGATATGCTCCAACACCTCCGCCACTACCGCCACTTCCGCCGCAGTCTACGGACAGGCCACGCCGGCAAGGGAAGTGTCACGCAACAATACTCGACAAGATACACCGTACCAAGGAGGAGGAGGACATTATTCTGAAGGTACATACCAGTACCAACAGCCAAGGCATGAAGCAACACACTCATACACTCCGTACGTAGAAGCACGTCATCAAGAAGAGACATGGGGACAACCTCCACATCCACGTTCACTTCCTGCCAAGGATTCCTTTACGATCATCAAAGGATCGCATCTGTACTGATCTACCAATCAAGCAATGTTAAAGTGCACAGACACGCGCATTTCCAAAGTGCGCACATTTTAAGGGTGCGTACAGTTCCAAAGCGCACGTAGCCCCAACTTGCGGTGTACCCTAATCAATACCTGGCAAGCACACGCATCCGCATCCTTAAAACAAACCCAAGTCATGGGTATACGAGAGATCGACCTCCGACGATGCGCAGATAGGAAACTAAAATGCAACACTTCCTACGAAGGATGTTCCAACACTCGATAATCAAAGATAGCCTCAATACCGGGAGAAGGAAATTGTAGCATAACACCGCACCTGACAGGTCCGTTCCCGACGCGTCCGCTCCCGACGTGTCCACGCCCGACGCGTCCGCACTCGACGTGTCCGCTCCCGACGCATTCGCACAAATCCCGAATTTTCCCGAAAATCCCCAACGGGGGCATGCACCAACTACACCCATGCATTGGAGCCTCAAACGTTCTATGCGCACAAGATTAAAAATCGTGTTGCAGTAATAAACAAGGCGGAGGCATCATCCAAGTGACAACGCCACCACCATTGCAGAAGATAGGAATTCAAGAGGGACTCTTATGTTATACACACACATGTGCCAAACCCATCACGTGAGAAGAGTTAGAGAATTATTTCCAACATCCAGCAAGTTTACCCTTGTCAAGCACACAAGGAGGGTCGTACCACTAAAAACGTACGCTGACAGCAAAACATCATCTTCGGCCACAACAAAGGAGAAGATGAGGATTCCACCAGTTTAACATCTCTCAACCATGTGCACAATCGTCACACAGACACAACTCCATGAAGAGTCACAAGTTTATGAAGAAACACATCAAGTAAACTCAGGCCCCTTGGAAGTAAACACATGAAGCATACAACGCAAATCGTACACACTATATTCAACAGCGCGCAACGCGGGTCAGAGAGGGAAAAATTACTCTTACCCACTCCTAGAAACAAACAAACTTGCATCAAAATGCAAGAAGAGAGGAGAGCGAATTTACAAGTCTTCCTCAAGAATGAGCACAGCTGCATGACAGCCACCAAGAGACACGCTCAACACTCGACACAAGAGCGGGGCCATCTTGCTGAACCCACGCATACAGGACACAACATTCCCCGTACAGGATACAATCATTATACTATATCAAGAAACAACAATACGACTACCAAGCGACTTGGGGGGCACCAAGTTGACAAGTGCTTGGCATTCCACCGAAGTGAAAAAACGAATCATTGCAAGAACACGCGGTACCGATCCTCTTAAGAGAATGAACCAACGAGGAATACAACTTCAACATCCTATATGGATTGGTCCCAAGAGGGAAACACCAAGCATCGCCCTCAAAGGACGATCTCTTCTACTTGAACAAGGTCCAGGTAACACGCGTTACTGCCAAAGGTAAACTCAGGTATGAGGTAACAACTGCACAACAATACTATTATGAATAAAGTAGACCACTCGAGTAGGAAATCTACTCAAGGTAGCCTGATTTAATCAAAGCAAAATCCAAGCTGAACGGAACAGACTAGTCGAGAATAGTCTGATTCAGTCATATTGGCATTGCAGGCGATAGAGCCATATGAGGAGACTTATAACTCCATTCTATTCCCTAACTAATATATATCTCAAAGTATTGCGACTAATTTGAGACAAGTTATATGTACATCCAAAAGATGTCTCAATGACACACCCTATCTAGGGAACAACACTAAGTGGAGCTGTATGCAACACTCTCTGGAATTCTCTATCTATGGATATTCTACTTAGGCAAATAAGCCAAGTAATGGTCGCGTATATATCATTTGTATCATCGCAACAAGTCTCCAAGTTAACTATAACTTGTGACATCTCAGCGAGCATTCTACTCAAACATCAGCTCTTCCCTTGGAAACAACACCAAGCAACGATCATATATAGGCATGTACATCACGCTAAGGAGGCATCGATGCGTATCAACTAGAGGACGCATACAACAATGCATAGTCGCTATTTATATGTACAACGGGTGGTACTTGACAAAGCTCCGCTCCCGACATGTGTGCACCTGTCGCGTCCGCACCTATCGCATCCACACTTAGGGAAGTTTCCTGCACAACCAATGAGTCCTCGTATCAGACTCCTTTATTCTATCTATTATATGCATTACTTAAAATAAAATTCATAACTCCATATTTTTTCAAACTTGTAAATATTGCAACTATCTGACAAAGCGCAATCCTCTTCGTAGGTACAAACTCAACTATCAAAAAAGCAATGTACCCTACTCAGAAACAACATCGAGTATTGATGCAATGTATATCCAAACAACCACAATCTCTATCAAGCCAACCACGAAGGCGGCGAAAACACTATCAATCCATTTATCTTCATTTTTGCATATCTACTTTAAGTCTTCTTAGATTAATACAACTAGCACTCTAAGTGTAGTTTATGTTTACTATCCTTGCTACATTTCAGAAGGAGCGATCAGTTGACGCCTTCCCGCAACCCATTGTACATACACCAAGTATCTAATGAAGTTAATCTACTTTCGTAGGTACATACTACATTATTCTTACTACCTTGGAATTACGCCAAGTGGAAAACTACACGCATATTACTCGCATCAACAATACAAGCTATCGCGCTATATACAACAAACGACTTATATCATACGACGACCTATCTACTATCAACATCAACATTGAGCATACAAACGCTCTCTATCTATAATGACGACTACCCCGAATAGCGTCAACAACATACTACATCTTGAGTTCAAACCAAGATTTATCAAAGTGACATGCTGCGACATCCCCCTTAGAGGGCAACCCCCATGTTCACAACTACAAAGTGACATGTTGCGACATCCTCCTTAGAGGGCAACCCCCATGTTCACAACTACAAAATGGCATGCTGCGAAATCCTCTTGTTAGAGGAAAATCCTCATGTTCATAGCCAATTCCTGAGTTCAAAACAGGATGCGACAACAGGTGGAACTGATCACCCCATCGTGGCGGAAGTCCTCTTGTTAGAAGACAACCCCACAAATCTACAAGTATGTATATCCTCTTTAGGGTTCATACTCCATGAAGACTTATTCCTTGTTAGGGCACCTTCATGCACTCTCAAAGTATGTATATCCTCTTTAGGGTTCATACTCCATGAAGACTTATTCCTTGTTAGGGCAGCTTCATGCACTCTCAAAGTATGCATATCCTCTTAAGGGTTCATACGCCATGAAGACGTATTCCTTGTTAGGATAACTTCATGTATATACGCTAGCAGGAGCGCACCCTGTTCCAAAACTCTCCAACCCTACAAGTCGAGTGAGCATATAACGGATAAAACACACCAAACTCAGCAAGTAGTGTCTTGCCACAGCGTCGCCTTGGAATGGACCAAGAGACGGTAAAAACTGCAAGTCACTCTAAAGTGGTCTTGTACAACCCCTCTGGACTAACCATGTAGAGGTGCAGTAGCATCGCAAGGTAAGTACGGGTCTAACCATGAAAAGCCTTGCAACAACGTCACGCGGGGTGTGCCCAACTGACGGATGGAAAAAAATGCACAGCATAGGGCAAGTAGCGTCTTGCCACAACGTCGCCTTGAAATGGTTCAAGAGACGGTAAAAAAATTACAAGGCGTATGGATACGACCTTTGTCCCGTCCCTTGGATTAACCAAGTGGAGACGTAGTAGCATCCCAAAGTAAGTACGGGTCTAACCATGAAAAGATTTGCAACAACGTCACGCGGGGTGTGCCCAATTGACGGATGGAAAACGCATAGTATAGAACAAGTAGCGTCTTGTCACAACGTCGCCTTAGAGTGGAACTAAGAGACGGTATAAACTAAGGTCTTGCCTCGTCAAGACGACTCTACTACGTGCCAAGTGCCCTCGTGCCAAGTGCCAACACCAAACACATTGCTATCTTATGGTCTTGTATGTTACTCTCTATAAACATGACAAGTACTCAATACACTCATCATGCCATTCCTTGGATATCAAAACAAGATGGGCACTCATGACACATAGCGACGCGCGTCCTATTGTCACAGCTACGGATGTTATATCCATTACTACAAGGAAATCAACCCTATCATGCAAGTCCAATATATACGGACAACTATGGTAACACAAGGTATGAAACATTACTAACGATTTATCATGCATTTCTACTATGATCATGACAGGTCTATTCGACAACATCAAATGTATATATAAAAGGTTCAGGGAACAACACCCAGCGTGACCTCAACCCTAACATGGGGAACAACAACTATGTACAAAGATTGGTAGAGAAAACACAACCAACCTAGTACAACATGCAAGTGGTATACCCCACTCAACATCTACATAGCCTATACGGCCCTTACGTACAAGCCCACGCGACCTGTGTAATACACGCCTAAATGACATTTACACGCATGACCAACATGGCAATGCGCGACTATTCAGGGTAACAATACATATATAATTATGGTACTAACACCTATACATGTATATTAGCCAATGATTGTATGACATATGTCTACTCACATACTCTATGAAGAGTTCCAAGGTTCGACCATTGCTGCAAACAACTTTCTAATACCAAGCATGTGTATACAACGGCTAACATAATAACAAGATGCGATTCAAACATCATCATCAACGAACACAAACATTAGCACGTTGTGCAAACCGCACTTTGAGTAGGGTGCTACATGATCAGTGGCAGACTTAGAAAATATACCAAGATTGACCAAACAAAAGCACGGGGGCAAAAGTATACACACCTTGCATAAATCATACATCAAGATGCCAACGCCTATCTAGACGTCATCGCAAACTAATTGCGCTCCTCGCTATCATCAGCAGTCTTCTTGCGAAGGACAGTCATCTCGATTCAATGGCAGCAACTCGAGCCTATCAAACAAAGGCATAAGCCTTCAATCCAACAACCTTAGCATCCAAGCAGCAAGCTTTCTTGTTCACTCTAGCCATTGCATAGCAAACAACATCATGCTCCTTAGAGAAAAAATACAAAGGAGTAAAGAATGATACTCACAAGGATAAAGCAAGCAAGACGCACGGAGGCAAAGCAAACATGCATACGCACGCCATTTCAACACGCGCAAGATCCCTCAGCACGTGCGCGATCCCTCAGCAATACTATCATCAAAGAATCAAACAAGGAAGATAAATGTGACAAGTTCAAGGGATGATCGACAACATAGGCAGCATACCCTTTCAAATCGGCTCCTCTGTCAAAATTCGCCCCTCGACCCGGGGGAAGAAAGAACAGGCGGACGAGTCTAAACCTAACATATTTCCCTCTATTGTGGGAAAGAACCTTCGATGACTCGCCACCAGCAGTAGACTCAGATCGCTTGAAGTGGCTCGAGGGACGAATCTCAAAGAAAGATCACTTTATTCTTGATCAAGTAAGATTTTTGTTGACAGTGACGACGCTAAGTCGACCTCGACCCTGACCCAGACCCAGAAAGGCGAGAAGACCATTATCTTACCGGATTCTGGAAAGTATCACTCCCAAGGGCAGCACGTACGCGTCAACACCCTAGGAGGAAGGCAACATGTTCTTCAAAAAATAAGTTTGAAGACGTCAAAGCGCAACACGCGTGTGCCGACGCATTGAGGGAGGAACTAACACCTCTCGTTCAGAAACTAAAGATAGTAGCAACAAACATGGCATAGTACGCTCATGCTCCGACACGTAAATAGGAGAAATAACAACTCATTTCCAAATGATAAGTATAACTGCCATGATCGCGAGTACGCGTACGTACGTGTCGACATGCCAACGTAAGATCTACAACTTCAGTTTTAAGCGGCTATCATGTCCGCACGTCTCTATGCGACTATCATGCCCGCAAAATCAGCTAGGTCTGGATGTGTACTCTGGAAGACACGCTTTGACAACTCAGTCTACAAGGATGAACAACAACTTAATGAGCGCGTGCATACGCGACAGTCATCAATGCAAGCACTAAGGAATGAACACTCTCCCGATGGAGACAGCTACATATCTACATACTTGTTAGTCTCTATACATCATATAGAGAACATCACCATTGGGGGGTAACTCTATGTCAACATGGGCCTCGTCCCAACACTCGCATGTTTTATGTGATCTACGCGCATCCACATGAGACTCTATATCAACATGGGCCTCATCCCGACACCTACGTGTTCTACGTGATCAACGCGCATCTACATGATACTACGCCTTCATTTAAGGTAACAAGTGCGAATATGATTATGGCACTAACATTTATACTTGCATGTATTTGCCAATTAATGCAGGACTACGACAAGTATGTTGACATACAAAGGAATATTTTCTAAGTGTTCCACTATGTCAGCAGTCGACATATGACAAGGTGTCGACTATCAATGAATATTTTCTAAGTGTTCCACTATGTCAGCAGTCGACATATGACAAAGTTTCGACTATCAAGGAATATTTCTAAGTGTTCCACTATGTCGGCAGTCGACATATGACAAAGTGTCGACTATCAAGGAATATTTTCTAAGTGTTCCACTATGTCAGCAGTCGACATATGACAAAGTGTCGACTATCAAGGAATATTTTCTAAGTGTTCCACTATAACGACAGTCGACATATGACAAAGTGTCGACTATCAAGGAATATTTTCTAAGTGTTCCACTATGTCATCAGTCGACATATGAGAAGGTGTCGACTATCAAGGAATATTTTCTAAGTGTTCCACTATGTCAGCAGTTGACATATGACAATGTGTCGACTATCAAGGAATATTTTCTAAGTGTTCCACTATGTCAGCAGTCGACATATGACAAGGTGTCGACTATCAAGAAATATTTTCTAAGTGTTCCACTATGTCAGCAGTCGACATATGACAAGGTGTCGACTATCAAGGAATATTTTCTAAGTGTTCCACTATGTCAGCAGTTGACATATGACAAAGTGTCGACTATCAAGGAATATTTTCTAAGTGTTCCACCATGTCAGCAGTCGACACATGACAAAAGTATTTTGCTATGTCAGCAGACGACACATGACGAGGTGTCAACTATCAAGAAATATTTCTAAGTATTCTGCTATGTCAGCAGACGACACATGACGAGGTGTCAACTATCAAGAAACATTTCTAAGTGTTTTATTATGTCAGCAATCTACATGTGACGAGTTGTCGACTATCAAGAAATATTTTCTAAGTGTTTCACCATGGTGGCAGACGACACATGACAGACGACACGTGTCAAGTAACAAGCGTCGATTACCAAGAAACATTTTCTAAGTGTTTCATCATGAAGAAGATAACAATGATCAATTATCAACAATCAACAATCAACATCAAGCATGTTCGAACACTATCTACGCTATGGTGCAACATGTCGACAGTGATTACTATACATGAGGGGAGTATTTCTACTTACTATCATGTTCATAAATTTTCAGCACTTAGCCAAAATTTTGGCCAATTTGGGGAACTAACCTCTTTTAGGAATTTTAACAAATACATTGTGGGCATCTTAGGAAAATCAATTTCAAGAGACAATCAAGATCAAATTGAGCCTAAACAAGGTTGCAAATGGTCCATCCATACCCGGAATTGCACTCACCACCTCGAGACGATGCCGGTGATGACTAGATGGCTGCCCGAAAAAGTGCTTGGCCTTCAAATTTGCTACTCCAAAGTTTCTTCTTCTTCAAGAAATGAGAGGATTCTAAAAACTACAAAGGGTGGAGGATTAACTAATGGATATTCTCTCTCCTATATCTATCCACAATTATCTACGGGTACTTCCTAAAACTTTCACTATTTCTTGTTAAGTCCCTAAAATGGCATGATTGTGTGTTGTTATCTTCTTATTACAACACTTAGGATTTTCTAGACTCATTTTAGCAAACACGACTACATTCTATGCGCACATAATCTAGTGCACGCTACGTCATCTCATAATGCATGATGCATATCATTACATGATCATTTTTCATGATTCAACCGTTGATTACATGTTCACATCATTTATATCATGTCATCACATTCATGTTAACATCATAGACCATGATTGCACATATCCATGAAAATTATTGCTTAAGTCCATTATCATGTGCGACCTGTCTGCTGTTCACTGCTATATGTGCACTGTCTATTGTTCATTGTTATATGCATACTACTTGTTGCATTAACCCTGTCAGCAGTTAATAAGTCTCCCAACAAGATTTAAAGTGGAGCAAAATCAAGGCCTTCGCGCCCAATTGTCAAACAAGCCACCCCTGAGGTCAGCACCGAACCCAAATTGGGCTTATATCCTATCTTAAAATAGAGTCAAGTATGGTCTGAACCGTTACTTGACTCGGGGGCAATTGATGGATATCTTCCCAATTCAGGTTCGTATTTACATTCCGGACTTCGTAAACACGTTGAAAATCACATAACGGATCCAAACGTGTCACCCGAGTTTCAAAACGGTCCGGAAGCGCGGCTTGCGCGTCCGGACCAGACCTCCGGATTGCCGGGGCAATCCGGACCGTCCGGGTTTCCCTTAGGTAATCCAGACGTCTGGGTTGCCAGGGCAATCCAGACCGTCCGAGTTGCCCTTAGGCAATCCGGATCGTCCGGATTGCCCTTAGGCAATCCAGACGTCTGGGTTGCCAGGGCAATCCGGACCGTCCGAGTTGCCCTTAGGCAATCTGGACGGCCCGGATTGTCCACAGGCAATCCAAACCCCGTCGAATGGCCTAAGTCTGACGGGGTTCAGACTGCTGTCTAGGTACCGCGCGCTACCCTGCATACGTACACCGAGCAAGGAGTCTCCCAAAGCCAAACTTAATCAAACCAGATGACGGTTCCTATCTTCCTTTAAGACCGGCGTCGAACCGCACAAAAACCGGGTTCAGTTCTAAGGTTGCCTATAAATAGGGGACCTTGGCCTCCCATTTGAACTCATATTCTCAAGAGATTGGCTTTGGAGCTCTGACCTCTCTCTAGAAACTTTCTCTCTCTAGACTCTCATTTAAGCATCGAAGAGGGCTAAACCAGCACCACCCCCTCCCTCTCCGTGCTGGTTATTGTCCTTTGCGCAAGTAAGGACTACATGAAGCCGGCGAAGTGCACATTGTCGACAACCCGTTACCGTCAGCTGACAGCCTGCAGTCATTGTCCGATAATCTGTCACAAACATAACCTAAAGTGTCGAAGAGTCTAACCCCCCGGTTGGATTTGGACGCAACACATATCATCTCCGCGCATTTTTCTCTTCTAGCATTGTCGCTTTGATCACAATACATCTTTTCCACTCTCTAAACTTCCATCTTCCATTTTCGCCCAAAACTGAAGAACAAAAAACCTAGGGTTTGGTACTCTGGTGGTTTCCTCCAATTTTCGGCGAGTTTCCGAGAAGCAACAGGGCGGATTGAAGGAAAGTTCTTCCGATCATCATTTCGGCAAGGTGACAACACTGTTTCCGACGATTGGACGACAAACCTTCTGAAGAGCCTAGAGTAAGTGAAATAAACTTCAAGTTATGACTTTGTTGTTGAATCCGTCCTGGGTGTGTTTCAATTTGTGGAATTGAAATTTAATTGGGTTAAAATTTAATTTTGCATGTCTGTGGTTTGTAAATCTGGTTAGTTTTGTGCTTGAAGTTTGGTTTGTCGGCGATTTCCAAGTTATTACACAAATAAAAACCGGAAATTGAACTTTGTCGCTGGGTTGGCTTTATGTGAGACATACTTTGGAAAAATTGAAACTCTAAGAACTAGTTATTCTATTTTAGTGTTTAAAGTTGATCTTGTGGACAAGTAAGATGTATTACCGGTTGAAAAACGTAAACTTTACCCGATTTTTGTTAATTTGCTGATTTCCCCAAATTTTGCCTTTCTGTCTGATTCAGGGAAGTGGGACTTTATGTTGGTTTTTTGGACGGTTTTTTGTTGTGTGAAAGACTTGGGTTGACAATTAGAAGTTCAACAAGTACTAAGTGGATTTAATTGTTCCAGCCATTCGATTTTAACAAATAGATTTCTCAAGGACCTAACACAACAACTTGGAAGGTTTCAGACCGTCTTTTCGATTAACTAACACATCTACCTAATAACAACAACATCACTGGTTGTCAACCTAGGTTAAATCAGTATGATACTGACCATTCACAATGTGTTTTGTCCAGATTTGTAGAAAATGGCTAATCAACCATACATGGTTGAAATCAATCACCATGGGGTGTTTGAAGTTGACGATGATGGTACCCTAAGCAAATACATATGAGAGCATGTCTAACGGGGGATGGTAAATGCTGTTGAGGTAACATGTCCGGGGGCTGAGCATCGGTTCTATGTTCTTCATATTCTTGCCAAAAGATGGAAAGGGTTAAGAGTCAGGGGTAGGGTTTTTGGATCAGCTTCAGCACCCTTGAAGAGTAACCACGTTCAACACATACAGTCTTTGAGGAGGATAAGCTCAGAAGTAAGGAAGCACTGTTCATGCCTATCATCACTGCTTTTGAGACTATAAGGAAGAAACTTATGAATAAGTTTCAGGAGAAGATGGAGAAACTGCCTAATTGTAAGGGGGGGGGGGGGTTGGGACCAAGGATCATGGAGAAGATAAGGAAAGGGTTCTCCGTTTCATTGGCGTGTAACATCAGTTTTTCCGGAGGTCACCATTACGAGGTAGAGTACCAAGGACAGCCATATCATGTGGACCTTCCAAAATCTGAATGCTCATGTCACAGATACATGATTTCTGGACTACCGTGCGCACACGCTCTACGATGCATTAAACAAGAGCCTCGTCCACTATCCGCCTTTTTCCATGAGAGCATGACAAAAGAGGCGATGTATCAGGAATATGACAAGATATTATATCATGTCTCGAGCATGAACCTTTGGGAAGAGCAGAATTTCCTCCCCACAGAGCCTCCCACCTATAAATGACAGGCTGGTCGTCCTAGAACAAGAAGGACAAGACCGAGTCATGAACCCTGAGCCAGCAGACTGAGGAGGAGTTACTCCATCTGTTGCTCCATCTGTGGAAAACATGACCACAACAAAAGGGGATGTCCATTGAATCCGTCTAAACGAGTATATGGACCTTTAAACAAGTGTATAAATATGTGAGAAAACTAATTATCTACATTAATTTTGTTAACAAAACAGACTGCGGGGGGTGGTGAGCCAGCAGATACAGTGAATGAATTAGTGGTGGACCAACAAGTGTCTACAGAACCCATAGTTGATGTAAACTCTAAGTTGGTAGGTGTCATTAGGGTTTCGAGTTTCGTTTCCTGTGTTCTTGTGAACTAACTTTGACAAGATATGCTTGTATTTTAGAGATCAGGCTGGCTCAAGTCTCCCCAACAGAAGAATGACATTGGGTCAACATCTAGGAAAAGAATGTCAACTTTTGAAAAACTTGAAGATAATGCCACACTGTCCTCTTATTTACAAGTATGCAAAAGGTTACTTATAAAATTGCATAAATTATATACTATTTTAAACCCTAGTTTTCAAGATGAGTAAACTCTAGTCTGTCATTTTCAGCCGATAAGTGGGAAAAATAAAAAAATAAAAACAAATAGACGACTTGTTGAGGAGAATCGACAAGAAGATGTCTTTGTCGAGGATGCCCCACCACATGGTGCTGTTCATGTTGAAGAAGGTGATGCTGTCAATGGTGATGAGAAAGGTGATGTTGTTTATGATGGAGAAGGTAATGGTGTGCAGAATGAGGAAGGTGATGCTATTCAGACTGAGGAAGGTGATGTTGTAAATGGTGATGAGGAAGGTGATGTTGTTCATGATGAAAAATGTAATGTTGTGTAGAATGATGAAGGTGAGGCTTTTCAGACTGAGGAATGTGATGTTGTCATTGATGATGAGGAGCATAATAATGATGATCCCGTCGAAGTTGATGAAGGTGATGCGGACCATGGTGAGGAGGACCAGCCCAATGAAGATGATGATATCCATGACAAGGCTCAGCAGAACAACGAAGATGAGTCTCTAGTCGAAAACGAAGATCACCGTGGAGAGACTACACCAAACGTACCACTGCTGGTGGGAGAGGATGCGTCTCCACTTCAAATTATACTCCCTTCATCACTGCGTCTGGAAGGGCCAATTAATAGAAGCTCTCCTATCCTCAAGCGGAAGAAGACGCATGCAAGGAGACCAAAGCTCCAGTTAAGGAGACCAAGTGCTCAACGTAAACCACCTTTGAAGAGGAGTACCAAACAGAAGATCAGTGGTGATTACAGAGAATGGGGTGAAAAGTTAGGTATGTCGAATAATATTTGACTGCAAAATGAATACCTACGTTGAAATAATTGGGGGTAAGAGATATGAAATCCTACCAATAATCCTTATAATTACTCATCAATACTCTGGTTTTGATGGTACTTCTATTCCTACCCCCAATTTTGACATGCGGTACACATGCCGGTTATTTAAATTCATGGGTACTGTACATGAATTAAAAGGATTATTACGATTCAGTGTCTCTTTAAGTATTCATTACATTTTGTAGATACGGTAGAAATAATGTCAAGTTCGAACGATTTTACATTCCTGCTTAAGTAAAACAATCCCGATCCTATGTAGGATCTTAATCTTGTAAGAGTTTAGAGGATCATGATCATGATATTAGGATCTTACGATTAGACGACTAAAGTTAAGTAAGACGACCGTACTATTATACAATTCAAGTTAATATAAAATCATCCAAAGTAGGGATGAAGTCGACAATTACGTTTGGATTAACCAAATTAATGTCTTTCTATATATCTGTATAAGTTTATGTCACAAAATTTAATTTTATCAAATTTTTAAATGATTTTTAAGGGTATCTTATTATTTCATAGGTGTACGTTGTTTTTATCCTAACACTTTATTTTTTATTTATATATTATTTGATACAATAAGACACAAACCGAATTAGAGTAGTATGTTAATGTAAACACCTAATTTTTATCCGTGTGTAGCACGTTCAAAATGTCATATGTGACGCACTAAAAAATGAAGTATTTAAATATAGAAGGTCGCGAATTTTCTAAAGATATGATTGGTTTAAAATAGGATATTGTATATGCATTATTATTGTAAAATATTCAGAAAATATATTACGTGTATTTATGGTAAAATACATAAATATATGTGTATATTTTCGGATTATTAATGATGCATATTTTTTAGATTTTATTTTCCTATTTTGGGGTCCTAGTTTAGCACTGCTGCTGTTATAATGAAGAGTG
Organism: Clarkia xantiana subsp. parviflora; assembly: GCA_036873135.1. Lineage (NCBI taxonomy): Eukaryota > Viridiplantae > Streptophyta > Magnoliopsida > Myrtales > Onagraceae > Clarkia > Clarkia xantiana. Next base: position 21,905,008 of record JAPTYO010000001.1, read on the forward strand.
GATCAGAACTTTACTTCATCGGTGAGGACAACTACCAAAATTCCACCCAGAACAACGGTACGATTGGTGAGGAAGTCGGGTATGTTCTTCACTGTGCTTTATCAGTGTTGAGATTCATGGGCAATGCGGATTCATATTTAGGGATAGATATTATCTCTCCTTTTTCCTTTCAAACAAATTGAAATGATTGAAGTTTTTCTATTTGGAATTGTCTTAGGTCTAGCTAGAGAGTTTGGCCACTGTTCCATAGCGGGGCATGTACGAACATGCTCGACGACTGTCCGGATTTCTGATAAAATCTTTATAGTCGCCTCTGGTCACCCAACGGTTGAAGCCGAACTGGCTTTGGTGAGTTTCGCTCGCCAAATCAGGTAAATCAATTATTTGTCCTTGAGGATCCGACATTAATCCTCTCATACCTACTAATTGGTGTACTTGCGATGCATTTCCTCTGGCTCATAAATATGGTCATTTTACATGTAAAAAAAAGACAACAGTAGTAATAATATATTTTTCCTCGTAGTCCATGCGTTTTTTTGTCCTTTTATGCTTTAAATAAAACAAATTCTTCCGCCAGATCCTGCCTTCTCCATCCGCCTGAAGTCCGCCGGTGGCCGCCTGCTCCGCCCTCACCGCGACCTCACCTCCATCGCAACTCGCCTAGTTGGTCACCTCCGACGTCATTGACCCGTTTTTCGCCTTGTCGGAACTCCGCTCGAGCTGTGACTTGTCCCTATGCTATCGAGGACTTTCGCTGCATCAGCTCCGTCGCCGTTCCTCTGCTGCCCCAGCCATCGGTCCGCCTCGCCACGCTGCTTTTCCGCCGGTCCACAAGAATCGGTTGCCGCGCTCGCCCGCTCGTCGTGCCCTAGACCTCTGTTCCACCAGTCCGGAGCCAGGTTCGTCGAAATCTCGCCTGCTGCCAGTAACGCCGGAGCCGTGTTTTGCCACCGAATCGCCTGGAGCCTGCCGGAATCGCTGTTGTTCGTCCCTTGCTCGTCGTCGTCAGCCCCTTCCCTCCGGAGGGTGGCCCTCCTTTGCTGTCACTGGCCTCTCAGGTATAGTCCTACGTTTTCTGCGTTTTTTTGTTTTGTTTTTTTGTTTTGTTTTTTTTTTTAATTATTTTTGTTTTATTTTCTACTATTTATTTAACATTATTATTATTATTAGTCTTATTGTTATACCATGATAGTTTAAATGTAGACCTAATTAGATGACATACTTTATTGTATGTATGTATGAATATAACATGTAATTAATAATTTGTATCATGATTTTGAGCATGCTTGGTTTTATTTGGATGTTAGGAGTTTTAGATGCTGAATAGTTTAATTTTTTTTAGGTTTAGATTTGTCGTTAATAATAACTTGCGCATGAAAATTAATTTAATTTTGATATTATTAGATTACTTCAACGTAATGCATTTTTAAATTTTAGGATAAGCAAATAGGTTAATTAAGTACCGAAAGATCATAATTAGAAAAATATTTTTTCTTAATTCGTAACAGAACCCCCGAACTCAATTTTTTTTATCGCAGACCAATTAATTGTTAGATTACAGGGATTAATCACTACGGATACTAAATCAAGGTACATACTAGTAATCGGAATTACGCAGCGAAAGATTCACACATACCTTTAGGATGATCCGTAGACCCAAGATCTTCTCTAGAGGGAGTTCGCGATCCTCCGGTCGGGACCCGTAGAGGTTCTTGTTAGAGAAGCCCTACGTGATGCAAGATCCATAGCAAAGCCTCTGATCGATTCTTTGCACGGGGACAGATCTCTAGAGAGTTTGCTCGAAGGAAATTTGGCACACCCTTGGCGAGGTCTATGGTTCGGCCGAACTAGGTGTTAAGGGGGGAGGGGTTTTCTCTCTAAAACAATCTGATGAGGGAATTGTGATTAACACTAAAAATCTCGTAACACTTCTTATTTATAGTAGGAGTAAAGTGGACAAAAGTCCACTTTACCCCACCATAAACTTTCGGCCGGCCTATGTATTTGTGGAGGCCCTATTTTGGGCCTCCCATTTCAATTGAGATTTGGGTCTAGCCCAATTACCCTAATGTGACATTTACCCAAGTTCATTAGGTAAACTATACATATTATGGGCTACCAATTACGGAGCCCATTACCATATGCTTGCAGCTCCCACTCGCCGGAATGAGAGGGTTCCTGTTAATGTATTGTCGTCCAAGTCTGCATCAACATTTCTCTCCTTTGAAATGCTCCTTGCTTCCGAATAGTTCATACGAGGTTTTCCGTGTGACCAGCGGATACGACGGGCATCGTGCTACTCATCTGTTAGGAGTATTGTAGCGCCCGCGGAACGTTGATTCCCTTTTCTCCAATCAACCTGTTATAAACAACATTTATATTGTACCGCGCTGTATCCTAGGTCAACTGATAATTCTCCATTTGCCTAGTTTCCACATAGGAACACTTCTTCAAGGCATCCGTACAAGTATTCACAACCTTCAACTAATATCCGGTTGGTGTCCACCTAGTGAATACAAGAGCCGGTCAATTACAGGTGAACTTGACCATCCCCTTTGCTCATATCCTTAGTCAGACCAAAGTGGTTCCAAAGACGTGGTCACTGGGCCTTTTTGTTCAGCACTACGCTCGTACGCCGGGAAGCGGGTATCGAGCCTGACCTTAGATATGAGTTCTGAGGATGTAAGGATACTTTAGGTGCCTCTTCATAAGGCTCTTGGGATCAATCACACGCTCGAGATGAAGAAGTTTGCGCCGGCAAGAATCACGAGGATTCCTTCCTAGCACAACCGAGCTGTGACCCTGTAGTCGGACGTGGCACGAGCAGTATGAAGCACGCGTTGATAGCATACCTGAACCTTTTGGGTTGACAGGAAAGGGATATGTCAATCTTGCTATCACAAATTCTCATCTGGCCCAGAATTTGGTTAAATGACGAATGAAGTTCATCACGACGATATGCAAAACGAAGATCACGTCGAGTTACTTCGAAACTAGATAATCGTCTTGCTTAATCAGGTTTATCCCCTGACTCTTAACCAGTCTTGTCTGGTGGAGGCCTCCCTCCACCGCAGGACGACCGTACCTGTGTGACTAGGTAAGGCCCACATTCGACATAGTTTGGCAGATGATTGCGTCCTCCTACGACTTAGTTTATAGACCGTAAATCTGATGTAATCAAAACATTATGACGTCGATTGATCATAAACTCAGTTGTAATTCTTTCGATTACAAAAGGAAACTTTCTAATATCAAAATGCTATCACAGATACATTCCATTTCTAGACCCTACGCAATCCAAGCAGTTTTACATGCTTTTCGAATATGTCTCTGCGTAGTGGTTTAGTTAATGGGTCCGTTACCAAGTTATTGGTGGACAAGTATTCCATAGTCATTATATTGTCTACTACTATTAAATTTTAGCATGAAATTATTTAATATCAATGTGTCTGGTCCTACTATGATACTTCGGATTCTTAACTGCCGCAATGGCTGCTTGACTGTCAGAGAAGACCTTCATTGGTTTATTCTCGACATTGCCACCAAGCAGCGCAGTTAGAATCCTTTTAAGCCAGACCGCTTTCTGTGCATTCTTAGAGAGAGTTACGAATTCTAATTCCATCGCAAACAGCGCGATTCATATTTTCTTCTTGCTCATCCATGAAATGGCGGCATTAGCAAGGAGGATTGCTCCTCCTGTGGTAGACTTACGATCATCTGGATTGCCACCACGGTCGGCGTCAATGTAATCGGGCAATTCTAACTTCTTGCCCTCACAGCACAGTTCGTGTCAGCAGTACCTTTTCGGATAATGAGTTCCTCGTTTTATAGTCTTTAAATGTTGATGACCAAGATCTGATAGGAAACGTGCTACTAGGTCTACGGCGTAATAGATATTCGGACGGGTGCATTACATGGCGTATAACAAACTACCGACCATGCTAAAACATCTTGCACCCTTCATCTGTTCACGCTCTGCCAGGTACTTGGGGTCGTCACGTTTTGACAGTGCGCACCCAAACACCAACGGCGTATCCACGGGTTTAGCATCCTGTAATCTGAATCTTTTCAACAGTTTGTTGATACAAGCTTCTTAAGACAGACACAATTTCCGGGCAGCCCGATTTCTGGCAATTTTAATGCCTAAGATGTTCGTGGCCTTTCCCATGTCCTTCATCTCAAATACAGATGTTAATCAGGACTTTGACTTGTTCATAACACTCATGTCATTTTCGGCAATGAGTATGTCATCCACGTATAAATTTAAGATAACATATTTAGACCCGGAGGTCTTATAATACACGTACGAATTCTCATGAAGATTCACAAATACGTTTCCTACGATTTCCATGTGGAATTTGCGCTACCATTGTCGAGACGCTGTTCAAGACTGTAGATGGACCTATGGAGTTTACAAACTTTTACGTTCGTTACCAGGAGTAATAAAACCCTCTGGTTGCTCCATGTAGATCTCTTCATCCAAGTTTCCGAGGAGGATTTTTATACTCATTTGGTGAGGTTCGTAATCAAAACCTGCAACCAGGACCATGAATGGCCCTGCACCTTGGTTTTACGCACATGTATTGAATATGTTTTGTCAAATTCCACTCCGTGAAGTTAGGTATAGCCTTTCGCAACGAGTCGAGCTGTGTATCGCTCGACCTTTTCATCAGTGGTGAGCCTTCTTTCAGGACTCACCTTATCCTTATGCCCCTGTGGTTAGCAGGTAAATCAACTATTGACTTTAATGACTTTCATTTAGGTGATCTCTCTCATTTACTATTTTCTTCCATTTCTCCACTTGAGGTATTTCCAATGCATGTCGACTGTTGATAGAGTGAGGTTGTCACTCTTCTAGATGGGATACTTCTTTTGAGAAGTTTGATGCCTTTGACTTTCGTCTAGGCTTGATCATCCCGTCTTTGAGTCTTAATATTTCTCCCACTCGGAATAATGCCTCTTATCAGAGCATTTCTTCCAATTGGGATCAATTCTCCCACTCTAGACGATGCTTCTCATCGAAGCATCACTTCTATTAGGTATAAGATGAGTTCTTTAACCATAACCGACAACTTTCCTTGTACGAATTCTATGAATTCCTTGATCACTAGGATCTGGAACCAAGTTTGTCGGATCACTCCCACTGGGAACAATGGGTAGTATACGTAGTTGTGGTATCCTTGGTTTAGCATTACGATAATCAGGTTCTACTTGATTCGTCCAAACAGCAACAGTGATTACTTGTGGTAGGTGTTTAGGCCTCCCACTGGATTTATTATGAAAATGTCCCCATTATCATTTACCATGTCATTCACTTGAGTTGCTGGTTCAAATCTCTCCCACTCGAATTAAGTGGGACCTAATGTCAGTAATATCCTCTTCTGCCTGATTAAGACTCATGTTTATGCATCGGAAAATTCGTCCTCAAGTATGTAATGTCACATGTTCGACCACGGTACCATGTCTTTTAAGCTGTAAAGATGTATTTTCAAAGAGTAGTTACATACTCTTGTCCTAAATACGTGTTTAATGCGCAAATTAATGCCGCATGATGATATGAGTAGCTCATTATCATTCTTCAACATTTATGGCGGCGTGTCTTACCGATTATAATGGAACATAGTTTTACATTAATGTGAATCATTTTCTCATCATCCCATAGGGAACGTGTGAAGAAATGACTACAAATTTATGTTTACAAACTATGCTTTTAGATGTGTGTTATTTGATTTGAATGCTTAGCCTGACTTATCGTTCAAGGCGTACATAAGGAAAATCGTTTTACCGACTTCATCCTTCTTCATTTGCTAACTAATTTCAGAGATTTTATCCCATCTCCGATATGAGCATTTTAGGTTTTCACCTTATGCGTCAATTGATACTTTTATGAGGTCGTTCTGGCTTTCGAAGCCTACCTCCTACCGATGTAAACGTTATCAATAAGTTATTTCCGAAGTAATGCAAATGAAAATTCAGCACATCATCATTTTAAACACTCCTGTATTAAACTCATACTTTGAAACGATGTGTTCCACTTTCGAGGTCCACTTGCGCGAGGCGCAACTTACCCTAGTTTAACCTTCGGTCAAATCGTTTCATCTCTGAAATTAATATAATTTAATCCAATCGGTTTCGCACATGATTACAGTTTATTATTCAATGGATTAATAATAATAAAGAAAGAGTTTTAATCGGTTAATTCTTAGAACGACGCAATCAATGGATTTAATGGCATGATCTAGTCCATAGACTTAGATGTAGGAGGAAATGTATGGATATGCTTGATTCTGTCATTTATGAAATCATATTTATTTTTGTTATTTACTTATTTCGGATCGATCCCGTTTTTAACCGAGTCGATTAATCTTGATAAGCAGAACACTTTTTGAATCGAAAGGTAACTACTTTATTCAATGAAAACCGAAACAATGTATTCCAAATTCATAAATTAAACAAATAGAAAAACCAACATTGAACAATACTGGGGTCTCAGATCTCAAACTTGAAGCAGTCATGAAGGAGCTTGATGGACTAGATGTCTTAACCGAAATGTACCAAAAAGGTACTGATATCATGGTGAGTAAAGCACCGGATCATCATTTAGACTTTTTTTCTCTGGGGTTGCCAAGAATTTTAGCATACCGAAGAATCTTTCATCGATTGCCTCGGGCTCCTTTGGAAAATTGCATTCTTTCTCATCTGTTTCGTATAGGTCTATCGTCGTATTGATTAATTTGATCAAACGCGTTAGGCCTTTCTCGTTAACAAACTATGAAAGATGAAACATTCTCATTACTTTCTGAGCCCGAGTCCATACGTCCAACTCATCAGCGGGGATCATGATAGGCTATTATGCCGTCATCATTGCATAGAATACTGAAGTATTCCGCCATTAAGACTCTAGCTTCGGAGGCCTTACCCTTACTGAAGAGAAGGTATATGGCACACCAAAGATGCAATGTGCTGGGTTGCGTAAACTCTTCTTCTACTTCAGTTGACAGCCGCGAGAGGATCAACTCTCGTGCATTTTGATCCTCCCTCAACTTTTTCTTGCTGTTGCTTTCATGTGGGTTTTTGAATTCGTCCAAGCTCAACCTATCCGCCGTCGGATTGACCTGATCATCAAGATCCGCAGCGATCAGAAGATCCATAACATTTTCTCTCCATGCATCGTTATCCATGTCGTCCAGATTGCATGGCTCGTAGAACTGTACCGGGCCAGCCATGAAAACTAACACATTGATGGTTATGCAAAAAATTAGGTAGACAATAACATTTTGAGAAATAATTGCATACATCAGATATCTATTAAGATTGAATCTGACAAATAATGATTCCTCAGTCATCAAAACATACCGACCACCAGTAAACCAATGGAAGATGGCTGTGAAAGAGTTCACATTACCGTCATTTTCAATCCAATAGATCGGTCTTTTAAAACGGTTTTAATCGCAAATTACCGGAACGAGAATTTTAATACAAGCATACCTGATCTTGGCTTTCCTAAGGCCCTTTGTATTTTGAAAAATTTTCTGATGAATTTACTCATGCATATATAATTCTACTAACCACGTAAATTATCATACGCAAGTAACATTCATCATACAAATCACACTCATGCTTACGCGTCATGCGTCGAATGTTCCGAGGAACTCATGCATGCATATATAATTCTACTTCCATGTAAATTATCAAATGCAACTACATCCTCAACATTCTAGCATACGTGTCAAACATGAAAATTCCACAACAATCATACATATTTCGCGACTGGTTTTCGGTTTTAAAATAATTTTAAACATTAGGGGCTGATTTGAAATTCATGCTTATATTCAATTACACAACATTCTAGACATGAATCGTAGGCATTTACAACAATCACAGCATGTCTATCCTAGTGCGCATTCCATGTATTTAACCAGGGCTTCGCCAACAACATGCAATGTCCAACTAGCTTGACTATGTCAAGACAATATTTCTAATCATGCATTAATATATATTGAATAATAAACAATTGCAATTCAGCCCTCTAGTTAATCCAGTCCCAAAAACATGTATCTCCGAGATCCATCCCCATAATCGAAACAAGGCATTAAGGTTAGCAACCCTATGAGCACTGTGTAGTCCATTTAGAGGTTCAAAAACATTTTGATTTTAAAACTTAACAACCCTAATTTATTTAATTGACATGAATTTGGTTTTGAAAATCATTTCGCTTCAGTCAATTTAGGTTCGGTCCGGTTTAGAAAATTCGGTTCGGTCCAGTCTGGAAAATCCGGTTCGGTTCGGTCCGACAAATCCGGTTCGGTTTTAAATTTTAAAATCAGGTTCTGTCCGAACCGGTCCAATAAAATAGGGTTTGGTTCGGTTCAACACTCAAAACCGGTTCAGTTAGATCCACTGAATTACCCCGGTCGACCCGACCCGATTAGGTCGAACCGATTGAGAAAACTCGATTCGATTTAAATCTGGCCCGGTTTAATATATTGGACCGGCCCAATAATTTAATTTTTAAAGGTTGGGCCGAAATGTTTACTTGTGGCCAAAGTAGGGTTTTAAAGTCCAAAAAATAATTAACTTAACCACCAAGTAACATTAATTATATAAAATAATTTCTAATATTAAATATATATATATATATATATATATATATATGTAAAAATCGGCTACTATATATAATATATATATTTATTTATTGTCAATATCTTTAATAGGGTAACAAATATACTGACAATATATTTTCTCAATCTTTTAGGCAATAAAATCTATCAATAATATCTTTAACCCTATTAAATATTTAGATATATTATATATATATATATATATATTTCCATATATTATTGTGAGTCTACCCTAATGTTCCCAATTATAGATATACTGTTACCTTAATAAAATATTAAAATATGGTAAACAATATTATTTTAATATGGTGGCTGAAAATTTTGTCCCTTGGTGCTTAAAAAATTTAAAATTTTACCTTGTAATTTACCTAGGGTTTCGGCCAAAACACTAAAATTGGGAACAAGTGGTCAAATTTTAATAAGATCTACAATTCAATGTTTGATTTTGATAAATATTACTCTTTTCTTGAAGATCATGAACATCCAATTAACCACGAATATCATGAAAATTTCGGTTTCATCAAGAACCCTAAAAATAAAAAAATTTAAAAACTTTATTTTAAAATTTCGGTTTTCATATTTAAATTTCAAGAACATCAATTTATAATAATCATGAACCCCTAACACAGGCTCTGATACCACTGATAGATTACGGGGAGTAATCACTATGGATACTAAATCAAGGTACACGCTAGTAATCAGAATTACGCAGCGGAAGATTCACACATACCTTTAGGATGATCTTTAGACCCAAGATCTTCTCTAGAGGGAGTTCGCGATCCTCCGGTCGGGACCCGTAGAGGTTCTTGTTAGAGAAGCCCTACGTGATGCAAGCTCAACAGCAAAGCATCTGATCGATTCTTGGCACGGGGACAGATCTCTGGAGAGTTTGCTCGAACGCAATTTAGCACACCCTTGGTGAGGGCTATGGTTCGGCCGAACTAGGTGTTAAGGGGGGAGGGTTTTTATCTCTAAAACACTCTGATGAGGGAATTGTGATTAATCCATCCCCTAACACGTCTTATTTATAGGAGGAGTAAAGTGGACAAAAGTCCAATTTACCCCACCATAAACTTTTGGCCGGCCTATGTATTTGGGGAGGCCCAATTTGAGCCTCCTATGTCAATTGGGATTTGGGTCTAGCCCAATTACCCTAATATGACATTTACCCAAGTTCATTAGGTAAACTATACATATTATGGGCTACCAATTACGACGCTCATTACCATATGCTTACATTAATATGCTTAGGTATTTAATTCGTTGTCTACCTAAGTAATTTAGGTTTCTAGTTAGCCGTAATTAACTAGTGGCGACTATTTACAAAATTTGCACGTTTTCAAAACGTAATTCACCTTAGTTCAGATTTTAGGTCCGACAGTTATAGTTAAATAATAATCATTTGTCATGCTAAGTGATACACTATTTCATGATTTTCTAAATATGAAAAATAATTGAATATCTTAACTCGAATATGATTTTGATAAATTGGTTCATATATTAAAGAATTCTTTTGTGAATATTCTATATTTACCTGATAAATAATAAATTTATATACATTTATGTATTACATATTTGTGAAGGTGTTCGTATTTGGGTTATAGCGAGAACATGTAAACTTCATTAGCTTACCAGTTGCCATACATGTGATTCACTATCATCCAATGAAATGGTGCAAGCTGGTTAGGGAATGAGAGTCGGACCCTAAATAGGGACATGTGTCAGTTTATTATTAGATAGAGGTGAACCCAATGGTATGCTACAGGGCAGACTATTAAAACTTTCTCCTTTGTTATAAACCCAAGCAGTTCACAAGCGGCGGCAAACCCAAATTTTTAACCCAAATGTTTTGCTTTAATTTGAAATTTACAACATCCTCCCGCCACAGAACCTTCTATCCCAAGTTTGTTCACCCAACAGTGAACTATCGTCCTCAACAGTCCCAACATTCCTCGGCATATGCATAGAAGAAACTTTCGGAAAGAAGCAGACTGTCGCGACCCGAACACCGCCTTAAGGCGCCTACAAAGGCTGTCACTGGCATCGAGGTTCGAACATGACAACGACATTCGAACAGTAAATCCTTAACTCGTTGTTGTACGGTCATTTGTTCATAACTTCTCACAGATTTAATCTATTCAACCTGTAAGAAAACAACATGTTCTTTACAGTCAAAGCGTCACAACTGTTTGTACTCACATCTCTGCAGCTATACTGTCATACTCACCTATCGTTATTATACTGTATTGTGATCTGAGGTTGTACTGTACTGTGATCCGAGGTTGTATTGTACTGTGATCCGAGGTTGTACCCAATAGTGAACTATCGACCTCAACAGTCCCAACATTCCTCTGCCTGCGCATAGAATAAACTTTTGGAAAGAAGCGGACTGCCGCGACCCAAACACCGCGTTAAGGCGCCTGCAAAGACTGCCACCGGCAGCAAGATTCGAACATGACAGCGACATTCGAACGGTAAAGCCCCAACTCGTTGCTGGACGGTCATTTGTTCATAAATTCTCATAGATTTAATCTATTCAACCTTTAAGCAAACAACATGTTCTTTACCTCCATAGCGACACAACTGTTTGTACTCACATCGTTGCAGCTATACTGTCATACTCACCTATCGTTATTATATTGTACTGTGACTCGAGGTTGTACATGTAAATGATGTATAGTAGACGGTATGCTTTCAATATCTCATATTCTTGTGCGTTTACTGTACACAATTCTATGTCAATGCCATATCGCCTCCGGTATCGTAGTGTAGAAACTCATTAAACGCAGTTAGTGTCAACGTATTCACGTTGTGTTCGTACAATGTAATTTTAAAAATAATAAACTCGTGCGTTGTATATTGTCTCTCCACATACTGCAGAAGGACGGGAACAACAGGGAAGCGTTCACAGAGCAGAAGATCAAACCCCGTCGTAGCTCCCAATTGCGTTAACCCAGTGGACATGCCCCTATACGAAGATAACGTTGTACGCACTCCGGTTGGTTCATCAGACACTACCCAACGCTCGGGCGAAACAGTTTCCTCGTGCCGCGCCGACAGAATCAATGCTGACAAAGAATTTCTACCGCCGACAGAAGCCACCACAGCAACTGCCAGTTCTCATTGGGTTGATACTAGTGGTATTAATCAAACCTCCCCCGAAGAGAACATGCAGGTGCAAAAGAAGAAACAAGGTAAACTAAAATGTAAAACAATTGATTACCAATGCTCCAATAAAGTAGTCTGTCTGTTGTCCCTACATATTATACAAAACAATAACGTTATTCGACCAAGTAGTATACCAGAGCACTTGAGGGAGAACAAGGAATATAAAACATGGGCGACGGGGTAAGGGGGAGCCAAAGTTCCAGCTAGAGTTTCACAATGACGGTAATGTTTGTAGTGATAACGCTTCAGAGTTTGCTAATTTCATCGGAGACACTGTTAGAAACGATGCTCCCCAACAAGTGCGGTGTTGGGACGAAATATCAAATACGGTTAAAGAAAATATATTGCTGAAAATCAACGTACGTTGTGCTCATTACGATTTTCCTACAGTCTGTACATTGGAAAACTTCATTCCAATGCACTTCACAAATTTAATTTTGTAATTGCTTATGTAGGAAACGTACCAAATACCTTATTATGGGAAGATCCAAAAGCTCATTTGGATTGATATGGACACGAAGTACAGACGTTTCCGCACATATCTTAAGAAGAACTATTACGACAAGTTTGTAACTGATGAGGAGAGGCTACAACATCGACACCCTTTCCTTACCGAAGGAGACTGGGAGTATCTGATAGGATTTTCGCATCGACTGATTTTGAGGTTCTTCAAACATCTTATAGTTGAAATATACACAACGTCAGTTAAGGTTAAGGGTATTAATATTGCTTGGTGCGTGTTGTTAGGACGTGTGTATTGGGGCGACCCAAATGACAGTCTCATGGGTGAAATTCTTCTCTTCGTGATATGTTTCCTTTGTGATATCTGGTAGTTAGTATTTCGGGTCGGCGTACGCCAGAGCATCGGACTGTCGTCCTGTCGCAGTGTTGGGGTGTCGGACTGTCGGAGGTTTGCGAGCCCTTGAAATGACTAAGTGTTCGGGTGTCTTTATACGTAGTCGTTCGCACATCAGGGCGGTGATGCCCCCGGAGTGTCGGGACGTTATCCCCTATTGTGTCTACACGCGTGTTCCTCATGGTGTTTGCACACGCCTTGTCGTATACGCGCACTCTTTGCAGTGTGTGCGCTTTCCTTTACATTCTGTTGTCTTCACAATCTTTGCCTTGCGAACCTGCACAATGGGCAGTATCGAGCACAGAGAGGGGGGGTGGTGCTCGATGAGCCCTCTCTGATGCTTAAGTAAGTACAGTATTCTAGAGAGAGAGAGTCTAGAGAGAAGGCAGAGCTAAAATGAGTAAAGTTGCAACATGTTGGAAATGAGTAGAACTTGAGTACTATATATATGCTTCAAGGGGATTACGGTGGCTTAATGACACCGTTAATCCCTAAATGCACTTAATTAACACATAACAGAGGGATTAAGCCCTTAAAAGCATGGGGAGGTTGGTGAAAATGACTAAGTGTTGGATGGGTAAAACGATGTTGGGATTCAATGGGAAACGGTCCGTGTGAAAGGTTCGGGACGTCGCGTACACCCCTGGGGGGGGGGGGGTGGGGGGTACAACATCCGAGAAGGGTCTTGGGACCTTCGGGGTCAGATGAAAAATCCGACCCCTAGGCCTTGGGATCGGACCAGCAGACGCGTCTGGACAAGTGTTTTTGCTCGTTCGAGCCGTTCGCGCTGCGGGTAATGTGCTCGGGTCAAAGTTTCGATTTACAATCGTAAGTGGGGTGGTCAAAATAAGACAGTCTGAATTAAAACGGGTTCAAATTAGGCATACATACATCACGTGTCTTAGGTGGCAAGCAGGTGAAGCAATGTGAACGGTGGTAAGCAGACCAAGAGGAAGTATTGTGGCGGGAGCAGAAGTTCAGCCAAGCTGAGAGCCATGGTGGGTTTAAGCAATAGCTATGTTTCCACTTTGTCTACACTCGCGTATTTTAAGGCTGAACTGAATGCCCTTCCTCTTACCTGTTGTCTTTACCAGGCAAAGAATAAGTATGGTGTTGACCCAGGGTCCTACGACGTTTACGAAAAAAATCCATATAAAAGCGAACGGTGAACTAGTGGATGAGCATGCAAAGCAACAATGGTGGCATCTAAACTTCTTCCTTTAAGGGTGAACAAAAAGTAAACTCTAATTTAAATTATGGTATGTCATGTATGACCCTTTGCTTTAGGACAACGTTGCCTTGAGGTTTGCTCAACTAGGTATCAGTAAGGAATTGAGTTTCCAACAGCTGCAGATGAGGAAAAAGTGTAAGCCGAGGCAAGTTTTACTGATACGTGTAGATGACAAGAATGTTGATCTGTCGGGCGATATGCAGGCGATGTTGCGGTGCGCCCAGGACATGGCAATGATTGTAGAAAAGAGGTCTGCAGCTGCACAAGCACAAGCGCAGAAAGCCTTACAATTGGCTATTCAGCACGACACAATCAGGAAAGAAGCTGATTTGGAACTTGCCAAGTTAAGGGAAAAGAAGATACAGTTGGCTAAGGACGGTGCTGTCGCGCGACACTCAGAGGCAGAAGCTCTTCACGAATTGTCTGAAGCCCTTCAGGAAACAAGCGCCTTCTACAAGTCAATGTCCCAAATTCAGTACACATCAACAGGCCACCACAAGTCTACACACTCTGACCTACATACGCAGACAGAAAGTGAGACATGTATTGCATTTAGTTGAGTACACAACACGTTTCATTTTATTGACACACAACACGTACCGGACGTTGTTATTAACTCCGCGCTATGTTCCTACATGATGGATTTGTGTGCATAGTGACACGATCGACCCAATTGCCGGACGACATCATAAGTTGTCGTCTTTATCGTTAGCTGCATTTACTGGAACATGTTTTTTGGCATCACTGTTATTGCTGTAGTGGGAACCGTCGGTACTTATGATATTAAAACTGATAACATTGGTGTTGACATATGCTGCTTTCAATGAATGTATGTGTTTCCCCTTGGCTTGATTTAAATTTCATCCTTTCGATTACTGTAAACACCAAATTTTGGTACGCGCGACACGTATATAACACGTTCAAAAATGTTATGTGTAACGCGTTTAAAAAAGGAAGTATTTAAATATGGAAGGTCACGGGGTTGCTAAAAATAGGCTAAGTTTAAATTTGGATAGTGTAGATGCATTTAATATTGTGTGATATTCAGAAAATATGTGATAAATATTTATGGCAATATGCAATAAATATTTATTCATAATTTTCGGAATTAATTAGTGCATATTAGGGAAAATATTGTTTTCCTAATTTTAGGTGTTAATCTAGCTATAAAAGGACCCCTTGTCAATGTAGAAATACACACAACATCAATAATATTACTATCAGATTTCGAAATTCGTGTAAATTTGTCCTGTAGTGTAATTTTTTTTCCCTTCTCTGTTACTGTTCCTGACGAGGCTCTGCCCTCCGATCACCTCCGGCCAGCAGCTCCGCCGCACCGTCCGACGCTCGCTAGGCCGTCCGCTCAACCCAGACCGCGCCGCCGTGGCTCGAGCGCTCTCAGCACCTTAGGAAGCCGTCCGCCGTCGCCTGGATCTGACCCGTTCGAAGTTCCTCTGCTCGCCCTCTCCCGATCGACCCCGTTCCTGACCACCGTGCCACCCCGAGCGTCGCCGTCCGTGCCGTCCGGAACCCTTACCGTCCCGAGCGTCGCCGTCCGGAACCCTTGCCATCCCGCCGTCGTCCGCCTTCCCCGCCGGCGAGCCCGTCCCCGTCGCTGACCTCCCTTCCTCCAGAGTAAAGATCTGTCCCGCTGTAAGTTTTTTTTTGTTGTTGTTAATTATTATTATTAATTATTTAATTTTCTGTATTATTATTATTATACCATGTACTATGTTAATTAACTAGTCTAGATCTAGATTAATTAGATAACATTTTTTTTTGTAAATATACATGTATGATATGTAATTATTAAATTGTATCATGATTTTGAGCATGTTTAATTTCGTCTAGATTCTAACCAAATTAGGAGTTTTAAATGTTTAATAGATTTGTCATTGATAATAATTTCGCATAAAATTAGTTTAGTTTTTTTTATTATTATTAGATTAATTCGACGTAACACATGTTTAAATTTTAAATTGGCAAATAGGTGAATAGAGTACCGAAAGGGCGTAGTTAAAAATTATATTTTAAATTCGTAACAGAACCCCCGAACTCGAATTTCTGATCGTAGATCGATTTTATACCTAGGTGTTTAATTCATCATTCGCTTAGGTAATTTAGGATTCTAGTTAGCCTTTATTAACTAGTGGCGACTCTTTTCAAAATCCACGATTTTCAAAACGTAACTTCGCCATAGGTCAGATTTTAGGTCCGACAATTTGGCGACTCTGCTGGGGATGATTTAGAGGGTTCGGGCTCAGTATGTTCACTTTTTGCCATGTTAGAATTTGTAATTTTTATTTTTATTTCACAGGTCTAACTTGTTTTTTTTTTTTTTTTTGTGATTTCAAGTGTGGAGTTAAGTTTTTATTATTACTAACTATTTTTCTTTGTTGTGTATGTATTATTTAAATTTGCACACACCACCCACTCTAGTGTAATCTCCAAAACGCCTAAAACCCAGGGCGACTAGGAACCCCGGAGGTTTAGTACGGTACGACCGGAGCGGCTGGGCCGCCGGTACGGCTCGGAAAAACTCTACTCGCTTGTGAAGGTCCTATGATCCCTGTGATGGGGTGAGGAAACCACCTTGTCGGGAACCTATCAGTGGAACCTACCTTGTAGAGCAAAGCCACACATTTTTTACCCCCCTAACATGATCTGTTTTTTGTTGTAAATGTTATCATACGACTGTTTGTATAACTTTTATTTCTCATGCATTCATATCATTGCATTAAAAAAAAAAAAAAAACATTTTAAGCTAAGTAGTTAGTTATTTAGTTGTAGAATTTTTATTTTCAAACATGCATTTCGTATGCATTGTTTTTTTTTAAAAAAAAAAACCTCTTTGAATTTTTTTTTTATTTCAAACTTGCGTTTCATACGCATTATTTTTTTTCTTAAAAAAAACTCTTCAGGTAAGTTGTGATTTTGGTTAGCGCGTCGCGCATGTAAAAAAACATTTTTGGAAATTTTAATTCCCCTTTAGCTATTAGAGCTTCTAATTTCGAACGTGCATTCCATATGCATCATTTCAAAAACTTTTTACCTGAATTGTTTTATTTTAAATAATGCATCTAGTATGCATTAATTTAAAAAAACTTTTTAGATAGATCGTAAGCTCTCTTAGTTTTAGGGCTCTTTGTTTAAAAAACCTTTTACCTGATTTTTTTAAAAGATGTGCATCTCATATGCATTATTTTCGAAAAAAACATTTCAGGTAAATTGTAAATTTTCTTAGTTGTAGAACTTTTGTTTTTTAAGTTTGCATATTGTATTTATTTTTATACATCCCATATGCATTTTTTTTAAAAAAAAAATTCACTTGTTTTTTTAATTTTGAGCAACTAGGATGCATTGATTTTTTTTCTCCCCTCATAAATTTTTTTTTTCAAATAGCTTGTAAGTTTTCTCAACTGTAAAACTTTCACCTCATGTACATCTATCTTATAGGCATTGTTTTAGGAAAAACATTTTTTAGATAGATTGTAAATCTCTTCTTAGTTGTTGAGCTTTTAATTCCAAATATGCATTGCATTTGAATTTCTTTTTATAAAAAAATTTACTTGGATTTTTCATTTTGTATATATGTATCATTCAGGTAAACTGGTTGTAAGTTGTAACTTTCTTAACAGTTGAACTTTAACTTTCGAGCGTGCATGAGCATTAAAAAAAAAAACTCAAAGTGTCATTCATTTTTTATCCGAGGTGTATTACACTTTTTCGACAAGATCGTCTCAACATTCGCATGAGCAAGCGTTTAAAAAATGAGAGTTTTGATGCTAATTTTTGAAAATAGTTTAAATGTTTAGTTGAGTGTGACTATTCGAGCTTAAACAAAGGACGATAAAATCCTTTTGAAAAATCTTCATTTTGAACATCTATCGTGTGTTCGAGCCAGACACTGCACTCAGCGAACTCATTAAACTCCAAGCTAGTGCAAAACACCTTAGATCATAAATTTTGATTCTTTCTGAAATGTAATCAAAATTATGAAATGAATGACATTAGAAGTTTTCCGAAAAATCATGCATGACTCATTTGATTCTTTATACTAACTTTCGTGTCTGGTCTTTTCAGGTACCCTTGGTTAGGTATCCCGCACATACAAGTTGTGTCGGCCTAAATGGGGCAACAAAAAAGAAACGTGCATCCATCCAGTTGCACGAAGCACGAATTGCGCACTCGGGATATCCAACACTCAGGTATGATGAATTTTACTTTTTTTTTTTTTTGAGATTTGAGTATCCCTACTCTTTTTGCAGATCAGACGACCACTTCGACGAGGTCGCAACCACGTGAAACGTGACTGCTCCAAAGAACTTATCTGCCAAAATTCCACATAGCATGTGTGAAATTCATACGCGTCCCGAACCGAGCCGTACATCTATTTTACGGCGAGGTCTAAAGCAGTCAACGGTAACCAGGGGCATGTCCCATTGAGATAGGACATGTCTGAATACGAAAAATATCAAGAGATCAAAGATCATCAAGGGTCCCCAGAAGATTCAAATGATCATTTGAGATGTCAAGCAAAGAAAACATTATTGTTGGTGCCTTCCATCAGAGTTCCAGAGGCATTTACTTTCCGGCAGGTGTTCATATACAAGTTGTGTTTTCTAGATGGAGCAGGAAAATCAGGACATGCAGCAGGTTCAGTCGCATAGCAAGCACATTTCCCACTAGAAAAAATCCAACACCCAGGTAAGAAAAGTTGTGATCATTTTATCCTCGAAATTTGAGTTTTTCCTTAATCACTGTGCAGTTTGGGTAATCATCCAAATCAAAGCCCCTGAAGAGCACATCTCGTGCGCGGCCCTTTGCTCGCCGCAAGCTGTCAAATTTATCCTAGATACCTCGGGCGATATCTATGCATTTACCATTTGCGGACTACTGTGCCCCAATACGGACTACTCCACGTCATCCTTGTGTGATCCTCAACCAAGTCATACATTCGTCATGCGGCGAAGTCTAAACCCGATTGGTGCTAGCCATGGGGCATCCCCAGACGAAATTGAGCAATAGCCAGGGCACTTGAGAAGTCGGGAGAAAAGATCATTTCCTATGTCATCCATTGGTCATAGGGTCCATCCAGGGCGTCGACACGACAGACATATTTTGACTCAATCAACTGAGTCCTTCTCTAGAAGATGTTTTGAATTAGAAATTTCAGATTTGCCACTAGGGGCATGTACATAATTGTTGTTGATTATTTTCGTTAAATTTTCATTTTCAAAAAAAAAAGAAAGAAAGCAAAAAAAAAAAAACAAGCAAAAAAGGCAAAAAAAAGGGGCAAAAAAAAAATCATTTTCTGTAGGATCACAGCCACCCTTTAATCGGCTACAGAAAAATAAAGAGAGTTTTTATGTAAATTTTGTGAGAGCAGTGAAAAAATAGAAGGGTCACAGTTGTCCCTAAATCAACTACAAATAAAAAGGGTCTCAGTCGTCCCTAAAACGACTATAAAGAAAGGGCGACAGCCACCCTTCAAATGGCTACAGATAAAGAGCGCTCCTGCAACGTCAAAAGCGGGAAATAGGTGAAAGGGCCATAGCCACCCTTAAAATGGCTACACAAAAAGAGTGATCTCGCGAACCCGGTAAGGGCGGGAAAATAAAAGAAAGGGTCACAGTCGTCCCTCAAACGGATACAGTCAAAAGAGCGAAAGGGCCACAACCACCCTCGAAATGGGTATGTACAAAAAATGTTTCCCGGATCAGAGACGAGGAATGAAGGGCGACAACCACCTCCAAATGGCTACAAACAAAAGAGCTCCCGTAACATTGAAGACGGTGAGGAAAATGTCACAGTCACCCTCCAAAGGGCTACAAATACTCCCGCATCGAGGCGGAAAACAAAGATAGAGCCATAGCCACCCTTTAAACGGCTACCAAATAAAGAGCGCTTCCGCTAGGTTGAAAACCCGAAAGGGCGGCCTAGGCAAAATCAGGAAATAAGGGGCATGGTTGCAAATTCAGAAATTGCAATTATGGCAAAGTGAGAGAAAATAAAAAACCGAGGGGCACGGTCGAAAATCTCTCAATCGGCCGTGGCAAAAGGAGAGAAAAAAGAGAAATTCTCAACAAAAAAAAAAAAGAGAGAAAAAGAGAGAAAAAGAAAAAAGAAAAAAGATCCCGCTAGGTTGTCGCACAATGTACAATTTAGGCAAAAATTAGGAACAAACGCTCATGCGCAAGCATATTTTCTGCGACACAGCGTCTTCCAAACGGCAAGCGGGACGGTTACAGTCTGTTCTCGCGATTCACCATTCAAGGACGAGTAGGACTGTTACAGTCTGTGCCTACGAGTCAACTTCACGGCAAGCGAGGCGGTTATAGTCTGCTCTCGCAGGTCGCATTCCAAAGATGAGTAGGACTATTACAGTTTGTTCCTACGAGTCAAATTCACGGCAAATGGGACAGTTACAGTCTGTTCTCGCAAGTCACCACTCAAATGATGAGTAGGACTGTTACAGTCTGTTCCTACAAGTCACAACCGACAATCAGGATCTGAAGTTTTCCAGCTTCCTGAGAGTCAACCACGACGAACGAAGCCTTAGTATTCAGCCTTCGCAAGTCACGCCACTAGAGGCACTTCTCCAACGGACGCCACTAGAGGCTCTTCTCCGACATACGCCGCTAGAGGCATCGCCAAAGGGTCTCCGGTACGTCTGACGTAGAGGTCTTCCACCACCAGAGATATCACCAGAGGTTTTCTGGTGCGGCCTGACGTAGAGGTCTTCCGTTACCGCTCGCCACTAGAGGCATCACCAAAGGTTCTCCGGTACGGTCTGACGTAGAGGTCTTTCGCCACCAGAGATATCACCAGAGGTTTTCCGGTACGGTCTGACGTAGAGGTTTTTCCGTTACCACTTGCCACTAGAGGCGTCACCAGAGGTTGTTGGTACTGTCTGACGTAGAGGTCTTCTGTTACCAATCATCACCAAAGGTTTTACTTTATTGCACGCCACTGGAGGCTTTACTTTTCTGCACGCCACTGGAGGCTTTACTTTTTCGCACGCCACTGGAGGCTTTACTTTCTGCACTACCAATGGAGGCACTGCCAACAGGGGCACCGCCGACGGAGGTTCTATTTTCTGCACTACCAATGGAGGCACCGCCGACGGAGGTTCTATTTTCTGCACTACCAATGGAGGCACCGCCAACAGGGGCACCGCCGACGGAGGTTCTATTTTCTGCACTACCAATGGAGGCACCGCCAACAGGGGCACCACCGACGGAGGTTCTATTTTCTGCACTACCAATGGAGGCACCGCCAACAGGGGCACCGCCGACGGAGGTTCTATTTTCTGCACTACCAATGGAGGCACCGCCAACAGGGGCACCGCCGACGGAGGTTCTATTTTCCGCACGCCAAAGGAGGCACCGCCAACAGGGGCACCGCCGACCGAGGCTTTACTTTTCTGCTATACCAATGGAGGCACTGTCAACAGGGGCACCGCCGACAGAAGTTTAACTTTTTCGCATCTTTAATAAAGCCAAAGGCCACCTTCGAGACTTGAAGACCTAGAAGAAGATATACTTCCTAGCCAAAATTAGTGTTTACTCGTCTTTGGACAAACCCCCTCGAATGCATTCTACGGGAGTCCGTCCAAAGAGGGGCAAGCTGTAAACACCTAATTTTGGCACGCGCGACACGTATATAACACGTTCAAAAATGTTATGTGTAACGCGTTTAAAAAAGGAAGTATTTAAATATGGAAGGTCACGGGGTTGCTAAAAATAGGCTAAGTTTAAATTTGGATAGTGTAGATGTATTTAATATTATGTAATATTCAGAAAATATGTGATAAATATTTATGGCAATATGCAATAAATATTTATTCATAATTTTCGGAATTAATTAGTGCATATTAGGAAAAATATTGTTTTCCTAATTTTAGGTGTTAATCTAGCTATAAAAGGACCCCTTGTCAATGTAGAAATACACACAACATCAATAATATTACTATCAGATTTCAAAATTCGTGTAAATTTGTCCTGTAGTGTAATGTTTTTTTTTTCCTTCTCTGTTACTGCTCCTGACGAGGCTCTGCCCTCCGATCACCTCCGGTCAGCAGCTCCGCCGCACCGTCCGACGCTCGCCAGGCCGTCCGCTCACCCCAGACCGCGCCGCCGTGGCTCGAGCGCTCTCAGCACCTCAGGAAGCCGTCCGCCGTCGCCTGGATCTGACCCGTTCGAAGTTCCTCTGCTCGCCCTCTCCCGATCGACCCCGTTCCTGACCACCGTGCCACCCCGAGCGTCGCCGTCCGTGCCGTCCGGAACCCTTGCCGTCCCGAGCGTCGCCGTCCGGAACCCTTGCCATCCCGCCGTCGTCCGCCTTCCCCGCCGGCGAGCCCGTCCCCGTCGCTGACCTCCCTTCCTCCAGAGTAAAGATCTGCCCGCTGTAAGTTTTTTTTTAATTATTATTATTATTATTAATTATTTAATTTTCTGTATTATTATTATTATCTTTATTGTTATTATTATACCATGTACCATGTTAATTAACTAGTCTAGATCTAGATTAATTAGATAACATTTTTTTGTAAATATACATGTATGATATATAATTATTAAATTGTATCATGATTTTGAGCATGTTTAATTTCGTCTAGATTCTAACCAAATTAGGAGTTTTAGATATTTAATAGATTTGTCATTAATAATAATTTCGCATAAAATTAGTTTAGTTTTTTTTTTTATTATTAGATTAATTCGACGTAACACATGTTTAAATTTTAAATTGGCAAATAGGTGAATAGAGTACCGAAAGTGCGTGGTTAAAAATTATATTTTTAATTCGTAACAGAACCCCCGAACTCGAATTTCTGATCGTAGACCGATTTTATACCTAGGTGTTTAATTCATCATTCGCTTAGGTAATTTTTCGTAACAGAACCCCCGAACTCGAATTTCTGATCGTAGACCGATTTTATACCTAGGTGTTTAATTCATCATTCGCTTAGGTAATTTAGGATTCTAGTTAGCCTTTATTAACTAGTGGCGACTCTTTTCAAAATCCACGTTTTTCAAAACGTAACTTCGCCATAGGTTAGATTTTAGGTCGGACAATTACACCAATTTTGTCGCTTGCAGGTGACACGCCACCGTAAATACTATTGCAGAAACTGTCTTTTACAATATAAGACAGCCAGCTCTAAAGGTTGTTTGTACAAACACGTTGTAAGTAGCACAAAATCTTGTCAACATGATTGGATTTATCCAATCCTACAGACAACATACATATATGAAATAAGCAATCCTTGTAGACGCGTATTTGTAGGGGGAATGCAAACACAGAATATTGTATTTACAACTGACATGTACGAGGCGGAACATGTTCATCAGTCTCTTCAAATCAGAATGCCAAAACATAGGAACACAAACTGAGGTTGAAAATACAACAACTGACATGTCGAAACTGAAGGACACGGAACTGAGAATACGGAATACACATGACTTTTACAGTAACTGATAAGGACATTTGAATCCACTGTTGTGGACTACGGTTAAACCGCTACGACAACTGAGGAATCCACTCCTAAAGGCCAACGCAGGTCTCAGGGAATTTACGTACAAAAACGTTGAATTTGCAATTACAGTAAACAAGTCTAAATACTAACTTTAGCATCAGCTTAGGGGATGATAGTGACTGCCAAATAATTTACAGGAGATCCAACATAGTAGTATTTCGAATCGACCTGGGCATAACTAAACGATTGAAATAGCAACTGCATAAACGTAGCCAAAGGTAACTTCCAGTATTACCTGCACTCAATTCCATAGGGTATAAATGTTGTTTGAGTAACCGAATACTTAAGGCATGCGTTGGAAACGCATGTGGAGGTCTTGGAACCAGCTTCCGTTATCAATCTCAACAGAATCCAATGCCTACTTATAGCATCGGCCAATCCGAATGACGAATATATCAACACACCATCGCAGAACTTGTGAAACATACATATTTGGAATCGCACTTCAATGGACAAAGATGATCAATACGAATAGACATCATGAAGCCAATTCACGCTTCTACAGTCGATCTACTCAAGCACTAAAACTGCGTAATTTGTGTTAGGTCAATCCGATTCTGAAGGCACTCTTTGGAAATCAACTGCGGGAGGCAGGACTTCGTTCGGAAAATTTAATGACGGACTTCATATTCCCGACGAAAGTTTTCCCTCAGCAAACATTTACGTCCGCTTTTTCTCGACAAGAATGTTTCCGGCCAAGTCCCTATTATGATTTTTACGAGAGGCCATACGCGACGGAAAACTACCGCGACATGTCATCTCCGTTGAGATTCTGACCGATTAGGCTTGTAAGTAAAATCGTTTTTTTTTTGTAGTAACTTTAAATATTACTTAATGTGTACATAAATGTCACATGTGTCAGTTCTAA
Source organism: Clarkia xantiana subsp. parviflora (assembly GCA_036873135.1). Lineage (NCBI taxonomy): Eukaryota > Viridiplantae > Streptophyta > Magnoliopsida > Myrtales > Onagraceae > Clarkia > Clarkia xantiana. The sequence continues at coordinate 21,929,290 of JAPTYO010000001.1, forward strand.
AAAAATATAAATTATATAAAATAACTGTGGAAGCTTTAAACTCTCAAATAATATTTTAAAAAAAAAAGTTAAAAATACTAGAAAAACACAATATACCATATACATCAATTAGGTAATCGTACCTATAAATTAATCCATAATAATAATGTATATATATATATATATCAATATATGTATCCACAGCTACCTGTTTGTCCGCATTACTTCTTCTCATTAATTAATTAACTAAGCTGATAAAGGCCGGGCCAGGGGGCACCAAACATTTATATATATATATATATATATCATCATCATTTGGTTTAGGAAACACTCGAATACAAAATAGTTATTACATGCTCACTTTGTTCCAAAATAGGTAATCATTTTACCTTACACTCATTTCAAACCATATGGAAAGGACAATGTTATTTTTCTTACAAAACCGTTCCGTTTTGTCCCTTCTCTTGGATTTTCTTGTATTCTTTCATTATGAAAAGATATAGATGGCAAAATAAAAAAGATATAGATTGTGTCATTTGACCAAAAATACATAAAGAGTATTTCATTTTCATATCTAGTACATACATTAGATTCCCCTATTTACCATGAATGTGATGTTGACCTACTCAATAAAAAAGTCGTGATTTTTAATTATGGTAGCAAAGATAAGTAGAGAAAAATGTTTACCATATATGCAGCGTGCATATATTAAGGGAATCCCATGCATATATTTGCTTTCCATAAATAAATAAATATTTACTTTAATGTTTCTTAATTAAGTGGACTTAAATTTATTTATGCAAATATAAGTGTCTTCTTGCCAGCTATATATAATTATGAACAGAGCAGCGTATTTTCCTGAAATAAAACATTCTCCACGCGGTTAAGCAAATAATAAATACAAATATTAGCGGGAGACGCCGTATATTAGCGGGCCCGGGCCCACTGCTGCTCTATTACTGGATAAGGAACGATCCAGACTGTTAACTTGATATATAAGGCACCCAATCGACGGCTGTGGTCTCACATTTTATCGTGGGACCGGAGCAGGTGATTTACACGCGTCCAGGATTTCGGGTGGGGACCACCTTGCATGTGGAATAACGAAAATCAGAACGTTAGCAAATAAAATCCACATAGTGGAGAGAGAGCGGCGAGACTTGTGCTTAATTTGTGGCTTCTCTGTTGAACATGTTGTCATACCCAATATTTCTATTTCCACTCCCAATATCACTATTTCCATTCCCCAACCCTACAACAACCGGCAATACTCCACCCCAACCCGGATAAATCAATATATTATTATATTTTATAATAATAATAATATATGATTAAAAAAAAGTTAAAGAAAAGAAAAAGAAGCCTATAATACTAATGTCGGCATCATGAAAGTAAAATAGACACGTTCAGCAGAATTTGTGTTCCATGGTTTCTACTAAATTAAAATGTTAAATTAATTTACCAAAAAAAAAGTGTTTAATGAATTTACTAATATTTATTTTTTCACGTATAAATATTGAATTTATTAAGTGCATTAGTATGAATGTATTTATTAGCTATAAAAAAATGGAGTGCTAAAGTGAAATAAATCACAAAAACATGAGTTATATAGATTAATTGTTTTTCCCAAATTATAGATTAAATATGATAAACATAATTATTTTTAAATATGATTAATTACTTCGGATAGAATAACCAAAAACTAAATTCATTTTGTTCAGCATCAACAATGCAACACATATGTGAAAAACAACTCCTCCATATGGCATGTTATGTTGTCATTTTACATTGGAGATGACCCAAATTTCTTGTCAAGTCCCTCCAAATATTTATTCACTCTCTCATATCTCATTATTAATATTTTATTTTATCGCTCGTCATCTTATTTTAGTAAATCTTTATATTAAGGGTTAATTTTATTAATATAAAATAACATGTAGGACAAAGTTGAGGTTGAATATAGTAGACACCATTGGATTAGTCATGGACAGCTCTTAACTTTTGTTTTATATTATTTTTAATTAGTTGGCATCTATGGTGACACAAAAATGGATGAGAGTTGGGATGTGCATCGTGGATACTCTAAGAAAAAGAATGTATATTATATATAGTGGGCAGTGCCTTTCATATATTAATACGTAATGTTCGATTTTTTTTAGAAATTGTACTGTTTTTAAGATAAAATATAATAAATAACCGGCACATAAAGAGAAGTTATAGTTACAATTTAATTTAAAGGTTGATTAAAGCCAAAGGTCACTTAATGATTCTTATATTTAATTAATAATATTTAAAAAACGAAGCTCAACCGGCTAAGCCTGTATCCGGTTGTCAGCTTTCTCGTTTTACCCGTTAAATTTGCAGAACCCAGGCCGTTTTTAGGGCTACCAGGCAATCAAGAATAGTCAAGAAGAAGTACTCTCTCTCTCGCTAGCTCCGGCTCTCTGCTGATCATGTAAAAGGAAGCGCCATTGCTGAACTTGCCAGGATTAGCTTCTTCTCCCTGAAAATCGCAACGCAGATCCAGAGTAGTGGTTTTGATTCATGGCTGCTCTGCTTCGCTACTCCCTTTTCCATTTGATCCTCATTGCCCTGCTCTCTACCATCTCTTATGCTGCTGACCCCTATGTCTTCTACGAGTTCAAAGTCTCCTACATTACTGCTTCACCCCTTGGCGTTCCTCAGCAGGTTGCTTTTCTCTACTCTCCGACTCTACTTATTCAAGATAAGTGCTGAAATGAAATTTTCTAGACGTGTCTTTTCAATTGTGCTTCATTCAGGCACCTCGTCATCTTCATTCAGCTCTTTTAGCTATGATTTTTAAGTTTCTATGTTGCATCTCTTTGCTATCGCGTTACCTAAAATATCACAGTCGTTTATATTGGTAGTGAACTAGTTTTTCCGCTTAATTAATTGATTGTCTATTACTGGGGGGTAAGGCCTCACATTGCTTTTCAATGTTCATCATTTCGTATGGGCGAGGGATCAAGATTTACTGCCCATATGTAGCCTAGACCTCCAGATTTTTATTTTAACAATCAGAAGATGAACCAAGGCTTCTGAATTGTGCTATGTTTCTTGATTGCAGGTCATAGCCGTTAATAAGAAGTTTCCAGGCCCTGTTTTGAATGCTACGACTAATAACAATGTCGTGGTAAATGTTTTCAATGACCTGAATGAGCCACTTCTCATGACATGGTAGGTTTTACTTATTTCGGTGCTTTTCCACTCTGCACCCTTGTGTTTGTTGAATATGTTAGACAGGTTAAGGGCTTTTAGGTGAAACTCATCAATTTAAGTTGTAGACGGGAAATGATTTACCAGAATCAAGAAACTCCTTTAGCTATTTGACAAAAATAATTTTGTGGTTTTTTTGGTTACAGGCCTGGTATTGAAATGCGGCATAATTCATGGCAAGATGGTGTTGTTGGAACCAATTGCCCAATCCCTCCGAAATGGAACTGGACTTATCAGTTCCAAATGAAGGATCAAATTGGGAGCTACTTCTACTTCCCATCACTTAACCTACAGAGAGCCTCAGGTGGCTTTGGTCCTATTATTGTCAACAACCGAGAAGTTATTCCCATCCCTTTTGATCAGCCAGATGGTGATATCATACTGACAATTGGTGATTGGTATACCAAAAATCACTCAGTGAGTGTTCTGCTGATTTTGCTGTGGTCTTTTAAGTTGGAGTAGATGTTATGTATTTGTTGAATATTGAAGATTATTATTATCTTGCATAGGCATTGATGTCGGCACTTGATGCTGGAAAAGATCTTGGCATGCCTGATGGGGTACTTATCAATGGGAAGGGGCCTTTCAGATACAATACTACACTAGTACCTGATGGCATTGGATATGAAACAGTGAATGTTGAGCCAGGTAGTTTTTTAAACAAGATACGTCTTCTCTGCTACATGGTGCATTGACTTTTTTTTTTTCTTTTTCATGTCCAAATGTTGTAGAGCTGAAGAAGTTTCTTTTCTGCACAGAAGCCCTATTTTGATTTTAATTTAACGAATCATAAACTATTCGATGTAATTTTTTAGTGCTATACACATGTTATCCAAATTCTGGAAAGGGTTTTCAAGCTAGTCTATTCCTAAAACTTAAAGATACTGACTGGTTTTCTGTTTGATGCATGGCAGGGAAAACTTATCGGTTGCGTGTGCACAATGTTGGAACATCAACTAGTCTGAACTTCAGAATTCAGAATCATAATTTGCTTTTGGTAGAAACAGAAGGCCATTACACAGTACAGCAAAACTACACAAGCTTAGACATTCATGTGGGGCAGTCCTACTCCTTTTTAGTTACAATGGATCAAAACGCTAGTAGTGATTACTACATTGTCGCAAGTGCAAGGTTTGTCAATGAATCACTTTGGCAGAAAGTCACTGGTGTTGCAGTCTTGCGCTACTCTAATTCAAAAGGTCCTGCTTCTGGTCCTCTTCCTGACCCGCCAAACGATTTATATGACAAGACAATGTCGATGAATCAAGCAAAGTCCATCAGGTTTGTCTCCATGCTTTATTTTGGTTGGATAGATTTCCTTCATTCTCAGTTTTACCATAATAAGGGAATATCTGAAGTTCCTTTTTCTTTTCTTTTTACTAGGCAAAATGTAAGTGCAAGTGGGGCTCGGCCGAATCCCCAGGGTTCATTCCACTACGGTTCAATCAACGTTACAGACACGTATTTGCTGAAGAGTGTTCCACCAGTGACTATTAACGGGAAACGTAGAGCATCTCTCAATGGCATCTCATTCCACAATCTTACAACTCCAGTTAGGTTGGTTGATCAGCACAGCAATATCAAGGGAATTTATAAGCTTGATTTTCCGAGTAAGCCACTTGATAGACCACCCAAGAATGATGTATCATTGATCAATGCTACGTACAAGGGATTTATAGAGGTTGTGTTTCAGAACAATGACACCATAATGCAAAGCTTTCATGTGGATGGTTATTCATTCTTTGTAGTTGGGTAAGCTTTTCTCCTACCTCTTAAACAAAATGGGCTAAAATAAGTAGACTAGTGTTGTTACTCTACTCACAATATTATATCACATTGGTAATGCAGTATGGATTATGGTGATTGGACTGAAAACAGCCGAGGTTCATATAATAAGTGGGATGCAATTTCACGATCGTCAGTACAGGTTGGTCCTCATCAGTGGAGAAACTCCCTCAGCCTCTTCTTTTTCTTTCCAATTTCATATATAAGCTTTTATTTTTGATTAAAATATTTTTGGTTTCTTTTGAAGGTTTATCCTGGTGGATGGACAGCTGTTCTCATTTCGCTAGACAATCCTGGAGCGTGGAACATCAGATCAGAAAATCTAGATAGATGGTATCTGGGCCAAGAAACATACATGAGGATAGTGAATCCTGAAGAAAATGGTAAGTCGGAGATGGGGCCACCAGATAATGTTCTCTACTGTGGAGCGCTAGCTTATCTGCAGAAGTAAGGACTCTCCTTCCTTCCTCCCTTAAGTTAAGAGTGTAATTATTAATTAAGTTTGGGTTCACATTTCTGTTTGTGTTCATATTTTGCAGGGACCAAAAGCACTCATCTGCAGGCCCTTCAGCAGTTGGAAAACTGGGGCTGATATTCACAGTTGTTATGACCCTCTTTGCTTCAATTTTGTTAATTTGCTGATGCTGAGAGGTTCTTCTTGTTGGTTGATAGTAGTGTTTAGACGTTAGTGGTGGTCTGTTGCTTGTTGGTTTATGTCATTTAGTGGTGTGTGCACTTGATAGATACAGGTATAGGTTGTCTTATGCTATGAGTGTAATTGTAATTTTTAGCTGATTGGAAATCTATGAATGAATACTCTCTACAAGTGGAAATCTAGCAATATATGGTGGTACCAAAAAGAAAAAAAGGCTGTTTTAGTGTGTTACCTTAATAGTAGCGATTGTATCTCGCACTCAATTGTTTTGTTTGTTATGATTCTTGAGATAGGATCGAGTCCAGTAGCGACGATGTACTGAACCAGGAGGAATTGGTTTCTTAGCACACGCAATATTGAAGAAGGGTAGGATAGTTTCAGTGTTTCATTGTTAAGGCAATTCAATATTAAGATATAGGGTTAATAATCTAGGAAATGTTTGAAGTTTTATGTTAACCGGAGAGGTCAACAGTTTCAAATGTTGATTTGAGGTTTTAACTTTGTGGATATAATAATAGGTCTCAGTTAATTTTTTTCGTTAAAACTGACGGAAGTTGGTCACGTGCTTGGCATGTTACCGTAAATAAAATTAAATTCCCATAATGCCCTTCTATCAAAGTGTGCCCCTCACATGCTTGGAATGAAAAGATAAAAATGCCCTTAAAGACACTATGGCTCCGGCCACTGCCACCCTGGCTCCGGCGACCACCAGCCCGACTCCGGCAACCACTATATGAGTTATAATAACAGAATACCCTCACACTTAAGTTATAAATAATGGATAGTTATTTTTTCCACAAATAATTGATGTTATAAAATCAATAAAAAGTATAGTTTAAACTTCGGGTTTGACTATCGTTTCGCGTCTTTCACGATTCAACATGTTCTATTTGTCTTTTAGGAATATGTAGAACCTTTCTAAAAGATTCGATTTCACTCATAAAACCCTCACACAAGAACAAACACCAATTGGATATTGATTTGATGGATGAACTCTCAATTGAAACAGAAAACTAAGTAAACCTGCAGACTAAATTGAGATAAAAAGAAAGTGTATTTGATTACTTCATGTATAAGAAATTCTTGATAAAATGAGTTTATAGCCAAGTTTGCTACGGGAATTTCTCCCTCACTCCTACTACTCAATAACAGAACGGATTAACAAGAGAAACAACTAACATCACCCAAAGAAAATAAGCGAAAAATCAAATCAGAGATAAGAAAAATTAGATCGGAAATAACTGAGCCGCTGAGCTGAACCGAATCATGTTTGCAGGATTTTGAAATCTTTCTTCTTCTTCAATCTTCTTCCTTAGCCTTAGGATTTTGAGCTTCAAATCCAACACTCTCCCTTAAACAAAACATTGCTAATTCAAATTCAGTTTACTAACACCAAGTTGATTCCTTTGATGCTCGAAATATGATCTCTTTAATCCTTTAGTTAGCCCATCAACAATTTGGTCTCTGCTCCTGCAAGATTCTTCTTAAATCACACACCTTCACTCACCAGTTCTCTTAGGAAGAATCTTCTTACATCAATGTGTTTACTCATCTCATATAGTACTGAATTCTTGCTAAGTTGATTGTTGATTCATTGTCACAGTGAAGAACAGTAGCTTCCTGCTGTTTGTGTTGCAAGAACTCCAAAATTATTCTCATCCAAATGATATGACACCTACACATTGAGCCTGCTACATACTCGGCTTAGCGGTTGAAAATGTGACGATTGGTCACTTCTTTGAAGATCAAATCACTATTGCCTTGCTCATCAAAAGAACATAGTTTGTTGTGCTTCTTCCATCATGTTTGGATTTTGAAAGCCGTCAGCATATGCAGTAAAACCAAAACTCTTTGAGGCTTTATAATGCAAACCAAGCTCCTTAGTTCCTTGTATATATCTGAGGATTTTTTTAACTGCAAAGAGATGCATTTCAGTGGAATTCTCCATGTATCCACTGACAAAATTACTGTACACTCAATGTCTGGTGTAGTGGCAGTTAAGTACATCAAGCTACTAATCAACTGCCTATAGAGAGTTTTGTTTATCTTATTTCCACATCCCTCCTTCGTGAGTTTATTCCTTAACTCAATTGTTTACTCACTGAGTTGCAGTCATCCATCTTAAACCTTCTTAAAATATTTGAAGCATATTTATTTTGACAGACAAAGACATCATGTGTTGTTTGGCCTCTAAATCAAGAAAGTAATGTAAGAGACCCAAGTCAGACATCTCAAACTCTTGCATCATACTCCTTTTGAATTCTTCACGGATTTTAGTGCAATTTCTTGTGTGGATGAAATCATCAACATAGACACATACAATTAGAATTCTATCTTCACTGCTTTGCTTGATAAAGAGAGTGCTCTCAAAGGGCATTTTTCAAAACCAGACATTAACAAATGACCTTCTAACTTGTTGTACAAAGCCATATGGGTTTGTCTTCCTTAATCCGTAAACCCAGTTTCTTTGCTATTGACGTGAAAACCAATGAGTTTATTTGTATAGACTTCTTCCTCAAGATTTCCATGTAAGAATCCAGATTTGACATCAAGTTGAAAGAGTGACCAACCACTTTGAACAACTAGTGAAATGATAGTCCTAATAATGTCTAATCTTGCCACATGCGCAAAAACCTCAGTATAATCAATACCATATGAAAGCTTGTACCCTTTCGCTACTAACTTGACTTTATACTAGTAAATTTCACCATTTTCATTTATTAGTTTTGTAAACCCACTTAACTCCAATAGTGCTATGACCTTTAGGCAGCTTCACTAACTCCCATGTCCTATTATTTTCAATACACTCTATTTTTATCTACATAGCTTTTCTCTATTTTACACTTTCATTTGTAGTATGAAAATCTAAGGGAGCGTAATCAAAGAATAAGCAGTAGTATGTAATAAAGTCTGATTTATGAATCTCAGGACCAGTTACTTAATAGCCTTCACACCATGCATATATTTTAATGTCTCTCTTCTCAGTGATAACAGCGCCACTGTCCAGATGTCTTTGAACATGCCTATTTGTTTCACGTAGGCTTATCTGAGCCCATTCTTCTTCAAATACCTCATCTGCATCATACATGTTTCCCGAGCCTGCTGAATGAATAGGAGAGTGATCTCATTGACCTCCTACATCTCCTTGATCTTGATCATTCTCTGTTTGTGTGTTCAATTACTCTGCAACTTTTTATCTGTCATCATAGTCTGAAATGATGAACTTCCAATCAGTTCTTGATGAACCCAAATTTCAAGAAGAAGCTTCATTAAACACCATGTTCTACTTATCACTAACCTTTTTCCAATAGATCATACAACTTATAGGCTTTAGACTCTTCACTTATACCCATAAATATATATTTTTGACTCTTATCATCAAGCGTCTTCTTGTGACCAGTTACTAATGCATATGCAATACATCCAAATACTTTAAAGCTTTCAATTGAGGACTTCTTACCAGACCAAGTTTCTTGAGGAGTGATGTTGCTGACTGCACTTGTTGGACACCTATTCAACAAGAATAAACTCCACACAACTACTTTTGGCCAGAAAGAATTTGGTACATTCCTTGCCTTCATGGTGCATCGTACCATATATATTACAGTTCTATTTTTCCTATTCGCTACATCATTTTGCTCTGCTGTGTGAGGTGTAGTCTTCTGCCTTCTTATTTCTCTAAGTTTACAGAAGAGTTAAAACTCCGTAGAGCAGTATTCTCCTCCTCATCTGACCTCAAGTTTAGTATCTTCTTCTTGATTTGGCCTTCAACTTGAGTTTTGAATGCTCTGAAAGCATCTAGAGCATCTGACTTAGATGAGAGGATATACACTCAAGCTCTGCTAGAAAAATCATCAATGAAAGATATAAATTATCTTTATTTTCCATTTGATTCGGATGTAATAGGCCCTCAAATATATGTGTGAATGAGCTGCAAAATCTCAGTTGCTCTCCTTGCAGGTCCTATTGGAAACAAGACTTTACACTGCTTGCTTAAGACACAAGTTTCACATAATTGTGCATTCTCTTCAATTTCTGGAAGCCTCAGGATCATATTTTGAGATTTCATTTTTTTTGAGTCTACTGAAATCTAAGTGTCCCATTCTCAGGCGCCATAGTAAAAAAAACATCCCCTAAGCTTTCTCATAAACCCTCTTTTCCAAGCAAAAATTTATGCAAGATATTTAGTTTCACTGGAAACATCCTCTTCTAAGTCATCTTTGCAGAGAATATTATGTCATCTTTGTCATTATAAATATCGAAGCACTTATCATAAATTACTATTGTATAAAATCCTAATTCTTGTAGCAGTTCCACACTCAGTAAATTTGCAGTTAAAGCATGCGCATATACATCACGAATCAGTTCATTTGACCCATTTTATATCCTTACTTTGATTTTGTCTTTTCCCATTACTAGCACACCTGAGTTGTTCCCAAAAACTACTTTAGATTGATATCTTTCATCTAAAGTATCAAATGCATATTTGTTACCTGTCATGTGGTTGCTCAACCAAAATCTAAGAACCAAGGGTCCTTACTGATTTGGTTTGGTTCTCCTTCATTCACTGCCATCAATAACAACTCTTTCTCATATGTGAAGTTTTAATGCTCCTCTTGTGGATTGTAGGGATAAATACTACGGAAACTCAAATAGGGTACATGCTAGTAATCTCAATTACGCAGTAGAAGATGTGCACATACCTCAAACGCTTTCCGTAGTCCCAAGATCTTGCTAAGGCAGTTCTCGATCCACCGGACGGAACCCGTAGAGGTTCTTGTTAAGGAAGCCCTACGTGGTGTAGTCTCCACAGCAAAGCCTCTGATCAATTCTTGGCAGGGACAGATCTCCAGAGTGTTTGCTCAGAGCAAATTGGCACACCATTGGTAAGTATGTGGTTCGGCCGAAGTATGTGTGCTTAGGGAAGAGGGCTTTTCTCTCAAATTTCCACAAAGGAGGAATTGTTAATTACCCTAATAAAACCCCTAACACTCCATATTTATAGAAGGAGCAAAGTGGACTAGTCCACTTTGACCACATCTAATATTCGGTCGGCCTAGTGTATAATGGAGGCCCAATTTTGGGCCTCTCATGTCAATTGGGATTTGGGTCTAGCCCAATTTCCCTGATTTGACATTTACCCAATTGTTTCAGGTAACATATACATATTAATGGACTTCCATTTACGGCGCCCAGTCACCATATGATGTTCTTAGTAAAATTTGATGTTCACGATCTTCAAGAAAAACGTGACTTTTATCAATATCAAACATTTGATTGTAGTTCTTAGTAAACTTTGATCTTGAAATTTGACCACTTATTTCCAATTGTTAGTTTCGGCCGAACCCTAGGGAATTTACAAGGTAATTTTTTTAAATTTCTTAGGCCCCAAATTTACTAGATTTGGCCGAATATGCATGAAATATTGTTTACCATATTTTAATTCTTATTAAAGGTTACAATATATCTATAATTTAAAATATATGGATAGATTCACATTAATATATAGAAATATATATAACTATCAATATATCTAGCTAATTTATAGGATAAATAAATTATTGATAGATTTAGCTATCTAAAAGATTAAGAAAATATATTATCAGTATATTTGTTTCCCTATTAAAGATATTGACAAAAAATAAATAAATAAATAAATAAATAAATAAATATATATATATATATGGTACGGCCGATATTTATATATATATTTTTGATTGATAAATATATATATGTAGATCTAGCCGAATTTAGTATATATATATATATGCAATATTGGAAATTATTTTACATAATTAGTATTTCTTAGTGGCTAAGTTAAGTTTTTAGTGGACTTTAAAACTCTACTTAGCTCACAAGATTTAGTTCGGCCGAACCCTATGGGTTTAGCGGGGCAGATTAAACCAAACCGGGTTTTCTTAATCGGTTTGACCTAGTCGGGTCGGGTAGAACCGGGGTAACTAAGTGGATCCAACCGAACCCGTTTTGAGTGTTGAACCGAAATCCTATATTATTGAACCGGTTCGGACCGAACCAAATTTTAAATAAAACCGGCCTGAACCGGATTTATGGAACCAAACCGAACAGGATTGAACCGAAATTGACTGAACCGAACCAGATTTTTCAAAATCGAATTCAAGTCAATTAATAAAATGGGATGGTCAAATTTTAAAATCCAAATGTTTTCGAACTTTAGTCTACAAAGTGCTCGAAGGTTTAAAATTTTCACGTTTTAATTAAACCTTAATGCCTAGTTTCGATTATGGGGATGGATCTCGGAAATGCATGATTTTGAGACTGGATTAATTAGAGGTTTGAATTGAAATTGTTTACTTTTCTTCACATATATTTATTAGAAATTTCGTCTTGATTATGTCAAGCTAGCTGGATGTTGGGGGCAGAGCTCTGGTTAAATATATGGTTTGCGCACTAGGACAGACTTGATGTGATTTTTGCGATTGCCTAAGATTCATGTCTAGAAACACGCATGCTTAATTGTAAGCATGAATTGCAAGTCGGCCCCTAATATTTCAAAATGTTTTAAAAACAAAAGCCAGTCGCCAAATTTGCATGTTTGATGTGGAAGTTTCATGTATGACACGTATGCTTGAATGTTGATGATGTAGTTGCATGTAATAGTTTACTTAGAAAGTAGTATTATGTATATGCTAGCATGAGTTCCTCGGAACATTAGACGCATGACGCGTATGCATGATGTGTGGTTTGGATGATGAATTTGGCTTGCTATGATGATTTACTTGTGAAGTAGAATTGTATATGCATGCGTAAGTTCATCTGAATATTTTTCAAATACAAAAGGGCCTTGGGAAAGCCAAGATTGGGTATGCTTATTTTAAAATTCCCGTTCCGGTAATTTGCGAACAAAACCGTAATAAGAGACTGATCTATTGGATTGAAGACGACGAAAATGTGAACTCTTTCACGAACCCCATTCCCTCGGTTTACTGGAGGTTGGTTGGTTTAGATGGCCGATGAATCATTATTTGTCGTATTCCATCTTAATAGATATACGATGTATGCAATTCTTTCTCAAAATTTTATTGTCTTCCTGATTATGCATAATTATCAATGTGTTAGTTTTCATGGCTGGGTCAGTACGCTTCTATGAACCTCGCAATCTGGATGGTATGAATTATTATGAATGGAAAGACAGTGTTGAGGATATTCTTATTGCTGCGGATGTTGATGAACGAATCAATCTGAAAGCAAAGAGGATCGAGACGGACGAATATGGAAAACCATACCCCTACAACAACAAGAAAATGTTGAGGGAAGATCGGATAGCACGAGAATTGATTTACTCGAAACTGTCAGTTGAAGTGGAGGAAGAGTTTATGGAGAGCAGCGAATTGCATCTTTGGTGTGCCATACGCCTTCGATACAGTGGAGCAAAGGCCGCTGAAGCAAAAGACCTCATGGAAGAATACTACAGTATTCTATGCAATGATGACGGTGTTATAACCGCTCATGATCCCGCTGACGAAAAAGATGTATGGACAAGAGCTCTGAAAGTAATGAAGATATTTCCTCTCTCATGGTTTTCTAACAATGATGGACTCACACGTCTGATCACATCGATTAAGAAGATCGTGGATCTGTACGAGGCCAACCATGAAGAAGGAAACACCTTCAAAGAACCCGAGACAACCGATGGCAGATTCGATGGTCTTCGGAAATGCTTGGTTAACCCCAGCAACAAAAAGTCTAAACGATGATCCGGTGCAAACCACCGTTGATTCATGTTCCATAAAAGGTACGCCTCGTTTTCCACACATACATAGAACTGATATACTTTTTATATGAAGCAAGACATCTGATCAAATTCACTTGTGAATTCTTTTTAGGTGAAATGCTGAACGTGGTTGAGACTGCTTCTCTATCTTACCTTCATTATAACTTCGATCTATGATTAGAGACCTTATTATTGTTGTTGATGGATTTCCTATGTATGTTTAATGTTTGAATTTTGGTTGATTAAGATTCGGATTTATTGAATAAAGTAGCTTCCGTTCGATTGGAAACGAGATCTACTTGTCAAAATTAATCGACCCGATTAAACGGGATCGATCCGAAACGAAGTTGAAACCGAAATATCCGCCAAGTGCAATTGGTTGGATCAAACAAATAGACACACTCTCCTTCATCTAATATCGCGAAACATCGAAATACCATTAATATCCATCGATTGCGTAGTTCTAAGAGCAAACCGATTTAACTCTTTCTTATTTGTTAGTACTCCATCATACGATAAATTCCGTAATGATTAACATGTGCGAAACCGATTGGTTAAATTAAATTGAATTTTGGAAAAGAAACGATTTATACCATGGGTTAAACCTGTAATAGGCGCCACATGCGCGTGTACCTCGAAAGACGGAACACATCGTTTCAGGGTACGAATTTAATGATGAAGTGTTTTAATGAATGAATGCCTAATTTTCATTTGCCTCCCTTTGGGAATAACTCATTTAATACTTATACGACGAAAAGAGGTATGCTTCACAAGCTACCACGAACTCGTAAAAGTATCAACTTACGCATAAGGCGAAAGCCCAATGCACAGTTCATAGATGGATAAGTCTTTGAGTTAAATTAGCAAATGAAAAGGATGGTGTCGGCAAATGATTCTCCCACTAAATGCCTTAAACGAGTAGTTTAGCAAGACATTCATATCGATAACACACTTCAACTGGCATGGTTTGAAAACATAATGTTAGAGTTCAACAACCGACGTTCCCTATAGGATGGAAAGCAATTGATTCACATTTATGTAGAACTATGTTCCAATAAAATTGGTCAAACAAGACGCCATAAAAGCTAAAAGGCATGATAACGAGGTGAAACTTATCATCACGCGACATTAATTTGCGCATTAAACAAGTATTCGAACCAAGAGTACAATAACTACTCTTGGAGGAAACATGTTTAAATTAGCTTGGGATAGTGGTACCGTGGTCTAACATGAGACGTTATATTCCTTGAGGACGATTTTCCAACGCTTGGTGATATAAAAACAGACGAAGTCTCGATCGAATTGGAGCAGAATAACGATGATAGTCAGGCCCCACTTATTTCGAGTGGGAGATTTGAGGCAGCAACGCATGTGAATGAAATGGTAAATGAGGATGTAAACATTTTCATAGTAAATCCAGTGGGAGGAGACAATCCTACCACACAAATCACTGTTGCTGTAGGTGCGAATCAAGTTGAACCTGATCATGTAGCCGGACCGCTGGATGAAAATCCAATAATGCCACAACTACCCATTTTTCCCAGTGGGAGTGGATCAACCAACTTGGTACCAGGTCCTAGTGATCAAGGAATTAATCTCGGAGGTAAAATTCAGAGACCGAGAGGTCGTCCATGAACAGTTGTAGGTCAAGGTCCTAGCACTGCCCTTGTTCCCAGTGGGAGTAATGCTCCGATAGAAAGCATTATTCCGAGTGGGAGCAACGTTCAGACTCAAGATGGGATTAACGGTCCTAGAAGAAGTCAAAGGCATCGAACTTCTCCCAAGAAGTATCTCATCGAGAAGGGTGAGATATTCACCCTAACTTCTGTTGACGAACCGGTAACGGTTCAACAAGCGTTGAAAGGACCTCAAGCGAAGGAATGGAGGAAAGCAATGAAGGAAGAGATCGCCTCAATGAAATCCAATTCGGTATGGTCTTTAGTTGATTTACCTGCTAACCGCAGGGCCATAGGGGCGAAGTGGGTTCTGAAACTGAAACTCACTGCTGATGGAAATGTCGAGCGATACAGAGCCCGACTAGTTGCGAAAGGATACACCCAGCTTCACGAACTGGAGTTTGATGAAACATACTCACCCATTGTGCACTACTACACAGTCCGGGCAATCCTAGACCTGGTCGCATGCCTCGATTTAGAGCTGCACCAAATGGGTGTTAAGACCGCATTCCTCCAAGGAAACTGTTAGCATGTGGTTACGTGGCACCGTAATTGGTTAGCCCGTTAATATATATGGTTGCCTAATATAATTAGGTAAATGTCACATTAGGGCTAATTAGGCTAGACCCAATTCCCATGTGACATGGGAGGCCAAAATTGGGTCTCCCACACACATAGCATAGTCGGTTGAAACCCTAATAGTAGGGAGGAGGATTTTCTCCTCCTCCCACTATATAAGGAGGTCATGGGGTCACTCCCAAAACACACCTTGATCACAACTCCTCCTAAGCGTGATTTGACAGAAATCTCTTTCTCTCTACAAGCATATTTCGGCCGGCCACCTAACACCACCATTGGTGTGCCAAATTTCTTCCGAGCATTCAGTCCGAGGTTCTGTCCCCGTTGAAGAATCTATCAGAGGATTTGCTGTGGACCTTATACCGCGTAGGACTTCTTCTCGGGTTCCGACCGGAGGATCAGAACTCCCTCCACAACGTTCATGGGCAGGAAAGATATTGAGGTATGTGTACATTATTCCGCTGCGTAATTAGATTACTTACAAGTACACGTTTAGCATTACGTAGTATTACATCCCCGTAATCCAATAGTGGTATCAGAGCTTGTGTTAGGAGTTCTTGAAATTTTGATAAACTAAAGTTCTTGAAAATTTTGATAAATTGAAGTTCTTGAAAATTTTATAAAAAATGAAATTTTTATGATGAACACCATGAGTTATCCAAAAATTTTAAACAAATTTCATATGTTTGATCATTAAAAACTTAAAATTTTCGGAATTTACATATTTTTATAGATCAAAACCGAAAATTCATGTTTAAATTTAAGTTTGATGTTCATGATCTTCAAGAACACGATGAGTTTTATCAAGAACACTTTTTGGATTGATGATCATAATGTTAGCATATGGTGACGTGGCGCCGTAATTGGTAGCCCGTTAATGCTAAAGAAATTACCTAAGTTAATTAGGTAATTGTCACATTAGGCTAATTGGGCCAAACCCAATCCCTAATTGAAATGGGAGGCCCAAAATTGGGCCTCTCCCTTAATAGCATAGGTTCGGCCAAATATTGTCCCACATTGGCTGGAGTGGACTTTTGTCCACTCCACCAATCCTATATATAGGGGACTCACCTAAGGGGTTTAAACATTCATTCGTAATAAGAAGTACCTCCATTGAGGAACTTGAGAGAAACCCTCTCACCCCCTTAGTTGAGATTTTCGGCACATCTTAGTCCGAGGTTCTGTCCCCGTTGAAGAATCGATCAGAGGCTTTGTTGTGGAGCTTACACCGCGTAGGACTTCTTCTTATGAAGAACTTGTACGTGGTTCCGACCGGAGGATCAGAACTCCCTCCACGACGTTCTTGGGTAGGAAAGCTAAAATGTATGTGTACACTATTCCGCAGCGTAGTTAGATTACTTGCATGTACACGTTTAGCATTTCGTAGTATTACGTCCCCGTAATCCAACAGTGGTATCAGAGCCAGGTTAGGAGTTCTTAAATTTTTTATAAATTGATGTTCTTGAGTTTTTGAAAAATCCAAAATTTTCATGTTCATGAACACCATGAGTAATCCGAAATTTTTAAGTAAATTTCATGTGTTTGATCTTTAAAAACTTAAAATTTTCGAAATTTACATGTTTTTATAGGTCAAAACGAATTTTATGTTCAAATTTTAGATTGATGTTTATCAAGAACACTTTTTGGATTCATGATCAAGTTAGGGTTTGATCTTAAAATTTGACAACTTTTCCAACTTTGCATGTTTGTGCCGAAAACCCTAGGGGAATTTTAGGTAAATTTTTTTAATTTTTTTGGACACCAAGTAATGAAAAATTCGGCACAAATATTAAAAGATATATGTTGCCATTTTTAAATTTTATTAATAGGTAACTATATATCTATAAGTTGGAAATAAGGATAGGTTCATAATATAATATTGTAAAAGATATTATATATATATATATAAAGATAGGGATAATATATATTTATAGATTTAGTTACTATAAAAGATTAAGAAAATATATTGTCTACATATTCTAAACCCTAAAGATATATTTGATAATAAATATATATACATATATAGGGGTGCCGAATATTTTATATGTATACATATATTGTTGATTAATTTACATCTTAAGGATTGAATCTTGACAATATATATATATATGTGTGTGTGTGTGTGTGTGTGTGTGTGTGTGTGTGTGTGTGTGTGTGTGTGTGTGTGTGTACCGAATATATATATATATATATATATTAGCAATATTGGAAATTATTTTAAATAATTAATATTTCTTGATGGCTAAGTTAAGTTTTTAGTGGACTTTAAAAACCCTACTTAGCCCACAAGACATATTTCGGCCGAACCCTAGGGTTTATGGGCCGGTCCAATTGCTAAACCAGAGCGGGTAAAAACCAATTAGGGTTTTCTTAATCGGGTCGACCTAGTCGGGTCGGGTCGGGCAAAGGTAACTAAAATGAATCTAACCTAACCGGTTTTGAGTGATAAACCGAACCACAATCTTATTTTATTGAACCGATTCGGACCAAACCGGATTTTTAAAATCGGACCGACTTTAAACGGATTTTAAATTGGATCGAACCAGATTTTTAAATTTCTCGGAAATTTTTAAAAAGTGTTCAATAAAATAGGATGTCAAATTTTAAATCCAAAATATTTTCGAACTTTAAATTTAACCTAAACAGTGCTCTTAGGGTTTGCGTTTTAACACGTTTTCGATTAAGACCTTAATACCTACTTTCAATTATGGGGATGCATCTCGAATATGCATGTTTTTGGGACTGGATTAAATTAGTGGGCTAAATTGCAATTGTTTACTTTCTGCTACATATATATTAGAACTGTCGTCTTGACTCAGTCAAGCTAGCTGGATATTAATTGCGAGCATTGAGCTCTGGGATTTAAATATATGTATTGAGCAATAGGATAGACATGCTATGCTGATTGAAAGTGCCTAGAATCCATGTCTAGAAATGTCGCATGATTGGTTGTAGGCATGAATTGCAAAACAACCCCTAATATTTTCAAATATTTTTAAAACTGAAAATTCCAGTCGCCAATTATGCATGACTTGTGCGGGTGTTGCATGTTTTGACACGTATGCTAGGATGTTCATGAATAGAAAGCATGTGATAATTTACTTTACGTAGAATTATATATGCTATGACATTAGACGCATGACGCGTAAGCATGTTTTGGTTTGTTCAATTTTTATAGCTTAATATGGTATTATGCATGCGTAAATTATCGGATAGTTTCTTTTAAAATTAAAAGGGCCTTGGGAAAGCTAAGATCGGGTATACTTATTTGAAAATTTATGTTCCGGTAATTTGCAATATAATAACCGTTTTCAAAAGACTGATCTATTGGATTGAAGACGACGATAGTGTGAATTCTTTTCACGACACCCCTTTCCCTCGGTTTACTGACGGTCGGTTTGGTTTAGTGACTGAAGGATCACTATTTGTCGTATTCCATCCTAATAGATAATCCGATGTTTGCAATTATGTCAAAATGTTGTTGTCCTCCCAACCTTAAACTATTATCAATTAATAGATGGCATTATCATGTGAATCTGAGCTATTAGTTGAGACGAATTATGACTCATGGAGCAAACGCGTCGTTACGATCTTGGAGGGACAAGGTCTGAGTGACCACATTCAAATAACCATGAATTACCCGAATGCCGGATTAACCAAAGATCTAGTATTCGCTCATTTTAAGTGGGAGCAAGATGACAAGAAATCAAAGGAGATGATACTGTATGAGATGTCAGAGGATTTCTATAACCGTTATAAGGATGATCCGACATCAAAGGACATATGGGATGCACTCTTTCTGAAATATGGAAGTGGCATGGCAGTTACTCTGCACCCACTTATACCGGCACTAGAAACATGTCTGAACAACGACAGTAAAAACATACTTGAAAAAATGTACGATCTTCTTCGCTTATTCAAGCCATTGGAAGATGACAGTCAGATGGCTGAATGGGATAAAATTCAGGTCATAATAGGGATTCTCCCAAAGTCTTGAAGAGCAACCAAGACTATATTGACTTTTAGCACTTCCGTGCTTGATCTTGTATCTGTCCTGAAACTGATCGAGATGGAAGAGGCTCGATTAAATTCGGTGTCGAAAGAACCAAAACCGGCAGGACAAGCTGGTCGTAAGAAGAGGAAATTCATGAACAAGGGAAAGAAACAACAGGCAGTCGACAGTAAAACATTGACTACGCCTAAACAAGGCAGCCCCATATTAAAATCTGAGATAGTTTGCGGGATTTCCAGCCCACGCCGAATAAGCGATGGTGCAGGTTCCAGCAAATCGCATTCTGAAAAGGTATGCAGATTTGGTTATGTAGAGGAAGCTTTAGTTTCCTCAACTGTCATGTTAACTGACTCAAATCTGCTTGGATTCTTGATTCAAGTGCAACAGACCACATAGCCAACGACAAGAACTATTTGCCAAGTTTAGACGATTGCCGAAGGATTCTAAAAGGATATACATTCGCGACAACTCACAAGTTGAAGTCATAGGGGTAGGAACTTGCAAATTGCCAGCGGGCAGTGGCAAATCCTTACTTCTAGAAAATGTTCTTTTTGCTCCTAGAATCTGTAGAAATGTTGTTTCTGTTTCTGCTCTTATGAATAAAAACTTTTTTTTTATCATTCGAGAGATCCTTGGTCCGGATAAATAAATGGGATACTTTATTTGGATATTCATTTTCTTATAATGGTTTATTTATCATGGATTTACGTGGCAATGTAAATTCATATAGAATGTATGCTATGTCCTCCAAAGAAGCATAAACTGACGCGACCGGATGGCATTCGCGACTTGGACATATAGGCTATGACAGAGTTCAATCGTTAGCAAGACGAGGGCTTTTGCCCGGAACAAACAGTGTGGTAAAAAACACTTGTCATGATTGTCTAGCTGGA
This sequence comes from Clarkia xantiana subsp. parviflora, assembly GCA_036873135.1. Taxonomy (NCBI): domain Eukaryota; kingdom Viridiplantae; phylum Streptophyta; class Magnoliopsida; order Myrtales; family Onagraceae; genus Clarkia; species Clarkia xantiana. Next base: position 21,949,859 of record JAPTYO010000001.1, read on the forward strand.
AAATCCACCCGCAAGCCATTCGGTGAAGCAAAACGAGCAGAATTTCCATTGCAAATAATCCATTCCGACGTATGTGGACCAATGAACGTAACTGCAAGAAATGGAAAGCGATACTTCATAACTTTCATTGACGACTACACCCGATTCGGGTTTACTCATTTGATTACTCATAAATTTGAAGCTATAGATTGCTTTAAAAGTTTTCTAAAGCTCGTGGAGAATCAACAGGAGCGAAAGGTGAAAACCCTACGCACTGATAAAGGTGGAGAATATCTCTCTAATGAGTTTGATAAGTTATGCAAAGAAAGTGGGATCGAACGTCAAACTACGATTCCTAACACATCACAACAGAATGGTGTGGCTGAACGTCGTAATCGAAGTTTCCTAGACATGGTAAGAACCATAATGTCACAAGCACAATTACCAATTTCTTATTGGGGAGATGCTTTGCTTGCTGCCACTCATGTAGTAAACATTGTCCCATCAAAAGCAGTTAACACAACACCGTATGAGCTATGGACTGGTAGATAGTTAAATCTTACCAGGCTGCGACCTTGGGGAAGCGTAGCTTATACACATACAACTGACAGCAGTTTTTGCAAGTTAGGCCCCAGAGGACTTAAAAGTATCTTCTTAAGATACTCTGAGAACTCAAAAGGTTACGTATTTGTGTCAGCCCTAGAAAACGGTAGTGTATACGAACATGAGTCCAGAGACGTCACTTTTCTTGAGGACGAATTTCCATCGCTACGAGAGATAAAGACAGACGAAGTTCTGACTGAACTGGAACATGATGACGATGATTCTCAGGTCCCACTTTCTTCGAGTGGGAGATTTGGCACAGCAACAAGTGATTCGGTTAATGAGGACGAAATCCCCATTATAAATCCAGTGGGAGGGCTCACTCCCCCCAAACACAAATCACTATTCCTGGCAATGCGAATCAAGTAGCACCTGACAATCATGATACACAACTACCTATTATTCCCATGATTTCAAGTGGGAGTAGGATGATCACTTCAGTTCCAGGTCCTAGCGATCAAAGAACTAATCTCAGAGGTGAAATCCCGAGACGAAGGGGTCGTCCTAAGAAAGTTGTTGCTCAAAGTTCTAGTTCCGCCATTATTCCTTGTGGGAGTAATGCTCCGATAAGAAGCATTATTCCAAGTGGGAGTATGGATCAGACTAAAAATGGGACGAATGAGCCTAGCCGCAGTCAAAAGAAACGCACTTCTCCCAAGAAGTATCCCATTGAGAGAGGCAAAATATTCACTCTCACGTGTGTTGATGAACCGGTAACGGTTAAACAAGCGATGGAAGGTCCCCAAGTAAAGGAATGGAGAAAAGCAATGGAGGATGAAATCGCCTCAATGAAAGCAAATTCGGTACGGTCTTTAGTTGATTTACCTGCTAACCGCAGAGCAATAGGAGCCAAGTGGGTATTGAAACTCAAACTCACTGCTGATGGAGAAGTCGAGCGATACAAAGCTTGACTGGTTGCGATAGGATATACCCAAATTCATGGAGTGGACTTTGATGAAACATACTCACCAACTGTGCGTTACAACACATTAAGGGCCATCCTTGCCCTAATTGCATGTCTAGATCTAGAGCTGCACCAAATGGATGTTAAGACCGCATTCCTCCACGGAAACTTGGAGGAAGAGATCTATATGGAGCAGCCAGAGGGTTTTATTACTCCTGGCAAAGAACATAAAGTTTGCAAACTCCAAAGGTCTATTTACGGTCTTAAACAGTCGTCTCGGCAATGGTATCGCAGATTCCACTAGGAAATCGTCGGAAACGAATTTGTGAATCTTCACGAGGATCCTTGCGTATACACTAAGACTTCTGGGTCTAAGTATGTCATCATAACACTATACGTAGATGACATACTCATTGCTACGAACGACGTGAGTTTCATAAACAAATCAACGTCCTGGTTAGCGTCAGCATTTGAGATGAAAGACATGGGAGAGGCCATGTACATCTTAGGCATTAAGTTTGCCCGAGATCGTGCCGCCCGGACATTGTGTCTGTCTCAAGAATCTTATATCAACAAACTGTTGAAAAGATTCAGAATGCTTAATGCTAAACCCGTGGATACGCCGGTTGTGTTCGGGCGTGCACTGTCAAAGCGTGATGGACCGAAAAACCAGCAGCAGCATGAACAGATGAAGGGGGAAGAGTACCTATGCATGGTAGGGATTCTTATGTACACCATGCTATGTACTCGGCCAGATATCTGTTACGCTGTGGGCCTAGTAGCAAGATTCCAATTAGATCCTAGTTATAAACATCTAAAGGCCGTAAAACGAATTATAAGGTATTTGAAAGGTACTGCCGACTATGTTATGTGCTATAAGGGCAACCAAATAGAATTGACCGGTTATAGTGACGCCGACCACGGTGTCGATCCAGATGATCGTAAGTTCACCACAGGAGGAGTTTTCCTTCTTGCTAATGCTGCCATATCTTGGGTAAGCAAAAAGCAATCATGTATCGCGCTTTCCACTATGGAATCAGAATTCGTTGCCCTTTCTAAAAATGTACAGGAAGCGGTCTGGCTGAAAAGGCTTCATACTGCATTGATTGGCACTGGCAAAGAGAGTAATCCCGTCAAGGTATACTCTGACAGTCAGGCAACCATTGCAGCAGTTAAGAATCCAAAGTACCATAGTAGGACCAAACACATTGATGTGAAATACAATTATGCTAAATCTGTTCTAGAAGACAACATAATCTCTTTAGAATACTTTTCCACGGATAAAATGGTTGTAGATCCATTAACTAAGCCATTACGTAAGAGATTTTTGAAAAGCACGTAAAACTGCTTGGACTACGTAGGGCTTAATTAAGTGACTTGTATAAGCGATAACATTTTGACATTTGAAATAATACTATTTCGATTGAATAAAATAATTGCAAACTGAGTATATGATCTATCGACGTCATAATGAAATATAACATCGGATTTTACGGTCTATATTCTAAGTATTAGGAAGAGGTAAAACTCTTCCACCAAAATTATGTCGAATGTGAACCATGCCTCGTCACACAGGCACGGTCATCTTGCAAGGAGAGGGGGACCTCTACCCAAACAAGATCGGCTAAGAACCAGGGGGATAAACCTGGTTAAGCGAAATGGTAACCTTGTCACGCTTAATGCATGACTTAATCTTCGTTTTGTAAATCGCCGTGTTGGACCCAGTCCATCATTAAAATCACATTCAGGGCTAGATGAAAGATTCTGCGATAGCATGATAGACATATCCCAATCCTTGCTAGCCCAGGTGTGCTATCGACGCGTGCTTCATACTGCGCGTGCCATGTTCGACCACGGGGTCATGCTCGGTTGTGCTAGCTAGAATCCTAGTGATTCAAAGGGCGCATACTTCTTCACCTTGAGCGTGTGATTGATCCCGGATGTCTTATGAAGAGTCATCCAAAGTATCCTCACGAACTCATAACTTATACCTAAATACTAGCTCAATGTTCGCTTCCCGGCGTACGAGGGTAGAGCCAAAGAAAACGACCAAGTGACCACGTCTCTGAAACCGGTTGAGTTAGACTAAGGCTATAAGCAATGGGGATGGTCAAGTTCACCTATAATTCACCGACTCTTGTGTTCACTAGGTGGCCGCCAACCGGATATTAGTTGAAGGTTGTGAACACTTGTAACAGATGCCCTGGAGAAGTATTCCTATGTGGAAAACTGGGCAATTGGAGAATTATTAGTTGATCAAGGATACAGTGCGGTACATATTTTATTTTAACAGGATTGATTTACGAAAGGCAATCAACGTTCTGCGGGCGCTACAATAGTCCTAACAGATGAGTAGCACGATGCCCGTCGTATCCGCCGGTCGCACGGCAAACCTCGTATGAACTATTCGGAGAAGAAGACAAAGACTGAAGACTGAGATGTTGATGCTATTGTATAACTATATATTAACAAGCACCCTCCCATTCCGGCGAGTGGGAGCTGTTAGCATATGGTGATGTGGCGTCGTAATTGGTAGCCCGTTAATGCTAAGGAAATTACCTAAGTTAATTAGGCAACTGTCACATTAGGCTAATTGGGCCAAACTCAATCCCTAATTGACATGGGAGGCCCAAAATTGGGCCTCCCCCTTAATAGCATAGGTTCGGCCGAATATTGTCCCACATTGGTTGGAGTGGACTTTTGTTCACTCCACCAATCCTATATATAGGGAACTCACCTAACGGGTTTAAACACTCATTCATAATAAGAAGTACCTCCATTGAGGAACTTGAGAAAACCCTCTCACCCCCTTAGTTGAGATTTTCGGCACATCTTAGTCCGAGGTTCTGTCCCAGTTGAAGAATCGATCAGAGGCTTTGTTGTGGAGCTTACACCGCGTAGGACTTCTTCTTACGAAGAACTTGTACGTGGTTCCGACCGGAGGATCAGAACTCCCTCCACGACGTTCTTGGGCAGGAAAGCTAAAAGGTATGTGTACACTATTCCGCTCCGTAGTTAGATTACTTGCATGTACATGTTTAGCATTCTGTAGTATTACGTCCTCGTAATCCATCACATAATAGTGTTTGATCTTAAAATTTGACAATTTTTTCCAATTTTTGGTGTTATGGCCGAAACCCTAGGTGAATTATTAGGTAAATTTTTTAATTTCTTAGGGTGCAAGAAAGAAAAATTTGGCCGGCCTAGGTTAGATATATATGTTACCATATTTTAATTTTATTAAAAGGAGATAATATATCTATAAATTGGAAAGATAAGGAAAAATTCACATTATATAGTAAAATATATAAACTATCAATATATTTAGCTAAAAGATTAAGAAGATATATTGTCTATATATTTTATCCCTAAATATATATTTGAAGATAACTATATATATATATATATATATATATATATATATATATTTGGCCGAAAATTATATATATATATATTTATATTGTTAATTGATTTACATTTTAAAGATAGAATCGTTGACAACAGTGAAAGGGAAACCTTATCTGCTCACATAGTGAGTTCGAAAGAAGTGAACCATGATCCGCATAACAAGAAGAGAACTGGACCGAATAAGTCCTATATGATAAACCGGTGGGTTAAACCCCGTTGATAAAGTGCGTCTCAAATACGTCTCGTAGGTCATGTGTATGAAGCTGTAAAATGTTTTATACGGACACAAATCATTTGAAGTGATTCACTCGTGAATTTACTAAGACGAGATGTTCAACATGACTCAAAGTTCTTGACTATACGCGCCAGAATCATGATCACATATGCAAAGTTCTTGACACTCCCACTATAAGCCTTTAACGAAAAGTTTGGATAAGCAATCATATTATTAAATACTTCGAGAAACATAGTTTAAAATTACATTATGTTAGAACTCAATATTAATTGTTCCTACGGAATGAAATTAATTTGATTCATATTAATGTAAAACTATGTTCCAATAAAATCGGTTGGAGCGTTACCTTAAAAGCTAAGAAATGATACGGGTGAAACCTTATCATAAAGTAGAATTAATTTGCGCATTAAACAAGTATTTATTAAGAGTACGGTCTACTCTTAAAAGATACAAGTTTAAAATTAGCTTGGATTAATGGTAACGTGGTCGAACATGACACATTATAGAAATTTGAGGATGGACTTCCAATGCTTTGCGGAACGAAACGAACTAAAGTACTGATCAGATTAAAATGGATAACGGAGATTCTCAGGTCCCACTTACTTCGAGTGGGAGAATTATATAGCATTAGTAAATGCATTAGTGAATGACATGGTAAACGATGATGGAAACGTTCTCATAATAAATCCAGTGGGAGGGCTCACTCCCCCTCACATAATCATCACTAAATGTTAATGCGAATCAAGTCGGACCTGATAATAATAATGCTGAACCACTGGATGAAAATCTAATAGTCGTCGCAACTGCCCATTATTCCTAGTGGGAGGAAATGATTACCTTTATTCCAGATCCTAGTGATCGAGGAATAAATCTCGGAGGTAAAATCCTGAGACCAAGAGGTCATTCTAAGAAAGTTGTAGAACAAAAGTTCTAGCACCGCCATTGTTCCCAGTGGGAGTAATACTCCGAGAAGAAGCATTATTCCGAGTGGGAGTAACGATCAGACTCAAGATGAGATTATCGAGCCTAGACTTAGTCTAAGGCAACGAACTTCTTTCAAGATGTATCCCACCAAGTGAGACATTTGTTCACGAACCAGTGACGGTTCGGCAAGTATTGGAAGAACCTCAAACGTCGGAATGGAGGAAAACAATGGAGGATGAAAATGCCTAAATTAGAACGTATTCGGTTCTGGTCTTTAGTTGATTTACCTGCTAACCACAGAGCTAGAAAGTGAAATTTTATAATTCACTACTGATGGAAAATTTGAGTGGTGCAAAACTCGAACGATTGCTAAAGGATATACCCAAATTCACGGAGTGGACTTTGATGAAACATACTCACCAACTGTGCGTTACACCACAGTTAGGGCCATCCTTGCCCTTATTGCAAGCCTCGATCACAAGCCTGCATCAAATGGATGTTAAAGACCGCATTTCTCCATGAAAACCTATGGGAAGAGATCTATATGGAGTAGCCAGATTTTATTACTCCTGACAAAAGAACGTAAAGTTTGCAAACTCCAAAGATCTATTTACGGTCTTAAACAATCGTCTCAGAAATGGTATCGCAGATTCCACGAGGAAATCGTCGGAAACGGATTTGTGAATCTTCACGAGGATCCCTGCGTTTACACCAAGACCTCAGGGTCTAAATATGTATCATAACCTTATACGTGGATGACATACTCATTGCTGCAAACGATGTGAGTTTCATGAATGAATCAAAGTCCTAGTTATCATCAGCGTTTGAGATGAAAGACATGGGAGAGGCCACGTACATCTTAGGCATTAAAATTGCCCGAGATCATGCCTCCCGGAGATTGTGTATGTCTCAAGAATCATAAATCAACAAACTGTTGAAAAGATTCAGAATGCTCGATGCTAAACCCGTGGATACGCCGGTTGTGTTTGGGTGCGCGCTGTCAAAGCGTGATGGCCCTGAAAAACCAGCAGGAGCGTGAACAGATGAAGAGTACAGAGTATCTAAGCATGGTAGGAAGTCTAATGTACGCCATGCTATGTACTCGGCCGGACATCTGTTACGCTGTGGGCCTAGTAGAAGGATTCCAAACAGATACCAGCTATCAAAATTTAAAGCTGTAAAACGAATTATAAGATTTCTGAAAGGTATTGCCGACTATGTTCTGTGCTATAAGGGCAAGCAAATCGAATTGGCTGGTTATAGTGACGCCGACCACGGTGGCGATCCGGACGATCGTAAGTCCACCACAGGGGAGTTTTCCTCCTTGCTAATGCTGCCATATCATGGGTAAGCAAGAATCAATCTTGAGTCGCGCTTTCCACTATGGAATCAGAATTCGTTGCCCTTTTTAAAAACGCACAAGAAGCAGTCTGGCTGAAAAGGCTTCTTACTGCATTAATTGGCACTGACAAGAAGAGCAAACCTGTGAAGGTATACTCCGAATGTCAGGCAGCCATTGCAGCAGTTAAGAATCCAAAGTACCCTAGTATGACCAAACACATTGATGTGAAATAAAATTGTGCTAAATCAGTTGTGGAAGACATTATAATCGCTTTAGAATACTTGTCCACAGACAATATGGTCGCAGATCAATTAACTAAGCAGTTACGTAGAGAAATTTTTGAAAAGTACGTAAAACTGCTTGGATTACGTAGGGCTTAATAAGTAGCTTGTATAAGTGATGGAATTTTGATATTTGAAATAAAATTTCAATTGAATAAAAGAATTGCAAATTGAGTATATGATCTATCGACGTCATAATGATAAATAACATCAGATTTTTTTGGTCTATAATCTAAGTCGTAGGAAGAAGTAAAAATCTTCCACCAAAATTATGCCGGATGTGAACCTTGCCTCGTCACATAGGCACGGTCATCTTGTAGGAGAGGGGGACCTCTACCGCAACCAGATTGGCTAAGAACCAGGGGGATAAACCTGGTTAAACGAAACGATAACTTGGTCATGCTTAAAGCATGACTTAATCTTAATTTTATAAATCGCCGTGTTGGACTCTGTCCATCATTAAAATCACATTCAGGGCCAGATGAAAGACTCTGCGATAACATGATTGACATATCCCACCCCTGGCTTGTCCAGGTGTGCTATCGACACGTGCTTCATACTACGTGACCATGTTCGACCACGGGGTCATGCTCGGCTGTGCTAGCTAGAATCCTTGTGATTCAAAGGGCGGATACTTCTTCACCTTGAGCGTGTGATTGATCCCGAGTGTCTTACGAAGAGGTAACCAAAGTATCCTCTCGGACTCAAAACTTATACCTAAAGTCTAGCTCAATGTTCGCTTCCCGGCGTACGAGCGTAGAGCTAAAGAAAGCGGCCAAGTGACCACGTCTTTGGAAACCGGTTGAGTTAGACCAAGGGTATAAGCGATGGGGATGGTCGTGTTCATCTATAATTCACCGACTCTTGTGTTCACTAGGTGGCCACCAACCGGATATTTTTTGAAGGTTGTGAACACTTGTACGGATGCCCTGGAGAATTATTACTATGTGGAAAACTGGGCAATTGGAGAATTATCAGTTGACCCAGGATACAATGCGGTACATATTTTATTTTTGACAGGATTGATATACGAAAGGGAATCAACATTCTGCGGGTGCTACAACACTCCTAATATATGAGTAACACGATGCCCGTCGTATCCGCCGGTCGCACGGCAAACCTCGTATGAACTATTCGGAGATGAAGACAATAACCGGAGACCGAAAAGTTGATACTATTGGATGGCAATCCATTAATAGGCACCCTCCCATTCCGGCGAGTGGGAGCTGTTAGCATGTGGTGACGTGGCGCTGTAATTGGTAGCCCGTAATATATATGGTTGCCTAAGATAATTAGGTAAATGTCACATTAGAGCTAATTGGGCAAGACCCAATTCCCATGTGATGTGGGAGGCCTAAAATTGGGCATCCTACCCACATAGCATAGTCGGCCGAAACCCTAATAGTAGGGAGGAGGATTTTCTCCTCCTCCCACTATATAAGGAGGTCTTGGGGTCACTCCCAAAACACACATTGATCACAACTCCTCCTAAGTTGTGATTTGATAGAAATCCCTTTCTCTTTACAAGCATATTTTGGCCGGCCACCTAACACCACCATTGGTGTGCCAAATTGCTTCCGAGCATTCAGTCCGAGGTTCTGTCCCCATTGAAAAATCGATTAGAGGATTTTCTGTGGAGCTTATACCGCATAGGACTTCTACTCATGAAGAACTTATAGGTTCCGACCAGAGGATCAGAACTCCCTCCACAACGTTCTTGGTTAGAAAAGCTATTGAGGTATGTGTACATTATTCCACTGCGTAATTAGATTACTTACAAGTACACGTTTAGCATTCCGTAGTATTACGTCCCCGTAATCCAACAGAAACCTGGAGGAAGAGATCTATATGGAGCAACCATAGGGTTTCATTACTCCTGGTAACGAACGTAAAGTTTGTAAACTCCAAAGATCAATTTACAGTCTTAAACAATCGTCTTGACAATGGTTTAGTAGATTCCACAATGAAATCGTTGGAAACACATTCGTTAATCTCCACGAGGATCCATGCGTGTATACAAAGACCTCTGAGTCTAAGTACGTCATCTTAACTTTATACGTGGATGACATACTCATTGCTACGAACGATGTGAGTTTCATGCATGAATCAAAGTCCTAGTTGGCATCTGTATTTGAGATGAAATACATGGGAGAGTCTACGTACATCTTGGGCATTAAAATTGCTAGAGATCGTGCCACCCGGAGATTATGTCTATCTCATGAAGCCTATATCAGCAAACTATTGAAAATGTTCAGATTACAAGATGCCAAACCCGTGGAGACGCCGGTAGTCTTCAGTTGCGCGTTGTCAAAACGTGACGGCTCGAAAAACTAGAAAGAGCGAGAATAGATGAGTGCAGAGTATTTAAGCATGGTCGGAAGTCTCATGTACGCCATGCTTTACACTCGGCCGGACATCTGTTAATCATGTGTCGTGTTGTCTACGATGGAATCAGAATTCATTGCTCTCTCTAAAAATGCACAGGAAGTGGTCTGGCTGAAAATGCTTCTTACTGCGCTGTTTGATGGTGATGTCGGGAGTAAGCCTGTGAAGGTGTATTCTGACAGTCAGGCATCAATTGCGGCAGTAAGGAATCCAAAGTACCATAGTATGACTAAACACATTGATGTGAAATATAATTATGCTAAATCAATGGTAGAAAATAATATAATCACTTTAGAATACTCGCCCACTGAAGACATGGTAGCGGACCCATTAACAAAACCATTACGCAAAGAGAAATTTGAAAAACATGTTAAACTGCTTGGATTGTGTAGGGTTTAAATGTGGGCGTGTGTCTGTGATAACATTTTGATAATTGAAAGTTATATTTTTTATAAATGAGAGGATTGCAATTCGAGTTTATGATTCATCGCCGTCATAATGTTTGATTACATCGGATTTTACGGTCTATAAACTAATCGTAGAAGGACGCAATCCTCAGCCTAAATTATGTCGAATGTGGGCCTTGCCTTGTCGCACAGTCGTCTTGTAGGAGAAGGAGACCTCTACCGTAACGAGACTGGCTAAGAACCTGGGAGATAAACTTGGTTACGCAAAACGATCATTTGGTTTCGGAGTAACACGAGATGATCTTCGTTTTGCACATCGCTGTGATGAACTCTGTTCGTCATTAACCACATTCTGGGCCAGATGAAAATTTGCGATAGCATTATTGACATATCCCACACCTGAAGATGTTCGGGTATGCTATCGACGCGTGCTTCATACTACGCATGCCATGTTCGGCCACGGGGTCATGCTCGGTTGTGATAGGTAGAATCCTCGAGATTCGGATGGGCGCAAACTTCTTCATTCGAGCGTGAGATTAATCCCGGGAGCCTTATGAAGAGGCACCCGAAGTATCCTCATGGACTCAGAACTTATATCTAAGGTCAGGCTCAATGTTCGCTTCCCGGTGTATGAGCCTAGTGCTGAAGAAAAAGGCCAAGTTACCACGTCTTTGGAAACCGGTTGGGTTTGACTAAGGGTATGAGTGATGGGGATGGTCAAGTTCACCTGTAATTCACCGATTCTTGGATTCACTAGGTGGCCACCAACCGGATATTAGTTGAAGGTTGTGAATACTTGTACGGATGTCTTGGGAAGTATTCCTATGTGGAAACTAGGCAATTGGAGAATTAACAGTTGACCTAGGATACAGCGCGATACAATTTGATGTTTTTAACAGGTTGATTTGAGATAGGGAATCAACATTCCGCGGGCGCTACAACACTCCTAACAGATGAGTAGCACGATACCCGTCGTATCCACCGGTCGCACGACAAACCTCATTTGAACTATTCGGAAGCAGGGGCAAGATCGAAAGAATGAAATGTTGATGCGATTTGGACGACAATACACTAACAGGCACCCTCCCATTTCGGCGAGTGGGAGTTGTTAGCATATGGTGATTGGGCGCCGTAAATGGAAGCCCATTAATATGTATATGTTACTTGAGACAATTGGGTAAATGTCACATTCGGGAAATTTGGCTTGACTCAAATCCCAATTGACATGAGAGGTTCCCGACTTTGTTCCAGCTCGAAGGGCAGCCGGCCCAATCAGAGTCACAATAAGCCGTCAATTCTAGTGAATTGTCTGCTTGGAGGAAGATCCCCTGACCAGGCGAGTTCTTGATGTATCGAAGAACACGGACCGCGGCATTCCAATGATCCTCTCGTGGGTCTTGCATGAATTGGCTGAGAACATGCACGGCGTATGTGATGTCTGGTCTGGTGATCGTCATATACAGAAGCCTCCCGACTAGACGTCGATATCTGGCCCAAATTTGGGCCTCCTTTAGACACTTGGCTGGCCGAATTATTGGAGTGGGCAAAGTGGACTTTTGTCCACTTTGATCCTCCTATAAACAGGGAGTGTTAGGGATTTTATTAGGGTAATTGATATTCCTCATTTGTGGTAATTTGAGAGAAAATCTCTCCTCCCTAAAACACACATATTCGGCTGAACCTATACCTACACCAAGGGTGTGCCAATTTGCTTTGAGCAAACACTCTAGAGATCTGTCCCTGCCAAGAATCGATCAGAGGCTTTGCTGTGGAGACTATAACGCGTAGGACTTCCTTAACAGGAACCTCTACGAGTTCCGTCCGGTGGATCGAGAACTCCCTCAGCAAGATCTTGGGAGTACGGAAAACGATTAAGGTATGTGCGCATCTTCTGCTACGTAATAGTGATTACTAGCATGTACCATGTTTATGTTTCCGTAGTATTTAGCCCCGTAATCCAATAACACCTTCACAGGCTTACTCCCGACATCGTCATCAAGCAGCGCAATAAGAAGCCTTTTCAGCCATACTGCTTCCTGCGCATTTTTGGAGAGAGCAACGAATTCTGATTCCATCGTAGACAGCGCGATAGGATTGATTCTTGCTCATCCATGAAATGGCTGCATTAGCAAGGAGAAATACTATCATGTAGTGGACTTACAATCGTCTGGATCGCCACCATAGTCGGCGTCACTGTAAACGGTCAATTCTAACTTCCATCCCTCATAGCACAGTACGTAGTCGGCAGTACCTTTCAGATAACGTATGATCCGTTTTACAGCCTTTAAATGTTGATAGTCAGGGCCTGATTGGAATCTTGCTACTAGGTCCACAACGTAACAGATGTCTAGACGAGTGCAAAGCATGGTGTACATGAGACTTCTGACCATGGTTAAATACTCTGCACTCCTCATCTGTTCACACTCCTGCTGGTTCTTCAGGCCGTCACATTTTGACATCGCGCACCCGAATACTACCAGCGTCTCCACAGGTTTAGGATCTTATAATCTGAACCATTTTAACAGTTTTTTTATATATAATTCCTCAGATAGACATAACCTCCGGGTGGCACGATCTCTAGCAATTTTAATGCCCAGTATGTACGTAGCCTCTCCCATGTCTTTCATCTCAAATACACATGCCAACTAGGACTTTGATTCATTCATGAAACTCACATCGTTCGCAGCAATGAGTATGTCATCCACGTATAAGGTTAAGATGACGTACTTAGACACAGAGATCTTTGTATACACGCATGGATCCTCGTGGAGGTTCATGAATCTGTTTCCAACGATTTCCTCATGGAAAATGTGGTACCATTGCAGAGACGATTGTTTCAGACGTAAATGGATCTTTGGAGTTTACAAACTTTTCGTTCGTTACCAGGAGTAATGAAACTGTTAGCATATGGTGACGTGACGCCGTAATTGGTAGCCCGTTAAAGCTAAGGAAATTACCTTAGTTAATTAGGTAATTGTCACATTAGGGTAATTGGGCCAAACCCTAACCCTAATTGACATGGGAGACCCAAAATTGGGCCTCCCCCTTTAATAGCATGGTTCGGCCGAAACTTGTCCCACATTGGTTGGAGTGGACTTTTGTCCACTCCACCAATCCTATATATAGGGGACTCACCTAAGGGGTTTATACAATTCATTCATAATAAGAAGTACCTCCGTTGAGGAACTTAAGAAAAACCCTCTCACCCTCTTAGTAGTGATTTTCGGCGCACATCTTAGTCTGAGGTTCTGTCCCCGTTGAAGAATCGATTAAAGGCTTTGTTGTGGAGCTTACACCGCGTAGGGATTCTTCTCACGAAGAACTTGTACAGGTTCCGACCGAATGATCAGAACTCCCTCCACAACGTTCTTGGGCAAGAAAGCTATTAAGGTATGTGTACGTTATTCCGCTGCGTAATTAGATTACTTACAAGTACACGTTTAGCATTCCGTAGTATTACGTCCCCGTAATCCAACACTGGTATCAGAGCATGGTTAGGAGTTCTTAAATTTTTGATAAACTGATATTCTTAAGTTTTTGAAAAATCCGAAATTTTCATGTTCATGAACACCATGATTAATCCGAAATTTTTAAGTAAATTTCATGTGTTTGATCTTTAAAAACTTAAAATTTTCGAAATTTACATGTTTTTTATAGATCAAAACCGAATTTTAGATTGATGTTCATGATCTTCAAGAACACTATGAGTTTTATCAAGAACACCTTTTGGATTCATGATCAAGTTAGGGTTTGATCTTAAAATTTGACAACTTTTCCAATTTACTAGTTTGTGCCAAAAACCATAGGGGTATTCTAGGTAAAAAAAAATTAATTTTCTTGGCCACCAGGTTTTAAAAATTTCGGCCACACTAATTAGAGATATAGTTTGCCATTTTTAAATTTTATTAATAGGTAACTATATATCTATAAGTTGAAAATAAGGATAGGTTCATAATATAATATTGTAAAAGATATTAACTATCAATATATATAGTTAAAGATATGGTTAATATATATTGATATATTTAGTTGCTATAAAAGATTAAGAAAATATATTGTCTACATATTTTATTCCCTAAAGATATATTTGACAATAATATATATATATATATATATATGTATGCCGAATATTTTATGTATATATATCTATTGTTGATTGATTTACATCTTATAGATAGAATCTTGACAATATTTATATATACATTTAAATATGCCGAATTATATATATATTAGCAATATTGGAAATTATTTTAAATAATTAATATTTCTTGGTGGCTAAGTTAAGTTTTTAGTGGACTTTAAATCCCTACTTAGCCCACAAGACATATTTCGGCCGAACCCTAGGGTTTATGGGCCGATTCAATTGCTAAACCGGAACGGATAAACTAATCCGGGTTTTCTTAATCGGGTCGACCTATTATGGTCGGGTCGAACTGTAGTAACTAAATTGAACCTAATCTAACCGGTTTTGAGTGATAAATAAACCAAACCACAATCTTATTTTATTGAACCGTTTCGGACCAAACCGGATTTTTAAAATTGGACCGACTTGAACCGTATTTTAAATTGGACCGAACCAGATTTTTTAAATTTCTCGGAGATTTTAAAAATGTTCAATAAAATAGGATGTCAAATTTTTAATCCAAAATGTTTTCGAACTTTAAATTTAGCCTAAACAATGCTCTTAGGGTTAGCGTTTTAACACGTTTTTCGGTTAAAACCCTAATACGTAGTTTCGATTATGGGGATGGATCTCGGATATGCATGTTTTTGGGACTGGATTAAATTAGTGGGGTGAATTGCAATTGTTTACTTTCTGGTACATATATACTAGAACTTTCGTCTTGACTCAGTCAAGCTACCTGGATATTAATTGCGAGCATTGAGCTCTGGGATTTAAATATATGTATTGAGCAATAGGATAAACATGCTATGCTGATTGAAAGTGCCTAGAATCCATGTCTAGAAATGTCGCATGATTGGTTGTAGGCATGAATTGCAAAACAACCCCTAATATTTTCAAATATTTTTAAAACTGAAAATTCCAGTCGCCAATTATGCATGACTTGTGCGGGTGTTGCATGTTTTGACACGTATGCTAGGATGTTCATGAATAGAAAGCATGTGATAATTTACTTTACGTAGAATTATATATGCTATGACATTAGACGCATGACGCGTAAGCATGTTTTGGTTTGTTCGATTTTTATAGCATAATATGATATTATGCATGCGTAAATTATCAGATAATTCCTTTTAAAATTATAAGGGCCTTGGGAAAGCCAAGATCGGATACTTATTTGAAAATTCCCATTCCGGTAATTTGCAATATAATAACCGTTTTCAACAGACTGGTCTATTGGATTGAACACGGCGGTAGTGTGAATTCTTTCACGACACCCCCTTCCCTCGATTTACTGACGGTCGGTTTGATTTAGTGACTGAAGGATCACTATTTGTCGTATTCCATCCTAATAGATAATCCGATGTTTGCAATTCTATCAAAATGTTGTTGTCTTTCTAACTTTACATGATTATCAATTGTAATAGTTCTAATGGCTCGATCGGATCGTTTTAACAAAATATGAAAACTGGATGACATTAATTATGATGATTGGAAAACTAGTGTTGAAATTGACCTGATACCTGCGAGAGTCGAGGATCGTATCGATCCAAAAGGTCAACGAATACATACAAACGAGGAAGGGATACCTTACAAATACAATAATAAAGTCAGGTTATGGAGAGATCAAAGAGCTCGGAAAATAATCTGCTCGAATCTGACAGCTGAAATGGAAGAAAGGACTGTTCAAAAGAGCGCATTGCATCTTTAGTGCACCTTACACCTTCGCTACGACAAGGGAAAGGCAACCGAAGCAAGATAATTAATGGGAGCGTACAGTGGGATAGAAACCATTCTCGACGCCACCGATGAATGGGTAGGAATTCGGAAAGTAATGGGAATGTTTTTTCTTTCATGGTTTGTTGATGATAACGGACTCGCACGTCTTATCACAACAATTAAAACGGAAATTAACATATATGATGCCAAACATAAAGATGAAAACATCTCCAAACTTCCCGAATTCTCCGAAACCAGGTTTCCTGGACTTCGGAATTGCTTGGTTAAACCCAACAATAAAAGGTCCATACGATGATCCGGTGCGACAACCACTGTTGATTCAAGTATCGTAAAAGGTACGCCTCGTTTACCACAATACGTAAAACGGTAAAACTTTTTATTTGATGCACATACATTTGACATAATTCAATTTTGGATTAATTTTCAGGTGGTTTTCTCAAACGTGGTGAAGACTACCCGCCTTATATATAACTTTCTTAGCGTAGCTACAATTATTGATCCGGAGACTCTGTCATTATTATTGTAAAATCCCTATTTTCGTTTATATGTTTAAATTTAGTTAAATGTGATCGGAATTATTGAATAAAGTAGTCTCCATTCATTTTTTTTGACATGGTCTACTTATCAAAATTAGCCGACCCGGTTAAACGGGATCGATCCGGAACGAATAACTAAAACAGAAAATCTATTAATAAATGATTGGATTAAGATAAAACACTAAACTCTGGTTCATGAATAACTGAATCATCATTTTAATGCATTCAACGATTGCATAAATTCGTACAACGAACCGATCTAAACTACATCCTTATTTGTTAAGTACTTCATTAAAATGATAAAGATCCCGAAATAATATGCATGATAAAACCTATTTTAAAATTCAAAGACTAAACGATTTCGTAACCATGTTTTAAACCTGGTATGCGCGTGGCGCATATCACCTCGAGAGACGGGACACATCGTTTTAAAGTCCGAATTTAATGCTGAAGTATTTTAATAAATGCTAAATTTTCGTTTGTAATCCTTTGAATATAACTCATTGATAACTACTAAGATTATAAGTATGCTTCAAAAGCTGCTACAATCTAGTAAGAACATCAACTATGGCATTAAAGTAAACGCTTTAAATGCATAGCCCTTGAGATGAATAAGTCTCTGGGTGAGTCAAACAAACGAAAGGAAGAAGTCAGTAAAATTACTCTCTCACTATAGGCCTTGAACGAAAAGTTTGGCTAAAGCAATCATTTTATCAAATACTTCAAGCAACATAGTTCAAAGTTACATAATTATGAAGTTCAACATTAATTACTCCTCCAGATGAAATTAAGTTGATTCAGATTAATGTAACTCTATGTTCCAATAAAATCGGTTGACACATCACCATAGCTAAAAGGATGATACGGGTAAAACCTTATCATTACCAACATTAATTTGCGCATTAAACAAGTATTTATTAAGAGTACAGTCTACTCTTAAAGGAATACAAGTTTAGAATTAGCTAAGATTGATGGTATTGTGGTCAAACATGACATATTATAAAGATTTGAGGATAGAATTCCAATGTTTTGCAGAACGAACAGACATAGTACTGATCGAATCAATGAATGGTTAACGTAGATTATCAGGTCCCACTTACTTCTAGTGGGAAAATTGATACAGCATAAGTGATTGATATGGTATATGATGATACAAAAGTCTTCATAATAAATCCAGTGAGAGAGCTTACTCCCCCTCACATATAATCATCACTAAATACAAATGCGAATCAAGTCGGAACTTGACAATCAAGAATACTAAATTAATACAACTGCCCATTATTCCTAGTGGGAGGGAAAAACGACCAACTTGGTTCCTGATCCTAGTAATCAAGGAATACATCTCGGAGGTAAAATTTCGAGACCGAAAGGTCATCCTAAAAAGTTGTTAATTAGAGTTTAAGCACGACCATTCTTCTCAGTGGGAGTGATGCTCCGATAAGAAGCATTATTCTGTGTGGGAGTTACAATCAGACTATAGATGGGATTAACGAGCCTAGACATAGTCAAAGGCAACGAACTTCTCTTGAGAAGTGTCCCATCGAATAAGATGTGTTAAACATCTTAACATTCTTTCTCGAATCAGTTACGATTTAGCAATCAAGGGAAGGACCTCAAAACGAGGGAATGGAGGAAAACAATGGAAGATGAAATATGCCTAAATAAGAACAAATTCGGTTATGGTCTTTAGTTGATTTACATGCTAACTGCAGAGGAATAGGAGCCAAGTGGGTATTGAAACTCAAACTCACTGCTGATGGAGAAGTCGAGCGATACAAAGCTCTACTGGTTGCGAAAGGATATACCCAAATTCATGGAGTGGACTTTGATGAAACATACTGACCAACTGTGCGTTAAACCACAGTAAAGGCCATCCTTGCCCTCGTTGCATGTCTCAATCTAGAGCTACAGCAAATTGATATTAAGACCACACCTCTCCACGTAAACCTGGAGAAAAAGATCTATATGGAGCAGCCAGAGGGTTTTATTACTCCTGGAAAAGAACGTAAAGTTTGTAAACTCCAAAGGTCTTAAACAGTCGTCTCGGCAATGGTATCGCAGATTCCACGAAGAAATCGTCGGAAACGGATTTGTGAATCTTCACGAGGATCCTTGCGTATACACTAAGACCTCTGGGTCTAAGTATGTCATCATAACACTATACGTAGATGACATACTCACTGCTGCGAACGACGTGAGTTTCATGAACAAATCAAAGTCCGGGTTAGCGTCAGCATTTGAGATGAAAGACATGGGAGAGGCCACGTACATCTTAGGCATTAAGATTGCCCGAGATCGTGCCGCCCGGACATTATGTCTGTCTCAAGAATCTTACATCAACAAACTGTTGAAAAGATTCAGAATGCTCGATGCTAAACCCGTGGATACGCCGATTGTGTTCGGGTGCGCGCTGTCAAAGCGTGATAGACCGAAAAACCAGCAGCAGCGTGAACAGATGAAGGGGACAGAGTACCTAAGCATGGTAGGGAGTCTCATGTACGCCATGCTATGTACTCGGCCAGATATCTGTTACGCTGTGGGCCTAGTAGCAAGATTCCAATCAGATCCTAGTTATCAACATCTAAAGGCCGTAAAACGAATTATAAGGTATCCGAAAGGTACTGCCGACTATGTTCTGTGCTATAAGGGCAGGCAAATAGAATTGACCGGTTATAGTGACGCCGACCACGGTGGCGATCCAGATGATCGTAAGTCCACCACAGGAGGAGTTTTCCTTCTTACTAATGCTGCCATATCTTGGGTGAGCAAGAAGCAATCATGTGTCGCGCTTTCCACTGTGGAATCGGAATTCGTCGCCCTTTCTAAAAATGCACAAGAAGCGGTATGGCTGAAAAGGCTTCTTACTGCATTAATTGGCACTGGCAAAGAGTGTAATCCCGTCAAGGTATACTCCGACAGTCAGGCAGCCATTGCAGCAGTTAAGAATCCAAAGTACCATAGTAGGACCAAACACATTGATGTGAAATACAATTATGCTAAATCTGTTCTAGAAGACAACATAATCGCTTTAGAGTACTTGTCCACGGATAAAATGGTTGCAGATCCATTAACTAAGCCATTATGCAGAGAGATCTTCGAAAAGCACGTAAAACTGCTTGGATTACGTAGGGCATAAATAAGTGACTTGTATAAGCGATAACATTTAGACATTTGAAATAATATTATTTCGATTGAATAAAAGAATTGCAAACTGAGTATATGATATATCGACGTCATAATGAAATATAACATCGGATTTTACGGTCTATAAACTAAGTCATAGGAAGAGGTAGAACTCTTCCACCAAAATTATGTTGTATGTGAACCATGCCTCGTCACATAGGCACAGTCATCTTGCAAGGAGAGGGGGGACCTCTACCCAACAAGATTGGCTAAGAACGAGGGGGATAAACCTGGTTAAACGAAACGATAACCTTGTCACGCTTAATGCATGACTTAATCTTCATTTTGTAAATCGCCGTGTTGGACCCAGTCCATCATTAAAATCACCTTTAGGGCCAGATGAAAGATTCTGCGATAGCATGATTGACATATCTCAATCCTCGCTAGTCCAGGTGTGCTATCGACACGTGCTTCATACTGCGCGTGCCATGTTCGACCACGGGGTCATGCTCGGATGTGCTAGCTAAAATCCTAGTGATTCAAAGGGCGCATGCTTCTTCACCTTGAGCGTGTGATTTATCCCGGATGTCTTATGAAGAGGCATCCAAAGTATCCTCACGAACTCAGAACTTATACCAAAGGTCTAGCTCAATGTTCGCTTCCCGGCGTACGAGCGTAAAGTAAAAGAAAACGGCCAAGTGACCACGTCTTGGAAACTGGTTGAGTTAGACTAAGGGTATAAGCGATGGGGATGGTCAAGTTCAATATAATTCACCGACTCTTGTGTTCACTAGGTGGCCGCCAACCGGATATTAGTTGAAGGTTGTGAACACTTGTAACAGATGCCCTAGAGAAGTATTCCTATGTGGAAAACTGGGCAATTTGAGAATTATTAGTTGACCAAGGATACTGTGCGGTACATATTTTATTTTAACAGGATTGATTTACGAAAGGGAATCAACGTTCTGCGGGTGCTACAATACTCCTAACAGATGAGTAGCACGATGCCCATCGTATATGCCGGTCGCATGGCAAACCTCGTATGAACTATTCGGAGACGGAGACAAAGACTGAAGACTGAGATGTTGATGCTATTGGATAACTATATATTAACAAGCACCCTCCCATTCCGGCGAGTGGGGGCTGTTAGCATATGGTGACGTGGCTCCGTAATTGGTAGCCCGTTAATGCTAAGGAAACTACCTAAATTAATTAGTTAATTGTCACATTAGGGTAATTGGGCCAAACCCTAACCCTAATTGACATGGGAGGCCCAAAATTGGGCCTCCCTCTTTAATAGCATGGTTCGGTCGAAACTTGTCCCACATTGGTTGGAGTGGACTTTTGTCCACTCCACCTATCCTATATATAGGGGACTCACCTAAGGGGTTTATACAATTCATTCATAATAAGAAGTACTTCCATTGAGGAACTTGAGAGAAACCCTCTCACCCCCTTAGTAGTGATTTTGGTGCACATCTTAGTCCGAGGTTCTGTCCCCGTTGAAGAATCGATCAGAGGCTTTACTGTGGAGCTTACACCGCGTAGGACTTCTTCTCACGAAGAACTTGTACCGGTACCGACCAGAGGATCAAAACTCCCTCCACAACGTTCTTGGGCAGGAAAGCTATTGAGGTATGTGTACGTTATTCCGCTGCGTAATTAGATTACCTACAATTACACGTTTAGCATTCCGTAGTATTACGTCCCCGTAATCCAACAGAAACCCTTAGGTTTCTCCATATAGATCTCTTCCTTCAGGTTTCCGTGAAGTAACATTGTCTTAACAACTATTTTGTGCAGCTCTAGATCGAGGCTTGCGACCAGCGCTAGGATTTCCCTGACTATGGTGTAACGCACAGTCGGTGAGTATGTTTCATCAAAGTCCACTCCGTGAAGCTAGGTGTATCCTTTCGCAACTAGTCAAGCTTTGTATCGCTCGACATTTCCATCATAAGCGAGTTTCAGTTTCAGAACCTACTTAGCCCCTATGGCCCTGCGGTTAACAGGTAAATCAACTAAAGATCATACCGAATTCTCTTTCATTGACGCGATCTCTTCCTCCATTCCTTTCCTCAATTCCTTCATTTGAGGTCCTTTCAACGCTTGTTGAACCGTTACCGGTTCGTCAACAGAAGTTAGGGTGAATATTTCACCCTTCTCGATGGGATACTTTTTGGGAGAAGTTCGATGACTTCATCTAGGCTCGGTTATCCCATCTTGAGTCTGAACATTGCTCCCACTCGGAATAATGCTTCATATCGAAGCATCACTCCCACTGGGAACAAGGGAAGTGCTAGAACCTTGTCCTACAACATTTCTTGGACGACCTCTCGGTCTCAAGATTTTACCTCCGAGATGAATTCCTTGATCACTAGGATCTGGCACCAATTTGGTTGATCCACTCCCACTGTGAACAATGGGTAGTTGTGGTATTATTGGATTTTCATCCAGCGGTCCGGCTACATGATTATCAAGTTCAACTTGATTTGCACTTACAGCAACAGTGATTTGTGTGGTAGGATTGTCTCCTCCCACATGATTTACTATGAAAATATATCCATATTCATTTACCATGTCATTCACTTGCGTTGCTGCCTCAAATTTCTCACTCTTAGTAAGTGGGACCTGACTATCATTGTCATACTGCTCCATTTAGATCAAGACTTCATCTGTTTTGATTTCACCAAGCGTTGGAAATTCGTCCTCAAGGAATGTAACGTCTCATGTTCGACCACAGCACGATTATCCCAAGCTAATTTAAACGTGTATCCTCTAAGAGTAGTTATCGTACTCTCGGTTCGAATACTTGTTTAATGCGCAAATCAATGTCGCATGATGATAAGCTTTACCTCATTATCGTTCTTCTTACCTTTTATGGGGTCGTGTTTGATCGATTTTGTTGGAACATAGTTCTACATTGGTGTGAGTCAACTGCTTTTCATCCCATAGGGAACGTTGGTTGTTGATCTCTAACATTATGTTTTCAAACCATGCCAGTTGAAGTGTGTTATCGATATGAATGCCTTGCCAGACTTGTCTTTTAAGTTGTTAAGTGGGAGAATCATTTTACCGACATCATCCTTTTCATTTGCTAATTCATCTCAAAGAATTATCCATCTTTGAAATGTGCATTGAGCTTTCGCCTTATGCGTCAGTTGATACTTTACGAGTTCGTGGTAGCTTGTAAAGCATACCTCTTTTCGTTGTATAAGTATTAAATGAGTTGTTCCCAAAGGGAGGCAAATGAGAATTCAACATTCATTCATTAAAACACTTCATCATTAAATTCGTACCCTGAAACGACGTGTTCCGTCTTTCGAGGTACACACGCGTGTGGCGCCTATTCCAGGTTTAACCCATGGTATAAATCGTTTCGTTTCCAAAATTCTATTTAACTTAATCCAATCGGTTTCACACATGTCCATCATTACGGAATTTATCATATAATGGAGTACTAACAAATAAGAAAGAGTTAAATCGGTTCGCTATTAGAACTACGTAATCGATGGATATTAACGGTATTTCGATGTTCACGATATTAGATGAAGGAGAGTGTGTATATTCGTTTGATCAGACCAATTGCACTTCGTGGATATTTCGGTTTTAACTTCATTTCGGATCGATCCTATTTAATCGGGTCAATTAATTTTGACAAGTAGATCACATTTCGAATCGAACGGAAACTACTTTATTCAATAAATCTGAATCTCAATCAACCAAAATTCAAACATTAAATGAATAATAAGAGAAATAACGACAATGGGTCTGACTTCAGATCTTTTACGAAGCTATAGGAGATAAAGGTAAAGCTACAAAGATAACTTTTGGCAACTCGACCAACGATTCTGAAAGAAATATTCACAATTGAATTACATCAGGTGACATTGGTCATATAAAACATTTAACTGCTTTATATATGTGGCAAACGAGGCGTACCTGTTACAGCACTAATCAACAGTGTTTGTCGCACCGGATCTCGTTTATGGAATGTTCCCTCTACTGATTCCCTCGATCTCTTGCGGTGATGCACAACGGAACCTTCCGGCTACTTTTGGTTTCTTTCGACGAATAGGAGCATGGTAAACTTAATCGATTCGATTAAGTAACCTAATCCCTTGTCGTCAGCTAACCATGATAGCGTGTATCTCTGTGCTATATTGAGTAATTTTATCCAATTTGATCTTTCGTCCTGAAAATCTGGTGCGGGTTTTATGCCAGCATCTTGGGAAAGTAGGGCAACATACTCTAACAAAACTTTTATTGTTTCGGCTGCCCTCCCTTTATCGTAGCGGAACTTAAGGGCAACCCAAAGCTAAAGATCAGTGTAGTTGAGTTTGAAGTCCTCTGCAATCACTTTGTCTAAGGTTGCAAATATCAACTTACAAGCTCTCTGATCCTCAAGGTCTCTCATCCCTTGACGGGTTTTAAGATTGCCATTCTCATCCACCAAAGTCCTTCACATTTTAGCATCAATACACTCATGTGTATTTTCAGCGATGAGAAGTTCTCTTACATGTTCACTCCATGCATCATAATCCATACCATCGAGATTGAGAGGTTTATAGAAGCGTACTGACCCAGCCATGAAAACTAACACATTGATAATCATGCACAGTCAGGGAGACGATAACATTTTGATAAAGAATTGCATACATCGGATATCTATTAAGATGGAATGCGACAAATAATGATTCCTCAGCCATCTTAACCAACCGACCACCAGTAAACCGAGGGATGGGGGTTCGTGAAAGAGTTCACATTATCGTCGTCTTCAATCCAACAGATCAGTATTTTAAAACGTTTTTATTCGCAAATCACCGGAACGGGAATTTCGCAATAAGCATACCCGATCTTGGCTTTCCCAAGGCCCTTTTTGTTTTTGAAAAAAATTCCGATGAATTTACGCATGCATACAAATCTACTTCACAAGTAAATCATCATAGCAAGCCAAATTCATTATACAAACCACACATCATGCATACACGTCATGTGTCTAATGTTTCGAGGAACTCATGGTTTCGTATAAATAATTCTACTTTCTAAGTAAACTATTACATGCGGCTACATCCTCAACATTCAAGCATACGTTTCATACATGAAACTTCCACATCAAACATGCATATTTGGCGACTGGATTTTGTTTTTAAAACATTTTTTTTTTAAATACTAGGGGCTTAGTTGCAATTCATGCTTACAGTCAATCATGCGAATTTCTAGACATGGATATTAGGCAATTGCAACCATCATAACATGTCTATCCTAGTGCGCAAACCATATATTTAACCAGGGCTCTGCCCCCAACTTGCAATTTCCAGCTAGCTTGACATAGTCAAGACGACAGTTCTAATAAATATATGTGACAGAAAGTAAACAATTGCAATTCAGCCCTCTAATTATACCAGTCCCAAAATCATGCA
The DNA here is from genome assembly GCA_036873135.1 of Clarkia xantiana subsp. parviflora. Lineage (NCBI taxonomy): Eukaryota > Viridiplantae > Streptophyta > Magnoliopsida > Myrtales > Onagraceae > Clarkia > Clarkia xantiana. Next base: position 21,975,269 of record JAPTYO010000001.1, read on the forward strand.
TTTCCGAGATCCATCCCCATAATCGAAACTAGGCATTAAGGTTTAATTAAACGTGGAAATTTTAAACCTTTGAGCACTGTGTAGACTATTTTAAAGTTTGAAAATATTTGGACTTTAAAATTTGACCATCCCATTTTATTAATTGACTTGAATTCGATATTGAAAAATCTGGTTCGGTTCAGTCAATTTGGGTTCAATCCGGTTCGGTTCAGTTTCATAAATCCAGTTCGGGCCGGTTTTATTACAAAATCCGGTTCGGTCGAATCGGTGCAGTAAAATAGGATTTCGGTTCCACACTCAAAACCGGTTCGGTTAAATTCACTTAGTCACCCTGGTCCGACCCAACCCGAGTAGGTCGAACCGATTAAGAAAACCCGTATTGGTTTAACCCGCCCCGGTTTTGCAAATTGGACGGGCCCATTAAACCCATAGGGTTCGGCCGAAATGTTTCTTGTGGGCTAAGTAGGGTTTTAAAATCCACTAAAAACTTAACTTAGCCACCAAGAAATATTAATTATGTAAAATAATTTCCAATATTGCATATATATATATATATATATATAAAATTTCGGCTAGATCTATATATATATTGTAAGCATATGGTAATGGGCGCCGTAATTGGTAGCCCATAATATTTATAGTTTACTTAAGGAAATTAGGTAAATGTCACATTAGGGTAATTGGGCTAGGCCCAAATTATGGGCCTCCCCTATGCATGGCCGACCGAAATACATAGTGTGGGCAAAGTGGACAAGTCCACTTTGCTACTCCTATAAATACATGGTGTTAGGGGATTTTTAGGGTTAAAAATCACTATTTCTTCATAGTAGAGAGAAAAGACCTCCACCACACACAGTAGTTTCGGCCGAACCCTTTACCTTACCAAGGGTGTGCCAATTTGCTTTCCAAGCAAACACTCCAGAGATCTGTCCCCGTGCCAAGAATCGATCAGAGGCTTTGCTGTGAAGCTTGTACCGCGTAGGGCTTCTCTAACAAGAACCTCTATGGGTCCCGACCGGAGGATCGTGATCTCCCTCCTGAGAAGATCTTGGGTCTACGGATCATCTTAAAGGTATGTGTTGCGTCCTGGATGAACTGGGTCGTGGGGACGCGTCTGTTCGTATGGTTGTACGGGTTTTCGGGCTGTAACCCTTCGTCTGAAAGAGGTTTATGCCACTGGCGAGTGTTCGGTTGATTCCCGGAAAGGTCTGTGTCTCAAAGCGCGGTTGTGTCTCAGGGGGGCGTCTGAGTCTCAGAAGGCGGTGATCTGTGCACAAATCCGGATGTCTGGGCGACGATTCTTGCACAAAGGACCGGTGCTAGCACGGAGAGGGGGGGGGTGGTGCTAGCGGAGCCCTCTCCGAAGCTTAAGTCACTATAGTGCTAAAAGAGTAATTCTAGAGAGAGAAAATATTTCTAGAGAGAAGTCAGAGCTCAAAATACCAAAGTTGGGCAAATGAGAGGATGTGTGAAAACGGGTGGCCAAGGCCTCCTATTTATAGGCTTCCTTGGGACCGGACCCGGTTTTAAAGCGGTTTGATGACGGTTCAAAAGCAAGCGGTAACCGTCATCCATATTGGTAATGCGCGAACTTGACTTCTCTACACTTAACGGTTATCGCGGAAACGGTAATCGCACGATACCCGCAATGCAATCCGGACCTCGTCGAATTTGGGCAATTCGGCGAGGTCCGGGTTGCAAATGCAATCCGGACCTTCGGATTGAATTGCAATCCGGATGTCCGGTCCGGACGCGCGTAACACGCTTCCGGACCTTTTTGATCCTTTGGGAGACGTTTTTCAAGTCGAGATGTAATTTTGACGTGTTTACGAGGCCCGAAACATAAATACGAACCCGAATTGGACATATATCCATCACTTGCCCCCGAGTCAAGTAACGGTTTAGAACCTTTCTTGACTCTATTTTTAAGTTAGGATACGTGTCCAATTTAAGCTTGACGCTAACCTTTCGGTTTTGGTCGTTGGTTGGACGTAGACATCTTGATTTCGTCCGTCCTTTGATTTTTCGACCAAATGACTTTATTTCCTGTCATCACGGTTAGTGCAATAGAGAATGCGTATACGTAGCGTGCGAGTATGGTTACCGTTAGGGATATAAGCAATTAGCAATACATCATGCGATCATGCTTTTACCAACATGCATGCACAAGTAACGGTCATAGCAAGATCGTAATTACGCGATGCAAGAAATATAATCCGTACACTTCTAAAACGACTTAGCGACTATCAAATCATGAATCATGTGATATGGAAACATACGCGTAGAATGACTAGTTTGATGCGTGCAATAAATAATCATGTACGTAGGAGTAGATATTTAGAAGAGAGGGTGGAGTATACCGTAAGTGCTTAGGCGTGAGTGTAGATGAGTTACTCCTTTAATCTTTATCACCAAGGCATCTTTTGGGATATGTAATTACACAAATCCCCAATCATTCTTCCAGCACCTTGGGAATTCATTATTCCTTCTACTTTGCAGGTAATCCCTTCATCATTTCCAGAAATTGTTTGTGTGTTCATAGTTTCTTCACCGTCGTAAAGCTTAGGCATATCCCGAAAGTTTCGTGTTTGATCCTTGACTTGTTTTCAGAAATTGACACCACCAATCGACTCAGATTGTCACGAGAATTCCAGCGCCGCCTTCGGAATCACCAGGAGACGCCGGACGCGCCCTCACGCGCCGCCGCGTGAGACTCGCCTTGCCGGTGCGTGTAACCCACGCGCCGCCTTCCCGTGCTCCGTTCATTGCGGTCCTTACCTTTCTGAAATCGTCTCGACGAGGGGAGTCCATTGTGATACTTTTCGTCACGTTTTGAGGTAATCTGAAAACTCGATTTTACAGGACAGCTTCGACTTGATTTCGTATGTCGCCATATTGTTGTTCGTTTGAGCTATTTGTCGTTGTTGTCGTATGGGACTGCTTATTGGTGCTTGTATGTCAAATATTTGCTGATTGGTTGCCGTTATTATCGTCGTTAGTTCATGCCTTAGACGATTTTTCACTTCCGTGGATAGTTGAGGTAGAAATCCCCGATTGGACATATTGCCCCCGTGTCTTTGTGTAGAGGCTTTTTGGTCAGTATGCGTAGTTTTTTCTCTTGGCGGGTATTTTGGTTGACGGGGATTGCCAAACGACTTTAGGAATAATCGTTTGTTGTTTTGACGCCTCAGAAAAATATTTTTCCCAAGTGTTGCCGCGTTTGATCCTTGCGGTTCGTCGCGTTAGTCCCACCGTTTGCATGATAGCCTCTTAAGACGTTAGTCCCTTTTATCGTACGTACCAACTTTGCTATGCGCGTTGACTTTTGCTACACGCGTTGACTTTCACTATGCGCGTTGACTTTTGCTACGCGCGTTGACTTTTGCCATGCGCGTTGACTTTTGCTACGCGCGTTGACTTTTGCTACGCGTGTTGACTTTTACTACGCGCGTTGACTTTTGCTACGCGCGTTGACTTTTGCTACGCGCGTTGACTTTTGCTATGAATGTTAGATATCTGTCCAATTCAGGTTCGTATTTACATTTCGGGCCTCGCAAAATACCCAAAAACCCGTAAAAGAACTCTTCCGCGGATACCCAAATCTAAAACGGTCAGGAATACACGCAGTACTCGGACCGAAGGACTTCCGGATTGCCAAACAATCCGGGTAGGTCCGGATTACTGATGTTCTTCACGCGCTCATCCCGATTATTTTGGCAAGTGCGAGAAGTCGGTGCATGCATAGTCCACCTTGATGACGGTATACGTCTTCCTTCATACCGTCATCAAGCCGTTCGAAACTGGGCATGATCCTTAGGTTCCCTATAAATAGGGGCCTAGGTCTCCCATTTTAGACAACTCCCTCATTTTGGACTCTAGATGCCCTGATTTCTCTCTAAAATACTTTCTCTCTCTAGATATTCAGACTTGAGCGTCGGAGAGGGCCCAACCAGCATTCCCCCCCCCCTCTCCCACGCTGGTTACTGCCCCTCGTGTAGGATCCGAAGTTCGAGAGTTCGTGGTCGAGAACTTGAAGATTAGTTTGAGGATTGTGTCTCAAGGATCGCGGCGTACCCGTCCTTGTACACACATCCCAAGCCCGCTCGTGAAAAAGAAGCCCGAAGCTACCCAAGTGGAAGCAGACTTAACATTTGGCGCCGTCTGAGTGATTCGAACAAAAAGCCGTGTTGTAAGCCATGACAGGAAGACGACTAAAGAAGGCGGGTGCAAGCAAGATGAAACCAACGAGAAGCTAACCAGGACCTTCTTATATTCCAGACGCAGAATCTACGGCTTCATCCATGCCGTCCACAAATGTCCCTCCTGCACAATATGGGCCGGAAGATCAAAACAATGCGCCTGCGCTAGAGCAAAGAACGAGGATGAATCAGGAATTCCCATCGGGGATACCAGCTGAGGAAGCACAGCAACAACCAAGGAATGCAACCAACATGCCTCCAGTCACACCGGCGATGATGGCGGCACTTGAAGAACTCCTTGCTCTCAGGGAGATCTTAAGGAGTCAAGGATATGCTGCACCTCCTCCACCACCCCCGCATGCTAACGAACAAGCTGCACCAGCTAGGGAGACGTCACATGATGCCAACCAGCAAAAGCCGCAACATCCAGAGGGAGTAGGAGACTCTAAAGATACCTACCGACAGGCCAGGCAGGAGCCAGCACGTTCATACACCCCAAGTGTTGGCATGAAGCAACAACAAGGAGTAAGATGGAAGCAACCTCATGTGAGCAATTCACAACGCCTACACAAGGAGGATAGCTTTAAGACAGCAAGCCATGCTGACACATGCAACGATGGGTGGAGAAAGCCCGCATACGACAATGACATCCCAATTACGGGACTTACGACTAAGGCCTTAGAAGAAATGATTGAGAGAAAAATGAAGCAGTCGAAGATGAAGGGAATGCATGCCCTGGAAGAGAATGCATCACATCCATTCTCTGATGAACTAGTGCACAGTCACGTTCCAGATGCCCTGTACAGAATCGGCGGAGAGAAATATAGAGGAAAAGGAGATCCAATCGAGCATGTGCAACAACATGAAGCTTCTCTGCTGGGACGAACTGACAACCCGCATCATGTTGCCATGACATTCGCTAATACTCTCGTTGGAACTGCCGCACATTGGTTCTTTTCGCTACCATGCGGAAGCGTTACGTCATGGGCATATCTAAAGGCAAAATTCATTCAAAGATACATGGGAGAGCGCACACTCCTTAAAGGGCCAAATGCGTTGAATGAGGTGACACAGCAAAACGACGAGTCGTTAGCAGATTATTACATCCGCTTCAACCAAAACATCTCAGACATTCAAGGAAACATCACCGAAGGAGAAATCGTGTGCGCCTTCATTGCAAATTTAGGCCGAAGAGGATATGCCCTAGCTGAAAAGATGTCAAAGCGCCCAGCTGAGACACTTGAAGAATTGGCGGCAAGGGTAAAAGAATTCGTGGATCTGGACAGATTCAAAGAACAGCATAAGGCGAAAGTTAGTGCAGCTCATGCTAAGGAGAAGCAAGCAAAACCCCAACAAGGCCCGCAGCAAGCAAGACAATTCCAGCCCAATAAAAGGCCATATCAGCCAGAATTCCAGAGACCAAAAGAAGTGAACCTGGCAGAATTCGTTCCTTTGAATGCACCACTTTCTGTAATCCTGAAGAAGATGAAGGAGGATAATATGTGGAGGGAGCCAGCAAACTTTCGAAAAGGGCCACTAGGAAAGCAGGAAGATAAATGGTGTGAAAACCATGAAGTCTATGGCCATGAAACGAACAGCTGTGTCAGCTTGCGATTTCGTATAAACAACTTCATCCTTAAAGGAGAGCTCAAGCAATATGTGGATCAAGGCGACAAGCGCCAAAAGAAGAACCATGCAGAGCAATCTGGAAATGGGAACAAGGGAAAGGAGAAAATGAATGAGAACCCACCTCCGCCAAAGCGTGGTGTCATCAACGTAATCCATGGTGGGCCAGCGGCAGGAGGTAGCGTTTCTAATGCCTGAGATGTCTATGCCTCGCAGCTACAAGTTCTGCCCAAGTACGGGAAGAGGCGACAACCAGAGAAGGAAGACATAGTCATCCCGTTCTCAAATGCCGACAAGAAACACAAAGTGTATCCCCACGATGATGCTTTGGTCATAACAATGGACATCAATGGATATGACGTGCAAAGGATTCTGATAGATGGTGGAAGTGCTGCGGATTTAGTGCATATAGAAGTGCTCAAGAAGATGGGAAAAACGGAAGCCGATCTCTCGTCGAGCACGTTTCCGCTGGTTAGTTTCCTAGGAGCGGCAACCTACCCATTGGGCATGATTACACTTCCAGTTATCCTTCGAGAAGGTTGGAAGGCATTGCGTATAGACGTCACATTTGTGGTGGTGGATAACCTGGGGGCATATAACAGCATCCTAGGAAGAACAACGATCAACCCACATGACATTGTGCCATCTACAGCTCATCAAAAAATGAAGTTCCTAACTCCTCATGGGATTTGAAAGGTGCTAGGTGATCAGAAAGCCGCACGAAAGTGCTACGTCAATGCCCTGAGGAAAATGGAACAAGTGTCAATCGCCATGGTAGGAGTTGGTGCAAAAAAGAAAGCTGTTTGCCTCAAACGATGATGATAAAAGGAAGAAGGAAAAGTTATCGCCAAGTCTGAACTTGACAGGATGCTTTGTTCGCCTAAACGGAGTGTGCTTGATGTCAAACAAGAAGGAGGAGAATCCATCATGACCTACTTCCGGAGGTTTGCTCAAAATGCAACTGCATTAAGAGCAATCAAGAAGGACGCCATCAACGCATTTTTCCTGAACATGAACGCGCCAACATTTTGGCTATTCGGAAGGGAATTTGGATGGCGTACAACTAAGACGATGGCATGCCTAAAAGACAAGATGGAGACTGCGATCTCTTGTGAACGGAAATTGAGATGGGGCACACCTCTCAACGCAAGTTTGGAAGCTCAAACTTCAAGGAAATCAGAAGGCCCAAGTATGGAGTACGCTAATATCTTCACTCCCTTAAACACGGAGGTAGAAGAGATATACGTCAAGCTTCTGGAAAACAAGCTTCCAAGACCACTTGAGCCGGAAACCGCCTTCTTAGGTAGGGATATTGAAGATTGGTTCCGATATCATCAAACTTGGGGGCAAAATACCAATGGTTGTCTGACTTTGAGGATGGAGATCGAAGAATTCATTTCACATGGAGCTTTGGGAAGCTATGTCGCAAACAACAATTCCTGTCAGCCACCAAGATATATTTAAGGGAGATAGACTTTCCACTTCTAATCTATCTTTTTCAGTGCACCTTTAGGAATATAAGTGCCGATCATGCTTTTGTAATTAGAAGTATTTCGGAAGAAGCAGTCAATAGACGCCTTCCTGCAAAACTATTGTAAACACAACAAGTATCTAATGATGGTCAATCTACTTTCGTAGGTACATCTCTACATTATGCATTCTACTATGGATTAACATCAAGAAACAAAACAACATGCAATGCCTTGGAAGAAAACCAAAACCTATTCTAAAAAAGTGACATGGTGCAATATCCTCCTCGTAAGGACAATACCCATGTTCACATCTATCAAAAGTAACATGTTGCGACATCCTTTCCAAGTAGGGCAAACCTCATGTTTACTTCTAAAAAATGACATGTTGTGAAATCCTTCGGGCAAATCCCCATGTTCATAGCCATTCCCTGAATAGAAACAGGATGCGGCAAATGCATTATGAGACTGATCACCCCATCGTGGCGGAAATCCTCTTAATAGACGACAACCCCACACACTAAAAGTATGGATACTCTCTTAAGGGTTCATACACCATGAAGACTTAGGCCCGAAAATGGATAGCTTCATGTTATACGCTTTTTAAAGCAAACCTGGTACAAAACTCATCAAACTTACAAGTCGAGTCTTGTATAACGTTATATTGCTCTTTAGCATTTAACGCAAAAACAGCAAAATAAACAAGAGGAATCTTGCAACAACGTCGCCTTAGAGTGGAACTAAGAGACGGTATAAACTTAAGTCTTTCTCCGTCAAGACGACACTGCTAAATGTCAAGTGCCAGTGTCGAGTGCCAAGTGCCCGCGCCAAGTACATTACTACTTACAACACTACAAGTACCTAGTGTACTCATCTTGCCGTGCCTTGGAATCTAACTAAGAGGGGCGCTCATAACACTCTACAATGCGCAACATACAGTCGCAACTACGGACATCATGTTCATCATCTAAGGATATCTATCCTATCTTCCAAGTCCAAAGCATACGGACAACATAGATAACTCAAGGTATGAAATATTACTAACAAGTTATCACATGATTATTATTATTGAAAAACAGGTCCAAAGGACGAAGTACCATACAAGCAAACGTACAAATAAAAGTTTGGACTAAAGTCTCAAACATATCATCATCTCCAAAGGACTAAGACAACATGTCCAGGAAATCAACACCAAGTTCAACATCAGCATTATCATATCCAAAGGTCAAAGCAATAGATGCCGCTTCAGCTGCCTTACGTTGCAAATCCGTAACATGGTTGACAGCAAAAGAAGAATAAGGACCTAGCTTGTCGAACGGAAATCCAAGGGCAAGTGCGTATACTCTGCCAATATAATCTTTGGCAAACTCATCAACCAAAGATGCAAGATCCGCTTTAGCAACAGCAAGAACGGCAGCAGAATAAGCAGGGGTATTAGGATATTCAGCAAGTCCCTTCTCAGCACCCGCTCTATGTGCCTCATCACGAACTGAAGCAAGCGCAACATCATGAACACTGTTGTTCTCCGCAATTTGCTGCTTAATAGAAGCAATCTCGGCCTCAAGTTGTTCAAAATGGACGCGACGAGTAGCAATGCGCGTTTCAATATCAGCAACCTTGGAGTTCAAATTATGTACTTCCTCCTCGGACTGTGCAAGCTCGCGAAAAACTGTATTGCTCTTCTTGATAGCAACCCTCCTCTCGCTCACAAGCTCCAATACAAAGGAAGACATGTTCATCATCCTTGAAATAGCCTAAGTACAACGAACAAGACGATCATGATCAACAACAACAACAAAGCATACGCGTACAGCAGGAAGGCAAAAAAAAAGTTAGAACAAGATCTACCGGTGCAAATTCAGCCTAGCCGCTCTCAACTTATGCCTGTGCCTCCTCATCGGTAGACGGTTTGACATCATGATCACCAGGAGGAACACATCTTTGAAGCACCCGCACACCAACTCCTGGAGTGCTAAGTTTGGATTCCTTCGGAAAATGAAGACTACCAGTGGAGAAAGGTGACCAGTTTTCTCCAGAAACATCAATCCCGTCAGAAAGGATCAAGTCATCACGCTTAATACGTGGAAACGCTACAATAGGAACAACATAAAACAAAGAAGACATCAGCAAAATATACTAACTATAAGAAGTATGTCAGAGTAAACAATGCATACCTCGGCGGGAAGAACGCTCCTCCTCGGGCCGGTCCCTCGACCGGGGGGCAGAAGGCTCTATCGTGCGACTCTCAACTCTCTTCCATTTATCGCAAGAAGGAGCTGGAATAGCCGCACTTGGTTTAGAACGCTTCGGATCACTCGAGGGACACGCCCCTGCGGCAGATCTCTTGGGAAGAACACTAGTGGCAGGCACTGCAACAACGCGCTCGGTCACAAGTATGGAGTTACCTAAAAGAACAAAAATAACATGGGTATAACAAAACTTGGAAAATCAACAAGTCAAGAGAAGATACAAGAAGATGCCTCACTCTTAGGTCCTTTACCACGATCATGACCGGAGCCTTCAGGAATAGTGGGGGCAATATTACGAACACGACGCCCAACTGATAGGTTATCACGATCATTAGCTGGCTGCAAAGACGAGCTTTTTCCATCAATACGACCTACATTGCAACATAGTACAGGTTATAAAAGTTATCAACATACCAATCTTCAGAAGGAAGTATATGAATCCCGGCATCAATCAAATCCTGATCTGAAGCACGTAATAGACAACGATAGTGGCGCTCTTGCTGACATCAAAAAATACTCTTCACCGCCTCCCTATCATCCAAGGAAAGGTCAGAGAAAATAGGAGCAGGATCAGCTTTCTCCACACTCTCAACATCCCAAATAGTCCAGACATCGCATACGAAGAAGTAGTGATGTCGCCAATGAGAACCAGAACGATCAGCCGGGGCGGCTAGACGTTGTTTGTGATCCCACTCGGCATCTCCAAGACCAAGCTTCTTGAAACCCTTATCTTGCAAGTTTGGCCAACACATCTTCATACGACATAACCCTGTCGCATCTGGGCACATCAGTTAATAGAAGCATCGGAAAAGGGTGGTAGAATAGTGCCAAGATTGCCTGTGAAACAAAACTCGAAAGCAGCTCCATACACGGAGGCCAGCAGGAGATAGACTCAAGGGTGATATCCGGTAATAGCGACAAAGGTCTACCAAGTCAGGACAATAGGGAAAACGCAGGCCTTCCTTAATCTGCGAGGTATAAACTGCGGACATATCACTTGGAGGAATAGTAACTTGCCCTTTTTCGGAGTCTGGTAGGACGTCATAAGGAAGAACACCTTCCAAAGCAGGATCAAGTCCACAACAAGTCGCGTACAACACAAACATATCTTCATCAATATAGTTGAAGAAGTAACTCACATTCCTCGTTGTATCCTTAAGAGACTCAACTGTGTTGATACCCGGCTCGTCACCGACATCTGAACATAATGTCACTCGCGGAACGGGGATAGAAGACTTACTCATAATAACCGCGGCAAGAAGACTAACTCTGAAAAGGAGACTGCGTAATTTGGAATCCTGAAAATTACAAGTAACAAATCATTCAGTGTGCGAGCTCTATGTATGTACACACATGTCGACATGGATACATGATTACAAGGGCGAAATATTTCTAAGTGTTTTGCCCAGGATGACAGTCAGCATATTGCAAGCGGACAGCATACTACTATGTGTCAACATATAACCAAGTGTTAGCATATAGCAAGGTGTTGGCATACAACCTGTGTTTACATCAAGCATATGGATAGAGTGTACATAGCCAGGGATAGAGAAAAAAATCTAAGTATGGGGGCAAGGGCGCACATACAAGTACGTACATACATGTCGACAAGTATACATATCGACAAGCAAGGAATATTTTCTAAGTATTTCCATGTACGTACATACATGTCGAAAAGGATGGATGTTGACAAGCAAGGAATATTTTCTAAATATTTCCATGTACGTACATACATGTCGACAATGATACATGTCGACAAGAGAAGAATATTTTCTAAGTGTTTCCATGTATGTACATACATGTCGACAAGGAGAGAATATTTTCTAAGTGTTTCCATGTACGTACATACATGTCGACAAGGATGAATTGCGTGCATCAAGTAGCTATTATCAACTTCTACAGAATACCTCCTAAGCATTCCTACAACGCTTATCGACAAAGCTCATACGACAACATCTATGGTAACAAGCATTAGATATTGTTAAAATATTTTCTAAGTGTTTTAGCATGTTTGCAGACAATGACCGACAGTCTATACATGATGCTCAACGTACATTGCCTAAGCCATCATTATCAATATACAACCATGGAACAACATGTCGGCAATGAACACTATGCATAAGGGAAGTATAACGATTCATTTACACTTTTCTAAAATTTTCAGCACTTAGAAAAACTTTGGTCGATTTGGGGCTAAGTATTCTAATGCATTTTATCAAACACCTTGTATGCATGGTAAAATAACTAGGTACATGGTGATTTCAAGACTAAATCAAGGCCAAACGAAGTCACGAAAAGTCCAGCCATGTACGAAATTGGACTCACCGACACGAAGCAAATTCAAATTGCTACTCACCCTCACCCGAAGACCCACGTGCCGCCGTTGCAACTTCACGCGCCGTCCCCTCTTCTACACGCGCCTCCTTGGCCTCCTCCTTACCCGAATTCGATCTTGATCGATGTCAAATATGATGTGACTACTCCAAATTCACACATTCATGAATTCCTTCTTCATCAAAAATGGAGAGCTTCTTGGGGATTTATCTATAAAGGATGTAAGATAATGGGTATTCTCTCTCCTAATTCTCATTAATAGTGCTTACACCATTGCTAAGGACTATACTAATATCTATTTTCCCACTAGTCCTTAGTATCATGTGCAAGCATACTTACACCTCTCTTATGCTTGTTTTACATACATGATCCCTAGTGTTGCATGACGCGCTTCGTAGATCATTACGCATGTTATTATTCTTATACGTACATGATGCTATCTCATGGTTGTTGTGTGATTATTTTTATGATCTAAGCATGCATTAAATGTTTACATCATTCTACATGCTTGCATCATTTTCTATGTTTTCATCATGCTTCATGATTACGTACATGCTCTCCCCTTTCATATTATTCTAAGTGTTTTGCTTATTGCATGATTACGTCATCTGTTTACTATGTCGTCATCTACATGTTGGCAACATGTTATATGCTTACTTCATGTGCCATGATGTTATCACGTTGTATAAATCTTTATTTCGCTCATTACGTGATATTACGAATATAATTGCATATTGATGTACATATATTGTCTGCTACGTTAACCCTATAAACAGATTACGTATGTACGACGGAAAATTGAAGTTGGTCAAATTTATGATCCCTACACTCGAATTGACAAACAGGCCACCCCTGAGGTCAGTATCGAACCTAAATTGGACGAATATCTTATCTTAAAAAGAGTCAAGTATGGGTTTTGAACCGCTACTTGACTCGGGGGCTAGTGTTAGATATCTGTCCAATTCGGGTTCGTATTTACATTTCGGGCCTCGCAAAATACCCCAAAACTCGTAAAAGAACTCTTCCGCGGATACCCAAGTCTAAAACGGTCCGGAATACGCGCAGTACCCGGACCGGAGGACTTCCGGATTTCCCTAAGGCGATCCGGACCCGGCCCGGATTGCCAAACAATCCGGGTAGGTCCGGATTACCGATGTTCTTCGCGCGCTCATCCCGATTATTTTGCCAAGTGCGAGAATTCGGTGCATGCATAGTCCACCTTGATGACGGTATACGTCTTCCTTCATACCGACATCAAGCCGTTCGAAACTGGGCATGATCCTTAGGTTCCCTATAAATAGGGGCCTAGGTCTCCCATTTTAGACAACTCCCTCATTTTGGACTCTGGATGCTCTGACTTCTCTCTAAAAGGCTTTCTCTCTCTAGAAATTCTGACTTGAGCGTCGAAGAGGGCCCAACCAGCATTCCCCCCCCCCTCTCCCACGCTGGTTACTGCCCCTCGTGCAGGATCCGAAGTTCGAGAGTTCGAGGTCGAGAACTTGAAGATTAGGTTGAGGATTGTGTCTCAAGGATCGCAGCGTACCCGTCCTTGTACACACATCCCAAACCCGTTCGTGAAAAAGAAGCCCGAAGCTACCCAAGTGGAAGCAGACTTAACAATGAACTCCTAACACAGGCTCTGATACCACTGTTGGATTACGGGCTTAAATACTACGGAAACTCAAACGGGGTTCATACTAGTATTCTCAATTATGCAGTGGAAGATGTGCACATACCTCAAACGTTTTCCGTAGTCCCAAGATCTTGCTGAGGGAGTTCTCGATCCACTGGACGGAACCCGTAGAGGTTCTTGTTAAGGAAGCCCTACACGGTATAGTCTCCACAGCAAAGCCTCTAATCGATTCTTAGCAGGGACAGATCTCCGGAGTGTTTTCCTAAAGCAAATTGGCACACCCTTGGTGAGTATGTGGTTTGGCCGAAGTATGTGTGTTTAGGGAGGATGGGTCTTCTCTCAATTTTCCACAAAGAAGGAATTGTGAATTACCCTAATAAAACCCCTAACACTCCCTATTTATAGGAGGAGCAAAGTGGACAAAAGTCCACTTTGCTCACACCTAATATTCGGCCGGCTTAGTGTATAAGGGAGGCCCAATTTTGGGCCTCTCATGTCGATTGGGATTTGGGTGTAGCCCAATTTTCCTAATGTGACATTTACCCAATTGTCTCAGGTAACATATACATATTAATGGGTTTTCATTTACGGCGCCCAGTCACCATATGCTAACACCTCCTTCTTGTCAGGCAGCTTTGCATTCTGACATATGGTGTCCCAATCGATGACACCTGTAGCATTAAACTTCATATTTGCCTTATTTGTCACGACATGTTCCTCTGTTACTCTGATTATTACTTATTTGATTAGAGTTAATACTTCCTTAGTCAAAGCTCTTCTCCTTATCTTCATCTTCATGAATTTTGAAGTAATGACTCCTTCCTAAGCCACATCTACTCCTTCCTCGAAATGAACCTCTCATTTTGTTGAATTGATTCATTTCACATGCTTTCAAAGCATGTTCTTCTTTGTATGAATTCATTTTCAGCACTTGCTCATTAATGATTAATGATTACTGTAATTCATCCAATGTTTGAGACTCCATGTCCTTGGTTTCAGTGATTGAGATTTCAATGAGGTCCCATTTGTGTGTTAGAGACCTCAAAAATTTATTGTCTATTAGTTTGTGTGTCAATGTATCACCATTGATCCTCATTTTATGGCAAATCTCCATAACTCTCATGTTGTAATATAGTATCTTTTCTTATTCTCGTATATGTAAGAGTTCAAACTCTCTCCTGAGATTTTGCAGTTGAGTCTTCTGAACTCTCTCAGACCTAGTCCCATTATTCTTCATCGATAGCCAAATGTCTTTGGACCTATCCTTGTTGAGTATTGTTGAAAGGGCTGCTCTGTCAATTTTTTGAAATAACAAATCCTTTTCTTTCATATGAACAAGCTTTCTTTGTTTGTAAGTTGCCTCACTCTCTGCTCCAATTCCATTTCCAACCACTTTCTAAACTTCTTTGGCACGAAGTAGATTTTCCATGAAAGTGATCCAATACACGTAATCTCCATCATACTTGAGTATCTCTAACCCAAAAAGACTCGAGCTAGATTCTGCCATTCTCAGGATTAAATGAAATTTCTAATTTCCTAACATTGAGCTCTAATACCACTAGTAGAACCTTTTAGAATGTTTCGATTTCACTCACTAAACACTCACACAAGAACAAACTCCAATGGAATATCAACTTGATGGATGAACTTCTGATTGAAACAGAAAACTAAGTAAACTTGCATACTAAGTTGAGATAAGAAGAAAGTGTATTCGATTACTTCATATATAAGAAAGACTTGATAGTATGTCTTTATAGCCAGGTTTGCTACATGAATCGCTTCCTGCACTCCTACTAATGGGTTCCGATGTAATCGTTAGCCCCGTTAATAGCCAATGGACGGCGAGTAGGTCCAGTGGGCCTCGTGAAAAGCCTGGAAGGACCAGAGGCCCAGTATAAAGGGTCCCGACTTCAGCGGGCCCGATACATGAGCTGAATGCTCCCGACAAGAAGCCTCTGAGTAGGCCCCGATATGCCTTAGTAAAGGCCCCGATAATAAAGCCCAGCGGAGGCTGGACCTGTCTCGTGAGACAAAGGGTCCTGAGTGGTGACCTAGAATGAAGACAACTCTGGAGTCCCCGACAGAAGTTGGGACTTGTGATCAGAGGATAAGACCGAGAAACCCGCCTACTAGATAGAGTAGTGGGAAGACGGTTAAAGATGTAGATAAACTCCCCCGAGATACGCAGGGCGTGCCCGAGATACTTGGAGAGTGGGCAAGATACGCGGAGCGTGGGGCGAGATATATGGAATCCTGAACGAGATATACGGAATCGTAGCGAGATATGCGGAATCATGGGCAAAACGGCCAATCACGGCCACAGGTAACTGAGTAACTTCCCCTCCTATATAAAGGAGGAAGTTACCTCAGAAAAGACATTATCTAATACGCACTTAGATTACTGCTGCAACCCCATTGATCATATACTCATTTAAGCATCGGAGAGGGATTCTGGGTCACCACCCAGGTCATCCCCTTTTGCAGGATTACGCGGAGCCCAGGAGTCCAGAGCTTTCCGTCAAGGACGTAACGGAGCTTCGTCCGTGATCCAACATTGGCGCCGTCTGTGGGAAATTAACAAAAAGCCAAAATAGTTTCTACCAGATCAATGGCCGGTGGTGGCAAGAAGAAGCAAGTTCAGGCCGGTAGTTCTCGCCCCACTGGAACTGTGAATTCCCCGTTGCTGGAACATGTTGCTGAACAAGGCGAATACCCTGTTGTTTCCCAGACAGGGGGGCACGGTGATGAGGAGGTCTCAGTCCGAGACACGACGCGGAACAGGCAAGTGGATGCTCCCCCAAACCCGGTGGTGCACGGAGAGGAAGCCCCGCGAAGAGAAGTAGGTTCCTCTTCAAACTCGGAGTTGGCCAAGGCAGTAGCAGATGCCATGCCTACGTTCTTGGCGGCCATGGAGGCTCTGTTGGACAAGAGAGAAGCTGCCAGGAGGGCAGAGGAGTTGCCTCCGCGAGAAGAGCTGCCCCCACCCCCTCCGAGGGTGGTTCCAGAAGAACAGGAGGTCCATGAGGTTCAACCCAGGAATAGGGGTAAGGAACCCGCGCACTTGGAGAAGTTCGTGGTCGACGGCCCGGGACCAGTGCAAAACAGGACCATTCCTCTGAATGGCCCCATCACCGCTGATCAGGTGGTGAAGATCGTCAGCATCTGCATGGGTGACCAGAAGCAGATGACATCGGAGTTGAGGGATCGATCCAGCCATCCTTTCATTCCGCGGCTGCTGGATACTGTCGCCCCGCCAGGGCTAGGCATCCCGACCATCAAGGAGTACGATGGTGAAGGAGACCCGGTCCGCCATGTTCAGAGAAATGTCCAGGCTTGTATGGGTAGGACCTCGAACGACGATCTCGTGTGTTCACTGTTCCCGATCACCCTGGGAGAAAGGGCCATGACCTGGTTTTTCAGCCTACCGCCAGGAAGTATCACGTGCTGGGCTGATATGCACGATCGCTTCATCAAGCAGTATCAAGGTCGGAGGCGTCTTCTGAAGAGTGTAAGGTCCTTGACCCAGGTGGTGCAGAGACCCGACGAATCGTTGGCATATTACTACCAACGATTCACTGCCAGTGCTGCGGAGATCGATGAAGAGATATCGGAGGGAGAGACCATCCGCACTTTCCTTCGGAACCTATCCGCTCCATATGGGTCCGATCTGATGCACAGTGTAGCCGCGAAGGCTGTGTGGAGTATGGAGGCCCTGCAAGCGAGGGTGAAACAGCAAATCGACGTCCAGGAGTCGAAGATTGCTGCCGGAGAGCTTGATCCTCCGAAATCGGGAAGAGGAAAGCCATCGTCCAAGCTGTCGGATGATCGCAAAGGGAGCGACAAGTCAGAAGGGAGTAGGAACCGCGGTCGCCCCGAAAGAAGGGAGGACAGGCGTCCTCCGAAGAAGGATAACCGCGAAGGTCGTAGCATCCCCATCAACAGCTCGATGACCTCCGTGCTAGCTGTGATGGATCGGCAAGGTCTTGCTCGATACCCCCCGAGGAAGGAAGGAGAGTTCCTAGGAGGCCGCTCGGATCGTTATTGTCGGTACCATCGAGCCAATGGTCACAACATAGATAGCTGTCGGGAGTTGAAGAAGGAGATAGAGAAGCTGATCCAGAAGGGGAAGCTTAAAGAGTTCGTCGGAAGGGGAAGGTGCCGATCCCGTTCCAAAAGTCGGTCGCGGTCCCGTTCCAAGTCCCGTGACCGATCCCCGAAGAAGAAGAAGGTTGACTCGGAGTTCTGGTTCCGGTTCCCGTAAGGAGAGACGGGGAACCATTAACGTCATTCATGGAGGAATGGCAGCGGGAGGTGACACCACTGCTTCCCGGGAGAATTATGCTTCTCGCATCTCCGCTGCTGTGGTGCTAGGCAAGAGGTCCCGGTCGTGGACTCTAAAGGAGGAAATGGTGATTTCCTTCTCGGCGGAGGATTTGATAGGCGTGGAGAGCCCCCACGATGACGCCTTGGTCGTGACCCTGGACGTAGACGGATTCGAGATGAAGCGGATCCTGATAGACGGAGGGAGCTCCTCCGACATTCTCTTTATGGATGCCCTGGAAGCCATGGGTAAGACGAGGAAGGACCTGACACAGGTGAACTTCCCGATGGTGGGCTTCTCTGGATCGACTTCCTATCCGGTGGGGATGATTACCTTACCAGTAGAGTTTGGTAGTGGCTGGAAGATGGAACGGCGGAACGTGGATTTCGTCGTGGTAGAATCCGCGGGAACGTACAATGCTATCATCGGGAGGACCACTATTAACCCTCTCATGGCGGTCGCCTCGACAGTTCACCAGAAGATGAAGTTCCCGACTGACCATGGTGTCGGAGAAGTTAAGGGCGACCAGGTGGCGTCACGAAAGTGTTACGTCAATGCCACCCGAAGGAGAAGGAGGGAAGCCATGGCGGTCCTGCAGACCGACGCCGATCCTCGAGAGGAGTTTGGGCGTCCCGCCCCCATGGAGGATCTGAAGGAGGCTGAGATTGACGGACCTCGAAGGAAGGTGAAGATCGGGTCTGCTTTGTCGGAAGAAAGAGCCCGAGAGCTGATCGAGCTCCTGAAGGAATTCAAGGAGCTGTTTGCCTGGTCCCCGAGTGATATGCCAGGAATCAGCCCCGACGTAATAGTGCATGAGCTGAAGATTGATCCCGCGATCAAGCCTATCGCGCAGAGGAGACGTCCGATGGGCGCGGACAAGAGAATCGCGATCCAGCAAGAGGTGGGCAGACTGCTCGACGCTGGATTCATCAAGGAGCTCTGATTCCAGACTTGGGTCGCTAACCCAGTCCTGGTGCGAAAGAGTAACGGGAAGTGGCGAATGTGTGTCGATTTCCGCGACATGAACAAGGCCTGCCAAAAGGATTGCTACCCGCTCCCGAGGATTGACCAGCTGGTGGACGCCACATCGGGGCATGAGTTGTTGAGCTTCATGGATGCCTATTCCGGGTACAACCAGATCAAGATGGCGAAGGAGGATGCCCCCCACACAGCTTTTTACGCTGATAGTGACGTCTACCACTACGACGTGATGCCCTTCGGATTGATCAATGCCGGAGCAACTTACCAGCGGATGGTAAACAAGTTGTTCGGAGACATGTTAGGGAAAAACATGGAGGCCTATGTGGATGACATGCTCGTGAAGTCCCGACAGGCAGGAGACCACGTCAAAAACTTGGCGGCGGCGTTTGAACGAATGAGGTTTCATCAGGTTCGGTTGAACCCAGACAAATGTGCTTTCGGGGTGAACTCGGGAAAATTCCTAGGGTTCATGGTGAGCCAGAGAGGAATCGAGGTGAATCCTGAGAAGCTGCGAGCAATCGAGGAGATGCAGTCCCCGAAGACTCATCGGGAGGTCCAGGTGTTGAATGGCCGGTTGGCCGCAATGAATCGATTCTTATCCAAGGCGAGTGACAGAGCCATGCCATTTTTTGATGTGCTAAGGGCCCACAAGAAGTTCGAATGGTCCGACAAGTGCGAGTAGGCATTCCAAGCACTCAACCAACATCTCCGTACCCTCCCACCGTTGGCGAAACCAGCTCCAGGCGAGCCGCTTTATCTCTATTTGGCTGTTTCTGATGTTGCTGTTAGTTCTGTTTTGATTAAGATTGTCAAGGGCAACCAAGTTCCTGTCTATTATGTAAGCAAGGCATTTGCCAAATAAGAAATGAACTATCCCGCCATTGAGAAGTATCTCTTTGCGTTAATTGTTGCCGCTCGAAAGCTCCGACCTTACTTCCATGCCCACGAGGTTACAGTGTTGACAAATCAGCCCTTGAAACACTTTTTGAACCGACCGGAGGCGTCGGGGAGATTGGTGAAATGGGCCATCGAGCTTACGGAGTTCCGAATACATTTTGCTCCGCGAACTGCTATTAAAGGCCAGGCATTGGCAGATTTTATAGCTGAGTCTACGGCACCCGATCTGGAAGTAACGAGTCCCGCAGAGGGGGCAACCATGGAAGTCCCGATAGCAGAACAGGCCCCGATAACAGAACAGCCAGAACAGCCAAATGAGGAGAACACTTGGGAGATGTACACTGATGGTTCATCAAGTGTGGAAGGATCAGGGGCGGGATTCGTATTGATACCGCCCGGTGGAGGCGAGCCCCTGCGATATGCTTTGGCCTTGACATTCAAAGCCACCAACAATGAAGCGGAGTACGAGGCTCTCATCACGGGTCTCAAGATTGCCAAGGGTACGGGGGTCGATCATTTGAAAGTAAAGTGCGATGCCAGCTTGATCGTAAATCAGGTCCAGGGGAATTATGAAGCCAAGAGCCCGACGATGAGGAAGTATCTGCACGAGGTGCAAACTTTGAAGGGAAGCTTCAAAAGCTTTGACATCGAGGCAATCCCGAGGGAAGAAAACGCGGAGGCAGACGCCTTAAGAAAGTTTTCTCTAGGAGTGGCCCCGGAGGAGAATCAGAAGGTGCATTTCCTGGAAAGAGTGATCATCTCGACCATTGATCCATCGGAGGTATACGCTGTGGAAGCAGGATCGGAGGAAGAAGAGAAATCCACCTGGATGACCCCGATGGTCACATACCTGACTACGGGGACGCTCCCCGATGATGATGTGGCAGCTGTCAGGCTGCGTCGGATTGCGAACGACTACGTGATGGTGGACAACCAGTTATACAAGAGGGGGCATGTGAAGCCTTTCCTGAAATGCGTGGCGGAGCCTGATACAAATCGGATCCTGAGAGAGCTACATGAGGGAGTCGCGGCCTGTCATGAAGGGGCCCGATCTATCGTGAGGAAAGCATTGAACCTAGGCTACTATTGGCCTTCGATGAACAAGGAAGCGACAACGATGGTTCAATCCTGTGATGCGTGCCAGAGGTACGCTCCAAATATCGTGGCTCCCGCCGCGGACTTGATGCCCATCAGGAGTGCTTGGCCCTTCGCGCAATGGGGCATTGATTTGGTGGGACCTCTTCCCCAAGCGAAAGGTCATTGCAAGTATTTACTCGTGGCTATCGATTACTTCTCAAATTGGATAGAGGCTAAAGCATTGGCCAAGACGACGGGACAGCAGATCCTCAAATTCCTTCAAACTCAGATCATATCCCGGTATGGGGTTCCTCGAGTGTTTGTCCGCGACAATGGCCCTCCATTCAATGGGGCTCAGTTGAAGGAGTACCTGGAGGAGTTTAACATCGAACACCGGACCGCTTCAGTCCGCCATGCTCAGACCAATGGCCAAGTAGAATCAGCCAACAAGATCGTGATGGATGGCTTGAAGAAGAGAGTCTACGCCTTGCAAGGCCATTGGCTGGATGAGCTGTAAAACGTGCTGTGGGCTGTTAGAACAACACCCAAGCAGTCGACAGGGGAGACTCCGTTTGGCCTGGTCTATGGCACGGAGGCAGTTGCTCCCGTGGAAATAGCGGTGGCGTCCCATCGCGCGAAATATTACGAACCTCTGACGAACGAGGAAATGAGACGTCTAGACTTAGACTTGCTCGAGGAGAAAAGATGGAAGGCTGGTGAAGTCCAGGCCCGGATGCGTCTGGCAACAGCCCGATATTACAATCGACGTGTCAAATCCCGACAGTTCTTCGTGGGAGAACTTGTCTGGCGAAGGAACGAGTTCATTCATCAAGAACGGATCAACAAGCTATCGCCAAAATGGGAGGGACCCTACAAGATCGTAGGGATGCCAGCACCCAATGCATACAAGCTAGAGGACCTTGATGGCAAGATGTTGAAGCATTCCTTCAGTGGCGAACACTTGAAGAAGTATCATGTTTGATATTAAGTCGCCGCGAATGGCGCAAGTTATCTATCAATCCGATGTAAGCAAAGCTTTGAGTTATTAATAAAAGAAGTTGCTTCCGATCAATTTTTTTTCAGATTTATTCTAATTATTAGGAAGACGTCCTGAGGGACGCGACAAAAGCCTTCCGAGGTACGAGAAAAGCCTTACGAGGTACGAGTAAGTCGCCTTTATGGCGCGACAAAAAGCCTTACGAGGTACAAACAAAAGCCTTACGGGGTATGCGTAAGTCGTCTATATGATGCGGCCAAAAGCCTTAACAGGTACGGACAAAAGCCCTACGGGGTATGCGTAAGTCGTCTTTATGATGCAACCAAAAGCCTAGGTACGAAAAGGCCCTAATTGGTCCGCGTAAGTCATCTATATGATGCGGCCAAAAGCCTTAACGGGTACGAAAAAGCCTTAGCAGGTCCGCGTAAGTCGTCTATATGATGCGGCAAAAAGCCTTAAAGGGTACGATTAAGCCGTCTGGTAAAGACGCGATAAAAGCCCTTAAAGGGTACGATTAAAGTCGTCAGATTTGGCGGGGTAAAAGCCCTAAGGGGCGTGAAAAATCATCTCAAGTTATGTGGAAAATGGCCACGAAAGACAGGGACGAGAAACCTTAAGTGGTGAAGTCCCGATTGGACAAGAAACCTTAAGTGGTGAAGTCACGATTGGACAAGAAACCTTAAGTGGTGAAGTCCCGATTGGACAAGAAACCTTAAGTGGTGAAGTCTTGATTGGATGAGAAACCTTAAGTGGTGAAATCCCGATAAGACGAGAAACCTTAGATGGTAAAGTCTCGAGTAAAGCGTCGAAGGGACGTATGAAGTCATCTTAAATGGTGCATCGGAACGCTCTGAGCAACGAGTCTAAAGTCGCTTTAAATAGCGCAAATAACTATCGGAATCAAAATAGTCGAAAGAAATTTCTTATATAAAGGCTCGAAGGCCAAAGGGGTCCGATACAAAATACCAAGGAGAAAAATCACAAGGACTAAAGATATAAAGCATTAAGCTTGGTCCTTATTGGCGGCATCAACGGGAGCTGGGTCCACAAAAGTTGGTGGCAGAAGGCTCCACAGGGTCAGCCGTTGGAGGATTGGTTATCGGGGTCAGGGGATCGAGGAGTTTTCGATGAAGAAGTAGCTCCTCTTCACTCTGAACTTGTGGTATGCATTTCCGGCCTTGAGCATCGGCTCCTTTGGTGGAAATGATACATCCTTCCCGGAGAGCTGCATCATAAGCAGTGCTGAAAATTTCGTTCAGAACATAGTCGAAGTTGAAAGGCTTCCTTCCCTCGAAACCAGACCCACTGTCTGAAATTAGCCATTGAAAGGAATGTTAGGTTTATTCGGAAAACCACAATCAAGCTAAGTAAAGATGAAGGCAAACAATAGAGAAGAAAACCTTACCAGACATTGTAAAATCTTGGATCACTTGAAGAGCAAAAGAAACGGGGAGAAGAAGCTTCGAGTTCGAAAATGGATGAGCTTCCAGAAATGGAGACAGTGAAGGAAAATAGTACCAGGGTTCTGGCTTTTATAAGCAAAAGGACAAACTGGACGGACTTGATCTGGACCGTTGAAGACGAAACGATTCGATCTGGATCGTCGAAGAATGAGGGACGGCACGGAAGAGACGTGGTGACGTAATAAATGATTTTTCAGAAAGCAACAGTCACGCTAAATTGAGAGTCGTTTCATAATCCCTAGCATTTAATGCTAGGGTAACCAAGGAGTCTCCTCGGATTTGGCAACTGCCCATAGAGTCCAGTGGGCCCGAAGTAATCATAAGTGAGAGATTTTGTCATACGACAATTACACGCAAGACAAAAGCCTCCGACGGCAGTATCGGGAGGTATGAAGACAAAAGCCGCCGACGGCAGTATCGGGAGGTATGAAGACAAAAGCCTCCGACGGTAGTATCAAGAGGTATGAAGACAAAAGCCTCCGACGGCGAGGTCGGAAGATCTGGAACTAGAAGACACGACGAACTAAAAGTCCCCCATGTCTTGGGGGCAAATGATGGGTTCCGATGTAATCGTTAGCCCCGTTAACAGCCAATGGACGGCGAGTAGGTCCAGTGGGCCTCGTGAAAAGCCTGGAAGGCCCAGAGGCCCAGTATAAAGGGTCCCGACTTCAGCGGGCCCGATACATGAGCTGAATGCTCCCGACAAGAAGCCTCTGAGTAGGCCCCGATATGCCTTAGTAAAGGCCCCGATAATAAAGCCCAGCGGAGGCTGGACCTGTCTCGTGAGACAAAGGGTCCTGGGTGGTGACCTAGAATGAAGACAACTCTGGAGTCCCCGACAGAAGTTGGGACTTGTGATCAGAGGATAAGACCGAGAAACCCGCCTACTAGATAGAGTAGTGGGAAGACGGTTAAAATGTAGATAAACTCCCCTGAGATACGCAGGGCGTGTCCGAGATACTCGGAGAGTGGGCAAGATACGCGGAGCGTGGGGCGAGATATATGGAATCCTGAACGAGATATACGGAATCGTAGCGAGATATGCGGAATCATGGGCAAAACGGCCAATCACGGCCACAGGTAACTGAGTAACTTCCCCTCCTATATAAAGGAGGAAGTTACCTCAGAAAAGACATTATCTAATACGCACTTAGATTACTGCTGTCACCCCATTGATCATATACTCATTTAAGCATCGGAGAGGGATTCTGGGTCACCACCCAGGTCATCCCCTTTTGCAGGATTACGCGGAGCCCAGGAGTCCAGAGCTTTCCGTCAAGAACGTAACGGAGCTTCGTCCGTGATCCAACACCTACCACTCATTTACAGAACATATTAACAACATAAACAACTAACATAAACCTAAATATAAGAACAATTAGACTGAAAATAACTGAACCACTGAGCTGAACCAAATCAGGTTTGAATTGGACCTTAACGAACAAAACAAAACTTTGAAAAATCTTTCCTATTCTTCTTCTTCAATATGCTTCCTTAGCCTTAGGATTTTGAGTTTCAAATCCAACAGAATATGCAATTTTCACTCAAGGTTCAGCTATTTAAAAAAATAAAAAATAAAAAAAAATATTACGCAAGGAATACTTGAAATTTGAGATACCTTAAAGTAGACAGTCCCTTAAATTTAGGGGTGAGCAAATATCCCGAGAGGCTCAAAATCCCGCCCGTCCCGCCCTAGCCCGTCCCAAAAAGCCCGTCCCAAAAATGTGCCCAAGCCCTAATGGGCGGGATTTTTCTTCTCAATTAGGGCTCGGGCTAGGGCTAGGGCTTTTTTACGAAGTCCCAAAAGACCCGTCCCGTCCCTTTTTGCTAACTTATCAGCTATAAATTATAGTTAGTTAAGTTAACTTTAGTGATGGCTCGGGTTGAAGTTCGATTTGATCTGGATTTGTATTTATAACTTGTTATATCTGAATTGTTGGTGACTTTGTGTTAGAGTCTTGGTAAAACTTAGTTTTGGAGTCATTGGTGAACTATTTTGGAGAACCAAGTTATGTGTTGAACTTGGTGTTCTTAGAAGTGACAAAATGTTTGAGTGATTTTGGTGTTTTATGGTGAAATTTGTGGTGAACTTTGTTGCTGTTCTGTGTTTGGTTATTGTTTAAGTAAATTGAGTATGATTTTTTTTTTTTTTTGAACTTGGATGGGAATTCGGGTTTGTCCCATTTGTCCCTAGTCCCTGTAGGCCCGTGGCGGGCGGGCCTTTTCCTACTAGCTAGGGCTCGGGATAGGGCTCGGGACAGCCATTAAGCGGCCCTAGTTTTAGGGCTTGGGCCATTTTTTAGAAAAAGCCCGCCCATCCGTCCCATGCCCAGCCCTACTTAAATTTAATGGAAATCAAAACCTTCTAAATATACGCTTTAAAGAGCAATTCTAGTGCAAACCCAAATTGGATGCGAGTGTCTTATAAGGTTAATAACTAAAAAATTGTACAAGGTTTACCTTATGTTAAAATTAGGTGTCTGAAGTTTCAAATGTTAAACTGTAGTGTCCAAGGTTTTAATTTTATTAAAATGTGGTGTCTCAGTGTGATTACTTTAGAGAAGTCAATTCCGACAAAACCGTCTGTCAAATTCGAGCTCCCATACACACTCCCTTCTCATCATCTTGCCGGGACCGTCACCTAAGAAGTTGGCCACAACCGCGCAAGTAAATCTCGCTATGTTGTCCTTGGAAAATGGCTCCACACCACTCTTCTAGAAACTTTTTTTTTAATGTTCAATTTTTGGGTGAAATTTGACGATTTAGTGAAAAGTAAAGAGTGATGGATTATGAGTGGGTAGGTGGGTTGATAAAAATAATTGAATGGAGATGAAAAGACGCGCAGAGACGCCAAATTTTAACAAAAATGAAACTTGGGACAACCAATTTTAACATTTCAAACTTCAAACACCTAATTTTAACATAGGGTAAACCTTGGACAGCTTTTTAATTATTAACCCTTTATTATAAAATTATTTGAAATCATTTTTGTATATAAAAAAAAAGAACAAAAAAATATCTAATATATTAAATGAAAACCCAAAACCTCATGCTTTTTCTTTTTATATGATTTTTTTTTTTTTCATTTTTTTTTAAATAAACTATTTTCATTTGTATGAATATTATTTCTGGTTTTTTCCCCAAATCATTAATATATTTATCTACTTATAATTTTCATTATTATCTTGGTAATGAGAAACTTACATGACTTAAAAGGGTAAATTAATAAAATGGTTAGTTATCGAATTTGCTAATTGAATTTTTTTTTTATAAATATTTGTACCTCAAATTTCACACGTTACTAAATTTCTAGACCCGGCTGGATTTCATTCTTTCTTTCATAGAAAACCAGCATATCCATGAATAAAATAATTAATAATTTTTCAGACATCTAGAAATTTATTCAACTGTTCAAACATCAATTAGAACATTTTATTTTATCATGTCGTGGACATGTGACTCATTCCATCCATATTAGAAGGAAAATTCTAATGAAGCTAGCAATTTATACACAAATAAAATAGTTATCAATTTGTTCAACTATCCAAATATAAAATAGTAATTCGATTAAAAAAAATTGGTTGATAGTAATTTGATAAGGGTTTGGCTAAAACTAGGGTGCATTCCCGCGCATCGCGCAGGTGACTTACTAAGTACGTATATCTAACAAAATAATATGCATTTTCCGCGCATCGCGCGGGGTGATTTACCAAATATGTATAATTAACAAACTAATATTCGATGAAATTTATACTGATTATTTGTAGGGCTGGGCATGGTTCGGTTCTGGGCCGAACCGGTTCAGAACCGAACCGGAATTCAGTTGGTTTTCTGTACCATGTAAGAACCGAACCAGATTTTAGGTCCTAGAACCGAACCATAGCAAAACCGGTTCGAACCGGTTTTGAACCTTTTTTTCATTTTTTTTGTACTAAAATTCAAAATACACACCCAAGTTGATAATCCATAAGTAATCAAAAAATTTGCAAAATACAAACTATAAAGACAATTGATCGCTTCAGATGAGAGAGTATCAAAGTCTAAATTAGAAACAATCTAAATTTATAAAAAAAAGTCAAATATTTAAAATATAAATATCGAGACTTTAAGCGACGTCAAGAGGTGTAGCTCAAACTTCAAAAGTGCAGGGAATCTCTGGTTGAAGATTTGTATATTAAGCGAGTTAATCTATCATCTCAGTTAAAATATAGAATTATTTATGAGTTAAGTTTCGAGTTCAAAACTGAACTCAATTGATTGTAGAATTGATCTGGGCTAACATAATATATAATAACTATATTTAAGTAAACAAACCTGCTACGACCATCTATATATCTAATATGAACCAAACTCAAATAATGAAGGATCTACCCTATGGGTGTAAACAAATCAAGCTACTCGTGAGCTTCTCGAGATCGGCTTGGTCAATATTCAAATTCTACTCACTCGAGTCGAGTCGATCTTTTTCTGATATCGAGTCGAGTTCGAGTTTTTTTTTTTTTTTTGCCTATTCGAGTCGAGTTCGAGTTTTTCGAGCTTTACGTAATAATATTATATATGTATATATTGAGTCGAGGAAGAGTTCGAGCTCGAGCCAAAAGCCTAATCGAGTCGAGTTCGACCTCGAGCTAATGTGCACCATTTATAATTTAATTGAATTTTTAACCTTATCGAGCCGAACTCGAACATGTCAAGTATGGCACCGAGTCGAGCTCGAGCTTGAAAAATTAAGGCTCGGTCGAGTTCGAGTTCGAGCTCGAGTAAACTGAATCGAGTCGAGCTTGCCGAATACTCGGCTTGTTTATAGCCCTTTATTCTACAAAAAAAAAAAAAAGGATGCAAGAGTGTATTACTATCTAACAATTTAGAATTTAGGTAACAAAAGTGGTTCTGAAAAACTGTTTCAGAACTGGTTCGGAACCTGTTTTGAACCAGTAAAAAACCGCTCCATATATTCCTTATCAAAACCGAACCATTGAAGAACCGGTTCAGTCAAAACCAGTTCGTATTGGTTCGGTTTCGGTTTGGTTCCGGTTCGGTTCGCCCGAACTGGTTTTTATGCCCAACCCTAATTATTTTAAAACACTATTTTTAAAATTATAAGTCTAAAATTTGAAAAAGTAAACGAAAGACTGAAAGTTTTGAACCTTAAAATACAATTGCGCAAATTCACAAATAAATTTTAGATGCCCATACCGCATGCTACCTTTGGTCTTCGGATCCGTGTCACGCGTCTGTTCATCAACAGAAGATATGGCTTCGATGACCACCGACAATATCTCGCCGGAAATAGAGATGGCTCTGCCACTGAGACTGTCAGCCGCCCGTACCGCCTGGTATCTCCGTTCTCCGACTCCGCGTCAAGCGTCTGTTAAAAATCAGTGATTAATTTCGATTAATTACATACATTGAATCTTGAACGGTCCGAAATTTTAATTGCGATTAATTGCATACATTGAATCTTGAACGGTCCGAAATTTTAATTGCGATTAATTGTATATATTGAATCTTTAAGGGTTCGAAATCAACGAAATTTTAATTGCGATTAATTGCAACTTAAAAACCCTAAGCTCCCTAGTGCAATCAATGCTGTGGAGTTAATGACTATAAAACCCTTAGCTCAATTGTCATAAATGCATCGATTAACGTAAAAAACAAAATCATCAGCTCTACATTCACTCTGTTATTATATTTACTTCAGAATTTATAATATACTAGGTGCATTTCCCGCGCATCGCGCTGGGTGACTTATCAAATATGTATTATTAAGAAACTAATATTTGATGAAATTTATACTGACTATTTGTAATAAGTTGGAACACTATTTTTAAATAAAATATCAGTCTAAAATTTAAAAAAGTAAATGAGAGATTGAAAATTTTGAACCATAAAATACCATTACGCAAATTCACAAATAAATTTTAGATGTCAGTACCGCATGCTACCTTTGGTCATCGGATCCGTGTCAAGCGTCTATTCTTCAACATATACGGCTTCGATGACTAACGGCGATATCTCGCCGGAGATAGAGATGGCTCTGCCACAGAGACTGTTAGCCACCCGTACCGCCTGGTATCTTCGTTCGCCGGCTCCGCATCAAGCGCCTGTTAAAAATCAGCGAAATTTTAATTTCGATTAATTACATACATTGAATCTTGAACGGTCCGAAATTTTAATTGCGATTAGTTGTTTACATTAAATCTTGAGCGGTTCGAAATCAGGAAAATTTTAATTGATATTAATTGCATACATTGAATCTTGAAAGATTCGAAATTTTAATTGTGATTAATTGTATACATTGAATCTTGAACAGTTCGAAATCAGCGAAATTTTAAATGCGATTAATTGCAACCTAAAAACTCTCAGCTCCCTAGTGCAATCAATACTATGGAGTTAATGACTACAAAACTCTTAGCTCAATTGTCATAAATGCATCGATTAATGTAAAAAACAAAATCCTCAGCTCCACGTTCACTCTATTATTATCTTTCCTTCAGAATTGATAATATATATAGATATAGATGTAGTCGACTTTAAATGCAATTGAATTTTCAGCCATGAGATCAATAGAGATAATTAATTAGATTTCATGAGAAATAAGTTTAGTCAAATCTCATTTGTTACATATCTCAATGTGTCTAACTTAACAGTTAGAAATTCAAATGTATTTGCATACAACTGTATTTTAGCCCAACCCATTTAGATAACTAACTTTGATAAAGTTCAAATTTTATATGTTATTACTAGGAAATAGGAATGACTATTTTTAAAAGGGTTAACTAATTCCCTTAAATTAGGAGTGAATTTAGCGTCCATCAGGGATAACTAATTTCCTAAATTAGGAGTGAATTTAGGCGGGATGGACGAACCATTTCTAGAAAAGGCACAAGTTTTTTAGGTTCTGTAACTCATGTTCCGAGCCTAAGTTTAGAGAAAAAAATCCCATTGATTTTTTTTTTTCTTTTGGTAATTTGGGACATGCTTTGGCCAACATAAAACTTACCCAAAAAAACACACAAAATCATATATCATTATCATTTTTCATATATTCTAACACATAAAGTTTCCATACACATCAAATTATCACAGAAAAACCGACCTCATACAAACATTAAGTTCTAGAAATTCAGAGTTAAAATAGCTAAATTTGAGTTAAGATAACTAACACTAATGGCACGTTTGGTTCAGGAAATTGGAAATGGAATAGGGAATAGTAATTACTATGGTGGTGTTTGGTTCATTTATTGTGTGGAATAAGGATTCTTCATTCCTAATTTTGATGGAATGACTAATCCTAACCTAACCCCTAGAATTAAGTATTCCAAGTTTGATGGAATTGAAAAAAAAAAATACAATTTTAACATTTATCTAATTTGTGTATTACATATATTATATAATTTATTTTATAATAAATTTAATTAAAAGTGATTATATTTTAATTTAATTAAGAATAATAGATTAATATATTATTTTTACTTTACAATATTTCTATTATTTAAATAATCATTTTTTAAAAAATAATTTTTTTTTGTCCGCCTTCGTCCGCCAACAGCTCGCTAACTGCCTGTCGCCGCTGCCCACCAACCGCTCACCCATTGTCACCCGCTAACTGTCCTCTCGTCACCAGTGTCGCTGCACGCCTTGTCGACCACCGCATGCCGCCGCTGCCCGCCAAATGGGCGACCGCTGCTCGCCAACCGCCCGCCCGCCCGCCATCACCGCATGCCTTGCCGACCATCGCCTCCCGTCGCTGCCCGCCAACCGGCTGAACGCTGCTCGCCAACCGCCCGCCCGCCACCGCTGATGCTCACCAACCGCTGCCACCGCTAGCCCGACGTCGCCTGCCAACCACTGTCGTTCACTCGCCACCGCCGCTCGCTCACTATGATATCTCAATTATTTCATTTATGATTTAGTTATTTCATGTTTCATATTGTTAATTTGATTAATATATATGGCAAAAGGGTATAACTGTCAGTTTGGCTTATTTCATTCCTTTACCCATAACGTTCTATGAACCAAACATTGGATTTGGAATCCTCATTCTCTATTCCTCATGTTAACCAAACAATATCATATTAATATTACATATTCCTTATTCCCTATTCCTATTCTCTATTCTTATTCCCTATTTTTATTCTATATTCCTTATTCCATATTTTCTATTCCACGAACCAAACATGCCGTAAAAATTAATATTAATTACAATTTCGGATCGAGACATGACTTCACCTAAAAACGAGAGCTCAAGCCCAACCCCAAATTTAGGGGGAAAGTCCTTAGCAATTGGGCTAGAGCACAATTTCAGAATCGAATTTTAAAAACGAGATAAAGACGGCCTCCTTAGAATTTTTTACCTGGAACACAATATTGAGTACCAATTTCGATCTAACTAAAATCGAGGACCAAAGAAAGATGTCAAACATTTCTTTTCATTTCATTAAGCGCACACGCATACATTACCACCCCCTTATAAATAAATTCTAGAACTGACAAGTTCATGTATATGACTGAAAAATTGGAAACCCTAGTTTGCATAGTAAAGAGGATGAATTCACCGTCACTCCTACCTGAGGAGACTGTATACTAAATCCTCACATGGCTCCCGGTGAAGTCTCTCTGCAGATTCAAGTGCGTCAGCAAGAGCTGGTTTTCTACCATCTCTGCTCCCAAATTTGTAAACTCCCACTTCTACCACTCTAAAACGCGACCGAAGATCTTAATCGCTATGTCCTGCGAATCTTTTCCCCAATCCGACGAGCAAGGTCCGCATTGGCCGAAGGAAGAATTCAGGCATCTCTTCATTGCCGATCCAGGAGCAGCAACAGAGCAATTGACGCACCAAATGCAAATACCTGTCAAAAAGCGCTCCTTTTTAAAGAACATGACTGTAGATTCAAAGTCAGTGGCTGGCAGTGGCGGATGCTTTAATGATAATGTGGTTACGAACGTAACCACATTATCGAGTATTTTTAGTGAGACCTTAAGTTTATTCCTGAAGAAAATTATATCCCGATCCTTATTATTTTGTTGTAAGATCCACATTATTTTAGTGTGAGAGAATGAGCCCTCATTAATATTTTGTAAGACTTTATTATTATTTTGTAATATTATTATTCAATCCATTCGGAAAAAAAGTTCATCAAATTTAAATTTGGGTCTTTCACTTAAATAGTATGTTTGTACGTTTTATTAATCATCAGTCTTTTGTTAAACTATAAATTTTAGTTACTCTACCCTAATGTATTATAATATGAGGTTCAATAAGAACAAATATATAAACCGTAAAATATGTTTGAAAAAGATGATTTATAGTATCAATATGTTTTAAAATGCACAATATGTTTCAAAACAATTATAATTGATACTCTTTTCAATCACTCGTCCAAATTTGTCGTCAAATATGTTTTGTAATTAATATTTTGTAACACTATTATTCAATCCATTCGGAAAAAAGTTCATCAATTTTAAATTTGGGGCTTTTCACTTAAATACTATGTTTGTACGTTTTATTATTTATCACTCTTTTGTTATAACTATAAATTTTAGTTACTCTAATCTAATGTATTACAATATGAGGTTCAATAAGAACAAATATATAAACCATAAAATATGTTTGAAAAAATGGTGTTTAGTACCAATATGTTTTAAAATATACAACATGTTTCAAAACAATGGTAATTGATACTTTTTTCAATCACTCATCCAAATTTGTCGTCAAATACGTTTTAAACTTACAAAATTAGCCAAATACTTTTCTAAATATCTAAATCAAGATCTAATAATTTGTATAAGTGTTATAATAGTGTATTGACTCGATTGAGAGACAATTGACCCACAAATGGTTCTAGTCTAATTTAACTAAATTGTAACATTTGCACAAGCAAGTACGATTTATTTGTGCTTAGTTAATATTGTTCATTTGAAAAGTATATAACGACAATTTTGAATAAGTAGTTGAAGAAAGTACTAATTTTCATCGTTTTAAAACATGTATTTTTACCAAAAAAAAAAAAAAAACTTAAAGAAGTTGTTAATTTTCAAAGAAAAAATTTGCATAACGTAACCACATTGTGAACCTTCTGGATCCGCCACTGGTGGCTGGCCTGACGTTGAGCCTCGATTCTCGTGATTCGATCAGAATCGCCAACCCTAGCACGAAGAGTCAAGTTATAATTCCCCGGAGCTTACCAAAAAGGAGCTTCCCAAGGGGTGGCCTATTTCACAAACGAGGTCGATTTGTTTCCTCGGGTTCGACCCTGTTAATAGCAAGTACAAGGTCCTTGAGTTTCATTCGGTTGTGGATAGATGGAACAGCCGAGTAATGACAATGGAGTATCGTGTTGTAACTGTGGGTGATTATGACAACTGGAGGTCTGTAGAAGATGGCGCCCTTATTCATCTTCAAAGTAAACCCAAGCAGGAACTTTCTGTTAATGGAGTGATATATTACATAGTTGACGTCATCTTCACTATTCCAAAAGAATCGACATGGGAGGAGGTGAGGCAATGTATGGTGGCATTTGATGTCAGATCAGAGAAGTTTCAAGCTGTGAAGCTTGATAATATCAATGGAAGGATCAATAATAATTTGAACCCTTGGCGACTCATGGAGTTTGAAGGCCAGGTTGCCATAGTTGATTACCCATTAGTTGATGACCCATTTCAGAAGCAAGCTCTTGATATATTGGTTTTAGAGGATTTTGAAAATCAAGTTTGGAGCTTGAGGTACTCCGGTTTACCATCTCCAATGAAGACAGACAAATACAAGCTGGTCGGCACCACGTTTTCTGGTGTATTGGTGTTTGCTAGGGAATTTTCAGGGAAAGATGAGGTCGAAGAGAAAGATGTTCCCTTTTCATTGTTCTTCTTTGATCCAAAGACTGAAGATTTCTGGAGCCGTGAAGTTCGGCTTCCACCGGGATTTAATATGATTGGCGAAGTAACGATTAGTGTTATGGGTCATGTAGAGACATTGATGTCTCTCACTTGAGCTATGATTATCAACTTCAGGTACGTCCTTGTATGTTTATTTTAGGGTTAATAGGTCTTTCGGTCCAACATGTTTGACAAGGTTTTTGGTCAATCCGTTAGTTGACCGTCTGACCGTTAAATAGTCATGTAATTTGCACATGCCTAGTCCCAAAATTTTATTTTGTTCAGTTTAGTCCTCAAAATTATTGTCCTAACTTTTTATTTTTACAATTTAGTCCCTAAACATTATCAACCGCACCCTAAGAGTAAATTGACCTAGCCATGGTCCGACCCATGGCTAGGTCGGACCATGACTAGGGTCGCCGGACTTGGGTGACCCTAACCATGGTACAACCTAGCCATGGTCGGGCCATGGTTAGGTCAATTTAGCATTTGGGTCCAATTGATCAAATTGGACCATTGGGCAAAATTGACCTAGCCATGGTCCGACCCATGGCTAGGGTCGCCGGACCTGGGCGACCATACCCATGGTTCGACCTAGCCATGAGCCGGATCATGGCTAGTTCAATTTAGTCCTAGGGTGCGGTTGATAATGTTTAGGGGCAAAATTGCAAAAATAAAAGTTAGGACAATAATTTGGAGGACTAAACTGAATAAAATAAAATTTTGGGACTAGACATGTGCAAGTCACATGACTATTTAACGGTCAAACTGACGGCCAACTAACGGATTGACCAAAAACCAAAAGTTTTCAAACATATGGTACCAAAACTAGGAAGAAAAAAAAAGATATATGACCAAAACCCAAAAGTTGTCAAACATGTTGGACCAAAAGACCTATTAACCCTTTATTTTATGAAGAAGATGTTGCCCAACTATATAATATTGCAGCATTAGAATGTGAATGAAGATGAAGATCTTTTTATATATGGCCAAAAAATTATGAACATCCTCATGTTTTGGAGCTTAAAGACATTATTTTAATGTCTGTTTGTTTTGAAGTCATGTTTTGGAGCTGGAAGACCAATAACCTGGGTCCATAGAATATATAATAGGATACTGTATTGTAGTCTCAGGCACTTTTATATAATGTATATAATCTAGATAACTACTACTCACATTTTACCTTTACTTTATCAACTTAATTCTATTTATATTCATGCTTTAGTTTTTTTGAAAAAAAAATTTCTTCTAAGTTGCTTCTTATATATATTGAAATGCGATCTTAGTTTATTTTTCTTAGTATGAATTTCTGCAAATTAGTATGTAATGTTTTATTTTGTAGATTCTTGTGTAGCAGGTGGCGATTCTAGCTGTGTCGATGGTTAGTTTCACAACAAACATCGCAACTTCTTATCTTGCTTAATTTATTTGTGTTCGTTGCCGAAGCTTATATCTTAGAATACTAGCTTTAGTTTTGGGTTTAATCGGAATCTTTTTTTTATTGCAATTAGTTATTTGTTCGTACAGTCGATTTAGTTCTATGTGTTTTGAGAGATTTGCACAAATTTTTGTAGTGTCGTTGTTGAGGATGACCATTTAAATAATGTCTTACTTTTTCTACTTTATTTATTCTCTAGTATATAAATATCCAGTTCATTTCTGGAGTTCCAGTTTCTATTGCCCTTTCCAAGCAGACAGACCTCTATTCCATAAATTAGTTCAGCACCATATCCCCATCAAGAAACAAGCCATGATGAATGATTTTGTTCCTCTTCTTTGATTCATGCTTCTTCTCCTCCTTTCTATCATTTCTTCAGAGCTGCAGAGATTTGAGTCTATGCAGGATATTGATAATTTCAGAGCATACATATATATACACACCCTAATATTGCTCTAGCTAGTTTGGAGAGATCTATACTGTTAAGTTTTTGTTTTATTAGATAGATGATTTGTATGTATCATAGTCATCTAGAAAAATGGGACCACTGGCACGGGTCACCTTTGAAATGCCTATTTTTTACAAAATTTGCATAGCCTTTTCTTATTAATAATAAGACTCCCATAAGCATAAACTTACTAATCGAGATTTTCGGCAAGCTCTTATTATATATATATATATATATACTTCAACACAGCAGCAAGCTCTTATTATATAGGGGTAACAGATCTTTTGGTCCTGGTTCATAATGTTTTTTTCTGCCTAGTTTTGGTACTATATGTTTGCAGATTTTTATAGTTTTAGTCTGACTGTTACATTCCGTTCATTTTTTTCGTTAAGTGACATGTGCAAATCATGGATCACCCTAAACTTTCAACTTTGTTCAAATTTAGGGGAACTGACACATTGATTTAGGTTTAGGGTGTTAATTCATTCAAATTTGACCCATTAAACTTAGTTCTATTCGCCCAAATTGAATAGATTTAGGGTGTCAATTCCCCCAAATTTGAAAAAAATTGTAAGTTTAGGGTGGATCACGTGACTTGCATATGTCACTTAACAGAAAAATGGACGGAAGGTAACGGTCGGACCAAAACTACAAAAATCTAAACATATGGTATTCAAACTAGACAAAAAAAAAATATTATAGACTAAAACCCAAAGTGGTCAAATATCATGGACTAAAAGACATGTTAACCCTATTATATATATACTTGGGTTAAATTTAATTTTGGTACCATATGTTTGACCGTTTTTTTACTTTTGGTACTATATATATTTTTTATTTTTGGTACCAAAAGAAAGTATACTTTTAGAACCTCCGTTAGTTGGCCGTTAAATGACATGTGCAAGTCACGTGACCCACTCCAAACTTTTAATTTTGTTTAATTTAGTCTCTCTAATACATTCCTAACTTTTTGTTCAATTTAGTTCTAAAATTTCAAAATATACAAAAACAAATATATAGTACCTAAAGCAAAAAAACGGTTAAAGTATATAGGGTTAAATGTAGCATATGTTTAACACATGCACCAGACACTGGGATTATTTTTAGCTAGGGCTGGGCATGGTTCGGTTCTGGGCCGAACCGGTTCAGAACCGAACCTGAACCGAATTTTAGGTTCACTTGGTTCCATGTACTATGTAAGAACCGAACCATATTTTAGGTTCTAGAACCGAACCATAGCAGATCCGGTTCTGAACCGATTCGAGCCGGTTTTGAACCTTTTTTCATTTTTTTTACTAAAATTCAAAATACACACCCAAGTTGATAATCCATAAGCAATCCACAAATTTACAAAATAAAAACTATAAAGACAATTGATCGCTTCAGAGCAGAGAGTATCAAAGTCTAAATTAGAAACAATCTAATAATATAAAAAAAAGGTCAAAATATTTAAAACATAAATCTCGAGACTTTAAACGACGTCAAGAGGCGTAGCTCAAACTTCAAAAGTGCAGCAAATCTCGAGACTTTAAACGACGTCAACGACTTAATCTATCAATCTCAGTTAAAATATAAAACTATTTCTGAGTTAAGTTAAGAGTTCAAAACTGAACTCAATTGATGTAGAACTGATCTGGGCTAACATAATATATAATAACTATATATAAGAAAACAAACCTGCTACGACCATCTGTATATCCAATATGAACCAAACACAAATAGTGAAGGATCTACCCTATGGGTGTAAACGAGTCAAGCTACTCGTGAGCTTCTCGAGATCGGCTTGGTCGATATTCAAATTCGACTCGCTAAATTTCGATTCGATTCGAGCTTTTTCTGATACAGAGTCGAGTTCACGTGTACTCGACTCGAGAGGCTCGCGAGCCTAATCGAGTTTTTTTTTTTTTTTTGCCTATTCGAGTCGAGTTCGAATTTGAGTTTTCCGAGCTTTACGTAATAATATTATATATGTATATATTGATTCGAGGAAGAGTTCGAGCTCGAGTTCGAGCCAAAAGCTTAATCGAGTCGAGTTCGACCTCGAGCTAAGTTGCACCATTTATTATTTAATTGAATTTTTTAACCTTATCGAGCCGAGACGAGGCGAACTCGAACATGTCAAGTATGATACCGAGTTGAGTCGAGCTTGCCGGATACTCGGCTTATTTATAGCCATTTATTCTACCCAAAAAAGGATGCAAGAGTGTATTACTTACTATCTAACAATTTAGGCTTTATGTAATAAAAGTGGTTCTGAAAAATCGGTTCAGAACCGATTTTGAACCAGTAAAAAACCGCTCCATATATTCCTTATTAAAACCGAACCATTTAAGAACCGATTCATTCAGAACCAATTCGTATTGGTTCGGTTCCGGTTCGGTTCGCCCGAACCGGTTTTTATGCCCAGCCCTATTTTTAACATGGGAATGTCGACATCGTATTATTAATAGGGGCGTTTCACATTTTAAAAGCATCGAATTCAGTGCCATGGGATCGGTAACCTTGATATTTTTTATGGGAGGTATACATTTAAACACCCGCGCACTCTGATTTTATGGAATAAGATGCGCCCTTAAATTAACTTTCGCATGCTCATATTTATGTAACATCCTAAAATACATGTATAAACTACATGCTTATATTTTTTTAATTGTGAGTGTCCTAGAGGATATACCACGGCGCAATTTGTCGTGCAGTTGATGTTTTCAACATAATGGCTGTTGTCCATTTCATACTTGTTGCACAAGAAGGGTGTTTTCCTGTCCAAGTCCTCGTACAAGATTCTGCAGGTCTGCTCATTTGATACAACCGATTATGCGTTCAAGATATTTGAAGAGATGATTTCTCATGGATATAGAACTGACCGTTTCAGCTGTACATTTTTTGCATCATGTAGAGATGAAATGATGCATGAAGCTAAGGTATTGTCTGATTTTTTGCTGCCCTTTAAGAATCTCACAGTAAATGAGGTGAGACTGAATCAGCAGTCTCTTCAAGCTTATTGTCTTGTGCCAGAAGAGAACGTTGGAGGTATAATTACGACATTAGAGAATTTTGATGGAAACTGTGTTTGAAGCGAACAAGAGGTGATGGCCAATTTCATCTAGTGGTCCAGGAAGGACTGACGTCTTTCAAACCCATCCGACTAAGGCGAGTTAGTTTGACTCATTTTGTGATGTTGGTGTTTAGGATGTCAGGTCTACCGTATATCAGAGCTTTGAGAAGAATATTCTTCTCTTATGAATTTCTGTTTAGGTTGAACTTAACATCAGTAAACTATTTCAGAGGTTACTGAATAATGCCCCACACATTTGTGTTAAGCTCGTACATCATCTATTCTAGGTGTAGTTATTCAAATTTGACCTTGGAGCTGGAACAGGTGCAGAGGATTGGAGTGTTGATAGGTTCATTTGAGATTTATTTAATGAAGGAGCTTAAGCTTCTTACCCAACAAGAAATGGCTTATCAAATTTAAGATTATTGGCATGAACAATATTCAAACATTATGATTTTTTTTTTTGGGCATGAAGTTGTTTATACACAAGTTATATATATCTATGATATGATTGCTGACTTCTAGTAGGAATAAATATGTAGAGTTTCAGGTTTTTGTTCAAAGAATGAGATTCTATTAATTGTTTTGGAGTATATGAGTGTTGTAGGAACAAACAAATGGATGAATATCTTTTGATCTAATTAAGATACATAATCAGAGGCCCAAAGTGAATGGCGTGCCCGTAGCAGGTAGCCACGACCCACCAGCAATGAACCTGCCCACTGTGAAAAGTGAAGCCACGTTGGCATTCTGTATCACGCGGTAACCTTTCCAACGAACTCTCTTAGCGGTTGCTGCTCCAGGCCCGTAGTTCTTATACTCCCCATAGTATAATGTGTTGAGGGCATAATTGCTGCCATCCCAAGT
This sequence comes from Clarkia xantiana subsp. parviflora, assembly GCA_036873135.1. Lineage (NCBI taxonomy): Eukaryota > Viridiplantae > Streptophyta > Magnoliopsida > Myrtales > Onagraceae > Clarkia > Clarkia xantiana. The sequence continues at coordinate 22,015,201 of JAPTYO010000001.1, forward strand.
AGACCAACCTAGAGGATTCACCAAGGAACCGATGTAGGTCTTGATAAAGATGGTCCTGGAGTAGCGCATCCACGGTCTTCCTAGGTATGTTTTGACTGTTCTGACTTGAGACACAAGGTCCGGAGCTGGCAGGACTTGTGAGTTGTGGATGGAGATGCCGGTGTTTTGATACGGGTCATTACGGCCCTGAGCAGTGATAACATTGGCTTGGCCATGCAAAGGTTTCCGGACATAGATGTTGCAGTTTTGGAACACAACTGCAGCATTTCCAAATATAAAGTCGATGGTGCCGTAAATGTAGCACTGCTTGTAGAACTGCCTCTGTGAAAGCACAAACAATGTGTCTTGGTATCCCTGGATAGAGCATTGGTAGAAGACCGACAGGTCTGAGGCTGACCGAAGCGCCACGGCCTGTCCCTTCTGTGGTCCTGCCGTGTTGATGAATGTAATGCCCCGAGCTATAAACCCGATTGCTTCTATTCCTGCAAGTAAGGATGATTGTTTGTTTTGAGTATCTGAAAGAAAAAATAATCTATTTATATATTTCTTAACAATTTTTTTTGTTGTTGTAGTTGTTAAAAATGAGGAGAGAGCGATTGACATTACCAACTGTTGCACAGCTAAAGGTGGTGTAGCCTCCGCCAACGCTTCGGCTTCCGGTAATTATAGTATCTTTCATGCCATCACCAACTATCATAACATGGTCATTGCCAATTCTGACATTAATGTATTCTTTATAAACACCTTTCTTAACATATATGATGAACCTCTTACGAGTTGACTTCCTCTTTGCTGCAGCATTTATGGCTGCTTGAATTGAACTAAAGTGACCCGATCCATCCTTAGCCACCACAACATTTGCAATTTTGATTACTGATGATAAAGACTGCAGGAGCTTCCGATTGTGGGTCGAGACCCAGGTAGGAAACCCGTCCTGTTCCGATTGAGTGTTAGTTGTAGTTTCTCCTTTCTGTTCGGATGTTAGAGACGCTCCATTAACAGCCAAGCTGTTGCTGATGAGCTGAGTGAGGTTTTTAGTCGATTCATCGGTTGATATGAAGTCTGAAATTTTCAGGTCCTGAAATCCTAAGCTGTAGAGAAAATGTCACCCATTATTAGTTAGACTACATAAAATCTCACACTGAGTCAATATAGTATAGTAATGTGTAGCTAACCCACCCGCATGTCTGGATGTTTGTGAGTGCAGCACTAAGCCATGTCTGAGCATCAAAGTCAGAGCAACCTTCTCCTGGAGGCTTGCCATACGCTAAACCATCCAAGGTACGATTTAGCTGAAGAATGATGTCGTTGTAGAGCAGAGAGCAGTCGGACCACACAGATTTCTTGCTTGGAGTATTGCAGTTATCTGCCAATTTCTTAACCTGTCACATAAATTCAATAGCTTTTCTTATTTATGGTTGGAGTTTAATGGTAATTGAAGTTGTGTTGGGGTATAGTAATGAGGAAGAAAGAGTGGGGGGGATACCTGTGCTTGCGCAGTGATGGCCTGGTCGATCGTTGCTTGCAACAACATTTGACGAAAATCAGTTTTGTCTTGGGGAGTAGGGATCTGGGTATGTTGCACGTAGAAGTCGCATAGTTGAGGATGCGGTGTCTCGCTGCACCATGATCTCGTACTCTCTCCACTTGACAATGCAATGGCAGAGGAAGAGAAGAAAACAAGGCAGCAGGGGAAAAACCACGATAATGATGCCATCACAAAGTAAGTAAGATTCTGCTAAAGTAGAATAACTAGTCTGTTTTGATTCATAGAGTTAAAAGAAGAAGCCACATCTATATATCTATCTATGCTTAAAAAGTCTTTGCCTTTTAAAATGGTGAGAAGGAATAATGTAGAATGCATCAAGCAAGGTACACACTACTGCATGCCAAGTCACATGTTTGAGGCAAATGTCAGTAATTAATTAATTATTTCTTTCATTGAATATATGAGGTAGCAGGGGTTTTCTTAAATTTGGTAATTGTGCTTCTTGCGTAGTGTCTTATTTTTGTGCAACTTTGGTGAACAAAAACTCACCTAATAAGACTCGGGTTAGACTTAGATATGCTACTCTATGAAGATGTGAGTGGGAGGACTCGGACTCCTGCTGCTTTGCAGTTGCATCAATTTAGTTTGTTTTCCAACCCCATTTTAAGCTTCTTTTTCCTTCTAGGAGAAAGCAAAAGTTAGATACAAATGAGGTCTTTTATTTATATATATAGAGAACATGGCGCCTCAAGCATATACAACATAATAGGAAAAGGGAAAATAACAATGTAGTGTGAATTGAATACATGCTTCACTAGTCGTACAGATCTGTAAGGATTTTAGTTAAAGTAATCATTTATTTATTTATTGAAGAATCAATTGATCTAGTTGAGTTGACAAATTAATGTGATTAAGAAGAGTAATTTGAAATACAACAGCGTGGAATGTGGTGTTTATATTAATAATATAGATAGATGGAATGTGGTGTAGAGAAGGGAGGGTTTTTAAGTAGAAGTGAAGCAAGTCAAATAACTTATCAACTTGTTTTCCAACAAGGAAGCTACTTCCAACTGGCAGGTGACCAAACACCCACCTCCTTAAACATCGGAGACCCTCAATGCCATGTGATTCCATTCTTCTTCTTACGCTCTGCAATCCATCGTACGGAAACTATTTGTTTTTAAGGGCAGGCAATTTACTATTCTTATGAAGAGGATCGATCGTGTATATCATAATAATAATTAAGTTTGATTCCTCACAGTTGTTTTGGACTTTTGGTTCGAGTTGTTAATGTGGTATATATATATATAAGCTATGACTTAATAAATTATTTGGTTTATGAGGATATCTGTGTTATCTATATTAATATTAATTCATGGTAATGATATAATGCAAATACTTTTTAAATGAAAACTTCTCTATGTGGTAAGTTGTCTTTCTTTTTTGGGTTAATAGGTCTTTTGGTCCAGCATGTTTGACAACTTTTGGGTTTTGATCATATATCTTTTTTTTTGCCTAGTTTTGGTACCATATGTTTGAAATTTTTTGGTTTTTGGTCAATCCGTTAGTTGACCGTCAGTTTGACCGTTAAATAATCATGTGACTTGCACATGCCTAGTTCCAAAATTTTATTTTGTTCAGTTTAGTCCTCAAAATGATTGTCCTAACTTTTTATTTTTACAATTTAGCCCCTAAACATTATCAACCGCACCCTAAGAGTAAATTGACCTAGTCATGGTCCGACCCATGGCTAGGTCGGACCATAACTAGGGTCGCCGGACTTGGGTGACCCTAACCATGGTACGACCTAGCCATGGGTTGGGTCATGGTTAGGTCAACTTAGCATTTGGGTCCAATTGATCAAATTGGACCATTGGGCAAATTGACCTAGCCATGGTCCGACCCATGGCTACGTCGGATCATGGCTAGGGTCGCCGGACCTGGGCGACCATACCCATGGTCCGACCTAGCCATGGGCCGGACCATGGCTAGGTCAATTTAGTCCTAGGGTGAGGTTGATAATGATTTGGGGCAAAATTGCAAAAATAAAAAGTTAGGACAATAATTTTGAGGACTAAACTGAATAAAATAAAATTTTGGGACTAGGCATGTGCAAGTCACGTGACTATTTAACGGTCAAACTGACGGTCAACTAACGGATTGACCAAAAACAAAAAATTTTCAAACATATTGTACCAAAACTAGGAAAAAAAAAGATATATGACCAAAACCCAAAAGTTGTCAAACATGTTGGACCAAAAGACCTATAAACCTTTCTTTTTTTGTCTTGTTTTATTGTATGAGAGGAGACTTTATTTTGTTGTCTAACCCCTTTAATGAGAGACAGTCTTTCACATCTCACCATTACTTTTTCATTTTTTTTAATGTTATCTTTCTTATTTTTTTCTATTTACATTATGTTTTGTTTAATATTTATTAATTTAATGGTTAAATGTACTTTTCATCCAACATGTTTTACCGAATGTGACTTTTGGTGCAATATTTATTTTTTTATACGTTTGGTACCAAACGTTTGAACTTTCTTGGTTTTTGGTCAATCCATTAGTATTAGCCATTAGTTTTGGCCGTTAAATGACACGTGTAAGTCACGTGATCCACTCTAAACTTTTAATTTTCTTTAATTTAGTCCCTCTAATCCAATTGGGTCAAGAGATTTTGCATTGATATTTTAGAACTAAATTGAGCAAGAAAAAGTTATTGATGTATTAGAGAGACTAAACTAAACAAAATCAAAACTAACGGTCAACTAACGATGAACATAAAGCTAACAAAGTTCAAACGTTTGGTATCAAAAGTATAAAAAAAAATATACATCTTGTACTAAAAGTCAAATTCGGTTAAACATGTTGTATAAAAAGTACATTTAACACGTTGGTATAATAAAAACATGTATCATTAACAGATGAGGTTGAAAAGTGTAAACACCATTGGAGTAATGATAGACAACTTTTAGAAATTTATAATTTTGATGACATATTAATTAATTGACACTAATGTAGGAAAAAGCAGAATAGAAAAGAAATTATGCATTGTGGATATTCTGAAAGTCCAAATATACCCTCTTTTTACTATTAACTAATTATTGCTCTAGAAAGTAAATTCTACTTTATGTGAGTCGTCGTGGGAAGTTTTATCTGGCCGGCGTTCGTTGGAGACCAGCCGGGGGTTGCCTGATTTTAGTTGCTGGACGGGAGGGAGTCAAACCCAAAAATCAGTTTCTGGATAGAAGAAGAAGAAGAAGCAGCAGTCTACGTTCAATCTGGATCAGACAAACAAATTGAGCCCAATATCTCTTACTGGATTATATTTTGAAAGGCCTGATACTGACATGAATGCTGCTGTCACTATATGTAGACAAATGAAAAACGACATTTTCAACCCACCAAAAAAAAAAAAAAACCATTTATTTATTTATTACTATAAAACGCCATATATACAGTTAGTTTATGCATTAATTAATTCTCGCAAACATTATTATTATTACAATCTAAATGCATGTCTCCAAGTCCACCCTATTTGTATGTAGGCAGCAGGAAATTAACACAACACACCAGCAGCAAGCAGTACGTAGCATGGAAGTAGTGATATTTGCTGCTGCTGCTGCATTGTAATCTACTTATTATAACGTCTTTTAACTAACTATCGACTGAGGTTAGTGAGAAGCTAGCGCAGCATTCCGTGGATCTCTTCATCTCCTCCACGCAACGCTGTCTAATTAATTTCATGGCTCCAACTTTCTCTAGGCTTCATTCTGTGGGTCAGTGACAGCTGGCTAGCTTCACCATCATGGAAGAGGTGGAACGGGTTGTGGTTAGTGTGATGTCCAGTGGCTAGGAGCTTAGGGCTTGTTTGGATGAGGCTTGCATGCTTAGCTAGCTAGAGAGGGAACTGAACTGAAGCATAGGGTCAGCCCAGATGGGTAGCTTTTGCAACTGATTGATGATGAGCTTATATTATTAGGATGAAGACGAATATAATAATGGATGAACCAGCTCCCATTTCTTATCTTAATTATATTATCTTAAATAGATAGATATATATTCTTCTTTATTAGCTAGCTAGGAGTAGTGATGAATGTGTTGAAATAAACAAAAGGCGGTAGTAGCTAGTATTTACAGGGCCTGTGATATTTCAAGTTTGAACTAGTTAATAAGATGCATTTATTTCATGGATATTGATTAATCAATTAATTAACCAATCACAATGTATGAAAGAAACATAAAATCAGTAATTCCCAGGTTTAAAATCAACTGTAACTGACATATGATTTAGGGTTTATATTTCTATATTTTGTACATCGCTGTAACAATATGATAAATATATTCATTTAATTTTAACAATGAATTTATGCAGCATGTAATATACTGTTATTTATTTTGGTCAATCTGGATTGGTATGAATGTTTTAAAACATTGTAGGTAGCTGGGTGAGCTATTTAGACTAAATATGACCGAACCCCAAATTGGAAAGAATTGTTGATCATTTTCTTATGCATAACCAACCCTCAAAATAGTTTCATCGGTAACCCCAATATTGATTAATCAAACCGAACACATCACAGTGTATAGTATTGCTTTGGCGGCTGGCTATATAAACAAATAACTTGCCTTGATGATGATTAAGACTAAGTGAGAAGGCAGCATGAAGAATGTGCACCTTAGCTAACTGTTTGGTAAGTTCGGATTTAAGTACGAAGACATTCAACACACACTTATACTATATTAACATCCTCTCGGCCACTTCAGTATTGATTTCACTCGGGTCGAGTTTACAGCCCGGCCACCTCGGTTGACCTCAACTCGGTCTAAACATAATGGACTACCTCGGACGACCTCAATTGGGTCTAAACACAAATGGATTTCAAACTCTATTTAATAGGATTTAACATTTTTTTCATTTAAAACATCGTCATCAGGAATAGAACTTGTGCGTGCTATGATACCATGTGATGAATAAGATGTGCACTTTAACCAACTGTCCTATAAATCCGAATTTGTGGGTAAAATGTTAATGATAAGATGTGCGCCTTAAGAAAATTTCCTATAAGTCCAAACTTGTACGTAAATGCATTCAACATACTCTTATACACATATTAGCAAGATCAACACAGGATCAAACACATAAAAAATAATGTTGAATGTTTTTTTTTGTCGAATGGTTTTAGGGGTCAACAAGGAGGGTCCCTATACCAAACAAGACAGAAAGATATTTTTTCATTCCTAAGTCTTAATGGAATTTGAACATCCGACGTCTTAGTTGTCAGACCTAAATTTAACCTAAGCCGAATTACGTTTTGAAAACGTGCAATTTTGAAAGAGTCGCCATTAGGGTAACTAGAAACCTAAATTTCCTAGGGAATAGCGAATTAAATACCTAGGTATAAAATCGGTCTACGATCAGAAATTCGAGTTCGGGGTTCTATCACGAATTAAAATATAATTTCTAATTACGCCCTTTCGGTACTCAATTCACTTGATTTGCCAATTTTATTGTTAATTAATTAATTATACGCACGGACGACGATAAAACCTTATAATGTTAACCCCTATCATACATAATTAAATTGACGCGAACTAATATGACGAATATGCACGATTAACTATCTATCGTTTAATTAATCTAATCAAAATACGGTGAAATATACATGATTAACCATTTTTATTATTCGATGTATTCGGATTATTTATGCCAAATTAAATATGAAAATATAATAAAACAAGTAATGTTACAACATGTAATTTATTGGCCTACAACTAAATTAAAATCAACCTAATTATTTTAGTCTAATGATAATTTAAAAAAAAAACAAAATAATTAGTAAATACTAAACTAGAGAAAAGTAAAAAATAAAAAATAAACAATCAAAGACAGCAGCGGGAGGCGCACCTGCTAGGTCACGGGAGTGACCGGAGAGCTTGGTCTGGCGGAGATCGTGACGGCGCAGGACTTCGGCTGGGACGGCGGAAGGCGTTGTGGTGGCATGGACGGAGGACGGCGGACGACGACAACAGCAGACGAAGAGCTCCGGTGATGTTCAGTAGAGGCGATTCTGGTTAATCCGACGCGACAGCAGATGCGGACGGCACGGCACGAGCGGACAGAGCTGTGGCGGTGGTCTGGGATGAGGTCACCGGTCGCCGGAAATTGGCTGCACGGGGGGCCGGAAGTCTGAAAAATGATTTAGAGGCACTAGAGGACAAAATAGTGCGAAATTCGAGAAAAAAACTAATTTATTAATGTTGCTGTTTTTTTTTTTTGTGTGTGTTTACATGTAGGGCTGAGAATAGGACGGATGGGCGGGCTTTTTCAAAAAAATGGCCCAAGCCCTAAAACTAGGGTCACTTAATGGCTGTCTCGAGCCCTAGCTAATAGGAAAAGGCCCGCCCGCCACGGGCCTACAGGGACTAGGGACAAATGGGACAAACCCAAATTCCCATCCAAGTTAAAAAAAAAAAAAAAATCATACTCATTTTACTTAAACCATAACCAAACACAGAACAACAACAAAGTTCAACATATACCACAAAGTTCGCCATAAAACACCAAGTTCAACACATAACTTGGTTCTCCAAATTAGTTCACCAAAGACTCCAAAACTAAGTTTTACCAAGACTCTAACACAGAGTCACCAACAATTCTGACATAACAAGTTATAAATGCAAATCCAAGATCAAATGGAATTTCAACCCGAGCATCACTAAAGTTAACTTAACTAACTATAGTTTATAGCTGATTAGTTAGCAAAAAGGGACGGGACGGGTCTTTTGGGACTTCGTAAAAAAGCCCTAGCCCTAGCCATAGCCATAGCCCTAGTTGAGAAGAAAAGTCCCGCCCATCAGGGCTTGGGCACATTTTTGTGACGGGCTTTTTGGGACGGACCATGGCGGGATTTTGAACCTCTCGGGATATTTGCTCACCCCTATTTACATGTAAACTGGACCCTATTGTAGAACTTAGTATAGATTACAGATAAAATCGAAATAAAAAATGTTAACAGATAATTAGCTTACAGATAATTCCTATGGATATATATATCAACAGATAATTACCTTTTTAAATAAAAAATAATATCTGTAGATAAATACCTTACAGATAATTGTATAAAAATTAAAAAAACTAATTATTATATATATATATATTTTTAAATATTCCGTAAATATAAAATATATTCAAAATATTTTAAAATATATTTATAATAATTTCCTAATATGCACTTAAGCATTTCTTGGAGACTTCGTGGCTTGATGCGTCCGGAATTGACGTATTGTGTGTAGCATCGTTACGTCTGGTCAAAATCGAGTGTTTACAGTTTTCCCCTCTTTGGACATGCCACCATAGAACTCGTTCGAGGGGGCTTGTCCAAAGACAAGAAAACAACGATTTTGCCTTCTTCTGTTTTGAAGTCTTCAAGGTGGCTCACGTGCTTATTTTGACTGGTGCGGAAACAATAATAAACCTATGTCGGCAGTGCCTTTGTTGGCGGTGCCTCCGTTGGTGGTGCAGGAAGGTAAAGCCTCCAATGGTGTGCGGAAATAAAAAGCCTCCAGTGGCGTGCAGTAATGAAAAGCCTCCAGTGGCGTGCATAAGAAAAGCCTTAATCGACGATGCCTCCAGTGGTGAGCGATAAGGAAAAGCCTCCAGTGACGTGCAGTAAAGTAAAACCTTAATCGATGATGCCTCCAGTGGCGAGCGACAAGGAAAAGCCTCCAGTGGCGTGCATAAAGTAAAACCTTGATAGATGATGCCTCCAGTGGTGAGCGAAAACGAAAGGCCTCCAGTGGCGTTTTGTTGGAGAGGAGCCTCTAGTGGCGTCCGTTGAAAAAGAGCCTCTAGTGGCCTATGTCGGAGAAGAGCCTCTAGCGGCGTCTGTCGGTGAAGAGCCTCCAGTGGCGTCCGTCGGAGAGGAACCTCTAGTGGAGTATGTCAGAGAAGAGCCTCTAGTGGCGTCCGTGGAGAAAAGCCTCTAATGGCGTATGTCGGAGAAGAGCCTCTAGCGGCGTCTGTCGGTGAAGGGCCTCAAGTGGTGTCAGTCGGAGAAAAACCTCTAGTGGCGTATGTCGGAGAAGAGCCTCTAGTGGCGTCCGTCGGAGAATAGCCTCTAATGGCGTATGTCGAAGAAGAGCCTCTAGCGGCGTCCGTCGGAGAAGAGCCTCTAATGGCGTATGTCGGAGAAGAGCCTCTATCGGCGTCCGTCGGTGAAGGGCCTCCAGTGGCGTCCGTCGGAAAAAAACCTCTACCAGTTTTGGCGACTCGAGTGTCTCTCCCTAATTTTTGCCTAAGTTGTGCATGATGCGACAACTTAGCGGGATTTTTTTTTAATCTCTCATATTCTCTCATTTTGCCACAGTCGATTTTTTTGGAGGTTTTTGACTGTGCTCCCTCGTTTTTTTATTCTCTCTTCTTTTGCCATGATTGCAATTTCTGAATTTGCAATCATGCCTCTCATTTTTCAAATTTTGACTAGGCCGCCCTTTCGGGTTTTCAACCTAGTGGAAGCACTCTTTATTTGGTAGCCGATTAACGGTGGCTGTGACCCGTACTTTATTCTTTTGCCTCGATGTGGGTGTATTTGTAGCCATTTGGGGATGGCTGTGACCCTTTTCTTACCGTATTCAATGTCGCGGGAGCTCTTTTCATTGTAGCCATTTGGAGGGTGGTTGTGGCCCTTTATTATTCTCCCGCCCTCACAGGCTTCGCGGGATCACTCATTTCTCTCTCTCTCTTTTTTTTTTTTTTTTATTTTGTAGCAGTTTGGAGGGTGGCTGTGGCCCTTTCACTTATTTCCCGCTTTTGATGTTGCGGGGGCGCCCATTATCTGTAGCTGTTTAATGGGTGGCTGTGTCCCTTTCTAAACCATTTTGACGCATGAAATCAACACACGGTTTGAAAATCAGAGGTAAATAGCTCGGGATACGTTATGAAACTTGTCGTCATCGCTATTTAAAGCCCTTATTTACTTTTTGATTTTTTTTTTTTGATGATTTTTTTTGCTCTCCTTTTGCCACAACTGCCCTTGCGAGTTTTCAATCGTGCCTCTCTCCCTAATTTTGCCTAGGTCGCCTTTACAAGATTTCAACCTAGCGGGATTTCATTTTTTTTCTCTCTTTCTTGTAGCTTCATCGAGGCAAAGCTATTCTTCTTCAGCATAGTAACTTTTAAGCGCGTCCGCATTGACTTGACTAGAGAGATCTTGTCCGTCCATATTCGTGACGATCAGCGCACCTCCTTTAAACACCTCCTTGACCACGTAGGGTCCTTCGTACCTTGGCGTGAATTTGCCTCGCGAATTAGGATTGATGCGGAGTACTTTACATAGCACCAAGTCCCCTGCTTGAAAACTACGTGGTCGCACTTTCTTGTCGAAGGCCCTGGCCATTCGTTGCCGATAACATTTCCCATGGCATAGTGTCGTAAGTATCTTCTCATTGATGAGGTTAAGTTGTTGATATATTTTCCTAGCCCATTCTGCCTCGTCTAGTCCTGACTCTGCTAGGATTCTTGCTGAGGGAATCTCAACTTCCACGGGTAAAACTGCTTCAGTTCCGTATACGAGGGAGAACGGAGTTGCCCCGGTCGAAGTCCGGATTCAAGTTATGTACGCAAGGAGTGCCCAAGGTAACATGTTATGCCAATCCTTGTAGGTGATAGTCATTTTCTCGATGATCTTCTTTATGTTCTTGTTAGCTGCTTCCACTGCACCATTCATCTGAGGCCGGTACGGGGATAAATTTCTGTGCTTGATCTTGAGTTGGCAATATAACCCTCCTATCAGCTTGTTGTTAAGGTTCTTGGCATTGTCTGTGATTATTTTCTCGGGTACTCCATAAAGGGAAATAATGTCTCTCCTTAAGAAACGCTCGAACGCTTTTGCTGTAACTGATGCGAGTGTAACAACCTCTACCCATTTGATGAAATAATCGATTGCTACCAAAATGAATTGGTGGCCGTTAGACGCATTCGGTGAGATGGGGTCAATCACATCGATTCCCCACATTGCAAAGGGCCATGGGGAGGACATCGGGTACAACTCGTTTGGCGGCGCATGAATTTGACTAGAGTAAACCTGGCATAGGTGGCATCGTTGGACGTGTTTAATGCAGTCTGACATCAGGGTGGTCCAAAAATAACCCATTCTCATGATCTTTCTTGTGAGCATGTGACCGCACTTGTGTGGTCCACAACTTCCTTCATGGACTTCTTCCATCAAGCGTTCTGCTTCTTTTGCACCTACACATCTTAGAAGGGTGGCATCAAAAGATTTTCTATAAAGCACCTCGCCATTAAGAAAGTAGTTGCATGCCATCCTGCGAATAGTTTTCTGATCCTTACTACTTGCACCCTCAGGAAACTCATGTGAGTGCAAGTATCTTTTTATGTCGGCGAACCAGGGCTCGCCATCTGATTCTTCGAGTGTGCAACAATAAGCAGGACATTCATTCACTTCGATTTCAAGGGGTACCACGGAACTTTCGCTTGAAATATTCACCATTGATGCGAGGGTTGCCAGCGCGTCTGCAAATTGGTTCTTGCTCCTAGGCATGTGCGTGAATGTTATTTCTTCAAAATTCTAGCTCAACTCTTCGATATGCTGATAGTATGGTTGTAGCTTGGGGTATCTTGTTTTCCATTCTCCCAGGGTTTGGAGGATGATCAACATGGAATCCCCATAGACCTCCAGTTCCTGTATCTTGAAGTCAATCTCCGCTCGCAGTCCGAGGATACATGCTTCATATTCCGCCACGTTGTTGGTGCATGGAAAAGTGACTTTAGCCGCTATTGGAAAATGTTGGCCTTTTGGAGAGATAAGAACTGCCCCTATGCCGTATCCGGTGGCATTCGCAGCGCCGTCGAAATACTTTCTCCATATGCTTCTGTTTCCTTCGTCTTCCTCTACGTTTAGTATGTCACTATCTGGAAGCTCGTGACGCACTTGATGATCATCATCGATAGGAAATTCGGCTAGATAGTCCGCAATGGCCTGCCCTTTTATCGCGGTACGCGGAATGAACTGTATGTCGTACTCGGCAAGTTGGACCTGCCATTTGGCGACATTTTTCATTAACGCCGGCTTTTCCAATATGTTTTTCAAGGGGTCCAACTTGGAAATGAGGTGTATGGTGTAATACAACGTATATTGTCGGAGTCGTTGCATCACTCATACCAACGCACAACATGTCCTTTCAACCTCTGGGTACTTGGTCTCTCCTTCGGTGAACTTCTTGCTGAGATAATAAATGGCGTGCTCCGTCTGGCCTTCTTCGTCTAGTTTCCCCAACATGCATCCTAATGAGCTCTTTCGAATCGTTAGATACAAAATAAGTGGCCGACCTGGAACAGGTGGGACCAATATTTGAGGCTTGACTAGAAATGCTTTGATTGAATCGAAGGCTTGCCGACACTCTTCATCCCCCATAACCGCTGCATTCTTTCGCATAAGGCGGAAGAATGGCTGACATTTGTTTGTCATATTGGCGATGAACCTTACAGTGTAATTCAAGCGTTCTAGTAGGCTTCTGACCTCCTTGATGGTAGATGGTGCTGGAAGATCTAAGATTGCCTTGATTTTGTCGGGATCCATTTCTATGCCCCTCTTGCTGACTATGAAACCTAACAGCTTGCAGATGCTACTCCGAATGTGCACTTTGCTGGATTCAATCTGAGCTTGAATTTCTTGAGTCGTTCAAAGAGCATACGTAGATTGACAAGTTGATCTTCATCTTCGCGGGACTTTGCGATCATATCATCGACATACACTTCTATCTTCTTATGCATCATGTCATGGAATAATGTTACCATTGCTCTTTGGTAAGTTGCCCCCGCGTTCTTGAGTCCGAACGGCATGACCTTGTAGCAAAATGTGCCCCACATCGTGACGAAAGTGGTCTTTGACTTATCCTCTTCAGCCATTTTGATTTGGTTGTATCCAGAGAACCCGTCCATGAACGAGAACATGTCATGTCGCGCCGTGTTATCGATCAGCATGTCGATATGGGGGAGAGGGAAGGTGTCCTTTGGACTGGCCTTGTTGAGATCTCTGTAGTCGACACAGACTCGAACGCGACCATCCTTCTTCGACACTGGAACAATGTTCGCGACCCACTCGAGTAGTTGCACACCTCGAGAAATCCTGCGTTAATTTGCTTGATGATTTCTTCCTTAATCTTGAGGAGTAGCTCTGGACTTTGTCGCCTTAAGTTCTGTCTTTTAGGCTTGAATTTCTCGGTATCTATGGGCAGAGTATGTTGCACAATTGATGTGTCCAATCATGGCATGTCAGCATATGGCCAGGCAAATATCTCTCTATACTCGCCTAACATCTCAATCATTTGAGCCCTTTGGGTAGGACTCTGATTCGCGCTGATCTTGAGCTCTCGGGGTTCTTCCTTCGTACCGACGTTAATTGTCTCGATGGCTTCGACCGTCGATGGTTTCTTTCCTTAAAACATTTCAAGATTCTCTCTTATTTCGTTCGGAACGTGGTCGTCATCAGATTCCCCTGATGAAATTATACCACCGTGATTCTCATGTTTCCTCGCATTATTCCTACGGTAAAGAAGTGAGCGAAATTAACGCGAACCTATCGAGAAGTTAAAAATAATAGTAAAAATTAAATAAAATGGATTTATTTATATTGAAATAGATCATGACAATATCCCTATTTCCTCTACGGGGCTCATGATCTTGCCGCGTAAGGAGTACAACATAAATCCTAAAATCTTACTCATCGTTAAGCGAGAGTGCATAAACCGGAACTGAAATCCAATTGGTGGATGCTTTTCCTTCAGCGAGTGATCGGACATAGCTACCGGGTGGGGCTTCTTCGAGGATGGGTCCGACTGTGGTGTTGGAGATGAACAAACTGGCTAAAAATTGCAGCGTTTCTTCTTCATCTGTTTGGACGACATGAGCCGGTCCTGGGAAAGTAGCTGACAACGGTGGAATGATCATAGGCCTCCATCTTCTAGCGAAATATCCTCTCTAGAAGTTTATCAGTTGTTGATCTTCATGTGTACTCCGGTTATCTTCTTGACAAGGGGAATATCCCAGCCCGTATTTGCATACACTTTCTTTCAGCTGAAGTGGGCGCGGGATTCCTTGGCTCTTGATACCCAGGCCTTGACCTGGGACAAAATTGTTCTTCAGCATGAACTTTCCCACCATGATCTCTGCTTTACTTGGTGTCGGCTCTCCTCAATCCTTGATGACAGAAACCAATTCAAATGAATGATACTCTGATGGCTCCGCTTCACTGGAGTTGATGACAGGCACTGCCATTTCCTGATAGATGTTGTGGTCACCCTCTCCCATTATCGCTACGAGATGGTTGTCAATCACATACTTCAATATTTGGTGTAGGGTGGATGGAACTTCCCCGGCTGCATGGATCCATCTTCTTCCCAAGAGAAGGCTGAAAAAGTTTGGGATATCCATGACCCTGAAAGTTACATTAAAAATGTTTGGGCCAATCTCGAGTGGTAGTTCAATCTCTCCATAGACATCCTTACTCGTACAGTCGAAAGCTAGAACTGCTGACCTGCTTGTACGAATACGGGACAGGTCGATCTTCATTTGCTTGAGTGTGGATAAAGGGCAGACGTCAACTGCCGAGCCATTGTCAATCATGACCTTTGAAAGTACAAACCCCTCGCACTTGCAGACGATGTGGAGGGCCTTTACACGGTTCCGTCCCTCAGCTCCCAGTTCATCTTCCCCGAAATAGATTGGGCTTGAGAATATAGAGCCAATAACATTTCCCATCTGGTCGGCAGAAATCTCTCTCGGTACTAAAGCTTCTTTGAACACATTCATTAAAGCGCCACGGTGAATTTCTGAGCTTAGGAGGAGCGCAAGCAAAGAAATTTGAGCTGGAGTTTTGCGGAGCTGATCGATCACTCTCCCTCCTTCATGAACTTTAAAAAGTCAACAATCTCTTCATCGGTCACCTTCATCTTTGATGTTGCCTCTACAGCTTTGTCTTTAACGACATCTTCCATGTGTTAGCATATGGTGACGCGGCGCCGTAATAGGAGCCCGTTAATTAAGGGAATTACCTAAGTTAATTAGGTAATTGTCAATTTGGGCTAATTGGGCCAAACCCAATTAGTAATTGACAATGGAGGCCCAAAATGGGCATCCCCCTTAACATGCATAGTTCGGCCGCCCTCTTTATACCACATTGGTTGGAGTTGCCTTTTGGCAACTCCACCAATATTATATATAGGGGTGTCTGCTAAGGATTTATTCACTCATTCATAATAACAAGGATCTCCATTGAGAACACTTGTTTCCCTTAGTCTAAAATTCGGCACCATCACATCTGGTCTGAGGTTCCATCTCCGTTGAAGAATCGATCAGAGGTCTTGTTGTGGAGCTACATCGCGTGGGACTCTTCTAACGAAGAACTTGCACGTGGTTCCGACCGGAGGATCAGAACTCCCTCCACTTCGTTCTTGGCAGGAAAGCTAAAAGGTATGTGTACTAATTCCGCTGCGTAGATTAGATTTCTTGCTAGTACACGTTCAGCATTCCGTAGTATTACGTCCTTGTTATCCAACAGTGGTATCAGAGCCTGTGTTAGGAGTTCTTAAAATTTTGATAAACTGATGTTCTTGATTTTCATAAAAACCAAATTTTTGATGTTCATGAACACCATGAAGAATCCGAAATTTTTAAGTAGATTTCATGTGTTTGATCTTTAAAAACTTAAAATTTTCAAATTTACATGTTTTTCTAGATCAAAACTGATTTTTTCATGATCAATTTAAGTATGATGTTCATGATCTTCAAGAACACCATGAGTTTTATCAAGAATGTTTTGGATTCATGATCAAGTTAGAGTTTGATCTTAAATTTTGACAACTTTTCCAATTTTCTTGTTAGTGCCGAAAATTCCTAGGGGTGTTTTAGGTAAAAAAATTAATTTTCTTGGCCAACAAGCAATTAAAAATTCGACACAATCTATAATAGATATAGGTTGCCATTTTTAAATTTTATTAATATGTAACTATATCTAGAACTTGGAAATAAGGATAGGTTCTAATATAATATTGTAAAAGATATTAAATATCAATATATATGGATTAAAGTAGGGTTAATATATATATTGATAGATTTAGTTACTATTAAACAATTAAGAAGATATATTGTTTACATATTTTAATCCTAAAAGATATATTCGACAATATTTATATATATATATATATATATATATATATATATATATATATTTCGGCTGAAAATATATTAATATATATATTTATATTGTTGATTGATTTATATCTTAAAGATAGAATCTTGACAATATTTATATATATATATATATATATATATATATATAAGTACCGAATTTATATATATATATATATATATATATATATATATATATATATATTCGGCCAAAAATGTATATTAATATATATTTATATTGTTGATTGATTTACATCTCAAAGATATAATCTTGACAGTATTTATATAAATATGTATACATATGCCGAATTTTTATATATATATAAGCATTATTGGAAATTATTTTATATAATTAATAATTCTTGATGGCTAACTTAAGTTTTATGGTGGATTTTAAAACCCTACTTAGCCTATAGAATTATTTCGGCCGAACCCTAGGGTTCATGGGCCGGTCCAATTGCTATACCGGATCGGGATAAACCTATCCGGAATTTTTAAAAACAGACCGAGTTGAACCGGATTTTAAAATTTGGACCTAACCTCTTTAAAATTTTCGGAAATTTTAAATTGTTCAATAAAATAGGATGTCAAATTTTAAATCCAAAATGTTTTCGAACTTTAAAATTAGCCTAAATAGTGCTCTTAGGGTTTGTGTTTTAATACACGGTTTCAATCAAAGCCCTAATGCCTCGTTTCGATTATGGGGATGGATCTCGGACTTGCATGTTTTTGGGACTGGATTAAATTAGTGGGCTGATTTGCAATTGTTTACTTTCTGCATCATATATTTTGATATAATTATAACTGTCGTCTTGACTTAGTCAAGCTAGATGGATATTATATTGCGAGCATTGAGCTCTTGGATTTAAATATATGGTTTGCGCAATAGGATAGACATGCTATGCTGATTGAAAGTGCCTAGAATCCATGTCTAGAAATTCGCATGATTGATTGTAAGCATGAATTGCAAAACAGCCCCTAATATTTTCAAAGCGTTTTATAAAACCGAAAATTCCAGTCATGACGCGTAAGCATGTTGTGTTCGATATTTATGGCATGGTATGATGATTTGCTAGATGTAGTATAATTATAAATATGCATGCGTAAATTATCGGATAATTTTACAAAATCATAAGGGCCTTGGGAAAGCCAAGATCGGGTATGCTTATTTGAAAATTCCCGTTCCGGTAATTTGCAATAGAATAACTGTTTTCAAAAGACTGATCTATTAGATTGAAAACGAAAATAGTGTGAATTCTTTCACGACACCCCTTTCCTCGGTTTACTTAAGGTTGGTTTGGTTTAGTGACTGAAGAATCACTATTCGTCGTATTCCATCATAATAGATAATCTGATGTATGCAATTCTCTCAAAATGTTGTTATCTTCCCAACCTAGTGTTATCGATGAATAGATGGCATTTCATGTGAATCTGAGCTATTAGTTGAGACGAATTATGACTCGTGGAGCAAACGGGTCATTACGATTTTGGAAGCACAAGGTCTGTGTGACCACATACAAATAACCATGAATTACCCAAATGTCGGACTCCCCAAAGATCTGGCATTTTCCCACTTTAAGTGGGAGCAAGATGACAAGAAAGCAAAGGAGCTGATACTGTCGAAAATGTCAGAAGATTTCTATGTCCGCTATAATGATGATCCGACGACAAAGGACATCTGGGATGCCCTCTTTCTGAAATATGGAAGTGGCATGGCAGTTACACTGCACCCACTTATACCAACATTAGAAACCTGTCTGAACAACAACATTAAGAGTGTACTTGAAAAAGTATACGACCTCCTTCGCCTATTCAAGCCATTGGAAGATGACAGTCAGATGGCTGAATGGGATAAAATTCAGGCCATAATAGGGATCCTCCCGAAGTCTTGGAAAGTCACAACATGCCTTCCCCGCAAAAACAAAGAGAATACCTATTTGCATAAGAGGGGGCAGTCGTGAGCACATCCCTCCAAAAATTGGGGAAACCACATCACATGGACAACACCCACCTTCAGGGGCAAACGCCTCCAGTGAATCTATGATTTCACAAAATAGCCAGAAGATGTGACTACAACTAGTAAGCTCATCTTAGGTAATGGAATACACTTCCATTAAGAACTCTTCAAAGACCCCAAGCCTAGCAAGGTAAGAAAGGCGACGCCATCATCCAGCTCTCAAAAAGGGATATGGAAAACATAGTGTTTCCACACAGCGACGTATTGGTCATAATAGGGGGAATCACTAGCTTGACACGAAGAGAATTATAGTGCATGAAGGGAGTTCGACAGACAGCCCCCATGCCCAGCTATTGACGATACTAGGAAAGAGTCTGACATACCTAATACCAGGGGACCCCCTTACTGGTAAGCTTCGAAGAAACGTCAACATACCCATGGGGGAGGATAACGCTACTAATAAGGCAGACGCAATGATGGAGGACGTATCCTTATGAGTATCTTTGTATTTATCCCTGCAAAAATGGACTCCCTATGCAGAGAAGCCATATATAGATGATCACGTTTTCATTTCCAAATCATCATCCTAAACCGGAGATCCTTGGACTCCGCATTATATTTACAATGAATGACATGTTTATTAAGATAGTTACGTGAAGATTCAAGATAACGCCCTCAAGATTATGCGCACACATATACCAAGTGCGACGCATTTGGGGTGAGCATGGACACTCCGTCGCCATCTCATAAGGAAGAAAGGCAACCAAGGATACAAGTCCTAACAGAGCAGGCAACGATAGAAAATCCCGCCATTGACGTCATGCACCAAGCACTGAGTGAATGACAGAGGAAGAAGGGGGAGAACCCCATCATTCCAACATCCATTATCATTGTGTACATACACAACACAAATGCAACTGTCAAGAAAGCCGAGCGACAAGCCATGGCTACTACGGGGGCAACCCCCTGTTCATAACAAGAGGGGGCTCGCGGTTAAAACGACAACCCTCCAAAGCCTTGGAGAATCCTCTAAGGAAAAGTTGAGACGTATTGATCTCGCCAAGTATCACTGGTTAAAGGGAAAAAGAAGGAACGTAAGTTACAAGCCCTCCTCAAGAGCAAGCACTGCTACTCGGCTCAATAAGAAGAAATGTTTGAAACCCCAGACACATATATGTTGAAGAAAAAAACTGCAGCGTGCCAACTCCCATATCAAGGGGGGAAGGCAGCGACACACAGCTATCAACATTCTACTCGCATAGTAGGAGAATATATATGAGGGTTGACACCGATCAAAAGATCTCAACAACAATCTGGAAGCGAATATGAATAAGCACAAAGCCGGTGGTACTACACCAAACTGACTTTTACAATGAGTCAATTGAAGAAACGGGATCCAATGATGAAAGGGGAGAAGTCCCCATGACCCACCCCCCAACCATCTAAAGGATTCATCCAAAAAGGGTTTACACAGAAATGTAATCAATACGAACAAGTATAGATAAAGGAAAGGTGCTGCAAGAGACACGTATCGTGCAAAAAACAAGCACAATCGAGCAAACATACGAAGAAGAATCCCAAGACAAGGAAAGCCTAAGTGGATTATCATCCATAGGGCACAAAGCACGGTGCGACTACCGAGAAATTTGGGGGGCGCCACATAAACCAATGCCCGGCACTCCACCGAGAGATAGACAAAGATGTTCGGTGTACGATACTGTTTGGCCACATAAGCCCATGACATTACACCTTCCAAAAGGAAGGCACAAAGAGGGAACAACAACAAGAACCTTCCGTACGATCCGCCCAAAGTTGGCAACGATAAGAATCGCTCCTGAAAATGTGACATTCACACTTGAAATATATCCAGGTAACAAGCACTTTTCCACGGGAAAACCCAGGTAAGGGATAACACCCCCTCGAGAAAAGTAATGCGAATAGAACAGACTAAGCGAACCAAGGATCCGGTTCGCATAGTCTTATCTCGTCGAGTTGAATATAATGAGAACAGAACGAACTAATCGAACCCAATACAAGGATCGAATAGTTCAACCCAGTTACACTGATACACTAGTCCAAATGGACAATATAGTGGACAAGATAGTCTTACATGAAGATGCGTAATCACATAGTATGTTTCAGCTAACATCTGATTCAATGTCAAAGAATTTGCAAAAGACTTGCAGGTTATAATACAAGTCCTACTTCGGGAACAACACCAAGTACGGGCAATGCTATATGGATAGGCAAGTCTAACAACGACCTCTGACCTATACCAATTATCTAATGGTCAGACGTGACCTATCAGCGCAACTCATACCCTACTTTGGAAAAATCACCAAGTAGCGGCAGCCTTATGAAGATGAGCAAGTCCTTCAAGGGACCTATGATTTACGAAGACTATATAAAGGGAAGACGAGGTCATATCTCTTATACACTCTACTATGGAAAAACACCAAGTAGTGATATCTATGCAACAGCGGGAGTGTCCATCAAGGTTATATACAACTCCAAGCTGTTCTGGGCTAATCACCCAGCAGTGTTATTCAAGCATAATGGTTGGAATTACTACTAATTCCATGATAGTTGTGCCTTAGGGAACTACTCAATGCGTCGCACTTGTAACCAACACCAAGGTAGCGGTCGCTGTACCTTAGGGTACTGATTCAAAGTGGCGTGACTGGCAGAGACCATTATCACAATCACAATACCTTAGCGCTAAGGTCATGATGATATGATAGCACCATGTACCTGGAAAATGAAAACCAGGTATCATCTCAGATACATCGGCGGCACAGACAATTATGTGATGTGATTGCCTCCATTCCTTAGGAGCTAACTCTAAGGAGATATTTTGAATATCACTATGTCCAGTCTCTTAAGAAGCAGCGGCACTACCACGGATAGTTATGTTTCCACGACTACTGGCTATACCGATGAAGAGGCAACCCTTATGATAGCGAGGCGACGCCTACACACCCCAAAGTGCTGAATACCATGCGATTTGCGCCTCGCCAAAACGTAAGCTTGAGAAACTCATGTAACGGATACACCACTACAGCGGAGTCGATACCGTCGCGACTTTACTTCGGAAAAGCCAAGTAATGGTCATACAATCAAAAAACGAATTGCACTATCGCAAGTAGAGTCTTGAACGAATGCCACATCTTGGACTACCAAGGGCGAAAAAACGCATTTGCAAGTAGCACATTGCCATAACGCTACTCCGAGGCATCGGGTATGCGGAATAAAACGTACCAAACCAAGCAAGTAACGTCTTGCCACAACGCCTTGTCTTAGGACATCAATAGGTGGAAAACGCACTAACATTTGTAGTAGCATGTTAGGATTGCAAGTAGCGTCTTTCCACAACGCTATCTCAAGGCATTGAGTAAGCGGCTTAAAACGTACCAAACCGAGCAAGTAACGTCTTGCCTCAACGCTATCTTGAGTCAAGTAAAGTGGTAAAGTGCAATCGCGAGTCGCGTCTCGCTATAACGGTATCTCAAGGCATTGAGTAAGCGGCTTAAAACATACCAAATTATGCAAGTAACTTCTTGCCATAACACTACTCCGAGGCATCTTGTAAGTGGTAAAAACGCAATAAATTAAGCAAGTAGCGTCTTGCCAACATCGCTATCTCGAGGCATCGGATATGCGGTCACAAAACGTGTCAACACAGCGAAAGTAGAGTCCTCCAAACAATGCTATGTCGAGGCATCGACAAGCAAGTGGTCTTCGTCAAGTATAGATAACATCTCAAAGCAACGCCATACCTTGGTAGCAACCAAGATGGGCATGTATGAGCTGGATAAATACACGTACCATTGGTAATGATTGTGATGAACGTTAAGTCCGGCACTCCACCGGCATGACAAGATAGATAACGTCCTAAAAATAAGGAAGAATATCATATTCTCGATACATGCGTATTACAATGCTAAGTCCGGCATACAACCGGTATGGTGTTAACAACCTCAAGAACAAGAGGTCATAATAGGAAGTGTAAACATACACAACCTAGCAAGCATGGGGGCATCCATAATAACAATGATATGATATCATACTCATGCTTATATAACCACACATTTACATATGTTTTGAACAGGTATGATGCGAAAGATAGATGAATGGCATGCATGCTTAAGTCCCAAAAGCAAGTGTTTCCACACAAAGATGCATGGTAAGCACAGAAGGGGCGGCTATCTACAAATGTGTTAAAGGTAGTCAGTCCATTAATCAAGAGCGGCAGCATCGTCGCCGCCATCATAACACAAGGGAGTAGTATCCACAGCTCTACTTGAGAAAATTGAAGAAGGAGCACGCCTCCCTTCGATAAGAGGGGTAGAATCCTCACCAAAGAGCGCTGCTATGTGTGCGGAAGCAAATCCGACAAAGTTGCCAGCTTCATTGAAACCAAGTAAAGGGTCGATATCATATATCTTGGCAGCAAAATCTTCACCATAGGTCTCAATGATGACCAGACACTTCACTTTGGCATCCACTTCAAAACTCGGGAGATGCCTTATACTGAGCGATACTGTGAACAGTCTCATCGCTAATGTTCTTCGCAAGTACCTACGCCAAGTGCTCGAATACAGCTATGGCCTCCTATTCTTTCTCCTCTCAAAGTCGGCTGAGCTCGGCTTCAAGGGATGCAATGCGACCCTGTTAAACAAGCTCGGAGGGGCCAAAGCTGGAAGCCTTCTCCTTCATAACACAAATAGTCTCTCTTAGTTGCTCCAACTCAGTTCTCTGGAAATCGACCTTTTCGGTCAGCTCGACCATGAAGAAGCCCAGGTTGATCGCGTCGGCGACAACTTGAGAATGATAGGCACATGCTAGACATTGAAAGTCTAGTAATGAAAATACAATAGAGATGTATACTCACAGGGGCATGTTGAGATAACACACCGCTAGCAAGTTGAAACCCGGTCAAAGTAGAGTCAGGTAACACCCTACGATCGCTGGGGACAACAAAAACATTAATCAGGTGAACACCGATCTCCGGGGTCACCAAGGAGGATCATTGACCAAAATGATAGCTTCTGGTGGAAGCGAAAGGCACCTAAGCGGAATAGACAATGTCACCATTGAGAGGCCGCATCAAAACCTCTCGGGATAGTATGTGGTGCTAGATGCACGCTGTGTATCAATAAGAAAGCAGTGTACAACATCAAGATAAGCACACAAGTAAGAAGAATTCGTAACTTCAAGATACGCCTTAGGACCAAGTCCGAAAAGGATGAATACGTCGTCATCATAAGAAGCAATCTCTCGTATAAGAGCACGAGCCTTACCCCGGTTAGCATCAATGACTGCAGTGTCAACACCAGCAGCTGCAAGGGCAGCATTACCAGATACATGATCAACATGATAAGCTTCTTGAGTTCTTGAGAGGATTTAGAGTAGAAATGAATGATTGTATTTAAAAAACTCCAAATCAGTTTGTACAATATGATCTAACTAACTATATATACTAAGTTAGATACGTACATAGGAAAGGAGTAAAACACTACAAAGGCACAAGCATTGTGTAGACATACACAAGTATTGTGCAAACACAGCACAACAACTATTGTGTTAGTATTGTGCAAACATAGTGTGCAATCATAATATCCTATCCTATATTCCCCCACCTTTCTCATCTCCTCCCTTTTCATGGAACACATCTTTTATACCATATAATTTGAGGAGAGCAATGTGCTGCCTCTTCACCAAAGCCTTGGTGAGCAAGTCAGCTACTTGATCCCTTGAAGCAACATGGATAGCAACAATGACTCCTGACTCAATGTGATGCCTAGTGAAATGGTAATCAAGCTCAATGTGCTTTGTTCTCTCATGAAACATGGGGTTCTTGGCCATATTCACAGCTGACTCACTATCAGTGAAAATAGGAATTGGTAAGGTAACTTGAACTCCCAACTCCTTCAACAGCCTGCCAATCCACAAAGCTTCCTGAATAGCTACTCTCAAGCACCTATACTCTGCCTCAGCACTTGAAAAAGAAATGGTGTCTTGTTTCTTCACCTTCCAACTCACCATAGCATCCCCAAGCCTAACACAATAGGCACTCACAGACTTCCTACTAAAAGGACAAGCTGCCCAATCTGAATCACAAAAGAGGCTGAGATCAAGCTTGTTGGTGGAAGGATACATAAGACCTTGTCCAGGGCAACCCTTGATGTATCTAATCACCCTTATGGCAGCATCAAAATGGGACTTCTTAGGCTTATCAACAAATTGACTCAACCTTTGCACATAGAAAGTGATATCTGGCCTAGTCATAGTCAAGTAGAGAAACTTACCAATAAGTCTTCTATAAGAAGTAGCATCTTCAAGTGGAAAATCATCCAAATTGGAATTTGCCTTATCATACTCATAAGTAGTAAGCTTGATGTTGAACTCCATAGGAGTCTCAGTAGGTCTGGCAGCTCCCAATCCAGCTTCTTCAATCAATTCAAGAGCATACTTTCTTCGATTGATGATTAACCCTTCATGTGATCTAGCAATCTCCAAACCCAAAAAATATCTCAAGTTCCCCAAATCTTTGGGTTTAAAATGAGACTGAAGGGTGGACTTCAATTGGCTAATTAATCTCTCACTTGAGCCAGTAATAAGCAAATCATCCACATATATGAGAAGAAACACCCTCTTCTGGCCTTCAATCTTGGTGAACAAGGAATGATCAGAAGCACTCTGATGATAACCATTCTTCACCAATGTATGTGTAAGCTTGATGTTCCATTGCCTTGAAGCCTGTTTGAGGCCATAGAGAGACTTCAATAGCTTTCAAACTCTCCTAGGTGCCCCACTAGGTGACATAGCTGAATCAAAGCCTTTAGGTATATCCATAAAAACCTCTTCATGTAAGTCACCTTGTAGAAAAGCATTGTTCACATCCATGTGAAACAAGCCCCATGAATAAGCTGCTGCCATTGCCAACACAATTCTCACTGTGGTCATCTTCACAACAGGGGAGAAAGTCTCATTGAAATCAGTACCTTCTACTTGAGTAAACCCCTTGGCAACTAACCTTGCCTTATACCTTTCAATCGAACCATCAGAGTTGTACTTCACTTTGTACACCCACTTGCATCCAATGGTAGACTTTCCATGAGGTAAATCAACAACTTTCCATGTCTGATTATCTTGAAGGGAGACGCCAAATCTTCCAAGAAGGCGAGGGTCACCGTCGCCACCCCCATCTCCGAATTCCAGGAGACTGTTCCTACAGTCACTCCTATTCTTACTGGCCCTTCTTCCTCCAAAGGTATAGAACCTCATTCTTCGTCGATATTTTCTTTAAGGCTTATAAAATCTCTTTAACATTTTTCTTTTGAAGGAGATGATCCAAAGGGTAAGGCTCCTATGGAGCCTTCTTCTTCGCAAGCCATGACAGGCTTGAGGTTTGAAGGTCCTCCTTTTGCTTGGAGGATGCTCCACTCTGCCCCCGACTCTTTAAGGGGGGATGTCGACTGGATTCCACTCGCCTCTTTGAAGGGGTACCAACTGAAGGAGGGCTACTCCATTGCCAATAAAGAGTTGGCTCTCCACCTGGTAAACGCCTCCGTCCCCCCTCAAGATCGCCCCCGCTTGCCAATTGATTATGCGGAGGAGGCTACTTGACAACTCCTGCATCGGCAAGCCAAGGTAAGGGTTTCCGACGTTTTTTCCTGCTGTTATCTTTTTGGTATAATTTCATATTGAACACGTTTGTTCTTTTTCAGGCCACCCGCGACTTCCTGCAGGTTGGTCAATTGATCCTTGACTTGAATGAGGAAGTTTCTCTCCTGAGGGGGAAACTTGCCTCTATAGAGTTGGAGGTGGAGATGGGGCAACATCTTCGAAGAGAGGTTGCTCGTTTTGAAGAGGAGCTCACTCGCATTACTGCCATCTTGACGAGTACGACCGAAGAGCTCTCCTCTTGCAGAGATGCCTTGAGGGTTTTTATGACTCTTTCGGCGGTTTTCAGCGAGGCTTACCGGGATTCGGTTGCTTTTCTGAAGATTTTTCGAACCAAGGTGGTTTCTTGTCAAGAGGAGATTGCCATGCTGAAGGTGGAGGTGGAGAAGCACAAGAGATCTGATTCTGAGGTCATTGCTAGCTATAAAGCTAGTGAGGCGTACCAGAATGATGCTGCCATGACTTGCGGGCAGATATTTCTCTCGACCTTTGCCTTAGTGGTGAAGGATATTAGGGCTATGGACCCTAATTTCGACTTCTCGAAGGTGGAGGCTCTTCTAGGGTATTTGGTGGAGGAGGCTAGGGCTAGGGAGAGGAGGAGGAAGCTTGTATATATGTTTTAACTTCCTTCCCGACTCAATGTAAACTTTTGTTTGTTTAATGAAGAGAGGTTTTATCCATCTTTGACTATCTTTGCTCACTCGTTCCTTTATTACCCTTTTGCACTTTCCGCCAAACTTAGAGTACTATTAGATCTTTTTTAGAAAGTCTAATCATTCCCAATAAACATACCAAAGATTATTGCTCATTGAACATGCTCGATTTTTAGAATAGATATCGAAATTCTACACAATCGAACTTTAAGAAGGGTAAAATTTCCCAAGTATCTAACCTGTCTTCCGAGTTGTCGACCTTTCTGAGTGATTTGGATGATATCAGATTTCAGATGGTCGATTCGTGACTTTGGGAAGATCAGTCTTTAAGAACTTCAAGTAATCGAACCGTCTGAGTGATTTAGTGGATATCAGGCCGTTAGCTATCCTCGAGTTCTTCTGTACTACAAGTAGTCGATCCATCTGAGTGATTTGACTGATATCAAATGGTTTGATGATCGACTCTTGAGTTCTTCTGCACTACAAGTAGTCGATCCATCTGAGTGATTTAACTGATATCAGATGTTTTTGATGATCGACTCTTGAGTTCTTCTGCACTGCAAGTAGTCGATCCGTCTGAGTTATTTAGTGGATATCAGAGGTTTTGATGATCGACTCTTGAGTTCTTCGTAATTTTTCGATGCTGCATCGACTAATCTGAGTGATTTGGATGATATCAGATTGTTGCTAGTCAGTTTTTTCTTGAGTGCTGGTCGCCTAGAAAGAAAAGCTCGGATATCTTGAAAAGGGGAGGGCCTTTTAAAAAAGGCTTGTATTCATTTATCCGTCCTTAATCTTACAAAGAAAAAGCATCATAGAACAAACATTAGCCTTAAAAATAAGCGGAATTATTTTCTTAATAGGGCACCGTTTCTATGACTTCTCTCTGGTTCCGGCGTCTCATCGTACTGACGTAACATCGTCGAGATGCAGTTTGATCGCCTCTCACTTCCCCTATCTCGTGCGGTGTCGGGAATTTCATTACTTGATGAGCTGTTGAAGGGATTATCCGGTGAGGATTAAGAGTCGTTCTTCCAATAATGGCATTGTATGTTGAGGCGGCGTCGACAACTACGAAGAGCACATCTATGGTTAGAGTCGTCTTCCCTTTTCCCAGAACCATCGGGAGTTTGATAGCGCCCATTGGATAGGTGGTCCTTCCGGCAAATCCTATGAGAGGAAAGTCGACCTTCAGGAGATCCCTCTGTGTTAATCCCAGACTCTGGAAAGCTTCGTAAAAAAGTATATCGGTCGAGCTTCCACTGTCGATTAGAATTCTCTTGACCTCATAATCTGCTAAAGTAGCAGTGATGACCAAAGCGTCGTCATGCGGTTGGGTGACCATTATAAGGGCGTCGGTGGTGAAACTTATAACTACTGGGTCGACTTCTTCTGGCGCCTTCCCTTTATCTCTTATTTGTGAGATCTGGGTGGCATAAACTTCTCGAGCAGTGCTGGTTTCCCCTCCTGAGGCGAATCCTCCAGCAATGACGTTGATTGTCCCTCTTGGGGGTGGGTTGTCATAAGGGGGAGATCGAGAATTTCTTCTGGGGCTTCGGCTCCGTTTTAGAGCCTTGGAAGGTTTGTCGATGAACTTGAGTAATTTGCCCCTTCGGATTAAAGCCTCGACGTCATGTTTCAAGGCGACACATTCGTTAGTGTCGTGCCCCTGAACCCGATGCTATCGACAATAATCGTTCATCTAAGATCCCATCGGTCCCTCTTTTAACAGGGGAGGATCATCCAGCTTAAGTTTTTCCATCTCCTGGAGTACAACTGATATATTGTGTGTGAGAGGAGTAAACTTTCCTGGATAGGGGTTAGGATTACTCACTCCGGGACGATATCCGGGTCGGAAGTTTCCCTCTCGTCTTTCTTCCCTCCTAGGTGGTCGAGAAGCGGAGCCTTCTTCAGTTTTTGTTGGCACGACTGGGCGCTTGATTTCTCGAGGCGACTTCTC
Organism: Clarkia xantiana subsp. parviflora; assembly: GCA_036873135.1. Classification (NCBI taxonomy): domain Eukaryota; kingdom Viridiplantae; phylum Streptophyta; class Magnoliopsida; order Myrtales; family Onagraceae; genus Clarkia; species Clarkia xantiana. The sequence goes on from JAPTYO010000001.1 coordinate 22,044,153, forward strand.
GTGTGATCTTTCCAGATCTATGTTCTTCTTCACCTTCGTGGCGAGGGCATCGATCTTTCTCACCGGCTTCATCACCATGTTGTCCTTCAGAGCTTGGCTCTGTGTCCTAAGACCTCTCCAGAAGTTCCTGATCAACTCGCCATCCGTGGCGTCTTCATTTAACTGTTGGAGTATCTTATGGAACCTAGTGTAATAATCGGCCAAGGTTTCATCAGAACCTTGTTTAATTTTATCTAGGAAATCCATACTCTTTAGGCGCTGTCTTTGGCCTATATGTCTTTCAATGAAATTAGCATTCAGTTCCTCCCATGAATCGATCGAGTTGTCGGGAAGGCCATAGAACCAAGTGGACGCCTCTTCTTTCAACGTAGTTGGGAAGAGTCCTGCATAGTGATCCAGAGTTGCCCTTCTTAGGAATTTCTTTCTCCAGGGGTTCTTTCTCCTGGATTTTTACGCTGGACGCCACATCCTCCTTTTGGAAAGTTTCTTGAGCGGGTGCCTTTTCGGGGATGGTGCCCGCCTGGGCTTGATTCCAAAAGGTTATGAAGGCCGTCAATACTTCTTGGGGGACAGCCGGGGGACTGTCCCTACTTCTTCTGGATTTGTTAATGACTTGGAATGACTGAGATTTCCATCATTACCTCCGCCATTAGCTTGTGGAATGGACGGATCTTCTCTAGTGATTGGCCTCGAGGTGGTAGGATCCACTAGGGGATTATTTCCTTCCACCGGGAGGTTGGACATCTTGGTGCTTCCTTATAGGTCACGACTTTTTGATCGGAGTTCCCACAGATGGCGCCAAATGTTGGGATCAAAATGACGTGGCCTTGAACTTCGGGGAATGGACTTCCAAGTATCGCATCGGACTTAGCTCTCTCGAACGCTAAGTTGCGAGAACCTGAAAAAAAGGGTGGGGATGGCCCCTGATTCCACTCCGAAGCTTAAGTCAGTAATGGATATGAGAGTAATAATATATGAACGTATTTAGAACTGACTGAATGTAAATCAAGTAAAATAGAAATAGTCTGGATAAGTTACCGACTTTATATGGCGGTTACCCTCCTTGGGGGGTTTCTCTTCAGGGTCGGTCAAGCAGGTGACAAGCAGGTCGCCACCTCATCTTTACTTCTAGAGGAAGGTTTCCTCTGATGACGGTTGAAGCAGGTCGCCACCTGTGTTTACTTCCGGAGGAAGGTTTCCTCTGATGATAGTGACAAGCAGGTCACCACCTTTCTTAACCTTCGAAGGAAGGTTTCTTCTGATGATAGTGACCAGCAGGTCGCCACCTGTCTTTACCTTCGAAGGAAAGTTTCTTCTGATGATAATGATAAGCAGGTCGCCACCTGTCTTTACCTTCGAAGGAAGATTTCTTCTGATGGCGGGCAGTCGTACTTTGGAAGTCAAATTTTTCATAAGTTGTCGACGACCTTTCATCCCTATCTCGTTAAGACGAGTCAGAAAGGTCGACGACTCTTCTTTCCCTGCCCTTTGAATGTGCTCGACTTTTGTGCTTAATGGCGAGTTTAATTAATCATAACCCAACAACTGGCATATGATAATTTACATGGATAGTAGAATTATGTATGCATGAGCGAATTCATCGTAATGATTTACCAAAACAAAAAGGGCATTGGGAAAGGCAAGATCGGGTATGCTTATTTTAAAATTCCCGTTCCGGTAATTTGCGATTAAAACCGTTTTAAGATACTGATCTATTAGATAGAAGACGGCGATAGTGTGAACTCTTTCACAACCATCGTTCATTGGTTTACTGGTGGTTGGTTGGTTTAGATGACTGATGAATCGTTATTTGTCGGATTCCATCTTAATAGATATCTGATGTATGCAATTCTTTCTCAAAATGATATTGTCTCCCTGATTCTTGCATAACCATCAATATGTTAGTTTTTCATGGCTGACCCGGTACAGTTCTACGAGCCATGGAATACGGACGGCATGGATTGCGATGCATGGAGAGATAATGTTATGGATCTTCTGATCGCTGCTGATCTTGACGATCGGATCAATCCAACGGTGGATAGGCTGAGCTTGGACGAATACAAAAACCCACATGATAGCAACAGCAAGAAAAGGTCGAGGAAGGATCGAAATGCACGAGAGTTGATCCTCTCGCGGCTGAAAGACGAAGTAGAAGAAGAGTTTTCGCAACCCAGTGCATTGCATCTTTGGTGTGCCGTATACCTTCGCTTCGGTAAGGGTAAGGCCGCCGAAGCTAGAGCCTTGATGGCAGAATACTTCAGTGTTCTATGCAGTGATGACGGCATAATTTCCTATCATGATCCCGCTGATGAGTTGGACGTATGGACTCGGGTTCAGAAGGTAATGGGGATGTTTCCTCTTTCATGGTTTTTTAACGAGAAAGGCCTAACGTGTTTGATCAAATCGATCAAGACTAAAATGGACCTATTCGAAACAGATGAGAAAGAAGGAAATTTTCCAAAAGAGCCCGAGGCATTCGATGAATGATTCATCGGTATGCTGAAATGCTTGGCAACCCCCAACAAAAAGAAGTCTAAACAATGATCCGGAGCTTTACTCACCATGATATCAGTACCTTTGGGTACATTTCGGTTAAGACATCTAGTCCATCAAACCTCTTCATGACTGCTTCGAGTTTGAGATCTGAGACCCCAGTATTGTACTGTGTTGGTTTTTCTATTTGTTTAATTTGTGAATTTGGAATACATTATTTCGGTCTCATTGAATAAAGTAGTTACCTTTCGTTTTGTAAAGTGTTCTGCTTATCAAGGTTAATCGACTCGGTTAAGAACAGGATTGATCTGAAATAAGTAAATAACCAAAATGAGAATGACATCATAAATGACAGAATCAAGCAAATCCATACATTACCTCCTACATCTAAATATATGGACTAGATCATGCCATTAAAATCCATTGATTGCATAGCTCTGAGAATTAACCGATTAAAACTCTTTCTTTATTACTCCATTGAATGAAATAAACTGTAATGATGATCGTGTTTGAAACCGATTGGATTAAATTGAATTAAATTTAGAAATGAAACGATTTAACCAAGGGTTTAAATCCCAGACTAAATTGCGCCTCTCGCAAGTGGACCTCGATATTTGGAACACATCGTTTTCATAAAATAAATTTAACAATGAAGTGTTTGAATAATGATGTGCTGAATTTTCGTTTGCATTCATTCGGAAACAACTGATTGATAACGTTTACATCGGTAGAGGCTTCGGAAGCTACCACGACCTTGTAAAAGTATCAGCTGACGCATAAGGTGAAAACCTAAAACGCTCAGTTCAGAGATGGGATAAAATCTCTGAGATAAGTTAGCAAACAAAGAAGGATGAAGTCGGTTAAATGATTTTCCTTCCATAAGCCTTGAACGATAAGTCAGGCTAGGCATTCAAATTAAAAGACGCACTTCAAGAAGCACAGTTCGTATAATGTTGGAGTCATTCTATCAAAGGTTCCCTATGGGATGATGAAGATGATTCACATAAACGTAAAATTGTGTTCCATTAATATCGGTAAGGTACGTCGCCATTATAGCTGAAAGGTGATAATGAGTTATATCATACTATGCGACATTAATTTGCGCAATAAACATGTATTTAGGACAAGAGTGAGTCGATTACTCTTAGAAAATACATGTTTACAGCTTGATTATAAAATGGTGTCGATGTCGAACATGAGACGTTACATCACTAAGAGGCCGAATTTTCCAAATGCATGAACAATTTCAATCAACGAAGTCATGATCAAAACAGAGCAGAATAACAATGACAATCAGGTCCCACTTAATTCAAGTGGTAGAGACTTGAACCAGCAACTCAAGTGAATGACATGGTAAATGAGAATGGGAACATTTTCATAGTAAATCCAGTGGGAGGAATAAACCCTACCACACGTAAACACTGTTGCTGTTGAGACAAATCAAGTTGAACCTGAAGTTCATATAGCTAAACCAGGAATGACACAACTACCTAAAATACCCATTATTTCCGGTGGGAGTGAACCAACCATACTTGGTTCCAGATCCTAATGATCAAGGAATGCATCTCGGAAGTAAAACCCCGAGACCAAGAGGTTGCCATAGGAGAGTTGCAAGTCAAGGTCCCAGCACTGCTCTTGTTCCCAATAGAGATAATGCTCCAATAAGAAGCATTGTTCCGGGTGGGAGGATCGTTCCCAACAGAAATGATGCTACGATAAGAAGCATTATTCCGAGTGGGAGAAAAGATCAGACTAATAAATGGGACTTGCAATGCCTAGACGAGAGTCAAAGACAAGTATCCTACTAAGGTATAAAACTGTTGACAAGCATTGGAAAGACCTCAAGGGGAGAAATAGAGGAAAATAATAAAAGAGAGAGATCGCCTAAATGAAAGTCATTATAGTCTATAGTTGATTTACCTGTTAACCACATGAGAGCAATGATAAGGTGAGCCCTGAAGTAAGGCTCACCACTGATGTAAAAAGGTCGAACAACCCGACTTATTGCGAAATGACTTACCTAATTCACGGAATGGACTTTGATAAGAGAAACTCACTGATTGTGCGTAAAACCACGGTTAGGGCCATTATGGTCCTGGTCGCAAGTCTCGATCCCGAGCTGCACCAAATGGATTTTAGGACCGCATTCCTCCACGGAAACCTGGAGGAAGAAATCTACATGGAGCAACCGGAGGGTTTCATTACTCCTTGTAACGAACGTAAAGTTTGTAAACTCCAAAGGTCCATCTACGGTCTTAAACAGTCGTCTCGGTAATGGTACCGCAGATTCCACGAGGAAATCGTAGGAAACGGATTCGTGAATCTTCACGAGGATCCGTGCGTGTATTATAAGACCTCCGGGTCCAAGTATGTCATCTTAATCTTATACGTGGATGACATACTCAGTGCTGCAAACGACATGAGTTTCATGAATAAGTCAAAGTCCTGGTTAGAATCTGTATTTGAGATGAAAGACATGGGAGAGGCCACATATATCTTAGGCATTAAAATTGCTAGAGATCGGGCTACCCGGAAATTGTGTCTGTCTCAAGAAGCCTATATCAACAAGCTGTTGAAAAGGTTCGAATTGCAGGATGCCAAACCCGTGGATACGCCGGTGGTATTTGGGTGCGCACTGTCAAAACGTGACGGCCCCAAGAACCAGGCAGAGCGCGGAAATATGAAGGGTGCAAAATATTTAAGCATGGTTGGTAGTTTGATGTACGCATGCAATGCACCCATCCGGATATCTGTTATGCCGTGGGCCTAGTAGCATGTTTCCAATCCGATCCTCGCTATCAACATTTAAAGGCTGTAAAACGAATAATTCGTTATCTGAAAGGTACTGCCGACTATGCTTTGTGCTATGAGGGCGGGAAGTTAGAATTGATCGGTTACAGTGACGCCGACCATGGTGGCGATCCGGATGATTGTAAGTCCACCACAAGGGGAGTGTTCCTCCTTGCTAAAGCCGTCATTTCATGGACGAGCAAGAAGCAAACCTGTGTCGCGCTGTCAACGATGGAATCGGAATTCGTAGCTCTCTCTAAGAATGCACAGGAAGCAGTCTGGCTGAAAAGGCTTCTTACTGCGCTGCTTAATGGTGACGTCGAGAGTAAATATGTGAAGGTGTTCACTGACAGTCAGGCAGCCATTGCGGCAGTTAAGAATCCGAAGTACCATAGTAGGACAAAACACATTGATGTGAAATATTTTTATGCTAAATCTATGGTAGAAGACAATATAATCACAATGGAATACTTGTCCACTAATAATATGATTGCGGGCCCATTAACTAAACCACTATGCAGGGAGATATTCGAAAAGCATGTAAAACTGCTTAGATTGCGTAGGGTTTAGAAATGGCATGTATCTGTGATAGGATTAGTGTTGGATATATGTCCAATTCGGGTTCGTATTTACGTTTCGGACCTCGCAAACACGTCAAAACCACAAACGGATTTTACCGCAGTTACCCCGGGTCAAATCGGTCCGGATGCGCGCAGCACCTGGACCGGGACTTCCGGATTGCCAAGGCAATCCGGACCATGTCAGATGTCAACATGGTCCGGACTGCCGACTAGTACTGCGCGCTTACCCCTAATTTTACTAAGTATGAGAAGTCAGTGCGCACATAGCCAACCTCGATGTCGGTAAGCGTTTTCGTGTAAACCGGCATTGAACTGTATAAAACTGGGTACGGTTCTCGGGTTTCCTATAAATAGGGACCTAGACCTCCCATTTAACAACTTAACTCGAAACTCTCCCAAATTGGCTATTTGTGCTCTGGCCTCTCTCTACACACTTTCTCTCTCTAGATCGTGACTTAAGCATCGGAGAGGGCTCAACCAGCTCCACCCCCCTCTCCATGCTAGTTATTGCCCGTTTTGCAGGACCTGGCGTGTAGAAGACCGAGATAGGAGCCAAAGTCAGATTCGGGGTTCGAGAATCGAGTTTCACAAAGAGCAACCTGAGGTGTCCCAGGTGGAATCGACCTCAACACTTGGCGCCGTCAGCGTGATTCGAGCAAGAAGCCGTTCCATACCGCAAGCTATGACAGGCAGACGTACGAAGAAGGCGAGGGCAGACAAGCCGAAGCCGACGAGAAGCCAACAAGGACCTTCTCACATTCCAGATGCAGAGTCTACCGCCTCCTCCATGTCAACCGCAAATGCGCCTTCCGCACAGCATGGTCTCGACGTCCAGAATGAGGTACCAGTGCACGAGTTCGAGCAAATGACGGAAAGGAACGAAGAGTTCCCATACGGGATGCCAGCTGACGGAGTGCAGCAGTAAGCAGAGGCGCAAGCAACCTGCCACCAGTTACACCAGCCATGATGGATACACTTGAAGAGCTTATCGCATTTAGGGAGACTCTAAAAAATCAAGGATACGCCGTATCCTCCATGACAACAAGCAGTGTGCCTTCCGCACAACATGGCCTTGAAGTCCAGAATACGATGTACATTGCATCCCATTCGAAAGATGGCAAATGTACATGTGATCCATGGAGACTTTGATGCTGGAGGCGAGAAGTCATACGAGCAAGCAGGGTACGTTGCAAAGACAATGCACAAGTCCCAGGATGTCGTCATAAAGTATGCCAACATGAAGTATGCTGACATGAAGTATGCTGACGTGAAGTATGCCGACATAAAGGATGCTGTCATGAAGGATGCTGCCATAAAAGATGTCATTGGTTTCCCATCAAAGGACAAAGAGCACAATGTGCACCACGACGCCTTAGTCATAACCATGCAGAAGCCGACAAGAAGTCAACTTGGATCTCCCACATGCCTGTTGCCACATCCAATGCCTTCTTTATGCCAACAAGAAGTGCGCCTTTCGCACAGTATGACCAAGGAGTCCACAATGCAAATCACGTTACAACCCTGCTGGGATTTGAGCCTAAGAAGTACATCAATGAAGAGTGTCCTTACGGGATGCCAGAAGGAGTCCCCCAATATGAAAGTGTCAAGCCGCCACCACCTGTCACTCCTACCATGATGGCCGCGCTCGAAGAGCTGCTTGCATTCCGAAAGATGCAAAGGAAACAAGGATATGCCCCGCCACCACCACCTCCGCCTCCAAACAACGGACAAACCGAGGAGACAAGAGAAATGTCCCGAAACACAAGCCATCAATACACACCGCAACAAGCAGTAGGGGGCAATACACGGAAGGTACCTTCAGTACCGACAAACAAGGCAAATAGTTGCGCGCTCATACAACCCGTATATGATAGCAACCCACCAAGAAGGGACATGGAGACAACCTCCAACCTCTCGCTCAAAAATGCACAAGGAAGGTTCCTTCACGGTGACAAGCCAAGACGACGCTGACATCCGTCACAAGGAGGGATGGAGAAAACCTGTTGATGACGATGATGTCCCAATCGCGGGACTTACAACAAGAACCTTGAAGGCAATAATTGAGGAAAAGATGGACGCTTTCTGGAAAAAGAGACAACAAAAACAAAAGAGGCCATTCCAGTCAGACGTCCAAAGGCTCAAAGAGACCAATGTGTTCCATTGAACACACCGCTGTCTGTCATCTTGAAAGAGATGAAGGAGACTTAGCTTTGGAAAAAGCCCTCTAATTTCCGCAAAGGCCCATTGAGAAAAGATGAAGCAAATGGTGTGAAAATCACGAAGTGTATGGCCACGAGACGGACAGCTGTGTCAGCCTAAGATTCCATGTAAACAACTTCATCTTAAAAGGAGAAATAAAGAAGTATATCAACCAAAGCAATAAGCATCAAAAGAAGTCTCATGTGGAGTCTTCAGGAAAAGGCAAAGGAATAGAAAAGGCGAATGCTAATCCACCTCTCGCGAAGCATGGGAAAAACAACGTCATTCATGGAACCAATTATAACGACTTCTACAGTCCTTGGAGTACGAAGGTGGAAGAAACAAATGTCAAACTGTCGGAAAACAAGCTTCCCCGTCCACTTGAGCCAATGACTGCCTTCCTTGGCAAGAATGTTGAAGAACGGTGCAAGCACCATAAAACTGGGGGGCATAACACCAACATTTGTTCATCCCCAAGGGTGGAGATTGAAGAGCTTAACACGCTAGATGCACTGAGGAACTATGTGGCACGTGGCAGAATCAACTTGCCGACAAGTCACCTATGAAGACGTCAAACACATCATCAATCCCTTTATCTCCATTTTTGCATATCTACTTTAAGTCTTCTTAAATTAAGTACAACTTATGCTTATTAACCTTAATACTTTTCGAAAAGAGCGATCAATTGACGCCTTCCTGTAATCCGTTGTACGAACTCCAAGTATCTAATGAAGATTAAATCTACTTTCGTAGGTACCTTATTGCATTATGATCATTACTTTGGAATAAAACCAAAAGCCTAAGATATATGTGGCCTCTCCCATGTCTTTCATCTCAAATACAGATTCTAACCAGGACTTTGACTTATTCATGAAACTCATGTCGTTTGCAGCACTGAGTATGTCATCCACGTATAAGATTAAGATGACATACTTGGACCAGGAGGTCTTATAATACACGCACGGATCCTCGTGAAGATTCACGAATCCGTTTCCTACGATTTCCTCGTGGAATCTGCGGTACCATTACCGAGACGACTGTTTAAGACCGTAGATGGACCTTTGGAGTTTACAAACTTTACGTTCGTTACAAGGAGTAATGAAACCCTCCGGTTGCTCCATGTAGATTTCTTCCTCCAGGTTTCCGTGGAGGAATGCGGTCCTAAAATCCATTTGGTGCAGCTCGGGATCGAGACTTGCGACCAGGACCATAATGGCCCTAACCGTGGTTTTACGCACAATCAGTGAGTTTCTCTTATCAAAGTCCATTCCGTGAATTAGGTAAGTCATTTCGCAATAAGTCGGGTTGTTCGACCTTTTTACATCAGTGGTGAGCCTTACTTCAGGGCTCACCTTATCATTGCTCTCACCTAAGAAGTACATCAATGAAGAGTGTCCTTACGGGATGCCAGAAGGAGTCCCCCAATATGAAGGTGTCAAGCCGCCACCACCTGTCACTCCTACCATGATGGCCGCGCTCGAAGAGCTGCTTGCATTCCGAAAGATGCAAAGGAAACAAGGATATGCCCCGCCACCACCACCACCACCTCCGCCTCCAAACAACGGACAAACCGAGGAGACAAGAGAAATGTCCCGAAAAACAAGCCATCAATACACACCGCAACAAGCAGTAGGGGGCAATACACGGAAGGTACCTTCAGTACCGACAAACAAGGCAAATAGTTGCGCGCTCATACAACCCGTATATGATAGCAACCCACCAAGAAGGGACATGGAGACAACCTCCAACCTCTCGCTCAAAAATGCACAAGGAAGGTTCCTTCACGATGACAAGCCAAGACGACGCTGACATCCGTCACAAGGAGGGATGGAGAAAACCTGTTGATGACGATGATGTCCCAATCGCGGGACTTACAACAAGAACCTTGAAGGCAATAATTGAGGAAAAGATGGACGCTTTCTGGAAAAAGAGACAACAAAAACAAAAGAGGCCATTCCAGTCAGACGTCCAAAGGCTCAAAGAGACCAATGTGTTCCATTGAACACACCGCTGTCTGTCATCTTGAAAGAGATGAAGGAGACTTAGCTTTGGAAAAAGCCCTCTAATTTCCGCAAAGGCCCATTGAAAAAAGATGAAGCAAATGGTGTGAAAATCACGAAGTGTATGGCCACGAGACGGACAGCTGTGTCAGCCCAAGATTCCATGTAAACAACTTCATCTTAAAAGGATAAATGAAGAAGTATATCAACCAAAGCAATAAGCATCAAAAGAAGTCTCATGTGGAGTCTTCAGGAAAAGGCAAAGGAAAAGAAAAGGCGAATGCTAATCCACCTCTCGCGAGGCATGGGAAAAACAACGTCATTCATGGAACCAATTATAACGACTTCTACAGTCCTTGGAGTACGAAGGTGGAAGAAACAAATGTCAACAACACAAGCTATCGCACTAGGAACAACAAACGGCTTAGGCCATATAACACCCATATGTCTATTATCAACACCAAGCATCGCCCTCAAAAGACGATATCTCCTACTTAAACAAGGTCCAGGTAACACGCGTTATTGCCAAAGGTAAACTAGGGTAACAACTTCACAACATCACTACTATGAATAAAGCAGACCACTCGAGTAGGACATCTACTCAGGGTAGCCTGATTTAGTCAAAACAAAATCCAAGCTGAACGGAACAGACTAGTCGCGAATAGTCTGATCCAGTCATATTGGCATTGCAGGCGATAGAGCCATATGAGGAGATTTATAACTCCATTCTATTCCTTAACCAATATATATCTCAAAGTATTGCGACTAATTTGAGACAGGTTATATGTACATCCAAGAGATGTCTCAATGACACATCTTATCTAGAGAACAACACTAGGAGGAGCTATATGCAACACTCTCTGGAATTCTCTATCTATGGACATTCTACTTAGGCATCTAAGCCAAGTAATGGTCGCGTATATATCATTTGCATCATCACAACAAGTCTCCAACTCGCGATATCTCAGCAAATATTCTACTCAAACATCTGCTCTTCCCTTGGAAACAATACCAATCAACGATCATATATACGTATGTGCATCATGCTAAGGAAGCATCGACGCATATCGACTAAAGGAAGCATACAACAATGCATAGTCTCTCTTTGTACGTACATATTCACAAACACATACACTGGGTGGTACTTGAAAAGCTTTGCTCCCGACATGTGCGCACCTATTGCGTCCGCACCTATCACATCTGCACTAGGGGAAGTTTCCTGCACAACGAAGGGATCCTCGTATCAGATTCCTTTACTCTATTTACTATATACATTAGTTAAAAAGAAATTCATAACTCCATATTTTTACAAACTTGCAAACATTGCAACTATCTGACAAAGCGCAACCCTGTTCGTAGGTACATACTACACTATGATTACTACATTGGAATTGCGCCAAGTAGCAACCTATGCGCATAATATCTACTTCAACAATACAAGCTAAGCATTATGTTCAAGGAAGGACTTATGGCATACAACGCCGACATACCTACTATTATCTACGTCGACAAGGAAGTTTATTTCTCCATCCAAAATGGCGTCTATCTCAAGAAGGTGCCGGCAACACAAAGCCATCGCGCTATGTGCACAGTCAACTTATATGTCGCAATGAAAACTTGTGGATTATCTACAAAAAGGGACTTATAAAAATTCTCTACTCAAAGTGACGGCTATTCCAAAGACGTCAAATCCATGCAATATCTTGGAAAAACACCAAGGTCTACTATCAAAATGATGACTATTCCAAAGGCGTCAACAACAAGCAATATCTTGGATAAACACCAAGATTTACTATCAAAAATGGCATTATGCGAAATCCTCTTAGAGGCAAATCCTCATGTTCATAGCGATTCCCTGCATACAAACCAGGATGCGGCACTTAGGTGGGACTGATCACCCCATCGTGGCGGAAGTCCTCTTGTTAGACGACAACCCCACACATCTACAAAGTATGTACATCCCTCTTAAGGGTCCATACGCCATGAAGATACATTCCTTGATAGGATAGCTTCATGTACACTCAAACTCTACATATCCTCTTAAGGATGCAGACATAAGGAAGACCTATACCTTAAGTGGACAGGCTTCATTCAAAACGCTAGCAGGAGCGCACCCTGTTTGAAAAACTCACCAAACTTACAAGTCGAGTCTTGCACAACGTCGCCTTAGAGTGGAACTAAGAGACAGTATAAACTTAATTCTTGCTTCGTCAAGACGACACTGCTACATGTCAAGGGCCGAGTGCCAAGTACATTACTACATGCAATGCTACAAGTACCTAGTGTACGCATCTTGCCATGCCTTGGAATCTAACCAAGAGGGGCGCTCATAACACTCAACAATGTGCGACATACAGTCGCAACTACGAACTCATGCTCATCATCTAAGGATATCTATCCTATCTTCCAAGTACAAAGCATACGGACAGCATAGATAACGCAAGGTATGAAATACTACTAACAAGTTATCATGCAATTGTACTATTATTAAAAGCAGGTCCAAGTGATGAAATACCATGCAAGCACAGGCATAAACAAAGATTTATTGAAAACCTCAAAACAACATCAACCCGTTCACAAAGGGTTCAACGTGATGGAAGCAGACAACTTAATACCAACCAGGAGGTAACGTCATCTCCAAGGAACTAAGGCAAAGAGTTCATAATGTCGACATCAAATACAATTTCGTCATCCTCACAAAAAACACGGCTAGAATGGCCGCTTCAATTTAATGCGACATAACTCTTCAACATGGGCGCGACAAGCAGCAATGCATGCATCAAAATCAGCCATCTTCAAGTTCAAGCCTCAAGTGTGAAGAAGTAAACAACGTTTACCTCAATAGGAGGAACGCTCCTCCTTGGGCCGGTCCCTCGACCGGGGGGCAGAAGGCGCCACCGCACGACTCTCAAATTTATTCCCTTATCGCAAGAAGGAGTTGGCACGGTCGCACTCGGCATAGAGAACTTAGAATCGCTCGAGGAACGCGCCCCCTGGACGGATCTTTTGAGAAATTGTGCTAAAGCCAGGAACTGCAACCACGCGTTCAATCACATGTACGGAGCAACTTGCAAACAAAAGCAACATGAAAGCAACAACTTGGAAAATTAACAAGTTCAAAGAAGATACAAGGAGGTGCCTTACTCACAAGTCCTTTACCGCGACCATGTCTGGACACTCCAGAGTAGCGGGGGCAATGGTGCGGACATCCCTTCCAACAAGCGGATAACCGTGTACATCGGCTGTCTGCAAAGACGAGCTTTTTCCATCAGTCCGACCTACATTGCAACACGATACAAGTTATAAAGATCATCAACATACCAAATCTTCAGAAGGAAGTATATGTATACCGACATCAATTAATCAAGAAAGGACGTCAACATCTACACTTGATTCATTGTTTAGCTGCTCAACCATGTCGACATCCGAACATAGAGTTACTCGCAGAATGGGAATAGTAGACTTACTCATGATAACAGCCGTGGAAAGATTAATTTCGACAAGAAGATAGCGAGATTTGATGTCCTGAAAAGTGCAATCAACATTCCAATCAGTGCGGAAGCACGCATCAACACTTACGCAAACATCTATGCAATGGACGCTCCATAACTATGTACGCATCGACTTAATAGTCTTTGTGCAACAAGTAACAACTAACAAACATCATGCAAGGGGGGCAACCCTCTCAACACATCGACCTCCATGACGACATGGAGCTCATACTCGTTGCATACATGATAACAAGGGAAAAATATTTTCTAAGTGTTTTGCTCAAGATGACAGTCAACATACTACAAGCTGTCAGCATGTTAATAAGTGTCAACACACAACAAGGTGTTGACAATCAAGAAATAATTTCTAAGTGTTTTACCATGACAGCCGACGATATGCACCATATGTCTACATCAAGTCTATGGATACAGCGTACATAGCAATGGATATAGAAAAGATTCTAAGTGTGGGGGCAAGTGCGCACATACAAGCGCGTACATACGAGCACGCGCATACAGCTGTCGACGTACGACAAGGTGTCGACCATCAAGGAATATTTTCTAAGTATTTTGCTCAGGATGACAGTCAGCATATTGCAAGCTGTCAGCATGCTACTAAGTGTCAGCATATTACTAAGTGTCGATATGCTACTAAGTGTCAACATGCTACTACGTGTCGACATACAACAAGCTATCAGCATAATATCAAGTATCAACGTACGATAAGGTGTCGTCATGCAACAAAATATGGCTGAAATATTTTCTAAGTATTTCACTTACGACCTAGGACTATATGTGACAAGAAACCAACCGTCAGAAAAAAATTTCTAAGTATTTCCTTGATGTCAACAATCAACAAGCGGCACGGAATCAACTATCTAGGAGCATTCTCCAAGTATACTAACATGGTGATGAATAACATACATCAAGTGGCAAGCATCGACTACTACGAAATATTTTCTAACTGTTTCTATGCCGCCGGTCGACAAGAATCATATGACGACAACTATGGTAACAAGCACTAGATATTATTGAAATATTTTCTAAGTGTTTTAGCATGTTTGCAGACAGTGACCAATGATCAATATATGACGCTCAACGCACATTGCTCAAGTTATCACTACCAACATACAATCATTGACGACCATGTACGAACAACTACCGATCGTCAACATCGAGCATACTAAAACAACGGCTAAGGCATGGAGCAACATATCGGCAATGAATACTATGCATAAGGGAAGTATAATAATTCATTTGCACTTTTCTAAAATTTTCAGCACTTAGAAAATTTTTGGCCGATTTTGGGTTAAGTATCCTAATGCATTTCATCAAACACCTTGTATGCATGTTAAGGTGACTAAGCACATAGTGATTTCAAGATTGAATGAGGCCAAACGAAGTCACAAAATGTCCAGCCATGTACGGAATTGGACTCACCAACACGAAGTTAGTCCAAATTATCACACGTCGTCGCCGGAGCTCCACGCGCCGCCCAGGAATACCGCACGCGCCGCCGCCACGCGCCACCGTTCTACACACCACGCGCCATCGACTTCCACCTCTAGCTTGGCCGAAATTTAATTGATGTCAATTATGATGTGACTACTCCAAACTTACACCTCCATAAGCTCCTTCTTCAACAAGCAATGAGAGCTTCTTGGAAAACTATCAAGGGAGGATGTAAGCTAATGACTACTCTCTCTCCTAATTTTCACTAATAGTGTCTACACCATGTGCTAAGGACTAAACTCATATCTATTTTTGCATAAGTCCCTAGCATCATGTACGAGCATGTTTACATCTCTCCGATGCTTACATTACATATATGCTCACTAATGTTGCATGACGCGCTACGTACAATTATTATCGCATGTTGCGTACACATAGGCTATTATGCATGATATTATTTTTATATATGCATGATTCTAACTTATGACGGCTACATGATTATTTTATAATCTAAGTATGAATTGCATGTTTACATCATATTACATGCTTACATCGTATTCTATGTTTACATCATGCTTCATGTTGACAAGCATGCTCTCCAATTTTATATTGCTCTAAGTATTTTTCTTATTGCGCGATTACGTCATCCATGTGCTATGTCGTCATTCCATGTTAACATCATGTTACACGTTTACGTCACGTACCATGATGACACCGCGTTGCATGATTATTTATTATTACAAGTATCTCGCTCATTGCATGTTATTACGAATATGTCGTTAATTGCACACAGTTATATGTATACCGTCTGTTACGCTATCCCTGTGAACAGATTACGCACGTTCATCAAAAAAGTAAAGATGGACAAATTTATGCTCCGCGCATTCGATTGACAAACTGACCACCCCTGAGGTCAGTGCCGAACCTAAATTGGACGAATATCCTATCTTAAATAGAGTCAAGCATAGGTTTTGAACCGCTACTTGACTCGGGGGCAAGTGTTGGATATCTGTCCAATTCGGGTTCGTATTTACGTTTCAGACCTCTTAAACACGTCAGAACCACAAACGGATTTTACCGCAGTTACCCCGGGTCAAAACGGTCCGGATGCGCGCAGCACCCGGACCGGGACCTCCGGACTGCCGACTAGTACTGCGCGCTTACCCCTATTTTTACTAAGTATGAGAAGTCAGTGCGCACATAGCCAACCTCGATGTCGGTAAGCGTTTTCCTGTAAACCGGCATTGAACTGCATAAAACCGGGTACAGTTCTCGGGTTTCCTATAAATAGGGACCTAGACCTCCCATTTAACAACTTAACTCGAAACTCTCCCAAATTGGCTATTTGTGCTCTGACCTCTCTCTACACACTATCTCTCTCTAGATCGTGACTTAAGCATCGGAGAGGGCTCAACAAGCGCCACCCCCCTCTCCATGCTGGTTATTGCCCGTTTTGCAGGACCTGGCGTGTAGAAGACCGAGATAGGAGCCAAAAACAGATTCGGGGTTCAAGGATCGAGTTTCGTAAAGAGCAACCCGAAGTGTCCTAGGTGGAATCGACCTCAACAATTTTGATATTAGAAAGTTACATTTTGTAAGCGAAAGAATTGAAACCGAGTTTATGATCAATCGACGTCATAATGTTTAGATTACATCAGATTTACGGTCTATAAACTAACTCGTAGGAGGACGCAGTCCTCTACCAAACTATGTCGAATGTGGGCCTTACCTAGTCACACAGGTACGGTTGTCTTGTGGAGGAGGGAGGCCTCCACCAAACAAGACTGGCTAAGAGTCAGGGGGATAAACTTGATTACGCGAGACGATTATCTAGTTTCGAAGTAACTCGACGTGATCTTCGTCTCGCATATCGCCGTGATGAACTTCGTTCGTCATTTAACCACATTCTGGGCCAGATGAGAATCTGTGATAGCATGATTGACATATCCCTTTTCTGTCAACCCAAAAGTTTCAGGTATGCTATCAACGCGTGTTTCATACTACGCGTGCCACGTTCAACCACGGGGTCACAACTCGGTTGTGCTAGGAAGAAATCCTCTTGATTCTGGCGGGCGCAAACTTCTTCGCCTTGAGCGTGTCATTGATCCAGGGAGCTTTATGAAGAGGCACCCGAAGTATCCTCATGGACTCAGAACTCATACATAAGGTCAGGCTCAATGCTCGCTTCCCGGCGTACGAGTGTAGTGTTGAACAATAAGGCCCAGTGACCACGTCTTGGAAACCAGTTGGGTTTGACTAAGGGTATGAACGATGGGGATGGTTAAGTTCACCTGTAATTCGCCGATTCTTGTATTCACTAGGTGGCCACCAGCCGGATATTAGTTGAAGGTTGTGAATACTTGTACGGATGCCTTAGAGAAGTGTTCCTATGTGGAAACTAGGCAAATGGAGAATTATCAGTTGACCTAGGATACAACGCGGTACAGTATATAAATGTTGTTTATAACATGTTGATTAGAGAAAAGGGAATCAACGTTCCGCGGGCGCTACAATACTCCTAACAGATGAGGAGCACGATGCCCGTCGTATCCGCCGGTCGCACGACAAAACTCGTATGAACTATTCGGAAGCATGGAGAAGATCAAAGGGGAGAAATGTTGATGCGGATTTGGACAAAAATACATTAACAGGCACCCTCCCATTCCGGCTAGTGGGAGCTGTAAGCATATGGTGATGGGCACCGTAATTGGTAGCCCATAATATGTATAGTTTACCTAATGAACTTGGGTAAATGTCACATTAGGGTAATTGGGCCAGACCCAAATCCCAATTGACATGGGAGGCCCAAAATTGGGCCTCCCCAAATACATAGGCCGACCGAAATATAGAGAGGGGGTAAAATGGACTTTTGTCCACTTTACTCCTCCTATAAATAAGAGGTGTTAGGGAAATTTTAGGGTTAATCATAATTCCCTCACAAGAGTGTTTTAGAGAGAAAAACCCTCCTCCCACACCATAAAGTTCATATAACACCCAGGGTGTGCGAAATTGCTTTCGAGCAAACTCTCCAGAGATCTGTCCTTGTGCCAAGAATCGATCAGAGGCTTTGCTGTGGAGCTGCACCACGTAGGGCTTCTCTAACAAGACCCTCTACGGGTCCCGACCGGAGGACCGCGAACTCCCTTAAGCAAGGATCTTGGACTACGGTTACTCTTGAGGTATGTGTAAACTTTCCGCTGCGTAATTGATATTACTAGCACATACCATGTTTAAGTTTCCGTAGTGATTACTCCCCGTAATCTTACACCACCAAGTATACGAAATACTACAAATGCAACCACAAGGGTGACAACGTCACCTCGGGGGCAGTATAACAACACAAGGGTATCAGTCTAGTGTATGCGAAGAGATCAAACACCAGTAGCGGATACTACACCTACTAGGTAGAAACAACGCCTGATATAGGGACTGGCACTCCATTCACCATGTGATGATCACTCCGTCTACCCTAGGGGGGCAACTTTACACCTTTCAATATGATACATGGCAGACATGTAGGGAGACCCCCCATGTCTGACACATTGATACGTGACAAGGCGTTAAGGGTAACCTCCTACGTCAGTTCTATGCAAATATGATGGCAATGCAAGCATAGCATACGACGTCATCGACGCGAGACCCAACACCTCATGTCTAAGGTATCAGTAAGTCCACTTCGGGGGCAAATTTTTTATATAACTGTTTTCAAGTGATTACAGGTTACCACCATATTGATCAACTTGATTATCAAGCCGAATGGAAGCAATGGCATTCCTACGCAGCCAACTATAACCCGAACAGAAGCAATGGCATTCTTAAGCGGCCAACATGTGAAATCTTCAAAAAATCGAATTTTTTTCAAAATCGGAACAGAGGTAACCTCTTTCCGATTATATACAACGATTCAGTTTTCCTTGACTTAACCATATATTGCAAGTAATTGTTACATGCTTAGGCATATTTTCATGATATATATACATGCATCCATATGCATCACCACTAGTGTTGTCAAACACTTAATAATTTTATCACCCATTACCATGTGTGCATCATAGCTATAGTGTCATAACACTTATGAGCTTTCTATCACCCGAAATGGTTGTGCATGTATTGCCATTACTATTCATGACTAGTGATTTGTACACTAGAGCATATATATATCATTGATAGATGCACATTGATATACATCATTGATAGTTTCCCATGAAAGATAGAAAATTTTCATTTCACTACCATGGTTGCTTTCATATGCATTACAACAAGTATAGTAGAACACTTAGTTTCCTATCGAACACATATGCACACATAGATGCATCCTTACTAGTGACATGTCAATTATGAAATTTTTTTTCATCACTAAGCATGACTACATCCATCGACACTGACACAGTCACATGTCACTACCTTGCAACACCCTCACGGGTGCACAGCATGTCACATTGTTATTCATTGATATACACTATATTGATTACACATACTCATACCCATGATAGCATGTCCATATGCACCTACATTGTTACATATGATTTATTACAAACACACGTGATCCATGTCTTTGGTTGCATACACGTTGTCATATAGTAACACGTTTATGGCTAACCACCGGCTCGCACAATGAGTTCAACAGTGGTATAGGTCAAACCCTCCTAGAACGGAAGGAAGGACCACTCATCATAAAATAGCAAAGGTAAAATAGTAGCCAAGGTACAATCGGGCGTCTAATCCTTCTAAAAAATAGAGTCAAGTAGTGGTAAACCAATTCTTGACTCGGCGGCAAATGATGGATATACACCCGATTGGACCTCAATAAGGCTCAAACACGGTCGCCCCGCCGACCTCAAGGTAAGTTCGTTTAATTCTAAGGGTACGCGCTATTCCGGTTGCCACGGACAATTCCGGAGCAGCCGGACGAACTTGTCCGTTTGTACCGGGTTCGTCCGGAGCAACCGGACATATCCGGTTGCAAGCAACAGGACATGTCCAAGATGCTTATGCAACCGGACATATCCGGTGACAATGGGGCCGACACGTCCCGCGCCGGCCCCCGACCCTCGGGTCGGGCACGCGTATACTAGACCATTCTCTTAATCTCTGTGCGGGCCCCACTCAAAATGTGGGCCCCTCCGGTGCCTGGATCCAAAACTTTATAAATAGGGGCCTAGGTCCTTCATTTACAATTTAATCTCGGATTGAGACACCGGAGCTCTGACTTCTCTCTACTTTATCTCTCAAGAATTATGTTCTTACTTTGGCATCAGAGAGGATTCGCTAGAGACATCCCCCCCCCCTCTCTGGCACTGCCCTTTGTGCAGGTCCGCCAGGCATGGAGTTGGATTGACAGTAACCCGAAGATTGGAGGAACATGACTCGACTCAAGGCCGCCAAGATCGGACCCCCGAACGAGCAGGTTCCAACATACAAATTAAAGCACAAGTGACAAATTTGGAAAAGTGAGTTAAATATTGGTGTCATGGAAAAGAGTGTAACAACGGTACTTTCGGTTATTCAAAATTTATTTCACAGCTTAAATCATTTCTCATATAAATATGTACGAAAAAAACTGAATTTTTGTAAATTTAAACAAGATAACGTAATATTATTTCCGTTTTATCTTTATGTTTGTATTGTATGCAAATGAAGGTAATAATACAATAAAATTGTATTGTTAAGTCTGATTTTTGAATAATTTATTGAAAAGATCTTTTAATATATAACTTTTAAAAATCTACACTACAAGAAAATTTTTATGTACACACAAACTAGTTGGTGTGCAACTGGTGTACATATGAATACACTCTGATTCCACACCAGAAAAACTTGTGTGGCTTCTAGAGGTAGTAATATTGCACACCAAAATTCTGGTGTGTAAAGACATTGCACACCAAAAATATAGTGTGTAAATTGTGTGGACATATTCGGTGTGTAATGTACACACGGCGTTTCTTGTGTGTACTATGTAAGCAAGTACACTCCAATTACACACCGACCAGTATGGAATCTTATGGGTATACGTCTGATTCAGATTCGTTTTATATTATTCAGACTTCATTTACACGTCAAACCCACCAACGGCTTTGAAATATTTACCCACGAGTTTAAAAGGGTTCGGAACGCGTACGTACGCGTTCCGGACCAAAAACCTTTTCCGGATTGTCCCTCCCGGTGATGCGCGAACCCCTATACACATATATCACGTACGAGCCTTCCCGATGTCAACTTCTCTCCCGTCCACGCCGGGTTCATATTTTACATTAAACCGGCGTCGGACCATTCAAAACCGGTTTCGGGTTCAAGGTGCCCCTATTTAAGGGAACTTTCCCTACCATTTCACAAGTTAAGTTGATGAGGAAGCTCTGACCTCTGTCTAACTTTCTCTCTCTAAGATTTCTAAATTAAGCTTCGGAGAGGGTTCATCGCACTCCACCCCCCTCTACGTGGTGTGCGATATTACCATTCGTGTAGGTATTCTGAGACATAAACTCTTGGACACGTGCGAAGACCCGACATATCAGCGACCCGAGGCGCATTCACACATCTATACCATGATCCGACACTTCGTCTAGTCCGGAATCCAACATGCAGGTCTCAGGAGGAACACGCGCATACTCCACCATACGTGCATACACCACCAGGCATGCATACACGCATACACCGCCAAGCATGCATACACGTATACTCCGCAAGGCGCGCATACACGCATACACGCATCCTCTGCAAGGCGCACATACTTCTCAAGGCGCGCATACGCGCATATTCTGCAAGGCACGTATATGCGCATACTCCACAAGGTGCAAGGATGCGCAGACACTGCAAGACATTCAGACACTTAGCCATTTTAAAGGCTTGCAAGTCTCTGAAAGTCTGACACCCCGACACTCCGAGTGTCCGACACCCCAACACTCCGAGTGTTCGACACCCCGACACTCCGAGTGTCCGACACCCCGACTGTCGGATACCCGCAAGCTTAAATAACCCGTTAGCACAACTACACAATACTTCAAGGACCCGACGACTTTCGAGTCAACGACCCGCGAAGAGTCAGGCTCCAACATTTAGGCGCCGTCCGCGAGATTCGAACGAACAAGCTCTCGCTTACAAGCAACAACTATATGACAAACATATACGTCATACATGGGGGTGTTATGCAAGGGAAGCATACACGTCCTAGAATATGCAACATGCTTAAGAACACCAACATGATGATGAACCAATCCAAAGATGGGCATTCATAGAGGCTTCCCAACAGGAGATGCATAATCCAGAAAAGAGACGTGCAAAGACCAACACTGGAGCGCTACGTCGCGCTACGCTACGCTACTCTGACGTCGTAACCACCACTATGGCGACTACGTCTACCGCCACCCCTACAACAAGGTGCACCAAGGCAGCAGCGATCGCCGCTATCACCACTAACACTGCCACAGTTGCGACATCTATTACCACCAACCATCGACGTTCGACCAACAGTTTTCACGTGTCGTGATCACTCCGGCTCGGCGAAGGGATATCTACTGCTGAAATTCATCGTCAACTGAAGCCATTGACAAGACGACATAGTCCAGGCCTTATGGTGGGGGCACCAATGCGAATCCCCAAGACGCCCGCTAGCATGCCTATCACAAGCGTATCCTTTATAGTAACAACTATATATATACAGTAACATAATTGCAGGCCGTACCTGTGGGCGATCAACACAAAGCAAACATATATTCAACACAAGGTTTACGAGACCTCAAACCGAGGAGCTCTCACGACTGACACAGGGAGTAACCCTTTACTTTAAACTGAATGTTATAATTATTTCTATACATTACAAATTTCTATCTTATGACAAGGAAAAATAGGAATAAAAGCGAACACAATGGGGGAAGACACGACTTTGGTCGCATTACCTACAAAAGCTGCATCCAACAACCAACACGCAAATAACGCGAAACATGACGGACACAAACATGAGGTATACAAGATCGCCCATGACAGACGAAACGAGCAATGATAACGATTTCAAACCCCACTAAGGGAAGGAAACATGCAATCGAAACAATTATCATCATCTGATTCCCACACAACTGCTCAATACGCCGCGACCGCGCAAAATCCTTAATTTGCTCATCAATCCCCAACCGGGGGCATGCGCTGATTACACCTCTATGAAGGAGTCCAAACTCTTCAAACATCGCATCGCGATAAAAAACAAGGGGCACCATTCAAGGGACAACCCCATCACCAGTGCAGAACGTTATTCAATATCGACTATTGCGCTATACGCACATCTGCCCCATCACGTGGAAAAGACGACATAGTTATCTCCGACATCCTACAAATACTCCTTCGCCGAGAAAATAAGAAGGAGGCGAATCTAACACGGATGGATAGGCCCCAGGCAATCCCGCGCACCTACGTGCCTACACGCTTCTACATGTGCCTACACGCACCTACATGTGCCTATGCGCACATATATATGCTTACACGCACTTACCCAGGCATGCGCGGCCTAATGCGAATGTTAAAGGTAACATAAGCACTACACCCGATAAAAACAAAAGGAAAAGCGGGGGGCCTTGTCATTTCGAAATTCCTCAACCATGTATACATTCGTAACACAAGAACAACTTCAAAAGAAGTTAAGCTACAAGTCATAGCCACGATGGGAGTACAACACCATGAAGAATCATAAGAACGGCAATTCGACACAAAGCGTACTAATGCTTCTCACCACAACGAGACACGCGTCCAAGATGGGAACAGTTACCCCTACTCAATCCCACCAACAAATACACTTGCATCAAAATGCAAGGAATAGGAGGGAGGGAATTTACAAATCCTCCTCAAGAATGGGCGCTGCCACACAGCAGTCACCAAGGAAAATGCCCAACACTCGTCGCAAGAACGGGGGCACGTCGTGAACTACGACTATTACAAGGGTTTAGCGGTATCCTAATTACAAGAGTTACTCATCACACCCAAGCAAAGAAAGATGGTGTGAGTGCCAAGAGACTTGGGGGGCACCGAACGAACAAGTGCTGGTCACCCCACCTAACTATTGGGAAGAAGTTAAGAAATGAAAGTTCACGCGAACACGTGAACACGCAACACCACCCGGTTGGATTACGGGGACGTAATACTGCGGAATGCTAAACTTATACTTGCAAGTAATCTAATTACGCAGCGGAATAAAGTACACATACATCAATAGCTTTCCTACCCAAGAACGTTGTGGAGGGAGTTCTGATCCTCCGGTCGGAACTCGTACAAGTTCTTCGTGAGAATAACTCCTACGCGGTATAAGCTCCCCAGCAAATCCTCTGATCGATTCTTCAATGGGAAGAGAACCTCGAACTGAATGCTCGAAAGCAATTTGGCACACCAATAGTGGTGTTTATGGGGCCGGCCGAACTCAATATAGAGAGAAAGAGATTTCTCTCAAATCACTACTTAGGAGGAGTTGTGATCAAAGTGTGTTTTGGAGGTGACCACAAGACCTCCTTATATAGTGGGAGGAGGAGAAAATCCTCCCCCCTACTATTAGGGTTTTAGCCAACTTATCATGTGGTGGGGGAGGCCCAATTTTGGGCCTCCCATGTCACATGGGAATTGGGTCTGGCCCAATTAGCCCTAATGTGACATTTAGCTAATTATCTTAGGTAACAACATATATTAACGGGCTACCAATTACAGCGCCACGTCACCATATGCTAACAGCTCCCACTCGCCGGAATGGGAGGGTGCCTGTTAATGTATTGTCATCCAATAGCATCAACATTTCAGTCTTCAGTTATTGTCTCCGTCTCCGAATAGTTCATACAAGGTTTGCCGTGCGACCGGCGGATACGACGGGCATCGTGCTACTCATCTGTTAGGAGTGTTGTAGCACCCGCAGAACGTTGATTCCCTTTCGTAAATCAATCCTGTCAAAAATAAAATATGTACCGCACTGTATCCTTGGTCAACTGATCATTCTCCAATTGCCCTGTTTTCCACATAGGAATACTTCTCTAGGGCATCCGTACAAGTGTTCACAACCTTCAACTAATATTCGGTTGGTGGCCACCTTGTGAACACAAGAGTCGGCGAATTATAGGTGAACATGACCATCCCCATCGCTTATACCCTTGGTCTAACTCAACCGGTTTCCAAAGACGTGGTCACTTGGCCGTTTTCTTTGGCTCTACGCTCGTACGCCGGGAAGCGAACATTGAGCTAGACTTTAGGCATAAGTTCTAAGTCCGAGAGGATACTTTGGGTGCCTCTTCATAAGACACCCGGGATCAATCACACGCTCAAGGTGACTAAGTATGCGCCCTTTGAATCACAAGGATTCTAGCTAGCACAACCGAGCATGACCCCGTGGTCGGACATGGCACGCATAGTATGAAGCACGCGTCGATAGCACACCTGGACAAGCCAGGGGAGGGATATGTCAATTGTAAACACTCGATTTTGACCCGGACGTAACGACGTTACACGTGATACGTCAAATTCCGGACGCGTCAAGCCACAAAGTCTCCAAAAATGCTTAAGGGCACATTAGGGAAATTATTATAAAATATATTTTAAATTATTTCGAATATATTTAATATTTTCGGAATATTTAAAAATATATATATAATAATTAGTTTTTTATTTTTAGAAAATTATCTGTAAGATATTTATCTCCAGATATTATTTTTTATTCAAAAAATAATTATCTGTAAAGATATATATCCTTAGGAATATTCTCTAAAGTAATTATCTGTTAGCAATTTTTTATTTAAATTTTATCTGTAACTAGGCTAGGTTTTTAGTATAAATAGGGGTCTAGGGTTACATTGTAACACACAGAAAAACATCACAACATCAATAATATTTCCTAAGAAAAAAATTAGAAAAAAAATAGCTTTTAATAAAATCAAGTTGTCTTCGTGAAAATTGCTTCCTGGTCTTGTCCTTGTATAAACAAGATCTCCTTCTTCATCATCGAAGCGCTTCACCAATATCCATCCCCTAGCAACCTCGCTCCGGCGATCGCTTTCATCATCCGATCGACCAGTTATCCAACACCGTGACCACGAACGGCCACTAGACCCGTTGCTGCTCCGTTCAACCGCTCAAATTTCAGCTCAGCCCCAGGGTCCACCGATTCCTCTGTCCAGTGACCCAGTCCGACTCCAACCACTAAGTCACCAGCGACACTAGCAACTATCAACTGCACCGCCACCAGCCGCAAAGTCCCCACCGTACACTGCCGGCACGAGCTCCCGTCATCGATCAAGCCATCATCGATCTGAATGCCATCGATCGTTCCGTGGCCGAAATGAGTGTCCCGCGGCAACCTTTTGGAGAACTGCACGTGAAGAGGCTGTTTGTCTACTCTTCTAATTGGGTTGGTCAATTTGATTATTTCAGTTATTTTATTTCTAGTTTTTTTTCGGCCGATTTTCTTGGTGAAGAAGCGGGGGGCTTGATCTGTTTAATTAATTGGATTTTTTTTTTATATTATTTATTCCAATATCTACTCATTGTTATTCTTGATGGCTGCAGGAGTAAACGCATTGTTGATTATATCATATATGCATGTTCTCACTTTTTATCCCTAGTCTAATTATTGTTTATTTATTTATTTATTTATTTATTTTTAATTGATGCACATATGCTGTATTCTTATAACAAGTATTAGAAATTCAGAAAAATAAGAACTATGAGATGGCAAATGTGTGAATTGAGTACGGTAAGGGCGTAATTAAAAATTATATTTTTTTTAATTTGTAATAGAACCTCCGAACTCAAATTTCTGATCGTAGACTGATTTAATACTTAAGTATTGAATTTGTTATTCGCTTAGGTAATTTAGGATTATAGTTAGCCTAATAATTAACTAGTGGCGACTCTTTTCAAAATTTATGCGTTTTCAAAACGTAATTCGCTGAATGTTAGATTTAGGTCTGACAATTTGGCGACTCTGCTGGGGACATTTGAGGGTTCGGGCTCTTTATATTTGCTAATTTGCCATGTTTTAGTTTTTATATATATACTTGACTTTGTTATTCTAACGTGGTTATTTTTGTTATTTCAGGTGTGGAATTATTTATTAATGAATGACTATTTTTCTTTGTTGATATGCGTTATTTGAATTCGCACACACACATTTTAGTCTAAATGTCCAAAACGCCTAAAACCCAATGCGACTAAGAACCTCGGAGGTTTAGTACGGTACGACCGGAGCGGCTGGGGTGCCGGTACGACTTCGAAAAACTCCGCTCGCTTGTGAAGGTCTTGTGATCCCTATGATGGGGGGGAGGAAACCACCTTGTCGGGAGCCTATCAGTGGAACCTACCTTGTAGAACAAAGCCACACATTTTTACCGCCCCTAACATGTCGTGTTTATCCGTAGTTTTTTTGTAAAATTTATCAGGTTAACTGTAAGTTTTTTTTAACCGTGTAACTTTTATTTATGAGCATGCATCCCGTTATATCTTAAAAAAAAATCATATTTGCAGCATGTCTCTTAGGTAGAACTCTCATTTCAAACGTACGTTCCTTATGCACGGTTTTAAAAAAACCCTTACCTAAATTTTTATTCTAAATATGCGTCTCATGCGCATAATTTAAAAAAACCCTCAGGTAAGTTGTAATTTTGTTAGTGCGTTACGTATGCATTACTTAAAAAAAAATTTCAGAAAATTTAATTTCTTTAGCTATTAGAGCTTCCTTTCGAACATGCATTTCATATGCATTTTTTTCTAAAAAAATCTCTTACCTGAATTTTATTTTTAACATGTGTTTTGTACGCATTATTTTTGAAAAAAACTTTTCAGGTAAGTTGTAATTCTTGTTAGTCTATTGTATATGCATTTCTAAAAAAAATAATAAAAACAAAAAAAACAAACAAACAAACAAAAAACAAAAAAACAAAAAAACAAAAAAAAACAAAAAAAAATTTAAGAAAATTTGTAATTCCGCTTTAACTGTTAGAGCTTCTAATTTCGAACGTGCATTCCATATGCATCGTTTTAAAAAAACTTTTTAACTGAATTGTTTTATTTTTAATAATGCATCCAATATGCATTAATTTTAATAAAAAAAAATTAGATAAACCGTAAGCTCTCTTAGTTTTAGGGCTCTTTGTTTAAAAAAAAAATTTATTTGAATTTTTAATAAAAAAAACGTGCATATCATATGCATTATTTTCGAAAAAAAAAAAACTTTCAGGTAAATTGTAATTTTTCTCAGTTGTAGAACTTTTATTTTTTAGTTTGCATCTTGTATTTATTTTTGTGCATCTTATATGCATCCTTTAAAAAAAAAAACTTTTCGCCTGATTCTTCATTTTGAGCAACCAAGATGCATTGTTTTTTTTTTTTCTTCATAACAAAAACAAAGAAAACAAAAAATCTTTTCAGATAACTTGTAAATTATCTTTACTGTAGAACTTTCATCTCAAGTATGCATCTCATGTGCATCGCATGTGCATTGTTTTAGGGAAAATAATATGTTGATAGATTGTACACATTCTTAGTCGTAGAACCTTTAGTTTCAAACTTGTATTCCATGTGTTGTTTTCAAAACTACTTACCAGAATGTTTTATTTCAAGAATGTGTTTCATACGCATTATTTTTTGGAAAAAAACTTTTCATGTAAGTTGTAAAATTATGTTAGTGCATTCAATGTGCATCATCTTTTTAAAAATTAGGAAAATTTGTAATTCCTTTTTGGCCCTTAGAGTTTTTTAAATTCAAACATGAATCGCATATGCATCATTTTCAAAAAATATTTTTACCTGATTTTTTTTAAGCATGCATTCAATATGCATTATTTTTTTTTATAAAAAACATTTCAGAAAAATTGTGAGTTTTTTTTTTAGCTATAGAGATTTCAAATTCACGCATGCATCTCAATTGCATTATTTAAAAAAAAATCCACCTGAAATTATCACTTTCAAAAATGCATTTCATATGCATTATTCTAGTAATATGTTGTAAGTTGTAACTTTCTTAACAGTAGAATTTTAACTTTCGAGCATGCATGAGCATTTAAAAAAAAAAAACCAAAAGCGTCATTCGTTTTTATCCAAGGTGTATTGCACTTTTTTGGCAAGATCGTCATTTCAACATTCGCATGAGCGAGCATTTAAAAAATGGGAGTTTTGATTCTTTTTTGAGAAAATAGTTTAACTGTGCAGTTAAGTGCTACTATTCGAGTTTAAACAAAGGACGAGAAAACATTTTTGAAAAAACTTTGTTTTGAGCATTTGTCCCGCGTTCGAGCCAGATAATGCACTCAGCAAACTCAGTAAACTCCATGATGGCGCAAAACACATTTGATCATAAATTTTGATTCCTTTTCAAAAAAAAGTAATCAAAATTAAGAAATGAATGACAGTAGAGTTTTCAAAAAATCATGCATGAGTTCTCATATTCTCTACACTGATTTTTCATTCACTATTTTCAGGTACGCTTGGTTAAGGTATCATGTACACATAAGTTATGCCGGCTAAATGGGGCAACAAAAAGGGAACATGCAGTCATCCAGTTGCACAAGGAACAAATTGCACACTCGAGATATCTAACGCTGAGGTGCGTTAATTTGTACTTAATTTTTTCCTTGAGATTTGAGTGTCCCTACTCTTTTGCAGGTCGGATGACCACTTCAACCAATGCCGCAACCGTGTGAAACGTGAGCGCTTCGAAGAGTTTCTATGAAAAATTTCACCTACCATGCGTGGAATTCATACGCTTTCCAAGACAAGGTATACAACCGTTATGTGGCCAGGTTTAAACAATTCAGCGGAAACCATGGGGCATCTCCCATTGAGATCGAACATGTCAGGGGATGAGAAAATTTCAAGAGATCATCAAGAATCCCGTGAAGATTCAATGTGCCGATCAATGTAGCTTGACTCGATCAACCGAATCCTTTTCCGAAAAAAGTTCTAAAATTTTCAGTCTGCCACTAGGGGCATGTACTTTTCAGCAGGTGTACATATACAAGTTGTGGAGCAGGAGAATCAGGACATGCAGCAGGTCCAATCGCATAGCGAGCACATTGCCCACTGAAAAATCCAACTCCCATGTAAGAGAATCTGTGATCATTTTATCCCCGAAATTTGAGTTTTTCCTTATTCATTGTGCAGCTTGGATAATAATTCAAATCAAAACTCCTGAAGAACACATCTCGTGTACGACCCTTCGCTCGCCGACTATTCTTATGCTAGCTATCGAATTTATCCCAGATACCTCGGACGATATCTATGCCTAAGTTTACCATTTGCGGACTACTGTTCCAAACTCAACACCATCCATGTGTGTTCGTTAATCAGGCCATTCGTCCAGCATGCGACGAATTATGAACCAGTCAGATGTAGCCGTGGGGCATTCCTGTTAAGATCAAGCATGGTTGAAGATAGAAGACATCCAGAGATCATCCTATTAAAAAAGATCAAGATTCCATGAAGATCGACCGTTCTAATGAAAGAGCATTTGAGAGGATGAAGAAGAACAAATTATTGTCGGTGTCGTCCACCCATTGAAAGGATCCTCCATTCAAGACATCGACATAATCAACTTATTTGACAAGTTTTCCTCCGGAGAAGTTCTGAGAAATTAAAAGGTTTATCTGCTATTAGGGGCATGTAACATAGTTGTTGTTGATTAGTTTCTGTAGATTTTCTTTCCACTTTAAAAAAGAAAAAAGAGAGAAATAAATAAATTCCCGCTAGGTTGAAAACCTAGGCAAAAGTCAGGGAGAGGGGCATGATTGAAAACCCGCAGGGGCAGTCATGGCAAAAGGTGAGATGAAAAAAGAAGCAAAAAAAAAAATCCATTAAGGGTCACAGCCGCCCTTTAATCGGCTACAGAAAAATAAAGAAAGCGTTCGTACAAATCGTGTGAGAGCAATGAAGCAATAAAAGGGTCACAGTTGTTCCTAAATCAACTACAAATAAAAGGTTCACAGTCATCCCTAAAATGACTATAAAAAAAAGGGCCACGGCCACCCTTCAAATGGCTACAGATAAAGAGCGCTCCCGCAACATCAAAAGCGGAGAGTAAGTAAAAGGGCCACAGCCACCCTCCAAACGGCTAAAGATAAAAGAGTGACCACGCGAATCTTGAAAGGGCGGGAAAATAAAAAAGGGCCACAGTCGTCCCTAAAACGACTACAAAATAAAGGGCCACAACCACCCTTCAAATGGTTACAGATAAAGAGCGCTCCCGCAACAATAAAAGCGGAGAATAAGTGAAAGGGCCACAGCCACCCTCCAAACGGCTAAAGATAAAAGAGTGACCCCGCGAATCCTGTGAGGGCGGGAAAATAAAAATGGCCACAGTCGTCCCTAAAACGACTACAAAATAAAGGGCCACAACCACCCTTCAAACGGCTACAGATATAGAGCACTCTCGCAACATTGAAGGTGGGAAATGAGTGAAAGGCCCACAGCCACCCTTAAAATGGCTACCTACAAAGAGTGTTCCTCGAATCCTGAGAGGATGGGAGATTGTTGAAAGGGCCATAGCCACCCTCAAAATGGCTACATATAAAGAGTATTCTAGTGAATCTTGTGAGGCTGAGAAATCATTTGAAAGGGCCACAACCACCCTTAAAACGGCTACAAACCGAAAGAGAGCTCCCGGAACATCGACGATGGAAATAAATAAAAGCGCCACAGCCACCCTCCAAATGGTTACAAATCAAAAGAGCTATCGCGACATTGAAGACGGTGAGGAAAGGGTCACAGCCACCCTCCAAATGGCTACAAATACTCTCGCATCGAGACAGGAAATAAAATACGGGTCACAACCACCGTTTAATCGGCTACCAAAAAAGAGCGCTTTCGTTATGTTGAAAACCCGAAAGGGCAACCTAGGCAAAATTAGGAAATGAGGGGCATGAGAGCAAATTCAGAAATTGCAATCATTGCAAAAGGAGAGAAAATAAAATCCCGATGGAATAAAAAACCCCAAGGGGCAATCCATGCAAAAATTAGAAAAACCGAGGGGCACGGTCTAAAATTATGACCGTGGCAAAAGGAGAGAATATGAGAGATTAAAAAAAAAAAAAGATCCCGCTAAGTTGTCGAGTCATGCGCAGTTTAGGCAAAAATTAGGGACATGCATTCAAGTCGTCAAGCCACTCGAGGCCCTTATCCAACGGACGCCGCTAGAGGCATTTCTTCGACATATGCCACTAGAGGCTCTTCTCCGACGGACGCCACTAGAGGCTCTTCTCCAACGGACGCCACTAGGGGCTCTTTTCAAAATACTCGCCACTGGAATCCTTACTTTCTGCATCACCACTGGAGGCTTTTCTTTCTGCATCGCCAACGGAGGCACCGCCAACAGGGGCACCGCCAACCGAGGTTTTACTTTCTCGCACGCTACTGGAGGCTTTACTTTTCTACACGCCACTGGAGGCTTTACTTTCCCGCACGCCACTGGAGGTTTTACTTTTCTGCACGCCACTGGAGGCTTTACTTTCCCGCACGCCACTTGAGGCTTTACTTTTCTGCACGCCACTGGAGGCTTTACTTTCCCGCACGCCACTGGAGGCTTTACTTTTCTGCACGCCACTGGAGGCTTTACTTTCCCGCACGCCACTGGAGGCTTTACTTTTCTGCACGCCACTGGAGGCTTTACTTTTCTGCACGCCACTGGAAGCTTTACTTTCCCGCGTGCCACTAAAGGCTTTACTTTTCTGCACGTCACTAGAGGCTTTACTTTCCGCACCGACACTAGAGGCTTTTCCTTGTCGCACGCCACTGGAGGCATCGTCGATCGAGGTCTTTACTTTCTGCACCGCCAACGGAGGCACCGCCAACAGGGGCACCGCCGACCGAGGCTTTACTTTTCCGCACCGCCACTAGAGGCTTTACTTTCTGCATCACTAATATAGGCACCGCCAACAGGCGTCCCGCCGACAGAGGTTTTACATTTCCGAACCAGAATAAGCATATGAGCCACCTTGAAGACTTTGAAGAATTGGAAGAGAATATACTTTCTGGTCAAAATCAGTGTTTCTTCGTCTTTGGACAAACCCCTTCGAACACGTTCTACGGGAGTCCGTCCAAAGAGGGGCAAACTGTAAACACTCGATTTTGACCCGGACTTAATGACGTTACACATGATACGTCAAATTCCGGACGCGTCAAGCCACAAAGTCTCCAAAAATGATTAAGGGCACATTAGGGAAATTATTATAAAATATATTTCAAATTATTTCGAATATATTTAATATTTTCGGAATATTTAAAAATATATATATAATAATTAGTTTTTTATTTTTAGAAAATTATCTGTAAGATATTTATCTCCAGATATTATTTTTTATTCAACAAAATAATTATCCGTAAAGATATATATCCTTAGGAATATTCCTAGAGTAATTATCTGTTAGCAATTTTTTATTTAAATTTTATCTGTAACTAGGCTAGGTTTTTAGTATAAATAGGGGTCTAGGGTTACATTGTAAACACACATAAAAACATCACAACATCAATAATGTTTCCTAAGAAAAAAATTAGAAAAAAAAATAGCTTTTAATAAAATCAAGTTGTCTTCGTGAAAATTGCTTCATGGTCTTGTCCTTGTATAAACAAGGTCTCCTTCTTCATCATCGAAGCGCTTCACCAATATCCATCCCCTGGCAACCTCGCTCCGACGATCGCTTTCATCATCCGATCGACCAGTTATCCAACACCGTGACCACGAACGGCCACTAGACCCGTTTCTGCTCTGTTCAACCGCTCCAATTTCAGCTCAGCCCCAGGGTCCACCGATTCCTCTGTCCAGTGACCCAGTCCGACTCCAACCACTAAGTCACCGGCGACACCAGCAACTATCAACTGCACCCCCACCAGCCGCAATGTCCCCACCGTACACTGCCGGCACGAGCTCCCGTCATCGATCAAGCCATCGTCGATCTGAATGTCATCGAACGTTCCGTGGCCGAAATGAGTGTCCCGCGGCAACCTTTTGGAGAACTGCACGTGAAGAGGCTGTTTGTCTACTCTTCTAATTGGGTTGGTCAATTTGATTATTTCAGTTATTTTATTTCTAGTTTTTTTTCGGCCGATTTTCTTAGTGAAGAAGCGGGGGGCTTGATCTGTTTAATTAATTGGATTTTTTTTTTATATTATTTATTCCAATATCTACTCATTGTTATTCTTGATGGCTGCAGGAGTAAACGCATTGTTGATTATATCATATATGCGTGTTCTCACTTTTTATCCCTAGTCTAATTATTGTTTATTTATTTATTTTTAATTGACATCTGGCCCTGAATGTGATTTTAATGATGGAGAGAGTCCAACACGGCGATTTACAAAATGAAGATTAAGTCTTGCTTTAAGCGTGACCAACTTATCGTTTCGTTTAACCAGGTTTATCCCCCTGGTTCTTAGCCAATCTTGTTGTGGTAGAGGTCCCCCTCTCCTACAAGATGACCGTGCCTGTGTGACGAGGCAAGGTTCACATCCAACGTAATTTTGGTAGAAGAGTTTTACTTCTTCCTACGACTTAGTTTATAGACAAAAAAATCTGATGTTATTTATCATTATGACGTCGATAGATCATATACTCAATTTGCAATTGTTTTATTCAATCGAAATATTTTTCAAATGTCAAAATGCCATCACTCATACAAGCCACTTATTAAGCCCTATGTAATCCAAGCACTTTTACATGCTTTTCAAAAATTTCTCTACGTAATGGATTAGTTAATGGGTCTGCGACCATATTGTCTGTGGACAAGTATTCTAAAGCGATTATATTGTCTTCCACAACTGATTAGGCATAATTGTATTTCACATCAATGTGTTTGGTCCTAGTATGGTACTTTGGATTCTTAATTGCTGCAATGGTTGCCTGACTGTCGGAGTATACCTTCACAGGTTTGCTCTTCTTGTCTGTGCCAATTAATGCAGTAAGAAGCCTTTTCAGCTGGACTTCTTCTTGTGCGTTTTTAGAAAAGGCAAGGAATTCTGATTCCACAGTGGAAAGCGCGACATAAGATTGCTTCTTGCTTACCCATGATATGGCAACATCAGCAAGGAGGAAAACTCCCCATGTGGTGGACTTACGATTGTCCGGATCGCCACCGTGGTCGGCGTCACTATAACCAGTCAATTCGATTTGCCTGCCCTTATAGCACAGAACATAGTCGGCAATACCTTTCAGATATCTTATAATTCGTTTTACGGCCTTTAAACGTTGATATCCAGGATCTGATTGGAATCTTGCTACTAGGCCCATAGTGTAACAGATGTCCGGCCGAGTACATAGCATGGCGTACATTAGACTTCCTACCATGCTTAGATACTCTGCATTCTTCATCTGTTCACGCTCCTGCTGGTTTTTCGGGCCATCACGCTTTGACAGCGCGCACCCGAACACAACTGGCGTATCCACGGGTTTGGTATTGAGCATTCTGAATCTTTTCAACAGTTTGTTGATATATGATTCTTGAGACAGACACAATCTCCGGGCGGCACGATCTCGGGCAATTTTAATGCCTAAGATGTACATGGCCTCTCCCATGTCTTTCATCTCAAATGCTGATGATAACAGGACTTTGATTTGTTCATGAAACTCACATCGTTCGCAGCAATGAGTATGTCATCCACGTATAAGGTTATGATGACATATTTAGACCCGGAGGTCTTGGTGTAAACGCAGGGATCCTCGTGAAGATTCACAAATCCGTTTCCGATGATTTCCTCGTGGAATCTGCGATACCATTGCCGAGATGATTGTTTACGACCGTAAATAGATATTTGGAGTTTGCAAACTTTACGTTCTTTGCCAGGAGTAATAAAACCCTCTGGCTGCTCCATATAGATCTCTTCCTCCAGGTTTCAATGGACGAATGCGGTCTTATCATCCATTTGGTGCAGCTCTAGATCGAGATATGCAACAAGGGCAAGGATGGCCCTAACTAGGGTATAACGCACAGTTGGTGAGTATGTTTCATCAAAGTCCACTCCATGAAATTTGGGTATATCCTTTCCCAATCGTTCGAGTTTTGCAACACTCAACTTTTCCATCAGTAGTGAATTCTAAAATTTCACTTCCTAGCTCTGCGGTTAGCAGGTAAATCAACTGAAGACCAAAACCGAATACGTTCTAATTTAGGCATTTTTCATCCTCAATTGTTTTCCTCCATTCCAAAGTTTGAGGTTCTTCCAATGCTTGCTGAACCGTCACTGGTTCGTGAACGAATGTCTCAATTGATGGGATACTTCTTAAAAGAAGTCCGTTGCCTTAGACTAAGTCTAGGCTCGATAATCTCATCTTCAGTCTCATCGTTACTCCCACTCGGAATAATGCTTCTTCTCGGAGCATTACTTCCACTGGGAACAATGGCGGTGCTAGAACTTTGGTCTACAACTTTCTTAGAATGACCTCTTGGTCTCAGGATTTTACCTCCGAGATTTATTCCTTGATCACTAGGATCTGGAATCAAGTTAGTCGTTTCCTCCCTCTAGGAATAATGGGCAGTTGTGACGACTATTGGATTTTCATCCAATGGTTCAACACTATGATTATCAGGTCCGACTTGATTCACATTAACATTTAGTGATGATTATGTGAGGGGGAGTGAGCCCTCCCAGTGGATTTATTATGAGGACGTTTCCATCATCATTTACCATGTCATTCACTAATGCATTTACTAATGCTATATCATTCTCCCACTCGAAGTAAGTGGGACTTGAGGATCTCCGTTATCCATTTTAATCCGATCAGTACTTTAGTTCGTTTCGTTCCACAAAGAATTGGAAGTCCATCTTCAAATTTTATAATGTGTCATGTTCGGCCACGTTACCATTAATCCAAGCTAATCTTAAACTTGTATTCTTTAAGAGTAGATCGTACTCTTAATAAATACTTGTATAATGCGCAAATCAATGCTACTTTATGATAAGATTTTACCTGTGTCATTTGTTGGCTATTATGGTAACGCGTCAACCGATCTTATTAGTACATAGTGTTACATTAATATGAATCAACTTAATTTCATTCTGTAGGAACAATTAATATTGAGTTCTAATATAATGTAATTTTAAACTATGTTTCTCGAAGTATTTAATAATATGATTGCTTAGCCAAACTTTTCGTTCAAGGCTTATAGTGGGAGTTTTATTTTACTGACTAATTCCTTTCGTTTATTAACTCATCCAGAGACTTATCCACCTCATAGACTATGCATTTAAGCTCATGCTTAATGCTATAGTTGATGTACTACTTGATCGTAGTAGCATTAAAGCATACCTCTAATCATGGTAGTCATCAATGGGTTATTTCCAACGGATTACAAACGAAAATTAGCATTCATACATTAAAACACTTCATTATTAAATTTGTACTTTAAAACGACGTGTTCCATCTTTCGAGGTACACGCGCGTACGGCGCATAAAACCAGTTTTATCCCGTGGTTTAAATCGTTTCATTTTCAAACTTAATATCAAATCGGTTTTCATGCAAATTATCCGGGGTATTTATCATTTAATGCAGTACTAATAAATAAGGATGGAATTTATGTTTGGTTTGCTTTTTAAATTACGCAATCGATGGATATTTGATTAGGTGAGTGAATGTTTTATTTGATCCAACCGTTTTACTGGAGGATTCACAGATTAGTTATTTGTTTCGGATCGGTCCCGTTTAATCGGGTCGATTAATTTTGATAAGTAGGCCAAATCATGAACTGAATGGTTACTACTTTATTCAACAATTCTGGATCACTATTAACTAAACATAAACATTTATTGATAATAAGAGAACTTGTAGACATTGATACTGCACTGAGATACATCACAAAGCTTTTAGAGGTGAGGGAAAAGTAAATTCGAAAACCAACCATCTTCACCAACGTCCCCGAAAGAAATTCACAAGTGAATCGTATCAGTAGACTTAGTGATATAAAACGTTTAACTGTTTCATATATGTGGCAAACGAGGCGTACCTTTTACAGTACTTCATCAGTAGTATTTGTCATACTACAGATCTCGTTTGAGGACCAATTCGATCATGTTTCCTCTGTTATTTCCTTTGTCCTCTTGCGGTGGCGCACGGGGGAACTTTTCAGTCTCCTTTGGTTGCTTTCCTTGAATAGGAACATGGAGTACTTAACTGAATCAGTTAAGTATCCTAGTCAATAATCGTTAGGAAAGCATGATATCAGATATCCCTATGCGATATTGATTATCTTTCTCCAATTGGATCTTTCGATCATTGGGTTACACACAGGTTTACTCTGGTGTTGTTTGAAAGTAGGTCATCATACTCCATTATTACTTTTCTTGCTTCGGCTGCCTTTCCACTACCAAACGGAGTTTAAGGGCAGCCCAAAGCTGAACAGCAGAATAATTGAGCGTGAAGTCCTCTGCAACCTCTTTATCCAAGGATGTCAATATCACCTTGCAAGCTTTCTTATCTCCCAATCCTATGTTCCCTATTATGGGAACTAGGTTGTGGTCCGGCGGTACCAACATTTTCTCCCTTATAGTCATGATACAGCCGTGTGTATCGCATGCTATAAGACGTTCTCTTACCATCTCACTCCACGCTTCGTAATCCATACCATCCAGATTGCATGGTTTATAAAAGCGTACCGACCCTGCCATTAGAACTATTACAATTATAATCATGCAAAGTTAGGAGACAATAACATTTTGACAAAATTGCAAACATCGGATTATCTATTAAGATGGAATATGACAAATAGTGATCCTTCAGTCACTAAACCAAACCGACCGCCAGTAAGCCGAGGGAAAGGGGTGTTGTGAAAGAGTTCACACCATTGTCGTCTTCAATTCAATAGACCAGTCTTTTAAAAATGGTTATTATTTTGCAAATTACCGGAACGGGAATTTTCAAACAAGCATACCCGATCTTGGCTTTCCCATGGCCCTTTTGATTTTGAAAAATTATCTGATAATTTACGCATGCATAACACTATATCACGCTATAAACATCGAACAAACCAAACAACATGCTCACGCGTCATGCGTCTAATGCTCTTAGCATACATAATTCTACGTAAAGTAAATTAGCACATGCTTTTAGTCCTGAACATTCTAGCATACGTGTCAAAACATGCAACTTCCGCACACATCATGCATAATTGGCGACTGGAATTTTCGGTTTTGAAAACGTTTTGAAAATATTAGGGGTTGTTTTGCAATTCATGCTTACAATCAATCATGCGAAATTTCTAGACATGGATTCTAGGCACTTTCAATCAGCATAGCATGCCTATCCTATTGCACAATCAATATATTTAAATCTCAGAGCTCAATGCTCGCATTTATTATTCAGCTAACTTGACTAAGTCAAGGCGACAGTTCTAATATATGTTTCAGAAAGTAAACAATTGCAATTCAGCCCACTAATTTAATCCAGTCCCAAAATCATGCATATCCGAGATCCATCCCCATAATCGTAACCAGGTATTAGGGTTTTATCTAAAAACGTGTTAAAACGTAAACCCTAAGAGCACTGTTTAGGCTAATTTTAAAGTTCGAAAACGTTTTGGATTTAAAATTTGACATGCTATTGTACTGAACATTTTAAACTTTCCGAAAATTTTAAAATTTGGTTCGGTCCTTTTTAAAAATCCGGTTCGAGTCGGTCCGATTTTAAAATCCGGTTTGGTACGAAACGGTTCAATAAAATAAGATAGTTGTTCGGTTCATCACTCAAAACCAGTTTGGTTAGGTTCTACTTAATAGCTCCAGTTTGACATGACCCGAAAAGGTCCACCCGATTAAGAAAACCTGGATTGGCTTAACCCGATCCGGTTTTGCAAATTTGAACGGCCCAATAAACCCATAGGGTTCGGCTGAAATATATCTTGTGGGCTAAGTACGGTTTTAAAATCCACTAAAAACTTAACTTAGCCACTAAGAAATATTAATTATATAAAATAATTTCCAATATTGCTAATATATATATAATTTCGGCACATATTTAAATATATATATATATATACATATATATATATATATATATATATATATATATATGTTCAAGATTTTATCTATAAGATGTAAATCAATCAACAAGATACATATATATATATATATATATATATAAAATTCGGCACATATATATAATTATTGTCAAATATATCTTTAGGGATTAAAATATATATAGACAATATATTTTCTTAATATTTTATAGCAATTAAATCTATCAATACATATTATCCCTATCTTTATCTATATATATTGATAGTTAATATATATTTTTCAATATTATATTGTGAACCTATCAATATTTTCCAATTGTAGATACATGGTTAACTTTTAATAAAATTAAAATATGGCAAACTATATACATAGGGTGGCCGGCTGAATTTTGCTTACTTGGACCCTAAGAAATTAAACTTTTTACCTAATAATTCACTAGGGTTTTCGGCCAAAACACCAAAAAATTGGAAAAATTGTCATATTTTATGATAAAACACTACTATGATCATGAATCCAAATATTGTTCTTGATAGAACTCATCGTGTTCTTGAAGATCATGAACATCAAACTTAAATTTAAACCAAAAATTTCGGTACCAATCCTTAAAAGCATGTATAATCCGAAAATTTTAAGTTTTTAAAGATCAAAGTCATGAAATTAAGTTTAAAAATTTCGGTGTTCATGATGTATAAAATTCAGTTTTTATAAAATTTCAAGAACATCAGTTTATCAAAAAATTAAGAACTCCTAAACCTCACTCTGATACCACTGTTGTATTACGGGGACGTAATACTACCGAATGCTAAACGTGTACTTGTAAGTAATCTAATTACGCAGCGGAATAATGTACACATACCTCAACAGCTTTCCTGCCCAAGAACGTTGTGGAGGGAGTTCTGATCCTCCGGTCGGAACCCGTACAAGTTCTCCGTGAGAAGAAGTCCTACCCGGTATAAGCTCCACAGCAAATCCTCTGATTGATTCTTCAACGGGGACATAACCTCGAACTGAATGCTTGGAAGTAATTTGGCACACCAATAGTGGTGTTTATGCGGCCGGCCGAACTCACTATAGAGAGAAAGGGATTTCTCTCAAATCACAACTTAGGAGGAGTTGTGATCAAGGTGTGTTTTGGAGGTGACCTCAAGACCTCCTTTTATAATGGGAGGAGGAGAAAATTCTCCTCCCTACTATTAGGGTTTCGGCCGACTTATTATGTGGTGGGGGAGGCCCAATTTTGGGCCTCCCATGTCACATGGGAATTGGGTCTAGCCCAATTAGCCCTAATGTGACATTTACCTAATTATCTTAGGTAACCACATATATTAACGGGCTACCAATTACGGCGACACGTCACCATATGCTAACACACCCTTCCTAAGAGGAAGCCACATACGAGGAAAACAACCTCAACATCCTATATGGATTCAATCCAAGATATCAACACCAGGTATCGCCCTCAGAAGGCAATCACTTCTACTCAAAAAAGTCCAGGTAACCGGCATATTCTCGAAACTCGAGTAAGAGGTAATAACTCTATGCGAAATACTAAACTGAATAGAACATGCTACTCGGGTAAGATACCTACCTCGAATAGTCTGATTTAGTCAGAACATAATGCAAGTTGAACGGAACAGACTAGTCACGAATAGTCTGATCCAGTCATATTGACATTACAAACTGAACATAACGAACTAGCCAAACCTGATACGAGGATCGAATAGTTCAGTCTAATCTAGTCTAGTTGGACGACGTGACATGCAACATAGCTTTACAAGGAGACTTATAGCTCCATATAACTTACTAACCAATATATATCTCGAATCAATGCGAAACAATTTGAGACAGGTTATGTACAGATACAAGAGATATAACAAAGGCACACCCTACTTTGGAGACAACGCCAGGAGGTTGTATACTTTATTCTCTGGAATTCTCTACTTACAAACACTCTACTTAGGCATCCAAGCTAAGTAGAAGTGGCATATATATCACCTGCATCATCAAAGAAAGCCTCCAAGTTAATGACAACTCACGACGCTCAGTAGAGCATACTACTCAAACATCGGACACTATTTAGGAATAACACTAAATAGTGGTCGCATGCACATCCCGAACGATGTCGTCACAATATCTTACGGAATACTCACAACATACATTGGATCTCACCTTGGGAGCAACATCAAGTAGCGATCGCACACGTATATGCGCATCACAACATAGATGCAACTACGCGCATCGACTAAAGAACGCAAACAGCGATACATTAGCAAACACGTGCAGCTAGGAACGTTTGAAAAGTTCCATGCTTAACATGTGTCGTCAACCAAAGGGAGTACTCATACAAAATTTTAAATACATATACTAATTGAAGAAGACATTAGAACTTCTTCTATTCTCTATCATATTGCAAGCATTGCAATTATCTAATGAAGTTAATGTATTCCCATAGGTACATTATTCTCACATACTCCCTACTCTGGAATCATACCAAGTAGTTGATTCTATGCATACAACTTGCATCCACAATACAAGCTATTACGCTAAACACAACAAGCGGCCTATATCATACGCCACCAACACGTCAACACTCGACGTCAACAATGAGCACTCAATACGCTCTCTCTCTCGAGCAACATCTATTATGTCTACTCTATACAACTATAACCAAGAAATTTTTCTAAGGACTATCTACAAGTAACATGGCGCGACATCCCCGC
This sequence comes from Clarkia xantiana subsp. parviflora, assembly GCA_036873135.1. Lineage (NCBI taxonomy): Eukaryota > Viridiplantae > Streptophyta > Magnoliopsida > Myrtales > Onagraceae > Clarkia > Clarkia xantiana. Next base: position 22,086,822 of record JAPTYO010000001.1, read on the forward strand.
CCGGGGGCAACCCCATGATTACAACAACCATTCCTTGGATTTTCCAACCAAGAGATCATCTACTATGTGGTGCGACATCCTATTTACGAGGGTAACTTCGCACATTTACATGGCACGACATCCTCTTTACGAGGGAAACCCCATGACATCTTACTGCGGAAAATGACACCCAGTAAAGATTACTAAACACTTGGGCATGATTCACCACCACAATACATGGCGCGACATCCTCTATGCGAGGGCAACCCCCTGAAACATGGTGCGACTTCCTCTCTACGAGGGCAACCCCATGAGAACCTACTACTACCCACAAGTAGCGTTCATTATTACATACAACCCTTCTACGCCGGTAGGAGCGTATCCTACCATCGCCGCAACACACAACGCAGTGAAAAAACTCACCAAACCTACAAGTCGAGTCTTGTAAAACGTTATTTCATCCGTGAACGAATAACAGAAACAAAACACTTCAACTAAGCAAGTAGTGTCTTGCCACAAACGTCGCCTTGGAATGGCCCAAGAGACGAAAAAAACTTCAAGTCGTATAATGTGATCTTGTACAGGCCCTGGAATAACCAGGTAGAGGTGTAGTAGCATCGCAAGGTAAGTAACTGGACTAGCTAGGAGAACACCTTGCAACATCGATACGTCGGGGTACCCAAAGTACGGAAAAACAAAACACTTACATGCGAGTGTGGGTCTTGTGCATTACTACTCATAAATGCCAAGTACCAGAACAATGACCTTGCGCATTACTACCCATAAATGCCAAGCGTCACTCTAAGGCATTGCGCATTACTACCCATAAATGCCAAGTGTCACTCTAAAGTCTTGCGTGTTACTATCCATGAAATACGGAAAGCATACAACACATGTGTTTACCACATACTCATTACGCCAAACTTTGGTATAGCCAAGAGGGGTGCACAACGCAGGGACATATGTCTCCTAACTACAACTACGGATGCTAATTCCAATCAGAGGACGAGTTTCAACTCTACTCTATAGTCCACACCACATGGACAATCATGAAAGCAAAGGTATGACATATTACTACCAAGTAATCATGCATTACTAAACTATTCAAGACAGGTTCATAAGACAATGCCAAGCATCAAAACATAAGCATAAAAGGTTCAAAGGGACATCACTCCAAATGCAACTTGGACCCGACACGGGGAGCCAAAACTATATACAAAGGTTTGATATAAAACCAACGATCAACCCGACGCCACGTCAGGAACATCGACAACATCAGCATCACCGCATACATCGGCTACAACCTCATCCAGATGAGCCCTCACCACTATACTCAACTCACCATCATCATCAAATACCAATTCATACTGGCGAATATCAGCCACAACATCCCCAGAGGCAGTCGCCTCAACATCCTCGGGGGCATCCGCCTCAATAACCTCAAGGGCAGGCGCCTCAGAAATCCGGGGGGCATTTGCCATAACAGACAGGGGAACAGTCCCGTCTCTAAGACGCAAGGCAACCACATGCCCAGTGGCAAACGTGACATATACACCCAGCTGATAAAAGCAGAAATCAGGGGCAATAGTATATACCTATTCAATAAAGTCCTCGATGGAGTCGTACAACAGGTCGTCAGCACCTGCACGAACCTCAGTCATATATGACTCCGAGTTTTTGTACTCCACCACACCATCAACCTTGCCTGCTGCATAGGCCTCCTCCTCCACAGTTTGCAAGACAAAGCTGTGCGCCTCACTATTCTCAGCAACCTTCGAACCCAAGAATCGAGCCTTCTCCTTCGAGCTCACCAACTTTCTACATACCATGTCGAACTTCTCCTGTAGTGCCTTCTTCTCCTCTGTGAGTTCAACAACAAAGGAGGAAAGGTTCGCCATCTGGACAACAACTTGTAAAAGTAACATAGAGGTCAACAACAAACAAGTTGTAACAACAACACAAACATACATACAAGTTATAAGGGAGTAAGGATGAATACTCACAGGCACAAGACATGTCAGCACACTCTTAGCACACGGATGCGCATCCTCAGGTTCGCCAAGACGAACCCTTCGATTGCCAGACGGGATAATCTGCTGGAACAAACGTACTCCCACCTCAGGTGTAATTAAGCTGGCCTCCTCAGCAAAGGATGTCCACTCCCCTCCACTGATAGCGTCCTTTATAGGACAAACCAATTCAGCTCGGGTGAGCGCAGCAAGAGGCGCAATACCTGTGAACGCACACAAAGATAAACAAGAAGGCCCAAACATCACAGTATAGCAAGAAAATAATGGCAAGTTACACACCTTCACGAGGAGAATTCTCCTCCAAGGTCTGGTCCCTCGACTGGGGGGCAGACATAGCAGGCGCGCGAGCCTGACCCTTAATGTTCGATGCCTCGCCACTGCCGGATTTCGACCGCTTGGGATCGCTCGAGGGACGCACCTCGGAGTCAGCTCTTTTGGTCTCAGAACGAGGCGGAGTGTCAGCAACAACGCGATCCGTCACGTTAGTTGAACGACCTACAAACCAGAAGTCATAAAAAGTCATAGTGTTACACTGTTACTCTAAGATCGCCAACTCGCGAGATTCGCAGGGACCACCATACCAAGCATAGCGCCCGCGCGCCTCAACGCACTAAGAGGGGGAGAAACACCTCCCGTTCGAAAGCTAAGTATAGAGATGCAAAGCGCAGCACGCGCGCGTCAACGCACCAAGAAAGAGGAGTTATACCTCCCATTCAAAAACTAAGTACGGAGACACCTAGCGCAGCACGCGCACGTCGATACACTAAGAAGGCGAACAGTACCTCTCGTCCAGAAACTGAGTATAATAATAACATACATGGCGCAGCGCGCGCATGTTTCAACACGTCGACAAGGGATAACGATCCGCTTCCAAATTCTAAGTATAAGCCCTAAGCGCAACACAGCGCACACGCGTCGACATGTCAATGCGAGATCTACCACCTCACATACAAAGAACCTAACGGATACACCAAGTGGCTATTATGTCCACACATCTCTATGCGGATATCATGTCCGCATTTCTTGAAGCGGCTATCAGGTCCGCGCACTACTAAATGGCTATCATATCCACGCACCTCTAAGTAGTTATTATGTCCGCAAATCGCCAAACGAATTTTATGTATGTGCGTCACATCAACATATCTACAACCAAGTAGCGCTCGCGGGATGCACTCTACCTTGAAAACGCTAGGTAGCGGCAACAACATGGATAGGCACGTCGCCTCGCCGACCTCTGACCGACGACATGGAAGGGTACGTCGCCACGTCGACCTCTAGTCTTCTCCCTACCTCGGAAACATCAAGTAGCAGTTGCTGAATGCACCCGACTTTGGAAAACCTAAGTAGCAGTCGGCACAAGGGTCAACACCCTGCGTCCGAGACAACTACATGGCAAACATCCCCACTGCGGGGGAAACTCCACACTTACGGACTTATAAGTTCACAACTACTTCATAGCGAACATCCTCTATACGGGGCAACTCTATGTCAGTAAGGGCCTCGTTCTGACACTTATACAGCCTATACGACACTACGCGCGTCTGCGAGACCCAACACTACGCGCGTCTGCGCGACCCAACACATGTCTATTGTGGGATGTTCATCGACAGAACGTCGGAGGCTTAACACCTCCCGACTAAGGGGCTAGTGCACCCAGGGTTAGAATCGGAATCTACATACACCTATATGATCTACGCGCCTATACGGCACATACGTGCGCGTACCCGGCCATATCACTACAAACACTCCCACTCCGGGGGCAATACTATATCGACACATGCCTCGTCTCTCGACATATACATTACGAACATATTCCTACTATGAGGCGTTCGTCAAATAACGCGGCGGAGGCATAACGCCTCGCGCTCTCAGGACTTGCGTGTCCGTAACACACACTCCTCTGTGTAGTGTGAGGGTAAAGGCTTTACCTCTCACTAATTTTCTCTAACTCTTTTGTATGAGTTGTTAACATATACACATGCTTACATACCCGCGCGTACATATGCATGTCCACATATACATACACACGTTTGCATATCCATGTCACGTGTTTATTATTATAATCCCGGTACACATATACTTATACCCATGGCATCGCATATATACATGCCCATATCTACATGTCTAGTTTCATGACATCACGCGACGTGCGTCTGCTCACATACGCGCGTATACCATGTTCGCATACATGCTAGCATTCGCGCCCATGATTACATACATAGGATTACATTATTATATACGTACATGTCATACACATATACTGCTGTACTAACCATGTCAGCAGTTATAACCACTCCTGTTTAATCAAAAGGGAGGGACCCGCCATAGCAAGGTCCACGCGCCAACAGACAGTACGTCCACCTCGAGACAACACCCGAACTTAAATCGAACGTATACCCTATCAAAAATAGAGTCAAGCAGGGGCCGTGCCACCACTTGACTCGGGGGAAAATGATGGGTATACGTCCGATTCGGGTTCATTTTATATTATTCAGACTTCGTTTACACGTCAAACCACCAACGTCTTCGAAATATTTACCCACGAGTTTAAAAGGGTTCGGAACGCGTACGTACGTGTTTCAGACCAAAAACCTTGTCCGGATTGTCACCATAATCCGGACCAAATCCGGATTGTCCCTCCCGGTGACGCGCAAACCCCTATACACATATATCACGTGCGAGCCTTCCTGATGTCAACTTAACTCCTGTCCACGTCCGGTTCATATTTTACATTAAACCGGAGTCGGACCATTCAAAACCGGTTTCGGGTTCAAGGTGCCCCTATTTAAGGGAACTTTCCCTACCATTTCACAAGTTAAGTTGATGAGGAAGCTCTGACCTCTGTCTAGCTTTCTCTCTCTAAGATTTCTAATTTAAGCTTCGGAGAGGGTTCATCGCACTCCACCCTATTAGGGACAACACATAAATTAGGAATATTAACTTTCCTTTCTTGTATTATCTAATTAGATTGTATTCCTTATCATTAGGGTTTTCTATCTTTAGGGTTTTCTATAGATAGCTCTCTAATTCTATTTATATTGTTGTAATTCTATGTTGTTGATAATGAAAGAATATTACTGATTATTATACCTCTTTTTGGTATCAGAGCTCTATTGATCCAACGAGCAAACCTAACCCTAGCCGTCCCAAAACAGACGCCGCAAATCTTCCTCCTTTGCTGCCATCATGTTGCAACTGTTCCACTCGCTGCCGAAGGCCTCATCACCATCAACGCCGCTGCTCAAATTCCGGTGAAACTTACCCGGAAAAACTATCCTTCTTGGCGAGGTCAGCTCCTTCCATTGTTGGTGGGAACCAATTTGTTGTGTTATGTCGATGGCTCCTTCCCGTGTCCACCCGAGAAGATCGCGCAAGAAGGAAAGGAATTCACCAATCCGGCGTACCTCCACTAACAATTTGCAACACTAACAATGTGTCGATTGAATTTTTTCCGACTTATTTTGTGGTGAAAGATCTTCGCACGGGGGCGTCTCTTCTTCGCGGGGCAAATTGAGACGGTGTCTATGAGCTCACCTCCCCACCCTCTCCTAAGGCTATGACGATCATCTCTAACAAGGCAAGCACTTGGCACCACCGTCTAGGGCATCCGACTTCGAAAACCCTAGACTATCTATTTCGTTATTATATTACTGCAACAAATAAACCTAATAAGGGGCCATGTAATGGTTGTTCTTGCAATAAAAGTCATCAGCTTCCGTTTTTTACAACCTCTCTTAAGAGTCATCGACCACTTGAGCTCATTTATTCGGATGTTTGGGGGCCGACACCGGTCCATTCTATTGATGGGTTCCGCTACTATGTTATATTTGTGGATCACTTTACAAAGTACATCTGGTTTTATCCGCTGAAATTTAAATCTGATGTTGCCATGATTTTTCCACAATTTACGCGGGTCGTTGAAATTTTTTTTAACCATCGCATCAAGTGCTTATATACCGATGGTGGTGGTGAGTACAAGGCACTCCAATCTTTTCTAACAATGCGTGGAATCTCTCATCTTTTGACACCCCCTCACACGCCGCAACACAACGGGGTAGCCGAATGACTTCACCGGCATATTGTTGAGACCGAGCTTACACTCTTGCATCATGCACATGCCCCGTTATCTCTTTGGTCTCATGCGTTCCAAACCGCCGTCTATCTTATTAATCGCCTACCGACGCCGATTTTGGACCATCAATCCCCGTATGCTTGCCTCTTCAATGAGCCCCCGAACTATGCCAAGCTACGTGTATTCGGGTGTCTTTGCTATCCGTGGTTACGACCGTACAACAAACACAAAACCGATCCTAAATCTCGGCCTTGTGTTTTCATTGGTTACTCACTACAACAAAGCGCCTATCGGTGTCTTGACATCACCACCAACCGTGTCTTCGTATCCCGACATGTTCATTTTGTTGAGGATGAATTCCCGCTTGCCACTCAGCCCGTGGTACCGACGAGGCTGCCAACCGAGTCACTTGTTCAGGAGTGGGATCCCGCCCTTGCTACTCCTCCGATCAATCCCGTTCCGGTTATCCCAGAGCCTCCTGTGACGGTCCTCTCTGACCCGCTCACCGCTGCCACCTCCCCTGTGGCCCCAGCTGCTCCGTCTCCACCCCCACATGATGATGCAGCAGCTGCTTCAGCACCCCCTGTGCTGCAGCCAACTGCACCAGCACCGACCCGCACTCACTCGATGACGACATGAGCCCAACCAAATTTTCAAGCCGAAACGCTTGTTCGCAGCCACCAAGCACCCATTGTCGCCGTCTCTCGAGCCCACTGCAGCATCACAAGCCCTCAAGGACCCCCAATGACGTGCTGCGATGATGACGGAGTTCAACGCTCTTGTTCAAAACGAGACGTCGGAGCTCGTTCCTTTCAAACCGTATATGAACATTGTGGGGAATAAATGGGTTTTTCGTATCAAGCGAAATCCCGATGGCACCATTGAACGTTACAAGGCTCGTTTGGTTGTGAAGGGTTTTCATCAACGGCCCGGGCTCGACTACAAGGAGACATTCAGCCCGGTTGTTAAACCGACCAGCGTTCGATTTGTTTTGGCTCCTTCCACTTCCTTTGGTTGGCCTCTTCGTCAAATAGATATTAACAATGCCTTCCTTCAAGGGACGCTCAATGACGAGGTTTATATGGCTCAACCCACCGGCTTCATTGACAAGGATGCACCCACGGCGTCTGCCGTCTCCGTAAAGCCATATATGGGCTCAAGCAAGCTCCCCGCGCTTGGTTCGTTGAACTCAGCTCCTACTTGGTATCTTATGGCTTCATCGGGTCAAAATCGGATACTTCTCTATTCACTTATCATCACGGTGACATTCGGGTCTTTTTACTCGTTTACGTCGATGACATTATTGTCACAGGGAGCTCTCCTAGCTTCATTGCCAAGTTCATTTCTGATTTATCGACTCGCTTCTCGCTTAAGGATCTAGGTCGGTTGAGCTATTTCCTTGGCGTTGAAGTCCTTCACACACAAGGTGGCATCTTCATTTCGCAAACAAAGTATATTCGTGAGCTCCTCGAACATGCCGGCATGGACGGTGCCAAGGATGTCGCCACCCCTCTTGCGACCAAACCAACGCTCACCCTTTGTGATGGCTCAGCTCCTAAAAGCCACGAGGTATCGTAGCATCATCGGCGCTCTTCAATACTTGTCGTTCACACGACCCGATATTTTCTTTTCGGTGAATAAGCTCTCTCAATTCATGCATCAACCCACCGAACTTCACTGGGTTGCGGTCAAACGTCTTCTTCGTTACCTCAAAGGCACGCTTCATCACAGTCTCTTCTTCCATGAACGCTCACCTTTGGATATTCGGGTCTATTCCGATGCCGATTGGGCCGCAAATCTGGACGATCGCACGTCCACCACAGCATATCTAGTTTACCTCGGCAAGAATGTGATTTCATAGAGCTCTCATCGTCAAAAATCGGTTGCGCGCTCATCCACCGAGGCCGAATATCATGCACTTGCCGATGCGGCCGCGGAATCTACTTGGGTTCGGTCTCTCCTAGTTGAACTTGGAGTTATTCCGTCTCGCTCGCCCACCTTATTATGTGACAACATTGGCGCCACGTACTTTAGTGCTAACCCGGTTTTTCATTCTCGCATGAAGTACATTGCGGTTGCCTATCATTTTGTTCGGGCTCAGGTTCAGCAAGGTCACCTCGCCGTTCATCACATCTCCACTCACGATCAACTTGCTGACGTCTTAACGAAGCCACTTGCCAGGAGTCGTTTTCGGGAAATTTGCACCAAGATAGGACTCCTTGATGGGTCGTCCTTCTTGCGGGGGCGTATTAGGGACAACACATAAATTATGAATATTAACTTTCCTTTCTTGTATTATCTAATTAGATTGTATTCCTTATTATTAGGGTTTTCTATCTTTAGGGTTTTCTATAGATAGCTCTCTAATTGTATTTATATTGTTTTAATTCTATGTTATTGATAATGAAAGAATATTACTGATTATTATACCTCTTTACACCCCCCTCTACGTGGTGTGCGATATTACCCTTCGTGCAGGTATTAGGAGACATAAACTCTCGGACACGTGCGAAGACCCGACATATCAGCGACCCAAGGCGCATTCACACATCTATACCAGGATCCGACACTCCGTCTAGTCCGGGATCCAACATGCAGGTCTCAGGAGGAACACGCGCATACTCCACCATACACGCATACACCGCCAGGCATGCATACGCACATACACCGCCAGGCATGCATACATGCATACTCCGCAAGGCGCGCATACACGCATACTCCGCAAGGGGCGCATACTTCGCAAGGCGCGCATACTCTGCAAGGTGTGTATATGCGCATACTCCGCAAGGTGCACGCTTGCGCAGACACTGCAAGACATTCAGACAATTAGCCATTTTAAAGGCTTGCAAGTCTCTGACAATCCGACACCCCGACACTTTGACACTCTGAGTGTCCGACACCCCGACACTCCGAGTGTCCGACAACCCGACTGTCTGACACCCGCGAGCTCTAATAACCCATCAAAACAACTACACAACACTTCAAGGACCCAACGACTTTCGAGTCAACGACCCGCGAAGAGTCAGGATCCAACAGAATCCGTGTGCGATGTCAATATGAGGGATGTTGCGTTCACACTCTCTAGGAATAATCTTGTCGTTGCTAATGCTCTCTTATTGGATCAACTTTTCCACTACTAATGCTATCTTTTGGAATTGTTCATATTTCATACAGTTTATCATTTTAGATACAAAACTTTTGATTCAAATGTAGGTATTTAGTAATACATTTGTAGTTCCAAATAGACATTTAGTAACTAAGAATTTAAACTCTATTTAGAACATTTAGTATTGCATTTTTAGTTTCAAAAAAGTGACAATTAGTAACTAATATTTTAACTATATTTATAACATTTAGCAAAAATGTCGGATTTAGTAACTACTATATAAAATCTATGTTGCACATTTAGTGTTGTATATTTTGATTCGTAAACTTTCATTTTAAACTTTTAACATTATTTAACTCGAATACAATATTTTAGAAACTCATTCAATAGAGGAAAAGTAATCATAAAAATATTTATTAATAAACATATTCAGCTTCAATTCACAATGTTAAGGTCAATATTCATAATATACATATTAAGACTTAAACAACTATATTAACTATATGGAAAAGTAATAAACTAGTATTCCATGCTTTGTAGTCACCTTCATCAACACCAATCATCGTTGTTATTGGTTGTGTAATGTCCAACATTCCTTCCCTACAATACCATTACACATAAACACAACCAGGTTAGCACTATATATCTACAATATGTTAACATACTATAGACTACATAAATAGTTGGTTAATAACATTGTGTATCTGCTCTTACATAAAGAGTGTTCCTTGTCAAAATCAAACCTACTATATGTTTGCATAAAGAGTTGTTTGTTGATAGCAATGTCAATACCACATCTACATTATGTTGACACCATGTAGAGTCTACATATGAATCGCTGCCTCAAGCTGCTTGAGAACAGATATGTTGCAAAACCTCCAACAATATTATAAATAACTGTTAACTATTACGATATTAATAATGAACCAAATTAAAACTCAGCAGCTAAATACTGACAACAATAACGGCCGCCTAAACCAAAGGCGATTAGCTCGGCATTCAGATAGTGTTGATAGCTTGAATGACTGCCACTTGCTGGAAGAATTCAATGAATTATTACAACTACGCCGATAAGATGGTTTTACAACACCTTAAACCAAAACTACGTACAGAGACCCTCTTCAGTTCTTACCTTTGTGTTTCAAAATAAACAAGCAATGCAACATCAACACCCTATAATAATTATTTTATTCATTAAAATAAAGTAACATTCGAGTTAAAGTAAGTGATATACTTAGCCTTCATCTGAAGATTGATTATATTATACATGCATATGATATGTTATGTTGACAATTCTATATCGTATGTAGGTTAACTTCTGATTATAGGATTTCGTAACCTCAAAGTAATTTTATTTTCAATTATCTATTAAAAATTCATAATACAAAATCACACTGTAATTAATTGAGGTTGAAGCAGTGCATCATCATGGTGAGATGATAGGAGCGGCTCGATCAAAGTTTGTGACAGTGGGAAAGATGAGCTTGTCCAAGAGAGGGGCAGTCGCTGTGCAACGCGGATGGTGATGTTGCTACTGTACAACACGACTAGACTTGTAGCTGCTGCTAAGGAGCTCCTATTCTCTTATTTGGTCGACGACATGGGTGTTGGCCGGTGTTGTCGCTATGGACAACAGTCGGAGCTATGGTTGCTCCCCTTCAGGAGCTTTTGTTCTCCTCTCTACCCCTCTCCATTCTCTCTCCATTATCCGTAAAATGTCAAAATTCAAAAACCGTGGTTGACCCATATTTTGACAATTGATATGATTTGACAAGTGTGTGATACAAAAAAAATCTCAACATGTACTCGAAGTTTGCACGAGTTGAGTACATATCATATTTTATGGGTGGCTCAAATTTATAGGTATATTGTATTAATAAGTTAATGATAATTAATGGGGTTATAGATACTTTTCATACCACATGTTTGGCCGAATGTGGCTTTTAGTACCGAATGTTTGGTTTTGTATATTTTTTGTACCAAACGTTTGAAAAAATGTGGTTTTTGGTACATCCGTTAGTTGGCCGTTAGTTTTTTCCGTTAAATGACATGTGCAAGTCACGTGACCGACCCTAAACTTTTGATTTTATTCAATTTAGTCCCTCAAACATATTCCTAACTTTTAATTTGTTTAATTTAGTCCCAAAACTTCAAAATCGATTTCAGTTTAACCATTGAACCCAATTGACCTAGCAGGACCTAGCCTAGGGCTAGGCCCGACCCTGGTTCGGGGTCCCTGGACCCAGCCAACCCTGACCCAGGGTCGGACCTAGCCCTAGGCTAGGCCCGGCTAGGTCAATTGGGACCTAGCTCAATTTGGGTCGAATTTGGGCAAGGTCCCAATTGACCTAGCCGGACCTAGCCTAGGGCTAGGTCCGACGCTGGGTCAGGGTCGGCTGGGTCCAACGACCCCAACCCAGGTTCGGACCTAGCCCTAGGCTAGGTCCGGCTAGGTCAATTGGGTTCGATGATTCAATTGGAATTGATTTTGAAGTTATGGGACTAAATTAAAAAAAATTAAAAGTTATGAATATATTTGAGGGACTAAATTGAATAAAATCGAAAGTTTAGGGTCGGTCACGTGACTTGCACATGTCACTTAACGGAAAAAACTAACGGCCAACTAACGGATGTACCAAAAGCCACATTTTTCAAACGTTTGGTACCAAAAGTATACAAAATCAAACATCAGGTACTAAAAGCCACATTCGGTCAAACATGTGGTATGAAAAGTACCTTTAACCCTAATTAATGTGACATGTCAGTTAAGCGACCTTAACAAAAAAGTTAATGCAATTTATCTGATGAAATTTTTAGTAATACTCAAATATTGTATGGACTAAATCATCAATTTTTTTAAAACACTAATGTCTAAAGTTTATAGTTGAATTCAACTTAACTATTTATTCAACTACCAATTAGGAGATACCTAATATGATTGAATTTACAAACGCAAGAACTAAATCGATAGTTCGAGTCAATAAGTATTAAACATTGAGTAACATGTTATATGTAAAGTCAAGCTTCAAGAACCACATTTGATCCATATTTGATATGTTATATGAGTTAGCAAATGACTAATTTATTTGATACAAAAATGCCAACAAGCGGAACATCCTCAAATCGGTGATATAGTGAATGGAAAAATGCATCTACCTGATATTTGCACCTATTGAATGCATGTTGACTCTAATTGATAAGTATATTTAATGGAGTAATTAATAATAACTATGGTGACCTACCAATTAAGGGACTTAAAAAACTAAAAATAACAAAATGTAACTAAATGGTTTTTTTAGTAGTAGTAAAGATAAATAGATGGGTCTCAAAGATAAAAAGACTAAATCGCCAATTTTATAAAATAGAGGAACTAAATATAACACGTATATATATATATAATATGGGAACTAAATAAAATATATATATATAATAATAATAATAATTAAAATGTTCAAGAGGTACCTTTTGGGGTGAGGACAAAGATATTTAGAGCATCCACAGTGGTATTACGTAAAGATTACGTAAACGTGGGTCTGACATGTTTATTTAAGTAAAACAACAAAAACTATTTACAGTGGTTTTACATAGCATTCCTTAAAAATGGGACCCACACGTAAATTTATGTTTTTACATAAAGCATTCCTTAAATTTAAGTAATGTCCTATGTATTACGTAACCAATTTTTATTATAAATTAATTCATTTTATAATTAATGCAATATCTTATTGGTGGTTGTTGTAAAATTTAATAATAAAATATATTTAAGGAATATGTTTAAGTAATACGATTGCAGAGAAAATATTTTTTACGTGTGTCTTAAATTTACGTATTACTTAAAGTGTACACAAATGTCTACGTGACAACTTTAAAGAATACAATTTACGTAAAACCATTGTGGATGCTCTTACTTACATAAAATTTAAAAAAAATTGTATTGCATTTTAGCATAATGATTTATTATACGGTTAGTGCAAGCATTTTAGCAATACAATTTAAAAATTAATAATAGGTACAAATACATAATTAATTATAGTTACAAAATTTACATTATTTTTTATTACATAATTTTTAAAATTAGGTTGAATAATATTAATTAAATAAATTAGAAAATTAATAGATGGCCAAATTATATTTTATAACATTTTTATGGTATATATTTACTTATTAATTATTCTATAAAAAAATATCATGTCGCGCAAAGCGCGAATCAATTATTTAGTATGATATAAGTTTTATTTATTCTTTATTATATACATAATGATAATATTTATACTAAAGAATCGTATTGGTGATAATGTATATATACTTAAGCTCTATCGTTCGAACAAATCTCCTTGCTAATAGTCTTTTTGTTAAAACTTAAGCTGTATATAAATATAAATAATGATGAGGCAAAATAAGAAGAGGTGTTTAGTGTATTAAGAATTTTTTTTTCCCCAAAAGATGATTCATTCATTCATACTAAAAAGAGTTCAAGAATGGGCAAAATTCTGGTCCTTTACAAGTAAAGATAAAACAGAGGGCGGAGGTGCGCAGACCCAACTTAAACTACACAATCTCTTTCTGGACTCAGTGACAACCTAGTTAGCGCATTCATTTGCTTTACGCGAAATCAGAGACCAAACAACATTAAGAAAAAGTAAATTAAGAAGTAATAAAAGATTAACAATTGTTAGTTATAATTAAATATATTTTTTCATTTCTTTGTTATTATTATCTATTGAGGCCAAACAAATAAGAAGATATTAATGTAGACAATATTGCATAATATATAAGGATAATATAAAAAAAAATATTTTATGTTTGCATCTCAAGCGTTACATTATTTATGCTAATATACTACTTCTGCTACCTAGGACTTTTAATTGTAATCTAAGACAAAAAATTCGTACGTAGTTGGCACTTTGGGAGAGACATCGATTTCGGGAACATATTATACATGAATTGATATATAATACATTTTCTCCTACAGTTTTCAAACAAAATAGAATATAAATGAATATTAAGTTGTAGATATATTCAATCATAAAATATACATAAATTAATTTTTATCTAAAACAAAAAAATGTTAAATTTAATCACCTTATATTGACAATAGATGCAAAGAAGAAACTAAACAAACAAGAGTGAGTGGTTATGATACATGTTCTTACAATTAAAATAGATACATACTCCACATCAACTTTTACATACAACCACAAAATTGTGTGTAATTTGGGTGTTATTCAATGAAATACCATACAGATTCCACAATGAATTTGTTGTGTCTGTAATTTAGTGTGGAATTAGTATGTAACTGAAAATTCACATTTTTCAACTAATGTGTATGCATTTAGTGTGCAATATGTATGCAATGACACACAGTGTGGAAATCAACATTTTCTTGTAGTGCTAATTACTTGTTTAGATTCTAAAGTTCAGTATAAGAAAATTGGTAATTTGTGACGACTTTTTTTTTCAAGGGAAATAATCCCTCATAAATTATATGAATTTTCAAGGAATTTATTTTATTTTGATAGAAATTCCTTACCAAAAATCAAAATTTTATAAAAGAATTTCCACTGATTTTTCTAGTCAAACTTTTTATTAGGAGTCATTCCTTTAGAAATTTTTTGAATGTTGCATTTGTAAGATATTTTCTCCACCCCTTACAAGTAAAGGTTATATGTTATTTACAATTAAATATGTCATAAACGACTAGATTTCTTAAAGAAGTAGGTCGATTCTAAATAATAATCTGTGAAATATGATATATAATTCATAATTTTTTAAAGATCATATAATTAAATAAGCGTACAAGTGATTAATTGAATGCATGAACAAGCATAAGATATTGAATGTCGTATTTGTGTATATGGCTCGATCATAAACTTATTGTGTGTGCTTGAATCGCATAAAAATCTAATACAATAAGGTTATTGATTAATATGCATTATAACACGCACATACTCAGTTAATTTAAATCCTTATTGCCCAACAACAATACGAAGTTGATCATCAAGATCATGTCCGTCTCAAGCAAATCGGAGGCCTAAAGCGAAGTAATACGATTTTATTTTATAAATATATATTTTTTAAAATAGAGTTTAATAAAATATTTGACTACTATAATATATATATATATATATATATCGAATAATCGCAAATGAAAAAATATTAGTAGGTTTATAAGAGCGGTATATATTAATTTTGAAAATATATGAACATATTCTTTTATTGAAAAACAAATATTGGTGAATTTGACTTAGATAAAAAATTTAATTTCATATAAGTTTTATACAGAGTATTGCGATAATTATTAAAAAAAATTGTCCTTAAACATTGGAGAACTGTAAAAGAAATGATAGATAATTTAATTTTTTTTTTATTACCATAGATGATTTAGTTGAATGAGACAAAAGCGTTGAAATTAAAATAAAAAATAATAAAAAAAACGTTTAAGACAAAACAAAGAAGATAGAGTGTTTTTAAACGCTAAAAAGTTAATCATTTAATTACGTTAATTTGGGTGGATTGGTGATATTAATAAGAAATTAATAAATTCACAAACTTTAATTACTGGAACTTAATTCATTAGCAAAATAGCAACAGTGACATAATTAATTAAAAAACTAACAACAATTAATAAAGAGATTACTAATATTGAGGCCTCATTATCTTGATGGCTTAAGGCCTAAGCTTTGGTTGCTTGGGCCTAGAGCCGGCCCTAATCAAGATGAAGGTTGCTGAGCTTACTAACTGAACACTAGTAGTGTCTGAGTAATAAAGAGATCATTTTCCAACGGACTTTACACACCACTAATATATATATATTATAAATTATGAAAGAAAATAATAATAGAGTGAATGTGGAGTTGCTAATTTTATTTTTTATGTTAATCGATGCATTTATGACAATTGAGCTAAGATTTTTTAGCCATTAACTCCATAGCATTGATTGCACTAAGGAGCTGAGGATTTTTAGTTGCAAATAATCACAATTAAAATTCCGCTGATTTCGAACGATCAAAATTCAATGTATACAATTAATCGCGATTAAAATTTCGGACCGTTCAAGATTCAATGTATGCAATTAATCGCAATTAGAATTTCCTTGATTTCGAACTGTTTAAGATTCAATGTATGCAATTAATCGCAATTAACATTTCAGACCGTTCAAGATTCAATGTATGTAATTAATCGAAATTAAAATTTCACTGATTTTTAACAGACGCTTGACGCGGAGCATGCGAACGAAGATATCAGGCGGTACGGGCGGCTGACAGTCTAAGTGGAAGAGCCATCTCTATCTCCGGTGAGATATCGCCGGTGGTTACTGTTGCGTCCTGGTTGAACTGGGTCGGATGGACGCGTCTGTCTGATGGGGTTGTTCGGGTTTTTGGGCTGACACCCTTCGCCTGGAAGAGGTATCCACTTAATTCCGATGACGAGTGTTCGGTTTTAACGATGTGTCTCGGAAAAAAGTATGTGTCTCAGGAGAAGTCTGTGTCACAGGAAACGGCTGTGTCTCAGGAAACGGCTGTGTCTCAGGAAACGGCTGTCTGGGCACAAGTCTTAGCGTCTGGGCACATCTTACTCCTATTTCTCTTCCACACCTTAGCTGCGGGGCCCGTTCCTGCACAAAGGGCCAATACTAGCACGGAGAGGGGGGGGGGTGGTGCTAGTGGAGCCCTCTCCGATGCTTAATTCACGATTGGGCTAAAAAATGAGAAAGATAACTCTAGAGAGAGAAAATATTTCTAGAGAGAAGTCAGAGCTCAAAATGCCAAAGTTGGGCAAATGAGAGGATGTGTGAAAATGGGTGGCCAAGGCCTCCTATTTATAGGCTTCCTTGGGACCGGACCCGGTTTTGAAGCGGTTTGATGACGGTTCAAAAGCAAGCGGTAACCGTCATCAATATTGGCAATGCGCGAACTCGACTTCTCTATACGTAACGGTTATCGCGTAATACCCGTTAGAGCAATCCGGATGTCCGGATTGCAAGCAACCCGGACGCGCGTACCGCGCTTCCGGACCGTTTTGACCCTTAGGAGGCGTTTTCTGAACCGTGATGTGATTTTTGACGTGTTTACGAGGCCCGAAATACAAATACGAACCCAAGTTGGACATATATCCATCACTTGCCCCCGAGTCAAGTAACGGTTCAAAACCTTTCTTGACTCTATTTTAAGTTAGGATACATGTCCAATTTGAGCTTGACGCTAACCTTCCGGTTTTGATCGTCGGTTGGACGCAGAAGTCTTGATTTCGTCCGTCCCTTCATTTTTGACCGAGTGACTTTATTTCCTGTCATCATGGTTAGTGCAATAGAGAATGCGCGTATATAACGTGCAAACATGATAACCGCATATAAGTGATTAGTAATATGTCATGCGGACATGCTATTTATCAACATGTAAGTACAAGTAACGATCATTGCAAGAACGTAATTATGTGATACTAGAAATATAATCCGTATACCCTAGATGACTTAGCGATTAATAAATCATGAATCATGCGATATGCAAACATGCATGTAAAATGATGGACTTGATACGCGTAGCGCTAAAATAATCATGCGCGTAGAGATAAATACTTAGAAGAGGGTGGAGTATACCGTAAGCACTTAGGCATGGGTGTAGGTGAATTACTCCTTTGATCCTTATCATTAAGGAATCTTTTGGGATATGTGATTACACTAATCCCCAATCATTCTTCCAGCTTTTTGGGAATTCATTCTTCATCCTTCTTTGCAGGTAATTGCCCTCATGCCTTCGCGTAATGGCCTTTTGATCGGTAGTTGTATGTACATGGCCATTAATGGTTGTATGTTGGTAATGATAGCTTAGGCGATGTATTGTTGAGTGTCATGTATAGACTGTCGGTTATTGTCTGCAAACATGCTAAAACACTTAGAAAATATTTAAACGATATCTAATGCCTGTTACCATAGATGTCGTCGTATGAGCTTTGTCGATGAGCGTCGTAGGAATGCTTAGGAGGCATAGCTACTTGTTGTATGCAATCCATCTTTGTCGACATGTATGTATGTTCATGGAAACACTTAGAAAATTTTTTCTCCTTGTCGACATGCATCATTGTCGACATGTATGTACGTACATGGAATCACTTAGAAAATATTTTCTCCTTGTCGTCATGCATCCTTGTCGACATGTATGTACGTACATGGAAACACTTAGAAAATATTTTTTCCTTGTCGACATGCATCCTTGTCTACATGTATGTACGTACATGGAAACACTTAGAAAATATTTTCTCCTTGTCGTCATGCATCATTGTCGACATGCATCCTTGTCGCCATGTATGTACGTACATGGAAACACTTAGAAAATATTTTCTCCTTGTCGACATGCATCCTTGTCGACATGTATGTACGTACATGGAAACACTTAGAAAATATTTTTTCCTTGTCGACATGCATCCTTGTCGACATGTATGTACGTACATGGAAACACTTAGAAAATATTTTCTCCTTGTCGACATGCATCCTTGTCGACATGTATGAATGTACACGTATGTGCGTATTTTCCCCCACACTTAGAATCTTTTCACCATCCCTGGCTATGTACGTTGTATCCGTATGCTTGATGTGAACACAGGTTATATGCCAACTCCTGATAATATGCTGACACATAGTTGTATGCTGACAGCTTGCAATATGCTGACTGTCATCCTGAGCAAAACACTTAGAAAATATTCCACCCTTGTAATCTTGTATGCTGCGAGTATGAGCTCGATGTTGTCATGCCAGGTTAATGTATTGAAGAAGTTTTCCCCCTTGCGTGATGCTTGTTGCGCGAAGACTAACGAGTCTTGTACGTACATAGTTGTCTCACATGGAGCGTCTGTTGCATAAATGTTTGCATAAGTGTTGATGCTTGTTTACGCACTGACTGGATTGTTGGTTGCATTTTCCAGGATATCAAATCTTGCTGTCTTCTTGTCAAAATTAGTCTTCCCACGGCTGTTACCATGAGTAAGTCCACTATCTCCATCCTACTAGTAAATCTGTGTTCGGATGTCGACATAGTTTGAGCAGCTAAATAATGCACCAAGTGTAGATGTTGATGTCTTTTATGACTTGTATCATGTTGTAATGTAGGTTGTACTTGATGGAAAAAGATTGTCTTTGCAGATAGCCGATGTGTACAGTAATCCGTTTGTTGGGAGGAATGTCCGTACAAGTGCCCCCGCTACTCCGGAGTCTTCGGACTCAGTCGCGGTAAAGGGCTTGTGAGTAAGATGTCTCATTGTATCTTCTTTGAACTTGTTAATTTTCTAAGTTATTGCTTTCATGTTGTTGAACGCGTGGCTGCAGTTTCTGTTTTTAGCACAATTCTCAAAAGATCCGACGCAGGGGCGCGTTCCTCGAGCGATTCTTAGTTCTTTATGCCGAGTACGACCGTGCTAATTTCTTCTTGTGATAAAGGGAATAGAGTTGAGGGTCGTGCGGTGGTGTCTTCTGCCCCCCGGTCGAGGGACCGGCCCAAGGAGGGGCGTTACTCCTATTGAGGTAAGTATTTGTTGACTGCTGATTTTGATGCACGTATTGCTGATTGTCGCGCTTATATTGAAGAGCTATGTTGTGTTGAATGTTGAAACAACCATTCTTTTCGTGTCCTTTGTGTGGATGACGACATTGCATTTGATGTTGACATTATGAACTCTTTGTCATAGGTCCTTAGAGATGATGTTAACTCTTGGTTGGTGTCAGGTTGTCTGCTTCCAGCATGTTGAACCCTTTGTGAATGGGTTGATGTTGTGTTGATAATTTTTTGTTCATGCCTTTGCTTGCATGATATTTTGTCACCTGGACCTGTTTTCAATAATAATCATGTGATAACTTGTTAGTAATATTTCATACATTGAGTTATCTATGTTGTCCGTATGCTTTGGACTTGGAAGATAGGATAGATGTCCTTAAACGATGAACATGATGTCCGTAGTTGCGACTGTATGTCGCTCATTGTTGAGTGTTATGAGCGCCCCTCTTGGTTAAATTCCAAGGCATGGCAAGATGGATAGAGCATAGGATGTTGCGACTTGCGCATTGTAGGTTTTTGTTGAATGTGGATGACTAGTAATCATAGATGTAGTCTCCGCGGCCGTGACCATTAGCCACTTCTTGATTGATGACTTGAGATGTTCTCAAGATTGCTTGCATGATGCATTACGCATGTTGCCCTTCTTTCCTGAATAGCTTGCCGCTATATATGTTGTAACCTATCAAGTATTTCGCGTATATCGACTTTTAACAAGTAGTATATTTGAAAGGTGTTATCTTGGCTAAGCAAGATACTAGTTTATACCGTCTCTTAGTTCCACTATAAGGCGACGTTGTACAAGACTCGACTTGTAAATTTTATGAGTTTTATAAACAGGGTGCGCACCTGCCAGCGTGTATCAACTCGCGTTGGGGAAGCATACGTAAAAACATTTTGGTTTATAAGAAAATATTGGTTATACATGATTCCTGCGTCCAGGGACCACGTAACACTTTTTGAAAATATGCATTGTGATACATGATTTCCGCGTCCAGGAACCATGCAACACGCTTTGAAAACCTGTAGTAAGGGATTGTCATCTAACAAGAGGACTTTTGTCGTAAAGTGTGAACCCTTAAGCAGGAATTCATAGTACGGGATTGTCATCTAACAAGAGGACGTTCGCCGTATAGAGTGAACCCTTTAAACAGGAATTCATAGTATGGGATTGTCATCTAACAAGAGGACATTCGCCATAAAGAGTGAACCCTTAAACAGGAATTCATAGTATGGGATTGTCATCTAACAAGATGACATTTCGCCATAAAGAGTGAACCCTTAAACAGGATATACACACTTGTTGTAGCGTGGGGTCGTTGTCTAACAAGAGAACTTCCGCCACTTATGGGGTGATCAGTCCCGTATTGTATTTTCCCATCCTGTTCTGAATCCAGGGAATGGCGATGAACATGAGGATTTGCCTCTAACAAGAGATGTCACAGCATGTCATTTTTTAGAAGTAAACATGGGGTTTGTCTTTACAAAGAGGATACCTCAACATGCTACTTTTGATAGTAAATCTTAGTGTTTATCCAAGATATTGCTTGTAGTTGACGCCTTTGGAATAGTCGTCATTTTGATAGTAGTCCTTGGTGTTTTTCCAAGATATTGCTTGTAGTTGACGCCTTTGGAATAGTCGTCACTTTGAGTAGAGAATTTTTATAAGTCCCTTTTTGTAGATAATCCGCAAGTTGTCATTGCGACATATAAGTTGACTGTGCTTATAGCGCGATGGCTTTGTGTTGCCGGCACATTCTTGAGATAGACGCCAATGTTATGAATGGAGAAATAAACTCCCTGTTGGTGTAGATAATAGATATGTTGGCGTTGTATACCATAAATCCCTCCTTGAACACAATGCTTAGCTTGTATTGTTGAAGTAGATTTTTGTGCATAGGTTACTACTTGGCGTAATTCCCATGTAGTAATCATAGTGTAGCATCTACCTACGAACAGAGTTGCTTTTTGTCAGATAATTGCAATGTTTATAAGTTTGCAAAAGTATGGAGTCATGAAATTTTCTTTTTAGTCATGCATATAATAAATAAAGTAAAGGAATCTGATACGAGGATTCCTTGTTTGTGTAGGAAACTTCCATGGGTGCGGACGTGATAAGTGCGGATCATGATAGGTGTGTATATGTTGGGAGCGTAGCTTTTCCAAGTACCATCCGCTATATGTGGTTCTGAATATGTATGTATGAACAACGACTATGCATCATCGTATGCGTCCTCTAGTTGATATGCGTTGATGCCTCCTTAGCATGATATACATGCTTATATATGATCATTTCTTGGTGTTTCCTTCTTAGAAGAAAGGTACCGCGTGTACTTGTAATTATTTGTTTCTTCACTTCGGTGGAATGCCGAGCACTTGTCAGCTTGGTGCCCCCCAAGTCGCTTGGCAGTTGTACCGCTGTTTCCTGATGGTTTTTATTGTTTCACCTTCTGACAGTGCATGATCTGCCCTTGGGTTTTCATTAATGACGGGTATTTCGCTATTGTTTGTCTTGACAAAGGTAAACTTGCTGGATGCTGGAAATAATTTTCTAACGTTTTCTCGTGATGGGTTTGGCACAGGTGTGCGTATAACATATGAGCGTATCCTGAATTCCTTTCTTCCACAATGTTGATGACGTTGTCACTTGGGTAATACCCACGCCTTATTTATTATTGCAACACGATTTTTAGTCTTGCGCGTATAGAATGCTTGAGGCTTCGTTGCATGGGGGATGTTGTATGACCTAAGCCGTTTTTTGTCCTTAGTGAAATAGCTTGTGTTGTTGACGCGATTAATATGTGCGTAGTTGTTACTTGGCGTTATTCCAAGGTAGTATGCGTCATATAATAATGTACCTACGAAAGTAGATTTAACCTTTATTAGAAATTTGGAGTTCGTACAACGGATTACAAGAAAGCGTCTACTGATCACTTCTTTTGAAAAGTATTAAGGCTAATAAGCATAAGTTGTACTTAATCTTAAAAAGATTTAAAATAGATATGCGAAAAATGAGATAAAGGGATTGCTGATGTGTTTGACGTCTTCATAGGTGATTTGTTGGCTAGTTGACTCTGCCACGTGCCACATAGTTCCTCGGTGCATCAAGCGTGTTGAGCTCTTCAATCTCCACCTTTGGGGATGAACAAATGTTGATGTCATGCCCCCCAGTTTTACGTTGCTTGCGTTGTTCTTCAATATTTTTGCCAAGGAAGGTAGTCGTTGGCTCAAGTGGGCGGTGAAGTTTGTTTTCCGGAAGTTTGAAATTTGTTTCTTCCACCTTCATACTCCAAGGATTGTATAAGTCGTCACAATTGGTTCCATAAGTGACGTTGTTTTTCTGGCGTTTGGCGATAGGTGGATTAACATTCGCCTTTTCTTTTCCCTTGCCTTTTTCAGAAGACTTCAGATGAGGCTTCCTTTGATGCTTATCGCCTTGGTCGATATACTTCTTCATTTCTCCTTTTAAGATGAAGCTGTTTACGTGAAATCTTAAGCTGACACAGCTGTCCGTCTCATGGCCATATACTTCGTGATTTTCGCACCATTTGCTTCCATCTTTTCCCAATGGGCCCTTGCGGAATTTAGAGGGCTTTTTCCACAGCTTGGTCTCCTTCATTTCTTTCAGGATGACAGACAGCGGTGTGTTCAATGGAACACATATGGCGAGATTGGTCTCTTTGAGCCTTTGGGCATCTGACTGGAACGGCCTCTTTTGTTGCGGTTGTCTCTTTTCCCAGGAAACGTGTATCTCTTTTTCAATTATTGCCTTCAAGGTTCTTGTTGTCAGTCCCGTGATTGGGATGTCATCGTCACTGACGGATAAATGTCCAATTCGGGTTCGTGTTTACATTTCGGGCCTCGTAAACGTGTCGAAAATTACATCTCGGTTTAAAAACATCTCCCACGGCATCAAAACGGTCCGGAAGCGCCCTTACGCGCGTCCGGACCGGACCTCCGGGTTGCGCGGCAATCCGGACCTCGCCGAATTGCCCAAATTCGACGAGGTCCGGATTACCTTACGGGTATCGCGCGACCACCGTATCCGCGATTACCGTTGCGTGTAGAGAAGTCAAGTTCACACATTACCAATATGGATGACGGTTACCGCTTGATCTTGAACCGTCATCAAACCGCTCTAAAACCGGGTCCGGTCCCAAGAAAGCCTATAAATAGGAGGTCTTGGCCACCCATTTTCACACATTCTCTCATTTGCCCAACTTTGGTATTTTGAGCTCTGACTTCTCTCTAGAAATTCTCTCTCTCTCTAGAAATTACCTTTTTGCCACTATAGTGACTTAAGCATCGGAGAGGGCTCCGCTAGCACCACCCCCCCCCCTCTCCGTGCTAGCATTGGTCCTTTGTGCAGGATCCGACGCCCGAGTCATAACCTCGCCGGGTCACAACCTTGCCGGGTCACAACCTTGCCGGGTCACAACCTTGCCGGGTCACAACCTTGCCGGGTCACAACCTTGCCGGGTCACAACCTCGCCGGGTCACAACCTTGCCGAGTCACGGCCGTACCGAGACACGGACTTCGTACGGGAGCAAGCCTGAACACTCGTCAGTGGCCCAACCTCCTCCCAACGGAAGGGTTACAAAGGCCCGCACAACCACGCGAACAGACGCGTCCTCACGGCATAGTTCATCCGGACGCAACATTGGCGCCGTCTACGTGATTCGAACAACAAGCTACCATACCGCAGAAGTCATGACGAGTGATCATAACCCTCCCGAAGAAGTGAAAAACCCAAGGAAAAGGCCAGGGCGTCCCAGGAAATCCCCGGCAAACAAAAGAGCAGGAGGCCAAGCTCCAGCTGGGAGCCAGTCGGGACCCTCCCACATCCCAAGAGCTACTTCCGTAGCTTCATCCATACCGACTGACAATGTGCCCAACGCACCGCACAGAGAGCCAAAAGACAAACACCACGCACATCCACCTGGTTTCGAGCCAGAAATGCATGAGGATGAATCCCAAACGGAGATGCCGCAAGGTGAACAAAGATCGGGAGCAAACCCGATGCCCACCATTACTCCAGCAATGATGGCAGCGCTGGAAGAGTTACTCGCATTCCGCGAGTCTCTAAAAAACCAAGGATACGCAGCTCAGCCACCTCCGGCCAACCAACAGTATGCTGCGCCAGCAAGAGAGATGTCGCAAGACACTACTCGCTATGGCAATCCCTTCCAGGGCGGACACCAACAAGCAAGATATGAACATGCACGGTCATACACTCCTTTCCAAAGAGCCCAACAGTGGAGGAACGAAAGGCAACCCCCATTCTACCACCCACAGCAACCAACAAGAGACGATCCTTGTCAGGCCACAAGCAGGGGTCAATCTGACATCTACCGCAACAATGGTCAGCAAAATCCTTCAACAGGTTATGCTGAACCGGTAAAAGGATTTACCGCTGAGATGTTAGAAGAATTGGTAGAGAAGAAGATGAGGGAGGCAAAAATGAAAGGAATGCACGCTCTTGAAGAAAGGGCGTCTCACCCATTCGCTGACCATTTGGTGAACAGTCGCGTCCCAGACGCACTGTATCGAATTGGAGGTGACCCCTACCGTGGAAAAGGAGACCCAATTGAACATGTGCAAAAGCACGAGGCCTCTCTGCTAGGCAGAACAAAGAACCCGCATCATTTCGCAATGACGTTTTCACAAACTCTTGCCGGGTCTGCAGCGCACTGGTTCTTCTCACTGCCATGCGGAAGTATTACTTCATGGGCGGACCTAAAGGCCAAGTTCATTCAGCGGTACATGGGCGAGCGCACGTTGTTAAAAGGGGCAAACGCTTTGGACGACGTCCAACAACAAAACGAAGAATCCCTGGCCAACTACTACGTCCGCTTCAATCAGAACATTTCTGACATTCAGGGGAACCTGACCGAAGGAGAAATCGTTCGAGCATTCATTCGAAATCTCGGACGAAGAGGCAATGCCCTAGCTGAGAAAATGGCAAAGCGCCCAGCGGAATCCATGGAAGAATTAGCCGCAAGAGTCAAGGAGTACATAGACCTTGAAAGGTTCAGAAGCCAAAACAAGGCAAAAATTGCTGCAGCCAAGGCGAAAGATAATCCAAAGCAGAACCAACCAAAACCACATTCAAGTGGTCAACAAGGAAGACATTGGCAACCTCATCCGAAAAGACCTTTCCAAGGGGATTTTCAGAAGCCAAAGGAAGTAAATCTTGCCGACTGCATCCCTCTGAATGCCCCGCTGTCTGTAATTTTGAAAGAAATGAAAGACGCGAATATGTGGAAGGAGCCAAACAACTTCAGGAAAGGTCCATTGGGAAGAGACAAGGACAAGTGGTGTGAAAACAACGAAGTCTTCGGCCACGAGACCGATAGCTGCGTCAGTCTACGCTTCTGAATCAACAATTTCGTCCTCAAGGGCGAATTGAAGCAATTTGTTAATCAGGGCAACAACCCCCCGAGAAAGGCTCAACCAGAGTCGTCAAAAAGAAACAAAGGAAAAGAGAAGGTCAATGACAACCCTCCGCCACCCAAGCGAGGTGTAATCAACGTCATACACGGAGGGCCTGCCGCCGGAGGACAAGTATCTAATGCACGGGACATTTATGCATCCCAAGCAGCAACACTGCCAAAGTACGGAAAGCGCAAGCAACCCGAGCAAGAAGATGCAGTCATCCAATTCTCAAGGGAAGACTTAAAGCATATCGTTTACCCCCACGATGATGCTTTGGTCATTACCATGGACATTGACAGTTACGATGTCAGAAGAAATCTTGTGGATGGTGGAAGCTCCGCTGACATTCTACATATCAGAGTCCTGGAGCAACTAGGAAAATCTGTCAAGGACTTGTCCCCAGGAACCTTCTCATTAGTTAGCTTCGCAGGAGCAGCTACACAACCCTTGGGTACAATCACACTTCTTGTCATCCTTGGCCAGGGGTGGAGAGCACTGCATATCAACGTCACTTTCGTAGTTGTAGAATCCCTTGGAGCCTACAACGGAATCTTGGGACGAACAATGATCAATCCCTATGTGATCGTGCCCTCCACCGTCCACCAAAAAATGAAGTTCCCAACAGAACATGGGATCAGAGAAGTGCTTGGCGATCAGATAACCGCAAGGCGTTGTTACGTCAATGCCTTGAGAGCAAAGCACCAATACCATGTGGCCATGACAAATTCTTTCAATAGGCAGAAAGTGGTCGATGAAAGAAAGAAGCAACCGATGGAACAAGCCATTACAATCTGGAACCCGCAAGAAAGCATCCAGTTCTCACCATGGCACCAGATTTGGCTCGTTGAGCAGGGAGAAGACGAGCCAATCTTGGAATACTTCATCAAATTTGCCTCCAACGCCTCAACCGCGAAAGCAACAAGAGAAGAAGTGATAAGCGTGTTCTATGCAAACATGAACGCCAAATCTTTCCTTCTCTTTAGACGAACTCATGGATGGCAAACAACAAAAACCATGGCGGATCTAAAGGATAAGCTTGAGACAGCAGTCTTATGCGAGCAAGAACTGAGGTGGGATACACCCCTCAGTTGGGACAAAGGAGTTCGAGCAAAAACGAACAACCAGGAAGACGCAAGCTTTGATATCAACAACATCTTCACACCGCTAAACACGGTGGCCGAAGACATTTACGTCAACCTGCTAGAAAACAAGCTCCCAAGTCCGCTTTCCCCGGAGACAGCTTTCTTGGGCAACGACATCAGAGAATGGTGCAAGTACCATAAAACTTGGGGGCACAACACAAACATGTGTCCACCATTAAACTGGGAAATTGAAGAATGCATCACGCTAGGTGCATTGAGGCGATTTGTTGCAACCAACTACGCGACATCGTCATCAAACCAGCCATGACGAAACGGGAGAAACAACTCTCTTTTAGATTACCTTGCGCATTCCTACTATTTCTAGTATAATCAATTTAAATACGCGCAAGTATCTAATAAAGTCAATCTACGTTTGTAGGTACACACTTATCTCTTGCACGCTATTTTTTGGATTAAACGCGAAGCAACAAAACTACGCGCCTATTATCTACTTCAATAATCCAAGAAATTATGCCATGTGCAAACAAAATCTATTACGCGTTATGTCAACGCTTACCATCAACAACAACCTACTCATATTGACGACTACATCGAAAGGCGTCATCATGGAATCAAAAAATTGGAAGCACACGCTACACTACGATCACTACTCAGGAATTACACCAAGTAGTAACCTATGCACAAAAATCTACTTCAACAATACAAGCTAAGCATTGTGTTCAAGGAGGGATTTATGGTATACAACACCAACATATCTACTGTCTACACCAACAAGGAGTTTATTTCTCCATTAATAATACAGGCGTCTATCTCAAGAAGGTGCCAGCAACACAAAGTCATCAAGCTATGTGCACAATCAACTTATATACCGCAATGACAACCTGCGGATCTACTATCAAAACGACGACTATTCAGGGCGTCAACTAAAAGCAATATCTTGGATTAACACCAAGATCTATTATCAAAACGACGGCTATTCAAGACGTCAACTACAAGCAATACCTTGGATTAACACCAAGATCTATTATCAAAACGACGGCTATTCAAGTCGTCAACTACAAGCAATATCTTGGATTAACACCAAGATCTATTATCAAAACGACGGCTATTCAAGACGTCAAATACAAGCAATATCTTGGATTAACACCAAGACCTATTATCAAAACGACGGCTATTCAGGACGTCAACTACAAGCAATGTCTTGGATTAACACCAAGACCTACTATCAAAACGGCGACTATTCAGGGCGTCAGCTACAAGCAATGTCTCGGATTAACACCAAGACCTACTACAAAAATACCTTGGAATAACGCCAAGGCCTACTATCAAAATAGCATGTTGTGGTATCCTCTTTTTTAAAGACAAGCCCCATGTTCACTTCTAAAAAAGGACATGCTGTGACATCTCTGGTTAGAGGCAAATCCTCATGTTCATAGCCATTCCCTGGATTCAGAATAGGATGGGTATACGGGGCTGATCACCCCTCAAGTGACGGAAGTTCTCTGTTTAGACAACGACCTCACTCTATAACAAGTGCGTATATCCGGTTCAGGGTGCACTCTTTATGGCGAATGTCCTCTGTCTAGTCGGCATTCCCATATTACGAACGCCATCAGGGTTCGTTTTATACAGCAAAAGTTCTTTGTTTAGACAAAGACCCCACTCTATAACAAGTGCGTATATCCGGTTCAGGGTGCACTCTTTATGGCGAATGTCCTCTGTCTAGTCGGCATTCCCATATTACGAACGCCATCAGGGTTCGTTTTATACGGCAAAAGTCCTCTGGTTAAGATGACAATTCCGTACTACAGATTTTCAAACCGTGTTGCATGGTTCCTGGACGCAGAAAGCATGCATCACAATTCATATTCTCAAAAAAGTGTTACATGGTCCCTGGACGCAGGAATCATGTATCACAAATATTTTTTCAAACATTTTACCAAAAAAATTTTGCCAAAAATTTTATCAAATATCTTATGTATCAAACTCCTTTCCAAAAAATTTTATCAACACGGTTTTTTGGAGGTATCACATTCAATGCCAAAATATTTTCTCAAATATTTTATCAACAAGCTTTTTAGAGTTCACAAAATGCTTCTTCAAAAACAGATTTTTTTTACGTATGCTTCCCCAACGGGGGTTGATACACGCTGGCAGGTGCGCTCCCTGTTTAAAACTCATAAAATTTACAAGTCGAGTCTTGTACAACGTCGCCTTAGAGTGGAACTAAGAGACGGTATAAACTAGTATCTTGCTTAGCCAAGATAACTCCTCTCAAATAATACTCTTACGTATGCTTCCCCAACGCGGGTTGATACACGCTGGCAGGTGCGCTCCCTGTTTAAAACTCATAAAATTTACAAGTCGAGTCTTGTACAACGTCGCCTTAGAGTGGAACTAAGAGACGGTATAAACTAGTATCTTGCGTAGCCAAGATAACTCCTCTCAAATAATACTCTTACGTATGCTTCCCCAACGTGGGTTGATACACGCTGGCAGGTGCGCTCCCTGTTTAAAACTCATAAAATTTACAAGTCGAGTCTTGTACAACGTCGCCTTAGAGTGGAACTAAGAGACGGTATAAACTAGTATCTTGCTTAGCCAAGATAACACTTTTCAAATACACTACTTGTTGAGATATATTGCTATACGCAAAAATACTCGGCAGTTTGCAACACATATAGCGGCAAGCTATTCAGGAAAGAAGGGCAATATGCATAATGCATCAGGCAGGCAATCAGGAAGTGGCTATCGGTCACGACCGCAGGGGCTATGTCTATGTTACTAGTCATCCGCATTCAATAAACACAGTCCAGGTGACGAAATAACATGCAAGCAAAAGCATGAACAAAGAATTGTCAACATCAACCCATTCACAAAGGGTTCAACATGCTGAAAGGAAATAGCCCAACAGCAACCAAGAGTCTACATCATCTCTAAGGACTTATGGCAAAGAGTTCATAATATCAACAACAAATGCAAGAATGATTGTTTCAACATTCAGCACAACATAGCTCTTCAACATAAGGGCGACAATCAGCAATCAACAAACACTTATCTCAGTAGGAGTAACGCTCCTCCTTGGGCCGGTCCCTCGACCGGGGGGCAGAAGACGCCACTACACAACCCTCAACTCTATTTCTCTTATCACAAAAAAGAGTTAGCACGGTCATGCTCAGCATAAAAAACTAAGGATCGCTCGAGGAACGCGCCCCTGCGTCGGATCTTCCGAGAATTATGCTAAGAATAGAAACTGCAAGCCAACGATATCCTGGAAAGTGTTATCAACAATCCAGTCAGTGTGCAAACACGCACCAACACTTGTTCAAGCACTTATGCAACAAACGCTCCATACAAGACTTATTAGTCTTCATGCAACAAGTAACAAGCATCGAGCAAGGGGGGCAACCTCTTCAACAGATCAATGCGCGTATCAAGGTTAACGCGCATATCAACATCAACTCGCGTATCAAAGTTAACGCGCGTATCAACATCATTGCGCGTATCAAGGTTAACGCGCATATCAACATCAACGCGCGTATCAAAGTTAACGCGCGTATCAACATCAATGCGCGTATCAAAGTTAACGCGCGTATCAACATCAATGCGCGTATCAAGATTAACGCGCATATCAACATCAACGCGCGTATCAAAGTTAACGCGCGTATCAACATCAATGCGCGTATCAAGGTTAACGCGCATATCAACATCAACGCGCGTATCAAAGTTAACGCGCGTATCAACATCAATGCGCATATCAAGGTTAACGTGCATATCAACATCAACACGCGTATCAAAGATAACGCACATATCAACATCAATGCGCGTATCAAGGTCAACGCGCGTATCAACATCAACACGCGTATCAAGGTTAACACGCGTATCAATATCAATGCGCGTATCAAGGTTAACGCGCATATCAACATCAACGCGCGTATCATGTTTCCTTGTACGTACATACATGTCGACGAGGATGCATGTCGACAAGGAGAAAATATTTTCTAAGTATTTCCATGTACGTACATGCATGTCGACGAGGATGCATGTCGACAAGGGGAGAATATTTTCTAAGTGTTTCCATGTACGTACATGCATGTCGACGAGAATGCATGTCGACAAGGGGAGAATATTTTCTAAGTGTTTCCATGTACGTACATGCATGTCGACGAGGATGCATGGCGACAAGGGGAGAATATTTTCTAAGTATTGCCATGTATGCACATACATGTTAACAAAGATGGATTGCATACAACGAGTAGCTATTCCCCCTAAGCACACCTACGACGCTCATCGACAAAGCCCATACAACGACATCTATGGTAACAAGCATTAGATATCGTTTAAATATTTCCTAAGTGTTTTAGCATACTTGCAGGTAATAACACACAGTCTATACCTGACGCTCAACTATCAACATCAACGCGCGTATCAATATCAACGCGCGTATCAACATCAACGCGCGTATCAACATCAACGCGCGTATCAACATCAACGCGCGTATCAACATCAATGTGCGTATCAACATCAATGCGCGTATCAAAGTCAACGCGCGTATCAAAAGTCAACGCGCGTATCAAAAGTCAACGCACGTATCAAAAAGTCAACGCACGTAGCCAAGTTCCACGCACATAGTAAAGTTGGTATGTACCATAGAAAGGACTAACGTCTTAAGGAGCTATCATGCAAACGGTGGAATTAACGCGACAAGCCGTAAGATTCGAACGTGGCAACGCTTAAGGGAAATTTTTCTCTAAGGCGTCAGGACGACTAGTGACTACGCCTAAACTTATTGGGCAATCCCCGTCAACCAAAAACCCACCAAGAAGGAAAATCATGCATATCGACTAAAAAGCTTCTACGCGAAGATACGGGGAATTCTACATCAAAACACCCATGGAAATGGAAAATCGCCTAAATTATGGACAAACGACGATAATGATGGCATTCAATCAGCAATTACTCGACGTATAAACATCAACAAGCAGTCCCACATATCGACAACGAAAAACGACTTAAACAAGCAACAACACGGTGACATCGACATTCAAGTCGAAGCTATCCTAAGAATTCGAGTTTCCAAAGTACCTCAAAACATGACGAAAGGTATTCCAATGGACTCCCCTCGTCGAGACGATTCCGGAAAGGTGTGGACCGAAACGAGGCGAGCCCGGGAAGGCGGCGCGTGGGCCACACGCGCCGGCGAAGCCGCTCCACTTGCGGCGGCGCGTGAGGGCGCGTGCGGAGGCTTCTGGCGGCTGCGAAGGCGGCGCTGGAATCCTTGCGACGAACCGAGTCGAATGGTGGTGTCAACTTCCAAAGACAAGCCAAAAATCAGACTCGAAACTGTCAAAACGTATCTAAGCTCCACGACGGCAAAGAAATTTTGCACACAAAAGCAATTTCGGGAAAGGATGAATGAATTACCTGCAAAGGGAGTGGAATGATGAATTCCTAGGATGCTGGAAGGATAAATGGGGATGTGTGTATTTACTAATCCCAAAGAGATGCTTTGTGGATAAGAATCAAAGGATTAGTTTACCTACACTCAAGACTAAGCCCCTACGGTATACTCTACCCTCTCCTTCTAAAATATCTATTCCTATACATGTCTTGACATTGCACGTATCAAGTCCATTACTATACTCGTATGTTGCAATCACATAATTCATGATTCGGTAATCACTTAGTCATTTTAGAAGCATACGATTTCTACTTCTTGCATTGCGTAATTACAATCTTGCCATGACTATTACTTATGTACGCATATGGATAGATACATGATCGCATAGCGCATTACCATTTTTCATGTCTCCGACGACAATCATATTCGCGCATATACATTTCCTATTGCACTAACCATGATGATAGGAAATAAAGTCATTCGGCCGGAAAATCAAGCGACGGACGAAATCAAAATGCTTGCGTCCGACCAACGATCAAAACCGAAAGGTTAGCGTCAAACTCAAATTGGACAAATATCCTAACTTAAAATAGAGTCAAGAAAGGTTTTAAACCGTTACTTGACTCGGGGGCAAGTGATGGATAAATGTCCAATTCGGGTTCGTGTTTACATTTCGGGCCTCGTAAACGTGTCGAAAATTACATCTCGGTTTAAAAACATCTCCCACGGCATCAAAATGGTCCGGAAGCGCCCTTACGCGCGTCCGGACCGGACCTCCGGGTTGCGCGGCAATCCGGACCTCGCCGAATTGCCCAAATTCGACAAGGTCCGGATTACCTTACGGGTATCGCGCGACCACCGTATCCGCGATTACCGTTGCGTGTAGAGAAGTCAAGTTCGCACATTACCAATATGGATGACGGTTACCGCTTGATCTTGAACCGTCATCAAACCGCTCTAAAACCGGGTCCGGTCCCAAGAAAGCCTATAAATAGGAGGTCTTGGCCACCCATTTTCACACATTCTCTCATTTGCCCAACTTTGGTATTTTGAGCTCTGACTTCTCTCTAGAAATTCTCTCTCTCTCTAGAAATTACCTTTTTGCCACTATAGTGACTTAAGCATCGGAGAGGGCTCCGCTAGCACCACCCCCCCCCCTCTCCGTGCTAGCATTGGTCCTTTGTGCAGGATCCGACGCCCGAGTCATAACCTCGCCGGGTCACAACCTTGCCGGGTCACAACCTTGCCGGGTCACAACCTTGCCGGGTCACAACCTTGCCGGGTCACAACCTTGCCGGGTCATAACCTTGCCGGGTCACAACCTTGCCGGGTCACAACCTTGCCGGGTCACAACCTTGCCGGGTCACAACCTCGCCGGGTCACAACCTTGCCGAGTCACAGCCGTACCGAGACACGGACTTCGTACGGGAGCAAGCTTGAACACTCGTCAGTGGCCCAACCTCCTCCCAACGGAAGGGTTACAAAGGCCCGCACAACCACGCGAACAGACGCGTCCTCACGGCATAGTTCATCCGGACGCAACAGTCACTAATAGGTTTTTTCCATCCCTCCTTGTGCAAGATGTCAGCATCGTCTTGGCTTTTCCTTGTGGAAGGACCTTCCTTGTGTATTTTTGATGACTCTGCTTGAGTCTTCTTTGGGGGGCTGCCGCCTTGATCGACGAATTGCTTCAATTCGCCTTTGAGAACGAAGCTGTTAATGCGGGAACGTAGGCTGACACAGCTGTCCGTTTCGTGGCCAAAGACCTCATGGTTTTCACACCACTTGTCTTTGTCTTTCCCCAGCGGACCTTTTCTGAAATTGTTCGGCTCTTTCCACATGTTCGCATCCTTCATTTCCTTCAATATTACGGATAGCATTGCATTCAATGGAATGCAGTCAGTGAGCTTTACTTCTCTTTGTTTCTGGAAATCTCTTTGGAAAGGCCTTTTCGGCTGGGGCTGCCAATTTCTTCCTTGTTGACCGCTTGAAGGCGGTTTTGCTTGATTCAGCTTTGGAGGTTGTTTCCATGCCTCTTTTTGGTGTTGTTCTATCACGTACGGGTTGCATGAGCATGCAACTCCTTGCCTTGGTTGTTGGAATTGGAAGGTATCTTCCGTGCATTGCCCCTCTATTTTTTGGTGCAATGTGTCTTGATGACTTGTGACTCGAAACTTTGTTCCTGTCGCCTCGACTTGTCCGTTGATTGGAGGCAGAGGTGGTGGCGGGTTGACACCTTTGTATTGGAGGACTCCTTGGTCGTATTGTGCGAATGATGCATTTCTTGTTAGCGTGAAGAAAGCATTGGATGTGGCAACAGGGATGTGGAAGGATCCAAGTTGTCTTCTTATCGGCTTCTGCGAGGTTATGGGCAAGGTGTCGTGGTATGCAACGTGCTCCTTGTTCGTTGATGAAAAATCAATGACATCTTCAAAGGCGGCATCCTTTATGTCGACATACTCCAAGTTGGTGTCATCGGTCTTGTGCATTGTCTTTGCAACGTACACTTCTTGCTCGTATGAATTCTCGCTTTCAGCGTCAAAGTCTCTTGCATTCTTCCAATGACGGGCTCCTTGGGAAGGAGTGTATGAATCGGCTTCATATCTTGTATGCTGGAAGGCATTTTCTGCATGTTGGTCCCTGCCCTGGAATGGACTGCCTTGGCGGGTAGTGTCTTGCGACATTTCTCTTGTCGGCGCAGCGTGTTCCTGGGCGGTTGGGCCGCATATCCTTGATTTTTCAGCGAATCGCGGAATGCGAGTAAGTCTTCCACCGCAGCCATCATTGCTGGAGTAACCGAAGGCATTGCGTTTGCTCCCGTTCCTTGTTGTTTTCCTTGCGGCATTTCTTGTGACTGAAATTCATCATCATCATGCATCTTTGGCTCAAAACCAGGTGGGGTGGACGATGCTCGTCATTTGGTTCTTGGAGGTTGTGCTGTGCGTCGGGCACATCCTCAGTTGGCATGGATGAAGCTACGGAAGTAGCTCTCTTTATGTGGGAAGGTCTCGGCTGGCTTCCAGCTGGCTTCTGACCTCCTGCTCTTTTGCGTGCCGGAAACTTCTTAGGACGTCCAGGCCTTTTCCTTGCATTTCTCGCGTTAACCTCTTCGGGAGGGTTGCGATCACTCGTCATGTCTTTGCGGTATGGTAGATTTTGTTCGAATCACGGAGACGGCGTCAAATGTTGCGTCCTGGTTGAACTGGGTCGGATGGACGCGTCTGTCTGATGGGGTTGTTCGGGTTTTTGGGCTGACACCCTTCGCCTGGAAGAGGTATCCACTTAATGCCGATGACGAGTGTTCGGTTTTAACGCTGTGTCTCGGAAAAAGTCTGTGTCTCAGGAGAAGTCTGTGCCACAGGAAACGGCTGTGTCTCAGGAAACGGATCTCTGGGCACAAATCTTAGCGTCTGAGCACATCTTACTCCTATTTCTCTTCCACGCCTTAGCTGCGGGACCCGTTCCTACACAAAGGGCCAATACTAGCACGGAGAGGGGGGGGTGGTGCTAGTGGAGCCCTCTCCGATACTTAAGTCACGATTGGGCTAAAAAAGGAGAAAGATAACTCTAGAGAGAGAAAATATTTCTAGAGAGAAGTCAGAGCTCAAAATGCCAAAGTTGGGTAAATGAGAGGATGTGTGAAAATGGGTGGCCAAGGCCTCCTATTTATAGGCTTCCTTGGGACCGGACCCGGTTTTGAAGCGGTTTGATGACGGTTCAAAAGCAAGCGGTAACCGTCATCAATATTGGCAATGCGCGAACTCGACTTCTCTATACGTAACGGTAATCGCGTAATACCCGTTAGAGCAATCCGGACCTCGTCGAATTTGGGCAATTCTGCGAGGTCCGGCTTGCCGTGCAACCCGGACGCGCGTACCGCGCTTCCGGACCGTTTTGACCCTTAGGAGGCGTTTTCTGAACTGTGATGTGATTTTTGACGTGTTTACGAGGCCCGAAATACAAATACGAACCCGAGTTGGACATATATCCATCAGTTACGAAGCCATCACTGTTGAAGAACAGACGCTTGACACGGATCGACGACCTAAGGTAGCATGCGGTACGGGCATCTAAAATTTATTTGTGAATTTGCGCAATTGTATTTTATGGTTCAAAATTTCCAGTCTTTCGTTTACTTTTTCAAATAGGTTTTCAACATGTTACAAATAGTCAGTATAAATTTCATCAAATATTAGTTTGTTAATTATACATATTTGGTAAATCACTCCGCGCAATGCGTGGGAAATGCACCTAGTATCATAGAAATATTACAAACCCCACAAAATCAAGTAATTAATTTCCTTTACCATGGCCAAAAAAAAATTCCTTTATAATCCGGTTTATAAGGACATCATAAATGTATGGTTATGTTACCAATTAATGTTTAACATGCACAATGGGTCATGAGTCGCATGACAAATTACATATTGATTGTCGGCAACGTGGAGTAAATTGATTGTCGGCAACTTGTTGGATGGCATCATAAGCCAAATTAAATGAAGCCTGCTGCGATGCCCTTCTTCTTCTTCAACGTTATTATCTTCTAGCTAAGCTATAGTATAGTTAATTCTCGAAGGGCCCTCCTTGCTACTTGCTTGCCATTGTCGACGATAATGACACCATAAACGATTTTAATAATCGAGTAAACGTCTTGATCATCACAATAATTATGGCTTCTTTCTTTAAATAATATCTATTAGTCGGCCATGAGTAAGTAAACCATTCATAACTGCAAAACCAATTAATATCTATTAGTCGCCATCATCAATTGCGATTCACGCATTTCTTTGCTTTACGAAGTCGTCTGCAGTGTATAACTGATTCTCCTCTCAAACGGGCCCTTCAGTTACAGTAGTGCGAATCGAGTCTTGATTTTGGATACGGAATTGCAAAATTCAGTCGCGTAGACGCCTCCGATCTGCTCAATTCCTAGCTGTTTGATTGAACTAATTTTGGTAGATTCAAAGCTTGATGTATCAATCAAGAACAATATGAGGTAAATGATTTGACAGTTAAAACTCAGAAATAGTGTTTTTTTCTTGAATTAAAGCCTTTATTAGTTATAAGTTTGGTCGGACATAACCTTACCTTAAGATTGTTGTATATAAATGTTTGGTCGTGTCTTTGCTCGAGCGTCCAACTCAGATTCTGTATCATCACTTGTTGTTGTAGTGGATGTGTCTGGAGCTCAGATCGTCATCTTTCTTCTACAATAGATTTCGATATAAATTTTCTACTATGAGAAAAACTCTGATGTGCTCAATTTTCTATCATACCCTACATGAAATCGAAACTGCTATTTATATCGTTTTTTTCTTGTAGGTTATCTCCTTGGGCATTTGAAGAGATGCACTGTTTTGTGTGCATTATTAGAGGATGAACTACGCATCTATAATTATCTTGAAAATTGAAAAGGCTTCTGCAATTTCCTTTAAAAGACGCTTCGATGTTGCTGTTGGAGTAATTTCATGGATGCTGTATATATTTAAGTTTAGGTCCACTGTGGAGATGAATGTTATAAACACCCCATCTCTCTCTCTTCAATTTAATTATCTCGGTTTTAGTAAATGTAATTTGTATCAATCCTTCAGCTTAGTTGCCTGAAAAGATTAAAATTTTAA
Organism: Clarkia xantiana subsp. parviflora; assembly: GCA_036873135.1. Lineage (NCBI taxonomy): Eukaryota > Viridiplantae > Streptophyta > Magnoliopsida > Myrtales > Onagraceae > Clarkia > Clarkia xantiana. The sequence continues at coordinate 22,125,111 of JAPTYO010000001.1, forward strand.
TCTTTCAGCTCCTCATGCAATATGGTATTCTCTTTCTACCTAAATTTATATATATATATATATATAGATATGTTTGAAATGGATATATAAATATAGTATAGTTAACTTTTATTGATTAGGGAAATCATGCATTGCATTGCATCACGCTACTATTAATTTGGTTTTTCAACGCTTGAAGTATACGTTACCCACTGCTAGAAGGATGTTCGTCATCATTACTGCTAATTAAACCCTTAGAGGTGATTTCTTATAGATTTTACACAATTTGAATTTATTTAAACAAAAAAATATATAGCAAGTTGAACAGAACAACAAACAAGACCAACCCATCACTTACGTTACAAGATAAGCGCCGTAATAAAATCATCATTTATCGCAGGCAGCATTGACAGTTGCGCATATATAGAAGGGGGAGCTATTCTAATCCCTATACATTCATTCATTCACTTTTCTTCCCTTAAAGCAACGTTTTGCCCCCAATCAAGTACGTCCATATATACTAACTAGTTTAAGCATAATTATATACTATATATAAAATGAGGAGACCATATCATCAAACCAATAATTCTACAATAAATATTGATACCGCGATATAGCAACATAAAGGAGGAGGAGAAGAGAAAGAGCCATGAAAAGTGATGAAAGAAAAAAATCATTTTCGACAATCTGTCTTGTGTTGTTGCTACTAGTATTTTCTCCTCAGAATACGGCAGGGAGCTTCATCGCATCATCATGCAAAGGAACAACCTACCCGAAGCTCTGCTACGATTCTCTCTCACAATACGAAGCTGCGGTTGGATCCAACCATTGGAAGCTGTGCAACCGAGCCATGTGGGTGACGCTTCAAGCCGCTCGAAACTCTTCCGTGCTTGTTTACGCGTTGTCCAAGAAACACGGGTTCGGCAAAGCCGAGGCTGAGGTGATCGATGTGTGCGTGGAGAATGTTGTTGACGCCTCCGACAGGATAAGGCAGTCCATGAATGCGATGGGAATCCGGCAGCTTAATAAAACAAACTTTGATTGGCAGATCTCCAACATCAAGACGTGGATGAGCGCTGCCATCTCGGACGTGGTTACGTGTACCGATGCATTCGACGAATTCACGGTGAACCCTAGATTGAAGAAGAAGGTGGTTGGGAGCGTTGATATTGTTGAAAAGTTCACTAGCAATGCATTGTACTTAATTAACAATCTTCGATTGTGAAACTGAGTGAATTCCCAAACTAGGTTCCTTCTCCAAACTATTTCCCAAACTAGGCTCTTTTAGAAACTAATTCCCAAAATAGGTCTTTTTATTTTTTAAGTAATGTATATTATTTAATTTGAATCCTAAAGTTTACAATATGTTACAAATGACCCCTAAATAAAAATATAATAAAAAAATTAAAATTTAAGAAGATTAAATGTATGAAAAAATAAAAATTAACTAATTAAATGTTGAAAATGCACATTAAAAAATAATCAAACAAACAAATTTTGTATATTTTAATTCTAAAAAAAATATGTGAAATTAAAAAAAAAAAGTTAAAAAATAAATAAATATTGAAAAAAATATATATAATGATATACAAATTATATTCATTAAGAGTATGCAAAAAAAAAAAAAACACTAACTAAAATCCATTCTTAAATTTATTTTTTTGATTTTTTAAATTTAAATTAGTTTATCCGTTATTTTTTCATTCGCTAATTTTATATATTTTTATAAATTTAACATATTTTATTTAGGGTTTATATTTTTATACTTAAAAAATTCACGAGTATGTAGTTTCTTTACGTTATATATCACTGTTTTTTTAATAATTTATATATTTGGCATGTTTTATTTTTAGAATTTTTTTCACAATTAATAGACATTTTTTTAAGTATAAAAATATAAACTCTAAATAAAATATGTTAAATTTATAAAAAAAATATAAAATTAGCTAATGAAAAAATAACGGATAAACTAATTTAAATTAAAAAAAAAAAAATTAAGAGTGGATTTTAGTTAGTATTTTTTTAATGCATACTCTTAATCAATATAATTTGTATATCATTATACATTTTTTTTTCAAAATTTATTTTTTTTTTATTTTTTTTAGTTTCACATATTTCTTTTAGAATTAAAACCTACAAATTATTTGTTTGATTATTTTTTCAACATTTAATTAATTAATTTTTATTTTTTCATACGTTTAATCTTTTTAAATTTCAATTTTTTTATTATATTTTTCTTTAGGGTTCATTTGTAACATAATGTAAACTTTAGGATTCAAATTAAATAATATACATTACTAAAAAAATGAAAAGACCTATTTTGGGAATTAGTTTCTGAAAGAACCTAGTTTGGGAAATAATTTGGTGAATGAACCTAGTTTGGGAATTCACTCTGTGAAACTTTAGATTTACCCCGTTTCAAATGATCTATGTATGGAGGACGGACAATAAGGTTAATTAAACTTAATAAATTAAATCAGAATTGTATATTATTATATATAGTTGGCGACTCTAAATATATTATACTAATTCTGATCATCTATATATAATGGTTTGACACGTGTTTATTTTATTTTAGACAGAGAATTTTATTCATTCAAAACGCACAGTGTAAAACGACAGTGTGCTCCACTTTCTAAATTCACTGCACAGGTAATGTATGGTTTTATAACAACGTCGCTCCACTTCGAACGGCACACATCTAACAAAACGACACCATTTGTACAATTCTTTATTCTAATACGGATGGTCTCCGGAGAGGAGCTCTCTAAAGCTGACACATCAGCATTTACTAATTTTTTACACAACTCTCTTTAATCTCTTTCATCATCTCTCATAATTAAGTCGGTTTAAAAGCAGAAAAGACTAGGTGGAGAAGAAAAGACTCGCTAATCAATAAATTAAAATAACACTAAAATTGAGAAATCTTAATTAATAATCCTAAGAAAACTCTTCCGCTTCTCTCTTCAAAGCTTTAAATTGGCACAATTGATTGCTAACATTAAATTTTTCAGAAATGGCGTTTCTACTTCTAATAAATTGCTCTCAATTCCTTTTTTTTTTGGCCAAATTGCTCTCAATTCCAATTCAATGAGGACCTACAAATTGGAATTGAGGTTGGTTTCCCACCGCATGAGTTCAAAAATGTATTGTATCTGCAACAGAAAAATAGGAAAATGATTAGATTCTGTAAACGATGAAAGGAAATCAGATGAATTCAACTCGGAAATCAATTACGGCATCAGATTCACTAGAACAAGGACAATGACGAAACTTTCTCTTCAACTTAAGTGGTTCTGATCGTCGGCATTCTCCTCCAAACATGGAAAATGACGAAGCAATGGCGGTTGGATGAACAGATATGATGATCAGAAAAGCTGCCATTGCATCTCCAATTGGAGAGAGGCGGAGTCAAAGATCTATAAACAGCAGTAAAAAAAATCGAAAAAAATAATAATCAGTTTTCTTGCAAAAGAGAACCAATCATGGTACACGGTAATGAAAAAGCGTATGTTGCTTTTTTCATAAAAAAATATACCTCGTGTATCCTAGCTTGCATGCATCGAATCTGGTCCAAATGTGGAGGGGATAGTCGGAGGAACTGATCTTAACATAAGAGAATCTGGAGATTCCCTTGCACGGAGGAGACGACTTGCATGCATCGAACCCGGTTGAAAATTTTGAGGCGAGGCGGCAGGTGGAACAAATCCGAAAATCAGAGAATCTGAAACAGTCGTTGCCTCTCCACTTGGCCGGAGGTGGACGTGCAGACGGAAACGACCGTAGGCTGAGGCTTTAGAAGATGGATCTGTGGGTGGGGGGGGGTGGGATTGTAGGAAGCGTGCTTGGAGGCCGGAGTAAAAAGAGGAGGTTGATATCTAGGCTTGGGCATAAAAACCGGTCCGGCCGGACTGGTTCGGAACTGGTTTGGAACCGGACCGTTTGGAACCGGTCCGGAGTGGACCGGTCCAAATTGGACTGGTTTGTAACCCCTAAATTGGAACCAGTCCAAGTGGTATACCAAACCAGTCCGGACCGGACCGGTTTTGAACCGCTTTTTAGTAAAAAAAAAAAACGTTTTGCCTGAGACTATTTTTTTTTTTTAAAAAAAAAAACCGGTTTTTGACCGGTTTTGGACCGATTTTTATTGATAAATCCGGTCCGACATATAAAACCGGTCCAGGACTTGTTTTTTTAAAAAACAGGCCAAAACCGGTTCTGGACCGGTTCTGGACCGGTTCTAACCAGTCCAGTTTTTTTAGACCAACTTAAGCCAATATAAAACCCTAGTCATTACTGGACCGGACCGTTTAAAACAGTTCTGGTCCAGTTCGGAACCGGTTCGGGCCGAACCGGTTCAGTGCCCACCCCTATTGATATCCTTACTGCGCAAGGAGAATGAAGAATTACAGGAGGTAATGTTATGTGCTTCACAAATGTAAATGGGTCTGGGCTGCTATGTCTGACGACAAAGGTCCACCGTCAATGTGATTTTAAAGTTTCTCATTTTTCTATTTTTTTAGTTTTCGTTTTTCTAGCCAAACAAAAACCAATATTCATGTTTATCTTTTACGGGAAAAGTCGTGATGTTTCTCTTTTGGTCTTTCTTCTCTATTTTCATTTATATTAATAATAATAATTGATTTTTTTATTTAATTCATGATAATTTGTAGTTTTTTTTAATATCTAATATAATATAATATAATCTTGACAAATAAAATCTAATCTTATATTTGTAAAAAAGTCGAAATATACTCATGTATTAAAAAAATATTTTCCAATAAAAATATTTATTATATATTAATTAATTTATGTGTTTGCTTCATAGACTTAAATGTGATAAAATTTGTAGGTTGTTTTTTTATTTATTGATTCTGTGTGAGACATATATATATTGCCAAATTTAGATATATATTAATGGAATATGATAAGTTTTTCATTGTTAACTATCTTTCGAAATCAATTTTTAATTAAATATTTTATTTTATTTGTGCTTGCATTCAAGATTATATAGCACTAGCCACTTACCCCGCGCACCGCGCGGGACGAAAAATCTAAATAAAATTAAAATTTAAAAATGAAAAACTAAAAAAAAAAAAAAAAAAAGAAGTTACGATATTTTATATTAATATTGTCTAGATTTAAATTTAGAATAATTTATATATCAAAAAAATTTCTTATATACATTTTACCAATTTATATATGTATAATATTGCTAAGATGTTTATTTATATAATTAATATGGCATATACACTTACGTATTATATTATATATATATATATAGCATATAAGTTTAGACTTAGTATATCTTAGCATATTATCATAGATCAATTTAAGTATGTTAGCTATAATATTTTTTAATCATTCTACCCATATATAAATATTGTATTTGTCTATACATATATAACGTTTTCTAATATTTATTATTAGATTGCCGTTACTTTAGTTTATATTACCAACTTAATATTTTTTTTATTGTTTCTAATTATGTGGCGAATGAAAATTTATTTCTTATTATATATATTGTCTATACATATATATTATAATACAAACGTAGGAATTTTTTTTGGTAAACAATTAAGGAAGCTTACCTTCTAATATGTATATATTATTATTACATTGATTATTATCTACTATATATATCGTGCTTACGTGGCGACCTATGGTCTTCCGGTGCCAAACTGTATAGATTTGCTATTTAAAAGGAAACTTCTAATTAATTTGTTTCTTTAAATTGCGTAGAGACCAAAATAGGAGATAAAAACACTTCTTAATTTTCAATCAGTCAATATTATGTATCTAAATTTAGAGAACCCCTATTAAATTAGGAAACGCTGACTGTACGAACCGCCCACGTGTCAGTCTGAGGGCTTCCGGTGCTGAATTAATATAATATAATAGATTATTATAAATAAAAACCAGACATTACAATATTTTTTAATTTTTTAATTGAATATTGTAATGTCATTTAGTTATATAATTTTAACTTATTCCTAAATAGATCAATTTTTTTTTTCTTCTAAAAACATTAAAAAATTACAAAAAATTAAAATAAAATAACTTATCTATTTACCATCTTACGCGCGCTGTGCGCGGGGTCAGAACCTAGTATATATAAAGGAAGATGAAAGAGAATAAATTCGTTATTGTGGTTGTGACACATCAACCTAACTAACCCATAAAAATATAACACATCATCACTAATAATAAACCTTAACTAAATATCCTCGTGATTCTGGCAGGCGCAAACTTCTTCACCTCGAGCGTGTGATTGATCCCAGGAGCCTTATGAAGAGGCACCCGAAGTATCCTATTGGACTCAGAACTCATACCTAAGGTCAGGCTCTATGTTCGCTTCCCGGCGTACGAGCGTAGTGCTGAACAAAAAGGTCCAGTGACCACGTCTTGGAAACCAGTTGGGTTTGACTAAGGGTATGAGCGATGGGGATGGTCAAGTTCACATCTAATTCACCGATTCTTGTATTCACTAAGTGGTAACCAGTCGGATATTAGTTGAAGGTTGTGAATACTTGTACAGATGCCTTGGAGAAGTGTTCCTATGTAGGAAACTAAGCAAATGGAGAATTATCAGTTGACCTAGGATACATCGCGGTACAATATATAAATGTTGTTTATAACAGGTTGATTAGAGAAAAGGGAATCAACGTTCCGCGGGCGCTACAATACTCCTAACAGATGAGTAGCACGATGCCCGTTGTATCCGCCGGTCGCACGGCAAACCTCGTATGGACTATTTGGTAGCATGGAGCAGATCAAAGGGAAGAAATGTTGATGCGGATTTGGACAACAATACATTAACATGCACCCTCCCATTCCGACGAGTGGGAGCTGTAAGCGTATGGTGATGAGCGCTGTAATTGGTAGCCTATAATATGTATAGTTTACCTAATGAACTTGGGTAAATGTCACATTCGGGTAATTGGGCTACACCCAAATCCCAATTGACATGGGAGGCCCAAAATTGGGCCTCCCCAAATACATAGGCCGGCCGAATGTTTATGGTGGGGTAAACTGGACTTTTGTCCACTTTACTCCTCCTATAAATAAGAGGTGTTAGGGAAATTTTAGGGTTAATCATTTTTTCCTCACAAGAGAGTTTTAGAGAAAAACACTCCTCCCCACACTATAGGTTCGGCCGCACCAAGTACCTCACCAAATGTGTGCCAAATTGTTTTCGAGCAAACTCTCCAGAGATCTGTCCCTGTGTCGAGAATCGATTAGAGGCTGTGCTGTGAAGCTTATACCGCGTATGGCTTCTTTCACAAGGACTTCTACAGTTTCCGATCGGAGGATCGCGAACTCCCTCGAGCAAGGATCTTGGACTACGGTTACTCTTGAGGTACGTGTAAACTTTCCGCTGCGTAATTGATATTACTAGCACATACCATGTTTAAGTTTCCGTAGTGATACTCCCCATAATCTAACACCAACCTTTGAATAGGAGGTCTTGATCTCTATTTATAGAGATCAAGGGTCCTTAACCCGGTCAAGGATAGTGCTAATCCGAGAAAGTGGATTATCGCTGATAGTAACAGGGTTTGAGCATATTTGGCATCGGAAGGGTCCATTGTGTTTGGTAGGGTCCGCGTATGCGAATGCGGGTATTAGACACGTTGATGAAGCCTTCAAAGACGTGGCCCGGGTGAAGATCGCAATAGTCAATTCAACTGAAATTGATCACAAAGTTTAAGAATTAATTTACGGACAGCAATGAAGTCGATAGCGATTGAGGAGGCAAATATAAGATTTTAGCTTAAATAAAATCGAAATTAAAAAAAAAAAAAAAAAAAAAAAATAGAGCAGCACGTTTGATTCTTCTAGTGCTGATTCGAATTTGGAGCCTGATTCGAACTCGAGATTTAATTTTTTTAAATGGAAAATCTTGAATTTTTTTAATAAATTTGATGGAAAACTTATAAATCTGATATTTGCATAAAGTCATGATCTGAATATATTATTGCGTTGTCTGAATATTATTAACCAAGTGTTGATATTTGCATATAAGTCATTTATCTGAATAGTATCTACAGCACATGACAATTATTAAAGATGTGAGAAATGATAATACAAAGAATTAATATCTTTGCCTTTTTCACATACATATTCAAGTTCCATATCCATTGTAAAAACTCCAACTTGCTCGAAAGATGCAGCACGGTAAGGTTAATGATCTAACTAGCTAATCGAAAAAAAAAAAAAAAATCGATATGACAAATGTATGATCCATTTCCCCTCACTTGACAACGTTTTGCTTAATAATCGAGTGAGTAGGACCAAGTTGTCCCCGAGAGTCATGCAGTAAATTAAGGAAAGATATGTGCCCGACTACACAAAAAGTAATCAATCTAGTCTTTTTCAGTACCCATTCACATTGTCTTTTTTATTTTATTTTTTTCTCGTCGGCCTATATATTTATTTGTATTTATACTTACACGAGACGAGGAGTTGCTAAACTTGTCGGCAATCCGATTCTCACCGTCTTTTTCATCCCTTTAACTTTAACTACCTACCATATATATACCGTAATTAATCAATTCAGCGAACTTAAATGTTTCTAATATAATAAAAAAATAATTCTGTGTGACTCTAGTAAATTAATATCATAATGAAATGTGATAAAATTGGTAAATTTAAACTTTCAATTGAACTCTAAGCTTTCTTTTATAGTGCTCTTACAGTTTTTTTTTTTTAATGTTTTAAATGGATTAGTTTGAAGTTGAACATAGATTCTTTAATATCAAATCAAAAATAAAACACACGACTTAGCCATGCGTGTCATAAGTTCATAATTAAAAATAAAGAGATTCAGAATTGTCTTATTTATAACTAGTATTTCGTTTGGTTCAAGAAGTATTAAAACTAGTTACAGACTTTAAGATCGCGGATTTTGTCACGTTAATTACGCAAAATTATATTTAGTCAAATTTTTAAAAAAATGGTCAAATATTTTAGATAGATAAGAAATAAACACCCACACCAAACATTGTATTCCGTAAAAGTATTAACTAATCGGAGCTAAATTATTAAATTGCTAACTCATATGTCTAAGCACTTGAAAATTTTGAAAGCTGAAATTTCTTTTTAGACAATTTATTTTTTCATGTTTTGTTTTGTGGATATTTTTCTAACTCAAATTTTGCTGTCTGGACAACTTCTTAGCTCGAGTCTAGCTAAATTAGTAGCTAAAAAATTCTTTACAAAGCGAAACTTATGCTTGCAAATTGTGTAAAATAAAATTGCATATCACAATTCATTACAAGAAATCTAGTCGCTTGTGAGATATTTATTTAAAATGACATATAAACTTAATTGTAAGTAACTATTGAAAATCTATTACAAATACAAAATAACAAAATTTCTAAAGTGATGAATCCTAATAAAAAAAACTGGTTAAAACTTGTGAAGAAAATCTTTATAAAAATTTGAGTTTTGTAAGAAATTGAACTCGAAACTTAATAGATTCATTGAATTATTTTATAATTTGTGAAGATAACTACATTTGGAAAAAAAAAAAAAATGTCGTCACAAATTAATGATTTCTTGTAGTAATCTGACCTAATATTCAAACATAATCTAATAATTTGTTAAAAAAAAAATTAACTAACAATTTGTTGAGGATCCGGATACTAAAAACATAATATTTTTGCTATCATATTGATTTTTTTTTTTTTGGGTAAAAGTACCCACTAACATATATATTAATACTATATACTACTATATTTTCCACATATAAATTACATAATATAGATATTATTATATGTGATCAAAATTAAAGCCACTTCTCTTCTCAAACAACTAATACGATGAAAAACTAATCGAGTCCCGGCCAGAAAGAAAGCAGCAGTTGAACAGAGTGACTAGCTAAGTAGTAGCTAGGGTATTATATATAGGGAGTGGAGGGATGGATATATATATATATATATGTATCAATTGGATGCGTAGGTGTTAAGCAAGGCGAGGGCATTACTAGTGACATGAGCCACGTTAAGGACCTGAGCCCTGATAGAGGACTTCAACCGTCCGTTGAGTGCCTTGCTGGAGTATCCATCGAAGCAGGTGTTCTCGTCGGTCAACGCTGCGCTGACCCATGTCTGAATGTTGCTGACGTGGAACTGAAAGTCCCGACTCCCGGGCTTCAACCCCTTGAGCTCAGCCACCGACTTGGTGAGTCTGTCCACCGTGTCGCTCATCTCCTCGAAGCAGTCCTTGATGGCTTCCGTCTCCCTTGTCTTCAGGCCCTTGAACTTTTTGCATTTTCCAACGAAGTCCCTGGCGCCTCGGGCTCTCGATAGGGTCACCGTCAGAGCCGTGTGAGCCAACTGCCTCCGGCTGTTCTGTATAGCACTCGCGTACATCATCAACGACTGCTCGCATACTCCCGGGTAGGTTGTGGCGGCGCATGACGACTTGATGAACCCAGCTGAACCGGCGGCGCCGGAGATGCAGATTACTGCTACCACTGCTACCATAAGCAGGAAGGATCGACTCGCTGCTGCCATACTTGTATACTAGACTCGGATGGTATTTAATAGAGAGAGATGGATTTCTGTGAGTTTTGTTAGTGTTACCTTCTTAGTGGAGAGTTTGTTTATATAGAGGTGAAGAGGGCCGGCTCGCGATAACCAACAGTAACGAATAACTGTGAACACAGAAATCAAACACATCAGTATGATCAATGATGTCGGTCGGTCGGTCTTTGTCACTGGAGATTTATTATTAGGGTTAAAATGTATTTTATCGTCTAGTTTTTGTATTAGACATTGGGAGAGAGTATAGTTTTCCTACATCTGTTACTTTTCCATCCGTTTTGACAGTTAATTGATCATGTGCATTGCACGTGACCTTTTTTTTAACAAAAAAACTCACATAAAGAGACGGAATTACCCTTACATGCAAACACTTAAGTGATTATGGGCCTAAGATAGGTCAGCCCATCAACTACTAAAGCCGAAATGTACTTCCTATTAATTCCATTCTTTCCATGCCTCTCCTCTCTCTCTTCTTGTCTCTGGTACCGAAATTTTCGATCGCGTCCAACAAGTAGATCAGAAGACTGAAAATCCAAGTATGAGTTAGTAAGTCGAGTCAATTTGCAAATGTGCCTCTTCAAACTGATCTTCTTCAGTTAAGATTTGAATCTAAGAACCTAACTCCTCTTCCATCAGTTAGGTTTTTTATTTGAGGAGGATGAGGATGAGAAGAAGCAGTTATGTAGGTTTCGTGAACAAGAAGTGCGTGCCGATCCTAAGTTTTGTGGTCTCTGATGTGAGCAAAGTCTCGGATTTGGGCTTCGAGTACACTTTTCCATGCGGAAACAAAGATCTGGGCAAGACCTATAGTAAACTATAATGTTTGACGTTTTTTGGCCAAATTCCTTCGTCTAGATGGTTAAATTTGCAGTTTTATGTTTCTTTCGGTCTTTTTTATAATTTGTCAGTTTTGTTTGGTGCTTTATTGCTAATTTCGGATTTTGTCCTAGGGTTAGGGTTTTAGATTTTCTTATTTAAAATTTGTTACCCGTCATTTACATTCAGATTATTGACATATGAAAAAAACGGAGGTTTTCCTCTACCCTGTGTCAAATTCTCGGTATTCTTTGAATCAACGAATTTCTGCGTATCCTATCCCCATCACGCTGCATCAGATTGGTATCAGAGCCGAAGATCTTGCACGATGCCGTTCCTTGATTGGCTAGCATCAGATCGTACCAGGACTGCGACTGTTCTTGATAATCCAATTTATGATGAGTACGCTGACGATGATGACGTCATAGCGATGATCAACCATCACTCCATCTTCCATGATCCTGGATTTATCCTTCCCCCGACCGCCAGGAGCGACTTCGAAGGCCTCTTGACCTCCGATTTCGGGTACAAGCCACAAGGGAAATCGACCCCAACATCGGCACCAAGACCACACTTGAACACCGCTTCACGTGAAATTTTTATGATTTTGTGGCTGAGTGTGTTCTTCTTCCTGCTTCCTATTACTGGCCTTAGTTGCGCAAGATTCGAGGGCGAATCTTCTCTTCCCCGGAGAGAATGATGTGGGCAAAGTCTCGGACTTGGGCGTGCGAGTACACTTTTCCATTTGGAAACGGAGATCTGAGCAAGACCCATAGTAAAATATGGGGTTTGACGTTTTTTGGCCAAATTCCTTCGTCTAGATTATCAAATTTGCAGTTTTATGTTTCTTTCGGTCTTTTTTATAATTTGTCAGTTTTGTTTTGGTGCTTTATTGATAATTTCGGATTTTTTTCCTAGGGTTAGGATTTTAGATTTTTCTATTTAAACTTTGTTAGCCGTCATTTACATTCAGATTGTTGACATATAAAAAAAACAGAGGTTTTCCTCTACCATGCGTCAAATATGTATAATTAACAAACTAATATTTGATGGAACACTACTTTTAAATAAAATATCAGTCTAAAATTTGAAAAAGTAAACGAAAGACTGAAAATTTTAAATCATAAAATATAATTGCGCAAATTCACAAATAAATTTTAGATGTTCGTACCGCATGCTACATTTGGTCGTCAGATCCGTGTCTAGCGTCCGTTTTTCAACAGATATGACTTTGATGATCACCGGCGATATCTCGCCGGATATAGAGAGGGCTCTGCCACTGAGACTGTCAGCCGTCCGTACCACCTGGTATCTTCGTTCGCCAGCTCCGTGTCAAGCGTTTGTTAAAAATCAGCGAAATTTTAATTTCGATTAATTACATACATTGAATCTTGAACGGTCTGAAATTTTAATTGTGATTAATTGCATACATAGAATCTTGAACGGTTCGAAATCAGGAAAATTTTAATTGCGATTAATTGCATACATTGAATCTTGAACGGCCCGAAATTTTAATCTCAATTAATTGTGTACATTGAATCTTGAACAGTTCGAAATCAGCGAAATTTTAATTGCAACTTAAAAATCATCAGCTCCCTAGTGCAATCAATGATATATGGAGTTAATAAATACAAAACCCTTAGCTCAATTGTCATAAATACATTGATTAATATAAAAACAAAATCTTCAGCTTCATATTCACTCTGTTATTATCTTTTATTCAGAATATATAATATATATCTATATACCAATATATAATTTGTGTTGGGTCCTCACCCCCAATTAGGGATGGCAACGGGTCACGGGTACCCGCCGACCCGCGGGTACCCGACCCGACTTCGACCCGATGACCCGCCGACCCGCGACCCACGGGGCGGGTTCGGGTTTGGGTTCACGGCGACCCGCCGACCCGACCCGACCCGAGCTTTCATTTTATATATATATTTAATATATGTATATTATATAAAACTATACGGGTAATATAACACATAGTCAAAATAACAATTATTCTAATGAATGGGGTGGTTTATATTTAGATTATGAGTTAATTTAATAATTTATGATTTAAATTTGGAGTTGAATTTGGATACGGTAACATAGAATTTAGAATTTAAGATTTAAAATGATAAATTACACCTCACATGGGTCGACCCGCGGGTCGACCCGACCCGACCCGAAAGTGCATGGGACGGGTCCGGGTCGACCATATTGACCCGCGGGGCGGGTCCGGGTCTAGCGATACCCGCCCCGACCCGCCCCATTGACATCCCTACCCCCAATAGACACCTTTTGCAACTTTTCATTTTATTATGTAAAAAATTATTTTTAATTACTATATTTTTATAAAATTAAAAAATTTGCCCTTACTATATTTGAGACACATTTTTCTTTAATACTATTACCAAATCATTATTTAAAATTCATTATTTTTTCAAGGTCGCTTAGTCGGCAAGTCATAGTAATTATAATTAACTTCTCAATTCAACATTCCTATCAATTTAATTTAAACTGATCATACTCATCCCGTTCAAATTTCGGGTACATGTATTTTTTTTATTCAACGAATTATAGAGATCGGGAATATATGTTCCGCATGTTGAGATTTTTCTATCAAATAGATCAACCACTTACCAAAACATTATATATATAACAAGTCAAATGTGGTTCTTCAAGTTTGACCTCTTGTAGATAACATGTTACTCATCGTCCAATATTTTGGACTCAAACTATATTAATTTAGTTATTCTATTTGTCCATTCAACCACATTGTGTACAAATTATTTAGTAGTTAAATAAATAAGTTGTAATTATAAGTATAAACTTTATATTTTTGTGATTTATTTTTTCTTTAATGTTAACTTTGTTGATATTATGGAATAAATTTGCATGAAAAGTGTATAATTACGTTTGTATAGGTCAATATTGCCCATCGATGACTCTAAGTGCTTAATTATAAGTTCACATTTTTTACAATTCAAGTTAATGAGTTAGATACAACTGAGCCGTCAATGACCCACGTAATGCTCGACCCAACTCATTCATAGATCTAACCGTAAGGCTAACTTAATACTATAATTGAAGACAGTATTTAATTTTGTACGCAATTATCCTATTATATTTCTCACGTTTTGAATTACGTTGTGTCGTTCCTCTCTATCACATGGATTCGTTTCTCACAACAAACTAACTTGCCTATGTTGTATTTTGATTAATTATAAATATTAATAAACTTAACATAAATTATGTATTTTGTACTTTAGATGATCGATACGCGTGCAACGCACGCGTTAATAACTAGTATATAGATAAATTATGAATTTATTTATTTATTAATATATCTTAATACAAGCCATTAATCTAATATGATCTTTAATGATTTGATTAGAACAATTAACCATATAATTAATTTTGTGTACGACCTGCAGCTGCACATGGGATATTATTCATTGGTAGTTGGTTGGTGCATGAGCGAATAAAAGTCTTCTTTAATTCAATACAATACAAACAGATTATATTAAAATAATAGGAAGTTTGTAAATCACAATAAATATCCTTCCATGTTAGGGTACATGTTTGGGTCGGCCTCCATTTTTTTCAACCCAGCTAGCTAGCAATGACAATAGGAGAAGCACGTTATGGCTCTAGTTATTCAAAGTTGAGGACTGGCAATTAACTAATCATGCTATAAATTAATTGTAGAAGATAGAGACATTCTAATCTATCCTCAACATGGCGACGCGCCCGATTTCTGAGAAAAATGGAACCATGTATTTTTAATTATTACAATATATGGTATTTTTTTTTAATTGTAATTAGGTTAATCGTCATGACATGAAACCCAACATAAAACTAAATTGTGTTAATTAATTCATCCTCACCATACTAATAATTAGTTTGTGTTCCGTAATGAGGTTGTAGTGATCAGTGGAAGAGATTAGGATTAAAATTAGGCGTGTTACCAGTGGCTGTCTAAACATGACAAATCTGTGGTTGAATTAGGGAAAATTATGTAAAAAATACAACATGTTTGAAAAAGATGGTTTTATGGACCAATATGTTTTAAAATGTAAAACTTGTTTGAAAAAATGGTTTTATGGACCAATAATTTTTAAAATGTATAATATGCTTGCAAAAGACGGTAAAATGACATTTTGTCATCGATTTGCTGTTAACTGTCTCGTTAAATTGACACGTGTGTGTCATATTTTTAGAAAATGATAATAATTAAAACAAAAATTAATAATTATTTTATTGTTTTCATTATTATTATTGTTATTATTGTCTAAAACGTGACCGCACATGTCAATTTAACGGGACAATTGACAACAAATCGACGACAAAATGTCATTTTACCATCGTTTGCAATCATGTTGTACATTTTAAAAAACATTGGTCCATAAAACCATCATTCTCAAACATGTTGTACATTTTAAAACATATAGGTCCATAAAACAATCATTTTCAAACATTTTGCATGTTTTACATACTTTTCTCGTTGAATTACTAGGCGTGGCGTTGATTGCGGTCCCAACGCCCAAAGATTGTGATATTAACCAGTTGCCTCTTAAAATAACTAGGTGCTGACCCCGCGCTACGCGCGGGGCGACTGGCTAAATTGTATATGTTTATATATACGTAGAAGATTAAAAATTAAGATCAACCACAATTTTAGAAGAAAAAGACTTACTGAAATGTAACTTAGGCTGTTGTGCCACATTCAGATTTACATTTCATTGTTCTAAGTATAAACGTTCAATTTTATTGATGAACCACGACGTCTGTTAACTCCTAACTTAAATATAAATACATAAAATTTTCATTGTAAGTTATTAACCTATCTCTAAAATTTGTTGCTATTCAAGTAAACTTTATTACAAAATAATCCTCAAATTCAGCACTTTATCTCAGTAAATTGAATAAATCACAGATTTTGTGTTCATAGCTAAGTATCTTCCTTCTAAAAAAAATCTACCAAGATTAATTATCTATCTAAAGCAAATTAAAGAAGATTATAGCAGCTAATATTTGCAAAAAAAGCACGCGTCGATGAAAATGTTCGACATTTCTTTCAGATTTTGTTACGTTTTTTTACGGAATTACCCATTTTCTCTCTTATTTCGTCCACCTCTATATCATTATATTTATACATTTTTACTTAATAAAGTTATCTCTTAGTTTAAAATTATATTTACATTTATCTATCCACCTCTTTTAACGCTTTATCCAAATCCTATTACTACTTAACCTTATTAATAATTAATTACCAACCATTTATCCGTGTATTCTAAAAAAATTAATATAATTTATTGTTTCATTTTATGTAGATATTTGTTTACACTAATTAACATTTTAAAAAATATATACATTTTATTATTGATTAATTTGTTAAAAAAATGTCTATAAGTTAGAAATATATGTTATCATATGTTATAAACAAAAGAGAAAAAAATGAATCCGACGCTCACTTCACTCTCCATACCCTAATGGCCACTTCTTCTTCTTCCTTGATTTTCTCTCCGCTAAACAGCAGCTTGCCGATGCACCAATTAAAAAATTAGATCAAAACTTTATGAAGACTGGATTTATTTGAGAGTGCGCCGACAACAAATAAATTTTTTTTTGAAAGTGGCTGGATTTATTTGAGAGTGGGCACACATGGAGGCTCTGGGCCGAGACGTGGCACACTTGGGATGCTCAAAAATGATGATGTGACAATTTTTTAGGTAAGCAATTCTCTCACCTGTTAATTTTTATTATATATATATATAGATAGATAGATATATATTAAATGATTTACATATGAGAGATGAGAGGCTAGATGTAGAATAAAAGCTGTTGAAGTGGCACGCTGTGATTGCTCCAGGTTGTTGACGTGGCCGCTCCAAGTTTCTTCTCAGTGCTGACGTGGCGGCTCTAGATTGATTCACCATCTCTCCTGTTACCTTATTATATATATAGATAGATATAGATTATATGTTAGTGGCCTAGTGGGGAATGCGTCACTTAATTATATCTCCTCTAATAGTAATAAGGGATATATACAGATTGCATGATTTTTAATGAGCGTATCAATAATTATCCTAATTCATTTGGGACTAGCAGTGGATCATTTGATGTCTCCTCATAGTCAATTTCTCATTAGGGTACGTACCAACATTATTGTTCTGTAGAAAATTCATTATACAAGAAAATATGTGGATACAATATTAATGTACACATTAGTGAATTATGTGAAGAATCCAGGACCCAGGGGTTATTGAGAGTACACTAACTTTTTTATAGTTAAAATGAGTCAGTCGGGTCAAATATAATTTCGGGTCGAACTAACAATAGTTTTCATTATTAAAGTGCAATTATATATATACTTATAATATTCAATAAAAAGATAAATAACATAATAAAAATTACAATTATTCCTAATCAATCAAATAAAATAATCAATTAGAATGAGATAAATGAAAATATTTTTGGTGTAAAAAAGACTTATAAAATTGCAAGAAATATTTCTCAATGACGTATGGAGAAAAAGAACGAGGCTTAAAAAAAATTAGGAAAATAATAATATTTATTTATTCTAGTTTAAAAATGATATAAGATGGATGAGACTATATTATATATAATAACTTATATATGTTGTCGACCATAACATCAACATTTGTTCTTCGATCCAGCCATGCTTTAAAATAGTTCATACAAGGTTTGCCGTGTGACCGGCGTACATGAAGGGCATCGTGCTACTCATCTATTGGGAGTGTTGTAGCGTCTACGAAACGTTAATTCCCCATCTTTAATCAACCTGTAATAATACTGTGCCGTGTTGTATCCTTGGTCAACTGTCATTCTCCAATTGTCTAGTTTCCACATAAGAACACTTCTCCAAGGCATCCATACAAGTATTCACAACCTTCAACTAATATTAGGCTGGTGGCCACTGAGTGAATACAAGAGTTGGAGAATTACAAGTGTACATGACCATCCCCATTGCTCATATATTTAGTCAAACTCAACCGGTTTCCAAAGACGTGGTCACTAGGCCTTTTTTTTTCAGCACTGCGTTCGTACGCCGGGAAGCGAACATTGAGTTTGACCTTAGATATGAGTTCTAAGTCCGTAAGGATACTTCAGATGCTTCTTCATAAAGCATCCGGGATCAGTTACACGCTCAAGGTGAAGAAGTTTGTGCCCATCTGAATCTCGTGGATTCTACCTATCACAACCGAGTCTGACCCCATGGTCGAATATATATGGCACGCGCAGTATGAAGCGTGCGTCGATAGCATAACTTGAACTTACATGTTGTCAGGAGTGGGAAATGTCATATGATATCACAGATTTTTCATCTGGCCCAGAATGTGGTTGTTGACGAATGAAGTTCGTCACGACGATATGCAAAACTTAGATCAGGTCGTGTTACCCCGAAACCAAATAATCGTTTTGCTTAACCAGGTTTATCTTCCGAAATCACCATGGTTCTTAGGCAGTCTTGACATGGTAGAGGTCCCCCCTCTCCGCCAAGACGACCGAGCCTATGTGACGAGGCTTGGCCCACATTCTACCTATTTTACTTGGGAATATTGCCCCTCCTACGACTAGTTTATAGACCGTAAAATCCGATGTAATTCAAACATTATGACGTTGTAAGATCATAAACTAAGATTGCAATTCTTTTTATTCAAATATTACTTTAAATCTCAAAATTTTATCATCACAATACATGCCTCTTAAACCCTACGCAGTCCAAGCATTTTGACATGCTTTTCGAAAACATCCATGCGTAAATGTTATGTCAATGGGTCTGCCACCATACTCTCAGAGGACAAGTATTCTAATGTGATCAATTTGTCTTCGACCATACTTTTAGCATAATTATATTTTACATCAATGTGTTTCGTCCTACTATGGTACTTAGGATTCTTAACTAATGCAATCGTTGCTTGACTGTCAGAGTATACCTTCACAGGCTTACTCCCGTCCTCGATGTCAAACAATGCAGTTAAGAGCCTTTTAAGCCAAACTACTTCCTGTGAATTCTTAGAGAGGGCTATGAATTCGGATTCCATCGTAGACAGCGCGACACATGATTGCTTCTTGCTCATCCATGTAATGGAGGCATTAGAAAGGAGAAATACTCCTCATGAGGTGGACTACTATCATCCGGATTGCCACCGTGGTCGGCGTTACAGAACCCAGTCAATTCTAATTTTCCACCATCATAACACAGTTCGTAGTCGGCAGTACCTTTTAGGTATCAAATAATTCATTTTACGGCTTTTAAATGTTGATAGCCATGGTCTAATTTGAATCCTGCTACAAAGCCCACAACGTAACAGATGTCTGGACGAGTGCATTGCATGGCGTACATTAGAATACCAACCATAATAAGGTGCTATGCACTTTTCATCTGTTCACGTTTAGCCTGTTCTTTTGGGCCCTCATGCTTTGCCAACGCGTACCCAAACACAACCGGCATATCCACGGGTTTGGAATCTTGTAGTCTGAACATTCTCAACAGTCTGTTGATATAGGATTCTTGATAGAGACATAGTTTACGAGCAGCTCGATCCCTAGCAATCTTAATACCTAGGATGTACGTGGATTCTCCCATGTCTTTCATCTCGAATACAGATACCAGCCAGGACTTTGATTCATTCATGTAACTCACATCGTTCGCGGCAAGTAGTATACCATCCGCATATAAAGTCAAGATAACGTACTTCGACTCAAATGTCTTAGTGTACACGCATGAATCCTCGTAAAGATTCACGAATCCGTTTCCAACGATTTCCTCGTGGAACCAGCGATACCATTGCCAAAACGATTGTTTAAGACCATAGATCGATCTTTGGAATTTACAAAATGTAAAATGATATAGGATCCGACGTCGGAACTCTTTTGTTTTTCGATGGTTGAACCACTGTGTGACACATGTCACTTCAAAGGTTATATATTTTCTCTCTCTTTCTTATTGCAGTTCGGTCAATAAAAATGGGACCTGACTTATTGTCTCGGTAGGCTGGAAGCTTGGTGACTTGATGTGATAGGATCAGAGGAAAGAGATAGACTCCTCCAGAAAACCATGTCAGGATGCATATTTGGTGCAACCTCTTGATGAGTCGGAGAGTATGGCTTTATTTTCTAGGCCACACCGCTTATTTGGGCCAACAAAAAGTTTACTATTCGAGCCCATTCATATTTCACCTAAAATAAGCCTAAGCAGAATTATGATTTACTGAAGTCTAAAATTACCTTTTTAATATCTCAATTATCGACCTTTTAGTATTTCAATTTTATTTTTTACTTTTAGGTGTCTGAACTATCCGATGTGAGCTAGGGAGATCGACTTCGTTACTAAATCATATTTTATAGTTTTAACGTCTATAAGAATATAGTTGTTTCATATAAATTTTATATAATATCATTTATTTCTTAATATCTTAACCAAATCGTCATAACTGTTTCTACAATACTATGAGTTAAAAACATTTTTTTATGTGAAAATATATATAAAAACATTTTGAATGATATATGGATCATATACTTTTTACATACATCAATATAACAAATTAATCAACAATATTATGAATATATTATTTTAATATATTTATAAACTAAAAAAAAAAGTTTACATGTCAATGATATTATTTCCAAAGTTTTCATATGGCTAGAAGTTGCACAAAATGCGACTTAATGAGTAGTTTATATACAATAACGAAGTAAGTGGGACTTGAGAATCTCCATCATCCATCTGTTAACTTTAATCAGTACTAGCTCGTTCGTTCTGCAAAGTGTTGGAAATCCATCCTCAAACCTCCATAATGTGCCATGTTTGACCACGAAGCCATTGTTCCAGGCTAATTTTAAAACTCGTATTCTTCGAGAGTAGTGCGTACTCTTAATGAATACTCGTTTTAATGCGCAAATTAATGCGTCTTTGTGATAAGGTTTTACTCAAATCATTCATTAGCTTTTATGGTAACGTGTTAACCGATTTTTGCCAGAACATAGTGTTTTACATTAATGTGAGTTAAATTAATCTCATCCCGCAGGAACAATTAATGTGTAACTCTACCATTATGTAATTCTGAACTATTTTTCTTGAAGTGTTTAATGAATGCTTTTAGCCAAACTCTTCGTTCAATGTTAATGGTGGGAGAGTCGTTTTACCGACTACTTCTTTTCGTTTATTTAACTCATCCATAGATTTATCTATCTTACGGATCATGCATTTAAGTTGTCGCTTTTAATGCCATGGTTGATATTCTAATTAGATTGTAGTAGCTGGAAGGCTTACATAAAATCTAAGTAGTTATCAATGAGTTATATCTGAAGAATTACAAATGAAAATTCCGCATTCAAAAAAATACTTGATTATTAAATTCGTATTCTAAAGCGATGTGTCCCGTCTTTCGAGGTGACATGCGCCTCGCGCATACCCGGTTAATAACCGTGGTTTCGAGAATCGTTTTAGTCTCCAAATTTAAAAAGCAATATCGGTTTTAAACATGCATATTATTTGGGATACAAACTATAATGGAGTACTTTAAAAAAATAAGAATGCAATACTTTATTCGGTTTCCCCCTTTTTTTCAACTATGCAATCAATGGATGTTTGATTATGTGAATGTTTGTATGATTCATCCGTTTTATTTGGAAGAACCCTGGATTAGTTGTTCGTTTAGGATTGGACCCATTTGACTGGGCCATTTAATTTTGATAAGTAGACCATTGAATGGTTACTACTTTATTCAATAATCCCGAATCACAATTAACTAATGTCAAACATTTATTGATGGTAGGAGAACTTATAGACATTGGTACGTTAATGAGATACAGAACAAAGCTCTTAGAGTTAAAGGAAAACAAAACTTGAAAGGAAAACTCCAGCCATCTTCACCGAGTACGCCTGAAAGAAATTCACAAGTGAATTTTATCAGTATACTTAGTGATACAAAACGTTTAACGGTTTTATATAAGTGGCAAACGAGGTGTACCTTTTACAGTACGGAATCGGTAGCATTTTTCATACTACGATTCTCGTTTGAGGACCAAGTCGATCCCGTTTCCTCCGCTATTTCATTTGTCCTCTTGCGATTGTTCACCCGGAAACATGTCAGTCTCATTTGGTTGCTTATTGTGAACAAGTACATAGAATACTTAACTGCTGTTATTAAGTATTCTAGTCCAAAGTCATCAGCAAACCAAGACATGGGATACCCCTGAGCGATATTGATTATCTTTCTCCAATTGGATCTTTCAATCCTCTGGTTCGACACAGGTTTCATACCGGTGTCGTTTGAAAGTAGGTTATCATACTCCGTTATTACCTGTCTTGCTTCGGCTGCCTTGCGAAGGTCGCCATCTACAAAGGAGCAGTCTTAACTGACTCCTCGACTTCATACAATCGGCTACGATTAAGGAGCAGTCTTAACTGACTCCTCGACTTCATACAGTCGGCGACGATTAATGAGCAGTCTTAACTGACTCCTCGACTTCCGAAGGTCGCCATCTACAAAGGAGCAGTCTTAACTGACTCCTCGACTTCATACAGTCGGCGACGATTAAGGAGCAGTCTTAACTGACTCCTCGACTTCCAAAGGTCGCCATATACAAAGGAGCAGTCTTAACTGACTCCTTGACTTCATACAGTTGGCGACGATTAAGGAGCAGTCTTAACTGACTCCTTGACTTCCGAAGGTCGCCATCTACAAAGGAGCAATCTTAACTAACTCCTCGACTTCATACAGTTGGCGACGATTAAGGAGCAGTCTTAACTGACTCCTCGACTTCATACAGTCGGCGACGATTAAAGAGCAGTCTTAACTGACTCCTCGACTTCCGAAAGCCGTCATTTACAAAGGAGCAGTCTTAACTGACTCCTCGACTTCCGAAGTCATCATCCGACGAAGAGAATGATAAAACGAAATTGGAGGCCATACAACAAGATAGAAAGGTAATACTTGACACGACCCCTTCCCCTTATATTATAAATAAAGAGAAAGGATTCATGTCTCGGGGGCAAGTGTTGGGTTATGAGTAAAACTCGATATTAAGCATAAGAGTCGAGTACGTTTAAAAGGCAGGGAAAGAAGAATCGCCGACCTTTCTGACTCGTCTTAACAAGATAGGGATGAAAGGTCGACAACTTATGAAAAAGTCGACTTCCAAAGTGCGACTGCCCACCACTAGGAGAAACCTTCCTTCGAAGGTAAAGACAGGTGGCGACCTGCTTGTCACTATCATCAGAGGAAACCTTCCTCCGGAAGTAAACACAGGTGGCGACCTGCTTCAACCGTCATCAAAGGGAACCTTCCTCTAGAAGTAAAGACAGGTGGCGACCTACTTGTCACTAGCTAAAAAGAACCATCCCGGCTAAGTAAACATAAAGCGGCGACCTGTTCTTAAACTACCACCATAGGAAACCTCCCTACAGAGGTAACTACAGGTGGCGACCTGCTTAGAGAAAGCTTCCTCAGTAAGAAACACTTAGCTGGAGACCTACTTGTCACTAGCTGACTGCTCACCGTCTCACTCAGCCAATCACAGAAGAGGAACCACCGCCCATCAGCTACCAATCAGGGCATAGCAGCCGCCTTATAGAAAGTCGGTAATCTGTCCCTATAAATAGGGACTGTTTTTTACTCATTGACAGATTCATTCAGTCAGTTCTAAATACGTTCATATATTATTACTCTCAAATCCATTACTGACTTAAGCTTCGAAGTGGAATCAGGGGCCATCCCCACCCCTTTTTCAGGTTCTCGCCCCACATAACCTCTTAGAGGAAAACTTAGCGTTCGGGAGAGCTAAGTCCGAGGCGATACTTGGAAGTCCATTCCCTGAAGTTCAAGGCCACGTCACTTTGATCCCAACACAACCTACAAACTATAAGAGCCACAACGATAAAAACCATATATGGCACCTTTGCTAAGGCACTACCAAGACTAGACACAACAAGGTATGGGATTTACCTCTACGCAAGACGATCTTTCACACAGATGTGTTGAAGACTTAGGGCGCTCCCAAAAAAGTAGAGCTGAATAAACCACCCGGTCAGTTAAGAAAAAGGCGGAAAAAAGAATGATGATTACAAAAATGATGTAATCTTTTACCCCCTTTTAGAGTAGAGTAGGTTATGGTTTTTTAAAAAACCTTTCGATCTCCACCATCCACCCCGAAACCAAAAAAATTAAAGGTTAGGATTTAAAAACCGACCATTCCGTTCATCCCTAACTATGATTAAGCATACTCTCACCCATGCTAGTATTTCCATGACCATTTATCATCCATCCTATACTTAGAATTTTTCCACACATGATTAGTATATTTTGCATATAAGCTTACCCCGTACATACATACCGGCATGAGTTAGATTTTCATTTTATCTATAATCATGATTTCGTCACACCCCTATTCTTGCAAACGTCCTTAGACGTTAAGATAGGAAAACATGATTTTTGGTCATACCCGCATTTTTTCGGATATATGTCAGAATATACACATATATGTACTAATGTCTCTGATTTTCCTGTCCTGAGAAACGAGGATAAGGCGCGGCAATACGATTACGGACATACGGCGGATTCATCAAGAGGTAAAATCACAGGATTGAATTGAGTGTGTCATCCTATCGTAAAATAGAGTCAATCAAGGGTTAAGTCATTGGTTGACCGGGGGCACGTGATGGATATACGCTCAATTTAAACCCGTTTTCATTCGGATTGTATTATTTTAATTATCCCACGAACGATTGCAACTCGAAACTTTGACCCGAACACGTCACCCGGGGCAAAACGGTCCAGACGGGAAAAAACGCCCACCCAGACATGTTGCTGGTCAAATCTCACCAGGGGTGAGATTGGACCAGCTGGTCCGATCTCTCTTAGGAAAGACCGGACCTATTGGTCCGATCCCAAGCCCTCGGGGTCGGACTCCCCGTCGGACCCCGAAGGTTCAGACATCCCTCTGACACGCAATATCCCCGCCCAATGGGCTGTATGCGGCGTCCGGAACACTGTCATCCAAACTGTCCCTCGTGATGACCCGACCTCACTTTACACGTCCGACCCTTAGAAAATATCACGAACCCTCTCATGCTTGCTAAGGGCTTAATCCATTTATTACTTGTTAACTGAGCTCGTTTAGGAGTTAACGACGTCATTAACCATCTTAATCTCCTTTGAGCCTATATATAGAACCCCACCTCCTTTCATTTACTAATTTGATATCACTTGAAAGATTTGAGCTCTCCCTTCTCTCTACTTTCTCTCTCTACATTGTTCTAACTTAAACATCGGAGAGGGTTCGCCAGTACCACCCCCGGCTTACCCCTCGTGCAGGTTCGCGAGAGGACGGACCTCGAAGAAAGTACGAGGAAGCGGATTACGAAAAGATATTGTCGGATCACGAATGAAGGAAACTACCAGTAAGTTGGCTATTCGGATTGACGACCCATCGACCCGATACGCAGAACTTAACACCTAAAATAAACTTTGTAGTGTTTTCTTTACACATTACAAAAAAAAATTATAAATTTGTAAACAAAAAGGTATTGAGCATCTTATTATCTATTACAAAAAGTTTAGATTGTTTCATTTACACTTTAAAAATATTTTTATTTATAGATTATTATACTTAATAAAAAAAAGTTTCCATTTACTCAATCAAGTATTGCATATTCAATATATTCTAACAATTCAAGGAATAGCGAAAGGAAAAAAAAAACTAAAATCACCTAAAACCGTTCCGCTTTAATCACTCTACTATATTAATGGCAAAAAGAAATTAACTATGTTATAGTTATCATAGCATTTCCTTTAAAAAAATGTACACTTTTTTTAATTTGCATTAATTATCATTATTATTTTTTTCTTTAAAAAAATTTAAACTATTAGGTTAAATAGAAAGACGACTTGGAAAGTATTAATTAACATCACTTGGGTAACTTCCTCATGCCATGATTTATAAGACAAATTCAGCTAAACATCCTCATTATGTAAATACTTTATTTTACCCGAGATTTTTTTGTTCCTTCAAGTTGATAAAAATTATATTTTATTATACAATATATTTTCAACTAGAAATAATATATTATTGACTGCAATCAACTAAAAAACATAATTTCAACATTCGTCATACAAGTAAACATGTACGGTTTAAAGAGCCGCCCCGCGTGTAGCGCGAGATCAACACCTAGTTGGAAAGAATAATGGTAGAGGTTGGTTGTAGTGGAAGTTATATAGGAAAAATTGAGTTAATACACAAGGTACCCTAGAGTGGCAATCGGGACCTGACAGGAAAAAAACCGAAGCGGTTTAGAGTTCAAGACCACTGGTCTGTCATTTCGGTCGGGTCCTGAGTGATATTCTTCTAAACTTTTTTTTATGGAATTGTGATATTCTTTCTAAATTGATCGCATACTCGGAATTTATTTCATTAAATTCGTACAAGGCAAGGAAATGAGAAGATCTCCGGCCAAACCTTGCTGGGCTTAATTAATCAATAAAATATTCAGCTGCACAACACTAGTTTGTCCATCCCCAAATCACAGCAAATGGAGTGTGAAACCGAAACCCAAGGCGCCGCCGCTCATTCATTCCTCTACCAGTTCTGGCTCCCTTCTAACCAGTTTGGACACACTAAAAAAGAAATTGACAGAAAGAAAGAATAATTGGTCTGATGATGCGCCCAAGCCCAACATAGGACCCTCTAAGTCCAATTGCACAAACCCAGCCATGACCAAGTCCAAAAGAAGAAATCATTCAGTTTGGACACTAACTACTCCAGAGGTAGTAAAGAAGGCATTTCTCATGTAACAATGGTGTGGTGGTTCAGCGCCTCATCCCTTAACCAGAGGTCAGGGGTTCAATCTCCGCTAGTGACCATGGGAATAGAAAATTGTTCATGGCCAGCACTTTACCCCTTACGGGCTGACCCGGTGCGAGTGGGGATTAGTCTAGGTGCGAGCCCGAAAATGAGGAAAATGGCCCGCCCGAGCCGGGACTCGGGCTAGCCCGAATTTTAACAAAAAATCTGAAAAAAAAAATAAAAAAAAAATTCAAACATGGAGGAAGATGGTTAGATACTAGTAACTAGTACCCACTAGATAGTTAGATAAGATGGCAACTAACTATAGTTAGTGGGGAATATATATAATTATATATATTTATATAGTATTAAAAAAAAAATCGGGACGGGCTTGGGCTTTTCGGGATTTTGGCACAAAAGCCCGAGCCCGAATTGAAAATAAAAGTCCCGCCCGCTCGGGCTCGGGTCTATTCGGGATCGGGTTTTTCGGGACGGGCTCGGGACGGGTTTTTCGGGCTTTCGGGTTTTCCTGCTCAGCCCTATCGTTAGCGCCCAAGGGAAGGTGGAGAGTTGACTAGAGTCAGCGATAGTGAGGGTACCAGGAATACCATAATATTTTTTTTTCACTTACATCATAACCATAATCATTGTGGTTATAGTTCTTCATACCATAATCATGGTTTTTCACCACGATCAAACCATTTAACCCATTCAAACTAATAAAATATCATTTTTTTTCATACAAGAAATTTAATTTAAACATCTACCTCATCAATAAGTGAATTTGCACCCCGCGAGGCAGGAAACCTATCCTAAACCATTGACGTCTAAAAAGACAAGTCGTCATTTTTTTATACACGAAATCCAAATTAAACATGATATCATTGTTTCACTTAATTAAACAACACTTCTTCAGTCGCCTATCACTTGCGATCCTCAGCAAGATGGCGAGGCAGCGAGGCTTGTCGGAGTAGAAGCTAATGTATGATTCGCTGTTTGTTAGCCTAGGGCAAGCGACTAGCATAACTCAGCTATTTGCAAATGAACTGAACATAGACTGTGAGTATTACAATATTAGGGTTTTCATGTTGGAATAGAATGAATGGATCATATATTTAGGATGAAAAATCAATGGTTAAGATTGAGTGGACGATTTAGACCGAATGAAATGTGGGAACTGAGAATAAGAACTACAGGATTGAATTAATACTTATAGTATAATAATGTGTATATATAAATATTATTAATATTTTTTTATCTTAAAATATTAGTAATATATTAATATTATACATATATATATATAGTGGTGATGGTTATAACCGCGGTTATAAACTTAATACCATAATCATTATGGGTAGAAAGCTCATTACCATAACCGCACCACACCATAATGCTGCGGGTAACCATTGCGGCAAATAGTGCGAAAAAACATGGTTATTTGATTTTCACCGCACCATTGCCAGCCATACTCCTTACACTACTATTCGGCACAACCAGTTGCCACGGATGAAAATCTCCTGTCCTACTTCCCTCTCCTACTCCCTGTCCTACTATCTAAAACTTTCATGATAAAAAATAATTTTTTGTCGTATTATACAATATGATAGAAGTGTTACTAGTTTTTGTGATTTTTTTCTTCTAGAAACCTATTAGACATAGTGTACAGTTGGACGAGGTGGACCCTAGGGTTCATAATGCCCAACCGTTCACTAATCCTAATAGGTTTTTAGAATAAAAAACCACAAAACTATTAACATGTGTATCATATTGTATAATGTGTATGAAAAAAATTTATTTTTATTCATTATCGTGAAAGTTTTACGTAGTAGGACAGGGAGTAGGGCAGAGAAGTACGACACGAGATTTTCATGCAGATACATGTGTGAATAAGTTCCACCAAGAATCGAGCCAGCCTCATACTCTTGATACGATGAGGTATTTTTTATTTGGGTTAATAGGTCTCTTGTTCCAACATGTTTGACAACTTTTGGATTTTGGTCATATATCTTTTTTTTCCCTAGTTTTAGTACCATATGTTTGAAAACTTTTGGTTTTTGGTCAATCCGTTAGTTGACCGTCAGTTTGACCGTTAAATAGTCATGTGACTTGCACATGCCTAATCCCAAAATTTTATTTTATTCAGTTTAGTCCTCAAAATTATTGTCATAACTTTTTATTTTTGTAATTTAGCCCCTAAACATTATCAACCGCACCCTAGGACTAAATTGACCTAGCTATGGTCCGGCCCATGGCTAGGTCGGATCATGGGTATGGTCGCCCAGGTCCGGCGACCCTAGCCATGGTCCGACGTAGCCATGGGTCAGACCATCACTACTGGAAATCTGTGAATTGCCGACCAATATTTTGGTCGGAAACAATTCACAATTTCGTCGGCAAAACAGTGTTTTGTCGCCAGAAGAAAATTTTGTCGGTAAAAATTCGTCGGTGATGCGGCCCTCGGCAAAAGTTTTGGCCGATAATATTTGATAAAAAAAATCATCGGCAAATTTTTAAATTTTACCGACGAAAACATTGTCGACAAAACATTTTTTTTAAATTCCATAATTATTTCCCGTCGATGTCATTTGATTGGCAAAGAAAGTTTATGACCAAATCGATTTGGTCGGTAAAGAAAGTTACCGACCAAATAATTCTGTCTGTAGAATATTTTCCGACAAATTATTTCCGTCGGCAAAACTAGATGATTTTACAAAAAAAATATCATTAATAAAATAATAATTTAAAAAATACAATTATTAATAAAATAATTAATTAGATAATACGATTGTTCACAATTCCCTTACATAACACAAGACATAAATTCAATTTTATCTAGCTGTCACATAAATTGGCCCCTTCAAGCTGCTACAATATCTCCTTCCTCCGGTTTGGTTTACAAACAAATTGTCTGTTATGCAATTAACAAACGGCTCCACATTCCATAAAGATACTACAGAATGAAGGTAAAATTGAGTTCACAGCAGTAAAGGATCTAACAATAGGGAAAAAAATAAGACGAGGGGAAAAACATCTGTTTCGACCAAGTTAACGCGGGCTGTCTGCTGTGTAACTTGTCGATGTCTTCGGGTTGGGTGCGAGCTTGTTAGGGCCAAGTCCGTCTCCTAGGGTCGTGCACGGGTCTTTGGCTTCGTCTTCAAAATCGCACTAAGTCCTTCGGGCTCTCTGCTGACTGTCCGTCCGTACCTGCAAGAGGAGCATTACCGAGCAACTCCCGTGGAGAGGGGGAGGAGCTTGGTGCGCTCACTCCGACGGTCAACATTAGACAGTTCTAGAGAGAAAGTTAGAGAGAGGTCAGAGCTCTTCTCAATTCTCACCCAAAGTGACTTGAAAATACTTACCCCCAAGGTGGCTATTTATAGGCAACCTTGGACCGTAAGCCGATTTTGATCCGGTTCAATGTGAAAATGTGAACCGGGATGCAGGGGAGAGCTTTGGGAAGAGGGCTCTGACGCTCGTCTCAGGCGGTCGTCCCGAGCAGGACGCGCGCGCCTTTGAAACATAGGTCTCGGACACATAGGAGTTAGTTAAAAATCGGGTCTCCTATACATTCGAGACAAAATGGGGGGTGTGCGCGACACCCCCGGGGTGCTAAGCTTACCCGGAATTTTCCGGGTAAGCCCCCGGGGGTGCCGGGCAAGTTTGCGACTTGCCCGGTTTCCCCGGTTAGCTCGAAATCGGGTTTTTCGTGGGTTTCGTGCGTGTACGAGGTCCGAATAATTTAAAACCGAGCCCGAATCATGCGTATATCCATCAACATCTACCTACCTCAGAGGGAAATATCATTAATATTTGCTGAATGAAAGATGCTAAATTAGACATAACTTGAATTAAGACCTAAGAAGCTAGTAATACTAATTGTTACAAAAATTTCAAAGCAGTAGTGAGCACTCCAATACCTTTTGCTGAATCTCATCATTAGATTCCTAAAATTTCACTTATAAGCTAGAAAAGCAAACAATTAAATAATTACAACACAAGCAAGTAGAAGCAAATGAGAGGAAGAATAGATGTACCCAATGTTGATCTTTCCTTCCCATAGAGTAACATTTTCTCCATATCTGCAGCACCGTAAATATCATATGGTTATATGAAAGTCATATATGTATATATATATATACATAATTAGTTGTTAAGAGCAAATGACATAAAAAAGTAATGACTTCAGATGTTTGGGTCTGCAACAAACGCGGGAAGGAGGTTGAAACAATGTTGTGACATCTATGGGAAGTCAACATTGTTTCAACCACACCCATAACTCTAAAACAAAACCAAAAGATCCTAAATACATGAAATTCCTCTCTGGAAAAATGTAAAGCTAAAGTTTAACTAACACCATAGATCTTGAATTAAGGCTATCAAATAATCAGCAAAAGGTTTCTATACAATGTGGGTTTCCTCAAGCCAAAGAACTTTACAAAGTTGTAAAAATAAAGCCCCAAGCAGGTAACTGCCAACAAAATTTCAATTAATCAGAAATGGCACCAAAAGAACATAATATAAAAATAATTGCACAAGTGAGAGAAAAGATTTCCTCACACAGTTATCTGCAACATTTTGGAGAAATCATGAGGAAAAAGGGTAATTTGTCTTCCCTGCAGTTCAAACAAAAAATTGCTTAGACAAATCGGATAAAGACTGTAGGATTGAAAAAACGAGTTCAAATTAGAAGATAATCTTAAGTAAAAGAAATGCAAATCTTCCAACGAGGAGCAATCATGGCCAATTATTCACACAAGTTTCGTCTTCCTCGTGCCTATCTAAAACCCTAACACGACACATCAACCACTAGTGAAATAAAATCAATCACGCATGCACCAGAGAGAGATGACCGACCTCCAGAGAAATCCAAGACCCGATTCCGCCCCTCCTTTTCGTTAAAAGAAGATAAAGATTGACCGTCGACTGGCTCTTCTGCGGGACGGAGCGCGTTGGTCAAGCTGGTGGTGAAGCAAATCCGATCTCCCTCATCTTCGTTCTCCCTGCCGTTCTCCCACTCTCACAGCTGCGCAGATCTGTTCTCGTAGTAGGGTTTGAGTCGTTTGACCCAAATTCATGGACTTGGTTTATATATATATCTTTTAATCAAAACGTAGGTCTGTAAAATAAAGATACGGTCATGAACATTTGTTCAACTTAGGTCAGTTGGCCTATCCAATTTTCTACAATTTCGTATAAGAGTTCCCAGGTTCGACCCTCTGATCCAGCTATTAGTTTTCTTTTTCGTCTGACGGTAATTATTTTTACTTTATTTTTTTCTAGAACTAAATTCTTTGCCGAATATGAATATTGCCAACGAAATGAGTTTGGACAATAATGATTATTTTAATTTATATTCAAATTTTATTAGCAAAGATTGCCGACCATCTACAAATTTTGTCGTCAAAAACTATATTTGCCGACCATATGTATATTTCTTCGGAGAATATAATTTATTTCACCGACCAATTAGAATTTCGTCTGAATATTTTATATTTTTTACTGACCAAATAGGAATTATCTCGGTAAACATCACTTATTGCAATTTAGATGGGTCTTATGTTTGACGACAAAATTGAATTTTGTTGGTAAATTTCATATTTTTGTCAAATAAGTCAAGCTTTTATCGGCATAATAATATATTTTCCGACCAAATCGGTATTTGGTCTTAAAAATTTATATTTATGCCGACCAAATTAAAATTTTATCGACAAAGATAATTTATTTACCGACGAGATTTTTGACTTTGTCAGTATTAATGGAAGTTTCAATTTTATTTTTTTTCATTTTCATATTTGATGGCGAAAATTTCCATCGACAAAGATTTTCCGACTGAATATTTATTTTGTCGGGAATAGTTACATTTTTACTGACGATATTATTAAATTTCGTTGGAAAAATAGGTGTTTACCAAGGAAAAAATTAGGGCTGGCAATTTGTGACACGACACGATAGCACGACACGAACACGCACGAAAAAAATCGTGTTCGTGCTAGCATATGGCAGTACGATAACACGATAGCACGAACACGACTAACACGATATAACTTCCGTGCCGTGTTCGTGTTTGAGTATCCTAACACGACACGCACGATAACACGATAAAGTTGTGCTAATAAGACTAAATTTTAAGTATTTTTTGAGCAAATCTTATCTATTACCTCCAATTAGTGGTTTATTATTTAGTGTTTTTAAACTATATAATACTAACTTATGAATAGTGACATATTAATTCATGGTTTTTTAAATATGAAGTTAATTATTTTGATTTTTGCTCAAAGATCTCGTATATATATATATATACAACCGAATATCTTTCACAACACGATAGCACGACACGAACACGCACGAAAATATCCGTGTCGTGTTCGTGTTTGTAAAATGTGGCACGATAAGCTTATCGTGGGTGTTCGTGTTCAGTAAGTTTAACACGACACGATCACTAATGCGTACGGTACCACACACGATAGCACGAATTGCCACCCCTAGAAAAAATATTTGGTCGGCTTATAACAATATTTTACAACGGAATATAAATTTCGCCGGCAACTGATGGAATTTCAGTAGTGCATGGCTAGGTCAATTTTGCCCAATGGTCCAATTTGATCAATTGGACCCAAATGCCAAATTGACCTAACCATGGCCCAACCCATGGTTAGGTCGTACCATGGTTAGGGTCACCCAAGTCCGGCGAGCCATGGTCCGACCGAGCAATGGGTCGGACCATGCCTAGGTCAATTTACTCTTAGGTGCGGTTGATAATGTTTAGGGGCTAAATTGTAAAATAAAAAGTTAGGACAATAATTTTGAGGACTAAACTGAACAAAAATAAATTTTTGGGACTAGGCATGTGCAAGTCACATGACTATTTAACGGTCAAACTGACGGTCAACTAACGGATTGACCAAAAACCAAAAGTTTTCAAACATATGGTACCAAAACTAGGTAAAAAAAAGATATATGAAGATTGGCCCTTGTGAATTTGAGAGGTCTGAAGATTGAAATGGTGATAACTGAGGTCTGAAGTTTGGACTTTGTGATTTTTAGGTTTTTCGTCCAAATTTTCTGTCAAATTTAACAGAACCGCATGAAATGTCAAAAATACCCTTTTGTAATATTTGAATTAATAAAAAGTTTAATTAATATAAAGATGAAATGACAAAAATACTTCTGTCCATAATTTAAACCTAACCCAACTCCGGCCACCACCACGGCTCCGGCCGGCCACCACCCAACTCCGGCGACCACCACTCACAACTCCGACGACCGCCACCCAACTCCGACGACCACCACCGTGGCCCCAATTGGGCCCAATTCGGAGCCACTCGGAGCTCTGTGGCCCCAAATCGGAACCACAGAGCTCCGATTTGGGCCCAATCGGGACCGCGGTTGTGGTTGCCGAAGTTGGGTGATGGTCGTCGGAGTCGGGTTGTGCTCGCCGGAGTTGGGTGGTGGCCTTAAGGGCATTTTCGTCTTTTCATTCAAGCATGTGAGATGCAAGAAGGGTATTTTTGGAATTTTATTTTATTTCTGGTCACATGTCATGCACATGACCAACTTCCGTCAGTTTTAACGGAAAAACTAACGGAGACCTCTATTATCTACAAGTCGAAACTTCAGACCTCTATTATCACCATTTCAATTTTCAGACCTCTCAAATTCACAAGGGCCAATCTTCAGACCTCTCCCAGGTTATTGACCCTTTTTTTAATATAAAAGAATAGAGATTGAGCTGAAAACTCAATTGACAGTTATATAGGAAAAAATTACATTTCAAATCCAGAGCAAATAAGACCCTTGAAGCTGCCTCAAAATCCAATTCCATCAAATTCAAGAGTGAATACATCACCTTTTGTAGCTATAATCGGTCGGAACATCCCTCTTGAAACCAAATTAAAGCAAGAGAGGTTGAATCAATAGAATTAACGCATCAGTTTCGAAAGTTTGGTCTTTAATCATGAAATGTACATTTTTCATTCTTCATCTTGCTAGCAACTTGATTGCTTTAAAATTGCAGATATTGAAAGCAAGATGGTGCTAATTATAAGTATATAGCTCTAATATGAAGGTAGATCAAAAGCATGAGCAGAAAAAGAAAATTGCAATTTTTAGTAGGGTTTATGAGTTCTAACAGCAGAAACAAAGCTGCGGCTTTGCAGACTCCAGTCTCCAGTCTAATCTTTAATGAAAGACAGAAATAGAAAGTTTCAATTTATTTAGGGTTTAGAGAAAATGGATTGGGCTTAATATATTAGTCAATTACAAACCCATTTACAAACCCATTAATATAGTACTATTTACATAAGTTGTTTCCGAATAGATGCAAACGAAAATTCAGCATTTAATCATTAAAAACACTTCATCTTTAAACTCGTATTTTGAAACGATGTGTTCCGTCTTTCGAAGTCCACACGCGCGTGGCGATATTTACCGAAGTTTAACCGAAGTTTAAAACGTTTCATTTCCGAATTTAATTCAATTTAATCCAATGGTTTCGCACATGATTATCATTACTGATTATTTCATTCAATAGAGTACTAATAATTAAGAAATACTAAATCTTTCGATCTAGCTATGCAATCGATGTGTATGATCAGTTCAGTTGTCCCGACTGAGATGACGGAGTATGGGAATCGTTTCGTTTTATTCGACTACTTTTACATGGCCGAAATTTCGTTTCGAGTCGATCCCGTTTATCTGGGTCGATTAATTTTGACAAGTAAATCACATTTCGAATCGAACGGAAACTGCTTTATTCAATAAATCTGAATCTCGAAATAACCAAAATTTTAGTAACTTAAACGAACGATAAATGACAATGGTAGGTTTCTTGATCTGAAGTCCACGTATTTGATCCATGATTATCGCATAGATAGTCGAGAACTTTAAGCCATGTAGAACATCACATCTGAGTAAATTCACGAGTGAATCACATCAAATGATATGTGTCTGTATAGAACATTTTTACAGCTTCATACACATGACCTACGAGCCATACTTGAGACGCACTTTATCAACATGGTTTAAACCACCGGATTATCGTATAAGACATTTATGGT
The DNA here is from genome assembly GCA_036873135.1 of Clarkia xantiana subsp. parviflora. Lineage (NCBI taxonomy): Eukaryota > Viridiplantae > Streptophyta > Magnoliopsida > Myrtales > Onagraceae > Clarkia > Clarkia xantiana. The sequence goes on from JAPTYO010000001.1 coordinate 22,161,316, forward strand.
ACAGTTCTCTCTCTATGATATGCGGATCATGGTTGACTTCTTTCGAACCCACTACGGTGAACAGAGAAGGTTTCCCTTTTACTGCTGTGGTTACTGTACTTGATTAGGCTCAACGTCATTGAGTCCTGTCAACATCAGACAACCATATACATCTTTTCCATGTTGACCTTTCATTATGAAGATCTGATGCGGGTTTTACGCCAACATCCATGAAAATAGAGAAAATCATCATGTTCAACTGAAACATTTCTAGCTTTAGCATCCTTGCTTCCACCGAGGCGGATGCAAAGGGATACCAACCTGTAACATTGTTTCGTTGCAATTGAAGTCTTTTTCAACCTCTTTTTACCAAGGTTGAATGTATCACCACATACGCGTTCAGATCATCAAAGAACCTACTCCCATGCTTGGGTAAACAAATTATCACATTCATTTCTCATTGTCAAAATCATACAGATTACTATATTCATTCGCAGTTATCCTCTCTACTTTTCGGAGCAGAGAGTTCAACACATACTCCTTTTATTCATCATAATTCATACCATCAAGATTGCACGAAATATCGAATAGCACTAATTCAACACACATTGATGATTATGCACAATCAGGGAAACAATAACATTTTGAGAAAGAATTGCATACATCAAATATCTATTAAGATTGAATACGACAAATAACGATTCCTCAGTCATCTAAACCAACCGATCACCAGTAAACCAATGAAAGATGGTTGTGAAAGAGTTCACATTACCGTCGTCTTCAATCCAATAGATCAGTCTTTTAAAACAGTTTTAATCGCAAATTACCGGAACGGGAATTTTAATACAAGCATACCCGAACTTGGCTTTCCCAAGGCCCTTTTTATTTTGAAAAATTATTCCGATGAATTTACTCATGCATATACAATTCTACCATCCTTGTAAATCATCATACGCAAGTAACATTAATCACATAAACCACACTCATGCTTACGCGTCATGCGTCTAATGTTCCGAGGAACTCATGCTTGCATACATAATTCTACTTCCAAGTAAATTATCAAATGAGCTACATCCTCAACATTCTAGCATACGTGTCAAACATGAAACTTCCACATCAATCATACATATTTGGCGACTGGTTTTCAATTTTAAAATATTTTAAACATTAGGGGCTGATTTGCAATTCATTCTTATATTCAATTACGCCATTCTAGACATGAATCCTATGCAATATCAACCATCACAGCATGTCTATCCTAGTGCGCATACCATATATATTTAACCAGGGCTCTGCCCCCCAACATGCAATATCCACCTAGCTTGACTCAGTCACGTTGACAGTTCTAATCATGCATAAATATATACCTATCGAATAATAAACAATCGCAAATCAACCCACTAATTAATCTAGTCCCAAAAACAAGTATCCCCGATATCCATCCCCATAATCGAAACAAAGCATAAAGATTTAATTATTATATGAATATTAATAAAACCTCGAGCACTGTGTAGGCCATTTAAGGTTCAAAACATTTGAATTTTAAAACTTGACCTCCCTATTTTATTTTCCCGCCCTTACAAGATTCGCGGGGTCACTCTTTTAACTGTAGCCGTTTGGAGGGTGGCTGTGGCCCTTTATTTTGTAGTCGTTTTAGGGACGACTGTGGCCCTTTTTATTTTCCCGCTCTTACAGGATTCGCGGGGTCACTTTTTTATCTTTAGCCGTTTGGAGGGTGGCTGCGGCCCTTTCACTTATTCTCCGCTTTTGATGTTGCGGGAGCGCTCTTTATCTGCAACCATTTGAAGGGTGGTTGTGGCCCTTTATTTTGTAGTCGTTTTAGGGACGACTGTGGCCCTTTTTTATTTTCCCGCCCTTACAAGATTCGCGGGGTCACTCTTTTATTTGTAGCCGTTTGGAGGGTGGCTGCGGCCTTTTATTTTGTAGTCGTTTTAGGGACGACTATGGCCCTTTTTATTTTCCCGCCCTTACAAGATTCGCGGGGTTACTCTTTTATCTGTAGCCGTTTGGAGGGTGGTTGTGGCCCTTTATTTTGTAGTCGTTAGGACGAGTGTGGCCCTTTTTTATTTTCCCACCCTTACAAGATTCGCGGGGTCACTCTTTTATCTGTAGCCGTTTGGAGGGTGGCTATGGCCCTTTATTTTGTAGTCGTTTTAGGGAGGACTGTGGCCCTTTTTATTTTCCCGCCCTCACAGGATTCGCATGATCACTCTTTTATCTTTAGCCGTTTGGAGGGTGGCTGTGGCCCTTTCACTTATTCTCCGCTTTTGATGTTGCGGGAGCGCTCTTTATCTGTAGTCATTTGAAGGGTGGCCGGGGCCCTTTTTTTATAGTCATTTTAGAGATGACTGTGACCCTTTTATTTGTAGTTGATTTAAGAACAACTGTGACCCTTTTATTACTTCATTGCTCTCGCAAGATTTGTACGAACACTTTCTTTATTTTTCTGTAGCCGATTAAAGGGCGGCTGTGACCCTTAAGAAAACTGAGTTTTTTTTTTGCTCCTTTTTTTTTTTGCTCTTTTTTTTTTTTTTTTTTTTTGCTTTTTTCATCTCACTTTTTGCCATGATTGCCCCTGCGGGTTTTCAATCATGTCCCTCTCCCTGATTTTTTCCTAGGTTTTCAACCTAGCGGGAATTTATTTTTTCTCTCTTTTTCTTTTGTCAAATGGAAAGAAAATCTACAGAAACTAATCAACAACAACTATGTTACATGCCCCTAATTGCAGATTAAACCTTTTAATTTCTCAGAACTTCTCCGGAGGAATACTTGTCAAATAAGTTGATTATGTCGATGTCTTGAATGGAGGATCCTTTCAATGGGTGGACGACACCGACAATATTCTTCTTCTTCTTCATCTCAAATGCTCTTTCATTAGCAAGGTCGATCTCGATCTTTTTTAATAGGAAGATCTGGATGTCTTCTATCTTTAATCATGCTTGATCTTAACAGGAATGCCCCACGGCTACATCTGACTGGTTCATAATTTGTCGCATGCTGGATGAATGGCCTGATTAATGAACACACATGGATGGTGTTGAGTTTGGCACAGTAGTCCGCAAATGGTAAACTTACGCATAGATATTGTCCGAGGTATCTGGGATAACTGGCATAAGAATGGTTGGCGAGCGAAGGGCCGTACATGAGATGTGCTCTTCATGAGTTTTGATTTGGATGATTATCCAAACTGCACAATGAGTAAGGAAAAACTCAAATTTCGTGGATAAAAATGATCACAACTTCTCTTACCTGGGAGTTGGATTTTTCAGTGGCCAATGTGCTCGCTATGCGACTGGACCTGCTGCATGTCCTAATTCTCTTGTTCCACAACTTGTGTATGTACACCTGTTGAAAAGTACATGCCCCTAGTGGCAGACTGAAAATTTCAGAATTTTTTTCGGAAAAGGATTTGGTTGATCGAGTCAAGCTACATTGATCGGCATATTGAATCTTCACGGGATTCTCGATGATCTCTTGAAATTTTCTCATCTCCTGACATGTCCGATCTCAAAGGGAGATGCCCCATGGTTACCGCTGAATGGTTTAAACCTGGCCACATAACGGTTGTTTACCTCGTCTTGGAAAGCGTATGAATTTCACACATGGTGGGTGAAATTTTTCATAGAAACTCTTTGAAGCGCTCACATTTCACATGGTTGCGGCATTGGTTGAAGTGGTCATCCGACCTGCAAAAGAGTAGGGACACTCAAATCTCAAGGAAAAAATTAAGTACAATTTAACGCACCTCAGCGTTAGATATCTCGAGTGTGCAATTTGTTCGTTGTGCAACTGGATGACTGCATGTTCTTTTTTTGTTGCCCCATTTAGCCGGCATAACTTATGTGTACATGATACCTTAACCAAGGGTACCTGAAAAGAGTGAATGAAAAATCAGTGTAGAGAATATGAGAAATCATGCATGATTTTTTGAAAACTCTAATGTCATTCATTTCATAATTTTGATTACTTTTTTTGAAAAAGAATCAAAATATATGATCAAATGTGTTTTGTACCATCATGGAGTTTAGTGAGTTTGCTGAGTGCATTATCTGGCTCGAACGCAGGACAAATGCTCAAAACAAAGTTTTTTTTTCAAAAAAGTTTTATCGTCCTTTGTTTAAACTCGAATAGTAGCACTCAACTGCACAGTTAAACTATTTTCTCAAAAAAGAATCAAAACTCCCATTTTTTAAATGCTCGCTCATGCGAATGTTGAAATGACGATCTTGCCAAAAAAGTACAATACACCTTGGATAAGAACGAATAACACTTTGAGTTTTTTTTTTTTTTTTGGTTAAAGGTACTTTTGATACCACATGTTTGACCGAATGTGGCTTTTAGTACTGGATGCTTAGTTTTGTATACTTTTGGTACCAAACGTTTGAAAAAATGTGGCTTTTGGTACATCCGTTAGTTGGCCGTTAGTTTAGGCCGTTAAATGACATGTGCAAGTCACGTGATCGATTCTAAAAATGCAATCAAGTCACCTAATCGGATACAAGTGGTCAAATTTCAAGATCAAATTTTAATAAGATCTAAAATCCAATGTTCGATTTTGATAAAAAAAAAAAAAACATGTTTTTCTTGAAGATCATGAACATCAAATATTCCTAAGAACATCATGAAAATTTCGGACCATAAACAACTTATAAATTCAAAAATTTTAAACTTTTTCTTTTAAAATTTTTGGTCCAATTTTAAAACTTTCAAGAACACCAATTTATCAAAATCATGAACTCCTAACACAGTCTCTGATACCACTGTTAGATTATGGGGAGTAATCACTACGGATACTATAAACACGATACATGCTAGTAATCAATGTTACGCAGCGGAAGATTCGCACATACCTCAGACGTAATCCGTAGTCCCAAGATCCTGCAGCAGGGAGTTCACGGTCCTCCGTTCGGCACCCGTAGAGGTTTTTGTTAAGGAAGCCCTACGCGGTATATTCTCCACAGCAAATCCTCTGATCGATTCTTGGCAGGGACGGATCTTCGGAGTGTTTGCTCGAAAGCAAATTGGCACACCCTTAGGTGCTTGCATTTTTCATTCTTCATCTTGCTAGCAGCTTGATTGCTTTAAAATTGCAGAAATTCAGAGAAAGATGATGCTAATTATAAGTATATAGCTCTAATATGAAGGTAGATCGAAAACATGAGTAGAAAAAGAAAATTGAAATTCTTTAGTAGGGTTTATGAGTTCTAACGGCTAAAACAAAGCTGCGGCTTTGTAGACTCCCGTCTCCACTTTAATCTTTAATGAAAGACAGAAAGAGGAGGTTTCAATTTATTTAGAGTTTAGAGAAAATGGATTGGGCTTAATATATTAGTCAATTACAAACCCATTTACAAACCCATTCTCCCACATGGAATTGTCTTTCTATGACTTGTCGGTTGTAGTATCTAGTTGATGCCAGATGCATTCTTGCTTGTGCTTCTTCGGAGTTCCATATTTTATCATCCGCTAGATCCAAGTCTAGGAATCTAGCCTTTGTTGGATTACGGGGTTGACCACTACGGAATTATAAATAAGGCACATGCTTGTAATCAGAATTACGCAGCGGAAGATGTGCACATACCTTAAACCCTTTCCGTAGTCCCAAGGATCCTGATGAGGGAGTTCGTAATCCACCGGACGAAACCCAAAGAAGTTCTTGTTAAGTAAGTCCTACACGGTATAGTCTCGACAACAACGCCTCTGATCGATTCTTGGCAGGGACGGATCTCCGGAGTGATTTGCTTCAAGCAAATTGGCACACCCTTGGTGTAGGAATATGGATCGGCCGAAACTAGTATTAGGGAGGAGGGGTTTTCTCTCAAATCACCACTTAGGAAGAATTGTGAATTACCCTTAAGAAAACCCTAACACTCCTTATTTATAGGAGGAGCAAAGTGGACAAACGTCCACTTTGCCCCTAATACCAAGTTTCGGCTGGCCATGTATAAGGGAGGCCCAATATTTGAGCCTCTCATGTCAATTGGGATTTGGGTCAAGCCCAATTACCTAATGTGACATTTACCCAATTTCTTAGGTAACATATACATATTAATGGGCTTCTAATTACGGCGCCCAACCTCCATATGCTAACAACTCCCACTCGCCGGAATGGGATGGTGCCTGTTAATGTATTGTTGTCCAAATCGCATCAACATTCCACTCTTCTGATCCCGCCCCTGCTTCCCAATAGTTCATACGAGGTTTTCCGTACGACCGGCGGATACGACGGGCATCGTGCTACTCATCTGTTAGGAGTGTTGTAGCGCCCGCAGAACGTTGATTCCCTATCTCAAGTCAACATGTTAAAAACATCAATATGTATCGCGTTGTATCCTAGGTCAACTGTTAATTCTCCAATTGCCCAGTTTCCACATAGGAATACTTCTCCAGGGCATCCGCACAAGTATTCACAACCTTCAACTAATATCCGGTTGGTGGCCACCTAGTGAATACAAGAGTCGGTGAATTACAGGTGAACTTGACCATCCCCATTGCTCATACCCTTAGTCAAACTCAACTGGTTACCAAACACGTGTTTACTTGGCCTTTTTCTTCAGCACTATGCTTATACGCCGGGAAGCGAACATTTAGCCTGACCTTAGGTATGAGTTCTGAGTCCATGAGGATACTTCAGGTGCCTCTTCATAAGGCTCCCGGGATCAATCACACGCTCGAGGTGAAGAAGTTTGCGCCCGTCCGAATCGCGAGGATTCTATCTAGCACAACCGAGCATGACCCCGTGGTCAAACATGGCATGCGTAGTATGAAGCACGCGTCGATAGCATACCCGAACAATGTCAGGTGTGGGATATGTTAGCATTTGGGGTTATGGGCCGCCGTAATTGGTAGCCCATTGTTAGATTACGTGGAGTAATCACTACGAAAACTAAAACCATGGTACATTCTAGTAATAGAAATTACGCAGCGGAAGATTCGCACATACCTCTACAATTTGTCTGTAGTCCCAAGATCTTTGCAGAAGGGAGTTCACGATCCTCAGGCCGGCACCCGTAGGGGTTCTTGTGAAGGAAGCCCTACGTGGTATATTCTTCACAACAAAGCCTCTGATCGATTCTTGGCAAGGGACAGATCTCTGGAGTGTTTGCTCAAAAGCAAATTGGCACACCCTTGGTGGATATATGGTTTGGCCGAATATGGTGTCTTCAGGGGAAGGGTTTTCTTTCAGAACACCACTTAAAGGGAATTTTTACTAACCCTAATAAAACCCATAACTCCCCATATATATAGGAGGAGTAAAGTGGACAAAAGTCCACTTTACCCCCAACTAAGTTTCGGCCGTACATGCTAGTATAGGGAGGCCCAATGTCCTAAAGTGACATGTACCCAATTAACTTAGGTAACATATACAAATAATGGGTTTCCATTTACGACGCCCATCACCATATACTTACAGCTCCCACTCTCCGGAATGTGAGGGTGCCTGTTAATGTATTGTCGTCCAAATCTGCATCAACATTTCACTCATTTGATCTCGTCATTTGCTTCTGAATAGTTCATACGAGGTTTGCCGTGCGATCGGCGGACATGACGGGCATCGTGCTACTCATCTGTCAGGAGTGTTGTAGCGCCCGCGGAACGTTGATTCCCTTTTTTCCAATCAACCTGTTATAAACAACATTTATATAGTGTCGCGCTGTATCCTAGGTCAACTTATAATTCTCATTTTGCCTAGTTTCCTTATAGAAACACTTCTCCAAGGCATCCGTACAAGTATTCACAACCTTCAACTAATATCTGGTTGGTGGCTGATGGGTTTCGCTATGGCCGTTAGGCCCTTTAACGGTGAGGAAACGGTGAATAGGCCCACTGGGCCCTAAAGGGAGGTCAAGAAGACCAAGGCGAAGGGTCCCGACAGCGGGAGTCCCGATGATGAAAGGTCCCGACAGAGTCGGTCCCGATAGGCGAGCTGGACGCTCCCGATGAGATGCCTTTAAGTAGGCCCCGATGATGAATCCCTGAGAATGATTGGCCCTGTCACGATGACGAGGGGCCCCGAGCGGCGACACAATGAGATAACTTTGGAGTCCCCGATATTAGTCGGGACTTGCTATCAGAGGTTGAGGCCGAGATACGCGGAGCGTGGCCGAGATAAGCGAGATCATGGCCTAGATAGGCAGGATCGTGGCTGAGATACGCGGAGCGTGGCCGGGATAGGTGAGATCATGCCCGAGATAGGCGAGATCGTGGCCGAGATAAGCGGAATATGGGCTAACCACCCCAATGGTTCACCAGGTAACTGAGGTACCTCTTCACCTATAAAAGGGCAGAGCTTACCTCAGATCACATACGTTTTGATATACGCTCTTTGAGATTCCTGCTTGCCAGTTTACACGAGATACTCATTTAAGCATCGGAGAGGGATTCTGGGTCACCGCCCGGTCTATCCCCTCTTGCAAGATTACGTGGAGCGAAGGAGTTCGGATCGCCGTCAAGACCGTACCGGAGTTCCAACCGTGATCCAACATTGGCGTCGTCTGTGGGAAACGTGACGAAAAGCTACTATGACTTCTACTCGTTCAATGGCGGCTGGTAAGCAGAAGAGGCAAGGACAATCTGGTGGTTCCCGTCATCCTGCTGGGACGACTCTGAATTCACCACCGGAGCGTGCTGAGGACCAGAATCTCCCTGCTGAGGTCTCCCAGACAGGGGGGCACAACGAAGTCCCTGAAGATGTGGCTCAGCACCAAGAGAATAGGGAGGAAGAAGCTCCTCCGAACACGGATCTGGCGAAGGCTGTGGCGGATGCCATGCCGATGTTTTTGGCGGTTGTGGAAGCTCTCCTAGACCGAAGAGAGACGGCCAAGAGGCAGGAGGAGGTGCCCCCGCCAGCAGAGGTTCAGAATGTGCAGGAGGCCCAACCCGGAGGCCAGGATAAGGGAAAGGAGCCCGCTCAATCAGAGCGATTTGTGGTCGACGGGCCAGGACCAGTGCAGCATAGGACCATTCCCCTCAACGGTCCCATCACCCCCGATTAGGTAGTGAAGATCGTGAACATCTGCCTGGGGGAGCAGAAGCCGATGATGTCAGAACTGAGGGATCGATCCACCCATCCCTTCGTTCCCCGACTAATAGACACCCTCGCCCCGCCAGGGCTAGGTATCCCCACAGTGAAGGAGTATGATGGCGAAGGAGATCCAGTTCGTCATGTTCAGAAGCACCTCATGGCATGTCTTGGCAGAGCCCCGAACGACGAGATCGTGTGTGTGTTGTTCCCGAACACACTGGGTGAGAGAGCTTTGACCTTGTTCTTCAGCCTGCCCCCAGGGTGCATCACCTGCTGGGCCGACATGCATGACCGTTTCATTCAGCAGTATCAGGGTCGTCGGCGTCTCCTAAAGAGTGTGAGGTCCCTGGCCCAAGTGGTGCAAAGGCCCGACGAGTCGCTGGCGCACTATTACCAGCGATACACTGCCAGCGTGGCGGAGATTGATGAAGAGATATAAGAGGGAGAAACCATTCGTACCTTCCTTCGAAACCTGACAGCCCCCTACGGTTCCGACCTGATGCACAGCGTGGCTGAGAAGGCTGTGTGGAACATGGAGGCACTGCAGAAGAGGGTGAAGCAGCAAAGCGACGTGCAAGAGTCGAAAATAGCTGCCGGAGAGCTTGAGCCCCCGAAGTCGAATAGGGGGAAGCAGTCGCTCAAGCCAGTGGACGACCATAAGCGGAAGGATAAGTCCGAGGGCAGTCGGACTCGAGGTCGTTCTGATCGAAGGGAGGACAGGCGTCCCCCGAGGAAGGATAAGCGGGAAGACTATAGCATCCCTCTGAATAGCTCCATGACGGAGGTGTTAGCGGTCATGGATCGACAGGGTATCTCTTGGTACCCCCCGAAGAAGGAAGGAGAGTTTATGGGATCCCGTACTGATCGTTACTGTCGGTTCCACCGCGCCAGCGGTCACGACACTAATCACTGTCGGGAGCTGAAGAAGGAGATTGAAAAGCTGATCCAGAAGGGGAAGCTTAAGGAGTTTGTGGCTGAAAGGCGGTGTCGCTCCCGCTCCCGATCTCGATCGCGGTCCCGTTCCCGATCCCGCGATCGGTCTCCGAAGAAGAAGAAGTCTGAGCCAGAGTCCTCTGGTGCTCGTAAGGAGAAGCGCGACACCATCAATGTGATTCACGGAGGATTTGCCGCGGGAGGTGACACCACAGCCTCTCGGGAGGTCTATGCCTCTAGAATTTCTGCTACTGTGGTGCTGGGTAAGAGGTCCCGATCCTGGACTGCGAAGGAAGAGATGGTGATTTCCTTTTCAGCGGAGGACCTGGTAGGAGTGGAGAGTCCACATGATGATGCTTTGGTCGTGACCCTGGACGTGGATGGATATGAAATGAAGCGGATATTGATCGATGGAGGGAGCTCCTCCGACATTCTGTTTATGGATGCGCTGGAGGCCATGGGGAAAACGAAGAAGGATCTCAAGGAGGTGACCTTTCCGATGGTCGGGTTCTCTGGTATTACCTCCTATCCGTTGGGAATGATCACCTTACCAGTGGAGTTCGGTGGCGGGTGGAAAGCGGAGAGGAGAAATGTGGACTTTGTGGTGGTTGAGTCCGCGGGGACTTACAACGCGATTATCGGGAGAACCACCATCAACCCCCTGATGGCAGTTGCCTCGACTGTGCACCAGAAGATGAAGTTCCCGACTGACCACGGAGTCGGGGAGGTCAAGGGCGACCAGGTGGCTTCCAGGAGGTGCTATGTTGATGCCACCCGACGGAAGAGACGGGAGGCCATGGCTATCCTCCAGACCGATGCCGATCCTAGAGAGGAGTTTGGGCGTCCCGCCCCCATGGAGGATTTGAAGGATGTCGAGATTGACAGACCCCAGAGGAAGGTGAAAATCGGGTCCGCCCTGTCCGACGAAAGGGCCCGAGAATTGATTGAGCTGTTGAAGGAGTTCAAGGAGCTGTTTGCCTGGTCCCCGAGTGACATGCCAGGAATCAGCCCCGATGTGATCGTGCACGAGTTGTAGATTGATCCCGCGATCAAGCCTATTGCGCAGAAAAGGCGTCCGATGGGCGCGGACAAGAGGATCGCGATCCAGCAGGAGGTGGGCAGGTTGCTCGACGCTGGATTTATCAAGGAGCTCCGATTCCAGACTTGGGTCGCTAACCCGGTGCTGGTGAAGAAGAGCAATGGGAAGTGGCGGATGTGTGTTGATTTCCGCGATCTGAATAAGGCTTGCCCGAAGGACTGTTACCCGCTTCCGAGAATCGACCAGTTGGTGGATGCCACGTCGGGACACAAATTGTTGAGCTTCATGGATGCTTATTCGGGCTATAATCAGATCAAGATGGCTAAGGAGGATGCCCCCCACACTGCTTTTTATGCTGATAGCGACATCTATCACTACAATGTCATGCCTTTCGGATTGATCAACGCCGGGGCAACCTACCAGCGGATGGTGAACAAGTTGTTCGGGGATATGCTAGGGAAAACCATGGAGGCGTACGTGGACGATATGCTGGTGAAGTCCCGACAGGCTGAGGACCATGTGCACAACCTAGCCACGGCGTTTGAGCGGATGAGGCTTCATCAAGTTTGCTTGAACCCGACCAAGTGCGCCTTCGGAGTCCACTCGGGGAAGTTTCTGGGCTTTATGGTGAGTCAAAGAGGAATTGAGGTGAACCCCGAGAAGCTGAGGGCAATCGAGGAGATGAAGTCTCCGATAAATCATCGGGAGGTGCAAGTGCTGAATGGCCGACTGGCTGCAATGAATCACTTCCTGTCCAAGGAAAGTGACCGATCCATGCCATTTTTTGAAGTACTGAGGGCCAACAAGAAATTTGAGTGGACTGCCAAGTGTGAAGAGGCGTTCCAAGCACTCAAGCAGCACCTTCGCACCCTCCCGCCGTTGGTGAAACCGATCCCAGGCGAGCCGCTCTATCTATATTTGGCTGTTTCTGAATTTGCCATTAGCTTTGTGTTAGTGAAGGTTGTCGAGGGTAATCAAGTCCCCGTTTATTATGTAAGCAAGGCGTTTGCCAAATCTGAAATGAATTATCCCGCCGTTGAGAAGTATCTCTTTGCGTTGATTATTACTGCTCGGAAGCTGAGGCCTTACTTCCATGCGCATGAGATTACTGTGTTGACGAATCAACCTCTGAAGCATTTTTTGAACCGACCTGATGCGTCGGGGAGATTAGTGAAATGGGCAGTCGAGCTTAGTGAGTTTCGCATACACTTTGCTCCGAGAACGGCTATTAAGGGCCAGGCGTTGGCGGATTTCATAGCAGAGTCTACAGCCCCCGATCTGGAAGAAGCGGGCCCTGTAGAGGGGCAACCAGGGAGGTCCCGATAGCAGAACAACCAGAGATGGAAGAGCAATCAGAACAGCCAAATGAGGAAAAAACTTGGGAAATGTACACGGATGGCTCTTCGAGTTCAGATGGATCAGGAGCAGGGTTCGTGTTGATACCACCAGGCGGCGGTGAGCCCCTTCGATATGCTTTGGCCTTAACGTTCAGAGCCACGAACAACGAAGCTGAGTACGAGGCTCTTATCACAGGCCTGAAAATTGCGAGAGGTACGGGAGTTGCTCACTTAAAGGTGAAATGTGACGCGGGCCTGATTGTGAATCAAGTCCAAGGGCGATATGAGGCGAAGAGCCCGATGATGAGAAAGTACCTTCGCGAGGTGCAAGCCTTGAAGGAGAGCTTCAAAAGTTTCGACATCGAGGCGATCCCGAGGGAGGAAAACGTGGAAGCAGATGCCTTGAGCAAATTCGCCTTGGGGGCACCCCTAGAGGAAAATCGGAAGGTGCACTTTCTGGAGAGGGTGATCTTGTCGACCACTGACCCGTCGGAGGTATGTGCTATTGGAGCAGGATCAGAGGAGGAACCCACTTGGATGACCCCGATAGTCGCGTACCTGACTACGGGGGCAGTCCCTGATGATGGAGTACTAGCTGACAAGATACGTCGGATCGCGGTTAATTACGTGGTGCTGGACAATCAGCTGTACAAAAAGGGGTGGTTCTCGACTCCTTACTTGAAGTGTGTGGCGGAACCCGACACAAGTCGAATCCTGAGGGAAGTGCACGAAGGGGTCGCGGCTTGTCATGAAGGGGCCCGATCCATTATGAGGAAAGTGCTGAATTTGGGCTATTATTGGCCTACGATGAGCAAGAAGGCGACGACGTTAGTCCGATCCTGTGACGCGTGCCAGAGGTATGCCCCGAATATCGTGGCTCCGGCTGCTAATCTGACGTCTATCAAGAGTGCTTGGCCCTTCGCGCAGTGGGGTATCGACTTGGTGGGACCTCTCCCGCAGGCACAAGGTCACTGTAAATATCTGCTGGTGGCTATCGATTATTTTTCGAAATGGATAGAAGCTAAGGCGTTGGCCAAGACGACGGGGAACCAGATCGTCAAGTTTCTTCAGACTCATATTGTATCCAGATACGGGATTCCTAAGGTGGTCATCAGCGATAACGGTCCACCATTTAACGGGGCTCAAGTGAAAGAGTATCTGGAGGAGTTGAACATCGAGCATCGGACAGCCTCAGTCAATCATGCTCAGACTAATGGCTAGGTAGAGTCAGCCAACAAAATCGTGATGGATGGCCTGAAGAAGAGGGTCTATGCCTTGAAGGGAAAATGGCTGAACGAGCTGGAAAACGTGCTTTGGGCTGTTAGAACGACACCCAAACGATCAACTGGGAAGACTCCGTTTGGCCTCGTTTATGGCACGGATGCTGTTGCTCCCGTGGAGGTAGCTGTGGCGTCCCATCGGATGAGATATTATGAGCCTTTGACGAATGATGAAATGAGACGTCTGGACTTGGACTTGCTCGAAGAAAAGAGGCGGGAAGCCGATGAAGTCCAGGCTCGAATGCGTTTGGCGACGGCCAGGTATTACAACCGGCGAGTTAAGTCCCGACAATTCTTCGTCGGAGAGCTGGTTTGGCGTCGCAATGAGTTTACCCTTTTGGATCGAATCAGCAAGATGTCACCAAAATGGGAAGGACCTTACAAGGTCGTGGGGATGCCAGCCCCGAATGCGTACAAGTTGGAAGATCTCGATGGAAGAGTATTGAAGCATTCTTTCAGTGGTGAACACTTGAAGAAATGCCATGCTTGATAAAAGTCGCCTTAAGTGGTGCCCGATGAAAGTCGCCTTAAGTGGTGCCCGATGTAAAATCGCCTTAAGTGGTGTAAGTTAGTTATCGTTTGATTCGATGTAAGTAGATTTTGTGCCATCAATAAATAAAGGAGGTTATTTCCGATCAGATTATTCTTAGATTTATCTAAGTGTTGCAAAGTCGCCTTAAGTGGTGCACGAGATTAAGTCGTCTTAAGTGATGCATGAGATTAAGTCGTCTTAAGTGATGCACGAGATTAAGTCGTCCTAAGTGATGCATGGTTCTTGGATTTATTCTAAGTGTTGAAAAGCCGCCTTAAGTGGTGCACGGTATTAAGTCGCCTTAGGTGGTGCAAGTGGTTAAATCGTCTTAAGTGATGTGTGAAAATGCCTTAAGTGTCGAAGTTTCGCCTTAAGTAAGGATAGTTAAAGTCGCTTAGAAGAAGCGCAACGGAAAATCGGAAAGGTAGTCTGATATTAATGAGGACTCAAAGGCTCGAGGATTACAAAATGAGGAAAAATACAAGGACTCTAAAGATAAGGCGTTTAGGCTTGGTCCTTGTCGGCGGCATCAGCGGGAGCAGGGTCCACAAGATCTGTGGCAGAAGGCTCCATAGGTTCAGCTGCTGGAGGGTCGATTATCGGGGCGTCAGCACTTGGAGTCTCCGCAGGAGTGTTCCCCTCATCACTCTCCTCCGAGAGGGCAAAGTATTTTTTCGCGAAGGGAGCGAGAGACGGAGACTTCTCGAAGTTAATGGCGTCGCCATACTCCAGATGGAGTTCCTCGACTTCGTTGAAGAGGGTGTTCTCCACCTCCGCGCTGCAGAACTTCACTGCATCAGCTTGGAAGTCCTCGGACCCCCGATAATCTTCTCGGCCCTTGGTCTCAGCCGCGACCAGCTGCGCAGGAACCTCAGCGATTTCCTCCTCTAGAGCCTTCTTTTCAAGGACAAGTTTGTCCTCAGCAATCCGCCGCTCTTGCCGCTCCCGCTTCAGGAGCCCCTCGAAGTCGCGAACCTGCTTTTGGAGGTCCCGAGTCTTTCGGTCGAGGGTGGCCTGCTCCTTAGCCAGTTTTCCCCGTGAAGACTCGGAGGCCGCGAGGTCCTCCTCAAGCTTGGCTATGACCGCGGGAGCCCCCTTTGCCCGCTCCTGCTCCAGGGCTTCCTCGAAGATGAAGATGTACCCGAAGCAGCGGTTGATGTCCCCCATCTCCTGCGAAGGAAGGAAGAGAAGTGTTAGCAGATGAGCAACCTGTTTTATTGACAAAGGAGCGAAAATTGAAGTCTTACCTCTATCCGGCGGATGGACATCTCTTGGACATCCCGACGGATGTCCTCCCGATCCAAGGAAATCGGATACCTCAGAGTGGGCAGGATTGAGCCTTCTAGCAGATGTGGAGCCAGCTCTGGGTATGCGTCCCCTTATCAGAGCTGGACCCCTTGCAGCGTTTGGATCGGGGTCCAGGGAGCCTCCTTCTATGCGGGGTCGAAGGCCTTGTAAAAAATCCCGTCGAGGGGGAGAGGAGAATGACCGACTCGAGTCGTGGAGGGGCGCGCCTCCGACTCGCCCCAGGCTGGGGAAGGAGTGAAGTCATGGATGGGCGACGGTTGTCTCTGTTGTGAAGAAGGCGAGGGGGCAGCCCCTTGGAGGTTGGTTTCAGTGGGGACTGCCCCGTCCTCCGACGATGAATCAAGGAGCCACCCTCGTCAGTCTCCTAGGAGGAGTCCAGGTTCTCTACCGGACGAAATTGATCGCCGGTCGGGGTTGCTCCAGCCTCGAAAGGTGGTGCCCATGCTGAAGGGGGCGCCCCTGCTGAAAGTGGTGCCCCCGCTGAAGCTTCAGCACCCGACGGAGCTCCCGAGTGACCTGCACCTAGGGGACGAGAGGCTTCAGAAACATAATCAGGAAGTTCGTTAGGGCCCTTACACCAAACGACGCGCCGAGAAACATATTGGTCCTTCACGCGGTAGTTGTAGTAGCCCGCCTTCAAGACACGAGGAGTTTCCCCTCGAAGAACACGTTTGACATCTGCGATGCGGGCCTCCATGGTCGAAGGTACCAACTCCTTAGGAACTAGCTTCCTGTACGATTTAATAGCTAGGCGGAGCTTTTTACCTTCTTCATCAATTTGGACATCGAATAGTTTGTCCACCTCCACGCGGCTCCGCTTCGTCCTCTCCGTAGAGGGAGATCCCGACGGGGCAGCAGCTTTCTTGGCCGACTTCCTCTTCCGCTCGGGGCGGACAACGTCGGTCTCCCCCTGCTTAAGGATCAGATTGGTCAGCACGGATACCTTCTTAGCTGCAAACAAATGGAAACAGAGATTAGAGACGTTACCCAAGGAACCCTATTGGAGGGGCTGTCGAAGAGTTGACCCCCGGAAACTATGTCGAGGAGGCGGATCCCGGCATTCACCAGATCCTGCTCCGTCAGAGAATTGGCATCGAGGGGAGTGTAGGACTCCCCCCATCGGTAAAGCTGGATAAGGTGAAGGGTCTGGAAGTAGTCATTGGAGTAGGTGTGGTAAGCGGGATGAGAGTCCGCTTCCACCTCCCATCGGGGCCACGGGATCGAAGAATTCTGGATGAAGAAGTAGCTCATCTTCCACCCACTGTTATCGGACCCCGTGTCGATCAGGAGTCCCCGACCCTTGACAACCTTCCAGGTGTCATTAGTCCAGCTGCACAACGCGAGTTGCGTCTTGTTCCACTTGGGCATCCTGGGGTAGAAGGCATAGACCCCCGCCTCATTGCACTTCATCCCGTAGAAGGTTCTGAAGAGCTGGAGGCTGTAGAACCATTTCTGTCGGAAGCAGAGAACCTGGAAGGCGTTCCACAGGCGGATGGCATGGGGAGAGAAGGTAGTTGGATGCGTCTTGTAGTGTTGGCACATCTCAACTAGGGTGCCACAGAAGGGGAATCGAATCCCCGCCGATATTGGCCTCGTAGAGACAAATACCTCCCCTTTTCGGGGACGGGTAACCTCAAGGTTACTCGGGAGGTGAGGCCAAGGATACGGGAAGCGAGGTTCCCAGGTAGAAGTGATGCAGCCCTCGCGGAGAGCGGCCTCGTAGGCAGTGCTGGAGATGTCGTTGGGTGCATAGTCGAAATTAAAAGGCTTTCTCCCCTCGGAACTAGATCCACTGTCTGAAAATCAGCCACGCAAGGAAAGGCACATTGGGTTTTACGGAAAATTACGAACGAATTAAGCAAAGATGAAGGAAAAGATATACAAGCAACAGGGAAGAAATCCTTACCAGACATGATGATTCGAAGTAGGAAGGATGAACTTGATGTTGCCGGAAAAGTTGTTCGGAGAACGGGAGGCCGGAGAAGCACTTGAGTCTTCGAAATCGCAGAGCTTGAGTTCTCAGAGTTGCAGAGAGCTTTTGGAATTTTGGAAACGGTAAAGGGGAAACAGTGCCCAGGGTTAGGGTTTTATAGGAGAAGAGGACAAATGAAAGGACATTCTGATCTGAATCGTCAAAGTCGAAGTGTTTTAATATGAACCGTTGAGATGAAACGTGTAGAATGGCAACGGGCGTAATGATGAAACGGCCTGAAAAGCACTTTTTCAGAAAAAGCAGGCGCGAAAAATCAGGCACGGGTGCCAAAGACGTCGCTTCGTTATCTGCTGCATTTAATGGCTGGGGAACCGAGGAGTCTTCTCGGATTTGGTGGTTATCCTCAAGATATCGAGGAAACATGAACGAGAAGATTGGTATCAAGTAATTGTACCACGGGAAAGGTCCCCGACTCCGATGTCGGGAGGTCGGGAGTTGAAAGACACGACGAACTGTAAGTCCCTCATGTCTTGGGGGCAAATGATGGGTTTCGCTATGGCCGTTAGGCCCTTTAACGGTGAGGAAACGGTGAATAGGCCCACTAGGCCCCAAAGGGAGGTCAAGAAGACCAAGGCGAAGGGTCCCGACAGCGGGAGTCCCGATGATGAAAGGTCCCGACAGAGTCGGTCCCGATAGGCGAGCTGGACGCTCCCGATGAGATGCCTTTAAGTAGGCCTCGATGATGAATCCCTGAGAATGATTGGCCCTGTCACGATGACGAGGGGCCCCGAGCGGTGACACAATGATATAACTCTGAAGTCCCCGATATTAGTCGGGACTTGCTATCAGAGGTTGAGGCCGAGATACGCGGAGCGTGGCCGAAATAAGCGAGATCATGGCCTAGATAGGCGGGATCGTGGCCGAGATACGCGGAGCGTGGCCGAGATAGGCGAGATCATGCCCGAGATAGGCGGGATCGTGGCCGAGATAAGCGGAATATGGGCTAACCACCCCAACGGTTCACCAGGTAACTGAGGTACCTCTTCGCCTATAAAAGGGCAGAGGTTACCTCAGATCACATACGTTTTGATATACTCTCTTTGAGATTCCTGCTTGCCAGTTTACACGAGATACTCATTTAAGCATCGGAGAGGGATTCTGGGTCACCGCCCGGTCTATCACCTCTTGCAGGATTACGTGGAGCGAAGGAGTTCGGATCGCCGTCAAGACCGTACCGGAGTTCCAACCGTGATCCAACAGTGGCCACCTAGTGAATACAAGAGTCGATGAATTACAGGTGAACTTGACCATCCCCATCGCTCATATCCTTAGTTAAACCCAACCAGTTTCAAAAGACGTGGTCACTGGGCCATTTTGTTCAGCACTATGCTCGTACGCCAGGAAGCGAACATTGAGCCTGACCTTATATATGAGTTCTAAGTCCGTGAGGATACTTTGGGTGCCTCTTCATAAGGCTCCCACGATCAATCACACGCTCAAGGTGAAGAAATTGGCGCCCGCCAGAAATCACGAGGATTTTTTCCTAGCACAATCGAGATGTGACCCCGTGGTCGGACGTGGCACGCGTAGTATGAAGCACGCGTCGATAGCATACCTGAACGTTTAAGTTCAAAGGAATGAGACATGTCAAATCATGATATCGCAGATTCTCATCTGGCCCAGAATGTGGATTAATGACGAACAAAGTTCATCACGGCGATCCGCAAAACGAAAATCATGTCGAGTTACTTCAGCAGTAGATGATCGTTCTGCGTAATCAGGTTTATCCACCTAATTCTTAGCCATCCTTGCTTAGTAGAGGCCTCCCTCCACTACAAGACGACCGTACCTGTGTGACGAGGTAAGGCCCACATTCAACATAGTTTTGGCAGAGGATTGCGTCCTCTTATGACTTAGTTTATAGACCGAAAATTTGATGTAATTAGAAACATTATGACGTCGATTGATTATAAACTGAGTTGCAATTCTTTCGCTTACAAAATGTAACTTTCTAATATCAAAATGTTATCATAGATACATGCCACTTCTAAACCCTACGTAATCCAAGCAGTTTTACATGCTTTTCGAATATCTCCATGCGTAGTGGTTTAGTTAATGGGTCCGCAATCATGTTATCAGTGGACAGGTATTCCATAGTGATTATATTGTCTTCTACCATAGATTTAGCATAAAAATATTTCACATCAATGTGTTTGGTCCTACTATGGTACTTCAGATTCTTTACTGCCGCAATGGCTGCCTGACTGTCAGAGAACACCTTCACAAGTTTACTCCTGACGTCGCCATCAAGCAGCGCAGTAAGAAGCCTTTTTAGCCAGAACGTTTCCTGTGCGTTCTTGGAGAGGGCTACGAATTCCGATTCCATCGTGGACAGCGCGACACATGTTTGCTTCTTGCTCGTCCATGAAATGGCAGCATTAGCAAGGAGAAACACTCCTCCTGTGGTGGACTTACGATCACCCGGATCGCCACCATGGTCGACGTCACTGTAACCGGTCAATTCTAACTTCCCGCCCTCATAGCACAGTGCGTAGTCGGCAGTACCTTTCAGATAACGAATAATTCGTTTTACAGCCTTTAAATGTTGATAGCCAGGATCTGATTGGAAACGTGCTACTAGGCCCACAACGTAACACATATCCGGACGGGTGCATTGCATGGCGTACATAAAACTACCGACCATGCTTAAATACTTTGCACCCTTCATATGTTCATGCTCTGCAAGGTTCTTGGGGCCGTCACGTTTTGACAGTGCGCACCTAAACACCACCGGCATATCCACGGGTTTGACATCCTGTAATCTCAATCTTTTCAACATTTTGTTGATATAAGCTTCTTGAGACAGACCCAATTTTTGGGTAGCCCGATCTCTAGAAATTTTAATGCCCAAGATGTACGTGGCCTCTCCCATGTCTTTCATCTCAAATACAGATTCCAACCATGACTTTGACTTGTTCATAAAACTCACATTGTTTGCCGTAATGAGTATGTCGTCCACGTATAAGGTTAAAATGACATACTTAGACCCGGAGGTCTTATAGTACACACACAGATCATCGTGAAGATTCACGAACCTGTTTCCTACGATTTCCTCGTGGAATCTGCGGTACCATTACCGAGACGACTTTTTAAGACCGTAGATGGACCTTTGGAGTTTACAAACTTTACGTTCGTTACCAGGAGTAATGAAACCCTCCGGTTGCTTCATGTGGATCTCTTCCTCCAGGTTTTCGTGGAGGAATGCGGTCTTAACATCCGTTTGGTGCAGCTCGAGATCGAGACTTGCGACCAGGACCATGAATGGCCCTAACCGGGGTTTTACGCACAGTTAGTGAGTTCGTTTTGTCAAAGTCCACTCCGAGAAAATTGGGTGTATCTTTTCGCAACAAGTCGGGTTTTGTAATACCTGACCTTTTCTATCATTGGTGAGCCTTCTTTCAGGACTCACCATATCCTTGTGCCCATGTGGTTAGCAGGTAAGTCAACTATAGATTTATATGGATTTCATTTAAGGCGATATCTCTCTTCTATTATTTTCCTCAATTTCTCCAGTTGAGGTCTTTCCAGTGCTTGCCAACAGTTGTTAGAGTTAGGTTTTCACCCTACTAGATGGGTTCAAAGCCTTTGACATTCGTCTAGTCTTGATTAATCCCATCTAGAGTCTGATCATTTCTCCCACTAGAAATAATGCTTCTTTTCGTAGCATCACTTCTATTGGGAACAATTCTCCCACTCGGAAGAATGTATCTTATCGGAGCATTGTTTTCTTTGGGAACTAGAGCAGTGCTTGAACCTTGACCAACAAATTTTCATTTAACAACCTCTCGGTCTCGGGGTTTCACTTCCGAGATTAATTCCTTGATCACTAGAATCTGGAACCAAGTTTTGTCGGATCTCTCCCACTGGAAACAATGGGTAACTCCTACTGGAAACAATGGTTAGTCTAGGCAGTTGTGGCATTCCTGATTCAGCAATATGACTATCAAGTTCTACTTGATTCGTCTTTGCGGCAACAGTGATCTCATGTGGTAGGTTTTATTCCTCCCACTGGATTTACTATGAAAATGTTTCCATTATCATTAACCATGTCATTCACTTGAGTTTCCGGTTCAAATCTCTCCCACTCGAATTAAGTGGGACCTGAATGTCAGTGTTACTGCTCTGGTTTTGATCAATACTATACTATTTTGAAACTGTCCATGCATTGGAAAATTTGTCCTCAAGTGATGTAATGTCTTCGTGTTCGACCACGACACCATTTTCAAAAGCTTTAAACAAACATTTTCTAAGAGTAGGTATCATACTCTTGTCCTAAATGCGTGTTTAGGGTACAAGCATACTTACTGTTCTCTAGTTGGTTGTCCACTACGAGAGGCTGTATACTCCTAACAGATGTACATCAACTAACTCTTGAAAAGTATGCCGGTCGCACGGGTGAGCCCTGTATGAAAGACAGACAGATGTTGGAAATATGTTCATACACACTGAGCACTCCTGTTATGTGTGAGTGAGAGATGTAGGATATTGCACCCATACGGGGTGCTAGTGTAGGTCTCGGAGAGATCAGGGACCGATATGTCGAGTCCCCGAAGTCAACAACCACTCCGTAAAAAGAGCTGGGACCAATGTGTTAGGTCCCCGAAGTTGTTAACTGCCCGTGGCCTCTCCCGTGCCTATAAATAGACCCCATTGCAAGTCTATGGATAGGGCTGAGCTTGGGCGGGCCGGGACGGGCTTTTGCATTAGCCCGAGCCCGGGCCCGAAAATTTCGGGACTCCAGTTTTGGACCCGAGCCCGAGCCCGAATTCAAGGGAAATGTCCTGCCCGAGCCGGGACATCGGGACTCGGGCTCGGGCTCGGGCTCGGGCTAGCCCGAGTTTGAATTAAAAAAAAAATTGCCAAAAAAATATAAACACTTAAAAAAATAAACCTGAAGTACATTCATTTCAAATCCCATAAACAAATGATTGGTTGACTATCTATTTCTATACAAGATTGTTTGAATAAAGGTGAGAGATGATTAAATACCTCTGGGCAGAGAATGAACGACTCATCGAAGCAAGCGACTTGATTTCTGGAAGGTCTAGGTCTTCGACGACGAAAGAAAAGATCGAACTTCGAAGTGGCTGGGAGGTCGAAGCAAAAGATCAATCGAAGCAAGCAAAATTGGTTGCGGCGTGAAATTGGTTTCTGGGAGGTCTAGGTCTTCTTGGCGGCGTGAAATTGGAAAGTGGAGTAGTGACGTAGTGGTTGGTGGGCTACTGAGACTTGAGAATGGGAAGTCATTAGGGTTTTTTGTATTTTAACTAAACTTACTCCCATTCAGGCCCATTCTAGTATTACATATTTAAATATATACGGGCGGGCTCGAGACATTCGGGCCTTTTGAAAAAAAGCCCGAGCCCGAGCCCGAGTTAAAAACAAATGTCCCGCCCATTTAAACTCGGGCCTATTTTCGGGACGGGTTTTTCGGGACGGGATCGGGACGGGCTCGTCGGGCTTTCGGGCTCGTCGGGCTTCCTGCTCAGCCCTATCTATGGATATACAATTCCTACAAGTTATATCCACGCTAGTCCTATACACATATAAAGCTCTAGTTTGTCTATAGAGTCATCATCCGTGGAGACCGAGGTACGCTCCGTTTTAGTGACGTACCTCTCCGACCGGCATCCCCGCCACCGCGGTGATTCCGAACCGACTCCGACGATCCGCTTCCGCTTCCGCCGCCGCAAACCGCCATTCGAGGTAACGTATCGTTCCTATATCTACTGTAATGTTTACGTACTAATTCGGTTGTTTGTTTGCTTGTGCATGTACGTAGGTATCCTACAAAATGTCGGTAACGAGCACAAACATTCCACATAAAATGCTTGACCTTTAGATGAGCCTTTTCCTTTTATATTCTCTTCAAGGTACTTGTCGGATTGACACACCATTGTCGATTCATCAAATCCATTATTGTGCTAGAATTTCACGGCCCTCCAAAATACTCGACCATGCCCAAGACGTCGCCTTCCCTTGGTCGCCTCTAAAAAGAAAGTCACTGGGAAGTAAATACCTTAAAACATCTTCACCCAAAACGAGTTTGGGTTCATTTTGGATGCGCCATGCTGTCTTAGTGATCATAGATTGTTAGAAGGTCTTCATGTCCCTACACCCTAGCCCCCTAGTCTCATTTGCTATCGTCGTACGATCATGACACTTCCAATGCTACTTCCTCTCGTCTCCTTTTTGGCCCCACCAAAATCTTGCGACCAAAGAATTCACATCATCACACCAAGATATCAGAAACGAAGAGCGTCATAGCATAAATTGGAATCACCGTAATAATCGCCTTGATTAGAACTTCATTCCCCGCATTATGAAAGAAAATATTCTTCCACCTGTTAATTTTATTGGCCACTCGATCTTTGAAAATCCTCAAACTTCCCTTTTTAACCTTCTCCAAATTGTAGGGAGCTCTTAATACTTCCCAAATTCTGTTAGTGCTTATATTCCCATTACATTCAGAATGGTTGTTTTGATGGTGTCATCAACATTGAAGCCAAAATGGAATTCCGATTTGATTAATTTTTTTTTGGTTTCACATGAGGTGATTCTAGATGAGCAGTATATTTAATAATATACTTACTCCATCTCCTAAACTAATCTCACTTAGTATTAACATATTTTAATATTGATCTAGTGTAGTTGAAAAAAAAACGTTCACCTGATGCAAATATGTACACGGAATTATCATTTATTTAGCTTAGATTAGATTTCTGTGGAGAAAATCATTAAAAAGTTTTTCTTGTTTTATATATAAATCTGAATTCTGAGGTGTGCATGAAAAAAAACACATTTAGATAAGTTTAGAGACATAGAATAGAAGCCACAAAGAAGCCGGCGTCATTTTACAATCGAGATAAGGTCCTCCTCCATCTCCTCCACTTCCAATACCAATCTCCGTTGCCAACTTCCTCAAGAAGAGGGAGCCAGTGAGCTCTCCGCTACCAGTTAACCTCGGCATCAGCCATGACTGTACTTCAAGCTCTCCTCTGCAAAACCTTCTCACTGCCTCTCCCTTCGCCTTACTCCTATTCCCCCCCGTCGAAGCGCCGTTTTCACCTCCCCCGCTGTCACTGCCCATCTTGCTCTCTTGCCTCCGTTTCCCCTTCGAACCAGAAGAGTCTCCGATTCCGCTTCCATTCTAAGTTGGTGCCAATCAGGTGTACATTGCAATCGGACAATCTGAAAAACTTTGACTCCGACACCGCCTCGGACTCGCCATTTTCCAGCTCCACCGAGTCGGTGGTCAGTGAATTGAATGGTGAAGCGTCGATATTCGAGCAGGAAGGATCGAGCTTTGACGGAGAAGGTGGGGAAAGTCTTCAGCTTGAGGCAGAGGTGGAGAGCAGCAATCCAATGGAGGGTGAACAGCCCAAAAGCAAAATTCCGGTGATGGTGTTTCTGATGGGGATTTGGGCTATCCTGAAGAGGGGATATGAGAAGCTTATAGTCGCGAATTGGTTGAGTTGGTTGCCTTTTTGGCAGCAGGAAAAGAGATTGGAACGGCTCATTGCAGAGGCTGATGCAAATCCCAAGGACCCAACTAAGCAGAGCGCTTTGTTAGCTGAGCTCAACAAGCAAAGGTGAGTGTCTCAGTTTATAATTCTCCTGGTGGATACTTTTTGTTGCTTAAAATGTTCAATTTGAGAGAATTCGAATTTCTTTAGCTCTGTATGATATCTGAATTTACTTACTGAATGGGTGAGCTGAGTAGAAACTCCAGGGAAGTAGGGAGAGATTGATGGCATCATATTATTGAGCATCAGTGGTTGATCATATTTTTAGTGCTTAGCTTCATATTTGACTTCACTGAAGAACCTCTCTTCATAAACTATGAATTTTTTTATTTATTATTTTCCCAATCTCTGGTGGTGATTACTAGGTTGTTTTTTGTTTGGAAAAGAAATAACGACTTATCTAACTTTGAGTTGATTTGCCAGTCCTGAAGCTGTCATTAAGCGTTTTGAACAAAGGGATCATGCAGTAGACAGTCAAGGAGTTGCTGAGTATCTTCGGGCTCTAGTCGTCACTAATGCAATAGCTGACTATCTTCCAGACGAGAAAACTGGAAAGCCTTCTAGTCTCCCTACCCTGGTAATTAATGCTTTGCTCCTTTGTCGCAAAGATATTTTGTTCAACTTATTTATATATGCAATATGATTGATATATTAAAAGTGTAAAACCTCAAATCACAATGCACCTGCAGTTGCAAGAGCTGAAGCAGCGTGCATCAGACAACTTGGATGAACCATTTCTGAATCCTGGGATCTCCGAGAAGCAGCCATTGCATGTTGTTGTGGTAAGGCTTTTTAAGATAATCACAGAATAGATCATTTTGTATGGATCCACTTTTTCCAATTTAATAACATATGTTTCTTGTTTGTAGGTTGATCCAAAAGTGTCAAATAAATCACGATTTACACAGGAGCTTATCTCAACTGTCTTGTTCACTATTGCTGTTGGACTAGTGTGGTAAGAGCTCTCTGACTAATAGTTTGTGTTCTAATTAGAGATCTTGCATTATAGAGTGCACTCACTATCTGTTTTGCCTCCTCAACTATATAAGATACAAATGGACCTCGATTTCAGTTTGAATGTTAGATCATTAGAATGTTGTTGAGAGTAGTTCGACTATTAGACATATATGTGAAACAAATCATCTGTTTTCAGGTTTATGGGTGCTGCTGCACTTCAAAAGTACATAGGCAGCTTGGGTGGTATAGGAGCATCAGGCGTTGGTTCTAGTTCTTCATATACCCCAAAGGATCTAAATAAGGAAGTCATGCCTGAAAAGGTAACTTCTACCATCTGTATGGATGATATGCACAAGTCATTAGTTAGGAAAGAGCTTCTCGAGTGAAGCCCAGCACATTGCTGTAGAGGAGGCCAATTTGGAATTGAATTCTCTTTTCGTTGATTATCTATCAAAATTGCCAGACTGCTGTAGAGTAGTCGCACGTGCGTAGTTTTCTTGTGACCAGGTCTTCTTGCTGAAAACAAACTCTGCTGTTAGTGATAATAAGAGAGTTTAATTTATGTTTAGATAAAATCTGGGGCTAACCTCACTAACTTTGAGTGCAAGCAGTGAAATGGATTTCGGTTATTGAACTATATACTGGAAGTATACATGAAGCTTGTCAGTTCCAGCTAAATATTCTCTTGTTTTCCTCCTAGAATGTGAAAACGTTTAAAGATGTCAAAGGCTGTGATGATGCAAAGCAAGAGCTAGAAGAAGTGGTTGAGTATCTTAGAAACCCGACAAAATTTACTCGACTTGGAGGCAAGTTGCCTAAGGTATGTTCAATATCTCTACATCTCCATGCTTTTTTCTTAGGTGCATGCTTTAATATGAGCTATTGTCTGCTCTTCTTCCCAGGGTATCCTTTTAACTGGTGCACCTGGAACGGGGAAAACTCTCCTAGCTAAGGTATGGTGTCCCAACGGAGTTAATCACGGTTCCATGCATCTCATTTGACGTAGTTTTTCTTTTGCTGCTTTCTATTACTTTGCATCAGTGAATACGGAAGCACTGCTGTCTTGGCTGCTGAATTTTGTCATTATTGTGCTTTAAAAAAAAAAAAATCTGTCTGGAATACTGTACTTCAGTTGTCTAACTTATTTTAGATTCATTAGATTGGACATTGCCTGTTATGACCCTTGGTATAGGATCGAGTCCAGTAGCGACGAACTACCGGGTTAGGAAGAGTTGATCTCTTGGTGCGATCAATATTGAAGAACAATAAGAGAGTTTCTGAATTAACTTTCCTTCTTACCATTATTCATAACAAGTTTCCCTTTAAATAGGATTTAAGCAATACAGATATTGAGAAAGATATCTAGCAGTAATAAAGATCTAAATCTGCTAATAAATATATATGTATCTAATATTACTTAATTAAGAAACCCAATAAACCTCTAACCTAATAACCTGCGGCAGAATAATAAAACTTAACCTATCTAAATAATAAACCTTAACTTAACCTATTAATTAATAAACCCTTAACCTAATAACAACCTAATAAACTAGTACCCTAACATTGCCTAACACTCGGTTTATTTCACCCCAACAAAACCTATATTTCTTCTTTCTATGAGGAATATATGGGTGCTTTTTATTCATCCTCAATGTGGTCTGCTTTCTAGTGCTTTTTTCCCCCGCATTGTTCAAGATCTTAAATTCAGTGGATCTAATTTGAATATACTAAGAAAATTGCTCTTCCTGTATTTGAAGGCTATTGCTGGAGAAGCTGGTGTACCATTCTTTTACAGAGCTGGCTCTGAGTTTGAGGAAATGTAAGGCATCATTTTCTATGTCTATTATGGAGTTAAATAGATAGAGGAATGCTTTTTCATCCCATTATCTCTTAACCTGACAATCTTGGAAGAATTACGGTTCACTTGCATGATATAATAGACTTCCTTAGGATGGATATCTCACTTGGCTCAATTTAGTAATTAGAAGCATCAAAATAACGGACAATAGAGACTGTTTCTTCACATGCTGATAGATTCTTTATTTCTTTCTCCTTGCTGATTAACCCCATCATCAAATTGGTACACTGTTGTCTAATTACAACAATTTCATTGTATGTAGGTTTGTGGGAGTTGGTGCTCGGCGTGTTAGGTCACTATTCCAAGCAGCCAAGAAAAAGGTTATTTATTCTTGACAAAAAAATTATTCCTGTCCATGTGGGATTCTGTACTTGTTATAAGTTGTGTTAGAAAAGAGTAAGTGGATTTGCATTATCATTAGAACATGGCTGGTGAATTGAGATAATTGATTCTTTATTTCTTTGTAATGGAGAGAACATACAACAATATGGACACGCATAACTAATGATGGAGAAATGGTTCAATAGTTCTCACTTAAGGAGAGGGTATAATTCTATGATTGAATTGAAGATCCGAAAACTTGAAATGCTCTATACAATGGTGAATTGGGTTCCTGATAATCTTTACAGATATAAATCTTATTGCGTAAATTATTTATTTTGCGTGAAACTTTGCTGATGTATTGCAGGCTCCTTGCATAATTTTCATTGATGAAATCGATGCAGTTGGTTCAACAAGGAAACAATGGGAAGGCCACACGAAGAAAACTTTACATCAACTGCTTGTTGAAATGGATGGTTTCGAACAAAACGAAGTAAAAATATTACCTCCCCCCTAATTATACTTCAAAGTATCTCTACTTTTACTCATTTTCTTTTTCATATTTAATTTCAGGGAATTATACTAATGGCTGCAACAAACTTCCCTGATATACTTGATCCTGCCTTGACGAGGCCGGGTCGATTTGACCGTCATGTAAGTTCTTGTATTCAAAGGCGGAATTTTTCGGTGTTCCCATGAATTTGTGTTATCAGTTAACAGACAAGATCAGTTTTTTGGTAGGAAAGTTATTTATGTATTATTATTACTATTTTTGGTCAGATTGTAGTTCCGAGCCCAGATGTAAAGGGGCGTCAAGAAATATTGGAGCTCTATCTACAGGATAAACCTTTGGCAGATGATATAGATGCAAAAGCAATTGCTCGTGGCACTCCCGGGTTCAATGGCGCAGGTAACTTCTTTTCTGTTGAATTTAAATACCATCTCTTCCGTTTCTTTGCATAATTTTTTAAGTGCCAATCATTTGCTGGCATAATTTCATTCATCAGATCTTGCAAACTTGGTGAATATCGCCGCGATCAAAGCTGCAGTTGACGGAGCAGACAAGTTAACCTCTTCGCAATTGGAATTTGCAAAAGATCGGATCGTGATGGGCACTGAGCGGAAAACCATGTTCATATCTGAGGAGTCGAAAAAGGTAAGCATCGCGATATTGATGTAGATTACTTTATGCTGCTTCCAATTGGGTTAAGCGAAACCTTAGTAACTTTGTGAGCAATAGAATCTTTTACTATTTCAAGAAACTGTTGATTGCGTCGGTTAACTTTTTACTTTCTTAGTAAGTTTCTCGATTCCTGAGATATTCCAATTGGGTTTTTACCACGAATGATCAAAATGATCATTTGCCATTCATTTATTGAAGGGTCAATAACCTGGGAGAGGTCTGAAGTTTGGCCATTGTTAATTTGAGAGGTCTGAAGATTGAAATGGTGATAACTGAGGTCTGAAGTTTGGACTTTGTGATTTTTAGGTTTTCCGTCCAAATTTTCTGTCAAATTTAACAGAACCGTGTGAAATGTCAAAAATACCCTTTTGTAATATTTGAATTAATAAAAAGTTTAATTAATATAAAGATGAAATGACAAAAATACCCCTGTCCATAATTTAAACCTAACCCAACTCCGACCACCACCACGGCTCCGGCCGGCCACCACCCTCTCCGGCGACCACCACTCTCTCCGGCGACCACCACCCTCTCCGGCCGGCCACCACCCTCTCCGACGACCGCCACCACGGCCCCAATTGGGCCCAAATCGGAGCCACCGGCCCCGATTGGGCCCAAATCGGAGCCACAAAGCTCCGATCGGAGCTTGGTGGCTCCGATCGGAGCTATGTGGCTCCGATCGGAGCTCTGTGGCTCCGATCTGGGGCCACAGAGCTCCAAATCGGAGCTCTGAGGCCCCAAATCGGAGCCACATAGCTCCGATCGGAGCCACCGAGCTCCGATCGGAGCTTTGTGGCTCCGATTTGGGCCCAATCGGGGCCGGTGGCTCCGATTTGGGCCCAATTGGGGCCGTGGTGGCGGTCGTCGGAGAGGGTGGTGGCCGGCCGGAGAGGGTGGTGGTCGCCGGAGAGAGTGGTAGTCGCCGGAGTTGGGTGGTGGCCTTAAGGGCATTTTCGTCTTTTCATTCAATCATGTGATATGCAAGAAGGATATTTTTGGAATTTTTTTTTATTTCTGGTCACATGCAATGCACATGACCAACTTCCGTCAGTTTTAACGGAAAAAACTAACGGAGACCTCTATTATCTACAAGTCGAAACTTCAGACCTTTGTTATCACCATTTCAAACTTCAGACCTCTCAAATTCACAAGGGTCAAACTTCAGACCTCTCCCAGGTTATTGACCCTTTATTGAATTCATGTGAAAGTCATGAAGAAATTGTGAGAAACTCAGTTCCTTGATAATGTAAAGTTTGCCAATTAGGCTTTTACCGTCAAAATGATAACTTTGCCATCCATTTAATTATTCAGCTTACTGCGTACCATGAGAGTGGGCATGCAATAGTTGCCTATAATACCGATGGAGCTCACCCGATACATAAAGCAACCATAATACCGCGAGGATCTGCTTTGGGAATGGTGACTCAGCTTCCATCAAGTGATGAGACATCAGTTAGCAAGAAACAGCTTTTAGCTCGTCTCGATGTTTGTATGGGAGGTAGAGTCGCTGAAGAGCTTATTTTTGGTCAAGACAATGTTACAACTGGAGCTAGCAGTGATCTCCAGACTGCTACCGATCTAGCTCACTATATGGTAAATATCCTAACACCATACAAAATTCCACATGCTGCAACCGTGAAATAATTGAATGCCTCATGTTTTTGGTAGGTGTCGAACTGTGGAATGAGCAACGCTATTGGTCCAATCCATATTAAAGAACGGCCAAGCGCAGAGATGCAATCTCGTGTGGATGCAGAGGTATGTTTTTGCAGAATTAGATACATAGTTGATGAATTCACCTCTACATGTAATTTCTTTATACGGATTATGCAGGTGGTGAAACTACTAAGAGAAGCATATGATCGCGTCAAGGCTTTGTTGAGGAAGGTAAATTGATCTCATTGTGGATGCATGTTTATTGAAAATAGAAAGAAGGATGCCAATAATCTCTCTGACACATTTCTTAAGTACTGCGCATGCCATTCGATTGTTGTGCATATCTATCATCTGAGTAATATCTCTCTTGAATTGCAATGCATTGCAGCATGAGAAATCCCTGCATGCTTTGGCGAATGCACTTTTAGAGCATGAAACCTTGAATGCAGAAGAGATAAAAAGCACACTAAACCCTTACCAAGAAACAAATTTATCGGAGCAAGAGCAGCAAGAAGCTGATGCAGGTGACCTCATTTTGGCATGAAATCATTCATCGGTATGTATGTACAAGCAAGTGAATGAAAACAACTGCCGCTCGGCTGAAGGTGAAACCAAGGGGGACTGATCGGCACCTCTACTTAGAAGAAGAAGAAGAAACAGGAAAAGAAAAATGTGTATACTATTATTTGATGCAATTCTTTGGGCCCCTTCCTCCTGCCTTGTGTTACTGTAACTGATTAGCGGCAGTCAACCCAATGATGTCCTCAGAAAAGATAAAACAAACTTGGCTGCTAAGGAACAAAGCTCTTCTATACAGGAGGAGGATATTGTGAAATCTTGAATTGTTTTTTGTTTTTGTTTTTGGATTCGTTGTGCATTTTCCTTTATCCCTCACTGTCGAGACAGATAATCCATATCCCAACATTGAAACTCCATAATCTTTGACGGGTATGCAAAATAAGATGAATACATACTTTTGAGATGTTCAACGTTCAACTCTCTCTCTATAAATATTGGATCTAGCTCACGGGGCTCTATTTTCGTTAGTTGACTTCTTTCATACTGTCTTGCTGAGCTTTACAAATGTGACATGCAGAAGGGGTAGTCGGGGCGTGGCTTAACCAACCCTTTCTGACGCTCAAATTAGTACTTACTGAATAAGAGAAGTATAGCAGTAGCTATATAGTAGAAGTGATTAACCTGATGATGGAGATATGTAAATATTTATTTATAGGGATCCATGCCATTTATTCTCGACTAAGTACTAATTCGGGATAGAGTTATCTTATTCCGGAATTGTGAACTTACTGTTCGGTGGTATGGTAATGGTGATCTGGAGGAGGAGACGTTTAGGGTGCACTTCCTAAGTAGCCATGCGAAGAGTGAACTTACCATTCACGAATATGATAAGGGTGATCGGAGGAGGAGTCGCGCTTCCTAAGTAACCATGTGAGAAGCTCTTTCTTAAGTAGAAGGATGCATGTATATAAGTCGGAGTAGTTCACCGGGTGAGAAAGAGAAGGGTAAGGTGGCTCAAACGAGTCGACCCTTAAACGGGGCTGAGCGTTAGCCGGACTCTTCATTAATGTGGAGTCCAGCTTGGGCCTTGGCCGGACTCCACAAAAATGTGGAACCCAACTTGGCCTTGGCCAGACTACACAATTTTGTGAAGTCCGGCCTGGGTCTTGGCCGTACTTCACATTTTTTCAGAGTCCAGGTCGGGTCTTTACCGAACTAAAGTTCTTTGCGATGAATAAAATAAGGCTCGGTCCGACTTCGTTACTTTTTATCGTGTGGGCAAGGTGTTCCGTTACCGAGTCAATTCTGTTAGTGTCATATCCATCTATCAATAAACATCAACACAATTGTACTAGAACACCAAAACCATAGCAAATGATATGTTCGTGTGATAGCTTTATAAACTATGGGTTTGTAGTTCGAAAAATTGCTTTTTTTTTTTTTGGGTTAAGGGTCATTTTGGTACCACATGTTTGCACAAATTACACTGTTCATACCATTAGTATTTTTTTGTACTGAATTGGTACCATATGTTTCCAAACCTTACTGTTTTGGTACTTCCGTTACCATTCCGTCAAAAATGGCCGTTAAATGGTATGTGCCATGCACATGATCAGCCCAAAACTTTCAATTTTGTTACAATTTAGTCCATCTAATACATCCCTAACTTTTATGTTGTTCAATTTAGTCCTAAAATCTCATAACCAAACCATTTTCCAAATTGACCTAGCCGAACCTAGCCATGGGCTAGGTCCAACCCTGGGTCGGGGTCACCGGACCCAGTCGACCCTGACCCAGGGTCGGACCTAGCCCATGGCTAGGTCCGGCTAGGTCAATTTGGGAAAAATGTTTGGTTTTGAAATTTTAGGACTAAATTGAACAAAATAAAAGTTAAGGATGCATTAGATGGACTAAACTGTAACAAAATTGAAAGGTTTGGGCTGCTCACGCGCATGACACATGCCATTTAACGGCCGTTTTTGACGGAATGGTAACGGAAGTACCAAAACAGTAAGGTTTGGAAACATATGGTACCAATTCAGTACAAAAAAATACTAATTGTATGAACAGTGTAATTTTTGCAAACATGTGGTACCAAAAGGACCCTTAACCCTTTTTTTTTTTTACATGAAGCGCCAGTCTGTCTCCAACGTAATCTTCTTCATTCATGGCAACCCTAACTAATATCCCTCCTCCCCCATCTTCCTTAAGTTGATTAAGATTGTAAACACTCGATTTTGACCCGGACGTAACGTCGTTACGCATGACGCGTCATTTCCAGATATGTCACGTCACGAAGTATTCAAAAATTCTCATGTGCATATTAGCGTAAATAAATAAATATATATTTTTTTAAATATCTCGGATATATTTGAAATATTTAGAGATATATTTATATGTAATAGTTATCTATCTGTAAGATAATTATCTACTGATATTATCCGTAAAGTATTTATCCTTCTGCTTTCCTAAAGTTAGCTTCCGCTAGTCCAAGAGTTTCCTTAGCTTCTTGTGGATCAATGTCACTACCCTTTTCCGCATTTTTAATATTTAGGAGATCTTATCTGAAATCTAGGTTAGTTTTACTATAATTAAGAGTTTAGGTTCTACAGAAAGAAAAAAAAAATTAATAAAAGCTCTCTCGATTTTTTATTTCTATACACTGATCATTATTATATTATATAGCATTGTTATTTTTTGTTCTTATCATTATTATTGTGTTTGTGTTTATTAAATTATATATATTATAATAAAACTTATATCATAGGTAAAGTAGCAGCACTCCACCTTCAGCATCCGACCGAATCGGTCCCAACTCATTCGTGTCAACTCGTCTGCTCCAGCCTTCCCGAGCAACACCGCGGCTCATCGGACCTTCTCACGACCAGACTTAGGAGCCTCCGATCACTTACACAGTCCTTCACCTCACCGGGGACAACCATCGTCGTGCCGACCAACCGTTCCCGCTCGAGTATCCTCCATTCAACCCTCGTCCAACCGACAGTAGCAACTCGTCTGCCTCGCTGTACTTGGCTCACCGTGCTGCCATCACCAATCCTTTTTCCATTTTGCGGTCGTCGTCCACTGTTTGCTCACCTTAACCCGACCCAGATCAACCTGTAAGCTCAGAATCACCCACTACTGTGTTTTCCGAGTCTCCAGATCCACCCAGTCGACGGAGGTCTTCTTCTCCGCTATTCTCCAGGAACGTGCAGAAACTTGACAGAGAAGATGGTATCTTTAACTTCTTTGTTTATATATATAACAATATTATATGTATATGTAGTATAATGATAGGATTCCTATTTTGTACTAGCTAGGTGTGCTCTCTCCAGACTAGTGGTTTTTCTCTTTGGGTAATTTTTTTTGGTTAAGAACCTATGAAAGGGGTGAACTATCACCCATGTTAACGGGAAATGTCTGAAATTTAAAAAGTTAATAGCGAAAGTCTGAAATTTCAATTTTGTTGACAACAGCGGTCTCCGTTAGTTTTTTCCATTAAAACTAACGGAAGTTGGTCACATGTTTGGCATGTGACCGGAAATAAAATAAATTTCCAAAAATGCCCTTCTATCAAGTGTGCCCCTCACATTCTTGAAGTGAAAAAACCAAAATGCCCTTGATGCCACCACGGCTCCACCAACCCAGCTCCGGCGACCACCAACCGTACTCCGGCGACCACCACCGTACTCCGGCGACCACCAACCGTACTCCAACGACCACCACCAAAGCTCCGATTGGGCCCAAATCGGAGCCACCGGCCCCGATTGGGCTCCGGTCGGGGCCATAGAGCTCCAGATCGGAGCTCTGTGGCCCCGACCGGAGCCACAGAGCTCCGATCGGAGCTTTTTTCTGAGGTGGCCGGAGTCGGGTCGCCGGAGCCGAGGTGGTGGTCGTCGGAGTCGAGGTGGTGGTCGCCGGAGTCGGGTGGTGGTGGCCGGAGTCGGGTGGTGGTGGACGGAGTTGGGTGGTTTTAATTTGACTTTAGGGTAAAATTGTCATTTCACATTTCCTTAAATATGATATTAAATAAAACAAAATATTAAAGGGGCAAAAATGTCATTTCACACAATTCTGTTAAATTTAACCCTAAAAATGGACGGAAAACCTCAAATCAACAAAAGTTGAAATTTCAGACCTCCGTTATTAACTTTTTAAATTTCAGACCTCTCCCGTTAACATGGATGATAGTTCAGACCTTTCATAGGTTCTTAACCCTAAATTTTTCGGTCTAGACTCTAGTGTGGTTCATGTTAAATTATTTAGCTTTTGTAAATTAAACTTTTTTTTTTTTTTCATGTCCTAACTAGTTTAACGTTAATTTGTATAAATAAGATTTTAATTAGATCAGTTAATTGTAATTATATAAAAATGGTAAATTAAGTGCAACATATTAACTGAATAGAGCACCGATAGGACGATATAATTACCGTGTGTTTTAATTCGTAATAAAATTTATGAATCTGAATTTCTGATCGTAGACCAAAATCTAGGTGTTTAATCCGCTATTTCCTTAGCTAATTTATGTTTCTAATTAGCTTTTAATTAACTAAGGCGACTCTTTCCAAATTTGCAACGTTTACAACACGTAATTGTCTTAAATTAGATTTAGGCGTGACAAAAATATCAAGATTCTTCAAATCCTGTTAGGAGGGAGGGGTTCGGTTCTGTCTTGCACTGCAAGCTTCTCTGACACGTCAGCACAAAGTAGCAGGTCTCGTCTTTGGTGTTGCACAAACCACTCAATCACCAATGCTGCAGGCCGGCCTTCAATGATCTCAGGAAATTCTGAAATATTTACCACCGTAACAAATACCATCAACACCAAGGTAAACTTGTTCCACAACTCACAACTTGAAGCTTTGTGCTTCACAGTCAGAAATTAAGGCACTATGATGCTGCTGCTGAGGAACTCCATTTCTGGGTAGGTAGGAAGAACCTGGTAATCAAAGAGTATACATGGCATATACAACCATAAATATTATGAGCTTCCAGTAACTCCATAAAATAATAATAATAATAATAATACATTGTTTAGTTACTCATATTTGACAATGTGATGAAATGGTTATTTTTGACGTGATAGTTTGGTTACATACATTTCAAAATGTGATTAAATGGTTCAAACTTATTATATTGGTATAAAGAGTCTTTTGGTGTCATATGTTTGACAAAAGTTGGCTTTTGATGTCATACGTTTGACAAAAATTGGCTTTTGGTGCCATAGGTTTGCATTTTGTAGACTTTTGGTGCGGTCAATCTTAACATTGACTAACAGATACACCAAAAGTCCAAAAAATGCAAATATACGACACCAAAAAACTACAATAATTTGGCACAAAAAACCAATGTTGATTAAACATATGGCACAATTACCCGTATTTCATCTAGCGATTTATCTTTGACCTAATTTGATTAAATAGTTACAAAATTACGACTTTACCATTATGTTCAATCAATTCAAGTGTTCTTCATAAAATTATTCTAAATTTACATTAACCCGTATCGATTTAATTTAATTTTTTTTTTTTGAAAAAAAGTAAAGATTTTTTTATTAAGAACATGAAAATGAATATGAATATGAAGAAAAACATGAAGAAGAATGAATATAGAAAGACTATTTTGGACTTTTCATTAAAATGTAACTAAACGGTCACATTTGAAAATGTAGATAGTTAAAAAGCACATGTTTGAACCAAACAGTCACATTGGCAAATGTAAATAACTAAACTATACATTAACCCAAAAAAAAATCCAACTAAACAACAACTCGACAAGTGCATTCTTAAAAAAAAAAAAACTTTTTGTTTCTCTACTGAGCCAACTATTACTTTAATGTCTATAATTAGTCAGAACTAATATTAGTTTATGACTTTATAAACAATTTTTAGCAGTTGATTAAAAACTGTAATAGGAAAACTGAATGGCAGTCTAAGAAGGCAAAAGAAAAAGACTCACCAAAATAAGACAAGTTGTACGTAGGGCCGGAAAATGGCAATAATGCGGTGAAAAAACTACAATCGTAGTTTTCCGCAACATTTAGAGTTAAGGTTAATCACACCATTATAATGGAATACAGTTATGCTGATAGGTTTTGTAAAAAAAATAGTTCTGGTATTGAGTATGTACCCATAATTATAACCATAACCAGAATGACCGTGAGTGTTAAGACGTAAAGTGATGGTGAATGATGAAATTCAATTTAATAAGTGTAACTATGGTTAATGTTGATATTGTAATTATAGTTGAAACTTGAAATCTTGTTGGTATCATATTAGTTTGGATTTCTTGTATGTTCAATTTGGATAACTTTTGGATTCTCGATTGTGTTTTGGATTGTTGTAATAGTTTATGAGTTCGGTTATGCATACACTTAAAGAGAAATTTGGGTAAAATCGTGGTAAAAAATTACGGTTATGGTACTGAAAATATACTAATAATGATGATGCTTATGACATGTTGGTAAAAAATATGGTATATTTATGCTATTGTTGGTAACCACCCATAACCTAACTACGGTCCTAGTACGAATTACACTAGATATGTACGGGAAGAAAATGTTAAAGAAGGGTATATGAGGATCACATACCTTAAGTCTGTGATCACCACCCACAATCTTAAAGCCCAAGATGTGATAATTTCCATCTAATCTTTCCAATCGTTATGTGCTAGTTGTGGCTGGAAGCCCTGACTTGACATCCATTTCTCTAAGACTTCCAATTTCGAGGTTTCCACGCATTACACACCTGCTGATGAACGGCTTGTACTTTTGTGGTTGATCAAACCTCCTTACCAAAAACCAGACCTGATTGAATCCAAAAAAGCATCAAGTGATGCAAAGTTCAAGCCAACTATTTGCCTTCCTCATTATCATTTTCATAAGATATGCAAGAAATCTACACCTTTATACTAATATAGTTAAATTCTGTATTGAATTTCTACACGAAGCAAATAATGAGATCTAATTATCTTGTTTCAGGGCAGATGCAAACTGTAAATAAGTTATCAATAACTACAAATAGAAATGGAAAGATTGTAGATCAAATAAGACCAGTTGAATCAAGATTAGTTTTGTAGGATCATTTATGAGCATGCATTCATGGATAATGCACCGAAAATCAAGAGATGCGAACAACTTCAACAGAAAATCAAATCAACATACGACTTGTAAACACTCGATTTTGACCCGGATGTAACGCCATTACACGCGACGTGTCATTTTCAGATGAGTAAAGTCACGAAGTGTTCAAAAAAATGCTCATGTGCATATTAAAATAAATAAATAAATAAATAAATACATATATATTTTTTTTAAAATATATTGGATATATTCAAAATATATCGTATATATTCGAACTATATAGAAATATATATATATATGTAACAGTTATTCATCTGTAGGATAATTATCTATATATATTATCTCATATTATTTAGGGATAATTATGTATGTACATTGATGGATATCTTCCCAATTCGGGTTCGTACTTACATTCCGGACTTCATAAACCCGTCAAAAATCACATAACGGATCCAAGCACGTCACCTGAGGCCCAAAAACGGTCCGGAAGCGCGGCATGCGCGTTCGGACCGGACCTCCGGATTGCTTAAGCAAACCGTCCGGGTTGCTCTTAAGCAACCCGGACGGCCCGGATTGTCCACAGGCAATCTGAACCACGTCGAATTGCCTAAGTCTGACGAGGTTAGGACTGCCATCCATGTACCGCGCGCTACCTTACTTACGTACACCGAGCAAGGAGTCTCTCAAGGCCAAACTCAATCAAACCAGACAACGGTTCCTATCTTCCTTTAGAACCGGCGTCGAACCGCTCAAAAACCGGGTTTGGTTCTAAGGCTCCCTATAAATAGGGGACCTTGGCCTCCCATTTCAACATGTATTCTCAAGATATTGGCTTTGGAGCTCTGACCTCTCTCTAGAAATTTTCTCTCTCTAGACTCTCATTTAAGCATCGGAGAGGGTTCAACCGGCACCACACCCCCCCCCCCCTCCGTGCTGGTTATTGCCCTTCTTGCAGGAGCGGAGCACGCGAAGCCAGGAGTGCACATAGCAGAGTCCGCGAAAATCCAGAAGTGCGCACTGCCGACCAACCCGACGATCATTACCTGAAGAGCCGAAGAGTCCAACCCCCCTTGGTTGGATTTGGACGCAACACTTGGCGCCGTCCGCGAGATCCGAACAAAAGGCTATATCGCACCACGAGCTATGGCGAACAATCAACCTCCTCCGGATGATGTCAACCCGCAGGAGAACAAGAGAGGCCCTGGCCGCCCAAAGAAAGCTGCAACCACAAGCAAGAAGCCGACGAGAAGTCAGCCGGGACCTTCGCACATACCCGAAGCCACATCCACAGCTTCCTCTGTGCCAACCAGAAGCGTGCCCGCCGCACAGCATGGTCCCGAAGTCCAGAATGCAGCACGCGGAACACCCCCGCCCGGGTTCGAGCCTAGGACACACATCAATGAAGAGTTCCCTTACGGGATGCCAGCCGAAAGAGCCCAGCGAC
Source organism: Clarkia xantiana subsp. parviflora (assembly GCA_036873135.1). Lineage (NCBI taxonomy): Eukaryota > Viridiplantae > Streptophyta > Magnoliopsida > Myrtales > Onagraceae > Clarkia > Clarkia xantiana. The sequence continues at coordinate 22,201,308 of JAPTYO010000001.1, forward strand.
AAGAAAGGGGTGTAAACCCAGCACCGTCACTCCACCAGCCATGATGGCTGCACTAGAAGAGCTGTTGGCATTTAGAGAAACTCTAAGGAACCAAGGATTTGCTCCACCACCTCCACCTCCACCACCAGTCTACGGACAAGCCGCTCCGACAAGAGTAGTGTCACACGACACTAACCGACAAGAAACACAGTACCAAGGAGGAGGTGTCCAATACTCTGAAGGTACATACCAGTACCAACAGCCAAGACATGAAGCAGCGCGCTCATACACTCCGTATGTAAGTGTGCAGCATCAAGAAGAAACAAGGCGACAACCTCCACTTACCCGCTCGCAGCAGCATCATTCCTACCAAGCAACCAGCCAAGAACATGCTGGAGTATATCGCAGCACTGGATGGAGAAAACCAGTAGGCAATAATGACGCCCCAATCTTAGGACTCACTGCAAAAGACCTGGAAGCAATAGTGGAGAAAAAAAATTAAGGAAGCCAAGATGAAGGGCATGCACGCATTAGCTGAGAATGCATCTCATCCTTTTGCAGACGAGCTGGTATACAGCCGTGTACCAGATGCGCTCTATGGAATATAAATAGACAAATACCGGGGAAAAGGAGACCCAATAGAGCATGTACAACAGCATGAAGCCTCTCTGCTGGGAAGAACTGATAATCAACATCATGTAGCCATGACGTTTTCCCAAACTCTGGCAGGGACTGCGCATTGGTTCTTCTCACTTCCATGCGGGAATGTGACTTCTTGGCCCTATCTAAAGGCTAAATTCATTCAGCGTTATATAGGAGAGCGCACGCTCCTAAAAGGAGCAAATGCATTGAACAACGTTCAGCAGCAGAACGACGAATTCTTAGCAGATTACTACGTCTGCTTGAAGCAGACGTCGCTAACATCCAAGGAAACTTGACTGAATGGGAGATAATGCGTGCTTTTATAAATAACCTGGGACGAAAGGGATACTGCTCGCTGAAAACATGTATAGGCGTCCAGGCGAGACATTGGAAGAACTTGTAGCAAGAGTCAAATAATTTGTTGACTTCGAGAGATTTAGAGAGCAAAACAAAGCTAAAGTAAGCGCCGCCCGAGCAAAAGAAAACAATAAGCAGACAAAGCCTCAGCAAGGCAGTCAGTAAAACAGGCAGTGGCAGCCACAGCCTAAGAGACTATTTCAATCAGATTTCCAGAAGCCAAAGGAAGTCAATCTGGCTGAATGCGTTCCTCTAAAATGCGCCGCTATCCGTTATTTTGAAGTAAATGAAGGAAACGAAGATGTGGAGAGAACTCAGCAACTTCCGTAATGGTCCGCTGGGAAAGGAACAAGATAAGTGGTGTGAAAACCATGAAGTCTATGGGCATGAAATAGATAGTTGCGTAAGCCTAAGGTTTCGCGTGAACAATTTCATCCTAAAAGGTGAATTGAAGAAGTATGTGGACCAAGGTGATAAGCTTCCGAAGAAGTCCCAGGCGGAACCATCAGAAAAAACAGGCAAAGGAAAAGACAAGATGAATGACAACCCACCTCCTGCAAAGCGCGACGTAATCAATGTAATACATGGAGGGCCAGCCGCAGGAGGTAGCATATCCAATGCTAGGGATTTCTACGCACTTCAACTGCGGACACTCCCTAAATTCGGAAAAAGACGCCAACCCGAAAAAGACGATGTCGTCATCGAGTTCTCAAATGCAGATAAAAAACACATTGTCTACCCCCATGATGATGCGCTGTTCATCACAATGGAGATCAACGGGTATGACGTACAACGAGTCCTGACAGACGGAGGAAGTGCTGTAGACATCCTACACATTAAAGTGCTTGAAAAGATGGGGGAGACGGTGGTTGATCTATCTCCAGGAACCCGCTAGAAGCTTCGCGGGCGCGGCAACTTACCCCCTCGGGATGATAACGCTTCCTGTGATCCTAGGAGAAGGATGGAAGGCACTGCATATTGATGTCACTTTTGTGGTCGTAAACGCCTTATGGGCATACAACCGGATATTGGGACGAACAACGATCAACCCATACGAGATCGTCCCATCTACCGTCCACCAAAAGTTGAAATTCCCAACGCCACATGGCATTGGAGAAGTGTTGGGAGATCAGTCAGCTGCACGCAAGTGCTATGTGAATGCTTTAAGAAGAATGCAACAAGCCTCTATTGCCATGGTTGAGTTTGGCAAAAAGAGAAAGATGTCCAACCTAAATAGTGAAGATAAGGAAAAGAAGCAGGAAACAACACTGCTGCTCGACTCGACAAGATGTTGTTCCCGACAGGACGGAGTGTTTTGGATGTCAGACAGGGCCAAGGTGAGCCCATAATGGCTTACTTCAGGAGGTTCGCCCACAATGCCGCTGCGTTCAGGGCAACCAAAAAAGATGTCATCAATGCATTCTTCGTGAACATGAATGCACCATCCTTTCTATTGTTCGGAAGAACACGAGGATGGCAAACAACCACCACGATGACAAGCCTGAAGAACAAGCTAGAGACGGCAGTCTCATGTGAACATGAGCTGGGATGGGATACACCTCTCAGTACAAATCGGGAAGCTCAAACTACAACGGAATCAGGAGGGATAAACACCAACTATGACAGATTCTTCACTCCTTTGAACACGGAGGTTGAAGAAATATATGTTAAACTCCTGGAAAACAAGCTTCCCAGTCCACTTGAGCCAATGAATGCCTTCCTAGGCTAGAATATCGAAGAATTGTGCAAATACCATAATACTTGGGGTCACAGCACCAACAGCTGCCTGTCCCTAAGAGTGAAGATTCAGGAGCTCATCGCGCTAGGCGCATTGAAAAGCTATGTGGCACGTAACAGAACCAGCTCGCCGAAAAACCAACCATGAAGACGGCGAACACTCTATCAATCCTCCTATCTTTTTTATGCATTGCTACTTTAAGTTTTCCTAGATCAAAAGCAACTAGTACTCTAAGTGTAGTTTTATACTTACTAGTCTTGCTACATTTGGAAGGAGCAATCAATTGACGCCATCCCGCAACCCACTGTATATATTCCAAGTATCTAATGAAGTTAATCTACTTTCGTAGGTACATATTACATTATGCTTACTACCGTGAAATCATGCAAAATAACAACTACGTGCGCATTACTCGCATCAACAGTACAAGCTATCGCATTATGTACAACAAACGGCTTATAGCATACAACGTCGACACGTCTATTATCAACATCAACAATGAGCACATAAACGCTCTCTATCTATAACGACGACTACCCCGAATAGCGTTGACAACATACTATATCTTGAGTTCAAACCAAGATTTATCAAGGTGACATGCTGCGACATCCTCCTTAGAGGGCAACCCCCATGTTCACAACTACAAAGTAACATGCTGCGACATCCTCCTTAGAGGGCAACCCCCATGTTCACAATTACAAAAGGCATGCTGCGAAATCCTCTCGCTAGAGGCAAATCCTCATGTTCATAGCCATTCACTGGGTTCAACAGGTGGGACTGATCACCACGTCGTAGCAGAATTCCTTGTTAGACGACAACTCCACAAATCGACAAAGTATGTATACCCTCTTAAGGGTTCATACGCCATGAAGACTTATTCCTTGTTAGGACAGCTTTATGCACTCTCAAAGTATGTATATCCTCATAAGGTTTCATACACCGTGAAGACGTACTCCTTGTTAGGATAACTTCATGCATATAAGCTAGCAGGAGTACACCCTGTTCAAAAAACTCACCAACTTTACAAGTCGAGTCTTGTACAACGCTATAACTTCAGACTGTAAATAGGTTCTTTTCCCAAAAAATATTCATAGTTGTCATTTTATCCCTTACAGACTGACCTGATATAATATGCTAGCCTCCTGATGTGGCCCGGGAATATAAAATATTCATTTCACATCTATATCAATCATCACATTAAATTATAAACATTATCGAGTTACATTATGTAACTCGACTACATGTTGTGGACTAAATCCATAAGATCATAAATAGGATAATCTATGAAGCTTATGGACCGCCCCAATTCAATGAGTGAATCAAAAGCCGGTTCTATACCGAATCTCACTAAATAGATAGGTAACTTAGAGACCAAGGTGCCCACCTTAGTTCCAACTACACCTAAAAGCATTTCCAATAGAGAGTGCTTAATGACTCCACATCAGATGTCATGTCACTGACAACTCATCGAAGTGGAACTGCTACAGTAACTTCTACAGTGAAATTGGACATTTCTCCAATGGTAGAGCCAAGTTTCACTTCTATATTGAGACCCACATAATTTCAAAATCATAATACAATTTTTTAAGCAATATGTATAAATTAAATATTCATATTTAGAAAGAAAAAAATATATACAAAATCATAAAAATGGAATTGGTTTTTTAAAGAAATTTACATATTTACGAATTCGTCAAAGTTGGTCAATTTTATATCAAATATTTAGATTCCAACTTTGACCGACGTGCGTTGTTATCTCGAAATTCGAAACTCGACGTCGTTAGAATAATAGTTCAATTATTTATGTACTATTAATTTTTTTAAAAAAAATACGATTCTTTTTTGTATTTAAAAAATTATACAAAAATTTACGGATATCTACTACACTAATAAAAGAGACAATGGCCTTTACCCCAAATTGTATACCTCTTCAACCACCTTTTATTAATAGGTGCCTTCTATTCAAAGGGTACCATTTTTAAACCTGGCCAGTTTACTAGACCGCAATTTATAACCAATTCGGGTTGGACCGGTCATCCCAACTAAACCACCACACTGCCATTTTAAAACGAAAGGTTATGAACGACTCGAAGGCTTAAGCCGAAAGAGAACCATGTAACTGCTGACGCCCTGTCCCCGCACTTCCACTAGACTTTTTTATTTTCTTCGTCGGACGGGCTAGGCGTCTGGTTCCCAGTTCGAACTTAATCCGAATGTTCTTTGAGAAAACATAAGTGCCGCAAGAGAGGGAGGGAGGGAGGGAGAGGGAGAGAGAGAGAGAGAGAGAGCTGCTTGTGGATGTGGAAGGGAAGGCTGCTTGCTCTGCTTGTGGAGGTGGAAGGGAGGGTTGCTTCTGGAGGCGGGCTGAATTTATGGTTTAAAAAAAATCTTTTTTTGCAGTATGTGAACCGGCCGGTAGTTCTCTAAAAACCGATCGGTTCAACAAAAATCGGATAGTTGAATCGGGTTCGCTTACATCCTCCGTTTTTATTCAAACCGGACCGGTGAATATACCGGTTCGGTCCGGTCCGATTTGATAACACTGATGTATACAATCAAAGAGGGAAACAAAATAATTGAATAAAAAATATTAAAAAGTTGACATCAACATGAAAAGCAACGTGACTAGTAGGCGCTGCGCGACTTCTCTCTCCACTCGATAATGACAAAACAATAATATTTGTAATTATAATCACACCTAGTGACTCCCAATGATATCCAGTGGCAAAAATTAGAAGTAGAAACTCCCATTTTAGAACACTTCCATTGGAAAGGCAAATTCCTGTTTAATCATTACTAGTAGAATGACACTAGGAAATATAAACTCTCTGCAATTATAAATTTACAACATAAAACTAATAATTAGACACCAAGAGCTCTAAAAATGAACATTATTCTGCAGCTCTCTAAGATATCTGACCAGATCGCAGCTCAGCCTCTTCTCAACACTAAATGGTGGCGCAGATGACACCACGCCTGAAACCCAAAAACAAAATACAACCAACTCTTCTCTTTTATGCTCAAAACCCATTTGAACTTAACAATCACTAGATCCACTTTGAGCTCGGTCAGTGGAAGCTCCACTGCATAGAGATTCAACTGAAATTAACATCTGTCGATGTCAACAAATCTGTAGCAACCTCTCGTATGTAAATGTCCAATGCTACGTGAACCTCAAATACATAGCATCTCTACTTCACTGCAATGAAGTCAACAGACTGCAAGAAAATGCAAGCAAATATAGAGAGGCATAAAAGTAAAATATGATCAAACTGAAGAAAGATAATCAAATCTACATGAAAATCCAGGGAGCAATAAACCAAAGTACGGCATTTGCCTCAGCTTCTATAAGAAACATTCAACTGTCACCATTTCTTAAACCATAATAATCCAAAGAAGCCAAAAACAACAAAAGAGGGTCACTGGATCATGTACCATCGGCTGGTGTAAAAGACCCGGTTTTACAAACAAAAAAACTATCTATCATACTGTATTATCTATCTACCCCGAATTCTGCAGTCTACAGGTTTCAGAAATAATGCATTATACCTAACAACACAACAACTTCCTATCCTAGCCACATACATACTAGGATCCCCCTTTTTTAACAAAAAAAATCCATCTGTTGGCTATATACCATCATCACTTCTTCCTAGGGTAAATCCTCAGCTCCTCTTATTACCTGGAGGAGATCCAAGGGCATGGCACCTGGGTCCAGCTCGAGACATCCCTTCGGAGCATTTGGAGCTTCTTGGCCTGTAAGTAAGTGACTCGGCACCTGATGCGAGAATCTGAACATCTCCTCCATTTGAATCCGCTGCACTTTGTTCGGGTCCATGTGCCTTCGAAAAACAGCCTTGAACCCTGCAACCTTCACTAGGGGTGCCACAAACACACCTGTTTCATCTATATAGTCTTCAAGAACCTCCACCATGTCGTATTGGTGGATCAGCTCCTTCGGGGTTGTCTCGTTCCAGTCTCGAGACCAGTTCTTGTAAAGTGCCCAGACCTCACCTTTCTTTGGGTACAATCGGATCACGCCTCGTGCACCTTTTGTCCAAGATACCTTATGAGAGAAGGAATTGAGAGTTGTTGAGATCTCGATTTTCCCAGCTCTGAAATCCCCACATGTTTTTGTAAACCCAGAACCAATCCAATTTAAAGATCCAAACTCGGATGTGGATCTCGAGTTGAGCCAACTGATTTGAACCTTGAATGGATTAAAGGACAGGACTTTCTGGATCCTAGCATAGAACCGAGGCATTCCATCCCCGTCAGCATATGCTGCCCACAACTGGTCTACCTCGAATGATGTTTCGTTTCGGTCAACATCGAAATTGTAAAAATCAGGGTCCGGCACCACAATTGGAGTAAAGGAAGTAGTTTCTTGGGCATGATTTTCCTTTTCATCTGCAGCTGCAGGTCCTGCAGAAATCAGCTTTACATCACCAAGCTTCTTGCGAATCTCAGATTTTGCCCTTCGCAACAACAAGTTTCGAGGATCAACAAAAAGCTCCCTTCCACTCTGCTGTCTACCATAACTGTAGTAACTTTGAGCTGTTTCTACCTTCACATGGCTTCTTTCTCCCACAGCTACACGACTCGGTGCAAAATAATCCTCCATTCGTCTCTTCTTTGACAAATCCTGATGAACCGCTTGAGGAACTGAAGGTGGCGGTGCAACATTATTAAACGATTGTCTTGAAGCCTTGTTATTGATCTGTGTGCTGTTTCCACCACGACTTCTCTTGTTGGTCTGAGCAGGAATCGCGTTCTCTGGCTGGAAAACATGCGGAGGTGGTGACTTCTCGACGGCAAAGAATGCCTCATGGCAATTGGGACAAAGAAGAGTGTGGTTCAGATACATCCTGAGATACTCATAATGGGTCCTGCACCTATTGCAAATTGTCCAAAATGTATTGTTCTTCTGTTGACTATTGGAGGGATCGGCTGCAGGATTGGAATTTGAATTCCCTCTGGAATTATGATGCTGCCTTGCATTTGGAGCAACATGTTTGGAGTATAATCCATTAGTTTGGGAATCCGTCACGATTCTTGAATTCCTCTTCTGGTTATAAGTTGATCGCTTAGAATTATCGGATAAGAGACTCCATGCCTCCAACACCAACTTGAATGCTCCATCAGCACCAACTGACTTATTTTTATCAGGATGGAGCATAAGAGCGAGCTTCCGGTACTGCTTCCTCACCAGTTCATCATCATCAGAAGGGCTCACACCGAGAACTCCGTACCAATCAGATTCTCCACAGATTTTATTCTCAGCAGCAATGTAAACATCGATCGTGCTCAGCATTTCCGACATCCCTTCAAGAGTGGGATACAGATTCTGAGCCTTTAAAGCGAATCTCTTTGCACCTGCATAGTCCCTTTCTGTGAACTTTCTCTCAGCCACTTCTTTAGCCTTGACTGCGTCATCTTTGTTACACTCCATCTACCTCTTATTCTTCTTGATGAATCCTCCTCTATGCGTTATTGCTGTCAAGCTGCTGCAAATCTGAACTTCAAGCCCAGAATATCAGAGTCTCAATGGTGGCAGCTTCTTATCATCGAAATTGCATGGTCAGATTGGGACCACTACCATTCAGTGCCTGTCACAAGAGGTGAAACATGAGTGAGTTGGTGATTTGACCAAATGGAAAACAACCTGAGAATGATATAAACATGTCTTTACACACTGTAATGACGAAATTACAACGAACGAAGAGTCAGGCCCAAGTAATCCATTCCAGTCATTTTCTTTTCAGTGTATCTTAAATATTCACCAGAATTTGATTACAAAGCAACTTACCATTGAACTCAAGGGAAAGGAAGAGAATAGGAAAACAAATATGTAATTAGAAAATTTATCTCATGCCTTCAAATGCTTCACAATTTTCTTTGTATGATTCTAGTTTAAACCATAAATTTGATTTTCATGAATATACCACTAGCCAACAAAGAAATGGCGTATCTGCTGGAAATTGTATCATTTTTCGTTGAGTTCTTTCATTTTGGAACACAAATGCGAGAGTCAAATGTAGTCTTCAAGAGATAGGGAGTATAAGACCTTATTTTGGTTGGATGAGAATATATTTATTCCTACCCACAATTTCAGCAAATCATTAGAGAACACCTACCCAGTTTTAGTGAATCAGAGCACTTAACAAGCATAAATATAAAATCCACATTCAAATTTAGGAAAATAAAATGCATCAGGAAAACCTTCTTTCCAATTAAGCAGGGCCAAATCATAGTAAAAAAAGGGTCTGCTTCTCACTCAAAAGGAGAACTACCCATGCATTTGTTCTGAGCTCCTAAAAGTAGTCCAAATTTCTCACCAAAAGAGGAACAGTAAAAAAAGTCATCAACTGATATGTAGCACATGCAAACCTGCCGGACAATTCAGGCCAAAAAAGAGATTCTGAGAGAATAGTGTAAAATCAGAGAATAAAACTAATTTCCACAATAACCCCTTGATATTTTGGACAAACTGGAAATAAAGAAATCAGATATCTTTCGAGGGAATAGAGAGTCCCACGGTTCTCATGAAGGGTCGGTTAAACTTGTACATTGTTTTCATAGCGTGGAATACGAGTGCAGCTTGCACGTGTTCCGAGACCTTAGACGTTATTGGTGCCCTATTAATGACATTATTACCTTTGGAGGAAAGAAAGACAAGAAAATAATTAACCAAGTTTTGGTTTCTAACCAGATACATAGTGCAGAATCTTATAGGACTTGAAGATACATGGGTCAGCTGACACTAGATCTTCCAAACCAGTCCATGAGGAAAACTGTTTTAGCTAATTTGAATTTTAACCAATGCCGTCCTACGTAACATATATCTTTGAATCACGATAATTTCAGTAATCCAGGCTGGGAAAAGGATCTATTTAGAATAATGAGATCCTACCGAAGATGGTGGCAAAAATGAGCATATTTTAAGTATGCTCTTGGATTTGCTAGATTAGCCTGAAAATCTAAGCATAGCAACTGGAATTGCCATATACTGAATCTCTTTTACCATAAAAAGGAGGATCTAGCTGGAGTGGATCTTTGAAAGTTAATACATCACCTCAAGAAAACACCTAGAATGATACTTAATTATTTAGGAGGTTAAGAAAAGCCCAAATGGGTAAAGGAATTTTTCTTTCAATGACACAGGATTACGTAATTGATGACATGACAAGGTGCAAGATGTATGAAATAGAAAAAAGAATCAAAATGTGTATCATAGAAGATTCGTGGACATGAAAAAAAAATAAAAAAATAAAAAAAATCTAAACTGCCAATTAACACGTGTAAAAAGACCGCATGCAATAAATCTACGAGTCTAACCTATATCTCTATGGTACAGATGCATTAATTAAACAAGCTAACCTAAAGAAAATATATAGCTACTCATGTTCGCGATGACTCGAAAGAATTTTTCATTCCTAGTCAGAATAAAAGTTTGTACGTAGAAGATTTATGAGAATTAAGCAATGTAGCTTTGCATTTACATGTCCAAAGAGACGGCACTATACCAAAAAATGTAAAGGTCTAACCCTAGTTTTCTAGATTTTGCAGATACATAAACTAAACTAAACTAAACCTAAAGACAAACTTTCACCAACTCATGCAACCTATATGATTCAAAAAACAATCCTACTCTAGGGAGATACATAAATCATTCAATAATGAGAAAACATATCAGGTCAGTCGACTAACTATGACTAGAAGACGGTGCTAAAAGTTATTTAACACATGGAAGTTCCACATTTCCTTGGAACCCCTAAAGGAAGTAGAGATCTATCCCGAAATTCAAATCTAAGAACCTAATCAAGATCAACAAAATACCATGCAATTCAACCCTAGTCAACAAACAAAATTCCAGCACGCAGTGAAAAATTAAATCGAAACAAGTTTTCCTCCAGTGACCTCTTGAAATGGTCGAACTCTAAACGGAGCAATTCAAATCTCCAAGAGCCCAAATTCAACTACAAACACAAAATCAAGAAAACATTTACGTGAATAGTGGCCGAAGTTGGAAAAAAGGAGTGAATTATGCACATCCATGAGAAGCTTCGAGATTGAGCTCTCATGAAAACAGAAACCCTAAACAACAGCTAAAGCAACGAATTAAAAGTCAGATGCATTTCCACAGCAGGGCAAGAACGTGGAGCGTAGAGAAAGAAGAAGTTACCAACTACGTAGGAGGTCCAGTAAGTGGAGGAATTTGAATCTGAGGCCACAATCACCATGAACAGTTCAAACGGGAAGCTTTGAAGCACAAGAGGAAGGGTGATGCAAAAGTTAAGTGTGGGTTCGGTTCATGGATTGGAGCCGAGAAGGGTTTTAACCATGGTTTATTTTAACCCTCACCGTGGTTACGTAGAATATGGCATCTCTTTAAAAGTTAGATTATCTCATTTTTGACAGGTAGATATATATTCAGATTTTTTTAAAATAAAATTATTATTTGTACCACGCAAAAGACTTACCTTATTATCTTCATCGCAATAAAATCCAAACTTTCGTCACATTTTGGTCGTGTAATCAGACCAGATGCTGTTTATTACTGATATTCAGATTACTGATGTAATAGAATGCACTTCCATCATGAACTGACCAGAACCCGAAAGCTTAGGGCATCATAAGTTACAAATTCAAACAATTAAACCCCTAATTCATTCTGATACAGATAGCATCATAAGAGACTATGAGGTTTAAGAGGCAGAAGTTAGCGATGATTTTGAAGTGTTCTCCATTCTTCACAAGCACAATGATCAATTACAAACTTCAATTGCCCACAACAGCATTCTTTTCTCAAATACTCAAGAAATAAGAATACAAACTTGGGACCGGAGAAGATTCGGTTGTTTAGGAAAATAAGGAACACAAGCAATGAATCAATAAATACGTTGTGGATCTCCTCAAATCAACAACTATTCTTCGACATTCACGAATCAATCTAGTGCAGTCTTTTCCTGGCTAATGGTTGGATTCTGTTGTGAATTGGTAGATGTTTTTCCATCAACTGCTGCTACATGTGAACCCACATTTGCATTTGTCTTGTCGTGGTGGAATTTGACCACGATGCACGTTATGTTGTCTGCGCTGCCTCGTGTATAAGCAGCTTCCGTCAATTTCTTAGCCGCCGTTTCTGGTTCATCTTCTGCTCGTGCAAGTGAAATGGCATCCTGCGTGGAGAAGAAGGTATAACTACTTGGCGTGCAAGACAAAAGTAGACGTGAAACTCCTTATCTTGGTTTTTTGCCCATCTCCTATCTTGTCTGTTAATTAAGAAATGCCTTATTTTTTTAGAAAGAGAGCCCAGTTTCTCTCTTATCGATTCTAGGCAAAACCTGTTCAAGTTGTGTTATCATGTGTCATCTCATAAATTAAAAATCCTGATAGGCGTACCTCATTAGGAACAACATCCCATAATCCATCACTTGCAAGCACCAGTAATTCAAATTCTTCATCAACCTCCTGCTCCTGAAATGGAGAAATTATATGACAATAATCCCATTAAGTCGGCTCTGTAACTAGGGTTACCATAATATTCATGCATATGAGATTTATTCTCAAGCTTTATATGGAATCAAGATCCTCTGGAATTATGAAAGCTTCATGCTTTTAATGGAAGTGCAAATACACGGTTAATAGTTACCTGAATTTCAGGTTCTGCAACCACAAATGGCTTCAACATGCGGTTGCCAAAGGCACGAGACATGGCCAATACCCCTCCAACCCTCCAAGTTCCTACACCAAAGGAAACATTACATACAGAGTTTCTATTCAACAATTACCATGGATTTTGGTCAAAACACATTGTACAAATAAGTATGTTTCGTTAGGAAGTCTGAACTACACCCTTTAAATGCATATAAATATATCGATGCGATAACTTACTTACCATAAGTTACTATACTGAAAGAAGCACACAGATTTTTTATAAAGGAATTACAGGGAATAATAAATAATGTAAGTAGATATAAAAGCTACCATACCTGCCCACATAACAATGCCTCCTGCATTTTCTATTCTCTTTCTCTCGTCACTTCTATTTGGTTTATGATCTTCTGAAAGTGGAATAGCTGTTACGGTAAAAAGATTGCTGTAAGCAACTAACATTTATGATCACGTAAGTAACTTAAGAGACTAGTTCCATGAGAGGTTTGGGAACTTGTTGAACATGACATCGTTGACTACACAGGACGACCCCCATGCACACAAATTATATGGCACGTAAGAAACGTCTAAGGCCTAACTAAAATATAATAATACCTTTTCCAGCCTTCGATAGAACTGTCCGAGAATCTCCAACATTTGCCACAAATAAGCGCCTACCAACCAAAACTGCTGTCGATGCAGTTGAACCATCATCTCGGAAACTATCCCTTTGAGACTCTAAAAATTCCGTATCTGTCTGTTGATATGTTTCAGCTGTAAACCCCACCAAGCAGTACAGGTTAGATCCTGATGAGGACAAACCAGTTTATATTCACAAATTCTTTCATTCCCTTTCCTATTCTCATCCTAGTCCCCCATCCAAACATAGTGATCTTACTCTCTTCTCCTAATTATTCCATTTTTTTAATATTAAACCATAAATCAGATTTCTTTCTAATTAGTGATTTGAATCTCCACGAAAAATCCATGCATCGTATAACCACAAAGAAGGGAGCATGCCAAGATCTAGCAATCATATAAATACCTATAGTTGATTTAACATCTTTCATGAGTTCTGGATGTTTCATGATATTGTCAAACAGATGCTCCTTCAAATACTCAGCAGCACGTGAGCCACCATGACCTGCAAATTGATTAGAGCAACTAAGCAGTTACGAACTTTGAATACATGGATGATCAAAGTAAAGGCATGCCAACTTTGTCCTCAAATTCCTGTAGTTTCTAGTTATGGCATCAAGATTTCTTATATTTGTTTATTAGAGAGAAGGACAGGACAGGACAGCTCCTAGTTATGTGTAATAACATACATTCTAATAATGTGCTAATAAACATAAGCACACAACTTCGTATCTCCTTCATAGATGAAAATCATAAGAAACTAACCATCGAATATTCCAAACATGCACACTGTTTCTCCATTAATCTTGGAAGACTTTATATCATAGAAGTCCTCCATCGTGAGCCTCTTTCCCCTGAAACTGGAGTATCCACAGCTCAATTTTCCATCTTCACTGTCAAGGAAACAGCTATATTGTCAGATGATATTTATCAACCTTAAGATAAGAAAGCAGCTAAGAGGAAATGTTTCCTTAGATTTTACATTTGTGTACGCCAAATGGAAAGAGATAATATTTTTCTTAATAGTCAGTTATCATCACTTAGCAAAGCATGATTACAATCACTAACTTCGAGAACTCTTCAATAATACAATGAAAGATTATGAGGCGGAAATAGCTACCCAAAGAGACATTTCAAGCGTGTAACCCATTTCGTTGATGAAAGCAATTTCATAAAACCTTGTGATCCAACAAAAGTAGCTAAATGAGGCTGGATTGGATTTCTTAGGCATTGGTAATTCAGAGTTAAGTGACATGTGACATTAAAATACATGATGAACGAAACTACCCAAGTCTGTATTAAGAAAACCATGCATATAAGAGAAGTGTAACTAATGTACTAATCAAATGGATCCACGAAAAACTACTGATTGTAGCAAAATAAGAAAGTAGGCACATACCTTTTCCATCCTCCACTTGCAATAGCAAACCCATCTTCTTCTTTATCCACAAAAACACCTCTGACGACTTCTTGTTTTTCTCCTCCAGATGTATCTACCATCATCTTGAAGCTCCGTTTACAACTGTAACGCCACAAATAAGCCGAGCTAGGACCCACATGCAAATTTCTTGAAATACTGATCAACGGCCTTCTAAAGGTGCATAAGCCTATATGTCCAGCTTGAACAATGACATTCTTTATATATCTACTGTATAGCATCTAAATTGACCACCCAAGCCTGCGCACGTTAATCACATATAATCAGTACAATAAGACTATCCAAAAGCTCAAAACTTTCAAAAAATCAACGTAGCGCATGAGTTGCTCCACTAATGATTAAGAGTCAACAGACGAGCTTAAGAATGGAATCAACCTAACAGATAAGAAAAAATAAACCAACTGCAACAGCCTCAAGAAGATGGAAATAATTAAATCAAATCAAACAAAAAGCAAGAAAGTTTATGCACTAGTACGTTATAATTTCTGTATTCCTATCTGAGCGCTGAAAAATGCCAAAAGTTCATGATAAAGGCCCTTCCATCTACTTGGAGTGCATATCCATTCATGGAACTGTAATCCGCAAACTAATAATTCCAAAACAGAAGAGTTGGAAACAATTACTGATCTCAGACCGGATTTTTCGAGTTTGAGCTTCCAAGACTACACTGAGCTTCACTGGATCAGATCGATCGCTACTCGGAGGGAATCGGAATCAGATCAGAGATTCAGAAACCCTAGAGAGAGAATGAGAAAATATGACGAGAAAAATGGATCCAGAGATGCATTATTGCTGGGGCGACCATCGATAAGCGAAACTCACAGAGAGGAGATTTGAAAGAGAAAGCGATGACGTGGCGCCCACACCATGCATCCACTAAGCCACTATCTGCTACGTTTGGTGCATTGTGGACTGTAGTCCGGTTAAACTTCCAAGATGAAATCATGAAGGGTAAAACTTGGAAAAATCACCGATATAACCAATTTGTGGAACTCAAACACAAAAATAAGGGAAAACGAGTTACTGGTCTGAAAATCATTATTAGCGCATTTGCCAAGTGCGCCAATTTCATGGTGCATCTGCCAAATGCGCCCATTTTCGAATTCTATTTGGCGCATCTACAGATGTGTCACGTTGTAACGATCAAATTTGACCGTTACAATGTGGCGCATCTGGCAGATGCGCCACAATCGCCTATAAAAGGCAAGTTGCGCCGGCTCAACTTTCATTCTCTCAATTCTCTCTTTTCATCCTCTCTACTCTCAATTCCTCCTCTCTAAAAACTATGCGTGAGCCATCTTCTCCATCAGTTTTTTACGACCAAGAGCGTCATATATCTCAACATACTGCTATTGATACGATAATATTTACTACTGTTACTTTTAATTAATACATTGTATTTAGACTTACATTCTGCTAGGAATTTACATACCTGCCTATAGGTGTAGATAAATTAAAAAAAAAAACTTTTAATTTGATTGATTAAGAAATTTAAAGTTAATTGTATATTTTAATTTATAGTAATAAATCGTATGTGTACATGCTAATAGGAATTTATATATCCGTTAGATTATCAATTAAAAAAACGGTTAATTTGATTGATTTAGAAATTTAAAGTTGATTGTATATTTTAATTTATAGTAATAAATCGTATGTGTACATGCTAAAAGGAATTTATGTATCCGTTAGATTATCAATTAAAAAAAAAAACTTTTAATTTGATTGATTTAGAAATTTAAAGTTAATTGTATATTTTAATTTATAGTAATAAATCGTATGTGTACATGCTAATAGGAATTTATATATCCGTTAGATTATCAATTAAAAAACTGTTAATTTGATTGATTTAGAAATTTAAAGTTGATTGTATATTTTAATTTATAGTAATAAATCGTATGTGTACATGCTAAAATAAATTTATATATCCGTTAGATTATCAATTAAATTTTTTTTTTAATTTGATTGATTTAGAAATTTAAAGTAAATTGTATATTTTAATTTATAGTAATAAATCGTATGTGTACATGCTAATAGGAATTTATATATCCGTTAGATTATCAATTAAAAAAACTGTTAATTTGATTGATTTAGAAATTTAAGTTGATTGTATATTTTAATTTATTGTAATAAATTGTATGTATACATGTTAATTGGAATTTATATATCCGTTAGATTATCAATTAAAAAAACTGTTAATTTGATTGATTTAGAAATTTAAAGTTAATTGTATATTTTAATTTATTGTAATAAATTGTATGTGTACATGTTAATTGGAATTTATGCATCCGTTAGATTATCAATTAAAAAAACTGTTAATTTGATTGATTTAGAAATTTAAAGTTAATTGTATATTTTAATTTATAGTAATAAATTGTATGTGTACATGTTAATTGGAATTTATACATCCGTTAGATTATCAATTAAAAAAACTGTTAATTTGATTGATTTAGAAATTTAAAGTTAATTTTATATTTTAATTTATAGTAATAAATCGTATGTGTACATGCTAATAGGAATTTATTTATTCGTTAGATTATCAATTAAAAAAACTGTTAATTTGATTGATTTAGAAATTTAAAGTTAATTGTATATTTTAATTTATAGTAATAAATCGTATGTGTACATGCTAATAGGAATTTATATATCCGTTAGATTATCAATTAAAAAAACTTTTAATTTGATTGATTTAGAAATTTAAAGTTAATTGTATATTTTAATTTATAGTAATAAATCGTATGTGTGCATGCTAATAGAAATTTATATATCTGTTAGATTATCAATTAAAAAAACTGTTAATTTGTTTGATTTAGAAATTCAAAGTTCATTGTTTATTTTAATTTATAGTAATAAATCGTATGTGTACATGCTAATAGGAATTTATATATCCGTTAGATTATCAATTAAACAAACTGTTAATTTGATTGATTTATAAATTTAAAGTTGATTGTATATTTTAATTTATAGTAATAAATCGTATGTGTACATGCTAATAGGAATTTATATATCTGTTAGATTATCAATTAAAAAAACTTTTAATTTGATTGATTTAGAAATTTAAAGTTAATTGTATATTTTAATTTATAGTAATAAATCGTATGTACATGCTAATAGGAATTTATATATCCGTTAGATTATCAACTAAAAAAACTGTTAATTTGATTGATTTAGAAATTTAAAGTTGATTGTATATTTTAATTTATAGTAATAAATTGTATGTGTACATGTTAATTGGAATTTACACATCCGTTAGATTATCGATTAAAAAACTGTTAATTTGATTGATTTAGAAATTTAAAGTTAATTGTATATTTTAATTTATAGTAATAAATCGTATGTGTACATGCTAATAGGAATTTATATATCTGTTAGATTATCAATTAAAAAAAACTGTTAATTTGATTGATTTAGAAATTTAAAGTTAACTATATATTTTAATTTATAGTAATATTTACTATCGATAATTTTAATTAATAAATTTTATTTAATTGTATATTTTAAATCTATAGGTCGTTACACCTTCACATTAGATACAGTTTAGAGGGGCCAAAATGGAGGATTGGGATTTAGATGCACGAACCCAACAGATTGTTTATGATGCTGGGTTTGGATTAGTTAGCAGGTCCACCCACATTTACTTCGACAAGGCATTGATGCATTCAGTTGCCGAGAGGTGGCGTAACGAGACCCACACATTTCACTTAGGTAAAGGTGAAATGACGGTGACGTTACTGGACGTCTCCGTCATATTGGGTCTACCAATTAGTGGGACCGTAACTGATTTTTACCGGGAGGGCCTAACCCGTGATGTTTTTCCCGAGCACACATTTGATCTATGCCAACGTCTCCTTGGTGTAACTCCACCCGACGAACATCCCTAGTTTGACCGTTAAATAGTCACGTGACTTGCACATGTCTAGTCCAATTTTTTTTTGTTCAGTTTAGTCCTTAAATTTATTGTCCTAACTTTTTTAGTTTTGCAATTTAGCCTTTAAACATTGTCATCAGCACCCTAGAACTAAATTGACCTAGCCATGTTCAGACCCATAGTTGTGGTCGCCCAGGTCCGGCGACCCTAGCCATGGTCCGATCTAGCCATGGGTCGGACCATGGCTAGGTCAATTTAGTTCTAGGGTGCTGTTGACAATGTTTAAAGGCTAAATTGCAAAACTAAAAAAGTTAGGACAATAAATTTAAGGACTAAACTGAACAAAAAAAAATTGGACTAGACATGTGCAAGTCACGTGACTATTTAACGGTCAAACTAACGGCCATCTAACAGACGTACCAAAAACTAAAAGTTTTCAAACATATGGTACCAAAAATAGGCAAAAAAAAAAAAAAAAAAGGAATAAGAGTTCCTTTGGTACCACTTTTTTTGGCAGAATCCACTTTTGGTACCACTTCTGTTTTTTTGTACACTTTTGGTACCAACGTTTTCCATTTTGTACCATTTTGGTACATCCGTTAGAATTCCGTCCAAAATGGCCGTTAAACCCCTATGTGAGCTGCACGTGACCAAAACTAAATTTGGCTGGACGGATTTACCCTTAGGGATAACGGTTCCTTTGGTACCACTTCTTTGGGCAAAATCCACTTTTGGTACCACTTTTTTTTTTTGTATATATACTTTGTTTTGCAGTCGGTGAACCTTATGTTAATTACAGAACTTCCATTGTCATCATACAGCTCTTCCTTAAACTCTTCTTTTGTGTACTTTGTGTCTGACACATTCAAAGAAATTTATATGTCGTTGTAAAATCCAATATTGTAATGTATGTATGTATGTTTCATGTATCGGTTGATATATGATAATAATGCGGTGCATAGTATGATATATATGTTTGTAAATATTAGAATTCCGTGCAATATATAAGAAAATTATTTGTTCGTGGCGTTAAAATTAACTTTTTGTATTGTGAAAAGTATCACTTTGAATGTAATAACGTTTTCTATAAACACAAATAGATATGTCATTCCTTAACACTCTAAGATAAACATTTCGACACTCTGCAACAATAATATAAACCTTTAAAGATGCAACGTTTCCTTTTGTTAGACCAAAAATATAAGTTGCAACATTACTAAGTAGACCTCTGAACAAAGTTGGAAATGTATATATGGGACAATTCTATATCGAATCCATATAAATCCAACTGCAAAACAAATATATATACAAAAAAAAAAAGTGGTACCATAAGTGGATTTTGCCTAAAGAAGTGGTACCAAAGGAACCCTTATCCCTAAAGGTAAATCCGTCCAACCAAGTTTAGTTTTTGGTCATGTGCAACTCACATAGGGGTTTAACGGCCATTTTGGACGGAATTCTAACGGAGGTACCAAAATGGTACAAAATGAAAAACGTTGGTGCCAAAAGTGTACAAAAAAAAAGAAGTGGTACCAAAAGTTGATTCTGCCAAAAAAAAAATGGTACCAAAGGAACCCTTATTCAAAAAAAATATTGGAACAACACCCAAAAGTTGTCAAACATGTTGGCCAAAATACCTGTTAGCCTATAATGAATGGTTTAGATCAATGAAATATATATTAGAAGTAAAACTAAAATTACGTACTTTATGGAACATCGGAAAATGCCACCAATAGATTACGCTAACTCACTAATAAATAATATCCCAATCAACTTTCATCCCCAGCCAGCTATCACTAGCGCAGCGATTTCACCTCCCTCCTCAAAAATGTAGGCAGCGCAAAGGCAGCAGAATGCATCTGCACAAACAAACATCACCTCCTTAAACCTTCTTCTTCTTCTACTCCATAAAATAAAACCTCCTTTGTCACAGTTTTAAGAGTTTCTTGCTGCTTACCTCAGAATTGTAAAACTCTAGTTCCCTCTTGTGTTTTCCAGCTACCTTCTCTATCGGGTTTATCGGGTTAACAAAATCAACTGCGGGACCCTCCGTGGAGCAGAGCAGAAATCCGATAACACCACTGCAGCATCCATATAACAAGTAACACCAACATCATTATCCACATTCACAACATACAAGGTTACTTCGTCACCGAGACCCTATCTGATGTGCCATTCCTCAGCTCAGCAGAGACAGATAATGAATGAGATTGATTTACCTGGGATAAGTTGGAACACTAGTCCACGCGTAATGAACACATCCCTTGAATGTCTCTCTGCATATCGATACCATGTCTTCGATAAGATGTGTGTGAAGCCACATGCTTTCGGCCATGTTACATAGGACGCCCCCGGGTCTTAGTGCCCGAGCAATTCTCTCAAAAAATGGCTTCTCCACAAGCTCCTGAGCAGGACCTAATGTAACAAATAAATCAAATCAAGGATCCAAAAAATTTCATCTTTTTTTTTTTTTTAAAGAAAAGAAGGAGATATGAATCATACCAACAGGGTCAGATGAATCGACGATTATCGCATCATATTTGCCTTTAGGTGAATTTTTAAGAAACTCCACAGCTGAATAACAAGTCATGTTAGTGTGACCAGAATCAGAGATGTTCAATTTGATGATTTAGGAAACAAGTGTATTCAGTTTATGTACCATCCCCGACATGGAGATTGACTCTGGGATCATCGAATCCAACAGCTAACTCTGGAAAGAATTTCTTGGACACCTGCAGTGAAGATGTCAGCTTGATGAATGTAATGGAGTGGAGAGGGAGAGGAAGAGGAAAACTCTGTTGAAACTTGCCTCAATGACTAATTTGTCTATCTCGCAGATATCAATGACTTCTACAGATCCATGGCGGGAAATTTCTCTTAGGACAGCACCATCACCACCACCAACAACTAGAACCTATGAAAGATTCAGAGCAAACTGAGAAACAGCACCAACGTTCAGCTTCAACAAACCCTAAAACTTGAATCTTTTCGGGATGTCCTATATTAATTCAACTGGAAAGACACTATCTTAACTGTAAGATGCTTAAAGCACATTATTGAGTCACCTGTCTGGGAAACATTCCGAGCTTGAGCATAAACAAACCCTAAAAGTTCAATCTTTTCGGATGTCTCAAAACTCCTATTGTAATTCAACTGGAAAGGCACTAGCTTAACTAGAGCTTCTTATAGCACATGATAATAACAATTAGACTTTTAGGCCATAACTATCCAAATGATAGGTCAACATCTGGAATTAGAATCGAGAGTCTGAGCGAAAGTACCAAGATTGAACTCAAAGAAACCTCAATACTGATTTTTTTTTGGGTGGTAATTCAACAGGGAAGGCACAACAATTAGCTGCTTATAGAACATGATATACTAATTGGGTAACTGTGACTTACAGTTTTAGGAGACGGGATCGAACAAAGGGGAAGATGTGTTATCATCTCCTGATAAGCACACTCATCTTTCTCTGTCAATTGAACAATTCCGTCAAGAACAAGCACCTTTCCATAAGCTGAAGACTGCAATTCAAGATTAGTGAGTAACTAATTTTGAGAAAAAAAGGAATGAAAACAGCAACCATATGCAAGAATTTAACAAAATAATTGAACCTGAAAGACCAAGACTTCTTGGTACTCTGATTTACCCTCGTATAGTATCTTTTCCACTTTCAGAGAGTGTGCTTCCCCTAAATCACATATAATGTTAGATAAAAGATACACAAGTTTTTTTGGCAAGTTCAAGCTAAATGCAAAAAAAATAATAAAGGATTTAGTAGAGGAAATCTTAGTCTACCTGGCCACATTGGATTATTGAAGTAAACCAATTTGCCCTCTTTCTCTGTAAGATCAAATTTAAAATATAAAGATAGAACCAATTTTAATTGTCAAGAACTACATTGTTTACAAAATCATCATGACCAAGAGCGAAACTGTAACAACGGCATAGATAGATACAGACCAGTGGCAGATGGGAACTCTGAGAACCACCCAGAAACAACAGTAGAATGGCATTTTGTATCGAGCTCAGGGACAGAATTCATAGCTTTCAAGCAACACGAAGGGATTTGCTTTTCCAATCCATTTCCATTATTCCCCTTCCCATCCATAGTCTTCGGGCATTCCAAACCTTTTCCTGCGTCTCCCTGCATATATAACCGATTTCTTCTCTAGCTCCAGTCTCTGCATTCGAAACCACATAAATAAATAATGATAATAATCATAAGATGGAGCAAGAAGCCTCTTAACAAGTGACTATTGCAGAAAACAGAACATTACATCTCAATTCGAAGATTTATGTTACTTGAGCATGTAAATTCTTTGCTCTTTTTACATCATATGACATATAGGTAATTTATTTTTATTGCCATGATCATAGAGGTATTTCATAAGCCAGAGATCACCAGCTGAGGTAAATAACCTTTCAATGGTGAATCATATTATGGCCTCGAGTCTTCTTCACATGTTTTTTCTGTAATTTTTTAGAAGTAGACTGCAATTAATTAGGATAGTTGTTACACTCATACAGTTATTAATTTGTGTCTTTAGTTGTAATCCTTCTTCAAGAAAATTACATATAAAACATGTGAAGAAGACTCTAGATCATAATAATTAAATCAAAAGGAATTGATTAAAAAAAGCAAGTAACAACAGTAAATCTCCAAAACAATATACTGCAGTGTAGACAAAAGCTAACAAGTGCAAACAAATTATGTTCACTCCACGAAACAGACTAAACCCAGACAAAAGATTTTACACTTTAAAATCACAAATTTCATAAAAACCATAATTATGGGAAATATGAAAAATGTTAACTAAATTAAACGGAGTTTTAACAGAGCACTCCACCTAAGAAAGTTAGACTCTTTATTTCTTATTATCTATCTGGAACAAGAACAAGTTTTGATGCTCAAAAAGTGCCTTGGTTACTGCTCGAACAAGAAAATGTTTGAAAATTTTTGTGTTCAACAGACTCCTGTTTCTTTTCATTTCGTCGAAAAGCTTTGAAAGTTATGCGCTCAGATGCATCGCGTAAAACCCAGACTAAACGGAACGAACAGAAAAAGAAATAATAATAATAATAATAATAATAATAGGATGCATTCATGGAAGACGGCGAGGGAAAAAGATCATGCCTGCCTGGGGTTATCGCAGAGAAGCAAGAAATCTATATTCTAGCTGGGACGAGACCTTGTCTTCCTTGCTTGTTCGGCCTCTGGAACCTTCCTCTCTTCCAATTGCAGAGATGGTTCATATGGAAGGTAACTCGGGGTACCTCCTATATATAATGTAATTAATAAATGCATAAATAATCTGCAACTACTTTTTCCTGCAACTCTTTTTTAATTAATACATTTAATACTAATATATATAATAATAAATATAAATAAATTTTTTTTGGGTAGAGTACACTTAACAAATTCTGAAAATTAATTTAAAAAAAATATCATGTATCAATCGACCCGCATAAACGCACTCTGATAGGGAGAAACAATAGAAGGAAGCTTATTTTTTAGCTTATCTACTTGAATTTTGAAAAAGATTTTATAGATAAAATTGCATAAACTGATTAGGCGAAACTAACTAGTGGATTCAGGACAAGCTACCTTAGGAAGTAAGATAATATCTGTGCTATTAATGCACCCTAAATCTAGACCAAACTGAAAAGAATTATTAACTGCTCTGATAACATCAGCTCCCACCTCTTTCTAACAATTCTGGTAAAACATACTAAAAAATTCATCGGGCCCCGGGGCTTTACTACCACCAAGTTGCATCACAATTTGCTCAATCTCCAGATCAGACACTTCTTTGGTTAGTTCAGTATTCATCTCATCCCCAACTACAATTTTAACATGACAAAGAACCATATCCCACTCATTCCCTGGATCAGCACTAAACAGGTCCTCATAGTACTCACTACAGAGCTTGCTGATATCCTCTTCTTTCTCCACCCAATTTTCTTGTTCATCTTTCAGACATAGAATTTTGTTTCGTGTCATTCTTTGCATTTTTGTCTGGTGGAAGAATTTAAAATTATTGTCCCCATCATTAATCCACTTCACCCTAGCTCTCTGACCAATAGATGCCCTCCAACCTATGCAGCTCTTTCAATTGGTCCATCAAAATCTACTTAACAACTTTACTATAGTCTTTGTTGGGGAGGGACTGAGAATGAGCAATTTCCTTTTCAGTATCAGAAATTCTCCTCTGCAAATTCTCAAATTCCTTCCTACTCCACTGAATAAGATCTTTACTACAAGTCAGCAACCTTATTTTAACAGAGTAAGAATCCTCCACCAACCTAATTGGACCCCAACCGTGTTTAACCACAACCTTACAATTAGGGCTGCTTAACCAAATCTTCTGAAACTTGAAGGAGCGTGGGCCTTTTTCCTCCTCATAAGCATGCAACAGATTAGGGGAGAGTGGTCAGAGTCAACAACAGTCAAGCTAAGAATCGTAGTTTTTGGGTAAAGGCCAAGCCACTCATTGTTGACCAATGCCCTATCAAGCCTTGCTCTGAATCTGTCTTCACCATCCTGATTGTTCGATCATGTAAATCTTGCCCCCTTACTCCCCACATTAACAAATGAAGCCTCACAAATCATATTCACAAAGACCTCCATTCTTTGTTCCAATCAGAAGTTCCCCCATCTTTTTCTGAGGGATCAGCAATATCGTTCATGTCTCCTATGCACATCCATGCCTCATTACGCAGACCTCCCAAAGTCTTGATCACCTACCTTGAAAATCGACAGTAAATCCTTCAAGGAGAAATATAGGTAAGTCCGGTTTTGTTGATAGTATCCACCATCTGCTCTAGTTGAAATATCATATGATCAAATATGACAATTGTTGGATATACGCCCAAGCTATTATAAATTGGACCTGATAATTAGGCCACGATCGATTATAATTCGAAACTTGGAAAACGGACACCTGAGGCCCAACATTTAGGCCCGAAGACAGCACGAGTGGCGAAATCCACTCAGAAGGCCCCGATGGAAAAATTCCCTTAGGGGTGACCCGAGCAAGGTAACCTAGCTCGGATCACCCGTGCGGGACCTTGGGGATACCCATCCGGGTATCCCCTCCCCCCTCCGTCTGGACGAGTTCCCTCGTCCGGACCCCTATCCCTGGACGACGTATCGCCTGGGGCTCACCCTCGTAGGCCATTTTACAACACTTAAGCATATTAAGTTCATTCACGGTCGAACCGAGGTCAAATGCACCATATTTACGGTCAAGACCAACTTATATTACTGAATTGCCACAACCGGACCAGGAAAGCACTGGAACCGGGGCGGTTCAATAGGAATTCTATAAATAGAGGCCTCATCTCCTCATTTAAAGGTAATCTATCACTCTCTCTCTAAGCTCGTTTATTTCTCTAAAACTTATACTTACTTAAGCATCAGAGTGGGCTTACCGTGAACTCCCCCCCCCCCCCCCCCGGTGCCCATTTGCAGGTATCCAAGGAGAATAAGCGGGAGTACGAGAAGTATAAGCCCACGAAGCGGGAATACGAGAAGAAGAAGCCCAATAAGAGGGAGAGAACTAAAGAAGAAGCTCACGAAGAAAAATCGTATGCAAACATTTGGCACAGTCTGCTGGATTCCAATGAAAAGCAAGTAGCCTACTACCTGCGCTCGATGGCAGCAAATAGGAAGCAAGTTGGGGGGACAAGCAAACAGGTGCCCACAGGAGGAGGCAGGCAAGCACCTGTGCAGGGGGAAGCAGGCAGGCTCTAGTGGTAAGCCAACAGGAAACCATTGAAAGACGACGTGAAGATGCGAGAAATGAGGAACATCCACTCCATGAGGAACAACATTTCTCAATAAACGCCAACCCAAAGCCAAAAGTAAACCAGCCACAAGCCCAACCACCCCGACAAGAAAGAGCAAACCCTTAGACATACAACATCACGCCCGAACTAATGGCAGCCATGGTGGACATGCTTGATAGAAGGGAGCGACTAAGAGTGAACCTAAGGCAGGAGCAGCCAAGGTACCAGGTATCACCTCAAAGATCAATGGGGGGACACCAGCAGGCATACACCCATTCCTACAATAAAAAATACCAAGGAAGGGGGTACCCTCCGCAGAGGAACGCCAACTATCAGGCGAACAATGACCACGGGTATGCTGGACCCCAAAACGGCCAATGGTATGTTAGACCCCAAAATGACCAAGGGTTTAATGGACCGCAGAATGACCAAGGGTTTAATGGACCGCAGTATGACCAAGGGTATGCTGGACCCCAGGATGCAAGACAACAGAACATGGCGGCAATGGCGGTAATGGCCCTCACGAAGGAGGAGATAGAGGACCTAATAGCCAAGAAGATAAAAGATTCAAAGGGAAGAGCAATGCACAAGCTAAGGGATAGACCTTCACATCATTTCACATAGGATCTTATCCACGTCATGCTCCCACCGAACGTTACACCTCGTCCAATTCCTGACTATGTCGGAAAAGGAGACCCAATACAACACATTTAAAAGCATGAATCACCACTTCTGGGAAGAACCGCGATCGAGGATCACTACGCAATGCTATTCCCCTCAACCCTCTCAGGGAACGCTTCATACTGGTTTTTCAGTGTACCCCAAGCATCAATAACCTCATGGGAAGATCTGAAAAACAAGTTTATCCAGCAATACTTAGGGGAGAGACAGCTCTGGAAGGGCGACTCGACTTTGGATGATGTGAGGCAAGGATATGATGAGTCCCTGGCAAGCTACTATACCAGTTTCAATCAAAACATCTTTGACATAGCAACAGAGCTCTCGTAGGGGGAGATAGTACGTGCTTTCGTAAGGAATTTGGGACGCCGGGGGGCACCACTGGCTGACAATGTGGAGGTGCTACCAATTAACTCTTTGGAGGAGCTGGCGGAAAGAGTCAAGGCATATATCGATTTGGAGCGTTCGCGATCAAATAGAAAAAAAGGATATGAAGCCACTACACATGACATCAACAAGCTAGGAAACGGAAAGCCGAAACAGCCACAACAGCCACCTAGAAGGCAAGCATGGACGCCACAAGGAGAAGCAAGGGTCAACGAGCAAGCAAGACCCCAAGGCATCCACAACATTGTTTTCACCCCTCTCACAAGGGAGGCCTCGGTAATCCTGCAGGAGATGAAGATGCTCAATTTGTGGACTCCTCCAACGGAGAAAAGGAAGGGAAGAATGGAAAACAATATGGAACAACAGTGTGAGTACCATGATGTCAACGGGGTACCACACTGATAATTGCTTCCACCTCCAGCGTGACATAGAGAATTACATCCAAGAAGGCATTCTAAAGGATTTTGTCAAAGATGAAAGAAAGAGAGAAAGGAGACCCTTGCCAAGGCACACCGCGAAAGGAAAAGGAAAGGAAAAGATTGAGGACTTCCCAACCCCGCTAAACAGAAAAGGAACTATCAACGTCATCCATGGCGGCATGGCAGCGGAGGGAGAGACATCCAACTCAAGAGAGGTTTACGTGACCCAAGTAAACGAGATGCCTCAATTTGGAAAACGCCAAAGGCCGGTTGAGAACATGAAGATAACCTTCTCAGATGAAGAATTAAAGTATGTGGTATACCCACACGATGATGCCTTGGGTAATCACAATGGACATTGCTGGCTACGACGTAAAGAGAATGTTAGTGGACGGGAGAAGCTCTACAGACATTCTTCACATCGACGTGGTGAAAGCAATCGGGAGGACATAACGTGGTGAACTTCCCGCTGGTGAGCTTCGCAAGGGCAACCACATTTCTTATCGGGACAATAACCCTTCCGGTGACCTTCGGTGAAGGATGGATGCAAGTCCAGCTGAAAATAACCTTCGTGGTAGTGGAAGAGCTAGGGGCGTATAATGGGATACTAGGTCGCACGACCATCAACCCAAACCGCATAGTTCCGTCCACCGTGTATCAAAATATGAAGTTCCCAACACCGAATGGCATAGGATAAGTATTGGGGGACCAAGCAGCTTCAAGTAAATGCTACCTAAATGCCATGAAGAGAAGGGCATAGCAAAGGTTACCCATTGCCTTCATAAAAGCATCAAAGGGAAATCCGAATGGAGGAGCCAAACAAGGTTGGAAGAGAATGCCAGGTATGGTGCAGGGGGTGGTAAGACACCTCCTAAATGCGGCAAAGGAAATTTTCAAGAAAATGAAGAGGCAGGAGCCTCAAGAGCAAACTGTTGAAAAGGAATAATTGAAAGCAAATGAAGAAGGGAAAAGAATGAAGAGAAGGAGAAGGCAGGATCACGAATGCTTGGATGGTATCCAGCAAAAATAAGAGGAGTTGATAAGGAGCTACTTTGTAAGGCTAGCAACAGCGGCAGCGGACCTCAACATTATTAAGAATGAATTCGTGAGAGCCTTTTTTAGGCACCTAAGAGGGGACGCTAAAGAGTACTTCAGAGGAGATATGGGCATTGCTACCATAACCTCAGTAGAAGAATTCAACCAAAGGCTGTTGCAAGCAATGCAAAGAGAAGAAGAAGATGAAAGAACCTATTACAGGCTCAATGATGGACGAACAATCCACTTCATACCGCTAAAAATTGAGGTTGAGGAGCTGTACAACAGGGTTCTTTATGATCGAATTCCGCCACCGTTGGAATCACCAAGGGCCTTTATAGGATCAGAGGTCGAAGGGTGGTGCAAATATCACAAGGTTTGGGGGCATATCACCAACAAGTGCCTAGCCTTTAGGTTGGAGGTCGAGGAAGAAATCCATGCTGGAATTCGAGCCCACCTAGAGTGGAAATCATCCGACCTATCTTTATTTCATGTTTAGTATTAAAGTACTTGAAGGAGATCTACGGACTCCACTTAGACTTTCCTTTTTGTAAGAAGTAGAAATATGAGTAAATGAATCAGATGCTTTTCCGGGCACATAAGGAAAGAAGAAAAGCACCATCGCTCATAAAAGAGAAGGTGTCATCTCCAAACAAAAAGGGGAAGATCCATAAGGACAACTCTTACATATGAAAAGAAAAAGATCCATAAGGACAACCCTTACATATGAAAAGAGGAAGATCCATAAGGACAATCCTTCCAACCGAAAATGGGAAGATCCATAAGGACAACTCTTACATATGAAAAGGGGAAGATCCATAAGGACAACCCTTACATATGAAAAGAGGAAGATCCATAAGGACAACCCTTCCAATCGAAAATGGGAAGATCCATAAGGACAACTCTTACATATGAAAATGGGAAGATCTATAAGGACAACCCTTACATTTGAAAAGAGGAAGATCCATAAGGACAACCCTTCCAACCGAAAATGGGAAGATCCATAAGGACAACCCTTACATATGAAAATGGGAAGATTCATAAGGACAACCCTTCCAACCGAAAATGGGAAGATCCATAAGGACAACCCTTCCATCCGAAAAGGGGAAGATCCATAAGGACAACCCTCCCAACCGAAAAGTGGAAGATCCATAAGGACAAACCTTCCAACCGAAAAGGGGAAGATCCATAAGGACAACCCTTACACTGAAAATGGGAAGATCCATAAGGATAACCCTTTCAACCAAAAAAGGGAAGATCCATAAGGACAACCCTTCCAAAGAAAAAGGGACATAAGACCCACGGGACACCCCGGCAATATAAAGGAAAGAGACATAAGCCTTACATATATATGCAATTCAACCTTCAATAAGAGGAAATAAAGCCTGCAAGGTCACCTCACAAGCGAAAGCAAAAAGGAATGTAAGCTCTGAAAGAGACAGGCCATCTTAACAAAACATCATATGGATAACAAAAGTGTACTTAACACACACCAAACCATCCACACATACAAAAACCCCAAAGAGAAGAGTACGACAACAACAGAAAGGCAAACCCGAGTACTAATCGTAAAGACGGAGCTCAATTCTAAACAGGACCTCTCCAAAAAAGAAGGAGAAAAACATAAAATAACCCGTCCAACATGAGGGAACATCATCCTAACCACCCTACACAAGGGGGGGGGGGGATCATCCTCTTTGGCAGGAGCATGTGAAGGGGTGGAAGCCTTAACAACATGAACAGGGGCTACAACCTTCGCCTTTGAAGACTTGTCAAGAGAAACCCACCCGGCAGTAGCCTTCGACCTCCATGAACGTCTAGCAAGGCGATCAACATACCCTGAAGCAAACAAAGCATACTCCCCAAGCCGATTGAATGGAAATTTGGGGTCGATAGTGAAAATCTTCTCAACTATACTCTTTCTAAAAGTGTTCATAATATCCTCACAATGCTTCTCGGCATGGTTAGAAAATTCCTTGGAAGCTAAGAAATCATGGACCCCAATAGCCTTGCCTTTCTCAATCCCAATGGACGTACCCTCCTCTAAACCAGATAATCTACCCTCTTTACGAGCATCCCGGATAACACTCTTCATCTTCAAAGCAACTAACAAATCATCATCCGCTTGGCGGGCATGAACAACATCAAGCTCCTTTTGAAGAACAGATATGCGGCTGGCAAGAGTAACATCGGACACCTTGAGCTCCTCAACCTCATCACGAAAAAAAAACTCTTCGGTGTTCTTTAGAGTAGACTCAACGGTCTACAATCTCTTCCGAAGCGCATCCCTATCCCGGATTACGTTCACCAAATGAGAGCCAAGGTTAACGACAGAGGATATCCCCTACCTAAAAGAAAGCATAATCAAAATAAAAAAAACTCATAAACCAAAGCAAGAACCAATATAAATACTCACCTGGGACAAGGCACCCTTCACAAAGTGATGGGCCTCCCCAAGGTTCGATGGAGGAAGAGAGCGATCTGCCGGGGGAATAATAGCATTCATCATAGGAATGGCCACCTCCGGAATAGAAAGAGAGGAAGACAGGTTGTAAAAACCTAATTTTGGTCCGCGCGTAGCACGTTCAAAATGTCATATGTGACGTGCTAAAAAATGAAGTATTTAAATATGGAAGGTCATGAAGTTTCTAAAGATAGGACTGGTTTAAAATATGATAGTGTATATACACATTTATTATAAATTATTCATAAAATATATTATGTGTATTTTTGGTAAAATACATAAATATATATATATATATATATTTTCGGAATATTAATGGTGTATATTTTTCAGATTTTATTTTTCCAATTTGGGGTCCTAGTTTAACTATAAATATGGTCATTTTACATGTAAAATAAGACATAATAGAAAATTATTAATAAAAATTTATTCTTCTTGAAATTCGTAAATACACTTTCTCTCTCCCTCAGTTTTTTTTTTTTGCCATTGTCTCCTTCCCAGCTCCAAGTTCTGACCGCCGAACCAGCCTCCAAGCTCCAACTGCCGGACCACAGAGAAGAAGCCCCTCGCCAGCCGACCGCACCTCATGCGCCGCCACGGTGACGTTTGCAATTTTGGCTGAATTTAATAATTTCGTCATTAACCCTTACGGGCTGACCCGGTGTGTGTGGGGATTAGTTTAGGTGTGGAGCAAGCATGCTACGGGTACTGCCCTCCTGATGAGGGCTCCCTAGGACCACCCCGCGGGAAACAAAAAAACAAATAATTTCGCCATTTAATTATTGTTATTAATTGTATTCATAAAGACACATATAACTGTCACTAGCTGAGTGGATTTTTTTTTTTTTTTTTTTTTTTAAAATTTTTTATGGCAAACGCAATCCATTGATAATTAAAACCACACTTACAAAATGGGTAAATGGTTAGGAAAAAGGCCTAAACCAAGTACCTTGATTGTTCGAAGATAATGCAAATCTAGCTAAACGATGTCCAAGATGCACCCCTGATCTGGAAACCTTGATTACAACCAAGGAAGAATACCACGAACTAAAAGTCGAAATATCACTTAAAACACTAAAGAGATCTGCATTGTGTGAGCTTACCCCTTAACTGCCTGAACAAGAAGAAGACAGTCAGTCTTCAAAGTGACAGGCTGTCATCGTTGTTGGAGAGCAAGGAGGAGGGATACTCTGCATGCAAGACCTTCTGCCAAAAGAGGGGTTGTACCTTGCAAAAGCTGGAAATAAACTGAAAACAAAACACCTTGAGGATCATAGAGTAAAGCTACACCAGAAATTCTTGCCCCTGTCTGATCAAAAGCGCCATCACATATTAAAGTCCAGGAGTTAGGCAGAGGCTGTGGCTCTGAGTACACTAATGATCATCTGTGTCCTGTTTGTCTTAAAATGCGTCCTGTAAAAGTTTCAAGCAAACGATTCGGATCAGCACAAAGTGAATTAAGAGTACACATAAATCTTATGAAGGAGAATGCTTCATTGATCAACTAGGTATTACAAAGTAAGTGTTACAATATATATACTAGGCAAAACTAGGGATCACCAACTAAGGCTATACAATAAACTATGATCCAGGTGCATACATAGTGAACCAGGTGCATACATAGTCTAGTGTGTATGCATTGTGTAATTAGGTGCATTCATAGAGTGTGGAATACACTTCTATATTCTCCCATCCTTTTCTTCTTCTTCTTCTTCTTCTTTTCCTTCTTGAAACATATCCTTGATTCCATAAGGCTTCAATAAGGCAAGATGTTGATTCTTGACTAATGCCTTGGTGAGTAAGTCAGCCATTTGATCTTTGGATGAAATATGATAGACACCAATCATTCCTGAGTTGATGTGGTGTCTTGTGAAGTGGCAGTCAAGTTCAATATGCTTGGTGCGCTCATGGAACATGGGGTTTTTGGCAATCTTTAAGGCTGCCTCACTATCTGTATAGTCTTGTCCTTGGCAAGGTAACTTGCAATCCAAGTTTCTTGAGGATTCTGTTCACCCAAAGTGCTTCTTAGATAGTAACCCTCAAGCATCTATATTCAGCTTCAGCACTTGATAAAGAAATTGTGTCTTGCTTCTTGACCTTCCATCCTATCATAGCTGATCCAAGCTTCACACAATATGCACTCACTGACTTTCTACTGAAAGGGCAAGCTGCCCAATCTGAGTCACAAAAGATACTCAACTTGAGAGAATTGTTGGAGGGATAGATCAAGCCTTGACCTGGAATGCCTTTGATGTATTTGACCACCCTCATTGCTGCATCATAATGGGACTTCTTGGGCTTGTCCACAAATTGACTAAGCCTTTGAACTGAGAAACTTATGTCTGGTCTTGTCATGGTAAGATATAGCAATTTACCAATGACCCTTCTATAAGAAGTGGCATCTTCCAAGAGTATATCATCAGGATTGGAGTTGGTGGCTTTGTCATACTCATGTGTGGTGAGCTTGAGGTTGAATTCCATTGGAGTTTCAGCTGGCCTAGCAGCTCCTAAGCCTGCAT
Source organism: Clarkia xantiana subsp. parviflora (assembly GCA_036873135.1). Taxonomy (NCBI): domain Eukaryota; kingdom Viridiplantae; phylum Streptophyta; class Magnoliopsida; order Myrtales; family Onagraceae; genus Clarkia; species Clarkia xantiana. The sequence goes on from JAPTYO010000001.1 coordinate 22,234,916, forward strand.
CCTCTATAAGCTCCATAACATACTTCCTTTGATTGATGACAAGGCCTTGTTTTGATCTTGCAACTTCCAAGCCTAAAGAATACCTCAAGTCTCCCAAATCCTTCAATTTGAAGTGTGTTTGGAGTGTGCACTTCAATTGATTGATCATCCTGGCATTTGAACCAGTGATTAAGAGATCATCAACATAGATGAGTATGAACACTTTGTCATTACCTTGTATCTTGCTAAACAAGGAATGATCTGAGGCACATTGCTTGTAGCCAGTCTTCAACAAGGTTTGGGTGAGCTTGATGTTCCATTGCCTTGATGCTTGTTTGAGCCCATATAAGGACTTGTTGAGCTTGCATACTCTTTTGGGGGATGCTTCAATGGACCTAGATGGATCAAATCCTTGAGGAAATTCCATGTATACTTCCTCAGTTAGATCACCTTGGAGAAATGCATTGTTTACATCCATGTGATACAATCCCCATGATTTGGCAGCTGCCAATGCCAAGACAATCCTCACTGTGTCCATCTTGACTACAGGTGAGAATGTCTCATTGAAATCAGTACCTTCCACTTGATTGAATCCTTTGGAAACCAATCTTGCCTTGTATCTTTCAATAGATCCATCAGAGTTGTACTTGATTTTGAAGACCCATTTGCAACCAATTGAGGATTTTCCTTGAGGTAGGTCTACTATCTTCCATGTGTTGTTGTCTTGAAGAGCTTGTATCTCCTCCTTCAAAGCCACAATCCAGTTTGGATCCTTGATGGCTTGCTTGTAAGTGCTTGGTTCTTTAATCTTGGCAATGGCAGTCAAGAAGCATTTGAATTGGGGGCCTAGAGTATCATAAGATACATATCTTTCCATTCCAAAAGTGGCATTGGAACTAGGCTTGTTTTGAAGGGCAGCAAGCCTTGCACTCCTCCTTATTTGTGGAGAGTTTCTTTGGGCAATTCTGAGGCTCCTTCTTATGGAAGAAGGTTGTGGGACTTCCTCTTCCACTTCCTCTGTTGGTTGAAGAGGTTGGGGAGAAGAACTTTGTTGAGGAGATGTAATTTGTTGTGATGATGCACCTCTTTCTCCTTGTAGTGGAATTATCTCTTCTTCTATTGATTGAGGAGGTTGTGAATGTTTATTATGAGGAGCATTAGTCTCAACAGTGGGAGCATGGCTTGGGGTAAGTTCATCAAAGAGCAACTCTGGTGAAGAGTCAATCATAGGTGGCTTAGGTGCCAAGCAAGAAGGTATCAAGGCTCTTAGGGCCTCTTTGGACATGCTAAATGGAAAGATGTCTTCATGGAAGAGTACATCTCTTGAAACATGAAAGACTGAATCAGAAATATTCATTACAAGGTACCCTTTTTGTGAAGTGGAGTACCCCATAAGTATGCATGGTTCATCTCTTGGACCAAACTTGTCATGGTTGTTTAGCTTTGTTGTGAAGCAAAGACAACCAATGACTCTCAAATGATGAAGAGAAGGCACCTTCCCATACAACACTTCCATAGGTGACTTGAACTTCAAGATAGAGGATGGTAGCCTATTAAGCAAGTAACAAGCATTGAGAATGCAATATCCCCAGTGTCTCAAAGGCATTGATGCTTGATATCTAATTGCTCTAGCAATGTTTAGGATGTCTCTATGCTTGCGTTCCAGTCTTCCATTTTATTGTGGTGTATGCACACAACTAGTTTGGTGATGGATGCCAAATTGGAGAAGCAACTCCTTGCATACTGAGTTAGTGAACTAAGTGCCATTATCACTCCTTAAGATCTTAACCATAGTACCAAACTGATTCTTCACCATGAGTAGGTAGTTCTTGATGTGCAAGAAAGTGTCACTCTTGAACTTCATTAAGTAGACCCAAGTTGCTCTTGAACAATCATCTACTATTGTCAAGAAATACTGATTGCCCTTAAAGGTTGGCACTTTGTAGGGACCCCATAAGTCCATGTGAATAAGATCAAAAGGCTTAGAAGCAATAGAGTCACTTATTGGAAATGAAAATCTAGATTGCTTGGCAAGAGGGAAAATTGTGCATTGTTTGATACAACCATAAGGTTTATTCAAATTCAAAACATCTAAATGGTTGAGGTATGTCTCAGAGACATGGCCCAAACGCCTATGCCATCTCAACACCTCTTCCTTATTCCCCAAGCAAGTGGCTGCAATCTTCCTTGAGCTTGAAGGCACCACATCCTTCAAGGTGTATAGACCTCTACTCCATTCCCCAATCACCATGGACTTGCCACTCTGGCCCTGGAGCAACACATGATCAGAAGTAAAGGTCACCTTACAATTCAATTGGCTAGGAAGCCTAGATACTGAGATCAAATTGAATTTGAAATCATGGACCAATAAGATGTTGGTCAGAGTGAATCCACTTGAGAAAGAGCAAGAACCAACATGAGTTGCTTTGCATTTGTGACCATTTGGTAAATGAACATATTGATGATCAGAGTCACACTTCTTCAAATCAAATAACCACTCAATTTGATGTGTGATGTGATTAGTTGCACCTGAGTCAACTATCAAAACCATAGGATCACTAGATATATCTGCCATATTGACATGAGCTTGATCAACATCTTCAAAGCTCAAAGGTGAATGCTCAAAGTAGTCATCATGAGCAGCTACATGTTGGATTCTCTTGTTGGCTGTGCCATGAAAGATCCTCTTGTCCTTGGCTGCCACATGCTCAATGGCACTTGAGCTACCACCATCTTCAACAATGTTGGCTGAATTCCAATTCCTCTTGGGTTGTACATTGGATGACCTTGTGGATATCCATGCTTTCTATAACATTGATCCTCTATGTGACCTCTCTTGCCACAATAGGTGCAAATAGGAGGGGGAGGTCTCTCAGTGGGACCATTTGGAATGCCTCTGCCTCTGCCCCTGCCATTGCCATTGCCTCTTCCATAGCCTCTGCCTCTTCCATAGCCTCTTCCATTACCTCTTCCACCATAAGATGGATTGTTTCTTGTGTATAAGGCAGTTGCCTCACCCACATCTCCAATAGAACCAGAAATGGTCCTTTGACTTTCTTCTTGTACCAAAACAGAGAAGGCAATGCTAAGAGAGGGAAGTGGTTGCCTCATGAGCAAGCTACTCCTAATGTGTCCATAAGACTCATTTAGTCCCAAGAGAAAGGCCATTAAATTTTGCTTCTCCTTGTGTTCATTGACAATAGAAATATCTCCAGCACATTGAAGATTCAAGTCATCAACTGAAGCAAGAGCATCCCAAAGTTGTTTCATCTTTGCAAAGTATTCAGTGATGGATAGAACCCCTTGAGATGTTTGGTAAATCTCCCTTGTCAGTTGGAAGATTTGAGTGCCATCCACTTTGTCAAACATTTCTTTAAGGTCATCCCAAATGGAAGAAGCAGTGGGATTATAGATCAAACTAGTGACCAAGTCTTTGGCTACACAATTCCTCAACCAAGCCTTGACAATTGCATTGGCCCTATCCCATTTCACCCTATCTGCCACACCAACACTTGTTCTTGTGAATGTGCCATCAATGAAACCCAACTTATTCTTCGCTAACAAGCCTTCCTTGATTGAGGTACTCCAAACATGATAGTTGGAGGTACCCTGCAGCTGAAAAGGTATGAGCATATGGCCAGTGGTGTCAGATGGGTGTATGTAGAGAGGGTCATCCACATTGGATTCATGAGCCATTTTGCAAGTCAGTCAAGTTGAAAGAGCTTGTTGAAAAAGATGTGATCTTAAATCCCAAGAGAGCACTAGAAGAAATGGCAAAGAAATCCCCACGTAAATAGCTGGTAAGACAGACAAAACTGGCACACCAAATCTGTTGAGAATAGGACAAATCCAGCTAGTAGATAGTACAATCCGTACCACTACGCATCAAAATGAGCAAAACCAATGATTGACAATCATAAAAAAACTTGATAATAATCAGTTCTCCATTGATGGAAACACCAAATTCTTCAATAGAATCAGAGAATATGCTGAAGAATACCCAAGAACTCACAATGGTCCCTCAGCCGGGTAAGGATGAAGTAATCCACTAAACGGGTAAGATCCAAGTGTTATAATCAGTGAGACTAGTTCAAACAATCTCAGAATCCATTAATGATACTAGAGGAATGACACACACTTCAGTGAATACCAAAATCAAGCACGCAAGTAGCTCAATCTGAGCTAGAACAAGTAGAACTAGGCAAATCAAGTGCTATGGCCTATGAGCAATACTAGCACTATCCTCATTTCCTTGTGTGCGTGAATGAGCATGAGATGAGACTTACTAAGAGTCCATTGTTGGATGTAAAGTGAGAATTCAAGCTGAGTTGATGAATCCTGAAGCGTAATAAGGTAAATCCACACAAGACTAAGCTGGCAGGTTGAAGCAAATGGGGAAAACTTCAAGTTCCTTGATCCATTGCATACGCCGCTATGAATGTCCTTGTGCTCTGATACCATATGAAGGAGAATGCTTCGTTGATCAACTAGGTATTACAAAGCAAGTGTTACAATATATATACTAGGCAAAACTAGGGATCACCAACTAAGGCTATACAATAAACTATGATCGAGGTGCATACATAGTGAACCAGGTGCATACATAGTCTAGTGTGTATGCATTGTGTAATTAGGTGCATTCATAGAGTGTGGAATACACTTCTATAAATATCCCAATGCAAGGAGTGGTAGCTTGGAAAACAAGTTGATTCCTAGTCAGCCAAATAGTCCACATGATCATGCACTTGAGAGGCAAGCTTTTCTTCATTGATTGGTTACCAACATCTAGTGTTAACCAATCCTGTATAGAGGCTATATTCAGTCGATCACTTTTGACTGCAAAAGCAGAGTCAAACCAAACACGTTGGCTAAACTGACACTTCCACATCAAGTGGTTCCATGATTTTGAGAAGTCTCCACAGAGCGGGCATGATGGGTTGAAGGTAGGTATACGTCGGTGAAGGTTAGCTCCAAGAGCTAAGACTCCAGAACACCCCTTCCAGACGAACAGTTTAATTCTAGGAAGCAGCTTAGTTGACCAAAGCTTGTTCCGAAAACTAAAATTAACAGTCATGGTGGGTGCCGAGGTTGATCCATATTTTAGTGAATGTTCACGAGTGGAGAGAAGACAATACCCAGATTTCACAGAATAGTCACCAGAAGAAGAAGGAGTCCAAGTTAGAGCATCACGAGAAGGAAGAATTGGAAGCTGAATAGAAGAAATACTTTCTACCAGTAAAGGATAAAGCATGGTTTGAAGTAAGGGGACATTCCAGGAGGGATTGTTAGAGATCAGGAGTTGACACACCTGCAATTCCGGCTGATTATGAAGATTCATCCAAGCTGCCAAAGAAGGAACATTAGGGATCCAAGGATCAGTCCAAAAGTTGACTGAATGACCATCTCCCACGAACTATCTGGCTCCCAACAGAAAAAAGGGGCGTAGTTGAATGAGACTGTCTAGATTTGCAGGTGAAGAAGGATTCCTTGGAGAGATACTTCAAACAGAGGCATTTTGCCCACAGGGAATCAGTGGATGTTAGCAGACGCCAAATGAGTTATGAAGAAGTGCATTGTTTTGAGTTCCAAAGTCCTTAAAACCTAGACCCCCAGCAGACTTACTAAGAGTAAGCTTATCTCATGCAATCCAAGGAATGCATTGTCCTTTAGGATTGGTTTTCCACCAAAACTTGTGCATGAAGACTCTAATTTATTATGAACGTAGGCCGACAACTTAATGCAAGACATTATATAAATAGGAATCGAGGAAGCAGTTGACTTGATTAAAATTTCTTTTCCAGCAGAAATGAGGAGGTGTCCCATCCAACCTTGAATCCTCTTAGAGATACGTTCCACAAGGGTGTTCCCAATCAGCTTCTTTTCCTTGATCCAATTTACAAGAATGCCTAAATAAAGATCAGAGTCTCTCATAGAAGTGACCCCCATAGATGAAAAGGTAGTTTGCTGGATCTGAGGGGTTGTATTAAGACTGAAAATGATACTAGATTTAGAAAAGTTCGCATGCTGGCCAGATTGTTCCTGATACTTATTTAGAAGTTGCTGAAGAGATTGAATATTTGAGAGGTTAGATTCTAGAAAAATGAAACCGTCATCTGCAAAGAGCAGGTGATTGATTGGTGGGCAAGGAGTTCCTGGCTTAATTCCAGTGATGTGACCTTGGTGTTGGAAGCTAGTAAGGTTTCTAGATAGCACCTCAGTGCAAATGATGAAAATGAATGGGGAGAGAGGGTCCCCCTGTCTTAAAGCTCGAGTAGGAACAATTGTAGGAGAGGGTCTACCATTGATAAGAATAGAAAGGGAAGAAGTTGAAACACATTCCATTACCCACTGATTAAATTGACAGGAATCCCCAACTTGTGGAGGGTAGCTTCCAAGAAGGGCCACTCTATCCGATCAAAAGCCTTGCTCATATCTAACTTAAGGGCCATAAGACCAATTTTCCCCACCCTACGCTTACGAATGACATGAAGAATTTCTTGAGCCAAAAGAGTGTTATCAGAAATAAGTATGCCTTGTACAAAAGCACTCTGAAAAGGTGATATAATATCTGTCAAAACCCTATCTAGGCGGTTGGAAAGGACTTTGGAGATGATCTTATAGACTGTAGTGCATAGACTGATTGGTCGCCAATGTTGTAAAGAATGAGGTTGATTAGTCTTGGGAATTAAAACCACAAATTTTTAGTTAAAGTCTCTAAGGATCTGACCAGTTTGGAAAAAAGAGTGAATTGCTGCTAAAGAGTCAGCAGAAAGGACATCCCATTTTGACTGAAAGAAGCTTGGGGGGAAGCCATCTGGTCTTGGAGACTTATCAGGTTTGAGATCAGAGAGAGCAGAGAAAATCTCCTCATTAGTTACTGGAACTCCCAAAGAGCCTAAGTTTCTATCATGTGGATGAACAACTTGCAAAAGAGAATAAACAGGAGGTTGGGGTAAGGCTATGAAGAGAGTTGAAAAATAATCAGCAATGTGGTCAGAGATAGCAAGGGGATCAGTGAGCCACACCCCATCCTTAGCAAGATTCCAGTTCAGCTTATTAGTATGTCTACGAGCTAGAGTTTTGGCGTGAAAAAATTTGGTGTTCCTATCACTTAGAACAAGCCACTGTTCCCTAGACTTTTGTCTCCAGAAGGTTTCTGATGGATATGTGTCCAATTCGAGTTCGTATTTATATTTCGGGCCTCGTAAACACGTCAAAATTACATCACGACTTGAAAAATGTCTCCAAGGGTCAAAACGGTCCGGAAGCGCGTTACGCGCGTCCGGGTTGCAAACAACCCGGACGTCCGGATAGCAAACAACCCGGACGTCCGGATTGCAAACAACCCGGACGTCCGGATTGCAAACAACCCGGACGTCCGGATTGCATTGCAAGCCGGACCTCGTCGAATTGCCCAAATTCGACGAGGTCCGGATTGCACTACGGGTATTGCGTGATTACCGTTTACGCGATTACCGTTACGTGTAGAGAAGTCAAGTTCGCGCATTGCCAATATTGATGACGGTTACCGCTTGCTTTTGAACCGTCATCAAACCGCTTTAAAACCGGGCCCGGTCCCAAGGAAGCCTATAAATAGGAAGCCTTGGCCACCCATTTTGACACATCCTCTCATTTCCCAACTTTGGTATTTTGAAGTCGGACTTCTCTCTAGAAATACTTTCTCTCTCTAAGATTATCTTTTTAGCCCTATAGTGACTTAGGCATCGGAGAGGGCTCCACTAGCACCCCCCCCCTCTCCGTGCTAGTACTGGCCCTTCGTGCAGGAATCAGCGCCCCGGACGCTCAGACTTGTGCACAAACTGCCGTCCGATTTCCTGAAACTCAACCATTTCCCGAGACACAGACGCCTCCCGAGACACAACCATTTCCCGAGACTCAGACGCCTCCTGGGACACAACCGTCTTTCGAGACACAGGCTTTTCCGAGACTCACGACAAAACCGAACACTCATCATCGACATAAGGCGAAAACCTCTTTCAGACGAAGGGTGACAGCCCAAAACCCGCTCAACCACTCAGACAGACGCGTCCACACGACCCAGTTCATCCAGGACGCAACATTGGCGCCGTCTCCGTGATTCGAACAAAAGCTACCATACCGCAAATACATGACGAGTGATTGCAACCCTCCCGAAGAGGTTAACGCGAGAAACACAAGGAAAAGGCCTGGACGTCCTAAGAAGTCTCCGGCAAACAAAAGAGAAGGAGGTCAGAGGCCAGCTGGAAGCCAGTCGGGACCTTCCCACATACCGAGAGCTACTTCGTAGCTTCATCCATGCCAACCGAGGATGTGCCCGACGCACAGCACAACCACCAAGAGCCAAGGGACGAGCATCACTCACCCCCACCTGTTTTCGAGCCAGAGATGCATGATGATGATGAATCTCAGACAGAAATGCCGCAAGGCGAACAACAAAGAACGGGAGCAAACCCGATGCCTACCGTTACTCCAGCAATGATGGCTGCGCTAGAAGAGTTACTCGCATTCCGCGAGTCACTAAAAAATCAAGGATATGCGGCTCAACCACCTCCAACCGCCCAGGAGCACGCTGCGCCGACAAGAGAAATGTCGCAAGGCACTACCCGCCAAGGCGATCCTTTCCAGGGTAGAAACCAACATGCAAGATATGAAGCCGCACGTTCATATGAAAGGAAACCCCCATACCACCGCCCACAGCAGCCAACGAGGGATGATCCCTTCCAGGCCACAAGCAGAGATCAATCTGACATCTACCATAACAATGGTCGGAAAAATCCTTCAACAAGCTATGCTGAACCTGTAAAAGGGTTTACTGCCGAGATGTTAGAAGAAATTGTGGAGAAGAAGATGAAAGAAGCAAAGATGAAGGGTATGCACGCACTTGAAGAAAGGCGTCACATCCGTTCGCGGACCACCTTGTGAACAGTCGCGTCCCATACGCACTGTACCGGATTGGAGAAGATCTCTATCGCGGAAAAGGAGATCCAGTGGAACACGTGCAGAAGCACGAGGCCTGGCAGAACGAAGAACCCACACCACTTTGCAATGACGTTTTCACAAACTCTTGCCGGGACCGCAGCACACTGGTTCTTCTCGCTGCCATGCGGAAACAACACCTCATGGGCGAACCTGAAGGTTAAATTCATTCAACGATACATGGGCGAACACACATTACTGAATGGAACAAATGCTCTGGACGACGTCCAACAACAAAATGAAGAATCTCTCGCTGAGTATTACGTTCGCTTCAACCAGAACATCTCGGATATTCAGGGAAACCTGACAGAAGGAGAGATAGTGCGAGCATTCATCCGAAACCTCGGACGAATAGGCTATGCCCTAGCAGAAAAGATGGCAAAGCGCCCGGCTGAAACTCTAGAAGAATTAGCCGCAAGAGTTAAAGAATATGTGGACCTCGAAAGGTTAAGAAGTCAGAACAAGGCAAAAGTCTCTGCGGCAAAGGAAAAAGAAAACCCAAAGCAGAATCAAGCAAAACCACCCTCAAGCGGTCAGCAAGGAAGAAATTGGCAGCCTCAGCCGAAAAGGCCTTTTCAAGGAGATTTCCAGAAGCCAAAAGAAGTAAACCTCGCTGACTGCATTCCTTTGAATGCCCTGCTATCCATGATATTGAGAGAGATGAAGGATGCGAACATGTGGAAAGAGCCGAACAATTTTAGAAAAGGCCCGTTGGGGAAAGACAAAGACAAGTTGTGTGAAAACCACGAGGTCTTCGGCCACGAGACGGACAACTGTGTCAGCCTACGTTTCCGCATTAACAACTTCGTCCTCAAGGGCGAATTGAAGAAATTCGTCGATCAAGGCGACAACCCCCCAAAAAAGGCTCAAGCAGAGTCATCAAAAAGAGGAGGTAAAGGCAAAGAGAAAGTCAACGACAACCCCCCGCCGGCCAAGCGAGGTGTCATCAACGTCATCCACGGAGGACCTGCCGCCGGTGGACAAGTGTCTAATGCTCGGGACATTTATGCATCCCAAGCAACAACATTGTCGAAATACGGAAAGCGCAAGCAACCGGAGCAAGACGACGTGGTTATCCAATTTTCCAGGGAAGACTTAAATCATATCGTTTACCCTCACGATGACGCTTTAGTCATAACCATAGACATTGACGGATATGATTTGAAAAGAATCCTCATTGATGGTGGAAGCTGCGCTGACATTCTACATGTCAAAGTCCTAGAGCAACTGGGAAGATCAGTCAAAGACTTGACTCCCGGAACCTTCTCGCTAGTCAGCTTTGCCGGGGCAGCTACACACCCCCTGGGAACGATCATGCTTCCTGTCATCCTTGGCCAAGGGTGGAAAGCATTGCACGTCAACGTCACTTTCGTCGTTGTGGAATCTCTTGGGGCCTATAATGGAATTTTGGGACGAACAACGATCAACCCTTACGTGATCGTGCCCTCTACTGTCCACCAGAAGATGAAGTTCCCTACGGACCATGGGATCGGGGAAGTACTTGGCGACCAGATAACCGCAAGACGTTGTCACATCAACGCCCTAAGAGCAAAGCACCATTTCCATGTGGCGATGGTAAATTCTTTCAAGAAGCAGAAAGTCGTTGATGATGGAAGGCAGGAACAAGCTGTTATAGTTTGGAAGCCATAAGAGTACATTCAGTATTCGTCATGGAACCAGATATGGCTCGTCAAGCAGGGTGAAGGCGAGCCAATCATGAACTACTTCAACAGATTCGCTGCTAACGCCTCTTTGGCAAAAGCAACAAGAGAGGAAGTGATAAGCGTGTTCTATGCAAACATGAACGCCAGATCCTTCCTTCTCTTCGGAAGAACTCATGGATGGCGAACAACCAGAACCATGGCAGATCTAAAGGACAAGCTCGAGACAGCAGACTTGTGTGAACAAGAACTGAGGTGGGGTACACCCCTCAATTGGGACAAAGAGGTTCAAGCTAAAACGAACAAACATGAGGGCGCAAGCATCAATATGAACAACATCTTCACACCGCTAAACACGGTTGCTGAAGACATTTACGTCAACCTACTCGAAAACAAGCTCCCGAGTCCACTGGTTCCAAAGACTGCTTTCTTGGGAAACAACGTTAAGGAATGGTGTAAATAGCACAAGACCTGGGGGCACAACACAAACATGTGTCTACCACTGAGATGGGAGATCGAAGAATGCATCGCGCTGGGCGCGTTAAGGCGATTTGTTGCAACCGACTCTGCGACATCATCATCAAACCAACCATGAAAGAGACGGGAGAAATAACTATCTTTCCGATTACTTTGAGCATTTCTATTCTAAGTGCTTTTATTATCATCGCATCTAGTTCCTTTACATGTTTAAGAAGGAATGATCGGTTGACGCCTTCTCGAAAAAACAATGTAAATACGCGCAAGTATCTAATGAAGTCAATCTACATTTGTAGGTACATATCTATGTCTTGCATACTATTTTGGATTACACGCGAAGTAACAAAACTACGCACTTATTATCTACATCAACAATCCAAGATATTATGCCATGTGCAAGCAAAAAATCTATTACGCGTTATGACAACGCTTATCATCAACAACAACTTACTCATATTGACGACCACATCTAAAGGCGTCATCATGGAATCAACAACTTGGAATTAAACCCAAGATATATTCAAAGTCAGCATGCTGCAATAACATATAACGGATGACACTTGGAAAAACACCAAGGTCTACTAACAAAGCGACGACTATGCCAAAGGCGTCAGCTACAAGCAATATCTTGGATAAACACTAAGATTTACTATCAAAAGTAGCATGTTGAGATATCCTTTTTGTAAGGACAAACCCCATGTTTACTTCTAAAAAATGACATGCTGTGACATCTCTGGTTTGAGGCAAATCCTCAAGTTCATCGCCATTCCCTGGATTCAGAAAAGGACGGGCAAATACAATAAGGGACTGATCACCCCATACCATAAATGGCGGAAGTTCTCTTGTTAGACAACGACCCCACGCTACAATAAGTGTGTATATCCTGTTTAGGGTTCACTCTTTATGGCGAATGTCCTCTTGTTAGATGACAATCCCGTACTATGAATTCCTGTTTAGGGTTCACTCTATACGGCGAACGTCCTCTTGTTAGATGACAATCCCGTACTATGAATTCCTGTTTAGGGTTCACTCTATACGGCGAACGTCCTCTTGTTAGATGAAAATCCCGTACTATGAATTCCTGTTTAGGGTTCACTCTATACGGAGAACGTCCTCTTGTTAGATGACAATCCCGTACTATGAATTCCTGTTCAAGGGTTCACACTTTACAGCAAAAGTCCTCTTATTAGATGACAATTCCGTACTACAGATTTTCAAACCGTGATGCATGATTCCTGGACGCAGAAATCATGCATCACAATACATATTTTCAAAACATGTTACGTGGTCGCTGGACGCAGAAATCACGTATCACAGATATTTTTTCAAAAACCAAAATGTTTTTATGTATGCTTCCCCAACGCGGGTTGATACACGCTGGCAGGTGCGCACCCTGTTTAAAACTCATAAAATTTACAAGTCGAGTCTTGTACAACGTCGCCTTAGAGTGGAACTAAGAGACGATATAAACTAGTATCTTTCTTAGCCAAGATAACATCTTTCAAATATACTACTTGTTAAGAAAAGTCTCTATACGCGGAATACTTGACAGGTTACAACATATATAGCGGCAAGCTATTCAGGAAAGAAGGGCAACATGCGTAATGCATCATGCAAACAATCTTGAGTACACCTCAAGTCATCAATCAAGAAGTGGCTATCGGTGACGGCTGCGGGGACTATGTCTACGTTACTAGTCATCCACACTCAACAAAAACAGTAGGTGATAACGGTATGAAATATTACTAACAAGTTATCATGCAAACTGCTATGCATAAAGCAGGTTCAAACGACGTAGTTCAAAGCGAACAAGTCACAAGCAACAACCAAGGAACAACTCCAACAAGTTTCCAAACATAGAAGCCGGGGGGCAAACAGACTCAGAAACGAGTTCAACATATCCAAAAGATGGCACAAATCATAGAATGCCATCATCTCTGACAGGACTGGGCGGAACAGGCAGAAGTTGCACATTAGTGTCGCCACCATCTTCTCCAAACAAAAATGCAAATTGAGATGTTGCAGTATCCAAACGACGGAGCTCGGAAACTTGCCCAACCGCAAACTCCGCATACGGCCCTATCCTGTCAAAGGGAAAGCCAGGAGCAAGAATGCTCACCCTACGAACAAAGTCTTCAGCAAACTCGCTAAGCATAGGAGCGGCCTTCGCCGTAGCAGCAGCAGTAATCGCGCTGTCAAACTCAGGAGTAGTAGGGAACTTTCCAAGTCCCTCCTCAATGTCGGCCTTCATTGCCTCTTCGCGCACTTTCCGACAGGCAACCTTGTGTTTGCTCGCGTTGTCAGAAATCACCTTCTCAATGGAAACATTCTCAGATTCAAGCTGAACAAGGCGGGCATGATCAGAATCATAACGGGCATCAAAATCCGTCATCTTCAAAGAAAGATGGCGCACTTCATCCTTAGCTTCCTTAAGCTCCCTGGACACAACGGCAGCTTTATCGGCAATGACACGCTTCTCCTGGACAAGTTCCAACATGAAGAAGGCCATGTGCACCATATCAGAAACAACCTGAAAACAACAAGACAATAAGCATACATGTTCGGAAAAAACGAGCATAGCAAAGCAAAGGAAGATACTTACTGGTGTGAATCCAGATAATGATCTCTCAACAAAGGTTCGCGCCTCTTCGTCGCTCGATGGCCGAACAAGTCGATCACCAGGAGGAATGGATCGATGAAGAACCCGCACACCAACTTCTGGCATGCTAAGCCGGGAACTCTTAGGTAAAGTGAAATCCCCTGTCACATATGGCATCCACTTATCATCCGAAATATCACCTTCCAAAGGACAAAGCAGATCCGCACGTCCAAGTGGCGGGAGCACTACATGCAAACCAACTAGAGTTATGCAAAAACCAAAAACAAAGCGCACAAAGAGCACACAGACAAGTGTCCAGCTTATACCAGAAGGAAGAGCACGTTCCACCTCGGACCGCTCCTTCGAGCGGGGGGCAGACAGCGCATCCTTGCAACCGTTAACTTCCTTCCCTTTATGACAGGAAGGAGTAGGAACGGTCACAGTAGTCTTCGGGTGCTTCGAACTGCTCGAAGAACGCGTCCCAGCTGTGGACCGTCTGGTAGAATCAGGAGCGGCAACAACGCGATCAGTAACCAGCATCTTGCGACCTGCAAATAACACACAAAGTTACAACCCAACTAAGACAGTATACAAGGAAGACTTTTTATTCAAACCATCTACCTTTTCCATGCCCGGAAGCCGCCGATGCTCCAGGAGCAAGAGGTGGAACAATCCTTCCGTTAGAAGCAATCTTGCGAGCGGCTGCCGTCTGCAAAGACGAGCTTTTTCCGTCAAACCAACCTACAGTGCAACACGGTAAAAGTTAAAAAAATTCTTAACATACCGAAGCCGCAGAAGGGAGCACATGAATCCCAACATCGACCAACTCCTGATCAGATGCGCGCAGCGAACAAGTAAAACCACGCGATCGCTGACAGTGATATATCTGCTTTATCACCTCCCTATCCAGCAAGGAGAGTTCCCGAAAAGCAGGCGCGGGATTAGATTTCCGAATATACTCGACGTCCCAAGTCGTACCCGCATCATGAGCAAAAAAGTAATGGTGCCTCCAATGATCGGCAGACCGATCCGCGGCGGCAACCAATCGGTAACTAGAATCCCACTTGGCTTCACCAAGACCAAGTTCCTCAAACCTATCACCTTGCAAGTTCGGCCAGCGAACTTTCACACTACACAATCCCGCAGAGTCCGGACTATTAAGCTGATAGAAGCAGCGAAAGAGGGTGGGAGAATAATGCCATGACTGCTTGTTAAACAGCACTCTAAAGCAAGTCCATACCTGAATTCCGTTGGGCGCAAGATCTAAGGGGGAAATCCCATAACCGCTACAAAGCTCAATCAAGTCAGAGCAATAGGGAAACCGCAAACCCTCCCTAAATTGAGATGTATATACGACGGAAAAATCTATAGGTGGAGGAGTAGCATCTCCTAAACTACTCTCACGGAGTGCATCAAAGGGGTAAACAACCTCTGCATAAGGGTCAAGTCCGGAAGCACTCGCATACAGGGCAAACAAGGATCTATCCAAGCGGTTAGTGTAGTACCTAACCAACACTTCCGACTCTCCGACAGGAGATGCCTCAGCAGAAGGCTCAGCAACTACGCCCTCATCAGTGCCCAAAACACTATCTACTGGTAAAACCAAATCTACCTCCAAGTCATCCTCAACGTCAGAATTAAAAGGAGTCTGCGATAGAGGAGTGGTGGACTTACTCATAGCGGCAATTCGATCAAAAAGAAAGGAGTTCCGCAAGAGGTTACTACGACTTCACAATCTGCAAGAACCAAACAAGAAGTCTACACGTCAAAGTCATGCGATCATAAAAACGCCAATGCACATAACGACATACGCGCATAGCAAAAGTCAACGCGCATAGCAAAAGTCAACGCGCATAGCAAAAGTCAACGCGCATAGCAAAAGTCAACGCGCATAGCAAAGTCAACGCGCATAACGAAAGTCAACGCGCATAGCAAAGTTGATACATGCAACCAAAGTGACCAACGCCCCAAGAAGCTATCATGCAATCGGTGCGACTAACGTGACGAACCGCGAAGAGCTAACACGACAACACTTAGGAAAAATATTTTTCTAAGGCATCAAGACAACAAACGGCTACCCCCAAAGACGTTTGGCAACTTCCGACAACCAACAAACCCGTTAAGGGAAAAACTACGCGTACCGACCAAAAGGCTTTTACACGAAGACAGGGGGGCAATATGTCCAATGGGGGATTTTACCACAACTACCCACAGAGGTAAAAAATCGTCTAAGGCATGAGCTAACGACGATAGCAACAATAGCCAATCAGCAATTATTCGACAAACGAACACCAATAAGCAGCTCTATGCAATAATTCAAAGGGACAACAATACGGAAACATTCAAAAATCAAGTCAAAGCTGTCCTGTAAAATCGAATTTTCAGACTACCTCAAAATGTGACAAAAAGTATCGCAATGGACTCCACTCATCAAGACGATTTCAGAAAGGTAAGGACCGCGGCGAACGGAGCACGGGAAGGCGGCGCGTGGGTTACACGCGCCGGCAGGGCAATACTCACGCGACGGCGCGTGAGGGCGCGTCCGGCGTCGTCTGGCAATTCCGAAGGCGGCGCTGGAATCCTCGCGATGATCTGAGTCGATTGGTGGTGTCAATTTCTGAAAACAAGCCAACAATCAAACACGTAACTTTCGGGATGCACCTAAAGTTTACGGCGGTGAAGAAACTATGAACAAACAAATGGTTTCTAGAAATGGTGGAGCAATTACCTGCAAAGAAGGATGAAGAATGAATTCCCAAAGAGCTGGAAGAATGATTGGGGATTAGTGTAATCACACATCCCAAAAGATTCATTGATGATAAGGATTAAAGGAGTAATTCATCTACACCCACGCCTAAGTGCTTATGGTATACTCCACCCTCTTCTAAGTATTTGTCTCTACGCATATGATCGTTTTGGTATTGCGCATATCAAATTCGTCATTCTATATGCATGTTTGCATATCTCATGATTCATTATTTAATAATCGCTAAGTCGTTTTAGAATATACGGATTATATTTCTAACATCACGTAATTACGATTTTGCCATGACCTTACTTATGCATGCATGTTGATAGAAGCATGTCCGCATGACATATTACTAATTGCTTATATCCCTAGCGGTAATCATGTTTGCACGATATATACGCGCATTCTCTATTGCACTAACCGTGATGACATGAAATAAAGTCACTCGGTCGGAAAATCAAAGGACAGACGAAATCAAGACTTCTACGTCCAACCAACAATCAAAACCGGAAGGTTAGCATCAAGCTCAAATTGGACGCGTATCCTAACTTAAAATAGAGTCAAGAAAAGTTTTAAACCGTTACTTGACTCGGGGACAAGTGATGGATATGTGTCCAATTCGTGTTCGTATTTATATTTCGGGCCCCGTAAACACGTCAAAATTACATCACGACTTGAAAAAAGTCTCCCAAGGGTCAAAACGGTCCGGAAGCGCGTTGCGCGGCAAGCCGGACCTTGCCGAATTGCCCAAATTCGACGAGGTCCGGATTGCACTACGAGTATTGCGCGATTACCGTTTACGCGATTACCGTTACGTGTAGAGAAGTCAAGTTCGCGCATTGCCAATATTGATGACGGTTGATGGTTATACGCCCAATTTGAACCCGTTGACTTCCGAATCGTTTTATTTTGATTGCCCCGTTAATGATTATAAATCGAAACTTCGACCCAAACACCCCGCCGAAACGCCAACGGTCCGGACGAGGCGAAAATACTCGTCCGGGCCGCGCGACGAACTCACCTAGGTGAGGTCGGGTGGCCATACCCGACCTCCCCTAGGGGAGATCGGGTCGGCCAACCCGACCTCCCCTAGGGGAGATCGGGTCGGCCAACCCGACCTCCCCTAGGGGAGATAGGGTTGGCCAACCCATCTCCCCTAGGGAGGGATTGGGTGGCCACACCCAACCCCTACCCTTGGGGGTCGGATTTTCTCCCCGCCCCCAAGGGCCCTGGCACCGTTTCCCGACTCCCGCACTTAGATTATTTCCGCCAACCTCTTCATGCTTTAAGGTTTTAATTATGTGATCAAGGACTAATTAATTGTGTTTAAAGGTTAACGATGTCATTAAGCCACCTTAATGACACCGTTGCCTATAAATACAACCTTTCCACCATTCATTTGATCATCTTGGCTAAGTGTGCAATTTAGCTCTGACTTCTCTCTAGCTTTATCTCTCTAAAAGCGACGTTCTAACTTAAGCATCGGAGAGGGTTCATCAAGCACCACCCCCCCTCCGTGCTTGATATTGGCCCTGTTGCAGGGTAACGTGGAGAAGAGAAGGAGGAGGACAGAATGACAAGCATCAGAGCGACGAGCCCCGAGAGTTCTAAATCTGTCAGTTCACCAGTGAGGAATAAGCCTTAGACCGACAACCCATTGACCGAAGGCTTAGAACCTAACACTTGGCGCCGTCCGTGGACTTCGAACAGAAAGCCTAGCAATCACGAGAGCGATGACGAATAGCTTAGCGTCTAGACATAATCGCCCACCTGGGGGCAATAGGCAAGAGAGACAGCCTATACCTCTAGCAAGGCAGCCTAACCCAGAGAAACAACATGTACACCCAGAGCCTCAGGTAGCCCCACAGGCACCCCAGCCTAACAATCAGGAAGGAGGACCTTCACGCCCAGCTGGGGCTGAGTCTTCCACAGCCTCAACTCCATTTGCTAGGAGGCCACAGAGACAGGGGGACAACAAGGAGAACCATCCCAATACACGACACCTCCTCAGGGGTACTACTATGTGGCACAACCTCAAGGGTATCCATATGGGATGCCGGCTCAAAGGAACGACAATCGCGCACACACAACCAACACAAGGCCCGTATACTCGCAAGGAGCACAAACAGTGACTCCGGGGTTGATGAGCGCATTGGATGAGCTGCTAGCCTATAGAGAGACTCTGAGTAACAGGTAGGGAAGGCAACACCAGCATGAAGAAGAAGAAGTTCATGAGGAAGAACAAGTCCCAGAAGAAGAACACCACTCGCACCCTCCAACAGGGCAGCGAGAAGAACAAATGAGAGATAACCAAAGGCCACCCCCAGAGGGAAGGCAGCAGTTTGTGCCTCCAAGGCAGCAACAGACACAGCAGGATGCCAGGGCATACACCCCGCTGGGGGCAGATAGACAGGCAAGACCTCCAAGGAGGAAGGAATTCCACCAAGTACCCCAACAGGGATATCAGGGATACGCCTATAGTCCGTACCAGCACGGACAAGGGATCCCAGTAAGCCCAGTTTATAATTATGGAGGATATCAGAGAGACTATACTCCAACGCCGGTGATGATTACCCCGGAGGAGATAGAAGCCATGATAGTAAGGAAGATGAGTGAGTCCAAGAGGAACGGATTGCACTGCCTGAGTGACAACACAAACCACCCCTTCACGAGAGAGCTGGAAATGAACAAAGTGACAGACTCCTTGCATACAATACAGATAGCAAAATACAATGGCATGGGAGACCCTTTAGAGCACATCCAGCAGCATGAAGCCTCTCTATTCGGGAGAACAACTGATGACCGCTACAAGGCACTCTTATTTCCAAACACCCTATCAGGGGTGGCGTCACATTGGTTTTTCAGCCTACCCACTGAGAGTATCCACTCATGGGCACAGCTAAAGGCGAAGTTTCTTCAGAGATACCTAGGAGAAAGGAAGCTGCTCAAAGGTACAGGCTCCCTAGATGATGTGAAGCAAGAGAATGATGAATCTTTG
Source organism: Clarkia xantiana subsp. parviflora (assembly GCA_036873135.1). NCBI lineage: Eukaryota > Viridiplantae > Streptophyta > Magnoliopsida > Myrtales > Onagraceae > Clarkia > Clarkia xantiana. The sequence goes on from JAPTYO010000001.1 coordinate 22,254,355, forward strand.
GCTGATTACTACACAAGGTTCAACCAGAACATAGCAGACATACAAGGCGACATCACCGAGGGTGAAATAATAAGAGCCTTCATAAGAAACCTTGGCCGCTACGGGTCCACATTGGTAGAGAAGATGGCCAAAAAACCTGCAAGCACCTTAGAGGAGTTGGCAGGCGAGTGAAAACTCACATAGACCTAGAGAGGCACAGAGTGAGTAAGAAAGCCAAGATTCAGGCAGCAAAGGAGGACAATACAAAGCAGAATAAGGGAAAGCCACATCAGGCACCTCAACCCATAAGGCAACAAGAATGGCGTCCGCCTTACCAAAGAAATCAGATGGGTGTGCCATTGAAGGCTAGGGAAATAAATGTTATCAAGTTCATACCATTGAACACCACCCCAGCAGTGGTCCTGAGAGAGATGAGAAATCAGAAATTATGGTCGCCCCCCGGAAGATGGAGAGCCCCAATGGTAGGGACGCACAAGGATAGATGGTGTGATAATCATGAGGCATATGGGCATGATACGAACGAATGCTTTAGCTTGAAGCTAAGTATCAACAATATCATCCAAAGAGGAGAGCTAAAATAGTTTGTTGATCACGGTGGCAATAACACACAACTAGGGCCATCATACAAGGATAAAGGCAAAGACAAGGTAGATTATAACCCCCCACCTAACAAGAGGGGGACTATAAACATAATACATGGAGGAGTGGCATCGGGTGGCCCAACAGCCAATGCAAGGGAGGTTTATGCATCCAAGCTGAGCTCAGTGCCAAAGTGGAGAAAGAGACCACAAGAAGGAGAGGAGATGAAGATTGAGTTTTCGGAAAAGGACAAGAGTCATATTGTCTTCCCGCATGATGATGCTTTAGTCATCACGATGGACATTGATAACTTCGATGTAAAAAGGATACTGGTAGATGGAGGCAGCTCCGCAGACCTCCTAAGCCTAAGGGTCCTGGAAGAGATACGAAAAACAAAGGCGGACTTTAAACCAGTCAACTTCCCTCTGGTTGGCTTCTCAGGGGCAACAAGTTATCCCCTAGGAATGATAACCCTGCCAGTGACCATGGGCCAGGGATGGACACATCTAAGAGTGAACGTCAACTTCATGGTGGTTGAAAGCCTGGGAGCCTACAACGGGATCTTAGGAAGAACAACCATAAATCCATATGAAATTGTGCCATCTACCGTGCATCAGAAGCTCGGAGGGGATTAACTCCTTAGGAATACGCCTCCTGTAGAATTGAATTGCTAAGCGGAGCTGCTTACCTTTCTCGGGAGTCTTGGTATTGAAGATCTGCTCCATCTTCTCCACCCGGGCCCGTTTGATTTGCTCCGAGGTGGGAGGTGCCGACGAGGAGGCAGCCCTCTTTGAAGACTTCCTCTTCCTCGTGGGGCGTGGGACAGCATCAGTCTCCGCCTGCTTAAGCACGAGATTGGTCAGCAATGATACCTTCTTAGCTGCAAAGACGAAAACGAAAGGACAGTTAGAATATTACCCAAGGAACGAGGTTAGAAGGGCCGTCGAAGAGTTGACCCCCGGACACGATATCAAGGAGTCGGATCCCGGTCAGAACCAGGTCCCGCTCCCCGATGGAGTTGGCGTCGAGGGGAGCGAAAGAGTCCCCCCAACGGTAAAGCTGAAAGCAGTGGAGAATCTGGAAATCCTCCTCAGAGTAGGTGTGGAAGGCGGGAGAAGGATCCGCCTCAACCTCCCATCGGGGCCATGGGATGGAGCTGTTTCGGATGAAGAAATAACTCCTCTTCCAGCCACTGTTGTCGGGCCCCGAGTCAATGATGAGCCCCCGACCCTTGGCGACCTTCCAGGTGTCGCCATTCCAGCTGTTCCGAGAGAGCTGCGTCTTGCTCCATTTGGGCATCCGCGGGTAGAAGGCGCAGACCCCGGCATCATTGCACTTCAGTCCATAGAAGGTCCGGAAGTGTCGGAGGCTATAGGGCCATTGTTGACGGAAGCAAAGGACGCGGAAAGCATTCCACACACGGATGGCGTGGGGGGAGAAAGTATTCGGATGTGTTTTGTAATATGTACACATCTCGACTATGTCCCCATAGAAGGGGAATCGGATCCCTGCCGATATTTGCCCGGTGGAGACAAATACCTCCCCTTCCCGGGGACGAGTGGCCACAGGGTCACCCGAGACGCGGGGCCAAGGAAAAGGGAAGCGAGGCTCCCAGGTGGAAGTAATGCACCCCTCCCGGAGAGCTGCATCTTAGGCAGTGTCTTAAATCTAATAGCATGCATAGTCGAACTTGAAGGGCTTCCTCCCCCCGGAACTGGACTCACCGTCTGGAAAGTAATCAGAGCAAGAGAAGGCACAGTCGATTTCCGCAAAAGTTCGGGTAAGTTAATTGAGATAAAAGGAAAAGCTACGCTAACAAGTCTCTTCGGAATCGAAGGAGCCAGACATGTTGAAGAAAGGATGATCTTGATGGTCGGAGATTCTGGTCGCCGGAGTGTTGGTCGGAGATTCTTGTCGAGTGGAGAGCTCGAGCTTTTGAAAACGCAGAGAATGAAACGGTAAAGGAGAACTGAATAGTGCCAAGATTTGGGGTTTTATAGGAGAGAGGACAGCCAAAGAGACGTTGCAATCTGAACCGTTGAAGATTAAACGCCTCAATCTGAATCGTCGAAGCACTAGAGACAAAACGGCTAGAAAGTGCTTTTTCAGGAAAAACAGGCATGGGTACCAAAACCGTCGCTTCGTCACCTGCTGCATTTAATAGTTGAGTGACCGAGAAATCTTTCGGATTCAGTGATTATCCTCGGAATATCGGGGAATCTTGAAGGAGATCTGCTTCAGAAGATTTTTCGTAAAATCAAAACCCTCCCATATTGATATCGGGAAGTCTGGAACTGGAAGACACGATGAACTATAAGTCCCTCATGTCTTGGGGGCAAATGATGGGTTTTGATATAGCCGTTAGGCCCATTAACGGTGATTAAACGGCGAAGTAGGCCCATTGGGCCCCAAACGAGGCTTAGAAGACCAATACGAAGGGTCCCGACAAGGTCGGTCCCGATATATGAGCTGAACGCTCCCGATGTTAGACCTTTAAGTAGGCCCCGATGATATGCCTTTAAGTAGGCCCAGATGATATGCCTTTAAGTAGGCCCCGATGATATGCCTTTAAGTAGGCCCCGATGATATGCCTTTGAGTAGGCCCCGATATTAAATACCTGAGAATGCTGGCCCTGTCCCGATGACGAGGGGCCCCGAGCGGTGACCAAACGAGATAACTCTGGAGTCCCCGACTTCTGTCGGGACTTGCTACCAGAGCACGAGGCCGAGAAACACGCCCACTATCAACATAGTGGGGAAGTGGCCGGAAAAGACGGAACGTGGGCTACTGGCCGAGATACACGGAACGTGGCAGTTATCCCAACAGGTAACTGAGGTAACCCCTCCCCTATATAAAGGAAGGAGTTACCTCAGGATTGATACGTTCACATACTTACATACTCATACTTGCTTGCCGGCATCGAGATACTCATTTAAGCATCGGAGAGGGATTCTGGGTCACCGCCCGGTCTATCCCCTTCTTGCAGGATTACTTGGAGCGAAGGAGTTCGGATTTCCGTCAAGGACGTACCTGAGTTCCAACCGTGATCCAACACCAGGCATAGGGGACTTCTTCAGAGTAGAGCTGGAGGGAGCCGTCCTCTTGCTTAAATCAACTGGCGCTGCCTGCACGTTATAAATTTTCCCGTGAAACCAACCTACAAGGGAAAGACAGAAAATAAATATAGATGAGAAGACTAAGTAGCATACCGAATCCCCGGAGAGAGGAGTCAAACTAATCCCTGCCTCATAGAGGTCTGTCTCGGTCACTAAGGACACAGGGCAGTAAGACTGGGTCTTGTGGCTCTCGTAGATAGTCTTCATGGTCTCCAAGTCCACAGAAGAGAACTCCCCAAAAGCAGGCCAGCCGTCCGATCGGTCCTCATTCAGAACCGACCAGGTAACGTATCGATCCGTGATAAAGAAGTAGTGTTTGGCCCAATGACTCGCCGAATTATCGCTCCGAACCACGAAACGAAGAGAAGTATTCCACTCAACCCCGCTCAACCCAAAATCAGCAAATCGGGAATCTTTGAGGGAAGGATAGCGAGTCACGAAACTCGCGAAGCCTACCTTCTTCTGATACTGAAATCGGAAGAAGCACCGGAACGAGACCAAGGAGTACTTCTAGGAGTACCACTGACATAGCACCCGGAAACCCACCCAGACGCGAATAGCACTAGTGACAAGGTTCACAGGAGAGATCCTAAAGAATCTACTCAATTCTACGAGCTCATCGCAATAAGACAGGCGTAACCCAAACCGAATCTGGGAAGGATAGACAACAACCTTCCCCCTGGGAGGCTCTGTCACTGTCTGGCGAGTGTTTCCCAAAGAAGGGAGGAAGGGTTACAAAGGCTCGTCTAAAGGACAAATGTCGCCTAAGGTGACATGCTCATTATAGTCGGACCTAGTCAAATAGTTCTCCGACAAAGCAGCGAGACCTAAATCAAAGGCAGTGAGAAATTCCAAGCTCGAATCAGGCTCCGACCAATACCCTGGCTCAGTATCCGACTCAGAATCCGACTCCGAACTAATGCCAGGAAAGAAAATAACGCGACGAATAGAGGGAAAGAAAAACTTTCTCATCCTTCGAAGGATATAACGCCTCTTCCAAGTTTGTGTACGGGGGCACCACCACGAGTACAATACCTGTCATAGCATGACGGGTGTTAGGATAAGAAGATCTCCGAAAAATCCGGACATACCCCGGCACCCAACAAGCAACAACCAAAAATTCAAGGGCACCCAACGAAGGTAACGAACACATGCTCATGACACTACAACGACAAAATCGGGCAATTCGGCTCGGATAAAAAACCGATTTTCGAGCAAAATTACGGTTATGCCCCTCAATGAAAATCAACATGCAAATGACATCACGACTAGGGATGGCAACGGGTCTCGGGGCCCCGCTGACCCGCGGGGCCCCGACCCGGTTTTGACCCGCCAACCCGCCGACCCGCGGGTCACGGGTCGGGTCCGGGTCGGGGCGGGCTCGGGTCGGGGCGGGTCCGGGTCTAGAGACCCGGGGCCCCGTAGACCCGCCCCGAAATGTATATATATAATTTTTTTTTAAAATTTTTTTTTGTTAAAATGTGTAACATTTACTAAACAATATGATTAATATAGTACCTATATAAATAACATGGACCAAATTACAAATAGATGTATATTTAGATTATTAGGAATTGTTAATTTGAATTTGGTGTTTAGATTTGAATTTATATTTTGTAATGAATTTGATGTGTTTGTTGTTTGTGTTTGATTGGTGTTAGCTTTATGTTTTGAATTTATATATAATGTAATATTTTGACAAAAAAAAATTGTATTTAATATTGAGAAATTTAAAAAAATAAAAATAAAAATGTTCACGGCGGGGCGGGTCGGGGCCCCGCGGGTCGCCCTGCGGATTTTTTGACTCGACCCGACCCGACCCGAACTATACAGTTGGCCGGGTCCGGGTCAGCCAGACCGACCCGCGGGGCGGGTCCGGGGCTGCGGAAACCCGCCCCGACCCGCCCCGTTGCCATCCCTAATCACGACGTCAAATTCAAGCGGGAAAGGTTCAAACGATTGAAAATATTTCCCGAATCAACGGCTATCTACGACAATCACATGTTCGATCAAACATCGGCAATCAAGCATCGGAATAAAAAATTAGCAATTCAAGTATTGACATTTCATATGGTAAACGAAAGGAAAAAGATTGGACCTTCGGAAAACCCGACCCGATTTGGTAAACGGGGTCGGGGTTCAAATTTCGAGGTCGTCGGAAATCTGGTCCCGCCGTCGTTGGAGCTGGGCTCAGCAGCCTTGCCCTCGCCACGTCCCGATGCTGGCCGGTCGGAGCCACCCACGTCTCGCCTCGCCTCCCCCGCGCCTCGCAGGTCGCCGGTCACAGCGCCGTCGTCGCCCCTGCCGCCCGGAGCTGTATCACGCGAAGGATCGCCGGAATTCTGCCGCCACAAGCCCCGCCGGAGAACCTCGGTCCGCTGCCCCTGGAACTCCTCTGCTACCGAACCACCCTAGCCCGTCACCGCCTCCGTTGCTGGCTGCACCTCCGTCGCGATGGGCCCCTCCTTCCGCCGAGCTGCCACGCCGGAGTCCTCTCTCCCTTTGCCGGAAATGGGGTCCGGTTCTTACCTTGGTGTGCAAAAATTCCTCCCTTAGCCTCCAAGTGTGAGGAAAAAAGGAAAAGATGACAATGGTGGCTAAGTGAGGTAATTTCCTTACTCCTCTATATATTTGAAAAGGTGTAGGGTTTTTTAAAGTGACATAATCACAACCCTCCATTTAAAATTAGAAGAGATCTAAGGGTTAAAGGGAAAACTATCATCTTTACCTCCCTTAGACTATGGTTAGGCATATTTCCACCCAAGTTAATATCCTATAGGCATGTTTTTTTTAATATCCTATACTTAGAAAAAATTCTCGGACCAAAATCGAAATTTCTCCCCACATATGCGTATATTTTCCGAGTATAAGCTCGTGACGGTATTGGATTTATTATTTCCATCTCAGACGGACACGTGCTTGGACACGTGTCCGTGCTATTCTGACGTTTGCAATTCCTCTATCTTATAAGACAGGGGCAGAGTCAGAGACACACACCCATGGGTAAGTAAAGATTCCGGCAAAAGGTAAAATCCCGGCTTCAAATTGCGCGTGTCATACCATCCTAAAATAGAGTCAATCAAGGGTCAGACCATTGGTTGACTCGGGGGCATGTGATGGATATACGCCCAATTTGAACCCGTTGACTTCCGAACCGTTTTATTTTGATCACCCCGTTAATGATTATAAATCGAAACTTCGACCCAAACACCCCGCCGAAACGCCAACGGTCCGGACGAGGCGAAAATACTCGTCCGGGCCGCGCGACGAACTCACCTAGGTGAGGTCGGGTGGCCATACCCGACCTCCCCTAGGGGAGATCGGGTCGGCCAACCCGATCTCCCCTAGGGGAGATAGGGTTGGCCAACCCGATCTCCCCTAGGGGAGATAGGGTTGGCCAACCCATCTCCCCTAGGGAGGGGTTGGGTGGCCACACCCAACCCCTACCCTTGGGGGTCGGATTTTCTCCCCGCCCCCAAGGGCCCTGGCACCGTTTCCCGACTCCCGCACTTAGATTATTTCCGCCAACCTCTCCATGCTTTAAGGTTTTAATTATGTGATCAAGGACTAATTAATTGTGTTTCAAGGTTAACGATGTCATTAAGTCACCTTAATGACACCGTTGCCTATAAATACAACCTTTCCACCATTCATTTGATCATCTTGGCTAAGTGTGCAATTTAGCTCTGACTTCTCTCTAGCTTTATCTCTCTAAAAGCGACGTTCTGACTTAAGCATCGGAGAGGGTTCATCAAGCACCACCCCCCCTCCATGCTTGATATTGCCCCTGTTGCAGGGTAACGTGGAGAAGAGAAGGAGGAGGACAGAAGGACAAGCATCAGAGCGACGAGCCCCGAGAGTTCTAAATCTGTCAGTTCACCAGTGAGGAATAAGCCTTAGACCGACAACCCATTGACCGAAGGCTTAGAACCTAACAACGGTTACCGCTTGCTTTTGAACCGTCATCAAACCGCTTTAAAACCGGGTTCGGTCCCAAGGAAGCCTATAAATAGGAAGCCTTGGCCACCCATTTTGACACATCCTCTCGTTTGCCCAACTTTGGTATTTTGAGCTCTGACTTCTCTCTAGAAATACTTTCTCTCTCTAAGATTACCTTTTTAGCCCTATAGTGACTTAGGCATCGGAGAGGGCTCCACTAGCACCACCCCCCTCTCCGTGCTAGTACTGGCCCTTCGTGCAGGAATCAGCGCCCCGGACGCTCAGACTTGTGCACAGACTGCCGTCCGATTTCCTGAAACTCAACCATTTCCCGAGACACAGACGCCTCCCGAGACACAACCATTTCTGGAGACTCAGACGCCTCCTGGGACACAACTGTCTTTCGAGACACAGGATTTTCCGAGACTCACGACAAAACCGAACACTCGTCATCGACATAAGGCGAAAACCTCTTTCAGACGAAGGGTGACAGCCCAAAACCCGCTCAACCACTCAGACAGACGCGTCCACACGATCCAGTTCATCCAGGACGCAACAGTTTCCTCTTGGTGGTATAAGGCAACAATTGGTCTTCAAGAGTAGACTCTGAAAATGTAGGATTTGGAGTTTCCTGGCATTGTTGTAAATCTTGAAGACTAGATAAGATCTTAGCCTGGAGGTGCCCAAATGTTGATTTGTTCCAGACCCTAAGCTCTTGGCTTAAGCGTGAAAGCTTTTGATGGAGAGTAGACTGGGCCTGGCCACTCAGAAGTTTATTCCAAGAGAGTTGAAAACAAAATCGTGAAATTCAGGATGATCCATCCACATATATTCAAACCTAAAAGGTTTACGTGCTAAGGGAACAAAATTAAGTTACGATCCGTGTTCAACATTAGGGGGGAATGATCAGAGCCAAATCTTGCTAAGTTAAACAAGATGGCATTAGGAAAAAGATGAAGCCAAGTTGAGTTGATCATAGCTCTGTCTAGCTTTTCTAGAATAAGATCAGGAGAGGACCTTCTATTAGACCAGGTGAAAAGAGGTCCTTGAGCTTCCATATCAAAAAGGTGAAGGTAATTAGACCAAGAATGAATCCGGAGTAAACGATCAGCTGAGACTAGATTTCCCCCAAATTTCTCATTCTGACCCCATACATCATTGAAATAAGAAGCCACCGGGTGCCGTTAGGGACATGTAAATCCTGTAAAGCTTTCCAGAAAGCATGTCTGTATTTAAATTTGCAAGGGGCATAGACGAAACTTGCAGTCCAAGGAACAGAGGAAGGCATTTCCTGAATACTAACGTATAAGAAATTCCTATGGATATTAAAAGAGTGAACATGTAAGACATGCTTCCATGCTAAAATTAAGCCCCCTTTGAGATTGTCAGATTGTTGGATCAAAGAATTGACGTAACCTCAATTATCTAAGATTTGTTGCATTCTCTCAATGCTGCTATTGATTTCCGAGAGACAGAAGATTTGGGGGCATCCAGTGAGAGATTAGACGACCCAGATGTTGAATTGTCAAGGCACGCCCTGTGCTTTTTGACAGTTCCAAGCCAAGATTATCATAACGGGCGCAGAGGGTCCCTCAAGGACACCTCCGCTAAGGTATCAACAGTTGCAGAAACCACAAAATACTTTGAGTAAAATGAAGCGTGTCATGTGTTGAATAATAAAGATACCTCGTCATAGTTCATGGAAAAGTCATGAGTTGAACCCTGAGAGTAAGCAGCAGTTGATCCAGATGGTGCCTGATTTGCACGCTGAGCAGACAAGGACAGTCTAAGTCGAAGTCTTCTCAAAGAGCCAAGATCCTCATCTCCTTCCTCCTCACGACGACGGGGTCCCAAGATTTTTAGGGGACCAGGAACACTTGCTGGTCTGCGCGTCCAAACTCAATGTGTTCCACTTTATTGCTGGTATTTATGAAGCTAGGCATCCAGGTGTCAGAAGATCAAATCTTTGTTGGCTCATTCTTTTGTTTTTCAGATTCATTTATGGCTTTTAATCTATTTCTTTTTTTATATGATTAAAATCCAAAATATTCGAAGGAATCTGAGTGGCCGTAGGATGAACATGGCGTAGCTAGTAGTTGGTCATGAGTTCAAGTTTTGGTGCTACCATCTTTGTTGTAGTAATTTTTGAAATTCAATTACTTTTATGATATTAATATGGTTTAATTATCATTTCCTGTATATGTGATAATTCAGTCCTTATAGCTTTATGGGTGATAAATTAACCCTAAAACTTATGTTTCAAAATTTATGGACTGAAATTTCATAATGTGGTAATTTGGTCCTCATATAATGTTCAATGGTAGTAAATCATTCGATGATATGAAGTGTGAATTTAGTCTTTACACTTTCGTTGTTTCGAACTAATGGAAAATTCTTTATATTTTGCATGTATAATGACGTCCACCCGAGCGATGCGCCATGGTGGTATTTTGATATTTGATGACCTGTTGGATCTAAGCCATCATTGTCGAATGTGCCAAAAATAATGACGATGATCTGGATAAAGTCATTCAAAATTTCTATGACATGCAATGAGGACCAATGTTGTTTACGTGACGGTCTGAGGACCTGCTAGTTTTATAACCAGCTGGTCTGATGACCATCTCGGTTTGATGACCATGCCAGTTTGATGACTAGCCGGTCTGATGACCATGCCGGTTTGATGGCCATGCCGGTCCGAGGACCTACCAGTCTGATGACCAGTATTGATCACATTATGGTCTTATGACCATGGGTCTAAGGACCAATATTGATGAAATGGGTCTGAGGACCAATATTGAGGAAATGATAGTCTGAGAACTAATATTTGATGAGATGACGGTCTGAGGACCACGACGGTTTAATGACCAATGATGATAAACGAAGGTCCGAGGACCTATGTTGAATAAAATAATGATTTGAGGATAAATGTTGTTGTTCTTGAGAGTTTGTAATAATCTCATAACCGACTCATGTGTTAACACGTAAAATTTTTCTGGAAGAAATTAAAGTAATGTGGTCGAGACCATGTTTATTCTGGAGTCATGATTAATGTGGGGGATGGCTATTAAAAAGAATTTTCCTTTATTAAGGTACCCGAATAATATTAGAGAACTCTCAAAAAATTGTGCAAGGTAGAAAACCTTCGCATTTACAATTGAATATGGAAGTGTCTCATAAAAGTGGGTAAGTATAAATTTCTGTAGTCAAACGGGATAAAATACACGGTTTAACAACTGCTCTTAGTTTAATTATATCAGTGATTTTGCGAAGTCTAATGATGATGTATTATAAATAAATGTGGATCCGCTAACCTTTAAGGTTAAAGAGAGTGAGTTGATAAATCATCGAAGGGAATGTGACTATGCCTATGTAGGAAACACTCTTGAGAAGGAAAACCCAACCATGATGACTGGAGATCCCAAGAACTTGGTTCAATGGGACAACCTAATCACAAGAGTGAGTGTGATCACTGTGGGGGTCTTTACCCTCAGGTCCATTCCTATGATGATAAACAATGATGGAGATGAGGTCAAGTTTTTGCATTTGATGATCCTCAAGTATTAGTTAAACCGAGCATAATAATGCAAATTACTTAATTGAGATCACAGATTAAACAAATCTTTTAATAATTCGTAAGGAGAACTCATAGTCGTGATGATGTTCGTGATTCATAGAATCACCTATGCGAGTGAGAAGTAGGGCCGCTTCGAAATGAATTATTGATGACACGATTCTTAGAAACGCTTGCAGAACCAGGCGCGTGTCCATGGCCTAACTAGATCACAGGGCGAGAACATAACCAAGGCTGATGAATTAATGATCTGTAACGGCTTCGTTAATAGGGACATTTCAGTTTTAAGGTAAGTTTATGCAACATGTGACAATATGAGCATCAACATATACACTCTATATTTGTCCTATTATGGTACTTCAGATTCTTGATTGCCCCTATCGCTTCTTGTCTGGCAGAGTAAATGCACAAAGGCTTACTCCCGTCCTTGACGTCAAGCAGGGCGGTCATCACTCTCCTTAGCCAGACAGCTTTCTGTGTATTCTTTGAGAGAGCTACAAATTCGGATTCCATAGTAGACAGCGCGACACATGATTTCTTATTGCTCATCCATGAGATGACGTCATTAGCAAGGAGAAACACTCCTCCTGAGGTGGACTTACGATCGTCTAGATCGCCACCATGTTCGGTGTCACTATATCCTATCAATTCTAGCATGCTTCCCTCATAGCACAGACCTTATTCTTCCGTACGTTTCAGATATCTCACTATTTCTTTTTATGACTCGTAAATGTTGATAACCGAGGTTGGATTGGAAACGCGCTACTAAGTCCACAGCGTAACAGATATCTGGACGAGTGCATTGCATCGCGTATATCATACTTCCTACCATACTGAGGTACTTTGGGCCATCACACCTCAACAGCGCACACCCATATACAACCGGCGTTTCCACGGGTTTAGCATCATAGAGACTGAACCTTCTCAACAACTTGTTGATATTGGCTTCCGGAGAAAAACATAATTTCCGAGCACCACGATCTCTAGCGATCTTCATGCATAGGATGTAAGTGGCCTCACCCATGTCCTGTTCGCATTTGGTGAATAGGCCACCATAATAGGAGCCCTTTAATATAAGCCCAACACCTAAGTAATTGGGTAATGTCACATTAGGGATTTTGGGCTGGGCCTAAAATCCCAATTAGCATGAGAGGCCAAAAATTGGGTCTCCCCTTTACCTAATGTAGCCGGCCGAAACTAGGGAAATCCCTAGGTGGGTTTTATCCACATCCTCTTATAAATAGAGAGTGTTAGATATTTATTCAGCGTTAATCACTCTTCCTCCTAAGTGTTGAGACAAAAGAAATCCTTCCTCCCTAACACATAGTTTCGACCGAACCTAGGAAGAGCAAAGAGGTGCCAAATTGCTTCGAGCAATTACCCCAGAGATCCATCTTGCTGACAAATTGAAAAGAGGCTTTGCTGTGGAGACCATTATGTGTAGGTGATTCCTTAACCAGAATCCTTACAGGAGCCGTTTTGCGGATCGCAAACTCCCGTCACGATCTTGGGTCTACGGAAATCTTGAAACTGGTATGTGTCCCTTTCACTGCGTAATTAGTCTACCTGGCATGTACACGTGTTTTACTTCGTAGTAACTATCCCCTAATTTCCATCGGTGGTATCAGAGCCTGTGTAGGGAGTTCATGATTATGATAAAGTTGGTGTTCTTGAGTTTTTTGTATAACTGATAATCATGAAATTGAGTATTTTTAGTAAAATTGGAATTCATGATTGTCAGACCTAAAATATGACCTAAGGCGATATGTTTTGAAAACGTGAATTTTGGAAAGAGTCGCCACTAGTTAATTATAAGGCTAACTAGAATCTTAAATTACCTAAGCAAATAGCGAATTAAACACCTATGTATAAAATCAGTCTACGATCAGAAATTCGAGTTCGGGGTTTCTATTACGAATTAAAAATAAACAATTTTTAACTACGCCCTTTCGGTACTCAATTCGCAAATTACCACTGCCTAATATTTACAAAACTACATAACATTAGAAAAGGTTAAATAAGAATTAAATAATTATCTAACTATATACGAATAAAACTATAGCTTACAACCAAACTGAAACTTAATAAATTAACAATTATTAATCATAGAACATATTATATATTACACCTTATATTATATATATAATTATAATAATAGGTGACATATACAAGGATATCATATTCGTCATTGGGATTACCTAAGGACAGAGAACACACAGAAGAAGGTGAATGCTATCGTCAATGACTGCAATCGGAGTTCGAGGATCGGCCGGAGGTGGTGGACCCTGTTGGATCACGGGCGAAGCACCGTTACGTCCTTGACGGAATGCTTGGACTCCTGGGCTCCGCGTGGTCCTGCAAAAGGGGATGACCTGGGTGGTGACCCAGAATCCCTCTCCGATGCTTAAATGAGTACGGTGATCAATGGGTGGTAAGCAAGAGTATATGTTCGTATCAGTGTAGATGATTTTCTGAGGTAACCTCCTCCTTTATATAGAACGAGGAGTTACTCAGTTACCTGTTACTGCGCTTGGCAGTTTTACCCACGATTCCGTGTATCTCGCCATGATTCCGTATATCTCGGTTAGGATTCCGTATATCTCGCCCCACGCTCCGCGTATCTTACCCATACCTCCGTGTATCTCGGGCACGCCCTGCGTATCTCGGGGGAGATTATCTATATCTTAACCGTCTTCCCACTACTCTCATCTAGTAGGCGGGTTTCTCGGTCTTATCCTCTGATCACAAGTCTCGACTCCTGTCGGGGACTCCAGAGTTGTCTCATTCTAGATCACCACCCAGGACCTTCAGTCTCTACGGGACAGGTCCGGCCTCTGCGGGGCTTTATTATCGGGGCCTTTACTAAGGCATATCGGGGCCTACTCAGAGGCTTCTTGTCGGGAGCATTCAGCTCATTCATCGGGACCGCTAAAGTCGGGACCCTTCGTGCTGGGCCTCTGGGCCTTCAAGGCTTTTCACGAGGTCCACTGGATCTACTCGCCGTCCAGTGGCTGTTAACGGGGCTAACGATTACATCGGAACCCATCATTTGCCCCCAAGACATGGGGGACTTTTAGTTCGTCATGTCTTCCAGTCCAAATCTTTTGACTTCTCTTGTCGAAGGTTTTCGCTTTCATGCCTTCCGATACCGCCGTCGGAGGCTTGGACCTTTGCAATTTTTGATACCTCAGTTAGAGGCTTTTGTCTTCATACCTTCCGATACCACCGTCGGAGGCTTTGATCTTTGCCTGTGATCGTTACATATCAGAGTCTCTTTCTTATGATTGCCTTGGGCCCACCAGGCCCCATGGGCAGTTGCCAAATCCAAGGAGACTCCTCGGCTACTGTAGCATTAAATGCCTAGGGATAGAAAAACGACGTTTAAATCAGCGTGACTGCTGTTTTCTGAAAAAGCAACTGTGACATCACACACGTCTCCTCCGTGCCTATAATCTCGCCGATTAAGATCGTGTCGTTTCCTCTTCAACGGTACAGATCAAATCCATCCAGCTGTCTCCTCCGTACCGTCCCATGGTTCAACGGCTCTGATCAAATCGTTTCGTCTTCAACGATCACGATTACGTCCCTTCACTTGTCCTTTTGCCTATAAAAGGAAAGACCCTGGTCTCATTCACTTCTTCTGCACTCTCTCGCTTTCAACCCTCCTTGCATTCGAAGTTCTCTCCCAGCTCCTCCTGGTGTTTCAAGTGATCAAGGCAACTTCGACCTTTCCGATCTTCCTTATCCTCACTTCTTTGACCACCGATCATGTCTGGTAAGGATTTCTTTCCACATTTTCGTAATTTGCGTACTGTTTACTCTTCTTTTCTCAATTCCTCTTGTCTGCAATCGTTTTAGACGAAGCTAGTTCTGAGGTTAGGGCTCCCTTCGCCTTTGAGTTTGCTGTCAACGAAATATCTGAGGGTTCGTATGAGGCTGCCCTTAGAGAGGGGTGTATCACCTCGGATTGGGAGCCTCGCTTCCCTTACGAGTCCCAAACTGCTGGTAGGAGGAAGCACATTATCACGCCTCCTCGGGCAGGGGAGGTGTTTGTTTCCACTGGACAAATAAGCGCGGGGATTCGGTTCCCCTTCTGTGGAAATATGGTGGAGATGTGCAACTTCTACAAAACGCACCCCTGTACTTTCTCTCCACACGCCATCCGCGTATGGAATGCCTTCCAGCTCCTATGCCATCGCCAGCAGTGGACCTACAGTCTTCTGTTGTTCCGCACTTTTTACGGTATGAAGTGCAACAAATCCGGTGTCTGCTCCTTCTCCCCCCGACTCCCCAAGTGGACAAAGGAGCAACTTTCACGTTTCGGCTGGGACAGCGAAACTTGGAAGTTTCACAAGGATCGGATTATGATCCGCGACTCGGGCTCCGACAACAGTGGCTGGAAGAAGTACTACTTCTTTGTTCAGCATAGCTCTGTCCCCTGGCCTCGATGGGAGGTCGTGGCGGACCCTGCCCCCAAGCTCCAGGATTACTCCGAGGATGACCTCAACACCCTCCAAATGGTTCAACTCTACCGCTGGGGGGACAACTTCATATCCATCGATGCCAACAAGCTCCAGGAGCGGAATCTGATTGCCATCGGAGTTCGGCTCCTTGATTCTGTTTCTGCAGATTTAGTCGTCTGGGTAATATTTCTAACTATTTTACTTTTACCTTTGCAGCCAAGAAGGCTTCTCTGTTGACTCATCTCATTATGAAGCAGGGCGAGATTGATGCCGTCCAGAGCGGTTCCAAGCGGAAGCGCAAGCTGGTGAAGAAAGGGGCTTCCTCCTCCACTCCCTTATCTGCTGCTCCTCCGACTGAAGAGCAGGTCGGGGCCAAGAAAGCCAGGCGGGAGGAGGTAGATCGGACCTTCGGGGCCACCACCGTCGAGGAAGGTAAGCGCGTTCGTCGTGCAATTAAACGATATAAAAAATTAGTCCCCAAGGAGTTTATCCCCGCCGATCGGGAGTCGCGGGTTCGGGAAATTAAATATATCCTTCAAGGAGAAGTCCCCCGCGTTCTCAAGGCGGGATACTACAACTTCCATGGGAAAGACCAACATGTTGAACGTCAAATTCTCTGGTGCCCTGGCGGAGTTATTCCTGATCATGTTCGTCCTGCCACCACAGGTCCCTTGAAGACTCCTGCCCCCACGGAGGCTATCATTCCAGCGGAAGTTGCGGCTCCGCAGGAACTAATGCTGGAGGACGTCCCGGCGGAAGCTCGGTTCCGTCCAGTGACTGATTTGGAGGCTTCTCCGTCTGTTGAAGAGCCTGAAGAGGGGGGCCTGCTTCCCCGTGGCAGGTCGAGGTCCAGGAGTACACGGCCCGCTGCTAGGGACGTGTCCAAGAGTCCTCCTCCTATTCTTCGCACTCCAACTCCCGAGCCTCCTATTGAGGTAGTTCCTGGCACCCCCGGGGCCGAGCCTATCCCTCGTCTTCCGATGGACGAGGTGTACAAAATTTACACCTCCGACCAGGCAGCGATCCCCTGGCGTCCGATTGAATCCCTCTCCGGGTTTTCGATCCGTCGGGACAATCTTGAGCCCGACTTGGCCCTACACTTGCTGTCAGGGTCAATTCCTCCTGCTCTGAAAAAGCCACTTTACCTGTCGCGGGAGGATATCGAAGAGGAGTTCTGTGCCATGGCCGTCCGTCGGATGGAGGTAGTATCCTACTGCCTTATTCTCTTCTTTATTCCTACCTTCAACCACTGAATTTTATCTTTTTCTCTTCCGCCTTAGGAAACTGCGGACCAGCATCGTAGCTTCGCCATCGCCTTGGCTCTGAAGAGCGCTTTAGAGGAGGCTGAAGCCAAGTCGAACCCTGAAGCCTTAGCCAAGCTTCAGATGGAGCGTGACGAGGCGGTGGCGGCCAAAAATAAGATGGCCAAGAAGAAGGCTCTCCTCGATGACATGTCCACAAGCCTGCTCAAGAAGGTCCACGACCATGAGGCTGTCATGCGTCGAGAGCCGAAGATGGCCCAGGTGGAGCAGCAGCGGAACGAGGGGGAGAAGCAGCAACTCGTTCGCGAGAAGAACGTCTTCGCGGATCTTCTGGCGGAGGCCAAAGCCAAGCTTGAAGCGGAAAGGGCAGAGTTCTCTGCCAAACTGGCTGAGGCAGAGGCTCAAGGTCTCGAGGAGGGCCGCGAGGAGGGTCGTCTTCAGGGCCACAGGGAGTATCGGGACTCTGAAGAATTCAAGCTGGCTGCTGTGGAGTTCTGCAAGTCCGAGGTGGAGGACGCTTTATTCAACGCTGTCGAAGAACTCTACACAGCCTATGCGGATTCCATCGACTTCAAGAAGTCCGAGACCCTCGCCCCCTTCGCGGAGAAATATTTCAACCTCCCCGCGGAGAGTGAAGAGACCGCTGCCGTGGACCTGACTCCGCCAGCCGCGGAGCCTTCCGCCCAGGCCCCTCCAAACCTTGCTCCCTCCGATGCTGCTGAGGACCCATCTTCCAACAAGGACCAAGTTTAATGCTTACCTCTTTAGTCCTTGTTGTCTTTCTCCTTTGTCTTTTTGTAACAAACCTCTTTGGCCTTCTGGCCTTTATATGAGTAGTTTTCCTTCTATCTGTTTTGGCACCGATACTCGTTTGCACTTTATCTAAAGCGGCTTTAAATTCGTTACTCAGAACGTTCCGATGCGCCATTAAAATGACTTCATGCGTCCTTCCGACTTTTTATACTCCCGGTTTTACCATTTAAGGCTTTTTATTGAATCGGAACTTCATCATTTAAGGTTTCTCATCCAATCGGGACTTCACCACTTAAGGTTTCTCGTCCATGCCTTTTAAGGCCATTTTCATACCCCTTAGGGCTTTCATTGCGTCTCTACTGGACGGCTTAGTCGCACCCGTTAATGCTTTTTGTCGCATCATATAGACGTCTTACACGGACCTGTTAAGGCTTTTTCATACCCGTTAAGGCTTTTTGGCCGCATCATATAGACGACTTACGCGGACCCATCAGGGTCTTTTCATACCTAGGCTTTTGGTTGCATCATATAGACGACTTACATGTACCCCGTAGGGCTTTTGTCCGTACCTGTTAAGGCTTTTGGCCGCGCCATATAGACGACTTACGCGTCCCCCGCGGGATTTTCATCGTACCTCGGAAGGCTTTTGTCGCGTCACTCAGGACGTCTTATTAACAGTTAGAATAAATTTGAAAGCAATTTGATCGGAAGGCAACTTCTTTTATTCACTAATAATTCAAAGTAGGCTTACATCGGATTTTATTGATAGACAATTTGCGCCATTCGCGGCGGCTTCATATCAAACATGATACTTCTTCAAGTGTTCACCACTGAAGGAATGCTTCAACGTCTTGCCTTCAAGATCCTCTAACTTGTATGCATTGGGCACTGGCATCCCCACGATCTTGTAGGGTCCCTCCCATTTTGGTGACAGCTTGTTGATCTGGTCTTGATGAACAAACTCATTCCTCCGCCAGACAAGTTCTCCCACGAAGAATTGTCGGGACCTGACACGCCGATTATAATATCGGGCTGTTGCCAAACGCATTCGGGCCTGGACTTCATCAGCCTTCCACCTCTTCTCCTCGAGTAGGCCTAAGTCCAGACGTCTCATTTCCTCATTTGTCAGAGGCTCGTAGTATTTGGCGCGATGGGACGCCACCGCTATTTCCACGGGAGCGACTGCCTCCGTGCCATAGACCAGGCCAAACGGAGTTTCTCCTGTTGATCGCTTGGGTGTTGTTCTCACAGCCCACAGCACGTTCTCGAGCTCATCCAGCCAATGGCCCTGCAAGGCATAGACTCTCTTCTTCAAGCCATCCATCACGATCTTGTTGGCTGACTCTACCTGGCCATTGGTCTGGGCGTGGCGGACTGAAGCGGTCCGATGCTTAATGTTTAATTCTTCCAGGTACTCCTTCAACTGAGCCCCATTGAACGGAGGGCCGTTGTCGCTGATCAACACTCGCGGGACCCCGTACCGGGATATGATTTGAGTCTGAAGGAACTTGAGGATCTGCTGCCCCGTCGTTCTAGCCAATGCTTTGGCCTCTATCCACTTTGAGAAGTAGTCGATAGCCACGAGTAAGTACTTGCACTGACCTCTCGCTTGGGGAAGTGGTCCCACCAAGTCAATTCCCCATTGCGCAAAGGGCCATGCACTCCTGATGGTCATCAAGTCCGCGGCGGGAGCCACGATATTTGGGGCGTACCTCTGGCATGCATCACAGGATCGGACCATCGCGGTCGCTTCTTTGTTCATCGAGGGCCAATAGTAACCCAGGTTCAATGCCTTCCTCACCAGAGATCGGGCTCCCTCATGACAGGCCGCGACTCCTTCGTGTAGTTCCCTTAGGATCCGGTTCGTGTCAGGCTCCGCTACGCATTTTAGAAAAGGCTTTACGTACCCTTTTTTGTACAACTGGTTGTTCACCATTGCATAGTTGTCCGCAATCCGCCGCAACCTGATAGCTGCCACTTTGTCCTCGGGGAGTACCCCCGTAGTCAGGTACGTGATCATCGGGGTCATCCAAGTAGGCTTCTCCTCTTCTTCCGATCCTGTCTCAATAGCACAGACCTCCACCGGGTCGATGTTTGAGATAATCACCTTCTCTAGGAAATGCACCTTCCGATTCTCCTCGGGGGCCACTCCCAGGGAAAACTTACTCAAGGCATCTGCTTCCGCGTTCTCTTCCCTCGGGATCGCCTCGATATCAAAGCTTTTGAAGCTTCCCTTCAAAGTCTGTACCTCGTGCAAATATCTCTTCATCGTCGGACTTTTAGCCTCATAGTTCCCCTGGACTTGATTTACAACCAAGCTAGCATCGCATTTCACTTTTAGATGGTCGACTCCCGTACCCTTGGCAATCTTGAGGCCTGTGATGAGAGCCTCATACTCTGCTTCGTTGTTGGTGGCTTTGAACGTCAACGCCAGGGCATATCGTAAGGGCTCGCCTCCGCCGGGCGGTATCAACACGAATCCTGCCCCCGAGCCTTCTACACTCGATGAACCATCAGTGTACATCTCCCAGGTGTTCTCCTCATTTGGCTGTTCTGGCTGCTGTTCTGTTGTCGGGACTCCTTCCATGGTTGCCCCCTCTGCGGGACCCGTTACTTCCAAATCGGGTGCCGTAGACTCAGCTATAAAATCTGCCAATGCCTGGCCCTTAATAGCGTTTCTCGGAGGGAAATGAATGCGGAATTCCGTCAGCTCAATGGCCCATTTTACCAATCTCCCCGACGCATCCGGTCGGTTCAAAAAGTGTCTCAAGGGCTGATTAGTCAATACCGTGACTTCATGGGCATGGAAGTAAGGTCGTAGCTTTCGAGCGGCAATTATCAACGCGAAGAGATACTTCTCAATAGCGGGATAATTTATTTCAGACTTGGCAAACGCCTTGCTTACATAATAGATAGGCACTTGGTTGCCCTTGACAATCTTAATCAAAACAGAACTAACAGCCACATCAGAAACAGCCAAATAGAGATAAAGCGGCTCGCCTGGAACTGGTTTCGCCAACGGCGGAAGGGTACGGAGGTGCTGCTTGAGTGCCTGGAACGCCTCCTCGCATTTGTCGGTCCATTCGAACTTTTTGTTGGCCCTCAATACGTCAAAAAAGGGCATAGCTCGATCACTCGCCTTGGATAGGAAGCGATTCATCGCGGCCAACCGGCCATTCAGCACCTGGACCTCCCGATGAGTCCTCGGGGACTGCATCTCTTCGATCGCTCGCAGCTTCTCAGGGTTCACCTCGATTCCCCTCTGGCTCACCATGAACCCTAGGAACTTCCCCGAGTTCACCCCGAAAGAACATTTGTCGGGGTTCAACCGAACCTGATGGAACTTCATCCGCTCAAATGCCGCCGCCAAATTCTGGACATGTCTTGATCTGGTTGTATCCGGAATATGCATCCATGAAGCTCAGCAGCTCATGTCCCGATGTAGCGTCCACCAGCTGGTCAATCCTCGGGAGCGGGTAACAGTCCTTCGGGCAGGCCTTGTTCAGGTCACGGAAGTCGACACACATCCGCCACTTTCCATTACTCTTTCGCACCAGCACTGGGTTAGCCACCCAAGTCTGGAATCGGAGCTCCTTGATGAATCCAGCATCGAGCAGTCTGCCCACCTCCTGCTGGATCGCGATCCTCTTGTCCGCGCCCATCGGACGCCCTCTCTGCGCAATAGGTTTGATCGCGGGGTCTATCTTTAGCTCGTGCACTATCACGTCGGGGCTGATTCCTGGCATATCACTCGGGGACCAGGCAAACAGCTCCTTAAACTCCTTCAAGAGCTCGACCAACTCTCCGGCTCTTTCCTCCGACAAAGCAGAGCCGATCTTCACCTTCCTCTGGGGCCCATCGATCTCCACCTCCTTCAAATCTTCCATGGGGGCGGGACGCCCATACTCCTCACGAGGATCAACATCCGTCTGAAGGACAGTCATGGTCTCCCTCCTTCTTCGTCGGGTGGCATTAACGTAGCATTTTCGCGATGCCACCTGGTCACCCATGACCTCTCCGACTTCATTATCAGTCGGGAACTTCATCTTCTGGTGGACCGTCGAGGCGACTGCCATAAGAGGGTTGATTGTGGTCCTCCCGATGATCGCGTTGTATGCCCCCGCAGACTCCACTACGACGAAATCCACGTTTCTCTTTTCCATCTTCCAGCCGCTACCAAACTCTACTGGTAAGGTAATCATTCCCAACGGGTAGGAAGTGGAGCCGGAGAATCCCACCATCGGGAAGTCCACCTGTGTCAGGTCCTTCTTCGTCTTTCCCATGGCCTCCAAAGCGTCCATGAAGAGAATATCGGAGGAGCTCCCCCCGTCTATCAGGATCCGCTTCATCTCGAATCCGTCCACATCCAGGGTCACGACCAAGGCGTCGTCGTGAGGGCTCTCCACGCCAACTAGGTCCTCCGCTGAAAAAGAGATCACCATTTCCTCCTTCAGGGTCCACGATCGGGACCTTTTTCCTAGCACCACCGCGGCAGATATGCGGGAAGCGTAGTTCTCTCTGGAAGCGGAGGTATCACCTCCCGCTGCCATTCCTCCGTGGATGACGTTAATAGTTCCCCGCCTCTCCTTGCAAGCACCTGATCCCGAAGCCTCATGCTCGACCTTCTTCTTCTTCGGTGACCGGTCGCGGGACTTGGAACGGGATCGGGACCGACTTCTGGAACGGGATCGGCACCGTCCCTTCCCGACGAACTCTTTCAGCTTTCCCTTCTGGATCAGCTTTTCAATCTCCTTCTTCAGCTCCCGACAGTTCTCAGTGTCGTGACCATTGGCTCGATGGTAGCGACAGTAACGGTCAGGACGGCCTCCTAGGAATTCACCTTCTTTCCTCGGGGGGTATCGAGCTAGACCTTGCCGATCCATCACAGCTAGCACGGAGGTCATCGAGCTGTTGATGGGGACATTTCGACCTTCGCGGTTATCCTTCTTCGGAGGACGCCTGTCCTCCCTTTTCTCGGGGCGACCACGGTTCCTACTTCCCTCCGTCTTGTCGCTTCCCTTGCGATCATCCGACAGCTTGGACGATGGCTTTCCTCTTCCCGACCTTGGGGGATCGAGCTCTCCAGCAGCAATCTTCGACTCCTGGACATCGATTTGCTGTTTCACCCTCGCCTGCAGGGCCTCCATGCTCCACACAGCCTTCGCGGCTACGCTATGCATCAGGTCGGAACCGTACGGAGCGCTCAAGTTCCTCAGGAAAGTACGAATCATCTCTCCTTCCGAGATTTCTTCATCAATCTCCGCAGCACTAGTAGTGAACCGTTGGTAATAGTATGCCAACGATTCATCGGACCTCTGCACCACCTGGGTTAAAGTCCTCACGCTCTTCAGAAGACGCCTTCGACCTTGATACTGCTTGATGAAGCGGTCATGCATATCGGCCCAGCAGGTGATGCTTCCTGGCGGAAGGCTGAAGAACGAGGTCATGGCCCTTTCTCCCAGGGTTATCGGGAACAATGAGCATATGAGATCATCGTTCGACGTTCGTCCCATACAGGCTTGGACGTGCCTCTGCACATGGCGAACTGGGTCCCCCTCACCGTCATACTCCTTGATGGTCGGAATACCTAGCCCAGGCGGGGCTACGGTATCGATCAGCCGCGGCACAAAAGGATGGCTGGACCGATCCGTCAACCACGAACTTCTCCAGGTGTGCTGGTTCCTTGCCCTTATTCCTGAGCGGAACCTCCTGTTCCTCCGGGTCCACCCTCGGCGGGGGTGGTGGTAATTCTTCTCGCGGAGGCAACTCCTCCGCTCTCCTAGCGGCCTCTCTCTTATCCAGCAAGGCCTCCATGGCGGCCAAGAACATGGGCATAGCCTCCGCTACTGCCTTGGCCAACTCCGAGTTCGAAGACGACCCTTCTTCCCTTCGCGGGACTCCTCCGCTTCCTTGGCCCACTGGGTTTGGGGGAGCCTCATCTTCCTCCCTACGTGGGACATCCTGCCTGTTCGTTTCAGCGTCTCGGACTGAGACCTCATAGCCACCACCTTGCCCCCCTGTCTGGGAGAGAGCAGGGTTCTCATCTTGTTCAGCAACACGTTCTGGCAACGGGGAGTTCATAGTTCCTGCGGGACGAGAACTGCCAGCCTGAACTTGCTTCTTCTTGCCACCACCGGCCATTGATCTGGTAGAAGCTATCTTGACTTTTCGTAAGCTTCCCACAGACGGCGCCAATGTTGGATCACAGGCGAAGCACCGTTACGTCCTTGACGGAATGCTTGGACTCCTGGGCTCCGCGTGGTCCTGCAAAAGGGGATGACCTGGGTGGTGACCCAGAATCCCTCTCCGATGCTTAAATGAGTACGGTGATCAATGGGTGGTAAGCAAGAGTATATGTTCGTATCAGTGTAGATGATTTTCTGAGGTAACCTCCTCCTTTATATAGAACGAGGAGTTACTCAGTTACCTGTTACTGCGCTTGGCAGTTTTACCCACGATTCCGTGTATCTCGCCATGATTCCGTATATCTCGGTTAGGATTCCGTATATCTCGCCCCACGCTCCGCGTATCTTACCCATACCTCCGTGTATCTCGGGCACGCCCTGCGTATCTCGGGGGAGATTATCTATATCTTAACCGTCTTCCCACTACGCTCATCTAGTAGGCGGGTTTCTCGGTCTTATCCTCTGATCACAAGTCTCGACTCCTGTCGGGGACTCCAGAGTTGTCTCATTCTAGATCACCACCCAGGACCTTCAGTCTCTACGGGACAGGTCCGGCCTCTGCGGGGCTTTATTATCGGGGCCTTTACTAAGGCATATCGGGGCCTACTCAGAGGCTTCTTGTCGGGAGCATTCAGCTCATTCATCGGGACCGCTAAAGTCGGGACCCTTCGTGCTGGGCCTCTGGGCCTTCAAGGCTTTTCACGAGGCCCACTGGATCTACTCGCCGTCCAGTGGCTGTTAACGGGGCTAACGATTACATCGGAACCCATCAGACCCGTCTAGACCATGAGAGCGCAGTGGTTGTGGTAAAAGGTGTAGTGAATGCGTCAGAGGCTCGGTGAACGCCGGGATTGAAACAGCAGCAACCAGAGGAACCGATCGATGTTGGTGAGAACCGATGGGGGATAAACGGAGGAGTCCCGACTGGGTGAGGACGAATTGATAGCGAAGCTCACCGGAGTATCCATCTCGGCTGTGGTCGGCAGTGAGGGTGGATCGATCGGCGATGGCCTGGGCTGGAACAATATGGACAACAGAGACGAGATGGAGTTTTGGGCAACATGGGAGGAGACAAGCTGTGAAGGAAGCTCTGGGGGTTCTAGGGTCCGACGCAGGATCGCGGTAGACGTCGGTTGTTGGTCAGAGTCGGGCGAGCGGAAGAATCGCTGGTGGACGGAGAGGACCAGAATGACAGAGGCGGGGCGTCTTGTATGTTGCGTGTCAAATCCAGAACTCGACGCGAAGGTAGCGACCGTCTATAGGAGTATCACAGGAAAGTGTTGGTGGGGTTTCGGTGAGGACGGATTGGTCGTGACCAAGATGAGGCGAAGTCGGGGATGATTGGAGGATGTTGATGGTTGGACTCAGATCGAAGCTGGCTTTGCAAGTTGCAGGATCGAAAATTAATAATCCAACTAGTAAAACTGCCATTGCTCATCTGAAATGAAAGAAAATTCCTTTATATTTTTTCCTCTCTTTTTACATCAAAAAATGTATCAAACACTTATTTATAGTTCTAAGATCTAATATAATCTAAGCAACAAATATTCCTGATTTATTTTGCTAATAAATGCTAAATATTCATTAATTTAATACTAAATATTCAACAAATATTTTCTGCAATAATTATAAATAACTATTCTAATATTGCCCTGAGTATCTTTGGAAAGTTCGCGACTTGCCATATTTAGACATTTACCCATTTAAGTGCTTCACACGTCACACCTGTCGCGCGTGGTCTAAAATTAGGTGTTTGCAGTTTGCCCCTTTTTGGGCGGATTCCCGTAGAACATGTTCGAGGGGATTCGTCCAAAGACAAGGAAACACCGAATTTTGGATGAGAAGTCTTTCTTTCTTTTGAGTCTTCGAGTCTTCAAGGGAGCTCCTAGCTTATTTCGGACGGTGTGAAAAGTAGAGCCTCTATCAGCGGTGCCCCTGTTGGCGGTGATTCTGTTGGTGGTGCGTAAAAGTAAAGCCTCCAGTGGCGTGTAGTAACGAAAAGCCTCCAGTGGTGTGCGGAAAAGTAAAGCCTCGGTCGGCGGTGTCTCTGTTGGCTGTGCGGTAAAGAAAAGCATCCAGTGGCATGCAGTAACAAAAGCCTCCAGTGGCATGCGGAATAGAAAAGCCTCCAGTGGTGTGAGTAACGAAAAGCCTCCAGTGGAGTGCGTAAAAGTAAAGCCTCCAGTGGCGTGCATTAACAAAAAACCTCAATCGACGATGCCTCTAATGGCGAGCGACAAGGAAAAGCCTCCAATGGCGTGCAATAAAGTAAAACCTTAATCGATGATGCCTCCAGTGACGAGTGATAAGGAAAAGCCTCCAGTGGCGTATGTTGGAGAAGAGCCTCTAGTGGCGTCCGTCGGAGATGTGCCTCTACTGGCGTCTGTTGGAGAAGGGCCTCTAGTGGCGTCCGTCGGAGAAGAGCCTCTAGTGGCGTCCGTTGGAGAAGAGCCTCTAGTGGCGTCCGTTGGATAAGAGCATCTAGTGACGTCCGTCAGAGAAGAGCCTCTAGTGGCGTCCGTTGGAGAAGTGCCTCTAGTGGCGTCCGTTGGAGAAGAGCCTCTAGTGGCGTCCGTCGGAGAAGAGACTCTAGTGGCGTCCGTTGGAGAAGTGCCTCTAGTGGCGTGACTTGCGAATGATGAATACTAAGGCTTCGTTCGTTGGGGGGTGACTCTCAGAAAGCTGGAAAACTTCATATCCTAATTGTCAATGTGTGACTTGTAGGAACAGACTGTAACAGTCCTAGTCATCCTTGAATGATGACTCGCGAGAGCAGACTGTAACCGTTCCGTTTTCCGTGAAATTGACTTGTAGGAACAGACTGTAACGGTCCTACTCATCCTTTAATGGTGACTCGCGAGAGCCTACTATAGCCGTCCCGTTTGCCGTGAAATTGACTTGTAGGAACAGACTGTAACAGTCCTACTCATCCTTGAATGGTGACTCGCGAGAGCAGACTGTAACCGTCCTGCTTGCCGTGAAGTTGACTCGTAGGAATAGAATGTAACAACCCTACTCATCCTTGAACGGTGATTCGCGAGAGCAGACCGTAACCGTCCCGCTTGCCATGAAGTTGACTCGTAGGAAAAGACTGTAACAGTCCTACTCAAACTTTAATGGTGACTCGCGAGAGCAGACTATAACCGTCCCGCTTGCTGTGAAGTTGACTTTGGAAGATGCTGTGTCGTAGACAACACACATGCACATGAATGTTGATCCCTAATTTTGCCTAAATTGCGCATGGTGCGACAACTTAGCGGGATCTTTCTTTCTTTTTTTTTTTATTTTTTATTTTTATAGAATTTCTCTCTTATTCTCTCCTTTTGCCACGGTTGATTGAGAGATTTCTGACAGTACCCCTCATTTTTTTTTC
Organism: Clarkia xantiana subsp. parviflora; assembly: GCA_036873135.1. Classification (NCBI taxonomy): domain Eukaryota; kingdom Viridiplantae; phylum Streptophyta; class Magnoliopsida; order Myrtales; family Onagraceae; genus Clarkia; species Clarkia xantiana. The sequence continues at coordinate 22,281,600 of JAPTYO010000001.1, forward strand.
TCTCCTTTTGCAATGATTGAAATTTCTTAATTTTCAATCATGCCCCTCATTTTCTGATTTTGACTAGGCCGCCCTTTCGGGTTTTAACCTAGTGGAAGCACTCTTTATTTGGTAGCCAATTAAACGGTGGCTGTGACCCGTACTTTATTTTCCGCCTCGATGCGAGAGTATTTGTAGCCGTTTGGTGGGTGGCTGTGACCCTTTTCTCAACGTCTTTAATTTTGCGGGAGCTCTTTTAATTGTAGCTATTTGGAGGGTGGCTGTGGCCCTTCATTCATTGTCTCTAATCTGGGAAACACTCTTTGTATGTAACCATTTTGAGGGCGGTTGTGGCCCTTTCACTTAATACACGCCATCGATGTTCCTGGAGCGCTCTTTTGATTGTAGCCGTTTAGAGGGACGACTGTGACCATTTCTTTTATTTTCCCGCCCTCACCGGGTTTGCGGGATCACTCTTTTTGTGTAGACATTTTAAGGGTGGTTGTGGCCCTTTCAAATAACTTCCCAACCTCACAAGATTCACGGGAACACTCTGTATATGTAGCCATTTTGAGGGTGACTGTGGCTCTTTCTTTATTTCCCCACCCTCACCGAGTTCGCGGGGTCACTTTTTTATCTGTAGTCGTTTGGAAGGTGGCTGTGGCCCTTTTTTATTCTCCCGCCCTCACTAGATTCACGAGGTCACTCGTTTATTTGTAGTCATCTGAAGGGTGGCTGTGACCCTTTCTTTGTAGTCGTTTTAGGGAGGACTGAGACCCTTTTTATTTGTAGTTGATTCAGGGACAATTGTGACCCTTTTACTGAGCACTCTATTTATTTTTCTCGGTAGCCAATTAAATGGCGGCTATGACTCTAAAGAAAAAAAATTTTGTTTTTGCTATTTTTTTCTTTCTTTTTTAAAAAGAAAAGTTACCGAAAATAATCAACAACAATTATTTACATGCCCTCTAGTGGCATATTGAAAATTTCTAATTGAAAACATCTTTTAGAGAAGGACTCAGTTGATTGAAGCAAAATACGTCAGCTGTGTCAACGACCTGGGTGGACCCTACAACCAATGGATGGCATGGACAATTATTTTTTTCTCTCGGCTTCTAAAAATCCATTGCTATTGCTCAATCTCATTTGGGGATGCCCCATGGCTAGCACCTATCGGGTTAGGCTCGTCGCAAATGGTCGTGCACTAGATATGATTTTCATGGGCTTTGATTTGGATGATTATCCGAGCTGCACAATGAGTAAGGAAAAACTCAAATTTCGGGGATAAAATTGATCACAACTTCTCTTACCTGGGTGCTCGATCTTTCTAGTGGGCAATGTGCTCGCTATGCGACTGGACCTGCTGCATGTCCTGATTTTCCTACTCCATCTGGCGGTTATGCTCGATCTGAACGGGAGATCCCTTTGGTTACCACTGACCGGTTTAGACCTCGCCGTAAAACGAATGTACGACATGGTTCGGGGACGCGTATGAATTCCACATATGGTAGGTGAAATTTTGGCATGGAAGTTCTTTGAACCAGTCACGTTTCACGTGGTTGCGACCTCGTCGAAGTGGTCGTATGATCTGCAAAAAGAGTAGGGACACACAAATCTCAAGGAAAAATCAAGTACAATTCATCGTACCTAACCGTTGTATATCCCGATTGCGCAATTTGTTCTTCGTGCAACTGGATGGCTGCACTTTCTTTTTATGTTGCCCCATTTGGCCGGCAGAACTTATATGTACAGGATACCTAACCAATGGTACCTGAAAAGAGTGAATGAAAAATCAGTGTAGAGCATATGAGAAATCGTGCATGGTTTTTTTTTTTTTGAAAACTCTAATGTTATTCATTTCATAATTTTGATTACAAATCAGAAAGAATCAAAATTTGTGATCTAGAGTGTTTTGCACCATCATGGAGTTTACCGAGTTCGCTGAGTGCACTAACTCGCTCGAACGCAGGACAGATGCTGAAAAAAAAGTTTTTTAAAAAGAAATTTATCGTCCTTTGTTTAAAATCGAATAATCGCACTCAACTGCACAGTTAAACTATTTTCTTTTTAAAACACTAGCTCATGCGAATGTTGAAATGACACTTTGAGTTTTTTTTAAATGCTCTTGCATTCTCGAAAGTTAAAGTTCTACTATTAAGAAACTTACAACCAGTTTACCTGAATAATGCATATGGAATGCATATTTTGAAATGAAAATTTCAGGTGGATTTTTTTTAAAAATAATGCAAATGCGGTGCATGTTTGAAATTAAACGTTCCACGACTAAGAATGTGTACAATCTATCAACAAATTATTTTTCCTAAAACAATGCATATGAGATGCCAGTTAGATGCATACTTGAAATGAAAGTTCTATAGTTGAGAAAATTTACAAGTTACCTGAAAAGAATTTTTTTTTGTTGTTTTTTTTAAAGAGGGAAAAAAAGTAATGCATCTTGGTTGCTCAAAATTAAAAATTGAGATGATTTTTTTTTTTTTTTTAAATAATGCATATGTGATGCACAAAATAAGATGAAGCTTTAAAATAAAATTTATACAAAAAAGAAAAATTACAATTTACCTGAAATGTTTTTTCCGAAAATAAAGCATATGAGATGCATGTCTTTAATTAAAAATTCAAGTAATTTTTTTTTTTTTAACATAAGAGCGCTTACGATTGATCTAAAATGTTTTTTTTTTAAAATTAATGCATATTGGATGCATTATTAGAAATAAAACAATTCAGAGAATTTTTTTTTTTTTTTGAAATGATGCATATGGAATGCACGTTCAAAATTAGAAGCTCTAATAGCTAAAGAGGAGTTACAATTTTTTCTAAAATACTTTTTTCAAAGGCAACACATATGCGACGCACTAACCAAAATTAAAAATTACCTGAAAAGTTTTTTAAAAAATAATGCGTACGAAACACATGTTTAAAAAAAATTGGTAAGAGGTTTTTTTAAAAATTAATGCATACGAAATGCATGTTTGAAAATAATTTTTTTACAACTAAATGACTAAACTACTGAGCTGAAATTTTTTGTTTTTTATTTTTATTTTATAATGCAATGTGATGAATGCATGAGAAATAAAGTTACACGGTTAGAAAAACTTACAGTTTACATGATAACCTTTAACAAAAAAAAAACATGGATACAAACGACATGTTAGGGGCTCTCTAAAAAGTTTGTGGCTTTGCTCTACAAGGTAGGTTCCACTGATAGGTTCCCGACACTGTGGTTTCCTCCCCCTAAAAAGGGATCTCGGGACCTACACGAGCGAGTGAGTTTTTCCGAGTCGTACCGGCGGAACTACCGCTCCAGTCGTACCGTACTAAACATCTCCGGTTCCTAGTCGCCTTGGGTTTGAGGTGTTTTGGACATTACACTAGAGTGGTGTGTGCGAGTTTATACAATATATAATACAACAAAGATAATTAGTCAGTCATAATAGGGAAAGTAAACTCCACACCTGAAATTACACAAAAATAATCAAGTTAGATCAATGAAGTCAAAATAAAATAAAAACTACAAACTCAAACATGGCAAAAAGTGAACATATTGAGCCCGAAACCTCTTACTCTTCCCAAGCAGAGTCGCCAATTGTCAGACCTAAAATCTGACCTAAGGCGATATGTTTTGAAAACGTGAAGAGTCGCCACTAGTTAATTATAAAACTAAGTAGAATCCTAAATTACCTAAGGAAATAACGAATTAAACACCTAGGTATAAAATCGGTCTACGATCAGAAATTCGAGTTCGGGGTTTCTATTACGAATAAAAATAAACAATTTTTAACTACGCCCTTTTGGTACTCAATTCGCAAATTACCACTACCCTAATATTTACAAAACTACATAACATTAGAAAAGGTTAACTAATAATTAAATAATTATCTAACTATATACGAATAAAACTATAGCTTACAACCAAACTAAAACCTAATACATCAACAATTATTAATCATAGAACATATCATATATTACACCTTATATTATATATATATATAATTATAATAATAAGTGACATATACAAGGATATCATCTTATTCATTGGGATTACCTGAGGACAGAGAACGCACGGAAGAAGGCGAATGCTATCGTCGGTGACTGCAATCGGAGTTCGAGGAGCGGGCCGGAGGTGGTGCACCCGACTAGACCATGAAAGCGCAGCAGTTGTGGTAAAAGGTGTGGTGACTGCTGTTGGATCACGAGCGAAGCTCCGTTACGTTCTTGACGGAAAGCTCGAACTCCTGGGCTCCGCGTAATCCTGCAAAAGGGGATGACCTGGGTGGTGACCCAGAATCCCTCTCCGATGCTTAAATGAGTGTGTGATCAATGGGGTGGTAAGCAGTAGTCTAAGTTCGTATTAGAGAATGTGTTTTCTGAGGTAACTTCCTCCTTTATATAGGAGGGGAAGTCACTCAGTTACCTGTGACCGGGGCTGGCCGTTTTACCCATGATTCCGTATATCTCGTTCGGGATTCCGTATATCTCACCCCACGCTCCGCGTATCTCGCCCATACTCCGCGTATCTCGGGCACGCCCTGCGTATCTCGGGGGAGGTTATCTATATCTCAGTCGTCTCCCACTACTCTTATCTAGTAGGCGGGTTTCTCGGCCTTATCCTCTGATCACAAGTCCCAACTTTCGTCGGGGACTCCAGAGTTATCTCATTCTAGGTCACCACCCAGGACCCTTTGTCTCACGCAGGGACGGAGCTATATGAGGTCCAGAGGGGGCATTTGCCCCCGCTGACCTCCATGGGAGCTGTTGGATCACGGTGGAACTCCGGGACGGACTTTGACGGCAATCCTGGCTCCTTTGCTCCACGCAATCCTGCAAGAGGGGATAGACCGGGCGGTGACCCAGAATCCCTCTCCGATGCTTAAATGAGTATCTCGTATGACTGGCAAGCAATAACCTCAGAGTCTATCGAATTCAACGTAAAAATTCTGAGGTGACCTCTTGCCCTTTTATAGCCGAAGAGATGCCTCAGGTACCTGGTGAACCGTTAGGGGTGGTTAGCCCGTATCCCGTGTATCTCGGGTGTGATCCCGTCTATCTAGACCATGATCTTGCATATCTTAGCCATGCCCCGCGTATCTCGGCCACGCTCCGTGTATCTTAACCACGTTCCGCGTATCTCGGCCACGCCCCGCATATCTTGGCCTTATCCTCTGGTACCGAGTCCCGACTCCCGTCGGGGACTCCAGAGTTATCTCGTTGTGTCACCGCTCGGGGCCCCTCGTCATCGTGACAGGGCCAATCATTCTCAGGGATTCATCGTCGGGGCCTACTTAAAGGCTTCTCATCGGGAGCTTCCAGCTCAGCTGTCAGGACAGACTCTGTCGGGACCTTTTATCATCGGGACTCCCTTCGTCGGGACCCTTCTCCTGGGTCATCTTGACCTTCATTTTGGGCCTGGTGGGCCTGTTTGCCGTTTCCTCCCCGTTAAAGGGCCTGACGGGTGTAATCGAACCCATCATTTGCCCCCAAGACATGAGGGACTTTTAGTTCGTCGTGTCTTCCAGCTCCCGATCTTTCGATACTGGAATCGGGGATCTTTCCCTTGGTTCAGTTACTCAATTATCAATCTTCTCCTTCACGTTTCCTCAGTGTTTTGTAGATAACTGTTAAGTCCTAGAGGTCTCCTCGGTTCCCCAATGCATTAAATGCAGTAGATAGTGAGGCGACGTTTTCGGCCCACGCGCCTGATTTTTCGCGCCTGTCCTTTTCTGAAAAGTGCTTTTCAGGCCGTTTCATCATTGCGTCTGTTGTCCTTCTGCACGTTTCATCTCAACGGTCCAGATTAAGAATCTTCGACTTTAACGACTCGGATCGAAGTGTCCCTTCCACTGTCTTCTTCGCCTATAAAACCCTAGCCATGGTTACAATTTAACTTTTACCGTCTTCGAATTCTCAAAAGCTCTCTGCGATTTCTCTGCGATTTCTCTGCGATTTCAAGCTCTGTGATTTCGAAGGTCTTTGGAGTTTCTCCGATCATCTTTCCGGCGACGCCTCGTTCATCTCCTCAACCTCTACTCCATCATGTCTGGTAAGGGATTCCCCTTTGTTGCTTGTTCGTCTTTTCCTTGTTTACAGCTTTCCAAGAGTCCCACTGTATTTTTCTTGTCATGGTTGCTTTTCAGACAGCGGTTCCAGCTCTAAGGGGAGAAAACCCTTTAATTTTGATTATGCTCCAAATGAGATCTCCAATACTGCTTATGATGCAGCCCTCCGAAAGGGTTGTATCACTATCACCTGGGAACCTCGTTTCCCGTATCCTTGGCCTCGCCCCTCGAGTAACCCTGAGGTTACTCGTCCCCAGGAAGGGGAGGTATTTGTCACTACGGGACAAGTATCAGCGGGGATCAGATTCCCCTTTTGCGGTAATCTGGTCGAGATGTGCCAGCATTACAAGACACATCCCACTACCTTTTCTCCCCATGCCATCCGTCTCTGGAACGCCTTTCAAGTTCTCTGCTTCCGACAGAAGTGGGTCTACAGCCTCCAGCTCTTCAGAACCTTCTATGGGATGAAGTGCAACGAGGCGGGGGTTTGCGCCTTCTACCCTCGGATGCCCAAGTGGAGTAAGCAGCACCTTGCTCGGTGTGGCTGGACCAGTGACACTTGGAAGGTGGTCAAGGGTCGGGGACTCTTGGTTGACACGGGGTTCGATAACAGTAGCTGGAAGAGAAGCTACTTCTTCATCCGACATTCTTCAATTCCCTGGCCTCGGTGGGAGGTGGCAGCAGACCCTCCGCCTGCCTTCCATACCTACGCCGACGAGGATTTTGAGACTCTCCAACTTATCCAGCTTTATCGATGGGGGGAGTCCTACACTCCTCTCAACGCCAACTCTCTTGTGGAGCGGGACCTGGTGCACGCCGGGATCTGACTCCTCAGTATTGTCTCTGGGGGGCAGCTCTTCGACGGCCCTTCTAACATGGTTTCTTGGGTAAACTTCTGACTCTTCTTTGTTTACTGTTTGCAGCCAAGAAGGTATCTGTGCTGACCGATCTATTCCTTAAGCAGGGGGAGACTGATGCTGTCCGCCCCTCGCGGAAGAGGAAATCCGCCAAGAAGGCCGCTGCTCAGTCGGGATCTCCTTCCACTGAGCAGCCCAAGCGGAAGCGAGTGGATCTGGACCAGCTCTTTGATGTCCAGAATGCTGAAGAAGGTAAAAAACTCCGACTTGCTAATAAATCATACAAGAGGATGGTCCCGAAGGATTTGATTTCCTCGACCAAAGAAGCCCGCATCGCTGACGTCAAACGAATCCTTCAAGGCGAAACTCCTCGAGTCTTGAAGGCGGGCTACTATCATTATCGTGGGAAGGATCAATACGTCTCCCGACGTATCATTTGGTGTAAGAATCCCGATGAACTTCATGACTACCTTTCTGAAGCTTCTCATCCTCCAGGTGCAGGTCGCTCGGGAGCTCCATCGGGTGCTGCAGCTTCCGCAGACGCACCGTCTTCAGCGGGGGTGCCTTCCTCAGCTGGAGAGAAGGCTCCAACTGGCGAACAGTTTCGTCAGGTGGAAACTTTGGACTCCTCCGAGGAGACTGACGAGGGTGGCCCCCCTCGTCAGCGTCGGAAGGCGGGGCAATCCCCCTTGAAACCAACCCCTCAGGGGTCGCCTCCTTCATCTTCTCCGCAGCAGCGGCAACCCTCGCCCATCCATGACTTCACTCCTTCCCCTGTTCGGGCCGAGACAGAGGCATGCCCTTCCAATCATCGTCCTCTTTCTCCTCTTGCTCTTGACGGGAACTTCTACAGGCCCTTTGATTCTTCACAAGAGAATGCCCCCTGGATTCCTATCCAGACGCTTCAAGGAGTCCCGCTCACACAAGGGGAGCAGGACCAGGAGCTGGCCCTGCATCTGCTGGCAGGCTCGATCCTGCCTACTATGCGGCATCCGATTTGCCTCAATCGGACACATATGCAGCGGGATGTCAGGAATATGGCCATGCGCCGTATATAGGTAAGACTTCGCTTTCTTTCTTTTGATGATAAATCGGGTAGTTGGTCCATTAATACTTTTCCTTCCTACTGCAGGAGCTCGGGGACGTCAACCGCCTCATCGGGTATGTTATTGCCTACGATGAGTCCCGGGAGCGGGACCGAGGGGTCCGCGAGCAGCTCCAGGAGGATCTTAAGGCCTCCCAGTCTTTGCGGGGAAAGCTTGTCAAGGAGCAGGCTGTCCTCAATCAGAAGATTCGGGACCTCCAGCAGCAGATCGTGGACTTCGAGGGGCTCTTGAGGCAAGAGCGGCAGGAGCGGGAGGCGGCTGTGGACAGGCTGACCCAGGAGAAGAAGGCCGCCGAGGATAAACTGGTCCTCAAGAAGAAGGCTGCCGAGGACAAGCTGGTCCTTGAGAAGAAGGCTCTGGAGGAGCAAATCGCGGGATTTCCTGCGCAGCTTGTTGAAGCGGAAGCCAAGGGCCGGGAGGATTATTGGAGGTCTGAGGACTTCCAAGCCGATGCCATGAAGTTCTTTGGCGCGGAGGTGGAGAACACTCTCTTCAATGCCGTTGAGGAGCTCCACCTGGAGTACGGGGACGCCATCAACTTCGACAAGTCTCCTTCCCTCGCTCCTTCTGCGAAGAAGTATTTTGCTCTTTCTGAGGAGAGTGATGGGGGGAGTACCCCCATAATTGTCGAAGACGCTTCCGAACCTCTAAGTGCGGACGCCCCGATAGTCGATCCTCCCGAGGCTAACCCTGTGAACCCTTCTGCTACCGACTCCGCTGGCCCAGCTGCTGCCGACAAGGATCAAGCTTGAATGTTTACTTTTAGAGTCCTTGTATCTTCTTCTCTTTTGTCACCGTCGGGCCCTCGAGCCCTTTATCAGTATCAGACTTCTTTAGTTCCGATTCTTTTCGTTGCACTTCTCCGAGTGACTTTATCATGCGTGCTTAGGTCGAAACCTCGACACTTGAGACATTTTCATACGTCCTCCCCGACGATTTAATAGCTTGCACCACTTAAGGCGACTTAGTTTTGCGCATCCTTAAGACGACTTAATATCGTGCACCACTCAAGGCGACTTTTTGATACTTAGAATAAATCTAAGAATTGTGCATCACTTAAGACGACTTTATATCGTGCACCACTGAAGGCGACTTTTCTCGTGCACCACTGAAGGCGACTTTTCTCGTGCACCACTGAAGGCGACTTTTCTCGTGCACCACTGAAGGCGACTTTTCTCGTGCACCACTGAAGGCGACTTTTCTCGTGCACCACTGAAGGCGACTTTTCTCGTGCACCACTGAAGGCGACTTTTCTCGTGCACCACTGAAGGCGACTTTTCTCGTGCACCACTGAAGGCGACTTTGACACTTAGCATAAATCTAAGAATAACTCTTATTGGAAGCAACCTCTTTATTCATTGATGGCATAAATTTGGCTTACATCGAATTGAACGATACATAGCATACACCACTTAAGGCGATTTTACATCGGGCACCACTTAAGGCGACTTTACCGGGAACCACTTAAGGCGACTTTCTTCAAGCATGGTGTTTCTTCAAGTGTTCGCCACTAAAAGAATGCTTTAACGTTCTGCCATCGAGGTCTTCCAACTTGTATGCATTTGGAGCTGGCATCCCCACGACCTTATAAGGTCCTTCCCATTTTGGTGACATCTTGCTGATTCGATCCAAAAGGGTGAACTCGTTGCGACGCCAAACCAGCTCCCCGGCGAAGAATTGTCGGGACTTCACTCGCCGATTGTAGTACCTGGCCGTCGCCAATCGCATTCGAGTTTGGACTTTATCGGCTTCCCGCCTCTTCTCTTCGAGTAAGTCCAAGTCCAGACGTCTCACTTCATCATTCGTCAAAGGTTCGTAATATCTCATCCGATGGGACGCCACAGCTACTTCTACGGGGGCGACAGCCTCCGTACCATAAACGAGGCCAGACGGAGTCTCCCCCGTCGATCGTTTGGGTATCGTTCTAACTGCCCAAAGCACATTTTCCAGTTCGTTCAGCCACTTGCCCTTCAAGGCATAGACCCTCTTCTTCAGGCCATCCATCACGATTTTGTTGGCTGATTCCACCTGGCCATTAGTCTGAGCATGGCGTACAGAAGCAGTCCGATGCTCGATGTTCAACTCTTCCAGATACTCCTTCACCTGAGAGCCGTTAAACGGTGGACCATTGTCGCTGATCACCACCTTAGGAACCCCGTATCTGGACACGATGTGGGTCTGGAGGAACTTGACGATCTGGTTCCCCGTTGTTCTGGCCAACGCCTTTGCCTCTATCCATTTCAAAAAATAATCGATAGCTACAAGTAAATACTTACATTGACCTTGTGCTTGTGGAAGAGGCCCCACCAAGTCGATGTCCCACTGCGCGAAGGGCCACGCGCTCTTGATGGATGTCAGATTAGCGGCCGGAGCCACGATACTCGGGGTGTACCTCTGGCACGCGTCGCAGGATCGGACCAACGCCGTTGCTTCTTTGTTCATCGTGGGCCAATAATAGCCTAAGTTTAGCATTTGTATCTCCTGATGGTTTATCGGAGACTGCATCTCCTCGATTGCCCTTAGCTTCTCAGGATTCACCTCAATTCCTCTCTGGCTCACCATAAAGCCCAAAAACTTCCCTGAGGCGACTCCGAAGGCGCATTTCGTCGGGTTCAAGTGAACTTGAGGGAGTCTCATCCGCTCTAATGCCATGGTTAGGTTGTGCACATGATCATCCGCTTGTCGGGACTTCACCAGTACTGGGTTAGCGACCCAAGTCTGGAATCGGAGCTCCTTAATGAACCCAGCATCGAGCAACCTGCCCACCTCCTGCTGGATCGCAATTTTCTTATCCGAGCCCATCAGATGCCTTTTCTGCGTGATAGGCTTGATTGCGGGGTCTATCTTCGGCTCGTGTACGATCACATCGGGGCTGATTCCTGGCATATCGCTCGGGGACCAGGCAAACAGCTCCTTGAACTCCTTCAACAACTCCACCAGTTTTTGGGCTGTCTCCTCGGTCAGAGCAGACCCGATTTTCACCTTCCTCTGGGGTCCGTCGATCTCGACTTCTTTCAGATTTTCTACGGGGGCGGGACGCCCAAACTCTTCTCTAGGATCAGTATCTGTCTGGAGGACAGTCATGGCTTCTCGCCTCCTCCTCCGGGTGGCATTAACGTAGCATTTTCGGGAAGCCACTTGGTCGCCCTTGACCTCTCCGACTCCGTGGTCGGTCGGGAACTTCATCTTCTGATGCACTGTCGAGGCAACCGCCATCAGGGGGTTAATGGTGGTTCTTCCGATGATTGCGTTGTAGGTCCCCGCAGAATCAACTACCACGAACTCCACGTTCCTCCTTTCTGATTTCCACCCGCTACCAAACTCCACTGGTAAGGTGATTACTCCTAGCGGATAGGAGGTTGAGCCAGAGAACCCGACCATCGGGAAGTTTGCCTCCTTTAGATCCTTCTTCGTCTTCCCCATAGCCTCCAACGCGTCCATGAATAGGATGTCGGAGGAGCTCCCCCCGTCGATTAGAATTCTCTTCAATTCAAATCCATCTACGTCCAAGGTTACCACCAAGGCATCGTCGTGCGGAGTCTCCACGCCTATGAGGTCTTCCGACGAGAAGGAGATTACCATCTCCTCTTTCAAGGTCCAGGATCGGGACCTCTTACCCAGCACCACCGCCGTAGGGATTCTAGAGGCATAGACCTCTCGGGCGGATAAAGTATCACCTCCAGCAGCAAATCCTCCATGGATTACATTGATAGTGCCCCGTTTATCCTTGTGGGCACCGGATGACTCTGGATCGGTTCTCTTCCTTTTTGGGGACCGGTCGCGGGATCGGGAACGGGACCGCGATCGGGATCGAGATCGGGATCGACACCGCTTATCCCCGACAAATTCCTTGAGCTTTCCCTTCTGGATCAGCTTTTCGATCTCCTTCTTCAGTTCCCGACAGTGGTTGGTGTCGTGACCATTTGCGCGGTGAAATCGACAGTAGCGATCCGTGCGAGATCCCAGGAATTCTCCGTCCTTCTTTGGGGGGTATTTGGAAATACCTTGTCGTTCCATGACCGTCAGCACTTCCGCCATGGAGCAGTTGAGAGGAATGTCGAGATCCTCCCGCTTATCCTTCCTTGAAGAACGCCTATCGTCCCTTCGATCCAGGCGGCCTCGATTCCTGCTACTGTCGGGTTTACCCTTCAACTTGTGATCGTCAGAAGGTTTAACCGACTGCTTCCCTTTGTTTGACTTCGGGGGCTCCAACTCTCTTGCGGCTATCTTTGACTCCTGGACGTCGATTTGTCGTTTCACCCTCTTCTGTAGTGCCTCCATATTCCACACAGCTTTCTCAGCCACGCTGTGCATCAGGTCGGAGCCATAGGGGGCTGTCAGGTTCCGAATGAAGGTACGGATGGTTTCGCCCTCCGAGATTTCCTCGTCTATCTCTGCTACGCTGGCTGTGTATCGCTGGTAGTAGTGTGCCAGTGACTCATCGGGTCTTTGTACCACTTGGGTCAGGGACCTCACACTCTTCAACAAACGTCTGCGACCCTGGTATTGTCGGATGAAACGATCGTGCATGTCCGCCCAACAGGTAATGCAGCCTGGGGGCAGACTAAAGAACCAGGTCAGGGCTCTTTCTCCAAGCGTGTTTGGGAACAGTGTACACACTATGTCTTCATTCGGAGCTCTACCCAGACACGCCATAAGATGCTTCTGGACATGACGAACTGAATCTCCCTCCCCGTCATACTCCTTAATCTCGGGGATACCCAGCCCTGGCGGGGAGAGGGTGTCTATCAGTCGGGGGACGAAGGGATGAGTGGATCGGTCCCTTAGCTCCGAAACCAATGGCTTCTGTTTTCCCATACAGATGTTCACGATCTTTACCACCTGGTCGGGAGTGATGGGACCATTCAGGGGAATGGTCCTGTGCTGTACTGGTCCTGGCCCATCAACCACGAACCTCTCCGGCTGACCGGTTGTCCTATTCCCGTCCTGGCCTCGGGGCGGGACTTCCTGTGCGTTCCGATCCTCTGTTGGCGGGGCCACTTCCTCCAACGGGGGCATCTCCTCCTGCCTCCTCGCGGCCTCTCTCCGATCCAAGAGAGCTTCTACGGCCGCCAGAAACATGGGCATGGCTTCTGCCACGGCCCTTGTCAAGTCTGCAGCTGGGGGAGCCTCCTGCCCCCTGTTGCCCTGGTATTGAGGAGCAATGTTTTCGGGATGCGATCCATTATGCCCCCCTGTCTGGGAGAGCTCAGCCGGGGGATGGTTCTGGTTTTCCTCCTGTTCTGGTACTGAATCCAGATTCGTTGCAGCGGGGTGACGGGAACCACCAGATTGTCCTTGTCTTCTGTTCTTGCCAGTCGCCATCGATCGAGTAGAAGGCATATCAGCTTTTTGTTTGATTCCCACAGACGACGCCAATGTTGGATCACGGTGGAACTCCGGGACGGACTTTGACGGCAATCCTGCAAGAGGGGATAGACCGGGCGGTGACCCAGAATACCTCTCCAATGCTTAAATGAGTATCTCGTATGACTGGCAAGCAATAACCTCAGAGTCTATCGAATTCAACGTAAAAATTCTGAGGTGACCTCTTGCCCTTTTATAGGGGAAGAGATGCCTCAGGTACCTGGTGAACCGTTAGGGGCGGTTAGCCCGTATCTCGTGTATCTCCGGTGTGATCCCGTCTATCTAGACCATGATCTTGCATATCTTAGCCATGCCCCGCGTATCTCGGCCACGCTCCGTGTATCTTAACCACGTTCCACGTATCTCAGCCACGCCCCGCATATATTGGCCTTATCCTCTGGTACCGAGTCCCGACTCCCGTCGGGGACTCCAGAGTTATCTCGTTGTGTCACCGCTCGGGGCCCCTCGTCATCGTGACAGGGCCAATCATTCTCAGGGATTCATCGTCGGGGCCTACTTAAAGGCTTCTCATCGGGAGCTTCCAGCTCAGCTGTCAGGACCGACTCTGTCGGGACCTTTTATCATCGGGATTCCCTTCGTCGGGACCCTTCTCCTAGGTCATCTTGACCTTCATTTTGGGCCTGGTGGGCCTGTTTGCCGTTTCCTCCCCGTTAAAGGGCCTGACGGGTGTAATCGAACCCATAAGGAGCTAAAAAAATATACATACAAGCTATGAACAAAAATTAAGTTTGCTTGATTTTGCCCCCTCTGAAACTTGTGGTGACCATACACTTGCCCCAATATTCAGATCTATAACTTAATCTTTACTAAAAAAGAAGAACGAAGACATAATTTTTTTGAAAAACTCTGGTTCTCGTTCATTTTCTTCTTCGTTGAGAACTACAGAAGGATGAATGAAGAAGACGACTCATATAAGACAAAATAATAACTAGGAGAGAGAAATTCTTTTTGTCTTTATATGTTATGAAGTTACCTAGAAAAAAATAGTTCTCATTTTGTGATGCACAAAATAAGATGAAGCTTTAAAATAAAATTTATACAAAAAAGAAAAATCAATTTACCTGAAATGTTTTTTTTCAAAAATAATGCATATGAGATGCATGTCTTTAATTAAAAATTCAAGTAATTTTTTTTTTTAACATAAGAGCGCTTACTATTGATCTAAATTTTTTTTTTTTAAATTAATGCATATTGGATGCATTATTAGAAATAAAACAATTCAGAGAAAAAGTTTTTTTTGAAATGATGCATATGGAATGCACGTTCAAAATTAGAAGCTCTAATAGCTAAAGAGGAGTTACAATTTTTTCTAAAATACTTTTTTCAAAGGCAACACATATGCGACGCACTAACCAAAATTAAAATTACCTGAAAAGTTTTTTAAAAAATAATGCGTACGAAACACATGTTTAAAAAAAAACTGGTAAGAGGTTTTTTAAAAAAATAATGCATACGAAATGCATGTTTGAAAATAATTTTTTTACAACTAAATGACTAAACTACTGAGCTGAAATTTTTTGTTTTTGTTTTTTTTTATTTTATAATGCAATGTGATGAATGCATGAGAAATAAAGTTACACGGTTAGAAAAACTTACAGTTTACATGATAACCTTTAACAAAAAAAAAACATGGATACAAACGACATGTTAGGGGCTCTCTAAAAAGTTTGTGGCTTTGCTCTACAAGGTAGGTTCCACTGATAGGTTCCCGACACTGTGGTTTCCTCCCCCTAAAAAGGGATCTCGGGACCTACACGAGCGAGTGAGTTTTTCCGAGTCGTACCGGCGGAACTACCGCTCCAGTCGTACCGTACTAAACATCTCCGGTTCCTAGTCGCCTTGGGTTTGAGGTGTTTTGGACATTACACTAGAGTGGTGTGTGCGAGTTTATACAATATATAATACAACAAAGATAATTAGTCAGTCATAATAGGGAAAGTAAACTCCACACCTGAAATTACACAAAAATAATCAAGTTAGATCAATGAAGTCAAAATAAAATAAAAACTACAAACTCAAACATGGCAAAAAGTGAACATATTGAGCCCGAAACCTCTTACTCTTCCCCACCAGAGTCGCCAATTGTCAGACCTAAAATCTGACCTAAGGCGATATGTTTTGAAAACGTGAAGAGTCGCCACTAGTTAATTATAAAACTAAGTAGAATCCTAAATTACCTAAGGAAATAACGAATTAAACACCTAGGTATAAAATCGGTCTACGATCAGAAATTCGAGTTCGGGGTTTCTATTACGAATAAAAATAAACAATTTTTAACTACGCCCTTTTGGTACTCAATTCGCAAATTACCACTACCCTAATATTTACAAAACTACATAACATTAGAAAAGGTTAACTAATAATTAAATAATTATCTAACTATATACGAATAAAACTATAGCTTACAACCAAACTAAAACCTAATACATCAACAATTATTAAACATAGAACATATCATATATTACACCTTATATTATATATATATATATATATATATATATATATATATATATATATATTATAATAATAAGTGACATATACAAGGATATCATCTTATTCATTGGGATTACCTGAGGACAGAGAACGCACGGAAGAAGGCGAATGATATCGTCGGTGACTGCAATCGGAGTTCGAGGAGCGGGCCGGAGGTGGTGCACCCGACTAGACCATGAAAGCGCAGCAGTTGTGGTAAAAGGTGTGGTGACTGCTGTTGGATCACGAGCGAAGCTCCGTTACGTTGTTGACGGAAAGCTCGAACTCCTGGGCTCCGCGTAATCCTGCAAAAGGGGATGACCTGGGTGGTGACCCAGAATCCCTCTCCGATGCTTAAATGAGTGTGTGATCAATGGGGTGGTAAGCAGTAGTCTAAGTTCGTAATAAAGAATGTGTTTTCTGAGGTAACTTCCTCCTTTATATAGGAGGGGAAGTCACTCAATTACCTGTGACCGGGGCTGGCCGTTTTACCCATGATGCCGTATATCTCGTTCGGGATTCCGTATATCTCGCCCCACGCTCCGCGTATCTCGCCCATACTCCGCGTATCTCGGGCACGCCCTGCGTATCTCGGGGGAGGTTATCTATATCTCAGCCGTCTCCCACTACTCTTATCTAGTAGGCGGGTTTCTCGGCCATATCCTCTGATCACAAGTCCCAACTCTCGTCGGGGACTCCAGAGTTATCCCATTCTAGGTCACCACCCAGGACCCTTTGTCTCACGCAGGGACGGAGCTATATGAGGTCCAGAGGGGGCATTTGCCCCTGCTGACCTCCATGGGAGCTAAAAAAATATACATACAAGCTATGAACAAAAATTAAGTTTGCTTGATTTTGCCCACTTTGAAACTTGTGGTGACCATACACTTGCCCCAATATTTAGATCTATAACTTAATCTTTACTAAAAAAGAAGAACGAAGACATAATTTTTTTGAAAAACTCTGGTTCTCGTTCATTTTCTTCTTCGTTGAGAACTACAGAAGGATGAATGAAGAAGACGACTCATATAAGACAAAATAATAACTAGGAGAGAAAACTTCTTTTTGTCTTTATCTGTTATGAAGTTACCTAGAAAAAAATAGTTCTCATTTTGATTGGGTTTGGCCCATTTGTTAGGCCCGTTTTTTAGGTTCTTTTTGTTATTTCCTGTTAATGATTTTTATAATGTTGATAAATATAGTCTTAATAAATGATATTTACAAAAAAAAAAAAAAAATTAATAAAGGATTTATTTTGTAAAAATGAAAGATAAGATAGTCTATTTGCAACATTGTTTCTTTCTTTTTCAAGTCACTGATTTTGATTAATCCTTATATTTTTTTTAATTTTTATATTTATTATTTATATGTGTAGGTATATACATATATCGGTACGTAATTATAGTAAAAACGTACTGCATATAAAACTTAACAACAAACGGGGAAGATAAACAGTAACAAGGTTCAACATAGTTTTATCTCATGATTTAAAAAGTTTATATCAATGTATGTTTTAATTGAAATAATTTTAAGAGTTTTTCAATAATTTTAAGAGCATTAGCGTACATTGTAGAATTATACTTATAATAAAAATAATAATTTTTAAGTAATAGTAATGTGTAAGTTGTTAATAAAAGTGAATTAAATTTTACTATAAAATTGTGTGTTTGTCACCTAAAAGTAAATCCTAGCTCCTTTCTCAAGGTTATTGCCACACTTGGTGATGAGAATTGCACCCTTTAATATTTTTATAATGTACACTTTTAATCTAAAAAAATGTAATTATTCTTAATTTGACCTTTTAAAATGTTATATATTGTTGATTGGATATTAAAAAAAAAAAAATTGATCTAGTTCAATTATTGCCCCCTCTGAACAAAAATCCTGGCTTCGTCCCTGGTCTCACGAGACAGGTCCAGCCTCCGCGGGGCTTTATAATCGGGGCCTTTACTAAGGCATATCGGGGCCTACTCAGAGGCTTCTCGTCGGGAGCCTTCAGCTCGTATATCGGGACCGCTAGGGTCAGAACCCTTCGTACTGGGCTTTTGGGCCTTACCGGCCTTTCACGAGGCCCACTGGACTTACTCGTCGTCTAATGACTGTTAACAGGGCTAACGATTACATCGGAACCCATCATTTGCCCCCAAGACATGGGGGACTTTTAGTTCGTCGTGTCTTCCAGTTCCAGACCTTCCGACTTCGCTGTCGGAGGCTTTTATGTCCATACCTCCCGATATTGCCATCAGAGGCTTTTGTCTTCAGACCTCTTGATATCTCAATCGGAGGCTTTTGCCTTGCGCGCAATTGTCGTATGACAGAGTTTCTCACTCATGACTGCCTTGGGCCCACTGGACTCTATGGGCAGTTGCCAAATCTGAGGAGACTCATCGGTTACTGTAGCATTAAATGCTGGGGATTATGAAACGACGCTCAAATCGGCGTGACTGCTGCTTTCTGAAAAAGCACTCATTACGTCACCAACGTCTCTTCCGTACCGTCCCCCTAATCTCTACGATCGAGAATGAATCGTTTCGTCTTCAACGGTCAATATCGAATCCATCCAGTTGTCCTTTTGCTTATAAATGCTACAACCCTGGCATTATTCATTTCTTCTTCACCGTCTCAATTTCTGGAAGTTCTGCCATTTTCGAACTCGAAGCTTCTTCTCCAAGGCCTTCAATCCTTCCGATTCTTCTTCATCTTCTCCAAGCCATCATCAACAATGTCTGGTAAGGTTTTCTTCTCTATTTTTTGCCTTCATCTTTGCTTAGTTTGATTGTAATTTTCCGGAAAAACCTAACATCCCTTTCAATGGTCGATTTCAGACAGTGGATCTGGTTTCGAGGGAAGGAAGCCTTTCAACTTCGACTATGTTCTGAACGAAATTTTCAGCACTGCTTATGATGCAGCTCTCCGGGAAGGATGTATCATTTCCACCAGAGAAGCCGATGCTCAAGGCCGGAAATGCATACCACAAGTTCAGAGTGAAGAGGAGCTACTTCTTCATCGGAAACTCCTCGATCCCATGACCCCGATAGCCAATCCTCCAACGGCTGACCCTGTGGAGCCTTCTGCCACCAACTTCGTGGACCCAGCTCCCGTTGATGCCGCCAATAAGGACCAAGCCTAACTGCTTATCTTTAGAGTCCTTGTATTCTCCTCTTTTTGTATCGGAACCTTTAGGCCTTTGAGCCCTTATAAGAAATTTCTTCCATCTATTTTGGTCTCGATAATCATTGCATCATTTTAAAGCAACTTTAGATTCGTTACTTAAAACGTTCCAATGCACCACTTAAGATGACTTCATACATCCTTCCGATGCTTTACTCGAGACTTTACCACTTAAGGTTTCTCGTCTACTCGGGACTTCACCACTTAAGGTTTCTCGTCTACTCGGGACTTCACCACTTAAGGTTTCTCGTCTATTCGGGACTTCACCACTTAAGATTTCTCATCCCTGTCTCTCAAGGCAATTTTATACATCACTTAAGATGATTTTTCGCACCCCTTAAGGTTTTTATCGTGCCATTCTAGACGACTTATCGTACCCCTTAGGGCTTTTACCGCGTCATTTCAGACGACTTAATCGTACCCTTTAAGGCTTTTTTCCGCATCATATAGACGACTTACGCGGACCCGTTAGGGCTTTTCGTACCCTTTAAGGCTTTTTGCCGCATCATATAGACGACTTACGCGGACCCGTTAGGGCTTTTTCGTACCCTTTAAGGCTTTTTGCCGCATCATATAGACGACTTACGCGGACCCGTTAGGGCTTTTTCGTACCTAGGCTTTTGGTTGCATCATAAAGACGACTTACTCATACCCCGTAGGGCTTTTGTCCGTACCTCGAAAGGCTTTTTGTCGCGCCATAAAGGCGACTTACTCGTACCTCATAAGGCTTTTTATCGTACCTCGGAAGGCTTTTGTCGCGTCCTTCAGGACGTCTTACTAACAGTTAGAATAAATCTAAAAGCAATTTGATCGGAAGAAACTTCTTTTATTCATTAGCAACTCAAAGCTTTGCTTACATCGGATCGATAGATAACTTGCGCCATTCGCGGCGACTTAATATCAAACATGATACTTCTTCAAGTGTGCGCCACTGAAGGAATGCTTCAACGTCTTGCCATCAAGGTCTTCTAGCTTGTACGTATTCGGGGCTGGCATCCCTACAATCTTGTAAGGTCCTTCCCATTTCGGCGATAGGTTGTTGATCCGATCTTGATGAACGAACTCGTTACTCCGCCAGACAAGTTCTCCAACGAAGAATTGTCGGGACTTGACACGCCGATTATAATATCGGGTTGTTGCCAAACGCATCCGAGCCTGAACTTCATCAGCCTTCCACCTTTTCTTCTCGAGCAAGTCTAAGTCTAGACGTCTCATTTCCTCGTTCGTCATAGGCTCATAATACCTCCTGCGATGGGACGCCACGGCTATCTCCACGGGGGCAACTGCCTCCGTGCCGTAAACAAGGCCAAACGGAGTCTCCCCTGTCGACTGCTTGGGTGTTGTTCTAACAACCCACAGCACATTTTCAAGTTCATCCAGCCAATGACCTTACAAGGTGTAGACTCTCTTCTTCAAGCCATCCATCACGATCTTGTTGGCTGATTCGACATGGCCATTAGTCTGGGCATGGTGGACGGAAGCTGTCCGATGCTCAATGTTCAATTCCTCCAGGTACTCCTTCAACTGAGCCCCATTGAACGGAGGGCCATTATCGCTGATCAACACTCGAGGAACCCCATACCGGGATATGATATGAGTTTGAAGGAACTTGAGGATCTGCTGCCCCGTTGTCTTGGCCAACGCCTTAGCCTCTATCCACTTCGAGAAGTAATCGATGGCCACGAGTAAATACTTGCACTGACCTTTCGCTTGTGGAAGAGGTCCCATCAAATCAATGCCCCACTGCGCGAAGGGCCAAGCACTCCTGATGGACATCAAGTCCGCGGCCGGAGCCACGATATTCGGAGCGTACCTCTGGCATGCATCACAGGATTGAACCATCGCTGTTGCCTCCTTGTTCATCAAAGGCCAATAGTAGCCTAGATTCAACGCCTTCCTTACAATGGATCGGGCCCCTTCATGACAGGCCGCGACTCCCTCGTGTAGCTCTCTCAGGATCCGATTCGTATCAGGCTCCGCCACACATTTCAGAAAAGGCTTTACATGCCCCCTCTTGTATAACTGGTTGTCCACCATCACGTAGTCGTTCGCGATTCGACGCAACCTGACAGCTGCCACTTCATCATCGGGGAGTGCCCCCGTAGTCAGGTATGTGACCATCGGGGTCATCCAGGTGGGTTTCTCTTCTTCCTCTGATCCTGCTTCAATAGCGCAAACCTCCGTCGGATCGATGGTTGAGATAATTACTCTCTCCAGAAAGTGCACCTTCCGATTCTCCTCGGGGGCCACTCCCAGAGCAAACTTGCTTAAAGCGTCTGCCTCCGCATATTCTTCTCTCGGGATTGCCTCGATATCGAAGCTTTTGAAGCTTCCCTTCAAAGTCTGCACCTCGTGCAAATACTTCCTCATTGTCGGGCTATTGGCTTCATAGTTCCCCTGGACTTGATTCACGATCAAGCTGGCATCGCACTTCACTTTTAAATGATCGACTCCCGTACCCTTGGCAATTTTAAGGCCCGTGATGAGAGCCTCGTACTCAGCTTCATTGTTGGTGGCCCTAAACGTCAAGGCCAAGGCATATCGCAAGGGCTCGCCTCCACCGGGTGGTATCAATACGAATCCTGCCCCCGATCCTTCTACACTTGATGAACCATCAGTGTACATCTCCCAGGTATTCTCTTCATTTGACTGTTCTGGCTGTTCTGCTATCGGGACCTCCATGGTTGCCCCCTCTACAGGACCTGCTTCTTCCAGGTTGGGTGCTGTAGACTCTGCTATAAAATCTGCCAATGCCTGTCCTTTAATAGCTGTCCTCGGAGCAAAGTGGATACGGAACTCCGTAAGCTCGATGGCCCATTCCACCAATCTCCCCGACGCCTCCTGTCGGTTCAAAAAGTGCTTCAAGGGCTGATTAGTTAACACCGTAACTTCGTGGGCATGGAAGTAAGGCCGTAGCTTTCGAGCGGCAACAATCAACGCAAAGAGATACTTCTCAATAGCGGGATAATTCATTTCTGATTTGGCAAATGCCTTGCTTACATAATAGACAGGCACTTGGTTGCCCTTGACAATCTTAATCAAAACAGAACTAACAGCAACTTCAGAAACAGCCAAATAGAGATAAAGCGGCTCGCCTGGAACCGGTTTCGCCAACGGCGGGAGGGTACGGAGGTGCTGCTTGAGTGCTTGGAATGCCTCCTCGCACTTGTCGGACCATTCAAACTTCTTGTGATCCCTTAGCACATCAAAAAATGGCATGGCCCTGTCATTCGCCTTGGATAGGAATCGATTCATCGCGGCCAACCGGCCATTCAACACTTGAACCTCCCGATGAGTCTTTGGAGACTGCATCTCCTCGATCGCTCGTAGCTTCTCGGGATTCACCTCGATTCCTCTCTGGCTCACCATGAACCCTAGGAATTTCCCCGAGTTCACCCCGAAAGCGCACTTGTCTGGGTTCAACCGAACCTGATGAAACTTCATCCGCTCAAATGCCGCCGCCAAGTTTTGGACATGATCTCCTACCTGTCGGGACTTCACCAGCATGTCATCCACATATGCCTCCATAGTCTTTCCCAGCATGTCCCCGAACAACTTGTTCACCATCCTCTGATAAGTTGCTCCAGCATTGATCAATCCGAAGGGCATTACGTCGTAGTGATAAACGTTACTATCGGCATAGAAGGCCGTATGGGGGGCATCCTCCTTCGCCATCTTGATCTGGTTGTAACCAGAATAGGCATCCATGAAGCTTAGCAGCTCGTGTCCCGACGTGGCATCCACCAACTGGTCAATCCTCGGGAGCGGATAGCAATACTTCGAGCAGGCCTTGTTCAAGTCACGGAAATCGACACACATCCGCCACTTCCCGTTACTCTTTCTCATTAGGACCGGGTTAGCGACCCAAGTCTGGAAGCGGAGCTCTTTGATGAATCCAGCGTCGAGCAGTCTGCCCACCTCCTGCTGGATCGCGACCCTCTTATCCGCGCCCATTGGACGCCTCCTCTGTGCGATAGGCTTGATCGCGGGATCAATCTTCAATTCGTGCACAATCACGTCGGGGCTGATTCCTGGCATATCACTCGGGGACCAGGCAAACAGCTCCTTGAACTCCTTCAGGAGCTCGATCAACTCTCGGGCTCTTTGCTCCGACAGAGCAGACCCGATCTTCACCTTCCTTCGAGGTCCATCAATCTCAACCTCCTTCAGATCCTCCATGGGGGCGGGGCGCCCTAACTCCTCTCGAGGATCGACATCGGTCTGCAGGACAGCCATGGCTTCCCTTCTTCTCCTTCTGGTGGCATTGACATAACATTTTCGTGAGGCCACCTGGTCACCCTTGACCTCTCCGACCCCATTATCAGTCGGGAACTTCATCTTCTGGTGGACGGTTGAGGCAACTGCCATGAGAGGGTTGATGGTTGTCCTCCCGATGATAGCGTTATACGTTCCCGCTGATTCTACTACGACGAAATCCACGTTCCGCCGTTCCATCTTCCAGCCACTACCAAACTCCACTGGTAAGGTAATCATTCCCAATGGATAGGAAGTCGATCCAGAGAATCCCACCATCGGGAAGTTCACCTGCGTTAGGTCCTTCTTTGTCTTTCCCATGGCTTCCAGGGCGTCCATGAAAAGAATGTCGGAGGAGCTCCCTCCGTCTATAAGGATCCGCTTCATCTCGAATCCGTCCACATCCAGGGTCACGACCAAGGCATCATCGTGGGGGCTCTCCACGCCTATCAAATCCTCCGCTAAGAAAAAAATCACCATTTCTTCCTTTATAGTCCACGACCGGGACCTCTTTCCTAACACCACAGCAGCAGAGATGCGGGAAGCGTAATTCTCTCGAGAAGCGGAGGTATCACGTCCCGCTGCCATTCCTCCGTGAATGACGTTAATGGTCCCCCGCCTCTCCTTACGGGCACCAGAACCAGAGGCTTCCGGCTCAACCTTCTTCTTCTTTGGAGATCGATCACGGGACTTGGAACGGGACCGCGACCGAGTTTGGAACGGGATCGGCACCTTCCCCTTCCGACGAACTCCTTTAGTTTCCCCTTCTGGATCAGCTTCTCTATCTCCTTATTCAGCTCCCGACAGTTATCTGTGTCGTGACCATTGGCTCGATGGTACCGACAGTAACGATCGGAGCGGCCTCCCAAGAACTCTCCTTCCTTCCTCGGGGGGGTATCGAGCGAGACTCTGCCGATCCATCACAGCTAGCACGGAGGTCATCGAGCTGTTGATGGGAACACTACGACCCTCGCGGTTATCCTTCCTCGGAGGACGTTTGTCCTCCCTTCTCTCGGGACGACCACGGCTCCTACTTCCCTCCGATTTGTCGCCCTCTTTACGATCATCCGACAGCTTGGACGATGTCTTTCCTCTTCCCGACTTCGGAGGATCAAGCTCTCCGGCAGCAATCTTCGACTCCTGCACGTCGATTTGCTGTTTCACCCTAGCTTGCAGGGCCTCCATGCTCCACACAACCTTCGCGGCTACACTGTGCATCAGGTCGGAACCATACGAAGCAGTTAGGTTCCGAAGGAAAGTGCGGATGGTCTCTCCCTCCGATATTTCCTCATCGATCTCCGCGGCACTTGCAGTGAATCGCTGGTAATAATATGCCAACGACTCGTCGGATCTTTGCACCACCTGGGTCAGGGACCTCACGCTCTTCAAGAGACGCCTACGACCTTTATATTGCTTGATTAAGCGATCGTGCATATCAGCCCAGCACGTAATACTTCACGGCGGTAGGCTGAAAAACCAGGTCATGGCCCTTTCTCCCAGGGTGATCGGGAACAGTGAACACACGAGGTCATCATTCGAGGTCCTACCCATACAGGCGTGGACATGCCTCTGAACATGGCGGACCGGGTCTCCTTCACCATCGTACTCCTTGATGGTCGGAATGCCTAGCCCTGGCGGGGCGACAGTATCTAGCAGTCGTGGAACGAAAGGATGACTGGATCGATCCCTCAGCTCCGATGTCATTTGCTTTTGGTCACCCATGCAGATGTTGACAATTTTCACCACCTGATCGGGGGTGATGGGGCCATTCAGGGGAATGGTCCTGTGCTGCACTGGTCCGGGACCATCAACCACGAACTTCTCCGAGTGCGTGGGCTCCTTACCCTTATTCCTGGGTTGAATCTCCTGAATCTCCTGTTCTTCAAGAACCACCCTCGGAGGGGGTGGAGGCAGCTCTTCTCGCGGGGGCAACTCCTCCGCCCTCCTGGCAGCCTCTCTCTTGTCCAACAGAGCCTCCATGGCCGCCAAGAACATAGGCATAGCGTCCGCTACTGCCTTGTCCAACTCCGAGTTTGAAGAAGAGCCTACTTCCCTTCGTGGGATTTCCTCTCTATGCCCCACCGGGTTTGGGGGAGCATCCACCTCCCTTCGCGGGATATCTTGCCTGTTCAGCGTCGTGTCTCGAACTGAGACCTCATCATCACCATGCCCCCCTGTCTGAGAAACAGCAGGGTGCTCACCTTGTTCAGCAACATGTTCCAGCAACGGGGAATTCACAGTTCCAGCGGGGCGAGAACTGCCGGCCTGAACTTGCTTCTTCTTGCCACCACCGGCCATTGATTTGGTAGAAACTATTTTGGCTTTTTGTTAGTTTCCCACAGACGGCGCCAATGTTGGATCACGAGCGAAGCTCCGTTACGTTCTTGACGGAAAGCTCGAACTCCTGGGCTCCGCGTAATCCTGCAAAAGGGGATGACCTGGGTGGTGACCCAGAATCCCTCTCCGATGCTTAAATGAGTGTGTGATCAATGGGGTGGTAAGCAGTAGTCTAAGTTCGTATTAGAGAATGTGTTTTCTGAGGTAACTTCCTCCTTTATATAGGAGGGGAAGTCACTCAGTTACCTGTGACCGGGGATGGCCGTTTTACCCATGATTCCGTATATCTCGTTCGGGATTCCGTATATCTCGCCCCACGCTCCGCGTATCTCGCCCATACTCCGCGTATCTCGGGCACGCCCTGCGTATCTCGGGGGAGGTTATCTATATCTCAGCCGTCTCCCACTACTCTTATCTAGTAGGCGGGTTTCTCGGCCTTATCCTCTGATCACAAGTCCCCACTCTCGTCGGGGACTCCAGATTTATCTCATTCTAGGTCACCACCCAGGACCCTTTGTCTCACGAGACACGTCCAGCCTCCGCGGGGCTTTATAATCGGGGCCTTTACTAAGGCATATCGGGGCTTACTCAGAGGCTTATCGTCGGGAGCCTTCAGCTCGTATATCGGGACCGCTAGGGTCAGAACCCTTCGTACTGGGCTTTTGGGCCTTACCGGCCTTTCACGAGGCCCATTGGACTTACTCGTCGTCTAATGACTGTTAACAGGGTTAACGATTACATCGGAACCCATCGATTGCGTCAGAGGCTCGGTGAATGCCGGGATTGAAACAGCAGCAACCGGAGGAGCCGATCGATGCTGGTGTGAACCGATGGGGGATAAACCGAGGAGTCCCCACTGGGTGAGGACGAATTGATAGCAAAGCTCACCGAAGTATCGATCTCGGCTTTGGTCGGCGGTGAGGGTGGATAGATCAGCGATGGCCTGGGCTGGAACAAGATGGACACTACAATAGAGACGAGATGAAGTTTTGGGCAACATTGGAGGAGACAAGCTGTGAAGGAAGCTATGGGCGTTCTGGGGTCAGGCGAAGGATCGCAGTGGACGTCGGTTGTTGGTCAGAGTCGGGCGAGCGGAAGAATCGCTGGTGAACGGAGAGGACCGGAATGACATAGGCGGGGCGTCTTGTATGTTGCGGGTCAGATCCAAAACTTACGCGGAGGTAGCGACCGTCGATAGGATTATCACATGCAAGTGTTGGTGGGGTTTCGGTGAGGACGGATTGGTCGTGACCGAGATGGGGCGAAGTCGGGGATTGCTGGAACACGAGCGAAGCTCCGTTACGTTCTTGACGGAAAGGCTTGAACTCCTGGGCTCCGCGTAATCCTGCAAAAGGGGATGACCTGGGTGGTGACCCAGAATCCCTCTCTGATGCTTAAATGAGTGTATGAATGATGGGGTGGTAAGCAATAATCTAAGCTCGTATTAGAATGTGTGTTTTCTGAGGTAACTTCCTCCTTTATATAGGAGGGGAAGTTACTCAGTTACCTGTAACCGCGTCTGGCAGTTTTACCCACGATTCCGTATATCTCGTTCGGGATTCCGTGTATCTCGCCCCACGCTCCGCGTATCTCGCCCACGCCCCGCGTATCTCGGGCACGCCCTGCGTATCTCGGGGGAGTTTATCTGTATCTCAACCGACTCCCCGCTATCCTATCTAGTAGGCGGGTTTCTAGGTCTTATCCTCTGATCACAAGTCCCAATTCATATCGGGGACTCCAGAGTTATCTCATTCTAGGTCACCACCCAGGACCCCTTGTCTCGCAAGACAGGTCCAACCTCCTCGGGGCTTTATTATCGGGGCCTTCTTAAAGGCATATCGGGGCCTACTCGGAGGCTTCTCGTCGGGAGCATTCAGCTCATATATCGGGACCGATCTCGTCGGGACCCTTCGTACTGGGCTTCTGGACCTTCCAGGTCTTTCACAAGGCCCACCAGGCTTACTCGCCGTCTACTGACTGTTAACGGGGCTAACGATTACATCGGAACCCATCATTTGCCCCCAAGACATGGGGGACTTGCAGTCTGTCGTGTCTTTCAATTCCAGACCTCCCGACCTCATCGTCGAAGGCTTTTATCTTCAGACCTCCCGGTATCACCATCGGAGGCTTTTACCTTGGGCACAATTCTTGAATTACAGAGCTTCTCACTCACACTTCCTCAGACTGCAAGGACGATTGCCAAATTCGAGGAGACTCCTCGGTTACTGCATCATTAAATGCTAGGGATAATGAAACGACGCCTATAAACCAGCGTGACTGCTACTTTCTGAAAAAGCACTCATAACGTCACTAACGTCTCTTCCGTACCGTCCCTATAATCTCAGCGATCAAGATTGAGTCGTTTCATCTTCAACGGTCCAGATTGAATCCGTCCAGCTGTCCTTTTGCCTATAAAACCCAAAACCCTGGCACTATTCACTCTTCCTTACTGTTTTGATCTCTGGAAATTCTGCCATTTTCAACTTCGATGCGTCTTCTCCAAGTTTCTTTTGCTCTTCCAGTGATCCAAGGCCTCCAGCCCTCCAGTTCTTTCTTCATCCTTTCCGAGCAACCATCAACTATGTGTGGTAAGGTTTTCATTCTCTGCTTTCATGATTTGCTGACATTACCTTCTCCTCCTTTCTTAAGTTTTCCTGTCTGTGGCCGTTTTTAGACGAGGCCAGTTCCGGGGAAAGGACCCCTTTTATCTTTGAGCTTGCCATTAACGAAATTTCTGAGACCTCGTTCGAGGCTGCTCTCCGAGAAGGCTGCATTACTTCAGACTGGGAACCCCGCTTCCCCTACGAGTCTCATCCAGCCACCAGGAGAAAGCATATCGTCACGCGTCCTCGGGAAGGAGTGGTGTTCGTCTCCACCAGGCAGATAAACGCTGGGATTCGATTCCCTTTTTGCGGGAACCTGGTGGAGATGTGCAACTTTTACCAGACGCATCCCTACACCTTCTCTCCACATGCTATCCGCGTGTGGAATGCTTTCCAGGTTCTGTGCCTCCGCCAGCAGTGGACGTACAGTTTGCTACTCTTCCGCACCTTCTACGGAATGAAGTGTAATAAGGCTGGTGTTTGCTCCTTCACTCCTCGACTCCCCAAATGGACAAAGGAGCAACTTTCACGGTTTGGCTGGGATGGCGAGACCTGGAAGTTTAATAAGGATCGGGTGCTCATTCGTGACTCAGGGTCCGACAATAGCGGATGGAAGAAGTATTACTTCTTCGTCCAGAATAGCTCTATCCCATGGCCCCGATGGGAGGTTGTGGCGGACCCTGCCCCCAAGTTCAAAGTCTACACCGAGGATGACCTCAACACTCTCCAGCTGGTTCAGCTTTACCGTTGGGGGGAATCCTTCGTTCCCCTCGACGCCAACAAGCTCGTGGAGGGGGACTTGATCCAGATCGGAGTCCAGCTCCTCGATTCCGTTTCCAAGAATTTGGTTATCTGGGTAACACTTCTAACCGCTTTGTCTTTTCATTTTTGCAGCCAAGAAGGCATCTCTGCTGACCCATCTCATGTTGAAGCAGGGGGAGACCGATGCCATCCAGGGTGGCTCCAAGCGGAAGCGAAAGTCTTTGAAGAAGGGAGCTTCCTCTTCTGCTGCTCCTCCGACTGATGAGCAGGTCGGGACGGCCAAGCGGGCCAGAAGGGAGGAGATAGACCAAGCCTTCGGTGTCACCACTGCTGAGGAAGGTAAGCGCGTTCGCCACGCTATTAAGAAATATAGGAGATTAGTTCCCAAGGAGTTTATCCCCACTGATCGGGAGTCGCGGGTCCGAGAAATTAAGTATATACTTCGAGGAGAAACCCCCCGCATCCTTAAGGCGGGATACTACAACTTCTTTGGAAATGACCAATATGTCGCGCGCCAAATCATCTGGTGCCCCCATAATACTCTGCCTGACTTCATTCGTCCCGCCACCGCAGGTCCGTCGGAGGCTCTTACTCCGAAGAAGGCTGCTACTCCAGCAAGGGCCGCGACTCCACAGGAGCCAATGACGGAGGATGTCCCGACGGAAGCTCAGTTCCGTCAGGTGACCAACTTGGAGGCTTCCCCCTCCTCCGAGGAGCCAAATGAAGGCGGTTTGCTACCCCGCCAAAGGCCAGCGCGGAGCATCCCGAGGCCCACTGTGGAGGACGTGTCTCGGAGTCCTCCTCCGGAGTTCCGCTCTCCGACTCCCGAGCCTCCGACCGAGGTGGCTCCTCCGGCTGAGGCTCCCAAGGTCATCCCTCCTCTCCTCGTGGATGAGAACCTTTACAAGGTTTACACCCCGACCAAGAGACGGTTCCCTGGAACCCGATCGAGTCTCTCCAAGGGGTCTCACTCCATCGGGGAGACCTTCATCCTGAATTGGCCCTGCATCTGCTGGCAGGGTCAATTCCACCAGCCTTGAGACGCCCCATCTCCTTGGCGCGGGAGGACATCGAGGAAGAGCTTCGCAGCATGGCTATCCGTCGGATGGAGGTAAACTGTATTCCTGCTTTTATTTTTGCCTTCATTGTTCTTGCCTTCGATTATCGGATTTTAATCCTTTTTCCCTTTTGTCTTAGGAAACCGCGGACCAGCAGCGCTGCTTTGGCTTCATCCTGGCTCTGAAGGGTGCTTTGGAGGAGGCACAAGCCAGGGCGGACCCCAAAGCCTTGGCCAAACTCCAGGAGGACCTTGCCAGCGCTGTGGCGGCAAGGGAGAAGATAGCCAAGGAATAGACTCTCCTTGGCGAGAAGGCTATGAGCCTGCACAAGCAGGTTCAGGATTATGAAGCCGTGCTACGTCGGGAGCGGAGGATACTCAAGGAGGAACAGCAGCGGCACGAGGCGGAGAAGAGGCAGCTCATCTTCGAGAAGGACATTCTCGCGGAAGCCAAGGCGGGACTTGAAGCCGAGAAGGCTGAATTTCCTGCCAAGCTGGCTGAGGCAAAGGCTCAGGGTCGCGAGGAGTATCGGAACTCCGATGATTTCAAGGCGGATGCCGTGCGGTTCTGCAAAACCGAGGTGGAGAACGTTCTGTTCAATGCCGTCGAGGAATTTTACACGGCATACGAGGATTCCATCGACTTCAAGAAGTCCGAGACCCTCGCCCCATTCGCGGAGAAATACTTCAACCTCCCTGCGGAGAGCAATGAGGCTGATGCCGCGGACCCGACTCCACGGAATGCGGAGCCTTCCGCCCAGGCCCCCTCGAATCCTACTTCCTCCAAAGCTACTGAGGACCCAACTTCCAACAAGGACCAAGCTTAATGTTTTATTCTTTAAGTCCTTGTAATTTTCTCCTTGTATCCTCCCTGTTTCTTTGTATCGGAACCTTTCGGCCATCGAGCCCTTATAAGAAATTCCTTTCATCTTTTTTGGTCTCGATAATCATTGCACTACTTAAAGCGACTTTAGGTTCGTTACTTAAAACGTTCCAACGCATCCTTCCGATGCTTCATTCGGGACTTCACCACTTAAGGTTTCTCATCCATATCACTTAATGTAATTTCGTATGTCCTTCACGACATTTTTCTCGGGACTTCACCACTAAAGGTTTCTCATCCATGCCATTAAGGCAATTTCACACATCACTTAAGATGATTTTTTCGCACCCTTTAAGGCTTTTATCGCGCCATTCTAGACGACTTAATCGTACCCCTTAGGGCTTTTATCGCGTCATTTTAAACGACTTAATCGTACCCCTTAGGGCTTTTATTACGTCATTCTAGACGACTTAATCGTACCCCTTAAGGCTTTTTGCTGCATCATATAGACGACTTATGCGGACCCCTTAGGGCTTTTTCATACCTAGGCTTTTGGTTGCATCATAAAGACGACTTACTCATACCCCGTAAGGCTTTTGTTCGTACCTCGAAAGGCTTTTTATCGCGCCATAAAGACGACTTACTCGTACCTCGTAAGGCTTTTATCGCATCCTTCAGGACGTCTTACTCGTACCTCGTAAGGCTTTTAATCATACCTCGGTAGGCTTTCATCGCGTCCTTCAGGACGTCTTACTAACAGTTAGAATAAATCTTAAAGCATTTGGATCGGAAGCAACTTCTTTTATTCATTAATAACTCAAAGCTGGCTTACATCAGATCAATTGATAGACAACTTGCGCCATTCGCGGCGGCTTAACATCGCGTACCTCTAAAGGCGACTTAATATCAAACATGCTACTTCTTCAAGTGTGCGCCACTGAAGGAATGTTTCAACGTCTTGCCATCAAGGTCTTCTAGCTTGTACGCATTCGGGGCTGGCATCCCTACAATCTTGTAAGGTCCCTCCCACTTCGGTGATAGCTTGTTGATCCGATCTTGATGAACGAACTCGTTCCTCCGCCAGACAAGTTCTCCAACGAAGAATTGTCGGGACTTGACACGCCGATTATAATACCTGGCTGTTGCCAGACGCATCCGAGCCTGAATTTCATCAGCCTTCCACCTTTTCTCTTCGAGCAAGTCCAAGTCCAGACGTCTCATTTCCTCGTTCGTCAGAGGCTCATAATACCTCCTGCGATGGGACGCCACCGCTATCTCCACGGGAGCAACTGCCTCCGTGCCATAAACAAGGCCAAACGGAGTCTCCCCTGTCGATTGCTTGGGTGTTGTTCTAACAGCCCACAGCACGTTCTCCAGCTCATCTAGCCAATGACCCTGCAAGGCGTAGACCCTCTTCTTCAAGCCATCCATCACGATCTTGTTGGCTGACTCGACTTGGCCATTAGTCTGAGCATGGTGGACGGAAGCTGTCCGATGCTCGATGTTCAATTCCTCCAGATACTCCTTCAATTAAGCCCCATTAAATGGAGGGCCATTATCGCTGATCAGCACTCGAGGAACCCCATACCGGGATATGATCTGAGTTTGGAGGAACTTGAGGATTTGCTGCCCCGTCGTCTTGGCCAATGCCTTAGCCTCTATCCACTTCGAAAAGTAATCGATGGCTACTAGTAAATACTTGCACTGACCATTTGCTTGCGGAAGAGGTCCCACCAAGTCGATGCCCCACCGCGCGAAGGGCCAGCACTCCTGATGGACGTCAAGTCTGCGGCAGGAGCCACGATATTCGGAGCGTACCTCTGGCATGCATCACGGGATTGGACCATCGCGGTTACTTCCTTGTTCATCGAAGGCCAATAGTAGCCTAAATTCAATGCTTTCCTCACAATGGATCGGGCCCCTTCATGGCAGGCCGCGAATCACTCGTGCAACTCTCTCAGGATTCGATTCGTATCAGGCTCCGCCACGCATTTCAGAAAAGGCTTTACATGCCCCCTCTTGTATAACTGGTTTTCCACCATCACGTAGTTGCTCACGATCCGACGCAACCTAACAGCTGCTACTTCATCATCGGGGAGTGCCCCCGTAGTCAGGTATGTGACTATCGGGGTCATCCATGTGGGTTTCTCTTCTTCCTCCGATCCTGCTTCAATAGCGCAAACCTCCGACGGATCGATAGTTGAGATAATTACTCTCTCCAGAAAGTGTACCTTCCGATTCTCCTCGGGGGCCACTCCCAGGGAAAACTTGCTTAAGGCGTCAGCCTCCGCATTTTCTTCCCTCGGGATTGCCTCAATGTCGAAGCTTTTGAAGCTTCCCTTCAAATTCTGCACCTCGTGCAAATACTTCCTCATTGTCGGGCTCTTGGCTTCATAATTCCCCTGGACTTGATTCACGATCAAGCTGGCATCACACTTCACCTTTTAATGATCGACTCCCGTACCTTTGACGATTTTAAGGCCCGTGATGAGAGCCTCATACTCAGCTTCATTGTTGGTGGCCCTAAACCTTAAGGCCAAGGCATATCGCAAGGGCTCGCCTCCACCGGGCGGTATCAATACAAATCCTGCCCCCGATCCTTCTACACTTGATGAACCATCAGTGTACATCTCCCAGGTGTTCTCTTCCTTTGGCTGTTCTGGCTGTTCTGCTATCGGAACTCCATGGTTGCCCCCTCTACAGGACCTGCTTCTTCCAGACCGGGTGCTGTAGACTCTGCTATAAAATCCGCCAAAGTTTGGCCCTTAATGACTGTTCTCGGAGCAAAGTGGATACGAAACTCCGTAAGCTCGATGACCCATTTCACCAATCTCCCCGACGCCTCCGGTCGGTTCAAAAAGTGCTTCAAGGGCTGATTAGTTAACACCGTAACTTCGTGGGCATGGAAATAAGGCCGTAGCTTTCGAGCAGCAACAATCAACGCAAAGAGGATCACGGGCGAAACTCCGTTACGTTCTTGACGGAAAGGCTTGAACTCCTGGGCTCCGCGTAATCCTGCAAAAGGGGATGACCTGGGTGGTGATCCAGAATCCCTCTCCGATGCTTAAATGAGTGTATGAATGATGGGGTGGTAAGCATTAATCTAAGCTCGTATTAGAATGTGTGTTTTCTAAGGTAACTTCCTCCTTTATATAGGAGGGGAAGTTACTCAGTTACCTGTAACCGCGCCTGGCAGTTTTACCCACGATTCCGTATATCTCGTTCGGGATTCCGTGTATCTCGCCCCACGCTCCGCGTATCTCGCCCACGCCCCGCGTATCTCGGGCACGCCCTGCGTATCTCGGGGGAGTTTATCTGTATCTCAACCGACTCCCCGCTATCCTATCTAGTAGGCGGGTTTCTCGGTCTTATCCTCTGATCACAAGTCCCAATTCATATCGGGGACTCCAGAGTTATCTCATTTTAGGTCACCACCCAGGACCCCTTGTCTCGCAAGACAGGTCCAGCCTCCTCGGGGCTTTATTATCGGGGCCTTCTCAAAGGCATATCGGGGCCTACTCGGAGGCTTCTCGTCGGGAGCATTCAGCTCATATATCGGGACCGATCTCGTCGGGACTCTTCGTACTGGGCTTCTGGACCTTCCAGGTCTTTCACAAGGCCCACCAGGCTTACTCGCCGTCTACTGACTGTTAACGGGACTAACGATTACATCGGAACCCATCAGGGATGATCAGAGGATGTTGATGGTTGGACTCAGATCGAAGCTGGCTTTGCAAGTTGCAGGTCCCGATCGGCCAAATGTTGTTGTTTAGGTGAAGAATACGATGAAACTTATTATAATAATAAATTAATAATCAAACTAGTAAAACTTCCATTGCTCATCTGAAATGAACGAAAGTTCCTTTATATTTTTTCCCCTCTTTTTACATCAATGTATCAAACACTTATTTATAGTTCTAAGATATATATTATAATCTAAGCAACAAATATTGCTAATTTATTTTGCTAATAAATGCTAAATATTCAGAAATTTAATACTAAATATTCAACAAATATTTTCTGCAATAATTATAAACAACTATCATAATATTGCCATAAGCATCTTTGGAAGCTTCGCGACTTGCCAGGTGCGCCACACGTCACGCATGTCGCGCGTGGTCCAAAATTAGGTGTTTACAATGATCTTCAAGAAAAATGTGACCTTTATCAAAATTGAACATTAGATTATTGATCTTAGTAAAATTTATCTAGAAATTTAACCACTAACCTTAAAATTGTGTTTATTTCGGCCGAATATTTTTCTTAAATTTTTTATATTTTTCGGCACATGAATGTATTTGGCTGAAATTGGGTTAGATTCACAAGATAATTATGACATTAATTATCGATATATTCTAGCATGATTTTATGAATGTTAGATATTATTGATAGATATTAGTTGCCGAAATATTGAGAAAACATATTGTTGATAGATTTATATCCCTAATATAGAATCTTGACAATATATACTAATAAGGCCGAAACTATATATATATTTATATATATATATGTGCAAATATATTTGGAAACTATATATATAGTTAATATTACTTGGTGGCTAAGTTAAGTTTTTAGTGGATTTTAAAACCCTACTTAGCCCACAAGTAATGTTTCGGTCGAACCCTATAGGGTAATGGGCCACTTTAATTTGCACATCTGGGTCGGGTCGACCGACCCGGATAACCATGGGAACCCGAACCGGTTAAACCTAGTCGACCGAACCGAACCTGGTTCCACGGGTTCAAACCGATCGGGTCAACCAACCCGGATTTTCTCAATCGGTCCGACCCATCCGGGTCGGGTCGGACCGGGTAACTAATGGGTCGAACCAAACCGACCCGGTTTGCGTGTAGCACCGAACCTAATATCTATTTCAAACCGAACCGGACCGGTCGGCCGGAAGTGACATGAACCAGACCTTTTTGGTCGGACCGACCCGAGTGAACTGAAAATAGGATTGTCAAATTTTAAAATCCAAATATTTTCGAACTTTAAAATTACTTACACAACGCCAATAGGTTTGATATTTTTCACGTTTTAATCAAACTCGATGCCTAGTTTCGATTATGGGGATGGATATCGAAAATGCATGATTGTAGGATTGAATCATTTAGTGGGCTGAATTGCAATTTCTATATTAATTGATATTATTGCATGATTAGAATTGCGTCTTGATTATGTCAAGCTCGCATGTTGTGGGCAAAGCCCTGGATTTCAATTAATGAGTTGCGCACTAGGGTAGATATGCTGTGATGGTTGCTATTGCCTAGAAACCATGTCTATAAGTTCGCATGATTGAATGTTAGAATGAATTGCAAGTCAGCCTCAAATGTTTAAAATCGATATTCAGTCGCCAAATATTCATGTTTGAAGTGGTGTGATCTTGCATGATGCGTATGCATGAATGTTGAGGATGTAGCCACATGTGATAATTTACTTATGTAGTAGAATTATATATGCTTGCATGAGTTCCTCAGTACATTAGACGCATGACGCGTATGCATGATTGTTTGAGGATGTGGTTTTTGGATTACGGGGCAGATTACAACGGAAACATAAACAAGGTACATGCTTGTAATCAGAATTACGCAGCAGAAGATGTGCACATACCTTAAACCCTTTCTATAGTCTCCAAGGATCCCGCTGAGGGAGTTCACGACCCACCGGACGGAACCCGTAGAAGTTCTTGTTAAGGAAGTCCTACGCGGTATTGTCTCCATATCAAAGCCTCTGATCAATTCTTGGAAGGGACAGATTTCCGGAGTGATTTGCTCAAAGCAAACTGGCACACCCTTTGTAGTGCAATATGGTTCGGCCAAAACTGTGTATTAGGGAGGAGAGTTTTCTCTCAAATCACCAGTTAGGAGGAATTGTGAATTACCCCAAATAAAACCCTAACACCCTTTATTTATAGAAGGAGCAAAGTGGACAAAAATCCACTTTGCCCCTATCACTGTTTCAGCCGGCATGTATAAGGGAGGCCCAATATTTTGGGCCTCTCATGTCAATTGGGATTTGGGTCAAGCCCAATTTCCCTAATGTGACATTTACCCAATTTCTTAGGTAACATATACACATTAATGGGCTACCACTTACGGAGCCCAGTCACCATATGCTAACAGCTCCCACTCGCCGGAATAGGAGGGTGCCTGTTAATGTATTGCTCTCCAAATCGCATCAAAATTTCACTCTTTTGATCTTACCCCTGCTTCCGAATAGTTCATACGAGGTTTTCCGTGCGACGGATACGACGCGCATCGTACTACTCATCTGTTAGGAGTGTTGTAGCGCCCGCGGAACGTTGATTCCCTATCTCAAATCAACCTGTTAAAAACAGCAATTTGTATCGCGCTATATCCTAGGTCAACTGATAATTCTCAAATTGCCCAGTTTCCACATATGAATACTTCTCCAGGGCATCCGCACAAGTATTCACAATCTTCAACTAATATCCGGGTGGTTACCACCTAGTGAATACAAGAGTCGGTGAATTACATGTGAACTTGACCATCCCCATTGCTCATACCCTTAGTCAAACTCAATCGGTTTCCAAAGACGTGGTAACTTGGCCTTTTTCTTAAGCACTGCGCTCATACGCCGGGAAGCAAAACATTGAGCCTGACCTTATGTATGAGTTCTGAGTCCATGAAGTTACTTCGGGTGCCCTTCATAAGGCTTCCGGGATCAATTACACGCTCGAGGTGAAGAAGTTTGCATCCGTCCGAATCGCGAAGATTCTATCTAGCACAACCGAGCATGACCTCGTGGTCGAACGTGGAACGCGTAGTATGAAGCAAGCATCGATAGCATACCTGAACATCGTCAGGTGTGGGATACGTCAATGATGCTATCGCATACTCTCATATGGCCCAGAATGTGGTTAATGACGAACAGAGTTCATCACCGGCGAAGTGCAAAACGAAGATCATGTCGTGTTACTCCGAAACCAAATATTTTGCATAACCAAGTTTCCTAACTGGTTGTTAGCCAATCTTGCTTCGGAAAAGGTCTCCCTCTCCTACAAGACGACCGTGCCCGTGTGACAAGGCAAAGCCCACATTCGACATAATTTATCCAGAGGATTGAGTCCTCCTACGACCTAGTTTATAGACCGTAAAATCCGATGTAATCAAACATTATGACGTCGATGAATCATAAACTCTAATTTCAATTCTCTCATTTATCAAAATGTAACTTCCAATTCATCAAAATGTTATCACAGATACATGCCCAAGCCCACATTTAAACCCTACGCAATCCAAGCAGTTTAACATGCTTTTCAAATGTCTTCCTGCGTAATGGTTTAGTTAGTGGGTCCGCCACCATATCATCAGTGGGCGAGTATTCTAAAGTGATTATATTATCTTCTACCATAGATTTAACATGATTATATTTCACATCAATGTGTTTAGTCCTACTATGGTACTTTGGATTCTTTACTGCAGCAATCGCTGCTTGACTGTCAGAGAACACCTTCACAGGTTTACTCCCAACATCACCATCAAGCAACGCAGTAAGAAGCCTTTTCAGCCAGACTGCTTCCTCTGCTTTTTTAGAGAGAGCAACGAATTTTGATT
The DNA here is from genome assembly GCA_036873135.1 of Clarkia xantiana subsp. parviflora. NCBI lineage: Eukaryota > Viridiplantae > Streptophyta > Magnoliopsida > Myrtales > Onagraceae > Clarkia > Clarkia xantiana. The sequence goes on from JAPTYO010000001.1 coordinate 22,320,060, forward strand.
CCATCGTAGACAGCGCGACACATGATTTCTTCTTGCTCGTCCATGAAATGACGACATCAGCAAGGAGAAACACTCCTCCTGTGGTGGACTTACGATCGTCTGGATCGCCACCATGGTCGGCATCACCAAATCCGGTCAATTCTAACTTCCTGCCCTCATAGCACAGTATGTAGTCGGCATTACCTTTCAGATATCGTATGAACTGCTTTACAGCTTTTAAATGTTGATAACCAATGTCTGATTGGAATCTTGCTACTAGGCCCACAGCGTAACAGATGTCCGGCCGAGTAAAAAACATGGCGTACATGAGACTCCAAACCATGCTTAAATACTCTGCACTCCTCATCTATTCACGCTCTTGCTGGTTCTTCAGGCCGCCACTCTTTGACAACGCGCACCCGAGTACTATCGGCGTTTCCACGGGTTTGGTATCATGTATTCTAAACTTTTTCAACCGTTTGTTGATGTAGGCTTCCTGAGATAGACATAACCTCTGGATGACACGATCTCTAGCAATTTTAATGCCCAAGATGTACGTAGCCTCTCCAATGTCTTTCATCTCAAATACAGATGCCAACCAGGTTTTTGATTCATGCATAAAACTCACATCATTCGCGGTAATGAGTATGTCACCCACGTACAAAATTAAGATAACGTACTTAGACCCGGAGGTCTTTGTATACACGCATGGATCATCGTGGAGATTCACGAATCCATTTCCAACGATATCCTCGTGGAACCCGCGGTACCATTGCCGAGATGATTTTTTATGACCGTAAATGGATCTTTGGAGTTTACAAACTTTACATTCGTTACCAGGAGTAATGAAACCCTCCGGTTGCTCCATATAGATCTCTTCCTCCAGGTTTCCGTGGAGGAATGCAGTCTTAACATCCATTTGGTGCAGCTCTAAATCGAGGCTTGCGACCAAGGCTAGGATTGCCCTGACTGTGGTATATCTCACAGTCGGTGAGTAAGTCTCATCAAAGTCTACTCCATGAAGCTGGGTGTATCCTTTCGCAACCAGTCGAGCTTTTATCGCTTGACATTTCCATCAGCAGTGAGTTTCAGTTTTAAAACCCACTTCGCCCCTATGGCCCTACGGTTAGCAGGTAAATCAACTGAAGACCACACGGAATTGGCTTTCATTGAGGCTATCTCTTCCTTCATTCTTTCCTCCATTCATTTGCTTAAGGTCCTTTCAACGTTTGTTGAACCGTCACTGTTTCGTCAATAGAAGTTAGGGTAAAGATTTCACCCTTCTCGATGGGATACTTCTTGGGAAAAGTTCGATGCCTTCGACTTCGTCTAGGCTCATTAATCCCATCTTGAGTCTAAACATTGCTCTCGGAATAATGCTTTCTATCGGAGCATCACTCCCACTGGGAACAAGGGCAGTGCTGGAACCTTGACCTAAAAATTTTCTTGGACGACCTCTCGGTCTCGGAACCAAGTTGGTTAACCCACTCCCACTGGGAACAATGGGTAGTTGTGGCATTATTGGATTTTAATCTAGCGGTCCTGCAACGTGATTATCAGGTTCAACTTGATTCGCACCTGCAGCAACAGTGATTTGTGTGGTAGGAATGAGTCCTCCCACTGGATTTACTATGAAAATGTCCCCATCTTCATTTACCATTTCATTCACTTGCGTTGCTGCTTCAAATCTCCCACTCGAAGTAAGTGGGACCTGACTATCATCGTTATCCTGCTTCAATTCGATCAAGACTTCGTCTGTTTATATCTCATCAAGTGTTAAAAATTCGTCCTCAAGGCGTGTACGTCTCATATTCGACCACGAATTATCACAAGCTAATTTAAACATGTATCCTATAAGAGTATTCACCATACTCTCGGTCCAAATACCTGTTTAATCGCATGTTAATGTCGCATGATGATAAAAATTAAATCATTATCATTCCTTTTAGCTTTTATGGGGTCTTGTTTGACCAATTTTTATCGATGAAGTGTGTTATCGATGTGAATGTCTTGCCAAACTTCTCGCTCAAGGCATTTAGTGGGGGATTCAATTTACCGACATCATCCTTTTCATTAGCTAATTCATCCCAAAGATTTGGTCATCAAAAATGATTCATCAGCCATCTAAACCAACCGACCGCCAGTAAACCGAGGGAAGGGGGTTCCCGAAAGAGTTCACATTATCGTCGTCTTCAATCTAATAGATCAGTCTCTTAAAAACGGTTTTATTCGCAAATTACCGGAACGGCAACTTTGAAATAAGCATACCCGATCTTGGCTTCCCAAGGCCCTTGTGTATTTTAAAAATGTTTTGATGAATTCTACTTCAAAAGTAAATTATCATAGCAAGCCAAAAATTCATCAACCAAACCACACATCATGCATACGCGTCATGCGTTTAATTTTACGAGGAACTCATGCTAGCATATATAATTCTACTTTCCAAGTAAACTATCACATGCAGCTACATACTCAACATTCAGGCACACGTGTCATACATGAACACTTCCACATCAATCATGCATATTTGGCGACTGGCTTTTGTTTTTAAAACATTTAAAATATTAGGGGCTGACTTGCAATTCATGCTTACAGTTAATCATGCGTGTTTCTAGACATGAATCATAGGCAACCACAACCATCACAGCATGTCTGTCTTAATGCGCAAACCATATATTTAACCAGGGCTCCGCCCCCAACATCCAGCTAGCTTGACGTAGTCAAGACAACAGTTTTAATAAATATATGTGAAAAAAAGTAAACAATTGCAATTCAGCCATCTAATTAATCCAATCCCTAAATCATGCATTTTCGAGATCCATCCCCATAATCGAGACTAGGCATTAAGGTTTAATAAAAAACATGAAGGTTTTAAACCTTCGAGCACTGTGTAGACTAATTGAAGTTCAAAAACATTTTGATTTTAAAACTTAACCATCCTATTTTATTAATTGACTTGAATTTGATTTTGAAAAATCCGGTTCTGTTCAGTCAAATTCGGTCTGGTTCGGTTCGGTCCAGTAAATCTGATTCGGTTCGGTCCGGTTTAATTTTTAAAATCTGGTTCGGTCCAAACCGGTCCAATAAAATAGGGTTCGGTTCAACACACAAAACCGATTCGGTTAGGTTCACTTAGTTACCCCGGTTCGACCCAACCCGGTTAGGGTGAACCGATTAAGAAAAGCCGGTTTGGTTTTATTCCTATTCTGGTTTAGCAAATTGGACCGGCCCATTAATCACTTAGGGTTGGACCGAAATAATCTTGTGGGTTAAGTAGGGTTTTAAAGTCCACTAAAAACATAACTTAGCCTCAAAGAATTATTATCTATATAAAATAATTTCCAATATTGCATATATATATATATATATATAAATCGGCACACATCTATATATATATTTATTGTCAAAATTTTATCTATAAGATGTAAATCAATCAACAATATATATACATATATATAAATTTCGGTCCAACTATATATATATATATTTATTTATTGTCAATATCTTTAATAGGGAAAAAAATATACTGACAATATATTTTCTCAATCTTATAGGTAACTAAATCTATCAATAATATCTCAATCCCTATAAATTAGCTAGATATATTGATAGTTATATATATTTTCATATATTTAATGTGAACCTACCCTTATGTTTCCAATTATAGATATATTGTTACCTTTAATTAAAATTAAAATATGGTAAACAACAACTCTATAGTTTCGGCTGAAATACACTTTACTTGGGGCCTAAGAAATTAAAAAAAAATTCACCTTGTAATTCCTATAGGGTTCGGCCGAAAACACCAAATTGGGAACAAGTGGTCAAATTTAAAGATCAAATTTTAATAAGATCTACAATCCAATGTTTGATTTTGATAAAAGTCCCATTTTTCTTGAAGATCATGAACATAAAATTTTACTAAGAACATCATGAAAATTTCGAAACACCCATAAAACTTTCGAAAATTTCAAAAGTCACAATTTTAAAATTTTCGGCCAGATATTTTAAATTCTCAAGAACATCAATTTATCAAAATCAAATTCTAACACAGGCTCTGATACCAATGTTGGATTACGGGGCAGATTACTACGGAAACATAAACAGGGTACATGCTTGTAATCAGAATTAGGCAGCGGAAGATGTGCATATACCTTAAACTCTTTCCGTAGTCTCCAAGGATCCTGTTGAGGGAGTTTCACAACCCACCGGACGGAACCCGTAGAAGTTCTTGTTAAGTAAGTCCTACGCGGTATTGTCTCCACAGCAAAGCCTTTGATCGATTCTTGGCAGGGACGGATCTCCGGAGTGATTTGCTATAAGCAAATTGGCACAGCTTTGGTGGTGCAATATGGTTCGGCCGAAACTGTGTATTAGGGAGGAGGGTTTTCTCACAACTCACCATTTAGGAGGAATTGTGAATTACCCCAAATAAAACCCTAACACCCTTTATTTATAGGAGGAGAAAAGTGGACAAAAGTCCACTTTGCCCCTATCACTATTTCGGCTGGCAATGTATAAGGGAGGCCCAATATTTTGGGCCTCTCATGTTAATTTGGATTTGGGTCAAGCCCAATTTCCCTAATGTGACATTTATCCAATTTCTTAGGTAACATATACATATTAATGTGCTACCAATTACGGCGCCCAGTCACCATATGCTAATAGTGGCTGCATGTGATAATTTACTTGTGTAATAGAATTATATGTGCTTGTATGAATTCCTCGAAACGTTTTAAAAAGGGCCTTGGGAAAGCCAGGATCGGGTGTATGTTAAAACTCCCCGTTCTGGTAAAGTGATTAAACTGTTTTATAAGACTAATCTATTAGAAAGGAGACATCGGCAGTGTGACTCTTTCACGGCATCCTTCCATTGGTTTACTGGTGGTCGGTTGGCTAGATGACTGATGAATCATTTTCGTTCGCCTTCTATCTCATAGATATCCGATGTATACAATTCATTTTTCAAAATGTTATTGTCTCCCTGATTGTCGCATGATTGTCAATGTGTGTTAGTATCGATGGCTACGATTAGCAATGTGATCTCCCAAATGAATAAGGGGATCAAATTGAATGGTGACAATTATAGGATTTGGAATAAGCGTGCTAAAATGGTGGTTACTGAGATGAAAGGTTTGGACCACTTGACTTCCAAACATATTAGGCCAGAGGGAGACCTCACAAATGAGCATAAGGCATTCTATGATGAATGGAATGCCAATGAGCTGGATATTCGTTCCGCCTTGATGACTATGCTAGAGGATGACATACTCTATGGGTATGATCATCATGAGTCTGCTAAAGACCTGTGGGATGGTCTTAAAATAGGGTTTGGTGTTTACACCACAGCCCAAAAGCGGTCGTTAAACATCGCTTTAGACTCATATAAAATGAATCCTCAGCATACTATGAAGGAGCACATTAGATACATGTCTACATGTTTGCTGAACTCAAGGAGGCAGGGGAAACTTTGTCTGAGGAACAGAAGGTCCAATGCGTCATTCGCTCTTTACCCGACTCTCGGAACAACATGAAAATGCACCCTACCCATGCTACGCATCTCGATTCACTCGAGTCAATACGAGTTCATCTCGAGTTGGAAGAGGATCAAGTCAAGACTGAAAAGCCCAGAGCTAAGATGCATATTGCATCATCCTCCCCAACACAGCAAAAGGGTATGCACAAGAAAAAGGGAAAAGACCTTCAAAAGAAGGCTAACAAGTCATCTAGTCCGAATGAACAAAAAAAGTTCAAACCAAAGCAAGCTGGTGGTAAGAACAGACAGAAGAAAAGAGCACGTTGAGAGGAATCTCAAACGTGCTTCAGGTGTGGTGTAAAAGGCCACCTGGCAGCTGCATGTACTAGTCCTCCCAAGGTACCTTACGAGAAACGATGACGAAATTCATCCTCGTGAGTAATTAAATTCCACTTGTGAATTATAGAACCGAGGAGAGGAAGGAACGTAAAACCGGAGGATGATACCCCATAATAAAAGGATTAGATGATCGACCTCTCCTTGCTTGATTGAACTTTTCTATTTCAATCAGTATTGGGTACTCTTTGGTTATAAGTTCCTTTGTGAGAATAGGGATCTTTTTGGGCATGTATTGAATGCTTAAACCGAGTATCGAACATCTCACCTTCCAACGTTTGATCTTATGATCACCATTCTATACATTGCTAAAATGAGCGCGAACGATTAAAATTCCTTATTTTTTAGTACTCCATAAAATAAATAAATCGTAACGACAGCCGATTAGATTAAATCTTGGAAACGAAACGATTACACCATGGGTAACACCTGACGTCATGTGCGTAGCGCCCTTGCCCTTTGATAGATAGGACTCATTGATTCAAAGTACAAATTTAATGTGAAGTATTTAATTCAACACTCGAAATAATTTTTCATTTGCATAAATACCTATTTCGGGTCTTCTAATGTAACTTCTCGTGGAGAATTATAATCGAGCAAAAGGTGAGAACCTAATGCACGAACATAGGTGGAAAAAACCTCAATATATGAGTATGCAATTAAAAAGGGTATTGTCCGTTAAACGACGATCCCTAATACGCCTTTAACTAATCATATTGGCGGATTATCTTAATCACACACTTCATGGACACGGTCATAACTATGATATCTCAAGCTCAACTTCCGATCTCATTCTGGGAAGATGCGTTGTTGACTGCCACTCATGTAGTAAATCTAGTTCCTTCAAAATCGGTGGAAACGAAACCATATGAGCCGTGGACTGGTAAGAGATGGATCTTACCAGGCTGCAACATTGGGGTTGCGTAGCATACACACATCAAACCGACAGCCGATTCGGCAAGTTGGGACCTAAAGACCTGAAAAGTATCTTTGTAAGGTACTCCGAGAACTTTAAGGGATTCTTTTTTGTGGCGGATCAGAAGAATGGTGGCGTGGTTGAACATGAGTCCAGAGACGTTACGTTCCTTCAGACGAATTCCCTAAGCTTGGTAACATCAAAGCGAATGAAGTCTTAATTGAACTAGAACAAGATGATGATAATCTGGTCCCACTTACTTCGAGTGGGAGATTTGAGGCGGTAACACCAGTGAACGATATGGTAAATGAGAATGGAGACATTTTCATAATAAATCCAGTGGGAGGAGTCAATCCAACCACGCAGATTACTGTTGCTGCAGGTGCGAATCAATTGGAACCTGATCATCATGTTGTTGAACCGTTGGACGAGAATCCTATAATTCCTCAACTAATTAATAGTAAAAGTGGGAGTGGAACAACCAACTTGGTTAATGGTCTTAGTAACCGTGAAATTCATCTCGGAGGTAGAATCCCGAGACCAACAGGTTGTCCAAGAAAAGTTGTAGGTGAAGGTTCAAGCAACGCCCATGTTCCCAATGGGAGTATTTTTCCCAGTGGGAGCATTGTTCCTAGTGGGATTATAGTTCAATTTCAAGATGGGAATACTAAGCTTAGACGTAGTTAAATGCACCGAACTTCTCCAAAGAAGTATCCCATCGAGAAAGGTGAATTGTTCACACTGACTTTGGTTGATGAATCGGTAACGGTTAAACAAGCTTTGGAAGGAACTCAAGTGAAGGAATGGAGGAAAGCAATGGAGGAAGAGCTCGCCTCTATGAAAGCCAATTCGGTATGGTCGTTAGTTGATTCGCCTGCTAACCGCAGAGCTGTAGGGGCAAAGTGGTTACTTAAACTGAAACTCACTGCTGATGGAAACGTTGAACGCTATAAAACTCGATTGGTTGCGAAACTGTATACCCAACTCCACGGAGTAGACTTTGATGAGACATACTCACTGACTGTGCGTTACACCAAAGTCCGGGCCATCCTGGCCCTGGTTGCTAGCCTCCATCTGGAGCTGCACAAAATGGATGTTAAGATGCATTCCTTCATGGAAACTTGGAGGAAGAGATCTACATGGAGCAACCGAAGGGTTTCGTAACCCCTGGGAAAAAAACGTAAAGTTTGTAAACTCTAGAGATCGATCTATGGTCTTAAACAATCGTCTCGGCAATGGTAATGCAAGTTCCACGAGGAAATCATTGGCAACTGATTCGTGAATCTTCACGAGGATCCCTGCGTATAAAAGAATACCTCTGAGTCAAAGTATGTTATATTGACGGTTATACGTCAATGTCATACTGATTTCCGCGAACGACGTGAGTTATTTGAATGAATCAAAGTCCTAGCTGGCATATGTGTTCGAGATGAGGACATGGGAGAAGCCACGTACATCCTAGGCATTAAGATTGCTAGGGATCATGCTGCTCGTAAACTATGTCTTTCACAAGATGCGTATATCAACAAATTGTTGAGAATGTTCAATCTGCAAGATGCCAAATCTGTGGATACGCTGGTAGTGTTTGGTGCGCGTTGTCGAAGTGTGAGGGCCAAAAGACCAAACGCAGCGTGAACAGATGAAAAGTGCAGAGTACCTCAGTATGGTTGGTAGTTTGATGTACGCCATGCAATGCACTCGTCCGGATATCTGTTACGTTGTGGGTTTAGTAGCACGTTTCCAATCAGACCCTAGATATCAACATTTACGAGCCGTGGAACTAATTACTCAATATCCGAAAGGTATTGCCGACTACAGACTGTTCTATGAGTGTAGTAAGCTTGAATTGACTAGGTTTAGTGACGCCGGCCATGGAGGCGATCCAGATGATCGTAAATCCACCTCAGGAGAAGTGTTTCTCCTTGCTAAAGCCGCCATTTCATGGATGAGCAAGAAGTAATCCTGTGTCGCGCTGTCTACGATGGAATCCGAATTCGTAGCCCTCTCTAAGAATGCACATGAGGCTGTCTGGATAAAGAGACTCTTGACTGCTCTCCTTGACGTCGAGGATGGGAGTAAGCCTGTGAGGATTTACTCTGACAGTCAAGCAACGATAGCAGCAGTTAAGAGTCTAAAGTAACATAGATAGACCAAACACATTGATGTTAAATATAACTATGCAAAAAGTATGGTAGAAGACAAATTGATCACATTAGAATACTTGTCCTCTGAGTGTAGGGTGGCAGACCCATTGACAAAACCTTTACACATGGAAGTTTTTGAAAAGCATGTCAAAATGCTTGGACTGAGTAGGGTTTAGGAGGCTTGTAATGTATCAATAACATTTTGAGCTTTAAAACATTGGATTTATGGTCTAAAAACTAGTTGTTGGAGTGTAAAACCTCCCAATAAAACATGTTGAATGTGGGCTTTGCCTCATCACACAGGAACAGTCGTCTTGATGAGGGGGGAACCTCTACTATGTCAAGACTGGCTAAGAACCACGGTGTTTCGAAAGATAAAACTATTTAAGTAAAAAGATTATTTGGTTTCGGGGTAACACGACATGATCATTGTTTTGCAAATGGCCGTGATGAACTCTGTTCGTCGAAAACCACATTCTGGGCCAAATGAAAATCTATGATAGCGTATGTCATTTCCCACTCCTGACAATATGTATGTTCAGGTTATGCTATCGACGCGCACTTTACACTACGCGTGCCACGTTCGACCACGGGGTCAGGCTCGGTTGTGCTAGGTGGAATCTTCCGAGATTCTGATGGGCGCAAATTTCTTCACCTTAAGCGTGTGACTGATCCCGGGTGCTTAATGAAGGAGTACCCGAAGTATCCTTACCACCTATAACTCATATTTAAGGTTGGGCTCAATATTCGCTTCTAGGCGTACGAACGCAGTGCTGAACAAGAAGGCCCAGTGACCACGTTTTGGAAACCGGTTGAGTTTGACTTAAGATATGAGCAACGGGGATGGTCATGTACACCTATAATTATCCGGCTCTTGTATTCACTAGGTGTCCACCAACCGGATATTAGTTGAAGGTTGTGAATACTCGTACCAATGCCTTGGAGAAGTGTTCCTATGTGGAAACTAGGCAATTGGAGAATAACAGTAGACCAGGGATACAACGCGGCACAGAGAAGTAACATGTTAACATGTTGGGAATCAACGTTCCGCAGACGCTACAACACTCTTAACTGATGAGTAGCACGATGTCCGTTGTGTCTGCCGATCACATGGCAAACCTCGTATGAACAATTTGGAAGCTGGACTGGATCGAAGAATAAATGCTGATGTGTTGGTCGACAACATATTAACAGGCACCCTCCCATTACGGCGAGTGGTAGCTGTTTGAATTTGGTTAATGGGCCGCCGTAATAGGAGCCCTTCAATATAAGCCCAACACCTAAGTAATTGGGTAATGTCACATTAGGGATTTTGGGCTGGGCCTAAATTCCCAATTGACATGAGAGGCCCAAAATTGGGCCTCCCCTTTACCTAATGTGTCCGCCCGAAACTAGGGAAATCCCTAGGTGGGTTTTACCCACCTCCTCTAATAAATAGAGAGTGTTACGGATTTATTCAGGGTTAATCACTCTTCCTCCTAAGTTTTGAGACAAAATAATTCCCTTCTCCCTATTACATAGTTTCGGCCGAACCTAGGAAGAGCAAATGAGCTGCCAAATTGCTTCGAACAATTACCCCAGAGATCCATCATGCTGACGAACTGAAAAGAGGCTTTGCTGTGGAGACCATTCCGTGTAGGTGATTCCTTAACCATAATCCTTATAGGAGCCGTCTGGCGGATCGCAAACTCCCGTCAAGATCTTGGGTCTACGGAAAGCTTGAAACTAGTATGTGCCCATTTCCGCTGCGTAATTAGTTTACCTGGTATGTACACGTGTTTTAATCCGTAGTAACTATCCCCTAATTTCCATCAGGTCCTTCATCTCAAATGTGGATTCTAACCAGGACTTTGACTTCTTTAAATAACTCACACCGTTCGCGGCAATAAGGATGTCATCGACGTATAACGTCAAGATAACACACTTTGACCCTGAGGTCTTCGTGTACACGCAGGGATCCTCTTGAAGATTCACAAATCCATTGCCCACGATTTCTTCGTGGAACTTGCGGTACCATTGCCGGGACAATTGTTAAGACCATATATCGACATTTGGAGCTTACAAACTTTACGTTCATTCCCAGGGGATAAGAAAACCTTTGGTTGCTCCATGTAGATCTCTTCCTCCAAGTTTCCATGAAGGAAGGCATTCATAACATCCATCTGGTGCAGCTCGAGATCGAGGCTAGCAACCATGGCCAAAATGGCCCGGACTGTGGTGTAACGCACAGTCAGTGAATAAGTCTCATCAAAGTCCACTCCGTGGAGTTGGGTATATCCTTTCGCGACAAGTCGAGCTTTGTACCGCTCAACGTTTCCATCAGCAATGAGTTTCAATTTCAGAACCCACTTAGCCCCGATTGCCCTGCGGTTAGCAGGCAAATCAACTAACGTCCAAACCGGATTGGCTTCCATTAGGGCGATCTCTTCCTCCATTGCTTTCCTCCATTCCTTGGCTTGAGGACCTTCCAAAGCTTGTTTAACCGTGACCGGTTCATCAACCGAAGTTAGAGTAAAGAAATCACCCTTTTCGATGGGATACTTCTTCGGAGAAGTTCTCTGCCTTTGACTACATCTAGGCTCATTATTCCCATCTTGAACTACGCTCCCACTAGGAACAATGCTCCCACTTGGAACCAGCGCGTTACTGAAACTTCTCCTGCAACCTTTCTTGACGACCTATTGGTCTCGGATTTCTACATCCGAGATGAATTCCACAGTCACTTGGACCAGGAACCAAGTTGGTTGTCCCACTCCCACTATTACTAGAAGGTAGTTGAGGAATTATCGGATTCGCATCCAATAGTTCAACAACTGGATTATTAGGTCCTACTTGATTCGCATCAGGAGCAACTAGATTTACAATGAAAATGTTTTCATTCTCATTAACCAATTCATTCACAGTTGTTGCTCCCTCAGATCTCCTACTCGAAGTAAGTGGGACCTGATTATCCTCGTCCAACTCTAGTTCTTCTAAGACTTCATTCTTTTTTATGTCACCAAGCTTAGGAAATTCATCCTCAATAAACGTAACGTCCTTGGACTCAATGTTCGACCACGCCACCATTTTCTTGAGCCGCCACAAACACGTATCCCTTAGATTTTTTAGAGTATCTTATAAAGATACCTTACAATCCTCTAGGTCACAACTTGCCGTATCGGCTATCCTTCTACTGCGTGTATGCTGCATGACCCCAAGATCACAGCCTGGTAAGATCCACCTATTTACCAGTCCACAGCTCATATGGTGTCGTGTCCATCAATTTTGTAGGAACAAGGTTTACTACACGAGTAGCAGCCAACAACGCATCACCCCAAAAGGAGATCGGAAGTTGAGCTTGCGATATCATTGTTCTTACCATGTCCAAGAGTGTACGATTACGTCACTCCGCCACACCGTTCTATTGTGGCGTATAAGGGCTCGCCGTTTGACGGACAATACCCATTTCATTGCATAACTTGTCGAACTCATTCGAGAGGTATTCACCACCTCTATCAGTGCGCAAGGTTTTCACCTTTCGCTCAAGCTGATTCTCCACGATATTGAGAAAGTTATTAAAGCACTCAATGGCCTCGGATTTACGAGTAATCCCGAAATGGGCAAAGTTTTCAATGAAAGTTATTTTGAGCTTCAAAATCTTACATCTCATCATTAAGTTTGTATTTCGATCGATGTGTACCGTTTTTACACGGATACTTGCGCTATACGCGACACACAGGAATTATCCTAAGCGTAATCGTCTTGTTTCTACAATTTAATAATCGGTTTCATACATGTTCGTCGTTACGATGTCAATCATATTTATGGAGTACTAACAAATAATTAAAACTAAATCGTTAGTTTTAGTTATGAAACCGATGGGTTACTAATGATGTTGGAGTATGTGTTTATCGTTTCTTTCATTCGACCTCTTTGACCTGACCGTAAATTTTGGTTTTAATCCCCATTATCGGATTTTTTTTCGTATCGATCCTTTTGAAGGAGTCGATAGATTGATAAGTAAATTGTACTTCAAATCGAATTGGATTCAATCTCAATACCAATTACTTTATTCAATAATCTAAAACATAAACAACCAAAATCATCAATTCAAATGAACAATGAAAGATAAAACGACAGTAATAAGGTCCTGATCATAAGCAGTAGCTAAGAGAGAAATTGATAGTCCGGAATCTTTAAGCCATGTCGAACACCACACCTGAAAAAATTCACAAGTGAATCACATCAGATGATCTGTGTTTGAATAAAACCTTTTACAGCTTTATGTACATGACAAATGAGACATACCTGAGACGCGCTTTATCAACGATGCTTTGACCCACTGGATTTTCTTTTGAGCCTTTTGTTGCTCAATTCTTTCAGCATCTTGCACATATGAGTGAAGTTTTCCTTCGAATCGTGTGATTCATCTGAAATTGAGTTTTCTTTATCGTAGTCACCTTCGAACAGACCCATAATTCTCTTGATTGATTTGATTAGAAGTGTGAGTCCATCGTTGTCGGCGAACCACGATAGAGGGAACCTTTTCATTATGGGATGAATCCTCTTCCACGCATCCCCTTCATCATCAGGGTCAGGATAGGATGTTACACCGGCATTCATGCAAAGATTTTTGGCATTTGGGGAATGGGGCGCCGTAATAGGAGCCCTTTAATATAAGCCCAACACCTAAGTAATTGGGTAATATCACATTAGGTATTTTGGGCTAGGCCTAAAATTCCAATTGACATCAGAGGCCCAATGTTGGGCCTCCCTAATTACTTGATGGCCGGCCGATACTAGTGTAATTCCCTAGGTGGGTTTTGCCCACCTCCTCTTATAAATAGAGAAAGTTAGGGATTTATTTGAGGTTAGTTACATTCTCCATTTGTGTTGAGACAAAAGAAATCCCTCTCCCTAAAACACTTGTTTCGGCCGAAACTATAGATAAGGAGGTGCCAAATTGCTTCGAGAAATTACCCCAGATATCCATCCTGCTGACGAATTGAAAAGAGGCTTTGCTGTGGACACCATTCCTCGTAGGTGATTCTTTAACCAGAGTTTCTACATGAGTCGTCCGGCGGACCGCAAACTCCCTGTTCACGTCGTTCGCGACAATGAGTATGTCATCGACATATAATGTCAAGATAACACACTTCGAATCAGAGGTCTTCGTGTACACGTATGGATCCTCGTGAAAATTCACGAATGCGTTGCCTAAAATTTCCTCGTGGAACCTGCGGTACCATTGCCGAGAAGATTTTTTAAGACCATAGATCAATCTTTGGAGTTACAAACTTTGCGTTCATTCCCAGGGGTTACGAAACCCTCTGGTTGCTCCATGTAGACCTCTTCCTCCAAGTTTCCATGAAGGAATGCAGTCTTAACATCTATTTGGTGCAGCTCTAGATCGAGGCTAGCAACCAGGGCCAAGATGGCCCGGACTGTGGTGTAACACACAGTCGGTGAGTATGTCTCATCAAAGTCCACTCCGTGGAGTTGGGTATATCCTTTCGCAACCAGTCGAGCTTTGTATCGCTCAACGTTTCCATCAGCAGTGAGTTTCAATTTCAGAACCCACTTTGCCTCTATAGCTCTGCGGTTAGCAGGCAAATCAACACGACCATACCGAATTGGCTTTCATAGAGGCGATCTCTTCCTCCATTCCTTCGCATGAGGTGCTTCCAAATCTTGTTTAACCGTTACAGGTTCATCAACCGAAGTCGGGGTGAATAATTCACCCTTCTCGATGGGATACTTCTTTGGAGAAGTTCAGTGCCTTTGACTACGCCTAGGCTCAACATTCCCATCTTGAACTTGAACTATACTCCCACTAGGAAAAATGCTCCCACTAGGAACAATACTCCCATTGGGAACAAAAGCATTGCTTGAACCTTCACCTACAACTTTTCTTGGACGACCTCTTTGTCTTGGGATTCTACCTCTGAGATGAATTCCACGGTTACTAGGACCAGGAACCAAGTTGGTTGTCCCACTCCCACTGTTACAAGAAGGTAGTTGAGGAATTATAGGATTCTCATCCAACGGTTCAGCAACTTGATGATCAGGTTACACTTGATTCACACCTGCAGCAACATTGATCTACGTGGTGGATTGACTCCTCCCACTGGATTTATTATGAAATTGTATCCATTCTCATTTACCATGTCGTTCACTGGTGTTGCCGCCTCAAATATCCCACTCAAAGTAAGTGGGACCTGACTACCATTATTCTGTTCTAGTACAATTAAGACTTCATTCGTTTTGATGTTACTAAGCTTAGGATATTCGTCATCAAGGAACGTAACGTATCTGGACTCATGTTCGACCACGCCACCATTCTCCTGAGCCGCCACAAACACGTATCCCTTAGATTTCTCGAAGTACCTTATAAAGATACTTTTCAGGCCTCTAGGTCCCAACTTTCCGAATCGGTTGTTAGTTTGATGCGTGTATGCTGCGCAACCCCAAGGTCGCAGCCCGGTAAGATCCATCTCTTTACCAGTCCACAACTCATATGGAGTCGTGTCCACCGATTTTTAAGGAACAAGGTTTACTACATGAGTGGCGGTTAACAACACATCACCCCAGAAGGAGATCGGAAGTTGAGCTTGCGACATCATGGTTCTAACCATATCCAAGAGTGTACGATTACGTCATTGCGCCACACCATTCTGTTGTGGCGTATTAGGGAACGTCGTTTGACGGACAATCCCTATTTCTTTGCATATCTTGTTCAAATCATTAGAGAGATATTCTCCACCTCTATCAGTGCGTAGGGTTTTCACCTTTCGCACCTGTTGATTCTCCACGAGGTTGAGAAAGCTTTTAAAACACTCAATGGCCTCAGATTTACGAGTAATCAAATGAGTAAACCCGAAACGGGTAAAGTCATCAACGAAAGTTATGAAGTAACGTTTACCACCCCTAGCGGTGACATTCATGGGTCCACATATGTCAGAATGAATTAAATGCAATGGGTACTCGACTCGAAGTGCTTCACCGAATAGTTTGCGGGTAGACCTTCCGGCTAGACAGTCCTCATAAGTGGTTTTCACCACATGAGTTGCTCCGGGCAGAAGCCCTCTCTAAGCTAGAGTCTGTACTTGATCGTAGCTTATATGTCCTAACCGTGCATGTCATCTGGCCGCATCAGTTTCTGCTTCCCTCGATGATACTGAATACATTCTATCCGAATATTCATTTCCATTCAAATCCATAACAATGAGACCATTAGAGGAAAATGCACGACCATAAAAGACATTGCCTTTATTTATCTGAACAAGGGATTTCTCAAATTATAAAGATAATCCATTATTTTTAAGAGAAGTAACAGAAACAACATTCAACCGAATTTCAGGAGCAAAAAGGACATTTTCAAGAAGAAGGTCTTGCCATTGCGCATAGACAATTTACAGTTCCCTACTCCTTCAACTTCAACATGTGAGTTGTCGCCAATGTATATCCTTTTCGAATCCTTCAGCATACGTATGAACATGGAAAATAATCCATTTTCATTGGTTATGTGGTCCGTCGCACCTGAGTCAAGAATCCAAGAAGGATTTGAATCAGTTAACATGACAATTAGGGAAAATAAAGCTTCCATAACATATCCAATGTCGCATACATTGACAACATGCGTTTTTCTAGAACTAGCTCCGTCAACAATACGGCAAGGGCTGGAGTCCCTGCAAACTATCTCCAATTTTACTGGTTGTTTAGACTTTGTCCACGTTTTACGGTCAACAGCCTGTTGTTAGTTTCCCATGTTCCTCCATTTCCTCTTCTGTCCAGCAGGTTATCCTGGCATTTTGGTTTCTCTCATAACGATGCTAATCGAGCTTCTTCCGTCTCGATTAATTTTACGACTAGTGCAAGATCCAGCATGGAATTACTCACAGTCAGTCAAGTCCTTGTTGCTCTCTAGGACTTCGGGAGAGTTCCGATTATGGTTTGAATTTTGTCCCATTCAGCCATCTGACTCTCATCCTCAAGCGGTTTGATCATGTTGAGAAGTTGATATACTTTCTCAAGTACACTGATGCTATCTCTCTTTAGACGTTGATCCAAAGAGGTTATAAGTGGGTGCAGGTGAACTGCAATGCCGATTCCATATTCCAGGAACAATGCATCCCAGATGTCCTTTGTAACCGGAACATCCTTATACTCATCCTTAAAGTCCGACGATATTTCAGATAGCAAAATTTCCTTAGCTCTCTTGTCATCCTGCTCCCACTTGAAGTGGATGTACGCTAGCCCTTTAGTTAGGCCTGCATCTGACAGCTCATGGTCTTACGAATGTGATCTATCAGACCCTTATTATTAAGCAACGCATTGATGCGTTTGAACCACGAGTCATAGTTCGTCTCATTCAAAAGCTCATTAGCACAAGTTGAATCCATCGGTGCCAGTCGATACTAACACATTGATAATTATGCGACAATCAGGGAGACAATAACATTTTGAAAAAGAATTGCATACATCGGATATCTATGAGATAATAGGTGAGCGACAATGATTCCTCAGCCATCTAGCCAATCTGACCACCAGTAAACCAATGGAAGGAGGCCATGAACGAGTTCACACTGCCGACCTCTCCTTTCTAATAGAGATTAATCTTATTAAACAGTTTAATCGCTTTCGCCGGAACGGGGAGTTTTAACATACACCCGATCTTGGCTTTCTCAAGGATCTTTTTAAACCATTTCCAGGAATTCATGCAAGCACATATAATTCTACTACACAAGTAATTATCACTTGCAGCCACATCCTCAAACAACCATGCATACGCATCATGCGTCTAATGTTCCGAGGAACTCATGCTAGCACATATAATTCTACTACACAAGTAAATTATTAGATGTGGCTACATACTAAACATTCATGCATACGCATCATGTGTGATCAAACCATTTCAAACATGCATATTTGGCGACTGAATATCGATTTTAAACATTTGGGGCTGACTTGCAATTCATGCTAACAATCAATCATGCGAACTTCTAGACATGGATTATAGGCAATAGCAACCATCACGGCATGTCAATCCTAGTCCGCAACTCATTAATTGAAATCCAGGGCTGCGCCCACAACATGCATTATCCAGCTAGCTTGACATAGTCAAGACGCAATTCTAATCATGCAATAATATCAATTTATATAGAAATTGCAATTCAGCCCACTAAATGATTCAGTCCCATAATCATGCATTTCCGAGATCCATCCTCATAGTCGAAACTAGGCATCATGTTTGATTAAAACGTGAAAATATCAAACCTAGAAGAAATAGGAAAAACAAAGATGGATCTCAAACCAGTAAACTTCCCTCTTGTTGGCTTCTCAGGAGCAACAAGCTATCCCTTGGGAATGATAACTCTGCCAGAGACTCTTGGACAGGGATAGACACAGATTAAGATAAATGTGAACTTCGTGGTCGTAGAAAACTTAGGAACCTACAACGGGATCCTTGGTATAATTACAATCAACCCCTATGAGATGGTACCTTCAACTATACGCCAAAAAATGAAGTTCATCACAGAGAATGAGATAGGCGAAGTTCCGGGAGATCAGCGCACCTCGGGACAATGATATGTTAACGCCATGAGGCGTAACTCACAACATCCCAACATCATTGCAATGGTGGTGACAGGAAAGGCAAAACATGGCAAGTCTCCATATGGAGGAAGGAAGAAACAAGTTGTCAAGAAGCAAAGGGTCGAACTCACACTCCGTTTAAGTAGACAAATTTTCAGAAAGTTCACAAGGAAAACAAGGGAAAGTAGGGTTGTAAGAGTTGTAAGCATACCCTGGCAGCCAGACAATGAAGAAGGAAGAAGAACAAAACAATCCATAGAATGGGGATTTAGGAGGATTGAGGACGTCCCGCAGATGCCAGGAGAACCAATATCGAACTACTTTGAGAGATTCGTAAGGTATGGGGCTACAGTTGAAGCAACCAAAAGAGAGGCGATAAGGGCATTCTTCAGGAACATGAATACAACTTCTATTGAAGCTTTGAAGGATCATATGGAGTTGTAACAACAAACACAATAAGTGATCTTAAGGCAAAGCTGAAAGATATAATCGCCAGGGAAAGGAAACGGAACGGAGAAACAATTGAAGAAATGAGGAAGAGTTCAAAGAAGAAGAGAACGAGACACTGAGAGGAGGGATGAACTTTAACTTCACACCTCTCAATGTCAAGGTTGAGGAGTTGTATAAGGAAGTGTTGAATAAGGAGTTGCCACAGTACAAAGGAGAAAGAAGAGCTTTTATGGGCAAAGATGCTAAGGGATGGTGCGACTACCACGAGAATTGGGGGCTTACGACAAACAATTGCATGATGTTGAATATCGAAATCGAAGAGATGGTCTATAAAGGAGAACTCGAGGGCTACACAGCTGTTGAAACAGCTATACGCAATTGAGATGTCACCCCCGACAAAGAAAACCATATCCTTGGATTTATCTTCTGTCAAAGGCATATCAATCTGTCACTCGATTTTGACCCGGACGTAACGACGTTACACATGATACGTCAAATTCCGGACGCGTCAAGCCACAAAGTCTCCAAAAATGCTCAAGGGCACAAAATTATTATAAAATATATTTTAAATTATTTCGAATTTATTTAATATTTTTGGAATATTTAAAAATATATATATAATAATTAGTTTTTTTTTTATTTTAGAAAATTATCTGTAAGATATTTATCTCCAGATATTATTTTTTATTCAAAAAAATAATTATCTGTAAAGATAATATCCTTAGGAATATTCTCTAAAATAACTATCTGTTAGCATTTTTTTATTTAAATTTTATCTGTAATCTAGACTAGGTTTTTAGTATAAATAGGGGTCTAGGTTTACATTGTAACACACAGAAAAACACATCAGAAAATAATAGACTACTTTCTTGGGATCCGTGCGAATTTGTCCTTTTGTGCTTTATTTAAAAAAAACAAAAAAAACTTTTTTTTTCTCTCTCTCCTCTCTTTCTCTCCCATCTCTCTCTTCTCTCCCTCACACCGGCCACAGCAGCCACCGCCCGCCCCAGTCGCAGCCACTCCAATCCGCCTGTCCACCTCCGGCCAGAACCTCCACCCCACCTAGTCCCTCGCCGGTGACCTCGCTGCCCAGCTCATCCGCCTATCCATCCCGGTCGCCGCAACCCTCAGCCCAGATGCGACAAAAGCTTGCCTGGACCCTCTCCAGTAGCTCTCCCGTTTCCGTTCACCGGACCTGCCGCCCTTCATTGTCCATGCTGCTGCTGCGTCTTCAGCCGTCCCAGTCGGAGCAGAGCGCCATCTCGAGCTCCGCTGCGCTTCCGCGCCCTCCGCTGTTCCCCGTCCGCGACTCTGCCCTCGCGAAAACCTCCATTGTCCATCCTGTCCTTTGCCATTCATGCTGCTGCCCGCCGGACCGTCACTGTCGCTCGCCGTCGGCGCCGTGCCCATCCCTTGTTGCTGGTGGCCGGCCGGATTGAGGATGTGGTCATCCCCTGTTGCTGGTCCCCATCCCATCCCGTCCCTTCCTTATTATTATTATTATTATTATTTTCTGACATTATTACTATTATTTTTTCTGTATTTATATTATTATTGTTATTATCATTATATAATCTTAGTTAAATAATAAAAATAAAATTGAATTAGATAGTATGTTTTATAAATATATGTATAATATGTAATCACTAAATTGTATCATGATTTCAAGCAAGTTTAGTTTAGTTTTAATTAGATTTTTCCAATTAGGAGCTTTAGATGCTTAATAGGTTTTTAGACTTAGATTTGTCGTTAATAATATGTGTATAATATGTAAAACACTAAATTGTATCATGATTTCAAGCATGTTTAGTTTAGTTTTGATTAGATTTTTCCAATTAGGAGTTTTAGATGCTTAATAGGTTTTTAGATGCGAATGAAAATTAGTTTAATTTTGATAGGTTAACTCAACGTAACGCATGTTTAAATTTTGAAATTGGCAAATTAAGTGAATTAAGTACCGAAGGGGCATAATTAAAAATTGTATTTTTGATTCGTAATATGATGGATATACGCATGATTCGGGCTCGGTTTTAATTATTCGGACCTCATGCACGCGCGAGACCCTTTACGAAACCCGATTTCGAGCTAACCGGGGGAAACCGGGCAAGTTTCGAACTTGCCCGGCATCCCCGGGGGGCTTACCCGGAATTCCGGATAAGCTCAACACCCGGGGGGCGTCGCGCACACCCCCCATTTAGTCCCGAATGTATAGGAGACCCGATTTTTAACTAACTCCTATGTGTCCGAGACCTATGTTTCAAAGGCGCGCGCATCCCGCTCAGGACAGCCGCCTGAGACGCGCGTCAGAGACCATTTCCCAAAGCTCTCCCCTGCATCCCGGTTCACATTTCCACATTGAACCGGGTCAAAACCGGTTTACGGTCCAAGGTCGCCTATAAATAGCCACCTTGGGGGTAAACATTTTCAAGTCTTTTAAAAAGTCACTTTGGGTGAGAGTGGGAAAAAGCTCTGACTTCTCTCTAGAAAACCCTCTCTTTCTCTCTCTAGAAGCCGACTAATGTTGATCGTCGGAGCGAGCGCACCAAGCACCCCCCCCTCTCCATGGGGACTGCTTGGTAATGCTCCTTTCGCAGGTGCAGACAGACGATCTTCCAGAGAGCCCAAAGGACTTATCGCCGATCAGAAGACGAAGCTAAGGCCCGCACGCGACTTTAGAGGACGGACTTGGCTCGCACCCAACCCGAAGACTTCGACGAGTTATTCAGCGGGCAACCCGCAATAACTTGGTCGAAACACTTGGCACCGTCTGTGGGATCACCCACAGGACCAACAGCATGGCAAGCAACGAGCAGCCACCGCCGACTAAGACGAAGAGAAGAGGACCAGGACGTCCAAGGAAAACTCCGGCCCCGGAGTCAAGCATGAGATCTCCCCCGCAGAGAGACCCCCCGCAGAGCCAAGGCGAGGCCTCAGTCGCCTCGTCTATGCCAACAAGAAGCGTACACTCTCGGAGTAACGCGCAAGGGGGCACACAGAAACCAACGCTCCTCCAGGCTTCGCCCATCAAACCTTCAACACGCAGGAGCAACCATACGGAATGCCAAACGCTGGAGCATACAACCAGGCACCAGGGGTACAGACTGCGCCTACAGTCACCCCGGAAATGATGGCAGCACTCGAACAGCTGCTTCATCTAAGAGAGGCACTGCGCAACCAAGGATACGGGGCGCCACCACCCCCTCCCGCGCAACAAGCAAATATGCCCCCGCCACCAAGGCAGGCGCCTCCAATGAACGCACCTCAGCAGAGAGGCCCTACAATCTCAAAAACCCCGACCTTTCACGGGAATGCACAGCAAAGCAGGCAGTTCCCCCAACAAGGGACAAGACAGGAGCTCTCACACTCCCAAACACCCTACCAAGCAAGGCCATTCAATGAAGGAGCCTGGAGGCAGCCGTCTCAAACATTCCAGGGATATCAAGGTGGATATTCCCAGTACAACCCGACGCAGGCGCAATTTCCCCAACAAGGCGCAAGCATGGGACAAGAAGCATACCCCCCAAATCAGGGTAACCCAGTCACCGGGTTGACGGAGGAGATGCTTGAAAAGCTGATCGAAAAGAAGATAAAGCAAAGGAAAATGAGAGGGATGAACACATTGGTGGACACCACATCCCACCCTTTCACTGACGAGCTGGTGTACAGTCGCGTCCCAGACGCACTGTATAATCTAAGACCGGAAAAGTACCGGGGCAAGGGAGACCCGATAGAGCATGTGCAGCAGCATGAAGTAATGCTTTTGGGAAGGACAGACAACCCTCACCACATAGCCATGACATTCCCCCAAACGTTAGGCGGACCAGCCGCACACTGGCTCTTCTCCCTGCCAAAGAAAAGCATAGACTCGTGGCAGTCCCTCAAAGAAAAGTTCATCCAACGTTACATGGGAGAACGTTCAATTATCAAAGGATCAAATGCCTTGGATGACGTCAAGCAAGAGTGGAATGAGTCCCTCGCAAGCTACTACATCCGATTTAATCAAAACATCTCGGAAATCCAAACGAACATCGCGGAGATAGAAATCATCCATGCCTTTGTCAGAAACCTGGGTAGGCACGGGTACGACTTGGGCCAAAAGCTTTCTACAAGACCGGCGGAAACAATGGAAGAACTCGTGGCAAGAGTAAAAGAGTACATTGATGCTGAGCATTACAAGATGACAGCACGGGACAAGTGGGTTAAGCCCGGCAACAAGAAAGATGAAAGTAAGCCAGGCCCACCGAAGCAGAACCAAACCCCCCAACAAAAACAGTGGACTCCACCCCAGAAGAGAACATTCAACATTGAAGAAGACAAGAATCCAGACGTCAACACCATTGAGCTAATCCCTTTGAACGCCCCCCTGAGTGTCATACTGAAAGAAATGAAAGAACAAAACCTCTGGAAAGAGCCATTCGGTTTCAGAAAGGGCCAGCTAGGGAAGGAGCAAGACAAGTGGTGTGAAAGCCACGAAGTCAACGGCCATGAAACAGACGACTGTAGAAGCCTTAAGTTCCAAATCAATCGAATCATACAAGAAGGCGGACTTAAGCACTACGTCGACCAGGGGGGAAAGATTGAGAAAGTGAAAAGAAAATTTACGCCAAAGGAAAAAGGAAAAGAGAAGACCAATGACAACCCCCCTCCTAAAAAGAGGGGAGTTATTAATGTCATTCATGGTGGTCCAGCTGCAGGAGGACAAGTCTCCAACACAAGAGATGTATACGCTGCGCAGGCAAGCACACTCCCCAAGTATGGGAAAAGAAAGAAACCGGAAGAGGAGGACCCCGTGATAGGATTCTCGAGAAAAGACATGGCACACATCGTCTACCCGCATGATGACGCGTTAGTAATAACGATGGAAATCAACGGGTTCGACGTCAAAAGAATTCTAGTCGACGGAGGAAGCTCGTCAGACATCCTCCATATCAATGTTCTCGAACAGCTTGGAATGAAGAGAGAGGACCTGAAGCCGGGAAATTTCCCGTTAGTAAGCTTTGCTGGAGCTGCTACATACCCACTGGGGATGATCACCCTTCCCACTGTGATAGGAGAAGGATGGAACGCAATGAAAGTCGACATCACTTTTGTGATCGTCGAGAGCCTTGGCGCTTACAACGGAATTCTCGGAAGAACAACGATAAATCCCTACGAGATGGTGCCTTCAACGGCACATCAAAAGCTGAAATACCGCTTAAGGGGAGGAATTGGTGAAGTCTTGGGCGATCAGACGACAGCACGAAAATGCTATGTCAACGCCCTAAGATGCAAGAACCGCCTGGACATAGCAGTCATTGAAAGGGGACAATGTTCCAAGTCTGAAGTTGAAATGCGATTTGACGAAATGATGAGCAAAGGAGAAAGACTCCCAGCATTTCAAACCCCAATGCTCCCAAGCATATGGGACATCAAGCAAGGGGAGTCGGAATCCATCCAGAGTTACTTCAAGCGATTCGCCATAAATGCAGCTTCAAGTTTGGCAGAAAAGTCAGCCGTGATCAATGCCTTTTTCCTGAACATGAACTCACCCACATTCCTCCTATTTGGACGAACACAAGGGTGGAGAACAACCAAGTCTATGGCTGACTTAAAAGAGAAGATGGAGACAGCAATCGAGGTCGCAAACGAGCTGGGGTGGTTCAGCCCACCTGCAGAACAAGAGGAGGCGCGCGAACACAAACGTGCGAGACAAGACTTGAACAACAACCAAGATGGCGAATATACACCTCTGAACATAGAGGTGGAAGAGTTGTTCAAGACCATCCTGAAGGATGTTTTACCTCCTCCAAGCGAGATCCGGATTGCCTTCCTCGGGAAGAATCCAGAAATGTGGTGCCACTATCACAACAAATGGGGTCACCGCACGAATGGCTGCCCCTCTCTTCGCAACAGAATCGAGGAACTGATCAAACAAGGAGCTCTGCGCTCCTACATTGCATGCGGGAAGCCAGCTTTATCAAACCGTCACTAAGGGAATAACCCTTCCCTTATGACATGCACATACTCTATCTTTACTTTTCAAGTACTGAGTAGAACGTTTAGGATGGGAGATCAGTTGACTCCATCCATGCACATCCCTTGTAAATAAACAAGAAGACTAATGAAGTTCACTCCTTGCGTAGGAAAAATCACTATGTAATGGCAAGCTACCCCGGTCCAAAACCAGGAACAAGCCACATACATCATCAACAAAGGCCCTAACTCTACACACAGAAAGGGAAAACAACAAGAAAAGCCATCAAAAAGATATCAAAGCAAGACTAAGCGAAGCTCATGCCTGTATTCAAAACAGAGGAAGCGCGACGCACGCAAGGAGATAAAATAATTTCAACAAGGATGTGAACGTACTAATCTATTCACATCCTTGCAAAAAGTCGGGGGACAAGCGGATCATTAGGAATCCTCCCTCGCAAACAAATGCAAGTGTCGGACGTACTAATCTATCCACACTTCGCCATAATACAAGGATGTGAACGTACTAATCTATTCACATCCTTGCAAAAAGTCGGGGGACATCCGGATCATTGGGAATCCTCCCTCGCAAACAAATGCAAGTGTCGGACATACTAATCTATCCACACTTCGCCATAATACAAGGATGTGAACGTACTAATCTATTCACATCCTTGCAAAAAGTCGGGGGACAAGCGGATCATTAGGAATCCTCCCTCGCAAACAAATGCAAGTGTCGGACGTACTAATCTATCCACACTTCGCCATAATACAAGGATGTGAACGTACTAATCTATTCACATCCTTGCAAAAAGTCGGGGGACATCCGGATCATTGGGAATCCTCCCTCGCAAACAAATGCAAGTGTCGGACATACTAATCTATCCACACTTCGCCGCAATACAAGGATGTGAACGTACTAATCTATTCACATCCTTGCAAAAAGTCGGGGGACAAGCGGATCATTGGGAATCCTCCCTCGCAAACAAATGCAAGTGTCGGACGTACTAATCTATCCACACTTCGCCGCAATACAAGGATGTGAACGTACTAATCTATTCACATCCTTGCAAAAGTCGGGGGACATACGGATCATTAGGAATCCTCCCTCGCAAACAAATGCAAGGGTCGGACGTACTAATCTATCCACACTTCGCCGCAGCATCAAGTATGTGAACATACTAGTCTGTTCACATCCTTGTAAAGGAAGACAAGCAGTTCAACAAGGATCATCCTCCTTACAAAGCCACAGGTGACGGTAATACCAACTCATCCACACCCCGCCACCAACAGAGATGCAATTTCCTAAGGAAAACCATCGGATTAAGGAAATCGACCAGTCAATAGAGCAACACTCTTCCAAAAAGAGAACAAGTTATTGAGACAGCAATAAAGGAAGATGCAAAATAATACTAAGTATTATATCTTTCTAACATCTCATGTCAGGTATATATATATATGATATAGCAGGACTAAAAAGTAAAGACATCCAGCCAGCATAAAAAGTCAAGCCCAAGACGCACCCCGTCAAAATCTCACCCATGCAAGGGGAGCAACCATATATACACAAGAAAAAACAAAGAAAGATCAACCTGACCCAACGTCAGGAGCACCAGAACCAAAGGCGTCAGTCATAAAAACATCTTGCGCAGGGCCTTTGAAAGCACCACGGCGATCATCACCAACAGGGACGGACACCTGTCCCGTCAAACCACTCGTTCCACCGCCCGCTCGGATCCCCGCAATAGCCCCGAGGGCATAGCCAGTATATGGACCAGTACTCTGGAAAGGAAAATCGGGGGCAAGAGAATATACCCTCCTGAAGTAATCCACAGAGAAGGACTCCATGCGATCATCACGTGCTTTCTCGAGAAGCTTTGGGTAATCAGCTGTAGTAGGAAACTCAATCATCCCAAGCTGATCACCCAGGGCAACGTGAGACTCCTTAGTCTCCCTCAGCGCCACAGCATGTGCCTCCTCATCGACCTTCTCCTGGCGCAGTAGGGCAAACAGCTCCGCCTCCAGCTGAGACGCACAATCCTGACTTCCCTTGAGATCAGCGGAAGCCTTGGAAGAAGCATCTGAATGTGCGCGCGCCTTCTCCCTCAACACAACGACATCCTGAGACAAGTGCTCATGACGATCCTGCAGACCCCTCGTCTCCTCAACAAGCTCAACAACAAAGGAGGAAAGGTTGGTCATCACGGCATTCACCTGCAACAACAACACAAGCACATCACACACAAAGAAGCCAGACAAACATGATAGATCCAACATAAAAGGAAAACAACGTACAGGAGCAAAGCGCGCGAGCGACTCCTCGACACATTTCAACGCAGCCTCAGGATCCCGGGGACACGTCTTGCGGTCAGCCGGCGGAACAGACCGCTGAACCACACGCACACCAACAGCAGGTGTGCTCAAGGAAACATCCTTGGGAAAGCGGACAGTAGACTGAGAATACGGAGCCCACTCATTCCCAGACACATCCCGATCAAGCCGGCAAATCAAATCAGACTTGCGGAGAGCCGGAGGAGTAGGAACAACTACACATCAAAAGCAAACACATTAGGAGAAGGCAAACCATACCAATACAACAAGAAGTCAACCACAGTCACCTGCCAAGGGAGGCACCTCCACTGAACGCCCGCTCCCCGACCGGGGGACAGGCATGATCGAATCTGCATACATAGGCCCTTTCCCTTTGTCACAGGAAGGAGCAAGAGGCATGCCGGCAGATGTCAACCTCCTAGGATCGCTCGGGGAACGAACGTCAGCATCATGCTCCCCGACAGGTGTAACTCCCCCCGCCGTCGGGAATTCCAAGCCTACAAAGACGACCACAAAAAGACCATTAACATGTTAGCATGGGGAAAATCTCAACAAAACCTTTAAAAGGCACAAGTCCCATACCCGGGCCAACAGGAAGAGTATCGTCTAGGCCGGGAACAATCTGAGAAGACCCGCCTGCAACTCCACCCTGTAAACAGGGGCGTCTGTTAAGAAACCAACCTACAAGGAAACAAGAGCAGATGTTACAAAACTTCAAAACATACCAACTCCTCCCCCGAAGGACGTACGTGAATGCCCGCCGCGAGCAGCTCGGCGTCAGAAGCACGATAAAGGGGGTTGTACTCCCCCGCCCTATTCGCCGCGTGGATCTTCTTCAAAGCGACCTTATCTCTATCGGAGAACTCCTGAAAACGTGGAACGGGATCGGCATCCAATATGTGAGAAGTCGTCCAAGTCGTGCCCGCATCCTTTATAAAAAAGTACTGACACTTCCATTTATTCTGGGAAGTGTCCGACCGTTCGCAGAATCGCGCTTCAGTATTCCACCCCGCCCTGCGCAAGCCAAGGGAAGAGAATCCCTTTTCAGTCATATGAGGCCAACGCAAGCTGAAGGTGCACATCCCAGACTCGTCCGCCTTACCCAGGCGGTAGAAGGCTCGAAACAGCACTATCGAGTAGTCCCAGGAGTTTAGATGACATTGCACCCGAAAACACGTCCAAGCTCTAAACCCTGGTGGGGTAATAAAGACGGGAGAAATCCTATAATATCGACAAAGGCGGACCAGATCCTGACAGTAGGGGAACCGCAGCCCTTCTCGAAACTGTGAAAGGTAGACTGCCTCGTACTCAGCTGGAGGAACGGTGGGCCGACCAAACTCAACCCCCTTTACAACATCCCAAGGATACAAGACCTCTAGGCCGGGACACCAGTCCCGGGTCGAGACGTAGAGGTCAAACTTGGAACGTGGAAGCTTGTTGGGAAAAAATATCTGAGTCTTCTCCAGTATCACGCGGTAACCCGACGGTCCCAAAAGTACACCACTTCGAGACCCAGAATCGGAATCCATGGTGCCCTCATCAACCTCTCCCTCAAAGTTATCCGAAACAAAGGGATGAGACTTACTCATTGTGCGAAGAGGCAGAAACCGTTTCCTATCAGGAACACTCTAAGTATCAAAGTCGGGCGCCTGCAAGCCCGTCAACCAAGCCCTGCAAAAACCATACACAACTCAATCAAAAACCAAGACAACACATCAACCACATTCATCAAAGTCCTTTGCAAGGACAGCCAACCCAACGGACCAACTGTCCGCGAGCAAACAGCTAGGGACCCTCCCGCTCGGGAGTCAAAAATCCTTACGCTCATCAAAGGCCTAGGCCACCTACTAATCAAATTTTCATACATTTGTGCAATGTGACACAGGTATTCAAGCACTCTACAAAGCGATAAGTTCAAGAGCTAAAGAAATCAAAGACATGCAAAGTTGGTTATAATTACCAAAATGCCATCCGACCACATTTCGATCAAATTTTATCCCCAAAACGGCTCAAGGCTCCGGGGGCACATACAAGCAGTTCAAATGCACTTAAGCAAGCCCATTACGTGTCACAGGGAGACTTACCCCTCCCCGAGCAATCCGAAGAACACTCGGGTCAACTAAGCCACTAATGAACGCGAACTACCAAGCAATCATTTAAACTCCGGGGGCATGGCTATCCACTCACAAACAATCAAGGGGGCATTATCACAATAGGGGACATCATATCAAGCCACCCATATCAAGATACAAAGAGTCGAACTTTTCGCTCGAATAAGTCCGATTTTGAACCTCCACGATTCCCCCTCGGTTGGTCGGAACCTAGGGACCTCTTCACAAAGGGAGTTCACTATCCTTAACTCTATCTATCTACATTTAGAGCTTAGCCAAAAACGAATTTTGAAAATCAAGCCAAAATTTCACTTAGGCATTTCATCAAACACCTACCATGCACCTTATTGAAATTCAAATGTGCAGCCCTAAAGGTCTAATTAACATCAAGAAAAGGGAGGGGAGGAAATTACCAATCGATGCTCGAAAAGAAGGACTTAAAACCGGATCGAATCGAGCTCGAAATCAACCCGCGAATGGTGCAGCCGCCGCCCGCTACCGCCGCCGCTCCCGCCGCTGGGCCGCCCTGACCTCGCCGGTGGTGCTCCTGGTGGTGGCCGGCCGAAATGGGGTCTCACTAGCACCCTAAAATGAATTCCTAAAATCACTACCTTAGCCCCTCCAAAACTCTCACCACAACCAATTCAAATGTTGATAGTTTTATAAACTATCATGAATGAGGTGGACTACACAACATAGTAAGTACCATACATCCAAGAGGTACACTCTCATCCACCCTTCATTTTTTAAAATTGTTGATAGCTTGAGTTTTAACCATCAAATGACTTAGCTAAATTTAACTAAGTCATTTCAAATGTTCTCAACTTTTTGAAAACGTTGTGTTTATGATTTTTCGTATTACGTCCGTTGCATGTGATTTTCCAAACCCGGCCTTATTTCATTCACTAAAACCGTCGTCTCGCCGTCAAGACGGCCGTCTCGGACGACGGGCCCCCGGAAACCATCATACTGCATGAAAAACATTTTGTCAAAACTTTCAGGATTTATTATCATTTTGGTACAATTAGTCGTGACATGAACATTCCATATTTATTTGATCACCTTGCAAACCCGAAAGATTTCATGTGTGCTCACGTCTTACTTCTCCTAAAAATCACATTTATCATGTTACTTGTAGTCCGTTGTGCTACTAACCCTTTGTGCAGTTATCAAGCGTGACCACCTCAAAAAACTAAGGCAAGGAACTCGTCCGAGCCGCGCGTAGCCACCCGGGGTAGGTCAAAACTCGAGGTGAGCAGACGACCCGAATCACGCGTATACCCTATCTTAGAATAGAGTTAAACAAAGGTCAAGCCATTATTTAACTCGGGGGCAAGTGATGGATATACGCATGATTCGGGCTCGGTTTTAATTATTCGGACCTCATGCACGCGCGAGACCCTTTACGAAACCCGATTTCAAGCTAACCGGGGGAAACCGGGCAAGTTTCGAACTTGCCCGGCATCCCCGGGGGGCTTACCCGGAAAATTCCGGGTAAGCTAAGCTTACCCGGAATTTCCGGGTAAGCCTAGGCTTACCCGGAATTCCGGATAAGCTCAACACCCGGGGGGCGTCGCGCACACCCCCCATTTAGTCCCGAATGTATAGGAGACCCGATTTTTAACTAACTCCTATGTGTCCGAGACCTATGTTTCAAAGGCGCGCGCGTCCCGCTCAGGACAGCCGCCTGAGACGCGCGTCAGAGACCATTTCCCAAAGCTCTCCCCTGCATCCCGGTTCACATTTCCACATTGAACCGGGTCAAAACCGGTTTACGGTCCAAGGTCGCCTATAAATAGCCACCTTGGGGGTAAACATTTTCAAGTCTTTTAAAAAGTCACTTTGGGTGAGAGTGGGAAAAAGCTCTGACTTCTCTCTAGAAAACCCTCTCTTTCTCTCTCTAGAAGCCGACTAATGTTGATCGTCGGAGCGAGCGCACCAAGCACCCCCCCCCCCTCTCCATGGGGACTGCTTGGTAATGCTCCTTTCGCAGGTGCAGACAGACGATCTTCCAGAGAGCCCAAAGGACTTATCGCCGATCAGAAGACGAAGCTAAGGCCCGCACGCGACTTTAGAGGACGGACTTGGCTCGCACCCAACCCGAAGACTTCGACGAGTTATTCAGCGGGCAACCCGCAATAACTTGGTCGAAACATAATAGAACCCCCGAACTCGAATTTCTGATCGTAGACCGATGTTATACCTAGGTATTTAATCCGTTATTCGCTTAGGTAATTTAGGATTCTAGTTAGCCTTAATTAACTAGTGGCGACTCATTTCAAAATCTCACGTTTTTCAAAACGTATTTCGCCGTAAGTCATATTTTAGGTCCGATAATTTGGCGACTCTGCTGGGGATAATCGAGGGTTCGGGCTCTTTATATTTGCTTATTTGTCATGTTTTATTTTTTATTCATACTTGACTTTGTTATTCTAACTTGATTGTTTTTGTGTAATTTCAGGTGTGGAGTTAATTTTTTTTATGACTGGCCATTTTTCTTTGTTGGATTACGCATTATTTGCATTTGCACACACCACTTTAGTGTAATGACCAAAACGCCTAAAACCCAGGGCGACTAGGAACCCCGGAGGTTTAGTACGGTACGACCGGAGCGGCTGGGCCACCGGTACGGCTCGGAAAAACTCTACTCGCTTGCGAAGGTCTTATGATCCCTATAATGGGGTGAGGAAACCACATTGTCGGGAACCTATCAGTGGAACCTACCTTGTAGAGCAAAGCCACACATTTTTTACCCCCCTAACATGATCTGTTTTTTGTTGTAAATGTTACCATGCTACTGTTTGTATAGCTTTTATTTCTCATGCATTCATCTCATTGCATTCAAAAAAAAAAAAAAATTCAACTAAGTAGTTAGTCATTTAGTTGTAAAAATTTCTTTCCAAACATGCATTTTGTATGCATTGTTTTTTTATTCTTAAAAAAAAAAACTCTTACCTAAATTTTGTTCTAAAATATGTGTTTCATTCGCATTATTTAAAAAAAAAAAAAACAAAAAACCAGGTAAGTTGTAATTCAACATTCGCGCATTATTTTCAAAAAAAATGTTTTCATGAGAAATTTAACTCCCTTTTAGCTATTAGAGCTTCTAATTTTAAAATGCATTTAGTATACGTTATTTTCAGAAAAAAACAAAAAAACATTTTTAGCTACGTAGTTAATCCCTTAGTTGTAGATTTTTATTTCTAAACATGTGTTTCAGATGCATTGATTTAAAAAAAAAAAAAAAAAAACCTTACCTAAATTTTTATTCTAAATATGCGTCTCATACTCATTATTTAAAAAAAAATAAAAAAATTCTCAGGTAAGTTGTAATTTTGTCAGTGCGTTACGTATACATTACTTAAAAAAAAAAATTTCAGAAAATTTAATTTCTTTAACTATTAGAGCTTCCTTTCGAACATGCATTTCATATGCATTTTTTTTTCTAAAAAACCATCTACCTGAATTTTCATTTTTAATATGTGTTTTATACGCATTATTTTTGAAAAAAACTTTTGAGGTAAGTTGTAATTTTGGTTAGTATATTGTATATGCAATGCTAAAAAAAAACAACAAAAAAAAAAAAAAAAAACAAAAAATATTAGGAAAATTTGTAATTCCGCTTTAACTATTAGAGCTTCTAATTTCGAACATGCATTCCATATGCATCATTTTAAAAAAAAGTTTTTAAACCGAATTGTTTTATTTTTAATAATACATCCAATATGCACTAATTAAAAAAAACTTCTTAGATAAACCGTAAGCTCTCTTAGTTTTAGGGCTCTTTGTTTAAAAAACATTTTATCTGAATTTTTAATCAAAAAACGTGCATATCATGTGCATTATTTTCGAAAAAACTTTCAGGTAAATTGTAATTTTTCTCAGTTGTATAACTTTTATTTTAAGTTTACATCTTGTATTTATTTTGTGCATCTCATATGCATCCTTAAAAAAAAAAAAAACTTTTCGCCTGACTCTTAATTTTGAGCAACCAAGATGCATTGTTTTTTTCCTCATTAAAAAAAAAAAACAAAAAAATCATTTCATATAACTTGTAAATTATCTTGACTATAGAACTTTCATCTCAAGTATGCATCTCATGTGCATCGCATGTGCATTGTTTTAGGAAAAATAATCTGTTGATAGACTGTACACATTCTTAGTCGTAGAACTTTTAGTTTCAAACATGTACTCCATGTGTTGTTGTCAAAACTACTTACCAGAATTTTTTATTTCAAGCATGTGTTTCATACACATTATTTTTTGGAAAAAACTTTTCATGTAAGTTGTAAAATTCTGTTAGTGCATTCAATGTGCATCATTTTTTTTTTATATATTTAAAAAAAAATTAGGAAAATTTGTAGTTCCTTTTTGGCTCTTTGAGTTTTTTAAATTCAAATATGAATTGCATATGCATCATTTTCAAAAAACATTTTTACCTGGTTTTTTTTAAAGCATGCATTCAATATGCATTATTTTTTTTCATAAAAAAACATTTCAGGTAAATTGTGAGTTTTTTTTTTAGCTATAGGGCTTTCAAATTCACGCATGCATCTCAATTGCATTATTTAAAAAAAAAAAAAAAAAATCCACCGAAATTTTCATTTCAAAATATGCATTTCATATGCATTATTCAGGTAAACTTTTGTAAGTTGTGAATTTCTTAGAATAGAATCTTAACTTTCAGAATGCATTTCATATGCGTCATTCAGGTAAGATGTCGTAAGTTGTAACTTTCTTAACAGTAGAATTTTAACTATCGAGCATGCATGAGCATTTAAAAAAAAAATAAATCAAAGTTTCATTCGTTTTTATCCAAGGTGTATTGCAATTTTTTTGGCAAGATCGTCATTTCAACATTCGCATGAGCGAGCATTTAAAGAATGAGAGTTTTGATTCTTTTTTGAGAAAATAGTTTAACTGTGCAGTTAAGTGCTACTATTCGAGTTTAAACAAAGGACGATAAAACCTTTTTGAAAAAAACTTTGTTTTGAGCATTTGTCCTGCGTTCAAGCCAAATAGTGCACTCAGCAAACTCAGTAAACTCCATGATGGTGCAAAACACATTTGATCATAAATTTTGATTCTTTTTCAAAAAATTAATCAAAATTATGTAATGAATGACATTAGAGTTTTCAAAAATATCATGCATGATTTCTCATATTCTCTACACTGAATTTTCATTCACTCTTTTCAGGTACCCTTGGTTAAGGTATCATGTACACATAAGTTATGCCGGCTAAATGGGGCAACAAAAAAGAACATGCAGTCATCTAGTTGCACAAGGACAAATTGCACACTCGAGATATCTAACGCTGAGGTGCGTTAAATTGTACTTAATTTTTTTGAGATTTGAGTATCCCTACTCTTTTGCAGGTTGGATGACCACTTCAACCAATGCCGCAACCGTGTGAAACGTGAGCGCTTCAAAGAGTTTCTATGAAAAATTTCACCCACCATGTGTGAAATTAATACGCTTTCCAAGACGAGGTATACAACCGTTATGTGGCCAGGTTTAAACCATTCAGCGGTAACCATGGGGCATCTCCCATTGAGATCGGACATGTCAGGAGATGAGAAAATTTCAAGAGATCATCGAGAATCCCGTGAAGATTCAATATGCCGATCAATGTAGCTTGAATCGATCAACCGAATCCTTTTCCGAAAAAAGTTCTAAAATTTTCAGTCTGCCACTAGGGGGCATATACTTTTCAGCAGGTGTACATACACAAGATGTGGAGCAAGAGAATCAGGACATGCAGCAGGTCAGTCGCATAGCGAGCACATTGCCCACAAAAAATTGCAACTCCCAGGTTAGAGAAGTTGTGATCATTTTTATCCCCGAAATTTGAGTTTTTCCTTACTCATTGTGCAGCTTGGATAATCATCCAAATCAAAACTCCTGAAGAACACATCTCATGTACAGACCTTCGCTCGCCGACCATTCTTATGCCAGCTATCGAATTTACCCCAGATACCTCGAACGATATATATGCCTAAGGATTTGCTGACTACTGTGCCAAACTCAACACCATCCATGTGTGTTCATTAATCAGGCCATTCGTCCAGCACGCGACGAATTATGAACCAATCAGATGTAGTCGTGGGGGCATTCTTGTTAAGATCAAGCATGGTTGAAGATAGAAGACATCCATAGATCTTCCTATTAAAAAAGATCGAGATTCCATGAAGATCGACCATGCTAATGAAAAAGCATTTGAGAGGAAGAAAAAGAAGAAATTATTGTCGGTGTCGTCCACCCATTGAAAGGATCCTCCATTCAAGACATCGACATAATCAACTTATTTGACAAGCTTTCCTCCGGAGAAGTTCTGAGAAATTAAAAGGTTTAATCTGCTATTAGGGGCATGTAACATAGTTGTTGTTGATTAGTTTCTGTAGATTTTCTTTCCATTTGAAAAAAGAAAAAAGAGAGAAAAAAATTATTCCCGCTAGGTTGAAAACCTATGCAAAAGTCAGGGATATGGGCATGATTGAAAACCCGCAGGGGCAATCAGGGCAAAAGGTGAGATGAAAAAGCAAAAAAAACAAAAAACAAAAAAAAAGAGAGAAAAAAGAGAGAAAAAAAAAACTCAGTTTTCTTTAGGGTCACAGCCGCCCTTTAATCGGCTACAGGAAATTAAAGAGAGTGTTTGTGCTAATATTGTGAGAGCAGTGAAGAAATAAAAGGGTCACAGTTGTTCCTAAGTTAATTACAAATAAAAGGGTCACAGTCATCCCTAAAATGACTATAAAAAATGGGTCACGGCCACCCTTCAAATGGCTACAGATAAAGAGCACTACCGCAACATCAAAAGCGGAGAATAAAATAAAGGGCCACAGCCACCCTCCAAACGGCTAAAGATAAAAGAGTGACCCCGCGAATCCTGTGAGGGCGAGAAAATAAAAAGGGCCGCAGTTGTCCCTAAAACAACTACAAAATAAAGGGCCACAGCCACCCTCCAAACAGTTACAGATAAAAGAGTGACCCCGCGAATCTTGTAAGGGCGGAAAAATAAAAAAGGGCCACAGTCGTCCCTAAAACGACTACAAAATAAAGGGCCACAGCCACCCTCCAAATGGCTACAGATAAAAGAGTGACCCCGTGAATCTTGTAAGAGCGGGAAAATACAAAAGGGCCACAGTCGTCCCTAATACGACTACAAAATAAAGGGCCACAGCCACCCTCCAAATGGCTACAGATAAAAGAGTGACTCCGCGAATCTTATAAGAGCGGGAAAATAAAAAAGGGCCACAGTCGTCCCTAAAATGACTACAAAATAAAGGGCCAAAACCACCCTTCAAACGGCTACAGATGTAGAACACTCTCGCAACATTGAAGGCGGGAAATGAGTGAAAGGGCTACAGCCACCCCTAAAATGGCTACCAACAAAGAATGTTCCTCGAATACTGAGAGGATGAGAGATTGTTGAAAGGGCCATAGACACCCTCAAAATGGCTACATATAAAGAGTATTCTCTTAAATCGTGTGAGGCCGGGAAATCATTTGAAAAGGGCCACAGCCACCCTTAAAACGGCTACAAATCGAAAGAGCACTCCCGGAACATCGACGAAGGAAATAAATGAAAGGGCCACAGCCACCCTCCAAATGGCTACAAATCAAAAGAGCTCTCGCAACATTGAAGACGGTGAGGAAAGGGTCACGGCCACCCTCCAAATGGCTACAAATACTCTCGCATCGAGATGGGAAATAAAGTACGGGTCACAGCCACCGTTTAATCGGCTACCAAAAAAGAGCGCTTCTGTTAGGTTGAAAACCCGAAAGGGCAGCCTAGGCAAAATTAGGAAATGAGGGGCATGATAGAAAATTCAGAAATTGCAATCATGGCAAAAGGAGAGAAAATAAAATCTCGATGGAATAAAAAACCCCAAGGGGCAATCCATGCAAAAATCAGGAAAACCGAGGGGCACGGTCTAAAATTTTGACCGTGGCAAAAGGAGAGAATATGAGAGATTAAAAAAAGATCCCGCTAAGTTGTCGCGCCATGCGCAATTTAGGCAAAAATTAGGGACATGCATTCAAGTCGTCAAGCCACTCGAGACCCTTATCCGACATACGCCACTAGAGGCTCATCTCCGACGGACGCCACTGGAGGCTCTTCTCCAACGTACGCTGCTAGAGGCTCTTCTCCAAACGGACGCCACTAGAGGCATTTCTCCAACAGACGCCGCTAGAGGCTCTTCTCCAAACGGACGCCACTAGAGGCATTTCTCCGACACACGCCCCTAGAGGCTCTTCTCCATCGGATGCCACTAGAGGCATTTCTCAGACATATGAGGCTTTACTTTCTGCACCGCCACTAGAGGCTTTTCCTTGTCGCACGCCACTGGAGGCATCGTCGATCAAGGTTTTTACTTTACTGTACGCCACTGGAGGGTTTTCCTTGTCGCACGCCACTGGAGGCATCGTCGATCGAGCTTTTTCTTTTATGCACGCCACTGGAGGCTTTACTTTTCCGCACGCCACTGGAGGCTTTACTTTTCCGCACGCCACTGGAGGCTTTACTTTTCCGCACGCCACTGGAGGCTTTACTCTCCCCGAGAGATTAAAGTGTCTGAGACAGAATTCCTTTTTAGGAAATCATCAGCTAAAAATCTAACGTCAGTCATATCATTTAGATATCAGCGATAATTATGAGAAAGAGCATTTCCTTAATTATTAATAGTCGGCGTAGTAAAGCTCAAGATGACAATAAAGCCTAATTGTCAATAAACTGATAAAAGGAATATCACGATAAAACACTTTCAAAATA
This sequence comes from Clarkia xantiana subsp. parviflora, assembly GCA_036873135.1. Lineage (NCBI taxonomy): Eukaryota > Viridiplantae > Streptophyta > Magnoliopsida > Myrtales > Onagraceae > Clarkia > Clarkia xantiana. The sequence continues at coordinate 22,358,162 of JAPTYO010000001.1, forward strand.
AGGGGGAACTCAAATATCTTTCATTAAGGAGGGCGAGTTACAAGGCTAAAAAGAGAAAAATACAAATATATTATTATCTAAGAAAGCTTGGCAGGATCTTCACTCCTCTCCGAAGGAATATCAAGATACTGCTGAAGAAGAGGAACCCAAGAGAACGGGAACTCAGGTTGATAAGCTTTTAGATTCCTCACAATTTCTTTTCGAGAAATGAAGAGCATATGGCAGCTACAGTAGTATCAATTTCGAAGGCAGGACTTTCCTTATAGTCGCTAACGGATTTGGCAGCAACGACCTTCAAATCTTCTACCGCAGTCGCCAAAGTCTTGACTTTCTTTCGAAGAACAGCTCCTTCTACTAAGAGAGTATTATTCTCTTTACTCATCTTCTCCGATAAAGCGGGGAATTCCTCAACTAAAGAAGCGGAAGCCTTAAGAGCCTCACCACACTTCAGAGAATCCCGTTTCAGACTAGCAGAAACCTCAAGCATTCGTGCTACGTCTCCTCTCAGCTTAGCATTTTCCTCCTGAAGACGTTGAATCTTTTCTACGCCGCCCTTGGAACACAAGGCTTGAAATTTTTCTCTAGTCAACCTCGACTCTTCAAGAAGATAAAGCATTAACTGGGAAAATTGAAGAGAATCCCGAGAAGCCTACAAAAACAAAGAAGAGAATAATGATTAAAAGGAGAGAGAAGAGAAGGAGGGCAAAGGTCTAAAAGAGGAGGAAAAGACATACCTCCACTTGATTAAAAAGAAGCTGACACATGGTTTTATCTACACCACATGCTCCCGTTCCCAGACAATGATGGTCATAAGGCGAGATTGTAGCATTCAATAGATGAAGCGCTATATCAACACTGGCAATGGAATGTCCCTCTTTAAGAAAATACCCCCCATATGGCTCAAAGGATCCCAACCTTTTGAGCAATCAACAAGGGGATTCAACAGCATATCCCATTCAAAGGGTGGCCCATTATAATGCAAAGGAACCTTCAGAGGAGCCTTAGGATCCAAAGGAGCCTTCAGAGGAGCCTTAGGAGGAGATACTGGGGTTGACGAAGACGAGGAGGAATCTTCACACCTTCTTCTTTTCAGCCAAGACCTAGAAAAGGCGATGTTCCCACTCTGGGTAGGATAACGATGAGTAGAAAGCTTGACCTTACCCTTATCTCGAGAAGACTCTATGAGCAATTCTTCAACAGGAGGAATAGCTTCGACATCAATAGGGGTCTCGATAGACGCCCCTTCTCCACCTTCCTTCAAATGAACAGAAGGAGAAGACTCTGTCAGAGCTCGACGATGATTCTGAATAATCATCTTGATGAAATATGGGAAAAGAAGGAATTCGGTATACAAGCCTCGGGAGGTTGATTAAACCAAAAAGGGAACTAAAAGAGGTGATCTCAGAATACCTGTATAAGGATTAGCCGTCATGCCTCCTTAATCTTCACTTTTTTTAAGAAAAAAAGGGAGAGAGTAAAATAGAGAACAAGTAACACAAGAAGAGATGAGAATGACCGGAGTAAAAGTCTCAGTATTTATACTAAATGAGATCCAGGGTTGTCTTGTCCCAGAATTTATCCATGAAGACTTCTCATTGGTGCAGTAAATGCATCCCTTACCATTGTCAAACCCTAGATAACCTTTGAGCTTCTCAAAGCCTTTCAAACAGTCAGAAAGACAAGAGTGCGAATCATCGCCCCAACAAAGAGATCCTAATCTCGCCTAAAGACCTAGATCTCGATTCAAGAAAATGATAAAGTCTGAAGACACCAACTCGACTAAATACATCTCCAGACAGGGAAAACCACCTGATCAGTACTCGACTTAAGACCTCTTCTTCATACAAAGCTGACGACTCAAGTCTCGGGGGCAAGTGTTGGATTATGATTATAAGGATGGGTTGATACGCACAAGTCGAGAGCACACGAGTCGAGATCCGTGCAAGAGGTCGACGACTAATCGCGCTCAGAATGTAAAAACAAAGGAAGATGGTCGACACCAAATATTGGAAAGGTCGACATTTAAAGTCTTCAAAGATTGGCAACTAGTAAGTTCCAAACTCTCCCTCTTAAGGCAAGAGTCGAGTCCACAGCCAAGTACTATCGAAGAAACCTTCCTCCTAAGGAAAGGACAACTGACAACCTGCTTGCCGCCTTAGAGAAAACCCTTCCTCTTAAGGAAGGGACAGGTGGCGACCTGCTTCAACCGCCTGAAGAAAACCTTCCTATCTTAGGAATTGTGAGGTGGCGACCTGCTTGTCACCTGCTGACACCAACTCAGGACAGAAACCCTCCCAAGAGGGTAGCCGCCACTAAAGTCGGAACACTTCCCCTATAAATAGGGAATACTTTCATTATTTAAGACGACTTACATTCATATACTTCTATAGTATTCTCTTTAAATTCCATTACTGACTTAAGCTTCGGAGTGAACTCAGGGGTCATCCCCACCCCTTTTCAGGTCCTCGCCTATCATAAGCAGTTAAAGGAAACTAAGTCTCTTTAAAGTCGACGTAGACACCTAAAGAAGCCGGCCACAGGCGAGATCTCGAAATCCATTACCAGAAATTCAAGCCATGTCATTTTGATCCCAACACCAGTGACATAAGGCTCGAAACCCAACCCAAGCTCGAATGGCGGTAGGGACAAGGTCAGTAGGAGAAATCCCAAAGAATCGACAAAGCTCCAAGAGGTCGTCGCAATAAGGAAAGCGTAAAGCATACTGTATCTGAGCAGTGTATACGGTAACCATCCCATCCGGGGGAACAGTCACAGTCCCGCGCACATTACCCAACGATGGAAGGAAAGGATACAGAGCCTCATCCAAGGGACTAAGGTCGGCCAATGCGACATGAAGATGATACTCTTGTCGTCTCAGCATATTTCCAGAGCCCGCCAGGTTCGGGGTCCCAGACTCAGGCACATAATCTAACTCAAAGTCAGCAATAGATTATAAACTTGAGACAGACTCTGACTCAGACGAGTACTCTGACTCAAAGTCCGACTCAGAATCTGACTCTGAACTAGTATTTGGAAAGAAAACGGTACAACGAACTGAATGGATGAAAAACTTACTCATCCTCCGCAAGATGTATCGTCTCTGAAAAGTTTAGTCTTGCTGCACCACCACAAATACAAAACCTACAACACCAACGAGGAGAAAACACTCGACACGTCAGACTTCAAGAAAAACAACGTCTCAGGTACGTACAACACAAGAATAACCAAAACAAAAACATGTCGACAATCGCGTCACATATCAATCACCAAGTAACGACCCAACAAGCCTTGTACGTACAACAACTGCCACGTACACACAAAAATGGCCGCGTACGCACAACAACGACCACATACGCATAATCATATCTACCACGACAAAAAATACGTACCTACGACTATATCTACTATGATAATGGCTGCGTACGTACGACTCGGAAAAGACATGATCATGCAAGTGAAGGCTACACACGTAAAGGTCATCTTTGAGCAAAACAACTATCCATCCAAGTCGACAACAAAAATTCATGCAATCGGAAAGATATCACAACTCAAACATGGGCAATCAAAGTATGGGCATAAAAATAGACATGGAAAGGAAAAAAGGTCGAACCTTGGGGAAACCTGAGCCGATTCGAATGGTCGGTTCAAAATTCAAACTTCGTCGTCGCTGGAATGGAGCCACCACCGCAACTCCTCACCGTCAATAGAAAAAAGGGTCGCCGTCGTGGCCACCGTGTCGCCGTCACGTCGTGAGGGTGACTGCCTGCCGTCCGCCTAGCCTTGGCCCGAAGATCTGCACTGCCGCCTCCGCTTGGGAAGGATTCCGCCGCCGCTGCCGTTCGGAGCCCCGCCGTCTCTCTTCCTCGCTTTCCCACACGACGCCGGAAAGAAGCCAGGTCGCCACCACTGTCCAATGCCACACCAAAATCCAGGCCCCCCCCCCCTCGCCGGAGTTCAAACTCCCCTCGCCGCTGGGACACTATTCTGGCACCACCCCAATAATCAAACTAAAAGTCTACTTGCTCTCCAAGAAAGGATGCTTGAGAGTGAAAATGACGGTGGCTACTAAAGTGGGTAATCTCCTTTCTCTCTAATAAGATGTTGTAGGTTTTTCAAAAAATCCTCTAATCTCCACCCTTAATTTGAAATAAGAAAATCTAGTGGCTAAGATCAAAACTGACACCTTTACCATTTTTAAGCATGGTTATCATGTTTAAATTCATGTTAACACTTTTATGCACTCATATCATAAACTTGATACTTATAAATTTTTATACATGATTAGACACATTTTTACACATGGAATTATTTTACACGTACATGTCGGCATGGATTAGAATTTCACTTATCTATAATCATGATCACGGCATACCCCTGCCCATGTTCACATCTTTAGACATACACATATGAAGACATGATTTTTGTCATACCCGCGTTTTTTGGATATATGTCTGAATACTTACATGTTTACAGTAATGTTCGTTTTTCCTCTGTCTTGAGAGAGGAAAATGAAGCGCTACGACATGCCTATGGATATATGGTTGACTCGGCAGGAGGTAAGACAACGGATCCAAATTGAGAGTATCATCCCATCGAAAAATAGAGTCAATCAAAGGTCAGGCCATTGGTTGACTCGGGGGAAAATGATGGATATACGCCCGATTTGGACCCGTTTTAGCTTGGATTATATTATTACTATAACCCCTAACTTGATTATAAATCGAAACTTTGACCCAAACACGTCACCCACAGCAGGAAAAGGCCCGGGCGGGAAAAAAACACCCGTCCGGATCTTCCGCTGGTCCAATCTCCCCTAGACGAGATCGTACCAGCTATTCGACCTCAGGTCTTGGGAAAAAACGCCCGTCCGGATGTCGTAATATTCCCGACCAAGGGGTGTACGCGACATCCGAGAGAGAGTCGTCCGGGTCACTCCTCGCCGAGACCCGACACCATTTCTCACATCCGACCCTTATACAATACCACGAACTATCCCATGCTTACAAGGGCTTTAACCCTTCATTATCCACTAATAAAGTACGTTTAGGAGTTAACGGCGTCATTAACCGCCTTAATCTCCCTTGAGACCTATATATAGTGCCCAAGTTCTTCTCATTTGACACATGATGATTTATTACACATTTTGAGCTATGCCTTCTCTCTAGAATACTGTACTAATTTAAGCTCGAAGAGGTTTCGCCAGTTCCACCCCCAACTTACCCCCTCATGCAGGTCAGCAAGGAAGCAGATTACGAGAAGATCGGAATGGGTCGAAGGAAGACGAATTCCACCCGTGGGATGAGCATTCGAGTTGACATCCAGTTGCCCCGACATACACGTCCTAATAGCGACTATCAGAAGTCGGGGAGATAGTTTAATGACTAAGCTCCTTGGTCGTCGCCGAATATTGGAAGTCAAGGAGTTAGTATTATGACTAAACTCCTTTGTAAATGGCGACTATCATAAGTCGAGGAGTTAGTATTATGACTAAGCTTGTTGGTCATCACCAACAATTGGAAGTCGATGAGTTAGTTTTATGAATAAACTCCTTTGTAGATGGCGAATAACGGAAGTCGAGGAGTTAGTATTATGACTAAACTCCTTGATCGTCGCCTACTATTGGAAGTCGAGGAGATAGTATTATGACTAAGCTCCTTTATAGATGGCGACTATGGGAAGTCGGGGAGTTAGTATTATGACCAAGCTCCTTGGTTGTCGCCGACTATTGGAAGTCGAGGAGTTAGTATTATGACTAAGCTCCTTTGTAGATGGTGACTATCGGAAGTCGAGGAGTTAGTATTATGACTAAGCTCCTTGCTCGTCGTTGACTATTGGAAGTCGAGGAGTTAGTATTATGAATAAGTTCTTTTGTAGATGGCGACTATCGGAAATCGTGGAGTTCGTATTATGACTAAGCTCATTGGTCGTCGTCGACTATTGGAAGTCGATGAGTTAGTTTTATGACTAAACTCATTTGTAGATGGCGACTATCAGAAGTCGAGGAGTTACGTGACGCATATAAAGGAAGGAACTTGCATCTTCATTCATATCTTTATTGAAAGTGTAAATAAATATCAAAAATATTTTAAACATAGAATTTATTCATATGCTCGGTATTTAAAGTCCTGTGGATCTTCCAATTTGTAAGTCTCGGGGCATGGAATATCAATAATGATATAAGGCCCTTACCGTTTTGGCACCATTTTCCTCTTTGGTCAACCATTATAAACTCATTTTCTCCAAACATTTTCACCCAGAAAGAACTGTTGCCGCCCTAGTTTTCAGTTGAAGTATCTAGCAGTGGCTAACTTTATTCTTCCTTGGGTTTCTTCCGAAGTCAACTCTTTTCGTCGACGAGATCCAGATCGAGCTTCCTTTGTTCCTCATTCCGATGGACTTCATAAGTGGCTATTCTTTGGGAAATATTCGCCACTTCTATGGGCGACACGGGTTCCGACTCATAGACCATGCTAAAATGGGTTTCTCCTGTAGCCCTCTTGGGAGATGTTCTGAGAGCCCAAAGTACTTGGTCTATTTCTTATACCCAGTTTCCTTTCAAATCCGCCACCCTTTTCTTTAATCCATTAAGGAACGTTTTATTAGCTGGCTCAACTCGTCTGTTTGTTTGTGGGATGGACATAACCAAATTGATGATTAATGAGCATGTCATCACAAAATTCGGCAAGCTCTTCACTGGAAAACTGGGGACCGTTGTCGCTGATAAGGATTTTCTGAACCCCATACCGACATATGATTTGTTCGCGGATGAACTTGATTATTTGGAATGCAGTCGTTGTCGCTAAGGATTTTGCTTCAATCAATTTGGAAAATTAGTCGATGGCAACTACAATACTTATTCATTGTCTTATCGATTTGGGCAAATGACCTATTATGTCAATCCCCATTGTGAGAACGTCCAAACACTCATCATTGGTGTGAGTTCCATTGGTGGCCTTGTTATCTTCGAGGCATAAGCTTGGAAGGCTTGACAGGATTATACCGATGTCATTACTTCCTTGTTCATTATCGGCCAATAAAATCCTTGTCGTAAGGCCTTTTGAATCAATATCTTTGCCTTCGTGACACCCAGCGTCTCATATTTTCCATTTCAGGAGTAGCCACACAACGAAGGTAAGGCGTAGAGAATCCTCTTTTGTAGAGGTATCCATCCAGGATTATATTACGTCCCACCAATTGTTGAATTTTGGTTTCTGCCAGAGAATCCCCATGGAGATCTCCTCGCTCCAAATATGCTTGAATAAGAGTCATCCAGGAAGCAGGAGCTTGTATGTTAAGAACGTCCGACCCAGCGTCAACGGCTGAATAAAGAGATCGTTCAATGAAGTGTATTGGAATCGGGACCATCCGACCTGATACATCTGGCTTTTGTAGAATTTGTTTCAAAGGCTGATTGGTTAGTACTGTGATTTCATGGGCATGGAAGTAGGGTCGTAGCTTCCTTGCCGCAATGAGTAGTGCATACAAATATTTCTCAATCTCCATGAAGTTGGCTTCGGCGACACCAAAAAGCTTCCTAATATAGTAGACTGTTATTTGAATATTGCATACTTCCTTGGTGAGTACAGAACTTACTGCTGCTGAACTTACACTCAAATAGAGGAAGAGTGGATCTCCTGGGAGTGGTTTCGCCAAGGCAGGAAGTGAATGGACGTGCTTCTTTGACTGTTGGAAAGCTTCCCCGCGCTCTGAAGTCCATTCAAACTTCTTGTTGGCCCTCAGCACTTTGAAAAATAGCAAGGATTTATCCCCATATCGTGCTAGGAACCTCCCTAACAACGCCAATCTTCCATTGAGGCTCTGAACTTCTCTGTGGCAAGTAGGCGATGACATTCTCTCAATTGCTATTACCTTCTCCGGATTAACCTCAATTCCACGCTGGCTTACCATAAAGCCTAAGAATTTCCCAGACTGTATACCAAAGGCACATTTAGTCGGGTTCAGTCGTACTTTGTGCAATCGCATGCAAAAAAATGCCTCTTCCAGATCTTGTAGATTGTCTTGGCCTCTGTTAGTTTTAACGAGCATGTCGTCGACGTAAGCCTCCATATTTCTTAGCATAAGCTTGAAGAGCTTATTGATCATCCTCTGGTAGGTTGCCCAAGCATTGATGAGTCCAATGGGCATCACTCTATAGTGATAGATGTCATTGTCGGCATAAAAAGCGGTGTAGGTTTCGTCATTGGGGTTCATTTGTATCTAGGTATAACCATAATAGGCATCCATGAAACTCAGGAGCTCGTGTTCTGATGTGACGTCAGCCAATTAATTGATTATTGGCAGTGGGTATGAGTCTTTTGGACATGCCTTGTTAAGATCTCGAAAATCCACACATATTCTCCACTTTCCACTTGACTTTTTTACCAGTACCGGGTTGAAGACGCACGTTTGAAATTGTATCTATTTTACGAAACCGGCATCGACTAACTTTCCCACCTCCTGGCGTATTGCTGCTTTCTTATTTGCACCCATGGATCTTCTTTTATGAGCTATAGGTTTCACCGCCGGGTTTATTTTTAATTCATGGGAGATGACGTCAGGACTAATCCCTAGCTTGTCGCTGGGCTTCGTAGATAACAATTCCTCGTATCGTCCCAAAAGAGAAGTTATTCTCTTAGCGAGTTCTTGGGGAAAAACTGCCCGAATCTTAACCTTCTTTTCCAGTCCATCAATTTCCACCTCTATTAGCTCTTCCATTGAAGCAGGAAGCCTTCCTTCTTCTCGAGGATTTTCAACTGTGACAATGGCTATTTCCCTTTGGTGGCGTCTTCGTAGAGTATTAACGTAATAATTGCGAGATGTTCGCTGATCTCCTCGGAGTTCCCCGAATCTATGATGGGTCGAGAATCTCATAATCTGGTGTGCAGTAGAAGGAATGATATAGGTTATATTGAATTTTTTCCTTCCCAGGATGGCGTTGTAGGTGTTCATGTCGTCGACAAGTACAAACAGGACTTCAGTTTGAAGTGCTTTCCATTCTTGCCCTGCATTATTGAGAATCGAATTACTCCTAAAGGCTAAGTAGTTCTGCATGTGAATCCTACCAGAGGAGAATTCATTTTCTGGAGGTTTTTCCTCTAATATCCCAATTTGTCGACGACACTCTAAGCTAACACATATGTGGAGATTCCTCCGTCTATCAGCACTCTCTTCACTTCAAACCCATCTATCCAAATTGTCACGACCAGAAAGTCCTCCTACGGCTGCGCAACTGTTGCCAGGTCATCATTAGAGAAAGTTATGGCGATAGGCTTTAATTATCTTCCTCTTTTTTGAGTATCTCCTTGGAAAATGATTTTGGTAGCGTATGCCTCCCGAATGGCGTCAGATTCTCCGCCGGCGGCGAATCCTCCTGCTAAAATGTTGATGCTGTCATCCGAGGGCGTTGCCCTTCTTCTGGGATGATAGGAACGATGGCGATGGTGTCACTGAATTTCTTCTTGCATGAATTCCAACTCGCTTCTATCATGGAGACAATATTCAGTGTTGTGCCTTCTAATTGGTGATATTTGCAAAATGGGGTAGGGTGCCGACGTTCTTCGAATGGCTGTAATCTATCCAACCTTTGCCGAACTTGTTGAAAGTCTTGATTTTGAATGGTTGTGGCTTCCCTTGTAGGCGGGTTTCTACCACGACCCCGAAGAACTCCTTGTTGGACATGGTAGTTACTTTGAGCTTGTTCTGCCCCGATGTGGAGGCTCACTCTTTGAGTCAAGTCTTCCCATATTTCTATTTTTTCAGTATATTGGGTGATGGCCAGAGATCGAGACTGGGGTCTCAATCCTCTAAAGAATGCTCGAATGACCTCTCTTTCTGAGAGCTCTCCTTCACCTCGATCAAGGGCTCTTTGGAAGCGTCAGAAGTAATTCGTCAAGGTCTCCTCAGTGCTTTGTGTACTGTCGACTAGGGCCATAGCGGTCTCATATGCATGATTTCGCCAGAAATGACTCATTGGTGGTGCCATGACTTCTTGACCGTTCCCACAGACGGCGCCAAATGTTGGATCAAGAATCGTCAGGCCTTTAGCTTTCGGGAATGGATTTCAGGAAGTCGCATTGGTAGCTCTTTTAGGTGTCTATCTCGACCTCGTGGGGTACTTAGTTAACTTTGTAAGGCTCTATGGCGTTAACCTGAAAAGGGGATGGGGATTTTCCCAGATTCCATTCCGAAACTTAACTCAGTAATGGATTTTGAGAATAATAATGTATTAAATGAAAACATATTGAAGTATTTATAGGTATGAGTTATACCGACTTTTATGGCGGTTGCTTTGCTCTGATAGGCTACTTTCAGAGGTGGCGGCCACCCTTTGTGATTGGTTGAGAGGGACGGTGGTAGATCAACAGGTGACAAGCATGTCGCAACCTCACCGTTCCTTAAAGAAGAAGGTTTCTATAATGAGGTGACAAGCAGGTTGCTACCTTACTCTTTCCTTAGGACAAAGGGTTTCCTCTGAAGGTTTGAGTCATTCCCCCCTCACTTTCTTCAGGCAGAAGGTCTTCTGACATGTGATGTTTCTTTCTTGTGGTTTTGGTCGACACTAGCTTTTTAAAAAGGAAGTGCCGACTTTTTTTTATCTTTGCCTTTCTATCCTAATCATAAATGGTCATCGAATTTCCTTGAGTCTCGACCATATCGGTCTTGACCATATCAGTCCGGACTTTGGATTACCTTGAATTATCACCCAACACCTTATACATCCTCCCCTAAACTGAACTAGCTTGCAAGCAGTCTAGTTTAAGACATCAACAACACCCATATTAGATCTGAGATATTCATAAGCAGCTATCTTCAATGGCTTCGTGAATATATATGAAAAATTCTTCTCACTTTTTCAATATTCAATACAAATATGAACTCTATCACACAAATCACAAATAAAATAGAATTTGACATCAATGTGTTTACTCTTCCTAGGAGAACTGGATTCTTAGCAAACTTGATAGTTGAGTTGTTATCACACAGTATCTTAGTTGGTTTGAGCTGCTTCATCTTCAAGAAATCAAGTAATCTTCTAATCCAAAGTATGTGTTTAGCACACTCCATAGCTGCAACAAACTCAGCTTCAGTGGTTGATAAAGTGACTAATTGCTGCTTCTTTGACATCCATAGATAGCAGCACCTCCTAACTTAAACACATATCCGGTTGTGCTCCTCCTATCATCTTTTCATCCAGCAAAGTCACTATCTGAATAGTCGACCAAATCTCAAGCCTTTTGCTTCTTAACATCAACCCAATGTCTTTTGTTCCTCGAAGATATCTCAGAGCAAACAAATGACATTAGATACATAGCTAATAGCAAATTGCAGATCTGGACGAGATGATGTTAGATACATCAAACTCCCTATCAATTGCTTTTATAAGGTTCTATCAACTGAGTCGCCTGAATCTCTAGCTAACAAAGCAGTGTTTGTTTCTACTGGAGTTCTAACTGGGTTGCAATCAAACATCTCAAATATACTCAAAACATTTGTAGCATACTTCCTCTGACTTATGGTTATTGAATCAGATGTTTGACTAATCTCTAAACCAAGAGAATAATGAAGTTTTCCCATATCACTCATTTCAAACTCCTGCATCATCAAGCTGCTCCAAACATCGTAGGATTATTACTTTTATACACTAGGTCATCAACATAGACAAAAACCAGTAAAAAGCTTCCCTATTTTTCTGATCTCCTAAAGAGAATATGCTCATATGGACATTTTTTAAACCCTTTTTGCAGAAAGAAAGTTTCTAGCCTTCTATACCAGGCATGTGCTGCCTGTTTCAGTCCATATAGTGACTTCATAAGTCTGTAAACATGATTTTCTTTCCCTCTAACAATAAAACCTTGAGGTTGATCAACATAAACCTCCTCCTCACGTCTCCCATACAAGAATGCTGATTTAACATCTATGTGATAGAGAGTCCAGCAATTTGGAGCTGCAAGTGCCACTATGAATCTAATGGTGTCGAGTCTAGCTACTAGAGCATGTACTTCTGTATAATCAACTCCATAGGATTTCTTATAATACTTAGCTACTAATCTAGCTTTAAACTTATAAGTCTCACCATTTTTTTAGCTTTGTCTTATAGACCCATTTAACTCATATGGTATTAAAACCTTTAGGCGGCTTAACTAACTCCCAAGTCATATTTCTCTCTAGTGAATCCATCTCAATTTGCATTGCCCTAACCCAGTTATTATCTTTACTAGTTGACTAAAATGAAACAAGATCACATTCTACAAATAAGCAAAAGTTTACAATAAAATCAGAATCAGTTTTATGGATTGGAACGCTTCTAACCTCAAATTCTCCAAGATATCAAGGTCTTTTGACTGTTATCTTGCCTCTCTCAGCATTCCTTAAACTCTCTGGTGCATTGTTATGCGGCTCAGCCCTTACTGTAGTGGGGGAACCTCTAAAATCAAGTTGTTCTTTCATTAGCTTCTCCAACTTCTTGAATCATCTTTTATATATCCTCTTCTTCTTTCTGAACCTGCAATGGGAGATTAAACTCAACATTATCTGTATCTGAACCTACAGATTCTTCTTCATCAAACAAGATTCTTTGCTTGTTCTTCGAGGAATCACTCCAATTCCAAAACATAGACTCATCAAATCTCACATCTCTGCTTGTCACTATCTTCCTTATGACTGGATTATAAAGCTTGTAAGCCTTTGAAACTGAGTTCATTCCTAAGAAAACACACTTCTCAGACTTAGGATCAATCTTGTTTCTATTAACATCTTGAATTTTGGCATAGGCAATGCATCTAAAAACTCTCAAATGTTGTACTGTTCCAACCATTCCGAGCTTCATTTGGGGTTTCTTTTATAGAGAATGTGGGGCATCTGTTCAATATATAGAAGCTTCATATGACAGCCTCAGGCCAAAATCTCGTTGGGACTCCTGAGGTGATAAGCATGTTCCTCATCATGTTCTCTATTGTCTTATTATTCCTCTCAGCGACACTATTTCGTTGGGGAGTGATGGAGTTGTCCTCTCTCTTGTTATTCCTTGAGCAACACAGTAGTTGTTGAACTCATTTGAGGTATATTCACCCCCATTATATGTTCTTAGCAAATAGACTTCTTACCCTTCTCATTCTCTAATGCTGCTTTAAATAGCTTGAATTTCTGAAAAGCTTCAGACTTCTCATTCATTAGAGTCACCCATCATTTTCTTGTGTAATCATTTATGAAAGAAATGAAGTATCTCTTTCCACCAATCGAATTAGGACATATATGGCCACATATATCTGAGTGAATCAATTGCAATTGATCACTTGCTTTCCAATTTTCAAAATTCACTGAATTGCTTTCAAAATTCTTTGTATTACCTGTAAAAGAACTCCTATCATGCTTACCGATCACACATGCCTCAAAGATATCTTCTTGAATTGGAATCAGAGGTAAACCTCTGATCATAGCAAGCCTACTCAAAGTGTTTAGACCCTTAAAATTAAGGTGTCCAAATCGATAATTCCACATCCAAACTTCCTTCTCAGTAGCTTTTACTTGAATTCTCTTCTCCTATGCCTTTAGACTAACTTGCAAGTCGTCTTAAGCTAGATGAAATAGTCTATCTGGATTCATATCAAACTCTAGAATGGTTCCCTTTATATCTTCATAGATCTCACACTTATGATCTCCAAACCAAAGACTATCCTTCAAACCTGAAACAAACAAAACATCATCAATAGCTTGAATTCTATCACTCAATGATCTGAAACTAACTGAGCTTTCTCCTTTGAAATTAATAGAGGAATTGTCTCCAAAGGCTACTTTGGATCTCTAATTCTCATCTAGAAATGAGAAAGCTTCCTTGGTACCACACATGTGGTTACTACAACATGTAACTGTTAGCATGTGGTGAGGTGGCGCCGTAATTGGTAGCCCGTCAATGTTAAGAAAATTACCTAAGTTAATTAGGTAATTGTCACATTAGGTTAATTTGGCCAGACCCAATCCCTAATTGACATGGGAGGCCCAAAAAAATTGGGTCTCCCCATTAATTAACATGGTTCGGCCGAACCATGTACCACATTGGTTGGAGTGGACTTTTGTCCACTCCACCAATGCTATATATAGGGGGTCTCCTAAGGGGTTTAACACATCAATCAAATTAATAAGTCCCTCCATTGAGGAACTTGAGAGAAACCCTCTCACCCTTAGTTGAGATTTTTGGTGCACATCAGTCCGAGGTTCTGTCCCCGTTGAAGAATTGATCGGAGGATTTGCTGTGGAGCTTATACCGCGAAGGACTTCTTCTCACGAAGAACTTGTACGGGTTCCGACCGGAGGATCAGAACTCCCTTCACAACGTTCTTGGGCAGGAAAGCTATTGAGGTATGTGTACAATATTCCGCTGCGTAATTAGGTTACTTACTAGTACACGTTTAGCATTCCGTAGTATTACGTCCCCGTAATCCAACAGTGGTATCAGAGCTAGGTTAGGAGTTCTTGAAATTTTGATAAACTGATGTTCTTGAAAAATTATATAAAAACCGAAATTTTTATGATGAACGCCATGAGTAATCCAAAATTTTTAAACAAATTTCATATGTTTGATCTTTAAAAACTTAAAATTTTCGGAATTTACATGTTTGTATAGATAAAAACCGAAAATTCTTGTTTAAATTTAAGTTTGATGTTCATGATCTTCAAGAACACGATGAGTTTTATCAAGAACACTTTTTGGATTCATGATCATAATAGTGTTTGATCTTAAAATTTGACAATTTTTTTTCCAATTTTGGTGTTATGGCCGAAACCCTAGGTGAATTATTAGGTAAAATTTTTAATTTCTTAGGGTGCAAGAAAGAAAAATTCGGCCGGCCTAGGTTAGATATATATGTTACCATATTTTAATTTTATTAAAAGGAGACAATATATCTATAAATTGGAAAGATAAGGAATGATTCACATTATATAGTAAAATATATAAACTATCAATATATTTAGCTAAAAGATAGGGATAAAGATATATTGATAGGATTTGGTTACTTTAAAAGATTAAGAAGATATATTGTCTATCCCTAAATATATATTTGACAATAATTATATGTGTGTATATATATATATATATATATATATGGCCGAAAATTACATATATATATTTATATTGTTAATTGATTTACATATTAAAGATAGAATCTTGACAATATTTATATATGTTAATAATATATAAGTGCCGAATTTTATATATATATATATATTAGCAATATTGGAAATTATTTTACATAATTAATGTTTCTTGTGGGCTAAGTTAAGTTTTTAGTGTACTATAAAACTCTATTTAGCCCAAAAGAAATGTTTCGGCCGAACCCAATGGGTTTATCGGGCCGATCCAATTTGCAAAATCGGAACGGGTTAAACCAATCCGGGTTTTCTTAATCGGGTCGACCTAGTCGGGTCGGGTCTGACCAAAGTAACTAAGTGAATCTAAACCGAACCGGTTTCGAGTGATGAACCGAACCACAATCTTATTTTATTGAACCATTTCGGACCAAACCGGATTTTTAAAATTGGACTGACTCAGACCGGATTTTAAATTGGACCGAACCAAATTTTAAAATTTTTCGGAAATTTTAAATGTTCAATAAAATAGGATGTCAAATTTTAAATCCAAAATGTTTTCGAACTTTAAAAGTTAACCTAAATAGTACTCTTAGGGTTTACATTTTAACACGTTTTCGGATAAAACCCTAATACCTGATTACGATTATGGGGATGGATCTCGGATATGCATGTTTTTGGGACTGGATTAAATTAGTGGGTTGTATTGCAATTGTTTACTTTCTGCAACATATATTAGAACTGTCGTCTTGACTTAGTCAAGCTAGCTGGATAATAAATTGCGAGCATTGAGCTCTGGGATTTAAATATATGGTATGCACAATAGGATAGACATGCTATGCTAATTGAAATTGCCTAGAATCCATGTCTAGAAATTTCGCATGATTGATTGTAAGCATGAATTGCAAGTCAGCCCCTAATATTTTCAAAACGTTTTTAAAACTGAAAATACCAGTCGCCAATTATGCATGATGTATGCGGAAGTTGCATGTTTTGACACGTATGCTAGAATGTTCATGAATGAAATCATGTGGTAATTTACTTTAAGTAGAATTATGTATGCTAAGGAACATTAGACGCATGACGCGTAAGCATGTTGTTTTGGTTTGTTCGATGTTTATGGCGTGATATAGTATTATGCATGCTTAAATTATCGGATAATTTTTACAAAATAAAAAAGGTTCATGGGTAAGCCAAGATCGGGTATGCTTATTTGAAAATTCATGTTCCGGTAATTTGCAAAATGATAACCGTTTTCAAAAGACTGATCTATTAGATTGAAGACGACAATAGTGTGAACTCTTTCACAACACCCCCTTCCCTCGGTTTACTGGTGGTCGGTTTGTTTTAGTGACTGAAGGATCACTATTCGTTGTATTCCATCTTAATAGATAATCTGATGTTTGCAATTCTGTCAAAATGTTATTGTCTCCCTAAATTTGCATAATTATCAATGTGTTAGTATCGATGGCTGCAACTAGCAATGTCATTTCCCAGTTGAACAAGGGAATAAGGTTGAATAGTAGTAATTATAAGATATGGAATAAACGAGTTAAGATGATAACTTCTGAAATAAGAGGACTAGATCATTTGACCACAAAACAGACTAGGCCTGAGGGAAACCTCACGGAAGAGCAAATGACATTCTATGATGAATGGGATGTCAAGGATCATGATGTTCGTTCCACCTTGTTATCTATGCTGGAAGATGAGATTCTCTATAGGTTTGACCATTTGGGAACTGCCAAAGACCTCTGGGATGGTCTTAAGGCAACATTCGGTGTTTACACCATAGCCCAAAAGCGATCGTTAAACGTCGCTCTTGACTCCTATAAAATGAATCCCAAGCATACGATGAAGGATCATGTTATGCATGTGTGTAACTTGATCGCTGAACTCAAGGAAGCAGGTGAAAATCTGTCTGAGGAACAACAGATCAATTACACCATCCGCTCTATGCCTGACTCTTGGAGCATCATGAAAATGAGCCTTACCCATGCCACCCATCTCGACACCCTCGAGAAGGTGCATGTTCATCTTGAGCTGGAGGAGGATAGACTCAAGGCTGAAAAGTCTAGGTCTGAAATGCATATTGCATCCTTCGCGCCAGCCGAACGAAAGGGTAAGCGCAAGAGAAAGGGCAAAAGTCCTCATAATAAAACTGAGAAGTTTGTGGCAAACAAAACCCAGAAGAAGTTTAAACGCAAACAAACTGGTGGCAAGAAAAGGAAACCAAAACAAACACGAAAAGAGGAAACTCGAACGCGTTTTAGGTGTGGTGTAAAAGAACACCTGGCTGCTACCTGTACCAATCCTCCTAAGGTGCGCAAAGAGAAAAGATGATGAAAATCATTCATTATCTTCCGCTTCTAAACATTCGAGATTAATTCATTTTCCTTTTGAATTACAGAACCGAGAAACAGAACCAACGACCTGATCGAGGATGCCCCAGTAGAATAAAGATACAATGAGAGATTTTTATCTTTAAATTTGCTAAAACTTCTTTACTTTTATTTTAAAATACTGTCAAATAAGTTCCGTAAAGGATCATGTTATTTTTCCTAAGTATTCGAGAATACTTAAGTTGAGTATTGAATTTATCGTCGTTCGTTTTAATCTTATTATTAACGTTATTCAACACATTGCTAATACATCCTTATTTGCTATTGAGTACTCCATTAAATGATATATTCCCCGGAATGTGCATGAAAAACCGATTTGATATTAAATTTGATAACGAAACGATTCAAAACCACGGGATAAAACTGGTTTTATGCGTCGTACGCATGTGTACCTCGAAAGACGGAACACATCGTTTTAAAGTACAAAATTTAATAATGAAATGTTTTAATGTATGAATGCCAATTTTCGTTTATGATTCCTTGGAAATAACTCATTGATGACTACTATAGTCTAGAAGAAGTATGCTTTAATGCTACTACGATCGAGCAGTACATCAACTATAGCATTAAGAAAAAGCTCAAATGCATAGTCCATGAGGTGGATAAGTCTCTGGATGAGTTAATATAAACAAAAGGAAGTAGTTAGTAAAATGACACTCCCAATATAGGCCTTTAACGAAAAGTTTGG
This sequence comes from Clarkia xantiana subsp. parviflora, assembly GCA_036873135.1. Taxonomy (NCBI): domain Eukaryota; kingdom Viridiplantae; phylum Streptophyta; class Magnoliopsida; order Myrtales; family Onagraceae; genus Clarkia; species Clarkia xantiana. The sequence goes on from JAPTYO010000001.1 coordinate 22,376,336, forward strand.
CTAAACAATCATATTATTAAATACTTCGAGAAACATAGTTTAAAATTACATTGTTAGAACTCAACATTAATTGTTCCTATGGAATGAAATTAAGTTGATTTCATATTAATGTAAAACTATGTTCCAATTAAATTGGTTGGAGCATTACCTTAAAAGCTAAGAAATGATACGGGTGAAACCTTATCATAAAGCAGCATTAATTTGCACATTAAACATGTATTTATCAAGAGTACGGTCTACTCTTAAAGAATACAAGTTTAAGATTAGCTTGGATTAATGGTAACGTGGTCGAACATAACACATTATAGAAATTTAAGGATGGACTTCCAATACTTTGCGGAACGAAACGAACTAAAGTACTGATCGGATTAAAATGGATAACAGAGATTCTCAGATCCCAGTTATTCGAGTGGGAGTATGATATAGCATTAGTGAATGCATTAGTTAATGACATGGTAAATGATGATGGGAACGTCCTCATAATAAATCCAGTGGGAGGGCTCACTCCCCCTCACATAATCATCACTAAATGTTAATGCGAATCAAGTCGGACCTGATAATCATAATGCTGAACCATTGGATGAAAATCCAATAGTCGTCGCAACTGCCCATTATTCCTAGTGGGATGAAATGACTAACTTGATTCCAGATCCTAGTGATCAAAGAATAAATCTCGGAGGTAAAATCCTGAGACCAAGAGGTCATTCTAAGAAAGTTGTAGACCAAAAGTTCTAGCACCGCCATTGTTCCCAGTGGGAGTAATGCTCCGAAAAGAAACATTATTCCGAGTGGGAGTAACGATCAGACTCAAGATGAGATTATCGAGCCTAGACTTAGTCTAAGGCAACGAACTTCTTTTAAGAAGTATCCCATCAAATGAGACATTCGTTCACGAACCAGTGACGGTTCGGCAAGCATTGGAAGAACCTCAAACGTTGGAATTGACGAAAACAATGGAGGATGAAAATGCCTAAATTAGAACGTATTCGGTTTTGGTCTTCAGTTGATTTACTTGCTAACCACAGAGCTAAAAACTGAAATTTTATAATTCACTACTGATGGAAAATTTGAGTGGTGCAAAACTCGAACGATTGCGAAAGGATATACCCAAATTCACGGAGTGGACTTTGATGAAACATACTCACCAACTGTGCGTTACACCACAGTTAGGGCCATCCTTGTCCTTATTGCAAGCCTCGATCACGAGCCTGCATCAAATGGATGTTAAAGACCGCATATCTCCATGGATACCTGGAGGAAGAGATCTATATGGAGCAGCCAGAGGGTTTTATTACTCCTGGCAAAGAACGTAAAGTTTGCAAACTCCAAAGATCTATTTACGGTCTTAAACAATCGTCTCAGCAATGGTATCGCATATTCCACGAGGAAATCGTCGGAAACGGATTTGTAAACCTTCACGAGGATCCCTGCGTTTACACCAAGACCTCCGGGTCTAAACATGTCATCATAACCTTATACGTGGATGACATACTCATTGCTGCAAACGATGTGAGTTTCATGAACAAATCAAAGTCCTGGTTATCATCAACATTTGAGATGAAAGACATGGGAGAGCCCACATACATCTTAGGCATTAAAATTGCCCGAGATCGTGCCGCCCGGAGATTGTTTCTGTCTCATATATCAACAAACCGTTGAAAAGATTTAGAATGCTCGATGCCAAACCCGTGGATACGCCGGTTGTGTTCGGGTGCGCGCTGTCGAAGCGTGATGACCCGAAAAACCAGCAAGAGCGTGAACAGATGAAGAATGCAGAGTACCTAAGCATGGTAGGAAGTCTAATGTACGCCATGCTATGTACTCGGCCAGACATCTGTTACGTTGTGGGCCTAGTAGCAAGATTCCAATCAGATCCTGGCTATCAACATTTAAAGGCCGTAAAACGAATTATAAGATATCTGAAAGGTACTGCCAACTATGTTATGTGCTATAAGGGCAGGCAAATCGAATTGACTGGTTATAGTGACGCCGAACACGGTGGCGATCCGGACGATCGTAAGTCCACCACAGGGGGAGTTTTCCTCCTTGCTGATGCTGCCATATCATGGATAAGCAAGAAGCAATCTTGTGTCGCGCTTTCCACTATGGAATCATAATTCGTTGCCCTTTCTAAAAACGCACAAGAAGCAGTTTGGCTGAAAAGGCTTCTTACTGCATTAATTGGCACTAACAAGAAGAGCAAACCTGTCAAGGTATACTCCGACAGTCAGGCGGCCATTGCAGCAGTTAAGAATCCAAAGTACCATAGTAGGACCAAACACATTGAAATGAAATACAATTATGCAAAATCTGTTGTGGAAGACAATATAATCACTTTAGAATACTTGTCCACAGACAATATGGTCGCAGACCCATTAACTAAGCCATTACGTAGAGAAATTTTTGAAAAGCACGTAAAATTGCTTGGATTACGTAGGGCATAATATGTGGCTTGTATGAGTGATGGCATTTTGAAATTTGAAATAATATTTCGATTGAATAAAAGAACTGCAATTGAGTATATGATCTATCGACGTCATAATGATAAATAACATCGGATTTTACGGTCTATAAACTAAGTCGTAGGAAGAGGTAAAACTCTTCCACCAAAATTATGTCGGATGTGAACCTTGCCTCGTCAAACAGGCAAGTTCATGTTGTAGGAGAGGTGAACCTCTAACACAACAAGATTAGCTAAGAACTAGGGGGATAAACCTGGTTAAACGAAACGATAACTTGGTCACGCTTATAGCATGACTTAATCTTCGTTTTGTAAATCGCCATGTTGGACTATGTCCATCATTAAAATCACATTCAGGGCCAGATGAAAGACTCTGCGATAGCATGATTGACATATCCCAACCCTGGCTTGCCCAGGTGTGCTATCGACGTGTGCTTCAGACTACGCGTGCCATGTTCGACCACGGGGTCATGCTCGGTTGTGCTAGCTAGAATCCTTGTGAATCAAAGGGCGCATACTTCTTCACCTTGAGCGTTTGATTGATCCTGGGTGTCTTATGAAGAGGCACCCAAAGTATCCTCTCGGACTCAAAACTTATACCTAAAGTCTAGCTCAATGTTCGCTTCCCGGCGTACGAGCGTAGAGCCAAAGAAAACGACCAAGTGACCACGTCTTTGGAAACCGGTTGAGATAGACCAAGGGTATAAGCAATGGGGATGGTCATGTTCACCTATAATTCACCAACTCTTGTGTTCACAAGGTGGCCACCAACCGGATATTAGTTGAAGGTTGTGAACACTTGTACGGATGCCCTGGGGAAGTATTCCTATGTGGAAAACTGGGCAATTGGAGAATTATCAGTTGACCAAGGATACAGAGCGGTGCATATTTTATTTTTTACAGGATTGATTTACGAAAGGGAATCAACGTTCTATGGGCGCTACAACACTCCTAACAGATGAGTAGCACGATGCCCGTCGTATCCGCCGGTCGCACGGCAAACCTCGTATGAACTACTCGGAGACGGAGACAATGATTGAAGACTGAAATGTTGATGCTATTGGATGACAATACATTAATAGGAACCCTCCCATTCCGGCGAGTGGGAGTTGTTAACATGTGCTAACGTGGCGCCGTAATTGGTAGGCCGTCAATGTTAAGGAAATTACCTAAGTTATTTAGATAATTGTCACATTAGGTTAATTGGGCCAGACCCAATCCCTAATTGACATGGGAGGCCCAAAAAAATTGGGCCTCCCCCTTAATTAGCATGGTTCGGCCGAACCATGTACCACATTGGTTGGAGTGGACTTTTGTCCACTCCACCAATGCTATATATAGGGGGTCTCCTAAGGGGTTTAACACATCAATCAAATTAATAAGTCCCTCCATTGAGGAACTTGAGAGAAACCCTCTCACCCTTAATTGAGATTTTCGGTGCACATCAGTCCGAGGTTCTGTCCCCGCTGAAGAATCGATCAAAGGATTTGCTGTGGAGCTTATACCGCGTAGGACTTCTTCTCACGAAGAACTTGTACGGGTTCCGACCGGAGGATCAGAACTCCCTCCACAACGTTTTTGGGAAGGAAAGCTATTGAGGTATGTGTACATTATTCCGCTGCGTAATTAGATTACTTACTAGTACACGTTTAGCATTCCGTAGTATTACGTCCCTGTAATCCAACAATAACAACATACCATACATCTGCAGATGTAGTGATCAATCCAGCATTGATCAATCCGAAGGGCATTACGTCGTAGTGATAGACTTTGCTATCGGCATAGAAGGCTGTATGGGGGGCATCCTCCTTCGCCATCTTGATCTGGTTGTAACCAGAATAGGCATCCATGAAGCTTAGCAGCTCGTGTCCCGACGTGGCATCCACCAACTGGTCAATCCTCGGGAGCGGATAGCAATCCTTCGGGCAGGCCTTGTTCAAGTCGCGGAAATCGACACACATCCGCCACTTCCCATTACTCTTTCTCACCAGGACTGGGTTAGCGACCCAAGTCTGGAATCGGAGTTCCTTGATGAATCCAGCGTCGAGCAGTCTGCCCACCTCCTACTGAATCGCAATCCTCTTATCCGCGCCCATCGGACGTCTCCTCTGCGCGATGGGCTTGATCGCGGGATCAATCTTCAGTTCGTGCACAATCACGTCGGGGCTGATTCCTGGCATATCACTCGGGGACCAGGCAAACAGCTCCTTGAACTCCTTCAGAAGCTCGATCAACTCTCGGGCTCTTTCCTCCGACAAAGCAGACCCGATCTTCACCTTCCTCCGAGGTCCATCAATTTCAACCTCCTTCAAATCCTCCATGGGGGCGGGATGCCCAAATTCCTCTCGAGGATCGGCATCAGTCTGCAGGACAGCCATGGCTTCCCTCCTTCTTCTTCGGGTGGCATTGACATAACACTTTCGCGACCCCACTTGGTCACCCTTGACCTCTCCGACCCCGTGGTCAGTCGGGAATTTCATCTTCCGGTGGACAGTCGAAGCAACTGCCATGAGAGGGTTGATGGTGGTCCTCCCGATAATGGCGTTATACGTTCCCGCCGATTCTACCACGACGAAATCCACGTTCCGCCGTTCCATCTTCCAGCCACTACCAAACTCCACCGGTAAGGTAATCATTCCCAACGGATAGGAAATTGATCCAGAGAATCCCACCATCGGGAAGTTCACCTGCGTCAGGTCCTTCTTCGTCTTTCCCATGGCCTCTAGAGCGTCCATGAAAAGAATGTCGGAGGAGCTCCCTCCGTCTATCAGGATCCGCTTCATCTCAAATCCGTCCACATCCAGGGTCACGACCAAGGCGTCATCGTGGGGGCTCTCCACGCCTATCAAATCCTCCGCTGAGAAAGAAATCACCATTTCTTCCTTTATAGTCCACGACCGGGACCTCTTTCCTAACACCACAGCAGCAGAGATGCGGGAAGCGTAATTCTCCCGAGAAGCGGAGGTGTCACCTCCCGCTGCCATTCCTCCGTGAATGACATTAATGGTCCCTCACCTCTCCTTACGGGCACCAGAACCGGAGGGTTCCGAGTCAACCTTCTTCTTCTTTGGAGATCGATCCCGAGACTTGGAACGGGATCGTGACCGAGTCTTGGAACGGGATCGGCACCTTCCCCTTCCGACGAACTCCTTAAGCTTCCCCTTCTGGATCAGCTTCTCTATCTCCTTCTTCAGCTCCCGACAGTTACCCGTGTCGTGACCATTGGCTCGATGGTACCGACAGTAACGATCAGAGCGGCCTCCCAAGAACTCTCTTTCCTTCCTCGGGGGGTATCGAGCGAGACCCTGCCGATCCATCACAGCTAGTACGGAGGTCATCGAGCTGTTGATGGGAACACTACTACCCTCGCGGTTATCCTTCCTCGGAGGACGCTTGTCCTCCCTTCTCTCGGGACGACCACGGCTCCTAATTCCCTCCGATTTGTCGCTTCCTTTACGATCATCCGACAACTTGGACGATGGCTTTCCTCTTCCTGACTTCGGAGGATCAAGCTCTCCGGCAGCAATCTTTGACTCCTGGACGTCGATCTGTTGTTTCACCCTCGCTTGCAGGGCCTCCATACTCCACACAGCCTTCGCGGCACGTTGTGCATCAGATCGGAACCATACGGAGCAGTTAGGTTCTGAAGGAAAGTACGGATGGTCTCTCCCTCCGATATCTCCTCATCAATCTCCGCGGCACTAGCAGTGAACCGTTGGTAGTAGTACGCCAACGATTCATCGGATCTCTGCACCACCTGGGTCAAAGACCTCACGCTCTTTAGGAGACGCCTACGGCCTTGATATTGCTTGATGAAGCGATCGTGCATATCGGCCCAGCACGTAATGCTTCTCGGTGGGAGGCTGAAAAACCAAGTCATGGCCCTTTCTCCCAGAATGATCGGGAACAGTGAACACACGAGGTCATCATTCGAGGTCCTACCCATACAGGCCTGGACATGCCTCTGAACATGGCGGACCGGGTCTCCTTCACCATCGTACTCCTTGATGGTCGGAATGCCTGGCCCTGGCGGGGCGACAGTATCTAGCAGTCGTGGAACGAAAGGATGACTGGATCGATCCCTCAGCTCCGATGTCATTTGCTTTTGATCACCCATGCAGATGTTGACAATTTTCACCACCTGATCGGGGGTGATGGGGCCATTCAGGGGAATGGTCCTATGCTGCACTGGTCCGGGACCATCAACCACGAACTTCTCCGAGTGCGCGGGCTTCTTACCCTTATTCCTGGGCTGAATCTCTTGAACCTCCTGTTTTTCTGGAACCACCCTCGGAGGGGGTGGAGGCAGCTCTTCTCGCGGGGGCAACTCCTCCGCCCTCCTGGCAGCCTCTCTCTTGTCCAACAGAGCCTCCATGGCCGCCAAGAACATAGGCATAGCATCTGCCACTGCCTTGGCCAACTCCGAGTTTGAAGAAGAGCCTACTTCCCTTCGCGGGATTTCCTCTCTGTACCCCACCGGGTTTGGGGGAGCATTCACCTCCCTTCGCGGGATATCTTGCCTGTTCAGCGTCGTGTCTCGGACTGAGACCTCATCATCACCATGCCCCCCTGTCTGAGAAACAGCAGGGTGCTCACCTTGTTCAGCAACATGTTCCAGCAACGGGGAATTCACAGTTCCAGCAGGGCGAGAACTGCCGGCCTGAACTTGCTTCTTCTTGCCACCACCGGCCATTGATATGGTAGAAACTATTTTGGCTTTTTGTTAGGTTCCCACAGACGGCGCCAATGTTGGATCACGGGCGAAGCTCCGTTATGTTCTTGACGGAAGACTTGAACTCCTGGGCTCCGCGTAATCCTGTAAAAGGGGATGACCTGGGTGGTGACCCAGAATCCCTCTCCGATGCCTAAATGAGTATTTGATCAATGGGGTGGTAAGCAGTAATCTAAGTTCGTATTAGAGAATGTGTTTTCTGAGGTAACTTCCTCCTTTATATAGGAGGGGAAGTTACTCAGTTACCTGTGACCGTGGCTGGCCGTTTTACCCATGATTACGTATATCTCGTTCGGGATTCCGTATATCTCGCCCCACGCACCGCGTATCTCGCCCATACTCCGCGTATCTCGGGCACGCCCTGCGTATCTCGGGGGAGGTTATCTATATCTCAGCCGTCTCCCACTACTCTTATCTAGTAAGCGGGTTTCTCGGCCTTATCCTCTGATCACAAGTCCGGACTCCTGTCGGGGACTCCAGAGTTATCTCATTCTAGGTCACCACCCAGGACCCTTTGTCTCACGAGACAGGTCCAGCCTCCGCGGGGCTTTATTATCGGGGCCTTTACAAAGGCATATCGGGGGCTACTCAGAGGCTTCTTGTCGGGAGCATTCAGCTCGTATATCGGGACCGCTAGGGTCGGAACCCTTCGTACTGGGCTTTTGGGCCTTCCCGGCCTTTCACGAGGCCCACTGGACTTACTCGCCGTCTAATGACTGTTAACGGGGATAACGATTACATCGGAACCCATCACTAACTTAACTACTAAGCTAAGCTGACTCAACTACTTGGACCGAAGTTAACTACATCAACAACTTCTTCTTTTCACTTCCAGCTGCTGCAACTCTTACTCTACTGCTCCTCTTCTTCAACAATTAATTAAACTTCGTCCAGGTAATTCTCCTCCAATCAAATTTTGAATTCTTCTTATATGGAGAATGATGAGCAAATCACAAACAGAACTCAAACACCTTACAAGATTCCCCCATTGTCGACTCGTCGGTCGTACAAGAAGTTAATTGAGAATGATTATCACCAAAGATAAAATGATATTGCGATGACAAGATAGTACAAGGCCTCTACTTGGAAAATAGAACATGTCTAAACTCACTAAAAATATGAAATGTAGAATACGACCACAAAAAAATCTAACATTTCGTCATACAAACGTGTCAAAGTGAGAAAATCTGTATATTTATAGAGATGTGAAAGTAGAGTATTGATTGCACGTAAATACATACGAACAAAACATTTAAATAAATACTAATAATAAAGCGGTTAATTCATTAGATTTCATTGAGTCTGAATAATATGGACTACGTTGGCTGGGATGCAAAAACATTAATTTCGCATTCACTGGTTAGAAATTTTTTACTGTTATTAACACATTTTTTCTAACACATACAACCCTATCTAGCTAAATAATTATTGTTTAGGTTTGATTTTTCTACATTAATCTATTTTACAAATTATTTTTTCATATGAAAATAGTATAAAGAACTTTCTTATATTCATATATTACCGTAATAAATCATTTAAAAATAAAGCATACATTGTTTTAATAGATTGATTTAAATGGATATTTCGCATAAAAACACGGGTGAATGAATTACCATAATTTGTGATCAAGTGAGTGAAGAAGAAACAACACCTCTGTTCACTTAATTACGCCGGCCGTGTGCATGCTAGTTAATAGTGTTCAAAAGATAATATATCTCCAACAATATAATTGATTAGAGGATTAATTATAAAAAATTAAATTGAACTTTGGGCGTTTTGTAGAAAAATAAACGCAACTTTTTATTTATAGAAACATAACTGATTTTTTTTTTTAAAGTTTAGCAAAGTGCAAACTATATTAATCTTTATGTTACAAAATGATGATAATCAAATACGTAATATCTACATAATCTATTTTAACATAAATTATAAATGATGATTGTCTCTGTCACGTTAAAATATATAATTTGATTGTCATTTGTACGATTTGCGTTACTTTTTAATAAGGAAATCATGTAGTTTACATTTTAATATAATAATTGAAAGTTAAGTTTTATTTATTTTTTTATTTTTTTTGTCAAAAGAAAATTCAGTTTGGTTTTTTTTTTTGCAAAATGCTTAAAATTCCGTTTGCTCTAAGAGTAGGTGGCTGATAGCCTCTGATACTACAAGTATAACCATACACTCAAATCTAAAATGTTGCCATTATATATATATATATATATATATATATATATATATATATAGGGCCTAAAATTTTAACATAAAATGATTGGGACTTCTCCTCCTTTGTTTAAGAATTTTTTTTTTTTTCCCAACAAAAAACATTCATTCAATACTTCCAAACATGTTCATTACAATCACGGCGGAATAAATTCCCGATCTTTATTAAGCAACAAAACTAGAGAAGGCGGGGGTTGAGAAATCCAATTATCAATGCACGACCTCTTTCTGGATTGTATAGCGATCCAGTTTGCACATTCGTTCGCTTTTCTGGAGATGGATCTCCATTTGACCTGTCGAAATCGAGCTGATAAAACTTTAATATTTGCAACAATTGGAACGAGTCTCCAGTGTACTTGGTGTGTCTCGTCTACAATAGATAGTGCAACCTCACTTGAGTCCGTCTTGATCTCGATTTTGTCCCATTGTTCCTGTTCTGCAAGCCTTACTGCTTCATAAACCGCCGTTGCCTACAAAACTAAGCTACCCAAGTCATGTAACCTTCTGTTCAGACCGCCTAGGACAGTTCCGTGCTGATTTCTTGCTATTACCCCGATGGCACCCGTTCTCGATCCTTCGTCCCAGGACGCATCACAATTTAACTTGACTGCGTTGTTTTCTGGTGGACACCAGTGTTCTAATCGTTGCTCGACATGTACAACAGCTACATTATGGCCGTTATGCATATGGGATGCCCAGAAATCTTGATGTTCTTTGATGCATTGATTAACAGCATGAGATGGATCTGGCTGACTTGAGTTGTATAACGCTCTGCAACGCTCTTTCCATATGGACCAACAAGTTAAACCGATTAGGGACCATCGTATCTCCTTCTCCTTCTTGTTTAGCCCATCCATTTTTCTCAACTCAGTAAATAGCGTCGCCATGCTAGGGGTTTCACCAAGGCTTGGTCTGACATTTAGACAAGCCAAACATACCATATTAGTCCATGGGCATTGACATAACATGTGGTCAATTGTCTCCTCCATGTCACAGAAAGGACACACCTCTGATGTAGGTATTCCTCTCCGTTGTAGCTCAGCCCTAACCGGAATGGTGCCCGAATTAATTTTCCAAAAAAAAGAACGCACCTTGGGAATAATCTTCATCGCCCATATATCTTTCCAAGAAGCATGTGTGATCAGCTGCTGACCAAGCCCATCATTACTATGCAAGCAAATATCCCGATACACATATTTAACTTCTGCTTTCCCGGACTTTGCTGTCGGCCAGACAAGAGAGTCTTTTATCGGAAGAGCTGGCAGTGGAATGGCTTTGATGGCTCTTAATTCTCTGGGCTGAACTACATTCTCGATGGGTTCTAGATTCCATGATCGGTTGCCTTCTGTGATCAAGTCTATTACTCGCAAATTATTCACATCAGAGGAAAATGGTGGTAGTGATAGCATTCCATGACTAAGAGATAGTATCCATCTGTCTTTAAAAACTTCTATGTCGACACCATCTCCGACCACCCATAGACCATGATCTTTTAGAATGTCCCTCCCTGCTAGAAGGCTCGTCCATGCCCAAGATGCTCTACCACCTTTAGTCGCGTCTCTGAATTTTTTCTTTGGGAAATAAACTCCTTTGAGGATGCGCACCCAAAAAGCGTTAGGATTTTGCTCAAGTCGCCATGCCATCTTTGTTAGAAGGGTTAAGTTAAAAGAATGGAGGTCTTTAAAACCTAACCCTCCCATCGCTTTTGGACGTGTTAGAGTCTCCCACCTACGCTAATGGATTTTCCGTTCCCCCTCTTTTTGACCCCACCAAAAACGAGCTATCATAGCGTTTACTTCCGAGCACCACGTCTTAGGGAGAAAAAAAAGACTCATCGTATAAGTCGGAATAGCCATAACCACCGATTTGATGAGTACTTCCCTTCCCGCGTTACTTAAGAACCCCGACTTCCAACCATTAATCTTGTTAACGGTTCGCTTTTTAAGAAATCCTAGCGCTTCTCTCTTGGATCTACCCCTGATGGTTGGAAGGCCCAGATACTTTCCGGGATTTGAATCAGCTTTAACTCCCAGAATTCATTCAATCTCTCCTTTGGTAGCTTCACCTACATTCTTGCCAAAGAAAAGAGTTGATTTTTCCATATTGATAGCTTGACTAGAGGCTTTGCAATAATCACCAAGTACATCAACCAGTTTGGATATGTTTACTCGCGTTGCTCTCATAAAGAACAAGGAATCATCGGCGAAGAATAAATGATGGATGATCGGACACCCCCTTTTGATTTGGATCCCCACAATTTCATTCCTATCCACTTCCGTCGTGACTTTCCGTGATAAAACGTCCGCTATCAGGATGAACAAGTACGGGGAGAGAGGGTCACCTTGACGGATTCCTCGTGTCGACATGATGGTACCCGATCGCTTCCCATTCACCATTATATGGTAGGAGACAGACGTTATGCAGCTCATTATCCATCTTATCCATATCGGGTGGAAGCTCATCTTTTGGAGAACGGCCTCTAGGAAATCCCATTCGACTCTATCATACGCTTTTTGCATGTCGATTTTTAGAGCACACTCCTCAACTTGAACGGTTGCTCGATTTCGTAGATGATGAAATGCCTCGTGAGCAACCAGTATATTGTCCTGGATGAGTCGTCCTGCCAGAAAAGAACTTTGATAGGGGGTGATCATAGCCGACAAGTATGGTTTAAGCCTATTAGTCAAGCCTATTAGTCAATATCTTAGAGATAATTTTATAGCTAAAATTGCAAAGACTAATAGGCCTAAACTGACTTGGGGTGCACGGATTTGGAATTTTCGGAATCAATACAATATCTGTAGAGTTTATGGATGGAGGGATTATACCTGTTACGAAGAAGGACTCGACCATAGTGAGGACGTCTTTACCCATAACACCCCAATACTTTTGGAAAAAGAGACCCGGAAAACCATCAGGCCCCGGAGCCTTCTGCCCTCCCAGCTGAAACACAGCTTGCTTCACCTCCACTAACGTGACTGGCCTATCAGATCATCATTGATTTCTGGGGTAGACATCGCAGGCAGACAATCTAAAATGTTCCCCCATTCTCTTTGGCCAACACTAGTGAACATCATACTGAAATGTCTATAAAATTCAGCTCTAATCTCACCCTCTTTATCCATCCATCTACCATCATGTGCTTTGTTTAAGGATTGAGAGTTCCTTTTTTGTTGTTACAAGCATCGGCTGTTTTGGGCCCCACTTAAATATGGGCTAAGACACTTTCTATAAGCAAAATTTGAGACCAACAACTGGTTGCTGAAGTTGCGCTCTAAATCTAATACTGGTTTTCTTTCAGCAAAATCAAGTCTAAACATAATGAATGAATGCAGCCAGTGGCGGATCCAGGGTCTCGATAGTGTGGATACGCTATGTAGAAGAAAAAAAATGTGAAGATTTTACTTATTTTTTAACAAAATTATGTAAAATATGTAAAACTTATTTTAAAAAAATTATTTTTGGTACTACCATGTTTTAAAATATACATATTTCAAAACGATGATAATTGATATTTTCTTCAGTTATTTATCCAAAATTGTCGTTAAATATATTTCAAATGTTCACAATACTTTTTAAAGTATCAGAAGTAAACCATATTTGCTTATACAAATGTTACAATTTAGTCAAATCAGACCAGTACCAATTGTAGATGAGTTGAGTTTTAATCGAGTCATGACACTATTGTAATACTAATATTAGTTTTGATTTCGATATTTAAAAAAGTATTCATTTACTTTGTAAATTTAAAATGTATTTGATAATAATTTTGGACGGAATAACAGGATCTTATTCTCTTGCACAAAATAATTTGGGTCTTACACTCAAATAATGAGGATCTTACATTTAAATAATGAGGATCATAGTATATTTTTTCTCAGAAATAAACTTAGAGTACCACTAAAAATACTCGATAATGTGGTTACGTTCGTAACCACATTATCACACATCCATCCGCCACTGAATGCAGCGAGCGATAAGATTAGAAAAAAAAATGAATGTAATTAACACTTTAAATATTTGTGGTCCGACCAACTTGGATTTAAATAGTTGGATCCACTGATTTTATTTAACACTGTCGAATCAAGGCCAATATAGAGCAACCATATATACAAGTGGGGTTCTATCATAAAATTAATTATTGATAGGAGGAAGTAGCTTACTACTCTATTGTGCATACACCAATCAGTGTGGTACTCCAGACTTACGGTGGACAGTGGCGAATCTAGGACTTCTATAATGGGGATACGTTGTGAAAAAAAAAAATTGCGAAGATTTAATATAATTTTTAAGAAAATTATGTAAAATATATAAAATGTATTAAAAAAATATATTTTGGTACTAACATGTTATAAAATATACATATTTTAAAAAAATAGAATAATTGATACTTTCTTCAATTATTTATCCAAAATTGTTGGTATATTTAAATGTACAAATTTAATAAGTACTTATCAGAGTTTCACAACTAAATCATATTTTTTATACAAATGTTACAATTAAGTCAAATCAGACCAATATCGATTTTGGATCAGATGAGTTTTATTTAGAGTCATGACACTATTGTAGCACTAATATAATTTATTTGGTATTGTATTTGATATTCAGAAAAGTGTTCATTTATTGTAAATTTAAAATGTATTTGATGACAATTTTCGACGGAAGATTAAAAAAACTATCAATTATCATTGTTTTGAAACATTTGTACATTTTAAAACATATTGGTACTAAAAACAATTTGTTCAAAAATACTGTATGATTAAATATTTTTTCCCTATTGGACTTCTTGTATTATATTAGATTAGAGTTCTCATAGTCTAGGAAAAAGAAGCGAATAATAAAATTTACAACCGTGTACTCTTCAAGTAAAGAAAATTCAAACCTTGAAATTGATAAGGTTTTCTATTGGATTGATTGAATGAGAACAAAATATTAATGGGGTCTTACAACTTAATAACGGGGTCTTAGTGCATGGTTGATTGCATGTATTAGGATATACTAATACATGTCTTAGCTAATACTTTGTTTGTTTTGTTTTGGTATTGATATTAGTTAATACATGAGTATTAGCTAATACTCATTTCTATAGTAAATCATGCATTAACTAAGACACTCAAAAAATTATGTATTAGCTAATACATAGTACATAATGACCAAAATACTCCTAACCTTACTTAATATATAACAACTACACCAACTTCGGCTCATAACATCGGCCACCGGCGACCCCCGGCCGTACTCCGGCGACCCCCGGCCGTACTCCGGCGACCCCCGGCCGGACTCCGGCGACCCCCGGCCGGACTCCGGCGACCCCCTGCCGGACTCCGGCGACCACCAGCCGGACTTCAATTATTATTATACTTACTATTTAGGGGCATTTAGGTATTTTAGTCATTGTATTAGGATCTTAATACAAAGTTCATCTAAACATTGTATTATGATATTATAATACATGATTCAACCAAACAAACATTGTATTAGCTTAACATGTATTAGGATATATTAGTCGATACTTACCTAACACTTGTATTGGCTAATACATGCAATCATACATGCCCTTAGTGTCTTGCACAAAATAATTTGGATCTTACACTCAAATAATGGGGATCTTAGTGTCTTGCACAAAATAATGGGGACCTTACATTTAAATAATGGGAATCAGGGTATATTTTTTTAAAAAAATAAACCTAAAATACTACTAAAAATACTCGATAATGGAGTTACATTCGTAACTTATTATTACACATACATCCTCGAGTGTCTATTTGAAGATTCTATAATCCTAAATTTATATTGAGAAGAAGTTCTTTGAGTGAGAATTATATCTGTATATACATAGAATTGTCTGAAAAATAAAAAATAAAAAATAAATTCATAAACGCAGGCATGCATAAATGATATAAATCCGGTATATACTGAGTTGTATTGTACATAAACACAAATTATGCATGAAACTCTGGCAACAAGAACAAATTAATATTATTGGAAGTTTAATATATATATATATATATATATATATATATATTTAATTTCTATAACTTCATGTGCGCAGATGTAGGTCTAGGTCATGCCCTCATCATTAATCAGACAATCTTAATCAAGAATCAAGTCAGAAAATGTGAAATGGGATTATCAAACTACCAATCTAGAATCAGGCAGACCATAAGGGTTTGTCGACTCCAACAGGAATGTAAATTCAACATTCATTACTTTGAAATGATTGAATATTTACACTAAGTCCACTAACAAGTGTTAGGTAAGTATCGACTAATATGTTCTTACTAGATTGTAGCAGCTTTTAAGCATACTAATAATCTTAGTAGTTATCATTGAGTTATATTCAAAGGATTACAAACGAAAATTTAGCATTTATTAAAATACTTCAGCATTAAATTCGGACTTTAAAACGATGTATCCCGTCTCTCGAGGTGACTTGCGCCACGCGCATACCAGATTTTAAACCATGGTTACGAAATCGTTTTAGTTTTCGAATTTTAAAATCGGTTTTATCATGCATATTATTTCAGGATCTTTATTTTTAATGGAGTACTTAACAAATAAGGATGTTATTTAGATCGGTTCGTTTTACGACTTTATGCAATCGATGAATGCATTAAAATGATGATTCGGTTATTCATGAACCAAAGTTTAGTGTTTTATTTTAATCCAATCATTTTATTGATGGATTTTCTGTTTTAGTTATTCGTTCCGGATCGATCCCGTTTAACCGGGTCGACTAATTTTGATAAGTAGACCATGTCAAAAAAATGAATGGAGACTACTTTATTCAATAATTCCGAATCACATTTAACTAAATTTAAACATATAGCGAAAATAGGGATTGTACAATAATAATGACAAAGTTTCCGGATCAATAACTGCAGCTACGCAAAGAAAGTTATATATAAGGCAGGTAGTCTTCACCACGACTGAGCAAGCCACCTGAAAATTAATCCATAATTGAATTATGTCAGATGTATGTGCATCAAATAAAACGTTTTACGTATTGTGGTAAACGAGGCGTACCTTTTACGGTACTTGAATCAACAGTGGTTGTCGCATCGGATCATCGTTTAAACCTTTCATTGTTGGGTTTAACCAAGCAATTCTGAAGTCCAGGAAACCTGGTTTCCGAGAATTCGGGAAGTTTGGAGATGTTTTCATCTTCATGGTCAGAATCATATAAGTTAATTGTCGTTTTAATTGTTGTGAACAGACGTGTGAGACCGTTATCGTCAGCAAACCATGAAAGAGAAAACATTTCCATTACTTTCTGAATTCCTACCCATTCATCGGCGGCGTCGAGAACGGTTTCTTTCCCACTCTCTCTGCATAGAATTTCATGGTACGCGGCCATTAATTCTCTTGCTTCGATTGCCTTTCCCTTGCCGTAACGAAGGTGTAAGGTGCACCCAAGATGCAATGAGCTCTT
Organism: Clarkia xantiana subsp. parviflora; assembly: GCA_036873135.1. NCBI lineage: Eukaryota > Viridiplantae > Streptophyta > Magnoliopsida > Myrtales > Onagraceae > Clarkia > Clarkia xantiana. The sequence goes on from JAPTYO010000001.1 coordinate 22,393,184, forward strand.
TTGAACAGTTCTTTCTTCCGTTCAGCTGTCAGATGCGAGCAGATTATTTTCCGAGCTCACTGATCTCTCCATAACCTGTCTTTATTATTGTATTTGTAAGGTATCCCTTCTTCGTTTGTATGTATTCGTTGACCTTTTGGATCGATACGATCCTCGACACCCGCAGGTATTAAGTCAATTTCAACACTAGTTTTCCAATCATCATAATTAATATCATATAGTTTGCATATTTTGTTAAAACGATCTGATTGAGCCATTAGAACTATTACAATTGATAATCATGTAAAGTTAGGAAGACAACAACATTTTGACAGAATTGCAAACATCGGATTATCTATTAGGATGGAATACGAAAAATAGTGATCCTTTAGTCACTAAACCAAACCGACCGTCAGTAAACCGAGGGAAGGGGGTGTCGTGAAAGAATTCACACTATCGTCGTGTTCAATCTAATAGATCAGTCTTTTGAAAATGGTTATTTTATTATAAATTACCGGAACGGGAATTTTCAAATAAGTATACCCAATCTTGGCTTTCCCAAGGCCCTTATAATTTTAAAAGGAATTATCCGAAAATTTACGGATGCATAATATCATATTATGCTATAAAAATCGAACAAACCAAAACATGCTTACGCGTCATGCGTCTAATGTTCCTAGCATATATAATTCTACGTAAAGTAAATTATCACATGCTCTCCTTCCTTGAAAATCCTAGCATACGTGTCAAAACATGCAATATCCGCACAAATCATGCATAATTGGCGACTGGAATTTTCAGTTTTAAAAACGTTTTGAAAATATTGGGGGTTGTTTTGCAATTCATGCTTACAATCAATCATGCGACATTTCTAGACATGGATTCTAAGCACTTTCAATCAGCATAGCATGTCTATCATATTGCCCAATACATATATTTATATCCCAGAGCTCAATGCTCGCAATTAATATCCAGCTAGCTTGACTGAGTCAAGACGATAGTTCTAATATATATGTAGCAGAAAGTAAACAATTGCAATTCAGCCCACTAATTTAATCAAGTCCCAAAAACATGCATATCCTAGATCCATCCCCATAATCGAAACTAGGTATTAGGGTTTTAATCGAAAAACGTGTTAAAACACAAACCCTAAGAGCACTGTTTAGGCTAAATTTAAAGTTCGAAAAAAATGTGGATTTAAAATTTGACATCCTATTTTATTGAACATTGTTAAAATTTACGAGAAATTTAAAAAATCTGGTTCGGTCCAATTTAAAATCCGGTTCAAGTCGGTCCGATTGTAAAAATCCGGTTTGGTCCGAAACGGTTCAATAAATAAGATTGTGGTTCGGTTTATCACTCAAAACCGGTTAGGTTAGGTTCAATTTAGTTACTACGGTCCGACCCGACCCGACTAGGTCGACCAGATTAAGAAACCCGGATTGGTTTTTACCCGCTCCGGTTTAGCAATTGGACCGGCCCATAAACCCTAGGATTCGGTCGAAATATGTCTTGTGGGCTAAGTAGGGTTTTAAAGTCCACTAAAAACTTAACTTAGCCACCAAGAAATATTAATTATTTAAAATAATTTCCAATATTGCTAATATATATATATATATATATAATTCTCCATATTTAAATATATATATATATATATATTATTGTCAAATATATCTTTATGGATTAAAATATGTAGGCAATATATTTTCTTAATCTTTTATAGTAACTAAATCTATCAATATATGTTATCCCTATCTTTATATATATATATATTGATAGTTAATATCTTTTACAATATTATATTATGAACCTATCCTTATTTTCCAACTTATAGATATATAGTTACCTATTAATAAAATTTAAAAACAATGGAAACCTATATCCTTTAAAAATTCGGCCGAACTAGGTAACTTGGTGTCCAAGAAAATTATTTTTTTTTACCTAAAATACCCCTAGGGTTTTCGGCACAAACATGTAAATTGGAAAAGTTGTCAAATTTTAAGATCAAACCCTAACTTGATCATGAATCAAAAATGTGTTCTTGATAAAACTCATGGTGTTCTTGAAGATCATGAACATCAATCTTAAATTCGAATATAAAATTCGGTTTTGATCTATAAAAACATATAAATTTCGAAAACTAAGTTTTTAAAGATCAAATACATGAAATTTACTTAAAAATTTCGGATTAATCATGGTGTTCATGAACATGAAAATTTCGGATTTTTCAAAAACTTAAGAACATCAGTTTATCAAAAATTTAAGAACTCCTAACCACGCTCTGATACCAGTGTTGGATTACGAGGACGTAATACTACGGAATGCTAAACGTTTACATGCAAGTAATCTAACTACGCTGCGGAATAATGTACACATACCTTTTAGCTTTCCGGGCCAAGAACGTCGTGGAGGGAGTTCTGATCCTCCGGTCGGAACCACGTACAAGTTCTTCGTAAGAAGAAGTTCTACTCGGTGTAAGCTCCACAACAAAGCCTCTGATCGATTCTTCAACAGGGACAGAACATCGGACTAAGATGTGCACCGAAAATCACTACTAAGGGGATGAGAGGGTTTCTCTCAAGTTCCTCAATGGAGGTAATTCATATTATGAATGAATTGTATAAACCCCTTAGGTGAGTCCTTATATACAGGATTGGTGGAGTGGAAAAAAGTCCACTGCAACCAATGTGGGACAAGTTTCGGCCGAACCATGCTATTAAAGGGGGAGGCCCAATTTTGGGCCTCCCATGTCAATTAGGGTTAGGGTTTGGCCCAATTACCCTAATGTGACAATTGCCTAATTAACTTAGGTAATTTCCTTAGCATTAACGGGCTACCAATTACGGCGCCACGTCACCATATGCTAACAAGATAGCCGTCTCATCTTACCGAACAACTCATTACGATTCTCAAATGAACAACGAAGAAAGACGTCTAGATCTAGACTTAGCTGACGAGAAGCGATGGAAATCAGAGAAGCTCCAAACAAAGATGCGTTTAATCACCTCAAATAATACAACGAAAAATTCAAAGGAAGGCAATTCCATGTAGGCGAAATGGTGTGGAGGAAGAATGAATTCTCACACCTTGATCAAATCAACAAGCTATCACCAAAGTGGGAGGGACCATACAAGATAGTATCGGTACCATATACAAATGCGTATCGCTTGGAGGATACAGACGGCAACATATCCACAAACACATTCAGCGGGGGACACTTGAAAAAGTTTACGCCAAAACGCATAACCTACATAACTAAAGAGCCTTCACATCAAGCTCTTTTATTCTTCTTATTATATGCCTTACTTGAAGAAGATGTAATAACTCTAGTTATTTATAAATTTGTAAACAGCGCAACAAACTAATGAAGTTAATGTATTCTCGAAGGTAGACTATTCTCTTATACTACCTACTCTAGATTTACACCAAGTAGTGGACTCTATGCATATAACTTGCATCAACAACACAAGCTATTACGCTAAACACAACAAACGGCCTATATTATACGCCACTAACACGTCAGTACTCGACGTCAACAACGAGCAATCAATACGCTCTCTCTCTCTCTCGATATCTATTATGTCTATTCTAAACAATGACAACAACATATTACAACCTGGAAATTTCTCCAAGGATTATCTATTAGTGACATAGCGCGACATCCCCAGCTCGGGGGCAACCCCATGGTTACAACGACCATTCCTTGAGTTATTAAAACAAGAGGCGGTTAATACTACATGGTGCGACATTCTCTGTACGAGGGAAACCCCATGAAACATGGTGCGACATCCTTTATACGAGGGCAACCCCATGTCATCTTACTGCGGACTATCAAGCCCAGTAGAGATTACTAAACACCCAGGCGTGCGATCCTCCTTCCGAGGACAACCCCGCACTTCATGGCACGACATCCTCTATACGAGGGCAACCCCATGAAAACATACTGCGTACTATCAAGACCAGTAGCGTTCATTACTAAGCACCCTTATACGCCGACATGAGCGTATCCTGAGATCATCGTTACATGCAATGCATAAAAAAACTCACCAAATCTACAAGTCGAGTCTTGTAAAATATTATCTTGGATGTAAACAAATAACGGAAACAAAACACATCCAAATTTGCAAGTCGTGTCTTGCCACAACTTCGTCTTGGAATAGACCAAGAGACGGTAAAAACTGCAAGACATACAACGCGATCTTGTACATCCCCTTGGAGTAACCAGGTAGAGGTGTAGTAGAATCGCAAGGTAAGTACAGGAATAGCCAAGGAACATCTTGCCATAATGCTACAACGGGGGTGTCCAAGTAGCGGACATAAAACACATCCAAATTAGCAAGTCGTGTCTTGCCACAACGTCGCCTTGGAATGGACCAAGAGACAGTAAAAACTGCAAGTTGTATAACGCGATCTTGTACAGCTTCTTGGAATAATCGGGAATAGGCATAGTAGCATCGCAAGGTAGGTACATGGATTAGCCAGCGGAACGCCTTGCAAGAACGCTACAGCGGGGGCACCCAAAAAGTGGAAAAAACACGCTCAAATTAGCAAGTCGTGTCTTGCAACAACGTCGCTTTGGAATGGCCCAAAAGACGGTAAAAACTACAAGGTGTATTGCACGACCTTTGTTCTGCCCCTTGGAATAACCAATGGAGGCAGACTAGCATCGTAGGGTAAGTACATGGACTAGCCAGCAGAACGCATTGCAACAACGTTACGCGGGGTATTCCTAACTAACGGATGGAAAAGCACACCAAATTAACAAGTAGCGTCTTGTCACAACGTCGCCTTAGAGTGGACTAAGAGATGGTAAAAATTAAAGTCTTGCCTCGCCGAGACGACACTTCTACAGGTAAGTAAGGGTCTTGCGCATTACTAACCATAAATGCCAAGTACCGAGTGAAGGGTCTTGCTCATCACTAACCATAAATGACTAGTACCTGCTCAAAGCCTTGCGTGTTACTAACCACGAAATACGGCAAGCATACTACTCATCTATTCGTGTCACACTTATATACTACGCCATGCCTTGGGATAACCAAGAGGGGCGCGCAACATAGAGACTTATGTCTCCTTACCAGAACTATGTATACTACATCCAATCAGAGGACGAGTCTCCACTCTACTCTACTCTCCAAACCATACGGACAAACGCGATAACAAAAGGTATGAGATATTCCTAATAAGTTATCGTGCATTACTAAAGCATCCATGACAGGTCTATATGACAACGTCAAGCAACAAGCCTAAAGATAAAAGGTTCAAGGGGACAACACCCAAACATAACCTCAACCCAACACGGGGAGCAAAAACTACAAAGTCTGACAGATTAAAGACAATCAAACTAACGCCACGTGAGATACACCAACATCTCCAACAGGCTCAGTCATAACCTCGTCATGAGTAGACTCTACAACTATGCTGACATTACCGTCAGGATCGAATACCACTTCAAATCGAAAAGCAGCATCTCGAAGACGCAATGCCACCACATGTCCGGTGGCAAACTCAGCAATCACACCAAGGTGATCAAATGGAAAGTCGGGGGCAAGGGTGTATACCTTTTCAATAAAGTCCTCCGAAAAATCATACATTAACGCATCAACGCCTGCCTGAACGCCAGCGTGAAAGGACGGCGAACTCTTGTACTCTGCAAGGGCGGCCTCATTCCCCTCCTTGTACCCACTCTCCTGCAAAGCCTGCAGGGCTAGGGCGTACGCCTCTCAATCATCAACAACCTTCTTACGAAGGGCAGTCATCTCAGACTCGAGAGTAGCAACTCGAGTCTGACGAACAGAGGCACCCGCCTCCAGATCAACAACCTTAGCGTCAAGGAAATGCGCCTTCTCCTTCACGCTAGCAAGCTCGTGACAGACCACGTCGCACTTCTCCTGAAGATCCTTCTTCTCCTCGGTGAGTTCAATCACGAAGGAGGAAAGGTTCACCACATCAGCAGCAACCTAAAGTGCAATACAACATCCAACAAGAAACAAATTGTAACAACAATGCAGATATGTATACAAGCTATAAAAGAGTAAGGATGAATTCTCACAGGTGCAAGACGTGTCAGCGCGCCCGCGTCCTCCGGCTCGCTCGGACGAACCCTTTGATCGCCAAGAGGAACAACCCGCTGGAGCACACGCACTCCCACTTCGGGAGTGCTCAAACTGGCCCCCTTGGCAAATCGGGGCCCCTGAGTAGCAAAGGGTGCCCACTCATCCCCAACAATACCGCCCTCGAGAGGACGAATCAGATCAGCACGGGTTAGGGCAGCAAGAGTCGCAACACCTATGAACACAAAAGCAGATAAACAACAAAGGAAAAATAGCACAAGTGTAACAGGAAAGTAAAAGCGAGTTACACACTATCACGAGGAGGCTCCTCCTCCAAGGTACGGTCCCTCGACCCAGGGGGGGCCATAATGGAAGGCGCGCGAGCCTGACCCTCAACGTCCTTCCCTTTATCAGGGGAAAGAGTCCTCAACGGCTCACCACTGGTAGACTTCGATCGCTTGAGGGACATACCTCAGAGTCGACCCTCTTCGTCCAGGGTCGGGGCGGAGTGTCGGCAACAGCAACAACGCGGTCAATCAAGTTGGGAGAACGGCATGCAAACCAGAACAAGGCGGGATAAGAACAATAATACTCAATATCAATAAGGAAGAACGAAGTTACAAGAAGGATACTTACTCATGGATCCCTTCCCTCGCCCAGACTTCAAGGCTCGGAGCGCAGCCGGGATAGCAGAAGGAGCACCTCGCCCGGGGGCAGCAGCGTTCCCCTGAAGACTCGCCAGCAAGCGCGAGTTTTTGCCATGAAACCAACCTACATCACAACATGGTAGAATTTATAAAGGTTCATAACATACCGAAGGACCCCCCGAAAGAGTTTCGCGAATTCTAGCCTCGCGTAGCTCCCGTTCCGACGCACGAGACAAGGCGCGAAAGGCGCGCGCTTTGTGAGTCCGATATACCATCTTCATGGCCTCTTTGTCCGAATTAGAAAACTCTGAATATGTTGGTACTCGATCAGTCTGAGAAACATGCGCAACCGGCCAAGTCACTCCAATATCATTGGTAAAAAAATAATGATGCCTCCAGTGACTACCCGAGCGATCAGCAACAGTCACAAAGCGAAGTGCAGTATCCCACTTCATCTCTCCAAACCGAGGCTCGTAAAGCATCATTCTCTCAATGAAGGCCAGCAAATAGATATGGAAGATAGGCCGGATGCATCCTCTCGCTGAAGACGAAAGAAGCATCGAAAAAGTAGAGTCGAATAGCAACATGACTGCTGGTGGCACAGCACACGAAAGCAAACCCAATGCCGTATCCCGGCAGGCGCAAGGTCAATAGGAGAAATCTTATAGTAACGACACAATCTGATCAAGTCACGACACTAAGGGAAGCGCAACCCTTCTAGTATCTGTGCAGTATACACTGCTGCCATCTCATTGGGGGCCACAGTAGGCTTACCCCGAGCAATATCAGGGAGTATATCAAAGGGAAATGCTGCCTCTTTAAGTGGGCAAAGTCTAGACTGCTCCACATGTCGCTGATACTCTTTACGAGGCCATTGATTACCAGAAAAGGCCTGAAAGATATGTTCCAGCTCCGAGCCAGACTCTGACTCAGAAAAAGAGTCTACACCGTCCTCAGATCCCGACTCGTGAGAGGCTAAAGAATCCGACTCGGAATTAGAATCGGACTCCGGAAAATACGTAACCCTAGGAGTGGGAATAAAAAACTTACTCATTCTGATGAATCCCGCAAGTCGAGAAGGTAGCCCCAACGATGGACGCGCCAGCAATGACGTCCTAAGTCGATAAACTACTCCACAGTATTCATGCTACAAGATCTGTAATGGCAAATCAACAATCCATTTAGCAACTGTGCGCATAACCATCACATTTCTAACCACCATGTGGCGAACATCCCCTACACGGGGGCAACTCCACACATACAGACTTATAAGTTCACAATTACTACATAGCGAACATCCTATCTACAGGGGAAATTATATGTCAGTAAGGGCCTCGTCCCGACACTTACAAAGTCTACATGCTCGTACGCGGCCTTACACAGTCTACGCATGACTACTCGGCCCAACACAGATATTTGGGGTAACTGTGTAGATATAATTATAGCACTAACACCTATATGCATATGTCATCTAAGGTGTGCAGGTTTATACGTACATATCCGCTCACTCAGTAAAAGGGGTACAAGACTCAATTACTACTACATACACTATCATGCCAACAAGTGAATACATACAAGGGTTAACATCATGCAAGTCATAACACATGCTTCACTGAGCAACTATTTTGATCAGAAAGCGTTATCTAAGCAATACAATGATATTTGATCAGTAGCCCTGATCAACGGACAGTCAATTCGACATTCCGGACATACCAAGGTCTCAATCGATCAACGATTACAATCAATAAGGGAAGTAACATCCTTTACTCTACATACAACAATGCTAAACACTTATCCATTTTCATGCTTTTTACACTATGCTAACACATGCTAGGAATTTCATCAAACACTTTGTGTGCATGAAAGATCAAGGCTTATCCAAGCTAAATATTGGCAAAATTGAGATATCCAAAGACATCACCATACCTGAAAATGGTCACCAATCGACACCGGAAATCCCACCGTCAAGATCGCGCCGTCGCCGCCGTGAGGTCACCGCCCGCCGTCGCCGTGAAAATCGCCGCACGCCGCCGCTGTCGCGACCGTCGCAGTCCGCCGCCGTGATTGCCTCGCCGTTGCCGTGAGGTGGATGTCCGGCCGGATGTGGTGTGTGGTCTAGTAACTTGGACCCAAAGTAGCTTACTCTTCAAGCAAGGAGGAGGAGAGTAATTGTGGTGTGGAGACTAAGTATGGGAGATGAATACACACACTCCTTTACATAGTGTATGGGTAAGGGTTTACCTCTCCTTATTTTTTATAACTCCTTTGTGTGAGTCTTTAGCATAAATACATGCTTACATACCCTTGCATACACTCACATGCCTACGTATACATGACATATGTTTATTGTCACAACCCCGTTAAATATTTACTTGTACACATATCATCACATATTTATTTCCATGATTACATCACTGATCTCATGTCACTACGTGTCGTGCGTGTACTTGCATACACGCGTACACCGTGTTTGCATACATGTCAGCATTTACGTCCTTGTGACGTACATACATATACATTGTTACATATACATTGTTACACATATACCTGTTATACACGTATACTCGCTGAACTAACCATGTCAGCAATTACGGTCTCCTTCGTCAAGCTAAGGAAGGAAAACATGACATTGAGGCCCACGCGCCGACGTACAGTAAGTCCACTATGACGTAACTCCCGAACCTAAATCGGACGTCTATCCTATCGTGAAATAGAGTCAAGCAAGGGTTAGGCCATTACTTGAATCGGGGGCAAATGATGTATTTACGCCCGGTTCGGGTTCATTTTTTATTCTGACTTCGTTTACACGTCAAACCCACCAACGACTCTTAAAATACCTACCCGCGAGTTAAAACGGTGTGAAACGCGCACGTACCCGTTTCGGACCGGGACTCGTCTGGATTGTCGCCACAATCTCGGACTAGTCCGAATTTTTCACACAATCCGGACCACACCAGATTGTCTCCACAATTCGGTGTGGTCCGGATTGTCACCCCGCGACGCGCGTACCCCTACGTGTTTACACTACGTGCGAGGCTTCCCGTTGTCAACTTTGCTCAAGTCCATGCCCGGTTCACGTTTTCAACTAAACTGGGGTCAGACCGCTCAAAACCAGGTTCGAGTCCAAGGTTCCCTATATACAGGAATCTTGGCAACCCATTTCATTAAAAAAAAGTTGGCTTGGGAGCTCTCACTTCTCTCTAGCTTTCTCTCTCTAGATTTCTCATTTTAGCATCGAAGAGGGTTCATCGCACACCACCCCCCTTGTGGTGTCGATACCGTCTTTTGTGCATGTGTCAGGAGAAGCACGCGTACGCAACCCGAGTAACAACCCGACAACCCAACATACATCCCAAGCTACTTTACCATGACCCGACACCCCGATCGAGTCTGATCCCAACACCAGCAATCATGGTTGTCTTTCACGGCTGGTAACAGCGGATAGCATCATTGCTGCAATATATATAACTGAACAATTGTCATTCTTTACATGGAAATTATTACAAAATAACAAATTTTACAATCTATATAAATATCCTAGAAAATTCTCAAGTAAACACAACATTATACCAATTTTGGACAAATTCTCATCCAAATTGAGGTAAGATATAATCTCAACTTATTATAATTATATAACAATGTTTATGTGAATATGTTATAATACTAGAATGTATAATGCGTAAATATTTTAAGATGCGTAAATTTGTTAGAATGTTTGTATACAATATGGCAAAAAAATTATATTGTACAATGATAAAACGTATGGTGCGTAAATATGTTAGAATTCATATATACAGTATGATAAAAAAAAAATACACTGCTTGAAGGTGTAGAATGAACGTATGTACGATGCGTAATTATGTTTTGAATTTGTATATACACTAGGATACCAGTTTTATAATTCTCTACACTGCTTGTATATGCGAACACTGTTTATACCACAAATAGAAAGTATAATGTGTAAATATATTAGAATTCCTAAATAAAGTTAAATGTGAGTTTTAGTTATTTTTACACTGCTTATATGCACACATAGGTTATATTGTTAGAAAGTACGATACGTAAATATGTTAGAAAGTCTAAATGGGTATCAAAGTTAGAATTTTTTTACAAATTCGCTTTGGACAATTTATTTAGGAAAATGGAGTCCATATGCATAGTTCCGGTACAACAGAGAGATTGACACAAACAATTGGAATATTATGTATGAATATGGTGAATTAGCTAGACTAGAAACTCATCGGGGAATCACCCTATACGATACAAAAATGGAAAGGCTTTACAAATTTCCACATTGTCAACTTTTTTTTTTTTTTGTTAATTCATAAATTAATGTGTATTTTACAAGTTTACTCTACTTAAATTATATTTTAATATTATTTTAGAAAAAAACTATTTTATAAATTTATGTACAAAATCGAGTTTATAACATATTATTTACTTTAAAATATATGTTTTTAAAATTATATATATATCAATATGTATATAATTTTTTTTAAATGAGTTGAACTTTTTTATTTTGTTAATTCATGAACTTATGTCTAGTTGACAAGTTTACTCTACTTAAGCTATATATTTAATATTATTAATAAAACAACTATTTCATAAATTTACGAACAAATTACATTTCTAGCGCATTATTTTCTTTAAAAGGTTATTTTTTAAAAATTATATAATTATATATATTAATTTGTATGCAAATTTTTTAGATATTTACTTTCATATTTTAACAAGGGCTTAGTTACCTTTTTGTTAATTCATGAATTTATTTTTATTCTAAGATTAATTAATATATATATATATATATATATATATATATATATACACACGAGTCTCTTTTTACTAGTCTATGTTTATAATTTAATTTTGATGAACCTTATAAAATATTGACATGACAATGACATGTAGGCGAGTCAATTCACTTAAAATTGCTCCAAGCATCCACAATACAAATTGAAGAGCATTTTAATTATATTTTTTAATAGTTATTAATTTAATTCAAATTTATAATATAGTCATGAACAAATTAACTTATTTTTAGTTTTGGGTTTAAATACCTCTATTTATAAGAGTTTATGGTTTAAAACCTCTCATTACTCAAATGCAATCTATAAAATGTATAACACCATTTAGTTTTTATAATTATAAATGTACAAATGTAAGTCATAATTTTATTTTTAAGTTTATGATTTAAATACATCTATTTCTAAGGATTTATGATTTAATAATATCTCATTAGTTAAACACATTTATTTATATATTTATATTTTAGCTAATAAATTTAGAACTAAATACATTTTTTTTTTGTCATTTAACTAAACGAATATAAAAAAATTATTAATTTAATGTTAACGAATATTATTTAATTTACTCTAAAGTATTTTTTTTATTAAGATGATTTTTTTTTTATGCCTTGAGAACTTTGCTATAGAAAATTCTGTAGTGAAACAATTTATTTACTTATAAGTATATTACAATTGATGCATTTATTTACATCACAATAGAGTACATAAAAATAAATTATTAGAAGTTAAATCCAATCTATAAAATGTTTCCACCGTTTAGTTTTTTGCCTTTTTTTTGCAAACAGTTTTCGTTGTCAACAATCTTAAGTGCATTGGCTTGCCTAAATGACATTGTCATGTCATTAAAGGGAAATATAAGTTTATGTGAATCAATAAAATTATTCCATTTTTCCATGTAAATGATTTTTTTTAGTACTTGTCAACATTTTATGAGTTTTCTCAAAATTATATTATGTATAAATGTAGATAGACATACGAAACGTATATTAAAAAAAATATAATTAAAATGCTCTTCAATTTGTATTGTGGATGCTTGGAGCAATTTTAAGTGCATTGTCTCGCTTACATGTCATTGTCATGTCAATATACACAATTTAACTATTTTATTTATGTTATACTTAATACATGCGGTTTCAAATTTCTAATAATAAAAGTAAATGTGTTATAAGTTGGCAAAGTGTAGGGTAATTATTAGTATTTTACATAATATGGGCATTTAACAAAAAAAAATTAAAAAAATTAAGGCCGTAAAGGAGATATAATAGCCCGTAGGCTGTTGCACCATCTCTTTGAACTCCTTCCAGTCTCCACAATCAACCACGGCATTTGCCTATGTCAGTGCTGACGGGAAGAATGCGTATGACTTGCTCTGGTCCCCTCCATTCATTCTCTTCTTGTATGTTCTAACTAATTATAACAAGTAGAAGAAGATTGGATAACTTATAAAAATACAATAATGTTACTTTTTGAATTAATTAAAAAGAATGTTAGCTCCACACCACATAGTGGGATCCTTTTTCCCCTGAACAAATATATATATATATATATATATATAAAAGCATTTCCTTAAACTCAGAATTATATATATATATTTATTGTCTATGAAAATCCATAATATATATATATATAGAGAGCGACTCTTCTTAATTTATCATCAATCCTCAACTTTGAAGTTAGAAGAAGACTTAATAATTAAAACTCTTAACACCACACTTAATAAGTAATAACTGTTGTGATTATTGTGTAAATGTAAATATATGTAATGAACAAAATATTATATATAAAGATTGGGGGCGGCTTATTTCTCCACCGTCATAATCATTGTCGTCCCCACCTAATTCTCACTTTTAGCTCCAAACTACTTTTCATATAGCTCACAAAGCTGCACGCCCTGCCTGTATAGCTAGCAAATTCTTTCCATCTCCATTATTTTAATATTGGTATTATATTACTTGTTAACACAACACACACAACTAATTGGACACAATTACAGTATGTAATAATTAAAATCATATAAAAACTTTTCTGCCTTATGTTTCTCACAGCCAAATTAACTACCATGAGAGTTTACTCTATATCTCCTATCACATTCCGCATTATTATTATTACTATTATTATTATATTATTATTATTGCTAGATCATAAAAAAAAAGGAAGCATTACAAGAAAAGAGGCGATTACATACGGTCGAAATCGGTATGTAACCGGTAGGAGATGGTCTGTTATTACGTATTTCCAACTGATACTTTTGGTCGTTAATTCAGTCGCCGGTAATCGGTAGTAAACGTTCCCGACTAGCAAAATCGGTGGGGAAACTTTGCTTACGGGAAATATCGATCAGGAATAAGCATTTATATTCAATCGGTATTTAAATATCTCTACCGATGGCTTACCGAGGTACGACTGTCCACAGAGTTTGGGAGGTTGTGCTGGGGACAATTCGAATCCAACTGAGCGATGCTAAAGGTGTTCTAGGGAGCTGAATACATGTGGATACTACATATGCGTTTTTAGAAGCCGAATTTTAGTTTCCAATGATATTCTTTACAATACCATTTAACAAACGGTAATTCCCTAGCTCTAGTCATCCATATGTGTTAGTAATGAAACATTGTTTTGTAGTTACATAAAGTCATTGCAATTTGTCGTGTTTAGTTGTTCAGATTTCAACCTGAAATATAAGTGTTGACAACGTGTTCGTACATTCGGAGATAGCATTTAGAATCCCAGCAGCTGATCCCAAAAAGTATTCTATCGAGTCGGCATTCAGTACATTCAAATTGTTGGGTTTATTACCATCGTATGTGATTCCAATGTAGAGGTATTGTTTTGGTCAGATCAAATAAAATAGACGGTTTGTGCATGTAAAAAACGTACGGCTATATAATGCCTTCAACATAATGTCGGTCAATGTTGAATGTTCAATTTACCACCGGGCGTTTCCATTGTTAATACTGTTTTGTTGACACGATAAATAATGTTTCGACATACCACATTTAGACTTGGCTGAGTTCAAGCCCAACAGATGAAATTAGCATGTGCATACCAGTTGTTGAATGTTGCTTTGAGTATTATATTTTTATTCCCCGTATGGCATGTTTAGCATTGGACAATGTCTACGATAAAAAATATGTATCCATATCATATTTGCTATGTTGACACCCAACATCGGATTGTAACTAATAATTGCGATATATAATATTATTTCACTTGATATCAAAAAATGTTTGCAGATTCTATATTTGTAAAAATGTACAAGCAAATAAATAATAAATTGACAACATAATACTATTCTACTCCGCGTTGACAGATAAAACTCAGCAAAATGGTCTAACTTCTTTGCCTAGGAGTGATGGAGAAAATGCTTATATGCCTTTTGTGTGAACGAAGTCGGCTTTTGTGCGAACGAAGTTGTATCAAAGCCATATATATACGTGTAGTTACAGAAATTACTATAACTGTTTTTGTGAAAACAAAGGGCAACATAATACTTTACGACCTTCACATTAAGTATGTTTTACTGCAAATTAATATATCTACAGATCAGATGTAGGTCGTTGGTGTAGTAGATGAAGTGTTTGGTCTGAAGTGGCCAGGCGAGTCTGTAGCTTGGATAGACGAAAAGAAGAGACAACAAAATGAATATACATACGAATTAGCAAATAAGTCAAATTAAAACGATGAGTTGCGAACAAGATTGTGATTTAACCTGAGGTTTCCGTTTGAGTGAAATATTGACGTTGCTGCAAGTGTACTAGAAGATTGCGTGAGAAGATTGTGCCTAAAGGGGAGTTAGAAGAGTAAGGTTATATAGTCTAGCAAGATTGCACCAGGAAAAGTGTAGAAAGAAGATACGAAAATTTTGAAAATCGAAAACGGTGGCCCTAAATTATTTCGAATTCCCCCCCCCCCCCCCCCCCCCCCAAATTTGCCGCTCTGTTGTCACTCCTTTGAATTAATTTATTTTGCCCCTAAATCTGTTGGCCCATATATTTGGCAGAATAAACAAGTCCGGGCCGTGATGCAATCTAAAAAGTGAAGCTTAATTCGTTGGCCACATATTTAGCAGAATAAACAAGTCTTTAGGCCAAAAACCCTTCAACGATGGCGGAGGAAACTTTGTGCAACTATAAGGTGGCTAAAGGATCCCAAAATTCACTGTACTATCACTCTCAGTTGAGCATGAAAATAATTTGAAAAGCCATATCCCCCTTTGTAACCAAAAATTTTATATGAAGATTCCAAACTGAACTTCCCTCCCCCGCATTCCAACCGAATCGACCATCGTCGTCTTCTACGTCATAAGTACTTCCTCTAAACTAGTACCAGCATCTGTTGTCCCTGTCGCATTACAATCGCGCCATCTGCGCCTCTGCTTGGTATGGTGTCGACATCTATTCACTTACTATTAAGAAGCTCTGGTGTTGTAGCCTTGTAAATTGGGAATGTAGATTACATTTTGGACTTGCCATAGGTGAACTTTACTCGGGGTTTTGCAGTAACTATGACTATTGCAAAAACTTTTAGATTTTGTCATGATGTTCGTTGTTAGACTCTCAGTTATGGAACAGATCTTAGGGATAAAAACATTTTTGTTCTGGTAACACAACATCATAAGCACTGTCGACATGGTTTACACTTATATGTGGACACAATGCATGCACAGAACCTTATTCCATTTCAACGTCTACTTATGCTTGTATTTTATTTTATTGGCTGTAAAATGGACTCATCCCCGAAAAATGAATACTGGGACTAAAAGTTGCCGTTAGGGTAGTTCAATTAGGTTTCCTAACATGTCGAATATGAAGGTACACCTTATATTAATTGGCCACACAATGGAAAACAATGTCCACGGAATGCATACACCCAAATATGTTAAAAGTATCATTTCTCCTTGTTAGTTTTGTGCCGCTGATTTGCAGGAATAATGACGAAAAGGAAAGCCACCAGTGCCATCAACGCAGGTCAGGGTGGTTCACGTCGTCCTCACAAGTATAGATGATACAAGAAGACGGTAGTCGCAATGAACAATCGGGATAGTTGACCGGAATTTCCTCCAACGTCAGATGGTGAGTGCTTAACCACAAGACCTATTGATCGCCCGGTTTATCCTTTACTTGTGGGTGAAATCTATGCGCGCATGCAGTTGAATGAAGACGACGTCATCCGCACTACAGTGGGTGGTGTTAGGATAGTTCTCCACGAAGCATTAGTGGGAGAGATTCTTCACATCCCTATGTCTGGATTAGACATTTATGCACCAACTGAACAAGATTTACACAGGGTTTCAAATGTAGTGACATGATCGACGAGGATACTATAGTCTGACAGTGCAGAACTATCACCGGATAACTTCCTACTTCACGACATGATTTGTCGCATCCTTGTGCCCGTTCCTGTGCCCCAAAACAACATTACTCAACTAGACCTTCCAGTCTTTGCAAATTTCTTTCTAGGTGAGAGCATCAACATCTCTCGCAGCGTACTGAAGGATATGACCAGATCTGTTAGACAGCGGTGTGGGTCTTCACCCTATGGATCTCTCTTGATAGTTTTTTTCAACTACCACAGTGTACCTATACCCGCGGGCTGTCCGAGTACACTTACTTTGAATTACAACGGGGCGAGACTATCTCAGATGGGATTACTACTCGACCCACACAACATGACACAAGTTAGGCTGCAAACGTGGCCTTCAAGTTCTACGATGGGGATTGTTTCAAGCATGCTAGACATCTTCTATAGTAGAGTGGAGGCAATTGAAGACATGTTTGTTGTAATGGAGCGATGGATGTCGAGAAGCAACTATAGAAGGACCATGCCACAATAGAGGCGTTGTTTGTGAGGTTTGAACGGTTGTTTGCTTGTGAGGGTACCCCGAAGATAAACCTGTCCAGCGAAGACTGTGAACCCAATACTGCAGAGGAGGATGAAGGAACCAGAGCAGGAGCGTGGATTGATGCAATGAAAAATAACTTACCCACTAGGTTGTTCATAGTAGATGTTATTTTTTTTTGTTTTTCAAAGACGTTGTTTGTCTGTTTGATTTTGTTTCAACCATATCATAAGCAACGACCTTTTTGTATTTTTTGTTGGATTTATGCTCGAAGGTGTAGGTTGCATATCCCTTATCGTTTTTTATGAGGTAAATATTTGTGGAGTCATGTGTTCACAAAACGGATAAGGTGCTCACATCCTTTAGTTTTCCGTTGTTTCAACCCTAGGGTTTCAGACATCCCTGACCCTTGCAACTTTTCCAACGCTACGACTACCTTCATTCTCTCTCCATTACGTCATTTATCCATCACCATTGGTTTGTACAGATGGGTCGCTTCGTTCTCCCATCATAAAAATCAGGATACAATACGTGAGATGACAGGATTGTCTGCATGCCAGACGGGTTGCGTGAGGAATGGCGAGATGCTTCAATAGGTGATCATTGTACTGTACTGCACCTTTTGAAGCGTATCCATCCACAATCCACCCTATTCTAAATCTATACAGACGCTAAAGGTCTGCACACCTCCGCTCTAACAAATTGTTCTAATCTCCTTCTCTGAAAATAAATCATATTTCCCTAAGTCCATGGACGAATTACGTAGAGTAGTTTTTGGCTGATTTGTTTCTGTGAGGCCTGTGACAGAAGAACCTGTCCACCGGTTTGTGGAGGCCTAATGGAGCATCGACGAGGCACCTGAGGTGTTCCGAATGGAGGATGGTTTGTGGATTTTCATGAACAGCATCCCAAGTGGGATACATTCTGCATGTCGATGTTAGTAATGACATGAATAGGCTAGGAGCATTTCCCCGAGTACGTGTTAGGCTAAACCTTCTCGAACCAGTCCTCCCCACAGTGGGTACCTCTGACCGGCCGGGACGCACATGCAAAATCCTAATTTCTTACCTAATGGGGATTCCCTGTCGTAGATGTGGCCTCTTTGGTCACAGATTGGATGAATGCACATCCCCTATATCCAGGATCATGAGATCCATCATCGATCGTATGGCAAGAATTTATGAGGACCCGAGAGTGTTTTGAAGACCAGGCTGTCATCGTCAGCGTTTATTACACAGATACACTGTGAACCTACGCGATTGGATGACCCCACCCAACTTCCCCATGACACTACCAAGAGAATTTCCAACTCCCCGGTTCCCACCACCTATCACCATCCGACACGCCTATCCACGTTTCCTTCTCGGTGTTTTCGTTCTGTTTCACCAGCACTGGAATTACCATTGGTCCTCTCCTAGTAGCCAATTTTCTGTACAAACCACTTCCCAGTGTGGGACACCGCCTACCCGCCATTTTTTTGAACCTGTTAATGTGTCCTATTTCCCTAATGTTCCAAGAATCCACCTGAATCATGGTTTCTCAACGGTATTCCTATGAAAACAAAGGTATACTCTGCACAATGGGCCCAGCCTATCCATGCGGTCCTCGCACCACACCCTTGGATGACGATAAGCAGGTTGAATACAACCCTGGGAACTTCTATTAGTCTATTTACAAATGATCAAGCTTGTTGCAGAGAAATTACTGCTGATTGAGCACTTACATGAGACTTGTATTCTCGCAAAACAACCTGAGGCTGACTCATCCCTTCGATTACCATTTTCTCCTCTTCCAATCCCATCACTAAGTACAAACGTGGAAGAAGGGGAGGCTCAAACGCATCGGACGGGAAATGAGCCCATGGAGGAAGCATAACCATCTGTGCATGTGCAAGATAGGAGGAAGGAGTTCGAGGACTTTCGGGGTCAGTCCCTTATAATAGAAGAAACGGTAATGCCTAAGGGGGAGATGATGAATGTGAGGCATCGTGGCTTGGGTAAAAGCTCTACAGGGTCATCAGATTATTCACACCCAGACCAGGAAAGGGATGAAGCTGCAGGAAATTAGATGACCGCTTTTGGAAATCCAGTGTTGCAACAACTTCTTTCGCTTGTCTATATACCCTCTCAATTCTGCGTCTTTTTTTCAGTCTTAGTTAAGTCATAAATATGTTTCTACATGTGAATAGGAACGTATTTCAACTTAATTCAAGTTGTGTCTTTCCCAATTATGTCACAGTTTGGAGGCGTGTTTACATTCGTATTCATATGTCTTCACAACTGTGTCAACCTGTCTTTATCGATGTGCAAATTCTCTAAGACAAGGTCCGTAAAATGGTAGGATTAACCCAATAAATAACATATCCCATCAAATTTAGACAAATCAAACATGTATAAACATAAGCGAGACATTGAATATACCAAAAAATTAACCCCAAACCACCCCAAAAATGTTGTTTTTAATTTTCCCCAAAATATTGTTTTATTTAAACTAAGGGGGAAGGTTATGCTTCAAATGTCGACCGGACTACTTCATCTATGTGAAAAGTTGAGGGAAGGGTAACTAATGTAGTTATAACAACTTCATTGGTTATGACAACACAACTTGAAATCCCCTGTCTGCATAGATGATGTCCAGTAAATGTCATCAGATGAGGCCCAATTGGTTAACCCATTAAAAGTCCGTTGACAGGAAACTATATCAACATGGTGGTTAAGTTAGATGTAGTTTTCAATGCTGCAACGATGCAACACTTCAGAATAGTTCGTACGGTGTAATGTTGACATTAATTACAATCTATGTCAGCATGTTTTGAACTTTGTTTATTAGACATTATGTGCATAAAATGCGGACGATTAGGTAATTCGAAAGAGGATTAGGAAACAAAAACCAACAATGATGACAACAGCCGCAAGCCATATATCAACGACTGTATATGCTGGCAATCAAAGTACCGTCAACACTAACATCAAAGTGAACGAACATGCCCAGAGATAATTTGTTCGCCAAGTAAAACTTCTTCCATAATTTCTTAAACTCGTATCGTAGGTATCCTCCGGGGGATTAGCAGGTCTGGATTTCACCTCTACTCTCCACTGCCTTTCGGGACGATCTACAAAACCACTTCTCTCAACTGGTCATACCTATTTGATATGGCAAAGCTCTTTAGAATGTTCTGCAAATCTAAAAAAAAATTAAGCACGAAGTGGAAATAGAACAAACAACTATTCATTACTCAATCAAACATGACATAATGCTGTAGATGTTACTTACGCATTTTTTTTCTTGCCAGTGGTTACTTTGATGTTGCACTGACGCTCACCTCTGCCGCCAGAACTACCCTCACCTACACAACTTCAGTCATCATCGGACGTGTTGTCTGTCCAGGCCTACCAATAATAAAGACTAAATACTTTGTTCCTTTTATTTTCTCTATTACGACCCATGCAACGCACGTGTCAGCATATCCATTGAATGTACGAACATGTTTAGTGGTTTTGCATTAGACGCTCTGTTTGCAGACCGAAAACGGTCGGTCTGTTAAATGTCGATATGTAAAACGTTTCGACACTGTTGGGCAAAGTTCGGTCAGATATAGGTAAGGGATTCTCTGACCGGGCAATGTGCGTCAAATGTGGGTGGGTATTTTTCATCTAGTAAACGTCGTTCTCTGACCGGTAAAATCGGTAGGAGAAATCGAACAGTAAAGATAAGGAGCCACTTTTTTCATCAAATCGATCGAAATCTAGTCGGAAAGCGGTAGTACATTTCCCACACTGATGGATTGGTAAGTAAATGAGCCATATATAATCGCCTCTTTTTTTGTAGTGAAGGTTTGTTACCAAAGTCAGTCGATCGATCTAAAGCGAGGTCCATATTATTGTGGAGCGCAATATGTGTTGGTTATGTCCAGCTTTTCTAGTTTCTTCTACCATTTTTTTTATTTTCTACTATTATTATTACTTTGCTAAATAGTATACTTAATTATCGGCTGCTACCAGCCTAGTTACCACTACCGCCCACGTCCCACATGAAACTTAGAGCAACTCCTGGTCGCGATTTGCTATTCGACACGTATCCCATTCCCAAACTACCATTTTACTTGTATAATAATATAATAATATATGCCATGCATGCGTTACTTTTCATCACCCCCATAAAGTTTCGTACAACCCTAACTTGAAATATTGCTAAAGTGTAATTAGAACTATCTTAATATAAGTATATTTATTTTAAGTATTTGGTTTACCGCAATATATTATCTATATATATATTATTTGTGTTGGGTTTTCACCCCAATAGATATCTTTGACATCTTTTCATTTTATTAACAAAAAATATATTATATTTAATTCCTATATTTTATAAAATTAATAATTTAGTCGTTACTATATTTGAGAAACATTTTTTATCTTTAATATTATTACTAAATCATTATTTAATTTTTATTTTATTTTTTTAAGGTCGCTTAGTCGGCATGTCATAGTAATTATAATTAACTTACAATCCAATATTCATATCAATTTAAGTCACAGCCTATCATACTCATTCCGTTCAAATTTCGGATACATGTAAATTTTTTTCATTCATCGAATTATATAGATCGAGTGATATATGTTCCACCTGTTGAGTTTTTCTATTACATAGATCAGTCACTTACCAAATTATATATATAACAAGTCAAAATATGGGTGAAATGTGGTTCTTGAAGTTTGACCTCGTACAAATAACATTTTACTCATCGTCCAATATTTATGGACTCAAACTATTAATTTAGTTCTTCTATTTGTTAATCAAATCACATTGTGTACAACCTAATTAGTGTAACTAAATATATATTTTTTTTTTAAATTCCAGTCTAAACTTTATATTTTTGTGATTTAATTTTATCTTTATTGTTAAATCAAATTTTGTTGGTATTGTGATATTGTATATAATTACGTTTGTATAGGTCAAATTTGTCCATTGATGACTCTAAGTAGTTAGGAACAAATTTACATTCTTGACACCTCAAGTTGATGAGTTAGATACAATTGAGTCGTTAATGACCAATGTAATGCTTGACCCAACTCATTTATATATTTAACTATAAGGCTAACTTAGTACCGTAACTGAAGACATTAATTAATTTTTTACTTAATTATCCTCTTCTCTTTCTCATGTTTTGAATTACGTTATGTCGCTCTTCTCTATCACATAGATTCGCTTCTCACAACAAATCAACTTGCCCATATTTTACTTTGATTAATTATAAATATTAGTAAACTTAAGATAGATTATATATCTTAAAAATTAAAGGACCGATGCGCGTGCAACGCACGCGTTAATAACTAGTATATATATACATGCCAATTGTCATTCGTTTGAACTTAACCTAAAATTTAAAAGATCCTCCACACAAACTAGATCTATTTAAAAATGAGAACTTAAAGTAACTAGCTAGCAGTATTTCAACCTTATTATTACTATTATAAGAGTTGTAAAAGTATTATTTAACTTGAGTAATCGAACAAATTTATAATTTAAAGTTTATTTTAAACATTTTGCTAACTTAATTATTGTATGAGGACAATTTGTTAGCTCCGTCAGGATTTTTCGTCTTTATTGAACAGAATCACTCCACGTGTTGAACACGTAATGAAGAAAATAGCTAGAATTTTTTTCATTTGTTTAAACATCAGTCAGCAATTTGTCGCATTTTTGTTCATCACATGCTAGGGGCATATAACCTATCCGTCTAACCTAGAAAAAATTATTTTGTGAAACGGTTATAACACGTCATTAATGGAGCGACCAATGAATGAAAATGTGATATTTGAGAAAATCTCCAAATCATTGAACTTTTAATTATTTATTATAAATCATCTCCATTAATTACTAATAAATCTCATTTAGTAGTTTTAGTTTTTTTTTTTTTTCTAAAACACTATTAGATTGAGTGAACAGTTTGACTCGGTAAACCCCAGATGGCTAAATTGCACGAACAGTTTAGCCGAATGAACTTTAGACTGCTAAAATTGGTGGCTGCGTGAACCAAATTAATCAAACCACTCTAAAAAAAACATTTTTCGGAAAAAAAGCTCGAGAAACAAAAAATTGCCAACAATAACTTGTAGTTATTTTTTCCAATAAAGTTGCATGTAATTAATGTAGTATATATTAGGAGATAGTTTTAATCAATTAAAAGTTTGATGAAGTGAAGATTTTTCTAAACGTTACACTTTTATTAATTTGTCGCTCCACGTGACATTAATAGGAGTGTAAACGAGTCCTGCTACTCGTGAACTACTATAGATGGACTCAGTCGATATTTGAATTCGACTCGGTAAATTTTGAGTCGAGCTCGAGTCGGGCTTTTTTTGAACCCGAATCGAGTACAAGTTCAGTGTGGTACTCGACTCCCTAGTCTCGCGAGCCTTTTGCCTATTCGAGTCGAGTTCATGTTCGGGTTCGGGTTCGAGCTCGAGTTTATTCGAGTTTTACATAGTATTATATATATGTATATTCATTTTAAGTCAAGTTCGAGCTATTGCTAAAAGACTAATCAAGTTGAGTTCGAGCTAAGGTGCACCATTTATGATTTAATTGAATTTTAAACTTATTGAGCCGAGCTCGAACTTTTTGAGTAAGGAATCGAGCTTGAAAAATTTAAGCTCGGTCGATTTCGAGCTCG
Source organism: Clarkia xantiana subsp. parviflora (assembly GCA_036873135.1). NCBI lineage: Eukaryota > Viridiplantae > Streptophyta > Magnoliopsida > Myrtales > Onagraceae > Clarkia > Clarkia xantiana. The sequence continues at coordinate 22,417,180 of JAPTYO010000001.1, forward strand.
AAAAAAGTGAGTCAAGTCGAGTCGAGCTTGCCAGATACTCGGCTCGTCTACACCTCGTTTACACTCCTAATGTTGATGACGCGGTATAAAAGTCATACAAAATTCTTTCTCCTAAATTAGATAAAAAAATATATTAATGGACTAACAATTTATTCAGACTATCCAAATATTAAATTGATAATTAATATAAGGCGTAAGATATAATAAACTAATAAACCGGCCAATCAAATTTTATTAATGTATCACAAAAGTTAAGAGTGGCGAAAAAAGGGGAGCGAGAAATGAGCTTTTCCGGCGTCATTATCATTATTTTATGTTTGGGAATGAAAATGACGAATGAAAGAGTTATATATAAAGGTAAGTGGAGCTTGCTTTGTGGAATGTGAGTTGGTGAAGAGTGATGGGGCGACAACCATGCTGTGACAAGCTCGGGGTGAAGAAGGGGCCGTGGACGGCGGAGGAGGATGGGAAGTTGGTAAACTTTATCCTGACTCACGGCCAATGCTGCTGGAGGGCCGTCCCGAAGCTGGCTGGGCTGAAGCGGTGCGGAAAGAGCTGCCGACTCCGGTGGACCAATTATCTCCGACCTGATCTCAAAAGAGGCCTTCTTACTGAAGCTGAAGAGAAGCTTGTCATAGACCTTCATGCCGCACTAGGCAATAGGTCACCTACCTATTCATCACCTCCATATTACTAACATTTTATTTCTCCTAAATCAATTATTTAAATTCATTATTATTAGAAAGAGAGATTGGTGAAAATAAAGTGGAGAGGGAGAGACATGATCTAAAAAGAAAAAAAAGTATAAAATGATGGTAGTTTGTATTTTAAGATTTCATTCAAGTAAAAGTTAGTAGGATAATTTTAATATTTTTTAATGCTCTATACATCTTGAAATAATGTAGGTGGTCGAAAATCGCAGCAAGATTACCAGGAAGAACAGATAACGAGATTAAAAACCATTGGAATACTCATATCAAGAAGAAGTTGATAAAGATGGGTATCGATCCTGTGACTCACGAGCCTCTAGAAAAACAAACCGACCGTGACGAACAAGCCAAGGCCGACCCAAGTGAGTCGGGATTACTAGATTGTCCCTCGTCGGACAACTCGAGCACACCAACAGAAAGCTACAAGTATTCTTCGACATTACTTAATCCAATTGACATTGCCAACGATATTAATATTGATGGTGATGATTCAGCTATGCTCAACGACTCTTGGGTACACACATTTCTTGAGGACTCGACGTGGACTATGTATAACTTGAATAATAATAATAATGGCTTTCAAGTTGATAACTTTGGGATGGATTATTGGTTCGACCAATTTATGGATGATATGCAGCAGCTGTTAGACAAATAATTAATAAAACATGCGACGATTGTATATTGCTGTGTGTAATTCAAGGGTTGTATATATGTATATGCATTTTAAAGCTAATAATAATTAATTAAGATGGATGATAATTAACTTAAGGATTTGTTGCTTTCTTTTTTTTTTTTTTTTGGCCATGAATTAACCTAAGGCTTTAAAAAAGTTAATTACTAACAGCAAGCACATAACAACATTGATTTAAAAAAGAAATATTATTAATTATAAACTACGCTACCAAGTTGGTGAGTGAAACATACCAGTTAACTACCAAACGAAACGGTACTATTCCACTTTGTAGAATAATAATATCTAGGGTTAATAACTAAAAATACGTTCAAGGTTTACCCTATGTTAAAATTAGGTGTCTAAAGTTTCAAATGTTAAACTGTAGTGTCCAAGGTTTCAATTTTGTTAAAATGTGGTGTCTCGGTGTGATTACTTTAGAGAAGTCGATTCGGACGAAACCGACTGTCAAATTCGAGCTTCCATACACTCTTCATTCGCGTCATCTTGCCGGCCGGGACCGTCACCTAAGAAGTTGGCCACATCCGCGCAAGTAAATCTCCCTCTCAGTGGCGGATCTAGAAGGTTCACAATGGGGTTACGTTATGTTTTTTTTTATTGTGAAGATTAACAATTTACTTAAGTTTTTTTTTTTATGTGGTAAAAATGCATGTTTTAAAAACGATAAAATTAGTACTTTCTTCAACTACTTATTAAAAATTGTCATTAAATACTTTTAAAATGAACAATATTAACTAAGCACAAATAAACCGTATTTGCTTATGCAAATGTTGCAATTTAGTCAAACTAGACTAGAACCAGTTGTGGGTCAATTGAGTCTCAATCGAGTCAAGACACTATTATAACACTTATACAAGTTACTAGACGTTGATTTAGATATTTAGAAAAGTATTTGGTTAATTTTGTAAGTTTAAAACGTATTTGACGACAAATTTGGACGAGTGATTGAAAAAAGTATCAATTACTATTGTTTTGAAACATGTTGTATATTTTAAAACATATTGGTACTAAAAACCATTTTTTTTTTCAAACATATTTTATAGTTTATATATTTGTTCTTATTGAACCTCATATTGTAATACATTATGTTAGAGTAACTAAAATTTATAGTTATAAAAAAAGAGTGATAAATAATAAAACGTACAAACATACTATTTAAGTGAAAAGCCCCAAATTTAAAATTGATGGACTTTTTTTTCTGAATGGATTGAATAATAGTGTTACAAAATATTAATTACAAAATGTATTTGACGACAAATTTGGACGAGTGATTGAAAAAAGTATCAATTATCATTTTGAAACATGTTGTACATTTTAAAACATATTGGTACTAAAAATCATCCTTTTCAAACATATTTTATGGTTTATATATTTTTCTTATTGAACCTCTTATTATAATACATTAGGTTAGACTAAAACATTTATAGTTTAACAAAAGAGTGATGATTAATAAAACGTACAAACATACTATTTAAGTGAAAAGCCCCAAATTTAAAATTGATGATTTTTTTCCGAATGGATTGAATAATAATGTTACAAAATAATAATAAAGTCTTATAAAATATTAATGAGGACTTATTGTCTCACCCCAAAATAATGTGGATCTTACAACAAAATAATAAGGATCGAGATATAATTTTCTTCATGAATAAACATAGGGTCTCAATAAAAATAGTCGATAATGTGGTTACGTTCGTAACCACATTATCTTTAATACATCCGTCACTGCTCGCTCTGTTGTCCTTGGAAAATGGCTCAACACCACTCTTCTAGATATTTTTTTTAATGTTCAATTTTTTGGTGAAATTTGACGATTTTGTGAAAAGTAAAGACTGATGGATTATGAGTGGGTGGATGGACTAATGAAAATGATTGAATGGAGACGAAAAGTCGCTCAGAGACACCAAATTTCAACAAAAATGAAACTTGGACAGTGCATTTTAACTTTTCAAACTTCAGACACCTAATTTTTACATAGGGTAAACATTAGACAGTTTTTTAGATATTAACCCTAATATCTATCAAAACCAAAGAAACTGATAAGGAACATGTTAGTGACGGTTGTGTCGGGGCTAGTGTAATTGCCCCTGAATTTTTAACAAATACTAGATACTAGCATGCGCTACGCGCACGCAATGTATTATCATGATGATGATGCATAACATAACTAAACCGACTTCGAATGTTATACGAGGGTATAATTGATCCGACTTCAAATATTAAAATTTTAAATTAAAACACTCGAACGACCAGGAGCTCTTTAAAAGTCATTTTTCTCCCGGTCGTTCAAACATTTGAATTTATATTTTTATTATTTGAAGTCACGTCAACCATGCCCTTATATTAAACCCGGAGTCGGTTTAATAATGTCATATATCATCATCAGGACAATACTGCGCGCGCGCGTAGCGCAGGCTGGTATCTAGTATATATATATATATTGCTAAAAATGAAATCTTAATAGAAAGATTTAATGTTGTGTGCGAGCAAATTTAGATTTAACGTTATTTTAATTAATGTTTAATATTGTTACTTATAGATATTTAGTAAGTCACCCCGCATGATGCGCGGAAAATGCACCCTACCTAATTAGTTTAATACTTGTAGGGATGCACTGTGGCGTCTTCGGTGAAATTATAATTCTTCTACACCATTTCAAAAAGAATTTTTTATTCATCATATGTTTTATGTTATGATTGTCGATTGTGACTCGCGAAGGCTGAACACCAAAGGCTCTGTTCGTCGGGTTGTGACTCTCAGAAAGCTGGAAAACTTCAGATATTGATTGTCGATTGTGTCTCGCGGAGCTGAACACCAAAGGCTCCATTCGTCAGGTTGTGACTCTCAGAAAGCTAAAAAACTTCAGATTCTGATTGTTGATTGTGACTTGTGGAGGCTGAACATCAAAAGGCTCCGTTTTTTGGGTTGTAACTCTCAGAAAGCTGGAAAACTAAATATCCTAATTGTCGTTTGTGACTTGCGGAGGTTGAACATCAAAGGCTCCGTTCGTCGGGTTGTGACTCTCAGAAAGCTGGAAAACTTCAGATCCTGATTATCGAAATTGACTTGTAGGAACAGAATGTAACAGTCCTACTCATCCTTGAATGGTGACTCGCGAGAGCAGACTGTAACCGTCCTGCTTGCCGTGAAGTTGATTTGGAAAACGCTATGTTATAGAAAATACATTTGCGCCTGAATGTTTGTCCATAATTTTTGCATAAATTGCGCATGGTGCGACAACATAGAGGGACCTTTCTCTCTCTTTTTTTTTTTTTTTTGAATTTCTCTCTAGTTCTCTCCGTTTGCCACTGTTGATTTTGGGAGATTTTCGACCGTGCCCCTCGATTTCCCTAATTTTTGCATGTAATGCCTCTCGAGGTTTTCACTCCATCAGGAGTTTATCTTCTCTCATTTTTTCATGATTGCAATTTCTGAATTTGCAATCATGCCCTTCATTTTCGGATTTTTCCTAGGTCGCCCTCTCAGGTTTTCAACCTAACGGAAGCACTTTTTATTTGGTAGCCGATTAAAGGGTGACTGTGACCCTCTCAATTATTTTTCCGCATTCTCCGTTGCAGAAGATCTTCTTTTCAGTAGTCAATATTCAGGTTGACTGTGTCCCGTTCTTTATTTCCCGCCTAGATGCGGAAGTACCATAATTTGTAGTCGTTTGGAAGGTGGCCGAGACTCTTTACCCGATGTTGTGGGAGCTCTTTTGATTTGTAGTCGTTTTAGGGACGAATGTGGCGCTTTCATTTATTTTCCCGCCCTCACAGGGTTTGCGGGACCACTCTCTATGTGTTGTCATTTTAAGGGTGGTTGTGACCCTTTCACACTTTTGATTTATAGTTGTCTGGAGGGTGGCCGTGGCCCTTTCTTTGTAGTCGATTTAGGGACGAATGTGACCCTCTAATTTGTTCTCCGCTCTTACAAGACTTGCATGTTTGTTCTCTTTATATTTCGGCAGCCAATTAAAGGATGGTTGTGACCCTAAGAAAAATGTTTTTATTTATTAATTTTTTTTTTGCAGCTCACCTTTTGCCATGATTGACCCTGCGGGCTTACAATTATGCCTCTCTGCCTAACTTTTGTCTATGTCGCGTTTACAGGTTTTCAACCTACCGGGAATGCATTTATTTTTTCTCTATATTTTTTTTTCTTTTTTCAATTGGAATGAAGATTACATAAAATAATCAACGGAAAAATGTTACCTGCCCTTAATGGCCGGTTGAAATCAATTGAATCCTCACAACTTCTCATGGATGAGGACTCGGTTGCTCGATGCAAAATGAGTTGATTATATCAGCGCCTTGGATGGATGACACTCTGATGGGTAGATGACACCGATGATTTCATCTTCTTCACTTGACTGCACATTTGACTTTTATGAGATCCTCAACATTGTCCACTCGAATGATTTGCACTCTTCGTTTTTCCTATTATTCATGTTCAATCTCGACGAGAGATGCACATGGGTTACCACTGACCGGTTTAGACCTCGCCGCAAAACGGAAGTATGGCTTGGTTCGGGAACGCGTATGAATTCCACACATGGTAGGAAAATTGGCATGGAGGTTTTTCGAATCAGTCGTGTTTCACATGGTTGCGACCTTGGTTGAAGTGGTCGTTTGACCTACAAAAAGAGTATGGACGCTCAGATCTCAAGGAAAATCGTATTACAACTTATCGCACCTGAGTATTTGATATCTCGAGTGGGCAATTTGTTCTTCGTGCAATTGGATGGCTGCATGTTCTCTTTAAGTTGCCCCATCTGGCCGACACAACTTATTTGTGCATGATACCTAACTAAGGGTATCTGCAAAGATCGAATGGAAAATCAGTATAGAGAATACGAGAAATCATGCATGATTTTTTTAAAAACTTCTAATGTCATTTATTTCATAATTTTGATTATATTAAAAAAAGAATCAAAATTTTTGGGTAAAGATGTTTTAACTGTCATGGATTTTTCCGAACTTGTTGAGTGTTAAATAATTGGTTCGAACGCGGGAAAAATGCTTGAACCAATGTTTTTTTTAAATTATTTTTTTGTCCTTGTATAGTCACACTCAACTAAGTTGGGTCAATCAAATCTTTCTCTACAATGCTAGCTCATGCTGAAATTGCTCAATTTTTCGACTTGATGTTAATAGAAAGTGTAAAACAACTTAGAGAAATTAAATGACACTTTGAATTTTTGAAACGATCATGCATGGTTGAAAGTCAAAGTTCTAACGTTAAAAAACTTACTGTAAGTTTACCTGAATAATGCAAAATGGAATGCATATTTGAAAAATTCAGGTCGACTTTTTTAAAATAATACATATGTGATGCATGCGTGAATTTGAAAGCCCTTTGGCAAAAAAAAAAAAATTACAATTTACCTGAAATGTTTTTTTTTATATAAAAATAATGCATATTGAATGCATTCCTTGAAATAAATTAAAAAAATCGGGTAAAATGTTTTTTTTTTTTAATTATACATATGCGATGCATGTTTGAATTTAAAAGCTCTAATAACCAAAAACGGATTACAAATTTTTTTCGAAAAAGTTTTTTTTTTCTCGAAGATAGCGCATGTTGGTTGCATTAATATAATTTACAACTTACGTGAAGATTCTTTTTGAAAATAATGCGTAAAAAACACATGTTTAAAATAAAATAAAAAAATTACGTAAGTGGTTTTTGAAAACAATGCATATGGAATGCGTTTGAAAATAAAAATTCAACATAAGGATTTCCTGAAGAAAAAAAAAATGGTTTTTTTTTTTTTTAAAAAATGCATTGAGATGCATGCATGCATGAGAATAAAATTTACACCATTAGAAAGATTTAAAGTTTACCAGATAACCTTTAATAACAAAACAAAACATGGATAAAAACGACATGTTAGGCGTCTCTGAAAAGTGCGTGCCTTTGCTTAACAGGGTAGATTCCATTGATAAGTTCCCGACACGATGTCCCCCCCCCCCCCAAAAAAAAAAAGGGATCACAAGACCTACACGCGCGAGTGAGTTTTTCCGAGTCGTACCGGCGGAACTACCGCTCCGGTCGTACTGTACTAAACCTTCGAGGTTCCTAGCCGCCCTGCCCTTTAGGTTTTTTGGAGATTATTCTAAAGTTGTGTGTGTGCGAATTCAAAAATGCCACAAAAAAAAAAAAGAAAAAGTTACCTATAACTAAAAATTTGTACCTGTCACTAGGGGTGAGCAAATATCCCGAGAGGCTCAAAATCCCGCCCGTCCCGCCCTAGCCCGTCCCAAAAATGTACCCAAGCCCTAATGGGCGGGACTTTTCTTCTCAACTAGGGATAGGGCTAGGGCTATGGATTTTTTACGAAGTCCCAAAAGACCCGTCCCGTCCCTTTTTGCTAACTAATCAGCTATAAACTATAGTTAGTTAAGTTAACTTTAGTGATGGCTCGGGTTGAAGTTCCATTTAATCTGGGATTTGTATTTATAACTTGTTATGTCAGAATTGTTGGTGACTTTGTGTTTGAGTCTTGGTAAAACTTAGTTTTGGAGTCATTGGTGAACTATTTTGGAGAACCAAGTTATGTGTTGAACTTGGTGTTCTGAGTGATTTTGGTGTTTTATGGTGAACTTTGTGGTATGTGCTGAACTTTGTTGTTGTTCTATGTTTGGTTATGGTTTAATTAAATTGAGTATGATTTTTGTTTTTTTTTTGAACTTGGATGGGAATTTGGGTTTGTCCCATTTGTCCCTAGTCCCTGTAGCCCGTAACGGGAGGGCCTTTTCCTACTAGCTAGGGCTCGGGACAGCCATTAAGTGGCCCTAGTTTTAGGGCTTGGGCCATTTTTTAGAAAAAGCCCGCCCACCTGTCCCATGCTCAGCCCTACTTGTCACACAAAAAAAAAAAGTTAGAATGGTGAAGATAATAAAAATAAAACTCAAATAAGCATGATAATAGTGAATATAATGAACCCGAACCCTCTAACTCCCCAACAAAGTCGCCAAATTATCGTACCCCAAAAATACGACCTACGGCGATACATTTTGAAAAATATGGTTTTGAAGAATCGCCACTAGTTAATTATTAGGCTAACTAGAAACCTAAATTACCTAGGAGAGTAGCGAATTAAACACCTAGGTGTTCAATAATTGGTCAACGATCAGAGATTCGAATTCGGGGTTTCTGTTATGAATTAAAACACATGAAATTAATCTCGTCCTATCGGTACTCAATTCACTTAATATGTCAATTTCATTGCTAAATAATATCAATTATGAACTAACTTTATGAAGAAAAAAAAACAAATTAATAGCGATGTCGAACATATTCCGATCAAATCACAATTTAATACATTCAAAACATGCTCAAATTATGCAATTAAAATTTTTTACATTCAATTAACCTAAACTAATCCGTTTAAACTAAGAAATAACTATAATTAATATAAAAAAAACGTTGAAATATCTTTCATCACTTTACTAAATTAAAAATTTGGCCTAATATAATAATAATAATAATATAAATAATAATAAATAAACAAAAACTAATAAATTAAAATATATTAGCTTACCTCTGCAACAAAGATGGAAGGGGGCATCAGGCAACAGATGATGGCAACGACCGGATAGAAACGGAGAATAGGACAGCGTCTGGAATGTCCGGTCAAGGCAGCCGCTGGGTGCTGGTAGGAGCCAGTCGAGGCCGCGCAAAGTTACTGGTCGGTGCTCGAGCGGCCGAGTCGGACGGGTGAGATCTGGGACGCCTATGAATCACGGGCGGAGCGGGTTGATTGCTGTGGCCGGGAAGCAGAAGGCGAACATGGTGGCTGTAAGCATTTGGGCTATGGTCTGCCGTAATTGGGAGCCCATTAATAAGTCCATATACCTAAAAAATTAGGTAAAGTCACATTAGGAATTTTGGCCTAGGCCTAAAATCCCAATTGACATGGGAGGCGCAATAACATGGCCGACCGAAACTAGTAAGGGGTAATGTGGACTTTGTCCACTTTACTCCTCTTATAAATAGGGACTCATATGTGGGTTTTCACAGCACAATTCCTCTCTTCCTAAGTGGTGAGATTAAGAGACCCTCCTCCCTAAAAATACCATAGTTCGGCTGAATATTAGGAACACCAAGGAGGTGCCAAATTGCGTCGAGCAATTTACTCCAAGAGATCCATCCCGCAAAGAATCGACTGAGGCTTTGCTGTGAGGCATAATCCGCGTAGGGCTTCTCTAACTGGAACCTCTACCGGAACCGTCCGGCGGATTGAGAACTCCCATCAACGGTCCTAAACTACATGAAACAACATAGGTATGTGCACCTTGTTGCGTCCAAATCCAACCGGGTAGTCGGACTCTTCGGCACTTCGGGTTGGGGACACATCGGGTGTCGGAAACGGACTTTTTGATGTCGGCACAGGGGCTGTTGGCAATGGAACTTGTCGGCCAGGTACGGTTGTCGGCAGTGTAGGCTGTCGGCAAGGTACGGTTGTCGGCAGTGCAAGCTTGTCGGCAAGGTAAGCTTATCGGCTTCGCGCGGTGCTAACCTGCAGGAAGGGCAATAAACAGCACGGATGGGGTGGTGCCGGTTGAACCATCTCCGATGCCTAAATGAGCATCTAGAGAGAGAAAATGTTCTAGAGAGAATTCAGAGCTCCAAGGCCAAAATCTAGAGAATGTGTCAAAATGGGTGGCCAAGGTCTCCTATTTATAGGCGACCTTAGAACCGAACCCGGTTTTTGTGCAGTTCGACGCCGGTCTAACAGAAAATAGGAACCGGCGTCTAGTTAGGCTTTGGAGAACTCTTCACTATTTGTGTTCAGACGATAAAAAAGGATTGTATCCGTCGACAGCAATCCGGACCTCATCGGACTTAGAATCCGACGGTGTCCGGATTGCTTGGGACAATCCGGAGGCCCGGTCCGAACGCGTACGCAGCGCCTCCGGACCGTTTTCGAACCTCGGATATTGAGTTTGGGCCCGTTATGTGATTTTTGACGTGTTTGCGAGGTCCTGAATGTAAATACGAACCCGAATTGGGCAGATATCCAACACTTGCCCCGAGTCAAGTAATGGTTCAGACCATACTTGACTCTATTTTAAGCTAGGATATAAGCCCAATTTAGGTTCGGAGCTGACCTCGAGGGTGGCTTGTTTGACAATTTGAGCGCGACGACTTCGATTTCGCTCCACTTTAATTTTTGTCGGGAGGTATGTTAATTGTCGACATGATTAGCGCAACTGACAATACACATGTAATAGTGAACAATAAACAATACGCACATGTTTATGAACTTATGCGATAATCCTCATGGAAAAATGCAAACATGACATATGATGTTAACATGAACTTGATGTCAGGATGATTGTAGAAGATGTGAATAAACGATTGATAATTAAATCATGCAAGTAATCATGTGATAATAATAAAAGTCATGAATCATGCATTTAAAATGATATAACGTACATGAGGTCATGCTTGCGTTATGTCATGTACGTACTAAATCATGTGTGCATAGTATCTAGTCATAGCATACTTAGAAAATTCTAAGTGTTGAAATAAGGAGATGACGACATGTAAACATGCTACTTGAGGACTTAGTAATAAATAAAGTTTTTAGGATGCACCCATAGATGATGATGGATAGATATAGGAGAGAGAATACCCATTAGTTAATCCTCCATCATTAGTAGTTTTTAGTGTTCTCTCCTTTCTTGAAGGAGAAGAAAACTTGGGAGTGACAAATTTGGAGGCCAAATATTTGAAGACCAAGCAATTTTGGGACAACCACGCCAAGGTCAACACTGGTGGAATCCCGGCGAAGAGAAGGGGCGGACGTGAGGCAATCGGCGGCGGCACGCAAGTAACATTCATTAAACAAATCACACTCATGCTTACGCGTCATGCGTCTAATGTTCCGAGGAACTCATGCTTGCATATATAATTCTACTTCCATGTAAATTATCAAATGCAACTACATCCTCAACATTTTAGCATATGTGTCAAACATGAAAATTCTACAACAATCATACATATTTGGAGACTGGTTTTCGGTTTTAAAATAATTTTAAACATTAGGGGCTGATTTGCAATTCATGCTTATATTCAATTACGCAACATTCTAGATATGAATCCTAGGCATTTCCAACCATCACAACATGTCTATCCTAGTGCGCATTCATATATTTAACCAGGGCTCCGCCCACAACTTGCAATATCCAGCTAGCTTGACTAAGTCAAGACAACATTTATAATCATGCATTAATATATATATTGAATAATAAACAATTGCAATAGAGCCATCTAATTAATCCAGTCCCAAAAACATGTATCTCTGAGATCCATCCCGATAATCGAAACAAGCATAAAGGTTAGCAACCCTATGAGCACTGTGTAGTCCATTTAGAGGTTCATAAACATTTGGATTTTAAAACTTGACCACCCTATTTTATTTAATTGACTTGAATTCGGTTTTGAAAATTATTTCGTTTCAATCAATTTGGTCCGGTTTGGTCTGGTCCGGTCCGGTCTGGTCTGGTCCGGTCTAATAAATCTGGTTTGGTTCGGTCCAGTTTAAAATCCGATTCGGTTCAGTCCCGTTTTAATTTTAAAATCTGGTACGGTCCGATACGGTCCAATAAAATATGGTTTGGTTCGGTTCGGTTCAACACATAAAACCGGTTCGGTTAGATCCACTTAATTACCCTGATTCGACCCGACCCGACTAAGTCGAACCGATTGAGAAATCCCGGTTCGATTTAAATCCGTCCCGGTTTGACATATTGGACCGGCCCAATAGTTAAAATTTCAAAGGTTGGGCCGAAATGTTTACTTGTGGCCCAAGTATGGTTTTAAAGTCCAAAAATATTTAACTTAGCCACCAAGTAACATTAATTATATAAAATAATTTCCAATATTAAATATATATATATATATATAAATTTCGGCCAAATTACTAACATATATATATTTATTGCCAAGATTCTATCTATAAGATTAAATCAATCAACAATATATATATATATATATATGAAAAAATCGGCACAACATAATATACACACACACACACACACACACACACACACATATATATATATTTATTGTCAATATCTTAAGAGCATCCACAATGGTTTTACATAAATTGTATTCTTTAAAGTTGCCACATAAGACATTTATGTACACTTTAAGTAATACGTAAATTTAAGACACACGTGAAAAATATTTTATCTGCAATCGTATTACTTAAACATATTCCTTAAATATATTTTATTGTTAAATTTTCCAACAACCACCAATAAGATATTAGCATTAATTATAAAATGAATTAATTTATAATAAAAAATTGGTTACGTAATACATAGTGCATTACTTAAATTTAAGGAATGCTTTATGTAAAAACATAAATTAACGTGTAGGTCCCATTTTTAAGGAATGCTATGTAAAACCACTGTAGATAGTTTTTGTTGTTTTACTTAAATAAACATGTAGGACCTACGTTTACGTAATCTTTACGTAATACCACTGTGGATGCTCTAAATAGGGTAACAAATATATTGACAATATATTTTCTCAATCTTTTAGGCAATAAAATATATCAATAATATCTTTAACCCTATTAAATATTTAGATATATTGATAGTGATATATATTTCTATATATTTATGTGAAACTATCCTTAATTATAGATATATTGTTACCTTAATAAAAAAAAAAATTAAAATATGGTAAACAATATAATTTAAAACTTGTGTCGAAAATTCTGTCCCTTGGTGCTTAAAAAATTTAAAATTTTACCTTGTAATTTACCTAGGGTTTCGGCTAAATCACTAAAATTGGGAACAAGTGGTCAAATTTAAGATCAAATTTTAATAAGATCTACAATCCAATATTTGATTTTGATAAATAGTACACTTTTCTTGAAGATCATGAACATCAAATTAACCACGAACATCATGAAAATTTCGGTTTCACCAAAACCCTAAAAATCGAAAATTTAAATTTCTCTTCTTAAAATTTTCGGTTTTTAATCTTAAATTTCAAGAACATCAATTTATCAAAATCTTGAACTCCTAACACAGGCTCTGATACCACTGTTAGATTACGGGGACTAATCACTACGGATACTTAAACAATGTACATGCTAGTAATTGGAATTACGCAACGGAAGATTAACACATACCTTTAAGATGATCCGTGGAACCAAGATCTTTTCAGGAGGGAGTTCACGATCCCCCGGTCGGGACCCGTAGAGGTTCTTGTTAGAGAAGCCTTACGCGGTACAAGCTCCACAGCAAAGCCTCTGATCGATTCTTGGCACGGAGACAGATCTCTGGAGTGTTTGCTTGGAAAGCAAATTGTCACACCCTTGGGAGAAAGTGGGTTCGGCCGAAACTACTAGGATGTGGGGTTGAGGGGATTTTCTCTCTAAAACACTCTAATGAGGGAATAGTGATTATTAACCCTAAAAATCCCCTATCACAATGTATTTATAGGAGGAGCAAAGTGGACAAAAGTCCACTTTGCCTTCCTTATAATTTCGGTCGGCCATTAGTATAGGGAGGCCCAATTTTGGGCCTCTCATGTCAATTGGGATTTAGTTCTAGCCCAATTACCCTAATGTAACATTTACCCAAGTTCATTAGGTAAACTATACATATTATGGGCTACCAATTACGGCGCCCATCACCATATGCTTACAAAAAGCTAAAGAATGATAATGAGTTAAATCATATCATCATGCGACATTAAAATTGCGCACTAAACGCGTATTTAGGACAAGAGTACGTTACCTACTCTTAGAAGATACCTGTTTAAAGCTTTTGAAAATAGTGTCGTGGTCGAACAAGAGACATTACATCACTTGAGAACGAATTTCCAATGCATGGTCAGTTTCAAACTAATGTAGTCTTGATCGAACCAGAGCAGTAACACTGACAATCAGGTCCCACTTAATTCGAGTGGGAGAGATTTGAACCGGCAACAACTCAAGTGAATGATATGGTAAATGATAATGGAAACATTTTCATAGTAAATCCAGTGGGAGGAATAAACCCTACCATATGAAATCACTGTTGCTGTTGAGACGAATCAAGTAGAACCTGATAGTCATATTGTTGAACCAGTAATATCACAACTACCTATACTACCCATTGTTTCCAGTGGGAGTGTTTCCGACTAACTTGGTTCCAGGTCTTAGTGATCAAGGAATTAATCTCGGAAGTAAAACCCTGAGACCGAGAGGCCGTTTTAGGAAAGTTGTAGGTCAAGGTTCAAACACTGCTCTTATTCCTTGTGGGAGTGATGCTCCAATAAGAGGCATTATTCCGAGTGGGAGAAACATTCAGACGCAAGATGGGATTAACTATCCTAGACGAAAGTCAAAGGCATCAAACTTCTCCCAAGAAGTGTCCCATCGAGAAGGGTGAAAATCTCACTCTAACGACTGTTGAAGAGCATTGGAAAGGCGTCGAGTGGGGAATGGAGGAAAATAATAAAAGAGAAAGATCGGTTAAATGAAATCCATTATAGTCTATAGTTGATTTACCTGCTAACCACAGGGGCACAAGGATACGGTGAGTCCTAAAAGAAGGCTCAACACGTATGGAATATGTCAGGCGATTGCGAAAGGATATACCCAACTTCACGGAGTGTACTTTGACGAAATAAACTCATCAACTGTGCGTAAAATCACGGTTAGGGCCAGTTATGGTCCTGGTCGCAAGTCTCGACCTCGAGCTGCACCAAATGGATGTTAAAACCGCATTCCTCCACAGAAACCTGGAGGAAGAGATCTACATGGAGCAACCGGAGGGTTTCATTACTTCTGGTAACGAACATAAAGTTTGTAAGCTCCAAAGGTCCATCTACAGTCTTAAAAAGTTGTCTCGGCAATGGTACCACATATTCCACGAGGAAATCGTAGGAAACGGATTCATTAATCTTCAAGAGGTTCCGTGCGTGTATTATAAGACCTCCGGGTCTAATTATGTCATCTTAACCTTATACGTGGACGTCATACTCATTGCCGCAAACGACGTGAGTTTTATGAACAAGTCAAAGTCATGGTTGGCATCTGTATTTGAGATGAAAGACATGAGAGAAGCCACGTACATCTTAGGTATTAAAATTGCTAGAGATCGGGCTACCCGGAAATTATGCCTATCTCAAGAAGCCTATATCAACAAACTGTTGAGAAGGTTCAGATTACAGGATGTCAAACCCGTGGATACGCCGGTGGTGTGTGGGTGCGCACTTTCAAAACGTAACGGCCCCAAGAACCTAGCAGAGCGAGAACAGATGAAGGGTGCAGATTATTTAAGCATGGTCGGTAGTATGATGTACACCATGCAATGCACCGGTCCGGATATTTGTTACGCCGTGGGTCTAGTAGCACGTTTCCAATCAGATCCTGGCTATCAACATTTAAAGGCTGTAAAACGAATTATTCGTTATCTGAAAGGTACTGCCGACTACGCACTGTGCTATGAGGGTGGGAAGTTAGAATTGACCGGCTACAGTGACGTCGACCATGGTGGCGATCCGAATGATCGTAAGTCCACCACAGGAGGAGTGTTTCTCTTTGCTAATGCCGCCATTTCATGGACGAGCAAGAAGCAAACCTGTGTCGCGCTGTCCACGATGGAATCAGAATTCGTAGACCTCTCCAAGAACGCACAGGAAGCGGTCTGGCTGAAAAGGCTTCTTACTTAGCTGCTTGATGGCGATGTCGGGAGTAAACCTGTGAAGGTGTTCTCTGAAGGTCAGGCAACCATTGCGGTATAGAATCTGAAGTACCATAGTAGGACCAAACACATTGATGTGAAATATTTTTATGCTAAATCTATGGTAGAAGACAATATAATCACTTTGGAATACTTGTCCACTGATAACATAGTTGCGGACCCATTAACTAAACCACTACGCAGTGAGATATTCGAAAAGCATGTAAAACTGCTTGGATTGCGTAGGGTTTAAAAGTGGCATGTATCTGTGATAACATTTCAATATTTGAGAGTTACATTTTTGAAACGAAAGAATTGCAATTGAGTTTATGATCTATCGACGTCATAATGTTTGAATACATCAGATTTACGGTCTATAAACCAAGTCGTAGGAGGACGCAATCATCTGCCAAACTATGTCGAATGTGGGCCTTACCTAGTCACATAGGTACGGTCGTCTTGCGGTGGAGGGAGGCCTCTACCAAGCAAGGCTGGCTAAGAATCAAGGGGATAAACTGATTACGCAAGACGATTATCTAGTTTCGAAGTAACTCGACACGATCTTCGTTTTTGCAAATCGTCTTGATGAACTTCGTTCGTCATTAAACCAAATTCTGGGCCAGATAAGAATCTGCGATAGCATGATTGACAAATCCCATTCCTCTCAACTTAAAAGTTCATGTAAGCTATCGACGCGTGTTTCATACTACGCGTGCCATGTTCGACCACGGGGTCACAACTCGGTTGTGCTAGATAAGAATCCTCGTGATTCTAACGGGCGCAAACTTCTTCACCTCGAGCGTGTGATTGATCCCGGGAGCCTTAAGAGGCACCCAAAGTATCCTCACGGACTCAGAACTCATATCTAAGGTGAGGCTCAATGTTCGCTTCCCGGCGTACGAGCGCAGTGCGGAACAAAAAGGCCCAGTGACCACGTCTTTGGAAACCTGTTGGGTTTGACTAAGGATATGAGCGATGGGGATGGTCAAGTTCACCTGCCGACTCTTGTATTCACTAGGTGGCCACCAACCGGATATTAGTTGAAGGTTGTGAATACTTGTACTGATGCCTTGGAGAAGTGTTCCTATGAGGAAACTAGGCAAAAGGAGAATTATCAGTTGACCTAGGATACACCGCGACACTATATAAATGTTGTTTATAACAGGTTGATTGGAGAAAAGGGAATCAACGTTCCGTGGGCACTACAACACTCCTAACAGATGAGTAGCATGATGCCCGTCGTGTCCGCCGGTCACACGACAAACCTCGTATGAACTATTCGGAAGAAAGGGCGAGATCAAAGGAGTGAAATGTTGATGCAGATTTGGATGACAATAGAATAACAGGCACCCTCCCATTCCGGCGAGTGGGAGCTGTAAGTATATGGTGACGGGCGCCGTAAATGGAAGCCCATTATATGTATATGTTACCTAAGTTAATTGGGTATATGTCACATTAGGACATTGGGCCAGACCCAAATCCCAATTGACATGAGAGGCCCAAAATTGGGCCTCCCTTATACATAGGCCGACCGAATTCTTAGTGAGGGGTAAAGTGGACTTTTGTCCACTTTACTCCTCCTATATATATATGGGGTGTTAGGGGTTTTATTAGTGTTAATCACAATACCTCTGTTGTGGTGATTTGAGAAAAAACTCTCCCCACAAACCACCACTTCGGCCGAACCTCTTCAAACACCAAGGGTGTGCCAATTTGCCTTCGAGCAAACACTCCGGAGATCCGTCCTTTGTCAAGAATCGATATGAGGCTTTTCTGTGGAGAATATAACGCGTAGAGCTTCCTTAACCAGAACCTCTACGGGTGTCGACCGGAGGATCGTGAATTCCCTTATGCAAGGATCTTGGGACTACGGACTACTTGTGAGGTATGTGCGAATCTTCCGCTGCGTAATATTGATTACTAGCATGTACTATGTTTATAGTATCCGTAGTGATTACTCCTCGTAATCTAACACATCATGTGTCTAATGTTCCGAGAAACTCATGCTAGCATTCATATAATTCTCCTTTCTAAGTAAACTATAACGTGTTGCTTCATCCTCAACATTCAAGCATACGTGTCATACATGAAACTTCCACATCATACATGCATATTTGGCGACTGGCTTTTGCTTTTAAAATATTAGGGGCTGACTTGCAATTCATGCTTACAATTAATCATGCATGTTTCTAGACATGAATCATAGGCAATCACAACTGTCACAACATGTCTTTCCTATTGCGCAAACCATATATTTAACCAGGGCTCCGCCCCCAACATCAGTTTGACATAGTCAAGACAACAGTTCTAATAAATATATGCGATAAAAGTAAACCATTGCAGTTCAGCCCTTCAATTAATCAAGTCCCGAAATCATGCATTTCCGAGATCCATCCCCATAATCGAAACAAGACATTAAGATTTAATAAAAAACGTGAAAGTTTTAAACCTTCGAGCACTGTGTAGACTAATTAAAGTTAAAAAATATTTGGATTATAAAACTTGACCATCCCATTTTATTAATTGACTTGAATTCGATTTTGAAAATACGGTTCGGTTCAGTCAATTTTGAATTAATCTGGTTCGGTCTGATTCAGAAAAAACCGGTTCAGTTCGGTCCGATTTTTTTTAAATAAATTCTGGTTCGGTCCGAACCAGTTCAATAAAATAGGAGTTCGGTTCAACACCAAAACCGGTTCGGTTAGGTTAACTTAGTTACCCCGGTTCGAGCCAACTCGACTAGGTCGAACCAATTAAGAAAACCTGGTTTGGTTTTATCATATCCGGTTTAGCAAATTGGACCAGCCCAGTAATCACATAGTGTTGGGCTGAAATAATCTTGTGGGCTAAATAGAGTTTTAAAGTCCACTAAACACTTAACTTAGCCTCCAAGAATTATTAACTATATAAAATAATTTCAAATATTGCAAATATATATATATATATATTTCGGCACACACAATAAACATATATATTTTTATTGCCAAGATTCTATCTATAAGACAACATCAATCAACAATATATATATATATATATATATATATATATATATATATATATATATATATATATATATATATATATATTTATTGTCAATATCTTTAATAGGGAAACAAATATACTGACAATATATTTTCTTAACATTTTAGGTGACTAAATCTATCAATAATATATTAATCTCTATAAATTAGCTAGATATATTAATAGTTATATATTTCTATATATTTAATGTGAACCTATCCATATATTTCTAATTATAGATATATTATTACCTTTAATAAAAATTAAAATATGGTAAACAACAACCCTAGTAATTTCGGCCGAAACACACATTACTTGGGGCCTAAGAAGTTAAAAAATTTACATTGTTAATTTACCTAGGGTTTGACCGAAACACATAATTGGAAATAAGTGGTCAAATTTCAAGATCAAATTTTAATAAGATCTACAATCCAATGTTTGATTTGATAAAAGTCATATTTTTCTTGAAGATCATGAACATCAAATTTTACTAATAACATCATGAAAATTTCGGCCCTTACAATTATAAAAATCGAAAATTTAAAATTTTTCATTTAAAATTTCGGCCATCACTCTTATAAATCAAGAACACCAACTTATCAAAATCAAGAACTTTTAACACAAGCTCTGATACCACTGTTGGATTACGGGGTTGATTACTACGGAAACATAAATAAGGTACATGTTTGTAATAAGAATTACGCAGCGGAAGATGTGCACATACCTTAAACCTTATATGTAGTCCCAAGTATCTTGCTGAGGGAGTTCACGATCCACCAGACGGAACCCGTAGATGTTCTTGTTAAAGAAGCCCTACGTGGTATTAGCTCCACAAAAAAGCCTCTGATCGATTCTTGGCAGGGACGATCTCTGGAGTGTTTTGCTCTAAGCAAATTGGCACACCCTTGGTGGTGATCTTAGGTTCGACCGAAGTATGACAAAGGGGGGATGATTTTTCTATCAAATCACCACTTAGGAAGAATTGTGAATTACACCGAATAAAACTCTAACACCCCTTATTTATAGGAGGAGCAAAGTAGACAAATATCCACTTTGCACCTCACATATTTCGGCCGGCCACTTATGTTAGGGAAGCCTAATTTTGGGCCTCTCATGTCATTTGGGATTTGGGTCAAGCACAATTTCCCTAATGTGACATTAACCCAATTTCTTAGGTTACCTATATATATTAATGGGCTACCAATTATGGCGCCCAGTCACCATATGCTAACACTTTAATTATTTATTTATTTATTTTTGCTAATAGCTGGGCTTTATTCACTTCTACTCAAGACGAAGGTATGAAAAAAAAAAAGGTATGAAATCTTATCCAGAAATTAAGACATGACAATGGCTACGAACAAAGTTCTATAAACAAGACAATTGCATGTTTATAGATTTTACATAATTGCTTTAGAAAGTTTGAGAGTATTATTGGAATATGGAAATACAAATTTAATTTCTCTATATAGATGATGATAAATTGAGTAAAGTAATTGCTTTTGTTCTAATTGTGTTCTCTAGGTGCTGATTAATTCTTATAATTTTGCAAAAAATCACCTTATTGAGTCGTTGGTAGCTTGGGGTCTTCAATTAATAAGCTTTACAGGGAGTCCGAACTCAAGCCGTGATTCTTGAATTCAAAATGTGAATGCGTCTGGATTGTTAGCTACTCGATAGAACTTGATCGACCGTGTTTTATCTATCTTGCAAAATTATCATTGAACAATGATAGATTTTTATGTTATCATATATGTTGGGTATTTTAGTTCATTCCAGAAATATGTTTTAAGGTTTATGGTTTATAATATTAGCGTTGAAATATAATTTTAATATTTTACGCATATGTAAACATGTAAGGTTTAACAAGTCAGTCCGCGCGTAGCGCGGGGCCAACACCTAGTATATATATTAAGCACGATGGTGAGAAATTAAAAGAATTAATGCTCTCATTTGTGGGTTTAATTTTTAAATTTACGCTTCCAAAGCACAACATATAAGAAAAATGCCAATAAGAATTTGAGAGTTTTACATTTTGCTTCTTCCTAGTCCCAATGCACTAGATTGTAAAGAAATTATCGCGGAGAATAAAAGAATTAGCCTCGGCTTGACATTTCAGCAAAAACAACCACCCAATGCTTCTCTTCCGTTAATTTTTTTTTATATTTTTCTTCGCAATCGAAGCGTCATCCAATAGAAATATCGAAGCATTTCAGCAGCGGGACATTCAAAAAATCGAGACATGTCTTTCTCTTTCAATCTTCTAATTCTCTTTGGCAATTTTCACTACAACTTTTCAGGTTAAAAGAATTCAAAGTCCCCAAAACCTCATTCTTCAGTGGTTCATTTACTTTACTCTTATCCATGAATTCTACATATACTTTCGGTTGAGACATAAATGTCTTTTTGAAGTCGATTAATCAAACCACGTCTTTACTCTCAAAGTTGTATCCACAACTTATGTTCTTAACTCTAGCAACCATCCATTTGAGATTCATCGCCGCTAGTCCATCCAGTTGCATTTTCCTTAAAAATCAAAGACCTAGGAAAACTGCTGGAGAAATCTTTAGTGTGGTTGTTAAGGCTCAAGTTATTGATTGGAGAGGTCGATTTAAAATATGTTGCATCTACTATTTCTCCAGCGCATTTAACTAGTTTATCCGGACCCGATTGTAATTGAAGGGTTGGGTTGGGTTGAACGTGAACCAACTGAATGAAATTTTTAAGAAAAATCAGTAGATTGTTTACTACTTTACTTCTCCACTCCATCTACTACTGGACCGGTTGAACCATATCAGACCGGTATCAGTTCACCGATTCAAATATAGTTTAAAATCTAGACTTCATTGGATCTGCATGTTTTTGGACTGGGCATATTTTTTGTTTGAAACGGTTGAACATGGTCAAACTGGAACTAGAACTGCTCGCCTTATTCGTTCAAAGTCCGATTCGATTTTCAAAACATTGTATGGAACAACGACACTATCTCTTATAAAAGAATGCACCGTTGTTCATAAGAGTGGAGTGAAGGGTTCCGAGTGCCAATATTACCGTTGTGTAATTAACCATGCACGTCATTGTTTCCGACAACAACGCTAGTGGATTAGTTACCCAACAGTAATATTTGCATGTCATGGCAACTTCTGCGCCGCTATTTGCAACAATGTTATTATTTTACGCTCTTATTTTAAATATCGGTGTTTGTCATATGAGTGTATTGTTTTTGGATGTCTGGTATTTTCATATGGTTTTCATAATATAAGATAGGGATTATAATAAAAAAAAAGGCACCTGGGATTACACGCCAAGACAAATTGGTACTCGAGATAATTTTTTTTTTTTGAATTTGAGGTACCTAAGAAGAACAAACTGTTGGCCCATTGAGATGGAAAAGAAGATGTGCCACGCACGTGACCAGTATTGACGACAAAATACAAAATATCTTGACTTGAAGTGGCTAATTTCCCTTATGATATAAACTATCATTTCAAACCACATTTCTTCGTTTTTTTTTACAACATAGATAGCAATGTGGTCCAAGACAGAACCACAAATGGAAGGCATGAGCTCCTCTATGGAAGAGAACTTGCAGAAAGTGGAGACTCTACATACTCTTATATTTGCATCTCACAATCTGCTAGTATTCAATGTTTAATGCTGCAAAACTTTTGAAAGAACTAGATAGATAATAGAACACTAAAAAAAAAGTAATCCTATCATATTCTCACAATTATCGAAAGATGGAGATTGTTGCTGTTGAAAAGTATCAATTCAGCAACTCTGAAACCTCCTCCCATCCCTCTATTAAAACAAATCCCTATCAATCTGATTTCATGGACAATAATAAACAAACCCCTTTAGGTAGGAGGCGTTGTAATGTGTGAATGTTAACTCTTCTGATTCTTAACAAATATGCAACCGAGTCTATAATTTTGATAAGTAAAATCAGTTCTTGAACCCTAAATCCAGATTTCCATAAATCAAAGGCATAAATTCTCACAAATTGGTCACAATTGAAAATACCCTACCCAACACCTTTTGGAAGAGAAACTTTAAAGAGATGATGTGTTTCTTCAGGTTACATCAAAAGAGTGGTTTTGTCAACTCAAATCAATATTTTTTTTGTTTTGAAATTTCGAAAATACTAGTCACATGTTCTTTTATGTCCCAAACTAATGAGAAAACAAACATACACTTTGGTTTTCTCAAGTATCTAAAGTCACAAAAATTATTTCGAGTACCAATTTGCCTTATCGTGTTATCTTAGGATACAAATCTCCTGCCTCAATCTTTCTGTCTCAAATTGTACCTCACTAGTAAGATTTTGACACGTATTTTGGGTGTAATTAATTTTGTGGTTTTTTTTTTAAATCCTATTAGGTTTGGTAAACCCTAAATATTAAATATAAAAACACGTATCAAAAATCTTATCGGAACGGTGAGACACAATTTGAGAACATAATTTTGTGGTTTTTTTTTTAAAAATCCTATTAGGTTTGGTAAACCCTAAATATTAAATATAAAAACACGTATCAAAAATCTTATCGGAACGGTGAGACACAATTTGAGAACATAAATATAAATAGTAGGGCGTAAGATCTGAATCCGCTATCTCAAGTTTCTATTTGATTATAATCTCTATAATATAATAAGATAAAAAGTTCTTATATTTAGGTAATATAAAAATACTCTTCACAATAGAAGACGTTCGATAACCCCGGCCCGGCAGCCACCCTTCAATCTCCATAGCTGTGTGTTCGGTTTTGTTCAGCAGCAGCACAAGCAGAGGTTCTATTCGAGCTGCAGGGGGTTCGAGAGGTTCTATTCGAGCTGCTCTCCGTCTCTTCCAATGTGGAAGCTCGTGAGGAATATTGCCGTGAGCGTTCGCCAAAAGGGTCGGATGTACCATGGAGGCCTAGAGGACGGAGTTCCCACCGGCCTCTACGGCATTCATCACTTGAAGACTGCCAAAGGATTTCGGCGTTTTGCTGATGAGGCAATTGAAAAGTAAGCACATCAAAGTAGCAGCTCAAACGAGCAACATCCTGCTTTTTAATCTAGTGATTCTATTCAGAAAAATATTGAGCTTCTTTAATTCTTTAAAGAAGAAACTCATGTTGATGATGTTTAGGTCTACTGAATATATTTTTTCGGCCAACAGGTCTACTGAATTGATTGCTTATATTTCTGGATTGCCTTCAGCATCGGAGATAATCCGTGCAGTTGACGAAATCTCAGATACAGTAAATTTCTTATTCATTAGCTATTCTTATTGGGATTATAACTGTAGTATGGACGTACACTTACTAAACACCATATTCTGCATTAGTCATTATTATACCATTATGAGATATAGCTTGCTTGCTCCATTTGGTTTGATAGGTTTGCTCTGTTGTGGACTCTGCGGAGCTCTGCCGAAATACTCATCCAGACAGGTTACTACTGCATGGACTTGACACTGCCAAATAGTCAATTACTCCGATTTACTTAGAGCTTCATTTTTTAGTGTTTGACTTCTTAAGTTCAATCTAAAGCAAATCTTGATGGTACTGTATCTTACAGAGAGTATGTTGAGGAGGCAAATGACGCATCTTTAAGGATTTATGAATATATGCATGTGAGGAGGTGACCATTATTTTGAACTTCTTTTTTTCTTGTTTAGCACTGGAACTCAGCCCCTGCTTTATTTTAATTTTTCCATGCTCATTTTGTAGCATTTGAATACCAACCATACTCTGTTCGATGCTGTTAAAAAAGCTGAGCTTGAAGGTAACTCTTTGACAGAAGAGGCTCGTAGGGCTGCCCACAACTTACGGATTGATTTTGAAAAGGGTGGAATCCATCTTTCTGCGGGTATTCAAAATTTTCAAACTTAGCATCTCAATACTCTCAACTGGGTTTTGTATAAACTCTGTTGCTTTGTCATGCAGAGAAGTTAAATAGAGTTAATCAGCTCAATGTTGAAATTGCTCACCTATGTCGAACGTAAGGATGGAAAATGCATTCCTAGTATATTTTGCTATATTGAAAGATCTTTGATAATTGACTGACTGCTTCGGAATTTCCCGTTCTTATTTTGGCTAGGTTTGGTGAGAATATAATAGGTGACCCAGGATATGTGGACGTATTTCCAGGAACACGGATCCCAAAACATTTGTGCTATCTTGGCAAACCCATCTACAAATCAACATTAGAATCATCAGCAGGATCATGGAAAGGAAGGTATAGCAAAAAAGAAAAGGGATACCGAATAAGTACTGAGCCTTCCAGTCTTTCTAGTATCCTGCAGTTGGCAGCTGATGAAGAGGTAGTATTCATGTTGATATACGCACTTCTGCTCTGGATTTATAATCTGTTGAATAAGGATCAATAATTCCTTAATTATTTGTCATCATTTACTAGAAAACTATTTAACGCGCTGGATGCTCAGTCTCTTGCCTGCCTCACTTATCTACTTTCATATCTCAGGTGAGGAAAATGACATATATTAAAGGAAATTCTGTCCCACAAGCAAATCTTAGCGTTCTTCATAAGCTCATAGATTCTCGCCATGAGCTAGCAGAGGTACTTAGTTACCACCATAGTCACCACAAAAATGGAGATGTATTTGTAAATGCTTATTCTTGGGAAGTTTCTGGTTCTGATATTATCTGTACTATCGATTTGTGTCTGCAATATGTAACCTTGATGCTTATAACTCTAATCTTACATTCCATTTATGCAGATAATGGGACATAAATCTTACGCTGAGTCTATCTTGAAGTATAATATGGCTTCATCACCCGAGGTTCTGATGTCCTTTTTGCTTGAGATGAGTGGTATTGTCAGAACAAAGGCCGATGAGGTGCACACACTAGTTACTAAATGAGCATACTGATCTCTTCATTTACATTGTAGCTAAATATTCCCCCTCTATTTAATGTAGGAGTTCAATGCAATTTGGACTTTTAAAAAGGAGAAATGTGGTCAAGGTTGTGGAGATTTAGAACCATGGGATGAGGCTTACTACACAGCCTTGATGAAGTCGTCATCTTACAATTTAGATTCATATGTAAGTATTTTGGACATATCTGGTCATCACTCTTATCTCCTTGAATATTTCTTAAAGGTGTTAATTGTTCTAAATAAAAATGCAGGCTGTTGCATCATATTTTCCATTGCCACAGTGCATTGAGGGTCTGAAAATTTTGGTGAAGTCATTATTTGGTGCAACATTTTGTAGTGTACCCATGGCACCAGGTGAATCCTGGCACCCGGATGTTCAGAAAATGTCACTTCATCATCCTGATGAGGTACGTGAATGGAATTAGAAGCTTTATAACAATCTGAAATTGTTGGAAAATGCTACCCTTTTTTAGAAGAATCAATTTTATTAAGCCAACAAACTGTTCTCAGACTATAAAATTATGCACGTCCCTATACTGAAATATTTTCCTACTATATTTTTACATTTATTATGTTTTTCTATCATTTGGTACATATAACCTGCAGAATGTCTGGCTAACAGAAAATTTTTACCCTGCTTTCTTTTTAACCTATAGAATATGAATTTCATTGCAGGGTGATTTGGGTTATCTATACCTTGATTTATATTCAAGAGAGGGAAAATATCCAGGCTGTGCACATTTTGCCATAAAAGGAGGGCGGAGAAAGTCTGACACAGAATACCAAATTCCGGTACTTATATTTCTTAGTCATTTGCCTACAAGGCCACAGCACATAGCAGCTTCATGATTATTAATAGTGTTTGCATTACTATTGCTTTATTGCATTTTCTTGTATGCCTTTTTTTTAATCACTTGTCCTGGTGAAAAACTCTAAAGTGGATGGATCATTAAACCGAGCTTTGAAATATTCAATATTCATCATTTGGCATATTGGACCTGCAAAACATTTCATACATGGATTATTTCATGAACACAGGTTGTGGCGCTGGTCTGTAATTTCTCTGGGTCAAGGAGTGCATCAGTAGCTAGGCTTAACCATTCGGAACTAGAGACACTCTTCCATGAGTTTGGACACGCACTTCATTCTCTCCTGTCAAGAACTGTAAGCCTCCTGTTTATTGAGGAGGATAAAAGAAGGGGGGTTTTTTGGTTCTGATTAACTGATTCTGTATCACTATTCTTCTGTCTTCTCCCTGCTGTAGGACTACCAACATTTTTCGGGTACTAGAGTGGCTCTGGATTTAGCTGAAACACCTTCGAATCTTTTCGAGTAAGTTGAATGGTGTAGAGACCGGGTATTTACCTTTTGCTAGGCCCAAACACTGAACAGCACCTTGCTTACACATGCAGGTATTACGCATGTGATTTCCGGGTACTTAAAACATTTGCTAAGCATTATTCAAGCGGGGAGACAATTCCGGAGAAGTTGGTTGAGTCAATGCAAGGTGCCAGAAAGATGTTTGCAGCTACAGAACTGCAGCGACAGGTATGTTATTCATTTTTTTGTTTTTCCATAAACTACAGTAGTAAGTATGTATGTGAGGATGAAGTTTAGTTGTTTTTTTATTTGCATGAGCAGATACTTTATTGTTTGGTGGACCAAACAGTGTTCGGGGAGGAAGAATCGCTACGTAAGGATACATGTTCAGTTGTTGGAGATTTGAAAAGAAAGCATACCAGTTGGAAGCATGTGGAGGGCACTCATTGGCACACTCGGTTTAGTCACCTCCTAAACTACGGTGCAGGTAATAATAATAAGGGTTAAGAACCTATGAAAGGTCTGAACTATCACCCATGTTAACGGGAGAGGTCTGAAATTTAAAAAGTTAATAACATAGGTCTGAGCGGTCTCCGTTAGTTTTTTCCGTTAAAACTAACGGAAGTTGGTCACATGCTGGCATGTGCCTGGAAATAAAATAAATTTCCAAAAATGCCCTTCTATCAAGTGTGCCCCTCACATGCTTGGAGTGAAAAGACCAAAATGCCCTTGAAGCCATCACGGTACTCCGGTGACCACCAATCGTACTCCGGCAACCACCACCGTACTCCGGCGACCACCAATCGTACTCCGGCAACCACCACCGTACTCCGGCGACCACCACCGTACTCCGGCGACCACCACCAAGGCTTCGATTGGGCCAAAATCGGAGCCACCGGCCCCGATTGAGCTCCGATCGAAGCCACCGGCCCCGATTGGACTCCGATCGGAGCCAAAAATGCTCCGACCAGAGCCACAGAGCTCCGATCTGGAGCTCTGTGGCCCCGACCGGTGCCACAGAGCTCCGATCTGGAGCTCTTTGGCCCCGACCGGAGCCACAGAGCTCCGATCTGGAGCCCTGTGGCTCTGGTCGGGGCCACAGAGCTCCGATCTGGAGCTCTGTGGCTCCGACCAGAGCCACAAAGCTCCGATCGGAGCTTTTTTGGCTCCGATCGGAGCTTTTTTGCCCCGATCGGAGCTTTTTGGCCCCGATCGGAGCTTTTTGGCCCCGATCGGTGCTTTTTGGCCCCGATCGGAGCTTTTGGCTCTGATCGGAGCTTTTTTGCTGCAGAAATGATAAACGTTCCGATTATCAAGTTCCGATTTGTGCCGACTGTGAGGGTTGTTATAAACGCCCTAAAGGTTGCTGCAAATTACAGTGATTGCCACTGTGACTCATTCGGAGTGTAGTCGGAACATGACAGTCGGAACGACTATCAATACTCTTTTTGCTGAGGTGGTGGCCGGAGTCGGGTCGCCGGAGCCGAGGTGGTGGCCGTCGGAGTCGAGGTGGTGGTCGCCGGAGTCGGGTGGTGGTGGCCGGTGTCAGGTGGCGGAGGCCGGAGTTGGGTGGTTTTTTTAGGGGTAAAATTGTCATTTCACATTTTCTTAAATAAGATATTAAATAAAACAAAATATTAAAGGGGCAAAAATGTCATTTCACACAATTCTGTTAAATTTAACCCTAAAAATAGACGGAAAACCTCAAATCAACAAAATTGAAATTTCAGACCTCTGTTATTAACTTTTTAAATTTCAGACCTCTCCCGTTAACATGGGTGATAGTCTGTTATTAACTTTTTAAATTTCAGACCTCTCCCGTTAACATGGGTGATAGTTCAGACCTTTCATAGGTTATTCACCCTAATAATAACCCTCAAAATGTTACTATGAAATGGTTTTTGATCTGAAAATGTTTATAATAATAATAGGTTACTATAGTTACTTGTACGCCAAGTGCTTTGCTGCAACCATATGGCACAAGGTCTGTGAGGATGATCCATTATCACCTGCCACTGGATGTGTTCTTAGGACAAAGTTGTTACATCATGGTGGGGCAAAAGAGCCGTCAGATTTGCTTAATGATTTAGTCGGTGGTGGTGGTGGGATATTGAAGAAACGCGATGGAGGTATCATCCCAGATATTACTTGTCTGTGTAATGAGTTAAGAGACTCAAATCTCATTGTTGATTGATGAAGAGGAGCAAGTGAATGATTACTCCTTGTAGCTAAACAAATCAATTTTTTTTTTTCTGTGGAAATTTCATCTGTAAAAGAATGTGTTTATGCAACTCAGACGGGTAGCCTTTGTCATCCTATAGGCTTTAGTGTTTGAAAAACTGAAGCACCCCCACAAAATTAAGGAACATAAATGTTATAAAAAAACGATTTTCAACTGCCTCCTCCCTCCGGGATTGTATATACTACTATTAATAAACAACAGCTTATACATTCATAAGCTTTCTCTCAATCTTTACTATCCAGTCCTTGATTATTGAATTTACTTCTTTTGGGCGCTCATCCTGCGGACAATGTCCAGCATCAATTTCTCTGATCGAGATACGAGGGCAGTGTTCCTTGAGCATAGCAATCATTGACTGCGAGTTGGAGATCGGGTCTTTCATTCCCTAATGTGGAGAGAAGAAGAAAGTAACAATTACACACCACAATCATTAAGTTGAGCAACCACCACAATAGATTTCAAGATTCAGGTACCTGTATGACTAGAACCTTTTCATTGAGGTCTTCCAATAGAAAGTTGAGGGGAATGGAAAGATCAAAGCTGAATATGCTTTCTAGAACAACTGAAACACCAGGATCATATGACTTTTACGTCTCTGTCAAGGCAAACACATCATTATGATTCCTTCAGCGTATGTGACATTAGGAATATATCTTCACACAAAAGGATACAGCTCTAAGCATTTCGTCTGTAAGCCATTCATCAGCTCTTTCTGGTTTCTGCAAAGCAGATGTTAATGTATCATATACACCACTGTACAAAAAAGTACAACTTTCGGGGTCATTAAAACAAAGAAAGCATGCTTACTGTTGGGTAACAATTTCTCACTATACCCTTTAGACTGGCTCTCAAATAATACAGGAGTAACCGAGCACCTAACCGTGCAACACCTGATGTTCGTCTCTCCTGAGATTTTGCCCATCAAACCAAATGTTACCTCAAAACATCTCAAAGGATACATAACAGCACTTCTCAATTGGTACATAATGAACTAGAAAAGGCTCTAGAGAAAGCAGTCTCACTTTAGAAAATGAAAGGACCGTTTTCCCTGGTACCACGTTCCCAGCGCTATTCAAGAGGACTGCAGACTTTACCAAAGCAGGCCAAGTACCGGCAACAATGGCAGAAATATAGCCTGCAGGAAACCAAAAGAAAACAATAAAAAAAATAAATAATAAAACAAATAAAAGAACAAAATGCAGCAATTCATTTAGGGTTTAGTACCTAAAAACAGTCACAAGTATTTGTCATGTTGCGATGGTGTCTCAGTTTTTCTTGATGATATCGATGTCTGAAGTATCAAATTTGTTGAGTTCCACTTTTTCCTCTTAAAATTGACGGAACAAAAACATGTAAAGCATCAAAGAAGCCTAAACCATGAGCAACATGTTTGTTTTGCTTAAAAACACCAATTTTAATGCCAAAATCAGATAGAAAAAGTGGAAAGCAACAAATCTGATACTTCAGACATCGAATATCAACAAAAAAAATCCGAGACACCAAATCGCAACATGACCTATACTTGGAACTGTGTTTAGGTACTAAACCCATTTATTTATCTCAACTAAAAGCAAGGTTTCCTCTAAAAAGTACCAGATGAGATAGCATACCACCAATTGAGTTTCCAACTATGTGTACTGGCTCTCCAACAACCTCAATGAGGAAATCTCTCAACAGTTCAGCCCATAGATGTTCAGTGTACACTGTGTTTGGCTTTTCTGACCTACCAAACCCTAGAAGTGTCACAGCCCAAACTCTGTTTCCAGCATTTGCTATGCCATATATGTTATCACGGTAGTGCTCCAGAAAGGCACCAAAACCATGCACCAGGAGAACTGCAGGGCCTAACTCACCAGCAACTGAATACTGAAGAGATAATTTCATTCTTAGTGGTTTAATAAGGTATCTAAATCTCCCTGAGAATGGGAAGTTCAACATAGAAAGCAAAAAGAACCCTATATAGATACATATTTCAATAGCTTCACATTGCCTTCACACCTGGACTAGAAAACCACGCCATCTCCACATTCGTGTAGAATGCATCGCCTTGTTACTTTGACCTCTTCTTGACAGAAGCCAATACCACTGCAGCAGACATTAAATCAAATCACACTCTCAAATTCAAACTCAAACTCCCGCCTGAATACAAATAGGATTTTCTTCTAGAGGGGGAAGTATTCTGATAAGAACACATTGGAATATATACTTAATAGAAAATAGCACTGAAAATTTCATCCAAACATCTATTTGCACATATTTTACATGTATAATCTCTTTCTTATATGAATCTTATCCAATTTAGACTCTAACTGTTCCATAAGCTCTCCTAAGTTTGCATGATGCTATGAGTAAATTAACTCAAACAATCCTCAGATCCTCAGCAGCAACCTATGAATTTGAAGGACAAAAGTAAATTTTGAAACTGATTTTAAGAGTTACAACAAGCCAAAGAAAGAGGATAGTACCTCCATTGAGCACACAGCATCAACTGCTGCGGAAACTGTGGCAGCCGAGTATCCAAAAGGAGATAAAAATCCTCCATTTCGTTCTTTCTCATACTTGATAGCTTCCAAATACACTTTTCTTCTGGATATGATACCAAGGTGAAGGGAAGGACCAAAGAGGGTACAAAATGATGCCCCCTCTCGACTTTCAGCACTGCGTAACCTTTCGTGTAACCTAGCATATGAAAGGAAGCAATTTCAAAGATTGACAAA
Organism: Clarkia xantiana subsp. parviflora; assembly: GCA_036873135.1. Classification (NCBI taxonomy): domain Eukaryota; kingdom Viridiplantae; phylum Streptophyta; class Magnoliopsida; order Myrtales; family Onagraceae; genus Clarkia; species Clarkia xantiana. Next base: position 22,449,462 of record JAPTYO010000001.1, read on the forward strand.
AATATGAGAAGCATGTCTAACCAACAAAGTTCTATATGTCAGGAGAAATGGAATATCAAGTTCATGATATGTTAATCACTTAATCTTAAAGTACCAAAGGTAGCAACCAATTAAGCAGTCACTCCTACGCATGAAACTTCAAATACTTTCCCGATAACTTATATACACTCAAATATAATGCCAAATATGGGAGATTACATGGGGATGATAAGTTATTCAGCATCAAATTTGATCCTAATTGAAAAGTAAAAAGTGAAGAGGCGAGGCATAATACCGAAGATATTTGTCAGGAAACTCATTGAACCAAAACTAAAGTGCAGTAACATACTCTTGCCAGTCGTCTCGGGCAGTTCCTTCCAGATATCTCAGGTATGCACCCAAAGCATTCAGGACAGTAGTTGGCCCACCACACACGACATTTTCATTCTTTGTCACAAAGAAAGAACCTGCTCTCTTCCTCTTGCTATGACTGAGAGTTGAACTACTCTGAATGCTGTTCTCTGACTTCAACAATTTCGACCTCAATAGAAACTCAGCTGTTTTTTCTTTTAGAAAAGTTAAACTTTCTTCTAAGTTTGCTGTGTCTGCCTTCATAATGCACTTCAAGTAGTCATATGTTGGGACTTGACCTGATCCATAGCAGAAGCATAAACCATGGTTAATAAGCATCAACTACTGAAAGTCTCAAAGGAATATCATAAGTATTTTGCAAGAGTAACTATTATACTAAGACAAGTTTATTTAACCCAGAAATACTACTCCAGATGTGGAACATACCCCATTCAATATCCAATTTCTCCGATGAAAGCTGCGGGATTGGCAAAGGGGAAGCCAAAGGAATTTGAAGCTTCTTAAAGTCATCATGTGATTCAGGCAAGTCCTTGAGATTCTACATAATACAAATTTAAGAGAGATCTCAAAGAAACTAAGCAAAATTGACCAACCGGATGCAACATTGAATAAAGCAGAATTAACTACCAGGATATCGTAAAATGGAGTTTGCCAAAGTATACTTTGTACATTCCTTGCAGCGGAGGCATCTAGCTCCAAAGTCTCTTTCACCATATTCATCACCAACTGGACACTATATTCTACCTCCGCCTCACTGAATATGCTGGTAGCTCTGATCTGCACAGATCTCATGAATGAATTTAGAACACAAAAGCTTGAAACGTATGAAATGCATGGGCACTAACAGAAAACTAGAGCAGTGAAATCTAATAACTGACTTCTTTCACAAGCGCGGGCAGCAGATTTTCTGATCTTCCAAACCTGATCATCAAATCAGAACCAAGTGCAGTCAGTGAATTTTTCAGATCTGTCACAGCAAAGAGAAGCAGCTCAAGCATCTCATCTGAGTAACCTGCATATGGAACATAGCAACATTAGATCTGATTGAGTTAACTAGCCTATTAGGAAGCTCTAGAGAGTGATCACGAGACAGATTAGGCATGATTATCCACAAATTTGAATATGCAGATATTTGATGTAAAATCTGTCAGTTAAAATAGAGAAATCCAGTAGGCAGGCGTCAGGAATACCAGCAGGTTCAGATATAGTGACTTCAGTTACTACCTGATAAAATATCCATATATAATGCAATGTTAAGGACCTCAGAAAATTTACTCTTGGAAATTGTTTAACCAATGCTAACCCAATATCTGCCATAATGGACGATGAGAATCATAATTAACACTTCACAATAAAGTAAATGGTATGAACAATACTTTAGAAACCAAAATGGAACTCACCAGATAGCATCCTGTGATCGAAGACGTAAATCGGAACGACATCCCTGTACTGCGAGGCTGCTACGAGACCAGGATGATCTTCAACGCGGAGGTCATGCTTGAACCAGACGATAGCAACGCCACTTTTACGGCCCTCTCTTGTGGCGGACATGGAAATGGAGAAACGACGTGGATTCCTGCCATTGCCTGGCCGAGAGAACGCGCAGATCGGCGAGCAATGGACAGAGAGCGGGCTTTTCAAGGCGAGGAAGGCCATTGATGGAGCCTGTCCAGAAAGCAGTGGGCGGAGCAGAAACCGAAAATTCCATTAGCAAATGAGAGAGTGGAGACTAGAGTTTAGTATCAGAAGGATGAGACATGGCGGGAGAGAGAGATCGGTGAATTGTGGAGGACAACAAGTCCCAACTTATGTGGTGTGGAGGAGAAAAGAAAACACAGACGTAGGCGTTGACTGACTCAAGTGACGACACTGACCGACCATGTTGTTCTTCCAAGTTCGATTCGAAATGCCGAGTAATCTATTTGGGCCGGGCCTCTGATTTATTGGGCCTCCATGCAATACTAACTTTTTGATTTGGGCCATATGGAGAATTTTTTTTGTGCAAGGCCTTGTGGAGATTTTTTTTTTTAAAACGAAAGGAAGAATACAATACAACACTTTTAAAAAGCTCTTCGATAACCACGTTTCACGGGTTTGGAGTTTTCCCTAACTTTCCCTCACCCGTGCGGCCTTAGGAACCGCTCCTAAGTCAGCCTAACCCTCTATCACAAAAGCTAAAGCTATGAATATGAAGATAGAACTCTTGTATGTATTGTATTGCTCAACTCTTGAATGATTACAAATGAAGGAGAGGACCCCTATATATACAAGTGGGGAATGCTCTCAAAGGAAGCTTTACATTTAATGAAGAGACATGTATGGAAAGTGGCATCTTCTAATTCTATCCTCTAATACAACGAACCTAGACGGATACATCGTATCGGGACACTTGTGACTTTACCCTCCTTGGTTGCCATTTGTGGATGGATTCCGTTCACATTGGGTGTATGCTCCAGGTCCATGACATTCTCCCCCACCAAACTCAGACGACGTCCTCGTCGTGTCCTCCGCGTTATACTTCTCGATCTTGTCTTGGAACTGCCATAAGTTGTTCGCGGGTTCCCAAATCGCCTCGCTGTCTGGTAGTCCCTTCCACTTGATCAAGTAATCTCTTCTTGGTTTCCTCCTATACAGGCGGACAGTGCGGTCCGACAGGACCTCAGCTACATCTCGATCATACGACGTCTTGACCCCGATTGGTGCACTTGAGGTCTCTGCTCGGTTTGGGTCTTCCTTGTCCTCGTGAAACGGCTTCAACGTACTCACATGGAACACCGGATGCAACTTGAGCTTTTGGGGGAGCCAAGCTTGTAGGCCACCTTGCCCACCCTCTTCAATATTCGGAAAGGCCCCTCGTACCGTCGGACAAGTCCTTAGTGCACGTTCCTATGTCGCAAGTGTTGATGTAGCTTCACCATCACCATATCGCCCACCTCGAATGCACGGTCGCGCCTCTTGGTGTCGGCCCACTTTTTCATCCGCTTCGCGGCTTTGTGTAAACATGACCGCGTTAGCTCCTTCTCCTCATGCCACGCCTTGGCAAAATGGTACGCCGCAGGACTCTGGCCCGTGTACCCCATCGCAACTGCACTTGGCATGAGTGGTTGTTGTCCCGTCAGGATTTTGAACGGGCTCCGGTTGGTGGACTCACTTCGCTGTAAGTTGTATGAGAATTGGGCTACGTCGAGCAACTTCGCCCAATCCGTTTGCGTGGTGTTCACATAGTGCCTCAGGTACATTTCCAGCAAAGCATTGACCTTCTCCGTTTGGCCGTCGGTTTGGGGATGTATTGAAAAGTTCAGATCTGTCCCGAGTAATTTGAATAGCTCAGTCCAGAACTTACCCATGAAACGTGGATCCCTATCGCTCACAATGACCTGTGGCACGCCCCAATACTTCACCACGTGCTTCATGAACAACTTGGCGGCCTCCGCGGCTGGGCAATCCTTCGTTGCGGGAATGAAGGTTGCATACTTCGAAAACCTATCCACCACCACCATGATTGTTTGGCTCCCTTCAGACTTTGGCAAGTTCATGATGAAATCCATGGATATGCTCTCCCATGGACTTTCAGGAATGGGCAACGGCTGCAAAAGTCCTCCCGGTCGCCTCTGCTCGATCTTGTCCTGTTGGCAAACAAGACAAGTACGTACATATGTCTCAACATCGTCGCGCGTGTTAGGCCAATAATACCTTTCCTCCAATAGAGTCATCGTGCGATGCACTTCCGGATGGCCTGCCCACTTGGAATCATGGCACTCCTGCATTACTTCCTTGCGCAACTTCCCGAAATGAGGCACGTACAAGCGTTGTCCCTGTGTATAGAGCAGCTCATCTTCGCACCAAAACCGCCGAGTTTTGCCTTCCCGCGCTTGCTGCATTAATGCTTGTGCTTGATAGTCATGCGTCAATCCATTTTTGATCCGCTCCACCAATGGATTCTCTACGCGAGAAATTGCTGCAATCCCCGCCTTTGGACATGATGACTCTCCCACGCACTTCACCGTCTTCGGTCCTTCGTCAGGTGCGGACCCAACAAAGGTTTCAGCGACTTCCTTCCCCTTGATGCTTCAGATAGCGCCGAGCATCCGCAACGACCCCAACTGAGCTACTTATTCTTCCTTCTCCTCGGAAGTAACAAGAGCTGAAAGTTTTTCACGTACCGGACACTCTTTCGCATGGTGAGGCCCCTTGCACAAAAAACACTCCACTTTGCGTTCCGGGCAAGATCTCGCCATGTGAGGCCCCTTGCAATAGAAGCACTCCATCGGTCCGCGATCCTTCAAATACGATCCACCAGTGTCATTTGAGAACGACCTGTTGAATCATCCACCATTGGAATTACCTCCCGGGGATTTGGGAGACTTGTCTCCTCCGGAATGATAGGGCTTGCTGCGATCTCCCCCACCATTCAGCTGCTCCTTTGGCTTCGGCTTCTCCGTCCAAAGCTCCTTCAATGACTCGGCTGTTGTCATGGCCTTGTCGAGCGTCTTCATATCTCGACGCTCCAACTCCGTCTTTGCCCACGGATTGAGACCATCCATGAACTGAAAGAATGCCTCTCCCTCAGTCATGGAAGGGATTTGAAGCATCAACTCCGAGAACTGGTTGACGTATTCCCGAAGGTTCCCCTTGTGCTCCAATCGACGAAGCAGTCCACTTGCCTCGTTCTCCGCATACTCTGGGTAAAATTGCGCACGAAATGCAGCGGTGAACTGATCTCATGTGCTAATTCGGTCTCCACCTCGGCTATCACGCTTACGGCGCCACCAAACCCAAGCATTATATTGTAAGTAAGATGAAACCATACCTAAGCGCGCCGAATCCTCCTCTACGCCCGTTGCTTGGAAGTAGTCCACCAAAGGAACATGAAGTTATCCACTTTGTTTGCCACTCTCGACCCCTTGAATGGCTTTGGTCTCGGAACATCAAGACGATGAACATTCTGCTCCACGGCTGCCCCATCGCCTCGCATCCTCCTCACTCGGTTGAGCTCTTGCTTGAGCCCATCCATTTCAGCTTGAATCTCCTCAAGCTTAGCAAGCTTCCTTCGCATTTCATCGAATTCGGCACGCTTCACATGCATCTCGGCAAGCTCCGCCCGCATCCCCGCGAACTCCTTCACTTCCTCTCGAGTGGCTGTGATGGTAGCTTCGAGCGCGTCGCCCTTCTTCCCAAGCTCCTCAGTAGCGTCCTTGACATCTCTCTGGAGCCCCTCAATTCCGGAACGGATTTTGTCTACACTCTTGGACGCATACGAGGCATCTTCTTGGACTTCCGCCACCACGTGCCGCAGCTCCTCTACACGATGATCAAGGTCCGCTAAATGCTCATTGGTACTCATCCTGGTCCTCTCTACTGCCACCACCTCCGACTGTATGTTGGATGCCATCGATTGGAAATGATTGAAACTTAGCTCTGATACCACTTGTCACGGGCTTGGAGTTTTCCCTAACTTTCCCTCACCCGTGTGGCCTTAGGAAACGCTCCTAAGTCAGCCTAACCCTCGATCACAAAAGCTAAAACTATGAATATGAAGAGAGAACTCTTGTATGTATTGTATTGCTCAACTCTTGGATTATTACAAATGAAGGAGAGGCCCCTATATATACAAGTGGGGAATGCTCTCAAAGGAAGCTTTACATTTAATGGGGAGACATGTATGGAAAGTGGCATCTTCTAATTCTATCCTCTAATATAACGAACCTAGACGGATACATCGTATCGGGACACTTGTGACTTTACCCTCCTTGGGTGCCATTTGTGGATGAATTCCGTTCACATTGGGTGTATGCTCCAGGTCCATGACACACACGTATCAAACGAAACAACAGTTACTAGATTAGTGGGCATTTCATGTAATCGAACAAAATATCGCTTCAAATGCACAATTCTTTAAGTTTTTTTTTTTTTTTGGTAAAAACCATTCTTTTAGTTAGGTGGTCTGCTACTTTGTTTGTTTTCCAATAGATATATTTAATTTTATATTACGTAAATAAGTAATTACTACCAATCAGAAATCAAAGGCATTAGTGGTCATAAGGTTGATTACTTCGCTTGTATCAGTCTCTACATATATCAAACTAATATGTAAGAATATTGTAATAAGCAAATAAGTATAGCCCAAAGCTTAGTCACGAGACTATTTAAAATCTCTAATCTCCTTTGAAAACTCTTTATCCAACTTATTAAGGACTCTATTGTATCCTGCAGGTCCGTGATAATAACTTTCCAAAAGTTTGCTTCAACTCTTTGTAAAGAATTCTTAAATTCAATAGCATGATTTAGAACCAAAGTTGGAATAAAACTAATAATCATTTAGAGCCAATATTTTTTATCGCTTCTTATATGATCTATACTTACTGATATAACATATATCATCACTACAAGTAAAATCGGTTTTACCTACCGCAGAATTGCTGACCGAGCGGCCGGTCGGGAATATACTCTCGTTTTCTGACAGGATTACGTCTGATTCGACTGGAAAAGTGCTCATGGCCTTTTACTGACCGATTTTTTGACTTATTTTCCCGGTAAGCAAGCGTTCGGAAAAGAAAGACAATTACCCACTGGTACCTGACGCCCCGTGCACGGTCGGTGAGTACCTTACCGATATCCGACCGAAATTTGCCCCAGACCTGTCAACGATTTGCTTACGGGCAATTTTACAGGTCGGCTGTTTTCGGGCTGCAAACACCGTTTTAGCTTCAGACCCAGTAAACATGTTGACACATTGTGTGGCTATGCTGACACATGCATTTCCTTGGTCGGAGCTCAAAACAAGTAAACACTGAAAAAACTTTACCGCTGTGAAAGACCTAAAGCCATTTGCAGTTGCCCCTTGTGTAAGCATCGGAAACAGCATGTAGCAAGCTTTCCGTGAAGGTCCTCCATTGATCCCTGTCGCAACTTCTTCCACTAGAAATCCGACAAAGCATACTCGCCCTGGCCGTCGAACTAACCCTGGATAGACACAACGACCCATCCCCCGTAAAAGGCAGATGGAAAGTGTTGCGTCCGGGATGAACTGGGTCGTGAGGACACGTCTGTTCGTGCGGTTGTGCGGGTTTTCGGGCTGTAACCCTTCGTCGGGAAGAGGTTGGGCCACTGGCGAGTGTTCGTTGACTCCCGTAAAGGTCTGTGTCTCGGTATGGCTGTGTCTCAGGAGGCGGTGGTTTGTGCACAAATGCGGACGCCTGGGCGACGATTCCTGCACGAAGGACCAATGCTAGCACGGAGAGGAGGGGGGGGGGGGTGGTGCTAGCGGAGCCCTCTCCGAAGCTTAAGTCACTATAGGGGTAAAAGAGTAATTTCTAGAGAGAGAATATTTCTAGAGAGAAGTCAGAGCTCAAAATACCAAAGTTGGGCAAATGAGAGGATGTGTGAAAATGGGTGGCCAAGGCCTCCTATTTATAGGCTTCCTTGGGACCGGACCCGGTTTTAAAGCGGTTTGATGACGGTTCAAGAGCATGCGGTAACCGTCATCCATATTGGTAATGCGCGAACTTGACTTCTCTACACGTAACGGTAATCGCGGATACGGTAGTCGCACGATACCCGTAAAGCAATCCGGACCTCGTCGAATTTGGGCAATTCGGCGAGGTCCGGATTGCCGCGCAACCCGGACCTCCGGATTGCGAGCAATCCCAGACGCACTGTACCAGATTGGAGGAGATCTCTATCGCGGAAAAGGAGATCCAGTGGAACACGTGCAAAAGCACGAGGCCTCCCTGCTAGGCAGAACTAAGAACCCACATCACTTCGCAATGACGTTTTCGCAAACTCTTGCCGGAACCGCAGCACACTGGTTCTTCTCACTGCCATGCGGAAGTATCACTTCATGGGCAGATTTGAAGGCTAAATTCATTCAACGATACATGGGTGAGCGCAAATTGCTAAAGGGGTCAGGTGCTCTGGACGACGTCCAACAACAAAACGATGAATCTCTCGCCGACTACTACGTCCGTTTCAATCAGAATATCTCTGATATTCAGGGAAACCTGACGGAAGGAGAGATTGTCCGAGCATTCATTCGAAACCTCGGACGAAGAGGCTATGCCCTAGCAGAAAAAATGGCGAAGCGCCCAGCCGAAACCATGGAGGAGCTAGCCGCAAGAGTAAAAGAATACGTGGACCTCGAAAGGTTCAGAAGTCAGAACAAGGCAAAAATCTCTGTGGCAAAGGCAAAAGAGAATCCAAAGCAGAACCAACCAAAACCACACTCAAGTGGTCAACAAGGAAGACATTGGCAACCTCAGCCGAAGAGACCTTTTCAAGGAGATTTTCAGAAGCCAAAGGAAGTAAATCTTGCCGACTGCATTCCTTTAAATGCCCTGCTATCTGTAATATTGAGAGAGATGAAGGACGCAAATATGTGGAAAGAGCCGAGTAACTTCAGGAAAGGCCCACTGGGGAGAGACAAGGACAAGTGGTGTGAAAACCACGAAGTCTTCGGCCACGAGACCGACAGTTGTGTCAGTCTACGCTTCCGCATTAACAACTTCGTCCTCAAAGGCGAATTGAAGCAGTTTGTCGATCAAGGCGACAACCCCCCGAGAAAGGCTAAGCAGAGTCATCAAAAAGAAACAAGGGAAAAGAGAAGGTCAATGACAACCCTCCGCCAGCTAAGCGAGGTGTAATCAACGTCATACACGGTGGACCTGCCGCCGGAGGACAAGTGTCTAATGCTCGGGACATTTATGCATCCCAAGCAGCAACATTGCCGAAATACGGAAAGCGCAAGCAACCGGAGCAAGAAGACGCAGTCATCCAATTCTACAGGGAAGACTTAAAGCATATCGTTTACCCTCACGATGACGCTTTAGTCATAACCATGGACATTGACGGGTACGATGTGAAAAGAATTCTTGTCGATGGTGGAAGCTCCGCTGACATTCTACATGTCAGAGTCCTAGAGCAACTGGGAAGATCTGTCAAGGACTTGACCCCAGGAACCTTCTCACTAGTCAGCTTCGCCGGAGCAGCTACACAACCCCTAGGTACAATCACGCTGCCTGTCATCCTTGGCCAGGGGTGGAGAGCATTGCATGTCAACGTGACTTTCTTCTTTGTAGAATCTCTCGGGGCCTACAACGGAATCTTGGGACGAACAACGATCAACCCCTATGTGATCGTGCCCTCCACTGTCCACCAAAAGATGAAGTTCCCTACGGAACATGGAATTGGAGAAGTGCTAGGCGACCAGATAACCGCAAGACGTTGTTACGTCAATGCCTTGAGAGCAAAACACCAATTTTACGTTGCAATGATAAATTCCTTCAAGCGGCAGAAAGTTGTTGATGAAAGAAAGAAACAAGTGGTGGAACAAGCTGTTACAGTTTGGAACCCACAAGAAAACATCCAGTATTCGCCATGGCACCAGATTTGGCTCGTCAAGCAGGGAGAAGGCGAGCCAATCATGGAATACTTCATCAGATTCGCTTCTAACGCCTCCTTGGCGAAAGCAACAAGAGAAGAGGTGATAAGCGTGTTCTATGCAAACATGAACGCCAGATCTTTTCTTCTCTTTGGACGAACTCATGGATGGCGAACAACAAAAACCATGGCAGATCTAAAGGATAAGCTTGAGACAGCAGTCTTAAGCGAACAAGAACTGAGGTGGGGTACACCCCTCAGTTGGGACAAAGGAGTTCGAGCAAGAATGAACAAACAGGAAGACGCAAGCATTGATATCAACAACATCTTCACACCGCTAAACACGGTTGCTGAAGACATTTACGTCAGCCTACTGGAAAACAAGCTCCCAAGTCCACTTGTCCCGAAGACAGCTTTCTTGGGCAACAAAATCAGAGAATGGTGCAAGTACCACAAAACTTGGGGGCACAACACAAACATGTGCCTACCATTAAGGTGGGAAATTGAAGAATGCATCGCGCTAGGTGCATTAAGGCGATTTGTTGCAACCAACTCCGCGACGTCGTCATCAAACCAGCCATAATGAAACAGGAGAAACAACTATCTTTTAGATTACTTTGCGCATTCCTAGTATTTCTAGTATAATCAATGTAAATACGCGCAAGTATCTAATAAAGGCAATCTACATTTGTAGGTACACATCTATCTCTTGCACGCTATTTTTTGGATTAAACGCGAAGCAACTAAACTACGCGCTTATTATCTACATCAATAATCCAAGATATTATGCCATGTGCAAGCAAAACCTATCACGCGTTATGACAACGTTTATCTTCGACAACAAATTACTCATATTGATGATCACATCAAAAGGTATCATCATAGAATCAAAAACTCGGAGTTAAGCCCAGGACATTTTCAAAGACAACATACTGCAAATACACATAATGGATGATATTTGCATATCTACATCAACAAGGAGTTTATTTCTCCAATCATAAATTAGCATCTATCTCAAGAAGGTGCCGGCAACACAAGGCCATTCCGCCATATTCACAGCCAACTTATATGACGTAAGGGCAACTTGCGAATTATTGACAAAAAAGGAACTTATAGCAATTCTCTAATCAAGGTGACGACTATTCAAGAACCGTCATCTACAAGCAATATCTTGGATTAACACCAAGACCTACTATCAAAGGTGACATGTTGAGGTATCTTCTCTGAAAAGACAAATCCCATGTTTACTTCTAGAAAATGACATGCTGTGACATCTCTTATTAGAGGCAAATCCTCATGTTCATAGCCATTCCCTGGAGTCAGAACAGGATGGGCAAATACAATAACGGGGTTGATCACCCCATAAGTGGTGGATGTCCTCTGTTTAGACGAAAATCCCATATTACGAATTCCTTGTAAGGGTTCACTCTTCATGGCGAATGTCCTCTTGTTAGATGACAATCCCATATTACGAATTCCTGGTAAGGGTTCACTCTTCATGGCGGATGGCCTCTGTTTAGATGACAATCCCATATTACGAATTCCTGGTAAGGGTTCACTCTTCATGGCGGATGTCCTCTGTTTAGACGACAATCCCATATTACGAATTCCTGGTAAGGGTTCACTCTTCATGGCGAATGTCCTCTTGTTAGATGACAATCCCATATTACGAATTCCTGGTTAGGGTTCACTCTATACGGCAGAAGTCCTCTTGCTAGATGACAATTCTGTACTATAAGTTTTCAAAATCGTGTTGCATGGTTCCTGGACGCAGAAAACATGCATCACAATTCATATTCTCAAAAAGTGTTACATGGTCACTGGACGCAGGAATCATGTATCACAAATAATTTACCAAATATTTGGTCAAGTATTTTATCAAATATTTGATGTATCAAACACCTTCCCAAACATTTTATCAAACAAGGATTTTAGGGTTCGCAAAACACTCTTTCAAAACCCAAATTTTTTTTTACGTATGCTTCCCCAATGCGGGTTGATACACGCTGGCAGGTGCGCACCCTGTTTAAAACTCATAAAATTTACAAGTAGAGTCTTGTACAACGTCGCCTTAGAGTGGAACTAAGAGACGGTATAAACTAGTATCTTGCTCAAGCCAAGATAACACATCTCAAACATACTACTTGTTAAGTCGCTATACGCGAATCACTTGACAAGTTTCGACAGGTATAGTGACAAGCTATGCAGGAAGACGTACAACATGCGTAACTCATCGTACACACAATCTTGAATCAAAAGTGGCTATCGGTCACGATTGCGGGGACTACGTTTACACTACTAGTCCTCCACATTCAGTAAACTCAGTAAGTGATAACGGTATGAAATATTACTAACAAGTTATCATGCAAACTGCTGTGTATAAAACAGGTTCAAACGACGTAGTTCGAAGCGAACAAGTCACAAGCAACAATTAAAGAACAACTCCAACAAGTTTCTAAACATAGAAACCGGGGGGCAAGCGCACTCATAAACAAGTTCAACATATCGAAAAGATGGCACAAATCAAAGGAGTCCATCATCCCTGACAGGGCTGGGCGGAACAGGCAAAAGTTGCACATTAGTGCCGCCACCGTCTTCTCCAAACAAAAATGCAAACTGAGATGTTGCAGTATCTAAGCGACGAAGCTCAGCAACTTGCCCAACAGCAGACTCCGCATACGGCCCTAACTTGTCAAAAGGAAAGCCAGGGGCAAGAATGCTCACTCTACGAATGAAGTCCTCAGCAAACTCGCTGAGCATAGGAGCGGCCTTCGTCGTGGCAGCAGCAGTAACTGAACTGTCAAATCCAGGAGTAGAAGGGAACTTGCTAAGTCCCTCTTCAATGCCAGCCTTCATTTCTTCCTCGCGCACTTTCCGACAGGCAACCTTGTGCTTGCTCGCGTTGTCAGAAATTGCCTTCTCAATGGCAGCATTCTCAGATTCAAGCTGAACAAGGCTGGCATGATCAGAATCATAACGAGCATCAAAATCCGTCTTCTTCAACGAAAGACGACGCACTTCGTCCTTAGCTTCCTCAAGCTCCTTGGACAAAGTGGCAGCTTTGTCAGCAATGGCACGCCTCTCCCGGACAAGCTCCAACATGAAGGAGGCCATATGCACCATATCAGAAACAACCTGAAAACAAGGAGACAATAAGCATATATGTTCAGGAGCAATGAACATAGCAAAGTGAAAAAAGATACTCACTGGAGTGAATCCAGACAACGATCTCTCAACAAAAGTTCGTGCCTCCTCGTCACTCGAGGGTCGAACAACTCGATCACCAGGAGGAATAGATCGATGAAGAACACGCACGCCAACTTCAGGCATGCTCAGCTGGGAGTTCTTGGGAAAAGTAAGATCTCCTGCCACGTATGGCATCCACTTACCATCTGAAATGTCACCGTCCAAAGGACGAAGCAAGTCCGCACTTCCAAGTGGCGGGATCACTACATGCAAACCAAGCAGGGTTATGCAAAAGCAAAAAACAAAGCGCACAAAGGCACAAAATCAAGTGTTCAGCCTATACCAGAAAGAAGAGAACGTTCCACCTCGGACCGCTCCTTCGAGCGGGGGGCAGACAACGCATCCTCGCAACCGTCAAATTCCTTCCCTTTATGACAAGAAGGAGTAGGAACGGTCACAGTAGTCTTCGGACGCTTCGAACTGCTCGAAGAACGCGCCCCAGTGGTGGACCGTTTGGAAGAGTCGGGAACGGCAACAACGCGGTCAGTAACAAGCGTCGTGCGACCTGCAAGTAACATACAAAGTTACAACCCAACCAAGAAAATACACAAGGAAGATTGTTCTTTTAAAACCATCTACCTTTTCCGCGGTCAGAAGCCGCCGACGCTCCAGAAGCAAGTGGGGGAACAATCCTCCCGCTAGAAGCAATCTTGCGAGCGGCCGCCGTCTGCAAAGACGAGCTTTTTCCGTCAAACCAACCTACAGTGCAACACGGTAAAAAGTTATAAAAATGATCAACATACCGAAGCTGGAGAAGGGAGCACATGGATCCCAGCATCAATCAATTCCTGATCGGATGCACGCAATGAGCAAGTAAAGCCGCGCGATTGTTGACAGTGATATATCTGTCTTATGACTTCCTTATCCGACAAGGAGAGTTCCTAAAAAGCAGGCGCGGGATCAAATTTCCGAACATACTTGACATCCCAAGTCGTCCCCGCGTCATGAGCAAAAAAGTAATGATGCCTCCAATGGTCGGCAGACCGATCTGCGGTAGCAACTAATCGGTAACTAGGATCCCACTTGGCTTCCCCAAGACCAAGTTCCTCAAAACCATCGCTCTGCAAATTCGGCCAACGAACTTTCACACTGCACAATCCCGTTGAATCCGAACTCTTAAGCTGGTAGAAGCAGCGAAAGAGGGTGTGGGAATAACGCCAGGACTGCTTGTGAAGCAACACTCTGAAACAAGTCCATACTCGAATCCTGTTGGGTGCAAGATCTAAAGGGGAAATCCCATAACCGCTACAGAGCTCAACCAAGTCAGAACAGCAGGGAAACCGCAAACCCTCTCTAACGTGAGATGTGTACACAACGGATAAATCTACAGGCAGAGGAGTAGCATCTCCTAAACTGCTATCAGGGAGTATCTCAAAGGGATAAAAAGCCTCGGTACAAGCGTCGAGTCCGGAAGCACTCGCATACAAGGTGAATAGGGATCTATCCAAGCGGTTAGTATAATACCTAACCAGCACCTCAGTCTCTCCAGCAGGAGATGCCCCAACAAAAGGACCAGCAGCTACACCCTCATCGGTGTCTAAAACACTATCTACTGGCAAAGCCGGGTCTACTTCCAAGTCATCCTCTATATCAGAATTAAAGGGAGTCTGCGATAGAGGAGGGATAGACTTACTCATTGCAACAACTTGGCCAAAAGAAAGGGAGCTCCGCAAGAAGTTACTACAACCCCACAATCTGCAAGAAGCAAGCAAAAGTCAACGCGCGTATCGAAAGTCAACGCGCATATCAAAAGTCAACGCGCGTATCAAAAGTCAACGCACGTATCAAAAGTCAACGCGCGTATCAAAAGCCAACGCGCGTATCGAAAGTCAACGCGCATAGCGAAAGTCAACGCGCGTATCAAAAAGTCAACGCACGTAGCCAAGGTCCACACGCATAGTAAAGTCGGTACGTACAATAAAAGGGACTAACGTCTTAAGAAGCTATCATGCAAACGGTGGGATTAACGCGACAAACCGCAAGGATCAAACGCGGCAACGCTTAAGGAAAATATTTCTCTAAGGCGTCAAAACAACAAGTGACTACGCCTAAAGTCATTTGGCAACCCCCGTCAACCAAAAAACCCGCCAAGGGAAAAATTTATGCATACCGACCAAAAAGCTTCTACACAAAGACACGGGGGCACTATGTCCAAACGGGGAATTTTACCTCAACTATCCACGGAAGTGAAAAAACGTCTAAGTTATGGACTAACGGCGATAATAACGACAACCAATCAGCAATTACCCGACATACAAGCAGTTCCATACGTCAACGACGAAAAATAGCTCAAACGAACAACAATACGGCGACATTCAAAATCAAGTCGAAGCTGTCCTGTAAAATCGAGTTTCCAAATTACCTCAAAATGTGACGAAAAGTATCCCAATGGACTCCCCTCGTCGAGACGATTTCGGAAAGGTAAGGACCGCGACGAGCAGAGGCCGAGAAGGTGGCGCGTGGGCTACACGCGCCGGCAAGGGTGAAACTCACGCGGCGGCGCGTGAGGGCGCGTCCGGCGTCTCCTGGCGATTCCGAAGGCGGCGCTGGAATCCTCGTGACAATCTGAGTCGAATGGTGGTGTCAATTTCTAAAAAAAAGTCAAGGATCGAACACAAAACTGTCGAGATATGCCTAAGCTCTACGACGGCGAAGAAACTATGAACACACAAGAAATTTCGGGAAATGAAGAAGGAATTACCTGCAAAGAAGATGGAATGATGAATTCCCAAGGTGCTGGAAGGATAATTGGGGATGTTTGTATTTACATACCCCAAGAGATGCTTTGTTGATAAGGATTAAAGGATTAACTTATCTACACTCACGCCTAAACACCTACGGTATACTCCACCCTCTCTTCTAAATATCTACTCCTATACATATCTTGATATTGCACGTATCAAACCCGTTACTCTACGCGTATGTTGCCATCGCATGATTCATGATTTGATAATCACTAAGTCGTTTTAGAAGCATACGGTTTCTATTTCTTGCATTATGTAATTACGATCTTGCCATGACCACTACTTATGCATGCATGTTGATAGAGGTATGTTCGCATAGTGTATTACCAATTGCTTATGTCTCCAACGATAGCCGTACTTGCACGTTACGTATGTACATTCCCTATTGCACTAACCGTGATGACAGGAAACAAAGTCATTCGGTCGGAAAATCAAAAGACGGACGAAATCAAGATGCCTCCGTCCGACCAACGATCAAAACCGAAAGGTTAGCGTCAAACTCAAATTGGACACGTATCCTAACTTAAAAATAGAGTCAAGAAAGGTTCTAAACCGTTACTTGACTCGGGGGCAAGTGATGGATATATGTCCAATTCGGGTTCGTATTTACGTTTCGGGCCTCGTAAACACGTCAAAATTACATCTCGGTTTGAAAACGTATCCCAAGGAGTCAAAACGGTCCGGAAACGCATTTACGCGCGTCCGGACCGGACCTCCGGATTGCGAGCCAGTTTGCACACGATGTCTACCTGGCCCTTAGAGACATTCGCTTCATACTGGGGGGTAACAAATTTTCGACATTGAACTGTATAATGAACGTGGATTTCTAAAACAAGATCATGTTGACGTAGAAGACAGTTCATCTGGTGAGGAAGGTTGGCCACATAATGGTGAAGTTTTTCTACTAGGTGAGGGTAGTGCTGGCGACAGAGGTGGTGTTCATTGCGACATCAAACTAAGCACTAACAAGACAAGATGCGTAAGTAACATATATAACTTTGCGTTGTGTACAATTGAGTAATGTATACTTGTTTTCTATATTCGTGCCTACAAATATTCGAAATTTGCAGAACATTCCAACGAGCTTTGCCCTGGCCAATGGTTATGACCGGTTGAGAGAAGTGGATATTATAGATCATCTCGTAACAAAGTGGAGAGTAGGGGTGAAATCCAAACCTGCCAATCCCCCATAGGATACAATTAATATGCGATACGAGTTTAGTAAAGGATGGAACAAGTTTTACTTGGCGAACGAATTATCTCCAGGCATGTTCGTTCACTTTGATGTGTGTGTTGACGGTACTTTGGTTGCCAGCATATACACTCGTTGATATATGGCTTGCAGTTGCTACAGTCATCGTTTGGGTTTTTTTTTATGGGTGTAGTACCTTGTGTATTAGTGATTCTGTTTTGGCTTTATCAGTGTTGTTTATGCTGCAAAAGTTGTCCCTTTTGTTACTTCCGACAAAGTGTATGTTCGTATGTGAGCATAAGACCTTGTAGTTACATGTTATTACTCGTTGCTAAATAAGTCATAGAAATCCCCGACTCATGGCCGCAGGCACTGAACGTGTAAGAAAAAACCATTCAAAACAAGCTGATATATATTTTAACTGATGTCACTAATACTATACCAACTAATCACATCTGTTTCAGCATTCAAAAGGACAGTTAATCACAACAGTTCTAACGATCATGTACAAAAAAAATTTCGGCCTAACTACGCCTGCAAAAAGGAAGCAAAAATAGACACATGCGAAAGAAGTTGTTATATGACACTAGATTTCCAAAAGTGGTCATCTAACTTCCTTAAGCTTCACCCTGATGACCCTGCAGTGCCTCTACCCAAGCCAAGTTGTCTCACATTCCTCGTATCCCCCTCTGGCATCGCCGTATGTTCTATTCCTGAGGGACTCACCCCGAGAGGCCTGGAACGCCTGCCCCTACCTTGCACAGCCACAAAACTTCCTGCTTCCTCCAAGGACTCCGTTCTCGTGCGATATACGAGATTTTACTTAAATAAAAACTTATGTGATAATTTGAGTGTCTTGAGCTTTACGCGCGAATCATTTTTTAAAATAATAATATGGTAAAAGAACATATGTTTTCTACTTATTATTATTATTTTTTTCAATAATGCATGTAACTTAGAAATATATGATCTTATATATCATTGAAAATCTATACACATTTACTTCATACGAAAAATATTCATAAATTAGATTAACATAGAAAAAGAATGATTATTCGATTACAATATTTAAAATTAGATAATATTGTAATAGTAAGTAAAAGTGAAATATATATATATATACATTAAAATAATATAATATTATTTAAAGGAATAAATATTTTTAGTGCGGTTTAGAGCATCCACAATGGTATTACGTAAAGATTACGTAAACGTGGGTCCTACATGTTTATTTAAGTAAAGCAACAAAAACTATCTACAGTGGTTTTACATAGCATTCCTTAAAGATGGGACCCACACGTAAATTTATGTTTTTACATAAAGCATTCCTTAAATTTAAGTAATGCACTATGTATTACGTAACCAATTTTTTATTATAAATTAATTCATTTTATAATTAATGCTAATATCTTATTGGTGATTGTTGGAAAATTTAATAATAAAATATATTTAAGGAATATATTTAAGTAATACGATTGCAGAGAAAATATTTTTTACGTGTGTCTTAAATTTTCGTATTACTTAAAGTGTACATAAATGTCTACGTGGCAACTTTAAAAAATACAATTTATGTAAAACCATTGTGGATGCTCTTAAAACACAAGATTACTAATTGTGCCACCTGTAAAATAACATAAACTAAAAACTTTATAATTTAGAATATAACTTTGTTTCCAAGTGTGCCTATTTCACTACCCTAAACCCACAAGATTACATAATATATAAAATAATCATGCTTTTGGCACGTTAGCATTTTTTAGTAATAATAGAAAAAAAATATAAATAAGTGGCCATATAATACACATTCCAAGTACGATATATAACACCAATTTAGCATCAAATATTAAGAAATAGAGATTAATAATTAAGAAATGACAAAGTCTTCATTCTGGGTTGGTGTTCTCCTCGTTGTTTGTATTATTAGTGCAGGTGAAACGGAAGGTCGTGCAAGTGTGAATAAAGATTCTTGCATCAAGTATCATCCTGTTCCAGGTGGTTGCGAGTCGCGGGAGTGCTTCTACAGTTGCTTACGCGAAACTCAACAACAAGGTTCTGGTCATTGCGACGACATAAACACATGCGTCTGCAGATGGCCTTGTTAGCTTGCCTTCCTTCTGTCTATCATCAAATAATAATGGGATCATACGTATGGATTAGCTAGCTGGATTAGGAAATATGCAATATTCCGTTATCTCTTGGTCATGTATTATGTGGACCGAAGGTATTTTCAAAGAGAAATATATAGTACCTTTTTTTTTTGGTCATTTAAAGGAATGAGCTAGTATTACTACTAGTGGTGAATCTAAACTTATTATGTGTAAGCATATGGTAATGGGCGTCGTAATTGGTAGCCCATAATATGTATAGTTTACCTAATGAACTTGGGTAAATGTCACATTAGGGTAATTGGGCTAGACCCAATTTCCAATTGACATGGAAGACCCAAAATTAGGCCTCCCCAAATACATAGGCCGGCCGAAACCCTAGGTGGGGTAAAGTGGACTTTTGTCCACTCCTCCTATAAATAAGAGGTGTTAGGAGATTTTTAGGGTTAATCACAATTCCCTCATTAGAGTGTTTTAGAGAGAACCCCCCCCCCCCCATAAACCTTAGTTCGGCCGAACCATATCCCTTACCAAGGATGTGCCAAATTGCCTTCGAGTAAACTCTCCAGAAATCTGTCCCCGTGCCAATAATCGATCAGAGGCTTTGCTATGGAGCTTGCACCACGTAGGGCTTCTCTAACAAGAACCTCTATGGGTCCCGACCGGAGGATCGTGTACTCCCTCCTAAGAAGATCTTGGGTCTACGGATCATCTTAAAGGTATGTGTGAAACTTCCGCTGGGTAACTCCAATTACTAGCATGTACCTTGTTTAAGTATCCGTAGTGATTACTCTCCGTAATCTAATAGTGGTATCAGAGCCTGTATTAGGAGTTCATGATTTTGATAAATTGGTGTTCTTGAAAAGTTAAATTGAAAACCGAAAATTTTAAATTTTCGATTTTTAGGGTTGTTGGGGAAACCGAAATTTTCATGATGTTCTTGGTTAAAATTGATGTTCATGATCTTCAAGAAAAGTATAATATTTATCAAAATCAAACATTGGATTGTAGATCTTATTAAAATTTGATCTTAAAGTTTGACCACTTGTTCCCAATTTTGGTGTTTTGGCCGAAACCCTAAGTAAATTACAAGGTAAAATTTTAAATTTTTTAAGCACCAAGGGACAAAATTTTCGGCCACTATATTAAAATAATATAGTTTACCATATTTTAATTTTTTTAATTAAGGTAACAATATATCTATAATTGGGAACATAAGGATAGATTCACATAAATATAGAGAAATATATATCACTATCAATATATCTAAATATTTAATAGGGTTAAAGATATTATTGATAGATCTTATTGCCTAAAAGATTGAGAAAATATATTGTCAGTATATTTGTTACCCTTTTTAAGATATTTACAATAAATAAATAAATATATATATATATATATATATATTATATTGTGCCGATTTTTACATATATATATATATATATTGTTGATTGATTTAATCTTATAGATAGAATCTTAGCAATAAATATATATATATATATGTTTTAATATGGCCGAAATTTATATATATATATATATTTAATATTGGAAATTATTTTTAAATAATTAATGTTACTTGGTGGCTAAGTTAGATATTTTTGGACTTTAAAACCCTACTTGGGCCACAAGTAAACATTTCGGCCCAACCTTTTGAAATTTTTAATTATCGGGCCGGTCCAATATATTAAACCGGGACGGATTTAAATCGAGCCGGGTTTTCTCAATCGGTTCGTCTTAATCGGGTCGGGTCGAACCGGGGTAATTAAGTGGATCTAACCGAACTATTTTTGTGTGTTGAACCGAACCAAACCCCATTTTATTGGACTAGTTCGGACCAAACCATATTTAAAATTTAAAACCGGACCGAACTGGATTTGCCGGACCAGGTCGAACCGGATTTTCTGAACCGGACCAAACCGAACCGAAATTGACTGAACCGGAAAGATTTTCAAAACTGAATTCTAGTCAATTAAATAAAATAGGGTGGTCAAGTTTTAAAATCCAAATGTTTTTGAACCTCTAAATGGACTACACAGTGCTCATAAGGTTGCTAACCTTTATGCGTTGTTTCGATTATGGGGATGGATCTCGGAGATACATGTTTTTGGGACTGGATTAATTAGAGGTCTGAATTGTAATTGTTTATTATTCAATATATATTAATGCATGATTAGAAATGTTGCCTTGACTTAGTCAAGCTAGCTGGATATTGCATGTTGTGGGCGGAGCCCTGGTTAAATATATGGAATGCGCACTAGGATAGACATGATGTGATGGTTGGAAATGCCTAGGATTCATGTCTAGAATGTTGCGTAATTGAATATAGCATGAATTGCAAATCAGCCCCTAATGTTTAAATTTGTTTTAAAACCGAAAACCGGTCACCAAATATGTATGATTGTTGTGGAATTTTCATGTTTGACACGTATGCTAGAATGTTGAGGATGTAGTTGCATTTGATAATTTACTTGTAAGTAGAATTATATATGCAAGCATGAGTTTCTCGAAACATTAGACGTATGACGCGTAAGCATGAGCGTGATTTGTTTGATGAATGTTACTTGCGTATAATAATTTACATGGTTAGTAGAATTATATATGCATGAGTAAATTAATCGGAATATTTTCCAAAATACAAAGGGCCTTGGGAAACCCAAGATTGGGTATGCTTGTTTTAAAATTCCTGTTCCGGTAATTTTCGATTAAAACCATTTTAAAAGACTGATCTATTGGATTGAAAACGGCGGTAATGTGAACTCTTTCACAACCATCTTCCATTGGTTTACTGGTGGTCGATTGGTTCAGATGACTGAGGAATCATTATTTGTCGGATTCAATCTTAATAGATATCTGATGTATGCGATTCTTTCTCAAAATGTTATTGTCTCCCTATTTTTTTTTTTCATAATTATCAATGTGTTAGTATAAATTGGTTGAATTAGTGAGATTCGATATTTCTCGCAATCTTGATGGTATGAATCATGATGAATAAAAATGGTATGTGTTGAACTCTCTACTACGATACCGAAAAGTGGAGAGGACAACTACGAATGAATATAGTAGTCTGTATGATTTTGACAATGAGAGACGAATGTAATAATTTGTTTCACCAAGCATGGGAGTAGGTTCTTTGATGATCTGAACGCATGTGTGGTTATACATTCAACCTTGGTAATAGGGGGTTGAAGAAGACTTCAATTGCAACCAGGCAATGTTGCAGCTTAGTATCCCTTTGCATCCGCCTCGGTGGAAGCAAGGATGCAAAAGCTAAACGTTTCGGTTGAACGTGTTGGTCTTCTCTCTTTCCATGGACGCTGGTGTAAAATTCGCTCAAGACCTTCGCAATGCAAGGTCAACATGGAAAGGATGTATATGGTTGTCTGATGTTGACAGGACAATATCCTTGAGCCTGATCAAGTGCGGTAACCACAGCAGTGAAAGGGAAACCTTATATGCTCACCTTACTGAGCTCGAAAGAAGTCAACCATGGTCTGCATGGTAAGGAGAGAACTGGACTGAATAGGTCCTATACGATAATACAGAGATTTAAACCTCGTTGATAAAGTGCGTCCCTAGTACACATCGTATATCATGAGTATAAAGCTGTGAAATGTTTTATATGGACACAAATCATCTGATGTGATTCACTCGTGAATCTACTCAGATATAGTGTCCAACTCAAAGTTCTCGACTATATGCATGACTAGCATGGATTAAATATGTGGTTTTCAGATCAAGAACCATACCATTGTCATATATCAATCATTGTTCGTTTTAATTACTAAAATTTTTGTTATTTCGAGATTCAGAGTTATTGAATAAAGTATTTATAGCTCGATTCGAAGCACAATTTTCTTATCAATTTAACGGCCCGTTGAAAGGGGACGATCCGATACGAAAATTCAAACCCACGAGTTTGGAACCAAATTTCCGGCCAGGTAAAAGTGGTCGAATAAAATGAAAGGATTCACGTACTCCGTCATCTCAGTCAGGAGAACTGAACTGAACATACATATCGATTGCGTAGCTAGATTGAAAGATTTAGTATTTCTTAATTATTAGTCCTCCATTGAATGAAATAATATGCAATGTTAATCATGTGCGAAACCGATTGGATTAAATTGAATTAAAGTTAGAAATGAAACGATTCAACCTAGGATTAAAACTAAGGTGAATAGCGCTACGCGCAAGTGGACCTCGATAGACGGAACACATCGTTTCAAAATACGAATTTAATGATGATGTGTTTGTATGATGATGTGCTGAATTTTCGTTTGGATTCCCTTGGAAACAACTTATTGATACCATTTACATCGGTACGAAGTAGGCTTCGGAAAGCTACCAGGACCTTGTAAAAGTATTAACTGACGCATAGGGTGAAAACCCAAGATGCTCAGTTCAGAGATGGGATAAAATCTCTGAGATAAGTTTGCAAACGAAGAAGGATGAAGTTGGTTAAACGATTTTCCTTCTGTACGCCTTGAACGATAAGTCAGGCTTGGCATTCAAATCAAATCACACACTTCAGGAAGTATAGCTTATAAACATAATGATAGAGTCACTTAATCAGTTGTTCCCTAAGGATGATGCGAAGTGATTCACATTCATGTAAAACTGTGTTCCACTGAAATCGGTATGACACGCCACCATAAAAAGGCTGAAGAGTGATAATGAGTTACATCATATCACCGTGTAGCATTAATTTTCGCATTAAACACGTATTTAGGACAAGAGTATGATGACTACTCTTTGAAAGTACATGTTTACAGCTTAAAAACATGGTGCCGTGGTCGAACATGTGACATTACATACTTGAGGACGAATTTTCCGATGCATTGACAGTTTCAGAATATTAAGTCTTGATCAAAACATGAGCAGGATATTACAGACATCAGGTCCCACTTAATTCGAGTGGGAGAGATTTGAACCAGCAACTCAAGTGAATGACATGGTAAATGATAATGTGAACATTTTCATAATAAATCCAGTGAAAGGAATAAAATCCTTCCACACTAAATCACTGTTGCAGTTGTGACGAATCAAGTTGAACCTGATTATCGTAATGCTGAACCAGGAATGCCACAACTACCTAAACTACACATTGTTCCCAGTGGGAGTGATCCGAAAAACTTGGTTCCAGATCCTAGTGATCAAGGAATTCATCTTGAAGTAAAACTCCGAGACCGAGAAGTCATCCAAGGAAAGTTGTTGGTTATGGTCCAAGCACTGCTCTTGTACCCAATAGAAGTGATGCTCTGATAAGAAGCATTATCTCGATGTAAGCATATGGTGATGGGCGCCGTAATTGGTAGCCCATAATATGTATAGTTTACCTAATGAACTTGGGTAAATGTCACATTAGGTTAATTGGGCTAGACCCAAATCCCAATTGACATGGGAGGCCCAAAATTGGGCCTCCCCAAATACATAGGCCGGCCGAATATTTGTGGTGGGGTAAAGTGGAATTTTGTCCACTTTACTCCTCCTATAAATAAGACGTGTTAGGTAAATTTTAGGGTTAATCATAATTCTATCACAAGAGAGTTTTAGAGAGAAAAACCCTCCTCCCACACCATAAGGTTCGGCCGAAACAAGCAAGTCACCAAGGGTGTGCCAAATTGCTTTCGAGCAAACTCTCCAGAGATCTGTCCCTGTGCCAAGAATCGATCAGAGGCTTTGCTGTGGAGCTTATACCACGTAGGGCTTCTTTCACAAGGACTTCTATGGGTTCCAACCGGAGGATCGCGAACTCCCTCGAGCAAGGATCTTGGACTACGGTTACTCTTGAGGTATGTGTAAACTTTCGGCTGCATAACTGATATTACTAGCACATACCATGCTTAAGTTTCCATAGTCACTACTCCCCGTGATCTAACACTAGAGTGGGAGAATTGATCCCAATTGGAAGAAATGCTCCGATAAGAGGCATTATTCCGAGTGGGAGAGACGTTAAGACTTAAAGACGGGATAATCAAGCCTAGACGAAACTCAAAGGCGTCGGACTTCTCCAAAGAAGTACCCCATCTAGAAGAGTGATGTTCTCACTCTAACAACTGTTGCACTGCATTGGAAATACCTCAAGTGGAGAAATGGAGGAAAATAATAAATAAGAGAGATCGCCTGAATGAAAGCCATTAAATTCTATAGTTGATTTACCTGCTAACCGCAGGGGCAAAAGGATCTGGTGAGTCCTGAAAGAAGGCTCACCACTGATGGAAAAGGTCGAGCGATATGAAGCTCGACTTGTTGCGAAAAGGCTATACCTAACTTCACGGAGTGGACTTTGACAAAACATACTCAGCACCTGTGCGTAAAACCATGGTGAAGGACCATTCATGGTCCTGGTCGCAGGTTTCGATTACGAACCTCACCAAATTAGTATTAAGACCGCATTCCTCCTCGGAAACCTGGAGGAAGAGATCTACATGGAGCAACCGAAGGGTTTCATTACTCCTGGTAACGAACGTAAAGTTTGTAAACTCCAAAGGTCCATTTACGGTCTTAAACAGTCGTCTCGACAATGGTACCGCAGATTCCACGAGGAAATTGTAGGAAACGGATTTGTGAATCTTCACGAGGATCCGTGCGTGTATTATAAGACATCCGGGTCTAAGTATGTCATCTTAACTTTATACGTGGACGACATACTCATTGCCGCAAACGACATGAGTTTTATGAACAAGTCAAAGTCCTGGTTGGCATCTATATTTGAGATGAAAGACATAGGAGAGGCCACGTATATCTTAGGCATTGAGACTGCTAGAGATTGGGCTACCCGGATATTATGTCTATCTCAAGAATCTTATATCAACAATCTGTTGAAAAGATTCAGATTACAGGGTGCCAAAATCCGTGGATACGCCGGTGGTGTTTGGGTGCGCACTGTCAAAACGTGACGACCCCAAGAACCTGGCAGAGCGTGAATAGATGAAGGGTGCAGAGTATTTGAGCATGGTCGGTAGTTTGATGTACGCCATGCAATGCACCCGTCTGGATATCTGTTACGCCGTGGGCCTAGTAGCACGTTTCCAATCAGATCCTGGCTATCAACATTTAAAGGCTGTAAAACGAATAATTCGTTATCTGAAAGGTACTGCTGACTACGCGCTGTGCTATGAGGGTAAAAAGTTAGAATTGACCGGTTACAGTGACGCCAACCATAATGGCGATCCGGATGATCGTAAGTCCACTACAAGGGGAGTGTTCCTCCTTGCTAATGCCGCCATTTCATGGACGAGCAAGAAGCAAACCTGTGTCGCGCTGTCCACGATGGAATCAGAATTCGTAGCTTTCTCTAGGAATGCACAAGAAGCGGTGTGGCTCAAAGGCTTCTAACTGCACTGCTTGGTGGTGATGTTGAGAATAAACCTGTGAAGGTCTTCTCTGACAGTCAAGCAGCCATTGCGGCAGTTAAGAATCTGAAGTACCATAGTAGGACCAAACACATTGATGTGAAATATATCTATGATAAATCTATGGTTGAAGACAATACAATCACTATGGAATACTTGTCCCCTGATAATATGACAGCGGCCCATAAACTAAACCACTACGCATGGACATATTCGAAAAGCATGTAAAACTGCTTGGATTGCGTAGTTTAGAAATGGAATATATCTGTGATAACATTTTGATATTAGAAAGTTACATTTTGTAAGCGAAAGAATTACAACTGAGTTTATGATCAATCGACGTCATAATGTTTTGATTACATCAGATTTACGGTCTATAAACTAAGTCGTAGGAGGACACAATCCTCTGTCAAACTATGTCGAATGTGGGCCTTACCTAGTCACACAAGTACGGTCGTCTTGTGGTGGAGGGAGGCCTCCACCAAACAAGACTGGCTAAGAGTCAGGGGATAAACCTGATTAAGCAAGACGATTATCTAGTTTTGAAGTAACTCGACGTGATCTTCGTTTTGCATATCGTCGTGATGAACTTCGTTCCTCATTTAACCACATTCTGGGCCAGATGAGAATCTGTGATAACATGTTTGACATATCCCTTTCCTGTCAACCCAAAAGGTTCAGGTATGCTATCAACGCGTGCTTCATACTACGCGTGCCACGTTCGACCACGCGGTCACAGCTCGGTTGTGCTAGGAAGGAATCCTCGTGATTCTGGCGGGCGCAAACTTCTTCACCTCGATCGTGTGATTGATCCCAGGAACCTTATGAAGAGGCACCTAAAGTATCCTCATGAGCGTAGTGCTGAACAAAAAGGCCCAGTGACCACGTCTTTGGAAACCGATTGGGTATGACTAAGGATATGAGCGATGGGGATGGTCAAGTTCACATGTAATTCACCGACTCTTGTATTCACTAGGTGGACACCAACCAGATATTAGTTGAAGGTTGTGAATACTTGTACGGATGCCTTGGAGAAGTGTTCCTATGTGGAAACTAGGCAAAAGGAGAATTAACAGTTGACCTAACATACATCGCGGTACAATATATAAATTTTGTTTATAACAGGTTGATTGGAGAAAAGGGAATCAACGTTCCGCGGGCGCTACAATACTCCTAACAGATGAGAAGCACGATGCCCGTCGTATCCGCCGGTCGCACGGCAAACCTCGTATGAACTATTCGGAAGCAAGGAGCAGATCAAAGGAGAGAAATGTTGATGCAGATTTGGACGACAAGACATTAACAGTCACCCTCTCATTCCGGTGAGTGGGAGCTGTAAGCATATGGTAATGGGCGTCGTAATTGGTAGCCCATAATATGTATAGTTTACCTAATGAACTTGGGTAAATGTCACATTAGGGTAATTGGGCTACACTCAATTCCCAATTGACATGGGAGGCCTAAAATTGGGCCTCCCCAAATACATAGGCCGACGAAACCCTAGGTGGGGTAAAGTGAATTTTTGTCCACTTTACTCCTCCTATAAATAAGAGGTGTTAGGAGGATTTTCATGTTTAATCACAATTCCATCATTAGAGTGTTTTAGAGAGAAAAAACCTCCACCCATAAACCCTAGTTCGGCCGAACCGTATCCCTCACCAAGGGTGTGCCAAATTGCCTTCGAGCAAACTCTCCAGAGATCTGTCCCCGCGCCAAGAATCGATCAGAGGCTTTGCTGTGGAGTTTGCACCACGTGGGCTTCTCTAACAAGAACCTCTACGGGTTCCGACCGGAGAATCGTGAACTCCCTCCTGAAAAGATCTTGGGTCTACGGATCATCTTACAGGTATGTGTGAAACTTCCGCTGCGTAATTCCAATTACTAGCATGTACCTTGTTTAAGTATTCGTAGTGATTACTTCTCGTAATCTAAAAATTATGTTATCTAATGTTCAATCTCTCACACTCAAGGTCTGAATTTTTCACGCCAAATATTGAAATTCTACTTTAATAAAAGAGAATTATAAAAATTGTGAAAAAAGCGGAAATTGTTGAGAATTATTATACAAAATGTGAAAAGCATAGCATAAATTTAACAAACGGTGAAAAGTATAGTGAAATTTTGTAAAAAGAAAATTGTGAAAAACAATCAAGGAGACCAACGCTAAAACATGCTACACTTGCATTGACTGACCCTCTAAAACGAGCAATCTCAATATGTCGATTTATAAATCATACAACTCCCAATCACTTTATTGGAAAAATAAATATTATAAATAAAATACCATAATTAAATATTAGACTGTACATTTCATAGAAATATGTGTTATTGGTATTAAAAAAATATTATGATTGAGTGAGTGAGTAATAGATGTTCATAGTACACCCGAACAATATAGTCCTACTTTGTCTAAGTTTGATAAATCTAACATATTAATAGTCTGTAACGACCTCATTATTAATATTTATTTAGACGTTTAGTTTGTATTTATTTAGTGTCATTAATGTTATGTTTCATAATCTATAAATGAAAGGCTCCCTCTTCTATTTTGAACAGATTGTCTTAGAGCATCCACAAAGGTATTACGTAAGGATTACGTAAACGTGGGTCCTACATGTTTATTTATGTAAAGTGAAAAAACTATCTACAATGGTTTTACATAGCAGTCCTTAAAAATGGGTTCCACACGTAAATTTATGTTTTTACATAAAGAATTCATTAAATATAAGGAATGCTTTATGTTTACGTAAAATTAATTGTCCTTATTTTTTTTTCCAAACATAGTCGTTCCATTCCATATATATATATATATATATATATATATATATATATATATAACCTAGTGGATATATAACGAATATATAAAACAAAATATGTTTAATCCTAGCAGATATCTTAGTTATATATATAAAATTAATATACATATATATATATAATCCTAGTTGTGAATATATCTTATATATATAACAAATACCACAAATCTCGTTGTAAAATTAGACAAAACTTAATTGTAACGGCACAATTTTTTTGGTCGATTCTAACGACACAATTGAAACTTTAATTATAACTAATTTTTAAATAAGTTTTTAAATTTTAATAATAAAATATATTTGCGTAAGATGGTTAAGTAAAACCATTGTAGACCTACTATTACTTAAGCATTACATAAATTTATGTATTACTTAAACCACACATAAAAAGCCTACGTGGCACCTTTAAGGAAAGCAAAATATGTAAGAGAAATGATTCAAATTCCAAAATTGAAGATCCGCCATCCTCTGATTGTGTCTAAGTAAACAAATGCCATTAAAGTTGGTTGAAATTACATTATGTCATTATTAGAGAAAATCGGGCTGTCGGAATGCCAACAGTCGGAATCTCTATCATGATTCAATATGTAATACCATTGTGGATGCTCTTAGACCCATATTATTGTGAAATTGTATTCTCCGTTGCATAATTATGTATAGGGCTGAGAATTTAAAAAAAATCGGGACTGTAAGTTATGTTACTAATCATTATCTCAAATTTAAAATGTGAATACTTGATGTCTCAACTATCAGATTCGTTTTTACTTTTTTTTTTAAAAAAAAAAATTGGATTGATTTTGGTGTTAAAATTGGCATTTTTAAGCAACAAGAACACGTGAGTTTCTATTTTTTTGAATTATCGGATTTGTTGTTCATAGTTTAGTCTTATTTGATGCTTAAAATGATGTTTTTTTTTGGTCAATTTTAAGAGAAAACAAATGGAAATTGACCAATCTGATAGTTGGAATACCAAATATCGACAATTTAAATCTGAAATAGCGATTAGCAACATAACCTATAGTCAGGACTATTTTTAGTTATTAATTCAAAAGTATATTAATGGATCCTGATCCTGATTTTCCGAGGTGGCTCCTCAAGGTCTTATGATGTATCTGTTGGATTACAGGGACGTAATCTACAGAATGCTAAACGTGTACATGCAAGTAATCTAACTACGCACCGGGATAGTGTACACATACCTTTTAGCTTTCCTACCTGATGGTTATACGCCCAATTTGAACCCGTTGACTTCTAAATCGTTTTATTTTGATCACCCCGTTAATGATTGTAAATCGAAACTTCGACCCAAACACCCCGCGGAAACACCAACGGTCCGGACGAGGCAAAAATACTCGTCCGGACCGCGGCAAACTCACCTAGGTGAGGTCGGGTGGCCACACCCGACCTCCCCTAGGGGAGATCGGGTCAGCCAACCCGATCTCCCCTAGGGGAGATAGGGT
The DNA here is from genome assembly GCA_036873135.1 of Clarkia xantiana subsp. parviflora. Lineage (NCBI taxonomy): Eukaryota > Viridiplantae > Streptophyta > Magnoliopsida > Myrtales > Onagraceae > Clarkia > Clarkia xantiana. The sequence continues at coordinate 22,480,097 of JAPTYO010000001.1, forward strand.
TGGCCAACCCTATCCTCCCTAGGGAAGGGTTGGGTGGCCACACCCAACCCCTACCCTTGGGGGTCGGATTTTCTCCCCCCCCCCCTCCCAAGGGCCCCGACACCGCTTCCCGACTCCCATACTCAGTTTATTTCCGCAGACTTTCTCCGTGCTTTAAGGTTTTAATTACGTGATCAAGGGCTAATTAATTGTGTTTAAAGGTTAACGATGTCATTAAGCCACCTTAATGACACCGTTGCCAATAAATACAACCTTTCCACCATTCATTTGAACATCTTGACTAAGTATGCAATTTAGCTCTGACATCTCTCTAAGCTTTATCTCTCTAAGAAACGTATTAACTTAAGCATTGGAGAGGGTACATCAAGCACCACCCCCCCCCCCTCCGTGCTTGATATTGCCCCTCTTGCAGGGCACGTGGAGAAGAGAAGGATAAGGGCAGAAGGATACAGATCAGAACGACCGAGCTCAGGGAACACAGGATCCGCTAGTTCACCAGTGAGGAATAGGATTTAGGTCGGCGACCCGTTGACCTGAAACCTATAACCTAACACTTGGCGCCGTCAGTGGGTTTCGAATAGAAAGCCTAATTATCACCGGCCAGATGGCAAGCGTATATGTCATTCATGGAGGTTATGGACCTGGAGGAGAGTCAGCAAATGCCAGAGAAGCGTATATGGCACAGTTATACGACCATAAACCAAAAGTAGAGCAAGTAGAAAGAAAGAAAGAAGATGTAATACAATTTTCAAGAAGAGACATGGAACATGTGTTACCAGACAACAAGGATGCCCTAGTCATAACAATGAAGATCACTGATATGGACATTGGAAGAATCCTGGTAGACAGTGGAAGCTCACCTAACATCATTAGCAAGAAAGTCCTCGACATACTAGGAGTAAGGCCAAGTAGCATAAAACAGGTTCGCTCCCCCTTGGTGGGATTTTCAGGAGAGCCAACATACCCACTGGGGGCAGTCACACTACCTGTGACATTGGGGATAGGCCAGAGGCAGTTAAAGATCGATGTCCCTTTCTTCATCACAGAAGAAATGGAGGAATACAATGGAGTCCTAGGTACCACTACAATCAACAAATGGGGGATGATGCCATCAACACTACATCAGAAAATAAAATTCCCCACAAGCCAAGGAATAAGAGAAGTAAAGGGTAACCAGAAGGTTGCAAGGAAATGTGCAAGGATCGCACTAAGCAAGAAGAAAACAACAAAAGAGGTCCTACTAATAGATGAGGACCCAAGAGAGGATCATGGGAGACCCGCCCCCATGGAGGAATTAAAAGAAATACTCATAGAAGAGCCCGATAAGAAGGCAAAAATCGGGACCGCCTTATCTCAGGAAGAGGAAAAGCACTTAGTAGCTTGACTAAGGGAATACAAAGATCTGTTCGCCTGGTCACCAAGCGATATGCCAGGAATATCAGAAGAAGTAATTTCACACAAGCTCAATATAGACGCGGCAACGCGACCAATAACACAAAAGGTAAGGCCAATGGGAGGAAGCAAAAAGATAGCTATCCAGGAAGAAGTGGAAAGGCTATTGAAAGCAAATTTCATCAAGGAGATCAGATTCCAAACATGGGTGGCAAACCCAGTACTGGTAAAGAAGGCGGGAGGAAGTTGGAGAATGTGCATCGATTATCGCGACCTAAACAAAGCATGTCCTAAGGACTCATATCCACTCCCAAGAATAGATCAGTTAGTGGATGCAACATCAGGTCACCAACTAATGAGATTCATGGATGCATACTCAGGATATAACCAGATAAAAATGGCACCTGAAGACGCCCCTCACGCAGCATTCTACGCTGACAGCGAGATATACCATTACACGGTGATGCCCTTCGGACTCATAAATGCTGGAGCGACATACCAAAGAATGGTCAACAAAATCTTCGGGGATATGATAGGAAAGACAATGGAGGCATACGTGGACGACATGATCGTCAAATCCAAAAAGAAGAAAGACCATGTGGAAAACCTTCGCTCAACGTTTGAGAGAATGAGGCAATACCAAGTCCGCCTAAACCCGAAAAAATGTGCATTTGGGGTACAATCAGGGAAGTTTTTAGGCTTCATGGTAAGTCAGCGAGGCATAGAGGTAAACCCCGAGAAACTACAAGCAATTGAAGAAATACAGTCACCTACAAAGCACAAAGAGGTTCAACGACTGAATGGGAGGTTGGCAGCTCTTAACAGATTCCTGTCCAAAATAGGAGACAAAGCATTACCCTTTTTTGAGGTACTAAGAGCAAACAAGAAGTTCGAATGGACACCAAGATGTGAAGAAGCCTTCCAACAACTCAAACAACATCTAAAGACACTACCACCCCTAGCAAAGCCTACACCAGGGGAGCCCCTCTACCTCTACATCTCCGTGAGCAACGTGGCAGTAAGCTCGGTGCTAATAAAAGAAGAAAACGCCGCACAATTGCCAGTATACTTCGTAAGTAAAACATTGGCAAAGTATGAGATCAACTACTTGCCAATAGAAAAGTACCTCTATGCACTGATCATATCCGCAAGGAAGTTGAGACCATATTTTCATGGGCATGAGGTAACAGTCCTCATAGACCAACCATTGAAACACCTCAGACCAGACACATCGGGAAGACTGACCAAATGGGCAATTGAGCTAAGTGAGTTTCGCATTCACTTTGCCCCTAGAACAGCTATAAAGGGGCAGACTCTAGCAGATTTTATTGCCGAATTCACCGGAATTAATCCAGATGAAGACTTGGGAGAAATCAAAACTATAAGTGAGGCGAGTAGTAGTCAGGAGAAACAACCAGAAGAGTTATGGGAGATGCATACTGATGGGTCATCCAACGGGGGAGGTTCAGGTGCAGGCCTCCTATTATACCCACCAAGTAAGGATACACCTCTGCGCTATGCCATGGCACTTACCTTTAAGGCAACGAACAATGAGGCTGAATACGAAGCACTGATAACAGGCTTGAGAATAGCCAAAGGAGTAGGAGCAAAGCACCTAAGAGTTAAATGCGATTCTCAACTAGTTGTCAATCAAGTGAAAGGAATTTACACTGCAAAGTCTGAAAACATGCAGAAATACCTACAACAAGCCAGGGACCTAATAAAGAGCTTCCAAAGCTTCGACATTGAGTCAGTCCCAAGAGAACAAAACCAGGAGGCGGACGCCTTAAGCAAACTAGCCCTAGGGGCAGAATCAGGCATAGAGGTTCACTTTGTAGAGCAAAGAATACAATCAGTGATAGAACAAATGGAGACTCTAGTAATAGATGAAGGAGAAGCCTGGATAACCCCAATGCGTCAGTACATCACAGAAGGAAAACTCCTAGAGGATAATGTAGAGGCAGTCAAGATTGAAAGGATGGCTAGAAATTATGCAATGATGGATAATGAACTCTACAAAAAAGGGTACTTCACACCCTTCCTCAAATGCATAACATACCCAGAAACAGAGAGAGTACTTGCAGAGCTCCACGAAGGAGATGCGGGGTGCCATGAAGGAGCACGATCAATTATCCGAAAAGTCTACAACCTAGGATACTATTGGCCAACAATGAGCAAAGAAGCAGCAGACTTGGTACAAAAATGTGATCACTGCCAAAGGTACTCCAAAAATATAACAGCCCCAGCAGCAAAGCTAAGCTCCATCTCGGGAGCCTGGCCATTCGCACAGTGGGGGATTTATTTGATAGGCCCCCTACCAAGAACAAAAGGGCAGAAAACTTGCATAATAGTAGCAATAGACTACTTCTCCAAGTGGATAGAAGCGAAGCCAATGGGAAAGACAACAAACGAGCAAATCGTTAACTTCATTCAATCTCACATTGTCTCGAGATACGGAGTCCCAAAAGCCATAATAAGTGATAATGGTCCGCAATTCAAAAGCAAGAAACTACAATGGTACTGTGAAAGGCTGAATATAGAGCAACGCTTCGCATCAGTAAAGCACCCCCAGACAAACGGGCAAGTAGAGTCGGCAAATAAAATAGTGCTATACGGTTTAAAGAAACGACTCCATGCTACCAAGGGAAGTTGGGTAGATGAGTTGGAAAATGTTATATGGGCACTGCGAACAACACCAAAGATAGCCACAAGAGAAACACCATTTGGCCTAGTGTACGGGACTGAGGCAGTGGCACCAGCAGAAATGGCTGTATCATCACTAAGGACCACATACTTTGAAGAACATGAGAACAACAAAGCAAGGCTCTTATACTTAGACCTTGTGGATGATAAAAGATGGAACTCAGAGGAAGCACAGGCACGAATGCGCCTTGTATCCGCAAGATATTACAACCTCCAAGTCAAGGAGAGGCAATTCCACATAGGAGAACTAGTGCTCAGAAAGAACGAGTTCTCACACTTAGACCAAGTCAGAAAATTATCTCCAAAATGGGAAGGGCCATATAAGATAGCATCAGTTCCATACGCAAATGCTTACCGCCTAGAGGATGGGGATGGGTATATCTCCACAAACACCTTCAGTGGAGAACACCTAAAGAAGTTCTACGTCTAAGAAGACAGCACAAGCAAAAGACCATATCCTTGGATTTATTTCAAGTCATTACATATAATTGTTTAAGTTTTCCAAAAAAAACTTTTGAGAAGGAGAACTCAAGAAGTTACTCCGACTCTACAACTATCTTTGATTTCCTCCAAAGGGTGTCTTGATCCACCCAAGGCACCCCAAGTGTACATAAAGCATGAATGCTCCTAATGAAGTAGAAGTTACTCAAAAGTATCCTTCAAAGAAGGTAGTGATATAATCATTACGTTATCCTTACACATATATGACTTCCAAGTCAACAACACCCTCAACGCCCCCAAGAGCGTATCTTGAGAGAAGTTTTCATACTACGACCTTCGACGCCCCCAAGAGCGTATCTTGAGAGTAGTTTTCATACTACGACCTTCGACGCCCCAAAGAGCGTATCTTGAGAGTGGTTTCCAAAAACTACGAATTTCGACGCCCCCAAGAGCGTATCTTGAGAGTGGTTTCCAAAAACTACGAATTTCGACGCCACCAAGAGCGTATCTTGAGAGTGGTTTCCAAAAACTACGAATTTCGACGCCCCCAAGAGCGTATCTTGAGAGTGGTTTCTAAAAACTACGACCTTCGACGCCCCCAAGAGCGTATCTTGAGGTAGATTTCAAACTACCAGATTCGACGCCCCCAAGAGCGTATCTTGAGGTATATTTCAAACTACCAGATTCGACGCCCACCAGGAGCGTATCTTTGGTCTAACTTGTGCCCTCCGGGAGCCTATCCTGTGAAACGTTAAGTGCCCTCCGAGAGCCAGTCTCGTGAACAGTTTTCGACGCCCACCAGGAGCGTATCTTTGGTCTAACTACTGGTGCCCTCCGAGAGCCTGTCTCGTGAACATATTCGACGCCCACCAAGAGCGTATCTTTGGTCTAACAGTACCATATATACCATTTAAAGGGTACCATAAGAGATCATCACACCATACTAAGAAGGATTCCATGAGAAAATAATTGCAAAGCAAAGATTGTATGAAGAACACATAATGTTTTTTCTTGATGAGATAGCAGGTATGATGATGAAGGAAAACACAAGAGAAACGCAAAGAAAAAGAAGCACCAGAAAAGGAAGGGTCCATAACCAAAGAACTACACACAAAGGCACAAACAGTTATCATGAAAATGGGAGATAAGCACCCTGCCATGCATGCCATAAGTAAAGACAGGAGTATCAAACAAAGATGGCAAAACTAGGAGATGTGGAGTTTCAAACTCTAAAGACAAGTGCAACCCACCAACAGGAAGAGTAGTAAGAAGACACCACAAGAAGGAACCCTTGATAAACTCAATGAAGAAAGATGAATACAAGTTCAAGACTACCTCACTTCAGCCAAGCAACATTAATGAGAAGCAAAGTAACAACACAACCAATAAAGACAAGCATAAAGAAGCTAGAAGGCAAAAAGGATAAGTACGACCCAAATTAAGAGAAACCTCAAGCCACAAACTCGCGAAACCATCACAAGAGATAGGTGTACTACTTCCTCATCTTGGCAATATGCCTAACAGCGAAGTCAGACAAATCACCAAGCTGAGAAAAATGAAAGTCAGGAGCAATCATGTACATACGCTCAAGAATCGCCTTTAAAGAAATACGCTTAGCCACAGAGCAGCGAACATCGATAGCAGCCTGATAAGAGGAGGAACCCTTATACTCAACGATAGCACACCCTTTCTCCTCCACACGAAGCATTTCCTCAAGGGACACCAACTCAGCAGCCCGAAGTACTTCATCGCGATAAGACTTTTGTCTTAACGCTTCAATCTCTTCTTTAAGAAGGGCAATACGACTCTCCAAATCTCGGCACTGCAAATCCGTGATACGACTACGCTCCAAACAACTAACAAGCTTAGAACTAAAGGAGACACAAGTGTCCTCGTGCACCTTCTTCTCCTCAGCAAGATCAATAACAAGGGTGGACAAATTAACAAGGTCGGCAATACCCTGCGACAAAAACAAAGGGTGAGACAGATAAAGCATGAAAGAGAAATGTCCTAAAGGATAACAAGGTTAAGAAAAGTTACAGAAGCATAGCGAGACAACACATCATGAGCCAATTCATAAACTGCCTCCGACCCTTTAGAAGGGGGCACACGATCTGCAGGAGGAATAGCGGACTGCAGAACACGAACTCCAACCTCAGGAGTTTGTAAAGAAGATTGATTGTCAAAACGAGCCCCACGCCCATAATAAGGCACCCACTCAGACCCAACAATTCCATCAAAAGGAGGACGAGACAGCTCCTTTCGACTCAGAAGCGGAAGACGAAGTCTACCTACAACAAAATACAGAGTAAACACCAATATACACTAAGGAAACTCAGACATTCCAGGACTTACCAAACAAGGGAGAAGGAAAAGATGGCTCCCGGACCCTCGATTGGGGGGCATCAATATAGAAAGAAGATGGTACCCTAACATCACCACCGCCCTTACCTCCAATTGGAGGACACCTCTTCACACCACAAAAAACCGATCTTTTCGCAATCGAAGGTCCGGTCCCGGAGGTAACTACTCCCACCCGTACTGGCCTCTTACTCCTCATCAAACACCGGGGAGATCTGCTGATCGAAAACACGCAAGCTTAGCCCAAGAAAAAAAGAAAAGGGACAATAGAGACAAGATGAAACTCATTTTTCTAAAATGACGAATACAAAGTCAAAAGGTAAGAATAGAAAGATGATATTGGAAGACCCCACAGGCCAATGAGCAGAAGCAAGGGGGCAAGGGGAGATAGTTATAACCCCCAGCATAGAGAGACCCCACTGGCCAATAAACAGAGGCAAGGGGGCAAGGGGAGATAGTTATAACCCCCAGCATAGAGAGACCCCACTGTCCAATAAGCAGAGGCAAGGGGGCAAGGGGAGATAGTTATAACCCCAGTATAGAAGACCCCACGTGCTAGTAAGCAGAAACACGGGGGCAAGATGATGAACCAAACAGGACTATATCACCATGAAGACCCACAAATCAAGAAACGAGACAAGTAAAGAAACAATCAAGGGGGAGGCGGGATTACGTCTCCCAAAAGCAACGCTTACACAAAGGAAAAGGCATGTACCTCAATGCGACACGCGTCCCGAGAAGTGAATCCAACTAAGGATCCTACCGCCTAAAAGAAAAAAGAGAAAAGGACAACGAGAATGAGGTAATCACTTACCCCTTTTTATAGTAAAAGGGAATAGGGTTTTTTCCAAAACCGCTAAATCGACACCGTTGATTTCTGGAAAGGAAAAATTTAAGGGTCAGATTTAAAAACTACTACCCATAGTTCCCATTAACTACGGTTAATCTCACACCCACCATAGTTAGTATCCTATAGGCATATTTTTTAAGTATCCTATACTTAGAAAAATTTTGGACCAAAATTAAAAAATTTCTCCACTTAGGCGTACCCCGGCATGAAATTGAAGCATGGACTCGTTTAGCTGTATTCATGTTACATCCTCACACGTGCGCATATTTTCCGAGTATACGCCCGTAACAGTTCTGGATTTATTATTTCCATCTCAGACGAACACGTGCTTGGGCACGTGTCCGTGCTATTCTGACGTTTACAATTCCTCTATCTTATAAGACAGGGGGCAGAGTCAGAGACACACACCCATGGGTAAGTAAGGATTCTGACGAAAGGTAAAATCCCGGCTTCAAATTGCGCGTGTCATACCATCCTAAAATAGAGTCAATCAAGGGTCAGGCCATTGGTTGACTCGGGGGCATGTGATGGATATACGCCCAATTTGAACCCGTTGACTTCTAAATCATTTTATTTTGATCACCCCGTTAATGATTGTAAATCGAAACTTCGACCCAAACACCCCGCGGAAACACCAACGGTCCGGACGAGGCAAAAATACTCGTCCGGACCGCGGCAAACTCACCTAGGTGAGGTTGGGTGGCCACACCCGACCTCCCCTAGGGGAGATAGGGTTGGCCAACCCTATCCTCCCTAGGGAAGGGTTGGGTGGCCACACCCAACCCCTACCCTTGGGGGTCGGATTTTCTCCCCCCCCCCCCCCAAGGGCCCCGGCACCGCTTCTCGACTCCCATACTCAGTTTATTTCCACCGACTTTCTCCGTGCTTTAAGGTTTTAATTACGTGATCAAGGGCTAATTAATTGTGTTTAAAGGTTAACGATGTCATTAGGCCACCTTAATGACACCGTTGCCTATAAATACAACCTTTCCACCATTCATTTGAACATCTTGACTAAGTATGCAATTTAGCTCTGACATCTCTCTAAGCTTTATCTCTCTAAGAAACGTATTAACTTAAGCATCGGAGAGGGTACATCAAGAACCACCCCCCCCCCCTCCGTGCTTGATATTGCCCCTCTTGCAGGGCACGTGGAGAAGAGAAGGATAAGGGCAGAAGGATACGGATCAGAACGACCGAGCTCAGGAAACACAGGATCCGCTAGTTCACCAGTGAGGAATAGGATTTAGGCCGGCGACCCGTTGACCTGAAACCTATAACCTAACACTACCCAAGAACGTCGTGGAGGGAATTATGATCCTCCGGTCGGAACCACGTACAAGTTCTTCGTAAGAAGAAGTCCTACGCGGTGTAAGCTCCACAACAAAGCCTCTGATCGAATCTTCAACGGGGACAGAACCTCGGACTAAGATGTGCACCGAAAATCACTACTAAGGGGGTGAGAGGGTTTCTCTCAAGTTCCTCAATGGACTCAATGGAGGTACTTATTATTAGATTGATGTGTAAACCCCTTAGGTGAGTCCCCTATATATAGGATTGGTGGAGTGGACAAAAGTCCAGTCCAACCAATGTGGGACTTGTTTCGGCCGAACCTATGCTATTAAGGGGGAGGCCCAATTTTGGGCCTCCCATGTAAATTAGGGATTGGGTTTGGTCCAATTACCCTAATGTGACAATTACCTAATTAACTTAGGTAATTTCCTTAGAATTAACGGGCTACCAATTACGGCGTCACGTCACCATATGCTAACATCTCTTGCTCGCCGGAATGGGAGGGTTCCTGTTAATATATAGTTATCCAATAGCATCAACATCTCAGTCTTCAGTCTTTGTCTCTGTCTCCTAATAATTCATACGAGGTTTGCCGTGCGATCGGCGGATACGACGGGCATCGTGCTACTCATTTGTTAGGAGTATTGTAGCGCCCGCAGAACGTTGATTCCCTTTCGTAAATCAATCCCGTTAAAATAAAATATGTACCGCACTGTATCCATGGTCAACTGATAATTCTCCAGTTGCCCAGTTTTCCACATAGGAATACTTCTCCAGGGCATCCGTACAAGTGTTCACAACCTTCAACTAATATCCGGTTGGCGGCCACCTAGTAAACACAAGAGTCGGTGAATTATAGGTGAACTTGAGCATCCCCATCGCTTAACCCTTAGTCTAACTCAACCGGTTTCCAAGACGTGGTCACTTGGCCGTTTTCTTTGGCCCTACGCTCGTACGCCGGGAACCGAACACTGAGCCAGACCTTAGGTATAAGTTATGAGTCCGAGAGGATACTTTGGATGCCTTTTCATAAGACATCCGGGATCAATCACACGCTCAAGGTGAAGAAGTATGCGGCCTTTGAATCACTAGGATTCTAGCTAGCACAACCGAGCATGACCCCGTGGTCGAACATGGAACGCGCAGTATGAAGCACGCGTCGATAACACACCTGGACTAGCCAGAATTGGGATATGTCAATCATGCTATCGCAGAATGTTTCATCTGGCCCTGAATGTGATTTTAATGATGGAGTGGGTCCAACACGACGATGTACAAAACGAAGATTAAGTCATGCATTAAGCGTGACAAGGTTATCGTTTCGTTTAACCAGGTTTATCCCCCTGGTTCTTAACCAATCTTGTTGGGTAGAGGTCCCCCTCTCCTTGCAAGATGACCGTGCCTGTGTGACGAGGCATGGTTCACATTCGACATAATTTTGGTGGAAGAGTTTTACCTCTTCCTACGACTTAGTTTATAGACCGTAAAATCCGATGTTATATTTCATTATGACGTTGATAGATCATATACTCAGTTTGCAAATCTTTTATTCAATCGAAATAATATTATTTCAAATGTCAAAATTTTATTGCTTATACAAGTCACTTATTTAAGCCCTACGTAATCCAAGCGGTTTTACGTGCTTTTCAAAGACCTCTCTACGTAATGGCTTAGTTAATGGATCTGCAACCATTTTATCCGTGGACAAGTATTCTAAAGCGATTATGTTGTCTTCCAATACAGATTTAGCATAATTGTATTTCACATCAATGTGTTTGGTCCTACTATGGTACTTTGGATTCTTAACTGCTGCAATGGCTGCCTGACGATCGGAGTATACCTTGACGGGATTACTCTCTTTGCCAGTTCCAATTAATGCAGTAAGAAGCCTTTTCAGCCAGACCGCTTCTTGTGCGTTTTTAGAAAGGGCAACGAATTCTGATTCCATAGTGGAAAGCGCGACACATGATTGCTTCTTGCTTACCCATAATATGGCAGCATTAGCAAGAAGGAAAACTCCTCCTGTTGTGGACTTACAATCATCTGGATCGCCACTATGGTCGGCGTCACTATAACCGGTCAATTCTATTTGCTTGCCCTTATAGCACATAACATAGTCAGCAGAACCTTTCAGATACCATATAATTCGTTTTACGACCTTTAGATACTGATAACTAGGATCTGATTGGAATCTTGCTACTAGGCCCACAGCGTAACAGATACCTGGTCGAGTACATAGCATGGCATAAATTAGACTTCCTACCAAGCTTAGGTACTCTGCCCCCTTCATCTGTTCACGCTGCTGCTGGATTTTCGGTCCATCACGCTTTAACAGCGCGCACCCGAACACAACCGGCGTATTCATGGGTTTAGCTTCGAGCATTCTGAATATTTTCAACGGTTTGTTGATATAAGATTCTTGAGACAGACATAATGTCCGGGCGGCACGATCTCGGGAAATCTTAATGCTTAAGATGTACGTGGCCTCTCCCATGTCTTTCATCTCAAATGCTGACGCTAACCAGGACTTTGATTTGTTCATGAAAATCATGTCGTTCGTAGCAATGAGTATGTCATCTACGTATAGGGTTATGATGACATACTTAGACCCGGAGGTCTTAGTGTATACGTAAGGTTCCTCGTGAAGATTCACAAATCCGTTTCCAACGATTTCCTGGTAGAATCTGCGATACCATTGCCGAGACGACTATTTAAAACCGTAAATAGACCTTTGGAGTTCGCAAACTTTACGTTCTTTGACAGGAGTAATAAAACCCTCTGGTTGCTCCATATAGATCCTTTTCTCCAGGTTTACGTGGAGAGGTGTGGTCTTAATATCCATTTGGTGCAGCTCTAGATCGAGACATGAAACGAGGGTAATGATGGCCCTTACTGTGGTGTAACGCACAGTTGGTGAATATGTTTCATCAAATTCCATTCCGTGAATTTGGGTATATTCATTCGCAATCACTTGAGTTTTGAACCACTCACCTTTCCATCAGTAGTGAATTCTAAAATTTCACTTTCTAGTTCTGCGGTTAGCAGATCAATCAACTAAGGACCATAACCGAATTTGTTCTTATTTAGGCATATTTCATCCTCCATTGTTTTCCTCCATTCCCTCGCTTTGAGGTCCTTCCCTTGCTTTGCTGAATCGCCACTGATTCGAGAACGAATGTTAAGATTTTTAACACATCTTATTCGATGGGACACTTCTCGAGAGAAGTTCGTTGCCTTTGACTATGTCTAGGCTCGTTAATCCCATCTCTAGTCTGATTGTAACTCCCACTCATAATAATGTTTCTTATCGGAGCGTCACTCCCACTGGGAAGAATGACAGTGCTTGAACTCTGATCAACAACTTTTTCAGGATGACCTTTCGGTCTCGGAATTTTACCTCCGAGATGTATTCCTTGATTACTAGGATCAGGAACCAATTTGGTCGTTTTTCCCTCCCACTAGGAATAATGGGCAGTTGTATTAATTCAATGTTCTTGATTGTCAGGTTCCGACTTGATTCGCATTTGTATTTAGTGATGATTATATGTGAGGGGGAGTAAGCACTCTCATTGGATTTATTATGAAGAATTTTGATCATCATATACCATATCAATAACTTATGCTGTATCAATTCTCCCACTCGAAGTAAGTGGGACCTGATAATCTCCGTTAACTATTCATTGATTCAATCAGTACTATGTCTGTTCGTTCCGCAAAACATTGGAAATTTATCCTCAAATCTTTATAATATGTCATGTTTGATCAAAATACCATCAATTTTAGCTAATTTTAAACTTGTATTCCTTTAAGAGTAGACCGTACTCTTAATAAATACTTGTTTAATGCGCATTGTAATGCTGCTAATGATAAGGTTTTACCCGTATCATCCTTTTAGCTATGGTGATGTGTCAACCAATTTTATTGGAACATAGAGTTACATTAATGTGAATCAACTTAATTTCAACCGGAAGAGTAATTAATGTTGAACTTCATCATTATGTAACTTTGAACTATGTTGCTTGGAGTATTTGATAAAATGATTTCTTTTAGCCAAACTTTCCGTTCAATGCTTATAGTGGGAGACTCGTTTTACTGACTTCTTCCTTTCGTTTGTTGAACTCACCCAGAGACTTATTCACCTCAAGGGCTATGCATTTAAGCGTTCGCTTTAATGCCATAATTGATGTTCTTACTAGATTGTAGTAGATTTGAAGCATACTTATAATCTTAGTAGTTATCAATGAGTTATATTCAAAGGATTACAAACGAAAATTTAGCATTCACTAAAATATTTCAACATTAAATTCGGACTTTAAAACGATGTGTCCCGTCTCTCGAGGTGACTTGCGCCACGCGCATACCAAGTTTAAACCATGGTTACGAAATCGTTTTAGTCTTCGAAAATTAAAATCAGTTTTTATCATGCATACTATTTCAGGATTTTTATCATTTTAATGGAGTACTTAACAAATAAGGATGTAATTTTCTGGTCGGTCTCTTTTGGAACTATGCAATCGATGGATGATTGATTAGGCGAGTGAATGTTCTTTGGTTCAATCGTTTAATTGGAAGAATCTCAAATTAGTTGTTCGTTTCGGATCGGACCCATTTAACTGGGCCGATTAATTTTGATAAGTAGACCATATCATGGAGTGAATGGTCACTACTTTACTCAATAATTCTGAATCATAATTAACTAATGTCAAACATTTATTGATAGTAAGAGAATTTATAGAAATTGGTACGGTAATGAGATACAGAATAAAGCTCTTAGAGGTAAAGAAAAATAAAGTTGAAAAGGAAAACTCCAGCCATCTTCACCAAGCATCCCTGAAAGGAATTCACAAGTGAATCATATCAGTAGACTTAGTGATATAAAACGTTTAACGATTTCATATATGTGACAAACGAGGAGTACCTTTTATGGTACGAAATCAGTAGCATTTGTCATACTACGGATCTCGTTTGAGGACCAAGTTGATCATGTTTCCTCTGCTATTTCCTTTGTCCTCTTGCGATAGTGCACCGGGGAATATGTCAGTCTCTTTTTGTTTCTTTCCGTGAATAAGTACATAGAGTACTTAATTTCCGTTATTAAGTATTCTAGTCCAAAATCATCAGCAAACCATGACATAGGATATCCCTGTGCGATATTGATTATCTTTCTCCAATTGGACATTTCGATCCTCTGGTTAGACCCAGGTTTTACGCTGGTGTCGTTTGAAAGTAAGTCATCACACTCCATTGTTGTCTGTCTTGCTTCAGCTACCTTTCCACTTCCGAAAATGAGTTTAAGGGCAGCCCTAAGCTGAGCAGCTGAATAATTGAGTGTGAAGTCCTCCGCAACCTCTTTATCCAAGGTTGCCAATATCACCTCGCATGCTTTCTTATCTCCCAAACCTATATTCCCAATTCTGGGAATTAGGTTGCTGTCCGGCGGTACCAGCATCTTGTTTCTTATAGGCATGATAAACATATGTGCGTCACATGCTATAAGACGTTCTCTCACCATCTCACTCCATGCCTCGTAATCCATACCATCCAGATTGCACGGTTTATAAAAGCGTACCGACCCAGCCATCAAAACTAACACATATGTTTCATGCAAGTTAGGAAGACAACAACATTTTGACATAATTGCAAACATCAGATTATCTATTGGGATGGAATACGACAAATAGTGATCATTCAGTTACTAAACCAAACCGACCGTCAGTAAACCGAGGGAAGGGGGTGTCGTGAAAGAATTCACACTTTCGTCGTCTTCAATTCAATAGATCAGTCTTTTTGAAAACGGTTATTATATTGCAAATTACCGGAACGGGAATTTTCAAACAAGCATACCTGATCTTGGCTTTCCCAAGGCCCTTATAATTTTAAAAGGAATTATCCGATAATTTTCGCATGCATAATGCCATATTATGCTATAAAAATCGAACAAACCAAAACATGCTTACACGTCATGCGTCTAATGTTCCTAGCATGTATAATTCTACGTAAAGTAAATTATCACATGCTTTCTATTCTTGAACATCCTAGCATACGTGTAAAAACATGCAACATCCGCACAAATCATGCATAATTGGCGACTGGAATTTTCAGTTTTAAAAATGTTTGAAAATATTAGGGGTTGTTTTGCAATTCATGCTTACAATCAATCATGCGACATTTCTAGACATGGATTCTAGGCTCTTTCAATTAGCATAACATGTCTATCCTATTGCGCAATACATATATTTAAATCCCAGAGTTCAATGCTCGCAATTAATATCCAGCTAGCTTGACTGAGTCAAGACAACAGTTCAAATATATATGTAGCAGAAAGTAAACAATTGCAATTCAGCCCACTAATTTAATCCAGTCCCAAAAACATGCATATCCAAGATCCATCCCCATAATCGAAACTAGGTATTAGGTTTTAACCGAAAAACGTGTTAAAACGCAAACCCTAAGAGCACTGTTTAGGCTAAATTTAATGTTCGAAAACATTTTTGATTTGAAATTTGACATCATATTTTATTGAACATTTTAAAATTTACGAGAAATTTAAAAATTCTGGTCCGGTCCAATTTAAAATCCGGTTCAAGTCGGTCCGATTTTAAAATTACGGTTTGGTCCGAAACGGTTCAATAAAATAAGATTGTGGTTCGGTTTATCACTCAAAACCGGTTGGGTTAGGTTCAATTTAGTTACTACGGTCCGACCCGACCCGATTAAGAAAACCCGGATTGGTTTTATCCGTTCCGGTTTAGCAATTGGACCGGCCCATAAACCCCAGGGTCCGGCCGAAATATGTCTTGTGGGCTAAGTAGGATTTTAAAGTCCACTAAAAACTTAACTTAGCCACCAAGAAATATTAATTATTTAAAATAATTTCCAATATTGCTAATATATATATATATATATATATATATATAATTCGACACACACACACACACACACACACACACACACATATATATATATATAAATATTGTCAAGATTCTATCTTTAAGATGTAAATCAATCAACAATATATGTATATATATAAAATATTCGTCTCATATATATATATTTATTATTGTCAAATATATCTTTAGGGAATAAAATACATAGACAATATATTTTCTTAATCTTTTATAGCAATTAAATCTATCAATATATATTAACCATATCTTTAACTATATATATTGATAGTTAATATCTTTTACAATATTATATTATGAACCTACCCTTATTTCCAACTTATAGATATATAGTTACCTATTAATAAAATTTAAAAATGACAACCTATATCTATTATAATAGGTGCCGGTTTTTTTAATTACTTGGGGGCCAAGAAAATTAATTTTTTTTACCTAAAATACCTCTAGGGTTTTCGGCACTAACATGCAAAGTTTGAAAAGTTGTCAAATTTTAAGATCAAACCCTAACTTGATCATGAATCCAAAATGTGTTCTTGATAAAACTCATGGTGTTCTTGAAGATCATGAACATCAAACTTAAATTCGAACATAAAATTTGGTTTTGATCTATAAAAACATGTAAATTTCGAAAATTTTAAGTTTTTAAAGATCAAGATCAAACACATGAAATTTACTTAAAAATTTCGGATTACTCATGGTGTTCATGAACATGAAAATTTCGGATTTTTCAAAAACTCAAGAACATCAGTTGATAAAAAATTTAAGAACTCCTAACCATGGCTCTGATACCACTGTTGGATTACGGGGACGTAATACTACGGAATGCTAAAAGTGTACATGAAAGTAATCTAACTACGCAGCGGAATAGTGTACACATACCTTTTAGCTTTCCTGCCCAAGAACGTCGTGGAAGGAGTTATGATCCTCCGGTCGGAACCACGTACAAGTTCTTCGTAAGAAGAAGTCCTACGCGGTGTAAGCTCCACAACAAAGCCTCTGATCGATTCTTCAACGGGAACAGAACCTCGGACTAAGATGTGCACCGAAAATCACTACTAAGGGGGTGAGAGGGTTTCTCTCAAGTTCCTCAATGGAGGTACTTAATATTAGATTGACGTGTAAACCCCTTAGGTGAGTCCCCTATATATAGGATTGGTGGAGTGGACAAAAGTTCACTCCAACCAATGTGGGACTTGTTTCGGCCGAACCTATGCTATTAAGGAGGAGGCCCAATTTTGGGCCTCCCATGTCAATTAGGGATTGGGTTTGGCCCAATTACCCTAATGTGACAGTTACCTAATTAACTTAGGTAATTTCTTTAGCATTAACGGGCTACCAATTACGGCGCCAAGTCACCATATGCTAACAGTATCCGGCCGCCGTGCTCCCACCTGCACAAAGGGACAAAGATGGGGCGGACTCGGCGATCCCCTTCTGACGGTTAAGTTAGTAACCGGAAGTAAAGACGGGAGATCACTAATATGCATATAAGCATGTAAAGTAGAGAGAGTAGATAGTGTAAGTGTAAAACGCTGGTTATCTAGTCAGTTTGTGTATCTCTGTTGTTGCTGTTGTTGTGGTAGTGGTGGTGGCGGTGGTGTATTTATAGGGGCTCCGATCGGCGCCGGACCATGTGTAGTAGGCCTCATGATGTCTGAATATCATCATGAGATTTTACTCATGATGAACTATTAAGAGTAGGTAGTAGTCTGAGTGATATACTTTTGTCACTTCATACTCCCTATTCTAGCCCATACGTTTGTTAGAAGGTCAGTGAATAGGCCAGGGCAACAGTCATGAAAGATCTGACGCCCTGGGCGTTATCCTCGAGAGGCTTTACTGGTGAACTCATATGAAATCTCGTATGAGTGTTGATTTTTTCCACCTAAAGCTCCAAGGTTTGTGTGTTAAAGGCCTTATACCTTTGTAATATGTGTATGTGTATGCTCACGGGGTTCACGCCCCGCTAAGTTGTCTTTTATGTGGGCCGATAGCCGTTTAAACCTTAGTATTTTGATCATGCATGTGATCCTGTAGTTTTCATGTGACTATGCACATATCCATCATACATGATGAATGTATGAACATGGTGCAGGTGAAATTGAGTTTGCTAGTCGGGTGATGTACACTCCATGAGACTGTGACGGGCCAGCATAAATCATGGTTGCCGTTATCAGTATGACGGTGTTGGCCATCGCAAACTGTTAAAGATAGAGATATAATTCAGCTTTCATTAAGGAAGTCATTAACAGATAGAGCTACTAGTATGTATATATAGTCTCCTATCTACCCTAGAAGACTGAAGAAGTAATGACTCTTAAATTGTAAGTTGATATCAAAGCACACGTGTACTAATTCTGGTGGCGCATTTTAAAGAAAAATTAACCTCCTTGAAGCCTGTTATGTTTGACCCATAGATAGTCAAGGCCGAGGTGGCCGGGCTGATACTCATAGTTTAACTCATAGTTGGTCAAAGCCGAGGTGACCAGGAGGATGTTGAAGTATAAGAGTGAGCTAAATACTTTCACCCACAAGTTCGAATTTATGGGACAGTTGGTTAAGGTTGCACGTCTTATTATTAACATGGTATCATAGCTTGGTCTCTTGCCGTCAGGTTCAACAAGCCGTAACCTAGTCTTCTATTGTTCAAGTCTCATATACATCCTTTCGGATTTAGGGTTTATCTTTAAAAAATTTCGTTACCAATCACCTCAGAATCCGTCGACCGTCACAACCACCTTTCCACCGTCGTTGTATTCCTCCGCACACGCCGCTGCTGCCAGCTGCTTCCACCGGCGCGTGTAACCCACACGCCTTCTTCACGGACGCCATTTGTCGCCGTGCTTCCACCATTCGGGTCGCCCTTCACACCTGACTTTGATCCAACATATGTTTTCGTCCTTCGAGATAGTTCCGGAAGACCCCGATCCAACAATACCTCTGTCGTCAACATCTTATGTTTTTCCGATTGTGTCATTCTAGATAGTTTCAGAAGACCCCGATCCAGCAGTACCTCTGTCGACAACATCTTCTATTTTTCTGATTGCTCGAAGACTTCTGCTCACCACAATCAACCAAAGACTTTTTATGGTGCTTGACTCAGATATGTAATCTAATGACTCGTTGTCTGCGATATCTTTCCCTTGATTATCAAGAAGATCAAGCCAGCGATCTGCAACAGCAGGAACTGATGAGTAACACTCTTATAAGGTGCTAGAATTGGGATCCAATACAATACCTTTTTAATAGGGGTTACCAGTCCCGTTATCTGCAGAGGAGTGAAAGCTATCTTTGAAAGTCATCTAGTGGACTTCGTCGTCATGTCTCCAACATAAACTTTTTTGTGATAACCAATGAAACTTTATTGTGATAACCAAGAAGCTTTACATATAGCCTCAAATTATGTCTTCCATGAGAGAACGGAACATATAGAAGTCGACTACCACTTTATCTGTGAGAAGATCGTCTCCAAGATAATTGCCACTGAATCTTTCAGTTCTAGTAATCTACTAGCTGGTATTCTCACAAAAGCCCTTAGTGGCTCTTGGAATCAGTATATTTGTAGCAAGCTTGGTGCACATAATATGTATGCTCTAGTTTGAGGGGGAGTATTAGAGATAGAGATATAATTCAGCTGTCATTAAGGAGATCATTAAGAGATAGAGCTACTTTTATATATATTAGGTGTTGATCCCGCGCTACGCGCGGGACAACCGGTTAAACTATTAATATTAACATGTATATAAAAGATTGAAATTTTGTTACAAACTTACTTAAGTTTAAACATGTAATGCATTAAGTGTATTAGATCATATTTTATTATCTTCACATACATTTCTTCTAAAAGGGAGTTGAAAAAGAGAATAGTTCGGAAGAATGTAAATTCTAATCATCGCTTTAAATTCTAAACCATAAACCCACAAAAAATAAACCGCAATTACGCAAGACATGGTGAATATGTTGTTCCATTTATGCATAAAATGTCACCGCGAATCAAGAACTTTTCATTTGGAGTCCTTTGTTAGGAGTTAGGATACGATTGATGAAGAACTGATCTTCATGAATCTCCGATCCACTCGAAGCTGGACTCCAAGCCTCTTCGGAATTTTACGGAAGCTGGAGAACTTAGTCTAATTCGGAAACTTCCCTTCTTGAACTACTGTACTATCTAAAATATGCATTAAAAAAATTTTATGGGTGCAAACTCAGATTCACGTATTCGTTGTGCTGCATGAATGCAGTTTCCCATAAAAACTTTTTACCCCCTAAAACACTTTTTTCCCCCGAGTTTGGTTTTTACTTTGAACTGAAGATCGAAAAGCAAACAAACCTCAAAGAATAAAGGGTTAATAACTAAAATCTGTCCAAGGTTTACCCTATGTTAAAATTAGGTGTCTGAAGTTTGAAATGTTAAAATGGAGTGTCTCAGGTTTCATTATTGTTGAAATTTGGTGTCTCTGCGCGTCTTTTCATCTCCCTTAAATTATTTTCATCAACCCACTCACCCACTCATAATCCATCACTCATTTTCACAAAATCGTCAAATTTGACCCAAAAGTTGAACATCCAAAAGAAAAAGTTTATAGCAGAGTGGTGTGAAGCGATTTCCTACGACAATGAAGCGAGATTTACTTGCGTGGATGTGGTTAGCTTCTTAGGTAATGGTCCCGACAAGATGAGAAGGGAGTGTCTATGGGAGCTCGAATTTGATAGTCTGTTTCGTCGGAATTGACTTCTCTAAAGTAATCACACCGAGACACCAAATTTTAACAAGATTGAAACCTTGGACACTACAATTTAACATTTGAAATTTCATACACATACTTTTAATATAGAGTAAACCTTGGACAGTTTTTTAATTATTAACCCAATAATAAAACCTTCAAAGATTTGACAGAGAAATGAGAGTACAGGAATTGACGAACTAAGTGAAAATGAGAGGAAGGAAACTTTCCCTTCTTGAACTACTATTTTGATCTTCAACGGCATCTAGTCCTGAAACCTGAACAATAAATTAGAATAACAAAAGAGAATGAAAAATAAAAGAGACAACTAAGTAGAGAAAAACAGAAGGAAAAAAAAAATAACATCTGAAATGGTTAGCGGGAAGGGAATTGTTGCATGAAAGTCTTGCTTATTTGGCAAGGTTCAAAAAAAAAAAAAAACTTTGGAATGAAAAGGGTAAGATTCATCTTCACTTATTCTAAAACGGCATCTTAATTAATATATGGGTTAATAACCACATTGCTACCTGAACTTTGGCCCTTTTACAAATCGCTACCTCAACTTTTAATTTTGAAAATTAGCTACCTCAACTTTGAAATTCAGATCAAATCACTATCTCAGTCAATTTTTTGTCAATTTAGACAGAATTGAACCACGTGTGTTTTTTTCAAATATTTTTCTTCCAAAAATGCCCTTGTCTGTCTTCCTTGCCTCCTTGCATGAACATACTTCACCATATTCTCTCCGTTATCATCATTGCTTTATTATTTTATTCTATGTCGTATGTATATCTTCAATTCCAAAAGTTCAGACAAACTTCTACATTACTAGTTAACAATTCCTCCATCAAAACAAGCTGCAAAATTTAAAAGTTGTTTTGCTGTTGTTTTGATGCAGTAATGGTGTTGTTTCATTGTTGTTGTTTTTTTTCCCCGCTTTTGCTTATGCAATTTTTAGTTCGATTTTAATTATATTACGTTTAGGTTATGTGTTATTTTGCTGTGTTATCTTGCTGCAGTAAATATGTTGTATCATTGCTTTTTTTTTTTTTTCACTTTCTGCTGCTGCAATTTTCACTATTACGACGTTTGCTTTTTATTATTTTGTCGTTGAATCATAGCGAATATTTTTCGTTATTCTGTTGTTCAATTGCTTCCAACGAAAGGGGTCTGGGTATTTGTGGATCAAAGTCATAAAAAAAGTAATACGTCCTTAAAATATAATACAAATTAAGTTAAATTCACTCCACCTACTAGCATTTTCAGCATTTGTACAAAAAGATAAAAGATAAGATAATAATAAGAAATAAAAGAGAAGTTGAAACACTTGAAAGAGACAACTTTAAATCTGTATCTATGTCTGGTATACTTGGAACTAACATCAAAACAATTTGAATTCCGTTATATTTTCATTAGGATATATATGAAATTTGCAAAATTCATACATAATTTTCAGGTGAACAGAGCAAGTAGAGCGGCGAAGTTAACCTTTCTTTATGGTGGAATTGTTAATTAGTAATATAGAAGTTTGTCTGAAATCTTGAAATTGAAGATATATATACGACATAGAAGAAAATAATAAAGCAAAGATGATAATGGAGAGAAGATGGTAAAGTATATTCACGCAAGGAGGCAAGTAATAAAGACAATGACATTTTTGGAAGAAAAATATTTAAAAAAAACACATGTGGTTCAATTATGTCTAAATTGATAAAAAAATTGACTGAGATAGCGATTTGATCTGAATTTCAAAGTTGAGGTAGCTAATTTTTAAAATCAAAAGTTGAGATAGCGATATATAAACGGGTCAAAGTTCAGATAGCAATTTGTTTATTAACCCTTAATATATTGCGGAACAAAGTAGAATAACTTTGGGGAAAATGGAGAAATCTCCCTCACCCCTCGATAGACCTGCTTCTCTATAGCATTCTCAATTCCGCTCTCACTGATGCCAACCTGAGTGCTATAATAATCCTTCAGGCCTCTAAAAACAATTCAATTAGTATCTGCATTTGTGCTTCATCTCACATATCTCCATTCTCCAACACACATCCCATGCAAATACAATCCAGTTTCTTTGCTTGGGTAAAGAAAATGATTGTATGCTGGCTGATATTAGATTAGACAACTAACCAACAAACCTCAAAGCAATTCACAGACACTTACAGGACACACACACACAATTCACTTCTTGCTATGACAAGACAGATTACCATGCTGCTAATTAAACAAGATAATTCTAATTAAAAAAAAATGGAGGGTTCACTGATGCCCACTCTTGCTCTCATCTTCCATCTCTTCTGCATCCTTGAATCGCCCGTCATCAATTTGAAGCTGCAATTTATATATATATTATTCAAAGGAGCTCAGTATAGAGTTCAAATGCAAGTCACTTAAGACGGAGCTAAAAGACATTAGTTGTCATGGTCATATATTCATAAATCTTAACCACCTAAGTTGCATATTAGTTAGATATGCATGCATGGAAAACACAAGCAAGATTTGAAGAATCCTTACCTCAAGTACGTTGCGTGCAAGTTCATGGTCGCCATTTGAAAAACCAATTGTGCTGGTCAGAGGATACTCTGCCAGAGTTGCCAATACAAAGGCATCACATACATTTATCAATTATATGTTACCCTGTCCTTCTACACATTTCTAAAGTAAAGTTGAAATCGTCAAAGATATCTTTAATATCCATACCTCCAATCTCATCTTGTAGATCAGCACTGAAAACCCAATTGTGCCCCACTCCCCCACCTTCTTCTTGTTCTTCTACTCATATAGAAGAGAGATTGTTAAATTACTGGTGTAGACTGTATTAGGGAATAAAATATATTCAGAATTAATATATTTTATTATTATTATGTTCTGATTGAGTTATGTTAGGAGTAGATATATTTCTGATATCTTATCATTATCTCTTTCTTTATTATATTGTTATAGATTTAGTTTTTGTTATAGATTTAGTCTTGTATCTATATATATAGGTACATGTAGTCAACCCAAAACAAGATCTATAATACAATTCTCATTCTTCTATAGACTGTAGAAGACCAATTTTGTAATATTGCAGGAATCAGAAAAAAAAAAGGGCACACAGCCATTAGTACTCACCATCAGAAAGTTCAGGATTCAGCTCAGCACACTCGCTGAATACCTCAAAAAGGATGTCCACTACAAACATGAAAAAATATATATACTATTGTAAAACAACTCTCAAAGATATTGATACAATGTGATAAAACAACAAATAAACATTGAGTAATTTTGGAGGTTGTAAAATGAATAAGTAGCACTTACATTGGGTTGGATCTGAAGGAACAAGCCTCATCTCTTTAACCTTTGATATGTCAAAGGTTTCATCACAGTCGACATCTGAGTCATCAGACTCATCTTCGTCATCCCCTGTGTCGATCTTAGGAAGATTAAAGTTTTATTATTATCTGGACAAATTTATGTATGAAAGGAACAAGAATACAGATGTATAAGGGGGCATCTTCAATGCTAATGAGTGTGCAAGTCATATAATAATACAATCAAACAAAGGGGGACCGAAAGAGGCAGCCTTTGTTGTAAAGAATCTTCAAAATCACAAACTACCACAGCATGAATAGCTCTGACAATTACACATTCATTTTACGGAAACTCTCCAATCAATTGATATAAAAACCTAATACAAGCCTAGCTGGAGAACAGCCACAAACACTTTAAAATCTGTATTTATGCTCTAACTGATACCTCCTAACCTGAAAGTAATTCTTACTCCTTATCAAATAAAGTGCCCCTTTTAAACTAAATCCCTAAGAAAGACAAAAACTTATTCTGAACCTACCCAAGGATATCATGCTTATTATAACGATGGTTTTTATTCAGCATTCCAATGGGTTTTTATTCCAACAGCAATTCACGTTTGACAAAATGACATCAGATTAGGAATAAATAATTCTGCTGCACCAAATTCTAAGAATTACAATCAAATCTTTCTGCAAAACATACAGATTGAACGGGCTAACTGCCTTCAACAGCGTAGCAATAGCAACAGAAACAATTATCAGGAAGTCTTCAACTAAGAAACGAAGTTTCTACCTGAGTGTAGATGCAAGGAGAAGGATAGGCTTCGGGATCCCTTGACACAGCGTGAAGCGACAAGGACACGAAATCGACAGTATAACCTTTGCTTCTATCCACTTCGCTCACCCAAATCACCCTCCTGAAAAAGGAAAAAGTAATTACAATTTGACTCCAAACTCGGTATCTGTTACTTCTCAAGCTCAGCTCAGAGAGAGAAGATAAAGCGGTAGTGAAGCAGTACTGGGTGGAGATGTATAGAGTTCCTGCTGACTCGGGAGGCTGATCTGCAAGAACTATAGAGACGCCAGACTGGACGTGCATAAGCTCTTCGCCGTTTTCGACGTCGAGTAACGGCTCCCCGGCGCCGTCACCGGTTCTCTGGGTGAACAGTTTAAGCCCTAGCGCCATTCCGACTTCAATTACTCAGAACAGAGAGGGATTTTTCTTTTTTTCTTTTTAATTGATCGATTATATAGGTTTCTGGTAATTATGATGGTATCCCTAAACTTTTCAATTGGTAATTTACTCCTCCTTTTATATTTCCTTATTCAGACACGAAAAATTGAATTGGATTTGTCGACGACGGATCTCTTCTCTCTCTATTATTTCTTAATTGCAGAATTGACCGGGGCTGAATTGGAAACCAAGCATATGTCGGTGACCAGCGACTCAGCATCATCTTCTTCTTCTTCTTCTTCACTTTCACGAAGCTTGTAGGGGAAGGAGGGAGAGAGAGAGATATGGGGAATTCATGGTGCGGATTGTGTGCCTGCGTAGACCAAGCCAGCATCGGTGTCGTGGAGCGATGGGGTCGCTTCGAGAGGTTGGCTCCACCGGGGCTCCACCTCTTCAACCCCTTAGCCGGCGAATGCCTCGCCGGGGTTCTCTCAACCAGAGTTAGATCGCTAGAAGTTCGTATTGAGACCAAAACAAAGGTAAGATCGTATTTCCGTTATCCTGAGTCCTCTAGAATTGACTGATCGGCCGCCGCCTTTGTTAGTTTAAAAGATTTTGATGGAGATTTAGCTTCTATGAGGATCATGTTATGTGAATTTTTTATGTATAAACTGCATCTTCATCATCTGTGAAATGAAAATATGTTCCGGATCCAACTTAGCAGAAACCAAGAATAGCTCTTAGAGCTAGAGAGAAGGAGAAATAATCAAGAAACTAGATTAATCACTTCAGAATGAAACTTCATAATATACCAGATTTTTGCTCTCATGGACATTATTACATGAATGAGTATGATCCATCTGTCTCTGTACCATTGATGCAGGATAATGTCTTTGTCCAACTCATCTGTTCTATCCAATATCGAGTAGTCAAGATGAATGCTGATGATGCATATTATGAACTACAAAACCCTCAAGAGCAGATCCAGGCTTATGTCTTTGATGGTAATAATATATCAATCAGTATTGTACCCTGCTTTATTTGTTTACCTTATGGCCGCTGATCTGTTAAGCTTATTGGCTATCTGTTTATATTTGTATAGTTGTCCGTGCCCTTGTTCCAAAAATGATATTGGATGAGCTATTTGAGCAGAAGGGTGAGGTTGCCAAAGCTGTCTCAGAAGAGCTTGAGAAGGTGATTTCCTTATGTTCTCTTGCCACTGAATTGATTTATTATGAACGCCGCCAGTTCTTCTTAGTTTCTTTTTTATTCCATGTGCAGATTAGCCTGTTTTTTCTCTTCCATCTCGTTACAGCTTGATTTCTATCTTTTGGTTTAGATCCATTGCTTGATAAGTCATCCAGATAGATTATTAAACTCAAAGCTGTTGATTTCTCTTAAACTTTTAGTCTGAAATCTGAGTCCCAAATCATAGTTGCACCTTCTATTGGTCATTATGTCAGGTCATAAATTATCAGATAAATTCAGGTTCTTTCAACCATTCGTATTATAAGTTATCAGCAAACTCAATATTATATACGAGCCAACCCGAGCATCTTAGAGAAGAAGGTGCTACCACTATATTGTTTGGTGTTCCATTTTGATTTGCTTATTACTTCCATATATATATATATAATGGATTATCAGGTGATGAGCGCATATGGGTACAGCATTGAGCACATTCTGATGGTTGATATAATTCCTGACCCTTCTGTTAGGAAAGCTATGAATGAAATCAATGCAGGTAATGATATGGTAAAATTATATTGTACTGAGTTAGGTTAGTGTATAAAATATTTGTTGATGGGGATGACACAGCACAAAGGCTACAGCTAGCAAGTGTATACAAAGGAGAAGCTGAGAAGATACTGATGGTGAAGAAAGCAGAGGGGGAAGCAGAAGCCAAGTATCTAGGTGGAGTTGGAGTGGCGAAACAGAGGCAGGCCATCACTGATGGAATGAGAGAGAACATTCTGAATTTCTCTCACAAGGTGGAAGGTACATCAGCTAAGGAGATTATGGATCTTATAATGATCACTCAGTACTTTGACACCATCAAAGACCTTGGCAACAACTCCAACAACACTACAGTCTTTATTCCTCATGGCCCCGGCCACGTTAGGGACATTAGTGACCAGATCCGTAGCGGTATGATGGAAGCAGCCAGTGCCCAGTTGGATGCTTAGCTTAATGATGCTCGCTCTTCTTGTGCCTGCCTAACTTTCAAGCCTTACATTACAATTACATTACAGTGTGTTTAGTTCAACTTTTGTTATTATATTATAATGGATTAAATATGTTTTTAACCACACTTATTTGGTTAGAATCCACTTTTGGTATCACTTGTTTTTTTATATAATTTTGATACCAACCGTTTCCACTTTGTACAATTTTCATATGTCCATTTTAACTATTAGTTGATCACGTAAAGTGCAC
The DNA here is from genome assembly GCA_036873135.1 of Clarkia xantiana subsp. parviflora. Lineage (NCBI taxonomy): Eukaryota > Viridiplantae > Streptophyta > Magnoliopsida > Myrtales > Onagraceae > Clarkia > Clarkia xantiana. Next base: position 22,507,672 of record JAPTYO010000001.1, read on the forward strand.
GTGACTTTTTTTTTAAACAAAAAAGTAAATAGACTTAGATGGAAATACCCCCTACCCCCCAACATCTCTCCGGCGAGCTCTCCCTTTCGATGATGTCAAATTTGCAATTGGGAGGGGCCATTTTGGGTACAATTGCTATGCAAGGTTAAAGAAAGGGGATTTCAAAGGCCAACATGAGGTCGTGAAGGTCATCCCCAAATCAAAGTCAGTTCTATGATTCCTTCCAATTCCAGATCCACTATCTACCCATTTATTGACGTTAATTATCTCAATTATTATTATTTTTCCAGTTAATTGAAAGACTTGCATGGAAATTTAGCTATGGTATTTCCGGATTTAGCTTGAATATGATGGAAAATTCAAAATTTTCATCCGGCAATGGAAGGGGAAAGCAATAAACTAAATTTATGAAGATACACTGCAACTAATTAACATAATTAACAGCCGCAATTAAAGTCCATCATCGTCGGTCTGGATATCCCAGCGGTGACGGCGAGATTCGGCGACCAGTGAGGTCTGCCGTAGCCGGCCACGTCCAGTGGTCTTCGTCCATCGCTTTCTCGGATTGCTTGATCCTTTTCACTTGACTGTAAACAAGAATATGCTCCATTGGATTCTTAATGATCTTATATTCTTCATGCCCACTGATTATATAGATGTAAGAAATTTGAGTGTTTTGGTTGCATGAAGTAGATTCAAAGAAGAAGAGATCAAAGTTTAATTGGAGGAGGATAACTTGGAAATGAGCAGCTGGTTTGACAGCAGCAAAGGAGCAGTATCAACAGCAAAGTCGGAATAGAAGAAGTAGTTAAGTCAGTTTGTCCGAGGTGTCAAGTTAAGTCATTTTAAGTATGGTTAAGTCAGTTTTAGTGTGGTTGATGTGTTGTAATGATCTCCATATGTTTAGGAGACAGTTTATAGTAATGGAGCAGTTACTTAGTGTGAAAGTGTAAAACCTGCATAAAATATGAGGACCAATGTTGCAAGTTTAAAAATTCAGTGTGTAATACATTCTAAGTGCAAAGTTTAGGGTCAAGAGTTGTTTTCTCCCTACAAACTTATAGAACATCACGTAGGTTTTTGGCAAGGCTTCCAAATCGCTCAAAAACAGGATTTAAGGGTGTTAGTGTGCCGCCTATTAATCTAAGGGTACTCTCATCTGTTTTTGCAACCCTATCAAACCCTAGAGAGCTTGGAGAACAAGAGAAAACTACAAAACGAGAAACTAGCAAATTCTCGGAGCCCGACTAAGCCACAACGGGAGCGGACGAAATTGAGTATCCACGAGTTTCCGAGCAAGTTTCAGATCATGATTACGGTAAACTCCATAGCTTTCTCCATATACTCTCGGTGTTACATATTTATTCCTAAAGAGAGAAAGCTTCGAGGGTCGTTAATAATGGTCTGCGTTTTGATGATGCATATTCTCTTTTCTGGTCATGGTTAGAATCTAGGGGACCTAAGTAACCTAACACAAGTGAAAAAACCGAATTTCATCGTGTCGTTTGTTAGATATCGAGATTTGAAGTTTCAGGAATTTAATTGAACCGTGAACTTCGAGGCCATAAAGGTCATTTTTTTAATGATTATTCCGCAGCAAATAATCTACCAACTTGTAGTTCATTGTAAGGGCTTTCCATAGACACCAAGAACACCCAAACCCAATCCCGGACAAGGGAGAACTAAACTCTCGAAATTGGCTCTGGAACCTGTAAAAATCTGGTCTTAGGTTGAAGATGAAGTTGACCACGTCGGCCAACTCCGACCGACCCGCGTGGGCCACCCAGATGTCAATATGCAAAGCCGTTTGCGGCGTTGGACTCGTAATTAAAACTTCTACCTACAGTAATTTTTGGGAATTTTTCTGAGATAGTGAATTACGGGATATCGGGCTTCCACCTAGTTTAGTGTGCTGTGATGGGAACAGTGAATCTGAAAAATCTGAATTGGACCCTATGAGATTTGAGTTCTGAATGAGTGGCTCAAAATTTAGTAGACTGTGTGTTCGAACTGAGAGTCTTAAACTCGTTATTGTATTATTTCAGGGAGATCAGATCGACATAGCAATTGACGTTAGTTTTGGGGGTTTCAGTTGAGGTAAGTAGTATAAGCTTATTATGTTTACAAAGAAATATTTTCTGCATTGCATGAAGTTTTAAATATAAGCTACGTCATTTTCGAGCATGAATATAATTTTCATTTTTGAAATTCGGATCAAGTGGTTGAAGCTCTGTTATGAGTTACGTATATTTTGATATGATCAGTTTTGCAAGAATGTTTCCGTGATATGTTTCGATGTAATATTTTGATAGAAATTAGTTAATGGAAACCTATTTTATGAATCTGTTTTTGTCTTTGTGCTTGTAAGTCTAGCTATGGTCTGAACCCTTACGAGGGCCCCTCTGGCGTATGCATACGAAGATCGATCGATTTTAGCCGACCTAGCGTAATATCTAGGCTCTGTATCCTTCCAATGGGGGATAAACATTGGAGCCGACCCAGCGGCATACCTGGGTTCTGCATCCTTCCAATGGGGGATAAACATTGGAGCCTTCCTGCAGGCATCGTAGGCGTGGCGAAAAGACTAGAGCAACCTCTGTTTCTGAATTTTGATAAGTTCTGCATTTACTATTTAACCTATGTTTGTGATCAAATGTGTTTCGTGGAAGCTTTTGAACTCTGCATTGTTTTGACGTTCTTTGAAAGTTTTATGTTTATAATCATTATGACCTAGATATATATATATATATATATATATATATATATATATATATATATTTTTTTTTTTCTGAGGGCTTGATCAAGTAGGGATAAGTGACCACTACTTACTGAGTTGCTCCCCAACAACTTACCCCCAATTATTCTCCACTTTTCAGATCTGGAGGGAGATAACGACAGGAACATTCCAGAGGATCAGGCGAACCATTTACGAAGGCACTGGAAGATCCAAGACGGCGACTTAAGTTTTTTTTTTTTTGGACTAGGTTAGTTTGTTTGGATATTCAGCTATTTGGGTATTTGGAAAACAATGAACTATAAACCCTAAAAGTTGGTTTTATCTTTCGGATGTTATCGCTTTTAAATTTTTGAGGCTTCATTATTTCTTATAAGGGTTTAAGAAATAATGGCCGGTCACACCCCAGAGTATGGTCAATTTTTAGAGCGTGACATATTGGTATCAGAGCCTAGGTTAGACCCTTTGGAGCTTTCATGAGACTTAAATTTGAATCTACCTTCTGTGTTTAATGTATTTCAGGAAGAAATGGAAGGAAATGGCAAGACTATTGCCGAAATTGCGGCCCAAGCAAAAATGGGAAAGCGCACGACCGCGACCTCGGCTTCTCATGTTGGGAATACTGAGCAAAATCTCAGGAGAAGCAAAACGATTGCACTGAATGGTAAGCCAGAAGATGGGGTTGAGACCTCGACCCAAATTAGGAATGATGGATCGTCTCGTAGGAGAAGCCAAAGAATTACAGAGAATGAGGAATGGGATGAGGAGCTGGAAATATCGAATGGACAATATCAATTACCGCGACGTGAGGCACGTACAACGGGAGTTGCTAATCAGGCAGACGTATTGGGAATTTTTCAAGTGGTGGCAGAATTGCGTGAACAAGTTCGTGTTGGATTTAGGGGATTAATACTACGGAAACAAAACCCTAGATACGTGCCAGACCGTTGAGGGGAGTTCTCGATCCGCCGGACGGTTCCCTGATGAGGATCGTGTTAGAGAATCCCTGCGCGGATTATGCCTCATAGCAAAGCCTTAGTCGATTCTTCGCGGGATGGATCTTCGGAGTAAATTGCTTAACACAATCTGGCACCTCATTGCTCCTTAGGTGGTTCGGCCGAACTAGGTATTTAGGGAGGAGGGTTTTCTTATAATCTCACCACTTATGAAGAAGACAATTAACCTTATGAAACCCTACTAGGACTCCCTATTTGTAAGAGGAGTAAAGTGGACAAAAGTCCACTTTACCCCTCCTTAAAGTCGGCCGACCATGTGTGTTAGGGAGGCCCAATTTTGGGTCTCCCATGTCAATTGGGATTTTAGGCCTAGCCCAAAAATCCCTAATATGACATTACCTAATTTCTTAGGTACATGACCTTAATTAATGGGCTCCCAATTACGGCGGCCCATTGTCTAAATGCTTACAGCTCCCATTCGACGGAATGGGAGGGTGCCTATTAATATGTTGTCCTCCAACACGTTAGCATTTGTTCTTCGATCCAATCCCTGCTCCGAATAGTTCATACGAGATTTTCCGTGCGACCGGCGGAAACGACATGCATCTTGCTACTCATCTGTTAGGAGTGTTGTAGCGCCCCCGGAACATTGATTCCCCATGTCGAAACAACCTGTGAAAATAAAGTGTCGCGCTGTATCCTAGGTCAACTGTCATTCTCCAATTGCCCAGTTTCCACATAGGAATACTCCTTCAGGGCATCCGCACAAGTATTCACAACCTTTCAACTAATGTCAGTCTGGTGGCCAACTAGTGAATACAAGAGTCGGAGAATTTCAGGTGTACTTGACCATCCCCATCGCTCATACCCTTAGTCAAACCCAATCGGTTTCAAAAGACATGGTCACTTGGCCTTTTTGTTCAGCACTACGCTCGTCGCCGGGAAGCGAACATTGAGCCTGACCTTAGGTATGAGTTCTGAGTCTGTGAGGATACTTTGGATGCTTCTTCATGTAGCATCCGGGATTAGCCACACGCTCAAGGTGAAGAAGTTTGTGCCTATCCGAATCTCGTGGATTCTATCTAGCACAACCGAGCCTAACCCCGTGTTCGAACATGGCACGCATAGTATGAAGCACGCGTCGATAGCATAACCTGAGTTTCGTCAGGAAGTGGAAAATTTCATATGTTATCGCAGATTCGCCATCTGGTCCTGAATGTGGTTTTATTACGAAAGAAGTTCGTAACAACGATTTGCAAAACTTAGATCATATCGTGTTACTCCAAAAACCAAATGATCGTTCTGCTTAACCAGGTTTGCCACTATGGTTCTTAGCCAGTCTTGATTTAATGGAGATATTCATCTTCGTCAAGACGGTCGAGCCTGTGTGACGAGGCTTGGCCCACATTCGACATTATTTTATTTTGGAGATCAACCCTCCTACGACTATTTTATAGACCGTAAAAATCCGATGAAACTTTAAACATTATGACGTTGTAAGAATCATAAACTCAAATTGCAATTTTTTCCAGTAAAGTTTCAAAAAAGTTGTCATCACGATACAAGCTACTTAAACCCTACGCAGTCCCAGCATTCTAACATGTTTTTCAAAAACATCCATGCGTAAATGTTTAGTTAATGGATCGGCCATCATAATTTCAGTAGAAAAGTATTCTAATGTGATTACTTTGTCCTCAACCTTATTATTAGCATAATTATATTTTATATTAATGTGTTTCGTCCTGCTATGGTACTTAGGGTTCTTAACCCCTGCAATTGCTGCTTGCTATCATAGTATACCTTCACAGGTTTACTCCTGTCCTTAACACCAAGCAATGCAGTTAAGAGCCTATTAATCTAGACCGCTTCTTGTGCGTTCTTAGAGAAGGCCACGAATTCGGATTCCATCGTTGACAGCGCGACACATGATTGCTTCTTGCTCATCCATGAAATGGCGGCATTAGCAAGGAGAAACACTCCTCCTGAGGTGGACTTACGATCATCCGGATCGCCACAACGGTCGGCGTCACTGAACCCAGTCAATTCTAATTTCCCACCCTCATAGCACAGAGCGTAGTCGGCAGTACCTTTCAGGTATCTAATTATTCGTTTCACGGCCTTTAGATGTTGAATGCCAGGATCTGATTGGAATCGTGCTACTAGGCCCAAAACATAACAGATGACTGGACGAGTGCATTGCATGACATATATTAAGCTGCCAAACATACTTAAGTATTCTGCACTTTTCATCTGTTTACGCTCTACCAGGTTTTTCGGACCATCACGTTTCGATAACGCGCACCCGAACACAGCCGGCGTATCCATGGTTTTGGCATCCTGTAGTCTGAACCTTTTCAACTTGTTGATATAGGATTCTTGAGAGAGGCATAGTTTGCGAGAAGCACGATCCCTAGCAATCTTAATGCCTAGGATGTACGTGGCTTCTCCCATGTCCTTCGTCTCAAATATAGATGCCAACCAGGACTTTGATCATTCATGTAACTCACATCATTTTCGGCAATTAATATGTCATATACATATAATGTCAATGTTAATACATGTGCCTCGGGTTGACGGGTCTCCAATCCGAGTAACACTTTTCACGGGTAGTCTGCTCTTCTTTCCGATCCGTTTAGCTTGCCGATATGATACATTTCTCTGCTCCTCGCAAACCTGCACAATGGGCAGTACCGAGCACAGAGGGGGGGGTGGTGCTCGGTGAACCCTCTCTGATGCCTAAGTAAGTTCGGTGTTCTAGAGAGATAAAATCTAGAGAGAAGGCAGAGCTAAAAATGAGTAAAGATGCAACCTTGTCCAAATGAATAGAACTTGAGAAGTATATATAGGCTACGGGGGGATTAAGGTGGCTTAAAGACACCGTTAATCCCTAAACATACTTAATTAGCACATAACGACATGATTAGACTCTTAAAAGCATGGAGAGGTGGGTAAAATTGGTTAAGTGTCAGACGGGTAAAGAGATGTCGGGACGCCGTGGGGGACGGTCTGTGTGACAAGATTTGAGACGTCGGATACACTCCCGAGGGAGGGGGTAAGACGTCTGGAAGGGTTCTCGAGGCCTTCGGGGTCGGGTGGAAAAATCTGACCCCCAAGGCCTGGAATTGGGCCACACCCGATCTCTAAGGGTAGAGATCGGGTGAGATCGCACCCGATCTCTAGGAGTAGAGATCTGGTGGGGGCACCCGATCTCTAAGGGTAGAGATCTGGTGGGGTCGCACCCGATCTATAGGGGTAGATATCAGGTGGGGTCGCACCCGATCTCTGCCCCTAGAGATCGGGTGTGGCACCCGATCTCTACGGGTAGAGGTCGGGTGGTCGATGACCTGGGCGGGTTATCTTAGTTTGTGGGCGGTGCGTTCGGGTCAAAGTTTCGATTTATAATCGTAAGTGGGGTGATCAAAGTAGGACAATCTGAATGGAGACGAATTCAAATTGGGCGTATATCCATCACGTGCCCCCGAGTCAACTAATGGCTTAACCCTTGATTGACTCTATTTTACGATGGGATGACACGCGCAATTTGAAACCGTGATTTTACCTCTTGATGAATCATTCGCTTGTTCATAGGCGCCTTTTCCGGGACCTATCCTCAGTTTCTCAAAATAGAGGAAATATAAACGTTAGAGCAAACGTACACGAGCCTAGGCCCGTGTCCAAAAAATGTGGATATAAAAATCTGATATTCTCATGTATGTATCTAAAAATACGTACATGCATGGGGATGCAATTCAATCATGGATATGGACTAATGTGATCTAATTTCGTATCATCATGATCAATACGTGAGCATGCGGGGTGAGTCCTATCTCATGAAAAAAATATTTAGACCGGATCCCAAAAAATTTCTAAGTATGGGAAAATGAGATATATGCATATAAAAATGCTAACTTGAGTGAACACCGATATATCATGATCATGAAGGTGCGTACTAGCATACATGTAAGTAAAAACACAAGTATGGAAGTGAGTGTGGACATGCTGCAATCGTGGACATGAATGTATGAAGGAATATATGGCAACCATGTACATGAATGTCTAAGTGTTTGAATACACGGGAGTGTGTATGTGGACGTGCGTGTGAGTGTAAGCATAGATATGTACGTATGCATGGACGGGTTGTGCGCATAAGCGTGAGTGATGGCATGGGTGCACTTGTAGATGTAAATCATAAATATGAACATAAGTGCAATGGTGAGAGTATAGACCTCCTTTTTATCCGAGAATGCAAGCTCTGTTCCTCAATGGGACACAACGTTCTGCCTTCCTTGTGCTAGCGCGAGCATTGTCTTTTAACCTCGGCTTTTTACATGTGTGACTTTTTTCCTTCATTTGTATGAATGCGTGTATAGCTCTTGAACTTTTCCCTGCAATTTGCTCTCGCACTTTGATTGTAGGATCTTTTGGGTGGTGGTTTTGCTTTTGTAACTTGAGGTTGAAGTTGCCCCCGTAATAGGCGCATCTCGGCCTTCCATGGGTAGGGGTCGACCTTTGCGTCGATCGCTCGGATGGCTGGCTCACTTTTAAGTGGCTTTCTCATTCGGACAAGGAGACCATGAAGATCATTTATCCAAGCAATCAGACTAAATCTCATTGTCCTGTGTCTTGGGTGTCCGAGGTGTACTTGTATGAGGCAGGGATTCGTTTGACCCCTCCTTCTGTGAGCTTGGTATGTCATTAATCCTCTTGTTTTCATTCATCTTTTGTTTTCTCATGGTAGGTTGGTTTCATGGAAAAACATTTTATGTGCAGGCGGAGCGTTCCGAACGCACCCTTGTCGTGAACGAGAAGAAGGCATCCTCCAGCTTCGTTCCTAAAGCCAATAAATCTTCTAAGTCAGAGAAAGCTGCAGAGACTTCCAGTATGTTCTTTTTCATTCTCTTTTCTTTATGATATACTTATGACTGTTCCCATGTTGCTTTCTTCTTGTTGTTAGAGTGTTAGCCCCTGGTTACCGAGCGTGTTCTTGCGGTGGGCAAGAGTTCAAGTCAATCCAAATCCAAGGCACAAAAGCCTGATTCTGAGGTCGGGCCCTTGACTGCCAAGAAGAAGAAAGCCGCGAGAGACTCTCCTTCAAGTGCCCGCTTGCCGACTCCCTCTCGTGATAAGGAGATAGTGGTCGAAGAGGCGCCCTCCTTTCTTGACAAAGGGAAGCAGCCTGTGTTAAGACGATGGGATGACCATAGATCTTGATGTCTCTCCTCCATCCTCTGCCCCCCAGTCGAGGGGCCGAGTCTCAGGTCTGTTTCTTCTTCATGTAGGTTTGATTACTTTGAAGGTGCCTTTGGCATACCTATGGGGTCATGTGATTAACCATTGTGTTAAAGATCTTGCTTTTGGTGATGGTTGTGATCATCCCCTTTCATTGAGACTCCTTTCTTTTTCCACGGCTCTAATTAAGATAGCAAATTTCTGCTTGAAAGTTTGGTGGAGATTGTTCTCGAGTTAGCCTCTACTAGTATCATAGTTGTGATTGTTGTGGGGGTCGTTTCGTTATATGCCCCCGATAGTGCTTTCCATGATTCTCCGTTTTATGGTTGATTTCGTGAAATATAGAGGTTGTCTTCATAATGAGGACGTCCCTACCTGGTGTCATCCAGGAAGGTTGAAATATAAGTGCAGACCTTTGATGAGCGTATGAAGGGTATTGCTTTTCCCTTTTTCTTTGACTTCCTCTTAAGGTTAGACGTAGGCTCTTTATGTTTGTGGTCGTATTAGCATCTTCGTAATGTGTATACTTGATAGCTGTTTTGTTATGTGTAGACATGATAGCCACTTCTTGGTGCGTGGTCATGATAGCTACTTCGCGGTGTGTGGACATGATAGCCACTTCGCAGTGTGTGGACATGATAGCCACTTCTTGGTGTGTGGACATGATTGCCACTTCTTGGTGTGTGGACATGATAGCCACTTCTTGGTGTGTGGCCATGATAGCCACTTCTTGGTGCGTGGACATAATAGCCACTTCGCTATGTATGGAGTTTTGCCTTTGCATTCCGTACTTATTAGCAAACCTTTCATGAGTGTTTCAACATTATGTTTTTATATCATGAATAGTATTTCATACCTTTGTTGCTATAGTTGCCTTTTGTTTATGCTATGTTTGTTGGGCTTTGTCCCCGCGTCTCGTCTTGTCAGATGTTGTATCCTTTATGCTTTTGGGATGTCCCCTTTATGAGGTGTGCTTCACAATATGCAATGGTGATGTTTTGTCGAAAGCCGTGCTTGACGATGTTCAAGTCGAATGCGAGCAGAGGTCACGTGAGGGCGACATGCAAGACAGTAATGTTTGTCAGAGGTTTCCTTGGGCGACTTATTAGGCGATTCTTCTTCGTAGGTCGTTTTGAATGACTTGTGATTTGCTTGCCTATTGTTGTGTTTCTTCTCTTTTGTCGGAGTGTTTTTTCGTTACTCCACTTTACTTTTGTCATGCCTGCATTGTCATCATAAACAAACTTGGATGTTTCTCATATCATATAACCTTACTTTGTAAAAAGGAAGGTTTTTCAAGATACATTGTTGGGGACGTTGTAAAAAATTTCACGAGATAGGCTCTCAAATGGCGTGGAATGTGTTCGCGAGATAGGCTCTCGGAGGGCACAGAGTGTTATCACGAGATAGGCTCTCGGAGGGCACAGAGTGTTATCACGAGATAGGCTCTCGGAGGGCACGCACAGAGTGTTATCACGAGATAGGCTCTCGGAGGGCACATAATGTTATCACGAGATAGGCTCTCGGAGGGCGCATAATTTTTTCACGAGATACGCTCTCGGAGGGCACGGAATATGTTCGCGAGATAGGCTCTCGGAGGGCACAGAATGTTATCATGAGATAGGCTCTCGGAGGGCGCATAATTTTTTCATGGGATAGGCTCTCGGAGGGCGCGAAATATGTTCGCGAGATAGTCTCTCGGAGGGCACATAATTAGTTCGCGAGATAGGCTCTCGGTGGGCACAAAATTAGTTCGCGAGATAGGCTCTCAGAGGGCACATTTTTCACGAGATAGGCTCTCGGAGGGCACGGAACTTTTCACGAGATAGGCTCTCGAAGGGCACAGAATTTCGTAGTTTAAAACTACTCTCCAGATACGCTCTTGGGGGCGTAGAAACTATTCACGGGATAGGCTCCCGTTTCGTAGTTTAAAACTACTCTCAAGATACGCACTTGGGGGCGTCGATACTGTTCCCGGGACAGGATCTTGGAGGGCGCAAAATTTTCGTAGTTTAAAACTACTCTCAAGATACGCTCTTGGGGGCGTCGATACTGTTCGCGGGACAGGCTCCCGGAGGGCTCAGAATATTACTTTACCTTGTGTCATTTTCAGGTAGGGTGCGTCTTTGATACGCCTTCTGAATCTCTACTTGAGTTTTATCTCTATGATATTGCCTGTTATCTAGGCTTTTTCTGAGTGTGGGAGATCACCTTTAGAGGGCGATGCTTGTATGTTTCCAACTTAGGATGAGTCCATACAGGGAGTTGATGTTGTTTTCCCTCTTATGTGACCTCTTCTAGGAGAAGAGGTGTTGCATGTTCTTGTGACCTTCAGCTTCTAATCTCTTCTTTTACACTTAGGTGGACTACTAAACACTTGTTCGTTTGGTGCCCCCAAGCTACTTGGTGGTCACACCACCTTTCATATTTGGCCGTTGAAAGCCCCTCGTTCATTTTCTTGGTTGGGTACCCCTTATGCTTGGGGATCCCTAATCTTGTGTTGTATTTAATATGTCTGCTTGCTTGGGTGCGATGGATCTTGTAGGACTTACTCTTTCTCATGCTTGCTTGTTTCAGTCATAGCCATGGTTTGGACAATACCTTTACCAGATGTATCTCTTAGGGTTGGGAGGGAAGCTTTTCCATTCTCTTGGTAACTGGTTGTGGTAGTGTTTATATCCATAGAAGGCTTGTAAATTATTGCCCCATCTTCCTTGTGTTTTGAGTAAAACGCTTTTGCGGTGATGATCGAGTAGGAGTAACGTATCTTGGAAGGTGTTGCATTTGAGTTGAAGAACTTTCTCATATCTTGGTGTCTCGAGTTATTTAACTTGAAGATGTGTTTCAGACTGGCGAGTCTGACCCATGCCCATTGATCGGGTATGGGGGGTCTGATCGGGCTGTGGTAACCTTCGTGGAGCGTTGATGTGCTTAATGTGCTTCACATTTGCCTTTACATTGGAGCATTTTTCATTCCTATGGGGAGTGTCACATTGGCCATGCTCCTCCCACCTCGAATCTTGATTATAGGCTCCCCTTGAATAAGGACTGAATTTAAAAATGATATTTTCTTTTAGGTTTGCAGGTGATGTTCTATGATTTTCCATGGGTTTGCCCCCGTATTGGCTATGCCTTGTTGGATAACTTTACTAGAAGCTGTGTTTGTGCTGCGTACGTATACATATTTAGGGGGTGTCGAGCTGACAAGTTCCTTCTCTTTTCCTTTGTTGTAACCTTCACTCACTATGTGTTTGGTTTATAACCTTAAAGGTGGGACCTTCCCCTAGTGCTCTCTTTATCGGGGTTTTCCTCTTGATGGGATGTCAGAGGCAAATGTCTTGACCCTCACAGACAAAAAGCTTGATCAGGATGTGCGTCTAGTGTAAGGGTCGATTTTGAAGCCCTACTTCCCAAGCTTTTGAGCTCTTATTGGTTGATCTTGTAAAATTATTATCATGCCCTAAGGCCCTTGATGGGAGGTGTATCTCCTTTTTCATATTCTGGTTGTTGCACTATCTCTTTTGCAAATCCTGCATCTTTAGAGTTTCTCGCTTGGTTCATGACGTCAATGGCAAGATTTTCTACCGGTTCCTGTCTTGTTAGGACTTGTATCCTTGGTTGCCTTTCTTTCTTATGATATGACGAAGGAGTGTCTATGACCACCCAAATGCGTCGCACTTGATAGAGGTATGCGCCTAATCTTGAGGGCGCTATCTTGAATCTTCACGTACCTATCTTTGATAAACATGTCATTCATTGCATATATAATACGGAGTCCAAGGATCTCCGGTTTAGGATCATATTTTGAGAACAGAAAAATGGTCATCTATTAGATAACCTCTCCATCTAAGGAGTTCATTTTTGCAAAGATAACTGCAAGGATACTTCTAAGCAGTGTTATCAGAACCGGACCGGGGCCTGAACCGGCAGGGCCACCGGTTCCCGGTTCAGCCGGTCGGACCCGGTTCGGACCCGGTCCGAACCGGGTCCGACCGGTTTTAGTAAAAAACATGCAGATTTGCAGAGCCTCTCTGTAAGTAAACCCTTCTGTAGGTTTTAGTCCGGACCGGGGCCTGCCTCTCTGTAAGTTAACCCTATTTTTTTTTTAATGAAAGGAGTCCGAACCGGCGAACCGCCCGGTTCGCCCAAAACCGGCCGGTTCGGTGAAAACCGGACTTCAGAACCTGGTTCGCTTACATCCTCCGGAAATAAACAAACCGGACCGTGGAGGGGTCCGGTCCGACCGCGGTCGGACCGCCGGTCCGGTCCGGTTCTGATAACACTGCTTCTAAGGATACGTCTTACATCCTTGTTCTAGCCTCATTTGCAGTGTTGTGTCTCTAATGGGTATGTTGATGTTCTGACCACCCTTACTAGTAGGGGGTCCTTTGGTATTAGGTATGTCGGACTCTTCCCTAGTATCATCAATAGCTGGGCATGGGGGGTGTCTGGCGAACTCCCTTCATGCACTATGATTTTCTACATGTCAAAGCTAGTGATTCCCCCTGTTATGATCAATATATCGCTGTGTGGAAACACTATGTTTTCCATATCCCTTTTTGAAAGCTGGATGATGGGGTCGCCCTTCTTCCCGGCTTGGGGCCCTTGAAAGGTCCTTAATGGAAGTGTATTCCATTACCTAAGATGAGCTTACTAGGTGTAGTCGTATCTCCCGGCTATTTTGTGAAATCATATAGATCCACTTGGAGGTGTTTGCCTCTGAAGGTGGGCGTTGTCCATGTGATATGGTTTCCCCAATTTTTGGAGGGATGTGCTTGCGGTTGCCCCCTCTTATGTTAAATGGTGTTCTCTTTGTTTTTGCGAGGAAGACATGTTGTGACTTGGATTGTGCCCCCCCTTTCATATCAATACCCAATGGTATCTTCCGACGAATGTAGCACTAAGATTCTCGTTGGAAGGTTGTAGTGAGGGTAGTCCTTTGTGACCCTCATGGTAATTCCTCTATAGGATGTTGAGAATGTTCAACTTATTTTTGGAAGTGAGTCTTCCATATTAGTGATCTTTTCCCAGAGCCTTGACCTTATAGGTGCCCTTTGAGATTGAGCAATCCGTTCCTTATGCGTTCCTTTGAGGAAGTTAAGCAAACAGTAGTGTCGAATCAAACGTGTTTGAACAAGACCGTTTGTCGGCGGAGATGTTATGATTAATGACGTTGCTTTCGTTCGTCAGTGGCGTGCTGCCTTGGTGGCGACTTTCTTGGTTGCGAATGCGTTTTCGGTGGACTCTTTTAGTAGTCAACCTTTGTACATATATAATACGGAGCCCAAAGGCATCCGGTATGATCATTCTCGGAAAACATGGTGATATCAAGTATCAAAATCTACCCCTTTCAGGGAGTTGAATTGTTATGCAGTTAAATTAAATAAGAGGATATGGGAAGGATATGGGTGTGGGGGCGTTGATATCCCATACTTCCTTGGTAATTATAAGGTCGCCTCATTGCCGAGGCGGACTAGGTGAAGGTATATCCTCCGTACACGCCATCTGTGATCTCACTCTACTGTGCCTGTCTGTAAGTCTTCCCATTGTAATAGTGATGTAGTAACATAGTATGTCACTCTGTGATTTCCATACTCAAAGCCTTGTCTTTCAAACTGCCCCTCTATCCCTGGGAGAGGTGTACCGAGGGTTGTCTTGCACGAGGGGTTGGAACCTGTCGCGTTGTATCATGAGTAGGCGGTAGCCTTGTCGAGTTGTCGGGACGATGTCCCTCACTTTGAGCTCTCCTTGGAATGTCCCTTAGTGGGGTGTGGTCAGTCGGATCCACTGGCGGTGGTCTGTATCTTCTAGCTCTCATAGTATACTATCAGTTCATCTATGGCTGACATGATTCCTTCTTTTATTGGAAGTTCACCTTGGAAGAACATCGGTTGTTCTGATGCGATGTATGTATGCCTATTGAACACTAGCATATCATTCGATGTGATTTTGTTGCCAGGCATCCCGAATGGTTGATCTTGTGGCGGCATGCCATGAGAAAAATGTTGTGGGGGGTTCCTATGGTAGGTCCTTTGAGTATTAGGAGCTGGCGGTTCCTGTTGCAGCTCTTGAATGGGTGGTATCCCTTCAGGAGCGGGCATTGGTGGCACTCATTGAGGGGTTGGTATAGGCAGTTCCACTACTGGCCTCACTACCCTTGGTGTCTTGTTACTTGGATGATGTGGTGGTCTCGAATCCTCGGGACGACTCATTTGGTGTCTTTGCTCACCTCCTGTATTGCACCCTTCGTGCATGAAAATCGTGGCAGGTATTTGGGTATCTTCTTAACTGCCATATGGGTCGAAGTAGTGAAAGACTCAGCCCCAGCTGGGCGTGACGGTCCTCCTTGGTTGTTTGGCCTATTGTCCCCCGGTGGACGGTTGTCTGACGTGCAGGGGGTACAGGCTACTCCTGTGGGGTAGGTTGTCTTGCCGGGGGTAGCGGCTGTCGTGGTGAATGAGTAGGCTGTCCTCCTTGATTGTTTGGCAGCCTATTGTCCTCCGATGGTATGTTGTTCGTCATTGATCTCGTGATAGCCAGGCTTTTTGTTCAAAACCCACAGACGGCGCCAAGTGTTAATACGTGTGCCTCGGGTTGACGGGTCTCCAATCCGAGTAACAATTCTCACGGGTAGTCTGCTCTTCTTTCCGATCCGTTTAGCTTGACGATATGATCCATTACTCTGCTCCTCGCAAACCTGCACAATGGGCAGTACCGAGCACGGAGAGGGGGGTGGTGCTCGGTGAACCCTCTCTGATGCCTAAGTAAGTTCAATGTTCTAGAGAGATAAAATCTAGAGAGAAGGCAGAGCTAAAAATGAGTAAAGATGAAACCTTGTCCAAATGAATAGAACTTGAGAACTATATATAGGCTGCGGGGGGATTAAGGTGGCTTAATGACACCGTTAATCCCTAAACGTACTTAATTAGCACATAGCAACAGGATTAGACTCTTAAAAGCATGGAGAGGTGGGTAAAATTGGTTAAGTGTCGTACGGGTAAAGAGATGTCGGGACGCCGCGGGGGACGGTCCGTGTGACAAGATTTGAGATTTCGGATACACTCCCGATGGAGGGTGTAAGACGTCTGGAAGGGGTCCCGAGGCCTTCGGGGTCTGGTGGAAACATCTGACCCCCAAGGCCTTGAATTGGGCCACACCCGATCTCTAAGGGTAGAGATCGAGTGGGATCGTACCCGATCTCTAGGAGTAGAGATCGGGTGGGGGCACCCGATCTATCCCCATAGAGATCGGGTGGGGTCTCACCTGATCTCTGACCCTAGAGATCGGGTGTGGCACCCGATCTCTACGGGTAGAGGTCGAGTGGTCGATGGCCCGGGCGGGTTATCTTAGTTTGTGGGCGGTGCGTTTGGATCAAAGTTTCGATTTATAATCGTAAGTGGGGTGATCAAAGTAGGACAATCTTAATGGAGACGGGTTCAAATTGGGCGTATATCCATCAGTCAAGATGACATACTTAGACTCGGAAGTCTTTGTATACACACATGGATCCTCGTGAAGATTCACGAATCCATTTCCAACAATTTCCTCGTGGAATCTACGGTACCATTGCCGTGACGATTGTTTAAGACCGTAGATAGATCTTTGGAGTTTACAAACTTTATATTCGTTGCCAGGAGTAAAAAACCCTCTGGCTGCTCCATATAGATCTCTGCCAGGAGTAACCTGGAGGAATGCAATCTTAACATCCATTTTGTGTAGCTCTAGGTCGAGGCTCGCTACCAAAGCCAATATGGCCCGTACTGTGGTATAACGCCCAGTAGGTTAGTATTGATGGATATACGCCCAATTTGAACCCGTTGACTTCCGAACCGTTACATTTTTATCGTCCCATTTATGATTGTAAATCGAAACTTCAACCCGAACCCTTCGCGAAAACACCAACGGCTCGGACGAGGCCGAAGCGCCCGTCCGGCCGAGTCAGACTCGCCTAGGTGAGGTTGGGTGGCCACACCCGACCTCCCCTAGGGGAGATCGGGTCAGCCAACCCGATCTCCCCTAGGGGAGATCGGGTGGACCAACCCGATCTCTCCTAGGAGAGATCGGGTCGGCCAACCCGATCTCTCCTAGGAGAGATCGGGTCGGCCAACCCGATCTCTCCTAGGTGAGATCGGGTCGGCCAACCCGATCTCCCCTAGGGGGGATGGGGTTGGCCAACCCCATCCTCCCTAGGAGGGGTTGGGTGCCCTCACCCAACCCCTACCCTTGGGGGGTCGGATTTCTCCTCCCCCCAAGGGCCCCGGCACCATTTTCGGACTCCCACCCTCGATTCACTCCGCCTACCTTCTCCGTATCCTAAGGTCTTAATTATGTGCTTAAAGGTTAATTAATTGTGTTTAAAGGCTAACGATGTCATTAAGCCACCTTAATGACACCGTTGCCTATAAATACCCCACCTTCACAACTCATTTGATCATCTTGGCAAGTTGCACAATTTTGCTCTGACATCTCTCTAGCTTTATCTCTCTAAAACCGTACTGACTTAGGCATCGGAGAGGGTTCATCAGGCACCACCCCCCCCCCCCTCTGTGCCTGGTATTGCCCCTCTTGCAGGGTGGCAAGGAGAAGAGAACCAAGGAAGCAGAAGAGCATAGAGCAGTAGGACAAGCCCCAGGGGTAAGAAGTACAAGCCTCAGGAGGTCAGAAGGAGAGAAGGAAAGGAGGTCATAAGGAGAGAAGGAAAGGAGGTCAGAAGGAGAGAAGGAAAGGAGGTCAGAAGGAGAGAAGGAAAGGAGGTCAGAAGGAGAGAAGAGAAGGACACATATCAGAACGACTACCCCAAGGGAGTATAAGGGCACGGATCAGAACGACTAGTCCTAGGAGCACTGAACCCGACATTTCATTAGTGGGAGATAAATTCTAGATTGACGACCCGTTGACCTAGACTTTATAACCTAACACTTGGCGCCGTCTGTAGGCTTCGGACAGAAAGCCTGGCAATTACACGAGCTATGACGAACAGTAGGGTGTCTAGGCACCAACGCCCACCCGGGGGCAATGGGCGGAGGAGAGAACCCATACCCCCAGGGAGGCAGCCTAACCCTGGGAAGCAACCAATGCATCCAGAGCCCCAAGAAATACCACAGCCTCCTCAACAACAGAACAACCAGGAGGGAGGACCTTCACGCCCAGCTGGGGCTGAGTCCTCCACAGCCTCCACCCCCCGGACAAGAAGGCCACAGAGAGCAAGAGGACAACAGGGAATACCTTCCCACAGACGGCGCCAAGTGTTAGGTTATAAAGTCTAGGTCAACGGGTCGTCAATCTAGAATTTATCTCCCACTAATGAAATGTCGGGTTCAGTGCTCCTAGGACTAGTCGTTCTGATCCGTGCCCTTATACTCCCTTGGGGTAGTCGTTCTGATATGTGTCCTTCTCTTCTCTCCTTCTGACCTCCTTTCCTTCTCTCCTTCTGACCTCCTTTCCTTCTCTCCTTCTGACCTCCTTTCCTTCTCTCCTTATGACCTCCTTTCCTTCTCTCCTTCTGACCTCCTGAGGCTTGTACTTCTTACCCCTGGGGCTTGTCCTACTGCTCTATGCTCTTCTGCTTCCTTGGTTCTCTTCTCCTTGCCACCCTGCAAGAGGGGCAATACCAGGCACAGAGGGGGGGGGGTGGTGCCTGATGAACCCTCTCCGATGCCTAAGTCAGTACGGTTTTAGAGAGATAAAGCTAGAGAGATGTCAGAGCAAAATTGTGCAACTTGCCAAGATGATCAAATGAGTTGTGAAGGTGGGGTATTTATAGGCAACGGTGTCATTAAGGTGGCTTAATGACATCGTTAGCCTTTAAACACAATTAATTAACCTTTAAGCACATAATTAAGACCTTAGGATACGGAGAAGGTAGGCGGAGTGAATCGAGGGTGGGAGTCCGAAAATGGTGCCGGGGCCCTTGGGGGGAGGAGAAATCCGACCCCCCAAGGGTAGGGGTTGGGTGAGGGCACCCAACCCCTCCTAGGGAGGATGGGGTTGGCCAACCCCATCCCCCCTAGGGGAGATCGGGTTGGCCGACCCGATCTCACCTAGGAGAGATCGGGTTGGCCGACCCGATCTCTCCTAGGAGAGATCGGGTTGGCCGACCCGATCTCTCCTAGGAGAGATCGGGTTGGTCCACCCGATCTCCCCTAGGGGAGATCGGGTTGGCTGACCCGATCTCCCCTAGGGGAGGTCGGGTGTGGCCACCCAACCTCACCTAGGCGAGTCTGACTCGGCCGGACGGGCGCTTCGGCCTCGTCCGAGCCGTTGGTGTTTTCGCGAAGGGTTCGGGTTGAAGTTTCGATTTACAATCATAAATGGGACGATAAAAATGTAACGGTTCGGAAGTCAACGGGTTCAAATTGGGCGTATTCCATCACATGCCCCCGAGTCAACCAATGGCCTAACCCTTGATTGACTCTATTTTAGGATGGTATGACACGCGCAATTTGAAACCGGGGTTTTACCTTCTTTGTCTGAATGCTTGCTTACCCATGGATGCGTACCTCTGACTCTGCCCCCTGTCTTATGAGATAGAGGAATTGTAAACGTCAGAGTAGTACGGACGTGTGCCTAGGCACATGTCCGTCTGAGGTGGGAGTAATAATCCTATCTTTGCCGCAGGCGTATACTCAAAGAATACATGTTCACATAGGAATGCAATGTGAATGCAACTAAGTGACTTATGCTTCAATTTCATGCCGGGATAAGTCTAAGTGAAGAAAAATTTCAATTTTGGTCCGAAATTTTTTCTAAGTATGGGATACTAGAAAATATGCCTATAGGATGTTAACTAGGAGTGAACATGGACAAATCATGAACATGAGGATGTGTACTAGCATACATGCAAGTAGGAACATAAGGATGGGAGTGAGTAGAGACATGCACCCCCTGAGGGATACTATTATGAGACAATAGGCATCACCGCCAACCTGGGATACTATTACGAACAGCTTAGTATCTAGGCATCACCGCCCACCTGGGGGCAATAGGCGAGGGAGACAGCCTATACCTCCAGCAAGGCAGCCTAACCCAGAGAAACAGTCTGCACACCAGAGCCTCAGGTAGCCCCACAGGCACCCCAGCCTAACAAGCAGGGAGGAGGTTTCCACAGCTCCAACTCCATTGACTAGGAAGCCACAGGGACAGGGGGGCAACAAGGAGTGCCATCCCAATACACCAGCATGAAGAAGAACAAGTCCCAGAAGAAGAACACCACTTGCACCCTCGAACAGGGCAGTGAGAAGAACAAAGGAGAGACAACCAAAGGCCACCCCTAGAGGGAAGGCAGCAGTCTGTGCCTCCAAGGCAGCAACAGACACAGCAGGATGCCAGGGCATACACACCTCTGGGGGCAGATAGACAGGCAAGACCTCCAAGGAGGCATGGATTCAACCAAGTACCCCAACAGGGACATATACCGCACTAAGGGAGGACATACATGCCAGACCAACAAGGATATAGGAGTTCCAACATCAACCATGGCAATGTACACATACAGTCCGTATCACCACAGACATGCCTAAGGGACATACCAAGGAAAGCTCAAAGGGAGGGACATAGTCCCAACAACACAATAAAGCAACCACCTACCCATGATACAGCACGACAGGTCCAAACCCCTCATGCATTACAACCCTTGGCACACATCCCCCTAGGACAGGGGAGGAGTTGAAAAGACAAGGATTTGAACAGAGGACTCATAGAGTACCACACCAAGTCAGCACATAGCTACTACAATGGGAAATCTCAGGGAGAGACATAATAGAGTGAGATCGCACATAGCATACATGAAGGATACACCTCCACCTAGTCTGCCTTGCAAGGACGCGACCTCATATTCCTCAAGTGGAAGGAATACACACAGACTAATGGAGGAAGACAGTTACATTACCAAGGAAACAGGGGATATCAACACCCCCACACCCATATCCTTCCCATATCCTCTTATTTAATTTAACTGCATAACAAGTCAACTCCCTAAAAGGAGTAGATTATGATACTTAACATCAACATGTTTTCCAAGAATGACCATACCGGACGCCTTCGGGCTCCGTGATATATATATACACAGGAGGACCACTAGAAGAATCAGTAAAAGGCCGTCGCCAATCAAGAGATGCACAAGCAACAGATTCCTCAATCCCAAAGAACACCTATAAGGTCAAGTTTCTGGGAAGGATCACAAGATGGAAGGCTCACTTACAAAAATAAGTTGAGCACCCCCAACATCCTATAGAGGAACTACCATGAAGGTCACAAAAGATTACCCCCACCATAACCTTCCACTAAGCATCCTAGGGCCAAGTCCGTCAAAGAATCCCATCGGGCATTGGTATGCAAGGGGGGCACCAGTTACAACATGCCCTCCCCACAAGCGCCCATTAGCATAAGAGGGGGTAGCCGCGAACACATCCCTCCAAAAATGGAGGAAACCATATCACATGGGTAACGCCCACCATCAAAGGCAAACACCTCCCGCGGATCTTTATGATTTCACAAAGTAGCCAGGAGACACAACCACACTTAGAAAGCCCATCCAAGATAATGGAATACACTTCCATCAAAAACCCTCAAGGACACCAAGCCTAGCAAAGGAAGAACGGTGACACCATCATCAAGCTTTTAAAAAGGGATATAGAAAACATAGTATTTCCACACAATGATATGTTAGTCATAAGAGAGGGAGTCACCAACTTTGACATGAAGAGAACCATAGTACATGAAAGGAGTCCGTCAGACATCTCCCATGACCAACCATTGATGATACTAGAGAAGAGTCAGGCATACCTAATACCAAGGGACCCCCTACTAGTAAAGGTGGTCAGAACATCAACACACCCATTAGGGACACGGCACTGCAAATGAACCAGGAAAAGGATGGAACACATATCCTTACAAGTATCCTTACAAGTATCCTTGCATTTATCCTTGCAAAAATAAACTCCGTAGATAAAGAAGTCATCTAATAGATGACTATGTCTCTGTTCTCAAAATATGATCCTAACCCGGAGATACTTGGCCTCCGTATCATATATGCAATGAATAACATGTTCATCAAAGATAGGTACACGAAGATTCAAGACAGCGCCATAAAGATTAGGCGCATACCTCTACCAAGTACGACACATTTGAGTGTTCATAAACACTCCCTCGCCATCGCACAAGAAAGAAAGGCAACCAAGGATACAAGTCCTAACAAAACAAACATCGGTAGAAAATCCGGTCATTGAAGTCATGCACCAAGAGAGAAACTCTAAGGATGCAAGATTAGCAAAAGAGATAGTCCAACAACTAGAGTATGAAAAAGGAGATACATCTCCTACCAAGAGCCTTAGGGCAGGAAAATAGTTCTACAAGATCAACCAAAGAAGAGCTCTAAAGCTTGGGGAGTAAGGTTTCAAGATCGACCCTCGCACTAGACACACTTTCCGATCAACCACCTTGTCTGCAAATGATAAGACATTTGACCCTGGCATCCCATCAAGAGGAGAACCCCGATAAAAGGGGCACTAGAAAAATATCCCGCCTCTAAGGCCATACGCCGAATACATGATGAATAAAGGTTATGACAAAACAAAAAAGGAGGACTTGTCAGCTCAACACACCTCAAACACGTATACGTACGCAATACAAGCGCAGCCTCTAATGAAGTTATCCAACAAGGAATAGCCAATACGAGGGCAAACCCATGGAAAATCATGGAACATCACCTTCAAACCTAGAGGAAGACATCCTTTTTAAGTTCAAGTCCTAATTCAAAGAAAGTCTATAATCAAGATTCAAGGTGGGAGGAGCATGACCAATGGGACACCCCCTAAGGGCAGTGAAGAATACTCCAGTGTGAAGGAAAAGGCAAGGCACACTAAGTGCCACAACACTCCAAGAAGATACAGCCCGGTCAGACCCCCCCCCCCCCCCCATGCACGAGCAAAGAGCATGGGTCAGATTGACTAGTCTGAAACACACCTACGAGATTAACAACTCAAGACACCATTCTATGAGAGAGCTCTTCAACCTACACAAGGAAAGGGGGGAAAAATTTACAAGCACCCCTAGGATACAAACACTGCCACATCCTAGTTATCAAGAGAATGAAATCCACCCCCACCCACCCAAAGCAAAAGCTCTTCCACCCAACTTCCAAAGACACATCCGACAAAGGCATCATCCAAACCATGCCTATGACTGAAACAAGCAAGCATGAGAAAGAGTAAACCCTACAAGGGACACTCATCGCATTCAAAGAAGCAGACAAGGGAGCCCGAGCATAAGGGGTACCCAACCAAGAAAATGAACGAGGGGCCTTCAACGGCCAAATATGAAAGGCGGTGTGACCACCAAGCAACTTGGGGGGCACCAAACGAATAAGTGCTTGGTAGTCCACCTAAGTATAAAAGAAGAGATTAGAGGCAGAAAATCACAATAACATGCGATACCACTTCTCCTAGAAGAGGTCACATAGAGGAAAGCATCCTCAACTCCCTATACGAACTCGTCCTAAGTTGGCAACACACAAACATCGCCCTCGAAAGGTGATCTCCCACATTGAAGAAAAAGCGTGGTAACAGGCAATATCGTAGAAGGAAAAGTCAAGTAAAGACTCGAAAAGCATACCAAAGATGCACCCTACATGAGAAAGGACACAAGGTAAGGTAATATTATGAGCCCTCCGGGAGCCTATCCCGCGAACAGATTTCGACGCCCCCAAGAGCGTATCTTGAGAGTAGTTTTCATACTACGACATTCGACGCCCCCAAGAGCGTATCTTGAGAGTAGTGTTCATACTACGACCTTCGACGCCCCCAAGAGCGTATCTTGAGAGTAGTTTATATACTACGACATTCGACGCCCCCAAGAGCGTATCTTGAGAGTAGTGTTCATACTACGACCTTCGACGCCCCCAAGAGCGTATCTTGAGAGTAGTTTATACACTACGACCTTCGACGCACCAAGAGCGTATCTTGAGAGTGGTTTCCAAAAACTACGAATTTCGACGCCCCCAAGAGCGTATCTTGAGAGTAGTGTTCATACTACGACCTTCGACGCACCAAGAGCGTATCTTGAGAGTGGTTTCCAAAAACTACGAATTCGACGCCCCCAAGAGCGTATCTTGAGGTAGATTTGCAACCTACCAGATTCGACGCCCCCAAGAGCGTATCTTGAGGTAGAAAAAACACTACCAGTTCGACGCCCCCAAGAGCGTATCTTGAGGTAGATTTCAAACTACCAGTTCGACGCCCACCAGGAGCGTATCTTTGGTCTAACCTGAGCCCTCCGGGAGCCTATCCTGCGAAACGTTAAGTGCCGTCCGAGAGCCTGTCTCGTGAACAGATTTGACGCCCGTCAAGAAGGTATCGGTGGACTAACCTGTGCCCTCCGGGAGCCTATCCTGCGAAACGTTAAGTGCCGTCCGAGAGCCTGTCTCGTGAACAGATTTGACGCCCGTCAAGAAGGTATCGGTGGACTAACCTGCGCCCTCCGGGAGCCTATCCTGCGAAACGTTAAGTGCCATCCGAGAGCCTGTCTCGTGAACAGTTTTCGACGCCCACCAAGAGCGTATCTTTGGTCTAACAGTACAACGTATACCGTGTAAGGGTATCAGAAGAGATCATCACACCATGCTCAGAAGGATCCCATGAGAAAGTAATCTTAAAATAAGGTTGTATAAAGAACACATAATGTTTTTTCTTGATAAGATGGCAGGTATGGCATGAAGGAAAACACAAAAGAAAGATTAGGAAAGGAAAGCATATACAAGGTACAAGTCCATGACCAAAGGATCATATACAGAAGCACAAGAGGTTATCATGAAAAGTAACGAGATATCCTACCATCCATATCACAAGTCAAAAGAAGTATCTCAAAGGAACCCAACCACACCAAGAAGGATAGCAAAGACGTGAAATCCAAAGTTCAAGGCTCCCAAAGTAAACTCGACCCATCAAGAAGAGGAATTGCCTTACAGACTTAAACACCGTCAAGCACAACTCATGAAGGAGACATCTAAAGAGCATAAAGGATACAACATCCGACAAGACGAGACATCGGGACCTAACCCAACAAACATAGCCTACACAAAAGGCAACTATAGCAATGAAGGCTCTACAATGTGAAAGGAATACTAAAGCACAACTCCATACATCGTGATGTGGCTATCATGTCCGCATACCTTGAAGTGGCTATCATGTCCACATACCCTGAAGTGGCTATCATGTCCACATACCCTGAAGTGGCTATCATGTCCACATACCCTGAAGTGGCTATCATGTCCACATACCCCGAAGTGGCTATCATGTCCACATATCTTGAAGTGGCTATCATGTCCACATACCTTGAAGTGGCTATCATGTCCACATACCCTGAAGTGGCTATCATGTCCACACACTACAGAAGGGCTATCACTCCGACACATTACGAAGTGGCTATCACGCCCACATACCCCGAAGTGATTATCATGGCAGCACACCATAAAACATCTGTCAAAGACATGCATTGTAAAGACACCATCCCGACCACGAACATCAAAAGGCTACGCCTAGCCTTAGGAGGAGGTTCAAGAAAAAGGAAAAACAACACCCTTCGTACGCTCATCAAAGGCAGGCACTTATATTTCAACCCACTGGGTGACACCAGGAAGGAGACGTCCTCATTATGAAGACAACCTCCATATCCCACGAAATCAACCATGAAGTAAAGAATCATGACAAGCACTATTGAGGGCATATAACAAAACGATCCCCACAACGATCACAACTACGATACTAGTAGAGGCTAACTCAAGAGCAGTCTCCACCAAACTCCAAAGCAAGAATTTGCTATCTTAATCAGAGCCATGGCAAGAGAGGGGAACCTCAGTGTAAGATGATGATCACACCCGTCACCAAAAGAAAAATCTTCAACGCAGGGGTTAATAACATAACCCATAGGAAAGACAAAGACACCTTCAAAAGTCGTCAAATCTATATGAAGATGAAATAAACTTGAGACTCGGCCCCTCGGCTGGGGGGCAGGGGATAGAGAAGAGACATCAAGACCTATGATCACCCCATCGCCAGCCACAGGTCGTTCCCTTTTGTCAAGCAAAGAGGGCGCCTCTTCAACCACTACCTCCTTATCATGGGAGGGAGTCAGCAAGGGGGCACTTGAAGGAGAGCCTCTCGCGGTTTCCTTCTCCTTGGCAGCCGAGGGCCCGACCTCAGAGTCAGGTTTCCGTGCCTTGGATTTAGATTGACTTGAACTCTCACCCACCACAAGAACCATATGGTAACCAGGGAAGAACGCTCTAACAACAAGAAGGAAGCAGCATGAGAACAATCATAAATATATCACAAAGAAAAGAGAAGGGAAAAAGAACATACTGGAAGCATTAGCAGCCAACCCTGACTTAGAAAAATTCTTGGCCTGATAAGTAGAACTAGAGGGTTCTTCCCTCTCATCCGATTCAACGGTCTCCTTGTCTGAAGAAGAAAGCTCCCCAAAAATGAGTCATCTATATGAGCAACCAACGCAAAGATCGACCCTTACTCATGGAGGGGCGAGATACGCCTACTAAGGGGGCAACCTTAACACCAAGGGAAGATGGCGAACTTTTAGTTTCCCCAAATGGAGCAACGCTCCAACACATCCGAAGGAAGGGTCAACCCTTAACACATGTCAATAGACCCTTTCGCTCGCGGCGGTAAGAAGAAAGCTTGTAAGAATTTTCACCCCCACTTTTATGGGGAACAAATTGCAGGGTAAAGGTCAAGAGCTATACGCATGCTCCAACGGATGAAAGAAAAATGATACACATGCCGAAGGTCGAGGTTAATGGACAATGCTCACGCTAGTACGAGGGAGGCGGAACGTTGTGTCCCATTGAGTGGCAGAGTTCCCACCCTCGAGTAAAGGAGAGGTCTATGCTCTCACCTTTGCACTTATGCTCATATTCATGATTAACATCTACAGGTACATCAATGTCATCACTCATGCTCATACTCACAACCCGCCCATACATACATACATATTCATGCATACATTCATGACTACAATCGCAGCATGTCTCTACTCACTCCCATCCTTATGTTCCTACTTGCATGTATGCTAGTACACATCCTCATGTTCATGATTTGTCCATGTTCACTCCTAGTTAACATCCTATAGGCATATTTTCTAGTATCCCATACTTAGAAAAAATTTCGGACCAAAATTGAAATTTTTCTTCACTTAGACTTATCCCGGCATGAAATTGAAGCATAAGTCACTTAGTTGCATTCACATTGCATTCCTATGTGAACATGTATTCTTTGAGTATACGCCTGCGGCAAAGATAGGATTATTACTCCCACCTCAGACGGACATGTGCCTAGGCACACGTCCGTACTACTCTGACGTTTACAATTCCTCTATCTCATAAGACAGGGGGCAGAGTCAGAGGTACGCATCCATGGGTAAGCAAGCATTCAGACAAAGAAGGTAAAACCCCGGTTTCAAATTGCGCGTGTCATACCATCCTAAAATAGAGTCAATCAAGGGTTAGGCCATTGGTTGACTCGGGGGCATGTGATGGATATACGCCCAATTTGAACCCGTTGACTTCCGAACCGTTACATTTTTATCGTCCCATTTATGATTGTAAATCGAAACTTCAACCCGAACCCTTCGCGAAAACACCAACGGCTCGGACGAGGCCGAAGCGCCCGTCCGGCCGAGTCAGACTCGCCTAGGTGAGGTTGGGTGGCCACACCCGACCTCCCCTAGGGGAGATCGGGTCAGCCAACCCGATCTCCCCTAGGGGAGATCGGGTGGACCAACCCGATCTCTCCTAGGAGAGATCGGGTCGGCCAACCCGATCTCTCCTAGGAGAGATCGGGTCGGCCAACCCGATCTCTCCTAGGTGAGATCGGGTCGGCCAACCCGATCTCCCCTAGGGGGGATGGGGTTGGCCAACCCCATCCTCCCTAGGAGGGGTTGGGTGCCCTCACCCAACCCCTACCCTTGGGGGGTCGGATTTCTCCTCCCCCCAAGGGCCCCGGCACCATTTTCGGACTCCCACCCTCGATTCACTCCGCCTACCTTCTCCGTATCCTAAGGTCTTAATTATGTGCTTAAAGGTTAATTAATTGTGTTTAAAGGCTAACGATGTCATTAAGCCACCTTAATGACACCGTTGCCTATAAATACCCCACCTTCACAACTCATTTGATCATCTTGGCAAGTTGCACAATTTTGCTCTGACATCTCTCTAGCTTTATCTCTCTAAAACCGTACTGACTTAGGCATCGGAGAGGGTTCATCAGGCACCACCCCCCCCCCCTCTGTGCCTGGTATTGCCCCTCTTGCAGGGTGGCAAGGAGAAGAGAACCAAGGAAGCAGAAGAGCATAGAGCAGTAGGACAAGCCCCAGGGGTAAGAAGTACAAGCCTCAGGAGGTCAGAAGGAGAGAAGGAAAGGAGGTCATAAGGAGAGAAGGAAAGGAGGTCAGAAGGAGAGAAGGAAAGGAGGTCAGAAGGAGAGAAGGAAAGGAGGTCAGAAGGAGAGAAGAGAAGGACACATATCAGAACGACTACCCCAAGGGAGTATAAGGGCACGGATCAGAACGACTAGTCCTAGGAGCACTGAACCCGACATTTCATTAGTGGGAGATAAATTCTAGATTGACGACCCGTTGACCTAGACTTTATAACCTAACAAGTATGTCTCATCAATCCACTCCGTGAAGTTGGCTATATCCTTTCGCAACAAGTCGAGCTTTGTATCGATCGACAGCTCCATCAACAACGAGTTTCAGTTTCAAAACCCACTTGGCACCTATTGCTCTGCGGTTAGCATGCAAATCAACTAAAGACCAAACCGAATTAGCTTTCATACAGGCGATCTCATCCTTCATTGCTTTCCTCCATTCTTTCGCTTGAGGTCCATCCATAGCTTGTTTAACCGTTACCGGTTCATCAACCGATGTCAGAACTAAATCTAACCTAAGGCGGTATACGTTTTGAAAAACGTGGATTTTGAAAAGAGTCGCCACTAGTTAATTAAGGCTAACTAGAATCCTAAATTACCTAAGCGAATAACGAATTAAACACCTAGGTATAAAACCGGTCTACGATCAGAAATTTGAGCTCGGGTGTTCTATTACGAATTAAAAATATCATTTTTTAACTACGCCCTTTCGGTACTCCATTCACTTAATTTGCCAATGTTATTGTTAATTGTAAATTGAATTTAAGCATGAATGACAATAAAATTAAATATTGCTAACAATTATCACATGTAGTTAAATCGATGCAAACTAACATGATGAACATGCATAATTAATTTTTTTTTTCATTTAGTTAATCTACACTAATCAAATTTAAAACTATTCACATCGAATTAAATCCAGTAATATAATTATATACTTAAAAATAATAAAATAAACAATGTTACAAATGTAATTAGACTAGAACTTTTTGCCCATGACTAAACTAACATCAGCCTAATTATTCTAACATAATAAATAAAACAAATAAATAAATTATAGAAATAAACAAATAACTAGTAAAATAATAAAAAATATTAAAAAAATAAAAAGAAAGAACGCGTACCTCCGGCTCCGGGAGAGGACGAAGATGGATCATCGGTGCTTCGACAGGAAGAAGCGATGGCAGCCAGCAGGAGCGGGGGACTGCAACGAACAGCGGAGGGTGGTTCTCGAGGCGGAGCTTACGGTCCGGTCAGGGAATAAACCAACTGCAACGACGAGGGAGGACTGGCATCGGCGACGCAGGGCTCGCAGGGGAAGGAGATACCGGCAACGGCGGCAGCAATGATCCTGGTGGCTTGGGTGTGGTGACTGGTGATTGCCACCGGCGGTCGATCTATGGTGGTAACCAGTAGGAGGAGGAGGTCGGGCTGGGCGATGTCACGACAACGGGAAGGTAGGCTCCGGCGAGTCCGCGTGGGTTCAGTCAATGGTCACTGGGACGAGGTGGACAGAGTGGCTGGTGAACGGAGGTCGTCGACGTGGATGGTGTCTGGTCGTGGTTGCTGCCGGACTAGTCCCTTGATGAAGAAATTCACGCAGTCACGCAGATGAGAGAAAGAGATGGATGAGAGAGAAGAAGCAAAAAAAAAAAAATTTTAATAATAAAACTTAAGAAGACAAAATAGAACGGATTCCGAAATAACAATTATTATTATTGATGTGGTGTTTTTGTGTGTGTTTACAAAGTAAATTAGACCCCTAATTAAAGTAAAACCTAGTCTAGATTACAGATAAAATATAAATAAAAAAATGCTAACAGATAATTAGCTTACCAATAATTCCTATGGATATATATCTCAACAGATAATACCTTTAAATAAAAGATAATATTTATAGATAAATCGTAATCATATGGTGATGGGCGTCGTAATTGGTTGCCCATAATATGTATAGTTTACCTAATGAACTTGGGTAAATATCACATTAGGGTAATTGGGTCATACCCAAATCCCAATTGACATGGGAGACCCAAAATTGGGCTCCCCAAATACATAGGCCGACCGAATATTATGGTTGGGGTAAAGTGGACTTTTGTCCACTTTACTCCTCCTATAAATATGAGGTGTTAGAGAAATTTTAGAGTTAATCATAATTCCCTCACAAGAGAGTTTTAGAGAGAAAAACCCTCCTCCCACACTACAAGCGTTTCGGCCGAACCACATAAGTCACCAAGGGTGTGCCAAATTGCTTTCGAGCAAGCTCTCCAGAGATCTGTCCCCGTGCCGAGAATCGATCAGAGGCTTTGCTGTGGAGCTGCACCACGTAGGGCTTCTCTAACAAGAATCTCTACGGGTCCCGTTCGGAGGATCACAAACTCCCTCGAGCAAGGATCTTGGACTACGGTTACTCTTGAGGTATGTGTAAACTTTCCGCTGTGTAATTGATATTACTAGCACATACCATGTTTAAGTTTCCGTAGTGATTACTCTCCGTAATCTAACAGTGGTATCAGAGCCCGTGTTAGGAGTTCATGATTTTGATAAATTGGTGTTCTTGGAGTTTTAAAATTTTCGGACTGAATTTTTAAAAAAAGGGAATTTAAATTTTCAAATTTTAAGTTCAAGGGTGGTCCGAAATTTTTCATGTTCTTGGTTAAATTGATGTTCATGATCTTCAAGAAAAATGTGATATTTATCAAAATCAAACATTTGATTGTAGATCTTATTAAATTTTGATCTTGAAATTTGACCACTTGTTCCCAATTTAGGTGTTTGTGCCGAAACCCTAGGTAAAATTTTTAATTTTTTAGACACCAAAGGGATAAAAATTTCGGCCACACTAATAAAATAATGTTGTATACCATATTTTAATTTTTAATTAAGGTAACAATATATCTATAATTAGGAACATAATGATAGATTCACAATAATATATAGAAATATATATCACTATCAATATATCTAAATATTTAATAGGGTTATAGATATTATTGATAGATTTGGTTACCTAAAAGATTGAGAAAATATATTGTCAGTTATTTGTTTCTCTATTAAAGATATTGACAATAAATAAATATATATAATATATATAGAAACCGAATTTTTACATATATATATATTGTTGATTGATTTAATCTTAAAGATAGAATCTTAGCAATAAATATATATATATGTTAGTAATTTGGGCCGAAATATATATATAAACCCTATATAAACCCTATATATATATATATATATATATATTAATATTGAAAATTATTTATATAATTAATGTTACTTGTGGTCAAGTTAAATATTTTTGGTCTTTAAAACCCTACTTGGGCCATTATTGGGCCGGTCCAATATGTTAAACCGGGACGAAACAAAACCGAACCGGATTTTCTCAATCGGTTCGACCTATTTGGGTCGGGTCGGACCGGGGTAATTAAGTGGATCTAACCGAACTGGTTTTGAGTGTTAAACCGAACCGAACCCTATTTTATTGTACCGGTTCGGACCAAACCAGATTTTAAAATTAAAACTGGACCGAACCAGATTTTTCCGGACCGAACCGAACAGGATTTTCCAGACCGGACCGAACTGGATTTTCTGAACCGAACCGAACCGAACAATACCAAAATGGACTGAAATTGACTGAACCGAACAATGTTTTCTAAACCGAATTCAAGTCAATTAAAATAGGGAGGTCAAGTTTTAAAATCCAAATGTTTTTGAACCTCGAAATGGACTACACTGTGCTCATAGGGTTGCTAACCTTCATGCCTTGTTTCGATTATGAGGATGGATCTCGGAGATACATGTTTTTGGGACTTGATTAATTAGAGGCCTGAATTGCAATTGTTTATTATTCAACATTATATATATGCATGATTAGAACTGTTGTCTTGACTAAGTTAAGCTAGCTGGATATTGCATATTGTGGGCGATGCCTTGATTAAATATATGGAATGCGCACTAGGATAAACATGTTGTGACGGTTGTAAATGCCTAGGATTCATGTCTAGAAGCTTGCGTAAATAAAATATAAGCATGAATTGCAAATCAGCCCCTAATGTTCAAAATTATTTTAAAACCGAAAACCAGTCGCCAAATATGTATGATTGATGTGAATGTTACATGTTTGACATGTATGCTAGAATGTTGAGGAAGTAGTTGCATTTGACGATTTACTTCTAAGTATAATTATGAATGCAAGCATGAGTTCCTCAGAATATTAGACGCATGACGCGTAAGCATGTGTGTGTGGTATGATGAATGTTACTGGCATATGATAATTTACATGGGTAGTAGAATTATATATGCATGAGTGAATTCATCGGAATGATTTTCCAAAACAAAAAGGGCCTTGGGAAAGCCAAGATCGGGTATGCTTATTTAAAAATTCCCGTTCCGGTAATTTGCAATTAAAACCGTTTTAAGAGACTGATCTAGTAGATAGAAAACGGAGATAGTGTGAACTCTTTAACATCCATCTTCCATTGGTTTACTAGTGGTCGGTTGGTTTAGATGACTGAGGAATCATTATCTATCGGATTCTATCTTAATAGATATCTGATGTATGCAATTCTTTCTCAAAATGTTATTGTCTCCCTGATTGTGCATAATTATCATCGTGTTTAGTAACGAATTACAGTATATATGACAACATCTTGTGCTAATGAGCTTTTGACTGAGACAAACTATGACTCGTGGAGTAAGCGTGTCAGTGCACTGTTGGAGGACAAAGACCTGTTAGGTCACATTCAGAAATCCATTAGTTACCCAGAAGCTTGTCTAACCAAGGACCTAGAATACGCCCATTTAAAATGGGAGCAAGATAACAAAAGAGAAAAGGAGATTCTGCTGTCTAAGATGCCTCAGGAATTCCATGATGAGTATGAGAATGTTCTGATTACAAAGGACATTTGGGATGCCCTCTTCCTGAGATAGGGAAACGGCATGGCAGCAATCCTGCACCCACTCATACCTGCCTTGGAAGAAAGATTTAATAGCTACAGCAAGAGTGTACTGGAAAAGGTAAATGATCTCCTTAGCACTTTGAAACCACTAGAGGAAGAAGGTCAGGTGGGTGAATGGGATAAAATTGAGGCCATCATCGGGGCCCTCCCGAAGTCTTGGAGAGCAGCCAAGGCTTTATTGACTGCCAGTGGTTATGTGTTAGATCTTGCATCGGTGCTGAAATTCATCGAGATGGAACAAGCTCGAATGAAACCGAAACCGGGACAAGCTGGACAAGGAAAGAGGAAGAGGATGAACAAATGAAGGAAACAACAGGCAGTCCACGGTAAAATGTTGACAAAGCCTAAACCTGGCAATCTCCGCCTAAAATCGGAGATAGTCCGGGGGAACTCTAGTCCACGCCGAATATGCGAAGGTACAGGGTCCAGCAAATCGCATCCTGAAAAGGTATGCGACGTTGGTTATGTAATGGAAGCTCTTGTTTCCTCTACTGTCATGTTAACTGACTCAAATCCTTCTTGGATTCTTGACTCAGGTGCGACGGACCACATAGCCAATGACAAGGGATTGTTCACCAAGTTTAGACGATTGAAAAAGGATTCTAAGAGGATATACATTGGCGACAACTCACAAGTTGAAGTCATAGGAGTAGGGAACTGCAAATTGTCTATGAACAATGGCAGGACCATACTACTTGAGAATGTCATATTTGCTCCTAGAATCCGTAGAAATGTTGTTTCTGTTTCCGCTCTCATGAATAATAATTACATTATATCATTTGAGAAGAACTTTGTTCGTATTAATAAAGGCAATCTCTTATTCGGTCATGCATATTCTTCTTATGGCCTCTTTATCATGGATCTGAATGGAAGCATATACACGAATAGAATGTATGCATTGTACTCCAGGGAAGCAGAGACTGAAGCAACCGGATGGCATGCAAGGCTAGGAGATATAAGCTACGACAGGGTCCATTCATTAGCCCGAAGAGAGCTTTTGCCTGGTATCAGCAAAGTGACTAAACTCACTTGCCATGATTGTCTAGCTGGAAAGTCCACCCGCAAACCATTTGGAGAAGCTCAACGAGCCGAGTATCCATTGCAATTGATTCACTCCGACGTCTGTGGACCAATGAGTGTAACTGATAGGAATGGGAAACGATACTTCATAACTTTCATTGACGACTTTACCCGTTATGGGTTTACTCATTTGATTACTCGTAAATCCGAGGCAATAGATTGCTTCAAAAACTTTCTAAACCTCGTAGAGAATCAGCAGGAGCGTAAGGAGAAAAGCCTACGCACTGATTGAGGTGGAGAATATCTCTCTAATGAGTTTGATATGTTGTGTAAAGAAAGAGGGGTATCCCGTCAAACGACAATCCCTAACACACCACAGTTGAATGGTGTGGCTGAACGTCGTAATCGAACTCTCCTGGACATGGTCAGAACCATGATGTCGCAAGCACAATTACCTATCTCCTATTGGAGTGATGCGTTATTGACTGCCACTCATATAGTAAACCTTATACCAACCAAAGTGGTAGACACAGCGCCTTATGAGCTGTGGCATAGAAGAGAATTAGATCTCATCAGACTGCGACCTTGGGGTTGCGCCGCTTATACGCATACGACTAATAGCCATTTCGGCAAGTTGGGACCCAGGGGACTAAAGAGTATCTTTATTAGGTATTCAGAGAAATCTAAGGGTTACGTATTCTTGTCAGCTCAAGATAATGGTGGCGCGGTCGAACATGAATCTAGAGACGTAACTTTTCTTGAGGACGAACTTCCAACGCTTGGAGAGATTAAAACAGATGAAGTATTGACTGAACTGGAGCAGGATAACATTGATGATCAGGTCCCACTTATTTCGAGTGGGAGATTTGAACCAGCAACTCAAGTAAATGACATGGTAAATGAGAATGGGAACATTTTCATAGTAAATCCAATGGGAGGAACAAACCCTACCACAATCACTGTTGCTGTAGGGACGAATCAAGTTGAACCTGATAATCATGTTACCGAACCAATACCGCAACCACCAATGCTGCCTATTGTTTCCAGTGGGAGTATACCGACCAACTTGGTTCCAAATCCTAGTGATCAAGGAATTAATCTCAGAGATAGAATCCTGAGACCAAGAGGTCGACCAAGGAAGGTTGTAGGAGAAGGTTCGAGCACTGCACTTATTCCCAGTGGGAGTGATGCTACGATCGAAAGCATTGTTCCAAGTGGGAGTATTGTTTAGACTCAAGATGGGAACAAAGGCATAAAACTTCTCCTAAGAAGTTTCCCATCGAGAGAGGAGAAATCTTCACTTTAACATCTGTTAACGAACCTGTAACGGTTCAAGAAGCGTTGGAAGGACCTTAGGCAAAGGAATGGAGGAATGCAATGGAGGAGGAGATCTCGTCAATGAAAGCCTATTCGGTATGGTCTTTAGTTAATTTACCTGATGGATGCAGGGCCATAGGAGCCAAGTGGGTTCTCAAATTGAAACACACCGCTGATGGGAACGTCGAGCGATACAAAGCCCGACTTGTTGCGAAAGGATATACCCAACTTCACGGAGTGGATTTGAAAAAACATACTCACCAACTGTGCGTTACACCACAGTACGGGCCATTCTGGCCTTGGTCGCAAGTCTCGATCTCGAGCTGCACCAAATGGATGTTAAGACAACATTCCTCCACGGAAACTTGGAGGAAGAGATCTACATGGAGCAACCGGAGGGTTTCATTACTCCTGGTAACGAACGTAAAGTTTGTAAACTCTAAAGATCTATCTACGGTCTTAAACAGTCGTCTCGGCAATGGTACCGCAGATTCCACG
The DNA here is from genome assembly GCA_036873135.1 of Clarkia xantiana subsp. parviflora. Taxonomy (NCBI): domain Eukaryota; kingdom Viridiplantae; phylum Streptophyta; class Magnoliopsida; order Myrtales; family Onagraceae; genus Clarkia; species Clarkia xantiana. The sequence continues at coordinate 22,543,823 of JAPTYO010000001.1, forward strand.
AGGAAATCGTAGGAACAGATTCGTGAATCTTCACGAGGATCCGTGCGTGTATTACAAGACCTCCGGGTCCAAATATGTCATCTTAACCTTATACGTGGACGACATACTTATTGCAACAAACGACATGAGTTTCATGAATAAGTCCAAATCATGGTTAGCATCTGTAATTGAGATGAAAGACATGAGAGATGCCACATATATCTTAGGCATTAAAATTGCTAGAGATCGGGCTACCAGGAAATTGTGTCTGTCTAAAGAAGCATATATCAACAAGCTGTTGAAAAGGTTCAAATTACAGGATTCCAAAACCCGTGGATACGCCAGTGGTATTTGGGTGCGCACTGTCAAAACGTGACGGCCCCAAAAACCTGGCAGAGCGCGAACAGATGATGGGTGCGGAATATTTAAGCATGTTTGGTAGTTTGATGTACGCCATGCAATGCACCCGTCCGGATATCTATTATGTCGTGGGTCTAGTAGCAAGTTTCCAATCAGATTCTGGCTATCAACATTTAAAGGTTGTAAAACGAATAATTTGTTATCTGAAAGGTACTGCCGACTATGCTCTGTGCTATGAGGGTGGGAAGTTAGAATTGACCGGTTACAGTGACGCCGACCATGGTGGCGATCCGGATGATCGTAAGTCCACCACAGGGGGAGTGTTCCTCCTTGATAAAGCCGCCATTTCATGGACGAGCAAGAAGCAAACCTGTGTCGCGCTGTCAACGATGGAATCAGAATTCGTAGCTCTCTCTAAGAATGCACAGGAAGCAGTCTGGCTGAAAAGGCTTCTTACTTCGCTGCTTAATGGTGACATCGAGAGTGAACCTGTGAATGTGTTCTCTGACAGTCAGGCAACCATTGCGGCAGTTAAGAAATAGTAGGACCAAACACATTGATGTGAAATATTTTATGCTAATTCTATGGTAGAAGACAATAAAATCACTATGGAATACTTGTCCACTCATAATATGATTACGGACCCATTAACTAAACCACTACGCAGGGAGATATTCGAAAAGCATTTAAAACTGCTTGGATTGCGTAGGGTTTAGAAATGGCAATGATAGCATTTTGATATTAGAAAGTTACATTTTGTAAGCGAAAGAATTGTAACCGAGTTTACGATCAATCGGCGTCATAATGTTTTGATTATATCAGATTACTGTCTATAAACTAAGTCGTAGGAGGAGGCAATCCTCTGCCAAACTATGTCGAATGTGGGCCTTATCTAGTCACACAGGTACGGTGGTCTTGTGATGGAGGGAGGCCTCCACCAAACAAGACTGGCTAAGAGTCAGAGGGATAAACCTAGTTAAGCGAGACGGTTATCTAGTTTCGAAGTAACTCGACGTGATCTTTGTTTCGCATATCGCCGTGATGAACATCGTTCGTCATTTAACCACATTCTGGGGCATATGAGAATCTGTGATAGCATGATTGACATTTCCCTTTCCTGTCAACCCAAAAGTTTCAGGTATGCTATAAACGCGTGCTTCATACTACGCGTGCCACGTCCGACCACGGGGTCACAGCTCGGTTGTGCTAGGAAGGAATCCTCGTGATTCTGGCGGGCGCAAAATTCTTCACCTCGAGCGTGTGATTGATCCCGGGAGCCTTATGAAGAGGCACCCGAAGTATCCTCATGGAATGAGAACTCATGCCTAAGGTCAGGCTCAATGTTCGCTTCCCGGCGTACGAGCGTAGTGCTGAACAAAAAGGCCCAGTGACCACGTCTTGGATACCGGTTGGGTTTGACTTAGGGTATGAGCGATGGGGATGGTCAAGTTCACCTATAATTCACCGATTCTTGTATTCATTAGGTGGCCACCAGCCGGATATTAGTTGAAGGTTGTGAATACTTGTACGGATGCATTGGAGAAGTGTTCCTATGTGGAAACTAGGCAAATGGAGAATTATCAGTTGACCTAGGATATAACGCGGTACAATATATAAATGTTGTTTATAACAGGTTGATTAAAGAAAAGGCAATCAACTTTCCGCAGGCGCTACAATACTCCTAACAAATGAGTAGCACGATGCCCGTCGTATCCGCCGGTCGCACGGCAAACCTCGTATGAACTATTCGAAATCATGGAGCAGATCAAAGGGGAGAAATGTTGTTGCGGATTTGGATAACAATACATTAACAGGCATCCTCCCATTCCGGCTAGTGGGAGCTGTAAGCATATGGTGATGGGCTCCGTAATTGGTAGCCCATAATATGTATAGTTTACCTAATGAACTTGGGTGAATGTCACATAAGGGTAATTGGGCCAGACCCAAATCGCAATTGACATGGGAGGCCCAAAATTGGGCCTCCCCAAATACATAGGCCGGCCAAATATTATGGTTGGGGTAAAGTGGACTTTTGTCCACTTTACTCCTCCTATAAATATGAGGTGTTAGGGAAATTTTAGGGTTAATCATAATTCCCTCATAAGAGAGTTTTAGAGAGAAAAACCCTCCTCCCACACTACAAGTGTTTCGGCCGAACCACATAAGTCACCAAGGGTGTGCCAAATTGCTTTCGAGGAAACTCTCCAGAGATCTGTCCCCGTGCCGAGAATCGATCAGAGGCTTTGCTGTGGAGCTGCACCACGTAGGGCTTCTCTAACAAGAATCTCTACGGGTCCCGTCCGGAGGATCGCGAACTCCCTCGAGCAAGGATCTTGGAATACGGTTACTCTTGAGGTATGTGTAAACTTTCCGCTGCGTAATTGATATTACTAGCACATACCATGTTTAAGTTTCCGTTGTGATTACTCCCCGTAATCTAACATAAATACCTTACAGATAATTGTCTAAAAATTTAAAAACTAATTATTATATATATTTTTTTAAATATTCCGAAAATGTTAAATATATTCAAAATATTTTAAAATATATTTATAATAATTTCCTAATATGCACTTAAGCATTTCTTGGAGACTTCGTGGCTTGACGCGTCTAAAATTGACGTATTATGTGTAACGTCGTTACGTCCGGGTCAAAATCGAGTGTTTACAACCGAAGTGAGGGTGAACAATTCACCTCTATCGATGGGATACTTCTTAGGAGAAGTTCGGTACCTTAGACTACGTCTAAGCTCGTTAGTCCCATCTTGAACTTGAACTACGCTCCTACTAGGAATAATGCTCATTATCGGGTCTTACCTAGTCACACAGGTACGGTAGTCTTGCAGTGGAGGGAGGCATCTACCAAGCAAGACTGGCTAAGAGTTAGGGGGATAAACCTGATTAAGCAAAACGATTATCTAGTTTCGAAGTAACTTGACGTGATCTTCGTTATGCATATCGCTGTGATGAACTTCGTTCATCATCATGCCATATTCTGGGCCAGATGAGAATCTGTGATAGCATGATTGACATATCCCTTTCTTTTAAACCCACAAGGTTCAGGTATGCTATCAACGCGTGCTTCATACTACGCGTGCCACGTTCGACCACGGGGTCACAACTCGGTTGTGCTAGGAAGGAATCCTCGTGATTCTGACGGGCACAAACTTCTTCACCTCGAGCGTGTGATTGATCCCAGGAGCCTTATGAAGAGGCACCTAAAGTATCATCACGGACTCAGAACTCATATCTAAGGTCAGGCTCAATGCTCGCTTCCCGGCGTACGAGCGTAGTGCTAAACAAAAAGGCCCAGTGACCACGTCTTTGGAAATCGGTTGGGTTTGACTGAGGATATGAACGATGGGGATGGTCAAGTTCACCTGTAATTCACCAACTCTTGTATTCACTAGGTGGCCACCAACCGGATATTAGTTGAAGGTTGTGAATACTTGTACGGATGCCTTGGAGAAGTGTTCCTATGTGTAAACTAGGCAGAAGGAGAATTATCAGTTGACCTAGGATACAACGCGGTACTATATAAATGTTGTTTATAACAGGTTGATTAGAGAAAAGGGAATCAACGTTCCACGAGCGCTACAATACTCCTAACAGATGAGTAGCACGATGCCCGTCGTATCCGCCGGTCGCACGGAAAACCTCGTATGAACCATTCGGAAGCAAGGACCAGATCGAAGGAGTGAAATGTTGATGCTGATTTGGACGACAATACATTAACAGGCACCCTCCCATTCCGGCGAGTGGGAGCTGTACGCATATGGTGATGGACGTCGTAATTGGTAGCCCATAATATGTATAGTTTACCTAAGAAAATTAGGTACATGTCAAATTAGGGTATTTGGGCTAGACCCAAATCCCAATTGACATGAGAGGCCCAAAATTGAGCCTCCATATGCATGTGGTCGGCCGAAACCCTAGGAGGGGTTAAAGTGAACTTTTATCCACTTTACTCCTCCTATATATATGGGGTATTAGGGGTTTTATCAGGGTTAATCATAATTCCTCCCTTGTGGTGATTTAAGAGAAAACCCTCTCCCCATAACACAAAATTCGGTCGAACCACATACACCAAGGGTGTGCCAATTTGCTTTCGAGACACTCCAGAGATCTGTCTCCTTGCCAAGAATCGATCAGAGGCTTTGCTGTGGAGAATATACTACGTATGGCTTCCTTGACCAGAACCTCTACGGGTGACGACCGGAGGATCGTCAACTCCCTGCAGAAGGATCGTGGTGCTACGGACATTGTTTGAGGTATGTGCGAATCTTCCGCTGCGTAATTTCGATTACTAGCATGTACTATGTTTTAATGTTCGTAGTGATTACTCTCCGTAATCTAACAATGCTATGCTAGAATTCCAGATGATAAAGAGGGACAAAGCAACTTTGCTGAGATAGAAGATAAAGGGAAGGAGGTGTTACTCATGACAGTGGAGAAGAGGTCACATACTACATCTGCAGATGTATGCTATGCTGACACAGGTTGCAGCAACCACACTTGTGGTACTAATGAGGCTTTCTCATTCCTAGATGGTAGCTATAGATCCAAAGTAGCTTTTGGAGACAATTCATCCATTCAAGTTAGAGGAAAATGCTCAGTCAGTTTCAGATCTTTAAGTGATAGGATTCAAGTTATTGATGATGTTTTGTTTGTTCCAGGTTTGAAAACAAATCTTCTAAGTGTTGGATAGTTGTTGCAGAAGAATTATAGCACGTGGTTTGAAAATCAGAAGTGTGAGATCTATGAAGATAAGAAAGAGACTATTCTGGAGATTGAAATGAATCCAGATAGACTATTTCCCTTAGCTTTAGAAGAATTGCAGGTTAGTCTAAAATTAGAGGAGATGAAGAATGAAGCTAAAGCTACTAAGGTTTCAGATTTGGACACTTGAATTTCAAGGGTCTAAACACACTGAGCAAGTTTGGAATGATTAGAGGTTTGCCTCTGATTCCAGTTCAAGAGGAGATATGTGAAGCATGTGTGATTGGTAAGCATGAGAGAAGTCCTTTTACAGGTCACTCAAAGAATTTAGAAAGCAATGCAGAGAATTTGTAAAATGAAAAGCAAGTGATCAAGTGCAATTGATTCACTCAGATGTATATGGTCCTATAAGTCCTACTTCGAATGGTGGGAAGAGATACTTTATCTCTTTCATTGATGATTACACAAGGAAATGTAGGGTGACTTTAATGAATGAAAAGTCAGAAGCTTTTCAAGCAACAGTCATGTAAGAAGATCAATGTGCTGAGAATAGATAATAGAGGTGAGTATACCTCAAATGAATTCAACAACTACTGTGCAGCTCAAGGAATAGCAAGAGGGAGGACAACTCCATTTACTCCCCAACAAAATGGTGTAGCTGAAAGGAAGAATAACACAGTGGAAAACATGATGAGGAGCATGCTCATCACCTCAGGAATTCCAATAAGATTTTGGCTTGAGGCTACTGTATGGAGCTTCTATATACTAAATAGATGTCTCACATTCTTTGTGAAGAGAGTCACTCCAAATGAAGCTTGGAATGGTTGGAAACCATCAGTGCAGAATTTGAGAGTCTTTGGTTGCACAGCATATGCTAAGATTCAAGATGTAAACATGACAAAGCTGAATCCTAAATCTAAGAAGTGCATCTTCTTAGGAATGAGCTCAGTCTCAAAAGCTTACGAACTTTATAATCCAGTAACAAGGAAATATATAACGTTGTTTAAGGCACAGTAAGCGTCTTCCATGAAGGATTGTGGGATAGACTACCACTCGGACTTGAGATTCTTTCCCCGACCGGCTGGAGAGAGGCTTGGAACGTAGTCACTCGAACACATTGCCGACCTTCTTAAAAGATGTCTTTCACGGACGAGAGATGCAGTCGAACAAGCTCCCTTCTTTTGTGGGGAAAACCTGATGCGACAGGGGGTGACAAGTAGAGATGTGACGTTTGATGAGTCATGGTTTTGGAATTGGAGTGATCCCTTGAAGAACAAGCAAATAATTTTATTTGATGATGAAGACTCTGCAGGTTCAGATGCAGATAATGTTGAGTTTGATCTTCCATTGCAGGTTCAAAATCAAGGAGAAGACCAGGAGGAACTAATTCAAGAAATTGGAGAAGCTGATGATGAAGAGCAACTTGATTATGGAGACTCCCCTACTGCAATGAGGGTTGAGCCACCTAACAATGCTCCAGAAAGTTCAAGGAATGCTGAAAGAAGAAAGAGAACAATCAAGAGACCTCGATACCTTGAAGAGTTTGAGGTGAGAAGCATTCCAATCCATAGAACTGATTCAGATATTACTGCAAATTTTTGCTTATTTGCAGATTGTGATCCTGTTTCATTTGAGTCAGCTAGTAAAGATAAGAAATGGATTAGGGCAATGAAAATTAAAATGGAGTCTATATAGAGAAATAAGACTTTGGAATTAGTTAAGTTTCCTAAAGGGTTTAGTATCATAGGAGTTAAGGGTTTAGTATCATAGGAGTTAAAGTGGGTCTATAAAACAAAGCTGAAAGAAAATTGTGATATTAATAAGTTTAAAGCTAGATTATTAGCTAAGGGGTATAAGCAGTCCTGTGGAGTTGATAAAAAAAGAGGTGTATGCCCCAATAGCTAGACTAGACAGCATTAGACTCATAGTGGCACTTGCAGCTCAAAATGTTTGGACTCTATATCAATTAGATGTAAAATCAGTTTTCTTGTATATAAAACTTGAGGAGGAGGTTTATGTTGATCATCCTCAAGGTTCTGTAGTTAAAGGAAAAAAATATTATATTTATAGACTTAGGAAGTCACTATATGGACTGAAACAAGCACCACGTGCTTGGAATAGCAGACTTGAAACTTTATTTCTGCAGAAAAGGTTTCAGAAATGTCCATTTGAGCATACTCTTTTTATGAAATCGGAGAAGAATTGAAGTTTTCCAGTTTTTTTGTGTATATGTTGATGATTTATTATACACAGGTAATAATCCTAAGATGTTTGGAGCCTTAAGAAGTCTAATGATGCAAGAGTTTGAAATGAGTAATAAAGGAAAATTTCATTATTATTTGGAGTTAAAATTGATCAAACATCTGAGTTAATAACCATCAGTCAGAGAAAGTATGTGAGAGATGTTTTGAATAGGTATGAGATGCTTGAGTGCAACCTAGTTAGGACTCCAGTAGAAACAAACAAAGCCTTATTAGTTAAGGGTTCAGGTGGATTAGTTGATAGAACCCTATACAAGCAATTGATAGGGAGTTTGATGTATGTAACATCATCTCGTCCAGATACGGAATTTGTTGCTGGCTATGTATCTAGGTTTATGGAGAATCCTAGTGCATATCATTTGTTTGCTGTAAAGAGGATACTTAGATATTTTTTAGGAACTAAAGACTTTGGGTTGAAGTTTGAGAAGCATTTGGCTCGAAATTTGATTTCTTATTCAGATAGTGACTTTGCTGGATCAAATATGATGGAAGACGCACATGTGGATATGTGTTTAAGCTAGTGTTGGTATCAAAATGACGTGGCCTCAAACTTCACGGAATGGACTTCTAGGCTTCGCCTTGGACGTAGCTCTCTCGAGGACTTGATTTCCTCCGGGAGACTTTTAAGGTCGAGCACCTAAAAAGGGGTGGGGATGGCCCCTGATTCCACTTCGAAGCTTAAGTTAGTAATGTATTTGAGAGTGTAATATATAAGTATTCAGAGCAGATTGTTTTTAATTGAAGGAGATAGCCCCCTATTTATAGGAAGAAGTTTACCGACTTTGTAGAGGCGGCTACTGACCTCTGATTGGTTGCCTAGGGGTGGCAATCAGCCCTTTGAGATTGGCTGATAGAAGCGGTTGTCAGTCAGCTGGTGACAAGCAGGTCGCCACCTCATGTTTACTTCGGAGGAAGGTTTTCCTTTTAAGCAGGTGACAAGCAGGTCACCACCTCATGTTTACTTCGAAGGAAGGTTTTCCTTTTAAGCAGGTGACAAGCAGGTCGCCACCTGTCTTTACTTAAGAGGGAAGGTTTCTTCTCGGAGATGGTTGGAAGCAGGTCGCCGCCTATCTCAGAAGTTTTCCCTAAGTTTTTGTAGTCGACCTCGACTCGTCTCCTCGATTTAGATCCCTCGTTTCTCCGGTTGAACTTATTTCGACTGATCTTCGTGATGTAGTCGATTTCCTCGAATAGTGCTTGTCGACATTTTATCTCTACTTTATCAGCACGAACAAGAAAGGTCGTCGACTTATATTTAAAATGTGCTCGACTTTATAAGCTGCGATGTCAGGTTTATTCCTGATCCAACACTTGCCCCCGAAACATGAGTCATTTCTCTTTATTGAAAATAAAAGGGAAAGGAGTTAGGTCGAGTACCTTTCTCTCCTTGATTCAGTCATTCTTGGCCATCTATCTTCTCACGAATCAATCTTTACCCGATGGATGGCCTTTTGGAAATTGAGGGAGGTAATGCATGACGGATCTCTTTGATCGTCGCCGACTGTAGTAAGTCGAGGAGTCAATGTTATAATTGATCTCCTTTGTAGATGGCGACTTTCGGAAGTCGGGGGAGTCAGTGTATGACTGATCTCCTTGATCCTCGCCGACTGTAAGAAGTCGAGGAGTCAATGTTATGATTGATCTCCTTTGTAGATGGCGACTTTTGGAAGTCGGGGGAGTCAGTGTATGACTGATCTCCTTGATCGTCGCCGACTGTAAGAAGTCGAGGAGTCAATGTTATGATTGATCTCCTTTGTAGATGGCGACTTTCGGAAGTCGGGGGAGTCAGTGTATGACTGATCTCCTTGATCGTCGTCGACTGTAAGAAGTCGGGGAGTCAATGTTATGATTGATCTCCTTTGTAGATGGCGACTTTCGGAAGTCGGGGGAGTCCTGTCCTCAATCATTTTTAAGAGGAAATAGATATTTATTCATATCTTGCAAATATTATCGAAATATAATATAAAGGGCCTGTTTTTCTAAGCGTAGAACTTCTTCAAATGTTCTGCATTAAAAGTTCTATTAAGGTGTTGGCCCTGAGGATCCTCTAGCCTGTAGGCATTGGCGTAAGGTATCCCAATGACTATGTAAGGTCCTTCCCATTTCGGCACCATCTTTCCCCTTTGGTCGGCTACCAGAAATTCATTCTTTCTCAGGACTTTTTCCCCTAGGAAGAATTTTCGTTGTCCTACTTTCCGATTAAAATATCGTGCAGTGGCGAGCTTCATCCTTCCTTGGACTTCTTCCGACGCCCATCTTCTTTCGTCAGCCAGATCTAAATCAATCTTCCGTTGCTCATCATTTTGATCGACCTGATAGGCTGCGACCCTCTAGGAGATGTTAGCCACTTCGATAGGTGATACAGCCTCTGATCCATATACCATGCTAAACGAGGTTTCACCTGTTGCCCTTTTAGGAGAGGTTCTAAGTGCCCACAACACTTGATCTAACTCCTCGACCCACTTTCCTTTTAAGGCGAAGATCCTTTTCTTCAATCCATTGAGGATAGTTTTATTAGCGGCCTCCACCTCTCCATTAGTCTGGGCGTGATGGAACGAGCCAAATCGATGATTAATTCCCATCTCCTCACAAAAGTCGGCGAGCTCGTCACTAGCAAACTGCGGACCGTTATCACTAATAAAGATCTTCGGGACTCCATATCGGCATATGATCTGTTCTCGTATGAACTTGATCATCTGGAAGGTGGTTGTGGAGGCTAGAGACCTGGCTTCGATCCATTTGGAGAAGTAATCAATGGCGACTACGATATGCGTACGTTGCCCCGTAGATTGAGGTAGAGCCCCGATTAGATCGATACCCCACTGGGCGAAGGGCCAGGCGCTCATCATAGGGGTGAGCTCTGCTGGCGGTTTAGTAATCCTGGGAGCATAGATTTGACAAGCAAAACATGAGCGTACCAGTGACATCGCCTCTTTATGCATAGTCGCAGTAGAAACCTTGCCGCAGTGCTTTGAGGACTAAGGTTTTAGCCCCTTCGTGAGATCCAGCGTCTCCCCCGTGTAGGTCTTCCATTATTCTTTCTGTTTGAGGAGCTGCTACACACCTGAGATAAGGAGTAGAATACCCCCTTTTGTAGAGATACCCGTCTAAGATCACAAATCGTCCAGTCACCCTTCGAATTTGAGTGGCCTCCGTTGTATCTTCTGGGAGAACCCCTTTTTCCAAGTAGTTTTGGATGGGGGTGATCCAAGAGTCGGGAGTTTGGACATTAAGAACTTTTGCTCCTGTCTCCACAGCGGAATAGAGAGAGCTTTCGATAAAGTGTACAGTCACTGAGGGAGCTTTTCCCAGCGCGAGTTTACTGAGGGCGTCGGCCTCTTGATTTTCTTCTCGTGGGATGGCTTCTATTTGGAAATGGGGCATGTCCCGAACGAGTTTTCGTACCTCCTCAGCATACTTCTTCATGTTTTCTCCTTTGGCGACGTAAGTCCCATTTGTTTGATTGACGATCAATTCAGAATCACATCGTACCTTTAGATTTGGGATACCCATACCTTTGTCTATCCGAAGACCCGTGAGCAAAGCCTCGTACTCAGCTTCATTGTTGGTCGCTCGAAAGGTTAAAGCCAGGGCATAGAGAAGTGGCTCTCCTTCTGGTGGCGTCAAGACCAGTCCAGCCCCACATCCTAGAGCAGAAGACGATCCATCAGTGTGCAATACCCACGGTAAGGTGTCGTTGGCCGTATTCTCTGGAGTAATCTTCACATGCTCTTCTTGAGGAAGGACGATAGGCGGGGCGTCGGGTGTTACCGTATTTTCAGCTATGAAGTCGGCCAAAGCCTGGCCTTTGATCGCCTTCCGTGGTTCGAAGTGGATGCGAAACTCGCTTAATTCTACCGCCCACTTAACCATCCTTCCTGAAATATCGGGCTTTTGCAATAATTGTTTCAATTGTTGATTAGTGAGTATCGTAATTTCATGAGCGTGGAAGTACGGTCGGAGCTTCCTTGCTGCTATCAATAGAGCATATAGATACTTCTCGATTTCCATGTAATTCGCCTCGGCTACTCCAAAAAGCTTACTAACATAGTACACAGGGATCTGAGCGCCATCGGTTTCTTTGATGAGAACTGAGCTTACTACGGCTGAGCTGATACTCAAATATAGGAACAAGGGATCTTCAGGTAAGGGTTTTGCCAGGGCGGGGAGTGAGTGAAGATGTCTTTTTAACTGCTGAAAGGCTTCTTCGCACTCCTTTGTCCATTCGAACGTCTTATTAGCCCTTAGGATCTTGAAGAAGGGGAGGGATTTATCGCCTGACCTGGCCAGAAATCTTCCCAGCCTTCCATTTAGACTCTGCACCTCCCTATGACAGGTGGGCGAGGACATCTTCTCTATGGCGGTTATCTTTTCAGGGTTAGCTTCTATTCCTCTCTGGCTGACCATAAATCCTAGGAATTTCCCTGATTGAACTCCGAAGGCGCACTTGGTAGGATTTAGCCTCACTTGGTGTAACCTCATACACGCAAATGCTTCTTCAAGGTCTTGAACGTGGTCGTGCCCCTTCTTGGTTTTTACCAACATGTCGTCGACGTAGGCCTCCATGTTTCTTCCTATCATGGATTTGAAAAGTTTATTTACCATTCGTTGATAGGTGGCCACCGCATTTATCAAACCAAAGGGCATGACAGTGTAATGATAGATATCGCTGTCTGCGTAGAAGGCGGTGTGAGCCTCATCTTTGGGATGCATTCGAATATGGTTGTATCTGGAATAGGCGTCCATAAAGCTTAAGAGCTCATGTCCTGAAGTGGCGTCGACTAGCTGGTCGATCCTTGGAAGGGGATAGGAATCCTTTGGGCAAGCTTTATTAAGATCTCGAAAATCCACACACATCATCCATTTCTTACTAGGTTTTCTTACCAATACTGGTTTGGCGACCCATGTTTGGAATCGTATCTCTTTTACGAAACCTGCTTCCACCAATTTTCCCACCTCTTGACGGATCACGGCCTTCTTTTCTGCCCCCATAGATCTTCTTTTCTGGGCGATGGGTTTTATGGCTGGGTCTATCCTTAACTCATGAGAGATAATATCGGGACTGATTCCTGGCATGTCGCTGGGTTCCCAGACGAATAACTCTTTGTACTTTCTGAGGAGAGTCTTTATCCTCCTCGCCTGTTCCGGGTTTAAAGCGGCCCCGATTTTTACTTTCCTTTCCGTTCCCTCCAAGACGACCTCTACCAACTCCTCCATAGGGGCCGGTCGTCCACTCTCTTCTCGCGGATCTTCTTCCGTGACTATAGAGAGGGTTTCTCTTTGATTTGATCTTTTGAGGAGGTCGACATAACACTGTCGAGATATCTCCTGATCGCCCCAGACTTCTCCTAACCCGTGGTGAGTCGGGAACCTCATGACTTGGTGGAAAGTCGATGGTACGATGTGGTTGGGGTTGAGGGTGGTTCTCCCCAGTATCACGTTGTAAGCACCAATTTGGTTGACTACTGCAAATGGAGCGTTTTCCACCCTTGACCTAAAATCATGGGAAGTTGGATTCCTCCTATAGAGGGTAAGTCGTCCTTCCCGCCAGTCCCACTAAAGGAGAAGTCATCTCTTTCAAGTCTTCCTTTTTGTATCCCATACCACTGAGAACTTTGAGAGTGATCACGTCGGCGGAACTTCCTCCATATACAAGTACTCTTTTAATATCTGAATTATTTATTCGAGCAGTTATTACCAGGGCATCCTCGTGGAATGGCAAGACCTCTGAAAGATCTTCTGTCGAAAAGGTGATCGCCATTGGCTCTATGTCTCTTGCCCTTTTCGAGGAGAGCTTTGGCGAGATGCACTGGGCGGCGTATTGATCCCTGGCCGAGCTTATTTCTCCCCCAGCCGCGAATCCTCCTGATAAAATGTTGATGTCGTTTCCCGGGGGCGTTCTCCATCTTCTCAACTCGTGTGCTCGATGTCGATGATGGCGTTGGATTTCCTCTTGCATAAATTCCAACTCTCTTCTTGCGAGGAGGCAATCCTCAGTGCTATGCCCCTCCTCTTGGTGATGTTCACAATAAGGCAAAGAATTTTTCTCCTGCTTCTTGAAGCCTTTCCAATCTTTGTTGCGTCCGACGATACTCTCTCGTCGATACCCCCAGCATTGACGAGCCTTCTCCTCGTCGCCGCCGGGCTTCTGGTGGTATACTGCGAGCTGCTCGACTTTGTTCCACCTCTACGTGGAGATTTATTCGTTCCATCAGTTCTTCTAAACTTCCCAGAGGTTCGGTATACTGGGTGATGGCTAAAGTGTGGGACTGGGGTCCCAGACCAATGAGGGTTGAGCCACCTAACAATGCTCCAGAAAGTTCAAGGAATGCTGAAAGAAGAAAGAGAACAATCAAGAGACCTCGATACCTTGAAGAGTTTGAGGTGAGAAGCATTCCAATCCATAGAACTGATTCAGATATTACTGCAAATTTTTGCTTATTTGCAGATTGTGATCCTGTTTCATTTGAGTCAGCTAGTAAAGATAATAAATGGATTAGGGCAATGAAAATTAAAATGGAGTCTATATAGAGAAATAAGACTTTGGAATTAGTTAAGTTTCCTAAAGGGTTTAGTATCATAGGAGTTAAGGGTTTAGTATCATAGGAGTTAAAGTGGGTCTATAAAACAAAGCTGAAAGAAAATTGTGATATTAATAAGTTTAAAGCTAGATTATTAGCTAAGGGGTATAAGCAGTCCTGTGGAGTTGATAAAAAAGAGGTGTATGCCCCAATAGCTAGACTAGACACCATTAGACTCATAGTGGCACTTGCAGCTCAAAATGTTTGGACTCTATATCAATTAGATGTAAAATCAGTTTTCTTGTATATAAAACTTGAGGAGGAGGTTTATGTTGATCATCCTCAAGGTTCTGTAGTTAAAGGAAAAAAATATTATATTTATAGACTTAGGAAGTCACTATATGGACTGAAACAAGCACCACGTGCTTGGTATAGCAGACTTGAAACTTTATTTCTGCAGAAAAGGTTTCAGAAATGTCCATTTGAGCATACTCTTTTTATGAAATCAGAGAAGAATTGAAGTTTTCTAGTTTTTTGTGTATATGTTGATGATTTATTATACACAGGTAATAATCCTAAGATGTTTGGAGCCTTAAGAAGTCTAATGATGCAAGAGTTTGAAATGAGGAATAAAGGAAAACTTCATTATTATTTGGAGTTAAAATTGATCAAACATCTGAGTTAATAACCATCAGTCAGAGAAAGTATGTGAGAGATGTTTTGAATAGGTATGAGATGCTTGAGTGCAACCTAGTTAGGACTCCAGTAGAAACAAACAAAGCCTTATTAGTTAAGGGTTCAGGTGGATTAGTTGATAGAACCCTATACAAGCAATTGATAGGGAGTTTGATGTATGTAACATCATCTCGTCCAGATACGGAATTTGTTGCTGGCTATGTATCTAGGTTTATGGAGAATCCTAGTGCATATCATTTGTTTGCTGTAAAGAGGATACTTAGATATTTTTAAGGAACTAAAGACTTTGGGTTGAAGTTTGAGAAGCATTTGGCTCGAAATTTGATTTCTTATTCAGATAGTGACTTTGCTGGATCAAATATGATGGAAGACGCACATGTGGATATGTGTTTAAGCTAGTGTTGGTATCAAAATGACGTGGCCTCAAACTTCACGGAATGGACTTCTAGGCTTCGCCTTGGACGTAGCTCTCTCGAGGACTCGATTTCCTCCGGGAGACTTTTAAGGTCGAGCACCTAAAAAGGGGTGGGGATGGCCCCTGATTCCACTTCGAAGCTTAAGTTAGTAATGTATTTGAGAGTGTAATATATAAGTATTCAGAGCAGATTGTTTTTAATTGAAGGAGATAGCCCCCTATTTATAGGAAGAAGTTTACCGACTTTGTAGAGGCGGCTACTGACCTCTGATTGGTTGCCTAGGGGCGGCAATCAGCCCTTTGAGATTGGCTGATAGAAGCGGTTGTCAGTCAGCTGGTGACAAGCAGGTCGCCACCTCATGTTTACTTCGGAGGAAGGTTTTCCTTTTAAGCAGGTGACAAGCAGGTCACCACCTCATGTTTACTTCGGAGGAAGGTTTTCCTTTTAAGCAGGTGACAAGCAGGTCGCCACCTGTCTTTACTTAAGAGGGAAGGTTTCTTCTCGGAGATGGTTGGAAGCAGGTCGCCGCCTATCTCAGAAGTTTTCCCTAAGTTTTTGTAGTCGACCTCGACCCGTCTCCTCGATTTAGATCCCTCGTTTCTCCGGTTGAACTTATGTCGACTGATCTTCGTGATGTAGTCGATTTCCTCGAATAGTGCTTATCGACATTTTATCTCTACTTTATCAGCACGAACAAGAAAGGTCGTCGACTTATATTTAAAATATGCTCGACTTTATAAGCTGCGATGTCAGGTTTATTCCTGATCCAACAGCTAGGATGAGCTGCTATCTCATGGATGTCAAAGAAGCAGCAATTAGTCACTTTATCAAGCACTGAAGCTGAGTTTGTTGCAGCTACAGAATGTGTTAAACACATACTTTGGATCAGGATATTACTTGATTTCTTGAATATGAAGCAGCTTAAGCCTACTCAGATGCTGTGTGATAACAGCTCAACTATTAAATTGGCTAAGAACCTAGTTCTCTATGGAAGGAGTAAAGACATTGATGTTAAATTCTATTTTTTTTTTCGTGATTTGTGCGATGGTGTTCATATTGACATTGAATATTGCAGAAGTGAAGAGAACTTTGCTGATATATTCACAAAGCCATTGAATATAGCTGCATTTGAATACCAAAGAACTAATCTGGGTGTTGTTGATTTGTTAAACTAAACTGCTTAGTTCAGTTTAGGGCAAGATGTGTAAGGAATTTGAGTGTTTTGGTTGCAGGAAGTAGATTCGAAAAAGAATAGATCAAAGTTTGATTGAAATATGATTACTTGGACATGACCATCTGGTTTGACAACAAAGCAGCAGTAGCAACAAAGTCGAAGAAGAAGAAGAAGTGCTGAAGTAGTTTACTTCAGGGTCAAGTAGTTAAGTCAGTCTGTCTTAGGTGTAAAGTTAAGTCAGTTTAAGTAAGTTTTAGTGTGGTTGATGTGCTATAATGATCTTCATATGTTTAGGAGACGGTTTATAGTAATGGAGCAGTTACTTAGTGTGAAAGTTAAGCAACTTTAAGTACAAGTTATCAAGTTTGTAATAGACAGAGGGTTGTTCAATGGAGTTTTACAGTTTCCTCTCAAATCTGTTGCTCGATCTTCATCCCACTTTTAGTTTTTGATTGATTAAGTTTGTTAACAAGGCTTAAACCGTACAATAGAGAGATGGTCAGAGATATAGAGAGAGAGAAATGTTTGGTCAGAGATATAAATGGCAGAGGACTACTAGAGAGGAGGGAGGGAGAGAGAGAGAGGACCTGTAGAACTGAATAATTGCAGGTAAGTGTATAATTGTCCATTTAAATGTGTTTTTTTGTTTAAAAAAAATGGGTCACGTGCACTTCACGTGACTAACTTACTAACGGCTAAAATTGACGGAATTTTAACGGATGTATAAAAATGATACAAAGTGGAAACAGTTGGTACCAAAATTATACAAAAAAAATATAAATGGTACCAAAAGTTAATTTTGACCAAATAAGTGGTATGAAAAGTATTTTTAACCTTATTATAATATACACACTAATAATATTACAGTTATCTGATTCCAGATGATAATAAATGGCTGTAAATTAACTACTTTGGCTTCTTAATGGAAAGGGGAATTTTTTACCTATAACAACCAAATAACAAATGTCGTTACTCTTTTTTCCTTTTTCATTTTGAAAAAAAAATAGTCCACGACATTGTTTTAATTTATTATTTCATTTTTCTTGGTTAATTTTAGGTTGTTTTATGATTTTTTACCAAAAAAAAAAAAAAAAAAAAACTCTAGATTGCATAAACATTTTAATAAGGTTACACGGTACACCTTAGCACTACTTCCTACGGAGCCACAATTTTACTAAACAAGAGTGGGATTATCTCCGGTCTCAATTACCTCGGCAGTATTGGATAACCCTCTTCCGGTTGAAGGTCTCGCTTGTCGGGCAGGGTTGCTGTTAGCTAGATCTTCCAGACAGGTTTCCCATAACATGTTCACAGATTCGACCATCTTGCTGGACCAGATTTACTCCTCCTCCACGAGCTTCACTCCTTCACTGTTTGGCGTTATCCAAAATATTAGATTTCTCTTATCAGTTGTTAATGTTGTAATTTGGTTTGTTCCTAGAGCACGGATTCGTTTAGCCCATGATGTAGTCTCGGCTGCAGTTATGGCTAACGTAACAAGATGTTGGTTCTCTCTTGACCTTCCTCATTTAATGAGTTGGTCGTAAGAGAACCGTGTTGTCTTTACTTTACGCGCCAAATATATGGCATGTTTAACGATAAAAAAAAGGTTACACGGTAAATTAATTTAAATAGTTTTATCTTTAAAATTAATTCTGTCAAACTATTCACGCAATCAAATAGAGATTTAGAAAAAAAAAATTATAAAATTATATAAAACATAAATCTAAATTAGGTAAACATACTAAAAGATAAAACTATTTAAATTATTTTATCCTTAACGGTAACCTCAATCAAACCTAGGGTGTCAACAGAGCAGGGCGGGTATCGCCAGTCCCGAACCTGCCCCGTGAGCCAATATGGTTGATCCGTACCTGTCTCGTACATCTCGTCGGGCAGGGCGAGTCGTACTGCGGGTCGCTCTCTATGTGAGAAGTAATTGATTTTACAAACTTCAAACCCTAAACTTATGTTTACCATATCTAAATTTAAATACCAATTCGAATCACAAATTACAAACTTAAGTTAAAATTCAAATACAAATCACCAAACTAACCCTTATTATTTTAACTATGTAATATTTATTATCCATATATATATATATGTGAGCGCGAAACGTGACAGGTCGGCGAGGCGAAATTAGGGCGGGTCCCCGTTGACAGGCCTAGCTCAATCCATTAACCTAATCTTTTTATCTGATAGGTTTTAGAAAAAAATTATATACGACTAAATAATCCTAATCTAACTCTAAACCATACAACTTGCAAACCCTTAAAAGACAAAAAACAGGTACACCGACGTTGATAACAGCGGCGGCTTTAAACATAATCAAAACAAATTAAAAAAAACTGGCACCAACAATGAATTCCAAACTGCGCTATTTCTGTATTAGGGTTTTATTTGATTGTTCTATAAGTAAAAAAAAAAAAAAAGGGGGAAAGTTGCAACTACACAACATTCTTGCATACAAACATACTCATCAATGGCACAACCAAAACACAACATGACTGGTATGGTAGAAAAACCTAACCAGCTAGACATTCTTCTTTGTTTGAAAAAATATATTTTGAAAAGAAAGAAAGAAATGTATTGGGAAGACCCACTCACTGTTATCTATAAGAGGAGAGGAGAGGAGGGAGTTAAGAAGAAGAAGAGAGAGCATTGGGATTGGGATTGGCATTGGCATTGGTACTGGCAGAGAAAGAGATCTTGTTTCCACCCAAAGAATTTGCTATACTCTGGACCGGTACAACGTTATCTTCTTCAGTAGCAATGGGCTTGGCCCCCCCGCCACCAAATGCTACATTTTGTCGGAACATCATGGTAGTTGTGGAAGGGTCCGACAAACAAGATTCTGGTCGTTGACGTATTATACCTCTTTGATGCTCCTGCTGCTGCTGCTGGTGACCTGGTGCAAAACTTCCTACCACCAGCTGAATGAGCACACCAATCATGATTAGTTAGTAGCTGACATGACATGAATGAATGAATGAGATTATATTTAATATTGTCAACAAGTTGAAATGTTAGCTAGCTGACCTGGACAGGGCTAGCAGCTACTAATAACCCAGCAAGTCCACCTCCAAAAACACGACCATCGGGCCCTGCTAAAGACACACTCATCTGACCAGTTGTGCCTCCCATCGCTATGGGCATATATGACCCAGTTAGCGTAATTAACTCAAACCTCCCCTATTCAATCAACATTATTATTATTATTATGACCCCCATAAACCTTCATTCATTTACTTTTACAACACCACCATCCATACCTCATATGTCACTGTCCCCCCAGATGATTTAGGTTGACACAGTGAAACATTTCCAATTGTTCCATTTGCAGAGAGAACACACACAGCTTTACCTCCTTCTTTTGAGATTCCCATTATCTTCATTATGATGTCCTGCAACCACAAATAAATACATCTTCAATAAATAATTTACCATCACATCACCATGCCTACTACAATCACAGTTGGTTTGGGAGTTTCCTAGGCTAGCTATTATCTTCATCAACAACCAACAATATGGAAAAACCACTTTCTTATAACTTGTAAGTAATTGATGCTATGCGCAGCCATCCATCCATGTATCTATAATCGCCTCGTATCATATATAATTACATTTGCAACAATATGGGAAAACCACTTTCTTATAAGTCGTAAAAGCATGTAATTGAAGCTATGCAGCCATCCATGTATGTGTATATATATATATATGTAATCGTCTCGTGTCGTATATAATTACATTTCCATTTTCAAGAACCCTACCTCGCCGGGATGGACAGTGATGACATGAGGCTTGAAATTCGCGCTAACCAAACAGCCCATCAATTCGGCTACAAAATTAGTCAAAACCAGAGTCAAATCAAATCAAATGTAATTATTAATACATATAAGGAGGGAGGGCAATAAGATGGCAAGCCTGAATGAACAAATATGTCATGTTCCGGATTAAACAGGATGTTCGATTGACTAGTTAATTTCGGGTATTTAGCCGAGTCAAACATATATATACCTCAACAGAATCTATTATCCATAGATTTTTACTACTTATTCAGCTTGAAAAGGCCAGATATTGCTGAGCTGACATAAGTATCACACACACACACACACACAATTCTATTGCAGTCTCTATTAGGGTTTGTTTACCTGGACTCTCATATGCAAACTGCTGCTTATTTTTGATAATCTCCACTGGTGTCACCTTGCCTCGCTGTGGCTGCCACGCCGGAATCTCCCCTGCAAGAGGGATGGATGCCGATAGTGGCATCGGAGACAGTGCCACTCCGTCGGGGCCGAACTTCCGTGGCCTTCCCCTTTTCTTCTTCATCCCGGAGCTGCTTGAACCAGCTCCGGCGACCACCGCCAGCGCCAACACTGGATCTGGTGTCGTGGCTGCACTTGCTGGCGGCGGCGGCGGTTGGTGGCTTACCGGAGCTTCTTCCTGTTTAGCAATAGTAACACAACCGTTTCCCTCCATAGTATCAACTCAATTAACGCCAAAAATCAACCTTTTAGCTGGGAAAAAAAAAATTGAGATTAGAGGAAACGAAAATTAAAGAAATTTGTACCAAGTTTAGACTAAGAAACACGAAATAATTGCGGAAAATCAAAGGAGCATAGGATTAAATATGATTAAAATGAAAAATTGGAATGGATGGAGGCGGGCTTTGAACATTCAAACAACAAGGTATTAGATTAAAGACAGTTTTCAACGGCTCTACTCACAGTAAAACACACTGTTCAGTGCTTTAAATCTCCACAGGCTCGAAAATGCAGAAAGCTTAAGATTTGAGCTTTATTGAGCTGAAAATAATTCAGACAGATGAAGGAAATTTCCAGAGAACAATATAAAAAATTAGGGTTTTCAGGTATGAAGAAGACTAAAGGAAATAAATAAACTCGAAAAATATTGTGAAAAATGCTTTAAAGTCATTATAAAATAATAAGAACCCAATTTTGTAATTAATATTTTAATTACGAAATTGGAAGTATAAATTTTGATTAAGGAAAAGGGTTCACGTCCGTCTTGGAAATTTAATAAAAGAGATTTAATTAATGGAAATAAATTGGAATATTTAAAGGATATTATATTATTATAATATATCAATATAAAAATGGGAAAAAAAAAAGAAAAAGATTTTCAATTTCTTGAGACGTTAATTTTTTATATTGAATAATCGCAAATAATTAGTTGCCAAAATCATAAAGAATTCAATACTTTTTTGGCAACAACAATAAATATAAATTATTGGCAAATCTAAAAAAGTAACGCCATTCTCCGACCACGACATTTTCTTCCTTTCGGCTAAACTAAAAGTTGACCAATTAATTATACATAAGCACATCGTGATTTTGTATTGAACAAAATGGAGGTTTTGCTTTATATTTGTTTGCACCATTGTCCCTTCTTTAAGTTTTATCTTAAATGAATGGAATATATATATAACTTATAATCAACAAAATACTTTTTTACTTTGGCGCAAGGGATGTCTGTCTATTAATGTCTAAATTATCATAAAACTGATAATAGTATTATAGAAGGCGAGCAGCCGAGCACCCTTCAAACTTTTAAACTTGTACTTTATACCTTATATTTGCTTTCGTTATCTCATATGTAATGATATAGTAAACATTAATTAATTATTTAATTCTAGCTCTGCAGTACGGTGAATATTTTCCATGGTAAAGGTGATAACTATAAGTTGCTTATGGTCGGCTTAGAGGTCACCAGAATCACCACCTCATAAACTAAAATAGTAGAATGTACAAAAATATTAATAGTGTCGACTAAAATGATAGTCTAGTACAAATATAGTTGAATTTGACAAACAAGCCTCGAGATTAACGTGAGTATATTATATTTTGAGGCTTGACCAAACTGCTTCAAATTAGAGTGAGTGTATTTGCAATTTTGCATTCGACTGCATTAAATACTACTAATTCATAGAAATTTAGATTAAAACAACTAAGATCGAATTGTATATTTCGAAAAACTTGATTTACACAAATTATTATAAAAAACATAAAAAGTAATGAAAAAGAAATAAAATTCACGTACTCTTATGCTATGTGATATCAACAATTTTGAGTTTTAAAATGCAGCAGAAAAATCAAGATCACAAAGAAATATAATTATGTTTGATTAAATTAAATAACAACACGTGGAGGAACCTACAATTCTAACGTTTAAAATCAATTCTAGAGTTTATGGCTCAATATACGTATTATTGTGCTAAGTGGCACCAACACTGATTCTGAGCTTTAAAACACTCCAGAAAATCCACACTATTGAATAATATTATATAATTTTAATGGGTATTAATATATTTTTCATTTGATTTACTATAATACTATGTGCAAATCCCGTGCACCGTGCGAGTAAAAAGTATCGAAATCAATATATATAAACTGTATATACGTATATATATGGAGTCTTTATAATATATGTTGGCATTTGGAATATATGGGCCGCTGTAATAGAGAGTCCATTAATATAAGCCTAGCATCCTAAGCATAATTGGGGTATGTCACATTAGGGATTTTGGGTCAGGCCAAAATCTTAACGGACCATACGAGGCCCAAAATTGCGCCTACCCCATTATGTGGTTCGGTCGAACTTAAGGGAGCAAGCCATTGGTGGGCTTTGCTCACCTCCTCTTATAAATAGGAGGTGTTAGGGGATTTTTTAAGTTTAATCAATCTCTCTCGTTTAGTTGAGACAAAAGAAATCTCTTCTCCCTTATACATCAAGGTTCAGCTGAAACTCCCTATACTCAAGGAGGTGCCGAAATTGCTTAGGCAATTTACCCCAGAGATCCATCCCAGCAACCAGATTGAAGAGGCTTTATTGTGGAGACCATAGCATGTGGATTCTCTTCAACAAGGGTTCCCGGAGGACAACGTCCGACAGATCGCGAACTCCCTCGTAACGTTCCTAGGCTACGGAAAGCTAAACTGGTATGTGTTTCCTTTCCGCTGCGTAATTAGTTTACCAAGCATGTACACGTGTTATATTCTGTAATTGTATCCCCTAAATCCATCAGCAGTATCAAAGCTTGTGTAGAGTGTTCATGATTTTTGCTAAAACCTTGTTCGTGAATATTAATGAAAATGTGATTTTTGTCAAAATCGAAATTTGGATTTTTAATCGAGGTAAAATTTGATCTTAAAATTGCCCACCAAACCCTAGGGCCGCGGCATAGCCACGGCTTGGCCATGGCTAGCCGTGGCCACCCTCGGCCAAGCCACAGCGAAGCCGTGGCAAAAAAAAAAAAAAAAAAAACTCGTCGTCGGCGGTTGTTTCGTGGTGGCTGGCGGCGGTGACCCTATGGTTTTTAGTCAATGTTCAATCTTGACATTAATTACCGATATATTATTTTCATGATTTTAGGGATACATATATATTTGGTATTAATTAATTGCCTAATAGGTTGAGAAAAATATATATAGATAGTTTTTATTTCTAATATAGAATCCAATCAATATTGATATATATTGCGCAGCAATTATATATATATATATATTATATTTATTGTTACTTGACGGCTAAGTTAAGTTTTTGGTAGATTTTAAAACCCTACTTAGACACTAAGTAAGTAATTGGCCGAAATGCTAGGGGTTACTGGGCCGGACCAAATGCGCAAGTGGGTCGGGTCGACCGACCTGGGTAACCCGTGTGATCCGAACCAGTTTGATTTCGGGTCGGGTTCCACCAGTTCAATCGGTCCGATCCGGAGCGGGTCGGACCAGGTGGGCTAATGGGTCAGGTCAAACCCAACCCGTTTTGATAAAATCGAACAAAATCACCTAACCGGACAAGTCGGAACCAGTTTGGGTCAGCTAAAATAGGTCATATCAAATTTAAAATCCAATTTTTTTTTTAATTTTAAAATTACCTACACAGTGCGAATTGGTTTGATAGTTTCACGTTTTAATCAAACCTGATGCCTAATTTCGGTTATGGGGATGGATCTTGAAAAATGCATGATTATGAGACTGAATCGTTTTATGAGCTGAATTGCAATTACTTTATATTGATATGAATGCATGTTAGAATTGCGTCTTGACTACGTCAAACTAGCTGGATATTACATGATGGGGGCGGAGCCCTGCTTTTTCAATTAATGAGTTGCGTACTAGGATAGACATCCTATGCTGGGTGATATTGATTAGGATCCATGTCTATAAGTCCGCATGACTGTTATAACATGAATTACGACTCAGCCGCAAATATTTTAAATCGATATTCAGTCGCCAAATATGCATGATTGATGTGGAGTGATTATGCATGATGCGTATGCAAGTTAGTTTCAGGATGTGATCGCATGCGATAATTTACTTGTGTAGTAGAATTATGTATGTTTGCATGAGAAATCCTCGAAACATTTTAAAAGGGAATTGGGAAAGCCAAGATCGGGTGTATGTTAAAACTCTCTGTTCCGGTTAAAGTACGATTAAAATGTTTTCAAAGATCTATTAGAAAGGAGAAGTCGACAGTGTGAACTCTTTACGCGGCCTCCTTCCATTGGTTTACTGGTGGTCATGTTGGTTAGATGGCTGATGAATCATTGTTTGTCGCCTCCTTTCTCATAGATATCTGATGTAATCAATTCTTTTCAAAATGTTTTAAATTGTTACCCTGATTTTTGCAATTATTTGTAAATGTGTTAGTTTCAAATGGCACGATTGATTTATCTAGTTCCAAAGATATTTTGAATGAGACGAACTATGACTCGTGGTGCAAACGCATCAATGTCCTGCTAGATGATAAGTGATTGATTGAACACATTTGAAAAACAATGAACTGTCCAGATGCATGCCTGACCACAGGGCCATACTCTCACTTCAAGTGGGAGCAGGATGAAAAATAGCAAGAGAAACTTGGTATCTGAAATGTCCAAAGACATTAAAGATCAGTACAAGGATATTCTGGTAACAAAGGATATATGGGATGCTTTATTCATGAAATATGGAAACTGCATTGCAGCTCAGATGCATCCACTAATAGCCTCTTTTGATGAAATTCTAAAGAGCGATAGCATAAGTGTACTTGAGAAAGTATACCACCTCATCAATATGGTTAAACCTCTTGAGGCTGAAGGTTAGCTGGCAGAATGGGATAAAATTCTTGCCATAATCGGGGTTCTCCCGAAGTCCTTGAGAGCGACCATGACTCTGCTGACTGTCAGTATTTCTCTGGTGGACCTTGCGTAAGTCCTGAAAATAATTGAGATGGAAGAAACTCAAGTAGCAATTGTTCGCTTGAGGCTAAATTGGCGGGATCATTTCCTGGACAGAAAAGGAAGTGGAAGAATAAGAGTAAGAAATAATAGGTTGTTGACCGTAAAACGTCGACCAAGTCTAAACAAGGCAATCTCCCTGTAAAATCGGAGAAAGCTGGCAAGAACTCTAGTCCTCGCCACTCAAGTGAGGACGGAATTTCTAGCAACCCGCATACCAAGGTTTGCGACATTGGATATGTTATTGAAACTTTTGTTTCTTCTAGTTTCATGTTAGCTGATTCAAATCCTTCATGGATTCTTGACTCATGTGCAATAGACCACATAACCAATGATAGAGGGTTGGCAAGAACTCTAGTCCTCGCCACTCAAGTGAGGGCGGAATTTCTAGCAACCCACATACCAAGGTTTGCGACATTGGATATGTTATTGAAACTTTTGTTTCTTCTAGTGTCATGTTAGCTGATTCAAATCCTCCATGGATTCTTGACTCAGGTGCAATAGACCACATAACCAATGATAGAGGGTTGTTTGCCATGTTCAGACGTATGTCGAAGGGTTCGAAGTGGATATATGTAGGCAACAACTTACAAGTTGAAGTCGAGGGTATAAGGAACTGCAGGTTGCCCATGTGTAACGGCAGGACCATACTTCTGGAAAATGTCCTCTTTGCACCAAGAATTCGTAGAAATGTTGTCTCTGTTATCTCTCTTATGAATATTAGTTTCGATTTATCATTTGAGAACTCCTTGGTTATAATCAATAAAGGCAACGTCTTTTATGGATATGAAAATTCTTCCCATGGGCTCATTGTTATGAATATAAGTGAAAGCGAGAATTCGAACATAATGTTTTCAATATCTTCTAGGGAAACAGAGACTGATGCAGCCGGATGGCATGCCCGGTTGGGACATATAGGCTATGACAGAGTTCAGACACTAGCTCAGATAGGGCTTTTGCCTGATGCAACTCATGTAGTGAAAACCACTTGTGAGGATTGTCTAGCTGGAAAGTCCACCCGCAAACCATTCGGCGATGCACTTTGAGCCGAATATCCTATGCATTTAGTACATTCCGACGTATGTGGACCCATGAATGTCAACGATAGGGGTGGTAAACGTTACTTCATAACTGTCATTGATGACTTTACCCGTTATGAGTTTACTCATCTGATTTCTCGTAAATCTGAAGCCATTGAGTGCTTTAAGAGCTATCTCAATATCGTGGAGAATCAGCTAGAGCGTAAGGTGAAAACCTTACGAACTGACGGAGTTGGTGAATACCTCTCGAATGAATTTGATAAGTTATGCAATGAAAGGTGTATTGTCCGTCAAACGACGATCCCTTATACGTCACAACAGAACGGTGTGCCGGAGCGACGTAATCGTACACTTCTGGACATGGTAAGAACCATGATGTCACAAGCTCAACTTTCGATGTCCTTTTGGGTGATACGTTGTTGACTGCTACTCGTGTAGTAAACCGTGTACCTACCAAATCGGTGGACACGACACCATATGAGCCGTGGACTGGTAAAGAGGTGGATCTTACCAGGCTACAACCTTAGGGTTGCACAGCATACACGCATCAGAACGACGGCTGATACGACAAGTTGGGACCTAGAGGATTGAGAAGTATCTTTATAAGATACTCGGAGAACTATAAGGGATACGTGTTTGTGGCGGCTCAAGAAAATGGTGGTGTGGTCGAACATGAGTCCAGGGAAGTTAAGTTTTTAGAGGATGATTTTCCTAAGCTTGGTGACATCAACACGAATGAAATCTAAAAAGAACTTGAACAAGACGATGCATGATGCTCGATTGCGATCTAAAAAGTGTACTAGTTGTTGGATATGATTCGAGGCAACCTAGTACGTGTCGACAGAATAAAAGTTGAAGATCTCAAAAGAATGTATGATCGACCATTCGAGTCCGCAATAAGGAGATAAAAATGAATGGTCGACTACCCTACAAACAGAAGTCGACTTTCCAGACATAAGTCATAAAGAACAAGGCGAGAAGGTCATTCAAGGCTCCTCTCTTGAAGTGTAAGTCGAGTCGAGGACCAAAGCTTCCCTACTAAAGTACGAGTCGAGTCGGCCATCAGATACTTGGAGGAAACCTTCCCTCTTAAGGAAAGGACAGGTGGAGACCTGCTCGCCGCCTCTAGGAAGACTTCCCTTTGAAGGAAGAGGTACCAGCTGGCAACCTGCTCGCCGCTCCCTATGCCACGAAACTTTCCTCTGAAGAAAGAGGCACTAGCTGGCGACCTGCTCGCCACCCTTTATACCACAAAACCTACCTCTTAAGAAAGTGGTACCGGCTGGCAACCTGCTTGTCACCTGCTTATGCAGACTCAGGACAGAAACCCTCCCAAGAGGGTAGCCGCCACTAAAATTCGATAATATCTCCCTATAAATAGGGGCTCACTTTCAGTATTTAAACTAAGTTCTATCATATACTTTACAAATATTCTCTCGATATCTATTACTGACTTAAGCTTCGGAGTGGAATCAGGGGCCTTCCCCACCCATTTTCAGGTCATCGCCCAGCACAAAGCCACCAAAGGAAACTAAGTACCCATGAGGTCAAGAAAGATACCTGAGTGAGCTAGCTCCCGGCGAGATCTCGAAGTTCGTTACCCGAAGTTCTAGAGCCACGTCATTTTGATCCCAACATTTGGCGCCGTATGTGGCAACCAGGATAAAAAAGTCACGACCTCCAAGAAGAATAAGATGCCAAATCCCGGGGTACAGGAGGTGGGAAATACTCAAGTAAATCCCACTACCTCAAGTCCACCACCCAGAGGAGACCCACCCGCGCCTCAACATAACGGCACCGGTGGTGAAGAAAACCTCAGTCACGCCAAGTCGCTGCCCAATCTCGAGGAAGCCGGAGCAGTCCCTCCGGCTGTCCCTCAGGAGATAATGACGGCCTTCATAGCCTTCTGGAATCAAACCCAGGCGGGAACGGTTCCTGACAAAAGAGAACCAACTCGAGAAGCCTCCCAAAAGGAAGAGGTGGCCTCTAGTGTGAAGGTTGTGGAAGAAAATATCCTGAAGAAAAAGATCCCCAAAGCTCCATAAATCGAGATGGCGAGCAAGAGCCCTGTCATATTCACTATAAGACAGGTAGAGGAATTATTGGAGAAGAAAAGAAGAGGAGCGAATGATTTACTTATCGTTCGCGACCACACTTCTCACCCTTTCTCCAAGAGGTTATTCAATACTCGAGTTCCTCCACAAGTCTTTGCGAGGAACATCGAGGACTACACCGGCGAAGGAGACCCGGTTCGCCATATCAACGCCCATAACTCTTCCCTTCTAGGAAGAGGGCAACTCCGGACCATTACGCATCGCTTTTTCCCACCACCCTGAAGGAAGAGGCGTCCACTTGGTTTTATGGTTTTCCTGATAGTTCAATTGATTCATGGGAAGAATTGAAGGCGAAGTTCATAGAAGGTCACATAGGCCAAAGACAACGCCTCAAGAGTATGGACTTTCTAGATAAAATTGAGCAAGGTCCTGACGAAACCTTAGCCAATTATTATACTAGATACCACAAAATACTCCAGCATCTGAATGAGGACGCCACTGATGGTGAATTGATTAGAACCTTCTGGAGGGGTCTCAGGGTACAGAGTCAAGCCCTGAAGGATAGCATGGTGATGAAGCCGGTACGAAAGATTGATGCTCCCGCCATCAAGGTTAAGAAGTATATCGACTTAGAGAGGGCACATGAGAAATCGCCTATAGAAGCAAATAGGTAGATCTTTCCGACCAAAGTTGAAGAAGGCTCTGCTTCTCGACCGTCCAAGAAGAAGGAAAAGCGAGAAGGAATTTCCCGACATGGGAATCATTTGGGAACCAAAAAATATCTTAACCCTTATCCACCAAGGTATACCCCTCTTACACATAATGTGGCGGTGGTACTTAAAGAAATGGAGAAACTTCGTCTAAACAACCCACCCCCGGCAAGAAAGAACATGATGGGTCATCAAATAAATGCCTG
Source organism: Clarkia xantiana subsp. parviflora (assembly GCA_036873135.1). NCBI lineage: Eukaryota > Viridiplantae > Streptophyta > Magnoliopsida > Myrtales > Onagraceae > Clarkia > Clarkia xantiana. Next base: position 22,573,202 of record JAPTYO010000001.1, read on the forward strand.
CTGTCGATATCACCAAACAAGGGGGCACGACACGAATGAATGCACCATATTAAAGTAAGATATCGAGACCCTCATTCAAAAAGGTAAACTTCTGAATTTTGTCGAGAAGCCTCCTAATACTCCAAAGAAGCGAAGCCGTAGCCCAAGGAGAAATTCTCGATCCCCTCCTCATGGCTATCTCGCTCTCATTCAAAGGGGAACGAGAAATGTCATCTCAGGAGGATTCGCCTCAGGAGGAGGAACAAATTCAGCTCGAGAGGTATACGCGGCTCAAATATCCACGGCAGCTGTAATGAAAAAGAGACCTCGAGAATCTAAACTCAAGATAATTAGCTTCACCGCTAGCGATCTTTTGAAGGTGGATCAGCCGCATGAAGACGCCTTGGTAGTTATCTCCTTATATCCACATATAGGGTTAAAAGGATTATTATCGACAGTGGAAGCTCAGCGGACATACTCTTCTATCAAGCGTTCCTACAATTAGGGTTAACAAGAAGAAACTTAAAGAAAGTCAACTTCCCTTTAATAGGATTCGCAGGAGAAACCATCTACCCCATGGGAGCTATTCGACTAACCACTGTTTTGGGAGAAGGGGAGAAATTTTTGCAAGTAGATATACTTTTCGTAGTAGTCGATGCTGCCTCATCTTACAACTCCATCATTGGCAGAACTACCCTCAATCCTCACCGAATTATCCCTTCAACGGCGCATCAAGTAATGAAATTCTCGACACCAAAGGGAATTGGCGAGGTTCAAGGAGATCAAGCCATGGCGTGACACTGTTACAACATGTCGACAAGATGCTCATAGAAGTTATAATAGCTTATGAAGTAGATACTTTTTTATTATGACTAATGTTTTAGTCTCTTTTTTTATGTAATATCCAGGAAACGATGAATAAATATGATCCCCCGAGATCTCTTTTTCTGTACAAGAAACCGTTCCAATATTATCATCAACCAAAGATCTACAAATCGATTGTCGACCTTATGTGCCCAAAATGACTAAAGTCTAGGTACGACGACAACTCGATCGAAGAATCAAAGGTCTACAAATCGATTGTCGACCTTATGTGCCCAAAATGACTAAGGTCTAGGTACAGCGACAACTCGATCGAAGAATCAAAGGTTTACAAATCGATTGTCGACCTTATTTGCCCAGAATGACTAAGGTATATGTACGGCGACAACTCGATCGAAGATTCGGTCTACAAATCGATTGTCGACCTTATGTGCCCAAAATGACTAAGGTCTAGGTACGGCGACAACTCGATCAAAGATTCGGTCTACAAATCGATTGTCGACCTTATGTGCCCAAAATGACTAAGGTCTAGGTACGGTGACAACTCGATCAACGAATCAAAGGTCTACAAATCGATTGTCGACCTTATGTGCCCAAAATGACTAAGGTCTAGTACGGCGACAACTCGATCGAAGAATCAAAGATCTACAAATCGATTGTCGACCTTATGTGCCCAAAATGACTAAGGTCTAGGTACGGCGACAATTCGATTGAAGATTCGGTCTACAAATCGATTGTCGACCTTATGTGCCCAAAATGACTAAGGTCTAGGTACGGCGACAGCTCGATCGAAGAATCAAAGATCTACAAATCGATTGTCGACCTTATGTGCCCAAAATGACTAAGGTCTAGGTACGACGACAATTCGATTGACGATTCGGTCTATAAATCGATTGTCGGCCTTATGTGCCCAAAATGACTAAGGTCTAGGTGCGGCGACAATTCGATCAAAGATTCGAAGGTCTACAAATCAATTGTCGGCCCTGTGTGCCCAAAATGACTAAGGTCTAGGTTCGGCGACAATTCGATAGAAGAAGTCGAAGATCTATAAATCGATTGTCGACCTCGTATGCCCAGAACGACGGTAAAAGTCTAGATACATCGACACATCGATTAAAGGTCAAAATCGACATCTACAAATACTAATGATCGACATTATTTGACCAATATGTGATTATCGAAGTTACGAGTGATAAAATCCTTTATTACAAAAGGAGATTTATTACGCAAGGGATCGATCTTAACAGAAACATCCTAGAAAGTAACCGTTTACAAAGCCTTCTTTCCTTTAGAGGAAGAAACAACAAAACTATCATCCCCTTCAGTAGGGATCTCTAAAAACTGCTGAAGAAGAGGAACTTGAGAAAAAGGGAAGTCAGGTTGATACGCTCTCAGATTGGCTACAATCTCTTTTAAGGAAGGAAAAAGCAGATCAGAAGCGGCTATGGCAATATCTGATTCAAAAGCAGAACTCGCTTTGTAATTTTACACAGCCCTAACTCCAGACTTCCTCAAGCTCGATATCTCATTTTGTAGCACATCGACCCTCTCACGAAGGATTATGTTCTCAACTTTGAGGTTATCCTTTTCCTTGTTCTTCCTCTCCAGCAAGTGGCGATGCTCTTTCATCAAAGAAATAGAGCTCTGTAGGGACTCTTCGCACTTTTGGAGGTCCCGCCGTAAAAAAGGAAGAAGTCTCATTCGCTAGCTTAAGATTCTCCCTCAGTTTGACATTCTCTTCTCGAAGACTTTGAACCTCTTCCATAATTTCAGGAGACGTTGATGTCTTAAGCTTCTCCCTGGTCGCCTGTAACTCCCTAAAGAGATCGATCATCAGGCGAGAATATTGAAGAGAATCCCTGGAAGCCTGTTAAAGAAAGAATCAAGAAAGAAGGGATCAGTCTACGACAAACGAAGAATAAATCCAAATAAATAGAAGAGGGCAATACTCACTTCGGCATGTTTCAAAAGAAGAAGGCGAGTAGCCTCCTCCACTTCCTCCAAGTTCGTTTCTAGGTGCCTACGATCCCAGGGAGGTATGGAAGCATTAAGTGAATGAAGTGCCAAATCAGGATTGGCGATAGAATGCCCCTCTTTTAGAGGATACCCTCGTAAAAAGCGAAGAGGATTCCAATCTTTGGAAAACTCGACAGATGGGCTCTGATGGGTTTTGTTATAGCCGTTAGGCCCTTTAACGGTGATTAAACGGTGAATAGGCCCACTGGGCCCTAAAAGAGGTCAAGAAGACCAATGCGAAGGGTCCCGATGAGAGAAGTCCCGATGGTGAAGGGTCCCGACAAGGTCGGCCCCGATAGGCGAGCTGGGCACTCCCGATGAGATGCCTTTAAGTAGGCCCCGATGATGAATCCCTGAGGATGTTGGCCCTGTCACGATGACGAGGGGCCCCGAGCGGTGACACAATGAGATAACTCTAGAGTCCCCGATATTGGTCGGGACTTGCTATCAGAGGTTGAGGCCGAGATACGCGGAGCGTGGCCGAGATAAGTGGGATCATGGCCGAGATAGGCGGGATCGTGGTCGAGATAGGCGGGATCGTGGGCTAACTGCCCCAGCGGTTCACCATGTAACTGAGGTAGCTCTTCTCCTATAAAAGGGCAGAAGTTACCTCAGATCGATATACGTTTTTTTGGATACTCATACTCTTGCTTGCCAGTTTTATTGAGATAATTGAGATACTCATTTAAGCATCGGAGAGGGATTCTGGGTCACCGCCCGGTCTATTCCCCTCTTGCAGGATTACGTGGAGCGAAGGATTTCAGATTGCCGTCAAGACCGTACCGGAGTTCCAATCGTGATCCTACATTGGCGCCGTCTGTGGGAAGCGCAACGAAAAGCAGCAATGACTTCTACTCGTTCAATGGCGGCTGGCAAGCAGAAGAAACAAGGACAATCTGGTAGTTTCCGTCACCCTGCTGGAACTCTGAATTCAGGGCCACCGGAGCGTGCTGAGGACCAAAATCTCCCTGCTGAGGTTTCCCGAACAGGGGGCACAACGAAGTTCCTGAGGATACGGCTAGACACCAAGAGAATAGGGAGGAGGATGCTCCTCCAAACGAGGACCTAGCGAAGGCTGTGGCAGATGCCATGCCGATGTTCTTAGAGGCCATGGAGGCTCTCTTAGAGCGAAGAGAGGCTGCCAAGAGGCAGGAGGAGGTGCCTCCGCCAATGGAGGTTCAGAATGTACAGGAGGCCCAACCCAGAAACCAGGGCAGGGGCAAGGAGCCTGCTCAGTCGGAGCGATTTGTGATTGATGGGCCAGGACCGGTGCAGCATAGGACCATTCCCCTTAATGGTCCCATCACCCCTGACAAGGTGGTGAAGATCGTGAACATCTGCATGGGGGACCAGAAGCCGATGATTTCGGAACTAAGGGATCGATCTTCTCATCCCTTTGTTCCCCGATTGATAGACACCCTCGCCCCGCCAGGACTGGGTATCCCCACGATTAAGGAGTATGATGGCGAGGGGGATCCAGTTCGTCATGTCCAGAAGCACCTCATGGCCTGTCTAGGCAGGGCCCCGAATGACGATATTGTGTGTGTGCTGTTCCCAGGTACACTTGGTGAGAGGGCCCTGACGTGGTTCTTCAGCCTGCCCCCAGGGTGCATTTCCAGCTGGGCTGATATGCACGACCGTTTTATTCAACAGTACCAGGGTCGTCGGCGCCTCCTGAAGAGCGTGAGGTCTCTGGCCCAAGTGGTGCAGAGGCCCGATGAATCGTTGGCACATTATTATCAGCGGTACACTGCCAGTGTGGCCGAGATCGATGAGGAGATATCGGAGGGAGTGACTATCCGCACCTTCCTTCGGAACCTCACAGCACCATATGGTTCCGACCTGATGCACAGCGTGGCTGAGAAGGCTGTGTGGAACATGGAGGCACTACAGAAGAGAGTGAAGCAGCAAATCGACGTGCAAGAGTCGAAAATAGCTGCTGGAGAGCTTGATCCTCCGAAGTCAAATAGGGGGAAGCAGTCGCTCAAGCCATTGGACGACCATAAGCGGAAGGATAAATCCGAGGGCAGTCGGAGTCGAGGTCGTTCTGATCGAAGGGAGGACAAGCGTCCCTCGAGGAAGGACAAGCGGGAGGACTACCACATTCCTCTCAATAGTTCCATGGCGGAGGTGTTAATGGTGATGGATCGACAGGGTATCTCCAGGTACCCCCCGAAGAAGGAAGGAGAATTTTTGGGATCTCGCACCGACCGTTATTGTCGGTTCCACCGTGCCAGCGGTCACGACACTAATCATTGTCGGGAGCTGAAGAAGGAAATTGAAAAGCTGATCCAGAAGGGGAAGCTTAAGGAGTTCGTGGCTGAAAGGCGGTGTCGTTCCCGCTCCCGATCTCGATCGCGGTCCCGATCCCGCGATCGGTCCCCGAAGAAGAAGAAGTCGGAGCCAGAGTCTTCTGGTGCCCATAAGGAGAAGTGGGGCACCATCAATGTGATTCACGGAGGATTTGCTGCAGGAGGTGACACCACAGCCTCTAGGGAGGTCTATGCCTCCAGAATTTCCGCTGCTGTGGTGTTGGGCAAGAGGTCCCGATCCTGGACCGCGAAGGAAGAGATGGTGATTTCCTTTTCAGCGGAGGACCTGGTAGGTGTGGAGACTCCACATGATGATGCTTTGGTCGTGACCCTAGACGTGGATGGGTACGAGATGAAGCGAATTTTGATCGACGGAGGGAGCTCCTCCGATATTTTGTTTATGGACGCGCTGGAAGCCATGGGAAAAACGAAGAATGATCTCAAGCAGGTGAACTTCCCGATGGTTGGGTTCTCTGGTTTTACCTCCTATCCGTTGGGAATGATCACCTTACCAGTGGAGTTCGGTAGCGGGTGGAAAGCGGAGAGGAGGAATGTGGACTTCGTGGTGGTTGAGTCCGCGGGGACTTACAATGCGATTATCGTGAGAACCACCATCAACCCCCTGATGGTAGTTGCCTCGACTGTTCACCAGAAGATGAAGTTCCCGACTGACCACGGGGTCGGGGAGGTCAAGGGTGACCAGGTGGCTTCCAGGAAATGCTATGTTAATGCCACCCGAAGGAGAAGACGGGAGGCTATGACTATCCTCCAGACCGATGCTGATCCCAGAGAGGAGTTTGGGCGTCCCGCCCCTATGGAGGATTTGAAGGAGGTCGAGATTGACGGACCTCAGAGGAAGGTGAAAATCGGGTCCGCCCTGTCCGACGAGAGGGCCCGAGAATTGATTGAGCTGTTGAAGGAGTTCAAGGAGCTGTTTGCTTGGTCCCCGAGTGACATGCCGGGAATCAGCCCCGATGTGATTGAGCATGAGTTAAAGATTGATCCCGCGATCAAGCCTATCGCGTAGAAAAGGCGTCTGATGGGCGCAGACAAGAGAATCGCGATCCAGCAGGAGGTGGGCAGGTTGCTCGATGCTGGATTTATCAAGGAGCTCCGATTCCAGACTTGGGTTGCCAACCCGGTTCTGGTGAAGAAGAGCAATGGAAAATGGCGGATGTGTGTTGATTTCCGCGACTTGAATAAGGCTTGCCCGAAGGATTGTTACCCGCTTCCGAGGATCGACCAGTTGGTGGATGCTACGTCGGGACATGAATTGCTGAGCTTCATGGATGCTTACTCGGGCTATAATCAGATCAAAATGGCTAAGGAGGATGCCCCCCACACTGCTTTTTATGCTGATAGTGACATCTATCACTACGATGTCATGCCCTTCGGATTGATCAATGCCGGGGAAACTTATCAAAGGATGGTGAACAAGCTGTTCGGAGACATGCTGGGGAAAACCATGGAGGCTTACGTGGACGATATGCTGGTAAAGTCCCGATAGGCCGAGGATCATGTTCACAACTTAGCCACGGCGTTTGAGCGGATGAGGCTCCACCAAGTTCGCTTGAACCCGACCAAATGTGCCTTCGAAGTGCACTCGGGGAAGTTTTTGGGCTTTATGGTAAGCCAGAGGGGAATTGAGGTGAACCCCGAGAAGCTGAGGGCAATCGAGGAGATGCAGTCTCCGATAAATCATCGGGAGGTGCAAGTGCTGAATGGCCGACTAGCTGCAATGAATCACTTCATGTCCAAGGCAAGTGACCGATCTATGCCATTTTTTGAAGTTCTGAGGGCCAACAAGAAGTTGAATGGACTGCCAAGTGTGGAGAGGCATTCCAGGCACTCAAGCAGCACCTTCGCACCCTCCCGCCATTGGCGAAACCGATCCCAGGTGAGCCGCTCTATCTATATTTGGATGTTTCTGAATTTGCTATTAGCTCTGTATTAGTGAAGATTGTCGAGGGTAATCAAGTCCCCATGTATAATGTAAGCAAGGCGTTTTCCAAATCTGAAATGAATTATCCCTCCGTTGAGAAGTATCTTTTTGCGTTGATCATTACTGCTCGGAAGCTGAGGCCTTACTTCCATGCGCATGAGATTACTGTGTTGACGAATCAACCTCTGAAGCATTTTTTGAACCGACCTGATCCGTCGGGGAGATTAGTGAAATGGGCAGTTGAGCTTAGTGAGTTCCGCATTCACTTTGCTCCGATAACGGCTATTAAGGGCCAGGCGTTGGCGGATTTCATAGCAGAGTCTACAGCCCCCGATCTGGAAGAAGCGGGCCCTGTAGAGGGGGCAACCCCGATAGTAGAGCAACCAAAAATGGCAGAGCAATCAGAACAGCCAAATGAGGATAACACTTGGGAAATTTACACTGACGGCTCTTCGAGTTCAGACGGATCAGGAGCAGGGTTCGTATTGATACCACCTGGTGGAGGCGAGCCCCTTCGATATGCTTTGGCCTTAACGTTTAGGGCCACGAACAACGAAGCTGAGTATGAAGCTCTTATCACAGGCCTCAAAATTGCCAAAGGTACGGGAGTTGGTCACTTAAGGGTGAAATGTGACGCTGGCCTGATTGTGAATCAGGTCCAAGGGCGATACGAGGCAAAGAGTCCGATGATGAGAAAGTACCTTCGCGAGGTGCAAATCTTGAAAGAGAGTTTCAAAAGTTTCGACATCGAGGCAATCCCAAGGAAGGAAAACGCGGAAGCGGATGCCTTGAGCAAGTTCGCTTTGGGGGCACCCCTAGAGGAAAATCGGAAGGTGCACTTTTTGGAGAAGGTGATCTTATCGACCACCGACCCATCGGAGGTCTGTGCTATTGAAGCAGGGTCGGAGGAGGAACCCACTTGGATGACCCCGATAGTCGCGTACTTGGCCACGGGGGCAGTCCCTGACGTTGGAGTGGTAGCTGACAGGATACGCCGGATCGCGGTTAATTACGTACTGGTGGACAATCAGCTGTACAAAAAGGGGTGGTTCTCAACTCCTTACTTGAAATGTGTGGCTGAACCCGACACAAATCGAATCCTTAAGGAGGTGCACGAAGGGGTCGCGGCTTGCCACGAAGGGGCCCGATCCATTACGAGGAAAGTACTGAATTTGGGCTATTACTGGCCTTCGATGATCAAGGAGGCGACGTTGTTAGTCCGATCTTGTGATGCGTGCCAGAGGTACGCCCCGAATATCGTGGCTCCGGCTGCTAATCTGATGTCCATCAAGAGTGCTTGGCCCTTTGCGCAGAGGGGTATCGACTTGGTGGGACCCCTCCCACAGGCACAAGGTCAGTGTAAATATTTGCTTGTGGCCATTGATTATTTTTCGAAATGGATAGAAGCTAAGGCATTGGCCAAGACGACGGGGAACCAAATCGTCAAGTTTCTCCAAACCCATATTATATCCAGATACGGGATTCCTAAGGTGTTGATCAGCGATAATGATCCACCGTTTAACGGGGCTCAAGTGAAGGAGTATCTGGAGGAGTTGAATATCGAGCATCGGACAGCCTCTGTCCATCATGCTCAGACTAATGGATAGGTAGAGTCAACCAACAAAATCGTGATTGATGGGCTGAAGAAAAGGGTCTATGCCTTGAAAGGCAAATGGTTGAACGAACTAGAAAATGTGCTTTGGGCTGTTAGAACGACACCCAAACGATCAACTGGGGAGACTCCGTTTGGCCTTGTTTATGGCACGGAGGCCGTTGCTCCCGTGGAAATAGCTGTGGCGTCCCATCGGATGAAATACTACGAGCCTTTGACGAATGATGAAATGAGATGTCTGGAATTGGACTTACTCGAGGAAAAGAGGCGGGATGCTGATGAAGTCCAGGCTCGAATGCGTTTGGCGACGGCCAGATATTACAATCGACGAGTTAAGTCCCGACAGTTCTTCGTCGGGGAGCTGGTCTGGCGTCGGAACGAGTTCACCCTTTTGGATCGGATCAACAAGATGTCGCCAAAATGGGAAGGACCTTATAAGGTCGTGGGGATGCCAGCTCCGAATGCGTATAAGTTGGAAGACCTCGATGGCAGAATATTGAAGCATTCTTTCAGTGGCGAACACTTGAAGAAATGTCATGTTTGATGAAAAGTCGCCTTAGGTGGTGCCCGATGAAAAGTCGCCTTAAGTGGTGCCCGATGAAAAGTCGCCTTAAGTGGTGTCCGATGTAAAATCGCCTTAAGTGGTGTAAGTTATTTATCGTTTGATTCGATGTAAGCAGACTTTGTGCCATCAATGAATAAAGAGGTTGCTTTCGATCAGATTATTCTTAGATTTATTCTAAGTGTTGAAAAGTCGCCATAAGTGGTGCACGATAAAAAGTCGCCTTAAGTGGTGCACGATCAAATCGTCTTAAGTGATGTGTTGAAATGTCTTAAGTGGCATAATTAAGTCGCTTTGTGAAGTGCAATGATAATCGGAACCAAAAAAGATATGATATTATAAAATCTGCGAGGTTCCCGATAAAGAAAGGAAAATTACAAGGACTATAAAGATAGAGCATTTAAGCTTGGTCCTTGTCGGCATCAGCGGGAGCAGGATTCACGAGATCTGTGGCAGAAGGCTCCACGGGTTCAGCTGCTGGAGGGTCGATTATCGGGGGGTCAACTGTCGGAGGATCGGCACTTGGAAGCTCCGCCATGTCTTCAACACCCGCGGGAGTGTTCCCCTCATCACTCTCCTCCGAGAGGGCGAAGTACCTCTTCGCAAAGGGAGCGAGAGTCGCAGATTTGTCGAAGTTGATGGCGTCGCCATACTCCAGATGGAGCTCCTCGACCGCGTTGAAGAGGGTGTTCTCCACCTCCGTGATGCAGAATTTCACTGCGTTAGCTTGGAAGTTCTCAGAGCCCCGATAATCTTCCCGGCCCTTGGTCTCAGCCGCGACCAGCTTGGCAGGAACCTCACCAATTTCCTGCTCCAGAGCCTTCTTCTCAAGGACAAGTTTGTCCCGAGCCTCTGCATCCTTTTGTCGCTCTTGTTGCTCCCGCTTCAGCAGCCCCTCGAAGTCATGAACCTGCTTTTGGAGGTCCCAAGTTTTTCGATCGAGGAGGGCCTGTTCCTTGGCCAGTTTTCCCCTCGAAGACTCGGAGGCCGCGAGATCCTCCTCAAGCTTGGCTATAGCCACGGGGGCCCCCTTGGCCCGCTCCTGCTCCAGAGCCTCCTCGAGGGCGAAGATGTACCCGAAGCAGCGGTATATGTCCGCCAGCTCCTACGAAGGGAAGAAGAAAAGTGTTAGCATATGAATATTCTGCCTTATTGATGAAGGGGAGAAAATAAGAACCTCACCTCTATCCGACGGATAGCCATTCCGTGAACATCCGCGCGGATGTCCTCCCGATCCAAGGAGATCGGAACCCTCAGAGATGGCAGAACCGAGCCTGCCAGCAGATGCAGACCCAGCTCCGGGTATGTGTCACCCTGTCGGAGTTGGACCCCTTGCAGCGTCTGGATCGGGGTCCAGGGATCAGCCTTCTGGTCGGGGTCATAGGCCTTGTAAAAGCTCCCGTCCAAGGGGAGAGGAGGAGGACCCACTGGAGTTGTGGAGGCGCGCATCTCCGAGTCGCCCTGGGACCCGGAGGGAGTAAAACTGTGGATGGGCGACGGCTGCCGCTGCTGCGAAGAAGGTGAGGGGGCAGCCCCCTGGAGGTTGGTTTCAGGGGGGACTGCCTCGTCCCCCGACGACGGATCAAGGCGAGACCCTCGTCTATCTCCTCGGAGGAGTCCAGATCTTCCACCCGACGAAACTGATGGCCCGTCGGGGTTTCTCCAGCCCCCGATCCCATCGGGGCAGGAAGTTGAGGGAGGTCTTCTCCACCTCGAGCACCGGAAAGTGGTGCCTCTGCTGAAGCTCCAGCACCCGACGGAGCTCCCGAGTGACCTGCACCTAGAGGACGAGATGCTTCAGAAAGATAGTCAGGAAGTTGGTCAGGGTCCTTACACCAAATGACGCGCCGAGAAACGTATTGGTCTTTCCCGTGGTAGTTGTAGTAGCCCGCCTTAAGGATGCGGGGAGTTTCCCCTCGGAGGACGCGTTTAATCTCTTTGATGCGGGCCTCCTTGGTCGAGGGGATCAACTCCTTAGGAACTTGCTTCCTGTATGATTTAATAGCTAGGCGGAGCTGTTTACCTTCTTCAGCATTTTGGACATCGAAGATTCTGTCCACCTCCACGCGGCTCCGCTTAGTTCTCTCCGCTGAGGGAGATCCCGACGAAGCAGCAACCTTCTTCACCGACTTCCTCTTCCGCGCGGGGCGTTGGACAGCGTCGGTCTCCCCCTGCTTAAGGATGAGATTGGTCAGCACGGATACCTTCTTAGCTGCAAACAATGGAAAACAGAGACGTGATCAGAAACATTACCTAGGGAACCATATTGGAGGGGCCGTCGAAGAGTTGACCCCCCCAGAGATTATGTCGAGGAGACGGATCCCGGCCTTTACCAGGTCCCGCTCCGTTAGAGAGTTAGCATCGAGGGGAGTATAGGACTCCCCCCAACGGTAAAGCTGGATAAGATGGAGGATCTGAAAATCCTCATCAGAGTAAGTGTGATAAGCGGGAGGAGAGTCCGCTTCCACCTCCCATCGGGGCCATGGGATCGAACTGTTCTTGATGAAGAAGTAGCTCCTCTTCCACCCGCTATTATCAGACCCCGTGTCGATCAGGAGCCCCCGACCCTTGACAACCTTCCAGGTGTCGCTGGTCCAGCTGCACAGCGCAAGTTGCGCCTTATTCCACTTGGGCATCCGAGGATAGAAGGCACAAACCCCAGCCTCGTTGCACTTCATCCCGTAGAAAGTTCTGAAGAGTTGGAGGCTGTAGACCCATTTCTGGCGGAAGCAAAGAACCTGGAAAGCATTCCACACGCAGATGGCGTGTGGGGAGAAGGTAGTTGGGTGCGTCTTGTAGTGGGTGCACATCTCAACCAAGTTCCCGCAGAAAGGGAATCGGATCCCTGCCGATATCTGTCCCGTAGAGACAAATATCTCCCCCTCCTCGGGACGAGTGACCACAGGGTCACCCGAGGCACGGTGGCGAGAATAAGGAAGACGAGGCTCCCAGGTCTGGGTAATGCATCCTTCTCGGAGAGCTGCGTCGTAGGCAGTCACCGAGATTTCGTTGGGAGCGTAATCAAAGTTGAAGGGTTTTCTCCCCTCAGAACTGGATCCGCTGTTTGAAAATCAGCCATGACAAGAGAAGGCGTAGTGGTTTTTCGAAAAAAATGCAAGCAAATTGATCAAAGATAAAGGAAAAGTTATGCTAACATCAAAGAAGGGAGTCTTACCAGACATAATGAATTGAAGTGAAAAGGATGGTCTTGACGATCCCCGGAAAGTTGATCGGAGAATGGAAAGCCAAGGAAGAGCTTGAGTTCTCAAAGTTGCAGAGCTTTTGAAATCGCGGAAACGGTAAAAGAAGAATAGTGCCCAGGATTAGGGTTTTATAGAGGAAGGGACACTCGAAAGGACATTCTAATCGGGACCGTTGAATGCGAAGCGTTTCAATCTGAGCCGTTGAGATAAAATGGGGCAGAATGGAAAGAGACGTTAATGATGAAACGGCCTGAAAAGTGCTTTTTCAGAAAAAGCAGGCGCGAAAAATCAGGCACGGGTGCCAAAGCCGTCACTTCGTCACCTGCTGCATTTAATGGTTGAGTAACCGAGGAGTCTTCTCGTATTTTGTGACTATCCTCGAGGTATCGAGGAACCGTGGACGAGAAGATCCGTGTCGAGAAATTTTGTCAAGGGAAAAACCTCCGATATCGATATCGGGAGGTCGGGAGTTGAAAGACACGACGAACTGTAAGTCCCTCATGTCTTGGGGGGCAAATGATGAGTTTCGTTATAGTCGTTAGGACCTTTAACGGTGAGTAAACGGTGAATAGGCCCACTGGGCCCTAAAAGAGGTCAAGAAGACCAATGCGAAGGGTCCCGATGAGAGAAGTCCCGATGGTGAAGGGTCCCGACAAGGTCGGCCCCGATAGGCGAGCTGGGCGCTCCCGATGAGATGCCTTTAAGTAGGCCCCGATGATGAATCCCTGAGGATGTTGGCTGTCACGATGACGAGGGGCCCCGAGCGGTGACACAATGAGATAACTCTGGAGTCCCCGATATTGGTCGGGACTTGCTATCAGAGGTTGAGGCCGAGATACGCGGAGCGTGGCCGAGATAAGTGGGATCATGGCAGAGATAGGCGGGATCGTGGCCGAGATAGGCGGGATCGTGGGCTAACTGCCCCAGCGGTTCACCAGGTAACTGAGGTAGCTCTTCTCCTATAAAAGGGCAGAAGTTACCTCAGATCGATATACGTTTTTTTGGATACTCATACTCTTGCTTGCCAGTTTTATTGAGATAATTGGGATACTCATTTAAGCATCGGAGAGGAATTCTGGGTCACCGCCCGGTCTATTCCCCTCTTGCAGGATTACGTGGAGCGAAGGATTTCGGATTGCCGTCAAGACCGTACCGGAGTTCCAATCGTGATCCAACAGGCTCAACACATGTCCCAATCAAAATAAGGACCCTCATAATCTAAGGGGCCACTAGCGGAAGTCTCAGCACGAGGCGGGGACAATCGAGTCGATGAAGAAAAAGAGGAATCCTCGCCTTGCCTTCCTCTTCGTCACGAACCAGTATCCTTATCTCGATTGGAGAGGTGAGTGGTATCATTCACTTCACCCTCATCCTTAGAAGGCCTTACTAGCGACTCCTTATTAAAAGGGATAGCCACAACATCAAATGGATTGTCGATGGACGCCCCGCTATTGACCTTTTTTGACGGAGGGGCAGAAGAAGCTTCCATAGCTTGACGATGATTTCGAAGGATTATTTTGATAAAATTTAGAAAGAAAGAAAATCCCGATTGTCAAAAAGCCATTAAAGACTAGGGATGGCAATCTTAAAAAATAATCACGGAACTCTGGCCGGTTTCGTTAGGTTTTGGGTTTTTTCGGTATTTTTCTTTCCTCCGCATAATATATGGGAATGACGTGCCATAGAAGTCAAACCTGCGGTCGGAAAAGAAATAGATGAAAGAAGAAACAACGAAAACGGGATCCTACGTGGCCTCAACTTCGCACACCTGCGCCGTCACAAAAGGCCGTCAGCAGAAGGGAAAGTCCACGGCTGGATGGAATTAACGCGGGTTATAAAGTGAATACTCAAGACAGAATAATAAACTGAAAAAACCGTTGTTTATATATAACCCACAGAGACAACCATGGAAGAAAAAGTAAACCATCTGTTTTTGATGTGGAGACGACTGAGGAAGAGCGAAGGTAAGATGGAGTCACGACGACTGTTTGCAAAATTTGTCTTTTGATTGTATTTCTTGCCATGATCAACGTGTTGTTGAATTTGCAAGATAACATGTTTTGTGGGTTTCAGGTTGATCAATTTGTACAAAACAGCCACCTGCAAGTATGTTCCGTTTAGGTGAGTTTCTCTTCTTCATCTTCTTCTGCATCTGCTTGAAAAAGTTGTCACCTTGATTCATATTAATAATTATGATTTGCCTTTATTTATGTATGGCTTGGGGTTCGAATTAGGTGTTCTTTCTCTGTCAGATAATACAGTTGCTCTCACCTTGAGCTTTAACTTTGCTGATGTGAACATCTGGCTTTCCAATTTTGATTTTTGGAAATTTGAGCTTGATGAGTTTTATACGAAAATAATAACAATGACCCGATGAGTTTTGCCATCTTTTCAACTTGTTTCTAAATCATCATCCTATTCATATATATGCTGTAATACATAGAAATAAAATTGACCCCTCAACTTTTCCCCCCTTTTATAGTTCAGAGGCAACATTTGGATAGCTTTTCTGCAAATTTGAAGTTTGTCGATAATTAACTTCCATCAAATCAAATGGAGGCCTGCAGATAATTTAGTTGGCTAACTGATAAAGTTGATGAAAATAGCTTTATATCTTGATAGCAACTCAGCTCCAATCCAACTATAGGGTTGGTTATTGTGAACTGCTTGTTGTAACATATGAAATCTCGTTTATATATAAATCAGAGAGGATCTCATCCTCATATGCTCATCATAATAAGAGAATAAAAGTTATACCCCTGAAGTGGGTAAAGCTATTTAAAGTTATTGTATGAATCCCTTCTGATCTTTGCTTATGTCTTCCTTCAAAGTTTTTTTATTATTTATTATGGATTTATTATAACTGTTGATATAGATGGTGAAGATGTAATTGTTTGTTTGGATGCAGAGTAATGGGAAGGGAACTCATTGTGAGTACTGATATGGAGAAAGACAAAATGCATAACGGTGTAGCCTTGATCCTAGATGATCTCTCTTTCGACAAAGTTTATGTTCCTCCTAGAATTTCCCAAGTAGATGATTCAGTAGACCAAGTTTTGGCTTCCGAGAAAACCTCTGAAGTTGACAATTCAATTTCTGTGAAAGCCAAAACTACACGTGTTCGTTCACAGCAGCAAACCGTACCACAGCCATTCGCTCTGGCAACCCAAAAGCGTGCTTCAGGTATAAATTGCTCTGTTAGTGGAATCGCTTCTCCTCCTACAAGGATACATTCTCCAATTAATGCTAAGGTAAATTGAATTTCTATATACAAGTAAGCTTATAAATAATAAAACATTAAATGGATCTTTATTTTGACCAGCTTTCTTTCTTTCATTTCATTAATTATTTTTTGAAGCCGAGCTCGCCACTGGTATCAAGGAAGCCGCTGCTGCAATATGATGATAAGAAAAATCATGAAGACGACAATTTGTCCGTTGCGTCATCGTATCCTCTGAAATTGACAGTAGGCTTTTGGTTGTGTTGTTAGATGAGTTTGGAAAAACAAACCAGAGCTAGCTGTTGTTTCATTTCATCAAACCATATATGTATGTATGTATGTATATCCTTAACTAACTGGGAATAGCAGTGCAACATCTGTGAGGACAGTAAAACTGAAAATAAAGATTGCAGGGGCTGCTCCAACATTTAAGTCAACAGAACGCGCTGAGAAAAGGAAGGAGGTACATACATACATTTATTAATTAAGCTTAATTTTTTTATAAAATGAAGTTGCTTGAATTTATGTATGTCGATATTTGGTAGTTTTATTCAAAGTTGGAGGAGAAAAACCAAGCTCTTGAGGCAGAGAAAAGCAAAGTTGAAGCAAGGATCAAGGTATGTATATTAGGGTAGCTCTCCTGGGTTTGCAACTTGTAAATGGATCCATATGACTGTTGGTTTCAGGAAGAAGAAGCGGCAAAAATGAAGCAACTTAGAAAGAGCATGGTGTTTAAGGCTAATCCAGTGCCTAGCTTCTACTATGAGGCGCCTCCATCAAAACCCCAACTAAAGAAGGTAAACATAACACAAGACTAGTGCTTCCATCTTTAGACTGAATCACCCAGTGAATTTAACATACTTGTGTTATTATTATTCAGCTGCCACTCACTCGACCAAAATCACCAAAGTTGAGCACCAGAAACAAAACTCCCCAAGACCAGAAACCAAGAGCTCAATCCTAATGACCACATATATATAAATCACTCACACTTGTACTACATATATATTATATATATAGTAGAAAATTATTAACTTAGAACATATATGTCATGTTCTTTCATATTCCCGTTTGATTGCTTGAGTTTCCGTGAGGAACAGCTAGCTTTTCCTCCGTTTGATTGCCTTCCTGCCTGCGTATTATTGTGGTTGATCTGGATTGTATTGAGACATACATACATACATCATGTTACCTTTCTTTCTTTACTTACTCGTAGAGCAAAATATATATATATATATATATATGAACTGAATTCCAACTGCAAGTGAAATGGTGATTCTGTTAAAACAAAGACGGTAATAAAATCACAAAATACCCTTTTGATGAAGAATAATTCCATTTCCTATATCAAAATGCTACTCTGCGCTCATCGTTAATTGACAGACAGACGATTATCTGAAACCCTAGCTTGGTTGGTATCTACTATCCCATCCAATCATCAATCCCTAACCTTCTTCACCTCACCTCACATCAATCAAACAAACATTTATACAATTCCTGTGGTTTACTTGTTCACGTACAACCCTAAGTTGAAACACACAATTGACTACTTGTTTGCCCTCCTCGCCGAAGTCCTCGTCCCCACCGCCGCCGGCTTCTTACCTGCTGCTGCCTTCTTTGGTGTCGATTGCTTTGTAGCCGCTACTGCAGCTTTCCTGGAAGGCGAGGATCTTGTCGCCGTTCGAGCTGACTTGGCAACTGCCTTGGCCTTTGGTTTCTCCGCAGCCTTTCTCTTACCAGGGGCAGCCGCCTTGGGCTTAGCAGTCTTCGCAACAGCCTTGGCTTTCGGCTTAGCCACTGGCTTCGACCTGACAGCTGGCTTCGCTGCGGGCTTGGCAGCGGCTTTAGCTTTCGGCTTGGCAGCTCCCTTCGATTTAGCGGCTGGCTTGGCTGCGGCCTTAGCTTTCGGCTTAGCGGCTGACTTCGCTTTGGCTGTAGGCTTGGCTGCTGCCTTAGCTTTCGGCTCATTAGCTGCCTTTGGTTTCGGCTTGGAAGCGGCTTTCGTTTTCGGCTTGGCAGAGGCTTGCGCTTTCGGCTTGGCAGCAGCTTGCGCTTTCGGCTTAGCAGCAGCTTGCGCTTTCGGCTTAGCAGCAGCTTGCGCTTTCGGCTTAGCTGCTGGCTTCTTAGCTGCTGGCTTCTTAGCTGCTGGCTTCTTAGCTGCTTGCTTCTTAGCTGCTGGCATCTTATCTGCTGGCTTCTTATCTGCTGGCTTCTTCTTAGCTGCTGGCTTCTTAGCAGCTGGCTTCTTAGTCTTGGCAGTTGAAGCAGCTGCAGCTTTGGTTGAGGGCAGCTTATACGAGTTCTTCACTTTCACGAGCTTGCCAGAAGTAACAAGACGCTTCAAATGAGTCAGCAAAAGTTTCCTGAAGTTGCTTGGCAACTGCTCGTACTTCTCTTCGGCGAACTTCTGAATCGCGTACTGGCTGGATCCAGATTTCTCCTTCAGTGTCACGATCGCATCAGTGATCATCTGTCAAATTTAGGATACGTTAAGCATCGGCACCAGCAAAAAACGTAACGGTTAAGATATGGGAACAATGTGGATTGACAATGCTTACATCAAGGAATGGAGGATGCTTTGCAGCAGATTTCTTCCTCGGAGCTGCCGTCTTCTTAGCCTTAGGCTTTGGCTCCTGCGCCTTGGTAGCAGCTTCGGCATTCTCCGGTTCGGCAGCAGGAGCATCGACCTCCGCGGGGACGGGGGCGGGGTTTGGGGCGGGCGCGTTTGCCTCGACTTCGGATGCCATGGCTTCAACTGGGAAGCTTCTCTCTGAATTAGTTCAGACCCGGGAGGAAGAGAGAGAGAGAGAGGGATGCGATGAATACGGTTACAAGAAAGATTTAATACTGAGAGAGAGAAAGAAATGAGCGAGCTGATTGGTCCAAATAAGTGTCACGAGGATTCAGAAAATTGTCCGATTTTTTTTAATATGGATCGTGAGATCAGATCATATCGACGGCTGGAAAGAGGCCTTTAGAGGATAGATAGAGTAGTAGGATTTGGATTTTAGGACCATGGACAATGAGATGAGTGTGTTTTCAACCTGAATTCAAATGGCTAAATCTTTATATCTACTGAATCAAACGTCGTCAAATTTTGATCAATTGAAAGAATATGAAGTCAGCTTTCTAATGAATGTCTTCCCAAGAAATCTAGGTAATCCTACAAGGATTTCTTGGCTTTTGAAAATTGAGGTGTCGTGACAATCTAGAAACGGGTTTGTCGTGAATTAGATCAACTTTTCGTGATCATCATTTCGACAAAAGTGAAAAACAATGATTTCTCCGAGTAGTAATCTTTCAGTAGAATCCAATGGTCCAAAAATCATAAAATTCTGTTGAGGTTTGGTCAGTGAAAACTCTGTCGGAAAACGATCATAGATGAACAATTCTTATGATTCTCTTTTATCACTTGTATCAACATTAGATAAAGGCTTTCATATTTAAGTAAGAATCACTTGCAAAAATATTAAATATGAGTCTTGTGTTATAGTTACTATGAATAAAACAAAGTAAGAAAAACATGAAGTAGATAAAGATATAACATGGTTAATAATTAGGGTTAACAGGTGTTTTGGTCCATGATGTTTGACAACTTTTGGGTTTTGGTCAATGATGTTTTTTTTTACCTAGTTTTGGTACCATATGTTTGCAGATTTTTTCTAGTTTTGGTCTAACCGTTACATTCCGTCCATTTTCTGACATGTTCAAGTCACGATATCCACTCTAAACTTTAAATTTAGTCCCTCTAATACTTTCTTAACCTTTTTATTGTTCAATTTAGTCTCGAAGTTTCAAAATTGACCCTAATTGGACAATAGGTCCAATTGAATTTTTGAAATTTCGGGATTAAATTGAACAATAAAAAGGTTAGGAAAGTATTAGAGGGACTAAATTGAACAAAATTGAAAGTTTAGGGTGGATCACGTGACTTGTACATGTCAAAAAATGGACGGAATGTAACGGTTAGACCAAAACTAGAAAAAATTTGCAAACATATGGTACCAAAACTAGGTAAAAAAAAACATCATTGACCAAAACTCAAAAGTTGTCAAACATCATGGACCAAAAGACATGTTAACCCTAATAATTACATAGTAAAACTTCATGCTTTTAAATTCTTCATTCAATGGATGATGCTTAACTTCGGCAGATGTGGAGAGCAAACGAGTTAATAAACATACTTCTCCATTTCAATTTTGATATAACTTTAGTAGCTGATGATCAAGTTGAATTTTATTTTGGGTCAATAACCTGGGAGAGGTCTGAAGTTTGGCCCTTGTTAATTTGAGAGGTCTGAAGATTGAAATGGTGATAACTGAGGTCTGAAGTTTGGACTTTGTGATTTTTAGGTTTTCCGTCCAAATTTTCTGTCAAATTTAACAGAACCGTATGAAATGTCAAAAATACCCTTTTGTAATATTTGAATTAATAAAAAGTTTAATTAATATAAAGATGAAATGACAAAAATACCCCTGTCCATAATTTAAACCTAACCCAACTCCGACCACCACCACGGCTCCGGCCGGCCACCACCCTCTCCGGCGACCACCACTCTCTCCGGCGACCACCACCCTCTCCGGCCGGCCACCACCCTCTCCGACGACCGCCACCACGGCCTCAATTGGGCCCAAATCGGAGCCACCGGCCCCGATTGGGCCCAAATCGGAGCCACAAAGCTCCGATCGGAGCTCGGTGGCTCCGATCGGAGCTCTGTGGCCCCAGATCGGGGCCACAGAGCTCCGATTTGGAGCTCTGTGGCCCCAAATCGGAGCCACCGAGCTCCGATCGGAGCTTTGTGGCTCCGATTTGGGCCCAATCGGGGCCGGTGGCTCCGATTTGGGCCCAATTAGGGCCGTGGTGGCGGTCGTCGGAGAGGGTGGTGGCCGGCCGGAGAGGGTGGTGGTCGCCGGAGAGGGTGGTGGTCGCCGGAGAGAGTGGTGGTCGCCGGAGTTGGGTAGTGGCCGGCCGGAGCCGTGGTGGTGGCTGGAGTTGGGTGGTGGCCTTAAGGGCATTTTCGTCTTTTCATTGAATCATGTGAGATGCAAGAAGGGTATTTTTGGAATTTTTTTTTATTTCTGGTCACATGCAATGCACATGACCAACTTCCGTCAGTTTTAACGGAAAAAACTAACGGAGACCTCTATTATCTACAAGTCGAAACTTCAGACCTTTGTTATCACCATTTCAAACTTCAGACCTCTCAAATTCACAAGGGCCAAACTTCAGACCTCTCCCAGGTTATTGACCCTTTTATTTTTATAAACTATATATATATAATTGGGTGTAAAATTTAATAGATAATGATAATGGCTTATGAATTCATCTAAATAATTATCCCTAGAACCAAGCTTCCTAACCAGTGGGGTTTATTGCAATCAACCTGGGTTAGGGTAAAAAAGTGAACCAGGAACCACCTTGGCTAACCCACTTCCAATGCCACTATATATTTCCATCTTCATTTCCTATCTATATGGATTATGTTTGAACATATAAATGAGCAGTTAAGTATAGTTTACCTAGAACCTACTATGTGTATCGATTTAAAATCTTTCCTATTTAGATCCTACCATATCATGATTGAAATCAGAAACTACCCGAGACTTATTGAAACTTATCAAAACTTACCATTTGGAGAGCATGTCACCTTTTTTTTATCTCCAAACATTAAACAATTTATGAAATACTAGTTATATTCGCGCATGTGTTACACGCGCATATTTTTAACTTCATCATTTGCATACACATTTTATATTAACTTGTAATATATTGATAATATAATCAATATATTACAAGGAAAATATGTGATGATTATATTTAGTAAGTCTAAAATTTGCACACACAAAAATATAGGGTTAATAACCTAGGAGAGGTCTGAAGTTTGCCCCATGTTAACGGGAGAGGTCTGAAGTTTCAAATGTTTATTTGAGAGGTCTGAAGTTTCAACTTTATTGATAACACTGGTCTCCGTCTGTTTTTACCGTTAATTGTGACGGAAATTGGTCACGTGCTTGGCATGTGACCCGAAATAAAATTAAATTCCAAAAATGCCCTTCTATCAAAGTGTGCCCCTCACATGCTTGAAGGAAAAGACGAAAATGCCCTTAAAGCCACCACGGCTCCGGCCACCGCCACCCGACTCCGGCCACCACCACCTCGGATCCGACGACCACCACCGAACTCCGGCTACCACCACCAAACTACGGCGACCACCATCGAACTCCGGCGACCACCAACACGGCTCTGATCGGAGCCGTGTTGGTGGTCGGTGGTGGTCGCCGGAGCTGAGGTGGTGGTGGCCGGAGTAATTTGACTTTAGGGGTAATTTTGTCATTTCACATTTACTCAAATAAGATATTAAATAAAACAAAATATTAAAAGGGCAAGAATGTCATTTTACACAATTATGTTAAATTTAACCCTAAAAATGGACGGAAAACCTCAAATCAACAAAGTTGAAACTTCAGACCTCTCAAATCAACATTTGAAACTTCAGACCTCTCCCGTTAACATGAGGCAAACTTCTGACCTCTCCTAGGTTATTAACCCTAAAATATATGCAAAGTTTATTTTATTAATCTTAACATGTGCAAAGTTTAGTGATTAAATAATATTTTAACCACTAATTTTTTGAGTGAGCGGATTTTACTTTCGTGAACAATTTATTAAAAATGCAGAAAAGTTGAGGCTCTGAATATGCTATAATTCATGTAATAGATCACAACTTACATGCTCATATATTAGCGCCATAAAACTAGGGGTGAGCAAATATCCCGAGAGGCTCAAAATCCCGCCCGTCCCGCCCTAGCCCGTCCCAAAAAGTCCGTCCCAAAAATGTGCCCAAGCCCTAATGGGCGGGACTTTTCTTCTCAACTAGGGCTAGGGTTAGGATTAGGGTTTTTTTACGAAGTCCCAAAAGACCCATCCCGTCCCTTTTTGCTAACTAATCAGCTATAAACTATAGTTAGTTAAGTTAACTTTAGTGATGTTTCAGATTAAAGTTCCATTTGATCTGGAATTTGCATTTACAACTTGTTATGTCAGAATTGTTGATGACTTTGTGTTAGAGTTTTGGTAAAACTTAGTTTTGGGGTCTTTGGTGAACTATTTTGGAGAACCAAGTTATGTGTTGAACTTGGTGTAAGTGATAAAATGTTTGAGTGATTTTGGTGTTTTATGGTGAACTTTGTGGTATGTGTTGAACTTTGTTGTTATTCTGTGTTTAGTTATGGTTTAAGTAAATTGAGTATGATTTTTTTTTTTAACTTGGATGGGAATTTGGGTTTGTCCCATTTGTCCCTAGTCCCTGTAGGCCCGTGGCGGGCGGGCCTTTTCCTACTAGCTAGGGCTCGGGATAGGGCTCGGGACATCGATTAAGTGGCCCTAGTTTTAGGGCTTGGGCCGTTTTTTAGTAAAAGCCCGCCCATCCGTCCCATGCTCAGCCCTACATAAAACCCACCTTTTGAAAATGTGGAGTATGTTGCCTTAGATAGTGGCATAAATCCCCGATACCTTTTCACTCACATCCTAAAATGAATTCAAAGTAGATGTAAATAAACAAAAAATTCACCAACCTGAGGTTGAAAGAGTGAATTATAAAAAACTCACTAAAATTCAAATATAGCACAAATTTTTTATTTGTAGTCCAAACTTACTATACCAAATTTTCAACATATCACTTATATCATTCTTCTATATATAATAGTGTTATGTCTTGACCTTCAGTTTCCTAATCTAGTGTGAGTGATTCATATAACCTTTACTTGGACCACTTTATATTAGCATTCAGTTCTCTTTATTGCAGCACAAAATTATAACATAACGAATAACTTACACATGCAAGAACAAAACTGAAGCCATTATTTTCTGGATAAGCTGGTAAAAAGATCATTCAATTCATCTGTTATTATGGCAAAAAAAAAATCATCTTTTACTTTCTATTCATCATCTGCAATTCATATGAATCGTAATTTTGCATTGTCTTCGTTTTTGGCTCTACAAGTTAACATTAAAACTGAGATCTTTTCATTAGTGTTGCTCCCGAGATCTCTAACATCCATCTCTTCATGTTGATGCATCCTAAATCTTTGTACAAATCCTGAGAAATTTTACTTTTCAAACATTTCAATTCAATGTCGAATCCTCCTTGTAAATACATTATTAAAAGGAGGAATTTGAAACGAAAACCATAAATAAAAAGCAACTTGAATATCTTAAGTACAAACAATTAACAAAAGCCAAGACAAGTCTATTTTAATAGTATCTTATTTGATTCAACATGGATTTAGAGAAAAAAATTGAAGAAACTAATTACATTCCATGTAACTCTACGCCAATGCAATCAAATGAAAGGAAAAAAATATGAAGATTGAACCGCCAATACAATAAAAATGTGAATCAGTGACAGTGTCGGTGCAATCAATCGGGAGACGATAAAACTGTCTACTTCATGATAACATCCGCACTAAATGATCACTTTGTAACAATGCTCCAGCAGAAAAAATGTCATTCTACAGTAACAACCATGGAAACACCACACAATAGAAACTAACCATCTTGAATACAGTTTTAGATAAAAGAAATGCAAGTTAAGATTAATTTGAATAATGACTCATAAGAAAGATTGTTATTTGATAGTGTTGGAACCTCTATAAAAACAAGGAAAGTTGGATTCCGATTAAGGCCAAGACTTTGTGATCCAATATTTGGCGTCGTCAATGGGAATCCATATGAAATTTCATGGTTCTACGAAGATATAAGTTAAGGATGGAAGGGGTCACCCGGCCCTTGTGAGACTCTATATTGGGTGTAAAATTTAGGGTTAATAACTAATAAACTGTCTAAGGTTTGGCCATGTTGAAATTTGGTGTCTGAACTTTAAAGTGTTGAAATGGACTGTCTGAGGTTTGGACTTTGTTGAAATTTGGATTTCCGTCCAAAATTGCTGTTAATTTTGACAAATGTTGCGAAAAGTCAGAATTACCCTTTCTACCAAATATGAAGTGACGAAATTACCCCTAGAGCTCAACCACCATCCAAGTCCGACGGTCACCACCCAACTCCGGCGGGCCACCACCCAACTCCGGCGGGCCACCACCCAACTCCGGCCGGACATCACCCAACTCTGGCCGGCCACCACCCTCCTCCGGCCGACCACCACCCTCCTCCGGCCGACCACCACCCTACTCCGGCCGGCCATCACCCAAAAATCCTATAGTTGTTGATTTAGCTAGGAGGGATAATTTCGTCATTTCCATAGGTAATGGAAGGTTAGTTTTTTTTTTTTTTTTTTTTCATGGAGGAGCATTTTTGGAATATCAATTTTATCGAACTCACGTGATGGTCACGTGATACACTTCTGTTAGACTTAACCTCAAAAATAGACGGAGACACCAAATTTCAACAAACACCAAACCTGGGAAAGGCAATTTCAACGACGAACACCAGATTTCAACATGGGTCAAATTTCAACAGTTTATTATTTATAACCCTAAAATTTATTAGATAATGACAATGACTTAAACATTAGCTAATTCGATTAGATTATATGTAGTGCTCCTTTTCAGGAGTGCCTCTTTTCTCTCTTTTCTTTTTAGGGTTTTTTTGCCGTCTTCATCTCCACCACCACCACTACACATCCGTCGTTTACATCTCCACCACCACATCGCCTCCATCTGATCGATCATGACAATCCTTTTTCAAGGGTTTGCACCATCTCAAGCTGCCATAAGCTTTCACCATCGCCTCAACCTCCACCTCACCCATCGATTAGCCGTCGTTACGCCGTCCCCACCTAAGTCGCGGTTTCAATTTTTCTTTTCTGAATCAGGAGCAATACGTTTTGGAATACGCTTAATCGATGATCCTCCAACCCCTGAGCACTCTGTAATGGAGTCGGAGTGGTTGCGAACGCCGAGTCGACGTGCATTCACGATATGTACAAGAGCGGTGAACCGCAAGACTGGGCTTGTGAGGCAACAATTTTTAACGAGATTACCAGTCGGCATAGTCAGGTATGGCTTCGATTATGACTTCTCATCTATTCCTAGACAAGATAAGCCTTGTTCGTTAAAGATAGGGATTACATGTAGCAAGCTTATCAGCCACACAAGGAAGTTTCAGTTCAAGATTAGCAACATGGATGTTGAATCTTCTACGTATATGGTTCACCCCTACAAGTTGAGAATTTGGCGTTATGGGTTCATCCGACCACTTGATCCCTCCGCCTGGAACCGTACCGGAATAGGAACATCGCCACGCCGTCTCCATCACCAAAGCCATTGTCGCCGCCACGTCATCATGATGCCATTGCCACATCACCACCATGTCAACGCCACGTCACCCTTGATTTTGACACATGTCCACCTGCTTCATCAATACATGCAGAGTCACCACCAAGCCATCACCATGTCATCCTTGATTCTCACACGTGTCCACCTGCTTCATCTATTCATGCTTAGTCACCACCTTACCATGTCATCCTTGTTTCTGACACGCACCTGCTTCATCATTTCATGCTTACTCACCACCTTACCATCGCCACATCGCCTTCCAACGTGACACGTGTCAAACAACTGCTTCATCAGATCGTGGAAATTATATCTTATCCTAGGAGGAACCAAATAAAAGCTTCTCTCTGGAGTCTTCTGATTCATCGTCTGACCGGCTGGGTGGATGACCCTCCAACCCTTCATCTCGAGTGGTTGGACGATAGGAAGATATATGTTGACCATGATTGTGTCCATCGTTTTAAGCTGAAATGTTTAGTTGATTCATCGAAACAACGTTCTAAACACCTGGGTACTGATCATCCATCGCCCCGAGTTAGTTTTGACATTTACAAACATCAACAATCCTTTGGAAAATCAGGCAACGACTTTCACATTTTTTTTTTCCAGTTAGATCTGGCCTTAACCAAATCTAGTCCAAGTAAACTGTTTCAATCGGGGTCCCCTTCGTCTCCCACGTGTGCTAGTCTCCGGATGTTCCGCGTATTGGAGTGTATTGGTATCCTGGCCCTAGGCCATGTATACCATCGAAGGATCCTTATTTGCAACCATTTCTCCCTACTGTCTTGCCTGTTTAGAATTTGTTATTGGTGGGACTTTGTGATGTTACAAATTCTACCTCGTATCGTCTCTACTACATCGTTTTATCCGTCCACAACTATCATGGTTTCTCACTTGGTATGCGTCTATAGAGCTGGCAACCTTTTACTTGATGTGATTACTTTCACTCTTAGGTTTATCACTTCTCGGTCGCCTCTACCACCTCTACCTCTAACTCAATCGGAGTTCAACGGGTCACTTGCGACCTTAGTACTTGCATCTTATGTTTTAGTTTTAATAATTGGGGTATTTTGCACTCTATGTTCATGTAACGGGAATTTGGTTTTAACCACATATCTCGTAGTGCAATTAATTCCCATCAAGCCTTTCTTCTAAAGGTTGTTGTCATGTTGTGTTTTGCTTCTTAATATATGAGCTCCATTTACCAAAAATAAAATAAAATAAAGAATTCAACTAAATAATTATCCCTAAAATCAAGCTTCCTAACCCGTGAGGTATGTTGCAATTAACCTGGGTTAGGGTAAAACAGTGAACCAGGAACCACCTTGGCTAACCCACCTCCAAAGCCACTATATATTTCCATCTTCATTTCCTGTCTATATGGATTATGTTAAACATATAAATGAAGTGTAGTTTACCTAGAACCTAATACTAAGTGTATTGATTTAAAATCTTTCCTATTTGAATTTTACCGTATCATGATTGAAATAATAACCTACCTAAGACTTGTTGAAACTCGTCGGAACCTTCCATTTGGAAAGCATGTCACCCTGTTGGATTCTGAATTTTTCGAGAAAGCTTTCGCGGTGTCTCCAAGCTTCCCATTTTTCGAAATCCGGACACGAACCTGCAAAAATGGATAAAGCCATGGCGAATGATGGGTTCCGATGTAATCGTTAGCCCCGTTAACAGCCAATGGACGGCGAGTAGGTCCAGTGGGCCTCGTGAAAAGCCTGGAAGGCCCAGTATGAAGGGTCCCGACTTTAGCGGTCCCGATATGTGAGCTGAATGCTCCCGACAAGAAGCCTCTGAGTAGGCTCCGATATGCCTTAGTAAAGGCCCCGATGATAAAAGCCCCGCAGAGGCTGGACCCGTCCCGTGAGACAAGGGGTCCTGGATGGTGACCTAGAATGAGATAACTCTGGAGCCCCCGACAGGAGTCGAGGCTTGTGATCAGAGGATAAAGACCGAGAAACCCGCCTACTAGATAGAGTAGTGGGAGACGGTTAAAGATATAGATAAATCCCCCGAGATACGCAGGGCGTGCCCGAGATACGCGGAGTATGGGTAAGATACGCGGAGCGTGGGGCGAAATCTACGGAATCCCGAACGAGATATACGGAATCGTAGCGAGATATACGGAATCATGGGCAAAACGGCCAATCACGGTCACAGGTAACTGAGTGACTTCCCCTCCTATATAAAGGAGGAAGTTACCTCAGAAAACACATCTATCTAATACGAACTTAGACTTCTTGCTTATCACCCCATTGATCACATACTCATTTAAGCATCGGAGAGGGATTCTGGGTCACCACCCAGGTCATCCCCTTTTGCAGGATTACGCGGAGCCCAGGAGTCCAAAGCTTTCCGTCAAGGACGTAACGGAGCTTCGACCATGATCCAACAGCGAACCCTAGGATCCCTCACCGACAGTCAAGTTAGTCACTGTTCGTGTAAATAGAGATATCATTATTGTATCTAATAATTTATCATATTTATTAAATGTTAAAAAGAGAATTATTTATATAAAATAACTATTATTGTATAAGATCATTTATAGTCAATTACATTTATAGTAACAAGTTAATTATAGCTAATTACTATTATACTAACATACTATTATAGTCAATGACTGTTATGGTATTAAATAAATCTGTAATTTAAATTAACCATACAAGAGTTGATATTTTTTAATTATGATTAGCTAATAAAGGAAGGGATTAGGTGTATCGAGTGGTGGGGGTTGCGCCACCATGGGAGGGGGAATGGTCGATGTAGCGCGAGGCTGGATAGTATCCCACGAGATATAAGGAGCTTAGATTACGCGTCATTTTCCCAATTTGAGTTCGACCGGAGAGGGAGACCCGAGCTTCTACAATTAGGTTGGCAAAGAAGATGTTGGATCACGGGCGAAGCTCCGTTACGTTCTTGACGGAAAGCTCGAACTCCTGGGCTCCGCGTAATCCTGCAAAAGGGGATGACCTGGGTGGTGACCCAGAATCCCTCTCCGATGCCTAAATGAGTATGTGATCAATGGGGTGGTAAGCAATAGTCTAAGTTCGTATTAGAGAATGTGTTTTCTGAGGTAACTTCCTCCTTTATATAGGAGGAGAAGTCACTTAGTTACCTGTGGCCGTGGCTGGCCGTTTTGCCCATGATTCCGTATATCTCGTTCGGGATTCCGTGTATCTCGCCCCACGCTCCGCGTATCTCGCCCATACTCCGCGTATCTTGGGCACGCCCTGCGTATCTCGGGGGAAGTTATCTATATCTCAACCGTTTCCCACTACTCTTATCTAGTAGGCGGGTTTCTCGGCCTTATCCTCTGATCACAAGTCCCAACTCTCGTCGGGGACTCCAGAGTTATCTCATTCTAGGTCACCATCCAGGACCCTTTATCTCACGAGACAGGTCCAGCCTTCGCGGGGCTTTATTATCGGAGCCTTTACTAAGGCATATCGGGGCCTACTCAGAGGCTTCTTGTCGGGAGCATTCAGCTCATACATCGGGACCGCTAGGGTCGAGACCCTTCATACTGGGCTTTTGGGCCTTCCAGGCTTTTCACGAGGCCCACTGGACCTACTTGCCGTCCATTGGCTGTTAACAGGGCTAACGATTACATCGGAACCCATCATTTGCCCCCAAGACATGAGGGACTTTCAGTTCGTCGTGTCTTCCAGTTCCAGACCTTCCGACCTCGCTGTCGGAGGCTTTTATGTCCCTACCTCCCGATATCGCCATCGGAGGCTTTTGTCTTCAGGCCTCTTGATACCTCAATCGGAGGCTTTTGTCTTGCGCGCACTTGTCGTATGACAGAGTTTCCCACTCATGACTGCCTTGGGCTCACTGGACTCTATGGGCAGTTGCCAAATCCGAGGAGACTCCTCGGTTATTGCAGCATTAAATGCTGGGGATTATGAAACGACGCTTAAATCAGCGTGACTGTTGCTTTATGAAAAAGCACTCATTACGTCACCACGTCTCTTCCGTACCGTCCCTCCATCTCGACGATCAAGATTAAATCGTTTCGTCTTCAACGGTCCAGATTAAGTCCGTCCCGTTTGTCCCTTTGCTTATAAAAGCTAAAATCCTGGCATTATTCACTTCTTCTTCACCTTCTCAATTTCTGGAAGTTCTGCCATTCTTGCTCTCGAAGTTTCTCCTCTTAGTTCCTTCTGCTGTTCAAGTGATCCAAGGCCTTCAACTCTCCCGATCCTTCTTCATCTTCTTTCAGCAATCATCAACCATGTCTGGTAAGGATTTCCTTCTCTGTTTTCATGATTTGCTGATGTTTGCTCTTCTTTTCTCAAATTTTCTTGTTTGTAACCGTTTTTAGACGAGGCTAGTTCTGGGGCCAGGATCCCTTTTACTTTTGAGTATGTTGTTAACGAGATCTCAGAGACCTCGTATGAGGTTGCTCTTCGAGAAGGCTGCATTACCTCGGATTGGGAACCCCGCTTCCCATACGAGTCTCAGCCCACCACCAGGAGGAAGCATATCGTCACGCGTCCTCGAGAGGGCGAAGTGTTCGTCTCCGCCGGGCAGATAAGTGCTGGGATTCGATTCCCTTTCTGCGGGAACCTGGTGGAGATGTGCAACTTCTACAAAACGCACCCCTGTACCTTCTCTCCACACGTCATCCGCGTGTGGAACGCTTTCCAGCTTCTGTGCCTCCGCCAGCAGTGGACATACAGTTAGCTGCTTTTCCGCACATTCTACGGAATGAAGTGCAATAAGGCTGGTGTTTGCTCCTTCTCCCCCTGACTCCCCAAGTGGACAAAGGAGCAACTTTCACGTTTCGGCTGGGAAAGCGAGACCTGGAAGTTCCACAAGGATCGGGTGCTGATTCGCGACTCGGAGTCCGGCTCCTTGATTCTGTTTCCAAAGATTTGGTCATCTGAGTAATATTTCTAACCACTTTGTCTTTTTATTTTTGCAGCCAAGAAGGCATCTCTGCTGACTCATCTCATGTTGAAGCAGGGTGAGACTGATGCCGTTCAAGGTGGCTCCAAGCGGAAGCGGAAGTCACTGAAGAAGGGGGCTTCCTCTTCTGCTGCCCCTCCGACCGAAGAACGGACCGAGGCCATGCGGGCCCGGAGGGAGGAGATAGACCAAGCCTTCGGGGTCACTACCGCCGAGGAAGGTACGCGTGTCCGTCGTGCTATTAAAAAATATAGGAAACTGGTTCCCGAGGAGTTTATCCCCGCTGATCGGGAATCGCGGGTTCGAGAAATCAGATACATCCTCCGAGGAGAAACCCCCCGCGTTCTCAAGGCAGGATACTACAACTTCTTCGGAAAGAACCAGTATCTTGAACGCCAAATCATCTGGTGCCCCCGTGATACTCTTCCTGACTTCATTCGTCCCGCAACCGCAGGTCCATCGGAGGCTGTCACTCCGAGGAAAGCTGCTTCTCCAGCACGGGCCGCGACTTCAGAGGCGCCGATGACGGAGGAGACCCTGACGGAAGCTCAGTTCCGTCAGGTGACTGACTTGGAGGCTTCTCCTTCCTCTGAGGAGCCGAATGAGGGTGGCCTGCTTCGCCGCCGAAAGCCGGGCCGGAGCATCCTGAGGCCCACCGTGGAGGACGTGTCCCGGAGTCCTCCCCCCGAGCTCCGCAGTCCAACTCCCGAGCATCCGACCGAGGTGGCTCCTCCGGCTGAAGATTCCAGGGTCATCCCTCCTCTCCCCGTGGATGAAAATCTTTACAAGATTTTCACCCCCGACCAGGAGACGATTCCCTGGACCCCGATCGAGTCTCTCCAGGGGGTCCCACTCCAACGGGGGGACCTTCAGCCTGAATTGGCCCTGCATCTGCTGGCAGGGTCAGTTCCTCCAGCCTTGAGGCGGCCAATCTCCTTGGCGCGGGAGGACATCGAGGAGGAGTTCCGCGATATGGCTATCCGTCGGATGGAGGTAAAACTTTACCTTTACTTTGTTCTCTTCATTATTCTTGCCTCCGATTACTGAATTTTAATCCTTTTCCCCTTGTCTTAGGACACTGCGAACCAGCAGCGCTGCTTCGGCCTCATCCTGGCTCTGAAGGGTGCGTTGGAGGAGGCACATGCCAAGTCGGACCCCGATGTTTTGGCCAAGCTCCAAGCGGATCTCGATGAGGCCGTAGCGGCCAAGGAGAAATAGCCAAGGAGCGGACCCTCCTTGACGAGAAGGCTGGGGGCCTGCTCAAGCAGGTTCAAGATTACGAGACTGTCCTGCGTCGGGAGCGGAGGATAGCCCAGGAGGATCATCGGCGGAACGAGTCGGAGAAGAGGCAGCTCCTCCACGAGAAGGGCGTTTTCGTGGAAGCTCTCGCGGAGGCCAAGGCGAAATTTGAAGCCGAGAAGGCTGAATTTTCTGCCCAGCTGGCTGAGGCAAAGGCTCAGGGTCGCGAGTATCGGAACTCCGATGATTTCCAGGCGGATGCCGTGAAGTTCTACAAAACCGAGGTGGAGAACATTCTGTTCAATGCCGTCGAGGAGCTCTACACGGCATACGAGGATTCCATCGACTTCAAGAAGTCCGAGACCCTTGCCCCCATCGCAGAGAAGTACTTCAATCTCCCCGCGGAGAGTGAAGAGACTGATGCCGCGGACCCGACTCCGCGGACTGCGGAGCCTTCTGCCCAGGCCCCTCCGAATCTTCCTCCTTCCGATGCTGCTGAGGACCCAGCTTCCAACAAGGACCAAGCTTAATGCTCTATTCTTTTAGTCCTTGTAATTTTTCCTCCTTTGTCTTTTGTATCGGAACCTTTTAGGTCTTCGAGCCTTTATATAAGAAGTTTTTTTTGTCTGTTTTGATCCCGATAATCATTGCATTATTTTAAACAACTTTAGATTCGTTACTTAAAACGCTCCGATATACCACTTAAGGTGACTTCATACATCCTTCCGATGTTTTACTCGAGACTTTACCACTTAAGGTTTCTCGTCTATACGGGACTTGACCACTTAAGGTTTCTCGTCCGATCGGGACTTCACCACTTAAGGTTTCTCGCCCATGCCTTTCAAGGAAATTTTATACATTACTTAAGATGATTTTTCACACCCCTTAAGGTTTTTACCGCGCCGATTCAGACGACTTAATCGTACCCCTCAGGGCTTTTATCGCGTCCTTCTAGACGACTTAATCGTACCCCTCAGGGCTTTTATCGCGTCCTTCTAGACGAATTAATCATACCCGTTAGGGCTTTTTGCCGCATCATATAGACGACTTACGCGGCTTTTTCGTACCCGTTAAGGCTTTTGGCCGCATCATATAGACGACTTACGCGGACCCGTTAGGGCTTTTTCGTACCTTTTAAGGCTTTTGGCCGCATCATATAGAAGACTTACGCGGACCCGTTAGGGCTTTTTCGTTACCTTTAAGGCTTTTGGCCGCATCATATAGACGACTTACGCGGACCCGTTAGGGCTTTTTCGTACCTAGGATTTTGGTTGCATCATGAAGACGACTTACTCATACCCCGTAGGGCTTTTGTCCGTACCTCGAAAGGCTTTTTGTCGCGCCTCGGAAGGATCGGATTGATAGATAACTTGCGCCATTCGCGGCGACTTAATATCAAACATGATACTTCTTCAAGTGTTCGCCACTGAAGGAATGTTTGAACGTCTTGCCATCAAGGTCCTCTAGCTTGTATGCATTCGGGGCTGGCATCCCTACGATCTTGTAAGGTCCCTCCCATTTCGGTGATAGCTTGTTGATCCAATCTTGATGAACGAACTCGTTCCTCCGCCAGACAAGTTCTCCCACGAAGAATTGTCGGGACTTGACACGCCGATTATAATATCGGGCTGTTGCCAGGCGCATCCTAGCCTGAACTTCATCAGCCTTCCACCTTTTCTCCTCGAGCAAGTCTAAGTCTAGACGTCTCAGTTCCTCGTTCGTTAGAGGTTCATAATACCTCTTGCGATGGGACGCCACCGCTATCTCCACGGGGGCAACTGCCTCCGTGCCATAGACAAGGCTAAACGGAGTCTCCCCTGTTGACTGCTTGGGTGTTGTTCTAACAGCCCACAACACGTTTTCAAGCTCATCCAGCCAATGACCTTGCAAGGCGTAGACTCTCTTCTTCAAGCCATCCATCAAGATCTTGTTGGCTGATTCGACTTGGCCATTAGTCTGAGCATGGCGGACGGAAGCTGTTCGATGCTCAATGTTCAACTCCTCCAGGTACTCCTTCAACTGAGCCCCATTGAACGGAGGGCCATTATCGCTGATCAACACTCGAGGAACCCCATACCGGGATATGATCTGAGTTTGAAGGAACTTAAGGATCTGCTGCCCCATCGTCTTGGCCAACGCCTTAGCCTCTATCCACTTCGAGAAATAATCAATGGCCATGAGCAAATACTTGCACTGACCTTTCGCTTGCGGAAGGGGTCCCACCAAGTCAATGCCCCACTGCGCGAAGGGCCAAGCACTCCTGATGGGCATCAAGTTCGCGGCGGGAGCCACGATATTTGGAGCGTACCTCTGGCATGCATCACAGGATTGGATCATCGATGTTGCCTCCTTGTTCATCGAAGGCCAATAATAGCCTAGGTTCAATGACTTCCTCACAATGGATCGGGCCCCTTCATGACAGGCCGCGATTCCTTCGTGCAGCTCTCTTAAGATCCGATTTATATCAGGCTCCGCCACGCATTTCAGAAAAGGCTTTACATGCCTCCTCTTGTATAACTGGTTGTCCACCATCACATAGTCGTTCGCGATTCGACGCAACCTGACAGCTGCCACTTCATCATCGGGGAGTGCCCCCATAGTCAGGTATGTGACCATCGGGGTCATCCTGGTGGATTTCTCTTCTTCCTCCGATCCTGCTTCAATAGCGCAAACCTCCGTCGGATCGATGGTTGAGATAATCACTCTCTCCAGAAAGTGCACCTTCCGATTCTCCTCGGGGGCCTCTCCTAGAGCAAATTTGCTTAAGGCGTCTGCCTCCGCGTTTTCTTCCCTCGGGATCGCCTCGATATCGAAGCTTTTGAAGCTTCCCTTCAAAGTCTGCACTTCGTGCAAATACTTCCTCATTGTCGGGCTCTTGGCTTCATAGTTCCCCTGGACTTGATTCACGATCAAGCTGGCATCACACTTCACTTTTAAATGATCGACTCCCGTACCCTTGGCAATTTTAAGGCCCGTGATGAGAGCCTCATACTCCGCTTCATTGTTGCTGGCCCTAAACGTTAAGGCCAAGGCATATCGCAGGGGTTCGCCTCCACCGGGCGGTATCAACACGAATCCTGCCCCCGATCCTTCTACACTTGATGAACCATCAGTGTACATCTCCCAAGTGTTCTCCTCATTTGGCTGTTCTGGCTGTTCTGCTATCGGACCCTGTTCTGCTATCGGACCCTGTTCTGCTATCGGGACCTCTATGGTTGCCCCCTCTGCGGGACCCGTTACTTCCAGATCGGGTGCCGTAGACTCAGCTATAAAATCCGCCAATACCTGGGCCTTAATAGCGGTTCGCGGAGCAAAATGAATACGGAACTCCGTAAGCTCGATGGCCCATTTCACCAGTCTCCCCGACGCCTCCGGTCGTTTCAAAAAGTGCTTCAAGGGCTGATTAGTTAACACCGTAACCTCGTGGGCATGGAAGTACGGTCGTAGCTTTCGAGCAGCAATAATCAACGCAAAGAGATACTTCTCAATAGCGGGATAATTCATTTCTGATTTGGCAAATGCCTTGCTTACATAATAGACAGGCACTTGGTTGCCCTTGACAATCTTAATCAAAACAGAACTAACAGCAACTTCAGAAACAGCCAAATAGAGATAAAGCGGCTCGCCTGGAACCGGTTTCGCCAACGGCGGGAGGGTACGGAGGTGCTGCTTGAGTGCTTGGAATGCCTCCTCGCACTTGTCGGACCATTCAAACTTCTTGTGGGCCCTCAGCACATCAAAAAATGGCATGGCTCTGTCACTCGCCTTGGATAGGAATCGATTCATCGCGGCCAACCGGCCATTCAACACTTGAACCTCCCGATGATTCTTCGGAGACTGCATCTCTTCGATTGCTCGCAGCTTCTCGGGATTCACCTCGATTCCTCTCTGGCTCACCATGAACCCTAGGAATTTCCCCGAGTTCACCCCGAAAGCGCAC
The DNA here is from genome assembly GCA_036873135.1 of Clarkia xantiana subsp. parviflora. Taxonomy (NCBI): domain Eukaryota; kingdom Viridiplantae; phylum Streptophyta; class Magnoliopsida; order Myrtales; family Onagraceae; genus Clarkia; species Clarkia xantiana. The sequence continues at coordinate 22,609,264 of JAPTYO010000001.1, forward strand.
TTGTCTGGGTTCAACCGAACCTGATGAAACTTCATCCGCTCAAACGCCGCCGCCAAGTTTTGGACATGGTCTCCTGCCTGTCGGGACTTCACGAGCATGTCATCCACATACGCCTCCATCGTCTTTCCCAGCATGTCCCCGAACAACTTGTTCACCATCCGCTGGTAAGTTGCTCCGGCATTGATCAATCCGAAGGGCATCACGTCGTAGTGATAGACGTCACTATCAGCATAGAAGGCTGTATGGGGGGCATCCTCCTTCGCCATCTTGATCTGGTTGTAACCAGAATAGGCATCCATGAAGCTCAGCAGCTCGTGTCCCGATGTGGCATCCACCAACTGGTCAATCCTCGGGAGCGGGTAGCAATCCTTCGGGCAGGCCTTGTTCAAGTCGCGGAAATCGACACACATCCGCCACTTCCCATTACTCTTCCTCACCAAGACCGGGTTAGCTACCCAAGTCTGGAATCGGAGCTCCTTGATGAATCAAGCGTCGAGCAGTCTGCCCACCTCTTGCTGGATCGCGATCCTTTTATCTGCACCCATCGGACGCCTCCTCTGAGCGATAGGCTTGATCGCGGGATCAATCTTCAGCTCGTGCACTATCACGTCGGGGCTGATTCCTGGCATATCACTCGGGGACCAGGCAAACAGCTCCTTGAACTCCTTCAGGAGCTCGATCAACTCTCGGGCTCTTTCCTCCGACAAAGCAGACCCGATCTTCACCTTCCTCCGAGGTCCATCAATCTCAACCTCCTTCAAATCCTCCATGGGGGCGGGACGCCCAAATTCCTCTCGAGGATCGGCATCAGTCTGCAGGACAGCCATGGCTTCCCTCCTTCTTCGGGTGGCATTGACATAACATTTTCGCGACGCCACTTGGTCACCCTTGACCTCTCCGACCCCATGGTCAGTCGGGAACTTCATCTTCTGGTGGACAGTCGAAGCAACTGCCATGAGAGGGTTGATGGTGGTCCTCCCGATAATGGCGTTATATGTTCCCGCCGATTCAACCACGACGAAATCCACGTTCCGCCGTTCCATCTTCCAGCCACTACCAAACTCCACCGGTAAGGTAATCATCCCCAACGGATAGGAAGTCGATCCAGAGAATCCCACCATCGGGAAGTTCACCTGCGTCAGGTCCTTCTTCGTCTTTCCCATGGCCTCCAGGGCATCCATGAAAAGAATGTCGGAGGAGCTCCCTCCGTCTATCAGGATCCGCTTCATCTCGAATCCGTCCACGTCCAGGGTTACGACCAAGGCGTCATCGTGGGGGCTCTCTACGCCTATCAAATCCTCCGATGAGAAAGAAATCACCATTTCCTCCTTTAGAGTCCACGACCGGGACCTCTTGCCTAGCACCACAGCAGCGGAGATGCGAGAAGCATAATTCTCCCGAGAAGCGGTGGTGTCACCTCCTGGTGCCATTCCTCCGTGAATGACGTTAATGGTCCCCCGTCTCTCCTTATGGGCACCGGAACCAGAGGGCTCCGACTCAACCTTCTTCTTCTTCAGGGATCGATCACGGGACTTGGAACGGGACCGCGACCGACTTTTGGAACGGGATCGGCACCTTCCCCTTCCGACGAACTCCTTAAGCTTCCCTTTCTGGATCAGCTTCTCTATCTCCTTCTTCAGCTCCCGACAGTTATCCGTGTCGTGACCATTGGCTCGATGGTACCGACAATAACGATCAGAGCGGCCTCCCAAGAACTCTCCTTCCTTCCTCGGGGGGTATCGAGCGAGTCACTGTCGATCCATCACAGCTAGCACGGAGGTCATCAAGCTGTTGATGGGAACGCTACGACCCTCGCGATTTTCCTTCCTCGGAGGACGTTTGTCCTCCCTTCTCTCGGGGCGACCACGGTTCCTACTTCCCTCCGATTTGTCGCTCCCTTTACGATCATCCGACAGCTTGGACGATGACTTTCCTCTTCCCGACTTCGGAGGATCAAGCTCTCCGGCGTCAATCTTCGACTCCTGGACGTCGATTTGCTGTTTCACCCTCGCTTGTAGGGCCTCCATACTCCACACAGCCTTCGCGGCTACACTGTGCATCAGGTCGGAACCGTATGGAGCAGTTAGGTTCCGAAGGAAAGTGCGGATGGTCTCTCCCTCCGATATTTCCTCATCGATCTCCGCAGCACTAGCAGTGAACCGTTGGTAGTAATATGCCAACGATTCATCGGATCTCTGCACCCCCTGGGTCAAAGACCTCACGCTCTTCAAGAGACGCCTCCGACCTTGATATTGCTTGATGAAGCGATCGTCCATATCAGCCCAGCACGTAATGCTTCCTGGCGGTAGGCTGAAAAACCAGGTCATGGCCCTTTCTCCCAGGGTGATCGGGAACAACGAACACACGAGATCATCACTCGAGGTCCTACCCATACAAGCCTGGACATGCCTCTGAACATGGCGAACCGAGTCTCCTTCACCATCGTACTCCTTGATGGTCGGGATGCCTAGCCCTGGCGGGGCGAAGTATCTAGCAGCCGTGGAACGAAAGGATGACTGGATCGATCCCTCAGCTCCGATGTCATTTGCTTCTGGTCACCCATGCAGATGCTGACAATTTTCACCACCTGATCGGGGGTGATGGGGCCATTCAGGGGAATGGTCCTATGTTGCACTGGTCCGGGACCATCCACCACGAACTTCTTCTCTGAGTGCGCGGACTCCTTACCCTTATTCCTGGGCTGAATCTCCTGAACCTCCTGTTCCTCTGGAACCACCCTCAGAGGGGGTGGAGGCAACTCTTCTCGCGGAGGCAGCTCCTCTGCCCTCCTGGCAGCCTCCCTCTTGTCCAACAGAGCCTCCATGGCCGCCAAGAACATAGGCATGGCATCTGCCACTGCCTTGGCCAACTTCGAGTTTGAAGAAGAGCCTACTTCCCTTCGCGGGATTTCCTCTCTGTACCCCACCGGATTTGGAGGAGCATCCACCTCCCTTCGCGGGATATGTTGCCTGTTCAGCGTCGTGTCTCGGACTGAGACCTCATCATCACCATGCCCCCCTGTCTGAGAAACAGCAGGGTACTCACCTTGTTCAGCAACATGTTCCAGCAACGGGGAATTCACAGTTCCAGCGGGGCGGGAACTGCCGGCCTGAACTTGCTTCTTCTTGCCACCACCGGCCATTGATCTGGTAGAAACTATCTTGGCTTTTTGTTAGTTTCCCACAGACGGCGCCAATGTTGGATCACGGGCGAAGCTCCGTTACGTTCTTGACGGAAAGCTCGAACTCCTGGGCTCCGCGTAATCCTGCAAAAGGGGATGACCTGGGTGGTGACCCAGAATCCCTCTCCGATGCCTAAATGAGTATGTGATCAATGGGGTGGTAAGCAATAGTCTAAGTTCGTATTAGAGAATGTGTTTTCTGAGGTAACTTCCTCCTTTATATAGGAGGAGAAGTCACTCAGTTACCTGTGGCCGTGGCTGGCCGTTTTGCCCATGATTCCGTATATCTCGTTCGGGATTCCGTGTATCTCGCCCCACGCTCCGCGTATCTCGCCCATACTCCGCGTATCTTGGGCACGCCCTGCGTATCTCGGGTGAAGTTATCTATATCTCAACCGTTTCCCACTACTCTTATCTAGTAGGCGGGTTTCTCGGCCTTATCCTCTGATCACAAGTCCCAACTCTCGTCGGGGACTCCAGAGTTATCTCATTCTAGGTCACCACCCAGGACCCTTTGTCTCACGAGACAGGTCCAGCCTCCGCGGGGCTTTATTATCGGAGCCTTTACTAAGGCATATCGGGGCCTACTTAGAGGCTTCTTGTCGGGAGCATTCAGCTCATACATCGGGACCGCTAGGGTCGAGACCCTTCATACTGGGCTTTTGGGCCTTCCAGGCTTTTCACGAGGCCCACTGGGCCTACTCGCCGTCCATTGACTGTTAACAGGGCTAACGATTACATCGGAACCCATCAGAAGAGACTTCAGGCAATCGAATCCAAGAAGACCAGAATATTTGGTTGCTTACATATTCTTTAAACCCACAGGTGGGGAAAGCTGGAATTTTAGGTTATGAAACCCAAAATGGAAAATATAAGGGAATGTAACAATGTCTCAAAGGTCGTTCCATAATTTTAGGTTACGCACCCGGAACTAGGAATTTGATGGGGTTGAATCAGATAAGTCTTATTGTTCGATTCCCACAGACGGCGCTAATGTTGAAACCTAGATTTATCGGGAAGGTTTTCGCGGTGTCTCCGAGCTCCCTATTCTTCGAACTTCGGGCACGCACCTGCAAAAAAGAGAATGGCAGGGCGAACCCCGACGATCCCTCTCTGACGGTCATATTAGTCAATGTTCGTGTAAAGAGAGAGATTATTATTGTATCTAACAATTTATCATATTTATCCAATGTTAATAAGAGAATTATTTATATAAAATAACTATTATGGTATTGTCAGACTTAAATTCTGACCTAAGACGATACCTTTTGAAAACGTGGATTTTGAAAGAGTCGCCACTAGTTAATTAAGGCTAACTAGAATCCTAAATTACCTAAGAAAATAACGAATTAAACACCTAGGTATAAAATCGGTCCACGATTAGAAATTCGAGTTCAAGGTTTCATTAAAAATATAATTTTTACCTACGCCATTTCAGTACTCAACTTACTTAATTTGCCAGTTTTATTTTTAATATATGTTACACCAGATTAATCTAACGATGTCAATGTTTAATCAAATTTTTATCCTATGAAAATTATTATCAAATATTTAGCTAAGTCTAAAAACTAATTATAATCTATAATCCTAATTAAAATGAAATCTAAAACACCAAAAATTATCAAACATGTTTAAATATACACAACCCAATATATATTTAACATACATACTTTTAGAGCAGTTAAATATGTCACCAAACTAAGTTTAATCAACTACATTTAAACTATTCAATTAAATATAGTATAATAATAATAATATAATAACAGAGATATAATAAAATAACATAAAATAATAAATAAATGAATAAAAAGAAAACAGCAATCTCACATGCGCAGGAGAAAGGCGGGCGGAGGAGGGGAGCGACGGGCGGACAGCGTGGCCAACGACAGCGGCGGGTGGCTCCGGCGAGTTACAGGCGACACCGGTGACTGGGATGGATGGGTGGAGGTCATGGATCCGGCTGGGACGAGGTGGACGGAGCTCCGGTCTGGTTAGGGCGATGACGTCGGGGACACAGAAGGTGGAGCTGGGCTGGTGACGACGTGGTTTCTAGGGTGGTTGGAGCGCGAGCGAGACGGTGGTTTGCGAGGTCAAGGTGGTGGACGTCGAAGCAGGCAGACGCGGTCACCGGCAAAGGCCAGACAACCAGCGACGGAAAGAAGAAAAAAACGAAAAAGAACTTTTGGCACTAGATGACAAAAATCGCACGGATTCCGAGAAAAAAGTAGTATTATTATTGTTGTTGTGTGCTTTTGCTGTTAACATATGGTGATTGGGCGCCGTAATTGGAAGCCCATTAATATGTATACGTTACCTAAGAAATTGGGTAAATGTCACATTAGGGAAATTGGGCTTGACCCAAATTCCAATTGACATGAGAGGCCCAAAATATTGGGCCTCCCATATACATGGCCGGCCAAATATTATGTGTAGGGGCAAAGTGGACTTTTGTCCACTTTGCTCCTCCTATAAATAGAGAGTGTTAGGGTTTTATTTTTGGTAATTCACTATTCCTCCTAAGTGGTGATTTGAGAGAAAAACCCTCCTCCCTAGTACTAGTTTCGGCCGCACCATATTCCTACACCAAGGGTGTTCCAATTTGCTTAGAGCAAAACACTCAGGAGATCCGTCCCTGCCAAGAATCGATCAGAGGCTTTGCTGTGGAGCTAATACCGCGAAGGACTTCCTTAACAAGAACTTATACGGGTTCCGTCTGGTGGTTCGTGAACTCCCTCAGCAGGATCCTTGAGAACTACAGAAAGGGTTTAAGGTATGTGCATACCTTCCGCTGCATAATTCTGATTACAAGCATGTAGCTTGTTTATGTTTCCGTAGTAATCTGCCACGTAATCCAACAGTGGTATCAGAGCCAGGTTAGAAGCTCTTGATTTTGATAAATTGATGTTCTTGAAAATTTAAATTTCTGGCAGAAAATTTAAAGATGTGATTTTTGAAATTTTCAAAATTTTAAGTGGATGTGCTGAAATATTCATGATGTTCTTAGTAAAATTTGATGTTCATGATCTTCAATAAAAATGAGACTTTTATCAAAAGCAAACATTTGATTGTAGATCTTATTAAAATTTGATCTTGAAATTTGACCACTTGTCTCCAATTACGTGTTTCGGCCGAACCCTAGGTAAATTAACAAGGTAAACCTTTTAATTTCTTAGGCCCCAAGTAATGTGTATTCCGGCCGAAACTATTAGGGTTATTGTTTACCATATTTTAATTTTTATTAACAGTAACAATACATCTATAATTGGAAACATAATGATAGGTTCACATTAAATATATGGAAATATATATAACTATCAATATATCTAGCTAATTTATAGGGATTGAGATATTATTGATAGATTTAGTTATCTAAAAGATTGAGAAAATATATTGTCATATATTTTGTTTCCCTATTAAATATATTGACAATAAATAAAATATATATATACATGTATGTGCCGAAATTTACATATATATATTGTTGATTGATTTTGTCTTATATATATATATATGCAATATTGGAAATTATTTTATATAGTTAATAATTCTTGGAGGCTAAGTTAATTTTTTAATGGACCTAAAACCCTATTTAGCCCACAAGATTATTTCGGGCCAACCCTATGTGATTAATGAGCCGGTCCAATTTGCTAAACCGGATAGGAATAAAACCAAACTAGATTTTCTTAATCGGTTCGACCTAGCCAGGTAGGGTCGAACCGGGTAACTAAGTGGACCTAACCGAACCGGTTTTGTGTGTTGAACCGAACCCTATTTTATTGAACCGGTTCGGGCCAAGCCATATTTTGAAAATATAACCGGCCGAATCGAACCAGATTTACTGGATCGAACCGAACCAGACCGAAATTGACTGAACCGAACCGGATTTTTCAAGTTCGAATTCAAGTTAATTAATAATATAGGATGGTCAAGTTTTAAAATCCAAATGTTTTTTTAACTTTAATTAGTCTACACCGTGCTCGAAGGTTTAAAATTTTATGTTTTTTTATTAAACCTTAATGCCTAGTAAATGCATGATTCAGGGACTGGATTAATTAGAGGGCTGAATTGGAATTTTTTACTTTTCGTCATATATTTATTAGAAATGTTGTCTTGACTATGTAAAGCTAGCTGGATATTGGGGGCAGAGCCCTGGTTAAATATATGGTTTGCGCACTAGGACAGACATGCTGTGATGGTTGCGATTGCCTAGGATTTATGTCTAGAAACACGCATGATTAATTGTAAGCATGAATTGCAAGTCATCCCCTAATATTTTAAATGTTTTAAAAACAGAAGCCAGTCGCCAAATATGCATGATTGATGTAGAAGCTTTTATGTATGACACGTATGCCTGAATGTTGATGATGTAGCTGCATGTGATAGTTTACTTGGAAAGTAGAATTATGTATATGCTAGCATGAGTTCCTCGGAATATTAAACACATGACGCGTATGCATGATGTGTGGTTTGGTTGATGAATTTTGGCTTGCTATGATAATTTACTTGTGAAGTAGAATTATATAGGAATGCGTAAGTTCATCGGAACATTTTTAAATACAAAAGGGCCTTTGGAAAGCCAAGATCGGGTATGCTTATTTCAAAGTTCCCGTTCCGGTAATTTACGAATAAAATCGTTTCTAAGAGACGGGTCTATTGGATTGAAGACGACGGTAATGTGAACTCTTTCACGGACCCCCTTCCCTCTGTTTATTGGCGGTCGGTTGGTTTAGATGGCTGAGGAATCATTATTTGTCGTATTCCATCTTAATAGATATCTGATGTATGCAATTCTTTCTCAAAATGTTATTGTTTCCCTGATTACGCATGATTATCAATGTGTTCGTTTTCATGGTTGGGTCAGTACGCTTCTATAAACCTCGCAATCTGGATGGTATGAATTATGATGAATGGAAAGATAGTGTTGAGGAACTCCTTATTGCTGCGGATGTTGATGACCATATCAATCCAAAAGCAAGAAGGATCGAGACGGACAAGTATGGAATTCCATACCCCTACAACAACAAGGAAAGGTTGATGAACGATCAGACAACACGAGAATTGATTTACTCGAAACTGTCAGTTGAAGTAGAGGAGGAGTTTATGGAGAGCAGCGCATTGCATCTTTGGTGTTCCATTCACCTTTGCTACGGTGGAGGAAAGGCCGCTGAAGCAAAAGACCTCATGGCAGAATACTATAGTATTCTATGCAGTGATGACGGTGCTATAGCCGCTCATGATCCCGCTGACGAAGCAGACTTATGGATAAGAGCTCGAAAAGTAATGAAGATGTTTCCTCTATCATGGTTTGCTGACGATAATGGACTCACACGTATGATCACATTGATTAAGACAATCGTAGATCTATACGAGGCTAACCATGAGGAAGGAACCACCTTCAAAGAACCCGAGACAACCGATGACAGATTCGACAGTCTTCGGAAATGCTTGGCTAAACCCAGCAATAAAAAGTCTAAACGATGGTCCGGTGCAAACCACCGTTGATTCGTGTACCCTAATAGTTACACCTCCTTTATCACACACATAGAACTGAAAGACGTTTTATTTGATGCAAAACATCTGATCAAATTCACTTGTGAATTCTTTTCAGGTGGAACGCTGAACGTGGTCGTGACTTCTTTTCTATGTTACCTTCATCGAGGCTCCATTCTATTATTAGAAACCTTATTATTGTTGTTGATGGATTTCCTATTTGTTCGTTTAATGTTTGAATTTTGGTTGATTAAGATTCGAATTTATTGAATAAAGTAGTTTCCATTCGATTTGAAATGAGATCTACTTGTCATAATTAATCGACCCAATAAAACGGGATCGATCCGAAACGAAGTTAAAATGAAAAATCCACCAAGATGGTCGGATCAAACATGAATACTCACACTCATTCATCTAAATATCGCGAAACATCGAAATACCTTTAATATCCATCGATTGTGTAGTTCTAAGGGCGTACCGATTTATTTATTTCTTATTTGTTAGTACTCCATTATATGATAAATTCCGTAATGATGAACATGTTTGAAACCGATTGGATTAAATTAAAATGAATTTTGGAAATGAAACGATTTAAACCATGGGATAGAATCTTGAATAGGCGCCACAGGCGCGTGTGCCTCGAAAGATGGAACACATCGTTTTCAAAGTAAGAATTTAATGATGAAGTGTTTTAAATGAATGCTGAATTTTTCATTAGCCTCCCTCTTTTTGGGGAATAATTCATTTAATGCTTACACGATAAAAGAGGTATGCTTCACGAGCTACCACGAACTTGTAAATTATAAACTGACGCATAAGGCGAAAGCCCATTGCACAGTTCAAAGATGACCAAGTCTTTGGGATGAATTAGCCAATGAAAATGATGATGTCGGTAAAATGACTCTCCTACTAAATGCCTTGAGCGAGAAGTTTGGCAAGACTTTCACATCGATAACACACTTCATCGACAAAATCGGTCAAACATCACGCCATAAAAGCTAAAAGGAGTGATAATGAGTCAATTCTTATCATCATGCGATATTAACATGCGCATTAAACAAGTATTTGAACAGAGAATATGAAGACTACTCTTAGAGGATACATGTTTAAATTAGCTAGTGATAATGGTGCCGTGGTCGAACATGAGACGCTACATGCTTTGAGGACGAATTTTCAACGCTTGGTGAAATATAACAGATGAAGTCTTGATCAAATTGGAGCAGGATAACAATGATAGTCAGGTCCCACTTACTTCAAGTGGATTTGAGGCAGCAACGCAAGTGAATGAAATGGTAAATGAGGATGGAGACATTTTTATAGTAAATCCAGTGGGAGGACACAATCTTACCACGCAAATCACTGTTGCTGCAGGTGCGAATCAAGTTGAACCTGATAATCACGTTGCCGGCCCGCTGGATGAAAATCCAATAATGCCACAACTACCTATTGTTCCTAGTGGGAGTGGATTAACCAACTTGGTTCCGAGACCGACAGGTCGTCCAAGAAAAGTTGTACGTCAAGGTTCCAGCACCGCCCTTGTTCCTAGTGGGAGTGATGCTCCGATAAAAAGCATTATTTCGAGTGGGAGCAATGTTCAGACTCAAGATGGGATTATGAGCCTAGACGAAGTCAAAGGCATCGAACTTCTCCCAAGAAGTATCCCATCGAGAAGGGTGAAATATTCACCATAACTTCTGTTGACGAATCAGTGACGGTTCAACAAGCGTTGAAAGGACCTCAAGCGAAGGAATGGAGGAAAGAAATGGAAGAAGAGATCGCCTCAATGAAAGCCAATTCTGTGTGGTCTTTAGTTGATTTACCTGTTAACCGCAGGGCCATAGGGGCGAGGTGGGTTCTGAAACTGAAACTCACTGCTGATGGAAATGTCGAGCGATACAAAGCTCGACTAGTTGCGAAAGGATACACCCAGCTTCACGGAGTGGCCTTTGATGAGACTTACTCACCGACTGTGAGGTATACCATAGTCAGGGCAATCCTAGCCCTGGTCACAAGCCTCTATTTAGAGCTGCACCAAATGGATGTTAAGACCGCATTCCTCCACGGAAACCTGGAGGAAGAGATCTACATGGAGCAACCTTTCATTACTCCTGGTAACGAACGTAAAGTTTGTAAACTCCAAAGATCCATTTACGATGTCAAACAATCGTCTCGGCAATGGTACCGCAGGTTCCACGAGGAAATCATTGGAAACGAATTCGTGAATCTCCACGAGGATCCATGCGTGTATACAAAGACCTCCGGGTCTAAGTATGTCATCTTAACTTTGTACGTGGATGGCATACTCATTGCCGCGAAAGATGTGAGTTTTATGCATGAATCAAAGTCCTGGTTGGCATCTGTATTTGAGATGAAAGACACAGGAGAGGCTACGTACATCTCGGGCATTAATATTATGCACATTGGCGTGAAATATATTATGCTAAATCGATGGTAGAAGATAATATAATCACTTTAGAATACTCGCCCACTGATGATACGGTGGCAGATCCACTAACTAAACCATTACGCAGAGACATGTTAAACTGCTTGGATTGCGTAGGGTTTAAATGTGGGCATGTATCTGTGATAATATTTTGATGAATTGAAAGTTACATTTTGATAAATAAGAGAATTGCAATTTGAGTTTATGAGTCATCGATGTCATAATGTTTGATTACATCAGATTTTACGGTCTATAAACTAAATCGTAGGAGGACGCAATCCTCAGCATAAATTATGTCGAATGTGGTCCTTGCCTTTTCACACGGGCACGGTCATCTTGTAGGAGAGGGGTGCTATATTACGTGGAGTAATCACTACGGAAACTAAATCATGGTACATGCTAGTAATCGAAATTACGCAGCGGAAGATTCGCACATACCTCTACAGTTGTCCGTAGTCCCAAGATCTTTGCAGGAGGGAGTTCACGATCCTCCGGTCGGCACCCGTAGGGGTTCTTGTGAAGGAAGCCCTACGTGGTATATTCTTCACAGCAAAGCTTCTGATCGACTCTTGGCAAGGGACAGAACTCTGGAGTGTTTGCTCGAAGGCAAATTGGCACACCCTTGGTGAGGTAGTGGTTAGGCCGAAATATGGTGTTCTTGGGGGAAGGGTTTTCTCTCAAAACACCACTTAAAGAGAATTGTGATTAACTATAATAAAACCCCTAACTCCCCATATATATAGGAGGAGTAGAGTGGACAAAATTCCACTTTATTCCTTCCTAAAATTCGGTCGGCCTACTAGTATATGGAGGCCCAATTTTGGGCCTCTCATGTCAATTGGGATTTGGGTCTGGCCCAATGTCCTAAAGTGACATGTACCCAATTAACTTAGGTAACATATACATATAATAGGCTTCCATTTACGGCGCCCATCACCATATGCTTACAGCTCCCACTCGCCGGAATGGGAGGGTGCCTATTAATGTGTTGTCGTCCAAATCTGCATCAACATTTCACTCCTTGGATCTCTTCCTTTGCTTTCGAGAAGTTTATAAGAGGTTTTCCGTGCGACCGGCGGACATGACGGGCATCATGCTACTCATCTGTTAGGAGTATTGTAGCGCCCGCGTAATGTTGATTCCCTTTTTTCCTATCAACATGTTATAAACAACATTTATATAGTGTCGCGCTGTATCCTATATCAACTGATAATTCTCCTTTTGCCTAGTTTCCTCATAGGAACACTTCTCCAAGGCATCTGTACAAATTCACAACCTTTAACTAATATCCGGTTGGTGGCCACCTTAGTGAATACAAGAGTTGGTGAATTATAGGTGAACTTGACCATCCCCATCGCTAATATCCTTAGTCAAACCAAACCGGTTTCCAAAGACGTGGTCACTGGGCCTTTTTGTTCAGCACTACGCTCGTACGCCGGGAAGCGAACATTGAGCCTGACCTTAGATACGAGTTCTGAGTCCGTGAGGATACTTTGGTTGCCTCTTCGTAAGACTCCCGGGATCAATTACACGCTCGAGGTGAAGAAGTTTGCGCCCGCTAGAATCACGAGGATTCTTTCCTAGCACAACCGAGCTGTGACCCCGTGGTCGGACGTGGCACGCGTAGTATGAAGCACGCGTCGATAGCATACCTGAATGTTTAAGTTCAAAGGAATGGGACATGTCAAATATTGCTATCACAGATTCTCATCTGGCCCAGAATGTGGATTAATGACGAACAAAGTTCATCACGGCGATCAGCAAAACGAAGATCACGTCGAGTTACTTTGACATGCGTAATCAGGTTTATCCCCCTGATTCTTAGCCAGCCTTGCTTAGTAGAGGCCTCCCTCCACCGCAAGATGACCGTACCTGTGTGACGAGGTAAGACCCACATCCGACATAGTTTTGGCAGAGGATTGCGTCCTCCTACGACTTAGTTTATAGACCGAAAATTTGATGTAATCAAAATATTATGACGTCGATTGATCATAAACTCAGTTGCAATTCCTTCGCTTACAAAATGAAACTTTTTAATATCAAAATGTTATCACAGATACACGCCACTTCTAAACCCTACACAGTCCAAAGTTTTTCATGCTTTTCGAATATCTCCCTGCATAGTGGTTTAGTTAATAGGTCCGCAATCATGTTATCAGTTGACAAGTATTCCATAGTGATTATATTGTCTTCTACTATAGATTTAGCATAAAAATATTTCACATCAATGTGTTTGGTCCTACTATGGTACTTTGGATTCTTTACTGCTGCAATGGCTGCCTGACTGTCAGAGAACACGTTCACAGGTTTACTCCCGACGTCGCCATTAAGCAGCGCAGTAAGAAGCCTTTTCTGCCAGACTGCTTCCTGTGCGTTCTTGGAGAGAGCTACGAATTCCGATTCCATCGTGGACAGCGCGACACAGGTTTGCTTCTTGCTCGTCCATGAAATGGCGGCATTAGCAAGGAGAAACACTCATCCTGTGGTGGACTTACGATCATCCGGATCGCCACCATGGTCGGCGTCACTGTAACCAGTCAATTATAACTTCCCGCCCTCATAGCATAGTGCGTAGTCGGCAGTACCTTATAGATAACGAATAATTCGTTTTACAGCCTTTAAATGTTGAAAGGCAGGATCTGATTGGAAACGTGCTACTAGGCCCACGACGTAACAGATATCCGGACGGGTGCATTGCATGGCTTACATCAAACTATCGACCATGCTTAAATACTCCGCACCCTTCATATGTTCACGTTCTGCCAGGTTCTTGGGGCTGTGACGTTTTGACAGTGCGCACCCAAACACCACCGGCGTATCCACGGGTTTGGCATTCTGTAATCTAAATCTTTTCAACAGTTTCTTGATATAAGATTCTTGAGACATACACAATTTTCGGGTAGCCCGATCTGTAGCAATTTTAATGCCCAAGATGTACGTGGCCTCTCCCATGTCTTTCATCTCAAATACAGATGCCAACCATGACTTTGACTTGTTCATAAAACTCACATCGTTTGCGGCAATGAGTATGTCGTCCACGTATAAGGTTAAGATGACATACTTAGACCCGGAGGTCTTATAATACACGCACGGATCCTTGTGAAGATTCACGAATCCGTTTGCTACGATTTCCTCTCAGGGCTCACCGTATCCTTGTGCCCCTGTGGTTAGCAGGTAAATCAACTATAGATTATAATGGCTTTTCTTTAGGCGATCTCTCTCTTTTATTATTTTCCTCTATTTCTCCACTTGAGGTCTTTCCAATGCTTGCCAACAGTTGATAGAGTTATGTTTTCACCCTACTCGATGGGATACTTCTTGGGAGAAGTTCGACGCCTTTGAATTTCGTCTAGGCTTTTGTTAATCCCATTTTGAGTCTGATCATTTCTCTCACTCGGAAAAATGCTTCTTATCGTAGCATCACTTCTATTGGAAAAATTTCTCCCACTCGGAACAATGCTTCTTATTGGAGCATCGTTTCCTTTGGGAACAAGAGCAGTGCTTGAACCTTGACCATCAACTTTCCTTTGACAACCTCTCTGTCTCGGGGTTTAACTTCCGAGATGAATTCCTTGATCACTAGAATCTAGAACCAAGATTGGCCGGATCATTCCCACTGGAAACAATGGGTATCGCTCCCACTGGAAACAATGGGTAGTAGAGGCAGTTGTGGCTTTCCTGGTTCAGCAATATGACCATCAGGTTCAACTTGATTCGTCTCTGCGGCAACAGTGATTTCATGTGGTAGGGTTTATTCCTCCCGCTGGATTTACCATGAAAATGTTTCCATTATCATTTACTATGTCATTCACTTGAGTTGCCGGTTCAAATCTCTCTCCCACTCGAATTAAGTGGGATTTGATTGTCAGTGATATCTTGCTCCGTGTTGATCATGACTACATAAATTTAAACTGTTCATGTATTTGGAATATTCGCCCTCAAGTGATTTAATGTCTTCATGTTCGACTACGACACCATTTTCAAAAGCTTTAAACATGCATTTTCTAAGAGTAGTTGACATGCTCTTGTCCTAAATGTGTGTTTAGTGCGCAACTTAATTTCGGAAGATGATATGATTTAAATCATTATCATTCTTTAGCTTTTATGGCCACGGAAATTTATAATCTACTTCTCCTTAAATTTATGGTCAATGGGCCTTTTTGTTCAGCACTACGCTCGTACGCCGGGAAGCGAGCATTGAGCCTGACCTTAGGTATGAGTTCTGAGTCCATGAGGATACTTTAGATGCCTCTTCATAAGGCTCCCGGGATCAATCACACGCTCGAGGTGAAGAAGTTTTCGCCCGCCATAATCACGAGTATTCCTTTCCTAACACAACCGAGTTGTTATCCCGTGGTCGAACGTGGCACGCGTAGTATGAAGCACGCGTCGATAGCATACCTGAACGTTTAAGTTCAAAGGAATGGGATTTGTCAAATCATGCTATCGCAGATTCTCATGTGGCCCAGAATGTGGATTAATGACGAACGAAGTTCATCACGGCGATCTGCAAAACGAAGATCATGTCTTACTTCGACTTTAGATGATCGTTTTGCGTAATCAGGTTTATCCCCTGTTGGATCACGGGCGAAGCTCCGTTACGTTATTGACGGAAAGCTCGAACTCCTGGGCTTCGCGTAATCCTGCAAAAGGGGATGACCTGGGTGGTGACCCAGAATCCCTCTCCGATGCCTAAATGAGTATGTGATCAATGGGGTAGTAAGCAATAGTCTAAGTTTGTATTAGAGAATGTGTTTTCTGAGATAACTTCCTCCTTTATATAGGAGGAGAAGTCACTCAGTTACATGTGGCCGTGGCTGGCCGTTTTGCCCATGATTCCGTATATCTCGTTCGGGATTTCGTGTATCTCGCCCCACGCTCCGCGTATCTCGCCCATACTCCGCGTATCTTGGGCACGCCCTGCGTATCTCGGGGGAAGTTATCTATATCTCAACCGTTTCCCACTACTCTTATCTAGTAGGCGGGTTTCTCGGCCTTATCCTCTGATCACAAGTCCCAACTCTCGTCGGGGACTCCAGAGTTATCTCATTCTAGGTCACCACCCAGGACCCTTTGTCTCACGAGACAGGTCCAGCCTCCGCGGGGCTTTATTATCGGAGCCTTTACTAAGGCATATCGGGGCCTACTCAGAGGCTTCTTGTCGGGAGCATTCAGCTCATACATCGGGACCGCTAGGGTCGAGACCCTTCATACTGGGCTTTTGGGCCTTCCAGGCTTTTCACGAGGCCCACTGGACCTACTCGCCGTCCATTGGCTGTTAACAGGGCTAACGATTACATCGGAACCCATCATTTGCCCCCAAGACATGAGGGACTTGCAGTTCGTCGTGTCTTCCAGTTCCAGACCTTCCGACCTTGCTGTCGGAGGCTTTTATGTCCCTACCTCCCGATATCGCCATCGAAGGCTTTTGTCTTCAGGCCTCTTGATACCTCAATCGGAGGCTTTTGTCTTGCGCGCACTTGTCGTATGACAGAGTTTCCCATTCATGACTGCCTTGGGCCCACTGGACTCTATGGGCAGTTGCCAAATCCGAGGAGACTCCTCGGTTACTGCAGCATTAAATGCTGGGGATTATGAAACGACGCTTAAATCGGCGTGACTGTTGCTTTCTGAAAAAGCACTCATTACGTCACCACGTCTCTTCCGTACCGTCCCTCCATCTCGACGATCAAGATTAAATCGTTTCGTCTTCAACGGTCCAGATTAAGTCCGTCCCGTTTGTCCCTTTGCTTATAAAAGCTAAAATCCTGGCATTATTCACTTCTTCTTCACCTTCTCAATTTCTGGAAGTTCTGCCATTCTTGCACTCGAAGTTTCTCCTCCGAGTTCCTTCTGCTGTTCAAGTGATCCAAGGCCTTCAACTCTCCCGATCCTTCTTCATCTTCTTTCAGCAATCATCAACCATGTCTGGTAAGGATTTCCTTCTCTGTTTTCATGATTTGCTGATGTTTGCTCTTCTTTTCTCAATTTTTCTTGTTTGTAACCGTTTTTAGACGAGGCTAGTTCTGGGGCCAGGATCCCTTTTACTTTTGAGTATGCAGTTAACGAGATCTCAGAGACCTCGTATGAGGTTGCTCTTCGAGAAGGCTGCATTACCTCGGATTGGGAACCCCGCTTCCCATACGAGTCTCAGCCCACCACCAGGAGGAAGCATATCGTCACGCGTCCTCGAGAGGGCGAAGTGTTCGTCTCCGCCGGGCAGATAAGTGCTGGGATTCGATTCCCTTTCTGCGGGAACCTGGTGGAGATGTGCAACTTCTACAAAACGCACCCCTGTACCTTCTCTCCACACGCCATCCGCGTGTGAAACGCTTTCCAGCTTCTGTGCCTCCGCCAGCAGTGGACATACAATTTGCTGCTTTTCCGCACATTCTACGGAATGAAGTGCAATAAGGCCGGTGTTTGCTCCTTCTCCCCCCCGACTCCCCAAGTGGACAAAGGAGCAACTTTCACGTTTCGGCTGGGATAGCGAGACCTGGAAGTTCCACAAGGATCGGGTGCTGATTCGCGACTCGGGGTCCGATAATAGCGGATGGAAGAAGTATTACTTCTTCGTCCAAAACAGCTCTGTCCCATGGCCCCGATGGGAGGTCGTGGCGGATCCTGCCCCCAAGCTCGAAGCTTACACCGAGGATGACCTCAACACTCTCCAGCTGGTCCAACTTTATCGCTGGGGGGACTCCTTCATTCCCCTCGACGCCAACAAGCTCGTGGAGAAAGACTTGATTCATATCGGAGTCCGGCTCCTTGATTCTGTTTCCAAAGATTTGGTCATCTGAGTAATATTTCTAACCACTTTGTCTTTTTATTTTTGCAGCCAAGAAGGCATCTCTGCTGACTCATCTCATGTTGAAGCAGGGTGAGACTGATGCCGTTCAAGGTGGCTCCAAGCGGAAGCGGAAGTCACTGAAGAAGGGGGCTTCCTCTTCTGCTGCCCCTCCGACCGAAGAACGGACCGAGGCCAAGCGGGCCCGGAGGGAGGAGATAGACCAAGCCTTCGGGGTCACTACCGCCGAGGAAGGTAAGCGTGTCCGTCGTGCTATTAAAAAATATAGGAAACTGGTTCCCGAGGATTTTATCCCCGCTGATCGGGAATCGCGGGTTCGAGAAATCATCCTCCGAGAAGAAACCCCCCCGCATTCTCAAGGCGGGATACTACAACTTCTTCGGAAAGAACCAGCATCTTGAACGCCAAATCATCTGGTGCCCCCGTGATACTCTTCCTGACTTCATTCGTCCCGCAACCGCAGGTCCATCGGAGGCTTTCACTCCGAGGAAAGCTGCTTCTCCAGCACGGGCCGCGACTTCAGAGGCGCCGATGACGGAGGAGACCCCGACGGAAGCTCAGTTCCGTCAGGTGACTGACTTGGAGGCTTCTCCTTCCTCCGAGGAGCCGAATGAGGGTGGCCTGCTTCGCCGCCGAAAGCCGGGCCGGAGCATCCTGAGGCCCACCGTGGAGGACGTGTCCCGGAGTCCTCCCCCCGAGCTCCGCAGTCCAACTCCCGAGCCTCCGACCGAGGTGGCTCCTCCGGCTGAAGATTCCAGGGTCATCCCTCCTCTCCCCGTGGATGAAAATATTTACAAGATTTTCACCCCCGACCAGGAGATGATTCCCTGGACCCCGATCGAGTCTCTCCAGGGGGTCCCACTCCAACGGGGGGACCTTCAGCCTGAATTGGCCCTGCATCTGCTGGCAGGGTCAGTTCCTCCAGCCTTGAGGCGGCCAATCTCCTTGGCGCGGGAGGACATCGAGGAGGAGTTCCGCGATATGGCTATCCGTCGGATGGAGGTAAAACTTTACCTTTACTTTGTTCTCTTCATTATTCTTGCCTCCGATTACTGAATTTTAATCCTTTTTCCCTTGTCTTAGGACACTGCGAACCAGCAGCGCTGCTTCGGCTTCATCCTGGCTCTGAAGGGTGCGTTGGAGGAGGCACATGCCAAGTCGGACCCCGACGTTTTGGCCAAGCTCCAAGCGGACCTCGATGAGGCCGTAGCGGCCAAGGAGAAGATAGCCAAGGAGCAGACCCTCCTTGACGAGAAGGCTGGGATCCTGCTCAAGCAGGTTCAAGATTACGAGACTGTCCTGCGTCGGGAGCGGAGGATAGCCTAGGAGGATCATCGGCGGAACGAGTCGGAGAAGAGGCAGCTCCTCCACGAGAAGGGCGTTTTCGTGGAAGCTCTCGCGGAGGCCAAGGAGAAATTTGAAGCCGAGAAGGCTGAATTTTCTGCCCAGCTGGCTGAGGCAAAGGCTCAGGGTTGCGAGGAGTATCGGAACTCCGATGATTTCCAGGCGGATGCCGTGAAGTTCTGCAAAACCGAGGTGGAGAACATTCTGTTCAATTCCGTCGAGGAGCTCTACACGGCATACGAGGATTCCATCGACTTCAAGAAGTCCGAGACCCTTACCCCCATCGCAGAGAAGTACTTCAACCTCCCCGCGGAGAGTGAAGAGACTGATGCCGCGGACCCGACTCCGCGGACTGCGGAGCCTTCTGCCCAGGCCCCTCCGAATCTTCCTCCCTCCGATGCTGCTGAGGACCCAGCTTCCAACAAGGTCCAAGCTTAATGCTCTATTCTTTTAGTCCTTGTAATTTTTCCTCCTTCGTCTTTTGTATCGGAACCTTTTAGGCCTTCGAGCCTTTATATAAGAAGTTTCTTTTGTCTGTTTTGATCCCGATAATCATTGCATTATTTTAAACAACTTTAGATTCGTTACTTAAAACGCTCCGATATACCGCTTAAGGTGACTTCATACATCCTTCCGATGTTTTACTCGAGACTTTACCACTTAAGGTTTCTCGTCTATCCGGGACTTGACCACTTAAGGTTTCTCGTCCGATCGGGACTTCACCACTTAAGGTTTCTCACCCAAACCACTTAATGTGATTTCGTATGTCTTTTCATGGCATTTTCCTCGGGACTTTGCCACTTAAGGCTTCTCATCCATGCCTTTCAAGGCAATTTTATACATTACTTAAGATGATTTTTCACACCCCTTAAGGTTTTTACCGCGCCGATTCAGACGACTTAATCGTACCCCTCAGGGCTTTTATCGCGTCCTTCTAGACGACTTAATCGTACCCCTCAGGGCTTTTATCGCGTCCTTCTAGACGACTTAATCATACCCGTTAGGGCTTTTTGCCGCATCATATAGACGACTTACGCGGACCCGTTAGGGCTTTTTCGTACCCGTTAAGGCTTTTGGCCGCATCATATAGACGACTTACGCGGACCCGTTAGGGCTTTTTCGTACCCTTTAAGGCTTTTGGCCGCATCATATAGACGACTTACGCGGACCCGTTAGGGCTTTTTCGTACCTAGGCTTTTGGTTGCATCATAAAGACAACTTACTCATACCCCGTAAGGCTTTTGTCCGTACCTCGAAAGGCGTTTTGTCACGCCATAAAGGCGACTTACTCGTACCTTGTAAGGCTTTTTATCGTACCTCGGAAGGCTTTTTATCGTACCTCGGAAGGCTTTTTATCGTACCTCAGAAGGCTTTTTGTTGCGCCCTTCAGAACGTCTTACTAACAGTTAGAATAAATCTAAAAGCAATTTGATCGGAAGCAACTTCTTTTACTAATAACTCAAAGCTTTGCTTATATCGGATTGATAGATAACTTGCGCCATTCGCGGCGACTTAATATCAAACATGATACTTCTTCAAGTGTTCGCCACTGAAGGAATGTTTCAACGTCTTGCCATCAAGGTCCTCTAGCTTGTATGCATTCGGGGCTGGCATCCCTACGATCTTGTAAGTTCCCTCCCATTTCGTTGATAGCTTGTTGATCCGATCTTGATGAACGAAGTCGTTCCTCCGCTAGACAAGTTCTCCCACGAAGAATTGTCGGGACTTGACACGCCGATTATAATATCGGGCTGTTGCCAGGCGCATCCTAGCCTGAACTTCATCAGCCTTCCACCTTTTCTCCTCGAGCAAGTCTAAGTCTAGACGTCTTAGTTCCTCGTTCGTTAGAGGTTCATAATACCTCTTGCGATGGGACGCCACCGCTATCTCCACGGGGGCAACTGCCTCCGTGCCATAGACAAGGCTAAACGGAGTCTCCCCTGTTGACTGCTTGGGTGTTGTTCTAACAGCCCACAGCACGTTTTCAAGCTCATCCAGCCAATGACCTTGCAAGGCGTAGACTCTCTTCTTCAAGCCATCCATCACGATCTTGTTGGCTGATTCGACTTGGCCATTAGTCTGAGCATGGCGGACGGAAGCTGTCCGATGCTCAATGTTCAACTCCTCCAGGTACTCCTTCAACTGAGCCCCATTGAACGGAGGGCCATTATCGCTGATCAACACTCGAGGAACCCCATACCGGGATATGATCTGAGTTTGAAGGAACTTAAGGATCTGCTGCCCCGTCGTCTTGGCCAACGCCTTAGCCTCTATCCACTTCGAGAAATAATCAATGGCCATGAGCAAATACTTGCACTGACCTTTCGCTTGCGGAAGGGGTCCCACCAAGTCAATGCCCCACTGTGTGAAGGGCCAAGCACTCCTGATAGGCATCAAGTCCGCGGCGGGAGCCACGATATTTGGAGCGTACCTCTGGCATGCATCACAGGATTGGATCATCGCTGTTGCCTCCTTGTTCATCGAAGGCCAATAATAGCCTAGGTTCAATGACTTCCTCACAATGGATCGGGCCCCTTCATGACAGACCGCGATTCCTTCGTGCAGCTCTCTTAAGATCCGATTTATATCAGGCTCCGCCACGCATTTCAGAAAAGGCTTTACATGCCTCCTCTTGTATAACTGGTTGTCCACCATCACATAGTCGTTCGCGATTCGACGCAACCTGACAGCTGCCACTTCATCATCGGGGAGTGCCCCCATAGTCAGGTATGTGACCATCGGGGTCATCCTGGTGGATTTCTCTTCTTCCTCCGATCCTGCTTCAATAGCGCAAACCTCCGTCGGATCGATGGTTGAGATAATCACTCTCTCCAGAAAGTGCACCTTCCGATTCTCCTCGGGGGCCACTCCTAGAGCAAATTTGCTTAAGGCGTCTGCCTCCGCGTTTTCTTCCCTCGGGATCGCCTCGATATCGAAGCTTTTGAAGCTTCCCTTCAAAGTCTGCACTTCGTGCAAATACTTCCTCATTGTCGGGCTCTTGGCTTCATAGTTCCCCTGGACTTGATTCACGATCAAGCTGGCATCACACTTCACTTTCAAATGATCGACTCCCGTACCCTTGGCAATTTTAAGGCCCGTGATGAGAGCCTCATACTCCGCTTCATTGTTGGTGGCCCTAAACGTTAAGGCCAAGGCATATCGCAGGGGTTCGCCTCCACCGGGCGGTATCAACACGAATCCTGCCCCCGATCCTTCTACACTTGATGAACCATCAGTGTACATCTCCCAAGTGTTCTCCTCATTTGGCTATTCTGGCTGTTCTGCTATCGGACCCTGTTTTGCTATCGGGACCTCTATGGTTTCCCCCTCTGCGGGACCCGTTACTTCCAGATCGGGTGCCGTAGACTCAGCTATAAAATCCGTAAATGCCTGGCCCTTAATAGCGGTTCACGGAGCAAAATGAATACGGAACTCCGTAAGCTCGATGGCCCATTTCACCAGTCTCCCCGACGCCTCCGGTCTGTTCAAAAAGTGCTTCAAGGGCTGATTAGTTAACACCGTAACCTCGTGGGCATGGAAGTACGGTCGTAGCTTTCGAGCAGCAATAATCAACGCAAAGAGATACTTCTCAATAGCGGGATAATTCATTTCTGATTTGGCAAATGCCTTGCTTACATAATAGACAGGCACTTGGTTGCCCTTGACAATCTTAATCAAAACAGAACTAACAGCAACTTCAGAAACATCCAAATAGAGATAAAGCGGCTCGCCTGGAACCGGTTTCGCCAACGGCGGGAGGGTACGGAGGTGCTGCTTGAGTGCTTGGAATGCCTCCTCGCACTTGTCGGACCATTCAAACTTCTTGTGGGCCCTCAGCACATCAAAAAATGGCATGACTCTGTCACTCGCCTTGGATAGGAATCGATTCATCGCGGCCAACCGGCCATTCAACACTTGAACCTCCCGATGATTCTTCGGAGACTGCATCTCTTCGATTGCTCGCAGCTTCTCGGGATTCACCTCGATTCCTCTCTAGCTCACCATGAACCCTAGGAATTTCCCCGAGTTCACCCCGAAAGCGCACTTGTCTGGGTTCAACCGAACCTGATGAAACTTCATCCGCTCAAACGCCGCCGCCAAGTTTTGGACATGGTCTCCTGCCTGTCGGGACTTCACGAGCATGTCATCCACATACGCCTCCATCGTCTTTCCCAGCATGTCCCCGAACAACTTGTTCACCATCCGCTGGTAAGTTGCTCCGGCATTGATCAATCCGAAGGGCATCACGTCGTAGTGATAGACGTCACTATCAGCATAGAAGGCTGTATGGGGGGTATCCTCCTTCGCCATCTTGATCTGGTTGTAACCAGAATAGGCATCCATGAAGCTCAGCAGCTCGTGTCCCGATGTGGCATCCACCAACTGGTCAATCCTCGGGAGCGGGTAGCAATCCTTCGGGCATGCCTTGTTCAAGTCGCGGAAATCGACACACATCCGCCACTTCCCATTACTCTTCCTCACCAAGACCGGTTTAGCTACCCAAGTCTGGAATTGGAGCTCCTTGATGAATCCAGCGTCGAGCAGTCTGCCCACCTCTTGCTGGATCGCGATCCTTTTATCTGCACCCATCGGACGCCTCCTCTGAGCGATAGGCTTGATCGCGGGATCAATCTTCAGCTCGTGCACTATCACGTCGGGGCTGATTCCTGGCATATCACTCGGGGACTAGGCAAACAGCTCCTTGAACTCCTTCAGGAGCTCGATCAACTCTCGGGCTCTTTCCTCCGACAAAGCAGACCCGATCTTCACCTTCCTCCGAGGTCCATCAATCTCAACCTCCTTCAAATCCTCCATGGGGGCGGGACGCCCAAATTCCTCTCGAGGATCGGCATCAGTCTGCAGGACAGCCATGGCTTCCCTCCTTCTTCTTCGGGTGGCATTGACATAACATTTTCGCGACGCCACTTGGTCACCCTTGACCTCTCCGACCCCATGGTCAGTCGGGAACTTCATCTTCTGGTGGACAGTCGAAGCAACTGCCATGAGAGGGTTGATGGTGGTCCTCCCGATAATGGCGTTATATGTTCCCGCCGATTCCACCACGACGAAATCCACGTTTTGCCGTTCCATCTTCCAGCCACTACCAAACTCCACTGGTAAGGTAATCATCCCCAACGGATAGGAAGTCGATCCAGAGAATCCCACCATCGGGAAGTTCACCTGCGTCAGGTCCTTCTTCGTCTTTCCCATGGCCTCCAGGGCATCCATGAAAAGAATGTCGGAGGAGCTCCCTCCGTCTATCAGGATCCGCTTCATCTCGAATCCGTCCACGTCCAGGGTTACGACCAAGGCGTCATCGTGGGGGCTCTCCACGCCTATCAAATCCTCTGCTGAGAAAGAAATCACCATTTCCTCCTTTAGAGTCCACGACCGGGACCTATTGCCTAGCACCACATCAGCGGAGATGCGAGAAGCATAATTCTCCCGAGAAACGGTGGTGTCACCTCCCGCTGCCATTCCTCCGTGAATGACGTTAATGGTCCCCCGTCTCTCCTTATGGGCACCGGAACCAGAGGGCTCCGACTCAACCTTCTTCTTCTTCAGGGATCGATCACGGGACTTAGAACGGGACCGCGACCGACTTTTGGAACGGGATCGGCACCTTCCCCTTCCGACGAACTCCTTAAGCTTCCCCTTCTGGATCAGCTTCTCTATCTCCTTCTTCAGCTCCCGACAGTTATCCGTGTCGTGACCATTGGCTCGATGGTACCGACAATAACGATCAGAGCGGCCTCCCAAGAACTCTCCTTCCTTCCTCGGGGGGTATCGAGCGAGTCCCTGTCGATCCATCACAGCTAGCACGGAGGTCATCGAGCTGTTGATGGGAACGCTACGACCCTCGTGATTTTCCTTCCTCGGAGGACGTTTGTCCTCCCTTCTCTCGGGGCGACCACGGTTTCTACTTCCCTCCGGTTTGTCGCTCCCTTTACGATCATCCGACAGCTTGGACGATGACTTTCCTCTTCCCGACTTCGGAGGATCAAGCTCTCCGGCGGCAATCTTCGACTCCTGGACGTCGATTTGCTGTTTCACCCTTGCTTGTAGGGCCTCCATACTCCACACAGCCTTCGTGGCTACACTGTGCATCAGGTCGGAACCGTATGGAGCAGTTAGGTTCCGAAGGAAAGTGCGGATGGTCTCTCCCTCCGATATTTCCTCATCGATCTCCGCAGCACTAGCAGTGAACCGTTGGTAGTAATATGCCAACGATTCATCGGATCTCTGCACCACCTGGGTCAAAGACCTCACGCTCTTCAAGAGACGCCTCCGACCTTGATATTGCTTGATGAAGCGATCGTGCATATTAGCCCAGCACGTAATGCTTCCTGGCGGTAGGCTGAAAAACCAGGTCATGGCCCTTTCTCCCAGGGTGATCGGGAACAACGAACACACGAGATCATCACTCGAGGTCCTACCCATACAAGCCTGGACATGCCTCTGAACATGGCGAACCGGGTCTCCTTCACCATCGTACTCCTTGATGGTCGGGATGCCTAGCCCTGGCGGGGCGACAGTATCTAGCAGCCGTGGAACGAAAGGATGACTGGATTGATCCCTCAGCTCCGATGTCATTTGCTTCTGGTCACCCATGCAGATGCTGACAATTTTCACCACCTGATTGGGGGTGATGTGGCCATTCAGGGAATGGTCCTATGTTGCACTGGTCTGGGACCATCCACCACGAACTTCTTCTCTGAGTGCGCGGACTCCTTACCCTTATTCCTGGGCTGAATCTCCTGAACCTCCTGTTCCTCTGGAACCACCCTCGGAGGGGGTGGAGGCAGCTCTTCTCGCGGAGGCAGCTCCTCTGCCCTCCTGGCAGCCTCCCTCTTGTCCAACAGAGCCTCCATGGCCGCCAAGAACATAGGCATGGCATCTGCCACTGCCTTGGCCAACTCCGAGTTTGAAGAAGACTCTACTTCCCTTCGCGGGATTTCCTCTCTGTACCCCACCGGATTTGGAGGAGCATCCACCTCCCTTCGCGGGATATCTTGCCTGTTCAGCGTCGTGTCTCGGACTGAGACCTCATCATCACCATGCCCCCCTGTCTGAGAAACAGCAGGGTACTCACCTTGTTCAGCAACATGTTCCAGCAACGGGGAATTCACAGTTCCAGCGGGGCGGGAACTGCCGGCCTGAACTTGCTTCTTCTTGCCACCACCGACCATTGATCTGGTAGAAACTATCTTGGATTTTTGTTAGTTTCCCACAGACGGCGCCAATGTTGGATCACGGGCGAAGCTCCGTTACGTTCTTGACGGAAATCTCGAACTCCTGGGCTTCGCGTAATCCTGCAAAAGGGGATGACCTGAGTGGTGACCCAGAATCCCTCTCCGATGCCTAAATGAGTATGTGATCAATGGGGTTGTAAGCAATAGTCTAAGTTCGTATTAGAGAATGTGTTTTCTGAGGTAACTTCCTCCTTTATATAGGAGGAGAAGTCACTCAGTTACCTGTGGCCGTGGCTGGCCGTTTTGCCCATGATTCCGTATATCTCGTTCGGGATTCCGTGTATCTCGCCCCACGCTCCGCGTATCTCGCCCATACTCCGCGTATCTTGGGCACGCCCTGCGTATCTCGGGGGAAGTTATCTATATCTCAACCGTTTCCCACTACTCTTATCTAGTAGGCGGGTTTCTCGGCCTTATCCTCTGATCACAAGTCCCAACTCTCGTCGGGGACTCCAGAGTTATCTCATTCTAGGTCACCACCCAGGACCCTTTGTCTCACGAGACAGGTCCAGCCTCCGCGGGGTTTTATTATCGGAGCCTTTACTAAGGCATATCGGGGCCTACTCAGAGGCTTCTTGTCGGGAGCATTCAGCTCATACATCGGGACCGCTAGGGTCGAGACCCTTCATACTGGGCTTTTGGGCCTTCCAGGCTTTTCACGAGGCCCACTGGACCTACTCGCCGTCCATTGACTGTTAACAGGTCTAACGATTACATCGGAACCCATCATCCCCCTGATTCTTAGCCAGCCTTGCTTGGTAGAGGCCTCCCTCCACTGCAAGACGACCGTACCTGTGTGATGAGGTAAAGCCCACATTCGACATAGTTTTGGCAGAGGATTGCGTCCTCCTACGACTTAGTTTATAGACCGAAAATTTGATGTAATCAAAATATTATGACGTTGATAGATCATAAGATCACTTAAAGGTACTTTTCATACCACATGTTTGACCGAATGTGGCTTTTAGTACTAGATGTTTAGTTTTGTATACTTTTGGTACCAAACGTTTGAAAAAATGTGGCTTTTGGTACATCTGTTAGTTGGCCGTTAGTTTTGGCCGTTAAATGACATGTGCAAGTCACGTGATCGACTCTAAACTTTTAATTTTGTTCAATTTAGTCCCTCAAATATATTCCTATCTTTTATTTTGATTAAATTAATCATAACACTTCAAAATCGGACCCAATTAAACCAATCGAATTCAATTGACATAGCCCCATTTGGGTCAAATTTACCCAATTGGGGATAGGTCCCAATTGGGTTCGATTTGAAGCTTTAGGACTAAATTAAACAAAATAAAAGTTATGAATATATTTGAGAGACTAAATTGAACAACGTGACTTGCACATGTCATTTAACGGCCAACTAACGGATGTACCAAAAACCACATTTTTTTCAAACTTTTGGTACCAAAAGTATACAAAACTAAACATCCGAAACTAAAAGCCACATTCGGTAAAACATGTGGTATGAAAAGTACCTTTAACCCTTAATTCTTTCGTTTCAAAAATGTAACTTCCAATTATCAAAATTTTATCACAGATACATGCCATATCTAAATCTAACCGCAATCCAAGCAGTTTTACATGCTTTTTGAATATCTCCCTGCGTAGTGGTAGTTAATGGGTCCGCAATCATATTATCAGTGGACAAGTATTCCATAGTAATTATATTGTCTTCTACCATAGATTTAGCATAAAAATATTTCACATCAATGTGTTTGGTCCTACTATGGTACTTCAGATTCTTTACTGCAGCAATGGCTGCTTGACTGTCAGAGAACACCTTCACATGTTTACTCCTGACGTCACCATCTAGCATCGCTGTAAGAAGCCTTTTCAGCCAGACCGCTTCTTGTGCGTTCTTAGAGAGAGCTAGGAATTCTGATTCCATCGTTGACAGCGCGACACATGTTTTCTTCTTGCTCGTCCATGAACTGGCGGCATTAGCATGAAGAAACACTCCTCCTGTGGTGGACTTATGATCATCCGGATCGCCACCATGGTCGGCTTCACTGTAATCGGTCAATTCTATTTTTCCGCCCTCATAGCACAACGCATAGTGGACAATACCTTTCAGATAACGAATTATTCGTTTTACAGCCTCTAAATGTTGATAGCCAAGATCTGATTGGAAACCTGCTACTTGGCCCACGGCGTAACAGATTTCCGGACGGGTGCATTGAATGGCGTACATCAAACTACCGACCACGCCTTTAATACTCCGCACCCTTCATCTGTTCAAGCTCTGCCAGGTTCTTGGGGCCGTCACATTTTTGACAGTGCGCACCCAAACACCACCGGCGTATCCACGGGTTTGACATCCCGTAATCTGAATCTTTTCAACAATTTGTTGATATAAGCTTCTTGAGACATAGACAATCTACGGGTGGCCCGATCTCTAGCAATTTTAATGCCCAAGATGTACGTGGCCTATCCCATGTCTTTCATCTCAAATACAGATGCCAACCATGACTTTGACTTGTTCATAAAACTCGCATCGTTTGCGGCAATGAGTATGTCCTCCACGTATAAGGTTAAGATGACATACTTAGACCCGGAGGTCTTGTAATACACGCACGGATCCTCGTGAAGATTCACGAATCCGTTTCCTACGATTTCCTCGTGGAATCTGCGGTACCATTGCCGAGACGATTGTTTAAGACCGTAGATGGACCTTTGGAGTTTACAAACTTTACGATCGTTACCAGGATTAATAAAACCCTCCGGTCGCTCCATGTAGATCTCTTCCTCCAGGTTTCCGTGGAGGAATGCGGTCTTAACATTAATTTGGTGCAGCTCGAGATCGAGACATGCGACCAGGACTATGACTGGCCCTAACCGTGGTTTTACGCACAGTCAGTGAGTTTGTTTTGTCAAAGTCAACTCTGTGGAATGGGTATATCCTTTCGCATCAAGTCGGGTTTCGCACCTCCCGACCTCTTCCATCAGTGGTGAGCCTTCTTTCAGAACTCACCGTATCCTTGTGCCCCTGTGGTTAACAGGTAAATCAACTATAGACTATAATGGCTTTCATTTAAGGCGATCTCTCTCTTTTGTTATTTTCTTCCATTTCTTCACTTGAGGTTTTTCCAATGCTCGCCAACAGTTGTTTGGAGTTAGGTTATCACCTTACTCGATGGGATACTTCTTGGAGAAGTTCGATGCCTCTGAATTTCGTCTAGGCTTTTATTAATCCCATTCTGAGTCTGATCATTTCTCCCACTCGGAATAATGCTTCTAATCGTAGCATCACTTATATTGGGAAAACAATTATCCCACTCGGAACAATGCTTCTTATCGGAGCATCGTTTCCTTTGGGAACAAGAGCAGTGCTTGAACCTTGACCATCAACTTTCCTTTGACAACCTCTTGGTCTCGGGGTTTCACTTTCGAGATGAATTCCTTGATCACTAGGATATTGAACCAAGTTTGGTCGGATCACTCACATTGGTAACAATGGGTATCACTCCCACTGGAAATATTGGGAAGTAGAGGCAGTTGTGGCTTTCCTGGTTCAGTAATATGACAATCAGGTTCAACTCGATTCGTCTATGTGGCAACAGTGATCTCATGTGGTAATGTTTATTCCTCCCACTAGATTTACTATGAAAATGTTTCCATTATTATTTACCATGTCATTCACTTGAGTTGCCGGTTCAAATCTCTCCGACTCGAATTAAGTGGGATCTGATTGTCAATGATATTCTGCTCCTTTTTGATCATGACTACTTAGGTTCAAATGTCCATGCATTTTGAATATTCGCCCTCAAGAGATGTAATGTCGACATGTTCGATCACGACACCATTTTCAAAAGCTTTTAAATAGGCATTTTCTAAGAGTAGTTATCATGCTCTTAACCTAAATGTGTGTTTAGTGCGCAATTTAATGTCGCAAGATGATATGATTTAACTCATCATCATCTTTTAGCTTTAAGGCGGCCTGTCTTACCGATTTTATTGGAACACAGTTTACATACATGTGAGTCATCTTTTTCATCCCTTAGGGAACACCTGATAGAGTAACTCAAACATTATGCTTTTGAATTGTGCTTCTTGAAGTGTGTTTTAATTGATTTGAATGCCTAGCCTGACTTATCATTCAAGGCGTTTGGAAGGAAAATCGTTTAACCGACTTAATCCTTATTCGTTGCAAAAATTATCTCATAGATTTTATCCCATCTCCGAACTGAGCATCTTGGGTTTTGACCTTATGCGTCAGCTGATACTTTTACAAGGTCGTGGTAGCTTCGAAGCCTACTTTGTACCGATGTAAATGGTATCAATAGGTTGTTTCCAAGGGAACGCAAACGGAAATTCAGCACATCATCATTTAGGCACTTCATCATTAAATTCGTATTTTGTAACGATGTGTTCCGCCTATCGAGGTCCATTTGCGCGTACCGCTATTCACCGAAGTTTTAACCCTTGGCTAAATCGTTTCATTTCTGAATTTAATTCTATTTAATCCAATCGGTTCCGCACATGTTCATCATTACATATTATTTCATTCAATGGAGTACTAATAATTAAGAAATACTAAATCTTTCGATCTAGCTACGCAATCGATGAGTATGTTCAGTTCAGTTGTACCGACTGAGATGACGGAGTACGTGAATCGTTTCGTTTTATTCGAGCACTTTTACCTGGCCGAAATTTCGTTTCGGATCGATCCCTCTTAATTGGGTCGACTAATTTTGACAAGTAGATCACATTTCGAATCGAACGGAAACTACTTTATTCAATAAATCTGAATCTCGAAATAACCAATATTTTAGTAACTCAAACGAACGATAAATGACAATGGTAGGGTTCTTGATCTGAAGATCGCGTATTCTATCCATGATTGTTGCATAGATAGTTGAGAATTTTAAGCCATGTTGAACATCACATCTTAGTAAATTCACGAGTGAATCACGTTAAATGATCCATGTCTGTAGAAAACATTTTACCACTTCATACACATGACCTACGAAGCGTACTTGAGACGCAATTTATCAACATGGTTTAACCCACCAGATTATCGTATAAGAGCTTTATGGTCCAGTTCTCTCTATAATATGCAAATCATGGTTGACTTCTTTCGAACCCAGTATGGTGAGCAGAGAAGGTTTCCCTGTTACTGTTGTGGTTACCGTACTTGATTAGGTTCAAGATCATTGAGTCCAGTCAATATCAGACAACCATATACATCTTTTCCATGTTGACCTTTCACTCTGAAGATCAGATGCGGGTTTTACGCCAACATCTATGAAAAGAAAGAAGACCATCACGTTTAACCGAAACGTTTAGCTTTTGCATCCTTGCTTCCACCGAGGCGGATGCAAATGGATACTAAGCTGCAACATTGCTTGGTTGCAATTGAAGTCTTCTTTAACCCCCTTTTACCAATGTTGAATGTATCACCACATACACGTTGAGATCATCAAAGAACCTATTCCTATTATCGGTGAAACAAATTATTACATTCGTTTCTCATTGTCAAAATCATATAGACTACCATATTCATCTATAGTTGTCTTCTCCACTTTTCGGAATGGTAGTAGAGAGTTCAACAAGTACTCTCTTTATACATCATGATTCACACCATCAAGATAGCGAGGAATATCGAATCGCACTAATTCAACAAATTCATACTAACACATCGATGATTTTGCAAAAATCGGGGAGACAATAACATTTTGAGAAAGAATCACATACATCAAATATCTATTAAGATGAAATCTGCAAATAATGATTCCTCAGTCATCTAAACCAACCGACCACCAGTAAACCAATGGAAGATGGATGTGAAAGAGTTCACATTATCGTTGTCTTCCATCCTATAGATCAGTCTTTTAAAACGGTTTTGATCATAAATTACCGGAACAGGGATTTTAAAACAAGCATACCCGATCTTGGCTTTCCCAAGGCCCTTTTATTTTCGAAAAATATTCCGATGAATTTACGCATGCATACATAATTCTACTCTCCATGTAAATTATAATATGCCAGTAACATTCATCACATAAACCACACACATGCTTACGCGTCATGCGTCTAATGTTCTGAGGAACTTATGCTTGCATACATAAGTCTACATCCAAGTAAATTATCAAATGCAACTACATCCTCAACATTCTAGCATAGGTGTCAAACATGTAACATTCACATCCATCATACACATTTGGCGACTGGTTTTCGATTTTAAAATAATTTTAAACATTAGGGGCTGATTTTCAATTCATGCTTATATTAAAATCGAAAACCAGTCGCCAAATGTGTATGTTGGATGTGAATGTTACATGTTTGACACGTATGCTAGAATATTGAGGATGTAGTTGCATTTGATAATTTACTTGGAAGTAGAATTATGTATGCAAGCATGAGTTCCTCGGAACATTAGACGCATGTCGCGTAAGCATGAGTGTGGTTTATGTGATGAATGTTACCGATGTATGATAATTTACATGAATAATAGAATTATGTATGCAGGAGTAAATTCATCGGAATATTTTTCCAAAATAAAAGGGCCTTGGGAAAGCCAAGATTGTGTATGCTTGTTTTAAAATTCCCGTTCCGGTAATTTGCGATTAAAATCGTTTTAAAAGACTGATCTATTGGATGGAAGACAACGATAATGTAAACTCTTTCACAGCCATCTTCCATTGGTTTACTGGTGGTCAGTTGGTTTAGATGACTGAGGAATCATTATTTGTTGGATTTCATCTTAATAGATATTTTATGTATGTAATTCTTTCTAAAAAATGATATTCTCTCCCTGACTATGCGTGATTATCAATGTGTTAGTTTTCATGGATGAACCGATACAGTTCTACGAAACTCGAAACCTGGACGGCATGGATTATGACGCATGGAGAGACAATGTTATGGATCTCCTGATCGCTGAGGATCTTGCCAATCAAGTCAATCCGACGGCGAAAAGGATAAGCCTGGGCGAAGATGGAAACTCGCATGAAAGAAAAAAAAAAAAGAAAAGGTTGAGGAAGGATCGTAATGCACGAGAATTAATTCTCTCGCAACTGTCAACTGAAGTAGAATGAGAGTTTATACAACTCAGCGCATTGCATCTTTGGTGTGGCATATACCTGCGCATCGGTAAGGGTAAGGCCGCTGAAGCACGAGCCTTAATGGCAGAATACTACAGTATTCTATGCAGTGAAGTTGTTGTAATAGCCTTTCATGATCCCGCTGACGAGTTAGACGTATGGACAAGGGCTCGGAAAGTAATGAGGATGTTTCCTCTTTTATGGTTTGTTGACGAAAAATGGCTCATGCGTCCCATCAAATCGATTAAGACGACAATAGACCTATTCGATGCAGATGATAAAGAAGGAAACTTTCAGAAAGAAATAGAGGCATTCGATGATAGATTCATTGGTATGCTAAAATTCTTGGCAACCCCCGGAAACAAAAGGTCTAAACGATAATCAGTACCTTCATGGTACAAATCGATTAAGACGACCTGTCCATCATTCTTCTTCGTGACAGCTTCAAGTTTGAGATCTGAGACCCCAGTATTATTTATGTTGGTTTTTCCTATTGTTCATTTTTGTTTGAATTCTGGTTATTATTGTTTCGGATTTATTGAATAAAGTAGTTACCATTCGATTCGAAATGGGTTTAGGGTTTAATCGAGATTAATCGACTTGGCTAAAAACGAGATCGATCCGAAATGTAAGCAAACCGAAGCAATAAGGCGATTGAATAGCCGAAATCAAACAACTCCATACATTTTATCATGCATCTAATTCTTTGAGTAATATCAAAATGCCATTAAAATCCATTGATTACGTAGTTCTAAGAACGAACCGGTTATAAATCTTATTTTATTATTAATACTCCATTGGAATGAAATAGTTAGTAATGATGATCATGTGTGAAACCGGTTGGATTAAATTAAATTGAATTAAATTCAGAAATGAAACGACTTAACCAATGGTTACAACTTCGATAAAATGCGCCTCGCGCAAGTGGACGTCGAAAGACGGAACACGTCGTTTCAATATATGAGTTTAATAATGAAGTGTTTGAATGATTAGGTGCTAAATTTTTGAATGATTTTGTTTACATCGGTATGAAGTAGGCTTCGAAACTACCAAGACCTTGTAAAAGTATCGGCTGACGCATACGGTGAAAACCCAATATACTCTGTTCGAAGATGGGATAAAATCCCTGAGATAATTTTTTCAACGAAGAAGGATGAAGTCGGTTAAACGATTTTCCTACCAAACGCCTTGAAAGATAAGTCGGGCTAGTCATTCAAATCAATTAAAACACACTTCAAGAAGCACAGTTCAAGCACATAATGTTAGAGTCACTCTATCAGGTGTTCCCTAAGGGATGAAAAAGATGACTCACATGTATGTAAACTGTGTTCCAATAAAATCGGTATGACACGTCGCCATAAAAGCTAAAGAATGATAATGAGTTAAATCATATAATCTTGCGACATTAAATTGCGCACTAAACATGCATTTAGGACAAGAGCATGATAACTACTCTTAGAAAATGCCTGTTCAAAAGCTTTTGAAAATGGTGTCGTGATCGAACATGTAGATATTACATCTCTTGAGGGCTAATATTCCAAATGCATGGACAGTTTAAATCTAAGTGGTCATGATCAAAACGGAGCAGGATATCACTGACAATCAGATCCCACTTAATTTGAGTGGGAGAGATTTAAACCGGCAACTCAAGTGAATGACATAGTAAATGATAATGGAAACATTTTCATAGTAAATCCAGTGGGAGGAATAAACTCTACCACATGAGATCACTGTTTCCACAGAGACGAATCAAGTTGCACCTGATTGTCATATTGCTGAACCAGGAAAGCAACAACTGCCTCCACTACTCATTGTTTCCAGTGGGAGTGATACCCATTGTTTCCAGTGGGAGTGATCCGACCAAACTTGGTTCCAGATCCTAGTGATCAAGGAATTCATCTCGGAAGTGAAACCTCGAGACCAAGAGGTTGTCAAAGGAAAGTTGATGGTCAAGGTTCAAGCACTTCTCTTGTTCCCAAAGGGAACAATGCTCCGATAAGAAGCATTATTCCGAGTGAGAGAAATGATCAGACTCTAGATAGTGTTAATACGTGTGCCTCGGGTTGATGGGTCTCTGATCCGAGTGACACCTCTTTCGGGTATTTCGCTCTTCTTTCTTATCCGCTTAGCTTGTCGGGGTGATCCGTTCCTCTGCTCCTCGCTAACCTGCACAATGGGCAGTACTGAGCACGGAGAGGGGGGGGGGGGGTGGTGCTCGGTGAACCCTCTCCGATGGCTAAGTAAGTTTGGGCTCTTTAGAGAGAGAAAATCCTAGAGAGAAGGCAGAGCTAAAATGTGCAAAGATGTAAACTTGTCCAAATGAATAGAACTTGCGAAGTATATATAGGCTATGGGGGGATTAAGGTGGCTTAACGACACCGTTAATCCCTTAACGTACTTTATTAACACATAACAGTAGGATTAAACCTGTAAAGACACGGAGATATGGGTGAAAAAGTCTATGTATGAGTCGGGTAAAATGGATGTCGAGACCCTTGGGGTCGGACGGAAAATTCGACCCCTAAGGCCTAGGATCGGGTCAGCTTGCCCGACCTCTCTTGGGAGGGGCTGGGTCAGCTGACCCGATCCCTCCTAGGAGAGATCGGGTTGGCCCACCCGATCCCCTGATCCCTCCTAGGAGAGATCGGGACAGCTAGCCCGATCTAACCTAGGTGATGCCAACGGACCAGTCCGGACGAATACCTTGGCTCGTCCGGGCCGTTCGCGTTACGAGTGAAGTGCTCGGGTCCAAGTTTCGATTTACAATCATAAATGGGGCGAATAAAATAAGACAATACGAAAGGAGACGGGTTCAAATTGGGCGTATATCCATCACGTGCCCCCAAGTCAACCAATGGCTTAACCCTTGATTGACTCTATTTTACGATGGGATGATACAGACAATTTTGAAACCGTGTTGTTACCTCTTGACGAGTCCTGTGCTTTCCTGTAGGCGCCTTTTCCGGACCTTATCCTCAATTTCTCAAAATAGAGGAAGAATAAACATTAGAGAAAAAGTGGACGTGCTTAGACACGTGTCCGAAAAATGTGGATATAAAAATCCGATCTTCTCTTCTATACGTTTTAAAAACATGTACATACGCGGGGATGTAATGCAATCATGAGTATGGACTAATGCAATCTAATTTCGTGTCATCATATTCAATGCGTGATCATGTGGGGTGAATCCCGTTCGTGAAAAAATATCTTAGTCGGACCAAAAAATTTCTAAGTATGGGAAAATGAGATATATGCCTATGGGGTGTTAACTTGAGTAAATGATTTTCTTCCCCCTAGTTAAGGAAAGGTAAAGGTTTTAATCCTTAATTTCGACCCTTGGATTTTTTCATCTTAGATTTGAACGGTGCAGATTCATAGGCTCTGAAAACCCTAATTTCCTCTACTATAAAAGTGGATAGGTGCTTACCTCATTTTCATTGTCTTTATCCTTCTTTCTTTCGGTGGTCGAGCTTTTTGGTCAGTTTTAGTTTTCTGGGTGCGTGCCACGACAAGGTACGTAGTTTGCTTTTTATTATAAACGCCGTTCCTTAGAAGAACGGCTTTATTTCTTTTGATCCATTCTAGGTTCTCATCTTCCTCTTGACTGCCTTGTTTGTGATTTCATCCCTTGACTTTTGTGATCTCATGGTGATGGGACCATGGTTAGCCTTCATCCCTGCCGATTTTATTTTGCCTCCTTGATGTTTGAGTGTCTTGCCTAAGTGTGATAGGGTTTTCTCCTTGGGTGCCTGTCCCCTACTCTTGGCCGTCTTCTCATTGTTTCTGAAGGAGATGAGTGAATTTCTTTTTTTATCTTACTCGTATGACACCCCTCTCCTCATTTTTGAGCTAAGGTGTATTCTTGCAGCTGGTGAATCTTCTAAGCCTTTGATGAGGAGCAAGAGACCGATGCGGGTGGGGGTACCTGATTTCGGGACCAGACCCTTGATTGTCAAGAAACCCCCTTCTTGCAGTGTGATGGATCAACACGTGAATGAAGGTGGGGTCAATGCTGGCGTTGTAGTATCGTCCTCTCTCCCTGTCCATGCCCCCGAATCGAGGGTGCGGGTACTGGTCGTCCCATCTTCTTCTTTTGGTAAGTTTTAGAACGTTCGTGTCTCATTAATATGTGACTTGATTAACTTAGTATTATTCCTTGTAGGTAGAATCCGACTTCCGTTTCTAAGCCGGAAAGACTTGACTCATCCTTCCCGTGATGGGATTATTGGCTCCGAACGGGCTTCTTATTCTAAGCGTGGGTGTCGTTTTGATAATCAATTGTCTTTGCTTACTCCTGAGGTTGGAGTTCGGGTTTTGCAGTCTGCCGTTCCTCCCAGTGATCGCGTGTCTTCCCCCGATGGGCCTGAGGGGGTTCGAAATGTAGTACATGAAGCACTGTCTCTCGTTATGCCCATGTATTCCTCTTCTATCCTTGTTTTCTTTTTTATATTCTGTCTTTCATCTTTGTTATCCTTACCCCTAGTCTTTGTACCAGGGTATTGCTGATATCATTAACTTGTCCTCACTTGTTGTTGGCCTTACGGAAGAGAGGAAGGCTCATGAAGATGCATATGTTTCTCTTAGTTCTAAGCTAATCATTTGTTTGGAGCATGGTCGTATCTCGGATTTGGAGTGTCGTGACCTACAGGATTGCATTGCTCTTCTTGAAGCTAAGGTTGCCACTTTGCAACAGAAAGCTGCGCGTGATAGGGTGTTGCGGGTTGCTGAGTTTGCTTCACTTGAGGAAGTGTTTCGTATGGAAGAAAAATAGCACGCTATTGTTGAATATAAGAGTTGGTCCTCCTACCAGGCTGCTATCGATGTTCGGTGTTCTGTGGTTAAGCGTCTTTCCCTAAAGATGAACCTTGAGCAGATGTATGCGGTTGCTCCTGAGTTCCCGTTTTCTCAGCTTGGTGATATGTCCGACTATGCGGTTAGGTATGTTGATAAGTTGAAGAAATAGTGTACTTATCTTTGTGATGGTGTATGTGGTTGTGCGACATAGTTGTTTTTTCGCCCAGCGCATGTGCCCCGTTTTTGCAATCCGGTTTCCATTTTGTAGATGCCTTTCTCTTGTGTTTCTTGAATTAACTACCTTTCCTATTAGGTGGTCGAATTCAGCCGGTTGTTTACCTTTCTATTTTGTAGGATTGCCCTATGTTTATCCTTAATGGTGTTCTTTGAATATGGTTGCATCGCCTTTACATGGTGTTGGGTACTTTGTCTGTCTAGTTCTTCTATATCAGATTGTTGAGGCGTCAGACTGCGGGGGTCGGCTATAGGGTGTTGGAGTGTGGTCTTGATTGCCTATTAAAGCTGTTAAGTGTCTCAGATATTCCTTATGGTGTTTTGCACACCTCTTGATTTTTATGTGTGCCCCTTTTGATATATGTAGTCTTTTCCCTCTTGTCGTGGCCTCTTATGCCAGGGACGTCGTAACTTGTGCATTGTTTCGGGCCATGGACACCTTAGCTCTTCCGTTGGCTTGTTTTTATGTCTTTTGCTTTTCTTTCTCCTTTATATTGAGTTTATTTTAGCAATCTCATACTTAGGCGTATTTATAGCCTTGCTTCTTGACTTGGTTGAGTTGGCTCTTTGTGAGATGTCTACCTTAATCTTGGATGGTAGGATGACCTATTACTTGGATGTGATGGCCTTTTGTGGTTGTTTGTATGGTTCCTTCTTTGCATACTCCTTTCTTGTGCTTGCATCTATTTGCTTGATGTCTTTTTAGCTTTCTCTTGTGTCATGACACCTGTAATATCATCATGAACGAACGTGTATATTTCTCATATCATTTCTTTGCAAAGGAAGAAGGTTATTTAAGATACATTCTTGGTGTTATTGTAAAAAAAATCACGAGATAGGCTCTCGGATGGCGCGGAATTAGTTCGCGAGATAGGCTCTCGGAGGGCACGGGATTTTTTCACGAGATGGGCTCTCGGAGGGCATGTAATTAGTTCGCGAGATACGCTCTCGGAGGGCACGGAATTAGTTCGCGAGATAGGCTCTGGGAGGGCGCTCTCGGAGGGCACGGAATTAGTTCGCGAGATAGGCTCTGGGAGGGCACATAATTTTTCGAGAGATAGGCTCTCGGAGGGCACGAAATTAGTTCGCGAGATAGGCTTTCGGAGGGCACATAATTTTTCGCGAGATAGGCTCTCGGAGGGCACGGAAATAGTTCGCGAGATAGGCTCTCGGAGGGCAAATTTTTTTTTTTTCACGATATGGGATCTCGGAGGGCACGAAATTAGTTCGCGAGATTGGCTCTCGGAGGGCACGGAATTAGTTCGCGAGATAGGCTCTGGGAAGGCACATAATTTTTCGCGAGATAGGCTCTCGGAGGGCACGTAATTAGTTCGCGAGATAGGCTCTCGGAGGGCACATAATTTTTCGCGAGATAGGCTCTCGGAGGGCACGGAATTAGTTCGCGAGATAGGCTCTCGGAGAGCACAAATTTTTTCACGAGATAGGCTCTCGAAGGGCACGGAATTAGTTCGCGAGATAGGCTCTCGGAGGGCACATAATTTTCACGAGATAGGCTCTCAGAGGGCGCAGAAAGTGTCATGCACTTGGTTGTCATATCTAACTAAGGAGTTTGTGGAGATATTGTTATCTCATACTTAGAAAATATTTTGATAAACTTCTACTTCACTGAAATCATTCATGCCTTATATACAGGAGGGGTGTCATGGGTTGTCCAGGACATCCTTTGAGGAAACAAAAGATAGTCGAAGAGTTGGAGAAATTTTGTGAGTTTTCCGCCTCAAGAGTTGTTTTAGAAAACTAAACATGCATTATATAGAAGATAAAACCAAGGATATGGTGTTTCTCTTGTGTCGTTTCCTTAGACATAGAACTTCTTCAAGTGACCCCCGCTGAAAGTGTTTGTGGAGATATATCCATCTCCGTCTTCCAGACGGTATGCATTTGCATATGGTACTGATGCTATTTTGTATGGTCCTTCCCACTTTGGAGATAGCTTTCTGACTTGATCTAAGTGTGAGAACTCGTTTTTTCTTAATACCAATTCTCCTACATGAAATTGTCTTTCTCTGACTTGTCGATTGTAGTACCTGGCGGATACCAGTCGCATTCATGCTTGTGCTTCCTCTGAATTCCATCTCTTGTCATCTACTAGATCTAATCTAAGAGCCTTGACTTGTTGTTTTCATGCTCCTAAAAATATGTGGTTCTTAGTGATGACACTGCCATATACTAGACCGAATGGTGTTTCTCATGTGGCTATTTTTGGTGTTGTTCGCACTGCCCATAAGACATTTTCTAACTCATCTACCCAGCTTCCCTTGGTAGCATGAATTCTCTTCTTCAAGCCATCTATTACTATCTTGTTTGCCGATTCCACCTGCCCGTTTGTTTGGCGGTGCTTCATTGATGCAAAACGTTGCTCTATGTTTAACCTCTCACAATACCATTGCAGCCTCTTGCTCTTGAATTGTGGTCCGTTGTCACTTATTATGACTTTTGGAACTCCGTATCTTGAGACGATATGTGATTGAATGAAGCTGATAATTTGTTCATTTTTATTTCCCATCGGCTTCACTTCTATCCACTTGGATAAGTAATCTATTGCAACTAATATGCAAGTTTTTTGCCATTTTGTTCTTGGTATGGGGCCTATCAGGTCAATCCCCCATTGTGCGAATGGCCATGCTCCCGATATTGAACTTAATTTGGCTGCAGGGGATGTTATATTTCTAGAGTATCTTTGGCAATGTTCACATTTTTGCACCATGTCGGTTGCCTCCTTGTTCATTATTGGCCAATAGTACCCCAGATTGTAGACCTTTCAACTATCGATCTTGCCCCTTCATGACATCCGGCGTAGCCTTCATGTAGCTCTGCCAATATTCTTTCAGTCTTTGGATATGTTATGCATTTGAGGAATGGTGTAGAGTATCCCTTCTTGTAGAGCTCATTGTCCATCATTGCGTAATTCCTGTCCATCGTCTTAATCTTTATTGCCTCCACCTTGTCTTCTGGTAGCTTTCCCTCGGTAATATATTGACGCATTGGGGTCATTCATGCCTCACCTTCATCTATTGCTAGGGCTTCCATCATCTCTATCACTGACCGTGTTCTTTGTTCTACAAAATGGACTTCTTTGCCTGCTTCTGAGCCCAAGGCTAGCTTGCTCAGGGCATCTGCCTCCTGGTCTTGTTCTCTTGGGACTGAGTCAATGTCGAAGCTTTGAATTTTTTTATCAAATCTTTGGCCTGTTGTAGATACTTTTGCATATTCTCAGACTTTGCAGTGTAATTCCCCTTTGCTTGGTTGACGACCAATTGGAGTCACATTTGACCCTTAGGTGTTTCGCTCCTACTCCTTTGGCTATTCTCAAGCCTGTTATCAATGCCTCGTATTTTGCTTCATTATTAATTGCCTTGAATGTAAGTGCCATGGCATAACGGAGTGGCGTGCCCTTATCTGGCGGGTATAATAGAAGGCCTGCGCCTGACCCTCCTGCATTGGATGATCCATCAGTATGCATCTCCCATATGTCATCTGATTGGGTCTCCTGACTGGTGCTTGTTTCAGATATGCTTGTTATTTCCCCTAAGTCCCCCCCGGGGTTGATTCCGGTGAACTCTGCGCTAAAATCTGCTAGGGCTTGCCCTTTGATGGTCGTTCTTGGGGCAAAATGAATGCGGAACTCACTTAGCTCAATTGCCCATTTGGTCAGCCTCCCTGACAGGTCTGGATTTTGCAAAATGTGTTTCAGAGGCTGGTTTGTAAGCACTGTTATCTCATGCCCATGGAAATATGGTCTCAACTTTCTTGCTAATATGATCAGTGCGTAGAGGTACTTTTCGATTGCCAGGTAATTGATCTCGTACTTTGCCAACGTTTTGCTTACGAAATACACTGGAAATTGTGCGTTGTCTCCTTCTTTCACTAGTACTGAACTTACCGCGACATTACTTACGGAGATGTAAAGGAAAAGAGGCTCTCCTGGGGTTGGCTTTGCTAGAGGGGGTAGAGTCTTTAGGTGTTGTTTCAGTTGTTGGAAGGCTTCCTCACACCTTGGTGTCCATTCAAACTTCTTGTTTGCCCGTAGCACCTCAAAGAAAGGTAGTGCCTTGTCTCCTATTTTGGGCAAGAACCTGTTGAGAGCTGCTAACCTTCCGTTTAATCGCTGAACTTCTTTGTGCTTCGTAGGGGAGTGAGAATTTCTTCATTTGCTTGCAGTTTTTCAGGATTCACTTCTATTCCTTGTTGACTTACCATGAAACCCAAGAATTTCCCTGATTGTACTCTAAACGCGCATTTTTTCGGGTTCAGGCAGACTTGATGCTGACGCTTTCTTTGGAAGGTCATTCGAAGGTT
The DNA here is from genome assembly GCA_036873135.1 of Clarkia xantiana subsp. parviflora. NCBI lineage: Eukaryota > Viridiplantae > Streptophyta > Magnoliopsida > Myrtales > Onagraceae > Clarkia > Clarkia xantiana. The sequence goes on from JAPTYO010000001.1 coordinate 22,652,180, forward strand.
CTCGACATGGTCAATTTTCTTCTTGGACTTGAAAATCACGTCGTCCACATATACTTCCATTGTCTTCCCAATCATGTCCCCGAAGATTTTATTGACCATGCGCTGATTTGTTGCTCCCGCGTTTATGAGCCCGAATGACATCACAGTGTAGTGATATATTTCACTGTCAGCATAAAATGCCGTGTGGGAGGCGTCTTCAGCGGACGTTTTAATTTGATTGTACCCTGAGTATGCATCCATGAAGCTTATTAATTCGTGACCAGACGTTGCATCCACTAATTGATCTATCCTTGTGAGTGGGTACGAACCTTTAGGGCATGGCTTGTTGAGGTCGCGATAGTCGATGCACATTCTCCAACTTCCACCCGACTTTTTTACTAGCACTGGGTATGCAACCCATGTTTGAAACCTGATTTCCTTGATGAAATTTGCTTTTAGTAGCTTGTCCACCTCTTCTTGGATAGCTATCTTTTTGCTACACCAATTGGCCTTGTTTTTTGTGTTATTGGACGTGCTGCCGGGTGTATGTTGAGCTTGTGTGAAATTTCATCCTCGGATATCCCAGGCATATCGCTTGGTGAGCAAGCGAACATATGTTTATATTCTCTTAGCAATGCTACTATTTGTGCTTCTTCTTCTTCATCCAAGGCTGTCTGATTTTCACTTTTCTTTCGGGTTCCTCTATCAGTATCTCCTTAAGTTCCTCTATAGGTGCAGGTCTTCCGTGATCCTCCCTTGGATCCTCATCTATCGATAGGACCTATTTTTTTGTTTTTCTTTTTCTTGCTGAGTGCAATCCTTTCACATTTTCTTGCCACCTTCTGATTTCCTTTTACCTCCCCTATTCCTTCACTTGTGGGGAACTTCATTTTCTGATGTGGTGTTGATGGTACTATGCCCCATTTATTAACTGTGGTGGTACCTATAACTCCATTGTACTCATCCATTCCTTCAATAATAAGGAAAGGAACATCGATCTTTAACTGCCTCTGGCCTGTGCGTGATTGCCCCCAGTGGGTAGGTTAGCTCTCTTGAAAATCCTATGAGTGGGGAGTGCACATTTTTTATGCTACTTGGTCTCACGCCTAATATGTCAATCACTTTCTTGCTGAGGATGCTTGGCGAGCTTCCACCATCTACTAGGATTCTACCTATGTCCATGTCAGTGATTTTCATCGTTATGACTAAGGCGTCGTTGTTCTTTGGTAACACATGCTCCATGTCCTTCTTTGAGAACTGAATTGTATCTTCTCTTTTCTCCTTTACTTTCTTTTCTTTGATTGTGCTATCTCCTACTTGTGTCATATATGCCTCTCTTGCATTTTCTGATTCACCACCTGCTCCTAAGCCTCCATGAATACTTTCGGGTATTCCGCTCTTCTTTCTGATCCGCTTAGCTTGTCGGGTGATCTGTTCCTCTGCTCCTCACTAACCTGAACAATGGGCAGTACCGAGCACGGAGAGGGGGGTGGTGGTGCTCGGTGAACCCTCTCCGATGCCTAAGTAAGTTCGGGCTCTTTAGAGAGAGAAAATCCTAGAGAGAAGGCAGAGCTAAAACGTGCAAAGATGTAAACTTGTCCAAATGAATAGAACTTGCTAAGTATATATAGACTATGGGGGGATTAAGGTGGCTTAATGACACCGTTAATCCCTAAACATACTTTATTAACACATAACAGCAGGATTAAAACCTTTAAAGGCACGGAGAGGTGGGTGAAAAAGTCTAAGTATGAGTCGGGTAAAATGGATGTCAAGACCCTTGGGGTCGGACGGAAAATTTGACCCCTAAGGCCTAGGATCGGGTTAGCTTGCCCGACCTCTCTTGGGAGCCACCGATCCCTCCTAGGAGAGATCGGGTTGGCCCACCCGATCTCTCCTAGGTGAGGCCAACAGACCGGTCCGGACGAATACCTTGGCTCGTCCGGGCCGTTCGCGTTGCGAGTGAAGTGCTCGGGTCCAAGTTTCGATTTACAATCGTAAATGGGGCGATTAAAATAACACAATCCGAAAGGAGACGGGTTCTAATTGGGCGTATATCCAACATATGGGATTAACCAAGCCTAGAAGAAAGTCAGAGGCATCGAACTTCTCCAAGAGGCATCCCATCGAGTAAGGTGAAAACTCGCTCTAACAACTGTTGTCAAGCATTGGAAAGACCTCAAGTGGAGAAATCGAGGAAAATAACAAAAGAGAGAGATCGCTTAAATGAAAGCCATCATAGTCTATAGTTGATTTACATGCTAACCACAGGGGCACAAGGATAAGGTGAGTCCTGAAAGAAGGCTCATCACTGATGGAAAAGGTTGGGAGGTGCAAAACCCGACTTGATGCGAAATGATATACCCATTTCACGTAGTTGACTTTGACAAAACAAAATCACTGACTGTGCGTAAAACCACGGTTAGGGCCAGTCATGGTCCCGGTCACAAGTCTCGATCTCGAGCTGCACCAAATGAATGTTAAGACCGTATTCCTCCATGGAAACTTGGAGGAAGAGATCTACATGGAGCAACCAGAGGGTTTCATTACTCCTGGTAACGAACGTTAAGTTTGTAAACTCCAAAGGTCCATCTACAGTCTGAAACAGTCGTCTTGGCAATGGTACCGCAGATTCCACGAGGAAATCGTAGGAAACAGATTCATGAATCTTCACGAGGATCCGTGCGTGTATTATAAGACCTCCGGGTATAAGTATGTCATCTTAACCTGATACGTGGACGACATACTCATTGCCGCAAATAATGTGAGTTTTATGAGCAAGTAAAAGTCATGGTTGGCATCTGTATGTGAGATGAAAGACATTGGAGAGGCCACGTACATATTGGGCATTACAATTGCTAGAGATTGGGCTACCCAGAAATTATATCTGTCTCAAGAAGCTTATATCAACAATCTGTAGAAAAGATTCAGATTACAAGATGCCAAACCCGTGGATATGCCGGTGGTATTTGGGTGCGCACTGTCAAAACGTGACGGACCCAAGAACCTGGTAGAGCATGAACAAATGAAGGGTGCGGAGTATTTAAGCATGGTCGGTAGTTTGTTGTACGCCATGCAATGCACCCGTCCGGATATCTATTACACCGTGGGCCTAGTAGCACGTTTTCCAATCAGATCCTGGCTATCAACATTTAAAGGCTGTAAAACAATTTATTCGTTATCTGTAAGGTACTGTCGACTACGCAATGTGCTATGAAGGCAGGAAGTTAGAATTGACCGATTACTGTGAAGCTGACCATGGTGGCGATCCGGATGATCATAAGTCCACCACATGAGGAGTGTTTCTCCTTGCTAATGCCGCCATTTCATGGATGAGCAAGAAGCAAACCTGTGTCGCGCTGTCCACGATGGAATCAAAATTCATCGCCCTCTCCAAGAACGCAGAGGAAACGGTTTGGCTGAAAAGGCTTCTTACTGCGCTGCTTGATGGTGACGTCGGAAGTAAACCTATGAAGGTGTTCACTGACAGTCAGGTAGCCATTGCGGCAGTAAAGAATCCGAAGTACCATAAGAGGACCAAACACATTGATGTGAAATATTTTTATGCTAAATCTATGGTAGAAGAAAATATAATCACTATGGAAAACTTGTCCACTAATAACATGATTGCAGACCCATTAACTAAACCACTATGCAGGAATTGCAACTGAGTTTATGATCAATCGACGTCATAATGGTTTGATTACATCAAATTTTCGGTCTATAAACTAAGTCGTAGGAGGACGCAATCCTCTGCCAAAACTATGTCGAATGTGGGCCTTACCTCGTCACACAAGTACGGTCGTCTTGCGGTGGAGGGAGGCCTCTACTAAGAAAGGCTGGCTAAGAATCTGGGGGATAAACCTGATTTTGCAGAACGATCATCTACTGTTGAAGTAACTCGACATGATCTTCGTTTTGCAGATCACCGTGATGAACTTTGTTCGTCATTAATCCACACTCTGGTCCAGATGAGAATCTCCGATAGCATGATTATACATGTCTCATTCCTTTGAACTTAAACGTTCAGGTATGATATCGACGCGTGCTTCATACTACGCGTTCCACGTCCGACCACAGGGTCACAGCTCGATTGTGCTAGGAAAGAATCCTCGTGATTCTGGCGGGCGCAAACTTCTTCACCTCGAGCGTGTGATTGATCCCGGGAGCCTTATGAAGAGGCACCCGAAGTATCCTCACGGACTCAGAACTCATATCTAAGGTCAGGCTCAATGTTCGCTTCCCGGCGTACAAGCGTAGTGCTGAACAAAAAGGCCCAGTGACCACGTCTTTGGAAACCGGTTGGGTTTGACTATGGGTATGAGCGATGGGGATCGTCAAGTTCACCTGTAATTCACCGACTTTTGTATTCACTAGGCGGCCACCAACCGGATATTAGTTGAAGCTTGTGAATACTTGTACGGATGCTTTGGAGAAGTGTTCCTATGAGGAAACTAGGCAAAAGGAGAATTATCTGTTGACCTAGGATACAACGCGACACTATATAAATGTTGTTTATAACATGTAGATTGGAGAAAAGGGAATCAACGTTCCGCGGGCGCTACAACACTCCTAACAGATGAGTAGCACGATGCTTGTCGTGTCCGCCGGTCACACGACAAATCTCGTATGAACTATTCGGAAGCAAAGGTCTAGATCGAAGAAGTGAAATGTTGATGCAGATTTGGACGACAAAACATTAACAGGCACCCTCGAATTCCGGCGAGTGGGAGCTGTAAGAATATGGTGATGGGCGCTGTAAATGGAAGCCCATTATATGTATATGTTACCTAAGTTAATTGGGTACATGTCACTTTAGGACATTGGGCCAGACACAAATCCCAATAGACACGAGAGGCCAAAAATTGGGCCTCCCTATACTATACATGGCCGGCCTGAATTATAGGTGGGGGTAAAGTGGACTTTTGTCCACTTTACTCCTCCTATATATATGGGGGGTTAGTGGTTTTATTAGGGTTAATCATGTTGCGTCATGGATGAACTGGATCGTGAGGACACGTCTGTTCGTGTGGTTGTGCGGGTTTTCAGGCTGTAACCCTTCGTCTGGAAGAGGTTTGGGCCACTGGCGAGAGTTCGGTTGACTCCCGTAAAGGTCTGTGTCTCAGCGTGGTTGTGTCTCAGAAGGCGGTGGTCTGTGCACAAATCCGGATGTCTGGGCGACGATTCCTGCACAAAGGACCAATGCTAGCATGGAGAGGGGGGGGGGGGTGGTGCTAGCGGAGCCCTCTCCGAAGCTTAAGTCACTATAGGGCTAAAAGAGTAATTTCTAGAGAGAGAGTATTTCTAGAGAGAAGTCAGAGCTCAAAATACCAAAGTTGGGCAAATGAGAGGATGTGTGAAAATGGGTGGCCAAGGCCTCCTATTTATAGGCTTCCTTGGGACCGGACCCGGTTTTAAAGCGGTTTGATGACGGTTCAAAAGCAAGCGGTAACCGTCATCCATATTGGTAATGCGCGAACTTGACTTCTCTACATGTAACGGTAATCGCGGAAACGGTAATCGCACGATACCCGCAATGCAATCCGGACCTCGTCGAATTTGGGCAATTTGGCGAGGTCCGGACGCGCGTAAATGCGTTTCCGGACCGTTTTGACCGTTTGGGAGACGTTTTCAAACCGAGATGTAATTTTGACGTGTTTACGAGGCCCGAAGTATAAATACGAACCCGAATTGGACATATATCCATCACTTGCCTCCGAGTCAAGTAACGGTTTAGAACCTTTCTTGACTCTATTTTTAAGTTAGGATACGTGTCCAATTTGAGTTTGACGCTAACCTTTCGGTTTTGATCGTTGGTCGGACGTAGACATCTTGATTTCGTCCGGCCTTTGATTTTCCGATCGAATGACTTTGTTTCCTGTCATCATGGTTAGTGCAATAGGGAATGCGCATACGTAGCGTGCAAGTATGGTTATCGTTAGAGATATAAGGAATTAATAATACATCATGCGAACATACTTTCATCAACATGCATGCACAAGTAACGGTCATGGCAAGATCGTAATTACGCGATGCAAGAAATATAATCCGTACACTTCTAAAACGCTTTAGCGATTATCAAATCATGTATCATGCGATATGGAAACATACGCGTAGAATGACGGGTTTGATACGTGCAGTGTCAAAATAATCACGTACGTAGGAGTAGATATTTAGAAGAGAGGGTGGAGTATACCATAAGTGTTTAGGCGTGAGTGTAGACGAGTTACTCCTTTAATTCTTATCAACAAGGCATCTTTTGGGATATGTAATTACACACATCCCCAACTATCCTTCCAGCACCTTGGGAATTCATTATTCCTTCTTCTTTGCAGGTAATTCCTTCATCATTTCCCGAAATTGTTTGTGTGTTCATAATTTCTTCACCGTCGTAGAGCTTAGGCATATCCCGACAGTTTCGTGTTTGATCCTTGACTTGTTTTCAGAAATTGACACCACCATTCGACTCAGATTATCACGAGGATTCCAGCGCCGCCTTCGGAATCGCCAGGAGACGCCGGACGCGCCCTGACGCGCCGCCGCGTGAGATTCGCCTCGCCGGCGCGTGTAACCCACGCGCCGCCTTCCCGGGCTCTGCTCGTCGCGGTCCTTACCTTTCCGAAATCGTCTCGACGAGGGGAGTCCATTGTGATACCTTTCGTCACGTTTTGAGGTAATTTGGAAACTCGATTTTACAGGACAGCTTCGACTTGATTTCGAATGTCGCCGTATTGTTGTTCGTTTGAGCTATTTGTTGTTGTTGTCGTGTGGAACTGCTTATTGGTGCTTGTATGTCAAAGAATTGCTGATTGGTTGCCGTTATTATCGTCGTTGGTCCATGACTTAGACGATTTTTCATTTCCGTGGATAGTTGAGGTAGAATTCCCCGTTTAGACATAGTGCCCCCGTGTCTTAGTGTAGAGGCTTTTTGGTCGGTATGCGTAATTTTTTCCCTTGGCGGGTTTTTTGGTTGACGGGGATTGCCAAACGACTTTAGGAGTAATTGTTTGTTGTTTTGACGCCTTAGGGAAATATTTTCCCTAAGTGTTGCCGCGTTTGATCCTTGCGGTTCGTCGCGTTAGCCCCACCGTTTGCATGATAGCCTCTTAAGACGTTAGTCCCTTTTATTATACGTACCCACTTTGCTTATGCGCGTGGACTTTGGCTACGTGCGTTGACTTTTGCTACGCGTGTTGACTTCTGCTATGCGCGTTGACTTTTGCTATGCGCGTTGACTTTTTGATACGCGCGTTGACTTTTGCAATGCGCGTTGACTTTTTGATACACGCGTTGACTTCTGCTTGCTTCTTGCAGATTGTGGGGTCGTAGTCACTTCCTGCGGAGCTCCCTTCCTTTTAATCGTGTTGTTGCAATGAGTAAGTCCACCACTCCTCTATTGCAGACTCCCTTTAATTCTGATATAGAGGATGATTTGGAGGTAGACCTGGTTTTACCAGTAGATAGTGTCTTGGGCACCGACGAGGGTGTAGCTGCAGATCCTTTTGTTGAGGCGTCTCCTGTTGGAGAGACCGAGGTGTTGGTTAGGTACTACACTAACCGCTTGGATAGATCCTTGTTTACCCTATATGCGAGTGCTTCCGGGCTTGACCCTTGTACCGAGGCCGTTTATCCCTTTGACGCAATCCGTGAGAGTAGTTTAGGAGATGCTACTCCTCCGCCTGTAGATTTATCCGTTGTGTATACATCTCACGTTAGAGAGGGTTTGCGGTTTCCCTACTGCTCTGACTTGGTTGAGCTCTGTAGCGGTTATGGGATTTCCCCTTTAGATCTTTCACCCAACGGGATTCGAGTATGGACTTGTTTTAGAGTGCTGCTTCACAAGCAGTCCTGGCGTTACTCCCGCACCCTCTTTCGCTGCTTCTACCAGCTTAAGAGTCCGGATTCAGCGGGATTGTGCAGTGTGAAAGTCCGTTGGCCGAACTTGCAGAGCGATGGTTTTGAGGCACTTGGTCTTGGGGAAGCCAAGTGGGATTCTGGTTACCGATTAGTTGCTACCGCGGATCGGTCTGCCGACCATTGGAGGCATCATTACTTTTTTGCTCATGATGCGGGTACGACTTGGGATGTCGAGTATGTTCGAAAATTTGATCCCGCGCCTGCTTTTCGGGAACTCTCCTTGTCGGATAGGGAAGTGATAAAACATATATATCACTGTCAACAATCACGCGGCTTTATTTGCTCGTTGCGTGCATCCGATCGGGAATTGATTGATGCTGGGATTCATGTGCTCCCTTCTGCAGCTTCGGTATGTTAATCATTTTTATAACTTTTTACCGTGTTGCACTGTAGGTTGGTTTGACGGAAAAAGCTCGTCTTTGCAGACGGCGGCCGCTCGCAAGATTGCTTCTAGCGGAAGGATTGTTCCCCCTCTTGCTTCTGGAGCGTCGGCGGCTTCTGGACGTGGAAAAGGTAGATGGTTTTAAAAGAACAATCTTCCTTATGTATTTTCTTGGTTGGGTTGTAACTTTGCATGTTACTTGCAGGTCGCACGACGCTTGTTACTGATCGCGTTGTTGCCGTTCCTGACTCTTCCAAACGGTCCACCACTGGGGCGCGTTCTTCGAGCAGTTCGAAGCGTCCGAAGACTACTGTGACCGTTCCTACTCCTTCCTGTCATAAAGGGAAGGAAGTTGACGGTTGCGAGGATGCGTTGTCTGCCCCCCGCTCGAAGGATCGGTCCGAGGTGGAACGTTCTCTTCCTTCTGGTATAAGCTGTACACTTGAATGTGTGCTTTTGTGCGCTTTTGTTTTTGGCTTTTGCATAACTCTGTTTGGTTTGCATGTAGTGATCTCGCCACTTGGACGTGCGGATTTGCTTCGTCCTTTGGAAGGTGACATTTCAGATGGTAAGTGGATGCCATATGTGGCAGGAGATCTTACTTTTCCCAAGAACTCCCAGCCGAGCATCCTGAAGTTGGCGTGCGCGTTCTTCATCGATCTATTCCTACTGGTGATCGAGTTGTTCGACCCTCGAGTGACGAGGAGGCGCGAACTTTTGTTGAGAGATCGCTATCTGGATTCACTCCAGTGAGTATCTTTTTTCACTTTGCTATGTTCATTGTTCCCAAACATGTATGCTTATTGTCTCCTTGTTTTCAGGTTGTTTCTGATATGGTGCACATGGCCTCCTTCATGTTGGAGCTTGTCCAGGAGAGGCGTGCCATTGCTGACAAAGCTGCCACTTTGTCCAAGGAGCTTGAGGAAGCTAAGGACGAAGTGCGCCGTCTTTCGTTGAAGAAGACGGATTTTGATGCTCGTTATGATTCTGATCATGCCAGCCTTGTTCAGCTTGAATCTGAGAACGCTGCCATTGAGAAGGCAATTTCTGATAACGCGGGCAAGCACAAGGTTGCCTGTCGAAAAGTGCGCGATGAAGAAATGAAGGCTGGCATTGAAGAGGGACTTAGCAAGTTCCCTTCTACTCCTGGATTTGACAGCGCGGTTACTGCTGCTGCCACGGCGAAGGCCGCTCCTATGCTCAGCGAGTTTGCTGAGGACTTTATTCGTAGAGTGAGCATTCTTGCTCCTGGCTTTCCTTTTGACAAGCTAGGGCCGTATGCGGAGTCTGCTGTTGGGCAAGTTGCCGAGCTTCGTCGCTTAGACACTGAAACATCTCAGTTTGCATTTTTGTTTGGAGAAGACGGTGGCGGCACTAATGTGCAACTTCTGCCTGTTCCGCCTAACCCTGTCAGGGATGATGGAATCCTTTGACTTGTGTCATCTTTTCGATATGTTGAACTCGTTTATGAGTCCGCTTGCTCCCCGGCTTCTATGTTTATAAATTTGTTGGAGTTTTTCTTTGATTGTTGCTTGTGACTTGTTCGCTTTGAACTACGTCGTTTGAACCTGCTTTATACATAGCAGTTTGCATGATAACTTGTTAGTAATATTTCATACCGTTATCGCTTACTGTGTTTACTGAACGTGGATGACTAGTAATGTAAACGTAGTCTCCGCAATCGTGACCGATAGCCACTTTTGATTGAAGATTGTTTGCATGATGCGTTATGCATGTTGTGCGTCTTCCTGCATAGCGTGTTGCTATATTTGTCGAAACCTGTCAAGTGATTCGCGTATAGCGACTTAACAAGTAGTATGTTTGAAATGTGTTATCTTGGCTTGAGCAAGATACTAGTTTATACCGTCTCTTAGTTCCACTCTAAGGCGACGTTGTACAAGACTCGACTTGTAAATTTTATGAGTTTTAAACAGGGTGCGCATCTGCCAGCGTTTATCAACCCGCGTTGGGGAAGCATACGTAAAAATATATTTGGGTTTTGAAAGAGTGTTTTGTGGACCCTAAAATCCTTGTTTGACAAAATGTTTGGAAAGGTGTTTGGTACATAAAATATTTGATAAAATATTTGATAAAATATTTGTGATACATGATTCCTGCGTCCAGGGACCATGTAACACTTTTTGAGAATATGAATTGTGGTGCATGTTTTCTAGCGTCCAGGAACCATGCAACACGGTTTTGAAAATCTGTAATACGGAATTGTCATCTAGCAAGAGGACTTCTGCCGTATAAAGTGAACCCTAACCAGGAATTCGTAATATGGGATTGTCATCTAACAAGAGGACATTCGCCACGAAGAGTGAACCCTTACCAGGAATTCGTAATATGGGATTGTCATCTTAAACAGAGGACATTCGCCATGAAGAGTGAACCCTTACCAGGAATTCGTAATATGGGATTGTCATCTAAACAGAGGACATTCTCCATGAAGAGTGAACCCTTACCAGGAATTCGTAATATGGGATTGTCATCTAAACAGAGGACATTCGCCATGAAGAGTGAACCCTTACCAGGAATTCGTAATATGGAATTGTCATCTAAACAAAGGACATTCGCCATGAAGAGTGAACCCTTACCAGGAATTTGTAATATGGGATTGTCATCTAAACAGAGGACATTCGCCATGAAGAGTGAACCCTTACCAGGAATTCATAATATGGGATTGTCATCTAAACAGAGGACATTCGCCATGAAGAGTGAACCCTAAATAGGAATTCGAAGTTGTTGTAGCGTGGTGTCGTTGTCTATCAAGAGAACTTCTGCCGCTTATGGGGTGATCAGTCCCGTTATTAAATTTGCCCATCCTGTTCTGAATCCAGGGAATGGCTATGAACATGAGGATTTGCCTCTAATAAGAGATGTCACAGCATGTCATTTTCTAGAAGTAAACATGGGGTTTGTCTTTTCAAAGAGGATACCTCAACATGCCACTTTTGATAGTAGGTCTTGGTGTTAATCCAAGATATTGCTTGTAGATGACGGCTCTTGAATAGTCGTCACCTTGAGTAGAGAATTTCTATAAGTTCCTTTTTTTGTAGATAATCCGCAAGTTGTTCTTGCGTCATATAAGTTGGCTGTGAACATAGCGCAATGTCTTTGTGTTGCCGGCACCTTCTTGAGATAAATGCCAATTTATGAATGGAGAAATAAACTCCTTGTTGGTGTAGATATGCAAATATCATCCATTATGTGTATTTGCAGCATGCTGTCTTTGAAAATGTCTTGGGCTTAACTCCAAGTTTTTGATTCTATGATGATACCTTTTGATGTGGTCATCAATATGAGTAATTGTTGTTGATGATAAGCGTTGTCATAACGCGTGATAGATTTTGCTTGCACATGGCATAATATCTTGGATATTGATGTAGATAATAAGCGCGTAGTTTAGTTGCTTCGCGTTTAATCGAAAAATAGTGTGCAAGGCATAGATGTGTACCTACAAATGTAGATTGACTTTATTAGATACTTGCGCGTGTTTACATTGTTTTTTTTCGAGAAGGCGTCAACTGATCATTCCTTCTTAAAACATGTAAATGCGATTATACTAGAAACACTTGGAATGCGCAAAGTAATCTGAAAGATAGTTGTTTCTCCCGTTTCATTATGGCTGGTTTGATGACGATGTCGCGGAGTCGGTTGCAACAAATCGCCTTAATGCACCTAGCGCGATGCATTCTTCAATCTCCCACCTTAATGGTAGACACATGTTTGTGTTGTGCCCCCAAGTTTTGTGGTACTTGCACCATTCCCTAATGTTGTTGCCCAAGAAAGCTGTCTTCGGGACAAGTGGACTTGGGAGCTTGTTTTCAAGTAGGTTGACGTAAATGTCTTCATCAACCGTGTTTAGTGGTGTGAAGATGTTATCAATATTGATGCTTGCGTCTTCCTGTTTTTTCGTTTTTGCTCGATCTCCTTTGTCCCAACTGAGGGGTGTACCCCACCTCAGTTCTTGTTCGCATAAGACTGCTGTCTCAAGCTTATCCTTTAGATCTGCCATGGTTTTTGTTGTTCGCCATCCATGAGTTCGTCCGAAGAGAAGGAAAGATCTGGCGTTCATGTTTGCATAGAACACGCTTATCACTTCTTCTCTTGTTGCTTTCGCCGCGGAGGCGTTAGAAGCGAATCTGATGAAGTATTCCATGATTGGCTCGCCTTCTCCCTGCTTGACGAGCCAAATCTGGTGCCATGGCGAATACTGGATGCTTTCTTGTGGGTTCCAAACTGTAACAGCTTGTTCCACCCTTTGCTCCTTTCTTTCATCAACAACTTTCTGCCTTTTGAAAGAACTTATCATTGCCACATGGAATTGGTGCTTTTCTCTCAAGGCATTGACATAACAACGTCTTGCGGTTATCTGGTCGCCTAGCACTTCCCCAATCCCATGGTCCGTAGGGAACTCCATCTTTTGGTGGACAGTGGAGGGCACGATCACGTAGGGGTTGATCGTTGTTCGTCCCAAGATTCCGTTATAAGCCCCGAGAGATTCTACAACGACGAAAGTGACGTTGACATGCAATGCTCTCCACCCTTGGCCAAGGATGACAGGAAGCGTGATTGTACCTAGGGGTTGTGTAGCTGCTCCGGCGAAGCTGACTAGCGAGAAGGTTCCTGGGTTCAAGTCTTTGACAGATCTTCCCAGTTGCTCTAGGACTTTGACATGTAGAATGTCAGCGGAGCTTCCACCATCGACGAGGATTCTTTTTACATCGTATCCGTCAATGTCCATGGTTATGACTAAAGCGTCATCGTGAGGGTAAACGATATGCTTTAAGTCTTCCCTGGAGAATTGGATGACCGCGTCTTCTTGCTCCGGTTGCTTGCGCTTTCCGTATTTCGGCAATGTTGCTGCTTGGGATGCATAAATGTCCCGAGCATTAGACACTTGTCCTCCGGTGGCAGGTCCTCCGTGTATGACGTTGATTACACCTCGCTTAGCTGGCGGAGGGTTGTCATTGACCTTCTCTTTTCCCTTGTTTCCTCTTTTTGATGACTCTGCTTGAGCCTTTCTCGGGGAGTTGTCGCCTTGATCGATAAACTGCTTGAATTCGCCTTTGAGGACGAAGTTTTTAATGCGGAAGCGTAGACTGACACAGCTGTCGGTCTCGTGGCCGAAGACCTCGTGGTTTTCACACCACTTATCCTTGTCTCTCCCCAGTGGGCCTTTCCTGAAATTGTTCGGCTCTTTCCACATATTCGCGTTCTTCATCTCTCTCAATATTACAGTCAGCAAGATTTACTTCCTTTGGCTTCTGAAAATCTCCTTGAAAAGGCCTTTTCGGCTGAGGTTGCCAATATCTTCCTTGTTGACCACTTGAACGTGGTTTTGGTTGGTTCTGCTTTGGATTTTCTTTTGCCTTTGCCGCAGAGATTTTTGCCTTGTTCTGGCTTCTGAACCTTTCGAGGTCCACGTATTCTTTGACTCTTGCGGCTAACTCCTCCATGGATTCTGCTGGGCGCTTTGCCATCTTTTCGGCTAGGGCATAGCCTCTTCGTCCGAGGTTTCGAATGAACGCTCGAACAATCTCTCCTTCTGTCAGGTTCCCCTGAATATCGGAGATGTTCTGATTGAAGTGGACGTAGTAGTCGGCGAGAGATTCTTCGTTTTGTTGTTGGACGTCGTCTAGAGCATTTGACCCCTTCAACAATGTGCGCTCGCCCATGTATCGTTGAATGAATTTAGCCTTCAGGTCCGCCCATGAAGTGACGCTTCCGCATGGCAGCGAGAAGAACCAGTGTGCTGCAGTCCCGGCAAGAGTTTGTGAAAACGTCATTGCGAAGTGGTGTGGGTTCTTCGTTCTGCCTAGCAGAGAGGCCTCGTGCTTTTGCACGTGTTCCACTGGATCTCCTTTTCCACGGTAGAGGTCTCCTCCAATTCTATACAGTGCGTCTGGGACGCGACTGTTCACAAGGTGGTCAGCTAACGGATGTGACGCCCTTTCTTCAAGTGCGTGCATACCCTTCATCTTTGCTTCCATCATCTTCTTCTCCACCATTTCTTCTAACATTTCGGCGGTAAACCTTTTTACAGGTTCAGCGTAACCTGTTGAAGGATTTTGCCGACCATTGTTGTGGTAGATGTTAGATTGCTCTCTGCTTGTGGCCTGGAAGGGATCATCCCTCGTTGGCTGTTGTGGGTGGTAGAATGGGGGCTGCCTTTCATTCCTCCAATGACGGACTCCTTGAGAAGGAGTGTATGACCATGCAGCTTCATATCTTGTGTGTTGGCCCTGGAAAGGATTGCCGTAGCGAGTAGTGTCTTGCGACACCTCTCTTGCTGGTGCGGCGTACTCTTGGTTGGACGGAGGTGGCTGAGCCGCATATCCTTGGTTGTTTAGAGACTCGCGGAATGCGAGTAACTCTTCCAGCGCAGCCATCATCGCTGGAGTAATGGTGGGCATCGGGTTTGCCCCCGTTCTTTGTTCGCCTTGCGGCATTTCCGCCTGGGATTCATCTTCGTGCATCTCTGGCTCGAAACCAGGTGGAGGTGCGTGATGTTTGTTCCTTGGCTCTCTGTGCTGTGCGTTGGGCACATTGTCAGTCGGTATGGATGAAGCTACGGAAGTAGCTCTTGGAATGTGGGAGGGTCCCGACTGGCTCCCAGCTGGCGCTTGGCCTCCTGTTCTTTTGTTTGCCGGGGATTTCTTGGGACGCCCGGGCCTTTTCCTTGGGTTTTTAACCTCTTCGGGAGGGTTGTGATCACTCGTCATGATTTCTGCGGTACGATAGCTTCTTGTTCGAATCACGTAGACGGCGCCAATGTTGCGTCCTGGATGAACTGGGTCATGAGGACACGTCTGTTCGTGTGGTTGTGCGGGTTTTCAAGTTGTAACCCTTCATCTGGAAGAGGTTTGGGCCACTGGGGAGTGTTCGGTTGACTCCCGTAAAGGTCTGTGTCTCAGTGTGGTTGTGTCTTAGAAGGCGGTGGTCTGTGCACAAATCCGGATGTCTGGGCGACGATTCCTGCACAAAGGACCAATGTTAGCACGGAGAGGGGGGGGGCGTGGTGCTAGCGGAGCCCTCTCCGAAGCTTAAGTCACTATAGGGCTAAAAGAGTAATTTCTAGAGAGAGAGTATTTCTAGAGAGAAGTCAGAGCTCAAAATACCAAAGTTTGGCAAATGAGAGGATGTGTGAAAATGGGTGGCTTCCTTGGGACCGGACCCGGTTTTAAAGCGGTTTGATGACGGTTCAAAAGCAAACGGTAACCGTCATCCATATTGGTAATGCGCGAACTTGACTTCTCTACATGTAACGGTAATCGCACGATACCCGCAATGCAATCCGGACCTCGTCGAATTTGGGCAATTTGGCGAGGTCCGGATTGCAAGCAACCCGGAGGTCCGGGTTGCAATGCAATCCGGAGGTCCGGTCCGGACGCGCGTAAATGCGTTTCCGGACCGTTTTGACCCTTTGGGAGACGTTTTCAAACCGAGATGTAATTTTGACGTGTTTACGAGGCCCGAAGTATAAATACGAACCCGAATTGGACATATATCCATCAAATCACAATTCCCTTTATGTGATGTTTTGAGAGAAAATCCTTTCCCCCAAGAACATCATATTTGGCCGAACCTAGTATCCACCAAGGGTGTGCCAATTTGCCTTCGAGCAAACACTGTAGAGATCTGTCCCTTGCCAAGAATCGATCAGAGGCTTTGCTGTGAAGAATATACCACGTAGGGCTTCTTTCACAAGAACCCCTACGGGTGCCTACCGGAGGATCGTGAACTCCCTCCTGTAAAGATCATGGGACTACGGACAACTGTAGAGGCATGTGCGAATCTTTCGCTGCGCAATTTCGATTACTTGCATGTAACATGGTTTTAGTATCCGTAGTGATTACTCCCCGTAATCTAACAAATGTTATCAGGCAAATAGTACTATTTGTATAACTTTTATTCTCAAGCATGCCTCTCATTGTATTAAAAAAAAAAAACAAATAAACTTTTTCCGCTAAATAGTTAGTCTAGTTGTAGAAATTTCCTTTTTAAGCATGCATTTCGTATGCATTTTTTTAAAGCCTTTTACCTGTATTTTTAATCAAGGACATGCATCTCATATGCATTATTTTCTGAAAAAAAACTTTCAGGTAAATTGTAGTTTTTTTTGGATGTAGTACTTTTATTTTTAAGTTTGCATCATATTTTTGTGCATCTCACATGCATTTTTTTTTTTTTTTAAATTTCACTTGATTTTTTTTTTTTGAATAGCCAAGATGCATTTTTTTTTCATTTTAAAAAAATAAAACTTTTCACGTAACTTGTAAGTTTTATTAACTATAGAACTTTCATTTCAAGTATCCATCTCATGTGCATTGTTTTAGGAAAAATAATTTTTACATAGATTGTACACATTCTTAGCCGTAGAACTTCTAAATTTCAAATATGCATCACATTTGTATTATATTTTTTTAAAAAAAATCCACCTGAAATTTTCAATTAAAAATATGCATTCCATATACATTATTCAGGTAAAGTTGTTGTAAGTTGTAGGTTTTTTAGCGTTAAAACTTTAACTTTCGAGCATGCATGAGCATTTAAAAAAAAAAACTCAAAGTGTCATTCATTTTTATCCAAGGTGTATTGCACTTTTTCGACAAGATCATCTCAACCTTCGCATGAGCTAGCGTTGTAAAAAAGAGATTTGATTCTATTTTTTTGAGAAAATAGTTTAACTGTGCAGTTGAGTGCGACTATTCGAGTTTAAACAAAGGATAAGAAATTTTTTTTGAAAAAACTTTGTTTTGAGCATCTGTCCTGCGTTCGAGCTAGATAGTGTACTCATCGAACTCGATAAACTTCATGATGGTGCAAAACACCCTAGATCACAAATTTGGATTCTTTCTGAAATTTAATCAAAATTATGAAATGAATGACATTAGAGTTAAAAAAAAAAAACAAAATCATGCATGATTTCTCATATTCTCTACATTGATTTTTCATTTACAATTTTCAGGTACCCTTGGTTAGGTATCCTATACATATAAGATATGCCGGCCAAATGGGGCAAAAAAAAAAAGAACATGCAGTCATCCAGATTCACGAAAAAAAAATTGTGTACTCGGGATATCGAACGCTCAGGTGCGATAAGTTGTACTTAATTTTTTTCTTGAGATTTGAGTGTCCCTACTCTTTTTGCAGGTCAGACAACCACTTCAACCGAGTCCACAACCATGTGAAACGTGAGCGCTTCGAAGAGTCTCCATGACAAATTTCACATACCACGTGTGAAATTCATACGCTTTCCAAGCCGAGGCATACAACCGTTATGTGGCCAGGTTTAAATCGTTCAACGGTAACCATGGGGCATCTCCTATTGAGATTGGGCATGTCTGGAGATGGGAAAATATCAAGAGATCATTGAGAGTCTTGTGAAGATTCAATGTGCTGATCAATGAACGATGTCAAGCAAAGAAAACGTTATTGTTGGTACCTTCCATCAGAGGTCCAGGGGCATTTACTTTCCAGCAGGTGTACATATACAAGTTGTGTTTTCTAGATGGAGCAGAAAAATCGGAACATCCAGCAGGTCCATTCACATATGGATCGAATTGCCATTAAATATGTCGGGCACCCTGGTAAGAATATGTGATCAACCTTATCTCTGAAATGTGACTGTCTCTTTTCTCTTTTTGCAGCTCGGAAAATCATTCAAATCGAGGCCCTTGATATACTTATCCCGCTCGCAGATATTTACTCATTGACCATGCTTGCATCGACCGACGAACTTATTCAGAATACATCACGCAGTCTCCATGCATCTGAAGCTCTACGACTTGCTTGGCGAGACTTTACATCATCCATGTGTGTTCATCAACCATGCCATTCGTCCATGCGACGAGCCTAACCCGATAAGTGCTAGCCACGGGGCATCCCCAACTGAGATTAAGCAATGCCAGGGCACTTGAGAAGCCGAGAGAGGGAGACATTATCGTATTTGTAATCCATTTGTCGTAGGGTCCATCCAAGACATCAATACGACCAGCGTATTTTGACTCAATCAACTGAGTCATTCTCTAGAATATGTTTTGAATTAAAAAATTTCAATCTTCCACTAGGGGCCTGTAAATAAATGTTGTTGATTATTTTTGGTAAATTTTCTTTTAAAAAAAAGCCAAAAAAAAAAGAGAACAAAATAAATTCCCGCTAGGTTGAAAACTTGTAAAGCCGACCTAGGCAAAATTTAAGGAGAGGGGCTTGATTGAAAAACCGCAGGGGCAGTCATGGCAAAAGGTAAGCTGAATAAAAAAAACTCATTTTTCGTTAGGGTCACAGCCGCCTTTTAATTAACTAAAAAAAAATAAAGAGAGTGTTCATGCAAATCTTGTGAGAGCGATGAATAAATAAAAGGGTCACAGCTGTCCCTAAATCAACTACAAACAAAAAGGGCCACAACCACCCTTCAGATGACTACAGATAAATAGCACCCCCGTAATATCAAAAGTGAGAAATAAGTGAAAGGGCCGTAGCCACCCTCCAAACGGCTACAGATAAAGAATGATCCCGCGAACCTTGTGAGGGCGGGAGAATAAAAAAGGGCAACAACCACCCTTAAAATGGCTACACAAAAAGAGTGATCCCTCGAACCCGATGAGGGTTGGAAAATAAAAGAAAGGGTCACAGTCGTCCCTCTAAACGACTACAATCAAAAGAGCGCTCCTGGAACACCGATGACAGATATTAAGTGAATGAGCCACAACCACCCTCAAAATGGTTACACACAAAAAGTATTTCCCGTATTAGAGACTGGGAATAAAGGGCCACAGTCACCCTACAAATTGCTACAAATTAAAAAGAGCTCTCGCAACATTGAAGACGGTGAGGAAAGGGTTACAGCCACTCTCCAAATGGCTACAAATACTTCCGCATCGAGGCGGAACTAAAGTAGGGGTCACAGCCACCGTTTAATCGGCTACCAAATAAAGAGTGCTTCCGCTAGGTTGAAAACCCGAAAGGGCGGCCTAGGCAAAATCAGGAAATGAGGGGCATGATTGCGAATTCAGAAATTGCAATCATGGCAAAAGGAGAGGAAAAAAACCGAGGGGCACGGTCGGAAATCTCTCAATAGACTGTGGCAAAATGAGAGAATATGAGAGAAATTAAAAAAGAAAAAAGATCCAGCTAGATTGTTGCACCATGCGCTAGGCAAAAATTAGGGACAAACATTCATGCGCAAGCGTATTTTCTACGAAACAGCGTCTTCCAAAGTCAACTTCACGGTAAGCGAGACAGTTACAGTCTACTCTCGCAGCTCACATTTCAAGGACGAGTAGGACTGTTACAGTCTGTTCCTACGAGTTAACTTCACGGAAAGCGAGACGGTTACAGTCTTCTCTCGTGAGTCACCCTTCAAGGATGAGTATGACTGTTACAGTCTGTTCCTACGAGTCAAATTCATGGCAAGCAAGACGGTTACAGTCTGCTCTCGCAGGTTGCATTTCAAGGATGAGTAGACTGTTATAGTCTGTTCCTACGAGTCAATTTCACGGAAAACAGGACGGTTACAGTCCGCTCTCGTAAGTCACCATTAAAGGATGAGTAGGACTGTTACAGTTCAGTTCCTACAAGTCATACACCGACAATCAGGATCTGAAGTTTTCCAGCTTTCTGAGAGTCACCCCCGACGAACGAAGCCTTAGTATTCAGCCTTCGCAAGTCACGCCACTAGAGGCACTTCTCCAACGGACGACACTAGAGGCTCTTCTCCGACGAACGCCACTAGAGGCTCTTCTCCAACGGACGCCAGTAGAGGCACATCTCCGACGGACGCCACTAGAGGCTCTTCTCCAACATACGCCACTGGAGGCTTTTCCTTATCGCTCGCCACTCGAGGCATCATCGATTAAAGTTTTACTTTACTGAACGCCACTGGAGGCTTTTCCTTATCATTCGCCACTGGAGGCATTATCGATTAAGGTTTTACTTTATTGCACGCCACTGGAGGCTTTTCCTTGTCGCTCGCCACTGGAAGCATCGTCGATTGAGGTTTTACGTTACTGCACGCCAACGGAGGCACCGCCAACAGGGACACCGCCGACTGTGGCTTTATTTTTCCGCATGCCACTGAAGGCTTTACTTTCTGCACCGCCAACGGAGGCACTGCCAACAGGGGCACCGCCAACCGATGCTTTACTTTTCCGCACACCACTGGAGGCTTTACTTTCTGCACCTCCAATGGAGGCGCTGCCAACAGGGGCACCGCCGACCGAGGCTTTACTTTTCCTCACGCCACTGGAGGCTTTACCTTTTTGCACCGCCAATGGAGGCACCGCCGACAGAGGCTCTACCATTCTGCATCGCCGACGGAGGCACCGCCAACAGGGGCACCGTCGATAGAGGCTCTACTTTCTGCACCGCCAACAGGGGCGCCAACAGAGGCACAGCAAGAGGGGCATCGCCGACCAAGGCTTTATTTTTTCGCACTACCAACGGAGGCACCGCCTACAGGGCACTGCTAACGAAGTTTATACTTTCCGCATCGCCAACGGGGCCACCGCTGACAGAGATTCTACTTTTTCGCACCGTCAATAAAGCCAAAGGTTACCTTGGAGACTTGAAGACCCGGAAGAAGATATACTTCCTAGCCAAACTTAGTGTTTACTCGTCTTTGGACAACCCCCTCGAATGCATTCTACGGGAGTCCGTCCAAAGAGGGGCAAACTGTAAACACCTAATTTTGGTCCTCATGTAGCACGTTCAAAGCATCATATGTGATGCGCCAAAAAAGGAAGTATTTAAATATGGAAGGTCGCGAAGTTTCTAAAGATAAGACTGGCTTAAATTAGGATAGTTATTTGTTTTTATTGTAGAAAATATTTGTTGAATATTTAGAGTATATTTTCTGAATATTTAGCATTTATGGTTAGAATAAATCTGTAATATTTATTTCCTAGTTAGCTTAGGCCTAGATTAGTATAAATAGATGGGTGGTTTACATGTAAAGGGGGAGATTCGAAGAAAAGGAGACGCACAGATAAAAGGATCAAGAAAATAAATTTCCGTTCTGTTCTGATCTTATTATTCTTATTACGTTGGTTTGTTTGTATTTTTATTATTATTATTATTATCATTATTATTATTATTATTATTATTTTCTCCATCGTCCTCTTGGTGTAGAGGGAGCAGCTCCACCTTTGGTAAACCATCAAACACCCCGCCCTTGTCCTCCGCAGCAACCAGCCGTCGGCCACGCCACCGTCAAGCACCACCGCGACTTCCGTCGCCACTGTGTACCCCATCCAAATTTACCGGGCCTCCCTCCGACGCTCGATTTGCCGTTCACACCGCGTCTTAGTCCTCGAACGGCCATCGCCATCCACCCATGCCCAGGTTTCCTTTCCCGATGCTCTGTCCAATCTTGTCGACCTGCTCCCTCCGCCCAGATTCGTTCGCCTCTACCAGCGGTGGAGCTCGTTCCACCGTCGCACCCACTCCTCGGCAACCACGACTCGAACTTTTTCACCGGGCCCAACATCCGGCAGCGACCCAGTCGTCCTCAAGATTTACCCTCTGCCAAACCAATAGCCGCTGCAGCTCTAGTTTGATGTTGTCTGTTGGATCACGGGCGAAGCTCTGTTACGTCCTTGACGGAAAGCTCTGGACTCCTGGGCTCCGCGTAATCCTGCAAAAGGGGATGACCTAGGTGGTGACCCAGAATCCCTCTCCGATGCTTAAATGAGTATGTGATCAATGGGTGGTAAGCAGAAGTCTAAGTTCGTATTAGATGATTCGGGTTTTCTGAGGTAACTTCCTCCTTTATATAGGAGGGGAAGTTACTCAGTTACCTGTTACTGCGCCTGGCAGTTTTACCCATGATTCCGTGTATCTCGCCACGATTCCGCATATCTCGGTCGGGATTCCGTATATCTTGCCCCACGCTCCGCGTATCTTACCCGTACTCCGCGTATCTCAGGCACGCCCTGCGTATCTCGGGGGATAACCGTCTTTCACTACTCTATCTAGTAAGCGGATTTCTCGGTCTTTATCCTCTGATCACAAGTCCCGACTCCCGTCGGAGACTCCAGAGTTGTCTCATTCTAGATCACCACCCAGGACCTTCAGTCTCTACGGGACAGGTCCAGCCTCTGCGGGGCTTAATTATCGGGGCCTTTACTAAGGCATATCGGGGCCTACTAGAGGCTTCTCATCGGGAGCATTCAGCTCATACATCGGGACCGCTAAAGTCGGGACCCTTCGTGCTGGGCCTCTGGGCCTTCTAGGCTTTTCACGAGGCCCACTGGACCTACTCGTCGTCCATTGGCTGTTAACGGGGCTAACGATTACATCGGAACCCATCATTTGCCCCCAAGACATGGGGGACTTTTAGTTCGTCATGTCTTTTAATTCAGCTCTTCTGACCTCATTGTCGGAGGTTTTTGTTTTTATACCTTCCAATACCACCGTTGGAGGCCTTTGTTTTCATACCTTCCGATACCACCGTCGGAGGCTTTTGCCTTGCGTGTAATTGTTGTATAACAGAGTCTCCTACTCATGATTGCCTTGGGCCCACCAGGCCCCATGGGCAGTTGCCAAATCCGAGGAGACTCCTCGGTTACTGTAGCATTAAATGCCTAGGGATAAGGAAACGACGTTTAAACCGGCGTGACTGTTATTTTCTGAAAAAGCAGCTGTGACGTCACGCACGTCCCTTCCGTACCTATAATCTCGGCGATTAAGATCGTGTCGTTTCCTCTTCAACGGTGCGGATCAAGCCCATCCAGCTGTCTCTTCCGTACCGTCTCCATAATTTCAACGATTGTGATCAAATCGTTTCGTCTTCAACGGTCCAGATTAAGTCCCTCCCGTTGTCCTTTTGCTTATAAAAGCTAAAACCCTGGCTTTATTCACTTCTTCTGCACTCTCTCGATTTCAGCCATTCTTGCATTCGAAGCTTCTTCTCCAAGCTCCTCCTGCTGTTCAAGTGATCAAGGCCTTCAACTCTTCTGATCTTCCTTCATTTCACCTCTTCAACCACCGATCATGTCTGGTAAGGGCTTTCCTCTATGTTTTCGTGATTTACTTGCTCTCTGTTCTCCTTTTCTCAAATTCTTTTGTTTGCAATCGTTTTAGACGAAGCTAGTTCTTGAAGCTAGGGCTCCTTTCATTTTCGAATTTGCCGTCAATGAGATCTCTGAGGCTTCATATGAGGTTGCCCTTAGAGAGGGGTGTATTACCTCAGATTGGGAACCTCGTTTCCCGTATGAGTCTCAACCTGCTGTCAGAAGGAAGCACATCATTACGCCTCATCGGGCAGGGGAAGTGTTCGTCTCCGCCGGTCAAATAAGCGCGGGGATTCGGTTCCCCTTCTGCGGAAATATGGTGGAGATGTGCAACTTCTACAAAACGCATCCCTGTACCTTCTCTCCACACGCCATCCGCGTGTGGAATGCCTTCCAATACTTATGCCACCGCCAGCAGTGGACGTACAGTCTACTGCTATTCCGCACTTTCTACGGCATGAAGTGAAACAAAGCTGGTGTCTGCTCCTTCTCCCCCCGACTCCCCAAGTGGACAAAGGAACAACTTTCACGTTTTGGCTGGGACAGCGAGACTTGGAAGTTCCACAAGGATCGGATACTGATACGTGATTCGGGGTCTGACAATAGCGGATGGAAGAAGTACTACTTCTTCGTCCAGCACAGCTCTGTCCCATGGCCTCGATGGGAGGTCACAGCGGATCCTGCCCCCAAGCTCCTAGACTACACCGAGGATGACCTCAACACCCTCCAGATGGTTCAGCTTTACCGTTGGGGAGACAACTTCATACCCCTCGACGCCAACAAGCTCCGGGAGAAGGACCTGATCATGATCGGAGTCCGACTCCTTGACTCTGTTTCCAAGGATTTAGTCGTTTGGGTAATATTTCTAACTATCTTATTTTTTACCTTTGCAGCCAAGAAGGCTTCTCTGCTGACCCATCTCCTTATAAAGCAGGACGAGACTGATGCCGTCCAGAGTGGCTCTAAGCGGAAGCGAAAGCTGGTGAAGAAAGGTGCTTCCTCTTCCACTCCTATGTCCGCTGCTCCTTCCGCCGAAGAGCAGGTCGGGGCCAAGAAGGCCAAGAGGGGAGAGATAGATCGGGCCTTCGGGGCCACTACTGTCGAGGAAGGTAACCGCGTTCGTCGTGCAATTAAACGATATAAGAAATTAGTTCCCAAGGAATTTATCCCCGCCGATCGGGAGTCGCGTGTTCGGGAAATTAAATATATCCTTCAAGGAGAAGTCCCCCGCGTTCTTAAGGCGGGATATTATAACTTCCATGGGAAAGACCAACATGTCGAACGTCAAATTCTCTGGTGTCCTGGCGGAATTATTCCTGATCATGTTCGTCCTGCCACCGCAGGTCTCTCG
The DNA here is from genome assembly GCA_036873135.1 of Clarkia xantiana subsp. parviflora. Taxonomy (NCBI): domain Eukaryota; kingdom Viridiplantae; phylum Streptophyta; class Magnoliopsida; order Myrtales; family Onagraceae; genus Clarkia; species Clarkia xantiana. The sequence goes on from JAPTYO010000001.1 coordinate 22,676,826, forward strand.
GATACTCCTGTCCCGACGGAGGCTGTCATTCCAGCGGAGACTGCGGCTCCGCAAGAACTGATGCGGGAGGACGTCCCGGCGGAAGCTCAGTTCCGTCGGGTGACTGATTTGGAGGCTTCTCCTTCTGCCGAGGAGCCTGACGAGGGGGGCCTGCTTCCCCGCGGAAGATCGGGGTCCAGGAACATGGAGCCCGCTGTGAGGGACGTGTCTCGGAGTCCTCCTCCTGTTTTCCGTACTCCTACTCCCGAGCTTCCTCCGACCGAGGTAGCTCCTCCCGTTGATGATGCCGAGGTTATCCCTCGTCTTCCGATGGATGATGTTTACAAGATCTACACTCCCGACCAGGCGACGATTCCCTGGCGTCCGATCGAATCTCTCCACGGGTTTTCGATCCGACGAAATAATCTTCAGCCTGACTTGGCTCTGCATCTGCTGGCAGGGTCAATTCCTCCCGCTTTGAGGCTGCCCCTTTGCTTGTCGCGGGAGGACATTGAAGAGGAATTCCGCGCTATGGCCGTCCGTCGGATGGAGGTAACTCTTTACCTTTATTTGTTTCCTTCATCTTTGCTTTCGAATATTGAATTCTTAACTCTTTTCCCCCCGCCTTAGGAAACTGCGGACCAGCATCGTTGTTTCGCCATCGCCTTAGCTCTGAAGAGTGCTTTGGAGGAGGCGGAAGCCAAGTCGAACCCTGACGCATTAGCCAAGCTTCAGGTGGAGCTCGACGAGGCGGTGGCAGCTAAGAACAAGATGGCCAAGGAGAAAGCTCTCCTAGACGAGATGACCTCGGGCCTGCTCAAGAAAGTCCACGATCATGAGGCTGTCATGCGTCGGGAGCAGAAGATGGTCCAGGTGGAGCAGCAGCGGAATGAGGCAGAAAAGAAGCAGCTCATTCATGAGAAAAACGTCTTCGCGGATCTCCTCGCAGAGGCCAAGGCAAAGTTTGAGGCGGAGAGGGCTGAGTGCTCTGCCAAGCTGGCTGAGGCAAAGGCTCAGGGCCTCGAGGAGGGCCACCAGCGGGGCCTCGAGGAGGGCCGCCAGCGGGGCCTTGAGGAGTATCGGGACTCTGAGGAATTCAAGGTGGCTGCTGTAGAGTTCTGTAAGTCCGAGGTGGAGAACGTTCTGTTCAATGCTGTCGAAGAGCTCTACACAGCATACGAGGATTCCATCGACTTCAAGAAGTCCGAGACCCTCGCCCCCTTCGCGGAGAAATACTTCAACCTCCCCGCGGAGAGTGAAGAGGCCGCTGCCGTGGACCCGACTCCGCCAACTGCGGAGCCTTCCGCCCAGGTCCCTCCGAACTCCATTCCCTCCGATGCTGCTGAGGATCCACCTTCCCACAAGGACCAAGCTTAATGTTTACATCTTTTAGTCCTTGTTGTCTTTCTCCTTTGTTTCTTGTATCGAACCTCTTTGGCCTTCCGGCCTTTATATAAGTAGTTTCTTTCCATCTGTTTTGGCACCGATACTCGTTTGCACTTTATCTAAAGCGGCTTTAAATTCGTTACTCAGAACGTTCCGATGTGCCATTAAAATGACTTTATACGTCCTTCCGACGCTTTACTCGAGATTTTACCGTTTAAGGTTTCTTGTCCAATCGGGACTTTACCACTTAAGGTTTCTCGTCCAAAATCGGGACTTCACCACTTAAGGTTTCTCGTCCCTGCCTTTCAAGGACATTTTCACACCCCTTAGGGCTTTTACTGCGTCTCTACCGGACGGCTTAATCGTACCCTTTAAGGCTTTTTGCCGCATCATATAGACGACTTACGCGGACCTGTTAAGGCTTTTCCGTACCCGTTAAGGCTTTTGGCCGCATCATATAGACGACTTACGCGGACCTGTTAAGGCTTTTCCGTACCCGTTAAGGCTTTTGGCCGCATCATATAGACGACTTACGCGGACCCATCAGGGCCTTTTCGTACCTAGGCTTTTGGTTGCATCATATAGACGACTTACGTGTACCCCGTAGGGCTTTTGTCCATACCCGTTAAGGCTTTTGGCCGCATCATATAGACGACTTACGTATACCTCGGAAGGCTTTTATCGTACCTCGGAAGGCTTTTGTCGCGTCCTTCAGGACGTCTTACTAACAGTTTAGAATAAATCTAAAAGTAATTTGATCGGAAACAACTTCTTTTATTCATAAATAACTCAAAATAGGCTTACATCGGATCTTATTGATAGACAATTTGCGCCCTTCACGGCGGCTTAATATCAAACAGATACTTCTTCAAGTGTTCGCCACTGAAGGAATGTTTCAACGTCTTGCCATCAAGGTCCTCTAGCCTGTATACATTGGGTGCCGGCATCCCTACGATCTTGTAGGGTCCCTCCCATTTTGGTGATAGCTTGTTGATCCGATCTTGATGAACGAACTCGTTCCTCCGCCAGACAAGTTCTCCCACGAAGAATTGTCGGGACCTGACACGCCGATTGTAATATCGGGCTGTTGCCAGACGCATTCGGGCCTGGACTTCATCAGCCTTCCATCTTTTTTCCTCGAGCAAGTCTAAGTCTAGACGTCTCATTTCCTCGTTTGTCAAAGGCTCATAATATTTCGCGCGATGGGACGCCACCGCTATTTCCACGGGAGCGACTGCCTCCGTGCCATAGACCAGGCCAAACGGAGTTTCTCCTGTTGATTGCTTGGGTGTTGTTCTCACAGCCCACAGCACGTTCTCGAGCTCATCCAGCCAATGGCCCTGCAAGGCATAGACTCTCTTCTTCAAGCCATCCATCACGATCTTGTTGGCTGATTCTACCTGGCCATTGGTCTGAGCGTGGCGGACTGAAGTGGTCTGATGCTCAATATTTAGTTCTTCCAGGTACTCCTTCAACTGAGCCCCATTGAACGGAGGGCCGTTGTCGCTGATCAACACTCGAGGAACCCCGTACCGGGATACGATCTGAGTTTGAAGGAACTTGAGGATCTGCTGCCCCGTTGTTCTAGCCAATGCTTTAGCCTCTATCCACTTTGAGAAGTAGTCGATGGCCACGAGCAAATACTTGCACTGACCTTTCGCTTGGGAAGAGGTCCCACCAAATCAATCCCCCATTGCGCGAAGGGCCATGCACTCCTGATGGGCATTAAGTCCGCGGCGGGAGCCACGATATTTGGAGCATACTTCTAGCATGTATCACAGGATCGGACCATCGCGGTCGCTTCCTTGTTCATCGAGGGCCAATAGTAGCCTAAGTTCAATGCCTTCCTCACTAGAGATCGGGCCCCTTCATGACAGGCCGCGACTCCTTCATGTAGCTCCCTCAGGATCCGATTCGTGTCAGGTTCTGCTACGCATTTTAAGAAAGGCTTTACGTACCCTTTTTTGTATAATTGGTCGTCCACCATCGCGTAATTGTCCGCAATCCGACGCAATCTGACAGCTGCCACTTTATCATCGGGGAGTACCCCCGTAGTCAGGTATGTGACCATCGGGGTCATCCAAGTGGGCTTCTCTTCTTCCTCCGATCCTGTCTCAATAGCATAGATTTCTGCTGGATCAATGTTTGAGATAATCACCTTTTCTAGGAAATGCACCCTCCGATTCTCCTCAGGTGCCACTCCCAAAGCGAACTTGCTCAAGGCATCTGCTTCCGCGTTCTCTTCCCTCGGGATTGCCTCGATATTGAAGCTTTTGAAGCTTCCCTTCAAAGTCTGCACCTCGTGCAAATACTTCTTCATTGTTGGGCTCTTGGCTTCATAGTTCCCCTGGACTTGGTTCACGATCAATGTGGCATCGCACTTTACTTTTAAATGATCGACCCCCGTACCCTTGGCGATTTTAAGGCCTGTGATGAGAGCCTCATACTCCGCTTCGTTGTTGGTGGCTTTGAACGTCAATGCCAAGGCATATCGTAGGGGCTCGCCTCCACCGGGCGGTATCAATATGAATCCTGCCCCCGAGCCTTCTACACTCGATGAACCATCAGTGTACATCTCCCAGGTGTTCTCCTCATTTGGCTGTTCTGGCTGTTGTTCTGCTGTCGGGACTTCTTCCATGGTTGCCCCCTCTGCGGGACCCGTTACTTCCAGATCGGGTGTCGTAGACTCAGCTATAAAATCTGCCAATGCCTGGCCCTTAATAGCGGTTCTCGGAGCGAAATGAATACGGAACTCCGTCAACTCGATGGCCCATTTTACCAATCTCCCCGATGCCTCCGGTCGGTTCAAAAATTGTTTCAGGGGCTGATTAGTCAATACCGTGACTTCATGGGCATGGAAGTAAGGTCGTAGCTTTCTAGCGGCAATAAACAACGCAAAGAGATACTTCTCAATAGCGGGATAGTTTATTTCAGACTTGGCAAACGCCTTGCTTACATAATAGATAGGCACTTGGTTGCCCTTGACAATTTTAATCAAAACAGAACTAACAGCCACATCAGAAACAGCCAAATAGAGATAAAGCGGCTCGCCTGGAACTGGTTTCGCCAACGGCGGAAGGGTACGGAGGTGTTGCTTGAGTGCCTGGAATGCCTCCTCGCACTTGTCGGTCCATTCGAATTTCTTGTGAGCCCTCAGCACATCAAAAAATGGCATGGCTCGGTCACTCGCCTTGGATAGGAAGCGATTCATCGCGGCCATTGGCCATTCAGCACCTGGACCTCCCGATGAGTCTTCGGGGACTGCATCTCCTCGATTGCTCGCAGCTTCTCGGGGTTCACCTCGATTCCTCTCTGGCTCACCATGAACCCTAGGAACTTCCCCGAGTTTACCCCAAAAGCACATTTGTCGGGGTTCAGCCGAACCTGATGGAACTTCATCCGCTCAAATGCTACCGCCAAGTTCTGGACATGGTCTCCTGCCTGTCGGGACTTCACCAGCATGTCATCCACGTATGCCTCCATGGTTTTCCCCAACATGTCTCCGAACAACTTGTTCATCATTCACTGGTAAGTCGCTCCGGCATTGATCAATCCGAAGGGCATCACGTCGTAATGGTAGACGTCACTGTCGGCATAGAAGGCCGTATGGGGGGCATCCTCCTTCGCCATTTTGATCTGGTTATACCCGGAATAGGCATCCATGAAGCTCAGCAGCTCATGTCCCGATGTGGCATCCACCAGCTGGTCAATCCTCGGGAGCGGGTAGCAATCCTTCGGGCAAGCCTTGTTCAAGTCGCGGAAATCGACACACATCCGCCACTTCCCGTTACTCTTTCGCACCAGGACTGGGTTAGCCACCCAAGTCTAGAATCGGAGCTCCTTAATGAATCCAACATCGAGCAGTCTGCCCACCTCTTGCTGGATCGCGATCCTCTTGTCCGCGCCCATCAGACGTCTTCTCTGCGCGATAGGCTTGATCGCGGGGTCTATCTTCAGCTCGTGCACTATCACGTCGGGGCTGATTCCTGGCATATCACTCGGGGACCAGGCAAACAGCTCCTTAAACTCCTTCAGGAGCTCGATCAACTCTTTGGCTCTTTCCTCCGACAGAGCAGACCCGATCTTCACCTTCCTCTGAGGCCCATCGATCTCAACTTCCTTCAAATCCTCCATGGGGGCGGGACGCCCATACTCCTCTCGAGGATCAGCATCAGTCTGAAGGACAGTCATGGCCTCCCTCCTTCTCCGTCGGGTGGCGTTAACGTAGCATTTCCGCGATGCCACTTGGTCACCCTTGACCTCTCCGACCCCATTGTCAGTCGGGAACTTCATCTTCTGGTGGACCGTCGAGGCGACTGCCATAAGAGGGTTGATAGTGGTCCTCCCGATAATAGCGTTGTATGCCCCCGCAGACTCCACGACAACGAAATCTACGTTTCGCCTCTCCATCTTCCAGCCACTACCAAACTCCACCGGTAAGGTGATCATTCCCAGCGGGTAAGAGGTGGAACCAGAGAATCCCACCATCGGGAAGTCCACCTGTGTGAGGTCCTTCTTCGTTTTTCCCATGGCTTCCAGAGCATACATGAAGAGAATATCGGAGGAACTCCCTCCGTCAATAAGGATCCGCTTCATCTCGAATCCGTCTACGTCCAGGGTCTCGCTCGATACCCCCCGAGGAAAGAAGGCGAATTCCTAGGAGGCCGTCCTGACCGTTACTGTCGCTACCATCGAGCCAATGGCCACGACACCGAAAACTGTCGGGAGTTGAAGAAAGAAATTGAGAAGCTGATCCAGAAGGGGAAGCTAAAAGAATTCGTCGGAAGGGGGCGGTGCCGATCCCGTTCCAGAAGTCGGTCCCGACAATTCTTCGTGGGAGAACTTGTCTGGCGGAGGAACGAGTTCGTTCATCAAGATCGGATCAACAAGCTATCACCAAAATGGGAGGGACCCTACAAGATCGTAGGGATGCCGGCACCCAATGCATACAGGCTAGAGGACCTTGATGGCAAGACGTTGAAACATTCCTTCAGTGGCGAACACTTGAAGAAGTATCATGTTTGATATTAAGCCGCCGTGAAGGGCGCAAATTGTCTATCAATAAGATCCGATGTAAGCCTATTTTAAGTTATTTATGAATAAAAGAAGTTGTTTCCGATCAAATTACTTTTAGATTTATTCTAAACTGTTAGTAAGACGTCCTGAAGGACGCGACAAAAGCCTTCCGAGATTTCTTCATCAATCTCCGCAGCACTGGCTGTGAACCGTTGGTAGTAGTATGCCAACGATTCGTCGGGTCTCTGCACCACCTGGGTCAAAGACCTTACACTCTTCATAAGATGCCTCCGACCTTGGTATTGCTTGATGAAGCGATCGTGCATATCAGCCCAGCACGTGATGCATCCTGGCGGGAGGCTGAAGAACCAAGTCATGGCCCTTTCTCCCAGGGTTATCGGGAACAATGAACAGATGAGGTCGTCGTTCGACGTTCGTCCCATACAGGCCTGGACATGTCTCTGAACATGGCGAACTGGGTCCCCCTCACCATCATACTCCTTGATGGTCGGAATACCTAGCCCGGGCGGGGCAACGGTGTCTATTAGCCGCGGCACGAAAGGATGACTGGATCGATCCCTTAGCTCCGATGTCATCTGCTTCTGATCACCCATGCAGATGCTAACGATCTTCACCACCTGATCGGGGGTGATGGGGCCATTCAGGGGAATGGTCCTATTCTGCACCGGTCCTGGGCCGTCGACCACGAACTTCTCCAGGTGTGCTGGCTCCTTACCCTTGCTCCTGGGCGGAACCTCCTGTTCTTCAGGGTCCACCCTCGGCGGGGGTGGTGGTAATTCTTCTCGCGGAGGCAACTCCTCCGCCCTCCTGGCGGCCTCTCTTTTGTCCAGCAAGGCCTCCATGGCAGCCAAGAACATGGGCATAGCATCTGCTACTGCCTTGGCCAACTCCGAGTTCGAAGACGACCCTTCTTCCCTTCGCAGGACTCCTTCTCCTCCATGGCCTACCGGGTTCGGGGGAGCCTCATCTTCCTCCCTACGTGGGACATCCTGCCTGTTCCTCTCTGTGTCTCGGACTGAGACCTCATAGCCATCACCCTGCCCCCCTGTCTGGGAAAGAGCGGGGTTCTCACCTTGTTCAGCAACACGTTCTGGCAACTGGGAATTCATAGTTCCTGCGGGGCGGGAACTACCAACCTGAACTTGCATCTTCTTGCCACCACCGGCCATTGATCTGGTAGAAACTATTTTGACTTTTCGTAAGATTCCCACAGACGGCGCCAATGTTGGATCACGGGCGAAGCTCTGTTACGTCCTTGACGGAAAGCTCTGGACTCCTGGGCTCCGCGTAATCCTGCAAAAGGGGATGACCTGGGTGGTGACCCAGAATCCCTCTCCGATGCTTAAATGAGTATGTGATCAATGGGTGGTAAGCAGAAGTCTAAGTTCGTATTAGATGATTCGGGTTTTCTGAGGTAACTTCCTCCTTTATATAGGAGGGGAAGTTACTCAGTTACCTGTTACTGCGCCTGGCAGTTTTACCCATGATTCCGTGTATCTCGCCACGATTCCGCATATCTCGGTCGGGATTCCGTATATCTTGCCCCACGCTCCGCGTATCTTACCCGTACTCCGCGTATCTTGGGCACGCCCTGCGTATCTCGGGGGATAACCGTCTTCCACTACTCTATCTAGTAAGCGGATTTCTCTGTCTTTATCCTCTGATCACAAGTCCCGACTCCCGTCAGAGACTCCAGAGTTGTCTCATCCTAGATCACCACCCAGGACCTTCAGTCTCTACGGGACAGGTCCAGCCTCTGCGGGGCTTCATTATCGGGGCCTTTACTAAGGCATATCGGGGCCTACTCAGAGGCTTCTCATCGGGAGCATTCAGCTCATACATCGGGACCGCTAAAGTCGAGATCCTTCGTGCTGGGCCTCTGGGCCTTCTAGGCTTTTCACGAAGCCCACTGGACCTACTCGCCGTCCATTGGCTGTTAACGGGGCTAACGATTACATCGGAACCCATCATTGTCCTGCTAATTTCATCACTCCCTCAGATCAGGTCTACCGCTGCAGCTCCTGTGTCGAGGGATTGTTTTCTCCTTAATTGGAATAAATTAAAGCTCTTGTGAAAATAGAGTGGAGTCAAAACTCAAAACCATCGGTATGCCTTACTTCACATGTTCATATTTTGTATGAAGATTTTGACATGTTCTGATGTTTCTTTAGTATTTTATTTTATTTCATTTGTTTATGTTTTCTTTTATATTAAGTTTGACAGTGGTTAGCCAATTAATTTGTAAATGTATATAAAAATATAAGGCAATTTTAATTAGATATTAGAAACATGACTAATTAAGTGAATCGAGTACCGAAAGGGCGTGTTATTACCATTTGTTTTAACTCGTAAATGGACCCCCGAATTTGAATTTATGCTTGTAGATCAATTTTAGACCTAGGTGTTTAATTCGTTATTCCCTAGGTAATTTAGGTTTCTAGTTAACCTTTAATTAACTAGTGGCGACTCTTTTCATAATCCACGTTTTCAAAACGTAATTCACCTAGGTTATAGGTCTGACAAGATCAAATCTCCCATTTCTTAAACGCTTGCTCATGCGAATGTTAAATGACGATCTTGCCGAAAAAATTTATTACACCTTGGATAAAAACGACTGACACTTTGAGTTTTTTTTAAATGCTCATGCATGCTCGAAAGTTAAATTTCTAACGCTAAGAAACCTATAACCTACAACAAGTTTACCTGAATAATGCATGTGAAATGCATATTTTGAAATGAAAATTTCAGGTGGATTTTTTTAAAAAAATAATGCAAATGCGATGCATGTTTGAAATTAAAATTTTACGAATAAGAATGTGTACAATCTGTTGCGTCCGGATTGAACAAGGTCGTGAGGATGCGTCTGTGGTTGTGCGGGCTGTGATCCTTCCGTCGGAGGTTGGGCCACTAACGAGTGTTCAGACTTGCTCCCGTATGAGGATTGTGTCTCGGTATGGCTGAGACTCGGTAAGGCTGGGACTCGGTAAGGTTGTGACTCGGTCAAGGTTGTGTCTCGGCAAGTTTGTGTCTCAAGCGTCGGATCCTGCACCAACGACCAATGCTAGCACGGAGAGGGGGGGGGGGTGGTGCTAGCGGAGCCCTCTCCGATGCTTAAGTCACTATAAGGGCAAAAAGGTAATTTCTAGAGAGAGAGAATTTCTAGAGAGAAGTCAGAGCTCAAAATACCAAAGTTGGGCAAATGAGAGAATGTGTCAAAATGGGTGGCCAAGACCTCCTATTTATAGGCTTTCTTGGGACCGGACCCGGCTTTAGAGCGGTTTGATGACGGTTCGAGATCATGCGGTAACCGTCATCCATATTGGTAATGTGCGAACTTGAATTATCTGCACGCAACGGTAATCGCGGATACGGTAGTCGCGCGATACCCGTAGGGCAATCCGGACCTCGTCGAATTTGGGCAATTCGGCGAGGTTCGGATTGCAAGCAACCCGGACACGCGTAAATGCGCTTCCGGACCGTTTTGATACCGTGGGAGATGTTTTTAAACCGAGATGTAATTTTTGACACGTTTACGAGGCCCGAAGTGTAAATACGAACCCGAATTGGACATTTATCCATCACTTGCCCCCGAGTCAAGTAACGGTTTAGAACCTTTCTTGACTCTATTTTAAGTTAGGATATTTGTCCAATTTGAGTTTGACGCTAACCTTTCGGTTTTGATCGTTGGTCGGACGTAAGTATCTTGGTTTCGTCCGTCGTTTGATTTTCCGACCGAATGACTTTGTTTCCTATCATCATGGTTAGTGCAATAGGAAATGTATATTCGCAAGTATGGTTATCGTCGGAGACATAGGCAATTGATAATACATTATGCGAGCATGCTTCTATCAATACGCATGCATAGGTAATGGACACAGCAAGATCATAATTACGTAGTGCAAGAAATAGAAAACGTACGCTTCTAAAAACAACTAAGTGATTACCGAATCATGAATCATGTTGTTGCAACGTGTATGTAAAGTGGTGGGTTTGATACGTGTCATGTCAAGATACGCATAAGAGTAGATATTTTTAAAGGAGAGAATAGAGTATACCGTAGGGGTTTAGTCTTGCATGTAGGTAATCTAATCCTTTGATCCTTATCCATAAAGCATCTCTTTGGGATTAGTAAATACACACATCCCCATTTATCCTTCCAGCACCTTGGGAGTTCACCATTCCATTTCCTTTGCAGGTAATTCATTCATCCTTTCCCGAAATTGCTTTTGTGTGCAAAATTTCTTTGCCGTCGTGGAGCCTAGATACGTTTTGACAGTTTCGAGTCTGATTTTTGGCTTGTTTTTGGAAGTTGACACCATCATTCGACTCAGTTCGTCCCAAGGATTCCAGCGCCACCTTCGGAGCCGCCAGAAGACCCCGCACGCACCCTCACACGCCGCCGCGTGAGAGACACCCTCGCCGGAGCGTGTGGCCCACGCGCCGCCTTCTCGGCCTCGCCTCGTTACGGTCCTTACCTTTCCGGAATCGTCTCGACAAGGGGAGTCCATTGGAATACCTTCCGTCACGTTTTGAGGTAATTTGGAAACTCGAATTTTTAGGACAGCTTCGGCTTGAATGTCGATGTCACCATATTGTTGTTTGTTTAAGTCATTTTTCGTTGTCGACGTGTGGGACTTCTTGTTGATGTTTATACGTCGAGTAATTGCTGATTGATTGCCATCATTATCGTCATTTGTCCATAATTTAGGCGATTTTCCATTTCCGTGGGTATTTGATGTAGAATTCCCTGTATTTTCGTGTAGAAACTTTTTAGTCGATATGCATGATTTTCCTTCTTGGCGGGTTTTTGGTTGACGGGGATTGCCCAATATCTTTAGGCATAGTTACTTGTCATCTTGATGCCGTAGAGAAAAAATTTCCTTAAGCGTTGCCGCGTCCGATTCTTACGGTTTGTCGCGTTAATCCCCCGCTTGCATGATAGCTCCTTAGGACGTTAATTCCTTCTATGGTACGAACCAACTTTACTATGTGCATGGAACATGGTCACGTGCGTTGACTTTTTGATACGCGCGTTGACTTTTGATACGCGCATTGATGTTGATATGCGTTAACTTTGATACGCGCGTTGATGTTGATACGCGCGTTAACTTTGATACGCGCATTGATGTTGATACGCGCGTTAACTTTGATACGCGCGTTGATGTTGATACGCGCGTTAACTTTGATACACGCGTTGATGTTGATGCGCGCGTTAACTTTGATACGCGCGTTGATGTTGATACGCGCGTTAACTTTGATACGCGCGTTAACTTTTTGCAGGTTGCAAAGTCGTAGTAGCTTCTTGCGGAATCCCCTTCCTTTCGGCCGAGTTGTTGCTATGAGTAAATCCTTCATTCTTTCCCTGAACGTTTTTTGAGCATTTTGATACTCATGATGGATAGCTTTTCGAACGGCTCTATGTCTTTTGTGAATTCATATTGCAGGTTGGTTTGCTGGAAAGAGTTCATCGCTTCATGCGGCGGCTTCGCGTATTGCTTCCCGTGCTGATCCGGCTTTGGTGACCCCTGCCCCCGTCACTCCTGCCAACTCGGGGCGTGATCTTGGCAAAGGGTCTTCTACTCATGTGGCCGGGGATACTCTCCCAGTGTCTGATTCTCACGTGTCTTCCAAGCGGACTGACACAGTAGCGTGTGGACCGACTGATCCCAAGCGCTTGAAGCCAAATGCGACTACTTCCACTCGTAAAGGCAAGGAAGTTGTGAGTCGCAATGTGGCGTCATCTGCCCCCCAGTCGGGAAACCGACCTGTGGAAGGCCGCAGACTTGTAAGTATATTTTTGATGAATGTAATCCGCGGTTTTGTTATTTGTTGTTAACTACTTTTCTTTCTTTGTCGTAGCGGTTCCCCCTCTTAGGCGCGACCATCTGGTGTGCCCAGTTGGGTTGGACATTACTGGGGATACCTGGGCTCCTTTTGGTACTGGTGGAGTTTATTTCCCCAAGGAGTCTTCACTTCGCACTCCCGAGGTTGGAGTCCGTGTGTTGCGTAGGTGTGTTCCACCAGGTGATAGGCATTCTTGCCCAAAGACTGATGAGGAGGCTGAGGCTTATGCACAGGGTGCCTTATCCCGATTTGCTCTTGTAAGTAACTTGATTTTTCTGCCCAGTTTGTTGCTCTTGCGATTTATGTTTGGCTTATCGCGTTGATATGTGCAGGTTGTAGCCGACATGGTGAACATGTCATCTTTTGTCATGGAGTTGGTGAGCGCGAAGCAGGCGGCTATGGATAAGTGTGACGTTGTGCGCCAAGAGTTGCTGCGAACCAAAGAAGAGGCTCGCGTGTTGAGTTTGAAAGCTACAGCTTCTGAGAGTCGTTATGAAGTGCGCCATACTCGCTTGTCAAAGCTTGAGTCTGAGATGATCGCTCTCGAGAAGAAGGTTACAGATGATCTTCATTCTCAAGGAGCGGAGCTAGCTGCTCTTGGTAAGGAGAGTCGGGAGAAGGGCGTACAAGTGGGTTTCACTAAGTACTTGGGAACTTCAGATTTTAAAGCTGCTGTTGAGGAGAAAATAAACAACCTGATGAGCGAGCGTTCTGAAGATTATTTCACCCGTGTGAAAGATCTTGACCCTGGGTTCCCTTTTGGCGAGTTAGGGCCGTATGCGAATTACGCCCTTTCTCATATTGAGGCGCTGAACCTTTTGGAGCGTGGCCTTCCCAACTACGAGGTGTTGGTAGATGATAGCGGAGATGTGAACGTCATTGTCACTTCTCCCGAGTTTATGGAAGTTGCCCCCGGGCCTCCTGGTGGTCCTATTATTTGAACTGCTCGTTTTGCAATGAGCATGTTGGACTCGTTTATGAGTTCGCTTGCCTCCTGGCTTCTATGTTTAGAAACTTGTTGGAGTTGTTGTTTGACTGTTGCTTGTGACTTGTTCGCTTTGAACTACGTCATATGAACCTGTTTTATACACAGTAGTTTGCATGATAACTTGTTAGTAATATTTCATACCGTTATCGCTTACTGTGTTTACTGAACGTGGATGACTAGTAGTGTAAACGCAGTCCCCGCAATCGTGGCCGATAGTCACTTTTGATTCAAGATTGTTTGTACGATGCGTTGTGCATGTTGTACGTCTTCCTGCATAGCTTGACACTATATCAGTTGAAACTTGTCAAGTGACTCGCGTATAGCGACTTAACAAGTAATATGTTTGCAATGTGTTATCTTTGCTTGAGCAAGATACTAGTTTATACCGTCTCTTCGTTCCACTCTAAGGAGACGTTGTACAAGACTCTACTTGTAAATTTTATGAGTTTTAAACAGGGTGCGCACCTGCCAGCGTGTATCAACCCGCGTTGGGGAAGCATACGTAAAAACTTTTTGGTTTTTGAAAAAGTGTTTTGCGAACCCTGGAATTCTTGTTTGATAAAATTTTTGGCAAGGTGTTTGATACATAAAATATTTTATAAAGTATTTGACAAAATATTTGGTAAAAATATTTGTGATACATGATTCCTGCGTCCAGGGACCATGTAGCACTTTTGAGAGTATGAATTGTGATGCATGTTTTCTGCGTCCAGGAATCACGCATCACGGCTTTGAAAGTCTGTAGTACGGAACTGTCGTCTAGTAAGAGGACTTCCGCTATAAAGGGTGAACCCATACCAGGAATTCGTAACATGGGATTGTCGTCTAAACAGAGGACATCCGTTATGCAGAGTGAACCCATAAAAGGAATCTGTATCATGGGATTGTCGTCTAAACAGAGGACATCCGTTATGCAGAGTGAACCCATACAAGGAATTCGTATCATGGGATTGTCGTCTAAACAGAGGACATCCGTTATGCAGAGTGAACCCATACAAGGAATTCGTAACATGGGATTGTCGTCTAAACAGAGGACATCCGTTATGCAGAGTGAACTCATACAAGGAATTTGTATCATGGGATTGTCGTCTAAACAGAGGACATCCGTTATGCAGAGTGAACCCATACAAGGAATTCGTAACATGGAATTGTCGTCTAAACAGAGGACATCCGTTATGCAGAGTGAACCCATACCAGGAATTCGTAACATGGGATTGTCGTCTAAACAGAGGACATCCGTTATGCAGAGAGAACCCATACCAGGAATTCATAACATGGGATTGTCGTCTAAACAGAGGACATCCGTTATGCAGGGTGATTAGCCCGTTATCGTATTTGCCCATCCTGTTCTGAATCCAGGGAATGGCTATGAACGTGAGGATTTGTCTCTATCCTTGACATGCTATTTTGATGGTAGGCCTTGGTGTTAATCCAAGATATTGCTTGTAGTTGACGCCTCTGAATAGTCATCGTTTTGATAGTAGGTCTTGGTGTTAATCCAAGATATTGCTTGTAGATGACAGCTTCTTGAATAGTCGTTATCTTGAGTAAAGAATTGCTATAAGTTCCTTTTTTGTAGATAATCCGCAAGCTGTCCTTGCGTCATATAAGTTGGTTGTGGACATAGCGTAATTGCTTTGTGTTGCCGGTATCTTCTTGAGATAGATTCCAATTTTTGAAAGGAGAGATAAACTCCTTGTTGGTGTAGATAATAGTTGTTGTAGTTACTTTGTTTTGTTTCCAAGTAACGTACATAGAGTAGTCGTGTTCCTACGAATGTAGAACGACTTCATTAGGTTTGTGAGATTATTACAGAGGTGCCACTTTATATAAGGGAGTGGTCTTTTAAACAAGTAGATGCATTATGGAAATAAGAACAAAAGGGCTTGATACAACCTTGTATCCGTAGAAGATTATCCTTTTATCCGTGGAAGATTATCCTTTTATCCGTGGAATTTCTTCAAGTGTCCTCCATTAAATGTATTTGTAGAGACATTGCCATCTGCATCTTCAAGGCGATATGCGTTGATGTACGGGATGGATACGACCTTATAAGGGCCTTCCCACTTTGGAGACATCTTGTTGATTTGATCGAGATGTGAGAATTCATTCCTTCTCCACACCATTTCTCCAACGTAGAATTGCCTTTCTTTCACCTTCCTGTTGTAATATCTTGCGGTTATCAAACGCATACGTGCCTGATTGTGCTCGGAGTTACGCCTTTTTTCTTCAGCCAAGTCTAAGTCTAGACGCATGTCTACTTCGTTGGCTTGTGCGTTGAAATGGGTTGTGCGATAGGATGAGACAGCAATTTCGATGGGAGCGACTGCTTTCGTTCCATACACCAGGCTGAATGGTGTTTCTCCAGTTGACTCCTTTGGAGTTGTTCGAAGTGCCCACAGAACACTGCTAAGTTCTTCTGCCCATCCTCCTTTTAGTGCGTGCACTCTTTTCTTGAGACCGTCTAGGACGGTTTTGTTGGCGGCTTCGACTTGTCCGTTGGTTTGAGCATGGCGGACTGAGGCGAAACGATGGTTAATGTTGAGTCTTTCGCAAAATGTTTGGAGCCTTGAGCTCTTGAATTGTGGTCCGTTGTCGCTGATTAGGACCTTCGGAACTCCATATCGCGCGATGATGTGATTTCGGATGAAATCCATTATTTGTGCATCAGTTGTTTGTGCCAATGCCTTTGCCTCAATCCACTTTGAAAAGTAATCGATTGCGACGACGATGTACTTGGTTTGGCCTTTTGACCTTGAAAGTGGACCCACCAAATCGATCCCCCATTGTGCGAATGGCCAGGAGCTTGCAATTGGGCTTAGCTCGGCGGCTGGTGCCGTGATACTTCTTGAATAAAGTTGGCATGATTCGCATTCTGTGACCAAGTGCGTAGCTTGGTTCTTCATGGTTGGCCAATAGTATCCCAAACTCAGAGTTTTGCGTATTAGAGATCTTGCCCCTTCATGGCAGGCTGCTTGGCCTTTATGTAAATCTTCTAACACTCTTTGGCCCTCCCGGGAGGTGATACACCTTAGGTATGGTGTTGAAAATCCTTTCTTATAGAGCTCATCGTCTATCAATGCGTAATTGACGGCTTGTCTCTGGATTTTTTGGGCTTGAACTTTGTCCTCGGGGAGCTTGTGGTCCTTGAGGTATGCCAATATTGGGGACCTCCAATCTGGATCTGGATCGATGCACAAGACTTCGAATTTGTCAATTACTGACAAGATTCTGTTCTCCACGAAATGTGTTTCTTTGCCTTGTTCATTGCCTTGTGCGAATTTGCTCAAGGCATCAGCTTCTTGATTTTCCCCTCTAGGCACCGCGGTGATGTCGAAGGTATCGAAGCTTGTGATGAGGTCTTTTGCCTGCCCCAAGTACTTTTGCATATTTTCTGACTTTGCCGCATATTCGCCTTTAACTTGATTGACGACTAATTGTGAATCGCACTTTACTCGTAGATGTTTAACTCCGACACCTTTTGCAATTCTTAAGCCAGTTATCAATGCTTCGTACTCTGCCTCGTTGTTTGTTGCTCTGAATGTTAGGTTTAGAGCATACTTCAATGGATTGGATCCATCGGGAGGAATTAGGAGGAATCCGGCACCTGATCCCCCTACGTTTGACGATCCATCGGTGTACATTTTCCATACTTCGATATGTTCTTCAATTTGTTGAGGTCCAACTTGGGGATCTGGGTCGGGAGTTATCCCGGTGAATTCCGCGATGAAGTCTGCCAGCGCTTGTCCCTTGATCGCCGTTCGAGGAGCAAAGTGAATGCGGAATTCACTTAGCTCTACTGACCACTTTGTTAGCTTTCCTGACATGTTTGGCTTTGACAGGATGTGCTTCAGGGGTTGGTCTGTTAAGACTGTTACTTCATGTGCGTGGAAGTATGACCTCAGCTTCCTTGCTGCTATTATAAGCGCGTACAGGTATTTTTCGATTTCCATGTAATTACCTCGTACTTTGCAAGTATCTTGCTCACGTAATAGACTGGAAGCTGGGTAATTTACCTCCCCTTTTGTTTGACAAGGACTGAGCTGACTACCGTGTTGCTCACCGATATGTACAGGAAGAGGGGCTCTCCTGGAATTGGTTTTGCCAATGCCGGCAATGTGCGCAAGTGTTGTTTTAATTGTTGAAAGGCTTCTTCACACGCAGGTGTCCATTCAAACTTCTTGTTTGCACGCAAGACTTCAAAGAATGGGAGTGCCTTGTCGCCTATTCTGGCAAGGAACCGGTTTAAAGCAGCTAGGCGGCCGTTTAGTTGTTGGACTTCCTTATGTCTCCTTAGGGACACCATTTCTTCAATCGCCTTCACCTTTTCTGGGTTAGCTCTATCCCCCTCTGGCTCACCATGAATCCAAGGATTTTCCCTGATTGTACGCCGAAAACGCATTTTGTTGGATTTAGGCGGACTTGATATTCGTGCATTCTTTTGAAGATTGCTCGCAAGTCGTCAACATGGTTACGTCTTTTGGTTGACTTCACGACCATGTCGTCCACGTATGCCTCCATTTTGGTTCCGATTAGATCGTCGAAGATGGTATTGACCATTCGCTGGTATGTTGCTCCCGCATTGATTAGGCCGAATGGCATCACCGTGTAGTTGTATATTTCACTATCTGCATAGAATGCAGTGTGCGGTGCATCATCCTTGAACATCGGGATTTGGTTGTAGCCTGAGTATGCATCCATTACAGACATTAATTCATGACCAGCAGTGGCATCGACTAGTTGGTCGATTCTTGGGAGAGGATATGAATCCTTTGGGCAAGCGTTGTTGAGATCTCTGTAATCGATGCACATTCTTAACTTGCCATTTGACTTAGGAACCAATACCGGGTTTGCAACCCATGTTTGGTATCTTGATTCTTCGATGAATCCTACATCAAGCAGTTTTCCCACCTCTTCTCTGATTGCCAGCTTCTTGTTGCCCCCGAGGGGTCGAAGTTTCTGGGCTATTGCTCGAGTTCCCGGCTTGATGTTGAGTTTATGGGAAATGACTTCTGCGCTGATTCCGGGCATATCGCTTGGTGACCATGCGAATAGCTCTTTATACTCTTTGAGGAGTGCTGTGATCTCTATCACTTCATCTTCTGACAGGGATGCTCCCACTTGAACCATTCCGTCTGGCTCTTCGATCTTTATGTGTTTTAATTCCTCTACTGGGGCCGGTCGGACGCGACCTTCTCTTGGATCATCATCAATGATGGGCATGTCATCTGGCTTGACGTTATTTTGGATTGCCACGTTGTAACAATTTTTTGATAACAGTTGGTCTCCTTTGACTTCACCGATTCCAGCTGCAGTTGGGAATTTGATCTTTTGGTGTGCTGTGGATGGCACCATTCCCCACGCATTCATGGTTGCGTATCCTAAGATACCATTGTATGCGTCAAGCTTTTGCACTACCATAAATGGTATTGCAATTTGGAGACGTGAGTTGCCTTCTCCCAGTATAACTGGTAGTGTTATGGACCCCAATGGGTAACTTGCATCTTCCATGAACCCCACTAAGGGTGAATTCATTTTGTTGACGTCCTTCTTTCTTCCCAAAGCTAGGATGACGTCTTTCGTGATGATATTGGGCGAACTCCCTCCATCGACCAAGATACGCTTGATGTCCATGCCGTCGATTGTCATGGTTATGACCAAGGCGTCATTATGTGGAAATGTTATGTGCGACTTGTCTTCCGAGGAAAAGCCGATGGCGTCTTCTAGGACAGCGTCTTCTTGCTGACTGCCCCTAGGTTCATGGATCATCAGGGAAGCGTATATTTCTCTCCCGTATGATGTTTCGCCTCTTGCCCCGAATCCTCCATGTATCACGTGGATGCCTGGAAATTTTGGATCGTGCGGTGCGGATGGCACGCTGCTTGCTGGCACGGTTGACATTATGGACTTTTTGTGACGTCTAAAGCGCTTCCTGGTTTTTGACGGATTGATCTTAGTGAGAGCGTTGTGATCACTCGTCATGACTTCTGCGGCACAATAGCTTTTTGTTCGAATCACGTAGACGGCGCCAATGTTGCGTCCGGATTGAACAAGGTCGTGAGGATGCGTCTGTGGTTGTGCGGGCTGTGATCCTTCCGTCGGAGGTTGGGCCACTAACGAGTGTTCAGACTTGCTCCCGTATGAGGATTGTGTCTCGGTATGGCTGAGACTCGGTAAGGCTGGGACTCGGTAAGGTTGTGACTCTGTCAAGGTTGTGTCTCGGCAAGGTTGTGTCTCAAGCGTCGGATCCTGCACCAAGGACCAATGCTAGCACGGAGAGGGGGGGTGGTGCTAGCGGAGCCCTCTCCGATGCTTAAGTCACTATAAGGGCAAAAAGGTAATTTCTAGAGAGAGAGAATTTCTAGAGAGAAGTCAGAGCTCAAAATACCAAAGTTGGGCAAATGAGAGAATGTGTCAAAATGGGTGGCCAAGACCTCCTATTTATAGGCTTTCTTGGGACCGGACCCCGTTTTAGAGCGGTTTGATGACGGTTCGAGATCATGCGGTAACCGTCATCCATATTGGTAATGTGCGAACTTGACTTCTCTGCACGCAACGGTAATCGCGGATACGGTAGTCGCGCGATACCCGTAGGGCAATCCGGACCTCGTCGAATTTGGGCAATTCAGCGAGGTTCGGATTGCCGCGCAACCCGGACGTCCGGATTGCTTTACGCAACCCGGAGGTCCGGTCCGGACACGCGTAAATGCGCTTTCAGACCGTTTTGATACCGTGGGAGATGTTTTTAAACCGAGATGTAATTTTTGACACGTTTACGAGGCCCGAAGTGTAAATACGAACCCGAATTGGACATTTATCCATCACAATCTATCTAAAAATTATTTTCCCTAAAACAATGCATATGAGATGCATACTTGAAATAAAAGCTCTACAGTTAAGCAAATTTACAAGTTACCTGAATTTTTTTTTTCTGCAAAAGAGAAAAAAAAATCAATGTATCTTGGTTGCTCAAAATAAAAAATTCAGATGAAAAGCTTTTTTTGAAAATAATGAATATGAGATGCATAAAAATAAGATGCAAACTTTAAAAAAAAAAGTTATACAACTAAGAAAAAGTTACAACTTACCTGAAAGGTTTTATTTTCGAAAATAATGCACATGAGATGCATGTTTTTAATTAAAAATCCAGGTAAAATGTTTTTAAACATAAGAACCCTAAAACTAAGAGAGCTTATGATTTATCTAATTTTTTTTAAAAAAAATTAATGCATATTAGATGCATTATTAAAAATAAAACAATTCAGATAATTTTTTATTTTTTTTTTCTAAATGATGCATATGGAATGCATGTTCGAAATTAGAAGCTCTAATAACTAAAGAGGAATTAAAATTTTTCCTAAAATGTTTTTTTTTTAAATAATGCATGTATGATGCAGTAAGAAAAATTACAAATTACCTGAAGAGTTTTTTTTTCAAGTAATGCGCATGAAACACATGTTTAGAACAAAAATTCAGGTAAGAGGTTTTTGAAAACCGTACATAAGGAATGTACGTTTGAAAAGAAAAATTCTACATAAGAGAAATGCTGCAAATATAATTTTTTTTGTTTAAAAAAATGCGATGGGATGCATGCTTAGAAATAAAAGTTACACAGTTAGAAAGAAAAACTTACAGTTTACCTGATAACTTAAAAACATGGATAAAAACGACATGTTAGAGGGGGTAAAAATATGTGGCTTTTGTCTACATGGTAGGTTCCACTGATAGGTTCCCGACAAGGTGGTTTCCTCCCCCCCCCCCCCCCCCCATCATAGGGATCACGAGACCTTCACAAGCGAGTGGAGTTTTTTCGAGTCGTTCCGAGGGCCCGCATTAAAAGTTCTTCAGGTGCTCCGCATTAAAAGTTCTAATGAGGCGTTGCCCTTGAGAATCTTTTAATTTGTAGGCGTTGGGACATGGTATATCGACCACTGTATAAAGACCTTCCCATTTCGTCACCATTTTTCCTCTTTGATCGGCCGCTACAAACTCGTTTCTTCGTAGCACTTTTTCTCCTAGGAAGAACTGCTGTCGCCCTACTTTTCGGTTAAAATACCTAGCGGTGGCAAGCTTCATTCTTCCTTGAGTTTCTTCGGAGGCCCATCTTTTTCGTCAACGAGATCCAAATCGATCCTCCTTTATTCGCCGTATCGATCGACTTCGTACGCGGCGACCCTTTGAGAGATATTAGCTACCTCTATGGGCGAGACGGCTTCAGACCCGTAGACCATGCTGAAGGGGGTTTCGCTAGTGGATCTTTTGGGTGTGGTTCTGAGCGCCCAAAGTACTTGGTCCAGCTCCTCGACCCAATTTCCCTTGAGAGAGGACACCCTCTTCTTTAGTCCATTCATGATCGTTTTGTTTGCCGCCTCGACTTGTTCATTAGTTTGCGCATGATGGACAGAGCCGAAGCGATGGTTGATAAGCATCTCTTCACACAAGTCGACCAATTCGTCACTGGAAAATTGGGGGCCATTATCGCTGATGAGGATTTTCGGCACTCCATATCGGCATATAATTTGTTCACGAATGAAATTTATCATTTGGAAAATAGTTGTTGACGCCAAAGTTCTTGCTTCTATCCATTTAGATAAGTAGTCGATGGCAACCACGATATGTGTTCGCTGACCAGTGGATTTGGGCAGAGGCCCTATGAGGTCGATTCCCCATTGTGCGAAGGGCCAGGCGCTCATCATAGGCGTGAGTTCCGCAAGTGGTCTTGTTATTCTTGGAGCGTAAACTTGGCAGGCAGGGCAGGCTTGCACGGCCATTATTGCTTCTTTATGGATTGCTGGCCAGTAGAATCCCTGTCGTGAGGCTTTTAACACCAAAGTTTTGGCTCCTTCGTGATATCCGGCGTCGCCTTTGTGTAGCTCTTCCATGATCCTTTCGGTCTGGGGGCGGCTATACATTGAAGATAAGGCGTGGAGTATCCCCTTTTGTAGAGGTATCCGTCCAGAATCGTGAAACGTCCCGCCATCCTCTGAATTTTGGTCGCCTCCAATGAATCTTCTGGAAGTCTCCCATGTTCCAAATAGTTCTGGATGGGATTTATCCATGAGTCAGGGGCTTGGATATTATGGACCTCTTCCCCCGACTCCACAGCTGAGTAGAGAGAGTGCTCTATGAAGTGTACTGGCGCGGGGAGGGCGTTTTCCCAAGCAAATTTGCTGAGGGCATCAGCCTTCTGGTTGATTTCTCGTGGGATAGCCTCTATTAGGAAATGAGACATGTCTCGCACGAGTCGTCGCACCTGTTCCGCATATTTCTTCATATTCTCCCCCTTGGCGATATAGGTTCTGTTGGTCTGACTGACAATCAATTCATAATCCCATCGTATTTTCAAATTTGTAATTCCCATACATTCGGCTATGCGAAGACCTGTGAATAGGGCCTCATATTCTACTTCGTTATTGTTAGCTCGAAAGGTGAGGACTAGCGCATATCGGGGAGGTTCTCCATCAGGTGGTGTTAGTACCAGACCTGCCCCACATCCTTGAGAAGAAGACGAACCATCGGAACAACCATGGCATGGTATCGTTAGCCAAATTCTCGGGCATTGTCTTCACGTGCTCTTCTTGGGGAAGGAGGACATGTTTGGCGTCTGGTGTTGTCGTATTTTCAGCAATGAAGCTGGCCAATGCTTGGCCTTTGATCGCCTCTCGAGGCTCAAAGTGAATGCGAAACTCACTTAATTCTACTGGTCACTTGACCATTCGCCCTGAGATATCAGGTTTTTGCAAGAGTTGCTTTAGAGGCTGGTTGGTGAGCTCTGTGATTTCATGGGCATGGAAATAGGGTCGTAGCTTACTCGCCGCTATCAATAGTGCATACAAGTATTTCTCAATCTCCATGTAGTTTGCTTCGGCGACAACAAAAATCTTACTAACATAAAATACAGGAATTAGAATGTTGCTAGTGGCTTGGCTAGGGCGGGGAGTGAATGGAGATGCTTCTTTAGTTTTTGGAAAGCCTCCTCACACTCGAGTGTCCACTCGAGTGGAAGGGATTTTTCACCTAATCTCGCCAGAAATCTTCCCAATGAGGCTAGCCTTCCATTGAGGCTTTGTACCTCCCTATGGTAGGTAGGCAAGGACATTTCCTCTATGGAAGTGATCTTTTCTGGATTGGCTTCGATTCCCCTTTGGCTAACCATGAACCCTAGGAACTTTCCTGATTGGACTCCAAAGGTGTATTTGGTCGGATTTAAACGTACTTGGTGGCGTCGCATGCAAGTGAACGCTTTTTCTAGGTCTTGATAAGCATGTCATCTACATAAGCTTCCATGTTTCTTCCCAGCATGGATTTGAAAAGCTTGTTGACCATTCTTTGATAGGTAGCCCCAGCATTTATTAAACCAAAAGACATGACCTTATAGTGATACATATCACTGTCGACGTAAAAGGTGGTGTGAGCCTCATCGTCGAGATGCATTTGTATTTGGTTGTACCCATAATAGGCATCCATGAAGCATAAGAGCTCATGCCCTGAGGTAGCGTCGACGAGTTGATTGATCATGGGTAGTGGATAGGAATCTTTGGGGCATGCCTTGTTGAGATCTAAAAAATCTACTCACATTCTCCATCTTCCATTAGACTTCTTTACCAATAATGGATTAGCGACCCAGGTTTGGAATCGTATTTCTATCATGAAGCCACCGTCGACTAATTTTCAAACTTCCTGGCGTATTGCCACCTTTTTTTCTGCTCCCATAGATCACCTTCTTTGGGTTATAGGTTTCACTGCTGGGTCTATCCTTAGTTCATGGGAGATGATGTCGGGACTTATCTCTGACATGTCGCTAGGCTCCCAAGTGAATAATTCCTTATACTCTTTAAGGAGGGAAATTATCTTCTGCCAGTTTTAGAGGTAGAGCAGTCCCGATTTTAACATTTATGTCGTCACCTTCGATGGCGACTTCCCTTAGTTCCTCCATGGAGGCTGGTGGTCCGCCTTCCTCCCGAGGCTCCTCATTTGTGATGATGGACAAAGCATCCCTTTGATTACGTCTTCTGAGGAGGTCGACGTAACATTGTCGGGACATCTTTTGGTCACCCCATACCTTTCCTATTCCATGACGAGTATGGAATCTCATGACCCTGATGGGCGGTAGAGGGAACGATGTAGTTGGAGTTTAGAGTCGTTATCCCTAGTATGGCGTTGTATGCATTGATTTGGTCGACAACCACAAAGCACACCTTCAGTTGTAAGGCTTTCCATAATTGACCCAAGGTTACAGGAAGTCGGATTGCTCCTAATGTTAGACTACAGGGAGTAATCACTACGGATACTATAAACATGTTACATGCAAGTAATCGATATTACGCAGCGGAATATTCGCACACACCTCACAAGTAGTCCGTAGTCCCGAGATCCTTGCAGAAGAGAGTTCACGATCCTCCGGTTGGCACTCGTAGAGGTTCTTGAGAAGGAAGCCCTACGTGGTATATTCTTCACAGCAAAGCCTCATATCGATTCTTGGCAGAGGACGGATCTCCAGAGTGTTTGCTCAAAGGCAAATTGGCACACCCTTGGTGTATGTGTGGTTCGGCCGAACTAGGGTGTTATGGGGGGGGGGGGGGGTGGGCGTTTTCTC
This sequence comes from Clarkia xantiana subsp. parviflora, assembly GCA_036873135.1. Lineage (NCBI taxonomy): Eukaryota > Viridiplantae > Streptophyta > Magnoliopsida > Myrtales > Onagraceae > Clarkia > Clarkia xantiana. The sequence goes on from JAPTYO010000001.1 coordinate 22,701,656, forward strand.
TCTAAAACACTCTAAGGTAGGATTAATGATTAACCCCATATATATAAGAGGAGTAAATTGGACAAAAGTCCACTTTATCCTCACTAAACAATTCGGTCGGCAACATGTATAGGGAGGCCCAATTTCGTGCCTCTCATGTCAATTGGGATTTGGGTCTGGCCCAATGTCCTAATGTGACATGTACCCAATTAACTTAGGTAACATTACATATAATGGGCTTCCATTTACGGAGCCCATCACCATATGCTTACAGCTCCCACTCACCGGAATGGGATGGTGCCTGTTAATGTGTTGTCGTCCAAATCTGCATCAATATTTCACTCCTTTGATCTCTCCCTTGCTTCCGAATAGTTCATACGAGGTTTTCCGTGCGACCGGCGGACACGACGGGCATCGTGCTACTCATATGTTAGGAGTGTTGTAGCGCCCACAGAACGTTGATTCCCTTTTATCCAATCAACATGTTATAAACAAAATTTATATAGTGTCGCGTTGTATCCTAGTTCAACTGATAATTCTCCTTTTGCCTAGTTTCCTCATAAGAACACTTCTCCAAGGAATCCGTACAAGTATTCACAACCTTCAACTAATATCTGATTGGTGGCCACCTAGTGAATACAAGAGTCGGTGAATTACAGGTGAACTTGACCATCCCCATCGCTCATATCCTTAGTAAAAAACAACCGGTTTCCAAAGACGTGGTCACTGGGCCTTTTTGTTCAGCATTATTCTCGTACGTCGGGAAGCGAACATTGAGCCTGACCTTAGATATGACTTCCGAGTCCGTGAGGATACTTTGAGTGCCTCTTCATAAGGCTCCCAGGATTAATCACACGCTCAAGGTGAAGAAGTTTGCGCCCGCTAGAATCACGAGGATTCTTATCTAGCACAACCGAGCTGTGACCCCGTGGTCGAACATGGCACGCGCAGTATGAAGCACGCGTCGATAGCATACCTGAACATTTATGTTGACAGGAATGTGATATGTCAATCATGCTATCGCAAATTCTCATCTGGCCCAGAATGTGGACTAAAGACGAACGAAGTTCATCACGGCGATTTACAAAACGTAGATCATGTCGAGTTACTTCGAGACTAGATAATCGCCTTGCGTAATCAGGTTTATCCCCCTGATTCTTAGCCAGCCTTGCTTGGTAGAGGCCTCCCTCCACCGCAAAACGACCGTACTTGTGTGACTAGGTAAGCCCACATTCGACATAGTTTTATCAGAGGATTAGGTTCTCCTACGACTTAGTTTATAGACCGTAAATTTGATGTATTCAAACATTATGACATCGATAGATCTTAAACTCAATTGCAATTCTTTCGTTTAAAAATGCAACTTTCAATTATCAAATGTTATCACAGATACATGCCACTTTTAAACCCTATGCAATCCAAAGAGTTTTACATGCTTTTAGAATATCTCCCTGCGTAGTGGTTTCGTTAATGGGTCCGCAACCAAGTTATCAGTGGACAAGTATTCCAAAGTGATTATATTGTCTTCTACCATAACTTTAGCATAAAAATATTTCACATCAATGTGTTTGGTCCTACTATGGTACTTCGGATTCTTTTCTGCTGCAATGGCTGCCTGACTATCAGAGAACACCTTCACACGTTTCTTCCCGACATCACTATCAAGCAGCGCAGTAAGAAGCCTTTTCAGCCAGACCGCTTCCTGTGCGTTCTTGGAGAGGGCTACGAATTCTGATTCCATCGTGGACAGCACAACACAGGTTTGCTTCTTGCTCATCCATGAAATGGCGGTATTAGCAAGGAGAGAGACTCCTCTTGTGGTGGACTTATGATCATCCGGATCGCCACCATGGTCGGCGTCACTGTAACCAGTCAATTCTAACTTCCCGCCCTCATAGCACAGTGCGTAGTCGGTAGTACCTTTCAGATAACGAATAATTTGTTTTTTAGCCTTTAAATATTGATAGTCAGGATTTGATTGGAAACGTGCTACTAGGCCCACGGCGTAACAGATATTCAGACGGGTGCATTGCATGGCGTACTTCAAAACCGACCATGCTTAAATACTATGCACTCTGCCAGGTTCTTGGGGCCGTCACTTTTCGACAGTGCGTACCCAAACACCACCGGCGTATCCACGGGTTTGGCATCTTGTAATCTGAACATTTTCAACAATTTGTTGATATAAGTTTCTTGTGATAGACATATTTTCCGGGTAGCCCGATATCTAGCAATTTTAATGCCTAAGATATATGTGGCTTCTTTCTTATATTATCGACCGGATTTTTGTGAATCCATACAACTTTTTTTGTTCTTCCAGTTCTTTGTTCTTTTTATTGATTTCATCTTGTTTCATTCAATTCATAGTTCGTTACAGATGAAAGGAAAAGAATTCTACCCATGTCTTTCATCTCGAACTCAGATGCCAACCAGGACTTTGATTTGTTCATAAAACTCAGAACGTTTGCGGCAATGAGTGTGTCGTCCACGTATAAGGTTAAGATGACATACTTAGACCCGGAGGTCTTATAAGACACGCACGGATCCTCATGAAGATTCACGAATCTGTTTCCTACAATTTCCTTGTGGAATCTGCGGTACCATTGCCGAGACGATTGTTTAAGACCGTAGATGGACCTTTGGAGTTTACAAACTTTACGTTCGTTACCAGGAGTAATGAAATCCTCCGGTTACTCTATGTAGATCTCTTCCACCAGGTTTCCATGGTGGAATGTGGTCTTTAACATTCATTCGGTGCAGCTCGAAATCGAGTGCTGCGACCAGGACCATAACTGGCCCTAACCGTGGTTTTACGCACAGTCGATGAGTTTATTTCGTCAAAGTCCACTACGTGAAGTTGGGTATATCCTTTCCCAATTAGTCGAGCATTGTATCGCCCAACCTATTTCATCAGTGGTGAGCCTTCTTTCAGGACTCACCATATCTTTGTGCCCCTGTGGTTAGCAGGTAAATCAACTATAGACTAAAATGGCTTTCATTAGGCGATCTCTCTCTTTTAATTGTTTTCCTCCATTTCTCCACTTGAGGCCTTTCCAATGCTCGTCAACAGTCTTTAGAGTGAGATTTTCACCCTTCTCGATGGGACACTTCTTGGGAGAAGTTCGATGCCTTTGACTTTCATCTAGGCTAGTTAATCTCATCTAGAGTCTGAACGTCCACTCGGAATAATGCCTCTTATCGGAGCATCGCTCCCACTGGGAATAAGAGCAGTGTTTGAACCTTGACCTACAACTTTCCAAAGACGACCTTTCGGTCTCGGGGTTTTACTTCCGAGATTAATTCCTTGATCACTATGACCTTGAACCAAGTTGGTCGGATACACTCCCACTGGAAACAATGGCTAGTATAGGTAGTTGTGACATTACTGGTTCAACAATATGACTATCAGGTTCTACTTGATTCGTCTCAGCGGAAACAGTGATTTCATATGGTAGGGTTTATTCCTCCCACTGGATTTACTATGAAAATGTTTCCATTATCATTTACCATGTCATTCACTGGTGTTGCCGGTTCAAATCTCCCACTCGAAGTAAGTGGGACCCGATTGTCAGTGTAAACCTGCTCCGGTTCGATCAAGACTATATTAATTTGAAAAAAATGACCATGCATTGGAAATTCGTCCTCAAGTGATGTAATGTCTCATGTTCGACCATGACACAATTTTTCCAAGCTCTAAACAGGTATTTCTAAGGGCAGTTATCGTACTCTTGGTCCAAATACATGTTTAATGCGCACATCAATGTCGCATGATGATATGATTTAACTCATTATCATTCTCTAGCTTTTATGGCGACGTGTCTTACCAATATCATTGGAACACAGGCTTACATAAACGTGAATCATCTCCTCTCATCCCATCGGGACATCGGGAACGTACTAATAGATTGACTCTAACATTGTGTTTCCGAACTATGCTTCTTGAAGTGTGTCATTGATTTGAATGCCTAGCATGACTTATCCTTCTTCGTTTGCAGACTTATCTAAGGGATTTCATCCCATCTTCGAACTGAGCATCTTGGGTTTTCACCCTATGCGTCAGCTGGTACTTTTACAACGTAGTGGTAGCTTGTGAGGCACACTTCTTTCCGATGTAATTGTATCAGTAAGTTGTTTCCGAAAGGACGCAAACGAAAATTCAGCACTTAATCATCAAAACACATCATCATTAAACTCGTATTTTGAAACGATGTGTTCCGTCTTTCGAAGTCCACACGCGCGCGACGTTTACTACCAAAGTTTTAACTCATCGTGAAATCGTTTCATTTTTTAATTTAATTCAATTTAATCCAACCGGTTTCGCACATGATTATGATTACTGATTATTCCATTCAATGGAGTATTAATAATGAAGAATTAAGAAATACTAAATCTTTCGATCTAGCTGCGCAATCGATGTGTATGTTCAGTTCAGTTGTCCCGACTAAGATGACGGAGTACGTGAAACGTTTCGTTTTATTCGACCAATTTTACTTGGCCAAAATTTTGTTTCGGATCGATCCCATTTAACTGGGTCGATTAATTTTGACAAGTAGATCTCATTTAGAATCGAATGGTAAGTACTTTATTCAATAAATCCGTAAATAACCAAAAAAACAAAAAATTTAGTAACTCAAACGAACGATAAATGATAATGGTAGGGTTCTTGATCTGAAGTTCGCGTATTTGATCCATGATTGTCGCATAGATAGTCGAGAACTTTAAGCCATGTTGAACATCACATCTGAGTAAATTCACGAGTGAATCACGTCAAATGATCTGTGTCTGTATAAAACATTTTAACGCTTCATACACATGACCTAGGAGGCTTACTTGAGATGCACTTAATCAACATGGGTTAACCCACCGGATTATTGTATAAGACCTTTATGGTCTAGTTCTCTCTATGATATGCCGATCATGGTTGACTTCTTTCGAACCCAGTATGGTGAGCAGAGAAGGTTTCCCTTTTACTGCTGTGGTTACTGTACTTGATTAGGCTCAAGATCATTGAGTCTTGTCAACATCAGACAACCATATACATCTTTTCCATGTTGACCTTTCATTCTGAAGAGCCGATGCGAGTTTTACGCCAACATCCATGAAAAGAGAGAAGACCATCATGTTCAACCGAAATATTTCTAGCTTTAGCATCCTTGCTTCCACCGGGGCGGATGCAAAGAGATACCAACCTTTAACATTGTTTCGTTGCAATTGAATTCTTCTTCAACCCTTTTTTACCAAGGTTGAATGTATCACCATATATGCGTTTAGATCATCAAAGAACCTACTCCCTTGCTTGGTGAAACAAATTATTACATTTGTCTCTCATTGTCAAAATCATACAGACTACTATATTCATCCTTAGTTGTCCTCTCCAGTTTTCGGAATCGTAGTAGAGAGTTGAACAGGTACTCCTTTTATTCATCATGATTCACACCATCAAGATTGCGAGGAATATCGAATCGCACTAATTCAACCAATTCATACTAACACATCGATGATTATGAAAAAATCAGGGAGATAATAACATTTTGAGAAAGAATTGCATACATCAGTTATCTATTAAGATGGAATGCGACAAGTAAAGATTCCTCAGTCATCTGAACCAACCGACCACCAGTAAACCAATGGAAGATGGTTGTGAAAGAGTTCACACTACTGTCGTCTTAAATCTAATAGATCAGTCTTTTAAAATGGTTTTAATCGCAAATTACCGGAACAGGAATTTTTAAACAAGCATACCCGATCTTGGCTTTCCCAAGGCCCTTTTTATATTGGAAAAATTATTCCGATGAGTTTACTCATGCATATACAATTCTACCATCCATGTAAATCAGCATACGCAAGTAACATTCATCACACAAACAACACTCATGCTTAAGCATCATGCGTCAAATGTTCCGATGAACTCATGCTTGCATACATAATTATACTTCCAAGTAAATTATTAAATGCGGCTACATCCTCAACATTCTAGCATAGGTGTCAAATATGAAACTTCCACATCAATCATACACATTCGGCGACTGGTTTTTTATTTTAAAAATATTTTAAACATTAGGGGCTGATTTCCAATTCATGCTTATATTCAATTACGCAACATTCTAGACATGAATCCTAGGCATTTCCAACCATCACAGCATGTCTATCCTAGTGCGCATTGCATATATTTAACTAGGGCTCCACCCCAACATGCATTATCCATCTAGCTTGACTCAGCCAAGACGACAATTCTTATCATGCATAAATATATATTGAATAATAAACAATTGCAATTCAGCCAACTAATTAATCCAGTCCCAAAAACATGTATCTCCGAGATCCATCCCCATAATCGAAACAAGGAATAAAAGTTATCAACCCTTGAGCACTGTGTATGCCATTTTAAGGTTCAAAACATTTGGATATTAAAACTTGACCTCCCTATTTAAATTGACATGAATTCGGTTTTGAAAAATTCAGTTCGGCTCAGTCAATTTCGGTCAGGTTTGGTTCGGCTCGGTTCAGTCCACAAATTTCGGTTCGGGTCCGGTCCGATGTAAAATCCGGTTTGGTTTGGTCCAGTTTTAATTTCAAAATCTAGTTTGGTCCGAACCGGTCCAATAAAATAGGGTTCGGTTTAACACACAAAACCGGTTCGGTATATCCACTTAGTTACCCCGGTCCGACCCGACCCGATTAGGTCGAATCGATTGAGAAAACCGGTTCGTTTCAATTCGTCCCGGTTTGACATATTGGACCGACCCATTAATTAAAATAAAAAAGTTTGGGCCAAAATGTTTACTTGTGGCTTAAGTAGGGTTTTGAAGTCCATTAAAATATTTAACTTAGCCACCAAGTAACATTAACTATATAATATAATTTCAAATGCTATATATATATATATATATATATATATATATATATATATTTCGGCCAATATTATAACATATATATATTTATTGTCATGATTTTATATTTAAGATTAAATCAATCAACAATATATATTTATATATATAATATATATATGTAAAATTAGGCTACTATATATAAATATATATTTTATTTATTGTCAATATCTTAAATAGGGAATCACATATATTGACAATAAATTTTCTCAATCTTTTAGAAAACTAAATCTATCAGTAATATCTTTAACCCTATTAAATATTTAGATATATTGATAATTATATATATTTCTATATATTAATGTGAATCTATCCTAATGTTTCAAATTATAGATATATTGTTACCTATAATAAAAATTAAAATATGGTAAACAATGTATTATTAAATTTCGGCCGAAATTAGCTTTCTTGAAGCCTAAGATATTAAACATTTTACCTTGTAATTTTAGGATTTGGCCGAAATAAACACTAAATTGGAACAAGTGGTCAAATTTCAAGATCAAATTTTAATAAGATCTACATTTCAATATTCAATTTTGATAAATATCACCTTTTTCTTGAAGATCATGAACGTCAAATTTCCTAAGAACATCATGAAAATTTCGGACCATCATCAACCAAAAATTCAAAAATTTTAAATCCTCTCTTTTAAAATTTTCGGTCCAATTTTAAATTTTCTAGAACACCAATTTATCAAAATCATGAACTCCTAACACAGGCTCTGATACTACTGTTAAATTACGGGGAGTAATCACTACAGATACTATAAACATGGTACATTCCAGTAATCGATATTACGCAGCGGAAGATTCGCACATACCTCACAAGTAGTCCGTAGTCCCAAGATCCTTGCAGAAGAGAGTTCACGATCCTCCGGTTGGCACCCGTAGAGGTTTTTGTGAAGGAAGCCCTACGCGGTATATTCTCCACAACAAAGCCTCAGATCGATTCTTGGCAGGGGATGGATCTCCGGAGTGTTTGCTCGAATGCAAATTGGCACACCCTTGGTGTATGTGTGGTTCGGCCGAAATAGGGTGTTATGGGGTTGGGTTTTTCTCTCTAAAACACTCTAAGTTAGGATAAAGGATTAACCTAATAAAACCCCTAACACCCCATATATATAGGAGGAGTAAAGTGGACAAAAGTCCACTTTATCCTCACTAAACAATTCGGCCGGCCACATGTATAGGGAGGCCCAATTTTGGGCTTCTCATGTCAACTGGGATTTGGGTCTGGCCCAAATGTCCTAATGTGATGATGGACATACGCGTGATCCGGGCTCGGTTTTAATTATTCGGACCTCATGCACGTACGGGACTCACCGCAAAAGCCCAAATTCAAGCTAACCGGGGAAAACCGGGCAAGTTCGAGCTTGCCCGGCATCCCCGGGGGGCTTACCCGGAATTTCCGGGTAAGTTCCACACCCGGGGGGTGTCGCGCACACCCCCCATTTTACCTCGGACGTATACGGAGACCCGATTTTTACACTAACTCCTATGTGTCCGAGACCTTTGTTTCAGAGGCGCGCGCGTCCCGTTCATGACAGCCGCCTGAGACGTACGTCAGAGCCCCTTTTCCCAAAGCTTACCCCTGCATCCCGGTTCACATTTCCCCATTGAACCGGGTCAAAACCGGTTTACGGTCCAAGGTTGCCTATAAATAGCCACCTTGGGGGTGAACATTTTCAAGTCAATTCAATTCATTCCAAAATCACTTTGGGCAAGCTCGGGAAAAAGCTCTGACTTCTCTCTAAAAACCCTCTCTTTCTCTCTCTAGAAAACCACTGATGTTGAGCGTCGGAGTGAGCACGCCAAGCACCCCCCCCCCTCTCCACGGGGACTGCTTGGTAACGCTCCTTTGCAGGTGCCGACGGACGTCCCGCTAGAGACCCAGAGAAACTTGCCCTCATTTGGAAGACAAAGCTAAAGCCCGCGCGCGACACTAGAAGGCGGATTTAGCTCACACCTAACCAGAAGACCTCGACAAGTTATCCAGCGGACAGCCCGCAATAACTTGGTCGAAACACTTGGCGCCGTCTGCGGGCTTCGAACAAAAAGCCTGCGTTACTCAAACGAACAAGCAAGATGGATGACACATACACCATACACGGAGGCTTCAGTGCAGGGGGCGAAACCTCTTACGCAAGAGAGAGGTACGCCGCCGGAAAGAGTGACAAACCACAGGAGCCAGACAGGGAAGACACAATCATGGAAGACGTCATTGGTTTCTCAGCCAAAGACAAAGAACACATAACGTTCCCCCACAACGACGCCCTAGTCATCCAAATGACTATCGATGACGTGGAAGTGAGGCGAATTCTCGTAGATGGAGGCTCCGCCCCAAACGTACTAACAAAAGACACTGTCTTAGCACTCGGAAGAAAGAAGGCCATACAAACAATGAACTCACCTCTAGTGGGATTCATGGGAGATGCCAGCTACCCGCTGGGTACCATTACCCTTCCAGTAACCTTGGGCGAAGGAGAAAGACGTCTGAATATCGACATACTTTTCATAGTTGTCGAAAAGTTAAACGCCTACAATGGTATTCTCGGATATGCAACCATGAATGAATGGAGAATGGTACCCTCAACGGCCCACCTGAAGATCAAGTTCCCAACCATTGCAGGTGTGGGAGAAGTTAGAGGAAACCAACAAATAGCAAGAGAATGCCACAATGTCGCGCTACAACAAAACCAAGTGGGAAACATGCCAGTAATACCCACCATCGACGAAGACCCAAGAGATGACTACGGGAGACCTACTGCGATGGACGAACTCCGCGAATTCAAAATCGATGAACCAGAAAGAATGGTGCGTGTAGGAGCATCATTATCAGAGGACGAAGTGATTGAAATCACAGCGCTCCTAGCAGAATACAAGGACTTATTCGCATGGTCCCCAAAGGACATGCCAGGAATAAGCCCAGATGTCATTTGCCATAAACTCAACATCAACAAAGATGCTCGAGTGGTGAAACAAAAGTTAAGGTCGATAGGTGGGGACAAGAAGTTGGCCATTCGCGAGGAAGTTAGCAGACTGCTTGACGCAGGTTTCATTGAAGAATCCAAGTATCAAACTTGGGTGGCCAACCCTGTAGTTGTGCCTAAGCCAAATGGCAAGTCAAGAATGTGCATCGACTACAGAGACCTCAACAATGCATGCCCAAAAGATTCATACCCGCTTCCACGAATTGATCAATTGGTAGATGCAACTGCGGGCCATGAACTGATGACAGTTATGGATGCATACACAGGATACAACCAAATCCCGATGTTTTGGCAAGACGCCCCACATACGGCATTCTACGCTGACAGCGAAATCTACAACTACAAAGTTATGCCTTTCGGGCTAATAAATGCGGGGGCAACATACCAAAGGATGGTCAATCTCATTTTCGGAGATTTGATTGGCGACAAAATGGAGGCGTACGTGGATGACATGGTCGTAAAATCCAAGAAAAGAAAGAATCACGCAGAGGACTTACGCATAATCTTCGAGAGAATGCGAAAGTATCAAATAAGACTAAACCCCGCAAAATGCGCTTTCGGGGTGCGGTCAGGCAAAATTCTTGGATTTATGGTGAGCGAAAGGGGCATTGAAGCAAACCCTGAGAAGGTGAAGGCAATTGAAGAAATGGCCTCCCCAACAAAGCATAAAGAAGTACAACAACTCAACGGGCGCCTTGCAGCCCTGAACAGATTCCTAGCCAAAATTGGTGACAGAGCCCTCCCTTTCTTCGAAGTGTTACGCGCAAACAAGAAGTTTGAATGGACAAATGCTTGTGAAGAAGCATTCCAACAACTCAAACAACACTTGAAGACGCTCCCAAGACTAGCAAAGCCACTTCAAGGGGAACCTCTCTTTCTCTACATATCAACTAGTAACACGGCGGTCAGCTCTGTGCTAATAAAGGAAAAAGGAGGAGCCCAACTTCCAGTTTATTACGTAAGCAAAACACTGGCTAAGTATGAAGTCAATTACGTACCAATCGAGAAACACTTGTACGCGCTCGTGATAGCCGCACGCAAGCTAAGGCCTTACTTCCACGCGCATGAAATAACGGTCCTGACAGACCAGCCTCTGAAGCACATCCTTGCAAAACCAAATATGTCAGGAAGATTGACAAAGTGGTCTGTAGAGCTAAGTGAATTCCGCATTCATTTCGCTCCACGAACAGCCATCAAGGGGCAGGCCTTGGCAGATTTCATAGCAGAATTCACAGGGATCGAGCCCGAGCCACAAGATGAAGTCCAGACAGATATCCCACTCGCAGAAGTTTGGGAAATGTACACGGACGGATCATCCAACACCGGAGGCGCGGGGGCAGGATTACTACTAATCCCACCCGACGGCTCGGACCCCTTGAAATACGCCTTGAACTTAACATTCAGAGCGACCAACAATGAGGCAGAATATGAAGCCCTCATAACAGGTCTCAGGATAGCCAAAGGTGTTGGAGTGGAACACTTGCGAGTAAAGTGTGATTCACAACTGGTCGTCAACCAGGTCAAAGGAGAATACACTGCAAAGTCCGAAAACATGCAGAAATACTTGTCACAAGCAAAGGAATTGGTAGAAAGTTTCAAAACTTTCGACATAACTTCCGTCCCACGAGAAGAAAACCAGGAGGCCGATGCTCTAAGCAAGTATGCCCAACACAATGAACAAGACAAAAAGACACACTTTGTGGAAAACAGGATAATATCCGTCATAGACCAATTGGAGGTAATGGCCATTGACGAAGAGGAAACTTGGAAGACACCAATCCAAGCATACCTCACTGGAGGGATCCTACCACGAGACAAGACTCAAGCAAACAAGATCGAAAGGGTAGCCGTAAACTACGCCTTGATCGAAGGACAGCTCTACAGAAAGGGTTATTCTACACCCTACCTAAAGTGCATCACAAGCACAGAAGGAACAACGGTACTAGAAGAACTCCATGGAGGAATGGCTGCCTCACACGAAGGAGCTCGCGCGTTGATCCGCAAAGCATTGAACTTAGGCTACTATTGGCCAACAATGAGAGCTCAAGCAACAAGCATGGTGGCAGAATGCGAAGCATGCCAGCTATATTCAAGGAACATCATAGCTCCAGCAGCAGAATTAAGCCCAATTGCAAGCGCATGGCCATTCGCACAATGGGGCATCGACTTGATCGGCCCACTCCCAAAGTCAAAGGGCCAAGCAAAATTCATAGTCGTCGCAATCGACTACTTCTCAAAATGGATTGAGGCTAAGCCACTAGCACGCATTACAGACACACAAATCATGGACTTCATCCGAAACTACATAGTGGCTCGCTATGGTGTCCCGAAGATACTCATCAGCGACAATGGTGCCCAATTCAGAAGTGGAAATATGCAAAATTTCTGCAAACGTCTCAAGATAGACCACCGTTTTGCATCAGTGCACCACGCACAGACAAACGGCCAGGTTGAATCAGCAAACAAGATAGTTCTGGATGGACTAAAAAAGAGAGTTCATGCTCTAAAAGGAGGTTGGGTTGACCAGCTAAGCAGTGTTTTATGGGCTGTGCGCACAACTCCCAAAGAGTCAACAGGTGAAACACCCTTTAGCATGGTCTACGGAACCGAGGCAGTAGCACCTGTCGAAATCGCCGTCTCTTCACACAGAACGACGCATTTCGACCCCCAAGCTAATGAGGAAGAAAGACGCCTTGACCTTCAATTAGCAGACGAACAGAGATGGAAATCAGAACAAGTTCAAGCAAAGATGCGCTTAGCCACATCCAGATACTACAACAGAAAGGTCAAGGCGCGACAATTCCACGTGGGAGAAATGGTCTGGAGAAGAAACGAATTCTCACACTTGGACCAGATCAACAAGATGTCCCCCAAATGGGAAGGCCCTTACAAAATAGTTGCGGTTCCATACATTAACGCTTACCGCATCCAAGATGTGGACGGGAACGAATTGCCCAACACTTTCAGTGGGGGACACCTGAAGAAGTTCCACCCATAAAACTAAAAGCTGTCGTATCAAGCTCTTTAGTATTCAGTACTTCAAAAGAAAGAGATATGTAACTCCATACTTACGCATCAAAGGAAGTTATGTCTAACAAATTTCACATCTCTTGTAGGCACACTATTAACTCACATACAACGCCTAAGCTTACAACCAAGGCATCAAAACAACAATAGTGACGACAAGCCAACTTATACAAGGCTCATCACTTCACACCAAAACAAAGGACGCCCGACGCATACAAGAAGTTGAAGTATCCTCATTACAAGGATGTGAACGTACTAATCTATTCACATCCTTGCAAAAAGTCGGGGGATAAGCGGATCATGGGGAATCCTCCCTCGCAAACAAATACAAGTGTCGGACGTACTAATCTATCCACACTTCGCCATCATACAAGGATGAGAACGCACTAATCTATTCACATCCCAGCTAAAAGTCGGGGGATAAGCGGATCATTAGGAATCCTCCCTCACAAACAAATGCAAAAGTCGGATACACTAATCTATCCGCACTTTACTATCCTATGTTATAACTAAAATAACAAGGAGATATTCAGATATCACAACTATCTAATGCATTCATGTCAAACATATATATGTAAAGTCAAACAGGTTTACGATAGCAAATTCAAACATCAAAACGACAGGCAGGCTCTAAACAAGTCCTTCGCCAAAATACTCCGCATGCAAAGAAACAAACATACAAAGAGTCCATATCAACCTAGTCGAGGAGATGGCGCACGTCAACCTCACAGTCATCAGTAGCAAAGGGATCACAGGCAGGAGTATCACCAAAGATATCAGCATCCCGCTCAAAGCTAAACATCGGCTCACCATCCGCACTAATGGTATCCTCCACTTGAAGAGTGGAAGCCCCCCCCAAATCGCTCAAACCAATAACACCAGGAGTATCCAACTTCTCAAATGGAAAATGGGGGGCAAGGCGATGCATCAGGGGAACGAAGTCATCAAGAAACTCCTTCTTCAAAGATCCGTAACTCGCCTGAACGGCAGAAAGGAAAGGCTCACTCTGAGGGTACCGCTTAAAAGCGCCAGCCTTGCCTTCCGATATGCCGTCCTCCCTCGCCCTTTGCAACTCGATAGTTCGCACCCCCTCCCGAAGCGCCATCCGACTTCTGACAGCAGACAGCTGATCTTGGATCTCGGCAACGCGAGACTGACTCGAGGCAAGCGCTTCAGATAGTATGAGAAGCTCACCAGCATGGCCTTTCGCATCCTCAGTCAAAGAGACTTGCTCTTTAACCAACTCCTCATGGCTCTCCAGAAGCTGATCCTTCTCATCGGATAGCTCGATGACAAAAGATGATAAGTTCGCAATATCAGCATTAACCTGCATCAAAAATAGTATAATCATCAAAACACGTGCAACAATGAGTGAATCAACCCCAAAAGGAATAAACATTCACCGGAGCGAAGACACCAATGTTCTCCTCTACAAAGACACGCGCACTAGCAGAATTCGGGGGACACTCCTTCCGATCGGCGGGAGGAACAGACCTCTGCACAACTCGAACACCAACTTCAGGAATGCTCAAGGACGCGTCCTTAGGAAAGCGAAGGCGCGTACCCGAATAAGGCACCCACACACCATCTGTAACGTCACGTTCAAAACGACGAACAAGATCACTTCGACGAAGGAAGTGGAGGGATATCTGCAAAGCACAAACATAAGCAATCATACAAGCAAAGCACGCTAAGTACATAAAAAGAGATTTCACAAACCTGATACAGGGAGAATCTCCCCTTCCATCGCATGCATTGGCTCAGCGACAGGAGGGACGCGCTCACCAACATGTTTCCTCTTGTCACGCGAAGACATACGTGAACCTGGGAGGACCTCGTCCGCCGTCCCATGCCTCGGCCCGGGGGCAGAAGGGACGCGCTCAGCAACTTGCTTCCTCTTATCACGAGAAGGCAAAATAGACGTCCCCTCAACTCTCGAGCGCTTGGGATCGCCCGAGGCACGCGCCGCAGCATCGGTCCTCTTAGTGGAAGGACGCCGGGAAGAGTCAGTAACGGGCTCCGCCCGCTCCCTCTCAGCAGGCATACGACCTACAAACAGGGAAAAGAAAATATTGGAACTACAGGGAGCCCTCGCGCAGCAGAATACAGCCAAGAATGATAAGAAGGAAGAAGTATTTTACCCATAGGTCCCTTTCCTCTCCCATGACGAGACCTGTCAGCAGAGGCCGGAGCAGCAACAGGGAGCCCTCGCGCAGCATCAGTCTGCAAGGCCGGCTGCTTGTTAAGAAACCAACCTACAGGATAACATAAAACAGGGTTATAAAAATTCGAAAGCATACCAAGACACCCGGGGAAGAAGATACGATGATGCCTGCAGCGAGCAACTCCTCTTCAGAACCCTGAGTCAAAGGGACTATAACCCCCGCCTGATTATCGCGAAAGATCTCGCGAAAGGCCTTCTCATCCTGAGAGGTATACTCGGACAAGGAAGGAACAGGGTCACGCTCCAGAACATGACACGTCTCCCACTTGGTCCCGACGTCGCTCACAAAGAAATAGTGATTTTGCCATTCCTGCGAGCGAGGATAAGGGGTGGCAAACCGCCCGCTCGGCTTCCACTTGGCGCCCCCAAGATCGAATGAGGAAAGGCAAGGCCACCGACTGCAGAAGGTGGACAACCCCGATTTGTCTCGTCGCTCCAGACGGTAAAAGGTCCGGAAGAGAATCAAGGAATAAGCCCACGAGTGCTTGTAACACTGGATGCGAAAACAGGTCCACGCGTGAAAAGCAGCAGGGGAGAGGTTAAGGGGCGAGATACGGAAATAACGACACAAGCGGACAAGATCCTTGCAATAAGGGAAACGCAAACCCTCCTCTATCTGTCCAGTGTACACTACATCTAAGTCCGCAGGAGGGACGGTAACTGAGCCAACCTCGACTTCTTTGCATACGTCAAACGGGAAGTATGCTTCAGAAATAGGACAGACCCCTGACTTATCTACGCTCTCCACAAACTCCTCCGTCGTGATACGGTTGGGAGGATAGGTTTGAGTCATCGCAATAGCTCCGTGGCTGACACCTGTCCCGGGAAAATCGAGACGAAGTAAAAGGGGGGTGTCCTCGCTTATCGCCAAACCATCACAAGAAAAGTAATATGTGCAAAGAAGGGAATCGGGAGACTCACTCATGTCAGCAGTTCGAAAATGACAATTTCTGAGAATATCCTAAGTATCAGAATCGGGCGCCTGCAAACTCGTCAACCAAGCCCTGCAAAACACCTCAACCACACTCATCAAAATCCTTTACAAGGACATACAACCCAACGGACCGACTGTCCGCATGCAAACAGCTAGGGACCCTCCCGCTCGGGAATCAAAAATCCTTACGCTCATCAAAGGCCTAGGCCACCCACTAATCAAATTTTCATATATTTGTGCAATGTGTCACAGGTATTCAAGCCCTCTACAAAGCAACAAATTCAAGAGATAAAGAAATCAAAGGCATGCAAAGTTGGTTATAATTACCAAAATGCCATCCAACTACCTTTTGATCAAATTTCATCCTTAGAATGGCTCAAGGCTCCGGGGGCACATACAACCAGTTAAAATGCACTCAAGCAAGCCCGTTACACACCACAAAGGGACTTACCCCTTTCCGAACAACCCGAAAAACGCTCGGGTCAACTAAGCCATTAACGAAGGCAAACTACCAAGCATTCACCTAAGCTCCGGGGGCATGGCAATCCACTCATAAACAATCAAGGGGGCTTTATCACAATAGGAAACATCATTTCAAGTTATCCATATCAAGAAACAAGGGGTCAAGCTTTTCGCTCAAAAAACTCCGATTTCGAACCCCCGCGATTTCCCCTCGGTTGATCGGAACCTAGGGGCCACTTCACAAAGGGAGTTCGCTATCCCTAACTCTATCTATCTATACTTAGAGCTTAGCCAAAAGCAAAATTTGAAAATCAAGCAAAAACTTCACTCATGCATTTTATCAAACACCTACAAGGCACCTCATTGGAATTCAAATGTGCAGCCCTATAGGTCTATTTAACCTCAAGAAAAGTGAGTGGAGGACGTTACCAATCGATGCTCAACAAAAAGGACTCGAAATCGGTTCGAATCGGGCTCAAAATCGGACCACCAAGACTGCAGCCGCCGCCGCCGCTCCAAGCCGTCCCTGCCGCTGTCGCCGCCGCCTCGCCGCCGCTGCTCCGCCCTGGCGTCGCCGGTGATTCCCTTGGTGGTGGCCGGCCGGAGTGTGGTCTCTCTTGCACCCTAGAGTGAGTTCCTAAAATCCCTACCTTAGCTCCTCCAAAACCTTCACCACAACCAATTCAAAAGTTGATAGTTTTATAAACTATCATGGAGGAGAAGGGACTACACAACATGGTGAGTACCATACATCAAGGAGTTACTAAGCATGACCATCTCAAAAACTAAGGCAAGGAATTCGTCGGAGCCACGCGCGTCCACCCGTGGTAGGTTAAAACTCAAGGTGAGCAGACGGCCCGAATCACGCATACGCCCTATCTTATAATAGAGTTAAACAAAGGTCAAGCCATTGTTTAACTCGGGGGCAAGTGATGGACATACGCGTGATCCGGGCTCGGTTTTAATTATTCGGACCTCATGCACGTACGGGACTCACCGCAAAAGCCCAAATTCAAGCTAACCGGGGAAAACCGGGCAAGTTCGAGCTTGCCCGGCATCCCCGGGGGGCTTACCCGGAATTTCCGGGTAAGCCTAAGCTCACCCGGAATTCCGGGTAAGCCTAGGCTTACCCGGAATTCCGGGTAAGTTCCACACCCGGGGGGTGTCGCGCACACCCCCCATTTTACCTCGGACGTATACGGAGACCCGATTTTTACACTAACTCCTATGTGTCCGAGACCTTTGTTTCAGAGGCGCGCGCGTCCCGTTCATGACAGCCGCCTGAGACGTACGTCAGAGCCCCTTTTCCCAAAGCTTACCCCTGCATCCCGGTTCACATTTCCCCATTGAACCGGGTCAAAACCGGTTTACGGTCCAAGGTTGCCTATAAATAGCCACCTTGGGGGTGAACATTTTCAAGTCAATTCAATTCATTCCAAAATCACTTTGGGCAAGCTCGGGAAAAAGCTCTGACTTCTCTCTAAAAACCCTCTCTTTCTCTCTCTAGAAAACCACTGATGTTGAGCGTCGGAGTGAGCACGCCAAGCACCCCCCCCCCTCTCCACGGGGACTGCTTGGTAACGCTCCTTTGCAGGTGCCGACGGACGTCCCGCTAGAGACCCAGAGAAACTTGCCCTCATTTGGAAGACAAAGCTAAAGCCCGCGCGCGACACTAGAAGGCGGATTTAGCTCACACCTAACCAGAAGACCTCGACAAGTTATCCGGCGGACAGCCCGCAATAACTTGGTCGAAACATGTGACATGTACCCAATTAACTTAGGTAACATATACATATAACGGGCTTCCATTTACGATGCCCAACACCATATGCTTACACCTAAAGGGTAAGTCGTTCTTCCTGCAAATCCCACTAGTGGGGAAGTCATCTCTTGGAGGTAATCCTTTTTGTATCCTATTGAGGCTGACCTCGAAGGTGATTATGTCGGCGGAACTCCCTCCGTCGACAAGTATTCCTTTTACCTCGAAATCCTTCACCTAAGTTGTGATCACCAGGGCCTCCTCATGGGGCTGTATCGCCTTGGTCAAGTCATCTGTAGAGAAGGTGATTGCCATTGGCTCTAAACCCCTTGGTCTCTTGTGAGTGCCCGGTGAGGAAGCTCCCTGGGTTGCGTAAGCGTACCGATCAGCACTCAATTCGCCTCCGGCCGCAAATCCTCATGACAAAACATCAATGTCATCGTCTGGAGGGGTTCTCCATCTCCGACCTTCATGGGTACGACAATGGTGATGTCGTTGGATTTTTCTCTGCATAAATTCTAGTTCCCTCCTTGCGAGGAGGTAATCTTCTGTGTTGTGCCCCTCTACTTGGTGACTTTCACACTAGGAGAGGGGACAACGAGTTCCGTCCGTCAATTGAAGTGCTTCCAATATTTGTTGAGTTTCCCGAAATTCTCTTGAGGAAGCTCCTCGGATGGACGAACTTTCGCCTCGACCTTGGGGGGTCTCTTGTTTTTTTTTTTTTGCCAATTGGGGAGGGGGGTCTCTTGTTGGGTGGAACGATTCGCCTGAAACTGTTCTACCTCGATGTGGCGGGTCACTCTATGAATTAGATCTTCCCATCTCACTACGGGCTCCGTGTATTGAGTGATGGCTAAAGATTGGAATTATTGTCCCAATCCTTTGAAAAATATGTGGATGGCTTCTTCCACCGCATGTTCGCCTCCACCGTAGGCTCCTCGGAAACGCCTTAAGTAATTTTCCAAGGTTTTTGTCGATCCTTGAAAGAAATCCTCCGGTCTCCCTGTCTGGTTTCGTATCGAGTTGCTCCTCGGTGGTGCCATGACTTTTTGATCACCATTCCCACAGACGACGCCAAATTTTGGGATCAAATTGACGTGGCCTAAAGCTTCTGGTAATCGAATTCGAGGTTTCGCCTTTGACTAGCTCTTTTAGGTGTCTGTCTCGACCCCGAGGGGTTCTTAGTTTCCTTTTGAGCGTTTGGTAGGCGAGAAACTGAAAAGGGGTTGGGGATTTGCCCCTGATTCCACTCCGAAGCTTAAGTCAGTAATGAAATTTGAGAGAAAATATTGTAAAGTATATCAAAGATTCAAGATTATATAAGTAATGAAAGTACTCCCCTATTTACAGGGGGAAAGTACCGACTTTCTCTGTGGCGGCAGCTTGCTTGTGATTGGCTGCTCAGGCAGTGGCCGCCTTTTTATGATTGACTGAAGGGAGGCGGTAAAATGTCAGTAGGTGACAAGTAGGTCGCCACCTCATCAATCCTTAGTGTTGAAGGTTTCTCCAACTAGGTGACAAGCATGTCGCCAGCTGGTGCCGCTTCCTTAGGAGGAAAGTCTTCCCAGGCTAAACGGCGGTGAGCAGGTTGACAGCTGGTGCCCCTTCTTTAAGAGGAAAGGTTTCTTCTTAGTGCCTGGACGTCAACTCGACTTATTTTTTAATAGGAAGATTTTTTAAGTGAGCAGCATGTCGTCACTTGTTCAGAGATCGCCATGCTCGTCGACTTCCTTTTATGTTTGTGTCGACTATTTGTCTTTGTATTCCTAATTCAAATATGACTAGTCGTTGACTTGACTTTTGAGGGTTCCAACTTCAATGTTGTCGACCCTTGTTAGGCTGCCTCGAATCATATCCAACAAATATCATTAATCCAATGTTTGATTTTGATAAAAGTCACATTTTTCTTGAAGATCATGAACATCAGTTTTACCGAAAAAAACTCAATTTCATGATTATCGGTTTTACTAAAAAATCAAGAGCACCAATTTATCAAAATTTATGAACTCCCTAACACAGGCTCTGATACCACTGTTGGATTTAGGGGATAAATACTACAAAAACAAAACACGTGTACATTTTAGGTAATCTAATTACGCAGCGGAATAGAGGCACATACCAGTAATTGCTTTCATGTAGTCCCAAGATCTTCAAGGGGAGTTCCGATCCGCCGGACAGCTCTTATAAGGATTTTGGTTAAGGAATCACCTACATGGAATGGTTTCCACAGCAAAGGCTCTTGTTGATTCCTAGCAGGGACGGATCTCTGGGGTAAATTGCTCAAAGTAATTTGGCACCTAGAACCCTAAGGGTTCGGCCGAACTATATGTGGAGAAGGGGAGGGATTTCCTTGGTGTTAACACTTAGGAAAAGAGACTGATTAGCATCTAATAAATCCCTGACAACTCCTATCTATAGAGGAGGTGGGATAAATTCCACATCCTTAACCATAACTAGTTTCGGTCGGCCTAGGAGATTGGGGAGGCCCAATTTTGGGCCTCTCAAGTTAACTGGGATTTTAGGCCTAGCCCAAAATCCCTAATGTGACATAACCCAATAACCTTAACTGTTGCTCGTATATTAAAGGGCTCTTATTATGACGGCCCATTCGCCAAATGGCAACAATATATATTGTGCAAATATTGGAAATTATATCTATAATTATTCTTACTTGGAGGCTAAGTTAAATATTTAGTGGATTTTAAAACCCTACTTAGCCACAAAGTAAAAAATTCGGCCGCGCCCTACAGGATATTGGGGCGGTCCAATTTTTCACATTCGGGTCGGGTCAACTGACCCGGAAGACCATGGGAACCCGTACCGCGCGAACCGGGTCAACCGAACTGGGTCGGGTTCTACAGGTCCAACCGGAACGGGTCAACCAATCCGGGTTTCCTCAATCGGTCCGACCCATCCGGGTCGGGTCGGACCGTGTAACTAATGGGTCGAACCAAACCGACCCAGTTTTTGTGAAGAACCGAATCGAACTGACGTGAACCAGACTGTTTTGGTCGGACCCAACCGAGTCAACTAAAATTAGAATGGTCAAATTTTAAAATCCAAATGTTTCTTAACTTTAAAATTACCTACACATTGCTGATGCCTAGTTTCGATTATGGGGATGGATCTCGGATATGCATGATTTTGGGACTGAGTCATTTAGTGGGCTGAATTGCAATTTCTATATTAATTTATATTAATGCATGATTAGAATTGCGTCTTGACTATGCCAAGCTAGCTGGATATTGCATGTTGTGGACAGAACCCTGGATTTTATTTAACGAGTTGCGCACTAGGATAGACGTGTTGTGATGGTTGTTATTACCTAGAATCCATGTCTAGAAGTTTGCATGATTTATTATTAGCATGAATTGCAAGTCAGCCACAAATGTTTAAATTCTAAAATCAGTCGCCAAATATGCATGTTTGTTATGGAGTAATAACGCATGATTCGTATTCATGAATGTGGAGGATGTAGCCGCATGTGATAATTTACTTGAGAAGTAGAATTATATATGCTAGCATGAGTTCCTTGGAACATTAGACGCATGACGCGTATGCATGATGATTTGATTGTTTCGTGGATGTGGTTGCGTATGATAATTTAATTGTGTAATAGAATTTTGTATGCTTGCATGAAATCCTCGAAACGTTTTAAAAAGGGCCTTGGGAAAGCCAAGATCATGTGTTTGTTGAAATTCCCCGTTCCGGTGAGAGAGATTAAACCATTTTAAATGACTGGTCTATTAGAAAGAAGGTGTCAGTAATGTGAACTCTTTCACGGCCTCATTCCACTGGTTTACTGGTGGTCGGGTTGGTTAGATGTTTGAGGAATCATTACTTGTCGCCTTCTATCTCATAGATATCTGATGTATGCAATTTGTTTCCAAAATGTTATTGTCTCCTTGATTGTCGCATGATTGTCAATGTATCAATTTATATGGTTGGTAGAGTGCATTTCTATATTCCTCGCAATCTTGATGGTGTGTGATATGATGAATGGGATCGGTATGTGTTAAACTCATCTCTGCTGCGATTCCGAGAGCGGAGAGGACACCTACAAATGAATGTGGTACTCCGTTTCCCAATCATGGGAGTAGGTTCTTTGGTGACCTGAAAGCGTTTGTGGTGACATTTTCAACCTTGGATTGGGTAGAAGAAGACTTCAATTGCAACCACACAACATTACAGCTTTGGTTTTTCCTTTGCATCCGCTTCGGTGGAAGCAAGACTGCTGAAGCAAGAAATGTTTATGGTTGAGAATGATGGTGTTTTCTCCATGGATGCTGGTGTAAGATCCGCTCTTTTCTCCATGGATGCTGGTGTAAGAGCCGCTCGAGACCTTCAGAATTAAAGGTCAACATGGAGGAGAATATTTCTCATATTGAAGAGGCATCCCCTTTCATGGTTGTTAGACGATGATGGGGCTCACTTACCATGAGTCTATGCAAGTGCAGTAACCCAGGCAAAAAGGGAAACCAACTTCATAAATCAACACATGACATTGAGAGAAGTCAACCATGATTTTCATATTTCGTGGAGAGAACCGGACCACAGAGGTCCTACACAAATATCCAGTGGGACAAACACCATCGATAAAGTGCGTCTCTAGTACGCCTCATATGTCATGTATATAAACCTGTAAAAAGGTTTTATTTAGATACAGATCATCTAATGTGATTCACTCGTTAAATTTTTCAGATGTGGTGCTCGACATGACTCAGAGTTCTAGACTATCTGTACGATGAGCATGGATCACGCGACCTTAAGATCAAGAACCTTATCATTGTCGTTTCATCTTTCATCGTTCACTTGATTTGATGACTTTGGTTGTTTATGTTTCAGATGATTGAATAAAGTAATTGTTATTGAGATTAAAATTTACTTATCAAAGAATCGACCTGGTCAACGGGATCGATCTGAACAAAATCCAAATATACGGATTAAGAACAAAAATTTCGGCCAGGACAAGAGGCTGAATAAATGAAACGATTACACACACTCCAATTCAGTCTAACCCTATCGATTGCATAACTAAAACGAACGATTTAGTTATAATCTATTACTAGTACTCCATAAAATAAATAAATCGTAACGATAAACATGTGTGAAACCGATTAAATTTAAATTTTGAAAATGAAACGATTGTTAGATTACAAAGAGAAATCACTACGGAAACTAAAACCATGGTACATGCAACTAATCAAAATTACGCAGCGGAAGATTCGCACATAATTCTTCAGTTGTCTGTAGTCCCAAGATCTTTGCAGGAGGGAGTTCACAATCCTCCGGTCGGCACCCTTATGGGTTCTTGTGAAGGAAGCCCTACATGGTATTTTCTTCACAGAAAAGCCTCTGATCGGTTCTTGGCGTGGGGCAGATCTCTGGAGTGTTTGCTCGAAAGAAAATTGGCACACCCTTGGTGGATATATGGTTCAGCCGAACATGGTGTCTCTGGGGGAATGGGTTTTCTCTCAAAACACCACTTAAAGAGAATTGTGATTAATCCTAATAAAACCCCTAACTCCCCATATATATAGGACACCTAAGTTTCGGCCGGCCATGCTAGTATAGGGAGGCCCAATTTTGGGCCTCTCATGTCATTTGGGATTTGGGATTTGGGTCTGGCCCAATGTCCTAAAGTGGCATGTACCTAATTAACTTAGGTAACATATACATATAATGGGCTTCCATTTACGGCGCCCATCACCATATGCTTACAGCTCCCAATCGCCGCAATGGGAGGGTTCCTATTATTATTGTCGTCCAAATCTACATCAACATTTCACTCCTTCGATCTCGCCCTTTGCTTCTGAATAGTTCATACGAGGTTTTCCGTGCGACCAGCGGACACGACGGGCATCGTGTTACTCATCTATTAGGAGTGTTGTAGTGCCCGCGGAACGTTGATTCCCTTTTCTCCAATCAACCTGTTATAAACAACATTTATATAGTGTCGCGATGTATCCAAGGTCAATTGATAATTCTCCTTTTGCCTAGTTTCCTCATAGGAACACTTCTCCAAGGCATCCGTACAAGTAATCACAACCTTCAACTAATATCTGTTTGGTGGCCACCTTAGTGAATACAAAAGTAGGTGAATTACAGGTGAACATGACCATCCCCATTGCTCATATCCTTAGTCAAACCCAACGGTTTCCAAAGACGTGGTCACTGGGCCTTTTTGTTCAACACTACGCTCGTACAGCGGGAAGCGAACGTTGAGTATGTCCTTAGATATGAGTTTTGAGTCCGTGAGGATACTCTGGGTGCCTCTTCATAAGGCTCCCGGGATCAATCACACGCTCGAGGTGAAGAAGTTTGCGCCCGCCAGAATCACGAGGATTTTTTCCTAGCACAATCGAACTGTGACCCCGTGGTCCGACGTGGCACGCGTAATATAAAGCACGCGTCGATAGCATACCTGAACATTTAAGTTAAAAGGAATGGGATATGTCAAATCATGATATCACAGATTTTCATTTGGCCCAGAATGTGGATTAATGATGAACAAATTTCATCACGGCGATCTGCAAAGCGAAGATCATGTCGAGTTACTACGAAACTAGATGACCGTTCTGCGTTATCAAGTTTATCCCCCTGATTCTTAGCCAGCCTTTCTTGGTAGAGGCCTCCCTCCACCGCAAGACGACCGTACATGTGTGACTAGGTAAGGCCCACATTCGACATAGTTTTGTCAGAGGATCGGGTCCTCCTACGACTTAGTTTATAGACCGTAAATCTTATGTATTCAAACATTATGACGTCAATAGATCATAAACTCAATTGCAATTCTTTTATTTCAAAAATGTAACTTTCAATTATCAAAATGTTATCACAGATAGGGATGGCAACGGGTCGCGGGGCCCCGCCGACCCGCGGGGCCCCGACCCGAGTTTGACCCGCTGACCCGCCGACCCGAAGGTCGCGGGGCGGGTTCGGGGCGGGGCGGGTCCGGGTTTCGGGTCGCGAGGCCCCGTGGACCCGCCCCGAAATTTATATATGTGCTATTTTTATATTATGTAACATAGGTCAAATATTAGGGTTTATATATGACCTATCTAAAATAATAAGGACTTAATAATAAATAGTGTAAAGTTAGATTTTAGGGTTAGATTAGAGGTTGAACTGCTGCAGTGCACTCCCGCTCCCTCTCTGCTCTCTGTCACTCTGGCGGCCTCTGCAGAAAGTGGTTCCGGTGGCTCAGCAAGCGGTTCCGGTGGCTCCAGCAGGCGGTTCCGGTGGCTCCACAGGCAGTTTCGGTGGCTCCACAGGCGGTTCTGGTGGCTCAACATGCGGTTCCGGTGGCTCCAGCAGGCTCTCCTCCCTTCATCTTCTCCGGCGGCACTCGGCAGCAGCTCCAGGCGCAGATCCAGGCGCAGCGCAGTCAGCCAGTCACTAGCGCAGCTCCAGGCGGTCACGGCTTTGGTCACGGTTCCGGTCACAGCTCCGGTCACGGCTCCGGTAACAGCTCCGGTAAGCAGCACTCAGGTGAGAAAAAAAAAACTCTACTACGTTCGGGTCGGGTCGGGGCCCCGCGGGTTGACCCGCGGGATTTTTTTGCCCCGCCTGACCCGCCCCGGGGGCACATATACCCGGGGCCGGGTTTACAAAGTCGACCCACGGGGCGGGTCCGGGGCGGTGAAAACCCGCCCCGACCCGCCCCGTTGCCATCCCTAATCACAGATACCCGCCACTTCTAAACCCTACGCAATCCAATCAGTTTTACATGCTTTTCGAATATCTCCCTGCGTAGTGGTTTAGTTAATGGGTCTGCAATCATGTTATCAGTGGACAAGTATTCCATAGTGATTATATTGTCTTCTACCATAGATTTGGCATAAAAATATTTCACATCAATTTGTTTGGTCCTACTATGGTACTTCAGATTCTTTACTGCCACAATGGCCGCCTGACTGTCAGAGAACACCTTCATAGGTTTACTCCCGACGTCACCATCAAGCAGCGCAGTAAGAAGACATTTCAGCCAGACCGCTTCCTGTGCGTTTTTGGAGAGAGCTACGAATTCTGATTCCATCGTTGACATCTCGACACAGGTTTGTTTCTTGCTCGTCCGTAAAATGACGGCATTAGCAAGGAGAAACACTCCTCCTGTGGTGGACTTACGATCATCTGGATCGCCACCATGGTCGGCGTCACTGTAACCGGTCAATGCTAACTTCCCGCCCTCATAGCACAGTGCGTAGTCGGCAGTACCTTTCAGATAACGAATAATTCGTTTTATAGCCTTTAAATGTTGATAGCCAGGATCTGATTGGAAACGTGCTACTAGGCCCACTGCGTAACAGATATCCGGACGGGTGCATTGCATGACGTACATCAAACTACCGACCATGCTTAAATACTCTGCACCCCTCATATGTTCACGCTCTGCCAGGTTCTTCAGGCCGTCACGTTTTGACAGTGCGCACCCAAACACCACCAGCGTATCCACGGGTTTGGCATCCTGTATTCTAAATCTTTTCAACAGTTTGTTGATATAAGCTTCTTGAGACAGACACAATTTCCAGGTAGCCCGATCTCTAGCAATTTTAATGCCCAAGATGTACGTGGCCTCTCCCATGTCGTTCATCTCAAATACATTTGACTTGTTCATAAAACTCACATCGTTTGCGGCAATTAGTATGTCGTCCACGTTGTCGGACCTAAAATCTGACCTATGGCGAATTACGTTTTGAAAACGTGCAATTTTGAAAGAGCCGCCACTAGTTAATTATTAGGCTAACTAGAATCCTAAATCACCCAAGCGAATAACGAATTAAACACCTAGGTATAAAATCGGTCTTCGATCAGAAATTCAGGTTCGGGGGGTTCTATTACGAATTAAAAATATAGATCTTTAATTACGCCCTTTCGGTACTCAATTCACTTACTTGCCACTTTAAAATTTAAACATGTGTTACGTCGAATTAATCTAATAATAAAAAAAACTAAACTAATTTTATGCGAAATTATTATCAATGACAAATCCATTAAACATCTATAACTCCTAATTTAGTTAAAATCTAGACGAAACTAAACATGCTCAAAATCATGATACAATTTAATAATTACATATCGTACATGTATATTTACAAAAAATGTTATCTAATTAATCTAGATCTAGACTAGTTAATTAACATGGTACATGGTATAATAATAACAATAAAGATAATAATAATACAGAAAATTAAATAATTAATAATAATAATAATAATAACAATAAAAAAAAAAGAAAAAAAAGAATTACAGAGACCAAACCAACGGGGAAGACAGCAGGACAGGACCGGCGGGACACCACTCCGGCGACGGGCGGCTTCCACGGCGGCAGGATGGCTTCAGTGGCCTGGGACGGCGCCGGGCGGCCCAGGCGGAGCTCCGGTCGTGGCTGTCGGGAACTTCAGGCGGTCCGGATCTGCGCAGCAGTGGGGCTTTCCAGTACCGGCGCGGCGGAGCAGCAGGCGCGGCGGGGAAAGTGGCCGTCGCAGTGGCTGGACTGGGCGGACAGTGGTGGTCCGAGGGCTGCCGCTGGCCGATGGTTCCGCCGGAGAAGGGAGGAGAGAGAGAACGAGAGGGAGAGAGACGGACGGAGCTGAAGCGGTCAGAGGTGGCGTGGCCAGCGGCGGGTCGCCGGAGCTGGGCAGGCGTGTCGGGACGGGACGGCTGGAAGGAGTGGCGAAGTCGCGGCGGCCGGAGGTTGAAGGTAGGGTCGCCGGGGAGCTCAGGTCGGCCATGGCAGATCCAAAAAAAAAAAAAAACTTTTTCACTACAGGACAAATTTGCACTGGTTACGAAATCTGATGTATTATTCTTATTGCCGGTGGTCTTTTTACATGTACAAGGGGTCCTTTTATAGCTAGATTAACACCTAAAATTAGGAAAACAATAATTTCCCTAATATGCACTAATTAATTCTGAAAATTATGAATAAATATTTATTGCATATTGCCATAAATATTTATCACATATTTTTTTAATATTACACAATATTAAATGCATCTACACTATCCAAATTTAAACTTAGCCTATTTTTAGCAACCCCGTGACCTTCCATATTTAAATACTTCCTTTTTTAAACGCGTTACACATAACATTTTTGAACGTGTTATATACGTGTCGCGCGTACCAAAATTAGGTGTTTACAACTTGCCCCTCTTTGGACGGACTCCCGTAGAATGCATTCGAGGGGGTTTGTCCAAAGACGAGTAAACACTAATTTTGGCTAGGAAGTATATCTTCTTCCGGGTCTTCAAGTCTCCAAGGCGGCCTTTGGCTTTATTGATGGTGCGAAAAAGTAGAGCCTCGGTCGGCGGTGCCTCCGTTGGCGTGCGGAAAATAGAACCTCCGTCGACGGTGCTCCTGTTGGCGGTGCCTCCATTGGTAGCGCAGAAAATAGAACCTCCGTCGGCGGTGCCCCTGTTGGCGGTGCCTCCATTGGTAGTGCAGAAAATAGAACCTCCGTCGGCGGTGCCCCTGTTGGCAGTGCCTCCATTGGTAATGCAGAAAGTAAAGCCTCCAGTGGCGTGCGGAAAAATAAAGCCTCCAGTGGCGTGCAGAAAAGTAAAGCCTCTAGTGGCGTGCAGTAAAGTAAAACCTCAATCGACGTTGCCTCCAGTGGCGAGCGACAAGGAAAAGCCTCCATTGGCGTGCAATAAAGTAAAACCTTTGGTGATGATTGGTAACAGAAGACCTCTACGTCAGACAGTACCAACAACCTCTGGTGACGCCTCTAGTGGCGAGTGGTAACGGAAGACCTCTACGTCAGACCGTACCGGAAAAACATCTGGTGATATCTCTGGTGGCGGAAGACCTCTACGTCAGACCGTACCGGAGACCCTTTGGCGATGCCTCTAGCGGCGTGGGGTAACGGTAGACCTCTACGTCAGACCGTACCGGGAAAACCTCTGGTGATATCTCTGGTGGCGGAAGACCTCTACGTCAGACCGTACCGGAGACCCTTTGGCGATGCCTCTAGCGGCGTATGTCGGAGAAGAGCCTCTAGTGGCGTCCGTTGGAGAAGTGCCTCTAGTGGCGTGACTTGCGAAGGCTGAATACTAAGGCTTCGTTCGTCGGGGTTGACTCTCAGGAAACTGGAAACTTCAGATCCTGATTGTTGGTTGTGACTTTTGGGAACAGACTGTAACAATCCTACTCATCCTTGAATGGTGACTCGCGAGAGCAAACTTCAACCGTCCCGCTTGCCCTGAAGTTGACTCGTAGGAACAGACTGTAACAGTCCTAATCATCCTTTGAATGCGACCTGCGAGAGCAGACTGTTACCGTCTCGCTTGCCGTGAAGTTGACTCTGGAAGACGCTGCTTGCGCATGAGTGTTTGTCCCTAATTTTTGCCTAAATTGTGCATTGTGCGACAACCTAGCGGGATCTTTTTTCTCTTTTTCTTCTTTTCTTTTTTATTTTTCTTTTTCTCTCTTCTTTTTTTTGTCGAGAATTTCTCCTTTTTCTCTCCTTTTGCCACGGCCGATTGAGAGATTTTCGACCGTGCCTCTCGGTTTTTTATTTTCTCTCCTTTTGCCATGATTGCAATTTCTGAATTTGCAACCATGCCTCTCATTTCCTGATTTTGCCTAGGCCGCCCTTTCGGGTTTTCAACCTAGCGGAAGCACTCTTTATTTGGTAGCCGATTAAACGGTGGCTGTGACCCGTACTTTTTTTTCCGCCTCGATGCGAGAGTATTTGTAGCCCTTCGGAGGGTGGCTGTGACATTTTTCTCACCGTCTTCAATGTTGCGGGAGCCCTTTTGATTGTAGCCATTTGGAGGGTGGCTGTGGCCCTTTATTCCTCGTCTCTGATCCGGCAAACACTCTTTGTATGTAACCATTTTGAGGGTGGTTGTGGCCCTTTCACTTAATATCCGCCATCAATGTTCCGGGATCGCTCTTTTGACTGTAGCCATTTGAGGGACGACTGTGACCCTTTCTTTTATTTTCTCGCCCTCACCGGGTTCGCGAGATCACTCTTTTTGTGTAGCCATTTTAAGGGTGGCTGTGGCCCTTTTTATTCTCCCGCCCTCACAGGGTTCGCGGGGTCACTTTTTTATTCGTAGCCGTTTGGAGGGTGGCTGTGGCCCTTTAACTTATTTACCGCCTTTGACGATGCAGGAGCGCTCTTTATCTGTAGCCATTTGAAGGGTGGCTGTGGCCCTTTTTATCTGTAGTTGATTTAGGGACAACTGTGACCCTTTTATTCACTGCATGAACACTCTCTTTATTTTTATCGGTAGCCAATTAAAGGGCAGCTGTGACCCTAAAAAAAGTTTTTTTTTTTTTTTTTTTTTTTTTTGCTTTTTGCCTTTTTTTTTTTTTTTTTTGCTTTTTTGCTTCTTTTTTTTTTTGAAAACGAAAAATAATCAACAACAATTATGTACATGCCCCTAGTGGCAAATCTGAAATTTCTAATTCAAAACATCTTCTACATAAGGACTCAGTTGATTGAGTCAAAATATGTCGATCGTGTCGACGCCCTAGATGGACCTTACAACCAATGGATGACGTGGACAGTGATTTCTAATCTCGGCTTCTCAAGTGCCCCGGCTATTGCTCAATCTTGTTTGGGGATGCCCCATAGCTAGCACCAATCGGGTTAGGCTCGTCACATTCAGGATGAATGGCCTGGCCAGTGAGCACACATGGATGACGTGGAGTAGTCCGCATTGGGGCACGAATATTGCGCGAGATAAATTCGGCAACACACAAGAATGGTCGGAGAGCAAAGGGCCGTGCACGAGATGTGCTCTTCAGGGGATTTTATTTGGACGATTATCCGAGCTGCACAATGAGTAAGAAAAAACTCAAATTTCGGGGATAAAAATGATCATAACTTTTCTTACCTGGTTGTTGGATTTTTTCTAGTGGGGAAATGTGCTCACTATGCGACTGGACCAGCTGCATGTCCCGATTTTCCTACTCCATCATGAACATCTGCCGGAAAGTAAATGCCCCATGGACTTCTGATGGAAGGCACCAACAATAATGTTTTCTTTGCTTGACATCTCAAATGCTCATTGATCGGCACATTAATCTTCTGGGGACGCTTGATGATCTTTTGATATTTTCCATATTCGGACATGTCTGATCTTAACGTGAGATGCCCCTTGGTTACCACTGACCGGTTTAAACCTCACCGTAAAACGGATGTACGGCTTGGTTTGGGGATGCTTATGAATTCCACATATGGTAGGTGGAATTTTGACATGTAAGTTCTTTGGAGCAGTCACGTTTCACGTGGTTGCGACCTCGTCGAAGTGGTCGTCTGATCTGCAAAAGAGTACGGACACTCAAATCTCAAGGAAAAATCAAGTACTATTCATCGTACCTGAGCGTTGGATATCCCGAGTGCGCAATTTTGCTTCGTGCAACTGGATGGATGCACGTTTCTTTTTTTTGTTGCCCCATTTAGCCGGCGTAACTTGTATGTACAACATACCTATCCAAGGGTACCTGAAAAGACCAGACACGAAAGTTAGTATAAAGAATCAAATGAGTCATGCATGATTTTTCGGAAAACTTCTAATGACATTACTTTCATAATTTTGATTACATTTCAGAAAGAATCAAAATTTATGATCTAAGGTGTTTTGCACTAGCTTGGAGTTTAATGAGTTCGCTGAGTGCACTATCTGGCTCGAACGCACGATAGATGTTCAAAATGAAGTTTTTTCAAAAGGATTTTCTCGTCCATTGTTTAAGCTCGAATAGTCACACTCAACTAAACATTTAAACTTTTTTTTTTCAAAAAATCAAAATCAGAATCAAATCTCTTTTTCAAAACTCTAGCTCATACGAATGTTGAAATGAAGATCTTGTCGAAAAAGTGTAATGCACCTCGGATAAAAAATGAATGACACTTTGAGTTTTTTTAATGCTCATGCATGCTCGAAAGTTAAAGTTCAACTGTTAAGAAAGTTACAACTTACAACCAGTTTACCTGAATGATACATATATACAAAATGAAAAATTCAGGTAAAGTTTTTTTAAAAAGAAATGCAGATGCAATGCATGTTTGGAATTAAAAAGGTCAACAACTAAGAAAAGATTTACAATCTATCTGAAAAATGTTTTTTCCTAAATCAATGCCTATTAGATGTACATGAGATGAAAGTTGTGCAGTTAAAAAAATTTACAAGCTATCTGGAAAGATTTTTTTTTTTTTAACGAGGAAAAAAAATGCATCTTGGTTGCTCAAGATAAAAAAAAAAAAAAATCAAGCGATTTTTTTTTAAAAAAAAAATGCATATGAGATGCACAAAAAAAAAAATACAAGATGCAAACTTAAAAATGAAAGTTCTACAACTAAGAAAAATTACAATTTACCTGAAAGGTTTTTTTCGAAAATAATGCATATGAGATGCACATCTTTTAAGAAAAGTCAGGTAAAATGTTTTTTTAAACAAAGAGCCCTAAAACTAAGAGAGCTTACGATTTATCTAAAAAGTTTTTTTAAAATTAATGCATACTGGATGCATTATTTAAAATAAAACAATTCAGGTAAAAAGTTTTTGAAATGATGCATATGGAATGCACGTTCGAAATTAGAAGCACTAATAGCTAAAAATGAATCAAAATTTTTTCTAAAACGTTTTTTTGCATGCGCGACGCGCTAATCAAAATCACAACTTACCTGAAGAGTTTTTTTTTTAAAGGAAAAAGATAATGCGTATGAAACGCAAGTTTGAAATAAAAAAAAAAATCAGGCAAGAGGTTTTTTTTAAAAAAAAAGCAATGCATACAAAATGCATGTTCGGAAAAAAAAAATTTCTAAATGTCCGACCACTTAGCTGAATTTTTTTTTTTTTAATGCAAGAAGATGAATGCATGAGAATAAAAATTACACAGTTAAATAAACTTACAGTTTTCCTAACGACTTTTTTATACAACAACAAAAAAACACTGATAAAACACATGTTAGGGGGTAAATAATGTGTGGCTTTGCTCTACAAGGTAGGTTCCCGACAAGGTGGTTTCCTCACCCCATCACAGGGATCATAAGACCTTCACAAGCGAGTGGAGTTGTTCTGAGTCGTTCCGGCGGCTCGGCCGCACGGTCGTACCCTTACTAACTCTCCGGGGTTCCTAGTTGCCCTGGGATTTAGGCATTTTGGATATTACACTAAAGTGGGTGTGCGAATTCAAATAATGCCACAAAAAGAAAATGTCAATTAAATTAAACACTTTGTACCTGTAAAAAAAAACAGAAAACAAAGTTAGATTAATCAAGAGAAAAAAAAATATATTAAAAACTTTAAAAATGGCACATAAGCGAATATAATGAGCCCGAACCCTCTAAACGTCCCCAGCAGAGTCGCCAAATTGTCGGACCTAAAATCTGACCTATGGCGAATTACGTTTTGAAAACGTGCAATTTTGAAAGAGCCGCCACTAGTTAATTATTAGGCTAACTAGAATCCTAAATCACCCAAGCGAATAACGAATTAAACACCTACGTATAAAAATTACGAATTAAAAATATAGATCTTTAATTATGCCCTTTCGGTACTCAATTCACTTACTTGCCACTTTAAAATTTAAACATGAGTTACGTCGAATTAATCTAATAAAAAAAAAAAACTAAAATAATTTTATGCGAAATTATTATCAATGACAAATCCATTAAACATCTATAACTCCTAATTTAGTTAAAATCTAGACGAAACTAAACAAGCTCAAAATCATGATACAATTTAATAATTACATATCGTACATGTATATTTACAAAAAAAGTTATCTAATTAATCTAGATCTAGACTAGTTAATTAACATGGTACATGTTATAATAATAACAATAAAGATAATAATAATACAGAAAATTAAATAACTAATAATAATAATAACAATAAAAAAAAAAAAAATTACAGAGACCAAACCAGCGGGGAAGACAGCAGGACAGGACCGGCGAGACACCACTCCGGCGACGGGCGGCTTCCACGGCGGCAGGATGGCTTCAGTGGCCTGGGATGGCGCCGGGCGGCCCTGGCGGAGCTCCGGTCGTGGCTGTCAGGAACTTCAGGCGGTCCGGATCTGCGCAGCAGTGGGGCTTTCCAGTACCGGCGCGGCGGAGCAGCAGGCGCGGCGGGGAAAGTGGCCGTCGCAGTGGCTGGACTGGGCGGACAGTGGTGGTCCGAGGGCTGCCGCTGGCCGATGGTTCCGCCGGAGAAGGGAGGAGAGAGAGAAGGAGAGGGAGAGAGACGGACGGAGCTGAAGCGGTCGGAGGTGGCGTGGCCAGCGGCGGGTCGCCGGAGCTGGGCAGGCGTGTCGGGACGGGACGGCTGGAAGGAGTGGCGAAGTCGCGGCGGCCGGAGGTCGAAGGTAGGGTCGCCGGGGAGCTCAGGTCGGCCATGGCAGATCCAAAAAAAAAAAAAAAACTTTTTCACTACAGGTAAAATTTGCACGGGTTACGAAATCTGATGTATTATTCTTATTGCTGGTGGTCTTTTTACATGTACAAGGGGTCCTTTTATAGCTAGATTAACACCTAAAATTAGGAAAACAATATTTTCCCTAATATGCACTAATTAATTCCGAAAATTATGAATAAATATTTATTGCATATTGCCATAAATATTTATCACATATTTTTTTAATATTACACAATATTAAATGCATCTACACTATCCAAATTTAAACTTAGCCTATTTTTAGCAACCCCGTGACCTTCCATATTTAAATACTTCATTTTTTAAACGCGTTACACATAACATTTTTGAACGTGTTATATACGTGTCGCGCGTACTAAAATTAGGTGTTTACACACGTATAAGCTTAAGATGACATACTTAGACCCGGAGGTCTTATAATATATGCACGGATCCCCGTGAAGATTCACGAATCCATTTCCTACGATTTCCTCGTGGAGTCTGGGGTACCATTGCTGAGACTACTATTTAAGACCGTAGATGGACCTTTGGAGTTTAAAAACTTTAAGTTCGTTACCAAGAGTAATGAAACCCTTCGGTTGCTCCATGTAGATCTCTTCCTCCAGGTTAACGTGGAGGAATGCGGTCTTAACATTCATTTGGTGCAGCTCGAGATCGAGTCTTGCAACCAGGACCATGACTGGCCCTAACCGTGGTTTTACGCACAGTCAGTGAGTTTGTTTTGTCAAAGTCAACTCCGTGAAATGGGTATATCCTTTCGCATCAAGTCGGGTTTCGCACCTCCGACTTTTTCAATCAGTGGTGAGCCTTCTTTCAGTACTCACCTTATCCTTGTGCCATTGTGGTTAGCAGGTAAATCAACAATAGATTATAATGGATTCATTTAGGCGATCTCTCTCTTTTATTATTTTCCTCCATTTCTTCACTTGATGTCCTTCCAATGCTTGCCAACAGTTGTTGGAGTTTGGTTTTCACCTTACTTAATGGGATACTTCTTGGAGAAGTTCGATGTTGTTGACTTTTGTCTAGGATTGGTTAATCCCATCTAGTGTCTGTTCATTTCTCCCACTCGGAATAATGCTTCTTATCGTAGCATCACTTCTATTGGGAACAATTCTTCCACTTGGAACAATGCTTCTAATAGGAGCATCGTTTCCTTTGGGAACAAGAGCGGTGCTTCAACCTTGACCATCAACTTTCCTTTGAAAACCTCTCGGGGTTTCACTTCCGAGATGAATTCCTTGATCACTAGGATCTGGAACGAAGTTTGGTCGGATCACTCCCCCTAGAAACAATGGGTAGTTTAGGTAGTTGCGGGTTCTACTTGATTCGTCTCTGCGTCAACAGGGATCTCATGTGGTAGAGTTTATTTCTCCCACTGGATTTACTATGAAAATATTTCCATTATAATTTACCATGTCATTCACTGGTGTTGCCGGTTCAAATCTCCCACTCGAAGTAAGTGGGACCTGATTGTCAGTGTTATCCTGCTCCGTTTTGATCAAGACTACATTTGTTTGAAACTGTCCATGCATCAGAAAATTCGTCCTCAAGTATGTAATGTCTCATGTTCGACCACGGTACCATTTTCCCAAAAGCTGTAAACAGGTATTTTTTAAGAGTAGTTAACGTACTCTTGTCCCAAATACGTGTTTAATGCGCAAATTAATGTCACGTGATGATGTGATTTAACTCATTATCATTCTTCATCTATTATGGCGACGTGTTTTACCGATTTCATTGGAGCACAGTGTTACATAAATGTGAATCACTTTTCATCATCCCATAGGGAACGTCTAATAGAGTGACTCCAACATTATGTTTATAAACTGTGCTTCCTGAAGTGTGTCAGTTGATTTGAATGCCTAGCCTGACTTATCATTCAAGGCGTACGGAAGGAAAATCGTTTAATCGACTCCATCCTTCTTCGTTTGCAAACTTATCTCAGAGATTTTATCCCATCTCCGAACTAAGCATCTTGGGTTTTCACCTTATGCGTCAGTTGATACTTTTACAAGGTCGCGATAGCTTTCGAAGCCTACTTCTTACCGATGTAAATGGTATCAATAAGTTGTTTCCAAGGGAATGCAAACGAAAATTCAGCACATCATTATTCAGATACTTCATCATTAAATTCGTATTTTGAAACGATGTGTTCCGTCTTTCGAGGTCCACACGCGCGTAGCGCTATTTACCGAAGTTTTGACCCTTGGATAAATCGTTTCATTTCTGAATTTAATTTAATTTAATCCAACCGGTTTCGCACATGATCATCATTACAGATTATTTCATTCAGTGGAGTACTTAATAATTAAGAAATACTAAATCTTTCGATCTAGCTACGCAATCGATGTGTATGTTCAGTTCAGTTGTCCCGATTGAGATGACGGAGTACGTGAATCGTTTCGTTTTATTCGACCACTTTTACCTGGCCGAAATTTCATTTCGGATCGATCCTGTTTAACCGGGTCGATTAATTTTGACAAGTAGATCACATTTCGAATCGAACGGAAACTACTTTATTCAATAAATTACTATCTCAAAATAACCAAGATTTTAGTAACTCGAACGATAAATGACAATGGTAGGGTTCTTGATCTGAAGATTGCGTATTTGATCCATGATTATCGCATAGATAGTCGAGAACTTTAAGCCATGTTGAACATCACGTCTGAGTAAATTCACGAGTGAATCACGTCAAATGATCTGTGTCTGTATAAAACATTTTACCGCTTCATACACATGACCTACGTGGAGTACTTGAGACGTACTTTATCAAGTATAAGACTTTATGGTTCAGTTCTCTCTATAATATGCGGATCATGGTTGACTTCTTTCGAACCCACTATGGTGAGCAGAGAATGTTTCCATTTTACTGTTGTGTACTCTACTTGATTAGCCTCAAGATCACTGAGTCCTGTCAATATCAGACAACCATATACATCTTTTCCATGATGACCTTTCATTCTGAATATCTGATGCGGGTTTTACGCGAACGTCCATGAAAAGAGAGAAGATCATTACGGTTAACCAAAATGTTTAGATTTTGCATCCTTGCTTCCACCGAGGCGGATGCAAAGGGATACTAAGCTGCAACATTGCTTAGTTGCAATTGAAGTCTTATTCAACCCGTTTCTACCAAGGTTGAATGTATCACCACATACGTGTTGAGATCATCAAAGAACCCACTCCTATTCTTGTTGAAACAAATTTTGACATTCGTTTCTCATTGTCAAAATCATACAGACTATCATATTCATCTGTAGTTGTCCTCTCCACTTTTCGGAATCGTAGTAGAGAGTTCAACATGTACTCTTTTTATTCATCATGATTCATACCATCAAGATTGCGAGGAA
This sequence comes from Clarkia xantiana subsp. parviflora, assembly GCA_036873135.1. Lineage (NCBI taxonomy): Eukaryota > Viridiplantae > Streptophyta > Magnoliopsida > Myrtales > Onagraceae > Clarkia > Clarkia xantiana. The sequence goes on from JAPTYO010000001.1 coordinate 22,739,664, forward strand.
TATCGAATCGCACTAATTCAATCAATTCATACTAACACATCGATGATTACGCAAAAATCAGGGAGACAGTAACATTTTGAGAAATAATTGCATACATCAAATATCTACTAAGACGAATTCCGACAAATAATGATTCCTCAGTCATCTAAACCAACCAACCAACAGTAAACCAATGGAAGATGGTTGTGAAAAAGTTCACATTATCGTCGTCTTCTATCCAATAGACCAGTCTTTTAAAACGGTTTTAATCGCAAATTACTGGAACGGGGATTTTAAAACAAGCATACCCGATCTTGGCTTTTCCAAGGCTCTTTTTGTTTTGGAAAAATATTCCGATGAATTTACTTATGCATATATAATTCTACTATCCACGTAAATTATCATACGCCAGTAATATTCATCATTCAAACCATACTCATGCTTACGCGACATGCGTCTAATGTCCCGAGGAACTCATGCTTGCATATATAATTATACTTCCATGTAAATTATCAAATGTGGCTACATCCTCAACATTCTAGCACACGTGTAAAATGTAACATTCACATCCATCATACACATTTGGCGACTGGTTTTCAATTTTAAAATAATTTTAAATATTAGGGGTTGATTTGCAACCATCATAGCATGTCTATCCTAGTGCGCATTCCATATATTTAACTAGGGCTCAGCCCACAATATGCAATATCCAGCTAGCTTGACTTAGTCAAGACAACATTTCTAATCATGCATAAATATATATAGAATAATAAATAATTGCAATTCAGCCCACTAATTATATCAATCACAAAAAAATGTATCTCCGAGATCCATCCCCATAATCGAAACAAGGCATAAAAGGTTATCAACCCTTGAGCACTGTGTAAGCCTATTAAGGTTCAAAACATTTGGATTTTAAAACTTGACCTCCCTATTTTAATTGACTTGAATTCGGTTTTGAAAATACGGTTCGGTTCAGTCAATTTCAGTCTGATTTGGTCCGGTTCGGTCCGGTTCAGATAATTTTTTATTTTTTTTTCTAAATGATGCATATGGAATGCATGTTCGAAATTAGAAGCTCTAATAACTAAAGAGGAATTAAAAATTTTCCTAAAATTTTTTTTTTTAAATAATGCATGTATGATGCAGTAAGAAAAATTACAAATTACCTGAAGAGTTTTTTTTTCAAGTAATGCGCATGAAACGCATGTTTAGAACAAAAATTCAGGTAAGAGGTTTTTGAAAACCGTACATAAGGAATGTACGTTTGAAAAGAAAAATTCTACATAAGAGAAATGCTGCAAATATAATTTTTTTTGTTTAAAAAAATGCGATGGGATGCATGCTTAGAAATAAAAGTTACACAGTTAGAAAGAAAAACTTACAGTTTACCTGATAACTTAAAAACATGGATAAAAACGACATGTTAGAGGGGGTAAAAATATGTGGCTTTTGTCTACATGGTAGGTTCCACTGATAGGTTCCCGACAAGGTGGTTTCCTCCCCCCCCCCCCCCCCCCATCATAGGGATCACGAGACCTTCACAAGCGAGTGGAGTTTTTTCGAGTCGTTCCGAGGGCCCGCATTAAAAGTTCTTCAGGTGCTCCGCATTAAAAGTTCTAATGAGGCGTTGCCCTTGAGAATCTTTTAATTTGTAGGCGTTGGGACATGGTATATCGACCACTGTATAAAGACCTTCCCATTTCGTCACCATTTTTCCTCTTTGATCGGCCGCTACAAACTCGTTTCTTCGTAGCACTTTTTCTCCTAGGAAGAACTGCTGTCGCCCTACTTTTCGGTTAAAATACCTAGCGGTGGCAAGCTTCATTCTTCCTTGAGTTTCTTCGGAGGCCCATCTTTTTCGTCAACGAGATCCAAATCGATCCTCCTTTATTCGCCGTATCGATCGACTTCGTACGCGGCGACCCTTTGAGAGATATTAGCTACCTCTATGGGCGAGACGGCTTCAGACCCGTAGACCATGCTGAAGGGGGTTTCGCTAGTGGATCTTTTGGGTGTGGTTCTGAGCGCCCAAAGTACTTGGTCCAGCTCCTCGACCCAATTTCCCTTGAGAGAGGACACCCTCTTCTTTAGTCCATTCATGATCGTTTTGTTTGCCGCCTCGACTTGTTCATTAGTTTGCGCATGATGGACAGAGCCGAAGCGATGGTTGATAAGCATCTCTTCACACAAGTCGACCAATTCGTCACTGGAAAATTGGGGGCCATTATCGCTGATGAGGATTTTCGGCACTCCATATCGGCATATAATTTGTTCACGAATGAAATTTATCATTTGGAAAATAGTTGTTGACGCCAAAGTTCTTGCTTCTATCCATTTAGATAAGTAGTCGATGGCAACCACGATATGTGTTCGCTGACCAGTGGATTTGGGCAGAGGCCCTATGAGGTCGATTCCCCATTGTGCGAAGGGCCAGGCGCTCATCATAGGCGTGAGTTCCGCAAGTGGTCTTGTTATTCTTGGAGCGTAAACTTGGCAGGCAGGGCAGGCTTGCACGGCCATTATTGCTTCTTTATGGATTGCTGGCCAGTAGAATCCCTGTCGTGAGGCTTTTAACACCAAAGTTTTGGCTCCTTCGTGATATCCGGCGTCGCCTTTGTGTAGCTCTTCCATGATCCTTTCGGTCTGGGGGCGGCTATACATTGAAGATAAGGCGTGGAGTATCCCCTTTTGTAGAGGTATCCGTCCAGAATCGTGAAACGTCCCGCCATCCTCTGAATTTTGGTCGCCTCCAATGAATCTTCTGGAAGTCTCCCATGTTCCAAATAGTTCTGGATGGGATTTATCCATGAGTCAGGGGCTTGGATATTATGGACCTCTTCCCCCGACTCCACAGCTGAGTAGAGAGAGTGCTCTATGAAGTGTACTGGCGCGGGGAGGGCGTTTTCCCAAGCAAATTTGCTGAGGGCATCAGCCTTCTGGTTGATTTCTCGTGGGATAGCCTCTATTAGGAAATGAGACATGTCTCGCACGAGTCGTCGCACCTGTTCCGCATATTTCTTCATATTCTCCCCCTTGGCGATATAGGTTCTGTTGGTCTGACTGACAATCAATTCATAATCCCATCGTATTTTCAAATTTGTAATTCCCATACATTCGGCTATGCGAAGACCTGTGAATAGGGCCTCATATTCTACTTCGTTATTGTTAGCTCGAAAGGTGAGGACTAGCGCATATCGGGGAGGTTCTCCATCAGGTGGTGTTAGTACCAGACCTGCCCCACATCCTTGAGAAGAAGACGAACCATCGGAACAACCATGGCATGGTATCGTTAGCCAAATTCTCGGGCATTGTCTTCACGTGCTCTTCTTGGGGAAGGAGGACATGTTTGGCGTCTGGTGTTGTCGTATTTTCAGCAATGAAGCTGGCCAATGCTTGGCCTTTGATCGCCTCTCGAGGCTCAAAGTGAATGCGAAACTCACTTAATTCTACTGGTCACTTGACCATTCGCCCTGAGATATCAGGTTTTTGCAAGAGTTGCTTTAGAGGCTGGTTGGTGAGCTCTGTGATTTCATGGGCATGGAAATAGGGTCGTAGCTTACTCGCCGCTATCAATAGTGCATACAAGTATTTCTCAATCTCCATGTAGTTTGCTTCGGCGACAACAAAAATCTTACTAACATAAAATACCGGAATTAGAATGTTGCTAGTGGCTTGGCTAGGGCGGGGAGTGAATGGAGATGCTTCTTTAGTTTTTGGAAAGCCTCCTCACACTCGAGTGTCCATTCGAACTTCTTATTTGCCCTCAATATTTTAAAGAATGGAAGGGATTTTTCACCTAATCTCGCCAGAAATCTTCCCAATGAGGCTAGCCTTCCATTGAGGCTTTGTACCTCCCTATGGTAGGTAGGCAAGGACATTTCCTCTATGGAAGTGATCTTTTCTGGATTGGCTTCGATTCCCCTTTGGCTAACCATGAACCCTAGGAACTTTCCTGATTGGACTCCAAAGGTGTATTTGGTCGGATTTAAACGTACTTGGTGGCGTCGCATGCAAGTGAACGCTTTTTCTAGGTCTTGATAAGCATGTCATCTACATAAGCTTCCATGTTTCTTCCCAGCATGGATTTGAAAAGCTTGTTGACCATTCTTTGATAGGTAGCCCCAGCATTTATTAAACCAAAAGACATGACCTTATAGTGATACATATCACTGTCGACGTAAAAGGTGGTGTGAGCCTCATCGTCGAGATGCATTTGTATTTGGTTGTACCCATAATAGGCATCCATGAAGCATAAGAGCTCATGCCCTGAGGTAGCGTCGACGAGTTGATTGATCATGGGTAGTGGATAGGAATCTTTGGGGCATGCCTTGTTGAGATCTAAAAAATCTACTCACATTCTCCATCTTCCGTTAGACTTCTTTACCAATAATGGATTAGCGACCCAGGTTTGGAATCGTATTTCTATCATGAAGCCACCGTCGACTAATTTTCAAACTTCCTGGCGTATTGCCACCTTTTTTTCTGCTCCCATAGATCACCTTCTTTGGGTTATAGGTTTCACTGCTGGGTCTATCCTTAGTTCATGGGAGATGATGTCGGGACTTATCTCTGACATGTCGCTAGGCTCCCAAGTGAATAATTCCTTATACTCTTTAAGGAGGGAAATTATCTTCTGCCAGTTTTAGAGGTAGAGCAGTCCCGATTTTAACATTTATGTCGTCACCTTCGATGGCGACTTCCCTTAGTTCCTCCATGGGGGCTGGTGGTCCGCCTTCCTCCCGAGGCTCCTCATTTGTGATGATGGACAAAGCATCCCTTTGATTACGTCTTCTGAGGAGGTCGACGTAACATTGTCGGGACATCTTTTGGTCACCCCATACCTTTCCTATTCCATGACGAGTATGGAATCTCATGACCCTGATGGGCGGTAGAGGGAACGATGTAGTTGGAGTTTAGAGTCGTTATCCCTAGTATGGCGTTGTATGCATTGATTTGGTCGACAACCACAAAGCACACCTTCAGTTGTAAGGCTTTCCATAATTGACCCAAGGTTACAGGAAGTCGGATTGCTCCTAATGTTAGACTACAGGGAGTAATCACTACGGATACTATAAACATGTTACATGCAAGTAATCGATATTACGCAGCGGAATATTCGCACACACCTCACAAGTAGTCCGTAGTCCCAAGATCCTTGCAGAAGAGAGTTCACGATCCTCCGGTTGGCACTCGTAGAGGTTCTTGAGAAGGAAGCCCTACGTGGTATATTCTTCACAGCAAAGCCTCATATCGATTCTTGGCAGAGGACGGATCTCCAGAGTGTTTGCTCAAAGGCAAATTGGCACACCCTTGGTGTATGTGTGGTTCGGCCGAACTAGGGTGTTATGGGGGGGGGGGGGGGGGTGGGCGTTTTCTCTCTAAAACACTCTAAGGTAGGATTAATGATTAACCCCATATATATAAGAGGAGTAAATTGGACAAAAGTCCACTTTATCCTCACTAAACAATTCGGTCGGCCACATGTATAGGGAGGCCCAATTTCGTGCCTCTCATGTCAATTGGGATTTGGGTCTGGCCCAATGTCCTAATGTGACATGTACCCAATTAACTTAGGTAACATTACATATAATGGGCTTCCATTTACGGAGCCCATCACCATATGCTTACAGCTCCCACTCACCGGAATGGGATGGTGCCTGTTAATGTGTTGTCGTCCAAATCTGCATCAATATTTCACTCCTTTGATCTCTCCCTTGCTTCCGAATAGTTCATACGAGGTTTTCCGTGCGACCGGCGGACACGACGGGCATCGTGCTACTCATATGTTAGGAGTGTTGTAGCGCCCACAGAACGTTGATTCCCTTTTATCCAATCAACATGTTATAAACAAAATTTATATAGTGTCGCGTTGTATCCTAGTTCAACTGATAATTCTCCTTTTGCCTAGTTTCCTCATAAGAACACTTCTCCAAGGAATCCGTACAAGTATTCACAACCTTCAACTAATATCTGATTGGTGGCCACCTAGTGAATACAAGAGTCGGTGAATTACAGGTGAACTTGACCATCCCCATCGCTCATATCCTTAGTAAAAAACAACCGGTTTCCAAAGACGTGGTCACTGGGCCTTTTTGTTCAGCATTATTCTCGTACGTCGGGAAGCGAACATTGAGCCTGACCTTAGATATGAGTTCCGAGTCCGTGAGGATACTTTGAGTGCCTCTTCATAAGGCTCCCAGGATTAATCACACGCTCAAGGTGAAGAAGTTTGCGCCCGCTAGAATCACGAGGATTCTTATCTAGCACAACCGAGCTGTGACCCCGTGGTCGAACATGGCACGCGCAGTATGAAGCACGCGTCGATAGCATACCTGAACATTTATGTTGACAGGAATGTGATATGTCAATCATGCTATCGCAAATTCTCATCTGGCCCAGAATGTGGACTAAAGACGAACGAAGTTCATCACGGCGATTTACAAAACGTAGATCATGTCGAGTTACTTCGAGACTAGATAATCGCCTTGCGTAATCAGGTTTATCCCCCTGATTCTTAGCCAGCCTTGCTTGGTAGAGGCCTCCCTCCACCGCAAAACGACCGTACTTGTGTGACTAGGTAAGCCCACATTCGACATAGTTTTATCAGAGGATTAGGTTCTCCTACGACTTAGTTTATAGACCGTAAATTTGATGTATTCAAACATTATGACATCGATAGATCTTAAACTCAATTGCAATTCTTTCGTTTAAAAATGCAACTTTCAATTATCAAATGTTATCACAGATACATGCCACTTTTAAACCCTATGCAATCCAAAGAGTTTTACATGCTTTTAGAATATCTCCCTGCGTAGTGGTTTCGTTAATGGGTCCGCAACCAAGTTATCAGTGGACAAGTATTCCAAAGTGATTATATTGTCTTCTACCATAACTTTAGCATAAAAATATTTCACATCAATGTGTTTGGTCCTACTATGGTACTTCGGATTCTTTTCTGCTGCAATGGCTGCCTGACTATCAGAGAACACCTTCACACGTTTCTTCCCGACATCACTATCAAGCAGTGCAGTAAGAAGCCTTTTCAGCCAGACCGCTTCCTGTGCGTTCTTGGAGAGGGCTACGAATTCTGATTCCATCGTGGACAGCACAACACAGGTTTGCTTCTTGCTCATCCATGAAATGGCGGTATTAGCAAGGAGAGAGACTCCTCTTGTGGTGGACTTACGATCATCCGGATCGCCACCATGGTCGGCGTCACTGTAACCAGTCAATTCTAACTTCCCGCCCTCATAGCACAGTGCGTAGTCGGTAGTACCTTTCAGATAACGAATAATTTGTTTTTTAGCCTTTAAATATTGATAGTCAGGATTTGATTGGAAACGTGCTACTAGGCCCACGGCGTAACAGATATTCAGACGGGTGCATTGCATGGCGTACTTCAAAACCGACCATGCTTAAATACTATGCACTCTGCCAGGTTCTTGGGGCCGTCACTTTTCGACAGTGCGTACCCAAACACCACCGGCGTATCCACGGGTTTAGCATCTTGTAATCTGAACATTTTCAACAATTTGTTGATATAAGTTTCTTGTGATAGACATATTTTCCGGGTAGCCCGATATCTAGCAATTTTAATGCCTAAGATATATGTGGCTTCTTTCTTATATTATCGACCGGATTTTTGTGAATCCATACAACTTTTTTTGTTCTTCCAGTTCTTTGTTCTTTTTATTGATTTCATCTTGTTTCATTCAATTCATAGTTCGTTACAGATGAAAGGAAAAGAATTCTACCCATGTCTTTCATCTCGAACTCAGATGCCAACCAGGACTTTGATTTGTTCATAAAACTCAGAACGTTTGCGGCAATGAGTGTGTCGTCCACGTATAAGGTTAAGATGACATACTTAGACCCGGAGGTCTTATAAGACACGCACGGATCCTCATGAAGATTCACGAATCTGTTTCCTACAATTTCCTTGTGGAATCTGCGGTACCATTGCCGAGACGATTGTTTAAGACCGTAGATGGACCTTTGGAGTTTACAAACTTTACGTTCGTTACCAGGAGTAATGAAATCCTCCGGTTACTCTATGTAGATCTCTTCCACCAGGTTTCCATGGTGGAATGTGGTCTTTAACATTCATTCGGTGCAGCTCGAAATCGAGTGCTGCGACCAGGACCATAACTGGCCCTAACCGTGGTTTTACGCACAGTCGATGAGTTTATTTCGTCAAAGTCCACTACGTGAAGTTGGGTATATCCTTTCCCAATTAGTCGAGCATTGTATCGCCCAACCTATTTCATCAGTGGTGAGCCTTCTTTCAGGACTCACCATATCTTTGTGCCCCTGTGGTTAGCAGGTAAATCAACTATAGACTAAAATGGCTTTCATTAGGCGATCTCTCTCTTTTAATTGTTTTCCTCCATTTCTCCACTTGAGGCCTTTCCAATGCTCGTCAACAGTCTTTAGAGTGAGATTTTCACCCTTCTCGATGGGACACTTCTTGGGAGAAGTTCGATGCCTTTGACTTTCATCTAGGCTAGTTAATCTCATCTAGAGTCTGAACGTCCACTCGGAATAATGCCTCTTATCGGAGCATCGCTCCCACTGGGAATAAGAGCAGTGTTTGAACCTTGACCTACAACTTTCCAAAGACGACCTTTCGGTCTCGGGGTTTTACTTCCGAGATTAATTCCTTGATCACTATGACCTTGAACCAAGTTGGTCGGATACACTCCCACTGGAAACAATGGCTAGTATAGGTAGTTGTGACATTACTGGTTCAACAATATGACTATCAGGTTCTACTTGATTCGTCTCAGCGGAAACAGTGATTTCATATGGTAGGGTTTATTCCTCCCACTGGATTTACTATGAAAATGTTTCCATTATCATTTACCATGTCATTCACTGGTGTTGCCGGTTCAAATCTCCCACTCGAAGTAAGTGGGACCCGATTGTCAGTGTAAACCTGCTCCGGTTCGATCAAGACTATATTAATTTGAAAAAAATGACCATGCATTGGAAATTCGTCCTCAAGTGATGTAATGTCTCATGTTCGACCATGACACAATTTTTCCAAGCTTTAAACAGGTATTTCTAAGGGCAGTTATCGTACTCTTGGTCCAAATACATGTTTAATGCGCACATCAATGTCGCATGATGATATGATTTAACTCATTATCATTCTCTAGCTTTTATGGCGACGTGTCTTACCAATTTCATTGGAACACAGGCTTACATAAACGTGAATCATCTCCTCTCATCCCATCGGGACATCGGGAACGTACTAATAGATTGACTCTAACATTGTGTTTCCGAACTATGCTTCTTGAAGTGTGTCATTGATTTGAATGCCTAGCATGACTTATCCTTCTTCGTTTGCAGACTTATCTAAGGGATTTCATCCCATCTTCGAACTGAGCATCTTGGGTTTTCACCCTATGCGTCAGCTGGTACTTTTACAACGTAGTGGTAGCTTGTGAGGCACACTTCTTTCCGATGTAATTGTATCAGTAAGTTGTTTCCGAAAGGACGCAAACGAAAATTCAGCACTTAATCATCAAAACACATCATCATTAAACTCGTATTTTGAAACGATGTGTTCCGTCTTTCGAAGTCCACACGCGCGCGACGTTTACTACCAAAGTTTTAACTCATCGTGAAATCTTTTCATTTTTGAATTTAATTCAATTTAATCCAACCGGTTTCGCACATGATTATGATTACTGATTATTCCATTCAATGGAGTATTAATAATGAAGAATTAAGAAATACTAAATCTTTCGATCTAGCTGCGCAATCGATGTGTATGTTCAGTTCATTTGTCCCGACTAAGATGACGGAGTACGTGAAACGTTTCGTTTTATTCGACCAATTTTACTTGGCCAAAATTTTGTTTCGGATCGATCCCATTTAACTGGGTCGATTAATTTTGACAAGTAGATCTCATTTAGAATCGAATGGTAAGTACTTTATTCAATAAATCCGTAAATAACCAAAAAAACAAAAAATTTAGTAACTCAAACGAACGATAAATGATAATGGTAGGGTTCTTGATCTGAAGTTCGCGTATTTGATCCATGATTGTCGCATAGATAGTCGAGAACTTTAAGCCATGTTGAACATCACATCTGAGTAAATTCACGAGTGAATCACGTCAAATGATCTGTGTCTGTATAAAACATTTTAACGCTTCATACACATGACCTAGGAGGCTTACTTGAGATGCACTTAATCAACATGGGTTAACCCACCGGATTATTGTATAAGACCTTTATGGTCTAGTTCTCTCTATGATATGCCGATCATGGTTGACTTCTTTCGAACCCAGTATGGTGAGCAGAGAAGGTTTCCCTTTTACTGCTGTGGTTACTGTACTTGATTAGGCTCAAGATCATTGAGTCTTGTCAACATCAGACAACCATATACATCTTTTCCATGTTGACCTTTCATTCTGAAGAGCCGATGCGAGTTTTACGCCAACATCCATGAAAAGAGAGAAGACCATCATGTTCAACCGAAATATTTCTAGCTTTAGCATCCTTGCTTCCACCGGGGCGGATGCAAAGAGATACCAACCTTTAACATTGTTTCGTTGCAATTGAATTCTTCTTCAACCCTTTTTTACCAAGGTTGAATGTATCACCATATATGCGTTTAGATCATCAAAGAACCTACTCCCTTGCTTGGTGAAACAAATTATTACATTTGTCTCTCATTGTCAAAATCATACAGACTACTATATTCATCCTTAGTTGTCCTCTCCAGTTTTCGGAATCGTAGTAGAGAGTTGAACACGTACTCCTTTTATTCATCATGATTCACACCATCAAGATTGCGAGGAATATCGAATCGCACTAATTCAACCAATTCATACTAACACATCGATGATTATGAAAAAATCAGGGAGATAATAACATTTTGAGAAAGAATTGCATACATCAGTTATCTATTAAGATGGAATGCGACAAGTAAAGATTCCTCAGTCATCTGAACCAACCGACCACCAGTAAACCAATGGAAGATGGTTGTGAAAGAGTTCACACTACTGTCGTCTTAAATCTAATAGATCAGTCTTTTAAAATGGTTTTAATCGCAAATTACCGGAACAGGAATTTTTAAACAAGCATACCCGATCTTGGCTTTCCCAAGGCCCTTTTTATATTGGAAAAATTATTCCGATGAGTTTACTCATGCATATACAATTCTACCATCCATGTAAATCAGCATACGCAAGTAACATTCATCACACAAACAACACTCATGCTTAAGCATCATGCGTCAAATGTTCCGATGAACTCATGCTTGCATACATAATTATACTTCCAAGTAAATTATTAAATGCGGCTACATCCTCAACATTCTAGCATAGGTGTCAAATATGAAACTTCCACATCAATCATACACATTCGGCGACTGGTTTTTTATTTTAAAAATATTTTAAACATTAGGGGCTGATTTCCAATTCATGCTTATATTCAATTACGCAACATTCTAGACATGAATCCTAGGCATTTCCAACCATCACAGCATGTCTATCCTAGTGCGCATTGCATATATTTAACCAGGGCTCCACCCCAACATGCATTATCCATCTAGCTTGACTCAGCCAAGACGACAATTCTTATCATGCATAAATATATATTGAATAATAAACAATTGCAATTCAGCCAACTAATTAATCCAGTCCCAAAAACATGTATCTCCGAGATCCATCCCCATAATCGAAACAAGGAATAAAAGTTATCAACCCTTGAGCACTGTGTATGCCATTTTAAGGTTCAAAACATTTGGATATTAAAACTTGACCTCCCTATTTAAATTGACATGAATTCGGTTTTGAAAAATTCAGTTCGGCTCAGTCAATTTCGGTCAGGTTTGGTTCGGCTCGGTTCAGTCCACAAATTTCGGTTCGGGTCCGGTCCGATGTAAAATCCGGTTTGGTTTGGTCCAGTTTTAATTTCAAAATCTAGTTTGGTCCGAACCGGTCCAATAAAATAGGGTTCGGTTTAACACACAAAACCGGTTCGGTATATCCACTTAGTTACCCCGGTCCGACCCGACCCGATTAGGTCGAATCGATTGAGAAAACCGGTTCGTTTCAATTCGTCCCGGTTTGACATATTGGACCGACCCATTAATTAAAATAAAAAAGTTTGGGCCAAAATGTTTACTTGTGGCTTAAGTAGGGTTTTGAAGTCCATTAAAATATTTAACTTAGCCACCAAGTAACATTAACTATATAATATAATTTCAAATGCTATATATATATATATATATATATATATATATTTCGGCCAATATTATAACATATATATATTTATTGTCATGATTTTATATTTAAGATTAAATCAATCAACAATATATATTTATATATATAATATATATATGTAAAATTAGGCTACTATATATAAATATATATTTTATTTATTGTCAATATCTTAAATAGGGAATCACATATATTGACAATAAATTTTCTCAATCTTTTAGAAAACTAAATCTATCAGTAATATCTTTAACCCTATTAAATATTTAGATATATTGATAATTATATATATTTCTATATATTAATGTGAATCTATCCTAATGTTTCAAATTATAGATATATTGTTACCTATAATAAAAATTAAAATATGGTAAACAATGTATTATTAAATTTCGGCCGAAATTAGCTTTCTTGAAGCCTAAGATATTAAACATTTTACCTTGTAATTTTAGGATTTGGCCGAAATAAACACTAAATTGGAACAAGTGGTCAAATTTCAAGATCAAATTTTAATAAGATCTACATTTCAATATTCAATTTTGATAAATATCACATTTTTCTTGAAGATCATGAACGTCAAATTTCCTAAGAACATCATGAAAATTTCGGACCATCATCAACCAAAAATTCAAAAATTTTAAATCCTCTCTTTTAAAATTTTCGGTCCAATTTTAAATTTTCTAGAACACCAATTTATCAAAATCATGAACTCCTAACACAGGCTCTGATACTACTGTTAAATTACGGGGAGTAATCACTACAGATACTATAAACATGGTACATTCCAGTAATCGATATTACGCAGCGGAAGATTCGCACATACCTCACAAGTAGTCCGTAGTCCCAAGATCCTTGCAGAAGAGAGTTCACGATCCTCCGGTTGGCACCCGTAGAGGTTCTTGTGAAGGAAGCCCTACGCGGTATATTCTCCACAACAAAGCCTCAGATCGATTCTTGGCAGGGGATGGATCTCCGGAGTGTTTGCTCGAATGCAAATTGGCACACCCTTGGTGTATGTGTGGTTCGGCCGAAATAGGGTGTTATGGGGTTGGGTTTTTCTCTCTAAAACACTCTAAGTTAGGATAAAGGATTAACCTAATAAAACCCTTAACACCCCATATATATAGGAGGAGTAAAGTGGACAAAAGTCCACTTTATCCTCACTAAACAATTCGGCCGGCCACATGTATAGGGAGGCCCAATTTTGGGCTTCTCATGTCAACTGGGATTTGGGTCTGGCCCAAATGTCCTAATGTGACATGTACCCAATTAACTTAGGTAACATATACATATAACGGGCTTCCATTTACGATGCCCAACACCATATGCTTACACCTAAAGGGTAAGTCGTTCTTCCTGCAAATCCCACTAGTGGGGAAGTCATCTCTTGGAGGTAATCCTTTTTGTATCCTATTGAGGCTGACCTCGAAGGTGATTATGTCGGCGGAACTCCCTCCGTCGACAAGTATTCCTTTTACCTCGAAATCCTTCACCTAAGTTGTGATCACCAGGGCCTCCTCATGGGGCTGTATCGCCTTGGTCAAGTCATCTGTAGAGAAGGTGATTGCCATTGGCTCTAAACCCCTTGGTCTCTTGTGAGTGCCCGGTGAGGAAGCTCCCTGGGTTGCGTAAGCGTACCGATCAGCACTCAATTCGCCTCCGGCCGCAAATCCTCATGACAAAACATCAATGTCATCGTCTGGAGGGGTTCTCCATCTCCGACCTTCATGGGTACGACAATGGTGATGTCGTTGGATTTTTCTCTGCATAAATTCTAGTTCCCTCCTTGCGAGGAGGTAATCTTCTGTGTTGTGCCCCTCTACTTGGTGACTTTCACACTAGGAGAGGGGACAACGAGTTCCGTCCGTCAATTGAAGTGCTTCCAATATTTGTTGAGTTTCCCGAAATTCTCTTGAGGAAGCTCCTCGGATGGACGAACTTTCGCCTCGACCTTGGGGGGTCTCTTGTTTTTTTTTTTTGCCAATTGGGGAGGGGGGTCTCTTGTTGGGTGGAACGATTCGCCTGAAACTGTTCTACCTCGATGTGGCGGGTCACTCTATGAATTAGATCTTCCCATCTCACTACGGGCTCCGTGTATTGAGTGATGGCTAAAGATTGGAATTATTGTCCCAATCCTTTGAAAAATATGTGGATGGCTTCTTCCACCGCATGTTCGCCTCCACCGTAGGCTCCTCGGAAACGCCTTAAGTAATTTTCCAAGGTTTTTGTCGATCCTTGAAAGAAATCCTCCGGTCTCCCTGTCTGGTTTCGTATCGAGTTGCTCCTCGGTGGTGCCATGACTTTTTGATCACCATTCCTACAGACGACGCCAAATTTTGGGATCAAATTGACGTGGCCTAAAGCTTCTGGTAATCGAATTCGAGGTTTCGCCTTTGACTAGCTCTTTTAGGTGTCTGTCTCGACCCCGAGGGGTTCTTAGTTTCCTTTTGAGCGTTTGGTAGGCGAGAAACTGAAAAGGGGTTGGGGATTTGCCCCTGATTCCACTCCGAAGCTTAAGTCAGTAATGAAATTTGAGAGAAAATATTGTAAAGTATATCAAAGATTCAAGATTATATAAGTAATGAAAGTACTCCCCTATTTACAGGGGGAAAGTACCGACTTTCTCTGTGGCGGCAGCTTGCTTGTGATTGGCTGCTCAGGCAGTGGCCGCCTTTTTATGATTGACTGAAGGGAGGCGGTAAAATGTCAGTAGGTGACAAGTAGGTCGCCACCTCATCAATCCTTAGTGTTGAAGGTTTCTCCAACTAGGTGACAAGCATGTCGCCAGCTGGTGCCGCTTCCTTAGGAGGAAAGTCTTCCCAGGCTAAACGGCGGTGAGCAGGTTGACAGCTGGTGCCCCTTCTTTAAGAGGAAAGGTTTCTTCTTAGTGCCTGGACGTCAACTCGACTTATTTTTTAATAGGAAGATTTTTTAAGTGAGCAGCATGTCGTCACTTGTTCAGAGATCGCCATGCTCGTCGACTTCCTTTTATGTTTGTGTCGACTATTTGTCTTTGTATTCCTAATTCAAATATGACTAGTCGTTGACTTGACTTTTGAGGGTTCCAACTTCAATGTTGTCGACCCTTGTTAGGCTGCCTCGAATCATATCCAACAAATATCATTAATCCAATGTTTGATTTTGATAAAAGTCACATTTTTCTTGAAGATCATGAACATCAGTTTTACCGAAAAAAACTCAATTTCATGATTATCGGTTTTACTAAAAAATCAAGAGCACCAATTTATCAAAATTTATGAACTCCCTAACACAGGCTCTGATACCACTGTTGGATTTAGGGGATAAATACTACAAAAACAAAACACGTGTACATTTTAGGTAATCTAATTACGCAGCGGAATAGAGGCACATACCAGTAATTGCTTTCATGTAGTCCCAAGATCTTCAAGGGGAGTTCCGATCCGCCGGACAGCTCTTATAAGGATTTTGGTTAAGGAATCACCTACATGGAATGGTTTCCACAGCAAAGGCTCTTGTTGATTCCTAGCAGGGACGGATCTCTGGGGTAAATTGCTCAAAGTAATTTGGCACCTAGAACCCTAAGGGTTCGGCCGAACTATATGTGGAGAAGGGGAGGGATTTCCTTGGTGTTAACACTTAGGAAAAGAGACTGATTAGCATCTAATAAATCCCTGACAACTCCTATCTATAGAGGAGGTGGGATAAATTCCACATCCTTAACCATAACTAGTTTCGGTCGGCCTAGGAGATTGGGGAGGCCCAATTTTGGGCCTCTCAAGTTAACTGGGATTTTAGGCCTAGCCCAAAATCCCTAATGTGACATAACCCAATAACCTTAACTGTTGCTCGTATATTAAAGGGCTCTTATTATGACGGCCCATTCGCCAAATGGCAACAATATATATTGTGCAAATATTGGAAATTATATCTATAATTATTCTTACTTGGAGGCTAAGTTAAATATTTAGTGGATTTTAAAACCCTACTTAGCCACAAAGTAAAAAATTCGGCCGCGCCCTACAGGATATTGGGGCGGTCCAATTTTTCACATTCGGGTCGGGTCAACTGACCCGGAAGACCATGGGAACCCGTACCGCGCGAACCGGGTCAACCGAACTGGGTCGGGTTCTACAGGTCCAACCGGAACGGGTCAACCAATCCGGGTTTCCTCAATCGGTCCGACCCATCCGGGTCGGGTCGGACCGTGTAACTAATGGGTCGAACCAAACCGACCCAGTTTTTGTGAAGAACCGAATCGAACTGACGTGAACCAGACTGTTTTGGTCGGACCCAACCGAGTCAACTAAAATTAGAATGGTCAAATTTTAAAATCCAAATGTTTCTTAACTTTAAAATTACCTACACATTGCTGATGCCTAGTTTCGATTATGGGGATGGATCTCGGATATGCATGATTTTGGGACTGAGTCATTTAGTGGGCTGAATTGCAATTTCTATATTAATTTATATTAATGCATGATTAGAATTGCGTCTTGACTATGCCAAGCTAGCTGGATATTGCATGTTGTGGACAGAACCCTGGATTTTATTTAACGAGTTGCGCACTAGGATAGACGTGTTGTGATGGTTGTTATTACCTAGAATCCATGTCTAGAAGTTTGCATGATTTATTATTAGCATGAATTGCAAGTCAGCCACAAATGTTTAAATTCTAAAATCAGTCGCCAAATATGCATGTTTGTTATGGAGTAATAACGCATGATTCGTATTCATGAATGTGGAGGATGTAGCCGCATGTGATAATTTACTTGAGAAGTAGAATTATATATGCTAGCATGAGTTCCTTGGAACATTAGACGCATGACGCGTATGCATGATGATTTGATTGTTTCGTGGATGTGGTTGCGTATGATAATTTAATTGTGTAATAGAATTTTGTATGCTTGCATGAAATCCTCGAAACGTTTTAAAAAGGGCCTTGGGAAAGCCAAGATCATGTGTTTGTTGAAATTCCCCGTTCCGGTGAGAGAGATTAAACCATTTTAAATGACTGGTCTATTAGAAAGAAGGTGTCAGTAATGTGAACTCTTTCACGGCCTCATTCCACTGGTTTACTGGTGGTCGGGTTGGTTAGATGTTTGAGGAATCATTACTTGTCGCCTTCTATCTCATAGATATCTGATGTATGCAATTTGTTTCCAAAATGTTATTGTCTCCTTGATTGTCGCATGATTTTCAATGTATCAATTTATATGGTTGGTAGAGTGCATTTCTATATTCCTCGCAATCTTGATGGTGTGTGATATGATGAATGGGATCGGTATGTGTTAAACTCATCTCTGCTGCGATTCCGAGAGCGGAGAGGACACCTACAAATGAATGTGGTACTCCGTTTCCCAATCATGGGAGTAGGTTCTTTGGTGACCTGAAAGCGTTTGTGGTGACATTTTCAACCTTGGATTGGGTAGAAGAAGACTTCAATTGCAACCACACAACATTACAGCTTTGGTTTTTCCTTTGCATCCGCTTCGGTGGAAGCAAGACTGCTGAAGCAAGAAATGTTTATGGTTGAGAATGATGGTGTTTTCTCCATGGATGCTGGTGTAAGATCCGCTCTTTTCTCCATGGATGCTGGTGTAAGAGCCGCTCGAGACCTTCAGAATTAAAGGTCAACATGGAGGAGAATATTTCTCATATTGAAGAGGCATCCCCTTTCATGGTTGTTAGACGATGATGGGGCTCACTTACCATGAGTCTATGCAAGTGCAGTAACCCAGGCAAAAAGGGAAACCAACTTCATAAATCAACACATGACATTGAGAGAAGTCAACCATGATTTTCATATTTCGTGGAGAGAACCGGACCACAGAGGTCCTACACAAATATCCAGTGGGACAAACACCATCGATAAAGTGCGTCTCTAGTACGCCTCATATGTCATGTATATAAACCTGTAAAAAGGTTTTATTTAGATACAGATCATCTAATGTGATTCACTCGTTAAATTTTTCAGATGTGGTGCTCGACATGACTCAGAGTTCTAGACTATCTGTACGATGAGCATGGATCACGCGACCTTAAGATCAAGAACCTTATCATTGTTGTTTCATCTTTCATCGTTCACTTGATTTGATGACTTTGGTTGTTTATGTTTCAGATGATTGAATAAAGTAATTGTTATTGAGATTAAAATTTACTTATCAAAGAATCGACCTGGTCAACGGGATCGATCTGAACAAAATCCAAATATACGGATTAAGAACAAAAATTTCGGCCAGGACAAGAGGCTGAATAAATGAAACGATTACACACACTCCAATTCAGTCTAACCCTATCGATTGCATAACTAAAACGAACGATTTAGTTATAATCTATTACTAGTACTCCATAAAATAAATAAATCGTAACGATAAACATGTGTGAAACCGATTAAATTTAAATTTTGAAAATGAAACGATTGTTAGATTACAAAGAGAAATCACTACGGAAACTAAAACCATGGTACATGCAACTAATCAAAATTACGCAGCGGAAGATTCGCACATAATTCTTCAGTTGTCTGTAGTCCCAAGATCTTTGCAGGAGGGAGTTCACAATCCTCCGGTCGGCACCCTTATGGGTTCTTGTGAAGGAAGCCCTACATGGTATTTTCTTCACAGAAAAGCCTCTGATCGGTTCTTGGCGTGGGGCAGATCTCTGGAGTGTTTGCTCGAAAGAAAATTGGCACACCCTTGGTGGATATATGGTTCAGCCGAACATGGTGTCTCTGGGGGAATGGGTTTTCTCTCAAAACACCACTTAAAGAGAATTGTGATTAATCCTAATAAAACCCCTAACTCCCCATATATATAGGACACCTAAGTTTCGGCCGGCCATGCTAGTATAGGGAGGCCCAATTTTGGGCCTCTCATGTCATTTGGGATTTGGGTCTGGCCCAATGTCCTAAAGTGGCATGTACCTAATTAACTTAGGTAACATATACATATAATGGGCTTCCATTTACGGCGCCCATCACCATATGCTTACAGCTCCCAATCGCCGCAATGGGAGGGTTCCTATTAATGTATTGTCGTCCAAATCTACATCAACATTTCACTCCTTCGATCTCGCCCTTTGCTTCTGAATAGTTCATACGAGGTTTTCCGTGCGACCGGCGGACACGACGGGCATCGTGTTACTCATCTATTAGGAGTGTTGTAGTGCCCGCGGAACGTTGATTCCCTTTTCTCCAATCAACCTGTTATAAACAACATTTATATAGTGTCGCGATGTATCCAAGGTCAATTGATAATTCTCCTTTTGCCTAGTTTCCTCATAGGAACACTTCTCCAAGGCATCCGTACAAGTAATCACAACCTTCAACTAATATCTGGTTGGTGGCCACCTTAGTGAATACAAAAGTAGGTGAATTACAGGTGAACATGACCATCCCCATTGCTCATATCCTTAGTCAAACCCAACGGTTTCCAAAGACGTGGTCACTGGGCCTTTTTGTTCAACACTACGCTCGTACAGCGGGAAGCGAACGTTGAGTATGTCCTTAGATATGAGTTTTGAGTCCGTGAGGATACTCTGGGTGCCTCTTCATAAGGCTCCCGGGATCAATCACACGCTCGAGGTGAAGAAGTTTGCGCCCGCCAGAATCACGAGGATTTTTTCCTAGCACAATCGAACTGTGACCCCGTGGTCCGACGTGGCACGCGTAATATAAAGCACGCGTCGATAGCATACCTGAACATTTAAGTTAAAAGGAATGGGATATGTCAAATCATGATATCACAGATTTTCATTTGGCCCAGAATGTGGATTAATGATGAACAAATTTCATCACGGCGATCTGCAAAGCGAAGATCATGTCGAGTTACTACGAAACTAGATGACCGTTCTGCGTTATCAAGTTTATCCCCCTGATTCTTAGCCAGCCTTTCTTGGTAGAGGCCTCCCTCCACCGCAAGACGACCGTACATGTGTGACTAGGTAAGGCCCACATTCGACATAGTTTTGTCAGAGGATCGGGTCCTCCTACGACTTAGTTTATAGACCGTAAATCTTATGTATTCAAACATTATGACGTCAATAGATCATAAACTCAATTGCAATTCTTTTATTTCAAAAATGTAACTTTCAATTATCAAAATGTTATCACAGATAGGGATGGCAACGGGTCGCGGGGCCCCGCCGACCCGCGGGGCCCCGACCCGAGTTTGACCCGCTGACCCGCCGACCCGCAGGTCGCGGGGCGGGTTCGGGGCGGGGCGGGTCCGGGTTTCGGGTCGCGAGGCCCCGTGGACCCGCCCCGAAATTTATATATGTGCTATTTTTATATTATGTAACATAGGTCAAATATTAGGGTTTATATATGACCTATCTAAAATAATAAGGACTTAATAATAAATAGTGTAAAGTTAGATTTTAGGGTTAGATTAGAGGTTGAACTGCTGCAGTGCACTCCCGCTCCCTCTCTGCTCTCTGTCACTCTGGCGGCCTCTGCAGAAAGTGGTTCCGGTGGCTCAGCAAGCGGTTCCGGTGGCTCCAGCAGGCGGTTCCGGTGGCTCCACAGGCAGTTTCGGTGGCTCCACAGGCGGTTCTGGTGGCTCAACATGCGGTTCCGGTGGCTCCAGCAGGCTCTCCTCCCTTCATCTTCTCCGGCGGCACTCGGCAGCAGCTCCAGGCGCAGATCCAGGCGCAGCGCAGTCAGCCAGTCACTAGCGCAGCTCCAGGCGGTCACGGCTTTGGTCACGGCTCCGGTCACAGCTCCGGTCACGGCTCCGGTAACAGCTCCGGTAAGCAGCACTCAGGTGAGAAAAAAAAAACTCTACTACGTTCGGGTCGGGTCGGGGCCCCGCGGGTTGACCCGCGGGATTTTTTTGCCCCGCCTGACCCGCCCCGGGGGCACATATACCCGGGGCCGGGTTTACAAAGTCGACCCACGGGGCGGGTCCGGGGCGGTGAAAACCCGCCCCGACCCGCCCCGTTGCCATCCCTAATCACAGATACCCGCCACTTCTAAACCCTACGCAATCCAATCAGTTTTACATGCTTTTCGAATATCTCCCTGCGTAGTGGTTTAGTTAATAGGTCTGCAATCATGTTATCAGTGGACAAGTATTCCATAGTGATTATATTGTCTTCTACCATAGATTTGGCATAAAAATATTTCACATCAATTTGTTTGGTCCTACTATGGTACTTCAGATTCTTTACTGCCACAATGGCCGCCTGACTGTCAGAGAACACCTTCTTAGGTTTACTCCCGACGTCACCATCAAGCAGCGCAGTAAGAAGACATTTCAGCCAGACCGCTTCCTGTGCGTTTATGGAGAGAGCTACGAATTCTGATTCCATCGTTGACATCTCGACACAGGTTT
This sequence comes from Clarkia xantiana subsp. parviflora, assembly GCA_036873135.1. Lineage (NCBI taxonomy): Eukaryota > Viridiplantae > Streptophyta > Magnoliopsida > Myrtales > Onagraceae > Clarkia > Clarkia xantiana. The sequence continues at coordinate 22,761,189 of JAPTYO010000001.1, forward strand.
GTTTCTTGCTCGTCCGTAAAATGACGGCATTAGCAAGGAGAAACACTCCTCCTGTGGTGGACTTACGATCATCTGGATCGCCACCATGGTCGGCGTCACTGTAACCGGTCAATGCTAACTTCCCGCCCTCATAGCACAGTGCGTAGTCGGCAGTACCTTTCAGATAACGAATAATTCGTTTTATAGCCTTTAAATGTTGATAGCCAGGATCTGATTGGAAACGTGCTACTAGGCCCACTGCGTAACAGATATCCGGACGGGTGCATTGCATGACGTACATCAAACTACCGACCATGCTTAAATACTCTGCACCCCTCATATGTTCACGCTCTGCCAGGTTCTTCAGGCCGTCACGTTTTGACAGTGCGCACCCAAACACCACCAGCGTATCCACGGGTTTGGCATCCTGTATTCTAAATCTTTTCAACAGTTTGTTGATATAAGCTTCTTGAGACAGACACAATTTCCAGGTAGCCCGATCTCTAGCAATTTTAATGCCCAAGATGTACGTGGCCTCTCCCATGTCGTTCATCTCAAATACATTTGACTTGTTCATAAAACTCACATCGTTTGCGGCAATTAGTATGTCGTCCACGTTGTCGGACCTAAAATCTGACCTATGGCGAATTACGTTTTGAAAACGTGCAATTTTGAAAGAGCCGCCACTAGTTAATTATTAGGCTAACTAGAATCCTAAATCACCCAAGCGAATAACGAATTAAACACCTAGGTATAAAATCGGTCTTCGATCAGAAATTCAGGTTCGGGGGGTTCTATTACGAATTAAAAATATAGATCTTTAATTACGCCCTTTCGGTACTCAATTCACTTACTTGCCACTTTAAAATTTAAACATGTGTTACGTCGAATTAATCTAATAATAAAAAAAACTAAACTAATTTTATGCGAAATTATTATCAATGACAAATCCATTAAACATCTATAACTCCTAATTTAGTTAAAATCTAGACGAAACTAAACATGCTCAAAATCATGATACAATTTAATAATTACATATCGTACATGTATATTTACAAAAAATGTTATCTAATTAATCTAGATCTAGACTAGTTAATTAACATGGTACATGGTATAATAATAACAATAAAGATAATAATAATACAGAAAATTAAATAATTAATAATAATAATAATAATAACAATAAAAAAAAAAGAAAAAAAAGAATTACAGAGACCAAACCAACAGGGAAGACAGCAGGACAGGACCGGCGGGACACCACTCCGGCGACGGGCGGCTTCCACGGCGGCAGGATGGCTTCAGTGGCCTGGGACGGCGCCGGGCGGCCCAGGCGGAGCTCCGGTCGTGGCTGTCGGGAACTTCAGGCGGTCCGGATCTGCGCAGCAGTGGGGCTTTCCAGTACCGGCGCGGCGGAGCAGCAGGCGCGGCGGGGAAAGTGGCCGTCGCAGTGGCTGGACTGGGCGGACAGTGGTGGTCCGAGGGCTGCCGCTGGCCGATGGTTCCGCCGGAGAAGGGAGGAGAGAGAGAACGAGAGGGAGAGAGACGGACGGAGCTGAAGCGGTCAGAGGTGGCGTGGCCAGCGGCGGGTCGCCGGAGCTGGGCAGGCGTGTCGGGACGGGACGGCTGGAAGGAGTGGCGAAGTCGCGGCGGCCGGAGGTCGAAGGTAGGGTCGCCGGGGAGCTCAGGTCGGCCATGGCAGATCCAAAAAAAAAAAAAACTTTTTCACTACAGGACAAATTTGCACTGGTTACGAAATCTGATGTATTATTCTTATTGCCGGTGGTCTTTTTACATGTACAAGGGGTCCTTTTATAGCTAGATTAACACCTAAAATTAGGAAAACAATATTTTCCCTAATATGCACTAATTAATTCCGAAAATTATGAATAAATATTTATTGCATATTGCCATAAATATTTATCACATATTTTTTTAATATTACACAATATTAAATGCATCTACACTATCCAAATTTAAACTTAGCCTATTTTTAGCAACCCCGTGACCTTCCATATTTAAATACTTCCTTTTTTAAACGCGTTACACATAACATTTTTGAACGTGTTATATACGTGTCGCGCGTACCAAAATTAGGTGTTTACAACTTGCCCCTCTTTGGACGGACTCCCGTAGAATGCATTCGAGGGGGTTTGTCCAAAGACGAGTAAACACTAATTTTGGCTAGGAAGTATATCTTCTTCCGGGTCTTCAAGTCTCCAAGGCGGCCTTTGGCTTTATTGATGGTGCGAAAAAGTAGAGCCTCGGTCGGCGGTGCCTCCGTTGGCGTGCGGAAAATAGAACCTCCGTCGACGGTGCTCCTGTTGGCGGTGCCTCCATTGGTAGCGCAGAAAATAGAACCTCCGTCGGCGGTGCCCCTGTTGGCGGTGCCTCCATTGGTAGTGCAGAAAATAGAACCTCCGTCGGCGGTGCCCCTGTTGGCAGTGCCTCCATTGGTAATGCAGAAAGTAAAGCCTCCAGTGGCGTGCGGAAAAATAAAGCCTCCAGTGGCGTGCAGAAAAGTAAAGCCTCTAGTGGCGTGCAGTAAAGTAAAACCTCAATCGACGTTGCCTCCAGTGGCGAGCGACAAGGAAAAGCCTCCATTGGCGTGCAATAAAGTAAAACCTTTGGTGATGATTGGTAACAGAAGACCTCTACGTCAGACAGTACCAACAACCTCTGGTGACGCCTCTAGTGGCGAGTGGTAACGGAAGACCTCTACGTCAGACCGTACCGGAAAAACATCTGGTGATATCTCTGGTGGCGGAAGACCTCTACGTCAGACCGTACCGGAGACCCTTTGGCGATGCCTCTAGCGGCGTGGGGTAACGGTAGACCTCTACGTCAGACCGTACCGGGAAAACCTCTGGTGATATCTCTGGTGGCGGAAGACCTCTACGTCAGACCGTACCGGAGACCCTTTGGCGATGCCTCTAGCGGCGTATGTCGGAGAAGAGCCTCTAGTGGCGTCCGTTGGAGAAGTGCCTCTAGTGGCGTGACTTGCGAAGGCTGAATACTAAGGCTTCGTTCGTCGGGGTTGACTCTCAGGAAACTGGAAACTTCAGATCCTGATTGTTGGTTGTGACTTTTGGGAACAGACTGTAACAATCCTACTCATCCTTGAATGGTGACTCGCGAGAGCAAACTTCAACCGTCCCGCTTGCCCTGAAGTTGACTCGTAGGAACAGACTGTAACAGTCCTAATCATCCTTTGAATGCGACCTGCGAGAGCAGACTGTTACCGTCTCGCTTGCCGTGAAGTTGACTCTGGAAGACGCTGCTTGCGCATGAGTGTTTGTCCCTAATTTTTGCCTAAATTGTGCATTGTGCGACAACCTAGCGGGATCTTTTTTCTCTTTTTCTTCTTTTCTTTTTTATTTTTCTTTTTCTCTCTTCTTTTTTTTGTCGAGAATTTCTCCTTTTTCTCTCCTTTTGCCACGGCCGATTGAGAGATTTTCGACCGTGCCTCTCGGTTTTTTATTTTCTCTCCTTTTGCCATGATTGCAATTTCTGAATTTGCAACCATGCCTCTCATTTCCTGATTTTGCCTAGGCCGCCCTTTCGGGTTTTCAACCTAGCGGAAGCACTCTTTATTTGGTAGCCGATTAAACGGTGGCTGTGACCCGTACTTTTTTTCCGCCTCGATGCGAGAGTATTTGTAGCCCTTCGGAGGGTGGCTGTGACATTTTTCTCACCGTCTTCAATGTTGCGGGAGCCCTTTTGATTGTAGCCATTTGGAGGGTGGCTGTGGCCCTTTATTCCTCGTCTCTGATCCGGGAAACACTCTTTGTATGTAACCATTTTGAGGGTGGTTGTGGCCCTTTCACTTAATATCCGCCATCAATGTTCCGGGATCGCTCTTTTGACTGTAGCCATTTGAGGGACGACTGTGACCCTTTCTTTTATTTTCTCGCCCTCACCGGGTTCGCGAGATCACTCTTTTTGTGTATCCATTTTAAGGGTGGCTGTGGCCCTTTTTATTCTCCCGCCCTCACAGGGTTCGCGGGGTCACTTTTTTATTCGTAGCCGTTTGGAGGGTGGCTGTGGCCCTTTAACCTATTTACCGCCTTTGACGATGCAGGAGCGCTCTTTATCTGTAGCCATTTGAAGGGTGGCTGTGGCCCTTTTTATCTGTAGTTGATTTAGGGACAACTGTGACCCTTTTATTCACTGCATGAACACTCTCTTTATTTTTATCGGTAGCCAATTAAAGGGCAGCTGTGACCCTAAAAAAAGTGTTTTTTTTTTTTTTTTTTTTTTTTTTTTGCTTTTTGCCTTTTTTTTTTTTTTTTGCTTTTTTGCTTCTTTTTTTTTTTAAAACGAAAATAATCAACAACAATTATGTACATGCCCCTAGTGGCAAATCTGAAATTTCTAATTCAAAACATCTTCTACATAAGGACTCAGTTGATTGAGTCAAAATATGTCGATCGTGTCGACGCCCTAGATGGACCTTACAACCAATGGATGACGTGGACAGTGATTTCTAATCTCGGCTTCTCAAGTGCCCCGGCTATTGCTCAATCTTGTTTGGGGATGCCCCATAGCTAGCACCAATCGGGTTAGGCTCGTCACATTCAGGATGAATGGCCTGGCCAGTGAGCACACATGGATGACGTGGAGTAGTCCGCATTGGGGCACGAATATTGCGCGAGATAAATTCGGCAACACACAAGAATGGTCGGAGAGCAAAGGGCCGTGCACGAGATGTGCTCTTCAGGGGATTTTATTTGGACGATTATCCGAGCTGCACAATGAGTAAGAAAAAACTCAAATTTCGAGGATAAAAATGATCATAACTTTTCTTACCTGGTTGTTGGATTTTTTCTAGTGGGGAAATGTGCTCACTATGCGACTGGACCAGCTGCATGTCCCGATTTTCCTACTCCATCATGAACATCTGCCGGAAAGTAAATGCCCCATGGACTTCTGATGGAAGGCACCAACAATAATGTTTTCTTTGCTTGACATCTCAAATGCTCATTGATCGGCACATTAATCTTCTGGGGACGCTTGATGATCTTTTGATATTTTCCATATTCGGACATGTCTGATCTTAACGTGAGATGCCCCTTGGTTACCACTGACCGGTTTAAACCTCACCGTAAAACGGATGTACGGCTTGGTTTGGGGATGCTTATGAATTCCACATATGGTAGGTGGAATTTTGACATGTAAGTTCTTTGGAGCAGTCACGTTTCACGTGGTTGCGACCTCGTCGAAGTGGTCGTCTGATCTGCAAAAGAGTACGGACACTCAAATCTCAAGGAAAAATCAAGTACTATTCATCGTACCTGAGCGTTGGATATCCCGAGTGCGCAATTTTGCTTCGTGCAACTGGATGGATGCACGTTTCTTTTTTTTGTTGCCCCATTTAGCCGGCGTAACTTGTATGTACAACATACCTATCCAAGGGTACCTGAAAAGACCAGACACGAAAGTTAGTATAAAGAATCAAATGAGTCATGCATGATTTTTCGGAAAACTTCTAATGACATTACTTTCATAATTTTGATTACATTTCAGAAAGAATCAAAATTTATGATCTAAGGTGTTTTGCACTAGCTTGGAGTTTAATGAGTTCGCTGAGTGCACTATCTGGCTCGAACGCACGATAGATGTTCAAAATGAAGTTTTTTCAAAAGGATTTTCTCGTCCATTGTTTAAGCTCGAATAGTCACACTCAACTAAACATTTAAACTTTTTTTTTTCAAAAAATCAAAATCAGAATCAAATCTCTTTTTCAAAACTCTAGCTCATACGAATGTTGAAATGAAGATCTTGTCGAAAAAGTGTAATGCACCTCGGATAAAAAATGAATGACACTTTGAGTTTTTTTAATGCTCATGCATGCTCGAAAGTTAAAGTTCAACTGTTAAGAAAGTTACAACTTACAACCAGTTTACCTGAATGATACATATATACAAAATGAAAAATTCAGGTAAAGTTTTTTTAAAAAGAAATGCAGATGCAATGCATGTTTGGAATTAAAAAGGTCAACAACTAAGAAAAGATTTACAATCTATCTGAAAAATGTTTTTTCCTAAATCAATGCCTATTAGATGTACATGAGATGAAAGTTGTGCAGTTAAAAAAATTTACAAGCTATCTGGAAAGATTTTTTTTTTTTTAACGAGGAAAAAAAATGCATCTTGGTTGCTCAAGATAAAAAAAAAAAAAAATCAAGCGATTTTTTTTTAAAAAAAAAAATGCATATGAGATGCACAAAAAAAAAAATACAAGATGCAAACTTAAAAATGAAAGTTCTACAACTAAGAAAAATTACAATTTACCTGAAAGGTTTTTTTCGAAAATAATGCATATGAGATGCACATCTTTTAAGAAAAGTCAGGTAAAATGTTTTTTTAAACAAAGAGCCCTAAAACTAAGAGAGCTTACGATTTATCTAAAAAGTTTTTTTAAAATTAATGCATACTGGATGCATTATTTAAAATAAAACAATTCAGGTAAAAAGTTTTTGAAATGATGCATATGGAATGCACGTTCGAAATTAGAAGCACTAATAGCTAAAAATGAATCAAAATTTTTTCTAAAACGTTTTTTTGCATGCGCGACGCGCTAATCAAAATCACAACTTACCTGAAGAGTTTTTTTTTTAAAGGAAAAAGATAATGCGTATGAAACGCAAGTTTGAAATAAAAAAAAAAATCAGGCAAGAGGTTTTTTTAAAAAAAAAGCAATGCATACAAAATGCATGTTCGGAAAAAAAAAATTTCTAAATGTCCGACCACTTAGCTGAATTTTTTTTTTTTTAATGCAAGAAGATGAATGCATGAGAATAAAAATTACACAGTTAAATAAACTTACAGTTTTCCTAACGACTTTTTTATACAACAACAAAAAAACACTGATAAAACACAACATGTTAGGGGGTAAATAATGTGTGGCTTTGCTCTACAAGGTAGGTTCCCGACAAGGTGGTTTCCTCACCCCATCACAGGGATCATAAGACCTTCACAAGCGAGTGGAGTTGTTCTGAGTCGTTCCGGCGGCTCGGCCGCACGGTCGTACCCTTACTAACTCTCCGGGGTTCCTAGTTGCCCTGGGATTTAGGCATTTTGGATATTACACTAAAGTGGGTGTGCGAATTCAAATAATGCCACAAAAAGAAAATGTCAATTAAATTAAACACTTTGTACCTGTAAAAAAAAACAGAAAACAAAGTTAGATTAATCAAGAGAAAAAAAAATATATTAAAAACTTTAAAAATGGCACATAAGCGAATATAATGAGCCCGAACCCTCTAAACGTCCCCAGCAGAGTCGCCAAATTGTCGGACCTAAAATCTGACCTATGGCGAATTACGTTTTGAAAACGTGCAATTTTGAAAGAGCCGCCACTAGTTAATTATTAGGCTAACTAGAATCCTAAATCACCCAAGCGAATAACGAATTAAACACCTACGTATAAAAATTACGAATTAAAAATATAGATCTTTAATTATGCCCTTTCGGTACTCAATTCACTTACTTGCCACTTTAAAATTTAAACATGAGTTACGTCGAATTAATCTAATAAAAAAAAAAAAACTAAAATAATTTTATGCGAAATTATTATCAATGACAAATCCATTAAACATCTATAACTCCTAATTTAGTTAAAATCTAGACGAAACTAAACAAGCTCAAAATCATGATACAATTTAATAATTACATATCGTACATGTATATTTACAAAAAAAGTTATCTAATTAATCTAGATCTAGACTAGTTAATTAACATGGTACATGTTATAATAATAACAATAAAGATAATAATAATACAGAAAATTAAATAACTAATAATAATAATAACAATAAAAAAAAAAAAAATTACAGAGACCAAACCAGCGGGGAAGACAGCAGGACAGGACCGGCGAGACACCACTCCGGCGACGGGCGGCTTCCACGGCGGCAGGATGGCTTCAGTGGCCTGGGATGGCGCCGGGCGGCCCTGGCGGAGCTCCGGTCGTGGCTGTCAGGAACTTCAGGCGGTCCGGATCTGCGCAGCAGTGGGGCTTTCCAGTACCGGCGCGGCGGAGCAGCAGGCGCGGCGGGGAAAGTGGCCGTCGCAGTGGCTGGACTGGGCGGACAGTGGTGGTCCGAGGGCTGCCGCTGGCCGATGGTTCCGCCGGAGAAGGGAGGAGAGAGAGAAGGAGAGGGAGAGAGACGGACGGAGCTGAAGCGGTCGGAGGTGGCGTGGCCAGCGGCGGGTCGCCGGAGCTGGGCAGGCGTGTCGGGACGGGACGGCTGGAAGGAGTGGCGAAGTCGCGGCGGCCGGAGGTCGAAGGTAGGGTCGCCGGGGAGCTCAGGTCGGCCATGGCAGATCCAAAAAAAAAAAAAAAACTTTTTCACTACAGGTAAAATTTGCACGGGTTACGAAATCTGATGTATTATTCTTATTGCTGGTGGTCTTTTTACATGTACAAGGGGTCCTTTTATAGCTAGATTAACACCTAAAATTAGGAAAACAATATTTTCCCTAATATGCACTAATTAATTCCGAAAATTATGAATAAATATTTATTGCATATTGCCATAAATATTTATCACATATTTTTTTAATATTACACAATATTAAATGCATCTACACTATCCAAATTTAAACTTAGCCTATTTTTAGCAACCCCGTGACCTTCCATATTTAAATACTTCATTTTTTAAACGCGTTACACATAACATTTTTGAACGTGTTATATACGTGTCGCGCGTACTAAAATTAGGTGTTTACACACGTATAAGCTTAAGATGACATACTTAGACCCGGAGGTCTTATAATATATGCACGGATCCCCGTGAAGATTCACGAATCCATTTCCTACGATTTCCTCGTGGAGTCTGGGGTACCATTGCTGAGACTACTATTTAAGACCGTAGATGGACCTTTGGAGTTTAAAAACTTTAAGTTCGTTACCAAGAGTAATGAAACCCTTCGGTTGCTCCATGTAGATCTCTTCCTCCAGGTTAACGTGGAGGAATGCGGTCTTAACATTCATTTGGTGCAGCTCGAGATCGAGTCTTGCAACCAGGACCATGACTGGCCCTAACCGTGGTTTTACGCACAGTCAGTGAGTTTGTTTTGTCAAAGTCAACTCCGTGAAATGGGTATATCCTTTCGCATCAAGTCGGGTTTCGCACCTCCGACTTTTTCAATCAGTGGTGAGCCTTCTTTCAGTACTCACCTTATCCTTGTGCCATTGTGGTTAGCAGGTAAATCAACAATAGATTATAATGGATTCATTTAGGCGATCTCTCTCTTTTATTATTTTCCTCCATTTCTTCACTTGATGTCCTTCCAATGCTTGCCAACAGTTGTTGGAGTTTGGTTTTCACCTTACTTAATGGGATACTTCTTGGAGAAGTTCGATGTTGTTGACTTTTGTCTAGGATTGGTTAATCCCATCTAGTGTCTGTTCATTTCTCCCACTCGGAATAATGCTTCTTATCGTAGCATCACTTCTATTGGGAACAATTCTTCCACTTGGAACAATGCTTCTAATAGGAGCATCGTTTCCTTTGGGAACAAGAGCGGTGCTTCAACCTTGACCATCAACTTTCCTTTGAAAACCTCTCGGGGTTTCACTTCCGAGATGAATTCCTTGATCACTAGGATCTGGAACGAAGTTTGGTCGGATCACTCCCCCTAGAAACAATGGGTAGTTTAGGTAGTTGCGGGTTCTACTTGATTCGTCTCTGCGTCAACAGGGATCTCATGTGGTAGAGTTTATTTCTCCCACTGGATTTACTATGAAAATATTTCCATTATAATTTACCATGTCATTCACTGGTGTTGCCGGTTCAAATCTCCCACTCGAAGTAAGTGGGACCTGATTGTCAGTGTTATCCTGCTCCGTTTTGATCAAGACTACATTTGTTTGAAACTGTCCATGCATCAGAAAATTCGTCCTCAAGTAAATAATGTCTCATGTTCGACCACGGTACCATTTTCCCAAAAGCTGTAAACAGGTATTTTTTAAGAGTAGTTAACGTACTCTTGTCCCAAATACGTGTTTAATGCGCAAATTAATGTCACGTGATGATGTGATTTAACTCATTATCATTCTTCATCTATTATGGCGACGTGTTTTACCGATTTCATTGGAGCACAGTGTTACATAAATGTGAATCACTTTTCATCATCCCATAGGGAACGTCTAATAGAGTGACTCCAACATTATGTTTATAAATTGTGCTTCCTGAAGTGTGTCAGTTGATTTGAATGCCTAGCCTGACTTATCATTCAAGGCGTACGGAAGGAAAATCGTTTAATCGACTCCATCCTTCTTCGTTTGCAAACTTATCTCAGAGATTTTATCCCATCTCCGAACTAAGCATCTTGGGTTTTCACCTTATGCGTCAGTTGATACTTTTACAAGGTCGCGATAGCTTTCGAAGCCTACTTCTTACCGATGTAAATGGTATCAATAAGTTGTTTCCAAGGGAATGCAAACGAAAATTCAGCACATCATTATTCAGATACTTCATCATTAAATTCGTATTTTGAAACGATGTGTTCCGTCTTTCGAGGTCCACACGCGCGTAGCGCTATTTACCGAAGTTTTGACCCTTGGATAAATCGTTTCATTTCTGAATTTAATTTAATTTAATCCAACCGGTTTCGCACATGATCATCATTACAGATTATTTCATTCAGTGGAGTACTTAATAATTAAGAAATACTAAATCTTTCGATCTAGCTACGCAATCGATGTGTATGTTCAGTTCAGTTGTCCCGATTGAGATGACGGAGTACGTGAATCGTTTCGTTTTATTCGACCACTTTTACCTGGCCGAAATTTCATTTCGGATCGATCCTGTTTAACCGGGTCGATTAATTTTGACAAGTAGATCACATTTCGAATCGAACGGAAACTACTTTATTCAATAAATTACTATCTCAAAATAACCAAGATTTTAGTAACTCGAACGATAAATGACAATGGTAGGGTTCTTGATCTGAAGATTGCGTATTTGATCCATGATTATCGCATAGATAGTCGAGAACTTTAAGCCATGTTGAACATCACGTCTGAGTAAATTCACGAGTGAATCACGTCAAATGATCTGTGTCTGTATAAAACATTTTACCGCTTCATACACATGACCTACGTGGAGTACTTGAGACGTACTTTATCAAGTATAAGACTTTATGGTTCAGTTCTCTCTATAATATGCGGATCATGGTTGACTTCTTTCGAACCCACTATGGTGAGCAGAGAATGTTTCCATTTTACTGTTGTGTACTCTACTTGATTAGCCTCAAGATCACTGAGTCCTGTCAATATCAGACAACCATATACATCTTTTCCATGATGACCTTTCATTCTGAAGATCTGATGCGGGTTTTACGCGAACGTCCATGAAAAGAGAGAAGATCATTACGGTTAACCAAAATGTTTAGATTTTGCATCCTTGCTTCCACCGAGGCGGATGCAAAGGGATACTAAGCTGCAACATTGCTTAGTTGCAATTGAAGTCTTATTCAACCCGTTTCTACCAAGGTTGAATGTATCACCACATACGTGTTGAGATCATCAAAGAACCCACTCCTATTCTTGTTGAAACAAATTTTGACATTCGTTTCTCATTGTCAAAATCATACAGACTATCATATTCATCTGTAGTTGTCCTCTCCACTTTTCGGAATCGTAGTAGAGAGTTCAACATGTACTCTTTTTATTCATCATGATTCATACCATCAAGATTGCGAGGAATATCGAATCGCACTAATTCAATCAATTCATACTAACACATCGATGATTACGCAAAAATCAGGGAGACAGTAACATTTTGAGAAATAATTGCATACATCAAATATCTACTAAGACGAATTCCGACAAATAATGATTCCTCAGTCATCTAAACCAACCAACCAACAGTAAACCAATGGAAGATGGTTGTGAAAAAGTTCACATTATCGTCGTCTTCTATCCAATAGACCAGTCTTTTAAAACGGTTTTAATCGCAAATTACTGGAACGGGGATTTTAAAACAAGCATACCCGATCTTGGCTTTTCCAAGGCTCTTTTTGTTTTGGAAAAATATTCCGATGAATTTACTTATGCATATATAATTCTACTATCCACGTAAATTATCATACGCCAGTAATATTCATCATTCAAACCATACTCATGCTTACGCGTCATGCGTCTAATGTCCCGAGGAACTCATGCTTGCATATATAATTATACTTCCATGTAAATTATCAAATGTGGCTACATCCTCAACATTCTAGCACACGTGTAAAATGTAACATTCACATCCATCATACACATTTGGCGACTGGTTTTCGATTTTAAAATAATTTTAAATATTAGGGGTTGATTTGCAACCATCAGAGCATGTCTATCCTAGTGCGCATTCCATATATTTAACTAGGGCTCAGCCCACAATATGCAATATCCAGCTAGCTTGACTTAGTCAAGACAACATTTCTAATCATGCATAAATATATATAGAATAATAAATAATTGCAATTCAGCCCACTAATTATATCAATCACAAAAAAATGTATCTCCGAGATCCATCCCCATAATCGAAACAAGGCATAAAAGGTTATCAACCCTTGAGCACTGTGTAAGCCTATTAAGGTTCAAAACATTTGGATTTTAAAACTTGACCTCCCTATTTTAATTGACTTGAATTCGGTTTTGAAAATACGGTTCGGTTCAGTCAATTTCAGTCTGATTTGGTCCGGTTCGGTTCAGGAAATCCGGTTCGGGTCCGGAAAATCCGGTTCGGTCCGGTAAGTGCGGTTTAAATTTTAAAATCTGATTCGGTCCGAACCGGTCTAATAAAAATAGGGTTCGGTCGGTTCAACACTCAAAATCGGTTCGGTTAGATCCACTTGGTTACCCAGGTCTGACCCGACCCGATTAGGTCGAACCAATTGAGAAATTCGGTTCGTTTTTAGTTCGTCCCGGTTTGACATATTGGACCGGCCCAATAATTAAAATATAAAAGGTTGGGCCGAAATGTTTACTTGTGGCCCAAGTAGGGTTTTAAAGTTAAAAAATATTTAACTTAGCCACCAAGTAACATTAACTATATAAAATAATTTCCAATATTAATAATATATATATATATATATTTCGGGCCTAATTAAAACATATATATATATTTATTGCCGAGATTCTATCTTTAAGATTAAATCAATCAAATATATATATATATATATATATATATATATATATATATATATATATATATATGTGTGTGTGTGTGTGTGTAAAAATCGCCACACACATAAATATATATATATATATTATTTACTGTCAATATCTTAAATAGGGAAACATATATTAACAATATATTTTCTCAATATTTTAGGTAACTAAAATCTATCAATAATATTTTTAACATATTTAAATATTTAGATATATTGATAGTTATATATATTTCTATATATTAATGTGAATCTATCCTATTGTTCCCGATTATAGATATAATGTTACCTAGAATAAAAATTAAAATATGGTAAACAATATTATTAAAAATTTCGGCCGATATTCTCTTACTTGGTGCCTAAGAAATTAAAAATTTTACATTGTAAAACACTTAGGGTTTCGGCCAAAAACACAAATTTGGGAAGAAGTGGTCAAATTTTAAGATCAAATTTTAATAAGATCTACAATCCAATATTTGATTTTGATAAATATAATCTTTTTCTTGAAGATCATGAACATCAAATTTCCTAAGAACATCATGAAAATTTCGGACCACCTTTAATTTAAAAATTTGAAAATTTGAAAATTTCTTTTTAAAAAATTTCGGTCCAAAGTTTAAATTTTCAAGAACACCAATTTATCAAAATAATGAACTCCTAACAAAGGCTCTGATACCACTGTTAGATTACGGGAAGAAATCACTACGGAAACTAAAATCGTGGTACATGCAAGTAATCAAAATTATGCAGCGGAAGATTCGCACATACCTCTACAGTTGTCTGTAGTCCCAAGATCTTTGCAGGAGGGAGTTCACGATCCTCCAGTCGGCACCCGTAGGGGTTCTTGTGAAGCAAGCCCTACGTGGTATATTCTTCACAGCAAAGCCTCTGATCGATTATTGGCGAGGGACAGATCTCTGGAGTGTTTGCTTGAAAGCAAATTCACACACCCTTGGTGGATATATGGTTCGGCCGAATATGGTGTCTCTGGGGAAGGGTTTGTTCTCAAAACACCACTTAAAGAGAATTGTGAGTAACCCTAATAAAATCCCTAACTCCCCACCTAAGTTTCGGCCGGCCATGCTAGTATAGGGAGCCCCAATTTTGGGCCTCTCATGTCATTTTGGATTTGGGTATGGCCCAATGTCCTAAAGTGACATGTACCTAATTAACTTAGGTAACATATACATATAATGGGCTTCCATTTACGGCACCCATCACCATATGCTTACAACGATTACACCACGGGTAAAAGCTAGTGTCGCACGCGCGCCACGCTGTTCCTTCGACAGATAGGACATATCATTTCAAAGTACAAATTTAATGTAAAGTGTTTGATTTAATGCTCGAAAATATAAATTTTTACTGCACATATACCCATTTCGGGTTTCATACTTATACAACTTCTCGTAGAGAATTGTAACGAGCAAAATGTGAGAATCTGACGCGCGAACAAAGGTAGACAAAACCTCTGAATATGAGTATGCAATAAAATGGATTGTCGGTTAAACGGCGATCCCGAATACGCCTCTAACGAATCAGATTGGCGGAGCATCTTAATAAAACACTTCAAGAACATGGTCAGAACCATAAAGTCGCAAGCTCAACTTCTGATCTCCTATAAAATCGGTGGACACGACACCATATGATCTGTGGACTGGTAAAGATATGGATCTTACCTAGCTGCGACCTTGGGGTTGCGCAGCATACACGCGTTAGACCGAAAACCGATTCGGCAATTGGGACCTAGAGGACTTAAAAGTATATTTATAAGATACTCCGAGAACTCTAAGGGATACGTGTTTGTGGCGGCTCAGAGAATGGTAGCGTGGTCGAACATGAGTCCAGAGACGTTACGTTCCTTGAGGACGAATTTCCAACGCTTCGTAACATCAAAATGAATGAAGTCTTAAATGAACTAAAACATGATGATGATGTTCAGGTCCCACTTACTTTGTGTAGGAAATTTGAGGCAGTAACACCAGTGAACGACTTGGTAAATAAGAATGTAGAAAATTTCGTAATAAATCCAGTGGGAGGAGTCAATTCAACCACGCAGATCACTATTGCTACAGATGTGAATAAAGTGAAACCTAATCATCACGGTTCTGAGCCGCAAGATGAGAATCCTATAATACCTCAACTACCTATTGGTAACCTGTTGGAAACAGTGGAAGTGGGACAACTGTCTTGGTTCCTGGTCCTAGTAACCCTGGAATTCATCTCGGAGGTAGAATCCCAAGACCAAGAGGTCGTCCAATAAAAGTTGTAGATGAATGTTCAAGCAACACCCTTTTTCCCAGTGGGAGCATTGTACCTAGTGGGAGTGTAGTTCAAATTGAAGATGGGAATATTGAGCCTAGACATAGTCAAAGGCAACGAACTTCTCCTAAGAAGTATCCCATCGAGAAGGGTGAATTGTTCACTCTGAATTCGGTTGATAAACCGGTAACGGTTAAACAAGTGTTGGAAGGAAATCAAGCGAAGGAATGGAGGAAATAAATGGAGGAAGAGATTTCTTCTATAAAAGTCAATTTGGTGTGGTCGTTAGTTGATTTGCCTGCTAACCGCAGAGCAATAGGGGCTAAAAGGGTTCTGAAATTGAAAATTACTGCTGATGGAAATGTTGAGCATTATAAAGCTCGATTGGATGCGAAAGGATATACCCAACTCCACGGAGTGGACTTCGATGAGACATACTCCTTGACTGTGCGTTACACCACAGTACGGGCTATTTTGGCCCTGGTTGCGAGCCTCGATCTAGAGCTGCACCAAATGGATGTTAAGACTGCATTCCTTCATGGAAACATGGAGGAAGAGATCTATATGGAGCAATCAGAGGGTTTCGTTACCCTTGGAAACAAACGTAAAGTTTGTAAACTCCAAAGATCGATCTATGGTCTTAAATAAGCGTCCCGGCAATGGTACCGCAGGTTCTACCAACGGATTCGTGAATCTTCACGAGGATCCCTACGTGTGCATTAAGACCTCTGAGTCGAAGTACGTCATCTTGATATTATACGTCGACGACATACTCATTGTCGCGGACAACGTGAGTTATTTAAATGAATCAAATTCTTAGCTGGCATATGTTTTCGAGATGAAGGACATGGGAGAGGCCATGTACATCCTAGGCATTAAGATTGCTAGTGATCTGGTTGCTCGTAAACTATGTCTTTCCCAAGAAGCCTATATCAACAAGTTGTTGAGAAGGTTCAGTCTCCAAGATGCCAAACCTGTGGATACGCCGGTCGTGTATAGGTGCGCGTTGTCGAAGCGTCATGGCCCGAAAGACTAGGCACAGCGTGAACATATGAAAAGTTCAGAGTACCTCAGTATGGTTGGTAGTCTGATGTACGCCATGCAATGCACTCATCCGGATATCTGTTAGACTGTGGGCCTAGTAGCACGTTTTCAATCAGACCCTGGATATCAACCTTTAGGATATGTTAAACGAATTATTCGATACCTAAAAGGTACTGCCGAGTACAGACTGTGCTATGAGGGTAGAAAGCTAGAATTGGTTTGGTTCAGTGACGCCAACCATGGTGGTGATCCGGATGATCGTAAGTCCACCTCAGGAGGATTATTTCTCCTTGCTAATGTCGTCATTTTCTAGATGAGCAAGAAGCAATCCTATGTCGCGCTGTCCACGATGGAATCCGAATTTGTGGCCTCTCTAAGAATGAACAGGAAGCTGTCTGGCTAAAGAGACTCTTGACTGCTCTGCTTGACGTCGAGGACGGGAGTAAACCTGTGAGGATTTTCTCTGACAGTCAAGCAACGATAGCAACAGTTAAGAATCCAAAGTACCATAATAGGACGAAACACATTATATTAAATATAATTATTCGAAGAGTATGGTAGAAGACAAATTGATCACATTAGAATACTTATCCTCCTAGAGTATGGTGGCACACCCATTGACCAAACTTTTACGCATGAAAGTTTTCGAAAAACATGTCAAAATGCTTGGACATCGTAGGGTTTAGGAGGATTTTATTGTGTCAATAACATTTTGAATTTTGAAATAATATTCGAATGAAATAATTGCAACTTGATTTTACGACGTCATAATGTTTGAGTTACATCGGATTTTACGGTCTATAAACTAGTCGTTGGAGTGTAAATCCTCCCAATAAAATATGTCGAATGTGGGCCAGCCTCGTCACACAGGCTCGGTCGTCTTGACTGAGGGGGAACCTCTACCATGTCAAGACCGGTTAAGAACCACGGTGTTTTTGAAAGATAAACCTGGTTAAGCAAAATGATCATTTGGTTTCGGGGTAACACGACATGATCTTTGTTTTGCGTATCGCCGTGATGAACTCAGTTCATCGGAAACCGCATTTTCCCCCAGATGAAAATCTGTGATAGCGTATGACATTTCCCACTCCTGACTATATGTAAGTTCAGGTTATGGTATCGACACACACTTCATACTGCGCTTGCCACGTTCGACCACGGGGTCAGGCTCGGTTGCATTAGATAGAATCCTCACAATTCTGATGGGCGCAAACTTCTTCACCTTGAACGTGTGACTGATCCAGGGTGCTTTATGAAGGAGCACCTGAAGTATCCTTAGGGACTCAGAACTCATATCTAAGGTCAAGTTCAATAGTCGCTTCCAAGCGTACGAACGCAGTGCTAAACAAAAAGGCCTAGTGACCACGTTTTGGAAACTGGTTGAGTTTGACTAAGAGGATGAGCAAAGGGGATGGTCAAGTTCACCTGTAATTCTCCGACTCTTGTATTCACTAGGTGGCCACCTACCAGATATTAGTTGAAGATTGTGAATACTTGTGCGGATACCTTGGAGAAGTGTTCCTATGTGGAAACTAGGCAATTGGAGAATAACATGTTGGGAATCAACGTTCCGTGGATGCTACAATACTTAACCTATGTGTAGCACGATGTCTGTTGTGTCTGCCGGTCGCATGGAAAACAACGTATGAACTATTCCGAAGCAGAGCTGGATCAAAGAACAAATGTTGATGTGTTTGTTGACAACATATTAACAGGCACACTCCCATTCCGACGAATAGGAGCTGTTAGCATTTGGTGAATGGGCTGCAATAATAGGAACCCTTTAATAAGCCCAACACCTAAGTAATTAGGTAATGTCACATTAAGGATTTTGGGTTAGGCCTAAAATCCCAATGGACATTAGAGGACCAAAATTGGGCCTCCCCTCTCCTTATTGTGGCCGGCCGAACTATCTATGTGGTAAGGTGGATTTTTTTCCACCTCCTCTTATAAATTGGGGGTGTCAGAATTTCTTTAGGGTTAATCAGAAAATCACTCCATTCTCCTAAGTGTTGAGACAAATAAATCACTCCTCCCTAAATACCCTAGTTCGCCCAAACCACGCCATTGGAGGTGCCAAATTGATTTGAGAAATTACCCCAGAGATCAATCCCTGAGAGGAATCAACAAGAAGATTTGCTGTGGAGACCATTTCGTGTAGGCGATTCCTTAACAAGAATCCTTACAGGATCCGTCCGGCGGACCGCGAACTCCCCTAAAAATCTTGGGTCTACGAAAAGCAAGAACTGGTATGTGTCTCTATTCCGATGGGTAATTAGTTTACCTTGCATGTACACGTTTTTTGTCCGTAGTAAGTATCCCCTATATAACCTTCAATTTCGGCCCCAAATAATGTATTTGGCCGAATTTTTTGGTTAGATTCACAAGATAATAGTGACTTTAATTATCGATATATTCTAGCATGATTTTAGGGAAGTTAGATAATACTGATAAATACTAGTTGCCTAAGATTGATAAAATATATTATTGATAGATTTTTATCCCTAATATAGAATCTTGACAATAAATATATATCCTAAAGTGGCTGAATTTTATGTATATATATATATAAATATATATATATTGTGCAAATATATTTGGAAACTATATCTATATTTAATATTACGTGGTGGCTAAGTTAAGTTTTTAGTGGATTTTAAAACCCTAATGAGTTGCAATTAATGAGTTGCACATTAATTGAGCCTTGCTTTCATCGGAGCCTTGTTTTCAATTATTGAGTTGCACACTAGGATAGACATGCTATGCTGAGTGATCTTGATTAGGATCCATGTCTAGAAGTTTGCAAGACTGATTGTAACATGAATTGAAAGTCAGCCCCCAAATATTTTAAATCGAAATTCAGTCGTCAAATATGCATGTTTGATGTGGTGTGATTACGCATGAAGCGTATGCATGATAGTTTCTTGGATGTGGCTGCGTATGATAATTTACTTTTGTAGTAGAATTATGTATGCTAGCATGAGAAATTCTCGGAACAATTTTAAAGGGCCTTGGGAAAGCCAAGATCGGACGTATTTGAAAATTCTCGTTCCGGTGAAAGCGATTAAACCGTTTTAAAGAGACCGATCTATTAGAAAGGAGACGTCGACAGTGTGAACTCTTTCACGACCTCCTTCCATTGGTTTACTGGTGGTCGGGTTGGATAGATGGATGAGGAATCATTGTTGTTCTCCTTCTATCTCATAGATATCCGATGTATGCAATTCTATTTTAAAAAATGTTTTAAATTGTCTCCCTGATTGTCGCATGATTGTAAATGTGTTAGTATCAAATGGCACCAATGGATTAATAATGAGCCAATGAGATTTTGAATGAGGCGAATTACGACTCGTGGTGCAAACGCATCAACATACTTCTTGATGATAAGGGTCTGATCAACCACATTGGAAGACAATGAGCTGTCCTGATGTAGGCCTGACTAAAGGGCTAGCATATATACACTTTAAGTGGGAGCAGGATGACAAGAGAGCTAAGGAAATTTTGCTATCTGAGATGTCTTAGGACATTAAAATCGAGTATAAGGATGTTCCGGTTACAAAGGACATCTGGGATGCATTGTTCCTGAAATATGGAAACGGCATAGTGTTAGATTACGGGGAGTAATCACTACGGATACTATAAACATGGTACATGCTAGTAATCGATATTACGCAGCGGAAGATTCGCACATACCTCAGACGTAATCCGTAGTCCCAAGATCTGCAGCAGGGAGTTCACGGTCCTCCGGTCGGCTCCCATAGAGGTTCTTGTCAAGGAAGCCCTACGCGGTATATTCTCCACAGCAAAGCATCAGATCGATTCTTGACAGGGACGGATCTCCGGAGTGTTTGCTCGAAAGAAAATTGGCACACCCTTTGGTGGTGGTAGGTTCGGCCGGACTTAGGGTGTTATGGGGGAGGGTTTTTCTCTCTAAAACACTCTAAGGAGGAATTAAGGATTAACCTACACCCTCTTTATATAGGAGGAGTAAAGTGGACAAAAGTCCACTTTACCCACCTACATAATTTCGGCCGGCCACTATGCATAGGGAGGCCCAATTATTTGGCCTCTCATGTCAATTGGAATTTGAGAATGGCCCAATGTCCTAATGTGACATTTACCCAATTGTCTTAGGTAACATATACATATAATAGGCTTCCATTTACGGCGCCCATCACCATATGCTTACAGCTCCCACTCGCCGGAATGGGAGGGTGCCTATTAATGTATTGTCGTCCAAATCTGCATCAACATTCCACTCCTTCGATCTCGCCCTTGATTCTGAATAGTTCATACGAGGTTTGCCGTGCGACCGGCGAACACGACGGGCATCGTGCTACTAATCTGTTAGAAGTGTTGTAGCGCCCTCGGAACGTTGATTCTCTTTCTCCAATCAACATGTCATAAACAATATAGTGTCGCGCTGTATCCTAGGTCAACTGATAATTCTCTATTTGCCTAGTTTCCACATAGGAACACTTCTCCAAGGCATCCATACAAGTATTCACAACCTTCAACTAATATCCGGTTGGTGGCCACCTGGTGAATACAAGAGTCGGTGAATTACAGGTGAACTTGACCATCCCCATCGCTCATATCCTTAGTCAAACCCAACCGGTTTCCAAAGACGTGGTCACTGGGCCTTTTTGTTCAGCACTACGCTCGTACGCCGGGAAGCGAACATTGAGCCTGACCTTAGATATGAGTTTTGAGTCCGTGAGGATACTTCGGGTGCCTCTTCATAAGGCTCCCGGGATCAATCACACGCTCAAGGTGAAGAAGTTTGCGCCCTTTAGAATCACGAGGATTCTTATCAAGCGCAACCGAGCTGTGACCCCGTGGTCAAACATGGCACGCGCAGTATGAAGCACGCGTCGATAGCATACCTGAACTTTTAAGTTGACAAGAATGGGATATGTCAATCATGCTATCGCAGATTCTCATCTGGCCCAGAATGTGGTTTAATGAAGAACGGAGTTAATCACGACGATTTGCAAAACAAAGATCGTGTCGAGTTACTTCCAAACTAGATAATCGTCTTGCGTAATCAGATTTATCCCCCTGATTCTTAGCCAGCCTTGCTTGGTAGAGGCCTCCTTCCACCGCAAGACGACCGTACCTATGTGACTAGGTAAGGCCCACATTCTACATAGTTTGGTAGAGGATTGTGTCCTTCTACGACTTAGTTTACAGACCGTAAATCTGATGTATTCAAACATTATGACGTCGATGGATCATAAACTCGATTGCAATTCTTTCGTTTATTAAAAAAGTAACTTTAAATTATCAAAATGTTATCACATATACATGCCACTTTTTAACCCTACGCAATCTAAGGATTTTTACATGCTTTTCGAATATCTCCTTACGTAGTGGTTTAGTTAATGAGTCTGCAACCATGTTATCAGTGGACAATTATTCCAAAGTGATTGTATTGTCTTCTACCGTAGATTTAACATAAAAATATTTCACATCAATGTGTTAAGTCCTACTATGGTACTTTGAATTCTTAACTGTCGCAATACCTGCCTGACTGTCAGAGTGTACTACTACGGGTTTACTCACATCTTTGTCCCCAGGCAGTGCAGTAAGAAGCTTTTTCAGTCAGACCGCTTCCTGTGCGTTTTTATAGAGAGCAATAAATTCTGATTCCATCGTAGATAACACGACACAGGTTTACTTCTTGCTCGTCCATGAAATGGCGGCATTAGCAAGGAGAAAGACTCCTCATGTGGTCAACTTATGATCATCCGGATCGCCACTATGGTCGGCGTCACTGTAACCGTTCAATTCTAACGTCTTGCCCTCATAGCACAGTGCGTAGTCGGCAGTACCTTTCAGATAACGAATAATTCGTTTTACAGCCTTTAAGTGTTGACAGCCAGGATCCAATTGGAATCGTGCTACTAGGCCTACAACGTAACAGATGTCTGGACGGGTGCATTGCATGGCGTACATGAGACCACTGACCATGCTTAAATACTTTGCACCATTCATCTGTTCTCGCTCTGCCAGGTTCACGGGGTCGTCACGTTTCGACAGTTCGCACCCAAACACCACCGGCGTATCCACGGGTTTGGCATCATGTAATCTGAACCTTTTCAACATTTTGTTGATATAAGCTTCTTGAGATAGACAAATATTCGGGTGGCCCGATCTCTAGCAATTTTAACGCCTAAGATGTACGTGGCTTCTCCCGTGTCTTTCATCTCGAACACATATGCCAACCAGGACTTTTACTAGTTCATAGAACTCACATCGTTTGCAGCAATGAGTATGTCGTCCACGTATACGGTTAAGATGACATATTTAGACCCGGAGGTCTTATAATACATGCACGGATCCTCGTGAAGATTCAAGAATCTGTTTCCTACGATTTCCTCATGGAATCTGCGACACCATTGCCGAGACGATTGTTTAAGACCGTAAATGGACCTTTGGAGTTTACAAACTTTACGTTCGTTACCAGGAGTAATGAAACCCTCTGGTTGCTCCATATAGATCTCTTCCTCCAGGTTTCTGTGGAGGAATGCGGTTTTAACATCCATTTGGTGCAGCTTGAGATCAAGACCTGCGACCAGGACCATAAATGGCCCTAACCGTGGTTTTACGCATAGTAGATGAGTTTATTTCGTCAAAGTCCACTTCGTGAAGTTAGGTATATCATTTCACAATTAGTCGGGCTATGTTTCGCCCGACCTATTCCATCAGTGGTGAGTCTTCTTTTAGGACTCACCGTATCCTTGTGCCTCTGGGGTTAGCAGGTCAATAAACTATAGACTATTATGCCTTTCATTTAACCGATCTCTCTCTTTTATTATTTTCCTCCATTTCATCCACTCGAGGCCTTTCCAATGCTTGTCAACAATCGTTAGAGTGGGATTTTCACCCTACTCGATGGGACACTTCTTGCGAGAAGTTTGATGCCTTTGACTTTCGTCTAGGCTAGTTAATCCTATCTTGAGTCTGAACGTTTCTCCCACTCGGAACAATGCCTAATCGGAGCATCACTCCCACTGGGAATAAGAGCAGTGTTTGAACCTTGATCTACAACTTTCCTAAGACGACCTCTCGGTCTCGGGGTTTTACTTCCGAGATTAATTCCTTGATCACTAGGACCTGGAACCATGTTGGCCGGATCCACTCCCACTTGAAACAGTGGGTAATATAGGTAGTTGTGATATTACTGGTTCAGCAATATGACTATCAGGTTCTAGTTGATTCGTCTCAACGGCAGCAGTGATTTCATATGTTAGGGTTTATTCCTCCCTTTACTATGAAAATGTTTCCATTATCATTTACCATGCATTCATTGGTGTTGCCGGTTCAAATCTCCCACTCGAAGTAAGTGGGACCTGATTGTCAGTGTAAACCTGCTCCAGTTCGATCAAGACTATATTAGTTTGAAAAAAATGACCATGCATTGGAAATTAGTCCTCAAGTGATGTAATGTCTCAGGTTCGACCACGACACCATTTTCCCAAGCTTTAAACAGGTATTTCTAAGAGCAGTTATCGTACTCTTGGTCCAAATACATGTTTAATGCGCACATCAATGTCGCATGATGATATGATTTAACTCATTATCATTCTCTAGCTTTTATGGCGACGTGTCTTACCGATTTCATTGGAACACAGTTTTACATAAATGTGAATCATATTCTTTCATACCATAGGGAACGTACTGACAGATTGAATCTAACATTATGTTTCGAATTGTGGTTTTTGAAGTGCGTCATTTGATTTGAATGCCTAGCCTGACTTATCGTTCAAGGCATATGGAAGAAAAATCGTTTAACCGACTTTATCCTTCTTCGTTTGCAAACTTATCTCAGGGATTTCATCCCGTCTTCAAACTGAGCATCTTGGATTTTCACCCTATGCGTCAGCTGATACTTTTACAAGGTCTTGGTAGCTTATGAAGCCTACTTATTTCCTATGTAAACGTTATCAGTAAGTTGTTACGAAGGGATGCAAACAAAAATTCAGCACTTAATCATCAAAACACTTCATCATTTAACTTGTATTTTGAAGCGATGTGTTCCATCTTTCGAGGTCCACACATGCGCGGCGTTTAATTACCAAAGTTTGAACTTGTGGTTAAATTGTTTCATTTCTGAATCTAAATCAATTTAATCCAATCGGTTTCGCACTTGATCATCATTACTGATTGTTTCATTTAATGGAGTACTAATTAATAAAGAAAGATCTATAACCGGTTCATTCTTAGAGCTACGCAATCGATGGATTTTAATGGCATTATGATTTTCCTCAAAGAATTGGATGTAGGAGAAGATGTATGGAGTTTTTTTATTTCGGCTATTTCCAATAGCCTTATTGCTTCGGTTTAGTTACATTTCAGATCGATCTCGTTTCTAGCCGAGTCGATTAATCTTGATAAGCATGACTCATTTCGAATCAAATGGTAACTACTTTATTCAATAAATCCGAAACAATAATAACCTAAATTCAAAGATAAAAATTTAACAATAGGAAAACCAACATAAACAATACTGGGATCTCAGATCTCAAACTTGAAGCAGACTCGAAGAAGAATGATGATTGACAGGTCGTCATAACAGAGTCGTACCAAGAAGGTACAGTAATCTTGGTGGTTATCACAACAGATCATCGTTTAGACCTTTTGTTGCCAGGGGTTGCCAAGCTTTTCAGCATATCAATGAATCTGTCATCGAACTCCTCGGGTTCTTTCGTAAAGTTTCCTTCCTTATGATCTGCTTCGAATAGTTCTATTGTCGTCTTAATCGATGTGATCAGACGTGTGAGCCCTTTTTCGTCAACAAACCATAAAAGAGGAAAATCCTCATTACTTTCTAAGCCCTTGTCCATAGGTCTAACTCGTCAGCGGGATCCTGAAAGGCTATTACACCGTCGTCACTTCTTAGAATACTGTAGTATTCTGCCATTAAGGCTCGTGCTTCAGCGGCCTTACCCTTACCGAAGCGAAGGTATATGGCATACCAAAGTTGCAATGCACTAGTTGTATAAACTCTCCTTCTACTTCAGTTGACAGTTGCGAGAGAATTAATTCTCGTGCATTATGATCCTTCCTCAACATTTTCTTGCTGTTGCTGTCAATCGGGTTTCCACATTCGTCTAGGCTTATCCTTTTCGCTTTCGGATTGAATTGATCGTCAAGATCCGCTACGATCAGGAGCTCCATAACATTATCTCTCCATGCATCATAATCCATGCCGTCCAGATTGCGAGGTTCATAGAACTGTATCGGTTCAGCCATGAAAACTAACACATTGATAATCACGCAAAAAACAAGGAGATAATAAAATTTTGAGAAAGAATTGCATACATCATATATCTATTAAGATGGAATGCGACAAGTAATGATTCATCAGTCATCTGAACCAACCGACCACCAGTAAACTAATGGAAGATGGCTGTGAAAGAGTTCACATTACTGTCGTCTTCAATCCAATAGACCAGTCTTTTAAAACGGTTTTAATCGCAAATTACCGGAACAGGAATTTTAAAACAAGCATACCCAATCTTGGCTTTCCCAAGGCTCTTTTTAATTTTGGAAAAATTATTCCGATGAATTTACTCATGCATATACAATTCTACCATCCATGTAAATCATCATACGCAAGTAACATTCATCTCACAAACCACACACATGCTTACGCGTCATGCGTCTAATATTCCGAGGAACTCATGCTTGCATACATAATCTTACTTTCAAATAAATTATCAAATGCGGCTACATCCTCAACATTCTAGCATACGTGTCAAACATGTAACTTCCACATCAATCTTACATATTTGGCGACTGATTTTCGATTTAAAAAAAATATTTAATCATTAGGGACTGATTTGCAATTCATGCTTATATTCAATTACGCATCATTCTAGACATAATTCCTAGGCATTTTCAACCATCACAGCATGTCTATCCTAATGCGCATACCATATATTTAACTAGGGCTCCGCCCCCAACATGCTTTATCCAGCTAGCTTGACTCAGTCAAGACGATAGTTCTAATCATGTATAAATATATATATCGAATAATAAGTAATTGCAATTCAGCCCAATCTAGTCCCAAAAACATGTATCTACGAGATCCATCCCCATAATCGAAACAAGGCATTAAGGTTTAATCGTTATATAAATAATAAACCTTTAGAGCACTGTGTAGGCCGTTAGAGGTTCACCATTTAGATTTTAAAACTTGACCACCCTATTTTAATTGACTTGAATTCGGTTTTGAAAATTCGGTTCGGTTCAGTCAATTTCGATCCGGTTTGGTTCGGTTCGGTCCAGAAAAATCTGGTTCGAGTCCGGTTAAGTAAAATCCGGTTCGGTTCGGTCCAGTTTTATTTTCAAAATCTCCAAAAATAGGTTTCGGTTCAACATACAAAACCAGTTTGGTTAGATCCACTTAGTTACCCCGGTCCGACCCGACCCGACTAGGTTGAACCGATTGAGAAAACCTGGTTTGGTTCAATTCGTCCCGGTTTGACATATTGGATCGGCCCATTAATTTAAAAATAAAGGTATGGGCCGAAATGTTTACTTGTGGCCTAAGAAGGGTTTTGAAATCCATTAAAAATATTTAACTTAGCCAACAAGTAATATTAACTATATAAAATAATTTCCAATATTGAATATATATATATATATATATATATATATATATATATATATATATATATAATTCGGCTCCTATTATAAACATATACATTTATTGCCAATATTCTATCTTTAAGACTAAATCAATCAACAATATATATATATATATATATATATATATAAAAATTCGGCACATATATATAAATATATTTTAATATTTCTTGTCAATATCTTAAATAGGGAAACATATATATTGACAATATTTTTCTCAATCTTTTAGGTAACTAAATCTATCAATAATATCTTTAACCCTATTAAATATTTAGATATATTGATAGTTATATATATTTCTATATATTTAATGTGAATCTATCCTCATGTTTCCAATTATAGATATATTCTTACCTATAATAAAAATTAAAATATGGTAAACAATATTTCATCAAATTTCAGCCGAAATTAGCTTTCTTGGAGCCTAAGAAATTACAAATTTTACCTTGTGATTTTAGGGTTTGGCCGAAATAAACACTAAATTGGAAACAAGTGGTCAAATTTCAAGATCAAATTTTAATAAGATCTACAATCCAATGTTCGATCTTGATAAAAATCATGATGTTTCTTGAAGATCATGAACATCAAATTTCCTAAGAACATCATGAAAATTTTGGACCACTTAACAACATAAAAATCAAATATTTTAATTTTCTTAACTTCAAATTTTTTATCCAAGTTTTAAAACTTTCAAGAATACCAATTTATCAAAATCATGAACTCCTAACCTGGCTCTGATACCACTGTTAGATTACGGGAGTAATCACTACAGATACTATAAACATGGTACATGCTAGTAATCGATATTTCGCAATGGAAGATTCGCACATACCTCAGACGTAATCCATAGTCCCAATATCTACAACAGGGAGTTCATGGTCCTCCGGTTGGCACCCGTAGAGGTTCTTGTAAAGGAAGCCCTATGCGGTATATTCTCCACAGCAAAGTCTCAGATCGATTCTTGACTGGGACGGATCTCCGGAGTGTTTGCTCGAAGGCAAATTGGCACACCCTTTGGTCGTGGTAGGTTCCGCCGGACTTAGAGTGTTATGGGGGAGGGTTTTTCTCTCTAAAACACTCCAAGGAGGAATTAAGAATTAAACTAATAAAACCCCTAACACCCTATTTATATAGGAGGAGTAAAGTGGACAAAATTCCACTTTACCCACCTACATAATTTCGGCCGACCACTATGCATAGGGAGGCCCAATTTTTGGGCCTCTCATGTCAATTGGGATTTGGGTCTGGCCCAATGTCCTAATGTGACATTTACCGATTGTCTTAGGTAACATATACATATAATGGGCTTCCATTTACGGTGCCCATCACCATATGCTTACACATAGCAGTTCATCTGCACCCTCTTATACATTCTTTGGATAAAAGTCTAAAGAGCGATAACACTGGTGTACTTGAAAAGGTATTACAATTCCTCAACATGGCCAAACCTCTTAAGGATGAGTGTCAAATGGCTGAATGCGATAAAATTCAGGCCATAATTGGGATTCTCGGGAAGTCCTGGAGAGCAACTAGGACTTTACTGTCTGTAAGTATTTCCATGCTGGATCTTGCATATGTCCTAAAATTAATCGAGATGGAAGAAACTTGATTGTCAATGTCAACGAGAGGAGTCAAACTGCCAGGACAACCTGCTGGACAAAAAAGGAAGTGGAGGAACCTGGGTAAGAAACAACAGGTTGTTGATCGTAAAACGCCAACTAAGTCTAAACAAGGAAATCTCCAGGTAAAATCGGAGATAGTTTACAGGGACTCCAGCCCTCGCCGTATCGGTGACTGAGCGAGTTCCAGCAAATCGCATGCCAAGGTATGCGACATTGAATATGTTATGGAAGCTTTAGTTTCCTCATATGTCATGTTAACGTATTCAAATCCTTCTTGGATTCTTGATTCAGGTGGGACGGACCACATAACCAAACAAAGGATTATTTGTCATGTTCAGACTTATACCAAAGGTTTTGAAAAAGATATACATTGGAGACAATTCACAAGTTGAATTCGAACGAGTAGGGAACTGTAAATTGTCTATGAGCAATGGCATAGCCTTACTTCTTGAAAATGTCCTATTTTCACCTAGAATTCGAAGGAATGTTGTTTTTGTTACTTCTCTTATAAATAATGGTTTTGCTTTATCATTTGAGAACTCCCCTATTCAAATAAATTAAGGAAAATTCTTTTATGGGCATTCACACTCTTCCAATGGTCTCATTGTTATGGATTTGAATGGAAATGATAATTTGAACAGAATGTATTCAATATCATCTAAGGAAGCAGAAACTAATGCGGCTGGATGGCATGCGAGGTTGGGACATCATATAGGCTATGACAGAGTGCAAACACTGGCTCAGAGAGGGCTTTTGCCCAGAGCTACTCATGTGGTTAAAACCACTTATGAGGACTGTCTAGCTGGAAAGTCCACCCGCAAACCATTCAGCGAAGCACTTCGAGCCAAATATCCATTGCATTTAATTCATTCCGACGTATGTGGACCCATGAATGTCACTTTTAGGGTTGGTAAACTTTACCTCGTAACTTTCATTGATGACTTTAACCGCACGGGTTCACTCATTTGATTACTCGTAAATCTGAGGCTATTTATTGCTTTAAAAGTTTTCTCAACCTCGTAGAGAATCAACATGAGCGAAAGGTGAAAACCCTACGCACGGACAGAGGTGGAGAATACCTCTCGAATGATTTTAACAAGTTATGCAATGAAAGATGGATTGTCCATCAAACAACGATATCTTATACGCCACAACAAAACTGTGTGGCGGAACGACGTAATCGTAAACTCCTGGACATGGTTAGAACCATGATGTCGCAAGCGCAACATCCGATCTCCTTTTGGGGAGATGCGTTTTGACAGCCACTCATGTAGTAAACCTTGTTCCTTCGAAATCGGTGGAGGCGACACCATATGAGTTGTGGACTGGTAAAGAGATGTATTTTACCAGGCTATGCCCTTGGGGTTGCCCAGCATACACACATAAAACCGACAGTCGATTCGGCAAGTTGGTACCTAGAGATCTGAAAAATATCTTCATAAGATACTACGAACACTATACATGTTTGTGGCGGCTCAGGAGAATGGTGATGTGGTCGAACATGAGTCTAGAGACATTACGTTTCTTGAGGACAAATTTCCAAAGCTTGGTAACATCAAAACGAATAAAGTATTAATAGAACTTGAAAAGGATAATGATAGTTAGGTCCCACTTACTTCGAGTGGGAGATTTAAGGCAGCAACACCGGTGAACGACATGGTAAATGAGAATGGAGAAATTTTCATAATAAATCTTGTGGGAAGAGTCAATCCAACAACACAGATCACAGTTGCTGCATGTGCGAATCAAATGGAACCTGATCATCATGTTGCTGAACCGTTGGATGAGAATCCTATAATTCCTCAACTACCTGCTAGTAATAGTGGGCGTGGGACAACCCTGCGTGTACACTAAGACCTCTGAGTCAAATTATGCTATCTTGACATTAAACGTCGATGACATACTCATTGCCGCAAACGATGTGAGTTATTGGAATGAATCAAAGTCCTGGCTAGCATCTGTATTTGAGATAAAAGACATGGGAGAAGCCATGTACATTCTAGGCATTAAGATTTCTATGGATCGGGCTACACGAAAACTATGTCTTTCCCAAGAAGCCTATATCAACAAATTGTTGAGAAGGTTCAATCTCTACGATGCTAAACCAATGGATACGCTAGTTGTGCTTGAGAGTGCGTTGTCGAAGCGTGACGGCCCAAAAGACCAAGCTGAGCGTGAACAGATGAAAAGTGCAAAGTACCTCAGTATGGTAGGAAGTATGATGTATGCCATGCAATGCACTCGTCCAGATATCTGTTACCCTGTGGGCTTAGTAGCACGTTTCCAATCTGACCCTATATATCAACATTTACAAGCCGTGAAATGAATTATTCGATATCTGAATGGTACGGCTGACTAAGGATTGTGCTATGTGGGTAATAAGCTAGAATTTTCTGGGTATAGTGACGCCGACCATGGTGGCGATCCGGATGATCGTAAGTCCACCTCAAGAGGAGCGTTTCTCCTTGCTAGTGCCGCCATTTCATGGATGAGCAAGAAGAAATCCCGTGTCGCCCTGTCTACGATGGAATCCGAATTTGTAGCTCTCTCTAAGAATACACAGGAAGTTGTCTGCCTAAAGAGACTCTTGACTACTGTTCTTGACGTCGAGGACGGGAGTAAGCCTTTGCGCATTTACTCTGACAGTCAAGTAGCGATAGGGGCATTTAAGTACCATAGTAGGACGAAACACATTTATGTTAAATACAACTATGCGACGAGTGTGGTAGAAGACAAGATGATCACAATTGAATACTTATCCTATGAGAGTATGGTGGCAGATCCATTGACAAAACATTTACGCAGGGATGTTTTCGAAAAGTACATTAAAATACTTGGACTGCGTAGGGTTTAAGAGGCTTGTAATGTGTCAGTAACATTTTTGAAATTTGAAGTAATATTTGAATGAAATAATAGCAATTTGCGTTTATGATCTTACGACGTAATAATGGCTAAATTACACCGAATGCACGGTCTATAAACTAGTCGTAGGGGTGTAAAACCTCCAACAAAAGATGTCGAATGTGGACCTTGCCTCATCACACGGGCACGGTAGTCTTGATGGAAGGGAAATCTCAGCCATGTCAAGACCAGCTAAGAACCATGGTGTTTCGAAAGATAAACCTGGTTAACCAAAAAGATCATTTGGTTTCGGGGTTACACGACATGATCACTGTTTTGCGGATCGCCGTGATGAACTCTTTTCGTCAGTTACCAAATTCTGGGCTAGATGGGAATCTACGATTGCATATGACATTTCCCATTTCTGACAATATGTAAGCTCAGGTTATGCTATCGACCCACACTTCATACTGCACGTGTCACATTCGACTACGGGGTCAGGCTCGGTTGTGCTAGGTAGAATCTTTCGAGATTCTGATGGGCGCAAACTTCTTCACCTTGAGCCTGTGACTGATCTCGGGTGCTTACTGAAGGAGCACCCGAAGTATCCTTATCACTCAGAACTCATATCCAAGGTTGGGCTCAATGTTTACCTCCAGGCGTACGAACCCAGTGCCTGAAAAAAAAGGTCCAGTGACCACGTACTGGAAACTGGTTGAGTTTGACTAAGGGTGTTGGATATCTGTCCAATTCGGGTTCGTATTTACGTTTCTTACCTCGCAAACACGTCAGAACCATAAACGGATTTTACCGCAGTCACCCCGGGTCAAAACGGTCCGGATGCGCGTAGCACCCGGAGCGGGACTTCCGGATTGCCGACTAGTACTGCGCGTTTACCCCTATTTTTACTAAGTATGAGAAGTTAGTGCGCACATAGCCAACCTCGAAGTCGGTAAGCGTTTTCCTGTAAACCGACATTGAACCGCATAAAATCGGGTATGGTTCTCAGGTTTCCTATAAATAGGGACCTAGACCTCCCATTTAAGGACTTAACTAGAGACTCTACCAGAATTGGCTATTTGTGCTCTGACCTCTCTCTATACACTTCCTCTCTCTAGACCCTGACTTTAGCATCGGAGAGGGCTCAACCAGCGCCACCCCCCTCTCCATGCTGGTTATCGCCCGTTCTGCAGGACCTGGCGTATAGAAGATCGAGGTAGAAGCCGAAATCAGTTCGGGGTTCGAGGATCGAGGTCCGTGAAGAGCAACCCGAGGTATCCCAGGTGGAATCGACCTCAACGCTTGGCACCGTCAGCGTGATTCGAGCAAGAATCCGTTCCATACCGCAAGCTATGACAGGCAGACGTTCGAAGAGGGCGGGTGCAAGCAAGCCGAAGCCAACAAGGACCTTCTCACATTCCAGATGCAGAGTCTACCGCCTCCTCCATGCCAACCGCAAATGCGCCTTCCGCGCAGCATGGTCCCGATGTCCAGAACGAGGTACCAGTGCACGAGTTCGAGCAAAGGACGGAAAGGAACGAAGAATTCCCACACGGGATGCCAGCTGACGGAGTACAGCAGCAAGCAAGAGGCGCAAGCAACCTGCCACGAGTCACACCTGCCATGATGGCCGCACTGGAAGAGCTTATCGCATTCAAGATACGCCGTATCCTCCATGCCAACAAACAGTGTGCCCTCCGAACAGCATGGCCTCGAAGTCCAGCATACGGCATACATTGCATCTCTTTCAGAAAAGATGGCAAGCGTGCACGTGATCCATGGAGGCCTTGGAGCCGGAGGAGAGACGTCTAACGAACGAGAAGTATACGCTGCCCAGACAAAGCGCATATGCCAGAATGCTGACATAAAGGACGTTGTCATGGAAGATGTCGTCAGGATAGATGTCGTCATGAAGGATGATCCCATAGAAGACGTCATTGGCTTTTCATCAAAAGACAAAAAGCACATTGTGTACCCACACACCGACGCCTTAGTCATAACCATGACAATTGACGGCATGGACGTCAAGCGCATGATGATAGACGGTGGAAGTTTGCCCAACATCATTACAAAGGCCATCATCCTAGCCCTTGGAAGAAAGAAGCATGTCAAAAAAATGAACTCACCCTTAGTGGGATTCATGGGAGATGCAAGCTATCCGCTAGGAGTCAACCCTGCCAGTCATCATTTGGGAGGGAGAACAACAAATCCAAATAGACGTCCCATTCGTAGTCGTGGAGAAGCTTGATGCATATAACGGAATCCTAGGGTATACAACCATGAACAATTGGGGCATGATAGCATCAACATCACACCAGAAGATCAAATTTCCAAAAAAAGCGAGAATCAGTGAAGTAAAGGGAGACCAGCAGCTATCAAAAGAGTGTTACAAGGTTGCACTCCAGCGTAATGTCAAGACGGACAATAGCGAAGTCCCCATCATTGATGAAGACCCAAGGATGGATCATGCACGTCCTGCTCCGGTTGAAGCATTGCAAGAAGTCAAGATAGATGAGCCAAACAAGATGGTTCGAGTAGGCGCATCACTGTCAGAAGATGAAGTGATAGAAATCAAGGCACTCCTAGTAGAGTACAAGGAGCTGTTCGCGTGGTCACCAAGCGACATGCCGGGAATAAACCCAAACGTGATCTCTCACAAACTCAACATCAAGCCAGGATCCAGAGCGGTAGCACAAAAATTACGACCGTTGGGAGGTGACAAGAAGTTGGCAATACGTGAGGAAGTTGGAAAGTTGCTGAACGCAGGCTTTATCGAATAATCGCGATACCAAACATGGGTGGCAAACCCAGTCTTGGTACCCAAGCCTAACGGCAAGATGAGAATGTGCATCGACTACAGAGATCTTAACAATGCATGTCCGAAAGATTCATATCCTCTTCCAAGAATCGACCAACTGGTTGATGCTACTGCAGGCCACGAGTTGATGTCAGTAATGGATGCATATTTAGGATACAACCAAATTCCAGTGGCAGAAGAAGATGCACCTCATACCGCATTCTACGCAGATAGCGAGATCTACAATTACAAGGTCATGCCATTCGGACTAATCAATGCAGGGGCGACATACCAGCGTATGGTCAACATAATCTTCGGAGATATGATCGGGAAGACTATGGAAGCATATGTTGATGACATGGTCGTGAAGTCGACAAAAAGGCGTAACCATGCTGACAACCTCCGCACGGTGTTCAAAAGAATGCGAGAATTCCAAGTCAGGCTAAACCAACAAACTGTGCCTTTGGCGTGCAGTCAGGAAAAGTTCCGGGATTCATGGTCAGCGAGAGGGGAATCGAAGCAAACCCATAAAAAGTAAAGGCGATAGAAGAAATGGAGTCCCCCAAGAAGCACAAGGAGGTCCAGCAACTAAATGGTCGTTTAGCAGCTCTTAACAGATTCCTGGCAAGGGTAGGAGACAAAGCCCTTCCCTTTTTCCAAGTGCTTCGTGCAAATAAGAAGTTTGAGTGGACGCCGATATGTGAAGAAGCATTCCAAAAATTGAAGCAACACTTGCGAACGCTCCCAGCGTTAGCTAAACCAATACAAGGCGAACCACTCTACCTATACATATCCGTGAGCAACACTGCAGTCAGCTCGGTGCTTGTCAGACAAAAAGGAACTACACAGCTCCCAGTATACTACGTGAGCAAGATCCTGCAAAGTACGAAGTGAATTACATGCCAATCGAAAAGTACATGTACGCTCTCATAGTGGCAGCAAGGAAGCTAAGGCCATATTCCATGTGCACGAAATAACAGTCCTAACGGACCAACCCTTGAAGCACATCCTGTCAAAGCCAAACATGTCAGGAAAGCTAACAAAGTGGTCAGTTGAGCTAAGTGAATTCCGCATTCACTTTGCACCGTGAACAGCAATCAAGGGTCAAGCATTGTTCATCGCGGAGTTCACAGGAATAACCCCAGAAACTGACACTCAAGATGGAACACAACAAAATGAGGAGCACACCGAAGTGTGGCAAATTTACACTGACGGTTTCTCAAATGTAGGAGGATCAGGCGCGGGCTTTCTCCTAATTCCACCTGACGGTTCAGAACCATTGAAGTATGCTCTAAGCCTAACATTCAGAGCAACAAACAACGAGGCAGAGTACGAAGCCTTGATAACAGGATTGAGGATTGCAAAAGGCCTTGGAGTCAAACACATTAGAGTCAAGTGCGATTCACAGCTAGTCCTCAACCAGGTCAAAGGCAAGTACGTGGCTAAGTCAGAAAACATGCAGAAGTACCTGGGACAAGCAAAAGAGCTCATAACGAGCTTTGAAACTTTCATTATAACATCCGTTCCAAGGGAAGAAAATCAAGAAGCAGACGCTTTAAGCAAGATCGCATAAGGAAAGGAGCAATGCAAGGAAACGCACTTCGTCGAAAAAAGGATCATGTCCGTAATCGACAAGCTTGAAGTGTTAAACATAAACTCAAAGCCAACATGGATGACTCCAATACTGGCATATCTCACAGACCACGTACTCCCGGAGGATAGAGTTAAAGTAAAAAAATTTAGAAGAATCGCCATCAATTACACGTTGATTGAAGGCCAGCTATACAAGATAGGATTCTCAACTCCAGACCTAAAGTGCATAACCTTTCCAGAAGGCCAAACGGTGTTGAAAGAGCTACAGGAAGGTCAAGCAGCTTGTAACGAGGGGGCAAGATCCTTAATCCGCAAGGTGCTAAATCTGGGATACTATTGGCCAACAATGAAGAACCAAGCAACACACTTGGTCGCAGAGTACGAATCTTGCCAACTATATTCAAGGAACATAGCGGCACCCGCAACAGAGTTATGTCCAATCGCAAGTTCCTGGACCTTTGCACAATGGGGCATCGACCTGGTGGACCCACTTCCAAGATCCAAGGGACAAACAAAGTACATCGTGGTAGCCATCGACTACTTCTCCAAGTGGATCGAGGCTAAGGCATTAGCACGAACAACAGATGCGCAGATAATGGATTTCATCCGAAAGCATATCATTGCACGCTATGGCATCCCAAAAGTACTTATCAGCGATAATGGACCACAATTCAGGAGCTCCAGACTCCAAACATTCCGCGAAAGACTCAACATAGACCACCGCTTTGCATTAGCGTGTCATGCCCAAACAAATGGACAAATCGAATCCGCTAACAAGATTGTCTTGGATGTCTTAAGAAGAAAGTCCACACCTTGAAGGGAGGGTGGGCAGAATAGCTTAGCAGCGTCTTATGGGTTGTACGCACAACTCCCAAAGACTCAACAGGTGAAACACCATTCAGCCTGGTATATGAAACAGAGGCAGTGGCCCCAATCGAAATTGCTGTCTCATCATACCGCACAACCCACTTTGATCCCCAAGCCAACGAAGCAGAAATGCGTCTAGACTTGGACCTGGCAGACGAAAGAAGGCGAAACGCGGAGCAAACCCAAGCACGTATGCGCCTGATGACTGCAAGATATTATAACATGAAGGTAAAAGAAAGAAAATTCCATGTGGGCGAAACGGTGTGGAGAAGGAACGAATTCTCACACTTGGATCAAATCAACAAACTATCTCCAAAATGGGAAGTTCCATACAAGATTATTTCAATCCCCTATGTTAACGCATACCGCCTTCAAGATGCGGAAGGCAACATCCTTACAAACATATTCAATGGGGGGCACTTGAAGAAATTTCATGGATAAAGGAAGAATACTATGTTACAAGCTATTGTATCAAGCTTTTTTTTGTCTTAAATCCTATATGCAAATAAAGGAGATTTATAACTCCAGACATGTTTTCAATCATGTAACTACATCAATCATCTAATATAGTTAATTTGCCCTCGTAGGTACTTTTCTACATTATACACTCTACTTTGGATTAACACCAAGTAACAAACAACGAGCATATTACTCATATCAACAACTCAAGTCATTATCCTATGCAACTTATATTATGCGGCATCAAGAAGATTATTATCAACAATACAAGCTAAACACTATGTGTAACGAGGAACTTATGGCATACAACGCAAACATATTTACACCAACAAGGAGTTTATTTCTCCATCTATAACGGCGTCTACCTCAAGAAGATGTCGGCAACACAAAGCCATCGCGCTATGTACACAGTCAACTTATATCTCGCAACGACTACTTGCGGATTATCTACAAAAAGGGACTTATAAAAATTCTCTACTCAAAGTGACGGCTACTTTAAAGACGTCAAATACATGCAATATCTTGGAAAACACCAAGGTCTACTATCAAAATGACGACTATTCCAAAGGCGTCAACAACAAGCAATATCTTGGATAAACACCAAGATTTACTATCAAAAGTAGCATGCTGCGACATCCTCTTTGCAAGGGCAAACCCCATGCTTACTTCTAAAAAATGGCATGCTGTAAAATCCTCTTAGAGGCATTCCTCATGTTCATAGCCATTCCCTGCATACAAACCAGGATGCGGCACTTAGGTGGGTCTGATCACCCCATCGTGGCGGAAGTCCTCTTGTTAGACGACAACCCCACACATCTACAAAGTATGTACATCCCTCTTAAGGTTCCATACGCCATGAAGATACATTCCTTGATAGGATATCTTCATGTACACTCAAACTATTCATATTCTCTTAAGGATGCAGACATAATGAAGACCTATACCTTAAGTGGGCAGGATTCATTCAAAAACGCTAGCAGGAGCGCACCCTGTTTGAAAAACTCATTAAACTTACAAGTCGAGTCTTGTACAACGTCGCCTTAGAGTGGAACTAAGAGACGGTATAAACTTAAGTCTTGCTTCGTCAATATGACACTGCTACATGTCAAGTGCCAGTGCCGAGTGCCAAGTGCCCGCGCCGAGTACATTAATATCTACAATGCTACAAGTACCAAGTGTACATACCATGCCATGCCTTGGAAATTTTTTCAAGAGGGGCGCTAATAACACCCTGCAATGAGAAAGTCGCAACATTGGATGTTTATCCATCATAACAAGGAGACCAATTTTATCATGCGAGTCCAATACATACGGACAACAAAGATAACTCAATGTATGAAATATTACTAGCAAGTTATCACTTGTTTATTATTATTGAAAACAGGTCCAAGTGACAGAATACCATGCAAGCAAACGCATAAACGAAGGTTGGGACAAAAGCCTCAACATAACATCAACCCGATGCCACATGAGAAGTACCACTATCTCCAGAAAGCTGAGAAGCAACTTCCATAAACTCAGGGGAGGTAACAACAACATCAACGCCTCCTTCTCCATCAAGTCCCAAAGCATGAAATGCTTTAAGATAGTTAACGGCATATTCAGAACATGGCCCAAGCTTACCAAAAGGAAAGTTGGGGGCAAGTGCGCTCACACGTCGGAAATAGTCTTCAGCACGTTTTCCCATCATGTCGTCAGACTTCTCCTTAACTGCAAGACTAAAGGCTGGAGTATCCAAATACTTGGCAAAACCTGCTTCAGCTCCGAGTGCATGATGCTCCTCACGCGCAGCAATCAAGGCGGCTTCTCGAACTGTGATGTCGTCAGAAATCTGCTTCTCAAGCGCAATCATCTCAGCTTCAAGATCAGAAATTTGAGTCTCTAGCACCTGATACTAGGTCTCAGTGTCAATAATCTTCAAACCAAGTACACACACCTTCTCCTTAGAACGTGCAAGCTCCACAACATGAGACGAAATGTTAACTATCTGAGACACAGCCTGAGAATCATAACAAGTAGACAAGTGCATAAGCATTACACAACAAAAAGCATGCGACACATAAGCAATCAAGAAACGGAACCTGTTAACTTACAGGGGCAAAGCTGGCCAAAGCATGTTCAACGCATTCCTCGGCTTCTTCATCAGTTCTTGGACAGGCGCATCGATCGCCCGGGGGCACACTCCTGTGCAACACACGGACTCCAACTTCCGGCATACTAAGCATCACATCCTTAGGAAAGCGAAGACCGCCCTTGCCAAGAGGTTTCCATGCATTACAAGATACATCACCCTCCAAGGGACGAAGTAGGTGATCACGCTTCAAAGCTGGAATCACTGCAAAAAAACTAAGTGTTAAACATCCAGACAAGGTCAAAAAATAGAAGTTTATCTCATACCTTGAGGAGAAGGGCGATCCTCCGCGGGTCGATCTCTTGACCGGGGGGCAGAAGATACCGTCGTGCATCCAACAACTCCCTTTTCCTTGTCGCAAGCCGGAGTTAGAAGGGTAGCACTTGTTTTAGCACGCTTAGGATCGCTCGAGACATGCGCCGCCTCGGATCGCTTGGTGGGAAGTTGGGAATCAGCCACGGGAACGTCAAATGCAGGAGAACGAGCTAAATTATCAAAAAAGAAAAGGCAACGAGAGTTATAAGTCAAAGAAGCAAAAAAGTAAGAAAGAGTTTCAAAGGAAATATCTTACTCATAAGACCATATCCAGAAATCACGGGGGCAGCAAGAGCAACTGATGAAGCGGACTTGTCGAAAGGAGGGGTGCTACGTGTAGACGCCACGTGCAAGGAAGAGCTCTTCCCAATAAACCAATCTACAAGTATGATACAAACAAGATTACAAAGGCTATTAATGTCTAACTTATCATTAGCATCCAACGGCTCATCCGTGTCGACATCCAACTCAACATCGATATCCGAACACAGTGTCACTCTCGGAATGGGGATAGAAGACTTACTCATATTAGCAGCTGTGAGAAGGCTAAGTCCACGAAGATGACAGCGAGATGTGGTATCCTGAAAAGTACAACCGACAATCCAATCAGTGCACAAACACGCATCAAACACTTATGCAAACATCTATGCAATAAACGTTCCATGAGAGATAACTATGTACGCAATTACTTAATAGTCTTCGTGCAAAAAGTAACAACCATCATACAAGGGGGGCAAACCTCTCAACACATTGGCTTACATGTCAACATCAAGCTCATGCTCGCAGCATACATGATTACAAGGGCGAAATATTTTCTAAGTGTTTTGCTCAGGATGACAGTCAACATATTGCAAGTTGTCAGCTTGTTACTAAGTGTCAGCATATTACTAAGTATCGACATCCTACTAAGTGTCAACATGCTACTACGTCTCGACATACAGCAAGCTGTCAGCATACTATCAACAATCTACGTACGACAAGGTGTCGGCATGCAGCAAAATATGGCTGGAATATTTTCTAAGTATTTCGCTTACGACATGGGACTATATGCGACAAGAAACCAACCGTCAGAAAATATTGTCTAAGTATTTCTTTGATGTCAACAATCAACAAGCGGCATGGAATCAATTATCTAGGAGCATTCTCCAAATATGCTAGCATGATGACAGATAACATACATCAAGTGGCAAACATCAACTACTACGAAATATTTTCTAAGTATTTCTATGCCAACGGTCGACAAGAATCATATGACGACATCAATGGTAACAAAGCACTAGATATTATTGAAATATTTTCTAAGTGTTTTAGCATGTTTGCAGACAACGACCGACGATCAATACATGATGCTCAACACACATTGCCTAAGTTATCACTACCAACATACAACCATTGACGACCATGTACGAACAACTACCGCTCGTCAACATTAAGCATAGTAAAACAACGGCTAAGGCATGGAGCAACATGTCGGCAATGAATACTATGCATAAGGGAAGTGTAACGATTCATTTGCACTTTTCTAAAATTTTCAGCACTTAGAAAAATTTTGGCCGATCTGGGGCTAAGTATTCTAATGCATTTCATCAAACACCTTGTATGCATGCTAATGTGACTAAGCACATAGTGATTTCAAGATTGAATCAAGGACAAACGAAGTCACAAAATGTCCAGCCATGTACGGAATCGGACTCACCAACACGAAGCGAGTCCGAATTGTCACACACCTTCACCGGAGCTCCACGCGCCGCCCAGGAACGCCGCACGCGCCGCCGCCACGCGCCTCCGCTGGTTGCACGCGCCGCCGTTCTTCCCGCCACGCGCCGTCGACTTCCACCTCAAGCTTGGCCGGAATTTAATTGATGTCAAGTATGATGTGACTACTCCAAATTTACACCTCCATAAGCTCCTTTTTCAACAAGCAATGAGAGCTTCTTGGAAAACAATCAAGGGAGGATGTAAGCTAATGACTACTTTCTCTCCTAATTTTCACTAATAGTGTCTACACCATGTGCTAAGGACTAAACTAATATCTATTTTCGCACTAGTCCCTAGCATCATGTATGAGCATGTTTACATCTCTCCTATGCTTACATTACATACATGCTCTCTCATGTTGCATGACGCGCTACGTACAATTATTATTGCATGTTGCGTACACATAGGCTATTATGCATGATATTATTTTTATATGTGCATGATTCTAACTTATGATTGCTACATGATTATTTTTATAATCTAAGTATGAATTGCATGTTTACATCATATTGCATGTTTACATCATTTTCTATGTTTACATCATGCTTCATGTTGACAAGCATGTTCTCCAATTTTATATTGCTTTAAGTATTTTTCTTATTGCTCGATTACGTCATCCATGTGCTATGTTCTCATCTCCATGCTAACATCATGTTACACGTTTACATCACGTACCATAATGACACCGCGTTGCATGATTATTTATTATTACAAGTATTTTGCTTATTGCGTGTTATTACGAATAAGTCGCTAATTGTACGTTGTTACATGTATACCGTCTGTTACGCTAACCTCGTGAACAGATTATGCATGTTCATCGAAAAAATAAAGATGGACGAATTTGTGCTCCGCGCATTCGATTGACAAACAGGCCACCCCTGAGGTCAGTGCCGAACCTAAATTGGACGAATATCCTATCTTAAATAGAGTCAAGCATGGGTTTTGAAACGCTACTTGACTCGGGGGCAATTGTTGGATATCTGTCCAATTCGGGTTCGTATTTACGTTTTGGACCTCGCAAACACGTCAGAACCACAAACGGATTTTACCGCAGTCACCCCGGGTCAAAACGGTCCGGATGCGCGTAGCACCCGGACCGGGACTTCCGGATTGCCGACTAGTACTGCACGTTTACCCCTATTTTTACTAAGTATGAGAAGTTAGTGCGTACATAGCCAACCTTGATGTCGGTAGGCGTTTTCCTGCCGACATTGAACCGCATAAAACCGGGTACGGTTCTCAGGTTTCCTATAAATAGGGACCTAGACCTCCCATTTAAGGACTTAACTAGAGTCTCTCCCAGAATTGGCTATTTGTGCTCTGACCTCTCTCTATACCCTTTCTCTCTCTAGACCCTGACTTTAGCATCGGAGAGGGCTCAACCAGCGCCACCCCCCCTCTCCATGCTGGTTATCGCCCGTTCTGCAGGACCTGGCGTATAGAAGATCAAGGTAGAAGCCAAAGTCAGTTCGGGGTTCGAGGATCGAGGTCCTTGAAGAGCAACCCGAGGTGTCCCAAGTGGAATCGACCTCAACAGGTATGAGCAATGAGGATGGTCATGTACACTTGTAATTCTCTGACTCTTGTATACACTAGGTGGCCACCAACCAGATATTAGTTGAATGTTGTGAATACTTGTACAGATGCCTTAGAAGTGTTCATATAGGGAAACTAGTCAATTAGAGAATAATAGTTGACCAGGGATACAACGCGGCACACAGAAGTAACAGGTTGATAACAGGTTGGGAATCAACGTTCCGCAGACGCTACAACACTCTTAACCAGCATGGATAGAAAGAAAAATTTCAAGAAACTAATTACCTTTCATGTAACTCTATGCTA
Source organism: Clarkia xantiana subsp. parviflora (assembly GCA_036873135.1). Lineage (NCBI taxonomy): Eukaryota > Viridiplantae > Streptophyta > Magnoliopsida > Myrtales > Onagraceae > Clarkia > Clarkia xantiana. The sequence goes on from JAPTYO010000001.1 coordinate 22,804,515, forward strand.
ATGTAATCAACTGGAAGGAAATTTCAATCATATCATATAACAAATATGAAGATTGAACAGCCAATATAATCAAAAGGTGAATCACTGCTAGTGCAATCAATTAGGAATTTGGGAGACAATATCATGAAAACGTATGCGCTAATTGATCACTTTGTGACAATGCTCCAGCAGAAATATTGCCACTTTACAGTAACTGTTGTTATTTGGAGAATATGGGTCGCCGTAATAGGGCGCGCATCAATATAAGACCAACATCCTAAGCATAATTGAGGTATGTCATATTAGAGATTTTGGTCAGGCCAAAATTCCAATGGACCATACGAGGCCAAAAATTGGGCCTACCCCATAATGTGGTTCGACCGAACTATAGGGAGCAAGCCCTAGGTGGATTTTGCTCACATCCTCTTATAAATAGGAGGTGTTAGGGGATTTGTTAAGGTTAATCACTTACTATCCTTTAGTTGAGACAAAAGAAATCTCTTCTCTCTTTTACATCAAGGTTCGGCCGAAACCCTCAACAACTAAGGAGGTGCCGAAATTGCTAAGGCAATTCACCCCAGAGATCCATCCCAGCAACCAGATTGAAGATGCTTTGTTGTCGATATCATAGCATGCTTATTGTTCTTCAACAAGGGTTACCGCAGGACACCTTCCGGCAGATCGCGAACTCCCTTGTGACGTTCCTAGGCTACGGAAAATTAAACTAGTATGCGATCCCTTTCTGCTGCGTAATTAGTTTACCGAGCATGTACACGTGTTTTAATATGTAATTGTATCCCCTAAATCCATTAGTGGTATCAGAGCCTGTGTAGGGTGTTCATGGTTTTTGCTAAAACCGACTTCATGAATATCAATGAAAACATGTTTTTGTCAAAATTGAAATTTTGATTTTTAATCGATGTAAAATTTGATCTTGAAATTTCCCACCAAACCCTAGGGCCGCGACATAGTCATGGCAAGCTTGGGCCAAGCCACAGCGAAGCCATGGCCAAATTATTTTAAAATATATATATATATATATATATTCCGCGGTGGCCCTAGGGTTTATTCAATGTTAAATCCTTTCATTAATTACTGATATATTCTTTCCATGATTTTAGGTATATAGATATATTTAATATTAATTAATTGCCTAATAGATTGAGAAAATGTATATATAGATAGATTTTATCCCTAATAAAGAATCTAATCAGTATTGATATATATATATTTCGCAATAATTATTTATGGTGGAATATATATATATATTGAATATATTATATTTATTGTTCTTGACGGCTAAGTTAAGTTTTTGGTAAATTTTAAAACCCTACTTACCACCAAGTAAACAATTCGTTCGAAACCCTAGGGGTTACTGTGTCGGACCAAATGTGCAACCGGGTCGACCGACCTGAGTAACCAGGGGGATCCGAACCGCTTCGTGTCGGGTTCCACCGGTTTAATCGGGTCGTGTCGACCGTCCCGGATTTCTCAATCGGTCTGACCCGAAGCGGGTCGGGTCGGACCAGGTGGCCTAATGGTTCAGGTTAAACCCAACTCGATTCGTTAAACCGAACAAAATTACCGGATCGGACCAGTCGGAACGGGTCAATCGGACCGGAACAGACCAGGTTGACCGAACAGGACCGGGTTCGAGTCAACTGAAAATAGGTCAGTTCAAATTTAAAATCCAATTTTTTTTTAACTTTAAAATTACCTACACAGTGCAAATTGGTTTGATATTTTAACTTTTTAATCAAACCTAATGCTTAGTTTCGGTTATGGGGATGGATCTCGGAAAATGCATGATTATGGGACTGAATCATTTTGTGGGTTGAATTGAAATTATTTATATTGATATAAAAGCATGTTAGAATTGCGTCTTGACAATGTCAAGCTAGCTGGATATTACATGTTGGGGGTGGAGCCCTGTTTTTGAATTATTGAGTTACGCACTAGGATAGACATGCTGTGCTGGGTGATCTTGATTATGATCCATGTCTAGAAGTTTGCACGATTGTTATAACATGAATTGCAAGTCAGCCCCAAATATTTAAAATTGATATTCAGTCGCCAAATATGCACGATTGATGTGAAGTGATTACGCATGATGCGTATGCATGATAGTTCGGGATGTGATCGCATGCATTAATTTACTTGTGTAGTAGAATTATGTATGATTGAATGAGAAATCCTCGAAGAATTTTAAAAGGGCCTTGGGAAATCCTAGATCGGGTTCAAGTAAAAACTCCTTATTCCAGTTAAAGTAGCGATTAAGCCGTTTTCAAAGAGACTGGTCTATTAGAAAGAAGACGTCGGCAGTGTGAACTCTTTACACGACCTCCTTCCATTGGTTTACTGGTGGTCGGGTTGGTTAGATGACTGAGGAATCATAGTTTTTCGTCTTCTATCTCATAGATATCCGATGTAAGCAAATCTTTTCAAAATGTTTTAAATTGTCTCCCTGATTGTCGCATGGTTTGTCAATGTGTTAGTTAGGATGGCTAATAGAGTGCGATTCTATATTCCTCGCAATCTTGATGGTATGAGACATGATGAGTGGGAGAAGTATGTGTGGAAACTCCTCTCCGCTGCGGATATCGAGGAATGCATATTTCCAAAATCGGAGAGGACCATCACAGATGAATATGGTAGTCTGTACTCCTTTGACGAAAGGTCACGCAAGGATTAAATTGCAAGAGGGTTGATGTTTTCAACCTTGAAAGTTGAAATTAGGGAGCATTTCATGAATTTCAGTGCATTGCATCTTTGGTGCGCCCTACACCTTTATTTCGGCGAAGGAAAGGCCGTTGAAGCAAAAAACCTCATGGTCGAATATGATGGTATTCTTTGCATGGATGTGTGTAAGAACCGATCATGACCCTGATAATGAAGGGGATGCGTGGGAGAGGATTTATCTTATAGTAAAAAGGTTCCCTCTATCGTAATTCGCCTACGATGATGGACTCACACGTCTAATCAAATCGATTAAGACAACTATGGGTCTGTTCGAAGGTGACAACGATAGAGAATCCTCTATTACAGATGAATCCCATGAGTTGGAGGACAACTTCTCTCATATGCACGAACTGCTGAAAGAATCGAGCAAGAAAAGGCTCAAACGAAAATCTGGTGAGTCAAAGCACCGTGGATAAAGGCGTCTCAGGTATACATCGTTTGCCATGTACATAAATTCGTAAAAAAATTTATACAAACACATATCATCTAATTTGATTCACTTGTGAATTTTCTTTTCAGGTTTGGTATTTGACATGGCTTGAAGATTCTAGCTATCAATTTCTCTCTTAGCTGCAACTTTATGATCAGGACTTTATTACTGTTGTTTTATCTTTCATTTTTCTTTTGAATTAATAATTTTGGTTGTTTATGTTTCAGATTATTGAATAAAGTAACTGTTATTGAGATTGAATCCAATTAGATTCGAATTACAATTTAATCATCAATCTATCGACCCGGTCAATTGGATCAATCCGAACAAAATCCGATGATGGGGATTGAAACCAAAATTTTCGACCAGGTTATAGAGGTCGTGTTAGCATATGGAGATTGGGCGTCGTAATTAGGAGCCCATTAATATATATATGTTACCTAAGAAATTGGGTAAATCTCACATTAGGGTAATTGGGCTTGACCCAAATCCCAATTGACATGAGAGGCCCAAATATTGGGCCTCACTTATACATGGTCGGCCGAAACTTGGTATTAGTGGCAAAGTGGACTTTTGTCCACTTTTCTCCTCCTATAAATAAGGAGATTTAGGGTTTTCTTAAGGGTAATTCACAATTCTTCACAAGTTGTGATTTGAGAAAAAAAAACCTCCCCCCATAGAACAGTTTCGACCGAACCATATACAAGCACCAAGGTTGTGCCAATTTGCTTGGAGCAAATCACTTCGGAGATCCATCCCTGCCAAGAATCGATCAGAGGCTTTGCTGTGGAGACTATACCGCGTAGGACTTCCTTAACAAGAACTTCTACGGGTTCCGTCCGGTGGATCGCGAACTCCCTCAGCAAGATCCTTGGGACTACGGAAAGGGTTAAGGTATGTGCACATCTTCCGCTGCGTAATTCTGATTACAAGCATGTGCCTTATTTATGTCTCCTTAGTAGTCAACCCCGTAATACAACAGTGGTATCAGAGCCTGTGTTAGAAGTTCTTGATTTTGATAAATTGGTGTTCTTGATTTTGATAAATTGGTGTTCTTGATTTTTAAAGGTGATGGCCAAAATTTTAAAGAGTGAAAGTTTAAAATTTCCGATTTTTACAATTGTTGGGGCCGAAATTTTTCATGATGTTCTTAGTAAAATTTGATGTTCGTGATCTTCAAGAATAAGTGGATTTTTTTTTTTTTATCAAAATCAAACATTGGATTGTAGATCCTATTAAAATTTAATCTTGAAATTTGACCAATTGTTTCCAATTTGGTGTTTTTTGGCCGAACCCTAATGAGATTTACAAGATAATTTTTTTCTTAGGCACTAAGTTACAAGTTTCGGCTGAAATTCCTTAATATTAATGTTTACCATATTTTAATTTTTATTAAAGGTAACAATATATCTATAATTAGAAACATAAGGATAGGTTAATATTAAATATATAAAAATATATAACTATCAATATATCTAGCTAAATTATAGGGATTAAAGATATTATTGATAGATTTAGTTACCTAAAAGATTAAAAAAAAAATATTGTCAGTATATTTGTTTCCCTATTAAAGATATTGACAATAAATAAATAAATAAATATATAGACCGAAATTTACATATATAATATATATTGTTGATTGATTTTGTCTTGTAGATTGATTGTTTATGTGTGCCAGTTTATATATATATGCAATATTGGAAATTATTTTATATAGTTAGTAATTCTTGGAGGCTAAGTTAAATTTTTAGTGGACTTTAAAACCCTATTTAGCCCACAAGATTATTTCGGCCCAACCCTGGTGTGATTAATGGGCCGATCCAATTCGCTAAACCGGATAGGAATAAAACCAAACCGGATTTTCTTAATCGGTTCGACCTAGCCGGGTTGGGTCGAACCGGAGTAACTAAGTGAACCTAACCGAACCGGTTTTGAGTGATTTAACCGAACCCTATTTTATTGGACTGTTCGGATCGAACCATATTTTGAAAATAAAACCGGACCGAACCGAACCAGATTTTCTAGACCGAACCGAACTGGACCGAAATTGACTGAACCGAACCGTATTTTTCAAAATTGAATTCAAGTCAATTAATTAAATAGGATGTTTAAGTTTTAAAATCCAAATGTTTTTTTTAACTTTAATTAGTCTACACAGTGCTCGAAGGTTTAAAACTTTCATATTTTTTATTAAACCTTAATATCTAGTATCGATTATGGGGATGGATCTCGAAAATGCATGATTTAGGGACTGGATCAGTTAGAGGGCTGAATTGAATTGTTTACTTTTTGTCACATATATTTATGGGTTGACAGGTCTTTTGGTCCATGATGTTTGACAACTTTTGGGTTTTGGTCAATGATGTTTTTTTACCTAGTTTTGGTACCATATGTTTGCAGATTTTTTCTAGTTTTGGTCTAACCGTTACATTCCGTCCATTTTTTGACATGTTCAAGTAACGTGATCCACTCTAAACTTTAAATTTAGTCCCTCTAATACTTTCTTAACCTTTTTTTTGTTCAATTTAGTCCCGAAGTTTCAAAATTGACCCCAATTGGACAATAGGTTCAATTGAATTTTTGAAACTTCGGGACTAAATTGAACAAAAAAAGGTTAGGAAAGTATTAGAGAGACTAAATTGAACAAAATTGAAAGTTTAGGGTGGATCACGTGACTTGTACATGTCAAAAAATGGACGGAATGTAACGGTCGGACCAAAACTAGAAAAAAATCTGCAAACATAGGGTACCAAAACTAGGAAAAAAAAACATCATGGACCAAAACTCAAAAATGGTCAAACATCATGAACAAAAGACCTGTTAACCATATATTTATTAGAAATCTTGTCTTGACTATGTCAAGCTAGCTGGATGTTGGGGGCAGAGCCCTGGTTAAATATATGGTTTGCGCATTAGGACAGACATGCTCTGATGGTAGTGATTGCCTATGATTCATGTCTAGAACAACGCATGATTAATTGTAAGCATCAATTGCAATTCAGCCCCTAATATTTTAAATGTTTTAAAAACAAAAGCCAGTCGCCAAATATAAATGTTTGATGTGGAAGTGTTCATGTATGACACGTATGCATGAATGTTGAGGATGTAGCTGCATGTGATAGTTTGCTTGGAAGGTAGAAGTATATATGCTACACTAAACGCATGATGCGTATGCATGATGTTTGATTGATGAATTTTTGGCTTGCTATGATAATGTACTAGTGAAGTAGAATTATATAGGCATGCGTAAGTTCATCGGAACATTTTTAAATACAAAAGTGCATTTGGAAAGCCAAGATCGGGTATTCTTATTTCAAGGTTCCCGTTCCGATGATTTGTGAATAAAACCATTTTTAGGAGACTGGTCTATTGGACTGAAGACGACGGTAATGTGAACTCTTTCACGAACCCCCTTCCTTGGTTTACTGGCGGTCGATTGGTTTAGATGGCTGAGGAATCATTATTTTCCGTATTCCATCTAAATAGATATCCGATGTATGCAATTCTTTCTCAAAATGTTATTGTCTCCCTGATTATGCATGATTAGCAATGTGTTAGCAACAAATTACAGCATAGATGACTTCACATGTGCTAATGAGCTTTTGATTGAGACGAACTACGAATCGTGGAGCAAACACGTCAGCACATTGCTGGAAGGTCAAGGTCTTATAGATCACATTCAAAGAAAATGAGCTGCCCAGATGATGGTCTCACTAAAGGGTTCGCATTCGCCCATTTCCAATGGGAGCAAGATGATAAGAAAGCAAAGGAGATGCTGCTTTCTGAGATGTCTCAGGACTACCATGACGAGTATAAGGATTTTCCAATGACAAAGGACATATGAGATGCACTCTTCCTGAAATACGAAAGTGGCATAGCAGTCATACTGCACCAGATTATACCAACTATTGAAGATTGCCTAAACAACAACAGCAAAAGTGTACTCGAAAAGGTATACGAGCTACTCCGAATGTGGAAACCATTAGAAGAAGATATTCAAATGGGTGAATGGGATGAAATTCAAGCCATCATCGGGATTCTCTCGAGGTCTTGGAGAGCAGCCAAGGCTTTATTGACTATTAGTGGTTCCGTGCTAGATCTTGCATTTGTCCTGAAATTGATCAAGATGGAAGAATCTCGATTAACATCAATATCGAAAGATACAAAGATGTCAGGGCAAACTGGGCAGAGGAAGAAGAAGAAGAGGAAGAACAGGAACAAGGGAAAGAAACAACAGGTTGTCGATGATAAAACATTGACTAAACCTAAACAGGGCAGTCTCAAATTAAAATCTGAGATAGTCTGCGGGAACTCCAGCCCATGCCGCATAGGCGATGGGGCAGGTTCTAGCAAATCGCACCCTAATAAGGTACGCGGTGTTGGTTATGTTATGGAAGCTTTAGTTTCCTCAACCGTCATGTTAACAGACTCAAATCCTTCTTGGATTCTTGATTCAGGCGCAACGAACCACATAGCCAACGACAAAGGACTATTTTCCAAGTTTAGACGATTGCCAAAGGATTCTAAAAGGATATATAATGGAGACAACTCACAAGTTGAAGTCATAGGAGTATGGAACTGCAAGTTGTCTATGAACAATGGCAGAACCATACTTCTTGAAAATGTCATTTTTTGCTCCTAGAATCCGTAGAAATGTTGTTTATGTTTCCACTCTTATGAATAATAACTTTATTTTATCATTTGAGAAGACCCTTGTTCGGATAAATAAAGGCATCGTCTTGTATGGACATGCGATTTCCTCTAGTGGTCTCATTGTCATGGATTTGAATGGTAGCATAAATTCGAATAGTATGTATGCATTGTCTTCAAGGGAAGCAGAAACTGACATGGCTGGATGGCATGCGAGGCTCGGACATATAAGCTATGAAAGGGTTCAGTCGTTAGCTCGACGAGGGATTCTTCCCGGAACTAAAAACGTGGTAAGGCACACTTGCCATGACAGTCTAGCTGGGAAGTCCACCCGCAAGCCATTTGGCGAAGCTCAACGAGCTGAGTATCCATTGCATTTGATTCATTCCGACGTATGTTGACCAATTAATGTAACCGCTAGGGGTGGTAAACGATACTTCGTAACTTTCATTGACGACTTTACCCTTTATGGGTTTACTCATCTGATTAATCACAAATCCGAAGTTATAGATTGCTTTATGAGTTTTCTAAAGCTTGTCGAGAATCAGCAAGAGCGAAAGGTGAAAACCCTACGCACTGATAGAGGTGGAGAATATATGTCTAATGAGTTTAATAAGTTGTGCAAAGAAAGGGGAATTGCTCATCAAACGACAATCCCAAACACACCGCAACAAAATGGTGTGGCTGAACGTCGTAATAGAACACTCTTGGACATGGTCAGAATTATGATGATACAGGCACAACTTCCGATCTCCTTTTGGGAGGACGCGTTGTTGACTACTACTCATATAGTAAACCTTGTTCCAACAAAAGCAGTAGACACAACACCATATGAGTTATTGGACTGGTAGAGAGTTAGACCTTACCAGGTTGCGATCGTGGGGTTGCGTGACCTATACACACACAACAGATAGCCGTTTTGGCAAGTTAGGACCAAGAGGACTCAAGAGTATCTTCATAAGATATTCAGAGAACTCAAAAGGTTATGTGTTTGTGTCAGCTCAGGAAAATGGTGTCGTGGTCGTACATGAGTCTAGAGACGTCACATTCCTTGAGGACGAATTTCCAATGCTCGGTTAAATCAAAACAGACGAAATCTTGATCTAATTGGAGCAGGATAGCGATGATAGTCAGGTCCCACTTACTTCGAGTGGAAGATTTGAGGCAGCAACGCAAGTGAATGAAATGGTAAATGAAGATGGGGACATTTTCATAGTAAATCAAGTGGGAGGAGCCAATCCTACCACACAAATCACTATTGCTGCAGGTGCGAATCAAGTTGAACCTGATAATCACGTTGCCGAACCGCTGGATGAAAATCCAATAATGCCACAACTACCCATTGTTCCCAGTTGGACTGGGTTAACCAACTTGGTTCCGAGACCGAGAGGTCGTCCAAGAAAAATTGTAGGCCAAGGTTCCAGCATTGCCCTTGTTCCTAGTGAGAGAGATGCTCCGATAGAAAGCATTATTCCGAGTGGGAGCAATGTTCAGACTCAAGATAGGATTAACGAGCCTAGACGAAGTCAAAGTCATCGAACTTCTCCTAAGAAGTATCCCATCGAGAAGGGTGAGATATTCACCCTAACATCTGTTGACAAACCAGTGACGGTTCAACAAGCGTTGAAAGGACCTCAAACGAAGGAACGGAAGAAGAGATCGCCTCAATGAAAGCCAATTTTGTATGGTCTTTAGTTGATTTACCTGCTAACTGCAGGGCCATAGGGGCGAAGTGGATTCTGAAACTGAAACTCACTGATGATGGAAATGTCGAGCGATACAAAGCTCAACTGGTTGCGAAAGGATACACCCAGCTTCACGGAGTGGACTTTGATGAAACTTACTCACCGACTCTGAGATACACCATAGTCAGGGCAATCCTAGCCCTGGTCCCAAGCCTTGATTTAGAGCTGCACCAAATGGATGTTAAGACCGCATTCCTCCACGGAAACCTGGAGGAATATATCTATATGGAGCAACCAGAGGGTTTCATTACTCCTGGTAATGAACGTAAAGTTTTTAAACTCCAAAGATCCATTTACGGTCTTAAACAATCGTCTCGGCAATGGTACCGCAGGTTCTACGAGCAAATCGTTGGGAACAGATTCGTGAATCTCCACGAGGATCCATGTGTGTATACAAAAACCTCCGGGTCTAAGTACGTCATCTTGAATTTGTACGTAGATGACATACTCATTGCCGCGAACGATGTGAATTTTATGCATGAATCAAAGTCCTGGTTGGCATCTGTATTTGAGATGAAAGACATGGGAGAGGCTACGTACATCTTGGGCATTAAAGTTGCTAGAGATCGTGCCATCCGGAGGTTATGTCTATCTCAGGAAGCCTACATCAACAAACTGTTTAAAAGGTTTAGATTACAGGATTCCAAACCCGTGGAAATGCCGGTAGTACTCGGGCGCGCGTTGTCAAATCGCGACAGCCCGAAGAATCAGCAAGAGCGTGTACAGATGAGGAGTGCAGAGTATTTAATCATGGTTGGGAGTCTTATGTACGCCATGCTTTGCACTCTGCCAGACATCTGTTACGGTGTGGGCCTAGTAACAAGATTCCAATCAGACCCTAGCTATCAACATTTAAAAGCTGTAAAGCGGATCATACGATATCTGAAAGGTACTGCCGACTACGTACTGTGCTATGAGGGCAGGAAGCTAGAATTGACCGGATTCATTGACGCTGACCATGGTGGCCATCCGGATGATCGTAAGTCCACCACAGGAGGAGTGTTTCTCCTTGCTGAAGCCGTCATTTCATGGATAAGCAAGAAGCAATCTTGTGTCACGTTGTCTACGATGGAATCAGAATTCTTTGCTCTCTCCAAAAATGCACAGGAAGCGGTCTGGCTGAAAAGGCTTCTTACTGCGCTGCATGGCGATGTTGGGAGTAAACCTGTGAAGGTGTTATCCGACAGTCAAGCAGCGATTGCGGCAGTAAATAATCCAAAGTACCATAGTAGGACTAAACACATTGATGTAAAATATAATTATGCTAAATCGATGGTAGAAGATAGTATAATCACTTTAGAATATTCGCTCACCGATGATATGGTGGCGGACCCACTAACTAAACCATTACGTAAAGAGATATTTGAAAAGCGTGTTAAACTGCTTGGATTGCGTAGGGTTTAAATGTGGGCATGTATCTGTGATAAAATTTTGATGAATTGGAGGTTACATTTTGATAAATGAGAGAATTGCAATTTGATTTTATGATTCGTCGACGTCATAATGTTTGATTACATCGGATAGTACGGTCTATAAACTAACTCGTACGAGGACGCAATCCTCTGCATAAATTATGTCGAATGTGGGCCTTACGTTGTCACACGGGCACGGTCGTCTTGTAGGAGAGGTGGACCTCTTCCGAAGCAAGACTGGCTAAGAACCAGTTAGGAAACTTGGTTATGCAAACGATCATTTGGTTTCGGAATAACACGATATGATATTCTTTTGCACTTCGCCGGTGATAAACTATGTTCATCATTAACCACATTCTGGGCCAGACGAAAGTCTGCGGTAGCATCATTGACATATCCCACACCTGACAATGTACGCGTATGCTATCAACGTGTGCTTCATACTACGCGTGCCATGTTTGACCACGGGGTCATGCTCGGTTGTGCTAGATAGATTCCTCGCGATTCGGACGGGCGCAAGCTTCTTCACCTCGAGTGTGTGATTGATTCTGGGAGCCTTATGAAGAGGCACCCGGAGTATCCTCATGGACTCAGAACTCATACCTAAGGTTAGGCTCAATGTTCGCTTCCCGGCGTATGAGCGCAGTGTTAAAGAAAAAGGCCAAGTTACCACGTCTTTGGAAACCGGTTGGGTTGACTAAGGGTATGAGCAATGGGGAAGGTCAAGCTCACCTGTAATTCACCAACCTTTGTATTCACTAGGTGGCCACCAAGCGGATACTAGTTGAAGGTTGTGAATACTTGTGCGAATGCCCTGGAGAAGTATTCTTATGTGGAAACTGGGCAATTGGAGAATTAACAGTTGACCAAGGATACAGCGCGATACAAATTGATGTTTTTAACAGGTTTATTTGAGATAGGGAATCAACGTTCCGCAAGCACTACAACACTCCTAACAGATAAGTAGCACGATGTCCGTCGTATCCGTCGGTCGCACGGCAAACCTCGTATGAACTATTCGGAAGCAGGGGCAGGATCAGAAGAGTGGAATGTTGATGCGATTTGGACAACAATACATTAACAGGCACCCTCCCTCCGGCGAGTGGGAGTTGTTAGCATATGGAGATTGGGCGCTATTAGGAGCCCATTAATATGTATATGTTACCTAAAAATTGGGTAAATGCCACATCAGGGTAATTGGGCTTGACCCAAATCCCAATTGACATGAGAGGCCCAAATATTGGGCCTCCCTTAAACATGGCCGGCTGAAACTTGGTGTTAGGGGCAAAGTGGACTTTTGTCCACTTTGCTCCTCTTATAAATAAGGAGTGTTAGGGTTTTCTTAAGGGTAATTCAAAATTCTTCCTAAGTGGTGATTTGAGAGAAAAACCCTCCCCCCTAGAAGAGTTTCGGCCGAACCATATACAAGCACCTAGGGTGTGCCAATTTGCTTGGAGCAAATCACTCAGGAGATCCTTCCCTGCCAAGAATCAATCAGAGGCTTTGCTATGGAGACTATACCGCGTAGGACTTCCTTAACAAGAACTTCTACGGGTTCTGTCTGGTGGATCGCGAACTCCCTCAGCAGGATCCTTGTGACTACGGAAATGGTTTAAGGTATGTGCACATCATCTGCTGTGTAATTCTGATTACAAGCATGTGCCTTATTTATGTTTCCGTAGTAGTCAACCCCATAATCCAACAGGTCGAATAAATGAAATGATAAACACGTACTCAAACATCATTAGTAATCCATCGATTACATATCTAAAAAAATGATTTAGTTTAAATTATTTGTTAGTACTCCATAAATATAATTGATAACGCAACAACGGGCGTGTAAGAAACCGGTAATTAAATTGAGGAAAACGAAACTATTTCACCTAGGGTAAACACCCAAGAGTGGCGCGCGCGTAGTGCGTGGATCTCGATAAAAACGGATCACATCGATTTGAAGTACAAATTTAATGATAAGATGTATGATTTTGAAGCTCAAAATAACTTTATCCGTTCAGGATAACTCAACTGATTACTCATACATCTAAGGCAATTGAGTGCTTTAAAAGTTATCTCGATCTCGTAGAGTATCAGCTGGAGCGTAAGGTGAAAACCTTGCACACTGACAGAGGTGGAGAATGACTCTCGAATGAGTTTGATAAGTTACACAATGAAAGGGGCATTGTCCATCAAACGCCGATCCATTATACACCCCAACATAACACTGTGGTGGAGCGACGTAATCGTACACTCTTGGACATGGTAAGAACCATGATGTCGCAAGCTCAACTTCCGATCTTCTTTTGGGGCGATGCGCTGTTGACTGCTACTCATGTTGTAAACCGTGTTACTACAAAATCGGTAAACACGACACCATATGAGTTGTGGACTGGTAATGATATGGATCATACCAGGCTACGACCTTGGGATTACGCAGCATACATGCATCAAAACGACAACTGATTCGGTAAGTTGGGACCTAGAGGATTGAAAAGTGTCTTTATAAGATACACCAAAAACTCTAAGGGATACGTGTTTGTGGCAGCTCATGAAAATGGTGGTATGGTCGAACATGAGTCCCGGGATGTTACGTTCCTTAAGGATGAATTTCCTAAGCTTGGTGGCATCCAAACGAATGAAGTCGTAATATAACTTGAACATGATGAGCATGATCAGGTCCCGCTTAATTTGAGTGGGAGATTTGGGGGAGCAAGAACTGTAAATGATATGGTAAATGAGAATGGGGACAATTTCATAGTAAATCCAGTGGGAGAAGTCAAACCAACCACAGAAATCATAGTTGCACCTGGTTTGAATCAAGTAGAATTTGATCATATAGTTGTTGAACCATTGGATGAGAATCCTATATTAACTACCTACTAGTAACAGTAGGAGTGGGCAAACGACTTGGTTCCTGGTCCAAGTCCGTGGAATTCATCTCGGAGGTATAAACCCAAGACCAGAGGTCGTCCAAGAAAAGTTGTAGGAGAATGTTAAAGTAACGCCCTGGTTTCTAGTGGGAGCATTGTTCCTAGTGGGAGCGTAGTTGAAGATGGGAATAATGAGCCTAGATGTAGTCAAAGGCAGAGAACTTCTCCTAAGAAGTATCCCATCGAGAAAGGTGAATTATTCAATCTGATTTCAGTTGATGAACCGGTAACGGTTAAACAACCTTTGGATAGTCCTCAAGCAAAGGAATTGAGGAAAGAAATTGAGGAATAGATCGTCTCTATGAAAGCCAATTCAGTTTGGACGTTAGTTGATTTGCCTGCTAATCGCATAGCAATAGGGGTTAAGTGGGTTCTGAAATTGAAATCACTATTGATGGAAACGTTGAGCGATATAAAGCTCGACTTGTCGCGGAAGAATATACCCAACTCCATAGAGTGGACTTTGATGAAACTTACTCATCGACTGTGCGTTACACCATAGTCCGGGCCATCTTGGCCTTTGTTGCTAGCCTCGATCTCGAGCTGCACCAGATGGATGTTAAGACTTCCTTCCTTCATTGGAACTTGGAGGAAGAGATCTACATGGAGCAACTAGAGAGTTTCTTATCCCCTAGAAATTAACGTAAAGTTTGTAAGCTCCAAAGATCGTTCTAGGTCTTAAACAGTCGTCCCGACAATGGTACCGCAGGTTTCACGAGGAAAATCGTTGGCAACAGATTTGTGAATCTTTACGAGGATCCCTGCATGTACACTAAGACCTCTGGATCAAAGTATGTCATCTTGACGTTATACGTCGATGACATCCTTATTGCCGCGTACGATGTAAGTAATTTAAGGAAATCAAATTCCTGGTTAGCATCTGTATTTGAGATAAAGGACATGGGCAAGGCCACTTGCATCCTAGGCATTAAGATTGCTAGAGATCTTGGTGCTCGGAGATTATGTCTTTCTCATGAAGCCTATATCAACAAGTTGTTGAGAAGGTTCAGTCACTATGATGCAAAACCCGTGGAGACGCTGGTTGTATATGAGTGTGTGATGTCGAAGCGTGATGGCCCAAAGAACCTGGCAGAGCGTGAACAGATGAAAAGTGCAGAGTATCTCAGTATGGTAGGAAGTCTGATGTATGTGATGCAATACACTCGCCCGAATATCTGTTACGTTGTGGTCTTGTAGCGTGTTTCCAATCGGAACCCGGTTATCAACATTTAAAATCCGTCAAATGAATTATGAGATATCTGAAAGGTATGGCAGTCTAAAGACTATGCTATGAGAGAAGTAAGATAGAATTGATAGGATAAAGTGACTTCGACCATGGTGCTGATCTAGATGATCGTATGTCCACATCAAGAAGAGTGTTTCTCCTTGCTAATGTCGTCATCTCATGGATAAGCAAGAAGCAATCATGTGTCTCGCTATCCACTATGGAATCCGAATTCGTAGCTCTCTCTAAGAATGCACATGACGTTGTCTGGCTAAGGAGACTGATGACTGCCCTGCTTGACGTCGAGGACGGGAGTAAGCCTTTTTTCATTTACTCTGACAATCAAGCAGCGATAGGGGCAGTCAAGAATCCTAAGTATCCTAGTAAGACAAAACACATTGACGTAAAATATAACTATGTGAAGAGTGTGGTAGAGGACAAGCTGATCACAATTGAATTCATGCCTTTAGAGGACATTCTTGTGGATCCATTAACTAAGCCCTTATGCAAGGATGTTTTCGAAAAGCACGTAAAACTACTTGGATTGCGTAGGATTTAGAAGGCTAGAATTATGACAATAACATTTTTTAATTTGAATTAATATTTGAATAAAAGAATTTCTATTTTAGATTATGATATCTACAACGTCATAATGGCATTATTACATAGGATGGACGGTATATAAACTAGTCGTTGGAGTGTAAAACCTCCTAATAAAATATGTCAAATGTGGACCCTACCATGTCACACAGGCACGGTCGTCATAATGGAAAAGATTCACCAGCCATATAAAGACCGGCTAAGAACCATGGTGTTTCGAAAGAGAAGCCTGGTTATGCAAAACGATCATTTGGTTTCGGGGTAACACGAAATGATCAAAGTTTTGCAGATCGTCGTGACGAACTATGTTCGTCTACTACCACACTCTGGGCTAGATGAGAATCTACGATAGCATATGGCATTCTCATTCCTGGTATAAAGTAAATCCAGATTATGCTATCGACGAGCACTTCATACTGCACGTGCCATGTTCGGCCACGAGGTTAGGGTCGGTTGTGTTAGGCGGAATCTTCCGAGATTCTGAAGGACACAAACACCTTCACCTTGAGCGTGTGGCTGATCCCGAATGTTGTATGAAGGAGCACCCGAAGTACCCTTATCACTCGGAACTCATATCCAAGGTTGAGCTCAATGTCGCTCCCAGGCGTACGAGCGTAGCGCCCGAACAAAAAAACCAAGTGACAACGTTTTAGGCACCGGTTGAGTTTGACTAAAGATATGAACGACTGGGATGGTCATGCCTATCTATCATTCTCCGACTCTTGTATTCCCTAGGTGGCCACCAACCGGTTATTAGTTGAAGGTTGTGAATACTTGTATGGATGCCTTGGAGAAGTATTCATTTGGGGGGAAACTAGGCAATTGGAGAATAAAGTTGACCAGGGTTACAGCGTGGCACAGAGAAGTAACAGGTTGATAACAGATTAGGCAATCAATGTTCCGCGGACGCTACAACGCTCTTAACCGATGAGTAGTACGATGTCCGTTGTGTCTTCGGGTCGCATGGCAAATCTCGTATGAACAATACGGAAACTGGATTGCATCGAAGAAAAAATTTGATGTGTTGGTCGACAACATATTAACAGGCACCCTCCCATTCGACGAGTTGGGGGTTGTTGGCATTTGGAGAATATGGGCCGTCGTAATAGGTAGCCCATTAATATAAGCTCAACATCCTAAGTATAACTGGGGTATGTCTCATTAGGGTTTTGGGTCAAGCCAAAATCCCAATGGACCATACGAGCCCCAAAATTGGGCCTACCCCATTATGTGGTTCGGCCGAACTATAGGGAGCAAGCCCTATGTGGGCTTTGCTCACCTCCTCTTATAAATAGGAGGTGTTAGGGGATTTTTTTTTTTAAGGTTAATCACTTACTCTCCGTTAGTTGAGACAAAATAAATCCCCTCTCTCTTTTACATCATGGTTCGGCTGAAGCCCCTAACACCCAAGGAGGTGTTGAAATTGTTAAGGCAATTCACCCCAGAGATCCATCCCAGCAACCAGATTGAAGAGGCTTTGCTGTGGAGACCATAGCCTGCAGATTGCTCTTCAACAAGGGTTCCCGCAGAACACCGTCCGGTAGATCGCGAACTCCCTCGTGACATTCATAGGCTACGGAAAGCTAAACTGGTATGTGCTCAGTTTCCGCTGCGTAATTAGTTTACTGAGCATGTACACGTGTTTTAATCCGTAGTTGCATCCCCTAAATTCATCAGTTACAACCTTGGAAACACCACTCAACAGAAACTAACCATCTTCAATAATGTTTTAGATGAAAGAAATGCAAGTAAGAGTCCACTTCTTACCACTTGTTTTCAGGAAATCCACTTTTCATACCAGTTTTTTTTTTTGTACCAATTTGGTACCAACGGTTTCCATTTTGTACTGGTTTCATACATCCATTAGTGCTCCGTCGAAAAAGGAAGTTAAATGGCCATGTGCTGGACACGTGATGTAATTTTATTTTTTTATGAAAATGAAACTTGGATGGATAAAATACCCTTACATGCAAGTGTAGGCTGCTGTCGTGTCTTCCTTGACAACTGGAGTCCCACCTGAAGCTTACAGACGCCCATATCCCCAGTCATCTGCCCTGCATTCACCACTCCTCCTATGGTCGCTAATGGAAAATGATCCACTGAGTTGTGACTAAAGGATAAAGCGCTAAATCACAACAAATTAGATTGCTTATTCATTTATCTACAAATTGAACATTGATGACAAGAATAATGACGGGTGAATTAATAACCACGTGTATAAAAATATAACACTGTCTATAGGAGACATGGTGAACCCTAGAGAGCAAGGTGAACCCTATAGGGTAAGTGTTCATTGCATTATAATACGAGTTTTTTTTATATTTTCTAAAAACCTATTAGACATGGTGAACCCTAGAGAGCAAGGTGAACCCTAGAAAAAAATGGACATTTGTCATTTAGGGTTCACCATGTCTAATAGGTTTTTAGAAAAATATAAAAAAAAACTCGCATTATAATGCAATGAACACTTACCCTATAAGGTTCACTATGATCAATATGTTTAAAAAAAAATCACAATTAGTGACAATTTGATTATATTTTTATTTACATTTTTTATTATTAATAAATATCCGTAGTATGTATATCTAATAATTAATATTGCGTATTATAATTAGTAATAACATATAATAGTTTTTTTGGTAATTAATTATTTCTTTAACCGATGCTAATTAATGCTAGAGAAAGTTACTCTACACTATATCATTTGTCTCTAGCTTATGTTTGATGAGTTGTTAATTATTTATTGGTATGGTCCATATCCTAGGTGGTGGACTAGGTCCAAGATATAATTTCTCGGGTAGATGGAACTCTCTCTAGATAATCAAGAAATTAAACCTCTATACTGTAGCTATCAAATTGGGCATAGAGAGAGATGTGAGAAATGAGCGGCTGAGGAGATCCACGAGACGACTACCTCAGCTCCATAACCATCTCTCCTCCAATTTAAACTCATCACCATATATCTTCCTCCTCCTCCTCAACACAAGAAGAATCCATTCATATGTAATTCATTCTTTCATTGAAGCTCTCCTTCACATCTATAGAATAGCGCATTCGGACTCCGATACCGAAGGAACTACTCCTGGCAGTGCATGCTGCCACGAGATAGTTCATTATCAATTACAAGAACAAACATTAACATTATCCAAGAACAAACTTCCTAGAAACAACAGGCCGAGGCCGGCACCTCTTATATGTGACAGATCATCATTATCGTCTGGTGCAAGAGTTTCTCGGTCTCAGAGCTGCAATGCCTTTCTTGTAGGACAAGAAACATTTGCCTCCTCTGAAGAACAACCTTTCTCTAAATCCATCACCATGTGTCGAGGGTTACCGTCGCCTCGCTCACCAGCCAGCTCTTCACAGAACACCAGTAATGTGCCACCGCCCACACCGCCATTAAAGGGCCGGAAGACCAAGACACAGAGGGACGCTGTGTGGGAGAAGCGGCAACGCCAGATCCAAAAGGATGAGGGTCCTAGAAACTCCACTGACGGTCATATCACCGATGAGGACCTCGATGATCTCAGAGGGTGCATTGAGCTAGGGTTTGGTTTCAAGGAGGAACAAGGCCAAGGCCTCTGCAACACCCTTCCTGCTCTCGATCTTTACTTTGCCGTCAACCGTCAGGTCTCTCCCAGGCCAAAGATGCACCACCACCGCTCAACATCCTCTCCTTCAACTATGTTCCCTTCACCGTCACTTGACGGCGGCTCCTCCGAGGAACCGTGGAAGATTTGCACCCCTGGTAACATTCGATTCGACGTAGCTTGCAAAAAAAATGATTTTTGTTCATATGTAGTATAAGAGTATGTTGAATGCCTTCACTTATAAGTTCAGACTTATGAGATAGTTAGTTAAGGCGTATATTTTATTATTAACATACTGTCAAAGCGTACGGGAGTTCTAGTCCTGGTGACGTTATTTTAAAGAAAAAATGAACCTGGTTTTTAAGTCTTTATAATTTAATTTAATGATTGTTAATCTGCAGGGGAGAATCCTCAGCAAGTGAAGACCAAATTGAGGCATTGGGCTCAAGCGGTTGCTTGCTCTGTCATGCAATCTTCATGAAGCTTGATTACTTTCTTCAGTGACCAATTCAACTCTCCTTTAAAACAGTAGTTATCTATGTAAATCTATTCAAGAAATACAATTGTTTTCAAACTAATATCCAGAGCAGATAAAAGCTATTAAAACGATCGAAAATGACCGAAGGATCATCGCCTAGAAACATTGAGTCCACAACAAACACATTGGTTTCTATATATAAATATACATAATAAGTCTATAATCCACAGTTTCAGGAATGTAAAGATGGAAGAATACAAGAAAAGGTCTTAAAATTGTAACAGGATGAAGTTA
The DNA here is from genome assembly GCA_036873135.1 of Clarkia xantiana subsp. parviflora. NCBI lineage: Eukaryota > Viridiplantae > Streptophyta > Magnoliopsida > Myrtales > Onagraceae > Clarkia > Clarkia xantiana. The sequence continues at coordinate 22,824,584 of JAPTYO010000001.1, forward strand.
CAACAACAATATCCTATGAATGATGTCTAATTTGTTCTATTATGTTTGAGCTACTTATATGGAAGAAAGTTGAAAGCTTGAGGGCTGGCTAGTCTATGGTGGTGGAGGGTTTTCGGCAATAAGACAATACCATAACAAAATCCTTAGCAGGTGTTCCGAGAGTGGCAGTTACCCGTCTAGATGTAGCAGCTGTACGGAACCAGAGGTCGACAAGCTGGTGCAGTTGAAGTGTAGGAAGAACCGGTTGTCCTCGACAATGGATCTCCACCTATTTTAGGGCCACAACCAAATTCCATCATAAAGTTTCCATTTTCACAAGTGCAGCTGGAATAATAATATATAGCATCTTTGACAAATATAAAGATACCTCGGATTCATCGTTGAGATGAAGCTTCTGCACAATGTACTTTTGGATGACTGAGTCAGGGACATTGCGATCCCTGCATTTGAAAAAATTAGTAAGAAATATTAAATATTTTTTATTCTGCTATATTAGATGCCCAGGAAAATAGAGGAAGGAAAAGTGATTAATGAGAAAAATAAGCTTACTTGATCCTCAAGTAACCTGATGAAATCTGAGGCAGTGAAGCCTCTCCATTCCTAAGAGCAAGCAATCCACCAAGAAGACATCATTATAATATGAAAGTTGTATATATGTATAGATAACAAGTGGCATACCTATCCTCATGTGCAACCAAAGAAAACCAAATAGGAATATGTTGTCGATTGTAATTTCCCTGTGAAGCATCCAGTAGACGTTGAGCAGAGGTGCTGGAATTTTCTAATGCAGCAGCTACCTTTTTCTGACTCGGTCTACGCTTTCTTTTCACTGGTCCTGGAGCCGATGATGATCCATTATCTTGAAACTTGATATCGAGGTACTTGTGACCTAATGGTGGTTTTGCTTCTAGAGGCATATTGGGTCTAGGAAGGGCAACAACGTTCTGTCTCGCCCCAACAAGAGAAGCTGGATCCTTAGTTCTATTAGCAGCCTCAACCAAAATATTTAGTGGGTTCCATACATCATTCACATCAACACCATTTTCTTTATTTTGAATTGTGTTTAGCTCCTTCAAAGATGCCGGCTCTTCAGGAGATGAAGATGACTCCTGCACACAGATGAGAATGAGGAAGTGATGTTGCAACAGCAGGGCAGGGGTAGGCAAGAAATTAAGAAGAATACCTTTCTTTGATAAGATTGAATTGAATTTTGTTTCTTCTTATTCAGTTCTTCAAGGACAAAGGTGCTACCCCGTGTGCCCGAACCTCTTCTTGGAGTGGGTTTAGTTCTTTTTCCAGTTTTCTCCAGTGAGACACTGACCCCTAAAGAAGAGAGTGACCTTTTCTTCCTTTTCACAACTGGTGAGGGCAAGTTGGTTGTTTCAGGAAGATAATTAATCTTTCTTTTCTTAAAAGGGAATATTTTTTCTCTGATATCTTGCAAAGCATGATCAGGTCTGCAACATTTTTCATTATCAGATAGATGCTTATATATAATGTTTGATCTTCTCTAAATGTCTATTCTACATCAAAGATATTGATTTTTTTGTTACTTACCTTAGTTTCTCAACAGGGACACACCCAAGATCAATCCCGCAAACTGGGCAACAATCTACCTCTTCATCCGAGAGTTTCTCAATTATGCATTTCCTGCAAACTGTTTCATTGTTCAAAATTCATTCCAACACATCAGAAAATATTTTGACATATACCAACCAAAAATGAACTTATTTTCAATTCTAAACACTGAAAGTGAGAACTTGACTAGATAAAGCTTGAGACTGAAAACAAAGATTTCCTTATTCAAGAGATCAACACAAATCACCAAAATCCAGTTTTATAGGCATTTCATGATGAAAAATCTAATTACCCTTTGAATATGTTGTTTAATGAAGATAGAAGCTCATGAAACAATCGCATGATCTGAATTGGTACTACTTAACTGACCTATAAAGAGGAATGTGTTGATGAAATCACTCTCTGCCGCATTAATTACAACAATTATGTTGTCTCTGCTTATCTAATGCTATATTCTTAAACAGACACCTGAAGACAGCTATAGTATTAACAGATAACTAATGAACTAAAGATGAACTAACACCCTTAGCTATAGCTTGTAGCTAAGTTTCATCAAATCATCAACTAAAGGACAACAAACAAAAAAGTTATATAACTTTGTTGCTCAGTAGTTTGATTGGATCATCACAACAAAAAATAGATATAATCCAAGCAGCCTAGAACACCTATGGAAAGGTTATTAAAAAAAAGTTGCAGAAGTAACTGAACTAACTGAAATAGTATAAAAGATAAAACGCTGATCACTGTCGCGGATAATAAATGTGAGAAACATGAAATGTTCTTAAAATATATGGATACATGAAGATGTATTATATTTAGGAGGAGAGTATTCAATCAATATCGTATACTGAGACTGTGGACTATATGCAAATTATGGAGGGTAGCTGTGATTCGTCAAAATTTATGCAAGTGAGGCTTTCAAGTATGATATAAACGATAACTTATATAGGACACACGCGACAAAATGATATAAACGATAACTTATATAGGACACGCTATACACAAAAATCAAGAAGGCAATTACAATGTACACGAGAAAAAACAAGGAACAACACAATCTAGAAGGAGATAATACCACTTGAGCGAACTAACCCATATCATCTATAAATAAAAAAACCGAATTTTCTAAGATCAATTCAACCGCCACTCAGAAAAGTAAATGAAAATGTCGAAGAAACGAGGGAACTTACACGTGTGGAGGCAGAGAGATATAGTTGTAGCATCCTTCAACAGCTTGTAACAGATTGGGCATTTCATGCATGCCTCTATATTCTCTCTCTTCAGTTTCACCGTCTGACTCTCCATCGCTCGCTCTGAAACTTCAATCACGCCGGAGAGTGTGTTTCTTCTTCTTAGTTATGCTGCATGAACGGCAGAAGAAACATAAGAAACTACCTACCATATAAAAGCAGAATCTATCGGACGAAGGCGAGTGCTGCAGATTATGTGGAGGCTGGATCTGAATGATGGTTGGTGAGGGCGAAAGGTTCAAAATTGGGAGATGGGTATTGATTTAATTTGGTGGGAGAACTAAAAGGAGTGGAGATTGAAGATTTTACGTATGGAAGGAAGGAATTAGGGGTTTGATATTCTTGGATGCGAACGAGAGAGAAGAAGCTGCACTTTCGTGTTTCTACGAGAGAGAAAGTTAAGGGAATTAAATAAAGACAGAGAAAATTTATATAGTAAATATTAAAACAAATAATGAGAGAAAATGATAACCATTTAATTTCAATGATAACCACGAAACATCTTTTTGTTAACCAAAACATGTTAGAGATTTAAATCCCGATCGGTACATTACTTTTTAAAAGACGGTGGGAGCAGTGACGGATCTTTCATATAAAATGGGGTGGTGTATTTCTAGTGAGACCCTACATTTATTTCTAAAGAAAATTATATCTCAACTCTCATTATTTTAGTGTAAGATCCCCATTATTTTGTGTGAGGCACTAAGACACTCATTATTTTGGGTGAGACACTAAGAGCTCCATTATTATTTTGTAAGACCTTGTTATTATTTTGTAACACTCTCATTCAATCAATTCAGAAAAAGGTTCATCAAATTTAAATTTGGGGGCTTTTGACTTAAAGAGTATGTTTGTAAGTTTTATTATTCATCTCTTTTTCCTAGATTATAAATTGTAGTTATTCTAATCAATTGTACTCCATGAGGAGGTCCAATAAGTATAAATATAAATCATAAAATTTATTTGAAAAATATAATTTTTAGTATCAATATGTTTTAAAATGTACAATATGTTTCAAAACAATGATAATTGATACTTATTTCAATCACTCGTCCAAATTTGTCGTCAAGTACATTTTAAACTTCCAAAATTAAACAAATAGTTTTTTTAAATATTAAAATCAAGACATAATAATGTATACAAGTGTTATAGTAGTGTCCTGACTCAACTCAACTGATCCACAATCATATCTAGTCGATTTGAATCAATGGTAACATTTGCATAAGCAATTAAGGCTTAGTTGTGATAGTTTAAAAACTACTTAGTTAATATTGTTCATTGAAATGTATTTAACGAAAATTTGGATAAATAATTGAAGAAATTACCAATTATCATTGTTTTGAAACATATATTTTTTACGAAAATTTTCCTAAGAAAATTGTTAAATCTTCGCAATTTTTTTTACATAACAGACCCCATTACGAACCTCCTGGATGCGCCACTGGATGAGAGTGATGATTAATCTATATTTTCGTGTGCGTGCCTTACTACAGAGACCAAACCAAAGAAGTGAGGAAATAGATGCTTCAGTTTTTTTTTTTTTTTGGGCCAAATAAATGCTTCCGTTTTACTTATTGATTTTCTTACCTAAAAATGGTTTCGCTTCTAATGATTACTTTCCCCTTTTTCACCTTCACTTGAAAAAATATGATTTTTTTTTCATTTTTCGCCATGAACAAAAAAAAAGTTTTAATAGTGACATACTAGACAACACACTGAAACCGGATTTTATTATAAAATCTCTAAAAAAAAAATTGAACAATATTATTTAGGGTTAATTACATAATAAATATATGAACTTTCACATTATAAATCACTATTTTTTTTTTTGGCCAACTTATAAATCACTATTCAAACTTAATTTTTAAGCATATGCCAGCAGGAAACAAGGAGGAGAGGGTCTGCGATGGTCTCTTGTTGGTGTCACGTGTTGGACCATTTGGAAAGAGAGATGTCGTGCCATGCATAATCAAGAAGATCTGAAACCAATACCGACAGTGGAGGCAGTGCTTCGAGACCATAATGAATTTTGGGGAGCTCGGGCACAAACGTTGAAGATGGATCGACTCCCCGTTGATGCGAGTGGTGTAGTCAGATGGGAACCTCCTCCACTAAGTTGCATTAAGATAAATTGTGGCGCTTCTTGGGATTCACGAACGCAAAGTGGTGGAGTAGGTGGGATAGCTCGGAATCGAAGTGGTGAAGTTATGGGTGGATTTGGTTATTTTGCTACGATTCATGGGTGCTTAGAGTTAGAGGTGGAAGCGATTAGAGCGGGATTAGAGCTGGCCATAAACAACAACTGGAATGTGGTTATGCTAGAGTCGGACTCGAGGGAGGTAATAACAAGTTTACGAGGAGACAACCAACGTATGGATTGGAGAATAGCAACGCAAATTAACAACATCCAACGTCGAGCAGCCCTACTTCGAGAGGTCCATTGGTCCTTTGTTCCGCGAAAGTTTAACGCTTGTACTAATTGGATTGCGATCCAATCTAGGAAGAGGTCGTGTTTTCATAATTGGGTGCATACACCCCGCCCTCTCTTTTGTCGTTGATTGTAAAGGATCGGGAATTTTTCCCACCTTGAACTTTTACCGTGTTATGAATACATTCTTTTGGCAAAAAAAAAATTAATTTTTAAAATTTAATTTTTAAGCCGGCTTTTTAAATTTATTGCTTGAGTTTTCTATTTCCAAGCAATTTGACACAAAATGAGCATGTATGACCTAATTTTTTTTAAGGCGTTGAGCCCATGTGACTCGATGGTAAGTGTAGGTAGGGATGGCAACGGGGCGGGTCGGGGCGGGTTTTTGCAGCCCCGGACCCGCCCCGCGGGTCGGCCTGGCTGACCCGGCCCCGGCCAAATGGGCCTTTCGGGTCGGGTCGGGTCGGGTCAACAATCCCGCAGGTCGACCCGCGGGGCCCCGACCCGCCCCGTCATATGAACAATTTTTTTTTTTTTTTTTTTTTTTTTTAACTTTTCAATATTAAATACAATTTTTTTTTGTCAAAATATTACATTATATATAAATTCAAAACATAAATCTAACATCAATCAAATATAAACAACAAACACATCAAATTCATTACAAATACAAATTTAAATCCAAACACCAAATTAACAAATCCTAATAACCTAAATATAAATCTATTTGGTCCATGTTATTTATATAAGGTACTATATTAACCATATTTTTTTATTAAATGTTAGATCATATTAACATAAAAAAATTTAAAAAAAAAAAAAAATTATATACATATGGATTTCGGGGCGGGTCTACGGGGCCCCGGGTCTCTAGACCCGGACCCGCCCCGACCCGAGCCCGACCCGCCCCGGACCCGACCCGTGACCCGCGGGTCGGCGGGTCGGCGGGTCAAAACCGGGTCGGGGCCCCGCGGGTCAGCGGGGCCCCGAGACCCGTTGCCATCCCTAAGTGTAGGTGAGGGTGAGCTCTATTGATTTTTTAGAATAAATAAATTTTTAAATTCTCGGATTTTTAATATTCGTGTTCAGTTTTGATTTCAAACCAATATTCGTGTTCAGATTTGATTCCAATACATATCATTAAATATATATATATATATATATATATATATATATATATATATATATATATATCCTAAAAAATATGAAATATATGTTATTTTTTGTAATTACTGTATATAATTAGACAAAATATTCACACCATAAAAAAATACATATAAAATGATTTGTATTATCATTTGACTAAACTCAAACAATTTTTGTACTAAAATGTTCACATATAATTGATTATAAACTTTGTTTCCAAGGTCAATTCTTGTAAGTATTATTATTAGTTGTAGGCAGCCTTGGTTTTTGCAGATTTTCAAAACAGGTTCATGTTTAGACTTGTGACGTTTTTTTTTTTTCAGGTTTTCAATTTTTGGTGCCCACTCCTAAGTACTCGATGAACCGACCTACCTAAAGGGCTCAGAGGGCCTGTCCAACCTGGATTTAAACTCAGACCATTTAGTTCGGTTATATAATGTTCAATTATACGCTTATGACATTTTCATATCCACAGAAAATATAGATTTAAGTTAACCATAGCGTCACTTACAATAGTTAAAACATCAATTAACAAAAGACAAATTTAATAACAAGACATGTATGTTGAGATACCAATTAGCCCATTTTGAAACCTGATTTGGACGTCAATGAATAAGTTTATTGTTAATTTTACATGTAAATTTAGCCTTCCATTTTTTTCATGATGATTTTTAAATCGAACAAAAACAACGTTTATTTTCCTAAGGAGAAATTTACTTTGTATTAGTTACTTCTTGTTTTGTAAAATAACGTTTACTTTCTTGAAACTTGCTACTATAATCATAGTTTTTTTTTCATTCAATGGAATGAACAAAAATGTTCCGCATATTCTGCGCATATTTCGGGTTAGGTGAGAATGTATAAAAAACAAAGAATAATATATATATTTTATTGTTGAAACGCACATCTTATTTTCCGCAACACATTAAGGACAACATTACTTTACACAAATAAACAAAGAGAAAAGTTTCACAATGGAAATAATTTTTATTTTCACAAAATTATGATTTTTGTACTTGTGTAATATGTGTTCAACCCATCCACAACAATTTCACATTTACAAAATCAGTAGTTGGTTTCTTGCAAGGATATTAATTGTTAAATTAAGATGGAGCTTAATTATATACAATTGAGTGTTTCATGCATCATATTATTAAGAGAAAAAACAGAGGATCTGCAAATTTGGGCACAATTTTTTTTTTTTTTGCAGGGCCAAGATACCTTATATTCTAGCTCTTGGCACAAATATAGGGTTGTAGTTCCCAGTTGAAAACTCAACAACAGATATACCATGTACTGAAGACTAAGTGCCGACGCCTCCAATTTTCTAACAGTAGATGCAATTAATAAGATGTGGTATAGTATACATCATGCATGCATCATCTCTAAAATAAAATTTAAAAGCATTACAAGTGAAGGTTACCTGACGCAGACAAGTAATGTTACCAACTTGACCACCTGACAAGGCACGACGATAAAGGAAAGACAAGGAGCTCGCGATCAATGCATGGAATCCATCAAAGCTTCAAGAATATCTTCTTAAATGGATTATATATGGGGTAGAGTAGATGAATGAATGTGATTCAGGGATTTCACCACAGTCCAATTTTTTTTATCAAGTTTGGTAGAGTGTTGCTTCATCAACCTTGGGTTTTTATATAAATAAAGGGAATAAAAAAACCTGGGGATAATTCGGTCATTTCCTAGTTAAATAAGTTTATTTTTGGTAGAATTAAATAAGTTCAGTTACATTAAAAATAAACGACTTATGAGTATTATTTAGAGCTGGACATGAAACAGGTGATTTAAACAGTTTGAATTAACCCTATTTTATTTACTAGGTTCGTTATATATGTAGCCCAGCCCAAATGTTCTATTGTGTAGAATCTATATATATAATAAGCCCAGCTGAAAGAGAATAACATGATTAATCTCAAGCCGCCACATCAACATTATTGGCTAATTAGATATGTACATGCCAGCTTCTGGTCACATCAGCTTTGCTTGGTCATTTTTTTTTTTTTCCCGCGGGGTGATCCTAGGTAGGCCTCCATCAGGAGGGCAGCACCCGTAACATGCTTGCTCCAACCTAGACTAATCCCCACTCGCACCGGGGTCAGCCTGTAAGGGGTAAGGTGCTGGCCATGAATATTTTTCCATTCCCATGGTCACTAGCGGGGTTTAAACCTCTGACCTCTGGTTAAGTGATGAGGCGCTGAACCACCACACCATATTACATGGTTAAGCTTGGTCATCTTCACTAATGTAATTCTTGCGTTATATTCAACCCATATTTAATTCAATCCAATTAAAACTCATCATCAATAATAATTGTACCTAATAAATAACAATTCACGGTAAAATATGAAGCTCCTTTTAGATTACGGGGAGTAATCACTACGGATACTTAAACAAAGTACATGCTAGTAATCGGAATTAAGCAGCGAAAGTTTCGCACATACCTTTAAGATGATCCGTAGACCCAAGATCTTCTCTGTAGGGAGTTCACGATCCTCCGGTCGGGACCCGTAGAGGTTCTTGTTAGAGAAGCCCTACGTGGTGCAAGCTCCACAGCAAGCCTCTGATCAATTCTCGGCACGGGGACAGATATCTGGAGTGTTTACTTGGAAAGCAAATTGGCACTCCCTTGGTGTAGTGAAAGGTTCGGCGGCGAAACTAGGTGTTGTAGGGTTGAGGTTTTTTCTCTCTAAAACACTCTAATGAGGGAATTGTGATTAACCCTAAAAATCCCCTAACACCTCTTTTTATAGGAGGAGTAAAGTTGACAAAAGTCCATTTTACCCTCCTTATAATTTCGGCCGACCATTAGTATAGGGAGGCACAATTTTGGGTCTCTCATATCAATTGGGATTTGGGTCTAGCTCAATTACCCTAAGGTGACATTTACCTAAGTTCATTAGGTAAACTATACATATTATGGGCTACCAATTACGGCGCTCATCACCATATGCTTACAGCTCCCACTCGCCGGAATGGGAGGGTGCCTGTTAATGTATTGTCGTCCAAATATGCATCAACATTTCACTCCTTCGATCTGCTCCTTGCTTCCGAATAGTTCATACGAGATTTGCCGTGCGACCGGCTGATACGACGGTCATCGTTCTACTCATTTGTTAGGAGTATTGTAGCGCCCGCGGAATGTTGATTCCCTTTTCTCCAATCAACATTTTATAAACAACATTTATATTGTACCGCGCAGTATCCTAGGTCAACTGTTAATTCTCCTTTTGCCTAGTTTCCACATAGGAACACTTCTCCAAGGCATCCGTACAAGTATTCACAACCTTCAACTAATATCTGGTTGGTGGCCACCTAGTGAATACAATAGTCGGTGAATTACAGGTGAACTCGACCATCCCCATCGCTCATATCCTTAGCCAGACCCAACCGGTTTCCAAAGACGTGGTCACTGAGCTTTTTTGTTCAGCACTACGCTCGTATGCCGGGAAGCGAGCATTGAGCCTGACCTTAGATATGAGTTATGAGTCCATGAGGATACTTTAGGTGCCTCTTCATAAGGCTCCTAGGATCAATCACACGATCGAGGTGACGAAGTTTGTGGCCGCCAGAATCACAAGGATTCCTTCCTAGCACAACCGAGCTGTAACCCCGTGGTCGAACGTGGCACGCGTAGTATAAAGCACGCATTGATAGCATACCGAATGGGAAGTGTCTCGCCACTTCGACTCAACATTTAGAATATCGGAGTTGATTCCTGAACCTTTTGGGTTGACAGGAAAGGGATATGTCAATCATGCTATCACAGATTCTCATATGGCCCAGAATGTGGTTAAATGACGAACGAAGTTCATCACAACGATATGCAAAACAAAGATCACGTCGAGTTACTTCGAAACTAGATAATCGTCTTGCTTAATTAGGTTTATCCCCCTGACTCTTAGATATTCTTGCTTGGTAGATGCCTCCCTACACCGCAAGACGACCGTACCTGTGTGACTAGGTAAGGCCCACATTCGACATAGTTTGGCAGAGGATTGCGTCCTCCTACGACTTAGTTTATAGACTGTAAATCTGATGTAATCAAAACATTATGACGTCGATTGATCATAAACTCAATTGCAATTCTTTCGCTTACAAAAGGTAACTTTCTAATATCAAAATGTTATCACAGATACATGCCATTTCTAAACCTTACGCAATCCAAGCAGTTTTACATGCTTTTCGAATATCTCCCTGCGTAGTGGTTTTGTTAATGGGTCAGTTACCAAGTTATTGGTGGAAAAGTATTCCATAGTGATTATATTGTCTATTACTATTAAAATTTAGCATGAAATTATTTCTCATCAATGTGTTTGGTCCTACTACGGTACTTCGGATTCTTAACAGCCGCAATGGCTGCTTGACTGTCAGAGAAGACCTTCACAGGTTTATTCTCAACATCACCACCAATCAGTGCAGTTAGAAGCCTTTTGAACCAGACCGCTTCTTGTGCTTCCTTGGAGAGAGCTACGAATTCTGATTCCATTGTGGATAGTGCGACTTAGGTTTCTTTTTGCATGTCCATGAAATAGCAGCATTAGCAAGGAGGAATGCTCCTCCTGTGGTGGACTTATAATCATCTGGATTGCCACCACGGTCGGCGTCAATGTAATCAGTCAATTCTAACTTCCTGCCCTCATAGCACAGATCGTAGTCTGCAGTACCTTTACAGATAACGAGTTACTTGTTTTATAGTCTTTAAATGTTGATGGCCAGGATCTGATAGGAAACGTGCTACTAGACCCACGGCGTGACAGATATCCGGACCGGTGCATTGCATGGCGTACATCAAACTACCAACCATGCTTAAAGACTCCGCACCCTTCATCTGTTCACGCTCTGTCAGGTTCTGTCAGGTTCTTGGGGTTGTCACGTTTTGACAGTTTTGCACCCAAACACCACCGGCGTATCCACGGGTTTGGCATCCTGTAATCTGAACCTTTTCAACAGCTTGTTGATATAGGCTTCTTGAGACAAACATAATTTCCCGGGTAGCCCGATCTCTAGCAATTTTAATGCCCAAGATGTACGTGGCCTCTCCCATGTCCTTCATCTCAAATACAGATGCCAACCAGAACTTTGACTTGTTCATAAAACTCATGTCGTTTGCGGCAATGAGTATGTCGTCCACGTATAAAGTTAAGATGACATACTTAGACCCCTGAGGTCTTATAATACACGCACGGATCCCATGAAGATTCACAAATCCGTTTCCTACGATTTCCTCGTAGAATCTATTGTACCACTGCCGAGACGACTGTTTAAGACCGTAAATGGACCTTTGGAGTTTACAAACTTTACGTTCGTTACCAGGAGTAATGAAACCCTCTGGTTGATCCATGTAGATCTCTTCCTCCAGGTTTCTGAGGAGGAATGCGGTCTTAATACTCGTTTGGTGAGGTTCGAAATCGAGACCTACGACCAGGACCATAAATGGCCCTTACCATGGTTTTACGCACAGTTGGTGAGTATGTTTCATCAAAGTCCACTCCGTGAAGTTGGGTACAACCTTTCGCAATAAGTCGAGCTTTGTATCGTTCAACCTTTTCCATCACTGATGAGCCTTCTTTCAGGACTCACCGTATCCTTATATCCATGTGGTTAGCAGGTAAATCAACTACAGACTATAATGGCTTTCATTTAGGCGATCTCTCTCATTTATTATTTTCTTCCATTTCTCAACTTGAGGTCTTTCCAATGCAGTGCAACAGTTGTTAGAGTGAGAACATCACTCTTCTAGATGGGGTACTCCTTTCGAGAAGTTCGACGCCTTTGACTTTCGTCTAGGCTTGATTATCCTGATTATCCCGTCTTTGAGTCTTAACGTCTCTCCCACTCGGAATAATGCCTCTTATCGGAGCATTTCTTCCAATTGGGATCAATTCTCCCACTCGAGATGATGCTTCTCATCGGAGCATCACTTCTATTGGGTACAAGAGGAGTGATTTAACCATAACCGACAACTTTCCTTATACGACTTATTGGTCTCAGAATTTTACTTCCAAGATGAATTCCTTGATCACTAGGATGTGGAACCAAGTTTTTCGGATCACTACCACTGGGAACAATGGGTAGTATAGGGTAGTTGTGGCATCCCCGATTTAGCATTAAGATAATCAGGTTCAACTTGATTCGTCCAGACAGCAACATTGATTACTTGAGGTAGGTGTTTAGACCTCCCACTGGATTTATTATGAAAATTTTCTCATTATCATTTACCATGTCATTCAGTCGAGTTGCTGGTTCAAATCTCTCCCACTCGAATTAGGTGAGGCCTGATGTCAGTAATATCCTGCTCCTAATTTGATCAAGACTCGTTATTCTGAACTGTCAATGCATCGGAAAATTCGTCCTCAAGTATGTAATGTCACATGTTCGACCACGGTACCATGTCTTTAAGATGTAAACATGTATTTTCAAAGAGCAGTAACATACTATTGTCCTAAATACGTGTTTAATGCACAAATTAATGATGTATGATGATATGAGTAACTCATTATCATTCTTCAGCTTTTATGGCGGCGTGTCTTACCGATTAGAATGGAACATAGTTTTACATTAATGTGAATCATTTTCTCATCATCCCATAGGGAACGTGTACGAAATGACTACAACATTTATGTTTACAAACTATGCTTACAGAAGTGTGTCATTTGATTTGAATGCTTAATCATGTAACCGACTTCATCCTTCTTCATTTGCAAACTCATTTCAGAGATTTTATCCCATCTCCGATCAGAGCATTTTAGGTTTTCACCATATGCGTCAGTCGATACTTTTACAAGGTCGTAGTAGCTTTCGGAGCCTACTTCCTACCTGATGGATATTTGCCCAATACGGGTTCGTATTTACATTCCGGACTTCGTAAACACGTCGAAAATCACATAACAGATCCAAACACGTCACCCGAGGTTCAAAACGGTACGGAAGCGCGGTATGCGCGTCCGGATTGCAAGGGCAATCCGAACCCCGTTGAATTGCCTAAGTCTGACGGGGTTCAGACTGCTGTCTAGGTACCGCGCGATACCCTACTTACGTACACCGAGCAAGGAGTCTCCCAAAGCCAAACTTAATCAAACCAGACGACGGTTCCTATCTTCCTTTAAGACCGGCGTCGAACCGCACAAAAACCGGGTTCAGTTCTAAGGTTGCCTATAAATAGGTGACATTGGCCACCCATTTCAACTCATATTCTGAAGAGATTGGCTTTGGAGCTCTGACCTCTCTCTAGAAACTTTCTCTCTCTAGACTCTTATTTAAGCATCGGAGAGGGCTCAACCAGCACCACCCCACCCCTCCGTGTTGGTTATTGTCCTTTGAGCAGGTGAGGACTACGAGAAGCCGGCGAAGTGCACATTGCCGACAACCCGCTACCGTCAGCCGACAGCCTGCAGTCACCATCGGACAACCCGCAAACTTCATATGACATCCCGACACACTCATAACCCGAAGTGCCGAAGAGTCCGACTTCCCGGTTGGATTTGGACGCAACACTTGGCGCCGTCCACGAGATTCGAACAAAAAAAGCTATATCGCACCACAAGCTATGGAAAGCAATCAACCTCCTCCGGATGATGTCAACCTGCAGGAGAACAAGAGAGGCCCTAGCTGCCCAAAGAAAGCTGCAACCACAAGCAAGAAGCCGACGAGAAGTCAGCCTGGACCTTCGCACATACCTGAAGCCACATCCACCGCTTCCTCCGTGCCAACCAGAAGCGTGCCCGCCGCACAGCATGGTCCCGAAGTCCAGAATGCAGCACGCGGAACACCCCCGCCCGGGTTCAATCCCAGGACAAACGTCAATGAAGAGTTCCCCTACAGGATGCCAGCTGAAGGAGCTCAGCGACAAGAAAGGGGTGCAAACCCAGCACCATCAGTAACACCCGCCATGATGGATGCACTAGAAGAGATGTTAGCATTCAGAGAAACTCTAAGGAACCAAGGATTTGCTCCACCACCTCCACCTCCGCCACAAGTCTACGAACAAGCCGCTCCGACAGGGGTAGTGTCACACGACACTAACCGACAAGAGACACAACACCAAGGAGAAGGAGGCCAGTACACTGAAGGTACATACCAGTACCAACAGCCAAGACATGAATTAGCGCGCTCATACACTCCGTATGCAAGTGCGCAACATCAAGAGGAGACAAGGAGACAGCCTCCACCTACCCGCTCGCAGCAGCATCATAAGGAGAATTCCTACCAAGCAACCAGCCAAGAACATGCTGGAATATATCGCAGCACTGCATGGAGAAAACCAGTGGGCAATGATGACGTCCCAATTTTAGGACTCACTACAAAAGACCTGGAAGCAATAGTGGAGAAAAAGATGAAGGAAGCCAAGATGAAGGGCATGCACGCATTAGCTGAGAATGCATCTCATCCCTTCGCAGACGAGCTGGTATACACCCGTGTACCAGACGCGCTCTATGGAATAAAAATAGACAAATACCGGGGAAAAGGCGACCCAGTAGAGCATGTACAACAGCATGAAGCCTCTCTGCTGGGAAGAACCGATAACCCACATCATGTAGCCATGACGTTTTCCCAAACTCTGGCAGGGACTGCAGCGCATTGGTTCTTCTCACTTCCATGCGGGAGTGTGACTTCTTGGCTCTATCTAAAGGCTAAATTCATTCGGGGTTATATAGGAGAGTGCACGCTCCTAAAAAGGAGCAAACGCATTGAACAACGTCCAGCAGCAGAACGACGAATCCTTAGCAGATTACTACGTCCGCTTCAACCAGAACGTCGCTGACATCCAAGGAAACTTGACCGAAGGGGAGATAGTGCGCGCTTTTATAAACAACCTGGGTCGAAAAGGATACTCGCTCACTGAAAAGATGTTTAGGCGTCCAGCCGAGACATTGAAAGAACTTGCAGCAAGAGTCAAAGAGTTTGTAGACTTGGAGAGATTTAGAGAGCAAAACAAAGCTAAAGTAAGCGCCGCCCGAGCAAAATAAAACAACAAGCAGACAAAGCCTCAGCAAGGCAGTCAGCAAAATAGGCAGTGGCAACCACAGCCTAAGAGGCCATTTCAATCAGATTTCCAGAAGCCAAAGGAAGTCAATCTTATTGAATGCGTTCCCCTGAATGCGCCACTATCCGTTATTTTGAAGGAAACGAAGATGTGGAGAGAACCCAACAACTTCCGTAATGGTCCGCTGGGAAAAGAACAAGAAAAGTGGTGTGAAAACCATGAAGTCTATGGGCATGAAACAGATAGTTGCGTAAGCCTAAGGTTTCGCGTGAACAATTCCATCCTAAAAGGTGAATTGAAGCAATATGTGGACCAATGTGATAAGCGTCCGAAGAAGGCCCAGGCGGAACCATCAGAAAAAAGAGGCAAAGGAAAAGACAAGATGAATGACAACCCACCTCCTGCAAGTGCGGTGTAATCAGTGTCATACATGGAGGGCCACCCGCAGAAGGCAGCATATCCAATGCTAGGGATGTCTACGCATCTCAACTGCAGACACTCCCTAAATTCGGAATGAGGCACCAACCCGAAAAAGACGATGTCGTCATCGAATTCTCGAATGCAGAAAAAAAGCACATTGTCTACCCTCATGATGACGCGCTGGTCATCACAATGGAGATCAGCGGGTATGACGTACAACGAATCCTGGCAGATGGAGGAAGTGCTGTAGACATTTTTCAAATTAAGGTGCTTGAAAAGATGGGGAAGACGGTGGCTGATCTCTCTCCAGGAACATTCCCGCTAGTAAGCTTTGCGGGTGCGGCAACTTACCCCCTCGGGATGATAACGCTTCCTGTGATCCTAGGAGAAGGATGGAAGGCGTTGCATATTGACGTCACTTTCGTGGCCGTAAATGCCTTGGGGGCATACAACGGGATATTGGGACGAACAACGATCAACCCATATGAGATCGTTCCATCCATCGTCCACCGTCCACCAAAAGATGACGTTCCCAACGCCACATGGCATTGGAGAAGTGCTTGGAGATCAGTCAGCCGCACGCAAGTGCTATGTGAATGCTTTAAGAAGAATGCAACAAGTCTCTATTGTCATGGTTGAGTTCGGCAAAAAGAGAAAGATGTCCAACCTGAGTGGTGACGATGAGAGAAAGAAGCAGGAAACAATAACACCGGCTGCTTGGCTCGACAAGATGCTTTTCCCGACAAGACGAAGTGTTTTGGATGTCAGACAGGGCCAAGGTGAGCCTATAATGGCATACTTCAGGAGGTTCTCCCACAATGACGCTGCACTCGGGGCAACCAAAAAAGATGTCATCAATGCATTTTTCATGAACATGAATGCACCATCCTTTCTACTATTCGGAAGAACACGGGGATGGCGAACAACCACCGCAATGACAAGCCTGAAGGACAAGCTAGAGACGGCAGTCTCATGTGAACATGAGCTGGGATGGGTACACATCTCAGTTCAAATTGGGAAGCTCAAACTACAACGGAATCAGGAGGGATAAGCACCAACTATGACAGCTTCTTCACCCCTTGAACATGGAGGTTGAAGAAATATATGTTAAACTCCTGGAAAACAAGCTTCCCATTCCACTTGAGCCAATGACTGCCTTCCTAGGCCAGAATGTCGAAGAATGGTGCAAATACCATAATACTTGGGGCACAGCACCAACAGCTTCCTGTCCCTAAGAGTGAAGATTCAAGAGCTCATTACACTAGGCGCATTGAGGAGCTATGTAACGCGTAACAGAACCAGCTCGCGGACAAGCCAACCATGAAGGCGGCAAACACCCTATCAATCATCGTATCCTCTTTATGCATTGCTACTTTAAGTTTTCTTAGATTAAATGCAACTAACACTCTAAGTATAGTTTTATGCTTACTAGTCTTGCTACATTTCGGAAGGAGCGATCAGTTGACGCCTTCCTGCAACCCTTTGTACATACTCCAAGTATCTAATGAAGTTAATATACTTTCGTAGGTACATATTACATTATGCTTACTACCTTGGAATCATGCAAAATAACAACCACATGCACATTACTCGCATCAACAATACAAGCTATCGCGCTATGTACAACAAACGGCTTATGTCATACAACGCCGACATGTCTACTATCAACATCAACAATGAGCACATAAGCGCTCTCTATCTATAACGATGACTACCCTGAATAGCGTCGACAACATACTACATCTTGAGTTCAAATCGAGATTTATCAAAGTGACATGCTGCGACATCCTCCTTATAGGGCAACCCCCATGTTCACAACTACTAAGTGACATGCTGCGACATCCTTCTTAGAGGGCAAACCCCATGTTCACAACTACAAAAAGGCATGCTGCGAATTCCTCTTGGTAGAGGCAAATCCTCATGTTCATAGCCATTCCCTGAGTTCAAAACAGGATGCGACAACAGGTGGGACTGATCACCCCATCGTGGCGGAAGTCCTCTTGATAGACGACAACTCCACAAATCGACAAAGTATGTATACCCTATTTAGGGTTCATATGCCATGAAGGCTTATTCCTTGTTAGGGCAGCTTCATGCACTCTCAAAGTATGTATATCATCTTAAGGGTTCATACACCATGAAGACATATTCCTTGTTAGGATAACTTCATGCATATATGCTAGCAGGAGCGCACCCTGTTCGAAAAACTCACCAACCCTACAAGTCGAGTCTTGTACAACGCTATATTGCCTGTGAGCATATAACGGATAAAACACACCAAACACAGCAAGTAGTGTCTTGCCACAACGTCGCCTTGAAGTGGACCAAGAGACGGGAAAAACTACAAGTCGTTTAAACGAGGTCTTGTACAACCCTTCTGGACTAACCATGGAGAGGTGCAGTAGCATCGCAGGGTAAGTACTGGAATAGCCACGGAAAGCCTTGCAACAACGTCACGCGGGGTGTGCCCAACTGACGGATGGAAAAACGCATAGCATAGAGCAAGTAGCGTCTTGCCACAACGTTGCCTTGAAATGGTTCAAGAGACGGTAAAAACTGCAAGGCGTAATCATACGACCTTTGTCCCGCCCCTTGGGTTAACCAAGTCGAGGCGTAGTAGCATCACATGGTAAGTACTGGATTAGCCACAAAAATCCTTGTAACAACGTCACGCTGGGCGTGCCCAATTGACGGATGGAAAAACGCACCAAATACAACAAGTAGCGTCTTGTCACAACGTCGCCTTAGAATGGAACTAAGAGACGGTATAAACTAATGTCTTGCCCCGCCAAGACGACTCTCCTACATGTCAAGGGCCAGTGCCAAGTGCCCTTGTGCCAAGTGCCTTTGTGTCAAGTGCCAGCGCCAAGTACATCACTACTTACAACACTACAAAGTACCTAGTGTACGCATCATGCCACGCCTTGGAATTTAACCAAGAGGGGCACTCATGACAATCAACAAGGCACGACATACAGTCGCAACTACGGACATCATGTTCACTATAGAGGGATGTCTATCCTATCATTCAAGTCCAATGCACACGAAAAGCAGAGATAACGCAAGGTTTGAAATACTACTAACGAGTTATCATGCATTCTACTATGATCAAAACAGGTCTAGATGACAAAATCCCAAGCAAGCGAAATATAAACAAAGGTTCTAGGGAAAACTCCCAAACCGACCTCAACCAGGACACGGGGGGTACAATATATATACAAAAGATCGATATGCTCAAAATGATCAACCTGACGCCACTCGAGAGGTACCGTCATCTCCAACAGGCTCAGGAACAACTGCCATCATCTCGGCAGCAAGGTCAATCCCGTCATCATCACCAAACAACATATCAAAGTTAGTTGTCTCAAGATCTATCCGGCGTAACTCAGCAACGCGACCAACAGAAAATGACGCATAAGGTCCCAACTTGTCAAAAGGAAAGTCAGGATCAAGCAAGCGAACCATGCGAACATAGTTCGTGGCAAATTCCAGGATTATCGGGTCAGACTTCGCTTTAGCAGCAGCGGTAACGGGTGCAGTAAAGGCTGAAGTGGCAGGATACTTGTCAAGTCCTTCCACGATCCCGGCCTTACGCCCTTCATCGAACGCAACAAAAAGCGCAATCTCATGCGCACTATCACTCTCCGCAATATGTTTCTGGATAGCCGCAATCTCAGTCTCAAGCTGATCAACATGTGCACAACAAGAATTCTAGCGCGAATCGAAATCGGCAATCTTCGAGTCTAGGCTTTGTGCTTTCTCCTTAAAAAACATAAGCTCGCGTGAGGCAACACCGCGCTTATCAATAGCGGCCTTCCCTTCACGCACAAGTTCCAGCGCGAACGATGAGATATTCACCATGTTCGCAACAGCCTAAGGGAAAAAACCAACAAGGCAGGAATATTACAACAAGACATTCACATACAACCAAGTAATCAGGAAAAGAAGTCTCGTCACTTACTGGAGCAAACCCAGATAGAGAAATCTCAACATACTTTTGCGTCTCCTCATCTGTTGATGGCTTAATGCATCGGTCTCCCAGAGGAACACACCTATGTAGTACCCGCACTCCAACCTCCGGAGTAATAAGCTTGGAATTCTTAGGAAATCGAAGTCCCCAGTGGCAAAAGGTGTCCAATCATCACCAGAGATATCGCCCTCCAGAGGACGAATCAAGTCATCACGCTTAAGTGCTGAAAGTGCTGCAACTAAAACAACAAAGAAATATGAGAACCATAAACAGAAAAACACGAAGAAATACAACAAAGTATGCAATACACACCTCGACGGGAAGGACGCTCCTCCGCGAGCCGCTCCCTCGACCGGGGGGCAGAAGGCACCACTGCACGATCTTCAACTCCTTTCCCTTTATCACGAGAAGGAGTTTGGACAATCGCACTCGGCTTGGAGCGCTTAGGATCGCTCGAGGTACACGCCCCAGTGGCGGACCTTTTGGCAAGAGCAGCGAAGGAAGGAGAAGGGATAGTCCTTCCAGCAGTAGGAACATCCGCGCAGGTACTGTCTACAAAGTCGAGCTTTTTCCATCAAACCAACCTACATCATAATATAATAAAAGTTATAAAAATTCTCAGCATACCGATTTCTCAGAAGGAAGCACATGAATCTTGGCGTCAATCAATTATTTATCTGACGCGCGCAACAAGCACCGAAAGCTGCGCGCTTGCTGGCACCGATATATGCGATTTGTTAGGTTATAAGGTCTAAGTCAACGGATCGCTAACTTAGAGCTTATCTCCCACTAATGTGATGTCGGGTTACGTGCTCCTCGGGGTCTTTCGTACCGTTTCCTACTCTTCCGCTTCCTTGTCTCTCTGCTCCTTGCTACCCTGCAAGAGGGGCAGTATCAAGCACGGAGGGGGGGGGGTTCTTGATGAACCCTCTCCGATGCTTAAGTCAGAATACTTCTAGAGAGATAAAATGTAGAGAGAAGCCAGAGCTAAAAATGTGCAAGTAATCCAGATCCCCCAAATGAATGGTGAAGGGGTTGTATTTATAGGCAAAGGTGTCATTAAGGTGACTTAAGGACATCGTTAACCTTTAAACACAATTAATTAGTTCTTAATCACATAATTAGAACCTTAAAGCATGGAGAGGTTGACGGAAATAATCTAAGTGTAGGAGTCGCGAAATGGTGCCGGGGCCCTTAGAGGCGGAGAGAAAATCCGACCCCTAAGGGTAGGGGTTGGGTGTGGCCGCCCAACCCCTCCCTAAGGGAGATTGGGTTGGCCAACCCGATCTCCCCTAGGTGAGTTCGACGCGTGGCCCGGACGAGTATTTTCGCCTCGTCAGGACCGTTGGTGTTTTGGCGGGGTGTTCGGGTCAAAGTTTTAATTTATAATCATTAACGGGGTGATAAAAATAACACGGTTTGTAGGTAAACGGGTTCAAATTGGGCGTATATCCATCACATGCCCCCGAGTCAACCAATGGCTTGACCCTTGATTGACTCTATTTTAGGATGGTATGACACGCACAATTTGAAACCGGGATTTTACCTTTTGTCAGAATCCTTACTTACCCCTGGGTGTCCGTCTCTGACTCTGCCCCCTGTCTTCTAAGATAGAGGAATTGCAAACGTCAGTATAGCGCGGACACGCGTCCAAGCACGTGTCCGTCTGAGATGGAAATAATAAATTCAATATTGTCCCGAGCTCATACTCGGAAAATATATGCATGCATGGGGATGCAAAATGAACACGGTTGCGCGAGTTTATACTTCAATTTCATGATGGGGTGGGCCTATGTGGGGAAAAATTCTGAATTTGGTCCAAATTTTTTCTAAGTATGGGATACTAGAAAATATGCCTATAGGATGTTACCTTGAGTGAACATGGATGTATCATGAACATGAAAGTGTGTACTAGCATACATGCAAGTAGGAACACAAGTATGGAAGTGGGTGTAGACATGCTGCGGTTGTAGTCATGAATGTATGCATGGATATATGGCGGCTATGTGCATGGACGTCTAAATGTTTGAACACACGGGAGTGTGCACGTGGGCATGCATGTGAGTGCAATCGTAAACATGTATGTGTGTATGGATGGGTTGTGAGTATAAGCATGAGTGATGGCATTGGTGTACTTGTAGATGTAAATCATGAATATGAGCATAAGTTCAAGGGTGAGAGCATAGACCTCTCCTTAACTTGAGGGTGGGAACTCTGCCACTCAATGGGACACAACATTCCGCCTCCCTCGTACTAGCGCGAGCATTGTCTTTTAACCTCGACCTTCGACATGTGTAACATTTTTCCTTCATTCGTTGGAGTGTGTGTATAGCTCTTGACCCTTACCCTGCCATTTGTTCCCCATAAAAGTGAGGGTGAAAATGCTTACGAGCTTTCTTCTTACACGCCGCGAGCGAAGGGATTTATTGACATGTGTTAAGGGTTGACCCTTCCTTCGGATGTGTCGGAGCGTTGCTCCATTTGGGGAAGCTAAAAGTTCGCCCTCTTTGTGACGCTCTGGGATTTGTTCCCTTGGATAGGTCTCTTGGGTTGTGGTTTTGTTTCCGTAACTTGATTGATGTTAATGTTGCCCCCGTAGTAGGCGTATCTCGCACCTCCATGAGTAAGGGTCGATCTTTGCGTCGGTCGCTCGTATAGATGACTCACTTTTGGGAAGCTTTCTTCTTCGGAAAGGGAGACCTTGAAGATCGTTTTCCAAGGAAGTCAGACCAAATCTGACTGTCCTGTGTCTTGGGTGTCCGAGGTGGACTCGTATGAGGCGGGGACTCGTATGACCCCTTTTAGGTTGGTTTCATGGAGAAACTTATAAGGTGTAGGCGGAGCGTTCCGAACGTACCGTTGAATCGAATGAGAGGGAAGAACCCCCTAGTTCTGCTCATCAGGCCAAGAAATCTTCTAAGTTAGGGAAAGCTGCAGAGGCTTCCGACATGTTCTTTTTCCATTCTCTTTTCTTTGTGATATACTTATGATTGTTCTCATGTTGCTTCCTTCTTGTTGTTAGAGCGTTCGCCCCTGGTTACCGAATGGGTTCTTGCGGTGGGTGAGAGTTCAAGTCAATCTAAATCCAAGGCGCGGAAACCTGACTCTGAGGTCGGGCCCTCGGCTGCCAAGGAGAAAGAAACCGCGAGAGGCTCTCCTTCAAGTGCCCCCATGCTGACTCCCTCTCATGATAAGGAGGTAGTGGTTGAAGAGGCACCCTCTTTGCTTGACAAAGGGAAACAACCTGTGGATGGCGATGGGGTGATCATAGGTCTTGATGTCTCTTCTCTATCCTCTGCCCCCCAGCCGAGGGGCCGAGTCTCAGGTTTATTTCATCTTCATGTAGATTTGACGAATTTTGAAGGTGCCTTTGGCTTTCCTATGGGTTATGTTATTAACCTTGCGTTGAATATTTTTCTTTTGGTGATGGGTGTGATCATCGCCTTTCATTGAGGTTCCTTTCTCTTGCCATGGCTTTGATTAAGATAGCAAATTCTTGCTTGGGAGTTTGGTGGAGACTGCTCTTGAGTTAGCCTCTACTAGTATCGTAGTTGTGATCGTTGTGGGGATCATTTTGTTATATGCCCCCAATAGTGCTTGTCGTGATTCTTTGCTTTATGGTTGATTTCATGAGATATGGAGGTTGTCTTCATAATGAGGACGTCTCCTACCTAGTATCATCCAGGGGGTTAAAATATAAGTGCATACCTTTGATGAGCGTATGAAGGGTGTTGTTTTTCCCTTTTTCTTGAATCTCCTTTTGAGGTTAGGTGTTGGCTCTTTAGGTTTGTGGTGGACTTGATGGTCTTTTTGTTTTGTGTGGATATGATAACCACATCTTGGTGTGTGGACATGATAGCCACTTCGCAGTGTGTGGACATGATAGCCACTTCAAGGTATGTGGACATGATAGCCACTTCAGGGTATGTGGACATGATAGCCACTTCAAGGTATGTGGACATGATAGCCACTTCAGGGTATGTGGACATGATAGCCACTTCAGGGTATGTGGACATGATAGCCACCTCGTGTTATGTGGACATGATAGCCACATCACAATGTATGGAGTTGTGCTTTAGTATTCCTTTCTCATTGGAGAGCCTTCATTGCTATAGTTTCCTTTTGTTTAGGCTATGTTTGTTGGGTTAGGTCATGATGTCTCGTCTTGCCGGATGTTGTATCCTTCATGCTTTTTAGATGTCTCCTTCATGAGTTGTGCTTGACGATGTTCAAGTCTGATACGAGCATAGGTCACGCGAGGGCGACATGCAAGACAACAACGTTTCTCGGAGGTTGCTTTGTGCGACTTGTAAGGCAATTCCTCTTCTTGATGGGTCGAGTTTACTTTGAGAGCCTTGAACTTTGGATTTCATGTCTTTGCTATCCTTCTTGGTGGTGTTGGGTTCCTTTGAGATACTTCTCTTGACTTGTGATATGGATGGTAGGATAACTCGTTACTTTTCATGATAACCTCTTGTGCTTCTGTATATGATCCTTTGGTCATGGACTTCTCCCTTGTATATGCTTTCCTTTACTTATCTTTCTTTTGTGTTTTCCTTCACATCATACATGCTATCTCATCAAGAACAAACATTATGTGTTCTTCATACAACTTTGCTTTGCAATTATTTTCTCATGGAATCCTTCTTAGTATGGTGCAATGATCTCTTCTGATACCCTTTAAATGGTATATATGGTACTGTTAGACCAAAGATACGCTCTTGGTGGGCGTCGAATCTGTTCACGAGACAGGCTCTCGGAGGGCAACAGTAGTTAGACCAAAGATACGCTCTTGGTGGGCGTCGAAACTGTTCACGAGATGAGGGCACCAGTAGTTAGACCAAAGATACGCTCCTGGTGGGCGTCGAATCTGGTAGCTTGAAATCTACCTCAAGATACGCTCTTGGGGGCGTCGAATTTGGTAGTTTGAAATCTACCTCAAGATACGCTCTTGGGGGCGTTGAATCTGGTAGTTTAAAATCTACCTCAAGATACGCTCTTGGGGGCGTCGAATCTGGTAGTTTGAAATCTACCTCAAGATACGCTCTTGGGGGCGTTGAATCAAGTAGTTTGAAATCTACCTCAAGATACGCTCTTGGGGGCGTCGAATCTGGTAGTTTGAAATCTACCTCAAGATACGCTCTTGGGGGCGTCGAAGGTCGTAGTTTTTGGAAACCACTCTCAAGATACGCTCTTGGGGGCGTCGAAGGTCGTAGTTTTTGGAAGCTACTCTCAAGATACGCTATTGGGGGCGTCGAAGGTCGTAGTATGAAAACTACTCTCAAGATACGCTCTTGGGGGCGTCGAATCTGTTCGCGGGATAGGCTCCCGGAGGGCACAGGGTTCGTAGTTTTAGAACTACTCTCAAGATACGCTCTTGGGGGCGTCGAATGTGTTCGCGGGATTGGCTCCCGGAGGGCTCAAAATATTACCTTACCTTGTGTCCCTTCTCATGTAGGGTGCGCTTTTGATATGCTTTTCGAGTCTTTACTTGAGTTTTCCTTCTATGATATTGCATGTTACCACGCTTTTCTTAAATGTGGGAGATCACCTTTGCAGGAGGATGGTAACCATGTTGATATTGTTAGTTCAGGCTCTTCTTCTTCTTCCTCGAGCTCTATTGTGGTTCATCTTTAGAGGGTTAGTATCATGAGGACTTCCCAATGGCATCTGGTTGGTTGCTTTAGTATCCTATCTTTGTATATATCTCTTTACTTTTCCTTCCCTTGATGGGTCGAGTGTTTGTGTGTTGCCGACTTAGGGCATGTTCGTACAGGGAGTTGAGGTTGTTTTCCCTCTTATATGACTTCTTATAGGAGAAGTGGTATATCATGTTCTTGTGATCTTCTGCCTCTAATCTCTTCTTTTACACTTAGATGGACTACCAAGCACTTATTCGTTTGGTGCCTCCCAAGTTGCTTGGTGGTCATACCGCCTTTCATATTGGGCTGTTGAAGGCCCCTCGTTCATTTTCTTGGTTGGGTACCCCTTATGCTCGGGGCTCCCTTGTCTGCTTGTTTGAATGCGATGAGTGTCCCTTGTAGGATTTACTCTTTCTCATGCTTGCTTGTTTCAGTCATAGGCATGGTTTGGGTAATGCCTTTTTCGGATGTATCTTTAGAGGTTGGGTGGAGAGCTTTTGCTTTGGGTGGGTGGGGGTGATTTTCAATCTCTTGATAACTAGGATGTGGCAGTGTTTGTATCCTAGGGGTGCTTGTAAATTCTTCCCCCCCCCCCCCTCCTTGTGTTTTTTAGAAAAAAACACTTTTGCGGTGATGATAGAGTAGGAGTAACGTATCTTGGAAGGGATTGTATTTAGGTTGAAAAGCTTTCTCATAAAATAGTGTCTTGAGTTGTTAATCTCGAAGGTGTGTTTCAGACTAGTCAATCTAATCCATGCTCCTTGCTCGGGCATGGGGGGGGGGGGGGGGGGTCTGACCGGGCTGTGATAATCTTCTTGAAGTGTTGTGGTACTTAGTGTGCTTTGCATTTTCCTTTACATTGGAGTATTCTTCAATGCCTTTAGGGAGTGTCACATTGGTCATGCTCCTCCCACCTTGAATCTTGATTATAGACTTCCTTTGAATTAGGACTTGAACCTAAAAAGGATGTTTTCCTTTAGGTTTGCAGGTGATGCTCCATGATTTTCCATGGGTTGGCCCCCGTATTGGCTATTCCTTGTTGGATAGCTTCATTAGAGGCTGCATTTGTATTGCGTACGTATACGTGTTTGAGGTGTGTTGAGCTGACAAGTCCCTCCTTTTTCATTTTGTCATAACCTTCATTCATCATGTGTTCGGCGTATGGCCTTAAAGGCGGGATATTTTTCTAATGCCCCCTTCTATCGAGGTTCTCCTCTTGATGGGATGCCAGAGTCAAATGTATTATCATTCGCAGACAAGGTTTTTGATCAGGATGTGCGTCTAGTGTGAGGGTCGATCTTGAAACCTTACTCCCCAAGCTTTTGAGCTCTTCTTTAGTTGATCTTGTAGAATTATTATCATGCCCTAAGGCTCTTGATAGGAGATGTTTCTGCTTTTTCATATTCTAGTTGTTGCACTATCTCTTTTGCTAATCTTGCATCTTTAGAGTTTCTCTCTTGGTGCATGACTTCAATGACAGGATTTTCTACCGATGTTTGTTCTGTTAGGACTTGTATTCTTGGTCGCCTTCCTTTCTTGTGAGATGGCGAAGGAGTGTTTATGAACACTCAAATGTGTCGTACTTGGTAGAGGTATGCACCTAATCTTTAGGGCGCTGTCTTGAATCTTCGTGTACCTATCTTTGATGAACATGTTATTCATTGAATATATAATACGGAGTCCAAGGATCTCCGGGTTAGGATCATATTTTGAGAACAGAGACATAGTCATCTATTAGATAACCTTTTTATCTAGGGAGTTTATTTTTGCAAGGATAAATGCAAGGATACTTGTAAGGATACTTGTAAGGATATGTGTTCCATCCTTGTTCCTGGTTCATTTGAAGTGCCGTGTCCCTAATGGGTGTGTTGATGTTCCGACCACCTTTACTAGTAGGGGGTCCTTTGGTATTAGGTATGCCTGACTCTTCCCTAGTATCATCAATAGTTGGTCATGGGAGATGTCTGACGGACTCCCTTCATGCATTATGGTTCTCTTTATGTCAAAGCTAGCGATTCCCTCTCCTATGACTAATATATCATTGTGTGGAAATACTATGTTTTCCATATCCCTTTTTAAAAGCTTGATGATTGTGTCGCCATTCTTCCTTTGCTAGGCTTGGTGCCCTTGAGAGTTTTTTGATGAAAGTGTATTTCATTACCTGCGATGAGCTTACTAGGTGTAGTCGCGACTTCTGGCTATTTTGTGAAATAATATAGATCCATTGGCGGCGTTTGCCTTTGAAGGTGGGCGTTGTCTATGTGATATGGTTTCCTCCATTTTTTAGAGGGATGTGTTTCGCGGCTACCCCCTCTTATGCTAATGGGCGTTTGTGGGGAGGGTATGTTGTGACTGGTGCCCCCCTTGCATATCGATGCCAGATGGGGTCCTTCGACGGACTTGGCCCTAGGATGCTTAGTGGAAGGTTATAGTAGGGGTAATCCTTTGGGACCTTCATGGTAGTTCCTCTATAGGATGTTGAGAGTGCTCAACTTATTTTTGTAAGTGAGCCTTCCATCTTGTGATCTTTCCCAGAATCTTGACCTTATAGGTGCCCTTTGAGATTGAGAAATCTGTTCCTTGTGCATCTCTGTTGGCGGCGGCGTTTTATGGACTCTTATAGTAGTCCACCTGTGTATATATATACGACGGAGCCCGAAGGCGTCCGGTATGGTCTTTCTTGGAAAACATGTTGATATCAAGTATCAAAATCTACCCCTTTTAGGGAGTTGACTTGTTATGCAGTTAAATTAAATAAGAGGATATGGGAAGGATATGGGTGTGGGGGTGTTGATACCCCTGCTTCCTTGGTAATGTAACTGTCTTCCTCCATTAGTCTGTGTGTATTCCTTCCACTTGAGGAATATAAGGTCGCATCCTTACAAGGCGGACTAGGTGGAGGTGTATCCTTCATGTATGCTATGTGTGATCTCACTCCACTACGTCTCTCCATGAGACTTCCCATTGTAGTAGCTATGTACTAACATGGTGTGGTACTCTATGAGTCCCCTGTTCAAATCCTTGTCTTTTCGACTTCTCCCCTGTCCTAGGGGGATGTGTACCAAGGGTTGTCATACACAAAAGGTTGGGACCTGTCGTGCTGTATCATGAGTAGGTGGTTGCCTTGTTGTGTTGTCGGGGCGATGTCCCTCCCTTTGAGCTTTCCTTGGAATGTCTCTTAGTCATGTCCGTGGTGATACGGACTGTATGTGTACCTTGCTGAGGTGGATGTTGGAACTCTTATATCCTTGGTGGTCTGACTTGCATGTCCTCCCTTAGTGGGGTGTATGTCCCAACTCTTTGCTGTGTTTGTTATTGCCTTGGAGGCACAAATTGTTGCCTTCCCATTAGGGGTGGCAGTTGCTCCCTCATTCTTTGATTTTTACGATGCCCCCTTTGGAGGGTTTGTGTGTTGTTCTTCCTGTGGGCACTTCTCTGCCTGCGGATGTCGC
Source organism: Clarkia xantiana subsp. parviflora (assembly GCA_036873135.1). NCBI lineage: Eukaryota > Viridiplantae > Streptophyta > Magnoliopsida > Myrtales > Onagraceae > Clarkia > Clarkia xantiana. The sequence goes on from JAPTYO010000001.1 coordinate 22,853,474, forward strand.
TTCACTTGCGTATATTGCCTCTCTTACCCCTTCCTTAATGCCTTTCTATAGGTTAACAACTCTTCTAATTCCTTCATCAAATCTGGAGTCACTCCTTGGGCTCCTTGCTAATACATAGACCTTGTATTGGTGGTATGAGCCTGGTTGTTGTTTCCTGGCATGCCTTGTGTTGGTATTCCATATGGATGCTTCTTAGGGTGTGTTCTATAATGGTACCCCTGTGGAGGTATTGTGTATTAGTATCCCTAGGATAACCCTCTCTGTTGCCCCCTTGCCCCTGTGGTCTTTGAGCCATGGGGGTCGTGGCAGGGGAAGACTCAGCTCTAGCTGGGCGTGAGGGTCCTCCCTGATTGTCAGGTTGGGGTGCTTCTGGGGCTACCTGAGGTTCCGTATGTGCAGGCCTTTTCTCTGGGTTAGGCTTTGCTGGAGGCATAGGTTTTCTCCCTTTCCTGTTGCCCCCAGGTGGGCGATTCTCTCTGGATGGTAGGCTATTCGCCATAGCTCTAGTTATTGCCAGACTTCTTGTTCGAAAACCGCAAACGGCGCCAAGAGTTAGGTTATAAGTTCTGAGTCAACGGATCGCTAACTTAGAGCTTATCTCCCACTAATGTGATGCTGGGTTACGTGCTCCTCGGGGTCTTTCGTACTGTTTCCTACTCTTCCGCTTCCTTATCTCTCTGCTCCTTGCTACTCTACAAGAGGGGCAGTATCAAGCACGGAGGGGGGGTGGGGGGTGGTGCTTGATGAACCCTCTCCAATGCTTAAGTCAGAATACTTCTAGAGAGATAAAATGTAGAGAGAAGCCAGAGCTAAAAATGTGCAAGTAATCCAGATCCCCCAAATGAATGGTGAAGGGGTTGTATTTATAGGCAAATGTGTCATTAAGGTGACTTAAGGACATCGTTAACCTTTAAACACAATAAATTAGTCCTTAATCACATAATTAAAACCTTAAAGCATGGAGAGGTTGACGAAAATAATCTAAGTGTAGGAGTCGCGAAATGGTGCCGGGGCCCTTGGGGGCGGAGAGAAAATCCGACCCCTAAGGGTAGGGGTTGGGTGTGGCCACCCAACCCCTCCCTAAGGGAGATTGGGTTGGCCAACCCGATCTCCCCTAGGGGAGGTCGGGTTTGCCCACCTGATCTCCCCTAGGGGAGGTCGGGTTTGCCCACCTGATCTCCCCTAGGGGAGGTCGGGTGTGGCCACCCGATCTCACCTAGGTGAGTTCGACGCGTGGCCCGGACGAGTATTTTCGCCTCGTCCGGACCGTTGGTGTTTCGGCGGGGTGTTCGGGTCAAAGTTTCAATTATAATCATTAACGGGGTGATAAAAATAACATGGTTTGTAGGTCAACGGGTTCAAATTGGGCGTATGTCCATCAGGCTTTACAGTCGCTTTTTCCGCAGACGAGAGCTCAGAAAAAGAGGGGACAAGATCCACCGTCGTAACGTCTTCAGTATCCCAAGTAGTACCGACATCACACACAAAGAAGTAGTGATGTCGCCAATGAGAACCAGAGCGATCAACCTCAGCTGCTAGTCGATAAGTGTGATCCCACTCGGCATCTCCAAGCCCAAGCCGCTCAAAACCCTTATCCTGCAAACCAGGCCATCGCATCTTCACACTACACAACCCTGTCACATCAGAACGTAGAAGCTGGTAGAAGCAACGGAAGAGAGTACTAGAGTAATGCCACGACTGTTGGTGAAATAGCACCCGAAATCAAGTCCACACACGAATGCCGGCGGGGGCAAGGTCCTAAGGAGAGATCCGATAGAAGCTACATAGATCAATCAAGTCGGAATATTAAGGGAAGCGTAGACCTTCCTAAATCTGCGAAGAGTAAACTACGGACAAGTCGTCTGGAGGGATAGTAGCCTGGCCCTTAGAAACACCAGGTAGCACGTCGCGAGGGAACACAACCTCCAAGAGTGGATCGAGTCCAGAGGAAGACGCATTCAACATAAATTGCGCTCTCCCTATCTTGTTTGAGTAATATCTCACTTTCTCCCCCGTCCCTTTCATCGCTTCCGGCACGGCGGGAGGCTCAATAACAGCGTCAACATCCGACTCATCGGTGTCATCAAAACATAAAGTAGCCTGCGGGATGGGAAGAAGAGACTTACTCATGATGGTGACTCCAACGAAGGGACTAATGCGAGCGAAAAACCACCTCGACCCTGCAACCTGAAAATATGACCAACAGTTATATCAATGCTCATTAGTCTACAAATAGCAAACGACGAACACTCTGCATATATCAACCACTATGACAACATCCGCCCTTTGATTATACCAGTCCTATGGATACAACATGCACGACAATGGATAAAGAAAAAATTCTAAGTGTTGGAGCAAGCGCGCGCATACAAGCGCGCCCATACAAGCGCGCGCATACAAGCGCAAACATACAAGCGCGCGCATACTCAGCTAGCACGCGTATGGATGGTAGTATGGTCATGAAACAAAGAGCCTATCAAGGAATATTTTCTAAGTGTTCCACCACGTCAGTAGTCGACATATGACAAGGTGTCGACTATCAAGGAATATTTTCTAAGTGTTCCACCATATCAGCAGTCGACATATGACGAGATGTCGACTATCAAGGAATATTTTCTAAGTGTTCCACCATGTCAGCAGTCGACATATGACAAGGTGTCGACTATCAAGGAATATTTTATAAGTGTTCCACCATGGCAGCAGTCGACATATGACAAAGTGTCGACTATCAAGAAATACTTTCTAAGCATTTTCTATGTCGGCAATCAACGGCAGTCGACAAAGATCAGATAACGACAATCATTGTAACGAGCATTAAATATCTCAAAAATATTTGCTAAGTATTCTATCATGATTGCAAACAGCGTACGATGCTCAATGAACAACGAGCAATATGCAACAACCAACATACAACGGCCAACAACTATGTCCGGACATCGACTAACAATCAACATTAAGCATGCCAAAACATCATTCAAATCATGGTGCAACATGTTGACAATGATCATTATGCATAAGGGAAGTTTAACAAATTATTTGCATTTTTCTAAAACTTTCAGCACTTAGTAAATTTTTGGCCGATTTGGGAAACTAACTACTATGGGAAATTTCATCAAACGCCTTATGTGCATGTTAAGGTAATCAAATTCATGAAGGTTTCAAGGGTAATAAAAAAGCTAGCCATGCATGGAATTGGACTCACCTCGCCAAGCCAATCGAACCACCGTACTAACCACCACGAACCACCGCCCAAAGCCCACGCGCCGCCGGGAAACTCACGCGCCGCCACCGAGGAGCCCACTCGCCGCCACTGTTTCACTTCAAACCGCCGCCGGAGTCCGCCTTACTCAGTCTCGCCGTGATCGAGTGGATTAGTAGTGGCCGGCCTAAGTTTCTTGGTGGCCAAGTCTTTTACTCCAAAGTGTCTTCTTCTTCATGAAATGAGAGGATTCTAAAAACTACTAAGGGTGGAGGATTAACTAATGGATATTCTCTCTCCTATATCTATCCACAATTATCCATGGGTACTTCCTAAAACTTTCAATATTTCTTGTTAAGTCCCTAAAATGGCATGACTATGTGTTGTTATCTCCTTTTTACAACACTTAGTATTTTCTAGACTCATTTTAGCAATCATGACCACATGTTATGCGCACATAATCTAGTGCGCACTACGTCATCTCATAATGCATGATGCATATCATTACATGATCATTTTCATGATTCAATTATTGATTACATGTTCACATCATTTATATCATGTCATCACATTCATGTTAACATCATAGACCATGATTGAACATATCCCTAAGAATTATTGCTTAAGTCCATTATCATGTGCGCACTGTCCGCTGCCCACTGTTATATGTGCACTGTCTATTGTTCATTGTTATATGCATACTGCTTGTTGCACTAACCCTGTCAGCAGTTAATAAGTCTCCCGACAAGATTTAAAGTGGATTAAAATCAAGGCATTCACGCCCAATTGTCAAACAAACCACCCTTGGGGTCAGCATCGAACCTAAATTGGGCTTATATCCTATCTTAAAATAGAGTCAAGTATGGTCCGAACCGTTACTTGACTCGGGGGCAAGTGATGGATATTTTCCCAATTCGGGTTCGTATTTACATTCCGGACTTCGCAAACACGTCGCAAATCACATAACGGATCCAAACGCGTCACCCGATGTTCAAAACGGTCCGAAAGCGCGATATGCACTTCCGGACCGGACCATCCGGGTTGCCCTTAGGCAATCCGGACCGTCCGGGTTGCTCTTAGGCAACCCCGTCGAATTGCCTAAGTCCGACGGGGTTCGGACTACTATCTATGTACCGCGCGCTACCCTTCTTACGTACACCGAGCAAGGAGTCTCGCAAATCCAAACTTAATCAAACCAGACGACGGTTCCTATCTTTATTTAAGACCGGCGTCGAACCGCACAAAAAACGGGTTTGGTTCTAAGGTTGCCTATAAATATGGGACCTTGGCCACCCATTTCAACTCATATTCTGAAGAGATTGGCTTTGGAGCTCTGACCTCTCTCTAGAAACTTCTCTCTCTAGATTCTTATTTAAGCATTGGAGAGGGCTCAACCAGCACCACCCCCCCCCTTCTCCGTGCTGGTTATTGTCCTTTGCGCAGGTGAGGACTACGAGAAGTCGGCGAAGTGCACATTGCCGACAACCCGCTACCGTCAGCCGACAGCCTGCAGTCACCATCCGACAACCCGCAAACGTCATCCGACATCCCGACACACTCATAACCCGAAGTACCAAAGAGTCCGACTTCCCGGTTGGATTTGGACGCAACACTACCGATGTAAATGTTATCAATAAGTTATTTCCGAAGGAATGCAAATGAAAATTCAGCACATCATCATTAAACTGATACTTTGAAACGATGTGTTCCGCTTTCGAGGTCCACTTGCGCGAGGCGCAATTTACCCCAGTTAAACCTTCGGTTATATCGTTTCATTTCTGAATTTAATACAATTTAATCCAATCGGTCTGGCACATGATTATCATTACAGTTTATTTCATCCAATGGATTAATAATAATAAAGAAAGAGTTTTTTTTTAATCGGTTAATGTAGTCATATGGTGATGGGCGCCGTAATTGGTAGCCCATAATATGTATAGTTTACCTAATGAACTTGGGTAAATGTCACATTAGGGTAATTGGGCCAGACCCAAATCCCAATTGACATGGGAGGCCCAAAATTGAGCCTCCCCAAATACATAGGCCGGCCGAATTATTAAGCTGGGGTAAAGTGGACTTTTGTCCACTTTACTCCTCCTATAAATAAGAGGTGTTGGGGAATATTTTAGGGTTAATCATAATTCCCTCACAAGAGTGTTTTAGAGAGAAAACCCTCCTCCCACACCTCACAAGTTCGGCCGCACCAAGCTTTACACCAAGGGTGTGCCAAATTGCTTTCGAGCAACTCTCCGAAGATCTGTCCCCGTGTCAAGAATTAATCTGAGGCTTATTTGTGGAGCTGCACCACGTAGGGCTTCTCTAACAAAAACCTCTACGGGTCCCGACCGAAGGATCAAGAACTCCCTCGTTCAAAGGATCTTGGACTACGGTACTGTTGAGGTATGTGTAACTCTTCCGCTGCGTAATTTCGATAACATGCACATACCATGTTTTAGTGTTTCCGTAGTGATTACTCCCCGTAATCCAAAAGTGGTATCAGAGCCTGTGTTAGGAGTTCGTGATTTTGATAAATTTGTGTTTTTGAAAATATAAATTTTGGACCGAATTTTTAAAAGGAAAATTTAAAATTTTTGGAATATTTAAGTACAAGGTGGTCCGAAATTTTCATGATGTTCTTGGTTTATTTGATGTTCATGATCTTCAAGAAAAATGTAATATTTATCAAAATCAAACTTTAGATTGTAGATCTTATTAAAATTTGATCTTAAAATTTGACCACTAGTTCCTAATTTGGTGTTTGTGCCGAACACTAAGATGAATTACAAGGTAAAAAAATTTAAATTTCTTAGGTAGCAAGTTACAAGTTTCGGCCAAACCACCTAGGGATATTGTTTACCATATTTTAATTTTTAATTAAGGTAACAATATATCTATAATTAGGAACATTAGGATAGATTCACATTAAAATATATAACTATTAATATATCTAAATATTTAAATAGGGTAAGATATTATTGATAGATTTAGTTACCTAAAAGATTGAGAAAATATATTGTCAGTTATTTGTTTCCCTATTAAAGATATTGAAAATAAATAAAATATATATAATATATATAGTGTGGAAAATTTACATATATATATTGTTGATTGATTTAATCTTAAAGATAGAATCTTAGCAAAAAATATATAAATGTTTATGTGTGTGCTGAAATATATATATATATATATATATATATATATATATATATATATATATATATATATATATATATATATATATTTTAATATTGGAATTTATTTTATATAATTAATGTTACTTGGTGGCTAAGTTTAATATTTTTAATAGATTTAAAACCCTAATTGGGCCACAAGTAAACATTTCGGCCCAACTTTTCAAATTTTGATTATTGGGCCGGTCCAATATGTTAAACCGGGACGAAATTAAACCGAACCGGATTTTCTCAATCGGTTCGACCTATTCGGGTCGGGTCGGACTGGGGTAATTAAGTTGATCTAACCGAACCGGTTTTGAGTGTTGAACCGAATCGAACCCTATTTTCTTGGACCAGATTTTTAAATTAAAAACCGGACCGAACCGAACCGGATTTTCGGACCAGATCAAACCAGAATTTCTGAACCAGACCGAATCGGACAAAAACGAACTTAAATTGACTGAACCGAACAATGTTTTCCAAAACGAATTCAAGTCAATTAAAATAGGGAGGTCAAGTTTTAAAATCCAAATGTTTTCGAACCTTGAAATTGACTACACAGTGCTCCTAGGGTTGCTAACATTTATGCATTGTTTCGATTGTGGGGATGGATCTCGGAGATACATGTTTTTTGGACTGGTTAAATTGGTGGGCTGAATTGCAATTGTTTATTATTCAATATATATTTATGCATGATTAGAACTGTTGTCTTGACTAAGTCAAGCTAGCTGGATATTACATGTTGTGGGCAGAGCCCTGGTTAAATATATGGTTTGCGCACTAGAATAGACATGCTGTGATGGTTGAAAATGCATAGGATTCATGTCTAGACGCTTGCGTGATTGAATATAAGCATGAATTGCAAATCAGCCCATAATGTTTAAAATTGTTTTTAAATCCGAAAACTAGTCGCCAAATATGTATGATTAATGTGGATGTTACATGTTTGACACGTATGCTAGAATGTTAAGGATGTAGTTGCGTTTGATAATTTACTTACAAGTAGAATTATGAATTCAAGCATGAGTTCCTCGGAACATTAGACGCATGACGCGTGAGCATGTGTGTGGTATGTGTGATGAATGTTACTAGCATATGATAATTTGCATGGATTGTAGAATTGTGTATGCATGAGTGAATTCATCGGAATTATTTTTCCAAAACAAAAAGGCCTTGGGAAAGCCAAGATCGGGTATGCTTATTTTAAAATTCATGTTCCGGTAATTTGCGATTTAAACCGTTTTTAACAGACTGGTCTACTGGATAGAAGACGACGATAGTGTGAACTCTTTCACAGACATCTTCCATTGGTTTACTGGTGGTCGGTTGGTTTAGATGACTGAGGAATCACTATTTGTCGGACTCCATCTTAATAGATATTTGATGTATGCAATTCTTTCTCAAAATGTTCTTGTCTCCCTGATTTTGCTTGATCATCAAAGTATTAGTTTTCATGGCTGGATCGGTTCGATTCTACGAACCTTGCAATCTGGATGGCGAGGATTATGATGCATGGAGTGGATATGTGAGAAAACTCATTTTCGCTGAAGATATACATAAGTGTATTGATGTGAATAAGGGGAGAACATTGGTGAATGAACAAGGCGTCCTTGCTTACCCAAATAAGTTAAGGAGCTTTATGGATCGAAGAGCTTGCAAGGTGATACTGGCAACCCTAGAAAGAGAGGCTGCAGAGGACTTCAAACTCAACCTTAGTGATCTTCAACTTTGGTGTGCCATAAAACTCCGCTTCGGTGGGGGAAAGGCAGCCGAGGCAAGAAAAGTGCTATTCAAGTATGTCGCCCTTATTTCCCAAGATGCATGTGTAAAACCCACCTCAGATCTTACGAACGAGAGATCAAATTGGAGAAAGATACTCAGTATCGCGCAGAAGTACCCTCTATTATGGTTGGCCGACGACGACGGGCTTGATTACTTGATTAAAGCAATTAAGTTTATCACAACTCTGTTTATTGATAGTAAACAACCAAAGGGTCCTTCTGCGCTTCACCACAAGAGATCAAGGGAAGATGCAGAGGAAACGGGATCATCCTTTAGGTCCTCAAACGATAATCTGGTGTGATGAACGCCAGTGATAAAAGTACAATATATATGTCTCGTTTATCTCCTCCTAGTCCATTATCTCTCAAAGCTTCGTGGATGATCTATAATATTTTTCCATCGTGATTATTTTTCTTGCTTATACGGAATTTTTTTTGTTTGAATATTGGTGAATATTATTGTTTCGGAATTTTTGAATAAAGTAGTTGCCATTCAATTCTGAATGTGTTCTGCTCATCAAGATTAATCGACTCGGCTAGAAACGAGATTGATCCGAAAAGGTAATAATATCGAAACAATATAGGTATTGCATAGAGCCGAATCAAACAACTCCATACATATATTTGAGTTAAATCAAAGCGCCTTTCCAAATACGATGATTGCATAATTCCAAGAACGAACCGATTATAAATCTTATTTTATTATTATCACTCCATTTAATGAAATAAACTGTAATTATAATCATGTTTGAAACCGTTAACACCGATTAAATTGAATTAAATTCAGAAATGAAACGATTTAACCAAGGGTTTAACCCCAGAGTAGATTGCGCAAAGCGCAAGTGGACCTCGATAGACGGAACACATCGTTTCATTATATGAGTTTAATATTGAAGTGTTTATATGATGATGTGCTGAATATGGTGATGGGCGCCGTAATTGGTAGCTCATAATATGTATAGTTTACCTAATGAACTTGGGTAAATGTCACATTAGGGTAATTGGGCTAGACCCAAATCCCAATTGACATGGGACGCCCAAATTAGGCCTCTCCAAATACATAGGCCGCCCGAATTATTAAGGTGGGGTAAAGTGGACTTTTGTCCACATTACTCCTCCTATAAGTAAGAGGTGTTAGGGAATATTTTAGGGTTAATCATAATTCCCTCACAAGAGTGTTTTAGAGAGAAAACCCTCATCCCACACCTCACTAGTTTGGCCGCACCAAGCTTTACACCAAGGGTGTGCCAGATTGCTTTCGAGCAACTCTCCGAAGATATGTCCACGTGTCAAGAATTGATCTGGGGCTTTGCTGTGGAGCTGCACCACGTAGGGCTTCTCTAACAAGAACCTCTACGGGTCCCGACCGAAGGATCGAGAACTCCCTCGTTCAAAGGATCTTGGACTACGGTAACTGTTGAGGTATGTGTAGCTCTTCCGCTGCGTAATTTCGATTACATGCATGTACAATGTTTTAGTGTTTCCGTAGTGATTACTCCCCGTAATCTAACAGTTAATTCTTAAAGCGACGCAATCAATGGATTTAACGGCATATTGATGTTACTCAATCTATGATCCAAATGCGTGGAGTTGTTTGATTAGGCCATATTCAATAGCCTTATTGTTTCGGTTTTCTTACTTTTCGGATAGATCTCGTTTCTAGCCGAGTCGATTAATCTTGACAAGTAGAACTCATTTCGAATCGAATGGTAACTACTTTATTCAAAAAATTTGAAATGTCAATATCAAAAAATTCAAACATAAAATTGAACAGTATGAGAAATAACCACAATGGCAAAATCTAGATCGTCCACAGAGCTTTTAAAAAATAAGGTAGAACATTGAGAGGAATTTAAACGAGACAATTTAATGTACTTTTATCACTGGCGTTCATCACACCGGATGATCGTTTGAGGACCAATAAGATGATCCTGATTCCTCTACATCTTCCCTTGATCTCTTGCGGTGAAGCGCAGAGGGACCCTCTGGTTGATCTTGTTTGCTATCAACAAACAGGGCCGTGATGAATTTGATTGATTCAATCAAGTAGCCAAGTCTGTTGTCGTCAGCCAACCAAGATAGAGGGTACATTTGCGCAATACTGTGTATCTTTCTCCAATTTGATCTCTCGTTCGTGAGATCTGAAGTGGGTTTTACACCTGCATCTTGAGAAATAAGGGCAACATACTCAAATAGCATTCCTCTTGCTTAGGCTGCCTTACCTCCACAGAAGCAGAGTCTAATAGCGCACCAAAGTTGAAGAGCACTAAGTTTGAGTTTGAAGTCCTCCGCAACCTCTTTGTCCAAGGTTGCCAGTATCACCTTGCAAGCACTCTGATCCATAAAGCTCCTTAACTTGTTAGGGTATGTATGGACGCCTTTTTCATTCACCAATGTTCTCCCTTTGTTCACGTCAATACACTTATGTATATTTTCAACGAAAAGGAGTTCTCTTACATATTCACTCCATGCATCATAATCCATACCATCCAGATTGCGAGGCTTATAGAAGGGAACCGATCCAACCAAGAAAACTAACACTTTGATAATCATACAAAAATTAGGTAGACAATAACATTTTGAGAAAGAATTGCATACATCAGATATCTATTAAGATTGAATCCGACAAATAATGATTCCTCACTCATCTAAACCAACCGACCACCAGTAAACCAATGGAAGATGGCTGTGAAAGAGTTCACATTACCGCTGTTTTCAATCCAATAGATCAGTCTTTTAAAATGGTTTTAATCGCAAATTACCGGAACGGGAATTTTGAAACAACCATACCCGAACTTGGCTTTCCCATGGCCCTTTGTATTTTGGAAAATATTCCGATGAATTCACTCATGCATATATAATTCTACTAGCCATGTAAATTATCATACGCAACATTCATCAAATAAATCACACTCATGCTTACGCGTCATGCGTCTAATGTTCCGAGGAACTCATGCTTGCATATATAATTCTACTTCCATGTAAATTATCAAATGAAACTACATTCTCAACATTCTAGCATACATGTCAAACATGAAAATTCCACAAGAATCATACATATTTGGCGACTGGTTTTCGGTTTTAAAATAATTTTAAACATTAGGGGCTGATTTGCAATTCATGCTCATATTCAATTACGCAACATTCTAGACATGAATCCTAAGCATTTCCAATCATCACAGCATGTCAATCCTAGTGCGCATTCCATATATTTAATCAGGGCTCCGCCCACAACATGCAATATCCAGCTAGCTTGACTAAGTCAAGACAACATTTCTAATCATGCATTAATATATATTGAATAATAAACAATTGCAATTCAGCCCTCTAATTATACCAGTCCCAAAAATATGTATCTCCGAGATCCATCCTCATAATCGAAACAATGCATAAAGGTTAGCAACCCTACGAGCACTGTGTAGTCCATTTAGAGGTTCATAAACATTTGGATTTAAAAACTTGACCACCTGTTTTATTTAATTGACTTGAATTCGGTTTTGAAAATCATTTCGGTTCAGTCAATTTTGGTCCGGTCCGGTTTGAAAATTCCTGCTCGGGTCCGGTTCGGTTTTAATTTTCAAATCTGGTTCGGTCCGAACCGGTCCAATAAAATAGGGTTTGGTTCGGTTCAACACACAAAACCTGTTCGGTTAGATCCACTTAATTACCCCGGTTCGACCCGAACTGATTAGGTCGAACCGATTGAGAAAACCCGGTTCGATTTAAATCCGTCCCGGTTTACATATTGGACCGGCCCAATAATTAAAATTTCAAAAGTTGGGCTGAAATGTTTACTTGTTGCCCAAGTATGGCTTTAAATTCCAAAAAATATCTAACTTAGCCACCAAGTAACATTAATTATATAAAATAATTTCCAATATTAAATATATATATATATATATATATATATATATAAATTTCGAACCATATTAAAACATATATATTTATTGTTAAGATTATATCTATAAGATTAAATCAATCAACAATATATATATATATATATATATATATAAAAATCGGCACAATATTTAATATATATATTTATTTATTGTCAATATCTTAAATAGGCTAACAAATATACTGACAATATATTTTCTCAATCTTTTAGGCAATTAAATCTATCAATAATATCTTTAACCCTATTAAATATTTAGATATATTGATAGTGATATATATTTCTATATATTTATGTTAATCTATCCTAATGTTCCCAATTATAGATATATTGCCACCTTAATTAAAAATTAAAATATGGTAAACAATATAATTTTAAAAATTTCAGCCGAAATATGTCCTTTTGTGATTAAGAAATTAAAAAAATTTACCTTGTAATTCACCTATGGTTTCGGCACAAACACTAAAATTGGGAACAAGTGGTCAAATTTCAAGATCAAATTTTAATAAGATCTACAATCAAATGTTCGATTTTGATAAATATCACATTTTTCTTGAAGATCATGAACATCAAATTAACCAATAATATCATGAAAATTTTGGTTTCACCAACAACCCTAAAAATCTAAAATTTAAAATTTTCTTTTTAAAATTTTCGGTTTTCAATTTTAAAAATTCAAGAACACCAATTTATCAAAATCATGAACTCCTAAAACAGGCTCTGTTACCACTGTTAGATTACGGGGAGTAATCACTACGGATACTTAAACAAAGTACATGCTAGTAATTGGAATTACGCAGCGGAAGTTTCGCACATACCTTTAAGATGATCCGTAGACCCAAGATCTTCTCTGGAGGGAGTTCACGATCCTCCGGTCGGGACCCGTAGAGGTTCTTGTTAGATAAGCCCTACGTGGTGCAAGCTCCACAGCAAAGCCTCTGATCGATTCTTGGCACGGGGACAGATCTCTGGAGTGTTTTCTTGGAAAGCAAATTGGCACACCCTTGGTGTAGTGAAGGGTTCGGCCGAAACCAGGTGTTGTGGGGTTCAGGGTTTTTCTCTCTAAATCACTCTAATGAGGGAATTGTGATTAACCCTAAAAATTTCCTAAGACCTCTTATTTATAGGAGAATTTCAGCCGGCCATTAGTATAGGGAGGCCTGTCAATTGGGATTTGGGTCTAGCCCAATTACCCTAATGTGACATTTACCTAAGCTCATTAGATAAACTATACATATTATGGGCTACCAATTACGGCGTCCATCAACATATACCTACAGCTCCTTAGGTTCTCAACGCAAGAGATGAAACAATCCATCTCCAATTACTCCTGCATTTAAGAAATGGGTGAAGGGAAGGGGCGCTTTTTCATAGAGCTCCAGAACGAAACCTCCATAAATTCGGAGCAGTTGACTACGGTGCCCAACCAATTGAGGGGTTTAATCCCGATTGAGGTTAGCCTGAGAAGTCTCAGCTGCATTGTTGAAATGAAGAACTGAATTTTGCTGCTTAATGTATCAGAGAATTTGCGAACCTGGCTGCTCGTGAGTCCGACGAGGTCGACAGCTGAAACGAGAACGCTTTTGGCTGATGATCTGACTAAACCTTCTACATCGCCCCTGTTGGACTTGGCAATATAAAGCCTAGTGGGCTTTACCTATTTATCCCAAGTAGCCATGGTTTGAATGGCATTGCATGTGATGTAGAGTGAGTATACTCACACTAGTACTACGTCGGCCACTCTATGCGCATTTTGGTAGTTTATATTGAGCTAGACTTGTTATACTAGTAACAAGTTACTAGATGGAAGGCTCTCTCCACGTGCGCAGGGGGGGTGCAGTCGAGTGGATCGAATACCCACCCCGGTAAGCTTGGCTTGTGTGCGCGCCCGCAACGTGCGTACACGAATGTTGGTCCGAAAAGCTAGCCTTGCGCGAGTCCGGTTTTGCTAAAACCGAACCGTGGTCTGTCCAGATACATTGAATCCGAAAATTTATTTTTGGTAACAGTTAATTATGGACATAATATATTTCGAGATTAATCTGATGTAATTAATGCGTCCAATTTTGGACAGAATTGATGTCGAGAATATTCCGTTGAATCTCGAAATTAATACAGATTGAGCCTGTCTGCCCTATAAATACACCATCAATCCTTCACATTTGACACACCTCAGAAATTCATTCTCTTTTTTCTCTCTGCGATTTTCTGCCTCTCCGAGTTTATCTGCTTCTGCGTTTATAAGGTTATTGTATCTGTTTATTTTATTCGTTCAGGTTCTTCAATTTGTTCTTATATTGAATTTCTGCCGTCGTCGGCGGCTTGAATTAAAAATCCTGTTGTGTTCAGGTAGTGAGTTCGGTTCGGTCAAGCGTGTTTCGTGCAAAACACGATTTGACGACACTGTTGAATCCTTGGGAGGTGATCGCCCCGTGTTTAAACTCCTTTTCATAACCCGAGGGTGGAGTGGGGCGAAATTGCCTTAAGGAGACCGTGATCAGTACGGGCCTCTGTATTAAAATCGCGTTTTCGTCTTTCTCGATTTTACGTGTAATTTCAGAGTTGTTAATATCTTGCATGATAATTTGATATAATTATATGTAAGAACTCGAAATTTGACTATTTGAATTTTAGTCCCTGAAGTTTCAAATATTGCAAATTGATCCCTCAACTTTTTGTGTTTTGCAGTTTTGACCCTGATATTTGCCAATAGTCTTAAGGCAATTTTATTGTTGTTTATCAGGGTTGTTGTTGGATCTTAATTTTGAACTTCATTTCCTACGGGAAAACTAACGTTGTTGTTTATTTGTTATCAGATATGGATCCAAACAACAACACATATGTTCCCTTCTCTAGCGAGATGATTCCCGAGACGGAAGTGTCGAATCAGGGAATTGGAGGTGTACTTCCACCGACAACTGTTGTCAACACCACTGCTGTCACCATCACCACTGCTGTATGCACTGGACTGAATTTGCTTCCAGGCAGTGGTTTCAACTTTGCTGCTCCAGGTGCTAGTTCATCTCAAACTGTTCCTAATCTCGGATTCGGGAACTTTGCTGGAGCACCCTTGGCCGGAGGAGTGGCCATGCCCCGTATTTTAACTTCCCCGGTGGAGAAACCAGAAAAGTTTGACAGGACGAACTTCAAGATATGGAGTGAGAAGATGAAGTATTATATCACCTTCCATAGCATGGAGAGATTCCTGACAAAAATGCCCCCGGCAATTGTCCCGGATGATGCTACATCCTTCCTGGCGTTAGAGGCGTGGAAGCATTCGGACTACATGTGCAGGAACGCTATCATGAGCTGTCTTACCAACCCGATGTATCATGTCTACAGCAGGACAACGTCTTCAAGAGAGTTGTGGACGTCCATTAATTCAAAATACGAGTCAGAGGATGCTGGAAGGAAGAAATTCCTTGTTAGTAAACTGTTTGATTTTAAAATGGTTGATAACAAATCTGTGATGCAGCAGGTGAATGCGCTCTTAAGTTTGCTTCGGGAGATCCATGATGCGCAGATGGCTTTTACCGAGTCATTCAAGGCGGCTGTGATTATGGAGAAGTTTCCCCCCAGCTGGGATTGGTTCAAGGGCTATCTGAAGCATAAGACAAAAGAGATGCCGGTGTCAGATGTGGTCAGCAGGATCACCACCCATGAGGGTCTCTAGAAGAATGCCCAGGGAAATCTGGTCGTCCCAATGAGGACGATCAACTCGTCTAAGGCTAATGTGGTGGAGCACAACCAGGGTCCAAGCAAGCAGGCTTCTCGTAAGAGGAAAGAAGCCGCAAGACAAGAGGGTCAACCTAGGTCCGAAAGGCGGTGTTTCCAAGAAATCCAAAGGCAGCCAATTTTCTAAGGGAGGCAAGGTACCTTGAGGAGGACAAGGCTCTCAAGCTCCACAACGTTTTCAAGGTAGCTGTTTCAATTGTGGCAATATAGGCCACAGAGCTAATGAGTGCAGGTTCCCTAAGAATCATGAAGCCCACGTGGCGACGGTCACCGAGGACATTGAGGACCTTAACTTGATCGCGATGGTGTCAGAGATCAACATGGCTGATTCCAACCTCAAGGAGTGGTGGGTGGACACTGGTGCCACTAAGCATGTCTGCTCGAACAAGGCGGTGTTCTCAAGCTTGGAGGAGGTGGACACCGGAGAATCCCTATTCATGGGAAACTCTACCTCATCGTCGATTAAAGGCAGAGGAACGGTGGTGTTGAAGATGACTTCTGGAAAGGACGTTACCCTCACCAATGTGCTGTATGTTCCGGACATCAGGAAGAACTTGGTGTTTGGGGCACTCTTGAACAAGCATGGTTTTCGTCTTGTGTTTGAGTCTGATAAGTTTGTACTTAATAAGAATAATGTTTTCATTGGTAAGGGATCTGAGAATAGAGAGTTGTTTAAGCTCTATGTAATGGCCGTGGTGCCCAAAAAGAACATGAATAAGAATGCTTCCTCTTCTGCTTACTTGCTTGAGTCTCCTAATTTATGGCATGGTAGGTTAGGACATGTTAATTTTGATTCTTTGTGGAGGTTAATTAACATGGAGCATATTCCTAAAATCAAAATAGATCAAGAACAAAAATGTGAAGTTTGCGTTGAAGCGAAACTTACTCGGGCTTCGTTTCACTCAGTCGAAATATTTACTGAACCTCTTGATTTAATACATAGCAATGTTTGTGACTTGAAATATGTCCAAACGCGTGGTGAAAATAAATATTTCATCAATTTCGTAGATGATAGTACGAAATTTTTCTATGTATACTTGATGAAAGGAAAAGATGAAGCAATTCAGAAATTCATGATCTACAAACAAGAAGTTGAGAATCAACTTAATAAGAAAATAAAAAAGTTACGCATTGACAGAGGTGAGTATGAAGCTCCGTTTGCAGATTTTTGCGCTGAACATGGAATTGTTCATGAGGTCACTGCTCTGTTTTCACCTCAGTCAAATGGGGTTGCGGAAAGGAAAAATCGAACATTGAAGGAAATGATGAATTCATTGTTGATTAGTTCGGGGTTGCCCCAGAACATGTGGGGGGAAGCTATTTTGACTAGCAATTTTGAATAAGGTACCCCAAAAGAAGGAAGAGAAAACTCTGTTTGAATTGTGGAAAGGGAGTAAACCTTCTTATAATCACCTTCGAATGTGGGGGTGTCTTGCCAAGGTAATGATACCTCCCTCGAAGAAGGTGCGAATAGGCCAAAAAACCGTTGATTGCATTTTCATTGGGTATGCTCAGCATAGTAATGCATATCGGTTTCTTGTGTATGAATCAAAGGTGTCTGATATACACAAAAATACGATTATGGAGTCAAGAAATGCATATTTCTTTGAAAATGTATTTCCGGCTAAGTCTAGAAGAGAAGCAAGTTCTTCAAGACAAGCATATGAGACTATAGAGGAAAATAGTCAAGACCGAGAACATGAAAGGAATGTTGAGGTCGAGACCGAGGTTGAAACCGAGGTCGAGCCCAGGAGAAGTAAAAGGGCAAGGACTGAAAAGTCTTATGGTCCAGATTTTCTGACCTATATGCTTGAAGCTGAACCTCAGACTTACCAAGAAGCCGTAAACTCCTCTAAGGGTCCTCTATGGAAAGAGGCAATAAATAGTGAAATCGAATCGATCTTGCAGAATCATACTTGGGAGCTAGTGGATCTTCTGCCCGAAAGCAAACCGCTAGGCTACAAGTGGATCTTTAAACGTAAAATGAAAGCAGGTGATTCGATTGATAAATATAAAGCCAGACTTGTCATCAAAGGATACAGACAAAAGGAAGGAGTGGATTATTTTGATACATATTCTCCAGTAACTAGAATCACATCTATAAGGATGGTACTTGCGATTGTCGCGTTGCGAAATCTAGAAGTACATCAAATGGATGTAAAAACAGCTTTCTTAAATGGAGATTTAGACGAAGAAATCTACATGGAACAACCTGAGGGTTTCTCTGCGCGAGGGCGGGAAAAGAAAGTCTGTAAGCTTGTCAAATCCCTGTATGGTCTAAAACAGGCGCCTAAACAATGGCATCATAAATTTGACAGCGTTATGATGGAAAGAGGTTTCAAAATAAATGAGTGTGACAAATGTATTTACGTGAAAGATACAGATAGAGGTTATGTTATTTTTTGTCTTTACGTAGATGACATGCTTATCGTTGGTAGTAACGATGAGATGGTCCGGTCTACCAAACATATGTTGAGTTTGAGGTTCGATATGAAAGATATGGGCCTCGACGATGTGATCCTTGGAATTAAAATCATAAGATCATCGGAAGGTCTCGTTCTGAGTCAAACTCATTATATTAATAAGATTTTGGATAAATTTAACAGAGATGACAAAAACGAGGTCAGTACCCCTATTGATACGAGTAAGTAATTTTCAAAGAATAAGGAGGAATCCATTTCCCAAATTGAGTACGCTCGGATTATTGGCAGTGTCATGTACTTAATGTCATGCACTAGACCAGATATCGTTCACGCTGTAAGTGTATTGAGTCGATATACGAGTAACCCTAGTGTTGATCACTAGAACGGGGTAATCAGGTTACTTAGGTATCTGAGATATACTCGTAATCATCGTCTACATTACACTAGAAATCCTTCCGTGATAGAAGGCTATAGTGATGCGAACTGGATATCCGATTCCAGAGACACGGACTCTTTGAGTACGAGTGGTTACGTTTTCACCTTAGGAGGTGCAGCAGTGTCGTGGAAATCCTCAAAGCAAACAGTCATAGCCAGATCCACGATGGAGTCTGAGTTTATTGCACTAGATAAATATGCCGAATAGGCAGAATGGCTACGCCATTTCCTCGAGGATGTCCCCAAATGGCCAAAACCTGTGCCCGCAATCTGCATTCACTGCGATTGTAAAGTTGCGATCGGCAGAGCGCACAATTTTATGTATAATGGAAAGTCAAGACATATTCGTCGAAGACATAGTTCCATTAGACAATTACTCTCTACCGGAGTCATCTAGATCGACTTTACGAGATCGGTTGATAATATTGCGGATCCGCTAACCAAAGGGTTAAACAGAGAGTTGTTTGGCCAAGCATTAAAAGGAATGGGGCTAAAGCCCGTAGAGGAAACACCCTTGAGAAGGAAAACCCAACCATGATGACTGGAGATCCCAAGAACTTGGTTCAATGGGACAACCTAATCACAAGGGTGAGTGTGGTCACTGTGGGGTTCAAATCCCGAGCCCATTCCTAAGATGCAAACAGTGATGAAGATGAGGTTAAGCTTTTGTCGTTGTTGATACTCACAAGCAAAGCTTTTAATGATTCGTAAGGAGAACTCAGGGTCGTGATGATGTTCTTGAGACATAGAATCACCTATGCGAGTGAGAAGTGGGGCCGCTTCGAAAGGGATTGTTGAGGGCGCAATTCTTAGAAATGCTTGCAGAACCAAGCGCGTGATCCGGGGCCTAGGGATCACAGGGCGTGAACCGAACTATACTAGGAAGGTACCTGTGTGGTTTATGTCGTCGTTTACACCAACAACAGTCGGTTCAAGGACATCGCGTCTACCGACCAGTCAATAGAGAAGGCATGATCTCACAAGGGGTAGGTTCAAAGGGGTTACCCCTACCTATCATTTGCAGGTATTGACCGCTGAACACAACTTTCGAGTCTAGAGTTACCATTAGGTTTCCAATTACCATTCACGTGGGGGATTGTTGGACTTGGCAATATAAAGCCTAGTGGGCTTTACGTATTTAGCCCAAGTAGCCATGGTTTGAATGGCATTTCATGTGATGTAGAGTGTGTATACTCACACTAGTACCACACCGGCCACTATATGTGGGTTTTGGTAGTTTATATTGAGCTAGACTTGTTATACTAGTAACAAGTTACTAGATTGGAAGGCTTTCTCCACACGCGCGGGGGGGGGGGGGGGGGGGGGGGGGGGGGGGGGGGGGTGCAGTCGAGTGGATCGAATACCCACTCCGGTAAGCTTGGCTTGCGTGCGCGCCTGCGACGTGCGTACATGAATGTCGGTCCGAAAAGCTAGCCTTGCGCGAGTCCGGTTTTGCTAAAACCGAACCGTGGTCTGTCCAGATACATTGAATCCGAAAATTTATTTTTGGTAACAGTTAATTATGGACATAATATATTTCGAGATTAATCTGGTGTAATTAATGCGTCCAATTTTGGACAGAATTAATGTCAATCTCGAAATTAATACAGAAGGAGCCTGTCTGCCCTATAAATACAGCATCAATCCTTCACATGTGACACACCTCAGAAATTCATTCTATCTTTTCTCTCTGCGATTTTCTGCCTCTCCGAGTTTATCTGCTTCTGCGTTTATCAGGTTATTATATCTGTTTATTTTATTCGTTCAGGTTCTTCAATCTGTTCTTATATTGAATTTCTGCCGTCGTCGTCGGCTTGAATTAAAAATCCTGTTGTGTTCAGGTATTGAGTTCGGTTCAGTCAAGCGTGTTTCGTGCATAACACGATTTGACGACACTGTTGAATCATGGGAGGTGATCGCCCCGTGTTTAAACTCCTTTAAATAACCCGAGGGTGGAGTGGGGCATAACCCGAGGGTGGAGTGGGGCAAAATTACCTTAAGGAGACCGTGATCAGCACGGGCCTCAGTATTAAAATCACGTTTTCGTCTTTCTCAATTTTACGTGTAATTTCAGAGTTGTTAATATTTTGCATGATAATTTAATATAATTATATGTAAGAAATCGAAATTTGACTATTTACAATTTAGTCCCTAAAGTTTCAAATATTGCAAATTGATCCCTTAACTTTTTATGTTTTGCAGTTTTGACTCTGATATTTGCCAACAGCCCCTCCTGTCAGTGGCAATATCGATCAACTAGGAACACTTACTGATCTCTTTGGCCACGAGGGACGGACTGTTAACGACACTGGTGACTTCCTCCAGAGAGGCCATCAAAAGGACAGATGCATCGATTTAGAGCCCATGCTGACAAATTCATGTGCTTTAACTGGAATATTCGGAATCGATGCGAAAGCAATTAAAATGGGTTTCTCAAAACTTGATGTAAAAACAACAATTTTGATAAAGTCGAGGAGAGTGATGTCTTGGTCGACGTCGTGGGAGAGGACGGCGGCGTGGACAACCTTGAGCTCCAACATAGAGATGATGAAGATGCTTCTTCAGTCGCCAGGTGAGGAGCGACAGCGTTTCTTCATCAAATTCTTGTCTCTGTTATCTAGACTGAAGAATTAATAAGCGTTTCTTCATCAAATCTTCATCTAAACTTTAGACTGAAGATAGTGGGTCTTTTCTACAATAAATAAATAAATAAACTATATACTGGGCTTAATTTTTTAGGTCAACTGGACTTAGGTCAGTTTAGTTTTCAAAGAATAATAATTTGCATTATATTGTATTATATAAGCAGTAACTTTAGAAAACTAATTAACGCTAGTGCCAGATTCTAAAAAATAATTAAAGCTGCAAAGCCACCTCAGATTTTAATTCTTAGATTCAAAATCCAAATCATCAAACTAAACCGGAAAGATATCTCTAATCCAAATCATCGTTATTACTTTTAAAATATAATAACAATTTTATGACCATGGAATATTAAATTAAATAAAAAAGCTACCATAATCTTCTATACTATATGTATATCAATGGATTATCGATATTTAATTACTTTAAAATGTGTTACTTTCTTATATATTTCTTATAAATTTTTTATAAATTAATTAGAATTTTTTTTCTTCAAATGTAATTATAATTCATTTAGTTTCAAATTATATTTATTCTTTGCATGTTTTTCTTGTTAAATAAAAGTCACTCTTTGTATTAGGTGAACGAAGACACCATGCGGATCGCACTGGGATAGCACCTAGTTAATTAAGTTAAAATTAGGAATTTAGCCTGCCCCTAAAGAGAGGATGAGATGAGAGGTTGGGAAAAGATTGTGGTATTTAGTTTATTTTTTTCTGCCACATACCATGTTTATTTGTGAGGTGGAGTTCAAAAATGAGTGAGTGTTCTCTGTGGTTTTATGTAATATAATAGATAATATAATTCTCTCTTGATTGATTGTCATAATAACGCTATTGATTAATTTGTTGTTGGTGCCAATGTTATTAGAATCGGACAATGAACCGGTGATTGTGCCGGTTCCCGGATCGCCGATCCGAACCCGGTTCGACCGATGCTAACTCATTTTCCTCTTTAGTCCTCCACATCTATCTTCCTCGCCCCCTTTTCATCGTCTCCTCCAGTGTTATCAGAACCGGACCGGCGGTCCGACCGGGTTCGAACCGAAACCGGACCCCCAACCAGTCCGGTTTGATAAAAAGACCGTTCCGCACCCGAACCCGGTTCATACCTCTGGTTTTGACCGAACCGGCCGATTTTTAGAGAACCGGCCGATTTTTAGAGAACCAGACGGTTCATTGGTCTACCGGTTCACACCTGAAAAGAAAATTGGCCAAAAACAAATAAGTTAATTTATTAGAATCTGAGATTTAGGAGTTGCAGATAAATTATTGGTTCAACAAATCGAAGGATTTCTATCAGGAATCAATGGATCAACAAATCGATGGATTTCTAGCAGGAATCGATGGATTTCTAGCAGGAATGGCCGACAGGGGCGACCATTTCAGTTATCCCGATCCTGGAGTCCTTTCCGAGAGGGAGCGGGTGGTGGTCGATGAAGATCTATAGCTCCGCCGCTATTGTGGGTCGACAAAGGTCGATGCTTTCGTATCCAAGGATCTCCTTCTCCATCTTGGCAAGCTTCTTCTGCGACGAATCGATCTCCTTGAGGATTAGGGAGACCTGCTCAAAGATTAGAATTGCGTGGATGAGACTAGCACCGTGGAAGATGTTGATATCGATGAGTGAGAGATTTGGGAGAAGATGTTATGTGGCTGGGTGAAGACAGTGAATTGAAGTTGAGTGGATAGGTGAGTGAGATTTGGGAGAGTGAAGTCAAGAGGGTGAGATATGGGAAGGTGATGCAGCGTGATGGTGGGATCGGAGTGCAGAAATTCGTTGATTCTATGAATACCGAAAATCAAACGCAGGGTTGAGGAAAAAACCTCGATTTTCTGATTTATCAATAACTGAATACAAATGTCGGCTAAGACAGTCTTAAATACTGGAAACAGAAACCCTAACCCTAGGAAAAACCCGAAAATACAACCAAGTCCAAACAAACTGAAAAATTACCAAAAAGACACAAATAAACATAAAATATGACACTTCATCCACATCATTCTCTCCGGCGAAGAGAAGATTCGTCCTCGAATCTTAGGCCGGGTCTTCGCCAGGTCCACATGCAGACGTAAAGGGGGAGGTTCAGGCGGTAAAGGCTCAGGAAACACGTCCACTTGGTCCTCCAATCGATCCTCAAGACCAGTTCGTATCGAGTTTTCTTCATTTGCAATGCCAATTAAAGCAACAAGAGCAGTCAGCTGCTTCTCAACGTTAAGAGGAGCATTTTTTCCCTCGCTAAGACCACGAACCCATAACTCATACGATGTATCAATCCCCATACTTTCTTAATCGGTTTTAGCATCACCAATATCTCCCCCATATTGAGTAGGGGTTTCATTCGTGAAATCATTTTTAGACTCCACCACCTCGACATCAACCAAATCCTCCTCTTTAATAAGAGATAGGGCACTGACTTGCTCATACTGATAGATGTTGGCACTTGAAGGAGTAGCAAAATCATCGGTGTTAGGGTCCTCATTACCATCACCTTCAGAATCCTCGTGTCTCTCCACGTAATCATCTCTTTCCACGACATCATCGTCGGCGTAATCATCATAAATAGGATTATCAAAAACAGCAGTAGAATCTACCTCGCCAACATCATCAGTAAAGAGTCCCTGTGTATAGGAATCCGAGCTCTCAACGTCGATCGGCACGATCTGGTGGTGGTTGGTGGACTCGTGCGAAAGGGTTCTCATTCGAGGCGGTCTCCTCATCCTCCGAAATTCGAGCTCATCCAATCTATGTGTCAGTTTTTTTTTATCAAACTTTGATTTTCTTCGATCCAACGCCACATTTCGTTAGTATTAGAAACCTGTGAATGTTCTCGGGGCTGCATCGCGCAAGACCAACTGAGCTCTGATAATCGCATCCCGTTACCCGATGAAACTGACAGGCAGGAGAGTCAATCTGGTTTTACAAAGCAGAGTGTAGCTTTCTGAAGCGGCGAGGAGCGAGCCGATCCAATTTCACGTTGAATCACAAATCACGAAAAAATTAAGAAGAAGAAACCGTCAGGAGAATTTTCTTGGTCCACGATGGCTTGCAGTCGACTGACTTTTGTTGGAACAATTAGTCTGATCGGCACCGACTAATATAGATGAAGACAAATCCAACAAAGAAGCAGCAAGTCTTGATGGAACGTTACTTGGATGGAGACAAATTCAACAAGAGGCAGCAAGTCTTGATGGAGTGTTGTGGATGGAGACAACGTACCAACAAGAGAAAGTCACGATACAGATTAGAAAGCTTGGAATGAAGCCACGAAGCCACGGAAGAGTCTTCGGGAGTAATGACCTCGTTGGAGTAACTGGCTCACGCAGAATCGAATAGCTCTGATACCAATATGATGCAGCGTGATGATGGGATAGGAGCGCAGAAATTCGTTGATTCAATGAATACCGAAAATCAAACGCAGGGTTGAGGAAAAAAATCTCGATTTTCTGATTTATCAATAACTGAATACAAATATCGGCTAAGACAGTCTTAAATACTGGAAACAGAAACCCTAACCCTAGAGAAAAAAACCCGAAAATAACAACCAAGTCCAAACAAACCGAAAAATTACAAAAAGACACAAATAAACATAAAATATGACACTTCGTCCACATCAGAAGGTGAAGTGAAGTTTAAGAGATTTGAGATTTGGGAGACCGATGGAGAAGGTGATAGGCTCTGGTGAATGACGAAGAAGCTTCTGGAATTAGGTGATGTATATGGTCTAGCGTTCAGACCGGGTTCGAACCGGTTCAGACCGGCCGAACCGTGAACCGGAGCCCTCTCCAGTTCAATGTCCGGTCTGGTTCTGATAACACTGGTCTCCTCTCTAGTTATTATCCTTTAACAATTCTGACTTTTGAGCCTTCTTTTACCTCTCTCTCTATCGTCACTCTCTCTCCTCCCATCCACCCACCATTATCTCAAGCTCAACGCTTCCCCTCCACCATCTCTCGTCCCTCTTTAGAGTTTTTGACCAAAATAGACCCAAATAAACAGCCAAATACCAATATAGGCCACATAAAAAATATTTTACAAATCTAGGCCTGGCCGGGTTGCCCTTACACGGCCAAGTGTGTTTTTTTTCGTTTTTTTTTTGCCTTTTTTTAATAGAAGTTGTAAAAACTATTGGTTTTGTAATTTTTTTTCTAAAAACATATTGGACATGGTGAACCCTAGAATTTTTTACCAAAATAGACCCAAATAAACAATCAAATACCAATATAGGCCATATAAAAAAAATTACGAATCTAGGCATGACCGGGTTGCCCCAACCCGATTTTTGTAGTATATATATGTTTGAGTTTTTGACCAAAATAGACCCAAATAAAAAACCAAATTTTTTTGTTGGGGCGACCCGGCCAGGCCTAGATTTGTAAATTTTTTATGTGGCCTATATTGGTATTTGGTTGTTTATTTGGGTCTGTTTAGGTCAAAAATTCTAAGGTTCACCATGTTCAATAGGTTTTTAGAAAAAAAAATTACAAAACCGTTAGTTTTTACAACTTCTATTAAAAAATGCAAAAAACAGGAAAAAAAATGAAAAAAAAAAACACACACACACACACACTTGGCCGGGTTGAGGCAACCCGGCCAACCATTTTTTTTTTCCGGCCAACTGTAAAAAAATTAAAAAAAAAAAATCAGTTGGTCGGGTTGCCCCAATCCGGCCAGACCTAGATTTGTAAAATATTTTTTATGTGGCCTACATTGGTATTTTGTTGTTTATTTGCGTCTATTTTGGTCAAAAACTCCACTATTTGCCCCTGCCTTGCCCACTCTCTCTCCCCACCTACCTCTCTATTTCTCGTCACTCTCTCTCCCCACCCACCATTCTCTTCCCCAACCCCTTTCCCCGCCGTAGCAACCCTTCCCATTTACGTGCTGGTCTCCGCCCAATCCTAATCGATTAAATGGTGGCCACTTTCATCAGATCTGGTGGTTAGGTAGCGGTGGTGGCCATGTAGCGGTGAGGTGGGAACAGATCTGAAGTCTTCTCCGATTTATTCAAGTTGATTTTTATTTTATTTTTCCTTTGTATGGTTACCGAACTGGCGGACCGCCCGGTCCGATCAGAACCGGATGGTTCGCTAAAAAACCGGATATCGAACCGGGTTCGCTTACATTTGATCGAACCGTAACGTTGGAGGCACCGGTTCCGGTTCGAACCCGGTCGGAACGCCGGTCCGGTCCGGTTCTGATAAGACTGGTTGATGCAGTGAATATCGGTCGGTCACATTAATCGAACGATATAAGTTACGCATGTTCTCAATATATAATTTATTATTTTCCGTGCAAGATTCGTTCAACATTTTTCCTAAACCAGGTGATTCCGGAGACACAACTAGCTAGGTCAATAGTATGAGTAATATATATATTCAGTAATATCCTACTAGCTAACCAACCGAATAAAAGGGTTTTGAAAGAGAGCAAAAAATATTATTATGAGTACCCTTTATTATTGATATTATTATGATTTTATTATTGATTACAATAACTGGTGCAGTCCACACGTCGGCCTGATAATACTGATGGATGATTGCAGTTAACAAATTGGTAGTTAACGTCGAGATGACCCTGCTGATACCCGTAGCCATCGGTGTCAAGTGGTTTGAACACAGTATTGTAATCCAAGTCTAGCCCTCCATTGCTGCACTGGTCCACGATTCTCGCCGTCACTTGGCTTCCCGTCCTCGGATTTGTTATCTGACCACCAAATTATTAACACACACATATATACAATTTAATTCAAATGAGCTAGCTAGCTAGCTAGGATAGTGGACCAATGAAGAATAAATATGTCTAAGCAACGAACCTGTAAGCATTTGCCGCACACGGCTTGGCCCTGACCGGTGGGATGACAGAAAGCGGTCCAACCGTACTTCTGGCGCCAAGCCAGCGGCTTAGTTGCATCCCATGTGGAACAGTAAGCACTGGCAGCAGACAAGCTCCATCCGTTCTCACCAGGGTTATAGTAGTGATATGTAGCCCTCACGTTGCTACCACTCTGACCATCCACCCCCATCATCATCAACACCATAACCAACATAACCCATATTATCAATCTCTCCATCTTAATTAATTAATTTACCACAACCAAAATGTAATAATAATTATATATATATGATGACTAGATTATTAGTTGCAACAAGAAATTTATAGGGATGAGATTCGGCTAAAAGTACTGTAATGCCCTTTGATTTTTCTTACTTGCTAATTTATAAATGCCTTTATCCTAGAATATTCTATCAATATCATTGACTCAAAATTACTTCCTTCTTCCATTTCTCATCTTATGTATATAATTAATTGTTGTTATACAATATATATGATAGGGCTAAGAACACAATAGGGGCATGAATGTTTGTCCATGTTGCCAGTTGAGGCCTGAATTGAAAAATGATATTATTAAGGGCCTGAATTTTGAGTTTTCCCATGTTGCCCCTCCATCCCATTGTGCCTGTCACGTGCCCCTCCATCCCCGGAACTGTAAAGACAAAAAAACCCTTTGGGTGACAAATCAAACTTCAGACGCTTCCTCTCCCTGCTCTTCACTGGTCACATCTCGATCAAAACCCCAAGACTTCCCCTTTCTCTCTATCTTGTTCTTCCTCTCAAAAAAACTGAAGAGTCCATAAACTAGGGTTTGGTGCAAGTCTACCTGCGACAGTTTCCGGCGAAGAGAAGGTGTCGTTTCCGTCCAGAGAAGCGCGGAAGGTGACAAGAGGTCTAGGCCGGAAGGTGACGAAACTGTTCAAGCCTCAGGAGGATGAAATTTTGGGTTGAGAAAGATGGTTTCCGCGTCTGGTAAGCGATTTACACCCAAAATTGAGATTATTGGTTTGTATCAGTTGTGGGTTTGTTGATTTTGTTGAAATTAAAGTTCAATTTGGTATAAAGTTCACATTTTTCATGGAGGATCTGTTAAAACTTGTTGAATAATTGTAGTACAAGTACTAGTTAGGAGATTTCGGACACAATGTAGGAAGAAAAACTGAAACTTGATGAAATTCAAGAACTTAAAACTTGAAACTGAAAGTTGAAGAACAAATTGTTAATTAAAGTTGAATTTGTTACATTTCAGTGACTGAACTCGGGTTTGTTGGCTGATTAGACATGGAAAAATCGAAACTTGATGAATTATTAAACGTATGGCTGAACTGGATTTGGATTAGGGTTTTTAGGGTGTTGTTTTTAACTCTAATTTAAGGAAGTTTGGTTGTTCTAGTTTCTTTGATATTTTGAACAACTATGTGTGTATATGTTCTGTTACTGCAACTGAAATATGACAAGTATATGAATTTAGTTTTTGTTTCAGTTTGGAAGAAAATAGTGTCTTCTCTTTGCAATGTGAAATTGTGGACAGTAAAGTTCAGACATCTATTGTAATCAAGAAGAACATTTCAGACCTTCTCTTTTGATGTGTTATTAATGTAGTTCATTTTATTTTGTTTGAGTTTTGGAAGAAAAAAGTGTCTGGAACTATACCTAAGTTTCACAAGTAAATTAATACTTTTCTAATGACATTCAGTTTTATTTATTCAATTGTGTTATTGATGTGGTTCATTTTAGGGTTAAAGGTACTTTTCATACCACATGTTTGGCCGAATGTGGCTTTTAGTACCGGATGTTTGGTTTTGTATACTTTTAGTACCAAACGTTTGAAAAAATGTGGCTTTTAGTACATCCGTTTGGGTCGAATTTGGGCTAGGTCCCAATTGACCTAACCGGACCTAGCCTAGGGCTAGGTCCGACCCTGGGTCAGGGTCGGCTGGGTCTGGCGACCCCAACTCAGGTTCGGACCTAGCCCTAGGCTAGGTCCGGCTAGGTCAATTGGGTTCAATGGTTAAATTGGAATTGATTTTGAAGTTTTGGGACTAAATTAAACAAATTAAAAGTTAGAAATATATTTGAGGGACTAAATTGAATAAAATTGAAAGTTTAGGGTTGGTCACGTGACTTGCACATGTCATTTAACGGAAAAAACTAACGGCCAACTAACGGATGTACCAAAAACCACATTTTTTCAAACGTTTGGTACCAAAAGTATACAAAACCAAACATCCGGTACTAAAAGCCACATTCGTCCAAACATGTGGTATGAAAAGTACTTTTAACCCTTCATTTTATTTTGTTTGAGTTTTGGAAGAAAAAAGTGTCTTATATTTAAAATGTGAAAAAAGTAAAGTTCATACCTCTATTGTAAACAAGAAGAATATTTCAGACCTTCTCTTTTAAGAAATGTGAATTTCCATACCTATTTTAAGAAGTTTGTAAAACCAAGAACATAATTTATTATTGAAGTCATATAAATTAGGTAGGTTGTCTAATTTATCAATGTGTATGTTTTCGTGCAGAAGAAGAATTTTCAATCACTATAGAAGTACACCACCATGGTGAGTTTATTGTAGAAGACAATGGAAATGTGAGGGAGTATGTAGGCGAGACGAACTACTTCGAGGTTACAAGTTTCATCCCCTTCAATGAGCTGGAGAAGATATTACGGGCGAAGTACGGATATCCTGAGTGGAACTTAATCTTCTATAGGAAGTATGCAGAGGGATTTATTAGCTTGAAGTTGATAATGGGCAGGATGGATTGGTATGACGTCACAGTGATGCATCCTAGAGGGACCATAATGGAGCTCTACTTGGTCAATGACACTGTAGGTGTATTAAGGACCCTATTAGGTCAGGCTGCGGGGAGTAGTCGACCCGATAATCTAGCGGTGTTAAGGTCTTGTATGGAAGAGCTGAGAGATGGCTTGGCACAGGCCACAGGTTCTTCAACAGAAATACATGATGGGGATAACCCTACAAATCTCATACATGTCGATTCATTTACATCACATGAAGAAGATGATGAGTTGTCTTTGGATAGTGAAGAAGATGAAGGTGGATCAGAAGCTCCCGAACAAGAAGAATACCGTATTGTTGCCTCGGATGAAGATTGAGAGCCTATAGATGGAGACGACATACACAGCACGACGGACAGTTTGTCTGCTGAAGATCCTGCTGAAGATGATGTTGAAGGGGCTGCTGAAGTTCCTGCTGAGGGGGCTGCTGAAGGGGCTGCTGAAGTTCCAGCTGAGGGGGCTGTTGAAGGGGCTGCTGAAGATCCTTGGCATAGAGTTTCCCGTGAGACAGCACGGGTGGAGAAGGAGAAGGAGAAGGAGTTGGAAAAGAGGAAGGCCGTGGCCGCCGGTAAGAGAAAGGTCAATGATGCTGCAGGTTAGTGTTCTCCATTTAATGCTCTATTAGTAATGTTGTAATATGTAAGTTTAACACATCTTTGACCTGTAGTGGGTGAGGAAGAAGAGTTTGATGAATTGGAGCTGTTGGATGAGATGGCTGGAGTGGATAGTGATGGTGCACCGGAGCAGTTACTTCACAACAGCACGAGCATGGCTTCTTATGCGAAGAGTGATGATGAAGAAGTTGATAGTCATTACCAGTTCCCGAAGTATAAGGAAAGTGATGAATTCAATGGCCCCCCGCCAGATTTGAAGCTCGGGCTCCTATTCCTAAATGCATCAGCATTCAAGAGGGCATTGGCGGCGCATAGCATCCACCACAGATAAGCTTACACGTTTCAATCCAATAAGAAGGGAAGGGTGGACGCTATCTGCAAAAAGAAATGTGGCTGGAGAATCTATGCTTCTAAGGTTCAAAATGATGAAACTATGCAGGTACATTACTATGTTAAGTGTTTATTGGGATTTTAGTTGGTGTTATTCAACTTTAAGTATTTTCTTTTGACTTGTTTGTTTTGGTTGTGCAAATTATCAGGTGAAGACTTTCCACAACAAGCACAAAAAGCATTGTCTTGTTTTGAAGTCAAGACAAATCAACACAAAGTGGCTGGTGGAAAAGTATATTGACAAGTTCAGAGAACAGAGGCTCAAGACTTCATACATTATCAAAGAGTTGGCGAAGGAGAAGCATTTCGATGCAAACCGCTACACTATGCGCAAGGCATGTAGGAGGATGGAACAATTGATCAAGGGAGAGAGGGAGAAACAGTTCGGTCAGCTTTGGGAATACGTCCATGTCGTCCAAGTGGCCAATCCACGGAGTTCAATAGGAATTACTATGAACAATGGGACGTTCCTGCGACTGTACATGTGCCTGGAGGCATGTAAGACCGGGTTTCTCGATGGCTGCAGGCCTTTCTTTGGTCTAGACGGCTGTCACCTTAAAGGATCCGAAAATGACCAACTTCTTTCCGCGGTGTCACCGGATGCTAATCAGGGACATTTCCCAATTGTCATTGCATGGGTAGAAGCGGAAACCTATGAATCCTGGTTGTGGTTTCTTAACAGGTTGTATGAGGACATATGTTCAGGTCCATCAGGAAAGAGCTGGGTGATAATGTCAGATAGACAAAAGGTACGAAATTTTGGATTTGTTGATATTTGAGGTCTGAATATAATGATATTGTTGATATATGCTGTCTGGAAAGCGATTTTTGCTTTCTGATTTGTAATCTCTGAAAACTGATTTTGCCTACTGATTTCTGCTTGTCGTAGGGGCTTGTACGTGCTGTTGAGGAAACATTTCTAAATCGAGCATAGAAGGTGTCCGACATATTCATGAGAATATGAAGGGCGAAGGATGGACAGGACTTGCCATCAAGAACCACGTCTATGGAGCTGCGTCTGCATGACTGGTTTATAAGCATGAGGAACACATGGAGATGTTGAGAAGGTTGAACGGGGATGAATTCAATTACCTAGACAGAAACCCCCGGCAACAGTGAGCAAGGTCTTACTTCCCTGATTGGTCAAAAGTTGATAATATCATGAACAACCTGAACGAAAGCTGGAACAATTGCATAATGGATGCGAGGTCCAAGCCTATAATCTCAGCATTTGAGTTCATCAGGAGGAAGGTGATGAAGTGGTTCCAAGATAAAAGGGTGACTACCGTCAGTTGGAAAGGGAGGTTGGTCCAGAAATTTTGAAGAAGATAAGGCAAGGGTCGTCGCTGTCAAGGGCCTGCAACATGACATATTCTGGGGATGGTCACTATGAGGTTGAATATGCGACCACGGTGTACAAAGTTTATCTGGATGGTATGGAATGCTCCTGCCGGCAGTATCAGATTACCGGTCTTCCCTATGGCCACGCTTTAAGATGTATACAATCACAGTCGAGGCCATTATCCGCATTTGTGCATCCAATTTTGACCAAGGATGCCATGTTAAGGTCATATGCCCGGGTGGTCTATCCTGTTCCTAGTGAAGAGTTCTGGGTGCCCCAGAACAACCTTCTAATATTGCTTCCAAGGTTTAGAAGACAATCCGGGAGACCGAAGAAGATCCAGAAAATGCCTAACCACGAGGCTGGGCCTTCAAGACTTAGGAGGACATGGCGGATCAATTGCTCAATATGCAAGAGTGGAGAGCATAATAGGAGAGGATGCCCTTTAAATCCTACGAGACGGGTATGTTATTGTTTAATAAGTGTATTCATTTTGATACTAAATTAAGGTGTGTTAATTTTCCAATTTTGTAATTGACTTAGGTTCATGTCGAGGGGGCTGCTGAAGGGACTGCTGAGGAGTCTGCTGTTGAAGGGGCTGCTGTTGAGGGGTCCACTGCTAAGGGGGGCTGCAACTGTGGAGAGAGCTGCAACTGAGGAGAGGGCTGCAGCTGAGGCTGGGCCTTCAAGACTAACGAGGTCAAGGCGGAGAAAGTGTTCAATATGCAAGAGTGAAGAGCATGATAGAATAGGATGCCCGTTAAATCCTGCGAGACAGGTATGTATTATTTGATAAGTGTATTAATTTTGATACTAAATTAAGGTGTGTTAACTTTCCAATTTTGTAATTGACTTAGGTTAACGTTGAGGGGGCTGCTGAAGGGCAACATGCTGCATCTAAGGTAGTTTCCTTTCCTTGCTATTTTCCTTGAGCATAGTTGAGCTCTGGGTTAATTTGTCATGTAGATATATGCTGTCTGGATTAATACTATTTGTTGATATTTGAGGTCTGGTTGTTGATGGTTGAGGTATGGGTTAATAGCTTGGTTGATATATGGATGTCTGGATTTCCCATAATTGAGGTCTGGATGTTTGTGGATAGCAGTCTTCAACATGAATATTTGTTGATATTTGGCAGTCAAAAAAAGAATGAAAATGAAAAGACGTGATACTTTTGTGGAGGATGGCGATCAGTTTGTGCCAAATGATGATGACACATTAGCAGGAGTCATGTCGGTATGTGACTTTATACTTGCTGTCTGGTTATTTAGGCTTATTTTGGTCACTCATACTTTGGTTATGTGTTATGCAGTCCTTAAGAAAAAAGAGAAAAACGACTGCAAATCATGAGGGGGTTGCAACTGTTGAGGAGGTTGCAAATCATGAGGGGCGTCACGTTGAAGTCCATGATGAGCATATTGAGGATGCAGTCCATCAAGACGAGCATAATGAGGCAGTTAATAAGGACGAGCAACAAGAGGACGCAGTCCATGAGGAGCGTCATGTTGAAGAACATGAGGAGGAGCGTCACGTTGAAGAACATGAGGAGCATATTGAGGATGCAGTCCATCAAGACGAGCATATTGAGGCAGCTAATGAGGATGCACAACAAGAGGACGCAGTTAGTGAGGATGAGCAACAAAAGGAAGATGAGTATGAAGAAACCTTAGCAGATTATATTTCGGTATGTGTCCGCTCCTTGGTGTTTTGGTTATTAGGGTTGTAAATTTCTGGTATTTAGTCATGCTCATCCTTTGTATGTGTGTGTTTTGCTATGCAGTCCATAGGGAAGACTATAAGGAAGAAGAGGAAACAGGGGACCGAGCATGAGGAGGGAAATAATGAAGACGAAGAAGGTGAGGAGGAAGGTGAGGTGCATCACGAGGAAGAGCATGAGGAGGTCAATCATGAAGATGAAGAAGGTGAGGTGGAAGGTGAGGTTCATCATGAGAAAGAGCATGAGGAGGGCAATCATGAAGACGAAGGTGAGGAGGAAGGTGAGGTTCATCATGAGGAAGAGCATGAGGAGGGAAATCATGAAGACGAAGGTGAGGTGGAAGGTGACATGCATCACAAGGAAGAGCGTGTGCACAGCCGGGATGAACCCCTTTTGTTGGAAGGGCATCAAGAGCTTGAACAAGTCCTTCTATCTGAAATTGAAAGTGGCTTTGCTGGACTAGTTATTCATGATGCGATACCTATCTGTACGGTACTCCCTCCATCACCATATAATCAGGGCCCAAGTCGGAGTGGATATCGAACAAAGATACCGGCAAGAAGAGGAGGGAGACCACCAACCATGAGAAGTGCGAGACTACAGCGCAGTCCACCAGGAAGGTGGTGACCACTATCTGTGATGATGAGAGGATCAGGAAAGACGAAAGTAGGTTGGAATTATAGCTTTAAGTTTAGGTATGTGTTATTGGAGATGACTGATTTGGTAAATTTGGTACTGTGATAACTAACTATCTAGTTTTGTGTGATACTCCAATGCACATGGAACATGGGAGTATCGCGGCAAACTATTTTGAGAATGGGTTTGGTTTAACTATCTACGTTTGTTATGTACACATTGTGTTGCTACCATTTATGTTGAGAACTTGTTATATCAGTAAAACTCCCTACATAACTGTATTAAAATTAAATTTTCAGATTCTAAACTTTCAGACATTGGATATCAACATCAGTAAAAAAATCCAGACACTAAACGTCCCCCGAGTGTAATCTATCAGACCTTATTTATCAACATAACTAATAATCCAGACCTATAATATGTCTACAACTAGAACTTTCAGACATCTTTCAGACACATGGTACAACTTTCAGACCTTTAATATGTTCTAAATCTCCAACTTTCAGACATCTTTCAGACACATGGTACAACTTTCAGACCTTCTTTATGGTATCAACATTACTAAAAACTTGGTTTGTAAATTTCAGTCACTTTAAATCAACAGTCAATACTTAAACTTGCAAACCTGTTATTCGAAACACCTAACCATGTTCTTCCATACATAACCATGTTCTTCCATACATACATAACCATGTTATTCCAATATACACCCTTCAAAAACTTACATACCATGTTCATCCAAATACGTAACCCTATTCTTCCAAAGGGCAACCTGCAAACTTCAAGAACTAACAAATGGGTGACCAACTAAAACAAACCTAACCTTACATGCCACATAATGTTACAACTCACAATAGTTAGAGATACAATTTTCCTACAAAAAGAGCACCTATCACTGACATACATAAGCAAACAATTACAATACGATATAGCCTCTCAAGTCGGTTTAGTTTTGCTTCGGCTTCAAAAAGCTGTCTCTTTGCCATAGCAGCCAGCATAGTTGGGTGGGTACACATTCCTTCTTGAACCCACTCAAAGTATCCACAATCGTCCCCCTTCCTCCCCTTCACCAAGAACAAACCACACAACAAATTAAACAACAATGTTCAACACAATTACTGAGGAATCTACAGTATTCAATTTCAATTCAAAAAATTTGCATAACAGAAACAGTAATGTCCTAAAATTTATGGCAATGGTTCTATTGAACACCAAATTAACCCAATTTAACATAAAATGAAAAAATTTCAGTCAATTGAAGTTCAATTCATCGTAATTGGCTAATATTGACAGTATACCAACTACACCCACACCCAATTAGACAACTTACAGTGTAAAACGGGCACCCGTAGAATCGTTTCCCGAAAGTTCCAGTTGTTCCGAAGTTCTGACCACTGCTTTGACGTTGCAGTGACACTTCACCGCCTCACCCGGGATACAACCTGCATTCCGGCGCACATTCATGCGGCTCCACCGGCTCGATTCTGACGACGACGACCCGATCTCCTTCATCCTGGCGGCAGTACGTACCAGCAGCGGCGGCGGGTTGTGGTGGACGACAGCAGACGTAGCTCCACCGGACCGACCCAATTTGCCTCAAGAACCCTAAATTGCTCAGATCTTCTTTTCTCTTCCGTTCTCTTCCTTTCTCTTATTTTCTCTTCTTTTCTCTTGTTCTAAACTCCTTAAGAACCCACGTATCCTGCACATGTTGTTTTGTATAATTAGTGTCAAGGGTATTTTAGACATTTCACATTTCAATTAATTAAATTAATAAATTGTATATTAATTGCAAAAGGGTAATTCTATCTTTTCACGTGGTTCCATTACATTTAACAGAAAATTTGGACGGAAACCCGAAAAACAACAAAACTTAAAATTCAGGTCATTAATAATATCATTTTTCACTTCGGACACCAACTGGCAACATACCAAACAGTCAGACCCCTATTGTGTTTTTAATCTATATTGTATGAAACTTCTAGCTAGTGCATAACACTTTTATTGTTTTGCTGTTATTATTATTATTATGAATTGTTTTCCTTAAGGCTATAATTATTTATTAATAATAATAATATAATAATATTTAAAAAGCTAGACGTGTTTCTGTATCTAGCTTGTTCATTTTTGGCACTTGGCTTGGCAGCCACATATATGCTGACCGGCATCCACAAAAGGTTTGTCCCTGACACTAAGCAAAGATTCTAGACGAAGAAAAATATGCCGGTCGTCAATAAAATTCCCGAAATAGTTTAGCTACATTTTTTTTTTGCCAAAAGATATTCATGCATATATAAAAGTAAAAGCAGTACAATATTCAGGGCGGATAAAAGTCTCTATCAGCAATAAGCAACGATAAAAGAGAGGGCGGGGGTAACACTACCCAATCACCAAGACTCGACCTCCGTTTCGCTTGGATCGCAATCCAATTCGCACAACTATTAGCATTCCTAGGCACCCATGACCATTCCACTCGAGTAAAGCGTTCCACCATCGAAAGTATGTTCCGGACCTGTGTAGCAATCCTCCAATCAACCCCGTGGCCACCTTTCGCAATACTCGTGATTGCCTCTTTGGAATCCGACTCGAACACAACCATCGACCATCCCTTCGCCACAGCCAAATCGACCCCCGCTATAATCGCCTCAACCTCCAATTCCAAGACAGTAAGTGCCGATCCCGCACGACAAAAACCACCAACCACATCCCCGGTGGAGTTTCTAGCAAGACCGCCAATATCACCCCGTTGTGCCGCAATATCGAGTGCAGCGTCACAATTCACCT
The DNA here is from genome assembly GCA_036873135.1 of Clarkia xantiana subsp. parviflora. Lineage (NCBI taxonomy): Eukaryota > Viridiplantae > Streptophyta > Magnoliopsida > Myrtales > Onagraceae > Clarkia > Clarkia xantiana. The sequence continues at coordinate 22,890,876 of JAPTYO010000001.1, forward strand.
TGATCATGTTCGATGTTGGCGCCATCCAGTGCTGAGACGAGGTCGATCGTGTCAAGGAGCCATGATCACGCACCGTAGTGGTAGGTCTATTAACCCAGTATTCATCAAAATATTTCCGAATAACCTCTGACGTCCGTAGTGGGTTAGGCAAATCACGATCGTATAGCGCTCTACACCGCTCCTTCCATAACAGACTAGACCAATCAGAGACCATCGCCTAACCTTATCCCTAGTCGGGCCATCACCACCAGCATTTACCCGCACCAGCCACTCAGCCACCGAGTTAGCAACCACACGGTCCGGGCGGACAGACATGACCGCAAACCAGACCAGACGTGTCCACTGACACCCCGTAAGCATATGCATAACTGACTCATCCGCATGACAAAAATGACAATTCGGTGCCAGCTCTATACCCCGACGATTCAAGTTAGCATGGACCGACACTGCGTTGCAATGTATCTTCCACATAAATGACCGCACCTTCGGAATTGCCGACATAGCCCAGACGTCCTTCCACTTTAGACCCGGATGATCCATTTGGGCTTGCAGGATGACAGAGGTGTCATGGTACTCACCACGGGCCAACTTCGCATAAGCCGAACTAACCGTGAATTCCCCAGACTTCGTGAATGGCCATATTATATCGAAAACAAAACACGGTGTTTTTTTTTTGTAAAAATATAATTGCATTAGTTAGTATTTTCGAAATGAAAATACTTATATATCTTTATACCAATATAAAATGTGAGAGTTGTCTTCACCCCCAATAGGCACCTCTTTGAACATTTTAAATTTAACTTTTATTATTATTATTATTATATATAGTTCCCATAATTATATAAAATTGATGATTCAAACCATATTATCTCTGAGACATGTCTATTTACTTTTACCAAAAAAAACTATTTAGTTAAATTTGGTTATTTTTATTTTTTTAGGTCGCTTAATTGGTAGGTCACCGTAGTTATTTTTAACTTCTCTATCCAATATACTTATCAATTAGAGTCAGCATTACCATATGTTATGCATTCAATATGTGCAAATGTCAGGTACATGCATTTTTTTCATTCACCATATCACAGATTTGGAAATGTTCCGCATGTTGACGTTATGTATCAAATAAATCACTCACTTGCAAACTCATATATCATATCAAAATATGGATCAAACGTGGTTCTTGAAGTTTGACTTTACATATAACATGTTACTCAATGTTCAATATTGATTAACTCAATTATTGATTCAGTTCTTGTGTTTGTAAATTCAATTATATTAGGTATATCTTAATTAGTAGTTGATTAAAGTTAAGATAAATTCAACTATAAACTTTAAACATTAGTGATTTAAAAAATTGATGATTTAGTCTCTACTATATTTGAGTTATTACAAAAAAATCATTTGTTAATTTGCATTAATTTTTTGTTAAGGCCGCTTAACTGACATGTTTCATTAATTGTCATTAACTTATTAATAATATATACGTATAAATTTAAGTCACCTTTAAAGTATGATATGTACTCAATTCGTGCAAACTTCGAGTACATGTTGAGATTTTTTGTATCATATAGATCAATCACTTGTCAAATCATGTAAAGTGTCAAAATATGAGTCAACCACGGTTCTTGAATTTTGACCTTTTACTGATATCCTGTTACTCATCGTCCAAAAATTAAGGTCTCGAATTATTAATTTAGTTCTTCCGTATGTCATTTCAATCAAATTGCGTACAACCTAATTAGTAGTTAAATAAGTAGTTGACGTAAAATCAAGTATAACTTTAGATTTTAATGAATTGAATTTTCCTTTATCGTTAAATCAATTTTGGTTGGTATTATGATATAAAATTGCATGAAAAGTGTATAGTTACGTTTGTATAGGTCAAATTGCTCCACGGATGACTCTAAGTGGTTAATTACGAGTACATTCTTCACTCCTCAAGTTGATAAGTTAGATACAACTTTGTCGTTAATAACACACGTCATGTTCAATCCAACTCATTATTAGTTCAACCATAAATATATATACATGTGAGGCTAATTTAGTAATGTAACTGAAAACAATTGTAAATTTTGTACTTAATTATTCTCTTATATTTTTCCCGTTTTGAATTTCATTGTGTCGTTCTTTCTCGATTTCACATATTCATTCATCGCAACCCTTGGACTTACCCATATATTAATTAAATATTATCATATTAAAAAAAACTTAAGATAAATTATTTATTTTGAAACTAAGTCGATTGTTACGCGTCCAACGCACGCGTTAATAATAGTATATATATGCACCTGCACGCACGCAACTGTTCCTTCCGCGGCAGCTGGTACCATACCATTAAATTCTCTAGTCAAAAGTTTGGCTTATCCACACGACCCGTAGCTAATTACGGAGGACTTTTGCTATGTGTTACAAGTGAAAAATCAAATGTTACGTATGTATTTGGATTGATTAAATCAAGGGATAAGGTCCTTTTGGTACCACATGTTTACACAAATTACACTGTTCATACCATTAGTATTTTTTTGTACCGAATTGGTACCATATGTTTCAAAACCTTACTGTTTTGGTACTTCCGTTACCATTCCGTCAAAAACGGCCGTTAAATGGCATGTGTCATGCACATAAGCAACAAAAAACTTTCAATTTTATTACAATTTAGTCCATCTAATACATCCCTAACTTTTATTTTGTTCAATTTAGTCCTAAAATTTCAAAACCAAACCATTTTCTCAAATTGACCTAGCCATGGGCTAGGTCCGACCCTGGGTTGGGGTCACCGGACCCAGGCGACCCTGACCCAGGGTCGGATCTAGCCCTAGGCTAGGTCCGGCTAGGTCAATTTGGGAAAATGGTTTGGTTTTGAAATTTTAGGACTAAATTGAACAAAATAAAAGTTAGGGATGTATTAGATGGACTAAATTGTAACAAAATTGAAAGTTTTGGGCTGCTCACGTGCATGACACATGCCATTTAACGGCTGTTTTTTACGAAATGGTAACGGAAGTACCAAAACAGTAAGGTTTGGAAACATATGGTACCAATTCGGTACAAAAAAAAATACTAATGGTATGAACAGTGTAATTTGTGCAAACATGTAGTACCAAAAGGACCCTTAAATCAAACGTTTTTTACATACAAAAACAACTCATACTGGATTTCTTCTATTTTAAAATACTAAGGACAATTAAGCTATTTTTCTAGGCAATGCTTACTTTTTGTTTGCAAAATAGGTCCGACTCTGAAAATGTGAGAAGCAGCATAAATATCAATCAGCTCATTATTACACTGTCACCCTCATTCATAAATAATACACGAATACAATGTTCACATACCTCTCCATTTCTAAGTAAATAAATAAGTTGTGCAAAGATGAGGGAAAATAAATGAATGGAGGGAGATTCTTCTTCAACGTCTGGAGACGGACTCAGAGGAGAAGAGGTACTTGACACGGGAAAGCACTGAATCGTGTGCAGGGTCATATGGGTGATCTTTTGAAGGAATCTCCAGGATGGCTGGTATTGGCTTGTTGTAGCTGTCTACTATAAACCTTATCATGTTTGCCACCTCACAACAATAGATACAATAACATCATCAGGCCAACAACAAAGCACAGCTCAACTTCAATCAATCAAGAGAATTAATGAACTTACATATTGGCTGATCAACACAATCGCAATGTCCTCCCTTGTTGTGAACTCCTTGAATGCGTCTTCAATTGCTTTCACAGTTGTTTCTGTGTCAAATTTGAAAAATGATTTCTGTTAGTGAAGCAACATCCTCTTTCTTTTGCCTTTGGATAAAATAACGTATTGTGGTGCATAAGCATAATATGCAAAAAGTGACTGCTATACGGATTAGAGACTCCAATGACCAAATAGCAAATGGTAGGTAGTTCATATTTCTACTGATTAAGATAGGCTGTGTCACTGTCAGAGGAGCAAACGTAATAAGCCTAGTATTCAACAGTAATGTATTACATAGATCAGTATCATGATTCAGGTGATGTAGCATCTTTTCCATATTCAACAAAATGGCATCTCAAGAACTTCAATTTTCCGTTTTTTGAGAAACTTCTAGCTTGGATCATAAATTAATATGAAATGCTAGAGCCTACCAGTTGACAAAACTTTTGAAAAGGAGGTGGCTAAACATGCTCAAGAGGCACATAAAAGAATTTCCATGTATTACACTATGGAATCAGTTTAAAATTCAAGAAAAAGACAGAACATACTTGAATCAACAATGAGGTAGTTGGTTTTCCTACGCAAGTCAACATTACCAACACCAGCAAGCAAAAAACCAGTTACAGTATCCTGTATGCAAATCAAACAAAGAGTTAGACAGAAGTGATGCATCAACCTGTAATAACAACCTTTGCATAGAAGAGAAACAAGGTCATGCACAAATCAGAGCGAAAAACAAATACAAATGAGGAACTGGAGAGGGTTAGCAAGGAGCATGACATAAGAAGATGTCAGTATCACCCTGAATCTGTTAACAGAAGCAGATAATCATACAAGCTCTCTTTCAAATTTAATTATTAATATTGCTTGCAGTTCATACCTCATCAGCAATCATGGCAATGAGTGCTGAACTTTTTGAAGCTATTTGACCCCTTCCAGCCATTTGAACTCAGATTACTGATCTGCAACCATAAAAACAGCATCCTCAACAGAATTAAAATCTGTTCCTTTACCTGATATAATTCCTAGCACTGTAATCAATCAACACATCAGACCATTTCTTATCCAACTTTAAGGAGTGAATAGAGAAAATATCTATAATTTGGATTGAATTATCTTGCGCAAGTTTAGAACAGAAAAGCAATTTGGATTGTATGCATACGACTCAAACAGAGAGCTGCGAGCCTCAGAAAAAACACTGGAAAAGAACATTTATTCAGTGTTCTAAAATTCAAATCCATCAACCAAAATGAAATTTCTTCCAGAAAATCAAACTCAATCATTACAAGTAGCAATTGCCACATAAAGCTTGGCCCTGTCCAGAGGGATGACAGAAGGCCGTCCATCCGTACTTCTGCCTCCAAGCATGTGGCTTAGTTGCATCCCAGGTGGAACAGTAAGCCGTTAGCCCTGATATTGCTACCACTCTGACCATCCACTGCCATCATCATCATAGCGCAGCAAAGCATAACTCACACAACGGATATTGATCTCTCCATCTTAATTTACCCCTAAATGCACTTGCAGGTAATTAATTCGTACGATGTAATGCATTATTATGAGGGGAGGAGATTGGAATAGAGAAAGACTAACTTGCGCAAAAGTAATTGAACGGAAAAGCAATTCTTCTCCTACCATCTAATTAATACTTCTATATGCGTACCACTAAAATAGAGAGCTGCGCCCCAATTAATAGGCCAAAACACTGTAAAATAACAAATTCGGCGTTCTAAACTCGAAGCGATCCAACAAAATTCGCAAATCATAACTCAATCATGGCCAGTAGCAAAATCAACATACAGATATTTGGATCAGCGAAATACGTGGCACAATCCGATTGATCAGCTTGATATACAGCAAAATCAGAAAGGTAAGCTAATGAAATAATTGATTCATCGGGTGTTACCTGTACAAAGTCTGAAGCTTCCGCGAGAGTTGAGAGCGAGAGAGAAACTTGAGATCTAAGAAGTAAGGAACTTTGTCGTTTAGGCCATAACTAAGAGCATTTACAATGGCAAAAACATTTTGATGGCCACATAAGCGCCACATAAGCTATATGTCATAAAAAAGAGAAAAAAATGTAATTTGTCTAAAATACTTACAATGGGCAAAACTCATTTTGGATATATATATATGATGTTTATATAATATAAATAAATATATATATATATTTAATTAAAATTTATTTTTTTTTAATTATTTAATCATATTATCATACATACAAATCAGTGTTTTATTTAAATAATTATCTATAAAATATATAAAAAGTAAATAATTTAAATCATTAACAATATTAAAAGAGAGAGAAAAAATTTCATTGTATTAAGTGTTATATTAAATAATAAAGCTACATCATTAATCACTTATAATATATATTTTTTGGCCAATCACTTATATTAGACTTAAACGGAATTAGCACAAGTATTATGAAATTTCCAAATATTTTTAAGAAATATATTATTCTAACAAAAATTCTAGTTAATTACTAACTCATTTTTTACGGAAAAAATACTAACTTTTTTTGGCCAAAGTAGTTAATATAACGGCTAAAAATCGGCTACTTATATGTTGAAGATAAATGTTATTATTTGTTTTGTAAGTTTTTATTTGTATTAAAAATGAATGTATTAAGTAATTATCTTGGAAATACAAATGTCATTAGGACAACTTAGAGGAAAGAGGAAAAAAATGGGGAGAGACAATTAGTGGTGAAGACAAATTTTGTCATAACCTCTCACCTCTAACTAAGCAAATATCCTAGCAAATTTGCCCATTGAAAGTGCTCTAAGAGACTCCCTCTGATTGTGTAATATTGAGATGAATATATATTTTTAGCATTGATACAAATTCCGACATTATCCTCTGACAACAAATTCCGAAACAAGTCTTTATGGCATAGCTTGTAATTATCATCTAACTTTGTGTCTATTTATGCTACAGACACAAGTCGGAACTTTGCGGACTACAAAGTCGGAACTTGTATCATTTTTCATATATTTTTACCAAAAAAAAAAAGAGATGAATATATATAAGTCCAATATTTTATTTATAGAATAAACAATTATGTATTTTTTTTAATGAATTATGAGTTAATTAAAATATATTATTTTTTAAATGAGCTATCCAAGCTGGACAAAGTCCTAATAATATCTTGTTTTTATATGTACTATAAATTAAAAATATTAATTATTTTAATTATTAACCACGTAATCACACGATTATATTACATAAATTTGTATTATATATAATAATATTAAACTTCATTTTAAAGATACGTTAAATATAAAAATGAAAATATATTTTGTAGTTATATATATTTATATGAGAAATTTTATATAGTTTATATTTGTATATAGTTTTTTTTTTACAAAATATATATGTTATACTTATATTTTATATATATACCATCATCTCTTCTTATCGCACCGAAAGCCTGAGTTTCTTCTATCGCTCGATTCGGCTATATATATTGCCTAATTTTTTTTTTTTTATATTTATAAATAATTGTTAATCATTATGTGACATTTCAGTTAGGCAACGACTTCAGAAATTTGAATTCGAACGATATAGTTTTTTATTTTAAATATAGTTTTTATTATTTTTTATATATTTATGTAGATCGTTTCTTTATTTTACGTATAGTGCAAAATAAGAGAAAACAAATATTTTCTAAAATTTGCATTAACCCAATATGTTATATCGAATTCGATGATGATAAAATGGTATGATCGACCTGACCTGACCCCGAGAATGATACAAGATTACATCTTGATGAAAAAAAATTAAATTATGTGACATAATGTTATGTAAAAAAATATTCACCGTTAAAATTAAAATGCTGGAGCGACTGGTGTAAATATCTATTAAAGATTTTTCAGTCTGTGTATCACTTTAATTTTAACATTGAAGAATTTTATTAATCTTTAAATAACATTCTATTACATAATTTAGTTTTTATTCATCAAGATGTTTTCTTGTATCATTCTCGGAGTCATGCCGATCATACGCTTGTATCATCTTCTGAGTCGACATGATGTCATGATCATGTACTTGTAACATTCTTACAGCGATAATGTGCGCACGCCTAGCTTACATAATTGTCTACTATAAAAAACTTATTACGATTAACTATGTAAATATAATATATAAAAACTTATTAGCGACCACTACATAAATATAATATAATATATTTTACATAAATAATCATAATATATAAACCTATATAAATGTAAAATACAATAACATTACATAAATATAATTTAAAAACTTATTACGGTCAACTACATGAGTATAATATCTATAATATAAAAACTAATATGACTAACTACATATATATATATATAATCACAAAATATAAACATACGTAAATAAAAAAATATATATAATATAAAAACTTACTACGACAAACTATATAAATATAATATAAAATTTATACATGTTTCATTTTTTAAGAGAATGGTTAAAACAAATAAAAAGTTCAATTTATATTTATAAAATTATTTTGAAAAAAATTATGTGTCAAATTCAATTATTACAATTATCTTTTCTTTTTTTAAAAGTATTTTTTAAAACTAAACTCGATTTTCTTATAATCTAGTAATTAATAACTATTTCACCAAAAAAATGTTATATTGCTTCTCTCTTTCCTCTCTCCCGCTCTCCCCGTCTTGGGCGCCACTGATATTACAGAGAGCCAGCGTCAATTCGTGATCGGATTGGAGGAGGCAAGGCAGCCATTTCTGTCGTTCGAGAAGGAACCGTGAAGCATACTCAAGTATGCATCAGTCCTCCACTCTTCTTCAATCTCTGAGACCCTAGGTTTGTCTCATTTCAAGATCAATTGTAATTAGAAAAACCCTAATGTTTATTCAAGCCTCCAGCATTTCCGAACTCCACAACCTTATTCATGATTCTGATGCTTGTTGTCTCTATTTACATACGATTTTTGTGCTGGAAAGTACAGATGATGAAGTTTAATTGTGCAATTAACTTATAGTTATTGTTGATGAATCATAGATATTAAACTTTTCTCCAGGGAAGTAAAGTTTTATAGCATATGTAGTTGGATCATTGGCATAGTCTGTGGAATTGCCTCACTGCCATAATTTAACACTTTGCTCTTAAACCTTCCTAGAATCCTAGTGATATTTTGGAGCCTTGTAATTTGATGAATACAGATGTGACACTTACATCTCAAAAAGAAAAGCTCTTCTTTGATACCATTACTCGCTTCTTGAAGTCTGTTGTTGTCTCTGTATAGCTGAGGTGTATAATGTAATGGATGAAAAAAGGAAGCTATTAGATTTTTACACTATGGTGATTGAGTTCTATAAATTAATGTTGAATAATTAGAAATTTCAAACATAGCAGTCGATGCTTTTGTTAATTTGGTTTCGACTTTTTGATGCAGTGTTATTGACTGTTTTCCATATGGAATGCCGTGGTGCCAATATTGATTGGATAAGCCATCTGCCTCCAGAAATTATCGAGAAAATCCTCATCCTATTACCACTTAAGGACGCTGTGAAGACAAGCATCTTGTCTCGTTCATGGAGATACAAATGGACTTCAATTCCCGAACTTGACTTTCGGGATGGATGGGGAACTGCCCTTAACCTTGTGAATGCTATCAATAAGGTCTTACTTGTTCACCAAGGGTCAATACGTAAGTTCAGAGTTAGAGCTATATTGTTGACAGTAATGCGCAAAGTAGATCAATTGTTACACGTTTTATCGAAGCATGATATCTATAACTTGCAAGTTGATTTTGGAGCCTACCATAAAGTTCCTTCATGTTTATTCGACTGCAAGAAGCTAACTCATCTAGAGTTGTCAAATTGTCATCTAGATGTGCCTCCTACTTTTGAGGGATTCATTAATCTGAATACGCTCAAGCTTGGAATCATGGTAGTTGATATTAGCATTGCAAGGCTTATTTCAAAAAGCCCATTGCTCGATACTCTCAGCTTATATTCTCACAGTGCTTCAAATGACACAATTACACTCTCTGCTCCAAATGTAAAGTTCGTGAACCTACAAGGTCGATTCAAGGACATTTGCCTTGAGGATTCACCTGTATTAGTTGACTTGAGCATTTGTTTTTATATTGACCATAGAGACTGCAAGCTCATCAAAGTTCTTGGAGGTGCCCCTAATCTTGAGAAATTTAAAGTGGAATGTTCTTTCTTTGAGGTGCTAATCTGTTGATTTTTTGATTTACTTAGGTTATTTGCTTCTTTATATGCAGCCATATTTATTAATGTTTCTTTTGGTTGTTTTAAGATTCCCAAGATTGGCTGCAACCGTGGAGCACTCTCCACTACTTTCAATTATCTAAAGGTAATGACTCTGTCTGAATTTACTCTTGGAGAAAGCGAAGGAATTCCACTTGTTTTAGAGCTACTCACGTCTAGGGATGGCAATGGGTCAGTTCTATGGATTTGACCCATTTCTACATCTAAACCACCAAAATTTCAATGAATCCATATCCGCCTTATATCCACATTTGATTTTATAGATTATCCATATCCACCCCGCAACGAAATATGAGTCACCCATGGTTTTCCGCACCGCACCATATACAAAACGAAATAATAATTATATATTTATGATTTTATACATATTTTTTTAATTAAGACGATCCAACACTCGAATCTCATTCAATGGTTTGTTCATATTTGTACTTTTAAAAATATGAATATTTAATGGTTCGTTCATATTCGTACTTTTAAAAATATGAATATTTAATTTTTATATATAAATGCTTTTTACCTAATAAAAGACTTTACTCAGCAACATACAGCCAACAACATCTATTTATCTACTCATCATTCCCAGCTGCTTGTATTCTTTCACAACTTGGATTAATTAAGCTAACATCATTTTCCAGCTGGTTATATTTAGGGAAAATAACCTATTTAGTGTCTCAGGTTTACCTCATGTTTCAGTTTGGTGTCTCAGGATTAAGTGTTGATATGGACTGTCCCAAGTTTGAATAGTGTTGCAATTTGGTTTTCTGTTAAATTTAGATGTTAAGTTTAACAGACTTAGATAAAAAGACTATACTGCCGATAAATCTGATTTCGGCCACCCACCTACGATTACGGCCACCCACCTCCGATTCCGACCACCCACCTCCGATTTCGGCCACCCACCTCCGATTCTGACCCACCCACCTCCAATTCCGGCCACCCACCTCCAAACGAGATGATTCCGGCCCGATTCCGGCCCGATTCCAGCCGATTATGGCCGACTACGGCCCGATTCCAGTCGATTCCGGCCGATTTAGGGTTCCGGCGGTGAAGAGCAGCTGACCTGATTTAGGGTTACGGCCTATTCCGGCCGATTACGGCCTATTCCGGCCCGATTCCGGCCAATTTAAGATTTCGGCCGACTTAGGGTTCTGGCCGATTTAGGGTTCCGGCGGTGGAGCAGCTGACATGATTTAGGGTTTAGGGGTAATTTGGGGATTTTCAATTTTATTTGGTTATGTGCTGATCACATGACCGAATTCTGTTAAATTTAACGTCAAAATTTGACGGAGACACCAAATAGCAACACTATTCAAACTTGGGACAGTATAAGTACGCGTCAGACATCAAACTGAAACATGAGATAAAAATGAGACACTAAATAGGTTCTTTCTCCTTATTTTTAAAAACTCATTTTTGTGTTAGTCCGTCCAATTAATTACCAATTATTAATGTTGAACACAAACTGCACACATAATCACTACAAGAATTATTTTTGCGACGGCTAAAATAATTGGTAAGAAATAACATTTTTGTCCGCACTGCACCACACCGCAGAGAAGTCTGGTTGCTCTCTGACTTTGAAGCTTGGACCGACAGTTGTAACTGGGTTGTAAATTTAGTTTTGGATTATTTTGGACCGAGATATGGGTTATCCATGGATACCCATGGTTTATATGGGTTAATCCATATTAAACCCATATCCATGTGGATATTTTTTTTAAACCCATTATTTACATTTGCGGTGCGGACATCCGCATTCGAATGTGGTGCGGATTATCCATGGGTTGGATTTTTACCCAACCCATTGCCATCCCTACTCACGTCTGCTCCCAACCTTGAAAATCTTGTTATACAAGTAAGTAGCATACACACATTTGTGTTATGTACTAGTTATTAACGCGTGCGTTGCACGCGTATCAATCGTCTAAATTTCAAAATACATAATTTATCTTCAGTTTTCTAATATTTTAATATGTAGTTAATACATGGCCAAGTTTAGGGGTTGCGAGAAATGAGAGAAATGAATCTGTGATCGAAAAGGACGACACAAAGTAATTCAAAACAAGAAAAATAGAAGAAGATAATTAAGTAAAAAAATTAACTATTGTTTTAAATTACGATACTAATTTACTGTTATAACTAATAATGAGTTGGATTGAGCATGACGTGAGTTATTAATGACAAAGTTGTATCTAATTTATCAACTTGATGAGTGAAGAATGTAAGCCCGTAATTAGCCACTTAGAGTCATTGGTGGAGCAGTTTGACCTATGCAAACGTAACTATACACTTTTCATGCAATTTTATATCATAATACCAACAAAAATTGATTTAACGCTAAAGGAAAAAAAAAAAAAAATTGGCCAACGGGAAGCTAAAGGAAATTTCAATTCATTAAAATCTAAAGTTTATACTTGATATGTCAATTACTTATTTAACTACTTATTAGGTTACAATTTGATTTAATTGACAGACGGAATAACTAAATTAATGAATTGAGACCCTAAATGTTGGACAATGAGTACCAGGTTATCTGTAAAAGATCAAAATTCAAGAACCGTGGTTGACCCATATTTTGACATTTGATATGATTTGACAAGTGACTGATCTATGTGATACAAAAAAATCTGACGTGTACTCGAAGTTTGCATGAGTTGAGTACATATCATACTTTATGGGTGGCTCAAATTTATAGGTATATTGTATTAATAAGTTAATGATAATTAATGTAACATGTCAGTTAAGCGACCTTAACAAAAAAGTTAATGCAATTTATCTAATGAAATATTTAGTAATACTCTCATATTGTAGGGACTAAATCATCAAATTTTTTAAAACACTAATGTCTAAAGTTTATACTTGAATTCAACTTAACTATTTATTCAACTATCAATTAGGAGATACCAAATATGATTGAATTTACAGACGCAAGAACTAAATCGGTAGTTCGAGTCATTAAGTATTAAACATTGAGTAACATGTTATATGTAAAGTCAAACTTTAAGAACCACGTTTGATCCATATTTGATATGTTATATGAGTTTGCAAGTGACTAATTTATTTGATACAAAAATGTCAACAAGCGGAACTTCCCCAAATCGGTGATATAGTGAATGGAAAAATGCACCTATTGAATGCATGTTGACTCTAATTGATAAGTATATTTGATGGAGAAATTAATAATAAATACGGTGACCTACCAATTAAGCGACCTAAAAAACTAAAAATAAAAAATGTAACTAAATGGTTTTTTTTTTAGTAATAGTAAAGATAAATAGATGGGTCTCAAAGATTAAAAGACTAAATCGCCAATTTTATAAAAATATGGGAACTAAATATAACACGTATATATATATATATAATAAAATAAAAAATATGGAAACTAAATATAATATATATATAATAAAATAAAATAAAAATAAAAATGTTTAAAATGTACCTTTTGAGGTGAGGACAACTCTCACATTTTATATTGGTATAAAGATGTACGTATTGATTATACATATTTCTTATTTGTGACACATCCATTTCGTATGTGCAGTGTAGAAGTGTTGGTGTGCCAAATAAGAAAGTTGATTCTGGTTTTTGGCAGAAAGAGTACCTTTTAGGGCATTGTTTTATGAAGCTAAAGGTTATCAAGATAGTTTCAATCTTTTGTGTAGCACCAGAGATACAGTTTGTGAAGTTGATGCTTCAAAGCTCGCCAGTTGTTGAGAAAATGGAGATTAGAACTTTCCAAAGGTGACAGTGCTGAAAAATTTGCCAAAGCTTCGCCAAGCTACTCAAGCACTGTAATCACATTTCATCACCAAGCAAAATCATTATAGATCAAACTACCCACCCATATAGTGATTATGTTCCTAGTATGGCTAGCTCCTAGTGTTTAAAGGCAGCTTTGAGGAATTAATGTTGTTAATAGACGCATTTCTGGTGCTATTTGGGTGGTGCAACTTGATCAGTTGCATGTAGGGCTGGCGATGGTGAGGGTATGGTGCGAATAGCACTAATACCATAACCATACCATATTTTTTTCACTCATACCATAACCATAACCATAACCACTGCGGTTATGATTCTTCATACCATAACCATAACCACTGCGGTTATGATTCTTCATACCATAACCATAACCATAACCATGGTTTTTAACCACGATTAAACCATTTAACCACAATTATTCAAACTAATACAACATCAATGTTTCATACGAGAAAAGTAAACATACATTCATGGGTTAAGAACACAATAGGGACCTGAATGTTTGCCCATGTTGCCAAAAGGGGTCTGAATTGAAAAAACGTATTATTAAGGGCCTGAATTTTGAGTTTTGTGTTTTTTCAAGTCTCCGTCCAAATTTTCTGTTAAATCTAACAGAACCACGTGAAAAGACAAAAATACCCTTTTGTAATTATTATACAATTTATCAATTTAATTAATAAAATGTGAAATGTCTAAAATACCCCTACACACTAATTATGCCCTTAAGGCCACCACGCTCCGGCCACCGCCCGGCGACCACCACCCGGCTCCGGCGACCGCCACCGGCCGATCAGAGCTTTTTTGGCTCCGATCGGAGCTTTTTGGCTCTGATCGGAGCTTTTCGGTCGTCGCCGGAGGTCGGTGGTGGTCGCCGGAGGCCGGTGGTGGTCGCCGGAGTCGGGGTGGTGGTGGTCGCCGGAGCTGTGGTGGCTTAAAGGGTATTTTCGTCATTTTAGGTCAAACATATGAGAGACACACTTTGGTCAAAGGGCATTTTCGGGGTTTCAAATTATTTTTTGTCACATGCCAAGCATGTGATCACTTTCCGTCACTTTTAACAGAAAAAATAGACGGAGACCTCACTTATACACAAAAATTAAAATTCAGGCCCTAAATAATACGTTTTTTCAATTCAGACCCCTTTTGGCAACATGGGCAAACATTCAGGCCCCTATTGTGTTCATTCATTGTTTCATACACGAAATCTAAATTAAACATAACTTCATTGTTTCACTTAATTTAAAAAACACATCTTCAATCACCTATCACTTGCGATCCTCGATCCTCATTCGCAATCACTTTCAATCGTGGTTATCTAATAATAAGAAATATAGAAAAAAAATTGGTACATGGGAAAGGGAACGGTATAAGAATTATAATATTTGACTAATAATTAAAGTATAGTAATAATGTATATATATAACAATATAAGTATTAGTAATATATATAGAGGTGATGGTTATAACCGCGGTTATGGACTGAATACCATAACCATAACCATAACCATTGCGGTTACAAGATTCATCACCATAACCGCCCCTCACCATAATGGTGCGGTTAACCATTGCGGTAAATGGTGCGAATAACCATGGTTATTTGATTTTCACCGCACCATTGCCGGCCCTAGTTGCATGCCATAATCATCTCTTTCACTTTTTCCCTTTCCAAATAAGCGGTGGTTAGTGATGCGTCTCAATTAACATCATGGCAGTCGCACATGAAGTGGGGCCTGAGTCTCGACCACTTTTGATGAGCCGACAGATCAATCCCCTCACATTTCTACTTCTCTATCTCATCCACCCTTAATCCAAAAGTACGTAATTCTCAACCCATCCATCCTACAACAATAATAATATGCAGTGTAGCTGTTTCTTACCCTTAATCTCATTGAAGGAGGCAACCCAAGTTTCTCTTTTTTTAGGGAGTTACGCCCATGAACACCTTCAGGCCCAGGAATGCTAACCATCTCATCACTTCCAATATTCACTGCCTCCCACTTGCTCAATCTGATTCAACCAAAACTCTTTCATTTAATCTACCCAAAATCTATCTATCTATTACACACATATATATCAATCAATCCAAATACTACCTCAATACACCTTCATTCATCAATCAAAGTGAAGGACCGAGTCTGGAGTCCATCACCCCACATCTCAAATTTGTCACTGCAAGTAAGTAAGTGCCTTTCTGCAGAAATAAAGAAAGAAGATGGTACCTTCTCCCTTCCAAGTGGCCTATATCTATATTATACACCACATCATAATAACATCAACCCAAACAAATACATTTTAGTTTACTTTACTCAATAGAGCGACCAAAAGCATACCCTTCCAAAAGGACCATAAATCTTATGGAACCTCCCAATACGACTTTCATTCCTTGGTGTAATGTTTGCATAGCTCCTCTTCTCCAATCCATAAGCATCTTGAGGCTAATAACAATCAAACCATTTATTTACAACACCATCCAATCAATCCTCTATACAACAAAACAAACATCAGCTGGCCATTCATCAGCTTCCTTCAGGCTGACATTTGTTTCCAGATGCTTAAACTCAGGATAGATACAAGCATTAGATGCATAGAAAAACCTACACACATAACAACCACTGTTTCTATTTCTCAGTTCAATTTCACTATACTAGTTAGTTAGCATGAAATGAAATTCTGACCTCTTGACTCCACTGATTCTAGCAGCCTCAACCATGTTGAAGGTGATCATGGTGTTGTTATACATAAATAACAAAGTGGTTGGACTGAATAAAACCCAACCCTCCCATGTCAGCAGTGTTGGATATGATTTGAGGCAACCTAGTACGAGTCGACAGAACAAAAGTCGAAGATCTCAAAAGAATGTATGATCGACCATTCGAGTCCGCAATAAGGAGATAAAAATGAATGGTCGACTACCGTACAAACCGAAGTCGACTTTCCAGACAGAAGTCATAAAAAACAAGGCGAGAAGGTCATTCAAGGCTCCTCTCTTGAAGTGTAAGTCGACTCGAGGACCAATGCTTCCCTACGAAAGTACGAATCGAGTCGGCCATCGGATACTTGGAGGAAACCTTCCCTCTTAAGGAAATAACAGGTGGAGACCTGCTCGCCGCCTCTAGAAAGACTTACATTTGAAGGAAAAGGTACCAGCTGGCGACCTGCTCGCCACACTTTATACCACGAAACCTTCCTCTTAAGGAAATGGTATCGGCTGGCAACCTGCTTGTCACCTGCTTATGCCGACCTAGGACAGAAACCCTCCCAAGAGGGTAGCCGCCACTAAAAGTCGGTAATATCTCCCTATAAATAGGGGCTCACTTTCATTATTTAAACTAAGTTCTATCATATACTTTACAATATTCTCTCGATGTCCATTACTGACTTAAGCTTCAGAGTGGAATCAGGGGTCTTCCCAACCCCTTTTCAGGTCCTCGCACAGCACAAAGCCACCAAAGGAAACTAAGTACCCACGAGGTCAAGAAAGATACCTGAGTGAGCTAGCTCCCGATGAGATCTCGAAGTCCGTTACCCGAAGTTCTAGAGTCACGTCATTTTGATCCCAACAAGCAGCAAGGTTAAAGACATGGTCAACTCCATTGGTGACCTTGATACAATTATCCATGACCCTGTGACCACCAGATGGAACTCGACATAACTCATTCCCCTTTATTTTAAAGACTAATGACTTATGTCTCGGGGGCAAGTATTGGATATGATTCGAGGCAACCTAGCACGAGTCGACAGAACAAAAGTCGGAGATCTCAAAAGAATGTATGATCGACCATTCGTAGTCCGCAATAAGGAGATAAAAATGAATAGTCGACTACCCTACAAACCGAAGTCGACTTTCCAGACAGAAGTCATAAAGAACAAGGCGAGAAGGTCATTCAAGGCTCCTCTCTTGAAGTGTAAGTCGAGTCGAGGACCAAAGCTTCCTACTAAAGTACGAATCGAATCGGCCATACTTGGAGGAAATCTTCCCTCTTAAGGAAAGGACAGGTGGAGACCTGCTCGCCGCCTCTAGGAAGACTTCCCTTTGAAGGAAGAGGTACCAGCTGGCGACCTGCTCGCCACCCTCTATACCACGAAACCTTCCTCTTAAGGAAGTGGTATCGGCTGGCAACCTGCTTGTCACCTGCTTATGCCGACCTAGGACAGAAATCCTCCCAAGAGGGTAGCCACCACTAAAAGTCAGTAATATCTCCCTATAAATAGGGGCTCACTTTCATTATTTAAACTAAGTTCTATCATATACTTTACAATATTCTCTCGATATCTATTACTGACTTAAGTTTCGGAGTGGAATCAGGGGCCTTACCCACCCCTTTTCAGGTCCTCGCCCAGCACAAAGCCACCAAACGAAACTAAGTACCCACGAGGTCAAGAAAGATACCTGAGTGAGCTAGCTCCCGGCGAGATCTCGAAGTCCGTTATCCGAAGTTCTAGAGCCATGTCATTTTGATCCCAACATTTGGCGCCGTCTGTGGGAACCAGGATCAAAAAGTCACGGCCTCCAATAAGAATAAGATGCCAAATCCCGGGGTAGAGGAGGTGAGAAATACCCAAGTAAATCTCACTACCTCAAGTCCACCACCCAGAGAAGACCCACCCGCGCCTCAACATAACGGCACCGGTGGTGAAGAAAACCTCAGTCATGCCAAGTCGCTGCCCAATCTCGAGGAAGCAAGAACAGTCCCTCCAGCTGTTCCTCAGGAGATAATGGCGGCCTTCATAGCCTTCTGGAATCAAACCCAGACGGGAACGGTTCCTGACAAAAAGGAACCAACTCGAGAAGCCTCCCAAAAGTAAGAGGTGGCCTCTAGTGTAAAGGTTGTGGAAGAAAATCTCCTGGAGAAAGAGATCCCCAAAGCTCGGGAAGTCGAGATGGCGAACAAGAGCCCTGTTCTATTCACTATAGGACAGGTAGAGGAATTATTGGAGAAGAAAAGAAGAGGAGCGAATGATTTACTTATCGTTCGCGACCACACTTTCTCCAAGAGGTTATTCAATACTCGAGTTCCTCCACAAGTCTTTGCAAGGAACATCGAGGACTACACGGGCGAAGGAGACCCGGTTCGCCATATCATCGCCCATAACTCTTCCCTTTTATGAAGAGGGGCAACTCCGGACCATTACGCGGCACTTTTTCCCACCACCGTGAAGGAAGAGGCGTCCACTTGGTTTTATGGTCTTCCTAATAGTTCAATTGATTCATGGGAAGAATTGAAGGCAAAGTTCATAGAAGGTCACATAGGCCAAAGACAATGCCTCAAGAGTATGAACTTTCTTGATAAAATTGAGCAAGGTCCTGACGAAACCTTAGCCAATTATTATACTAGATACCACAAAATATTCCAGCAGCTGAATGAGGACGCCACTGATGGCGAATTGATTAGAACCTTCTGAAGGGGTCTCAGGGTACAGAGTCAAGCCCTGAAGGATAGCATAGTGATGAAGCCGGTACGAAATATTGATGCTCTCGCCATCAAGGTTAAGAAGTATATCGACTTAGAGAGGTCACATGAGAAATCGCCTATAGAAGCAAAGAGGCAGATCTTTCTGGACAAAGTTGAAGAAGGCTCTGCTTCTCGACCGTCCAAGAAGGAGGAAAGGCGAGAAGGAATTTCCCGACATGGAATCATTTGGGAACCAAAAAACATCTTAACCCTTATCCAGCAAAATATACCCCTCTTACACATAATGTGGCGGTGGTACTTAAAGAAATGAAGAAACTTCGTCTAAACAACCCACCCCGGCAAAAAAGAACATGATGGATCATCAAATAAATGCCTACCATCGATATCACCAAACAAGGGGGCACGACACGAATGAATGCACCATATTAAAGCAAGATATCGAGACCCTCATTCAAAGAGGTAAACTTCTGAAGTTTGTAGAGAAGCCTCCCAATACCCCAAAGAAGCGAAGCCCTAGCCCAAGGAGAAATTCTCGATCCCCTCCTCATGGCTATCTCGCTCCCATTCAAAGGGGAACGATAAATGTCATCTCGGGAGGATTCGCCTCAGGAGGAGGAACAAATTCAGCTCGAGAGGTATACGCGGCTCAAATATCCACGCCGGCGGTAATGGGAAAGAGACCTCGAGAACCTGAACTCGAGATAATTAGCTTCACCGCTAGCGATCTTTTGAAGGCAGATCAGTCGCAAGAAGACGCATTGGTAGTTACTCTCCTTATATCCACATATAGGGTTAAAAGGATTTTTATCGACAGTGGAAGCTCAACGGGCATACTCTTCTATCAAGCGTTCCTACAATTAGGGTTAACAAGAAAAACTTAAAGAAAGTCAACTTCCCTTTAATAGGATTCGCAGGAGAAACCATCTACCCCATGGGAGCTATTCGACTAACCACTGTTTTGGGAGAAGGGGAGAAAGTTTTGCAAGTGGATATACTTTTCGTAGTAGTCGATTCCGCCTCATCTTACAACGCCATCATTGGTAGAGCCACCCTCAATCCTCACAAAATTATCCCTTAACGGCGCATCAAGTAATGAAATTCTCGACACCAAAGTGAATTGGCGAGGTCCAAGAAGATCAAGCCATGGCGCGACACTGTTACAACACGTCGACAAGACGCTCAGAGAAGTTATAATAGCTTCTGAAGTGGATACTTTTTTATTATGACTAATTTTTTAGTCTCCTTTTTGATGTAATATCCAGGAAACGATGGATAAATATGATCCCTCGAGATCTCTTTTTCTTTACAAAAATCGTTCCAATATTATCATCAATCAAAGGTCTACAAATAGATTGTCGACCTTAGGTGCCCAAAATGACTAAGGTCTAGGTACGGCGACAACTCGATCGGAGAATCAAAGGTCTACAAATCGATTGCCGACCTTACCCAAAATGACTAAGGTCTAGGTACGGCGACAACTCGATCGAAGAATCAAAGGTCTACAAATCGATTGTCGACCTTATGTGCCCAAAATGACTAAGGTTTAGGTACAGCGACAACTCGATCGAAGAATCAAAGGTCTACAAATCGATTGTCGACCTTATGTGCCCAAAATGACTAAGGTCTAGGTACGGCGACAATTCGATCGAAGATTCGGTCTACAAATCGATTGTCAACCTTATGTGCCTAAAATGACTAAGGTCTAGGTACGGCGACAACTCGATCGAAGAATCAAAGGTCTACAAATCAATTGTCGACCTTATGTGCCCAAAATGACTAAGGTCTAGGTACGGCGACAACTCGATCGAAGAATCAAAGGTCTACAAATCGATTGTCGACCTTATGTGCCCAAAATGACTAAGGTCTAGGTACTGCGACAACTCGATCGAAGAATCAAAGATCTACAAATCGATTGTCGACCTTATGTGCCCAAAATGACTAAGGTCTAGGTACGGCGACAACTCGGTCGAAGAATCAAAGGTCTACAAATCGATTGTCGACCTTATATGCCCAAAATGACTAAGGTCTAGGTACAGCGACAACTCGATCGAAGAATCAAAGGTCTACAAATCGATTGTCGACCTTATGTGCCCAAAATGACTAAGGTCTAGGTACGGCGACAATTCGATCTAAATCGATTGTCGACCTTATGTGCCCAAAATGACTAAAGTCTAGGTACTGAGACAACTCGATCAAAGAATCAAAGGTCTACAAATCGATTGTCGACCTTATGTGCCCAAAATGACTAAGTTCTAGGTACGGCGATAACTCGATCGAAGAATCAAAGGTCTACAAATCGATTGTCGACCTTATGTGCCCAAAATGACTAAGGTCTAGGTACGGCGACAACTCGATCGAAGAATCAACGGTCTACAAATCGATTGTCGACCTTATGTGCCCAAAATTACTAAGGTCTAGGTACGGTGACAATTCGATCGATGATTCGGTCTATAAAACGATTGTCGACCTTATGTGCCCAAAATGACTAAGGTCTAGGTACGACGACAACTCGATCGAAGAATCAAAGGTCTACAAATAGATTGTCGACCTTATGTGCCCAAATGACTAAGGTCTAGGTACGGCGACAACTCGATCGAAGAATCAAAGGTCTACAAATCGATTGTCGACCTTATGTGCCCAAAATAACTAAGGTCTAGGTACGGCGACAACTCGATCGAAGAATCAAAGGTCTACAAATCGATTGTCGACCTTATGTGCCCAAAATGACTAAGGTCTAGGTACGGCGACAACTCGATCGAAGAATCAACGGTCTACAAATCGATTGTCGACCTTATGTGCCCAAAATGACTAAGGTCTAGGTACGGTGACAATTCGATCGATGATTCGGTCTATAAAGCGATTGTCGACCTTATGGGCCCAAAATGACTAAGGTCTAGGTACGACGACAATTCGATCGAAGATTCGGTCTACAAATCAATTGTCGACCTTATGTGTCCAAAATGACTAAGGTCTAGGTAAGACGACAACTCGATCGAAGAATCAAAGGTCTACAAATCGATTGTCGACCTTATGTGCCCAAAATGACTAAGGTCTAGGTACGACGACAATTTAATCGAAGATTCGGTCTACAAATCGATTGTCGACCTTATGTGCCCAAAATGACTAAGGTCTAGTTACGGAGACAACTCGATCGAAGAATCAAAGATCTACAAATCGATTGTCGACCTTATGTGCCCAAAATGACTAAGGTCTAGGTACGGCGACAATTCGATCGAAGATTCGGTCTACAAATCGATTGTCGACCTTATGTGCCCAAAATGACTAAGGTCTAGGTGCAGCGACAATTCGATCAAAAAATTCGAAGGTCTACAAATCAGTTGTCGACCCTATGTGCCCAAAATGACTAAGGTCTAGGTACGTCGACAATACGATAGAAGAAGTCGAAGTTCTATAAATCGATTGTCGACCTCGTATGTCCAGAACGACGGTAAAAGTCTAAATACATCGACAACTTGATTAAAGGTCAAAATCGACATATACAAATACTAACGATCGACATTATTCGACCAATATATGATTATCGAAGTTACGAGTGATAAAACCCTTTATTACAAAAAAGAGATTTATTACACAAGGGATCGATCTTAACAGAAACATCCTAGAAAGTAACTGTTTACAAAGCCTTATCTCCCTTAGAGGAAGAAGCAACAAAACTATCATCCCCTTCAGTAGGGATCTCTAAAAACTGCTAAAGAAGAGGAACTTGAGAAAACGGGAAGTCAGGTTGATACGCTCTCAAATTGGCTACAATCTCTTTTAAGGAAGGAAAAAGCAGATCAGAAGCGGCTACGGCAATATCTGATTTAAAAGAAGAACTCGCTTTGTAATTTTCCACAGCCCTAACTCCAGACTTCCTCAAGCTCGACATCTCCTTTTGTAGCACATCGACCCTCTCACGAAGAATTATGTTCTCAACTTTGAGGTTATCCTTTTCCTTGTTCTTCCTCTCCAGCAAGTGGCGATGCTCTTTCATCAAATAAATAGAGCTATGTAGGGACTATTCGCACTTTTGGAGGTCCCGCCGTAAAAAGGAAGAAGTCTCATTCGCTAGCTTAAGATTCTCCCTCAGTTTGGCATTCTCTTCTCGAAGACTTTGAACCTCTCCCATAATCTCAGGAGACGTTGAGGTCTTAAGCTTCTCCCTGGTCGCCTGTAACTCCCTGAAGAGATCGATCATCAGGCGAGAATATTGAAGAGAATCCCTGGAAGCCTGTTAAAGAAAGAATCAAGAAAGAAGGGATCAGTCTACGACAAATGAAGAATAAATCCAAATAAATAGAAGATGGCAATACTCACTTCGACCTGTTTTAAAAGAAGAAGGCGAGTAGCCTCCTCCACTTACCCCAAGTTCGTTTCTAGGTGCCTACGATCCCAGGGAGGAATGGAAGCATTCAGTAAATGAAGTGTCAAATCAGGATTGGCGATAGAATGCCCCTCTTTGAGAGGATACCCTCGTAAAAAGCGAAGAGGATTCCAATCTTTGGAAAACTCGACAGATGGGCTCAACAACATGTCCCAATCAAAACAAGGACCCTCATAATCTAAGGGGCCACTAGCGGAAGTCTCAGCACGAGGCGGGGACAATCTAGTCGATGAAGAAGAAGCGGAATCCTCGCCTTGCCTTCCTCTTCGCCACGAACCAGTATCCTTATCTCGATTGGAGTGGTGAGTGGTATCCTTCACTTCGCCCTCATCCTTAGAAGGCCTTACTAGCGACTCCTAATCAAAAGGGATAACCTCAACATCAATTGGAGTGTCGATGGATGCCCCGCTATTGACCTTTTTTGACGGAGGGGCAGAAGAAGCTTCCATAGCTTGACGATGATTTCAAAGGATCATTTTGATAAAGTCTAGAAATAAAGAAAACCCTGATTGTCAAAAAGCAATTAAAGACTCGGGATGGCTATGAATGAGAATGCTTCATTGATCAACTAGGTATTAAAAAGCAAGGGTTACAATATATATACTAAGTACTAGGCTCACCAACTAAGACTATACAATCACCTATAAACCAGGTGCACATAGTGTAAACATAGTGTAATATAGTGAAAACATAGAATCTTCATATACACTTCTATATTCTCCCATCCTTTTCTTCTTCTTCTTTTCCTTCTTGAAACACATCCTTGATTCCATAAAGCTTCAATAAGGCAAGATGTTAATTCTTGACTAATGCCTTGGTGAGCAAGTCAGCCATTTGATCTTTGGATGATATATGATAGACACCAATCATTCCTGAGTTGATGTGGTGTCTTGTGAAGTGGCAGTCAAGTTCAATATGCTTGGTGCGCTCATGGAACATGGGGTTTTTGGCAATCTTTAAAGCTGCCTCACTATCTGTATGGATTGGGATTGGCAAGGTAACTTGCAATCCAAGTTCCTGGAGGATTCTGTTAACCCAAAGTGCTTCTTGAATAGCAACCCTCAAGCATCTATATTCAGCTTCAGCACTTGATAAAGAAATGGTGTCTTGTTTCTTGACATTCCATCCTATCATAGCTTATCCAAGCTTCACACAATATGCACTCACTGACTTCCTACTGAAAGGGCAAGCTGCCCAATCTGAATCACAAAAGATACTCAATTTGAGAGAGTTGTTGGAAGGATAGATCAAACATTGACCTGGGGTGCCTTTGATGTATTTAACCACCCTCATAGCAGCATCATAATGGGACTTCTTAGGCTTGTCCACAAATTGACTAAGGATTTGAACTGAGAAGCTTATGTCTGGTCTTGTCATGGTAAGATATAGCAATTTACCAATGACCCTTCTATAAGAAGTGGCATCTTCCAAGAGTATATCATCAGGGTTGGAGTTGGTGGCTTTGTCATACTCATGTGTGGTGAGTTTGATATTGAATTCCATTGGAGTTTCAGCTGGCCTAGCAGCTCCTAAGCCTGCATCCTCTATAAGCTCCATAGCATACTTCCTTTGATTGATGACAAGACCTTGTTTTGATCTTGCAACCTCCAAGCCTAAAAAATACCTCAAGTCTCCCAAATCCTTCAATTTGAATTGTTTGGAGTGTGCACTTCAATTGATTGATCATCTTGGCATTTGAACCAGTGATTAAGAGATCATCAACATAGATGAGTATGAACACTTTTTCATTACCCTGTATCTTTCTAAACAAGGAATGATCTGAGGCACATTGCTTGTAGCCAGTCTTCAACAGGGTTTGGGTGAGCTTGATGTTCCATTGCCTTGATACTTGTTTGAGCCCATATAAGGACTTGTTGAGCTTGCATACTCTTTTGGGGGATGCTTCAATGGACCTAGATGGATCAAATCCTTGAGGAATGTCCATGTATACTTCCTCAGTTAGATCACATTGGAGGAATGCATTGTTTACATCCATGTGATACAATCCCCATGATTGGCAGCTGTCAATGCCAAGACAATCCTCACTGTGTCCATCTTGACTACAGGTGAGAATGTCTCATTGAAATCAGTACCTTCCACTTGATTGAATCCTTTGGCAACCAATCTTGCCTTGTATATTTCAATAGATCCATCAGAGTTGTACTTGATTTTGAAGACCCATTTGCAACAGATTGAGGATTTTCCTTGAGGTAGGTCTACTATCTTCCATGTGTTGTTGGCTTGAAGAGCTTGTATCTCTTCCTTCATAGCCACAATCCAGTTTGGATCCTTGATGGCTTGCTTGTAAGTGTTTGGTTCTTTAATCTTGGCAATGGCAGTCAAGAAGCATTTGAATTGGGGGCCTAGAGTATCAAAAGATACATACCTTTCCATTCCAAAGGTGGCATTAGAACTAGGCTTGTTTTGAAGGCCAACAATCCTTGCACTCCTCCTTATTTGTGGAGAGTTTCTTTGGGCAATTCTGAGGCTCCTTCTTATGGAAGAAGGCTGTGGGACTTCTTCTTCCACCTCCTCTGTTGGTTGGGGAGGTTGAGGAGAAGAACTTTGTTGAGGAGATGTAACTTGTTGTGGTGATGCACCTCTTGCTCCTTGTAGTGGGACTACCTCCTCTTCTATTGATTGGGGAGGTTGTGGAGTTTCAGTATTAGGAACATTAGTCTCAACAATAGGAGCATGGCTTGGAGTATGTTCATCAAGAAACATTGGCAACTCTAGTGAGAAGTCAAGCAGAGATGGCTTGGATGCCAAGCAAGAAGGGATCAAGGCTCTTAAAGCCTCTTTGGACATGCTAAATGGAAAAATGTCTTCATGGAAGAGTACATCTCTTGAAACATGAAAAACTGAATCAGAAATGTTCATTACAAGGTACCCTTTTTGTGAAGTGGAGTACCCCATAAGTATGCATGGTTCAGCTCTTGGACCAAACTTGTCATGGTTGTTTAGCTTAGTTGTGAAGCAAATACAACCAATGACTCTCAAATGATGAAGAGAAGGCACATTCCCATACAACACTTCCATAGGTGACTTGAACTTCAAGATAGAGGATGGTAGCCTATTAAGCAAGTAACAAGCATTGAGAATGCAATATCCCCAGTGTCTCAAAGGCATTGATGCTTGAAACCTAATTGTTCTAGCAATGTTTAGGATGTCTCTATGCTTGCGTTCCACTCTTCCATTTTGTTGTGGTGTATGCACCCAACTAGTTTGATGATGGATGCCAAATTGGAGAAGCAACTCCTTGCATACTGAGTTGGTGAACTCAATGCCATTATCACTCCTCAAGATCTTAACCATAGTGCCAAACTGATTCTTCACCATGAGTAAATAGTTCTTGATGTGCAAGAAAGTGTCACTCTTGAACTTCATTAAGTAGACCCAAGTTGCTCTTGAGAAATCATCTACTATTGTCATGAAATACTGATTGCCTTTAAATGTTGGCACTTTGTAGGGACCCCATAAGTCCATGTGAATAAGACCAAAAGGCTTAGAAGCAATAGAATCACTTATTGGAAATGAAAATCTAGATTGCTTGGCAAGAAGGCAAATTGTGCATTGTTTGATACAACCATAAGGCTTATTCAAATTTAAAACATCTAAATGGTTGAGGTAAGCTTCAGAGACATGTCCCAAACGCCTATGCCATCTCAACACCTCTTCCTTATTCCCCAAACAAGTAGCTGCTATCTTCCTTGAGTGTGAAGGCACCACATTCTTCAGGGTGTATAAACCTCTATTCCATTCTCCAATCACCATGGACTTGCCACTCTGGCCCTGGAGCAACACATGATCAGAAGTAAAGATCACCTTACAATTCAATTGGCTAGGAAGCCTAGATACTGAGATCAAATTGAACTTGAAATCAGGGACCAATAAGATGTTGGTCAGAGTGAATCCACTTGAGAAAGAGCAAGAACCAACATGAGTCACTTTGCATTTGTGACCATTTGGTAAATGAACATATTGATGATCAGAGTCACACTTCTTCAAATCAAATAACCACTCAATTTGATGTGTGATGTGATTAGTTGCACCTGAGTCAACTATCCAAACCATAGGGTCGCTAGATATACCTGCCATATTGACATGAGCTTGATCAACATCTTCAAAGCTCAAAGGTGAATGCTCAAAGTAATCATCATGGGCAGCTACATGTTGGATTCTCTTGTTAGTTGTGCCATGAAAAATCATCTTGTCCTTGGCTGCCACATGCTCAATGACACTTGAGCTACCACCATCTTCAACAATGTTGGCTGAGTTCCAATTCCTCTTAGGAGCATTTGGGTTGTACATTGGGTGACCTTGTGGGTATCCATGCTTGTTGTAACATTGATCCTCTATGTGGCCTCTCTTGCCACAATAGGTGCAAATAGGAGGGGGAGGTCTCTCATTGGGAGCATTTGGACTGCCTCTGCCCCTGCCATTGTCATTGCCTCTTCCATAGCCTCTGCCTCTTCCATAGCCTCTTCCATTACCTCTTCCACCATAAGATGGATTGTTTATTGTGTATAAGGCAGTTGCCTCACCTACATCTCCAATAGAACCAGAAATGGTCATTTGACTTTCTTCTTGTACCAAAACAGAGAAGGCAATACTAAGAGAAGGAAGTGGTTGCCTCATGAGCAAGCTACTCCTAATGTGTCCATAAGACTCATTTAGTCCCAAGAGAAAAGCCATCAACTTTTGCTTCTCCTTGTGTTCATTAACAATGGCAATATCTCCAGCACATTGGAGATTCAAGTCATCAACTGAAGTAAGAGCATCCCAAAGTTGTTTCATCTTTGCAAAGTATTCAGTGATGGATAGAACTCCTTGAGATGTTTGGTAAATCTCCCTTGTCAGTTGGAAGATTTGAGTGCCATCCACCTTGTCAAACATTTCTTTAAGGTCATCCCAAATGGAAGAAGCAGTGGGATTGTAGACCAAGCCAGTGACCAAGTCTTTAGCTACACAATTCCTCAACCAAGTCTTGACAATTGCATTGGCCTTATCCCATTTCACCATGTCTGCCACACCAACACTTGTTCTTGTGAATGTGCCATCAATGAAACCCAACTTATTCTTCACTAACAAGCCTTCCTTGATTGAGGTACTCCAAACATGATAGTTGGAGGTACCATGCAGCTGAAAAGGTATGAGCATATGGCTAGTGGTGTCAGATGGATGTATGTAGAGAGGGTCATCCACATTGGATTCATGGGCCATTTTGCAAGGCAGTCAAATTGAAAGAGCTTGTTGAAGAGATTTAAACTTAATTCCCAAGAAATCACTAGAGGAAATGGCAAAGAAATCCCCACGGAAATAGCTGGTAATATAGAAAAAACTGGCACACCAAATCTGTTGAGAATAGGACAAATCCAGCTAGTAGATAGTACAATATGTACCACTACGCATCAAAATGAGCAAAACTAATGATTGGAAATCACCAAAAACTTGATGATAATCAGTCCTCCATTGATGGAAGCACGAAATTCTTCAATAGAACCAGAGAATATCCTGAAGAATACCCAAGAACTCACAAAAGCTCCTCAGCCGAGTAAAGAGCAAGTAATCCACTAAACGGGTAAAATCCAAGTGTTCTAATCAATAGGACTAGTTCAAACAATCTCATAATCCATCAATGATACTAGAGGAATGACACACACTTCAGTGAATACTAGAATCAATCACGCAAGTAGCTCAATCTGAGCTAGAACAAGTAGAACTATGCAAATCAAGTGCTATAGCCTATAAGCAATACTAACACTATCCTCAGTTCCTTGTGTGCGTGAATGAGCATGAGATGAGACTTACTAAGAGTCCATTGTTGGATGGAAAGTGAGAATTCAAGCTGATTTGATGAATCCTGAAGCGTAATGAGGTAAATCCACACAAGACTAAGCTGGCAGGTTGAAGCAAATGGGGAAAACTTTCAAGTTCCTTGATCCATTGCATACGCCGCTATGAATGACCTTGTGCTCTGATACCATATGAATGAGAATGCTTCATTGATCAACTAGGTATTACAAAGCAAGGGTTACAATATGTATACTAAGTACTAGGCTCACCAACTAAGACTATACAATCACCTATAAACCAGGTGCACATAGTGTAAACATGGTGTAATATAGTGAAAACATAGAATCTTCATATACACTTCTATAATGGCAATCTTAAAAAAAAGGAAATAACTGTGGAATGCCTGAGGAGGGATGGCCAGCCATGATGCTTGATGTTTGTCGGAGAACTGCTCACTCTTCGAAGATTCGATCAGATTAAAAACGCAAAAACAGAGGTGAAAAACGAAAGTGAGGCAGCAGTATTTATACTGAAGCCTCCCACCTTTCAAGATAACTTCTTGAGGAAGCATTCCCTAGGTAATCATCTATTGGTGCAGTTACTGACAACGTGACCGTTGCTTCGAAATTACCGTTGTCAATAGGCAAGACGACTCTTAAGCTTCTTCACGCCTCATTTTCCAACGATAAAAAATTACTACTAGACACAACGTCTCGACTAGAGATTTCTATCTCAAACAAGAAACATTCACCTCGACTTCCCGTAGTCAGTGGTGACCAAGAGATCAACGGTGATACTGACTCTCTCCCCGACTTCCGAAAGTCGCATCTACGAAGGAGATCAGTCCCTACTGACTCCTTGATTCTATCAACGCCAAATGATGGAAGAGAGCCTACGTGCTAAGAGAGAAGAGGGGCAAAGTCCTCTCATCATAAAAGGTACTCGACATAACTCATTCCCCTTTATTTTAAAGACTAATGACTTATGTCTCGGGGGCAAGTGTTGGATATGATTCGAGGCAACCTAGTACGAGTCGACAGAACAAAAGTCGGAGATCTCAAAAGAATGTATGATCGACCATTCAAGTCCGCAATAAGGAGATAAAAATGAATGGTCGACTACCCTACAAACAGAAGTCGACTTTCCAGACAGAAGTCATAAAAAACAAGGCGAGAAGGTCATTCAAGGCTCCTCTCTTGAAGTGTAAGTCGACTCGAGGACCAATGCTTCCCTACTAAAGTACGAATCGAGTCGACCATCAGATACTTGGAGGAAACCTTCCCTCTTAAGGAAAGGACAGGTGGAGACCTGCTCGCCGCCTCTAGAAAGACTTACATTTGAAGGAAGAGGTACCAGCTGGCGACCTGCTCGCCACCCTCTATACCACGAAACCTTCCTCTTAAGGAAGTGGTATCGGCTGGCAACCTGCTTGTCACCTGGTTATGCCGACTCAGGACAGAAACCCTCCCAAGAGGGTAGCCGCCACTAAAAGTCGGTAATATCTCCCTATAAATAGGGGCTCACTTTCATTATTTAAACTAAGTTCTATCATATACTTTACAATATTCTCTCGATGTCCATTACTGACTTAAGCTTCAGAGTGGAATCAGGGGTCTTCCCCACCCCTTTTCAGGTCCTCGCACAGCACAAAGCCACCAAAGGAAACTAAGTACCCACGAGGTCAAGAAAGATACCTGAGTGAGCTAGCTCCCGGTGAGATCTCGAAGTCCGTTACTCGAAGTTCTAGAGTCACGTCATTTTGATCCCAACAAGCAGCAAGGTTAAAGACATGGTCAACTCCATTGGTGACCTTGATACAATTATCCATGACCCTGTGACCACCAGATGGAACTCGTGACAGAACATGTCCTCTTGCATGTGCTCATTCTTCTTCCAGTCTGAAGCGATAATGTAATGTCCCTCGGTTTTCAAGCGTCGTGCAATGTGGGAGGCGATAAAACCACCCGTCCCGGTGATTGAAATCCTTAGCTTCTCCAATGGCCAGTAAGCTTCCCTCTCCAGACTCTCATAGGTGAATGCACCGTACTTGGTTCCACCCATTCTATTCTAAAGTAAAATAACAACAGCCACATTACTTCATCTTACAGAATGAACTGAATTTATTTGTATAGCAGAAACCAACAACAGCTAAAGAGTTATCTACTATGCAAGAACGAGTGCAACAATTACTATCAGTATCATCTTCGACCAACGATCATGTTCTATATCATTCCAATATTATCGGATTTCTGAACTGAGTTAATTTGATACAGTTGAACACAAGAGTTGGGCTGCAATGAAGTCAACCACATTTTCTTCAATTGTTACATTTGAAATTACTTGTGAATTGTGATCATTCAAAGAGCATCCCACTTTCAAATCAAATTGACCTCATTTTAGCAGTTATTTAAATAGAATCGGTATC
This sequence comes from Clarkia xantiana subsp. parviflora, assembly GCA_036873135.1. Taxonomy (NCBI): domain Eukaryota; kingdom Viridiplantae; phylum Streptophyta; class Magnoliopsida; order Myrtales; family Onagraceae; genus Clarkia; species Clarkia xantiana. The sequence goes on from JAPTYO010000001.1 coordinate 22,922,590, forward strand.
AAGGTTGAACCTCGGGGGCTGAAGGACTCTTGAAATCGTCAAAAAGTAGAAAACATGAGTAACACAGAGAGAGGCAAGAGCAAAGATGATACTGCCTGCAAGGAAATCTTTTAAGGCCGCATGAAAACCAATCGAGTGATGAAACCAGCCGACAGACAGACTGAATCGCTTCAACGTTAATGAAATAACTAATTAAAGAAAGGGTATGCGTAGAATTTAACGTACAAACATCAAATTATTATGGAGTTAAATAGTGGAAATATACTTGTGATTGATGACGATGATGAGAAAATAGACTGCAAGCGAGGAGACAAGGTACGAACATCCTCTGCCTTGGTTCCCTATCTTGATCCCTGTCATAGAATCTCGGCCGTTTGTTTTAATCTCTCTCTTTTCATCACTTTCTTTTTCCATCCTATTCCTAACCCTAGGAACTAAATTCACATGGCCAAAAAATTCCCACGGGCTACAAATCCACCATAAACTCGTAATAATTTCATCATCATTCTCATCCTATATATATCTATATACTATTTTCACTAAAATATTAGTATTTGAACCACCAAATACAAAACTAGTAAATTATTTATATTGAAATATAAATATAGCCCAAACCGGCGATGCCATTAGTGTCGCAAACCAAAACTAGTTTAAGTACGTTTAGGGTTTATATAGTTTAAACTCTATTAGAATAAGTGAACATGTTGACTGGATGAACCTTAAAATACTAAAATCGGATGAACAGTTTGACTGGGTAAACCCTAAATAGCTAAAGCAATACTTAAATACGTTTATATTTTTTTTCTTTCTAAAACTTTATTAAAACGGGTAAACAGTTTGCCTAAGTGAACCCTAAATAACTAAACTTGATGAACAGTTTGGCCGGTGAACCCTAGAGGGCTTAAAAGTCGGGTTCGTCCAATTTTAGATCTTTAGGTTCACCCTGCCAAACTGTTCGCCCATTGTAATAGGGTTTAGAAAAAAAAAAAAAAAGGTATATAAACCTACATACACCATCAAATATTTAACTCTCTGAATCTTGAGTTTCTATAAGCATATACTTTTATGGTTATATTATGGAAAACCCTATTACAGTGGGGAACAGTTTGACAGAACCCTAAATGGCTAAAATTGGACGAACTCGACTTTTAAGCCCTCTATGGTTCACCCGGCCAAACTGTTCATCCAGTTTAGTCATTTAGGGTTCACTTAGGCAAACTGTTTACCCATGCTAATAGAGTTTTAGAAAGAAAAAACACAAAAAGTATTTAAATCTTGTTTTAGCTATCTAGGCTGAGAGCGAGCAACGAATGGCGGTGAGCTGGCGGGCGGGTGGCGGGCAAGCGGTGATGTTAAAGTTGTCTTTTTATTTCAATTCTCAATTCCAGTAGAAATTGGAATGTGTATTCTTGGAGGTTGGGTTAGGATTGACTATTCCCTCAAAATTAGTAATTGTGAATCATTATTCCACAAACTTAAGTAACCAAACATCATCATACTGATTTCACATTCTATATTCATATTCCTATTTCATGAACTAAATATGTCGTTAACGTTATTTATTTCTTTTTATAAATTACTAGTTCATTTTAATTGAAAAAATATACAAGTTTCACTTTGAATTATTCTTCTGAGATCAGTGATAAATTCAAGTATAAAATTCTTCTTTCAAAATGACTTTTGATCAGTTCAATTCTAACATCACACTTTATTTTTAAGTTTTTTTTTTTTTATTTCTATAATTATATTTTCCAAATTAAATGATAAACATCATTAATATATACATAAACTTTTGGCACAACCATAATTACCTTACAATCAATCAACAACCTAACTAAATCTAATGTAATTAATATATTCTAACGGTGCTTTAATTTTTGGCAAATAAATGTTAATTATGCCAAATTTATCTCATTAATTGTTAATAATAACTAAATCTACTAACTACATTTTAACGTTAACTTATTTGTATGTTATTTTTGTCTTTCTTATAAATTACTAGTTCATTTTAATTAAAACACTATACAAGCCTCACTTTGAATTATTCTTTTGAAATCAGTGATAAATTCACTATTAAAATTATTCTTTCAAGACGACATTGAATCAGTTCGATTTCTTACCTCATGCTTTAATATTAAGTTTTTTTTTCTTATGTAATTAGATTTTCCAAATTAAATGATAAACATCATTAAATTATACATAAAATTTTGGCACAATCATAACTACCCTAAAATCAATCAACAACCTAACTAAATATAATGTAATTAACGTATTCTAACGATACTTGAATTTTTATTTTTATTGCCAATTAATGTTACTCTAATTAATTATGCTAAATTTATCTCATTATTTGTTATTAGTAACTAAACTAATTTCTATTTACTAACTACATTCTAGTGTTAATTTATTTATGTTACGTTAATTTTTTCTTTATTATAAATGACTAATTAATTTTAATTGAAACGCTATATAAACCTTACTTTGAATTATTTTTCTGAGATCAGGGATAAATACACGATAAAAATTCTTCTTTCAAGACGACTTTGAATCAGTTCCAACAAAGTCATACGATTAGTGGAGTGCATCGGCCAACTCGATCTTTTTCGACTTAAAATATCATCTAAAAGTTCAATATAAACATGTTTGGTCCGAGCATTAACATGTGCTGTTTCAATAGATGATACCTACTTTCAGTGTGTGAAACCACACGATCTAATGCCAATGCGGATGGATTATGCAAACAGAAGCTGTGCATTGCATATATAGTAAAACAATAGTGTGGATGCACCTAATCTGCCCAAACCAAAAAGATTCAGATTCTTTATGCTCACAGACGAGAAATGTGGAATGGAACATGACATCCTTTGTCAGCACAACAAGTTGTGACAATTGGCTTCTTCCAATCCTATCTATATCAATCACTTGATGATATCATTCATATCTACGTGTTTCCAATTTCTTCCACACTTCCATCCACTGTTTCAGTTGCTGAAGCCAGCCCAAATAAGTGAGAAAATAAAAAAAAAGAACAAATGATCTGAACATAGTGCTTTATTCTATATGCCAACCCTAGAATATGAAGAATGATGTGTTGTGCTAGTCTCCTCGCTCGCATTGGATTAGCATAAAGATAAAGTGGTGATTATAAATATTTTTCTATTTCCAATCTCCAACAGAGTGCTTTATTGATCCCTCCCTCCATTTAAACATTCTCATGCAAAAGTTTAAGTTGACATACCAAAAAAAAAAACATTACTGATTGCCAAAAAAAAAAACAGTTAAACAGCTTACCTCGAATAATTGCTGACGCAAAAACCAAAGAATATTTGCCGAAAGTGGCACATGTTATTGCATGCATGCATCATCAATGAAAAATATGAATAGAAGAATATGAGGTGGTGTTAAGAATATGAGGTAAGAACAATCAAATTAATGCCTTCACATTCGAACTCAACTAAATGGAGAAGCACATATTCGATATTCTCCTCAATGTGATTCAACTACTTGATAAAACACATGATACTTTTGCCGAATAACATTCTGGGCGGGAATCAGTCACACTGCACATATTGCAACATTTTGCTTGTATAAATACTAGTTATTATTGCTCCACTCCAATTAGTCAGGAGCCAAGTATCACTCTACTTTTCATTCAAAACCTCAAGTGAGAATCTCAAAAATGATGATTAAGAGGATTACCGCTTTGTGGAGCAACTTGTTGTCATCTTCCCGAGAAATCCCGCCTAGTCTCCTTCTGCACAAAAACCAGATCGCAAGTGAGTCAGTTCATGGCGCCAAATTAGCAATTCAATATACCAACTGTCAAGGCTGTATGGAGGAACAAAACTGTAGTAGCAACAAAAAGTGTCAATGTGAGCTGCTCAATAATCAAGACGTCAACATTATTATCGACAAGGAAAACAAGAGGGGAGGAAATTCTTCATTTGCTCATGCTGTTATCAACATGGTTGGAATGCTCATTGGTATGTGGTTTTGCTTTTATTCATGTAATGTAATGTAATAATAAGCCTTCCCCTAATCATGAAATTATGTATGTAATACAAAACACAGGCCTAGGACAGCTGTCCACTCCATATGCACTTGAGAATGGAGGGTGGGCATCAGTGTTCCTCCTTATAGCGCTTGGTATTGCATGCGCTTACAGCTCTCACCTTCTTGGGAAATGCCTCGACAAGAGCCCCAACTCAAGAAGCTATGCTGACATTGGCCAAGAAGCCTATGGAGCTCGAGGGAGAGCCATAGCTGCCACCTTCATCTATCTCGAGATCTTCATGGCTCTCGTCTCTTACACCATCTCCCTCCATGACAACCTCACCACCGTCTTCTCACACATCATTCCTCACACCATCACCCTTCTCCCGTGGAACCTCTCTTCTGCTCAGCTCCTCACTTCACTAGCTGTTATGGTGGCACTTCCAAGCCTGTGGCTCAGAGACCTCTCCTCAATATCTTGTCTCTCTTTCGCTGGAATCCTCATGTCAGCACTTATCTTCATTTCCGTAGCTTTAACAGCCATCTTTGGAGGTGTCAAAGCTGACCATCCAATCCCTGTACTGAGGATCACAAACATTCCCGCAATATCCGGACTCTATATTTTCAGCTATGCAGGCCATATTGTTTTTCCAGATCTGCATGCTTCAATGAAAGATCCGACCAAGTTCACCAAGGTACTTATTTATTTCCCCTCCAAACTCAAATTCAGCACAAATAACAACATATATATATATATACATTGCAGCTTCATGAAACATTTACTGATACCTTCCATGATCAGGTATCAATAGTGAGCTTCACACTAGTAACAGCACTTTATACATCCATGGCATTCATGGGAGCCAAAATGTTCGGACCCAACATCAGTGCTCAGATAACCCTAAGTCTCCCCCCGCATCAAGTCTTCACAAAAATTGCATTATGGGCTACAGTGTTGACCCCGATGACAAAATACGCGCTTGAGTTTGCACCTTTTGCTATACACCTCGAGCGGAAACTCCCCAGCTCAATGAGTTCACGGATGAAGATGCTGATACGGGGCACTGTAGGTTCAATCTTACTACTCATCATTCTAGGGTTAGCCCTCTCAGTGCCTTACTTTGAGTATGTGCTAAGCCTCACTGGCTCTTTGGTCAGCATTTGCATTTGTGTCATTCTGCCGAGTTGCTTCTACATCAAGATCAGTTGGCCCCAAATTTCCAAACCCTGTCTAGCTCTCAACATAACCCTCATTGCATTGGGTTCAATCCTCGGAGTTTTTGGCACAATTTCCTCTTCAAAGTTACTTTATCAAAACTTGCAAAGGAGGCACTCTCCCACTTAAAGGAGATGAATGTTAGCCACCAGATCTACTAAACAACCAAGTAACTTGGTGTCTACCACCATGTTCATAGTTATAGGGAAGTGAGACCCAAGAAAAGTGTATTTTCTTGTAATTTTCATTATATATATATATATGCTTCTCTTTTGTATGGTATGGCTGATTGTGCAATTACACCATAATTAAAGTTAATCTAAATCCTTTTCTTAAGAATTAAACACATGCCTCAACTAACTTTCAACTAACTTTCTCATAAGCTCGAACTTATGGGTGACATTTATACATACTTCAACATTCCGGCCACCTCGACCTTGACCTCACTTGGATCCATACTATTGGTTTTAGCCCGGCCCCCTCGGCCTTAACCTCATTTCGGTCCATACATAAATGGGCTTCAACTCGGCCTTTAATAAAAGGTTTTTCAATAATTTTTTTCTTTAAAAAAATACATCACCGGGACTACAACCTGTGCACTATGATATCACCTTACAATTAGAGAATGAGGACTTACAACTAGAGAACCGGTTTTCCTTTAACACTGGATACTATATGTAGTGGTAGCCCCTTGACTAATAGAATTACCATAGGTATGTGGTTACATCACCAAATATTTTGATGAGCACATAAAAGAAAATTACAAGAAGATCTAAAATTAATACATGGAGCCGATTAATACAGCAGTAGTGAAAATTTTGTGTTCACCGGTTAGTCGGGTCAGTTAGTAGTAAGTCTAGGCTATTTTAGAAGTTAATAACGAGATATACATATATATATATGTATTAATAAACTAGTATATAGTTAATAAGATTATTAATTTGTACTAATAATAATGTATTAGATTTGTTGAAATAAAGATTAAATCACGCCTTCACCTAACACCTTAAGGTTTTAGGACAAACACCTTAAGGTTTTAGGACAAGTGGTTAGTCTTAACTTTCACAAGATTGAATTATACATATTTCTTATATAAAGGGTTACCAATAGTTGAGTCCTGTCCTGTTGAAAGGACAGTTTAATGAATACAGAAGCAAGCCAAAAGTACAACCAAAACTATTAGTTGAGCACTCCCTCTAAACCCTAAATCCCCCGAACAAGATTCAGCGGTTTCAAGATCCCTTTAACGAGCTTGACTAATTCTATCCATTGCCCCCTTCACTCACCTGAGCACATAAAACCTTAGCTATTTTAGAAATGAATTTTTCTACCTTTACACCTTCAATTAAAAAGGTTTTGGAATGATGGGTGCATCAATAGAAAATGCAATATTATTTGGAAGGCAGCAGAGAAATCTATCAACTTACACAGTCAAAGCTTCAGCTTTTCTATGACTCGCAGCTTAGCACTCCTACTCCGTCGATTCAATTTCTCCTCTTTCTCAGATGGAGTTATTGGTCTTTTAGTAAGAATCCTTCCATTTTCACCGAGTATAACCCGTCGGATCCATGCTTCACTATCGTCAGTTTCATCATTCCCCACATCTGTTCCATTCGTCATTTCACCAATCCTCCCTTCACTTCTGGTATTACCAATGATATCAAGAAATGTTTGTTTTACAATTCTGTCCTCCAAACTGTGGAAGGAGATGACAGCTAGTCTTCCCCCAGGTGCAAGGCAATCAAAACTAGCGTAGAGTGAATCTTTCAGTGTCTTCAGTTCATCATTGACGGCTATTCTTAAAGCTTGAAATACACGAGTTGCCGTCTTTATCCAACCCTGCCTTCCTCCTGAGATAAATAATTAATCAATTACAAGATAAACTTTGGCCAAAAATATGAAATTTCAATAACTGAAACTTCGCAACTGAGAGAGGTTTTGCCATAGACTTGCAAAATTAGTGTTGGAAATAATATTACAAGACTCACTCAATTTTCAGCACCTCAAACTTTTTTCTTGATCCAAATTTACAATACCTCAGAACTCTGTTATATATTTAGGGTTAATAATCTATGAAATGTCTAAATTTTGACCCATGTTAACCGGAGAGATCTGAATTTTCAAAAGTTATTTTGAAAGGTTTAAATTTTTAACTTTGTTAAACTTTGGTTTTCCGTCCATTTTTAGAGTTAAATTTAACAGAATTGTGTGAAATGACACTTTTACCCATTTTAATATTTTTTTTATTTAATACCTTATTAGAGAAAAATGACAAAATTACCTCTGAAGTCAAACTAAGAAAATGTTTTTTTTTGCTTTAAGGGGCATTTTCGTCTTTTCAGGTCAAGTATGTGAGGTGCACACTTTGGTCGGAGGGCATTTTCGGGATTTAAGATTATTTTCGGTCACATGCCAAGCATGTGACCAAATTCTGTCAGTTTTAATGGCAAAAATTGACGGAGACCTCTTATATCAACAAAGTTGAAAATTCAGACCTTCCAAATTAACTATTGAAAATTCAAACCACTCCGGTTAACATGGGTCAAAATTCAGACATTTCATAGGTTATTAACTCATATATTTATGAATGGGATGTCAATTAGTCTTATCCTAATACGGTTTATTCGGTGCTATTTTAAGGTAGATGGCGGCGACTAACTGAAAGAGCAACTTATTTGTCCATACCTTTCACTTTTGGGGTTGAACATCGGATCAAATGCACAAGATCCCCTGTGGAATGAAACCCGCCAGTTGAACGAGATTTGACTATCTTGTTTTGAAGAGAGAACCAATTGTGCTCCTCCCCGTATTCACGCAAAATGCGCCCAACTTCATCTCCAGGCCAGGAATTTAAAATGTGCTCTGCTGTCAAACTATCCTGCCAAATTGCATTAAACTTCAGTTGATGAAAAATATATCAATTAAATAATAAGTATTTACCCACTCTAAACAGGGTAAGGAAGATCTATAAGACATACTTGCAAAAAACCTAAAGGATCAGTTTTGGCTCAAAAGTGGGTTTGACGCTTTGAAAAAATATCATCTTCCAGCAGATTAGCAAGCGTGTCTAGTGGTTGTTATCTCCAAAATCCAAATAGATTACTAAAAACGAATATTTCCTGAAAATTAAGAGTGAGACCTCACCTTAGGATCCATTCGCATATCAAGGGGCCCATTTTCAAGTACACTGAAGCCTCTTTCAGGACTATTAACCTGTGAACAGCAAATCATTTTTACAACAGAAGAAAGTAATGTATCTGTAATTTTAGTTTCTAGGTTTAAGTTGTTGATCTGGCTACATGTAAGATATTAATGTCTCTATTTAGTAAAGAGAAATAACAAAAAACAAACTACAACCAGTCTCAGTGAAATTCATTAATTATCAAGTAAAACAAACAAAGATATCCTGATTTACAATCAGTCTCAGTGAAATTCATTAATTATCAAGAAAAAAATAAAGATATCTTAATTTAAACAAATATGAACCAAACCTGCATGGATGACATTCCCAAGTCCATTAGTATGCCATCCACTCCTGGGTCAATGAGCTTCGCATCAACCTCTCTAAGTATTGAATTTATAAATCTGAAGTTCTTCAAAATTATATGCGAACTCAATTCTGAAGACGCGCAAGCGTCACCGGTCAAAAGAGCATTTATTCGATTCTGTGCCAACTGATGTGCCACAGGATCCACATCTAATCCAACATAATATTGCAATTCCGGATGAGCCTGTATCATCTGTAAGCACAGTAGAGCAAAATTAAGAATGTGCCATCTATTTTTCTAGCAACCCTACCATCATTAAGTTGGACGCATGTTTGAGCTAGTCGTCAAAAGCAACAAATTTATAATAAAATTTTGGCATTTGGGAAGTTAATAAGAAATTACTAAAGAATAGTACACCAAAAAAAAGACACTTGATAACCCAAAGACTGAGTGCAAAAGAGCAAGTTACTTACAGCAGATGAATGGCCACCACCTCCAACAGTGCAATCCACAAAAGAGCGAAGTCGACGATCTCGGGAAGAAGAGAATACATCCAACACTTCACCCAGCATCACAGGAATGTGGTTATCAACGCTTAGATGCTGCTCAACCAAATCATCATCGAGCTCCTTGACGGACCGTGTCCGCTTCACCAATGACTCTGCTGCTACAGGGCTCCTTTTGAACTCCTTCTCCTTCTCCTTCTTCTGTGTCTTCTTTTTCTTTACTGAAACATTAGACTTACTGCTACTTGAAATACGTGCTATGCAAGAAAAGGATGATGTAAAAGTGGACGATGGATTAGAACCAGCAGATATTTGTCCTCCAAAATGAACGGGTGACAAAATGCTGGATTTTGACAAAGCGGATGATGTCCAAGTCAAAAACTTCGTTGCTACTCTTCCACCAGATATTATATTCATTTCTCCAGTTCTTAGAGAAGCCTGCACAAGATGAGCGCATCAAATTCTTATAGCAACTACCAAAGAGCACTGATCAATATAACTGAGAGACACATACGGAGAGACAACCTAACTCGAAATTCGAAATCGGGAAATCAGCAAAGATGAATACATAGCAAAGAAAGAGTATTTCAAGCACGTACATGTTCTTTGTGGCATTTTAACGAACAGGTAGAATGCAGTTATGGATTGTTCAGCTAAAGGAGACTCATTAATAATTGGACAAACTTATTCATAAGGTCAAAGCAAGACGGTACCTGTAGTTGAAGAGTGTATCCTAACTCCAATGCACAGCGGACTACAGAAGAACGATACAGCAGTTGAAGAAATCCAACAGCCTCCGCCGCACCAAAGATGTCTGGTTTTGATATACTAGACCAGTCTTGCCATTACCGAGACAAGCTAATTGCAAAGGTAGACTCTAGAGTCTGGCTCTATCTCTTTACTTGCTCACAGTCACAGTTCACTACTGAGAAGTGAGAATACGATTGATAGAGCAGAGAGACTGAGAGTAGTGTCTTACTCTTGGTAGAATTTTTTGTTCCGCTCTATATCGAACCCAAAAAAAAAAAACAGATACGAAATTTCAGTCGTGTCGGGTTTCTTGTTGGGCCTTATAATGAGAGATTAAGCGGTAAATGAAGCCCATAAAGTTAAAGCCCAGAGTTCACACTTGTGAATGGATATCAGGTCCCTTAACTTACATAGAACTACAGAATGGTCCCTGAATTAAGTATTACTTAGCTCTACTCCTTGCACTATAAAATTGATGCACAATAATAATTGTAAATAAAATGAAGTGCATGTTTTATTGAATGAAGTGAGGGGGTGTTTAGATTGATGTAACGTAGGATGTAATTTCACATTACCTCTCACATTACATTCATATTACGTCGTTTGGTTTGTGAAATGACGTAATGCGCATTGTAATGTAATGTACATTGTAATCTGAAGTTACATCCAAACTCCATTCAATTTAATGTGAGATTACATCAAAATACATATTTAATGTGAGATTACGTCCAATATTGCAGAGTATTATTATTTTAATATTATTTATTAAATATATAAAATACTTTGTATTATCTTTATAGTTTATTATGGTAATATTATTATTAGCTTTTTTTATCTACTTTATAACTAATTATTATAATAAAGATTAAATCATATATTGTTCATATAAAATGAGTAAATGTTATGAATATATTATGTGGATGTTCAATATTATGTGTATATATCATATTCCTAATTTAGACTTTCCTTGTATTGATTTTACTTCATCTCCAAGTCCATGTAATCCCTATATAAGGGCCCCTATGTGTGATAATAATATCATCCTCAAATTCCTCTATTCTATTACTCTCTACTTTCGTAACACGTTATCAGCACGAAATCGCTCAATTTATTTAATTCTCACTTGGCCATGGCGAAGCAAAACAATTCTCTGTTAGCAGCCACAAACCCTTGAAGCTCATTACATTTGAGTGATTCTGGTACCAGATCGACACTAGCGTATGGGTCGGTGCTAGATCGGCCAGAAGCAAAACAGAGGCCACGATGCAGGAAACTTCTTCATGCCATCATCAAAAAGGATTGTTCACACCATTTGTTTGGCTTATTCAAATTATGATTTTCCTTTCATATTTACAAATTATATATTTATCATCATTACACATGTTGATGTCTTCTTATATTGTATGTATAGGCATCAATTTTCGGCGAGAAAGTGCACATCTCATTACTAAGATTTGTAATTTACGGGTAAGACAATCGATATGGTTGTGATATCTGGTAATATCATTTTTTATGGATATTAAATATTAATTACTTATATATGTGAAAAGATCGATATGGTTTCATTCCTTGAAGTGGGTTTATTAATACATGCATTATTATGGAAAAAAAAAAAAATAGTGTGGCATGGTTGTCAGATGCTGAAATATATCCATATATAAATGGTAAAAAAAATTATACGCATCGCCCACTAGATATGCTTCGCTCCCTGAAGTAAGCGTTGCAATTTATGATTATAAATATGATTTACTCCACTCCCTGAAGTGAGTGTTGTAGTTTATATGATGTTATATTATACTCCGTGAAGTGAGTATTACATGTATGATTGCAACGATAATGTTTCGCACTCCATGAAGTGAATGATGTGATCTATGGTTATATTGACTCTGAAAAGAGTACAAATACAAGCTTGCTAAAGTCATCATGGTCATCGACATGGTTGATTTAAATTAGATGAATTATTTAACATCATCGTGATATCGATAAAGAAAGATGATGCCTCTTACAAATAAAGAATGCATGAAAAGAATGCAAAATCCAACTGATTTGCAAGAATGATACTTTTCAGATGCGCGATGACGCTAGCAGAAAATTAAAGATAATTTGCAGCGCGAAAGTTGATAATTTTTATGAAGCGCAATGATATTAGGCAAAGTTTGGCCTCAGTGATAGAAAAGTGAAAATAATATTTCATAAATTATTCGTCAATATTTTGATATTACGATCAAGAATATTGCATTCTTTATGAATATCGTATCCTGAAGATACGATATCACGATCTTGAAGATCAAGAATATATATATATATATATATTAAATTCCGCATTTACAGTTATATTTTATATTTATTGCACTACATTTACAATTATTTTTTTATTTCTTGCACTGCAATATATTTAGTTATTATATATATTTATATTTCTCGCATTCAGTATATTTATTAAATATATATTTATGCTCATTGCATTTTATTATAAAATGATCCATAAGATCAATAGTTATTCAAAAGCTCAAGAATTAGTACATTTAGGATCCAGAAGATCCCATAATGCATGAAAAATGATTTAACAAAGTAAAGATCTTCAAGTATGAAAAGTGAATCATGTAAATCATGAGTTATACATAAAGAATAATGAAGATTCTAAGAGATCATGAGTTATAAATAAAGGATCCTGAAGATCCTAAAGATCTTAAATTATGAACAGAGATCCTGAATTATAGGATTCTGGAGATCTTAAAAAATTCTAAGTTATGAACAAAACATCTTTAAAGATCTTGAGCTACGAATAAGAATCATTTATTATTATTATAATTGATTACTCCGCAATCATCATTATGATGACGATGAATAAAATAACAATATGTGGATTATGTTACAAGAGATACATGACATATTCTTACATAAATATGAAAGATATACATATCAGTTAAACCAGAAGTTTACTGATGCATATATAGGTAAACCATAAGTTTTACTCATATAATACGATATTTGGCGTGACAGTTACAGACCATTCCGGATCACTTAAGATGCGCAAAACATTATTTGGAAGAACCTAAAGATTCTCCATAAATCTTTACGGTGCTTGCTCTCAAGGAAAATTCATTATGTGATCATCATCAACTAAGTTCGGGATAAAATCCCCTTATTTATGGAAATTATAAAGGTGAATATGGGCCCGTTCACCTGCCATGTGGACCGATATATTATTTTGAAAGATGCATCTACAATATGGTCACATGTGCGTTGATTAGGAATTTGCAATAAAAAATTTCCAGATTATGTAATAAAGAATGATGATGATATTGAAAGTTGATATTTACTACAAGATTCGGACAATTACATGTCTAGATTTGCAATTTAGCATAAAAGTTACAAAGATCCTCCAATCAAATAGCTGAACTGCTAATAATGAGAGCAGACTATGTACAAAAGCATGCTATTACGAAAGCAGCAATATAACTGCGCATCAAGCCAATGCCAAATCACAGTTCTCCCCATTACAACGATTTTTTGGTGAATAGACAAATTTCTCATATATGAATTTTATGATGTGTGATATATATTTAAATTGCCCCACCACATCGCACAAAGATGTGTCTGGAATGTTGAGAAAAATATGTTGGATATAAATCAATTATTTGAGAACAATGAATGATATATATATATAAAGCAAGAGTGTTGACTGTCATTGTTGAACAACTTTTCCCAACATTAGGGGGAGAAAAGAAGCAACTGGCAGAAAAGAGATTGACTGGAAAAAAAAATTGTTATTATCTCATTTAGATCCTCGCACAATGAGAATATGAACCTGAAGTTCAAAGAGAAAAGTATTTTCAAATACTGCCAATAAGTGACTTTATGAGACCCAAAAAGTCATAAGTCAAGTAACAGCTGCAAATGCTCCGATTTGAAATGTCCCGATAGGACAAATTATAATGAAAAATAAATCACGCCTGAAGCGTGTGATAATGGTTCCAAATAATTTTTTTAATAAAAGAATGGAGCATAGATAAATATGGTCTTATTACGGAGGCGATTTCCCAAAAATGAAAAGAGACATAACTAAATATGAAACCTCATAAGTGGTTCAGGTACCTGAAAATAAATCTCGATGAGTTATGTCATTAATGAGAATTTATGGAATCAGGCATATCAAGTTGTCGACAATTGTTTTGAATATTATTCATGAGTGAATTCATAAAACAAGACGAGGATCTTGAGCTCAATATGTCAAACAATCATCATGACTGGCCAAAGTTTGAAAAGACGCAAGTATGAGCATGACAAATGCAGAATGTGATAGCCAGCGGATATAAATAATTTATGCGTAAATAGATTGCCTCATAAGATAGGCACAACCCGTGGTACAAAGACTTTTCCATAGAAAGATGACAATTATTATATGAATCATTTGGTGGAGCAATAACCTTCAAATACATTATTATGTTGGCATTACATACAAGATTTTAATATTCGTCTCATGATATGAATAATTTTATAGCCTATTTGGGTGGTTAATTTGATATTGAAATCCACGTAAAAATCCCAGAAGGATTTAAAATGCTAGCATGAATATTCTCAAGAATGTTGGATGATAAAAATATTGTACCATTTACGGGTTGCTTATGGTATATTATCCCCGCTATATCAACATTTGAGCTAAGTTGAATGCTAATATAAGTATACGAATAAAGCAAATTGATATTTAGTAAGATGAATTTATCGCTCTATAGCCGAAAGGGGCATCGCGTGAGGGGGAGAATTTGAAGATTTTGAAACTTCTGAATAGTTTTAAATACAATCAATTTATTGATGATGTTAAAATTCAGACGAAATATATTGAAAGGACAAATGTTTGGCTCGGCCTGAAGATCGAGTACTTAAGAGATCAAAAATATTATTATCCTATAAAAAATGTCTTAAAGCTATTTTGCATAGCTAAACACATCTATTGAGTACCTTAATGGTTGTAAGAATAATAGATTTGAATAAATATATTTTCCGTCCTTGTGAGATTGATGAAGAACATAATGGTTCAGAAGTACCTTATATAATGCTACATTAGCGCTAATATATATTGCTAATTAGAAGGAACGTGATGTATTATTGGTTATAAACAAGATTTATTTTTTCCTAAATATAGTGAAATTTGAACAAAGTTAAGAAAATATTTATATATCTCCGAGGGACGAATTACATGAGTTTATTATCGGATAGAATGAAGTCCTAAATCAGTTGGCTATGCAAAATGCAAGTTATATTGTGAAATGTACCATTATTTTGTATATTTAAAGATAATGCGGGTTATATAGCTTCAATTGAAGAATAATGTTACATCAAATGAGACAAGACGAAACATATTTCCCAAGTTATTTTTCATCCACGATGATGAGAATAAGGCAACATAACATTCAATAAGTCTGTGCGGATTTATTCCCGAAGGTTTACCGGCAGCGAATTTGAAAATTGGTGAACAATACTGAATTGCGTCGACTTATGAAATTACATGATGTCAACATTAGGGGGAGAATCTACACCGCTGCACTATTTTTCCCTTAACCAAGGTTTTGTCCCACTAGGTTTACCTGGTAAGGTTTTTAACGAGGCAGCTTACAAAAGAGATCCATAATTGTGTACTATTTTTCTTTAACTAGATTTTTATCCCAATGAGTTTTTTTCTGGTAAAGTTTTAACGAGGCACAATTCTCTTATGAACATCCAAGGGGGATTGTTATGAATATATTATGTGGATGTTCAATATTATGTGTATATATCATCTTCCTAATTTAGACTTTCCTTGTATTGATTTTACTTCCTCTCCAAGTCTATGTAATCCCTATACAATGGCCCCTATGTGTGATAATAAGATCATTATCAAATTCCTCTATTATATTACTCTCTACTTTCGTAACAGTAAAATATTTTTCGTGGTAATTTTTATGAAGATTATTTTATAAACTATAAAAAGAAAAATATTTTTATTAATAGAATTTTAATAGTTATGCGTATTGAGTTTAAATGTTTATTTTTTAGAGTTCATAAATGATTATAGTACTAACCACAAAATACATAGTTTAAAAAGTTAGTAGTTCTTGAAATAAATATTTGTTTAAATCTTTCATATTAAGATATAATAAATCTCATATATATTAATATAATAATAATAATGTCATATTACAATGCACATTACAAAGTATATCAAACATTGTAATTTAACATTACACTCCATGTTATAGCACAACAAAATACTATAATTTAATATTGCATTACGTAACTCACATTATTGATAATCTCACATTACGCCCATCCAAACACTCCTAAAATGTAATATGAAGTTGTCACATTCTCTCTTAAGTCTTAACTAGTTTTACCAGAAAGGCCCTAAACTATCCCACATTTTGTATGAAACTAAAAGTCTACATTAATTTAATTAATTTGGCAAAAAAAAAAAAAAATTAATTAAATTATATTACTCTCAATTAAATTAAACCATAATTCTCCATGGTGAATTAGCCTTATAGCCTTGGCCAAAAAAAAAAAAATAGCCTTATAGCCACTAGAGGTTATAATAAAAAAAATAATAATAATACAATTAGATGAAAAACTGCGGCAAACACTTCATTCATGGACCTTTCTATCCTGTTTTGGGAGCACCATGCTTTTGCCACTAATTTTTTTATTTTTCTATTGCCCTAAAGGTGAACCCCATAGGGAAATTGATATTATTAATAGTATGATACACATTTTAGGTGTAGTTAAAAAAATTCATATTTTTTCATACTTTTAAAGTTTTACTTATGTTACAATTAAGTCCACCATAGTATTAAAAAAATAAAAAGCATGGTACTCCCAAAGCATGTAGAAAAATCCTACGAGGTGTTTGTTTATCAAAGTACATGAGATTCGTTTACATGGAAAAAAGTATAAGGGCTCCCTTTGTAATTTATTCAAAAACAACTACAAGCCGAGAAACCCTAATCATATTGGAGAGCAGAGGGGAAGCGAATTAGAGAAATAATCACGCAGCTCAACTTTCAGGCGAGGAGGGCACAGCCATCGTCGTCGTAGCTTCTCCTGCAGCAGACCCAAAAACTGACTGCCTTTGCGACTTAGGTTCTTCCAGGTGAATACCTTCGGAGTTCGGCCATTCATACTTTTTGCAACTTCGCTATTGTTGCTCATCGATATGATATTGAACATGTTCGCTAAACAGCGTTTTCGTTGATTTTAGGGTTTAGATTTTTATACGAATGAGGTCCATCGACACTCTTCACAGACACTAATTTGGAATTTAATTTTGTTTGAAAAGGCGACTGTTATGCTATTCATCGTCGTAGCTTCTCTCGCCCCAGTACTGTTACTGATATGCTATTCAAAACCTAGAATTTACCAAAGCTTTTCGGTTTCATATTTGCAGATTCAGTATTTTCTGGATTCAGCTCACCTTTGTGAGCTTGAAGGTCTTCAAATGGTAAGAATACTTTGACTGTGAAAGCGCAATCCATTGTCTGGTGTCATTCAAAACAATTTCCTTCCCTTAGCTGATTGTAGCAGTTGTAAAAAACCATGGTTAGTCGTTAACAGAACAGTGGTCGATTTGCAGGGGAGGAAGCATCAGAAAAAGGTAGCTGATTCTACGTCTGGGTCCAATCCCAGTATTGATTTGAAGGCTCTAATTCATCAGAATTCTCAATTCTTTGACAAGTTAGTTGGGCTCATTCCTGCAAAGTTCTACCTTCCCAATGAGGACAAGGAGAGACCTTGGTTTTCTGGGCTCAGTAAGCAACAGAAAGCTTCAGCAAAGAAAGAGTCGAGAGAGAATGTCAAGAAGGCTAGGAGGGCTCGGTTAGATCCTGAGAGATCTTCAAAAACAACTGTTGATTTGTTGAAGCAGAGCATAGAGAAGGAGAAAGCAGAGGATGAAGGTGATGTAGATGGAGTGGATACTAAGTTGATTGTCCCTGGTACCGAAGTGGGTGGAAAGTCGGTGACTTATGAGGAGCTGCAGCAACGGCTTCGCAACAGGATTGAAGAGCTTAGGGAAACTCGGAACACAAGAGACCCTGACAGACCTAGGACCAGACCAAATGACAGAGATCCTGAAAGGAAGAGAAAGCGCGAAGAATCTACTTCAGAGGAAGCAAAACCTAATAAGAATGATGATGGAGATAGAAAATTAGAGAAAGATGTGGAAGATGCATCGAAAGAACTCACCTTTGGGTATGTGAAACTTGGAAATGATGAAGAGAACAAAAAGAAGAAGAAGAGACTGTCAAAAGAAAAGGAGCTTGAGAAGGCAAAGGAGCTGCAGGAATTAAAGAAGGATCCAGTGAAAGGGGAGAGCATCTCGAAGAAGCATTCTTGGAAGGCGGCTGCAAATAGAGCTGCTGGGATTAAGGTCCATGATGACCCAAAGTTGCTGAAGCAGAGCCTGACCAAGGAGAAGAAGCAGCGCCAAAAGAGTGCGCAGAAATGGAAGGAGAGGGTGCAGACCCGAGACAACATGAAATTAGAGAAGCAGCAGAAGAGGACCGAGAACATAGTCGGAAGGATACAAGAGAAGAAGAATAGGCGTATTGCTAAGAGGGAGAAGAAGCTCATGAGACCAGGATTCGAGGGGCGCAAAGATAATGGTTTAGTCAAGGAACCGTCCAAATAGACCGACAACCTTAATACTGAATGATGATGGTTTATCAGATTTTGTTAGCAGTAAGTGTGTTTCTCTGCTGTCTATGTTATGTGGCATTCTTAAGTTTTTTGTATTTCCCCTTTCGGAGGTTCACCTACATGTAGCTGGATAGGACCTAAATTTGAGTGAATTAGCAAATCTTTTCTTCGGCTTGAAATTGAATGAATCTCTCCTTTGCACATAGTTTATTTACCTTTCTCACTAACTGACTGGTTGGAGATCTAACGTTTGGCAGGTAGGGTGGAAGTTTGTAAAGAACTTGATAGATTGAATATGAATTTTGAAAGAAATACATTTGGTTATTTGGGATGAGATAACATGAAAAGGGCGGCTTGAGCATTAGAACAATGAGAAGGGCGGCTTGGGCATTAGAACAATTGAAGCTGAGATGACTAAGATGAGTGAGACTCGTCTGAGTTCATCAACAACACTATCATTAATACTAGACTCCTACTCCAATGCCTCTACTTACAAGGAAGTTGCTAGAATCCCGTTGTACCCGAGATTCAAGGGTCTATTGTACCGAAGATTCATTAATTCATTTTGTTTGCTTTTAAGGACCCAAACATAGGATAGCAAAAACTTAATACGGATGGATCATTACACGGGAAGTGTCATCTGTAATTACAATTTTCATCCGTGATTACGATGGAAATTAGATTTCGTAGTTCTCCCGCGACTTGGGAGATACTAACAAGTTTCGAGTCATTTGGGAATTGGAGATCAAGAAGGAAAACACCATGACTAGGATGGAGCTCTTCTCTTCTACAATCCAGTTTTGTTTTACATTAAATCCCTCCTAAAGAGCTCGTTTATCCAGTTTCGTTTTGCATTGTGCCCATTCTAAAGAGGCTCGTTTATGTAGGTTTAAAGACGTTATACGCATGCACACCCCGTGTTATTAGGAGTGTCAATCTGTAAGCAATAATTTGGTTTTGTAGTTGTTTCACACAACACTTAACCTCGTTTTGCTTGTTTTTCCCTTTTTTAATTTTTCTACAAAAAAAAAAAAAAAATCTCTCACCATTGAAGGTGCTCGTATCCACCAAAAACATCGTGCTTCTTACAATTCCAACCACCTTGGTATTGGTTTGTTGAGGTAGCAAAGTATATTCTATACAAGTAATGTATGTATGTTCTAAACAAGTGAAAACATTTATAAATGTCCCTTGGGGGGAGAATATACTTCCTAGAAATCTTTTGTTTCAGCCACAAAAGTTTCTCCTACATCATAACTATTTACTTTTTGCCTATTTAGCGTCTAATAATAACAATAACAGTCCTCTTCTTTTGTCCTACGTGTTAGCGACCTTCTCTCTTGACAATAACTGCTTTCATTTCAATGTTCTAAATTCCAGACCAACGCTATCAATAATATCAAGGCAACTAAGGTCCTCAAATCAAACTGAGAGCACCCTGACGAAATGTAATGGGAACCTACTAAGTGCACTGTCCCGCTGCGTTCATCTTGTAATTCGATACTTGAAGAGCCTGTAGACAAGAAATGAGATTTTGGACTGATTTTAGCAGATGCTAATTGGGAAATAAATGATATCATATCAAATAACTCTTATCCTATGTATTCACTATCGCTTGGAGAATATTTCAGTTACTCACAGTTATACTCTGTCCAACCAATGACCTGATTCTGGAGATCATACACAACCAGTTTGTTCGAAAGGACTAAATCTGCAATACAAATCTCAAGTTTTAGAACTACAACCTGACTTCCTAAAAATGCCAGAAAAATAAAAAGAAGAATGTATGATCTAAGTTTAACATTACCTCCCAAGAGTGTCAAATTCCTTTTGTCACTTGATTGTAGACCACTGTTCTGCCACCCGATGCACCATAAACCCTCCTGCAAATTCGATAGAGGCTATGATCAACCAGAACCCGCTGAAGATTTAAGCTGATTCATAGCCCATGGTACAGCATAGTCATCATAGTCTGACTATTATCTATTGATTTTGCTAAGGTGGGAATTACTGCATCGCTTTATACTGAATCTATTAATAATTGTTTAGGCTATCTAATAAGGTTAGGAATATTTACCAATTTAGAGGTACAGAATTCAGGAGTTATGTTTGATATAGGTTAGATACGAACTACTCTAAATGCTTACTTCGTTCACAATAGTAAATGATAGTTCTTTTCAATTACTTTCTTCTTGTGTTGTTGCTTAGAAAGCATAACATAAAAATCCCTAATATATATACTTTTTCATGGAATATCATCATCAAGAGCTTTCAGGGATGAACTAGAGGGGTTTCTTTTCTATGCTTAGTACTAAGAAAATATCTCGATCTTAAACTGGCTTGGAAAATCTGACATCCCTGTTAGATATAGGTCCAAGCTGTGAAGGCAAGTTTCAGGAAAGAAATGATAAGATATGTAGAGAGAAGCTCTGCTACTTACAAAGGGGAAGAGATAATCGTGCGGATAAACCTTCAGGGTGAGAGAATTTGCAAAATGAAAGGTGACATTTGGAAACGCATCATCCACACTGTGAAAGGAAAAAATATTATGAAAATGGCTGTGTGATGGTTGGTACTACAGTATAAAATTTAATATAGTCGCAATAATCATGATCTAGCTATTGAGACTGCATGCAAATGAGTATAACATTAAAGCAGGGAAGTAGGTGCTGTTATGATTATTAGAAATCTATGGATAGGTTTGTACGGGACGACAATGACTGTGAATGGCAAAAGTCACAAGAATTATTGTTACTAAATATAAGCATACCTACAACCTTCAAATGGGGCCGAGAAAGAATATTATATTATTGCATCATAAACATCTTCAGAAATTGGTTGATGCAACTTTCAGAGACGCATTGCTCATCTAGAGTAAGGATATTTTGTTCATTCATGTTCATGCCGCATCTTACTACTTCTACAGTATGCAGACCTTGTAAAGAAACTTCAATGCAGGCTAAGCAATGTCAAAATGTTGCATTCTGAAATAAACATGCATTCCTTAGTGCATAATCTGAAGCATAAATGTTATTTTCACTCATTCTATTCAAACAAAAAAGAACATCACGCATTACATCATGAGATTCCAGCATTAAGGAATTTTTTCCCATTTGCTACTTCAGCAAGAGAGTACTATACCTTTCTGTGTACTGAAAACATGTGTAGTCATCACGGTTAGTGTGAACTTTTACATCTGGCTGGCGAGAAACAATCTATTAAAGGAAAAAAAAAAAAGAGTTTATCAACTGAGTTAACAGGAGCTTATTATCCAAGTTAACCACTGCAAGAAATCAATATAATCCTATACACTCACAAACCTTGCTAATTATCTGGTCATAGATTATCTCCGGAAGATAGGCCAATGTTGTACCACTATCCAGTATGGTTCCCCTACTGTCTCCCTCGAATACATCTTTGGTAAGATTAAGAAATTCAAGATCCACTTGAACAGCAGTCATATTGACACTGTAATGTGGCCTGATAACAAATAACAGATGAGTTAGCACACTTTTGGTGTGTTATTAATGATATATTAGCCTTTAACACTTAATAAAAAGGAGGCATATCATAAATATGTGTGTCAGATAAAAGTTTCCAAATCAGCCATATTGTATGTCATATTAAATAACATACACATGCCTGTTCATTTCAAATATTACCACGAAGTCTGAACCATTCTCTACATTCTATCCAAGCATTACCATCATGTTGAGTGCCATAGAGGTACGGAATAATGACCCAAAATTACTCAATCATATGCATACGTATTTATTTAATTTTAAAGGAAGAAAACTAGACCCTGAAAAATTCTCTTGGAAAGAAAAATCGTATGGCAAAAGACATTTAATAGGATTTATACACTTGAGATAAATGGATCAAAGAAGAAATATGTAGACATTAATATTCGAGAGGGAAAAAAGTAAATAAAATACAAGTCTAATGAGCAAGGGAAAATTAAAAGCATAAATACCCAAGTAAACTTGAGACTGAAGTTTATTGACTTGCAAAAGAAGACATACTGGTCAGGAACTAAAGGAGTAGTGTTGACTTTGGGCTGCACAACATGCCCAATAGCAAAGATACCACCACCATTTGTACCATCTAAGCAGTGAGCAAACATTTTTTTCACATTTCCAGATGACGCTAATTGTGAAATCATTGATGTGTTTGCTTTTCCAAAACCAAGAATTCCATCGAGTGCTTCTTCACTTGAACTCAAGTCACCTGATTGTCTAGCACCACACCTGAGACCAAAGGACAATGTAAGTTATAGAGCAATGACATGCAAACATACATTTACATACTTGGGCCATGCCCAGAAACAATAAATTATGTTCCTAGCAGTATCTAGTTGGAATCACTTCCTACTTTAAAACACTGTGTGCCTACTCTGCTTACAAGAAGCAATCCTACTGAGAGAAAATTGATCTAACATTATAGAAAGAACAGAGAAAATGCATAACTATTGAAAGGTTGAAGACAGTTGGGAACTAACCCAAATATGACACTTCCATTAGCTGTTGTGGTTTCAAGATCTCCAGATACTTGAGCATACTGAACAATATCTCTCATAAAGGTTCCAGCAGTAGAACTACCATCACCATATATCTCAAGATACGGACATGACATATTAGCTTTGCAACCTGACAATGGACCGTTTACTTCTGAGCAGAATCGGTCATCACAATTAACTAGTGTACCGCTGTTCGAGTCCTCAACATTATAGAGTGTGAGGTCTATCTAATAAATTGAAAACAATTAGTCAGATTATAACATTTCAAATCACAATGGAATCATGAAGAAATAAATCTAGAGGAGAGGTGTGGACTTACACCAAGAGAGCTTCTTTTCGGGCATTCTCTGCACTGGATACAATTGACCCACATGAGATCACTCCCAGTGTCAACTTGAACGTAGTACTCCTTCACAGGGGTACCAATCCCAATCTTTGCATAGTATAGCCTGGAAGAAAAGGTGAATTCTCAGTACTCTGCCAGAGTTACCACTAAGAGTAAATCACCAATAAACAATCAGATGAGTAGTTAAACCATCTTAATAGCTAAGCGAGCAGTTAATTAGTCCAAGCACTCAATAAAATCCTTATAACTGGTCATAACTGGGATTATGAGTATTGGAACGAGATCAGTGCCACTAACTGCATATAGCAGATGAAATTGCAATGCCACTCAGATGTTTCTTTAGCCAGTGAGCATATGTAATGACTACCATTTAGGTTACATGTTATATTCTATTAGCATACTAGCAAATTCATATCGGAAAACAAAAAAATGTAGAGTAAATACTCAATTTTGGGTTCTTTCAAACTGTAAAACCACACAGAGATGGAAACTATAAACCTAAACCGAAGAAGCAAATGGAAATACCTAGAACGAATTGAAGCTAAAAGAGAAAAGAATTGAGCGCAAAGACTAAGGAGAGAATAATAAAAAAGAAAATGGCTCAATTATGAACCAGTAACCAATTCAATTGAAAAAAACGGAGTTTAAATGATCAGACGCAAAAAGTATCCAGGAAGAGCAGCTAAATAGGGTTTCTAACTTTCTATCAGCTGAGAATACAGGGCGGAAGAAGAAAATTCTACCTAAGAGGAAAACTGAAGTCAACATGGTAAGAGAAGAGAATCAAAAAGAAGCAGCAGCTCCAAAAGAAAAAAAAAAAGAGCTGAATTTTCTCATACCCGACAGCGTTGGGCCGGCCGATGCCGCCTAGTGGGAGATCAACGCCGGCGAGAAAGCGGAGCTGGCGCTGGATGTCATGGGCTTTGAGGGCGCTCAACGATTTATCCTGCCCAGCGAATCGGTACTTGAGACTGAAGAATCCGGTGCTGTTGTAGGCAGGCGCGGAAGCAGCACCAACAACCGCCATGACAGCAGAAAGCAGTACAATCAGGGAAAAGAGAGGAGCTGAATCAAGAGAGCCTCGGAGAGCCATAGACGATGAGAAGGAGGAGAAGGGAAGTGAGGAATCTATCTTCTACCTACTTCGTCTTCTTCTTTCTGTCTGCTACGTTAGATTTCTATTTGTACCTACACAAACAAGTTGAATTGAATTGAATTGAATAGGGAGTGAAGTCAAAGAAGTTGTTTGGTTTCGTCCCACACCGGCTGAGCTAATGAACTGACGGGTTGCGTGGACTCTATAAATTAGAGGCTGGGTTTGACCGAAGAGAATTAACTCGTCCTGTCAGGGGTGAAAGGCGACTCGCCAATGATCGTATAGAGACGACGAGTCGTGCCAACACCTGGTACAACGAACACACACTCTACGGCGAGCGGTTTTCCACCCTACTTGTGGTGGGCCTGCCCGTCAATTTTTGGAAGCCTTGCCTTTTTTAGGTGGGCTCTCACAATGTTACTCTCAGAATCTTTTTCACTTGATTGATTTTTATCTTTTCTTGCCATAACTAAAAGTAAGTAAATGCCTCATAGATTTTTCATGCGATTTTGTTGATTCTTCCGCCTCTTCAATTTAGAAGTGGTAATTAGATGTTCGGTAAGAAAACCCTTTTCACTCACGAAAGAAAACGCTAACTTGACGAATTGTTATTGTCATTACTAGATGTTTGGTAAGAAAACGCATCCCAGAGATGGCTAACCGACGCCAGCTTTTGCAAAATATTTCTGAGATTAAAGAGTTTTTTTTTTTTTTTGGTAACAAAAGGGTTAATTATTAAGTTTGTTGCAACAAACTGCAAAGGGATTTGTTTAAAAAATATTTTTTTACTCAAGTTTCACTTACATGTGTATATGCATTATTAGATTTCTTGGATCTCTGTCAAATTTGGACGTAGTGGGTTATGTGCATTCAGTCATATTTGAGAAACTGAAGCTATTTTCATCATTGCATATGTACATAGTCCATGCTGGCCAAATTTGACGTAAATTCTATTGGAGCTAGTAATTTGTATAGATGTGAGTGAAACATGAGCAAAGTATTAACAAAATAATAATTAGGGTTAATAATTAAAAAATTGTCCAAGGTTTACCCTATGTTAAAATTAGGTGTTTGAAGTTTGAAATGTTAAAATGGACTGTCTCAAGTTTCATTTTTTTTGAAATTTGGTGTCTCGGTGTGATTACTTTAGAGAAGTCAACTCCGACGAAACCGTCTGTCAAATTCGAGCAAGTAAATCTCGCTCTATTGTCCTTGGAAAATGGCTCTACACCACTCTTCTAGAAACTTTTTTTTTTTTAATGTTCAATTTTTAGGTGAAATTTGACGATTTTGTGAAAAGTAAAGAGTGATGGATTATGAGTGGGTTGATGAAAATGATGGAATGAAGATGAAAAGACGCACAAAGACACCAAATTTCAACAAAAATGAAACTTGTGACCGTCCATTTTAACATTTCAATATTGTAGAATTCGTTTATTTGTGTATAAAATAAACAACTATTACGATAAAAAAAACATTGTTTTCTAATTAAAAAATTAATTCTTAAATATGAGTTTTTTTTTGGGTATATGAGTTGGTATTTAATATGTGCATTATATATATGTATGAATTATAAAAGTTGGAAAAACTATAATAAACTAGATAAATAGTTGAAAATTATATCCAGAAAAAGACAAATTCTCGTATTCCAAGATTATCTAGAAAAAAATAACAGAATGCAGATAAGCCACATGCAGGAATTGAACACACGATCTAAAACTTAAAAATTCTGCACCTTACCAACTCAGCTAGAAAAACAACGGTGTTAAGCAGTGTTATCAGAACTGGACCGGACACCGAACCGGTGAGGGTGCCGGTTCCCGGTTCCCCGGTCCGAACCCGGTTCGAACCCGGTCCGGCTGCTCTTCCTCTCCCTATCTCCTCAGTCTTCTATTCCTCATCCCGTCCCCCTAAATGGCTATATCCCTATCCCTTCACTTCACTTCCCTATCTTCTATCTCTCTTCTTCTCATCACATTCCTCCCCGTCCCCTCTATCTGCTCTCTCTTGTCTCTTCTTCCATTTTTTTACCCATACCTCCCATCCCCCATCACTCCCCTCTATATTCCCTCTTCTTCCCATAAACCCGTAGGAGTTGATTCCGCGGCTGCAGAGCGTGGGGAGGGAGTTCTTCGAGCTGCCATTGGAGGAGGAGATCTGGAAGGGAAGAAAGGGGTGGAGATGGAGATCTGGAAGGGAAGAAGGAGATCGGCCGATGATGCTCTCCAATCTGGAACGCCCACAAGTTCTGTTTCCGCTCCCCGATCTGGATCCAGAAGACGAGGACGCTTAAGATCTCTGATTTTGATCTCCCGAGGCAGAGATCTGTGGCTAAGGGATCACTCCGGCGAAGGACGAGAATCCTCTCAAAGATGGTCTCATGCGGCTGCGCACTCATTAGAATTTAGGGTTTTTTTTAATGTTGAACCGCAGGTCGGAGAACCGCCCGGTCTGGTAAAAACCGGCCGGTTCACTTAAAACCGGCTATCGAACCGGGTTCGCTTACATCCTCCGGAATTTCTTGGACCGGGCCGCTGGAGGCTCCGGTTCCGGTTCGAACCCGGTCTGGCCGCCGGTCCGGTCCGGTTCTGATAACACTGGTGTTAAGTGGCGTCCTTAATTATCAAGCCGGTTCAAGAAAATATATTAATCAAAATATACATATATTTACAAAAAAGTACCCGAGCCAAGCGGTGTCCCGGGAACCTGCTTGACATGCTGTAGATCCGCCGCTGCGCACTAGGTAAAAATCAACATTCTACAGGACATGGTACGTACGTGTTTGCCATGCAACTAGTAATTAAATGCGCATATGCATGTATGTGAATATCATCAAGAGTTGTATATATATGGTGTATATATATGGAGGGGAGGGACCTGTTGATGAGTAGGTGCCTCTCCTCCTCGTACTGTGGGAGAAGATGATACCAAAGGGGTGAACGGACCCTAAGGTGGTGGTGGTGGAGGCATACCGCCTTGTGCTCTCATCGCCTCTCTATAGATCAACAATGCATCCAAAGCTGCCATAAGCTCTGGAGTTACAGGATAATTTCTGGGGAGACCACCATGAGGGGGCATCAGATAGGTGGGAGGAGCTCCATACGAGGGATGTCCATAGGAGGGAATTCCATGAGAAGGCATTCCATACGAGGGCATTCCGTAGTGGAATCCGTAAGACGAAGGGGACCACGTGGTGGCCTTTCACGAGTAGATGGTCCTCGAGCCAACGACGTTGACGCCGAAGAGGATAGATCTCCTTGGGCATGAGACGGTCCATCTTGACGACCAGCTGGACGAGATGGACGTTGGGAGGATGAAGGATTTGCAGGGGGTATCAGCGGTCGGTTCGAGTCGGTGGGATGATCTCTTCTTGATGGTGGACGAGGTCCATTAGATGGAACACCCGTAGTTTGCCGACTTGCTGTCATCGGTCGGGTAACAGCCACGACTTTTTGTAGGAAGTTCTCACAGACGGCGCCAAATGTTGGGTTTTGATCTCCGGTTGAAGCTTGAACCCGACCGTCCGTGCGCCCGAACCTGCACTAAGGGATAAACTAGGCTTGTGCCCGGTAATTTCCTCTGAAGCTTAAGTCAGAACTCAGAAGATAAGTCTAAGAACTGATATATATTGTAATATGAATCAGACTGTAAAGAATGAGAAGAGATATGAACTTATATTTATAGGGAATGACCTATATGGAAACTGGCCCATGCACTTATGATGCACCGGATTCCTTTGTATGGAAAGTTGTCTATGCATACTATCCTATGGAGAGGGGATCACGTATTTAAGTTTAGGTCCATAAGACATCGTCATTCTACTTGGAGAAGACAAGAGACCAATCACTTATGTCAAATAGGTCATTTATTAATTCGTAACTAGGACAATGAGAAGAGTCGTTCTCCCTCTTATGAGAAGTGGACGATCCCTTCTCATATGAAAGGGATCACCTCCTTCTCATATGATAGGGGTCGTTTCCCTCAAAACCTAACCGTTGGTGCAGTTCTTCCCTCATATGATAGGGATCACCTCCTTCTCATATGAGAGGAGATGATCCCCTCTCATGTATATGAGAGGGGTCGTTCCCCTCCTCTAAGAAAATGGACGATTCCCTTCTCTTTATAGAGAGGGAATCGTCTTCTTCGCCCGGAGAGGGTTCTTTTACTTTGTTTTACCTTCTGGTTGTCCGACTTAGATCGAATGAATTGGATTACTGTCCGATTCTTAGACCGATATCTATCATTTGCCCTCGAGGCTGATGTAGACTTTGTCTACATTAGGCTCTATCCTGTAACGAAAATCCAAATTCATCAAATATCTTCAAAATGCTGTTCTCGATATAATTGTATAAAAATATACAATAATTTCTTGATAAATCGTTCATTTTTAAGAAACTTTCAAGTATTGGGATATCTATTCATATAGACATATAGGTAAGTTTTTACTTTTGTTCTCATCTTTTAGATGGGAAAAATCCAATGGTCTAGATTAAAACCCTAGCCACATCTCCACCTTGAAGGATATATATATATATATATATATGCCCTTTTTTACTTTGCCTCCATTCACTTTCACCACTCTTCTCAATATTATTCTCTTTCACTCTAGAGATTTCATCTCAAGTGAAGAGGAGAGAAAATCCGGCAAGGGAGGCGGGTCCGTTCCAAGGAGCTGGTTCGCCTGGTGGTGTCGTCGCTGTTGCGTGGAGGTCGTCCTGCTGGGTGGTCGTCCGGCTGAAAGGGTTCGCCCTGGCATTGTCCCTTTTTGCAGGTGTGTGCCCGAAATTCGAAGACTAAGGAGCTCGGAGACACCGCAGAAACCAACCCAGTATTTCCAGGATCCAACATTGGCGCCGTCTGTGGGAATCGTACAATTAGTCATCTTCGGTTTTACAAAAGGTCTTAAATTCTTTATATAATCTTTATATACCAATATAAAATGTGATGGTTGTCCTCACCCCCAATAGGTACCTTTTAAACATTATTATTATTATTATTATTATATATTATATTTAGTTTTCATATTTTTATAAAATTGGTGATTTTGTCCTTATTATCTCTAAGATCCATATATTTTTATCTTTAGTATTACTAAAAAATCATTTAGTTAAATTTGATTATTTTTATTTTTTAAGCTCGCTTAATTGACAGGTCACCGTAGTTACTATTAACTTCCAAATCTAATATACTTATCAATTAGAGTTAGCATTGACATATGATATGCATGCAGTATGTTAAAATGTCGGGTGCATGCATTTTTCTATTCACCATATCCCAGATTTGGGGATGTTTCCTCCTATTGACATTTTGTATCACATAAATCAGTCACTTGTCAACTCATATAATAACACATCAAGATATAAATCAAATGTGGTTCTTCAAGTTTGACTAATTTACATATAACAATCTTTAATACTTAATGGCTTGAATTATTAATTTAGTTCTTGTGTTTGTAAATTCAATCATATTAGGTATATCCTTATTAGTAGTTGAATAGATAGTTAGGGCGAATTCAAGTATAAACTTCTGACATTGGTGATTTAAAAAATTGATGATTTAGTCCCTACTATATTTGAGAATTACTAAAATTTTCATTAGTTAAATTATATTAATTTTTTAGTTAAGGTCGCTTAATTGATATCCTACATTAATTATCATTAACTTCTTAATACAATATACCTATAAATTTGAGTCACCTTGAAAGTAGGATATGTACTCAACTCGTGCAAACTTCGAGTACACGTTGAGATTTTTTGTATCACATATATCAGTCAATTGTCAAATCATATAAAGTGTCAAAATATGGGTCAACCACAGTTTTTGAAATTTGACCTTACAGATAAATTACTCATCGTCCAACATTTAGGGTCTCGAGCTATTAATTTAGTACTCCCGCTTATCAGTTCAAACAAATTGTGTACAACCTAATTAGTAGTTAAATAAGTAATTGACATAAAGTTAAGTATAAACTTTATATTTTAATGAATTGAATTTCATTTAGCGTTAAATCAATTTTTGTTGGTATTATGGTATAAAATTGCAAGGAAATTATATAGTTACATTTGTATAGGTTAAACTGCTTCACCGATCACCGATGACTCTAAGTAGCTAAGTACTGGTTTACAATCTTCACTCCTCAAGTTGATGAGTTAAATACAACTTTGTCGTTAATAACCCACGTCATTCGCAATTCATTATACTTGTAAGGCTAATTTAGTACTGTAACTGAAACAATAATTAATTTTGTACCTAATTAACCTCTTCTATTTTTCCCATTTTGAATTATATTGTGTCGTTCTTTTTTATCATACATATTCATTTCTCGCAACCCATTAACTTGACCATGTATTAATTAAATATTATCATATTAGAAAACTTAAGATAAATTATGTATTTTGAAACTTAGACAACCGATACTAACTAGTATATATATATATATATATGAGCTAATGTTTACTTCTTTCTGTAAATTTTCTTTCTTTTTTTCTTCCTACTTTTAGTCTTCCACCTACCCTTTCCACTTCTCTTTCTTCATTCTCTCTTATTTTTCGTCTTCATCCTCCTTCAAATAGAACTCTCAATATTTTCCCTCATGGCATTATTGTATTATCTTTCAATAGTATAATTTACTCATATCTCTACTTCAAAACACCAATTAGATATAAGATTTATACCAAAAATCATGAACCCCTATATTAGATTTAACATTTGTGTTTTTTTTTTTTTGAAATAGTAATACATTGATATGTATACTACTTAATTATATGTATATAAGTTACGAATTAGTAAGAAAAATTTAAATAGGTGAGTGAACCCTCATTTTGAAATTCCTGCATCCGCCACTGAGTATATATATAGAATTATAGTGGTAGGAGGGCAAATTAGAGCTACAACTAACCAAGTTATTTGGGTGCATCTGAATCTGATTAGCCTAGTGATCCAGTACGTCTAATTAACATATATTATTATATCAGACTCATAATTAATAGGCTGTTATTATTATTATTATTGCTTCTGTGTGTTATATTAATAGTAATGTATAGAAATAAGCTGAATTATAAAAGAGGCGACACTTTGATCTCTTGATTGATGATTGGTGTTTTCTCAGTTTAATTTCTCTTACAAAAGAGGGGACACGTTTAATTTCACGTTTGGATAGACGTAGTGTAACATTACAGTGTAAAATTATTTTTTATAATGTAAAATTACAAGTAATATAAATTATATAATATATGTAAAGAGGTGATAAGCGTTCCGACAGTCAGAACCCAAGAAGCCGAATCCACTTTTAGTGGCACCAGAATAATTTAGATCAACTTGAATGACATTTAGTAATTATGCCTTGTTTGGAGGTTGTCGGATCCCTAATTTTGGAATCATAGTCAATTTTCATACATGTAATGTTAGATTGCAGTGTTTGGCTTATTATAATGTAAGATTAAAATGTTTGTTATTCAATTATTATATTAATTTATAAGAATATAGTATATTTTAATATAATAAATATTTATTTTAAAAACAAACCAACTTATTTCATATTATATGTGAAGCTTATTAGTTTGGTAGAGCATATAAAGAATAAGTGAAAAATCATAGGAAATTGTGTCACACTTGTGTTTATTTATACATGAAAATATTGCAAGTGTTGATATTCTTAAATACATGTCCTGCAAATTCATATTTGCTACATTTATTTAATATAATAATTAATAAACTTACACTACAACAAGAAAAAACATGTTTTCCTACCGCATATTTACTGACCGACCCGTCAGACGGGAAAGTATCGCCGGTTCCCACCGGATTCCGTCCGATTTGATGAAAAAAAACACGTCCATACCTTTTCCTGACCGATATTTCTCACCGAAATTTTGTTCTGACCGGTCGGTGGGTAATAATTGTTGATTACCCACCAATAATTGACAGCTTTTTCAGTGGGAATTTTTTTCTAACCGTTGGGTATGTAATAATTGTTGATTACCCACCATTAATTGAATGGTTTTCCCGTGGGAATTTTTTATAACCCAAAATATGTATACCTCAAATGACTACCATAAATAATTATACTATTAATCACTATAACATAAAGCATAAATCATTATATCTTACACCACTATTCCTCAAATCACTATACCATAAACCATTATACCCTAAATCACTATAACATAAACTATTAATCACTATACCATACACCACTATTCCTCAAATTACTATACCGTAAATCTTTATACATTTAATCACTATAAGTTAAACTATAAATCACAATACCTTACACCATCATACCTCAAATTACTATACCTTAAACCGCTATACCCTAAAGCATTACAGCTTAAATCGCTTTAGATTAGATCATTATACCTTACACTACTATAACTCAAATCATTATACAAAAACTATTATAATTAATCATATACCAAAAACTATTATACCCTTAACCACTATAGTCTAAACCATAAATTATTACATGTTAAATCACTATACCATAAATCACAATACTTTACACCACTATACCCCAAATCACTATATCATTAACAACTATATGTTAAACCATCGTACTTCAAGCATTATACATTAAATCAATATACCCTAAACAATTATACTCGTACTCACTATACCATAAACCATAAAAGAGTATATCATAAACCATAAACCACTACACATTCAACCACTATATCATAATTGATAGTACATAAATTTTACCAATAAGTAATATATAATATATTGTTAGTACCTAATCACAACTGTAATTCAAAAAATGTACCTTATTTCTTATATATTGTAGTAATTATGCATCAAACTTAAAGACATTTTTCCATAGCCATCACACTATATTTTAACTAATGACTAAAACTATAATATTATATTTATTAAAATCTTATTAATAAATTTTGATTGGTTAATATTTGGACTTTTACTAATTAATCCAACAATTTTTTTCGTATACACTATATGAATGCTCATTCTCTATAAAATATAAAAATAGAATGTAAAGTAATAACCCCCAATCTATATGAAATAAATATACATAAAATTTATAAAAATATAATAATATGTATAATTTTCTTCAGACGTTGCGTACGATACAGTACGATGTGTAATTATTTAATTTACGTTAAATAAATATTTAATGTGACAAAACTCAATAGAATAAATAATCCATATTGAACATTGACAACATATCAACAATTTTATATTAAAAACACTTTACCACAGAATGCACGAGTTAGAGCTTAATTTTTAAAAAAGTAGTAAACAAATTATTAACTTAAACCAATATATCCTAATAAATCATTATTAAGTGTTGTATTCGTATACTATTACCTATTTTTTGCGAACCACAATTTGTAATTATTTTAATTTTACCCTTAGATTATATTGTTTCATTTATTTTATAAAAAAAGGGAAAAAAAACTTGTACTAGCAAATCATAATAAGTTTACAATAATTTTATGTATAATAATCTCAACGTTATTTTACTCATATGCTTTTTCATCATCGAATCAAACATGTTATTACATTAACCTCAAACATAATTCAGAATTACTCGAATTAAAAAGTAAAGTTGCTTTAATCTAGAGAATCTATGAAAATAAAAGTACATATATGCAGTGACAGATCTAGGAACCCAGCTAAGTGGGTTCCTAGTACGGTCTTATGGAAAAAAAAATAATCAAATCGATATTAATACGAGTTGGAATTTAAAAAATTAAATTTAATAAAATTCTAATTATATATATATATATATAACAAATTATACATTGTACTAATCAAAGACAGCTACAAGGATCGAAATCACAGTCTATGTGTTTAAAAGGTTCATATCTTCTAGTACGCTACACTACAATATCTATCAAGTGGTGTCCTTGACATTATTTAACCAAGTTTCTTAACATTATTTAAGGAAAATATACCTATATTTTTTAAAAAAAAAATCCGAGCCAAGTGGTGTCCCGGGAATCCGCTTACCATAGTGTAGATCCGATGCTGCATATATGTATCTTTGTTAATTCTTTATTGTATAATTTGGAAATTCTAGTAATGCTTTAATTTAAGTTTATATTCCATATACATTAGCATATATATATATTTACAACTTTTTAATGTTAGACTTTCTTAATAAAACATTTATTGATTTTTATAGCCATAATTAAATTAGCAAGTATTACTATAAATATGTTAGAATTTATCAGTATAAAATGACAATTTGTATACCACTAATTAAATTTTAGTTACTACAATTTGTGAAGTTTAAAAGAACGGGCGGGGGTAGTGGCGGATTTAGAATTTTAGGTACGTGGGGTCTCTCAATTATTAAATATATATCCACATTGTTTTTTGTCAAAATATTTATCCACTTAAAAAATTGATTTTATGTCAAAAACTAAATCCTGGATATAACAAAAACAAAAAAAAAAGTTAAGAAACGTGTATTAGAATGAGCTAATAAATGACACTCTGATAAAATTCGTACCTAGGCCACTAAGTTACATAGTTCACACACTTTACCACCCAACCAACAGTCAAACTTTGTTAATTAGTGTCTTGAGAAATATTTAACTGCATAAGGAAATTTAAAAAAACTAAATTTTGGGGATTGCCATCTCTCACCTCATTTAATAAAGTTGCTGGCGGGAAAAGAGAAGAGAGAAATGAAGAATGAAAGAAGAAGAGAAGGGAAGAAGAAGTGAAGATGAATGAAAGAATAAGAGAATAGGTGGTCAACAACCACGCATTCAACTACGATTCCGACCCCAACCGCTGCTTCGAGAATTCGGCCGTGACCCACTTGTTTCTTCAATGCCACTGCAGATCTGAGTCCACGTAGTCCGTTCTATCTCCATCTCTCTTTATCTTCTATTTGTTATTTGCTTACTTTCTTGTTCCAAAAGATTTGAGTGATTTCTTCGCTTATTTTAATAAGATTGGATGAGTTTCTATACATGAACTTATTTCATCGTTTAATCCGAATATTTCACAGATTTTATCGTTTTATGAAACCCTTCTACGTAATTTGTGTTAACACACTAACTAACTGTGCTGACACAATATTACAGGACCTTTGATGAACAAATTTAGCTGACACAATGGAATTTGATGAATGCAACCCTAAAGATCAACATTGGAATCTAAAATCAGTTGCTAAACACATAGAATTTGTATCAACAACAAGAAGTCCAAAATGCAAATTTAGCATTGGCTTCTACCAAGTCCTAAAAGCAGTGTTATCAGAACCGGACCGGACACTGAACCGGCTAGGTGTCCGGTTCCCGGTTCGTCCGGTCGGACCCGGCCCGACCGGAATTAACAAGAAAGACCATTGATGCTGCACTTAAAGCAGAGTAACCTACCTAGACTTTCCCATCCCTTTCCCTTCTCTTGTCCCCACCCTCTCCCCTCTCTCTCTCTCTGTTCTTCTCTCGTCCCCACACCCTCTCCTCCCCTCTTCTCTATCCCTTTCTCTTTACATTTCTCTTTATCCCTTCCCTTCTTTCTCGTCTCTCATCCCAACCCCATCTTCTACCCGCTTAATCTTCTCTATCCATTTCTCTCTATCCATTGGATTCTAAAATTTATATCCATTTCTCTCTATCCATTGGATTCTAAAATTTACACAGAAGAGAGATAGATTCTCGCAGTTAATCAATTCGCACCAGCCCTTGCAAACACTCTTCAATTCGATAGAGTTGTGACATGAAGACGAAGTAGAATTTGGTTCTAGATTTCGTAAGGCAATTCAGAATGATTTGGACCTTCTTCTTCGACGGCTCCATTGCTACAGATCTTGAGCAGCCCTAGTTTTTTTTAGTTATCAATCGCCCTAGTTAATTAGTTACACACAAGTTCCTCTGCGTAGCATTTTCTCTGTTTTGATTTGGATGTAGGTTTCCACTTTCTCGTGGCTGCGGCGCTCAGTAAGGGTAAACCCTAAAAAACTTTTTTTTTTTTTTTTAAAGTCCGAACCGGCGAATCGGTAAACCGGCCGGTTCATCAAAAAACCGCTTGCCGAACCGGGTTCGCTTACATCCTCCGGATTTGCTTGAACCGGACCGTTGGAGGTCCCGGTTCCGGTTCGAACTCGGTCCGACCGCCGGTCCGGTCCGGTTCTGATAACACTGCCTAAAAGTGTGTCAATGGAAGTTGATGAATGCAACCCTAAAGATCAATTGGAATCTAAAATTCACTTGCTAAACACCTAGAATTTGTATCACCAACTACCAAGTCCAAAAAACACCTTAATTAGCATCGGCTGATGTGATTCCATATGTTGTCAATAGCATCATCGTATATTTGTCAGTAAGCCTGTTGGGTCATCAAACTTACTGACCGATTTTGGTCGGTCGGAAAATTTACTGACGATTTCCGACCGATTTGGTCGGACGGAAAATTTTCCTGACAGTTTTCTTCGTTAGAAATTTTTTCTGGCCGATTCCCTGCTATGTTTTAACAAGAGACCATTTGGAACAGAAAACCAACGTAATAGACCATCTCCAATAGATTCTGACAGATTTGGCTTGTAGGAAAACATATTTTTTATTGTAGTGTTATAAGTAGATACAATAATACACGAATTGATTTGACATCCATAATTTGAAGGAAGGTACGTGAACGGGTGGTTCCGAATATGTGCGGTTTCATTCTGGTACGTAATTTGTTAATGCCTAGCTGACAA
The DNA here is from genome assembly GCA_036873135.1 of Clarkia xantiana subsp. parviflora. Taxonomy (NCBI): domain Eukaryota; kingdom Viridiplantae; phylum Streptophyta; class Magnoliopsida; order Myrtales; family Onagraceae; genus Clarkia; species Clarkia xantiana. The sequence goes on from JAPTYO010000001.1 coordinate 22,959,841, forward strand.
TATAAAACTTTCTTTATCAAGGAAGAGAGTTGGTTCGTAGGGCCAACTACCACATGATCGCACATGGCCTCCCTTATCCACTTGTTTAATTTTCTTTGATGGATGGAATGGAACTTTCTCTCTACTCTTGGTTGCTTTCCTTCCTTGATTAATTACATCTTTTCTTATCTTATTATCTCTTACTTAATGACGTCTTAGTGTTTGCGTTAGGTTTAATCCTTTCCATACAAAAGAGGAGGTATCAACCTGTCCATTATTTTTTACAATTAGCGTTTCTTGAGTGGGATATTTGTTATATATATAGAATAGTATGATTTAAGATTGACGTGATGTCTCACCGGAAATCACAGATTGAAATAACAGGCCATCATAGTCATTAGGCCCAACTTTTCAGGCCCATTAGATACCAACTATACCCAATTTTATTGGGTTAATAATAATAATTAGATTAGATTAGATGGCAGGCTTCAATCTATAATGAATTTCAAGTTTTGATAAATATAATACTCTAGAGAAGAAGTTAATGGGTGGTAAGGGTTTATATATTCGCCTGACTTCACGAGCTTATAATTCATTTAATAGAATCTTTAGAGACCTTTTTTTTTGTTTAATAATAATAATAATATATATAATAATTGTGTGGATCTTATGACTGTGTAATTAGGTCATTTGAGCTTTAGAAGTTTAGGAAGAAATCTATATCCAAGTCCCTCCTACTTTTGGGAAACAAACAAAAAAGGGTCTACTAGTTATATACTATAAAAACTCTTCCGTATTGGAAAACACACTACGAACGCATATTACGTCTCGGTCTCGGTCTAATAAAGATGAGGACAGCTGCAGAAAGTGAGTGAGTGAAAGAAGATAAAGACCTACCGTCTACCGATCAATTATATATACTAAGATATATATATATATATATATATTTTTAAATTTAAAAAGAATTAATTATAGTGACGACTATCATGTCATATAATGTTCGGGTAATTATTATTATCTTGGAGGTTTTCAACCAAATTCAATAAACAATCAACACATGCACGGGTTCGTCAACATATATAATTCCACCGAACTAGCAGCTTAGTATAGCCTGCTGAACCAGTCAATGTATCCCCACTTTTTTAATCTAGTATAATCCGCTTGTTAATTTTAATCCTTCTCGTTTCCTTATATGAATGGCGTCGATATGGCCTCAAAGAATTTGAAACCTGAATTTTTGAAAATAAACTACAAAGAAAGTAAGCGCTCTCGATGATACGACGACGACTACATTTATGGTAAGATAGATATTGAATACTTATCCTAATAATCTTCTACCTACTTGAAAGAAGGTCGGTCATGAATCCTTAAATTTGCCGTCCTCTTCTAGTTAATTTGATTTCTTTATCACTCCTCATTTCTCTACCGCAACTCACTGTGTGTACGTGCGTCTCTCTCTCTCATCCAATAACATAAGCTGCTGCATTTATTGATCATCATAGAAGAAGAAGAAGATGAGTAGTAATTATAACGATGAAGGTGGCGGTCGTCACTTACTGCTGCTGCCTTACATGGCCCACGGCCACCTCACACCATTCCTATCCCTCGCCAAGAAGCTCCAAGAGAGGACCCGCTTCATCGTCACCATCGCATCCACTCCTCTCAACCTACAATACATCCGCTCCGCCGGTGCCGGCGATTCTCCGGAGATCCGCCTTGCCGAGCTCCCCTTCAGGAGCGCCGACCATGGGCTACCCCCTGACACAGAGAACAATGAGAAGGTGCCGCAAGAGCAGATAATGAGATTTCTTCAAGCTATAAAATGCCTCAAAGGTCCGGTGGAGCGGCTGGTGGAAGAGATGACTGAGATCCAAGGACGGCCGCCGGTCTTAGTTTTCGACGTCCTTCTGGGATGGGTGATGGAGGTCGGAAACAAGTTTGGTATCAAGACCATAGCTTTCACTACAGGTACGTACTTATTATTATTATTATTATATCATTGAATTGATTGATGGCATTTATCAAATTAAGGAATATTTATCAAATTATTTGATACGAAGTATTTGTTAGAATCTATTAGCTTAATTTTAACATATGTTTAATAAGTTGTTACTTCTGTTAATTTAATGTGTGTATAAATTATTAGTTCTCGGACATGACATATTTATTCAACGCGAGATAAAAACTAGTGATGTAAACTACCGGTGCTCAAACATTGATCTAGATATTTTATAATGGGTTAAAATTACTTTTCATATATTGACGATTTCTGTTTTTGGTACCACTTTTTTTTTTTTTTTTTTTTCCGTTTAGTGTTGGTACCAAATGTTTGGACAAAATATAGTTTTCATACATCCATTAACTTTCCATTAGTTTTTCTGTTGAAATGTCATGTGCCGTGCACGTGACCGCCCTAAACTTTTGATTTTTGTTTCAATTTAGTCTATCTAATGCATCCCTAACTTTTATTTTGTTCAATTTTGCCCTAAAATTTCAAAATCGAACCATTGACCTAAATTGACCTAGCCGGACCTAGCCCTAGGCTAGGTCAAATGTTCGATATTGAAATTTTAGGGCAAAATAACAAATAAAAGTTAGGGATGCATTAGATAGACTAAATTGAAACAAAATTAAAAGTTTAGGGCAGTCACGTGCACGACACATAACGTTTTAACAGAAAGTTAATGGATGTATGAAAACTATATTTTTTCTAAATATTTGTTGCCAAAACTAGACAGAAAAGAACAAGTGGTTCCAAAAATAGAAATTAAATTATTATTATGTATAATAATGGGGTTGGGTTGGTATAGGTGGTGCTTACGGAAGTCTAGCTTACAATTCAGTGTGGGTAAATCTTCCACACCGGTCCACCGAGTCAGAGGAGTTGGAGGTTGCGGGATTCCCGAAGCACATCCGGTTCCAGAGAAGTCAACTCCACGGGTTCATTAGAAACATGGATTCAAAGGATGCATGGTGGAAGTTCTACCAGCCCCAGATACGTGCCCCCTTAGCTGCTAATGCTTGGCTCGTCAACACTGTCCAAGAGTTGGAACCCTTTGGCCTCCAACTCCTCCGCAGTTACCTTAAACTTCCTGTCTGGCCGGTGGGTCCGTTGCTCCCTACTCCTTCTTCCACCAAGTCATTGGAGAAAAATAGTATTGGTGAGTGGCTAAGTCAGTATGGCCCTCACTCGGTTCTATACATAGCCTTCGGTTCTCAGAACACAATAAGTGCTTCCCAGATGATGGCGTTGGCTAAGGGTTTGGAGGCGAGTCGGAAGGCATTCATCTGGGTTATCAGGCCACCCGTTGGGTGCTCCGACTGCCTTCCTCAAGGGTTCGAGCACAGGATGACTCACACTAAACAGGGCTTACTGGTTGGTACCTACCTACCTACCTTATCATTCATTTTTACCATATATAATTAATGAATGAATTAATCAGATACGGAGATGGGCACCACAAATGGAAATTCTGTCACACAAGTCAATAGGAGCATTTCTGAGCCACGGGGGATGGAACTCGGTAATTGAGAGCCTAAGCCAGGGAGTACCCATCATTGGTTGGCCCATTGCTGCTGAGCAGTCCTACAATGTCAAGTTTTTGGTGGAAGAGACGGGAGTCTGCTTTGAACTTACAAGGTGGGCAGACACCCACATCGACTGCAAGGACATAACGAGAGTAGTTGAGATGGTGATGGATAATAACAGTCCAGGCAGCAAAGGGGAGGACATGAAGAGGAAGGCTGTCGAGCTTGGGGAGAAGATCCGAGCTTCCATTCGGGACCAAGGAGGACCCAAAGGTTCATCAATTGCAGCCATACATGACCTGGAGACTTTCATTTTCTCCAACTAACTCTTATATCTTCCTTTTTTTACTTCAAATAATGCCATGCCCTACCCTACCCTACCCTACTTATTATAGAGACAGAGACAGACAGAATAAACACAATCAGTGTGTCAACCAACAAGACAACTATAGTTGTCAACTTTTATTAATGTTGTAATCCCCTGCATCCATATCAGACTAGGTTCCTGCCTTCCTTGTGTTGCAATAATTCTACAGTTTTCGGGTAATTAATCCTCATATATAATTAATATATAAATAGAGATGTGGAATATATATATATATATATATAGTTAGATAGTTGGGGCTGACAGATCTTCATCCACCTTGTCCTCCTGGCATTTCTTCAGAAGATACAGCTGCCGCCGTAAGTGCACAACCTGCCATAACATCAAATACCCATTTCATTTCAAACTTAACTAATCTATATATATTTAACCAAAATTCAAATATTTTGAGCACACCAAACATCCTTCTCTATTTTCTCAAACTAAAAAAAGTCTCAATTATAGGTTATGTTGTGTGGTTAATTAATGTCCTAGATTTAAAATGTTAATATTCGGCATCCCAACTATCAGAATGATTGATTTTAACTTTTTTCTCTTAAAACTGACAAAACAAAAATATGGGTTTTAAACATCAAATAAGCATAACCCATAAGCAACAAATCTGATACTTTAAAAAAGTGAATAAAATAAAATAAATGTTTTTTTGATTTAAACACCATTTTTAATGCTAAAATCAGTTGAAACAAAGTGAAAACCAACATATTTGATAGTTGTTGAAAAAAAAGAAAAAAACATATATGATAGTTGGGACACCGAATACAAACATTTTAAATCTGGGACATTGATTAGCAACACGGCCCTACAGTTGGAATTGTTTTCAATTTCTTAACCCAATAAAGAGAATAAAAGAGTGGTAATCTTTACCTCATCTTGGAGCAGAGGAGGAAGGTTTGGAGTTGCAACAAGGGCACACATTTCCTGCAACAGCTTCTCATCTTGAATACCAGACCAGGTATCAGGTGGCAAAGCCAACAATAGTGCAGACAGAATACTGCTCCCCGTTGGTTGGAACTTGACGCACGGATTACTGGAGATGCAACCTTGTTTCACAAGTGATGATGGAACTAACATCTCTACTCTTTCCTCATTTCCCCCACTCACCACCTTTCCACTCAACACTGTCACCCGTTGATTGTCACCTTCTGTTTGCACACACTTCACGCACGTTTCAGTGCAGCAAGAACAGCTACTACCTGATGAGGAAGCAGAGGCACCAGATTCTTTTCCTGCCAAAACGTCTGCTCCTTGGCAACACATACCTGCCAAATTATCTGCATCCGCAAAAGATGGGCGTCGACAACAACAGGAGCTTGGCGAGGACAAGTAATCCACCACGTGTTTGAATATACCCGTCTCCTCTATTTGCTTCACTATTTCCTCCTAATACAAAAGGAATTTGAACAAAAAAAATGTCTGTAAGTTTCTTTCTACAAGACTACCTCAATCCTTCAGTTATTGACAATGTTGTTGTCTGGTACCTCAACTATTTTTTCTTGATATTTTGTACCCAACTATACGAAGCATCGATTATAAGTCTCATGACTCGATTCACCTAATTAGGTGGCTCGTATTAGCCTAAGCCTCGAGCCTTCGCCACCCTGCTCAGCTGGTCTATGAGACCATGTCGAGCATGAGCTAGGACCGGAGTGAGCCCCTGGCTCGACCAATTGAGTCATAACCAATAAACCATAAACCTCCCAATTGGTCAAGCACTGCCTTGAGATCGTGATTGACATGACTATGCAACCAGACTGGCACATGTTCAGGCCAAGGTGTGTCATGGGCTACTCATAATAAACAATTCGTATAAGTGAGGTACTCCTAATCAACAATTCGTATATCTGAGATGCCAAATATCAACAAAAAATAAATAGTTAAGTACCATAAAGCAACAATGCTAATAGTTGAGGCTCATTTTAGGATTCTTAACCCTTCCTTTCATGTAATAGTGCAAGAGCATAAGAGATGGTGGTGAATATCAATCAATATACTGGCTTTCTTTTTATAATAAAAAACACTTTAAGCATTAAACTTCATTATTGTTGTTCCTTTAACCTATGAAACTAAATTTCTTCAGTGTCAAGTTCATTCTTTAGTAAGTACCTTGATGGCCAGCCTTCTTTTCTCTTCTTCGCTGACAAGTGTGCCACCTTCTTCTGCTCTCCTAACTTCAGCAACCCACTGAATGAATTTTTCAAAGTCTGGAGGAAGTGAAGCGCAGACAACATATAAGACTTTTTTAATGTCTTTCACATCCTCGGACTTCAACAGTTGAGGAACATCATCCACCAAGTACTTTGCAATGCCGAGCCAACTTGAGTTCTTGCAGCTCTGCATATATTTTGCACCAAACACTTCATTAACCTCAGCACTGAGACATGAAGTAAAATGCGGTGTCTTATTAGAGAATTTGTATATGGCATGCCCATGCAAAAAAGATTGCAATAAATCTTGTAAGCTTCTGTTACACAAACAGTACAAGCAGGGTTTAAGTGTCTGCAGGATTTAATTTAAGCAAGGCACCTTCCGACATGACACACTACATCCTGAGAAGAGATTGACATTCTATTTTCACATCCTAGTCACACCCGGAAAACTACAATAAATATTTTCAGAGGTCAAAGAATTAAACTAAAAACACTTCTCAGATACTACACATTATCCTCTTCAATAGTTACAACTTACAAGCATATAGACATCAAATCAGTTGACCAGAAGAACAAAGCAACAAAATTTTTGCTCTATTATTAGTATTTTCATGAAGTAACTTCAGCAACATCTTGTCATGTGAATGCTTCCCCACCAAATAATAATAATAATAATAATAATAAAGAAAGCTTTGCAAGCAATCACAAGACGAAGCAATTGTTCATCTTTCAGGATCATCCAGTATGATTTTTTTTTTAAACACGAAGCGCTTAGTTAAGAAAACAACATAAAAAGAGGAAAAATGCAAATAGTTCAATATCTAGTGATACAGAAATAATGAGTGCCCCTAACGATACAGATAATGAGTAAAATGAATGAGAATATCCAGTTAGCTGTACGAGATGAGATTACCAGTGTATAAAGCAATCCTGGGTCTCTTTGAGGCCTAGATATTAGCATGAACCTGGAAAAGTTACATTAAAAGTTCAGAAAAAAATCAAAGTACCACATGATGAAAAAAAAAAAAGGTTCAATCAAGAAGTCAACAGGAAACAAGTTTCTTATGATGATAAAGATCTCAGATCCAATTCCAGAGGAAATTCTCATAGCCATGGTAATATTGCTACCAAATACTGCAAATACCTATAAAGCTGTTTCTCTGAATTGAAAATGACCATTCTAGTATTACCCCCTCTGTTGATAAATAAATGCTTACCCCCTCTGTTGCCCTGTTTTCACATCAGTTGTATTCATTGCTTCCCAGAGAAGGGTAAGTGGCACCCAGTGAGGAGGATACTTGAAACGCGCAACATCCAAAATAAGCACCATATCACTTTTCGCATGATAACCACCAATGGGTGAAAAATGACCAGACCCAGTCTGCAAAGGGAGTGTTATACATTCATATGCGGTTTATTCTGGCTGGTAATACATTCATAAGCAGTTCAATCATCTATTCTCTCAAAGAATTAACTCAGTGTGATCCAACGACAGACTTAAGAGATACCGCCAGGTCGCTATTGCTATTACCAGTCAAATTCAGACTCATACACACAAGCAAGGGAGAAAAATAGAAATGCTTTAGGAAAAGAAATCCATCTAATGCTCTAGTAGTTGAACTGTTGAAGGCATTCAGTTAATGCTTCTTTTTTCCAATTCAAGCTGAAAATTATATAATCGCGCTTACTTGTTTAAAAATGCCTCTGTGATATGATGAAATCACATGGCAAACATCAGATAGACTGCAACTTTTGACAAACTGGCGAAAATTATCTATAGTAGTTTGAGTCGTCCGAAAAGCTTGAACTTCAGCACCGGCACATTGAGCCAGACATACAAGTTTCCCAAAGGAGATGCCTTCGGCCTTCACTTTTTCCAAAGGCTCACAGCAGTCTAGCATAGATTCATCAAACCATCTCCATGGACCTACAACAGATAGCAGCAAATGTGAAAGATACAACTCTACTTTACGATGATATTTCTTACTTTGCACCAAACCCACTAAGAGAAGCAACTAGAAAACATACAAAATACCTCAATACCTTTCCATTTTCTTCTTGGGTCAATAGCAAGCGCATTTAAAACCATGGAGATAGTGGCTAATCCACAGTATGCAGGTTCTGACTGTGTCTGGAAGTATGAGATCAACTTATAAAATCCCTCCATAGTACCGGCTTGAATTGCATCAATGAAGAGCTTCTGTGTAACAGAAAAGACAGAGTCAATATTAAGAAACTGGTAAACGGAAGCTTTTCTCCAACTGTTAATAAGAAATATGTCCAATTCTGGATGACCAAAATCAACTTCTTTTTTTTGTAGTTAAAGATCCGCTTGAGTTAGTCAATCACACACTGATCAAACAGTGGATTCAATCGAGAGCTGATAATCTAACAAACTAAAGCAAAGTCAAATTCAGTTCTTTAATTATGTTACTCGTGGATCAAGTAATCATCAGCAAACTCCATAAACAAACAATTTTTTTTTTCTTATTTGCAATGCAGTTAACTAATGGAAATTTGAATAAATAGTTTCGATCAATTAAAGGATGAAAACTAACAAACCACACCTTCCCTTCAGTAGAAGCAAAATCGACCGCCGGAGGAGAAGGAAGGACCCGTCTGTATAAGCCGGCCATCGCCATCACAAGTCGTCTCTTTTCGCAATTTGGTCCCTTCAACGTAGTCAAGAGAAGTTAAACTACTTAAGGATAAGCGACAACTTTCGTTCTCGGGGTGGAGGTCGAGATTCCGAAGACAGTTGCAGAAAGATGGATTCTGCGGTTTTGGATTGTTTTTTTTGGGGTAAAAAGTATTTGGAAATTGGAATTGAGTTCCATATGCAGAAAAAGAATATTTAATAGAAGTAAAACCCTAATCTGATCTTAAGGAATATTGGCCAAAAAAAAATCGGAATATAATCTTCTAAAGAGGTGTCAAGTATATATATCTTGCTTTACTCAAAATCGAGTTTCTACTTTTTCTATGGGCTTTATACGAAATCCCACTTTGGATTCTGGTGTGCCGATTTGTGTCTGACTGGCACACCATGTAATTGAATGCAACTTTATGGAGAAATTCTTCCGTACATCGTAGCCACTACATCAGTGTTATCAGAACCGGACCGGCGGTCCGACCGGGTCTGAATCGGAACCGGTACCTTTAACGGTCCGGTTCAAACAAATCCGGAGGATGTAAGCGAATTCGGTTCGAAATCCGGTTTTTTATCGAACCGGCCGGTTTTGAGCAGACCGGCCGGTCCACCGGTTCGGTGCCCAGAACAAAAAAAATTGAATTTACTTAAGTTCACAGACGTGATGGAGAGAGAGAATGGTGGTGGAGGCGATGGTGTGGTTCAGATCTGAAAATGGGTGGAAGAGTCCATCTGGTGACTGTATCTCTTCGCCGGAGAGGTATCGTCATCGTCGCCGAGTTGGATCGGGTAAGGCCGGTCATCGTTTCGGTTCGGATTGGGCCTCTTGTCGACACCGGCACGGAGAAGAGCGCAGTGATTGGAAGCACCGGAGAGAAAAGCGCGCGTAGCAGAATAGACGGAAAGTAGAGGAGAAAGAGAAATATACAGAGTGATAATGGTGGTTGGTGGAGAAGTGAGAGTGTGCTGTGGAGGAATCATGGAGTATTGGAGTGGATATGGAGTATTGGAGTGGATTCTTCCATGGGATAAGGGTAAGTTTACATGATTCTAGAGAGGATTGATATCAAAGTTGTATTTGATAGAGAAAGGAAAATTATGAGAGAGAGATGGTGAGTGTGGTGGAGATGGAGGCGTGAGTGGAGTGGGGATGGGGGTGCAGGGTTTGTAATATGGGCTGGTTAGAATTTATTGGGCTAACTATTATTTTGGCCCAGCTGACTTAACCAATTAAAACCATATTATGTATTTAGTTTATCAGCAGTCGGACCGGGTTCGAACCGGGTCGGGCCGGTCGAACCGGGAACCGGTGGTCTAGCCGGTTCGACCTCCGGTCCGGTTCTGATAACACTGCACTACATGGTAAATAGGTGGTGCACCTTTAACCAATAAGATTAAAACAAGTGTCAATGAACTATCACTTTTTGCCACGTGTCAAACAGGTGCACCACCTGTTTGGATTCCGATTTCGGATTCCGAAATATTCGGAATTGTGTCAGTGATTTATTTACTTATAAAGTTGAGAAAATCTTCAATGGCACGCAGTCACCACCTGTTTGACAGGTGGTGCACCTTCAGTCAATAAGTGGCTACTTTTAGGAGTATCACGATGGTTTTATATAAATTGTATTCTTTAAACTTGTCACGTAAATATTTATATATATTTTAAGTAATACGTAAAATTAAGATATACATAAATAATATTTGTTTTCCAATCGTTTTACTTAACTATATTCCTTAAATATAATTCTATCATTAAAATTTTCAACGACCACCAATAAGATATTAGCATTAATTATAAAATGAATTAATTTAAATAATAAAAAAAAAATTAGTTACGTAATACATAGTGCATTCCTTGGAATAAGTTATGTAAAAACAGTCGGGTCTCACTTTTAAGGAATGCTAAGTAAAACCATTGTAGCGTGTTTTTATACATTTTACATAAAATATATGTTTAACCAACATTTAAGTAATATATATTACGTAATACCATTGTGGATGCTCTTAGGTGTAATAATAGTTTGGTTTCTTATTATGCATTATTATAGTTGTTTGTTTTACATGTGTGCATTTAATTACGTGCTTTTACTAAAATATATTAGTTATATTGAGATGAAATGTCTAAATACCATTTATATACTCATGTAGTAATGAGAAATTGTATATATATCTGTATATTGTTTAAAGTAGATCAATAAAAAAATTATATTAAGTTCGTGCAAACCTTCTAGTTAACATTGTAGAATTATAGGGGTAGATACACCAGAAACAATAACAAAATACGTGCTAGATAACTAATATGCAGCGGAAGATAGTACACATACCTACTTTGATTCTGTGTACCTTTGATCGTCGAAGGGGAGTTCTTGATCCGCCGGACGGTTCCCGTAGAGATTCCTGTTAGAGAAGCCCTATGCGGTTTATGCCTCACAAAAAAGCCTCAGTAAATTCTTCGCGGGATGGATCTCCGGAGTAAATTGCTTGACACAATTTGGCACCTCCTAGGGCACAAGGTGGTTCAGCCGAAACTAGGTGTTTATAGGAAGGAGAGATTTTTTTTTTAATCTCACCACAAAGGAGGAGATTATTAGCTTGTGATAAATCTCTAATACCTCCATATTTATAAGAGGAGCAAAGTGGAAAAAAGTCCACTTTGCCCTCCTTATGTTTTGGCCGACCTAGCCTAGGGTGGAGACCCAATTTTGGGCCTCCCATGTCAATTGGGATTTTAGTCCTATACCAAAATCCATAATGTGACATTACCTAATTACATAGGTAATTAGCTAATATTAATGAGCTCCCAATTACGGCGGCTCATTGTCCAAATGCTAACAGCTCCCACTCGTCGGAATGGGAGGGTGCCTATTTATACGTTGTTGTCCAACACATCTGCATTTGTTCTTCTATCCAATCCCTGCTCCAAATAGTTCATACGAGCCTTTCCGTGCGATCGGCGGACACAACAAGCATCGTGCTACTCATTTGTTAGGAGTGTTGTAGCGCCTGCGGAACGTTGATTCCCCATGTTTAATCACCATGTGGAAAATATAAAGTGCCGCGTTGTATCCTAGGTCAACTGTCATTCTCCAATTGCCCAGTTTTCACATAGGAATACACTCCTTTAGGGCATCCGTACAAGGAAAGTTGTGCTTTTGATAGATAGTTGATTGTCTCATAAATATGCTCGATAACAATACTCGCTCTAAGGGGGCTTAGGCAAGCTTTTAACGCATGGTTTGATTCACAACATTCAACTAATATAAGGCTGGTGGCCACCTAGTGAATACAAGAGTCGGAGAAGGTATACTTGACGATCCCCATCGCTCATACCTTTAGTCAAACCCAACCGGTTTCCAAAGACGTGGTCACTTGGCCTTTTTGTTTGGCACTATGCTCGTACGCCGGGAAGTGAACATTGAGTCTGACCTTAGGTATGAGTTCCGAGTCCGTGAGGATACTTTGGATGCTTCTTCATATAGCATCCGGGATTAGTCACACGCTCAAGGTGAGGAAGTTTGTGCCCGTTCGAATCACATGGATTCTATCTAGCACAGCCGAGCTTAACCCCGTGGTCGAACATGGTGTTGGATCCTGACTCTTCGCGGGTCGTTGACTTGAAAGTCGTCGGATCCTTGAAGTGTTGTGTAGTTGTGCTGACGGGTTATTTGAGCTCGCGGGTGTCCGATAGTCGGGGTGTCGGACACTCGGAGTGTCGGAGTGTCGGAGAGTCAGAGCTTCAGACTGTCGGGGACTTGCAAGCCCTTGAAATGACTAAGTGTTTGAGTATCTTGCAGTGTCTGCGCATGCGCATGCCTTGTAGTATGTGCGTGCGTGTGGACCTTGTGGAGTATACGCGTATGCGTGTCCTGCAGTGTATGCACATACGCGCGTTGTTGGGACCCCGAAGCCGACGAGGTGTCGGGTCCTGGTATAGATGCGGGGATGTGTCTCGGGTCTTTAGTATGTCGGGTCTCCGCACGTGTCCGAGTACGTGCGTCTCCGTATTAGACATCTTAGAGAGAGAAAGCTAGAGAGAGGGTCCCTTTAGCAACTTAATTGTGAAATGGGTGAGTGGATTCCCTTAAATAGGAGCTCCTAAACCCAAACCCGTTTTTGAAAGGTCCAACGCCGTTTTAGTGTAAAATACGAACCGAGCGTAGACGGGAGTAAAGCTGACATCGGGAAGGCTCGCACGTGATATATGTGTATAGGGGTTCGCGCGTCACCGAGAGGGACGATCCTGACCACACCGGGGTATAGCGACATTCCGGTGTGGTCCAGGTTGTCGGGACAATCCGGATCAGGTCCAGATCGTAGCCCAATCCGGACGAGGTTTTAGGTCCGGAACGCGCATGCGCACGTCCCGAACCTTTTTCAAACTTGCGGGTAAATAATTCGAAGCCATTGGTGGGTTTGACATGTAAACGAAGTACGAGTAATATAAAACGAACCTGAATCGGACGTATACCCATCATTTGCCCCCGAGTCAAGTGGTGGCGCGGCCCCTGCTTGACTCTATTTTTTATAGAGTATACGTTCGATTTAAGTTGGGGTGTTACCTCGAGGTGGACTTACTGTTTGTTGGCGCGGGCCTTGATATTGTGTGTCCTTCATTTGTTTGAGCGGAAGTGGTCATAACTGCCGACATGGTTAGTGTAGCAAGTGTATGTGTATGACATGTACATATATAATAATGTAAGTCTATGTATGCAATAATGTAAGGTCCTCTTGATGGCCAGAGAAACAGATGATGGACTAACATCCTCAGATGTGTGGTTCATGAATACTGGCTGCAACAACCGTATGAGTGGTTGCAGAGGAGTTTTTGCTTATTTAGATGAGACTTTCAAGTCAAAAGTTGCCTTCAGATATAACTAATCAGTCCAAGTACAAGGAAGAGGTAACATTAAGATAAAATCACTGATTTTTTTTTGTCGAAACAATATCAGATGTGATCTTTGTGTTTGATCTTAAAACTAATTTGCTTAGTGTGGGTCAGTTACTTCAAAATAATTTCTCGGTTTGGTTTGATAAAGACAAATGTGAGATCATTAAGGAGAAGAAGGAATAAATTATTGAAGTCCCTATGAGCACTAAAAGATTGTTTCCTCTGAAAGTTGCAAATTTGCAGCTTAGTCTGGCTAGCATTGAGAAAAGAGATGAGGAATCGTGGCTATGGCATTACAAGTTTGGCCATCTAAATTTCAAGGGTTTGAAAACTCTATCTAAGCTTCAAATGGTCAATGGATTGCCTCCCATTGAAGTTAAGCATGATCTATGTGAGGACTGTGTGATTGGTAAGCATGATAGGGACTCTTTCCCTAATGGACAAGCTTGGAGGGCCAAAGATCAACTGCAGTTGATCCATAGTGACATTTTTGGACCCATAGTTCTCACGTCCAATGGCAACAAAATGTATTTTCTTACCTTCATTGATGAATTTACTAGAAAGGCTTGTGTAAGAGTCATTAGTGAGAAATTTGAGGCTTTCCAGAAGTTCAAGATTTTTAAAGCCTCTTTTGAAAACGAGACAAAGAAAAGGAATAGGACTTTAGGAACCGATAATGGTGGAGAGTACTGCAGTACTGAATTTGATAATTACTATAAAGCTAATGGAATAGCAAGGGAAAAGGCAACACCATTTACACCTCAGCAGAATGGTGTAGTGGAGAGAAAGAATAGGATAATTGAAAACATGATTAGGAGTATGCTAAGTGCCAAGAATGTGCCAAAGAAATTTTGGTCTGAAACTGTCCTATGGTGTGTCTATATCCTTAATAGGTGTCCTAATTTTGCTGTAAGAAATAAAAACAACATATGAAGCTTGGTGTGAAAGAAAATCCGATGTGTATCATTTTAAAGTGTTTGGATCTATTGTTTATGCTAATGTGCAGGATGTCGATAGAAAAAAGCTTGATCTAAGTCTGAGAAGTGTATCTTCTGGTTAAGCCAGGATGCCAAGGCTTAGAAGCTATATAATCCTCTGACAATGAAGATCATCACCAGTAGAGATGTCAAAATCTTGGGAATGGGGAATTCATTAAAGGAAGCAGCCCCTGCAATTGTTTAAGAATGACTCTGATGATGAGATTGAAGTGGAGATCTCTAGGGCTAGTTCAAGTGGAGGATACCCCAGTTAATCAGGAAGTGACTGAAGAAGAACAAGTGGACTATGAGCCTTCTCCTTCTACAGTAAGGACTGAAGCTGATATCCGTGAGAGCTCAAATGTTAAAGGAAAGAGAGCAGTCAAAATGCCCAAATACTTGGATGATTATGAGATTATATCAGTTCCTGTTCATAAGAACACTTCCTTTTATGCTCATTACTGTCTTTTTATAGACTGTGACCCAGCGAATTACTCTAAGGCAAGTAAAGATAAAAAATGAGTTAGGGCAATGAAAACTGAAATGAACCCCATAGATAAAAACCAGACATGGGATCTGGTTGCCTTGCCCAAGGGTCAAAAAACCATTTGTTTCAAATGAGTTTATAAAATCAAGCTTAAAGAAAACTGAGAAATTGATAAGTTTAAGGTTGGATTAGTTGCAAAAGGGTACAAGCAAGAATTTGTAGTTGATTACACTAAGGTATTTGCTCCACTTGCTAGATTAGACACCGTAAGATTAGTGATTGCATTAGTAGCTCAACATAGGTGGAATTGTATCAATTAGATGTTAAACGTGCCTTTTCTGTATGGACACTTAGAAGAGGAGGTTAATGTAGATCAACCTCTTGGTTTTGTAGTAAAGGGGCAAGAAGATAAGGTTTATAGGCTTAAAAAAAAATCTATTTATGGTCTTAAGCAAGCACCACATGCTTGGTACCATCGTTTAAAGAACTATTTCTTCATTAAGGGTTTCACTAAATGCCAATATGAGCATATAATGTTCATTAGATCTTATAAAGCCAAGTTATTGCTGATTTGTGTCTATGTAGATGATCTGGTGTATACAGGGAACTGCAGCTCCTTATTTGACTCTTTTAAAAAGGAAATGATGCTTGAGTTTGAGATGATTGGCATGGGATCACTGCACTATTATTTAGGGCTAGAAATCACTCAAACCCCTTCTTACATTTTTTTCAGTCAGAGAGAGTATATTCAAGTGGTTTTATAACAACCTATAATGCAGTTCAAACTCCCATTGAAACTAACTGTAATTTAGTGAAATCTGGTCCCAGTGATGTTGTTGATAAGACCACTTATAGGCAGCTCTTGTGGGTAGCTTAATGTATACTACCGTTTCTAGATCTGATGTTTAGTATGTTATTATCTTTGTAGCTAGATTTATGGAAAATCCTAGGGCTAATCATCTCTTGGTTTGCAAGAGAATTCTGAGGTACCTCCAATGTGCTAAATCTTATGGTCTTCGTTTTGTTAAATGAGATTTAACTGAGCTGCTAGCTTATACTGATAGTGATTATGTTGGAGATAGGGAAGATAGGAAAAGTACAAGTGGTTATGTCTTATTGCTAGCAGGAGCTGCAGTCTCTTGGCTATCTCAGAAATAAAAAATTGTCACTCTATCCACTACTGAGGCAGAGTTTACTGCGGCTACTGAGTGTGCCAAGCACACTCTCTGGGTTAGGAGGCTTTTGGCCTTTATGCTGCATCATTAAAGGACCCCAACAAAACTGCTATGTGATAATAGTTCCGCCATTAAATTAGCCAAGAATCTTGTTCTACATTGGAGGTCTAAGCACATCAATGTTAAGTTTTATTTCCTTCGTGATTTATGTGTTGGTTCTGAGTTGTATATTAAGTATTGCATGAGTTATGATAATGTAGCTGATATTTTCACTAAGTCACTGAAAATTGAAGTGTTTGAATTGTTTAGAGTGAATCTAGGTGTTGTTTCTTTATTTTAAATTGAAATTCATGCATGAATGTTTAGTTTATAGAGGATAAGTTGGGGAAGTAAAAAGGATGCTAGCATATGATGGTGTCCAGCAAGTGTACTGACAATGTAATGCAAATGCCCGTATGGTGTCCAAGCATGGTGTATTGTAAGTGAAGGAGCAGGTTCATGCATAGTGGAGTAGAGGCATGGTGTAAACATGGTGCACGCATAGTGTAACATGGTTCATACATAGTGTTGTATTTGGTATGTAATGTTTAAGTGTGTTTTAGTAGATTGGGATAAGACTTATCTTGTTGGAAGTTACTCCATGTATTTAGGAGTAGTTGCCCATGTTTCTAAGACGTTTTTATAGTTAGTTCTGTAGTTAACTTTTAATCTAATATAGTGACTTGTAATACAAGTTTTCCATTCCTCAATTTACTGTGTTTTTCTCTTTTACTTCTTCCAATGATGTTTGATTTGTATTCGAGAAGGATCTTGAATTAGCAAATCAGATCATAACTGAACACATTCTGCACACCATCATATATTCTCCATTTGCATCATGATAAAACTATACCCTTACTAGTTATAACAGCTAGCTAGCTCCTTTTTCTGTGTAATTAAAATTGTACAATTCATTTTCATGAATTGAAATCTTGGTAAATATAGACGTATAATTGAGTTACGTACGTCAATTATATTTATCCATCCCAAAGTGACATGAACTCTTAAAATAATTAGAAAGTGAATATAATAGAATAGAGAGCGTCATTTCATGTATGTTGAATGCATTACTACTGTTCTTAGTTAATTTATTCTAGCTAGAACACCTATTTAATTATTATTCAGCAATTACACCTAACTAGCTAGCTTGTAATTTAATTGGAAAAAATGAACTTCTCAAGTTGATCCATGGCAACAAGTGAAGAACCCCTCATCATCACTCCATCTCCTTTATTATCCTGATGATCTTTTCTAATAGAAGCCCTAATTTTCTCCCCAAACTCCACAGCTTTCCTCTTCATTTCATCACCTTCACCTCCATTATCCATCACAATCTCTATTACTTTTTTCACCTCCTCCCAGTTGATCTCCTTCTCCAGACCCCTGGTGAGCTCTACACACACCCCCATTTCTTCAACCATCATCTTCGCATTGTAAGCCTGTTCAGCGGCCAACGGCCACCCAATGATGGGAACTCCCTGACTCAAGCTCTCCAGCACCGAGTTCCATCCACAGTGGCTCAGGAATGCCCTCGTCGAACTGTGACGCAATATTTCCAGTTGGGGCGCCCATGTCTTTACCAATAACCCCTGCTTTGTCCCTGCAACTCTTTGCTCAAACCCTTCTGGAAGCCACTCATCCGACCTGCAGTGGCGATTTCAACATTTTTCAAATCAAGAAAATGTTAAATTTCAATAACAACCCTGCCCCATATATTTATATAATATGTGGCTCAAATTACATATTCTTTTACATTTTATGTGTAGTATACATACGAATTTATCTAAGTTATATATATGGTTCGCCACTGACCTGAAGTCGCCTTTTATATCGAACCCAAGGGGTGGCCTGATAACCCACAGAAACGGCTTCTGAGTCGCTTCCAACCCCTTTGCAAGTGCCATCATTTGGGAAGCGCCGATGGTGTTTTGTGACCCAAATGATATATAGAGCACTGTCTCAGGGCCATGATAACTTAGCCACTCCTTGCAGTCCTCCACTGAAATCCCTCCCTTCTTCCCTGAACGCTGCACTAATATATGCATATAAATTAGCAATTTGTGAATTACTCTTTTTTATGAGAAACAATCTCTTAGGTTTTATAAAGAAATTTATTAAGTTTTAAGAAAAATTTGTTACAGTTAGATTCCACATTGGCCGAGTCAAGCCCAACGGGTTAGCATAGAGCAACCATATATGTAAGTGTGGTTCCATTCTAAACCAATTGGTTATAGAAGTAGGTGGTCCACTTGCTTATATATTGTTGTTCTATTGTACACACACCAACCAAGGTGGTAGTCCAAACTCACGGTGTATGTCTATTTCAACCTTCCCTATCACCGTGAGGGCTCTTTGGTTTCAACAAATCAGACCATCAGGTTCAGGCCCGACCCAGACTCTGATAATACCATGTAATAATTGGTAAGTTCTGTATATTCATCTGAACAATATTACCTTAAATTTATAATGAATACAATCAGCTAAACTAGAAAACAAGCTAAATAAGAAAAGTATATAGTAATTACAGAATATACAGTATATTTAACAACTATTAAATTTTGTAAGAAAACTTCTTCACAATTTAGAATATTTATGGCAAATCGTTTTTGAGAAATTAAATATTTAAAAAAAAAACGTAAATATTATACTTGCAAGTTGCAAGGGATTTTCCAGACAAATAGCTAGGTTGGTTCATTTCTATTGAAAATAGATATTTGATGCAAGGTTAATTCTCTTAGCTAGGTACGCACCGTTGCTTCTGGAGAAGAAGAAGGAGATTTTCTGTGGAAGAAGGATGAGGGGAGCAAAGGACCAATTGGCCAGACTGGTAGTTTAAGATAATCGCGGAGGAGTTGGAGTCCTAATGGTTCCAATTCTTGTACAGTGTTGCAGAGCCAAGCAT
This sequence comes from Clarkia xantiana subsp. parviflora, assembly GCA_036873135.1. NCBI lineage: Eukaryota > Viridiplantae > Streptophyta > Magnoliopsida > Myrtales > Onagraceae > Clarkia > Clarkia xantiana. Next base: position 22,979,001 of record JAPTYO010000001.1, read on the forward strand.
GAGCAGTTGAGGAGGCAGATATCTGAGTCTGGTAGAACTTGCACCAAGGATCGTTCACATCTGTGTCTCTAATGAATTTGTTGAGTTGACTTCGGTGGAACCGAATGTGCTTTGGGAAGCCCGGAACCTCGAATTCATTGGATTCGGTCCACAGGTGCGGAAGGTGAAGCCACAGAGAATTGTAAGCTAGGGTTCCATACGCACCACCTACGTACAAATAAATACATCACTTTAATTAACGATAGATTGTACAAATTTATATTTAAAAACTTTTTTATCTATAGTAAGGTTATCAACAAATTAAGTTTAACAAATTAGTAGCCAAAATTTATTTTTGTTTTTATATGTAAAGTTTGAATCTCAAGACCTAAGTTACCTAGTATTTATTTATTAATTATTATTACATGTGGTAAAAGTTATATTCTTGATGCCAAACTTGTTCCCAATATCGACGGCCCATCCCAGAAAGACGTCGAAAACTAAGCACGCAGGCGGCCGTCCTTCCCTGGCGGTGATCTCCTCCACCAGGCGCTCCACCGGAGCTTTGAGGCTGCTTGAAGCATGAAGCAAGTTGACGATCAAATTGGTTGGTAGATTCTCGGTGTTCTCAGTGTCGGGGGGCAGGCCGTGGTCGGCGCTCTTGAAAGAGAGCTCAGCGAGGCGGATCTCCGGAGATCCTCCGGTGGCGGCGGAACGGATGTAGCCGATGTTGAGAGGGGTGGTGGCAATGGTAACGGCGAAGCGTTCCCTCTCTTGAAACTTCCTGGCTAAGGATAGGAATGGAATGAGGTGGCCTTGAGCCATGAAAGGGAGAAGCAGTATGTGGCCGTCGTTGATATCAGAGGAGGAATCCATTGATTTGATTTGATTTTATTAATTGTTTGTTGTGTTTCTTTTCTTCCGCAACTTAATTATTTTAATCTCATCATGCAGTGTAAGTAAATAAGAGTGTGTGGTGTGGATGAAACAAGGAAAGGAAGCAATGGGAAACCTTATTAATTGCGATCATGCAGAGTCGTACCCGTACGTGGCCATGGCTTGCTTGATGAGGACCCATAACTATCGGGGGGCAATTCACTTGATGATGACCCCTATCTCCTTTTTCCTAAAAAGTCTACTTCTCTTATTCCTAATTCAGAACAATTTACCAAATAAAATTACAGTCAGAACAAGAAAATTCTCCATCTATTACAATTATAGTAAAATTTATTTATGGCAGGATTCTACAATCCAATTATTGATATACAATCTCTTTTTAGACTTATTCTCAATTAAATTGGTGTACTTGTTCACTTTCTGCGATACTATATGCTCCATCTCACTTCGGGAATTTCACTAGCAAGCAGTGGGTTACGGATCGAATATTTTTACTGAGATTTTTTTTCTTAAAGAAAATATCCCAAATTCCTTTATTTTGGTGTAAGAGTTATGTTATTTGTAATGCTTCAATATTATTTTATAAAATCTCATTCAATTCATTTGTAAAAAAAGTTCATTAATTTTAAGTTTTAGAGATTTTGACTTAAAGAATACAGTTGTAATTTTTATTATTCACATACATCTCTTTTGCTAGACTACAAAATGTAGTTTCTCTAATCTAATGTCATATAGAGGTCCAATATGAAAATCATATACAATATATACTTGGAAAATATGTTTTTTTATACAAATATATATATATATATATATATATATATATATATATATATATATTTAAATATACATATTTCAAAATAATGATAACTGATACTTATTTCAATCACTAGTGAAAAATTGTCATCAAATAAATTTTAAATTTACAAAATTAACCGACTATTTTTTTAAAATATCAAAATTAAGACTTAAAATGTGTAACAATAGTGTCCCGAATCAATTGAAACTCAATTGATCCACAATCGGTTCTGGTCAGATTTGACTGATCAACTCTAACATTTGTATAAACAATTAGTGATTCGTTGTGATACTTTGAAAACTATGAAGTTAATTTTATACATATTTGAATTGTATTTAATTAAACAGTTGAAGAAATGTCACGCCCCTAAGTCCGAGCGACTGTCCCCACTAGCCCAACTCAGCCTAACTAAGTCTGTTGTCCTTACTTAGGCCTAGAAAAAGAGGAATTCATGTTGGACTTGAGTAGTATCTCTCTTACTTATTAAAGCTCCAAATTTCTAATTTACAACCGATATGGTACACAAGCATATGGAATATTACAAGAAAGTACCAATTGTCATTGTTTTGAAACATTTTATACATTTTAAAACGTACTGTATTTTTACATAATTTTTCCAGAAAAACATGTTAAATTTTCACATTTTTTTCCGTAACTTACCCAAATATGAACATCCTTTCGCATTTTTTTCCGTAACTTACCCATATATGAACATCCTTGATCTTTGCATGACTTTATATATTATATGAAGTAGCGACACTATCCTCTGATCCCTCGGTTGTGCACTATGCTGCAGAGTTTTTAATGATCTCCGTGGAGTCGGATTCAACTCAATTTTTTTAATTTTCAATTGAATTATTATTACTATTATAAAAAAAAAAATAACAATCATAATGTAGATGCTGCCGTAGAGAAAGTGGTCAGATCCACCAGAGAAGGTGTTGGCTAGTTGAGGATTACTTTTAGTGACAAAATTAAATTAATCTCGAAGATGTTAGATGTTGTTTAGTATAGACTATTGAGACTATATTAGTCACTTATGAGGGTCATTAGGGTGTATTGTAAAGTTGTGTCCGTGATACATAGGGCTGAGAGTCACTATGTGATTTGTTTAGAGCTTTAAAAAGAACTGAAATATGAATTTCCAAACCTCTTAACTTTTTATAACTTTCAATTTAAATTGTAATCCTAATCAAACTTTACATTATTTTCTTGCGAAAATTAAAATTTAGATTAGAAGCAACAATAAAAATAAGGGATTCAAATCACATGTCTTACTATTCCTTTCCCATATCATGCATCACCGTTAAGATCTTGACATGTATCCTTATATTATATTTTCATTCTATGGTTTACCAATCTTATTAGGTTTTTAGAAGAAAAAAAAAACCACAGAATTAATTACACCAAGTACACATGTCAAAATTACAATAACGAGACACGATATTGTACAAAAATAGTGGAACAGAAAATCTGAATCAAAAAAATAAGATTCATTTAAATATTTAAAAGAAGCATATCTACAATTCTAGGTGACTGGCCTTGCTGGAAGTAATCGTTACAATTTTGTAGTTATGACTGTTTTTTTTTTTAACGAATTGATTATTATTGAGAATAAAATAGTAAAATCATAAAGAAATGTTAAACAATTAATTTATTTGAAGCAATAAGTATAAATATATTTATTGAGTTAATTTTTTTTAGTTAAATTATTTAGTAGAAATATTTAGCAAAATAAATTAATTATATGGTTAAAGATAATTTTAACACCACATGTTTGGCCGAATGTGGCTTTTAGTACCGAGGGGGTGTTGGATGGACGTAATGTGAGATTACTTGTAATATGAGATTACTTGTAATGTTGTAACCCAACGGGTTGGTTCGTAATCAACAATGTAATGTGGAGTGTAATGTCAGATTACGGTGTTTGGTTTTGTTGTAATGTGGAATGTAATATCATATTACAGTGTTTGGTTTGGTTTGTAATGTACAATGTAATGTGATTTACTTATTATTATAATATTAATCTATTTATAAATATATTATATCTTAATATGACAAATTTAAATATGTAAAAAAAAGTAACTTGGTCCCTTAACTTTATATTTAATATTTAAACATCAAATTTGAAAATATTAGAGTTAAACTTTCATTCTTGCTTGCTATGTTATTTAAAAAAATTATGCGAAAGTATTTCATTTTAGGGTTAATTACTAAAAAAACAAACTCATCTTTAGTGAAATAGAAGTATAAATAACAGAGACTGAAATAGATTAAAAAAAACAAATGAGTGAAATAGATTTTGTTTTTAAAGAGATAAAATAAATAAAAAAATGGGAGAGAGAATAATTAATTCAGTAAATATTAATAAAAAAAATAAACACTACATAATGTTGGACGTAATCCACATTACATCCAAAATCAGATGTAATCTCACATTACGTTGAGAGGGCAAGTCAACGGGTTTTTACGGGTTTTGACCAACGCGTCGTAATCTCAGATTACAAAGCACATTACATTACAAAGTTCACATTACATCATTTGGTTTGCCAAACAACGTAATGTTGATATAATGTGAGACGTAATGCGGGATTACGTCCCACATTACATCCATCCAAACAACCCCTGAATGTTTGGTTTCGTATACTTTTGGTACCAAACGGTTGAAAAAATGTGGCTTTGGGTACATACATTAATTGACCGTTAGTTTTGGCCGTTAAATGATATGTGCAAGTCACGTGACCGACCCTAAACTTTTGATTTTGTTCAATTTAGTACTTCAAATATCTTCCTAACTTTTATTTTGTTTAATTTACACTACAAGAAATAAGTCTACACCGAAGGACACTTTTTTGTCAATAAAACCATTTTCTTGTCGATAAAAATCTCACCGACAAACATTTTTGTCGATAAAGATTGTCGGTATAGGACCCGTCGCTAAAAGTATTATCGACAACTAACTTTGTCAATAAATATATTGGTATTATTTTAATCAATTTAAATTTATTACCGACAATACTAAACTTGTCGATAAAAGTTACATTTATCGACAAAAAAGTTGTCGCAGAATATAATATCATAGACAACTACAAATATGTTATCGATAAATATAAATATGTTTATCAACAACTCTCACTCATCGGTATTCCAAAATTGATAGATCCAATGTCGCATTCAGTAAAGATTTATGATACCTGTATATGATGTACTCAATGTGTCCGTGCCTGCCCGACAGACGTATTGTGACCTTGCTCTTCTTAGCTAACGGGTTCACCTGCTCAAATCGCGTAAACAACCTTAGTGAAAGGGACGCCTCCTCTACTGTCTGCTACGCAAAATACAAGTTTCCTATATTCATAGGAATCGATGGGAGAATGGAAAATTGCTCAAGGGGGCTCAGAGCAATACTTTTGGCGACAAGTTCAACTGCTTCTGTCACGGGCGGAACTGCTTCTGTCACGGGCGGAACTGCTTCTGTCACGGGCGAAATCATCATTCTCTTTACTAGTTTAGAGCCCAATGAGAAGAACGTTTTAGCCCCGACTAGCAAAGGGCTAGAGAAACTTTCGAGTTATGAATCGAGTATAAGCCTATTCGCCAACTTTATGTTCAAAATGCCCCCCACCATCCACCAACCTGTAAGATATATAAAGTATTTTTTTGTACCAATATAGAATATTTATAATAAAAATATATAACTTTTTATTATCTAATTTGCATTTTGTAACTAATATAAAATGCATCAAGTTGATTATAACTTTAAACTCTATCATCACAACAATACAAATACAAAAGTTCTACATAACAAAGCTTATTATTATTTTTCAAAAGTAATTACACAATATTACAATACTAAAATAGCATCAGAGGCGCAACACTTCTTGACAAACTTCCACAATGATTAAGTCCATATTCTTTAATCTGCATAAAATGCAACATATGAAAAAAAAATATCAACTATACCAACTATAATAATCTTATTACAATCATTAAGTTATGGAGGAATTGAACTTATTACAAAATTATAAAAATACCACAACAAGACGACGACAGACGTGCTCCCACGCGCCGGCACATGACAACAGAGGCGGAACAGAATGGCGGCGCGTGTAAGTCACATGTCACTCTTCTTGACGCCAACGAACAATAAATGGCCGGAAATACTGTTCCACACCTTTTAATGATGTAGGTGAGAAAGAAATATCACTTCTACATGTGGCCCACAAACCCCTCACAACATGAACCTCAAACCCTAAATTTAAGAGGGCTCTTATACCGTGAAAATATTTAAATGCATAATTGAGAGGAGAATGCTTGTTAATATCATTACAAACAGAATATGTAGATATATACATGCATTTTAACTTTCTATATAATTATTATTTTAATAAAGTAGCTAGTACATATAAAACTATTCTATATGAAATATGTTATATTCCTTAACGGGTTAATAACTAAAAAACTATCCAATGTTTATTCTATATTAAAATTAGGTGTCTAAAGTTTCAAATGTTAAACTGTAGTGTCCAAGGTTTCAATTTTGTTAAAATGTGGTGTCTCGGTGTGATTACTTTAGAGAAGTCAATTCCGACGAAACCGTCTGTCAAATTCGAGCTCCCATACACACTCCCTTCTCGTCATTTTGTCGGGTCGTCACCTAAAAAGTTGGCCACATCCGCGCAAGTAATTCTCGCTATGTTGTCCTTGGAAAATAGCTCCACACCACTCTTCTAGAAACTTTTTTTTAATGTTCAATTATTGAGTGAAATTTGACGATTTTGTGAAAAGTAAAGAGTATCGAATTATGAGTTGATGAGTGGGATGATGAAAATGATTGAATGAAGATGAAAAGACGCACAGAGACACCAAATTTTAACTAAAATGAAACTTAGGACAGTCAATTTTAACATTTCAAACTTCAGATACTTAATTTTAATATATGATAAACCTTAAACAGTTTTTTAGTTATTAAGTCTTCCTCCTTAACAAGGATGAATATGCTTATTTGCTATCTCCTACTCGAATGATTTCACAACATGAAGTAATTCATCAATATATTCTAGCTAGCTAGGTATAACACCTAGTTATTAATTTATTCATTCAGTAATGACCTAGTAATTAATTGGACAAAACGAACTTGTGGAGTTGATCCATGGCAACAAGTGAAGAGCCCCTGACCAGTCCATCTCCTTGATCAATCTGATGATCTCTAACAGAAGCCCTAATTATCTCCCCAAACTCTATAGCTTTCCTCTTCATCTCACCACCTTCACCTCCATTATCCATCACAATTTCTATTACTTTTTTCACCTCCTCCCAGTGGATCTCCGTGTCCAGCCCCCTGGTGAGCTCCACGCACACCCCCATTTCCTCTACCATCATCTTCGAATTGTAAGCCTGCTCAGCTGCAATCGGCCACCCAATAATGGGAACTCCCTGACTCAAGCTCTCCAGCACCGAGTTCCATCCACAGTGGCTCAGGAATGCCCTTGTCGAACTGTGACACAATATTTCCAGTTGAGGCGCCCATGTCTTTACCAATAATCCCTGCTTCGTCTCACTAACTCTTTGTTCAAACCCTTCCGGAAGCCACTCATCTGACCTGCAGTGGCCAATTCAACATTTTTCATATGAAGAAAATGTTAAATTTCAATAAGAACCCCGCCCCATATATTTATATAATATGTGGCTCAAATTACATATTATGTGTAATATACATACAAACAACATCTAAGTTATATATATGGTCCGCCACTGACCTGAAGTCGCCTTTTATATCGAACCCAAGGGGTGGCCTGATAACCCACAAAAACGGCTTCCGAGTCGCCTCCAACCCCTTTGCAAGTGCCATCATTTGGGAAGCGCCGATGGTGTTTTGTGACCCAAATGATATATAGAGCACTGTCTCAGGGCCATGATAACTTAGCCATTCCTTGCATTCCTCCACTGAAATCCCTCCCTTCTTCCCTGCACGCTGCACCATGAATGCACAATACATACACAAGTTTATTAATGCCTAGTTAATGCACTCACCTCTAACAATCAGCTGAATATATAAAAGTAGACTTACACAAAATTAGTAATTTGTGAATGAAAACAATCTCTTTGGATTTAATTATAAGGATTTCCTATGAATTTATTAAGTTTTAAGGAAAATTTCTTAAAATTAATATATTTTGGACGAATCTTTTTGTTAAAACTTATTCCCTTAAAAACAATCCTGTAATATTATTATATTTGCAAGGAATTCCCCACATTTTCCATACAGGGTTAATTCTCTTAGCTAGGTACGTACCGTTGGTTCTGGAGAAGAAGAAGGGGATTTCCTGTGAAGGAAGGATGAAGGGAGCAAAGGACCAACTGACCAAACTGGTAATTTAAGATAATCGCGGAGGAGTTGGAGTCCTAATGGTTCCAACTCTTGTACAGTGTTGCAGAGCCAAGCATGAGCCGTTGAGGAGGCATATATCTGAGTCTGGAAGAAGTTGCACCAAGGATCGTTCCGATTTGTGTCTCTAATGAATCGGTGGAGTTGACTTCGGTGGAACCGGATGTGCTTCGGGAAGCCCGGAACCTCGAATTCATCGGATTCGGTCGAAAGGTGTGGAAGGTGGAACCACATAGAATTGTAAGCTAGAGTTCCATACGCACCACCTACACATACAAACCCATATATATGACATATAGTATATGACCTAACAAGAATAGGGGATTTGATAAATTAAAACATCTACTATATTATATTAATTCGGTACCGGAAGTCCTCTGACTGACACGTGGACAGTCCACGCAGTCACCGTTTCCTAATTTAATTTGAATTCTCTAAATTTAGATACATAATATTGATTAACTGAAAATTAAGAAGTATTTTTATCTCATTTTTTGGTCTCTACGCAATTTAAAGAAACAAATTAATTAAAAGTTTCCTTTTAAATAGTAAATCTATACAGTTTGGTTCCGGAAGACCATAGGCCGCCACGTAAGCAGTGTATATATAGAAGAAAAAATATACAATTTAGAACTCAAGACAACTAAAATATGAGAAAGATTTTTTTTACATATATAAACGGTAAACCTAGCCGTATGTATAGTTTACATAAATATTCATTCTTTTTTTTGTCAATATATAATTAAATATTTATTCAATTTTTTTTTTTTTTTTGCCTTTTTTACCTTTCAAGGACAACTTCTTCTTAATTTCTTTTATGTGATGATACGTGTTCCTATTATTTATACACAGTTATAATAACTACTATATACTTATTATGTATACTAAATAATAATAAATAACTTTAATATTTTTCTTTGAGATGTTTCCTTATTAATTAGAAAGAATATATAATATTAATTAATCACTATATATATATATATGTATTAAATAATAAATAGATTAATATTAAACATGTTACTTTTTTTTGGACTGTAAAATATATTTAATATATTCATGACGATGAACTTATATATATATAAATACATGCATTGTATTAACCCCTTCATGCGCATTGCCGCGGTTCCGCTATGCTTGCTTGGTTCGAGAGGGTAAGTTCGCTATTTTTTTTTTAATACATCATGTAGTTCTCCAATTATAGCATGAATACCAAATGGAAGGCAAACTATTCATCTTTTTATGTGGGTTAAAGTACGTAGTATTTATCTTTGCAGGGCATAAATATGGAGTTTGAAATTCAAGCAACTGTAGATCTTTACCATTCAATTCGTCTTTAAAGTTTCTCGGTATCTACCTTTATACTCTCTATATTTTTATTGTATTGTGAAATTTAAAAAATTGAGTTTTGTACAGGATGAACACCGAAATCCTATAACGACATTAACATGTTTATCGAGATAAATTGATTTCAGTTGACTAATTGAGATGTCTAAAAATTTGCGCTAAATGACGGTGAGTGGAAAACATGAATTTTAGCAATTTGAAATCGAAACCATTCCATCTCCATCGACCACTCTTGATATTGTCGTCATCATCTCCAGCAATGATGAGTTTTATTAATTAATTTAATTTTGTAGTAGTAACTAATTAATTTTTAATAATTTGACATATGTAGGTTTTGTGGATATGAGAACGACATGTTGATTGTTGTAGTTAGTTAGAGAGAATGATATGTATGAATTCAAGTGTGGAGTATAAGCAGTTTTGAATGTTCATGTAAATACAGTCCGAAAAAGCTTTGTCAGAGACTGATAAAGGTATACAATCCCATAACATATATATGTCTTTGAATTTAAGTATGCATTCGTTAAGATGAACGTATAGATGTATTATTTACAGACTCCTTTAAGCTTTTTAGAATACCATGATGAACATATGTATTCTTCATACCGCACGCTCTAATTGAAAATTTCAGTGGCAAAGCTAAGAGTTATTATTTATCTATTTCTTCGAATTTTGAATTCCTTTTATTTTGATATTATATTAAACGCATTAATTATCTTCATATTTTATGTTATTTTTTAAAAGGTTGTTGGTCAAGTTCCAACTATATAATTAGGGTTAGGAAGATTTTATTGATACCCATGTAAAATTTTATATTTTTAGTCAAATAATATATAAATATAAAATACAGTATATGTATATATAATATAAAAACTTATTATGGTCAACTACATAAATATAATATATATGTATAATAAATATTATTACACTTAAATATAATATATATATATATATATATTATAGAAATGATCAAAATATATAAACCTATATAAATATAAATATAAATATATATAATATACAAACTTAATACGACTGACTACATAAATTTAATATAAATCATATATATTTCTATTTTTTAAAGGTTAATAGTTAAAGTAGATAAATTTCCAGTATCATATCTATGAAAATTTCCAAATTATTTTTATTCTTAAATTCAGTCAAATAATTAAAAAAAAAAATATTTTTTAAATTTTTTAATTCTAAACTTAATTTACTTAGTTCGGACTTTTACCCGCGCGGTGCGCGGGGTTAGCATCTAGTTTTATTCTAGTGGTTTATAAAAAATACAATTTGACAAACTGATAATTAACATTTATTTTTAGATTTTTATTTTTGTATATGGTAGCAATCTAATAACTACCTGTGGAAAAAGCTATATTCTTGATGCCAAACTTGTTCCCAATATCCACGGCCCATCCTAGAAAGACGTCGAAAATTAAGCACACAGGCGGCCGTCCTTCCCTGGCGGTGATCTCCTCCACCAGGCGCTCCACCGGACCTTTGAGGCTGCTTGAAGCATGAAGCAAGTTGACGATCAAATTGGTTGGTAGATTCTCGGTGTTCTCTGTGTCGGGGGGCAGGCCGTGGTCGGCGCTCTTGAAAGAGAGCTCAGCGAGGCGGATCTCCGGAGATCCCCCGGCGGCGGCGGAACGGATGTAGCCGATATTGAGAGGGGTGGTGGCGATGGTAACGGCGAAGCGTTCTCTCTCTTGAAACTTCCTGGCTAAGGATAGGAATGGAATGAGGTGGCCTTGAGCCATGAAAGGGAGAAGCAGTATGTGGCCGTCGTTGATATCAGAGGAGGAATCCATTGATTTGATTTGATTTGATTTTATTAATTGTTTGTTGTGTTTCTTTTCATCCGCAACTTAATTATTTAATCTCATCATGCAGTGTAAGTAAATAAGAGTGTGGTGTGGATGAAATTGAATGAAGGAAGCAATGAGAAACTTATTAAATGCAAAATCATGTAGAGTCAATCAGTCAGTCGTTCTCGTGGCATGATGAGGACCCCTAGATTTACTGTAGGAAGCGATTCCTGTCAACTAAATGATCTCCATAAATGAGGCATCGCCCGACCCATCACGTCATCTGCCAGTTGGGCTCAATGTGAGGTCCGGGAAATGGGACTTGACTTTTTATCTCACTGAGCTGACAGCTCATTGGCAAGATTTGACGGACACAGATGAGATAGATAGACCTAGCTAAAAAGCATGTCGGTTGAATTTAGGAGCATCAGCCTCAACAATGATCTCTATCTATCTTCTGTTGTCAACACTTCAATCAAAGTTAAAGAGGATTTTATATGGGCCTTGTTTGCTTAATTCAATTTGACTTGTACTATGGGATTGGGAACAAAAATCGACTTCTACTAATATTTTTTAGGCTATAAAATTCATAATACATTACGTAGATTATTTACATATATTTATGTAATTATTGAATTATAATTATTCTTAATTATATTACATAATGATATATACTAAAATTAGTATATGCTGTAGTAATATTATTAGTTTTAATAACCTCAAATACATATAATTTTGTCACGCGGCACAGTCGATTTTAATATTTAGAACTTACGATATCCTTATATTTATTTATTTATATTACTATAATATAATATTTTCTTCAATATTATTACAATAAAGTAATCATAACATTTTTTACGGTACTCTAATTTACAAATAAGAGTGATGCTATAACATGTGAAAAAAACTGTAAAATTTTAATAAAAAGTACTTCTAGATCCACATGTCAATGCATAACAAGATTCTCTTTCCATTTTATGAATAATCATTACTTGACATGTGTCACTTGACAACTTTCTATGGATTTTTCACTAAAAATTTCACTTTTTAAAAATTTATCCTATAAATAACTATAATATGAAAGTGAGTAGGTGAATAACTTCTTAATAATATATATATATATATATATATTATGGTATTATATTTCTTAAATATTATAATCAATATAACCATAACTTTTTCGACTAAACATGTTTGCTTGATAATTAACCCCATAATCTATGATGTATCCCTCTTATTCCATGTCTACTTCCTGATCGTAATTTAAGCTAATAATTTCTAACATATATATTATATATAAATGTTATATTCAAAGTGTAAAATATTATTAGTTTTCAAATTATTCATCCAATAAATATTACAAATATGGTTGTGTTTTTTTACGGGTAAACAATATTAAAATGATACTAAATACAAAATTTTTCAAAATAACTTTACTATTAACGATCTCAAAATTTTTTTGAAAATAGTTATTGTAATGACAAATAATTATAATAACACCATGACCAATTATATGAAACATTTTTACCGATTAATTATGTATTAAGATCACATATGTGTGGATGGAGGGATTCTCTTCTTCACAGGTCGATCTTAACTTCGGAAAGGCGACAAAACGATGACATGAACAAACGTGAATGCGAGAGAATAATTGTGCATAAGTTTGTTTTCATAATTAATATATTAAAAAAAGTTACGTATCTGATTAATTTATTATAATTGTGTGAGTAAGTTGTAAATATATATTATTAAAAGTTATTCACCATTTACTTTCACTTTAAAAAATCGTATGTAAACTGGGGTATAGTAAAATGTTATGGTTATTTGATTAAATTTTTTAAGAACAGATAATATTATAGTAACATAAACAAATAGAAATTAGTATAAAGATAAGGATGTGGATCTAGGTTAATACATTTGATGGGTTCCGATGTAATCGTTAGCCCCGTTAACAGCCAATGGACGGCGAGTAGGTCCAGTGGGCCTCGTGAAAAGCCTGGAAGGCCCAGAGGCCCAGCACGAAGGGTCCCGACTTTAGCGGTCCCGATGTAGGAGCTGAATGCTCCCGATGAGAAGCCTCTGAGTAGGCCCCGATATGCCTTAGTAAAGGCCCCGATAATAAAGCCCCGCAGAGGCTGGACCTGTCCCGTAGAGACTGAAGGTCCTGGGTGGTGATCTAGAATGAGACAACTCTGGAGTCCCCGACAGGAGTCGAGACTTGTGATCAGAGGATAAGACCGAGAAACCCTCCTACTAGATAGAGTAGTGGGAGACGGTTAGAGATAGAGATAAACTCCCCGAGATACGCAGGGCGTGCCCGAGATACGCGGAGTACGGGTAAGATACGCGGAGAGTGGGGCGAGATATATGGAATCCCAACCGAGATATGCGGAATCGTGGCGAGATACACGGAATCATGGGCAAAACTGCCAGGCGCAGTAACATGTAACTGAGTAACTTCCCCTCCTATATAAAGGAGGAAGTTACCTCAGAAAACGATAATCTAATACGAACTTAGACTTTTGCTTACCACCCCATTGATCACCATACTCATTTAAGCATCGGAGAGGGATTCTGGGTCACCACCCAGGTCATCCCCTTTTGTAGGATTACGCGGAGCCCAGGAGTCCAAGCCTTCCGTCAAGGACGTAACGGAGCTTCGCCCGTGATCCAACATTGGCGCCGTCTGTGGGAAGCTTACGAAAAGTCAAGATAGCTTCTACCAGATCAATGGCCGGTGGTGGCAAGAAGAAGCAAGTTCATGCTGGCAGTTCTCGTCCCGCAGAAACTGTGAATTCCCCGTTGCCGGAACGCGTTGCTGAACAAGGTGAGAACCCCGCACTTTCCCAGACAGGGGGGCAGGGTGATGGCTATGAGGTCTCAGTCCGAGACACAGAAAGGAACAGGCAGGATGTCCCGCGTAGGGAGGAAGATGAGGCTCCCCCAAACCCGGTGGGCCATGGAGGAGAAGGAGTCCCGCGAAGGGAGGAAGGGTCGTCTTCGAACTCGGAGTTGGCCAAGGCAGTAGCAGATGCTATGCCCATGTTCTTGGCCGCCATGGAGGCCTTGCTGGACAAAAGAGAGGCCGCCAGGAGAGCGGAGGAGTTGCCTCCGCGAGAAGAGTTACCACCACCCCCGCCGAGGGTGGACCCAGAGGAACAGGAGGTTCCGCCCAGGAGCAAGGGTAAGGAACCAGCACACCCGGAGAAGTTCGTGGTCGACGGTCCAGGTCCGGTGCAAAATAGGACCATTCCCCTGAATGGCCCCATCACCCCCGATCAGGTGGTGAAGATCGTTAGCATCTGCATGGGTGATCAGAAGCAGATGACATCGGAGCTAAGGGATCGGTCCATCCATCCTTTCGTGCCGCGGCTGATCGATACCGTCGCTCCGCCTGGGCCAGGTATTCCGACCATCAAGGAGTACGATGGTGAAGGGGACCCAGTTCGTCATGTTCAGAGGCATGTCCAAGCCTGCATGGGTCGAACTTCGAACGATGACCTCATCTGCTCATTGTTCCCGATAACCCTGGGAGAAAGGGCCATGACTTGGTTCTTCAGCCTCCCGCCAGGATGCATCACGTGTTGGGCTGATATGCACGACCGCTTCATCAAGCAGTACCAAGGTCGGAGGCGTCTTCTGAAGAGTGTGAGGTCCTTGACCCAGGTGGTACAGAGACCCGATGAATCGTTGGCATACTACTACCAACGGTTCACTGCTAGCGCTGCGGAGATTGATGAAGAAATCTCGGAGGGAGAGACCATCCGTACTTTCCTGCGGAACTTGAGCGCTCCGTACGGCTCCGATCTGATGCACAGCGTAGCCGCGAAGGCCGTGTGGAGTATGGAGGCCCTGCAAGCGAGGGTGAAACAGCAAATCGACGTCAAGGAGTCGAAGATTGCTGCTGGAGAGCTCGATCCCCCGAAATCGGGAAGAGGGAAGCCATCGTCCAAGCTGTCGGATGATCGCAAAGGGAGCGACAAGTCGGAGGGAAGTAGGAACCGTGGTCGTCCCGATAAGAGAGAAGACAAGCGTCCTCTGATGGACATACGCGTGATTCGGGCTCGGTTTTAATTACTTGAACTTCATACACGCACGAGACCCGTCCGAAACCCAATTTCAAGCTAACCGGGGGAAACCGGGCAAGTTTCGAACTTGCCCGGCATCCCCGGGGGGCTTACCCGGAAATTCCGGGTAAGTCCCAGCTTACCCGGAATTCCGGGTAAGCTTGGCTTACCCGGAATTTCCGAGTAAGCCTAAGCTTACCCGGAATTCCGGGTAGGCCTAGGCTTACCCGGAATTCCGGGCAAGCTCCACACCCGGGGGGTGTCGCGCACACCCCCCATTTTACCTCGGACGTATACGGAGACCCGATTTTTAACTAACTCCTATGTGTCCGAGACCTATGTTTCAGAGGCGCGCGCGTCCCGTTCATGACAGCCGCCTGAGACGCGCGTCAGAGCCCCTTTTCCCAAAGCTTACCCCTGCATCCCGGTTCACATTTCCACATTGAACCGGGTCAAAACCGGTTTACGGTCCAAGGTTGCCTATAAATAGCCACCTTGGGGGTAAACATTTTCGATTCATATGCCAAAATCACTTTGGGCAAGCTCGGGAAAAAGCTCTGACTTCTCTCTAAAAACCCTCTCTTTCTCTCTCTAGAAAACTACTGATGTTGATCGTCGGAGTGAGCACGCCAAGCACCCCCCCTTCTCCACGGGAACTGCTTGGTAACGCTCCTTTGCAGGTGCCGACGGATGATCTGCTAGAGAGCCGGAAAGACTTGCCCTCATTTGGAAGACGAAGCTAACGCCCGCGCACGACATCAGAAGGCGGATTTAGCTCGCACCTAACCTGAAGACCCCGACAAGTTATCCAGCGGACAGCCCGCAATAACTTGGTCGAAACACTTGGCGCCGTCTGTGGGAAACGCAACAGAAAGCCTGCGTTACTCAAACGAACAAGCAAGATGGAAAACACATACACCATACACGGAGGCTTCAGTGCAGGGGACGAAACCTCTTACGCAAGGGGCATACAATCATGAGACCCCACGCAACGAGCAGCCACCGCCGACTAAGACAAAGAAAAGACGACCAGGACGTCCAAGGAAAACTCCGACCCCGGAGTCAAGCATGAGACCTCCTCCGCAGAGAGCTCAGAGAGACCCCCCGCAGAGCCAAAGCGAGGCCTCAGTCGCCTCGTCTATGCCAACAAGAAGCGTACACTCTCGGAGTAACGCGCAAGGGGTCACACAGCAAACCCACGCTCCTCCGGGCTCCGCCCATCAAACCTTCAACACGCAGGAGCAATCATACGGAATGCCAAATGCTGGGGCATACAATCAGGCACCAGGGGCACAGGCTGCGCCTGCAGTCACCCCAGAAATAATGGCGACACTCGAACAGCTGCTTCATCTGAGAAAAGCCCTACACAACCAAGGATACGGGGCGCCTCCGCCCCCTCCCGCGCAACAAGCAAATATGCCCCTGACACCAACGCAGGCGCCTCCAATGAATGCACTTCAGCAGAGAGGCCCTACAATCTCAAAAACCCCGAGCTTTCACGGGAATGCACAGCAAAGCAGGCAGTTCCCCCAACAAGGGACAAGACAGGAGCTCTCGCACTCCCAAACACCCTACCAAGCAGGGCCATTCAATGAAGGAGCCTGGAGGCAGCTGTCTCAGACATTCCAGGGATATCAAGTTCACTCCTCGCATAGGAAAAATCACTTTGTAATGGCAAGCTACCCCGGTCCAAAACCAGGAACAAGCCACATACGTCACCAACAAAGGCCCTAGCTCCATACGCAGAAAGGGCAAAAAACAAGAAAAACCATCAAAAAGATATCAAAACAAGACTAAGCAAAGCTCATGCCTGTATTCAAAACAGAGGGAGCGCGACGCATGTAAGGAGTTGAAATACCTTCAACAAGGATGTGAACGTACTAATCTATTCACATCCTTGCAAAAAGTCGGGGGATAAGCGGATCATTGGGAATCCTCCCTCGCAAACAAATGCAAGTGTCGGACGTACTAATCTATCCACACTTCGCCATCATACAAGGATGTGAACGTACTAATCTATTCACATCCTTGCAAAAAGTCGGGGGATAAGCGGATCATTGGGAATCCTCCCTCGCGAACAAATGCAAGTGTCGGACGTACTAATCTATCCACACTTCGCCATCATACAAGGATGTGAACGTACTAATCTATTCACATCCTTGCAAAAAGTCGGGGGATAAGCGGATCATTGGGAATCCTCCCTCGCGAACAAATGCAAGTGTCGGACGTACTAATCTATCCACACTTCGCCATCATACAAGGATGTGAACGTACTAATCTATTCACATCCTTGCAAAAGGTCGGGGGATAAGCGGATCATTGGGAATCCTCCCTCGCAAACAAATGCAAGTGTCGGACGTACTAATCTATCCACACTTCGCCACAATACAAGGATGTGAACGTACTAATCTATTCACATCCTTGCAAAAAGTCGGGGGACAAGAGGATCATTAGGAATCCTCCCTCGCAAACAAATGCAAGTGTCGGACGTACTAATCTATCCACACTTCGCCGCAGTACAAGGATGTGGACGTACTAATCTATTCACATCCTTGCAAAAGTCGGGGGACAAGCGGTTCCGTAAGAATCCTCCCTCGCAAACAAATGCAGGTGTCGGACGTACTAATCTATCCACACTTCGCAAACAAACAACTACATCAAGTATGTGAACATAGTAATCCATTTACATCCTTGTAAAGGAAGACAAGCAGTTCAACATGAATCATCCTCCTTACAAAGCCACAGGCGCCGGTAATACTAATTCATCCGCACCCCACCACCAACAGAGATGCAATTTCCTAAGGAAAGCCATCGGATTAAGGAAATCGACCTGTCAACAGGGCTACACTCTTCCAAAAGAGAACAAGTTATAGAGACAGCAATAAGGGAAGATGCAAAATAATACTAAGTATTATATCTTTCTAACATCTCATGTCAGGCATATCTATATATAATATAGCAGGTCTAAAGAGTAAAGGCATCCAGCCAGCATAAAAAGTCAAGCTCGGGACACACCCCGCCAAAATCTCACCCATGCAAGGGGAGCGACCATATATACACAAGAAAAAAACAAAGAAAGATCAACCTGACCCAACGTTAGGAGCACCAGAGCCAAATGCGTCAGCCATAAAAGTATCACGCGCAGGGCTGCCGAAAACAACACGGCGATCGTCGCCAACAGGGACGGACACCTATCCCGTCAAACCACTTATGAGGGAGCGTGTATCACGGACACCTCACTCCGCCCACATCGTCCACTCGGATCCCCGCAATAGCCCCGAGGGCATAGCCAGTATATGGCCCAGTACTATGAAAAGGAAAATCGGGGGCAAGAGAGTATATCCTCCTGAAGCAATCCACAGAGAAAGACTCCATGTGATCATCACGTGCCTTCTCGAGAAGTTTGGAGTAATCAGCTGTAGTAGGAAACTCAACCATCCCAAGCTGATCACCCAGGACAACATGAGACTCCTTAGTCTCCTTCAGCACCACAGCATGTGCCGCCTCGTCAACCTTCTCCTGGCGCAATAAGGCAAACAGCTCCGCCTCCAGCTGAGACGCGCAATCCTGACTTCCCTTGAGATCAGCGGAAACCTTGGAAGAAGCATCTGAATATGCGCGCGCCTTCTCCAACAACAACACAAGCGCGTCACACACAAAGAAACCAAACAAACATGATAGATCCAACATAAAAAGAAAACAACGTACAGGAGCAAAACCGCGCGAGCGACTCCTTAACACACTTCAAAGCAGCCTCAGGGTCACGGGGGCACTTCTTGCGGTCAGCCGGCGGAACAGACCGCTGAACCACACGCACACCGACAGCAGGTGTGCTCAAGGAAACATCCTTGGAAAAGCAAATAGCAGACTGAGAGTAGGGAGTCCACTCGTTCCCGGACACATCCCAATCAAGCCGACACATCAAATCAGACTTGCGAAGAGCTGGAGGAATAGAAACAACTACACATCAAAAGCAAACACATTAGGAGAAGGCAAAACTATACCAATACAACAAGAAGTCAACCACAGTCACCTGCCAAGGAAGGCACCTCCGCTGAACGGCCGTTCCCCGACCAGGGGGCAGGCATGGTCGAATCCGCATACATTGGCCCCTTCCCTTTGTCGCAGGAAGGAGCAAGAGGCATGCCGGCAGACGTCGACCTCTTAGGATCGCTCGGGGAACGGACGTCAGCATCATTCTCTCGGACAAGTACAACTCCCCCCGCCGTAGGGAGTACCAAGCCTGCAAAGACAACCACAAAAAGACCGTTAGCATGTTAGCATGGGAAAAGTCTCAACCTTTAAAGGCACAAGTCCCATACCCGGGCTGTCAGGAGGAGTGTCGCCAAGGCCGGGAACAGCCTGAGGAAATCCGCCTGCGACTCCGCCCTGTACACTTGGCGTCATTTCCGGGAAACACAACGACAAGTCATGGCGTACCACTGTTATTCTAAGATCGTCAGTTTACAAGATTTGGGAGAGTCGTGTGAAGCACGTACACCTCCTACCAAACACGCACATCTGCAAAGCGCGTACACCTCCTACCAAGCGCGCATGCATCGACGCTCTAAGAGGAGGAGTAACACCTCTCGCTCAGAAACTAAGTATAGTAGCAGCGGACACTAGATGCAGCACTGCGCGCACAGCATCGCAAGCCACACACATCAACCACATCCATCACAGTCCTTTGCAAGGACATCCAACCCAACGGACCAACTGTCCGCATACAAACAGCTATGGATCCTCCCGCTCGGGAGTCAAAAATCCTTACGCTCATCAAAGGCCTAGGCCACCTACTAATCAAATTTTCATACATTCGTGCAATGTGACACAGGTATTCAAGCGCTCTACAAAGCGACAAGTTCAAGAGCTAAAGAAATCAAAGACATACAAAATTGGTTATAATTACCAAAATGCCATCCGACCACCTTTCGATCAAATTTTATCCTCAAAATGGCTCAAGGCTCCGGGGGCACATACAAGCGGTTCCTTACGAATCCTCCCTCGCAAACCAGGTAGCGGTCGCTAGACACACTCTACCTTGGGGAAAATAAAGTGGCGGTCGCTAGACACACTCTACCTTGAGGAAAACCAAGTAGCGGTCGCTAGACACACTCTACCTTGGGGAAAATAAAGTAGCGGTCGCAGAACGCACTCTACCTTGAAAACACCAGGTAGCGGCAACAACATGGATAGGCAGTCGCCTCGCCGACCTTTGACCAACGCCATGAAAGGACACGTCGCCTCGCCGACCTCTGGCCTTCTCCCTACCTCGGAAACATCAAGTAGCAGTCATGGAATGCACCCAACTTCGGAACAACCAGGTAGCAGTCGTGGAATGCACCCAACTTTGGAAAAACCAAGTAGCAGTCATGGAGCACACCCTACTTCGGGAGATCCCAGTAACCATCAACATGGGAGACAACTACATATCTACGAGACTCGTTAGTCTCCACTTATCACATAGCGAACACCCTACGAGGGGGGCAACTCCCTGTTCATATCAACCACCATGACGACACCTACTATACGTCGACATCAAGCCTATAATAATAACATGCAGGGCAACATACAAGGAAAAAAATTCTAAGTGTTGGAACAAGCGCACACATACAAGCGCACGCATACTCAGCTAGCACGCATATGGATGGTAGCATGGTCATGAAAGAAAGAGCCAATCAATGAACATTTTCTAAGTGTTCCACCATCTCAGCACTCGACATGTGACGAGGTGTCGACCATCAAGGAACATTTGCTAAGTGTTCCACCATGTTAGCAGTCAACATATGACGAGGTGTCGACTATCAAGGAATATTTTCTAAGTGTTCCACCATGTCTGCAGTCGACATATGACGAGGTGCCGACTGTCAGTGAATTTTTCTAAGTGTTCCACCATGTCAGCAGTCGACATATGACGAAGTGTCAACCATCAAGAAATACTTTCTAAGTATTTTCCTATGACGACAATCAATGGCAGTCGACAAAGATCAAACAACGACAACCATGGTGACGAGTCATTAGGCTGGCGCTATCACGTCACTACAAGCACCTCCACTCTGGGGGCAATACTATATCAACAAGGGTCTCGACTCTCGACACATACGCTGCAAACATACTCCGTTCGTCAACGACGCGGCGGATGCATCACACCCTGCAGGCTTAGGACCCGCGCGTCCGGGATACACGCTCCCTCATAAGTGGGTAGGTAACCCTTTACCTATCTCTACTTTTTTCTAAGTCTTTTAGTACATGACTATGCATCTTTTACACATACGTCATACACACGTCATCGTCATGCATTGCACATATCCATGATTTACATCCATGACTTTTCATATCATGTCCGTTGCATGTGATTTTCCAAACCTGGCATCATTTCATTTACCCAAAACCGTCGTCTCGCCGTTAAGACGGCTGTCTCGGACGACGGGCTCCCGGAAACTACCGTATTGCATGAAAAACATTTTATCAAGACTTGCATGATTTATTATCACTTTGATACATTTAGTCGTGGCATGAACTTTCCATATTGCTTGGATCATCGCATAAACCCGAAAAATTTCACGTGTGCTCACGCCTCATTTTTTCCAAAACCACATTTATCATATTACTTGTAGTCTGTTATGCTACTAACCCGTCACGCAGTTATCAACCGTGATCATCTCAAAAACTAAGGCAAGAAGCTCGTCTGAGCCGCACGCATCCACCCTTGGTAGGTCAAAACTCAAGGTGAGCGGACGGCCCAAATCACGCGTATACCCTATCTTATAATAGAGTTAAACAAAGGTCAAGCCGTTGTTTAACTCGGGGGAAAGTGATGGACATACGCGTGATTCGGGCTCGGTTTTAATTACTTGAACTTCATACACGCACGAGACCCGTCCGAAACCCAATTTCAAGCTAACCGGGGGAAACCGGGCAAGTTTCGAACTTGCCCGGCATCCCCGGGGGGCTTACCCGGAAAATTCCGGGTAAGCTAAGCTTACCCGGAATTCCGGGTAAGCTTGGCTTACCCGGAATTCCGGGTAGGCCTAGGCTTACCCGGAATTCCGGGCAAGCTCCACACCCGGGGGGTGTCGCGCACACCCCCCATTTTACCTCGGACGCGTGATTCGGGCTCGGTTTTAATTACTTGAACTTCATACACGCACGAGACCCGTCCGAAACCCAATTTCAAGCTAACCGGGGGAAACCGGGCAAGTTTCGAACTTGCCCGGCATCCCCGGGGGGCTTACCCGGAATTCCGGGTAAGCTTGGCTTACCCGGAATTTCCGAGTAAGCCTAAGCTTACCCGGAATTCCGGGTAGGCCTAGGCTTACCCGGAATTCCGGGCAAGCTCCACACCCGGGGGGTGTCGCGCACACCCCCCATTTTACCTCGGACGTATACGGAGACCCGATTTTTAACTAACTCCTATGTGTCCGAGACCTATGTTTCAGAGGCGCGCGCGTCCCGTTCATGACAGCCGCCTGAGACGCGCGTCAGAGCCCCTTTTCCCAAAGCTTACCCCTGCATCCCGGTTCACATTTCCACATTGAACCGGGTCAAAACCGGTTTACGGTCCAAGGTTGCCTATAAATAGCCACCTTGGGGGTAAACATTTTCGATTCATATGCCAAAATCACTTTGGGCAAGCTCGGGAAAAAGCTCTGACTTCTCTCTAAAAACCCTCTCTTTCTCTCTCTAGAAAACTACTGATGTTGATCGTCGGAGTGAGCACGCCAAGCACCCCCCCTTCTCCACGGGAACTGCTTGGTAACGCTCCTTTGCAGGTGCCGACGGATGATCTGCTAGAGAGCCGGAAAGACTTGCCCTCATTTGGAAGACGAAGCTAACGCCCGCGCACGACATCAGAAGGCGGATTTAGCTCGCACCTAACCTGAAGACCCCGACAAGTTATCCAGCGGACAGCCCGCAATAACTTGGTCGAAACATCCTCCGAGGAAGGACAACTGAGAAAGTCGGGCTGTTCCCATCAATAGCTCGATGACATCTGTGTTAGCTGTGATGGACAGACAGGGTCTCGCCCGATACCCCCCGAGGAAAGAAGGCGAATTCCTAGGAGGCCGCCCTGACCGTTACTGTCGTTACCATCGAGCCAATGGTCACGACACTGAGAACTGTCGGGAGCTGAAGAAGGAGATTGAAAAACTGATCCAGAAGGGAAAGCTGAAAGAGTTCGTCGGGAGGGGACGGTGCCGATCCCGCTCCAAAAGTTGGTCACGGTCCCGCTCCAAGTCCCGCGACCGATCCCCGAAGAAGAAAAAGACTAAGCAAGAAGCTTCAGGTTCAGGTGCTCGGCGGGAGAGGCGTGGAACTATCAATGTCATCCACGGAGGGATGGCAGCGGGAGGTGATACCTCTGCTTCCAGGGAGAACTACGCTTCGCGCATATCTGCCGCGGTGGTGTTAGGAAAAAGGTCCCGGTCGTGGACCCTGAAGGAGGAAATGGTAATTTCTTTCTCGGCGGAGGATCTAGTAGGCGTGGAGAGCCCTCACAACGACGCCTTGGTCCTGACCCTGGACGTGGACGGATTCGAGATGAAGCGGATCCTGATAGACGGAGGGAGCTCCTCCGATATCCTCTTCATGGACGCTCTGGAAGCCATGGGAAAGACGAAGAAGGACCTGACGCAGGTGGACTTCCCGATGGTGGGATTCTCTGGCTCCACTTCCTACCCGTTGGGAATGATTACCTTACCAGTAGAGTTTGGTAGTGGCTGGAAGATGGAGAAGCGGAACGTGGATTTCGTCGTAGTGGAGTCCGCGGGGGCATACAACGCGATCATCGGGAGGACCACCATCAACCCTCTCATGGCAGTAGCCTCGACGGTCCACCAGAAGATGAAGTTTCCGACGGACAACGGGGTCGGAGAGGTCAAGGGTGACCAGGTGGCGTCGTGAAAATGCTATGTTAATGCTACCCGAAGGAAGAGGAGGGAGGCCATGACTGTCCTTCAGACTGATGCTGATCCTCGAGAGGAGTATGGGCGTCCCGCCCCCATGGAGGATTTGAAGGAAGTGGAGATCGATGGGCCTCAGAGGAAGGTGAAGATCGGCTCTGCTTTGTCGGAGGAAAGAGCCCTAGAGTTGATCGAGCTCTTGAAGGAGTTTAAGGAGCTGTTTGCCTGGTCCCCGAGTGATATGCCAGGAATCAGCCCCGACGTGATAGTGCACCAGCTGAAGATAGACCCCGCGATCAAGCCTATCGCGCAGAGAAGGCGTCCGATGGGCGCGGACAAGAGGATCGCGATTCAGCAAGAGGTGGGCAGACTGCTCGATGCTGGATTCATCAAGGAGCTCCGATTCCAGACTTGGGTGGCTAACCCAGTGCTGGTGCGAAAGAGTAACGGAAAGTGGCGGATGTGTGTCGACTTCCGCGACTTGAACAAAGCCTGCCCGAAGGACTGCTACCCGCTCCCGAGGATTGACCAGTTGGTGGATGCCACATCGGGACATGAGCTGCTGAGCTTCATGGATGCCTACTCCGGGTACAATCAGATCAAGATGGCGAAGGAGGATGCCCCCCATACAGCCTTCTATGCCGACAGTGACGTCTACCATTACGACGTGATGCCCTTCGGATTGATCAATGCCGGAGCAACTTACCAGCGGATGGTGAACAAGTTGTTCGGGGACATGTTGGGGAAAACCATGGAGGTGTATGTGGATGACATGCTGGTGAAGTCCCGACAGGCAGGAGACCATGTCCAGAACTTGGCGGCAGCGTTTGAGCGGATGAAGTTCCATCAGGTTCGGCTGAACCCCGACAAGATCGGAGGTCTGCGCTATTGAGACAGGATCGGAAGGTGCATTTCCTAGAGAAGGTGATTATCTCAAACATCGATCCGGCGGAGGTCTGCGCTATTGAGACAGGATCGGAGGAGGAAGAAAAGCCCACGTGGATGACCCCGATGATCACGTATCTGACTACAGGGACACTCCCCGATGATAAGGTGGCAGCTGTCAGGTTGAGGCGGATCGCGGACAACTATGCAATGGTGGACAACCAGTTGTACAAAAAAGGGTATGTAAAGCCTTTTCTAAAATGCGTAGCAGAGCCTGACACAAATCGGATCCTGAGGGAGCTACACGAAGGAGTCGCGGCCTGCCATGAAGGGGCCCGATCTCTAGTGAGGAAGGCATTGAACTTAGGCTACTATTGGCCCTCGATGAACAAGGAAGCGACCGCGATGGTCCGATCCTGTGATGCATGCCAGAGGTACGCCCCAAATATCGTGGCTCCCGTCGCGGACCTAATGCCCATCAGGAGTGCATGGCCCTTCGCGCAATGGGGGATTGACTTGGCGGACCTCTTCCCCAAGCGAGAGGTCAGTGCAAGTACTTACTCGTGGCTATCGACTACTTCTCAAAGTGGATAGAGGCTAAAGCATTGGCTAGAACGAAGGGGCAGCAGATCCTCAAGTTCCTTCAGACTCAGATCATATCCCGGTACGGGGTTCCTCGAGTGTTAATCAGCGACAACGGCCCACCGTTCAATGGGGCTCAGTTGAAGGAGTACCTGGAAGAACTAAACATTGAGCATCAGACCGCTTCAGTCCGCCACGCTCAGACTAATGGCCAGGTAGAATCAGCCAACAAGATCGTGATGGACGGCTTGAAGAAGAGAGTCTATGCCTTGCAGGGCCATTGGTTGGATGAGCTCGAGAATGTGCTATGGGCTGTGAGAACAACACCCAAGCAATCAACAGGAGAAACTCCGTTTGGCCTGGTTTATGGCACGGAGGCAGTCGCTCCCGTGGAGATAGCGGTGGCGTCCCACCGCGCGAAATATTACGAGCCTCTGACAAACGAGGAAATGAGACGTCTGGACTTAGACCTACTCGAGGAAAAGAGGTGGAAGGCTGATGAAGTCCAGGCCCGAATGCGTCTGGCAACAGCCCGATATTATAATCGGCGTGTCAGGTCCCGACAATTCTTCGTGGGAGAACTTGTCTGGCGGAGGAATGAGTTTGTTCATCAAGATCGGATCAACAAGCTGTCACCAAAATGGGAAGGACCTTACAAGATCGTAGGGATGCCAGTGCCCAATGCATACAAGTTAGAGGATCTCGATGGCAAGACGTTGAAGCATTCCTTCAGTGGCGAACACTTGAAGAAGTATCATGTTTGATATTAAGCCGCCGTGAAGGGCGCAAATTGTCTATCAATAAGATCTGATGTAAGCCTATTTTGAGTTATTTATGAATAAAAGAAATTGCCTTCCGATCAAATTGCTTTCAAATTTATTCTAACTGTTAGTAAGACGTCCTGAGTGACGCGACAAAAGCCTTCCGAGGTACGACGAAAGCCCCGCGGGGGATGCGTAAGTCGTCTATATGACGCGGCCAAAAGCCTTAACAGGTACGGACAAAAACCCTACGGGGTACACATAAGTCGTCTATATGATGCAACCAAAAGCCTATGTACGAAAAGGCCCTGATGGGTCCGCGTAAGTCGTCTATATGATGCGGCCAAAAGCCTTAACGGGTACGAAAAAAGCCTTAACAGGTCCGCGTAAGTCGTCTATATGACGCGGCAAAAAGCCTTAAAGGGTACGATTAAGCCGTCCGGTAGAGACGCAGCAAAAACCCTAAGGGGTGTGAAAATGGCCTTGAAAGCCTTAAGTGGTGAAATCCCGATTTTGGACGAGAAGCCTTAAGTGGTGAAGTCCCGATTTAGGACGAGAAGCCTTAAGTGGTGAAGTCCCGATTTAGGACGAGAAACCTTAAGTGGTAAAGTCCCGATTAGATAAGAAACCTTAAATGGTAAAGTCTCGAGTAAAACGTCGGAAGGACGTATGAAGTCATCTTAAAGGGTGCATCGGAATGTTCTGAGTAACGAATTTAAAGCCGCTTTAGATAAAGTGCAAACGAGTATCGGTGCCAAAACAGATGGAAAGAAAACTACTCATATAAAGGCCAGAAGGCCAAAGAGGTCCGTTACAAAGAGACAAAGGAGAAAGACAACAAGGACTAAAAAGATGTAAGCATTAAACTTGGTCCTTGTTGGAAGATGGATCCTCAGCAGCGTCGGAGGGAGCAAGGTTTGGAGGGGCCTGGACAGAAGGCTCCGCGGTTGGCGGAGTCGGGTCCACAGCAGCGGCTTCTTCACTCTCCGCGGGGAGGTTGAAGTACTTCTCCGCAACAGGGGCAAGAGTCTCGGACTTCGTGAAGTCAATGGAATCCGCGTAGGCTGTGTAGAGTTCCTCGACAGCGTTGAACAAAACGTCCTCCACCTCGGACTTGCAGAACTCCACAGCAGCCAGCTTGAATTCTTCAGAGTTCCGATACTCCCCGCGACCTTCCTCGCGACCTTGCTGGAGACCTTCCTCGCGGCCCTGCAGGCGGCCTTCCTCGAGACCCTGAGCCTTGGCCTCAGCCAGCTTGGCAGAAAACTCAGCCCTCTCCGCCTCAAACTTCGCCTTGGCCTCCGCGAGGAGATCCGCGAAGACGTTTTTCTCATGAATGAGCTGCTTCTTCTCCTCCTCATTCCGCTGCTGGTCTGCCTGGACCATCTTCCGCTCCCGACGCATGACAGCCTCATGATCGTGAACCTTCTTGAGCAGGTTGGAGGACAAATCATCGAGGAGAGCCTTCTCCTTGGCCATCTTATTCTTGGCCGCTACAGCCTCGTCGAGTTCCACCTGAAGCTTGGCTAAAGCATCAGGGTTCGACTGGGCCTCTGCCGCCTCCAAAGCACCCTTCAGGGCCAGGATAAGGCCGAAGCAGCGCTGTTGGTTCGCGGTGTCCTGAAAGAAGGAAGGAAAAGATCAAGATACAACAATCGGAGACAAGAGTGACGAAGAAAATAAAACAAAGATAGAAGTTTCACCTCCATCCGACGAATGGCCATGTCGCGGATCTCCTCTTCAAGGTCCTCTCGCGCCAAGGACAGGGGTCGCCTCAAGGCTGGAGGGATTGACCCCGCCAGCAGATGCAGGGCCAATCCAGGATCAAGGTTTCCCCGCCGGAGTGGAACTCCTCGGAGAGATTCGATCGGGTTCCAGGGCATCATCCCCTGGTCGGGAGTAAAAACCTTGTAAAGGTTTTCGTCCACGGGGAGAGGGGGGATGACCCCAGAACCTTCAGCCGGAAGAGCCAACTCAGCTGGTGGCTCAGGAGTCGGAGTGCGGAACTCGGGAGGAGGACTCCGGGACACATCCTCCACGACGGGCCTCAAGGTGCTCCGACCACGCCTACGAGGGAGCAGGCCACCTTCAGCGGGCTCCTCAGAGGAGGGAGAAGCCTCCAAATTAGTCACCTAACGGAACTGGGCTTCCGTCGGGGTTTCTTCTGTCTCCGGCGCCGGTGGAGTCGCGGCCCGGGCTGGAGTATCAGCATGCCCCAGAGTGACAGCCTCCGATGGACCTGCGGTGGCGGGACGAATAAGGTTAGGAAGAGTACCTTCAGGGCACCAGATGATTTGACGATCGAAATGTCTATTCTTCCCAAGGACGTTGTAATATCCCGCCTCAAGGACGTGGGGAATTTCTCCTCGAAGGATGTACTTGATCTCTTGGACTCGTGTTTTCCGATCAGCGGGGATAAACTCCTTGGGGACTAATTTTTTAGGGATAAGGGTTCCTTTGGTACCACTTCTTTGGGCAGAATCCATTTTTGATACCACTTCTTTTTTTTTGTACACTTTTGGTACCAACGTTTTCCATTTTGTACCCTTTTGGTACCTCCGTTAGAATTCCGTCCAAAATGGCCGTTAAACCCCCATGTGAGCTGCACGTGACCAAAAAGTAAATTTGGCTGGACGGATTTACCCTTATGGATAAATGTTCATTTGGTACCACTTCTTTGGGCAAAATCCACTTTTGGTACCACTTTTTTTTTTTTTTTTGTATATATACTTTGTTTTGCAGTCGGTGAACCTTATATTAATTACAGAACTTCCATTATCATCATACAGCTCTTCCTTAGACTCTTCTTTTGTGTACTATTTGTCTGACACATTCGAAGAAATTTATATGTCGTTGTAAAAACCAATATTGTAATGTATGTATGTATGTTTCATGTATCAGTTGATATATGATAATAATGCGGTGCATAGTATGATAGATATGTTTGTAAGTATTAGAATTTCGTGCAATATATAAGAAAATTATTTGTTCGTGACGTTGAAATTAACTTTTTGTATTGTGAAAAGTATCACTATGAATTTAATAACGTTTTCTATAAACACAAATAGATACGTCATTCCTTACCACTCTAGAATAAACATTTCGACACTCTGCAACAATAATATAAACTTTTAAAGATGCGACGTTTCCTTTTGTTAGATCGAAAATATAAGTTGCAACATTACTAAGTAGGGTTCTGAACAAAGTTGGAAATGTATATATGGGACAATCTATATCGAATCCATATAAACCCGACAGCAAAACAAAGCAAATATACAAAAAAAAAAAAAAAAAAAAAAAAAAAAAGTGGTACCAAAAGTGGATTTTGCCTAAAGAAGTGGTACCAAATGAACATTTATCCCTAAGGGTAAATCCGTCCAGCCAAATTTATTTTTTGGTCACGTGCAGCTCACATGGGGGTTTAACGGCAATTTTGGACAGAATTCTAACGGAGGTACCAAAAGGGTACAAAATGGAAAACGTTGGTACCAAAAGTGTAATTGCACGAAGAACGCGCTTACCTTCCTCGATGGTAGTGGCCCCGAAGGCCCGGTCTATCTCCTCCCGCCTGGCCTTCTTGGCCCCGACTTGCTCGTCGGTAGGAGGAGCAGCAGATAAGGGAGTGGAGGAGGAAGTACCCTTCTTCACCAGTTTGCGCTTCCGCTTGGAGCCACTCTGGACGGCATTAGTCTCGCCCTGCTTCAGAATGAGATGAGTCAACAGAGAAGCTTTCTTGGCTGCAAAGGTAAAAATAAAATAGTTAGAAATATTACCCAGATGACTAAATCTTTGGAAACAGAGTCAAGGAGTCAGACTCCGATAGTAATCAGGTTCTTCTCCTGGAGCTTGTTAGCATCAAGGGGTATGAAGTTGTCTCCCCAGCGGTAGAGTTGAACCATCTGGAGGGTGTTGAGGTCATCCTCAGTGTAGTCCCGGAGCTTGGGGGCAGGGTCCGCCACGACCTCCCATCGGGGCCATGGAACAGAGCTGTGCTGGACGAAGAAGTAGTACTTCTTCCATCCGCTGTTGTCGGACCCAGAGTCACGAATCAGCACCCGATCTTTGTGGAACTTCCAAGTTTCGCTATCCCAGCCGAAACGTGAAAGTTGCTCCTTTGTCCACTTGGGGAGTCGGGGGGAGAAGGAGCAGACACCGGCTTTGTTGCACTTCATGCCGTAGAAAGTGCGGAACAGCAGAAGACTGTACGTCCATTGCTGGCGGTGACACAAGAGCTGGAAGGCATTCCACACGCGGATGGCGTGTGGAGAGAAAGTACATGGATGCGTTTTGTAGAAGTTGCACATCTCCACCATATTTCCGCAGAAGGGGAACCGAATCCCCGCGCTTATTTGTCCAGCGGAGACGAACACCTCCCCTGCCCGAGGAGGCGTAATAATGTGCTTCCTTCTAACAGCAGCTTGGGACTCATATGGGAAGCGAGGCTCCCAATCCGAGGTAATACACCCCTCCCTGAGGGCAGCCTCATACGAAGCCTCAGATATCTCATTGACAGCAAACTCGAAAACGAAAGGAGCCCTAACCTCAGAACTAGCTTCGTCTAGAACGATTGCAAACGAAAGGATTTGAGAAAAGAAGAATAAACAGCAAGTAAATCATGAAAACTTAGAAGAAAGTCCTTACCAGACATGATCGGTGGTCGAAGGAGTAAGGTAGAAGAAGATCGGAAGAGTTGGAGGCTTTGGATCACTTGAACACCAGGAGGAGCTTGGAGAGGAAGCTTTGAATGCAAAGATGGCTGAAATCGAGAGAGTGCAGAAGAAGTGAATAGCACCAGGGTTTTAGCTTTTATAAGCGAAAGGATAAATGGAGGGACTCAATCTTGACCATTGAAGATGAAACGATTCAATCACAATCGTTGAAATTAGGGAGACGGTACGGAGGAGACAGCTGGATGGGCTTGATCTACACCGTTGAAGAAGAAACGACACGATCTTAATCGCCGAGATCATAGGCACGGAAGGGACGTGCGTGACGTCACAGTTGCTTTTTCAGAAAATAACAGTCACGCTGGTTCAGGCGTCGTTTCCTTATCCCTAGGCATTTAATGCTACAGTACCCGAGGAGTCTCCTCGGATTTGGCAACTGCCCATGGGGTCTGGTGGGCCCTAAGGCAATCATGAGTGAGAGACTCTGTTATACAACAATTACACGCAAGGCAAAAGCCCCCGACGGCGGTATCGGGAGGCATGAAAACAAAAGCCTCCGACAAAGAGGTCAAAAGATCTAGACTGGAAGACACGACGAACTAAAAGTCCCCCATGTCTTGGGGGCAAATGATGGGTTCCGATGTAATCGTTAGCCCCGTTAACAGCCAATGGACGGCGAGTAGGTCCAGTGGGCCTCGTGAAAAGCCTGGAAGGCCCTGAGGCCCAGCACGAAGGGTCCCGACTTTAGCGGTCCCGATGTAGGAGCTGAATGCTCCCGATGAGAAGCCTCTGAGTAGGCCCCGATATGCCTTAGTAAAGGCCCCGATAATAAAGCCCCGCAGAGGCTGGACCTGTCCCGTAGAGACTGAAGGTCCTGGGTGGTGATCTAGAATGAGACAACTCTGGAGTCCCCGACAGGAGTCGAGACTTGTGATCAGAGGATAAGACCGAGAAACCCTCCTACTAGATAGAGTAGTGGGAGACGGTTAGAGATAGAGATAAACTCCCCGAGATACGCAGGGCGTGCCCGAGATACGCGGAGTACGGGTAAGATACGCGGAGCGTGGGGCGAGATATATGGAATCCCAACCAAGATATGCGGAATCGTGGCGAGATACACGGAATCATGGGCAAAACTGCCAGGCGCAGTAACAGGTAACTGAGTAACTTCCCCTCCTATATAAAGGAGGAAGTTACCTCAGAAAACGATAATCTAATACGAACTTAGATTTTTGCTTACCACCCCATTGATCACCATACTCATTTAAGCATCGGAGAGGGATTCTGGGTCACCACCCAGGTCATCCCCTTTTGCAGGATTACGCGGAGCCCAGGAGTCCAAGCCTTCCGTCAAGGACGTAACGGAGCTTCGACCGTGATCCAACAACATTGTTTAATTACTTAAGTTTGCACAACGTGATCAAATGGTTATTTTTGTATTTTGACATGATAATTGGTACATTCACATATGTGATTAAATGGTTAGATTCGCACTGTAAAATATTTTTATTTTTCAAATTATTCATCCAAAAAATATCAACCATGTTTGTGTTTTTTACGAGTAAGCAATATTCGAATGATACTGAATACAACTTTTTCAGAACAATCGTACCATTAACAATCTCAACAAAATTATGAAAATAGTTATTGTAATGCCAAATAACGATAATTATAACACCATGAAAAATGATATGAAGCATTCTTAACACTTAAGATCACATATGATGTGGATGGAGCCTCAAGGGATTCTCTTCTGTATGGATCTATTTAAACTCCAGAAAGGCGAAAGAGCGATGACAAGAATAAACGTGAACGCAAGAGAAATTCATCATAAACTCATGTGTACTTTGTTCATAAGTTTGTTTTTTAAATTAATATATTAAGAAAAGTGTACGCATGTTCGTTGATTAATTTATTATAATTGCAAGTATTACATATATTTTTAAAAAGATACTCATCATTTACTTTCAATTTAACAAATTTTGAAAAAAAAAAAAAACTAACATCGGGTTCGTTCTTGAAAAAAAGGTACAAAATAAAGTTTATTTAATAATTTTTTTTTTGATGAATTTGACGAATAACGAGATGAAAAACATGACGAGGAATGAATATATAAGGAGTATTCTGGATATTTTATTAAAATGCAACCAAACGATCACATTTGCAAATGTAGTTAACTAAAAAGCACATATTTGAATGAAACGGTCACATTGGCAAACTTAACCAAGATGTATAAATCATATGGATTTTTCTGATACATTTTAAAAAGTTGAAATTGCCGATTGTGCCACGTGATAAAATCATATACATTTGAGATAATTAAAACTACTAGTTTTACTAAAACAATATTAGTTTCATCATGTATCATATTTAATTTAATCGAGCATAATTATATTTTTTTAAATCACATGAATACATATATGATCTAATGTATTATGGATATTAGCTATATAAAACCTTAATTTAAGTCTGAATTATGATTTTTTTTTGTTCAAGTATTTGAATTGATTTAAGCACACATGTGCTAAAAAAAAACTATACAAGTTCGGCAAGCAAATAAGGCCCCTTTATGTAGTAGAGTAGAAGCCCATATGCAATCCTTCCATATGACACAATAGGACAGAGATGAAGAGAGCCTCGCCACATCATCCTTGAGGTGCACCAAATAATGCTCCAAAATTCAATCGACATACTTTATTAGCTAGGTCTGTCTCTCTCCTCTGTATATGTCAAATCCTGTCACTGAGCTGTCAGCCCAGCGAGATGAAAAGTGAAATGCATTGCCGACAAGCCAAAATTGTATAAGTAGGAGTTTTTGGCTAAATGAACAACCAAATA
Organism: Clarkia xantiana subsp. parviflora; assembly: GCA_036873135.1. Classification (NCBI taxonomy): domain Eukaryota; kingdom Viridiplantae; phylum Streptophyta; class Magnoliopsida; order Myrtales; family Onagraceae; genus Clarkia; species Clarkia xantiana. The sequence goes on from JAPTYO010000001.1 coordinate 23,012,919, forward strand.
CACACTTACATGAAAAACTAAATAGAAATGTAAGTCTAGACAAATTTTTAAATTTCGGCGAAATAGAGGAACAATTTCACCGAAATATGAAATCTTGATGAAGCCTTGTCTTCATTTCACCTATACTTTTCAAAATCTCAATAGAACGTGAATTTTTTTGATTGTTCAACTTTGTATAATATTATCTACAGCTTCACTCTAAAATTAAGGTGATGTGTTTTTTTTTATAAATTTACAACGCTTGAAGATATACATATATATTATAATGATAGTAAGTATGATGCGTACATAGATCAAAATGTTGTAAATAGCAACATTATTATGTGTAAATTTCAAAATAAGAGAACATATAGTTTATTTTTATTTACACTGATAGTTTGTAAAACTATACATGAAGTTGTGAAACAAATATTTTGAAATTATGCTGAATTATTTTTTAATTATGTAGATTTACCTATTTTGTGGATGCACACTATTTATCAAAATAAGAGAATCTCCATGATTTATTTAAACTATAAAATTAAATTAACATTCCAACTAAATTTTCGACAAAAGTAGTCACTCCTAATCAAAGTCTAAATCACAATAATATTTTAGGCAGATACCATAAAATTAGTTTTACTTTTAGTACACCCGTGTCTTTCATTAGTAATTGCACGCATCTACAAAACTAAAAATTAATTTGATGGTAGCTGACCTAAGACATTATTGACATGTAGACTCTGGTTAATGGTGATTAAACGGCTTCGTCGAAAATGCATTGGAAATTTTTTTAATCATTTCATTTTGAAAAACATGGAGGTTTTCTTATATTGGTAAAATGCATGTTGCAAAGATAGTTATACCGTATATGATAAAAAAAATCATGAAATATTTGTGAAATATTTGAATTCCAAATACACATATAATTGATAAACATAAGGGAAATATGCATACATATTTAGCAAATTTTAAATAGAAACATTTGTTGGTATTTAGTGTAGATGGACCGCCATAATAGGAGATCATTAATATAAGCCGAACATGCTAAGCAGAATAGGAGTATGACACATAAATGATTTTGGGTCAGGCCAAAATCCCTATGATCCATACATGGCCCAAAGGACCAGCCTAATTCCTTTGCTAGGTTCGGCCGAAATAAGGTGGCAAGCCCTAGGTGAGTTTTGTTCACCTCCTCTTATAAGTAGGAGGTGTTAGGGATTTCTTGGGGTTGGTCACTCTCTCCCTTAGTTGTCAGAAAAGAAATCCCATCTCCCTAAATATACATAGTTTGGCTGAACCATATACATCACCAAGTAGGTGCCGAATTGTGACAATAAATTCACCCCTGAGATCCGTCCAGCAACCAGATTGAAGAGGCTTTGCTATGGAGACCATTTCTTGCGGACTGCTCCTTAACCAGAGTACATGTAGGACACCGTCTAAAAGATCGTGAACTCCCTTGTGACGTCCTTGGGCTACAGATTGCATAAACACAATATAGGTATGTGCACTTTGCCGCTGCATAATTAGTATACCTAGCATGTACCTGTGGTTATGATCTGTATTGTTTGTCCCCTAAAATCCATCGGTGGCATCAGAGCCTGTGTAGAGTGTTCATGATTTTTTATAAAATGATTTTTTTGATTTTTGCTAAAACATGATTTTTATCAAATTTGGACTTTGAATTTTTTATCGAGGTAAAATTTTGATCTTGAAATTTCCCACCGAACCAAGGAGCCGCGGCTACGGCTAGCCTAGGTCAAGCCACCACGGTGGCGCCGGCCTAGCCACGACGGTGTGGTCTCCCAACATTTAAAAAAATTAATTATTATTTTATTGTTAAATTCGACCGGCTAAGGTTTAGTTGTTGTAGGTAAAATCGCGACATTAATTACCGATATATTCTATGCATGCTTTTAAGGATATAGATATATTTGATGATATATTTGTAAGCATATTGTGATGGGCGCTGTAAATGGAAGCCCATTATATGTATATGTTACCTATGTGAATTGGGTACATGTCACATTAGGACAAGGCCGTGTAAGTACGCGCCTTGTGCGCTTGATACACCTTCTTCATCGCCGCTTTATCAGACTCAGAGAATTCACGAAAAGCCGGCACGGGATCGGGCCTCGTAATCCGAACAATAGGCCAAGTCATCCCCGATCGTCAGTGGAGAAATAGTGTCCCTGCCAATGACTCTTCGACCGATCGACAATATTGACAAAGCGAAAGGTGCTATCCGACTTCACTTCTCCCAACCCAAGATCAGCAAACTCCTCCCCCTCATCAAAGGCCAGCGTATAGAAATAGAGCATAACCCCGACGAATCCGGACGCTGCAGCCGGAAGAAACATCGAAAGAGTAAGGTCGAATAACTCCAGGACTGTCGATGACATAGTACTCGGAAGCAAACCCAGTACCGTATCGCGGCAGGTACAAGATCATGAGGGGAAATCCTGTAATAACGGCACAACTTCCGCAAGTCCGAGCAATAAGGGAAGCGCAACCCCATTCGAATCTGGGAGGCATAAAAAGCCGACAAATCGTCCAGAGGCACAGTGGGCATTCCCGGAATGGCATCAGTGATAATATCAAACGGGAAGAATGCCTCTCCCTAAGGACAAAGCCCAGAATGAATGACGAGACGCTGATATTCATCGCAATCCAACTTGATACCCACAAAGGTTTGCACCAAGTCCCCTATCTCCACGCGAGGCTCCAAGTCGGGGGAAGAAGGTGTATCATCCATAGTCTCCGATTCGGAGGAATCCGTAAACTCCGAAGACTCATACTCGGAATCAGAACGAAATCTAACAAGAGGAGTGGGAATATGGGACTTACTCATGTTTACAAATCCGGCAACTCGGGAAGGCAATCCTAAGGATAGACGCGCCAGTTCCCCACGCTACAACTCCTACGAGGATACAACAACAACCCATTCAATACATGCGTATGCACCTAATGTGTTGAAAATTACTATGCAACGAACACCCCATGATCGGGGGTAACACCATGCTTACAAATCTATAAGTGTTCAGCTACTGCATAGCGAACATCCTCTATACGGGGGCATCTCTATGTTAGTAAAGGCCTCGTCCCAACACTTATACGATTTACATGTGCTTATGCACAACTACGTACGTCTATGTGCACCTACGTATCCGCGAGTACCTACACACACGCCCACGCCCAACTATATGTGTTTGCATACACTAGTATGTGCTCATGCATAACTACATATGCCTATGTGCAACTATATGTGCATACTTGCACTTACATGTACCTATGAGTACCAAAATGTGCATACATGCACCTACATATGCTCATGTGTGTCTACGTATGCTTACATGCATCTACCATTGCCTACACGGCCTAAGACGAACATCCAAGGTAATAAGTGCAAATACATTTGTAGCACTAACACCTATATGCATATGCTTGTCTAACATGTATAGGATATGGATACATACATACGAACACTTCCTTGAGAATACAAATCTTAACCATAGCTACAAGCATCTCTATGCCACCAAGAATATACATACATGTCAAGCCAACATCTCAAGCATTCAAGAAATACAATCAACAAGGGAAGTAATATCCCTACTCTATACATACTAGTGGTAAAACACTTAGCCATTTTTATGCTCTTCTTGTTATACTAAATGGTAGGCATTTCATCAAACACTTGGTGAGTATGGATGATCAAGTTCAAAATCAAGGCAAAGATTAGCCAAATTGATGCAAGTAAAGACATCACCATACCTGGAAATGGTTTTAATCAACCCAAAAAAACCGAATCACCTCAAAAAATGAGGTTACATACCCGAGGCCGTCACCGGAGTGCCGTCTGAAGCTCCGTCCGCCGTGGTCACCACCGCCCTCCGTTGTGCCTGCTGCCACCGGTCCCGCCGCCACGAGCTGGTTCCTCCAGTGAGTGGTGGTTGGCCGGTGGTGAGTGGGTGTGGGTGGGTGAGTGGTTAGTGTGCTAAATCACTTACTCCCTAAGAAATGGAGAAGACAACTCTAAAAAGGGGGAAGCCAAAGTGTGGAGATATTTGAATACACTCCCTTATATACATCTATGGGTAACATATTTCCCTTTCCATATTTTTTCTATCTCCTTTGGAAGGAATCCCTAACACTTGTGCATGTTTACATATCTATGCATACACGCACGCATCTACATAGACACGTTTGCATACCCATGCCACGTGTTTACAATTGCGACCCCAACATGCATATACTATTATCCATGTTATCGTATATATTCTTGCCCATACTTATATGATTTAATTTCATAACATTACATATCGTACGACGACTAACGTACATGCACGCATCATGATCATACATATGTTAGCATCCATATCCATGATCCCATATACGGACTAGAATTGTCATATACGTATATGTCATATGTACATGCCCGCTGCACTAATCATGTCGGCAGATACGATTACTCCCATCCAACCCCAAGGAGGGATGCGTCATAATAAGGTCCACGTACCGACGGATAATAAGTCCACCTCGAGGTAACACCCGAACTTAAATCGAATGTATACTCTATCGAAAATAGAGTCAAGACGGGGCCACACCACCACTTGACTCAGGGGCAAATGATGGGTATACGTCCGATTCAGGTTCGTTTTATATTATTCGGACTTCGTTTACACGTCAAACCCACCAAACGGTCTCGAATTTTTCATCAGTGAGTACTAAAAAGTCCGGGGCACGCGCGTACGCGCCCCGGACTTGCATCGCGTCCGGATTGTACTACAATCCGGACCCGGTCCGTATTGTGGGAAAATCAGACCCTTCGGATTGTCCCAACACCCCGGAACTCCTGGGATCCTCGCGATACTCCGGGACGGTCCGGAGTACACCCCTTGGTGACGTAAAAACCCCTACGCAAACACTACACGTGCAGACCCTCCCGATGTCATCTTTACTCCCTTCTACGCCTGGTTCATACTTTACATTAAACCGGAGTTGGACCGTTCAAAACCGGGTTCGAGTTGGGAAACTCCTATTTAAGGGACTCCACTCTCCCACTTTACGACTAAGTTGATAGCGGAAGCTCTGACCTCTCTCTTACTTTCTCTCTCTAAAATACCTAACTTAAGCTTCGGAGAGGGTTCATCGCACTCCACCCCCCTGCGTGGTGTGCAATATTTCCCCTCTAGCAGGTATACGGAGATGCACGAGCCACAACACGTGCGAAGACCCGGCAAGTGAGCAACCCGAGGTATCTTCCCGAATTAACACCAGGATCTGACGTTCCATCCAGTCCGGGTCCCAACAAATGTGGTGTGGGATGTGACATAGCAAGCCACATTACATTCTTCCAAACAGCCCCTAAATGCTTGGACCCTTAAACACGTCTGGGCCGTGGGTTAAGGTGAAATCGGTGGCCCATCATTTATTTGAGCAGGATCCCATACTCTCTCTCCCTCTCAGTTAAGCAGCAAAGGAAGAATCCGAAAAGACATTTCCCTTCTATCTAACCAAAACTCCGATAAGAAGCTACCTGACTGAAGTTCCCTCCTTCAACTCGTACCACCATCAGTTGCGCCATCTCCACCGCTACCTGGTATAGTGTTGACATCGATTTTATTACTAGGTAGTTCATGTCGTGCTGTAGGCTTGTCATTTGGGAAAGCTAGATTGCCTTTTGAATTGTAGATAGGGTTTTGAATTAACTATTACTATTGCATAAACTGTTATTTCTTTCTTGATTTTCGATGTTTCACTCTTAGTTATGAAACAGATCGTAGAGATCAGATACTATTTTGTTGCGCTAACACAACTTCCTAACCACAGTCGACATGATTTACAATTATGTATGGACACAACGCGTCAACACAACTTTGTTGCATATCAGTTTCTGCACCACCCCCCCCCCCCCCCCCCCCCCCCCGCGCGTTTAATTTTGTTAATTGGTTACAAAATGGTCTAAAGCCCGAAAAGTTATTACTGGACTAAAACTTACCATTATGGTAATTGTATGAGGTTTGCTAACATTTCAAATCTATGAAGCAACATGTTTTATTGGCCACAGAATAGACAACAATGCCAACACAATGCATAAACCCAACCTTGTTCAAAGTATAATTCCTCCATGTGACTTTTGTGCCGCTGATTTGCAGGAATAATGACGAAAAGGAAAGGTAGCAATACACGCTCCAAGAGGCCGGTACGCGGAATGCACTGGCGGAATAGTGGACCGAAATTTCCACCCTGGTCGGATTGTGAGTACTTAAATCGTAGACCCGTCGACCCCTGCGTCGTTGTTGTAGACTCTCTTTTCGACAGAAAGATCATCAGCTGGGAACCAACCATGCGGCATAACCCTGTTTGGAGTTTTTTAACCCTCGATCGGCCGATTTATCCTTCATTTGTCAGTGAATTCTATGCACGTATGCAGTTGACTGAACAAGACGTCATCCGCACGACAGTGGGTGGTGTTTGTATTGTTCTGGATGAAGCATTAGTGGGAGACTGCATCCCCTCGTCTGGGTTGGACCTTTATGCACCAACTACGAATGATTTATACAGGGCTGCTAATGTCGTGACGGGATCAGCGAACATCTGAGTGTCTGACAGTGCCGAACTTTTGCCAGATAAATTCCTACTTCACGACTTCATCTGTCGCATCCTTGTGCCCATTTATGCGCCCATTACAACATTTTTAAAGTAGACCTTCTAGTGCTGGCAAATTTCATTCTCGGGGAGACCGTCAACATCACTCGCATCGTACTGAAGGAGATGATTGCATCTGTCAGACAACGACGTAGGTCATCACCCTATGGATTTGTGTTGACATCTGTTTTCAACCACTATAGTGTACATATTCCTCGCGGGTTGTCCGTCTAAACGAACAGAGAAATTCGACGGTTTGAGACTATCTCAGATGGGATTAGTACTCAACCCACACAGCATGACACTATTGAGGTTGCAGACGTGGCCTGTAGGTAGTGTCGCGGGGATGGTGTCAAGCATGCTAGGAACCGTGTACAGTAGAGTGGACGCAATTGAAGTCAGGTGTGATGTAATTGAGCGACGGATGATGACTGCATTGAGGCAAGAAAAGAAGAAGCTTGCCGCAATACATGCTCGGCTTGTGAGGTTAGAACAGATGCCTGGTTGTGAGCCTCCCCCAAAGATATGGCTGTAAAGTGATGATACTGAACCCATGACCGCAGAGGAGGATGAAGGAGCCAGTGCATGATCGTGTTCAATGTAGATGCTCTTTTTTGTTGTTTGGCAAAGACATTGTTTGTTTTTTTGTTTGGTGTGTTTGGTTTTGTTTGTTTGGGTTTGGGTCGACCATGTTTTATCCAACATGAATTTGTCATTTTGTTGGATTGATGTTCGAATGTCTAGGTTGCACAACCCTTAACGTTTTTTTCCGAAGAAAATAATTTTGGACTTATTTTGGCTAACGAATGCATGTGTTTTCGATGTTGGCAAACTGTGTCATCATATCTTGTACATGTGTCGACAAGACTGATAAGGTATTCACATGCTTTACTTCTGGGTTGTTTCAATCCTGGGGTTGCTGACACCACTGATATTATGCAACTTTTAACGCGTTTCTATGTCATTCCACTGCCCCTAATGGGTGGTACAGTTGGGTCGCTCTGCTCCCTGACCCTAAACCATCAGCAGACACTGACGTGGGATGATAGGATGGTGTGCATGCCTGGCGAGCAGCCTCCGGGACGACGGGACGCTTCCACAGGTGATGATTGCACTTGGTGCACCTATGGAAGCGTCTCCATTCCCAATCCCCCCTCTTGTATATCTCTGCACAAGCCAAAGGTCTGCAGACCTCTCCTCTCTACCAAATTGTTCTGCTCTCCTTTGTTGTGAAAAAATAAATTTGTCTCACCATGGACTATTATTTACGCATGTTAGTTTTTGGGCGGTTCCTGTCCGTCAGGCCTGTGAATGATCAGTGTGTCCGCCGGTTTGTGGAGGCCAAATGGAGCATCGACGAGGCACCAGAGGTCTTTCGAAGGGAGGGCGGTCTTTGGATTTTTCATATTCTCATCGGTCAACAGGGCTCAGAATTTTCTGCAACATGATGCATTCAATGTAGATGGCATTATTCTAAGGGTTTGGCGACCAGATCCGGGAGGTTTCACCAACACGGAGGCGGATTTTACGCGGGTGGACACTTGGATCGAAATTCGGGGGATTCCAACACACGTGATGTGTGCAGACACAGAAGAGGCTATAGCGTTCCAAGTAGGAAATATTGTGCAGGTTGAAGTTAGCGATATCGACATCAACGGGTTAGCTGCATTTCCGTGGGTACATGTTAAGCTAAACCTTCTCGAACCAGTCCTCCCAACAGTGGGTATCGCTGACCGGAGGGGACGCAGGTACGAAGTCCTAATTTCGTACATACTGGGGATTCCCTATTGGAGATGTGGCCTCTTTGGTCACAAATTGGATGAATGCACATACCCTTGATCAAGGGTGATGACAGTCATAGCCAATCGTTTGGCAAGAATTTATGAGCATCCTCCAGTGTTTTCCACACCAGGTTGTCCTCGTCAGGGTTTCCGGCACATATATGCTTCCAACCTACGGGAGTGGATGGCCCCATCCACCTTCATAACGACACTGCCAAGAGCATTTCCAGCTCCCCGGTTCCCACCACCTATCACTTTCCATCATGCCCATCCACCTTTCCCACTAAGCGTTTTCATTCCTTTTCACCAGCATTGAATTACCAGTGGGCATCCCCTAGCTCCCATTTTTCTGCACAGACCCCTTCTACGGTGTGGGACATCGCCTACCCGCCATTTGTCCAACCTTTGAACTGAACCGTATCCCTGATGTGCCAACAATCCGCCGCAATCAGGGTTTGTCAACGCAACAACCTACCAAAGTAGTGGCTTACTCTGCACATTGGACCCACGCTCTCCATGCGGTAGTCACTCGAGGAGACCCTTGGATAACGGTAAACATGTTGAATGCAGCCCTGGGAACTTCAATTGGGCTATTTATAGATGATGAGTTTGTTGCAGAGCAACTGATGGTGATTGGGAAACTTCTTAAAGGAGAGGATAGTTGTATTCCCCTAAACCAACCTGAGGCTGGGCCATCCCGTCGATCACCTCTCCGCCTCTTTCAATACCGGCAGTAACTTCAAGCGTGGTAGCAGGGGAGTCTCAATCGCATCGGCTGAGAAAGGATCCCTTGGAGGAAGTAATAACTTCTGTGGCTGTGCAAGATGGGGGGCAGGCGTTCTAGGGCTCCCGGGGTCAGTCCCTCAAAATACAAGATACGACAATGCTGGAGGGGGATACAAGGAATGTGAGGCAACTTGGCTTGGGTAGACGCACTGTAGGGTCATCGGGGTGAAGGTAAAGGATGTTAGATGACAACTTTTGGAAGTCTAGTGTCATATACAACTTATTTCGCATGTGTCTGTGATCGTTAGAACAATTGTGATGAACTGTCGTTTTGAATGCTCAAATGGTTGTGATTAGTTGGTACAGTTTTGGTGACACTACTTAAAATATATGCCAGCTTGTTTTGAATGGTTTTTTCTTACACGTTCAGTGCCTGCGCCCATCAGTCGGGGTTTTGTATGACTTATTTAGCAACGAGTTATAACATGTAACTACGGGGTCTTATGCTCACATACAAAATACACTTTTTCAGAAGTAACAAAAGGGACAATTTTGCAGCAGAAATAGCACTGATAAAGCCAAAACAGAATCACTAAAACACAAGGTACTACACCCAGAACAAAAAAAACCCAACAATTATTACAAAAACCGCAAGCCATATATCAACGAGTGTATATGCTGGCAACCAAAGTACCGTCAATAGAAACATCAAAGTGAACAAACATGCCCAGAGATAATTTGTTTGCTAAGTAAAACTTGTTACATCCTTTTCCTAAACTCGTATCACATATATATTAGTTGTATCATCCAGAGGATTGGCAGGTCTGAATTTCACACCTACTCTCCACTTTGTTCCGAGACTAACTATAATATCCAGTTCTCTCAACCGATCATATCCACTGTAGTTTCAGTCATTAGTTAAATATAGTGTGATGGCTATGGACAAATGTCTTTAAGTTTGATGCAAATAATGTACATTTTTTGAATTACAATTGTGATTAGGTACAAACAATATATTATATATTACTTAGGGTTAACGGTTCACTTCACACCGTATGTTTTCAGAAAATGCACCGTTCATTCTGTAACTTTTTTTTTAACGATTTGGTACCGAACGTTTATATTTTGTACTAATGAGATACTTCCGTTAAGATTATGTCAAAAATGCCCGTTAAGTGGCCATGTGACCGGCATGTGAGCTTTATTATTATTATTTTTTTTGTCGAATTTGAAACTTCAATTTCCTGTTTAGCCACTTCATGTGCAGTCTTATATTGCCTCTGCGTGACCTCCCATTCTTACATTACCGTTTGCGTCTTCATTTCTCCCCTCCTTCCTCAACTACTGTGTAACACGGACATGGCCTGAAGATGAACGACGGCGCCTACCCATATACGGTCGAGATTCCTCTGTATGAACTCTGACGATGCCACTGCGGTGAGATTTGCACAGTCAACTTATCTTCTACCTGGAAGAATTTCTCCAGAATGTTTCATTCGTGCCCGAAATTTAAGTTAATGTTGCTTAATTAGTGGTAGCTGTTGTCTCTATTTAACGTTTAACACTTCAATTTTGTAGTAGTGGAAACGAATTAGCCCTAATTTGGACAAATGAATTAGGGTTTTGTTAATTAGGGTTTTGTTAATTAGGGTTTTCGGAATTAGGGATTTCAACATCCAATTAGGGTTCGCATGCTAGGAATACTGACTATGGATTAACAAGGGTCAATTTAAGTTGATTAGTTTAATGGGGATTAAATGTTGACAGGTTAGTGAAGATGCTGGATGCAACTTTTTTGCCTGGGAGGATCCTTTGATGTGTGGCTATGGGAAAATGGTTGTCCAGAAATTCCAATCCATGCACCATAATTTGAGTACTAAATGTTCGACCTATGAGATGGAGAATGCGAAATTGAAGATGGATAGTGCAAAAGTTGAGCTTGACAATGCTATATTGAGGCTGAAGAATGATAACCTTCAGTTGTATCAATCTATAAAGACTGAGATTGCCAAAATAGAAATTGAACTATCATGTACCAAATGTTGGATCACGGTTGGAACTCCGACACGTTCTTGACGGAAGTCTGAACTCCTTTGCTCCAAGTAATCCTGCAAAAAGGGAAAGACCGGGCGGTGACCCAGAATCCCTCTCCGATGCTTAAATGAGTATCTCGATGTAGGCAAGTATGTATGAGTGTGTGAGTATATGAATATGTGAATCACCGTCCTGAGGTAATTCCTTCCTTTATATAGGAGAGGAGTTACCCCAGTTACCTGTTCAGATAACTGCCAGGGGCAGTTAGCCCACGTTCCATTTGTCTCGGCCACTTGCCCACGTTCCGTATTTTCAGGCCACTTCCCCACTACGCTGATAGTGGGCGTGTTTCTCGGCCTCATCCTCTGGTGGCAAGTCCCGACGGATGTCGAGGACTCCAGAGTTATCTCCTTTGGTCACCGCTCGGGGCCCCTCGTCATCGGGACAGGGCCAACATCCTCAGGGATTCAACATCGGGTCCTACTCAAAGGCATTTCATCTAGGCCTTCCAGCTCATATGTCGGGACCGACCTTGTCGGGACTCCCTCTTATTGGTCCTCTAGGCCTCTTTTGGAGCCCAGTGGGCCTACTTCACCGTTTACTCGTCGTTAATGGGCCTAACGGCTATATCGAAACCCATCATTTGCCCCCAAGACATGAGGGACTTACAGTTCGTCGTGTCTTCCAACTCCACGATTCCCCGATATTCTGAGGATAACCACCAAATCCGAAAAGATTTCTCGGTTACTCAACTATTAAATGCCATGGGTGATGAAGCGACGACTTGGGTACTCGTGTCTGCTTTTTCTGAAAAAGCACTTTTTAGCCGTTTTGTCGTTAGCGTCTCAACGACTCAGGTTGAAACGTTTTATCTTCAACGGTCCGGATTGAAACGTCTCTTCGGCTATCTTCTCTCCTATAAAACCCCCCAAATCTTAGCACAATTCACTTCTCCTTCACCGCTTCATCCTTTGCAATTTCAAAAGCTCAAGCTCTCCTTCCTGATTTCTGATCAGCGCTCCGGCAACCAGGATCTCCGACCATCAGGATCATCTTTTCTTCCCCAATTCAGCATGCCTGGTAAGATTCCTCCTCCAATTCCGAAAAAACTGTTAGCATAGTTTTTCTTTTATCTCAATCAGTCTTGCCCGGACTTTTTCAAAAACCAACTGTGCCTTTTCTTGCCATGATCATTTTCCAGACGGTGAATCCAGTTCTGGGGGGAGAAAACCCTTCAAGTTTGATTATGGTTGTAATGAGATCTCGGGAAACGCCTATGACGAAGCTCTCCGGGAAGGATGTATCACTTCCACCTGGGAGCCTCGCTACCCCTATCCTCGCCCTCGCATTCCGGGCGACCCTGTGGTTACTCGTCCCCGGGAAGGGGAGGTATTTGTCTCCACTGGGCAAGTATCAGCGGGGATCCGATTCCCTTTCTGTGGGGGTCTAGTCGAGATGTGTGATTATTACAAAACACATCCGACTACTTTTTCCCCCCACGCCATCCGTGTGTGGAACGCCTTCCATGTCCTTAGCCTCCGCCAGAAGTGGCCCTATAGCCTCCGACTTTTCCGGACCTTCTATGGCAAGAAGTGCAACGATGTCGGGGTCTGTGCCTTCTACCCACGGATGCCCAAATGGAGCAAGACGCAGCTCTCCCGCTATAGCTGGAACGGCGACACCTGGTAGGTCGCCAAAGGTTGGGGGCTCATCACTGACTCGGGGCCTGATAACAATGGCTGGAAGAAGAATTACTTCTTCATCCGGAACAGTTCCATCCCATGGCCCCGATGGGAAGTTGAAGAAGACCCTCCTCCCGCTTATCACACTTATTCAGCGGAGGATTTTCAAATTCTCCACTGCATCCAACTCTATCGTTGGGGGGATTCCTTCGCTCCCCTCGATGCCAACTCCATCGTGGAGCGGGATCTGGTTCTGGCCGGGATCCGTCTCCTCGATGTTGCCTCCGGGGGTCAACTCTACGACGGCCCCTCCAATGTCGTTCCTTGGGTAATATTCTAATTGCACCTTTGTTTTCGTCTTTGCAGCTAAGAAGGTATCAATGCTGACCAATATCATGCTTAAACAGGCGGAGACCGATGCCGTCCAACGTCCCTCGCGGAAGAGGAAGTCCTCGAAGAAGGCCGCCTCTTCATCGGCACCTCCATCTGCGGAGGAGGTCAAGCGGGCCCGGGTGGACAAGATGGAGAGGATCTTCAACACCCAGACTCCCTGAAGAAGGTAAGCAGCTCCGATTAGCCATCCGATTATACAGAAAGCGTATTCCCCAGGAGTTGATCCCCTCCGATAAGAAAGCCAGAATCGAAGGGATCAACCGCATCCTGCAAGGAGAAACTCCCCGCATCCTTAAAGCGGGTTATTACAACTATTACGGGAAAGACCAGTATCTCTCTCGTCGCGTCGTTTGGTGTAAGGATCCCGATCAACTCCCTGATTATCTTTCTAAAGCTTCTCGTCCTCCAGCTGCAGGTCAATCGGAAGCTGGAGCTTCAGCGGGGGTGTCACCCTCCGACGCTCGGGTTGGAGAGCCCCTCCTTCCACTTCCTGCCCCGAGAGGATCGGGGACTGAAGATGTCCCGACGGACGGTCAGTTCCGTCGGATGGTTGACCTGGACGTTTCTCATTCTTCCGAGGAGGTGAGCGAAGGTCCGGCCCTGATTCGTCGTCGGGGGGGTGAGGCAGACCCCGTTAGAGCCGACTCGCGAAGGGCTGCTTCCATCTTCCCCGACACAACAGCATTCGCCGGTTTTGAGCCTGGCTCCTAAATGGACGACTGGGTCTCACGGCGGCTCGGAGGCGCACCTCCGACACTCAGGTCGTCCTTACCCCTCTCCCCTTAGACGGGAGTTTCTATCAGCTTTACACCCCCGACCAGGCGGCGGCTCCCTGGACCCCGATCGAGTCACTGCGAGGGGTCCCGCTCCGTCGGAACTGGGTCTGCACCTGCTGGCAGGTTCAATTCCGCAATCTCTAAAGCTTCCGCTCTCCTTAGCTCGAGAGGACATCCATGTGGAGGTAAGGCTTCCTGTTTTTACACTTAGTATATAAGGCAAAATATTCTCATGTACTGACCTTTTCCTTTCTTCTTCACAGGAAATGGCGGACCAACACCGCTGTTTCGGGTATATTCTGGCCCTGGAGGAGGCCCTTGAGCGGGAGCGAGCCAAGGCGGCCCCCGAGGTCTTGACCAAGCTCGAGGAGGATTTGGCTGCCTCCGAATCATCGAAGAGCAAGCTGGTTAAGGAGCAGGCCCTCCTTAGCCAGAAGACTCGGGACCTCCTGAGGCAGGTCCAGGACTTCGAGCGGTTGCTGAACCAGGAGCAGCAAAAGCTCAAGGAAGAGCAGCAGAGGCACGCGGAGGATGGGGACAGGCTCGTCCTGGAGAAGAAGGCTCTTGAGGACGTCAAGGCGGGACTGGAGGCTGAGAAGGTCCTTCTCACCAATCGGTCCCAACAGATGGAGCGGGAAATCCCTGAGTTTCCCACCAAACTGGCTGAGGCTGAGGCTAAGGGTCGGGAAGATTACCGGGGCTCCGAGGATTTCAAGGTGGACGCGGTGAGGTTCTGTAACGCGGAGATGGAGACCACCTTGCTCAATGCTGTTGAGGAACTCCATCTGGAGTATGGCAATGCCATTGACTTCACCAAGTCTCAGACTCTCGCCCCTTTCGCGGAGAGGTATTTCAGCTTTTCGGAGGAGAGTGATGAGGCCAAGTACAGACCTCCCGACAGCTGATCCCCCAACAATCGACCCTTCACTGGCTGACCTCCAAGGGTCCGATCCTCCATCGGCCAATCTTCCGGGATTCGATCCTCCGATCGCGGAGCCTTCTGCCACAGACCTCGTGGACTCTGCTCCCCTCGATGCTGCCAAGGACCAAGATTAACGCTTTATTTTAGAATCCTTGTAATTTCCTTCTCTTGTCGTGAACCTTCAGGCCTTTATAATATCAATCTATTTTGGTTCCGATTATTGTTGCACCACTTAAGGTGAATTAACCACGCCACTTAAGGCGATTTGATCATACCACTTAGATTGATTCAACACGTCACTTAAGACATTTTAACCACACCACTTAAGGCGATTTAACCACACCACTTAAGACGATTTAACCACACCACTTAAGGCGATTTAACCACACCACTTAAGGCGATTTAACCACACCACTTAAGGCGATTTAACCACACCACTTAAGGCGATTTAACCACACCACTTAAGGTGATTTAACCACACCACTTAAGGCGATTTATCTAAGAACAATCTGATCGGAAACAACCTCTTTATTCATTGATGGCTCAAAATCAAATCAAAACGATAAACAACTTGCACCGCTAAAGGCGACTAATATCAGGCATGACATTTCTTCAAGTGTTCACCACTAAAAGAATGCTTCAACACATTGTCATCGAGGTCTTCCAACTTATACGCATTTCGAGCTGGCATCCCCACGACCTTATAAGGTCCTTCCCATTTTGGTGACATCTTGTTGATCCGATCCAAAAGGGTGAATTCGTTCCGACGCCAGACCAGTTCCCCGACAAAGAACTGTCGAGACTTGACTCGCCGATTGTAATATCGGGTCGTTGCCAAGTGCATCCGAGCCTGGGCCTCCTCGGCATTCCGCCTCTTCTCTTAGACCAAGTCCAAGTCTAGACGCCTCATTTCTTCATTCGACAGGGGCTCATAATACCTCGTCCGATGGGATGCCACAGCTATTTCAACGGGAGCGACTGCTTCCGTGCCATAAACAAGGCCAAACGGAGTCTCCCCAGTCGATCGTTTGGGTGTTGTTCTAACAGCCTAAAGCACATTTTTCAGCTCGTCCAGCCATTTGCCCTTCAAGGCATGGACCCTCTTCTTCAGGCCATCCATCACGATCTTGTTGGCTGACTCCACCTGTCCATTAGTTTGAGCATGATGGACAGAGGCTGTCCGATGCTCAATTTTCAGTTCCTCCAGGTACTCCTTCCACTGGACCCCGTTAAACGGAGGGCCGTTATCACTGATCAACACCTTAGGGATCCCGTATCTGGATATAATATGGGTCTGAAGGAATTTGAGGATATGACTCCCCGTTGTCTTGGCCAATGCCTTAGCTTCTATCCACTTCGAGAAATAATCAATAGCCACAAGCAAATATCGGCACTGACCTTTTGCAATTGGAAGGGGTCCCACCAAATCGATTCCCCATTGCGCGAAGGGCCAAGCACTCTTGATGGACGTCAGATCGGCAGCTGGAGCCACGATATTCGGGGCATACCTTTGGCAAGCGTCACAGGATCGGACTAGCATCGTTGCCTCCTTGTTCATCGAGGGCCAGTAATAGCCCAGGTTCAGCACTTTCCTCACGATGGATCGGACACCTTCATGACAAGCCGAGTATCCTTCGTGCACCTCCCTAAGGATCCGATCTGTATCGGGCTCAGCCACACATTTCAAGTAAGGAGTTAAATACCCCTTTTTATACAGCTGATTGTCCACCATCACATAATTGACCGCGATTCGGCGTAATTTGCCAGCTGCTACTTCATCATCGGGGACTGCCCCCGTAGTCAGGTACGCGGCTATCGGGGTCATCCAAGTGGGCTCCTTCGATCCGGTCTCGATGACACATACCTCCGATTGATCGGCGGCTGACAGGATCACCTTCTCCAAAAAGTGCACCTTCCGACTTTCATCGAGGGGTGCTCCCAAGGCGAACTTGCTCAAGGTCTGCTTCCACGTTATCCTCCCTCGGGATCGCCTCAATATCGAAGCTCTTGAAACTCTCCTTCAAGGTTTGCACCTCACGAAGGTACTTTTTCATCATCGGGCTCTTTGCTTCGTATCGCCCCTGGACTTGGTTCACAGTCAGGCTAGCATCACACTTCATCTTAAAGTGACCGACTCCCGTTCCTTTGGCAATCTTGAGGCCGGTGATGAGAGCCTCATATTCAGCTTCATTGTTGGTGGCCCTAAACGTCAAGGCCAAGGCATATCGAAGGGGCTCACCTCCACCTGGCGGTATCAGTACGAACCCTGCTCCCGATCCTTCTGAACATGAGGAGCCATCGGTATACATCTCCCAAGTGTCTTCGTCATCGGGCTCTTCTGACTGCTCTGCCATCGGGACTTCCATGGTTGCCCCCTCTACAGGGCCCGCTTCTTCTAGATCGGGGGCTGTAGACTCTGCTATGAAATCCGCCAACGCCTGGCCCTTAATAGCCGTTCTCGGAGCAAAGTGAATGCGGAACTCACTAAGCTCGACTGCCCATTTCACTAATCTCCCCGACGCGTCAGGTCGGTTCAAAAAATGTTTCAAGGGCTGATTCGTCAAAACAGTAATCTCATGCGCATGGAAGTAAGGTCTCAGCTTCCGAGCAGTAACAATCAACGCATAAAGATACTTCTCAACGGCGGGATAATTCATTTCAGAGTGCCTTGCTTACATAATAGACGGGGACTTGGTTACCCTCTACGACTTTCACTAAGACAGAGCTAACAGCCAAATACAGATAGAGTGGCTCGCCTGGAATGGGCTTCGCCAACGGCAGGAGGGTGCGGAGGTGCTGCTTGAGTGCCTGGAACGCCTCTTCGCACTTGACAGTCCACTCAAACTTCTTGTTGGCCCTCAGCACTTCAAAGAACGGCATGGATCAGTCGCTTGCCTTGGACAGGAAGCGATTCATCGCGGCCAACCGGCCATTCAGCACCTGCACCTCCCGATGGTTCGTCGGGGACTTCATCTCCTCGATCGCCTTCAGCTTCTCAGGGTTCACCTCGATTCCACTCCGAAGGCACACTTGGTCGGGTTCAAGCGAACTTGATGAAGCCTCATCCGTTCAAACACCGTGGCCAAGTTGTGAACATGATCATCGGCCTGTCGGGACTTCACCAGCATATCGTCCACATAGGCCTCCATCGTTTTCCCCAGCATATCCCCGAACAGCTTGTTCACCATCCTCTGATAAGTTGCACCAGCATTGATCAGTCCAAAGGGCATGACATCGTAGTGATATATGTCACTATCAGCATAAAAAGCGGTGTGGGGGGCATCCTCCTTGGACATCTTGATCTGATTGTAGCTGGAGTAGGCATCCATAAAGCTCAGCAACTCATGTCCCGATGTGGCATCCACTAGCTGGTCGATCCTCGGGAGCGGATAGCAATCCTTCGGGCATGCTTTGTTCAGGTCGCGGAAATCAACACACATCCGCCACTTGCCATTGCTCTTCTTCACCAGGACTAGATTGGCGACCCAGGTCTGGAATCGGAGCTCCTTAATAAATCCAGCATCGTGCAACCTGCCCACCTCTTGCTGGATCGCGATCTTCTTGTCTGCACCCATCGGGCGCCTTCTCTGTGCAATCGGCTTGATCGCGGGGTCAATCTTCAGCTCATGAGTAATCACATCGGGGCCGATTCTTGGCATGTCACTCGAGGACCAGGCAAACAGCTCTTTGAACTCCTTCAACAAATCAATCAGCTCTTGGGCCTTCTCCTCGGACAGAGCGGACCCGATCTTCACCTTCCTCTGAGGTCCATAAATCTCGATCTCCTTTAAATCCTCCATCGGGGCGGGACGCCCAAATTCCTATCTGGGATCAGCATCAGTCTGGAGAATAGTCATAGCCTCCCGATTCTTCCTTCGAGTGGCATTGACATAGCACTTCCTGGAGGCCACCTAATAGCCCCTGACTTCCCCGACTCCGTGGTCGGTCGGAAACTTCATCTTCTGATGGACAGTTGAGGCAATTGCCCCCATCGGGTTGATGGTGGTCCTCCCGATAATTGCATTGTAAGTCCCCGCAGACTCGACCACCACGAACTCCACGTCCCTCTTCTCCGACTTCCAACCACTACCGAACTCAACCGGTAAGGTAATCATCCCCACCGGGTAAGAGGTAGAGCCAGAAAATCCGACCATCGGGAAGTCCGCATGCTTCATATCCTTCTTGGTTTTTCCCATGGCCTCCAGCGCATCCATGAACAAAATATCAGAGGAGCTCCCTCCATCAATCAAGATTCGCTTCATCTCGTACCCATCCACGTTCAGGGTCACGACCAAAGCATCATCGTGCGGGGTCTCCAAACCTATCAGGTCCTCCGCTGAGAAGGGAATCACCATTTCTTCCTTCGGAGTCCAAGATCGGACCCTCTTGCCTAGCACCACAGCAATAGGAATTCGAGAAGCATAGACCTCTCGAGATGCCGTGGTATCACCTCCTGTCGCAAATCCCCCATGGATCACATTAATGGTCCCCCGCTTCTCCTTGCGGGTATCGGAAGACTCGAGCTTCTTCTTCTTCGGGGACTGATCGCGGGATCGGGAACGGGACCGCGATCGGGACCGGGAACGGGATCGGCTCCGTCGCCCAGCCACAAATTCCTTGAGCTTCCCCTTCTGGATCAGCTTCTCAATCTTCTTCTTCAACTCCCGACAGTGGTTAGTGTCGTGACCGCTGGCGCGATGGAAACGACAATAACGATCGGTGCAGGCTCCCATGAACTCTCCATCCTTCTTCGGGGGGTATCTGGCGATACCCTGTCGATCCATCACCGCCAACACAGCACCCATGGAGCAAATGAGAGGAGTGTAACGGTCCTCCCGCTTGTCCGACTTCGAGGGACGCTTGTCTTCCCTCCGATCAGAGCGGCCTCGACCCCGACAGCTCTCGGGTTTATCCTTCCTCATGTGATCGTCCGATGGTTTGGACGACTGCTTCCCCTTGTTCGATTTCGGAGGATCGAGCTCTCCGGCAGCTATCTTCGACTCCTGTACGTCGATTTGCTGCTTCACCCTCTTCTGCAGCGCCTCCATGTTCCACACAGCCTTCTCAGCCACGATGTGCATCAGGTCGGAACCATATGGTGTTGTCAGGTTTCGAATGAAGGTACGGATGGTCTCTCCCTCCGACATCTCCTCATCAACCTCGGCCACGCTGGCCTCGCGCTTTTCAGCGACTCATCGGGCCTCTGTACCACCTCAGCCAGGGACCTCGCGCTTTTCAGGAGACGCCGATGGCCCTGGTACTGCTGGATGAAACGGTCATGCATTTGGGTCCAGGTAGAGATGCACCCTGGAGGAAGGCTGAAGAACCACGTCAGGGCCCTCTCACCAAGTGTGGCCGGGAACAGAACGCACACTATATCATCATCCTTGGCTCTACCTAGACAAGCCATAACATGCTTCTGGATATGGCGAACTGGATCTCCTTCGCCATCATACTCCTTGATGGTCTGGATACCAAGTCCTGGCGGGACAATGGTGTCCAGCAATCGGGGAACAAAGGGATGAGTGGATCGATCCCTCAGCTCCGACATCATCTTCTTCTGGTCCCCCATACAGATGTTCACGATCTTCATCACCTGGTCGGGGGTGATCGGACCACTAAGAGGGATGATCCTATGCTGCACCGGTCCAGGCCCATCAATCACGAACTGCTCCGACTGAGCGGGCTCCTTGCCCTTGTCCTGATGCTCGGATTGGGCCTCTTGCCTGTTCCGATTCTCCCTCGGCGGAGGCGGAGGCAACTCTTCCTCCTTCTTCTTGGCAGCCTCCCTTCGGTCCAGGAGAGCCTCCATAGTCTCCAGGAATATCGGCATGGCATCCATCACAGCCTTCGCCAAGTCCACATTTGTAGGAGCATCCTGGTCCCTCCTCGGGATCTCTTCCCTGTCCTCCAACGAGTTTCGAACGGAATCCTCGTGATCGTCATGATGCCCCCCTGTTTGGGAACCAGCAGGGGGAGGATCATTCCGATCAACACTGCGCTCCGGCAGCCCTGAATTCAGAGTCCCAGTAGGATGGCGGGAACAGCCGGATTGCCCTTGTTTCTTCTTTTGCTTGCCAGTCATCGATCGGGTAGAAGCTATCTTTGCTTTTTGTTACGATTCCAACAGACGGCGCCAATGTTGGATCACGGTTGGAACTCCGGCACGTTCTTGACGGAAGTCTGAACTCCTTTGCTCCAAGTAATCTTGCAAAAAGGGATAGACCGGGCGGTGACCCAGAATCCCTCTCCGATGCTTAAATGAGTATCTCGATGTAGGCAAGTATGTATGAAAGTATGAGTGTGTGAGTATATGAATATGTGAATCACCGTCCTGAGGTAATTCCTTCCTTTATATAGGAGAGGAGTTACCCCAGTTACCTGTTGAGATAACTGCCAGGGGCAGTTAGCCCACGATCCATTTGTCTCGGCCACTTGCCCACGTTCCGTCTTTTCAGGCCACTTCCCCACTACGCTGATAGTGGGCGTGTTTCTCGGCCTCATCCTCTGATGGCAAGTCCCGACGGATGTCGGGGACTCCAGAGTTATCTCCTAATTTGGTCACCGCTCGGGGCCCCTAGTCATCGGGACAGGGCCAACATCCTCAGGGATTCAACATCGGGGCCTACTCAAAGGCATTTCATCGGGGCCTTCCAGCTCACATGTCGGGACCGACCTTGTCGGGACCCCCTCTTATTGGTCCTCTAGGCCTCTTTTGGAGCCCAGTGGGCCTACTTCACCGTTTACTCGTCGTTAATGGGCCTAACGGCTATATTGAAACCCATCACCAAACACCTAAAGAAGTGTGTACATGTTTTAGTTGTAGTTGGATTTTGCTGGTTTAAAGCATAGGGTCAAGTTAGTAAGACTAAGGATTTGACTTGTATGTCTTTTGCAGAATCTGGTTTCCAATAACAACACCGACTTCCTTTCTTCTACCATTACTAAAATGATCCGGTTGTCTGACATGTTAAGATCTCTAACCACGGAAATCCATGTGTCAGCATAGCCATTCAATTTGTCAACATGTTTACTGGGTCTGAAGCTAACGCACTGTTTGTAGCCCGATATCAGTCCGCCTGTAAATATGCCCGTAAGGAAATCGTTTTGACAGGTTTGAGGTAAATTTCGGTCGGATATCGGTAAGATACTCACCGACCGTGCAGGGACGTCAGGTACTGGTGGGTAATTTTCATTTTGTTCCGATGGCTTGCTTGCTGGAAGATATGTCGGAAAAAGGGGTCAGTTGAAAATCAGGACCACTTTTTCGGTTGAATAAGCCGAAATCCTGTCGGAATACGGCAATACATTCCCGAACAGAAGCTCGGTCATCAAGTATGCTGTAGGTAAATTTGTTTTTTTTTTTTTAAGTGATAAGGCTTTTTTGTTGTGAAATTATGGACTTTTTTATTCCATAACAGACACAGTATCGAAGTGGAGAAACTATTGATGATACATACTAATAATAATATATGAACATTATATATATAGTTTTCCCGAAAATATATTTCTTTCCCAATAATAATATGAAAAAAATCTGTCCACGCGATCCTATTATTAATAGATTTTTGACCTTGTTCTTATATATGTAGAGCATGCGGAATAGAATCGAAGTATATATGTGTTTGTTGATGCAGTCATCGGCACAGAGCTTATAATTAATTACCACTTAATCAAACATATATATATATATATATATATACATCCTTTACGTGTATGTATCTCTGTATGGATCGGTGCTCCTCACTTCTCTTAATTAATTAACCTAATATGGATGCAGATCACTAATCATCTATGTACCTTCATTTTGATCTTAACAACAACGGAGAGCCCACTCGTTTTGATTACCTTAACCCTAGAAAGAAAAATATAGTCGTCCATAATATTTTTAGCGACATTTTAATAATAATTTGGAACATTTTTATACATACTTAATAAATTCTAGACACCTCGGCTTTTGACCTCATACTTAGGTCGATACATAAACATCTTGGCAGTCGATATATATATGTACAGAAAGCAGAGAACGATATACACATGCATCTTGATTGATTTCTACGTCCATTGGGATGGAAAATTGACGGGGATCAAGTTAACGACCTCGGTAGCAGCGTGTAACAGTGGGAGCATGTTACTCAACGTATAGGCACTGAGGAGAAACCCTAGTGCTTTTTGTAGCAACTCCGGCCAATTAGTCGTATCATCGTCGTCTCTTTGGAGATTCATGAGAGGACACTCTTCTATCAAGCTAAGGTAGGCTTCTAGGTCATGAACGCAACAAGGGTTGTGCACATTGAAGAAATCTAGGGCTAATTCCACACCCACATGAGCGTAGCTCCACGGAAGCTCACCCAAAACCCTAAAATTCTCATTAAACAATATACCCGGTAGCTTCGTCACCGGATCATTAACATTCACTATTCTCAACACTTTGATCCCCAATGCGTCGCACCGTTGTTTGAACGCTGAGTTCCCGACTCGTGGCCCCCCGAATGAGAACACCGTGATCGGGACTGATTCGTTGATATTTACTCGATTTAGCCCTAGCTCGGAAATATCGTATGCTAGTAGAAGAGCCAATGAACTCCCCATACTGTGACCAGCTAGGGTTATGCTCAAATTCTCACCTTTGTACATTTTCATTAAGCGCGATAATTCCGAAAGAAGCTGTTCTCTGCAGCTGCTCACTCGGAATCGGCTGTCACTCTCCTCGGCAGTGTAAAGGCTCAAAAACCCGGACTCCACCTTTATTTCGGGTCTCGAGTTTTGCGGGTCGAGTCGAGCTATAGACATTGAGCTCATCATGTTAGGTACCCACTCAGGGTTAGTGACGGTGCCTCGAAAGCTTATCACTACATCTCTTCTCCCCAGTTTCTTAACCACGTCATCAGTCGATACGGCAACGTAACCAATCCACCGTCCGCATGAAGACCCGTTTGGTCCGATCGCTGGGATGGTGACGTCGGGAGTAGCGTAGATGTACTTGGTGATCTCGTAGCCCGAATTTCGCAAACCTGCTTCGTCGAGAAGCTTCTTCTTCCCGAACTTGCGGTTGAGGTAGCGTGTCGAGTTAGGGTTTAGGTCGAAGGCTTCGTAGCATGCGGCAACGAATTTTCCGTAGCGGATGATCTCGTGTTGGAGAAGCGGGTGCAACGGGTTTAGGAGGCCTTCCCAGTTGTTAGAGCCATGGATCTCTCTCCACATCAATGCCAACCCTAAAGATGAAGAGGAAGGCATTGATGTGTAAGATGAAGAAGATAAATTTAAAGATGATGATGGGGTTGTTAAAACGGAAGAAACAATACGAGTCGGTCGTGTGTTTTTCTTAAGGACATGAAAGTAATGGTGGTGCAATATACAAGAATGAGAACAAGGGTTGGTAATGGTAAGGCCACCGGCCATGTTTGTGTAGCTTGTAATGCTAATAAATGCTGCCATATGGACGGAGAAATTATTATTAGAGTAGAGAGAAGAGCATGGTGAGGTGAAGCAAGCAATAAGGAAGTTGGAGATAAGATATATACATAATTAATTAATGGAGACAGACAGAACAAAAATTTAAATGAATTAATAAAGGCATGTTTGGCGAGGGTTTGACCATCATTCAGAAGCTGTTATTTTAAGTGGACGGTAGGGGCTAAAGTGTCCCTTTCCTCTTTGCGAAGACGCAAATTATATGTTGCGTAGCTCTGTTGAAGATTTTCTTTTTGTTTGTTTCTATTTATGGAAAAGTTTATAAAATATGTAATATATTTGAAAAATATAGTTTTTGATATTTATTTAATTCAACCACTTGTTTAAAATCGTAGTTAAATACATTTTAAATTTTACGAAATTAAATGAGTATAATTTAAAAAAATATCAAAATTAAGACTTAATAACTTATACAAATGCTCTATAGTAGTGTCCAAAATATTTAACTCGATTGTGACTCAATTGATTCCTAACCGGTTAAGGTTAGATTGGCTCATTTGTAACATTTATATAAATCATCAGGACTTAATTAATTTTTATATTTTAACAAGTAATCAGTTAATTTTGTGCAATTGAAATGCATTAAAAGAAAATTTTGGATGGACGATTGAAAAAGTAAAAATTACTATCATTTTGAAAAATGTTGTACATTTTAAAATATTAAAACCATTTTTTTAAAAACATATTATAGGTTTTATATACTTTTTTTTCTTTCTTTCGTCTATTAAACAGTGTAGTGACTTGCTTGATAATAATTCGATAGTGTAGAAGGACAGAGAGCTATCTATTATATTTCAATGTTCCGATCCCCACATCAGTTGACTTAATTAGATGCCTTCCATCCAGGTATACATGCATACGTACGCCAACCCAGATCAGATACGGATATAGTATATATAATGACTGATGGATATATTAATATTGACATTAATATACACTAATAGAATATATTTAAACCCGTCTTCATTCGGATTGTATTATTCAAATTACCCCACGAACGATTGCAAATCGAAACTTTGACCCGAACACGTCACCTACAGCAAAACGGTCCAGACGGGAAAAAACGCCCACCCGGACACGCTGGCCCAATCTCTCCTAGGAGAGATCGGACCAGCTGGGTCTAGGAGAGACCGGACCCAGCTGGTCCGATCCCAAGCCTTCGGTGTAGGACTTCCCTTCCGACCCTGAAGGTCCCGACACCCTTCCGACACGCAGTATTCCCGCCCAACAAGGTGTATGCGGCGTCCGGAACATTGTCATCCGAACCGTCCCTCGTGGCGACCCGACCTCACTTCGCACGTCCAACCCTTAGAAAATATCACGAACCCTCCCATGCTTGCTAATGGTCTAATCCCTTTATTACTTGTTAACTGAGCTCATTTAGGAGTTAACGGTGTCATTAACCACCTTAATCTCCTTTGAGCCTATATATAGAACCCCACCTCCTTTCATTTACTAAGTTGATATCACTTGAAAGATTTGAGCTCTCCCTTCTCTCTACTTTCTCTCTCTACATTGTTCTAACTTAGGCATCGGAGAGGGTTCGTTGGTACCACCCCCGATTTACCCCTCGTGCAGGTTCGCGAGGAGACGGACAACGAGGAAACGGATTATGGAAAGAGATTGTCAGATCACGAAGGAAGGAAATCTACCCGTAATTCGGTCATTCGGATTGACGACCCGTCGACCCGATAGGCGAGACTTAACACTTGGTGCCATCCGTGGGTTTTGAACAAACAAGGCTTACTATCGCATAGCAGTTGGCAAACACATATGTCATACATGGAGGATTTGGAACAGGCGGAGAGTCAGCAAATGCAAGGGAAGCATACATGACTGAACTAGAAGATAAGACAATCAAGAACAAAGGCAAGGAGCAGATAAAAGAGGAAACAATCAAAATCTCGAAGCATGACATGGAACATGTGACATACCCACACAACGATGCACTGGTCATAACAATGAGAATCACCGACAGGGATATTGGCAGAATTCTAGTGGATGGAGGAAGCTCAGTCAGTATCTTGAACAAAAAAAGTGATTGACAATTTAGGTGTACGATCGAGTGACATAAAACCAGTGCACTCCCCACTAAAAGGATACTCAGGAGTATCAAGCCATCAGATGAGAACAATCACACTGCCTGTAACATTAGGGACATGACAGAAACAATTGAAGATCGACATTCCTTTCCTAATTGTAGAAACCATGGATGACTACAATGGAATCCTGGGTGCACCCCAATCAACAAATGGGGTATGATACCATCAACTCCACACCAAAAACTTAAGTTCCCTACAAACGCAGGAATTGGGAAAGTAAAGGGGAACCAAAAGGCCGCAAAAAATTGGCAGAATAGCACTCATGAAAAAAGGCAAAGTTGAAAAAGAGATCCTGTCAATAGACGAAGACCCAAGAGAAGAGAACGGTATACTTGCATGTTAGCATATGGTGACTGGACACCGTAATTGGTAGCCTATAAATATGTATAGGTAACCTAAGAAATTGGGTTAATGTCACATTAAGGAAATTGGGCTTGACCCAAATCCCAATTGACATGAGAGGCCCAAAATTGGGACTCCCTAGCATAAGTGGCCGGCCAAAATTAGTGTGGGGGCAAAGTGGACTTTTGTCCACTTTTCTCCTCCTATAAATAAAGGTGTTAGGGTTTTATTTGGAGTAATTCACAATTATTCCTAAGTGGTGATTTGAGAGAAAAACCTTTCTCCCCTTCTACACATATTCAGCCGAACCTCACCAGCTACCTAGGGTATGCCAATTTGCTTCGAGCAAAACACTCCGGAGATCCGTCCCTGTCAAGAATTTTTCAGAGGCTTTGTTGTGGAGTTAATACTACGTAGGGTTTCTCTAACAAGAATCCCTACAGGTTCCGTCCGTTGGATCGTGAACTCCCTCAGCAAGATCCTCGGGACTACGGATAAGGTTTAACGAATGTGCACATCTTCCGCTACGTAATTCTGATTACAAGCATGTATCTTATTTATGTTGCCGTAGTAATCAACCTCGTATTCCAACAGTGGTATCAGAGTTTGTGTTAAAAGTTCTTGATTTTGATATATTAGTGTTCTTGATTCATACTTGTTGGACGAAATTTTTAAATTTTTAAACTGAAAATTTCTGATTTTTCTAATTGCTAGAGCCAAAATTTCCATGATGCTCTTAGCAAAAATTTGATGTTCATGATCTTCAAGAAAAAGATGACTTTTATCAAATTCAAACATTGGATTGTAGATCTTATTAAAATTTGATCTTGAAATTTGACCACTTGTTTCCAATTTAGTGTTTCAGCCTAACCCTAGGAGAATTAACAAGGTAAATTTTTTAATTACTTAAGCATCAAGATACATGTTTCGGCCGAAATCCTTTAAGGATATTGTTTACCATATTTTAATTTTTGTTAAAGGTAACAATATATATATCTATAATTGGAAATATATTGATAGGTTCACATTTAATATATCAGAATATATATAACTATCAATATATCTAGCTAAGAGATAGGGATCAAGATATTAGTGATGATGGATTATGGTGACTAATCCTACAGAAACGAAACCCTAGATACGTGCATGGTAACTAATTACGCAACGGAAGAAAGTGCACATACCTTTAACGATTTCTGTATCCCAAGATCTTCGAGGGGTGTTCTCGATCCACCGACCGGTACCCCGTAGAGGTTCCTGTTAGAGAATCCCTACGCGGTTTGATCTTCACAGCAAAGTCTCATTCGATTCTCGTGGGAGGGATCTTACTTGGAGTAAATTGCTTGTCGCAATTTAGGCACCTCCTATGTGTAGGTTCGGCCGTACACTAAGGGACCTAGGGGGAGGGTTTTAATCTCAACACTTGGGAAGAGAGAATGTGCACTTAATAAGTCACCCCTATGTCCCTATATATAGGAGTGGAGGTGGGAAAAATCCCACCTCCTTAGGTCGGCGCCGAACTTGTGTGGCAAGGGAGGCCCAATTTTGGGCCTCCCATGTCACATGGGATTTTAGGCCTAGCCCAAAATCCCTAATGTGACTTAGTCTTAATTTCTTAGGTACTTAGCCTTTAATTAATGGGCTACTAATTACGGCGGCCCTTAACTCCAAATGCTAACAGCTCTCACTCGCCGGAATGGGAGGGTGCCTATTAATATGTTATCGTCCAACACATCCGCATTTGGTCTTCGATCCAATCCCTGCTCCGAATAGTTCATACGAGGTTTGTCGTGCGACCGGCGGACATGACGGGCATCGTGTTACTCATTTGTTAGGAGTATTGTAGCGCCCGCGGAACGTTGATTCTGTAAGCATATGGTGATGAGCGTCGTAATTGGTAGCCCATAATATGTATAGTTTACCTAATGAACTTGGGTAAATGTCACATTAGGGTAATTGGGCTAGACCCAAATCCTAATTGACATGAGAGGCCCAAAATTGGGCCTCCCTATACTAATGGCCGGCCGAAACTTATAGTGAGGGTAAAGTGGACTTTTGTCCACTTTACTCCTCCTATAAATAAGAGGTGCTAGGGAATATTTTAGGTTTAATCATAATTTCCTCACAAGAGAGTTTTAGAGAGAACAAACCTTCTTCCCACACCACACTAGTTCGGCCGAACCCTTACCTCACCGAAGGTGTGCCGAATTGCTTTCGAGCAAACTCTCCAAAGATCTGTCCCTGTGCCAAGAATCGATCAGAGGTTTTGCTGTGGAGCCGCACCACGTAGGGCTTCTCTAACAAGAACCTCTATGGGTCCCGACCGGAGGATCGTGAACTCTCTATCGAGGAGATCTTGGGTCTGCGGATAATCTTTAAGGTATGTGTGAAACTTCCGCTGCGTAATTGATATTACTAGCATGTACCTTGTTTATAGCAGTGTTATCAGAACCGGACCGGACCGGAACCGGACCCCTACACGGTCCGGTTTGCTCATTTCCGGAGGATGTAAGGGAACCCGGTTCTGAAGTCCGATTTTCACCGAACCGGCCGGTTTTGGGCGAACCTGGCGGTTCGCCGGTTCACCGGTTCGAACTTTCCTTTCATTAAAAACAAAAAAAAAACAAAAAAACCAGGTCGGACCGGCGGTCTGGATTATTATATCATATATATTATATTATATGGACCAGCAACCGAACTGGGTCGGACCGGCGGTCTGACCGGTGAACCGGGAACCGGCACCCTTGCCAGTTCGACGTCCGGGTCAGTTCTGATAACACTGGTTTATAGTATCCGTAGTGATTACTCCCCGTAATTTAACAGTGGTATCAGAGCCTGTGTTAGGAGTTCATGATTTTGATAAATTGGTGTTCTTGAAATTTTAAATTTTTTTCGGACCGATTTTTTTTTTAAATGAATTTTAAAATTTTCGAATTTTTATGATGATGGTGGTCCGAAATTTTCATGATGTTCTTGGTTTATTTAATGTTCATGATCTTCAAGAAAAATGTAAAATTTATCAAAATCAAACATTGGATTGTAGATCTTATTAAGATTTGATTTTGAAATTTGACCACTTGTTCCTAATTTTAGTGTTTGTGCCGAAAACCTAGGTGAATTACAAGTTAATTTTTTTTTGTTTTTAATTTCTTAGTCACTGAGGATAAATTTCGGCCAGATTTTTAAATTATATTGTTTACCATATTTTAATTTTTAATTTGGGTAACAATATATCTATTATTAGGAACATTAGGATAGATTCACATTAAAATATATATATAAATATATACCTATCAATATATCTAAATATTTAAATAGGATTAAAGATATTATTGATAGATTTAGTTACCTAAAAGATTGAGAAAATATATTGTCAGTTATTTGTTTCCCTATTAAAGATATTGACAATAAATAAAATATATATTATATATTATGCCGAAATTTACATATATATATATATATTGTTGATTGATTTAACCTTAAAGATAGAATCTTAGCAATAAATATATATATGTTTGTTAGTGCTGAAAGCCTGAAATATATATGTATATATTTTAATATTGGAAACTATTTTAAATAGTTAATGTTACTTGGTGGAAACTATGTTAGTTAATATTTTTTTAATGGATTTAAAACCCTACTTGGGCCATAAGAAAATATTTCGGCCCAATCTTTTAAATTTAATTATTGGGCCGGTCCAATATGTTAAACCGGGACAAAATAAAACCGAACCGGATTTTCTCAATCGGTTCGACCTATTTGGATCGGGTCGGACCGGGGTAATTAAGTGGATCTAACCGAACCGGTTTAGAGTGTTGAACCGAGCTGAACCCTATTTTCTTGGACCGATTCGGACCGAACCATTTTTTTAAATTTAAAACCGAACCTAACCGGATTTTTGTCGAACCGGACCGAACCGGATTTTCTGGACCGAACCGAACCAGATTTTCTGAACCGGACCAAAACGGACTAAAATTGACTAAACCGAACAATGTTTTCTGAACCAAATTCAAGTTAAAATAGGGAGGTCAAGTTTTAAAATCCAAATGTTTTTGAACCTCGAAATGGACTACACAGTGCTCATAGGGTTGCTAACCTTTATGCCTTGTTTCGATTATGGGGATGGATCTCGGAGATACATGTTTTTGGGACTGGTTAAATTAGTGGGCTGAATTGCAATTGTTTATTATTCAATATATATTTATGCATGATTAGAACTGTTGTCTTGAGTAAGTCAAGCTAGCTGGATATTACATGTTGTGGGCGGAGCCCTGGTTAAATATTTGGTATGCGCACTAGAATAGACATGATGTGATGGTTGAAAATGCCTAGGATTCATGTCTAGAAGCTTGCGTGATTGAATATAAGCATGAATTGCAAATCAGCCCCTAATGTTTAAAATTATTTTAAAACCGAAAACTAGTCACCAAATATATATGATTGATGTGGATGTTACATGTTTGAAACGCATGCTAGAATGTTAAGGTTGTAGTTGCGTTTGATAATTTACTTAAAAGTAGAATTATAAATGCAAGCATGAGTTCCTCGGAACATTAGACGCATGACGCGTAAGCATGTATGTGGTATGAATGATGAATGTTACTAGCATATGATAATTTGCATGGGTTGTAGAATTATGTATGCATGAGTGAATTCATCGGAATGATTTTCCAAAACAAAAAGGGCATTGGGAAAGCCAAGATCGGGTATGCTTATTTTAAAATTCTCGTTCCGATAATTTGCGATTAAAACCGTTTTAAGAGACTGATCTATTAGATAGAAAACGACAGTAACCACAGCAGTAAAAAGGGAAACCTTCTTTGCTCACCATACTGGGTTCGAAAGAATTCAACCATGATCCGCATATTATAGAGAGAACTGGACCCTAAAGGTCTTATACGATAATACGGTGTTAAACCATGTTGATAAAGTGCGTCTCAAGTACTCCTCATAGGTCATGTGTATGGAGCGGTAAAATGTTTTATACAGACACAGATCATTTGACGTGATTCACTCATGAATTTACTCAGATGTGATGTTCAACATGACTTAAAGTTCTCGACTATCTATTCGACAATCATGGATAAAATACGTGATCTTCAGATCAAGAACTCTACCATTATCATTTATCGTTCGTTTAAGTTACTAAAATTTTGGTTATTTCGAGATTCGGATTTATTGAATAAAGTGGTTTCTGTTCGATTCGAAATGTGATCTACTTGTCAAAATTAATCGACCCGGTTGAGAGGGATCGATCCCAAACGAAATTTCGGCCAGATAAAAGTTGTCGAATAAACGAAACGGTTCACGTACTACGTCATTAAAAAAGGTCCAAGGCAGTTAAGAGCATTTAAAATCTCTTCATTAGAAACTGATTTTTGTAACTTCTTTTTCATTTGAGAGTCAATAACAACAAAATGAGTCAGTAGAAGAGTGTTGTTAAGATGTTTAACTACATGATAAAAGTGTAGGTAACCAAACTCTATATACAGTAAACAATCACATTTAACACGGAACATAATATATACAACATTTAATTTTTTTTATCATTGTCAAAATTAAGAGAAATGATTCTCGTTCCGACATTAAAGTCACGAGATGATCCGACATAAGAGAGGTTCATTATTTCACCTCAAATGTTCACAAAATTACAATCACTGCCCTCCTCTCTAAAGTCGGAACAAGTCGTGACTTCTTGTCGGACTGTTTATCAACTCTCCAAAATTAAATGAGATTGGTGACTAAGTGTTTGTGAAATGAACAGTACTTATATTATATATTATTTGATTTATATGATTAAAAAGGTAAGAAGTACTTGGTGATCATGATCCTGATTTATCTTTTCTGAACCTCATAAATATTGGAAGATGACTTTTTTTTTATAGGAGCCATTTTATAGTTCAGCAAAATAGAAGAAAGGATAATATAATCATGAAAAATTATGTAGCGAAAATGATAAATTTAAGCTTTCAAAAATATCAAAATCAAATGAGAGTGACACATTCGTTATCATTTTAATTTTTACAAATATTTTTTTTTTCATTTCATTTAATTTTCTATTATGATATTATTTACTTTTAAATATCGTAATTAAATAGAGAAATTTTTCTAAAATATTCTAATTTACAAACATAATTTTTCATATGAAAATAGAAATATAAAACTTCTGAATGAAATATAACATTATATATTTTCAACTTATGTTCATCAGTGTTAACCAATAGTAAATAAATATATCAATATTAATTTAAAAAATTAGTTCACTTAATATTATAAGCTAAATTTTAATATGAGTAATATTGAGGCAATCAAAGAAGAATTACTATAAATGAAACGAGATTAGTTTAAATCAGTGTTATCAGAACCGGACAAGACATCGAACTGGCAGAGGTGCCGGTTCCCAATTCGTTCGGTCTGACCCGGTTCGAACCCGGTCGTACCGGTTTGTGCTCAAATTGACAGAATACAGCCGAAAATCCCGTTCACTCTTTTATTCCCAGATCTCCTTTCCAAACTCAACCCAAATTTGTTCTCTGAGTTATTCCCCCTCCCCCTAACCTACCATCTTCCTCTCATTCCCCCTTCATGAGTTCTTCCCCTTCCCCTTCCCCTTCCCCCTACCTTCTCTCTATATTTTCCCTCTCCTCGTGGACAAAACGTTGGCCACTTTCATTAGATCCGACGACTAATCTAATAGTTCCTGCCACTCTCTACCTCGATATGCGATCCGGTTCTTAACTGGATTTGTGTCTAACCTGTTCGGATCAACAGGCTCCACGTCTGAGGATCGAAATAAGGACTTGGCTCGCGATTCTACAACGGAGGTTCAATAATTGCTAGCAGATGAGCTTTCACAAATGTCTGAAAGTACAAGTTTAGCTTCAGACTTTCAGACATAGAAGTAGAAGAGATTCGAGAGGAGAATAGTAGCAAAAAATAAATTTTTTTTTTGGTAAATAAGAGAAAAATAACTAAAACAGTCGGCCGATCTAGTCGACAATCACACGTGATTCTGTCTGTCCTTAACAATCGAACAACAATGGAAGAGATACAAAATCTGGAGGTCCGGAGTGCACAATAAACACACTAACCATCTTCCCCGCATTTTTTGCGGGTACATCAGCTACTTTGTTAGCTTCCCGAAAAATGTGTCTAAACTTGCATCCTCTGAATGATTCAAGGAGGGTCCTGCAATAAAAAATTAAGGGTTAATAGGTCTTTTGGTCCAACATGTTTGACAATTTTTGAGTTTTGGTCATTTTTTTTTTTTGCCTAATTTTAGTACTATATGTTCGAAAACTTTTGTTTTTGATCAATCCGTTAGTTGACCGTTAAATCGTATGTGACTTGCACATGCCTAGTCCCAAAATTTTATTTTATTCAGTTTAGTCCTCAAAATTATTGTCCTAACTTTTTATTTTTACAATTTAGCCCCTAAACATTATCAACCGCACCCTAGGACTAAATTGACATAGCCATGGTCCGGCCCATGGCTAGGTCGGACCATGGGTATGGTCACCCAGGTCCGACGACCCTAGCCATGGTCCGACGTAGCCATGGGTTGGACCATGGCTAGGTCAATTTTGCCCAATGGTCCAATTTGATCGATTTGACCCAAATGCTAAATTGACCTAACCATGGCCCAACCCATGGCTAGGTCGTAACATGGTTAGGGTCACCCAAGTCCGGCGACCCTAGCCATGGTCCGACCTAGCCATGAGTCGGACCATGGCTAGGTCAATTTACTCTTAGGGTGCGGTTGATTATGTTTAGGGGCTAAATTGTAAAAACAAAAAGTTAGGACAATAATTTTGGGACTAGGCATGTGCAAGTCACATGACTATTTAACGGTCAAACTGACGGTCAACTAACGGATTGACCAAAAACCAAAAGTTTTCAAACATATGGTACCAAAACTAGGCAAAAAAAAAGATATATGACTAAAACCCAAAAATTGTCAAACATGTTGGACCAAAAGACCTATTAACCCAAAAATTAAAAGCATTAGATGTCTATAATCATTGTACTCATGTAGGATTAAGTTTATGGCTTCTTTCGCATCTGATTCGACATAGATGAAATCTATATCCAAATCTTTTGCTAACATCAAGCCATCTCTGAGAGCCCAAAGCTCGACAACAAGACTGTTTGTTATGCCCACCCTCCTTTGAAAGCCGCTAATCCAGCCTCCCCATTCATTTCTTACAAGTTTTACGGGTCGTTCTTGTTATCTTCAGTTGTTGCTAGGCAGCTAGGGACTAGGGTTTCTTTTCTACGGATGAGAATTGATTTCGATTTTTTTTAATACGAATATATCAAACAGGAGAACCGGACGGTCCGATCAGAGAACCAGCCGGTTTGTCAAAAACCGGACGTTCGAATAGGGTTCGCTTACATACTCCGGATTAGCTTGAACCGGACCGTTGGGGGCACCGGTTCCGATTCGAACCCGGTCGGACCGCCGGCCCGGTCCGGTTCTGATAACACTGGTTTAAACACGTTAAGTCTTTCTTTAAAGAGAAGAACTCGAAATCAAGCCAACCAATCCATAAGCGCAGATAGCAAAAAGACCTTATTGGGATCGGCAAAGCAAAAACGGCAGCCATTTCAATTATTTTTAATCAGTTTAAAAACAGATAACATCTCTCAGAATGATATGTACAAAAACAACACTACCTACCATTAATCCATAGACAACAATGTCAAATGGTGCATGCATCCATGCGAACAAATGGTCAGCGCGAGCTTCCCATTGCGCGACCAAGAAGCTGCAGAGCATAAGGAGTTGTAGTAAGTATAGCTTATACAAGATGTTACTCGCATTGTTTTATTTATAGCTACATAACCAGATATTAGCTGGACTGGACTATCTATGAGCTAGCTACAGTACCGATTTAAGCCATATCTTTGCATACTAAATAGTATTATTTTTTTAAAGAAAAAAAAAAGTTACTTACAAGAACAGGATACTGTATGATCCATCCAATTACTGGAATCTGGTAAAGGAACGCCTTCACTGACGGCCAAAATCCACTGCAAACACAAACAAACCATTACAGTAAGTTAGCAAAGGAAAGGACCTCCATTGACTCAATCAGTCACTCCGACAAGTAAGGAAACTAACCCAAACAACACTATGGCACCATAAATCTGCAATACAATTCCCGCAACTGGCCACCTAACAAATATCAAAAACAGACCCACCAGAAATGCCGCAGAACCCTGCAGAACAAACCAATTTTTTACATTTTATTTGAAACCAGACCTTGCTGATATTAATTGTTATGATCATGGATAAAGCTTGTGCATGAATCCATGCGTGTATAATTTTTATTATTTTGGCCACTACTATTTCCAAATGATTTAATACCCTCTTAGTGCGTACTTATGATCTGTATACCTTTCAAATTTTAAAAAGAGAAACATTTTCATTATTACAGCAGTCCTGAGAACCTGATTGCAAACTCCATAGATATTTATTAATATTATTATTATTTGCCAAAAAGAACTTCATAATTGAAGTTATCCATGATTGAAGTAACGCAATAGAGCTGATGTCAGTTGACGAAACATCATAAAGAATCACTCTCTAAATAATGCCACATATGAACATTATCCTTTTACCCATGACAATAAGAACTCATAAATGAATAGAATCGAAGTACCTTGTAGCTAGTTCGACTAGTAAAGATCTTCAATGTTCTTTGCCAACCAAGCAAAATAGCGGTTCCAGCCAAGCAAAATATCTAGTTCCAGACAGACAATTAGTATACACACTTTTTTGCATCCTTAAATCAGGCAGCCTCTAAACAAACAGCCTTACATTTGCTAGTGCAAGCAAGCCTCTATCGCAGAAAAGGATAACTCCAAGGAAAGAGAAAAATATTCCAAAACCAATGAGGCCAAGCCCAACCTCTGCACAATTCATGTCAAAGGTAGGGCAGGGAGTAAGACGATGTTATAGACAATCGAGAAAAGCTAAATTCTTTGACATATTATTATACAGATTAAACTTAATTTTTTGAAAGTAAGAAAAGAATTAAGGGGTTGCACCACTAATTATCATTATTCTATTACGCACATGAGAAACATAATAAAATTCAGAAAATAAGATTGAGAAAACACAAAATTCTGCACATTAACATATGTTCATCTTGTAGAAAGTTAAGAATCCTCTGATGCCACAATGTACTTGATTAAAGAAAAGTATGTTTGACTATGAGAACTGCAACAGGTCATGTACAATATGTATGATCCAAGATGACTTACTTTGCTGCTCATTTATTTCATAGACCATCTTGATGGATACAGTTGGACTTCGATGTAAGAAGTGATTGTTCACCTGTCAACTCTAATTAGGAAAGACTGCAGCAATTTAGCTAAACGTAACCAAATGGAGAAGCAGAAGATTCAATTTATTCTGTCAACATGAATCATGAAACATAATCACAAAGAAAGCTTTGTCACCAAGTTATCGGCTGGTGAAAAAACAATAAATCTGGAAAGCTGAATTTTGCATGCTTGATATACTGACAATAGCTTTACTGATACCAATTACTCATGGAACTTGGCATACCATAACTATAGAATCCAGATACAACAGTAGCAGCTGATTTGTATAGACTCTTGAAAA
The DNA here is from genome assembly GCA_036873135.1 of Clarkia xantiana subsp. parviflora. NCBI lineage: Eukaryota > Viridiplantae > Streptophyta > Magnoliopsida > Myrtales > Onagraceae > Clarkia > Clarkia xantiana. Next base: position 23,050,414 of record JAPTYO010000001.1, read on the forward strand.
CAATAGATTAGGAACTACGAAGACCATTATTTAAGAGTTACAATGAATCCCAAGGTTTCTGTTGCACCTCCAGAAATATTGAAGTAACAATGAAATGGAAAGATGCGAATGAATATTCCCTAACAGCTGTTATCTTGCATGGGAAAATTTCAGTAGTCATTAACAAAAAAGTAATGATCAATAGTACATGTACAGCAGATGAATAAGATCTGCCCAAGTGGGAATGATAAAGTTGGGATCCTAGAAGTACGAGTCCTGACTTGGAGAAGATGCTGGCCTATGAACCACGACACCAAATTCTCATTTGAGAAATTCAACCGCAGGATTTTTTGTATTTTTTTTAAAGCTTACTATTTCATTAATAGTGCACCAAGGTGCTAACCCTTTACAAAAGTAGAGGCAAAATATGCAAGAAAATGCAAAATGGGATACAACAAGAAGTGGAACACAATGTTATAACTTTCTACATGGAATCTAGGTATCAGTATTTACATGAACTTCAAGTTAGTCATTACAAAGAAGTTAACATACTCTGCAGCTTGCTGTGCTATCTATGATTTGAATCAGTTATCATACATGATACAACATCGCTGAACAGGTCACATAGCTATGGGAAACAAAATTCCCCAATAATAAAATAGTATGTATATGGCTCATCTATCTTGCCACTGCAGTAAGAACCGATTGTACAGAGAAATTCATCAAAAAAAAAATGGCAAGAATAAATTTCCAGCACTGGACTTTGAGCAAGCAACAAATACTTTTTACTCTTAATAATTAAATGCAGAAGATCAACAGGGTTATCGAAATGGATAAATATGCTCAATTGAGGATTTTGACAAGAATTCCATTTTCACTTGAAATAATGGAATTTGAACAAGCGCAGAATGGAACAACTGCTCCAATCTGGTAAAACAATATTTGCTATGAATTCCATATCCCTAGTGGGAAACCTCAAATTAGTAATCCAAACGAGAAATTAAAGTGAACCGAGCAAAAGATGGACGAAATCAAGCAACTAGATCTGCAACAAAAATCGAGACATGGCTTCAGACATACCCTTAAGAAATCTAATGCTAGTTCAGCTCCGAATCCCAATCGCGAATATTAGAATGAGACAGAGAGAGAGTCAGCTATGAGGGGAACAGTTGGTTTGATCAGAATGCGACCGCTGTATGTCAAAACTTGTCTGTCAAAAGTCTCAGGCTTACGAAAGCTTGAAATCTCTTCCATGGCGGAAGCCGGAAGGATGAAGCCCAACAGAATGTTTCGGGCTTAAGCGGAATCTTCAAGTCAGACAGAATAGTTTAGATGTAAGTCGATTCGATGGGAAGGTCCACACCTGAATTGGGTCTTCAATTTCTAAATGAACAAGAGATGGATCAGGCCTATCAAAATTATCTCATTCAAGTAGATCAGATTTTGTAAAGATGATCTAAAGAAATATAATCCCACTTAATTATTACATTAGAAACACGGGCCAATTCTTAAATTTAAAGGTTTAAATTAAATTTTTTATTTTATTTCAAATGACTAATATTATACAACTTAATATAAACATCGATTTTGAGTTTAATTCACACCGATAAAAATTATTATATAATTTAATATCTACAAGTATATTTATTTAATTTTATTATTAAATTTATTACTTGTTCATAACTTTTTCTACAGTACTATAATTTATAAACGAAATTTTAATGTGAAAATTTTGATGTGAAAGTAGAGGTGAATTTTTTTGAAAAGAAAAATGCGGATCAGTGACAATATTATATATTTTTTCATCAAATAATCTCGTACACAAAACATATACAAGTAAATGACAACTATAACATTAAATACATCATAGTTTTTTTTTTTTTTTCCAAAAGTTACACCCTTTTTCTACAAACATCAAACTCTTTATTTTTTTTTTCTCTATTAACAATACATAAAAACTAAAAGAGTATGTAAATATAAAAATAAGCAAATTATGAGAAAGTACTCTACAAGTTTCAAAATATCTTTTAACTACAATTTTTTTTAAATACCGAGTCATGAGCTATGTTCAACTCTCAAATCAGATCGCATGAATTGAACAACGATCGAAATTTTTGTATTATGCTTACACGATACAAAAAACAAAAATTCCTACTCTAAAGAAAACATGGTGAATAATTTTTTTTTAATGCTTGTGTCTTGTAGTATTGTGTTTAAATGTGACAGCCATATATTTTACACATCAGAAAAAATATATCTAAAAATAATAAGAACTAGAAATACAAATATTAAATCTCATCACAATAACATTAATATAAATTTAGAAAACTGTAGAAATTAATTAACTAGTTGGAAGGTTTAAGCGTTATTAAACACGTACATAATACAAGAATTATCGCATCCCATGTGGTCGTGTTTTGCTATTATACATATTGGGTCTTTAATTATATGTAAGGCTAAGCACAAATACATTGTGATATTTACTTTCGTGGTGCTATGACTATATATATCACAAGATTTTTTCGTATGTACGCTTATATATATATGTCTTCGAAATTAATGGTACCAACTTACCATCCTTAACTAATATACATAATACACGTACTGAAGTGCGATAATTTGAAAGTGGGTAGGCAGAAAAGTCTACAGAAACAGCTGAAGCCACCCTCTTAACCAAACCATGTATAAATAAAATAAAATGTGGACTCACTAATCGCCTCAATCAAAACCTGCTCAAATAACTAATATTTCCAAGTCTTTGATTCTCTACACACTCTATATATACATACAGGTAGATAATCGGGAAATAAAGTGTATATATATATAATTAGAGGAAGATAAGCGGGAAATAAATTATTTAACTTCAATTAATTAAGCTTATCTTCACAGTTTGAATCTGTGATGTTAGCTCCTTGGCCGAGGGAGGAGGTTTCTCATCACTTATTGTGTTTGCTTGCACCCTATCCTATATATATTTGATACTATAAAATGAGCTGGAAGATTCTACTAAGAAAAAATTAATTAAATTATCTATAATTATTTACTGATGTTGATTTCTTTTTAAGTTATAAACCTCATAAACGCGGTATACCACGTAACACAGTACATTTTTGGGTCAGAAGAGAATTAATGTAAACGTGTATATAATTGTTTTCGCTAGACATTATTATTTAACTTAATCAAACATAATAATTATAAATATGCACTTATTTGTTTAAGATACCCCGAAGAGTTTAGGGTTATAATACCGCGATATTTTATACCAATAACTTCAACTCAATTAAGTGCAGTAGTAAAAGTCTTGGTGCATAATAGACTTTTATTTTCATGGGAAAGGAGTGTATCTTTATTCATATTGTATCAATAATATCCATAGTGTCTGTCTATTTATTATATGGGTGATATATTATAGAAAGAAAGTTAATTGTCACATTCGTTCGTAAACTAACTCCACCAACCATCCAAAAATAAATATAAGTCTAAACAGAGTAGATATATGCATCGTCCCCACATGAAGGCTGCTTCTTCACTAATTCAATCTTCGTCACTCGTTTTTTTTTTTTTCCAGTTTCTAGATTTGTATATACACAAAGGCAGATTCATTATTAGCTAGAGAGTAGATATATGCAGCGTCCCCACATGAGTGCTGCTTCTTCACTAATCCAATATTCGTCACTCGTCACTTTTCAGTTTGTACATATATATACACAAAGGCAGATTCATTATCTATGTGGAGGTATGTGTATTGGTTGGTACTTACTCTCCTAAGACAAAGTATAGATATCAATGGTGGAATCGACATATATAAACTAGGGTTAAATCATTTAAAAGCAGTCTCAAATTTACGTTATGTTGCAATTAGGTCTCTCGGTCTTTTTGTTGTGAATGACTGTTTGATGTATCATATTCGTTGAATTTTACTTTTTCGGACGGAACGAAATCACGTAACCTGCACGTGACTAGTTTTTGTTGCGATTGGATATCCGACGTATCGGATTTATTGTGATTGGATTTTCTCTTGGCATTTGGTGAATGGGCCGCTGTAGTAAAAACCCTTTAATATAAGTCTAACACCTAAGTAATTGGGTAATGTCACATTAAGAATTTTGGATTAAGCCTAAAACCCCAATTGACATGAGAGGCCCAAAATTGAGCCTCCCATTTACTATGTGACTGGCTGAAACATCCTAAGAGTGGTGATGTGAGTTTTGCCCACCTCCTCTCATAAATAGGGAGTGTCAGGATTTCTTTAGGGTTAATCTAATAATCACTCCTTCTCCTAAGTGTTGAGACAAAAGAAATCCATCATCCATATCTAGCATAGATCGGCCGAAAGTTACACAAATGAGGTGCCAAATTGCTTTGAGCAATTACCCAAGAGATCCATCCCTGCGAGGATTCGGTAAGAGGCTTTGCTATGGATACCATTCCATGTAGGCGATTCCTTAACAAGAATCCTTACAGGATCCGTCCGCGGACCGCAAACTTCCCTCAAGATCATGGGTCTACGGAAAGTAAGAATTGGTATGTGTTTCTATTCCGCTGCGTAATTAGTTTACCTGGCATGTACACGTGTTTTTGTCCATATTAACTATCCCCTATATCCTACAGTGGTATCAGAAGTTCTTGATTTTGATAAAAAGTGGTGTTCTTGAGTTTTTGATAAAACCGATATTCAAGAAATTGAGTGTTTTCGGCAAAACTGATGTTCATGATTTCAAGAAAAACGTGACATTTATCAAAATTAAACATTGGATTATTGATCTTAGTAAAATTTGATCTTGAAATTTGACCACTAGCCCTAATAGCATGTTTCGGCCGAACCTACGCATAAGGAATTACAAAGTAAATTTTTTTAATTTCTTAGGCCCCAAATAATGTAAAATTCAGCCGAAATTAATGTTGATTTTTTTTAGTAAAATTCGGCCAAATTGATATATGAATTAGGCCACAATTAGAGCTAGATTCACATGATAATTGTGATATTTACTATCGATATATTCTAGCACAATATTAGGGATGTTAGATATTATTGATAGATATTAGTTGCCTAAAGATTGAGAAAATATATTGGTGACAGATTTATATCCCTAAATATAGAATTTTGACAATAAATATATATCTATATTGGGCCGAATATATATATATATATATATATATATATATATTGTGCAAATATTGGAAATTATATTTATAATTATACTTACTTGGAGGCTAAGTTAAGTTTTTAGTGGATTTTAAAGCCCTACTTAGCCATGAAGTGAGATATTCGGCCGCACCTATAGGGTAATGTGCCGGTCCAATTTTGCACATCTGGGTCGGGTCAACTAACTCGGAAGACCATGGGAACCCAAACCGTCTGAATCAGGTCGGGTTCCACGGGTCTAACCGGAGCAAGTCAACCAATCCAGGTTTTCTCAATCGGTCCGACCAATTTGGGTCAGGTCGGACCGGGTAACTAATGGGTCGAACCAAACCGACTTGGTTTGTGTGTAGAACCGAACCGAATTCCTATTTTACCGGACCGGTCAGACCGAATTGACGTGAACCGGACCATTTTGGTCGGACCGACCCGAGTCAACTGAAAAATAGGATGGTCAAATTTTAAAACTCAAATGTTTTCGAACTTTAAAAATACCTACACGGCGCTAATTGTATTACACAACCTACACCGTCGATAAAGTGCGTCTCTAGTATGCCTCGTATCTCATGTATATAAAGCTGTAAAATGTTTATTCAGACATAGATCATCTGATGTGATTCACTCGTGAATTTGTTCAGATGTGGTGTTCGAAAACACAGTGTCCTCGACTATCTATGCGATAAGCATGGATCGAACACGTGACATTCATATCAAGAACCTTATCATTGTCGTTTCTTCTTTCATCGTTCATTTGAATTGATGACTTTGGTTGTTTATGTTTCCGATGATTGAATAAAGTAATTGTTATTGAGATTGAATTCAATTTGATTCGAAGTACAGTTTAGTTTAGTTATCAAATAATCGACCCGGTCAACGGGATCGATCCGAATATACGGATTAACAACCAAAAGTTCGGCCAGGACAAGAGGCCAAATAAATGAAATGATTACACATACTCCAATTATTTGTAACCCCATTGACTGCATAACTAAAACGAACTATTTAGTTATAATCTATTGCTAGAACTCCATAAAATAAATAAATCGTAACATCGAATATGTGCGAAACTGATTAAATTAAATTTTGGAAACGAAACGATTACACTATGGGTAACACCTAGCGTCACGCGCGTATCACGCTTGTCCTTCGACAGATAGGACACATTGTAAAAATCTAATGTGACGTGTTAGATACGAAGCTCGAAATAAATTTTTCATTGCACATATACCAACTTCCGGTTTTATACTCATACAACTTCTCAAAGAGAATGAGAATTGTGAACGAGCAAAGAGTGAGAACCTAATGCACGAACAGATGTGGACAAAACCTCGAAATATGAGTATGATATGAAATGGATTGTCGGTTAAACGACTATCTCGAATACGCCTCTAACGAATTAGATTGGTGGAGTATCTTAATCAAACACTTCAAGGACATGGTCAGAACCGTGATGTCGCAAGCTCAACTTCCGATCTCCTTCTAGGATGATGTGTAGTTGACTGCCACTCATGTAGTGAACCTTGTTCCTATAAAATCAGTTGACATGACACCATATGAATCGTGGACTGGTAAATAGATGGATCTTACCAGGCTGCGATTTTGGGGTTGCCCAGCATACACGCAACAGACCGACAACCGATTCGGCAAGTTGGGACCTAGAGGACTGAAAAGTATCTTTATAAAATACTCCGAGAACTCTAAGGGATACGTGTTTGTGGCGGCTCAGGTGAATGGTGGCGTGGTCGAACATGAGTCCAGCGACAACATTCCTTGAGGATGAATTTCCAACGCTTGGTAACATCAAAACGAATGAAGTCTTAATTGAACTTGAACATGATGATTATGTTCAAAGTACAAATTCAATATGAAGTGTTTGAATGATTTGATGCTCGTTATATATTTTCTGCATTTTACACCCATTTCGGGTTATACTCATTGACTTCTCATAAATCGAGAAGAGGTATGCTTTAAAAGCTGCCACGATCTCGTAAAGACAATTAAATGCATAAGGTGGCAAACCTAATGCACAACTCAGAGATGGTCAAAGCCTCTAAAAATGAGTATGCAATGAAAAAGGATATTGTATGACGAATGGCTATCCCATCATACGCCTCTAACGATAAGATTGGCGGAGCATTTTTAATCATACACTTCAAGGACATAGTTTGAAACATGGTGTCGACTATTCAACTTCTGATCTCCTTCAAGGGCGATATGATGTTGATTTCCACTTATGTAGAATTTTATTCCTAAAATATCGGCTGAAGCGATACCATATGAGCTATTAACTGGTAATGAGACGGATCTTAACGAAATTACGACCTCACGGTTGCAAAAGCATATATACATTGTACCGACAACTGTTAAAAGCAACGTTGGAACTTAGAGTATTGAAAAGTGTCTTTTTAAGATACTCTGAATACTCTATGGCATACATGTTTGCAGTAGCTCAGGAGATTGGTGGCGTGCTCGAACATGAGACGTTACGTTACTTGAGGACGAATTCCTAAGCTTTATAACATCAACATAAACGAAGTCTTGATTGAACTAGAGCAGGATAATGATGATCATATCCCATTTTATTCGAGTGGGAGATTTGAGGCAGCAACACAGGTGAATGATATGGTAAATGAGAATGGAGAAATTTTCATAATAAATCCAGTGGGAGGAGTCAATCCAACCACACAGATCACTGTTACTGCAGGTGCGAATCAAGTCGAACCTTATAATAATGTTGCTGAACCGCTGGATGAAAATCCTATAATTCCTCAACTACCTACTGATGACAGTGGGAGTGGATCTACCAACTTGGTTCCTGGTCCTAGCAACCATGGAATTAATCTCGGAAGTAAAATCCCAAGACCAAGAGGTCGTCCAAGAAAAGTTGTTGGTGAAGGTTCAAGTAACGCTCTTGTTCCCAGTGGGAGTATCGTTCCAATCAGGAGCATCATTCCTAGTGGAGCTCTGTTCAAACACAAGATGGGATTAACAAGCCTAGACGTAGTCAAAGGCATCTAACTTCTCCCAAGAAGTATCCCATCGAAAAAGGTGAGTTATTCACTCTTACTTCGGTTGATGAACCGTTAACGGTTAAACAATCCTTGGAAGGACTTCAAGCGAAGGAATGGAGGAAAGCAATGGAGGAAGAGATCGTCTCTATGAAAGCCAATTCGGTGTGGTCTTTAGTTGATTTACCTGCTAATCGTAGAGCCATAGGGGCAAAGTGGGTTTTGAAATTGAAACTCACTGCTGATGGAAATGTCGACCGGTACAAACGTCAACTCGTTGCGAAAGGATATACCCAACTGCAGGGAGTGGACTTTGATGGGACATACTCACTGAATGTGCGTTACACCACAGTCCGGGCTATTTTGACCCTGGTTGCAAGCCTTGATCTAGAGCTGCACCAAATGGATATTAAGACTGCATTCCTCCACGGAAACCTGGAGGAAGAGATCTATATGGAGAAACCCTAAGGGTTTCATTACTCCTCGTAACAAACGTAAAGTTTGTAAACTCCAAAGATCGATCTATGGTCTTAAACAATCGTCCCGGCAATGGTACCGCAGGTTCCACGAGGAAATCGTTGGAAACAGATTCGTGAATCTTCACGAGGATCCGTGCGTGTACACTAAGACCTCTGAGTCGAAGTACGTCATCCTGACATTATATGTGGATGACATCTTAATTGACGCAAATGATGAGAGTTACATGAATGAATCAAAGTCCTGGCCGGCATCTGTATTCGAGATGAAAGACATGGGAGAAGCCACGTACATCCTATGCATTAAGATTTCTAGGGATTGGACTGCTCGCAAACTATGTTTCTCTAAAGAATCCTATATCAACAAACTGTTGAAAATGTTCAGATTACAAGATGCCAAACCCGTGGATACACCGGTTGTGTTTGGGTGCGCGTTGTCAAAACGTGAGGGCCCAAAAGAACAGGTTGAGCGTGAACAGATGAAAAGTGCAGAATACCTTAGTATGGTTGGCAGTCTTATGTACTCCATGCAATGCACTCGTCCAGACATCTGTTACGCTGTGGGCTTAGTAGCACGATTCCAACCAGACCCTAGCTATCAACATTTAAAGGCTGTGAAACAAATTATTCGATACCTAAAATGTACTTCCGACTACAGATTGTGCTATGGGGTGGAAAATTAGAATTGACAAGGTTCAGTGACGCTGACCACAGTGGCGATCCAGTTGATCGTAAGTCCACCTCAGGAGGAGTATTTCTCCTTGTTAATGTCGTCATTTCATGGATGAGAAAGAAGCAATCATGTGTCGCGCTGTATACGATGGAATCCGAATCGTAGCCCTCTCTAAGAATGCACAGGAAGTAGTCTGGCTTAAAAGGCTCTTAACTGCATTGCTTGACGTCGAGGACGAGAGTAAGCCTGTGAAGGTATACTCTGACAGTCAAGCAGCGATTGCAGCAGTTAAGAATCCTAATTACCATAGTAGGACGATGCTCGTCGTGTCCGTCGGTCCCATGGAAAACCTCGTATGAACAATTCGGATACAGGGCTAGATCGAAGAACACATGTCGATGTGTTGGTCGACAACATATTTACAGGCAACCTCCCATTCTGGCGAGTGGGAGCTATTGGCATGTGGATATTGGGCCGCCGTAAAAGAGAGCCCATTAATATAGAGTTTGTTACCTAAGACAATTAGGTAATATCACATTAGGTGTTACAACCTGACTCGCGCGGAGTGACGGGTCGTTGTAATTTTGTGTCGAGACCTTGTCGGGATATCGGAACCCGTGAGTGTTCTCCACGCGCATTCCTCCTAGCACGTGCACAAGGGGCAGTATCGAGACCACGGAGGGGGGGGTGGGGGGTGGTGCTCGATGAATCCTCTCTGATGCTTAAATGAGAGAAATTCTAGAGAGATAAAACTAGAGATAGGTAAAGCTCCTAAGACAACTTGAAGTCATTTGATCCTGAAATGGGTGGACAAAGCTCCTCTTCATAGGAAACCATGGATTCAAACCCGGTTTTGAGCGGTTCGACCTCGGTTTAGTAGAAAAACGTAAACGGGCTCGGGTTTAAGCATGATTGGCAGCTGAAAGGCTCACACATAGTGTAGGAACACGTAAGGGTACGCGCGTCACGGGTCGACAATCCGGACGAGTTTAGTCCGAACGCGCGTGTTGCCCGTTCGGACCGTTCTAACTCATGGGTTAGCGTTTCTAGGTTGTTTTAATGGGTTTGGCGTGTTGACGAGGTCCAGAATGTAAATACGAACCAATATCGGGGGAATATCCATCATTTGCCCTCGAGTCAAGTAATGTCTTAACCCTTACTTGACTCTAATTTACGATAGGATAGGTGCCCAATTTGGTTTTGGGACTTACCTTGCAGGTAAACTTACTGACCGTTGGCGCGTGGGCCTTGTAAGCATATGGTGATGGGCGCCGTAAATGGTAGCCCATTATATGTATAGGTTACCTATGTAAATTGGGTATATTTCACATTAGGACATTGGGCCAGACCCAAATCCCAATTGACATGAGATGCCCAAAATTGGGCCTCCCTATACATCATGGCCGGCCGAATTTAAGGAGGGGTAAAGTGGAATTTTGTCTACTTTACTCCTCCTATATATATGGGGAGTTAGGGGTTTTATTAGGGTTAATCACTTAAGTGGTGTTTTGAGAGAAATCCCTTCCCCTAGAAACACATACATCGGCTGAACCACATATTCACCAAGGGTGTGCCAATTTGCTTTCTAGCAAACACTCCAGAGATCTGTCCCTTGCCAAGAATCGATCAGAGGCTTTGCTCTGGAGAATATACCACGTAGGGCTTCCTTCACAAGAACCCCTACTGGTGCCGACTGGAGGATCGTGAACTCCCTCCTGCAAGGATCTTGGATCTACGGACAACTGTAGATGTATGTGCGACTCTTCCGCTGCGTAATTTTGATTACTAGCATGTACCATGATTTAGTTTCCGTAGTGATTACTCCCCGTAATCTAACAGTGGTATCAGAGCATGTGTTTGGAATTCATGATTTTGATAAATTGGTGTTCTTGAAAATTTATAATTTTGGACCGATATTTTTTAAGAAGGGATTTTAAAATTTCGAATTTTAGGGTTTATGATGGTCCAAAATTTTCATGATGTTCTTAGGAAATTTGATGTTCATGATCTTCAAGAAAAAAGATTATATTTATCAAAATTGAACATTGGATTGTAGATTTTATTAAAATTTGATCTTAAAATTTGACCACTTGTTCCCAATTATGTGTTTTTGGCCGAAAACCCTAGTAATTTACAAGGTAATATATTTTTTTTTAATTTCTTGGTCACCAAGTAAGGAATTTCGGCCGAGCTGGAAGAGGATAGACTCAGGGCTGAAAAGTCCAGATCTGAAATGCATTTTGCGTCCTCCGGGCCAGCCGAACAAAAGGGGAAGCGCAAGAGAAATGGCAGAAGTTCTCAGAAAAAAACTGAGAAGTTTGTGGGAAACAAATCCCAAAAGAATTTTAAACGCAAACAAGCTGGTGGCAAGAAAAGGCAAGCAAAACAAACACGTAAAGAGGAAACTCGAACGTGTTTCAGGTGTGGCGTAAAAGAACACCTGGCTAATGCCTGTACCAATCCTCCTAAGGTACGTAATGATAAAAGATGATGAAAATCATTCTTTCTCTTTCACTTCTAAACACTCGAGAGTAATTCATTTTCTTTTGAATTACAGAAACGAGAAACAGAAGCAATGACCTGATCGAGGACGCCCCAGGAGAATAAAGATAGAATGAGAGATTTCTTTATCTTTAATTTGCTAAAAATTCTTGACTTTTATTTCTTTTAAAGATCTCTTGAATGAGTTCCATAGAGGAACGTATTATTTTCTAAGTATTGGCTAATACTTGAATAGAGTATTGAATTAATCATCGTTTGTTTTTATCCTATTATTTACACTATTCAACACATTGCTGATGCATTCTTATTTTTTTAATACTCCATTAAAATGATAAAGATCCCGAAATAATATGCATGATAAATTTGATTTTAAAATTCGAAGACTAAAACGATTTCGTAACCATGGTTTAAAACTTGGTATGCGTGTGGCGCACATCACCTCGAGAGACGGGACACATCGTTTTAAAGTCCGAATTTAATGCTGAAGTATTTTAATGAATGCTAAATTTTCGTTTGTAATCCTTTGAATATAACTCATTGATAACTACTAAGATTATTAGTATGCTTAAAAGCTGCTACAATCTAGTAAGAACATCAACTATGGCATTAAAGCGAACACTTAAAATGCATAGCCCTTGAGATGAATAAGTCTCTGGATGAGTCAAACAAACGAAAGGAATAAGTCAGTAAAACGACTCTCCCACTATAGGCCTTGAACGAAAAGTTTGGCTAAAGCAATCATTTTATTAAATACTTCAAGCAACATAGTTCAAAGTTACATAATGATGAAGTTCAACATTTATTACTCCTCCGGATGAAATTAAGATTGATTCACATTAATGTAACTCTATGTTCCAATAAAATCGGTTGACACATCACCATAGCTAAAAGGATGATACGGGTAAAACCTTATCATTAGCAGCATTACATTGCGCATTAAACAAGTATATATTAAGAGTACAGTCTACTCTTAAATGAATAAAAGTTTAAAATTAGCTAAGATTGATGGTATTGTGGTCGAACATGAGATATTATAAAGATTTGAGGATAAATTTTCTATGTTTTGCAAAACGAAAAGACATAGTACTGATCGAATCAATGAATGGTTAACGGAGATTATCAGGTCCCACTTACTTAGAGTGGGAGAATTGATAAAGCATAAGTGATTGATATGGTATATGATGGGGACAAGGGTTCCTTTGGTACCACTTCTTTGGGCAGAATCCACTTTTGGTACCACTTCTTTTTTTTTGTACACTTTTGGTACCAACGTTTTCCATTTTGTACCCTTTTGGTACCCCCGTTAGAATTTCGTCCAAACTGGCCGTTAAACCCCCATGTGAGCTGCCCGTGACAAAAAACTAAATTTGGCTGGACGGATTTACCCTTAGGCATAAGGGTTCCTTTGGTACCACTTTTTTGGGCAAAATCCACTTTTGGTACCACTTTTTTTTGTATATATACTTTGTTTTGCAGTCGGTGAACCTTATGTTAACTACAGAACTTCAATTGTCATCATACAGCTCTTCCTTATACTCTTTTTTTGTGTACTTTGTGTCTGACACATTTGAAGAAATTTATATGTCGTTGTAAAAACCAATATTGTAATGTATGTATGTATGTTTCATGTATCGGTTGATATATGATAATAATGCGGTGCGTAGTATGATAGATATGTTATAATATGATAATATGATATATGATAATATGCTCCTGCAACCTCAAGCAAATGACGATGCTTTCTCTCAGCAATTCCATTTTGCTGGGGAGTTCCAACACATGAGGTTTGATGTAAAATACCATGCTGATGAAACAACTCCTTGACACTGCTATTAAGAAATTCAGTGTCATTATCACTTCAACAAACTTTCGCCTTCAAATTAAACTGAGTATGCACCATTGCTAAGAAATTTCTAATCAGCGATATGGTTTCATCTTTGTATTTCATCAAAAACACCCAAGTGGTTCTAGTACAATCATTAGCTATAGTAAGAAAGTACCTAAAATCATCTATAGTAGGCACCTTATAGGGACTCCACAAATCCATATGTACCAAGTCAAAAGCAATTTGAGACTAGCAGAACTGACAGGAAAAGGATCTCTAGTTTGTCTAGCTAATGGGCAAACAATACAATCTGCAATGTATGCCTTTTTAGAAGAGCTAAAACGCAACAACCTCTGTAACTGAGGAAAAAGTAAATGACCTAATATCTTATGCCAAAGACTAACTTCATTTTCCTGAACTTCAGCACTCAAAGCAAACTCAGCAACTTCCTTGTTTTCTCCGTGAAAATAAAGACCACCAAATCTGTTACCAAAAGCTACCCTCACCCCATTGTTGTGGTCCTGTAAAGTGATAGAACCAAAATAAAAAATGACTGAGCAATTGCTTTCCAGACAGAGCTGAGAAACTAAGATTAAGTTGTACTTAAAATCAGGAATTAACAAAACATATCTGAGCTGTAAACCATTCACATTGCAATCCCCAACATGTGATACTATGGCAGCATGACCAGTGGGCAGAGTTACTGATCTAGTATGTGAAATATTCTCATTAGACCTAACCAACCAATCCTTCCGACAACACATATGATTAGTAGCTCCACTATCAATGATCCACAAATTTGATGTAGAAAGTCCATGAGTTAAGGCAGCAAAAATGGTACCTGCCATGGTTTGAGTGACACTAGCTGTAAGAGGAGTCTCTCCCACTGTAAGAGAAGAGGTTGGGTATGGAGATGATTGATTACCCCTCAGTAAGGAATTAGACTGAGACTGTGAAAGACACATATTAGGATGAACTAAATTTCTCAACCTAAAATTAGACTAAGCAGAAGAGACATTAGACTAAGTAGGTGTTGAGTCATAATCAAGACTTAGGAAGCCTGTTGCTACTGCATATGCCTTCCGTCTCTTGCGTACATCATTAGGAATTCCATTTATTTGACCAATATGTATCCACCTTATGGCTCTTCTTTCCGCAATAAGTACACGTTATTATCACCCTCTTATTCCTGTTATTGAAAGCACTTCTTGTACCATTAAAACCATTACCTCCTCCATTGAAATTTCCACCACTATTACGAAAATTTTGCCCCACAGCTGCAGTGTCATTACTATAACAAGGAGATCCAGAAGATGAATATAAAACAGTATCTCCATAACTATTAGCCTCATTTGTATGACCTCCAGTGATAGCAGCAACTAACCTTTGATTTTCTTCTTGCATCAAGACAGATTATGCATAAATGAGAGTAGGTAAAGGCCTAACCATCAACAAAATTGATCTAACACCAGTATAAGTTTCATTCAAGCCAATCGGAAAATGAATTAGCTTATGCTAAAGCTTTTGTTGAAAGTGAGCATTCTCCACACATCCAACCATCATCAACAATTGCCAACTCATCCCTTAGCACTTTAAATTTCTGAAAATACTTCGCGATAGTAAGTGTACCTTGACGTATTGAATAGATCTCTCGAACTAAATTGTACTCACGAGTTCCATCAATGGTGCTAAAACATTCACGAAGCTCTTCCCTGATAAGCTGAGCAGTAGGAATGTATTGAAGTCCTTGACTCAGATCTCGAGAAACTGAGTTAATAATCCATGCTTTTACAATAGCGTTGCATCGATCCCAGCGAAGATGCATCAATTCAGTGACTGAATCGCACTTGCAGCTACCATCGGCGAAGCATAATTTGTTCTTCACCAACAACGCTTCTGAGATAGCCTGAAGCCAATTGTGATAGTTACCTGCTCCGGCAAGCTTTTCATCTTCAGGAATGAGAGAAAATCCAGCCGTATCAGCTGGATGTAAGTAAATCGATCATCAATCGGATCTGGAGTAGTTTTAGCTCCAAGACTGAGCCAAGCTGTTGGAGAGTTCGTCGTTCTGATCAAATTCGCGACGAAGCAAAAAAGCGAAATCCAAATCCTAATCGAGAATCAGAGAATCGAAACTTCAGCGGAACGAAGAAAAGATCAGAACTCGCTCTGATACTATGATAAACTTTAAATCAGATTGAATTGAATATCTTTGATTACTTCGTCAACTTGATGACAACGATAAGGCCTACTATTTATAGAAGGGGAGCCAACTAACTAACTTGTAATAATAGCAAAATAGACCCCAAACTATTATTTGAATATAATAAAGTCTATATACATCTATATAAGATATTAAATTATGTCATAATGAAATAGAAAGGTTTGGATCCAATGTTATCAGAACCGGACCGAAGCTCGAACCGGTAAGGCCACCGGTTCCCGGTTCGACTGGTCCGTCCCGATTCGAACCAGCTTTGACCGTCCTGTGATAAAAGCGGGCAGAGACGCAGTATATTGCTATTGACCCCAAAGTTCAAACTCTTTCTGATTCCATCCACGGAGAGAGAGAGAGAGAAACCTTGAGAGAGAGAAGAGAGATAGTGAAACCTTGAGCAGCTACAGCAGCAATGGATTCCGGTGGCTTCGGGAAACGGTTTGTCCGATGAGGCATCGAGCGATTCACCAGAAATGGACGTGATTTTCTTCAGTTTGCCAGAATCAGAGCGGGATAGGAGCAGTAATTTTGGATTTGACAAGTTTCCTTCTGTGGAGATCGACTGGGAAGCTATATAGAACATGAAGGGATCGGTTTCCAGTGTGAAATTTAGGGTTCTTCGTCTTCCTCAAGCTTTTAAATGAATTTGGTAAATTGGTTTTTTTTAATGTTCTAGGCACCGAACCGGAGGACCGGCTTGTCTAAACCGATTATTGAACCGGATTTATTTACATCCTTCGGATTTGCTCGAACCGGACCGTTGGAGGTACCAGTTCCAGTTCGAACCCAGTCGGACCGGCGGTCCGGTTCTGATAACACTGTTTGGATCATATCAAGACACAGTAACGGTACTTGTCTCCCGACCGTCTCCGAGGGGTTCGAGATCGAGACGCTGTAACGGTGCACAGAAACGCCGCATGTTCTGACATACACGTTGCATGAAATATGAAAATATTATTTTCATAGTGTGGTCATTCTGAGGGTTTAAATTATTTAATCATGTGAACCTTCAATATGTTTATTAATGATTTCCCCATGAAAGTCAACAACATATTATAATAATATATCGCTAACAATAAAACAAAACTGTACTCTAGTGTCTTTTTCCGGCTCAATCTTATTTTAAATAGTATCTTATAAGCTTTCCTTTACGTTTTTAATAATTTCTGAAAAATGGAAGAAAAATATAGCACTAATTAAGGAGAACCTATTCATTTCACCCAAAAAAAAAAGAAGAAAAAAAAGGAGAACCTATGGGAAAAAAGAGGACCTAATTTGACATTTCTTTTGCCACAGGGTTAGTTATTTGTTTTGGTTTTTATAAGATACGTAAGGTCAATATTCCATTCAACAAAATTAATTAATTATTGCATTTATAAAAATTGAAACGAAATTTCGATAAAGTATCGTAATTTTAAAAATTAATTTTGAAATATTCATAATTTTTTATTCATGAAATATTTTTTTTTCATTTTTAAAGTATATTACTATTTTTTAAATTTTTAAAAAATTATTTAATTTTATATTTCATATACTAAAAAATAAAAAATACAATTATTCTCTAATTTAGATATAAAAAAATTTACATTTTTCTTCAAATTTTATTTACATTTTCTTTTAATTTAGCTATTTATATGCAGGGTTTGTGGGGGGGGGGGGGGGGGGGGGTTTGGAATAAATATCAAAATCATCATTTTTATCCTAAAAAACACTTCGAAAACATGTTGTACTAAAATTATGCAAAAAAAAATTATATAAAAAATAAAGTGGTTAAATAAAGGTATTAATCCTACAATTTATGGTTGTTTGTTATTCAAAGTTAGATAATATTAAAGTAATCAAAATATATCAATATTCTAAAAAAATATTATATTACATTATAATAGTATAAATTTTTTAAGGCGCTTTAAAACTCAGAGTTAATAGATTTATATGCTGAAATACATATATTTGAGTTTAGAAGTTCTATATACTATATAGAACTTCTAAACTCAAATTTATGCACTGTTTTAAAAAAATCATATATATATGTAGGCCTACACTTGGAGGTCTAGAACAAGATTTAAAATTAATAATATATTATTAATTTTAAATCTTGTTCTAGACCTCCAAATGTAGGCTTACATGTATGATTTTTTTAAAACAGTGTTATAACAAGGAAATTTAGCTTATACAAGAAAACCCTAGATTTCATAAAGTACGTACCTAGCTAGCTAGTTAATTAGGTGTATGGTTTACCCTTAGACTAGATGATTAATTAGTGAACCAACATGGAATTATCTGCAAGCCTCACGTACATATTATATGAACTTAACCCGAATATGACTATAAATCAGTGATATATACTTCACAGTTGCGTTCCTTTAATATTAATTAAATAAAGAATCACATGATAAAAATAATAGGACTTGGGAGAATGAAGGAGAAGATGACGTAAATTAATTACAACCAATTATTTATATTAGGATAGAGAAAAAATATATTTTAAAATTCTCATATATCACCATTTTAGATTCCAACTAAATTAGAATATTTATAAATATAATAACGTTGGGCATATTATATATATTATAGTTATAGAAGAGAAACATTAAGTATCGTGCTTTTTATCTATTTCACTGAGAAGTATATGGAGAATTTCAACAATAACTTTTTCAAGTAGAAAGATTTTGAGTGTGTGCGAGAAAGGGAGAAAACAACGATAGAGACAACAAGTATCATGTTATATGTTAGGTGTGTAGAAGATATATACCCTATATCCATATGGTCGGGTCACACATTACAGCTAGCTAGCTACCTTTTCCATCCAACTCACCTATATTAATTTCTTTCTTAATTAACCTTTGTGGTTAGAGGCGTCTAGATTAAGGAAATCTCTACTTTTACCTCCATTAATTAATTATATTATATATATTTTTTGATATTATGAAACTTTGATTGATGGAGCGATTGAGTGGCAGTACAATTTATTATTTCAAGAATATTTGCAGATAAAAAAAAAATACATTTAAGGGTTAAAGGTACTTTTTGTGCCACATGTTTGACCTGTGTAGGTTTTTGGTGCCATATGTTTCATTTTGTAGGTTTTTGGTGCCATATGTTTGAGAGGTTATATGTTTTTGGTATTTCCGTTAGTCAACAGTTAGTTTGACCGTTAAATACTTTTATTTTGTTCAATTAAGTCCTCAAATTTATATTTCTAAAATTTAATATTTACAATTTAGTCCTTATTGTTTGCTCAAGTCACCGTCCAAGGCCGCCGACCACCACCCACCACCTCCAAGGCCGCCGACCGCCACGAAACGGGCCGGCCACCACCCCACGGCACCGGCCACCACCGCTTGGGGCCGAAAACCACCCCAAATGGTGGTGGCCGGCCCCAATTGGTGGTGGCCACCTCAATTGGGGCCGGCCACCACCAATTGGTGGTGGTTACAGCTCCAATCGGGGCCGGCCACCACCAGTGGTGGTGGCTACAGCCCCAATCGGGGCCGGCCACCACCAATTGGTGGTGGGTACAGCCCCAATCGGGGCCGGCCACCACCAATTGGTGGTGGGTACAGCCCCAATCGGGGCCGGCCACCACCAGTTGGGGCCGCCCGCCCCGATTGGAGCCCTCTGTGGCCCCAATCGGGACCGGCGGCCCCAATTGGTGGTGGCCGGCCCCGATTGGGGCTGTAGCCACCACCAATTGGTGGTGGCCGGCCCCGATTGGGGCTGTAGCCACCACCACTGGTGGTGGCCGGCCCCGATTGGGGCTGTAGCCACCACCACTGGTGGTGGCCGGCCCCGATTGGGGCCGTAGCCACCACCAATTGGTGGTGGCCGGCTCCAATTGGTGGTGGCCACCTCAATTGGGGCCGGCCACCACCAATTGGGGTGGTTTTCGGCCCAAGCGGTGGTGGCCGGTGCCGTGGGGTGGTGGCCGGCCCGTTTCGTGGCGGCCGGCGGCCTTGGAGGTGGTGGGTGGTGGCCGGCGGCCTTGGACGGTGACTTGAGCAAACAATAGGGACTAAATTGTAAACATTAAATTTTAGAAATATAAATTTGAGGACTAAATTGAACAAAATAAAAGTATTTAATGGTCAAACTAACTGTTGACTAACGGAAATACCAAAAACATACAACCGCTCAAACATATGGCACCAAAAACCTACAAAACGAAACATATGACACCAAAAACCTACACAGGTCAAACATGTGGCACCAAAAGTAACTTTAACCCTACATTTAATTAAAACATTCGTATAGACTATAGATATTTATTACATGCTATTAATTAATTATAAAGTATGTATACTATAGATAGAGAAAGTATTCATAAATACATGCAGTTAAATTTAATAATTACCTAGTATTGGAGGTTTGGAGAAAAAGCCACATGCTGAAAACGGTGAACCTGTGAAGAGGGAATGGATCGTTTGAGACACTTGAGTCCATGTGTGTATTGTGTACATGCACGTAAAAGAAATAATAATTAAAATGTTAAAACACAAAATAAAGTTAGTAACAGTTAGTTTTGCGTTGCAAACTTATGTAGTGGGTTTGCATTGTATGTCAGTACTAGGAGGGTCTTTGACATTGACATATTTTTAATTAGGAGCAACAAGATTAGCAAAGATAGCGAGACCTCTACATCATGCGAGTCACTCACTGTACGAGTGCAGAACGATCCACACTCACAATGACATGTATATAATTAATGTCGTAATAAATGAGGGAGCTTTTTTATTTTTGGTAAACTATAATAATTTGTAATCTCAGAATTCATACTATATTAGAAAATTAAATTATCTATCGTTCTAATCTAAAAAATATTGTATTATTAAAAAGAATTAAATGTACATGTCGCAATATAAAACAAACAAAAAATGAAATTAACAAATCTATCAAAATATTATACTAAGGCTGAATGTAGAGTAATATGACGCTGACAAATCAGCATTTTTGACCAATCTAAATATGACACATCAGCTCTGTTATCAAAACTAATTTCGGTTACAACCTCAACTCTCTTATTAATATAACTTTATTATTCAAAGCAGAAGAAATTCGCCAGAAAAAAAAAAAAAAAAAAAAAATCTGAAGCAATACTAGCTAATAGCGATAGGAGAGCAATATGAGGCTGACACGTCAGCTATCTTATCAAAGACTATGTTCGAACATCATCTCTCTTATATCAATACTATTTTCAGTTACAGTAAAGCAGAAGCAATTTAAACCACACATTTCAGTTACAGAAAAGCTCTCTTATTAATTTATCTATATAGTTTATTATTATTATTATTTTATATTAATCTAAATATTATTTCGGTTACATTCCATTGAATTCAATTCACTACAATTAAGGCTCAATTAATCTCACGAAATTAAAAGACCTAAAATACATTAAACTTCTTCAACAACTCAACATAATTTATCTATATAATAGGTGCTGACCCCGCGCTACGCGCAGGGCGACTGGCTAAATCGTATATGTTTATATATATGTAGAAGATTAAAAATTAAGATCAATCACAATTTTAGAAGAAAAAGACTTACTGAAATGTAACTTAGGTTGTTGTGCCACATTCAGATTAACATTTCATTGTTCTAAGTATAAACGTTCAATTTTATTGATGAACCACGACGTCTGTTAACTCCTAACTTAAATATAAATACATAAAATTTTCAGTGTAAGTCATTAACCTACCTCTAAAATTTGTTGCTATTCAAGTAAACTTTATTACAAAATAATCCTCAAATTCAGCACTTTGTCTAAGTAAATTGAATTAATCACAGATTTTGTGTTCACCGCTAAGTATCTTCCTTCTAAAAAAAATCTACTAAGATTAACTATCTATCTAAAGCAAATTAAAGAAGCTTCTAGCAGCTAATATTTGCAAAAAAAGCACGCGTCGATGAAAATGTTCGATATTTCCTTCAGATACTGTTACATTTTTTTACGGAATTACCCATTTCTCTCTCTTATTTCATCCACCTCTATATCATTATATTTATACATTTTTACTTAATAAAGTTATCTCTTAGTTTAAAATTATATTTACATTTATCTATCCACCTCTTTTAACGCTTTATCCAAATCCTATTACTATTTAACCTTATTAATAATTAATTACCAATCATTTATCCGTGTATTCTAAAAAAATTAATATAACTTATTGTTTCATTCTATGTAGATATTTTTTTTTATACTAATTAATATTTTAAAAAATATATACATTTTATTATTGATTAATTTGTTATAAAAATGTCTATAAGTTAGAAATATATGTTATCATATGTTATAAACAAAAGAAAAAAAAATGAATCCGACGCTCACTTCACTCTCCATCCTCTAATGGCCACTTCTTCTTCTTCCTTGATTTTCTCTCCGCTAAACAGCAGCTTGCCGAGGCACCAATTAAAAAATTAGATCAAAACTTTATGAAGACTGGATTTATTTGAGAGTAGGCCGACAACAAATAAAAAAAAATGAAAGTGGCTGGATTTATTTGAGAGTAGACCGACAACAAATAATTTTTTTTTTTTAAAGTGGGCACACATGGAGGCTCTGGGCCGAGACGTGGCACACTTAGGATGCTCAGAAATGCTGATGTGATAATTTTTTAGGTAAGCACTTCTCTCACCTGTTAACTTTTATTATATATATAGATAGATTAATGATTTACAGATGAGAGAGGAGAGGCCAGATGTAGAATAAAAGCTGTTGAAGTGGCGTATAACGCTGGGATTGTTCCAGGTTGTTGACGTGGCCGCTCTAAGTTTCTTCTCAGTGCTGACGTGGCGGCTCTAGATTGATCCACCCTCTTTCCTCTTAATTTATATAATATTATTTGAGAGTGGGCCGACAACAAATAAAAAAAAATGAAAGTGGCTGGATTTATTTGAGAGTGGGCCGACAACAAATAAATTTTTTTTGAAAGTGGGCACACATGGAGGCTCTGGGCCGAGACGTGGCACACTTGGGATGCTTAGAAATGCAGATGTGATAATTTTTTAGGTAAGCACTTCTCTCACATGTTAACTTTTATTATATATATAGATAGATTAATGATTTACAGATGAGAGAGGAGAGGCCAGATGTAGAATAAAAGTTGTTGAAGTGGCGTATAAAATCTGTTGAAGTGGCACGCTGGGATTGTTCCAGGTTGTTGACGTGGCCGCTCTAAGTTTCTTCTCAGTGCTGACGTGGCGACTCTAGATTGATCCACCCTCTTTCCTCTTAATTTATATAATATATAGATACCGGACTAAGGAATTGACAAGCTCAATTCAGCTTGGCTTCTCAGCATGTAGGAAATCCTGAAGCATATAGTGGTTGAAATCGGCTAGAGCATCGTGACGGCTGGCGGAGATGGCATGCGATGGGAGCGCTGGCCGCGATGCATGTAGTTACGCTGGTCGTGGGTTCGAACCAGGATCTGCGGGGTTCGAACCCAGATTTGCAGGGCTCGCACCTAGATCTTCCAGATCTACAAGCCATGCAGCCACAAAAGGAAGCAATTTTTAACTCTTTTGACGAACATGCGCTTGACGGACGGATCGGGTGGCCGCATGTAGCAGAAGGTTCGAGCGGCGAGGCATGTAGAGACTGGACAGAGAAGAAGAGATTGAAGAAGACACACGGGTATGGACGGATAGGCGATGAGGTTTGAGGAAGAGCATGCGGTGGTTTAGTGATGAGGAGTTTCTCGAGGACGAGATTTAGAGACGACAATTAAAGAACGAGAGGATGGGGATTGTTTAATTAGTGTGGATGCAGCGTTTTAAGAGTATGAGGATTATTTAGGTAGGGTATAATTTAGTTGGGCAATTAAGCATTTTATTTCAGCCCAAGTTGTGATATGACAAATATGTATCAATGTGTATGTACAAATTTGGGTATAATATGTTCAGACGACATATGTTTAATTTTTTTATTTTGTATAAAATTCTATTGACTATTATCTTATCTTATTAATCATATTATATATATAATCACCCGCGCGTCACGCGGTTAAAAGAAAAACATTTTATCCAACATAACAAAATATAAGAAAACAAAAAACCGCGCTCTGCGCTTGGAATGCCACTAGTATGTAGACCAATCAAAATTGATAAACTTGGATGTTTAATAACTCAACCCGACTTAAAATTAAAATGTCAGTAATAGGCGGGCTGCTATAAAATCTGTTGGTAAAATCATTTAACAAAATGATGTAATAAAAAACTCGTTGAAACATCATAATTTCAAATATGGATAAAGAGACCGCAGGTGAAAGTCAATGGAATAAAAGATTATTTTGATCGGATTAACAGAGACAAATACTTTTTTTTGTTTTATCACCATATATGTTTTAAACATTAAATTCTTCAAAATTATTTCTAACCTAAAATGATTATTTTCAACTAAATTTTTTTTCTACTATTACTATAATATTATCACATAAAAATATATATATATGATATGTATGCTTAATATATATCAATATATAAAGTATCACCTAATGTTATTTTTACCACCAAATATATCATCTAAAATTTAGATACCTAATCATTATAAAGCACCTTATCAATTTATGCCTGTAAGTTAATAATATTAAAAAATATATTTAAAATTCTATTTAAGCGGATTCAACGAGTAGTATATATTATATATATAATATTCGGGAGCGCGGTGGAACGTCCAGCCTATAGACCCCAACTTGGCCTATTAAATCTTTTTTTGGCAATAGCTTGCTTTATCAAATCATTCAGTAATCAATGCTTAACTATTCCAATTTAGAAAACCTAGCTGGCTATCTATATTTCGCAAAGAAAAAAAGAGAGAAATCCTAGCTACTAACTAGCTAGCTAGTTTCGTACATATATATAGTTAGGGTTTGATGGGATTAATATCAGTATATATATTTAAATATAATTATTTTATCATCAATTAACTAATGGATTAAGTGCGTCTGTATTATAATTTTCACAGTAAACCCGACTTGTCAAATGATAAGAATAAAGTTATATGATTTGTTAGTATAAAGTGAAATAAAGACACACACGTATATATACGAGCTTCAACGCCAATCGGAAACCTAGAGCAACAAACAATGTGGCTAGCTAGCCAAGAAAAAACTTGCAATCATGCATGTTCATTTTATATCTCTCGATGAGCATGAGAAAAAAAGGCAACTTTTTGTGATTCATCCATCCAAACCTACTCTATATCTTTAATGAAATAATTAATGAGATGATTTTATACTCAATGACGATCGAATGAAATTAATTAAGTCCCTACTAGCTAGCTAACTACATTATTATTGTTGTTATTATGAAATGAAAATAGTCCAAAAAAATTATGAAATGAAATTTCTGACAGTTTCTCCTCTTCTTGAGCTTTATTTAGATTATTATTATTAGATTAGATGCAGCAAGTAGACTATAACTTGCCGCAAAAGGCTGCAACAGCTCATCGATCAAATGGTTCACAACCACATGCCACGACCTTCATTATTGACAAACCTCACATGCTTTTTCGAATTCAAAAAACGGAGTTAATTCTTCACGTTCGTTGTCATTCATTCATTCATTATCTAATCAAAATATACTTGCATTTATTAAATTTCTCTCTACATTATCTAACTGTAGAGACGACTTAAAAGAAACTGATGTAAAAAATGACGGAATCACTTTCAAATTTCTTTAAAAGTCTATATATTTTGAATAGTGAGACGATACAATAATAAGAAGTTATGTATTTTTATTGCTATTCCATCATTTTACGCCAGTTTTTCAAAAAAGACAGATTTATAATTCCATATAAGTAACGTGATCAATTCAAACTACTTAGAGGGAATATTTCATATAACTAACAATTGATGCTTCGAAACTTGATTTAATAAATTATTATCAAGAAAAAATAAATAAATTCAGTTAGCAATTTGTATGAATATCCAAATTTCAACTATCAATTTAATAATTAACCCACTAAACAATATATGTACACATATACACTATAAGAAAAATCGTGTTTTCCTACAAGCCAAATCGGTCGGAACGTGAACGGAGTTGGCCTGTTCCGGTTGGTTTCCGTCTGATACCGTCTCTCGTAAAAACGATAGCAGGGACTCGGCCGGAAACGTTCCTGACGAGAAAAAGCGGACAGAAACATTTGCTGAGGGAAAACATCGACCGAGAAGAGGACGGTACGTTAAGTCGGTCGTTAAATTCCCGACCGAAGTCCTGCCACTGTTAGGATGGCAACGGAGGTCTGGGAGGCTGCGCTGCCGCCCTCTCGACTCCAATTGGCCCGTGCTAAAGCCATCCTAGGGAGCTTCATCCTGCTGCTTCTGAATATGCGTCTTCAGTAGCAGATTTTTCGTTTCCAATGAAATTTTTTAGATTTTCATTAGCCAAACATTAATTACGCACATTTAGTCATCCATTCCGTTAATACTAAAAGCTTCCATTGCAGTTGCATAACGTCGTTACAGTATGTCGTCTTCAGGTTTTCCGAATTCGAATCGAAATACTACTACGGGAGACATTAACGAGTTTGTGTTGTCGACATTTACCAAACCTGCACCCGATGCCAAAGGTAGTCTGTCGAGTCGGTGTTTGGTTAATTCAAATTGTGTTGTTCACCACCATATGTGATTCCAATGTTTAGCTTTGGTGTTGATTAGTTCAGATCAAATAGACGTTTTCTGAATGTAGAAATGAGCTGCTATATGTTGGCTTCACCGTATTGTCGGCCAATCCTAAAAGTTAATTTTAGCATCGCACGTTTCCATTGATTATAGCGAGTTGTTGACATGCCAAATACTGTTTCGACACAACACATTTAGAATCGGCTGGGTTCGACACAAGTTGATGGAATTGGTTACTGTGAGAAACTTTCTGTATGATGCTTTCAGGATTATACTTTTATTTCGTGTAATTTATGTGTAGCGTTGGATAACATCTGATGTAACCAAAATTTGTAGTCATACATTCATAACGGGGTATGTCGACATATTGTGTTTACAGGGTATGCCTACTGCGACAAAATCAAGCACAACATCTCACAACCTTCAAGAACAATATATCAATAAAAGTATCTTCTGGACACCACATATTGTGTCATGTTGATGTACAACCCCTGTGTAACAGAAGCTGCAGTGAACCCGGCGCTAAGGCCTGAAGCGGTCAAGCTATTCAAACGTAGGTAGATGTACAAATCAGACCTACAATGAATAGACAATGTGAGCAACGTACTAGGGGAAGAAGACGATACGGAACGAAAGCAGTGTGTAATTTTACCTGACTCTGCTATATCACCGGAAATAATGTCGATTATTCTGTTGGATCAGTGGTAATGGACAACAAGGTGAGTGGATGACAAGATTTAATGAAGAAACCACTTTAATATAGTGGGGATTTTACATGAATTTGCGGTATCACCGGAATTAATGGCAATTTCACCGTTGGATGAGTGGTAATGGACAGCAAGGTGAGTGGAGGAGAAAACCTTTATGAATATAGTACTTTAATATAGGAGAGAAAATCTAAATACTTAGCCCAAATAAATTCGAATTTCCCCCCAATTGCCACTATTTTCTCCCTCCTTTTGAGCAGAAAATCCAAAATTCAAACTCCGACAGAAATCACACTGTGTGACCCACGTGAGATAACAGGTTGTCGAATATACTGGTTCTGTCTCATGTAAAGTCTTTAAGTCCGCGCTGTCTGCTTCGCGTCCTTTCCACACCTGCACACAGGGCAGTAACTAGCACACGAAGAGGTGGGGGTGGTGCTAGTTGAACCCTCTCCGATGCTCCAATAAGAATCTTAGAGAGATAAAGCTAGAGAGAAGTCGGAGCTCCTAAGCCAATCTCAAAATTAGTTAAAATGAAATGGGCGACCAAGATTCCAATATATAGGAGCTCTTGGACCCAAACCCGGTTTTGTGCGGTTCGACTCCGGTTTAATAAAGAAATGTGAACCTGAGTCGGGTTTAATCAAGGTTCGCTATCGGGAAACTCGGACTTAGTGTAAAAACATGTTGGTAGAATACGCACGTCAAGGGCGGCAATCCGGATCACGTCGGATTAGGACAATCCGACGTGGTCCGGATTAGGACAATTCGACGTGGTCCGGATTGTTAGACAATCCAGACGAGTCCGGTCCGGACGTGCGTGTTGCCCGTCCGGACCATTCAGACTCGCGGGTTTAGCGTTTTGATCCATTTTCGTGGGTTTGACGTGTTTGTGAGGTCCGAAATTTAAACGAACCCGAATTGGGCATATATCCATCACTTGCCCCCGAGTCAAGTAATGGCTTGACCCTTACTTGACTCTATTTTAAGATAAGATAAATGCCCAATTTAGGTCCGGCACTGACCTCAGGGGTTGTCTTACCGACAGTCGGGCACGTGGGCCTGGATATTGCCTATCTTTAAATTTTCGGGTGAGTATCTATCTATCTGCTGACAAGGATGGTCACGCGCGCGTGTAAGTGAGTGTGTGTATATGTAGACACATGTGAGCACTAGACCATGCACTTAAGGAGTTAGA
This sequence comes from Clarkia xantiana subsp. parviflora, assembly GCA_036873135.1. NCBI lineage: Eukaryota > Viridiplantae > Streptophyta > Magnoliopsida > Myrtales > Onagraceae > Clarkia > Clarkia xantiana. The sequence goes on from JAPTYO010000001.1 coordinate 23,078,762, forward strand.
ATAAATAGAGAGGTGGTAATAGATACCCATAAGTATAAATACCACAAGGGTGTGGGAGGAGATCACCTCCTTGCTTAGTCTCCATACTTAGACATAATAGTGGTCACTTTTATTTCTTGGGGAGTAAGACATTTGGGGTCCAATTATTCTTGGCCACGAAGTTGGTTCGACCGGCCATCTCATCACCACCAAACACCGGAGGAAACTACGGCGGAGGAGGGCGGAGTTAGGTGCTTCGGCTGCCAGCTCTGGCGACAACAGCGGCGGCGCGTGAAGGACGGCGGCGGCGCGTGACGTTTTGAGGTCGGACGATGGTGATTTTTGTGGCGCGTGGAGCTTGTGCTGGTGAGTCCAATTCCAGGTTTGTTTATACCTTCAATTATCTTGATTTGAGCTAAAGTGAGCCTTGAAAATGCTTGAGCTAAGTTGCCCACCATGTGTTTGATAAAATGCCTACACCATATTAGCTTTGCAAAAATGAGCCAAAATTTGGCTAAGTGTTTAATATGTATATACATGATGTAAGTAGAGTTACTCCCCTCGTATGTGGTCGTTTTAGGTGTTAGATTAAGGGGAGTAATCACTACGGATACTTAAACAAGGTACATGCTAGTAATTGGAATTACGCAACGGAAGTTTCACACATACCTTTAAGGTGATCCGTAGACCCAAGATCTTCTCAGGAGAGAGTTCACGATCCTCCGGTCGGGACCCATAGAGGTTCTTGTTAGAGAAACCCTACGTGGTGCAAGCTCCACAGTAAAGCCTCTGATCGATTCTTGGCGCGGGGACAGATCTCTGGAGAGTTTGCTCGAAGGCAATTTGGCACACCCTTGGTGAGGGATATGGTTCGGCCGAATTAGGGTGTTATGGGGGGAGGGTTTTTTCTCTCTAAAACACTCTAATGAGAGAATATTGATTAACCCTAAAAGTCCCCTAACACCTCTTATTTATAGGAGGAGTAAAGTCCACTTTACCCCACACTATAGTTTCGGCCGGCCTATGTATTTGGGGAGGCCCAATTTTGGACCTCCCATGTTAATTGAGATTTGAGTCTAGCCCAATTACCCTAATGTGACATTTACCCAAGTTCATTAGATAAACTATACATATTATGGGCTACCAATTACGGCGCCCATTACCATATGCTTACAGTAGGATGCACGTTGTTCCATGCTATGTGTAATGTCATGATGCATATTCCATGATGACAATTGTTATTTAGTACATGTTGAGTTGTTTGGATGATAATCTTTTGCTCCAAGTAGACATGTGATGATGCTACTATAATTACTTGCATGATGTTTGACCCTTGCACGTGCGGGTTTCGCACGTGCGGACCTCGCACGTCCGGACCTCGCATATACATATATGGTAGTATGATGTCGCGTGTTGTAGTATCAAGTACTTAGACTTTCTCCTGGGTATGTTGATGCATGTATGTATTCCTGCATTGACTAAAAGATATATGCAGATATATATGATAGTGCCTTAATCATATTCGCACTTATTACCTTAAACAAAAGCGTATAATCGCGTAGGAGTGTGCGTGGTCGTATAGACACGTGTAGTCCCATAGAGGTATATATGACCCTGCCTTAGGGATTTACTGATCAAATGGGGAATGGTCTTATTTGTCGATTGCGTAAATCCCTATATGGGTTAAAACAATATAGTAGACAATGAAATATCAAACTTAGTGATTCCGTAGAGAATGATGGTTTTGCCAGATCCAAGCTTGATTTATCATTGTTTACTAAGCAGATTGGCAAGATGATTGTTATTCTGTTGGTTGATGTTGATGACCTCCTCATTACTGGAAATTGATGATCTTGTGTCTGAGTTGAAACATGTTTTGCAATCTAACTTCAAGATGAAAGATCTTGAAGAACTTAGATATTTTTTGGGTATTGAGTTAGCTAGAAATTCAAGTGGGATCATGACGTGCCAAAGAAAATATGCTTTGGAGTTGATTTCTTCTGTTGGGTTGTCTGTTGGTAAGCCTGTTGAACTCCTGCTTACTGGTAGATTTTATGATGATCAGCTTGGGATTAATGCTTTAGATAAACTCATAGATAATGTTCTCCCTTACAGAAGACTGATAGGGAAATTGTTGTATTTGACAATCACTAGGCCTGACATTTCTTATGTTGTGAGATATCTTAGTCAGTTTATGCATGACCCATAGAAATCACATTGGGATATAACATTGAGAATTTCTAGGTTTGTGAAAAGAGAGCTTGGTAAAGATATTTTTTCTGAACTCCCAGTCTAGTACTTCTCAGGTGGGTTTACGTGACTCAGATTGGGGAGGTACTGAGACTAGGAGATCAATATCTGGTTATTGAGTTTTGTTGGGAGATTCTCTTGTTTATGGAGGGTGAAGAAACAAACAAGTGTTTCAACATCCTCTGCTGAGGCAGAGTATCGCAGTATTCGTGCAATTTTAAAGGAGATTACGTGGCTTCGTGGTCTTTTGAATGAATTGGGTGTTTATCAGAAGGAGGCAACTGTGTTAAACTGCGATAATAAAGCAGCAATACAGATTGCCACTAACCCAGTTTTTCATGGGAGGACAAAACACGTTGAAATTGATTGTCATGTTATTAAGTTGAAGTTATTAGAAGGTGTTATTAGTTTTAGTCATGTGGAAACTAATGAATAGATTGTTGATTTGTTTACTAAGCCTAGGGGTGAAATCGGACCGATCAGACCGGTTTTTAGCTTATTTCTGTCGGGTACCTAATTTTCGGTCTATTTTTTTTTCTTAAAAAAGTCTGACTAAAAAACCGTTTGAGGAAAAATAAACCGTCCATTAGTAGTACGGTTTTCTCATTTCGGTTTTCGGCTTAAACCGAAAATCCAATATTAGCAATTACCATTATAAATTCTTGTCATTTTCATCGACTATATCAAATCAAAATGATAAATTTATTCCATTATTATAATTAAATAAATTATAAAATAAAATTAGAAAAAATAATCTTCATAAACGCCTCTTTTACAATTTATATTAACCTAATTAATTAATTATATTAATTAATATCAACTAATATATCATATATTTTATATATTTAATTAGCATAACGGTCGGTTCGGTCCTCAAAGTTCAAAATCCAAACCGGACCGAAAATCCGAACTAGAGCAAAAAAACCCGACCAAAAACCAAACCGAATATTTCGGATTCTGTTTTTTCGGTCCGGTTCGGTTTTCACCGGTTTTTCGGACCAACCGGATTTTGGTTTCACCCCCAATTAAGCCAATGAGCAGGGATCAACTCAGTTATTTTTCAGGAAGGTTGGGAATGAATAATCTTTCAGGAGTAAGGGGGAGATGTTGATGGTTCAGCTAGAAGAGAAGATCAAGATTGAGGGGGAGTGTTGAAATCAGTTTGGCATTGTGCAATCTTGCTCTTCTCATTTGTGTTGTTGGCCTTGTTTGTTGTTGGGCTTTGGTTTATTTCGGTTTGGACTTGTTTGTATTGCTTTTATTTTCTTGCATGCCTTTTGGGTTCCTTCACAGACTTTGAGGTGTAATTAACTTTTATATTTACATCTAGGGTTGAGAGGGAGGACTAACCAGATGAATGAACTAAGTCTAAAGATCCCTCGACATTGTTTTCTTCCTTGTTGCTCTGCTAGTGTTTTTGTCAATGTTGATTTGTTGAGTGATTTGTGAGTTTGCTTAGTAAAATTTAACAAAGCAGTGCTAATTTGAAAAAGTATACATTACATACATTAAGTTCTCATATTGGAATTTTTTATACATTATGTTCTCGTATTGGAAATTTTCCATAATTTTGAATGCAGTTTGGAGTTAATTTGCTTGACTTATCAACTTATTGGTGTCAACTATTCGTCTCATATTGATATCCAGCATTTAAAGAAAACGTAGTTAATTAGATATAACTCAAAATTTCCAATTTATATATGACTTATAGCTTAAATGTCGATTTATATACTTTACCTCTTATTCTGTCACCGATTAGAGTTAATATATATAGATTAACTAGCTTGTGTGATTTATATACACAACGTTAACTAATTAGCTAATTGTATTTTGTATATCCAAAATTATTTACAATAACTATATAATCATCATATATACAAAGCTTCCCGTGAAGTCTTTCTTCTAACAGAGCAACATTAAGTCAAAAAGTAAAGTGAAAATGTCAAAGTAAAATTCTACCAAATATATACAGACAAGTGTAGATGGGAGAATTAATAGTTGATGTATTTTTAGACTACAAAAACGAATGTTGAGATCTAACTCACAAATAAATATATACTGCGGGATTGTTCCCTTGTGATCTGTTTGCTATTTCTTATATTACATTGTTTCAACCTGCAGCATTAGAAAGAATATATATAGACTGATGGATTCAAAAGGCTGTAGTAGAAGATCCAAACAATACTTTAGAGAAAATTAGTTGAAGATAACATAAAAAATAAATCATATTTATATAAAATGGAAGAGTGGAAATTAAATAGATAAATATATATATAGTGGTATGATCATTTGATTTAATTAATGTTAGAGTTGGTGCATAATGACAGCTATGCTCTAACTAAGTTTGAGCTATAAATATGGACTTAGCTTTTAGCCTTACTCATCAACTAATACTCTCATTTCTTTCTCATCTATCCCTCTTCTTCAGAGTCCTCTCTCTCTCTCTCTCTCCTCCATTTTTTTCTTAGCGAGAGAGAAAGAAATAAAAGAAGGGGGAGATTTTCTCCGGTGAAACAACGATGACGAGACCGGGCGGCCGCCGGTGGGGCCCCCTTTGGCCTTGTCTGGCCCTAGCGTTGGCTTTGGCAGTAACTTCAACCAATGTAGGCTCTGCTTCTGCTGATGCTTACCCTTACTCCTCTCCTCCTCCACCACCGTCGCCGTCACCACCACCTCCTTACGTGTACAAATCGCCACCACCACCTCCCTATGTATACAAATCGCCACCGCCGCCATCTCCATCTCCACCACCACCATATGTGTACAAATCACCACCACCACCATCTCCATCTCCTCCACCTCCCTATGAATACAAATCGCCGCCACCTCCATCACCATCACCACCACCTCCATCACCATCACCACCACCACCATATGTATACAAATCGCCCCCACCACCATCTCCATCACCACCACCACCATACGTATACAAATCTCCTCCACCACCTTCTCCATCACCACCACCACCATACGTATACAAATCTCCTCCACCACCTTCTTCATCGCCACCACCACCGTATGTATACAAATCGCCGCCACCACCATCACCCTCACCACCACCACCATATGTATACAAATCGCCGCCACCACCATCACCCTCACCACCACCACCATATGTATACAAATCGCCGCCACCACCATCTCCCTCACCACCACCACCATACGTATACAAATCTCCTCCGCCACCTTCTCCATCACCACCACCAACATACGTATACAAATCTCCTCCGCCACCTTCTCCATCACCACCACCACCATACGTATACAAATCTCCTCCGCCACCTTCTCCATCACCACCACCACCATATGTATACAAATCTCCTCCACCACCTTCTCCTTCACCACCACCACCATATGTATACAAATCGCCGCCGCCACCATCACCGTCACCACCACCACCTTATGTATACAAATCGCCTCCACCACCATCTCCATCACCACCACCTCCTTATGTATACAAATCGCCTCCACCACCATCTCCATCACCACCACCTCCTTATGTATACAAATCTCCTCCTCCACCATCACCATCACCGCCGCCACCTTACTACTATAAGTCCCCGCCGCCACCATCTCCGTCGCCGCCTCCACCATACGTGTACAAATCTCCACCACCACCATCACCGCCTCCACCACCTCCGTATGTCTACAAATCACCACCGCCACCTTCTCCATCTCCTCCTCCACCATACTACTACAAGTCGCCACCACCACCTTCACCATCACCACCACCACCTTATTACTACAAGTCGCCGCCACCTCCTTCACCTTCTCCTCCACCACCATACTACTACAAGTCTCCGCCACCACCACATTACGCGCCTCCACCATACTATCACCACGAGAAGATAGTCAAGGTTGTCGGGAAAGTCTACTGTTACAAATGCTACGATTGGCAACACCCTATCAAGTCCCACGACAAGAAGCATCTCAAAGGTACCCACATCTTTCTCACTCAAAAATCTCACTTTTTTTAAAGAAAGAAAACTTCCATATACATACATACACATTATATATGTATATTCATGATATTTTTGTGTTTCTTTTGTATGTACCTTTTTAATATTCTTTTGGTTCATACGAGTTCTTTAATGATTACATTTAGACTGTCTTTACATACATGCATATATATGTCTATATGCGCATATGCAATTGGCTGAAAAGTTGACTTCCATTGATGCTCATCTTTATATATAAAAAGACGTAGATTTGCAAAGAAAATGATAATGGTAAATTAAATTTAAATTATTTTTTATAGAACAAGTTGAAATTAATTAGTTATTTATTTAATCAATTTACCACTTTGAGATACTTATGATGTGTAATTTTCCACGAGGAAATTTCAAAGAGTTAAGACTAGAAAGTTTCCCGACAACTATTATTATTTTGTGATACAATAGGATTCTATGTTGTTTCATACATTTACATTTATATTTTTTTTTTATTTCTTGGTATTTAAATTGATATTTAATATATATAATCAAAATATACTATTAACAAAAGAAATATAAACAAGCTAAGTTATAATTACTTCATTATATATGATGTCGAGATTTTTATTTAGTCGGTCAATTACTGACAGATCCTGCATGTATATCAGGAGGTTCGATTTGATAGTCAACTAACTAATGCGTTGTCTTAGATAGCTCTAATAATATATATTATCATCGGTAATATTTTACAGAGTTTTCATGCAGAAGATTTTATGTAAAAGGTCAATGGTTGTCGGTCCCACCTCCCAGTTTATTTTATTATCTTGCTATTACTGTCCCGTTTTCATTTCGCATCTCATGGAAAACCCTTTTCGCTCCGCTTAGCCTTGAAAAATTAATAAATTGCAAACTGTATATATAATTAGGAAAAACAAAGACGTATTGGTTTTGGCCATGATGTATAATTAGCCACGATAATCAAATATAGGAAACCCCAAATTAGTTAGCGGAGTAGGTTGCCACAGGGGAAGGCACATGTTTTTCTGTCCTCCGACTCTTATTATTTGGTTATGATATTTATTTTAAGTGATTTTCCATTGTTATATTCAATCAATGATAATAAGAATGGGAAATATTTATACATATATTATTTTGCTTCTAAAATTATATGTGACCATAGATTATATTGTTATTATAATCTACTTACTGAGCTGGCTTTTGATAATGGGGCAGGTGCGGTCGTCGAGATTAGTTGCGAGGTCGGCGACAAGACGATTAAAGCATACGGTAAAACCAAGATTAACGGTAAATACAGCATCGCCGTCGATGAGTTTGACTACGGCAAATACGGCGGGGCCAAGGCATGCAAGGCCAAGCTCCACGCGCCGCCTAAGGACTCACTTTGTAACATCCCGACAGATTTACACTGGGGCATCAAGGGCGCTTCTTTGAAGGTCAAGTCTAAAGACAAGTACGAGGTTGTCTTGATTGCTAAGCCATTTGCTTACGCTCCCAAGAAACCTTACAAGGAATGTGAAAAGCCAAAGCCGCCTACTCCAGCTCCTTACTACTACTCCTCACCGCCGCCTCCACCACCCACTTATGTGTACAAGTCACCACCTCCACCACCATATGTGTATAAGTCTCCACCACCGCCGTCTAAGTATATCTACAAGTCACCACCTCCTCCACCTTATGTATATAAGTCACCACCTCCTCCATCACCCAAATACGTTTACAAGTCACCTCCACCACCACCTTACATTTACAAGTCTCCTCCACCGCCATCTCCCTCTCCACCACCACCATACGTCTACAAATCTCCACCACCACCATCACCATCACCACCACCACCGTACATTTACAAGTCACCGCCACCATCGTCACCCTCTCCACCACCACCATACGTCTACAAGTCACCACCACCACCATCACCCTCTCCACCACCACCATACGTCTACAAATCTCCACCTCCTCCATCTCCGTCACCACCACCACCGTACATCTACAAGTCTCCACCACCACCATCACCCTCTCCACCACCACCGTACGTCTACAAGTCACCACCTCCTCCATCTCCGTCACCACCACCACCGTACGTCTACAAGTCACCACCTCCTCCATCTCCGTCACCACCACCACTGTACGTCTACAAGTCTCCACCACCACCATCACCCTCCCCTCCACCACCGTACATCTACAAGTCACCACCTCCTCCATCTCCATCACCGCCACCTCCGTACGTATACAAGTCCCCGCCTCCACCTGTAAAGTCACCTCCACCACCATACTACTACAAATCCCCACCACCACCATCACCTTCTCCTCCACCTCCGTACATTTACAAGTCACCACCACCGCCATCACCGTCTCCCCCGCCTCCTTATATTTACAAGTCACCGCCACCACCATCACCGTCACCTCCACCTCCTTATATCTACAAGTCTCCGCCACCACCATCACCGTCACCTCCACCTCCATATATCTACAAGTCTCCACCACCACCATCGCCATCTCCTCCACCTCCTTATATCTACAAGTCACCACCACCACCATCACCATCGCCTCCACCTCCATATATATACAAGTCTCCACCACCACCATCGCCATCTCCTCCACCTCCATATATCTACAAGTCTCCACCACCACCATCGCCATCTCCTCCACCTCCTTATATCTACAAGTCACCGCCACCACCATCGCCATCACCACCACCTCCTTATGTGTACAAATCACCACCACCACCATCGCCTTCCCCACCACCTCCATACTACTACAAATCCCCACCACCACCATCACCATCTCCACCACCACCATACTTGTACAAGTCTCCACCACCGCCGGCGAAGTCACCTCCACCACCATACCACTACAACTCCCCACCACCACCATCTCCGTCACCACCACCTCCTTACCATTACAACTCACCACCACCACCATCGCCATCTCCACCACCACCATACTTGTACAAGTCACCACCACCTCCGGCCAAGTCACCTCCTCCACCATACCATTACAATTCCCCGCCACCACCATCTCTGTCGCCGCCTCCTCCTTACCATTACAACTCACCACCACCACCAGTGAAGTCGCCTCCTCCACCATATCACTACAACTCTCCACCACCACCATCTCCGTCACCACCTCCTCCTTACCATTACAACTCACCACCTCCTCCATCACCATCACCTCCACCACCATACCACTACTCATCACCTCCACCACCCAAGAAATCACCTCCACCACCATACCACTACTCATCACCTCCACCACCCAAGAAATCACCTCCTCCACCATACCACTACTCATCACCGCCCCCACCCGTGAAATCGCCTCCTCCTCCTTACCACTACTCATCACCTCCCCCACCCGTGAAATCACCTCCTCCCCCATACATCTACTCCTCACCACCACCTCCCGAGAAATCGCCTCCTCCCCCAGCCTACATTTACGCATCTCCACCACCTCCGACACACTACTAAGCTTGGGTAGCTTAGTTAGTGCATCCCAACATCAATCATGTAAGTAATAAAACTAGACTTCTACTATTATATATTTTGATTTCTTAATTTACTCATTTCCGATTCAACTACTCGAGTTTGTGCAATACCTAACTGTCATTATCTTGCTAACTCTCTCTACAGATTTTAGTTTGAAGAATGCAATAAAACGGGGCTCCATGGTAGAGACTTTTAAACATCTAGCTTCATTCAATAATAAGCGTCATTTGAGTGGTTCAATATTCAAGGGCAAATTTTGCAAATCGGGCCAGAGACTACTCGCTTCTGCTTCTCTTCTGCCCATCCTACACATGACGATTCTTCTCTCGACTTGGGGAAATGTACAGAGACAAGAAATCAAGAGAATGTTCTCCCACAAAATTTGCCCTTTGAAAATAAACTAGTTCCTTGAAGGCTCCTTGCTAGATGTTTGCCTTTTAAGCTTTATTATCATATTATAGTGAGTGTCGTCATTTGTTTGGTCGGCCTTTCATTATTTTAGGGTGTTGTTTTGTTCGTTGGACCTCTCATCCCAATTGTTGTTCTATGTGTCGTGACATAATGATGGATACCCCTTCTTAGAAATAAAGAAGAAACACTTCTTATTCATATGTATTTCACAAAATTCGTGCATTTAGCTTCATATAATATATATATATATATATTTGAACATTCACATTATTAATCGTGTGGAGAGAAGAAAATCCAAAGGTTGAAGAATAATTAATCTCATGAATACTTTGAGTTGAATACTCACGCGTTCAAATAAAAGGAATAAAGAAAGAATAAGAAACGGGAATAAGTAACCAGAAATGTGATATACATATATTGTTGGTTAACACGCTCATAAAGAATATGAATGAGTAATACATTATCTGGATGCTTGTAAAAGCACATGTAACAGAAATAAAATGAAAATAAATACCATCATTAGTATATTGAAAAAATAGTAGAAAAATATATATTTTAGAAAAAAAAATGCATTTTTTAGAAATAATAAATAATTTAAAGTTTTAGTAAATTATATTTAAAAATTAATTACATTACTAAAATGAAGAAAAAAAATGTAAATACTTTTTTAAAAGTAAGAAAATTTCAATAATTCATAAAAAATATAAATATTAAAAAATAGAGTTAAGTACCCAAAAGCAGTCCCCGACTATATGTAATATTGCTAATCGTTGTCCCGGATATAAAGTGTTGATATTCGGTGTCTCAACTATCAGATTGGTTGATATCCACTTTTTTCTCTTAAAATTCACGAAAGAAAAACATTTTTTTAAGCATCAAATGAGTCTAAACCATGAGCAATAATCTGATACTTCGAAAAAGTGGAAAACATGTTTTTATTGCTTAAAACAAGAATTTTAACGCCAAAATCAATTGAAAAGAAAGAAGTGAAAATCAATTAATCTAATAGTTATGACACTGGATATCAACCTTTTAAATCTGGGACATAGATAAACAACATGGTTGGAACTGTTTATAAGTAACCCTAAAACATATTGTAGGAATTTATTTTTAATTTTAACAATGAAAAAAAATAGCCTAGGTCGATATGAAATATGCTCTCCCCTTTTTATTTTTTTGTTATTGTTCGAAAATATAAAATATAAATTATTTTTAGAATTTAATTTAATATTTCTATTTTTAGAGGAATTTATTTTTAATTTAAAAACGAAAAAAAAGAGCATAGGTCGAGCTGTAAGCATATGGTGATGGGCGCCGTAAATGGAAGCTCATTATATGTATATGCTACCTAAGACAATTGGGTAAATACCACATTAGGACATTGAGCCAGACCCAGTTCTCAACTGACATGAGAAGCCCAAAATTGGGCCTCCCTATGCCTAGTGGCCAACCGAAATATTATAGGTGGGTAAAGTGGACTTTTGTCCACTTTACTCCTATATAAAGAGGGTGTTAGGGGTTTTATTAGGTTAATCATTAATTCCTCCTTAGAGTGTTTTAGAGAGAAAAACCCTCCCCCATAATAACCTAAGTTCGGCCGAACCTCACCGCAAAAGGGTGTGCCAATTTGACTTCGAGCAAACACTCCGGAGATCTGTCCCCTGCCAAGAATCGATCTGAGGCTTTGCTGTAGAGAATATACTACGTATGGCTTCCTTAACAAGAACCTCTACAGGTGCCGACCGGAGGACCATAAACTCCCTGCTGCAGGATCTTGGGACTACGGATTACGTCTGAGGTATGTGCGAAACTTCCGCTGCGTAATATCGATTACTAGCATGTACCATGTTTATAGTATCCGTAGTGATTAATCCCTGTAATCTAACAGAGGTATCAGAACCTGTGTTAGGAGTTCATGATTTTGATAAATTGGTATTCTTGAAAATATGATCTTGGCCGAAAATTTTAAAGTGGAAAATTAAAATTTTCGAAATTATTTTATTTGGGTAGGTCCGAAATTTTCATGATGTTCTTAGAAAATTTGATGTTCATGATCTTCAAGAAAAACATGATTTTTTTTATCAAAATCGAACATTGGATTATAGATCTTATTAAAATTTGATCCTGAAATTTGACAACTTGTTTCAAATTTGGTGTTTGTGCCGAAACCCTAAGTAAATTACAAGGTAATTTTTTTTAATTTATTAGGCCTCAAATAAGTGTATTTCGACCGAACCACATTAAAATATTGTTTAACATATTTTAATATTTTATCAAGTTAACAATATACCTATAATATGAAATATAAGGATAGATTCACATTAATATATAGATATATATATATATATATAACTATCATATATCTAAATATTTAATAGGGTTAAACATATTATTGATAGATTTAGTTACCTAAAAGATTGAGAAAATATATTGTCAGTATATGTGTTTCCCTGTTTAAGATATTGACAATAAATAAAATATATATATATATATGTTTGATGTATGGCCGAAATTTATATATATATATATATATATATATATATATATATATATATATATATATATATTTAATATTAGAAATTATTTTATATAATTAATGTTACTTAGTGGCTAAGTTGAATTTTTTTTGTGGACTTCAAAACCCTACTTAGCCCACAAGTAAACATTTCGGCCCAAACCCTTTTGATTTAATTATTGGGCCAGTCCAATATATCAAACCGGGACGCATTGAATCGAACCGGGTTTTCTTAATCGGTTCGACCTAGTCGGGTCGGATCAGACCGGGGTAACTAAGTTGATCTAACCGAACCGATTTCGAGTGTTTAACCGAACCCTATTTTTATTGGACCGGTTCGGAACGAACCAGATTTTGAAAATAATACCGGACCGAACCGGATTTTACTGTACCGGATCCGAACCAGATTTTTCAAGACCGAACCGAACCAGACGAAATTGACTGAACCGAGCCGAACCAGACGAAATTGACTGAACCGAGCCGAATTTTCAAAACCGAATTCAAGTCAATTAAAATAGGGTGGTCAAGTTTTAAAATCTAAATGTTGTGAACCTCTAAAGGCCTACACAGTGCTCAAAAGGTTTATTATTATTTACATAACGATTAAACATTAATGCTTTATTTCGATTATGGGGATGGATCTCGGAGATACATGTTTTTGGGACTAGATTAATTAGTGGGCTGAATTGCAATTGTTTATTATTCGATATATATTTATACATGATTAGAATTTTCGTCTTGATTGAGTTAAGCTAGCCGGATAATGCATATTCGGGGCGGAGCCCTGGTAAAATATATGGTATGTGATGGGTATACGTCCGATTCGGGTTCGTTTTATACTACTCGGGCTTCGTTTACACGTCAAACACACCAACACCTTCAAATTATTTACCCGCAAGTTTGGAAAAGGTTCAGGACGCGCGCGTGCGCATTCCGGGCCTAAAAACCTCGTCCGGATTGTGGGACAATCCGAACCCCCGGATTGTCCTGACAAACCGGACCACACCGGGTTGTCGCGATACCCCGGTGTGGTCCGGATCGTCCCTCTCGGTGACGCGTAAACCCTATACGCGTACACAACACGTGTTGGACTCTCCGACGTCAACTCCATGCTCGTCCACGTCCGGTTCACATTTTCACAACTAAACCGACGTTGGACCTTTCAAAACCCATTATGATTCCAAGGTTTCCTATAAATAGGAGTCTTGATCATTCATTTCACGACTAAGTTGGCGCCGATGCTCTGACCTCTGTCTAAACTTTCTCTCTCTACAAATTCTAATTTAAGCTTCGGAGAGGGCTCATCGCACTCCACCCCCTCCCCTCTGCGTGGCGTGCGATACTGCCCTTTGTGCAGGTATACGGAGACGCACATACTCGGACATATGCGGAGACCCGACATACCGAAGACCCGAGACACGTCTATATCACAAGGTATGCATACACGCATACATTGCAAGACGCGCATACCCCGCAAGACGCGTATACGCGCATACTCCGCAAGGCGCGTATATGCGCATCCTCTGCAAGGCGCGTATATGCGCATACTCCGCAAGGTTCATGCATGCGCAGACACTGCAAGATACTCAAACACTTAGCAATTTCAAGGGCTTGCAAGTCTCCGACAGTCCGACGCTCCGACTCTCCGACACTTCGACAGTCTGACGCTCCGACCTTCCGACTCTCCGACAGTCCGACATCCCGACTGTCGAACATCCGCGAGCTCAAACAACCCGTTAGCATAACTTCACAACACTTCAAGGACCCGACGAATTTCGAGTCAACGACCCGCGAAGAGTCAGGATGCAACATTTTGGCGCCGTCCGCGAGATTCGAACAAACAAGTTGTCGCTTACCAGAAACAGCTATATGGAAAACATATACGTCATACATGGTGGTGTTAGGCAAGGGAAGCATACGCGTCCTATATATGAAACTTTCTCAAGAACACCAACATGATGATGCACCAATCCAAACGTTGACATTCATAGAGGCTTCCCAATAGGAGATGCATAGTCTAGCACAGAGACATGCAAAGACCAACACTGGAGCGCTATGCCGACCCATGTCGCGCTACTCTGACGTCGTAACCACCGCTATAACGACTGTTTCTACCGTCGCCCCTACAACTGTGTGCACCAAGGCAGCATCAATCGCTGCTACCACCACTAACACTGCCACAGTTGCAGGACCTATTACTATCAACCACTGACGTTCGACCAATCGTTTTCACGTATCGTGATCACTCCAGCTCGGCGAAGGGATCGCTACCATTGGAAATCATCGTCGACTGAAGGCATCGACAAAATGACATAGTCCAGACCTTATGGTGGGAGCACCAATGTGAATCCCCAAGACGCCCGCTAGCATGCCTATCGCAAGCGAATAAAATCGAACACAAAGGCGGAAGACACGACTTTAGTCGCATTACCTCAACAAACTGCATCCAACGCCAGACATAGCAATACCCCTCGAGGGACAAGGTGCAAAAACCAACGCGCAAAAAACGCGCAACATGACAGACACAAAACATGAGGTATACAAGACCGCCCATGACAGACGAAACGAACAATGACAACGATTCCAAACCCCACTAAGGGAAGGAAACATGCAATCAGAACAATTATCATCATCCGATTCCGACACAACTGCTCAATACGCCGCGACCGCGCAAAATCCTTAATTTGCTCGTCAATCCCCAACCGGGGGCATGCGCTGATTACACCTCTATGAAGAATTCCAAACTCTTCAAACATCGCATCGCGGTAAAAAAACAAGGGGGCGCCATTCAAGGGACAAACCCATCGCCAGCGCGGAACGTTATTCAATATCGACTCCTGCGTTATACGCACATCTGTGTCAAACCCATCACGTGGAAAAGACGACATAGTTATCTCCGACATCCTGCAAAATACTCCTTCGCCGAGCAAATAAGAAGGAGGCGACTCTAACACGGATGGATAGTCCCCAGGCAATCCTGCACACCTACATGTGCCTACGCGCACCTACATGTGCCTACACGCACCTACATGTGCTTACGCGCAAGTACATATGCTTACACGCACTTACCCAGGCATGCGCGGTCTAATGCGAATGTTAAAGGTAACATAAGCACTACACCCGACAACAACAAAAGGAAAAGCGGGGGACCTTGTAATTTCGACATTCCTCAACCATGTATACATCCGTAACACAAGCACAACTTCAAAAGAAGTTAAGCTACAAGTCATAGCCACGGAGGTACAACACCATGAAGATTCATAAGAACGCGCAAATTCGACACAAAGCGTACCAATGCTTCTCACCACAACGAGACACGCGTCCAAGCTGGGAATAGTTACCCCTACTCAAACCCACCAAAAAATACACTTGCATCAAAATGCAAGTAATAGGTGGGAGGGAATTTACAAATCCTCCTCAAGAATGGGCGTTGCCACACAGCAGTCACCAAGAGAAATGTCCAACACTCGTCGCAAGAATGGGGCACGTCGTGAACTACGACTATTACAAGGGTTTAGCGGTATCCTACTTACAAGAGATACTCATCGCACTCGAGCAAAGATAAATGGTGTGACTGCCAAGCGACTTGGGGGGAACCGAGCGAACAAGTGTTTGTCACCCCACCAAACTATTGGGAAGAAGTTCATAAATGAAAGGTCACGCGAACACGCGAGCACGCGAAAACGCAACACCGCTCTTCCTAAAAGGAAGCCACATACGAGGAAAACAACCTCAACATCCTATACGGATTCAATCCAATATATCTACACCAGGTATCGCCCTCAATAGGCAGTCACTACTACTCAAAAAGGTCCAGGTAACCGGCATATTGTCGAAACTCGAGTAAGAGGTAATAACTCTATGCAAAATACTACACTGAATTGAACAGACTACTCGGTTAAGATACCTACCTCGAATGGTCTGATTTAGTCAGAACATAATGCAAGCTGAACGGAACAGACTAGGCGCGAATAGTCTGATCCAGTTATATTGACATTACAAACTGAACATAACGAACTAGCCGAACCTGATATTAGGATCGAATAGTTCAGTCTCGTCTAGTCCAGTTGGACGACATGATAGGCGACATAGCCTTACAAAGGAGACTTATTGCTCCATATTATTTACTAACCAATATATTCGAATCAATGCAAACAATTTGGGACAGGTTATGTACAGATACAAGAGATGTAACAAAGGCACACCCTACTTTGGAGACAACACCAAGTAGAGGTTGTTTACAACACTCTTTGGAATTCTCTATTTACGAACACTCTACTTAGGCATCTAAGCTAAGTAGAAGTGGCATATATATTACTTGCATCATCGCAGCAAGCCTCAAAGTTAATGACAACTAACGACGGTCCATCGAGCATACTACTCAAACATTGGACACTATTTAGGAATCACACCAAATAGAATACTCACCTCATATATTAGATCTCACCTTGGGAGCAACACCAAGTAGCGATCGCACACGTATATGCGCATCACGACATGGATGCAACTACGCGCATCGACTAAAGAACACAAAAAGCGATATATTAACAAACACATACAGCTATGAACGTTCAAAAAGTTCCACGCTCAACATACGTCGTCAACCAAAGGGAGTACTCATACAAAAGTTTAAATACATATACTAATTGAAGAAGACCATAGAACTTCATCTATTCCCTATCATATTGCAAGCATCGCAATTATCTAACAAATTTAATTTATTCTCATAGGTACATTATTCTCACATACTCCCTGCTCTGAAATCATACCAAGTAGTGGACTCTATGCATACAACTTGCATCAACAATACAAGTTATTACGCTAAACACAATAAGCAGCCTATATCATACGCCACCAACACGTCAACACTTGACGTCAACAACGAGCACTCAATACGCTCTCTTGCGCGACATCTATTATGTCTACTCTATACAGCTACATCCTGGAAAAAATTTCTAAGGATTATCTACAAGTAACGTGGTGCGACATCCTCTATACGAGGGCAACCCCACACATTTACATGGCGCGACATCCTCTATACGAAGCCAACCCCATGACATCTTACTGAGGAAAATGACACCCAGTATAAATTACTAAACACTTGGGCGTGATTCACCCCCACAATACATGGCGCGACATCCTCTATACGTGGGCAACTCCATGAACCATGATGCGACATCCTCTTTACGAGGGCAACCCCATGAGAACCTACTACTACCCACAAGTACTTTTCATTATTACGTACCACCTTCCTACGCATGTAGGAGCATATCCTACCATCGCCGCCATGCACAACGCAGCGAAAAACTCACCAAACCTACAAGTCGAGTCTTGTAAAACGTTATCTTGTCCGTGAAATAACAGAAACAAAACACTCCAACTAAGCAAGTAGTGTCTTGCCACAACGTTGCCTTGGAATGGCCCAAGAGACGGAAAAAACTACAAGTCGTGTAATGCGAACTTGTACAGCCCCCTGGAATAACCAGGTAGATGTGTAGTAGCATCGCAAGGTCAGTACAAGGACTAGCCAAGGAACACCTCGCCTTAACGTTATAACGGGGGTACCCAAGTAGCGGATCAAAACACTTTCAAAATTGGCAAGTCGTGTCTTGCTACAAAGTCGCTTTGGAATGGCCCAAAAAACGGTATAAGCTACAAGGCGTATCACACGACCTCTGTCACGTCCCTTTGACTAACAAAGTGGAGGCGTACTACCATCGCAGGGCAAGTAATTTGGTTAGTCAATAGAACGCCTTGCAACAACGTTACGCGGGGTGTTCCCAACTACGGATGGAAAAACGCACCAAACTGACAAGTAGCATCTTGTAACAACGTCGCCTTAGAGTGGACTAAGATACGGTAAAAACTAAGGTCTCGCCTTGTCAAGACGACACATTCACGTGTATGTACGGGTCTTGCGCATTACTACTCATAAATGTCAAGGGTCAATCTAAGGTCTTGTGCATTACTATTCATAAATGCCAAGTGCCGGGACAAGTGCCTTACGCATTACTACCCATAAATTATAAGCGTCGCTCTAAAGTCTTGCACGTTACTACCCATGAAATACGGCAAGCATACAACGCATGTGTTTAACACATATCCATTTCGCCATGCCTTGGTATAACCAAGAGGGGCGCGCAATGCAGGAACATATGTCTCCTAACAACAACTACGGATGCTACATCCTATAAGAGGACGAGTCTCAACTCCACTCTATAGTCCACACCACATGGACAATCATGAAAGCAAAGGTATGAAATATTACTACCATGTTATCATGCATTACTAAACTATTCATGACAGGTCTTATACGACAATGTCAAGCATCGAAACATAAAAGGTTCAAAGGGACAACACCCCAAAATGCAACCTCAACTCGACATGGGGAGCCAAAACCATGTACAAAGCCTGGTAAAGCAAACACAATCAACCTAATGCCACATGCAAGGTACCAACACCTCCAGCAGGCTGAACAACACTCTCATCTCGAGTGGACATATATGTCTACTTACATACTCAACAAAGAGTTTCAAGTTTCGACCATCCGGGCAAACAATACCACACTACCAAGCCTATATACGCAAGGGCTAAAATCATGCAAGTTGCAATACAAACATCACTATCACCATATTCAAGGGCTTTCGCCTCAACAACCTCAAGGGCATGCGCCTCAGCAATCTGGGGGGTATTCACCTCAGCAGTTGGGAGAACAATACCGTCTCTAAGACGCAATACAGCAACATGTCCGGTGGCAAATGTGGAGTATATACCTAACTACTCAAAGAAGAAATAGGGGGCAACGAAACATACTTGCTCAACAAAACCTTCCATGGAGTCATACATCAGGTCGTCAGCACCTGCCTGAATGTCAGCGCTATAGGACTCCGAGTCTTTGTACTCTACCACACCATCAACCTTGCCTGCAGTATAAGCCTCCTCCTCCTCCTCCACAGCTTGTAAGGCAAGGTCGTGCGCCTCGCCATCCTCAGTAACCTTCTTATGAAGGGCAACAACATCAGACTCGAGTACAACAACTCAAACCTGACAAGATAAGGTTACCGCCTCCAAGTCAGCAACCTTCGAATCCAAGAAGCGCGACTTCTCCTTCGCGCTCGCCATCTCGCGACATACCATGTCGCACTTCTCCTATAGTTCCTTCTTCTTCTCCGTGAGTTAAATCACAAAGGAAGAAAGACAAGTTATAAAAATATTAAGGATGAATACTTACAGGCGCAAGACATGTCATCGCACCCCCAGCATACGAGGGCGCACTCTCAGGTTCGCTAAGACGAACCCTTCGATCGCAGGAGGGAGTATCTGCTGGAACATACGTAATTCCACCTCAGAAGTAGTAAAGATGGCCTCCTTGGCAAAGCATAGCCCCCCAACAGCAAAGGGTGCCCACTCCCCGCCAGTGATAACATCCTTTGCAGGACGAACCAAGTCAGCTCGAGTGAGCCCAGCAAGAGGCGCAATTCCAATGAACACATTCAAGAATAAACAAGAAGGGCCAAAAATCAAAGTATAGAAAGAAAATAAATGCAAGTTACACAACTTAACGAGGAGACCTCTCCTCCAAGGTCCGGTCCCTCGACCAGGGGGCAAACATAGAAGGCCTGCGAGCCTGACCCTTAACGTTCGACGCCTCGCCACTGCCAGATTTCGACCGCTTGGGATCACTCGAGGGACGCACCTCAGAGTCAGCTTTTTTGGTTTTGGAACGAGACGGGGTGTCCGCAACAGCAACAACGTGATTTGTCACATTAGAAGACGGCCTACAAAAAGGAAATCGTAAAAAGTCATAGTGTAACACTGTTACTCTAAGATCACCAGTTTGCAAGATTCGCAGGGACTACCATACCAAACGTATAGCATGCGCGTGTCAACGCAATAAGAGGGGGAGCAACACTTCACGTTCAAAAGCTAAGTATAGAGATGCAGAGCGCAGCACACGCACGTCAACGCACCAAAAAGTAGGAGTTACACCTCCCATTCAAAAACTAAGCACGGGGACACCTGGCGCAGCGCGCGCATGATTCAACGCGTCGACAAGGGATAACGATCCGCTTCCAAATTCTAAGTATAAGCCCTAAACGCAACACCTCGCACACGCGTCGAAATGTTAATGAAAGATCTACCACCTCACATACAAAGCACCTGACGGATACACCAAGTGGCTATCATGCCCACACATCTCTATGCGGCTATCATGTCCGCATTTCTTGAAGCAGCTATCAGATCCGCGCACTACTAAATGGCTATCATGTCCACACACCTCTAAGGGGCTATTATGTCTGCAAATCGCCAAACGACTTCCATGTCTGTGTGTCACATCAACATATCTACAACCAAGTAGCGGTCGCAGGACGCACTTTACTTTGAAAATGCCGAGAACGGCAACAACATGGATAGGCACGTCGCCTCGCCGACCTCTGACTTACGACATGGAAGGGTACGTCGCCTCGTCGACCTCTGGCCTTCTCCCTACCTCGGAAACATCAAGTATCAGTCGGTGAATGCACCCAACCTTGGAAAACCCAAGTAGCAGTCGGCACAAGGGTGACCACCCCGCGTCCGAGACAGCTACATGGCGAACACCCCCACTGTGGGGGCAACTTCACACCTACAGACTTATAAGTTCACAACTACTACATAAGCGAACATCCTCTATACAGGGGAAACTCTAAGTCAGTAAGAGCCTCGTCCCGACACTTATAAAACCTACACGGCACTACGTGCGTCTGCGCGACCCAACACATGTCTATCATGGGACGTTCATTGACAACACATTGGAAGCCTAACACCTCGCAACTAAAGGGCTACTAAGACTATAGTTCGAACTGGCACCTACATACACCTATATGATCTACGCGCCTATACGACACATACACGCGCGTACCTGGCCACGTCACTACAAACACTCCCACTCCGGGGGCAATACTATATCGACAAAGGCCTCGTCTCTCGATATATACGTGGCAAACATACTCCTATTATGAGGCATTCGTCAATGACACGGCGTATGCAAGGCGCCCCGCAATCTCAGGACCTGCGCGTCCGTAATGCACACTTCTCTACATAGTGTAAGGGTGAAGGTTTACCTCTCCTTAATTCCGCTAACTCTTTTTATGAGTTTTTAGCATACACCCATACTTACATATCCACACTTACATATGCACGTTTGCATGTACATATCACGTGTCTGTTACCACAACCCTGTTGCGCATATATCTACACTTATACCATTGCATATGTATTCCCATGTTCACATCATTAATTCCATGTCATTACATATCGCGTGTCTACTCGCATACACGCGTATACCATGTTTGCATATATGTCAACATTTACGTCTATGCCAAATACATACACTTACATGACTACATATGTATTGCTATACACACATGCTCGCTGCACTAACCATGTCAGCGGTTACGGTCTCTTTCATCAAGCAATAAAGAGGAAACCAATTCCAATATGTGGAGACTAAGTATGGAGACACTCACATACACACTCCCTTATATAGATGTATGGGTAATATCCTATCATCTCCATATTTTTTTCTAACTCTTTTGAGGGAATTCCCTAGCATATACTCATGCTTGCATACCTGCGCATACATATGCATGTCTACATACACATACGTTTGCGTATCCCTGTCACATGTTTATTATTACGATCTCATTACCCACATATTTATACACATATCATCGGATATATATATGCCCATACTTACATGATTTAATTTCATGGCATTGCACGTCACGCGCCGACTCACGTATGCGCATATACCATGTTCGTACACGTGTTAGCATTCATATCCATGATTGCATACATAGAATTACATTATTATATATATACATATCATACGCGTACACTTGCTGAACTAACCATGTCGGCAGTTATGACCACTCCCGCTAAAAAAAAATGAGGGGCACGCACAAGGCCCACGCGCCAACGGACAGTAAGTCCACCTCGAGGTAACACTCAAACTTAAATCGAACGTATACTCTATCAAAAATAGAGTCAAGCAGGGGTCGCGTCACCACTTGACTCGGGGGAAAATGATGGGTATACGTCTGATTCGGGTTCGTTTTATATTACTCGGACTTCGTTTACACATCAAACACGCCGACTTCAAATTATTTACCCGCAAGTTTGGAAAAGGTTCGGGACGCGCGCGTGTGCGTTTCGGGCCTAAAAACCTCGTCCGGATTGTCCCGACAACCCGGACCACACCGGGTTGTCGCGATACCCCGGTGAGGTCAGGACCGTCCCTCTCGGTGACGCGTAAACCCTATACGGGTACACAACACGTGTCGGACTCTCCGACGTCCACTCCATGCTCGTCCACGTCCGGTTCACATTTTCACAACTAAACCGACATTGGACGGTTCAAAACCCGGTCTGATTCCAAGGTTTTCTATAAATAGGAGCCTTGATCATTTATTTCACAACTAAGTTGGCGCCGAAGCTCTGACCTCTCTCTAAACTTTCTCTCTCTACATATTCTAATTTAAGCTTCGGAGAGGGCTTATCGCACTCCACCCCCCCCCTCTGCGTGGTGTGCGATATTGCCCTTTGTGCAGGTATATGGAGACGCACGTACTCGGACATATGCGGAGACCCGACATACTGAAGACCCGAGACACATCTATATCACAAGGTATGCATACACGCATACACTACAAGACGTGCATACCCCGCAAGGCGTGTATACGCGCATACTCCGCAAGGCGCGTATACGCGCATACTCCGCAAGGCGCGTATACGCGCATCCCCTGCAAGGCGCGTATATGCGCATACTCCGCAAGGTGCATGCATGTGAAGACGCTGCAAGATACTCAAACACTTAGCCATTTCAAGGGCTTGCAAGTCCCAGACAGTCCGACGCTCCGACTCTCCGACAGTTCGACAGTCCGAAGCTCCGACCTTCCAACTCTCCGGCAGTCTGATAGTCCAACATCCCGACTATCGGACATCTGCGAGCTCAAACAAACCGTTAGCATAACTTTACAACACTTCAAGGACCCGACGAATTTTGAGTCAACGACCCGCCAAGAGTCATGATCCAACAGTATGCGCACTATGATAGACATGCTGTGATGGTTGAAATTTCCTAGGAATCATGTCTAGAATGATACATAATTGAATATAGGGTTAAGAACACAATAGGGGCCCGAATGTTTGCCCATGTTGCCAAAAGGGGTCTGAATTAAAAAAACGTATTATTTAGGGCCTGAATTTTGAGTTTTGTGTATAAGTGAGGTCTCCGTCTATTTTTTCTGTTAAAATTGACGGAAAGTGGTCACATGCCAAGCATGTGACCAAAAATAATTTGAAAACCCGAAAATGCCCTTTGACCAAAGTGTGTCTCTCATATGTTTGACCTAAAATGACGAAAATACCCTCCAGATCGGAGCTCTGTGGCTCCGATCGGGAGCCACAGAGCTCCGATCTGGAGCCCTGTGGCTCCGATCGGGAGCCACAGAGCTCCGATCTGGAGCCCTGTGGCTCCGATCTGGAGCCCTGTGGCTCCGATCGGGAGCCACAGAGCTCCGATCTGGAGCCCTGTGGCTCCGATCGGGAGCCACAGAGCTCCGATCTGGAGCCCTGTGGCTCCGATCGGGAGCCACAGAGCTCCGATCTGGAGCTCTGTGGCCCCGATCGGAGCCACAGTGCTCCGATCGGAGCTTTGTGGCTCCGACCGGAGCTCCAAAGCTCCGACCGGAGCTCCAAAGCTCCGACCGGAGCTCCAAAGCTCCGACCGGAGCTCCAAAGCTCCGATCGGAGCTTTTTTGACTCCGATCGGAGCTTCGGAGCTCCAATCGGAGCCTTTTTGGCTCCGATCGGAGGCCGGTGGCGGTCGCCGGAGGCCGGTGGCGGTTGCCGGAGGCCGGTGGTGGTCGCCGGAGCCGGGTGGTCGCCGGAGCCGGGTGGTCGCCGGAGCCGGGTGGTGGTCGCCGGGCGGTGGCTGGAGCGTGGTGGCCTTAATTGCATAATTAGTGTGTAGGGGTATTTTAGACATTTCACATTTTATTAATTAAATTGATAAATTGTATAATAATTACAAAAGGGTATTTTTGTCTTTTCACGTGATTCTGTTAGATTTAACAGAAAATTTGGACGGAGACTTGAAAAAACACAAAACTCAAAATTCAGGCCCTTAATAATACGTTTTTTCAATTCAGACCCCTTTTGGCAACATGGGCAAACATTCAGGCCCCTATTGTGTTCTTAACCCTTGAATATAAGCATGAATTGAAAATCAGCCCCTAATGTTTAAATTATTTTAAAATCGAAAACCAGTCGCCAAATGTGTATGATTGATGTGGAAGTTGCATGTTTGACATGTATACTAGAATGTTGAGGATGTAGCCGCATTTAATAATTTACTTGGAAGTAAGATTATATATGCAAGCATGATTTTCTCTGAACATTAGACGCATGACGCGTAATGATGAGTGTGGTTTATGTGATGAATGTTACTTTCGTATGATGATTTACATGGATGGTAGAATTGTATATGCATGAGTAAGTTCATCGGAATATTTTCCAAAATAAAAAGGGCATTGGGAAAGCCAAGATCGGGTATGCTTGTTTTAAAATTCATGTTCCGGTAATTTGCGATTGAAACCGTTTTAAAAGACTGGTCTATTGGATTGAAGACGACAGTAATGTGAACTCTTTCACAACCATCTTCCATTGGTTTGCTGGTGGTTGGTTAGTTTAGATGACTGGGGAATAATTGCTTATCGCATTCCATCTTAATAGATATTTGATGTATGCAATTATTTCTCAAAATTTTATTGTCTCCCTGATTTTGTATAATCATCAACATGTTTAGTAACGAATTTCAGCATAGATGGCATCATCTTGTGCTAATGAGCTTTTGATTGAAACAAACTAGGACTCGTGGAGCAAACACGTCAATGCACTGTTGGAGGATCATGGCCTTGTAGGTCACATTCAAAAGTCCATGAGCTGCCCAAATGCTGGTCTAACGACTAACATAGACCTAACATTTGCCCATTTCCAATGGGAGCAAGATGACAAGAAAGAAAAGGAGATATTGCTGTCTGAAATGTCTCAGAACTTCAATGATGAATATAAGGATGTTCCGATTACAAAGGAAATCTAGGATGCTCTCTTCCTGAAATATGGAAATGGCATGGCAGCAATTTTGCACCCACTTATACCAATTATGAAAGAAAGCTTAAACAGCTACAGCAAAAGTGTACTTGCTAAGGTATACGATATCCTTAGCATGTTGAAACCACTGGAAGAAGAAGGTCAGGTGGGTGAATGGGATAAAATTCAAGCCATTATCAGGGTTCTCCCGAAGTCTTGGAGAGCAGCCAAGGCTTTACTGACGACTAGTGGTTCCGTGATAGATCTTGCATCTGTCCTGAAATTCATCGAGATGGGACAAAGTCGACTGAAATCCATACCGGGACGAGTTGGGCAAGGACAGAGAAAGAGGATGAACAAAGGAAAGAGACAACAGGCTGTTGACGGTAAAATGTTGACAACGCCTAAACCAGGCAATCTCCGAGTTAAATCAGAGATAGTCCGCGGGAGCTCCAGTCCACGCCGAATAGGTGAAGGTACAGTACCCAGCAAATTGCATCCTAAAAAGGTATGCGACGTTGGTTATGTTATGGAAGTTATATTTTCCTCCACTATCATGTTAACTGACTCAAATCATTCTTGGATTCTTGACTCAGGTGCGATGGACCACATAGCCAACGACAAAGGACTGTTCGCCAAGTTTAAACGATTGCTAAAGGATTATAAGAGGATATACATTATCGACAACTCACAAGTTGAAGTCATAGGAGTGGGGAACTGCAAGTTGTCTATGAACAATGGCAGAACCATACTACTTGAAAATGTTCTTTTTGCTCCAAGAATCCGTAGAAATGTTGTTTCTGTTTTTGCTCTTATGAAT
Organism: Clarkia xantiana subsp. parviflora; assembly: GCA_036873135.1. Classification (NCBI taxonomy): domain Eukaryota; kingdom Viridiplantae; phylum Streptophyta; class Magnoliopsida; order Myrtales; family Onagraceae; genus Clarkia; species Clarkia xantiana. The sequence goes on from JAPTYO010000001.1 coordinate 23,105,303, forward strand.
AATAATTACATCTTATCATTTTAGAAGAACTTTGTTCGCATAAATAAAGGAAATGTCTTCTTTGGGTATGCTTATTCCTCTTATGGTCTCTTTATCATGGATTTGAATGGAAGTATAGATTCGAATAGAATGTATGCATTATCCTCCAGGGAAGAAGAAACTGGCGCAGCCGGATGGCATGCGAGGCTGGGACATATAAGCTACGATAGGGTACATTCATTAGCCCGAAGAGAGCTTCTTCCTAGTACCAGCAATGTGGTTAAACAAATTTACCACGATTGTCTAGCAGGAAAGTCCACCCGCAAACCATTCGGAGAAGCTCAACGAGCCGAGTATCCATTGCAGCTAATTCACTCTGACGTCTGTGGACCAATGAGTGTAACCGCTAGGAGTGGAAAACGATACTTCGTAACTTTCATTGACGAATTTACCCGTTATGGGTTCACTCATTTGATTACTCGTAAATCTGAGGCAATAGATTGCTTTAGAAACTTTCTAAACCTCGTAGAGAATCAGCAGGAGCGAAAGGTGAAAACCCTGCGCACTGATAGAGGTGGAGAATACCTCTCTAATGAGTTTGATAAGTTGTGCAAAGAAAGAAGGATAGCCCGTCAAACGACAATCCCCAACACACCACAACAAAATTGTGTGGCTGAACGTCATAATCGAACACTTCTAGACATGGTCATAACCATGATGTCGCAGGCACAATTACCAATCTCCTATTGGAGTGATGCGTTATTGACAGCCACTCATGTAGTAAACCTTGTCCCAAAAAAGGCGTTAGACACAACGCCATATGAGTTGTGGCATGGTTGAGAGTTGGATCTCACCAGATTGCGATCTTGGGGTTGCGCAGCCTATACACATACAACTGACAGCCGTTTCGGAAAGTTGGGACCAAGAGGACTAAAAAGTATCTTTATCAGGTATTCAGAGAACTCTAAAGGTTACGTATTCATGTCAGCTCAAAAAAATGGCGTGGTGGTCGAACATGAGTCCAGAGACGTTACTTTCCTTGAGGACGAAGTTCCGACGCTTGGCGAGATTAAAACAGATGAAGTATTTATCGAACTAGAGCAGGACAACATTGATGATCAGGTCTCACTTACTTCCAGTGGGAGATTTGAACCAGTAACTCAAGAGAGTGACACGGTAAATGATAATGGAAACATTTTCATAAATCCAGTGGGAGGACCAAACCCTACCACACAAATCACTGTTGCTGGAGGGACGAATCAAGTTGAACCTGATAATCATATAGCCGGACCGCTGGATGAAAATCCAATAATGTCACAACCACCACTACTACCCATTGTTCCCAATGGGAGTGGATCAACCAACTTGGTTCTAGGTCCTAGTGATCAAGGAAAGTGATGGATATGTGTCCAATTCGAGTTCGTATTTATGTTTCGGGCCTCGTAAACACGTCAAAATTACACCACGACTTGAAAAACGTCTCCCAAAGGATCAAAACGGTCCGGAAGCGCGTTACGCGCGTCCGGATTGCATTGCAAACAACCCGGACGTCCGGATTGCACGGCAAGCCGGACCTCGCCGAATTGCCCAAATTCGACGAGGTCCGGATTGCATTACGGGTATTACGCGATTACCGTTACGTGTAGAGAAGTCAAGTTCGCGCATTGCCAATATTGATGACGGTTACCGCTTGCTTTTGAACCGTCATCAAACCGCTTTAAAACCGGGTCCGGTCCCAAGAAAGCCTATAAATAGGAGGCCTTGGCCACCCATTTTGACACATCCTCTCATTTGCCCAACTTTGGTATTTTGAGCTCTGACTTCTCTCTAGAAATACTTTCTCTCTCTAAGATTACCTTTTTAGCCCTATAGTGACTTAGGCATCGGAGAGGGCTCCACTAGCACAAACCCCCTCTCCGTGCTAGTACTGGCCCTTCGTGCAGGAACCGGCGCCCCGGACTTGTGCACAGACCACCGTTTCCCGAGACTCAGACGCCTCCTGAGACAAAACCGCCTTTCGAGACTCAGACGCCTCCTGAGACACAACCGCCTTTCGAGACACAGACTTTTCCGAGACTCAGCATTAAGACCGAACACTCGTCACCGATCAGGACGAAAACCTCTTTCAGACGAAGGGTGACTGCCCAAAAACCCGCTCAACCACTCAGACAGACGCGTCCACACGACTCAGTACATCCAGGACGCAACATTGGCGCCGTCTGTGGGATTCGAACAAAAAGCTACCATACCGCAAAGTCATGACGAGTGATCACAACGCTCTCAATAATGCCAACCCGTCAGTAACCAAGAAGCGCCTTAGACGGCGTAAAAAGTCTATGATGTCTCCCGTGCCAGCAAGCAGTGTGCCATCCGCACAGCACGGCCCAAAATTTCCAGGCATCCACGTGATACATGGAGGCTTTGGAGTAGGAGGCGAAACGTCATACGAAAGAGAAATATACGCTTCCCTGATGATCCAAGAGTCCAAAGGTAGTCAGCAAGGAGACGTTGTCATAGAAGACGCCATTGGATTTTCTTCAGAAGACAAGACGCACATAACATTTCCTCATAATGACGCCTTAGTCATAACCATGACAATCGACGGCATTGACATCAAGCGTATCTTGGTCGATGGAGGAAGTTCGCCCAACATCATCACAAAAGACGTCATCCTAGCTCTGGGGAGAAAGAAGAATGTCAACATAATGAATTCACCCTTAGTGGGATTCATGGAAGATGCAAGTTACCCATTGGGATCCATAACACTGCCAGTTATACTGGGAGAAGGCAACTCACGTCACCAAATAGAAGTACCATTTGTGGTAGTGCAAAAGCTTGACGCATACAATGGTATCTTAGGATACGCAACCATGAACGCGTGGGGAATGGTGCCATCAACGGCACACCAGAAGATCAAATTCCCAACTGCAGCCGGAATCGGTGAAGTCAAAGGAGACCAACTGTTATCAAAGGATTGTTACAATGTGGCAATCCAAAATAACGTCAAGCCAAACAAGGATGCGTGCCCATCATTGATGATGATCCAAGAGAAAGCCGTGCCCGACCGGCCCAGGTAGAAGAGTTAAAGCAAATAAAGATCGAAGAGCCAGACAGAATGGTCCAAACTGGAGCATCCTTGTCAGAAGAGGAAGTGATAGAAATCACAGCACTCCTCGAAGAGTACAAAGAGTTATTCGCATAGTCGCCAAGCGACATGCCCGGAATAAGCGCAGACGTCATTTCCCATAAGCTCAACATCAAGCCGGGAACTCGAGCAGTAGCCCAGAAACTTCGACCCCTCGGGGGTAACAAGAAATTGGCAATCAGAGAAGAAGTGGGAAGACTGCTTGACGCAGGATTCATTGAAGAATCAAGATACCAAACATGGGTGGCAAACCCATTATTGGTACCTAAATCAAGTGGCAAATTAAGAATGTGCATCGATTACAGAGATCTCAACAACGCATGCCCCAAGGATTCATATCCTCTCCCAAGAATCGACCAACTAGTCGATGCCACCGCCGGCCATGAATTAATGTCTGTAATGGATGCATACTTAGGATACAACCAGATCCCGATGTTCAAAGATGATGCACCGCACACTGCATTCTATGCAGATAGCGAAATATACAACTACATGGTGATGCCATTCGGCTTGATCAATGCGGGAGCAACATACCAGCGAATGGTCAATGCCATCTTCGGCGATTTAATTGGAACGAAAATGGAGGCATACGTGGATGACATGGTCGTGAAGTCAACCAAAAGGCGCAACCATGTTGACGACCTACGAGCAATCTTCAAAAGAATGTGTGAATATCAAGTCCGCCTAAATCCAACAAAGTGTGCCTTCGGCGTACAATCAGGAAAAATCCTGGGATTCATGGTGAGCCATAGAGGGATAGAGGCTAACCCAGAGAAGGTACGGGAAATTGAAGAGATGGAGTCCCCAAAGAAACATAAGGAAGTCCAGCAACTAAATGGCCACCTAGCAGCTTTAAACAGATTCCTTGCCAGGATAGGCGACAAGGCACTTCCTTTCTTTGAAGTCTTGCGTGCAAACAAGAAGTTTGAATGGACACCAGTGTGTGAAGAGGCCTTCCAGCAATTAAAGCAACACTTGCGCACATTGCCAGCATTGGCAAAACCGATGCAAGCCGAGCCCCTCTTCCTGTACATATCAGTAAGCAACACGGCAGTCAGCTCAGTCCTTGTCAAACAAAAAGGGACTACCCAGCTCCCAGTATACTACGTATGCAAGATACTCGCAAAGTATGAGATAAACTACATGCCAATCGAGAAATACTTGTACGCGCTTATAATAGCAGCAAGGAAACTGAGGCCATACTTCCATGCACACGAAGTAACAGTCTTAACAGACCAACCCCTGAAGCACATCCTGTCAAAGCCAAACATGTCAGGAAAGCTAGCAAAGTGGTCGGTGGAGTTAAGTGAATTCCGCATTCATTTTGCTCCTCGAACGGCGATCAAGGGGCAAGCATTGGCCGACTTCATTGCAGAATTCACCGGGATAACACCCGAGACAGATGCCCAAGTCGGACCTCAACAAATTGAAGAACATACCGAAGTATGGCAAATGTACACCGACGGATCTTCAAATGTAGGAGGATCAGGTGCCGGATTCCTCCTGATACCACCCGACGGATCCAATCCATTGAAGTATGCTCTAAACTTAACATTTAGAGCAAAAAACAACGAGGCGGAGTACGAGGCATTGATAACTGGCTTAAGAATTGCAAAAGGTGTTGGAGTTAAACACCTAAAAGTAAAGTGCGATTCGCAGTTAGTCATCAATCAAGTTAAAGACGAATACGCGGCAAAGTCAGAAAATATGCAAAAATACCTGGGGCAAGCAAAAGACCTCATCACAAGCTTCGATACCTTCGACATCATCGCGGTGCCTAGAGAAGAAAATCAAGAAGCTGATGCCTTGAGCAAGTTCGCACAAGGCAATGAACAGGGCAAAGAAACGCATTTTGTGGAAAACAGAATCTTGTCAGTAATTGACAAATTCGAAGTCTTGTGCATCAATCCAGATCCAGATTGGATGACCCCAATATTGGCATATCTCAATGACCACAAGCTCCCCGAAGACAAAGTTCAAGCCTAAAAAATCCAGAGACAAGCTGTCAATTATGCGTTGATAGATGACGAGCTATACAAGAGAGGATTTTCAACCCCATACCTAAAGTGCATCACCTTCCGGGAATGCCAGAAAGTGTTAGAGGATTTGCATAAAGGCCAAGCAGCCTGCCATGAAGGTGCGAGATCTCTAATACGCAAGACGTTGAGCTTAGGATACTATTGGCCAACCATGAAGAACCAAGCTACACACTTGGTCGCAGAATGCGAATCTTGCCAACTTTATTCAAGAAGTATCACGGCACCAGCCGCGGAGCTAAGCCCAATTGCAAGTTCTTGGCCATTCGCACAATGGGGGATCGATTTGGTGGGCCCACTTCCAAAATCAAAAGGCCAAACCAAGTACATTGTCGTCGCAATCGACTACTTTTTAAAGTGGATCGAGGCAAAGGCATTGGCACGAACAACCGATGCACAAATAATGGATTTCATCTGAAATCACATCATCTCACGATACGGAGTTCCAAAGGTGCTAATCAGCGACAACGGACCACAATTCAAGAGTTCAAGGCTTCAAACATTTTGCGAAAGGCTCAACATTAACCACCGTTTCGCATCAGTCCGTCATGCTCAAACCAACGGACAAGTCGAAGCCGCCAACAAGACCGTCCTAGACGGTCTCAAGAAACGAGTGCATGCATTAAAAGGAGGATGGGCAGAAGAGCTTAGCGGTGTGCTGTGGGCACTACGAACAACTCCAAAGGAGTCAACCGGAGAAACACCATTCAGTCTGGTGTATGGAACGGAAGCAGTCGCTCCCATCGAAATTGCTGTCTCATCCTACCGCACAACACATTTCAACGCCCAAGCCAACGAAGTAGACATGCGTCTAGACCTAGACCTGGCAGAAGAAAAAAGGCGTAACTCTGAACATAATCAGGCACGCATGCGTTTGATAACTGCAAGATATTACAACAGGAAGGTGAAATAAAGACAATTCCATGTCGGAGAAATGGTGTGGAGAAAGAATGAGTTCTCACATCTCGATCAGATCAACAAAATGTCTCCAAAATGGGAAGGCCCTTACAAGGTCATATCCATCCCGTACATCAACGCATATCGCCTTGAAGATGCAAATGGCAATGCCTCTACGAACACATTTAGTGGAGGACACTTGAAGAAATTCCACGGATGAAAGGATAATCTTCTGTCACAAAAGGAGCTGTCGTATCAAGCCCTTTTGCTCTTATTTTCATAACGCATCTACTTGTTGAAAAGTCCACACTCTCATATAAAGTGGCATCTTTGTAATAATCGCATGAACCTAATGAAGTTGTTCTATCTTCGTAGGAACATCACTATTCTATATACGTTACTTGGAAGCAAAACAAAGTAACTACAACAACTATTATCTACACCAACAAGGAGTTTATTTCTCCATTCATAACATTGGCATCTATCTCAAGAAGGTGTCGACAACACAAAGCCATTGCGCTATGTACACAGTCAACCTATATGACGCAATGACAACTTGCGGATTATCTACAAAAAGGGACTTATAATTCTCTATTCAAAATGACGACTATGCCAAAGACGTCAACGACAAGCAATATCTTGGAAAAACACCAAGGTCTACCATCAAAATAACGACTATTCCAAAGGCATCAACTACAAGCAATATCTTGGATTAACACCAAGATTTACTATCAAAAGTAGCATATTGAGGTATCCTCTTTGTAAAGGCAAACCCCATATTTACTTCTAAAAAATGACATGCTGTGACATCTCTTGTTAGAGGCAAATCCTCATGTTCATGGCCATTCCCTGGATTCAGAACAGGATGGGCAAATACAATACGAGACTGATCACCCGAAGTTCTCTTGTTAGACAACAACCCCACGCTACAACAAGTATGAATTCCTGTTCAGGGTTCACTCTTTATGGCGAATGTCCTCTTGATAGACGACAATCCCATACTATGAATTCCTGTTTAGAGTTCACTCTTTATGGCAAATGTCCTCTTATTAGACGACAATCCCATACTATGAATTCCTGTTTAGGGTTCACTCTTTATGGCGAATGTCCTCTGATTAGACGACAAACCCGTACTACGAATTCCTGTTCAAGGGTTCACACTTCACGGCAAGAATCCTCTTGTTAGATGACAATTCCGTAATACAGATTTTCAAACCGTGTTGCATGATTCCTGGACGCAGAAATCATGCATCACAATACATATTTCAAAAGTGTTACGTGGTAGCTGGACGCAGAAATCACGTATCACAAATTTCAAAACCAAAATGTTTTTACGTATGCTTCCCCAACGCGGGTTGATACACGCTGGCAGGTGCGCACCCTGTTTAAAACTCATAAAATTTACAAGTCGAGTCTTGTACAACGTCGCCTTAGAGTGGAACTAAGAGACGGTATAAACTAGTATCTTACTTAGCCAAGATAACACCTTTCAAATATACTACTTGTTAAGAAAAGTCGTTATACGCGAACCACTTGACAGGTTACAACATATATAGCGGCAAGCTATTCAGGAAAGACGGGCAACATGCGTAAAGCATCATGCAAGCAATCTTGAATCAAAAAGTGGCTATCGGTCACGACTGCGGGGACTATGTCTACGTTACTAGTCATCCACGTTCAATAAACACAGTAAGTGATAACGGTATGAAATATTACTGACAAGTTATCATGCAAACTGCTATGTATAAAGCAGGTTCAAACAACGTAGTTCAAAGCGAACAAGTCACAAGAAACAACCAAGGAACAACTCCAATAAAGTTCCAAACACAAACAGAAGCAAAGTGGAAAAGAGCCCAACATGCTCAAAATAAAACATCAACGAGCAGTTCAAATAGCGGCACCACCTGCAGAAGGCCCGGGGGCAACCTCCATAAACTCAGGAGAAGTAACAATGACGTTTACATCTCCGCTATCATCAACCAACATCTCATAGTTGGGAAGTCCACGCTCCAAAAGGCTTAACGCCTCAATATGAGAAAGGGCATAACTCGCATATGGCCCTAACTCGCCAAAAGGGAACTCAGGGTCAAGATCCTTCACCCGAGTGAAGTAATCTTCGGAACGCTCGCTCATCAACTGGTTCACCTTCTCCTCAACAGCAGCTTCAAATTCAGAAGTTCCCAAGTACTTGGTAAAACCCACTTGTACACCTTTCTCCCGACTCTCCTTACCGAGAGCAAGTAATTCCGCTCCTTGCGCATGAAGATCGTCTGTGACCTTCTTCTCAAGAGCGATCATCTCAGACTCAAGCTTTGATAAGCGAATATGGCGCGCCTCATAACGGCTCTCAGAAGCAGTGACCTTCGAACTCATCAAACGAGCCTCCTCCTTGGTTCGTGACAACTCTTGACAAAGAGCATCACACTTATCCATAGCAGCCTGCTTCGCGCTTACCAGCTCCATAACAAAAGACGACATGTTCACCATGTCGGCAACAACCTTCACACATCAATGCGATAAGCCAAACATAAATCGCAAAAACAACAAACTTGGTAAAAGAATCAAGATACTTACGGGAGCAAACCGGGATAAGGCGCTCTGCGCATAAGCCTCAGCCTCCTCATCAGTCGATGGACAAGAATGCCTATCACCCGGGGGAACACATCTGCGCAATACGCGAACTCCAACCTCTGGAGTGCGAAGTGAAGACTCCTTGGGAAAATAGACTCCACCATTACCAAAAGGTGCCCAAGTGTCCCCAGTAATATCCAATCCAACTGGGCAGACCAGATGGTCACGCCTAAGAGGAGGAACCGCTACAACAAAGAAGGAAAGCGGTTAACAACAAATTACAAAACCAAGGAATACACTCATCAAAAGTATACTAACAGAGTCCGCGGACTTCCACAAGTCGGTTTCCCGACTGGGGGGCAGATGGCGCTACATTGCGACTCGCGACTTCCTTGCCTTTATGAGTTGAAGTATCCGCATTTGGCTTCAAGCGCTTGGGATCAGTCGGGCCAGGCGCCACTGTGTCAGTTCGCTTGGAAGAAACGCGAGAATCAGGCACTGAGAGAGTATCCCCGGTCACATGTGTAGAAGAACCTTTGCCAGGACCACGCCCCGAATTGGCAGGAGTGATGGGGGGCAGGGGCCGCCAAAGCCTGATCGGCGCGAGAAGCAACACGCGAAGCCGCTGCGTGGAGAGACGAACTCTTTCCGGCAAACCAACCTGCAATGTGAATTCCATAAAAGACATAGAGCCGTTTAATAGGCTATCCATCATGAGTATCAAGATGCTCAAAAAATTTCAAAGTAAGTATGAAGGACTTACTCATAGCGGCAATTCAATCAAAAAGAAAGGAGTTCCGCAAGAGGTTACTACGACTTCACAATCTGCAAGAACCAAACGAAAGTCAACGCGCATAGAAAAAGTCAACGCGCATAGCAAAAGTCAACGCGCGTAGCAGAAGTCAACGCGTGTAGCAAAAGTCAACGCGCATAGCAAAGTTGGTACGTATAACGAAAGTGGCCAACATCCTAAGAAGCTATCATGTAAATGGTGTGACTAACGTGGCAAACCGCGAGAAGCAAACACGACAACACTTAGGGAAAAATATTTTTTCTAAGGCATCAAGACACTAAACGGCAACTCCCAAAGACGTTTGGCAATTCCCGTCAACCAACGAACCCGTCAAGGGAAAAAACTACATGTACCAACCAAAAGGCCTTTACGCGAAGGCACGGGGGCAATATGTTCAATGGGGGATTTTACCACAACTATCCACGGAAGTAAAAAAAAAAAAAAAAAAAAAAAAATCGTCTAAGGCATGAACTAACGACGATAGCAACGACAACCAACCAGCAATTATTCAACATACAAACACCAATGAGCAGCTCTATACGACAACAACGACAAATAGTTCAAACGAACAACAATACGGCAACACATTCAAAATCAAGTCGAAGTTGTCCTGTAAAATCGAGTTTTCAGACTACCTCAAAATGTGACGAAAAGTATCACAATGGACTCCACTCGTCGAGACGATTCCAGAAAGGTAAGGACCGCGGCGAACGGAGCATGGGAAGGCGGCGCGTGGGTTACACGCGCCGGCCAAGCAATACTCACGCGACGGCGCGTGAGGGCGCGTCCGGCGTCGTCTGGTAATTCCGAAGGCGGCTCTGGAATCCTCGTGATGATCTGAGTCGATTGGTGGTGTCAATTTCTGAAAACAAGTCAAGGATCAAACACGAAACTTTCGGGATGCACCTAAGGTTTACGACGGTGAAGAAACTATGAACACACAAATGGTTTCTAGAAATAGTGAAGCAATTACCTGCAAAGAAGAAGGAAGAATGAATTCCCAAAGAGCTGGAAGAATGATTGGGGATTAGTGTAATTACATATCCCAAAAGATTCCTTGGTGATAAGGACTGAAGGAACAATTCATCTACACCCACGCCTAAGTGCCTACAGTACACTCCACCCTCTTCTAAGTATTTGCTTCTACATACATGATTGTTTTGGTATTACGCGTATCAAACTCATCATTCTACATGGATGTTTTCATATCGCGTGATTCATGATTTAATAATCGTCAAGTCGTTTTAGAAGTATATGGATTATATTCCTAACAGCACGTAATTACGTTATTGCCATGACCGTTACTTGTGCATGCACGTTGATAAAAGCATGTCCGCATGATGTATTGCTAATTGCCTATATCCCTAACGATAATCATGTTTGCACATTACATATGCGCATTCTCTATTGCACTAACCGTGATGACAGGAAATAAAGTCACTCGGCCGGGAAATCAAAGGATGGATGAAATCAAGACTTCTACGTCCAACCAACAATCAAAACCGGAAGGTTAGCGTCAAACTCAAATTGGACGCGTATCCTAATTTAAAATAGAGTCAAGAAAGGTTTTAAACCGTTACTTGACTCGGGGGCAAGTGATGGATATGTGTCCAATTCGAGTTCGTATTTATGTTTCGGGCCTCGTAAACACGTCAAAATTACACCACGGCTTGAAAAACGTCTCCCAAAGGGTCAAAACGGTCCGGAAGCGCGTTACGCGCGTCCGGGTTGCAAACAACCCGGACGTCCGGATTGCACGGCAAGCCGGACCTCGCCGAATTGCCCAAATTCGACGAGGTCCGGATTGTATTACGGGTATTACGCGATTACCGTTACGTGTAGAGAAGTCAAGTTCGCGCATTGCCAATATTGATGACGGTTACCGCTTGCTTTTGAACCGTCATCAAACCGCTTTAAAACCGGGTCCGGTCCCAAGGAAGCCTATAAATAGGAGGCCTTGGCCACCCATTTTGACACATCCTCTCATTTGCCCAACTTTGGTATTTTGAGCTCTGACTTCTCTCTAGAAATAATTTCTCTCTCTAAGATTACCTTTTTAGCCCTATAGTGACTTAGGCATCGGAGAGGGCTCCACTAGCACAACCCCCCCCCCCCCCCCCCTCTCCGTGCTAGTACTGGCCCTTCGTGCAGGAACCGGCGCCCCGGACTTGTGCACAGACCACCGTTTCCCGAGACTCAGACGCCTCCTGAGACACAACCGCCTTTCGAGACTCAGACGCCTCCTGAGACACAACCGCCTTTCGAGACACAGACCTTTCCGAGACTCAGCGTTAAGACCGAACACTCGTCACCGATCAGGACGAAAACCTCTTTCAGACGAAGGGTGACTGCCCAAAAACCCGCTGAACCACTCAGACAGACGCGTCCACACGACTTAGTTCATCCAGGACGCAACAGAATAATCTCGGAGATAGAATCCCAAGACCAAGAGGTCGTCCAAGGAAAGTTGTAGGCGAAGGTTCAGGCACTGCTCTTATTCCCAGTGGGAGTGATGCTCCGAAAAGAGGCATTATTCCGAGTGGAAGATTCGTTCAGATTCAAGATGGGATCAACGAGCCTAGACGTAGTCAAAGGCATCAAACTTCTCCTAAGAAGTATCCCATCGAGAGGGGTGAAATCCTCACTCTAACATATGTTGACGAACCGGTAACGGTTCAACAGGCATTGGAAGGACCTCGAGCGAAGGAATGGAGGAAGGCAATGTAAGAAGAGATCACCTCAATGAAATCCAATTCGGTATGGTCTTTAGTTGATTTACCTGCTAACCGCAGGGCCATAGGGGCGAAGTGGGTTCTGAAACTGAAACCCATTGTTGATGGAAAGGTCGAGGGATACAAAGACCGACTAATTGCGAAATGATATACCCAACTTCAGGGAGTGGGCTTTGACGAAATGAACTCATCGAACGTGCGTAAAACCACGATTAGGGCCATTTATGGTCCTGGTCGCAGGTCTCGATTTCGAGCTGCACTAAATGGATGTTAAGAACGCGTTCCTCCACAAAAACCTGGAGGAAGAGATCTACATGGAGCAACTGGAAGGTTTCATTACTCCTGGTAACAAACGTAAAGTTGTAAACTACAAAGGTCCATTTACGGTCTTAAACAGTCGTCTCGGAAATGGTACCACAGATTCCACGAGGAAATCGTAGGAAACGGATTCATGAATCTTCACGAGGATCCGTGCGTGTATTATAAGACCTCCGGGTCTAAGTATGTCATCTTAACCTTATACGTGGACGACATACTCATTGCCGCAAACGATGTGAGTATTATGAATAAGTCAAAATCCTGGTTGGCATATCTGTGTTCGAGATGAAAGACATGGGAGAAGCCACGTACATCTTAGGCATTAAAATTGCTAGAGATCGGGCTACCAGTAAATTATGTCTATCTCAAGAAGCTTATATCAACAAATTGTTGAAAAGATTCAGATTACAAGATGCCAAACCCGTGGATACGCCGGTGGTGTTTGGGTGCGCACTGTCAAAACGTGACAGCCCCAAGAACCTGGCAGAGCGAGAACAGATGAAGGGTGCAAAGTATTTAAGCATGGTCGGTAGTCTCATGTACGCCATGCAATGCACACGTCCGGACATCTGTTACGTCGTGGGCCTTGTAGCACGATTCTAATCAGATCCTGGCTATCAACATTTAAAGGATGTAAAATGAATTATTCGTTATCTGAAAGTTATTGTCGACTACGCACTGTGCTATGAGGGCCATACGTTAGAATTGACCGGTTACAGTGACGCTGACCATGGTGGCGATCCGGATGATCGTAAGTCCACCACAGGAGGAGTCTTTCTCCTTGCTAATGCCGCCATTTCATGGACGAGCAAGAAGCAAACATGTGTCGCGCTGTCTACAATGGAATCGGAATTCGTTTCTCTCTCCAAAAATGCACAGGAAGCGATCTGGCTGAAAAGGTTTCTTACTGCACTGCATGGTGACAAAGACGTGAGTAAACCCGTTGTGGTACACTCTGACAGTCAGGCAGCTATTGCGGCAGTTAAGAATCCAAAGTACCATAGTAGGACTAAACACATTGATGTGAAATATTTTTATGCTAAATCTATGGTAGAAGACAATACAATTACTTTGAAATACTTTTCCACTGATAACATGGTTGCGGACCCATTAACTAAACCACTACGCAAGGTAAAGTTACATTTTTAATAAACGAGAGAATTGCAATCGAGTTTATGATCAATCGACGTCATAATATTTGAATACATCAGATTTACGGTCTATAAACTAAGTCGTAGGAGGACGCAATCATCTGCCAGACTATGTCGAATGTGGGCCTTACCTAGTCACACAGGTACGATCGTCTTGCGGTGGAGGGAGGCCTCTACCAAGTAATGCTGGCTAAGAATCAGGGGGATAAACCTGATTACGCAAGATGATTATCTAGTTTCGAAGTAACTCGACACGATCTTCGTTTTTGCAAATCGCCGTGATAAACTATGCTCGTCATTAAACTACATTCTGGGCCAGATGAGAATCTGCGACAGCAAGATTGACATATCCCATTCCTGTCAACTTAAAAGTTCAGGTATGCTATCGACGCGTGCTTCATACTGCGCGTGTCATGTTCGACCACGGGGTCACAACTCGGTTGTGCTAGATAAGAATCCTCGTGATTCTAACGGGCGCAAACTTCTTCACCTCGAGCGTGTGATTGATCCCGGGAGCCTTATGAAGAGGCGCCCAAAGTATCCTCACGGACTCAGAACTCCTATCTAAGGTCAGGCTCAATGTTCGCTTCCCGGCGTACGACCGTAGTGCTGAAAAAAAAGGCCCAGTGATCAGGTCTTTGGAAACCGGTTGGGTTTGACTAAGGATATGAGCAATGGGGATGGTCAAGTTCACATGTAATTCACCGACTCTTGTATTCACTAGGTGGCCACCAACCGGATATTAGTTGAAGGTTGTGAATACTTGTACGGATGCCTTGGAGAAGTGTTCCTATGTGGAAACTAGGCAATGGAGAATTATCAGTTGACCTAGGATACAACGCGACACTATATTGTTTATAACAGGTTGATTGAAAAAAAAAGGGAATCAACGTTCTCAACACTCCTAACAGATGAGTAGCACGATGCCCGTCGTGTTCGCCAGTCGCACGGCAAACCTCGTATGAACTATTCGGAAGCAAGGGCGAGATCGAATGAGTGAAATGTTGATGCAATTTGGATGAAAATGCATTAACGGGCACTCTTTCATTCAGGCGAGTGGGAGCTGTAAGCATATGGTGATGGACGCCGTAAATGGAAGCCCATTATATGTATATGTTACCTAAGACAATTTGGTAAATGTCACATTAGGACATTGGGCCAAACCCAAATCCCAATTGACATGAGAGACCCATTATTGGGCCTCCCTATGCATAGTGGCCAGCCGAAATAATATAGGTGGGTAAAGTGGACTTTTGTCCACTTTACTCCTCCTATATAAAGAGGGTGTTAGGGGTTTTATTAGGTTAATCTTTAATTTCTCCTTAGAGTGTTTTAGAGAGAAAAACTCTCCCCCATAACACTCTAAGTTCGGCCGAACCTCACCACCAAAGGGTGTGTCAATTTGCCTTCGAGCAAACAATCTGGAGATCCGTCCCCTGTCAAGAATCGATCTGAGGCTTTGCTGTGGAGAATATACTACATAGGGCTTCCTTAACAAAAAGCTTTACGGGTGCCGACTAGAGGACCGTGAACTCCATGCTGCAGGATCTTGCGACTACGGATTACATCTGAGGTATGTGTGAAAATTCCGCTGCGTAATATCGATTACTAACATGTACCATGTTTATAGTATCCATATTGATTACTCCTAGTAATTTAGCACGAGCTGTCATGCACTCTCCCCTTTTCTATTTTTCGTTTTCTTTCGAAAATATAAAAAATATATTTTTTTAGAATTCAATTTAATATTTCCATTTTAAAAAAAATTACACATTGTGACAATATTTGAATTTTTATTTTATTTTTGTTAAATGACAAATTTGTTTAAAAGCCATTACCGAATACCGATACGTCAGTATTCACCATTGATAAGGTATATGGTAACTATTACAAATGGATGTTTTTGGAGGGTCCAATGAAATAATTAATATGAATACGAAGTTCAACTAAAAAAATCGTGTTCATTATTAATCATTCATAGTGCATTAAACCCAACCAAACGTTTGGTAATTGTAGGACATCATCTCTTTTTGGTATGCAAGTGCAAGTGCTATTTATTACGGTTCCTAAAAACCATTTTGGAACAGTTTTGTTGTGCCGACTTATGTTCATTATTTTCTGTCATTTCAATAATTGTGATTCTCCATATTTATTTATTCATAAAAGAGTTTGACTAAAATAAAATTAAATTTATTTCAATATATCATAAAATGTGTAATAAATATTTTTTATGCCTCCTTCAGTTTAATTAATTTTCTCTCATAATTTAATAACTGAAAAATTAAGTAGAAATAAACTTAACTACATCCTTTCATAAAAAGACTATTCATGTGCTTTCACTTTTTCGTTATTCTCTCGCTTTCTTTTTCCTATGAAATATTTAATGTTCAATTTTCGATGTTGTACTGTGGGGAAAAGAAATCGTTGAATTCTAGTGTAGTTTGGAGACAGGTTTTTTTTTTTTTTTTTTTTTTTTTTTTGCCATCCACAGAGCTAAGTGAGTGAGATGATAAATAAATTTACAGAAAAAGAGAGATGTATAAAATTTTGGGCCCAAAAGGAAAAGAAAATGCCTCACTTATACGTCGAACGGTTTGGAGTCTTTGGACCGAAATGTCACAACTTCTAACTAAGGGCCCACTCAGGGACGGCCCGATTCACGCACGAGCCCGGTTGGGAGGGTTTATGGTCAGAAGTTGGGCTCGGTCTCGGGTTTTTTTAATCTAAATCCCGTAAGGCCCAACACCAGCCCGAGTTATTCTGTTTATTTTTCCGTGAGATGGTCGATCATAAATGGTTTATTTTTCCGACGGAGAGGTTCCGATATGTTTCGACACAGTCTTAGTGGCAAGGACAGTAAATATTAGGGGTGAGCAAATATCCCAAGAGGCTCAAAATCCCGCCCGTCCCGTCCTAACCCGTCCTAAAAATGTACCCAAGCCCTAATGGGCGGGACTTTTCTTCTCAACTAGGGCTAGGGCTTTTTTACGAAGTCCCAAAAGACCCGTACCGTCCTCTTTTGCTAACTAATCAGCTATAAACTATAGTTAGTTAAGTTAACTTTAGTGATGGTTCGGGTTGAAGTTCCATTTGATCTGGGATTTGCATTTATAACTTGTTATGTCAGAATTGTTGGTGACTTTGTGTTAGAGTCTTGGTAAAACTTAGTTTTGGAGTCTTTGGTGACTATTTTGGAGAACCAAGTTATGTGTTCAACTTGGTGTTCTTACAAGTGACAAAATGTTTGAGTGATTTTGGTGTTTTATGGTGAACTTTGTGGTATGTGGTGAACTTTGTTGTTGTTCTGTGTTTAATTATGGTTTAAGTAAATTGACTATGATTTTTTTTTTTTTTTTTTAACTTGGATGGGAATTTGGGTTTGTCCCATTTGTCCCTAATTCCTGAGGCCCGTGGCGGGAGGGCCTTTTCCTACTAGCTAGGGCTCGGGATAGGGCTCGGGACAGCCATTAAGTGGCCCTAGTTTTAAGGCTTGGGCCATTTTTTAGAAAAAGTCCGTCCATCCGTCTCATGCTCAGCCCTAGTAAATATTAGTAACTTGGATGACATTTATATTCCCACTCATAATCGGAACTTATCAGAACACTGATCTCGGAATTTGAATCATTTCTGATTAGAGAAACCCTATAATTAAGTCGACTGAAGTACCGGTCGAGCTTTCAACCGTTAAATTAACTATAGAGATCTGTGCATAAAACTAACTCTCTAGCCCGAAAATCATCGGACTTGATTTTTCAACTCGGCGAGTTAGCAGCTCCGATGAGAGATAAAGACACAAAATTTAAGCAATTTGAACGCTTTGTATAGTAGCTGCATGAATATATAAGAGTGTGAGTTGGCAAAGACTACAAGATGAAAATTGAGATAAATACAAATTATCCCAATCACTATTAGTTTCTTTCGTAAGCAGACAACATTAGTTTCGTTAGGTTTGTTTATATATAGGTTTTCACAATTTTTTTTAGTGCAAGATTTTTCAATTTAAGTTTTAGAAAATAGGCTTATTTGTAATTTTTAACATAGAAAGTAGAATCATTAAAACAAGTTTAATTAACATTTGAAGATACTACTATATTAAAAATTTTAAAATTTTATTTTACATTAATAAAAGTAACTACAATAATTTTAATATTAATATTAATTACAATTTATATTCGATGTTTTTTATACTGAACATTACAATGATCCATGCTTGTGTCTATTTATGATAGGCTTTATTAGTAAAATTGCACCTAAAATATAAAATATTATAGAATTATTTAACTAAAAATAGTAGAGATGTAAATGTAAATTCATAAAATTAATTATTTTTTATCATTCTTTATGGGAAAAAAAATTCCATCGTTATTTATATTTAACCGAGTTATGTATTTTTATTCTAATCCCCTTTATATTTATTTAATATTTGTGTATTTTACAAAAGGGATTTTGCGTGACAAATTTGAGGGTATATAAAACAATATAATTATACTTGATTAAATCCGACAATGCCACGTGATAAAACTGGTGATTTCGATGTTTAAAATTAATCCTAGATATTCCAAATCAAATTTTCTAATCTATCGCCGCGCTGCACAACCGATAATTATGAACTTTTTAAGCGCTTTAAAATTTCACATCATTACACTAAATTATATTTTTAAATGTAGTTTTTTTGTACCCTACTAAGATTTTCGAACTGATTATTTCATAAAAATAAATGTGAATATTTTCCTAATAAAAGATAAGATCATATGTATTGTTCATAAATGAAAGAGTTTCCAACAGATAGCTAATATGAAATGGTAAAAAAAAAAAGGTTTTTAAAAAAAAACTAGAGTTGACTGAATAAAAATCGAATAAAGTTGAAAGAAGCTTACAGTTATCGAAATATAAATATTAGGAATTTACCGTGCTAAATTTTAAATTGATAAAAACATATATAATAATGTAATTTATTTGCTATTTATGTATAAATTTATTTTTTAAATTTACATTAAAAGTATGTTCATTTTATTATCGGTTAGTGTATTATATTGATGTATATTAGTTAGAAATATATAATATCATATGTTATTGGAAATGTCATCAGTCTACTTAACATGAAAAATATTGTTTGTTAATCAGACTACCGTAGATAATGTTATGGCCTTGATTACAATTTTCAACAGTGTATAATATGTATTATTATAGTAAATAAAAGTAAACAAATTTATGTTTAGACATTAAAATTAATTAATGACATGAATTAATCTGGAATGTTTAAAGCTTAAAATTGTCGGTTGTGCCACAATAATACAAATTTGGAAACAAAAAACTCTAGAATCTATTATACACATCAAAATTACCAATTTCGTCACGTGTCTTTATCTAATTTAATTTATCAAAATTATATTTCTATAGGTTAGATCATCATATTGCATTTTATGTAAATCTCATTAGTAAATGTTGTAATTTGGTTGTCATATAAATATATTTATTAATATCAATATTTTAAACAGAAGGAATCGCAAAACTAACTAGACAAATTGAGCCAATATACTTAAAAATTTAAATTTTAATGTTCAGTGGGAAGGAAACAAACACCAACTATAAATGGAAAATTAAATATTAATATTAAAATTATCATAGTTATTTTAAACAAAGTGAATAATTTTTTTTTAAGCATAAGATAATATTATTTTCAAATGTAAATTATATACTTGTTAAAAATTAGAAATACACACATTTTCTAAAAATTAAATTATGAATTTTTGCAACAATAAAATTATGAAAGTCTATGTTTAAAACATACCTAATAAAAAAAACCTAACAAAGCTAATTCTACTTCTACCTGTTAACAAAAAAAAAAAAAAAACTGATGTTGACTAGGAATGAGATGCTCTGTATTTATCTTGTCTTGCCAAATCACCGATGTGGTGAACCTTCACCCAATAAGGAATTGACATGTGGCAAAATTGTGCCACGTGTCAGTCTCTCATTGGGTGAAGGTTCACCACATCGGTGCCACCTGTTGGCACCGATGTAGTGAATAATCCCTCCTTTTACATTCATATAGCTGCTATACAAAGCGTTCATATTACTTTAATTTTGTGTCTATATCTCTCATCTGTGTTGCTAACTCGCCGAGTTGAAAAGTCAGATCCAAAATCATCGGCCCGTTTTCTATTTATCTGCAACTTCTCTCTCCTGCATTAATTGCATTTGCATCTCCCTTCTACGGTTCTACCTTAATCTCTCCTGCATTTATCTCTTTTTTTTTCCTACATGTATAGTAGGGTTATTGTTAGCATATGGTGACGTGGCGCCGTAATAGGAGTCCGTTAATTAAGGGAATTACCTAAGTTAATTAGGCATTTGTCAATCTGGGCTAATTGGGCCAAATCCAATTAGTAATTGACACGGGAGGCCCAAAATGGGCCTCCCCCTTTTTACATGGTTCGGCCGAAACCCTAGTACCACATAGGGTGGAGTTGCCTTTTTGGCAACTCCACCCAATACTATAAATAGGGGTGACTCTAAGGGTTTAAACACACAATTAAGAACAAAGATCTCCATTGAGAAAACTTGTCACCCTAGTCTAATATTTCGGCACCATCACATCAAGTCTGAGGTTCCATCTCCGTTGAAGAATCGATAAGAGGTCTTGTTGTGGAGCTACATCGCGTAGGAATTCTTCTGACGAAGAACTTGCACGTGGTTCTGACCGGAGGATCAGAACTCCCTCCACATCGTTTTTGGGCAGGAAAGCTAAAAGGTATGTGTACTAATTTCGCTGCTTAGATTAGATATCTTGATAGTACACGTTTAGCATTCCGTAGTATTACGTCCCCGTAATCCAACAGTGGTATCAGAGTCTGGTTAGGAGTTGATAAATTGATGTTCTTGATGTTATGAAAAATCCGAAATTTTCAAGTATATGAACACCATGAAGAAATCCAAAATTTTTAGCTATATTTATGTGTTTGATCTTTAAAAACTTTAAATTTTCAAATTTTACATGTTTTTATAGATCATAGCCGAAAATTTGGGTTTGAATATAAGTTTGATATTCATGATCTTCAAGAACACCATGAATATTATCAAGAACACATTTTGGACTCATGATCAAGTTAGGATTTGATCTTAAAATTTGACAACTTTTCCAACTTTGCATGTTTGTGCCGAAAACCCTAGGGTATTTTAGGTAAAAAAATTAATTTTCTTGGTCAGCAAGACTTTAAAAAATCGGCACTAATATAAAAATATATAAGTTGTCATTTTTAAATTTTCTTAATAGGTAACTATAAATCTATAAGTTGAAAAATATGGATAGGTTTATAATATAATATTGTAAAAGATATTAACTATCAATATATATAGCTAAAAGATAGGGATAAAGATATATTGATAGGATTTAGTTACTTAAAGAGATTAAGAAGATATATTGTCTATATATTTTATCTCTAAATATATTTTTGACAATATTTATATAAATATATAGTGATTTTTCCGAATTATATATATATATATATTGTTAATTGATTTACATCTTAGTGATAAAATCTTGACAATATTTATACATATATATATATATATATATATATATATATATATATGTGTGTGTTAGCCGAATTATATATATATATATATATATATATATATCAGCACTATTGTAAATTATTTTAAATAATTAATATTTCTTGGTGGCTAAGTTAAGTTTTTAGTGGACTTTAAAACCCTACTTAGCCTGTTTCGACCAAGTTATTGCGGGCTGTCCGCGGGATAACTCGTCGAGGTCGTCGGGTTGGGTGCGAGTTAAGTCCGCCTTCTAAAGTCGTGCGCGGGCCTAAACTTCGTCTTCTGAACGAGGGTAAGTCCTTCCGGCTCTCTCACAGATCGTCCGTCGGCACCTGCAAAGGAGCGTTACCAAGCAGTTCCCGTGGAGAGGGGGGGGTGCTTGGCGTGCTCACTCCGACGATCAACATCAGTAGATTTCTAGAGAGAGAAAGAGAGGGTTTTTTTAGAGAGAGGTCAGAGCTTTTCCCAAGCTTGCCCAAAGTGATTTTGGAATGACTTGAAAATGTTTACCCCCAATGTGGCTATTTATAGGCAACCTTGGACCATAAACCGGTTTTGACCCGGTTCAATGTGGAAATGTGAACCGGGATGCAGGGGAGAGCTTTGGGCAAAGGACTCTGACGCGCGTCTCAGACGGCTGTCCCGAGCGGGACGCGCGCGCCTTTGAAACATAGGTCTCGGACACATAGGAGTTAGTTTAAAAATCGGGTCTCCGTATACGTCCGAGGTAAAATGGGGGGTGTGCGCGACACCCCCCGGGTGTGGAGCTTACCCGGAATTCCGGGTAAGCCCCCCGGGGATGTCGGGCAAGTTTGAACTTGCCCGGTTTCCCCCGGTTAGCTTGAAATTGGGCTTTGCGGCGAATCCCGTGTGTGTATGAGGTCCAAGTAATTAAAATCGAGCCCGAATCATGCGTATATCCATCACTTGCCCCCGAGTTAAACAACGACTTGACCTTTGTTTAACTCTATTTTAAGATAGGGTATACGCGTGATTCGGGTCGTCCGCTCACCTCGAGTTTTGACCTACCAAGGGTGGATGCGCGCTGCTCGGACGAGTTCCTCGCCTTAGTTTTTGAGATGGTTATGTTTGGTAACTGCATAAAGGGTTAGTAGCACAACGGACTACAAGTAATATGATAAATGTGATCGTTCGGAGAATTAAGGTGCGAGCGCACATGAAATCTTTCGGGCTCGTACGATGAACTAATAAATACGAAACGTTCATGATATGATTAAATGCATCAAAATAAATCATGCAAGTCTTGAAAAAATGTTTTTCATGTAGTGCGCTAGTTTCCGGGAGCTCGTCGTCCGAGACGGCCGTCTTGGCGGCGAGACGACGGTTTTGGGTGAATGAAATAGGGCCGGGTTTTGGAAAATCACATGCAACGGCCCTAATACGAAAAATCATAAACTCAACGTTTTCAAAAAGTTGAGGACATTTGAAATGACTTAGTTAAATTTATCCAAGTCATTTGATAGTTAAAAACCCAAGCCATCAACAATTTAAAAAATGAATGGTGGATAGGAATGTACCTCCTTGATGTATGGTACTTACCATGTTGTGTAGTCCCTTCTCCTCCATGATAGTTTATAAAACTATCAACTTTTGAATTGGTTGTGGTGAGAATTTTGGAGGAGCTAAGGTAGGGATTTTGGGAATTCACTTTAGGGTGCAAGGGAGACACCATTTCGGCCGGCCACCACCAGGAGCATCACCGGCGACGTCTGGGCGGCGCAGCGGCGGCGAGGCGGCGGCGACAGCGGCGGGGACGGCTGGAACGGCGGCGGCGGATGCACCCTTCGTTGGTCGATTTTGAGTCCGATTCGATCCGGTTTCGAGTCCGTTTTGTCGAGCATCGATTGGTAACGTCCTCCACTCCCTTTTCTTGAAGTTAATTAAGCCTATAGGGCTGCACATTTGAATTTCAATAAGGTGCCTTGTAGGTGTTTGATAAAATGCCCAAGTGAAACTTTGGCTTGATTTTCAAAATTTGCTTTTGGCTAAGCTCTAAGTGTAGATAGATAGAGTTAAGAATAGCGAACTCCCTTTGTGAAGAGGTCCCTAGGTTCCGACCAACCGAGGGGAAATCGCGGAGGTTTGAAATCGGAGTTTTTCGAGCGAAAAGCTCAACCCCTTGTATCTTGATATGGGTGATTTGAAATGATGTCCCTTATTGTGATAAAGCCCCCTTGATTGTTTGTGAGCGGATAGCCATGCCCCCGGAGCTTAGGTGATTGCTTGGTGGTTTGCCTTCATTAGTGGCTTAGTTGACCCGAGTGTTCTTCGGGTTGTTTGGGGAGGGGTGAGTCCCTCTGTGGCATGTAACGGGCTTGCTTGAGTGCATTTGAACTACTTGTATGTGCCCCCGGAGCCTTGAGCCATTTTAAGGATGAAATTTGATCAAAAGGTGATCGGATGGCATTTTGGTAATTATGGCCAACTTTGTATGCCTTTGATTTCTTTAGCTCTTGAACTTGTCGCTTTTCAGAGCGCTTGAATACATGTGTCTCATTGCACAAATGTATGAAAATTTGATTAGTAGGTGGTCTAGGCCTTTGATGAGCGTAAGGATTTTTGACTCCCGAGCGGGAGGGTCCCTAGCCATTTGTATGCGGACAGTTGGTCTGTTGGGTTGAGTGTCCTTGCAAAGGACTTTGATGAGTGTGGTTAATGTGTTGCCTTGGTTTTTGATTGAGTTGTGCATGGTTTTTGATTGAGTTGTGCATGGTTTTTGCAGGGCTTGGTTGACGGGCTTGTAGGCGCCCGACTTTGATACTTAGAAATTTTCTCGGACACTGCCACTCCTGAACTGCTGTAATGAGTGAGTCTCCCGATCCCTTTCTTTGCACATATTACTTTTCTTGTGATGGTTTGTCGATAAGCGAGGACACCCCCCTTTTACTTCGGCTCGATTTTCCCGGGACAGGTGTTAGCCACGAAGCCATTGCGATGACTCAGACCTATCCTCCCAACCGTATCACGACGGAGGAGTTTGTGGAGAGCGTAGATAAGTCAGGGGTCTGTCCTATTTCTGAAGCATACTTCCCGTTTGACGTATGCAAAGAAGTCGAGGTTGGCTCAGTTACCGTCCCTCCTGCGGACTTAGATGTAGTGTACACTGGACAGATAGAGGAGGGTTTGCGTTTTCCTTACTGCAAGGATCTTGTCCGCTTGTGTCGTCACTTCCGTATCTCGCCCCTTAACCTCTCCCCTGCTGCTTTTCACGCGTGGACCTGTTTTCGCATTCAGTGTCACAAGCACTCGTGGGCTTATTCCTTGATTCTCTTCCGGACTTTTTACCGTCTGGAGCGACGAGACAAATCGGGGTTGTCCACCTTCTGCAGTCGGTGGCCTAGCCTTTCTTCATTCGATCTTGGGGGCGCCAAGTGGAAGCCGAGCGGGCGGTTTGCCACCCCTTATCCTCGCTCGCAGGAATGGCAAAATCACTATTTCTTTGTGAGCGACGTCGGGACCAAGTGGGAGACGTGTCATGTTCTGGAGCATGACCCCGTTCCTTCCTTATCCGAGTATACCCCTCAGGATGAGAAGGCCTTTCGCGAGATCTTCCGCGACAATCAGGCGGGGGTTATAGTCCCTTTGACTCAGGGTTCTGAAGAGGAGTTGCTTGCCGCAGGCATCATCGTATCTTCTTCCCCGGGTGTCTTGGTATGCTTTTGAATTTTTATAACCTTGTCTTATGTTATCTTGTAGGTTGGTTTCTTAACAAGTAGCCGGCCTTGCAGACTGATGCTGCGCGAGGGCTCCCAGTTGCTGCTCCGGCCCCTGCTGACAGGTCTCGTCATGGACGAGGAAAGGGACCTATGGGTAAAGTACTTCTTCCTTTTTATCATCTTCGGCTGTATTCTGTCTGTAGTTCCAATGTTTTCTTTTCCCTGTTTGTAGGTCGTGTGTCTGCTGAGAGGGAGCGGGCGGAACCCGTTATTGACTCTTCTCGGCGTCCTTTCACTAAGAGGACCGATGTTGCGGCGCGTGCCTCGGGCGATCCCAAGCGCTCGAGAGTTGAGGGGACGTCTGTCTTGTCTTCTCGTGATAAGAGGAAGCAAGTTGCTGAGCGCGTCCCTCCTGCCCCCGGGCCGAGGCATGGGACGGCGGACGAGGTCCCCCCAGGTTCACGTATGTCTTCGCGTGACAAGAGGAAACATGTTGGTGAGCGCGTCCCTCCTGTCGCTGAGCCGATGCATGTGGTGGCAGAGGAGGTTCTCCCTGTATCAGGTGTGTGAAATCTCTTTTTATGTACTTAGCATGTTTTGCTTGTATGATTGCTTATGTTTGTGCTTTGCAGATATCCCTCCACTTCCTTCGCTTCGCAGAAGTGATCTAGTTCGTCGCTTTGAACGTGACGTCACAGATGGTGTGTGGGTGCCGTATTCGGGTACGCGCCTTCGTTTTCCTAAGGATGCGTCCTTGAGCATTCCTGAAGTTGGCGTTCGGGTGGTGCAGAGGTCTGTTCCTCCTGCCGATCGGAAGGAGTGCCCCCCGAATTCTGCTAGTGCGCGCGCCTTTGTGGAGGAGAACATCGGGGTCTTCGCTCCGGTGAATGTTTATTCCTCTTGGAGTTGATTCACTCATTGTTGCGCTTGTTTTGATGATTGGACTATTTTTGATGTAGGTTAATGCTGATATTGCCAACTTATCATCTTTTGTCATCGAGCTATCCGATGAGAAGGATCAGCTTTTGGAGAGCCATGAGGAGCTGGTTAAAGAGCAAGTCTCTTTGACTGAGGATGCGAAAGGCCATGCTGGTGAGCTTCTAATACTATCTGAAGCGCTTGCCTCGAGTCAGTCTCGCGTTGCCGAGATCCAAGATCAGTTGTCTGCTGTGAGAGGTCGGATGGCCCTTCGGGAGGGGGTACGAGCTGCCGAGTTGCAAAAGGCGGGGGAGGATGGCATTTCGGAAGGCAAGGCCGGCGCTTTTAAGCGGTACCCTCAGAGTGAGCCTTTCCTTTCTGCCGTTCAGGCGAGTTACGAATCTTTGAAGAAGGAGTTTCTTGATGACTTCGTTCCCCTGATGCATCGTCTTGCCCCCCATTTTCCATTTGAGAAGTTGGATACTCCTGGTGTGATTGGTTTGAGTGATTTGGGGGGGGCTTCCACTCTTCAAGTGGAGGACACCATTAGTGCAGATGGTGAGCCGATGTTTAGCTTTGAGCGGGATGCTGATATCTTTGGTGATACTCCTGCCTGTGATCCCTTTGCGAATGAGGATTGCGATGTTGATGTTCGCCATCTCCTTGACTAGGTCAATATGGACTCTTTGTATGTTTGTTTGTTCCTTTGCATGCGTAGTATTTTGGCGAAGGACTTGTTTAGAGACTGCATGTCGTTTGATGTTTGGATTTGCTACCGTAGACCTGTTTAATCTTATATATATATATGCTTGACATAAATGCATTAGATAGATGTGATAACTAAGTTTCTCCTTGTTATTTTAGTTATAACATAGGATAGTGAAGTGCGGATAGATTAGAATATCCGACCTTTGCATTTGTTTGAGTAAGGATTCCTAATGATCCGCCTGTTCCCCGACTTTTTGCAAGGATGTGAATAGATTAGTACGTTCACATCCTTGTATTGTGGCGAAGTGTGGATAGATTAGTACGTCCGACACTTGCATTTGTTTGCGAGGGAGGATTCCCAATGATCCGCTTATCCCCCGACTTTTTGCAAGGATGTGAATAGATTAGTACGTTCACATCCTTGTATTGTGGCGAAGTGTGGATAGATTAGTACGTCCGACACTTGCAATTGTTTGCGAGGGAGGATTCCCAATGATCCGCTTATCCCCCGACTTTTGCAAGGATGTGAATAGATTAGTACGTTCACATCCTTGTATTGTGGCGAAGTGTGGATAGATTAGTACGTCCGACACTTGCATTTGTTTGCGAGGGAGGATTCCCAATGATCCGCTTATCCCCCGACTTTTTGCAAGGATGTGAATAGATTAGTACGTTCACATCCTTGATGAAGATACTCCGACTCCTTGTATGCGTCGGACTTCCTTTGTTTTGGTTTGTAGTGATGAGCCTTGTATAGGTTGGCTTGTCGTCACTGTTGTTGTTTTGATGCCTTGGTTGTAAGCTTAGGCGTTGTATGTGAGTTAATAGTGTGCCTACAAGAGATACGAAATTTGTTAGACATAACTTCATTTGATGCGCAAGTATGGAGTTACATATCTCCTTTTTTTTTTTTTTTTTGAAGTACTGAATACTAAAGAGCTTGATACGACAGCTTTTAGTTTTATGGGTGGAACTTCTTCAGGTGTCCCCCACTGAAAGTGTTGGGCAATTCGTTCCCGTCCACATCTTGGATGCGGTAAGCGTTAATGTATGGGACCGCAACTATCTTGTAGGGGCCTTCCCACTTGGGGGACATCTTGTTGATTTGGTCCAAGTGTGAGAATTCGTTTATTCTCCAGACCATTTCTCCCACGTGGAATTGTCGCGCCTTGACCTTTCTGTTGTAGTATCTGGATGTGGCTAAGCGCATCTTTGCTTGAACTTGTTCTGATTTCCATCTCTGTTCGTCTGCTAACTGAAGGTCAAGGCGTCTTTCTTCCTCATTGGCTTGGGGGTCAAAATGCGTCGTTCTGTATGAAGAGACGGCGATTTCGACAGGTGCTACTGCCTCGGTTCCGTAGACCAGGCTAAAGGGTGTTTCACCTGTTGACTCTTTGGGTGTTGTGCGCACAGCCCATAAAACACTGCTTAGCTGGTCAACCCAACCTCCTTTTAGAGCATGGACTCTCTTTTTTAGTCCATCCAAGACTATCTTGTTTGCTGATTCGACCTGGACGTTTGTCTGTGCGTGGTGCACTGATGCAAAACGGTGGTCTATCTTGAGACGTTTGCAGAAATTTTGCATATTTCCACTTCTGAATTGGGCTCCATTGTCGCTAATGAGTATCTTCGGGACACCATAGCGAGCCACTATGTAGTTTCGGATGAAGTCCATGATTTGTGTGTCTGTAATGCGTGCTAGTGGCTTAGCCTCAATCCATTTTGAGAAGTAGTCGATTGCGAAGACTATGAATTTTGCTTGGCCCTTTGACTTTGGGAGTGGGCCGATCAAGTCGATGCCCCATTGTGCGAATGGCCATGCGCTTGCAATTGGGCTTAATTCTGCTGCTGGAGCTATGATGTTTCTTGAATATAGCTGGCATGCTTCGCATTCTGCCACCATGCTTGTTGCTTGAGCTCTCATTGTTGGCCAATAGTAGCCTAAGTTCAATGCTTTGCGGATCAACGCGCGAGTTCCTTCGTGTGAGGCAGCCATTCCTCCATGGAGTTCTTCTAGTACCGTTGTTCCTTCTGTGCTTGTGATGCACTTTAGGTAGGGTGTAGAATAACCCTTTCTGTAGAGCTGCCCTTCGATCAAGGCGTAGTTTACGGCTACCCTTTCGATCTTGTTTGCTTGAGTCTTGTCTCGTGGTAGGATCCCTCCAGCGAGGTATGCTTGGATTGGTGTCTTCCAAGTTTCCTCTTCGTCAATGGCCATTACCTCCAATTGGTCTATGACGGATATTATCCTGTTTTCCACAAAGTGTGTCTTTTTGTCTTGTTCATTGTTTTGGGCATACTTGCTTAGAGCATCGGCCTCCTGGTTTTCTTCTCGTGGGACGGAAGTTATGTCGAAAGTTTTGAAACTTTCTACCAACTCCTTTGCTTGTGTCAAGTATCTCTGCATGTTTTCGGACTTTGCAGTGTATTCTCCTTTGACCTGGTTGACGACCAGTTGTGAATCACACTTTACTCGTAAGTGTTCCACTCCAACTCCTTTGGCTATCCTGAGGCCTGTAATCAGAGCCTCATATTCTGCCTCATTGTTCGTCGCTCTGAATGTTAAGTTCAAAGCGTACTTCAAGGGGTCCGAGCCGTCGGGTGGGATTAGTAGTAATCCTGCCCCCGCGCCTCCGGTGTTGGATGATCCGTCCGTGTACATTTCCCAAACTTCTGCGGGTGGGACATCTGTTTGGACTTCATCTTGTGGCTCGGGCTCGATCCCTGTGAATTCTGCTATGAAGTCTGCCAAGGCCTGCCCTTTGATGGCTGTTCGTGGAGCGAAATGAATGCGGAATTCACTTAACTCTACAGACCACTTTGTCAATCTTCCTGACATGTTTGGTTTTGCAAGGATGTGCTTCAAAGGCTGGTCTGTGAGGACCGTTATTTCATGCGCGTGGAAGTAAGGCCTTAGCTTGCGCGCGGTTATCACGAGCGCGTACAAGTGCTTCTCGATTGGTACGTAATTGACTTCATACTTGGCCAGTGTTTTGCTCACGTAATAAACCGGGAGTTGGGCTCCTCCTTTTTCCTTTATTAGCACAGAGCTGACTGCCGTGTTACTAGTTGATATGTAGAGAAAGAGAGGTTCCCCTTGAAGTGGCTTTGCTAGTCTTGGGAGCGTCTTCAAGTGTTGTTTGAGTTGTTGGAATGCTTCTTCACAAGCATTTGTCCATTCGAACTTCTTGTTTGCGCGTAACACTTCGAAGAAAGGGAGGGCTCTGTCTCCAATTTTGGCTAGGAATCTGTTCAGGGCAGCGAGGCGCCCGTTGAGTTGTTGTACTTCTTTGTGCTTTGTTGGAGAGGCCATTTCTTCAATTGCCTTCACCTTCTCAGGGTTTGCTTCAATGCCCCTTTCGCTCACCATAAATCCAAGAATTTTGCCTGACCGTACCCCAAAAGCGCATTTTGCGGGGTTTAGTCTTATTTGATACTTTCGCATTCTCTCAAAGATTATGCGTAGGTCCTCAGCGTGATTATTTCTTTTCTTGGATTTTACGACCATATCATCCACGTACGCCTCCATTTTGTCGCCAATCAAATCTCCGAAAATGAGATTGACCATCCTTTGGTAGGTTGCCCCCGCATTGATTAACCCGAAAGGCATAACTTTGTAGTTATAGATTTCGCTGTCAGCGTAGAATGCCGTATGTGGGGCGTCCTGCCAAAACATCGGGATTTGGTTGTATCCTGTGTATGCATCCATAACTGTCATCAGTTCATGGCCCGCAGTTGCATCTACCAATTGATCAATTCGTGGAAGCGGATATGAATCTTTTGGGCATGCATTGTTGAGGTCTCTGTAGTCGATGCACATTCTTGACTTGCCATTTGGCTTAGGCACAACTACAGGGTTGGCTACCCAAGTTTGATACTTGGATTCTTCAATGAAACCTGCATCAAGCAGCCTGCTAACTTCCTCGCGAATGGCCAGCTTTTTGTCCCCACCTATGGACCTTAGCTTTTGTTTCACTACTCGAGCATCTTTGTTGATGTTGAGTTTATGGCAAATGACATCTGGGCTTATTCCTGGCATGTCCTTTGGGGACCATGCGAATAAGTCTTTGTATTCTGCAAGGAGCGCTGTGATTTCAATCACTTCGTCTTCTGATAATGATGCTCCTACGTGTACCATTCTTTCTGGTTCATCGATTTTGAATTCACGGAGTTCGTCCATCGCTGTAGGCCTCCCAAAGTCATCTCTTGGGTCTTCGTCGATGGTGGGTATAACTGGCATGTTTCCCCTTTGATTTTGTTGTAGCGCGATATTGTGGCATTCTCTTGCTACTTGTTGATTTCCTCTAACTTCTCCCACGCCTGCGATGGTTGGGAACTTGATCTTCAGGTGGGCCGTTGAAGGCACCATTCTCCATTCGTTCATGGTTGCATATCCAAGAATGCCGTTGTAGGCGTTTAGCTTTTCGACTACTATGAATAGTATGTCGATACTCAGACATCTTTCTCCTTCGCCCAAGGTTACTGGAAGGGTAATGGTACCCAGCGGGTAGGTAGCGTCTCCCGTGAATCCCACTAGAGGTGAGTTCATTGTTTGAATGGCCTTCTTTCTTCCGAGTGCTAAGACAGTGTCTTTTGTTAGCACATTTGGGGCGGAGCCTCCATCTACGAGAATTCGCTTTACTTCCATGTTGTCAATAGTCATTTGAATGACTAGGGCGTCGTTGTGGGGGAACGTTATGTGTTCTCTGTCTTTGGCTGAGAAGCCAATGACGTCCTCCATGATTGTGTTATTTTCGTTTGGCTTCTGTGGTTTTTCACTCTTTCCAGCGGCGTACCTCTCCCTTGCGTAAGAGGTTTCGCCCCCTGCACTGAAGCCTCCGTGTATTGTGTATGTGTGTTCCATCTTGCTTGTTTGTTTGAGTAACGCAGGCTTTCTGTTCGAAGCCCGCAGACGGCGCCAAGTGTTTCGACCAAGTTATTGCGGGCTGTCCGCGGGATAACTCGTCGAGGTCGTCGGGTTGGGTGCGAGTTAAGTCCGCCTTCTAAAGTCGTGCGCGGGCCTAAACTTCGTCTTCTGAACGAGGGTAAGTCCTTCCGGCTCTCTCACAGATCGTCCGTCGGCACCTGCAAAGGAGCGTTACCAAGCAGTTCCCGTGGAGAGGGGGGGGGGGTGCTTGGCGTGCTCACTCCGACGATCAACATCAGTAGATTTCTAGAGAGAGAAAGAGAGGGTTTTTTTAGAGAGAGGTCAGAGCTTTTCCCAAGCTTGCCCAAAGTGATTTTGGAATGACTTGAAAATGTTTACCCCCAAGGTGGCTATTTATAGGCAACCTTGGACCATAAACCGGTTTTGACCCGGTTCAATGTGGAAATGTGAACCGGGATGCAGGGGAGAGCTTTGGGCAAAGGACTCTGACGCGCGTCTCAGACGGCTGTCCCGAGCGGGACGCGCCTTTGAAACATAGGTCTCGGACACATAGGAGTTAGTTTAAAAATCGGGTCTCCGTATACGTCCGAGGTAAAATGGGGGGTGTGCGCGACACCCCCCGGGTGTGGAGCTTACCCGGAATTCCGGGTAAGCCTAGGCCTACCCGGAATTCCGGGTAAGCCCCCCGGGGATGTCGGGCAAGTTCGAACTTGCCCGGTTTCCCCCGGTTAGCTTGAAATTGGGCTTTGCGGCGAATCCCGTGTGTGTATGAGGCCCAAGTAATTAAAATCGAGCCCGAATCATGCGTATATCCATCATAGCCCACAAGACATATTTCGACCGGACCCTAGGGTTTATGGGCCGGTCCAATTGCTAAACCGGAACGAATAAAACCAATCCAGGTTTTCTTAATCGGGTCGACCTAGTCGGGTCGGACCGTAGTAACTAAATTAAACCTAACCTAACCTAACCGATTTTGAGTGATAAACCGAACCACTATCTTATTTTATTGAACCGTTTCGGACCAAACTGGAATTTTTAAAATCAGACCGAATTGAACCGGATTTTAAAATTTGGACCGAACCATTTTAAAATTTTCGGAAAATTTTAAATTGTTCAATAAAATAGGATGTCAAATTTTAAATCCAAAATGTTTTCGAACTTTAAAATTAACCTAAACAGTGCCCTTAGGGTTTGTGTTTTAATACACGGTTTCAATTAAAACCCTAATGCCTGGTTTCGATTATGGGGATGGATCTCGGACTTGCATGTTTTTGGACTGGATTAAATTAGTGGGCTGATTTTCAATTGTTTACTTTCTGCATCATATATTTTGCTATAATTAGAACTGTTGTCTTGACTTTGTCAAGCTAGCTGGATATTATATTGCGAGCATTGAGCTCTGGGATTTAAATATATGGTTTGCGCAATAGGATAGACATGCTATGCTGATTGAAAGTGCCTAGAATCCATGTCTAGAAATTCGCATGATTGATTGTAAGCATGAATTGCAAAACAGCCCCTAATATTTTCAAAGCGTTTTATAAAACCAAAAATTCTAGTCGCCAATTATGCATGATGTGTGCGGATGTTGCATGTTTTGACGCGTATGCTAGGATGTTCATGATAGAACGCATGTGATAATTTACTTTACGTAGAATTATATATGCTAGGAACATTAGACGCATGACGCGTAAGCATTTTGTGTTCGATATTTATGGCATGGTATGATGATTTGCTAGATGTAGTATAATTATAAATATGCATGCGTAAATTATCGGATAATTTTTCAAAATCATAAGGGCCTTGGGAAAGCCAAGATCGGGTATGCTTATTTGAAAATTCCTGTTCCGGTAATTTGCAAT
Source organism: Clarkia xantiana subsp. parviflora (assembly GCA_036873135.1). Taxonomy (NCBI): domain Eukaryota; kingdom Viridiplantae; phylum Streptophyta; class Magnoliopsida; order Myrtales; family Onagraceae; genus Clarkia; species Clarkia xantiana. The sequence continues at coordinate 23,138,538 of JAPTYO010000001.1, forward strand.
AAAATAACATTTTTCAAAAGACTAATCTATTAGATTGAAAATGACAATAGTGTGAATTCTTTCACGACACCCCCTTCCTCGGTTTACTGAAGGTTGGTTTGGTTTAGTGACTGGAGAATCACTATTCTTCGTATTCCATCTAAATAGATAATCCGATGTATGCAATTCTGTCAAAATGTTGTTGTCTTCCTAACTTACATAAAATATATGTGTTAGTTTTGATGGCTGGGTCGGTACGCTTTTATAAACCATGCAATTTGAATGGTATGGATTACGAGGCATGGAGTGAAATTGTGAGAGAACGTCTTATAGCATGTGACACACATATGTGCATCATGCCAATAAGAAACGAGATGTTGGTACAGCCGGACAGCAACCTAATTCCCAGAATTGGGAATATAGGTTTGGGAGATAAGAAAACATGCGAGGTGATATTGGCAGCCTTGGATAAAGAGGTTGCAGAGGACTTCACACTCAATTATTCAGCTGCTCAGCTTTGGGCTGCCCTTAAACTCCGCTTCGGAAGTGGAAAGGCAGCCGAAGCAAGACAGGTAATAATGGAGTATGATGACTTACTTTCGAACGACACCAGCGCAAAATCTGGGTCTAACAAAAGGATTGAAAGGTCCAATTGGAGAAAGATAATCAATATCGCACAGGGATATCCTATGTCATGGTTTGCTGATGAATTTGGACTAGGATACTTAATAACGGCTATTAAGTGATGGATATACGCCCAATTTGAACTCGTTGACTTCCAAATCGCTTCATTTTGATCACCCCGTTAGTGATTATAAATCGAAACTTCGACCCAAACACCCCGCGGAAACACCAACGGTCCGAACGAGGCAAAAATACTCGTCCGGACCGCGGGAAATTCACCTAGGTGAGGTCGGGTGGCCACACCCGACCTAAGATTTTTTAAATGTAGTTTTTTTTGTACACTACTAAGATTTTCGAACTGATTATTTCATAAAAATAAATGTGAATATTTTCCTAATAAAATATAAGATCATATGTATTGTTAATAAATGAAAGAGTTTCCAACACATAGCTAATATGAAATGGTTTAAAAAAATAGGTTTTAAAAAAAAAAGCTAGAGTTTGACTGAATAAAAATCCAATAGAGTTGAAAGAAGCTTACAGGAAATTATCGAATTTGCATATTTATTGTATAGTATTTTGTCTTCATTATGGTTGAAATATAAATATTAGGAATTTACCGTGCTAAATTTTAAATTGATTAAAACATATATAATAATGTAATTTATTTGCTATTTATGTATAAATTTATTTTTTAAGTTTACATTAAAAGTATGTGCATTTTATTATCGGTTAGTGTATTATATTGATGTATATTAGTTGGAAATATATAATATCATTGTCTACTTAACATGAAAAATATTGTTTGTTAATCAGACTACTGTAGATAATGTTATGGCCTTGATTACAATTTTCAACAGTGTATAACATATATTATTATAGTAAATAAAAGTAAGCAAATTTATGTTTAGACATTAAATTGGCCAGAGGTCCACCACGTTTAGACAAAGCGTCCGACCAGGCTTCTGTCGTCGCATCGCTCTGATTCCATATCTTCCCGGCGACCTCAATCGTCATTTCGCTCAGATTCTGACTGCCTCCGACCTCGATTCGGAGTTGGTGGCCGAAATCAGACGTGCGTGGCTTGGAATCGGAGTGGGTGGTTGGAATCAGAGGTGGGTGACTGAAATCAGAGGTAGGTGGTCGGAATCGGAAGTGGGTGGCTCGGAATCGGAGGTGGGTGGCCGAATCGGATGTGGATGGTCGGAATCGGATGGGTGTCTTTACAATATATATATATATAATGGGAAAATTTATCTTTTCATCTCATTACGCCAAAGTTAACCCCAAATTCAGACGGAAAACCAATTTGCAACAAAATTGAAACTTGAGACACGAAATATCAACAATTTAATACTAAGACACTAAACTGACACATGGGGTAAACCTGAGACACAAAATATTTTATTTTCCCTAATTAAAAAGTTCCCATCGATAAATTTTACTTGTAAAATATTGTGCGACCTACTTGCATGTCTGATAGGGTGCGTAAGTTGCAAGTATCCCTAATTATATATAATAGGATTAATCTTAATATGTTTTGGGGTTAATACATCATATGGTTACTTACGTTTGTCTAACGTGGTCGAATGGTTACTTTTGGTTTTTAGCGTGATTATTTAGTTACATATGTTCTTGAATGTGATTAAATGGTTCAAACTTGGCTTCTTTAGTGACTTATGTTTAATCTAATGTGATTAAACCGTTATAAAATGACGATTTTACCCTTACATATAATTAATTCTAAATTCTCTCTCGTGAAAAACTCTTCAACGAAAAAAATAGTCTATACCTGCTATTACTGGTAATCAACTCAAACGCATCGAATATAAAATCTTGATGTTATGAATTACAGAGGAAATAAAAAAATTAATATAGTAAATCGTACACTGAAATTGCAAATATACAGAATTGCAATATCATTATAGGCTCATCATATTGAAGTTATCATTGATTTTGTTCTCGTTTTCTGACAATTCAATTATTTAGTTCAACCATTTAGTTGTGAAAAAATCAATTAGAAAGTTGGTTAGATATTGCTCAATTGACTCAATACATAGCAGTGGACTATCAAAGCAATAAAAACTGACAGACCCAATTACTAATTTTGTTAGATCGACATTTAAGGGAAGGGAAACAAAAAAAAACCTGCAATTTCATGTAAGCACAAACTTTGGTGGAGAAACTCACATATGTAGAAATAATAATGTGAATGGTATTTTGGATATTTTATTGTAGTGTAACCATTTAATCACATTGTGTAAACATAAGTAACTAAAAAGTACACGTTTCAACCAAACTATCACGCTAACAAACATAGGTAACCAATCTATATATTAACCCTATGTTTTTTTGTACAAGATGTTTGACAAATTTTAGTTTTTGGTGTAACATCTTTATTGTATATATTTTTTGTGCAATATATTTGCAACTTGTACACTTTTTGTGCATCCGTTAGTTGACAAATACCCACGTGAGTTGCATGTGATTAGCCCCAAACTTTTATTTTGTAGTTTAGTCTCCCAATTTCTATCTCTAACTTTTGATTTTTACAATTTAATCCCTAAATATTCACAATGGTTATAATTGACCTAGCTAGGGTCCCACCCATGGCTTGGTCGGACCCTGGTTAGGGTCACCAGATCTAGGTGGCTCTAACCAGGGTTTGACACAGCCATGTGTCGCGCCCTGGCTAGGTCAATTGCGACCTAGGGTTTGATTAAGAATATTTATAAACTAAATTGTAAAAATAAAAAATTATGGATTTATTGGGACTAAAATGAGCAAAATAAAAGTTGGGAGCTAATCACGTGGATATTTAATGATCAAATTAACGGTTAACTAACAAATGTACAAAAAATATATAAGTTGTCAACGTATTGCATCAATAGTGTGTAAAACATGGTTAATTATCAAACTTTTAATCCACGTTTGAGTCTGCTAACAAATAGTTACCTCAGGTTTCCCTAAGTAAACAAATGTCTAGTTCCGTTCACTTTTCCGATATTTTTTTAACGGGTTAATAGGTCTTTTGGTCCATGATGTTTGACAACTTTTGGGTTTGGTCAATGATGTTTTTTTTTACCTAGTTTTGGTACCATATGTTTACAGATTTTTTTTAGTTTTGGTCTAACCGTTACATTCCGTCCATACTTTGACATGTTCAAGTCACGTGATCCACTCTAAACTTTAAATTTAGTCCCTCTAATACTTTCTTAACCTTTTTTTTTGTTCAATTTAGTCCCGAAGTTTCAAAATTGACCCCAATTGGACAATAGGTTCAATTGAATTTTTAAAACTTCGGGACTAAATTGAACAAAAAAATGTTAGGAAAGTATTAGAGGGACTAAATTGAACAAAATTGAAAGTTTAGGGTGGATCACGTGACTTGTACATGTCAAAAAATGGACGGAACGTAACGGTTAGACCAAAACTAGAAAAATCTGCAAACATATGGTACCAAAACTAGGTAAAAAAAACATCATTGACTAAAACCCAAAAGTTGTCAAACATCTTGGACCAAAAGACCTGTTAACCCTTTTTTAACGGAATCGGTCATACACGACATTTGATTAAGCAAAATGACTAAAATATCTTAACTCATCATCTTCTAATATTATAGAGACCAACATACCAACATTCTTAAGACTTATTCACTGTTGAATGTGTTCACTTGATTATGAATATGGGTACTTGATTTTAACCTAAAAACATTACATACCTAGGTTGAGTCAGTAATATTAGAAGAGAAGATGATGGGTTGGGGGAATTTTGGTCATCAGATGTTATTTACGTGCCGATTCATTCAATCTATCTATATATAATATAATTCTAGTAGGTGTTACAAAATTAGGACAAGTACTAAAACATACCAATGACATGTCAAAATGAAGATATATCATTGGTCCACGTCAATTATTTTCTCTCTATGATGACATCTCATTGACATGTGTGTAGCTCTAATGAGTTAGATTTGCTCCAAAGCTCCACATTACTTCTCAGAAGGCGTTTCTTTTTAATTTAATAAACTAACACATATAGTCCTCTAAATTTGATCAATTTATTATTTTATCCTTAGTGATATTTTATTCTTACAATCCATTTTTCTCATCATTAAACTATTAAACTCTCATAAATTTCTCAAACAAAAAATATTGCAATAAAAAATATTTTTACTAACCCTAAAGCACACACCCTTATAAAAATTGGTTTCCATTGCACTAAATTTAGAGATTGGATGATTTTTTTTTTTAATACAAATAAAACGTAAGAAACTATTAAAAATAATTAGAAAACTAAATATAGAATATTAAGAAAAAAAAATTCAAACGGTTACTTTATCATCTCTACTATTTTTAATTTACATTATCATATATCTCCAATCAAACCTGTTAAGCTCTAGCGTTATCACTTTCTTCGCAACCATGTGTGTCATTCTCTTCATTCGCTACTTCGACTACGTGTCCAACCGCCACCACCACGGATCCCCATCTTCTCATTCGAATTAATTGTCGCTTGAAGTCGAAGAATGTACGGTTTGCCTCTCCAACATACACCTCAATAACCAGTTCCAGATCCATTTGCTTACAACCCTTCAACACGTTGAGCATGTACTCCTGAATCAGATCCAACATCACATGTCCTTTATACATATTAAGTGTCGTTGTCTCCTTCTATAACTTCGATAATAACTTTCGCCTTGAAATCGGCTCCGCTATACATAGACATTTCTAATGTTATTATTTGTACATTAGAATACCCAATCTTTAGAGAATATGTAATTATGTTCAAAAATGAAAAGTGTATACAATCATATATAGTATAAAAATCTCTTTAGAGAAACAACTTTATTTGGTAAATAATAATAATATACCTTATTTTTAATTTTATTATAATTAATCTACATTTAATCGTAATCAATTTGTTCATTCATTATATTTATCTTTCTTTTATAATCAGAATTTTAATTTGTAGACAAATGAATAATTTCATTTTTTTATAGAGTTTTTTCTTTTATACCAGTTGAATATTGCAATAGCTTAAGTTATTTTATTAAATAATAAATCATAGATGTCCACAAAATAACATAACATAGTACATATATTTGTAGCATGTTATATATACACAAAATTTATCATTTTGCATTATCATAATTTTATATTTAGCTTTGAACTTTTTTTTTATTCAAATATAAAAACTATGGTTAAAATTGAAATTGAAAATTAGGTTTGAAAATTCATATTTTGCTTTATTTTAAAATCTCTAAACAATTTCAAATTTAAAATGTTCTTAATAAAATAATTTTTCTTATTAAAAAATCTAGAAATTGTTCACTATAATGTGGTATTTTAGTATGACATATTCTAAAACTTTCTTTAATTGAATAATTGTAACCATGCAATTCATTACCTAAACCAGTTTAAAAATTCCAAATTAATACTATAATTATAGATAATTATGAAAATTCATATATTAATGAAAAATTTACTATTCCTTTGTCATTAATATGAGATACAAACTGAACTAATAACATAATTAAACTTAATTACAGCATTATTATATTTATTAATGATGGAATACAAAATCACTTCTTCCATATTGATCAATTCAAATTAAAAACGACAATGTATTAAATATTGTATTACTAGTGGTAATTACTATCTTATGAAAATTAAATTAATAATTAAATTTTTTTATATTAATTGAAAGCTAAATAATAAATTTGTACAATATTATATATTTTATGTATGCTAAACAATATAACAAAAAAAGAACATAATCTATTGAAATAATAAATAATTTAAACTATTTTAGGACTATGAAATATAAAAAATAAATTAAAACGTATAAAAATAATAAATTAAATTAAGTTAATTATTATATACATACCGCGCAAAGCGCGGGACGACCACCTAGTTAAAAAATAATTGAAAAGTGAACGGAGCTAGCTATTTATCTACTTAAAAACATGAGCTAACTATTTTCCGGAAATAAAAATAAATTAGCAATTTGTTCTCTGATCCAAACATGAGTTAATAATTTGATAATTAACCCATGTAAAAAAAATGTTACACTAAATTAAAATTTTTTTTTTTGGCCATATACACTAAATTCAATTTGGTAAAATACGATGTATTAAACATTTGTTAAACCTATATAATACTAGGTGGTTGAACCGCGCATTGCACGGTAAGCAATTTATTTATATAATTATTAGGGTGTTATGAAAATTCTAAATTGATATTGATAATTAATTTGATTTGTCTTTTTTATTTGTAATAATTTATTCAGCAAATGAAAACTGTTATACTATTAAGGTTCATATAAACTCATATATTTTTGTCTTAACGTGTGTGAACAGAAGTCGGCCATTTTTGACGGAACCCTAACAGAGGTACCAAAACAGTAAGGTTTGGAAACACATGATACCAATTCGGTACGAAAAAATACTAGTGGTATGAATAGTGTAATTTTTGCAAACATGTGGTACCAAAAAGACCTTTAACCCTTTAAATTATCTATTGAGGTTTTTTGAGTTTTTGGCGTTTCTGTCCTTGTCCGTCTTTCTTTCTACATTTGCTGAATCATTCTCGTACCTATCCCTGTGTCGGCTCAGTTCTTCTCAAATCACCATTCTCGCCGCCGCATCACACCCTTGAACCGGTCCGCGATCCAATTTTCTGGAGGCAGGCAGGCCACGCTCGTGAGATTCGCCTGTCAGTTTCGCTATGGTACGTACTGCGTAGGCATGAATCCAATTAGGAAAAGTCGATAATTTTCCGTATCCTTTCCTTTGATATATATGAATATCGATATCCCAAAAACAATGTTACGGTAATGTTTTGTATTTTTGTTGAATATATTTACTCTTCTATCGAGTTGATTTTTTGGTGGATTCGATGTTGTTGAGTATTTTTTGTTGCCCTAGGCTAGGACCTCTGAAGTCTGAGAGGATGCGTTTAATTTATAGGGTTAACATATAAATTCGAGTAACACGGTGACTAAATTTGTTGCCTTTGGTTAGTAAAGCTGCTATAAGTATTTAGTACAACATCCTTTGAAGTGTGTTGTTCAATGGTTAAAATAACTAATAATGGATGGTTGGTAAAAAGAAAGAAAATAAATCAGAGATCATTGAGCAATCCCAGCTCAGTTCTAATCTTGGGCTGTTTTTGCTAAAAAACGCCCTCTACGAAGGAACATATAAATAAGAGGCGTAGAACACAGATTTCTGCAATAATTTTGGTTTTATGTTGTGAATACATCTGCATTCTCTAAAGTGTTAATCTTGCTGTCTTTCTGAATGTTAAGGTATAACTTAATGAGCTGATTGATCAGTCTTATATTGATGGTATACCTCTACCTCTGTATTGATTTCTACAGGCAGCTAGGATTCTAGCCAATTTGCTTGTGATGGGTGGTGGTATATTGGCCAGGGCCTGTGTCCAAGCTTATCGTCAAGCACTTTCTAGTAAGTTTCAGTTTTTATGAAAAAATATTTATGTTTGTCTTACGTTGAAAGTGTGTCTTTAATGATGCTGGTCTATCAATCGCTTATGGGTTATGATTGTATTGATTATCTATTGATTGTGGTGTTGAATTTTTGGGCCAAGACTAGTTACTTTTAACATAAACTTGGTATTAAGCTAATGAGTTGTTGTGTTGCAGATGCCTCAAAATCTGGTGTTGCCCAAGAAACAATACAGAACACCATCCGCAGAGCAAGCAAAGCCATGACCGAGCAAGAAGCAAGACAGATACTTGGTGTATCAGAGAATACCGCTTGGGAAGATATACTCAAGGTCCTTGCACTACTAACTCTCCTCCGTTTGTCTTTGTCTACAAACAGTTATAGATTTATCAAAACCAAACAATATTCTTCTTTCATGAAATTAATGATGTGGATGCAGAAATATGATGTTTTGTTCGAGAGAAATGCAAAGAATGGGAGCTTCTATCTTCAGTCAAAGGTTCATAGGGCTAAAGAATGTCTAGAGGTGGTTAGCACGAAAGCTGAGAGCATGCCGAGTTGAAAACGGTACCATTTGGGAACCGCAGATTGTTAGTCTCTTAAGGGAGTGTAGGTTAGAAACTGAATCTATGTCATCTCAATTCTAAAATAGGGAGGCAGTGGCCATTTTTCCTGAATAATAATAATAATAATCATATTGAAAGTTTAATACATCAGGCTTTTTGGGCAGTGAATTTTGGAGCTATCTGTGATTATTACTATTGGAGAGGTCTGTTTTGTTGGTATTCATGCAAATAAATAACAAAATGCAGCTCGTTTGTTAGCAGCTAGTGTAATTTAGACAGTTATTAGCCTACAAGTTCAAATTATAGGAATAAAGTGTTTGCCTTAATCTTTTTTTTGTTTTCATTCAGAGTTGTTGACGGAGTTTATACTTTTGGTATTAGAAAGAAAGAATTAAAAATGTACATTTTTAAGGTTAAAGATGTTATTATAAAAGATGTTACTTTTGGATCCTGTTGTTTTAATTGGAACCTTCATACGTACTGTCACAGAACAGATAGATAACAGCAGCACATCAAGAGGACAAGAGTTGTTGACCGGTCCTACCCTTCTAGATAGTCACCGCCGACCTCATAAACTGAAATTTTATTGTTTTATATTTATATTATCTTAATAATAATTTTACGACAAAAAATAAAAGAGGGCCAAACCAAAACCCAAAGAACCGACAGTCCGACACCGTTTGATTTAAATTGGTTTAGCATTTATTTAAATATTCTCTTTTAGATACATACATATATAATGTATAAGATTTTGACTATTGAGTCTGTTAATGATGGTGGAGATTGGGTCTGTTAATGGAGAAAATCAACATTATTATTAATTCCCGATTTAATTCAGGTGACTCGTAGTACTTTAGTTATTGGTTGAGGGTTATTAAATACCCCGAAAATTTTGGCCAAAAAAATTACATTGAAAAGATAAGAAATTGACATATTTTATTATTTTCATTTCACTCCAGAATTTAAGCAGAAGAAGAATTTCCATTATTATACGGTACCTAACCCAACTCAAGGAAGATAATACGATTAGGAAACCGACGACGATATTAAGATTAGAGAGAATCAACATTATTTTTTCTGGGTATTATGATTTCGCTATTAGAGCATCCACAATAGTTTTACATAAATTGTATTTTTTAAAGTTGTCACGTAGACATTTATGTACACTTTAAGTAATACGTAAAATTAAGACACACGTAAAAAATATTTTCTCTGCAATCGTATTACTTAAACATATTCATTAAATATATTTTATTATTAAATTTTCCAACAACCACCAATAAGATATTAACATTAATTATAAAATGAATTAATTTATAATAAAAAATTGGTTACGTAATACATAGTGCATTACTTAAATTTAAGGAATGTTTTATGTAAAAACATAAATTTACGTGTGGGTCCCATATTTAAGGAATGCTATGTAAAACCACTGTAGATAGTTTTTGTTACTTTATTTAAATAAACATGTAGGACCCACGTTTACGTAATCTTTACGTAATACCACTGTGGATGCTCTTAGAGCATCCACAGTGGTTTTACATAAATTGTATTATTTAAAGTTGCCACGTAGACATTTATGTACACTTTAAGTAATACGTAAATTTAAGACACAAGTAAAAAATATTTTCTCTGCACTCGTATTACTTAAACATATTCCTTAAATATATTTTATTATTAAATTTTCCAACAACCACCAATAAGATATTAGCATTAATTATAAAATGAATTAATTTATAATAAAAAATTGGTTACGTAATACATAGTGCATTACTTAAATTTAAGGAATGCTTTATGTAAAAACATAAATTTACGTGCGGTTCCCATCTTTAAGGAATGCTATGTAAAACCACTGTAGATAGTTTTTGTTGTTTTACTTAAATAAACATGTAGGACCCACGTTTACGTAATCTTTACGTAATACCATTGTGGATGCTTTAGAGAGTATCCTTTCTCCTTTTTCCTATATTATTATTAAATACTTTTTTTTTAATCATGATTCATTTTGAATATTTTTAATAAATTATGGCACGAGATAATAAAATCCGTCATATTTGACCGACTCCTTCAGATGAGATGTATGGATTATAATTAATTTAAATTCTAAAAGGGAGTATTCTTGGTCCTTCTTCCTACCTTACTTAGTAGTGCCCCACTTCCTTTATAAAAAATCGCAAAATAACAATAAGAGTTCCTTTCTTTTTTCCAACTATGTATGAAGGAATTTGAAAAGAACTAAAAAAAAAATATAGAGAAAAAGTATTCATTCATTCATCCATCAAAAAAGAAGAAAAGAATTTTTACTTTTTTGCGAGGGAAAGAATTTAATTTAACAGCACCACCTCTCTCTCCCTTCCTTCTTCATCCCTTGATTTTCTGCGTGTAAGGTGTCCTTCCTTCCTCTCTCTCTCTCTCTCTTTCTGAATTCATAGACGACCTACAGCTAGAGAAAGAGAATACAGCAACATTCAGCCAACTCATTTTCGGAAGCTTTTCTATTCTCTCTCGACCACGAGCCTTCATCCATTCATTTCAAGGTTTTTTTTTCTCATCTTTTCATTCTTCCTTGGATCGGCAGCTCAATTTCTTCTTTCTGATTTCAATGGTCTTCAGATCTCATCCACTTTTCAATATGTCAAATTTCTTGTTTAGATTCAATTCCTTTGCTACTTACATGCTCGGCTTCTTCTTTTGTCTATTAATTTCATTGACAGCATTACCATATGTATCGGCATAACATTGTGTTGTTCATCCCTGATATGATCTCTTCATTCTATCTGTTTCTCATAACAATACTCGGATTTCAGTTCATCTGTGAACGGGATACACCGCCTGAGATGAGAATCAAGATTCATATTGTCTTTGATTCCTAAACCATTAATCCTTTATCGCGAATGATGCCAATCTTATACACCTTTTTCAGGTTTCGGATGAAATCCACAGGTTAACCAATTTTTGGCAACACACCATTATACGATAGACATAACAATAATCTCTATCTATCGGAGGATATAATTTCACCAAGTAGTTATAAACCTGAAGGAATATTTACTTTTTCATATATTTGCTTAATCTGTTTTCTTGTCACGGAGTCACTTGGATGTCTATGTAATTCCTCTTCAATATGAAATTTGAGTGCATATCCAAATGTCAGCTGATTTGAGTATATCATTGTGTTATGAGTAATCAGTTGTCTTGTGTTGTTTCTCTGTTATATATATATATCAGTTGTTGGATTTTCTAGTGCAATACTCCGAACTACCGAAGACTTCTATTCTGAGAAGCAGCTCCCATGAAGAAGGTCGTAAGGGACATGTAAGTTATAGCTACTCTAGAATAGGTCTTGATACCGGGATCAACTTTGTGAAAAGTTTAATTTTGTCTCCCAAGTAACAAATAAGTTGATGGTGCTAGCTGATTGTTTTGTTCTTTAGTGAGTTGCGACTCAAAAGCAAACTTGGGGATTTCACATCATTCATGAATTATTAGTAGTGATGCATATATTACTTTAATTAATACAAACAGATTGCTGTTGTTGATCCCATTTGAAGTGTTCCGCTGACAACTTCTTTTGCTTTTCATTTTGCAGCAAGAGAGGGGTGAATAAAAAGGTGCTCAAGGTTCCAGGAATAGAACAGAAGGTCAATATTTCTTTTTTATTCTTCGCAAGTTGAACGCATTCGATATGACTAAAGGATCTGTAGCCAAAGATGGCAATGTGCTCTAATGCATTATCTCATGGCTAAAGGATTAATAATTCATCATTTATGCATAATTCATCTGACGAACTTGAGTCTCTGGATAGTTCAGATGCGTGCACGCACCGACAAAAAAGAAAATAGTAACAATGGCCCACCGCTCTCAGCTATTTAGAGTTTTTCTAAGTATTGTTTTTTGTTCAGATGCATAATTCACTGCTCCGTTTCCTGTTACTTTGGGCTATTGTTCTTATGTGCATCGCTCTTTTGATCTTTCAGGTTCTTGATGCTACTAGCAACGAAGGATGGGGTCCCCATGCCATAAGCCTCGGCGATATTGCCCAGGCTTCCAGGAACTAGTGAGTTTAAACAGGCACTATATTTGACAGATTTGTGCTTTATTAATCATAAGTAAACTAATTTACGAGAGTTTCTGCAGTCATGACTATCAGATAATCATGTCTGTAATATGGAAGAGGATTAACGATACAGGCAAAAATTGGCGTCATGTCTACAAGGTACTTGAATCTTTTAGTGTTATATTAATAGCAGCATTAACTCTTTGATTTTGGTATATATTATTCCTCATGTTCCATCATGCATGCGAAGCATAACAGCCGGTTCCTTTTCATTATCATTATGTAAAGCAAGAGTTTCTTTGCATGCATATTGGTCTTTCTACCATTCCTTTTTTGACCTAACTTTTCTCTTTTTTGTCAGGCATTGACAGTTCTAGAATACCTTGTGGCAAATGGTTCAGAACGTGTCGTATATGACATAAGGGAACATGCATACCAAATATCAGTAATCTTCTGCCTTTATACATCTTTTATAGTTCTTTGGTAGCTTTAACTCTTTTCTGCTGTTTAGATTGTTGCTGTACTAATGAAATATGTTCTGATACAGACATTGTCGGATTTTCAATACACTGATTCCAGTGGAAAGGATCAGGGTCTCAATGTCAGAAGGAAATCTCAGAATCTTGTGGCACTTGTAAATGATAAAGAGCTTATTTCTGAAGTTAGACAAAAGGCTGCTGCTAATAGGGATAAGTAAGTTGGATTCTTTGATGAGATCATGTGTTCATTCCTTAGTTGAATCCATTTGATTTGGGAGGAATTCAAGAGGATTTGCAGGTTCATGTGTTCATCCCAATATTTTGAACATTTGATTATCCAATTTGCTCATTTCACTGCACTCTCTTTCTAACTGAACCCTAATTAATCTCTTTCTTCTTTCTTTGAAACAATATATGGTAAGGAAATATTTTGCAAGAGATAGTACTACCAATTGTGTCTGCCTGTTCCAAAATATTTTATATTGTACTGGTCTCGTCATGTTAGGATGTTGTGTGATCAACCCTTTATTCAATCTACTATGTGAAATCAAGTGTTTTTTAAGTTCCGAGCATGAAGGAATTGGTATTTAGTGTGAAAGTTTAGACTAACCACTTGACCAACTGTTCTAAAACTTGAAGGTGTTAGGTGAATGCGTGATTTAATTTTTATTTCAACACTTCCCCTCACTTGTGGGCCGAGACATTTTTTAAAGCCCATCACGTATTTACTTGACTAGATCGCAAACATGATGAAATTGGGGTTTAACTTGGCGCTGCAGAGACTCGAACCTGCGTGTTCTGATACCATGTGAAAGTTTAGACTAACCACTTACTAACTGTCCTAAAACCTTAAGGTGTTAGGTGAATGCGTGATTTAATCTTTATTTCTAACATTTATAATTTGAAGCATATGCATGCTTGATTTCTATTTCCCTGTTTTTGTTTTTTGTCTTCTTTTAATCATTCTGCGTGAAAATAGGTTTGGAAGTGCACCCGCAACTGGTGGATCAAATAGACCTGGAGGATATGGCGACAAATATGATGCCAATGTGCATGATGGCCGACATGGTAGCAAAGATGATCATGGCTATGGCAGAGAAAAAGAAACAGGCTATAGAAGCGATGACCACAATAGTCGAAATGGGGATTCTCAAAGCCATGACGGGGATTGGAATAGTGCAGACCATGGAGAGCGTAATGGGAGGGACAGTAATAGACAGGATGATCACCAATATGATTCAAGAAGCAGAAGTTCTGATGCAGATAGTCAACGTTCATCTCAGTAAGTGGTTTTACTTTTTACTTACTACTAGTTTCCTCACTTTGATGGTAAAAGTAGTTTGGTTCTAATTCTTAGGCAAATAATCCAGTTCAAAGCACCTAAATCAGGTTTCATATAATAGTATAACTGCATTTTAGGTGTAATTTAAAAAACTTGGTAGTTGAAGTTTCTTGAATCATATAAAGTTAAAACCTCATATTATTATTATTAGTTAAAAGTACCTGGTGATCTCTGTCTAATATCTGGTATCATGTCAAGATTTCATGAGAATTTTAGTTCTATCTACTATGAAGGCAATTTCGGGGATCCTCAATTTCTTTGTTATAATGTGCTCCTTTCTGAGAATTTCTCATTACCTGTCCTTGAATGTTGCATCTATTTGAATAAGTTAATAATTTATTGGCAGGGGGATGGCTCGGAGATTTTCTGAACAAAATCTTAGTGCTCCTCCTAGTTATGAGGAAGCAGTTACTGAATCTCAGATACCTGAGCACAGTAAGAGGTATCTACTCTATGCATGACAACATTAATTTTTGGGCTAAAAAATTGCTTGTTAAGTAGTTCAACTTATTCTTTGATTTTGTTTATTGAAGGGACTCAGAGACTCAATCAACATCTGCTCCTACACATTCGTCTCCTACCATCAGCAACACTGGTAGTTCCCCAAAAGACAGTCCTGATCTTTCTGCACCCCATGTAAAACAAGATTTTGCCAGTTTTGATGAGTTTGATCCCCGTGGTTCAGTTCAAGGTACCGTAAAATTTCAGTGTGTAAAATGTAGTACTTTCACGACGTTTTAGTTGGATGTATTGCACTTAATATTTGGTGCTAAAGGATACAATGCTTCAACTGTGCAAGCCCCACAAAAAAAATATAAAAAAAATCAGCTGCAGTTACAGAAGTAACACGAGTTTAATTATGAAAACTAATAAGTATCCTTTATAATATTAGCAGCTACCACTGCATCGACTGCTGCAAATAATGCAGAGGTAGATCTGCTAGGCTTCTCAGACCCTTTTGACTCAAACCCATTGGCTATCACACAAGCAGCATCTATGACAACAGTACCTGAACCTCTGGATCCTGGTAGCAATGGTATGGGACTTACATTTGGAGCAGCATCAGCAGCAGCAGCATCTAATTTTGCAGAACAGGTAACCTTGATTTATTAGACAGAACAATTCTATCTCTGACCCTTTTTTACAAGATTTTTGTGATGTCACCAACCACTTTTCAACTGAATTAAGCAAATAGATTAAGTTATATCCACTATTTTGATTCTTTAATTCACCCCTTGCATTGTAGAGAAGAACTCCAAAAACATTGAAATGATAAACAGTAATAAGATCCTTGAGCCTCCAATTTAGAAGCTACTATGATGTCATGTCAAATTGAATTTCCATTTGTAGGTGTAGTCTGAATTGTTACAGTATTAATTAATGGAATTTCTATTGTTATCGTATATGAATCTTGTAGGACAAAGCTGTTGCATCTTGTATCAGAAAAAAGAAGACCTGTTAGCTTTATGCTCACACCGTTACATGCTTTTGAATGATATGTTTGTGGTCCATAGTTAAAACAGAGAAGTTAGATAAGAAAAGATAGAGCCTTACTTGCCTGCTAAGATACTTACTTTTGCAATTATGTAAAGACTCGTAAGTGGAAAGAATGGCTTCATTTAGATGTCAGAGCTTAAAGATGATAATAATGCACCAAGATCCATCTACAAAAACCAGGAAACTCTAGTAAAGTATCTGAATAGCGCATGAACACACGTACATCTCATTTTCTACTCCTACCAGCTATGTACATGGCTAACCGAATTTTTAAGTGCCGATGATGAAATTAGTTGAATTTTCTTGTTTCCTTGGTTGTTATAAGATTCATGGTATGCACTAATCGTGCATTGCCCTGCTATTCGTTATCTGTTCTCTTCAATTTCAATAAACACTTTACGGATCTTTGTATTCCAACTTTTGGACTCATATTTATTCAACTGATGCAGTCTTTTGATGACCCATTTGGTGATTCTCCTTTCAAAGCACTTCCTTCCAGTGAGAGTACTGCACCCACGCCATCTCCTTACGAAGTTGCCATGAATGAGAACAACAATCACCACCACCCCCAAATGAGTGGTCAGGAAGGCACAGTTCCACACTTCGACTTTGGGAATTACGTTCCATCTGATTCACAGTTTCCATCCCACGATCAGTCCAACCCAGATGAGGAAATCGATATTCTAGCAGACATTCTTCCCCTAACTGGACCACCTCCAGTCTCAGCTCCACAAACTTCATTTTCAGCACCACCAGCCCACTCTACGCAACCGAGTGATCATTTCTATGGAGATTTCAGTTTGCAGGGAGGAAATCCATCTTCTCCATTTTCAGCTCTTGCTGGTCTACCTTCCCAGACGAATGATGGTTCTCATGGAGATTACAGCTCAAAGGCACAAACCGCAGGTTCTCCATTCTCAGCTACAAGTGGCCCACCTGCCCAATCAAGTGAACATTTCAATTCGGACTTCCATTCCCAGGCTTCCCCCTTTTCAGCTCCCCATGACCAATACACTAACGATTTTGGGGATTTCGGTGCACTTGCTGTAGTTCAGGCACAAAATGGAGAACAGTTTAACCAAGGAAGCATTCAACAGCAGACAGGAGCTCCACCATCTCCATTTGATGCTCCAAGCAGCGATCCTCCACATCCAAGTCCCAACAACTATGGAGGTTTCGGCTCTCAAGCGGGACTGGAGACTCCAGTGTCAGCACCAATGCTTCCACAGGCACAAAATGGCATGGGCATGCACTTTGATCATGATTCAGGAACTTCACTTCCATTTTCAGCTCCTAATGTTCAACCACCACTGATGCCTCCGCAGGCACAACATGCAACATCCGTGCAGTTTAACCAAGGAAACTTACAACACGAATCTGGAACTTCACTTCCATTTTCAAGTCCAACTTTTCAGCCACCACAGATGCTTCCTCAGTCACAAAATGGAATGGTGATGCAGTTTAACCAAGGGAACTTACAACACCAGTCTGTAACTTCACTTCCATTTTCAGCTCCAACTGTTCAGCCACCACAGATGCTTCCGCAGTCGCAAAATGGAACGGTGATGCAGTTTAACCAAGGGAACTTTCAAAATGGTTCGGGAACCTCACTTCAATTTTCAGCTTCCAGTGTTCAGCCACCACTGACGCATCCTCAGTCACAGAATGGAACAGAGCTGCCATTTAACCAAGGGCAACCTCAAAACCAAGCAGGACATCCTTCTGCATTTTCAGCTCCAAGTGGCCAACCTGCACTACCATATTCCAATACTGGAACCCCACAGCATCCATTTTTGCCTCAAACTAGCCAGCCTCCACAGTCAAATCCCA
Source organism: Clarkia xantiana subsp. parviflora (assembly GCA_036873135.1). NCBI lineage: Eukaryota > Viridiplantae > Streptophyta > Magnoliopsida > Myrtales > Onagraceae > Clarkia > Clarkia xantiana. The sequence goes on from JAPTYO010000001.1 coordinate 23,156,383, forward strand.
ATATGTTTGGGGATTTTGGGTCACAGGCAGGATCTGCTATGACTCATATGTCTCAAGCACCAAATGTAAACTTTCAACCTCATTCAGCTCCTTTATATGCTACTACTGCTGCTGCTGCTGCTTCGCAATCTCAATATACCCAATCTCTGCAGCCAAACAATGGAACTGCATTCCCTCAGTATGGTTCTACTGCCCCACCCACTTCCCAGTTTGCAAGTCGGGGCATTCAACCATCTGGTGGTTCTTTACCCCAAATGAGTTCTCAGATGCCTAGTGCATCATCCATCAGAAAGACTAGCAGTGGTGAATTCAGTCAAGATCAGGGTCAGCAAGGGCCATTTGGAACCAATGACTTGTTTGGTGATTGGGGGACTCCTCAGAGTGGTCAAGGCCCTCCTGGGACCTCGCAACCCACAGTTTCTTCATCCAGTGGGGCACTTGCAATAGTTCCTCAAGCGCCCAACAAAAAGTTCGAGACCAAGTCAACTGTGTGGGCTGATACTTTGAGCCGAGGACTTGTGGACTTGAACATATCAGGGCGTGAGTACATCCTTTTGCTATCTTGGTTATGATTTTAGGGTTTGCCTAATAGTTGTGTTGTGTGTTGCAGCAAAAGCGAATCCAATGTCAGATCTAGGAATCGATTTTGACACAATGAATCGGAAGGAGAAGAGGATGGAGAGACCCAAAGCCACTCCTGCAGTATCTAGTATAACGATGGGTAAGGCTATGGGATCTGGGACTGGGATGGGACGTGCCGGTGCTAGTAGTCTTCGACCTGCATCAAACCCTATGATGCCTGGTTCAAGCATAGGAATGGGTCCAGGAACCGGTATGGGTATGGTTGGTGGCCGTGGCTCAGGCATGGGAATGGGACAGAGTCCTCCGGGCATGGGCATAGGGCAGAACCCGGGGATGGGAATGGGAGGAGGGTATGGAAGCATGAATCCCCAGAACATGGGGGGGATGGGGATGAGCCAAGGATATAACAACAATATGGGGATGAACCAAGGATATAATAACATGGGGGGGATGGGGAGTCAAGGATATAACCCTATGCAACAACCAGGAGGCGGCCAGAACATGCCGAGCGGGTATAACCCTATGATGGGTGGGGGTGGTGGGTATCCACAACAACCTTATGGTGGTGGTTACAGGTAGGTAGGTGAGGAATCAAATAGTAAGATGTAATCAACACATTATTTTGGTCCTCCTTATTGAAACAGGAAAGCACCTACCTGATGTTGTTGAACGCGAAGAAGACATTCATGGGAGGAGGAGGAGGGTGGTTGTATTTGAAATTAATATCATTCTTTTGGGTGCTTTTATTTTGGTTGGGGTTTAAGCAGTGGTTTGGTGGTATGTTACGTGCAAATAGTGAAGGAGAAGCCCTTTCTTGGGTTACAAGCTTTTTGATTCTATCTTCTTTTACTGGCTGCATCTGAGGGAGGCTCTCAGACAGGCAGGGTCGGTCGATGAAATAAACAGTGAGTCATTATTCGTTTGGTTGGTGTATAAACATGAGTTGTTACTTGGGGTTATTGTTATCTCCAGCTCAATGCTTTTGCATTAAACTACTGCATGCATGAATTGCTTTACTTCCATTTAGTTAACTTGCCTGTGTGGTCGAAAAAATTTCCAGGAGAGTCCAAACATTATGTAACGTGGTGGACCCATATCGCAACTACCTGCTCATTCCTTTTCTTGGCCCAAAAAAATAAATCTGCAGTGCCTACCTCTCCAAATTCACGGTCGGCTCATTTGAAAACATAATTACTTATTGGATAAATAAATAAAAATTCACTCTACTGTCATTATTATTATTAATAAGAAGAAGACCTGATCCTCCTTTCTAAATTTTGTAAAAGATAGGAGGAAGCTGTTACAGTTACCCGAAAATTTGAATAAATTATGTTCCACACAATCCCTCCTTTTTTTGACATCTACTTCTTCATTGCTTATGCCGGCACTCTCTCAGTTGATAGGAAGCACAAGGTCTGCAGGCAAACTTGAACCAATTTAGTGGTCATTTCCATATTATTATTACATACAAACACTCGAAAACTTGTCAGATATTCAACGGCTCTTCCGATTGTTTAAATTTAAATCTATAACACTTGCCAGATATTACCTTCTGTTCCTACTCCAGAAATACTTGAATCCTGTCACCCATTGTATCTTTAAAATCTAACAACAGTCTCCCTCCGGCTTCACCAGCTGCATCATCCAACAGTTGTTTGATGTTTACACCACCCAAGGCTGCAAACCACAATACTCACACCACTTCATTATTCTGCTTGTGTTAGTTATAGAACATAATAATACGGAAATTTACCCGGAACTATATTCGTAATTCCATCCAGAAACCCCGCCTGTAAAAAAGAAAAAGCATAGTAGATCAGATGTGAAACTTTAGACATGTCAATAGTGTTGAGACTTTCAATTTAATGAATGCACTAACGACCAGCTTACTTACGGGGATCCTAACATCAAGTCTTTCAAATCCATCTCTTCCAGTAATTTTGACTCTCAGTTTTCGGGACCAGATTCCTGAAAAGGGGTTACTACCTGAACCATCTGAACCGTAGTTACTATAGCCTCGAGGATCCATCACCTCAACAATGGGATCTCTAACGATTTCAATATTCTGCTGCGAATCATCTGCAGACCTCCCCGCCACTCTGTAACCATCACTAATCCCTGCTAAAAGAGTTTCCCAAACAAAAGGAACTTACATGATTTTGTCAGGGAAGGATTTTTTTTAAACAGACAAGAGATGGTAGCTATTAAAGCTGAAACCTGAAAATAGTCATATATCTCTATGTACGCGACAAAGAGAGATCATGGTATTTACTATCTCTAATCCTTGCATATATATGGAAAATGTAGGTACAATATACATTATGTTTGAAAAAGATGGTTTTTGGTACCAACAGTTTCAAAACGATAGTAATTGTTACTTCCTTAAATCATTCGTCCAAAATTGTCGTTAAATTCATTTTAAATTTACAAAATTAATCTAATATTTTTCTAAATATCAAAATCAAGACTTAATAACTTATACTAATGTTACAATAGTGTCCCGACTCAATTGATCCCCAATCAGTCGTGATACAATTGAGTATAAATCATTAGGGCTTAATTGTGATATTTTTAAAAGTACTCAATTAATTTTGTACAATTGAAATGGTATTTAACAACAATTTTGGACGGATGATTGAAGAAAGTATCACCAATTATAATCGTTTTGAAACATGTTGTATATTTTAAAACATGTTAGTACCAAAAAACATTATTTTCAAACATGTTATATGTTTTACATACTTTCCATATATATAAAATACCAACCTTTGGGAGAAGATGGTTGACTGATGCTTGTGGCGTACCGCTTCTCTTCTTCATAATAGATATTGAAGCCTAAGATTTCTTTCATTTCATCGAAGGATGGAATTGTTCCAGGAGAAGGGATGCGGCCTCCTTTGATTGCTCTAAGTGCATCCTGCAATTGAGACATGACGTGCTTCTTTGTTATCTCTCCACACAAGATACTTTCATCTAGTACATCCAGATTCAAGCCCCAACAGGATTTACAGAACATCTCTTTTCAAAAACTTGGGAGAGAGATAACAGCAGATAAGGCATTCCAAGTATCAGTCTATGCTCGTGCAGATCATCCAACTTAACTTATTAGTGAGAATGAGGTCAACTAACCTGCATTGCCTGAATGGAAACACCGATCAGGGAAAGTGGATAAGCTACAAGCTTGTACCCAATTTCATCAAGCTCAAGAGGATTCAAAATTGGTGATTTCCCTCCTCCTTCAAGCATATTACCCATTTTGGGTACATGAGGAGCAATTTCACAAAATGCCTTCATCTCTTCCTTTGATGCTAGGGCATCGATGAAAAGAACATCCGCTCCAGCATCAGCAAAAGCACGTGACCTCCAGAGTGCTTCATCAAAGGAAATTGCCTGCCTAGAATCGGTTCTTGCTACAATAACAATGTCAGAACCAACCTCCTTCCGAGCATCAACAGCTGCTTTTATCTTCATCACTGCTTCCTCTCTAGATACTACTTTCCTGCCATGTGTATGGCCACAAGCTTTTGGGGACACCTTGCAATGACTACCTCATGAGATTGGAGAATACAAACATATAATAATTAAACGCTCTGTCAAGTGCACTTTACATAGAAAAACTGACACCAAAATGCTCTCTACGCACAATAAAGTGGTAGATGCCAGACTTATTTAACAATGGCAACGAGCTAGTGGAAAGGTGGCAATATAGATGAAACGATATTTGAGCATCCAGAAATAGCAATGAGATTTGTGGATATATGATCTATTTCAGCATTACAATAACTCAATAAGCTAGGCACTAGCCAACTACTCTAAATGCTTAAATAGTTACACAGAAATGAGTTTAAAAGGTTACACAGAAATGAGGTATTACATGCAATTCTCATCATGCCTAATACAATGGGGATCAAAATGTTAACAATACAGTGCACCCAACTAAGTGTTAATAATTTTTAGGGAACTGGACTGGGAAATAATGTTATCACCAATAACGTATCTCCATTAATACACTTACTAACATCTAAACGTGGATGAACTCAAGGGGCAGAGTATTTTCCAGAAGTGGTACTTGACATGGACAGATGACTGAAGACTGGGCATATTAGGATTTAGAGTAGCCATAGGGCTTTTCATGCCTCCACAAAAAAATGCTAACCAAAGGTGTAAAGTTTGAGCTTTGAACAAATGACTATTGTACTGTTATTTTCCTGTACCTGATCTTCCAGAATAATTCCTGCAAAACCAGCAGCGATATATCCTCTAATAGTCCTCTTTACGTTCATTGCATTTCCATAGCCGTTATCACCATCTCCAATGACAGGGATAGAAACAGACCTAGTAATCTGTTGCCCTTGATCAACCATTTCCCCATAGGAAATTAAACCAGTATCTGGCAACCCCAGTCTCGCAGCAGATATAGAAAAACCTAGCAAAAGGGAATTTTAAGTAGTTCAATTTAAAATCACTATAAAAGTATGATTATAGTTAGTAAAGCTTATCCAAAAATCGAATGCAATAGCATCCACCTGAACTATCAAGAATCTTCTACACTAAAGTCAAATATTTCTGGGAGTAGACTACTGGCAGGTTAAAGTTTCCTGCTCTTGAAGCACTAGTGAATGAATCGGTGGTGGTTTCTGTCAACTAGGTAGACCCTTGGGACAAGCCTTGAGACAGTCGAAATTTGGATGAAGGAACAACAATATTTGGTAAATAATATCTGCATCCGCATTTGTAATCACAAAATAAATTGAATCTGGTCTTCAGCAAGTAACTAAAACCAAATTTGCAGGATAAAGGAAAATCTTGTCTCAAACTTGCACATGCTAACTCATGAAAGAGATTCAATCAGTACCAGCTTGAACATTCGAATGAATCCAAAAGTGATTTAACAAATTTATCCTATATTCAACACGCCTATTAAACTTAAATTGATCAGCTGTCTGATAAAACTTTACCACTGGTGAAGCAGTAATCGAATCCCGCTCGCTCGACTAGCTTGGCACTGAGAGCGTCAAAGCAAGCAGGACCTTGGTGGACCCCAGGCAGCTCCAGGATCCGCCGGAGCGCCTTCGCGGGAGATTCAGCCGCCGCGCTATTGTAGTTACCATCTGAGGACGAAACCTTCGGACGTGACAACCTTTTCGGCGGCGGAGCGATCGAGGAAGGGAGAAGGTTGGCTCCGAGTGAAGCACGCAAATGGAGTGTTGATGCTTTGAGCGGTGGAGAGAGAGCCCATGAAGACGGTGGTTGCGGTCGATGAGGTGGACGAGCAGGGTGGCGGGGAGTGAAGAGACTGCCGTCTCTACTGCTCGCTACTGAAACCGACATCGTCATCTCTCTTTCTTTCCACCTGTGTTCGACTAATCTAGAAAATGGCTTTACAATTTGTGTTTGATTAATGAGTAATTCCTTAAAGTGTGAAAAAAAGAGTTAAAAAACCATAGAAAGTTAACAACTGCCACATGTCAGTTAACAATTTGGCATAAATTGAAAAGAGAATCATGCAATGCAATGCATTGCCAGGTGGCATGTGGCAGCTTTCTATGGTTTTTTCACACTTTGTTTCACACTTTCTAGCAAAGCCCTTGATTAATACTGATTGTGCCATTCATTAATACGAACAAGGTTTTTACGAAATTAGGGAGGTAAGAGAATGAGAGAATTTAAGAATGATCTAATAAGCAAAATTAATACAAAAAAAGTCTAAATTAGGAAGATGGTATATACACATAATATTGAACATACACATAATATTTTTATAACACTCTCATTTGTATGTTCATAAGGGGATTGTACCTCGTTAAAACCTTATTAGAAAAAACCCAGTGTGATAAAAATCTAGTGAAGGAAAAAGACTTTATTAGAAAAAAACACAGTGTGATAAAAATCTAGTGAAGGAAAAAGAGTACACAATTATGGATCCTTTTGTAAGCTGCCTCGTTAAAAATCTTACCAAAAAAACCTAATGGGATAAAACTTTGGTTAAGGGAAAAAGAGTGCAGCGGTGTAGATTCTCTCCCTGATGTTGAGATCATGTGATTTCATTAAGTCAACGCAATTCATTATTGTTCACCAATCTTCAAATTTCGCAGTCGGAAACCTTCGGGAATAAATCCGCGCATACTTGTTGATTGTTTTGTTGTCTTCTTCTCAACATCGTGGATGAAAAATAACTTGGGAAAATATGTTTCGTCTTGATGTAACATTATTCTTCAACTGGAGCTATATAACCTGCATTATCTTTAAGGGTTAAAGGTACTTTTCATACCACATGTTTGACCGAATGTGGCTTTTAGTACCGGATGTTTGGTTTTGTATACTTTTGGTACCAAACGTTTGAAAAAATGTGGCTTTTGGTACATCCGTTAGTTGGCCGTTAGTTTTTTCCGTTAAGTGACATGTGCAAGTCACGTGACCGAACCTAAACTTTCGATTTTGTTCAATTTAGTCCCTCAAATATATTCATAACTTTTAATTTGTTTAATTTAGTCCAAAATTTCAAAATCAATTCCAATTGAATCCTCGAACCCAACTGACCTAGCCGGACCTAGCCTAGGGCTAGGTCCGAACCTGGGTTGGGGTCGCCGGGCCCAGCCGACCCTGACCTAGGGTTGGACCTAGCCCTATGCTAGGTACGGCTAGGTCAATTGGGACCTAGCCCAAATTCGACCCAAATTGGGCTAGGTCCCAATTGACCTAGCCGGACCTAGCCTAGGGCTAGGTCCGACCTTGGGTCAGGTTTGGCTGGGTCCAGCGACCCCGAACCAGGTTCGTACCTAGCCCTAGGCTAGGTCCGGCTAGGTCAATTTGGTTCAATGGTTAAATTGGAATTGATTTTGAAGTTTTGAGACTAAATTAAACAAATTAAAAGTTATAAATATATTTGAGGGACTAAATTGAACAAAATTGAAAGTTTAGGGTCGGTCACGTGATTTGCACATATCACTTAACGGAAAAAACTAACGACCAACTAACGGAAGTACCAAAAACCACATTTTTTCAAACGTTTGGTACCAAAAGTATACAAAACCAAACATCCGGTACTAAAAGCCACATTCGGCCAAACATGTGGTATGAAAAGTACCTTTAACCCTATCTTTAAATATACAAAATAATGGTACATTTCATTATCTAACTTTCATTTTGCATAGCCAACTGATTTAGGACTTGATACTATCCAATAATAAACTCATGTAATTCGTCACTCGGAGATACATAAATATTTTTCTTAACTTTGTTAAAATTCCACTGTATTGGAGAAGAACTAAATTTTGCTTATAACCAATAATACATCATGTTCCTTCTAATTAGCAAGATATATTAGCGCTTATGTAGCACTATATAAGGTACTTCTGGACCATTATGTTCTTCATCAATCTCACGAGGACGGAAAATATATTTATTCAAATCTATCATTCTTACAGTCATTAAGGTACTCAATAGATGTGTAGCTATGCAAAATAGCTTTAAGACATATTTCTTATTAGACAAGAATATTATCAATCAATATCTTAAATACTCGATTTTCAGGTCGAGCCAAACCTTTGTCATTTCAATATATTTCGTCTGAATTTTAACATCATCAATAAATTGATTGTATTTAAAACTCTTCAGGAGTTTCAATATCTTCAAATTCTCCCCCCTCACGCGATGCCCATTTTGGCTATAGCGTGATCAATTCATCTTATCAAATATCAATTTGATTTATTCATATACTTACAGTAGCCTTCGCTACAACTTAACTCAATTGTGTTATATAGTGGGGATAATATACCATAAGCAACCCGTAAATGGTACAGTATTTTTATCATCCAACATTCTTGAAAATATTCATGCTAGCATTTTAAATCCTTCTGGGATTTTTATGTGGATTTCACTATCAAATTAGCCACCCAAATAGGCTATAAAATTATTCATATCATGAGACGCATATTAAAATCTTGTATGTACTGCCAACATAATAATGTATTTGAACCAAATGATCCATATAATAATTGCCAAGATTCTGCATATAACATTTGTACCACAGGCTGTGCGTATATATCTTACGACACAATTTATTTATTCAGGAAATAATTTGTATCCACTGGCTTCCACCTTTTGCATTTTTCATGCTCATACTTGCGTCTTTTCAAACTTTGGCAAATCATAATGTTTGTTTAACATATTGAGCTCAAGATCCTCGTCTTATTTTATGATTTCACTCGTGAATAATAATATTTGTCAGACCTAAATCTAACCTACGACGGATTACGTTTTGAAAACGTGCAATTTTTAAAGAGTCGCCACTAGTTAATTATTAGGTTAACTAGAATCCTAAATTACCTAAGTGAATAACGAATTAAACACCTAGGTGCAAAATCGGTCTACGATTAGAAATTTGAGTTCCGTGGTTCTATTACGAATTAAAAATACAAATTTATAACTACGCCCTTTCGGTACTCAATTCACTTAATTGCCAATTTTATTTTTTAATACATGCTATATCAGACTAATCTAACGACGTCATGATTTAATTAAATTTATGATATGCAAAAAATATTATCAATCAGTAACCTAAATCTAAAAATTAATTATAATCTACAAGTCCTAATTAAGACAAAATCTAAAGCCCAAAATTATCTAACATGTTTAAATACATACACAACTTAATACATATTCAATCATACATACAACTTGAATAATTAAACACTCTACCTAATCAAATTTATCTAATTACATTTAAATATCTAATTAATTATAATACAATAATAATAATAATATAATAACAAAATAATAATAATAAATAAATAAATAAAAGGAAAAGACGGGGAATACCTGCGGGCACCGAGGGAAACACGGTGGTGGCTCTTGGACGTCAGGCAGGCTACACGGCGGTCGGGACGGCAACAGCGCGGCAACGGAACTTGACTCCGACGTGACTGACGGCAGGGACGGCAAAGGGCGACCAGGTCAAACTCCGGTGGCTGGGTGGGCGACGAGATCGACAGCAGGGCCGCTGCGAAGGTAGACCACGGCGGAACGAACTACAGGAGGCAGAGTCCGACTGGGGCTGTGGCGCAGTCACGGACGGGCTGCGGTGGTCGAGATTGCGGCGAGGTGGTGGCGAATTGGCTGAGGAAGGCGCAGGGCGGTGGTCAGGCGAATGGGCGGTGGTGGCTTGGCCGAGAGAGAGAGAGAGAGAGAGAGAGAGAGAGAGAGAGAGAGAGAGAGAGAGAGAGAGAGAGAGAGAGAGAGAGAGAGAGAGAGAGAGAGAGAGAGAGAGAGAGATGAGATGGCCGGCGACGTGAGCTGACACCGGAGCAGGGGGCGGCGCTGGAGGTGTTGTCTGGGGCGGAGCCGAGCGATCGTTGATGGATATGTGCCCAATTCGAGTTCGTATTTATATTTCGGGCCTCGTAAACATGTCAAAATTACATCTCGGTTTGAAAAACGTCTCTCAAAGGGTCAAAACGGTCCGGAAACGCATTTACGCGCGTCCGGACCTCCGGATTGCATTGCGGGTATCGTGCGATTACCGTTTCCGCGATTACCGTTACGTGTAGAGAAGTCAAGTTCGTGCATTACCAATATGGATGACGGTTACCGCTTGCTTTTGAACCGTCATCAAACCACTTTAAAACCGGGTCCGGTCCCAAGGAAGCCTATAAATAGGAGGCCTTGGCCACCCTTTTTCACACATCCTCTCATTTGCCCAACTTTGGTATTTTGAGCTCTGACTTCTCTCTAGAAATATTCTCTCTCTAGAAATTACTCTTTTAGCCCTATAGTGACTTAAGCTTCGGAGAGGGCTCCGCTAGCACCACCCCCCCCTCTCCGTGCTAGCACCAGTCCTTTGTGCAGGAATCGTCGCTCAGACATCCGGATTTGTGCACAGACCACCGCCTTCCGAGACTCAGACGTCCCCTTGAGACTCAGACATCCCCTTGAGACTCAGACGTTCCCTTTGAGACACAGACCTTTCCGGGATCAACCGAACACTCGTCAGTGGCACAAACCTCTTCCAGACGAAGGGTTACAGCCCGAAAAGCCGCACAACCATACAAGCAGACGCGTCCCCACGACCCAATTCATCCCGGACGCAACATTGGCGCCGTCTACGTGATTCGAACAAAAAGCTACCATACCGCAAAGACAATGCACGAGACCGATGACACTAACTTGGAGTATGTTGACATAAAGGATTCCGCCTTTGACGATGTCATTGATTTCTCATCAAAAAACAAGGAGCACATCGCATACCACAACGCCTTGCCCATAACCTCGCAGAAGCCGATAAAAAGACAACTTGGATCCTTCCACATCCCTGTTGCCACATCCAATGCTCTTCACTCAACAAGAAATGCATTCTCCGCACAATGCAACCAAGGAGCCTTCTAGTACAAAGGTGTCAACCCGTCACCTCCTTTGCCTCCAATTAACGAACAAGTTGAGACGATAGGGACAAAGTCTCGAGTCACAAGTCATCAAGACACACTGCACCAAAGAATAGAGGAGCAATGCACGGAAGGTACCTTCCAGTACCAACAGCCAAGGCACGAAGCTGCACGCTCATGCAACCTGTACGTGATAGCACAACACCAAAAAGAGACATGGAAACAACCCCCAAAGCAGAATCAAGCAAAACCGCCCTCAAGCGGTCAGCAAGGAAGAAATTGGCAGCCTCAGCCAAGAAGACCTCTTCAAGGAAATTTCCAGAAGCCAAAAGGAGTAAACCTCACTGACTGCATCCCTTTGAAAGCCCCGCCGTCCGAAATATTGAAAGAGATGAAGGATGCAAAAATGTGGAAAGCACCGAGCAATTTCAGAAACGGCCCGTTGGGGAAAGACAAAAACAAGTGGTGTGAATACCACGAGGTCTTCGGCCACAAGACGAACAGTTGTGCCAGCCTACGTTTCCGCATTAGCAGCTTCGTCCTCAAAGGAAAATTAAAGCAATTCACCGATCAAGGCGACAACCCTCCAAAGAAGACTCAAGCAGAGTCATCCAAAATACACAAAGAAAGTCCTTCCACAAGGACAAGCCAAGACGATACTGACATCTGTCACAAGGAGGGACGGAAAAAACCTGCTAGTGACGACGACGTCCCAATCACTGGATTGACAACAAGAACCTTGAAGGCAATAATTGAAAAAGAGATACACGTTTCCTGGGAAAAGAGACAACCGCGACAAAAGTTGCCGTTCCAGTCAGATGCCCAAAGGCTCAAAGATACCAATCTCGCCATATGTGTTCCTTTGAACACACCGTTGTCTGTCATCCTGAAAGAAATGAAGGAGACCAAGCTGTGGAAGAAACCCTTTAAATTCCGCAATGGCCCATTGGGAAAAGATGAAAGCAAATGGTGCGAGAATCACGAAGTATATGGCCATGAGACAGACAGCTGTGTCAGCTTAAAATTTCATGTAAACAGCTTGATCTTAGAAGGAAAAATGATAAAGTATATCGACCATGGCAATAAGCATCAAAGGAAGCCTCGTGTGAAGTCTTCAGGAAAAGGCAAGGGAAAAGAAAAGACGGATGATAATCCACCTATCACCAAACGCCAGAAAAACAACGTCACTTATGGAACCAATTGTGACGACTTGTACAATCTTTGGAGTATGAATGCAGAAGAATAAAATCTCAAACTCCCAGAAAACAAACCTTACCGCCCACTTGTCCACTTGAGTCAAAGATTGCCTTCCTTGGCAAAGATGATGAAGAACAACACAAGCAAAGTAAAACTTGGGGGCATGACATCAACTTTTGTCCATCCCCAAAAGGGGAGATTGAAGAGCTCAACACACTAGATGCATTGAGAGACTATGTGGCACGTGGCAGAATCAACTAGCCAACAAATCACCTATGAGGACGTCAAACACATCAGCAATCCCTTTATCTTCCTTATCTCCTTTTTCGCATATCTATTTTAAATCTTTTAAAGATTAAGTACAACTCATGCTTATTAGCCTCAGTAATTTTCAAAAGAAGTGATCAGTAGACGCTTTCTTGTAATCCGTTGTGCGAACTCTAAATATCTAATAAAGGCTAAATCTACTTTCGTAGGTACATTATTATGACGCATATTACCTTGGAATAACGCCAAGTAACAACTACGCACATATTACTCGCGTCAACAACACAAAGTTCCAAGCATTTTATACGCGCAAGACTAAAAATCGTGTTGCAATAATAAACAAGGCGGGGGCATTACACAAGGACAGATCATGCACTATTAGAAGATGAAACAATATAAACAATCAGGAAACAGCGATACAACTGCCAAGCGACTTGGGGGGCACCAAGCTGACAAATGCTCGGCAATTCTACCTAACACATATACATGCCGATCATGATCTACACCTATCATATCCGCACTCAGGGAAGTTTCCTACACAAACAAGGAATCCTTGTATCAGATTCCTTTACTTTAATTATTATATGCATAACTAAAAAGAAAATTTCATGACTTCATACTTTTGCAAACTTATAAAAACTACGATTATCTGACAAAAGTAACTCTGCTCGTAGGTACATGCTACACTACGATTACTACACAGGAATTACGCCAAGTAGTAACATATGCACAAAAATCTACTTCAACAATACAAGCTAAGCATTGTGTTCAAGGAGGGATTTATGGTATACAACACCAACATATCTATTATCTACACCAACAGGGAGTTTATTTCTCCATTCATAATATAGACGTCTATCTCAAGAAGATGCCGGCAACACAAAGCCATCAAGTTATGTGCACAATCAACTTATATGCCGCAATGACAACCTGCGGATTATTTATCAAAACGACGACTATTCAGAAGCGTCAACTACAAGCAATATCTTGGATTAACACCAAGACTTACTATTAAAACGACGACTATTGAGAGACGTCAGCTACAAGCAATATCTTGGATTAACACCAATGCCTACTATCAAAATAGCATGTTGAGGTATCCTTTTTTTTAAAAGACAAGCCCCATGTTTACTTCTAAAAAATGACATGCTGTGACATCTCTGGTTAGAGGCAAATCCTCATGTTCATAGCCATTCCCTGGATTCAGAACAGGATGGGCATACGGGACTGATCACCCCATAAGTGGCGGAAGTTCTCTGGTTAGACAACGACCCCACATTATAACAAGTGTGAATTCCTGTTTAAAGGGTTCACACTTTATGGCGAATGTCCTCTTGATAGACGACAATCCCATATTGCGAATTCCAGTTCAGGGTTCGCTTTATACGGCAAAAGTCCTCTGGTTAGATGACAATTCCGTACTACAGATTTTCAAACCGTGTTGCATGGTTCCTGGACGCAGAAAGCATGCATCACAATTCATATTTTCAAAAAAGTGTTACATGGTCCCTGGACGCAGGAATCATGTATCACAAATATTTTTTCAAATATTTTACCAAATATTTTGTCAAATATTTTATCAAATATTTTATGTATCAAACACCTTTCCAAAATTTTTATCAACACAGTTTTTTGGGTGTATCACATTCAATGCCAAAATATTTTTTCAAATATTTTATCAACAAACTTTTTAGGGTTCACAAAATACTTCTTCAAAAACTAAAATGTTTTTACGTATGCTTCCCCAACGCGGGTTGATACACGCTGGCAGGTGCGCACCCTGTTTAAAACTCATAAAATTTACAAGTCGAGTCTTGTACAACGTCGCCTTAGAGTGGAACTAAGAGACGGTATAAACTAGTATCTTGCTTAGCCAAGATAACACCTTTCAAATACACTACTTGTTGAGAAATATTGCTATACGCAAAAATACTTGGCAGGTTGCAACACATATAGCGGCAAGCTATTCAGGAAAGAAGGGCAATATGCATAATACATCATGCAAGCAATCAGGAGAGCATCTCAACTTATCAATCAAGAAGTGGCTATCGGTCACGACTGCGGGGACTATGTCTACGTTACTAGTCATCCACATTCAATAAACACAGTAAGTGATAACGGTATGAAATATTACTAACAAGTTATCATGCAAACTACTATGTATAAAGCAGGTTTAAACGACGTAGTTCAAAGCGAACAAGTCGTAAGCAAAAGCTAAGGAACAACTACAACAAGTCTCCAAACATAGAAGCCGGGGGGCAAACAGACTCAGAAACGAGTTCAACATATCCAAAAGATGGCACAGATTAAAGAATGCCATCATCTCTGACAGGACTCGGCGGAACAAGCAGAAGTTACCACCGTCTTCTCCAAACAAAACCGAAAGTGTGCAAGTCGCAACATCCTATGCTCTACCCATCTCGCCATGCCTTGGAGTCTAGCCAAGAGGGGCGATCATAACACTTAACAATGTGCGACGTACAGTCGAAACTACGGACATCATGTTCATCATCTAAGGATATATATCCTATCTTTCAAGTCCAAAGCATATGGACAACATAGATAACTCAAGGTATGAAATATTACTAACAAGTTATCACATAATTATTATTGAAAACAGGTCCAGGTGACGAAATATCATGCAAGCAAAGGCATGAACAAAGAATTATCAACATCAACACATTCACAAAGGGTTCAACATGCTGGAAGCAGACAGCCCAACATCAACCAAGAGTCAACATCATCTCTAAGGACTTATGGCAAAGAGTTCATAATTTCAACATCAAATGCAATGTCGTCATCCACATAGAAGACACGACAAGAATGATTGTTTCAACATTCAACACAACATAGCTCTTCAACATAAGGCCAGCAATCAGCAATCAACAAATGCTTACCTCGGTAGGAGTAACGCTCCTCCTTGGGCCGGTCCCTCGACCGGGGGGCAGATGACACCACTGCATAACCCTCAACTCTATTTCCTTTATCACAAGAAGGAATCAGCACGGTCATGCTCGGCATAAAAAACTAAGAATCGCTCGAGGAACGCGCCCCTGCGTCGGATCTTTCGAGAACTATGCTAAAAACAGAAACTGCAGCCAGCGGTAACTTGGAAAGTTAACAAGTCCAAAGAAGATACAATGAGACGTCTTACTCACAAGCCCTTTACCGCCACCGTGTCCAAAGACTCCAGAGTAGCGGGGGCACTTGTATGAACATTCCTCTCAACAAATGGATTTCTATACACATCAGCTATCCGCAAAGACAAGCTTTCTCCTATCAAGATGGAGATAACGGACTTACTCACGGTAACAGCCGTGGGAAGACTAATTCTGACAAGAAGACAACAAGATCGGATATCCTGGAAAATGCAACCAACAATCCAGTTAGTGCGTGAACACACACCAACACTTATGCAAGCATCTATGCAACAGACGCTCCATGTGAGACAACCATATACGTACAATACTCGTCAGTCTTCGTACAACAAGTAACAAGCATCACGCAAGGGGGCAACCTCTTCAACACATTAACCTTGCATGACAACACCGAGCTCATACTCGCAGCATACAAGATTACAATGGTGGAATATTTCCTAAGTACTTGGCTCAGGATGACAGTCAGCATATTGCAAGCTGTCGGCATAAAACCGCGTGTCAGCATATTATCAGGAGTTGGCATATAACCTGTGTTCGCATCAAGCATACGGATACAACATACATAGTCAGAGATGGTGAAAAGATTCTAAGTGCGGGGGAAAATACGCACACACAATGTACGTACATACATGTCGACAAGGATGCATGTCGGCAAGGAGAAAAATACTTTCTAAGTGTTTCCATGTACGTACATACATGTCGACAAGGATGCATGTCGACAAGGAGAAAAATATTTTCTAAGTGTTTCCATGTACGTACATACATGTCGACAAGGATGCATGACGACAAGGAGAAAAATATTTTCTAAGTATTTCCATGTACGTACATACATGTCGACAAAGATGGATTGCATACAGCAAGTAGCTATGCCTCCTAATCACACCTACGACGCTCATCGACAAAGCTCATACGACGACATCTATGGTAACAAGTATTAGATATCACTTAAATATTTCCTAAGTGTTTTAACATACTTGCAGGCAATGACCAACAATCTATACCTGATGCTCAACCATCAAAGTCAACGCGCATAGCAAAAGTCAACGCGCATAGCAAAAGTCAACGCGCATAGCCAAAGTCAACGCGCATAGCAAAAGTCAACGCACATAACCAAAGTCAACGTGCATAGCAAAGTTGGTACGTGCAAAAAAAAAGGACCAACATCTCAAGAAGCTATCATGCAAGCGATGCGACTAATATGACGAACCGCGAAGAGCAAATACGACAACACTTAAGGAAATATTTCCCTAAGGCATCAAAGTAACAAACGACTACTTCCAAGAGACTCCTTGATGATAAGGATCAAAGGAGTAATGCACCTACAAGTACTTACGGTATACTCCGCCCTCTTCTAAGTATTTATCTCTACATACATGATTGTTTTGGTGTTACACGTATCGAATCCGTCATTTTACATGCATGTTTACATATCGCATGATTCATGATTTAATAATCGCTATGTCATTTGAGAAGTATACGGATAATATTTCTTATGTCACATAATTACGTTCTTGCCATGACCGTTATTTATGCATGTACGTTGATAGAAGCATGTCCGCATGACGTGTCCCTAACGATAATCATGATTGTATGTTATATATGCGCATTCCCTATTACACTAACCATAATGACAGGAAATAAAGTCACTCGGTTGAAAAATCAAAGGACGAGCGAAATCAAGACTCCAACGTCCAACCAATAATCAAAACCGGAAGGTTAGCGTCAAGCTCAAATTGGACACGTATCCTAACTTAAAATAGAGTCAAGAAAAGTTTTTAACCGTTACTTGACTCGGGGGCAAGTGATGGATATGTGCCCAATTCGAGTTCGTATTTATATTTCGGGCCTCGTAAACACGTCAAAATTACATCTCGGTTTGAAAAACGTCTCCCAAAGGGTCAAAACGGTCCGGAAACGCATTTACGCGCGTCCGGACCGGACCTCCGGATTGCGCGGCAATCCGGACCTCGCCGAATTGCCCAAATTCGACGAGGTCCGGATTGCATTGCGGGTATCGTGCGATTACCGTTTCCGCGATTACCGTTACGTGTAGAGAAGTCAAGTTCGCGCATTACCAATATGGATGACGGTTACCGCTTGCTTTTGAACCGTCATCAAACCGCTTTAAAACCGGGTCCGGTCCCAAGGAAGCCTATAAATAGGAGGCCTTGGCCACCCTTTTTCACACATCCTCTCATTTGCCCAACTTTGGTATTTTGAGCTCTGACTTCTCTCTAGAAATATTCTCTCTCTAGAATTACTATTTTAGCCCTATAGTGACTTAAGCTTCGGAGAGGGCTCCGCTAGCACCACTCCCCCCCCTCTCCGTGCTAGCACCAGTCCTTTATGCAGGAATCGTCGCCCGGACATCTGGATTTGTGCACAGACCACCGCCTTCCGAGACTCAGACGTCCCCTTGAGACTCAGACGTTCCCTTTGAGACACATACCTTTCCGGGATCAACCGAACACTCGTCAGTGGCACAAACCTCTTCCAGACGAAGGGTTACAGCCCGAAAACCCGCACAACCATACAAGCAGACGCATCCCCACGACCCAATTCATCCCGGACGCAACAATCGTCGTGGACGGATCTCTGGCAAGGTCCCTGGCCGGCGGGAGGAACTTCTTCTTCTCCGGCGGATTGGAGGAAATCCCAAAAAAAAAAAAAAAATTTCTGAGCACTAGAAGAAGAAATCGCACAGAACCCGAAAATAATATATTATTGCTTTTTTTGGTGTTTTTCTGTGTTTTTTACAATGTAAACCCATACCCCTATTTATACTAAAAACCTAGTCTAGATTACAGATAAAATTTAAATAAAAAATGCTAACAGATAATTATTCTAGAGAATATTCCTAAGGATATTTATCTTTACAGATAATTATTTTTTTTGAATAATATCTGGAGATAAATATCTTACAAATATCTTTCTAAAAAAAACTAATTATTATATATATTTTTAAATATTCCGAAAATATTAAATAAATTCAAAATAATTTAAAATATATTTTATAATAATTTCCCTAATGTGCCCTTGAGCATTTTTGGAGACTTTGTGGCTTGACGCGTCCGGAATTCGACGTATCATGTGTAACGTCGTTACGTCCGGGTCAAAATCGAGTGTTTACAGTTTGCCCCTCTTTGGACGGACTCCCGTAGAACGTGTTCGAAGTGGTTTGTCCAAAGACGAGGAAACACTGATTTTGACCATAAAGTATATTCTCTTTCAATTCTTCAAAGTCTTCAAGGTGGCTCATATGCTTATTCTGGTGTGGAAAGATAAAACATCTGTCGGACGGACGTCTGTTGGCGGTGCCTCCATTAGCGATGCAGAAAGTAAAGCCTCCAGTGGCGGTGCGGAAAAGTAAAGCCTCGGTCGGCGGTGCCCCTGTTGGCGGTGCCTCCGTTGGCGGTGCGGAAAATAAAGACCTCAATCGACGATGCCTCCAGTGGCGTGCAGAAAAGTAAAGCCTCCAGTGGCGTGCGGAAAAGTAAAGCCTCCAGTGGCGTGCGGAAAAGTAAAGCCTCCAGTGGCGTGCGGAAAAGTAAAGCCTCCAGTGGCGTGCGGAAAAGTAAAGCCTCCAGTGGCGTGCGGAAAAGTAAAGCCTCCAGTGGCGTGCGGAAAAGTAAAGCCTCCAGTGGCGTGCAGAAAAGAAAAACCTCGATCGACGATGCCTCCAGTGGTGTGCGACAAGGAAAAGCCTCTAGTGGCGGTGCAGAAAGTAAAGCCTCATATGTCTGAGAAATGCTTCTAGTGGCGTCCGATGGAGAAGAGCCTCTAGTGGCATGTGTCGGAGAAATGCCTCTAGTGGCGTCCGTTGGATTAGGGCCTCGAGTGGCTTGACGACTTGAATGCATGTCCCTAATTTTTGCCTAAACTGCGCATGACGCGACAACTTAGCAGGATCTTTATTTTATTTTTTATTTTTTATTTTTTTAATCTCTCATATTCTCTCCTTTTGCCACGGTCAGAATTTTAGACCGTGCCCCTCGGTTTTCCTAATTTTTGCATGGATTGCCCCTTGGGGTTTTTTATTCCATCGGGATTTTATTTTCTCTCATGTTGCCATGATTGCAATTTCTGAATTTGCTATCATGCCCCTCATTTCCTAATTTTGCCTAGGCTTCCCTTTCAGGTTTTCAACCTAACGGAAGCACTAATTTTTTTTGTAGCCGATTAAACGGTGGCTGTGACCCGTACTTTATTTCCCGTCACGATTCGAGAGTATTTGTAGCCATTTGGAGGGTGGCTGTGACCCTTTTCCTCACCGTCTTCAATGTCGCGAGAGCTCTTTTGATTTGTAGCCATTTGGAGGGTGGCTGTGGCCCTTTCATTTATTTCCATTGTCGATGTTCCGGGAGTGCTCTTTCGATTTGTAGCCGTTTTAAGGGTGGCTGAAGCCCTTTCAAATGATTTCCCGGCCTCACAAGATTCACAAAAATACTCTTTATATGTAGCCATTTTGAGGGTGGCTATGGCCCTTTCAACAATCTCCCATCCTCTCAGGATTTGAGGAACACTCTTTGTAGGTAGCCATTTTAGGGGTGGTTGTGGCCCTTTATTTTGTAGTCGTTTTAGGGACGACTATGACCCTTTTTTATTTTCCCGCCCTTACAAGATTCGCGGGGTCACTCTTTTATCTATAGCTGTTTGGAGGGTGGCTGTGGCCCTTTATTTTGTAGTCGTTTTAGGAACGACTGTGATCTTTTTTTATTTTCCCGCCCTTACAAGATTCCCGGGGTCACTCTTTTATCTGTAGTCGTTTGGAGGGTGGCTGTGGCCCTTTATTTTGTAGTCGTTTTAGGGACGACTGTGACCCCCTTTTTTTATTTTCCCGCCCTTACAAGATTCGCGGGGTCATTCTTTTATCTGTAGCCGTTTGGAGGGTGGCTGTGGCCCTTTATTTTGTAGTCGTTTTAGGGACGACTGTGGCCCTTTTTATTTTCCCGCCCTCACAGGATTCGCGGGGTCACTCTTTTATCCGTAGCCGTTTGGAGGGTGGCTGTGGCCATTTCACTTATTCTCCGCTTTGATGTTGCTGGAGCGCTCTTTATCTGTAACCATTTGAAGGGTGGTTGTGGCCCTTTATTTTGTAGTCGTTTTTAGGGACGACTGTGGCACTTTTTTATTTTCCCGCCCTTTCAAGATTCGCGGGGTCACTCTTTTATCTTTCGCCGTTTGGAGGGTGGCTGTGGCCCTTTCACTTATTCTCCGCTTTTGATGTTGCGGGAGCGCTCTTTATCTGTAACCATTTGAAGGGTGGTTATGGCCCTTTATTTTGTAGTCGTTTTAGGGACGACTATGGCCCTTTTTTATTTTCCCGCCCTTTCAAGATTCGCGGGAATACCTTTTATATGTAGTCATTTGAAGGGTGACTGTGGCCCTTTTTATTCGTAGTTGATTTAGGGACAACTGTGACCCTTTTATTTCTTCACTGCTCTCACAATATTAGCACAAACACTCTCTTTATTTTCCTGTAGCCGATTAAAGGGCGGCTGTGACCCTAAAGAAAACTGAGTTTTTATTTTTATTTTTTGCTCTTTTTTTTTTTTTTTTTTTTTTAGTTTTTTTCATCTCACCTTTTGCCATGATTGCCCCTGCGGATTTTCAGTCATGCCCCTCTCCCTGACTTTTGCCTAGGTTTTCAACCTAGCGGGAATTTATTTTTTTCTCTCTTTTTTCTTTTTTCAATGGAAAGAAAATCTACAGAAACTAATCAACAACAACTATGTTTTATGCCCCTATTAGCAGATTAAACCTTTTAATTTCTCAGAACTTCTCCGGAGGAAAACTTATCAAATAAGTTGATTATGTCGATGTCTTGAATGGAGGATCCTTTCAATGGGTGGACGACACCGACAATAATTTCTTCTTTTTCTTCCTCTCAAATGCTCTTTCAATAGCACGGTCGATCTTCATGGAATCTCGATCTTTTTTAATAAGAAGATCTCTGGATGTCTTCTATCTTCAACCGTGCTTGATCTTAACAGGAATGCCCCACGACTATATCTGACTGGTTCATAATTCGTCGCATGCTGGACGAATGGCCTGATTAATGAACACACATGGATGGTGTTGAGTTTGGCACAGTAGTCCGCAAATGGTAAATTATGCATAGATATCGTCCGAGGTATCTGGGATAAATTCAATAGCTGGCATAAGAATGGTCGGCGAGCGAGGGGCCGTACACGAGATGTGCTCTTCAGGAGTTTTGATTTGGATGATTATCCAAGTTGCACAATGAGTAAGGAAAAACTCAAATTTCAGGGATAAAAATGATCACAACTTCTCTTACCTGGGAGTTGGATTTTTTAGTGGGCAATGTGCTCGCTATGCGACTGGACCTGCTGCATGTCCTGATTCTCTTGCTCCACAACTTGTGTATGTACACCTGCTGAAAAGTACATGCCCCTAGTGGCAGACTGAAATTTCAGAACTTTTTTCGGAAAATGATTCGGTTGATCGAGTCAAGCTACATTGATCGACACATTGAATCTTCACAGGATTCTCGATGATTTATTGAAATTTTCTCATCTCCTGACATGTCCGATCTCAAAGGGAGATGCCCCATGGTTACCGCTGAATGGTTTAAACCTGACCACATAACGGTTGTATACCTCATCTTGGAAAGCGTATGAATTTCACACATGGTGGGTGAAATTTTTCATAGAAACTTTTTGAAGCGCTCACGTTTCACACGGTTGCGGCATTGGTTGAAGTGGTCATCCGACCTGCAAAAGAGTAGGGACACTCAAATCTCAAGGAAAAAATTGAGTACAATTTAACGCACCTCAGCGTTAGATATCTCGAGTGTGCAATTTGTTCGTTGTGCAATTTGATGACTGCACGTTCTTTTTTTGTTGCCCCATTTAGCCGGCATAACTTATGTGTACATGATACCTTAACCAAGGGTACCTGAAAAGAGTGAATGAAAAATCAGTGTAGAGAATATGAGAAATCATGCATGATTTTTTGAAAACTCTAATGTCATTCATTTCATAATTTTGATTACTTTTTTGAAAAAGAATCAAAATTTATGATTAAATGTGTTTTGCACCATCATGGAGTTTACTGAGTTTGCTGAGTGCATTATCTGGCTCGAACGCAGGACAAATGCTCAAAACAAAGTTTTTTTCAAGAAGGTTTTCTCGTCCTTTGTTTAAACTCGAATAGTAGCACTCAACTGCACAGTTAAACTATTTTCTCAAAAAAGAATCAAAACTCCCATTTTTTAAATGCTCGCTCATGCGAATGTTGAAATGACGATCTTGCCAAAAAAAGTGCAATACATCTTGGATAAAACGAATGACGCTTTGAGTTTTTTTTTTAAAATGCTCATGCATGCTCGAAGTTAAAATTCTACTATTAAGAAAGTTACAACTTACAACATATTACCTGAATGATGCATATGAAATGCATTTTTGAAAGTGAAAATTTTAGGAGGATTTTTTTTAAAATAATGCAATTGAGATGCATGCGTGAATTTGAAAGCTCTATAGCTAAAAAAAAAAACTCACTATTTTTCTGATTTTTTTTTTTTAAATAATAATAATGCATATTGAATGCATGCATTAAAAAAAATCAGGTAAAAAGGTTTTTTGAAAATGATGCATATGCAATTCATGTTTGAATTTAAAAAATTCTAAGGGCAAAAAGGAATTACAAATTTTCCTAATTTTTTAAAAAAATGATGCACATTGAATGCACTAACAGAAGTTTACAACTAACATGAAAAGTTTTTTTCAAAAATAATGCGTATGAAACACACGCTTGAAATAAAACATTCTGGTAAGTAGTTTTGAAAACAACACATGGAATACATGTTTGAAACTAAAGGTTCTACGACTAAGAATGTGTACAATCTATCAACATATTATTTTTCCTAAAACAATGCACATGCGATGCATATGAGATGCATACTTGAGATGAAAGTTCTACAGTCAAGATAATTTACAAGTTACCTGAAAAGATTTTTTGTTTTTTTTTAACGAGGAGAAAAAAAAAATCAATGCATATTGGTTGCTCAAAATTAAGAATCAGGCGAAAGTATTTTTTTTTTTTTAAAGGGATGCATATGAGATGCACAAAAATAAATACAAGATGCAAACTTAAAAATAAAATTTCTACAACTGAGAAAAATTACAATTTACCTGAAAGGTATTTTCGAAAATAATGCATGTTTTTTTTATTAAAAATTCAGATAAAATGTTTTTTAAACAAAGAGCCCTAAAACTAAGAGAGCTTACAGTTTATCTAAAAAGTTTTTTTTTTTTTTTTTTTTTTAAATTAATGCATATTGCATGCATTATTAAAATAAAACAATTCAGTTAATTTTTTTTTTTAAATGATGCATATGGAATGCAAGTTCGAATTTAGAAGCTCTAATAGTTGAAGCGAAATTACAAATTTTCCTAAATTTTTTTTGTTTTTTTGTTTTTTTAGCAATGCATATACAATACACTAACCAAAATTACAACTTACCTGAAAAGTTTTTTTTCAAAAATAATGCGTACAAAACACATGTTAAAAATAAAAATTCAGGTAGAGGTTTTTTTAGAAAAAAATGCATATGAAATGCATGTTCGAAAGGAAGCTCTAATAGCTAAAGAAATTAATTTTTCTGAAATTTTTTTAAAGTAATGCATACGTAACGCACTAACAAAAATTACAACTTACTTGAGAGTTTTTTTTTTTTTTTTTTTTAAATAATGCGCATGAGACGCATATTAAAAATTTAGGTAAGGTTTTATTTTTTATTTAAAATAAGGCATTTGAAACACATGTTTAAAAATCTACAACTAAGGGATTAACTACTTAGCGAAAAATGTTTTTTTTTTTAAAAAAAAATGCAATGAGATGAATGCATGAGAAATAAAAGCTATACAAACAGTCGCATGATAACATTTACAACAAAATAGATCATGTTAGGGGGGTAAAAAAATGTGTGGCTTTGCTCTACAAGGTAGGTTCCACTGATAGGTTCCCGACAAGGTGGTTTCCTCACCTCATTATAGGGATCATAAGACCTTCGCAAGCGAGTAGAGTGTTTCCAAGCCGTACCGGCGGCCCAGCCGCTCCGGTCGTACCGTACTAAACCTCCGGGGTTCCTAGTCGCCCTGGGTTTTAGGCGTTTTGGAGATTACACTAAAGTGGGTGTGTGCGAATTCAAACAATGCCACAAAAAAATGTTAGTTAATGACTCTAAAAATATGTACCTGTCACAAAAAAAAAAAGTTAGAATGGTGAAGATAATAAAATATGAAAACTCAAAAAAACATGGCAATAAGCGAATACAATGAGCCCGAACCCTCTAAATACTCCCCAGCAGAGTCGCCAAATTGTCATACCTAAATCTAACCTACGACGGATTACGTTTTGAAAACGTGCAATTTTTAAAGAGTCGCCACTAGTTAATTATTAGGTTAACTAGAATCCTAAATTACCTAAGTGAATAACGAATTAAACACCTAGGTGTAAAATCGGTCTACGATTAGAAATTTGAGTTCGGGGGTTCTATTACGAATTAAAAATACAAATTTATAACTACGCCCTTTTGGTACTCAGTTCACTTAATTGCCAATTTTTTTAATACATGCTATATCAGACTAATCTAACGACGTCATGATTTAATTAAATTTATGATATGCAAAAAATATTATCAATCAGTAACCTAAATCTAAAAATTAATTATAATCTACAAGTCCTAATTAAGACAAAATCTAAAGCCCAAAATTATCTAACATGTTTAAATACATACACAACTTAATACATATTCAATCATACATACAACTTGAATAATTAAACACTCTACCTAATCAAATTTATCTAATTACATTTAAATATCTAATTAATTATAATACAATAATAATAATAATATAATAACAGAATAATAATAATAATAAATAAATAAATAAAAAAGGAAAAGACGGGGAATACCTGCGGGCACCGGAGGGAAACACGATGGTGGCTCTTGGACGTCAAGCAGGCTACACGGTGGTCGGAACGGCAACGGCGCGGCAACGGAACTTGACTCCGGCGTGACTGATAGTAGGGACGGCAAAGGGCGACCAGGTCAAACTCCGGTGGCTGGGTGGGCGACGAGATCGACAGCAGGGCCGCTGCGAAGGTAGACCACGGCGGAACGAGCTACAGGAGGCAGAGTCCGGCTGGGGCTGTGGCGCAGTCACGGACGGGCTGCGGTGGTCGAGATTGCGGCGAGGTGGTGGCGAATTGGCTGAGGAAGGCGCAGGGCGGTGGTCAAGCGAATGAGCGGTGGTCAGGCGAATGGGCGGTGGTGGCTTGGCCACCGTCGGGCAGAGGCCGGCAGAAAAAAACTAAGAGAGAGAGAGAGAGAGAGAGATAGATGGCCGGCGACGTTGGCTGACACCGGAGCAGTGGGCGGCGCTGGAGGTCCCTGGGGCGGAGCCGAGCGATCGTCGTGGACGGATCTCCGGCGAGGTCCCTGGCCGGCGGGAGGAACTCCTTCTTCTCCGGCGGATTGGAGGAAATCCAAAAAAAAAAACTTTTTCTGAGCACTAGAAGACGAAATCGCACAGAACCCGAAAATAATATATTATTGCTTCTTTTTTGTGTTTTTCTGTGTGTTTTACAATGTAAACTCAGACCCCTATTTATATTAAAAACCTAGTCTAGATTACAGATAAAATTTAAATAAAAAAATGCTAACAGATAATTATTATAGAGAAGATTATTAAGGATATTTATCTTTACAGATAATTATTTTTTTTGAATAATATCTGGAGATAAATATCTTACAGATAATTTTCTAAAAAAAAACTAATTATTATATATATATTTTTAAATATTCCGAAAATATTTAATAATTTCGAAATAATTTAAAATATATTTTATAATAATTTCCCTAATGTGCCCTTGAGTATTTTTGGAGACTTTGTGGCTTGATGCGTCCGGAATTTGACGTATCATGTGTAACGTCGTTACGTCCGGGTCAAAATCGAGTGTTTACTAATGTTTGTTTCCATCATAATGTTGGTTTAACATATTGAGCTCAAGATCCTCGTCTTGTTTTATGAGTTCACTCGTGAATAATAATATTCATAATTGTTGTCGACAACTTGATATTTCACGGTTCCATAAATTCCCGCTAATGACATAACTCATCGAGATCTCTTTACTGTAATTACTTTCAGGTACCTGAACCACTTATGGGGTTTCATATTTAGTTATATTTTTACTTCTTTTGGGAAATCACCTCCATAATAAGATCTTTTATTTATTTTCTTTTCGTGCTCCATTATTGTTAAAAATATATGGAATTAATATCACACGCTTCACGCGTGAATTATTTTTCATTATAATTTTTCATGCAATGACATTTCAAATTGGAGCATTTGCAGCTGGTACTTGACTTATGACTTTCTGGGTCTTATAAAGTCACTTAATAGGTAGTATTTGAAAATATTTATCTCTTTGAACTTTAGGTTCATATTATCATTGTGCGAGGATCAAAATGAGATAAATTTTTTTTTTTTTTTTTTTTTTTCAGTCGATCTCTTTTCTGCCAGCTGCTTCTTTTCTCCCCCTAATGTTGGGAAAAGTTGTTCAACAATGACAATGAACACTCTTGCTTTAAATATATATATATCAGTCATTGTTCTCAAATAATTGATTTATAGACAAAATATTTTTCCCAACATTCCAGACTCATATTTTTGCATTGCGGTGGAGCAATTCAAACACATATCGCACATCATAAAATTAATATATGGGAAATTTGTCTATTCACCAAAATTTGGTTGTAATTGGGAGAACTATGATATAACATTGGCTGGACGCGCAATTATATTGCTGCTTTCATAATAGCATGCAAGTGTACTCAATTTGCTCTCAATGGTAACAGTTTAGCTATTTAATTGGAGGCTCTTTGTAACTTTTATGCTAAACTGCAAAGCTAGATATATAATTGTCTGATTCTTGTATTAATATCAACTTTTAATATCATCATCATTCTTTAGTATAAATAATCTGGAAACTTTGCAATTGCAATTTCATAAATGCACATGTGACCATATACTAGATGCATCTTTCAAAATAATATATCGGTCCACATGGCAGGTGAACGGGCCCATATTCACCTTTTATAATTTCCATAAATAACATAATTTTATCCCGACATCGGGTGATGATGATTACATAATTAATTTTCTTTGAGAGCAAGTATCATAATAACTTATGGAGAATCTCCAGGTTCTTCCAAATAATTTGTTGCGCAACATAAGTGATCCGGAATGGTCTGTCACGCCAAATATCATATTATATGGGTAAAACTTATGGTTTACCTCTGTATGAATCAGTAAACTTCAGGTTTACCGAATATAAAATCAATCACGTCAATATTGGCGGTAAACTTCTGTTTTACCATGATATGTATTTCTTTCATAATCTGCAAGATATATTTTGTATATTTTGTAACACATTCCGCACGTTTTTATTTTATTCATCGTCATCATAATGATGATTGCGGAGTAATAAATTCTTTATAATAAGAAATAAATATGAAGTATATGAAAGCATATAAATAACATTAATAAAAAAAATGCATAAAGCGTAGATAAATAAATAGCTTCATATAAATGCTCGATTTCATGATCTTTAGGAGAATTTATAGCTCGAATTATTTTAGGATCTTCATGATTCTTATTCGTAGTTCAAGATCTTTAAAGATTTTTTGTTGATAACTCAAAATTTCTTACGATCTCCAGGATCTTATTTTCATCTTTTTAGATCGTTCATTCGAAATAATTCAGGATCTTCAGGATCTCTGTTCATAATTTAAGATTGTTAAGATCTTTGGGATCTTTTATTTATAGTTCTAGATCTTCTAGGATCTTCATGATCCTTTACTCAGAAATCATGATCTCTTAGGATCTTCATGATACATTATTTATAATAATTCATGATATACATGATTTTTTCTTATACAAGAAGATCTTTATTTCATAAATTGGATTCTCTTGATCCTTTTCTCTTACATTCTAGAATCTTCTAGATTCTAAAAGTAGTAATTCTTGATTTTTTTGAATAACTCTTGATTTTCTGGATCATTTTATAATAAAATGCGACGAGCATAAGGATATATGTATATAATAAATATAGTGTAGTGTAAGAAATAAAAATCTAACTGTAAATGCAGTGCAAGAAATATAAACATATCTGTCTATTTAAATATAGTGTAAGAATCATAAATATAAATATAAAAATTAAGAGAAATAGAAATTCATAATCATTGATCTTAAGGATCGTAATATCGGATCTTCAGGATCCGTCATTCATAAAGTATGCATTTTTCTTAATCGTAATATCTCATATTTATAATATATGCAATGACCTTTTTTTTCGTTTGAGGCGAATGTTTGCCTAGTGTCATCGCACTTCATATGAATAAATTTCTCGCTTCATCACATAATTAGATTTCTGTTAGCGTCATCGCGCTTGTCAAAATTATTATTCTTCCAAATCAATTGGACTTTGCATTATCTTTATTTATAAAATGCATCATCGTTCTTTATTGATATCATGATGATGCCAAATAATTCATCTCTTTAAAGATAAACATGTCCATGAATAGAATAATTATATCATATTTGTATTTGTACTCTTCCAGAGTCATTATAACCATAAACTGTATCACTCGCTTCAGGGAGTGGAATATGTTCTAATTGAAATCATTAATCAAACAATGTAATGCTTACTTTAGGGAGTAGAGATGATATCATAATTTAATCACAAACTTCAACACTCACTTCAGGGAGTGGAGTATATCCTCATCAATATAATCATACGTTGCAACACTCACTTCAGGGAGCGAAGCACATCTAGTGGGCGATGCATATATATTTTTTCATCAATTACCGATAGAGATATCAATCAAAGCATCAAGCACCTATGTGCTAGGCCACACCTTTTTTTTTTTCATGATAATTCATGTGCTATCATATTCACTTCTGGGAGCATAATATATTGATGCATATAACAATTTGTTTAATATCAATTGCAACTAATAATTCACAAAATGATTATAATAGTTATGCTCTATGTTCAGTTAATCATTCGAGACAAATAGTTTTTTTTTTTTTAAGAACTGAAACAAATTATTCGGTTTAACACATATATAAATTTAATAATATCATAATAAGTATACTCATCTGTTTTACGTGAAGAGGTAATCGTATTCGTCTTCCGTTCTAGCCATGATCTGTGATGGTGAAGTGGATCTGTGTGGAACAGTCACGGACATCTAGATTGGTGTGATGTTCATCCTCTCTTGGGGAAACCAATCGATTAATTAAGTCAGTTTCCTCCACATAATTCGACCTTTTTTTACACATGATAATAATAGTTATTATTAGAATATAAAATAATCAATCAATATAATTTAATAATAATAATAATAAATCTCCCCTTTTTTCGTTGATGTTATATTCATATATTGCTCCATGGATGCAACCCTAAGATGAGTATGGTTTCCAGCCATCACTGCACTGTGGTCGTGGAATCTTGAAATCGGTGTAGCTAAATAACATATAATCGAGAGATATCGTACTGATAACGTGTTACGAAAGTAGAGAGGTAACAGGATGAGAGAACTTGAGGATCATATTATCACACATAAGGGGCCCTTATATAGGGATTACATAGACTTGGAGAGGAAGCAAAATCAATACAAGAAAAGTCTAAATTAGAAAGATGGTATATACACATAATATTAAACATCCACATAATATATTCATAACTGTTGGATCACGGGCGAAGCTCCGTTACGTTCTTGACGGAAAGCTCGAACTCCTGGGCTCCGCGTAATCCTGCAAAAGGGGATGACCTGGGTGGTGACCCAGAATCCCTCTCCGATGCCTAAATGAGTATCTGATCAATGGGGTGGTAAGCAGTAATCTAAGTTCGTATTAGAGAATCTCTTTTCTGAGGTAACTTCCTCCTTTATATAGGAGGGGAGTTACTCAGTTACCTGTGGCCGTGGCTGGCCATTTTACCCATGATTCCGTATATCTCGTTCGGGATTCCGTGTATCTCGCCCCACGCTCCGCGTATCTCGCCCATACTCCGCGTATCTTGGGCACGCCCTGCGTATCTCGGGGGAGGTTATTTATATCTCAGCCGTCTCCCACTACTCTTACCTAGTAGGCGGGTTTCTCGGCCTTATCCTCTGATCACAAGTCCCAACTCTCGTCAGGGACTCCAGAGTTATCTCATTCTAGGTCACCACCCAGGACCCTTTGTCTCACGAGACAGGTCCAGCCTCCGCGGGGCTTTATTATCGGGGCCTTTACAAAGGCATATCGGGGCCTACTCAGAGACTTCTCGTCGGGAGCATTCAGCTCATATATCGGGACCGCTAGGGTCGGAACCCTTCGTACTGGGATTTTGGGCCTTCCCGGCCTTTCACGAGGCCCACTGGACTTACTCGCCGTCTAATGACTGTTAACGGGGCTAACGATTACATCGGAACCCATCATTTGCCCCCAAGACATGGGGGACTTGCAGTCCGTCGTGTCTTCCAGTTCCAGACCTCCGACCTTACCGTCGGAGGCTTTTATGTCCATACCTCCCGATATTGCCATCAGAGGCTTTTGTCTTCAAGCCTCTTGATATCTCAATCGGAGGCTTTTGCCTCGCGCGCAATTATCGAATGACAAAGTTTCTCACTCATGACTGCCTTGGGCCTACTGGACTCTATGGGTAGTTGCCAAATCCGAGGAGACTCCTCGATTACTGCAGCATTAAATGCTAGGGATTATGAAACGACGCTCAAATCGGCGTGACTGCTGCTTTCTGAAAAAGCACTCATTACGTCACCAACGTCTCTTCCGTACCGTCCCCATAATCTCGACGATCAAGATTGAATCGTTTCGTCTTCAACGGTCAAGATCGAATCCGTCCAGTTGTCCCTTTGCTAATAAATGCTAAAACCCTGGCATTATTCACTTCTTCTTCACTGTCTCAATTTCTGGAAGTTCTGCCATTTTCGAACTCGAAGCTTCTTCTCCAAGTTTCTTTGCTCTTCAAGTGATCCAAGGCCTTCAGCCCTTCCGATCCTTTTTTCATCTTCTCCAAGCAACCACTAACAATGTCTGGTAAGGATTTCCTTCTCTGTTTTCATGATTTGCTGATGTTATCTTCTCCTCTTTTCTCAAGTTTTCTGGTTTGTAACCGTTTTTAGACGAAGCTAGTTCTGGGGTAAGGATCCCTTTTACCTTTGAGTTTGCTGTTAACGAGATTTCTGAGACCTCGTACGAGGTTGCTCTCCGAGAAGGCTGCATTACCTCGGACTGGGAGCCCCGCTTCCCTTACGAGTCTCAGCCCACCACTAGGAGGAAGCATATCGTCACACGTCCTCGAGAGGGAGAAGTGTTCGTCTCCGCTGGGCAGATAAGTGCTGGGATTCGATTCCCTTTCTGCGGGAACCTGGTGGAGATGTGCAACTTCTACCAGACGCACCCCTGTACTTTCTCTCCACACGCCATCCGCGTGTGGAACGCTTTCCAGCTTATGTGCCTCCGCCAGCAGTGGAAATACAATTTGCTGCTTTTCCGCACATTCTACGGAATGAAGTGCAATAAGGCTGGTGTTTGCTCCTTCTCCCCCCAACTCCCCAAGTGGACAAAGGAGCAACTTTCACGTTTCGGCTGGGATAGCGAGACCTGGAAGTTCCACAAGGATCGGGTGCTGATTCGCGACTCGGGGTCCGACAATAGCGGATGGAAGAAGTATTACTTCTTCGTCCAAAACAGCTCTGTCCCATGGCCCCGATGGGAGGTTGTGGCGGACCCTGCCCCCAAGCTCGAGGTTTACACTGAGGATGACCTCAACACTCTCCAGTTGGTTCAGCTTTATCGTTGGAGGGATTCCTTCATCCCCCTCAACGCCAACAAGCTCGTGGAGAAAGACTTGATTCATATCGGAGTCCGGCTCCTCGATTCTGTTTCCAAGGATTTGGTCATCTGGGTAATATTTCTAACCA
The DNA here is from genome assembly GCA_036873135.1 of Clarkia xantiana subsp. parviflora. Classification (NCBI taxonomy): domain Eukaryota; kingdom Viridiplantae; phylum Streptophyta; class Magnoliopsida; order Myrtales; family Onagraceae; genus Clarkia; species Clarkia xantiana. Next base: position 23,188,986 of record JAPTYO010000001.1, read on the forward strand.
CTTTGTCTTTTTATTTTTGCAGCCAAGAAGGCATCTCTGCTGACTCATCTCATGTTGAAGCAGGGTGAGACTGATGCCGTCCAAGGTGGCTCCAAGCGGAAGCGGAAGCGGAAGTCACTGAAGAAGGGAGCTTCCTATTCTGCTGCCCCTCTGACCGAAGAGCGGACCGAGGCTAAGCGGGCCCGAAGGGAGGAGATAGACCAAGCCTTCGGGGTCACTACCGCCGAGGAAGGTAAGCGTGTTCGTCGTGCTATTAAGAAATATAGGAAGCTAGTCCCCGAGGAGTTTATCCCCGCTGATCGGGAATCGAGGGTTCGAGAAATCAAATACATCATTCGAGGAGAAACCCCCCGCGTTCTCAAGGCGGGATACTACAACTTCTTCGGAAAGGACCAGCATCTTGAACGCCAAATCATCTGGTGCCCCCATGATACTCTTCCTGATTTCATTCGTCCCGCAACCGCATGTCCATTGGAGGCTGTCACTCCGAGGAAGGCTGCTACTCCAGCACGGGCCGCGACTCCACAGGCGCCGATGATGGAGGAGACCCCGACGGAAGCTCAGTTCCGCCAGGCGACTGACTTGGAGGCTTCTTTTTCCTCCGAGGAGCTGAATGAGGGTGGCCTGCTTCGCCGCCGAAAGCCAGGCCGGAGCATCCTGAGGCCCACCGTGGAGGACGTGTCCCGGAGTCCTCCTCCAGAGCTCCGCAGTCCAACTCCCGAGCCTCTGACCGAGGTGGCTCCTCAGGCTGAGGCTTCCAGGGTCACCCCTCCTCTCCCCGTGGATGAAAATCTTTACAAGGTTTTCACCCCCGACCAGGAGACGGTTCCCTGGAACCCGATCGAGTCTCTCCAAGGGGTCCCACTCCAACGGGGGGACCTTCACCCTGACTTGGCCCTGCATCTGCTGGCAGGGTCAATTCCTCCAGCCTTGAGGCGGCCAATCTCCTTGGTGCGGGAGGACATCGAGGAGGAACTCCGCGCTATGGCCATCCGTCGGATAGAGGTAAAGCTTTACCTTTGCTTTGTTTTCTTCATTGTTCTTGCCTTCGACCATCGGATTCTAATCCTTTTTCCCTTTCGTCTTAGGAAACCGCGGACCAGGAGCGCTGCTTCGGCTTCATCCTGGCTCTGAAGGGTGTTTTGGAGGAGGCACAAGCCAAGTCGGACCCCGACGTTTTGGCCAAGCTCCAAGCGGACCACGACGAGGCTGTAGCGGCCAGGGAGAAGATAGCCAAGGAGCGGACCCTCCTCGATAAGATGGCTACGAGCTTGCAGAAGCAGGTTCATGATCATGAGGCCGTCCTGCGTCGGGAGCGGAGGATAGCCCAGGAGGATCAGCGGCGGAATGAGGTGGAGAAGAGGCAGTTCCTCCACGAGAAGGGTGTTTTCGTGGAAGCTCTCGCGGAGGCCAAGGCGAAACTTGAAGCCGAGAAGGCTGAATTTTCTGCCAAGCTGGCTGAGGCAAAGGCTCAGGGTCGCGAGGAGTATCGGAACTCCGATGAAGTTCTGCAAAACCGAGGTGGAGAACATTCTGTTCAATGCCATCGAGGAGCTCTACACGGCATACGAGGATTCCATCGACTTCAAGAAGTCCGAGACCCTTGCCCCCATCGCAGAGAAGTACTTCAACCTCCCCGCGGAGAGTGAAGAGACTGATGCCGCGGACCCGACTCCGCGGACTGCAGAGCCTTCTGCCCAGGCCCCTCCGAATATTCCTCCCTCCGATGCTGCTGAGGACCCAACTTACAACAAGGACCAAGCTTAATGCTCTATTATTTTAGTCCTTGTAATTTTTCCTCCTTTATCTTTGTATCGAAACCTTTAGGCCTTGAGCCTTTATATAAGAAATTTCTTCCATCTATTTTGGTCCCGATAATCATTGCATCATTTTAAAGCAACTTTAGATTCGTTACTTAAAACGTTCCAATGCACCACTTAAGGTGACTTCATACATCCTTCCGATGCTATACATGAGACTTTACCACTTAAGGTTTCTTGTCTACTCGGGACTTCACCACTTAAGGTTTCTCGTCTACTCGGGACTTCACCACTTAAGGTTTCTCGTCTACTCGGGACTTCACCACTTAAGGTTTCTCATCCATGCCTTTCAAGGCAACTTTACACATCACTTAAGATGATTTTTCGCACCCCTTAAGGTTTTTATCGCGCCATTCTAGACGACTTATCGTACCCCTTAGGGCTTTTACCGCGTCATTTCAGACGACTTAATCGTACCCTTTAAGGCTTTTTGCTGCGTCATATAGACGACTTACGCGGACCCGTTAGGGCTTTTTCGTACCCTTTAAGGCTTTTTGCCGCATCATATAGACGACTTACGCGGACCCGTTAGGGCTTTTTCGTACCTAGGCTTTTGGTTGCATCATAAAGACGACTTACTCATACCCCGTAGGGCTTTTGTCCGTACCTCGAAAGGCTTTTTGTCGCGCCATAAAGGCGACTTACCCGTACCTCGTAAGGCTTTTATCGTACCTCGGAAGGCTTTTTTCGCGTCCTTCAGGACGTCTTACTAACAGTTAGAATAAATCTAAAAGCAATTTGATCGGAAGCAACTTCTTTTATTCATTAATAACTCAAAGCTTTGCTTACATCGGATTGATAGATAACTTGCGCCATTCGCGGCGACTTAATATCAAACATGATACTTCTTCAAGTGTTCGCCACTGAAGGAATGTTTCAACGTCTTGCCATCAAGGTCCTCTAGCTTGTACGCATTCGGGGCTGGCATCCCTACGATCTTGTAAGGTCCCTCCCATTTCGGCGATAGCTTGTTGATCCGATCTTGATGAACGAACTCGTTCCTCCGCCAGACAAGTACTCCAACGAAGAATTGTCGGGACTTGACACGCCGATTATAATATCGGGCTGTTGCCAGACGCATCCGAGCCTAAACCTCATCAGCCTTCCACCTTTTCTCCTCGAGCAAGTCTAAGTCTAGACGTCTCAGTTCCTCGTTCGTTAGAGGTTCATAATACCTCTTGCGATGGGACGCCACCGCTATCTCCACAGGGGCAACTGCCTCCGTGCCATAGACAAGGCCAAACGGAGTCTCCCCTGTCGACTGCTTGGGTGTTTTTCTAACAGCCCACAGCACGTTTTCAAGCTCATCCAGCCAATGACCTTGCAAGGCATAGACTCTCTTCTTCAAGCCATCCATCACGATCTTGTTGGCTGATTCGACTTGGCCATTAGTCTGAGCATGGTGGACAGAAGCTGTCCGATGCTCAATATTCAATTCCTCCAGGTACTCCTTCAACTGAGCCCCATTGAACGGAGGGCCATTATCGCTGATCAACACTCGAGGGACCCCATACCGGGATATGATTTGAGTTTGAAGGAACTTGAGGATCTGCTGCCCCGTCGTCTTGGCCAACGCCTTAGCCTCTATCCACTTCGAGAAGTAATCGATGGCCACGAGTAAATACTTGCACTGACCTTTCGCTTGTGGAAGAGGTCCCACCAAGTCAATACCCCACTGCGCGAAGGGCCAAGCACTTCTAATGGACGTCAAGTCCGCGGCAGGAGCCACGATATTTGGAGCGTACCTCTGGCATGCGTCACAGGATTGGACCATCGCTGTCGCTTCCTTGTTCATCGAAGGCCAATAATAGCCTAGATTCAACGCCTTCCTCACGATGGATCGGGCCCCTTCATGACAGGCCGCGACTCCCTCGTGCAGTTCTCTCAGGATCCGATTCGTATCAGGCTCCGCCACACATTTCAGAAAAGGCTTTACATGCCCCCTCTTGTATAACTGGTTGTCCACCATCACGTAATCGTTCGCGATTCGACGCAACCTGACAGCTGCCACTTCATCATCGGGGAATGCCCCCGTAGTCAGGTATGTGACCATCGGGGTCATCCAGGTGGGTTTCTCTTCTTCCTCCGGTCTCGCTTCAATAGCGCAAACCTCCGTCGGATCGATGGTTGAGATAATCACTCTCTCCAGAAAGTGCACCTTCCGATTCTCCTCGGGGGTCACTCCCAGAGCAAACTTGCTTAAGGCATCTGCCTCCGCATTTTCTTCTCTCGGGATTGCCTCGATAGCGAAGCTTTTGAAGCTTCACTTCAGAGTCTGCACCTCGTGCAAATACTTCCTCATTGTCGGGCTCTTGGCTTCATAGTTCCCCTGGACTTGATTTACGATCAAGCTGGCATCACACTTCACTTTTAAATGGTCGACTCCCGTACCCTTGGCAATTTTAAGGCCCGTGATGAGAGCCTCATACTCCGCTTCATTGTTGGTGGCCCTAAACGTCAAGGCCAAGGCATATCGCAAGGGCTCGCCTCCACCGGGCGGTATCAATACGAATCCTGCCCCCGATCCTTCTACACTTGATGAACCATCAGTGTACATCTCCCCCGATCCTTCTACACTTGATGAACCATCAGTGTACATCTCCCAAGTGTTCTCCTCATTTGGCTGTTCTGGCTGTTCTGCTATCGGGACTTCCATGGTTGCCCCCTCTGCGGGACCCGCTTCTTCCAAATCGGGTGCCGTAGACTCAGCTATAAAATCCGCCAATGCCTGGCCCTTAATAGCGGTTCTCGGAGCAAAATGGATACGGAACTCCGTAAGCTCGATGGCCCATTTCACCAATCTCCCCGACGCCTCCGGTCGGTTCAAAAAGTGCTTCAAGGGCTGATTAGTTAACACCGTAACCTCGTGGGCATGGAAGTAAGGCCGTAGCTTTCGAACGGCAACAATCAACGCAAATAGATACTTCTCAATAGCGGGATAATTCATTTCAGATTTGGCAAACGCCTTGCTTACATAATAGACAGGTATTTGGTTGCCCTTGACAATCTTAATCAAAACAGAACTAACAGCAACTTCAGAAACAGCCAAATAGAGATAAAGCGGCTCGCCTGGAACTGGTTTCGTCAGCGGCGGGAGGGTACAGAGGTGCTACTTGAGTGCCTGGAATGCCTCCTCGCACTTGTCGGACCATTCAAACTTCTTGTGGGCCCTTAGCACATCAAAAAATGGCATGGCTCTGTCGCTCGCCTTGGATAGGAATCGATTCATCGCGGCCAACCGGCCATTCAACACTTGAACCTCCCGATGGGTCTTCGGAGATTGCATCTCTTCGATTGCTCGCAGCTTCTCGGGATTCACCTCGATTCCTCTCTGGCTCACCATGAACCCTAGGAATTTCCCCGAGTTTACCCCGAAAGCACACTTGTCCGGGTTCAACCGAACCTGATGAAACTTCATCCGCTCAAACGCCGCCGCCAAGTTTTGGACATGGTCTCCTGCTTGTCGGGACTTCACGAGCATGTCATCCACATACGCCTCCATAGTCTTTCCCAGCATATCCCCGAACAACTTGTTCACCATCCTCTGGTAAGTTGCTCCAGCATTGATCAATCCGAAGGGCATTACGTCGTAGTGATAGACGTCACTATCAGCATAGAAGGCCGTATGGGGGGCATCCTCCTTTGCCATCTTGATCTGGTTGTAACCAGAATAGGCATCCATGAAGCTTAGCAGCTCGTGTCCCGACGTGGCATCCACCAACTGGTCAATCCTCGGGAGCGGATAGCAATCCTTCGGGCAGGCCTTGTTCAAGTCGCGGAAATCGACACACATCCGCCACTTCCCATTACTCTTTCTCACCAGGACTGGGTTAGCGACCCAAGTTTGGAATCGGAGTTCCTTGATGAATCCAGCGTCAAGCAGTCTGCCCACCTCCTGCTGGATCGCGATCCTCTTATCCGCGCCCATCGGACGTCTCCTCTGCGCGATAGGCTTGATCGCGGGATCAATCTTCAGCTCGTGCACTATCACGTCGGGGCTGATTCCTGGCATATCACTCGGGGACCAGGCAAACAGCTCCTTGAACTCCTTCAGAAGCTCGATCAATTCTCGGGCTCTTTCCTCCGACAAAGCAGACCCGATCTTCACCTTCCTTCGAGGTCCATCAATCTCAACCTCCTTCAAATCCTCCATGGGGGCGGGACGCCCAAATTCCTCTCGAGGATCGGCATCAGTCTGCAGGACAGCCATGGCTTCCCTTCTTCTCCTTCGAGTGGCATTAACATAGCACTTTCGTGACGCCACCTGGTCACCCTTGACCTCTCCGACACCATTGTCAGTCGGGAACTTCATCTTCTGGTGGACGGTTGAAGCAACTGCCATGAGAGGGTTGATGGTGGTCCTCCCGATAATAGCGTTGTACGTTCCCGCCGATTCCACCACGACGAAATCTACGTTCCGCCGTTCCATCTTCCAGCCACTACCAAACTCCACCGGTAAGGTAATCATCCCCAACGGATAGGAAGTCGATCCAGAGAATCCCACCATCGGGAAGTTCACCTGCGTCAGGTCCTTCTTCGTCTTTCCCATGGCCTCCAGGGCGTCCATGAAAAGAATGTCGGAGGAGCTCCCTCCATCTATCAGGATCCGCTTCATCTCGAATCCATCCACGTCTAAGGTCACGACCAAGGCGTCATCGTGGGGCCTCTCCACGCCTATCAAATCCTCCGCTGAGAAAGAAATCACCATTTCTTCCTTTAGAGTCCACGACCGGGACCTCTTGCCTAACACCACAGCAGCAGAGATGCGGGAAGCGTAATTCTCCCGAGAAGCGGAGGTGTCACCTCCTGCTGCCATTCCTCCGTGAATGACGTTAATGGTTCCCCGCCTCTCCTTACGGGCACCGGAGGATTCCGGCTCAACCTTCTTCTTCTTCGGAGATCGATCACGGGACTTAGAACGGGACCGCGACCGAGTTTTGGAACGGGATCGGCACCGTCCCCTACCAACAAACTCCTTAAGCTTCCCCTTCTGGATCAGCTTCTCTATCTCCTTCTTCAGCTCCCGACAGTTATCTGTGTCGTGACCATTAGCTCGGTGGTACCGACAGTAACGATCAGAGCGACCTCCCAAGAATTCACCCTCTCTCCTTGGGGGGTATCGGGCGAGACCCTGCCGATCCATCACAGCTAGTACGGAGGTCATCGAGCTGTTGATGGGAACACTATGACCCTCGCGATTATCCTTCCTCAGAGGACGCTTGTCCTCCCTTCTCTCGGGACGACCACGACTCCTACTTCCCTTGTCGCCCCCTTTACGATCATCCGACAGCTTGGACGATGTCTTTCCTCTTCCCGACTTCGGAGGATCAAGCTCTCCGGCGGCAATCTTCGACTCCTGGACGTCGATTTGCTGTTTCACCCTCGCTTGCAGGGCCTCCATACTCCACACAGCCTTCGCGGCTACGCTGTGCATCAGATCGGAGCCATACGGAGCAGTCAGGTTCCGAAGGAAAGTGCGGATGGTCTCACCCTCCGATATCTCCTCATCGATCTCCGCGGCACTAGCAGTGAACCGTTGGTAGTAGTATGCCAACGATTCATCAGATCTCTGCACCACCTGGGTCAAAGACCTCACGCTCTTCAAGAGGCGTCTACGACCTTGATATTGCTTGATGAAGCGATCGTGCATATCAGCCCAGCACGTAATACTGCCCGGCGGTAGGCTGAAAAACCAAGTCATGGCCCTTTCTCCCAGAGTGATCGGGAACAGTTAACACACGAGGTCATCATTTGAGGTCCTACCCATACAGGCCTGGACATGCCTCTGAACATGGCGGACCGGGTCTCCTTCACCATCGTACTCCTTGATGGTCGGAATGCCTAGCCCTGGCGGGGCGACAGTATCTAGCAGTCGTGGAACGAAAGGATGACTGGATCGATCCCTCAGCTCCGATATCATTTGCTTTTGGTCACCCATGCAGATGTTGACAATTTTCACCACCTGATCGGGGGTGATGGGGCCATTCAGGGGAATGGTCCTGTGCTGCACTGGTCCGGGACCATCAACCACGAACTTCTCCGAGTGCACGGGCTCCTTGCCCTTATTCCTGGGCTGAATCTCCTGAACCTCCTGTTCTTCTAGAACCACCCTTGGAGGGGGTGGAGGCAACTCTTCTCGCGGAGGCAACTCCTCTGCCCTCCTGGCAGCCTCTCTCTTGTCCAACAGAGCCTCCATGGCCGCTAAGAACATAGGCATAGCATCTGCTACTGCCTTGGCCAACTCCGAGTTTGAAGAAGAGCCTACTTCCCTTCGCGGGATTTCCTCTCTGTGCCCCACCGGGTTTGGGGGAGCATCCACCTCCCTTCGCGGGATATCTTGCCTGTTCAGCGTCGTGTCTCGGACTAAGACCTCATCATCACCATGCTCCCCTGTCTGAGAAACAGCAGGGTGCTCACCTTGTTCAGCAACATGTTCCAGCAACGGGGAATTCACAGTTCCAGCGGGGCGAGAACTGCCAGCCTGAACTTGCTTCTTCTTGCCACCACCGGCCATTGATCTGGTAGAAACTATTTTGGCCTTTTGTTAGTTTCCCACAGACGGCGCCAATGTTGGATCACGGGCGAAGCTCCGTTACGTTCTTGACGGAAAGCTCGAACTCCTGGGCTCTGCGTAATCCTGCAAAAGGGGATGACTTGGGTGGTGACCCAGAATCCCTCTCCGATGCCTAAATGAGTATTCTAGCGCTATAGGGTCGGTTTTTTTTTGGGGGGGGGGGGGGGGGATAAAGTGAAGAAGCCAGCAACTCTGATCAATGGGGTGGTAAGCAGTAATCTAAGTTCGTATTAGAGAATCTCTTTTCTGAGGTAACTTCCTCCTTTATATAGGAGGGGAAGTTACTCAGTTACCTGTGGCCGTGGCTGGCCATTTTACCCATGATTCCGTATATCTCGTTCGGGATTCCGTGTATCTCGCCCCACGCTCCGCGTATCTCGCCCATACTCCGCGTATCTTGGGCACGCCCTGCGTATCTCGGGGGAGGTTATTTATATCTCAGCCGTCTCCCACTACTCTTATCTAGTAGGCGGGTTTCTCGGCCTTATCCTCTGATCACAAGTCCCAACTCTCGTCAGGGACTCCATAGTTATCTCATTCTAGGTCACCACCCAGGACCCTTTGTCTCACGAGACAGGTCCAGCCTCCGCGGGGCTTTATTATCGGGGCCTTTACAAAGGCATATCGGGGCCTACTCAGAGGCTTCTCGTCGGGAGCATTCAGCTCATATATCGGGACCGCTAGGGTCGGAACCCTTCGTACTGGGATTTTGGGCCTTCCCGGCCTTTCACGAGGCCCACTGGACTTACTCGCCGTCTAATGACTGTTAACGGGGCTAACGATTACATCGGAACCCATCACTAACAAGGGTTAGTTTTTTGTTAACTTTTTTTAATCTCATGTGTACTTTACTAAGTTTCGTTTAGATTTACGTAACGAAAAGTAATATGCTAAGAATGTGATGGAAAAAATAATTATCCATGTAGAATTGTAGTGCTCTACGGTTTTAACGGATGACTAGAACGATGCATGTAGTATTCTTCGGTCGCACAACTAGTATCATATAGATGAAGCAGAAGTGTGAATCGACACTGAAAGAGCAATTTAGACGAGTGAGAGTTGTTGAAACATGGATGATTGAGTCGCCATTCAGAGCCAATTATTTTATTAGTTATTCAGAGCTCAATCATTAGAGTATTTCAGCCCCTAACCTAAATATGGTGTAATTTGGATAAGTTTATTAACGGTTAGGAATATCTAAATCTATCTATACGGGAGAATACATTTTTACCTAAAGAGTTGATGACTTTACTTAGTGATTAAGTTAGAGAGAAAAACACTCTCCATTTTCTCCTTAATTTGGGCGAATCATGTAACCACCACCAACCCAATGTGTTATTGAATTGCTTCTAAGTGATTATCCTTAGGAAGTGATTATCCTTAAGATTCATCACGCGACCAATTCGGAGGATTAACTATGGAGACAATAGCTTTTTTCTGTGTTGGATTGTCAAAGTCTGGCTTAGGCTTTGAGTTAACTCTTTTGGGTCTCGCCTAGGCGTCTCTCTGAAGTTTAGAGCTTCTATACTAGCTTTGATCTTCTTGGCAGGACTCTCCTAGCATGACCTACAAGAGAGATCATGTGGGGTTTTTCCCCCGATTTCATAAGCTTAAATTAGTATAAGTTGATTGTAAAGTAGGAATCTTGTAAATGAATGTAAATGTCTTATTATTTATAGAGTTTGTAAACCGACTCTATGGCGGCGTTACCTTCCTATGACTTATGAGGGTTTTCTTCTGTAGCGGTTTATAAGTAGGTGACAAACTGTTCGTCACCTCACCATTTCTTAAGATGATAGATTTCCTTGTTGCGGTGTAAAGCAGGTCGCCACCTCACCGTTCCTTAAGAGGAAGGGTTTCCTTGAGCTCGGTACTAAGCTGGTCGCCACCTCACTTTACTTAGGAGGGTGGGTTTCCTTGTGGCGGTGTCAAGGAGATTGCCACCTCACCATTCCTTAAGATGATAGGTTTCCTCAAAGTCGGTACTAAGTTGTCGCCACCTCACCATTCCTTAAGATGGTGGGTTTACTTTGGGCGTGACCTTACGTACCATCTGTTTGCACAAGGGTCTCTTCGTGGGCTTTTTCTTTCGTATTCTCGTTCTTCGTGGGCTTTATCTTCTCGTATTCCCGCTCTTTTTCTCTCGGGTACCTGCAAATGGGCACCGCGGGGTTCCCGGTAAGCCCACTCTGATGCTTAAATAAGTATAAGTTTTAGAGAGATAAAGTGAGCTTATAGAGATATTGAATACCTCCAAATGATGAGAGGAGAACTCTATTTATAGAGTTCCTATTGAACCGACCCGGTTCCAGTGCTTTTCTGGTCCGGTTGTGCCATTTTTGTAATATAAATTGGTGTTGACCGTAAATATAGCGTATTTGACCTCGTTTCGACCGTAGGTGAGCTTAATATGGCTAAGTGTTCGAGAGTGGCCTCCAAGAGCGAGCCCCGGGCGAAATATCGTCTGGGGGTAGAGGTATGAATGAGTAAAACTCGTCCGAGTAAATGAGGATACCCGGGTGGGCATCCCTAAGACCTTGCTCGGGTCACTCGAGCAAGGGTGCCCTGCTCGGGTTACCTCCGAGGGGTTTTTTCCCCTCGGGGTCTTCCGAGTGGGTTTCACCACTCGGGGTGTTTTTGGGCCTAAGTGTTGGGCCTCGGGTGTCCGTTTTTCCAAGTTTCGAATTATAATCGACAATGACCTAATTATAGGGCCTAATTTATGATAGCTTGGGCGCATATCCTGTTAGCATATATATCTTTTTTTTGGAAAATATATTATTGTCAATATTCTATATATATATTTAGGGATATATATATTTTATCAATAATATATATTTTATCAATCTTTTAGGCAACTATATTATCAATATTATCTAGATCCCTAATATTGTGCTGAATATATATTGAGTTACTATCCCCAATTATCTTGTGAATATAGTCCTAACTTTGGCATCATCTCCAATGTTAAAAATTCCGGCCTCAATATATGTAAATATATTGTCAATATTTCGGTCACATTTAGGTTACTTATGGGCTAAGAAATTAAAAATTTCACCATGTACAACTATAGGTGATTCGGCCGAAATAACACAACAACTAGGGTTTGTGGTCAAATTTCAAGATCAAAACTTGTCATGATCAAGAATCCAAAGTTTAAATTTGATAAAAGTCTTGTTTTTCTTGAAGATCATGAACATCAAATTTTACTATGAACATCATGAAAAACATAGCCAGTCTGATTTTACCAAGAAAAATTGAAAATTTAAAACTTTAAAACACATTAAAATTTTCGGCCCACATCAAGGAAAAACAAGAACATCAATTTTATCAAAAATACGAACACCCTAACCTGGCTCTGATACCACCGTAGGCTATATGGGATTAATGCTACGGAAACAAAACCCTAGATACTGTAAGCATATGGTGATGGGCGTCGTAAATGGAAGCACATTATATGTATATGTTACCTAAGAATATTGGGTAAATGTCATGTTAGAACATTGGGCCAGACCCAAATCCCAATTGACATAAGAGGCCCAAAATTGGGCTTCCCTTATACAACATGGGGTCGGCCGAACTATGTAGGGACAATGGGTTGTTAGGGGTTTTAGGGTTAATAATAATTCCTCTCTAGTGGTGATTTGAGAGAAAACCCTCCCTCCATAACCACAGAGTTTTGGTCGAACCTACTACCTCACCAAGGGTATGCCAATTTGCCTTCGAGCAAACACTCCAGAGATGTGTCCCTGTCAAGAATCAATCAGAGGCTTTGTTATGGAGAATATACTGTTGGATTACGTGGACATAATACTACGGAATGCTAAACGTGTACATGCAAGTAATCTAACTACGCAGCGGAATAATGTACACATACCTCAATAGCTTTCCTGCCCAAGAACGATGTGGAAGGAGTTCTGATCCTCCGGTCGGAACCCGTACAAGTTCGTCGTGAGAAGAAGTCCTACACGGTATAATCTCCACAACAAATCCTCTGATCGATTCTTCAACGGGGATAGAACCTCAGACCGAGATGATGGTGTGCCGAAAATCACTACTAAAGGGTTGAGAGGGTTTCTGTCAAGTTCCTCAATAGAGGAACTTATGAATAACTTGATATGTAAAACCCCTTAGGAGACTCCCTATATATAGGATTTGTGGAGTGGACAAAAGTCCACTCCAACCAATGTGGGACTAGGGTTCGACCGAACCACCTATCAAGGGAGGGAGGCCCAATTTTGGGCCTCCCATGTCAATTAGGAATTGGGTCAAGCCCAATTAACCTAATGTGACATTTACCCAATTATCTTAGGTAATATCCTTAATATTAACGGGCTACCATTTACGGCGCCACGTCACCATATGCTAACAGCTCCCACTCGCCGGAATGGGAGGGTGCTTGTTAATGTTTTGTCATCCAATAACATCAACGTCTCAGTCTTCAGTCATTGTCTCTGTCTCCGAATAGTTCATACGAGGTTTGTCGTGCGACCGGCGGATACGACGGGCATCGTGCTACTCATCTGTTAGGAGTATTGTAGCGCCCGCAGAACGTTGATTCCCTTTCGTAAATCAATCATGTCAAGAATAAAATAAGTACCGCACTGTATCCTTGGTCAACTGATAATTCTCCAATTGTCCAGTTTTCCACATAGGAATACTTCTTCAGGGCATCCGTACAAGTGTTCACAACCTTCAACTAATATCTGGTTGGTGGCCACCTTGTGAACACAAGAGTCGGTGAATTATAGGTGAACATGACCATCCTCATTGCTTATACCCTTAGTCTAACTCAACCGGTTTCCAAAGACGTGGTCACTTGGCCTTTTTCTTTGGCATTACGCTCGTACGCCGGGAAGCGAACATTGAGCAAGACCTTAGGTATAAGTTTTGAGTCCGAGAGGATACTTTGGGTGCCTCTTCGTAAGACACCCGGGATCAATCACACGCTCAAGGTGAAGAAGTATGCGCCCTTTGAATCACAAGGATTCTAGCTAGCACAACTGAGCATGACCCCGTGGTCGAACATGGCACGCGCAGTATGAAGCACGCGTCGATAGCACACATAGACAAGCCAGGGATGGGATATGTCAATCATGCTATCGCGAAATCTTTCATCTGGCCCTGAATGTGATTTCGATAGACAGAGTCCAACACGACGATTTACGAAACGAAGATTAAGTCATGCTGTAAGCGTGACAAAGTTATCGTTTCGTTTAACCAGGTTTATCCCCTGGTTCTTAGCCAGTCTTGTTGTGGCAGAGGTCCCCCTCTCCTACAAGATGACCGTGCCTGTGTGACGAGGCATGGTTCACATTCGACATAATTTTGGTGGAAGAATTTTACTTCTTCCTACGACTTAGTTTATAGACCTTTGAATCTGATGTTATTTATCATTATGACGTCATTGAATCATTGCAATTCTTTTACCAATCGAAATATTATTCCAAATGTCAAAATGTCATCACTTATACCAGCTACTTATTAAGCCCTACGCAATTCAAGCAGTTTTACGTGCTTTTCGAAAATCTCTCTACGTAATGGCTTAGTTAATGGGTCCGCGACCATATTGTCTGTGGACAAGTATTTAAAGTGATTATATTTTCTTCCAGAACATATTTAGCATAATTTTATTTCACATCAATATGTTTGGTCCTACTATGGTACTTTGGATTCTTAACTGCTGCAATGGCTACCTGACTGTCGGAGTATACCTTCACAGGTTTACTCTTTTTGCCAGTGCCAATTAATGCAGTAAGAAGCCTTTTCAGCCAGACTGCCTCTTGTGCGTTTTTGGAGAGGGCAACGAATTCTGATACCATAGTGGAAAGCGTGACACATGATTGCTTCTTGCTCAGCATTGGCAATGAGGAAAACCCCTCATGTGGTGGACTTACGATCATCCAGATCGCCACCGTGGTCGGCGTCACTATAACTGGTCAATTCTATCTGTTTGCCCTCTTAGCACAGAACACAGTCGGCAGTACCTTTTAGATATCTTATAATTCGTTTCACGTCCTTTAGATGTTTATAACTAGGATCTGATTGGAATCTTGCTTCTAGGCCCACAGCGTAACAGATATCCGGCCGAGTACAAAGCATGGCATACATTAGACTTCCTACCATGCTCAGATACTCTGCATTCTTCATATGTTCAGGCTCCTGCTGGTTCTTCGGGCCATCACACTTTTACAGCGCGCACCCTAACACAACCGGCGTATCCACGGGTTTGGCATCGAGCATTCTGAATCTTTTCAACAATTTGTTGATATATGATTCTTGAGATAGACACAATCTCCGGGCGGCACGATCTCTGGCGATTTTAATGCCTGAGATGTACGTAGCCTCTCCCATGTCTTTCTTCTCGAATACTGATGCCAACCAGGACTTTGACTGTGAATCTCACATCGTTTTCAGCAATGAGTATGTCATCTACGTATAAGGTTATGATGACATAGTTAGACCCGGAGGTCTTGGTGTAAACGCAGGGATCCTCGTGAAGGTTCACAAATCTGTTACCAACGATTTTCTCGTGGAATCTGCGATACTATTGCCGAGACGATTGTTTAAGACCGTAAATAGATCCTTGGAGTTTGCAAACTTTACGTTCTTTGCCAGGAGTAATAAAACCCTCTGGCTGCTCCATATAGATCTCTTCCTCCAGGTTTCCGTGGAGAAATGCGGTCTTTAACATCCATTTGATGCAGGCTCGTGATCGAGGCTTGCAATAAGGGCAAGGATGACCCTAACTGTGGTGTAACGCACATTTGGTGAGTATGTTTCATCAGAGTCCACTCAGTGAATTTGGGTATATCCTTTCACAATCGTTCGAGTTTTGCACCACTCAACTTTTCCATCAGTAGTGAATTCTAAAATTTCACTTTCTAGCACTGCAGTTAGCAGGTAGATCAACTGAAGACCAAAACCGAATTTGTTCTCATTTAGGCAATTTCATCCTCCATTGTTTTCCTCATTTCCTTAATTTGAGGTCCTTCCAATGCTTGTCGAACCATCACTGGTTCGTGAAGGAATGTCTTACTTGATGGGATACTTCTTGAAAGAAGTTCGTTGCCTTAGACCATGTCTAGGTTCGATAATCCTATCTTTAGTCTGATCGTTGCTCCCACTCGGAATAATGCTTCATTTCGGAGCTTTACTCCCACTGGGAACAATGGCGGTGCTAGAACTTTGATCTTACAACTTTCTCAGGATGACCTCTCGGTCTCGGAATTTAATCTCCGATATGTATTCTTTGATCACTAGGATTTGGAATCAAGTTGGTCGTTTCCCTCCCGCTAGGAATAATGGGCAATTGTATTAGTTCAGCATTATGATTATCAGGTTCGACTTGATTCGCATTAACATTTAGTGATGATTATGTGAGGGGCAGTGAGCCCTCCCACTGGATTTATTATGAGGATGTTTCCATCATCATTTACCATGTCATTCACTAATGCATTTACTAATGCTATATCATTCTCCCACTCGAAGTAAGTGGGACCTGAGAATCTCCGTTAACCATTTTAATCCGATCATTACTATGTCCGTTTCGTTCCGCAAAGCATTGGAAATCTATCCTCACATTCTTATAATGTGTCATGTTCGACCATGTTACCATTAATCCAAGCTAATTTTAAACTTGCATCCTTTTAAGAGCAGACCGTACTCTTAATAAATACTTGTTTAATGCGCAAATTAATGCTGCTTAACGATAAGGTTTCACCCATATCATTCCTTAGCTTTTATGGTAACGCGTCAACTTATTTTATTGGAACATAGTGTTACATTAATATGAGTCAACTTAATTTCATCCTGTAGGAACAATTAATGTAGAACTCTAACATAATGTAATTTTAAACTGTGTTTCTTTGAAATATTTTAATGATATGATTGCTTAGCCAAACTTTTCATTAAAGGCTTATAGTGGGAGTGTCATTTTACTAACTACTTTCTTTCGTTTGTTAACTCAGCCAGAGACTTATCCACCTCATGGACTATGCATTTGAGATCTTGCTTAATGCTATAGTTTATGTATTACTCAATCGTAGTAGCATTAAAGCATACTTCGAACTATAGTAGTCATCAATGAGTTATTTCAAAAGGATTATAAACGAAAATTATGCATTCATTCATTAAAACAGTTCATTATTAAATTTGTACTTCAAAACGATGTGTTCCGTCTCTCGAGGCACACGCGCGTACGGCGCATAAAACCAGTTTTATCCCGTGGTTTAAATCGTTTCGTTTCCAAATTTAATTTAATTGGTTTTGAACATGTTTAATTATTACACAAATAATCATTTTAAGTGGAGTACTAACAAATAAGAATGACTAAATCTTTCGATCTAGCTACGCAATCGATGGGTTTGTTCAGTTCAGTTGTACCGATTGAGATGACGGAGTATGTGAGTCATTTCGTTTTATTCGTCCACTTTTACCTGGTCAAAATTTTGGTCCTAACCCGTAGGTTTGTATTTTCGTTTCGGATCGTTCTCGTTCAACCGAGACGTTAAATTGATTAAGCAAATTGAGCTTCGAATCGAGCAACAATTACTTTATTCAATAACTCTGAATCTCAAATTAACCAAAATTTTAGAAACAAACAACGAACGATAAATGACAATGGTATAGTTCTTGATCTGAAGTTTGCATATTTGATCTATGATTCTGGCGCATATAGTCAAGAACTTTGAGTCATGTTGAACATCTCGTCTGAGTAAATTCACGAGTGAATCACTTCAAATGATCTGTGTCCGTATAAAACATTTTAGAGCTTCATACACATGACCTACGAGGCGTATTTGAGACGCACTTTATCAACGGGGTTTAACCCACCGGATTATCGTATATGACTTATTCGGTCCAATTCTCTTCTTGCTATGCGGATCATGGTTCACTTCTTTCGAACTCACTATGGTGAGCATATAAGGTTTCCCTTTCACTGCTTCGGTTACTGTATTTGATTAGGCTCAAGGTTATTGAGTTCTGTCAATATCAGACAACCACATACATCATTTCCATGTTGACCTTTCATCCTGAAGATCCGATGCGGGTTTTACGCCGACATCCATGAAAAGAGAGAAGACCATCTCATTCAGCCGAAACATTTCTAGCGTTTGCGTCCTTGCTTCCACGAGGCGGTTGCGAAGGAATACTAAGCTATAACATTGTCTGGTTCCAATTGAAGTCTTCTTCAACCCCTTTTTACCAAGGTCGAATGTATCACCATATATGCGTTCAGGTCATCAAAAAACCTACTCTAATTCTTAGGGAAACAAATTATCACATTCATTTCTCATTGTCAAAATCATACAGATTACTATATTCATCCGTAGTTCTCCTTTCCACTTTTTGGAATCGTAGTGGAGAGTTCAACAAACACTCCAATTTTATTCATCATAATTAATACCATCAAGATTGCAAGTAATATCGAATCGCACTAATTGAGCCAACTCACACATTGATGATTATGCAAATTAGAACACAACAAATAGTGATCTCTAAGTCATCTAGTCCAAACCGACCGCCAGTAAACCGAGGGAAGGGGGTCCGTAAAAGAGTTCACAATACCGTCGTGTTCAATCTAATAGATCAGTATTTTAAAAACGGTTAATATATTGCAAATTACCGGAACGGGAATTTTTAAATAAGCATACCGATCTTGGCTTTCCCAATGCCCTTTTGATTTTTAAAAAATTATCCGATAATTTACGCATGCATAATACTATATCACGCCATAAATATCGAACAAACCAAACAATATGCTTACGCGTCATGCGTCTAATGTTCCTACCATACATAATTCTATATAAAGTAAATTATCACATGCTTTCAGTCATGAACATTCTAGCATACGTGTCAAAATATGCAACTTTCGCACACTTCATGCATAATCGACGACTAGAATTTTCGGTTTTGAAAACACTTTGAAAATATTAGGGGTTGTTTTGCAATTCTTGCTTACAATCAATCATGCGAAATTTCTAGACATGTATTCCAGGCACTTTCAATCCGCACGACATGTCTATCCTATTGCGCAAACCATATATTTAAATTCCAGAGCTCAATGCTCACAATATATTATTCAGCTAGCTTGACGAAGTCAATACGACATTTCTAATATATTTTGCAGAAAGTAAACAATTGCAATTCAGCCCACTAATTTTAATCCAGTCCAAAAACATGCATATCCGAGATCCATCCCCATAATCGTAACTAGGCATTAGGGTTTTAATTGAAAATGTGTAAACACACAAAACCTAAGAGCACTGTTTAGGATAATTTTAAAGTTCGAAAACATTTTGGATTTAAAATTTGACATCCTACTTTATTGAACATTTAAAATTTCCGAAAATTTAAAAGTTGGTTCGGTCCAAATTAAAATTTGGTTTAGGTCGGTCTGATTTTAAAAATCTGATTTGGTCCGAAGCGGTTCAATAAAATAGGATTATGGTTCGGTTCATCACTCGAAACCGGTTCGATTTAGATTCACTTAGTTACCCAGGTCCAACCCCACCCATCTAGGTCGGTCCGATTAAGAAAACCCGGATTGGTTTCACCCGCTCTGTTAATGCAAATTGGATTGGCCCATAAACCCAGGTGGGTTCGGCCAAAATACTTCTCTTGGGCTAAATTGAGTTTTAAAATCCACCAAAAACTTAACTTAGCCCACAAGAAATATTAATTATGTAAAATAATTTCCAATATTGCTAATATATATAAACAAATTCGGCACATATATATTATTAATATATATAAATATTGTCAAGATTCTATCTATAAGATGTAAATCAATCAACAATATAAATATATATATATAATATTCGGCTAAATCTCTCTCTCTCGATATATATATATATATATATATATATATATAATTATTGTCAAATATATATTTAGGGAAAAAATATATAGACAATATATCTTCTTAATCTTTTTAAGTAACTATCCCTATCTTTAACTAAATATATTGATAGTTTATATATTTTACTATATAATGTGAATCATTTCCTTATCTTTACAATTTATAGATATATTGGTTCCTTTAATAAAATTAAAATATGGTAACAAATATATCTACAATGCTAGGTCGGCCGAATTTTCTTACTTGCACCCTAAGAAATTAATTTTTTTTACCTAATAATTAACCTAGGGTTTTCGGCCATAACACAAAAATTGGAAAAATTGTCAAATTTTAAGATCAAACACTATTATGATCATGAATCCAAAAACTGTTCTTGATAAAACTCATCGTGTTCTTGAAGATCATGAACATCAAACTTATATTTAAACTAAAATTTCGGCACCAATCTTTAAAAACATGTATAATCCGAAAATTTTAAGTTTTTAAAGATCAAAAACATGAAATTATGTTTAAAAAATTTGGTGTTCATGACGAAAAATTTCGGATTTTGAAAAAGCTTCCAAGAACATTAGTTTATCAGAAATTTAAGAACTCCTAAACCTGCTCTGATACCACTGTTGGATTACGGGGACGTAATACTACGGAATGCTAAACGTGTACATGCAAGTAATATAACTACGCAGCGGAATAATGTACACATACCTCAATAGATTTCCTGCCCAAGAACGATGTGGATGGAGTTTGGATCCTCCAGTCGAAACCCGTACAAGTTCTTCGTGAGAAGAAGTCCTACACGGTATAAGCTCCACAGCAAATCCTCTGATCGATTCTTCAACGGGGACAGAACCTCAGACTGAGATGATGGTGTGCCAAAAATCACTGCTAAGGGGTTGAGAGGGTTTCTCTCAAGTTCCTCAATGGAGGGACTTATGAATTACTTGATATGTAAAACCCCTTAGGAAACTCCCCTATATATAGGATTGGTGGAGTGGACAAAAGTCCACTCCAACCAATGTGGGACTAGGGTTCGGTCGAACCACCTATCAAGGGAGGGAGGCCCAATTGGGTCTCCCATGTCAATTAGGAATTGGGTCAAGCCCAACTAACCTAATGTGACATTTACCCAATTATCTTAGGTAATATCCTTAATATTAAGGGGCTACCATTTACGGCGTCACGTCACCATATGCTAACATCTACCGCGTAGGGCTTCCTTAACAAGAACCTCTACGGGTGCCGACCAGAGAACCGTGAACTCCCTGCTGCAGGATCTTGGGACTACGGACTACGTCTGAGGTATGTGCGAATCTTCCGCTGCGTAATATCGATTACTAGCATGTACCATGTTTATAGTATATGTAGTGATTACCTCATGTAATTTAACAGTGGTATCAGAGCATGTTTTAGGATTTCATGATTTTGATAAATTGGTGTTCTTGAAAATATGATTTTGGCTGAAAATTTTAAGGTGGAAAATTAAAAAAATTTCGAAATTATTTTAATTGGGTAGTGCCGAAATTTTCATGATGTTCTTGGTAAATTTGATGTGTTATATTACGGGAAGTAATCACAACGGAAACTAAATCATGGTACATGCTAGTAATCGAAATTACGTAGCGGAAGATTCGCACATACCTCAACAGTAGTTCGTAGTCCCAAGATCTTTGCAGGAGGATCCTCCGGTTGGCACCTGTAAGGGTTCTTGTGAATGAAGCCCTACGTGGTATATTCTTCACAGCAAAGCCTCTGATCGATTCTTGGCAAGGGACAGATCTCTGGAGTGTTTGCTCGAAAGCAAATTGGCACACCCTTGGTGGATATATGGTTCGGACGAAGTATGGTGTTCTTGGGGGAAGGGTTTTCTCTCAAAACACCACTAAAAGGGAATTGTGATTAACTCTAAGACCCCTAACCCCCCATATATATATGAGGAGTAAAGTGTACAAAAGTCCACTTTACCCACCTACATAATTCGGCCGGGTACTATGCATAGGGAGGCCCACTTTTGGGCCTCTCAAGTCAAATGGGATTTTGGTCTGACCCAATGTCCTAACATGACATGTACCCAATTAACTTAAGTAACATATACTTATAATGGGCTTCAATTTACAGCGCCCATCACCATATGCTTACAGCTCCCACTCGCCGGAATGGGAGGGTGCCTGTTAATGTATTGTTGTAAACACTCGATTTTGACCCGGACGTAACGACGTTACACATGATACGTCAAATTCCGGATGTGTCAAGCCACAAAGTCTCCAAAAATTCTCAAGGGCACATTAAGGAAATTATTATAAAATATATTTTAAATTATTTCGAATATATTTAATATTTTCGGAATTTTTAAATATATATATATATATATAATAATTAATTTTTTATATTTAGAAAATTATTTGTAAGATATTTATCTCCAGATATTATTTTTTATTCAAAAATAATAATTATCTGTAAAGATAAATATCCCTAGGAATATTCTCTAGAATAATTATCTGTTAGCATTTTTTATTTGAATTTTATATGTAATCTAGACTAGATTTTAAGTATAAATAGGGGTCTATGTTTACATTGTAACACACAGAAAAAGACCACAATATCAATAATACATTGTTTCCTTGGGATCCGCCAACTTTTGTCCTTTTGTACTTTAGTTTCTCTTTATTTAAATTTTTTTTGTTCCTTCTCAGCAACACCAGCCAGCCGGTGCTGCCCAGATCCACCGGTGGCCGGACCACGCCGGTGGCCCCTCCGGCCACCACGACGACCGGAAACACCGACCACCACCCGCTCCGGCTCCCCAGCGCCATCGACCCCGCCCTTCTCTCTCTATCTCTCGTTCACTCTCCCTCTCTTTCCCTCTCTTCTCCAGGGCCGTGCCGGAGCCTCGCCCAGACCACCTCTGTCCGTCCGGCCCTCCAAGTTCCGGCCTTCTTCCTCGCTGGTCAGACCCCGACTGTACAACTGCTGTGTCCTCTTCGACCGCCTGTTCTCGCAGGATTTCACAGTGCCCGCCATCCGAGCCTTACCTATGTTCCCAACCACCACCGTTCGTCACGCTATCGAGCTGTCGTCTGCCACGCTGCTGAGTCGTCGTCCGCCACGCTGCCGAGCCGTGCCTCGCTACCACGCTGCCGAGCCGTCCAAATCTGCATCAAAATTTCACTCCTTAGATCTAGTCCTTTGCTTCCGAATAGTTCATACGAGGTTTGACGTGCGACCGGCGGACACGACGGGCATCGTGCTACTCATTTGTTAGGAGTGTGGTAGCACCCGTAGAACGTTGATTCCCTTTTCTCCAATCAACCTGTTATAAACAACATTTATATAGTGTCGCGCTGTATCCTAGGTCAACTGATAATTCTCATTTTGCCTAGTTTCCTCATAGGAACACTTCTCCAGGCATCTGTACAAGTATTCACAACCTTCAACTAATATCCGGCTGGTGACCACCTAGTGAATACAAGAGTCGGTGAATTAAATGTGAACTTGACCATCCCCATCGCTCATATCCTAAGTCAAACCCAACCAGTTTCCAAAGACGTGGTCACTGGTCCTTTTTGTTCAGCACTACGCTCGTACGCCGGGATGCGAACATTGAACCTGACCTTAGATATGAGTTCTGAGTCCGTGCGGATACTTTGAGTGCCTCTTCATAAGGCTCCCGGGATCAATCACATGCTCGAGGTGAAGAAGTTTGCGCCCGCCAGAATCATGAGGATTATTTCCTAGCACAACCGAGTTGTGACCCCGTGGTCGGACGTGGCACGCGTAGTATGAAGCACGCGTTGATAGCATACCTGAACTTTTAAGTTCAAAGGAATGGGACATGTCAAATCATGCTATCGCAGATTCTCATCTGGCCCATAATGTGGATTAATGACGAACAAAGTTCATCACGGCGATCTGCAAAACGAAGATCGTGTCGAGTTACTTCGACACTAGATGATCATTCTGCGTAATCAGGTTTATTCCCCTGATTCTTAGCCATCCTTTCTTAGTAGAGGCCTCCTTCTACCGCAAGACGACTGAACCTGTGTGACGAGGTAAGGCCCACATTTGACATAGTTTTTGGCAGATGATTGCGTCCTCCTACGACTTAGTTTATAGACCGAAAATTTGATGTAATCAAAACATTATGACGTCGATTGATCATAAACTCAGTTGCAATTCTTTCGCTTACAAAATGTAACTTTCTAATATCAAAATGTTATCACAGATACATGCCACTACTAAACCCTACAAAATCCAAGCAGTTTAACATGCTTTTCGAATATCTCCCTGCGTAGTGGTTTAGTTAATGGGTCCGCAATCGTGTTATTAGTGGACAAGTATTCAATAGGGATTGTATTGTCTTCTACCATAGATTTAGCATAAAAATATTTCACATCAATGTGTTTGGTCCTACTATGTTACTTCGGATTCTTTACTGCCGCAATGGCTGCTTGAATGTCAGAGAACACCTTCACAGGTTTACTCCCAAAGTCACCATCAAGCAGCGCAGTAAGACGTATTTTCAGCCAGACCGCTTCCTATTCATTCTTGGAGAGGGCTACGAATTCTGATTCCATCGTGGACAGCGCGACACAGGTTCGCTTCTTGCTCGTCCATGAAATGGCGGCATTACCAAGGAGAAACAATCCTCATGTGGTTGACTTACGATCATCCAGATCGCCACCATGGTCAGCGTCACTGTAACCGGTCAATTTTAACTTCCCGCCCTCATAGCACAGTGCGTAGTCGGCAGTACCTTTCAGATAACGAATAATTCGTTTTACAACCTTTAAATGTTGATAGCCAGGATCCGACTGGAAACGTGCTACTAGGCCCACGGTGTAACAGATATCCGGACGGGTGCATAGCATGGCGTACATCAAACTACCGACCATGCTTAAATACTCTGCACCCTTCATCTGTTCACGCTCTGCCAGGTTCTTGGGGCCGTCACGGTTTGACAGTGCGCACCCAAACACCACCGGCGTATCCACGGGTTTGGCATCTTGTAATCTGAATCTTTTCAACAGTTTTTTGATATAAGCTTCTTGAAACAGACACAATTTCTGGGTAGCCCGATCTCTAGTAATTTTAATGCCCAAGATGTACGTGGCCTCTCCCATGTCTTTCATCTCAAATACAGATGCCAACCATGACTTTGACTTGTTCATAAAACTCACATCGTTTGCGGTAATGAGTATGTCATCTACGTATAAGGTAAAGATGACATACTTGGACCCGAAGGTCTTATAATACACGCACGAATCCTCGTGAAGATTCACGTATCCGTTTCCTACGATTTCCTTGTGGAATCTGCGGTACCATTGCCGA
This sequence comes from Clarkia xantiana subsp. parviflora, assembly GCA_036873135.1. Lineage (NCBI taxonomy): Eukaryota > Viridiplantae > Streptophyta > Magnoliopsida > Myrtales > Onagraceae > Clarkia > Clarkia xantiana. Next base: position 23,213,566 of record JAPTYO010000001.1, read on the forward strand.
GACGACTGTTTAAGATCGTAGATGAACCTTTGGAGTTTACAAACTTTACGTTCGTTACCAAGAGTAATGAAACCCTCCAGTTGCTCCATGTAGATCTCTTCCTCCAGGTTTCCGTGGAGGAATGCGGTCTTAACATTCATTTGGTGCAGCTTGAGATTGAGACTTGCGACCAGGACCATGACTGGCCCTAATCGTGGTTTTACGCACAGTCGGTGAGTTTGTTTAGTCAAAGTCAACTCCGTGAAATGGGTATATCCTTTCGCATCAAGTCGGGTTTCGCACCTCCCGACCTTTTCAATGAGTGGTGAGCCTTCTTTCAGGACTCACCGTATCCTTGTGCCCCTGTGGTTAGTAGGTAAATCAACTATCGACTATAATGGCTTCATTTAAGCGATCTCTTTTTTTTTTTTTTTTTTCCTCAATTTCTTCACTTGAGGTCTTTACAATGCTTGCCAACATTTGTTAGAGCGAGATTTTCACCTTACTCGATGGGTTACTTCTTGGAGAAGTTCGATGCCTCTGACTTTCGTCTAGGCTTGGTTAATTCCATCTAGAGTCTGGTAATTTCTCCCATTCGGAATAATGCTTCTTATCGTAACATCATTTCTATTGGGAACAATTCTCCCACTCGGAATAATGCTTCTTATCGGAGCATCGTTTCCTTTGGGAGCAAGAGCAGTGCTTGAACCTTGACCATCAACTTTCCTTTGACAATCTCTTGGTCTCGGGGTTTTACTTCCGAGATGAATTCTTTGTTCACTAGGATCTGGAAACAATGGGTATCACTCCCACTGGAAACAATGGGCAGTAGAGGCAGTTGTGGCTTTCCTGGTTCAGCAATATGACAATCAAGTTCAACTTGATTCGTCTCTGCGGAAACAGTGATATCATGTGGTAGGGTTTATTCCTCCCACTGGATTTACTATGAAAATGTTTCCATTATCATTTACCATGTCATTCACTTGAGTTGCCAGTTCAAATCTCTCCCACTCGAATTAAGTGGGATCTGATTGTTATTGATATCCTTCTCCGATTTGATCATGACTACTTAGATTTAAATTGTCCATGCATTTGGAATATTCGCCCTCAAGAGATGTAATGTCTTCATGTTCGATCATGGTACCATTTTCAAAAGCTTTAAACATGCATTTTCTAAGAGTAGTTATCATGCTCTTGTCCTAAATGCGTGTTTAGTGCGCAATTTAATGTCGCAAGATGATATGATTTAACTCATTATCATTCTTCAGCTTTTATGGCGACGTGTCTTACCGATTTTATTAGAACACAGTTTACATACATGTGAGTCATCTTTTTCATCCCTTAGGGAACACCTGATAGAGTGACTCTAACACTATGTTTTTGAACTGTGCTTCTTGAAGTGTGTTTTATTTGATTTGAATGCCTATCCTGACTTATCGTTCAAGGCGTTTGGAAGGAAAATCGTTTAACCGACTTCATCCTTCTTCGTTGCAAAACTTATCTCAGGGATTTTATCCCATCTCTGAACTGAGCATCTTGGGTTTTCACCCTATGCGTCAGCTGATACTTTTACAAGGTCGTGGTAGTTTCGAAGCCTACTTCGTATCGATGTAAATGTTATCAATAAGTTGTTTCCGAAGGAATGCAAACAAAAATTCAGCACCTAATCATTCAAACACTTCATTATTAAACTCATATATTGAAATGACCTGTTCCGTCTTTTGAGGTCCACTTGCGCGAGGCGTATTTTACCGAAGTTTTAACCCTTGGTTAAGTCGTTTCATTTCTGGATTTAATTTAATCCATTCGGCTTCGCACATGATTATCATTACATATTATTTCATTCAATGGAGTACTTAATAATAAAATAAGATTTATAACCGGTTCATTCTTAGAACTACACAATCAATGGATTTTAATGACATTTTGATTTTACTCAAAGAATTAGATGTAGGATAAAAAATGTATGGAATTGTTTGATTCAGCTATTTCCAATAGCCTTATTGCTTCAGTTTGCTTACATTTCGGACAGATCTCGTTTCTAGCCGAGTCGATTAATCTTGATAAGCATAATGCATTTTGAATCGAATGGTAACTACTTTAGTCAATAATTCTGAAACAATAATAATAACCATAATTCAAACATAAAATGAACAGTAAGAGAAATGACCACAATGGCATAAATTCCAGATCATCCACGAAGCTTTAAGAGATAAAGGTAGAGCTTTGAGATGACATAAACGAGACATTTATTGTACTTTTATCACTGGCGTTCATCACACCGGATGTTCGTTTGAGGACCAAAATGATGATCCTGTTTCCTCTGCATCTCCCTTTGATCTCTTGCGGTGAAGCATAGAAGAACCCTCCGGTTTCTTTTGTTTGCTTTCAACAAACATGGCCGCGATAAACTTAATTGATTCAATCAAGTAACCAAGTCCGTTGTCTTCGGCCAACCATGAAAGAGTATCTTTATCCAAGTCGATCTGATGTGGATTTTACACCTGCATCTTGGGAAATAAGGGCAACATACTCAAACAGCACTATTCTGGCTTCAACCGCCCTTCCCCTGCCGAAGCGGAGTCTAATGGCAAACCAAAGTTGAAGAGCACTTAAGTTGAGTTTGAAGTCCTCTACAACCTCTCTGTAAAAGGTTGCCAATATCACCTTACAAGCTCTCCGATCTTCAAGGCTCCTCACCTTATTCGGGTATGTAAGGACGCCTTGTTCATTCACCCATGTTCTGCCCTTATTCACATCAATACACTTGTGTATACTTTCAGCGAAAAGGAGTTCTCTCACATATTCACTCCATGCATCCCAATCCATGCCATACTTCCAGCGAAAAGGAGTTTCCATGCCATGACAACTAACACTTTGATAATCACGCATAATCAGGGAGACAATAACATTTTGAGAAAGAATTGCATACATCGAATAACTATTAAGATAGAATCCGACAAATAATGATTCCTCAGTCATCTAAATCAACTGACCACCAGTAAACCAATGGAAGATGGCTGTGAAAGAGTTCACATTATCGTCGTCTTCCATCAAATAGATTAGTCTTTTAAAACGGTTTTAATCGCAAATTATTGGAACAGGGATTTTAAAATAAGCATACCCAATCTTGGCTTTCCCAAGGCCCTATTATTTTGGAAAATTATTCTGATGAATTCGCTCATGCATATATTATTCTACTATCCACATAAATTATCATACACCAGCAACATTCATCAAATAAACCACACTCATGCTTACGCGTCATGCGTCTATTTTTCTGAGGAACTCATGCTTGCATACATAATTCTACTTCCAAGTAAATTATCAAATGCAGCTACATTCTCAACATTCTAGCATACGTGTCAAACATGTAACATTCATATCCATCATACACATTTGGCGACTGGTTTTCGATTTTAAAATAATTTTAAATATTAGGGGCTGATTTGCAATTCATGCTTATATTCAATCATGCAGCATTCTAGACATGAATCTTAAGCATTTCCAACCATCACAGCATGTCTATCCTAGTGCGCATTCCATATATTTAACCAGGGCTCAGCCCACAATATGCAATATCCAGCTAGCTTGACTCAGTCAAGACAACATTTCTAATCATGCATAAATATATATTGAATAATAAACAAGGGTTAAAGATACTTTTCATACCACATGTTTGACCGAATGTGGCTTTTAGTACTGGATGTTTAGTGTTGTATACTTATGGTACCAAACGTTTGAAAAAATGTGGCTTTTGGTACATCTGTTGGTTGGCAGTTAGTTTTGGCCGTTAAATGACATGTGCAAGTCACGTGATCGACTATAAACTTTTAATTTTGTTCAATTTAGTCCCTCAAATATATTCATAATTTTTATTTTGTTTAATTTAGTCCTAAAGCTTCAAAATCGAACTCAATTGGGACCTATCTCCAATTGGGTAAATTTGACCCAAATGGGGCTATGTCAATTGAATTCGATTGGTTTAATTGGGTCTGATTTTGAAGTGTTATGACTAAGTTAAACAAAGTAAAAGTTAGGAATATATTTGAGGGACTAAATTGAACAAAATTAAAAGTTTAGAGTCGATCACGTGACTTGCACATGTCATTTAACGGCCAAAACTAACGGCCAACTAACAGATGTACCAAAAGCCACATTTTTTCAAGCGTTTGGTACCAAAAGTATACAAAACTAAACATCCAGTACTAAAAGCCACATTCGGTCAAACATGTGGTATCAAAAGTACCTTTAACCCTAATAAACAATTGCAATTCATCCCACTAATTATACCAGTCCCAAAAACATATATCTCCGAGATCCATCCCCATAATCGAAACAAGGCATGAAAGGTTATCAACCCTTGAGCACTGTGTAGGCCTATTAAGGTTCAAACATTTGGATTTTAAAACTTAACCTCCATATTTTAATTGAATTGACTTTGGTTTTGAAAATACGGTTCGGTTCAGTTGATTTCAGTCTGATTTGGTCCGGTTCGGTTCGATCAAGGACATCTGGTTCGGGTCCGGTCTGGAAAATCCAGTTCGGTCTGGTTTTAATTTTAAAATCTGGTTCAGTCCGAACCGGTCCAACAAAAATAGGGTTCGGTTCAACAGACAAAACTGGTTCGGTTAGATCCACTTAGTTACCCCGATCCGACCCGACCCGATTAGGTCGAACCAATTGAGAAAATCCGGTTCGGTTTTAATTCGTCTCGGTTTGACATATTGGACCGGCCAAATAATTAAAATATAACAGGTTGGGCCAAAATGTTTACTTGTCGCCAAAGTAGGGTTTTAAAGTCCAAAAATATTTAACTTAGTCCAAAAAAATATTTAACTTCCGAACCGGTCCAAAAAAAATAATTTCCAATATTAATAATATATATATATATATATATGTGTGTGTGTGTGTGTGTATATATATATATAGAGTAATCACTATGGAAACTTAAACATGGTATGTGCTAGTAATATCAATTACACAGCGGAAAGTTTACACATACCTCAATAGTAACAGTAGTCCAAGATCCTTGCTCGAGGGAGTTCGCGATCCTCTGGACGGGACCCGTAGAGATTCTTTTTTAGAAAATCCCTACGTGGTGCAGCTCCACAGCAAAGCCTCTGATCGGTTCTCGGCACGGGGACAGATCTCTGGAGAGTTTGCTCAGAAAGCAATTTGGCACACCTTAGGTGATATATGTGGTTCGGCCGAACCCTTAGCGTGGGAGGAGGTTTTTTCTCTCTAAAACTCTCTTGTGAGGGAATTATGATTAACTCTAAAATTTCCCTAACACCTCTTATTTATAGGATGAGTAAAGTGGAAAAAAGTCCACTTTACCCCAACCATAAATTCGGTCGGCCTATGTATTTGGGGAGGCCCAATTTTGGGACTCCCATGTCAATTGGGATTTGGGTCTAGCCCAATTACCCTAATGTGACATTTACCCAAGTTAATTAGGTAAACTATACATATTATGGGCTACCAAATACGACGCCCATCACCATATGCTTACAGCTCCCACTCGCCGGAATGGGAGGGTGCCTGTTAATGTATTGTTGTCCAAATCCACATCAACAATTCTCCCCTTTGATATGCTCCATGCTTCCGAATAGTTCATACGAGGTTTGTCGTGCGACTGGCGGATACGACTGGCATCGTGCTACTCATCTGTTAGGAGTATTGTAGCGCCCGCGGAACGTTGATTCCCTTTTCTCTAATCAACATGTTATAAACAACATTTATATTGTACCGCGTTGTATCCTAGGTCAGCTGATAATTCTCCATTTTCCTAGTTTCCGCATAGGAACACTTCTCCAAGGCATCCGTACAAGTATTCACAACCTTCAACTAATATCCGGCTGGTGACCACCTAGTGAATAAAAGAGTCGGTGAATTAAAGGTGAACTTGACCATCCCCATCACTCATATCCTTATTCAAACCCAACTGGTTTCCAGGACGTGGTCACTGGGCCTTTTTGTTCAGCACAACACTCGTACGCCGGGAAGCGAACATTGAGCCTGACCTCAAGTATGAGTTCTGAGTCCAAGAGGATACTTCGGGTGCCTCTTCGTAAGGCTCCCGGGATCAGTCACACGCTTGAGGTGAAGAAGTTTGCGCCCGCCAGAATCACGAGGATTCATTCCTAGCACAACCGAGCTTATACCCCGTGGTCAGACGTGGCACGCGTAGTATGAAGCACGCGTTGATAGCATACCTGGACCTTTTAGGTTGAAAGGAAAGGGATATATCAATCATGCTATCACAGATTCTCATCTAGCCCAGAATGTGGTTAAATGACGAACGAAGTTCATCACCGCGATATGCGAGACGAAGATCACGTCGAGTTACTTCGAAACTAGATAATCGTCTCGCTTAATCAGGTTTATCCCCCTGACTCTTAGCCAGTCTTGTTTGGTGGAGGCCTCCCTCCATCACAAGACGACCGTACCTATGTGACTAGGTAAGGCCCACATTTGACATACTTTGGCAGAGGATTGCGTCCTCCTACGACTTAGTTTATAGACCGTAAATCTGATATAATCAAAACGTTATGACGTCGATTGATCATAAACTCGGTTGTAATTCTTTCGCTTACAAATTGTAACTTTCTAATATCAAAATACTGTCACATATACATGTCATTTATTAACCCTACGCAATCCAAGCAGTTTTACATGCTTTTCGAATACCTCCCTGCGTAGTGGTTTAGTTAATGGGTCTGCAATCATATTATCAGTAGACAAGTATTCCATAGTGATTATATTGTCTTCTACCATAGATTTAGCATAAAAATATTTCACATCAATGTGTTTCGTCCTACTATGGTACTTCAGATTATTAACTGCCGCAATGGCTGCCTGACTGTCAGAGAACACCTTCACAGGTTTACTCTCGACGTCACCATTAAGCAGCGCAGTAAGAAGCCTTTTCAGCCAGACTACTTCTTGTGCATTCTTAGAGAGAGCTACGAATTCTGATTCCATCGTTGACAGCGCGACACAGGTTTGCTTCTTGCTCGTCCATGAAATGACGGCTTTAGCAAGGAGGAACACTACCCTTGTGGTGGACTTACGATCATCCGGATCGCCACCATGGTCGACGTCACTGTAACCGGTCAATTCTAACTTCCCGCCCTCATAGCACAGAGCATAGTCGGCAGTACCTTTCAGATAACGAGTTATTCGTTTTACAGCCTTTAAATGTTTATAACCAGGATCTGACTGGAAACGTACAACTATGCCCACGACATAACAGATATCCAGACGGGTGCATTGCATGGCGTACATCAAACTACCAACCATGCTTAAATATTATGCACCCTTCATCTGTTCGCACTCTGCCAGGTTCATGGGGCCGTCACATTTTGACAGTGCACACCCAAACACCACTGGCGTATCTACGGGTTTGGCAACCTGTAATTTGAACATTTTCAACAGCTTGTTGATATAGGCTTCTTGAGACAGACACAATTTTCGGGTAGCCCGATCTCTAGCAATTTTAATGCCTAAGATATACGTGGCCTATCCCATGTCTTTCATCTCAAATACAGATGCTAACCAGGACTTTGACTTATTCATGAAACTCATGTCGTTTGCAGCAATGAGTATGTCATCCACGTATAAGGTTAAGATGACATACTTGGACCCGGAGGTCTTATAATACACGCACGGATCCTCGTGAAGATTCACGAATCCGTTTCAAACGATTTCCTCGTGGAATCTGCGGTTCCATTGCCGAGACAAATGTTTAAGACCGTAGATGGACCTTTGGAGTTTACAAACTTTACGTTCGTTACCAGGAGTAATGAAACCCTCCGGTTGCTCCATGTAGATCTCTTCTTCCAGGTTTCCTTGGAGGAATGCGGTCTTAACATTCATTTGGTGCAGCTTGGGATCGAGGCTTGCGACTAGGACCCTTAATGGCCCTAACCGTGGTTTTACGCACAGTTAGTGATTTCTCTTATCAAAGTCCACTCCATGAATCGGGTAAGTCCTTTCACAATAAGTCGAGTTGTTCGACCTTTTTTCATCAGTGGTGAGCCTTATTTCAGGGCTCACCTTATCCTTGCTCTCATGTGGTTAACAGGTAAATCAACTATAGACTATAATGGCTTTCATTTAGGCGATCTTATTTATTATTTCCCTCCATTTCTCCACTTTAGGTCTTTCCAATGCATGTCAACAGTTTTATACATTACTTAATCGGATACTTTCCTTTGACTCTCGTCTAGGCATTGCGAGTCTCATTTATTAGTCTGGTCTTTTCTCCCACTCGGAATAACGCTTCTTATCGTTGCATCATTTCTGTTGGGAACGATCCTCCCACTCGGAACAATGCTTCTTATCGGAGCATTGTCTCTATTGGGAACAAGAGCAGTGCTAAAACCTTGACTTACAACTTACCTATGACAACCTCTTGGTCTCGGGGTTTTATTTCTGAGATGTATTCCTTGATCACAAGGATCTGGAACCAAGTATGGTTGGATCACTCCCACTGGGAACAATGGGTATTTTAGGTAATTGTGTCATTCCTGGTTTAGCTATATGACCATCAGGTTCAACTTGATTCGTCTCAACAGCAACAGTGTTTACGTGTGGTAGGGTTTATTCCTCCCACTGGATTTACTATGAAAATGTTCCCATTCTCATTTACTATGTCGTTCACTTGAGTTGCTGGGTTCAAATCTCTCTCCCACTCGAATTAAGTGGGACCTGATTGTCATTGTTATTATGCTCCGTCTTGATCATGACTTTGTTGATTAAAACTGTTCATGCATTTGGAAAAGTCTTCCTCTTAGTGATGTAACGTCTCATTTTCGACCTCGACAGCATTTTATAATCAAGTTGTAAACATGTATTTTCTAAGAGTAATCAACCCACTCTTGTCCTAAATACGTGTTCATTGCGCAAATTAATGTCGCATGGTGATATGATTTAACCCATTATCATCTTTTAGCTATAATGGTGACGTACCTTACCGATATTAATGGAACACAAGTTTACGTTTATGTGAATCATCTTCATCATCCCATAGGGAACCTTTGATAGGATGACTTCAACATTATACAAACTGTGTTTTGAAGTGCGTCTTTTAACTTGAATGTGTTGCCTGACTTTTCGTTCAAGGCTTATTGAAGGAAAATCGTTTAACCGACTTCATCATTCTTTGTTTGCTAACTTATATCAGAGATTTTATTCCATCTCTGAACTGAGCGTTTTTGGTTTTCACCTTGTGCGTCAGCTCATACTTTTACAAGGTCGTGGCAGCCTCCGAAGCCTCTACTGATGTAAATGTTATCAATAATTTGTTTCCGAAGGAATGCAAACGAAAATTCAGCACATCATTATTCAAACACTTCATTATTAAATTCATTTTGTGAAAACGATGTGTTCTGTCTACCGAGGTCCACATGCGCAAGGCGCAATTTACACTGGGGTTTAAACCCTTGGTTAAATCGTTTTATTCATGAATTTAATTCAATTTAATCCAATCGGTTTCAAAAATGATCATCATTACAGTTTATTTCATTCAATGGTGTAATAATAAAATAAGATTCATAACCAATGCGTTAAACAGCTAATTAAAAGGATCGAATAGCTTGAGGAATGATAATCAATACCATGGCCGAGCATTTGTCATATGCTCATAAAACGTTTCCTTTATTTCAAGGAACATCATGTATTTTATCTAAAAATCAAGAAGAGGTTCTTTAAGCAAAGCAAATAAAGATAAAGTCTTTCATTCAATCTTTATATCTTCGAGGCAAGTTCATCAGGTTTATGCTTGATCTCCTTCTCGGTTCTGTAATCAATAAAGATAAATTGAATTAATCTCGAGTAAGAGGAGTCCTAGAAGAACTTATGAGGTTATCATTATTCTTCAGCACGTACCTTGGGAGGGTTTGTGCAGGCAATAGCAAGGTGTCCTTTCACGCCACACCTGAAACACGTTCGAGTTTCCTCTTTACGTGTCTATTTTGCCTACCTTTTCTTGCCTCTGAATTGCTTTCGCTTGAATTTCTTCTGAGGTTTTGGAGCTAAATGTTTATTAGCCTTAAACTGAAGTCCTTTGCGCTTATTCTTGCGCTTACCCTTTTGCTCAGCTGGGTTCGAGGATGCAAGATGCATTTCTGCTATTGGCTTTTCAGCCTTGAGGCAGTCCTCTTCCAGCTCGAGATGAACTCGCACTTTCTCGAGGTCATCGAGTAGAGTGACATGGGTAAGGTTCATTTTCATGCTATTCCAAGAGTCAGGCAAAGATGCAATTACGCATTGGACCTTTTGTTCGTCGGTCAGGATTTCTCCTGCCTCATTGAGTTCAGTAAGCATGTTAGACATATTTCTTATATGCTCCTTCATTGTGTGCTTGGGATTCATCTTGTATGAGTCTAAACCGATGTTTAATAATCGCTTCTGAGCTGTGGTGTAAACACCAAACCCCGCCTTAAGACCGTTCCACAAGTCCATGGCAGACTCATAGTGATTATATCCATAGAGTATGTCATCCTCAAGCAGTGACAACAAAGCGGAATGAAATTCCTGGTCCTTTGCATCCCATTCATCATGGAACTTCTTCAGTTCGTCCGTGAGGTCTCCCTTCGGTCTGACTTTCTTTGTAGTCAGATGCTCCAAACCTCTCATTTCTATGATTACTATCATTGCGCGTAGGGGTGAGCGGTTCCGGGTACCCAGTACTTTTAGGGTATCCCAGAACCAGACCAATACTAAACGGTTCCTAACTTTATTACCCAGAACCGTACCAGAACATTTAGGAACCGGAACCGTACCAGAACCGTTAAGAGCCAATCGGTTCCGGGTACCCGTTAAGGAACCAGTTACAAATTTTCAAACTAAATAATATAATTTTAGGTACTAGTTGGAACCGGGTTCTGGATACCCTGTTGGAACCGGGTTCTCGGTAGCCAATTGAAACTGAAATTTATGTTATACCAAGTGAATCATAAAAATAATTATAACATTTTCCACAAACCAATTTTAAATTTGTTAAATGTTTAGTGTTTTTTTAATTTATATATATATAACGGTTCCGGTTCCGGGTATTTGGGTACCCGAAAACTTATCCCGGAACCGGAACCGAAAATACCGGTTCTTGAAATTTAATCCCAGAACCGTACCAGAACCATTTACATCTACCCGGAACCTACCAAATGACCAGTTCCGGTTCCAACTGGGTAATTTGCTCACCCCTAATTGCGCGCTTATTCCAGATCTTATAATTGTTGTTGTTCAACCTCACCCCCTTATTCATTTGGGAGATGACATTGCTTATCGCAACCATGACTAACACATCGATGATTATGCAAGAATCAGGGAGACAATAACATTTTGAGAAAGAATTGCATACATCAAATACCTATTAAGATGGAATCCGATAGATAATGATTCCTCAGTCATCTAAACCAACCGACCACCAGTAAACCAATGGAAGATGGATGTGAAAGAGTTCACACTACCTCCGTTTTCTATCTAATAGATCAGTCTCTTAAAACGGTTTTAATCGCAAATTACCGGAACGGGAATTTTAAAATAAGCATACCCGATCTTGGATTTCCCAAGGCCCTTTTTGTTTTGGAAAATCATTCCGATGAATTCACTCGTGCATACATAATTCTACTACCCCATGAAATTATCATATGCCAGTAACATTCATTATACCACACACACATGCTTACGCGTCATGCGTCTAATGTTCCGAGGAACTCATGCTTGCATCCATAATTCTACTTACAAGTAAATTATCAAATGTAACTTCATCCTCAACATTCTAGCATACGTGTCAAACATGTAACATTCACATCAATCATACATATTTGACGACTGCTTTTCGGTTTTAAAATAATTTAAACATTAAGTGCAGATTTTCAATTCATGCTTATATTCAATTACGCAAGCTTCTAGACATGAATCCTAGGCATTTACAACCATCACAACATGTCTATCCTAGTGCGCATTCCATATATTTAACCAGGCTCCGCCCACAACATGCAATATCCAGCTAGCTTGACTTAGTCAAGACAACAGTTCTAATTATGCATAAATATATATTGAATAATAAACAATTGCAATTCATCCCTCTAATTAATCCAGTCCCAAAAACATGTATCTCCGAGATTCATCTCCATAATCGAAACAAGGCATGAAGGTTAGCAACCCTATGAGCACTGTGTAGTCCATTTCGATGTTCAAAAATATTTGGATTTTAAAACTTGACCTCCCTATTTTAATTGACTTGAATTCGATTTAGAAAACATTGTTCGATTCTGTTGAGATCGTTTCCACTTGGGATATCTCAAACTGCTTTTCAGGGACCTCGATCCTCGGTCCACGAACTAACTTTGGCTCCAACCTTGATCCTCGAACTGACTTTGGCCTCTACCTCGATCCCCAAACTGTCTTTGGCCTCTATTTTGATCTTCTATACGCCAGGTCCTGCAGAGCGGGCGATAACCAGCATGGAGAGGGGGGTGGTGCTGGTTGTTCCCTCTCCGATGCTAAAGTCAGGATTTTAGAGAGAGAAAGTGTAGAGAGAGCTCAGAGCACAAATAGCCAATTCTGCAGGGTTTTGAGTTAACTTGTAAAATGGGACGTCTAGGTCCCTATTTATAGGAAACCCAAGAACCGTACCCGATTTAATGCCGGTTTACAGGAAAACGCTTACCGACATCGAGGTTGGCTATGTGCGCACTGACTTCTCATACTTAGAAAAAATAGGTGTATACGCGCAATATGAGTAGGTCATCCAGACCATGTCGACACCCGACATGAGGCAATCCGGAAGTCCCCGATCCGGGTGCGGCGCGCATCCAGACCGTTTTGACCTGGGGTAGTTGCGGTAGGATCCGTTTTTGTGGTTCTAGCATGTTTGCGAGGTCCGAAACATAAATATGAACCCGAATTGGACAGATATCCAACACTTGCCCCCCGAGTCAAGTAGCGGTTCAAAACCCATGCTTGACTCTATTTAAGATAGGATATTCGTCCAATTCAGGTTCGACACTGACCTCATGGGTGGCCTATTTGTCAATATAGTGCGCGGAGCACAGATTCGTCCATCTTGATTTTTCCGATGAACGTACATAATCTATTCACAAGGTTAGCGTAACAGACGGTATACATATAACAATGTGCAGTTAACGACTTATTCATAATAACATGCAATAAGCGAAATACTTGGAATAATAAATAATCATGCAACGTGGTGTCATCATGGTACGTGATGTAAATGTGTAACATGATGTTAACATAGAGATGACAACATAGCACATGGATGACGTAATTGCGCAATAAGCAAAATACTTAGAGCAATTTAAAATTGAAGAACATGCTTGTCAACATGAAGCATGATGTAAACATAGAAAATGATGTAAGCATGTAATACGATGTAAACATGAAATACATACTTAGATTATAAAAATAATCTTGTAGCAATCATAAGTTAAAATTATACACATATAAAAATAATAACATGCATAATATCCTATACGTACGCAACGTGCGATAATGATCGTACGTAGCGCGTCATGCAACATAGGGAGCATGTAAGTAATGTAAGCATAGGAGAGATGTAAACATGCTCATATATGATGCTAGGGACTTGTGCGAAAATAGATATGAGTTTAGTCCTTAGCACATGGAGTAGACACTAATAGTGAAAATTAGGAGAGAGAATAGTCATTAGCTTACATCCTCCTATGATAGTTTTCCAAGAAGCTCTCATTGTTTGTTGAAGAAGGAGCCTATGGAGGTGTAAATTTGGAGTGGTCACCTTAACATGCATACAAGGTGTTTGATGAAATGCATTAGGATACTTAGCCTCAAATCGGCCAAAAATTTTATAAGTGCTGAAAATTTTAGAAAAGTGCAAATGAATTGTTATACTTCCCTTATGCATAGCATTCATTTCCGACATGTTGCTCCATGCCTCAGCCGTTGTTTTAGCATGCTCGATGTTGACGATCGGTAGTTGTTCGTACATGGTCGTCAATGGTTGTGTGTTGGTAGTGATGCCTTAGGCAATGTGCGTTGAGCATCGTGTATTGGTCCCTATCTGCAAGCATGCTAAAACACTTAGAAAATATTTCAATAATATCTAGTGCTTGTTACCATTGATGTAGTCATATGATTCTTGTCGACCGCCGGCATAGAAACACTTAGAAAATATTTCATAGTAGTTGATGTTTGCCACTTGATGTACGTTATCCGTCGTCATGCTAGTATACTTGGAGAATGCTCCTAGATAGTTGATTCAATGCCGCTTGTTGATTGTTGACATCAAGGAAATACTTAGACAATATTTTCTGACGGTTGATTTCTTGTCGCATATAGTCTCATGTCGTAAGTGAAATACTAAGAAAATATTTCAGCCGTATCTTGCTGCATGCCGGCACCTTGTCGTACATAGATATTTGATAGTATGCTGACGGCTTGTTGTATGTTGACACGTAGTAGCATGTTGACACTTAGTAGCATGTTGATCGCTTGCAATATGCTGACTGTCATCCTGAGCGAAACACTTAGAAAATATTCCTTGATGGTCGACACCTTGCCATATGTCGACAGTTGTATATGCGTGCTCGTATGTACACGCTTGTATGCGTGCACTTGCCCCCACACTTAGAATCTTTTCTATATCCATTACTATGCACGTTGTATCCATAGACTTGATGTAGAGATATGGTGCATGTCGTCGGCTGTCATGGTAAAACACTTAGAAAATATTTCGTCCTTGTTATCATGAGTAAGTCCACTATTCCCATTCTACGAGTAACTCTATGTCCGGATGTCGACATCGTTGAGTAGCTAAACAATGCACCAAGTGTAGATGTTGACGTCTTTGCTTGATTAATTGATGTCGATATTCATATACTTCTTTCCGAAGATTTGGTATGTTGATGATCTTTATAACTTGTATCATGTTGCAATGTAGGTCGGACTGATGGAAAAAGCTCGTCTTTGCAGACAGCCGATGTACACGGTAATTCGCTTATTGGAAAAGATGTCCGCCCCATTGCCCCCGCTACTCTGGAGTCTCCAGACATGGTTGCAGTAAAGAACTTGTGAGTAAGGAACTCCTTTTATCGTCTTTGAACTTGTTAATTTTTCAAGTTGTTGCTTTCATGTTGCTTTTGTTTGCAAGTTGCTCCGTACATGCAACTGAACGCATGGCTGCGATTCCTGGCTTTAGCACAATTCAAAAGATCCGTCGCAGGGGTGCGTTCCTCGAGCGATTCTTAATCTCTATGCCGAGTGCGACTGTGCCAACTCCTTCTTGCGATAAAGGGAATAGAGTTGAGGATCGTGCGGTGGCGCCTTCTGCCCCCCGGTCGAGGGACCGGCCCAAGGAGGAGCGTTCCTCCCATTGAGGTAATCGTTGTTTACTTCTTCACACTTGAAGCTTGAACTTGAAGATGGCTGATTTGATGCATGCCTTGTTGCTTGTCGCGCCCATGTTGAAGAGTTATGTCACACTCCTGGTTGGTATTAAGTTATCAGCTTCCAGCATGTTGAACCCTTGAGTCATCTTCACTGTCCGTATGTATTGGACTTGCATGATAAGATATATATACTTAGATGATGAGCATGATGTCCGTAGTTGCGACTGTATGTCTCGCATTGTTGAGTGTTGTGAGCGCCCCTCTTGGTTAGATTCCAAGGCATGGCAAGATGCGTACACTAGGTACTTATAGCATTGCATGAAGTAATGTACTTGGCACTTGGCCCTTGACATGTAGCAGTGTCGTCTTGACGAAGCAAGACTTAAGTTTATATCGTCTCTTAGTTCCACTCTAAAGCGACGTTGTACAAGACTCGACTTGTAAGTTTGGTGAGTTTTTCAAATAGGTTGCACTCCTGCTAGCGTTTTTGAATGAAGCCTGCCCACTTAAGGTACAGGTCTTCCTTATGTTCGCATCCTTAGGAGGATATGTATAGTTTGAGTGTACATGAAGCCATCCTAACAAGGAATGTATCTTCATGGTGTATGAACCCTTAAGAGGGATATACATACTTTGTAGATGTGTGGGGTTGTCGTCTAACAAGAGGACTTCCGCCACGATGGGGTGATCAGTCCCACCTAAGTGCCGCATCCTGGTTTGTATGCAGGGAATGGCTATGAACATGAGGATTTGCCTCTAAGAGCATTTTGCAGCATGCCATTTTTTAGAAGTATACATAGGGTTTGCCCTTGCAAAGAGGATATCGCAGCATGCTACTTTTGATAATAAATCTTGGTGTTTATCCAAGATATTGCTTGTTGTTGACGCCTTTGGAATAGTCGTCACTTTGAGTAGAGAATTTTTATAAGTCCCTTTTTGTAGATAATCCGCAAGTTGTCATTGCGACATATAATTTGACTGTGCACATAGCGCGATGGCTTTATGTTGCCGACATTTTCTTGAGATAGACGCCGTTATAGATGGAGAAATAAACTCCTTGTTGATGTCGATAATAGGTATGTCAGCGTTGTATGCGATAAGTCCTTCCTTGAACATAATGCTTAGCTTGTATTGTTGAAGTAGATATTATGCGCATAGGTTGCTACCTGGCGCAATTCCAATGTAGTAATCATAGTGTAGTATGTACCTACGAACAAGGTTACGCTTTGTTAGATAGTTGCAATGTTTGCAAGTTTGTAAAAATATGGAGTTATGGATTTCCTTTTAACTAATGCATATAATAAATAGAGTAAAGGAATCTGATACGAGGATCCCTTCGTTGTGTAGGAAACTTCCCTTAGTGCAAATGTGATAGGTGCGGACATGTCAGGAGCGGAGCTTTTCAAGTACCACTCACTGTATGTGTTTGTGAATATGTATGTACAAGGAGAGACTATGCATTTCTGTATGTATCCTTTAGTCGATACGCGTCGATGCTTCCTTAGTATAATACACATACGTCTATATGATCGTTGATTTGTATTGTTTCCAAGGTAAGAGCTGATGTTTGAGTAGAATATTCGCTGAGATGTCGTGAGTTATAATTAACTTGGAGACTTGTTGTGATGATGAAAATGATATATACCCGACCATTACTTGGCTTAGATGCCTAAGTAGAATGTCCATAGATAGAGAATTCCAGAGAGAGTTGCATACAGCTCCTCCTAGTGTTGTTCTCCAGATAAGATGTGTCATTGAGATATCTCTTGGATGTACATATAACCTGTCTCAAATTAGTCGCAATACTTTGAGATATATATTGGTTAAGGAATAGAATGGAGTTATAAATCTTCTCATATGTCTCTATCGCCTGCAATGCCAATATGACTGGATCAGACTATTCGCGACTAGTCTGTTCCATTCAGCTTGGATTCTGTTTTGACTAAACCAGGCTACCCTGAGTAGTTGTCCTACTTGAGTGGTCTGCTTTATTCATAGTAGTGAAGTTGTTATCTCATACCTGAGTTTACCTTTGACAATAACACGTGTTACCTGGACCTTGTTTAAGTAGGAGATATCGTCTCCTGAGGGCGATGCTTGGTGTTGATAATAGACATATGGGTGATGTATGGCCTAAGCCGTTTGTTGTTCCTAGTGCGATAACTTGTGTTGTTGACGCGATTAATATGTGCGTTTCTTTTGGTTTTATTCCAAAGTAATGAGCGTAGTGCAATAAGGTACCTACGAAAGTAGATTTAACTTTCATTAGATATTTTGGAGTTCATACAACGGATTACAGGAAGGCGTCAAATGATTGCTCTTTTTGAAAAGAACCAAGGCTAATAAGCATAAGTTGTACTTAATCTAAAAAGACTTAAAGTAGGTATGAAAAAAAGGAGATAAAGGGATTGATGATGTGTTTGACGTCTTCATAGGTGACTTGTCGGCAAGTTGATTCTGCCACATGCCACATAGTTCCTCAGTGCATCTAGCGTGTTAAGCTCTTCAATCTCCACCCTTGGGGATGAACAAATGTTGGTGTTATGCCCCCCAGTTTTATGGTGCTTGCATTGTTCTTCAACGTTCTTGCCAAGGAAGGCAGTCATTGGCTCAAGTGGACGGGGAAGCTTGTTTTCTAGGAGTTTGACATTTGTTTCTTCCACCTTCATGCTCCAAGGACTGTAGAAGTCTTCATAATTGGTTCCCTGAATGACGTTGTTTTTCACATGCTTCGCGAGAGGTGGATTATTTTTCGCCTTTTCTTTTCCTTTGCCTTTTCCTGAAGACTCCACATGCGACTTCTTTTGATGCTTATTGCTTTGGTCGATATATTTCTTCATTTCTCCTTTTAAGATGAAGCTGTTTACATGGAATCTTAGGCTGACACAGCTGTCCGTCTCGTGGCCATACACTTCGTGATTTTCACACCATTTGCTTTTATCTTTCCCCAATGGGCCTTTGCGAAATTTAGAGGGCTTTTTCCAAAGCTTGGTCTCCTTCATTTTTTTCAAGATGACAGACAGCAGTGTGTTCAATGGAACACATTTGGCGAGATTGGTCTCTTTTTTCCTTTGGACGTCTGACTGGAATAGTCTCTTTTGTTTTTGTTGTCTCTTTTTCCAGGAAGCGTCCATCTTTTCCTCAAATATTGCCTTCAAGGTTCTTGTTGTAAGTCCCGCGATTAGGACATCATCGTCATCCACAGGTTTTCTTCATCCCTCCTTGCGACGGATGTCAGCGTCGTCTTGGCTTGTCATCGTGGAGGAACCTTCCTTGTGCATTTTTGAGCGAGAGGTTGGAGGTTGTCTACATGTCCCTTCTTGGTGTTGTGCTATCATATACGGATTGTATGAGCGCGCAACTCCTTGCCTTGTTTGACGGTACTGGAGGGTACCTTCCGTGAATTGCCCCCCTACTCCTTGGTGCGGTATGTCTTGATGACTTGTGTTTCGAGACATCGCTCTTTTCCCCTCGGTTTGTCCGTTGTTTGGAGGCGGAGGTGGTGGTGGCGGGGCATATCCTTGGTTCCTTTGCATCCTTCGGAATGCAAGCAGCTCTTCGAGCGCGGCCATCATGGTAGGAGTGATAGGTAGTGGCGGGTTGACACCTTCATATCGGGGGACTCCCTCTTCTGGCATCTCGTAAGGAGATTCTTCATTGATGTGCTTCTTAGGCTCAAATCCCAGCGGGGGTGTAACGTGCTTTGCATTGTGGACTCCTTGGTTATATTGTGCGAAGGGCGCACTTCTTGTTTGCATGAAGAAGGCATTGGATGTGGCAACAGGCATGTGAGAGGATCCAAGTTCACTTCTTGTTGACTTCTGCGTGGTTATGACCAAAGCGTCGTGGTGCACATTGTGCTCTTTTTCCTTTGATGAGACACCAATGACATCTTTTATGGCAGCATACTTCATGACGACATCCTTTATATCGGCATACTTCATGACGGCATCCTGGGACTTGTGCACTGTCTTTATAACGTACCCTGCTTGCTCGTATGACTTCTCGCCTCCAGCATCAAAGTCTCCATGGATCACATGTACGTTTACCATCTTTTCCGAATGGGATGCAATGTATATCGTATTCTGAACTTCAAGACCATGCCGTGCGGAAGGCACACGGCTTGTTGGCATGGAGGATACGGCGTATCCTTGATTCTTTAGAGTCTCCCTGAATGCGATAAGCTCTTCAAGCGCATCCATCATAGCTGGTGTGACTGGTGGCAAGTTGCTTCCGCCTCTTGCTTGCTGCTGCACTCAGTCAGCTGGCATCCCGTATGGGAACTCTTCGTTCCTTTCCGTACTTTGCTCGAACTCGTGCACTGGTACCTCGTTCTGGACGTCGGGACCATGCTGCGCGAAAGGCGCATTTACGGTTGACATGGAGGAGGTGGTAGACTCTGCATCTGGAATGTGAGAAAGTCCTTGTTGGCTTCTCGTCGGCTTTGGCTTGTCTGCCCCCGCCTTCTTCGTACGTCTGCCTGTCATAGCTTGCGGTATGGAACGGCTTCTTGCTCGAATCCCGCTGACGGCACCAAGTGTTGAGATCGTTTCCACTTGGGATATCTCGAACTACTTTTCAGGGACCTCGATCATCGATCCACGAACTAACTTTGGCTCCCACCTCGATCCTCGAACTGACCTTGGCCTCTACCTCGATCCCCGAACTATCTTTGGCCTCTATTTCGATCTTCTATACGCCAGGTCCTGCAGAGCGGGCGATAACCAGCATGGAGAGGGGGGTGGTGCTGGTTGTGCCCTCTCCGATGCTTAAGTCAGGATTTTAGAAAGAGAAAGTGTAGAGAGAGGTCAGAGCACAAATAGCCAATTATGCAGGATTTTGAGTTAACTTGTAAAATGGGAGGTCTAGGTCCCTATTTATAGGAAACCCAAGAACCGTACCCGATTTAATGCCGGTTTACAGGAAAACGCTTACCGAAATCAAGGTTGGTTATGTGCGCACTGACTTCTCATACTTAGAAAAAATAGGTGTATACGCGCAGTACGAGTAGGTAATCCGGACCATGTCGACACCCGACATGGTTCGGATTGGTGCTCAATCTGGAAGTCCCCGATCCGGGTGCGGCGCGCATCCGGACCGTTTTGACCTGGGGTTATTGCGGTAGGATCCGTTTTTGTGGTTCTAGCGTGTTTGCGAGGTCCGAAACGTAAATATGAACCCGAATTGGACAGATATCCAACAGATTCAGTCAATTTCAGTCCATTTTTGTTCGGTTCGGTCCAGAAAATCTGGTTCGGTCCGGTCAGGAAAATCCGGTTCGGTCCGGTTTTAATATTAAAATCTGGTTCGGTCCGAACCGGTCCAATAAAATAGGTTTCGGTTCTGTTCAACACTCAAAACCGGTTCGGTTAGATCCACTTAATTACCCCGGTCCGACCCGACCCGAATAGGTCGAACTGATTGAGAAAATCTGGTTCGGTTTTATTTCGTCCCGGTTTAATACATTGGATCGCCCCAATAATTAAAATTTAAAAGGTTGGGCCGAAATGTATACCTGTGGCCCAATTATGTTTTTAAAGTCCAAAATTATTTAACTTAGCCACCAAGTGACATTAATTATATAAAGTAATTTCAAATATTAATATATATATATATATATATATATATATATATATATATATATTTCGGCACTATATAAAATATATATATATATATATATATATATATATATATATATATATATATATATATTGCTAAGATTCTATCTATAAGATTAAATCAATCAACAATATATATGTCTATATGCAAAAAACGGCGCAATATATAATATATATATATATATATATATATATATATATATATATATTTATTTATTTATTGTCAGTATCTTTAATAGGGAAACAAATAACTGACAATATATTTTCTCAATCTTTTAGGTAACTAAACCTATCAATAATATCTATAACCCTATTTAAATATTTAGATATATTGATAGCGATATATCTTTCTATATATTATTGTGAATCTATCATTATGTTCCCAATTATAGATTATATTGTTACCTTAATCAAAATTAAAATATGGTAAACAATATAATTTTAAAATTCTGGCAGAAATTTATCACTTGGTAATTAAGAAATTTAAAAAACTTTACCTTGTAATTTCAATTAGGGTTCGGCACAAACACAAAAATTAGGAACAAGTGGTCAAATTTTAAGATCAAATTTTAATAAGATCTACAATCCAATGTTTGATTTTGATAAATATTACCTTTTTCTTGAAGATCATGAACATCAATTTAACCAAGAACATGAAACTTTCGAACCACCCTTGAACTTAAAAATTCGAAAATTTAAATTCCCTTTTAAAAATTCAGTCCGGGAATTTTAAAACTCCAAGAACACTAATTTATCAAAATCATGAACTCCTAACACTGGCTCTGATACCACTGTTAGATTACGGGTAGTAATCACTACGGAAACTTAAACATGGTATGTGCTAGTAATATAAATTACGCAGCGGAAAATTTACACATACCTCAATAGTAACTGTAGTCCAAGATCCTTGCTCGATGGAGTTCGCGATCCTCCGGACGGGACCCGTAGAGATTCTTGTTTAGAGAAGCCCTATGTGGTGCAGCTCCACAGCAAAGCCTCTAATCGATTCTCGGCACGGGGACAGATTCTGGAGAGTTTGCTCAGAAAGCAATTTGGCACACCCTAGGTGATATATGTGGTTCGGCCGAACCCTTAGTGTGGGAGGAGGGTTTTTCTCTCTAAAACTATCTTGTGAGGGAATTATGATTAAACCTAAAATTTCTCTAACACCTCTTATTTATACGAGGAGTAAAGTGGACAAAAGTCCACTTTACCCCAACCATAAATTCGGCCGGCCTATGTATTTGGGGAGGACCAATTTTGGGCCTCCAATGTCAATTGGGATTTGGGTCTGGCCCAATTACCCTAATGTGACATTTACCCAAGTTCATTAGGTAAACTATACATATTATGGGCTACCAATTACGGCGTACATCACCATATGCTTACATTGTTACCTAGAAGAAAAATTAAAATATGGTAAACAATAATAGCAAATATTTCGGTCGAAATTTTATCCCTTGGTTCCTAAGAAATTAAAAATTTTACCTTGTCATTTACCTAGGGTTTTGGCCAAAAACACTAATTTGGGAACAAGTGGTCAAATTTTAAGATCAAATTTTAATAAGATATACAATCCAATGTTTGATTTTGATCAATATCATCTTTTTCTTGAAGATCATGAACATCAAATTACCTAAGAACATCATGAAAATTTTCGGTTTTACCAACAACCAAAAATCAAAAAATTTAAACAATTTCTTTTAAAAATTTTGGTCAAATTAATGACTTTTCAAGAACACTAATTTATCAAAATAATGAACTCCTAACCCATGCTTTGATACCATTGTTAGATTACAGGGAGTAATCACTACAGAAACTAAATCATGGTACATGCTAGTAATCGAAATTACGCAGCGGAAGATTCGCACATACCTCAACAGTAGTCCGTAGTCCCAAGATCTTTGCATGAGGGAGTTCACGATCCTCCGGTCGGCTCCCGTAGGGGTTCTTATGTAGGAAGCCCTACGTGGTATAATCTTCACAGCAAAGTCTCTAATCGATTCTTGGCAAGTGACAGATCTCTGGAGTGTTTGCTCGAAAGCAAATTGGCACACCCTTGGTGGATATATGGTTCGGCCGAAGTATGGTGTTCTTGGGGGAAGGGTTTTCTCTCAAAACACCACTAAAAGGGAATTGTGATTAACCCTAATAAAACCCCTAACTCGCCATATATAAAGGAGGAGTAAAGTGGACAAAAGTCCACTTTACCTCCACTTAAATTTCGGCCGGCCATGCTTAGTATAGGAAGGCCCAATTTTGGGCTTCTCATGTCATTTGGGATTTGGGTTTGGCCCAATGTTCTAAAGTGACATGTACCCAATTAACTTAGGTAACATATACATATAATGGGCTTCCATTTACAGCTCCCATCACCATATGCTTACATGATGTTCATGATCTTCAAGAAAAAACGTGACATTTATCAAAATCAAACATTTGATTGTAGATCTTAGTAATATATGATCTTGAAATTTGACCACTTGTTTCCAATTTGGTGTTTTTATTCGAACCCTAAGCTAAATTACAAGGTAATTTTTCTTTTTATTTCTTAGGCACCAATAATAAAATTCAGCCGAATTTTTAAAATATATTGTTTACCATATTTTAATTTTAATCAAAGGTAACAATATATCTATAATTGGAAACATAAGGATAGATTCACATTAATATATATATATATATATATATATATATATATATAAACTATCATTATATCTAAATATTTAATAGGGTTAAAGATATTATTGATATATTTAGTTGCCTAAAAGATTAACAGTATATGTATTTCCTATTTAAGATATTGACAATGAATATAATATATATTTATAGATAGTGCCGAATTTTACATATATATATATATATATATATATATATATTTTTGTTGATTGATTTAGTCTTAAAGATAGAATCTTGGCAATAAATATATATATATATATATGTTTAGTTTTGGCCGAATTATATATATATATATATATATATTTAATATTGAAAATTATTTTATTTAATGAATGTTACTTGGTGGCTAAGTTAAAATTTTTAGTGGACTTCAAAACCCTACTTAGCCGACAAGTAAACATTTCGGCCCAAACCCTTTTGATTTAATTATTGGGCCGGTCCAATATATAAAAACGGGACGAATTGAATAGAACCGGGTTTTCTCAATTGGTTCGACCTAGTCGGGTCGGGTCGAACCGGGGTAAATAAGTGGATCTAACCGAACCGGTTTTGAGTGTTGAACTGAACCCTATTTTATTGGACCGGTTCGGACCGAACCTGACTTTGAAAATAAAACCGGACCGACCGAACCAGATTTTACTGAACTGGACCCAAACCGAATTTTTCTGGACTGAACCTAACCAAACCCGACCGAAATTGACTGAACCGAACCAAATTTTCAAAACCGAATTCAAGTCAATTAAAATAGGGTGGTCAAGTTTTAAAATCCAAATGTTTCGAACCTCAAATGGCCTATACAGTGCTCAAAGGATTTATTTACACAACAATTAAACTTTAATGCCTTGTTTAGGTTATGGGGATGGATCTCAGAGATACATTTTTTTGTGACTAGGTCAATTAGTGTGCCGAATTGTAATTGTTTATTATTCGATATATATTTATACATGATTAGAACTGTCGTCTTGATTGAGTCAAGCTAGCTGGATAATGCATATTGGGGGCGGAGCCCTGGTTAAATATATGGTATGCGCACTAGGATAGACATGCTATGATGGTTGAAATTGCCTAGGATTCATGTCTAGAATGATGCGTAATTGAATATACGCATGAATTGAAATCCGCCCCTAATGTTTAAAATATTTTTAAAATCGAAAACCAGTCGCCAAATGTGTATGATTAATATGTAAGTTTCATGTTTGACACGTATGCTAGAATGTTGAGGATGTAGATGCATTTAATAATTTACTTGGAAGTAAGATTATTTATGCAATCAGAATATTAGACGCATGACGCGTAAGCATGAGTGTGGTTTGTGAAATGAATGTTATGTAAGCATATGGTGTTTAGCGCCGTAAATGGAAGCCCATTATATGTATATGTTACCTAAGTTAATTGGGCACATGTCACTTTAGGACATTGGGCCAGACCCAAATCCCAAACGATATGAGAGGCCCAAAATTGGGCCTCCCTATACTAGCATGGCCGGCCGAATTATAGGTGGGGGTAAAGTGGACTTTTGTCCACTTTACTCCTCATATATATATGGGGAGTTAGGGGTTTTATTAGGGTTGATCACAATCCCTTTAAGTGGTGTTTTGAGAGAAAACCCTTCCCCCAAGAACACCATACTTCGGCCGAACCTAGCAATCACCAAGGGTGTGAATTTGCTTTTGAGCAAACACTTTAGAGATCTGTCCATTGCTAAGAATCGATCAGAGGCTTTGCTGTGAAGAATATACCACGTAGGGCTTCCTTCAAGAGAACCCCTACGGGTGCCGACCGGAGGATCTTGAACTCCCTCCTGCATAGATCTTCGGACTACGGACTACTGTAGAAGTATTTGCGAATCTTCCGCTGCGTAATTTCGATTACTTGCATGTACCATGGTTTTAGTTTCCGTAGTGATTTCTCCCCGTAATCTAACAGTGGTATCAGAGCATGTGTTAGGAGTTCATGATTTTGATAAATTGATGTTCTTGAAAATTTAAACTTTGGACCGAAATTTTAAAAAGGGAATTTTAAAATTTTTGAATTTGTATGGTTAAGGAGGTCCGAAGTTTTCATGATGTTCTTAGGAAATTTGATGTTCCTTATCTTCAAGAAAAAGATGATATTTATCAAAATCAAAAATTGGATTGTAGACCTTATTAAAATTTGATCTTAAAATTTGGCCACTTGTTCGCAATTATGTGTTTATTTCGGCCAAGCCCTAAATTACAAGATAAATTTTTTAATTTCTTAGGCACCAAGTAAGAGAGTTTCGGCCGAAATTTTTAACAATATGGTTTACCATATTTTAAATTTTATTATAGGTAACAATATATCTATAGTTGAGAATATTATGATAGATTCACATTAATATATATAACTATCAATATATCTAAATATTAAATAGGTTAAAAATATTATTGTTAGATTTTAGTTACCTAAAAGATTGAGAAAATATATTATGAATATATGTTTTCCTATTTAAGATATTGACAATAAATAATATATATATGTGCCGATTTTTTCATATATATATTGTTTATTGATTTAATCTTAAAGATAGAATCTTGGCAATAAATATATATATGTTTTAATTAGGTCCGAAATATATATATATTAATATTGGAAATTATTTTATATAGTTGATGTTACTTGGTGGCTAAGTTAAATATTTTTGGACTTTAAAACCCTACTTGGGCCACAAGTAAAAATTTCGGCCCAATCTTTTATATTTTAATTATTGGGCCGGTCCAATATGTCAAACCAGGACGAATTAAAATCGAACTGGATTTTCTCAATCGGTTCGACCTAATCGGGTCGGGTCACAGGGGTAACTAAGTAGATCTAACCGAATTGGTTTTGAGTGTTGAACCGAACCCTATTTTTATTGGACCGGTTCGGACCGAACCGAACCGGATTTTACCAGACCGAACCCGAACCGGATTTCCTGGACCGAACCGAACCAAACCCGACTGAAATTGACTGAACCGAATTTTCAAAACCGAATTCAAGTCAACTAAAATAGGGAGGTCAAGTTTTAAAATCCAAATGTTTTGAACCTTAATAGGCCTACACAGTGCTCAAGGGTTGATAACATTTTATGCCTTGTTTCGATTATGGGGATGGATCTCGGAGATACATGTTTTCGTACTGGTATAATTATTGGGCTGAATTGCAATTGTTTATTGTTCAATATATATTTATGCATGATTAGAAATGTTGTCTTGACTGAGTCAAGCTAGCTGGATGTTGCATATTGTGGGCTGAGCCCTGGTTAAATATATGGAATGCGAACTAGGATAGACATGATGTGATGGTTGGAATTGCCTAGGATTCATGTCTAGAATGCTGCATGATTGAATATAAGCATGAATTGCAAATCAGCCCCTAATATTTAAAATTATTTAAAAATCGAAAACTAGTCGCCAAATGTGTATGATGGATGTGAATGTTACATGTTTGACATGTATGCTAGAATGCTGCATGATTGAATATAAGCATGAATTGCAAATCAGCCCCTAATATTTAAAATTATTTTAAAATCGAAAACCAGTCGCCAAATGTGTATGATGGATGTGAATGTTACATGTTTGACACGTATGCTAGAATGTTGAGGATGTAGCCGCATTTGATAATTTACTTGGAAGTAGAATTATATATGCAAGCATGAGTTCCTGGGAACATTAGACGCATGACGCGTAAGCATGAATGTGGTTTATATGATGAATGTTACTGGCGTATGATAATTTAAGTGTATAGTAGAATTATGTATGCATTAGTAAATTCATCGGAATATTTTTTTCAAAATAAAAGGGCCTTGGGAAAGCCAAGATCGGGTATCCTTGCGATTAAAACTGTTTTATAAGACTGGTCTATTGGATGGAAGACGACGATAATGTGAACTCTTTCACAGCCATCTTCCATTGGTTTACTGGTGGACGGTTGGTTTAGATGACTGAGGAATCATTATTTGTCGGATTCCATCTTAATATATATTTGATGTATGCAATTTGTTCTCAAAATGTTATTGTCTCCCTGATTATGCGTGATTATCAATGTGTTAGTTTTCGTGGCTGAACCGATACAGTTCTACGGACCTCGCAACCTGGACGGCATGAATTATGATGCATGGAGAGACAATGTTATGGATCTCCTGATCGCTGCGGATCTTGACGATCAAGTCAATCCGACGCCGAAAAGGATAAGCTTGGACGAATATGGAAACCTGCATGAAAGCAACAGCAAAAAAGGTTGAGGAAGGATCGTAATGCACGAGAATTAATTCTCTCGCAACTGTCAACTGAAGTAGAGGGAGAGTTTATACAACTCAGCGCATTGTATCTTTGATGTGCCATATACCTTCGCTTCGATAAGGGTATGGCCGCTTAAGCACGAGCCTTAATGGCAGAATACTACAGTATTCTATGCAGTGATGACGGTGTAATAGCCTTTCATGATCCCGTTGACGAGTTAGACGTATAGACAGGGGCTCGGAAAGTAATGAGGATGTTTCCTCTTTTATGGTTTCTTGACGAAAAAGGGTTCACGCGTCTAATCAAATCGATTAAGACGACAATAGACCTATTCGAAGCATATGATAAAGAATGAAACTTTCCGAAAGAACCCGAGACAATCGATGACAGATTCATTGGTATGCTAAAATGCTTGGCAACCCCCGGCAACAAAAGGTCTAAACGATGATCAATACCTTCACGATTCAACTCGACTAAGACGACTTGTCCATCAGTTTTCTTCGTGCCTGCTTCAAGTTTGAGATATGAAACCCCAGTATTGTCTATGTTGGTTTTTCCTATTGTTCATTTTTGTTTGAATTCTGGTTATTATTGTTTCGGATTTATTGAATATAGTAATTACCATTCGGTTCGAAATGATTTCTGCTTATCAAGATTAATCGACTCGGCTAGAAACGAGATCGATCCGAAATGTAAGCAAACCGAAGCAATAAGGCTATTGGAAATATCTGAATCAAACAACTCCATATATTTTATCCTACATCTAATTCTTTGAGTAAAATCAAAATGCCATTAAAATCCATTGATTGCGTAGTTCTATGAATGAACCGGTTATAAATCGTATTTTATTATTAAGTACTCCATTGAATGAAATAATTTGTAATGATGATCATGTGCGAAACCGATTGGATTAAATTAAATTAAATTCAGAAATGAAACGATTTAACCAAGGGTCAAAACTTCGGTAAATAGCGCTACACACATGTGGACCTCGAAAGACGGAACACATCGTTTCAAAATACGAATTTACTGATGAAGTGTCTGAATGATGATGTGCTGAATTTTCGTTTGCATTCCCTTGGAAACAACTTATTGATACCATTTACATCGGTAAGAAGTAGGCTTCGAAAGCTATCGCGACCTTGTAAAAGTATCAACTGACGCATAAGGTGAAAACCCAAGATGCTCAGTTTGGATATTGGATAAAATCTCTGAGATAAGTTTGCAAACGAAGAAGGATAAAGTTGGTTAAACGATTTTCCTTCCATACGCCTTTAACGATAAGTCAGACTAATCAGCTGACACACTTCAGAAAGCACAGTTTATAAACATAATGTTGGAGTCGCTCTATCAAACGTTCCCTATGGGATGATGAAAAGTGATTCACATTTATGTAACACCATACTCCAATGAAATCAGTAATACACGTCGCCATAATAGATGAAGAATGATAATGAGTTAAATCACATCATCATGCGACATTAATTTTCTCATTAAACACGTATTTGGGACAAGAGTACGTTAAGTACTCTTAGAAAATGCCTGTTTAAAGATTTTGGGAAAATGGTGTCGTGGTCGAACATGAGACATTACATACTTGAGGACGAATTTTTCGATGCATGGACAGTTTCAAACAAATATAGTCTTGATCAAAACGGAGCAGGATAACACTGACAATCAGGTCCCACTTAATTCGAGTGGGAGAAATTGGAACTGGCAACTCAAATGAATGACATGGTAAATGATAATGGAAACATTTTCATAGTAAATCCAGTGGGAGGAATAAACCCTACCACATGAGATCACTGTTGCCGCAGAGACGGATCAAGTAGAACCTGATTTTCAAATTGCTAAACCAGGAATGTTTGTTTCCAGTGGGAATTACCCATAGTTTCCAGTGGGAATGATCCGACCAAACTTGGTTCCAGATCCTAGTGATCAAGGAATTTATCTCGAAAGTGAAACCCCGAGACCGAGAGGTTGTCAAAGGAAAGTTGATGGTCAAGGTTCAAGCACTGCTCTTGTTCCCAAAGTAAACGATGCTCCGATAAGAATCATTGTTCCGAGTGGGAGAAATGTTCCCAATAGAAGTGACGCTACGATAAGAAGCATTATTCCAAGTGGAAGAAATGATCAGGCTCTAGATGGGATTAATCAAGCCTAGACGAAAGTCAAAGGCTTCGAACCCATCGAGCAAGGTGAAAACCTCGCTCTAGCAAGCATTGGAAAGGCCTCAAGTGGAGAAATTGAGGAAAATAATAAAAGAGAGCGATCGCCTAAATGAAAGCCATTATATTTTATAGTTGATTTACCTGCTAACCACAGGGGCACAAGGATAAAGTGAGTCCTGAAAGAAGGCTCACCACTGATGAAAAAGGTCGGGAGGTGCGAAACCCGACTTGATGCGAAAGGATATACCCATTCCATGAAGTTGACTTTGACAAAACAAACTCACTACTGTGCGTAAAACCACGGTTAAGGGCCAGTCATGGTCCTGGTCGCAAGACTCGATCGCGAGCTGCACCAAATGGATGTTAAGACTGCATTCCTCCACGGAAACCTGGAGGAAGAGATCTATATGGAGCAACCAGAGGTTTTCATTACTCCTGGTGACGAACGTAAAGTTTGTAAGCTCTAAAGGTCCATCTACGATCTTAAACAGTCGTCTCGACAATGGTACCGCAGATTCCACGAGGAAATCATAGGAAACGGATTCGTGAATCTTCACAAGGATCCGTGCGTGTATTATAAGACCTCCGGGTCTAAGTATGTCATCTTAACCTTATACGTGGACGACATACTCATTGCCGCAAACGACGTGAGTTTTATGAACAAGTCATGGTTGGCATCTGTATTTGAGATGAAAGACATGGGAGAGGCCACATACATCTTGGGCATTAAAATTTCTAGAGATCGGGCTACCCGAAAATTATGTCTATCTCAAGAAGCTTATATCAACAAATAGTTGAAAATATTCAGACTACAGGATGACAAACCCGTGGATACGCCTGTGGTATTTGGGTGCGCACTGTCAAAATGTGACGGCCCCAAGAATCTGGCATAGCAAGAACAGATGAAGGGTGCGGAGTACTTAAGCATGGTCGGTAGTTTGATGTACGCCATGCAATGCACCCGTCCGGATATCTGTTACGATGTGGGCCTAGTAGCGCGTTTCCATTCAGATCCTGGCTATCAACATTTAAAGGCTGTAAAACGAATTTTTCGTTATCTGAAAGGTACTGCCTACTACGCACTGTGCTATGAGGGCGGGAATTTAGAACTGACCGGTTACAGCGACGCCGACCATGGTGGCGATCCGGATGATCATAAGTCCACCACAGGAGGAGTGTTTCTCCTTGCTAATGCCGCCTTTTCATGGACGAGCAAGAAGCAAACCTGTGTCGCGCTGTCCATGATGGAATCAGAATTCGTAGCCATCTCCAAGAACGCACAGGAAGCGGTCTGGCTGAAAAGGCTTCTTACTGCGCTGCTTGATGGGGACGTCGGGAGTAAACCTGTGAAGTTGTTCTCTGACAGTCAGGCTGCCATTGCGGCAGTAAAGAATATGAAGTACTATAGTAGGACCAAACACATTGATGTGAAATATTTTTATGCTAAATCTATGGTAGAAGACAATATAATCACTATGGAATAATTGTCCACTGATAACATGATTGCGGACCCATTAACTAAACCACTACGCAGGGAGATATTCGAAAAGCATGTAAAGCTGCTTGGATTGTGTAGGGTTTAGAAGTGGTGTGTATCTATGATAACATTTTGATATTAGAAAGTTACATTTTGTAAGAGAAAGAATTGCAACTAAGTTTATGATCAAACGACGTCATAATGTTTTGATTACATCAATTTTTTGGTCTATAACCTTAAGTCGTAGGAGGACGCAATCCTCTGCCAAAACTATGTCGAATGTGGTCCTTACCTCGACACATAGATACGGTCCTCTTACGCTGGAGGGAGGCCACTACTAAGCAAGGGTGGCTAAGAATCAGGGGGATAAACCTGATTAGACAGAACGATCATCTAGTGTCGAAGTAACTCGACAAGATCTTCGTTTTGCAGATCGTCGTTGTTGGATGATAAAAGTCCGGCTAAGCCTGGCGAGGCTCTTCTGGTTCTCGCCTTGGTGTCTCTTTGAAGTTGGAAAGCTTTGTGGGTTAGCTTGTTCCTCATGGCGAGACTGCTCTTGGCGAGACCTGGAAAAGGCGGGGTTGTTCCCCTGATTCCACTCCGAAGCTTAAGTTAGTATAGCATTCTGGTAGTGAGAAATCTTAAATGTGAATGAAAATACTGAAGAGTATTTATAGGGGAAGCTTTTACCGACTTTAGGTGGTGGCAACTTCGTTTTGATTGGTTGACAAGGGCGGTGGCCGCCTTTCTCTTATTGGTGGAGATGGGAGGCACTGTGTCAGCAGGTGACAAGCAGGTCGCCACCTCTTCTTCCTTAGGAGGAAGGGTTTTCTTCTAAGTAGGTGACAAGCAGGTTGCCACCTCTTATTCCTTAGGAGGAAGGGTTTTCTTCTAAGTAGGTGACAAACAGGTTGCCACCCGGTGTTGATGATAGTCGAAGGTGACTTTGATGGTCTCGTCTTGATGCCTTGGTTAACTTGGTCGACTTGGTCGCCTTGGTCTACTTGGTCGACTTGGTCGCCTTGGTCAACTTGGTCAACTTGGTCACCTTGGTCGCTTTGATCGACTTGGTGGCCTTGGTCGACTTGGTCGCCTTGGTCGCTTTGGTCAACTTGGTGGGTGCCACTATTTCACCTCTTCTGATAAATTCCGACTTTAGTGCTCCCGACTTTACTCTCTGAGGATCCCGACATCAATAGTCTCGATTATAGTGTCTGAGAGTTTTGCCGCAAAAATGGAACACTCTTAGAATGGTCGTATTTAATAAATCACGATCCAACACTGGCCCCCGAGACTTGGGTGATGTCGTTTCGGCATTATCCGAGTCGAGATAAAAATAAAGACACAACACTAGCCTTTTTTAGGAGTTGATGACCTTTCGGAGTAGATGACTTTTTCAATCTAAGGGTCAGTTTTATGACTAATCCCTTTTTAAGCCTTTGTAGCCGACTTTTCGGAGTCGGTGACTTTTTTTCGAGGCGACATCTTTAAGCTAAGGGTCAATTTTATGAATGATTCCTTTTTAGATTTGTCGCCGACTTTTCGGAGTCGACGACTTTTTCCGACGCGAAGACTTTCTGAGGCTAATGGTCAGTTTGATGACTGATCCATTTTGGCCTTTTATTGTTAATAATCAATTCTTCTCAGATCGTCGTGAGGCTTAGGTTTTAACGTTTCACTCTTTCACTCTTTAAGCTAAGGGTCAGTTTGATTACTGATCCATTTTTAGCTTTGTCGCCGACTTTTCGGAGTCGACGACTTTTTCCGAGGCGACGACTTTAAGCTAATGGTCAGTTTAATGACTGATCTCTTTTTAGCTTTGTCGCCGACTTTTCGGAGTCGACGACTTTTTCCGAGGCGACGACTTTAAGCTAAGGGTCAGTTTGATGACTGATCCCTTTTTAGCTTTGTCGCCGAATTTTCAGAGTCGACGACTTTTTCCGAGACGACATCTTTAAGCTAAGGGTCAGTTTGATGACTGATCCCATTTTAGCTTTGTCAACGACTTTTCGGAGTCGACGACTTTTTCCGATGCGACTTCTTTAAACTAAGGGTCAGTTTGATGACTGATCCCTTTTTAGCTTTGTCCCCGACTTTTCGGAGTCGACGACTTCTTCTGAGGCGACGACTTTAAGCTTAGGGTCAGTTTTATGACTGATTCCTTTTTAGCTTTGTCGCCGAATTTTCGGAGTCGACGACTTTAAGCTAAGGGTTAGTTTTATGACTGATCCCTTTTTAGCTTCGTCGCCGACTTTTCGGAGTTGTCAACTTTTTCCAAGGCGACGTCTTTAAGCTAAGGGTCAGTTTGATTACTGATCCCATTTTAGCTTTGTCGCCGACTTTTCGGAGTCGGCGACTTTTTCCGAGGCGACGACTTTAAGCTAAGGGTCAGTTTTATGACTGATCCATTTTTAGCTTTGTCGCCGACTTTTCGGAGTCGAAGACTTTTTCCGAGGCGACGACTTTAAATTAAGGGTCATTTTTATGACTGATCCCTTTTTAGCTTTATCGCCGACTTTTCGGAGTCGAAATTTTTTTCCGAGGCGACGACTTTAAGCTAAGGGTCAGTTTTATGACTGATTCCTTTTTAGCTTTGTCGCCGACTTTTCGGAGTCGACGGCTTTTTCTGAGGCGACTTATTTATGGCGACAACCATTTAACGATGAAACTTTTGGTGACTACCTTTTTGGCGACGACCTTTGGTGTCAGCTTTTTGGTGAAGACTTCTGGCACCTAGTCATTGCCTTAGGAGGTGTCACCACCTTCATATTGACGTTTTTGGTGTCACCCCTTTTTGAAGTTGAGGCGCCATGACTTTTTGATCGGGTTCCCATAGACGGCGCCAAATGTTGGATCATAAAAGTCCGGCTAAGCCTGGTGAGGCTCTTCTGGTTCTTGCCTTGGTGTCTCTTTGAAGTTGGAAAGCTTTGTGGGTTAGCTTGTTCTTCGTGGCGAGACTGCTCTTGGCGAGACCTGGAAAAGGCGGGGTTATTCCCCTGATTCCACTCTGAAGCTTAAGTTAGTATAGCATTAGGGTAGTGAGAAATCTTAAATGTGAATGAGAATACTGAAGAGTATTTATAGGGAAGCTTTTACCGACTTTAGGTGGTGGCGGCTTCGTTTTGATTGGTTGACAAGGGCGGTGGTCGCCTTTCTCTCATTGGTGGAGATGGGAGGCACTGTGTCAGCAGGTGACAAACAAGTCGCCACCTCTTCTTCCTTAGGAGGAAGGGTTTTCTTCTAAGTAGGTGACAAGCAGGTTGCCACCTCAGGAGGAAGGGTTTTCTTCTTAGTAGGTGACAATTAGGTTGCCACCTGGTGTTGATGATAGTCGAAGGCGACTTTGATGGTCTCGTCTTGAAGCCTTAGTTGACTTGGTCGACTTGGTCGCCTTGGTCTACTTGGTCGACTTGGTCGCCTTGGTCGACTTGGTCGCCTTGGTCGACTTGGTCGCCTTGGTCGACTTGGTCGCCTTGGTCGACTTGGTCGCCTTGGTCGACTTGGTCGCCTTGGTCGCTTTGGTCGACTTGGTCGACTTGGTTGCCTTGGTCAACTTGGTCGCCTTGGTCGCCTTGGTCGACTTGGTCGCCTTGGTCTACTTGGTCGCCTTGGTCGACTTGGTCGCCTTGGTCGACTTGGTCGCCTTGGTCGACTTGGTCGACTTGGTCGCCTTGGTCGCTTTGGTCGACTTGGTCGACTTGGTTGCCTTGGTCAACTTGGTCGCCTTGGTCGCCTTGGTCGCCTTGGTCGACTTGGTCGCCTTGGTCGCTTTGGTCGACTTGGTGGGTGCCAGTATTTCACCTCTTCTGACAGATTCCGACTTTAGTGCTCCCGACTTTAGTGTCTGAGAGTTTTGCCGCAAAA
This sequence comes from Clarkia xantiana subsp. parviflora, assembly GCA_036873135.1. NCBI lineage: Eukaryota > Viridiplantae > Streptophyta > Magnoliopsida > Myrtales > Onagraceae > Clarkia > Clarkia xantiana. The sequence goes on from JAPTYO010000001.1 coordinate 23,248,993, forward strand.
ATGGAACGCTCTCAGTATGGTCGTATTTAATAAATCATGATCCAACGGCCGTGATGAACTTTGTTCATCAATAATCAACATTCTCGGCTAGATGAGAATCTGCGATAACATGATTTGACATGTCCCATTCCTTTGAACTAAAACGTTCAGGTATGCTATCGACGCGTGTTTCATACTACGCGTGCCACGTCCGACTTCGGGGTCACACGGTTGTGCTAGGAAAGAATCCTCGTGATTCTGGCGGGGGCAAACTTCTTCACCTCGAACGTGTGACTGATCCCTGGAGCCTTATGAAGAGGCACCCAAAGTATCCTCACGGACTCGGAACTCATATCTAATGTCAGGCTCAATGTCCGCTTCCCGGCGTACGAGCGTAGTGCTGAAAAAAAGGCCTAGTGACCACGTCTTTGGAAACCGGTTGGGTTTGACTAAGGATATGAGTGATGGGGATGGTCAAGTTCACATGTAATTCACCGACTCTTGTATTCACTAGGTGGCCACCAACTGGATATTAGTTGAAGGTTGTGAATACTTGTACGGATGCCTTGGAGAAGTGTTCCTATGAGGAAACTAGGCAAAAGGAGAATTATCAGTTGACCTAGGATGCAACGCGACACTATATAAATGTTGTTTACAACAGGTTGATTGGAGAAAAGGGAATCAACGTTCTGCGGGCGCTACAACACTCCTAACATATGAGTAGCACAGTGCCCGTCGTGTCCGCCGGTCGCACGGAAAAACCTCGTATGAACTATTCGGAAGCAAGAGACTAGATCGAAGGAGTGAAATGTTGATGCAGATTTGGACGACAATACATTAACAGGCACCCTCCCATTCCGGCGAGTGGGAGCTGTAAGCATATGGTGTTGGGCGCCGTAAATGGAAGCCCATTATATGTATATGTTACCTAAGTTAATTGGGTACATGTCACTTTAGGACATTGAGCCAGACCCAAATCCCAAATGACATGAGAGGCCCAAAATTGGGCCTCCCTATACTAGCATGGCCGGCCGAATTATGGGTGGGGATAAAGTGGACTTTTGTCCACTTTAATCCTCCTATATATATGGGGAGTTAGGGGTTTTATTAGGGTTAATCAGAATTCCCTTTAAGTGGTGTTTTTAGAGAAAGCCCTTCCCCCAAGAACACCATACTTCGGCCGAACCTAGCAATCACCAAGGGTGTGCCGATTTGGTTTCGAGCAAATGGTCCAGAGATCTGTCCCTTGCTAAGAATCGATCAGAGGCTTTGCTGTGAAGAATATACCACATAGGGCTTCCTTCACAAGAACCCCTACGGGTGCCGACCGGAGGAACGTGAACTCCCTCTTGCAAAGATCTTGGGACTACGGACTACTGTAGAGGTATGTGCGAATCTTCTGCTGTGTAATTTCGATTACTTGCATGTACCATGGTTTTAGTTTCCGTAGATATTTCTCCCCGTAATATAACATATTATTTGCGTATGATGATTTACATGGATGGTAGAATTGTATATGCATGAGTGAGTTCATCGGATTATTTTTCAAAACAAAAAGGGCCTTGGGAAAGCCAAGATCAGGTATGCTTGTTTTAAAATTCTCGTTCCGGTAATTTGCGATTAAAAACTGTTTCAAAAGACTTATATATTGGATTGAAGACGACAGTAATGTGAACTCTTTCACAGCCATCTTCCATTGGTTTACTAGTGGTCGGTTGGTTCAGATGACTAAGGAATCATTACTAGTCGCATTCCATCTTAATAGATATTTGATGTATGCAATTCTTTCTCAAAATGTTATTGTCTCCCTGATTTTGCATAATCATCAACATGTTAAGGAACGAATTTCAGCATAGATGGCATCATCTTGTGCTAATGAGCTTTTGATTGAGACAAACTACGACTCGTGGAGCAAACACGTCAATGCACTGTTGGAGGATCATGGCCTTGTAGGTCACATTCAGAAGTCCATGAGCTACCCAGATGTTGGTCTAACTAAAGACCTAGCATTTTCCCATTTTCAATGGGAGCAAGATGACAAGAAAGCAAATGAGATATTGCTGTCTGAAATGTCTCAGAACTTCCATGATGAATATAAGGATGTTCCGATTACAAAAGACACTTGATATGCTCTCTTCCTGAAATATGGAAATGGCATGGCAGCAATCCTGCACCCACTTATACCAATTATGGAAGAAAGCTTAAACAGCTATAACAAAAGTGTACTTGAAAAGGTATACGATCTCCTTGGCATGTTGAAACCACTTGAAGAAGAAGGTCAGGTGGGTGAATGGGATAAAATTCAAGCCATTGTCAGGGTTCTCCCGAAGTCTTGGAGAGCAGCCAAGGCTTTACTGACGGCTAGTGGTTCCGTGCTAGATCTTGCATCCGTCCTGAAATTCATCGAGATGGAACAAACTTGGCTGAAATCAATACCGGGACGAGCTAGGCAAGGAAAGAGAAAAAGGATGAACAAAGGAAAGAAACAACAGGCTGTCGACGGTAAAATGTTGACAACGCCTAAACTAGGCAATCTCCGAGTTAAATCAGAGATAGTCCGCGGGAACTCCAGTCCACACCGAATAGGCGAAGGTACAGGGTCCAGCAAATTGCATCCTGAAAAGGTATGCGACGTTGGTTATGTTTTGTAAGCTCTAGTTTCCTCCAATGTCATGTTAACTGACTCAAATCCTTCTTGGATTCTTGACTCGGGTGCGACGGACCACATAGCCAGACAAATGACTGTTCGCCAAGTTTAGACGATTGTCAAAGGATTCTAAGAGGATATACATTGGCGACAACTCACAAGTTGAAGTCATAGGAGTGGGGAACTGCAAGTTGTCTATGAACAATGCCAGGACCATACTACTTGAAAATGTCCTTTTTGCTCCAAGAATCCGTAGAAATGTTGTTTCTGCTCTTATGAATAATAATTACATTTTATCATTTGAGAATAACTTTGTTCGCATATATAAAGGCAATGTCTTATTTGGGCTTGTTTATTCCTCTTATGTTCTCTTTATCATGGATTTGAATGGAAGTATAGATTCGAATAGAATGTATGCATTATCCTCCAGGGAAACAGAAACTGACGCGGCCGGATGGCATGCGAGGCTGGGACATATAAGCTACGAAAGGGTCCATTCATTAGCCCGAAGAGAGCTTCTGCCTGGTACCAGCAATGTGGCTAAACAAACTTGGCACAATTGTCTAGCAGGAAAGTCCACTCACAAACCATTCAGAAAAGCTCAACGAGCCGAGTATTCATTGCAGCTAATTCACTCCGACGTCTGTGGACCAATGAGTGTAACCGCTAGGAGTGGACATCGATACTTCGTAACTTTCATTGATGACTTTACCCGTTATGGGTTTACTCATTTGATTACTCGTAAATCCGAGGCAATAGATTGCTTTAGAAACTTTCTAAACCTCGTAGAGAATCAGCAGGAGCGAAAGGTGAAAACCCTACGCACTGATAGATGTGGAGAATATCTCTCTAATGAGTTTAATAAGTTGTGCAAAGAAAGAGGGATAGCCCGTCAAACGACAATCCCCAACACACCACAACAAAATGTTTTGGCTGAACGTCGTAATCGAACACTTCTAGACATAGTCAGAACCATGATGTCGCAGGCACAATTACCAATCTCCTATTGGAGTGATGCATTATTGACTGCCTTTCATGTAGTAAACCTTGTCCCAACAAAGGCGATAGACACAACGCCATATGAGCTGGGGCATGGTAGAGAGTTGGATCCCACCAGATTGCGACCTTGGGGTTGCGCAGCCTATACACATACAACTGACAGTCGTTTCGGCAAGTTGGGACCCAGAGGACTAAAGAGTATCTTTATCAGGTAATCAGAGAACTCTAAGGGTTACGTATTCGTGTCAGCTCAAGAAAATGGTGGCGAGGTCGAACATGAGTCCAGTGACGTTACTTTCCTTGAGGACGAATTTCCGACGCTTGGTGAGATTAAAACAGATGAAGTATTGATCGAACTAGAGCAGGACAACATTGATGATCAGGTCCCACTTACTTCGAGTGGGATATTTGAACTAGCAATTCATGTGAGTGACACGGTAATTGATAATGGAAACATTTTCATAAATCAAGTGGGAGGACCAAACCCTACCACACAAATCACTGTTGCTGGAGGGACGAATCAAGTTGAACTTGATAATCATATAGCCGGACCGCTGAATGAAAATCCAATAATACCACAACCACCACTACTACCCATTGTTACCAGTGGGAGTGGATCAACCAACTTGGTTCCAGGTCCTAATGATCAAGGAAATAATCTCGGAGATAGAATACCGAGACCAATAGGTCGTCCAAGGAAAGTTGTAGGTGAAGGTTCAGGCACTGCTCTTATTAGTGGGAGTGATGCTTCGACAAGAAGCATTATTCCGAGTGGGAGATTCGTTCAGAGTCAAGATGGGATCAACGAGCCTAGACGTAGTCAAAGGAATCGAACTTCTCTAAAGAAACATCCCATCGAGAGGGGCGAAATCCTCTCTCTAACATCTGTTGACGAACCGGTAACTGTTCAACAAGAGTTGGAAGGACCTCAGGCGAAGGAATGGAGGAAGGCAATGGAGGAAGAGATCACCTCAATGAAAGCCAAATCGGTATGGTCTTTGGTTAATTTACCTGCTAAGCGCAGGACCATAGGAGCAAAGTGGGTTCTCAAATTGAAACTCACTGCTGATGGAAAGGTCGAGCGATACAAAGCCCGACTTGTTGTGAAAGGATATACCCAACTTCACGGAGTGGACTTTGACGAAAAATACTCACCAACTGTGCGTTACACCACAGTCCGGGCCATTCTGACCTTGGTCGCAAGTCTCGATCTCGAGCTGCACCAAATGGATGTTAAGACCGCATTCCTCCACGGAAACCTGGAGGAAAAGATCTATATGGAGCAACCAGAGGGTTTTATTACTCCTGGTAACGAACGTAAAGTTTACAAACTCCTGAGGTCCATTTACGGTCTTAAACTGTCGTCTCGGCAATGATACCGCAGATTTGACGAGAAAATCGTAGGAAACGGATTCGTGAATCTACACGAGGATCCATGCGTGTATTATAAGACCTCCGGGTCAAAGTATGTCATCTTAACCTTATACATGGACGACATACTCATTGCTGCAAACGACGTGAGTTTTATGAACAAGTCAAAGTCCTGGATGGCATCTGTATTCGAGATGAAAGACATGGGAGAAGCCACGTACATCTTAGAAATTAAAATTGCTAGAGACCGCGCTAACTGGAGACTATGTCTATCTCAAGAAGCTTAACAAACTGTTGAAAATGTTCATATTACAAGATGCCAAACCCGTGGATACGCCGGTAGTGTTTGGGTGCGCACTGTCGAAACGTGACGGCCCCAAGAACCTGGCAGAGCGAGAACAAATGAAGGGTGTAGGGTATTTAAGCATGGTCGGTAGTCTCATGTACGCCATGCTATGCACGCGTCCGGACATCTGTTACGCCGTGGGCCTAGTAGCACGATTCCAATCAGATCCTGGCTATCAACATTTAAAGGCTGTAAAACGAATTCTTCGTTATCTGAAAGGTACTGCCGACTACGCACTGTACTATGAAGGTAGAACGTCAGAATTGACAGGTTACAGTGACGCCGACCATAGTGGCGATCCGGATGATCGTAAGTCCACCATAGGAGGAGTTTTTCTCCTTGCTAATGCCATAATTTCATGGACGAGCAAAAAGCAAACTTGTGTCGCGCTGTCTACGATGGAATCAGAATTCGTTGCTCTCTCCAAAAATGCACATGAAGCGTTCTGGCTGAAAATGCTTTTTACTGCACTACCTGGTGACAAAGACGTGAGTAAACCCGTCGTGGTACACTCTGACAGTCAGGCAGCTATTGCGGCAGTTAAGAATCCAAAGTACCATAGTCGGACTAAACACATTGATGTGAAATATTTTTATGCTAAATCTATGGTAGAAGAAATACAATCACTTTCGAATACTTGTCCACTGATAACATGGTTGCGGACTCGTAAACAAAACCACTACGTAGGGAGATATTCGAAAAGCATGTAAAACTGCTTGGATTGCGTAGGGTTTAAAAGTGGCATGTATCTGTGATAACATTTTGATAATTGAAAGTTACATTTTTAATAAACGATAGAATTGCAATCGAGTTTATGATCCATCGACTTCATAATGTTTGAATACATCAGATTTACGGTCTATAAACTAAGTCGTAGGAGGACGCAATCTTCCGCCAAACTATGTCGAATGTGGGCCTTACCTAGTCACACAGGTACAGTCGTCTTGCGGTGGAGGGATGCCTCTACTAAGCAAGGCTGGCTAAGAATCAGGGGGATAAACCTGATTACGCAAAACGATTATCTAGTTTTGAAGTAACTCGACATGATCTTCGTTTTGCAAATCACCGTGATGAACTCCGTTCGTCATTAAACCACATTCTGGGCCAGATGAAAATCTGCGATAGCATGATTGACATATTCCATTCATGTCAACTTAAAAGTTCAGGTATGCTATCGACGCGTGCTTCATACTGCGCGTTCCATGTTCGACCACGGGGTCATAGCTCGGTTGTGCTAGAAAAGAATCCTCGTGATTCTAACGGGCGCAAACTTCTTCACCTCGAGCGTGTGATTGATCCCAAGAGCCTTATGAAGAGGCGCCCGAAGTATCCTCACGGACTCAGAACTCATATCTAAGGTCGGGCTCAATGTTCGCTTCCCGGCGTACGAGCGTAGTGCTGAAAAAAAAAAGGCCCAGTGACCACGTCTTTGGAAACAGGTTGGGTTTGACTGAAGATATGAGCGATGGGGATGGTCAAGTTCACCTGTAATTCACCAACTCTTGTATTCACTAGGTGGCCACCAACCGGATATTAGTTGAAGGTTGTTATTATGTTCTATAATGTGGAGAGGAGGGTTGAACCATATGGAGATATAAAATATGAATGATAGAAATGATTCAACCAAGTATTTACATGTTAGGATGCTACTATATATAGGAGAGCAATCCTAACTAACTAGGTCAACTATACAAGTCAACCTAAGGTACCATGTATCTATACAAGTATGAGTACCTATCTAGGGGTGGCAACGGGTCACGGGTAATCCGTGACCCGCGGGGCCCCGCCCCGATTTTGGCCCGTTGATCCGCGATCCGTGACCCGTGGGGCGGGTACGGTTTTGGGGTCGCCCCGCCCTGTTGACCCGCCCCGCCCCGTATATGGATAATTTATATATATATATTACACGTATTTATATGAAACTATATAGATAATATAATACATAGTTAAAATAATTAGGATTTGTGACTTGTATTTGGATTTGAAGTTAAATTTATTATTTGTGATTTAAAATTGAAATTGAATTTGTATATAGTAAATATAGAATTTTGGGTTTAAATTGCTAATAATATATTATGTACCACTAATAGGTGACCCGCGGGTCGACCCGCCCCGCCCCGTGAACTGTGTGGGGCGGGTACGGACCGACCATCTCGACCCGTGGGGCGGGTACGGGGCAAGCGATACCCGCCCCGACCCGCCCCGTTGACAACCCTATACCTATCTATGTATGTACAAATATGTACATCTATATTCCCCCATCTTTTCCTTCTTCTTCCTTTCTAAAGAATTAAAAAGAAAATTTGAGAGAAAAGGTCGATGATGAATGAAATGCCAAGGTCCAATCAAAACCCGGTCAAAAAGAGCCAAGGGTAAACCCGTTCAAAATGAGCCAAGGGAATTTCAAAACCCGCTCAAATGATCCATGAGAAATTTAAAAACCCGCTCCAAAATGCCAAGGTCCAACAAATCCGGTCTTCACAAATGCCAAGGTACATAACCCGGTCTTCATAAAACAGCCCCTCGAAAATCCAATTTTCGGGATACGGCCCCAAACTTGAGAATTGTCCTCAAAACAGCCCCAAAGAACTTCACAAAACGGCCCCTCGAAAATCCAATTTTCGGGATACGGCCCCAAACTTGAGAACTGTCCTCAAAACAGCCCCAAAGTCTTCAAAAGCTCCTAAGAAGCCCCAATATTTAGAACTATCCTCAAAATAGCCCCAAACTTCACAAAATCAGCAAAAAATGCTCCAAACTCTGAAACTGCTCCAAAACAGCCCCAAAGTCTTCAAAAGAGCATCCAAAATTTGAAAACTGCCTAAATCAGCCCCCAAATATCCAAAAGCTTGCAATGAAGCCCCAAACTTCATAAAACTCCAAAATCAGCCCCCAAATTCGCACAAAATCGCACAAAGAGGCCCAGGCATGTGTAGAGCACATGAGGGTGCACAGGGGTGCACAAGCCAAGACAGTTCCATGCTGAAATCCCGGTGCACAGAGGGTGCACAGCCCAGAGGTCGCGAGTTCGAAGCCACGCAGACGCAAATTTTTCCACACATTAACTGAACAACAGGTCGCGGGTTCAATCCCAGCGAAACACATCAATTTCGAGAGATGAAGATCTTCATCCAAGAAGCGTTCACAATGCACGAATCATCACAGAAAACTTCGTAATGAAGCACAGGAAGCAGATGAAGTGCAGGAAACGTGAAGCAAAGGCCTTGATTCCAAGAATTAAGCTCATCCAACAGAGCTAAACTTCAAGAACTGCAGTAACAGTGCAGCAAATCAGAATGAAAATCCAAACCACACCAGCTGTGATGATGATCCAAAAACGAATCCATATTACAGGATCGAAGCTTCTATAAGTTGAATCGCTGAACCAAAAGCAGATTACAGCAGCAAACACACAGCAATATCAGCAAACTGAACACGCAGCAGAAAAACTGAAATGCTAAATTGCTGAAAACTGAATTGCAGCAGCTGAAACTTCAATCAAATCGATGTGAAACCAGCAGCTAATCCACAAGATGCAGCAGCAAAATCGTGATCTCAAAGGAATCCACAAGATGCAGCAACTTGCAGCAATAACAAAATGAAGAACATGCTGCAACAGAATCAAGAAACAAGCTGAAACAGAAATGCTGAACCAGAAATGATGCTGTAATCTTCAATTCATAACAGCAATAATGAGCAGCAAATCCTCGGAATGAAGAAGCAGTAGCTTGATCTTCAAGTATCCAATGAAAACGAAGCTGAAATCCTCAAGATCCAAGCTCAAATCGATGCAAAATCCTCTCGAAAAATCATGAATCGAACCTGGAAATACCATAGCTCTGATACCATATTAAGTTCTATAATGTGGAGAGGAGGGTTGAACCATAAAGAGAATGATATAAATGATTCAACCAAGTATTTACATGTTAGGATGCTACTATATATAGGAGATCAATCCTAACTAACTAGGTCAACTATACAAGTCAACCTAAGGTACCATGTATCTATACAAGTATGAGTACCTATTTATGTATGTACAAATATGTACATCTATAGTTGTGAATACTTGTACGGATGCCTTGGAGAAGTGTTCCTATGTGGAAACTAGGCAAATGGAGAATTATCAGTTTACCTAGGATACAGCGCGACACTGTGATAATTTATGACAGGTTGATTGAAGAAAAAGGAATCAACGTTCCGCGGGCGCTACAACACTCCTAACAGATGAGTAGCACGATGCCCGTCGTGTTCGCTGGTCGCACGGCAAACCTCGTATGAACTAAGCAAGGGCGAGATCGAAGGAATGAAATGTTGATGCAGATTTGGACGACAATACATTAACATGCACCCTCCCATTCCGGCGAGTGGGAGCTGTAAGCATATGGTTATGGGCACCGTAAATGGAAGCTCATTATATGTATATGTTACCTAAGACAATTGGGTAAATGTCATGTTAGGACATTAGGCCAGACCCAAATCTCAATTGACACGAGAGGCCCAAAATTGGGCCTCCCTTATACAACATGGGGCCGGCCAAACTATGTAGGGGCAAAGTAGACTTTTTTCCACTTTGCTCCTCCTATATATATATGGGGTGTTAGGGATTTTATTAGGGTTATACATAATTCCTCTCTAGTTGTGATTTGAGAGAAAACCCTCCCCCCATAACCACAGAGTTTCGGCCGAACCTACTACCTCACCAAGGGTGTGCCAATTTTCCTTCGAGCAAACACTCCGGAGATCCGTCCCTGTCAAGAATCGATCAGAGGCTTTACTGTGGAGAATATACCGCGTAGGGCTTCCTTAACAAGAACCTCTACGGGTGCCGACTGGAGGACCGTGAACTCCCTGCTGCAGGATCTTGGGACTAGGACCACGACTGAGGTATGTGCGAATCTTTCGCTGCGTAATATCGATTACTAGCATGTACCATGTTTATAGTATCTATAGTGATTACTTCCCGTAATCTAACAGATACGTGCATGGTAACTAATATGCAGCGGAAGAATGTGCACATACCTATACTGTTTCCTGGCCCAGGACCTTTGAGGGGAGTTCTCGATCCGCCGGACGGTTCCTCATAGAGGTTTCTGTTAGAGAAACCCTACGCGGATTATGCCTCACAGCAAAGCCTCTGTCGATTCTCCGCGGGATGGATCTACTCGGAGTAAATTGCTCGTCACAATTTGGCACCTCCTTGGTGTGTAGTATGTTCGGCCGAAACACTTATTTAGGGAGGAGGGTTTTCTTTTAATCTCACAACTTAGGAGAGGAGAATAGCATTAGTATAACCCTCCTTAGGTCCCTATTTATAAGAGTGGAGGTGGGATAAATCCCACCTCCTTAAGTGAAATAAGTCGGCCATTATGTTAATGGGGGAGGCCCGTTTTGGGCGTCCCATGTCAATTGGGATTTTAGGCCTAACCCAAAATCCCTAATGTGGCCCAACCTAATTTCTTAGGTACGTGGGCTTAATTAATGGGCTCCCAGTTACGGCGACTCATAGTCCAAATGCTAACATACTAGACCCAGCCCGCGCTATGCGCGTACGCATAAATTCATGGTCAAATTATTACAATGATGTCGTAAAGAATGATGCATGCCATGATTAAGTAAATTACAATGATGATACAAGACCGTGATCGACCAGACCTCGAGGATGATACAAGAATGGAGCTTAATGAAAAGAATGATTTTTTTTGGTAAAACAAATAAATTAAAATCATATAACATAATTTCATAAATAAATTTAAAAAACAAATTTCAACTTAAATTTAAAATGTTCGAGCGACCGGGAAAGAAAAAACTACTAAAGAATTCCCGGTCGTTATATATATATTCGTCCGGAATCGCTGCCAAACAAAAAAAATTAGGGAGGTTGTCCGCAGATTTGAAAAAAAAAAATTTAGGTTTTCCACAATCGTTGGCTTTGGTATAAAAGAGTAATTAATTTTACGTAAACATAGTAATTTCCTTATATTTAATGAATACTTTATATAAAAATATATATATATAAAAAAACATGTGGTCCCATTTTTAAGGATTGCTATGTAAAACCACTATATCAAGTTTTTTTCACTTTACATAAAAAAAACATATAAGATCCACATTTATATAATCCCTATGTAATACAATTGTGGATGCTCTTAGACCTCCTAATACACTTTATTCCACAATATTTTTACACATGGCTCAAGAATTATAAATACAGACGGATTTGTAATAATTTTGAACAAGTTTTCCCTATGTAAAAAATAATTTTAAAAAATTAAATTCCAAAAAATAATTTATATTTAAAAAAAAAAAAAAAAATCCTAGGATGGATTGACATATGCTTTATTGGACCCATCCCAAACTCTGACCGGGTCCAACTGAGCCTTGGTCGATCCGACCTAGGCTCTCCATCTTCCTTTATTTTATTTTTTTTTTCATTCTTAAGTTAAAATACATTCCTATGTTTTTTTTAAAAAATATGTGTATATTTTTTTATGAATTACAGGATTTTTCTAATTTTTTAAAATTATTTAATAACTTTTTCTTGATTTCAAAATTTAATTAATTTTTAAATGTACTTTACTAAAGTTTTAAATCATTTAAAAAAAACTATTTACCTTACAAACTTTATCCAATTTTATTTACATTATATATGTCTTTACATCCCTCCAAATAAAGTATTTTGCATTCATATTAATTAGGGTTAAATGTACTTTTGGTGCCACATGTTTGACCAATGTAGATTTTTGATGCCATATGTTTAGTTTTGTAGGTTTTTGGTGCCATATGTTTGAGAGGTTGTATGTTTTTGGTTCTTCTGTTAGACAACAGTTAGTTTGACCGTTAAATACTTTTATTTTGTTCAATTTAGTCCTCAAATTTATACTTCTAAAATTTAATATTTACACTTTAGTCCCTATTGTTTGCTCAAGTCACCGTCCACCACCCACCACCTCTAAAGCCGCCGCCGACCACGAAAATAGCCGACCACCACCACTTGGGGCTGGAAACCACCCCAATTGGTGGTGGCCGGCCCCAATTGGTGGTGGCCAGCCCAATCGGGGCCGGCTACCACCGATTGGTGGTGGTTACAGCCCTAATCGGGCCGGCCACCACCAATTGGGGTGGTGGGCGGCCCCAAATGGTGGTGGCCGGCCCGATTAGGGCTGCAGCCACCACCAATTGGTGGTGGCCACCCCAATCGGGGCCGGCCACCACCAATTGGTGGTGGCTGCAGCCCTAATCGGGGCCGGCCACCACCAATTGGGGCCGCCGGCCCCGATTAGGGCTGCAGCCACCACCAATTGGTGGTGGCTACCCCAATCGGCAATCGGCCACCACCAATTGGTGGTGGCTGCAGCCCTAATCGAGCCGGCCACCACCATTTGGGGCCGCCCACCACCCCAATTGGTGGTGGCCGGCCCGATTAGGGATGTAGCCACCACCAATTGGTGGTGGCCGGCCCGATTAGGGCTGTAGCCACCACCAATTGGTGGTGGCCGACCCCGATTGGGCTGGCCACCACCAATTGGGGCCGGGCACCACCAATTGGGGTGGTTTCCAGCCCCAAATGGTGGTGGCCGACCATTTTCGTGGTGGTTGGCGGCGGCTTTGGAGGTGGTGGGTGGTCGGCGGCCTTCGACGGTGACTTGAGCAAACACTAGGGACTAAAATGTAAATATTAAATTTTAGAAATATAAATTTGAGGACTAAATTGAACAAAATAAAAGTATTTAACGGTCAAACTAACTGTTGACTAACGGAAGAACAAAAAACATACAACATCTCAAACATATGGCACCAAAAGCCTACAAAACTAAACTTATGGCACAAAACCCTACACAGGTCAAACATGTGGCACCAAAAATACCTTTAACCCTATTAATTATCCCACCATTATTAATAACAACACATCCTTCAGAATTCATCATTATCTCTACTCCTCATTCACTATTTTACATTCATCTATTCCTTTCATTTCATGTGAACTAAACGTGTTATAAGTCTACTAATTCCTAGTGGTCTTTCAATCTCCAAAAATATTTACTTGAGTTTGCTATTTTCACCAGAAATTATTTTAGGAGAAATTTTAGTGATATCAAACTAGTTTATTGGCAAAAAAAATAAAAAAAGTTTTAAAACTCTACTAGTGAGTAAAATAATGACATATGCTTCTACAACTCTAATTTAAATAATGATATTTTCAGCATTTTCAACATCTTTAAATGTTTCTATTGATTTTAACAGAAAAATGTAATAACTCACGTTTTTATACATAGAGGGGAACATAAATAAAAAGACTTAAATGTGAGCAATTTTATTTTAATAATAATAGTGTAAATATAAGGGTAACACAAAAAAATTAGCCGCTTTCTTTGGACCATCGAGCACGATATAATTCTTTGAGATTTCTATATCAACTTTGATGTTTTATCTCAGAAAGTATATATAGCTATATATGAAGCCACTCCCCCAATTCCCATCCACTCACTTTACTTGACGCTAGCTAGGCTAATTAAGATAGACAGCATGGGCGGGGTATCAAAGGAGATGCCAAAGAATATATGAATTCATTTTTCCATGCATCGCTATATATGAATTTTTTTTTCTTCTGATAACTTATATAGTGATCGAATTTTATAAAATAATTAAAATACTAAATGAAAAATATTATATTTTACATCAATAAATATTCACACATATCTTTATTTGACACCATCAATTCTGTATTTTTTCTATCAATTATTATTATATATTAATTTGGCTATGTTGGGAATAATAATAATAATAATTAGGACATGTTACATATAGTTATTACAATTTTTTTTATACATTTTCTATTTTCTAATGTCAAATTCATAGCATTTAATTAGATCTATGTTATATATATACATTTCCCATTCATATGTGACATGCCATATAACATAGTTTAAAAATATTTGAGAGCCTCTAATTTATTCTTAAAATAAGTAAAACCTTTAATCATCTTCCGTTATTTCTAATGGACGTTTTTTTTTTTATAAAATACTAACTAGAATTTAAAATATCATATTTCATAAAAACAAGTATGTGAATATGGTAATTTGTTTTAAAAAATTATGAAATTTGTGAGTAAATTAAAGATAATTATGTATATTACATATCATTATTATACAAATAATGTTGCATGTTACCTTCATGTACATAATTATAATTATGTATGCAAGATAAAATAAATCGCACAAAAATTGAAAAATCATTTTTGTATATTTCTAAACTCAAATTGATATTTTCGAATAAAAAATTATTTGCGTAGTTGAATATAAGTACGGTTTTTATTACTACTAATATAAGTATATTTATCTAAAATATTTTATTTATTTATGAATATATTACAATATTAGATTTTAAAAAATAAAATAAAAAATGATCTTAAAAATATTAGTTAGCATTATATTATTGACAGTTGCTATATATTTTTATGATTGATTTATGTATTTTGTCAATTCAGTTTATAAAAGTATGTACTTAAATACTTATATTGTATAATTGAAATAGAAATGAAAAATTATTATTAATAAAAACTAATAATTTTGAAATTTTATATAAAAATAAGTTGAATTGGTATTCATAGAATTTAATTCCTATAAAGTAATTGGCCAAAAAAAAATTCCTATAAAGTAGAGAACTTATATATATGCTTCTTCTTATTTGGTCCTTAAGTATTTATATAGAGTTTTTATTTAATAATTAATTTATTAAAAAATTCTATTATATCGTGCAAAATTCGACCTATTAACATTTTTTTTACTAAATTCGACATATTAACTAGTTGTATTAATACTTAATAAATAATATTGGGAAAAAGCCAAACGCAAACTCTGCTCCACTGTGTTGTCCTATACGGGTTTGATTTTCTGGACAGGAAACTGTTTCCTTTCCTGACTCATTGTTGTAGGCGAATCTCTCAATCAGCGTCGGAGTGAGTCATCATGTAAGTTCGAATAAAATAACACAGAGAGACCTACAGCTACTCCCTTCATGCCCTCGAAGCTCCTCCGATCTCTCCCATGTCGATCTTAGCTGCCCCTTCGCTCTCCCTTGGTAATTACGCCAATCGGCTCCAAAAATTCATACTTTCTCCTTTTAGCTTCGGTTTGAACTTCGTTTTAAGGAACCCATCTAGCTTTTGAAAAGGTTTTCGCCGCCTTTTGGTTTAGTCAATGCAGAATGGACTGATTTGATGCGTGTAGATGATTGGTCATCAATGAGCTCGGCTTTTCTTTTCTATTTAGTTGTGTAAATGGGTTCACGTTCCATTTTTGACTGATAGCTGCAAGCTAGGATCAACTGTTTGCTGAGAACGTTAGAAGTTCAGAGATATGAAATTGATTGGTTTAAGCTTCCCTGCGGATATTTCGACCTTCGGGTTCTTTTGATATCTGACATGAAGAAAATAAAAAACTGCTCTGATTTGAAGAGATCTTACAGCCCGTATTTTGTCTAAGCATTGTTGATTCAGAATGCAATGATTGAATTTGGTTAGGTTAATCTGATTTTTTTGTAATAGGACTGGGAGAGACTAGTTAGAGTCAATTGGCTGATTGGAAAGATATTGAGCGCTGGTATAACATTAAAGCTATATGAACTTAAAAAATTCAGAATATGTAGTTAGCTTTGCTTCTTTTACGTAGCTTTAAGTGCAACCAGCAATGGAGAAATGGGCATTGTCGGGCTCTTCTAATCATAATCCCTGCCATGCAGAATGCTCAACATCTTATGGGCTCACTAGCACTTCAATGAAGCCATGTGTTGATGGTCAAAGAGCAGTAGGTTTTTCTAACATGAGGTAACCCTGGCCTGCATTTATGCTTTTTAAGTTTTATAGCTGAGTGTATCCTCTGATGGTATTCCATGTTGTAGGTGCAAGAAACTGCTATTTGGATCAACACCAACACATTGGCTCCATATAGGAAGAAATTTATGCCCTTCAAGGGTTTCAGTTGCTGCAGATTACTCGGATTCTGTCTCGGATTCATCTAATTATAGAAGCAATCAGGGATTTCATCCTCTTGAGGAAATAAAAGTTTCCAAAAGAGTCCGAATTACTGAACTTACTTCTGCTGAAATTGCGAGGACAACTGTTGAGGTAAGATGTAAGACCGGTTTCTCCTACTGAAACATGAAATTCAGTGTAACATCATGGAGTAACTTCTCTTTTACTCAGGCTCGTAGCAGTGCTGTGTTGGTCTTTCCAGGGATTGTACACAGTGAACCCCATGAACAGATATCATGGGCAGAGTTCCAATATGTAATTGATGACTATGGAGGTTTGCTTTCCTATTGCTGCCATTTCTGGTCATTTTTTAGGACCAGTGATCCGATTTTCTCTATTGACTCTCTTGTTCTCTCCCAGATATGATTTTCGAAATTTCTGATGATGAAAACATCATAGAAGATCGTGGGGCGAGGAACCCTGTTGTAAGCTTCTGCTTTCATGAAAAAATACCTACTGATTTTGTTTGTCAGATGCTTTGTGCCTTTTTAAAGAAAAAAAATATACTGTACAGTTAGTGTTCTTCTACATTCCCTTCGTTAAAGTATGTGAAGTAGTTAGGTTGGAAATTCTATTGGAGAGAATATTGCTTGAAAAAGTTCACTTGTGTCATCAAGCTGATATGGCAAGATTTTTTAGTTGATACATGTAAAATGACGAACTACGAAGACATAGATAGTCTATTGTCTTTCGCTGTGAACCATATTGTTACCTACACTTTCATTCTGATGGAATTGTTAGTATCGACATTCTTCTAATTATCCTGTCAGAGAAAGTGTTGTCTGAAACGACCAGTGTGACTGACTCAATTGATAGTGGAATCAGTCCTGGCCTATGAGTTGGATCTCAAGTTGAGGCTTGAGTGTCTGGTTTGATTTGACTACTTGCTACGCTCTACTTTAGAGTTTAGACCACAATTGGAGGAAGGGGGCACATCTAGAGGGGGAATACTTTGGCTGAAGGCCCGGAAACCCACACCTATGTCATAATAAAAAGAATATTTTTTTGTTTGAATTTCACTTTTAAGTAAGAAACTCATAATTGAGCATGTCAAACCAATATATTACTCGTATTGCTTGTTTCTTTTGTTGATGTTAACTAACTCTAACATAGGTCCTTTCAAGCGTGAGGTTATTGAGACTTAACTGTCATGCTATGTGTTGAACTTCCAGAATGTTTTCATCGGAATGGATATGTCCATACATGAGAAGAATAAGATGATATTTAGGGAATCAAGTACTTATATGGATCCTAGGGAGATGTCTTTTGAAGATTTTCTTGTAGAGGTATGGAAAAAGTGAAAATGCTATTCAATTAGACTATCTATCCAGCAATCTTACCACCTGGTTTTTATTTTCACTTTTTGATTCAATTAGGACATGGAAGTTGAAGGTTTTGATAGTCCAGTTGATTGGGGTATGCCAGACTCATCCCGGCTGCTTCATCCTATCTATTTCGCCAAGTGCTTGTCAAAGGTGGCCACTCTATCAATTTCCGGAAATTTTATACCATGTTCTATTGGCCCCTTCATGGATCTTCACTAGCATATGTGCGATTTAAATTATGTTCAATCTTATATCATCCTCCCCGCCTTTGCTCTCTCAATAAAATAAATTTCTCCTGGGCTATTTGCTATTCTCTTGTATACTGTTTGATTTTTATGAGATATTTGCTTTGGAAGTCCAACAATCCAAGTATTATGTGTTGTTACAGGTTGTCAATAAAGAGTGTGAAGATATAGACTACCCCTCAAATGGGGTATCAATTTTTGGATGCTTGAGACCTGTTTATCCAGATGATGAATTTTACTTGAGGCGACTATTTCACGGTGAAGTTGATGAAGATTTGTATGACCTGGAGTGGAAAAGTACGCAATGTATTTTTTTTTCTTCTTTAATTTGTGGACTGTTCTTATAATGATAAGAATTACTCTATTGTTTGGTTAATGTTTATGTTCTCCAATCTTTGTTCCAGATGATGCAGACTTTGCAAGCAGTTCTTCAAAGAGACATGGCAGCGGCTTTAGGTCATCCCTTTATAGGTTGGATATTTTGAAAATAGAGCTATCCTCTGTATATGGTGTTCAGGTACATTACCGTCTTCTCTTAATTATCTTTCCTTCTTTTTGGAGAGTGGTGTTGGTTAATTCTTATTATTCTCTGGGTTCTGCAGAGCGAGATTAGTTTGGATGAGTATCTGGATGCGGAACCAGATATCCTTGTCCACTTGAGTTCAGCGATTGTAGACAGGTTCAGTAAGAAGGGAATTCGGTGCAATGTAGCCCTTCAAACTTTCTGCAGAAAGAAAGGCCATCATCATGTTGAGGTAAATAAAAGAGTGTTAATAATCATATCAATCCTCTTTCTCTTTGTGGGTCTTCTATTACGGTTAATATGCCTTTTTAGCATGCATCTCAAGAGAAAGCGTTTCTGGGGCATTCCCCCCATTCATTCTTTAGTCAGATTCGTATGTCTAGTGTTTCTTTCCCTACAGGAAGCTACGTTGATCGGAGTTGACAGCCTGGGAATGGATGTTAGAGTTTGTTGGGGAATTGAAGTACAAACTCAC
This sequence comes from Clarkia xantiana subsp. parviflora, assembly GCA_036873135.1. Lineage (NCBI taxonomy): Eukaryota > Viridiplantae > Streptophyta > Magnoliopsida > Myrtales > Onagraceae > Clarkia > Clarkia xantiana. The sequence continues at coordinate 23,267,932 of JAPTYO010000001.1, forward strand.
CGCTTTCCATTCAAAAATCGGGTGAGTCAGTCATATTCTATGCATTTTATGTAAAAAAGAGTCCTGGCAACTGTTTTTAAGTAATCTTGATTAAAGATGCACTCTACTTGTCCTTAAGCTTAATGGCGCTAGACTAGTTGAAAACCTGCCCTCTTTGTTATGTTATGATGAACATTTGAGAAACAACACATAGCTGCCTATTGATTGAGGTCGAAGTTCCAAACAAGAGTCGGCTGTAAAGTTTGTATTTCGATGATAAGATGGTCTTCGACGATTGATAATGTGGCGATTTACACTTAAATGAAATGAAACTAACCAGGGAAGGGTTTTAAACAAAAATTGCATGTAAGCAGTGTTGGTATGGATATTAATGAATGGGTTTGAATTATATATATAGGCAAGAACAGAAGTTGCAGCAGAGAAACAGATTGAGCAACTACTTTTCCCACGTGCACGCCGAAAAAAGCTCAGAACTCATGGTGATGGATATGACCGCAAAGCAGATCCTTGTTAGTATTTCCTGCTAATCTCTAATTTTCTTTCCTAATAATAATAATAATGAATAAAGGAGGCTGTTTTCTTTTCCAGCTGCAACCCTAGCATTGCTTTAGTTGTACATTATAATAAATTGTTGAGAATAAGATGTTATGAGCCCTTTCTTGCTGCTAAAACATCACCCTTCAACTTCAAATGATCTGAACTGAGTCTTGGATTATGTAACTTCATTAATTTTGAATGGTTGTGTCATTTATCGTTTTGAATGTAAAAAAAAGAAACATCAATACAAAAGTAGTCTTCGGTAAAAGTCTCCTAAAAATCATAGCTCAATAGTTAAGATTCTTAAAAGATAGTTTTCCAATAAACTTCGAGCGTGGGCGAATAGTAGTGTTCCGTAAATTCAATTGAATTGGTAAGTGATGTATTTGTAGACTAAGTTTTTGGAGGTAGTGTTTTTAGGTCCAGTGAGCTACAATTCTTCTTCAACTTATTAATGAAACTATAATTCTTATCTTATCGGATAGCTTTGTGAATTCGTTTAAAGTTTTTGCTTTAAAAAAAGTTAGAAATAATGACGGATAGTACCGACAATGGTGGAATTTAAAACCTTGTAATCATGGTTTCTACTTTCTAGTAGTTATCTTAATTAATTAACTCGGCGACGTTAATTAGGGTAGTTACTTAAACAAGATGCTATAAAAAAAATTCTCAACACAAACGAATATCCTAAATTAGGGTAGTTACTTATCCTAAACCCTAAGATGCCCATATAAACCTTGTTTTATGTAGGCACCTAACTAGGCTAATTAAGTTTGGCCAAAAAAAAATTAGGCTAATTAAGTGCCTACATAGATCTTTACACGTGAGAATACCTGCTGCTACATTAAGAGGTAGATTGTAATATCTCATATGCTTGTGTACCATATTAGTTGGAAATAAGAAATTTAGAGCCTTACTAAGCAAGAGAGGTACTCAATGCCAACTTGAATTCCTCATTTTCAGTGCCCAAGTGAGGACAACGGGCTCTGTTAGGCTGAGTTGGGCTTAGTGGGGACAGTCGCTTGGACTTGAGGGCATGACAGAATGATTGTAATATCTCATAGCTTGCGTACCATATTGATTGGAAATAAGAAATGTGGAGTCTTAATAAGTAACAGAAGTACTACTCAAGTCCAATAGGATTTCCTCATTTTCTATGACCGAGTGAGGACAACGGGCTTAGCTACGCAGGGTTGGACTAAGTAAGAACAGTCGCTCGGGTTTGGGGGCGTGACAAAATGGTAGTAGAGTGAACCGAGACCGCGATCAGGCTTGCAGAGCAAGGGCTATTGACTCCTGAAATTCCGATCACCTACCGGGGGCAAATAATTCTGGTCTGGGAAGGGGTAGATTGTAATATTTCAAATGCTTGTGTACCACATTGGTTGAAAATGAGAAATTTGGAGCCTTGATAAGTAAGAGAGGTATTACTCAAGTCTAACATGAATTTCTCATTTTCTAGGACAACAGACTTAGTTAGGCTGGGTTAACTGAGGTCAAACCCTCGGACTTGGGGGCAAGAGATAGGGGTTGTTATGTAATATAGTAGAAACTTAATGAATTTATGCAAATTTAGCAAACGAAATTAATGAAAATCCCTAAATAATTTATTAAAAAAATGGCGGAGTGGTATAACGTGCGGCCATGAATATCACCGATAGGACAAATATATTAAGGGAATGTACTTTTCACACTACATGTTTGACTGAATATGGCTTTTAGTACCGGATGTTTGGTTTTGTATACTTTTGGTATCAAACGTTTGAAAAAAAATGTGGCTTTTGGTACATCTGTTGGCTGTTAGTTTTTTGCCATTAAATGACATGTGCAAGTCACGTGACCGACTCTAAAGTATTAATTTTGTTCAATTTAGTCCCTCAAATATATTCCGAACTTTTATTTTGTTTAATTTAGTCCTAAAACTTCAAAATCGAACCCAATTGACCTAGCTAGATCTAGCTTAGGCCTAGGCCCGACCCTAGGTCGTGGTATCCGGATCCTGCTGATCCATACATAGGGTTTGAACTAGCCCAAGGCTAGGTTCGACTAGGTCAATTGGGATCTAGCACAATTGGTGCTAGGTCTCAGTTGACCTAGCCTACGACTAGTTCCGACCCTGGCCCGGCGACCCAGACCCAAGGTCAGACCTAGGCTTGGTCCATCTAGGTCAATTGAGTTCGATTGGTTCAGTTGGGTTCGATTTTGAAGTTTTAGGACTAAATTAAACAAAATAAAAGTTAGGAATATATTTGAGGGACTAAATTAAAAAAAAAATCAAAAGTTTAGAGTCGGTCACATGACTTGTACATGTCATTTAACGGCCAAAATTAACAGTCAAATAACTGATGTAGCAAAGCCACAATTTTTTAAACGATTGGTAAAAAATTATACGAAACCAAACGGCCGGTACCGAAAGTCAAATTTGAACAAATACGTGGTACCCATATATTAAAGACTTTCGCAGGTAAGATGATAGATGCAATAATAATAAGTCCCTTAGGGCACGTTTGATTCACGGTATTGCGATATCCTAATACCGGTATTATCTAATACTTTGTTTGCTTACCTGCGAAAGTCTTTAATATATGGGTACCACGTATTTGTTCAAATTTGACTTTCGGTACCGGCCGTTTGGTTTCGTATAATTTTTTACCAATCGTTTAAAAAATTGTGGCTTTGCTACATCAGTTATTTGACTGTTAATTTTGGCCGTTAAATGACATGTACAAGTCATGTGACCGACTCTAAACTTTTGATTTTTTTTTAATTTAGTCCCTCAAATATATTCCTAACTTTTAGTTTGTTTAATTTAGTCCTAAAACTTCAAAATCGAACCCAATTGAACCAATCGAACTCAATTGACCTAGATGGACCAAGCCTAGGTCTGACCTTGGGTCTGGGTCGCCGGGCCAGGGTCGGAACTAGTCGTAGGCTAGGTCAATTGGGACCTAGCACCAATTGTGCTAGATCCCAATTGACCTAGTCGAACCTAGCCTTGGGCTAGTTCAAACCCTGTGTATGGATCAGCAGGATCCGGATACCACGACCTAGGGTCGGGCCTAGGCCTAAGCTAGATCTAGCTAGGTCAATTGGGTTCGATTTTGAAGTTTTAGGACTAAATTAAACAAAATAAAAGTTCGGAATATATTTGAGGGACTAAATTGAACAAAATTAATACTTTAGAGTCGGTCACGTGACTTGCACATGTCATTTAATGGCCAAAACTAACAGCCAACAGATGTACCAAAAGCCACATTTTTTTTTCAAACGTTTGATACCAAAAGTATACAAAACCAAACATCCGGTACTAAAAGCCATATTCAGTCAAACATGTAGTGTGAAAAGTACATTCCCTTAATATATTTGTCCTATCGGTGATATTCATGGCCGCACATTATACCACTCCGCCATTTTTTTAATAAATTATTTAGGGATTTTCATTAATTTCGTTTGTTAAATTTGCATAAATTCATTAAGTTTCTACTATATTACATAACAACCCCTATCTCTTGCCCCCAAGTCCGAGGGTTTGACCTCAGTTAACCCAGCCTAACTAAGTCTGTTGTCCTAGAAAATGAGAAATTCATGTTAGACTTGAGTAATACCTCTCTTACTTATCAAGGCTCCAAATTTCTCATTTTCAACCAATGTGGTACACAAGCATTTGAAATATTACAATCTACCCCTTCCCAGACCAGAATTATTTGCCCCCGGTAGGTGATCGGAATTTCAGGAGTCAATAGCCCTTGCTCTGCAAGCCTGATCGCGGTCTCGGTTCACTCTACTACCATTTTGTCACGCCCCCAAACCCGAGCGACTGTTCTTACTTAGTCCAACCCTGCGTAGCTAAGCCCGTTGTCCTCACTCGGTCATAGAAAATGAGGAAATCCTATTGGACTTGAGTAGTACTTCTGTTACTTATTAAGACTCCACATTTCTTATTTCCAATCAATATGGTACGCAAGCTATGAGATATTACAATCATTCTGTCATGCCCTCAAGTCCGAGCGACTGTCCCCACTAAGCCCAACTCAGCCTAACAGAGCCCGTTGTCCTCACTTGGGCACTGAAAATGAGGAATTCAAGTTGGCATTGAGTACCTCTCTTGCTTAGTAAGGCTCTAAATTTCTTATTTCCAACTAATATGGTACACAAGCATATGAGATATTACAATCTACCTCTTAATGCGCGAGACGTCCTCATCGCTGCCTAGACCAGACTAGGATTTTTGCCCCTGGGTAGGTGATCAGAACTCCGAGGATCGATAGCCCTTGCTCCGCAAACCCGATCAGATCAGAAGTTGCAGCAGAGAAACAGATTCAACAACTACTTTTCTCACGTGCACGCCGAAAAAAGCTCAGAACTCATGGTGATGAATATGACCGCAAAGCAAATCCTTGTTAGTGTTCCTTTATTTCCTGCTAGTCTCTAATTTTCTTTCCTAATAAAATGAATAAAGGAGGATGTTCTCTTTTCCAGCTACAACCCTAACATTGCTTTAGTTGTACATTATGATAATAATAAATGGTTGAGAATAAGATGTTATGAGCCTTTTCTTGCTGCTAAAAATCAGCCTTCAACTTCTTTTTTTTTTTTTTTGCTAAACAAGGGGACTACTACTACTATAAAAAAAAAATGAGTCCAGTATAATCTAGTTATAACATTCCTAGGCATCGCAGTGCCATTATGATCTCTCGTAACTAGTTTACGAATTTACAATGGAGGAATGTCAAAATAACATAAAGTGACGTTCTGAGCTGCTCCTCTTCAAGCAAGAGCATCCGCAACTCCATTGCCCTCTCTGTAAATGTGTCTAATCATGCATCTTCTGAACTCACTCATAAGCTTCCTGCAATCTGAAACTATGGGTTTCAAGGTCAAGTATTGATGATTATCCTGAATAATAAGATGACAAACCGATAAAGCATCTAATTCAATATGAAGAGACTCGATGTTAAGATTTCTAGCCATGATGAGACCCTCCCTTAGACCACAAAGCTCTGCCGAAATACTGTTAGTCCAGCCTAATTTTTATGATAAAACCCCTTATCCGAACACCATTCTGGTCTCTAAAGACACCCCCAACTCCAGAGGTACCAGGGTTCCCCTCAGAAGAGCCATCTGTATTGAGTTTTGACTATCCTTCTTCCGGAGGTTTCCAAGAGACCAAGATAGTATCGAGCTTCCTCCCCAATATTTACTTATCCAAAACTTGCATGAAGTGGGAGACCTGCACTAAAACAAGCTGAGAGATATCTACAAGAGGAGCATTTGGAAACACCCAATTATTCCTATTTTTCCATATACTCCAAATAGTATATGAAAATATAGTTTACAAAGGTAGACCATTTCGGTGAGTGATGGAGCTTCTGCAATTTTCCTCTAACCAAACAGACAAGCCGGTAGAGAAAGAATTGAGGTGGGGAGGCGGAATGTCAATGCTTTGTCACACCGAACTTGCTCTAGGACAATCTCTCAATACGTGGATAGTGTCTTCAAATGTATCATGACAGATATCGCAGTAATGCGGAACATCACACCCTCTTCTACTAATGAGAAGTTTGGTAGCTATTCTATTATGAGCACAAAGCCAAATAAAGAATTGAATCTTAGGGTGGTGGGAACTTTCCAAATCCATGTCCAACTTCTTTGGGGGAGGGGTGAGACTTCTTTATGAGAAATCTCCCTAAGAAGCTGGTAGACGGATTTAGTTGTATAAGATCCCGAGTGTGATGACTTCCAAGCTAATGCATCCGCTTCAACACCTGTATAACTGCAGTGGACACTAGCAATCAAAATAGTAATTTCAGGAGGAAGAGTAAAAGATAACAAGTTCAAGTTCCACCCCTGTTGAGGTTTCCAAATATTATCAACGTGGAGACTATCCTCCCATTCTGAGAGTGGCCCAAAAATCAATTGTCTGAGACTATGATCTCCAAGCCATTTGTCATACCAAAAGCTAACTTCACAGCCATTGCCAATGATCCATCCCATACCAATATTCAAGACATCAAACCCTTGTTTAATGACCCTCCAGTTGCAGGAACTATTAGCAGGCTTTTTGCAATTTAAATGCTTATACTTACTCTTCAAGATAGAGGCCCGGATTACCACTATGTTTCATTCTCCAAGCCAACATTCCTAAGAGAGCATTGTTGCGTGTAGCCATGTGCTTAATTCCTAATCCACCACGCTCCTTTGGTTCAGTCACTCTCCCAATTAAACAAATGCATTTTCTTTCTTTCATCAATTGCCCCATAAGAAGTTTCTACTGATTTTATCTAATTCATTACAAATAGAGATAGTGAAAGCAGCGCACTGCATATATTAAGTAGGAATAGCTGACATCACATAATTTATAAGTATTGAGCAACCAGCCATAAAGAGCATCTTAGCTCTCCATCCAGAAAGCTTCCCTCTAACTTTGTCAATATTGAAATTAAAATAGTGTTTTTTAGCATTTGACAAATCTAAAGGAAAATCGAGATAAGTGCCAAGATTATCCGTAATAGAGATTCTGAATGAATCAAAAACAAGATTACGAGTGTCAGAATCCATATTAGCTGAGACCATGATAACCGACTTTTCGCAATTTACCTTCTGAAATTGGACTCACCGACACGAAGCATGTTCGAATTGCTACTCGCCCTCACCCGAAAACCCACGCGCCGTCGCTGCAACCTCACGCGCCGCCGCGGCAACCTCACGCGTCGTCCCTCCTCCCTCACGCGCCGCCTTGGTCCCCTCCTTGCCCGGATTCGATCTTGATCGATGTCAAATATGATGTGACTACTCCAAAATTCACACCTCCATGAATTCCCTCTTCATCAAGAATGGAGAGCTTCTTGGGGATTTATCTATAAATGATGTAAGATAACGAGTATTCTCTCTCCTAATTCTCATTAATAGTGTCTACACCATGTGCTAAGGACTAAACTAATTTCTATTTTCACACAAGTCCTTAGTATCATGTATAAGCATACTTACATCTCTCCTATGCTGTTTTACATACATGCTCCCTAATGTTGTATGACGCGCTTCGTAGATCATTACGCATGTTATTATTTTTATATATGTACATAATGCTAACTCATGGTTGTTATGTGATTATTTTTATAATCTAAGTGTGAATTGAGTGTTTGCATCATTTTTCATGCTTACATCATACTACATGCTTGCATCATTTTCTATGTTTACATCATGCTTTATGTTGACAAGCATGCTTTCCAATTTCAGATTGCTCTAAGTATTTTGCTTATTGCATGATTACGTCCTCCGTTTACTATGTCGTCATCTACATGTTGACAAACATGCTTTCCAATTTCACATTGCTCTAAGTATTTTGCTTATTGCATGATTACGTCCTCCGTTTACTATGTCGTCATCTACATGTTGACAACGTGTTATATGCTTACATCATGTACTATGATATTATCACGTTGTATAATTCTTTATTATTACAAGTATTTCACTCATTACATGATATTGCGAATATAACTGCATGTTGTTATATGCATATTGTCCGCTACGCTAACCCTATAAACAGATTACGTACATACGACGGAAAATTGAAGTTGGTCAAATTTATGATCCCAACACCCGAATTGACAAACAGGTCACCCCTGAGGTCAGTACCGAACCTAAATTGGACGAATATCTTATCTTAAAAAGAGTCAAGCATGGGTTTTGAACCGCTACTTGACTCAGGGGGCAAGTGTTAGATATCTGTCCAATTCGGGTTCGTATTTACATTTCAAGCCTCGCAAAATACTCTAAAACCCGTAAAAGAACTCTTCCGCGGACACCCAAGTCCAAAACGGTCCGGAATACGCTCAGTACCCGGACTGGGTTACCAACGTTCTCCGCGCGCTTATCCCGACTATTTTGCCAAGTGCGAGAAGTCAGTGCGCACATAGTCCACCTTGATGACGGTATACGTTTTCCTTTATACCGGCATCAAACCGTTCAAAACTGGGCATGATCCTTTGGTTCCCTATAAATAGGAGCCTAGGTCTCCCATTTTAAACAACTCCCTCATTCTGGCATTTCGTGCCCTGACTTCTCTCTAAAAAGGCTTTCTCTCTCTAGAGATTTTGACTTGAGCGTCGGAGAGGGCCCAACCAGCATTCCCCCCCTCTCCCACGCTAGTTACTGCCCCTTGTGCAGGACCCGGAGTTCGAGAGACCAAAGTCGGGAAGTTGAAGACTAGTTCGAGGATCGTGTCTCAAGGTTTGTGACATACAAACAGATACCTGTTCCCGTGCATACATCCAGAACCCGTTCGTGGGAGAGAAGCCCGAAGTTACCCAAGTGGAAACAGACTTAACAAATGGCAATTTTGAAGTTGCCATGAATCACATGTGTGATTCTATGTCCCACACCGGCCAGCATTACTAGTTATAGCTAGTATATATTTTGGCAACTTTCCTAAGTTAGTAACAAGTTACTAGATGGAAGGCTCTCTCCACGCGCGCAGGGGGGGTGCAGTCGAGTGGATCGAATACCCACCCCGGTAAGCTTGGCTTGTGTGCGCGCCCGCGACGTGCGTACACGAATGTCGGTCCGAAAAGCTAGCCTTGCGCGAGTCCGGTTTTGCTAAACCGAACTGTGGTCTGTCCAGATACATTGAATCCGAAAATTTATTTTTGGTAACAGTTAATTATGGACATAATATATTTCGTGGTTAATCTGATGTAATTAATGTGTCCAATTTTGGACAGAAATTCTAATGGAATCTCAAAATTAATGCAACCTTGAGCCATCTGCACTATAAATTGAGACCTTTCCCCTCACATTTTACACACCAATCCGAAAAATCCCTCTCATAATACTACTGCTCTCTCTTCTTCCTTACTTCCTGCAATCTGCGATGCTGCTATCAGGTGGTTCATATTGGTGTTTAGTTCTAATCTGTTTGATTAATTGTTATTCGTTTATTCTGGCGTCGTCGTCGGCATCTCTTTTAAAAAATTCTGTTGTGTTCAGGTATTGAGTTCGGTTCGGTCAAGCGTGTTTCGTGCATAACACGATTTGAAGACATTGTTGAATCCTGGGAGGTGATCGTCCCCTGTTTAAATTTCTTTGCATAACCCGAGGGTGGAGTGGGGCGAAATTGCCTTAATGAGACCGTGATCAGCACGGGCCTCAGTATTAAAATCACGTTTTCGTCTTTCTCGATTTTACGTGTTTTTTCGGAGTTGTTAATATCTTGCATGATAATTCGGTATAGTTATATGTAAGAACTCGAAATTTGACTATTTACATTTTAGTCCCCGAAGTTTCAAATATTGCAAATTGATCCCTCAACTTTTGTGTTTTGCAGTTTTTTACCCTGATATTTGCCAACAATATCTTCGTTCGCCGGCTCCGCGTCAAGCTCTGTTAAAAATCAGCGAAATTTTCATTTCGATTAATTACATATATTGAATATTGAACAGTCCGAAATTTTAATTGTGATTAATTGCATACATTGAATCTTGAACGGTTGGAAATCAGATAAATTTTAATTGCATACTGATGGATATACGCATGATTCGGGCTCGGTTTAAAATTATTCGGACCTCGTACACGCACGAAACCCACGAAAAACCCGATTTCGAGCTAACCCGGGGAAACCGGGCAAGTCGCAAACTTGCCCGGCACCCCCGGGGGCTTACCCGGAATTTCGGGCAAGCCTAGGCTTGCCCGGAATTCCGGGTAAGCTTTGCACCCCGGGGGTGTCGCGCACACCCCCCTTTTTTGTCCTGGATGTATACGGAGACCCGATTTTCAACTAACTCCTATACGTCGGGGACCCCCCCGTTACAAGGCGTGCGCGTCCCGCTCGTGACAGCCGCCTGAGACGCGCGTCAGAGTCCTCTTCCCAAAGCTCTCCCCTGCATCCCGGTTCACATTTCCACATTGAACCGGGTCAAAACCGGCTTACGGTCCAAGGTTGCCTATAAATAGCCGCCTTGGGGGTAAACATTTTCAAGTCACTTTGGGTGAGAATTGAGAAGAGCTCTGACCTCTCTCTAACTTTCTCTCTCTAGAACTGTCTAATGTTGACCGTCGGAGTGAGCGCACCAAGCACCTCCCCCCTCTCCACGGGAGTTGCTTGGTAATGCTCCTCTTGCAGGTACGGACGGACAGTCAGCGAGAGAGCCCGAAGGACTTAGTGCGATTTTGAAGACGAAGCCAAAGGCCCGTGCACGACCCTAGGAGACGGACTTGGCCCTAACAAGCTCGCACCCAACCCGAAGACATCGACAAGTTACTCAGCAGACAGCCCGCGTTAACTTGGTCGAAACACTTGGCGCCGTCTGTGGGAACACCCACAAGACCAAAAGCATGGCAAGCAACGAGCAGCCACCGCCGACTAAGACGAAGAAAAGAGGACCAGGACGTCCAAGGAAAAATCCGGCCCCGGAGTCAAGCATGAGACCTCCTCCGCAGAGAGCTCAGAGAGACCCCCCGCAGAGCCAAAGCGAGGCCTCAGTCGCCTCGTCTATGCCAACAAGAAGCGTACACTCTCGGAGTAACGCGCAAGGGGGCACACAGCAAACCGACGCTCCTCCAGGCTTCGCCCATCAAACCTTCAACACGCAGGAGCAACCATACGGAATGCCAAATGCTGGGGCATACAATCAGGCACCAGGGGCACAGGCTGCGCCTGCAGTCACCCCAGAAATGATGGCGGCACTCGAACAGCTGCTTCATCTGAGAGAGGCCCTGCGCAACCAAGGATACGGGGCGCCACCGCCCCCTCCCGCGCAACAAGCAAATATGCCCCCGCCACCAAGGCAGGCGCCTCCAATGAATGCACCTCAGCAGAGAGACCCTGCAATCTCAAAAACCCCGACCTTTCACGGGAATGCACAGCAAAGCAGGCAGTCCCCCCAACAAGGGACAAGACAGGAGCTCTCGCACTCCCAAACACCCTACCAAGCAGGGCCATTCAATGAAGGAGCCTGGAGGCAGCCGTCTCAGACATTCCAGGGATATCAAGGTGGATATTCTCAGTACAACCCGACGCAGGCGCAATTTCCCCAACAAGGCGCAAGCATGGGACAAGAAGCATGCCCCCCAAATCAGGGTAACCCAGTTACCGGGTTGACGGAGGAGATGCTTGAAAAGCTGATTGAAAAGAAGATAAAGCAAAGGAAAATGAGAGGGATGAACACATTGGTGGACACCACATCCCACCCTTTCACTGACAAGCTGGTGTACAGTCGCGTCCCAGACGCATTGTATAATCTAAGGCCGGAAAAGTACCGAGGCAAGGGAGACCCGATAGAGCATGTGCAGCAGCATGAAGCAATGCTTTTGGGGAGGACAGACAACCCTCACCACATAGCCATGACGTTCCCCCAAACATTAGGCGGACCAGCTGCACACTGGCTCTTCTCCCTGCCAAAGAAGAGCATAGACTCGTGGCAGTCCCTCAAAGAAAAGTTCATCCACCGTTACATGGGAGAACGTTCGATCGTCAAAGGATCAAATGCCTTGGATGACGTCAAGCAGGAGTGGAATGAGTCCCTCGCAAGCTACTACATCCGGTTTAATCAAAACATCTCGGAAATTCAAACGAACATCGCAGAGATAGAAATCATCCATGCCTTTGTCAGAAACCTGGGTAGGCACGGGTACGACTTGGGCCAAAAGCTTTCTACAAGGCCGGTGGAAACAATGGAAGAACTCGTGGCAAGAGTAAAAGAGTACATTGATGCTGAGCACTACAAGATGACAGCTCGGGACAAGTGGGTTAAGCCCGGCAACAAGAAAGATGAGAGTAAGCCAGGCCCCCTGAAGCAGAACCAAACCCCCCCAAAAACAGTGGACTCCGCCCCAGAAGAGAACATTCAACATTGAAGAAGACAAGAATCCAGACGTCAACACCATTGAGCTAATCCCTTTGAACGCTCCCCTGAGTGTCATACTGAAAGAAATGAAAGAGCAAAACCTCTGGAAAGAGCCATTCGGTTTCAGAAAGGGCCAGCTAGGGAAAGAGCAAGACAAGTGGTGTGAAAGCCACGAAGTTAACGACCATGAAACTGACGACTGTAGAAGCCTTAAGTTCCAAATCAATCGAATCATACAAGAAGGCGGACTTAAGCACTACGTCGACCAGGGGGGAAAGATTGAGAAGGTGAAAAGAAAATTCACGCTAAGGGAGAAAGGAAAAGAGAAGACCAATGACAACCCCCCTCCTAAAAAGAGGGGAGTTATTAATGTCATTCATGGTGGTCCAGCTGCAGGAGGACAAGTCTCCAACACAAGAGATGTATACGCTGCGCAGGCAAGCACACTCCCCAAGTATGGCAAAAGAAAGAAACCGGAAGAGGAGGACCCCGTGATAGGATTCTCGAGAAAGGACATGGCACACATCGTCTACCCGCATGATGACGCGTTAGTAATAACAATGGAAATCAACGGGTTCGATGTCAAAAGAATCCTGGTCGACGGAGGAAGCTCGGCAGACATCCTCCATGTCAATGTCCTCGAACAGCTTGGAATGAAGAGAGAGGACCTGAAGCCGGGAAATTTCCCGTTAGTAAGCTTTGCAGGAGTTGCTACATATCCACTGGGGATGATCACCCTTCCCACTGTGATAGGAGAAGGATGGAACGCAATGAAAGTCGAAGTCACTTTCGTGATCGTCGAGAGCCTTGGCGCTTACAACGGAATTCTCGGAAGAACAACGATAAACCCCTACGAGATGGTGCCTTCAACGGCACACCAAAAGCTGAAGTACCGCTTAAGGGAGGAATTGGTGAAGTCTTGGGCGATCAGACGACAGCACGAAAGTGCTATGTCAACGCCCTAAGATGCAAGAACCGTCTGGACATAGCAGTCATTGAAAGGGGACAATGTTCCAAGTCTGAAGTTGAGATGCGATTTGACGAAATGATGAGCAGATGAGAAAGACTCCCAGCACCTCAAACCCCAATGCTCCCAAGCATATGGGACATCAAGCAAGGGGAGTCGGAATCCATCCAGAGTTACTTCAAGCGATTCGCCATAAATGCAACTTCAAGTTTGGCAGAGAAGTCAGCCGTGATCAATGCCTTTTTCCTGAACATGAACTCACCTACATTCCTCCTATTTGGACGAACACAAGGGTGGAGAACAACCAAATCTATGGCTGACTTAAAAGAGAAGATGGAGACAGCAATCGAGGTCGCAAACGAGCAGGGGTGGTTCAGCCCACCTGCAGAACAAGAGGAGGCGCGCGAACACAAGCGTGCAAGACAAGACTTGAATAACAACCAAGATGGCGAATATACACCTCTGAACATAGAGGTGGAGGAGTTGTTCAAGACCATCCTGAAGGATGTTTTACCTCCTCCAAGCGAGATCCGGATTGCCTTCCTCGGGAAGAATCCAGAAATGTGGTGCCACTACCACAACATATGGGGTCACAGCACGAATGGGTGCCCCTCTCTACGCAACAGAATCGAGGAACTGATCGAACAAGGAGCTCTGCGCTCCTACATTGCATGCAAGAAGCCAGCTTTATCAAACCGTCACTAAGGGAATAATCCTTCCCCTATGACATGCACATACTCTATCCTTACTTTTCAAGTACTAAGTAGAACGTTTAGGATGGGAGATCAGTTGACTCCATCCATGCACATCCCTTGTAAATAAACAAGAAGACTAATGAAGTTCACTCCTTGCGTAGGAAAAATCACTATGTAATGGCAAGCTACCCCGGCCCAAAACCAGGAACAAGCCACATACATCATCAACAAAGGCCCTAACTCTACACGCAGAAAGGGCAAAAAACAAGAAAAGCCATCAAAAAGATATCAAAGCAAGACTAAGCAAAGCTCATGCCTGTATTCAAAACAGAGGGAGCGCGACGCATGCAAGGAGACAAAATAATTTCATCAAGGATGTGGACGTACTAATCTATCCACATCCTTGCCAAAAGTCGGGGGACAAGCGGTTCCTTAGGAATCCTCCCTCGCAAACAAATGCAAGTGTCGGACGTACTAATCTATCCACACTTCGCCACAATACAAGGATGTGAACGTACTAATCTATTCACATCCTTGCAAAAAGTCGGGGGACAAGCGGTTCCTTAGGAATCCTCCCTCGCAAACAAATGCAAGTTTCGGACGTACTAATCTATCCACACTTCGCCGCAGTACAAGGATGTGGACGTACTAATCTATTCACATCCTTGCAAAAAGTCGGGGGACAAGCGGTTCCTTAGGAATCCTCCCTCGCAAACAAATGCAAGTGTCGGACGTACTAATCTATCCACACTTCGCCGCAGTACAAGGATGTGAACGTACTAATCTATTCACATCCTTGCAAAAGTCGGGGGACAAGCGGTTCCTTAGGAATCCTCCCTCGCAAACAAATGCAAGTGTCGGACGTACTAATCTATCCACACTTAGCCATCATCAAGCGATGCGGACGTACTAATCTATCCACATCTCAAAAAACAAGATAGGCGTGCGGCTCTTCAGGAAACCACCATCTTGTCAAAATATCATAATGAAGATCCACGGTTCCGTAAGGAACTATCTTCTTATGAAAATCAAAAGGACAAGCGGTTCCTTAAGAGTTCCCCCTTCTCTTTAAAATTGCAAGTGTCGGACGTACTAATCTATCCACACTCCACAAACAAACAACTATATCAAGTATGTGAACGTACTAATCTATTCACATCCTTGTAAAGGAAGACAAGCAGTTCAACATGGATCCTCCTCCTTACAAAGCCACAGGTGCCGGTAATACTAATTCATCCGCACCCCGCCACCAATAGAGATGCAATTTCCTAAGGAAAACCATCAGATTAAGGAAATCGACCTGTCAGCAGAGCTACACTCTTCCAAAAGAGAACAAGTTATAGAGACAACAATAAAGGAAGATGCAAAATAATACTAAGTATTATATCTTTCTAACATCTCATGTCAGGCATATATATATATAATATAGCAGGTCTGAAAAGTAAAGGCATCCAGCCAGCATAAAAAGTCAAGCCCGGGACACACCCCGCCAAAATCTCACCCATGCAAGGGGAGCAACCATATATACACAAGAGAGTCATATAAAACAAAGAAAGATCAACCTGACCCAACGTCAGGAGCACCAGAGCCAAAGGCGTCAGCCATAAAAACATCATGCGCAGGGCTGCTGAAAACAACACGGCGATCGTCACCAACAGGGACGGACACCTGTCCCGTCAAACCACTCGCTCCGCCCACATCGCCCACTCGGATCCCCGCAATAGCCCCGAGGGCATAGCCAGTATATGGCCCAGTACTCTGGAAAGGAAAATCGGGGGCAAAAGAGTATATCCTCCTGAAGTAATCCACAGAGAAAGACTCTATGCGATCATCACGTGCCTTCTCGAGAAGTTTGGAGTAATCAGCTGTAGTAGGAAACTCAATCATCCCAAGCTGATCACCCAGGGCAACATGAGACTCCTTAGTCTCCTTCAGCGCCACAGCATGTGCCTCCTCGTCGACCTTCTCCTGGCGCAATAAGGCAAACAGCTCCGCCTCCAGCTGAGACGCGCAATCCTGACTTCCCTTGAGATCAGCGGAAGCCTTGGAAGAAGCATCTGAATGTGCGCGCGCCTTCTCCCTCAACACAACGACATCCTGAGACAAGCGCTCATGACGACCCTGCAGACCCCTCGTCTCCTCAACAAGCTCAACAACAAAGGAGGAAAGGTTGGTCATCACGGCATTCACCTGCAACAACAACACAAGCACATCACACACAAAGAAGCCAGACAAACATGATAGATCCACATAAAAAGAAAACAACGTACAGGAGCAAAGCGCGCGAGCGACTCCTCAACACACTTCAAAGCAGCCTCAGGGTCACGGGGGCACTTCTTGCGGTCAGCCGTCGGAACAGACCGCTGAACCACACGCACACCGACAGCAGGTTTGCTCAAGGAAACATCCTTGGGAAAGCGAATAGCAGACTGAGAGTAGGGAGTCCACTCGTTCCCGGACACATCCCGATCAAGCCGACACATCAGATCAGACTTGCGAAGAGCTGGAGGAGTAGGAACAACTACACATCAAAAGCAAACACATTAGGAGAAGGCAAACTATACCAATACAACAAGAAGTCAACCACAGTCACCTGCCAAGGAAGGCACCTCCGCTGAACGGCCGCTCCCTGACCGGGGGGCAGGCATGGTCGAATCCGCATACATTGGCCCCTTCCCTTTGTCGCAGGAAGGAGCAAGAGGCATGCCGGCAGACGTCGACCTCTTAGGATTGCTCGGGGAACGGACGTCAGCATCATTCTCTCGGACAGGTGCAACTCCCCCCGCCGTCGGGAGTACCAAACCTGCAAAGACAACCACAAAAAGACCATTAGTATGTTAGCATGGGGAAAAATCTCAACAAAACCTTTAAAGGCACAAGTCCCATACCCGGGCCAACAGGAGGAGTGTCGCCGAGGCCGGGAACAGTCTGAAGAGATCCGCCTGCGACTCCGCCCTGTAAACAGGGGCGTCTGTTAAGAAACCAACCTACAAGGAAACAGGAACAAATGTTACGAAGCTTCAAAACATACCGACTCATCCCCCGAAGGACGTACATGAATGCCCGCCGCGAGCAGCTCGGCGTCGGAAGCACGATAAAGGGGGTTGTACTCCCCCGCCCTATTCGCCGTGTGAATCTTCTTCAAAGCAACCTTGTCTGTATCGGAGAACTCCTGAAAACGCGGAACGGGGTCGGTATCCACTATGTGAGAAGTCGTCCAAGTCGTGCCCGCATCCTTTATAAAAAAGTACTGACACTTCCATTTGTTCTGGGAAGTGTCCGATCTTTCGCAGAACCGCGCCTCAGTATTCCACCCCGCCCTGCGCAAGCCAAGGGAGGAGAATCCCTTCTCGGTCATGTGAGGCCAACGCAAGGTGAAAGTACACATCCCAGACTCATCTGCCTTGCCCATGCGATAGAAGGCTCGAAAAAGCACTATCGAGTAATCCCAAGAGTTTAGATGACACTGCACCTGGAAACATGTCCAAGCTCTAAACCCCGGTGGAGTGATAGAGACGGGAGAAATCCTGTAATGTCGACAAAGGCGGGCCAGATCCTGACAATAAGGAAAGCGCAGCCCTTCTCGGAACTGTGAAAGATAAACAGCCTCGTATTCAGCCGGAGGAACGGTGGGCCGACCAAATTCGACCCCCTTCACGACGTCCCAAGGATACGAGACCTCTATGCCGGGACACCAGCCCCGGGTCGAGACGTAGAGATCGAACTTGAAACGTGGGAGCTTGTTGGGAAAAAACATTTGGGTCTTCTCCAGTATTACGCGGTTACCCGACGGTCCCAAAAGCACACCGCTTCGAGACCCGGAATCAGAATCCATGGTGCCCTCATCAACCTCCCCATCAATGCTATCTGAAACAGAGTGATGAGACTTACTCATTGCGTGAAGAAGCAGAAACCGTTGCCTACCAGGAAAACTCTAAGTATCAAAGACACGCGCTTGCAAGCCCGTCAACCAAACCCTGCAAAAACCATACACAACTCAATCAAAAACCAGGGCCACGTATCAACACCATTCACCAAGCCCTTTGCGAGGGCATCCAACCCAACGGACCAACTGTCCGCGAGCAAACAGCTAGGGACCCTCCCGCTCGGGAGTCAAAAGTCCCTACGCTCACCAAAGGCCTAGGCCACCCACTAACAAAATTTCCATATACTTATACAATATAACACAGGTATTCAAGCATTCAACTAAACGACGAGCTCAGGAGCTAAGGAAATCTAAAGCATGCAAAATTGGTCATAATTACCAAAATGCCCTCCGGCCACATTTCGATCAAATTTTATCCCCAAAACGGCTCAAGGCTCCGGGGGCACATACAAGCAGCCCAAATACGGGTCGCAAGCCACACTCGACCTTGGGGAAAACCAAGTAGCGGTGCAGGAGGCACACTACCTTGAAAACGCCAGGTTGTGGCAACAACATGGATAGGCACGTCGCCTCGTCGACCTCTGACCGACGCCATGGAAGGCTATGTCGCCTCGTCCGACCTCTGGCCTTCTCCCTACCTCGGAAACTTCAAGTAGCTGTCGCGGAGTGTACCCTACCTTGGGAAAAACCAAGTAGCAGCTGTGGAATGCACCCTACTTTGGAAAACCCAAGTAGCAGTCGATACAATAGTCGCCACCTCGTGCCCGAAACGACTACGATACGAACGTCCCGACAAGGGGGCAACTCCACACCTACGAACTTACAAGTTCACAATTACTACATAGCGAACATCCTCTATCCGGGGGAAACTCTATGTCAGTACGGGCCTCTTTATACAACCTATATGGCACTACACGCGTTTGCGCTACCCAACACATGTTTATCATGAGATGTACATCGGCAACATACCAGGAGGCCTAACACCTCGCGACTAAGGGGCAAGTGCCCCTACTTGGCCACGTCACTACATATACTCCCCCTCTCGGGGCATTCACCTCAATGATCTTGGGGGCAATACTATATCAACAAGGGTCATGTCCCTCGGCATATACATTGAGAACATACTTCTGTTGTAAGATGTTCATCAACGACGCGTCGGATGCATGGCACCTCGCAAATCCAGGACCCTCGTGTCTGCGACACACCTTCGCTTATATAGGTACACACTTCCATGTTCATGATACATCCAAGAGGTACACTCACATCCACCCTCCATCTTTTAAAAGTTGTTGATAACTTGGATTTTCACCATCAAGTGACTTAGCTAAATTTGACTAAGTTATTTCAAATGGTCTCAACTACTTGAAAACATTATTTTTATGATTTTTCGTATCAAGTCCATCACATGTGATTTTCCAAACCCGGCATTATTTCATTTACTAAAACCGTCGTCTCGCCGTCAAGACGGCCGTCTCGGACGACGGGCTCCCAAAAACCATCATATTGCATGAAAAACGTTTTATCAAAACTTTCATGATTTATTATCATTTTGATACAATTAGTCGTGGCATGAACGTTCCATATTTATCTGATCATCTTACAAACCCGAAAAATTTCATGTGCGCTCACGCCTTACTTCTTCCAAAATCACATTTATCATATTATTCGTAGTCCGTTGTGCTACTAACCCTTTGCGCAGTTATCAAGCGTGACCATCTCAAAAAACTAAGGCAAGGAGCTCGTCTGAGCCGCGCGTATCCACCCTTGGTAAGTCAAGACCCAAGGTGAGCAGACGACCCGAATCACGCGTACACCCTATCTTAAAATAGAGTTAAATAAAGGTCAAGCCATTATTTAACTCGGGGGCAAGTGATGGATATACGCATGATTCGGGCTCGGTTTTAAATTATTCGGACCTCGTACACGCACGAAACCCACGAAAAACCAGATTTCGAGCTAACCCGGGGAAACCGGGCAAGTCGCAAACTTGCCCGGCACCCCCGGGGGGCTTACCCGGAATTCCGGGCAAGCCTAGGCTTGCCCGGAATTCCGGGTAAGCTTTGCACCCCGGGGGTGTCGCGCACACCCCCCTTTTTTGTCCTGGATGTATACGGAGACCCGATTTTCAACTAACTCCTATACGTCGGGGACCCCCCGTTACAAGGCGCGCGCGTCCCGCTCGTGACAGCCGCCTGAGACGCGCGTCAGAGTCCTCTTCCCAAAGCTCTCCCCTGCATCCCGGTTCACATTTCCACATTGAACCGGGTCAAAACCGGCTTACGGTCCAAGGTTGCCTATAAATAGCCACCTTGGGGGTAAACATTTTCAAGTCACTTTGGGTGAGAATTGAGAAGAGCTCTGACCTCTCTCTAACTTTCTCTCTCTAGAACTGTCTAATGTTGACCGTCGGAGTGAGCGCACCAAGCACCTCCCCCCTCTCCACGGGAGTTGCTTGGTAATGCTCCTCTTGCAGGTACGGACGGACAGTCAGCGAGAGAGCCCGAAGGACTTAGTGCGATTTTGAAGACGAAGCCAAAGGCCCGTGCACGACCCTAGGAGACGGACTTGGCCCTAACAAGCTCGCACCCAACCCGAAGACATCGACAAGTTACTCAGCAGAAAGCCCGCGTTAACTTGGTCGAAACACATACATTGAATCTTGAACGATCCGAAATTTTAATTGCGATTAATTGTATACATTGAACATTGAACGGTTTGAAATCAGCGAAATTTTAATTGCGATTAATTGCAACTTCAAAACCCTCAGCTCCCTAGTGCAATCAATGCTATTGAGTTAATGACTACAAAACTCTTAGCTCAATTGTCATAAATGCATCGATTAACGTAAAAAATAAAATCATCAGCTCCACATTCATTCTGTTATTATCTTGCATTCAGAATTTATAATGTTTATAGATTTGGTTATAAACTCTATATATAAGGATCAATTATCAAAAAGCAAACTCAACTTTGATAGTTTTGCAAAAAATAACCGAACTTTTTTTCTTGCAAACAATAAACTTAACTTTATAAAAGATAACAAAGTGCAAACTACATTGATTTTTATATTAAAGAGTTACATAGACCGCTTATATAAGAATCAGATCATGCTTGTTCATGTGACACGGGATTGACAAAATCAACATAGCTTCCTTTAAAATACATTATGCGGAAATTGCATATTCAATTTTCATCATTTTTAATGGAAAAGGGTTCGGCTAAAATAAACTCGAGTTTATTTCAACTCGATTTCTCAGACATCAGATTATGCATGTGTAAGAAACACTTTTTATCTCTCCTCTATTATGATTGATTCTCTCTCATGATCTAACGGCTGAAAAATCAAGTTTAAATAAACTCAACTGCATTTTAGCCAACCCTAATGGAAAAATCACATATTTTACACGTTGCTATATTATGTAAAGTTGAGTTTATTGTTTCCAATGAAAAAGTTTAGTTTTATTTTGCAAAACACTTAATGAGTTTGCTTTTGCTATAATTTTTTTTGTCGAAAAAAGGAATGATTTAATATTGACGACACTAGGTCCATTCGGCTACGTAATATTCGAGGTCTCCTACTCACGGTTGAGTTTTTCCGTCCAGACTTAGTGAGCTGCTTTGACCTTGTCAACGTAGCCACACCAACAACCTAGTTTAATTAACCTACATATATAATAATAAATATATAATATATAAATAAATATATAAAGTGCCGTGTGGCGTCTGCTCATTGATGAGTCATACGTTTCTCTTCCGGAGAAATTCTTGGTTGCCACCGTTCCAACAGGTGGCAACCAAGGTGGTGGCCCTCCACCAATTATCTTCTGCCATGTGTCCATTTCCACTATTAGACATTACCAAGTGTCGAAATACCATTGGTGGCCCCACCTTGGTTGCCACCGGAGAAATTCTTGGTTGCCACCGTTCCAACAGGTGGCAACCAAGGTGGTGGCCCTCCACCAATTATCTTCTGCCATGTGTCCATTTCCACTATTAGACATTGCCAAGTGTCGAAATACCATTGGTGGAGGGCCACCACCTTGGTTGCCACCTGTTGGAACGGTGGCAACCAAGAATTTCTCTTCCGTTAGTGAACTGCTGACTGAGATCCACGTCACTCCCTCATCTCTGCTTCGTTCGTTCCAGTTCCATTTGTATTGTACTCTCTTTAAGTAACGAGTTCTCCTTCTCTCCCTCTTGTTCGTCTCTGTGTCTTCTTGTCTACAATGGCGGCTTCCATCTTCATTAGTCGATTCTCTTCGACCTCACCTTCCATCAACCGCAAAACATACCCGTCCCCTCACCGTTCATCTCTCCTTCCCCAAACCTTAATTAACCTCACTCCTCATCTCTCATATTCCTTCTCCGCAGCCGCAGCCGCAGCCGCAGCCTCACCCATTAGGTGCTCCTCCTCCAATGGCGCTTCACCGCCCCCCCGCAGGCCCCAGTACATCCCCAACCGGATTTCGGATCCCAACTACGTTCGGATCTTTGACACCACTCTTCGCGACGGAGAGCAGTCTCCAGGCGCCACCATGACCTCGAAAGAGAAACTGGACATTGCCCGCCAGCTGGCCAAGCTTGGAGTCGACATAATCGAGGCCGGATTCCCCACCGCCTCCAAGGACGACTTCGAGGCTGTGAAGACGATTGCGCAGGAAGTAGGGAATGCAGTGGATAGTGAGGGGTATGTCCCTGTGATTTGTGGGCTATCTAGGTGCAACGACAAGGACATTAAGGCTGCCTGGGAGGCTGTGAAGTATGCGATTAGGCCGAGGATTCACACGTTTATTGCTACAAGTGACATTCACCTGAAATATAAGTTAAAGAAGAGTAAGGAGGAGGTGATCGAGATTGCAAGGAGCATGGTGAGATATGCAAGGAGCTTGGGTTGTGAAGATGTTGAGTTCAGCCCCGAGGATGCCGGCAGGTTAGTATTTCTTCCTGTTGCCTTTTCTGGGACGTAAGTACGGGTTTTTATTCCATTTCACCACTCTTTATCTCAATTGCTTGGTGAATTCAAATAATCTCTTGGGTCTGCCCCAAAAATGCTTTTATGAGAGAATGATTAAAGATGAAGAATATTCTAAACAAGAATTTGGAGAGGGAAAGCTGAATTAATTAAGCACTTTGATTTGTCAGTATCCCCCTATTATTTATCTATATAATTAGGGTATTAGAGAGCCAGAGTGGTTAATTGTTTGTTTTGTAAGATGTTGATCAAGGGAATATTTTATTGAGCCTTGCAAAGTTAATTTCCGGACACTAGTTTTGATGATCACACCTTTTGTGTGTAGTTAGTTGCTTTCTTCTGGGTGCTTTAGTACGACCTTGTTTGTTTTCCTGTATCGAATTTGAAAGATGATGATTGGCCAAAAAAAAAATTGAAAGATGAAATTCATGTTTCTTTTTCAGTTTTATACTTTGGTTAACATAATTCATGTTTCTTTTGGTCCATAATGTTTGACTACTTTTGGGTTTTGGTTTATGGTGTATTTTTTGCCTAGTTTTGGTACCATATGTTTGCAGATTTTTTTAGTTTTTGTCCGACTGTTACATTCCGTCCATTTTTTCCGTTAAGTGGCATGTGCAAGTCACGTGATCCACCATAAACTTTTAATTTTGTTCAAATTTGGAAGAATTGACCTATTGAACTAGGTTTATGTGTCAATTTCCCCAAATTTGACCTAGTTCAATTCGCCCAAATTGAACTTGGTTTAGGATGTCAATTCCCCCAAATTTGAACAAAATTGAAAGATTATGGTGGATCACGCGACTTGCATATGAAATGGACGGAATGTAACGGTCGGATCAAAACTAGAAAAATCTGCAAACATATGGTACCAAAACTAGGCAAAAAAAAAAAAAAAATCATGGATCAAATCCCAAAAGTAGTCAAACATGGACCAAAAGAAATGTTAACCCTTTATACTTTATAGTCATTCTAGCATCTGAAAATAGTGATTGCTAGTTATTGCCGAGATTTTCATTGGATTGGGCTGTTTCTTATATCAAGGGAAAAAGAGGCATGATTTTGACATGCTTGTGGGTGTACAAGTTCATGAATGGATGTTCTAAATGTAATCTTGAAATGTCAACCCTGTGGTTGTAGTATGATTTCTCCTGATAAAAGATAATGAAAGCAGGAAATTAAGGATCTGACGTTCTCAAGGCAATCTGTGCCCTCAATTTTGATTACATGTATACTTCAGTAAGGCTTGTATATATTTGATAATGTCTTCATTTGTTGACTGGTTCTAGCACTTTTTGGTAGATGTCGTACTATTTTGATTAAAATTTTGCTGTAAGGCCTCTCCTAGTTCATACAACAAATGTTAAAGACTCATCATTTTTCTCATTCAACCATGACAACATTTTCGCTCTTTGACTTCCATCCAGATCTGATAGGGAATTTCTGTATGAAATTTTGGGCGAAGTTATTAAGGCCGGTGCAACAACCTTGAACATACCTGACACTGTTGGTATTACTTTGCCTCACGAGTTCGGGAAGTTGATTGCTGACATCAAAGCTAACACCCCTGGAATAGAAAATGTCATCATTTCAACACATTGCCAAAATGATCTTGGGCTTTCCACCGCTAATACTTTAGCCGTATGATGGTTCTCTTTTCTTTGTTTACTTTCAAATTATTATTGGAAGTAGTATAACTAATATCTAATTACACTTGAATTCAGGGAGCATATGCAGGGGCAAGGCAGGTAGAAGTGACAATAAACGGTATTGGTGAAAGAGCTGGGAATGCTTCTTTGGAGGAGGTATATCCCTGTGCATTTTATAGAATTATGATTAAGACAAATGGATTATATTAAAGTTGCTTGTTGAAAGAGGTGGCTGTGCTACAGCCCACCATGTTGTTGTTTCTCTAAACTCAATCGACATCTACCACAATCAGATGATGTGTGCGATAGCTTAACTCTTTCCTATTCTAATTAACTCCAATTGTATCTTTGATGTCAAATGCTTAGGTTGTAATGGCCATAAAATGCCGAGGAGAGCACGAGCTAGGGGGTCTTTATACAGGAATAAATACACGTCACATTGTCATGACTAGCAGGATGGTATGTTACCAAAGTTCTACTTCTTTCTGGCTTTTTGTTCTGTAGAACTATTATTGCCTGATAACATTAGTTCTCTTGCTTTAGGTGGAGGAATACTCTGGTTTACATGTGCAGCCGCACAAAGCTATTGTTGGAGCCAATGCTTTTGCTCATGAAAGTGGTATTCATCAGGTTAGTGATGACTCAAGTTCACTCTTTTGAGGGTCAATTACTTGATAGCTAGTGTCTTTCATCACCACTTTATTGTTTTCACTTAGCAGGAAATGGTTATCAGTATTATCTGATATGGAAAGTTAGGT
Organism: Clarkia xantiana subsp. parviflora; assembly: GCA_036873135.1. Taxonomy (NCBI): domain Eukaryota; kingdom Viridiplantae; phylum Streptophyta; class Magnoliopsida; order Myrtales; family Onagraceae; genus Clarkia; species Clarkia xantiana. The sequence continues at coordinate 23,293,236 of JAPTYO010000001.1, forward strand.
CTTATTTGTTCTAATCAGAGTGTGAGTATTGTTCTGGTCCATTGATTTGAGTTAGCACTCGGGAGGTCACTTGTTAAAAATAAAAGACTATATTCAAACGGCTGGACCATCTTGGCATTGAATTTGCTTTGGTTGGTACTGCATTGCTTGTGAGTTGGGCTGTTGGCACATTATGAGTAAGCACTTTCCTGGTTTATCAATGCCGAGAATAATTCAAACGCTTTTGCGTTTGTATTATACCTTGTGATGGCAAAGGAATTTTTCAAGCTGTTTCGGACTCCGATGGTTCACATATTGGGTATTTACTGGTGTCTACTTGATACCGTATGCACCAGGTTACATAAATTTGATTCGGTTACGTAATATGTGCTAAAGTCCGTACTTTTCTTTCTACTCTACTTTCTGATAGATACATCATTTGCCGTTGGATTATACCTTGTGTTGGCTGAAGTTTTTCAATTTCTGGCTATTTCAAAGGGTTAAGAACTTATGAAAGGTCTGAATTATCACCCATGTTAACGGGAGAGGTCTGAAATTTAAAAAGTTAATAACAGAGGTCTGAAATTTCTGTTTTGTTGATAACAGCGGTCTCCGTTAGTTTTTTCCGTTAAAACTAACGGAAGTTGGTCACATGCTTGGCATGTGACCGGAAATAATATAAAATTCCAAAAATGCCCTTCTATCAAGTGTGCCCCTCACATGCATGGAGTGAAAAGACCAAAATGCCCTTGAAGCCACCACGGTACTCCGGCGACCACCAATCGTACTCCGGCGACCACCACCGTACTCCGGCGACCACCACCAAGGCTTCGATTGGGCCAAAATCGGAGCCACCGGCCCCGATTGGTCTCCGATCGGAGCCACCGGCCCCGATTGAGCTCCGATCGGAGCCAAAAAAGCACCGATCGGAGCCAAAAAGCTCCGATCGGAGCTCTGTGGCTCCGGTCGGGGCCATAGAGCTCCAGATCGGAGCTCTGTGGCCCCGACCGGAGCCACAAAGCTCCAGATCGGAGCTCTGTGGCCCCGACCGGAGCCACAAAGCTCCAGATCGGAGCTCTGTGGCCCCGGCCGGAGCCACAAAGCTCCAGATCGGAGCTCTGTGGCCCCGGCCGGAGCCACAAAGCTCCGACCGGAGCTCTGTGGCTCCGATCAGAGCCACAAAGCTCCGATCGGAGCTTTTTTGGCTCCGATCGGAGCTTTTTGGCCCCGATCGGAGCTTTTTGGCCCCGATCGGAGCTTTTTGGCCCCGATCGGAGCTTTTTTGCCGAGGTGGTGGCCGGAGTCGGGTCGCCGGAGCCGATGTGGTGGTCGTCGGAGTCGAGGTGGTGGTCGCCGGAGTCGGGTGGTGGTGGCCGGAGTTGGGTGGTTTTAATTTGACTTTAGGGGTAAAATTGTCATTTCACATTTACTTAAATAAGATATTAAATAAAACAAAATATTAAAGGGGCAAAAATGTCATTTCACACAATTCTGTTAAATTTAACCCTAAAAATGGACGGAAAACCTCAAATCAACAAAATTAAAATTTCAGACCTCTGTTATTAACTTTTTAAATTTCAGACCTCTCCCGTTAACATGGGTGATAGTTCAGACCTTTTATAGGTTCTTAACCCTATTTCAAACTCTTATAGTTTTCATTTCGGGGCATTTGCTGATGTACTCGATTCTGTATGCACCGTGTTACATATCACTAATTCAGTTACGAGGTGCTAAATCTGGTACTTTGCTGTGTACTCCACTTTTTTCAAAGATATACCTTTGTCATTTTTTCCTCATATTAACGGTGATGGTGGTTGTGGGTTAATGTTGTGCCTTGTCATATTTTGTTGTGATTTTATTGAATTCTGATTTATCTAGGAATAAATGAATTTTGAACTTCTTTCATTCAGCTTGAAAATACTTAATTTGAACAGGATGGAATGCTTAAACACAAAGGAACATATGAGATTATATCACCTGATGATATTGGGCTTGAAAGATCAAATGACGCTGGCATTGTACTTGGAAAACTAAGGTGTACCCGAATTTATTTAATGCTTGAAAGTACCTTTGACTTTGAATGTTTATGTTATATTTGAATTTTATGACGGATTATACAGAGGAAGAATAAGGACCCGCTAAAAGGTAAGATTTGGCGGTCTTGGTGAAGCTCAAGAGCATGTGGGACTTATTCTACTGCTTTTTAGATGGATGACAAGAAAGTAGGATCTGCCTAGGATTGTAATCATTGGTACAGCTGGATTTTGATTATATTCTCAGATTTTGCTGAAAGAACCTTAGATACGTAATGGACAAGCAAAGCATTCCACCAGTCGAGAATCTGTTTGAAGGTTTTATTTTAGAAACTAAACCTGCTCCTTTAGCCAATTGTTACTACTACCGTGAAATGTATGGTTACTTTTAGATTAATTTTTTCTTTTTTGGCATACAGTCTGCATAGTTTTACATCAAAATGGCTGTGAGATAACTCTTTGGTTGTTTATATTTCCTGGTACAGCGGCCGTCATGCTTTAAAAATGAAACTTGCTGAGGTAAGCTACAATTTTTTATCTGGTTAAGTCCCTTTTGATATCACAGGTTAGACCTAAGAGTAGGGATCTTTGCTCTCCTTTTGTCTTTTCAGCTGGGGTATGAGTCCATCGATGGTGAGCAACTTGACAGCATATTCTGGCAGTTTAAAGCAGTTGCAGAGCAAAAAAAGGTTTGTAGGAAATATTTTGAACAAACCTAAAACAAAGAAGAAAAAAAAGCCTTTTCAATGTTCTTTGATTTCAAGATTCTTAGTCTCAATCATGTAAAAAAGGAAAACAAAAAACTGAACCGTATTCCACGAATATGATATCTATCTAGTGTGATGAATGGAATATATGACAAAGGCGGAGTGCTGAAGTATTTCTATTGATCTGTCATGTCATATAGGCCCAAGTCGGACATCCAATTGTTTCGATTTGAATTATCCGATAGAAGTCACTGAAATTTATTGGTGTATTCCAATACACATTTTATAGAAATATCACAATTCACAGTTATGAGTTTTTATGCACCATCTCTAATTGTTTGACCTACCAGCATCACAAAGCTGAATGATTTATCTCACTTCTTCCCACTGACAATAAATCATTCCAGAGAGTGACTGATGCCGACATCCGAGCCTTGGTGTCAGATGAGGTTTTCCAACCAATAGTTGTATGGAAGCTTATTGATTTACAGGTTCATTTTAGAATTTTTTGTTTAGTCATTCTCAAGTTTAATTATATTGGGCTTATGGATGACGACATTCTTTTCTATTTTACTGGTAGAGATAACTCAGTTTCTAATTCATTTAAATCAATAACTAACAATCACACAGGTTACATGTGGGACTCTTGGTCTTTCCACGGCTACAGTTAAACTTGTTGATGCTGATGGAAAGGAGCACATTGCCTGTTCTGTTGGCACGGGACCTGTAGATTCTGCTTATAAGGCAGTTGATCTGATTGTGCAGGTTAGATACTGAGACATTCTTTGTTTCTAAGTTGGGTATCTGGACGATTATGGATTCTATCAAATAAGTATAGGAGCAACTTTACGAGGCAGATAAAAGAATTAAGTTAAGATACCTGAACTAACTTACTGGTTAAAATTGCGGGAGAGAGAGAAAGAGATGATGTTGCATTGTCGAGGTTTGGTGGGTGGATTAATATAATAGATGAAATCTTGTCTGCAGGTGCCAGCAACCCTGCTTGAATACTCCATGGTAGCAGTAACAGAAGGGATTGATGCAATAGCAACTACCCGTGTTCTGATACGCGGTGAAGGCAATCAAACGGCCACACACGCTTTAAGTGGGGAGCAAGTGAACCGACACTTCAGGTAGAGTAAAGAGCAGATGATATCATCCGATTTCATATCTTTTACGGTTGGCATGTATGTTTCTCTTTCTGTTGTGTTGCATAATATAATGGTGGAGAGGTATTGTGTTGTTGCGGGAATGCAGTGGAACTGGGGCAGGTATGGACATTGTCGTATCAAGTGTGAAGGCTTATGTGAGTGCTCTAAACAAGATGATAGGTTTCATGGACAGCACCTCTAACACAACACAAGTTGTCCAAGCTGAGAAAATCACAGTGGCAGCTAATTAAATAAAAAGGTACACATTAGACAGACAACCCCTACAGATGAATGGGTTGTCTCTTCACTTGAAACTCTCCAAATAGAGAGAGAGAGGAGTAACTTTCATTTAAGAACGGAAAGATACTTTGCGTTATAGGTAGGTGATAATGTTAGTTTGGTAGTGTGGTGTTGTAGTCTTAGTTTTGTTTCGGAGATACAAAGCATTGAATGTGATTGTGATTGTTCATGTTTGTAGTCAGCCAGTCAATCCTTTCTATTATAATTATATATGTAACTTAATTGCTATGTCATTATTGTTGGGTTTGTCTTGAATTAGTTAGTTAAGTCCATTAAGCAATCTAGCCCGTTAGCTATTTTAGATAGTAAGTTGACTTGGTGATAGTATATATATATAGATTGAGTTAGGCTTATTATATATATACTAGTTATTAACGCGTGCGTTGCACGCGCATCGATCATTTAAATTTCAAGATACATAATCTATCTTAAGTTTACTAATATTTATAATTAATCAAAGTAAAATATGGGCAAGTTGATTCGTTGTGAGAAACGAATCTATGTGATAGAGAAGAGCGACATAACGTAATTCAAAACATGAGAAAGAGAAGAGGATAATTAAGTAAAAAATTAACTAATGTCTTCAGTTACGGTACTAAGCTAGCCTTATAGTTAGATATATAAATGAGTTGGGTCGAGCATTACGCTGGTCATTAACGGCTCAATTGTATCTAACTCATCAACTTGAGGTGTCAAGAATGTAAACTTGTTCTTAACTACTTAGAGTCATCAATGGACAAATTTGACATATACAAACGTAATTATATACAATATCACAATACCAACAAAATTTGATTTAACAATAAAGATAAAATTAAATCACAAAAATATAATGTTTAGACTTGAATTTACAAAAATATTTAGTTAACATTAATTAGGTTGTACACAATGTGATTGGATTAACAAATAGAAGAACTAAATTAATAGTTTGAGTCCATAAATATTGGACGATGAGTAAAATGTTATTTGTCGATGTCAAAATTCAAGAACCACATTACATCCATATTTTGACTTGTTATATATATAATGGTAAGTGGCTGATCTATATGATAGAAAAATCCCAACAGGCGGAACATATATCACTCGATCTATATAATTTGTTGAATAATTTTTTTTACATGTATCCGAAATTTGAACTATATGAGTATGATAGGACTGACTTAAATTGATATGTAATTACTATGACATGCCGACTAAGCGACCTTAAAAAAATAACAAAATTTAAATAATGATTTAGTAATATTATTAAAGATAAATAAACGTTTCTCAAATATAGTAATGATTAAATTATTAATTTTATAAAATATAGGAATTAAATATTATATATTTTTTGTTAATAAAATGAAAAGGTGACAAAGATGTCTATTGGGGGTGAGGACCCAACACAAATAATATATTGGTATATATATATATATATATATATATATATATATAATTGAAGAAATAAAAGGAATAATAAAGTTTGGGACCATTTTTGGTTCATGAACAAACTATAGGGACCATTACTACATTTATGTATCTCAGTTAGATAACAGACTTCCTTAAATATCTTTCGTTGACAAAAAAATCAGTTGTGAAGTATGAACGAATTTTTCTGGCTAAATTTCATCTCTCTCAAATTATTTTGCTCTTCGATTTCTTCTTGGTATCATAGCTTGGATTGCTCTATTGATTTCGTTTCGATTGATTGATTCTTTTGGGAAGTAATGGATGTAAATGATCAATGGCCACGACTGGGAGCTCAGACTTCACCGCCTGGATTCACGCCGGGAAGAAATCCTCCACCTCCTTCACCGTCAAATTCGACTGGGTTTAATCAACATCCAGTTGATTTAATAGGAAAAGAACGTTTTTACGAACATCCTTTGGATACGCCGGGAATGAAATTGATCGAATATCAAATGAAATTGATCGAATATCAATTGACTGGATGTGCGAAGTATCAGGTTTGGTCCAGTTCTATGCTAGATGCTCTACTAGCTAAGAATAAGAGATGCTTTGTTGATGGTACTTGTTTGAGAGAATCTGTTCCTGGAAATCAACGTTTCTGTTGGGATCGTTGTAATGCCATGGTAAAAGGCTGGTTGGCTATTAGTGTTTCAAAAAATTTGCAACATGGATTGGTTTATACAACTACTGCTTATGCTGTCTGGAATGATATACGAAAGAGATACAACAAGCTTGATGGAATCAGGATTTTTCAATTGAGTAGGGAGTTATATAATGCTAGACAAAGTAGTATGTCCATAGCTGGTTATTTTGAAAAAAATGAAGATGGAGGATGAACTGACCGCTGTTGACGATGAATGTCTATGTGGTAATTGTGTTAGCTCTCCAAGAGTTGTAGCTAGCAAGGATAAATATAAATTGATCCAGTTTTTGAATGAATTGAATGATATATATGCTGGTGTGAGGACTAACCTACTCATGATGCATCATTTACCAACTTTAAATTTTGCTTACTCGGCTTTAATTCAAGAAGAAAGTCAGAGGATGGTAATAGGAGCACTTATAGTTACTGAAGGTGATAAGGCTATTCAATATGTAGCCTCTGAGCCAGCTGCTTTGTATTCTGGAAGGACTGGCAACTTTCAGAACAATAATATTGGTGGCTTTCAATCAAGAAGAGATCTCACTTGTAATCATTGTGGGAAGAAAGGGCACAAGGAGGATAGATGCTGGTCTAAGTTTGGGGTACCAGAACACATTAAGAAATTATGGGCAGAGAAGAAAGCATCTCAAGCCAACAATGTTCAATTTGAAGGGGGAAAGCAGCAACATGGTACTGAGTTTCAGTCTCAGACTCACAAGACTTCAGATAGCACAGGCTTCAGTATTGAGTAGCTCTCTCAGGCATTGAAGTATCTTAATCAGTTGCAAAGAACCGAGAATTCAACAAGTAGTTTTCCTGATGTCAAAGCTAATATGACAGCTAATATGACAGATAAAGTGTTTTGTGGAGTGATTCATAACACTTCCAAACATCACTGATTATTGATAGTGGTGCCTCTCATCATTTAACATGCCACAAAGATTGGTTATCTAATTTGAACATCAATAATTCTATCAATAGGCAGGTTCAGATGCCTATTGGTTCTCTTTCTCAATTACTCATCTTGGAAAATGCAATATAGGGTCTTGTTTACAGCTCAAGGAGGTGTTATATGCACCAGAGTTTCAATATAACTTGATCTCGGTGTCTCAACTTACCAATGACTTGAATTTATCTGTCACATTTCTGCATGACATGGTAATCTTTCAGGACCTCTCATATGGGAAGAGAGTGGGGACTGGTTTGCTCCATGATGGACTTTATGTTCTACAAGATGTTGAGCAGGAAGACTTGAAGATTAATAGTTTTTTTGTGAAGGAAAAGAAGGTGATTGGAGCTACTGAGGTGAAGCTATGGCACAAGAGGATAGGACACATAAGTTGTTAGAATCTGAATTCTATTTTTCAAGTTTGATGTAAAAGCTGCAAACACTATCAAAGATTGTAATGTTTGTCCTCTTGCAAAACAAACTAGACTTCTATTTCCTGATAGTACTTCTCAGACTTTGAGATGTTTTGAACTGGTTCATTTGGACGTCTGGGGGGGGGGGGGGGGGGGGCATATAGAACTCATACTTATGATGATGGATTCAGATACTTCCTCGCAGTTGTAGATGACTATAGTAGGTTCACTTGGCTTTATTTGCTGAGATTCAAGGATGAAGTTCTTATGCATATTAGGAATTTTCTTCAAATGGTTAAGACACAGTTTGGAACTCAGGTCAAATGCTTAAGGAGTGACAATGGAACTGAGTTTTGTAACATGTTGGTTAAAGATTTGCTTCTTGCTCAAGGAATTATACATCAAACAAGCTGTGTGGGAACTCCTCAGCAAAATGGAGTGGCAGAGAGGAAGCATAGACATTTGTTAAATGTGGCTAGAGCTTTGAGGTTTGAAGCTAGCGTTCCATATCGTTTTTAGGGGCATTGCATTATCACAACAGGATATTTGGTCAACTTGATGCCTTCCACTGCTTTAGATCGTCAGATACCCTATGAAGTGAAGAAAACAGTCTCTTATGAACATTTAAAGGTATTTGGTTGTCTTTGTTATGCTACAGACTTCCAAATACTGACAAGTTCAAACCCAGATCCATTGCACAGTGATGATGGGTTATTCCTCTACTAAAAAGGGATATATTCTCTTGAATTTGCAAACTAATGGGATGTTTGTAAGTAGAGATGTTCATTTTAGGGAGACTGAATTCCCTTTCAAACAAAGGAATACACTCTCCAACACTGAAGTGAATTCAAGAAGCATTTTTATTGATGAAGAGTTAAATCATGCTTCAGTGTCTTCTAATTTTGAGCCTTCTAATTTTGAGGAGACTGCGGAAGATAATGGTCAGAATACAAATGAAGAACTTGATGAAGGAAATATCAAAGAAGAGACACATGACGCAGGTGATATTGAAGAAATTCCTCCAGAGCTACTAAAAAGGTCAGAACGTGCCAGACAAAGACCTAATTGGCAAAATGACTATATTATGAACTGCAAAGTATTAAGCTACAAACATGTTTCTTCTGAGTATAAAAGCTTTCTTGGAGCCCTTGAAAAGGAGAGAGAGCCTCAGACTTTTGCAGAAGCAGCTCAAAACAAGAAGTGGATTGAAGCAATGAAATTGTAAATTGATGCTTTACAAGAAAATAACACTTGGAAGATTTGATTTACCTGAAGGCAAGTTACCAATTGGCCGAAAATTGGTATTCAGGATCAAGTACAAGTCAGATGGCACGATTGAAAGGCACAAGGCAATGCTAGTTGCTAAAGGATATACACAACATGAAGGAGTTGATTTAAAGGAAACTTTCTCACCAGTTGTTAAAATGGTGACTGTGAGGATGATACTATGCATAGCAGCTGCAAAGGGTTGGAATATGTATCAAATGGACGTAAATAATGTCTTTCTCCAATGTGATCTCCACGAAGAAGTATATATGGAGATTCCACCTGGTTTTCAAAAGAGGAATTCAGATTCTAAGGTGTGCAAGCTTACTAAATCTCTTTATGGACTCAAACAAGCGTCTCGTCAATGGAATATTAACCTGATAGATTGCTTAATTCAAAACGGTTATCAACAAAGCAGATATGATTATTCCGTTTCAGTAAAATTGAAGGGAAAAATCAAGTACACATGCTGGTATATGTCGATGATCTGGTGATTACTGGTTCTAGTCAAGTTCTGATTGATGAATTAAAAGGGATTTTGAAGAACTTCAAATTGAAGGACCTAGGAGATCTACGTTATTTCTTTGGATTAGAAGTGGCAAGGTCTAAAGAGGGAGTGGTCTTAAATCAAAGGAAATAATGTCTGGAATTGATTGGAGATGCAGGGCTTCTTAAAGGAAGTGCAACTTGCACTCCTTTAGAGCAAAGTCAACAACTTACTTCAGTGAGTTTTGATGAAATGTTTAAGTTGATTGGAGAAGATAAAAGACTGATGAATGGAGAACAATATAGAAGATTGGTGGGTAGATTGCTCTATTTGACCATGACACGACCATATATAGCATTCTCGGTTCAACACCTGAGTTAGTTCGTCAATGATCCCAAAGAGTCTCATTTAGCTGCTGCTTTAAGGGTCATTCGATACTTGAAGGGAAATCCAGATTTGGGATTGTTCTTTCCAGCTGAGAACTCCGTAAGTCCCATGGTTGCCTTCTGTGATAGTGACTGGGGAAGATGTTTGATGTCAAGAAAATCCATCACATGATACATTGTGAAGCTTGGATCAGCAAGTATTTCCTGGAAGTCAAAGAAACAACAAACCATATCCTGTTCAAGTGCAGAAGCAGAATACATGGCTATGATGATGACAGTTGCAGAAATCATATGGCTTGGAGGACTTCTAAAGGAATCGAGATTAGAGCAAAAGGTTCCCACGATATTGAAGTGTGATAACAAGGCAACGATCCAAATTGGTTCGAATCTCATGTTTCACGAGAGAACCAAACATATTGACATTGATTGTCATATGGTGAGAGACAATTTGGTGGAAGGAATCATTCAGGCAGAATATGTGGTTTCTGATGATAATCTTGCAGATCTCTTAACCAAACCATTAGGGAAGCAGCAAACAACAGATTTTCTTGGAGGTTTTGGAATTAAGAATCTGTTTATAAAGAAAGAAAATAAAGAAGAAGGATGAAGAATAAGGAGAATGAAGAAAGACGTGGAAGAGGAATAAGAAGAAGGATGAAGTAGAAGAAGGATGAAGAAATTCCGATGAATGAAGAAATAAATGGAAGAATAAAGTTTGGGACCTTTTTTGGTTCATGAACAAACTATAGAAACCATTATTACATTTATGTATCTCAGTTAGTTAGATAACAGACTTCCTTAAATAGCTTCCGTTGACTCAAAATCAATTGCGAAGTATGAATAAAATTTTCTGGCTAAATCTCATCTCTCTCAATTTACTTTGCTCTTCGATTTCTTCAATAATATAGATAGTGGGGGCCGTAGGATTATATATATATATATACATAGGCGATGGCACTGTTATTATATATATATATATATAGGGTTGTTCTTAGGTTTATTATATATTATATATCGGTGGACATGGATATATATATATATATATGGGTTAGATGAAGACATGCGTAAAGGAGAGTCTTCTAGGTCATGACACAAGCATAGCTGCGTGAGACAAGAGAGAAGCCTTTGTGAAAATCAATCAACAGAGCATGGGTGACAACTGGTTTGTGCTAAGTTAGACGAGTGGTTTATTAACGTGGTTTAGAGTAGTGTGTGTTGAGTCTCTACATGTATTGTGAGAGTGAGTGCTCTATGTGTTTTCGTCTTGTAATCCTCCGGTGTTGATTGTGCTAGTGAAGTGGTGCTCCTCCTTTGCCTGTGGACGTAGGCCGCGTTGACCGAACCACGTTAAATATTGTGTTCTTTATTTCTTTTTTAATCTGTTTGTGAGTGTTGAGAGAATCGATCCTAACAACTGGTATCAGAGCTAAGGAGATTCAACACGATCACTGAAGATGGAGTTGTCGAAGGCTGGAATAGAGAAGTTCGATGGAAGTGATTTTGGTTTCTGGAAGATGCAGATTGAAGATTATCTGTATCAGAAGGATCTGTACGAGCCTTTGTCTGGGGAGAAGCCGGAATCCATGACGGAGCAACAGTGGAAGCTCAAGGATCGACAAGCTCTGGGGCTGATCCGGTTGTGCTTGTCCAGTAACGTTGCATTCAACATCGTCAAGGAAACATCGACCGCGGACGTGTTAAAGGCGTTGGCTAACATGTACGAGAAACCATCGGCGATGAACAAGGTATATCTGATGCGTAGATTGTTTAATTTACAAATGGTTGAAGGTGGTTCCGTTGCTGAACATATTAATGCCTTTAATATGATTGTTTCGCAACTGAGCTCTGTTGAGATTAATTTTGAGGATGAGGTTAAAACTTTGATTTTGCTGTCATCTCTGCCCGAGTCGTGGGATACTATTGTTTACGCAGTTAGTAGTTCCCGTGGATCTGAGAAGCTGAAGTTTGATGAAATCTGAGATGTTATTCTTAGAGAAAGCATTTGCAAAAGAGAAAATGGTGAGTCATCAGGAAGTGCTCTCAATGTTGACAGAAGGGGGAGAAGTAATTCAAAGGGTCCAAATCAGCATCGACGCTCAAAATCAAGAAACAAAGGAATGTGAATTGTGGTGAAAGAGGCCACTATCGATCTGACTGTCCGAAACCAAAGAAGAAGAATCACAAACCTGGCTATGATAGTGATTCTGTGAACTCAGCAAAAGACATTGGGGACGTGTTAACCCTCAGTGTGGATAGTTCACTTGAATTCTGGATTTTGGAACTTCGTTTCATTCGTCTCCGAGCAAGAAGTTGTTCCGAAATTTCAAGTCAGGAAAGTTTGGAAAGGTGTATCTTGCTGACAACAAGGTGTTGGAGATCGAAGGGAAGGGGAATGTCTGCATTCACAGTCCAGCAGGAAATCAGTGGACATTGGAAGATATCAGGTACATTCCTGGACTCAAGAAAATTATGATATCGGTTTGTCAGTTGGATCGCACAGGTTATGCAACAGTGTTTGTGAATGGTTCATGGAAGATTAAGAAGAGTGCTATGGTTGTAGCACGGGGTCTTAAATCTAGAACCTTGTACACCACTGAAGGGTGTGTAAACGCGGCTGCTATTCAGAAGAGTGCATCAGACACATGAGTGTTAAAGGAATGAAGATGCTGGTGAAGAAAGGAGCTTTAGAGGGCCCGAAGTGTGTTGAAAGGGGAATCTGTGAAAGTTATGTTACGAGGAAGAAGAAACGAGCTAGTTTCGCGAATACCCCAAGGGAGCCAGCGATCAAGTTAGAAATAGATCCAGTAACACTTAGCCAAGTGTTGAGGAGATCATCCAGGACCATCAGGCCAACAACGGGTATTCACCTTCGTTACACTACCTGTTGTTGACAGATGATGATATGGGAAGACAGAATGTCTTGAATAGGGATGTCAACGGGTCACGGGTACCCATTAACCCGCGGGGCCCGCCCCGATATTGACCCGCTGACCCGCTTCCCGTGGATTTTGGGGCGGGTTCGGGTCCAGTAACCCACGGGGCGGGGCGGGTCCGGGTCTGGGGTTGCGGGGCCCCGTAGACCCGCCCCGCCCCGTATATTATATATATTGTATTATTTTATAATATAATATAGTGAATATACTTCGTATTTTATTTTAAAAATAAAAATTGAAGTGTAAAGAAAATTTAATACTTTACGTCTTTACCTCATAAATGCTTTGTTGAATTAAAGTTAGTCACGCCTTCTTTAATGCTCATTTGTTGGAATTGGTTCCTTTGCACACTATTTAAGTATTCAAAATGTTCATTAATGAACAACCATCTTATGTCTGCCAATTAAATGCAGACTGTCCAGCTACCATATCCCATGATAAGTGGTGCTACCAAGGAGATGAAGCTATATCACGGGGCGGGGCGGGGCCCCGCGGGTCGCCCCGCAGTTTTTTTTTAACCAAAATACCCGCCCCGCAAGTTGTACGGGGCGGGTTCGGGTCGACTATACTGACCCGCGGGGCGGGTCCGGGTATACCAATACCCGCCCCGACCCGCCCCATTGACATCCCTAGTCTTGAAGAAGGTGGAGTTGGAGGTTGGTTGCTCTTCTGGTCAGAAAGAGCACGTTGTTTCTACTCCAGATCAGTTAGTCCGGGACAGGGACAAGAGAATGGTCAAGTTTGAAGACTTGGAGGCATGTTGCCTCAGTTTAGCGAAAGCTGAGACCGAGCAACGTTTGAGCTCGGTTAAGATCTCGTGGAGATCGGGTTAGGCCCGTCGGGGGACTTGGCAAATGAGGTAGCGGACCTGGAGCATGTCACTTGAAGATTCATGGAGCAAGCAAGTCAAGGTGGAGCTATGAAGAATACAAGTCAAGGTGGAGCTATGGTGAATTAAAGACAAATGCGGATATTGTTGGGTTTGTCTTGAATTAGTTAGTTAAGTCCACTAAGCAATCTAGCCCGTTAGCTATTTTAGATAGTAAGTTGACTAGGTGATATTATATATATACAAAATAGATTAAGTTAGGCTTATTATATATATATATATACATAGACGGTGGTGGCACTGTTATATTATATATATATATATATATATATATATATATATATATATATATATATATATATATATATATATATAGGGTTAAGAACACAATAGGGGCCTGAATGTTTGCCCATGTTGCCAAAAGGGGTCTGAATTGAAAAAACGTATTATTTAGGGCCTGAATTTTGAGTTTTGTGTATAAGTGAGGTCTCTGTCTATTTTTTCTGTTAAAAGTGACGGAAAGTGGTCACATGCTTGGCATGTGACCAAAAATAATTTGAAAACCCGAAAATGCCCTTTGACCAAAGTGTGTCTTTCATATGTTTGACCTAAAATGACGAAAATACCCTTTAAGCCACCACAGCTCCGGCGACCACCACCACCCCGACTCCGGCGACCACCACCGGCCTCCGGCGACCACCAGCGACCTCCGGCGACCACCACCGGCCTCCGACGACCACCACCGACCTCCGACGACGACCGAAAAGCTCCGATCGGAGCTTTGGAGCTCCGGTCGGAGCAAAAAAGCTCTGATCTGGAGCTCTGTGGCCCCGATCGGAGCCACAGAGCTCCGATCAGAGCTTTGTGGCTCCGACCGGAGCTCCAAAGCACCGATCGGAGCTTTTTTGGCTCCGATCGGAGCTTTTCGGTCGTCGCCGGAGGTCGGTGGTGGTCGCCGGAGGTCGGTGGTGGTCGCCGGAGCCGGGTGGTGGTCGCCGGGCGGTGGCCGGAGCGTGGTGGCCTTAAGGGCATAATTAGTGTGTAGGGGTATTTTAGACATTTCACATTTTATTAATTAAATTGTATAATAATTACAAAATGGTATTTTTGTCTTTTCACGTGGTTCTGTTAGATTTAATAGAAAATTTGCACGGAGACTTGAAAAAACACAAAACTCATAATTCAGGCCCTTAATAATACGTTTTTTCAATTCAGACCCCTTTTGGCAACATGGGCAAACATTCAGGCCCCTATTGTGTTCTTAACCCATATATATATGTATATAGGGTTGTTCTTAGGTTTGTTATATATTATATAGGGAATAAAGGGTTAATAGGTGTTTTGGTCTATGAAGTTTGACGACTTTTGAGTTTTGGTCTATGATGTTTATTTTTTCCTAGTTTTGGTCTCATATGTTTGCATATTTTTTCTAGTTTTGGTCTTTCCGTTGCATTCCGTTAATATTTTCCGTTAAGTGACATGTGCAAGTCACGTGATCCACCCTAAACTTTTGAGTTTGTTCAATTTAGTCCCTCTAATACTTTCCTAACTCTTTTTTTTTGTTCAATTTAGTCCTAAAGTCTCAAAATTGACCCAAATTGGAGAAATCAATTTTGAGACTTTAGGACTAAATTGAACAAAAAAAAGGTAGGAAAGTATTAGAGGGACTAAACTGAACAAAATCAAAAGTTTAGGGTGGATCACATGACTTACACATGTCACTTAACGGAAAGACTAAAACTAGAAAAAATATGCAAACATATAAGACCAAAACTAGGCAAAAATAAATATCATGGACCAAAACCCAAAAGTCGTCAAACATCATGGACCAAAACACCTATTAACCCCTATTATATATCGGTGGACATGAATATATATATATGGGTTAGACGAAGACATGCGTAAGGGAGAGTCTTCTAGGGCATGGCAGAAGCATACCCGCGTGAGACAAGAGAGAAGCCTTCGTGGAAATCAATCAACAGAGCATGGGTGACTACTGGTTTGTGCTAGGTTAGACGAGTGGTTTATTAACGTGGCTTAGATGAGTGTGTGTTAAGTCTTTACATGTATTGTGAGAGTGAGTACTCTATGTGTTTTCGTCTTGTAATCCTCCGGTGTTGATTGTCCTAGTGAAGTGGTGCTCCTCCTTTGCCCGTGGACGTAGGTCGCGTTGACCGAACCAAGTTAAATCTTTTGTTCTTTATTTCTTTCTTTTAATCCGTTGGTGAGTGTTGAAAGAATTGATCCTAACAATTATAACAAGGGATTATAACCAAATTGACACTTGGCCTAACAGTCCAAAACGTATTGTTACCCGAGCTGAATTTTGTGACAAATTGGTACCTGAGCTAACCTAGGTTTTGCACTATCATATTTTTTCGTTAGTTATTGACGGAAATGGTCACGTGTGATGCACGTGACCAGTTTTGGCGTACCAAAAAGATGAAAATACCCTTATGCAGTAAACAAATAGAATCAGACCCATTTCTTCTTCCTCGTTCTAGTTAGAGTTTTGCTAGTTTATGTCATTGAGTTCTCTCCACCACGAGCTGCGATTTTTATTTTCCCACCTTCAATTGATGTCTTCAATGGCTTCTAGTAGTTCCATGGCCACACCCATAAAGACAATGTGCTTTTGGACTGATTGCTGTGATTAAAACCTCGGGCACTTTGGAAAAAAAAGTGCTTTTATTATTTCGATTTCTGTCACTAATGAATCTGTAATCCATTCATGAAGTAAATTTGAACTTGATTGCATTACTAGTAATTTTGAAGATGAAAACTTTTCTCTTAGTGCTTTGACTCTAAATTAGACGCATGGATCGATATGTATTGAATTTGAATTTTGGGTAAAAGAAAAGGACTTCCAATGAATTATGCAGACGATATATTATGTATGAGGAAGATTAGTACAATCTTTTCAAGTACTTGGAGAATGAGACCGAGTATATGCGCCTTCAAAGGCATAGAATGAGGGCAAGTGATTTCGAGTTATTGACAATTATATGCAAATGTGCATTGGGGGAGGTAATTGTTTA
Source organism: Clarkia xantiana subsp. parviflora (assembly GCA_036873135.1). NCBI lineage: Eukaryota > Viridiplantae > Streptophyta > Magnoliopsida > Myrtales > Onagraceae > Clarkia > Clarkia xantiana. The sequence continues at coordinate 23,309,799 of JAPTYO010000001.1, forward strand.
ATCCTGCAGTTTACACATCCTGCAATTTAAATTCAACAGAGTTTTATGTTGAACTGTTTCAAGTTGGTATATGAACTATGTTAAATGTTTCATTGATGTATATGTCATTTCTAGGAGTGTTTCAATGTAGTACCTAAGTGTGTATAGATGTTGCAAAGCAATAAAAAGATTATGTTTAATTGTTCTAATTTGGTACACCCATTCTGGTACACAATATACCCCATTCTGGTACACAATATTTGCAGCAGCAGCATCAGAATCTTCCATGATGGAACTGCATATATGAAAACCATTATGTGTCAATTAAGTACCTGATATTTTTTTCCAAGAGTACCTGAGACAATTGGTACTGAACATGATCTAAAATTGCAGAACTCCCCCACACAATCTGATCGGAAAAAGCCAGTACCCTAACACCATAAAACCAAGCAATTGAAGTTAGTTTCCACTACTAGAAGTCATTGAAGACATCAATTGGAGGTGGGAGAATGAAAATGTTGATCGTGGTGGAGAGAATTCATTGAAATTGAACTTGCGAAACCCTAATTGGAATAAGCACGAAGAAATGGGTTATCCTATTTGTTTATTGCATAAGGGTATTGTTGTCTTCTTGTTACGCCAAAACTGGTCATGTGCATCACACGTGACCCTTTCCGTCACTAACTAACGAAAAATGTGACGGTGCAACACCTGGGTTAGCTCCAGGGCTGACTATTCATTATAAGTTTTCATTTAAAGTTTATTTTTCGAGCTTTTAAATAAGCAAATTCGCTAATTAAATGTTTATACTCAATTTTTTTTTCTAAAATTTCATTTTCAGTTGATAATATAATTAATCCATTTTACATTTTCTGAGACATAGTTGATCTCAAGTAAGATTTTATTAACTTTAATTTTGAAAAGCTTCTTTTACCTTAAGCAACAGTTACATAGTTGTTTACTTTATTCTATAAGCAATATATGCATTCAGAAAAGAATAAGTCTTTTGTTCTTTGGAAACATAAAATCAAATAATAATAATAAGAATAATGAATAAAAACAAGTGTGATATATACATGAGTTAATTGCTAAGTGTTATAGGAATTATTAATAATTTCTAAAATGAAAAATAAAATAATATCCACAATGCTATTACTTAAATTGCTTTCCTTAAATGTGTCACGCATGCTTTTTATGTGTTGTTTAAGGAATACATAAATTTATATAATGCTTACAAAATAATATGTCTACAATGGTTTTACTTGAACAATTTACTTAAACATATTTTATTATAAAAATTTAACAACCAATCTACAAAGTACTTATAATTAAAGTTACAATGATAGCATATTCGTTATATATATATATATATATATATATATGTGTGTGTGTGTGTGTGATGCAGAGTGATGGATGATCGATTCTTAGAAATCGTTGATTCAATTCAAATACCGAAATTCAGACGCAGAGTTTGAGGAAAAACTTCTATTTTCTCATATATCATTAAACTGAATTCAACGACGGCTACTACTGTCTTAAATAAAGAAAAAAGAAACCCTAAAAACCTAGGAAATAACCGAAAAGAACGACAAAGTCCAAATAAACCTAAAAGTACAAAAAAAAAAATCTGAAATAATATAAAAATGCGAATCGAAACGATGTAATTTGGCTGAAAAGTAGCGCATACCACAATGTAGCTATGAATTATAATAATAACATCGTTTCCGCCCGAAAAACACTATTTACGTGCCAAAATCCAACAGTTGAAAGTTCGGGACTAGAAATCGCAGAGTTCTCGAAATTGCGGAATTACTCGGTTCCGCACGCATCAATATATTTATATATTTTGATATATATATATATATATATATATATATATATATATATATATATATATATATATATTCGTTATATATATATATTAATAATATTTATAAATTCATTATATATATATATATATATTTGGAACATAACGACTGTTTAGGAAAAAAATAAATATTAAATTTAATTTTATGTAAACATAATGTATTTCTCATATTTAATGAATGCTTTATGTAAAAATATAAAATTACGTGTGAGTCCCATTTTTAAGGATTGATATGTAAAGCCATTGCACAATGTTTTTTTTCACTTTACATAAAAAAATGTGTAGGACCCACATTTACGTAATCCTTACGTAATACCACTGTGGATGCTCTAACTACGGCCGAAACAAATTATAGCATATGTAATTAATTATTTAAATTTATCATAATTAGTCAATTATGGCCTTATTTATGATGGAATTTTAGAAAAAGAACGATAAAAAAAAAAAAAAACCAAAAAAGGGTTTAACTATGTAATATATATAATATAGGAGGCCTATTAAACTTTGGGGCCTTAAGCTTTAAAAAGTCTTAGTCTTGGGCCGGCCCTGGTTAGCTCAGGTACCAATTTGTCACAAAATTTAGTCCGGGTACCAATTTGTCCTAGGTTTTTAGCCAGGTACCAATTTGGTTATAATCCCTTATTAGAAATATGTTAGTTATTGTATATACTTGTTGACTTGATTTTGTTCATATTTGTTAAATGTATATATGAGCCAGTTGTACCAAATCAATTAGGTTAAAAAGTTGAAACACTATATAAACTTAGTGGGCAACCTATTGATTTTAGTATGGAATCTTAGCGAGCTTACGTAGTGAGCATGAGCTTGCTCCCCAGTTTTAATCTTTCAACAATATTCACTATCCACCCTGGCATACCTTCAGTCGAATTTGCAGGTATTAAATCATGATAAGGAAAGAAAAACAAATTTAAGGAGAAACAAATTTATTCGGATATTGTGTAATTGAACAGCTGCAAATTTAACTGTGTTTGTAATCGACTGCAATTTAGCAAAGTTTTTTTTTAAAAAAAACTACAGTGCGTTTCTCATTTTATTATGAAACATTTAGTATGGTCCCCTCTTAGTTCTTTGCCCCCCTTAGTTAAATCCGAGCTTTGTTTCTTCTTTCATCTCTGCAGTCTACTTGATTTAAAAGTTGTTCTCAATCAGCCTCTAATTTCTTTATTATATGTCATTTTAAACTTTTTACATCTACATTCACATAAGAATACATGTAATTCACACTACTACAAACATATATATTTTTTTTTCTATTTAATTATAATATTTAGAATATATATTATTATTAAAGTATATAAAAATAATCAAATATATTTTATACACATTAAAGTTATATTATATTAATGTCATGAATTTTCATGGATTTATAGCTCAACATCATAAATTTAAAAATCAGATTTTGGTGTGATCCTTTTAATTTATTGCCATATATATCTTGGATACACGTCAAGTGATCTTACGTGATCGGAACATGCTCATTTATTGTTCACTTGACGAAAATTATAATCGAGATACCAATTTTGTCTGCAATTAAAAGTCCAAGTAGATAATTTTTTGGATTAAGGGTCCACTTCATACTATATATTTGCACGAAATACCAATTTTGTCTGCAATTAAAAGTCCAAGTAGATATTCTTTTTGGGCTAGGTCCGACTATGTCAATTTGGGTCAAGAGTTTGATATTGAAATTTTAGGACTAAATTGAACAAATTAAAAGTCAGGAGTGTATTAGACGGACTAAATTGAACAAAATTAAAAGTTAAGGACACTCACGTGCACGACACATGACTTTTAACGGTCAAAACGGACGGAACTTTAATGAAGGTGTGAACACGGTACAAAATGGAAATGTTTGGTACCAAATTAGTACAAAAAAAAATAGTACGAACATTGTATTTCGTGAAAACATATGGTATGAAGTGGACCATTAACCCTAATATTATTTTTTTTATAAATAACGTACCAGTATCAATTTCTCACACGACATGATAACACGAATAAACCGTACTCGTGTGTATGGCATAACAATAATACGATAGCACGGACACGAGATATAGTACCTATTTTAACCGAATCTATTCCAACTATACCTATTTTAACCAAATCTATTCCAACTATTTCACAAATATGTTATAAATTTTACACACCACACCTACTCCTTGTGTTCTATTTCTACGAAAGTAATATCCTCATCGGCAATAATACGAACCATAACCACTAACTTAACTCCTGGTACAATATATATTTTGAACCATAATCACTAACATAACTCTTGGTGTATTCCAAACACAGCCCACTCAAATCACTAACATAACCCTTCATGCAACAACATAGACAAACCATAGCCCTCTCCATCTCTTGTAACCGCAGCACAAAAACTTGAAGCCTCTCCAATTTGGTCTCCAATTAAAAGTTTAGGTAGATATTTTTTTTAAATCATCATTATTCTACTAATTATAAGTATATAATAAATCATCCCGCATGTTAGGATGTGTATGTCGGGGTAACTAGATGTCAACCCGAATGCTCGTCTCGCGGGTGAAATTTGTATTCCTTCGATCTGTTCCCTTCCGTTCTTCTTGTACTCAGCTCCTTCGCTGACCTGCACGAGGGGTAAGCTGGGGTGGTACCGGCGAACCCTCTCCGATGCTAAAGTAAGAACAATTTTCTAGAGAGAGAAACTAGAGAGAAAACTGAGCTCAAAATGCGTAATAAATCATCAAGTATAAAATGAGAAGAACTTGGGCACTATATATAGGCCTCAAGGAGGATTAATATGGTTAATAACACTGTTAATTCTTAAACGTGCTTTATTAAGGAATAATGAAGGGCCTAATCCCTTGTAAGCATGGGAGAGTTCGTGGTATTGTGTAAGGGTCGGATGTGAGAAATGGCATCGGGTCTCGGCGAGGCGTGACCCGGACGAGTGTCTCCCGGAAGTCGCGTACACCCCTTGGTTGGACGTAATACGTCATCCAGGGGTGGTACCAAGGCCTCAGAGGTAACTAAATAATCTGACCTCTGAGACCTGAGGTCGGACAACTGGCTCGATCCCTCCTAAGAGAGATCGGACCAGCTGGACCGATCTCCCTTAGGGGAGATTGGACCAGTGGAAGGTCTGGATGGGTGTTTTTTCCCGCCCGGACCTTTACCTGCTGTGGGTGACGTGTTGGGTCAATGTTTCGATTTGAAATCGTGTGTGGGGTGGTCGTGATAACATAATCCGAACTAAAACGGGTCCAAATTGGGCGTATATCCATCATTTGCCCCCGAGTCAAACAATGGCTTGGCCCTTGATTGACTCTATTTACGATGGGATGATACGCTCAATTTGCATCCGTTGTTTTACCTCTTGACAACTCTATCATATATCTGTAAGCCTATCGCAGCGTTCCATTTTTGCCTCTCAAGATAAAGGAAACATAGACATTAATGTAAACATGTATGTGCTCAGACATGTATCCGAAAAATGCGGGTATGATAAAAATCATGTCTTCCTATATATCTATCAAAAAAATGTGAACATGGACAGAAGTATGACGTGATCATGATTATAGATAAGTAAAATTCGAATCCATGCCAGTATGTACGTGCGAGATAATTTCATGTGTGAAAATGTGTCTAATCATGTATAAAAATTCCTAAGTATTGAATTCATAACATGGGTGCATAAATATGTTAACATGAATATAAACATGATAACCATAGTTAAAAATCGAAGAGTTGTCAGCTTTAATCTTAGCCATTAGATTTCCCTATTTCAAATTGAGGGTGGAGATTAGAGGATTTTTAGAAAACCCTACACCATCTTATTATTAAGAGAGAGAAAATAGATACCCATTTTAGTAGCCACCATCATTTTCACTTTCAAGCATCCTTTCTTGGAGACTAAGTAAACTTTGGGCTCGGTTTTTGGGGTGGCCGCAGTTGGATTCCATGGCAGCGGTGCGACGGGCAGACTGACGGGGAGGAGCTCCGGGCAGCGTGGCGAGAATCACGACGGAAAGAGGTGGACATAGGTCCTTGCATGCAACTCATCACAGCACCGACGATGGAGGGGAGCTCCGGAAGGCACTGCGCGGCGAGGATCGCTTCGGGCGGAGGAGATATGAGGTTTTTCCGGCGAGGAGACGACGAACATTACCTTGGACGACGGCAGCAGGAGATTTTCCGGTGAGGGGGCTGCGGTGACCTCATTCCGGCGACGGGAATATAACTCTGGCGACGAAAAGACTCGAATTTTGAACCGACCATGAATCAGTTCGGGTTTTCCAAAGGTTCGACCTTTTTCCCTTTTCGCGTCTATTTTGATGCTCATACTTTGTTCGCCTATGTTCGAGTTGTGATAACCTTCCGATTGCATGAATTGTTGTCGTCGTATTGGATGGATAGTTCATTTGCTTGAAAATGACCTTTATGTGTGTGGCCTTTACTTGTATGATCATGTCGTTTCCGAGTCGTACGTACGCGGCCGTTGTCATAGTAGATATAGTTGTACGTACGTGGCCGTTGATGTACGTACATGGCCATTTTTGTACGTACGTGGCTGTTGTTGAGTCGTTACTTGGTGATCTATGTGTGATGAGATTGTTGACATGTTGTCGTTTGGCTATTCTTGTGTTGTACGTACCCGAGACGTTGTTTTCCTTGACGTATGACGTGTCGTGTGTTTTCTCCTCGTTGGTGTTGTAGGGTTTGTATTCGTGGTTGTGCAGGAAGACTCAGACTTTTCAGAGACGATACATCTTGCGGAGGATGAGTAAGTTTTTCATCCCTTTAGTTCGTTGTACCGTTTTCTTTCTAGATACTAGTTCAGAGTCATATTCTGAGTTGGACTCTGAGTCGGAGTACTCGTCTGGGTCAGAGTCTGTCTCAAGTTTAGAACCTATCGCTGACTTCGAGTTAGGTTCTATGACTGGGTCCGAGACCTCGAGCCAGGGAGGCTCCGGAAACATGATGAGGCGGGAAGAGTATCATCTCCATGTTGCATTGGCCAAACTTAGCCCCTTGGATGAGGCCCTATATCCTTTCCTCCCAGCACTGGGCAATGTCCGCGAGACCGTGACCGTGCCCCCGGATGGGATGGTTACCGTATACACTGCTAAGATACGGTATGGTTTACGCTTTCTTTATTGCGACTATTAGATCACGGGGAGTAATCACTACGGAAACTTAAACAGGGTATGTGCTAGTAATATCATTTACGCAGAGGAAAGTTTACACATACCTCAAGAGTAACCGTAGTCCGAGATCCTTACTCGAGGGAGTTCGTGATCCTCCGGTCGGAACCCGTAGAAGTTCTTGTGAAAGAAGCCCTACGCGGCATAAGCTCCACAGCAAAGCCACTGATCGATTCTTGGCACAGATCTCTGGAGAGTTTGCTCGAAAGCAATTTGGCACACCTTCGGTGAAGTACTTGGTGCGGCCGAACCTATAGTGTGGGGATGAGGGTTTTTCTCTCTAAAACTCTCTTGTGGGAATTATGATTAAAACTAAAATTTCCCTAACACCTCTTATTTATAGGAGGAGTAAAGTGGACAAAAGTCCAGTTTACCCAACCACAAATATTCGGCCAACCTATGTATTTGAGGAGGCCCAATTTTTGGCCTCCCATATCAATTGGGATTTGGGTATTGCCAATTACCCTAATGTGATATTTACCCAAGTTCAATAGGTAAACTATACATATTATGGGCTACCAATTACGGTGCCCATCACCATATGCTTACAGCTCCCACTCGCCGGAATGTGATGGTGTCTGTTAATGTATTGTTGTCCAAATCCGCATCAACATATCTCCCCTTTGATCTGCTCCATGCTTCCGAATAGTTCATACGAGGTTTTGCCGTGCGACCGGCGGATACGACGGACATCGTGCTACTCATCTGTTAGGAGTATTGTAGCGCCCGCAGAACGTTGACTCCCTTTACTCTAATCAACCTGTTATAAACAAAATTTATATATTGTACCGCGCTGTATCCTAGGTCAACTGATAATTCTCCAATTGCCTAGTTTCCACATAGGAACACTTCTCCAAGGCATCCGTACAAGTATTCATAACCTTCAACTAATATCCGGTTGGTGCCACCTAGTGAATACAAGAATCAGTGAATTGCAGGTGAACTTGACCATCCCCATCGCGCATACCCTTAGCCAAACCCAATCGGTTTCCAATACATGGTCACTGGGCCTTTTTGTTCAGCACTACGCTCGTAAGCCGGGACGCGAGCATTGAGCCTGACCTTAGGTATGAGTTCTGAGTCCATGAGGATACTTCGGGTGCTTCTTCATAAGGCTCCCTAGATCAATCACACGCTCGAGGTGAAGAAGTTTGCGCTCGCTAGAATCACGAGGATTCCTTCCTAGCACAATCGAGCTGTGACCCCGTGGTCGAACGTGGCACACGTAGTATGAAGCACGCGTTGATAGCATACCTGAACCTTTTGGGTTGACAGGAAAGGGATATGTCAATCATGCTATCACAGATTCTCATCTGGCCCAGAATGTGGTTAAATGACGAACGAAGTTCATCACGGCGATATGCGAAACGAAGATCACGTCGAGTTACTTCGATACTAGTTAATCGTCTCACTTAATCAGGTTTATCCCCCTGACAGTCTTGTTTGGTGAAGGCCTCCCTCCATCACAAGAAGACCGTACCTGTGTGACTAGGTAAGGCCCATATTCGACATAGTTTGGCAGGGGATTGCGTCCTCCTACGACTTAGTTTATAGACCGTAAATCTGATGTAATCAAAACATTATGACGTCGATTGATCATAAACTCGGTTGCAATTCTTTCGCTTACAAAATGTAACTTTCTAATATCAAAATGTTATCACAGATACACGTCATTTCTAAACCCTACGCAATCCAAGCAGTTTTACATGCTTTTCGAATATCTCCCTGCGTAGTGGCTTAGTTAATGGGTCCACAATCATATTATCAGCGGACTAGTATTCCATAGTGATTATATTGTCTTCTACCATAGATTTAGCATAAAAATATTTCACATCAATGTGTTTGGTCCTACTATGGTACTTCGGATTCTTAACTGCCACAATGGTTTCCTGACTGTCAGAGAACACCTTCACAGATTTACTCTCGATGTCACCATTAAGCAGCGCAGTAAGAAGCCTTTTCTGCCAGACTGCTTCCTGTGCATTCTTAGAGAGAGCTACAAATTCCGATTCCATCGTTGACTGCACGACACATGTTTGCTTCTTGCTCGTCCATGAAATGACGGCTTTAGCAAGGAGGAACACTCCCCCTGTGGTGGACTTACGATCATCCGGATTGCCACCAAGGTCGGCGTCACTGCAACCGGTCAATTCTAACTTCCCGCCCTCATAGCTCAGAGCATAGTCGGCAGTACCTTTCAGATAACGAACTATTCGTTTTACAGCCTTTAAATGTTGATAGCCAGGATCTGATTGGAAACGTGCTACTAGGCCCACAGCATAACAGATATCCGGACGGGTGCATTGCATGACGTACATCAAACTACCAACCATGCTTAAATATTATGCACCCTTCATCTGTTCGCGCTCTGCCAGGTTCTTGGAGTCGTCACGTTTTGAAAGTGCGCACTCAAATACCACCGGTGTATCCACGGGTTTGGCATCCTATAATTTGAACCTTTTCAACAGCTTGTTGATATAGGCTTCTTGAGACAGACATAGTTTCCGGGTAGCCCGATCTCTAGCAATTTTAATGCCTAAGATATACGTGGCCTCTCCCATGTCTTTCATCTCAAATACATATGCTAACCAGGACTTTCACTTATTCATGAAACTCATGTCGTTTGCAGCAATGAGTATGTCGTCCACGTATAAGGTTAAGATGACATACTTGGACCCAGAGGTCTTATAATACACGCACGGATCCTCGTGAAGATTCACAAATCCATTTCCTACGATTTCCTCATGGAATCTGCGGTACTATTGCCGAGACGACTGTTTAAGACCGTAGATGGACCTTTTGGAGTTTACAAACTTTACGTTCGTTACCATGAGTAATGAAACCCTCTGGTTGCTCCATGTAGATCTCTTCCTCCAAGTTTCCGTGGAGGAATGCGGTCCTAACATCCATTTGGTGCAGCTCGGGATCGAGACTTGCGACCGGGACCATTAATGGCCCTAACCGTGGTTTCACGCACAGTCAGTGAGTTTCTCTTATCAATGTCCACTCCGTGAATTGGGTAAGTCCTTTTGCAATAAGTCGGGTTGTTCGACATTTTTCCATCAGTGGTGAGCCTTACTTCAGGGCTCACATTATCCATGCGCTCCTGTGGTTAGCAGGTAAATCAACTATAGACCATAATGGCTTTCATTTAGGCGATCTCTCTCATTTATTATCTCCTCCATTTCTCCACTTGAGGTCTTTCCAATGCTTGTGACAGTTTTTCACCTTACTCAATAGGATACTTGCCTTTGACTCTCGTCTAGGCATTGCGAGTCCCATTTATTAGTCTGGTCTTTTCTCTCACTCAAAATAATGCTTCTTATCGTAGCATCATTTCTATTGGGAACGATTCTCCCACTCGGAACAATGCTTCTTATCGGAGCATTGTCTCTATTGGGAACAAGAGCAGTGCTAGGACCTTGACTTGCAACTTTCCTATGACAACCTCTTGGTCTTGGGGTTTTACTTTCGAGATGCATTCCTTGATCACTAGGATCTGGAACCAAGTATGGTTGGTTCACATCCACTGGAAACAATGGGTATTTTAGGTAGTTGTGTCATTCCTGGTTTAGCTATATGACCATCAGGTTCAATTAGATTCGTCTCAACAGCAACAGTTTTTACGTGTGGTAGGGTTTATTCCTCCCACTGGATTTACTATGAAAATGTTCCCATTCTCATTTACCATGTCATTCACTTGAGTTGCTGGTTCAAATCTCTCCCACTCGAATTAAATGGGACCTGATTGTCATTGTTATTCTGCTCTGTTTTGATCACGACTTCGTTGATTGAAACTGTTCATGCATTTGGAAAATTCGCTCTCTTAGTGATGTAACGTCTCATGTTCGACCTCGACAGCAGTTTATAATCAAGCTGTAAAAAGGTATTTTCTAAGAGTAACAGACATACTCTTGTCCTAAATACGTGTTTATTGCGCAAATTAATGTCGCATGGTGATATGATTTAACTCATTATCACCTTTAAGCTACAATGGCGACGTACCTTACCGGTATCAATGGAACACAGAGTTACATTTATGTGAATCATCTTTCATCATCCCATAGGGAACCTTTGATAGAATGACTCCAACATTATACAAACTGTGCTTCTTGAAGTGTGTCTTTTAACTTGAATGCCTAGCCTGACTTATCGTTCAAGGCTTATGGAAGGAAAATCGTTTAATCGACTTCATCCTTCTTCGTTTGCTAACTTATTTCAGAGATTTTATCCCATCTCTGAACTGAGCGTTTTAGGTTTTCACCTTATTCGTCAGCTGATACTTTTACAAGGTCGTGGTAGCTTTCGAAGCATCTACCAATGTAAATATTATCAATAAGTTGTTTCCGAGGGAATGTAAACAAAAATTCAGCACATCATTATTCAAACACTTCATTGTTAAATTCATTTTATGAAAACGATGTGTTCCGTCTATCGAGGTCCACTTGCGCAAGGCGCAATTTACTCTACGGTTTAAACCCTTGGTTAAATCGTTTCATTTCTGAATTTAATTCAATTTAATCCAATCGGTTTCAAACATGATCATCATTACAATTTATTTCATCCAATGGAGTAATAAATAAAGAGTTTTAATCGGTTAATTCTCAGAACGACGCAATCAATGGATTTAATGGCATATTGAAGTTACTCAAATGTGTGATTAAGATGCACGGAGTTGTTTGATTTTGGCCATGTTCAATAGCCTTGTTGTTTCAGTTTTCTCGTTTTTCGGATCGATCTCGTTTCTAGCCGAGTCGATTAATCTTGATAAGTAGAACTCATTTCAAATCGAATGGTAGCTACTTTATTCAAAAATTCTGAAACAATAACCAAAATTCAAACATAAAATCGAACAGTATGAGAAATAACCACAATGGAAAATCTAGATCATCCACGAAGCTTTTAAAAGATAAGGTAGAGCAATGGTAGGAACTTAAACGAGACAATTTAATGTACTTTTATCACTGGAGTTCATCACACCGGCGGATGATCGTTTGAGGACCAATAAGATGATACCGATTCCTCTGCATCTTCCCTTGATATCTTGCGGTGAAGCGCAGCGGCACCCTCTGGTTGATCTTGTTTGCTATCAACAAACAGGGTCGTGATGAATTTGATTGATTCAATCAAGTAGCCAAGTCCGTTGTCGTCAGCCAACCATGATAGAGGCTACCTTTGCGCAATACTGAGTATCTTTCTCCAATTTGATCTCTCGTTCGTGAGATCTGATGTGGGTATAACACCTGCATCTTGAGAAATAAGGGCAACATACTCAAATATCACTCATCTGGCTTCGGCTAGCCTACCTCCACAGAAGCGGAGTCTAATGGCGCACCAAAGTTGAAGAGCACTAAGGTTGAGTTTGAAGTCCTCTGCAACCTCTCTGTCCAGGGTTGCCAGTATCACCTCGCAAGCTCTCCGATCCATAAAGCTCCTTAACTTGTTAGGGTATGTAAGGACGGCTTTTTCATTCACCAATGTTCTCCCTCTGTTCACGTCATTACACTTATGTATATTTTCAGCGACAAGGAGTTGTCTTACATATTCACTCCACGCATCATAATCCATGCCATCCAGATTGAGAGGTTTGTAGAGGGAACCGATCCAGCCATGAAAATTAACACTTTGATGGTTATGCAAGAATCAGGGAGACAATAACATTTTGAGAAAGAATTGCATACATGAAATATCTATTAAGATGGAATCCGACAAATAATGATTCCTCATTCATCTAAACCAACCGACCACCAGTAAACCAATGGAAGATGGCTGTGAAAGAGTTCACACTATCTCCGTCTTCAATCTAATAGATCAGTCTCTTAAAACAATTTTAATCACAAATTACCGGAACGGGAATTTTAAAATAAGCATACCAAATCTAGGCTTTCCCAAGGCCCTTTTTGTTTTGGAAAATAATTCCGATGAATTCTCTCATGCATACATAATTCTACTATCCATGTAAATTATCATATGCTAGTAACATTCATCACATGCACCACACACATGCTTACCCGTCATGCGTCTAATGTTCCGAGGAACTCATGCTTGCATTCATAATTCTACTTACAAGTAAATTATCAAATGTAACTTCATCCTCAACATTCTAGCATACGTGTCAAACATATAACATTCACATCAATCATACATATTTGGCGACTGGTTTTTGGTTTTAAAAAAAATTTAAACATTAGGGGCTGATTTTCAATTCACGCTTATATTCATTTACGCAAGCTTCTAGACATGAATCCTAGGCATTTACAACCATCACAGCATGTCTATCTTAGTGCGCATTCCATATATTTAACAAGGGCTCCGCCCACAATATGTCATTTCCAACTAGCTTGACTATGTCAAGACAACAGTTCTAATCATGCATAAATATATATTGAATACTAAACAATTGAAATTCATCCCTCTAATTAATCCAGTCCAAAAAACATGTATCTCCGAGATCCATCCCCATAATCGAAACAAGGTATAAATGTTAGCAACCCTATGAGCACTGTGTAGTCCATTTCGAGGTTAAAAAACATTAGGATTTTAAAACTTGACATCCCTATTTTAATTGTTTTGAATTCGGTTTAGATAAACATTGTTCGGTTCAGTCAATTTCAGTCCGTTTTGGTCCGGTTCGGTTCAGAAAATCCGGTTTGGTCCGGAAAATCCGGTTCGGTTCGGTCCGCTTTTTAATTTTAAAATCTGGTTCGGTTCGAACCGGTCCAAGAAAATAGGGTTCGGTTCAACACTCAAAACCGGTTCGGTTAGATCCACTTAATTACCTTGATCCGACCCGACCCGAATAGGTCGAACTGATTGAGAAAACCCGGTTCGATTTAAATTTATCCCGGTTTAACATATTGGACCGGCCCATTTATTAAAATTTTGAAGGTTTGGCCGAATGTTTACTTGTGGCCCAAGTAGTGTTTTAAAGTCCAAAAATATTTAACTTAGCCACCAAGTAACATTAATTATATAAATAATTTCCAATGTAAAAAAAAATATATATATATATTTATTTATTGCCAAGTCTATCTATAAGACAAAATCAATCAACAATATATATATGTATATATAAAATTCGGTACATATATAATATATATATTTTATTTATTGTCAATATCTTTAATAGTGTAACAAATATACTGACAATATATTTTCTCAATATTTTAGGTAAATAAATCTCAATAATATCTATAACCCTATTTAAATATTTAGATATATTGATAGTGATATATATTTCTATATATTATTGTGAATCTATCCTAATGTTCCTAATTATAGATATATTGTTACCTTAATTAAAATTAAAATATGGTAAACAATATAATTTTAAAATATTGTGCCGAAATTTATTCCCTTTTGTTTAAGAAAATTAAAAAATTTACCTTGTAATTTCATAAAAAATTCGGCACAAACTAATTAGGAACAAGTGGTCAAATTTTAAGATCAAATTTTAATAAGATCTACAATCCAATGTTTGATTTTGATAAATATTACACTTTTCTTGAAGATCATGAACATCAAATTTACCAAGAACATGAAAATTTCGGACCTATTATAAAACCCTTAAAAATTCGAAATTTTAATTCTTTTCACTTTAAAATTTCGGTCCAAAATTAAAAACTTCAAGAACACCAATTTATCAAATCATGAACTCCTAACACAGGCTCTGATACCACTGTTAGATTACGGGGAGTAATCACTACGGAAACTTAAACATGGTATGTGCTAGTAATATCAATTACGCAGCGGAAAGTTTACACATACCTCAAGAGTAATTGTAGTCCTTGCTCGAGGGAGTTCGCGATCCTCCGGTCGGAACCCGCAGAAGTTCTTGTGAAAGAAGCCCTACGCGGTATAAGCTCCACAACAAAGGCTCTGATCGATTCTTGGCACAGGGACTCTCTGAAGAGTTTGCTCGAAAGCAATTTGGCACACCTTCGGTGAAGTACTTGGTGCGACCGAACCTATAGCGTGGGGAGGAGGGTTTTTCTCTCTAAAACTCTCTTGTGAGGGAATATGATTAAAACTAAAATATCCCTAACACCTCTTATTTATTGGAGGAGTAAAGTGGACAAAAGTCCACTTTACAGCACCACAAATATTCGGCCGGCCTATGTATTTGGGGAGGCTCAATTTTGGGCCTCCCATGTTAATTGGGATTTGGGTCTAGCCCAATTACCCTAATGTGACATTTACTCAAGTTCATTAGGTTAACTATACATATTATGGGCTATCAATTACGGCGCCCATCACCATATGCGTACAACGACGATCTCTTGGAGCTTTGTTGATTCTTTGGGATTTCTCCTACTGACCTCGTCCCTACCGCCATTCGAGTTTGGATTGGGTTCCGAGCCTTATGTCATTAGTATTCGTGGAAGTACTCTCTCGTCTTGTTCTGATGCTTTTACCGGTTTCAATACAAGAGTGCGGGTGGCATGACGACCATGGTCACTCGCTACCATCCTCTGGAAGATCCGAGGTTTAAGGATTTGGGTTTAGGCGAGGTTGTGTGGAACAATGGCCTTCGTTTCGTGGCTCCCATAGACCGCTCTACGGGTCATTGGGATAGACATTATTTCTTCGTCAAGGATCGACACGTCACTTGGCCGATTGTTCGTGCCAGCCGTACGGATGATTGGCCTTCTTTTAGGGAGTTCTCTTCTTCAGATAAAAAGACTATGAAGGTCATTTACCGAAGTAATAAGACCAGTTCTTATTGCCCGGTCTTCTGGGTATCCGAGATGGACTTGTTTGAGGCGGGGATTCGGTAGACCCCTCCTTCTGAAGATTTGGTATGTTGTCAATTCTTTTGTTTTTCATTCGCCCCTTTTTGTTTCGCGTTGTAGGTTGGTTTCAAGGAAAATCCTATCATTTGCAGGCGGATCTCTCCGAGTGTATTGCCTCCAGGAAGAAAACCTTTTCCAGTGCTGCTCCGAAAGCAGTGAAGCCCTCGAAGGCGGGGAAAACAGCTAAGGCTTCTAGTATTTTTTCTCCTTGTTTTTCCTTAATCTATTCGAATATGCTTATAATTGTACCAGTGTTGTTTCCTTTGTGTTTTCAGAGCGATCATCCCTGGTGACTGAACGAGTCGTCGCGGTCAAGACCAAGATGAGGAAGTCTGATTATGAGGTCGGGCGCTCGATTGCAAAAAAGATAAGGGATTCTCCTACCAATGCTCATTTACTGACTCCTTCCAGGGATAAATGGAAGGCAGTTGAAGAGGTGACTCCTTTGTATGATGAGGGGAAACGAACTGTGGAGGGGTTGGGGGGGGGGGGGTAGCGGAGTTGCCATTGACGTCGATGCGTCCCCCTTATCTCCTGCCCCCAATCGAGGGGACGAGCTTCAATGGATGAGCCAAACACTCAGGTTCGTATCTCTTGTACACTTATATTGTATTCTATTGTTGTGGCTTACTTGTTTATGTTAACTGTAGGAAAGATTTGGCTCCCTGCTCTAAGTCGAAAGGACTTGCTTCGCCCTACTGACGGGGTTATTGCTGGAGCCGAGTGGATCCCATTTTCTAGTCTACGGGAGTATCACTTTGATAGCCATTCTTCTTTGCATACCCCTGAGGTTGGGGTCCATGCTTTACACGATGTTGTCGCTCCTGGTGATCGCGTTTTGCCCCCATCTTCCCCGAAGGAAGCTCGAAGCTTAGTTCAGGGAGTGCTATCTCGTTTTGCTCCTGCAAGTGTTTTCATCTTTTCCTTGATTTTGTTATGTGTGTTTTCTACTATGTATTTTGATGTTTGCTTGTTGTTTCAGGGCATTGCCGATATTTTTAACTTGTCATCCATTGTGATCGAGCAGTAAGAAGAGAGGAAAAAGCTTCAGGATGGTCAAGTTACCCTGAAGGCTGATCTTGTTGATGCATTGGAAAAGGCGCGTCTTTCTGACGTGAAAGCGCATGAGCTCCGAGATCAAGTTGCTTCTCTTGAGAGCACCCTTGCTGAGTTGCGCCGACAGGCCGAGGTTGCCACTTTGCGTCATGCTGCAGAATTGAAGAGTGTTGAGGAGGCATGTCGTGCTGATGAGAAGGTTTTTGCCGTCGCAGAGTATAAATGCTCCCCTGCTTTTGCTGCTGACATTGACATTCAGTGTAACACTGTGATGCGCGATTTTGGGGAGACCATCGTTAAGCGTATCTATATCCTAATGCCGACATTCCCCTTTGGTGAGTTGGGTGATTTTTCTGAGTTTGCCACAGGTATGTCGCTGTTTTGATGGGACAAGCTGCAGTTGCTGAAAATGAGTCTCCCATCCCCACGGGTGAGATCATTATTCCAGATGATGAGGATGAGTCGAGTTCCTCCTCCTCTTCTTCCAGTTCTGTGGGTGGTACCTCCTTTGAGCATCAAGATCGTTAGGATTCTCCTGAGGTGTCCGACTTACCATTTACCTCCTTTATCGTTCGTATATATTTCCTTGCTTTCCTCCCCGTGGTTGGTCGAGTTTATAACTTTATACTTGGTTGCTTGTGGTTTGCTACTAGACGTATGTGTCGTAGCTCTTCTATCCTATATCGTACCTGTCTTGACTGCTTAGTATGACTTGTTATGTTTTAGTACCCTTGTTGTCATGGTTGTTATTCCATGTTGTCTATGCTAGGGGGATTACATCCTTTCTTATGCTTGTGTGTTGTAGGATAGCATGCTTGTCTATCGTAGTAGTTTTGATCATTTTATTACAAGTTCAATCCTTGTGTACAACCTCCTTGTTGGAGTATCCTTCACGTCATCCTCCTCTTTCATCATACATGTATTGGCATCATAGTCATTCTTGCATATATCATATAACCTAACTTATATAAAAGAATATTTTCTCAAGATACGTTTTTGGGATGTAAATTTTTATGAGGATACACTCCTCGGGACGTCTAGTGTGTGCACATGATATGCTCCTGGGTGTTTTTAAAATTATTTACGAGTTATACTCTTGTAGGCGTTGAAAATGATAGTGTGATCACAAGATACGCTCTTGGGGGCGTCGAAAGTGTTTGCAAGATATGCTCTTGGGGGCGTCAAAAGTGTTCGCAAGATACGCTCTTGGGGGTGTCGAAAGTGTTCGCAAGATACGCTCTTGGAGGCGTCGAAAGTGATCACAAGATACGCTCTTGGAAGCGTCGAAAGTGATCGCAAGATACGCTCTTGGGGGCGTCGAAAGTGATAGCAAGATACGCTCTTGGGGGCATCGAAATGTTCACAAGATAACTTAGGGGCGTCGAAAGTGATCGCAAGATACACTATTGGGGGCGTCGAAAGTGATCGTAAGATACGCTATTGGGGGCGTGGAAAGTGGTCGCAAGATACGCTCTTGGGGGCGTCAAAAGTGATCGCAAGATACGCTCATGGGGGCGTCAAAAGTGATCGCAAGATACGCTTTTAGGGGCGTCGAGAGTGACATTCACTTGGTTGTCATATCTGAGTAAGGCTTGTTTAGTGAGGGTGTCATCTGAACTTGTAAATATTGGAATGAACATTCATTTCACTTGATGCATGCATGCGTTATTTACAAAAGAGCATGCAATTGGAGTCTTAAGACATCCTTTTGAAAAATGATGCTAAATGGATAATATGGAAAAACTACATGAGTTTTTTCCTCATGAGGAATCTCTTCAAGAATTAGGAAGATAGATATGCTTTTGACAGAAGATAAATCCAAGGATATGGTTTTCTTTGTCGGGGGTGATGTCTCAATTGCGCTTAGCTGTGTAGTCCTCGAGTTCTCCTTTGTAGACCATCTCTTCGATTTTGATCTTCAACACCATGCAATTGTTTGTCGTATGACCCCAAGTCTCATGGTAGTCGCACTATCCCTTAGCATCTTTGCCCAAAAAAGCTCTTCTTTCTCCTTTGTACTGTGGCAACTCCTTAATTGACACCTCCTTATACAGCTCCTTGACATTGACATTGAGAGGTGTGAAGTTAAAGTTCACCCCTTCTCCCATTGTCTCGTCCTCTTCCTTTTTGAATTCCTCCTCATTATCTTCAGTTACTTCTCATTGTTGTCTCCTTTCCTTGGCGATTTCATCTTTCAGCTTTGCCTTAAGATCACTCATTGTGTTTGTTGTTACGATCCTATATGCTCCTCCAAAGGAATCTATAGAGGTTGGATTCATGTTCCTAAAAAATGCTCTTATTGCCTCTCTTTTGGTTGCTTCAACTGTAGCCCCATACCTCACGAATCTCTCAAAGTAGTTCGTTATTGGTTCTCCTGGCATCTGTCGGACGTCCTCAATGCTTCTGAATCCCCATTCTATGGGTTGTATTGTTCTCCTCCCTTGCCCGTTGTTTGGATGTCGAGGTATGCTCGTAGTCCTTACAACCTTGTCATCACCTGATTTTCTTGCAAACTTTCTGAAAATTTATTTGCTTAAACAGAGTGCAAACTCAACTTTCCTCTTCTTGACAACTTGTTGCTTCCTTTCTTCTTGTGGAGACTTTCCATTCTTGGCTTTGCTTGTCACCACCATTGCTATGGTGTTGGGCTGCTGTGATTTGCGCCTCATAGCGTTGACATAGCATTGTCTCACGGTACGTTGATCTCCCAGAACTTCACCTATCACATTCTATGTGATGAACTTCATTTTTTGGTGTACCGCTGAAGTTAATATCTCATAGGGGTTTATTGTAGTTCTACCCAGGATCCCAATTTAGGCTCCCAAGTTTTCTACGACCACGAAGTTCACATTTATATTTATCTGTGTCCATCCCTGTCCCAGAGTCACTGGCAGGTGATTATTCCCAAGGGATAGCTTGTTGCTCATGAGAAGCCAACAATGGCGAAGTTCACTGGTCTTAGATCCATCTTTGTCTTTCCTATTTCTTCAAGCACTCGCATTTGCAATATGTTTGCCGAGCTTCCTCCATCCACGAGTATTCTCTTCACATCAAAGTTGTCGATGTCCATCGTTATCACCAGAGCATCATCATGCGGGAAGATGATGAGACTCTTATCTTTCTCGGAAAATTCAATCACCATCTCTTCTTTTTCTCTCGGTCTCTTCCTTCATCTTGGCATCAAGTCGATATTGGAAGCATACACTTCTCTTGCATTTCTTATTGAGCCTTCTGCTGCTTCTCCACCATGGATCATGTTTATAGTTCCTCTCTTGTTAGGAGGAGTATTGTGATCAACCTTCTCCTGGCCCTTTTCTTTGGCTGTTAGCCTTGCAGGTGTGCTGCTGCCCCCATGATCAACAAATTGCTTCAGCTCTCCTCTTTGTATCGCGTTGTTTATGCTCAACTTCAAGCTAAAGCAATCGTCTGTGTCGTGACTGCATGCTTCGTGGTTGTCACACCACTTATCTTTCTCATTTCCCACTTGTGGGTTTCCCTGTTAGATTACGAGGAGTAATCACTACGGAAACTAAATCACGGTACATGCTAGTAATCAAAATTACGCAGCGGAAGATTTACACATGCCTCTACAGTTATCCGTAGACCCAAGATCTTCGCAGGAGGGATTTCACGATCCTCCGGTCGGCACCCGTAGGGGTTCTTGTGAAGGAAGCCCTACGTGGTATATTCTCCACAGCAAAGCCTCTGATCGATTCTTGGCAAAGGGACAGATCTCTGCAGTGTTTGCTCGAAGGAAAATTGGCACACCCTTGGTGAGGTAGTGGTTCGGCCGAAACTTAGTGTCTCTGGGGGAAAGGTTTTTCTCTCAAAACACTACTTAAAGGGAATTGTCATTAACCCTAAAAACCCTTAACTCCCCATATATATAGGAGGAGTAAAGTGGACTTTAACTCCGCCCTAATTTCGAACGGCCATGTATAGTATAGGGAGGTCCAATTTTGGGCCTCTCATGTCAATTGAGATTTGGGTCTGGCCCAAAACCCTAATGTGACATTTACCCAATTAACTTAGGTAACATATACATATAATGGGCTTCCATTTACGGCGCCCATCACCATATGCAGCTCCCACTCGCCAGAATGGGAGGATGCCTGTTAATGTATTGTCGTCCAAATTTGCATCAACATTTCACTCCTTCGACCTGGTCCTTGCTTCCGAACAGTTCATACGAGGTTTACCGTGCGACCGGCGGACACGACGGGCATCATGCTACTCATCTGTTAGGAGTGTTGTAGCGCCCGCGGAACGTTGATTCTCTTTTCTTTAATCAATATGTTATAAACAACATTTATATAGTGTCGCGCTGTATCCTAGGTCAACTGATAATTATCCATTTGCCTGGTTTCCACTTAGGAACACTTCTCCAAGGCATCCGTACAAGTATTCACAACCTTCAACTAATATCCGGTTGGTGGCCACCTTAGTGAATACAAGAGTCGGTGAATTACAGGTGAACTTGACCATCCCCATCGCTCATACCCTTAGTCAAACCCAATCGGTTTCCAAAGACGTGGTCACTGGGCCTTTTTGGTCACTGCGAGCATTGAGCCTGACCTTAGGTATGAGTTCTGAGTCCATGAGGATACTTCAGGTGCCTCTTCATAAGGCTCCCGAGATCAATCACACGCTCGAGGTGAAGAAGTTTGCGCCCGCCAGAATCACGAGGATCCATTTCCTAGCACAACCGAGCTGTGACCCCGTGGTCGAATGTGGCACGCGTAGTATGAAGCACGCGTTGATAGCATACCTTAACGTTTAAGTTCAAAGGAATGGGATATGTCAAATCATGCCATCGCAGATTCTCATCTGGCCCAGAATGTGGATTAATGATGAACGAAGTTCATCACGGCGATCTACAAAACGAAGATCATGTCGAGTTACTTCGACACTAGATGATCGTTTTACGTAATCAGGTTTATCCCCTTGATTCTTAGCCAGTCTTGCTTAGTAGAGGCCTCCATCCACCGCAAGACGACCGTACATGTGTGACGAGGTAAGGCCCACATTCGACATAGTTTTGGCAGAGGATTGCGTCCCCATATGACTTAGTTTATAGACCGAAAATTTGATGTAATCAAAACATTATGTCGTCGATCGATCATAAACTCAATTGCAATTATTTCGTTTCTAAAATGTAACTTCCAATTATCAAAATCTTATCACAGATACATGCCATATCTAAACCCTACACAATCCAAGCAGTTTTACATGCTTTTCAAATATATCCTTGCGTAGTGGTTTAGTTAATGGGTCCGCAATCATATCATCAGTGGACAAGTATTCCATAGTAATTATATTGTCTTCTACCATAGATTTAGCATAAAAGTATTTCACATCAATGTGTTTGGTCCTACTATGCTACTTCGGATTCTTTACTGCCGCAATGGCTGCTTGACTGTCAGAGAACACCTTCACAGGTTTACTCCCGACGTCACCATCTAGCAGCGCAGTAAGAAGCCTTTTCAGCCAGACCGCTTCCTGTGCGTTCTTAGAGAGAGCTACGAATTCTGATTCCATCGTTGACAGCGCGACTCAGGTTTGCTTCTTGCTCGTCTATGAAATTGCGGCATTAGCAAGGAGAAACACTCCTCCTGTGGTGGACTTACGATCATCCGGATCGCCACCATGGTCGGCCTCACTGTAACCGTTCAAGTCTAACTTCCCGCCCTCTAATAATCTTAATGCCTAAGATATATGTGGCTTCTCCCATGTCTTTCATCTCAAATACAGATGCTAACCAGGACTTTGACTTATTTGTGAAACTCACGTCGTTTGTAGCAATGAGTATGTCGTCCACGTATAAGGTTAAGATGACATACTTAGACCCGGAGGTCTTATAATACACACACGGATCCTCGTGAAGATTCACGAATCCGTTTCCTACGATTTCCTCGTGGAATCAGCGGTACCATTGCCGTGACGACTGTTTAAGACCGTAGATGGACCTTTGGAGTTTACAAGCTTTATGTTCGTTACCAGGAGTAGTGAAACCCTCCGGCTGCTCCATATAGATCTCTTCCTCCAGGTTTCCGTGGAGGAATGCGGTCTTAACTTCCTTTTGGTGCAGCTCGTGATCGAGACTTGCGACCAGGACCATAAATGGCCCTAACCGTGGTTTCACGCACAGTCAGTGAGTTCGTCTTTGTAAAAGTCCGCTCCGTGAAATCGGGTAAGTCCTTTCGCAATAAGTCGGTTTATCCGACCTTTTCTATCAGCGGTAAGCCTTCTTTCAGGGCTCACCTTATGTGCCCTTGTGGTTAGCAGGTAAATCAACTATAGACTATAATGGCTTTCATTTAAGGCGGTCTCTCTCTTTTATTATTTTCCTCCATTTCTCCATTTGAGGTCTTTCCAATGCTTGTCAACAACTATTAGAGTTAGGTTTTCACTCTACTCGATGGGATACTTCTTGGAGAAGTTCGATGCCTTTGACTTTCGTCTAGGCTTGTTTATCCCGTCTTTAGTTTGAACGTCTCTCCCACTTGGAATAATGCCTCTTATCGGAGCATCCCTTCCATTGGGAACCATTCTCCCACTTAGAACAATGCTTCTTATCAGAGTATCGTTTCTATTGGGAACAAGAGCAGTGCTAAAACCTTGACCTACAAATTTCCTTTGACAACCTCTTGGTCTCGAGGTTTCACTTCCGAGTGAATTTCTTGATCACTAGGATCTGGAACCAAGTTTGGTCGGTTCACTCCCACTGGAAACAATGAGTAGTTTAGGTAGTTGTGTCATTCATGGTTCAACAATTTGACCATCAGGTTCAACTTGATTCGTCTCAACAGCAACAGTGATTATGTGTGGTATGGTTTATTCCTCCCACTGGATTTATTATGAAAATGTCCCCATTCTCATTTACCATTACCATTTTATTCACTTGAGTTGCTGGTTTCAAATCTCTCCCACTCGAATTAAGTTGGACCTGATTGTCAATGATATCCTGCTCCGTTTTGATCAAGACCACGTTATTTATTGAAATTTTCCATGCATTGGAAAATTCGTCCTCTTAGTGATGTAATGTCTCATGTTCGACCACGACACCATTTACTCCAAACTTTAAACATGTATTTTCTAAGAGTAGGAGTCGAACTCTTGTCCTAAATACGTGTTTAGCGCGCATTTTAATGTCGCATGATGATATGATTTAACTCATCACCATCCTTTAGCTTCTAATGGCGGCGTGTCTTACCGATTTAGTGGAACGCAGTTTTACATATACGTGAATCATCTATCATCATCCCATAGGGAACGTCTGATAGAGTGACACCAACATTATGTATATAAACCGTGCTACTTGAAATGTGTTATTTAATTTGAATGCCTAGCCTAACTTACCGTTCAAGGCGTTTGGAAGGAAAATGGTTTAACCGACGTCATCCTTCTTCGTTTGCAAACTTATCTCAGAGGTTTTATCCCATCTCTGAACTGAGCATCTTAGGTTTTCACCTTATGCGTCAGTTGATACTCTTACAAGGTCATGGTGGCTTTCCAAGTGATGTGGGCGAAGTCTCGTATTTGGGCGTGCGAGTACACTTTTTCATGCGGAAACGGCGATCTGAGCAAGACCCATAGTAAGCTATGAGGTTTGGCGTTTTTTGGCCAAAATCCTTCGTCTAGTTGGTCAAATTTGCAGTTTTATGTTTCTTTCAGTCTTTTTTATAATTTGTCTGTTTTGTTTGAGTCTTTGTTGTTAATTTCGGATGTTTTTCCTAGGGTAAGGGTTTTAGATTTTTCTATTTAAACTTTGTTAGCCTTCATTTACATTCAGATCATTAATTAATGAAAAAAACTGAGGTTTTCCTCTACTCTGCGTCAATTCTTCGGGTATTCTTAGAATCAATGAATTCTTGCTCCCTCTATCCAACAAATTATCGGCATTCCCCTTGTATCAACGAGTCTTTTTCCCATTTATCCCCATCACGCTGCATCAGAGTGGTATCATAGCCGAAGATCCTGCACGATGTCGTTCCTTGATTGGCTAGCACCAGATCGTACCAGGACCGCGACTGTTCTTGATAATCCAATTTATGATGAGTACACCGATGATGATGACGTCACAGCGATGATCGACCATCACTCCACCTTCCATGATCCTGGATTTATCCTTTTCCCGACCGCCAGGAGCGACTTCGAAGGCCTCTTGACCTCCGATTTCTGGTACAAGCCACAAGGGAAATTGACCCCAACATCGGCACTAAGACCACACTCGAACACCGCTTCACGTGAAATTTTTTATGATTTTGTGGCTGTGTGTGTTCTTCTTCCTGCTTCCTATTACTGGCCTTCGTTGCGCAAGATTCGAGGGCGAATCTTCTCTTCCCCGGAGAGAATGATGTGGGCGAAGTCTCGTATTTGGGCGTACGAGTACACTTTTTCATGCGGAAACGACGATCTGATCAATACCCATTCTAAACTATAGGGTTTGGCGTTTTTTGGCCAAAATCCTTCGTTTAGATGGTCAAATTTGCAGTTTTATGTTTATTTCGGTCTTTTTTATAATTTGTCTGTTTTGTTTGGGTCTTTATTGTTAATTTCGGATTTTGTCCTAGGGTTAGGGTTTTCGATTTTTATATTTGAACTTTGTTAGCCGTCATTTACATTCAGATTATTGATTAATGAAAAAAACTGAGGTTTTCCTCTACTCTGCGTCAATTCTTTGGGTATTCTTAGAATCAATGAATTCTTGCGCCCTTTATCCAACAAATTCTCGGCATTCCCCTTGAATCAATGAGTCTTTGTCTCATCTATCCCCAACACGCTGCATCACCAAGCCTACTTCGTACCATTGTAGATGTTATCAATAAGTTATTTCCAAAGGAATGAAAACGAAAATTCAGCACTTCATTATTCAAACACTTCATCATTAAATTCGTATTTTGAAACGATGTGTCCCGTCTTTCGAGGTCCACTTGCGCGAGCGAAATTTACTCTATTTTTAACCCTAGGTTAAATCGTTTCATTTCTGAATTTAATTTTAATTTAATCCATTCGGTTTCAAACTTGATCATCAATACAGTTTATTTCATTCAATGGAGTAATTTATAAAGAAAGATATAAGCAATATATATAAGCAATGCATCAAAAAACTAATTAAAAGGATCGAATAGCTTGGGGAATGGTAATCAATACTATGACCGAGCATTTGTTACGTGCTCAAAAACAAATATTTCCTATGTTTCAAGGAACATTATTATCATCATGTATCTTATACTGAAAATCAAGAAGAGATTCATTTAGCAAAGCAAATAAAGATAAAGTCTTTCATTCAATATTTATATCTTTGGGGCAAGTTCCTTAGGGTTTGTGCTTGTTCTCCTTCTCGGTTCTGTAATCCATAAAGACAAATTGAATTACTCTCGAGTAAGAGGAGTCCTAGAAGAACTTATGAGGTTATCATTATTCTTCAGCACGTACCTTGGGAGGATTGGTACAGGCAATAGCAAGGTGTCCTTTCACGCCACACCTAAAACACGTTCGAGTTTCCTCTGTACGTGTTTGTTTTGCCTGCATTTTTTGAAGTCCTTTGCATTTTCTCTTGCACTTACCCTTTTGCTCAGCTGGATGCGAGGATGCAAGATGCATTTCCGCTCTTGGCTTTTCAGCCTTGAGACGATCCTCTTCCAGCTCGAGATGAACTCGCACTTTCTCGAGGTCATCGAGTTGAGTGGCATGGGTAAGGTGCATTTTCATGCTATTCCAAGAGTCAGGCAAGGATCGGATCACGCATTGGACCTTCTGTTCATCGGTAAGGATTTCTCCTGCCTCCTTGAGTTCAGCAAGCATGTTAGACATATGTCTAATATGCTCCTTCATTATGTGCTTGAGATTCATCTCGTATCAGTCTAAAGCGATGTTTAACGACCGCTTCTGGGCTGTGGTGTAAACACCAAACCCCGCCTTAAGACCGTCCCATAGGTCCATGGCAGACTCATAGTGATCATATCCATAGAGTATGTCATCTTCAAGCAGTGACAACAAGGCTGAACGAATTTCCTGGTCATTTGCATCCCATTCATCATGGAATTTCTTCAGTTCGTTCGTGAGGTCTCCCTCCGGCCTGAATTTCTTCGAAGTCAAATGCTCCAAACCTCTCATTTCAGTGATTATCATCCTTGCACGCTTATTCCAGATCTTATAATTGTTGTTGTTCAATCTCACCCCCTTATTCATTTGGGAGATAACATTGTTGATCGCAGCCATGTCTAACACATTGATGATTATGCCAAAAAAATCAGGGAGACAATAACATTTTGAGAAAGAATTTCATACATCAAATATCTATTAAGATGGAATCCAAAAAATAGTGATTCCTCAGTCATCTAAACCAACCGACCACCAGTAAACCAATAGAAGATGGCTGTGAAAGAGTTCACATTACCTTCGTCTTCTATCCAATAGATCAATCTTTTAACACGGTTTTAATCGCAAATTAGCGAAATAAGATTTTAAAATAAGCATACCCGATCTTGGCTTTCCCAAGGCCCTTTTTATTTTGGAAAAATATTCCGATGAATTCACTCACGCATATATAATTCTACCATCCATGTAAATTATCATACGCCAGTAACATTCATCATACAAACCACATTCATGCTTACGCGTCATGCGTCTAATGTTCCGAGGAACTCATGCTTGCATATATAATTCTACTTCCAAGTAAATTATCAAATGCAACTACATCCTCAACATTCTAGCATACGTGTCAAACATGTAACATTCACATCCATCATACACATTTGGCAACTAGTTTTCAATTTTAAAATAATTTTAAACATTAGGGGTTGATTTACAGTTAATGCTTATATTCAATCACACAACATTTAGACATGAATCCTAGGCATTTCCAACCATCACAGCATGTCTATACTAGTGCGCATTCCATATATTTAACCAGGGCTCTGCCCACAATATGCAATATCCAGCTAGCTTGACTCAGTCAAGACAAGATTTCTAATTATGCATAAATATATATATATAGAATAATAAACAATTGTAATTCAGCCCACCAATTTAACCAGTCCCAAAACATGTATCTCCGAGATCCATCACCATAATCGAAACAAGGCATAAAGGTTAGCAAACCTTGAGCACTCTGTAGGCCTATTAAGGTGCAAAACATTTCGATTTTAAAACTTGACCTCACTATTTTAATTGACTTGAATTCAGTTTTAAAAATACGGTTCGGTTCAGTCAATTTCGGTCTGGTTTGGTCCGGTTCGGTTCAGAAAATCCGGTTCGGTTCGATCCGGTTTTAACTTTAAAATCTGGTTCGGTCCGAACTGGTCCAATAAAAATAGGGTTCGGTTCGGTTCAACACACAAAATCGGTTTGGTTAGATCCACTTAGTTACCCTGGTCCGACCCGACCCGATTAGGTCGAACCGATTGAGAAAACCTGGTTCGATTTAAATTCGTCTCGGTTTGACATATTGGACCGGCACAATTATTAAAATTTGAAAGGTTGGGCCAAAATGTTTACTTGTGGCCCAAGTAAGGTTTTAAAGTCCAAAAATATTTAACTTAGCGACCAAGTAACATTAACTATATAAAAATAATTTCCAATATTAAATATATATATTTTTCGGCCAACATTACTACATATATATATTTATTTCCAAGATTCTATCTTTAAGATTAAATCAATCAACAATATAAATATATATATATATATGTAAAATTCGGCACATACATATAAATATATATTTTATTTATTGTCAATATCTTAAATAGGGAAACATATATTAACAACATATTTTCTCAATCTTTTAGGTAACTAAAATCTATCAATAATATATCTATCATATTTAAATATTTAAATATATTGATAGTTATATATATTTATATATATATATATATTAATGTGAATCTATCCTAACGTTCTCAATTATAGATATATTGTTACCTTGTTTAAAATTAAAATATGGTAAACAATATAATTTAATAATATGGTCGAAAATCTTGTTTTCTTGGGTACCAAGAAATTAAAAAATAAAAATTTATGCACAATTAAGTAATTGGGAACAAGTGGTCAAATTTTAAGATCAAATTTTAATAAGATCTAGATCCAATGTTTGATTTTGATAAATATCACCATTTTCTTGAAGATCATGAACATCAATTTTCATAAGAACATCATGAAAATTTCGGACCATACTTAAATCAAAATTCCGAAATTTTAAAATTCTTAAAAATTTCGGTCCAAAGATTAAAAAATTTCAAGAACGCCAATTAATTAAAATCATGAACTCCTAACACAGGCTCTGATACCACTGTTAGATTACGGGGAGTAATCACTACGGAAACTAAATCAGGGTACGTGCTAGTAATCGAAATTACGCAGTGGAAGATTTACACATACCTCTACAGTTATCCGTAGACCCAAGATCTTCGCATGAGGGAGTTCACAATCCTCCGGTCGACACCCGTAGAGGTTCTTGTGAAGGAAGCCCTACATGTTAAATTCTCCACAGCAAAGCCTCTTATCGATTCTTGGCAAGGGGATAGATCTACGGAGTGTTTGCTTGAACTCAAATTGGCACACCCTTGGCGAGGTAGTGGTTCGGCCGAAACTTAGTGTCTCTGGGGGAAGGGTTTTTCTCTCAAAACACCACTTAAAGGGAATTGTGATTGACCCTAAAAACCCCTAACTCCCCATATATATAGGAGTAAAGTGGACAAAAGTCCACTTTAACTCTACCCTAATTTCGGCTAGCCATGTATAATATAGGGAGGCCCAATTTTGGGCCTCTCTTGTCAATTGGGATTTGGGTCTAGCCCAATACCCTAATGTGACATTTACCCAATTACCTAATGTAACATATGCATATAACGGGCTTCCATTTACGGCGCCCATTACCATATGCTTTCATTCTCCACCTTGATGGGGGTGTCCATATCTTTAATTGTCTCATCTTTTTCAAAACGACAGCGGGATGTGCATTTAGTGGCACATACTTGATGACATTGATATCCGTTGGTTGTTGAAATTCGACTTTATTGAATTTTAATTTGGGGAGGACGTCAGTCTTATTGTCTGATGGTCGGCGGCGCTTGGGGTGGTTTACTCTTGTTTGGCCTTGTGTTCTCATCCTTCGAGGCCTGAATCTTTGCCTTCTTGTTTGTTCTGCACTCCAACTCTAAAGTGCTCGTAGGTTTCTTAGCCATCTTTTCAGCTAGAGTTGAGCCAAAATGACCTAGATTCCTTATGAAAGTCCTTACTATTTCTCACTCTGTCATGTATCCTTGTATATCTGCTAAATTATGGTTGAATCTGGTATAAAAGCTTGCCAACGTCTCGTCGTTTTCCTGATAGACGTCGTCAATCTAGTTGGATTCCTTCAGCAACTTTCGTTCTCCCAAGTATTTCTAGAGGAACTTGGCTTTTAGATACGCCCATGAGGAGACTCTTTCATTTGGCAAGCCAAATAACCAGTTGGATGCCATTCCTGTTAGGGTGGTTGGGAACAAAAGGGATGTGTGTCGGTCATCACTCGTCCTGCCTAGGAGAGATGCTTCATTCTGTTGTATGTGTTTCAACGGATTACCTTTCCCATTGTATTTCTCAACTCTCCCCGCAACTAGAGAATTCGGGATGTGTATGTTTACCATCTCCCTTGTGAAAGGGTGACTGGCATTTTCATTCAGGTTGTGCATTACATTCGTCTTGGACTCATTCATTTTTCTAGTTATCATAGCTTCCACTTCCTCATGAGTCAGTATCATTGGAGATGAGCTATAATTCATTTGCGGCATGTTGTAGCTGACAATAAGGTTTGCGGGGATGCCGTGTCCCTGATGTCCTTGATTGTACGGGTTGTACTCATACTATGGGTATCCATGCTGGGGTGGTTGCTGGAATGATTGTCTCCATTGCTGTTGAGGCTGTGGATTCTCCCTCAATGGGGTTTATGCCCATGCGTCCTGTGGTGCTTGGTTCTAATATTGCCTTGGGGGTGCAGACGGTTGTCTTCCCCTTGGAGGTGGCACTTCTTCATTCTGCATTTGGTTCTCATGTTGTCCAGTCGGAGCTTGTGGGTATTGCTCCCTTGGCGGTTGTTGCCTTTCCTATCTGTTACTCATAGCTTCCATATATGCCAATAAGTCATCTAAAGCTGACATAAATCCCGGAGTCACTGTTTGTGTTGGATTACGGGACGTAATACTACAGAATGCTAAACGTGTACTAGCAAGAAATCTAATCTACGCAACGGAATTAGTACACATACCTTTTAGCTTTCCTGCCCAAGAACGATGTGGAGGGAGTTCTGATCCTCCGGTCGGAACCATGTGCAAGTTCTTCATTAGAAGAAGTCTCACGCGATGTAGCTCCACAAAAAGACCTCTGATCGATTCTTCAATGGAGATGGAACCTCAGACCAGATGTGATGGTGCCGAAATTTAACTAAGGGAAACAAGTGTTCTCAATGGAGATCCTTGTTATTATGAATGAGTGAATAAACCCTTAGCAGACGCCCCTATATATAGTATTGGTGGAGTTGCCAAAAGACAACTCCAACCAATGTGGTATAGGGTGGCCGGCCGAACTATGCATGTTAAGGGGGAGACCCATTTTGGGGCTCCCTTGTCAATTACTAATTGGGTTTGGCCTAATTAGCCCAAATTGACAATTACCTAATTAACTTAGGTAATTCCCTTAATTAACGGGCTCCTATTACGGCGCCACGTCACCATATGCTAACAGCTCCCACTCGCCGGAATGAGAGGGTGCTCGTTAATCTATACGGTTACACAATAGTATCAACATCTCAGTCTTCAGTCTTAGTCTCCGAATAGTTCATACGAGGCTTGCCGTGCGACCAGCGGATACGACGGGCATCGTGCTACTCATCTGTTAGGAGTATTGTAGCGCCCGCAGAACGTTGATTCCCTTTCATGAACCAAACCTGTTTGAAATAAAATCTGTACCGCACTGTATCCTTGGTCAACTGTTAATTCTCCAATTGCCCAGTTTTCCACAAAGGAATACTTCTCCAGGGCATCCGTACAAGTGTTCACATCCTTCAACTAATATCCGGTTGGCGGCCACCTAGTGAACACGATAGTCGGTGAACTTAACCATCCTCATTGCTTATACCCTTAGTCTGACTCAACCGGTTTCCAAGACGTGGTCACTTGGCCGTTTTCTTTGGCACTACGCTCGTACGCCGGGAAGCGAGCATTGAGCCAGACCTTAGGCATAAGTTCTAAGTCCGTGAGGATACTTTGGATGTCTCTTCATAAGACATCCGGGATCAATCACACGCTCAAGGTGAAGAAGTATTCGCTCTTTGAATCACAAGGATTCTAGCTAGCACAACCGAGCATGACCCCGTGGTCGAACTTGGCACGCGCAGTATGAAGCACACCTGGTAAAGCCAGGGATGGGATATGTGAATAATGCTATCGCAGAATCTATCATCTGGCCTTGAATGTGATATATAGTGATGGACAAAGTCCAACTCGGCGATTTACAAAACGAAGATTAAGTCATGCTGTTAAGCGTGATAATGTCATCGTTTTGTTTAATCAGGTTTATCCCCCTGATTCTTAGCCAATCTTGTTATGGTAGAGGTCCCTCTATCCTTACAAGATGACCGTGCCTATATGACGAGGCAAGGTTCACATTCGACATAATTTTGGTGGAAGAATTTTACTTCTTCCTACGACTTAGTTTATAGACCGTAAAACCCGATGTTGTTACTCATTATGACGTCGATAAATCATAAACTCAAATTGCAATTATTTTATTCAATTGAAATATCATTTCAAATGTCAAAACGTTATCACCTTTTACAAGCCACAGAGTTTAAGCCCTACGTAATCCAAGCAGTTTTACGTGCTTTTCAAAAATCTCCCTATGTAACGGCTTAGTTAAAGGGTCTACGACCATATTGTCTATAGGCAAGTATTCTAAAGCAATTATGTTGTCTTCCAGAACATATTTAGCATAATTGTATTTCACATCAATGTGCTTTGTCCTACTATGGTACTTTGGATTCTTAACTGCCGCAATGGCCGCCTGACTGTCGGAGTACACCTTCACATGTTTACTCTTCTTGTCGGTAAGCCTTTTCAACCTGACCGCTTCTTGTGCGTTTTTGGAGAGGGCAACTAATTCTGATTCCATAGTGGAAAGCGAAACACACCATTGCTTCTTGCTTACCCATGATATGGCAACATTAGCAAGGAGGAAAACTCCTCCTGTGGTGGACTTACGAGCATCAGCATCGCCACCGTGGTCGGCGTCACTATAACCGGTCAATTCGAGCCGATCGCCCTCATAGCACAGAACGTAGTCGGCAGTACCTTTCAGACAACTGATAATTCGTTTTACGGCCTTTAGATGTTGATTACTATGATCTGATTGGAATCTTGCTACTAGGCCCACATCGTAACAGATGTCTGGCCGAGTATAGAGCATGGCGTACATTAGACTCCCTACCATGCTCATATACTCTGCATTCTTCATCTGTTCACGCTCCTGCTGGTTTTTCGGGCCATCACGCTTCGATAGCGCGCACCCGAACACAACCGGCGTATCCACGGGTTTAGCATCCAGCATTCTGAATCTTTTCAACAGTTTGTTGATATATTATTTCTGAGATAGACATAATCTCCGGGTGGCACGATCTCGGGCAATTTTGATGCCTAACATGTACGTAGCCTCTCCTATGTCTTTCATCTCGAATACTGATGCTAACCAGGACTTTGATTTATTCCTAAAACTCACGTCGTTCCCAGCAATGAGTATGTCATCCACGTATAGTGTTATGATGATATACTTAGACCCGGAGGTCTTGGAGTATACGTAGGGATCCTCGTGAAGATTCACGAATCCGTTTCCAACGATTTCTTCGTGGAATCTGCGATACCATTGTCGAGACGATTGTTTAAGACCGTATATAGATCTTTGGAGTTTGCAAACTTTGCGTTCTTTGCCAGGAGTAATGAAACTCTCCGGCTGCTCCATATAGATCTCTTTCTCCAGTTTTACTTGGAGAGTTTTGGCCTTAATGTCCATTTGATGCATGCTCGAGTTCGAGACTTGCAGTCATGGGCAAAGACGGCCCTGACTATGGTGTAACGCATAGTCGGTGAGTCCGTCTTTATCAAAGTTCACTCCGTGAATTTGGGTTAATCCTTTCTCAATTATTCGAGTTTCGCATCACTCGAAATTTCCAC
This sequence comes from Clarkia xantiana subsp. parviflora, assembly GCA_036873135.1. NCBI lineage: Eukaryota > Viridiplantae > Streptophyta > Magnoliopsida > Myrtales > Onagraceae > Clarkia > Clarkia xantiana. The sequence continues at coordinate 23,343,898 of JAPTYO010000001.1, forward strand.
CAGAAGTTAATTCTAAGATTTCACTTTCTAGTTTTGTGGTTAATAGATAAATCAACTAAAGACTAAAAACGAATTAGTTCTTATTTAGGCAATTTCATCCTCCATTGTTTTCCTCAATTCCCTCGTTTTGAGGTCCTTCCTTTACTTGACGAACCGTTACTGGTTCAAGAACGAATACCAAGATGTGTAACACATCTTATTTGATGTGACACTTCTCGAGAGAAGTTCGCTGCCTTTGACTATGTCTAGGCACGTTAATCCCATGTTTTAGTCTGATCGTTACTCCCACTCGGAATAATGCTTCTTATCGGGGCATTACTCCTACAGGGAACAATCGTGGTGGTTGAACTTACTTGGAATATCCTCTCAGTCTCGGTTTTTTACCTCCGTGATGTATTCCTCGATCACTAGGATCTGGAACCAAGTTGGTTATTCCACTCCCACTAGGAAAAATGGGTAGTTGAAATAGTTCATTATCATGATTATCAGGTCCGACTTGATTCGCATTTTGAAATTTAGTGATGATTATGTGTGAGGGGGAGTGAGCCCTCTCACTGGATTTATTATGAAGACGTTTCCATCATCATTTACCAAATCAATCACTTATGCTATATCAATTCTCCCACTAGAAGTAAGTGGGACCTGAGAATCTCCATCAACCATATGTTAACTCAATCAGTACTAGCTTGTTTCGTTCTACAAAGCGTTGGAAATTCATCCTCAAACTTTTATAATGTGTCATGCTTATCCACGAAACCATTGTTCCAAGCTAATTTAAGACTCTTATTCTTCGCGAGTAGTGCGTACTCTTAATGAATACTCATTTTAATGCGCAAATTAATGCGTCTTTGTGATGAGGTTTTACCCAAATCATTCATTAGCTTTTATGGTAACGTGTTAACCGATTTTGTCAGAACATAGTGTTTTACATTAATGTGAGTTAAATTAATCTCATCTCGCAGGAACAATTAATGTGTAACTCTAACATTATGTAATTATGAACTATGTTTCTTGAAGTGTTTAATGAATGCTTTTAGCCAAACTCTTCGTTCAAGGGTAATGGTGGGAGAGTCGTTTTACCGACTATTTCTTTTCGTTTATTTAACTCATCCATAGATTTATCTATCTTATGGACCATTCTTTTAAGCTGTCGCTTTTAATGCAATTGTTGATATTCTAATTAGATTGTACTAGCTGGAAGGCTTACTTAAAATCTAAGTAGTTATCAATGAGTTATCTCTGAAGAATTACAAATGAAAATTCTGCATTCATAAAAATACTTGATTATTAAATTCGTATTATAAAACGATGTGTCCCGTCTTTCAAGGTGACATGCGCCTCGCGCATACCCGGTTAAAAACCGTGGTTTTGAGAATCGTCTTAGTCTCCAAATTTAAAAGCAAAATCGGTTTTAAACATGCACATTATTTGAGATATAAACTATAATGGAGTACTTTAAAAAATAAGAATTAATATCGATCGGTTCGTTTTACGTTTGTTATGCGAGTTATGGATGTTTTTTTTTAAATGATGATATGAGTTCGGATAAATGTTTAATCCAATCATTCTACTGATGAAATTTTAGTTACTTGTTCTGAATCGATCCCGTTTAATCGGGCCGATTAATTTCGAAAGGCATACTATTTAAAAAAAAAAAAATGAATGGTTACTACCTCATTCAATAACTGCGAATTATGTTCAACAAATAGACGAGAAATAAGGATCCCAACAAAAACAATGACAGATTTCACGGATCAATAATTACAACTAAGCAAAGAAAGTCACATATATATATAGAAGGAAGTCTTCACCACTTTGAGCAGTCCACCTGAAAATTAATTCAAGAATTGAATTATGTCAGATGTTTTTGCATCAATTAAAACGTGTAACCGTCTTATGTATTGTGGTAAACGAGGCGTACCTTTTTATGGCACATGAATCAACAGTGGTTGTCGCACTGGATCATCGTTTAGACCTTTTGTTGGGTTTAGCCAAACAATTCCGAAGTCCAGCAAATCTGGTCTCCGACACATCAGGAAGTTTGGAGATATTTCTACCTTCATGGTCGGCATCATACAAGTCTATTGTCGTTTTAATTGCTGTGATCAGACGTGTAAGTCCGCTATCATCAGTAAACCATGAAAGAGGAAACATGTCCATCACCTTCCAAATTTCTGCCCATTCATCCGCGGAGTCTAAAACGGTTTCTATCCCATTCTCTTTACATAAAATTTCATGGTACGAGGCCATTAATTCTCTTGCTTCAGCCGCCTTTCCCTTGCCGTAGCGAAGGTGTAAGGTGCACCAAAGATGCAATGCGCTCCTTTTGACGATGCTTTCTTCCGTTTCAATTGTAATATGCGAGCAAATAATCTCGCGTGCTTTTTGATCCCTTGCACCGTTGTATCTGTAGGGCTCCCAATTCTCGTCCACATATATTCGTTTGTCCTTGGGATCAACGCGATCCTCAACTCCCGCGGGAATTAGATCATTTTTAACTCTAGTTGTCCAATCATCATAATTAATCTTATCCAGTTTGCATAATTTCTTAAAACGATCCGATCGAGCCATTTAGAACTATTATGATGAAAATCATGTAAAGTTAGAAAGAGAACAATATTTTGACAGAATTGCAAACATCGGATTATCTATTATGATGGAATACAACGAATAGTGATTCTTCTGTCACTAAAACAAACCAACCTTCAGTAAACCGAGGAATGGGGGTGTCGTGAAAGAATCCACACTATTGTCGTTTTCAATCTAATAGATCAGTCTTTTGAAAACGGTTATTCTATTGCAAATTACCGGAACGGGAATTTTCAAATAAGCATACCCGATCTTGGTTTTCCCAAGGCCCTTATGATTTTGTAAAATTATCCGATAATTTACGCATGCATATTTATAATTATACTACATCTAGCAAATCATCATACCATGCCATAAATATCGAACACAACATGCTTACGCGTCATGCGTCTAATGTTCCTAGCATACATAATTCTACGTAAAGTAAATTATCACATGCGTTCTATTGCGAACATCCTAGCATACGCGTCAAAACATGCAATATCCGCACACATCATGCATAATTGGCGACTGGAATTTTCGGTTTTATGAAACGTTTTGAAAATATTAGGGGTTGTTTTGCAATTCATGCTTACAATCAATAATGCGAAGTTCTAGACATGGATTCTAGGCACTTTCAATCAGCATAGCATGTCTATCCTATTGCGCAAACCATATATTTAAATCCCAGAGCTCAATGCTCGCAATATAATATCCAGCTAGCTTGACTAAGTCAAGACGACAGTTCTAATTATATCAAAATATATGATGCAGAAAGTAAACAATTGCAAATCAGCCCCACTAATTTATTCCAGTCTCAAAAACATGCAAGTCCGAGATCCATCCCCATAATCGAAACCAGGCATTAGGGTTTTGACTGAAACCGTGTATTAAAAAACAAACCCTAAGAGCACTGTTCAGGCTAATTTTAAAGTTCGAAAACATTTAGAATTTAAAATTTGAAATCTTATTTTATTGAAAAATTTAAAATTTCCGAAAGTTTTAAAGAGGTTCGGTCCAAATTTTAAAATCCGGTTCAACTCAGTCTGTTTTTAAAAATTCCGGTTTGGTTCGAAACGGTTCAATAGCATAAGATAGTGGTTCGGTTTATCACTCAAAACCGGTTAGGTTCAGTTTAGTTACTATGGTCCGACCCGACCTGGCTAGGTCAACCCGATTAAGAAAACCCGGATTGGTTTTACCCGCTCCGGTTTAGCAATAGGACCGGCCCAATTACCCTAGGGTTCGGCCGAATTACTCTTGTGGGCTAAGTAGTGTTTTAAAGTCTACTAAAAACTCAACTTAGCCTTCAAGAAATAATAATTATGTAAAATAATCTCCAATAATGCTTATATATATCAAGATTCTATCTTTAAGATGTAAATCAATCAACAATATATGTATATATATTAGTATATTCGGCCGGTTATATATATATATATATATATACATATTGTCAAATATATCTTTAGGGATTAAAATATGTAGACAATATATTTTCTTAATCTTATATTAAATCTATCAATATATATTAACCCTATCATTAACAATATATATTGATAGTTAATATCTTTTACAATATTATATTTGTAAACACCTAATTTTGGTACGCACGACACATATATAACACGTTAAAAAATGTTATGTGTAACGCGTTTAAAAAAGGAAGTATTTAAATATAGAAGGTCACGATGTTGCTAAAAATAGGCTTAGTTTAAATTATGATAGTGTAAATGCATTTAATATTTTGTAATATTCAGAAAATATATGATATATATTTATGGCAATATGCAATAAATATATATATTCATAATTTTCGGAACTAATTAGTGTATATTAGGGAAAATACAGTTAATCTGTCTATAAAAGGGTCCTAGTCTATGTAAAAAAGACCACATCAATAATAATACAATAGAATATCAGCAATACACAATTACTTATCTCAAAAACCGTGCAAAAAAACTTTTTTTTTTCACCCTTTCCTCTCTCTCCCTCACTTCTCTCTCCCTCGAGCCATACACAGAGCCTTCTTCCCCAAGTCTTCCTGCTCGACCGGTGATCACGCCACCTTCGTCTTGTCCGGCTCCGTCCGCCCCCTAGTCGAAGGCCATCGCCACCACGTCCCGGCGAGTTACCGACTGGTGCCGACCATTCCGTCAAACTCCGACGCCAGACCGCACCTCCACGACTGCCTTCGCCGGAGCTCCATCCACGGCATCGCCTGACCACTTCCGACCTGCCTTGCCCGTGCCAAGCCACCACGACCCACTGTCGTCCTCGACATCGCTGATCTTGCTGCTTCCCCCGACGTTGCCGTTGCTGAATTGTCAAACCCAAAGCTGACCGAAGCTGTGCCCTCCTCGCTCCACCAACACCAACCACCGCAGTCCGCTGCCCGGTCCTTGCTCTGCTTCATCACCTCAAGTCTGCTCCGCTCGCCGTCACCATCTCCTGTCCGTCCTTCCCATTTTCCGACGGAAAAGCAAGCCATCCAGTACCCGCCTTAGACTCGCAGGAATCCGCTCCTGCTGCTGGCTACTCACTGCTCGGTCACCTATCGCTGGCTGTCGATGACTGCTTCTGTTTAGCAGGGAATCCATTCGCTGTCGTAGTCTTCCCGTTGCTGGCTGCTGTCTTTCCCGATTGCTGTTACTCTTAGTCCCTGTAGGTAAAGTCTATTTTTTGGTATTATTATATTATTATTATGGTGTATGAGTGAGGTGAGAGATATTCTTTATAGTGTATATTACTATCTCATTTAGAATAGTTTAATTAGAAATTATGCACTCAATTGAATAACTTAGATTTAATGTGTTTTTGATAGGTTTGATAATGGTTAGGGTTTTAAGTTATTTTGCTAATGAATTATAACTCTTATCTACGTAGGTTTTTTTATTATTAATTTTTTTAGTCAATAATTTATTACTAATGTGATTTAATCTTTATTTCAATGTTTTAATTAATTTGAAATCATGTATATATTTTAAAACAATCTGGCCATTTGTAAATTGAGTACCGAAATGGCGTAATTAAAATTCACGTGTTTTGATTCGTAATAGAACCCCGAAATCGGATTTCTGATCGTAGACCGATTATATACCTAGGTGTTTAATTCATTATTCGCTTAGGTAATTTAGGATTCTAGTTAGCCTAATAATTAACTAGTGGCGACTCTTTTCAAAATTGCACGTTTTCAAAACGTAATTCGCCTTAGGTCGAATGTTTAGGGGTCTGACAATTTGGCGACTCTGCTGGGGATAAGTTAGAGGGTTCCGACTCATTATATTCGCTTATTGCCATGTTTTTTTGAGTTTTTATATTTTATTATCTTCACCATTCTAACTTTGTGTTTTTGTGTGACATGTACATTTTTTTTAGAGTTACAATTAACATGTTTCTTTTTGTGGCATTATTTGAACTCGCACACACCACTTTAGTGTAATACCCAAAATGCCTAAAACCCAAGGCAACTAGGAACCCCGGAGATTTAGTAAGGGTACGACCGCGCGGCCGAGCCGTCGAAACGACTCAGAATAACTCCACTCGCTTGTGAAGGTCCCGTGATCCCTATGATGGGGAGAGGAAACCACCTTGTCGGGAACCTGTCGTGGAACCTACCTTGTAGAGAAAAGCCACACATTTTTTACCCCCTAACATGTTGTGTTTTATCCGTGCTTTTTTTTTTGTTGTAAAAAAAGTTGTCAGGAAAGCTGTAAGTTTTTTTAATTGTATAACTTTTATTTCTCACGCATTCATCTAATTGCATTTAAAAAAAAAAACAAAAAGAAAACATTTTTTTCAGCTAAGTAGCAAGTCATTTAGTTGAAAAAATTTCTTTTCAAACATGAATTCCGTATGCATTGTTTTTAGAAAACCTCTTACCTGAATTTTTTTATTTTAAATATGTGTTTCGTACGCATTATTTTCGAAAAAAACCTCTTCAGGTAAGTTGTAATTTTGGTTAGCGCGTCGCATATGTGTTGCCTTTAAAAAAACATTTTAGAAAAATTTTTAATTCTTATTTAGCTATTTGAGCTTCTATTTCGAACGTGCATTCCATATGTATCATTTCAAAAAAACTTTTACCTGAATTGTTTTATTTTTAATAATGCATCCAATATGCATTAACTTAAAAAAAAAAACTTTTTAGATAAATCGTAAGCTGTCTTAGTTTTAGGGCTCTTTAAAAAAAAAACATTTTACCTGATTTTTTTAATCAATAGACGTGCATCTCATATGCATTATTTTCGAGAAAAAAACCTCACAGGTAAATTGTGGTTTTTCGTAGTTGTAGAACTTTTATTTTTAATTTTGCATCTTGTATTTATTTTTGTGCATCTCATGTGCATTCTTTTCAACAAAAAAAAAAAAACTTTTCACTTGTATTTTTATTTTTGAGCAACTGGGATGCATTGATTTTTTTTTCTCTTTAAAAAAAACAAAAAAATTAGGTAGCTTGTAAGTTTCTTAACTGTACAACTTTCATCTCATGTACAGCTCATAGACATTGTTTTAGGAAAAACGATTTTTTATATAGATTGTGAATCATCTCTTAGTTGTTGAGCTTCTAATTTCAAACATGCATTGCATTTTCATTTGTTTTTATAAAAAAAACTTTGCCTGGATTTTTCATTTTGTACATATGTATCATTCAGGTAAACTGGTTGTAAGTTGTAAATTTCTTAACTGTAGAACTTTAACCTTCGGGCATGCATGAGCACTAAAAAAAAACTCAAAGTGTCATTCGTTTTCCAAGGTGTATTGCATTTTTTCGGCAAGGTCTTCATTTCAACACTCGCATGAGCGAGCGTTTAAAAAAATGGGAGTTTAGATTCTAATTTTTGAAAAAATAGTTTAACTGTTCAGTTGAGTGCGACTATTCAAGTTTAAAGAAAGGACGAGAAAATCTTTTTGAAAAAACTTCGTTTTGAACATCTGTCTTGTGTTCGAGCCAGATAGTGCACTCAGCAAACTCCTTGATGGTAAAAAATACCTTAGAACATAAATTTTGATTCCCTTTTAAAAAAATAATCAAAATTATGAAATGAATGACATTAGAGTTTTTTTTTTTTTTTTAAAAAAAATCATGCATGATTCCTCATATTCTTTACACTGATTTTCCATTCAATCTTCAGGTACCCTTGGTTAGGTATCCTGCACATACGAGCTGTGTCGGCCAGATGGGGCAACAGAAAAGGAACGTGCAGCCATCCAGTTGCACGAAGCACAAATTGCGCACTCGGGATATCCAACGCTCAGGTACGATGAATTGTACTTGATTTATCTTTGAGGTTTGAGTGTCCCTACTCTTTTGGCAGATCAGACGACCATTTCAACCGAGGTCGCAACCACGTGAAACGAGACTGCTCTAAAGAACTTACATGCCAAAATTCCACCTACCATGCGTGGAATTCATACGCGTCCTCGAACCAAGCAGTACATCCGTTTTACGGTAAGGTCTAAACCGGTCAGTGGTAACCAAGGGGCATCTCCCATTGAGATAGGACATGTCCGAATATGGAAAATATCAAGAGATTATCAAGGGTCCCCAGAAGATTCAATGTGCCGATCAATGATCATTTGAGATGTCAAGCAAATGAAGCATTATTGTTGGTGCCTTCCGTCAGAGGTCCAGGGGCATGTACTTTCCTGCCTGTGTTCATATACAAGTTGTGTTTTCTAGATGGAGCAGGAAAATCAGGACATGCAGAAGGGCTAGTCGCATAGCAAGCACATTGCCCACTATAAAAAAATCCAACACCCAGGTAAGAGAAGTTGTGATCATTTTTATCCCTGAAATTTGAATTTTTCCTTACTCATTGTTCAACTTAGATATCATCCAAATCAAAGCCCCTGAAGAGCACATCTCGCACGCGGTCTTTTGCTTGCCGACCATTCTGATATCGACCGCCAAGTTTGTCCCAAGCAGTTTCCATACCTCTGAATCTCCACTTACCATTTGAGGCCTGCCACACCAAGTTTCACACAATCCATGTGCATTCCTCAACTGAGCTATTCATCAAGCATGTGGCTAACCCAAAGGGTGCTGACCATGGGGCATCCCTGTTGTGATCAAGCATAACCAGAGCAGTTGAGAACTCGAGAAAAGTTATTGTCAGCGTCTTCAATCATAGGAGTACTCAACCCAAGACATCGACACGATCAGCATATGTTGACTTGATCAGCCGAGTCTTTATCCAGAAGAAGTTCCGAGAATTTGAAAATTTCAATTCGCCACTATGGGCATGTACATAATTCTTGTTGAAAAAAGAGAAAAAAATAAATTCCCTCTAGGTTGAAAACCTGTAAAGGCGACCTAGGCAAAAGTTAGGGAGAGGGGCATGATTGAAAACCCGCAGGGGCAGTCATGGCAAAAGGTGAGAGCAAAAAGCAAAAAAAAAAAAATTCTTTAGGGTCACAGCCGCCCTTTAATCGGCTACAGAAAAATAAAGAGAGTGCTCATCTAAATTTTGTGAGAGCAGTGAAGAAATAAAAGGGTCACAGTTGTCCCTAAATCAACTACAAATAAAAAGAGTCTCAGTCGTCCCTAAAACGACTACAAAGAAAGGGCCACAGCCACCCTCCAAACGGCTACAAAAAAAAGTGATCCAGCGAACCCTGTGAGGGCAGGAGAATAAAAGAGGGCCATAGCCACCCTTAAAATGGCTACACAAAAAGAGTGATCCCGCGAACTAGGTGAGAGCGGGAAAATAAAAGAAAGGGTCACAGCCGTCCTTCTAAACGGCTACAATAAAAAAGCACTCCCGGAACACCGATGACGGGTATTAAGTGAAAGGGCCACAACCACCCTCAAAATGGTTACATACAAAGAGTGTTTCCCGGATCAGAGGCAAGGAATAAAGGGCCACAGCCACCCTTAAAACGACTATATACAATGAGTGATTCCGCAACTTGTGAGAATAGAAGATTTTTTTAAAGGGCCACAACCACCCTCCAAATGGCTACAATCAAAAGAGCTCCCGCAACATTGAAGACGGTGAGAAAAGGGTCACAGCCACCCTCCAAAGGGCTACAAATACTCCCGCATCGTGGCGGAAAATAAAGTACGGGTCACAGCCACCGTTTAATCGGCTACCATATAAAGAGTGCTTCCGCTAGGTTGAAAACCCGAAAGGGCGACCTAGGCAAAATCAGGAAATGAGAGGCATGGTTGCAAATTCAGAAATTACAATCATGGCAAAAGGAGAGAAAATAAAAAAAACCGAGGGGCACGATCGGAAATCTCTCAATCGACCGTGGCAAAAGAAGAGAAAAAAGATAAATTCTCAACAAAAAAAAGAAGAAGAAAAAAGAAAAAAGAAAAAAAGAAAAATAAAAAAAGAAAAAAGAAAATGATCCCGCTAAGTTGTCGCACCATGCGCAATTTAGGCAAAAATTAGGGACAAACATTCGTGCGCCTGGGTATTATCTGTTACAGTCTGTTCCTACGAGTCAACTTCACGGCAAGCGGGAAGGTTACAGTCTGCTCTCGCGAGTCACCATTCAAGGACGAGTAGGACTATTACAGTCTGTTCCTACGAGTCAGCTTCACGGCAAGCGGGACGGTTACAGTCTGCTCTCGCAAGTCACCATTCAAGGATGAGTAGGACTGTTACAGTCTGTTCCTACGAGTCTCAAGACAAACGGAACGGTTACAGTCTGCTCTCGCAAGTCACAATTCAAGGATGAGTAGGACTGTTACAGTCAGTTTCTACGAGTCAACTTCACGGCAAGCGGGACGGTTACAGTCTGCTCTCGCAAGTCACCATTCAAGGATGAGTAGGACTGTTACAGTCTGTTCCTACGAGTTTCATGACAAACGGGACGGTTACATTCTGCTCTCGCAAGTCACTTATTCAAGGATGAGTAGGACTGGTACAGTCTGTTCCTACAAGTCTCATGACAAACGGGACGGTTACAGTCTGCTATCGCGAGTCACTATTGAATGATGAGTAAGACTGTTACAGTCTGTTCCTACAAGTCACAGCCGACAATCAGGATCTGAAGTTTTCCAGCTTTCTGGGAGTCACCCTCGACGAACGAAGCCGTAGTATTCAGCCTTCGCGAGTCACGCCACTGGAGGCTTTTCCTTATCACTCGCCACTGGAGGCATCGTCGATTAAGGTTTTACTTTATTGCACGCCACTGGAGGCTTTTCCTTGTCACTCCCCACTGGAGGCATCGTCGATCAAGGTTTTTCGTTACTGCACGCCACTGGAGGCTTTTCTTTTCTACACGCCATTGGACGCTTTTCGTTACTGCACGTCACTGGAGGCTTTACTTTTACGCACCGCCAAAGGAAGCACCGTCAACAGGGGCACCGCCGACCGAGGCTTTACTTTTCCGCACCGCCACTGGAGGCTCTTATTTTCCGCACTGCCGCTGGAGGCTCAACATTCCGCACTACTAATAAGGTTTTCTTTCGTGATGTCCGTCAATAAAGCCAAAGGCCACCTTGGAGACTTGAAGACCCGGAAGAAGATATACTTCCTAGCCAAAATTAGTGTTTACTCGTCTTTGGACAAACCCCCTCGAATGCATTCTACGGGAGTCCGTCCAAAGAGGGCCAGCTGTAAACACCTAATTTTGGTACGCGCGACACGTATATAACATGTTCAAAAATGTTATGTGTAATACGTTTAAAAAAGGAAGTATTTAAATATGGAAGGTCACGGGGTTGCTAAAAATAGACTTAATTTAAATTAGGATAGTGTAGATGCATTTAATATTTTGTAATATTCAGAAAATATATGATATATATTTATGGCAATATGTAATAAATATATATTCATAATTTTCGTGTATATTAGGAAAATACTGTTTTCCTAATTTTAGGTGTTAATCTAGCTATAAAAGGGTCCCTAGTCTATGTAAAAAAAGACCGCATCAATAATAATACAACAAATATCAGCAATACAAAAATGAGAAATTCTTCGATAGCTCGGTCCCAACACGTGGACTGACACCTGGTGGAACTTATCCAATTAAAATTAAACACATGTCTTCCTTCCTCCCTTTTTTTCTGAAAAGTTAGACATTCTCTCTCCCTTATTTTTCGTACACTTTCTCTCATCTTTTCTTTATTATATTCTAAAGTAATATTCAAATATAAACTTTTCTCTCTCCATCCCTACTCATTAATAAATTAAATATATAAATAAGTGATTAATTAAATATATAAACTGAAGAGATGGGTTATCTATTAAATTGGTCTTGTCTATTAAATTGGAGATGGTTGTATACGTACTTAAATTAATAATGCTTGAAATGTTGCTTTTTTTTTTAAAAAAAAAAAATATATTAATTGGATAAAGTTTTTTTAAGTGATTATTGTGCTAATTTTTTTTTTTTTTAAACTGTTCAATTAATATATATATATAGATCTATTAAAATATTTGATTTAAATATTTGATTTTATAATTATTTTCCCTTTTCATGAAATTATTGTATTTTAAAAAAAAATAGTTAAATTATAGGGAAAAGAACCTAAAAAATGTCTCTATTAGTATCAGTTAGGGGTGAAACCGGTTCGGTCGGACCGGTTTTTTAGCTATTTCGGTCGGAGTCCGATTTATTCGGACCGGATTTTTTCAAAAAAAAAACCCGACCAAAAATTCATATGGAAAAAAATAATCCGTCCATGTTTAATACGGTTTTCGGTTTTAACCGAAAATCCGAACGTAATAATCAATATTTAAAATTTCTCCAATTTTAGAATACTAAACAAAAATTATGTAAAATACTATACAAAGTTTCATACAACTAATACTTATAGAATATACTAAAAGTTCCAAAATTAATAAAAAGAGAAGATATTTGATTTCCTTAAGAAAAATTTTAAGTTATCTTAATATGATATATAATATATATCATATTATATTATATCATTGAATAACTTCGGTCTAGTTCGGTCTCCACGGTTTTTAAGACATGAGGACCGAACCGAACCGAAAAACCGAATGATACCAAAAAAATCCGACCACATAACAAACGGTCTATATACGGTCCGGTTTTTTCGGACCGGTCCGGTTCGGTTTTTTGCGGTTTTTCGGGCTCGCCGGATTTTACTTTCAGCCCTAGTATCAGTTTGGTGTCTCAATTTTAAAATGTTGATATTTAGTGTCCCAATTTTTAGTTTTGTGCCTATATGATTTTCCGTTAGTTTTTTGGGTTAATTTTAACCGACTGAGTTGAAAATACTATTTTACCCCCTTTTTTTAAGCCTATATTTCCGACCACCCACCTCCCACCTCTGATCCTGGCCACCCGCCTCTGATTCCGGCCACGACGGTGCAGCTGCTGGTTCGGGCTGGGAGAGGAAAAAGAAGAAGAATTTTAGGTTCTATTCCCTATAATTTAACTATTTTTTTAAATACGATAAATTCATGAAAAGGAAAAATAATTATAAAATCATTATTTATTTTAAATATTTAAATCAAATATTTTCATGGATGTCTATATATATATATATATATATATATATATATATATATATATATTATTTGAACAAATTTTTTCAAAAGAAATATAATTTTTTTAGCATAATAATCACTTAAAAAAACTTTATCCGATTAATATATTTTTTTAACAAAAAAAAAAAGCAACATTTCAACCATCTCCAGTTTAATTGATAAGTCATAACCATAAACACCTAATTTTGGTACGCACGACACATATATAACACGTTAAAAAATGTTATGTGTAACGCGTTTAAAAAAGGAAGTATTTAAATATAGAAGGTCACGAGGTTGCTAAAATAGGCTTAGTTTAAATTATGATAGTGTAAATGCATTTAATATTTTGTAATATTCAGAAAATATATGATATATATTTATGGCAATATGCAATAAATATATATATTCATAATTTTCGGAATTAATTAGTGTATATTAGGGAAAATACTGTTGTTAATCTAGCTATAAAAGGGTCCCTAGTCTATGTAAAAAAGACCACATCAATAATAATACAATAGAATATCAGCAATACACAATTACTTATCTCAAAAACCGTGCAAAAAAACTTTTTTTTTTCACCCTTTCCTCTCTCTCCCTCACTTCTCTCTCCCTCGAGCCATACACAGAGCCTTCTTCCCCAAGTCTTCCTGCTCGACCGGTGATCACGCCACCTTCGTCTTGTCCGGCTCCGTCCGCCCCCTAGTCGAAGGCCATCGCCACCACGTCCCGGCGAGTTACCGACTGGTGCCGACCATTCCGTCAAACTCCGACGCCAGACCGCACCTCCACGACTGCCTTCGCCGGAGCTCCATCCACGGCATCGCCTGACCACTTCCGACCTGCCTTGCCCGTGCCAAGCCACCACGACCCACTGTCGTCCTCGACATCGCTGATCTTGCTGCTTCCCCCGACGTTGCCGTTGCTGAATTGTCAAACCCAAAGCTGACCGAAGCTGTGCCCTCCTCGCTCCACCAACACCAACCACCGCAGTCCGCTGCCCGGTCCTTGCTCTGCTTCATCACCTCAAGTCTGCTCCGCTCGCCGTCACCATCTCATGTCCGTCCTTCCCATTTTCCGACGGAAAAGCAAGCCATCCAGTACCCGCCTTAGACTCGCAGGAATCCGCTCCTGCTGCTGGCTACTCACTGCTCGGTCACCTATCGCTGGCTGTCGATGACTGCTTCTGTTTAGCAGGGAATCCATTCGCTGTCGTAGTCTTCCCGTTGCTGGCTGCTGTCTTTCCCGATTGCTGTTACTCTTAGTCCCTGTAGGTAAAGTCTATTTTTTGGTATTATTATATTATTATTATGGTGTATGAGTGAGGTGAGAGATATTCTTTATAGTGTATATTACTATCTCATTTAGAATAGTTTAATTAGAAATTATGCACTCAATTGAATAACTTAGATTTAATGTGTTTTTGATAGGTTTGATAATGGTTAGGGTTTTAAGTTATTTTGCTAATGAATTATAACTCTTATCTACGTAGGTTTTTTTATTATTAATTTTTTTAGTCAATAATTTCTTACTAATGTGATTTAATCTTTATTTCAATGTTTTAATTAATTTGAAATCATGTATATATTTTAAAAAAATCTGGTAATTTGTAAATTGAGTACCGAAAGGGCGTTATTAAAATTCACGTGTTTTAATTCGTAATAGAACCCCCGAAATCGGATTTCTGATCGTAGACCGATTATATACCCAGGTGTTTAATTCATTATTCGCTTAGGTAATTTAGGATTCTAGTTAGCGTAATAATTAACTAGTGGCGACTCTTTTCAAAATTGCACGTTTTCAAAACGTAATTCGCCTTAGGTCGGATTTTTAGGGGTCTGACAATTATAAACCTATCCATGTTTTCCAACTTATAGATATATAGTTACCTATTAATAAAATTTAAAAATGGCAACATGTATATTAAAATATTTGTGCCGAAATTTTAATAACTTGGTGACCAATAAAATTAATTTTTTTACCTAAAATACCCCTAGGGTTTTCGGCACAAACACAAAAAGTTGGAAAAGTTGTCAAATTTTAGGATCAAATACTACCTTGATCAAGAATCCAAATAGTGTTCTTGATAAAACTCATGGTGTTCTTGAAGATCATGTACATCAAACTTGAATTTATCATGAAAAATTCGGTTTTGATCTAGAAAAATATGTAAATTTGAAAATTTTAAGTTTTTAAAGATCAAACACATGAAATCTACTTAAAATTTTCGGATTCTTCATGGTGTTCATGAATATAAAAAAAATCGGTTTTTATGAACATCAAGAACATCAGTTTATCATAAATTTAAGAACTCCTAACGCAGGCTCTGATACCACTGTTGGATTACGGGGACGTAATACTACAGAATGCTAAACGTGTACTAGCAAGAAATCTAATCTACGCAGCGGAATTAGTACACATACCTTTTAGCTTTCCTGCCCAAGAACGATGTGGAGGGAGTTCTGATCCTCCGGTCGGAACCACGTGCAAGTTCTTCGTTAGAAGAAGTCCCACGCGATGTAGCTCCACAACAAGACCTCAGACCAGATGTGATGGTGCCGAAATTTAACTAAGAGAGTGTTCTCAATGGAGATCCTTGTTATTATGAATGAGTGAATAAACCCTTAGCAGACACCCCTATATATAGTATTGGTGGAGTTGCCAAGGCAACTCCAATGTGGTATAGGGTGGCCGGCCGAACTATGCATGTTAAGGGGGAGGCCCATTTTGGGCCTCCCTTGTCAATTACTAATTGGGTTTGGCCCAATTAGCCCAAATTGACAATTACCTAATTAACTTAGGTAATTCCCTTAATTAACGGGCTCTTATTACTGTGCCACGTCACCATATGCTAACAGTTTGTGCCCCCTGCGAGTACATTGACCTGGGATGGGCCGTGTAGGCATATTGATGTTTTGCAGGCATGTTCTGAAATGGCATTCCATAGGGGAACTCCTGTGAGTGCATTCCATAATGGTGTCCCTGTGGGGGTGCATTGTGTTGGAATGCTTGTGATGGTACTCTCTGTTGGACTCCTTGTTCATGTGGTTGTTGTCCTGCCATTGGCGTTGAAGCTATGGAAGATTGAGCCCCAACTGGGCGTGAAGGTCCTGCTTGGTTTCTCTGCGGTTCCTGTGATTTGGCTATCTAGACGGGGGAACATGCGGTCTCTCTTGATTAGTTGGTGGGGGATCGTTTTCAGGAGGACGTTCCTCATTTGATTGTTGACTGTTAGCCAGCTGTCTCGTAATAGCCAGGCTTGTTTTGTTCAAAACCCACGGATGACGCCAAGTGTTAGGACGTGTATGTCGGGGCAACTGGATGTCAAACCGAATGCTCGTCCCACGGGTGAAATTCGTATTCCTTCGATCCGTTCCCTTCCCTTCTTCTCGTACTCCGCTCCTTCGCTGACCTGCACGAGGGTAAGCCGGGGGTGGTACCGGCGAACCCTCTCCGATGCTGAAGTAAGAACCGTATTCTAGAGAGAGAAACTAGAAAGAAGGCAGAGCTCAAAATGTGTAATAAATCATCAAGTATCAAATGAGAAGAACTTTGGCACTATATATAGGCCTCAAGGAGGATTAAGGTTGTTAATGACACCGTTAATCCTTAAACGTGGTTCATTAAGGAATAATGAAGGGCCTAACAACTTGTAAGCATGGGAGAGTTCGTGGTATTGTGTAAGGGCCGGATGTGAGAAATGGCGTCGGCCTCAGCGAGGCGTGACCCGGACGACTGTCTCCCGGATGTCGCGTACATCCCTTGGTCGGACGTATTACGTCATCCGGGGGGTGGTACCGAGGCCTCACAGGTCTAAATAATCCGACCTCTGAGACCTGAGGTCGGACAGCTGGTACGATCCCTCCTATGAGAGATCGGACCAGCTGGTCCGATCTCCCTTAGGGGAGATTGGACCAGTGGAAGGTCTGGACGTGTTTTTTTTTTTTTTCCGCCCGGGCCTTTTCCTACTGCGGGTGACGTGTTCGGGTCAATGTTTCGATTTGCAATCGTGTGTGGGGTGATCGTAATAACATAATCCGAACTAAAACGGGTCCAAATTAGGCGTATATCCATCACCGCACACCACCTGGATACAATACAATAGCTGGTTATAATAAAAACATTGAATATTAAGAACTTAAACCATATGTATATATATACTATCTCATAGTTATTGTCGATGAGGATATTACTTTCTTAGAAATAGAACACCATCAATCATCAAGGAGTAGGTGTGGTGTGTAAATGATAACATATGTGAGAAATATTTGGAATAAATTTGGTTAAAATTCGTATTTAATCTACAAATTTCGTGACAAATTCGAGAGTTAATCACTATAGCAACGACTCAACTACGTGTTAAGCGGAGCAAGAAATTCGACTACAAATCCGAGGTAAATTTACATTTGAGAAAACGCACGCGCACACACGATCCGAGGGGAATCACATCATTCGGGTCACACCGTGTGGACCGTGCGGATCAACTTGATCTGGAACGACTGCGCAGACGATGTTGGTCTGCGGGTCCTAGTTGCACGGGTCAAGTTCGACCCGCGCGATCCATACGATGCATGCATATTTTACTCGAGCATGTTTACACTCCGAAGACCCAAACATCTTCTAGGGTACGGGAGAAGATAACTTATGTGATCCGACATCGGTTCCCCCCAGGTTGCTGAAACGAGCTTGCCATATGTTATGTACGAGCGGTAAAATTATAATTCTAGAATAGGATAACTCTATCATTTATTAAGTCTTATCCGAGAATAAATGGTCTAAACCCCTATAAATTCCCTTCCATCACTCTCATTTAAAGATTAATCACTCTCTCTACTCCTGAGCTATTAACTTATCTCTTTAAAACGAGAGCTGACTTAAGGCATCACAATAGATTTACTGGGCCTCGACTCGGTTACCACTCAGTTCGAGCCGTTTATATATATATATATATATATATATATATATATATATATATATATATATATATATATAATTTACTCATGGTTAAACTGAAACTATATGGTTGTTGAATTAAGCCAAACAGAGAGTCTAATTTTTACGAGTCGATCGTAGTTCTAAGACAATAAAAAGAAAATTATATTGAGCCAAACTTGGAAAATGTAAATATAAGTAAGACTTAACCAAACAGTAAGGGGTTATTTGGAAAAAAAATAGTATAGGGGGTTTAGTGCAAGTTAAGATATACTTTGCAGTTTTCCTTCACCAAACCACCGCGCTTTGCTTCTCTGTCGTCGTCTGTCACCAAGAAACAACGGTAAGAAGGCGACATCCAAAAGCAACTGCAAAAAGCTCTTCAAAATCATACCCGTCTTTACTGTCTCCTCTTCCCTCTCTTCCCTCTCTTCCATCACCCCCCATTAACGGAATAGAGAGAGAGAAAGAGAACGATCAGGTATGTTGTTTTTCTTGGAATAGATTTTGTTTCCAAATTAACTATTCCTTCGATTTCGGTGATTTGATCTGTTATGCTTTATTTGGCGCTGTCTATCTGTCCCTTTCCTGCTCTTTATTTGTCCATTCGCTGGTTCTGTTTCGCAATCACGTTTCCCCAACTTTCATCTCTGTGAAAGTTAGGGTTTTCTGTCTCCGTCTCTTCATTTTAGCCTCTAGTTCGTTAATTTGGTGGAGAGGGTGGAAGGTTTCTCCTTCTTGGCTCGTTAGTTATCTGTCGGAAGCTTTGCTTCTGGGTTTCTTTTTATTTGATTGATTGATTGATTGAGGGATTGCCCATTGCTTTCACTGTATTCCGTGGAATATTAATGGAACGTGACTCATATCACCAAGGTCATAAGGTGAGGACGGTTTTCCCTTTTCCACCCTCTCTTAGTGATACTTGGATTTCTGCTTCATGGAATGTTGCTAGTTGTAGTCATTTGCCCCCTCATTTTGTATGTTGTGGCCTCGACCTATTCATATTGTCTTGAAATGACTTGCCCGAGGTCATTTGAATTCAAGCGGAATAAGTTGCTAAGTTCGCTATCAGTGAAACAATGTGCTCCAAGTAATGATGTGAGCTTACTTTTCGGAGGCTGGGCAATGATTTGACTCCTCACTCGTTCTAGTGCTCATTTCTTGTAGGCTAAAGAATAGTTGTTCAGTTAATTGGCCTAATTTTCGTTTTTTTTTTCGTGTTTAGTATGAAGAATTGGTATGATGAATGATGTAGTTTTATGGATTATTATGAATTTATTGAAAGAAACATTAAAGTTGAATTACTGGGTTAAAACAGGCGAATGCATCATCTCCCAACTATTTTATGCGTTTGAAGAATATTTCTGGTGACAATTACGTCTACATGAGAAAGAGGGACAGGATGCGAAGGTGGTTTTGCTGCACTTGTCAAGTAGAGGAATCTTATGCAACAACTGATGACCTCCAAAAGAATCCTGGCAACTATGCAGAAGGTACGATTTCCCGTTGCATTGTTATCAACAGATGGAGCTTTTTTTAGATTGTCTAAGATTCCACTTTATTGAGTGACTATACATAATGTTATATTTTTTTCCTCATGTTGGACATCTTTTAGGTCACAAGGGTTCAAAAACTGCAGCTCCTATCAAACCCGATGAACAAACACCACCGTCTATTGAAGTTCCAGTTTTGTCTTTGGAGGAGCTAAAAGAAAAGACCGATAACTTTGGATCAAAGGCTTTAATCGGTGAAGGATCTTATGGAAGAGTTTACTTAGCGAATCTGAATGATGAAAAAGCAGTGGCTGTCAAAAAGCTTGATGTTTCCTCTGAGCCTGACACGAATGTGGAATTTCTGACCCAGGTTTGTTATGATTTTACGTAGTTTCACTTCCTACTCATTTGGTTTCTGTCTACTTCTGTGATTATTTATCTGATTGCTAATATTTATTACATTCAGCTCTCAACTGTTTCAAGGTTGAAGCATGAAAACTTTGTAGAGTTAATTGGCTATTGCGTGGAGGGAAATGTCCGCATTCTTGGTTATGAATTTGCTACGATGGGTTCTTTGCATGATGTGTTGCACGGTATGCAAGGGAATTTTACCCTCTTTGACTTCAATGTTTAGAAATTCAATCAATCATAGATTTACATGACAGACATTTGCCTCTCCAATAAACTACAGGGAGAAAGGGAGTTCAAGGTGCACAGCCAGGTCCTGTGCTTGACTGGATGCAGAGAGTGAAAATTGCTGTTGATGCAGCACGAGGCCTGGAATACTTGCATGAGAAGGTCCAGCCATCCATTATTCATAGGGATATTCGATCTAGTAACGTGCTACTGTTTGAAGACTTAAAAGCCAAGATTGCAGATTTCAACTTGTCAAACCAGGCTCCTGATATGGCTGCACGTCTGCACTCTACTAGAGTTTTGGGAACATTTGGCTATCATGCTCCAGAGTAAGTCACCCTTCATCTCCCTTCCGTGTTTTGCCTCTAGAAAATGGTATGGAGGGTTAGTAAAATGAATATGGGAGAGGGTGATTTTACCATATGAAACAAATGTATTCTATTGGGTCTTGGTGATTAGTATGACTTAGTGAAAAATGGAGTTTGCAGGTATGCCATGACTGGACAATTGACCCAAAAGAGCGATGTGTATAGCTTTGGAGTGGTACTGTTAGAGCTTCTAACTGGGAGAAAGCCTGTCGATCATACTATGCCTCGTGGTCAGCAGAGTCTAGTTACCTGGGTAAGTGCGTTGAGTCAAAATGAGCCATCATTGATTATCTCCTTCTAGGAAATTCTCCCCCTTTTTGTCTGATGGCTGTTTACAACTTGACTGATGAAGTATATGTAGAATTTTGATTGATAAGTTTGGATAATCATTGCAGGCAACTCCCAGGTTGAGTGAAGATAAAGTCAAGCAGTGCGTAGATCCAAGGCTCAAAGGCGAATACCCTCCAAAAGCTGTTGCCAAGGTAAATTTCTTTCTAAATCCATTGGAAACGATATCAAATTTGGTAATAAAAATCTCTTGTCTAACCGGACTAGGGAGAGATAGTTGATCAAATATAGTATTCTTGCTTCTTCTTGATTTGAGCTGACTATATTGGAGATGTTTGAACAGTTGGCGGCTGTTGCAGCATTGTGCGTGCAGTATGAAGCCGAGTTCCGACCCAATATGAGCATTGTTGTGAAGGCTCTTCAGCCGCTATTGAAGGCTACTGTGCCTGCTCCTGCACCATCACCACCAGGCCCTGAATCAGAAGCTTTATAATAATGGGAAAGTTAAACAAGAGCTGGATGATGCTGGTGCCACTATCTGTATTTCTTAATTTATGATGTTGATGATATAGGAAAGGATTGGATGATGCATGTTTAGCTGAAGTGACGGAGTTGGCAAGTTTAATTTTCACGGAGAGAGGCGGGGGCATGGTGTATTTGATTTGAAAAGTTTGTAATTCAAAACGCGATTGGCATTTGTATACGGACCGAATTTGTTGCAAAATGTTTTGATTTAGAGAAAAAAAAAAAAAAAAAAAAACCTTCCATGAAATAAGTTCCTTTGAGAAAAAAAAAAAATTGTGCTGCAATAATTTCGCTGTGATAACACTCAGTTAGGAACTCTAGTAGAGTGCAGCAGAAGGCTGAACTTTTCAACCAGCTTACATCCCCAACCAACAACCCATTGAGTGTTGACTGATCGCGGATGCTTTATGAAAAAGCATCCAAAGTATTCGCACGGACTCAGAACTTATGCTTAAGGTCAAGCTCAATGTTCACTTCCCGACGTACGAGCGTAGTGCTGGAAAAAAAAAAAAAAAGGCCAAGTAACCACGTCTTTGGAAACCGATTGATTTTGGCTAAGGGTATAAGCAATGGGGATGGTCATGTACTCCTGTAATTCTCCGACTCTTATATTCACTAGGTGGCCACCAGCCTGACATTAGTTGAAAGGTTGTGAATACTTGTACGGATGCTTTGAAGAAATATTCCTATGTGGAAACTAGGCAATTGGAGAATCACAGTTGACCTAGGATACAGCGCGGCACAATATTTTTTTAGGGTTAACAGGTCTTTTGGTCCATGATGTTTGACAGTTTTTGGGTTTTGGTCAATGATGTTTTTTTTTTTACCTAGTTTTGGTACCATATGTTTGCAGATTTTTTCTAGTTTTAGTCTAACCGTTGCATTCCGTCCATTTTTTTACATGTACAAGTCACGTGATCCACCCTAAACTTTCAATTTTGTTCAATTTAGTTCCTCTAATACTTTCCTAACATTTTTTTTGTTCAATTTAGTCCCGAAGATTCAAAAATTCAATTGGACCTATTGTCCAATTGGGGTCAATTTTGAAACTTCGGGACTAAATTAAACAAAAAAAAGGTTAAGAAAGTATTAGAGGGACTAAATTTAAAGTTTAGAGTGGATCACGTGACTTGAACATGTCAAAAAATGGACGGAATGTAACGGTTAGACCAAAACTAGAAAAAAAATCTGCAAACATATGGTACCAAAACTAGGTAAAAAAAAACATCATTGACCAAAACCCAAAAGTTGTCAAACGTCATGGACCAAAAGACCTGATAACCCTATTTTTTTAGCAGTTTGATTAGAAATGGGGAATCAATGTTCCGCGGGCGCTACAACACTCCTAACAGATGAGTAGCATGATGCCCGTCGTGCCCGCCGGTCGCACGAAAAAACCTCGTATGAACTATTTCGAAGCAGGGCTGGATCGAAGGCTAATGTTTATGTGATGATCAACAACATATTAACAGGCAGCCTCCAATTACAGCGAGTGGGAGCTGTTGGCATTTGGAGATTAGCCCGCCATAATTAGGAGCCCATTAATATGAGTTTGGTACCTAAGGAAATTGGGTATTGTCACATTAGAGATTTTGGGCTAAGCCTAAAATCCCAATTGACATGAGAGGCCCAAATTGGGCCTCCCACACTCTATAGGTCGGCCGAAATAACTAGAGGGCAAAGTGGACTTTTGTCCACTTTGCTCCTCTTATAAATAGGGAGTGCTATGAGATTTATTATAAGCTAATCCCTTCTCTCTTTGTGGTGAGATAAAAAAAAATCTCTCCTCCCTAAACCTAGTAGTTTCGGCTGAACTACTGCCTGCCCAAGGAGGTGCCAAATTGTGTTGAGCAATATACTCAGGTGATCCATCCCTGCTAAAGAATCGGCAGAGGCTTTGCTGTGGAGACCAATCCGCGTAGGGCTTCCTTAACCAGAACCTCGACGGGAACCGTCCGGCGGATTGAGAACTCCCCTCAGTTATCCTGGGACTACGAAAAGCGTTTTAGGTATGTGCACCATACTCCGTTGCGTAATTAGTTACCTTGAACGTATCTTGTTTTGTTTTCGTAGTATTTATCCCCGATAATTCAACAGAAGCACCTGAAGTATCCTTACGGACTCAGAACTCATATATAAGGTCAAGCTCAATGTTCACTTCCCGGCGTACGAACGCAGTGCTGGAAAGGATTGGATGATGCATGTTTAGCTGAAGTGACGGAGTTGGCAAGTTTAATTTTCATGGAGAGAGGTGGGGCATGGTGTATTTGATTTGAAAAGTTTGTAATTCAAAACGCGATTGGCATTTGTATACGTACCGAATTTGTTGCAAAATGTTTTGATTTAGAGAAAAAAAAAAACCTTCCATGAAATAAGTTCCTTTGAGAAAAAAAAAATTGTGCTGAAATAATTTCGCTTTGATAACACTCAGTTAGGAACTCTAGTAGAGTGCAGCACAAGGCTGAACTTTTCAACCAGCTTACATCCCCCAACCAACAACCCATTGAGTGTTGACTGATCGCGGATGCTTTATGAAAAAGCATCCAAAGTATCCGCACGGACTCATAACTCATACCTAAGGTCAAGCTCAATGTTCACTTCCCGATGTACGAGCGTAGTGCTGAAAAAAAAAAGGCCAAGTAACCACGTCCTTGGAAACCGATTGATTTTGGCTAAGGGTATGAGCAATGGGGATGGTCATGTACACCTGTAATTCTCCGACTCTTATATTCACTAGGTGGCCACCAGCCTGATATTTAGTTGAAAGGTTTTGAATAATTGTACGGATGCTTTGAAGAAGTATTCCTATGTGGAAACTAGGCAATTGGAGAATCACAGTTGACCTAGGATACAGCGCGACACAATATTTTTTTAGCAGTTTGATTAGAAATGGGGAATCAACGTTCCGCGGGCGCTGCATGATGCCCGTCGTGTCCGCCGGTCGCACGAAAAAACCTCGTATGAACTATTTCGAAGCAGGGCTGGATCGAAGGCTAATGTTTATGTGTTGATCAACAACATATTAACAGGCAGCCTCTAGGGATGGCAACGGGTCACGGGTAAACGCCGACCTGCGGGTACCCGACCCGATTTTGAGCCGATGACCCGCCGACCCGCGGGGCGGGTTCGGGTTTGGGTTCACGGCGACCCGCCGACCCGACCCGACCCGAGCTTTTATTTTACATATATATTTAATATATGTATATTATATAAAACTATACGGGTAATATATAGCTGTCTCCTAGCACTAGCTGCAATTCGAGTAAAATGGGTACACATTCCTTCAGGAGCCTAAACGAAAAAATTACAGCCTTCATCCGCCCCCTAACAGTTAAAAGTACAACAATTAAAACCAAATTTATCCAGATTCTACAGAAAGTAATTAATTCAACAGTCTAACAACTACAAACTGTTATTGTTCACTATTTCAGTTCAATTGAAAATCAATTTTCCTAATTAGGGTTAGGGTTAAAATCAATTTTGAACCGAAATTACCCAAATATCACAAAAATTTACCAAAATGTAGCCTAATTTTCCACAATTCAACTGAATATAATCTAATAGTAGTGCAGGCCAGTAATAAAGTCAACATTATAACAAGTTGAAGCACAATTATAGAAAATTTAGGGTTATGCTATATCAATTGAACCTAAATAACCCCAATTTTTTAGAAATTTTAACAAATTTCAGAATTTTTTGGTTTAATTCATGTTATTCCGCAATACCCACACCGAATTAGAGTTTATGAAAGCTTACATTGAAAAAAGGTTCCATGAATTTCGAAGATATCCATGAAGTTCTTATCACTGCTTCCACACTGTGCCTATAGTAAACGGGTCCATCACGAGCTTCGAACCTTCGGTTGGTGGACGTTGACGACGACGAGGCCACCGTTTTCGCCCAGGGAAGCTTTTCCTCAAGAACCCTAACTCCTACCGCCGTTCTTCTTTCTCTTCCTTGCTCTTCTTTCTTTCTTCTAATTCTTGCTTTCTTTCTTTCAAGTGAGATTGTGGCTTTCACGTTCACATTTTAAGGTTTAAATAGAGGGGTAACTTCGTCTTTCAACATTTCAATTAAGTTGCACGTGTGTTTCACGTGATTCGGTTAGAAAATCACGTGAAAGCCAATGGAAAAATTGTCATTTCAAGTGAGTCTATCAAAGTTAACACCAAAATAGGACGAAAAACCAAATCGCAACAAAGTTGAAACCTGAGACACCAAATATTGTCCTGAGATACCAAACTGAAACATGAGGTAAACTTGAGACACTAAATATGTTCTTTTCCCTAATGTTTTTAGAGTTCAAAACACTTGAAGTGTATGGTGAAGAAGGCTAATTCTTCTTGGATTTGCTTCATATTCTTAGTCAGCTCATAGATTTCATCCATCATCAACTAAACATGAGCTTTGATTCAGTTCTACGTGTGAAGCTTCGACCTCCATAGTGGACTAACTGGTACCAGCTATGAAGTTGGTTAGAGAAAGAACGTGATAAGACGAAGGAATTCATTCATCATTCCAAATTATGAGTCGGTACAATGATTTTTGCTCACTTATATATAGGTAGTTATTATGGATCCCAATGCTAACAAACAATTATTGTTGCAGACATAACTGGTGGTGTTTAAACAAACTGGGCCATCGTCTTCACTTCCTTGGGCTTCCTTCATTGATTGGATTATTCTGCTCGGCCTTCGTTTGCTTGGTAGCCCGTAACAATGCTTTCCCCTTCGAAGACCTTGTCCTCGAGGTCGAAATCAGGATAGCGAAGGCGAAACTCATCAACAAACTCCCACGTTGCATCAGCGGTGAAGCGTTGTTCCAGTGGACTAGAATCTGATGAGCTGCACGACGACGACGTTTGGTGGTACGACGCTCCAGCACGGCAATCGGAAAAGTTTCAGATCAGTTGTCATCTAAAGGCAAGGGTGTTGGTGCAGGATCAGCCCCGTAACATTTTTTCAATAGAGAGACGTGGAAGACCGGGTGGATTCTTGTTTGAGGAGGCAAGTCCAATTGATAGGAAACTGCCTCAATGCGACGGAGAACACGATGAGGCCCATAATACTTGGGAAGTAACCTATAATGGCGATGATCCTTGAGTGAAGCACATTTATACGGATGAAGCTTCAAGTAGATCATGTCGCCTACTTCGAATTCACGAGGACTGCGGTGTTTATCGACCTGTTGTTTCATACGATTGCGGGCACGATCCAAGTGAAATTTCAGCAAACGAATCGACTCCTCACGATCACGCAATAATAAATCTGCAGCTAGGGCTGCACAATCCCGTGGTACATATGGGATATGCAAGGGAGGAGGAACAACATAAAGAGCCTGGAAGGGTGTCATCTTGATCGTGGAATGTGGTGTCGTGTTGTACCACCATTCGGCAAGAGGCAGCCATTTTGCCCACGAAACAGGTCGCTCCCCTGTCATACACCTGAGATAACCTTCAAGGCATCGGTTGACAACTTCAGTTTGCCCATCGGTTTGAGGATGGTATGCCGATGACAATTTCAGCTCCACCCCTTGGTAAGTAAAAAGCTGCTTCAGAACGTGCTGATAAAAACAGCATCACGGTAACTTACAATGGATTGTGGAAGCCCATGGAGCCGATAAATATTATCTAGGAAGGCTTGGGCGACAGTAGCAGCGGTGTAAGGGTGGGTAAGAGCGATGAAGTGAGCATATTTCGTCAATCGGTCGACGACGACCATAATTGCATCCTTTCCTTGCGCTTTGGGAGACCAGAGATAAAATCCATAGATAAATCTGTAAAGAGACCAGCTGGTGTAGGGAGGGGCTGCAATAAACCGGGAGATGCAACTGTTTCGTTTTTGTTCCGTTGACAAGTAGAGCATTCTCGAACCCATTGACGCATATGTCGTTCGCCCCTTTCCAGTACACGACTGATGTAAGGCGTTGAGTAGAGGCATGAATACCCGAGTGACCTCCCACCGCAGAGTTATGCATCATCTCTAACAATTCTCGACGAAGAGCCTCATCGAGGCAAACAACAAATTTTCCCTTCCTCCAAAGGATTCCATCGCGCCAAGTAAATCGAGAAGGTCCTACTCCTTGTTGAAGTGCTGCAATAATATTTTGGCAGGTGGGATCGGAGTCCCAATTGAGGTGGATTCGTGACAGCAGCACGTCCGGCATAACTGACACAGTCACTGCAGAAAGTGCAGCCTCCGGAAGTCGGGATAGAGCATCGGCGACGACGTTTTCTTTTCCCGCTTTGTACGTTATCTCGTAGTCGAAATCCAAGAGCTTAGCAAGCCATGTATGTTGTAAAGGAGTAGGTATTTTTCGTTCCAACAGAAATTTCAGACTTTGTTGATCGGTTCCGTTGATGAATCGTCGATCCACCAAATAATAGTGCCACTTCTTTACTGCAAACAAAATCGCTAAGAGTTCCTTTTCGTAAGCCGATAACCCTTGATGTTTCGCTGAAAGTGTTTTGCTAATGAAACAAATAGGGTGGTTGTCTTGCATTAAAACGACACCAATTCCCACCGCTGATGCATCTGTCTCAATGATGAACGGTTTATCAAAATCGGGTAGTGCTAGAACATGAGCAGTTTGGAGAGCTTGTTTGATGGTGTCAAAAGCTTCTTGTGCAATCGAACCCCATTTAAAGCAATCACGTTTCAGTAACTCAGTCAATGGTCGGCTAAGTGTGCCATAAGCTCGAATAAAACGCCGGAAACATCCAGCCAAACCAAGAAACCCACGCAACTGCTTCAATGTGTTGGGGCTAGGCCAATTAGCGATGGCTTCGACCTTTGTTGGGTCGGTCGATACCCCCGTTCCAGTAACAAAGTGACCCAAGTACTCAACTTTGGAACCTCCAAACGAACATTTTCTCATCTTTGCATAGAGGGAATTGTCCCGAAGCAGCTGCAAAACAGCTTGAAGATGCTGCATATGCTGCTGTAAACTGCAGCTGTAGACCAAGATATCGTCAAAAAATACCAGCACAAAATGACGCAGAAACGGCTGAAATATCGAGTTCATGATACCTTTAAAAGTGGCGGGAGCGTTCGTTAATCCAAATGGAATAACAAGAAACTCGTAATGCCCTTCGTGAGTATGAAAAGCTGTCTTGTGCACGTCTTCTTCCCTCATTCGAATTTGAAAAAAAATACGAACGAAGGTCCAATTTGGAAAAAAAAAAATTGTAGCGCCATGGAGCTCATCCAATAGTTCTTCCATCAATGGAATTGGAAATTTGTTCTTAAGAGTAGCGGCATTGAGCTTTCGGTAATCAACACACATACGCCATAAGTCGTCTTTCTTCTTGACCAAGATGACCAGAGCCGAAAACGCACTCGGACTCGGTTGGATAACTCCATTGTCAAGTAATTCAGCCACCATATTTTCGATTACTGATTTTTGGATTCCTAGATATCTGTAGTGGAGTACAGAAATAGGGGTCGTATCTGCCTTGAGGGTGATACTATGGTCCAACGAGCGATGAGGAGGAAGTTGGGTCGGTGGTTCAAATACATCGGAGTATTGCTGCAGCACCACAGTGAGTTCTGTATTTGCAGGTTCTGCAATTTGCAGCACATGTTCGGTGCTTTCTTGAACCACACTCAAGCTACACAGATGAATCACAGCAATTTGGCTACCCTTTTCCAGTAATTTTCTTATTCTTGCAGCGCTAGTAAGACCGATACTTGCATCAAGCTGGCCCTGAATTTCGCATAGCTCCTTTCCATCATAGAACTTCAAGTATAGCTTCTTAAAATTCATAATAACATCATCAAAATTAGATAACCACTGGGCTCCTAATATCAAATCATAATTATCCAACGGCAGCAACAAAACATCGACAGAATATACACGACCCTTAAGAGTCCATTCAAAGCCTTTGCAAGCAAAATCACAAGGCATCTCTTGACCATTAGAAACTGTCACTTTGAAGCGTGGCAAACGAACACAGGTACATCCCTAACGCTTAGCTAAATGTAGGTCTAGGAAGTTATGAGTGCTACCTAAGTCGATGAGAATTTGAATGGTTTTATTTCCCGCAAAACTAGCAGCCTTGATGGTGGAGCCGCCCCATGATCCCGAAATCGCGTGAATGGAAATCTGAGGGTTCTTATCTCCATCCAATTCAGCGTATTCAGTTGACTCTAAAGATTCCTCTAGATCACCGTCCTCCACCTCCATAAAAAACAGGTGGTGTTTCTTGCATCGGTTCCCCGGAACTAATTTTTCATCGCAACCGAAGCATAGCCCTTTGGTTCGTTTTTCTTCGATTTCTTTGCTGGTCAAGACTCTGCTGTGACGTGAACCAGCGTTTCTCCAGGTAGGAGGTGCAGCAGTTGTAGGTTTGGGGGCCACAGCTGGAACAATAGAGGTTCGATAAGAACCACAGAGCTGCAGTGTCGATTCCTGAATTTTGGCCAAAGCATAAGCATCGTACAAATTTTGAGGTTGAACCATCCTCAGCGGTCCCTGCAGATTCTGGTCAAGACCAACGATGAAGTGGCTGAGTGCCTGGCGTTCTGAAATCGGCTCCACGAGCTGAACTCGAAGCAAAAATAATTCGAATCGCTTGAAATAATCGACCACAAATCCGGTCTGTTTTAGGTTTTTCAGATCAAGCATCGGATCGTCGAATGTGCTCGCTCTGAATCGGGACTAGATGGCAATAGAATAATCGTTCCTGGATAGAGATTCGTTTTGGGACTCCTTCATGCGTGTGAAAGATTGATGCCATAGCAGAGCATCACCTTCCAGGTGTATTGTGACCATGTCGATCCTGGTTTCCTGTGGAATGGAATCGATTCTGAAGTAGTGATTACAACGGAATAACCAGCCCTCCACATTGTCCCCAAAAAAACGTGGAAACTCCATTTTACCCAGCCGAAAAGTGCGATTTGTGGAGCTGTTGTTCAAGGTGGTGGTCGTTGGAGTTCCTTCGACGTTTCCTAGAGTGATGAGCCCCCTATGCGTCAGATAATCCATGTGTTGTTAGCACCCCTTCCATGGTGATCTTCATGCTTTCCATTGAAGCTTGCATATCAGAGAGTGCCGTAGTGTGGCCTTCGACGATCTGGCGGGTCTCCACGATCGTTCGTTCGTTTTGCTGGGCTCTAGTTTCTGTCATGATAGAAGGTGGGAAGGAGGAGAAGAACGGAAAAAATGAAGGTTGAAGAAGCAGAGGAAGAAGTAGTGGGTAGGCTCTGATACCAATGGTACCAGCTATGGAGTTGGTTAGAGAAAGAACGTGATAAGACGAAGGAATTCATTCATCATTTCAAATTATGAGTCGGTACAATGATTGTTGCTCACTTATATATAGGTAGTTATTATAGATCCCAATGCTAACAAACAATTATTGTTGCAGACATAGCTGCTGGTGTTTAAGCAAACTGGGCCATCGTCTTCACTTCCTTGGGCTTCCTTCATTAATTGGATTCTTCTGCTCGACCTTCGTTGGCTTGGTGGCCCGTAACACTAACCAACCACCCTACTGCACATAACCAATTCAATAGTATCTTCTAGCAAAAAAAAAAAAAAAAAAAAAAACAGAGACAAAATTCATACAACGACTATTAAAAGGATCAGTGTCATCATGATTCACAACAAATAAACAAACAGTGTCAACTAAAGGACTGGTGAAGAAGTTTTTGAATCTACCCAAATGTTTTTTTTATCAAAAGAAAGCGCGTACCTCCAAATCAGCAAGCACCGTGTATCTGTGGGCTGTGGCCGATGACTTGGGCATAAGAGGCTCTCCGACTCTAGATTGGCCTCAATCAAATTCACGACCAAGGAGTCTCCGGTCAATCAAACTGCCACTGTCACAAATCTGGATGGGTTGAACTATCTGGGAAAGAGAAACCCTTAAATTTTCGATAAGATGAAAGGCCCAATCACCCAAGGTGGAAGATGAGGAGGAATCTACCCAAATGAATTTTTTTATCAAAAGAAAACGTGTACCTCCAAATAAGCAAGTATCGTGTACCTGTTGGCCGACATGCTTGGTCATCGGAGGCTCTACGATTCAAGATTTGACCTCAATCGAATCCATGACAATGGAGTCTCTGGTCAATCAAACAGCCGCAGTCACAACTTTAGATGGGTTGAACTATCAGGAAAAGAGCTGCGAGCAAAATCCTTAAATTTTCGATTAGATGAAATTCCCAAACATCCCAAGTGGAAGATGAGGATATCTGAAACGCTAAAGCTTGATATGAAGCATTGTGAAGTTTAATTACAGAAACCGTTTCTGAAACGCACAAAGTGGAATAGAGGGAGACTGAAACGACTGGAGGTTAAAAGCTTGGAATAGGAGAAACTGAAAGGGCTGAAGGTGAAGAAGGTTGGTACTTAGAAGGGAGAGAAAGATCTTGAAGAAGTTAGAAAGAGCGTGTAAATCACGTACCAATGTAATAGCTGACATGACAAAAGATTAGTTGTCTAATTAATTATATAAGATACCTAAATTATATAATATATAGATATATTATAAATATCATAAGCACAAATTGTGAAACATGTCAGAAAAAAAAGTAGACATAATATAATAATAATAACAAATAAAAAAGCATCCCTTAAGTTATTTTATTAAAAAATAAATATTTAGGCTTCGGTAGAGAATTTTGCACCACATTACAACACCAACCTGCTTAGGAACTAAAATTCTTTAACCCTCGACTGAACTGAATTATTTATTTACTTGCGCCGTAGAGCGAGAAGAAAATAATCATGGTGTGTGTGTGTCTGACTGACGCTACATTTCCATCTCTAAATTGTCTGTCATCTTACTTCAGCAAGCTTCTCCAATACTCCTCATCAGCCAACACAGTTAATCTATGAAACACTAAACTAAGAAATCCCTCCAAAATACCCCCAGCCCCAGTTTTTCTTGTCCCCCACGAGAGTAGCTAGGAAGACCACAAGACGTTTTGCCGCTGTTTTTCGAACAGTGTGCATTTGAACTCAGAAGATCATACCTGGTCCAGGTGGGTCTCTGTGTCCCGATCGAGAAAATGAGCGAAAAACTTCAACCTGATCGCAGTGGTGCTAAACGATCCCAGCAGAGCATGCATAGAGAAGATAGTAAAGATGTACGCGCATTCGCGTTCCGTCAATTCACCTTTTTCTTAAGTTTAAGTTTTGCGCTACTCCTTTCAGTTCTTGCAAGCCTCAGATCTGGTTTAGCGATCGCGTGTATGGAAATTATGAATATTAACTACGATGGGGCTGTCTTTGTCTAGTATTTTGGTGAACCCTATTTTGCTCATAGTTATTTTAGACAATAAAGTCTCAACATTTGCATTGATTTAGGGATGGTGCGTGGGGATCCAAGTTATTAGTTATATCAAGCTCCAATAATAGGGCCACGTTGTTTTTGTAAAGAAGGACAATGCAGTATAGGTAGTAATTAGGTGCAATCTATAATAACAGAAACACGTAGGTTCAAGTGTATCAAGCTCCACTTTTAGTAGTGATTACGTTTTGAATTGTTCAACTTCTTCTTGGTCATATTCATATGAGCATTTATTTAGAACATGAATTATGAAATGTCTGACCTGGTGTAAATTCAGTTTAACACATCATTGTTGATCTTTCTTCATATTCTTGATCCATTGGCTTTCACAGGGGAATGAAGTGCAGGGTTTAACATGTCATCAGTGTAAACGTAATGATAAGGGTAAAGTCGTTCAGTGTACGAAATGCATTACTAAACGCTTCTGTATCCCTTGCATCAAAACATGGTAATTTGTTTTATTTCTAACTTGGTAATTACCTGATAATTTACTCTAACTTCTGTGAACTAGTAGTTATTGCCTAATTAAGTAGACCTATCCTGTTTTCATCAGCCAACTATTATTAATCTATGAATCACTATTGTTACTGACTGAACAGGTATTATCCTAGAGAAACGGTGGACTCAGTTGCTCAGGCTTGCCCATTCTGCCGCGGAATCTGTAATTGTAAATCTTGCTTGCGTTTGGATGGAAAGCTCAAAGTAAGCCTCCTCTCTGCCACTTTTCTTCATGTGCTGTCCTTTATTTACCCTTTATTCAGCAACGTAGATTGGTTTCCTTTTACAGAGTCGGTTGAAGAAGCATATGGAATACAATGAGAATGAGAAGAAAGAGTACTCCATGCATATTTTACGATCTCTTTTTCCAATACTGAAGCAGCTAAGTCAGGACCAACTGTTGGAGAAGAGAATGGAGGCTGAGCGTCAAGGTATTGTAAAATTTGTAGTTAGTCTTGATAGAGAAATGTACTTGTCTACTTGAATATCTGGTCGACACCTTCTGCTTTGATACAATAGTATGGTGAGAAAACTCCAAATCTTTTCTTGATTTGGTAAATCATGCTTTTCTTGCTAAACAAGAAATTGAAACTACTTGTTGCAACATATGATACCTACACTTGTGTACCTCGGAATTTATTTATTTATTTATTTTTTAATTTTTTTTTCTCTTTCTCGTTTCTTATACTTGAGAACGTTGATCTGCAGGTTTATCTTTATGGAATTTAAAAGTTGAGCAAACACGATTGTTGCCTGATGACCGTGCTTATTGGTATGGACTATGTAAGCACATATATGTGAATAAACGATGCCTTTAGTTCATTTTTTGTGACATAATCCTTCCTTTTGTGTGCAGCAACAATTGCCAAACCTCCATTTTTGATTTCCACAGAACCTGTCCAAATTGTTCATATGATCTCTGTCTCACATGTTGTCAAGAAATAAGGAAGGGCCACCTTCAGGGAAATAGAGAGCAAGTTGTCTTAGAATATGTAGATCATGGATACAAATACTTGCATGGTGGAGAACCCGCCTTTAAGCGTCAAAAGGTTAATGAAGGGTTGAAATCTGATGATTTTGCTTACTTGAATGAGAGTGCTGCACAAGACTGGAAAGCCAATGAAGATAGGACTATCCCTTGCCCTCCAGAAAGTATGGGCGGTTGTGGAAATGGACTTTTAGAACTAAGGTGCATGTTTTCTGATGATTGGTTTTCAGGTGTGGTTGACAAAGCCGAAGAACTTCTCCCAACATATGTTGAGCCTATAGCAAAAAAGTGCTCTTGTTTCTCTCCTGATGGCACACCTAACCTTGGTTCATGTGATTTAAAAAAAGCAGCATCACGAGCGGCTTCTAGTGATAACTACCTTTATTGTCCGAAGGCTATGGACAAAAACCATGAAAGTTTGGGACACTTCAAGTTGCACTGGGCAAAGGGGGAACCAATCATCGTGAAGAATGTACTTGAAACTTCATCTGGATTGTGGGAACCCATGGTGATGTGGCGTGCACTCCGTGATATGTCCAAAAGAATTTCCAAGAGTGACTCAGAGCATTTAGTTACTGCCATCAATTGCTTAGACTTCTGTGAGGTTTGTTCATTCGTTGGAACTAAAAGTTCATAGCATAAGTTGCTTTGTTTGTATAGAGAGTTATAATTTTTTGTTGTTTCTGTCATATATGCAGGTTGAACTTCTCATTCACCAGTTTTTCAAGGGTTATAGTGAGTGTCCATTTGACAGCTATTCATGGCCTACGATCCTGAAACTGCAAGATTGGCCCCCAGAAAATGATTTCAATGAAAGGCTGCCACGTCATGGGATTGAGATTATGAGTAACTTGCCTTTTAAGGAATATACGCATCCGAAAGAAGGGTTTCTTAACCTTGCTGTTAAGTTGCCAGAAGGAACTCTGAGACCCGACTTGGGTCCCAAGATGTATGTCGCTTATGGGGTTCTTCCGGAATTGGGTCGTGGTGATTCGGTCACCAAGCTTCACTATGATAAAGCAGATGTGGTATGTGCTTTTCTCACTCGATTAGAATAGTTAATTGCCTAGACTTTCTTTTTTACTTAAGAGTGCTCGTATGGATCACAGGTCTATATTCTCACACATACATCAGATGTGTCTATTCCAGAGAAGCAGCTCAATAAAATGAGAAAAATTAAGAAGAAGCATATTGCTCAGGATAGACGAGAATTTTTTGATAACATACGTATGGAGCAAGATCATAAGAGAGAGAACCTTTCAGCAACTCCTGATCAGTGTGACTTAATGGGAGATCAAACTACATTAGAAGGTGGGAAGAGGAAGCGAGGAACATCAGATGATATTCAAAGGTATATAAAAAAAGAAACAGATATCTTCGATCATGAATCGTCTTGTAGCGATGAAGAAGACACAAGCTCCTTTTTTATGTCTGAAATGGAGGAGTATTCTGAGGGAGGCGGTGCACTGTGGGATATATTCAGGAGGCAAGATGTTCCAAAATTGGAAGAGTATTTGAAGAAGCATTTTAAAGAATTTAGGCACTTCCATTGCAATCCGCTACCTAAGGTACTTTAGGTTCTGAGATTCCAAAACAGATTGTTCGATTCTGGCATTTACCCTTTGCAAAGTAGACATGTCATCATATTTGTTAAACTGTTCATGAGTTCATCTGTTAAACTTAGGTCAGTGTTTTTGTTAAGGATCTTGTTTCCTCAATTGTCTAACATTTTATCTTGATGCAACAGGTTGTCCATCCGATACACGATGTAACATTCTATTTGACAGTGGAGCACAAGAGAAAGCTCAAGGAGGAATACGGTTAGTTCGTTTACATATGATCTGATTCTGGTTTACTTCTATTGTTTTCATTCAATATAATTTATTTATTTTAAATGCTATTATCTAACATGCCATTTCAGGAATTGAGCCGTGGACATTTGTCCAGAAACTTGGTGATGCGGTTTTAATTCCTGCAGGCTGCCCGTACCAAATAAGAAACTTAAAGGTATTATAGAGCTTATGCTGCATATTTTGAAGTACAGCTGATGTTCTACCGGAAAAAAGTACATACTGTATAGTTGAGGAAAAATTATGGTTTAGGTAGGCACTGATCATGATTTTGTCGGTTTTTTTTTGTTTCCCTTGTGTTTAGTCATGCATTCACGTTGGCATCGACTTTGTGTCCCCTGAGAATGTTAAAGAATGCCTTCGTCTCACAGAGGAGTCCCGGATACTTCCCAAACAACATAGAGCTAAGGAAGATAAATATGAGGTATAATCAATCTTATGGCCTAATTTACATCATCAATAATGGCATTACAGAAACTTTAATCAGTGTTTATCGGTGTGTTGAATTGTTCATAAATAGGTGAAGAAAATGGCTATATATGGAATGAGCAAAGCTATTGAATATCTGGAGTCCTGCCCTGGTGAGTGAAAATAACATGTTATCATCCAACTTTTATGTTCCTTTTATTACAAGGCACAGACACACCTTTAGCATCTTGTCGAGTTACGTAACTTGTGTATTGTAGCAACAGGTGAGGGTGACAAGGAAGAGTCATGTAATCAACAAGGGGAGGTTGTTGAGGAGGAGTCATTGACTCGTTTTACGGCTGAGAGTGGTGAGGAAATAGTTGGAGAAGAGGCAGAGGAGTCATTAGAAGGTGGTGTATTTGAGGAGGCACCAATTGGGGGATTTCCGGACAGTGATACTACCTCAGTAACAGTGGTAACTACTAACTAAACTAACATTCTCTATCCATGTGTAGGTCTATGTATTTTTATCTGCATTCCATCTGTTAAGTATCCAATAACCTTGTCAGGATACTCCAATGATGGACGATAATAGGGGGTTGTTGGACAATCCTGGAGAAGTGGTTAAGGGTCACCCCTCGACTCCTTACATTCCCAAAGGTCACGCCTTAACGTCCCAGGTAATAACTTTCTTCTTACTTTAATCTATATCTATATATATATAATAGGTAGTGGTTTTTTTTTGTAATTAACCCTTTGAGTCCCTATTGGAGGTTCAAATTCCTCTATCTTTTAAAACATTGATATAAAATTTAATAGAGGTAGAATGGTCCACTTCATACCATATGTTTACAGAAAACTCACTATTCATATCAGATATTTTTTTATTGTACCAATTTGGTATCAAGCGTTTCCATTTAATACCGTTTTCTTACATCCGTTAGTGTTCCATCTGATTTCACCGTTAAAAGTCACGTGTCGTGCACGTGAGTGACCCTAATGAATCCAACAAGAGCATGTCTAATTTAATTAATTAGGTCTTAATGCGAGTAACACCACCGGACAAAATATCTTAAGTTTTATTTTATTTTTGTCAATCCACGGTGTTAATATAGTAGTTTTTTGTTTAAAGAATAACTTTAGAAATAATATTAATGTTTTGCCTTGCTAAATAAATTTACTTTCAATCCTGGCTCAGTTCCTGATGGTTATAGTTATTGCATAATGAACAGTTGTAATGATACTAAACTAGGGTGAGGTAAGTTATTATATATACGTGGTGATAGTTATAACCATAGTTATGTATGCAATAACTATAACCATTATGAGTACAAAAACTATAACTATAAGCTATTATGTTGATATTTTTGTACTCATAATGGTTATAGTTATTGCATACATAACTATGGTTATAACTATCACCACGTATATATAATAACTTACCTCACCCTAGTTTAGTATCATTACAACTGTTCATTTTCTTTTGGCCACCTCCATAGCTATTGATTAATTTTACAATATTACTCTTTGTTAAAGTCACTCTCATATCTCATATAATTTTCTTAATGATGGTGGTGTTGTGATAATCTATGAACTAAAGTTTTAGTGTTAGTATTGTATTAGTTTAGATTTCTTATATGATGAATTCAGATTAATCTTAATTTTTCGTTTGTGTGAATTTAGATTATTTTAATAGTTTATGGATACATTTTAAAAATATAGATATACGGGTAAAACCATTGTGAAAAACTGTAGTTATGGTATTAACAAATGTATCCATAATGGTTATGATTATAGTATAGAAGTAACAAATTAGTACAGTTATGGTGTTTTTAAAAAGCGTACCATTGCCAGCCAGCCTACGTATGACTTGGTGGCAGCTTAGACTAAAGTCACTAAACCGCCCCATATAACTGAGTTTAACCCTCATAATAATAAGTCACATACATAAGTATATATTTGCGTCACCGTCATCTATCATTTCTACTTTCTTTTGTTTTGTAATAATATCCTATATGATGGATGATCTACTTGGTTTGCTGAGCAGGACACAACACGACGGAGCTTCACAGTTGCTCCATCATTGGACGATCTCCTTGCTCGAACCAAGGCACTTCTCGAGGAAGATGTAGAGATCGAAGCCCAAAACCCGGGTCCAACTCCATCAATCGATGAGATCAACCTAGCAAAGACAACTTTAGAGGAGCTGGTTTCTCTGCAACCCTCACAAGTGAAAGACTCGGACTTGACAGCACTGCACAACTCTGTAAACACCTTGATTCAAGCTGGCTCCTTCAATGACGATCAGATTGATTATTGGGCTCAGTTCTCGTTGGATATCAACAAACAGTATAATGATTTCAAGTCGGCTACTCAAACACTTGAGAAAATGGATCGAGTGTCTTCCTCGAAAGCACAAGCCAAGAACGCTGTGGCGAAATGTT
Organism: Clarkia xantiana subsp. parviflora; assembly: GCA_036873135.1. Classification (NCBI taxonomy): domain Eukaryota; kingdom Viridiplantae; phylum Streptophyta; class Magnoliopsida; order Myrtales; family Onagraceae; genus Clarkia; species Clarkia xantiana. Next base: position 23,382,643 of record JAPTYO010000001.1, read on the forward strand.
TTGAAAAGCTGGAGAAGATTAGAAGGGAGAGAGATGCGCTCGAGAAGGATCAAGGTCGTGATAGAGCGTGTGTTCAAACTCTAGAGGAGCAGCTAGAGAAGATCAGACGGGAGATAGGTGATAAGAGTGTGGCGATGGGTGCTAGGGAGGAAGATATAGCTTCCAAGTGCCTGGAGATGGAGTCTTCTGCTATCGAGCTTGAAAAGTTGAGTCAGGATTTGAACAAGCATTATACTGAGGCTAAGGTTTGTTCCGGTAAGAAGCCGCGTGCTCTTTTACAGGTGAGGAAGTTCGAGTCGGGATGGATAAATTGGAAAAAGCATTTGCGTCAGAAGTTAGAGTAGAACTATATATCTATATATATCTTTATACCAATATAAAAAGTGAAGTTATCCTCACCCAATATGTACCTTTTAAATATTATTATTATTATTATTAGGGTTAAGAACACAACAGGGGCCTGAATGTTTGCCCATGTTGCTAATTGCGGTCTGAATTGAAAAATGATATTATTAAGGGCCTGAATTTTGAGTTATGTTTATATGAGAGGTCTCCGTCTATTTTTTCTGTTAAAAGTGATGGAAAGTGGTCACATGCTTGGCATGTGCCCGATTATAAACTGAAAACCCGAAAATGCCCTTTGACCAAAGTGTGTCCCTCACATTTTGACCTAAAAAGACAAAAATGCCCTTTAAACAACCACAGCTCCGGAAACCACCACCCGGCTCCGGCGATCACTACCCCAGCTCCGGCGACCACCACCCCAGCTTCGGCAACCCAAACCTCCCTCTGGCAACCCAAAATAGCTCCGATCGGAGCTTTTTTGGGTCGCCGGAGGAGAGGTTTGGGTCGTCGGAGCTGGGGTGGTGGTCGCCGGAGTTGGGGTGGTGGTCACCGGAACTGGGTGGTGGTCGGTGGCGGTGGCCGGAGCCGTGGTGGCCTTAAGAGCATAATTAATGTGCAGGGGTATTTTAGACAATTTATATTTCATTAATTAAACTGATAAATTATATAATAATTGCAAAAGGGTATTTCTGTCTTTTCACGTGGTTCCGTTACATTTAACAGAAAATTTGGACGGAAACCCGAAAAAACACAAAACTCAAAATTCAGGCAATTAATAATATCATTTTTCAATTCAGACCCCAATTGGCAACATACGCAAACATTCAGGCCCCTATTGTGTTCTTAACCCATATATATATGTTGAAGATAATGAAGTTTTTTATAGGGAATAGAACCTTAAAAACTGTCTGGATTTTGACCCGACCTGAGTGTAAGTTTGGTGTCTGAATTTTAAACTATTGATATTTGGTGTCTCAATTTTCAATTTTGTGCCTATTTGGTTTTACGTTAATTTTTTGGGTTAAATTTAACAGACTTACTTGAAAAGATAATTTTGCCATTTTTTTTACAAAAATCAACTGACAATCTGGCCACCCACCTTCGACTCCGGCCACCCACCTCCTATCGGTCAGAATTGGTCGGGAATCGGCCAAAATCGGCCGAAATCGGGGTGGGTTTGGCCGCAATGAGCCGGAATCGGGCTGGGTTTGGCCGGAATCGTAGATGCTTAGCCCTAAATCGGCCGTAATTGGCCGGAAATCGGCCAGGAATTGGCCGGAAATCGGCCGGAACCCTAAGCCCTAAATCGGCCGGAATTGGCTGGTCGGTGGTACTTTTGGAATTTTGAAAATTGGTCACTCACGTGATCAGATTCCGTACAATTTAACCTCAAAAATAGACGGAGACACCAAATAGCAACATATATGAAAATTCAGACTGTCTTTCTAAATCTCAGACACCAAACTGACACATGGTGTAAAATTCAGACTGTTTTTAAGTTATTAACCCTTTTTTATATGCATAAACAAACTAGATCGTGGTGGTATGAATTATGATAAGGTCAATGTTTTATAGTTTCTAAGAAGAGGGGGACCTCTTCCGAAGCAAGACTGGCTAAGAACCAGTTGGGAAACTTGGTTATGCAAAACGATCATTTTGTTTCGGAGTAACACTATATGATCTTCGTTTTACACTTCGCCGGTGATGAACTCTGTTCGTCATTAACCACATTATGGGCTAGATGAAAGTCTGCGATAGCATCATTGACATATCCCACACCTGACGATGTTTGGGTATGCTATCGACGCGTGCTTCATACTACGCGTGCCACGTTCGACCACGAGGTCATGCTCGGTTGTGCTTGTGCTAGAATCCTTGCGATTCGGATGGGCGCAGACTTCTTCACCTCGAGCGTGTGATTGATCCCGGGAGCCTTATAAAGAGGCACCCGAAGTATCATCATGGACTCAGAACTCACACCTAAGGCTAGGCTCAATGTTCGCTTCCCGGCGTATGAGCGCAGTGCTGAAGAAAAAAGCCAATTTACCACGTCTTTGGAAACCGGTTGGGTTTGACTAAGGGTATGAGCAATGGGGATGGTCAAGTTCACATGTAATTCACCGACTCTTGTATTCACTAGGTGACCACCAACCAGATATTAGTTGAAGGTTATGAATACTTGTGCGGATGCCCTGGAGAAGTATTCCTATGTGGAAACGGGCAATTAGAAAATTATCAGTTGACCTAGGATACAACGCGATACAAATTGATGTTTTTAACAGGTTGATTTGAGATATGGAATCAACGTTCCGCGGGCGCTACAACACTCCTAACAGATGAGTAGCACGATGCCCGTCGTATCCGCCGGTCGCACAGCAAACCTCGTATGAACTATTCGGAAGCAGGGGCAGAATCAGAAGAGTGAAATGTTGATGCAATTTGGAGAACAATACATTAGTAGGCACCCTCCCATTCCGGCGAGTGGGAGCTGTTAGCATATGGTGATTGGGCGTCGTAATTGGAAGCCAATTAATATGTATACGTTACCTAAGAAATTGGATAAATGTCACATTAGGAAAATTGGGCTTGACCCAAATCTCAATTGACATGAGAGGCCCAGAATATTGGGCCTCCCTTATACATGGCTATTATGTCTAGGGGAAAAGTGGACTTTTGTCCACTTTGCTCCTCCTATAAATAAATAGTGTTAGAGTTTTATTTGGAGTAATCCACAATTCCTCATAAGTTGTGATTTGAGAGAAAAGCATTCCCCCTAGAACACAAGTTTCGGCCGAACCACCTCACCACCAAGGGTGTGCCAATTTGCTTAGAGCAAATCACCCCGGAGATCCATCCCTACCAAGAATCGATCGGAGGCTTTGCTGTGGTGCTAATACCGCGTAGGACTTCCTTAACAAGAAATTCTACGGGTTCCGTCTGGTGGGTCGTGAACTCCCTCAGCAGGATCCTTGGGGACTACAGAAAGGGTTTAAGGTATGTGCATATCTTCCGCTGCGTAATCCTAATTACAAGCATGTACCTTATTTATGTTTCCGTAATAATCTGCCCCGTAATCTAACATTAGACTTAGCATGTTGGGTTTATATTAGTGGGCTCCTATTACGACAACCCATTTACACTAATGGTACGTTTGGAAGTGCATTCACAAAGTACTTTTGCACTTAAAAGCACTTAGGGCGAAAGCTGGAGCATTTGATAACACACGTTCAAAGTGCTATTTTTCAAAGCACTGCTTTCGGAAAGTCAAGTTTTCAAAGCAGCCGGGGTGGTGCTTTCTAAAAGCCACTTTTTGAAAAATCACATTTTCCATGTTTTTTATTTATTTTTTACCCTTAAAACATTTTATAAATCCTAAACTACCCTTAAATAAAATTTACAACTTTATTAAACTTAACAGTTAACATTATTTTTTCTTATAAAAAAATAAGTAATTGTATATATAAATAAATGTTTAATAAATTAAAAACTTATCTTATTATCATATACTAATATATATATATTCGAGAAATTTACCAAACTAAGCATATTATAGTACAAAAATACAAGATTGAGCAAATAAAGTTTGAAATTTCGAATTTAGGAAAATCCTCGTCTCCCAGTCGAGGATTTGACCAAAATATTGGTCTAATCTTCAACTTGGAGTCGAGGAATTGACCAAAGCGTTTGGTCAAATCCTCGTCTCCCATCCGAGGATTTGACCAAAGCTTTTGGTCAAATACTCGACTCCCAGTTGAGGATTTGACCGTAGTTTTAGTCAAATCTTAGAATTTTTTTTTAATAAAATACCTGAAATTAAAAAAAAAGTTCCAACATTACAAAAAAAAAAAAAAATCATTACAACATTTAAATACTACACACAAATTCATAAGTTTCAAATCCATAAGTTCCATAAATCTTGTTCGTTCAAATACAAAAAAAACGTTATCAAATACTACATAGTCAATGTCTCCATGGTAGCCCACCTTGCCTATCCCGGGTGGCCGCTCTCCCACCCCTATGTCCTCTCACATTTCATCCGGGATAGGCAAGGTGGGCAACCATGGAGACATTGACTATGTAGTATTTGATAAAGTCTTTTGTATTTGAACGAACAAGATTTATGGAACTTATGGATTTGGAACTTATGAATTTGTGTGTAGTATTTAAATGTTGGAATGATTTTTTTTTTTTGTAATGTTGGAACCTTTTTTTTAATTTTAATTTAAGGTATTTTATTAAAAAAAATTCTAGAATTTGACCAAAGCTTTTTGTCAAATCCTCGACTGGGAGACGGGGATTTGCTTAAAGTTGGAATTTCTAACTTTACATGCTTATTTTCGTAATTACGATTAAAAACATGCCTACTTAGCAAAATGACTCTATATATTCTATTAAAATATAATAATAATTATAATAATGTAGAAATATGAGAGAAATATGTATTGTTGAATATTTTTTATATAATATGTATGTCAAGTATATTGATTAAAAATACTTTATTCATATATATGCATATTAATATGTAAGAAAATATATAAGTACTAATATTGAATTAGTAAATAAACATTTTGGATAATTATATTCGACAACACTCTGCTAGGGGTGCAAACGAGCCGGGTCGAGAGTATCTTTCAAACTCGACATGATTAAAAAGTACCAATCTCGAAATTGGTCGAGCTTATATTTCAAAAACTCGAACTCGACTCGCATCCAAGCTCGACATAATCGAACTCGTCTCGATTGGTAATCTCATTATACATCACAATAAGTTAACATTTCTCATGACTAATCGACCGTCGGACCTAAAATCTGACCTAAGACGAATTACGTTCTGAAAAACGATGGATTTTGAAAAGAGTCGCCACTAGTTAATTAAGGCTAACTGGAATCCTAAATTGCCTAAGCGAATAACGAACTAAACACCTAGGTATTAAATCGGTCTACGATCAAAAATTCGAGTTCGGGGGTTTTGTTACAAATTAAAAAAAAAATTCTTAATTACGCCATTTCGGTACTCAATTCACTTAATTTGCCCATTTTTATTCCTTATACATACATTACACTAAATTATTCTAACAATGTCAAAATTAATCAAATTTCATCATAGGTAAAAGTAAAGATATTATTAAATATAATCCTAAATCTAAAGATTAATTATAACTTATAACTCCTAGTAAAATAAAATCTAAAATAATAAAAAAAATTTCTAACATGTCATCAAATTAAATTTAGTAGACTATAATTAAACTACTAATTAAATTTAACCAACTACATTCAAACTATTAATTAAAATAAACTAATTACATATCAACTATTAATTTATTATAATATAATAATAATAATATAAAACAGAAAATATAATAACAAAATAATAAAAAATAAAAAAAAGAAAGAGAGAAAGAAACGGGCCTTACCTGCTGCAGGGGGGAGCCAAGGCTGACTCCGGACGGCGGCGACGATCTCCTGGCAACAGGCTTCTGGCGGTGCAGCAGACGGGACCGGGCGGCGCCGACGAGTAGACGGAAGCAAGAAATCACGGGGACCAGCGTGAGCTCGGGGCAGACCGGGACAGCCTGAGCAGGGATCCGGCGAGATCGGGGGTGGTCACAGCAGCGAAGCAGAGCAGTTTCCGGCGAACCCCAGGCGGAGCGCTGGTCGTAGGCTGTGCGGGAGTGGAGCGGCGTGGCTGCTGGTATCGCCGGCGAGCTCCGATTCCGGCCGAGGGAGGTCCTGCGAAGGAAGGGTGAAATTCAAGAGAGAGAGAGAGAGAAGATCTCCGGCGGGACGGCGAATTTAGGTGGTCGGGCAAGCGGGCCAGGCGTGGCGAGTCGGTGACCAGGAGGCTAAGCTATCCATTTTCAGCCAATTTTTGTTAAAAGTCATGTTATCAGTAGCACCACTATCAAGAATCCAAAAATATCTATTGTTTAAAAAAGAGGAGTTGAGAGATATACCAGCAGTGTTGGCCTGAGCTTCTGTGGTGTTTGCACCAGCACCTGCATTGATTGCAGTCCTACCAGCATTTCCAACAGAGTTTAGCAGCCTCTCAAATTGTTCTGAGCTCAGGGTCACACTTCCATGCATCCCACCAACATCAGTCCCAACTCCTCCAGCAGAAGCAACTGAATTGGCCTTGATAGAGTTCCCTTTCTTCAATTGATCCCTGAGTTTGAAGCAATTGTCCTTAACATGCCCTTTCTATTTACAAAATTCACATCCCTTTGCAAAGCATCTATCCACTGTATGTCCTTTTTTTATTGCAAAAGGTACATTCAAGAGACTGATTTCCCTTAGGCTTGTCACCCAAGGAAGTGAGGTTGCCAGCTACATACTCAACTGATCCAGCAATATCAGAAGTGATTCCTTTTTGGTTTTCCTCCTGAATCAGATAGTTGTACGCCTGATTTACAGAGGGTAGTGGTGTTCAGAGAAGCAAATTGCTCCTCACAGCCGAATAGGAGTCATTGAGTCCCATGAGAAATTGGAACAGCTTCATATTTTCTTTATGGTCCAGATGCTTCTTGAAGCCATCACCATCGACATAAGGCAAAGAACAGGCAGCATCAAATTCTCCCCAGAGCAATCTGAGTTTGGTAAAGAATGTGGATATTGAATCCAGACCCTGACGAGTCGAAACAATCTCACGATGCAGTTGATAGATCCTAGAAACATTGATCTTATCAAACTGCTGCTTCAATTCATTCCAGGCAGCCAGAGCAGACTCGGAATACATCACAGAACTGGCCAAATCATCAGATATTGAGTTCATTATCCAGCCAAACACAACAGCATTACATCGATCCCAGAGGTCATGATAAACAGCACTGTACTTATCACGCATGCAAACTCCAGTAACAAAGGCATACTTATTCTTCCCTATAAGCACAGATCTCATAGCGTGGCTCCATTTAGGATAATTCTCAGCCCCAGTAAGAACAACAGATGTCATGCGAGTAGCAGGATTATCACTTGCATGCAAATATAATGGATGAAAAGAGTCTACCAGTGCCATTGCATCGCGATATTCCTGGTCGGCGGCACCGAGTACTTGCTGCGAACCAGAAACGTCTCCTAAGTCTTCGTCGCCAGGATTCGACATCGCAGATCAGCAACCAATGGAGAATCCGAAGAAGATATACGTTCTTTGTTGATCGGCGCAAGATCCGGTGGAGCAGAATCGTCAAGATCCTCAGAGAATCGCTAGGAGAGAAGCGATGAAGAGAATCGCACCAAAAACGACTCTTCGAACCGAATCGCAAAGAAGACGAAGAAACGAATCGTCGTTTCAGAGATAGTAACAGGACATAGTAACCACATAATCGAGAGATAAGGCGAAGGATGCCTTATTGCTCTGATACCATGACAAATTCTCACAAGATCGCTCAAGAAATCACCATTGGAAGGAAACCCTAGCAGAGAAAGGGAAAAACAGAACGTCGTGGCTTCACAGGTGGGAATTCCTTCATCTGGTCAACACCTCCACCACAACCCTAAATCTAATAATATAAGTGTTTACAAAAAAACACTTCTCAACAAAGGAACCCAACTTGACCACAATACCGGACCAAAAATAATAAAAGGCCCAAACTGAAATAATATGCCCAACATAATAACTGGGCCAAACAACAGAAATAGCTGGCCCAAACAACAGAAAATAAAAGTAAACCTTGCTCAAATAGGCCCAAACTTCACACGATCGAATATGAAAACAATAAATACACACGTACGTTAGGTAGAGCCCAATTAACAAACATATATTTAGCTGACACACATGAGTAACTATTATATACATATCTACTACACATGATGACAAGTTGCGGAAAATACGAGGAAACAACAAAAAAAAAATGGGTTAATTAAGACGACCAAGACACTGAGTAGATTAAATAATAATAATTAGATGTTGGTCATGTGATGTCCATCTATAATGAATGTCTTTATAAGACAAGGTAGAATTAATTAAGTGTATACATGCAATTAGTATAAGATCTCTTTAATTCTGTACTAGCAAGCAGAGCTATTACTATTACGTATATATAAGGTAACTAGAATACAAAATCTATATACCAATATATTATTTGTGTTGGGTCCTCACCCCCAATAGACATCTTTGACACCTTTTCACTTTATTAACAAAAAATATATTATATTTAATTCCTATATTTTATAAAATTAATAATTTAGTCATTACTATATTTGAGAAACATTTATTTATCTTTAATATTATTACTAAATCATTATTTAAATTTTGTTATTTTTTTAAGGTCGCTTAGTCGGCATGTCATAGTAATTATAATTAATTGCAATCCAACATTCATATCAATTTAAGTCAGCCCTATCATACTCATTCCGTTCAAATTTCGGATACATGTAAAAAAAAATTATTCAACATATTATATAGATCGAGTGATATATGTTCCGCTTGTTGAGATTTTTCTATCACATAGATCAGCCACTTACCAAATTATATATATAACAAGTCAAAATATGGGTGAAATGTGGTTCTTGAAGTTTGACCACGTACAAATAACATTTTACTCATCATCCAATATTTGTGGACTCAAACTATTAATTTAGTTCTTCTATTTGTTAATCCAATCACATTGTGTACAACCTAATTAATGTTAACTAAATATTTTTGTAAATTCAAGTCTAAATTATATTTTTGTGATTTAATTTTATCTTTATTGTTAAATCAAATTTTGTTGGTATTGTGATAATGTATATAATTACGTTTGTATAGATCAAATTTGTCCATTGATGACTCTAAGTAGTTAAGAACAAGTTTACATTCTTGACACCTCAAGTTGATGAGTTAGATACAATTGAGCCGTTAATGACCATCGTAATGCTCGACTCAACTCATTTATATATCTAACTATAAGGATAACTTAATACCGTAACTGAAGACATTAGTTAATTTTTTACTTAATTATCCTCTTCTCTTTCTCATGTTTTGAATTACGTTATGTCGCTCTTCTCAATCACATAGATTCGTTTCTCACAACGAATCAACTTGCCCATATTATACTTTGATTAATTATAAATATTAGTAAACTTAAGATAAATTATATATCTTGAAATTTAAATGATCGATGCGCGTGCAACGCACGCGTTAATAACTAGTATATTATAAATGGCCCTTGTTCTTCAATATCCCTTAGGTGTAGAGGCGAAGGTGCAGTACCAGAAGATTATTGTGATGCGTCACGGCGATCGAATAGACTTCCTTGAACCCACCCCAGTGGCTATCTGGACCCACCCCTACACGAAGATGGTATTGCTCGAGCACTTACCTCCACCAATACTAACTAGCTTGTTCGTCAAGATATCTGTTCAGTATGGATTGTTGGAAGAGTTTAACGACTATGCCATCAGGGACCCTCCCAAGGAAGGAGAAGATTGGGGGTTTGGAGATCTCTCCGAGCTTGAGAATAAGCTCCCACCAGGGACAGTTGATCTTATGACTGAACAAGTGTATCCAGGGGACTTGCATGGCTAATTATAATTATATATATCAATAAACATGTGGGTGCAGCAATAGGGGTTAAGGCTTGTGTTGCAGCATTCATGAGGGACTTCAAGGCCAGTAAAGTACAGTACTGCGGTTACTTGCAGCTCCGTAGAGAGATTCGAGGAGATGGTGGGAAGGAACCATTTGAAAGCCACGAGTTCGAGTTGCTTGCTGATCAAAGTGTTGGCATGATTACCTTCACACCAATGATGCTATTATTGTGAATGATGATTCTAAAGTTTGACTATATATAATTAAGGGTCCTTCAACTTTTCCATATTGTTGCTAGTTCAATCCAGTACCTTTTCCCAATTTCTTCAGAACAATGTATTTTGATAGAAACTGGGTTGATTTGTATTTGTCCTATATTTATTAGATCAATTAAACAGTTGGTACAATACTCCTGATTTGGTTCGATGAGCCCAAACCCAAAAGAAAAAACAGCATCTTAAGGACTCGGTACAACACAACAGAAACCTCTGAAAAGTCGGCTAATGTTAGACTACTAGTTATTAACGCGTGCGTTGCACGCGTATCGATCGTCTAAGTTTCAAGGATACATAATTTATCTTAAGTTTTCTAATACGATATTTAATTATTACATGTGCAAGTTGAGGGGTTGCGAGAAATGAATCTGTGCGATAGAGAAGAATGACATAATGCAATTCAAAACAGAAAAAATAGAAGATGATAATTAGGTACAAAATTAACTATTATTTTCGATTACGGTACTAAATTAGCCTTACATGTATATATATAAATACAGTAAGAAATAATAATGAGTTGGATCGCGTGAGTTCTTAACGACAAAGTTGTATCTAACTCATCAACTTGAGGAGTGAAGAATATAAACCGTACTTAACCACTTAGAGTCATCGGTGGAGCAGATTGGCCTATACAAACGTAACTATACACTTTCCATGCAATTTTAAACAATAATACCAACAAAAATTAATTTAACGCTAAAGGAAAATTCAATTCAGTAAAATCTAAAGTTTATACTTGACTTTACGTCAATTACTTATTTATCTACTTATTAGGTTGTACCCAATTTGATTAAATTGACCTACATAATAACTAAATTAATAGTTCGAGACCCTAAATGTTGGACGATGAGTAACTTGTTATCCGTGAAAGGTCAAAATTCAAGAGTCGTGGTTAACCCGTATTTGGCAATTTATATGATTTGACAAGTACTTGAAGTTTGCAGAAAAAATCTCAACATGTACTCGAAGTTTGCACAAATTGGTTACATATCATACTTTGGGGACTCAAATCTATAGATATAATGCATTAAGAAGTTAATGATAATTAATGTAACATGTAAGTTAAGCGACCTTAGCAAAAAAAATTAATACAATTTAACTAATGAAATTTTTAGTAATCCTCAAATATAGTAGAGACTAAATCATCAATTTTTAAATCACTAATGTGTGAAGTTTATACTTGAATTCACCTTAAATATTTATTCAACTACTAATTAGGATATACCTAATATGATTGAATTTACAAACACAAGAACTAAATCAATAGTTCGAGTCAATAAGTATTGAACATTGATTAACATATTATATGTAATGTCAAACTTCAAGAATCACGTTTGATCCATATTTTGATATGTTATATGAGTTGGCAAGTGACTGATTTATGTGATACAAAAATGTCAACAGTCGGAACATCCCCAAAACTGTGATACGGTGATGAAAAAAAGCATGCACCCGACATTTGCACATATTGAATGCAAATGATATGTTAAGGTTGACTCTAATTGATAAATATACTTGATTGAGAAATTAATAAAAACTACGGTGATCTGTCAATTAAGATCATAAAAAATAAAAATAACAAAATGATAATAATGACTAAATCATTAATTTTATAAAATTATGGGATCTAAATATTATATATGTATATAATAATAATAATAAAAATAAAAATAAAATTTTCAAAAGGTACTTATTGGGGTGAGGACAACCCTCACTTTTTATATTGGTATAAAGATATATGGGCATATAGAGTATGTTTGTCCCGCATTAACTAGAATTGAAAATTATTTAGTGTAGTATATACGTATGAGATACTTAAAACATCAACTTATATTTTTGGGTTGGATATTAGCTTTCTGTTGGAAAAACGTTGGTCGATACAGGGGTAAAAACACTATTCTGAAACATGTAGGACTAAAGTCCAATTAATTATTATTCGATAATCAACATACTGTTAACAAGTAATCTGTATGTGTATGAAAATTGAAATTGCGATCCGTAGATCGAATGGGAAAGACGAAGTTTTAACTGAGGCACGTGCGGATCACGCTCTCCTTAAGGCAATTTCGCCCCACCTCGCCCTCAGGTTATGCAACGAGGTTTATTACAGGGGCGATCACCTCCCAGGATACAACAGTGTCGTTGACACGAATCGTGCACACAATTCGTTCAACCGAACCGAACCAATACCTGATCTCAAACAAGAATATTATACCAAAATTGATCAAGTAAATAACGCTACGAAATTTGAATAAAAACCGTAAATTGGAAAGCGGTAGCAACTTCGATTCATCGGCCTTCCGGAGCTGCTCGTTCTAGGTCTCCATTGTCTCCATGTTTGCACGTGATGAAGGGTACATGTAATAAAGGGTACTTACAAGCATTTGGACGGTGTTTCCAAGTTGATCGAAATGCCTTCCTGCTATAACTCCAGCCGCCTGAACCGGGACTGGCTGACGAGGGGCCACCATCATCACAGTCCTCTGACTGTACCACTGAATGTAGTTCCTCTCATCGACTTCTACATGTGGAGGAATCTGGAACCCGTGGCGGTTATTCCATTAATCGATATACACTTCATTCTCAATCATCCAAGGTGTCTCTGGCTCCTAATTCCATTGAGACATCTTGTGAAGATTATCCCATGTGGTACGATCACCAACTGGAGAGGGGATTGGCTGTGGTCTTCCAAAATGTCGATAGACACGATCTGGAACATACAGCTCGACTATGTGGAAGTGGATCAAGGGAAGACGTTTTGCTGACATCGGATGGTGCACTGTTGCTCTACTTTCTTCAGTATATGGGTCTCATTCAACATGTAATGTTTACAAACATGAAGAGTAAATAAAATATGTAACAATTAAAACATGGTAAAATAATTTTAAGGGAGTTATCTTACAGCTCTGGCCGCCATGTTTTTAAGCATATCACAGTAGGTGTGGTGCGAATAAGTGGTTGGGGTTGAACTTCTTAAGCTCTTTGGTTGTTGCCACCAACAACCAACTGATATCCCTTTTATAGGGTCGCGGAGCATCTGTGGCCGACCAATCGCGATATTCTCCCAGATCCAAACCTGCGTTGAAACAAAAGGATATTACATAATACTCAAGGGGGATAACTACTCCATTGTTGTTAGCGAACAACACTTGACCCAAGAGGACGAAGATCCAAGCTCTTGCTTCTTATTCAGCTTCCAGGTCAGTATGAACGGCCTTCTTTTTAACATATTCATTCAACCCAGCGACCTTGACATTAGTCATAGTCGGATTATGCAGATCTGCATTAACATCAAATGCTTCTCCAAAGAGACTTCGGTAGAGATCCAGCGTTCTCTGGCGTACATTAGCAGAGGGTGTGTCTTGTCGCCAGAAGTCAGTTACGGGCAACCCGTCTTTTGGTAGACCCAATATCATTGCCACATCGTGCAACGTAATAGTCATTTCACCGGGTAGATGAAATGAGTGAGTCTCTGGATGCCACCTCTCAACTACAGCATGCAATAAAGAAGTATCTACCTTAATGCGGGATGTGATTCCAGCCTATCCAAAACCACATTGTTCAATGATTCGCTTAACCCGCTCATCTTTTGGTGTCCACATTTTCGTCCTCCTAAACTGAACCATTAGTAGTGGAGTATATACCTTTAAATTTAAAAGGTAATTAGTAATTGTATAAAAATTAATATATACCCATATCTATGTAAATCATATATTTGAATACAATTTCAAAATAGACTTTTCAAAATTATTCCATTTTATTCTTAATAATAACTTACCCACAAATTTAAAGGTAAATTAATATTTGTATAAAAATTAATATTTAACCATATCTATGTAAATTTTATATTAATAATTTTAAAAATAAATTACATTCTATTCTTTATAATAAGTTATCCACAAATACAACATTTGAATACAACTATAAACTAAAAAAGTAATCCGTCTATCGAAATTTTATATCATACATGTCTAAATAACGTCTACAAATTGAAATATACCAAAGTCTGTAAAGTTTCTAAATCTACACCTATCAGCAGTAACGTGTATGTATATTCCTATCAACATGCAAGTCTAAATAAAAATGTATTAATTTAGATAAATAGTTATAATATTATTGTATCTGCAGCCGCTTCCTGGGACATGTGACGATCCTGGTCGTAAAGAAGTGACTGATCTATTGGATCACACATATCAGCAATGTGGAGGGGGGATTTAGCCTATATGAAAACCGAAAAGCTAGAAATTTGAGAGGATTTCGGATTTAGAGAGGTATTTGCCCCGTTGCCAAATGCAATGTTTTCTCTATATATAGAGAAAAGTTGCGCAGTTGGCAACTGCGCAGCGAATATTCTAATTACTGTATCTGCAACCGCTTTCTGGGACATGTGACGATCATGGTCGTAAAGAAGTGACTTATCTATTGGTTCACCCATATCAGCAATGTGGAGGGTGATTTAGCCTAGATGAAAACCGAAATGCTAGAAATTTGAGAGGATTTCAGATTTAGAGAGGTATTTGACAAATACAATGTTTTCTCTATATATAGAGAAAGGTTGTGCAGTTTTCAACTGTAACTTATGACGTCATTCTTGACGTCATCAACAAACGCGGTGTAACAATCAATTTTTTTACCGTTACACAAGTTACGCAATTGCCAACTGCGCAACTTAAAAAAAAAAAAAAAAATCTGTCATTAATGCTAAGCAGTAATAGTAATAATGACGGACGCAGTTGTCAACTACAAGCCTTGTTAAATTTGGACTTAAAACTCGTCATACCTTGTTTTTGTGTATGATTTTCTAAACATGGGTAATTAGGTGATTTTTTCCTCAAACAAAGATAGATTATGGAGAAAGAGGACTGTCAAGAACAATCTGGCAGCGATTATCAGGTGTTCTTGAGTTTTAGAGGACCTGATACTCGTCAATGAGTCATTAACTGCCTTTACCATTTTCTTACCAGTGAAGGTATTCACGCCCCTAAATCTGAGAAACTTTCTCCATTAAGTTTAACTCAGCATAACAGAGACAGTTGTGGCGGCCCAAAACAGAATGAAATGACCTAGACCAGAATTGTTTGCCCCATTAGGTGATCGGAACTCGGGGTCAATAACCTTGTTCCGCGAGGGCGATCACGGTCCCGGTCCAAATGTTCTTATTCCAACACAAATTTATGGGTATTAAAAAGCCATACGGTTTTTTTGGATGATGAAGAGCATCGCTTCGGTGACCCTATTTCAAAATCATGGATGTTGTGGGCAACTCCGTAATTGTGATATCCATTTTCTCTTCCAATTTGGCTTCAAGCAAATGGTGTCTACGTGAGCTTACTAAAATGGTGGAGCTTGATATTGTCATAATGCCTATCTTTTACGATGTCACTCCCAATGTCGTGAAACTCAGAAGTCCGTATATAAGAACAATTGAAAATGCTGCCGCGGGTGTAGATTTCTCAGGAGTGGAGAAATGGAAGCATGCTCTGAAGAAAGTTGGCGGATTCAAAGGAGGGGAACTCAAAGATACCGGGTATGTGAAGAAATCTATTAGTCTGAAACATCATTTGTTTTATGCACTCCATGTGTTTGATAAATGTTTTAGCCACTGTTTTATGTTGTTATCAGCTAAATTGTCATTCTTTATCTTAAGATAAGAAGTAGGACGATGAAATTTAGTCATTTATAACTTGTTAAACTGATATGCATAAGGAACAAACAATTTCCTGATATTTCTAATTTATGCACAGATATGGGGAGTTCTGCATGTCAATTGTTAATGAAGTCTTGACAAAATTGAAGGCAAAGCAGAAAATTGTCACCACCCAATTAGTAGGAGTGAAAGAAAAGATTGAAGGTGTTATGAGGTTATTGAATGTAGAGTCTACTGATGTGCGGTTCGTTGGAATCCACAGAATGGGTGGAATTGGAAAGACCACTCTTGCGAAAATTGTTTTCAACCATGTTTCTGCCCATTTTGACTATTGCAGCTTTGTCAATGATATCCGAGAATCATCAAAACATGGTCTTGCGTATCTTCAAAAGCAGATATTGATTAACTTTCGTATGAAAAGTATGGACATATCAGACAGTTCCAATGGCATAAAAAAGATCAAAGACATCATGCACAATAAGAAAGCTCTCATTGCCTTGGATGATGTGGATCAGAAGGAGCAAGTTGATCAGCTTGCTGGACAGTCTAGCTGGTTTGGTCCAGGGAGTAGGATTATTATTACAACCAGAGATAAGAGCGTTTTGACAGTTGCAAGGGAAACCACTAAGAAACTTATGTCTTTCGAAATTGTGGAAATGAATCAGATTGAAGCACTTCAACTGTTTTGTATGCATGCATTTGGCGAGGACATGCCTCCTCCTGGCTATCTTGACCTCTCTAGGGCAGTCGTTTCCACAGTCGGAAAACTTCCTCATGCTCTTGAGATTATTGGCTAACATTTCCATGGAAAACACAAGGAAGAGTGGATAGAAAGCATGCATAAAGAAGTTGGGGAGAATACCAAATAAGGATGTGCAGAAAAAGTTGAGGATAAGTTATGAAGCACTTGACCACCGGGCTAAGCAAATATATCTTGATATAGCATGTTTTTTCTGCAATAAAGAAAAGACTAGTGCAATTTACATGTGGAAGGCCTGCAATTTTCATCCTGAGTCAGGAGTTGAAGATCTTGTTTCCAAGTATTTAGTAAAATTTACAGATGATAATAAGTTGTGGATGCATGATCAACTTCGAGATCTTGGCAGGGAAATTGTTTGCGAGGAGAGCTTACAAGACTTGGGGATGCGGAGCAGATTTTGGATGCCCGAGGAAGCCTCTGCCATGCTTACCAGAAGAGAGAGGTACAATGCAACAAGCATGAATGAATGAAATCATTATGTGCAATTAATTCATTTCTATATAAATAATATAGTTTTTTTTGCTAATTTCTCTCTTTAGTTTCATCTTTGCTCTAGCATTAAGTCCTTTTCTTTATTTGCTTTAGAATGTATAGATCAGTTATTACATAGCGAACAGTCATTACTGTCATGCCCCATTGGTCTTGATGGGTGTAATCGTGGTTAGTACACAAGTTTGTTAGGGTGCTCAATCTGCATTAGCTTCTGTGTGCAATGATCAAGTTAATTTGCTTTAAGTTTCTTCAGAAAAAATATTCTGACAGCACTAATTTGGAATGTATGCTGATTTTACATTTTTTTTTTCCTCGTAATTTTAGGGAACGAGGAAAGTCGAAGCAGTTAGTCTATCTTATGATGATGGCTCAATGGCACTCCGTTGTACTCACAAACAGTTTAGGAATCTGCGAAACTTGAGATTCCTTGAATGCCACGGAAGGAATTTGACAGGAAACTTCAGAGACCAGCTCTCAAAGCTGATATGGCTTTCCTGGGATTTCTGTCCTCAATAAGTTCCGGCCACCAATCTGACTATGGAGAGTCTCGTCATTCTTGATCTGTCAAGGAGTAATATTGATGAGAACTGAAATGGTTGGAGCCAAATGCAGGTAATAAATATCATTTTAGATTCATTGCTGCATTGATAGATATATATCTATAGTGAAGACAATGACGTGTCTTACGGATTTCAGGTTGGAGACACTTTGAAAGTTGTTGACCTCACCGGCTGCACAGAGATACGAAGAACACCTGACGTGTCTAAGTACAGGGCCCTAGAGAGATTGGTCATTCAAGATTGCAAAGGTTTGATTGAAATTCATCGCTCCATTGGTATGCTAAAGAATAGAACGCACTTGAATGCGAAGGGATGTCATATGCTTCAAGGTTTTCCTGCCGAGTTATGTTCTTTAGATACTTTGTAAGAGATTCTCATGGAGGGGATGGTCAATCATTTTCTTTGCTGAGCTCAATAGGCAATCTAAGTTCATTGACAGTCCTCGAAATTACGAAAGTGTGTATCGATCATGGATTGCTGGAGTCTTTGGTGATGCTAAAAAAGAAGCTTCGACGACTGTCACTATCTAGGTGTGAGGGTGTCATCAAACTTCCAGACTCATTTGGAGAGTTGAACGCGTTAGTGGAGTTAGATCTTTCGCAGACTGATATTCGCACATTGCCGGATTCCGTTGGAGACTTGGTGAATCTTCAACGCCTTATCTTATGTAACTGTTCCGGGATCAAGGAACTTCCTTCCTCGATTGGAAATGTAAGCTCATTAACACTGAGTTAGATTTCAGGGATCACTGCAACTCAACTGCAAGATTCGGTCGGAAATTTGAGAGAGTTAAAAGCATTGAGGGTTACAATTTCCTTGATAAAGAGCCTACCTAGTAGCATCGGGGGAGTTGGAGAAGCTCGAGGAAGCGGCGTGAAAGTAATCCCAACGGAGCTGGGGATGCTGTCTCATTTGAAGTCTTTGGTATTCCGGGATACCAAAATCAGGCAACTACCATCACTTAGCAAGCTTTCTTCTCTCCAAACACTTAATTTGAAGGGGTGAGAGCTTGGAGATTCTGAATATATGTGGCTGCAATTCCTTGAAAGGAAGGCTTGGATGAGGGTAAAAACGGTCATCATCACATCTTGTAAGACCATCAGCGTTCTCTATGGTTTATATTCTTCAAACTTGAAGAACATCGATGCACCTCTCGCTTTTCCTTGGTGACCAAACAAAGTAAGTTAATAATTCATAAAATGTATGTGGGTTGATTATGTTTTTAAATTTCAGGGATGAATATTTTTTCATTCACAAAAGTTGGCGAGGTTTTAACCCAAGACCCACCCATGTGGTTAAGAGCTTAAACTGATACACCAAGCTCAGGTGATGATTGGTGTTCCATCCTTTGAGGGTGTGTACATTCTTCTTCAGACTTGTTTGGATGGTTGGGTTGATGTCCTATCCTACCCTATCTGTGTGTAACTTTCCTACCAATCACGTGCGACGCTCAAATTCTTTTGGTTTAGACTCCGCTCTCAATCCTAATCTAATGGTTTGTTTTGCTCACCCCCCTGCCTTTTACACTGCAATTCTTTTTGGGGGTTTGTAATACAAATTATAAACTATGAAATTCTCTATCCTCGTTATGTTACACATCCACCTCATAGGCACAATGAAACTACCCAAAAGAAGCCGCGTAGAAAAACAAAAAAAAAACCAACAATATATTATGCAATGTCTAACAGAAAGAAAGAATACAAGGTATCTCTAACACTTGAGCTGCATGCAGCAGCAACAGATTAACAAGCATATCTCCTATTTTCTTTTCATTATTTGATTGATTCCCAATTCAATAAATGAGATATATCTGCATCTATTATAACCCCCCTCCCCTCGCAAAAATAATCACCTTCAGCCTTCAACCAACAATTCCTGTAAACCAGAGGACACATATATCAGCGGCAGCTCTGTTTTTGCTTCCCTTTCATAACCCTAGCTAGCCACCATTGCTTATTTCCAACTTTAGCTTATTTTTCTAGAACCAAAATTTTCAACTACCATATTTCTGGAATCGGAGCAAACCAATGACATGTACTTTAACAAGCAACCACCATCTATTGATATACTCAGTTGACACTAGATTATCCAAAAAGAGAAGCCAGTTTGCAACATTATTCGCACATGCTAATGGCAGATAGACAAGTGTAAAGAAGCAAGGTTTCGATCACATACCACAGGTTAAACTTCTATCTGGGAAGAAGTGGCTGTCTGTCATCATTTACACGGTGAGTTGCCTGGATAGAACAACCTTACTGTTAACAAGAGTGGGGGCAGAAAAATACTCGGTGATATGAACTAAACAAACACTATCTTACCTCATCATTAGCCCCAGCTGCCATATTTATAAATGAATCCCTTGTCCTATAAAAGAAACAACGGCCATGGTAAACAGGTGGAAGTTTGTTCCATAAACAAGAAACAGAATATGCTCAACATCTATGATGGGTACGGATGAAAGTTATAACTGCATCACAGAAAGCAATATCCTCATACAAACTACATCCATTTTAACCTGTTTATGTTAGCACTAATAATATGATCAAACGTTAATATGCAGCAAACTCAGAAGGTTTACCTGAGCTTATCATGCTCATCTCTGATTTCGCTTGGTGGCTCGTCTTTTACTTTTGACAGTGGAGAAAAGAACTGCAGGAGAAAGTCAAAAGCAGTGCTAGTAAGATGGAAAACAATTGACATATTTGCTTTTCCTTAGAAAAGAAGCACACATGTTCACTCACCTGGTGCATTGAGATAAATACAATGGAAATTCCTAACAAAAAGTTCACGGTGATAGTATGCCCGAACAGGAAAGCAGATGCTATTCCTGTGAATATTGTCGCGACTGTTGACGAGTACTTCTTCAAAATTGTATCTGGATGCATACGATATAATGTTTATATTAGTGTAAGGGCCATACGGGATTGCCATTCGTTTGTAAACCAAGATGTAATATATGATCTATCTAGTCAAACAAGACTGCAATATAATTCCATCAACGCGAGAGGCAGCAGAAGCCACTAAATTCTTAAATGAGAGATGTTGATTATGGACCTAGTAGATAGAACTTAAGTTGATAGAAATGAATCCAAACAACTGACTTAGTACCTGCATATTTAAAGAAAAAGGATGATAAAATTCCTTGAGCTGCATTGTTGCATATTAAAAGCATTGTTGCTTTTGAATGTCCTTCTAGGATATTGAAGCTGTTTGGTCCTGAAATGAACCATCAACACTGTTAATGAATGCTTTTCCAAAAAAAGTTAGGCATAATATATATAGTACATTAGCATAAACAAGATTGCCCCAGAGTACAATGGCAGTATTATATGTAACTGGGTGTTGTAACTATATATAATAAAAAGAAAATATCTCTAATCGGACCATAGAGAATTTTCTAACTTACTCAGCATGCAACACTGCTAAAAAATTAGAATTCTAGATGTAAAGTAGCTTACTCACACACCCTTTACCAATAGTAATGTCACTTAAATAAACAGAACTCATCAAGCCAAAAAGAAACAAAATTTCTTACTGAAAGTACCAAACAAGCAAATCACATTGAGGAAAAAGTTCAACTCAACCAAAGGACACTCATGATGGTTGATATTATCAATTAGTAAGGCACCACCAATTCAGATAGAAAAAATTATATTATATATACATGAAAGTTAATTTCATACCTTTAATAATGACAGTTGCCAGAATCCCAAAAAAGTTGAATATAGCACCATAACCATATAAGAATAAATTCTGCAAGAGAAAGAAACAAATTCCAAAAGTCATGAATAATCTCTGTGGAAAAAATAGGTGTATTGCATACTCTGTGTGTCAAAGCAAACATTTGAAAGTTTCTTATACACACAAACTGTTGCACTGAGATCTAAAGTCATAGCCTAGTCTTATTTTTTCCTTGCTAATCACATCAGTCTGTTGATTCTGGCTGCTTCTCATCATCGAAGATTTTTATCCATCAATCCTTTGTGTGGCATGGGATTAGGATAGCTAAGGAAAACAGAATTTCATAAAGATGGTTCCTCTTGCAATGTTTTTTGGGTTATTTGGAGAGGAAGGCATAAAAGATACTTCGAGGGCATATATACTCAGGAGGACATGTTCACAGCAAACTGGGTTAGACTAATAAAATTTTGGAGTGGTGGGAAGTAAATGTGGGACTTTAATGTATTCAAGGACATGATAGACATGCTAGCAGTAAATGAATCTTTTCTTTAACTCTTTTTTTGGTTTCCCTTCCTTTTGTCATGGATGGATTCACATTGCCTTGGTGCAATACCAAGGATACCCTTAAAAAAAAGAGTCTAGTAGATACATATGACATAAAATAGTATAGAACCTGAAGGTATATACTAGTGTCATATTGACTCTTCATAGCATATTCATTGTAGACAGAAGCCAAAGATGGCACAGTAACCTGCAATGTATTTCCACCATAATAAGTATTAAAAGAGAAAACAACCAAGGTTAGGTAATCTACATTCGAAGATATGCTATAACAGCTTAAAGCATATCACCAATGTCACTAAATCGACAAACAGCTGGAATATGTGGAGAACTTACAAATATCACCGTGTAGATGTATGCAATTGTTGCAATTGGGATGCCCATTGCAGAAGTGCCTTCTGGAAGAGAACGCAGCTGATTCACACTGATCCCAATAAGCAATAGAGCAAGAGCTTCCCACTGAAAACAAAAGGGATAAACCCATAAATGACGAATGTCCAAGAAGGCAAGATAAAGAGAGCAGTCAGAATGTGTTAACATTAATGTTAACTGTTAACGTTTGCGTGTGCATCTTCGTGTGTTTGTCTTACAGAGAGGAGAGATTGATTTAAAGAATCGATATGTTCAAAGAAAATCAGATAGAGCTTACCTGAATAATAGAGAATCGACGTCTCATTATTACTTTCAGCAGGACAGCTATCACCAAAACCTGCACGATTGTCGCACGACATGTACCAGGATGTTTACAACTGAGTCACTGACATTGAAGAAAATCAATGCAAGATTATTAAGAAAACAGGTAGTTCGAATTCAACTATGATACACTATATACTATCCACTAACAAGGTTTTCATGTGTCAACGCCCACCGTTGCAAGAGATTAAAAAAAAGGAGGATCTTTCAAATGAAATAAACCAATTTCAAGGATGGGTCAAGAGTGAATCACTTAAAGAATGGAGCCAAATATTCTTGAATCACTCTCATTTAATCATTTTACAAGAAAATGATAAGCATGTGCAGGAATGCAACAATAAAACGTACAATACCTTCAAATTGCTCAGCATCTTGACAGTTGAAGGATTGAAGTAGAGCTGCAATAAATAAAGTTATTATGATATTAAAATATGCATATTCCTGAAGTCTAAGAAACAAAATTAATACCAGTAGATAAGATAACTATCTTCATGGCAAAGTACGACTACAGACTAACTAGTCTCTCAAACAGGTAGATGCATCGTCTGCATCGATTCTGGTGGTCAGTGACAATGAAGTTGCTTCTTGACATTTTCTTTGTATAAAGTTGATTTTTTGCCCAATAAGATAAAAAGTTGCTAGATATTACGTTTATTGGCTAAGTTTTTGCAGGACATTAATGCTAGTGTGCTATTAAAAAGTATACCTGCATAATGAACTTCAAATAGTTATTGATAGCATAGAGAAAAGCTGGAACAGCAAGAAGCACATTGTTGCGTGCTGCCTGTAGAAAATAAACAAACTAAATCAAATAGAGAATAAGATGATAAAAGCTAGGACTTTACTTTGACAATAGCAACTTCCTTCAACAACAAGCAAAGTAGGCCATGCAGTAACAATTTTCATAAACAAAGAGCACGGATACGTAGAAGACAGAGAGACCAAAGCAAAACTAAACAATACCTGCATGAACGTAGATACTGATAGCAATGGCTTTTCTCCGGGTCTTTGGTTTTTTGCCTATGCAGTGAAACAGTAAATTGAGAATCCCACTACAAAAGAAACTGTCCTAACAATAATAACACTACTAGTCATAATAATGATACTGTTTAGAACTGTCCAAGACAGATTACTTCCTGCAAGGTGCAAACTGCCCCAGTCACTGTAAAAGGTATGGCAACAGGTCGAGTAGGACCAAGATTACCACTATTGCCCAGTACAAACTCCCTTCCCCAGACTAACCCCAATTCCCTAATAAAATTTAAACGTTACCTGTTCTCAAAACAGGGGAATCCATGTTGTAATGGTTGTATAGCCCTGAAAGATTTATCTAACCTTAATATAAAAAAAACTTACATGCTTTTAATAGACCTCAAATATTCAATCTAAAACCTTCAAATTTTAAGCAGGCGCGCCCATGAAATACATGCACAAGAAAGAAAGCTAAAAGGCTATTTATAGATACTACTAAACTCCTGACCTTGCGAGTATGGAACAAAGAAAGT
This sequence comes from Clarkia xantiana subsp. parviflora, assembly GCA_036873135.1. NCBI lineage: Eukaryota > Viridiplantae > Streptophyta > Magnoliopsida > Myrtales > Onagraceae > Clarkia > Clarkia xantiana. The sequence continues at coordinate 23,406,667 of JAPTYO010000001.1, forward strand.
GGCCCGACCTAGAAACTATGTACCACAGCAGAGAGCCTCACAGGAAGAGGAACAGTATAGATACGTGGAGCAATTATGGATAATTCCTAAGCACACTTCCTAATTAAATTTGACCATTATTGCACAACAGTTTTCAGAATATTTTCTTTTTACCATTCATGCACCAAGAAACACTGGAGGAGCATCTACAGTGAAAAATCGGGTTGTTGCACTATAGGTTCTGCAGATTCCCTGCCCCATTTCCATCCCTATAACCCAGTACAAACTATTTATTCTTCTTGACTACTACAGTGTGAAGAAAAAGTTACCTGTATTAGAAGCATAACAATTGCAAAGATAACCTTTGCCAGCTCTGTCAAAAAGTTCACGCTGATGGGGCTAAAGTTGAATTTTCCATCTACTTTGCACATATAAACCAACACAGGCTGGCAATATAAAAGTCGTGCAGCAGTCAGAAAACGTTTTAATCATTTAGTGATTTAAATGGGAAATTAATTGTTACTTTACCTCTCGAGAGTCAAAGTCGAATAAAATCAAACTCATGGAGTATTGAAAGAAAAGCAAAACAAAGAAGTTGAAATTAATTACCTGTAAACCAACTAACATACAATCACCAACAACCAAAAGCGTGTTGAGGGCTTTCTGCTTTGATGAGAACCTGCCTCTATATTTTCCATAAGCCTTTGACACAGATTTAGTGGCTGGAGATTGAAGTTTTGAGTGACAGACACTACATTCTACAATGCCGTTCTTCATTGTCTGTCCTCGGCCTTAAACTCTTAAAAATTGTATCTAGAACACAATAAAGAAGAGAAGTTATGTCAAGCAAGCTCATAAACTGAAATAAATGGAGTGTCAACATGCTCTTTACTGATTATCTTGTCAACCATGTCAAAAAGATAACAAAATTCAAAAGCCAACAAGAGCAAAACAGGAGGATGGTTCAAAAGTTTCAATAGTTTTTTTTTTTTTTTGCCAGTAAAGTTTCAATAGTTTTATTCTTTGTTCACAAATAAAAATCAACATAATATTCCATGAAAAATAAATTAGCCACCATCTCTAGTTAAGATGCAGCTGTTCTATTTAAGTGTACAAAATTTGTCTTTTCTCGCAAGCACCAACATTCTAGTTCTACGGGCAAGATAATCCCTTGAAGCACTGAGAAGCAATGATAACGGAGCAAGTGAGAAGGGACGCATAGTGAGATCACAGTATAGAATCAATGAATCAAGGTCCTAATGTCCTAAAGGTAATCATCTATTGGGTGTAATAAGAGCAACTCTAAAAAAAAAATTCATGACCAAGCACGTCGATATATGTTCCACACCCTTTCTTCAGCAAAAAGAACGGGTCCAATATATAACACATAAACCAAAAAAATATTCGGACTCCAACATGCAATGGAAACAGCATGTTGTGTAGTTTGCCTTCAATTTTATGAGATCACCAGTTATTTTCCAATGTGAAACATTCCCAATGCACATTTGAACAAATTCAGCCAGATCGGTGCTAACTAAGGTGGAAATCACTATTCTATAACTCGATTGGACAATTTCATGGCTCGAACCGACAGTGATCACAATTATAGGGACCAACTGCACGGTTCGGACAAGAGATGAAATCCAACTAAGAAGTTCAGATCTCGCGATGATGATAAGAAAACTGGAGCAATCTTTGAAACAGCTATACAATACACGAAACTCTGGCAAATGAAACGACATAATTGGCATTGCTCACCTCAAAACAGCATTTTCTGGAGACAATCGAGCTGGAAAATGATGAAAACGGCCAGATCCGAAGGTCCGGCCACCGGAATTCGGATTGCAGCCGCTCAGCTGATTTAAGATATCCGCGTTGATGCAACAGACGTCAGCAGAAGAAGAGAGATGAATCTTGAATGAGAGTCTCGTAGCGTTGAAGTGGATCTTCACGATAGAATAGTTTGGAGAGAAGGAGAGGCCTCTTTGCTTTGTATTCGATTTTGCTTCAACCGACGCGGGTATATAAGAGGGGCAAGAAAGACGAGAGCACAAATTGGTTGTGGCTGGCTGGCTGGCTGGCTCGTCCCTTAGAAAGTGACATTCATCTGAAACGCCCTCCCCTCCGAAGGTGACAAACAAAAAAACCAGCTATTTCTAAATCTGACAATATTTTTTGCATTTCACGGTTTTACTTTTATTCACTGTGTTTGATTTTGTTTGATAGCCAAAAAAAGTTAACACTTATTTATACTTTCGCGTATAAAAATTAGAAAGAAGTATATTCGTTATCACTTGCTTTGTAGTAGGACACAGTAAGCACGAGTGAGTATTCATGATCGTTTTACCTCATCTATATTTACTTGAACAATATTTATTTTTTAAATTATTTTACTTGATTATATTTGTTGGATCACGGGCGAAGCTCCGTTACGTCCTTAACGGAAAGCTTGGACTCCTGGACTCCGCGTAATCCTGCAAAAGGGGATGACCTGGGTGGTGACCCAGAATCCCTCTCCGATGCTTAAATGAGTACGGTGATCAATGGGTGGTAAGCAAAGTATATGTTCGTCTTAGCCTAGATGGTTTTCTGAGGTAACCTCCTCCTTTATATAGAAGGAGGAGTTACTCAGTTACCTGTTACTGCGCTTGGCAGTTATACCCACGATTCCGTGTATCTCGCCACGATTCCGTATATCTCGGCTGGGATTCCATATTTCTCGCCCCACGCTCCGCGTATCTTACCCGTACCTCCGCGTATCTCGGGCACGCCCTGCGTATCTCGGGGAGATTATCTATATCTTACCCGTCTTCCCACTACTCTCATCTAGTAGGCGGGTTTCTCGGTCTTATCCTCTGATTACAAGTCTCGACTCCTGTCGGGGACTCCAGAGTTGTCTCATTCTAGATCACCACCCAGGACCTTCAGTCTTTACGGGACAGGTCCAGCCTCTGCGGGGCTTTGTTTATCGGGGCCTTTACTAAGGCATATCAGAGCCTACTCAGAGGCTTCTTATCGGGAGCGTTCAGCTCATTCATCGGGACCGCTAAAGTCGGGACCCTTCGTGCTGGGCCTCTGGGCCTTCCAGGCTTTTCACGAGGCCCACTGGACCTACTCGCCGTCCAGTGGCTGTTAACGGGGCTAACGATTACATCGGAACCCATCATTTACCCCCAAGACATGGGGGACTTTTAGTTCGTCATGTCTTCCAGTCCGAATCTTTTGACCTCTCTTGTCGAAGGTTTTCGTTTTCATGCCTTCCGATACCGCCGTCGGAGGCTTGGATCTTTGCAATTCTTAATACCTCAGTTAGAGGCTTTTGTCTTCATACCTTCCGAAACCACCGTCGGAGGTTTTGATCTTTGCGTGTGATTGTTACATATCAGAGTCTCTTTCTTATGATTGCCTTGGGCCCACCAGGCCCCATAGGCAGTTGCCATATCCAAGGAGACTCCTCGGCTACTGTAGCATTAAATGCCTAGGGATAGAGAAACGACGTTTAAACCAGCGTGACTGCTGTTTTTTGAAAAAGCAACTGTGACGTCATACACGTCCCTTCCGTGCCTATAATCTCGTCGATTAAGATCGTGTCGTTTCCTCTTCAATGGTGCAGATCAAGCCCATCCAGTTGTCTCCTCCGTACCGTCTCCCTAGTTCAACGGTTGTGATCAAATCGTTTCGTCTTCAACGGTCACGATTACATCCCTCCAATTGTCCTTTTGCCTATAAAAGGTAAAACCCTGGTCTCATTCACTTCTTCTGCACTCTCTCGCTTTCAACCATTCTTGCATTCGAAGCTCTCCTCCAGCTCCTCTTGGTGTTTCAAGTGATCAAGGCCTTCAACCTTTCCGATCTTCCTTATTCTTACTTCTTTGATCACTGATCATGTCTGGTAAGGACTTCTCTCCACGTTTTCGTCGAGAAGGAGTCCCGACAACAGAACAGCAGCCAGAACAGCCAAATGAGGAGAACACCTGGGAGATGTACACTGATGGTTCATCGAGTGTAGAAGGCTCGGGGGCAGGATTCGTGTTGATACCGCCCGGCGGAGGCGAGCCCTTACGATATGCCCTGGCGTTGACGTTCAAAGCCACCAACAACGAAGCAGAGTATGAGGCTCTCATCACAGGCCTCAAGATTGCCAAGGGTACGGGAGTCAACCATCTAAAAGTGAAATGCGATGCTAGCTTGGTTGTAAATCAAGTCCAGGGGAACTATGAGGCTAAAAGTCCGACGATGAAGAAATATTTGCACGAGGTGCAGACTTTGAAGGGAAGCTTCAAAAGTTTTGATATCGAGGCGATCCCGAGGAAAGAGAACGCGGAAGCAGATGCCTTGAGTAAGTTTGCCCTGGGAGTGGCCCCCGAGGAGAATCGGAAGGTGCATTTCCTAGAGAAGGTGATTATCTCAAACATTGACCCGGTGGAGGTCTGTGCTACTGGGACAGGATCGGAAGAAGAGGAGAAGCCTACTTGGATGACCCCGATGGTCACGTACCTGACTACGGGAGTACTCCCCGATGATAAAGTGGCAGCTGTCAGATTGCGTCGGATTGCAGACAACTACGCGATGGTGGACAACCAGTTATACAAAAAAAGGGTATGTAAAACCTTTCTTAAAATGCGTAGCGGAGCCTGACACGAATCGGATCCTAAGGGAACTACACGAAGGAGTCGCGGCCTGTCATGAGGGAGCCCGATCTCTGGTGAGGAAGGCATTGAACCTGGGTTACTATTGGCCCTCGATGAACAAAGAAGCGACCGCGATGGTCCGATCCTGTGATGCATGCCAGAGGTACGCCCCAAATATCGTGGCTCCCGCCGCGGACTTAATGCCCATCAGGAGTGCATGGCCCTTCGCGCAATGGGGAATTGACTTGGTGGGACCACTTCCCCAAGCGAGAGGTCAGTGCAAGTACTTACTCGTGGCCATTGACTACTTCTCAAAGTGGATAGAGGCCAAAGAATTGGCTAGAACGACGGGGCAGCAGATCCTCAAGTTCCTCCAGACTCAGATCATATCCCGGTACGGGGTCCCGCGAGTATTGATCAGCGACAACGGCCCTCCGTTCAATGGGGCTCAGTTGAAGGAGTACCTGGAAGAATTAAACATTGAGCATCAGACCGCTTCAGTCCGCCACGCCCAGACCAATGGCCAGGTAGAGTCAGCCAACAAGATCGTGATGGATGGCTTGAAGAAGAGAGTCTATGCCTTGCAGGGCCATTGGCTGGATGAGCTCGAGAATGTGCTATGGGCTGTGAGAACAACACCCAAGCAATCGACAGGAGAAACTCCGTTTGGCCTGGTTTATGGCACGGAGGCAGTCGCTCCCGTGGAGATAGCGGTGGCGTCCCACCGCGCGAAATATTACGAGCCTCTGACAAATGAGGAAATGAGACGTCTGGACTTAGACCTACTCGAGGAGAAGAGGTGGAAGGCTGATGAAGTCCAGGCCCGAATGCGTTTGGCAACAGCCCGATATTATAATCGGCGTGTCAGGTCCCGACAATTCTTCGTGGGAGAACTTGTCTGGCGGAGGAATGAGTTTGTTCATCAAGACCAGATCAACAAGCTGTCACCAAAATGGGAAGGACCCTACAAGATCGTGGGGATGTCAGTGCCCAATGCATACAAGTTAGAGGATCTCGAAGGCAAGGCGTTGAAGCATTCCTTCAGTGGTGAACACTTGAAGAAGTATCATGTTTGATATGAAGCCGCCGCGAATGGCGCAAATTGTCTATCAATAAAATCCGATGTAAGCCTACTTTGAATTATTAGTGAATAAAAGAAGTTGCCTTCCGATCAGATTGCTTTCAAATTTATTCTAACTGTTAATAAGACGTCCTGAGTGACGCGACAAAAGCCTTCTGAGGTACGATGAAAGCCCCGCGGGGGACGCGTAAGTCGTCTATATGGCGCGGCCAAAAGCCTTAACAGGTATGGACAAAAGCCCTAAGGGGTACACGTAAGTCGTCTATATGATGCAACCAAAAGCCTAGGTATGAAAAGACCCTGATGGGTCCGCGTAAGTCGTCTATATGATGCGGCCAAAAAGCCTTAACGGGTATGAAAAAGCCTTAACAGGTCTGTGTAAGACGTCTATATGATGCGACAAAAAGCCTTAACGGGTACGATTAAGCCGTCCAGTAGAGACGCAAGGAAAGCCTTAAAGGGTATGAAAACGGCCTTAAAAGGCACGGACAAGAAACCTTAAGTGGTGAAGTCCCGATTGGACGAGAAACCTTAAGTGGTGAAGTCCCGATTTTGGACGAGAAGCCTTAAGTGGTGAAGTCCCGATTGGACGAGAAACCTTAAATGGTGAAGTCCCGATTTTGGACGAGAAACCTTAAGTGGTGAAGTCCCGATTTTGGACGAGAAGCCTTAAGTGGTGAAGTCCCGATTGGACGAGAAACCTTAAATGGTGAAGTCCCGATTTTGGATGAGAAGCCTTAAATGGTAAAAGTCTCGAGTAAAACGTCGGAAGAACGTATGAAGTCATTTTAATGGCGCATCGGAACGTTCTGAGTAACGAATTTTAAGCCGCTTTAGATAAAGTGCAAACGAGTATCGGTGCCAAAACAGATGGGAAGAAACCACTTATATAAAGGCTAGAAGGCCAAAAAGGTTCGATACAAGAGATAAAAGAGAAAAACAACAAGGACTAAAAGATGTGAACATTAAACTTGGTCCTTGTTGGAAGATGGATCCTCAGCAGCATCGGAGGGAGCAAGGTTTGGAGGGGCTTGGGCAGAAGGCTCCGCAGTTGGTGGAGTCGGGTCCACGGCAGCAGCCTCTTCACTCTCCGCGGGGAGGTTGAAGTACTTCTCCGCGACGGGGGCAAGAGTCTCGGACTTCGTGAAGTCAATGGAATCCGCATAGGCTGTGTAGAGTTCCTCGACGGCGTTGAACAAAACGTCCTCCACCTCAGACTTGCAGAACTCCACAGCAGCCAGTTTGAATTCTTCAGAGTCCCGATACTCCCTGTGGCCCTGAAGGCGGCCCTCCTCGCGGCCCTGCAGGCGGCCCTCCTCGAGACCTTGAGCCTTTGCTTCAGCCAGCCTGGCAGAAAACTCTGCCCTCTCCGCTTCAAGCTTGGCTTTAGCCTCCGCCAGAAGATCCGCGAAGACGTTCTTCTCGCGAACGAGTTGCTGCTTCTCCCCCTCGTTCCGCTGCTGCTCCACCTGGGCCATCTTCCGCTCTCGACGCATGACAGCCTCATGGTCGTGGACCTTCTTGAGCAGGTTCGAGGACATGTCATCGAGGAGAGCCTTCTCCTTGGCCATCTTGTTCTTGGCCGCCACCGCCTCGTCGAGTTCCACCTGAAGCTTGGCTAAGGCTTCAGGGTTCGACTTGGCTTCAAGCTCCTCCAAAGCACTCTTTAGAGCCAAGGCGATGGCAAAGCTACGCTGCTGGTCCGCAGTTTCCTAAGACGAGGGGAAAAAAGATAAAGAATTCAGTGATTGAAGGTAGGAATAAAGAAGAGAATGAGGAACGGCAGGATACTACCTCCATCCGACGGACGGCCATGGCACGGAACTCCTCCTCGATATCCTCCCGCGACAGGTAAAGTGGCCGCCTCAAAGCAGGAGGAATTGACCCTGACAGCAGGTGCAGGGCCAAGTCAGGCTCAAGATTGTCCCGACGGATCGAAAACTCGTGGAGGGATTCGATCGTACGCCAAGGGATCGCTGCCTGGTCGGAAGTGTAAATTTTGTACACCTCGTCCATCGGAAGACGAGGGATAGGCTCGGCCCCGGTGGTGGGAGGAGCTACCTCAGTCGGAGGCTCGGGAGTTGGAGTGCGAAGAATAGGAGGAGGACTCTGGGACACGTCCCTAACAGCGGGCCTCACGCTCCTGGACCTCGACCTGCCGCGGAGAAGCAGGCCCCCCTCTTCAGGCTCCTCGACAGACGGAGAAGCCTCCAAATCGGTCACTGGACGGAACTGAGCTTCCGCCGGGACGTCCTCCAGCATTAGTTCCTGCGGAGCTGCAGTCTCCGCTGGAATGATAGCCTTCGTTGGGGCAGGAGTCTCCAAAGGACCTGCGGTGGCAGGACGAACATGATCAGGAATAACTCCGCCAGGACACCAGAGAATTTGACGTTCGACGTGTTGGTCTTTCCCATGGAAGTTGTAATATCCCGCCTTGAGAACGCGGGGGACTTTTCCTTGAAGAATATATTTAATTTCCCGAACCCGCGACTCCCGATCGGCGGGGATAAACTCCTTGGGGACTAATTTTTTATATCGTTTAATTGCACGACGAACGCGCTTACCTTCCTCGACGGTGGTGTCCCCGAAGGCCCGATCTATCTCCTCCCGTCTGGCTTTCTTGGCCCCGACCTGTTCTTCAGTCGGAGGAGCAGCAGATAAGGGGGTAGAGGAGGAAGCACCTTTCTTCATCAGCTTGCGCTTCCGCTTAGAGCCGCTCTGGACGGCATCAGTCTCGCCTTGCTTCAGAATGAGATGAGTCAACAGAGAAGCCTTCTTGGCTGCAAAGGTAAAAATAAAATAGTTAGAAATATTACCCAGACGACTAAATCTGCAGAAACAGAGTCAAGGAGCCGAACTCCGATAGCAATCAGGTTCCGCTCCTGAAGCTTGTTGGCATCGATGGGTATGAAATTGTCCCCCCAGCCGTAGAGTTGAACCATCTGGAGGGTGTTGAGATCATCCTCAGTATAATCCTGGAGCTTGGGGGCAGGGTCCGCCACGACCTCCCATCGAGGCCAGGGGACAGAGCTATGCTGGACGAAGAAGTAGTACTTCTTCCAGCCACTATTATCGGACCCAGAGTCACGAATCAACACCCGATCTTTGTGGAACTTCCAAGTTTCGCTGTCCCAGCCGAAACGTGAGAGTTGCTCCTTTGTCCACTTGGGGAGTCGGGGGGAGAAGGAGCAGACACCGGCCTTGTTGCACTTCATGCCGTAGAAAGTGCGGAACAACAGAAGACTGTACGTCCACTGCTGGCGATGGCATAGGAGTTGGAAGGCATTCCACACGCGGATGGCGTGTGGAGAAAAAGTACAGGGGTGCGTTTTGTAGAAGTTGCACATCTCCACAATATTTCCACAGAAGGGGAACCGAATCCCCGCGCTTATTTGTCCAGTGGAAACAAACACCTCCCCTGCCCGAGGAGGCGTAATAATGTGCTTCCTTCTACCAGCAGCTTGGGACTCGTAAGGGAAGCGAGGCTCCCAATCCGAGGTGATACACCCCTCTCTAAGGGCAGCCTCGTACGAACCCTCAGATATTTCGTTGACAGCAAACTCAAAGGCGAAGGGAGCCCTAACCTCAGAACTAGCTTCGTCTAAAACGATTGCAGACAAGAGGAATTGAGAAAAGAAGAGTAAACAGTAAGAAAATTACGAAAACGTGGAAAGAAGTCCTTACCAGACATGATCAGTGGTCAAAGAAGTAAGAATAAGGAAGATCGGAAAGGTTGAAGGCCTTGATCACTTGAAACACCAAGAGGAGCTGGAGGAGAGCTTCGAATGCAAGAATGGTTGAAAGCGAGAGAGTGCAGAAGAAGTGAATGAGACCAGGGTTTTACCTTTTATAGGCAAAAGGACAATTGGAGGGATGTAATCGTGACCGTTGAAGATGAAACGATTTGATCACAACCGTTGAACTAGGGAGACGGTACGGAGGAGACAGCTGGATGGGCTTGATCTGCACCATTGAAGAGGAAACGACACGATCTTAATCGACGAGATTATAGGCACGGAAGGGACGTGTATGACGTCACAGTTGCTTTTTCAAAAAACAGCAGTCACGCTGGTTTAAACGTCGTTTCTCTATCCCTAGGCATTTAATGCTACAGTAGCCGAGGAGTCTCCTTGGATATGGCAACTGCCTATGGGGCCTGGTGGGCCCAAGGCAATCATAAGAAAGAGACTCTGATATGTAACGATCACACGCAAAGATCAAAACCTCCGACGGTGGTTTCGGAAGGTATGAAGACAAAAGCCTCTAACTGAGGTATTAAGAATTGCAAAGATCCAAGCCTCCGACGGCGGTATCGGAAGGCATGAAAACGAAAACCTTCGACAAGAGAGGTCAAAAGATTCGGACTGGAAGACATGACGAACTAAAAGTCCCCCATGTCTTGGGGGCAAATGATGGGTTCCGATGTAATCGTTAGCCCCGTTAACAGCCACTGGACGGCGAGTAGGTCCTGTGGGCCTCGTGAAAAGCCTGGAAGGCCCAGAGGCCCAGCACGAAGGGTCCCGACTTTAGCGGTCCCGATGAATGAGCTGAACGCTCCCGATAAGAAGCCTCTGAGTAGGCTCCGATATGCCTTAGTAAAGGCCCCGATAAACAAAGCCCCGCAGAGGCTGGACCTGTCCCGTAGAGACTGAAGGTCCTGGGTGGTGATCTAGAATGAGACAACTCTGGAGTCCCCGACAGGAGTCGAGACTTGTAATCAGAGGATAAGACCGAGAAACCCGCATACTAGATGAGAGTAGTGTGAAGACGGGTAAGATATAGATAATCTCCCCGAGATACGCAGGGCGTGCCCGAGATACGCGGAGGTACGGGTAAGATACGCGGAGCGTGGGGCGAGAAATATGGAATCCCAGCCGAGATATACGGAATCGTGGCGAGATACACGGAATCGTGGGTATAACTGCCAAGCGCAGTAACAGGTAACTGAGTAACTCCTCCTTCTATATAAAGGAGGAGGTTACCTCAGAAAACCATCTAGGCTAAGACGAACATATACTTTGCTTACCACCCATTGATCACCGTACTCATTTAAGCATCGGAGAGGGATTCTGGGTCACCACCCAGGTCATCCCCTTTTGCAGGATTACGCGGAGCCCAGGAGTCCAAGCTTTCCGTCAAGGACGTAACGGAGCTTCGCCCGTGATCCAACAATATTCTTTAAATGTATTTTAACTAGATGACTTACCAAATATGTATAATTAACAAACTAATATTTGATGAAATTTATACTGACTATTTGTAATATGTTGAAACACTATTTTTAGATAAAATATCGGTCTAAAATTTGAAAAAGTAAACGAAAGACTGAAAATTTTGAACCATAAAATACCATTGCGCAAATTCACAAATAAATTGTAGATGCTCGTACCGTATGCTACATTTGGTCGTCGAATCCGTGTCAAGTGTCTGTCATTCAACAGATATGGCTTCGATGACCACCGGCGATATCTCGCCGTAGATAGAGATGGCTCTGCCACTGAGACTGTCAGCCGACCGTACTGCCTGGTATCTTCGTTCGCCGGCTCCGCGTCAAGCATCTGTTAAAAACCAGCGAAATTTTAATTTCGATTAATTACATACATTGAATCTTGAACGGTCCAAAATTTTAATTGCGATTAATTGCTTATTTTGAATCTTGAACGGTTTGAAATCAAGGAAATTTTAATTGCGATTAATTGCATACATTGAATCTTGAACGGTCTGAAATTTTAATTGTGATTAATTGTATACATTGAATCTTGAACGGTTCGAAATTAGCGAAATTTTAATTGCTATTAATTGCAACTTAAAAACCCTTAGCTGCTTAGTGCAATCAATGTTATGGAGTTAATAACTACAAAACACTTAGCTCAATTGTCATAAATGCATCGATTAATGTAAAAAACAAAATCATCAGCTCCACATTCACTCTGTTATTATCTTTCCTTCAGAATTTATAATAAATTAGGTTGCTTTCCCACGCGACGCGCGGGGTGATATGTTGAACACTGATAGTTAATCTAATAAAATTTACTTATATCGACTAACTTGTTATTTATTATATATTGTTGTTATAATAAGTTTCTCCACCCGAATTCAAGAAGGCATGCGTAAAAAAATGTCATTCATCTCCGCATAAAGATGATCATTGCACCCCTCAGTCACATCTCTTAGATAAACTTTATCCATTCATCAATCGTAAACAATGCAAAAGCTTGGTAGAAGAGAGGCTACAATTTGCTTCACTTAGTCAAACAGACCACCACCTAATTCACCTTGCAGCATCTACTTTCGCTCTTTCTCCAATGTATCAAGACTTTTCATCATTCTCTGCATATGCCTAATGAAATCAGAAAGTTCTCATTGTATATACTAACTAAATGTCAGAAGCAACTTCATGATTAAAAGCAGTATATCATTTATAGATTTACAGTTTACATTGTATCAATCATTGCATTCTGTTGGTGTAGTCATAAAAAGTTATGAATTCTTTGAAAAAGTTATGAAAATTTCTATTTTCGAATGATAAAATAATGAGATCCATAAAATTTATGTATGAGTAAAAAAATCTTGCAGAACACTTGAAAGTAAGATATAATTTTTCAGCACGTAATGGATAGATGTTAAGGTTCCGTACCTTTATTAGATTGTTTCGAGTAGAAATCATATCAGCTGTAAGGTAGAGAAAACAGTGAGAGCACTGTGTCACTTACCCAAACAAATTGAACATGTAGGTAACTCAGTGAACCCATGTAGAGATGTCATCGCCACATCAACTGATTATGTGAACTCGACATCGATCATGACCTAAACATGGCATACTTTAGCCTATTTGATTACAATATATAGCAAATAACACCATGATAGAAATGTAGATTATGAACCATATAAAATTTGTACACAAAGAAGACCAAATATCAGATGGTGAAGTCTGTTTACCGTTGTAAATCTGATAAAAAGTTTTTTTTTTCCTTGATCAACAGTCTTGATCAATACATTGTACCTACGTTCAAATCCATTGTTCCAAGATCAAGTTCATATCATTAGCGAACACTTTCGACACCAAAAGAACGATGGTGTGACAAAATAGCATAAAATCGCAGAGAACTACCTAACAACTTAGTTTTAATTACTGATAAGATGCAAGAAGCATCCAAATTGACATAAACCAGTGAACACCATTCAACACTACTCGACTAAAGCTATCAGGCAGTTCTATTTTCAATCACACTTCAATTAACACTGCGGATAAATTAAATAAAAAAATTGTAGCTAATGGTAACTAATGAAAATGAATTCAGAGATCTAACTAATATATACTATACATTTAGGCATGGAAACACCAAATGTAGGGAAAAGATTAAGATATACATTTAGGTGTAGAAAGGACGCCTCAATTCTCCCTGCTACAGCTCCCAAATCTCAAGGTTACATTAACCAACTTTATCAAGAAAAGGAAAGACGGGCCTCAACAAACAGGTGAGATCGGGAGATGTGTGTAAACTTAGAGCCGAGTTTCATCGCCAATTCATCATCTCTGGAATTCCTGCAAAATCAACTGCATATTAACTAATCTATATATATACATCAGAAGAAAAAATGGAGATTGATTCAGTGATTATGATATTTTTAACTTGAAAACATAGTAAAAAAAATAACATTTACAGAACCTTTAAATCAACATAGTCATAAATAAAAGATTAAAAAACTGCATCAATAAAATACAAAAACCAAGTACACCCGGAATCTTAACTATCATAAACGTCAATATGGTGATGCATTAAATCAGCATGAATTCATGCTCCAAGAGCAACACTGGCTTTCAGAAACAATCAGATGCTTATGACATAAACGAAGAATGTACAGATCGACTATAATGACCAAAGATGAGCTATAATTGCATCCAAATAGCAATTCAGTTCACAAACCAAGCCCTTCAAGGAAGGAATCGCCTGGAGGTATTTGTAAGTTCGTACCTTAAGGGTCAAGTGTTGACTAATTAGCTCAAGTATTCAATGCAAATGACCCAAATTAATTCCTACCAAGGGTTTGCCTGTGTCTGTAAAAAAAAGAATACATGTAAGTCAAATTTTCAACTCAATTAACAGATTCGTGTTTACCGAACAAAGTAGATTGTATTTAGATTTTGAAGTTTTAAATACTAAACACTAAATCCAAGAGATTGAAATGAATGGCTTTACTATTAAATATGGATGGAAAGTTATTATGCAGTTATAATCGGCTTTCTTAATCTAATCCGGGGTTGCATCTCGAAGCTAGACATGCCAAACACGAAGTCATTAAACCACTGCAACATATAAACAAAAAAAAATTCTATTACACAACTGCAGAAGTGAAACAATATCTGACCTACTTATGTTCTGGTTTCTAACCTTTTACCAATCAATACATTGTACTATGATTTAAAAAAAAAAAAAAACACAACAAAGATACTAACAACATGACTAACCTAGCAGAGGAGGAATAATTCATCATAATCACAACCATAAGAGCAATTGAGATATTATTAGAAAGAGCATTCATTACCTGATTCGGTATTAGAACTCCATTTGATTATAGATAGATTTGGCAACATCAGAAATAAGTGGGTAATTCAAGTCTCTAAGACAGCCAGATTTTCGATCAACTTGAATCCATACCTGATATGAGAACTGCAATAAACACGTAATGGATGGACATCAACAACAGAATTGCAAAGCAGTTATCACTCTGCTTGACGTTTGATTCAAGTGACAAAAGCATTACCCTTAAGGGATGGCAAATATCATACCATTCCAGTATTATGCACCGGACTTGATCTGTTACATATCTACCTAAGGAATTACATTTTTTTTTCAATTTAAAAAGGCATTGGCATACCAAAGTAGGAACAATAGTCTTAGCAGCAGTCAGCTATATATATATATATATATATATATTGATTTGTACTGAAATAGTAGCTAGATTTACCAGGAGAACAATAGTCTTAGCAGCAGTCATCTATATGTATTACTTTGTATTGAAATATGTATTACTTTGTACTGAAATAGAATAGCTAGATTTACCAGAATCACAAAGAACTGAAAAATATTGCAGAAAAACTCAACTCAATGCCAAAATCATAAAAAAAAAAAAAGCATCCTTATACTGCTATGGCTAGCCCACGACCACATAGTTACGTAGTCATTTGAAAAAATCAAGAATCGTTCACAGAAAATCAATCAGTTGAAATTATGCTTAATATCCCAAATCTCTGTCTAAACAGAGAAGATTTCAAGATATTTTGCATAAGCCTTTGCAAAAGTTAAAAGATATTTCAAGGAGAGGCAAACCATTCCTGATGGAGAGATGATCCCTTTAAGTACCTAGTGGTGGGTAGACCTGTACAGAGCTGCTTGCTGACAAAGCCCCTTTGTGAAGCCAATAGCAGGTATCCACGACCGCTACAGCCCTGCAACAACGGGAAAAAAACTTTATAAGTGGCGAATCAGGAGTCAAATCCATGTTTAGCCCCTAAACACTACATCACACTCATGATTATCGAAATCCAAACTGCAAACAGCAAAAGATCTAGCAGCTGAACTGAGAAGACGAAAACAGTACCTTTGAGTTCAATGACCACATGATGACGATCTGATGCGTAGAATCTGAAGAAAAAAAAAATTATATTCCTATGTTGTGGAATTGGAATTGGAGACCCTCCTGATACATCTGACGATTCAGCTGCTGCCGTAATGCTTCGCTTGGGCTGAATTAAATATTTAATGACGGAGAAGAAACCATAAACTCGTAGGAGAAGCTGGAGTTTCGGAACCTAGCTGGAGTCTCGGAACCCTATAGGATAAGCTGCCGTCTTGGAGATCGAGTGACTGTTGATCTTCTCACAGTAAAGATGGAAGAGAAGAAGCTTGAAGAGTTATCGGTAGTCGCAGGTCTCTTGGAACTCCCTCCGTGGATTTAATTGAAGCAATTGAAGCGTTTGTTCATTGAATATGTCTCCCAAAGCACCTCAGGTCTTCATCCATTGGAAACTGGAATATATTATTTCTATTATTATATTATATGTATATGTTCTATTCATCTTGTTTTTTTTTTTTATCGTTTCTAATCATCATGTTATTTATTTCGAATAACAAACAACTTATAGTATTTTTTTTCCTAATTAAACAACTTATAGTGTAGAAATGATATAAAAAAAAGTATTGATTTTCACCTAAAACAAAACGTTTCAATTTTTTTCACGAAAATAAAAAACATGATATCAACTTATAATATAAAAACAACTCAATCATGTTAAATCACGTTATTCCTTTATATGATACGTTAGAACTAGGGGTGAAACCGGACCGGTCGGACCGGTTTTTTGCTTGTTTTGGTCGGGTACCTAAAATTTCGGTTCGGTTTTTTTCCTTAAAAAAATCCGACCAAAAAACCATTTGAGAAAAATAAACCGTCCATTATTAGTACGGTTTTTTCAGTTCGGTTTTCGGTTTAAACCGAAAATCCAATATTAGCAATTACCATTTAAAATTTTCGTCATTTCACGGATTATATCAAATCAAAATGATAAGTATATTCTATTATTATAATTAAATAAATTATTATAAATAAAATAAAAAAATAATATTCATAAATGTCTCTTTTACAATTTAAATTACAATAATTAATTAATTATATTAACTAATATAAACGAATATAATATATATTGTATATATTTAATTAGCATAATGGTCTGTTCGGTCCCCGTGGTCCTCAAAACTTAAAATTCGAACCGTACCGAAAAATCGAACTAGACTAAAAAAATCCGACCAAAAACCAAACCGACTATTTCGGTTTTTTCGGTTCGGGCCGTTCGGGTTTCACCGGTTTTTCGGACCAACCGGATTTTGGTTTCACCCATAGTTAGAACCCCTACCAAGTCAAAAAAATACATACATAATTTTATAATAACATGACCTCAAAAATTAAAGCTTATACTACTTCAAATATTCCATAAAAAAACAATACTACTTCATTTAAATTTTTTGCAGCTTTAACATAGCTCATGCATACAACCTTTTGATTTAGGTGAAATTTGAAACATCATTTTTTATTTCTACAATTGTTTGTGAAATTACCCTCTTCTTCGTAAACAATTAGCAAAATACCTTATTTCATTTTTCTTTAAAATAAAAATATCCTAATTAGGTAATGTCATTGTCGGCTTAGAGTGTCGGCAATGACATTGTCGGAACAGTTCTTTTTAAATTTTGATTTTTTAAGAAAAAAAATATTTTGTTGTTGTTTTGAGCTTTCAAGTTGAGTAATTTTAGGATTTATGTAGATATTATTTTTTCCTTTTTAAAACCATATTATAGATTACATGAACAGTTTGAGTGAACCCTAAATAGCTAAAATTGGACGAACAGTTTGACTGGGTAAACCATAGGTGGCTAAAGTTGGATTCATCTGACCATCAATTTAGTAGTGTGGAGTTCACCTGACCAACTGTTCATCCAATTTTAAAATTTTAAGATTCAGCTATCCAAACGGTTAACCGTAAATAAATTTTTAATTAGTTTCTAAGATCGGAATAATTTCTATAAAAATATATATATATATATACACTATAAGTTGTTTGGTCATTTGGTTTCATCCGAAAATATAATACAATGAATATAATAATAATAATAATAATAATAATAATAATAAAAACAATAAATGAATAAAGAAGACGCGCATAGGTATTAAAGTAGAATTTCCAGCAACTCCACTTTTCTTTCAGCTCATAAATTTGCATCTTGATATTGTAAACCTTCAAAACCCTAAGCTCCTCATTCCTTCTCCTATTCTCTTTCTATAAGAATTTTAATATATAATATAGATTATTAGGATAAATTGCAAAAAGAAGTGTGTATTTGTATAGTTGTTGCAAATCTAACACAAAATCAAACTAATTGCACTATAACAAGTGTTTTTACTATGTTTCACAAGTATGATGCTTGTAACACTCATTTTTTATATTTTTATTGCTTTAAAGGTGGACCTCATATGAAAATTAATATTCTTAATAGTATGATACAAATATTAGATACAATAAGAAAAAAAAAAAAATTCTTCATATTTTTAAAGTTTTACATATGTTACAATTAAGTCCACCATAATAGTAACAAAAGGAAAAAGTGTGACGTTTTGCAAGTATGGTAGAAAAACCAAACTACAAGAAGGACGAAGATATTATACGTTGATGGGGCAATTGTACCCCTTAATTTTATGTGAAGTATAATTTTCACTAATTTTTCTTGATTTTACCGATTAAAATCTTAATTTTGCTCCTAATTTATTTTTTACATTAATTGTTTGTTTATAGTTCATTTCTTACCATCCGAACAAAATTCATGCTTTGTCCTTGCCAACAAACACAGTTTATAAACTTGTTGTAAAAATACCACTTTTTCATTATTTTTTATTAAATGATGATGCGATCATGCCACATGGATTATGAATACCATTAGGATTAGGCCTGTCAGAATGGGTCGACCCGTGACCCGAAACCCGTGACTTGTGGGTCAATATGCAATCAAATTGAACCCGACCCAAACTTTATAATGGGTCAGGCCTCAAAACCCGAAACCGACCTAGCGGGTCACCGGGTCAACCCATAACCCATCCATAAATCCATATGTTTCTCTTCGGTCGCTGATCGCTGCTTACTGCTCCTCCCATTCCATCTTCGTTACCAAAATCTTCTCTTCTCCGAGCTCGTTATTTGCTACTCCAACCTATAAAAACTCCATCTACATATCTCTGTTAATAATTCTATCTCCGCCATATAGAATCCAATCGTCAATTTCGAGTTATCAGTTCAGGCGTCGAGAATTCTTTCTAAAGGACTAAGAGTCGAACGCGGCTTAGATTTTTGCTTTTCTGTCTCCGCTTACTGTGAGTCGTGCCCGTGAGTGAGGTCTGTGATTCGATTAGTTGAGTTGTGACTATGTCTAAGCGCTAACTAAGGTTTTGAAATTGATGAGAAGAAGACTAGTTGATAGAAAACAGAAAGTGATGACGATATGGTTCCCACATTTTTGTTTGTTTGATTTTACTTTTTCATTTAATATTTTATATATTAATTAATATCCATAGTTTAATTATATACGGGTCAGACGGGTCGGGTTGGGGTCCAATATCAGAACCCGAACCGAACCCGGCCAGTTTTTTCCCGATCAACCTGAAACTGACCCGAACACTTAAAGTTGGGATCCGAACCCGACCCGTGCCCGGGTCAATTTCGGGTGGGTCCAAAATTGACAAGCCTAATTAGGATAGTCATACCATTCTCTACTTAAAACTATATTAAGATTTATTTAAGGGTTAATTAGCTCAATGCACCCATACGTTTCTGCATGTTGCTGGATGCACCACACATGTAAGTGAATGCACCCATATGTTTTGCTATGTTGGTGAATGCACCTGAAGCTCTAACACCGTTAGTTAAATACATATGCGCCACATATGCACCTGAATGCACCCACGACAAACAACCACCGCAACGACGACCAGTCACCGTGATGGGCGAGTAGCAGATGACCAGCCACCAATATACATGACAACGCAATGAAGACGAGTAGCAATACAAAGAAGCGTGTCTGTAGAGGTTTAGGTTTAGGGTAATTAATTCATCACGACAGTGGAAGATGAGGATGAATGGTATATCTGTTATTAGCAAAATCATCTATTTTTTTAATTTAAAAATGTTTGCATGTGAGTAGCACGTGAATAACTAACAACAAAAATAAACGGAACTTAGACGAAATGTGTATTGAGCAACAAAGCAATACATATCAGTGCATTTAGCAACACAAAAAAACATATGTGTGCATTTGGCAACATGAGTAAAACATGTGGGTGTAGTTGGTTAATTAACTCTTTATTTAACATTTAATTTAAAATAATTTTAGTCAAATTTTATTCATTGCAAATATAAATTACAAAACTATGGATGTGGGTGCGGCAGGCTGGTAAGTGGGAAAAAATGAGAAAATTACTAAAACCAATAGAATATAAAAATAAACTCTATATTTAAAAATTATTTTTTCAGATATTCTAATATTTTAGGGTACTTAAATAAATCTTAATTTTAGATATTACTTAAAATGTACACAATGTACAACAATTTAGAAAGAAAAAAAATACAACTTATGTAAAAACATTACGGACTTATAACATGACTAACATCAAAAAGATCAAACACCCCCTTAAATAGTTAATACAATTAACTAACATGACTT
Source organism: Clarkia xantiana subsp. parviflora (assembly GCA_036873135.1). Classification (NCBI taxonomy): domain Eukaryota; kingdom Viridiplantae; phylum Streptophyta; class Magnoliopsida; order Myrtales; family Onagraceae; genus Clarkia; species Clarkia xantiana. The sequence goes on from JAPTYO010000001.1 coordinate 23,426,625, forward strand.
AACATTTATGGAGTTATTATAGGTTATTATAGATAATCCTTGTAACTTATCCCAACCAATCGCTCAATCGGCCAAGTTAAAGGAACCAAAGCTCATGTTTGACATGCTCTATTAAACTAAGTAACCATATTTAACACGATCAAGATTAACCATGTTACAAAATCAAATCATACCTGACTGATTAAGCATACTTCATATAATTAGGACACCTAAAAGTTGTTTTCGGTTTTTGAACTTATTAAAAGAGACGTGAGCATCTGGATTCTCTTATACAATTTAGAAAGGAATATGGGATGTCACAACTCCATTACCCCTTTTGATTATCACATCATTATTTACTAGTTATTAACGCGTACGTTGCACGCGCATCGATCATTTAAATTTCAAGATATATAAACTATCTTAAGTTTACTAATATTTATAATTAATCAAAGTAAAATATGGGCAAGTTGATTCGTTGTGAGAAACGAATATATATGATAGAGAATATATATTTATAATTAATCAAAGTAAAATATGGGCAAGTTGATTCGTTGTGAGAAACGAATCTATGTGACAGAGAATAGCGACATAACGTAATTCAATACATGAGAAAGAGAAGAGGATAATTAAGTAAAAAATTAACTAATGTTTTCAGTTACGGAACTAAGTTAGCCTTATAGTTGGATATATAAATGAATTGGGTCGAGCATTACGTTGGTCATTTAACGGCTGAATTGTATCTAACTCATCAACTTGAGGTATCAAGAATGTAAACTTGTTCTTAACTACTTAGAGTCATCAATGGACAAATTTGACCTATACAAACGTAATTATATACAATATCACAATACCAACAAAATTTGATTTAACAATAAAGATAAAATTAAATCACAAAAATATAAAGTTTAGACTTGAATTTACAAAAATATTTAGTTAACATTAATTAGGTTGTACACAATTTAATTGGATTAACAAATAGAAGAACTAAATTAATAGTTTGAGTCCATAAATATTAGACGATGAGTTAAATGTTATTTGTACGAGGTCAAACTTCAAGAACCACATTTCACCCATATTTTAGTAAGTGGCTGATCTACGTGAAAGAAAAATCTCAACAGGCAGAACATATATAACTCGATCTATATAATTCGTTGAATAATTTTTTTTTTACATGTATCCGAAATTTGAACGGAATGAGTATGATAGGGTTGACTTAAATTTATATGAATATTGGATTGTAAGTTAATTATAATTACTATGACATGCCGACTAAACGACCTTAAAAAATAACAAAATTTAAATAATGATTTAGTAATAATATTAAAGATAAATAAATGTTTCTCAAATATAGAAATGACTAAATTATTAATTTTATAAAATATAGGAATTAAATATAATATATTTTTTGTTCATAAAATGAAAAGGTGCCAAAGATGTCTATTGGGGTGAGGACCCAACACAAATAATATATTGGTATATAGATAAGCTCATTAACCTAGGAAATGTCCGAAGTTTAGCTCATGTTAACCGGAGATGTTCGAAGTTTCAAATGTTGATTTGAGATCTCCGAGCTTACAACTTTGTGGATATAAGAGGTCTCCGTTAAAACTGAAGGAAGTTGGTCACGTGCTTAGCATGTGACCAGAAATAAAATTAAATTCCCTTCTATCAAAGTGTGCCCCTCACATGCTTGAAATGAAAAGACAAAAATGCCCTTAAAGCCACCACAGCTCCGGCCACCCCGACTCCGACAACCACCACCTCGTCTCCGGCAACCACCACCCCGTCTCCGGCAACCACCACCCCGTCTCCGGCAACCACCACCAAACTCCGGAGACCGCCACCACGACTCTGATTGGGCCCAGATCGGAGCCACAAAGCTCCGATCGGAGTTTTGTGGCTCATGTCGGAGCCACACAGCTCCAGATCGGAGCTCTGTGGCCCCGACCAAAGCCACAGAACTCCGATCGGAGCTTTGTGGCTCCGATTTGGACATAATCGGAGTCGTGGTGGCGGTCGCCGGAGTTTGGTGGTGGTTTCCGAAGTCGAGGTGGTGGTCGCCGGAGTCGGAGTGGTTGTGGCCGGAGTCGGGTGGCCGGAGTCGGGTGGCCGAAGCCGGGGTGGTTTTAGTTTGACTTCAGAGGTAATTTTGTCATTTCACATTTCCTCAAATAAGATATTTTAAATAAAACAAAACATTAAAAGGAGCAAAAGTGTCATTTCAGACCATTCTTTTAAATTTAACACAAAAAATGGACGAAAATTTTAAATTAACAAAGTTAAAATTTCAGACCTTCCATATTAACTTTTGAAATTTCAGACCTTTCCGATTAACATTAGTAAAAAAAAAATGAAAGAATTAGTACGACTGAGAATGAAGTCTAAGCAAAGTAGAAAAGCATCAATCAATCAATCAATAGTCACGATCTCCCACCTTTCATTTCTAGAAGCCATCCATCATCATGATATATCGTGATTGTTGCTTCATGCTTAATTTAACACATCTCCCCCTCCACACAAGACTGAGCTCCACGAATTTCATAATAATAATAATAATAACCAGTTAACCACCAAACATCCAAACTTGTGCTGGTCTTTGCCACCAACAACCAGAATTGCTAACGATTTCCAGCCAGCAGGTCCGGTCGTATACAATTTCAAGGCTTGCCCACTTCTTCATTCTCGAGAAGCCATTCCTTCCAACATTGGAATTGGAGCTACCACTCTTCAATCTCATAAAGCTTTATACACTACGATCACCAAGTTAACTAAGTTGCCGGAATTCACAGAAGTCTCCAAGAAACATGTCTCAAAAATTGGTCCAATAAAAATCTTGAAGAAAAGAAAAAACTCCATTAGAATTATGTTATAGACAGATTGCAATTTTCTCAGCAGCAGCAGTCCATTGTAGAACTAAGACATGAATAGTTAATAGGGTTAATAACTAAAAAACTGTCCAAGGTTTACTATGTTAAAATTAGGTGTCTGAAGTTTCAAATATTAAACTGTGGTGTCCAAGGTTTCAAATTTGTTAAAACGTGGTGTCTCGGTGTGATTACTTTAGAGAAATCAATTCCGATGAAACCGACAGTCAAATTCGAGCTCCCATACACACTCCATTCTCGTCATCTTGCCGGGACCGTCATCTAAGAAGCTGACCACATCCGTGCAAGTAAATCTCGCTCCGTTGTCGTTGGAAAATCGATCTACACCACTCTGCTATATTTTTTTTTTTACATTCAACTTTTGGAGTGAAATTTGACGATTTTGTGAAAAGTAAAGAGTGATGGATTATAAGTGAGTGGGTGGGCTGAGAAAAATGATTTAATAGAGATGAAAAAACGTGTAGAGACATCAAATTTCAACAAAAATAAAAATTTGAGACAGTCCATTTTAATATTTGAAACTTCAGACACCTAATTTAACATAGGGTAAATAGTTTTTTAGTTATTAACCCTAGTTAATATTAAGATCCATTTTAAAGAAAATCAATTTGTATTGTCCTTAAAAGTTATCCACTGTCTTTCAAAATCATTTTTTGTCTTCAAAATGACTAATATGTTTCCCTAGCCCACCGGTAAAAAAAAGCTTCCTTTGATGACCCAAGTGTACAAGGCATTTCCACTCAGTGCAGCTACTTAAACACAAGAAGCAGAAAAGTAAGTTTAGTACCATGGCTATTGGCATGAACCAATGTACTAACCTTGCAGAATTCACTTGTCATAAGAGCTGGCAATAAGACTAGAAGTTCTAGGACCCCATCTCCTTGTGTCGACGGCGCTTGCTTCGATGCCCATGATGATCCTTGTGAGAGCCGTGCTCTTCTCTATCACGAGAACTTCTTCCATCCACTTCTCTGGACTCACTTTCTCGATTCTCATTAGAGCTTTGTTTCCTTCCTTTATCACGATCATGGTCTTTCCTGCTGTCGACAAACTTTCTTCTACGAGAGTGATCCTCCTCATCTCTAAAGCTTCTGTGAGTTTGATCATCATATCTGGTGTCATATCTCGAGTATCTTTCCTCCTTTTCTATGGAGTTGTAGTGCCTTCTGTGATCCTCTTCGAAGCTCCTATCATCATAGGGGGACTCCTCATTCCTGTTGGAGTAGGAGCGTTCTTCCCTATCCTCAGTCCTCATACGCCGGCCACTGTCTTTGGAGCGTCTGTGCAAATCCGAAGTCATTTCTCTTCTATCCCTTTCTTCTAAATTTCTTTTTCTTCTAGGGGGTGAAGGAACCTATTATAATATTATTGAAGCAGCAAGTGACCTGTTCGTTATAAAGTTTTTCTTTCTCACACCAACACTTTTGTTGCAACATCTACATATTAAGAATTCAACCACTTGAAACAAAGAATTTTCTCACAATCTAGCAGATTAGATTAGGGTATCACTACCTGAAAGCGTGACATATATCTGCCTTCTGGAGGAGGTGGAATCCCTAGACTTTTCAACTCGTCATGTGGGATAGGCCGACTGCAAAAAAGCAAGAGTAATCAATGACTAAACCAGAATTTATATCCTTAATCTATATAAGTAGAACGAGGTACATGTTGCAATATGGAGAAGCTGATAACATAAGTCAAGAACTGGTTTTATAGATCACATTTGATACCAAACTCGATGGTGATGATTGATGCCATAATGTAATCGAGACACTCAGTATCACAGTTTTGTATGCAGTTAAGAAAATTTATTAACTTGGTCTCCACTATGACATGCAAAATAAAACCCCCCTTGACTAAACCTCTTTATTGACAGAACCAACAGAGATAAAAGCAACATCAGATGCCCCTTAATCATAAGTTATGCTATATGCACACATACTCAACTGTGTAAGTATATGCACAGGCTGCTAATTCCAAATATTAGATAAGGCATCTTCTTTGGGGAATAGTATATCCCTCATTTCAAGATGGCAATAAAATAAAAGCGGGATAAACCTTTTTTCTTAATTTTATTTTTCAAGCAGGATTTGTATCTGCAACTTCAGCATTGATAAAATGGAATATCAAAATTAAACAAAAGCTTTGAGTATAGCCACCACTATGCAATGGTTCACCATTACTAAATGCACCTACAATCTTCAACAGGTAGCCGTTGATTTTTCTATTACCATCATACAGTATTCTTTCCTTCAAAATACAAACGGGGAAAAGTTGTGCTTTCTTTCTCAACAGTCACTCCACCTATGGCATGATTCTGCAATGTGACAACTCATACATCAAGAAACAAATTCAAGATTCACCCAAATAAGAAAATAAATTCAAGATTCACCCATATAAGAAAATAATATTTATATTGTTAACATTGGAAAAACGTTTAAGAGTAACTAGAATATATAGGCATGACAAGCACATAATTCATTTAAAAGAATTGCAGGATTCAAGGGAAGTTTAAAGCATATGCCTACATAGGAGCTCGAAATGGTCTTTCTCGTCCTCCAAAGCGGAGCTGGCCTGATTCTTTCTTGCTACCAAGACCGCCTCCTGGCAAGGAGAATTAAGTTATTTAACTACTTAAGCCATCATCATTTTAAATAGCAGAGTAAGCCAAGGGATGCAAAAAAACCAACCTAACCTTCTAGGGATCCATCCTGGCATTAGCTGCTGTCTATTGTAGTCAACTATAATTTCAGAATCATCAATAAAGGAATGGTGAGCATCCTGCAAAGCAAAGCCACATAGTTCAAGTTAGTAAACTTTCATTCAGAAAACACCAAGGTACCTCAAACGATAAAGAAGATCTATAAAAGAGAACTCATCAAGCACTACTGAGACAGTCATATCAATAAAACATGTGAAACCCATCTGTACCTTACTATACCATAAATATATTCAAAGAACCCATGTTTCCCAAATATCATCACGAATTTATATTCTATGCCTAGCTCAGTCTCACCTTGATTGAACCACCCATCTGATTTAGAATTTAATTTATGAGGAAGTTAGATCATTCATCATTATTATAGTCGGCAGGAGAATTTTTAGTCCTACCGCTTTAACACCCGTCAAAAGTTAATTAGAGAAATTAACATTCTAACAACTAAAGGAGTTGAAAGAGCAACTTTAGAGCCAAAGTAAATAAAAGAATACCTTATAAGCGTGTCTCATTTCTTTCTCGCTTTCGAATTCAACAAAAGCATAACCTCTCGAAGCCCCAGTAACTGCAGAGAGGAATATGTAAACAATAAAGTCAGGAATCAGGAGGGTAGAGATCAGTAAAATGCAGTATGCAGAAAGTCAGAATCTACTTTATTTGACAACTGACTGGAACAGAAGAACGAAAGCGATAGCACAAACTGCAGATGGATATTATACACTATCTGAATAGATACAAGCAAGTGAAGCGCTTACCTATATGCCTAACCAAACGCAGGCTTTTTACCCGACCATATCTGCTCATTTCCTGTAATAAAATGCACACATCGATTTGTTGAATCGTAAGGCAAAAGACAATGTCTATTGTAATCATATCACACATAGACACCAGCGAGCCATTGCAAGCAAAAGAGGTGAAGCACGATACTAGATACTCCACTGAACTGTGTGAAAGAATCTTAATTAGAAGTCAAAAGGTATGTATCAGTGATACAGATAACAGGTATTTATTTAACCATCCAGCTAAATAACCTAATCAGTATATTATACCAAAGACGCAAGATAATCCATAGTTTCATAAATTTTCTCAGACATTTAGCAAAACAGAACTTCATAACATATATGTCCGAGACGTTTCCTTGCACAAGAGGAAAGGAAGTCTTTTGCAACCAAACGGGCAATCAAAAAAGTACCTTGAGGAGAGTATGTTCAGTGGTTAAGTGAGATAGGCGCCCAACGAAGAGAGTGCAGTAAGGGTCGCCAATAACCTTGGGATCACCAAATGGGTCATCTGCAAAAATCAAAGTGCAATTGGAAGAATCAGATTGGATATAGAACTGAATAATGTCGTCTCGCTCATTACTCAGCATACGTCACAACAATCATGGTAGAAAATTCGGCATACTAAAGTAGAGAGAGAGAGAGAGAGAGAGAGAGGTTACAGAGTCCGGCGGCGGAGCATAGGTGTGCGCGATAGACAGCATTGTCGTGAGGAGCGATGTCAGTGCCGTCAATGCTTCCCGCTTGGATTGGATGATAGGAGTAAGCATAGAATACAGAGTTTAGGTTTCCACCACCGCTCATCTTCTTCTTATCGAAGCACAAGTCAGAAGTCCGTTGGCGCCAAGGGAACCTGGCTAGCCAGGGGAATAGCAGCCGGCTTCAGCCTGTGGCCGAAGTGCAAGCCTGCAACTGCAAAGCATTAAAGGGTTGTTTGGATGGATGTATCATATAACCAATTTTTAATTATAAATTAATTCATTTTATAATTAATACTAATATCTTCTATCGGTGGTTGTTGAAAAATTTAATAAAAAAATATATTTAATGAATATATTTAAGCAATACGATTGCAAAGCAAACATTGTTTACGTGCGTCTTCATTTTATGTATTACTTAAAGTATATATAAATGTCTACGTGACAATTTAAAGAATACAATTTAAGTAAAACCATTGCGATGCTCTAAACGGCGTAATGTGCACTGAAATATTATATACAATGTAATGTGAGATTACGTCCAATATTACATAGTGTTATAATTCCTTCAATATATAAATATTTTATATTATTTTTATAGTTTATTATGATATTATTATTATTATTATTAATTTTTTTTTAAAATATAATTCATAACTCATTATTATAATAAAGAATAATGCACACAATATTTGTATAAAATGAATAAAGTTTATTTCCTTGCATTTTTTATGAAAATTATCTTATAAAACTATATAAAAAAAATTTAATAGTTGTGGCAAAAATAATTAATAGTTATGCGTATTGAGTTTAAATATTTAGTTTTTAGAGTTCATAAATAACCATATTATTAACCATAAAACATAAAGTTTAAAAGTTAGTTGTTGTCAAAATATATATTCTTTTAAATCTTATCACATCTATATCTATCTATATATCTATATATAATATAATTGAGTTACCTATAGACATCACTAATCTAGATTTTTGCCATATCACCAACAAGCATTTTAATTGGTTGGTAATTGTTTTGTAACTTCTTGATATGTTACACATACTTACTTCTCATTCAATTCTTTAATCTTACATTTTTTCTACATGTATATTAGTTAATCTTGATTAGTATACTAATTCACATTCACATTCTTCATATTCATATTCTAATAGTTTTTGTGAGCTTTAATCTATCTAACAAAAATAATTTGTGCAACATGTAGTTAAAATATTGTTAATAACTATCTATATATAATATAATTGAGTTACCTATAGACATCACTAATCTAGATTTTTGCCATATCACCAACAAGCATTTTAATTGGTTGGTAATTGTTTTGTAACTTCTTGATATGTTACACATACTTACTTCTCATTCAATTCTTTAATCTTACATTTTTTTCTACATGTATATTAGTTAATATTGATTAGTATACTAATTCACATTCACATTCTTCATATTCATATTCTAATAGTTTTTGTGAGCTTTAATCTATCTAACAAAAATAATTTGTGCAACATGTAGTTAAAATAGTGTTAATAACTATGACATCATTTGCAAATAATGTAAAATTTTAACTTAACAAAATATTTCTTCTACCAATTTATAAGAATAAAATATCGCATTGCCTCCTTAAATTTAAATATTTTTATAAAAAAAAAATTCATGCATGTTTACTTTCATCAAAACTTTTTTTTTTTCACCTATTTTGTCACCTCTTTCATTATTTTTCTAAAACTAACTCTAATATAACCAGTATTAAAATTATCAAAAGTAAGTTTATGCTTTTATAATTCTCAAATAAACCCTAATTTTTCTTTTTTCTAATAGTTGAATTACAACAACATCAATTGGCAATATATCATATGTTCAAACTTATGGTACTGCATATTGTAATACAAAAAAAATATAATGAATTATTACCACTTCTTACGCAGAGTGCGAGTAAGATATCATAGTAATATAATAAAAACAATGGAATATTTGGAAATTGAAAGTAAATGTGTTTTGATAAAATCTATCAATTCATATCCTCCATCTGTTACTAATCTATATTAATTATTTAAGTTCTCTGTCCATGAATTTTCATCTCCGGCATCTTCTATATATGTCTTCTACTCTTCCTCTTGGTTTTGTTCATTTCCCTGTTAATATGATTTGTAATATAGCATTCGGAGACATCGATCTAAAAAATCAACACAATGTCGAATGAAAATTGTTTCTTCGAGCATAATACTAGGACTAAGATCCCGTCAATAGGTCCCGACACCCGGAATATCAATCACCCTCATTTCTGACAACATCGCAGTCATCGTTAAGGAATTTTTTTTACAGGGTACTCGAAAGAAGACAATTTTATTTTAAATTAATTTATGCTGATTAAACTGCAGATTGGCTACGCTAACTTGATTGTGCTCGATAGTATGGCAATGAAAAGGAGGTATATTTTTGTTTAGATAGATTTTTTATTTATTTTTTTTCTTGAATATTTTTGTGCATTACATTTTTCACTTGATAAATAAAACGTAAATAATCTAAAAAAATATCGGTGGAAAAGCAACCAAATTAACTCATAAGTGTTTATAATTTATCATCTACACAATTAATACATACATAAACGTAAACAACATTTATAGAAATATCAACCCCGTGCAACGCGCGGGGCAAATACCTAGTTAATATATAATATACTCTCATTCTCAAATGGATTAATATAATAATAATAAAGTCACATTATAATGCACAATACAACACATACCAAACACTGTAATCTAACATTACACTTTATATTAAAGCACATCCAAACACTGCGATAAACATTACATTACGTATCTCACATTACTTGTAATCTCACATTTTAAATAATCTCACAATACGTCCATCCAAACGCCCCCTAAAAACTTAAAGTTGAAGAGAGATTTATTAGAGCATCCACAATGGTTTTCATTATTGTTACATATACTTGGCCAAAATGTGATTTTATAGATAAAGTGCATAAAAATTTAGTTTTACCTAGCATATATATCTTAAGGGACCTATCTATTTTTTATAACACATTCATTAAATATAAAAATGCACTATATTTATCAATTCATTACTTAAATTTATTTCTCCAATTTTTTTACTAAGCTCTATCTTTCACCACGTTTTTTATTCTCCATCTTGCTTTCACAGTTTGCTTAAATAATAGTCATCTCATCAGAAATCATCTTCGAAATTTTTTCCCGAAATAAGTATAATTCTTACCTACTTGTTAGACTCGACTTTTATGTCATGTTGCAATATTAATTTATGATTATTCATTGGATGAGCTTGTAAAACTGAATAATATATATAAATATGATTGAATAGTGGATAAAAAAATTATATCATATAAAATGGGGTTGGAGTAAATTTTGGAGATGAGATGAAAGTATACGTGTGGAGATATATATATAAGCAATGTACAATGACAATATTTCAAAATGCAATAAATATTAACGGCAGAATTGCAAATACAATTAATACTAACTATTTTTTAAGTTTGTTTTTCAAGTTTAATAATAAAATAGTGTTAAAAAGTCTTTTGGTGCCATATGTTTGACCAAAGTTTATTATATCTTTTTTTTAGGCACTTTTGGTGTCGAACTTTACTTTTGTAGACTTTGGTGCATCAATCGAGTTATGTGGGACAAAATAAAAATTGTGGGACAAAATAATCGTGGTTATATAGATTCTTTTTATACAATGTCCTTAAATGGGGGTATAAGAGGATTGGCTGAACAAAGTCATTTTGTTATAGACTCATAATTGATGGAATTCTAAACGGATTCAGCCTTACGGGTTTTTTTAGGAGAAAGTCTCAAATATTTTGGGGGCGGATTTATCTCTTCGTATCTCTTATTGTATTCCATTTTTATATTCATTTTTTTATTAATTGATTCTTTCATTACAAACCTCCATTTTTTGTTCCAGTCAATTTCTAGATTATTCTTTTTCTAGGATTCAGATCTCCTGCCCCACTCTTCATGCCCCAGATCGTGCCTCACCGTTAAGATTTTGACACGTGTCCTGATTGTAATTAATTTTGTAGTTTTTTTTCTTTCTAAAGCCCTATTGGGATTGGTGAACCCTAGAAGGAAAATATTAAATCTAAGGACACGTGTCAAGATCTTAACTGTGAGGCACGATCTGGGGCATGAAGAGTGATGTAGATGATCTGAATCCCTTTTGGGGTTATAGTTGATGGTTGTTTCGCAATTCCACCTCTTCTCCAAAACCGGACATGACAGTTTCGTCTCATCCGGCTCCTCGCGAATCAAAGGATTCGATTTCTTGAAAACTCTCTTCGGAGATGAAACTTTGAGTATTCAGAGATGTTCTTGTTATTCCCAATAGGACGGCCCTGTAACAGATTAATTCTTCCAAAGTGGGCCCCGTCTGTTCCGCTCGCAACAATCCAGTGATTACTCCAGGTAAAAAAGCATTAGACATTCCATCCTCTGAAAGCAACACTTTTGATGTTATTTGGAGTACAATAATTTCTATGTGCCTATTAAGGATTTGGACCCCCTGGAACCGATAAACCATTTGGATCTTATTAACCAAAGAGATACGAGGCAAATAGAGCTTTTGCGCATTTTCATTAATCCATGAACAAAGGATCTCTATAGACACATAGACTGTGGATCCATATATCTCAAACGGAAAAGAATCAATAGAAAACGAAAGAATTGGAATTGATCGGTATATTTCTCGAAACAAACAAAAAAAGAAACGAAAGATGAAATATAAATAATGGATCCACTAAGCCATCTTAGGGACTTTTCGTTAATTTGGTCGGTTAAGTAGCACGTACACAGGCCCGTCCCTACATAATGCGTGGCCTTAAGCGAAATTAGAAAACAAGGCTTTTTAATATTTATATTACACATATCTCAAAATATTATAACAAAATTGATGTTGTCAAATCAACTAAAAAACAATAATATGATTGAAATTATTTATGCATTTTATTATTTTATCTAATTTTTGTGTTTTAATATAATCTTTTTACATTATATCAAAGATTATTTTATTACTCCGTGAAAATATATTAAAGTGTGTTCAATTTCTTAATAAGTTATTATTTTGTACTTACACGAGAAACTTTATTTAAATTATTAATATACGAAAAAATATACATGTCTTATAATCAATGAATTTATTATAATAATGTATGTAAATTAAAAATATACATTAGCATATTTCATTATAAAAAAATATCATATTTATTTTTGCATAAAAAATCAGTTTTTAAATTAAAAAAATATTGCTGAAATATATATTTTATAGAAATAACTTCGTGATATAATTTTTTTTTTTAAAGAAATATGGCATTTTATTATCTAATATAAAAAATAGCTATTATTTTTTATAAAAAAATTGTGGCCAAATTTATTTTTGAAATGTTTTTTTTGCAACATTTTTTTTAGCTCTAAATAGAAAATGATCGTTTTAGTATAAAAAGGAAAAAAATAAATACAATTCACCAAAAAAGGGCGTTAGTAGAATCAGTATTATCATAATCGGACCGACCGTCCTACCGCTTTGGACCGGGAACCGGACTCATAGACGGTCTGGACTGTTGAAATACCGCTAAGGAGGTGAACCCGGTTCATTCAACGATTTTTTTAATGAACCTGCCGGGTTTCCGGCCTGCCGGTGCTACAAAAAAAAAAAAAACCTTATTTTCACCGTCGTTCTGGTGGGTGAAGATCTGAACCTTTCCAATTTGACCAAATTGGAACATTAGAAGATGTTAAATGGTAATTAAGTTTCGAATCTTAGAAGTGGAATGTTCTATAATTTCTTGTACCTTCTATTTATTATTATTATTATTATTATTATTATTATTATTATTATTTACAGTTATGAATTTTAGATTAAGGAAGAAGATTAGCTTGTCTGCAAATCAATTGAAGTCAGAGATGAGGAGACTGAGCTGGAAAGTGGAGGAAGATCGCACCGCTGGATAAACTGCTCCGATTAGAGGTGGCCCAATCGATAGTTCAACTCTTATCGAGGAGCTCGCTCCTATGGAGATTTGGACATTTTTGTTGAAATTTTAAGGTGAATGTGTTGTATTACGGGGCTAAATACAACGGAAACAAAAACAAGATACGTGCTTGATAACTAATACGCAGCGGAATATAGTGAACATACCTACTTTGCTTCCTTAGCACCTAGATCGCTTGAGGGGAGTTATCGATCCGTCAGACGGCTCCCGTAGAGGTTCCTGTTAGAGAAGCCCTACGCTGATTATGCTCCACAGCAAAGACTCAGTCGATTCAGCACTAAGCTCGTACGCCGGGAAGCGAACATTGAGCCTGACCTTAGGTATGAGTTCCGAGTACGTGAGGATACTTTGTATGCTTCTTCATACAGCATCCGGATCAGTCACCCGCTCAAGGTGAAGAAGTCTGTACCCATTGGAATCTCGTGGACTCTACCTAGCACAACCGAGCCTAACCCCGTGGTCGAACATGGCACGCGCAGTATGAAGTGCGCGTCGATAGCATAACCTGAATTTAGACAGGAGTGGGAAATATCATATGCTATCGCAGATTCGTCATCTGGCCCAGAATGTGGTTATTTAACGAATAAAATTTGTTACAGTGATTTGCAGAACTTAGATCATGTCGCGTTACCCCGAAACCAAATTATCATTCTGCTTAACCAGGTTTGCCACCGTAGTTCTTAGCCGATCTTGATATGGTAGAGGTCCCCCTCTCCGTCAAGGCGCCCGAGCCTGTGTGACGAGGCTTGGCCCACATTCGACATTATTTCATTTTGGAGGTTGACCCTCCTACGACTAGTTTATAGAACATAAAAATCCAATGTAATTTAAACATTATGACGTCTATGAATCATAAACTCAAAATTTCAATTCATTTTATTCAAATATTTACTTCAAATCTCAAAATACTATCACCATTAAACAAGCCACTTAAACCCTACGCAGTCCCATCATTTTAACATGCTTTTCGAAAACATCCCTGCATAAAGGTTTAGTTAATGGGTCCACCATCATACTTTCAGTGGACAAAAATTCTACTGTGATTAATTTGTCCTCAACCATATGTCAGACCTAAAATATGACCTAAGACGATTAAATGTTTTGAAAACGCGGATTTTGAAAATAGTCGTCACTAGTTAATTAAGGCTAACTAGAATCCTAAATTACCTAATCAAATAACAAATGAAATACTTAGGTATTAAATTGGTCTACGATTAGAAATTCGAGTTCGGAGGTTCTATTACGAATATATATATATATTTTCAAGATTCTATATTTAGAGATATATAATCATTCAACAATATATACACATATATATATATTTGGCACCATTAAATATATACATATATTATTTATTGTCAATATTCTAAATTAGAGATATAAAATCTATCAAAAATATATTTTCTCAATATTTAGGTAACTAATAAATATCAATATTACCTACATCCCTAAATTTGTGCTAGATATGTTGATAGTTTCTATTCACAATTATCTTGTGAACCTAACCCATATTATGTCCAATTACATGTAATATTGTTACCAAAAAAATTTAATTTTAAAATAGTAACAGCATTATTTCGGCCGAAACATGAATTCTTGGGGCCTAAGAAATTAAAAAATTTACCTTGTAATTTCCTATAGGGTTCGGCCGAAACTAACATGTAATTAGGGTTAGTGGTCAAATTTCAAGATCAAATCTTACTTAGACCAACAGTCTAATGTTTAATTTTGATAAAAGTTCTAATTTTCTTGAAGATCATGAACATCAAATTTTATTATGAACATCATGAAAATTTCGGCCATGGTGATTTAAAAATCGATAATTTTAAAACTTGTCACTTTAAAATTCCTGCCGAATAAATGTAGGTTCAAGAACACCAATTTTATCAAAATCATGAACTCCTTAACACGGGCTTTGATACCTCTGTTGGATTACGAGACTAAATACAACGGAAACAAAAACAAGATACGTGCTTGGTAACTAATACGTAACGGAAGATGGTGCACATACCTACTTTGCTACATTAGTCCATAGATCGCTTGAGGGGATTTCTCGATCCGCCGTACGGTTCCCGTAGAGGTTCCTGTTAGAGAAGCCCTACGCGGATTATGCTCCACAGCAAAGCCTCAATCGATTCTTCACAAGGATGGATCAATGGAGTAAATTGCTTGACACAATTTGGCACCTACTTTGGTAGAAAGTGGTTCGGCCGAACTATGTTGTAATAGGGAGGAGGGTTTTCTTTTTGTCTCACCACAAAGGAAGAAAGTGATTAATTGATTCACTCTAAATAAATCTGAACACTCCCTATTTATAAGAGTAGCAAAGAGGACAAAATTCCACTTTGCCCTCCTCATTAAATCGGTCGGCCTAAGGATGTGGGAGGCCCAATTTTGGGCCTCTCATGTCAATTGGGTAATTTAGGCCTAGCCCAAAATCCCTAATAACATTACCTAATTTCTTAGGTACCTTACCCTTATTAATGGGCTCCTAATTACGGCGGCCCAATATCAAAATGCTAACAACAATTTAGAAAATAAAATTAGAAGCGAAAAGGAGATGAGAGGGATGGGAGGTGGGTGAGGTGAAGGGGGAGGGCAAGTGAGGTAGAGTGGCTAAGGGGAAAAGGGACAGGACGGGGAAAAGGGGAAGGGAATGATATGAGCGATTGGACCAGGTTCAAACCGGGTGAACTGAAAATCGGACTTCTCGCTGTTTGATGCGCGGTTCGATTCTGATAACACTGAGTTGAATACAAAGAGAGAGAAAGCTATATTAAATGGATAAGGAAGATATATATAGATGCATAAATGGTGAGCCACGAGTTGCGCCACTTGCAATTTTCAAAAGGAAATAAAAATAAAATGAAAAAAACTACCGTGAATCAAAGCAAATCTTGAGGTTGCCTGTACGTGCAACATAATTATTATTTTTTAATAAAAAACTAGTAAAATTTAAAAGATAACTCGATAAACTTTGTAATTTATGGTGTATACTACGAAAATAATTAGTAGTTTACAAATAGAGTTTTCTATTTAAAAAAGAAAACCAATTTTGTTATTAATTATTATTACACTTACACTTATAATTTTTATTTTTGCTGTTGCATGAGTCGGTCTGCAACTCCAAAGTCCGATCACAGGTTCCAAACTCTGTCTTCGTGCGCATCCGACTAAGGTAGAATATACAATCAAGCAATGAAAAAAGCTAGAATATATATATATATATAGTTCATAAAAACGTTAGTTTTTTCTGCTCCCCTTATTTGTTCTTGACTTCTTACGTACGTACTGGTCTAGCTAGAAGGCTCAGCTTATGGGGTAAACTCAGTGCATTGTTCCTGAGTACGATTATGTTCTGCATGGTATCCTCGATCAACTCTTCCTGAACTTGTCTCATTGAATATAACAGCCGGAATGCTTTCATTAAACTGATCAACTGCACCAGCCTCTCTAGATTCATTCCGGCAAATTTTTAAAAATTATTCACATATCACTCTCTTATCAGTTGTCGAGTCTTTAAGTGCTGCAACTTGGCCTCCTCGTATAATTTGAGCAATCTGGATGACCGAAAACAACATGTTTACATTCATAAACATCCAATTCACTACATACCAATCACAGCAGTGTTTCATTTGTTGTTTTCCAAAAAATAAAAAGCAACAAAAATGAAACCTATAACATCTATTAGCAACAGTTTATATATATCTAAAAACAATATGGTACAAACTTGGGGCTGTGATTAGATTCTTAACCCAAAAAGAAATCACAACAGAATATATAGATTTTCATAACTTACAACTCTTTGCATTTGGCTTTCATCACGAGCCACTGTCAGTTGTTTCTCAAGTTGGCTCTCACGAGGCTCATAAGCCATTGCCGGTTCGTGCTCAAGTTGTGTTAGTGGTTGTGGTTGGCTTGGGCCAATCAAACATGTATTATTTTCATAATATCAACTCATGTAAGATGATCTATATATAAATAAGATCGAGCACGACAGTTGTTCCATATCTCGATATAAGTTTGATCAAGCACACTGTTAGAGATATATTATATATGATATATTCTCTATTTTCTAACACACACAACAAGTCTTCACCCTATGCCCTTGGGAATGGATATTATGGAGACTATTCTGATCATCCAGGTTACGTAAGCTGTTAGGTATGTGGTGGCACATGCCAAACTGCATGCTGCATTACCCACCCTAGCTATCAGGGTGATGTCACTCCACCTCGTGAAACTGTATCATCCATCGCCCTCCATATATCTTCACCCGACATACAAACTGAAGATGCATGATAGAGGCGGCTTTTATACGGTTCCCAAATTACCTTCAATATGGAAATTAAACGAAATTAGTTAAAAACCAATGTGCAGAATTAAATATATATTAACACACCCCTTATCTTCAAATGTGCTTTGTAAACATTAAACAAATTAAACATTAAACAAAAATTTAAAAAACCATCAGACTTACTGCACTCCCAATATACAAGATGGGGGAATGTCACGCGGTGGTAGTGTTGGGCGACCTATATTAATTAGGTGCTCCCACGACCACAACTGATGCGAAAGTTTCACACGTATGTTCATATAAATGTAAAATCAACAAATATGATGCACTTCATATACATATACCTGTAATAAGATTGCACAACCACCAGTAAGCACGTTTCTGGCTAGTCTTACTTGCATCACACAAACCACGATAGAGGTGTGCTAGTACAGCTAGCTGATCCCCAACTATATGTATTAACACGTTCAAGGCCTGCTAATAGTGGCATGAAACCCAGGTACCTTGCGTGCCCATGAATAACGTGGCACCAAACATATGCAAAATCCAAGCTCTGCCACGCTGCATCACTTGCTCTTCATTTTCAGTCTCCCCCTTGTGGCTAAACACATCATTCAACCAACTTAGCCTAACTCGCCCTACACTTATTTCCTTTCGGCGACCGTCTGCCTCAACTCCCAACAACTTTCTACATAGATCAACCGTGTTAGCCACGCCATGCTCTAGGTAGCTAGGTATCTGTAACCGCTAATCCGTGAATTGGTAATCCAAGTAACATGGCGATATCCTGCAAGGTGATTTTCATCTCAAGTGGAAGGTGTGGGTCTCATGCCGCCATCTCTCTGTCAATACATGCGCAGTAGTGCCCTATCCAACTTGAAATTAGCAACTTGTGCCATAGCTGAGAACCCAGCATTGTTGGCATATGCACGAGTCTAGTGCCCAACAAGTATTGGACTTGAACATGAGACCATCTGACCCCTGTCTGTTAAGATCAACATTGACTTACCATCATGGCCGAGAAGAATTCACTATCATGGGCTAAGACTAAGTTATCATCATGGGCCAAGACTTGAAGATTTGGGTTAAGATAGTTGGCCCAAGTTAAAGAAATATCTAGAGTCTAATATTTAGTGTATGTGTCTAGATAATTCTAGGAATTAAATAATTGTAGGAAGTTCTAGAGAGTTTCTAGGTAGTTCCAAATCTAGAGATTTCTTTAGTCTAGAGATTTCTTAGGCTCCTATAAATAGGAGTGGAGTCATTTGTAGTGAGCAAGTAAGAACACCACCACAACATCAACCACCACTACAAGTTGTAAGAGTCTCCAAGATATCATATTTAGAGTAAGAGAGTTATATATATAAGAGTTCTTCATTAGCTATTAGATACGGTCTTGGGCAAGTGCAAATCGGCACTTCGTTATTTTTACATGGTATCAGAGTCATTATTGCGGCAACGCGCGGAAGAATTCAAGATCGGGATAGAAGAACTCGGGTACTCTAAATATGGATGCTGCCTGTCGTGTGATTGGACAAGGAATGGAGCTACTGAACTCGTCCAATTACCGGATTTGGAAGTCCTGCATGAAGTCTTATCTCATGAGCGAAGACTTGTGGGATATCGTTGGAGGCAATGATACAACCGCCCCGGAGGATACCGCCAGAAACGGTGAAGATATCAAGCGCTGGAAGCGGAGGAATGCCAAGGCGGAGTTTGCCTTGAAGAGGTCGATATCGTCAGCGGTGTTTGAGAATATTTCACGATGCACCTCTGCCAGTTCGATCTGGAAGACGCTAGACCAGCTATATAATAAGAAGAATGAGGCGCGGTTACAGATGTTGGAGACAGATCTGGCGAATGCGAAACAGGGTGAGTCTTCGATTTCACAATTCATTCTAAAGGTGAAGAATTTGTATTCGGAAATTAATCTACTCAACCCGGAGGAGCCAATATCGGAGGCGCGGATAAAACGGTCCATTATTCGGGGATTACGTTCCGAGTATATACCGTTCGTTACATCGATTCAAGGGTGGGTTCAACAACCATCCTTGGAGGAGTTTGAGAACCTTCTAGCTTCACAGGAGTCGTTGGCTAAGCAAATGGCTGGGATAAAGCTGGAGGAAGATCAGTGCGCACTCGTGGCTTAAAAAAAATTAGAATGACGCTAGGAAAAATGTTGGTGGGAATGTATTGTCGTCTCGCAGGAAAGACTTCAAGTGTTACCGGTGTGGGAAGCCTGGACATCTGAAGAGAAATTGTCGGACCAGACTGAACGAGAGTAACATGGTGGAATCTAAGACTTCAACCGAAGATGAAGAATGGGCAAAGTGTTTTCTAGCCAAGACCACTCCCACATGTGCGTTCACAGCTCGAAACTCGGGGAAGGAGTGGATTGTCGATTCCGGTTGTAGTCATCATCTTACTGGAGATGTGAATCAATTTTCGAATATTCGCTGTCATGGAGGAGAAGAAGTCATAGTCACAGTGGATGACACAGTTCACCGTGTTGAGAAAGAAGGCATTGTTGTGATCAACAGTATCGGTGGGACATCGATCAAGCTCGATAGTGTTTATCATGTTCCGAGTATGAAGAAAAATCTCCTTTCAGTGGCGAATGCAGTCAATTCAGGTATGTACATTTTATTTGGTCCGAATGATGTGAAATTCCTTAAGAATGTAGAGATGATCAAGACAGATGTAGTTCACATCGGTGAGCGAGTAGACGACATGTTCGTGATACCGGCTTCAAGTAAGAAAACTTCTTCAAAGAAGGTTCATGGAAAAAGGGGGAGTTCGAATCCTCGCGAAGACGTCCATGGAGGAGCCGATGATAAGCAAGTAGTGAAGCAAGGATCGCGGAAATCGATCATCAAGCCTGTTTGTGATCAGGATAAAAACCGCATCTGCGCGTATTCTTGCTTCCTTGCAAGTCCGGTAGTTCGTAATAAGTCTCTTTCTAAAGATGAAGAGAAGGAGGAGTCGGACTTGGAGATGTCAACGAAAGTCAAAGTGATGTCGCCGTCACTGGGAGTGGAGCGTCGACACAATATTTCATCGTTGACTAATAATTTGGTCTTCGGCGAAGGAGGTATAAACAAGGCATCAAGGGAAGTGAGAAAAATAGTTTCAAAGCCACAAGTTGACAGATGCAGAAAAGTACGACTGAAGAATCAAGAGCGACATAGATCTAAAGGCAACATTGACATGAAGAAACATGAAGGAAAGTCAATGTTGAGGGGGAGTGTTAAGATCAACATTGACTTACCATCATGGGCCGAGAAGAATTCACTATCATGGGCTAAGACTAAGTTATCATCATGGGCCAAGACTTGAAGTTTTGGGTTAAGATAGTTGGCCCAAGTTGAATAAATATCTAGAGTCTAATATTTAGTGTATGTGTCTAGATAATTCTAGGAATTAAATAATTGTAGGAAGTTCTAGAGAGTTTCTAGGTAGTTCCAAATCTAGAGATTTCTTTAGTCTAGAGATTTCTTAGGCTCCTATAAATAGGAGTGGAGTCATTTGTAGTGAGCAAGTAAGATTACCACCACAACATCAACCACCACTACAAGTTGTAAGAGTCTCCAAGATATCATATTTAGAGTAAGAGAGTTATATATATAAGAGTTCTTCATTAGCTATTAGATACGGTCTTGGGCAAGTGCAAATCGGCACTTCGTTATTTTTACACTGTCTAGGTAAAATAACATTAATTGGCAGAAAAACTAATCAAAGTTTACTTGAAAACATTTAATAAGTTAATAATATTACAGTGTCAAGATCAGGATCGTTTGATCTATGGCGGTCTTGTAGCCGCATCCCCAATGCATTATACGGACTTGACTGAATAGTAGAACGGCAAAACATTGTGGTTTTTGGAACATCATTGGAAGCCATACTACTTGTCTATACCTTTTTCACCTGTTTGACATAGACACTTACATATATTTGTTGAAGTACGTGGGCTTAAGTTTACCATCTTCATACTAAAGGACCTAATTACAATTTCCTATTCTTAGTTTGTTACTCTCTTTACTGCTATAAATAGCTACCGTAACGAACTCTCTGTACCGAACAATCTGAAGTGAATAACAAGTTTCCAATATTCATCATGGTATCAGAGCGTGGGAGCTCGGATCGTTCCGCGTTGATCATTGACGATAACAGATTGAAGTCTTGAATCGTTTCCTAGGTAATTGACGATCTTCTTCTTCGAAATTCAATTCGATTTGCGTTTCGATTCTCGATTCCATTGGAGCTTGATCAAAGATAGCTATGGCTTCTCCAATTCATCCGCCTGCTGCTGGAACCAACGCTTGGCCACCTTTGGGGAACAATACCGTGCCTCCGACGACTAATCCGATGGCGCTTAAACCTTTATCCTCAGAGGATCGACTTTACTTACATCCAGCAGATCTTCCAGGTGTTTCTCTAATTGATTTTAAACTTACTGGTAGCAATAACTATCAGCTGTGGGTTAGATCGATCTCTGAAGCTCTTTTGATTAAGAATAAGCTCTGCTTTGTCGATGGTTCTTTACGAAGAGAGTCTTTGCCTGAAAATCAGAGATTCCGTTGGGATAGATGTAATGCTGTTGTTAAGGGATGGTTAACTAGTGGTGTTGCTAAGCATTTGACGCATGGTTTGATCTATAGTCCCACTGCTGCTGTTGTTTGGAATGAGCTCAAAGAACGTTTTAGTAAGATCGATGGCACTAGAGTGTATCACCTTACTCGTGAGCTATATCATCTGAGGCAGGGAACTATGAGTGTTGATGATTACTATGTGAAACTTAAAATGCTTTGGGATGAGTTGGAATCTGTCCAAGATAGAGGTTTCTGTGATAATTGTGTGACTTCGACCAGAGTTACAACTACTCGAGATAATCAGAAGCTAATACAGCTACTGATTGGTTTAAATGATTCCTTTGGTCATGTGCGTACAAATATGCTGATGCTGCATCCTTTGCCTAGTTTGAACTATGCTTATTCGGTTCTAATTCAAGAGGAAGGTCAGAGAGCTGTTGTCGGTTCAATTTCTGATGGTTTTGATGATATATCATACACTGCTGCTTTGTTTGTCAAGTCTGGGAAACCTGGAAATTCAGGAAATACCAGTAATGCTACTCAAAAGGGAGGAGGATACAAAGGAAAAAAAACAGCCAGTTATATGCACTTTCTGTAATAAAAAAGGTCATGTTGAAGAAAATTGTTGGAAGAAGTTTGGAGTACCTGAGCATATCAGAAAGGGTTGGGCAACAGCTGCAGCAAACTCAGCTTGCAATATGAGTTCTGGGAATGTAAATGACAGTGGCTCAGCTCTGAGTGTTGTTTCTTCTCTATGTGGGAGCCCCAGCTCAGATGGTTCAGTTGTTACTGGTTCAACCAGAGGGAACTCATCAACCTTAGATCCCTATCCTGGTGCTACTTTGCCAAGTCTTGAAACCACTGGACCTATTTACACTCATGAGCAAGTGAGTAACATGATTCAGTTTTTCACTCAGCAGCAGCAGCACACTCAAGGACATAGACATGATCCAAACATTCAAGCTAACATGGCAGGTATGATTTTCTGTGGAGTCATATCTGCTAATTCAAAAGATGTCTGGATTGTTGATAGTGGAGCTTCTCATCACATGACATGTCATCTTGATTGGTTGTTTTCTGTTCAGCCAAACCTTTCTCAAAATTGAGTGGTTCATCTTCCTAATGGAAAGCTTTCTCCTATCACTCATGTTGGAATGAGCAAAATCGACTCTTCTTTCATTCTGAAAGATGTGCTTTATGCACCAGAGTTTAAGTTCAGTCTAATCTCAGTGTCTCAATTAATAAGAGATAATGGATTTCTCATCACTTTTCATCCAAACTCTGTGAAGTTTCAGGATCCCTCAAGTGGGAAAACAATGGGGATTGGAGTTTTGCATGAGGGCTTGTATGTATTTCAACAGAAAAAGATGATGGCTTTTCCTTCCTTGGCAAATGATGTTGGAGCTAGGATGAAAATTTCCCCATCATCTCTTGATCTGTGGCATCGTCGTTTGGGGCACAATTCACTTCAGAGCTTGGGGAAGCTTTTTGATTTCAGTTCTCATTCAGAGGGTTGTATCAAGAATTGTGTTGTTTGTCCTCTTGCTAAGCAAACTCGTCTACCATTTCCTTTGAGTGTTTCCCAGACATCTCATTGTTTTGAGCTAGTTCATCTAGATACATGGGGTCCTTACAAAGTCAGCACCATTAATGGTTACAAATATTTCTTAACTGTTGTGGATGATTACAGCAGGGTGACTTGGATCTACTTGATGAAAACTAAAGATGAAGTTGTTTTTCATATCAAAAACTTTCTCTTGATGGTTAAAACACAATATACTGCATCAGTCAAATGTATACGCAGCGATAATGGCAGCGAATTCTGCAATTCTTTATGTAAAGAACTTTTTCAAGGTCTGGGCATTTTGCATCAGACTAGCTGTGTTAGATCTCCTCAACAGAATGGTGTGGCAGAAAGGAAGCATCGCCATCTACTTGAGGTAACTAGAGCGTTGAAGTTTCAAGCCTCAGTTCCTGACAAGTTCTGGGGACATTGTGTTCTTGCAGCATGTCATCTCATAAATCTATTACCTTCTACTGTTTTGGGGGGTAATATACCATATGATAAATTAACAGGCAAACAGGCAAATTACTCTCATTTACGAGTCTTTGGATGCCTATGCTATGGTATGAATTTGGGGACCACAGACAAGCTTAAACCAAGATCTGTTGCTGCAGTTTTTCTGGGCTATTCTCCTTCTCAAAAGGGATACAGGTTGATGAATCTATCAACAGGAGATTTCTTTACAAGCAGAGATGTTTCCTTCAGAGAGTGTGTCTTCCCATTCTCTTTGAGCAAAGATGAAGTATCTAGATACTTGCCAACCTGTCCACCTAGTACCATGAATACTAGACATCTGTTTGATGAAGACACTCAGGTTCATGATTTGAGTCCTGAGATGGTTGATACTCTGGATGACCATGACCCTTCCTTTCAGAATGGTGAGGAGCTTGTTGAAGCACCTCTGGAAGACATGCTTCTTCATAATCAAGCTCCTTTTGAACCTCCTCCTCCAAGGAGATCTTCCAGAATGAGGCAACCAAACCAAAGGCTGCAACGAGATTACATTCTTTCCTGCAAGATCATGGATTATACTCGGCTCAGCAACTCTTACAAGTGCTTCTTAGGTGCTCTGGAAAAGATTCATGAACCCACTGGTTTCCTTGAGGCATCTCAGGATGAGAATTGGGTTAGTGCGATGAAAGAAGAAATTGAAGCATTGCAGAATAATCACACTTGGGAGATTGTTGAGTTGCCAAAAGGGAAGAAGCCTATAGGATGCAAATGAGTATTTCGTGTCAAATATAGATCTGATGGGTCGCTTGAGAGGTACAAGGCGCGCCTTGTGGCGAAGGGTTATACTCAGAAGGAAGGAGTCGATTACAGAGAAACTTTTTCCCCGGTGGTCAAAATGGTTACTGTTAGAGCCATATTGAGCATTGCAGCAGTTCAGCACTGGGATTTGTATCAAATGGACGTCAACAACGCCTTTTTGCAAGGAGATCTTCTAGAAGAGGTCTACATGAGGATACCTCCAGGTTTTACAGAGGATGGTAATCTCTCTAAGACCAACTATGATTCTAGAAAGGTTTGTAGACTAATCAAATCGCTTTATGGTCTCAAACAAGCATCCCGTCAATGGAATATCAAGCTTACAAACTCCTTGATTCAGCATGGTTATAAGCAAAGCAAATTTGATTACTCTCTCTTTAGCAAATTTGAGAATGGTGATCAAGTTCATCTTCTGGTATATGTCGACGATCTCTTAATTACTGGATCAAATGCCAGGATAATTGATGAATTAAAGGAGGTGCTGAAATCTCATTTCAAGTTAAAAGATTTGGGGGTACTCAGATAGTTTTTGGGGCTTGAAGTTGCACGCTCTGGGGAAGGAATTATGTTGAACCAGAGGAAATATGCGCTCGAGTTAATTGCTGATGCAGGACTCTTGGAAGCTAAAGCAGCAAACACTCCAATGCAGCAGAACTTGAGACTCACCAACAGCGAATATGATGAGCTCTTCTCAGTCAATAAGAATGATACACAGTTGCAGGACATTGAAGCTTATAGGAGACTGGTGGGGCGTCTCTTGTACTTAACTATGACCAGACCCGACATTTCATACTCAGTGCAAAATCTCAGTCAATTTGTCCACAATCCAAAGCAATCTCATATGAATGCTGCATTGAGAGTCATACGTTACATAAAAGGGAATCCAGGCCAAGGATTGTTTTTTCCTGTGAAGAATAAGATAACTGAGATGATGGCTTTCTGTGATAGTGATTGGGCTGCATGTCCTATGAGCAGACGATCAGTAACAGGTTTCTGCATTTTTCTTGGACAAACTGTGATCTCGTGGAAATAAAAAAAACAAGTCACAGTATCTAAATCCAGCGCTGAGGCAGAGTATAGAAGCATGGGAAGCTGTTTGTCTGAAATTGTCTGGGTTAGAGGACTCATGTCAGAACTACACTTTGAAATCTCGAAGCCAACCATCTTAAGATGCGACAATCAAGCTGCCATAAAGATTGCTGCAAATCCGATGTTCCATGAAAGAACCAAACACATAGAGCTTGACTGTCATTATGTCAGGGAAAAACTGGTTCAAGGAATTATCTCTACTCTGTTTGTTCGTTCAGAGGATCAAGTAGCAGATCTGCTGACTAAGGCTCTTGGAAGAGATCAACATAATTTGTTACTGAAGCGTTTTGGAGTCAAAAGTCTGTTTTTGCCTGACAGAGAAGATGGAGAAGAAGACTCAAAACTGCTGAGCTGATGAAGAACCAGGAGACGAGGAAGAAGAAAGATTGACAATGAATGTTGAAGTACGTGGGCTTAAGTTTACCATCTTCATACTAAAGGACCTAATTACAATTTCCTATTCTTAGTTTGTTACTCTCTTTACTGCTATAAATAGCTACCGTAACGAACTCTCTGTACCGAACAATCTGAAGTGAATAACAAGTTTCCAATATTCATCAATATTAACCTTCACATTTACATTTTCTCTATAATTAAAGAGTTATATCTTTCTTTTCTAAGCATCATAATCTAATCTAAATCTAATCTAAATATTATTATACTAATCCTGATTGTGGGCTCTTCTGGTGTCGACACATCAGCCTTATCGTCAAATCAGAGGTTTACACATCATCATTTCAATTTATTCTTTTCTCCCTCCAATTAATTCTCTCACTTCTCAATTAAATTAATTCTCATGGTAACAATTAATTCTACCTTCACCTCTAACATGGATGGTCTTAGCTCAGACATTGAATATATATATTATACTAATCCTGATTGTGGGCTCTTCTGGTGTCGACACATCAGCCTTATCGTCAAATCAGAGGTTTACACATCATCATTTCAATTTATTCTTTTCTCCCTCCAATTAATTCTCTCACTTCTCAATTAAATTAATTCTCATGGTAACAATTAATTCTACCTTCACCTCTAACATGGATGGTCTTAGCTCAGACATTGAATATATATATGCTTGACACATCACATAACACATCAACAACTTATATCTTTTAATTTATTAATATCATTTATTTTTAAACCAAAACCTCTATTGCGGCAGTTATTCTTATTCTAATCTTCTACATCTTCTAAATCTTCTAAACTGTACTAATCTCGATGATTTTGACTAATAGAGTAAACCTACAGCTGATACATCATCAGTCTTATAGCCAATAAGATTTCAATTTCAACGCCTCACATTAAGACACATCAAAATAATAAAAGCTAATACAATAATTAACAATTTAACGCTATAAAAAAAAATTCGACAATAAGACTCTTCTTTTACCAGAAGCAATTGTACAATTTTTTTTTATCGAACAATTGTACAATTAATTCGCATTAATATAACCTATATAAAACTGAAAATTAATTCACATAAATAATTAATCATATACAAAACTGATTCATAAAAAATGACCATTCATCTACCTAGAATCCCACTACTACAAAATCATCTATTATATAAAGAAGAAGAATTGCTGCTGAAATTATGATTTTTGCACCTGGAAAATTGAGACAATAAATGAATAACACTCCATGTATCAATCAAAGGTCACCCTCTCACCGTAGATGAAGCGGATGAAGGCAGTGGAGTCGATTGAAGGTAGAAGGGTGACAACAAGCTATATGGTAGCTCAATCGAGGCTTGACACGGCCAAGCGGATGAGGATACGGTCTGCGGAAGCAAATATCTCTTGGTCTTCATCTCACTTTTGCTCTGTTTGTCGCTGCAGAGAGGAGAACGACTGGCGAGTGGATCTCTCGGTCTCCATCTCCCTTTAGCTCTCTCTGCCCGTGATATTTGCCTACACATATGTCTTCTCTTAGGTAGGTTTACTGCTTGCTAATTAGCTACGGTTTTTTTTTGTTGTTAATAATTAGTTAGGGTTTCATAGTTTTACATTATTGATATTGCCGAAATAATGCTCAAAGTCTATGATTAACTTTTCAGCCCAAGTTATAGTCTAGGATTAATTTTGTAAACTGTAGTAAAAATCATATTGTTATTATTATTATTATTATATATTATGCATATCATACTATTATTATTATCGTTATATAATATTATTATGTTTATATATATTTTATGTATTTTTTCTTAATTGTAAAAAACAATTCATGGTCAATGGTGCATTTTTTCCCCAAATTAAAAAAAAAAATTGTATTATAATTTATAATGTATTTTCTCAAAATATATCCATATTTGTTATATTATCACATTTAACCCGCGCGACGCGCGGGTATAGCATCTAGTAAAAGAATAAATATGAATTGATTATTTTATGTGAAAATAGTTGTAAATAATTTCATAGATTTTTAAATTAAAAGTACATTACTATAGTCAACTATAATTGTATTTATTATGCTCACTGAACAAGAATGTTCATCAGTTTGAGAGAGTTTAACTGATTTTGACTCACTTTTCAGTATACTCAAATTAATTTTGTAAAGTCATAATCAAATTCGACATAAGATATTCACAAGCAACTTAATCAGCTCAATAATTCCATAAAAACCTTTTAATAGATAAACCTGGTTTTAATCGGTATTCTAGGAGGTGAAAAAAAAACGTTCTAGCAAGACAAAAACTACAATGCCGGAGAAAAATAATGGCAAATCGATGAAATCGCGTGCATTAGAGAGCATCATCAAAAATATTCCTGTGGCTGAAATAACACTAGCTTGAGATACTAATTTTACATAAACACTTCAATTTATGTTTAATGTATATAATAGGATGTAAAAATATACCTATGTTGAAGAAAATGAGGACAAGAAGGGGAGGGTGAAAGGAACAAGAAGGCCCGGCGGGGAAAGGATCTGAAACGGGCGGTGATAGGAACTCAGAAATCGAACTCAATTCCACAAAAATCCAGACTGAGATCTCCCCCTTACAAAAATTGGCGCCTAAATCAGATTCAAGAGGCTGTTACATCCAACGGCATAACTCTTGTTATTTGCACTATAGTCCCTAACTTATTAAAAAGGCCAATAGTGACCCTAAACATTATTTTACATAAAAAATACTCCCCCCCCCCCCCCATAAAAGAACTTGACATCTAGTGCTAAAATCTGGAAATCTGATCGAGAGCTCATCCGAAAATTCCCACGTAGCATCAGTGACTGTTGTCTCACCCATTTCACCAGCACCTTTATTGCAGCTCGACGCCCTCTTCTTGCAAGTTTCCTTTCCAAAATGCTCTCAGAGACAAGATGAAACCTTGCATCAGATGTAGTGAAGTTGGGAAGTGGCTGAATATGAGAAATGGGAAATAACAGAAAATGTTACTAACATTGCTGCGCAACAAACCCACTAATTGTATTAGCTAATTAACCTAGACAAATCTGGAATTTATTCTGAGAAGATCTACTGCATATCTTTGAAGTTGCAGCTGCTGCTTGGACCCGACTGAACCGCTGAATTTGCTGAGGATGACTGGACCGGTCTGTTCGGATCTCACCAACTAACTTACCTAACTGGTTTTCCGAAAATAGAAAATTCAGCATAGAGTGTATCTTCAATATGTACATTGAGTGAACAATAAGTTTTTATTTTTGGGTGCCAATGGAAGAGATTTTTTATTTAAAAATTATCAAATTAGTAATTGAAGTTTGGATATTTGTATAAATTGTTAGTTGACATTTTATTTTTATAATAATTATTGTAAAACTATCTCAAATTAGGTATAGTTGCTAATCCCATTAAATATTTCATCAACATAAACGGAATTGACATAGTGGCTTGTACGAGATTAAAAAAAATCAAAAAATTAATTTAAATTAACGAAATTGCTTTATAATCTTCAACTTATTCTAATTATTTTGTGTATCATCATTAAAATTTTCAAAAATTACAACAAAAAAAACAATGAAAGTTATGTCATTTTAAGTTAATTTTTCAATTTTATTTCAATAACATGTAAACCATGTGATCAGTTCCATCAAAATTGAATGGAATATTGGATGCAACTTGTGATTTTTAAAGAAATGAAGCCAGAGTTAGAAAATTATAAAATAAAATATTTCAGTTACAATTTATTTGAATTGTACAAAATTTTAATTAACAATCGGTTAATAGTTTGATAATAATTATTTATTGAAAAGAATGATAATTATTTTATAGCAATTTGATAAAATAAAAGCAGATAAAAGAAAGTGAAAAGAAAACGGACGGCTAGGCTAAGTTAGACTAGGATAACTTGGGTTAAAAAAGAATTTTTATCCGATTCTTGTCGATGTTGATCGTTTTTTATCCGGTTCTCTACTGCATCTTCTTTTTCCTCAGTCGCTCCCCTCTCTCACAATGTTTCTCAGCCGCTCCCCTCCCTCTATCTCATCTTGCTATTTTCTTTCCTCAATCCTCAAGAGTCTAAGAGCACTTCCAATGGTAGTTCCTAGTTCCATATTGTAAATTTATCATTGTAGAGAGTTCCTAGTTCCACTTACTGTTGGTTCTTACTAGTAATGATTAAATATGAACTTGACTTTCCAATGGGAGTTCCTTATTCCAAAATGGGAGTTCCTAGTTCCTAAATTTGACACTTGGCGCCACTAGGCGTGACTGGGACAACAAATATTACTGTTTTGCCATTTTAAAGTGAATAGTGAAGTGAGACAGTTTCTACTAGTAGGAACTCCTACGTTACTGTTCATGTCGGTTCCTACTTGTTAATATTATTTTATTCAATTGTTTGACTTCTCTTTTGTATTATATATACAATTATGCTACGTGTCAGACCTAAAATCTGATCTAAGACGATTACGTTTTGAAAACGAGAGAGTCGCCACTAGTTAATTAAAAGACTAACTAGAATCCTAAATTACCTAAGCGAATAACGAATTAAATACCTAGGTATAAAATCGGTCTACGATTAGAAATTCGAGTTCGGGGGTTCTATTACGAATTAAACAAATCTTATTTTTTAACTACGCCCTTTCGGTACTCAATTCACTTAATTTGCCAACCTTACTTTTTTATATATAGTACATCCGATTAATCTAACGATGTCAATTCAAAAAATTTCTATACAAATTTGTTTTCAATTTTTTTTTTTTGGTAGAAAAAGGAAATGATACTAGAACGAATGTTGAACCGATTCAACACAAATCGGTCCAAACAAAAGTCTAACAAGTACTAGTTATTACATCTAATCAATCGGGGCTCGCAGGCTCCCATAATGTCTTTCAGAGTAAAAAGTCGAGCATCTCTCGGAGGTACACAATGTGTAATAAAACTGGATTGCTGGTGGACTCCAATCCTAGCCATGGCGTCTGCGACCGAGTTGGCTTCCCGATATACATGCCTAAGTTTGTATCTCTTGAGGTGGAGCAACAAATTCCTACAATCCAAAATAATAGGCATAAGTTTCAGATTGGAGGAGGATTCATCCGAGAGGAGTTGTTGAACAGTTAAAGCGTCAGTCTCAATATGCAATGACTCAATTCCCAAGCTAAGAGCAAGAAAGATCCCATCTCGGATAGCCCAAAATTCTGCAACAAGACTATCCGCAATCCCCAAATTCCTAGAGAAACCGGAGATCCAATTCCCGTTGGAGTCACGAATGACCCCCCTGCGCCTGCTTTTCCTGGGTTACCCTTTGAAACTCCATCTGTATTGAGCTTCTTCCATCCATGATCCGGCGGAAGCCATCTGACTTGAACAGTGGTGAGAGACGTCAAAACTTCAACGTGCACAGTAGCTTCCTGAAAATGTTTTGCTTGGGCAAAAGAGACATTAAACACATTATTAGTAAAAGGAGTTCTTTGAAAAATAAAAGCATTTCTGTTCTTCCAAAGGTTCCAAAGGCAGTAAGAAAACAAGGTCCTCCAATCCACACCCTGCACAAATCTATCTTTTTCAGTACAATTAGCCTTAATCCACTCATCCAAGGGCAGACCCAAGGAAGACCTAAAGTTGGTTGGCACGGGAAAATTTTCCCACAAATGCTTTGCCGGTCCACAACCCCTAACAATATGGTCAATACTTTCGATATCAATGGAGCACATAGGACATAAAGGACTGGTGTTACATCCTCTATGGTTAAGAAGCAAGTAAGTGGCTAACCGTCTAAAACTAATTATAGTTTATAATTCCTAATTAAAACGAAATCTAAAAAATATCAAAACTATTAAACATGCTCAAATTCATACAAAACTCAATACAAATTTACATACATACACAATTTACACAATCAAATTTAATCAATTACATTTAAAATACCTAATTAACTATAATATCATAATATAATAAGAGAATAACATAAATAAATAAATAACTAAATAATATAATATAATAATATTAAAGAAGAAAAAAAAATTACAGACTTACCTGCGGGCTGGATGGTGACCTTCGGCACGGCAAAACTCCACAGGGACAGCCGGACGACGGGTAGGGCGAGCTGGTCCGGGCGGAGCGACGAGGCACGGCACGGCAGTCGGGACGGTGTCGGGGATGGATGAATGAACATGAGAAGCAATTGGGTGATGAATATGACAGCTCCTGTACAGTGAATTCCAAATTCGCAGGACCAAAAGTAGCAAGGAAGCGCGCCACCTCTCCAACTCCGGCCATGACCACATCGCCCGTCGTCCCTGCTCAGGTCCGCTGCCCGCCATTGCTCCGCCACCCAGGAGCCCCATCGTCGTCCTTCCCTCGCTGTTATCGATGGTCTTCACTGCTGCTGCTAGTGTCCCGCTCCTACTGCCGAACCTAACAGAGACTCCGATGGTTGGATGGAATTGCGATAGTGGGTTGTCCGGAGAAGCGATTGGAAGCGGGCTCTGGGCGTGGCTGGGATGGCCAATACCGGGCGAATCAGTGGCGGACGACTGGTCGGTTATCGAAATCGGAATTGGGAGCACCTGCCGGTTCCGGCGAGGGCGAGAAGCGTTGTGGTTACAATCAGAGCGACCGGAGTCGGGATGGCCGGAATCCGGAGAGCGATGCGATGCCGTGGTTACCGGAGCTGTCCATGTAAAGTCGGGATCAGAAGAGTGGCTGGAGCAGCTTGGTGATAGGAGGTCAGTGCTGGTGGAGGGATTCGACTGGAGATGATCGTTGCAACGAGCATTGCTGGTCGGAGATATGTAGCGTGTGTCGAGCGGCGTCGGAACCTGACTGATCTGCGTTGAGAAATGGTCTGGAAGTCTCTATAGAATGGTGGAGAAGACGATGGTGTTCTTCTATACATGAAGGAAGTAAAAATAATAATAATAATAATAATAATCAATGTAAAATAACAACAGTTAAAGCAAACCGACTAGAAGTACTTGAATGAGAAAAAAAATTTCATTCATTTGTAATTTTGTTTCTCCCTTCTCTACATGTAAATTTAACCACTATTTATACTAATCTAGGCCTAAGCTAACTAGGAAATAAATATTACAGATTTATTCTAATCATAAATGCTAAATATTCAGAAAATATACTCTAAATATTCAACAAATATCATCTGCAATAAATACAAATAACTAACCTAATTTAAGCCAGTTCCATCTTTAAAAACTTCGCGACCTTCAATATTTAAATACTTCCTATTTTTAACGCGTCACATACGACATTTTGAACGTGCTACGCGCGGACCAAAATTAGATGTTTACACTACGCTAAGTCGAATAATGACACGAGTCGTAATAGGTCGCTTTTAATATTAAATAATTTAAATAATGACACGAAACAAAATTACTACTTTTTAACTTTGAATCAATTTCAGAGTTTTCATATTCAATTTGTTTATATTTTACCATGTAACGCAACCTCAATTCTAAATTTTAAAAAATAGTATAGAATTTCATATTATTAAACGTGAAATAATTTTTTTTACTAAAATATATTATTTTAATTTAATGCATATATATTATATATAATCTACTTATTATATTATATACAAATATGAATAATTATTCAATTATGATGATGTTGCTGAAGGCATATCTCTGCCAGAGGTGAGCACAAGACCTCCAATCTCGTATCAAATGTATATTGAAAATAATATCTAATTACCCGATAAAGAGAAACATAAAAGATTACAAGACGATTTGGTCGAACATCTCTGGCAATTTAGCAATGTGTGCGGCAATTATATGTAGTCTCATATATATATATATGTTAATTTTTATTTTAGTTGGCAACTTTAACGTATTGTTTTTATATTTTTTGTAATGTAATTTTTAAATTATTCAATCATTATTTAAAAAAAAAGTGTGCTCATTTATATATTATATTCGTTTTTATACAATTTTTTTTAAATACCGAAATAATCGTAATTAATTTTAAAATTATAGTACGTAAATAATTGAACTAACCATAACGACACCGACTTTTGAATTTTGGGATAATTAACAACACACGTTGGTCAAAGTTGGAAACCAAATATTTGATCCAAAATCGAAACTTTGACGAATTCATAAAAAATATAAATTTCGTTAAACAATCAATTACATTTTTATGATTTTGTACATATTTTTTTTTCCCAGATTTTTTTTAATTAATTCAGTCTAACACTTGAATCTCATTCATTGGTTTGTTCATGTCCGTATTTTTAAAAATATGAAAATTTAATTTATATATAATGCTTAAAAATATTTGGTCGAACATCTATTGGATTTTAGTATGCATGTGTTAATTCTATGTTGTCTCAAATATATACGTGTTCATTTTTTAGTTGACAAATTTAACATATTATTTTTATTTTTCTGTAATATGATTTTTTAAATTATGACAATCATATTTAACAAATTTATGTGCTTATATATATATATTATGTTCGTGACTTTTTATATAATCATTTGAATACCAAAATATAAATATTTAATTTATCGATAGATTTTTTTGTACAAAAAAAAAATATTGTGAGTACATAATTATGTGGGTCCCAGTTTGGAAGTGGAACTACGTCTCCACCACTAGAGAGAGTTCCAATTTTACTGTAGCATTTATTGTAGCAGTTCCTACTTCGATGAGTTGACAGTGACATGGCGGGTGAGGCGGAGGAAATAGGAACTCACCATTGGAAGTGCTCTAAGAGACCTCACGTCACGTCCACCCAGCACCAACGGTCCAGCCGCGCGACGCCGACCACCGATTCCATCGCCGCCTACCAGTCACCACGTCTAGCACCGCCACCGCCTCTAACAACGCCGCCACTCTAATAAAAGTAATTTACATCCCGAAAGTTTTGACAGAGAAGCCTGGAGGGCTTGAATCGCAATTTATATGCTAACTAGGCAGGAGATCCGTATGTAAGTCGTTGAAATGTTTGACTAGTTCTTGGTCGTTTCTGTATTTGAACCTGAATCACGGGGCGGAGCGGGGTGGAGCAGGGCTCAACAGGTTGACCCGTGGGAACTTTTAACCCATAGAACCCGCACCGCCATATGTGCGGGGCGGGCACGGGTCAGGCAACACCCGCCCGCTCCGCCCGTTGTCACCCCTACTCTAATCCCTTATGCTGTGTCTATTGCTTATATGTTTTTGTTCTTGTTGCCTCTACGGCGAAGCGTCCAAGAGAATCTCTATTCCGTCACTTACCTTCTTCAGAGAATAATAAAAACAGGTACCACTTTTCCTGTCCAATTTTAGGATTCCTGATGGGGTGATTACTGGATGTTGTTTAGATTTTTTTGGGTAAGTTCTTGTTCGTGAGATGTATAAAACAATCCTGGAGGGCTTGTGCATGTAAGGTGTTTGTGAAAATGTGGTAGTCAAGCCTTCAGTCGCTCTAGTAGCGGAGCTAAGACAGCTGCTTTGTTGAAATTATTCAATCTGCTTCTCTTGTTTTGTTGGTCATTCGAGTTTGCTATAAGATTTTCATTAACACATCTGCTTCTCATTGTTGGTCATAAATTCCTTCACTTTTCTAAAATAAAAATGAGTATACCTCTGAATCTGATCTGATACTGCTTGTTCATGGAGATGTGTTAGGCGCCAAAAGTAGTGGGCTTAGGCTATCATTCCATTGTAACTTGGGGCTAATATTGAATAATTGTAATTAGCCCATTAGTCGAAATATGTTGTAATCCATGCCTCCTAACCAGTGTTTTGAAAGCCGGACCGGACCTCGAACCGGTCAAGTGACCGGTTTCCGATTCAAAAGGTTCAACCCGGTTGGACCCGGTCAAACCCGGTTCATAATAGAATAGAATGGACCTCTCGTCTACCCTATTGCTTTTCGCAGCACCTGCTATTTCCGTTGTAAACTAGATCAGTCCCATTAATAACAATACTAGGTGCTATCCCCGCGCTGTGCGCGGGGTGACATTGTATGTATTTATAATTTTTTTTATTAATATTTGATAAATTATTATTGTAAACAATTTTGAATAAAGTTAAGTCTAGTGATTTTTTTGGTGACATAATTATGGTTGAACAACAAATTGCTAGTTAAAGTTTAAAGTGCAATTTGATGGGTGA
This sequence comes from Clarkia xantiana subsp. parviflora, assembly GCA_036873135.1. Classification (NCBI taxonomy): domain Eukaryota; kingdom Viridiplantae; phylum Streptophyta; class Magnoliopsida; order Myrtales; family Onagraceae; genus Clarkia; species Clarkia xantiana. The sequence goes on from JAPTYO010000001.1 coordinate 23,463,041, forward strand.
ACTTTTTTTTTTTAATAATATTTTTTAGTTCAACTTTGATTTTGTACAATAAGTTAGCTTCGTCCATCTCTCCATTAATTTTTTTCATAATTTTTTTAATAACACCCTAGTGTTTTATTATGATTATAAAATTCTCAATTAATATTTTATGTATATATATATAGTAAAATTAGAATGGAATATATTATATTTTACACAAAAATATAATTTAAATATTTAACCAACATGAAACAAAATCTAAAAGCATATGTTTTAATGATTTTTAATATTCAAATGATTTTTTTGGGTATTTTTAGGTGACATTTGTGTGTTTATATTTTTCTTAAACTGGTAACAAATTGGGTCAATTTTCACATGACCCAAATACACATAAGCATTAAGCCCAAATACCCATAATTGTAAGCCTTTTGATATAAAAACCCTAAACCCAAGTGGAGGACCTAGAGCCATACATGCAGCTCCAACAACCCTGCTACCACCGAATCGAATCACCATCAGCTCCAATTCGAGATATCTCCGCTGCTGAGCCTGTCGGCCGCCCATACCCGCAAACCACTGATTTGGAGAAGACGATAATTATTGGTAATCAGCAAGCCCGTGATTCCTCAGGTATTTATATTGCCCGTGACTGTGCTAATCAAATAAATGCAGCTCTTGAATTTAATTTTGTAACTGAAGCTTTTAAATAAATTATATCTTGTAACACAGAGAATTGAACACGCTTCATCTTCTTTGTATTGGATTTGTCGCTGATGTCTCAAGTGGGAGGAGCGACGTCGTTTGGTAAGATTACGTGTCAAGCTCATAGTGAACATACACCATCCATATTAGAGACCATCCAACTGAAAGCGACGTCGTTTTTTACTGCTATGGAAACTTCCAACGGAAATTGTTCGTTTACTGCTTGTTGTATCGTCGAATTGAGTGACGTCGTTTTTACTTCTATAGAGACTTTCCATTGTCGTTTTAAAGTCAAGGCCACTGCGTTTTAAAACTGGCAAAAAAAAAAAAAAAAAACCAGTGGCAACTATTACATTGAGATGAACATGGTAAGTAAAATATATAAATAGATTTAGATTAGATTAGGTAGATTTTTTTTTTTTTGCCAAGATTAGATTAGGTAGATTAGATTTAGATTTTGTTGATGTTTCAATTCCAGATTAACCTTCTTAAGCAAGGCAATCGAAATTAGATATAACATGTAACAGATGGAGCAGCATAACGAAGAGAGAAAGAGAAAGAAAACTTTTTATTTTTCTTCTGATTTTTGTGTAATTAAAATGCTGATGTGTCACTCTTTTATTTGTTAGTTATGCTTAGGTGTCAAACTGAGATTTATCCTCAAAGCTAATCCACCAGATTAGTATAATACTAGGTTCTGTCCCCGCGCACCGCGCGGGGTGACTTTATATGTGTTTGTAAGTAATAATTTACTAATATTTATATAACTATAGTGATAAATCACATACAGATAATATAAATCGAATAATAGATGAGTAAAATTAAATTAAATATATACAGAATAATACATTTGATAATTGTTATTAGATTTATTAAATTGTTAAATTGTTTTAATAAAACACCTACTATTAAAAAGAATATTACTATGAATATATACAAAAGTGAAGCTTCCATCTATTGAGGATGTCAAGTGCCACATGAAGTGTATTACCTCTATATATGAGACTGTATTTATAAGTTTATGTATATAAATATTAATTTGCATTTAAATCATATAAAAATATTTTTGTAAGAATATTAAGAATAATAAATAACGCCACCACTAAATTGAAAATTATTAATATATGATGCATAATACTATTTATCTAACCAGACACAAATAAAAAATTTATTATTAAATTTACAATAACTAAATTAAAAAAAAACAAACATTCTTAATCATACAAAAAATTATAAAGAACAAAACAATTTTTCAAAAAGATCTAGAAAAAAGAGGTTACAACATTTGGCTTTCCAGCTGTCCATGTGGTGAGTTTTTTTTTTTTTTGCGGAGTGTTCATGTGGTGAGTTGTTGATTGACATCATATATTGCTACGCGTATGAGATCAAGCAAACAACATGTGGCCTGACTCTGCAGCTTCGGCTCCACTACCTGCTTATGGGCTTTAATATCGGCCCACATTAAAATAATAATAAAATTAAACCTAGCTATCAAAGCAGAGTATTTTCAACTTCATTGCTCTCTGACGGGACAGATCTCCTCCATGGCAGCCATGTCTAAACCCAAGCAGCCTCCACCCACGCAGTCGCATCCGCCCACACCGACTCCTCTCATCGCCCAGTCGATTCGCCGGGTGGAGATTCAAGGGAATCTTCAGCTTCTGTGATGTTCGTATTGATTTCTCCGATTGCCCCCTCCTCATTTCAGTCGAGATCGATGCATGCAAGCCGCCTCTGTGTACACCTACAGCCAAGTGGAGATGCAATGCTGCTCCAGCTTCTCCGATTGTCATATTTGTTCATTCAACGACCCCCGTTATCGGTCATGTGAAGATCCTGAGGCGCAGCGAGGCAAGGTGATAATCTGGGTAGGTATCGGCACCACAGATCATCTGGGTCCTAATCCAGATCTGGTATGTAGCCAGGTGCATGTGAACCGCGTTGACGGACCTGCTTCGTCTATTGCCGGATTTTACGCCGTCTCAGTGGTAACGTTGCCACGGTCGAGCTGCATAGATTGGTCTATATATGTATTTTTCTGAAGATGAAGAGGAATATGGAGGTGTTGAGTTTCCCCTTTTTATTCTTTTATTATGGTTTAATGGAGAGGAGATTGAAGCGTCTCTGCAGGAATTGTCCCAGGCTACGTTTATATATGATTTGAAATATCATCGTGAAGAAGTCAATTGAATGTGGGAAATTGAATCGTTTCTTCTTCTATTCCATGTTGAAACTGACATTCAGAAACTTCTTGTATTGATACTCAAGAAGAGCGCGTGTGTCTGAAGGAGAAATAGGCGCGTAGCCAATGTGTTGCTGATGTGTCATACAAAGAATCACTCTTTAAGCTAATACCATCAGCTTTAGTAGATAGTTAGGTGAGAGAGTTTTCTATTCTAAGAGAATTAATTGGACCGAGAGATGAGAGAGAAGAAGAAATTTAGGTGATGATGATGTGTTAAAATGTGATTTGGTAATAGAGCTGATGTGGCAGCCTCACATTGAGCCTTACCAGAATTAGTATAATATTTAGATAGATTAGATATTTAGATTTAGATTAGATTTAGATTAGATGTGTTAGATTTAGATTTCTATTCTAAGAGAATTAATTGGACCGAAAGATGAGAGAGAAGAAGAAATTTAGGTGATGATGATGTGTTAAAATGTGATTTGGTAATAGAGCTGATGTGGCAGCCTCACATTGAGCCTTAAGATTAGATTTAGATTTCTATTCTAAGAGAATTAATTGGACCGAGAGATGAGAGAGAAGAAGAAATTTAGGTGATGATGATGTGTTAAAATGTGATTTGGTAATAGAGCTGATGTGGCAGCCTCACATTGAGCCTTACCAGAATTAGTATAACTAGCTGCTAACCCCGCGCACCGCGCGGGGAAAAGTTCCCATGAAATTAAGATAAAAAAAAATTAATTTATCTTAATTGATTGAATATGCAACAAATAACCTGAAAATTTTAATATATATTTTGGATAGAAAATTAAATGAAAGTTATGCATTACTTTAATTAAAATATTTAATACTAATTATTTTTTAACATACTTTATAGTAGTGAAATAATCAACATAATATATCATTTTGATAATACGTATAACTAATATAATATAAAACTTGAAATTTTAACACTTATGCGGGAAAATTATGAAAAAAAAATATGAAAAATATTAGATAATAACTTAACTAATTTTTATCAAATGAATAATGGTAAATTAGTAAAATATATGATTTAATTTAAAAAAAAAACTAATGTATTTTGTTTTTTATTTATAAATAAAGAGATTAAAAGAATGTATGCATTATATTTTAACTATATGTATGAAATATCTTTTAAGTTAAATTTTAGGAGATATTAAATATTACGTTGAAAGAGTATAAATAAACATTTTATTTGATTATCTATCATGAGATTACTTAAAATGACTAATTTATTTTAACATTGACTATATGCATTCGAGAGATTCATGATGAAACTTTATATCACATTCATATTAAATTATGTCACGTGCAAATAATGTACCATTCAACTCATCCAGTCGATTAATTTGGTTGACATTACACGTTTAACATATTGAAATATATATTAGTGGGTAGATAATATATATAGCATACTTAATATACTCTTTTATTTTTCGGTAAAATAATTAATATACATGTGTATATACTAAAATATTAGTATAGACAACTATCATATATTAAAACCATGACTAATAAAATAATTTTTATTTAAAAAGAATGACGATTGTTATTTTGCAACTCAACAAAGATCATAGGCAACTTCTTGAAACTATACACGCTATCAAATTGCATTGGAGCAGTTTAGCTATATACGGAATATTTTATTAAATCATATGGCCTAACAGGTAAATAAATATCGTAGTGACACAGAAAATAAAAACTTGAAACATATTTTATTGAATCATATGGTCCTAACAGGTAAATAAATATCGCAGTGACATACATGTGGAAAAAAAAACTTGAATCACAAGATGATCTTATAGTGTATTGTGAACCAAATAAGATGTGGTTCATACACAATATAATGGAAAAAAGCGCTACTAAAGTAAAACATAGTATTTTGATATTTTTTTTACAAATATTTCTTTAGCCATTTGATACGGATGACTGAAAAAAATACATCTCTCTAATTACCTCTTGACTTGAGATGCTCGATTTGCTTAATGAACGATTGATCTGCACACATGAAATTCACATTATAATTAATAAAAGAGATATAAACTATAAATTAATAGTTACATAAAATAAATGTTATGTGGTAATTCGGTAAAAATCTCTCTTGCTTCTAATGGTCCTTAAATTTCGACTCGGTTGTACATTGATCTTGTGAAAGTTCGGAAAAGAATCAGTATACTAATAAACTATAAAATTGAGAGAAAAATAAATTCTTTGCATGATCATATATATATATATATATATATATATATATATATATATATATATATATATATATATATAAAGGTTTGTGTTGGAGAATACATATTAGCTAATGGTGAGGGTGATTCCTGAAAGCTTCTTGATCTTGTTAAGAACGTACTACATATACATACTTCTTTGTTCACCATACCTTCAAATATGTAGATTAATCTGTGGAAAACAAACTATATAAAAAGTTATAATTACGTAGGACTATAAATATGAAGAAGAGAATGAATTTGTAAATACGTAGTATAATCATAAATCACGACTACTCTATGATAACCAACATACTTTATCTAAACAAATCAAGCTAATTAAGCCTTACTTTCTTTTTCTCTCTAGATCCACGCCTAGTTTCTTGCATCTTTATAATAGTTCGAGCATGAAGAAGCTGCATAAAGTCGAGTTGAATTCGTATTCCATTATTTTATACTAATTAAACATATAAGCACACATGCACACCTATAAATATATGAGAATAAATAATTTTAGATATGGACCAACCATGCTCTTCATCTTCGAACCATGCAGGATCGGACCTTAAGAATATCTTCCTTCGACATCTGTATATGTATTGTTTTGAGGTTTTTTATATTAGTGAGAATCTTAAATGGATGGATAGGATTACGTTTTAATAAAAACCTAATATGGACGGACATGATTGCGTAGGATTTTTTTATTATTATTTAATATTAGTATAAATTGACATATTCAGTATAATATATTAGTTTATATATATACATATATATTTTTCTATAACAACGTAATATTATATTAATTGTTATATAGCTTTACATAATTTGGGTTTGGATTGATTGGGTAGTGGCTTTTTATATACAACGAAAGAATGAAGGTTTTTTTATTTAAAAGAAAAAATCAGCGTGAAAGGAAATCCATTAAATATTATAAATATTGTTGTATATAATTGTTTATTTTTATATATGTATTGCTTACGTGGCGGCTTATGGTCTTCCGGAACCAAACTGTATAGATTTACTATTTAAAAGGAAACTTTTAATTAATTTGTTTCTTTAAATTGCATAGAGACCAAAATAAGATATAAAAATATTTCTTAATTTTAAATCAATCAATATTATGTATCTAAATTTAGAGAACTCCTATTAAATTCCGATTAACTTAGGAAACACTGACTGCGTGGACTGTCCACGTGTCAGCCAGAGGGCTTCCGATACCGAATTAATATAATATAATAGATATTTAGATTTAGATTTAGATTAGATTTAGACTAGGATAGGATAGGATAGGATGCTTACCCCGCGCGCCGCGCGGGGTTGATTTTTAAATCGTAAACCATAATATTTATTTATATTAGTAAAATTAAAAAAATATATATAAAAAATAATGGATTATGTTTGAACTATTTGTAAAAACAATTATTTAAGGATGATGTTGTATAATTTTTTTTCCTGGCCATGATATCTATTTGTTTGAATTCGACGGAATAATCATTTGTTTTAAGTATTTCACTTTGATTTGCAACCCATAAAAAATCCACTTTGGTTGAGGAGCAAAAAAAAATTATCAATTAGTTTTTATAAAATAACAAAATATATATCATAAAAAATCCAAAATTTTCGAAGGTGTAAAATATTTTAAAATTATCAATTACTATTATACAAAAAATTGGTTAAAATCAAAACGTACATTTATTAAATAAAATTATATACACCAAATTAAGTTATTAATATGTTATAATATTAAATTTGATTATTAATTTTTTTTGGTATGGTTATTAATAATTTAGAAAAAATGTTTTAATACTTTTAAACTCCATAACAAAAAAAAATACTAAACTCTTATATTTAATATAAATATATTCTAATTGAGTTAAAATCACAGAACTAATCCCTTTTTTTCCTCAATCAATTGTAGGTTCAATCTAATTCTTCAAAAAAAAATGCCTAAATAATTCTTCAAAAATAATTTAGCACTAAATGTAGAAATTTACTCGTTGTACATTCCTTCATGTTTAAGGGTTATTTGAATAGTGGTGTCTAATATCACCACCACTATTAACGAAAAGTAGTTAATGGTTTCAAGGTGGAAAGTCTCCATAAATTTATAAATAGTTATCATCATTTATTAATAATTTTCTTATACAAATTGTTGCGTCCGGGACGACTGAGGTCACGAGGACGCGTCTGTGGTTGTGCGGGTTAGGACCCTTCCGTCGGAGGTTGTGACCCGGCAAGGTTGTGACCCGGCAAGGTTGTGACCCGGCGAGGTTGTGACCCGGCAAATCTGTGTCTCGTGCGTCGGATCCTGCGCAAAGGACCAATGCTAGCACGGAGAGGGGGGGGGGGGTGGTGCTAGCGGAGCCCTCTCCGATGCCTAAGTTACTATAGTGGCAAAAGGGTAATTTCTAGAGAGAGAAAGTTCTAGAGAGAAGTCAGAGCTCAAAATACCAAAGTTGGGCAAATGAGAGAGTGAGTGAAAATGGGTGGCCAAGGTCTCCTATTTATAGGCTTCCTTGAGACCGGACCCAGTTTTATAGCGGTTTGACGACGGTCCAAGAAAACAGGCGGGAACCGTTGTCCACATTGGTAATGCATGAACTTGACTTCTCTACACGTAACGGCGATGGCGGACACGGTAATTGCGGATACGGCAATCGCGCAATACCCGTGGCGTAACCGGACCTCGTCGAAATTGGGCAATTCGGCGAGGTCCGGATTGCTTGCAACCCGGACGTCCGGGTTGCACCGCAATCCGGATGTCCGGTCCGGTCACGCGTAAATGCGTTTCCGGACCGTTTTGACCCTTGGGAGACGTTTTTTCCGAGACGAGATGTAATTTTTGACGTGTTTGCGAGGCCCGAAGCGTAAATACGAACCCGAATTGGACACTTATCCATCACTTGCCCCCGAGTCAAGTAACGGTTTAGAACCTTTCTTGACTCTATTTTAAGTTAGGATATTTGTCCAATTTGAGTTTGACGCTAACCTTTCGATTTTGATCGTCGGTCGGACGTAGGAATCTTGATTTCGTCCGTCGCTTGACTTTCCGGCCGAATGGTTCTATTTCCTATTATCATGGTTAGTGCAATAGGAAATGTATATGTGCGAATATGATTACTTGTCGGGGACATGAGCAAATGGTAATGCACTTATGCAAGAATGCGTCTATCAACATGTATGCATGAATAAAGGACGTGGCAAGATCGTAATTACGTAGTACAAGAAAATAGAAATCATATGTTTCTAAAATGACTAAGTGATTACCGAATCTTGGATCATGCGATTGCAACATATGTACATAATGATTGGCTTGACACGTGCGACGATGCTGATGCGCGCGTTGATGTTGATACGCGCGTTGATGTTAATGGTTGAGCGTCAGGTATAGATTGTTGGTTATTTCCTGCAAGTATGCTAAAACACTTAGAAAATATTAAGTGATATCTAATGTTTGTTACCATAGATGTCGTCGTATGAGTTTTGGCGACGCGCGTCGTCGGTGGGCTTAGGGGGCATAGCTACTCGTTGTATGCAATTCATCTTTGTTGACGTGCATGTGCGTACGTGAAAATACTTAGAAAATATTTTCCCCTTGTCGACCTGTGTCCTTGCTGACATGTACGTACGTATGTGGAAACACTTAGAAAATATTTTCTTCTTCTTGACATGCCCCCTTGTCGACATGTATGTACGTACATGGAAATACTTAGAAAACATTTTCTTCTTGTCGACATGCATCCTTGTCGACATGTATGTACGTACATGGAAACACTTAGAAAATATTTTCTTCTTGTTGACATGCCCCCTTGTCGACATGTATGTACGTACATGGAAATACTTAGAAAATATTTTTTCCTCGTCGACATGCAACCTTGTCGACATGTAGGTACGTACATGGAAATACTTGGAAAATATTTTTTCCTCGTTGACATGCCCCCTCGTCGACATGTATGTACGTACATGGAAATACTTAGAAAATATTTTTTCCTCGTCGACATGCAACCTTGTCGACATGTAGGTACGTACATGGAAATACTTAGAAAATATTTTTTCCTCGTCGACATGCAACTTTGTCGACATGTAAGTACGTACATGGAAATACTTAGAAAATATTTTTTCCTCGTTGACATGCCCCCTTGTCGACATGTATGTACGTACATGGAAATACTTAGAAAGTATTTTCTTCTCGTCGACATGCAACCTTGTCGACATATATGTTGAAGAGGTTGCCCCCCTTGTGTGATGTTTGTTACTTGCTGCATGGAGACTTAATAAGTCTTGTACGCTTGTGGTTGTTCTCACATGGAGCGCCTGTCGCGTAAGTGCTTGAATAAGTGTTGGTGTGCGCTTGCGCACTGACTGTATTGTTGATAGCACTTTTCCAAGATATTAGATCTTGTTGATTTTCCCAGTTATCGCCAGCTGCAGTTTCTGTTCTTAGCATAATTCTCGAAAGATCCGACGCAGGGGCGTGTTCCTCGAGCGATTCTTGGTTCTTTATGCTGAGCATGACCGTGCTAACTCTTTCTTGTGATAAGAGAAATAGAGTTGAGGGTTGTGTAGTGGCGTCTTCTGCCCCCCGGTCGAGGGACCGGCCCAAGGAGGAGCGTTACTCCTACTGGGGTAAGTGTTTCTTTGTTCATGCTTTTGCTTGCATGACATTTCGTCACCTGGACATTGTTAAGTGCTGTGGTCGCCCCTCTTGGCTAGACTCCAAGGCATGGTAGGATGGGTAGAGCATAGGATGTTGTGACTTGCACATTATAGATTTTGTTTGGAGAAGACGGTGGCAACTTCTGCTTGTTCCGCCGAGTCCTGTTAGGGGTGATGGCATTCTTTAATCTGTGCCATCTTTTAGATATGTTGAACTTGTTTCTGAGTCTGTTTGCCCCCCGGCTTCCATGCTTGAAGACTTGTTGTAGTTGTTCCTTAGTTGTTGCTTCCGACTTGTCCGCTTTGAATATGTTTATTGAATGCGGATGACTCGTGACTGATAGCCACTTCCTGATTAATAAGTTGAGATGTTCCCCTGATTGCCTGCCTGATGCGTTATGCATATTATCCTTCTTTCCTGACAGCGTGTATCAACCCGCGTTGGGGAAGCATACATAAAAACATCATTTGAGAGATGTTATCTTGGTGAAGCAAGATACTAGTTTATACCGTCTCTTAGTTCCACTCTAAGGCGACGTTGTACAAGACTCGACTTGTAAGTTTTATGAGTTTTATACAGGGAGCGCACCTGCCAGCGTGTATCAACCCGCGTTGGGGAAGCATACGTAAAAACATCATTTGAGAGATGTTATCTTGGCAAAGCAAGATACTAGTTTATACCGTCTCTTAGTTCCACTCTAAGGCGACGTTGTACAAGACTCGACTTGTAAGTTTTATGAGTTTTATACAGGGAGCGCACCTGCCAGCGTGTATCAACCCGCGTTGGGGAAGCATACGTAAAAAAATTTAAGTTTTTGAAGAAGCATTTTGTGAAACCTAAAAGGCTTGTTGATAAAATATTTGAGAAAATATTTTGGCATTGAATGTGATAAATCCAAAAAATCATGTTGACAAAAATATTTTTGGAAAGGTGTTGATACATAAAATGTTTGATAAAATTTTTGGTAAAATTTTTGTAAAGTGACTGAAAAAATATTTGTGATACATGATTCCTGCGTCCAGGGATCATGTAACACTTTTTGAGAATATGAATTGTGATGCACGCTTTGTGCGTCCAGGAACCATGCAACACGGTTTGAAAACCTGTAGTACGGAATTGTCGTCTTTGCCAGAGGACTTTTGCCGTATAAAACGAATTCTGGCCAGGAATTCGTAGTGTCGTCTAGATAGAGGTCACTGAAGAATGAACCCTTGGAGTCCGGAGTGTCGTCTAAACAGAGGACACCCATTTCAAAGAATGAACCCTTGGAGTCCGGAGTGTCGTCTAAACAGAGGACACCCATTTCAAAGAATGAACCCTTATTCGGTGTCCGGAGTGCCGTCTAAACAGAGGACACCAATTTCAAAGAATGAACCCTTTCTCGGTGTCCGGAGTGCCGTCTAAACAGAGGACGCCCATAACTTAAAGGGTGATTAGCCCAGTATGCCCATCCTGTTCTGGATCCAGGGAATGGCTTATGAACATGAGGATTGCCCCTTAACACGCTATTTTGATAGTAAGCCTTGGCGTTAGTCCAAGGTATTGCTTGTATCTGACGTCCTGAATAGTCGTCGTTTTAATAATAGGTCTTGGTGTTAATCCGAGACATTGCTTGTAGTTGACGCCCTGAATAGTCGTCGTTTTAATAATAGGTCTTGGTGTTAATCCGAGACATTGCTTGTAGTTGACGCCCTGAATAGTCGTCGTTTTAATAATAGGTCTTGGTGTTAATCCGAGACATTGCTGAATAAGCTGGTTGTACACATAGCTTGGTGGCTTTGTGTTGTTGGCACCTTCTAAAGATAGACGCCTATTATATGAATGGAGGAATAAGCTCTTTGTTGGTGTAGATAACAGCTATGTTGGTGTTGTAGACCATAAATCCCTCCTTGTACACAATGCTTAGCTTGTATTGTTGAAGTAGATTTTTGTGCATAGGTTACTACTTGGCATTATTCCTGAGTAGTAATCGTAGTGTAACATGTACCTACGAGTAGAGTTGCTTTTGTTAGATAGTCGCAATTTTTATAAGTTTGCAAAAGTATGAAGACATGAAACTTTCTTTTTAGTTATGCATGAAGTAAAGGAATTTGATACAAGGATTCCTTGTTTGTGTAAGAAACTTCCCTGTTTTTGGTTCCATGATGACGTCTTGATGCAGTCGTCAATATGAGTAGGTTGTTGTTGATAAGCGTTGTCATAACGCGTAATAGATTTTGCTTGCACATGGCATAGTTTCTTGGATTATTGAAGTAGATAATATGCGCGTAGTTTTGTTGCTTCGCGTTTAATCCAAAAAACAGCGTGCAAGAGATAAGTATGTACCTACAAACGTAGATTGACTTTATTAGATACTTGCGCGTATTTACATTGATTGTGCTAGAAGTAATAGGAATGCGCGAAGTAATCTAGAAAAGAGTTGTTTCTCCCATTTCGTCATGGCTGGTTTGATGATGATGTCGCATAGTTAGTTGCACCAAATCGCGTTAGTGCACCTAGCCTGATGCATTCTTCGATTTCCCAGTTTAACGGTGGACACATGTTTGTGTTGTGCCCCCAAGTTTTATGGTACTTGCACCATTCTTTGATGTCGTTACCCAAGAAAGCTGTCTCCGAGGCAAGCGGACTTGGGAGCTTGTTCTCTAGCAGGTTGACGTAAATGTCTTCTGCCACCGTGTTTAGCGGTGTGAAGATGTTGTTGATACCAAAGCTTGCGTCTTCCTGGTTGTTCGTTTTTGCTCGAACACCTTTGTCCCAACTGAGGGGTGTACCCCTCCTCAGTTCTTGCTCGCAAGAGATTGATGTCTCAAGCTTTTCCTTTAAATCCGACATGGTCCTTGTTGTTTGCCATCCATGTGTTCGTCCAAAGAAAAGGAAAGATCTGGCGTTCATATTTGCATAGAACACGCTTATCACATCTTCCCTTGTTGCTTTCGCGTTTGAGGCATTGGAGGCGAACTTGGTGAAGTATTCTGAGATTGGCTCGTCTTCCCCCTGCTGAACGAGCCAAATCTGTTGCCATGCTGATAACTGGATGCTTTCTTGCGGTTTCCAAATTGTAATGGCTTGTTCCATTGGTTGCTTCTTTCTTTCATCAACTACCTTCTGCCTTTTGAAGGAATTTACCATGGCCACATGGTATTGGTTCTTTGCTCTCAAGGCATTGACGTAACAACGCCTTGCGGTTATCTGATCACCCAGCACTTCTCCAATCCCATGCTCTGTCGGGAACTTCATCTTTTGGTGGACGGTGGAGGGGACGATCACATAAGGATTGATCGTTGTTCGTCCCAAGATTCCGTTGTACGCTCCAAGGGATTCTACAACTACAAAAGTGACGTTGATATGCAATGCTCTCCACCCCTGGCCAAGGATGACTGGAAGTGTGATTGTGCCCAAGGGTTGTGTAGCTGCTCCTGCGAAGCTAACCAATGAGAAGGTTCCTGGGGACAAGTCCCTGACAGATTTTCCTAGTTGCTCCAGGACTTTGATGTGTAGAATGTCAGCAGAACTTCCACCATCTACAAGAATTCTTTTCACATCGTACCCGTCGATGTCCATGGTAATAACTAAAGCATCGTCGTGGGGATAAACGATATGCTTCAAGTCTTCCCTGGAGAATTCGATTACTGCGTCTTCTTGTTCGGGTTGCTTGCGCTTTCCGTACTTCGGCAGTGTTACTGCTTGGGATGCATAAATGTCCCGAGCATTGGATATGTGTCCTCCGGCGGCAGGCCCTCCATGTATGACATTGATTACCCCTCGCTTGGCTGGCGGAGGGTTGTCATGAACTTTCTCTTTTCCCTTGCTTGTTCTTTTTGACGACTCTGGGTGAGTCTTTCTTGAGGGGCTGTTGCCTTGGTCCACAAATTGCTTTAACTCGCCATTGAGGATGAAGTTGTTGATTCGGAAGCGTAGACTGATGCAGCTATCGGTCTCGTGGCCGAAAACATCGTGGTTTTCACACCACTTGTCTTTGTCGCTTCCCATCTGGCCTTTCCTAAAGTTGTTTGGTTCCTTCCACATATTTGCGTTTTTCATTTCTCTCAAAATCACCGACAGCGGGGCGTTCAGAGGGATGCAGTCGGCGAGATTTACTTCTTTAGGCCTCTGAAAATCCCCTTGGAAAGGTCTTTTTGGCTGAGGTTGCCAATGTTTTCCTTGTTGGCTGCCTGGGTGTGGCTTTGGATTGTCTTTCGCCTTAGCTGCAGCAACTTTTGCCTTGTTCTGGCTTCTGAATCTCTCAAGGTCTATATATTCTTTGACTCTCGCGGCCAATTCTTCCATCGATTCCGCTGGGCGTTTTGCCATCTTCTCGGCTAAGGCATTGCCTCTTCGACCAAGGTTTCGGATGAAAGCTCGAACAATTTCTCCTTCGGTCAGGTTTCCCTGAATGTCAGAAATGTTCTGGTTGAAGCGGACGTAGTAGTCGGCAAGGGACTCTTCGTTCTGCTGTTGGACGTCGTCCAGAGCGTTTGCCCCTTTTAACAGCGTGCGCTCACCCATGTAGCGCCGGATGAATTTGGCTTTTAGATCCGCCCATGAAGTGATGCTTCCACAAGGCAGTGAGAAGAACCAGTGTGCTGCGGTCCCGGCAAGAGTTTGTGAAAACGTCATTGCGAAGTGATGCGGGTTCTTTGTCCTGCCTAGCAGAGAGGCCTCGTGCTTTTGCACGTGTTCAATCGGGTCTCCTTTTCCCCGGTAGGGGTCTCCTCCTATTCGGTACAGTGCGTCAGGGACGTGACTGTTCACCAAGTGCTCAGCAAACGGATGTGACGCCCTTTCTTCAAGAGCGTGCATACCCTTCATTTTGGCCTCCCTCATTTTCTTCTCCACTAGCTCTTCTAACATCTCGGCGGTAAATCCCTTTACCGGTTCAGCATAACCTGTTGCAGGATTTTGCTGACCATTGTTGCGGTAGATGTCAGATTGATCCCTGCTTGTGGCCTGATAAAGATCGTCTCTCATTGGTTGCTGTGGGTGGTAGAATGGGGGCTGCCTTTCGTTCCTCCATTGTTGAGCTTCTTGGAAAGGAGTGTATGACCGTGCAGGTTCATATCTTGCATGTTGGTGTCCGCCTTGGAAAGGGTTGCCATAGTGAGTAGTGTCTTGCGACATCTCTCTTGCTGGCGCAGCATACTGTGGCTGAGCTCTGTATCCTTGGTTTTTGAGAGACTCGCGGAGTGCGAGTAACTCTTCCAGCGCAGCCATCATTGCTGGAGTGATGGTAGGCATCGGGTTTGCACCCGCTCTTTGCTCGCCCTGAGGCATTTCTGTCTGAGATTCTTCTCCATGTCCTTCTGGCTCGAAACCAGGCGGATGCGCGTGGTGTTTGTCTCTTGGCTCTCTGTGCTGTGTGTTGGGCACATTGTCGGTCGGTATGGATGAAGCTACGGAAGTAGCTCTTGGGATGTGGGAGGGTCCCGACTGGCTCCCAGCTGGAGCTTGGCATCCTGCTCTTTTGTTCGCCGGTGACTTCCTGGGGCGCCCGGGCCTTTTCCTTGGGTTTTTCACCTCTTCGGGAGGGTTGTGATCACTTGCCATGTTCGGGAGGGTACTGTAGCTTTTTGTTCGAATCGTGCAGACGGCGCCAATGTTGCGTCCGGGACGACTGAGGTCACGAGGACGCGTCTGTGGTTGTGCGGGTTAGGACCCTTCCGTCGGAGGTTGTGACCCGGCAAGGTTGTGACCCGGCAAGGTTGTGACCCGGCGAGGTTGTGACCCGGCAAATCTGTGTCTCGTGCGTCGGATCCTGCGCAAATGACCAATGCTAGCACGGAGAGGGGGGGGGGGGGGTGGTGCTAGCGGAGCCCTCTCCGATGCCTAAGTTACTATAGTGGCAAAAGGGTAATTTCTAGAGAGAGAAAGTTCTAGAGAGAAGTCAGAGCTCAAAATACCAAAGTTGGGCAAATGAGAGAGTGAGTGAAAATGGGTGGCCAAGGTCTCCTATTTATAGGCTTCCTTGAGACCGGACCCGGTTTTATAGCGGTTTGACGACGGTCCAAGAAAACAGGCGGGAACCGTTGTCCACATTGGTAATGCATGAACTTGACTTCTCTACACGTAACGGCGATCGCGGACACGGTAATCGCGGATACGGCAATCGCGCAATACCCGTGGCGTAACCCGGACCTCGTCGAAATTGGGCAATTCGGCGAGGTCCGGATTGCCGGGCGATCCGGACCTCCGGATTGCGCAATCCGGATGTCCGGTCCGGTCACGCGTAAATGCGTTTCCGGACCGTTTTGACCCTTGGGAGACGTTTTTCCGAGACGAGATGTAATTTTTGACGTGTTTGCGAGGCCCGAAGCGTAAATACGAACCCGAATTGGACACTTATCCATCACAAATAACATAATATATATATAGAAAATTATGTTTAAATGTTTTGTTTATTAGAAAAAAAAAAATTGAGGATCAAATTCATAAAAGTTACTTTAGGAAACCCAACCCGATCCATTTTCTTTTGTTTTTTAAATCGTAAGCCCTAACATTTATTTTAGTATCAAAACTAAAAAAAGAACTAAAAAAAAAATGACAAAAATAAGATAATTGCTTAAGTTTGGACTTTCTGTATGCACATTCTTTTTATGCAGATAGACAATTTACATGCTGAAGGGGATTAAAAAAAAAAGTCTATTTATAGATGAATGAGATTGTATATCTATTTGAATTTGACGAAATTATCATTTATGTTAAGTTTTCTACTTTAATTTTTAAACCTTAAAAATTCCACTTCGGCTGGGGATGTAAAATATTTAAAGTATCATTCAATTTTTATAAAAATAACAAAATCATCTGAAAAAAAAAAAAAAAAAAATTAAAAGTGGTAACATATTTTAAAAATATAAATTAAAAATATACCAAAAATTGATTAAAATCAAAACATAAAATTATTAAATAAAATTGTATACACCAAATTATGTTTAATATATGTTAAGTATTAAATTTGGTTATTAATAGTTTTAATATAGATTTTTCCGATTTAATATTTTATTACTATAGAAAAAACTAAAAAAAATGTTATTAATAAATATAATTTAATAAGATACTTAATTACGGGCTGAAAATTTTGAGTATAAATATATTATATAAGGAAAAAAATTGATAAAGAAAGTTGTAGCATAATTCACGGCTGAAATACAAATTTGGTGTTAATCTGGCCCAATTCATGGCCTCAATCTAATATAATTAAATTTATGGCAAAAAAAATATAAATAAATATAAATAAAACCTTAGCATTGCCTCTCTACCACGCTTCCTAATCTCACCAGCCACTCCAATCCTAAATACCCAAAATCAACCCACAGGGCACACCTCACATAAAAATCAGATTCCCTCATCTGAAACCATTCATCCGCGCCAAAGCCGACGCCGCCTCCGCCTCCAGTGACCTCCCACCAATTTCAAGCCAGCAACTCTATTCCATCTTTGACCGTTTACGCCTCTGGACCTCTCAGAATGCAAGCAATCCGCATCCACCTTCAGCCATCTGAATCTCCCCTTTCTCTGATGTTCAGATCTAATCCTTAGACTACCCCTCAAGATGTCGCACGGGTATATGCATGCAAGCCGCCTCACCTTCTGCTCCACCTCTGGCCAAATGGAGATCAAGGGCCACTCCAGTTTCTCGTACATATATTTAGATAAGGAACTCATCAGACTCAAATTGAAATGTGACTACGATGGAATATCAATATTTATAGTGGAATTGTTCGTTGCCTTAATTGAGAATCAGATCGTCGCTTTGTTTCCATCTTAATTTTAATTGCTTCTGGCCAGAATCCGTTTCAACTGGAGTTACTGTTCGTCTGATATATATTAAGTTTAAATACTAAGAACGTTTATTGTAAAATTAAATGCTACTGTAAAACGTTTATAGTTCTATAGACTGCGTTTCGATTTAAGTGAGAAGCACTGCGCGTTGGTATTTTGCTGATGTGTCATCTCATGGTGAGACCATCCGCTTTAGGCTTTAGATAGTCGAATCTGTGAGTAAAAGAAGAGAGGTTTCAATTAGATTGACTAAGAGGGAATTAACTAATTATATTAATGTTGATGTGTCAGCTTCTTATTGCCTAGTTCTGATGATGTGTCAAGCAGGGAATAACCCTTTTATATATGCCATCAGGCTTAGTATATACTAGGTGCTGTACCTGCGCAGAGCGCGGGTGATTTATTGCATATTTATAATCTATATATACAAAATTATATATGATATATATCATGACTAATTGTTTTTATTTGGCAAAAACTGGGACATCATGGTCTGATGATGCAATGATGATGCAGTAATGAGAGTGGGGATGGGAGAGTTCTCCTAGTCCTCCGTGCATGAATGAATCAGATGAGCTGACATCAACACTGTCTCGAAAAGCAGATTTAGGGTTAAAACGGTAATGGTAAAAATCTCTGCAACAAAAAAAGATATATAGCCCAGCTAGCATAGAATTACAATATGAAGTTTATAAATTAGACATTCTTGTAACAATTGTTTTTTGTCACGTACTCGTTACAATTGTTTAATATATTGCTTTATGTCCCTTGTTCTTGTATCTTAATACCATCATATCATGAGAAAAAGTTTCAGCCAGTAACATAAAAACATAACATGTACTACATTCTAAAGAAAGCTTATCAAAAAATAATACTACAAAAAATTATAATGTGATAAAAAAAAATGCAGAAAAATAAAGCAAAAAGAGATTAAGATTCTAGTGGAACTGGATTAGTTAAATTGTAAAAAAAATATAAAATTAAAAAGAGAAAACACTTAATTTGAATTTCGTCTAACCAAAATATGAATCAAATCTAAAAGGAACGCTTGTGCATTACCAGCTGGCAGCGACTATTTCAAATTTAGCTGATAAAAAGAAACACTAATCAAAGAAATTAATATGGTACACATGAAATGAGATAGAATCGGCTAAAATTTAGTAGAATTGTCAATATATACTTACAGTGGCTCCAAGAGGACAAGTGGCCGAGCACATTTTCTGCAGATGAGATATTTCTGAAATGAGCAAGGATTACATAACTATCGGTCAGTCACCCTTGCTTCTTACTAAGCACTTATGTCAAGTCATGGTTGTTGTGGTCAAATAAAATTAATTTTTAGATGTAATAGAAATTGAATCAAATTTAAACCCAAATTATTAGAAGACTTATCTGCATAAGGGTGATTCAAATACATGGCAAAGCATGATAAAATGCACTGACCTGCAGAAGAGAGATGGCATGTCTTCCTGTGTGTATGTCATCCATACTATTTCCCTTTTGACAATGCTTGCTGCAAAAATTATTCCCGATTAGAGGAATTCTAGCTAATGGCAGTCATACTTTTACAAATCTCAACCCATGAGAACTTGTTGTCAGCACAACCTACATCCACCATCACAGACTTTCTCAGTAAAAATGTAGTTGTTCATACAGTTTCATCAATTTTGAAATGAAAACTACCACTTGACCAGTTCTTCCATGCATAATGTGAATTGCCTGCATTGAGATACTATTAGATCTTAAGGACGGAAGCATTAAGTAGCATATTTGGGTAATTCTATAAGATGGCAGGCACAAAAAGTTCATTTACTGTTGCGTCCGGGACGACTGAGGTCACGAGGACGCGTCTGTGGTTGTGAGGGTTATGACCCTTCCGTCGGAGGTTGTGACCCGGCAAGGTTGTGACCCGGCAAGGTTGTGACCCGGCAAGGTTGTGACCCGGCGAGGTTGTGACCCGGCAAGGTTGTGACCCGGCGAGGTTGTGACCCGGTGATTCTGCGTCTCGAGCGTCGGATCCTGCGCAAAGGACCAATGCTAGCACGGAGAGGGGGGGGGGGTGGTGCTAGCGGAGCCCTCTCCGATGCCTAAGTTACTATAGTGGCAAAAGGGTAATTTCTAGAGAGAGAGAATTCTAGAGAGAAGTCAGAGCTCAAAATACCAAAGTTGGGCAAATGAGAGAGTGAGTGAAAATGGGTGGCCAAGGTCTCCTATTTATAGGCTTCCTTGAGACCGGACCCGGTTTTAAAGCGGTTTGACGACGGTTCAAGAAAACAAGCGGGAACCGTCATCCATATTGGTAGTACGTGATCTTGACTTCTCTGCGCGTAACGGTAATCGCGGGTACGGTGATAGCGCGATACCCGTAAGGCAATCCGGACCTCGTCGAATTTGGGCAATTCGGCGAGGTCCGAATTGTCACGCAACCCGGACCTCCGGGTTGCTTTATGCAACCCGGAGGTCCGGTCCGGACGCGCGTAAATGCGCCTCCGGACCGTTTTGATACCGTGGGAGGTGTTTTTCCGAGACGAGATGTAATTTTTGACGTGTTTGCGAGGTCCGAAGCGTAAATACGAACCCGAATTGGACATTTATCCATCACTTGCCCCCGAGTCAAGTAACGGTTTAGAACCTTTCTTGACTCTATTTTAAGTTAGGATATTTGTCCAATTTGAGTTTGACGCTAACCTTTCGATTTTGATCGTCGGTCGGATGTAGGAATCTTGATTTCGCCCGTCGCTTGACTTTCCGGCCGAATGTCTTTATTTCCTATTATCATGGTTAGTGCGATAGGAAATGTATATGTACGAGTATGATTACCGTCGGGGACATGAGCAAATGGTAATGCATTTGTGCGAGAATGCGTCTATCAACATGTATGCATGAATAAAGGACGTGGCAAGATCGTAATTACGTAATGCAAGAAAATAGAAATCGTATGTTTCTAAAATGACTAAGTGATTACCGAATCTTGGATCATGCGATTGCAACATACGCACATAATGATTGGCTTGACACGTGCGATGATGCTGATGCGCGCGTTGATGTTAATGGTTGAGCGTCCGGTATAGACTGCTGGTTATTACCTGCAAGTATGCTAAAACACTTAGAAAATATTTAAGCGATATCTAATGTTTGTTACCATAGATGTCGTCGTATGAGCTTTGACGATGTGCGTCGTCGGTGGGCTTAGGGGGCATAGCTACTCGTTGTATGTAATTCGTCTTTGTTGACGTGCATGTGCGTACGTGAAAATACTTAGAAAATATTTTCTCCTCGTTGACATGCCCCCTTGTCGACATGTATGTACGTACATGGAAATACTTAGAAAATATTTTCTCCTCGTTGACATGCCCCCTTGTCGACATGTATGTACGTACATGGAAATACTTAGAAAATATTTTCTCCTCGTTGACATGCCCCCTTGTCGACATGTATGTACGTACATGGAAATACTTAGAAAATATTTTCTCCTCGTTGACATGCCCCCTTGTCGACATGTATGTACGTACATGGAAATACTTAGAAAATATTTTCTCCTCGTTGACATGCCCCCTTGTCGACATGTATGTACGTACATGGAAATACTTAGAAAATATTTTCTTCTTGTCGACATGCAACCTTGTCGACATGTATGTACGTACATGGGAACACTTAGAAAATATTTTCTCCTCGTTGACATGCCCCCTTGTCGACATGTATGTACGTACATGGAAATACTTAGAAAATATTTTCTTCTTGTCGACATGCAACCTTGTCGACATGTATGTACGTACATGGGAACACTTAGAAAATATTTTCTCCTCGTCGACATGCAACATTGTCGACATGTATGTACGTACATGGAAATACTTAGAAAATAATTTCTCCTTGTCGACATGCAACCTTGTCGACATGTATGTACGTACATGGAAACACTTAGAAAATATTTTCTCCTCGTCGACATGCAACCTTGTCGACATGTATGTACGTACATGGGAACACTTAGAAAATATTTTCTCCTCGTCGACATGCAACCTTGTCGACATGTATGTACGTACATGGAAATACTTAGAAAATATTTTCTCCTCGTCGACATGCAACCTTGTCGACATGTATGTACGTACATGGAAACACTTAGAAAATATTTTCTCCTCGTCGACATGCAACCTTGTCGACATGTATGTACGTACATGGAAATACTTAGAAAATATTTTCTCCTCGTCGACATGCAACCTTGTCGACATGTATGTATGTACATGGAAACACTTAGAAAATATTTTCTCCTCGTCGACATGCAACCTTGTCGACATGTATGTACGTACATGGAAATACTTAGAAAATATTTTCTCCTCGTCGACATGCAACCTTGTCGACATGTATGTTGAAGAGGTTGCCCCCCTTGTGCGATGTTTGTTACTTGCTGCATGGAGACTTAATAAGTCTTGTACGCTTGTGGTTGTTCTCACATGGAGCGTCTGTCTCATAAGTGCTTGAATAAGTGTTGGTGTGCGCTTGCGCACTGACTGTATTGTTGATAGCACTTTTCCAAGATATTAGATCTTGTTGATTTTCCCAGTTATCGCCAGCTGTAGTTTCTGTTCTTAGCATAATTCTCGAAAGATCCGACGCAGGGGCGTGTTCCTCGGGCGATTCTTTGTTCTTTATGCTGAGCATGACCGTGCTAACTCTTTCTTGTGATAAGAGAAATAGAGTTGAGGGTTGTGTAGTGGCGTCTTCTGCCCCCCGGTCGAGGGACCGGTCCAAGGAGGAGCGTTACTCCTACTGAGGTAAGAGTTTGTTGATAATTCTTTGTTCATGCTTTTGCTTGCATGACATTTCGTCACCTGGACATTGTTAAGTACTGTGATTGCCCCTCTTGGCTAGACGCCAAGGCATGGCAGGATGGGTAGAGCATAGGATGTTGTGACTTGCACATTATAGATTTTGTTTGGAGGAGACGGTGGAAGCTTCTGCTTGTTCCGTCGAGTCATGTTAGAGATGATGGCATTTTTCAATCTGTGCCATCTTTTGGATATGTTGAACTCATTTCTGAGTCTGTTTGCCCCCCGGCTTCCATGCTTGAAGACTTGTTGTAGTTGTTCCTTAGTTGTTGCTTCCGACTTGTTCGCTTTGAACCTGCTTTATACATAGTAGTTTGCATGATAACTTGTTAGTAATATTTCATACCGTTATCACTTACTATGTTTATTGAGTGCGGATGACTCGTAATGCAGACATAGTTCCTGCGGTCGTGACCGATAGCCACTTCCTGATTGATAAGTTGAGATGTTCTTCTGATTGCCTGCCTGATGCCTTATGCATATTGTCCTTTGTTCCTGAATAGCTTGCCGCTATATGTGTTGCAAACTTCCAGCGTGTACCGACCCGCGTTGGGGAAGCATACATAAAAACATTATCTGACAGCGTGTATCAACCCGCGTTGGGGAAGCATACATAAAAACATTATCTGACAGCGTGTATCAACCCGCGTTGGGGAAGCATACATAAAAATATTATCTGACAGCGTGTATCAACCCGCGTTGGGGAAGCATACATAAAAATATTATTTGAGAGAAGTTATCTTGGCTAAGCAAGATACTAGTTTATACCGTCTCTTAGTTCCACTCTAAGGCGACGTTGTACAAGACTCGACTTGTAAATTTTACGAGTTTTATACAGGGTACGCACCTGACAGCGTGTATCAACCCGCGTTGGGGAAGCATACGTAAAAACATCATTTGAGAGATGTTATCTTGACAAAGCAAGATACTAGTTTATACCGTCTCTTAGTTCCACTCTAAGGCGACGTTGTACAAGACTCGACTTGTAAGTTTTATGAGTTTTATACAGGGAGCGCACCTGCCAGCGTGTATCAACCCGCGTTGGGGAAGCATACGTAAAAACATCATTTGAGTTTTTGAAGAAGCATTTTGTGAAACCTAAAAGGCTTGTTGATAAAATATTTGAGAAAATATTTTGGCATTGAATGTGATACATCCAAAAAATCATGTTGACAAAATATTTTTGGGAAGGTGTTTGATACATAAAATGTTTGGTAAAATTTTTGGAAATTTTTTTGGTAAAGTGTCTGAAAAAATATTTGTGATACATGATTCCTGCGTCCAGGGACCATATAACACTTTTTGAGAATATGAATTGTGATGCATGCTTTCTGCGTCCAGGAACCATGCAACACGGTTTGAAAATCTGTAGTACGGAATTGTCATCTTTGCCAGAGGACTTTTGCCGTATAAAACGAACCCTGATGGTGTTCGTAATATGGGAATGCCGACTAGACAGAGGACATTCGCCATAAAGAGTGCACCCTGAACCGGATATACGCACTTGTTATAGAGTGGGGTCGTTGTCTTAACAGAGAACTTCCGCCGTATTAAACGAACCCTGATGGCGTTCGTAATATGGGAATGCCGACTAGACAGAGGACATTCGCCATAAAGAGTGCACCCTGAACCGGATATACGCACTTGTTATAGAGTGGGGTCGTTGTCTTAACAGAGAACTTCCGCCGTATTAAACGAACCCTGATGGCGTTCGTAATATGGGAATGCCGACTAGACAGAGGACATTCGCCATAAAGAGTGCACCCTGAACCGGATATACGCACTTGTTATAGAGTGAGGTCGTTGTCTAAACAGAGAACTTCCGTCACTTAAAGGGTGATCAGCCCTGTATGCCCATCCTGTTCTGAATTCAGGGAATGGCTATGAACATGAGGATTTGCCTCTTAACCAGAGATGTCACAGCATGTCATTAAAAGAAGTAAACATGGGGGCTATATTTAAAAAAGAGGATACCTCGACATGCATATTTTGACGGTAGGCCTTGGCGTTATTCCAAGGTATTGCTTGTAGTTGACGCCCTGAATAGTCGTCGTTTTAATAATAGGTCTTGGTGTTAATCCGAGACATTGCTTGTAGTTGACGCCCTGAATAGTCGTCGTTTTAATAATAGGTCTTGGTGTTAATCCGAGACATTGCTTGTAGTTGACGCCCTGAATAGTCGTCGTTTTAATAATAGGTCTTGGTGTTAATCCGAGACATTGCTTGTAGTTGACGCCCTGAATAGTCGTCGTTTTAATAATAGGTCCGCAAGTTGTTATTGCGGTGCATAAGTTGGTTGTACACATAGCTTGATGGCTTTGTGTTGTCGGCACCTTCTAGAGATAGACGCCTATGTTATGAATGGAGAAATAAACTCCTTGTTGATGTAGATAATAGATATGTTGGTGTTGTATATCATAAACCTCTCCTTGCACACAATGCTTAGCTTGTATTGTTGGAGTAGATTTTTGTGCATAGGTTACTACTTGGCATCATTCCTGAGTAGTAATCGTAGTGTAACATGTACCTACGAGTAGAGTTGCTTTTGTTAGATAGACGCAATTTTTATAAGTTCGCAAAAGTATGAAGTCATGAAATTTTCTTTTTAGTCATGCATATAATAAATGAAGTAAAGGAATTTGATACGAGGATTCCTTGTTTGTGTAGGAAACTTCCCTGTTTTTGATTCCATGATGACGCCTTGATGTAGTCGTTAATATGAGTAGGTTGTTGTTGATAAGCGTTGTCATAACGCGTAATAGATTTTGCTTGCACATGGCATAGTTTCTTGGATTATTGAAGTAGATAATATGCGCGTAGCTTTGTTGCTTCGCGTTTAATCCAAAAAACAGCGTGCAAGAGATAAGTATGTACCTACAAACGTAGATTGGTTTTATTAGATACTTGCGCGTATTTACATTGATTATACTAGAAAGTAGAGATGCGCAAAGTAATCTAGAAGAGAGTTGTTTCTCCCGTTTCGTCATGGCTGGTTTGATGACGATGTCGCGTAGTTGGTTGCAACAAATCGCCTCAGTGCACCTAGTGTGATGCATTCTTCGATTTCCCAGTTTAATGGCGGACACATGTTTGTGTTGTGCCCCCAAGTTTTATGGAACTTGCACCATTCTTTGATGTCGTTGCCCAAGAAAGCTGTCTCCGGGGCGGGTGGACTAGGGAGCTTGTTTTCCAGCAGGTTGACGAAAATGTCTTCGGCCACCGTGTTTAGCGGTGTGAAGATGTTGTTGATATTCAAGCTTGCATCTCCCTGGTTGTTCGTTTCTGCTCGAACTCCTTTGTCCCGACTGAGGGGTGTACCCCACCTCAGTTCCTGCTCGCATGAGACTGCTGTCTCAAGCTTATACTTTAGATCCGCCATGGTTTTCGTTGTTTGCCATCCACGAGTTCGTCCAAAGAGAAGGAAAGATTTGACGTTCATATTTGCATAGAACACGCTTATCACGTCTTCTCTTGTTGCTTTCGCGGTTGAGGCATTGGAGGCAAATTTGATGAAGTATTCCATGATTGGCTCGTCTTCTCCCTGCTTTACGAGCCATATCTGGTGCCATGGTGAAAGTTGGATATTTCCTTGTTGGGACCAAACTGTAACAGCTTGTTCCATCAGTTGGTTTTTTTCTTTCATCAACGACCTTCTGCCTTTTGAAGGAACTTATCATGGCCACACTGTGTTGGTGCTTTGCTCTCAAGGCATTGACGTAGCAACGTCTTGCGGTTATTTGATCGCCGAGCACTTCCCCAATCCCGTGCTCTGTTGGGAACTTCATTTTTTGGTGGACGGTGGAGGGCACGATCACATAGGGATTGATCGTTGTTCGTCCCAAAATTCCGTTGTAGGCTCCGAGAGATTCGACAACTACGAAAGTGACGTTGATATGTAATACTCTCCACCCCTGGCCAAGGATGACAGGGAGTGTGATTGTACCCAAGGGTTGTGTAGCTGCTCCTGCGAAGCTGACTAAAGAGAAAGTTCTTGGAGACAAGTCCTTGACAGATTTTCCTAATTGTTCCAGGACTCTGACATGTAGAATGTCAGCAGAGCTTCCGCCATCCACAAGAATTCTTTTCACATCGTACCCGTCAATATCCATGGTAATGACTAAAGCATCATCGTGAGGGTAAACGATATGCTTCAAGTCTTCCCTGGAGAATTGGATGACTACGTCCTCTTGCTCGGGTTGCTTGCGCTTTCCGTACTTTGGCAGTGTTGCTGCTTGGGATGCATAAATGTCCCGAGCATTAGATATGTGTCCTCCGGCGGCAGGCCCTCCGTGTATGACATTGATCACACCTCGTTTGGCTGGCGGAGGGTTGTCATAGACTTTCTCTTTTCCCTTGTTTCCTCTTTTTGATGGCTCTAGTTGAGCCCTTTTCGGGGGGTTGACGTCTTGATCGACAAATTGCTTCAATTCGCCCTTGAGGACGAGGTTGTTGATTCGGAAGCGTAGACTGACGCAGCTATCGGTCTCGTGACCGAAGACCTCGTGGTTTTCACACCACTTGTCCTTGTCTCTTCCCAGTGGGCTTTTCCTATAGTTGTTTGGTTCCTGCCACAAATTCGCTTCCTTCATTTCTTTCAAAATTATAGACAACGGGGCATTCAAAGGAATGCAGTCGGCCAAATTTATTTCTTTTGGCTTCTGAAAATCCCCTTGGAAGGGTCTTTTCGGCTGAGGTTGCCAATGTCTTCCTTGTTGGTTGCCTGGGTGTGGCTTTGGTAGGTTCTGTTTTGGGTTATCCTTCGCCTTTGCTGCAGCGATTTTTGCCTTGTTCTGGCTCCTGAACCTTTCGAGGTCTATATACTCCTTGACTCTCGCGGCTAATTCTTCCATTGATTTTGCTGGGCGCTTTGCCATTTTTTCAGCTAGGGCATTGCCTCTTCGTCCGAGGTTTCGGATGAAAGCCCGAACAATTTCTCCTTCAGTCAGGTTTCCCTGAATGTCAGAAATGTTCTGATTGAAGCGGACGTAATAGTCGGCAAGGGACTCTTCGTTCTGCTGTTGGACGTCGTCCAGAGCGTTTGCCCCTTTCAGCAGTGTGCGTTCGCCCATGTATCGCTGGATGAACTTGGCCTTTAGGTCTGCCCATGAAGTAATGCTTCCGCATGGCAGTGAGAAGAACCAGTGCGCTGCAGACCCGGCAAGAGTCTGTGAAAACGTCATTGCGAAATGATGCGGGTTTTTTGTTCTTCCCAGCAAAGAGGCCTCGTGCTTTTGCACGTGTTCAATTGGGTCTCCTTTTCCCCGGTAGGAGTCGCCTCCAATTCGATACAGTGCGTCTGGGACGCGACTGTCTACTAGGTGGTCAGCAAATGAATGTGATGCCCTTTCTTCAAGAGCATGCATGCCCTTCATTTTTGCCTCTCTCATTTTCTTCTCCACCAGCTCCTCTAACATCTCAGCGGTGAATCCCTTTACCGGTTCAGCGTAACCTGTTGAAGGTTTTTGCTGCCCATTGTTGCGGTAGATGTCAGATTGATCCCTGCTTGTGGCCTGATAAGGATCGTCTCTCGCTGGTTGCTGTGGGTGGTAGAATGGGGGCTGCCTTTCGTTCCTCCATTGTTGAGCTCCTTGGAGAGGAGTATATGACCGTGCAGGTTCATATCTTGCATGTTGATGTCCGCCCTGGAAAGGATTGCCATAGTGAGTAGTGTCTTGTGACATCTCTCTTGCTGGCGCAGCATACTGTTGGTTGGTCGGAGGTGGCTGAGCTGTGTATCCTTGGTTTTTGAGAGACTCGCGGAATGCGAGTAGCTCTTCGAGGGCAGCCATCATTGCTGGAGTAACGGTGGGCATCGGGTTTGCCCCCGCTCTTTGCTCGCTCTGCGGCAATTCTGTTTGGGATTCATCTTCGTGCATTTGTGGTTCGAAACTGGGTGGATGCGCGTGATGCTTATTCCTTGGCTCTCTGTGCTGTGCGTTGGGCACATTGTCAGTTGGTATGGATGAAGCTACGGAAGTAGCTCTTGGGATGTGGGAGGGTCCCGACTGGCTCCCAGCTGGAGCTTGGCATCCTGTCTTTTTGTTTGCCGGTGATTTCCTGGGGCGCCCGGGCCTTTTCCTTAGGTTTTTCACCTCTTTGGGAGGGTTGTGATCACTTGCCATGATTTCTGTGGTACTGTAGCTTTTTGTTCGAATCGTGCAGACGGCGCCAATGTTGCGTCCGGGACAACTGAGGTCACGAGGACGCGTCTGAGGTTGTGAGGGTTATGACCCTTCCGTCGGAGGTTGTGACCCGGCAAGGTTGTGACCCGGCAAGGTTGTGACCCGGCGAGGTTGTGACCCGGCAAGGTTGTGACCCGGCGAGGTTGTGACCCGGTGATTCTGCGTCTCGAGCGTCGGATCCTGCGCAAAGGACCAATGCTAGCACGGAGAGGGGGGGTGGTGCTAGCGGAGCCCTCTCCGATGCCTAAGTTACTATAGTGGCAAAAGGGTAATTTCTAGAGAGAGAGAATTCTAGAGAGAAGTCAGAGCTCAAAATACCAAAGTTGGGCAAATGAGAGAGTGAGTGAAAATGGGTGGCCAAGGTCTCCTATTTATAGGCTTCCTTGAGACCGGACCCGGTTTTAAAGCGGTTTGACGACGGTTCAAGAAAACAAGCGGGAACCGTCATCCATATTGGTAGTACGTGATCTTGACTTCTCTGCGCGTAACGGTAATCGCGGGTACGGTGAT
Source organism: Clarkia xantiana subsp. parviflora (assembly GCA_036873135.1). Taxonomy (NCBI): domain Eukaryota; kingdom Viridiplantae; phylum Streptophyta; class Magnoliopsida; order Myrtales; family Onagraceae; genus Clarkia; species Clarkia xantiana. The sequence continues at coordinate 23,492,095 of JAPTYO010000001.1, forward strand.
AGCGCGATACCCGTAAGGCAATCCGGACCTCGTCGAATTTGGGCAATTCGGCGAGGTCCGAATTGTCACGCAACCCGGACCTCCGGATTGCTGCAACCCGGAGGTCCGGGTTGCTTTATGCAACCCGGAGGTCCGGTCCGGACGCGCGTAAATGCGCCTCCGGACCGTTTTGATACCGTGGGAGGTGTTTTTCCGAGACGAGATGTAATTTTTGACGTGTTTGCGAGGTCCGAAGCGTAAATACGAACCCGAATTGGACATTTATCCATCATTTACCCTAAGAGCTCTTCTACCAAACGAATTGCCAATAAGACCCGCTGCACAGGTACAACAACAGAAGCAATGTTCTTAATCGAGCAGATGTTCTTTAACATTATAAACAAAAAAAAACAGTGTTTTTAATACATTTGAGGCAATTGGGAATAGACACATTTAGAAGATGGAATAATAAGATTAGTGGAAAAGAAAACAAAATTTATAACATTACAACACTCTAGAACCAGAAGACCTTTTTTTTTTGCCAAAAGAACCAGAAGACTTAGCTATGTCAAGATACATCGTATCCACTTAATTGATAACAATATGCGATGAATCCGTCTACATACCCACCAATTAGAGAATAAAGACTTTCCAAATAGTGACCTGCAAAATTAAGTCCTGCAAATTAGAGATTTTAAAACTTTGTCTGCTAATAGACTCCAAAGACTTGTCAATAAGAGACCTACCAAAGAGAGACTTGCAGAATAGACTCTCGATGTATAAATATACTCTTTCGTATAAACTCCTGCATAATTCAGGACATGCATAATATTGTAAATAATAGGAAAAACACTACATCAGAAATTAGAATTATCTGTCAGACCGAAAATGGACTAATCACCTAGAAGAACCGAACACCCGTCAGAAGAATCGAAGATCCGTCTTGTTCTGAGATCGGAGAGAGCCAATAGCGAAGATGCAGAAATCACCGGTGAATTTGATCCTTTTGTTTCTTCATCTTAGCTGTGAGAATTCGCTATTTAATTCAATCATCAGAAACTGCAATGAAATAAGTACTGAATTAAATCATCTGAATGATGATTAAGTGAATGTTTTGAAACGGCTGTTATCGATGGTAAAAATTATTGGAGATTATTGAATCGTTTGATGCGGCGTCAACTTGAGAATCAACGGCTTGGTGCGTGTGAGGAGAAGCAACAGTCTGAGGTGCGGCGTCGTTTTGCTCAGCTGACGTGGGAAGCTGAGATTGATTCTTGATCGAGACCATCATGATTAGATATAGGAATGCCTAAGCGATGCCGTTTAATGGTGTGTGGTGAGTTCGAAAGAAAAGGTTTCATGGCTGCGACGTCGTTTAGATGAAGATGGAGATTGGATCTTTGCGGCGTCTGTTGTCGTTTTGCACATCACAAACCGATTGCTATGTCGTTTGATAAAGGAGTTAATTATATGGGCCTGATAATGAGGGAGTTATTGAGATGGGCCCTTCAATTTAGATTAGATTTCTGAACACGTGGCAACTAATTAAGTGGGTAAAATCAAGATTAGTATAATACTAGGTATTTGCCCCGCGCATTGCGCGGGGTTTAATATTTCCTTCGCGCGGGAATAATATTTTATTTAATAATTGCCTAAAATTATTTTACATATTAAACTATATGTTGAAATGCCACCTGTAAACCAAATTATAATAGTGTTTATTTTTTCTAATAAATTTTATACAAAATAAAAACATAACTATAGTATTCTAAAAATTTGAGATTCATGTTGTGATGTTTCCATTTACAGAGGATTGACATCTTCTATTTTCTTCTATAGAGTTGCTCCTTCATTTTATCTCTGCTCGATCTTGAAATTCTTCGATTTCCATGTTCGAATTATTATGTTGAAAATCCTACCTGCAGCTTACTATGAGAATAAAGAAAACACTAAAACCACCTGACTGCAACCAAAGAAACAAAAAAAAGTAATTTACCATCCTTAATGATAAACCATGCTTCAAATACATACATAATAGCAATATAACAAAATATACACCTCCGATGTGATTTTGAACACACACACACAAAAAAAAAAAAACATTTTTTCCTAAGGGAAAGAGGGAGTTCAACTAAATTTATTTAGATGATGATCAAATGATTAAGATGCCCTTAGTTCATCAGATCAGGATGGACCTGACCTAAGCAAGGGGCTCCGCCTTTTGGATTGAGGGACCTAAATTACCTTCCAGCTAACTATACTGATTCTTTATGATAATTCATCTTTACTTTGCCACGATAGTCTACATTCATCTATTTATAAACAACCTATAGTGATATATATCATTTCTTTTTAATCGAAATCAGCACTTCATGAAGAATGCAGAGAAAACCTTTTCCTATTTCCGACAAACATTTGTCCCCTTTTAGATTGAGGAGACCGACTTACCTTCCATCTAACTATACAGATTCTCAATGAATATCCTCCTTTATTTTGCGACTATAATCTATAATCCACAATATCGAACTTCATAATCATCACACAAATGTAATCCTAACAATGTATTTAAATCCGGACAAAAGGTTCACCTTAATCTCATCAGTAATTGGATTCCAATTAAAATGATAAGCATAAAGTATGAATCATACAAAGAGATTTTTTTTTTCCAGTACCGATATGCATAGTATATGAATTTGGTTACAAATAATGTAATGTTTAAGGTCTGCAGAAATTTAGGGTAGGTACCTTACATTGGCAATATCGATGATCTGCAATAAATCTCCCAATGTAATAAAAAAAATTAATCCAAGTTTTGTTCTCTTTAACCTGAGTATTGTGATGATACTATAGATAAGCTTCTAATATCCTGCAACATACAAATAAATACAACATGAAATTAAATTAAGCCAGTTATATGATTCAACAACTACATTTGTTTGGTTATTAGAATTTAGACCCTAATATATAAAATCAGAATCAATCAAAAAATTAAGGCAATAGAACTTCTTCCATCAAACAGAACCTTTTACAAATTATGGGTTGGATTCAGAGTAGGATTTCATGATTCAAGAAGATTTACAAAAACCTTTAATCTCAAACCTCTTAGCAGATGGTATACAAAAATTCATCCGTTAATTCCTTTAAAGTATTGAGAGAGAGAGAGACCGCTCGAAAGAATTTGAGATACAAATAGACTTAAAATGCAACACCTTACATTTATGTGCAAGGCAGAGAGTGATTTTATCACATCAAGTGATAACGCAGAGAGTGCTTTTGATCTCATCAAGTGTTAGACACTCATTTTCCTCTTCAGCTGAGTCGTCCTGAGAATGAGGATGCAGCATAAATATTTTTTCTCTGATGATGACACCTTGCGCTAAGAAAGTTTGGCATTATTTTTCCTTCAACTTGCTAACTTGAAGCATTTAACATGTGCAGATATGACCAACTGAAAAGTTTGAACTAATGAATAATGCATATTACGGACTCAAACCTAACAATATAAGTCAAACCAATCAATTGCACCACATCACAATAACAATACAATAATGTCAGTTTGTAATTTCAAGCATGTTCTATCCTATCCAGCAACTCTCTAACAACAAATTGAGCATCCATCAACATGCAGCAATCTTCTTTTCAAAGAAGAGTCGCCAAGAATGTTCCATTAATACCCAATCAATATATAGTCATAAATATCTGATTCTATCCTAATATAGTCAAAGATTGATATTTACCAATAAAAAAAATTCTTTCTCCAGCCAGAAACAGTGTCGATGACCGATAAAAAATTCCTTCATCCGAACAGAAGCAGTGTCAATGAGTCGGTGTAAATTAAATCAGTGTTAATTAAATTGATAAGAAGAAATGCACCAATCAGCTAGAAAAAATCTAATTGCAGGTGCTATTCAAGTTATGCCTTAAAATTGCTTACGGCTTCAAGGTGAGAGCCCAAGATATCCGATGAACATGCTGGTGGAGGATACCCTTCTCCAAGGTGAAGAGACGGAATGGAGCAGAATGGTTGAAGAAGATGAAATTAAACCAACCTGGAACGAACAGCTAAAGCGGTGTAGACCAGGTGGTCTAAAAGGCGTCGGTCTGGCAGCCGAGTTCCCAGAGCTTTGAATCGGAACTGGATGATGATCGGACAGCAGCGATGGCTAATGAATACAACTTATGCTGCAATTAGTGTTATATGAAATTGGAGTGGAGAGTGATTGGACAGTGGTGATGAGTAAAGTAAATCAACGAAATTTTTATCTGATTGTGCTATAACTTATTCTTCATGCACTTTCACTGATTTCCTGCAATTGAATAACGCTTCGGTTGATCTGTCAATTGAGTGTGGCTGTTCCATCTTTAATTGAACGTTGTTGTTGAGAATAACGCTTGGTTTGAATTGAATGAGGACGTTCCATATTCAATTATACGTTGTTGTTGAGAATAACGCTTGAAGAGAATTTATGATCTTTGGTATGCGGATCTGAATTGAATTGCTAATCTTTGGTTAAGTAATATTGCTTCCGGCTGAGAAGAGCGAGTGAGTTGTACGCACCAATTAAAAACTTAGGAGCTGAGGTGGAAACAACCTAGTATCTAAATTATATATAATATATAGATATAGATTTCTGAACACGTGGCAACTAATTAAGTGGGTAAAACCAAGATTAGTATAATATATAGATAGATAGATAGATAGATATAGATAGATAGATTTGATAAAGGAGTTAATTATATGGGTCTGATAATGAGGGAGTTATTGAGATGGGCCCTTCAATTTAGATTAGATTTCTGAACACGTGGCAACTAATTAAGTGGGTAAAACCAAGATTAGTATCTATATATAATATAATTCTAAAAGAAGTTACAATATCATGACAAGTAATCTTTTTGAACTACTTTCTCTTTCATATTTGTCAAAATAACTACATTTGATTGGTCCACCTCAATCTTTTGATAAGTTACAAAAAAATTATAATCATCACTCTTCCACATGGAGCTCTAAAATGAAGGCAACAATCCTCAATCACTCTTAATATCAGTTTTATTTTGAAATTGATCAAATTAAGTTTTACATCCTAACATAAAAATATTTAAATTTTGCACCCCAAACAAAGTATTTACATTTGCACACAACATTAGAAAAATTAGTTTCAATTACGCACTAAATTGTTGATAGGATTGGTAATTTTTTTAAATGTAAAAATGGACATAAGATATTATTAAAGAATAATTTGAAAATCGGTTATCGATTGCCCTAACAAAATTATTTACATCTGAACATACCTTAACAAAATTAGTTTCAATTACACTAAAATGTTGAAAGGACAGACAACTTTTTTTTTAAAGAAAAAAATTTAACATAAGATATTATTAAAGAATAATTCGAAAAATCAATTATCCAATATTAATAAATAAAGATAATTAAACAATTAAATATTTTATGAATGAATATTTTATAAGAAAATATACATATAAAATAATTAACAATAATAAGATAGATGCATTGTGGTTAATATATTTTTTATCAATAAAACAAATATATTAATACATAACTATACTTTAGTTTCCCAAATTCTTAATACATAATGAAAAAATATAGAAATAAAAAAAATTGAATCTACAAAAGCATAATATAATTTATTTTTAATTTATATATATATATATATATATATATATATAAATTAGTACAAGTAAATAGATCAATACAGTATATTTAAAAATATATAAATTAAGAAAACATGAGCAAATAGTTTGATAAAATATTATTAAGTTAATTACATTGAGAATAATAAACCTAAAATAAATCAATTTTTATTATGTTCACAAATTGGTCAAATTAAGTGTTGCGCCCTAAAAATATTTAAAAAAAATGTAAATTAGATCTACTGCATGCTTAACAAATAATAATAAGATAAAAGTTACTTTACATAATCATCACATCTATAATCAATTGAAAAAAAAAAAAACCACAAAACCTCTTCTTCAACATCCTCTATCTCTACAACATTTGCACTACACGCCCGCATTCCCATCCTCAATCGCCATCGATGTTATTCAAGAATAACATTTGTGTGAGGTATACAATTAGCATTACGTTGTCGTGATTGCAACAACTTCAGCTAACATGACAAAATTTCTAATATATAAGATTTAAAAATGTACAATTATGCTATTGAATGTGAATTCCAGATTTGGAATCGAAATTAAAATCTTATTTATTTATAACTTCCATTTTAGATTAATGTAAAATTATTTGTCAAATTTGTGAATTTCCTTACTCATATCAATTTTTTACCTTATACATTTATTGTAATTAATACTATTTTTATAAATATTTGTCGTGAATTCAATATATTCCAACTTTGAAACAAATAATAAGTTCTTCCTAAATTGAAGATTTATTTTTAGCTTTAATTTTATATTATATTTTTTGGCCAATATTTACTATTAATTTGATAGTATTTTTTATTTAATTAAAGAACCGACAATGCATTCATGACAAATTTTTGTATATACAACTATCATTAATGTTATTATTAGAGTATCAAAAACACAATTAATTTTTAAAATAATTTATTAATACAAAATTAAAATTATGTTGTAAATAATTCAATATCAAAATCGAAACATCTCATTGGTCCACATAAATTTAATATATATTGCCGATGACGTGACATTGTCATGTGTATACCTATAGCGACGTAATTTTTTTTTTCCTCAAAAATCTCTCATTTAATATGCAGAACCGTTTCATTTTTTGTGAAGGTTTTATTTAAAGATTAATACTGATTCTATTTATTTGTTACTATTAAATTAATTCGTATACTTTTCTTTGGTCCAAAATATACTTTTCCTATTGTGTTTCCTACAATATTATATAGATTGTATTATTTGTGTCAATACAATTATTATTTTTTAATATAAAATTAATGAAAACATAATAGTTAATATCTAAGAAAATTATTTTTAGACTATTATAACAATCAACACTGTTTTTTTTTTCTATTGACATTCATTTTGTTGAAAAATAAAATAAAATAAATTAACATATATATATATATATATCCTATATATTTTATAAATTAATAACAATATTTCTACTTATATAATTAATTATTTTAGTATTGATGTATTCAACTTTTAAAAATTATAAAACTAAAGAAAGTTCTAGATTTTTTTTATTTACACGTATTTTATGGAAATATCTGTCAAATCTACTTTTTTTTTTTTTTATATAAACAATTTTAATGAGCTTAAAATCAACAATTTAAATAAATATTCTACACACAGCGGTGCGGTCTATTGTCTAGTAATATATAGATTAAGATATTAAGATAAGATGATTTCTATCTCATCTAACCTATTGCTTTTCAATCAGCTCCTTCTAAGAACAGAGAGTACATCACTCCCCAACCCAACCTAATTGCTTTGCCTTGCCGTCGTCGCTAAGTCCGAGCTCACCTCAACCACCGCTACGCCCGCTCCTCATCACCCCGCTGATTTCTGCTTCGACTCCGATTTTGACCTCCCCGCCTCCGGCATCCACTCCCCCGCATGCGGTATCTCCTGTCTGCCACTCCACCGCCTGTTAACTCCCCTCACCGGCATCTCCTCCAGCTACTACTCTGACTCCTCTACCCGCCTCCCCTCCTCCAGCTACTACTCTGCCTGCTCCACCTCCGCCTGCAACTCCGCCCGCATCACCTCCACCACTAGTGAGTAGTGATCCCGCCTCCGGCTCCACCAGCTCCAGCTCCAAAAATTAATACTTTGAAAGCACTGAAGGTCTGGAGCAAGGAGACAATGATTAGGGACTAAGGAAGGCAAGCAGACGGCGGAACAACTTTTTGCGGCGGGAGATTTGTTGAAGATGAAGACTTAGGGTTATGCTGTTCTCTGTTTTCTTTTATATATAAATTTAGTTTTATTCCGGTTGGATCGGTACCGGCTCATCCGGTCCAACCGGGTTTAACCGGGTTCTTTCAAACTGAGCCGGGTTTGATCTGCTTTCTCTACTTTTACTGGAACCGGACCGTCCACATATTCGGTTCACGGTCTGACCCGGTTCGATCGCCGGTCCGGTCCGGTTTTAAAAACACTGCTCCTAACAATCAAGAAGGAAACAATATATTTCTCTTCTCCCTTTCCGTTTCTCTTCTTTACCAAGACAAAAGGTGTTCTTCTGAACCAGTTTAGGGTTTCAGGTGCTCTCTTAGTTCGAAGGTGAACTGGGATCCGACCAATCAAGCTGCTCAGTTGACTTTAGGTGGAGCGACCCTGGTGCTCTTCTTCACTATCATTTGCTGAATTTGATCGCGAACGGAATCTTTTTCATTGACTGAGTAAATTGTCATACTCTTAGAAATTTTGATACTTGTGTAGTATCATAGTCTGATCCGTTTAATTTCCTTTTTTCTGACAGAAATCGAAGTATGGACCCTACTATGAGACATTTCCAAAGTAATTTAGTTGAGCTTGAAGCTGAAGCTGAAAATGTTCTCTTGGCCCGACATCAGGTAATCAAAGTAAAAAAAGATAAAGCAATATCTGTTGTTGGTTTATCACTAAGCTCTATTAAAATCTTATTCCTTGATGAATTGGTGAAGATAGTTGAGGATGCAAAACCAAATTTCTACTATCATCGGCCCTTTGGAAAAATTTCTATAGTCGTATTTCATTTGATTAAAAAAAGGCTGGAAGTCTCTGCTGAATGTAGAAGGGATAAGAATACTTGGACTATTATCTTTTTCAGGAACTAGAACCCATTGCATTCTTTGATTATAAATAAAATTAGTACACAGTTCTTCATTTACTCTCTATTTGGACGTACCCATCTTTTGGTATGATCAAAGAAGTAACCAAAATATTATATTCTTGTTAGTATGTGTTCTTTACTTTTTATTGGTGCATATCTTAGATAAGTTCCTCGTTAATTTTGTTGCTGTTGTTGAGGCAGCTTGTTGAAAATGATAAATTACGGAATGGAAATAGAGAAGCACTAACAGCATTGAGAAAGAGGGCTCGGACAACAAAAACTAGTGTTCCAACTCCTTTTGAGTCACTGATGAAGGACATGGGTGGCCCTGGGTCCAGGCCCCTGGTGCAAGAGGTGTGTACAACATGTGGCAACCACGACACTAATGAACAAACTTGGATGATGTTCCCAGGCACTGATGTATTTGCCAGAATTCCATTTCATGCTGCTCATACAATCTTAGAAGAAGGTAGGTACATCTTGCTTCCGCTTTATACCCCTTTATTCTCAGTGTCAGGTATTGTTAGCTAAAAACTGCTAATGGAATTGGTGATAGCTGCATTTAGTTTATGAGGAGCTTTGACAGAATGTGTCATATTTTTGCTTTTACTGGATACGAATTGCTTAGACATATATCACAAATATGTGTATATGTTTAAGAATGTGATAAGAAGAGGAGTTTGAGTTAATTAATAGCGATTGTTTGATTGTAATTGGTGATGCTGCAGATCAGAAAGAAATAGATTTTGATTCAAAGAAACTGCAGAGCTATGTGAAGGAGAAGGCTTTCATTATTTCAGAAAAAGGTGCACTTGCTGATAAGATCAATCCAGCAGTAATGCGATCTCTCGTTACTTTGACAGATCAACCAAAGTAAGTTGTTTGTTATTCTTTTACTTTATCATTTAACAATCTGCAGAATCATATTATTAATAGTGTAGAACTATTGACTCTACTTTCAGATAGCTGAGTAAAGAGTCCTCATGGAAAACCACCTCCTTAAAAAATGAAGAAGAAAAGCACTTACGCACTTCAGTTAGTGATTTGGGAAAGATATTCACACCTTTTCTGTGTGATTTTTACTGCCGTGATCCCATTTCCTCGAGAAACCATTTTATATGTGGACGAGTTATATTTTCTTAATAATAACTAGACTTTCTTCACAAAAAAAAAAGTTGATGGAAATTGCCTCGCAGTGGAAATTCATCATGTACTACGGAGGAGATGTGGGTGTTTTGTGTGACTATATGGGATTGAAATAATAAACATATAAAGAACTTAGAGTGACTAGTCCAACTCCAACGTATAGTTGAATTATTCACCAAATGTTTTATAATAAATTAAAAAAAAAATGAAACAAAAGAAGAAGTCTCCTCTGCCATGTACTTGAATAAGTAAAAAACGAGTTTATTGTGTAAGAATATTTAACTTCAAACATGTTTTTCTTACCCACTTTATCATGCGTGTTCTTTAAAATACTACTACTACTAAACAAAATAACGGACAATATGGTTGAGAAAAGGCTAGTCGTCATTCGTCTAAAGATAGGATAGCATAGGATGGCTAATTTGCCTAAATGAAGAAACCAAGTAGTTATATTATATATATTAACAAGTAAAATTTCCTTCATTTGCCCAAAAAAAAACAACATTTTTCCTATTAATTAAGAGATTAGGTCCCTCATCATCTTTGGCTTTGCCACATAAATCTTTTGACCAAAAAATTGGGTAATCGCAATGATTGGCTGCTGCTTACTGACTTCTTCATTACGTTGATGATGGTGGAAGAAAAGACATGTATGGTATGTAGGAGAGAATGGGCATGGAAATGCGGACTTGACTTTTCAGCTCACCATGTTGGCAGCTTGGTGACATGAATAGACATGTGCAGAGGAAAGAGAGGGACACGGGAGGAAAAGTGTGTTTGGTTGCTTAGCTGGTGAGTTTTTATGTTGAGTTGGCAAAGTTAATGGCCTAAACGAATAGAAGAGAATACAAAGTGTAGGATCTTCATTATTAAATAAATAAGTGCAAACTTGATTATTTTGGAATTATTTCGACAGATTTAATTAATTTAGGGTTTGACTGTCCGTTTAGTAGCATGAGTTTGTTTATCTCGGTTTCCATTGTTGAAGGCGAGTGCAGATGCTATCGGTGACGAGTCGCGACGCTGTGCTCCTGTTCTCTCCGCCCAGTAGCAGGTTAGTACCGGACTCGCGGCCTCGACCTCTTCTCCTTTTCTCTCCGCCCAAGTAGCAGGCTACTACCGGACTCGAGGCGGCATCAAATCTGTGTCGGAAGCGGATTTGGGTTGACTATTACTTCGAATCTTTAATTTGGGTAATTACGAATCGAATATCTACTCCAATTTGTGCTTAATTTGCGCTCCTAGACTCGATTGTTGATTAAATTCGTGCTCTTCATCTATAAGAAACTAGGTTAAACTTCAAAGCTCTTATCTGGCACCAAAATCTTAATATTCTGCCCCAATTCGAAATTGGTTTTTTTTTTTTTGCCAAAGTAAATACAATTCCATTAGAAATTGGTAAGTGTGGTCTTTACCATTTGAAAATATATGTGTGCTTCAGTGAAATTGGGCTTTAAGTGAATTTGGTTTTTGGAATCGAGACTAGGAGCGCAAATTAAGCACAAATTGGAGTAGATATTCGATTCGTAATTACTCAAATTAAAGATTCGAAGTAATAGTCAATCCGACACAGATTTGATGCCGCCTCGAGTCCGGTAGTAGCCTGCTACTTGGGCGGAGAGAAAAGGAGAAGAGGTCGAGGCCGCGAGTCCGGTACTAACCTGCTACTGGGCGGAGAGAACAGGAGCACAGCGTCGCGACTCGTCACCGATAGTATTTGCACTCGCCTTCAACGATGGAGACCGAGATAAACAAACTCACGCTACTAAATGGACAGTCAAACCCTAAATTAATTAAATCTGTCGAAATAATTTCAAAATAATCAAGTTTGCCCTTATTTATTTAATAATTGCATATCCTACACTTTGTATTCTCTTCTATTCGTTTAGGCCATTAACTTTGTCAACTCAACATAAAAACTTACCAGCTAAGCAACCAAACACACTTTTCCTCCCGTGTCCCTCTCTTTCCTCTGCACATGTCTATTCATATCACCAAGCTGCCAACATGGTGAGCTGAAAAGTCAGGTCCGCATTCCATGCCCATTCTCTCCTACATACCATACATGTCTTTTCTTCCACCATCATCAACGTAATGAAGAAGTCAGTAAGCAGCAGCCAATCATTGCGATTACCCAATTTTTTGGTCAAAAGATTTACGTGGCAAAGCCAAAGATGATGAGGGACCTATGATTATTGAGTAGTACACCCCATCATTCCGTTCGTCTTATTTAATTTACATATAGTTTTGTTCTTGAGTAAAATGTCCGACTTATGATTATATGGACATGTAAGAGAAAATATATAATATTTATATTACTTACCATTTCCACAAGCATGCATTTGGAAATAGTTATGAGCATATATTACAATAATAAAGAATTAATGCACATAATATTTGTATAAAATAAATAAATATTTTTTTCGTTATAATTTTTTATGAAAATGATCTTTGGGATTTAAATATTTACTTTTTGGAGTTTATAAGTGACCATAGTATTAACCACAAAATATAAAGTTTAAGAAGTTAGTTACTGTCAAAATATATATATATTTTTAAATCGTATTATATTAATATATAATATAGTCTCATGTAAATTAATAAAATCATATTACAATACACACCAAACATTGTAATCTAACATTACACTTTCCATTATATTACAGCACAGCTCAACATTGCAATCTAGCATAACATTACGTAGCTCATATTAGTTATCAACACACATTCCAAGCAATTCACATTACGTCTATCCAAACAACCCCTAAATAGCTTCAATAGTCAAATCATTTTTTCACTAAATTAATAATTTACCTTCAATCCTGACATTAACTACTAGTTGTTTTTCACATTCAATCACCAACAGTCAGTCAATAATTTCTTTAACTTATTGTTCTTATTGGAGATTATAACTAAATTAGTACCTGAGATAGCACACCAGAACAAATTAGTACCCGATATGATCTTTTTTTTACAACTTGGTACCCGAGATAACCTGGTTATTGCACCGTCGGGGTTTTCGTTAGTTATTGACAGAAATGATCAGGTGTGTCGCACGTGACTAGTTTTGGCGTCTGAAAAGACAAAAATACCTTTATACAGTAAAGAAATAGAACCAACCCCCTTTCTTCTTCCTCATTCCAATTAGTGTTATGCAAGTTCAGTTTCATTGAAATCCGTCCACCACGAGCTGTGATTTTCGCTCCCCCACCTCAAATTAATGTCTTCAATGGCTTATAATAGTTCAATTGCCACACCCAATCAAAGAAATGCAGTTCTGGACTGATTGTTGTGGTTTAAACCTCGGGCATTCGGAAAAAATTTCAAGTGTCAACATTTAAACACTCAAGCAACGGTGACATACTTTATGAATTGATTGATACAAAATGGTTGGTGGCTGAAAGGAGAAGAAGAGTGTAATGCACATGACTGATGTTATCGGCAACGGAATGAGGTGACTGGTTTAGAAGTATCTATATATACTCAGGTACCGATACGCAACAACTAAAACATACCAATATTAAATTTGAACGTCAAAGTAATGTCAGACACCACATTGAAACAGTTACAACATAACAACTACGTTTAAAAATATTTTTTATTTTGAAAAAAAAAAACTTACACACTTCTTAAACTTTATGTTTTGTATTTAACGTGTATTAATCACAAACTATAAAAAAAAAATGAAAATTTAAAACTAAATTCACATTATGTCCTCCAATACTTCTACATTATGTCGTTTGACAACCCAAACAATGTAATGTGCATTTTATATGAAGTATATTATAACTAGATATTTGCCCACGCAATAGTTATTTGCATTTATGTTACGTATTATTATCTAGACGATATTCTGTATGTGTTGTCCTTAAAAAATTATTTTATAAACAAAAAAATTGTAAAGAGACCTCTATTAAATACTATAATAAAAATAATAAAGTTCTTTTGTCAATGTAAAAATATTAAAGTTGAAGAAATGCAATTTGTAAAATATTAAAAATCGTGAATGTACTAATGTGTATGATAAATTTAAACTACAAATGGTATATATATGACTATTTTTTCCCAACATATATATGAGAAGATATATATATATATGGAAATAAGGAAATTATAAAGGAAACATTATTTTTACTTCAATTGAAAGTTAAAGATAATATTATCATGTTGGTATTTATTCGATTGTATAGATAATATTATCATTTTAGTTCCTACAATTATAAGAAATTTAATTAATTACTTAAATTTGTAGCGATAAATAAGTTAATTTGGAGAAAGAATATTATACTTATACAAAATAATTTGATATAGAGTAAATCCAAGAATAAAAAGCATTAGATTGATTCATTCATAAAAAAATGAACTATTTGAAAGAAAATGTAACAACTTATAATTAATGAGAAAATTCGAATTATATATATAAATAAATAGGTTTAAAGATGAACCAATTAGAATGCTCCACGATGACATGTCATATATTTATATATGATTATAAATAGTTTTAGTAGCTATTTAAAAATAAATCAAAATTGAAGTAAGATTTTGTTATAACCTTTAAATTTACCATGGTCCATACTAAGGTAGAGAGCAATCTAATTACTACATAAAAAATATAACTAAACAAAATTAAAGTTATGAATTTTTTTAGTAAGGATGAATTACCTGATATACATAAAAATAATAAACTTATTCACTAAAAAAATCATTTATTCGACTATAAATATAATAATATAATTATAGTATTTATTAGATAGTAGAGATAATATGGTCATAGTTCCGAAAATTATAAGAAAGTTAATTAATTATTTAGAATTGTAGCTATAAATAAATAAATAAATTTTGAGAATGAGGTATTATACTTTTACATTGATTCATTCATAAAAAGAAAATGTAACGTTTGAAGGAAAATGTAACAACTTATAATTAATGAGAAAAATTAGAATGCTCCATGGTGACATGACATGATTTTAGAGTGTTGCCCAATTATAAGAGAGAATGTATCCGAATTATATTATAGATAGATAGATAGATAGATAGATAGATAGATAGATATGATATTACATTCAAACTCCATTCAATGTAATGTGAAATTACATAAAAACATATGTAATGTGAGATTATACCAAAATTTACGAAGTGTTTATTATTTTATTATTATTGATTAAATATATAAAATACTTTGTATAATATTTATAGTTTATTCTGCTGTTACGATTATCTTTTTATTTTATTTTATTTTATCTATTTCATGACTCATTATTATAATAAATAATAATTCACACGATGTTCGTACAAAATGAGTAAAGTATTTACACGTGAAATTTCTGTGTTAGAATTCTCTTATAAAGCCCTGGGTAGGTCCACCGAATCAAATAGTTCGATTTGAAACTTTTGGACTAAATGAAGCAAAAAAAGTCAGTGATGTATTATAGGGACTAAATTGAACAAAATTAAAAGTATCGGGGCAGGTCACGCGACTTGCACGTACTACTTAACGGTCAACTAATTGATGCACCAAAAGCCTACAAAATGCAAACATATTGCACCAACAGTTAAAAAAAATGTTGCATCAAAACTCAATTTCGATCAAACATATTGTATCAAAAGGCCCTTAAACCCTTTATTTAATATATATTTTAATATTTTGCAATGATTATACTCGAAAATCGTAATATCACATGCAAAAATATATAACTAATAAATCTAAATTTATTTACACACGTCAACATATAATTTATATACGTTTATATCATACATATTTATGTATTAACTACATTTCTCTATATAGTAGTTACATTTTTCACTTACATAATAGTAGTATAATTATTAATAGTTAATATATTAGTATACTCATTTTTTTTCCCTAATCCAAATATTTATTTCAAAATTGGCCAAAAAAAATATTTATTTCAAACATGTCATACTTCATATTACTTAGTTCATATGATTATTTAAAACTAGACAAATAAAATATAGAGAAAATATCGCTTTTAATATAACTTATGAAAGTGTTTATATAACTATGCATATAATATTTTATTGGATTACGGGGACGTAATACTATAGAATGCTAAACGTGTACATGCAAGTAATCTAACTACGCAGTGGAATAATGTACACATATCTCAATAGCTTTCCTACCCAAGAACGATGTGGAGGGTGTTCTGATCCTCCGGTCGGAACCCGTACAAGTTCTTCGTGAGAAGCCCTACGCGGTATAAGCTCCACAGCAAATCCTCTGATCGGATGAATATAATAAGATAAATATAAAAAATGCTTTAGTATATCTCCGGATTCGGATGAATGCCGAATCTAAGTGGGAGATGGGGTTTATGGGTCGGCTTATGGTTGGATGCGCATAATTTTGATATAAATATCTTAATAATTATATATATTTATATGTATTTTATTATATACGAAATAATTTTAAACTTATTTTTTCATAAATTTTTTAGAGTTTATTTTGTTTATGTAATAATCATCACTATTTGATTTCACGTTATTCTTATTTAATATTTTTTATTTTATCAAGTCTCATATCACGCGTAGGGACAACACATAGCTTATATATTCATTTATATATAGGTGTTTTTTTATATATTAAATACGAATGTAAAGACTACATTATAAGAAACTTTAAATTCATATGTAAGTGGAAATAAAAAATAATAATTAAAGTGTTTATAAGAATTTAAAAAAAAAAAAAAACTGAAAAGAATTTAATTTTTTTATTAGTGTTTAATAATAAAGAGTAAATAAATTTAATTGATCACATAAGTAAGAACATTAATGTAAATGTTTATTTTCCAAAAACAATTGTCTGTATTAATGTATACGTTTTTCCATTAATTGTTTTTCTAATTTAATGACAACTCTATAAATTTAGATATAAAATTATTGGATAAGTGTAAATTTAGAAAATATTTGTATATCCAGTTTTAAGCATTACATAAAATAGAGAACTTTTACATAAGTATAGAAACAAATAATTAAAAATTTATATTTAAATGATATATTTATATAATTTGGTTGTGAAGTCTTCTAATGTCACTAAGTATATGTTTCTATTTTTAATCAAATAACTTATAAATATATATATATATATAATACATCCAATTACATAAATATAACATAATATAAATATATTATATACATAAATAAAGAAATAAATAATTAAAAGTTTATATTTTAATAATATATATTCTATACAGTTTGATTGTGAAGCATTGTAAGGTCTCCACATATGTGTTTTCGTTTTTAATAAAATCATGTATAAATATTAAATACACTAACATTAGATAAACATATATAATATAAAAACTTACTACGGCCAAAGTATCTCATTCAATCTTAAAAGCCGTTTCATTTTTTATGTCAATTTCATTTAACAATTAATACTAAATCAATTTATTAATTAAATTATTTTATTTATTTGTTCCGTTGTTTTACCTGCAATATTATCATATTGATGTACTATTTGTGTTCATGTAATTAATTTTTTAAATGATAATTGTACGAAAACATATTAGTTGATATCTAAGAAATTAATTTTTAGACTATTATAATAATCAATCATGCCTTATATTAAAATAAAGAAAAATTTATATATTCAACAAATTATATCATAAATATTAAATGAATATAAGTATTTTAATAAATAACTATTAGTTACATTGATGAATTAATATCATAAAAGAAATAAGTTTATGCTTTCCTTAAAAAATCCATAAATGAATATAATTAATTGGTTTATATTTATATTTATTATATAATTTTAGATTTATTATGAATATGGAAATCATGTATATTTTTTTTGGCCGATAAATCGTGTATATCAATAAATATAAAATAATACATTTGAGAAAATTTAATTTAATGACTTATAAATCATTCATACCATTTTTTAATTTAAGTTAACTTTTATAATATAATTAATTGCCTCGATTTATAAAATTATTTTTCCTAGCCAATATTTTTACAACTAAATAAAAATTAGCAAATTCTTTTGATAAAAAAGAACATAATGTTAATTAATAGTCAATATCTTACTTAATATTAAAATATGTAATGTTTATTATGATCATATATTTGTTTCGTATGCGTTACTTTTCAAAATGCACAATTAAGATACTTTACAAAACTATATATACATATTATATCTTGTAACAGTATTGCTTCTATTGCATATAATATATAAAAATTCTATTTAAAATATTATTATTATATAATTGATACATTCCCTGAATATTATTATGGTTAAGTACACAAATAATAACCCAAGGTTGGTTGGACCAACTGGTAAAGCGAGTTGTGTTCGCTGTGGGCGACCCGAGGTCAAAACCCACCGAAGACGCCGCCTTAGGGAGGACTTTAACCTTAACGCTCCCGGTTTGAACTTATATATATATATATATATATATAAAACACAAATAATATTTTTTTTCTCAAGAAAATCAAATGCAACATATGTAGAGAATTTAGTACATAAAGAAGTTTATGTTTTTTTTTAATACAAATAGGATTAAAAAAACATATTCGTTAACTCATGTAACAATTTTAAAAATTTGTAACGTCCTTCAAGATTTTACGTGGTGCCTCGGAATAATTTTAAGGTGTTTACACATACAAAATGATGATTTCACGCGATAAGTCGTAACATACAATCTAGTTGGACCAATATGATTAAGTAATTTTTTTATTTTACTTATTAATAGTTTGCAAATTCTAACCAAATTAAATTATATATAGATAGACTGTGTTGTTTGAAAAAATATATTAGGTGCATAATAAAAATAATAATGATAATAATACATCTTAATTTATGCAACTCATATCTTATATTAATTTAGGTTTGCATAATTTAAAGTTGTCACGTAAGCATTTATGTACATTTTAAGTAACCCATAAAGTAAATACATACATAAACAATATTTACTCTCCAATAATTTTATTTAACTATATTCCTTAAATATATTTTATTATTAAATTTTTCAACAACCACCAATAATATATTAACATTAATTATGTAATACATAGTTGATTCCTTAAATTTAAGGAAGATGTTATGTAAAAATAAGCGAGTCCAACTTTTAAGGAATGCTATGTGAAACCATTGTTATACGTTTTTATACAGTTTACATAAAAATTATGTTAGACCCACATTTAAGTAATATTATGCAATACCATTGTGATGCTCTTATAAATGTTTTCTGAACACTAAAATTAAATATTTTCGCATGAAAATCAAGTATGAAATTCCATCCTTCGCAACTTTTAGTGCCCACTGATGGGCCCCGGCTAAGGCCGTTAGGCCCCTTAACGATGGACAAACGGCGACTAGGCCCGTTGGGCTAGGAGCTGGGCTGCTGGAAGGCTAAGGGCTCCGACAGACGGAGGCCCCGACGTGGAATAACCCCGAGTGAGCATAGCCTCGATAGGGGAAAGCCCCGATGACATCGGACCTGGACGTGGTCGGTCCCGATAAGGGATTTGACACCACTCCCCGACACCGAATCCTCAATGATACAACTTGGGAGTCTCCGATAATAATCGAGACCCACCAGTAAGGGCACAATCCCGGAAACCTCGCCATGATCACAGTAGTGATATAATGGGTGAGATACGTGGGATACACATATCTGTACAGGTACGTGGCGAGATATACGGCGAGATATGTGGGATAGTGGATCACAATTCAACCGCCCAATCAGGTAACTGAGATAGCCTTCCCCCCCTATAAAAGGAGGGAAGTTATCCCAGGTTAAGGTTACGTTTTTACACACATACACATACTGCTTGCTTGCCCTGTTGATCACCATACTTACGTTAAGCATCGGAGAGGGATTCTGGGCCACTGCCCTCTATTCCCCTTCTGCAGGATTGCGAGGAGCTAAGGAATCCGTCACCGTAACCGGAGTTCCTACCGTGATCCAACATTGGCGCCGTCTGTGGGAAACGCAACAAAAAGCCAAAGTAAGTTTGCTTCCCTTTGACTCCATACCATGGCTGGCAACAGGCCACAGCGATCAGGCAAGCAGGTGCCAACCACCAGCAATCCCCCTGAGGATGCTACGCAGCATCAGGATTTGAGAGACGATGGTGACAGCAGGAACGAGCTCCCTGGTGGATCCAGGAATGAGGCACCTTCCCAGAATCCAGAGCTGGCCAGGGTAGTGGCAGAGGCCATGCCCCTATTCATGGAGGCCATGGAGGCCCTCCTAGACCGAAGAGAGGCTGCCAGAAGACAGACCACAGAGCTACCGCCGCTCCCTCCGCGGCGAGATGCTCCCAGAAGGCAGGTGGACGACAATCTGCCGCCACCCCCCCCCCCCCCCCCCCCCCCGTTGAGGGAGCAGCCCATTCCCCCCAGGCATCCGAATCCAGCACCGGCGGAGAATTTCGTGGTCGATGGACCAGGGCCAGTACAACAAAGGACTATTCCCCTGAATGGTCCCCTCACTGCTGATCAGGTGGTGAAGATTGTGGGTATTTGCATGGGAGATCAGAAGCCCATGATGTCGGAGTTGGGGAGTCAGGAGACCCATCCCTTCGTTCCCAGACTGATCCATACCCTGGCCCCTCCAGGCTTGGGTATCCCGAAGATAGACGAGTACGACGGGGACGCGGACCCGGTCCGCCACGTACAGAAGCACCTGACAGCGTGCATGGGCAGGACCCCCGATGAAGATGTTATCTGCGCATTGTTCCCGAGTACCTTGGGAGAGAAGGCGATGACATGGTTCTACAGTCTGCCCACCGGATGCATAACCTGTTGGAAGGACATGCATCAGCGATTCATCGCCCAGTACCAAGGGCGTCGACGGCTGTTGAAAAGTGTTCGGACCCTGCATGAGGTGGTCCAGAGGCCCGACGAATCCCTGGCCCAATACTACCAGCGTTACACGGCTGGCATGACCGAGCTGGATGAGGAAATATCGGAGGGCGTGGCCATCCGTACCTTCCTGAAAAATCTCAATCCCCCCTACGGCTCCGACTTACTGCACAGCGTCGCGGCAAAAAACGTCTGGAACATGGAGGCGCTTCAGGCGATGGTGAAACAGCAAATCGACGTCCAAGAGTCGAAGATTGCTGCCGGAGAGTTGGCTCCTCCCAAGGGGCGCGGAGGAAAGCAGTTGTTCAAACCATTGGACAACCAAAACAAGAAGGATAGCTCCGAGAGTAGTCGGGGTCGTGGACGCTCTGATCGAAGGGAGGATAGGCGTCCGACAAAGAAGGACAGTCAGAAGGAGGAGTTTACCCCCCTCAACAGGCCTTTGAGAGAAGTCTTGGCCGTAATGGAGAGGCAAGGCCTCGCTCGTTTCCCCAAGAAGAAGGAAGGCGAAAAGTTGGGCTCTCGCACCGACCGTTACTGCCGATTCCATCGGGCCCCTGGTCACGACACCGACCAGTGTCGGGAGTTGAAGAAGGAAGTAGAGAAGCTTATCCAGAGGGGTAAGCTGAAGGAGTTCGTGGGAGATTCGCGCTGCAAGCCCCATTCCCGATCTCGGTCGAGATCCAAATCTCGATCGAGGTCCCCAAGGAAGAGAAGGTCCGACGCAGAGCCTTCGGAGGGCCCATCAGGGTCCCGACAGAAGAGGGTCATTAATGTGATCCATGGAGGGTTCGCTGCGGGAGGAGACACATCGTCTTCTCGGGAGCGTTACGCCAACCAGGTGCCCGTAGCAGTGGTTTTGGGAAAAAGGTCCCGGTCATGGACCCCGAAGGAGGAAATGGAGATCACCTTCTCGGCGAAGGATCTAGAGGGAGTAGAGACCCCCCACGAGGATGCCCTAGTCGTGACACTGGACGTAGGGGGATTCGAAATGAAGAGGATCCTCATTGATGGAGGAAGTTCCTCCGACATCCTCTTCTCCGACGCCCTGGAGCAGATGGGGAAGAAGAAGAAAGACCTACGGGAGGTTAACTTCCCGATGGTAGGATTTTGCGGCACAACCTCTTATCCGTTGGGGGTTATCACGCTGCCTGTGTGGTTCGGCAGTGGCTGGAAAATGGAGAAGAGAGATGTGGAGTTCGTGGTGGTCGAATCCACAGGGACGTACAATGCGATTATTGGGAGAACCACCATCAACCCGCTGATGGCAGTAGCCTCGACTATCCATCAAAAAATGAAGTTCCCGACTGAGAATGGGGTCGGTGAAGTAAAGGGTGACCAGGTGGCGTCAAGACGGTGTTATGTCAACGCCACCAGGAGATCAAGGAAGGAGGCTATGTCGGTTCTCCAGACAGACACTGATCCTCGAGAGGAGTTTGGGCGCCCCGCCCCCATGGAGGACCTAAAAGAAGTCGAGATAGATGGACCCGAGAGGAGGGTAAAGATCGGATCCGCCCTAACCGAGGAAAGGGCCCAGGAATTGATCGTGCTCTTGAAAGAATTCAAGGAGTTGTTTGCCTGGTCCCCGAGCGATATGCCAGGAATCAGCCGAGACGTGATCGAGCACGAACTGAATATCGACCCTACGATCAAGCCGATCGCACAGAAGAGACGTCCGATGGGGACAGACAAGAGGATCGCAATCTAGCAGGAGGTTGGCAGGTTGCTCGATGCTGGGTTCATTAGGGAGATCCGATTCCAGACTTGGGTAGCCAACCCAGTGCTGGTGAGGAAAAGCAACGGGAAGTGGCGGATGTGTGTCGACTTCCGCGACCTGAACAAGGCTTGCCCGAAGGACTGTTATCCGCTCCCACGGATCGACCAATTGGTGGATGCTACATCGGGGCATGAGCTGCTGAGCTTTATGGATGCTTATTCTGGTTATAACCAGATAAAGATGGCGAAAAAGGATGCCCAACACACCGCCTTCTACGCTGACAGTGAAGTCTTCCAGTACGATGTCTTGCCTTTCGGCCTGGTGAATGCGGGGGCGACCTATCAGAGAATGGTGAACAAGCTGTTCGGGGATATGATTGGAAGTACCATGGAAGCTTATGTAGATGACATGCTGGTGAAATCCCGACGAGCATCGGACCACGTTGGAAACTTGGCGATGGCCTTCGAGAGGATGAGGCTCCACCAAGTCCGCCTGAATCCAGCCAAATGTGCCTTCGGAGTACATTCAGGGAAGTTCTTAGGCTTCATGGTGAGCCAGAGGGGGATCGAGGTGAATCCCGAAAAACTAAGGGCGATAGAGGAGATGCATTCCCTGACAAACCATAGGGAGGTGCAAGTGCTGAACGGTCGACTGGCTTCGATGAATCGCTTCCTATCCAAGGCAAGCGACCGGGCGATGCCATTTTTCAATGTGTTGAGGGCTAACCGACAATTCGAATGGACCGCCGAATGTGAGGAGGCGTTCCAAGCGCTCAAACAACATCTCCGCGCCCTCCCACCACTTGCGAAGCCAGCTCCAGGCGAGCCGCTCTATCTTTACTTGGCTGTTTCTTCGTTTGCAATAAGCTCTGTTTTAGTTAAAGCTGTCGAGGGCAATCAGATCCCCGTCTATTATGTAAGCAAGGCGTTTGCCAAGAGTGAAATGAATTACCCTCCGATTGAGAAGTACCTCTTTGCGTTGATTATTACCGCTAGAAAGTTACGGCCTTACTTCCATGCGCATGAAATTACGGTGTTGACTGATCAGCCATTGAAACACTTCTTGAACCGGCCTGATGCGTCGGGGAGACTAGTAAAGTGGGCCGTGGAACTTAGCGAGTTTCGAATTCATTTCGCTCCGAGAACAGCTATCAAAGGGCAGGCATTGGCCGACTTTATAGTTGAATCTACTGTTCCCGATCCTGAAGCAACGGAAACAGTAGAGGGGGCAACAGGGAATACCGAAGGGGTCCCGACGGCGGAGTAGTCGGAACAGCCAAATAAGGAGAACACCTGGGAGTTGTACACATATGGCTCCTCAAGCTCGGATGGATCGGGTGCGGGGTTCGTATTGATTCCGCCAGGCGGGGCGGAGCCACTTCGATATGCATTGGCCCTAACATTTAGAGCCACTAATAACGAGGCGGAGTATGAAGCTCTTATAACGGGGCTGAAAATCGCAAAGGGCACTGGAATTGAACATTTGAGGGTGAAGTGTGATGCAAGCCTGATTGTAAATCAGGTCCGGGGGCAGTATGGAGCAAAGAACCCAATCATGAAGAAGTACCTTCAAGAGGCTCGGACCTTAAAGGAGAGCTTCAAAAGCTTTGATATCGAGGCAATTCCGAGGGAAGAGAATGTAGAGGCTGATGCCCTGAGCAAATTTGCCTTGGGGGCACCTTTGGAAGAGAGTCGGAGGGTACACTTCTTGGAGAAGTTGATTCTATCGACTACCGACCCGTCGGAGGTGTGCGCCATCGGAACGGGATCGAGGGAGGAACCCACTTGGATGACCCCGATAATCGCGTACTTAACTACGGGGGTACTCCCTGAAGATAAAGTGGCAGCGGAGCGACTGCGACGAATGTCAATTAATTACGCGATGGTGGATAACCAGTTGTACAAGAAGGGTCTGCTTTCGACTCCTTTCTTGAAATGCGTGGCCGAACCTGATACGACTCGGATTCTGAGGGAGTTGCATGAAGGAGTCGCGGCATGTCACGAAGGCGCTCGGTCTATCCTGAGGAAGGCACTGAACTTGGGATATTATTGGCCCACGATGAATAAGGAAGCAACGGCGCTCGTCCGATCCTGTGACGCGTGTCAGAGATATGCTTCGAATATCACAGCCCCCGCTGCCAATTTGATGCCCATTGGGAGTGCTTGGCCCTTCGCACAGTGGGGCATTGACCTGGTGGGACCCCTTCCGAAAGCAAAAGGCCAGTGCACATATTTGCTTGTCGCGATTGACTACTTCTCGAAGTGGATCGAGGCTAAGCCGTTAGCCAAGACAACAGCGGGACATATTATCAAGTTCCTTCAGACCCGAATTTTGTCGAGATATGGGGTGCCGAAGGTGATAATCAGCGACAATGGTCCTCCGTTTAATGGGGCCCAGGTGGGGAAGTTCCTGGACGAGTTTGGCATCGAGCATCGGACAGCATCTGTCCATCACGCTCAGACCAATGGGCAGGTGGAGGCTGCCAACAAAATCGTGATGGAGGGCTTGAAGAAGAGGGTCTATGCTTTGGACGGAAAATGGTTGGACGAACTGGAGAACGTGTTGTGGGCAGTCCGAACGACACCCAAGCGGTCAACAGGTGAAACCCCGTTTGCACTTGTTTATGGGACGGAGGCGGTCGCTCCCGTGGAAATCGCTGTGGCGTCCCATCGGACCAGAAGCTATGAGCCCTCGACAAGTCCCGAAAGAGCCAGGATAGGACCTTTGACGAATGATGAAACAAGGCGCCTGGAGTTATCCTTGCTAGAGGAAAAACGGCTGAAGGCCGACATAGTGCAAGCTCGGATGCGCTTGGCGACGGCCAGGTACTATAATCGAAAGGTCAAGTCGCGACAGTTCTACGCGGGAGAACTGGTCCTGCGTCGGAATGAGTTCGCCCTACAAGATCGGATCAACAAGATGTCTCCGAAATGGGAAGGGCCTTACAAGATCGTAGGCATGCCGGCCTCGAATGCTTACAAGTTAGAAGACCTCGATGGCAAGGTATTAAGAAACACCTTTAGTGGTGAGCATCTGAAGAAATGTCATGTTTGACAAATAAGTCGTCCGTAGAGGCGCAAAGATGTAATTAAGTCGCCCCGAGTGGTGCATGCTATGTAAAAGACATCGATCAATAAAGAGGTTACTTTTGATCAGAATATTCCTAAGTCGTTCTCGACACATTTAAAAAGCGTCATTGGACGTCCGAAAAATCCTTAAGTTTTTAAGGTTCAATTAAAAAGCGTCATTGGACGTCCAAAAAATCCTCAAGTTTTTAAGGTTCAATTAAAAAGCGTCATTGGACGTCCGAAAAATCCTTAAGTTTTTAAGGTTCAATTAAAAAGCGTCATTGGACGTCCGAAAAATCCTTAAGTTTTTAAGGTTCAATTAAAAAGCGTCATTGGACGTCCAAAAATCCTTAAGAAGTTTTTAAGGTCCGATTAAAAAGCGTCATTGGACGTCCGAAAAATCCTTAAGAAGTTTTTAAGGTCCGATTAAAAAGCGTCATTAGACGTCCGAAAAACCCTTAAGTTTTTAAGGTTAGATTAGAAAGCGTCTTAGGACGACGGAAAGCCTTAAGGTTCTTAGGGTCCGACAAAAGCGTTATGAAGAACATAATGTAATCGGAAATGATACTAATAAAAGGCTCGAAGGCCTAAGAAGTTCAATACGAGAGAGATAACGATAAAGGACTACAAGGACTTAAGTTATAAAATATTAAGCTCGGTCCTCGGATGCTTTAGGGTCGGATGCTGGATCTTCAGAGGGCTTCGGAGGGGTAGGATTGGAGGGATCTGCAGGAGGGTCGTTGGCATCTTCAGAGGAACTCTCCGACGGGAGGCTAAAGTACCTTTCTGCGGCTCGGCCGAGAATCTTGGACTTCCTCAGGTCGATGGAGTCCCCGTAAGTTTCGTTAAGCTCTTCGACAATGTCAAGGAAGGCATTCTGCAGGTCTTCCTGACAATGCTTCGCCGCATCCGCTTTGAAGTCCTCCGAGCTCCGATATTCTTCGCGGCCCTGGACCTTCGCGTTTGCTATTTGGGCGAAACGGTCCGCCTTTTCCTCCTCCAGCTCCGCGATAGCCCTTTGCTTCTCAAGCTTCAGCCGATCAGCAGTTTCCTTCAATTCCGCTTTATCGAAGGCGGCCTGATTCCGGTCGGCTAGGGCCGTCTGCTTCTCCCGCCTAAGCGAGCTCTCAAGGCTTAGAATCCGCCTTTGTTGGGATTGAGCCTCTTGAACAAGCTTGGCCTTACCCTCCTCGGCCTGCTACCTACCTTCTTCGGCTTGCCTTCTGCCCTCTTCCGCTCGGAGCCTTGACGCCTCGGAGGTGGTCAGGTCCTCCTGGAGCTTAGTCAAGCTCTCGAGGTTGGAGTTGGCCCGTTCTCGCTCCAAAGCCTCTTGCAGGGACAGGATGTAGCCGAAGCAACAATCCTGGTCCGCCATTTCCTGAGGACAAATACAGCTCAGTATTTAAAAGTCGGAATGCTTTCAGATAAGTAAAAGCAAAGTATAACCTACCTCTATCCGACGGACGGCCATTTGACGGATGTCCGCCTTGATGTCCTCCCCCTCCAGTGAAAGGGGGCGCCTCAGTGATGGCGGGATCGAGCCCGACACCAAGTGCAAGGCCAAGTTCTCCTCTTGGCACCCCCGATGTAGAGAAATCTCCTGTAGAGACTCCACCGGTCTCCAAGGCTCCGCACTCTGATCCGAGGAGAAGGCCTGGTAATAGTCTCCATCCAAGGGGAATGGAGGTACTACCAGGCGGGCTTCCCCATCCTCACTTGTCCAAGCTTCGGGGGTCGTGCCCCTAACTGGTGCCGATGGTAGCGCGAGGGGGAGTGGGGACGTCTCCTTACCAGATGACTCAGCAGGAGTCGGCCTCGATTTTCGTCGGAGGACTAGGCCTTCCTCCTCAGCTTGGTCCTCGGAGGGGGAGTCATCCAAGCTTATCACCCGACCGAATTCGCCACGGACTTCTGTCGGGGCATCATCTATCCCCGGCTCCGCTGCAGGCACGGGGTCTGAGGCAGGTGCAGTGGGTGCGACGTCCGTGTGACCTGCAGCGGGGCGAACAAGGTGAGGAAGTAAATTGATATCGGTATACCAAATTAGACAACGCTCCACATATTTCTCGCAGCCGAAAAAGTCGTAATAACCCGCTTCGAGGACGTGTGGAGTTTCCCCTCGAAGGACATTCTTGACATCCCTGATCCGCCCTTCCATGTCGGAGGCCTGAAGGTCTTGAGGAACCAACTGTCTATATCTTTTTATAGCACGAAAAACTTCCTTACCTTCCTTTTCGGAGCGGACACCGAAGGCGGCCCTAACCACGTCCGCATTAGTCTGCCCCTCGGGTGTGGGGGCAGACCTTGGTGCCTCGGAGGTCTTCTTCTTCTTCTGAGCCGGCTCCGACGCGGCGGAGGACTTTCTCCTGGACGAGGACTTCTTCTTGCGTTTCAGCGAGTGGGAGGCATCGGTATCCTCCTGAAACAGATGGGCGGTCAGCGATGATCGATGGGCTGTAAGCAGTGAAAACAAGAAATAATTAGAAGATTACCCAGAAAATTACATTGGAAAGGCCATCACGAATTTTTCCCCCGGCTTCGGGATCAATCAGCATGATGGAAATTTTTATCCGCTGTCGGTCGGTAACAGAAGTGGCCTCGAAGGGCTGATAACCCTCCTCCCAGCGACGGGCTTGGATAAGCATCAAAGCCCTCTTAGTCTGCTCCGACCATTTACGGAAGGGCACAGGAGGATCAGCTTCTACGGCGGTCTTCGGCCATTCGATGGGACCAGGCTTGATGAAGAAGTATTGTTCTTTCCAGTTGGCATTGTCATGCCCCTTGTCGTGGATGATGGCCCGTTCCTTGCAAATCCTCCAGGACACCTTCCTATCCCAGCCCATCTCCTTATACTGCTCGTCGTTCCCCTCGGGTTGGCGGGGGGTAAAGGAGCAGATCCCATCTTTGTTACAGGTCATCTTGTAGAGGACCCGCCAAAGCTCCAGGGTATGGCTCCAGTCCTCTTTGTTAAGATCGCACCATACTTGAAAGGCAATCCATGTGCGGATTGCGTGTGGAGAGAAGGTCGTGGGGTAAGTCTTGTAGTGGTTACACAGCTCCACCCAACTCGGACAAAACGGGAGTCGGATTCCCGCACGAATCTGCCCTGGGGAGATGAACACCTCGTCTCCTTTAGGGAGCGTAACCCAGGTTTCACGAGGATTGAATTTGAACTGCTCATAGGGATAGCGAGCCCCGAAGGAGGATTCGAAGATACCACATTCTATGCAAGCCCTATCGTAGTTAATAGGTGCAAGCGAGTTCTTGAGATACTTGAAGACGAAAGGTGGTCCATCAGGGGAAGACCCGCTGTTGGTGGCAGTTCCCTCGGCTGAAAATCGTCGATGGAAGGAAGGAGGGGAAATTGAAACCTAAGAAGATCAAAAATGGAGGAAAAAAGGGTAATAAGGTGAAAAATCTTACCAGACATGGTGACTGAGGTCTTGATCGAAAAAACTTGAGTGCTTGAAGCGCCGGTGAAAACTTGAGGTATGGAGGATCAAGGCTCTTGGGATCGCAGAGAAGAAGAAGTAGAAGAAAAGTGAAACAATGTCCGGGTTTAGGGTTTTATAAGAGAAAGAAGAGGGAACTAAAGAGGCGGGCAATCTGAGCCATAGAATTCGAAACAATTCAATCGGGATCGTCCAAAGTGAAACGTGCTAATCTGAAGAAGGCGAAACGATTTTGATTCGAACCGTCGCGGCGCGTGGAAAACAGATAAGACAGGAATGATGACGTACCGTGGTGGTTGAAAAGTGCTTTTTCAGAAAGCAGGCGTGCAGAACCCGAGGCGTTCCTTCACCTTCTATCAGCATTTAATGCTGGTCTGATCGAGAAATCCCCTCGAATCCAAGCAGGATCCCAAAAGATCTTGAAGAGATTCGAGGCAAAGGCCTCCGACGAAAGTTAGGCGAAGGCCTCCGATGTTTTAAATAAAGAGCCCCGACAGGGATGTTGAAGGGTCCGATATTAGAAGACGCGACGCCCTATAAGTCCGTCACGTCTTGGGGGCAAATGATGGGCCCCGGCTAAGGCCGTTAGGCCCCTTAACGATGGACAAACGGCGACTAGGCCCGTTGGGCTAGGAGCTGGGCTGCTGGAAGGCTAAGGGCTCCGACAGACGGAGGCCCCGACGTGGAATAACCCCGAGTGAGCATAGCCTCGATAGGGGAAAGCCCCGATGACATCGGACCTGGACGTGGTCGGTCCCGATAAGGGAGTTGACACCACTCCCCGACACCGAATCCTCAATGATACAACTTGGGAGTCTCCGATAATAATCGAGACCCACCAGTAAGGGCACAATCCCGGAAACCT
Organism: Clarkia xantiana subsp. parviflora; assembly: GCA_036873135.1. Taxonomy (NCBI): domain Eukaryota; kingdom Viridiplantae; phylum Streptophyta; class Magnoliopsida; order Myrtales; family Onagraceae; genus Clarkia; species Clarkia xantiana. The sequence continues at coordinate 23,521,914 of JAPTYO010000001.1, forward strand.
CGCCATGATCACAGTAGTGATATAATGGGCGAGATACGTGGGATACACATATCTGTACAGGTACGTGGCGAGATATACGGCGAGATATGTGGGATAGTGGATCACAATTCAACCGCCCAATCAGGTAACTGGGATAGCCTTCCCCCCCTATAAAAGGAGGGAAGTTATCCCAGGTTAAGGTTACGTTTTTACACACATACACATACTGCTTGCTTGCCCTGTTGATCACCATACTTACGTTAAGCATCGGAGAGGGATTCTGGGCCACTGCCCTCTATTCCCCTTCTGCAGGATTGCGAGGAGCTAAGGAATCCGTCACCGTAACCGGAGTTCCTACCGTGATCCAACACCCACCAAGTCATTCGAACTTTCGTTTGCTTTTAATACCCGCCAAATCATTCGACATTATAGTAGTGTATCTACTTGTACAAACTTTTGTTATATATATATAATAATCATGTCAATACGGTATGGTGTAGTTGTTCGACTTGTTGGACGTGGGCTTGTTTAAGCCACATGGGCTTTGGAATTTTTAGCCCAAATCACTTGTGAATGGCAATTGTACTTGCCTAGTGCATGTGTGTGTGTGTTTTAATACCACACCGGCCAATTTGAGGGATTTTGCCTAGTATATATTAGGCTTACATCTTTTATAGGTGTAACTAATTACTAGATGAAAGGCTCTCTCCACGCGCGCAGGGGGGGGGGGTGCAAATCATCGGATCCGGAGCACACCCCGGTAGGCTTGACTTGTGTGCGCGCCCGCGACGTGCGTACACGAATGTCGGTTCAGAATTGCTTGCCTCGCGCGGGTCGGGTTTTGCTGAACCGGTCTCTGGTCCGTCCGGGTTTTTGAACCGAACCAGCAGACTGTCTGCATTCCGAGCAGATGAGTAAATGAAGTGAAGATGAACTGGAAAGTCACCATTACTGATGCAGTATTATTGCTGTAATAACTGTGGTTAATTACAGATCAATTACTGCCGAATTATTCAATCCATTTATGAAGCCTTCAGCAAAATTCACTATAAATTGGAGCCACATTCCCTCATTTCCAAGACACCATTTCCGAAATTCTCCTATCTCTCTCAAATTTTCTTGCTCTCTGCGTGATTGTTTGCCCAGGTGGTGGCTACCGTGCTATCTTTTGTTTTGTGCATTTGTTTAATTATTATCGTTTCATCTGCCGTTGTCGTCGGTTTGTTTGTACGTTCCGCCGTCGTGATCGGCTTCGTGAAAAAATCTTGTTGTGTTCGGGTATAAGGTTCGGTTCGGTCAAACGTGTTCGTTGCATAACACGTATTGACGACACTGTTGAATCCTGGGAGGTGATCGCCCCGTGTTTGAACTCCTTTGCATAACCCGAGGGTGGAGTGGGGCGAAATTGCCTTAAGGAGACCGTGATTAGCATGGGCCTCAGTACTTAAAAATCACGTATTCGTTTTTCGTCATTTTTACGTGTAATTTCGGAGTAATTATATCTTGCATGATAATTTCGTGATAATTATATGTAAGTACTCGAAATTTGACTAATTATATTTTAGTCCTCGGAAATTCAAAAATTGCGGTTTGATCCCTCAACTTTTCAGTTTTGTAGATTTGACCCTGATATTTGATAACAGTCTTAAGGCAATTTTTTTGTTAGATTATCAGGGTAGTTGTTGGATTTATTTCTGAATTTGGTTTTCTGCGGAAAAATTTCTAACGTTGTTGTTTTTTGTTTGCCCAGATGGATCCTAACAACAACAACGTTAATGTTCCCTTCTCTACCGAAATGGTTCCCGGGACGAATGTGCCAACTCCGGGAACAGGAGGTGAACTCCCGCAACCAATCTTTCCGGAGTTGTCACTCCCACAGCCGACTGTTGTGACCACAGCTGCTGCTCCTGTATCCACCGGCATGAATTTTCTTCCCGGCGGTGGATTTAACTTTGCTGCTGCGGGTGCAAGCACATCTGGATTTGTTCCGAATCTTGGATTCGGAAACTTTACTGGAGCCCCCGTGACTGGAGGAGTTGCCATGCCACGAATGATGCCCGTGGAGAAACCAGATAAGTTTGACGGGACGGGGTTCAAGATTTGGAGTGAAAAGATGGACGTCTATATCACTTGCCAAGGCTTGAAGAGATTCCTTACGGAAGAGCCCCCGGCAATTGTTCCAGATGATGCCACATCCCTCTTGGCCTTAGAGGCTTGGAAGCACTCGGACTTCATATGCAGGCACGCCATCATGAGCAGTCTGACCGACCAACTGTATCAAGTGTACAGCAAGATGATGTCTTCAAAGGAGTTGTGGACGTCTCTCAACCAAAAATATGAGACGGAAGATGCCGGACGAAATAAATTCCTGGTTAGTCGGTTATTTTCTTTTAAAATGGCTGATAACAAGCCTGTGGTGCTGCAGGTGAATGCGCTCCTAAATTTGTTCCAAGAGCTCCATGATGCGAAAATGGCGTTAACCGAGACGTTCAAGGCGGCGGTGATCATGGAGAAACTTCCCCCGAGCTGGGTTGACTTCAAGGGCTACCTGAAGCATAAGACAAAGGATATGTCGGTATCTAAGGTGGTCAGCAAGATTGCCACCCAGGAGAATCTGGAGAAGGCGAATCCGGCCCACGGAAATCCGGTCGGTCCTATGAGGACGACCAACTCGGCCAAGGCGAATGTGGTAGAGCATAACCAGGGTCCGAGTAGGCAGGGCTCTCGTGGGAAGGGGAAGAAGCCACAGGACAAGGGTGTCCACCTAGGTCCGAAAGGCGGTATTTCTAAGAAGTCCAAAGGCGGACAATCTTCCAAGGGAGGCAAGGGACCCCGAGGAGGTCAAGACTCTCAAGCACCACAACGTTTCCAAGGCAACTGCTTCAATTGTGGCAAGGTAGGCCACAAATCTTTTGAGTGCAGGTTCCCGAAGAAACAGGAGGCCCAAATGGCGACGGTCACTGATGACATGGAGGACCTCAGCTTGATCGCGGTCGTGTCAGAGGTGAACTTGGCTGACTCCAACATGAAGGAATGGTGGGTCGACACCGGCGCCACCAAACACGTTTGTTCAAACAAGGCGATGTTTACAAGTCTTGAGGAGGAGGATACCGGAGAATCGCTATTCATGGGGAACTCTACCTCAGCGGCTATCAAAGGCAAAGGAATGGTCGTGTTAAAGATGACCTCTGGCAAGGAACTCACCGTGACCAATGTATTGTACGTTCCGGACATCCGGAAGAATTTAGTGTCAGGGGCCTTATTGAACAAGCATGGTTTCCGTCTTGTTTTTGAGTCAGACAAGTTTGTGCTGTCTAAGAATGGTGTTTATGTAGGCAAGGGGTATGAAAATGGAGGGATGTTCAAAATGTCTGTAATGGCCGTTGTGCCAAAGAAAACCATGAATAAGAATGCTTCCTCTTCTGCTTATTTGACTGAGTATTCTAATTTATGGCACGGTAGATTAGGACATGTTAATTTTGAGTCTATGCGGAAGTTAATTAACATGGAGCTGATTCCTAAATTCAAAATAGATCAAGAACAAAAATGTGAAGTTTGTGTTGAAGCGAAACTTACTCGGACTTCGTTTAACTCAGTTGAAAGATGTACCGAACCTCTTGATCTAATACATAGCGATGTTTGTGACTTGAAATATGTCCAAACACGAGGTGGAAATAAATACTTCATTACTTTCGTAGATGACAGTACGAAGTATTGCTATGTATACTTGATGAAAGGAAAAGATGAAGCTATTCAGAAATTCATGATTTACAAACAAGAAGTTGAGAATCAACTTAATAAGAAAATCAAAGTGTTGCGAAGCGACAGAGGAGGCGAGTATGAAGCTCCGTTTGCAGACTTTTGTGCTGAACATGGAATTGTTCATGAAGTCACTGCTCCGTTCTCACCCCAATCAAATGGAGTTGCGGAAAGGAAAAATCGAACATTGAAGGAAATGATGAATTCCTTGTTGATAAGTTCGGGGTTGCCCCAGAACATGTGGGGGGAAGCTATTTTGACTAGCAATTACCTTTTGAATAAGGTACCCCAAAAGAAGGAAGAGAAAACTCCGTTTGAATTATGGAAAGGGAGGAAACCTTCTTACAACCACCTTCGAATGTGGGGGTGTCTTGCTAAGGTAATGATACCTCCCCCGAAGAAGGTGCGAATAGGGCCAAAAACTGTTGATTGCATTTTCATTGGGTATGCTCAGAACAGTAATGCATATCGGTTTCTTGTGTATGAATCGAAGGTGTCAGATATACACAAAAACACGATAATGGAGTCAAGAAATGCATATTTCTTTGAAAATAAATTTCCGGCTAAGTCTAGAGGCGAAGCTAACTCTAGAGGAGAAGCTAGCTCTTCGAGACAAGCATATGAGACTATGGAGGAAAATAGTCAAGACCGAGAACATAAGGGGCATGTTGAGGTCGAGACCGGGGTTGAAACCGAAGTTGAAACCGAGGTCGAGCCCAGAAGAAGCAAAAGGGCAAGGATTGAAAAATCCTACGGTCCAGATTTTCTGACCTATATGCTTGAAGCTGAACCTCAGACTTACCAAGAAGCAGTAAACTCTTCTGAGGGTCCTCTATGGAAAGAGGCGATCAATAGTGAAATCGAATCGATCCTGCAGAATCATACTTGGGAGCTAGTGGATCTTCCGCCCGGAAGCAAACCGCTAGGCTACAAGTGGATCTTTAAACGTAAAATGAAAGCAGATGGTTCGATCGACAAGTATAAAGCCCGACTTGTCATTAAAGGGTACAGACAGAAGGAAGGACTGGATTATTTTGATACTTATTCTCCAGTAACCAGAATCACTTCCATCAGGATGGTACTTGCTATTGCGGCGTTGCGAAATTTAGAAGTACATCAAATGGATGTGAAAACAGCTTTCTTAAATGGAGATTTAGAGGAAGAAATCTACATGGAACAACCTGAGGGTTTCTCCGCACGAGGGCATGAAAAAAAGTCTGTAAGCTTGTCAAATCCCTGTATGGTCTAAAACAGGCGCCTAAGCAATGGCACCATAAATTTGATAGCGTTATGATGGAGAAAGGTTTCAAAATAAATGAGTGTGACAAATGTATTTACGTGAAAGATACAGATAATGGGTATGTTATTCTGTGTCTTTACGTAGATGACATGCTTATCGTTGGAAGTAACGATGAGATGGTCCGGTCCACTAAGCATATGTTGAGTTCGAGGTTCGACATGAAAGATATGGGCCTTGCCGATGTAATTCTTGGAATCAAAATCCATAGAACATCGGAAGGTCTCGTTCTAAGTCAAAGTCATTACGTTGATAAGATTTTGGATAAATTTATCAAGGATGACAAGAACGAGGTCACTACCCCAATTGATACGAGTAAGAACTTCTCAAAGAACAAGGGAGATTCAGTTTCCCAAATTGAGTATGCTCGAATTATAGGAAGTGTCATGTATTTGATGTCATGCACTCGGCCAGATATCGCACACGCTGTTAGTGTTTTGAGTCGATATACGAGTAACCCCAGTGTTGATCACTGGCATGGGGTAATCAGGTTACTGAGGTATCTGAGATATACTCGGAGTCATGGTTTACACTATACTAGAAGTCCTTCCGTGGTCGAAGGCTATAGTGATGCAAACTGGGTGTCCGACTCCAGAGATACGGACTCTTTGAGTATGAGTGGTTACGTATTCACCTTAGGAGGTGCAGCAGTGTCGTGGAAATCCTCAAAGCAAACAGTTATAGCCAGATCCACGATGGAGTCTGAGTTTATCGCACTGGATAAAAGTGCCGAAGAGGCAGAATGGCTACGCCATTTCCTCGAGGATGTTCCGAGATGGCCAAAACCTGTGCCCGCAATCTGCATACATTGCGATTGTCAAGCCGCGATCGGCAGAGCGCACAATTTCATTTATAATGGAAAGTCAAGACATATTCGTCGAAGACACAGTTCCATTAGACAATTACTCTCTACCGGAATTATCACCATCAGCTTTACGAGATCGGTCGATAATATTGCGGATCCGCTAACCAAGGGTTTAAACAGAGAGTTATTTGGCCAAGCATCGAAAGGAATGGGGCTAAAGGCCGTCAAGGAAACGCTCTTGAGAAGGAAAACCTAACCATGATGACTGGAGATCCCAAGAACTTGGTTCAATGGGACAACCTAATCACAAGGGTGAGTGTTGTCACTGTGGGGGTCAAACCCCGAGCCCATTCCTATGATGCAAACAGTGATGGAGAAGAGGTTAAGCTTTTGCTGGTGTTGATCTATCATCGGTTAATCCGAACATAGTAATTGCAAATTACTTAAACAAGGTCATTTTCACACAAAGCTTTTAATGATTCGTAAGGAGAACTCAGAGTCGTGAAGATGCTCTTGAGACATAGAATCACCTATGCGAGTGAGAAGTGGGGCCGCTTCGAAAGGAATTGTTGAGGGCGCAATTCTTAGAAACGCTTGCAGAACCATGCTAGTGATCCAGGGCCTAGGGATCACAGGGCGTGAACCGAACTATACTAGGAAGGTACCTGTGTGGGTTATGTCGTTATTTACACCAACGACAGTCGGTTCAAGGACATCGCGTCTACCGACCAGTTAGTAGAGAAGGCATGATCTCACAAGGGGTAGGTTCAAAGGGGCTACCCCTACCTATCCTTTGCAGGTATTGACCGTCGAACACAACTTTCGAGTCTAGAGCTACCGTTAGGATTCCAATTTCCATTCATGTGGGGGATTGTTGGACGTGGGCTTGTTTAAGCCACATGGGCTTTGGAATTTTTAGCCCAAATCACTTGTGAATGGCAATTGTACTTGCCTAGTGTATGTGTGTGTGTGTTTTAATACCACACCGGCCAATTTGAGGGATTTTGCCTAGTATATATTAGGCTTACATCTTTTATAGGTGTAACTAATTACTAGATGAAAGGCTCTCTCCACGCGCGCAGGGGGGGGGTGCAAATCATCGGATCCGGAGCACACCCCGGTAGGCTTGACTTGTGTGCGCGCCCGCGACGTGCATACACGAATGTCGGTTCAGAATTGCTTGCCTCGCGCGGGTCGGGTTTTGCTGAACCGGTCTCTGGTCCGTCCGGGTTTTTGAACCGAACCAGCAGACTGTCTGCATTTCGAGCAGATGAGTAAATGAAGTGAAGATGAACTGGAAAGTCACCATTACTGATGCAGTATTATTGCTGTAATAACTGTGGTTAATTACAGATCAATTACTGCCGAATTATTCAATCCATTTATGAAGCCTTCAGCAAAATTCACTATAAATTGGAGCCACATTCCCTCATTTCCAAGACACCATTTCCGAAATTCTCCTATCTCTCTCAAATTTTCTTGCTCTCTGCGTGATTGTTTGCCCAGTAGGTGGCTACCGTGCTATCTTTTGTTTTGTGCATTTGTTTAATTATTATCGTTTCATCTGCCGTTGTCGTCGGTTTGTTTGTACGTTCCGCCGTCGTGATCGGCTTCGTGAAAAAATCCTGTTGTGTTCGGGTATAAGGTTCAGTTCGGTCAAACGTGTTCGTTGCATAACACGTATTGACGACACTGTTGAATCCTGGGAGGTGATCGCCCCGTGTTTGAACTCCTTTGCATAACCCGAGGGTGGAGTGGGGCGAAATTGCCTTAAGGAGACCGTGATTAGCACGGGCCTCAGTACTTAAAAATCACGTATTCGTTTTTCGTCATTTTTACGTGTAATTTCGGAGTAATTATATCTTGCATGATAATTTCGTGATAATTATATGTAAGTACTCGAAATTTGACTAATTATATTTTAGTCCTCGGAAATTCAAAAATTGCGGTTTGATCCCTCAACTTTTCAGTTTTGCAGATTTGACCCTGATATTTGATAACACGACTTTTAGTAATGTGTGTTTTAGATTCGATGCGAGTTGAGTTTATTTCTCTAAATGTAAACAAGCTACGAGTATTAGCCTCCCAATATTGACCCCTTAAAATCACCACGTGGAAAAAAAACACAGTTCAAAAACAGTACTAACTTTTGTCTTGGAATATTGTTTAGAAACATGAATTAAATTGGTACGCTTTATAATTTGAATTACTAGTTGTGATACGTAACTTAATTAATAATATTTATAAACTTTAATCCACTATTTTAAAGTTAATAATTTTCTAATTCAACCCATGTCATTAATTAATTTAATCCAAGATAGTTTTTTTTTTTTTTACTGAACAAGAGAGTTAACTAAACATAACACTTATATCTATTTTCATTTGCCGCACAATCCTTGAGTATTATATATCTCTTTTCCATGTCATTAATTAATTTAATCCAAGAGAATTAATCTAAACATAATATCTATTTTCATTTGCCGCATACTTAATGAGTATTATATATATATATATATATCTATCTTTAGATTTGCAAGAGTTAATCAAAATATGACATTTTCGCAAAAAATTGTCGAAATACCTATGATTGTTAACTCAAATACAAATACAAAGTATGATGAGTTTCAGGGACGAAAATACTTAGTTAGCGCATTATCCAAGTGCGCTACATTGCGTTAATTTTTGCTAGATTGAGTAATTAGTATTAATTACGTAGCGCACTTGACAAACGCGCAACAGAATTATGACGTGTCTAAAATTTGACTGTTATATAATTGTGCATCTCGTAAGTGCGCTACGTAATTAATGCTAATTACTCGATGTAGCACACTTGACAGTTGCGCACCATGTTGACTTTTCAGCTCACCATTTTGGCAGCTTGGTGACATGAATAGACATGTGCAGAGGAAAGAGAGGGACACGGGAGGAAAAGTGTGTTTGGTTGCTTAGCTGGTGATTTTTTATGTTGAGTTGGCAAAGTTAATGGCCTAAACGAATAGAAGAGAATACAAAGTGCAGGATCTGCAATTATTAAATAAATAAGGGCAAACTTGATTATTTTGAAATTATTTCGACAGATTTAATTAATTTAGGGTTTGACTGCCCATTTAGTAGCGTGAGTTTGTTTATCTCGGTCTCCATCGTTGAAGGCGAGTGCAGATGCTATCGGTGACGAGTCGCGACGCTGTGCTCCTGTTCTCTCCGCCCAGTAGCAGGTTAGTACTGGACTCGCGGCCTCGACCTCTTCTCCTTTTCTCTCCGCCCAAGTAGCAGGCTACTACCGGACTCGAGGCGGCATCAAATCTGTGTCGGAAGCGGATTTGGGTTGACTATTACTTCGAATCTTTAATTTGGGTAATTACGAATCGAATATCTACTCCAATTTGTGCTTAATTTGCGCTCCTAGACTCGATTGTTGATTAAATTTGTGCTCTTCATCTATAAAAACTAGGTTAAACGTCAAAGCTCTTATCTGGCACCAAAATCTTAATATTCTGCCCCAATTCGAAATTGGTTTTTTTTTTTTTTTTGCCAAAGTAAATACAGTTCCATTAGAAATTGGTTTTCTTGCTTGGTAGGAAGGGTTTTGGCAATACTCACTCTGGCTTTAGCATTTTTTGGCTTATAGCGTGATTTCCAATGAAGCGTTATAAACTTGTTAGTTGATAGATTAGATTGGTATACTGAAGTGGACAGATTATTCTGAAAATTGATCACCGTATACATAATAATCAATTTGAAAGTTCTCAGTTTTGACAGTGTTCTACATAAGAAAGGACTGCATATTGCATATAGTTTGATTTTTCATTTTTTACGAACGGAATCTTTTTCATTGACTGAGTAAATTGTCATACTCTTAGAAATTTTGATACTTGTGTAGTATCATAGTCTGATCCGTTTAATTTCCTTTTTTCTGACAGAAATCGAAGTATGGACCCTACTATGAGACATTTCCAAAGTAATTTAGTTGAGCTTGAAGCTGAAGCTGAAAATGTTCTCTTGGCCCGACATCAGGTAATCAAAGTAAAAAAAGATAAAGCAATATCTGTTGTTGGTTTATCACTAAGCTCTATTAAAATCTTATTCCTTGATGAATTGGTGAAGATAGTTGAGGTTCCAAACCAAATTTCTACATCATCAGCCCTTTGGAAAAGTTTCTATAGTCGTATTTCATTTGATTAAAAAAAGGCTGGACGTCTCTGGAGCTAGAACCCATTGCATTCTTTGATTATAAATAAAATTAGTACACAATTCTTCATTTACTCACTATTTGGATGTACCCATCTTTTGGTATGATCAAAGAAGTAACCAAAATATTATATTTCTTGTTAGTATGTGTTCTTTCCTTTGTATTGGTGCATATCTTATATAATTTCCTCGTTAATTTTGTTGCTGCTGTTGAGGCAGCTTGTTGAAAATGATAAATTACGGAATGGAAATAGAGAAGCACTAACATCATTGAGAAAGAGGGCTCGGACAACAAAAACTAGTGTTCCAACTCCTTTTGAGTCACTGATGAAGAACATGGGTGGCCCTGGGTCCAGGCCCCTGGTGCAAGAGGTGTGTACAACATGTGGCAACCACGACACTAATGAACAAACTTGGATGATGTTCCCAGGCACTGATGTATTTGCCAGAATTCCATTTCATGCTGCTCATACAATCTTAGAAGAAGGTAGGTACATCTTGCTTCCGCTTTATACCCCCTTTATTCTCAGTGTCAGGTATTGTTAGCTAAAAACTGCTGATGGAATTGGTGATTGCTACATTTAGTTTAGGGTTAACAGGTCTTTTGGTCCATGCTGTTTGACAACTTTTGGGCTTTGGTCAATGATGTTTTTTTTACCTAGTTTTGGTACCATATGTTTGCAGATTTTTTCTAGTTTTGGTCTAACCGTTACATTCCGACCATTTTTTGACATGTTCAAGTCACGTGATCCACTCTAAACTTTAAATTTAGTCCCTCTAATACTTTCTTAACATTTTTTTTGTTCAATCTAGTTCCGAAGTTTCAAAATTGACCCCAATTGGACAATAGGTCCAATTGAATTTTTGAAACTTCGGGACTAAATTGAACAAAAAAAAGGTTAGGAAAGTATTAGAGGGACTAAATTGAACAAAATTGAAAGTTTAGGGTGGATCACGTGACTTGTACATGTCAAAAAATGGACGGAATGTAACGGTTAGACCAAAACTAGAAAAAATCTGCAAACATGTGGTACCAAAATTAGGTAAAAAAAACATCATTGACCAAAGCCCCAAAGTTGTCAAACATCATGGACCAAAAGACCTGTTAACCCTTTAGTTTATGAGGTAGCTTTGACAGAATGTGTCATATTTTTGCTTTTACTGGATACGAATTGCTTAGACATATATCACAAATATGTGTATATGTTTAAGAATGTGATAAGAAGAGGAGTTTGAGTTAATTAATAGCGATTGTTTGATTGTAATTGGTGATGCTGCAGATCAGAAAGAAATAGATTTTGATTCAAAGAAACTGCAGAGCTATGTGAAGGAGAAGGCTTTCATTATTTCAGAAAAAGGTGCACTTGCTGATAAGATCAATCCAGCAGTAATGCGATCTCTCGTTACTTTGACAGATCAACCAAAGTAAGTTGTTTGTTATTCTTTTACTTTATCATTTAACAATCTGCAGAATCATATTATTAATAGTGTAGAACTATTGACTCTACTTTCAGATAGCTGAGTAAAGAGTCCTCATGGAAAACCACCTCCTTAAAAAATGAAGAAGAAAAGCACTTACGCACTTCAGTTAGTGATTTGGGAAAGATATTCACACCTTTTCTGTGTGATTTTTACTGCCGTGATCCCATTTCCTCGAGAAACCATTTTATATGTGGACGAGTTATATTTTCTTAATAATAACTAGACTTTCTTCACAAAAAAAAAAGTTGATGGAAATTGCCTCGCAGTGGAAATTCATCATGTACTACGGAGGAGATGTGGGTGTTTTGTGTGACTATATGGGATTGAAATAATAAACATATAAAGAACTTAGAGTGACTAGTCCAACTCCAACGTATAGTTGAATTATTCACCAAATGTTTTATAATAAATTAAAAAAAAAATGAAACAAAAGAAGAAGTCTCCTCTGCCATGTACTTGAATAAGTAAAAAACGAGTTTATTGTGTAAGAATATTTAACTTCAAACATGTTTTTCTTACCCACTTTATCATGCGTGTTCTTTAAAATACTACTACTACTAAACAAAATAACGGACAATATGGTTGAGAAAAGGCTAGTCGTCATTCGTCTAAAGATAGGATAGCATAGGATGGCTAATTTGCCTAAATGAAGAAACCAAGTAGTTATATTATATATATTAACAAGTAAAATTTCCTTCATTTGCCCAAAAAAAAAACAACATTTTTCCTATTAATTAAGAGATTAGGTCCCTCATCATCTTTGGCTTTGCCACATAAATCTTTTGACCAAAAAATTGGGTAATCGCAATGATTGGCTGCTGCTTACTGACTTCTTCATTACGTTGATGATGGTGGAAGAAAAGACATGTATGGTATGTGGGAGAGAATGGGCATATAATATACGTGGTATGAACAATTGCCAGCTGGACGTAAGTTGGAAAAGATGCCAAAACAAAGAAACACCGTAAAGATGAGGACACGTGGTGTTGATTTGGTTCACTATACAAGACAGAGTCTTTGTCTTTGTTGATCAAATAATTTGGAATTGGGTGGTGACTGACTGATTGGTAAAGTTAGATAACCCAGAAAAGTTATACTAACGACAAGAAAAGGCATATTTAATTTATTTAGTATTTAATAAAATGAGGACCAGTTATGTCAGTCAGTGTCAACTTTAACACGGTACGATAGCTAATAATATACGACCGTGATTTATACGAAAATTTACGGATTTATCTTATATGTTATTTCGTGTCGTGTTACAAACATTATCGTGTTAAAAATTAATTTAAAAGTTTCCACGACATTTTCAGCTTTGTTTTAATTAATATATGGAAAAAAAATTCCAAATCACCCCTCCCCAAGCAATAACAAAAGTACTATCCAACCAAAACTTTTTTCATAGAAATATTTATGAACCTGACTGAACGTTTGATTTTTGCATATTTAAAACTCTTCTCTTAATTGGGTCGTAAGATTAATGGTAATTGCAAACTTAATTGATAGGAATTCAAACTACATGCACGCTAAAACACACACGTTAGTAAGATATAAGATCATAACCATATAAACGACACTTACTTGTTCGGTGTGACGGGTGTGCGGTTGCGGAAGCGTAGATCGTCGGCGGCGGTTCGGAATCACGGCGGCGTGGCAGGATGCCGGTCGGAGAGGTCCGTCACGTGATCGGATCGCACCTCGGTTTCCACAGTTGATAACCCTCAGACAATAACTATAAACACTATATGTATATATGGTGGAGAGCTTTTAGCCGTGGCCTATGAGTGATATATTGATCACTTCCTATATATGAATAGACCTAACAATTGGTCTATTTATAGCCACGGGTGAAGCCGACTGTTACCACGAGCGGTTCCACACTTCCGAGACATTACATTTCGGTCCCCGCTCTTACCGCGACTCACATGAGCACCCCGTATGGGTGCATTTTGCTACATCTCCCACTCACACATAATGGGAGTGCTCAATGTGCTAGAAGACATACTCCTAACACCTCGTCTGTCTTTCATACAGGGCTCAACCGTGCGACCGGCATACTTTGCGAGAGCTAGTTGTTGTACATCTGTTAGGAGTGTACAACATCTCGTTGTGGACGAACAACTGGAGAATCGTAAGTATGTTTGTACCCTAGATCATCGAATCTCATTTAAGTATATCTCAAAGATCTCATTAGTTATACCTTGTATTCACAATCATGACACGAAATCATGAATGGTCGACCGGTGAACACAATTCTAAAAGAGATTCTGTTGACAATCTTCCTCTTCTCACGATTCCTTCAACACCAACTAGACTCGCTTTTCTAGACATGCCTCGCTAGGCCGAATCTGTAGGTGGCATTTTGGAAACACACTAAGCTAGCGAACATCGTTCCAGATCTCAAGTCTCTGATCGTAGTTGTGAGGGTACACAATCCGGAACCTCATAAGGATCCTGGGTCTCACACTACAACAAGCTGAGATCATGCTTGTGTAAACTCGTGGTCGAATAATAGCACACACGGTATGAAACGTGTGTCACAACACTCTTCTCCTTTCCCGTGGAGTGTATGTCATTTGTCTCAAAGACATTGTTGTGAGGATGTCTGTTCAAATGCCGCATGCATCTAAACCAGAGTCCACTAACTCCCATCCCGCTCTAAGGTAAACTACGTGGAACTTCATTCCACTAAAGTTATCGATGACCTTATGTCAACGAGCGACTTATGAATTCGAGCAGTTAGCTCTCTAATCATCCACTTGACGATTTTAAGCTCAAAATCTTGTCTCGTCTCCCATTCATCACACAGACGTAACGTCCCCTAGACGCGGAGGCGGTTACTCGTGTGAGAGAGTTAACATCTAGTTTACCCGACATACATTTGACAACTCGAGGAATGCATATAGCAATCAAAATAAACATGTGTGTATTCAAATCAAAAGTATTGATAAAATGAACATCGTGAAGTGACCACTGGGAAAAATAAAGCAAGCTATCTCGCTATCTACACAATGTTCAAGACCATTTATCTTCATTGTGATCAAATGTCGATGATTGCACGTATGCAAGGGCTTTACAGACTTGCCGCTTATCCATCATTCATCGACTATCACTTCACATTCACCACCTTGCATGAAACCATGCCTTATGCATAGTTATATTGGTCTATTGAATGTTCAAACATCGTTAGGATCCTCTTCGGAAAATATAACAGCACAATTACCAGTAGACTAAAACTGAAGAAATAATGTGCATCATCCGTAATATATATAGGAACCTTATAGACCAAATCTAATCTTCGGTTGTTGTTGCAAGAGCACTAGCTTCATTCGCATATAGTGAAGTTTGCACTCGTTTCTCAGTATCTGATGGCCAGTCAGTAAGAAACAATTTCCTAAGGAGGTCGTTACTCCCATTAGGAACAACTTCACTTTATTTTGTTATACACATATGTACGACGCCTCAACAATCATCCTTATCTGATCCTTGAGCATCAATCCAAGTCGAGCCATATGCCCGATTTAATAGTGGGTCTAGTGCACGTCACAACATGCACAAGACACCCGACTGAGCTCATCTTAATTAAGACATTTAGAGCATCAAGTCATGACATTTATATAGAGTTAGCTTATCGAGGTAATAATATGATCAATCACCCAAGAAACATATTCTCTCAAATGATCTCTTAGAATCTCAATTCCAAGATTATATTGATTTACCCTCCAAATATCAATTATGTCTCATACTCATTTGATTAACTCTGTAACTACCAGCACGTACTATGTGTCAAACACATTTACTTTACATAATCTTGTCGATGTTTTAATGATAGTCTTAGTCCGTAGTGACTAAAACATCGGACATGACTAACACATCACCATTAATAGTATTGCCTCGAGGGAATAAAGTAGAATGCTAACGGACCACCATAGTCCAAAAGCTGCATTCTCATACCACAATATGGTGAAGTGCTTCGATTTCTACTTTGATATTTCAAAGACAATATCTACATCCAAGATCAACGTGGCTGGGATCATGCGAATACCATGTTCGCAATCATTCGAGACACATCTCAAATTGTTCATGACTTTTAGGACCTCACTAATCCATTTGCGCTTCGCGTCTTCCATCTTGTCCTCCATTTTCCTTAAAGGGTATTAGAAGCCACAATAAGCTCCCACTAGGATTAAGAACATTTTGTACACGCTCCCACTAGAACGACAACTTTTACTCATTTCGAGTAACAACATGAAAGTTCTTGCTCCCACTTGAACTAAGATCATGACCAAGATCATCTACATTCGCAACTGATGATGAAGAATGCGAGCATGACGAGAAACTTATTCAACATCTGCGAGCATGATGAGAAACTTATTCAACATCTGCAAAAATCCTCCCACTCGAATGAAGTTATCTTGGTACATTTAGCTCAAGAACAAAAATAGGTCACAACCCACTTTTCCCTTTATAAGGATAAACATGCTCATTTCAACATCTCTTAGTTTAGGCTCAAATTTGCTCCCACTTTCGGACTTTTTCCGGATCATAACTCATATGAAGTGGTATACAACTAATATTTAGGCACTTGATCAAGTTGACAAACATTCGTCTCGATATAAGGTGGGTCCTCTATGTGGAGAGACTCGGATATCACCATAGGTAATTTATTATTGGACCAATGTTGTCACTGATTCAACCATCTTCAGAAGTGTATCACCTACGTCTTCTAGCAACAAGCATATGTTGCATAGTGCAAAAAAAAAAAAAAATAGTCAACAGAATAAACTATCTTTTTATATGACGTATCTTTATAAGTCAAGTCGATGAGCTAACCACCGTCTTAACGTATATCAGAACCACAAGTTCTTTATATATTCAATTCACCTACAAGAGTCATTTAGCCATTTGTAGAATATCAAATAAATATACAAGATAAGAAACATAATTAAGCCTTCCCACAACAAATATGGGTGAATAAATGTCTAATTTGAACTTATTCTGGTTGCCTAAACATAAGGCTTTCGGTCACATCGCTAACAAACTTGCGACAAATAAATATTTGGATATATTGAAATCATTGCAAGACGCAAGTTCGATATACAATAAATATGTTAGCATATGGTGACGTGGCGCCGTAATTGGTAGCCCGTTAATGCTAAGGAAATTACCTAAGTTAATTAGGTAATTGTCGCATTAGGCTAATTGGGCCAAACCCAATCCCTAATTGACATGGGAGGCCCAAAATTGGGCCTCCCCCTTAATAGCATAGGTTCAGCCGAAACTTGTCCCACATTGGTTGAATTGGACTTTTGTCCACTCCACCAATCCTATATATAGGGGACTCACCTAAGGGGTTTATACATCATTCATAATAAGAAGTACATCCATTGAGGAACTTGAGAGAAACCCTCTCACCCCCTTAGTTGAGATTTTCGGCACATCTTAGTCCGAGGTTCTGTCCCCGTTGAAGAATCGATCAGAGGCTTTGTTGTGGAGCTTACACCGCGTAGGACTTCTTCTCACGAAGAACTTGTACGTGGTTCCGACCGGAGGATCAGAACTCCCTCCACGACGTTCTTGGGCAGGAAAGCTAAAAGGTATGTGTACACTATTCCGCTGCGTAGTTAGATTACTTGCATGTACACGTTTAGCATTCCGTAGTATTACGTTCCCATAATCCAACAAAATCCACCGGAACTGACCATATATACACAAACTCAATGTCATGGAAACATTAATCGAACAACTAGGTCTAACAGAAACAAAGATTGAAATCAGCAATTCAACCAAATAGTAAGGCATTATGGACTCGGTTGTCTCATAGACATAGCTTGCAGATGCCAACTCATTCGGCTGCAACTCGAGCTTCCATACCTATCATATTTTAGTTGAATTATCGAAGATAAAAAAAAAATATTCTTGTCTATGGCTTAATCATAAGTCACAACTCAAAAAGGATTAGATTGATCATTTGCTCCAACTAGAAACTCAATAGTCTACTAGTTTAAGCATCAAGACATATAAGACGCTTTCGAGCAGTGCATTTGTTTGAGTAATAGCACATAGCTACAACTATAGCACTTTATCTTAGCCATTTGGATATAGTGCAGACGTTTCCGCTCGCCAATTTCATCCATCTTTGATTTCTAACTAGACCCATTATGCTCATCATTCTTACCACGATATTGTCTATTTGGTCTCTTTTTGGCTTTGGAGGAAGTCGCCACATGCAACTCAGCCAGAGTACTCTTACTCTTATGCATTTCCTCTTCTAGTTTTAGAGGTCGCTCAACTTCTTCTAGAGTGTTAGCCCAATTAGAGTGAGACAACTGCATTTTTACATGCTTCTACGAATCGTGTAAGAAGCTAGTTACAACCTAGAGTTTCTGCCTTTCAGTGAATATATTACCAGCGTGCCTGAATTCAATTATCATATCGGCCACATGTCAAATATGTAACTTCGGAGTATTCAAGGCGCCTCTTTTAAGAAGCGGATCACACAGTCAGGAACACTTTCCTTTTAGTGGAATTGAAACTAAATTTCTTATTCAAGTCGTTTCAGAGCACCTTAGCACTTTGATAACCTTGAAGTTCCTTGAACATACTATCATTCGTAGCACTCAACTAAATGATACACACGGTGAAATTCTACACTTATCAGGCTTCATAGAATCTTAGGTCTCGCCTCTGTTGAGCCACATTCCCTGCCTTAGGCTTTTCCATGTCATCGAATATGGTCTCCAGAATTTCTACCATTTGGAGCAAGTACATAACTTTCTCCTGCCAGACCTAAGAGTTATCACCATTCGACATTAGCGCACGACTAAGTTCGGTGACAATCTATTAGAGGACCGATGTCATTCTTTTATACAAAAAGAGATAACACCATATCAGGATCATTCAACAAGGCATGCAAGAATCACTGTTCATTATACTTACACATGTTACACTCAACTTTCTTATTGACTGAATTAATTAAAGCAAGTATGGCCGGAGTCAAAAGCTCACTATGTTCCCAATCATCGTCCAAAATACATTCTTAGCGAGAACTAATTTTAGCCAATAATCAAGTCAAGTTCCGATCATATTGATTAAGTCAACGTGCAATCATGATTAACTTACACATGAATGACTAATAAAACATGTGTTGACTTACGCATAGATTATAAACAAATCATCATCATGCATCATGTTTGGTACACAACAAACATCAAATGTATGAGCATGCTTACGTGAATGATTTGCATGGATATGAAATCAATCTAATATATCATGCTAGCATGGATATCAAACATTCATATACATGGATACTATATAAATCAACATGTATCATGCTTCACAAAATCATGTCATAATAAGCAAAACATGCATGCTCACAAAATATGCACTAACACATGGATGTTAAACGAATTAACAAGTATCATGCTTTAAACATAACTAAAATCTAGCACCCCATTTTGGATTTAGCAAGACAAACTCGCATAAAATTCCTTTAAAAGACTTAGGACCCTCATGTAAATTCTCAAAAGTTACGTTTAGAAGAACATTCCCAGGTGGACCGAAGGGTTCGCGAGACAGGCCCCAACACTCCTTTTTCTTAGCAGAACCGTAGTTCCCAGGCCGGGGATGAGGGGGCGCGACGTCAAGTTTCCACTTCAAGCTCGGTCTTTCTAGACAGAATTATTTCCTCAATTTCAACTCAAGAATATTATAATCGAGTCTCCTAAGACTTTTCGAAAACATATTTCGATTGTAGTTGAAACATATTCAAATTACGGGGGCCAACATGCAATTTTAGTAAACATAATGCTAAACAAAATAGCACTCCTAAACATGATACTAACAAAAATTAAGCATGCATTTAATTGCTTTAAAAGATTAGTCCCATCTTGCAAAATAAATCGGTCCGAATTCTTTTTTGTTAAAAAAAAAAGATTGACCGAAGTCAACTCGGTATAAAAAAACTGGTTTGAAAAAAAAATAATGGGCCGCGGCTTACTTAATGTATTAGGCCCAAGTGTTTGAAAAACTCATATATTAGGCCCAAGTAAAAAAAGAGATAGCCCAGTGGATGTCAACTGATCTACTCATCACGTGAGAATAAAAAAAAACAGCACGTGAGTTTTTGAATAAACATAACCCGATCCGAAAGTAATAAAAATACCCGACCCCCCCGGTACTTCATCTCTTTCACCCGAGAATCACGTAGAAAACTGCAGGTAACCACACGGCCACCATGCAACCCACGACCTAGCCACTACTCCACTCACTAAGTAACCATTTTTACTTGTAACGGCCACCGGCGACATACACCGACGACACTGTGGATGACCGTTCGTCGAAAAACTCATTTCCGGCAACAAAAACGAAATTTACTAAAAAAACGTGAGCTCGTTGTAGCGGCCATGGCAGCCACATTTCGTATGGAGGTGGTCGTTGCCTCTCTCCATACTTTGGCCACTCGACCAAGTCACAAAGATGGCCACACGAACGGAAACGGAATGTAGTGGAAATTTTGCGGCCACGCTCGGCCAGGAAAATGACGAACTTTTCGTCGGGTTCATCGAGGGTTCGTCGGGGGTTCGTATCCCATGTGACCACTAACCTATTGGTGCGAAAATGAGCAACAAATACTCACTAATGGAGGGTCGGACACATCTGAAACGGTCGGAGCCACAAAAGCTCCGAAAATCGGTGGAACATCGGCACAACCGTCATAACGACGGTGCCAGAGCCGGAAACCGAACCTTCGCTCTGATACCAATGTAGGAATTCGAACTACATGCACGCTAAGACACACACGTTAGTAAGACATGAGATCGTAACCATAGAAACGACACTTACTTGTTCGGTGTGACGGGCGTGCGATTGCGGAAGCGTAGATCATCGGCGGCAGTTCTGAATCACGGCGGCGTGGCGGGATGCCGGTCGGAGAGGTGTGTTACGTGATCGGATCGCACCTCGGTTTTCACAGTTGATAACCCTCAGACAATAACTATGAACACTATATGTATATATGGTGGAGAGCTTTTAGCCGTGGCCTATGAGTGATATATTGATCACTTCCTATATATGAATAGACCTAACAATGGGTCTATTTATAGCTACGGGTGAAGCCGACGGTTACCACGAGCGGTTCCACACTTCCGAGATATTACATTTCGGTCCCCGCTCTTACCGCGACTCACATGAGCACCCCGTATGGGTGCATTTTCCTACATAATCAAAAGAGTTACGACCGTGTTCCAAGTCGGGTTGGGTCATTTCTCCACAAAAGTGGAGGCAAAAATTGTCTCCACTTTTGTAGGGAAGTGTTCTAACCTAGTCGGAACTGAGTTCTCTAGAACTTGGTGTTGATTCGGATTCGAGGTCCAACACGCTAAACATATAAATTACTTTGATTTTATAAGTTTTACTGATATTACTAAGATAGGGGAACCATATTGGAGTTTTCGAAAAAAGCCAAAATGAAATCCAATGAGTATTCTTTGAGGAGCTCATCAGCAGTGCAATTTTACCTGAAATCTTACTAACTTGACAATGACAACTACTATGGTACAAGATATAAACTTTTTGAGGCAGTTTATTGGTTGAATCCTCGTAAAAAAAACCTTTTTTCCATACGACTATGATGATATGATGTTTCAGTTACTATGTAGCATGTCTTTGATGTTGCATACAGATCAACTTTGATTTATAAATTTCACTAAGAAGTGATTTTGTAAATATTGACCAATTAAGTTTGTTGAAAGTGTATTTGATTTTTTTTTTATATTTAATATTCAACATAAAATTCAAGTTAATTTTTACATTAATCCAAAGTTGTTAAGCATCCATAATGCATAACCTCAATTCCTATGCCACTTTCTGCCACATTGGTGTCAACTAATCAACATGTCATCAAAAGTAGAAGTGTCTATGAGTTGTCTATCAGCACTCCAATGGTGTCTACATTTTTCAACCTCATCTATTAATGATATATTTTTTCTTAAATCAACACATACTAAACAAAATAAAATGTAAATAGAAAAAGTAAGATAGATAACTTAAAAAAAATGAAAAAGTAATGGTGAAGTAATAGTGGGATGTGAGGGAGTGAATCCCTCCTTGGAGAGGGTTGGACAATAAAATAAGGTATCATCCAATGCAATGAGACAAGACAACTTGCCACAAGGAGGAATTGTCCTTCAAAAAATGGATGCATTGTGGATGCTCTGAAGACCTTGTGAGTTTATCAATATTTTTATGCACAAACTATATTAAATTGATTACCTTTATAGGTTGGTAACATAATCTAAACTTCAACATTTCTTTAACAACAAATATAAAATGGAATAGAACCTAAAAACTGTCTGGATTTTGACCTGAGTGTCAGTTTGGTGTCTTAATTTTAAACTGTTGATATTTGGTGTCCCAATTTTCAGTTTTGTGCCTATTTGGTTTTCCGTTAGTTTTTGGGGTTAAATTTAACAGACTTACATGAAAAGAAAATTTTGCCCTTTTTTAAACAAAACCAACTGACAATCCGACCACCCACCCCGACTCCGGCCACCCACCTCTAGCCACCCACCTCCAGCCACCCACCTCTAATCGGTCGGAATCGGCCTTAATCAACCGGGAATCGGTCGTAATCGGTCGGAATAGGTCGGAATACCCCTAAATCGGCCGTACTCGGTCGGAATAGCCTTAAATCGGACGGAATAGCCCTAAATCGACCGGTAATCGGCCGTAATCGGTCGGAATAGCCCTAAATCGGCTGTAATCAGTCGTAATTGGCCTTAATCGGTTGTAATTGGCCTTAATCGACCGGGAATTGGCTGGAAATCGGCCGGAATCGGCTGGAACCCTAAGCCCTAAATCGGTCGGAATTGGTTGGTCGAGGGTACTTTTGAAATTTTGAAAATTGGCCACTCACGTGACCTCATTTCGTCCAATTTAACCCCAGAAATAGACAGAGACACCAAATAGCAACAGACATGAAAATTCGGATTGTCTTTGTAAACCTCAGACACCAAACTGACACATAGGTTAAAATGAGGTCAGTTTTTAGGTTCTTAACCCAATATTAAATATCCAACCATGTGCGCGTTATGCGAGAAAATGTCTAGTTATTTTATAATTTAGAATTTTTTTTAGGGTTAATAACTAAAAAACTGTCCAAGGTTTACCTTATGTTAAAATTAGGTGTCTGAAGTTTGAAATGTTAAAATGGACTGTCTCAAGTTTCATTTTTGTTGAAATTTAGTGTCTCGGTGTGATTACTTTAGAGAAGTAAATTCCGACGAAACCGTCTGTCAAATTCGAGCTCTCATACACACTCCATTCTTGTCATCTTGCCGGGACTGTCACCTAAAAAGTTGATCACATTCGGGCAAGTAAATCTCGCTCTATTGTCCTTGGAAAATGGCTCTACACCACTCTTCTAGAAACTTTTTTTTTTAATGTTCAATTTTTAGGTGAAATTTGACGATTTTGTGAAAAGTAAAGAGTGATGGATTATGAGCGGGTTGGTGGGTTGATGAAAATGATGAAATGAAGATGAAAAGACGCACAAAGACACCAAATTTCAACAAAAATGAAACTTGAGACAGTCCATTTTAACATTTCAAACTTCAGACACCTAATTTTAACATAGGGTAAACCTTGGACAGTTTTTTAGTTATTAACCCTTTTTTTTATGCCGTCAGTCTCACATTCATACTTATGCATAATTGAAAGTATTTCATGTAAAGTTTGTAAGTCTTTTGTTTTACAAAAAAAATATATTAATTGATCGCTTTTTTGCTTGACAAGAAC
Source organism: Clarkia xantiana subsp. parviflora (assembly GCA_036873135.1). Classification (NCBI taxonomy): domain Eukaryota; kingdom Viridiplantae; phylum Streptophyta; class Magnoliopsida; order Myrtales; family Onagraceae; genus Clarkia; species Clarkia xantiana. The sequence continues at coordinate 23,545,220 of JAPTYO010000001.1, forward strand.
CATACGGTAACTGATCGTGATTAAAATGTGTGAAATTGAAGTGCTGTTATCATTTCAAAATAAGTACTTGTGTACTTGATATATTCTATATAATTACATGTACACTTTTTTTTTAATTTATATTTATATTTAGAAAATTATAATACTATTTTCTAATAGAAAACTATGTTAAAAAATGTTGTAATTTGTAAGAATACTTGTTATATTGCATATCTTCTATTATATTTTTATAACATATATAATATATAATGAATGTACACATATAAATAGTCTAATATAAATGATAAAATAATTAAGTTTAACCTCATTTTTGCGTCTGGCAACTGTAGAAATGAGTGCTATAAATCTATTTGGGAGAATCACCAACTCTATTAAAAAAAACTTGCAATTTCTCAAAATCTCCCGATTTTTTATTTTATTTTTAGATCCCTAAATTATCCACAAAAAAAAAAAAAACTCAAGCAAAGACAACATTATTCTCATTACTCTCAGAAGCGAGTTTTTGACCGATATAAGTCTTCATGGACAACCAAATACAAATATAGACTGCATGAAAAAAAAATTACAAATCTGAGGCAAACCGAGATTTCACATCTCGGTTTGGATTTTTTCATCCAAACCGAGATGTGAAATCTCGGTTAGGAAGTGGATTTTTTATTTTTTAGGGTTTAGGGCACTAAAAATCCACAAGTCTAAAAATCAACTTCCTAACCGAGATTTCACATCTCGGTTTGGATGAAAAAAATCCAAACCGAGATGTGAAATCTCGGTTTGCCTTAAATTTGTAATTTTTTTTTCATGCAGTCTATATTTGTATTTGATTGTCCATGAAGACTTATATCGGTCAAAAACTCCTCAGAAGCGGAGTAGGACATATATATATTGGTTAAAAGTTTTCATTGGCGTCTATTCTTATTATTAGTTCACACGGTAGGGGTATTTTGAATATTTTTCTTTTAATTTTTATTTACAAACATTGAGTTTAGAACGATTCACCACCACAACCACGAGAAATGAATAAATAAATCTTTGCACATTCAAAAAAAAAAAAAAAAATATAACTATATCATTTAGAATCACCACACTATATATCATTCACATTATATTATATTATATATACCCATATATATATATATATATTGTAAGTATAAAATCAATATTCGAATAAGATAAAGACAATGGCACTACCTACCTTCTTTCTTCAAGTGGTAGTCAATCAGACACCTATTTGATACAAGTGGTATTCTCACAACTTTTGATTCCAAAATTTGTTGTAACCTTCACATGAAAATTGTCCCTTACCAATATAATTATAATATATACATAAGTGCACTTGCATGGAATGGGATGTCCATTTGCACTGCATGCATGTTTCAGTTAATGACTTGTTTTTGTTATATATATATATATATATATAATATGGTTGTATATGATGGGCCCCGCCTAAGGCCGTTAGGCCCCTTAACGATTGACAAACGGCGACTAGGCCCGTTGGGCTAGAAGCTGGGATTGCTGGAAGGCTAAGGGCTCCGACAGACGGAGACCCCGACATGGAATGGCCCCGAGTGAGTACAGCCTCGATAGGGGAAAGCCCCGAAAATATCGGACCTGGACGTGGTCGGTCCCGATATGGGAGTTGACACCACTCCCCGATACCGAATCCTCGATGATCCAACTTGAGAGCCTCCGATATTGATCGAGACTCGCCAGTAAGAGCACAATCCCGGAGAATTCGCCATGATCATAGTAGTGGTATAATGGGCGAGATTTGTGGGATACGTATAACTGTACAGATGCATGGCGAGATATATGGCGAGATATGTGGGATAGTGGATCACAATCCAACCGCCTAACCAGGTAACTGGGATAGCCTTCCCCCTATAAAAGGAGGGAAGTTATCCCAGGTCAAGGTTACGTTTTTCACATACATACACACACTGCTTGCTTGGTTGATCACCATACTTACGTTAGGCATCGGAGAGGGATTCTGGGCCGTCGCCCTCTATTCCCCTTCTGCAGGATTGCGAGGAGCTAAGGAATCCGTCACCGTAACCGGAGCTCCTGCCGTGATCCAACATTAGCATCCTCAGGGGGATTGCTAGTGGTCGGCACCTGCTTGCCTGATCGCTGCGGCCTGTTGCCAGCCATGGTATGGAATCAAAGGGAAGCAAACTTACTTTGGCTTTTCGTTGCGGTTCCCACAGACGGCGCCAATCCTCGAGAAGAGTTTGGGCGTCCCGCCCCCATGGAGGACCTAAAAGAAGTCGAGATAGATGGGCCCGAGAGGAGGGTAAAGATCGGGTCCGCCCTATCCGAGGAAAAGGCTCAGGAGTTGATCGTGCTATTGAAAGAATTCAAGGAGTTATTTGCCTGGTCCCCGAGTGATATGCCGGGAATCAGTCGGGACGTGATCGAGCATGAATTGAATATCGACCCCACGATCAAGCCGATCGCGCAAAAGAGACGTCCGATGGGAACAGACAAAAGGATTGCAATCCAGCAGGAGGTTGGCAGGTTGCTCGACGCCGGGTTCATTAGGGAGATCCGATTCCAGACTTGGGTAGCCAACCCGGTGCTGGTGAGGAAAAGCAACGGGAAGTGGCGGATGTGTGTCGACTTCCGCGACCTGAACAAGGCTTGCCCGAAGGACTGTTATCCGCTCCCGCGGATCGACCAATTGGTGGATGCTACATCGGGGCATGAGCTGCTAAGCTTTATGGATGCTTATTCTGGTTATAACCAGATAAAGATGGCGAAAAAGGATGCCCAACACACCGCCTTCTACGCTGACAGTGAAGTTTTCCAGTACGACGTCATGCCTTTCGGCCTAGTGAATGCGGGGGCAACCTATCAGAGAATGGTGAACAAACTGTTCGGGGATATGATTGGAAGCACCATGGAAGCCTATGTAGATGACATGCTGGTGAAGTCCCGGCGAGCATCGGACCATGTTGGTAACTTGGCAATGGCCTTCGAGAGGATGAGGCTCCATCAAGTCCGCCTGAATCCAGCCAAATGTGCCTTCGGAGTACATTCAGGGAAGTTCTTAGGCTTCATGGTGAGCCAGAGGGGGATCGAGGTGAATCCCGAAAAACTAAGAGCGGTAGAGGAGATGCACTCCCCGACAAACCATAGGGAGGTGCAAGTACTGAACGGTCGACTGGCTTCGATGAATCGCTTCCTATCCAAGGCAAGCGACCGGGCGATGCCATTTTTCAATGTGTTGAGGGCTAACCGACAATTCGAATGGACCGCCGAATGTGAGGAGGCGTTCCAAGCGCTTAAACAACATCTCCGCACCCTCCCGCCACTCGCGAAGCCAGCTCCAGGCGAGCCGCTCTATCTTTACTTGGCTATTTCTTCGTTTGCAATAAGCTCTGTTTTAGTTAAAGCTGTCGAGGGCAGTCAGATTCCCGTCTATTATGTAAGCAAGGCATTTGCCAAGAGTGAAATGAATTACCCTCCGATTGAGAAGTACCTCTTTGCGTTGATTATTACCGCTAGAAAGTTACGGCCTTACTTCCATGCGCATGAAATTACGGTGTTGACTGATCAGCCATTAAAACACTTCTTGAGCCGGCCTGATGCGTCGGGGAGACTAGTAAAGTGGGCCGTGGAGCTTAGCGAATTTCGAATTCATTTCGCTCCAAGAACAACTATCAAAGGGCAGGCATTGGCCGACTTTATAGTTAAAACTACTGTTCCCGATCCTGAAGCAACGAAAACAGTAGAGGGGGCAACAGGGAACACCATAGGGGTCCCGACGGTGGAGCAGTTAGAACAGCCAAATAAGGAGAACACTTGGGAGTTGTACACGGATGGCTCCTCAAGTTCGGTGTACACGGATGGCTCCTCAAGTTCGGATGGATCGGGTGCGGGGTTCGTATTGATTCCGCCAGGCGGGGCAGAACCACTTCGATATGCATTGGCCCTAACATTTAGAGCCACCAATAACGAGGCGGAGTATGAAGCTCTTATAACGGGGTTGAAAATCGCAAAGGGTACTGGAATTGAGCATTTGAGGGTGAAGTGCGATGCAAGCCTGATTGTAAATCAGGTCCGGGGGCAGTATGGAGCAAAGAACCCAATCATGAAGAAGTACCTTCAGGAGGCTCGGACCTTAAAGGAGAGCTTCAAAAGCTTTGATATCGAAGCAATTCCGAGGGAGGAGAATGTAGAGGCTGATGCCTTGAGCAAATTTGCCTTGGGGGCACCTTTGGAAGAGACTCGGAGGGTACACTTCCTGGAGAAGGTGATTCTGTCGACCACCGACCCGTCGGAGGTGTGCGCCATCGGAACGGGATCGAAGGAAGAACCCACTTGGATGACCCCGATAATCACGTACCTGACTACGGGGACACTCCCTGAAGATAAAGTGGCAGCCGAGCGACTACGACGAATGTCAATTAATTACGCGATGGTGGATAACCAGTTGTACAAGAAGGGTCTGCTTTCGACTCCTTTCTTGAAATGCGTGGCCGAACCCGATACGACTCGGATTCTAAGGGAGTTGCATGAAGGAGTCGCAGCATGTCACGAAGGCGCTCGGTCTATCCTGAGGAAGGCGCTGAACTTGGGATATTATTGGCCCACGATGAGTAAAGAAGCGACGACGCTTGTCCGATCCTGTGACGCGTGTCAGAGATACGCTCCGAATATCACAGCCCCTACCGCCGATTTGATGCCCATTGGGAGTGCTTGGCCCTTCGCGCAATGGGGCATTGACCTGGTGGGACCCCTTCCGAAAGCGAAAGGCCAGTGCACACATTTGCTTGTCGCGATTGACTACTTCTCGAAGTGGATCGAGGCTAAACCGCTAGCCAAGACAACAGCGGGACATATTATTAAGTTCCTTCAGACCCGAATTTTGTCGAGATATGGGGTGCCGAAGGTGATCATCAGTGACAATGGTCCTCCGTTTAACGGGGTTCAGTTGGAAAAGTTCCTAGACGAGTTTGGTATCGAGCATCGGACAGCATCCGTCCGCCACGCCCAGACCAATGGGCAGGTGGAGGCTGCCAACAAAATCGTGATTGAGGGCTTGAAGAAGAGGGTTTATGCTTTGGACGGAAAATGGCTGGACGAACTGGAGAACGTATTGTGGGCAGTCCGAACGACACCCAAGAGGTCAACAGGTGAAACCCCGTTTGCACTTGTCTATGGGACGGAGGCGGTCGCTCCTGTGGAAATCGCTGTGGCATCCCATCGAACCAGAAGCTATGAGCCCTCGACAAGTCCAGAAAGAGCCAAGATAGGACCTTTGACGAATGACGAAACAAGGCGCCTGGAGTTATCCGTGCTAGAGGAAAAACGGCTGGAGGCCGACATAGCGCAAGCTCGGATGCGTTTGGCGACGGCCAGGTACTACAATCGGAAGGTCAAGTCGCGACAGTTCTACGCGGGAGAACTGGTCCTACGTCGGAATGAGTTCGCCCTACAAGATCGGATCAACAAGATGTCCCCGAAGTGGGAAGGGCCTTACAAGATCGTAGGCATGCCGGCCCCGAACGCCTACAAGTTAGAAGACCTCGATGGCAAGGTATTAAGAAACACCTTTAGTGGTGAACATCTGAAGAAATGTCATGTTTGACCGAATAAGTCGTCCGTAGGGGCGCGAAGATGTAATTAAGTCGCCCTGAGTGGTGCATGCTATGTTAAAGACATCAATAAAGAGGTTACTTCTGATCAAAGTATTCCTAAGTTGTTCTCGATACATCAAAAAGCGTCATAGGACGTCCGAACTAAGTTGTTCTCGATACATCAAAAAGCGTCATAGGACGTCCGAAAAATCCTTAAGTTTTTAAGGCTCGATTAAAAAGCGTCATAGGACGTCCGAGAAATCCTTAAGTTTTTAAGGTTCGATTAAAAAGCGTCATAGGACGTCCGAAAAATCCTTAAGTTTTTAAGGTTCGATTAAAAAGCGTCATAGGACGTCCGAGAAATCCTTAAGTTTTTAAGGTTCGATTAAAAAGCGTCATTGGACGTCCGAAAATTCCTTAAGTTTTGAAGGTTCGATTAAAAGCGTCATTGGACGTCCGAAAAATCCTTAAGTTTTTAAGGTTCGATTAAAAAGCGTCATTGGACGTCCGAAAATTCCTTAAGTTTTTAAGGTTCGATTAAAAAGCGTCATTGGACGTCCGAAAATTCCTTAAGTTTTTAAGGTTCGATTAAAAGCGTCTTAGGACGACAGAAAGCCTTAAGGTTCTTAGGGTCCGATAGAAGCGTTATGAAGAATATAATGTAGCCGGAAATGATATTAATAAAAGGCTTGAAGGCCTAAGGAGTTCCATACGAGAAAGATAACGATAAAAGACTACAAAGACTTAAGTTGTAACAAGTTAAGCTCGGTCCTCGGACGCTGGATCTTCAGAGGGCTTCGGAGGGGCAGGCTCAGACGGATCTGTAGGAGGGTCGTCGGCGTCTTCAGAGGAGCTCTCCGACGGGAGGCTAAAGTACCTTTCTGCGGCTCGGCCGAGAATCTTGGACTTCCTCAAGTCGATGGAGTCCTCGTAGGTTTCGTTAAGCTCTTCGACAATGTCAAGGAAGGCATTCTGCAAATCTTCCTGACAATGCTTCGCCGCATCTGCTTTGAAGTCCTCCGAGCTCCGATATTCTTCGCGGCCCTGGACCTTCGCGTTTGCTATTTGGGCGGAATGCTCCGCCTTTGCCTCCTCCAGCTCCGCGATGACCCTCTGCTTCTCAAGCTTCAGCCGCTCAGCAGTTTCTTTCAATGCTGCTTTATCGAAGGCAGCCTGGCTCCGATCAGCCAAGGCCGTTTGCTGCTCCCGCCTAAGCGAGCTCTCAAGGCTTAGAATCTGCCTTTGCTGGGATTGGGCCTCTTGAGCAAGCTTGGCCCTACCCTCCTCGGCCTGCTGCCTACCCTCCTCGGCCTGCTGCCTAACCTCCTCGGCCCGCTGCCAACCTTCTTCGGCCTGCTTTCTGCCCTCCTCCGCTCGGAGCCTTGACGCCTCGGAGGCAGCTAGGTCCTCCTGGAGCTTGGTCAAGCTCTCGAGGTTGGAGTTGGCCCGTTCTTGCTCCAAAGCCTCCTGCAGGGACAGGATGTAGCCGAAGCAACGATCCTGGTCCGCCATTTCCTGAGGACAAATACAGCTTAGTATTTAAAAGTCGGAATACTTTCAGATGAATAAGAGCAAAGTGTAACCTACCTCTATCCGACGGACGGCCATTTGACGTATGTCCGCCTTGATGTCCTCCCCTTCCAGAGAAAGGGGGCGCCTCAGTGAGGGCGGGATCGAGCCCGACACCAAGTGCAGGCCAGGTTCTCCTCCTGGCACCCCCGACGTAGAGGAATCCCCTGTAGAGACTCCACTGGTCTCCAAGGCTCGGCACTCTGGTCCGAAGAGAAGGCCTGGTAGTAGTCTCCATCCAAGGGGAATGGAGGTACTACCAGACGAGCCCCCCCATCTTCACTTATCCGGGCTTCGGGGGTCGCGCCCCTAACTGGTGACGATGGTGGCGCGAAGGGGAGTGGGGACGTCTCCTTACCAGGTGACTTAGCAGGAGTCGACCTCGATTTTCCTCGGAGGATTAGGCCTTCCTCCTCAGCTTGGTCCTCGGAGGGGGAGTCCTCCAAGCTGATCACCCGACCAAACTCTCCACGGACTTCCGTCGGGGCATCATCCACCCCCGGCTCCGCTGCAGGCACGGGGTCCGAGGCAGGTGCAGCAGGTGCGACGTCCGTGTGACCTGCAGCGGGGCGAACAAGGTGAGGAAGTAAATTGATATCGGTGTGCCAAATTAGACAACGCTCCATATATCTCTCGTGGCCGAAAAAGTTGTAATAACCCGCTTCGAGGACGTGTGGGGTTTCCCCTCGAAGGATATTCCTGACATCCCTGATCCGCCCCTCCATGTCGGAGGCTTGAAGGTCTTGAGGCACTAACCCTCTATACCTTTTTATAGCACGAAAAACTTCCTTACCTTCCTTTTCGGAGCGGACACCGAAGGCGGTCCTAACCACGTCTGCATTAGTCTGCCCCTCAGGTGTGGGGGCAGACATTGGTGCCTCGGAGGTCTTCTTTCTCTTCTGAGACGGCTCCGAGGCGGCGGAGGACTTCCTCCTGGACGTCTTCTTCTTACGTTTCAGCGAGTGGGAGGCATCGGTATCCTCCTGAAACAGATGGGCGGTCAGCGATGATCGAGGGGCTGTAAGCAGTGGAAACAAGAAATAATTAGAAGATTACCCAGAAAATTACATTGGAAACGCCATCACGAATTTTTCCCCCGGCTTCGGGATCAATCAGCATAATGGAAATTTTTATCCGCTGTCGGTCAGTGACAGAAGTGGCCTCGAAGGGCTGATAACCCTCCTCCCAGCGACGGGCTTGGATGAGCATCAAGGCCCTCTTGGTCTGTTCCGACCATGTGCGGAAGGGCACAGGAGGATCAGCTTCCACGACGGTCTTCGGCCACTCGATGGGACCAGGCTTGATGAAAAAGTATTGTTCCTTCCAGTTGGCATTGTCATGCCCCTTATCGTGGATGATGGCCCGTTCCTTGCAAATCTTCCAGGACACCTTCCTATCCCAGCCCATCTCCTTGTACTGCTCGTCGGTCCCCTCGGGCTGGCGGGGGGTAAAGGAGCATACCCCATCTTTGTTACAGGTCATCTTGTAAAGGACCCGCCAAAGCTCCAGAGTATTGCTCCAGTCCTCTTTGTTGATATCACACCACACTTGGAAGGCAATCCATGTACGGATTGCGTGTGGAGAGAAGGTCGTGGGGTAAGTTTTGTAGTGGTTGCATAGCTCCACCCAACTCGGACAGAAAGGGAGTCGGATTCCCGCACGAATTTGCCCTGGGGAGATGAACACCTCGTCTCCCTTGGGGAGTGTAACCCGGGTGTCGCGAGGGTTGAATCCAAACTGCTCGTAGGGATAGCGAGCCCGAAGGAGGATTCGAAGATACCACATTCTACGCAAGCCCTATCGTAGTTAATAGGCGCAAGCGAGTTCTTGAGATACTTGAAGACGAAGGGTGGTCCAACAGGAGAAGACCCGCTGTTGGTGGCAAATCCCTCGGCTGAAAATCGTCGAGGGAAGGAAGGAGGAGAAATTGAAACCTAAGAAGATCAAAGATGAAAGAAAAAAGGGCAATAAGGTGAAGAATCTTACCAGACATGCTGATTGAGGCCTTGATCGGAGAAATTTGGGTGCTTGAAGCGCCGGTGAAACCTTGAAGTACGGAGAATTAGGGCTCTTGAGGTCGCAGAGAAGGAGAAGTAAAGGAAAAGTGAAACAATGTCTGGGTTTAGGGTTTTATAAGAGAAGGAAAAGAGAACTGAAGGGGTGGGCAATCTGAGCCATAGAATTCAAAACGATTCGATCAGAATCGTTCAAAATAAAACGTGTCAATTCGAAGAAGGTGAAACGGTTTCAACCTGAACCGTCAGGGCGCATGGGACAGATAAGACAAGAATGATGACGTACCGAGGTGGTTGAAAAGTGCTTTTTCAGAAAGCAGGCGTGCAGAACCCTAGACGTTCCTTCACCTTCTATCAGCATTTAATGCGGGTCTGATCGAGAAATCCCCTCGAATCCAAGCAGGATCCCAAAAGATCTTGAAGAGATCCGAGGCAAAGGCCTCCGACCAAAAGTAAGGCAATGGCCTCCGAAGTCTTAAATAAAAACCCTCGACTGGGATGTTGAAGGGTCCGATATTGGAAGACGCGACGCACTATAAGTCCCTCACGCCTTGGGGGCAAATGATGGGCCCCGCCTAAGGCCGTTAGGCCCCTTAACGATTGACAAACGGCGACTAGGCCCGTTGGGCTAGAAGCTGGGATTGCTGGAAGGCTAAGGGCTCCGACAGACGGAGACCCCGACATGGAATGGCCCCGAGTGAGTACAGCCTCGATAGGGGAAAGCCCCGAAAATATCGGACCTGGACGTGGTCGGTCCCGATATGGGAGTTGACACCACTCCCCGATACCGAATCCTCGATGATCCAACTTGAGAGCCTCCGATATTGATCGAGACTCGCCAGTAAGAGCACAATCCCGGAGAATTCGCCATGATCATAGTAGTGGTATAATGGGCGAGATTTGTGGGATACGTATAACTGTACAGATGCATGGCGAGATATATGGCGAGATATGTGGGATAGTGGATCACAATCCAACCGCCTAACCAGGTAACTGGGATAGCCTTCCCCCTATAAAAGGAGGGAAGTTATCCCAGGTCAAGGTTACGTTTTTCACATACATACACACACTGCTTGCTTGGTTGATCACCATACTTACGTTAGGCATCGGAGAGGGATTCTGGGCCGTCGCCCTCTATTCCCCTTCTGCAGGATTGCGAGGAGCTAAGGAATCCGTCACCGTAACCGGAGCTCCTGCCGTGATCCAACAGTATATAACTCTAAAATCACAAGGCTCTCACTTACATCAATCGTTCAAATTGCTTTCTGAGGAAAACAAAAGGATAAATAATAGTGGGACTACTTGGACCGATTGCTACATTACTCACTAATAAATATATTTTATAATATATAATAATATAAAAGGAACGACAACAAAAACATCACCAACCGCCATATGAAATGAATAAATAAACCTTTTGCACGGGAATAATATAAAATATGAGTCCGTATTTTATTTAAAACTTCGTTTGATACGAATACGTTTTAAGAAGCAATGATTTTGTAGTTAAATTTTAAGAAGTAATTAAGAGCATCCACAATGGTTTTATATAAATCGTATTATTTAAAGTTGTCATGTAAATATTTATATATATTTTAAGTAATACGTAAAGTTTAGTCACACGTAAAAAATATTTGTTCTGCAATCGTATTATTTAAACATATTCCTTAAATATATTTTATTATTAAATTTTTCATCAACCACCAATAAGATATTAGCATTAGTTATAAAATAAATTAATTTATAATTAATTTTTTTTACGTAATACATAGTGATTCCTTATATTTAAGGAATGCTTTATGTAAAAATATAAATTTACGTGTGGATCCATCTTTAAGGAATGTTATGTAAAACCAATGTAGAATTTTTTTTTTTACTTTACTTAAATAAACAAGTAGGACCCACGTTTCTGTAATATTAAAGTTATCAATATATATATATATATAAAAAAAAGACTAAATCAAAGTAGTACACACTCTAAAAGGATAGGCATATAGATTAACTGGCTATAAAAAAAACAATGGGTTCACTATTTGGAACGTACACAATACACAAGACATAAATAACATCTACATCTACACAACAACAAAAGCGGCTAAGAATTCGACATGTAATAGTGAGTGGATAAGAATAAACCACCGCCAAAAATAAAAGAAACAAATAGTAGATATATTTATAATAAAAAAAATACAAAAATTGAGTGATAAGAACCATAAACTATATCCAAAATGAGGCTGCCTTCTTATCATATTAAGCGATAAAAAATAATTTTTTTATTGCGTTAATAAAAAATTTGAACTTTTAAATAAAAGGATTGCAATTTGAGTTTATGATTTTTACGATGTCATGATGACTGAATTACGTCGGATTTACGGTCTATAAACTAATTGTTAGATTGTAAAACCTCCCAATAAAATATGTCTAATGTGGATCTTGCCTCGTCACACAGGCACGATCGTCTTGATAGAAGGGGAACCTCTACCATGTCAAGACCGACTAGGAACAATGGTGTTTAGAAAGATAAACCTGGTTAAGTAAAAAGATCATCTGGTTTTGGGGTAACACGGCATGATCATTGTTTTGCTTATCGTCGTGATGAAATCCGTTCATCGGAAACCACATTCTGGGACAGATGAAAATATGCGATAGCATATGACATTTCCCACTCTTGACAATATGTAAGTTCAGGTTATGTTATCGACGCGCACTTCATACTGCGCGTGCCATGTTCGACCACGGGGTCAGGCTCAGTTGTGCTAGGTGGAATCTTCCGATGTTCTGATGGGCGCAAAATTTTTCACCTTGAACGTGTGAGTAATCCCGGGTGCTTACTGAAGGAGTACCCGAAGTATCTTTACCACTCAGAACTCGTACCTAAGGTTGGGCTCAATGTTCGCCTCCAGGCGTACGAACGCAGTGCCCGAAAAACAAGGCCCAGTTACTACGTACTAGAAACCGGTTGAGTTTAACTGAGAATATGAGCAATATGGATGGTCATGTACACCTGTAATTCTCCGACTCTTGTATTCACTAGATGGCCACCAACCGGATATTAGTTGAAGGTTGTGAATACTTGTACGGATGCTTTGGAGAAATGTTCCTATGTGGAAACTAGGCAATTGGAGAATAACAATTGACCAGGGATACAGCGCGGCACAGAGAAGTAACATGTTGATAACAGGTTGGGAATCAATGTTCCGCGGACGCTACAACACTCTTAACTGATGAGTAGCGATGTATGTTGTGTCTGCCGGTCGCACATCATACCTCGTATGAACTATTCGGAAGCTGGACTGGATCGAAGAACAAATTTTGATGTGTTGGTCGACAACATATTAACATGCACCCTCCCATTTCGGCGAGTGGGAGCTATTGGCATTTGGTGAATGTGTCGCCGTAATAGGAGCCCTTTAATGTATGCCCAACAGCTAAGTAATTGGGTAATGTCACATTAGGGATTTTTGGTCATGCCTAAAATCCCAATTGACTTGAGATGCCCAAAATTGGTCCTCCCCTTTACTATATGTTGCCGACCGAAATATGTAATTAGGGTGAAGTGAGTTTTCCCCACCTCCTCTTATAAATACGGAGTGTCAGAGATTTACTTAGGGTTAATCATTCATCCTCCTAAGTGTTGAGACAAAATAAATTCCTCCTCCCTAAAGAACATTTTTTCGGCCGAACCCTATACCACAAGGAGGTGCCAAATTGCTTCGAGCAATCATCCTGAAGATCCATCTTGCCGAAGAATTGAAAGAGACATTGTTGTGGAGACTATTCCGTGTAGGTGATTACTTAACAAGAATCCTTACAGGAGCCGTCCGGCGGACTGCGAACTCCCCTCAAGATCTCGGGTCTACGGAAAGAAAGAAACTGGTATGTGCCCCTATTCCGCTACGTAATGAGTTTACCTGGCATGTACACGTGTTTTAATACGTAGTAACGGTCCCCTATTTCCAACAGAATTAATACGGATCAAAACTTAGGCACAAGCTAGGTAACTAATTACGCAGGGGAAAGAGTGCACATACCTATTACGCGATCTGTAGCCCAGGACGTCAACGAGGGAGTTCACGGAATGTCGGATGGTGTCCTACGGTAACTCTGGTTAATGATCAATTCGCATGTTATGGTCTCCACAACAATGCATCTACAATCCGGTCGCTGGATGGAACACTGATGTGAATAGTTTGTCACAATTCGACACCTACTTCTTGGTGGATGTGGTTCGGCCGAACCCTATGTATTTAGAGAGAGGAGATTTCTTTTCTTACAACTAAAATGAGAGAGTGACCAACCCCAAGAAATCCCTAACACCTCCTATTTATAGAGGAGGTGAGCTTGCTCACCATTTCGACCGAACTCGTAGTCTAATTGGGCCAGCCTTTTGGGCCGCGCATGGCCCATGGAGATTTCGGCCCAACCTAAAATCCCTTATGTGCCATACCCCAAATTAGACTTAGCATGTTGGGCTTATATTAATAGGCTCCTATACGGCGGCCCATTTACTCCAAATGCCAACATATATTAGTGGGCTCCTATTACGGCGGCCCATTTACACTAAATGCCAACAGCTCCAACTTGCACCACTTTTCCAGGTCCGTAACACTCTCCCCCACCCAACCAACGCAACACACTCGTTGCGCGAACCCGCTGCTTCTAGAAACCTTCAATTCTTCCACAGTAAGGCACTTTACCACACCATAAAAACTTCTGCATTCTTGAGTACGGTCTTGTTGCTTTTTGCTTGTTGTCCCTTCTCTTGAGAAGATCAAATTCCTCGTCGTCCATACATAAGTTGGACCCCATCAGCCGAGGCCAATCTTACGAGACGCTACTTGGAAATTTTCCGTCCACTTTCAGCGGTAAATCCCTTCTGCTTTCTTGGGTATGGTCAGATTTTCTTTGGCGCATTGACCCCTATCCCTGAGTCAACTATTCGTTGGTCACAGGCACATTTTCGTGAACCACCACTACGATCCCGTGGAAACAGCTCTTTCCACGCTCCCCCCGAATGACTTTCTCGCCTAAGAGTTATCCACCTTCTTGGGCACGCCTACAACTTGCCTCCGCCTTCTAGCAGCTTTCCGCACAATAGCGCAACTCAACCTTCTTCACTGAAAAACTCCACCATCGGAAACCTTGTTCGCTAAGAACGCGCTACTCGATGGCGTCCTTATGGTAAAGAAATTCGCAACCACCACTATCGTTCAGAGTCCGTAACAGTATTCTCCTATCTTAAATTCCCATGGAACGAACGAGAACTTTTCTCTGATAGCACTTGTCACGTGTCTGATGTTTTGACGCTCCCAGCGGAATCGACACACGGGGCATCCAGCCATTCCACAACCGGATCATCCATATTTACTCCCAAGATCAGTTCTTAAAGCCCAACTCACATTCCGCATACAGGCGGAATGGGTCGTGGTTAGGGGGTCTTGCAGCTATGAGCAGCTTAATTGGTTTTCGGCATGCCCTGGTCATCATCAGGAGAGCGGCATTAGCTCCTGAACCAGCAGGATCCCGAAGGATATACAACGTCTTACCGATAACAACCAGGACATTGGAAACCAGCCATTGGATTTCAGGCGACTGTAGGGATGGCAATGGGTCTCGGGGCCCTGACCTGGTTTTAACCCGCCGACCCGCTGGTCACGGGACGGTTTCGGGGCGTGGCGGATCCAGGTCTAGGGGCGTGGGGCCCCGTAGACCCGACCCGGAGTGCTTATATATATATATTATGTTAATATGATGTAACATTTACTAAATAATATGGTTAATATAGTACATATATAAATAACAAGAACCAAATTATAAATAGATGTGTATTTAGATTATTAGGATTTGTTGATTTGGATTTGGTGTTTGGATTTGTATTTTGTGATAAATTTGATGTGTTGTTATTTTTATTTGATTGGTCTTAGATTTGTGGTTTGATTTTATATATAATGTAATATTTTGGCAAAAAAATAATATATACGTAATATTGAGAAGTGAAAAAAAAAAACAAAAATTGTTCACTCAGTCGACCCGCGGGATTTTTTCCCCAGCTGAATTGCCCTGGGAGATACACATGTCCGGGTTCGGGTCAGCTAGGCCGACCGACGGAGCGGGTCCGGGGATGCGAAAACCCGCTCCGTCCCGGCCCGTCCCGTTGCCATCCCTAAGCGACATTCCATGTATGGGGGGTGGGGGGCATCACGTCTTAGTTTGGTTTCCAACTAATACTCCCCTTTAAAAAGCTTTATATACAAAAACTTTTTTGAACGTATTAGACGATGGTGTGCTCTAACTTGCACCACTTTTCCAGATCCGTGACAATGGTCACTACCATTGAAAGTGCTGTTATATGCTTTTAGATCACATATTCCAATCAATCAACTATAGCATAATCTGTAGAACTCGATGTAATTCCTAGAATGCTCCAACTAACCGTGGGAATACATCTATGAATATTCTTTATCATATCATTATGCATGCAATTTATAATGATGATGATGCACAATATTCCTTCATGCCATTTGCGAAGCTATTATTATGTTAAGGCTTTATTGGGCCCCATGTAAAAATAACACACAATAAACTCGAGAGGCCACGTGGGACCCGATGGAGCTCTGATAAAGACAAGGAAGGCTCAACTACCCACGTGGCCTGTCTGTATCAGCCTAATAATTCCTTCCTTGGAACACGTGTCAAACCAACACCATCCCATCCTATCCTATCCACTGCGTCCATAACCACCCTACCCTACCCTACCTATGCTAAGCTCACCCAGATTTTTTTTTTTTTTTTATAATAAATTAATAAAATAAGATATTAACTGGTTCCAATTAAGTGGTCCGCATAGACAAATTAAAATTATGGTTATAATGTGTTGTATTAGTGAGACGTAGGGGTTACTATATATTAATATCTTCTTTTTTTGAGTGCATCCTATATGTTCCTATCCTGGCTCTATATGGTTAGTATAAACTATAAAGGCAAGAGTTTTTTTTGCCATATAAAAGTTTTCTTTCTAATTTGCCGAGATACAAATCTTGTGTATAGCACTTTTCGTGCCATACATTTGAATCATGTATACTTTTAATTCACCCGTTGGTTAACCATTAAGTACCCATGTTCAAATTACGTTACTTTTCCATATGATTCATATTTTTTTTTTCAATTTAATCATTTATATTTTCTCCGGCCAACCAATCTTCTTCCTGCCATCGCTGTCTTCCGACCACCACATAAGGCTGCCGGAAACCATCAAAGCCCACTGATAAACACAATAGGGTTCGGACGTCTCCGATTGGAGCCGTCTAGCCCTGATTGGGCCACCAAGGGCCCGAATCAGTTGGAGATATGTGGCTCCGATCAGAGCAATAGATGACTCTGATTGAGCCTCTGTGGCTCAATATGGGCAAATGGCCCTTATCTAGAACCCTCTAGTGGCCCAATTGGGATCCCTTGGCTCTGATTGAGCCACAAAGGGTTCAGTCAGAGGCCTCTGGGCCTTCGGTGGCCCAATTGGAAATGTCCGGGTTCGATTGGTGATCACCGGTGGGTTTGGATGGTGGCCGACAGCCTTGAGCAGGTTCCGATGCGGCTCTGACTTCACCTACATCAAAGATTCCCATGGCTCTGGAAAAGAAAGTGAAAGGTTGGAAAAGAATCGTAAAGACCGACTCAATAACCCCATCATCTTCGTTCTAAATTATAATCATCGTTTTCAAACTAGAATTGATGCAAGTTCAGTTTACATCACAATTGCAACCAAAAGAACCAGGGAGATATCCATGAATCTAAATTAAAGCCACTAAATTGGGAAAACAAAGCTGAGAGAAAGGAAAGATGGGGAAGGAGGGGTTCGACAGAGAGAAAGGAGAAATGAAAATTAGAGAGAGAAAGATGAGAGATGGGAGATGAAAGGGCATCTAATTCAATGTTTTTTTTTGGTAATCGCATCTAATTCATTGCTGTCACTTTAAAGAAGAAACTTCTAGTCTAGCGTCCGGACCGGGTTCGAACCGGGTCGGACCGCATGAACCGGGAACCGGACATCTTACCGGTTTGATGTCCAGTCCGGTTTTGATAACACTGACCATAAGCAATAAAACATATGAATGTATAAATGATTCAACCATGCATTAGATGCTAGGGTATTACTATACATAGGAGTGTAATCCTAACTAACTAAGTCAACTATACAAGTCAACCTAAGGTACCATGTATCTATACAAGTATGAGTACCTTTCTATACAAGTATACAACCATGGAAGTACCATGTGTATACTCCTATATTCCTCCATCTTTCCATTCTTCTTCCCTTTTAAGAAAGACAAGGAAAATTTGAGAGTTGATGACTTGTTGATGAAGAAATCCAAGGTACATTTAAACCCGGTCAAAACGAGCCAAGGTACATTTAAACCCGGTCTTCACAAAATGCCAAGGTACATTTAAACCCGGTCTTCACAAAACGGCCCCTCAAAAATCCAATTTCCGGAAAATTGCCCCAAACTTTGAAACTACTCCAAAACAGCCCCAAATCTTCAAAAGCTTGCAAAAATGCCCCAAAAATCCAAAAATTCGGTCAATATTCGCCCAAAATAGCGAAGTCATGTGTACTGCACATGCGGGTGCACCGGGGTGCACAGGGAAGACGAACTGTTGACTCAAAAATCCGGTGTACGAAGGGAGCACGGCACAGAAGCCACAGATCGCAGGTTCGAACCCTGCCAGACACACAATTTTCACCTTCAAACCGAATTTCTGGGCAGCATGAAGATCTTCAAATCTTCAAGCAGATTTCCAGGTGTTAATCATAGAAAACAGGCAAACCAGCTCCAATTCGACATCAATACATGAAATCGGGACAGAAACATGAAGATCTTCAAATCTTCAACATCAATATTCCAGCAAAATCCAGAAACTCAACATAACACAGCTCAGGTGTTCATGAAGATCTTCAAATCTTTAACAACAAATTTCCAGAAATGCAACAGAAAACAGCTCCAAATCGACGCGAAATCACTGCAATCAACATCAATTCATCACAGAACCAAAATCTGTTTAGATTGCGCACTTAATCCCTGAGTAACTATCCAAAGAACTCATTCAATCAAGGGATTGCTAATTCAAAGTCCATATGAACAGGACAACATAATAATGCCAAATCAAGACAATCCTAAGACTTGTATCGACAAATTGGAGCCTTGAATCCAACAGGAACCGTACGGCGCAGCAAAATCAATCCAAACGCAGCATATAAACAACAATCCAGGTCGATTTTGAAGCAATTGCAGGAAATAACACAGAAGCGGCAAGAACAGAGCAGATCGTACCAAAACGAATCAAATTGAGCAAATCCACAGCCAATATCACCAAATTGGAGCTCGTAATCAATCACAGAGTCCAATGCGAATCCAAATCAATCCAAAACTTAGCATATAATCGAGTATCCAGCTCGAATTTGAAGATCAAACTTTAACCAGTAAAAAGACGCGAAAATTGAGTTCGAATCACAGTTACCTCCAAGAAGCTTCGTAATGATGCACAGATCTTCACAGATCTACAAGTTTTCAACCTAGCGGAAATTTATTTTTTTCTCTTGTTTTGCTTTTTGCTTTTTTTTTTTTGAAAAATAAAATCTACCGAAAATAATCAACAACAACTATTTACATGCCTATAGTAACATATTGGAAACTTCAACTTCTCAAGACTTCTTTCGGATAAAAACTTGGCTGACCGAGTCAACACATGTTGATCGCGTTGACGTCTCGTATTGACCTCATGACAATAATGTCTTCTTTGTTTCACTGCACATTCGATGTGCGCTCTTTGTTTTTTCATTTTGCTCATACCTGATCTCAATAAGAGATGCCCCACGGTTAGAACCCATGGATTTAAGCTTACCATAATCCGGATGAAAGGCCTGACTCAGGAAGGCATACGTATTCTACACGTGAAATAGCGAGTCCCGTGGTGGGAAATTCTAGGTTCAC
The DNA here is from genome assembly GCA_036873135.1 of Clarkia xantiana subsp. parviflora. Lineage (NCBI taxonomy): Eukaryota > Viridiplantae > Streptophyta > Magnoliopsida > Myrtales > Onagraceae > Clarkia > Clarkia xantiana. The sequence continues at coordinate 23,564,369 of JAPTYO010000001.1, forward strand.
GCTTTCTGGTGAAATGCGTTGTCTCGCTTATCGGGACAAGACGTGGATTTCCTTACTTTGATCACTGGGTGATTTGGATCCTTCATCGGCCGCCTTGATAGACTCGCTGGTCCATGAGTTTATCGCTCAGGTGTTAGGAACATTACCTCTGATGAAACTCAATTGTTCAAATCATTCCTAAAAAGAGAAAAGTGGAATTAACGCCAGAAAGATAATAAAAAATTGAATGAAGGGATTTATTTATATTAAATAGATCACGATAATATCCCTCTTTTCTTTGCGGGGCTCATGATCTCATTGCGCAAGGAGTACATAATTGAAAAGTTTATTCATTGCTGAAATAAAAAAAACGAATGTAGCGCTAGGAGGGGTTTATTTGAGAGAACTCATGTGGACGAGGCCGAAGGAAGTGTTGGCGTCAGCTGGCGAAACTGCGTTAAGAATCAAAAGCTTATGGTCAATGAGATCCTGGATCCTGTGCCTCAGACGTGAGCAATCCTCAGTTGAGTGACCGACTACCCCCATGTGAAACTGGCACTTCGAGTTTGGTTCATTGTTGGGTATCCTTGAAGTAGTCTTCCAAACCTCAGAGACCGATGAGACCCTGAGCAAGTGCTTTCTGATATACTTCGGCTGCCGATACTGGTAAGGGTGTGAACTTCCTAGACTCCCGCATCTTGTTCATAGCCCGGTTGTCAGGTCAACCCACAACGGGGGTTTGCGGAGCTTGTGTCTGGTAGACTGCACCTGCCGTTGCGTCTTTGGATGACCAATTCTTGAGCCTCCCTTTTTAGTTCTATCTTCTTGTTGACTCCTGGAGGGGTCTTCAAGTTTTCCAATTCGAATGCCATGCTCCACCATTTATCCGGACTTCACCAAATCAGCGAAGTTGGCTGAAACATGCCCCAACAAATGGGAGCAATATGCCCCTTTAAGAGTTCCAATGAACATGGACACTGCTTCTGCGTCTTCTAGTGGTAGTCGGACTCCAGCGGCTTTCTCTCTCCAAGCATGCATATAGCTTCTAAATGATTGCCCCCCTTCCATCTCCATGCTTTGGAGGTCTACGCGGGTCAGAGCTGTATCCAAGTTGAACTTATATTGGAGAACGAAAGCGTTAGTCATCTCCTCCCATGTTGAAATGTCACCGGCTTTCAAGCTGACGAACCAAACCAAAGCCGCTCCCTTCAAGCTTTCCTGGAATGTTTGGATCAAGAACTTTTCGTACTGCTGATAAGGGGCCATCTTCACAAGGTAAATCCGCAGGTGGACAACGGGATTGCCGGTTCCATCATAATTCTCAAAGTCGGGGACTTTGAACTTCTCCGGCCTCGACATGTCGGGGAAAAGGCATAGGTCAGAGTAACCATTGCCCCCATACTGCTCAAATCCGGACAAAGCCTTCATCTTTTCCTCCATTTTCTTCAGGCGGCGATCCTGTTCGGACTCGATGACAGACGATGACGTGAATGCCTTTGTGCCAGCTGCACCCCCTTGGTTGACATACCCATACATTGCTATCGGATTTGGAAGGACATACGAATTTTGTAGAGATGGGTCGGCAATGACCAAAGCAGGGGGTTGGTCACGAGGAGGGTCCACCGTGGCATCGGGAAGCACGGTGGTAGCTGGCATTGTAGGTCCTGTATTCGCCACAGGTGTTGTCGAGGATTCTGGACTCGAGGTCTTTATCAGCAAGGTCGGCTTTAGAGTATTGATGGTTGATCGAGCCTCAAGGAGTGCCATGATGCGCTCCATGTTTGCCGACATGGATGCCATATCCTGATGCATTTTAGCATTAGCCGTCTCGATCTCGGCTATTCGTTCCTCTTGTTGCTGGATTTTCTGAGTGTTCTTCATGTTAGTGGTTTGTCACATGATGGCCAGTAATACCTGCAGCGAAAAATGCGATATTCAGAATATGGAACACAAGATATCATGCATGATCGTTTTGAAAGTAATGTGTCATTCAACTCATCATCTATTGAAAAAATATTTTGTAACTAAAGTATGTTTCTAAGACGCCTTACACAACTGCGAAACTTGGTCAAAACGTGTCGAGTGCTTGCCCCATAATCCGAGCGAAGGTAATTCAAGGAGGCTTTTTAAAAAATGTTTCACTTTTACCATTCGTTCGAATTTTGGAGCGAGCAGTTGACTCTAACGTCTCTATTTCCAATGTTGAACGATTGTAGCACTCCACTCTACACGGGTTTTCTCCAATATTTTTTTGCTCTGCGTCCATCATGCTGGTCAGAATCCGGTCGCCTTGAAAAATGGAAGGGCGGTGATACAAAGGCAATTGCGCAGTTTTCTCACTCTTACCGAAAATGTGTGTAAAACGTTTTAGAAACGATGATTTGAATGACACATTTTTTTGAGAAAATATGATGCATGCTTGTAACGTAAATTTCCATTAATATGCTTTGTACTATTACATATGGTGCGAAAAATAAAGATTACATCGAGACCCATGTCCTATACATGAAAAATTATAGGGGTCGAGAATAATTAGAAAAAGGACACACACAAGTACGCAAAGCGGCAGGATCGAAGCTTCAGGTGTGTGTTTTTGCTTTGTTCTACAAGGTAGGTTCCACTTATAGGTTCCCGATAAGGTGGTTTCCTCCCCCTAAAAAGGGATCTCAGGATCTACACAAGCGAGTTTTTCCGAGTCGAACTGGCGGCCTAGCCGCTCCAGTCGTACCCTTACTAAATCTCAAGGTTCCTAGTTGCCTTGGGTTTGAGGCATTTGGACATTATGCTTAAAGTGAGTGTTTGTGGTTTCAAACAACACCATAAAAAAAACTTGTTAGTGAAAACAAATATAAAAACAAGAGCTTCGTACCTATGAAAAAACAAAAATTATAGTTAGAATAACGACGAAAAATATTTTTAAATTAAAACATGGCAAATAAGCAAACATGACAAGCCCGAACCCTCGATTAAGTCCCCAGCAGAGTCGCCAAATTGTCAGACCCAAAAAATCCGACCTATGGCGATATACGTTTTGAAAACGTGCAATTTTGAAAAGAGTCGCCACTAGTTAATTATTAGGCTAACTAGAATCCTAAATTGACTAGGGAATATCGAATTAAACGTCTAGGTCTAAAATCGGTCTACGATCGGAAATTCGAGTTCGGGGGTTCTATTATCAATCAAAAATATAATTTTTAATTACGCCCTTTCGGTACTCAATTCACTTAATTTGCCAATTTTAAATTTAAGCATGCGTCACGTCGAGTTAATCTAATGAAATTACTAATTTTCATGCGCAAATTATTATTATTAACGACAAATTTGAATCTAAAAACCTATTAAGCATCTAAAATCCTAATTGAGAAAAACTAATAAAAACTAAACTAAACATACTGAAAATCATGATACAGTTTAGTGATTACATATTATACACTTATTTATTAAACATGATATCTAACTAGATTCACAATTTAATTATTTAACTAACATGATATAATGATAATTACAATAATATTAATAACAACAGAAAATAATAATAATAATAATAATAAAATAATAATAATAACAATAAAAAAAAAAAAACAAACCTGCAGCAGCCTAATGGACACCGACGGGAGCTGGGCAGACGATGACAGGAGCTTCAGTTCCGGCGACAGAAGCGTGGCGACGACGGGCTCCGGTGGCTCGGGACAGCGGAAAGGAGTGACAGCGGTGACGGCAACAAGGGCAACAACCCCGGTGGACCGAGCTGTTGGCTGGCGAGTGGATTCCGGTAACAACGAGCCAAGCGAGCAGGACGACTTCATGTAGCAGCGGGCGGCGCTAACGGCGGCAAGCGGGCAGCGTCTGGCAGCGCGGACGATGACGGGCGGGACCGGACTCCGGCGTGGCTGGCAGCAGGGCGGACGATTTGCAGATCTGGACCACCGGCAGATGGAAATCTCGACTGGTGGAGGAAGACTCCGAACGGCAGGTCCGGTGACGGACAGACACGGCTCGGCGATCCACGGGGCTGGCAGCAGTGGTAGCAGGTCCTCCAACCTCGTGACCTTCCATATTTAGATATTTCCTTTTTTAAACGCGTTACACATAACATTTTTAACATGTTACATACGTGTCGTGCGTACCAAAATTAGGTGTTTACACATCCCAAAGTTTATATTTTGTTACAATTAACCCTAAACTGAAATATAATACAAGAAATATCTTTAAAAAAATAGAAAAAAATAAGGTATTTATATAAAGGTTATAAACTAAAAAAGAATAAATTAGTAATTGTGAAAAAAATTCTAAAAATAAATTATGCTAAAGATATAAATTATAAAAAATAACAGTGATGTAAAACGTAAAAAATTAAATACTCATGATTTTTTTAAGTATGAAAATATAAAAATGAAAGCGTATATAAACCCTAAATAAAACATGCTAAATTTATAAAATTAGTGAATGAAAAAAATCGATAAACTAATTAAATTTGAAAAATCAATAGAATAAATTTACGAATGAATTTTAATTTGTATATTTTTTTCATACTCTTGATGAATAATTTTTATATCAATATATAGTTTTTTTTTTGCCAAGATGAAGTTGTTTCAAACCTTATTTATTTTTAAATTTTTTCCTTTAATTTTACATATTTTTTAAGAATTAAATTCTACAGAAAAAATTGTTTGTTTGATTATTTTTTAATGTGAATTTTCATCATTTAGTTAATTATTTATTTCTTTTTTCCATTTTTAATATTTTTTCATACATCTAATATTGTTAATTTTCACTTTTTTTTCTTGTATTATATTTCGATTGAGGGTTCATTTGTAATATAATGTAAACTTTAGGATGCAAACTAAATAATAAATATTATTAAAAAGATGAAGATACCTATTTTGAGAATTAGTTTTTGAACAAACCTAATTTGGGAATTAGTTTCGAAATGTGACCTACTTTAGGCATTCACTCCAACAAATATGAACATCTTAAATTTAGGATTGCAATTAATAACTTGATTTATAGTTGGTACTGTTTTTAGTTCTTAAACCGGTAAACCCTCCCTAGATAGCATTTTCTGCGTAGCTCCTGGTTTTCATATCTGTTATTCACTAAATATGTGTCATGCATTTCTTCATGGAAGGCTTATCATAAGAGAAGGCTTTAAAAATTGTGCAAGTTTGCACCACATGTTTATTAAACTGATGGTGAGTGATAATCAAATATTTTAGTCAGTTACAATTGAGACCTAACTCAGTGGCCGGGGCTCAACACATGGTCTAGGCCAGTAGGCCTCACCTCACCCGAATCAGCTCGCCTGGTCTGAGCCGGAACCCTTAGGTAACAATATATTTATATTCATTCATAGTTTCAAACAACACAACGTTCTGTTTTCGAATAAAGACTTTGCAGAACTGGTAAAGAACAATATCAAAATTCTAACCTCCCTCGAGCCTCACCATAGCTTAGCTTAGATATCATCATATCATACACTACTTCCATTACTTACTACTGCTGAGATGGAGATGAACTATCCCCCCCGTTCTCGAGAAGAGCCTCCTCTGAGCGCTCCTCGCTCAATCTACTCTTCTCTCCCGCACGCTCTTTCCATATCCTCTCCACCTCCTCGAAAGTCAGCCCCATTGTCTCCGGCACTAACACAAACACAAACAAAAACGCAACTACCCCTATCCCACCCAGGATTCCAAAGGTGGGCCCTACCCCAACCCCATCAGCAATGGACAGGAATGTCTGCGCGACGATTAGGTTCGACACCCAGTTTACAGTCGCAGCAATCCCTCCGCATATCCCTCGATACGCTTCCGGGTAAATCTCTGAGTTTACAGTCCAAGGGACGGGCCCCATTCCCGGGGCAAAGAAGGCAATGTAGAGGACTAGGCCAATCACAGCCATCCACGCGTATAGGTTGTTTGAGGAGTCTGATGCTTCTGCTAAGAAGGCACCGGAGAGGAGAGCTAGAGATGCAATGACACCAGAGAGACTGGTGAGGGCGAGCTTACGCCGCCCAAAATGGTCGATAAGGTAAATTCCCAAGATGGTTCCGGCTGCATTCATGGCAGCCACGGCGAGGGAGATGAGGAGGGCTAGTTGGTTGGAGGAGAAGCCTGCCATCTGGACTATTGTCGGGCTGTAGTACATCACCGTGTTAATACCCGTGAACTGCTGAAATGCCTGCAACACCAACGCGTAGTAAATCTCGTTTAGAGCTGCTAAAGATTTAACGGTCTAATTTTAATTGCATCAATTTCAAGATCTTACTTGGAGGCCTGCTCCAGCTAGTAATGCAAGTCTCATTTCTTTTGATTTGAGTACATCTGTGTATCTGACTTTGTTCTTCCTCTGATGTTCTTCCTTTGATGCAGCAGAAAGATATTCAATTTCGTCTTCCAATCGGTCGAGGGAATAGATTTTAGAGAGGACTGCAATTGCTTCAGTCTGTTTATTCTGCTACAAGGCACGTAAACATAATATGGTTTAATCAAAGCATGTTAATGAAGATAAAAGAAACAAAAGTGAGATCAAAGTTCAAACCTTCATAAAAAGCCACCTTGGTGATTCAGGCATGCAGAGCATAAGGGAGAACTGAATAATAGCTGGAACACCAGATACTCCAAGCATCCATCGCCATGTCCCAGGAACCTAAATATCCAATAAGAACCTCGACTCATCAAATCTAGTCTATATGCTTCAGTTAGCTTACATCAATTTACAGAAACTTAAACAGATTAACAGACACTTCTTTATCATTGGCCAGTTTTGGAGACAATTAGATATAGTGAAAAGACCTTGTTTCAACAGTAGACTATAGGATTCCTAGAACATATGATAATTGAATTCAGAACTGAATCCTTACTAAATGCGTCTCAAGAAAGGTAAACACGAGACCTCGATTAACCTGAAGTGGCAGCATTTATCTCTAGAAAATATTGAAATGACAAGGTGCACGGAAACTTGAGGCTGACCTCAGTAAAAGCAAGGTTAATGAGGTATGATATAAACTGGCCTCCAGTAATCATAAGTACATTGGTGCTAACAAGTCCTCCCCTAACTTCTGATGGTGAAGCTTCCGCTATGTATACAGGAGCCGTTACAGAAGCAACGCCAACACCAAGCCCGACAAGTAGCCTGCCCAAAATAAGCACATATGGGTCGGGTGCAGCAGCCATTACAACTGCTCCTGCTGCAAACACAACATCAGAGAGAAGTGTAGCTTTCTTACGTCCAAAAACATCATTTATCCAACCCCCTGAGGCAGCTCCAATAATTGCACCAACCAAAGCCATACTAACAATTGTTTCCTGCCAAATCCAAACCAAATTACCTCTCAGGACATGAAATAGAATAGATCAGCGCAGAAACTACGTTCGGTTCATTAGCAAAAACAAAGGCTGAAGTTGGACTACATGATCCACTACAAAAGCACAACACAACATAACCATGGATGTCTCAACTTGGTGATCCTTCTACAAAAAAGAACTTGCTGATCCTAAAAGGGAGCCTTGGGTTTATTACCTGCAGAAAGCTACTTTTACTGACTGCCTCAAAATCATCTTTGATATACAGAAGCGCGCCTGATATGACACCTGCAATTAGTGAGTGAAGAAAAACATGTCAGTTCCCTGAACAATAAAGAATTGTTTGGTATTTGATGAGGCGGCAGTATATATCACAACTCAGTCACAACTATAAATACCATGCAGGATGCAGCAAGCAAGATAGGCTCTGAGAATACCATTTACAGTAATTCAAACACCGAGCTTAGTGGATTTTTTCTTACTCGCAAAAAACTTAATGAAAGAATCAAGATTGACTAAGCGATTCCATTTTAAAAAAAACTATCAACCAAATTAACTACGTAAATAAAAATGTACTAAAAGATTGAGCAATCTGTCAATCTATCTAACCCAGGAAAATGCTCGGACAAGGACATTGACATTATTCTACTACCGTATGATAATATTAGTATATACTTTCACAGTGAAGTTTAATGAAGTTCCAGGCCAGAAATATTGCATAAACGTAAACTTACAGAACTGGAGGACATTGATAAACTCAAGATACCTGTGTCATAGCCAAAGAGAAATCCTCCAATTCCAGAAATTACAGTCAATCTCAGCACATAGAGATTACCAAAATACGACATTTTCCTGTCCGGATACAAATCCAAGTACCCCGAGCTTCCTGGCATTGACCCGAGCGTCATTGCGTCAACTCTTCGCTCCGTTGTGGAGACAAGAACCCAGGCTTAAGGTCAAGAAATTGCAAAACTCAAGAACAAGCAATTTGATGCATGTACTGTGAAAATAATTGCAGGAAGCTTGCAATTGAATCGCGAAAAGAATCGCACACAGCCTAGGATTCAAATTCTTGTCAGACGAAATTCCTGGTAGAAGAATTTTCAGTTAGGGAGCGAATTGTCGAAGAATCGTGGAATCGCCTCCAAAATCTGAATCAAAACAAATGCAGCGATTCTCCAGAAGATTCTACGTCAAAGCCACCTCAACTCGATAGCGATTCTTTGTTTAACGAGAAACACGAGAGATCAAGAACGGATGTCTCCGGAAATATAGGAGCTTGAGATCGATAAACTTGCAGATTATTTCTCGGCGTTTTCTTGTATTAATTGATGATTGATTTCTGTTGATCAATCAAGTCAAGAAAAGAAAAAATGGTGAAGGAGAAGGAAACTTGGCTGCTTGTTCAGCACTGTCCGATTGATTGATTCCGTATGGGACATATACAAGATAAGAGAAGTAGTAGTAATCTCAAATCGATGATCTTTTTTGGCCAAAAAGGAAAATCAATCATCTTTATTTAAAATTAAACAAAAAAGTCGAGGACCTTACCCTCGTTCTCGCCCCAATACTCTAACTTGACCCCCTTAACTAAAGCATATATTTCACCTTTCCCCGTTAATTCTAACATATTTCACAAGCACCACTTGTGATCTTTTTATTAGGAGGATTTAATTGTAATAGAAGTAAAATTTTAAAATTATACAAATTTTTAGTTTTTAGTTTTTTTGCCAAAAGAAACATTCATTCCAAACCAAAACAATAGAGAGATTCAATACAAAGTTCAATGGGGATTATAATCCCGATCCTTATCAAGGCAACAACAAAAGAGAGGGCGGGGTTGTAAACACCCAATTGGTAATACACGACATCTTTCTAGTCTGGACCGTAATCCAGTTCGCACATTCATTGGCTTCTCTTCGAACAAATGATCACCTAATCGAGTGTAATCGTTCAATTAGCATTTTAATGTTGTGGACTTCTGTCGAAATCCTCCCTTCCACATTTTTTAGTTACACTTATAATTTGCATCTCATCATTACTAATGTCGACTTTTCAATATGGTTCACCTGAGTAATAAAAAATTACAAAAAAAGTACCACAAACATAATATTTGTGGGGTCTTTCTACTATGCTCTACAAGCACCGTGCCCGTGGTAGTTTTTTTTTTTTTATTTTTTTTTTTTTTTAACATTTTTCTATTGTCTTAAATGTAAACCTTATATGAAAATTGATATTATTAATAAAATGATAAAAATATTAGGTGTAGTTAAACAATTTCATACTATTAAAGTTTTACATATGTTACAATTAAGACCACCATAGTAGTTAAAAAAGTATAAGCATGGTGCTCCACATGCATGGTAGAAAATCTCATATTTGTGAACCATGGTAGAAAGACCCATTAAACATGCCTCAATTTGTCATATTATTTACTTCTAGAAAAGTGATTTAACCACCAACAGTGGTGGTTGTTTAAAAATATCAGCTCCCGTCTGGCCCACACACCGCGTCAGACATATGAGGAGGCGAGTAGAACTAGGCACGGGCCGGCCTCTTGACTATACTAGGTTGCTAGTGGGGCTATGTTGAAGATACCAGTGCGTGCGCTGGTTGCTCGCTAAGTCTGGTCGGAAAAAACCCAGACCGTGAGTATGAGAGATAGAACATTACGTAGCGGGATGAGCCTATGGTCGCCACGACTAGCTCATTCCTTTTATTGGAAAAAAAAAAGTGAGAACTCACATTCCAAACTCCTATGCCAATCTTATTGAGTCAACCGTTAAGAGTTAAATATTGACAATAAATATTTTTCTATTTAGAGCTTTGCTAGAATACAAACTTGAAATATTTGGTTAAAACGAGAATTATTTAACCGTTACATTATTTCGGCAATACCTTTAAAATAATACAATTTTCATTTCATTCACATTATATTTTCATATTTATCTTCGTTAATTAATGAATATATTCCTTTTTTTGGTTACATACATAAAATTTCTGAGTATATTACTATATAAAAGTGGTGGTAACTGGTAAGTTACTAAATTTCATTTTATTGTTATTATTATTATGTATGATTTTGTTACCAAAATTATTTGACGAAAATGTAGAAGGAGATTTTATTACCAAAAATATTAGTTTAACTATGGGCTCAAATGAAATATATATATTGGTAAAAGAAGTTGAAAATATATCTCCTCATATAAAGAATAAGTTGATTAAGGGCAAAACCTTAAGGGCCACAATGAAATTTAAGACCTTATGATGACTCAGTAGGGCTGTCTTTTTTTTTATTATATTTTATTTTTATATAAACAACATAGGAGTAGGACTGTCAGTTGATTCACACTATTATTATTAATTATTATTATTCCTTATCCTCAGTGAGTAATCTGGCGTTATGGGAGTGAGACAAATACTATATATCTAGCTTACAATATATACTAGGTGCTACACCCGCGAAGAAAGTTTGAAATATAAATTTATAAAGAAAAAATTTATACAAAAAAGTGACACTATATAATTTTTTTTTTTACTTCATTAGTATATATTTGTTTAGATACTATAAAAATATTGAAAAATTATAGCGATCAATTTGCTATTTATGTAGTAAGAGATTATTATATTATAAAAATCATTATACTTAAACTTCTATACATTTCTTATAAAATAAAGGGTTAAGAACCTATGAAAGGTCTGAACTATCGCCCATGTTAACGGGAGAGATCTGAAATTTAAAAAGTTAATAACAGAGGTCTGAAATTTCAGTTTTGTTGATAACAGCGGTCTCCGTTAGTTTTTTCCGTTAAAACTAACGGAATTTGGTCACATGCTTGGCATGTGACCGGAAATAAAATAAATTTCCAAAAATGCCCTTCTATCAAGTGTGCCCCTCACATGCTTGGAGTGAAAAGACCAAAATGCCCTTGAAGCCACCACGGTACTCCGGCGACCACCAATCGTACTCCGGCGACCACCACCGTACTCCGGCGACCACCACCAAGGCTCCGATTGGGCCAAAATCGGAGCCACCAGCCCCGATTGGGCTCCGATCGGAGCCACCGGCCCCGATTGGGCTCCGATCGGAGCCACCGGCCCCGATTGAGCTCCGATCGGAGCAAAAAAAGCTCAGATCGGAGCCAAAAAGCTCCGATCGGAGCTTCGTGGCTCTGGTCGGAGCCACAGAGCTCCGATCTGGAGCTCTGTGATCGGAGCTCTGTGGCTCCGGGCCACAGGGCTCCAGATCGGAGCTCTGTGGCCCCGGCCGGAGCCACAGAGCTCCAGATCTGAGCTTTTTTTGCTCCGATCAGAGCTTTTTTTGCTCCGATCGGAGCTTTTTTGGCCCCGATCGGAGCTTTTTGGCTCCGATCGGGGCCGGAGTCGGGTCGCCGGAGCCGAGGTGGTGGTCGTCGGAGTCGAGGTGGTGGTCGCCGGAGTCGGGTGGTGGTGGCCGGAGTCGGGTGGTGGTGGCCGGAGTCAGGTGGCGGTGGCCGGAGTTGGGTGGCTTTAGTTTGACTTTAGGGGTAAAATTGTCATTTCACATTTCCTTAAATAAGATATTAAATAAAACAAAATATTAAAGGGGCAAAAATGTCATTTCACACAATTATGTTAAAATTAACCCTCAAAATGGACGGAAAACCTCAAATCAACAAAATTGAAATTTCAGACCTCTGTTATTAACTTTTTAAATTTCAGACCTCTCCCGTTAACATGGGTGATAGTTCAGACCTTTCATAGGTTCTTAACCCTAAAATAAATGAAAGATATGAACGTAATATGTAGGGTACCGTTTCTGTTCATAACATTTCGAGTTCTGCGTAAGGTTGGTGATTAGTTAATGAGATAGATTTGATAAAATATATATATATATATATATATATATATATATATATATATATATATATATATATATATATATATAGCTATGAATTAGCTGTTTATATAGTATTGAGAACATAAAAAAAATGAAGATTCTTTTTCTCAAATTTGTGCAGTTTTTTTTTTTTTTAAATAAAAAAAGACCGACAATAATCATTATCTAACGTGTATATGTGTTCTCTGTCTCCACATGAGGTAACTACAAATGCGTTTGTGTAAATAATAATATTTTGATCAAATTACATTTACCAAACTGATAAATATAATATACTTCATATAATTCTTATTAACTAAATAAGATCAAACAACTATTGATAAAAAAAAAAAACATTTTAGCACAGTATAAACAAAATTGTGAGCCTAACCCAGCCAACAAATTGATTTAATTGAGTTATTTGTAACAACTCTTATTTAATTGATTTTTTTTTAAGCGTTTTGATTTAATTAATTTTTTTTAACAATATATTAATGCAGATGTGTTAGTTTGCTAGATTTAATAGTCTTTAGGGTGATGTGTCAACATCTGATTGGTTACCAATTGTCCTATTAATGCTGACATGGCGTCGTGAGAATTTTTGTCTATGCTGATATGGCATCGTGATGATCCATCTACCTCTTTCCTCTTCCTTTTGATATTCCACGTGGCGTGCTCTAAGTTGATGATGTGTCAACTCCAGGTTTGTCCAATCTCTTTCCTTTTGATTTATCTATCTACTAGGTGCTGACCCCGCGCTACGCGCGGGCGACCTGTTAAACTATACACATTTACTTATATATATGTAGAAGATTGAAAATATGTTTTGGTTGATTGCATTTAGTAATTGTATTTGTATATGATAGTTACTTAACTAATATTTGATAAAATTAGAGCGGTTAACTTTATTTTGTACAATGTTAAAAACAAATTTTACCAAAAAAAACATCATTTTAATGAAAGTAAAAAATATTCAAGAACTCTTAAATAAAATCAACTATAAATTGCTAACCTCCATATTATCAACATTATTATTCAACCATAATAAGTTGTAAACTAAAGAAGAAATAAACAAAGCAACATTTTGAAATCTTTATGATAAGTTACCTAGTTATATATGAATGCTACAGTTGAGAAGTATGAGAGAAAGTTGTGTTGAAATTAAGAGTACATAAGAAGTGATTGAAATCAAGATGTTATATAAGGTTGTTGTATCAAATGAATAAGGATAAGAAATATACAAAAGACTATAGATATGATGCATAGTTGACATTGATGATACCGAAAGGAATACAAATTGCAAAGCTTGATAATCTGAACGCCTTGGAGCCCCATGGGAACCTTGACCACCGCCACCACCATGGCGCTACTGTAATGATCATTTGACGATGAACGCCCACTACCACAACCTCCATGAGGAAGCTTCACCTGATGAACACCCACAGGTCACAACCACGGCCTCCGTGAGCAAGCTCCACATATTGAACAATTAACGGTAAACCACCACCATCAGCCAAAACATGAGAATGATTTAAAAAATGATTAAGCAACTTGTAAACCAAGCTACCGCGCGTAGCAAAAAATCCATTAAACTGATCATCCACCTGGATGATCAGTTTAATTTAACTGAAAGTGATTTTATGCCGAGCACTACTAATAACACAAACCACCTTGTCATGTAAAAGGAATTCATGTAACGAAAATTGAATTCTATTTTTCTTTTTTGTTTGAATGTATTTTAGGGAGAGATGTATAGATTATTAGGCCACTGAGTTTCAAGACACAACTATAGTACCAAGTGTTTCATATATATACTATAGACCTAATCATTTCTGCAACATTGCAGTTTCTAAGGTTTTCAGTGGCATAAAACACCTTAAAAGCTTGGTCTCAACTATCTGAGATATGTGCTATCTAACTGGAAAAAAAAATGATATACATTAATTACCACCTAATTTATCTAAATTATAAAAGCCAAATTTAAAAAGCAGTTTAAAACTGTAGCAGAATGAAAATCAACTTCCACCTACCAACACGGGATGAATGGATGGCAAAGTGTATCACTGCTGAACAACATCTTCATAATTTGTACTTCCTTGATCATCAGACAAATCTGCAACTAAAAAGCTTAGAAAAGACAAACCATTTGAATTCCTCGCATTATATCATTGGCAGTAGTAATGAGACCAAAGAAGCATTAGTGAGTAAAAATATAAAGAAGTTGGCAGCAAATAATTTAGAAACATGAATTACTTAAAATCTCTACTCAATGAAGCTTTTTGAATCCAGCCATTATTACAATATATATAAATAAAAATAAAAGCAAAATAGTGTCAAATGGTAAATCAAAATATGACTTTAGTAAGTAACAGATATGTCTAATATTTTGTACCACCACCGATTATTCACATCAATGAAAAGATAAAAGTTACCAAGAGTAGCAAACCACTTGGATCGAACTCGACGTTCTTGGGCTTCAAATTTTTGCTTAATGCAAAACCTGCATCAACAAAATTGTTCATGAATCAGCAACAGTAGATAAGAAACCCGCATCAGCAAAATTGTTCATGAATCCAAAATCAGGATTTCTCCTGATGTTTCCATAATTCTGAGCAAGGGAAGACGGCACGATCTCTTCGGCTTCGACATCATCTCGTCACCCTCTCCGCCACCGACTCGATGACACCAAAACTGAATTAAAGTGATTAATCGACCCAACCGTTTTGGATTCTTTAAGTGTGGAGTAAATTTGTGATTAGTATTCACAATGGAAGCAACATAAGAGACTTAGCCCTTTCAAATCGAACATATCTCAAATTCAAAATATAAACAAAGAGGCGATTCAAAATATAAAAGAGGCGATTAAAAAATATAAAAGAGGAACTTCAGAAGAACCTAACACTATTCTTCATAAACTCGTCATTGCCATTTCTTTCATGGAAATTTCCCCAAACACTTGGTATACATTATTATGAATCAATACTGTAGATAGATAATAGAACTCAATTTAAGCCAAATCGCAAGAATGATCACGCAAAAGAAACTCACTCACAACAACTTACAACCACAACAACATCAATAGAGAGGAACACCAGCTGAATCTATGCAGGTTTAAGTAATAATTCGAACATGAATCAGCGAGATTTATAGATGAATCATACCACTCGTGTTGAATTGAGAACGATTTGGGGAGGTAATTCACTGAATCTGGCATTAGGGCATCAGAGATGTACCGAGCTGAGCCGCCTCGGTTTCGGAGTCGATGGCTTCCAGGAATTGGAGAGAAGAATATTACATTGATGATGTAGGAATTGAACTATTGCTTAGTATACTTGGTTTTCTTGGTATAGCGATGCAAATGAATGGAATCGCCGCTGTCAACTGGGGAGTTGGAAAACTGGGAATGAGAAAGAGAAAATGTTGAGAGACAGATAAAGTACCCGAAGACACTACATCATTTGGTAATAAGCCCTACCGTGGAGGGGAGTATGGCCTTTTCGAGATTTAGAAAAGCATCTAGTCCTGCAACTGCCTTTTAGTTAATTGCTTATAAATCAAGAAAAGTGTAAGATTATACTGGAAGTGATTTACATGCATAGAAGATTAAAATAACATTATAGTAATGGTATTACCATCTTGGTAGGCATGATCAAGAGTGAAGCCATACATATCTACTGATTCACACATAGATAAACCAAATTCTAGAGTTAATGAAGAAATTAGTTAATCACGCTTTTAGTGGCAACTAACATCATTTACACAGGGTTGTTTATTGGAATTTCCTGCATTAAACCCACCTCCAATTAAACCAGCAGCTAGAAATAATGAAATGTTAGGAAATTTGATTAAAATCGGTGAAATGCAAGTTGAATTCTATATTTAGGCAAAGAGAGAGCTCAAAATTAGATAAAAGCAGAAAGCCGACATGGAATCAAATAGCTACTTAAATTTATGATTGAACCTTAAGAGCTGCATAAACATGGCCATAAGTTGTTCCATTGTCAAACCTAAATCCGAGAAGATTGAATTGAATTGATTGTCTACTAATTGCCACATTGATAAACCATACATATCTACCTAGATACATTTCCATATGTAAGGGCATCATGTTATCATCTGAAAAGAGTCGTATCAACGGAAGAGAAATTCACCTGTGAAAAACCGTGTGGAAGGAAGAAAAACTTGAAGGCACTGCTGTAGTGAAAGATGCTGCCCTTCATCCCATATAATCGGAAACTCTTCACTGAAGGTTCTTATTGGAATTGGAATTTCCTGCATTAAATCCACCTCCAATTTCATCATAAAATTTAATCAGTAGCTAAAAATAATGAAATGACAGGAAATTTGATCAAAATCGGTGAGGCAAAGAGACTAAAAAACAGATAAAAACAGAAAATCGACATTGTCGAATCCTAGAAGTTCGCTTGGAGAGAACGACTTGCGTTCCTTTGATAGTTCAGAGATGATTGAAGGATTCATCAAGAAGGGGGACCATCTCTGAAGCCGCTGCTGATTCATGCTGCCAACAACCACCATCATGTAATTCAGTTGACCCTTGATCATCTAGGTTTTTCAATCCAAATTGAAGAGCTTAAATTAAATCATATAAAATCAATCTGAGAACGACGTGAATTGAAAAATCGCGAAGATCAATTACCTGGAGCAGGCGGCATTCGGAGGAGTGCTCGTTCCAGTGAACCCGGCAGCAGTGGGCTATTAAAGTTCGGTGGGGGCGGAGGAACACAAGGGTTGAGCCGTGATAAAAGTGAAGTCGCCACATCTGACTGAACATAAGATCGGAAGAGAAGAGAAGAAGATGAAGAGCGGATGCGCTTGAAGAGGAGAAGAGACGGTACACGTGTAAGGAAAGTAAGGTTCGTTTCTGTGCTGACGTGGCAAAGTCTCCTTTGTTATTCCCGTTGATGTGGCAGTTTGTGAGAGTTTTAGCCTCTCTCCTTCTGCATTATTATATATATAGATATCTATCAATATATTATATAATTTAAGTACTTAGGTTTTAATTAGGCTGCTATTGATCAATCTATATATTATATAATTTAAGTACTTAGGTTTTAATTAGGCTGCTATTGAGTGCCATGTCAGCAGGGATTGATTTTATTGGTACGTGGATTGAACGCGCCCCACTAATGTTTTCTTCTGCCCAGCTTCCTCTTTCTCAGAGCTCCTATTGTGTCGCTTCAGATCATTCTCCTTCTGCGCGGCTTCCTATTCTCCAGATTTCATGTTGTGCCGTTTCAAATCTATGCTTCGATTTCGCCGTTTTAAATTGTGCTTCGGTTTCGCCGTTTTGAATCTATGCTTCAGTTTCACCGTTTAAATGTTACAAGTGAAAGCTTCGGTTTTGCCGTTTTAAATTTTGCTTCGGTTTCGCCGTTTTGAATCTATGCTTCAGTTTCACCGTTTAAATGTTCCAAGCGAAATCACATCGTTCTTTACTCCGTTTTCAGGTTCCCATCGAATTTGTTTCGTCGTTGCAGATGGGTACTAATTGGTTCATCTTCTTTCTCCAATCTCCATCTTCTATGTTCCAGGCATTACAGATACCATCATCCTCAACTGTGCTGCATCAAATTCTGTCTTTTCTACGTTAATATGGGTAGATCCGTTCTTCCGTTAAATTGCTATAATTGGTTCTTAATTCTCCGAGGCTCTGAATTTGTGATTGTTCAATAACTGAATAGAGATTAGTGATGTCTCATGCTTTCTTACTTTTTAACGTTTGAAGTTAATTTCTTTAAATAGATTCCATTTGATATTTCTTCCAGTTCAATTTGTTTAACATTATGTTGTTCGGCGCCTGAAATCTGTCGTTGTGGTCTTTTCCTTGCAGAATTTGAAGACGTAACCTGTCAGTTGTGGTATTGGAAGAAGTATGAGACCGGTGACTGATGGATATTCTTGGTAAAAAAAACTCTTAATTTTTTTATATGTTCGTCTTCTTATTGTTGAAGATTCATACTGGTCGTTCTACTCGATGATGCATTTGGTCACCACTATCTCACCATTCACAATACTATCCACCTCCACCATAAAATCTTGCATTTTAAGTTTCTTTCACAAATTGAATCATTGATGCAAGCAATTATGAGTTATTTGCCTCAAGACTTTTTGGTACCCTTATTAGAAACAAAAAGAGCGTTAACAAGGAAACTGGAGGAAGAATACACGATAAATATGTTGTTCTTTGTGGACACAAATGGACTGTGGTCTCGATGTAATGCTTTTCATTTTTTTAATTTCCATAATATCATAGCAAAGACAAGTGTAAACCGCGAAGAATTAACTACATAAGCAAGTTTGCTCCAATACCCACTTGAGAGAAGAGCCCAACATAATGGATAAGGTAATACTTACTTCACCGGGACATTCAGGAACAATTACTGATTTTATCATGCAGATTAATATAGGTCTTCCTCCCTATTTCTCAATTTTTTTAAAAACTTTTTTTTCCTGCCATTATTTACTCAATAACCTGATGGAGGCGGCAAAAGTTTGGGATGTGGACAAATATTTACATTTTCTACTATGATAATTACTGAGGTTGAGTTTGAGACAACTCGATGAACAATGTACGGCATTTCTTAGGGTTTTTTCTCATCTTAGAAACTCATTTTTAAATGTTCAAACTATTATGCTATGATTATTTCCAGTGTGATTTAGTAGCTCAATTATGTGGCTCAAGTTTGTCTTTTTGATTCCCATTGCAGTTCAAAGTCTTATAATGGCTCAGTTGGAAGACGAGTAGAACATTACATTAATTGATACTCATTTATACCTCATTCGTAGACACTAGACTTTTGGTGAAGTCATTTGGTAAGGTATGACTTCAGATGTATATTCATTTTGCTCATGTTTTAAGAAAACTCTTTGTTGTTAAAGCTTTCTTGCTTCGGCCCAGAATGATTCCAGCAAAATCATTTGAGAAAATCAAGTTATATGCAACATGTCTCTTCAAGTTGCTTCTGTTATATATTTTCTTTTAAATATTCCTTGATAGTTTGAGAGTTGGTTGTAGTATGTTGCTTTGTTGTTTCCTAATACGCTTTTGAAAGAAAGTTTTAAATTAGGCAATTAGCAAAATATTATTAGTTAGATCATGCTTTTTTCCCATCATGAAGAGTGGGCGACCAAAAGAAATGATGCAACCTTTGTGTTTTGATGATAAGATGAATCTATTTAACAATAATGAAGTAGTTGTGTATAGAACCTATTAGTAGTTCTTCCAACAATCACATTTCTGTTCTTCAAAGCAATAATATGGATTTGATGCAAAAATATGGGTATATATGTCGATTTTGATTCAATAATACTATTAATGTTTTTTTTCCATTAGAAAAAGGTTTAAATTTTCCTTAGTTTTTCCAGTTTCCTTTGTTCATATCTTCTATTTGATGGTACTGTCCTATTTGTCTATTACACATCAAACGTTGCAACTTTAAATTTTCCTTATAGTTTTTGAATTTGAGTGTGTAGGCTTAGAATGGGTGGATGGCTTGGAAGATTGATGATTTTTCTGTTTCACTTTATTTAAAGACATGAGAAGAAAAAAAATTCATGTAAGAACCTAGAAAAGGTCGATGCAGACGACGTGCATAAAGAGAATTCTTATTCGTCATGTTTTTCAGTCAATCGAATTCATTCTACAAGTAATAGGTATGCGATATCTTGCTCGGTTTCTTGCATCTTCAGCCTCTAAGTGTAGCAACTTTTCTTGATCTGTTTCGCGTGATCTACAGGTTATTATATCTATTTTCGTTTCCAGTGCTCTCAGTAATCTAGAAGATTACAACATTTTTTCTTTAGCTCAATGTTCACTACTAATTAGTATTAATGAACTTTTTGTCTTTGCTCAGATATGGAGCCTTGAAATGGTAGATTTATGTTATCTTCGAGTTTTCTATGTTATTAATGATTTAAAGCTGTTATGCTCTTCTCTTAACATCAACATTCTCGGTGAGCTCTTCATTTTGATTGTATATATGCGTAATTAGTTTTTTTTTTCCATGACGTAATTAGTTAATTAATTTTGCTCGAATTCAATATGTTCATAGCAAACTAAATTTATCCGTCTACCTAACCGTTCTGCAGGTCTGATAAGTCCGAGTGCTCTATCTTATACAATATTTTGATGAATGCAGATATACTTCGACAATGTCTGGTAAGAGAAATGTCAACCAGACACATTTTGAATCTTGACTACGGTGATAGTAGGGGAAAGAGTAAACATGATGACAAAGATAAAGACAGAGATAGAGACATGTCTAGAGATAGAGAAAGAAAACAATTTGTTATAGGCTCTGATGACACCGTCTGTGTCATGGAAGAAAGTTGGAAGTGTTATTGGGTGTGTAGGAATAATATTTTAAAGCAACTACGAACAGATACAAAGGAATAAGTTACTTTGTTTAGGATTCATGAGAGAGTTGTTGCAAATGATTGCAAGTTGATGCCTTGATGATGACTCAGATTGTCAACAAGTTTATTTACTGTCAATAAAAGACAATAGAGCAACCTCAACATGTCCCTGTACTTATGATAATAATGATGTTATATTTATGGATTGATTTCATTCTTAAAAGATATTTAGGTTACTTATAATATTTTGTGTGTATGTTCTTATTATCATCATAATGAGATTTACCAAAACCCAAATCCTTTAAGAGTTCTTTTAAGGAAGAACATCAACATTTTGCCTAAATCCAACCTCGCGTAATACGCGGGGCAAATGCCTAGTATATTATATAATTTAAGTACTTAGGTTTTAATTAGGCTGCTATTGAGTGCCATGTCAGCCGGGATTGATTTTATTGGTACGTGGATTGAACGCGCCCCAATAATGTTTTGTTATGCCCAGCTTCCTCTTCCTCAGATCATTCTCCTTCTGCGCGCCTTCCTATTCTCCAGATTTCATGTTGTGCCATTTCAAATCTATGCTTCGGTTTCGCCGTTTTAAATTGTGCTTCGGTTTCGCCGTTTTGAATCTATGCTTCAGTTTCACCGTTTAAATGTTCCAAGTGAAAGCTTCGGTTTCGCCGTTTTGAATTTATGCTTCAGTTTCACCGTTTAAATGTTCCAAGCGAAATCACATCGTTCTTTACTCCGTTTTCAGGTTCCCATCGAATTTGTTTCGTCGTTGCAGATGGGTACTAATTGATTCGTCTTCTTTCTCCAATCTCCATCTTCTATGTTCCAGGCATTACAGATACCATCATCCTCAACTGTGCTGCATCAAATTCGGTTTTTTCTGCGTTAATATGGGTAGATCTGTTCTTCCGTTAAATTGCTATAATTGGTTCTTAATTCTCCGAGGCTCTGAATTTGTGATTGTTCAATAACTGAATAGAGATTAGTGATGTCTCATGCTTTCTAACTTTTTAACGTTTGAAGTAAATTTATTTTGATAGATTCCATTTGATATTTCTTCCAGTTCAATTTGTTTAACATTATGTTGTTCGGCGCCTGAAATCTGTCATTGTAGTCTTTTCCTTGCAGAATTTGAAGACATAACCTGTCAGTAGTGGTATTGGAAGAAGTATGGGACCGGTGACTGATGGATATTCTTGGTAAAAAAAACTCTTAATTTTTTTATATGTTCGTCTTCTTATTGTTGAAGATTCATACTGGTCGTTCTACTCGATGATGCATTTGGTCACCACTATCTCACCATTCACAATACTATCCACCTCCACCATAAAATCTTGCATTTTAAGTTTCTTTCACAAATTGAATCATTGATGCAAGCAATTATGAGTTATTTGCCTCAAGACTTTTTGGTACCCTTATTAGAAACAAAAAGAGCGTTAACAAGGAAACTGGAGGAAGAATACACGATAAATATGTTGTTCTTTGTGGACACAAATGGACAGCTGTGGACTCGATATAATGCTTTTCATTTTTTTTAATTTCCATAATATCATAGCAAAGACAAGTGTAAACCGTGAAGAATTAACTACATAAGCAAGTTTGCTCCAATACCCACTTGAGAGAAGAGCCCAATATAATGGATAAGGTAATACTTGCTTCACTGGGACATTCATGAACAATTACTGATTTTATCATGCAGATTAATATAGGTCTTCCTCCCTATTTCTCAATTTTTTTAAAAAGTTTTGATTCCTGCTATTATTTACTCAATAACCTGATGGAGGCGGCAAAAGTTTGGGATGTGGACAAATATTTACATTTTCTACTATGATAATTACTGAGGGTTGAGTTTGAGACAACTCGATGAACAATGTACGGCATTTGTTAGGGTTTTTCTCATCTTAGAAACTCATTTTTAAATGTTCAAACTATTATGCTATGATTATTTCCAATGTGATTTAGTAGCTCAATTATGTGGCTCAACTTTGTCTTTTTGATTCCCATTGCAGTTCAAAGTCTTATAATGGCTCAGTTGGAAGACGAGTAGAACATTACATTAATTGATACTCATTTATACCTCATTCGTAGACACTAGACTTTTGGTGAAGTCATTTGGTAAGTTATGAATTCAGATGTATATTCATTTTGCTCATGTTTTAAGAAAACTCTTTGTTGTTAAAGCTTTCTTGCTTCGGCCCAGAATGATTCCAGCAAAATAATTTGAGAAAATCAAGTTATATGCAACATGTCTCTTCAAGTTGCTTCTGTTATATATTTTCTTTTAAATATTCCTTGATAGTTTGAGAGTTGGTTGTAGTATGTTGCTTTGTTGTTTCCTAATACGCTTTTGAAAGAAAGTTTTAAATTAGGCAATTAGCAAAATATTATTAGTTAGATCATGCTTTTTTCCCATCATGAAGAGTGGGCGACCAAAAGAAATGATGCAACCTTTGTATTTTGATGATAAGATGAATCTATTTAACTATAATGAAGTAGTTGTGTATAGAAACTATTGGTAGTTCTTCCAACAATCACATTTCTGTTCTTCAGAGCAATAATATGGATTTGATGCAAAAATATGGGTATATATGTCGATTTTGATTCAATAATACATTAAAGTTTTCTTTCCATTAGAAGAAGGTTTAAATTTTCCTTAGTTTTTCCAGTTTCCTTTGTTCATATCTTCTATTTGATGGTACTGTTCTATTTGTCTATTACACATCAAACGTTGCAACTTTAAATTTTCCTTATAGTTTTTGAATTTGAGTGTGTAGGCTTAGAATGGGTGGATGGCTTGGAAGATTGATGATTTTTCTGTTTCACTTTATTTAAAGACATGAGAAGAAAAAAAATTCATGTAAAAACCTAGAAAAGGTCGATGCAGACGACGTGCATAAAGAGAATTCTTATTCGTCATGTTTTTCAGTCAATCGACTTCATTCTACAAGTAATAGAATAGCGATATCTTGCTCGGTTTCTTGCATCTTCAGCCTCCAATTGTAGCAACTTTTCTTGATCTGTTTCGCGTGATCTACAGGTTATTATATCTATTTTCGTTTCCAGTGCTCTCAGTAATCTAGAAGATTACAACATTTTTTCTTTAGCTCAATGTTCACTACTAATTAGTATTGATGAACTTTTTGTCTTTGCTCAGATATGGAGCCTTGAAATGGTAGATTTATGTTATCTTCGAGTTTTCTATGTTATTAATGATTTAAAGTTGTTATGCTCTTCTCTTAACATCAACATTCTCGGTGAGCTCTTCATTTTGATTGTATATATGCATAATTAGTTTTTTTTTTGCCATGACGTAATTAGTTAATTAATTTTGCTCGAATTCAATATGTTCATAGCAAACTAAATTTATTCGTCTACCTAACCGTTCTGCAGGTCTGACAAGTCCGAGTGCTCAATCTTATACAATATTTTGATGAATGCAGATATACTTCGACAATGTCTGGTAAGAGAAATGTCAACCAGACACATTTTGAATCTTGACTATGGTGATAGTAGGGGAAAGAGTAAACATGATGACAAAGATAAAGACAGAGGTAGAGACATGTCTATAGAGAGAGAAAGAAAACAATTTGTTATAAGCTCTGATGACACCGTCTGTGTCATGGAAGAAAGTTGGAAGTGTTATTGGGTGTGTAAGGATAATATTTTAAAGCAACTACGAACAGATACAAAAGAAACAAAATTTAGGAGACCATTTATAGCTCTAGAGAGAAGACATGATCTTGAGGAAAGCGGTTATGTTTTTCCAGCTGAAGTTACTTTGTTTAGGATTCATGAGAGAGTTGTTGCAGATGATTGCAAGTTGATGTCTTGATGATGACTCAGATTGTCAACAAGTTTATTTACTGTCAATAAAAGACAATAGAGCAACCTCAACATGTCCCCGTACTTATGATAATAATGATGTTATATTTATGGATTGATTTCATTCTTAAAAGATATTTAGGTTACTTATAATATTTTGTGTGTATGTTCTTATTATCATCATAATGAGATTTACCAAAACCCAAATCCTTTAAGAGTTCTTTTAAGGAAGAACATCAACATTTTGCCTAAAATAATATAGAATATCCAACCCCGCGTAATACGCGGGGCAAATGCCTAGTATATTATATAATTTAGGTACTTCTTAGAATTTTAATTAGATAGCTTATTTTGTTGCCAACTCACCCATTTGCAATATGATTGGTGCGGGGATTATCCACACTTCTTCTTAGTTGTTTCATATTTTTCTCAACCGTTTCTTTAGGTTATTATGCTCTAAAACAACGCCACGTCACTACAAAGCAATGTGATTGGCTAAAATTTGCTGATGTAACACTCATCACTTTGTAACGCACATTTTTTTGTAAAACTCTTTTTATGAGAAAACCTTGTGACATTCTCTCATGTAATGCTCAAATTTCATTCTCTTATGTATTTACAATCATTTTGCTGTTGTTATTTTTGACTATCTCCATTAATGCCACACCGACTTTAACTTTAATTTGATTGAAAAAATTGTTTACATTTGTCACCGTGTATTATAGAAGGGAATTAATAGTCGAAGATACATTTCATATTGGTTTAGCATGCGTAATGAGTGGTTATATAACTTTGGGAGTACTTTGTTAGTATATGTTGAACTTTTAGTATGAACGTATTTATTTGAACCAACTTTTATCACTAAATATTCACCGTTAGTTTGAAGCTGTTAATAAGCTAAAATTTGTATTTTTTTTATATCTTTGTCTGAAGAGAATGATGTTATCAATGCAAACAACAATAAAAATTCATGCTGAAATGGATATTTTTGGATCGGTGTTTCAGACGGCATTTTTAATTGGTGCTTAAAATACTACTAAATGATATTTAGAGTTGTGCCCAGATGCCATGGCCATGGATCTCCTCTATATAATAACAGGCACGGAGGAAGCAGTGAAGATATTATGTTATTATTTTATTATTATATAAATAACCAATTGCAGGTTAGGATATGAAGTTGTTATATTGTTACATATAATGTATTAGAAGATTCGATAAGATACATAATTTATATTTTTTATGTTTATATATAAAATTGGATTTTTGAAGGGTCTTCTGGCATTGTTCCATTTTGAATTTTTATGTCCAAGAGAAGCGACTTTTAGGTTGATGCCAGCAATACTAGATAGTAGATTTATAAAATACTTAGAAAAAAAGCAGCAACAATTTTTTATTTTATTAATGTATATACTTAAGATTAAATTGACATGTTTTTCTTTTACATATTCATGACTTTTTAAAGAATATATATTTTATAATTTTTAAGAAATAAAATTATTTTAATTGAATAAATCTATATAAATTGAAAACTGATATGTTTTTATTTACGTTGTGCTAATTTAACATTCATTGTATTATAACTTTTGTGAAATATGGAAGTAAATATCATTTTTAATGAAGTATTCTATTTTCTTACTTTTTAATTAATTGTTTTAATAATTTCAACAAAATAGTATAACAAGAAATATAAAGTCATTTCATTTTCATATATAAATAATGAAATCTCTTATATTGTTTAATAGTCACAAAATCAATAAAAAAAAAGTTGAAATATATAAATTAAGAACACATACAAAATTAGTATGCAATATTTACAAATGTCATCTATATATAGTAATCAATAATATAATCATATACATTTATTACATAAAATATCGAACCCCGCGCATATCGCGGGGCAAATACCTAGTTATATATAATATAGATGCTCTAAGTTGATGATGTGTCAACTCCAGGTTTGTCCCCTCTCTTTCCTTTTGATTTATTATATATATAGATCCTTTATTATATATACATATAGATATACAGATATTCCACGTGGCGTGCTCTAAGTTGATGATGTGTCAACTTCAGGTTTGTCCCCTCTCTTTCCTTTTGATTTATAGATATATAGATATTCCACGTGGCGTGCTCTAAGTTGATGATGTGTCAACTCCAGGTTTGTCCCCTCTCTTTCCTTTTGATTTATTATATACTAGGTGCTGACCCCGCGCTACGCGCGGGGCGACTTGCCTAACCGCAAACATTAAATATTAAAATTATGTGTCGATTATTGGTTGGAAGTACTATTGCTAAAACGGGCACCCTCCAAAATTCTCGAGTGTTTCAATTTAAAAGTATCAGTTTTAATGTAAGTATGAGGTATTGGCCAAAAAAAAAAATGTAAGTATGAGGTGATTTAATAGGTATTTATACGTAAATATAATAATGTACATATTGTTTCCACACTTCACCGGATTGAATAATTAGTTAATTATAATCTTTTCATTATAAAACCCTAGCTATAACTGTATTGATATTCTTAATTTCTTATCAATAACTATAACGCTAGGTATCGTTCCTTACATGGGGAGTGACTTGAGGGTATTTTTAAATAAATTATAATAAGTTCATATAACATTTAATAAATCACAGTGATTACTCTTAAGTAAAGTTAAGCCGAACAGATTTTTAACAGTTTTTTTTCTCGAATATCAAATAAATATTACATATTACGTATCTATAATTTATATAATTTTATCGAGTTTTAAGACTTGTAAGTTAATTCACCACACTATCTTATTTAATTCAAAAGGCAAGCAAAAAAAATGTAAATTCATGTTTAGTAATGAAATTTGTTTTAAATATAATAGTAATATACAATACTTGGAGTTGGAGATCAAATATTTATATGGTGTTTTTTTAACCGGTTCGAATAGTGAAAATAAAATGAGATACTCCACTTCTGGTCTGATCTAATCCATGAAATAGAGTATAAAATATTTAAGGTCCTTAAGCCCAATAAAAAATTAAACCCAAAAAGCCCAATAAAATATAATTCTCATGGTTATCTAATTATCCTAATGGTATATGACACGAACAGAGTTATTCCTTAGAATGAAATCGGAAACCCACCATTGACCATGTCGTCTTATCTTTATTCTCAGACACCATTGATATGTTCTTATTACTCTTCAAAACCCTAATTTCGTCCTCCATACCCGTAAATTTATTCCTCCGCCGTCGGAGCCAAGAGAAATCAAATAATCACTCATCCTCGCCTCCCTGGCGAAGAACCTCATCATCGGCCAGGTTATGATCCTGAGGCCCGTCCCGATTCTGGTAGGTCTCGGCACGACAGGTCGTTTGGTTCCCGATTCCATATCTTGTACGTAGCCAGGTGCGTGTCAACTGCCTTGTCGGACCTAATCCTTCCGTGGCCGAGTTTTATGCCGGATCTGTAATGTCACGTACGCCGAGCTCTGTTACGCTAACTGGGTTCTTCACCAAGTAATCGCTAACCCTTACGGTAGTTAGCCGAGACGATTTTGCAAGCTCAGGTATAAGGCGTCTATTGGGGTTGAGCTAATAGATTAAGCATTTGAATAGATCGGTCAATCTAGACTCTTCTTCTGAATGTATTGATTTTTTTTTTTTGGTTTCAGCGATTTGATGAGTCTCTGGTGTATCAGCTTATGTTTATATATGACTGGAAACTTCATTCTGAATGTGGGAAATTTAAGGTGGGATTTTGAATGATTAAACAAATGGTTCTTCAATTCCCGTAACTCACATCCAAATCTAGAACGCTACTTCAATTCCAGTAACTGACATCCAGCCAGAAGCTTCTTGAAAATTCAAGAAGACAAAGAGGCACGTTTTTATTGGTGTATGGGTTGCTAATGTGGCTATGAGAATTGCTGTATTATTCAGTTTAGGTGTCACCTTTTGATTTGACGTTTGTGGCTGATGTGTCAGCCTAATAGTATTGATTAGCGCTGATGTGTCAAGCAGAGAACACTCTCTTCTCTCACATCTTACTTTATATAATATATAGATAGATATATATATATACTAGGTAGTATACCCGCGCGTTGTGCGGTAAGTATTTTGTTTATATAATTGTTTGAATTCTAAAAACGCGAAGTTGGATATTGATAATTTTATTGGTTTTTTTTATTTGAAATAATTTATTCAATGTAAATGAACCATTACTACACATAGTTCAGCACATCATTACTTAATCAAATGGTCAAGGTTCAAACCCACCTGAGATTCCGTGAATGAAAAAATATTCATGGACAACACTTACCCATGACGGTTTGACCCATGAGAGTGAATATTATTTTAGGGTGTAGAGCAAGCATGCTACGAGCGATGCCTTCCTGATGTGACCTTCTATGGAAACAAAAAACACTACTACATATTTAAGGAGAAATTATTAGGTGGACTAAGTCCACCACCTAGGCTATAGACTTAACCAATCATAAGTTTACAATAAATATTTAGTAGAATTGTAGTTAACAACAAGATGTAGAAGATTGAAATGCTTTAGCAATATTAATTATGCAATCTTTGTACTGATTTAGAAAAAATTCTTAACGTTAATTCTATTCTATTAAATAATGAAATATCAATTTACTAAAATAACGTTACAAGTTCAATCGTTTTTTCGAAGTTAAATAATAGATAAACTATTTTTACTTTTTTAATTATAAAAGTTCATCCGACCATATCGTTCGCTCGATCTAATACTTTAAAAAAAAAAAATTAAAAACTACATAAACCTTAAAATAAAAACTTATTTAACAAACAAAATATGTGATGCAACTTCCGGTGAAGGCATAAAATATAGAAGTATTAAAAAAAAACATATGTGTGCTATTCTTATAATTATTTTTTTGGTTAATAACTAAAAAACTGTCCAAGGTTTACCCTATGTTAAAATTAGGTATCTGAAGTTTGAAATGTTAAAATGGACTGTCCCAAGTTTCATTTTTGTTGAAATTTGGTGTCTCGGTGTGATTACTTTAGAGAAGTCAATTCCGACGAAACCGTCTGTCAAAATCGAGCTCTCATACACAATCCCTTCTCGTCATCTTGCCGGGACCGTCACCTAAAAAGTTGGTCACATCCGGGCAAGTAAATCTCGCTCTATCGTCCTTGGAAAATGGCTCTACACCACTCTTCTAGAAACTTTTTTTTTTAATGTTCAATTTTTAGGTGAAATTTGACGATTTTGTGAAAAGTAAAGAGTGGTGGATTATGAGTGGGTTGGTGGGTTGATGAAAATGATGGAATGAAGATGAAAAGACGCACAAAGACACCAAATTTCAACAAAAATGAAACTTGGGACAGTTCATTTTAACATTTCAAACTTCAGACACCTAATTTTAACATAGGGTAAACCTTGGACAGTTTTTTAGTTATTAACACTTATTTTTTTAAAACTTGCTATTATTTTTCTAAAACCCTATTAAAATGGGTGAATAGTTTGGCATGATGAACACTAGATGGTTAAAATTGGACGAACTAGTCATCCAATTTTAGTACTCTAAGGTTCACCCGGTCAAACTGTGCGTCCAATTTTAGCCATCTAGGGTTCTCCTTGCCAAATTGTTCACCCATCCTAATAGGGTTTTAGAAAAAAAAAAAAATAAAGAAACCTTAGAATAATTTACACTTTATTTGAGTTAACTAGGGTTCACCCGACTTGTGTAGCTAATACCATCAACAATAAGAGCTAACTTTTGTATTATTTTTGAACAAATTGGCAAGGTTTGTATTTTATTGTTCAAATAATGTCAATTTAGATAATAATTTAAAATTTTGGTTAGTAAATATCATATTATTTAATATGATTAGTTAATACTAGGTAATTCTTCCCTAATAAGTATGAGAATCCATAATAGAGCATTTCAATCTCCTACATCTGGTTAGTAACTACAATTCTACTAAATATTAATTGTCAATTTGTAATTGGTTAAGTCTATAGCCTAGATGGTGGACTTAGTCCACCTAATAATTTCTCGATGTGTATGTAATACTTTAACTTGCAAACAAATGTTTTAACTATTAGTAGGTTTATGTCTATGATATTACAATTTTTTTAGGTATTCCAATTAGAAACCACGAAGTGATTAAAGAAATAAATACTTACTAAAAATCTTAAATATCTTGAAATACTTAAAAAAATTAACTCGGATAGTTTTTGCTAATTTTTTTAGCAAGTGAAGTAATGTTGCTTTTGTATACCGAAATTTTAATAGTTGCAATATAAAATATTTTTTTCATCTTGATCTGCTATATTATCTACAAAAGAAACGTAAGGTAAGAAAAACAAACAAAAAAGTTAACATGCAATATTGTTAAACTTAAATAGATAAATGCTTACACACACACATATATATATGACTATTTTTACAAATAAATATAATATACTAAGTCGATTAATCTAGAGAAAAAAAACTAACTTAATAATACATTTTTAATTCAAAATCAGATAATTGTTATTATGATATAATAAGTAGTAACAAATGAAAAAAAATACATTTATTTAAAAAAACAATTAAAATAATTATGGAAGAAGTTATTTATGATTTTAAATTTTAACCGCATTAATTTCAACATTACTTATCAAGAAACTAATTGTAATATGATTATGATTAGACACAAATGAGTAGAGATGGAAAATTAATTATGGTAACATAATAGTAACAATTATCATATCTGAACAAATTCGGTGGATACACAAAGATCAGTTCTTATTTCTAATTTAGAAATTATTAATTTCAACTTTAATTAGTAATTAATTTAATAAATTAATTATGATAGCTGAACAAATTATATACATTTCCATGATGAACACTGATGGATATACGCATGATTCGGGCTCGGTTTTAATTGTTCGGACCTCATACACGCACGAGACCCACTACGAAACCCGATTTCGAGCTAACCGGGGTAAACCGGGCAAGTCGCGAACTTGCCCGGCACCCCGGGGGGCTTACCCGGAATTCCGGGTAAGTCCAACACCCGGGGGGTGTCGCGCACACCCCCCATTTAGTCTCGGACATATACGGAGACCCGATTTTTAACTAACTCCTATGTGTTCGAGACCTATGTTTCAAAGGCGCGCGCGTCCCGCTCGTGATAGCCGCCTGAGACGCGCGTCAGAGTCCTTTTCCCAAAGCTCTCCCCTGCATCCCGGTTCACATTTCCACATTGAACCGGGTCAAAACCGGTTTATGGTCCAAGGTTGCCTATAAATAGCCACCTTGGGGGTAAACATTTTCAAGCAATTAAAAAGTCATTCCAAAATCACTTTGGGCAAAAGTGGGAAAAGCTCTGACCTCTCTCTAGAAAACCCTCTCTTTCTCTCTCTAGAAGACGACTAATGTTGATCGTCGGAGTGAGCACGCCAAGCACCCCCCCCCTCTCCATCGGGACTGCTTGGTAACGCTCCTTTCGCAGGTGCAGATAGACGACCTTCCAGAGAGCCCAAAGGACTTATCCTCATTCAGAAGACAAAGCTAAGGCCCGCACGCGACTCTAGAAGACGGACTTGGCTCGCATCCGACCCGAAGACCTCGACGAGTTATTCCGCGGACAACCCGCAATAACTTGGTCGAAACACTTGGCGCCGTCTGCGGATCACCCACAGAACCAACAGCATGGCAAGCAACGAGCAGCCACCGCCGACTAAGACGAAGAAAAGAGGACCAGGACGTCCAAGGAAAACTCCGGCCCCGGAGTCAAGCATGAGATCTCCTCCGCAGAGAGACCCCCCGCAGAGCCAACGCGAGGCCTCAGTCGCCTCGTCTATGCCAACAAGAAGCGTACACTCTCGGAGTAACGCGCAAGGGGGCACACAGCAAACCAATGCTCCTCCAGGCTTTGCCCATCAAACCTTCAATACGCAGGAGCAGCCATACGGAATGCCAAATGCTGGGGCATACAACCGGGCACCAGGGGCACAGACTGCGCCCGCAGTCACCCCAGAGATGATGGCGGCACTCGAACAGCTGCTTCATCTGAGAGAAGCCCTACGCAACCAAGGATACGGGGCGCCACCGCCCCCTCCCGCGCAACAAGCAAATATGCCCCCGCCACCAAGGCAGGCGCCTCCGATGAATGCACCTTAGCAGAGAGGCCCTACAATCTCAAAAACCCCGACCTTTCACGGGAACGCACAGCAGAGCAGGCAGTTTCCCCAGCAGTGGACAAGACAGGAGCTTTCGCACTCCCAAACACCCTACCAAGCAGGTCCATACAATGAAGGAGCCTGGAGGCAGCCGTCCCAGACATTCCAGGGATATCAAGGTGGATATTCTCAGTACAACCCGACGCAGGCGCAATTTCCCCAACAAGGCGCAAGCATGGGACAAGAAGCATACCCCCCAAATCAGGATAACCCAATCACCGGGTTGACGGAGGAGATGCTTGAAAAGCTGATTGAAAAGAAGATAAAAGAAAGGAAAATGAGAGGGATGAACACATTGGTGGACACCACATCCCACCCTTTCACTGACGAGCTGGTGTACAGTCGCGTCCCAGACGCACTGTATAATCTAAGGCCGGAAAAGTATCGAGGCAAGGGAGACCCAATAGAGCATGTGCAGCAGCATGAAGTAATGCTTTTGGGAAGGACTGACAACCCTCACCACATAGCCATGACGTTCCCCCAAACGTTAGGCGGACCAGCTGCACACTGGCTCTTCTCCCTGCCAAAGAAAAGCATAGACTCGTGGCAGTCCCTCAAAGAAAAGTTCATCCAACGTTACATGGGAGAACGTTCGATTATCAAAGGATCAAATGCCTTGGATGACGTCAAGCAAGAGTGGAATGAGTCCCTCGCAAGCTACTACATCCGATTCAATCAAAACATCTCGGAAATCCAAACGAACATCGCAGAGATAGAAATCATTCATGCCTTTGTCAGAAACCTGGGTAGGCACGGGTACGACTTAGGCCAAAAGCTTTCTACAAGACCTGCGGAAACAATGGAAGAACTCGTGGCAAGAGTTAAAGAGTACATCGATGCTGAGCATTACAAGATGACAGCACGGGACAAGTGGGGTAAGCCCGGCAACAAGAAAGATGAAAGCAAGCCAGGCCCCCCAAAGCAGAACCAAACCCCACAACAAAAACAATGGACTCCGCCCCAGAAGAGAACATTCAACATTGAAGAAGACAAGAATCCAGACGTCAACACCATCGAGCTAATCCCTTTGAACGCTCCCCTGAGTGTCATACTGAAAGAGATGAAAGAACAAAACCTCTGGAAAGAGCCATTCGGTTTCAGAAAGGGTCAGCTAGGGAAGGAGCAAGACAAGTGGTGTGAAAGCCACGAAGTCAACGGCCATGAAACAGACGACTGTAGAAGCCTTAAGTTCCAAATCAATCGAATCATACAAGAAGGCGGACTTAAGCACTACGTCGACCAGGGGGGAAAGATTGAGAAGGTGAAAAGAAAATTCACGCCAAAGGAGAAAGGAAAAGAGAAGACCACTGACAACCCTCCTCCTAAAAAGAGGGGAGTTATTAATGTCATTCATGGTGGTCCAGCTGCAGGAGGACAAGTCTCCAACACAAGAGATGTGTACGCTGCGCAGGCAAGCACACTCCCCAAGTATGGGAAAAGAAAGAAACCGGAAGAGGAGGACCCCGTGATAGGATTCTCGAGAAAAGACATGGCACACATCGTCTACCCGCATGATGACGCATTAGTAATAACAATGGAAATCAACGGGTTCGATGTCAAAAGAATTCTAGTCGACGGAGGAAGCTCGTCAGACATCCTCCATATCAACGTCCTCGAACAGCTGGGAATGAAAAGAGAGGACCTGAAGCCGGGAAATTTCCCGTTAGTAAGCTTTGCCGGAGCTGCTACATACCCACTGGGAATGATCACCCTTCCCACCGTGATAGGAGAGGGGTGGAACGCAATGAAAGTCGACATCACTTTCGTGATCGTCGAGAGCCTTGGCGCTTACAACGGAATTCTCGGAAGAACAACGATAAACCCCTACGAGATGGTGCCTTCAACGGCACATCAAAAGCTGAAATACCGCTTAAGGGGAGGAATTGGTGAAGTCTTGGGCGATCAGACAACAGCACGAAAATGCTATGTCAACGCCCTAAGATGCAAGAACCGCCTGGACATTGCAGTCATTGAAAGGGGACAGTGCTCCAAGTCTGAAGTCGAAAGGCGATTTGACGAGATGATGAGCAAAGGAGAAAGACTCCCAACACTTCAAACCCCAATGCTCCCAAGCATATGGGACATCAAACAAGGAGAGTCAGAATCCATCCAAAACTACTTCAAGCGATTCGCCATAAACGCAACTTCAAGTTTGGCAGAAAAGTCAGCCGTGATCAATGCCTTTTTCCTGAACATGAACTCACCCACATTTCTCCTATTTGGACGAACACAGGGGTGGAGAACAACCAAGTCTATGGCTGACTTAAAAGAGAAGATGGAGACAGCAATCGAAGTCGCAAACGAGCTGGGGTGGTTCAGCCCAACTGCAGAACAAGAGGAGGCGCGCGAACATAAGCGTGCAAAACAAGACTTGAACAACAACCAAGATGGCGAATATACACCTCTGAACATAGAGGTGGAAGAGTTGTTCAAGACCATCCTGAAGGATGTTTTACCTCCTCCAAGCGAGATCCGGATTGCCTTCCTCGGGAAGAATCCAGAAATGTGGTGCCACTACCACAACAAATGGGGGCACAGCACGAATGGCTGTCCCTCTCTTCGCAACAAAATTGAGGAACTGATCAAACAAGGAGCTCTACGCTCCTACATTGCATGCAGGAAGCCAGCTTTATCAAACCGTCACTAAGGGAATAACCCTTCCCTTATGACATGCACATACTCTATCTTTACTTTTCAAATGCTGAGTAGAACGTTTAGGATGGGAGATCAGTTGACTCCATCCATGCACATCCCTTGTAAATAAACAAGAAGACTAATGAAGTTCACTCCTTGCGTAGGAAAAATCACTATGTAATGGCAAGCTACCCCGGTCCAAAACCAGGAACAAGCCACATACATCACCAACAAAGACCCTAACCCTATACGCAGAAAGGGCAACCAACAAGAAAAGCCATCAAAAAGATATCAAAGCAAGACTAAGCGAGGCTCATCACTACAAAGGACGTTTGACACATACAAGGAGTTGAAGTATCCTCATCAAGGATGTGAACGTACTAATCTATTCACATCCTTGCAAAAAGTCGGGGGACAAGCGGATCATTGGGAATCCTCCCTCGCAAACAAATGCAAGTGTCGGACGTACTAATCTATCCACACTTCGCCATAATACAAGGATGTGAACGTACTAATCTATTCACATCCTTGCAAAAAGTCGGGGGACAAGCAGATCATTGGGAATCCTCCTTCGCAAACAAATGCAAGTGTCGGACGTACTAATCTATCCACACT
Organism: Clarkia xantiana subsp. parviflora; assembly: GCA_036873135.1. Taxonomy (NCBI): domain Eukaryota; kingdom Viridiplantae; phylum Streptophyta; class Magnoliopsida; order Myrtales; family Onagraceae; genus Clarkia; species Clarkia xantiana. The sequence goes on from JAPTYO010000001.1 coordinate 23,600,145, forward strand.
TCGCCACAATACAAGGATGTGAACGTACTAATCTATTCACATCCTTGCAAAAAGTCGGGGGACAAGCGGATCATTGGGAATCCTCCTTCGCAAACAAATGCAAGTGTCGGACGTACTAATCTATCCACACTTCGCCACAATACAAGGATGTGAACGTACTAATCTACTCACATCCTTGCAAAAAAGTCGGGGGATAAGCGGATCATTGGGAATCCTCCCTCGCAAACAAATGCAAGTGTCGGACGTACTAATCTATCCACACTTCGCCACAATACAAGGATGTGAACGTACTAATCTACTCACATCCTTGCAAAAAAGTCGGGGGATAAGCGGATCATTGGGAATCCTCCCTCGCAAACAAATGCAAGTGTCGGACGTACTAATCTATCCACACTTCGCCACAATACAAGGATGTGAACATACTAATCTACTCACATCCTTGCAAAAAGTCGGGGGATAAGCGGATCATTGGGAATCCTCCCTCGCAAACAAATGCAAGTGTCGGACGTACTAATCTATCCACACTTCACCACAATACAAGGATGTGAACGTACTAATCTATTCACATCCTTGCAAAAAGTCGGGGGACATACGAATCATTAGGAACCCCCCATCGCAAACAAAGGCAAGGGTCGGACGTACTAATCTACCCACACTTAACCGCAGCATCAATTATGTGAACATACTAGTCTGCTCACATCCTCATAAAGAAAGACAAGCACTTCAACAAGGATCATCCTCCTCACAAAGCCACAGGCGACGGTAATACCAACTCACCCACACCCGTCACCAACAGAGATGCAATTTCCTAAGGAAAACCATCGGATTAAGGAAATCGACCAGTCAATAGAGCAACACTCTTACCAAAAGAGAACAAGTTGCCAAGACAGCAATAAAGGAAGATACAAAATAATACTAAGTATTATATCTTTCTAACATCTCATGTCAGGCATATATATATATATAATATAGCAGGACTAAAAAGTAAAGACATCCAGCCAACTTAAAAGTCGAGCTCAAGATGCAACCCGTCAAAATCTCACCCATGCAAGGGGAGCAACCATATGTACACAAGGAAAAACAAAGAAAGATCAACCTGACCCAACGTCAGGAGCACCAGAACCAAAGACATCAGTCATAAAAACATCTTGCGCTGGGCCTTTGAAAGCACCACGGCGATCGTCACCAACAGGAACGGACACCTGTCCCGTCAAACCACTCGTTCCACCGCTCGCTCGGATCCCCGCAATAGCCCCAAGGGCATAGCCAGCATATGGACCAGCACTCTGGAAAGGAAAATCGGGGGCAAGAGAGTATACCCTCTTGAAGTAATCCACAGAGAAGGACTCCATGCAATCATCACGCGCCTTCTCGAGAAGCTTTGGATAATCAGCTGTAGTAGGAAACTCAATCATCCCAAGCTGATCACCCAGGGCAACGTGAGACTCCTTAGTCTCCCTCAGCGCCACAGCATGTGCCTCCTCATCGACCTTCTCCTGACGCAGTAGGGCGAACAGCTCCGCCTCCAGCTGAGACGCACAATCCTGACTTCCCTTGAGATCAGCGGAAGCCTTGGAAGAAGCATCTGAATGTGCGCGCGCCTTCTCCCTCAACACAACGACCTCCTGAGACAAGCGCTCATGACGACCCTGCAGACCCCTCGTCTCCTCAACAAGCTCAACAGAGGAGGAAAGATTGGTCATCACGGCATTCACCTGCAACAACAACACAAGCGCATCACACACAAAGAAACCAGACAAACATGATAGATCCAACATAAAAAGAAAACAACGTACAGGAGCAAAGCCGCGCGAGCGACTCCTTAACACACTTCAAAGCAGCCTCAGGATCACGGGGGCACTTCTTGCGGTCAGCCGGCGAAACAGACCGCTGAACCACACGCACACCGACAGCAGGTGTGCTCAAGGAAACATCCTTGGGAAAGCAAATAGCAGACTGAGAGTAGGAAGTCCACTCGTTCCCGGACACATCCCGATCAAGCCGACACATCAGATCAGACTTGCGAAAAGCTGGAGGAATAGGAACAACTACACATCAAAAGCAAACACATTAGGAGAAGGCAAAACTATACCAATACAACAAGAAGTCAACCACAGTCACCTGCCAAGGAAGGCACCTCCGCTGAACGGCCGTTCCCCGACCGGGGGGCAGGCATGGTCGAATCCGCATACATTGGCCCCTTCCCTTTGTCGCAGGAAGGAGCAAGAGGCATGTCGGCAGACGTCGACCTCTTAGGATCGCTCGGGGAACGGACGTCAGCATCATTCTCTCGGACAGGTACAACTCCCCCCGTCGTCGGGAGTACCAAGCCTGCAAAGACAACCACAAAAAGACCATTAGCATGTTAACATGGGGAAAAATCTCAACGAAACCTTTAAAGGCACAAGTCCCATACCCGGGCCGACAGGACGAGTGTCGCCGAGGCCGGGAACATTCTGAGGAAATCCGCCTGCGACTCCGCCCTGTACACTTGGCGTCGTTTCCGGGAAACACAACGACAAGTCATGGCGTACCACTGTTATTCTAAGATCGTCAGTTTACAAGATTTGGGAGAGTCGTGTGAAGCACGTACACCTCCTACCAAACACGCACATCTGCGAAGCGCGTACACCTCCTACTAAACGCGCGTGCATCGACGCTCTAAGAGGAGGAGTAACACCTCTCGCTCAGAAACTAAGTATAGTAGCAGCGGACACTAGGTGCAGCACTGCGCGCACAGCATCGCAAGCCACACACATCAACCACATTCATCAAAGTCCTTTGCAAGGACATTCAACCCAACAGACCAACTGTCCGCATACAAACAGCTAGGGACCCTCCCGCTCGGGAGTCAAAAATCCTTACGCTTATCAAAGGCCTAGGCCACCTACTAATCAAATTTTCATACATTTGTGCAATGTGACACAGGTATTCAAGCGCTCTACAAAGCGACAAGTTCAAGAGCTAAAGAAATCAAAGACATACAAAATTGGTTATAATTACCAAAATGCCATCCGACCACCTTTCGATCAAATTTTATCCTCAAAATGGCTCAAGGCTCCGGGGGCACATACAAGCGGTTCCTTACGAATCCTCCCTCGCAAACCAGGTAGCGGTCGCTAGACACACTCTACCTTGGGGAAAATAAAGTAGCGGTCGCAGAATGCACTCTACCTTGAAAACGCCAGGTAGCGGCGACAACATGGATAGGCAGTCGCCTCGCCGACCTTTGACCGACGCCATGGAAGGACACGTCGTCTCGCCGACCTCTGGCCTTCTCCCTACCTCGGAAACATCAAGTAGCTGTCGCTAAATGCACCCAACTTCGGAACAACCAGGTAGCAGTCGTGGAATGCACCCAACTTTGAAAAACCAAGTAGCAGTCATGTAACACGCCCTACTTCGGAAGATCCCAGTAACCATCGATATGGGAGACAACTACATATCCACGAGACTCGTTAGTCTCTACTTATCACATAGCAAACACCCCGCGAGGGGTGCAACCCCCTGTACATATCAACCACTATGACGACACCTACTCTACGTCGACATCAAGCCTATAGTGACAACATGCATGGCAACAGACAAGGAAAAAATTCTAAGTGTTTGAACAAGCGCGCACATACAAGCGCGCACATACAAGCGCACACATACTCAGCTAGCACGCATATGGATGGTAGTATGGTCATGAAAGAAAGAGCCAATCAAGGAACATTTTCTAAGTGTTCCACCATCTCAGCAGTCGACATGTGACGAGGTGTCGACTATCAAGGAACATTCTCTAAGTGTTCCACCATGTCAGCAGTCGACATATGACGAGGTGCCGACTGTCAGTGAATATTTCTAAGTGTTCCACCATGGCAGCAGTCGACATATGACAAAGTGTCGACCATCAAGAAATACTTTCTAAGTATTTTCCTATGACGGCAATCAATGGCAGTCGACAAAGATCAAATGAAAACAACCATGGTAACGAGTCATTAGACTAGCACTACCACGTCACTACAAGCACCTCTACTCCGGGGGCAATACTATGTCAACAAGGGCCTCGTTTCCCGACATATACGTTGCAAACATACTCCGATCGTCAACGACGCGGCGGATGCATCACACCTCGCAGGCTTAGGACCCGCGCATCCGTGATACACGCTCCCTCATAAGTGTGTGAGTAACCCTTTACCTATCTCTATTTTTTCTAAGTCTTTTAGTACATGACTATGCATCTTTTACACATACGTCATACACACGTCATCGTCATGCATTGCACGCATCCATGATTTACATCCATGATTTTTCATATCAAGTCCATTACATGTGATTTTCCAAACCCGGCATCATTTCATTTCCCAAAACCGTCGTCTCGCCGTTAAGACGGCCGTCTCGGACGACGGGCTCCCGGAAACTATCGCACTGCATGAAAAGCATTTTATCGAGACTTGCATGATTTATTATCATTTTGATACATTTAGTCGTAGCATGAACTTTCCATATTGCTTGGATCTTCGTACAAACCCGAAAAATTTCACGTGTGCTCACGCCTCATTTTTTTCCAAAATTACATTTATCATATTACTCGTAGTCTGTTATGCTACTAACCCTTCACGCAGTTATCAACCGTGATCATCTCAAAAAACTAAGGCAAGGAGCTCGTCTGAGCCGCGCACATCCACCCTTGGTAGGTCAAAACTCGAGGTGAGCAGACGACCCGTATCACGCGTATACCCTATCTTAGAATAGAGTTAAACAAAGGTCAAGCCATTATTTAACTCGGGGGCAAGTGATGGATATACGCATGATTCGGGCTCGGTTTTAATTGTTCGGACCTCATACACGCACGAGACCCACTACGAAACCCGATTTCGAGCTAACCGGGGTAAACCGGGCAAGTCGCGAACTTGCCCGGCACCCCGGGGGGCTTACCCGGAAAATTCCGGGTAAGCCTAGCCTACCCGGAATTTCCGGGTAAGCCTAGCTTACCCGGAATTCCGGGTAAGTCCAACACCCGGGGGGTGTCGCGCACACCCCCCATTTAGTCTCGGACATATACGGAGACCCGATTTTTAACTAACTCCTATGTGTTCGAGACCTATGTTTCAAAGGCGCGCGCGTCCCGCTCGTGATAGCCGCCTGAGACGCGCGTCAGAGTCCTTTTCCCAAAGCTCTCCCCTGCATCCCGGTTCACATTTCCACATTGAACCGGGTCAAAACCGGTTTATGGTCCAAGGTTGCCTATAAATAGCCACCTTGGGGGTAAACAATTTCAAGCAATTAAAAAGTCATTCCAAAATCACTTTGGGCAAAAGTGGGAAAAGCTCTGACCTCTCTCTAGAAAACCCTCTCTTTCTCTCTCTAGAAGACGACTAATGTTGATCGTCGGAGTGAGCACGCCAAGCACCCCCCCTCTCCATCGGGACTGCTTGGTAACGCTCCTTTCGCAGGTGCAGATAGACGACCTTCCAGAGAGCCCAAAGGACTTATCCTCATTCAGAAGACAAAGCTAAGGCCCGCACGCGACTCTAGAAGACGGACTTGGCTCGCATCCGACCCGAAGACCTCGACGAGTTATTCCGCGGACAACCCGCAATAACTTGGTCGAAACAAACACAAATCATCAAAGTATTCAAAAAATAACTTACAAAATATATTTTTATTTAATTTTATAATAATAGGTTACACTAACATAAATGAAAATAGTTTTTTCTTTAATGAACTAATGAATTAAATTATTATGAAACAAATAAAATCTCAATTCAAATTCATAATATAGTAAATAGATTTTCGGGAAGAAGTATGAATGCAATTCACTCAAAAATCAATTAAAATATATACAATTAAAACCGTTCAACAAATTTGGAAAAAGAAAGTAGTAATTTTAGTATTAAGTAAAATTAATTGTAGATAATTATAATTAAGTACCGTCAACTTTTTTTTTTTTAAAACAATTATTCATTTATAATAAACATGTCTAAATTCAATTCAATTTCGAAATTTAGAATTTTAATTTCAATTTTCAAATAAGGTAACTAAAAAATAAGATAAATTGCTATCTATACATATGTATATTACACATATGTATGATTTTCTACAAATGTGAATCAAATATACAAAATACTACAATTAAATTTAAAATTGTTGACAAATATGGAAAAAGCAAGTATTAATTTCAATATCAAATAAAATTAATTATAGATAATTATAATTAAGTACCAGAATTTTTGTATCAATTATGAAATGATAATAATTATGTATATATTCAAGTTTGAAAAATTAAATTTTGATTTTCATACAAGGCGGTTGAAAAATTAGATAAATTACTATAAATGTGATAGCTAAAAAATATATATAAATACACATATATATGATTTTGTAGAAATGCTAATTAAACATATAATCAGTGTTGAAATATGTGATGGAAAAAAAAATATAGTTCAGAGAGAGTATTGAGATCAAGTTAGTAAACGTGACAGATTGTGTTATTCTTCTTTCTACAATTTATACTCACAATTGTTGCTGATACACTGATTTCTTATTAGCAGCTTTAGAATCAGACATAATATAGATCAACGCATGCACCTCCAAATCTCGACTCACCATCTAATTCGTGCAGCAACTGTTAGATTACGGGGAGTAATCACTACGGATACTAAAACATGGTACATGCTTGTAATCGAAATTACACAGCGGAAGAATTCGCACATACCTCAAAGAAGATCCGTAGTCCCAAGAACTTGCTGCTGCAGGGAGTTCGCGGCTCTCCGGTCGGCACCCGTAGAGGTTATTGTTAGAGAAGCCCTACGTGGTATAGTCTCCACAGCAAAGCCTCCGGTCGACTCTTCGGCAGAGACAGATCTCTGTAGTGTTTGCTAGAAAGCAAATTGGCACACCCTTAGTGCTAGCAATGGTTCGGCCGAACTAGTGGTGTGGGGTGGAGGGTTTTTCTCTCTAAAAGACTCTAAGGAAGGATTAGTGATTAGCCCTAATAATCCCCTAACACCACATATATATAGGAGGAGTAAAGTGGACAAAAGACCACTTTACCCCACTATTAAATTCGGCTGGCCTATGTATTAGGGAGGCCCAATTTTGGGCCTCTCATGTCAATTGGGATTTGGGTCTAGCCCAACTACCCTAATGTGACATTTATCCAAGCTGCTTTAGGTAAACTATACATATTATGGGCTACCAATTACGGCGCACATCACCATATGCTAACAGCTCCCACTCGCCGGAATGGGAGGGTGTCTGTTAATGTATCGTTTCCCGAATCGACATTGTTAGATATCTGTCCAATTCGGGTTCGTATTTACATTTCGGGCCTCGCAAAATACTCCAAAACCCGTAAAAGAACTCCTCCGCAGACACCCAAGTCAAAAACGGTCCGGAATACGCGCAGTACCAGGACCGGGGGACTTCCGGATTGCCTTGGCAATCCGGACCCGGTCCGGATTGCTAGACAATCCGGGTAGGTCCAGATTACCGACATGCTCCGCGCGCTTATCCCGATTATTTTGCTAAGTATGAGAAGTCAGTGCGCGCACAGCCCACCTTGATGACGGTATACGTTTTCCTTTAAACCGGCATCAAACCGTACAAAACCGGGCACGGTCCTTTGGTTTCCTATAAATAGGGACCTAGGCCTCCCATTTTAGAACAACTCTCATCTGGCTTTTTGAGCTCTGACTTCTCTCTAAAGACTTTCTCTCTCTAAGATCATGACTTGAGCGTCGGAGAGGGCCCAACCAGCATCCCCCCTTTTCCACGCTGGTTATTGCCCCTTGTGCAGGACCCGGAGTTCGAGAGATCAAAGTCGGGAAGTTGAAGTCCGGTTCGAGGATCGTGTCTCAAGATTCGTAACGTGCAGACAGATACCCGTTGGCACCGTCAGTGTGATTCGAACAAAAAGACGTTCCATACCGCAAGCTATGACATGAAGACGAACGAAGAAGGCGGGTGCAAGCAAGCCGAAGCCAACGAGAAGCCAACTAGGACGTTCTCACGTTCCAGATACAGGATCTACCGCTTCAACCGTACCATCCACAAATGTGCCTTCCGCACAGTATGACTGTGAAGTCCAAAATGCGTACAATGCATCCTTTACGGAAAAGATGGCAAACGTACATATGATCCATGGAGACTTTGATGCTGAAAGCGAGAAGTCATACGAGCAAGAAGTGTACGTTGTAAAGACAATGCACAAGTCCCATGATACCAACATGGAGTATGTCGACATAAAGGAGGCTGTCATAAAGGATGCCGCCTTTGAAGATGTCATTGGTTTTTCATCAAAAGACAAAGAGCACATTGCGTACCACGACGCCTTAGTCATAACCACGCAGAAGCCGAAAAGAAGTCGACTTGGATCCTCCCACATGCCTGTTACCACATCCAATGCTTTCTTCATGCCAACAAGAAGTGCATCCTTCGCACAGTACGACCAATGAGTCCTCCAATACAAAGGTGTCAACCCGCCACCACCTGTCACTCCTACCATGATGACCGCGCTCGAAGAGCTGCTTGCATTCCGAAAGATGTTAAGGAACCAAGGATATGCCCCGCCACCACCACATCTGCCTCCAATCAACGGACAAGTCGAGGAGACAAGAACAAAGTCCCGAGTCACAAGTCATCAAGACACACCGCACCAAAGAATAGGGGGGCAATACACGGAAGGTACCTTCCAGTACCAACAACCAAGGCAAGGAGCTGCACGCTCATACAACCCGTATGTGATAGCACAACACCAAGAAGGGGCATGGAAACAACCTCCAACCTCCCGCTCAAAAATACACAAGGAAGGTTCTTCTATGAGGTTAAGCCAAGACGATGTTGACATCCGTCACAAGGAGGGACGGAAAAAACCTGTTAATGACGATGATGTCCCAATCACGGGACTTACAACAAGAACCTTGAAGGCGATAATTGAAAAAATGATAGACGCTTCCTGGAAAAGAGACAACCGCAACAAAAGAGGCCATTCCAGTCAGACATCCAAAGGCTCAAAAAGACCAATCTCGCCAAATGTGTTCCATTGAACACACCGTTGTCCTTCATCTTTAAAGAGATAAAGGAGACCAAGCTGTGGAAAAATCCCTCTAATTTCCACAAGGGCCCATTGGGAAAAGATGAAAGCAAATGGTGTGAAAATCACGAAGTGTATGGCCACGAGACGGAAAGCTGTGTTGGATTAAGGTTTCATGTAAACAGCTTAATCTTAAAAGGAGAAATGAAGAAGTATATCGACCAAGGCAATAAGCATCAAAAGAAGTCTCATGTGGAGTCTTCAGGAAAAGGCAAAGGAAAAGAAAAGGCGAATGATAATCCACCTCTCACCAAGCGCGGACAAAACAACGTCATTCATGGAACCAATTATGACAACTTATACAGTCTTTGGAGCACGAAGGTGGAGGAAACAAATTTCAAACTCTCGGAAAACAAACTTCACCGTCCACTTGAGCCAATGACTGCCTTCCTTGGCAAGAACGTTGAAGAACGATGCAAGCACCATAAAACTGGGGGGCATAACACCAACATTTGTTCATCCACAAAGGTGGAGATTGAAGAGCTCAACACGCTAGATGCACTGAGGAACTATGTGGCACGTGGCAGAATCAACTTGCCGACAAATCACCTATGAAGACGTTAAACACATCATTAATCCCTTTATCTCCATTTTTGCATATCTACTTTAAGCCTTCTTATATTAAGTACAACTTATGTTTATTAGCCTTAGTACTTTTCAAAAGGAGCGATCAGTAGACGCCTTCCTATAATCCGTTGTACGAACTCCAAATATCTAATGAAGGTTAAATCTACTTTCGTAGGTACATTACTATATCATGCATACTACCTTGGAATAACGCCAAGTAACAAATACACACATATTAATTGCGTCAACAACACAAGCTATCGCACTAGGAACAACAAACGGCTTAGGCCATACAACATCCCCCATGCAACGGAGCCTCAAGCATTCTACACGCACAAGACTAATAGCGCTGCAATAATAAACAAGACGGGGGCATCACCCAAGTGACAACGTCATCAACATTGTGGAAGATAGGAATTCAGGATACGCTCCTATGTTATACGCACGCCTCTGCCAAACCCATCACGAGAAAAGAGTTAGAGAATTATTTCCAACATCCAGCAAGTTTACCCTTGTCAAGAACACAAGAAGGATCGTACCACTCAAAACGTACACCGACAGCGAAACCTAATCTTCGGCCAAAACAAAGGAGAAGATGAGGAATCCACCAGTATAACATCTCTCAACCATATGCATAATCGTCACACAGACACAACCTCGGGAAGAGTCACAAGTTATGTAGAAACACATCAAATAAACCCAGGCCCTTTGAAAGTGAACACATGAAGCATACATCGCAAAACCAGCACATTAAATTCAACACCGCGCAATGCGCAATAGGAGAAGGAGAGCAACAACTCCAAATCGGCGTTCCGTTCGTGATCGTAGAAAAGCTTGACGCATATAATGGAATCCTAGGGTATACAACCATGAACAAGTGGGGTATGATAAGCGTCAACATCACACCAAAAGATCAAGTTTCCAACAAAGGCAGGAATTGGTGAAATAAAAGGAGATCAGCAGCTATCAAAAGACTGCTACAAGGTTGCACTCCAACATAATGTCAAGACAAACAATAGCGGAATTCCCGTCATTGATGAAAACCCAAGGGTAGATCAGTGTTTTGAAAACCGGACCGGGCCTTGAACCGGAAAGGTGGCCGGTTCCCGGTCTAACCGGTCCAACCCGGTTCAACCCGGTTCCATTGCTGATTACATTATTAGGATTTAGAAATCTTGGTAACATTTATTAGTCTGTCTTTTCATCAACATCCAGACATGCAGCTTGGTGGAAGCACTACGTTATATCAAGCATAGGTCGGAGGTTCGAATCCAACTAAACTCCATTAATATTTTCATGACAAAAAAAATTATGATCTTTACTGTTACGGTCGGACCGGTACCGGTTTGTCCGGTCTGACCCGATCCAACCCGGTTTGACCGTATCAAACCGGTTCAACCGTGCAGTCTTATAATTTACCAGAACCGGACCGCTGATATGCCCGGTTCGCGGTCCGACCCGGTCCGACCGCCGGTCCGGTCCGGTTTTTAAAACACTGGGGTAGATCATGCACGTCCTACTCTTGTTGAAGCATTACAAGAAATCAAGATAGATGAGCCAGAAAGGATGGTCCGAGTAGGCGCATCATTGTCAAAAGATGAAGTAATAGAAACCAATGGGGGGCACCAAGCTGACAAGTTCTCGGCATTCCACCGAAGTGAAGAAACGAATAATTGCAAGAACACGCGGTACCATTCTTCTAAGAAGGAAACACCAAGTAATGATCATATATAGGCATGTACATCATGCTAAGGAGGCATCAACGCGTATCAACTAGAGGACGCATACAATAATGCATAGTCGTTGTTCATACATACATATTCACAATCACATATAGCGGGTGATACTTGGAAAAGCTCCGCTCCCGACATATGCGCACCTATCGCGTCCACACTTAGGGAAGTTTCCTGCACAAACAATGAGTCCTCGTATCAGACTCCTTTACTTTATCTATTATATGCATTACTAAAAAGAAAATTTCATAACTCCATATTTTTGCAAACTTGTAAACATTGCAACTATCTGACAAAGCGCAACTCTGTTCGTAGGTACATACTACACTATGATTACTACATTGGAATTATGCCAAGTAGTAACCTATGCACATAATATCTACTTCAATAATACAAGCTAAGCATTATGTTCAAGGAGGGATTTATGGCATACAACGCCAACATACCTATTATCTACACCAACATGGAGTTTATTTCTCCATCCATAACGACGTTTATCTCAAGAAGGCGTTCACTCAGGAACAACGTCAACAACATACAATGCCTTGGAAGAAAACCAAAACCTATTCTAAAAGTGACATGGTGCAATATCCTCCTTGTAGGGACAAAACCCATGTTCACTTCTATCAAAAGTAACATGTTGCGACATCCTCTTCAAAAGGGCAAACCCCATGTTTACTTCTAAAAATTGGCATGTTGTGAAATCCTCTGGGCAAATCCTCATGTTCATAGCCATTCCCTGAATAAAAACATGATGCGGCAAATACATTATGGGACTGATCACCCCACCGTGGCGGAAATCCTCTTAATAGACAACAACCCCACACACTAAAAGTATGTATACTCTCTTAAGGGTTCATACACCATGAAGACTTATGCCTGAAAAAGGATAGCTTCATGTTATACGCTTATAAAAGCAAAACTTGTACAAAACTCATCAAACTTACAAGTCGAGTCTTGTACAACGTTATCTTGCTATTTAGCATATAACGCCAAAACAACAAAATCAGCAAGAAGTATCTTGCAACAACGTCGCCTTAGAGTGGAACTAAGAGACGGTATAAACTTAAGTCTTGCTACGTCAAGACGACACTGCTACATGTCAAAGGCCAAGTGCCAAGTACATTACTACCTGCAATTCTACAAGTACCAAGTGTACATAACACCCTGCAATGCGCAAGTCGCAACATCGTATGTTCTATCCATCACAACAAAGAGTTCAATCCTATCATGCAAGTCCAATACATACGGACAATGAAAATAACGCAAGGTATGAAATATTACTAACAAGTTATCACATGTTTATTATTATTGAAAACAGGTCCAAGTAATGGAATACCATTCAAGCAAAGGCATAAACAAAGATTTATCGAAAACCTCAAAACAACATCAACCCATTCACAAAGGGTTCAACATGCTGGAAGCAGACAACCTGACACCAACCAAGAGATAACATCATCTCCAAGGATATATGGCAAAGAGTTCATAATGTCAACATCAAATGCAATGTTGTCATCCGCACAAAAGACACGGCAAGAATGGTCGCTTCAACTTCAATACGACATAGCTCTTCAACATAAGCGCGACAATCAGCAATGCGTGCATCAAAAGCAGCCGTCTTCAAGATCAAGTGTGAAGAAGTAAACATCGCTTACCTCAATGGGAGGAACGCTCCTCTTTGGGCCGGTCCCTCGACCGGGGGGCAGAAGGCACCACCGCACGACCCTCAACTCTATTCCCTTTATCGCAAGAAGGAGTTAGCACGGTCGTACTCGGCATAAAGAACTTAGAATCGCTCGAGGAACGCGCCCCTGCATCGGATCTTTTGAGAACTGTGCTTGTGAACACCTGATTTTTGCTCGGGTTATTATATTATATTATATATATATAAATATATTATGTATATATATCTAATTTAAGTATGTATGTATTACAGGAAAAGTCTCGGGACGTGGAGCGCGCGAATTATTTCTTGTTAGAATCCTATCAACATGGGTCTTACTTTGAAGCTCGCAAAATCACGAATACAAAGGGATTGACCGTGAATCAATCAGAGATCGTGATCTAAAGTTATGGTTTTTTGAAGTTGAAGTGGAAATATGGAAAAATACAAAACAAAATATATGTAAAATAATGAAAAAAAAGGATAAGGTAATCTTTGCTTCCCTAGGTACATCCATCACCATCTCATCGTTACCCATCATTTACCCATGCATGTAAGTGGCCATTTTTTGTATAAAAAAAAAAAAAATCAAAGTTACCAAGCCTATAAATATAGACCTTGCCGAGAAGATCAAAGGGGGGGAGCCAAGAAGAACACTGAAGCCCTATTCTAAAATAAATTGTTTAGGAAGTTTTTTTAGAAGCAATTTGAGAGATAAAGCAACAGATAAAGGTCATAGAGACTAGATCATACACGGGTTGTAAGTATTGCTTCGCTTATAGATATTGTTAATTTTCATTATGACATTTCATTTCATGGTACCTTAGGTAATATTTTCTTATTGTGTTGTATGTAATCTATGTATTTTATTAAAGTATATTTCATGTTTAATTATTTCGCAGTATGTTAATATTTACATTTTTTTTATAATGTTATATATTAATAAAGGTTAATCTAAAAAATATTCCAAAAAATATTGTTATTTATATATATACATTTTATTTATCTATTATTATATATGCTTTGATTTTGCTTATTATTATATTTGTGTATCATATACACTATCATTTTGCTTATTATTACCTTTATATCTATATTCGCCATCTTTTTAATTATGTTTTTATTTTACTTATTATTATATACATACGCTTTCCTTTTACTTATTATATATATATACGCAGTAAATACACATTCTGTTTATTATTATTATTATTATTATTATTATTATTATTATCATATAAATTCTCTTTTTTGTTTGTTATCACACATTATGCCTTATTATGTATATATATTTATTTTACATTTCTTATTTTACGTGTCTATTTATGTGCATATTTTATTTAACTTATTGCATTACTTTAAATTCTCCTTAAAAATGGCTTAATATATATATTTTTATCTTTTGTATGGGTAATCATGATTATAAAATAAAAATGGCAAATTGACAAACTAAGTACCGAAATGGCGATTTTTCTAGCTTCCGAGCTTTTAAAACGTAACCGAACCCCCGGACCCATAACTCTGGACGCAGACCATTTTTAAACCCTAGGTTGCTATAGTACAACCTAGGCAATTTTAGGATTCCGACTAGCCTTAATTAGCCGGTGGCGACTCTATTTTTGTCATCACCCCGGGTAATCCCATTTGCCCGGATTTTAAATGAAATGAGTTGTTTTCAAAGAGGACCGAGAACCGAGCCGGACAAGATTATTTCCGACGTCCGACAGTGCTAAAGCCAGGAACTGCAACCACGCGTTCAGCAACATGAAAGCAACAACTTGGAAAATTAACAAGTTCAAGGAAGATACAAGGAGGTGCCTTACTCACAAGTCCTTTACCGCGACCATGTCCGGAGACTCCAGAGTAGCGGGGGCAATTGTACGGACATTCCTTCCAACAAGAGGATTACTATATACATCGGCTATCTGCAAAGACGAGCTTTTTCCATCAGTCCGACCTACATTACAACATGATACAAGTCATAAAGATCATCAACATACCAAATCTTCAGAAGGAAGTATATGTGTACTGACATCAATTAATCAAGCAAGGACATCAACATCTACAAGGTGTATTATTTAGCTGCTCAACCATGTCAACATCCGAACACAGAGTTACTCGCAGAATGGAAATAGTAGACTTACTCATGATAACAACAGTGGGAAGATTAATTCCGACAAGAAGATAGCAAGATCTGATATCCTGAAAAATGCAACCAACAATCCAATCAGTGCGCAAACACGCATCAACACTTATGCAAACATTTATGCAATGGACGCTCCATGTGAGATAACTATTTAACAATGACCTAATAATCTTCGTGCAACAAGTAACAACCATCATACAAGGAGGGGAAACCCTCTCAACACATCGACTTCCATGAAGACATCGAGCTCATACTCACAGCATACATGAATACAAGGACGAAATATTTCCTAAGTGTTTCCATGTACGTACCTACATGTCGACAAGGATGGATGTCGACAAGCGAGAAATATTTCCTAAGTGTTTCCATATACGTACATACATGTCGAAAATGATGGATGTCGACAAGTGAGGAATATTTTCTAAGTGTTTCCATGTACGTACATACATGTCGACAAGGATGGATGTCGACAAGAGAAGAATATTTTCTTAGTATTTCCATGTACGTACATACATGTCGACAAGGATGGATGTCGACAAGGGAATAATATTTTCTAAGTTTTTCCATGTACATACATACATGTCGACAAGGATAGATTGCATGCATCAAGTAGCTATTATCAACTTCTACACAATACCTCCTAAGTATTTCTACGACGCTTATCGACAAAGCTCATACGACGACATCTATGGTAACAAGCATTAGATATTGTTAAAATATTTTCTAAGTGTTTTAGCATGCTTGCAGAAAGTGGCCGATAATCAACATACAACGCTCAAAGCACATTGTCTAGCTTACCATTACCCATGTACAACAATCAACGATCATGTCCGAACAACTATCCATCATCATCATCAAGCATGCAAAAACGATGACTAAAGCATGGAACAACATGATGGCAATGAATACTATGCACAAAGGAAGTATAACAATCCATTTATACTTTTCTAAAAATTTCCAGCACTTAGAAAAAATTTGGCCGATTTGGAAAGCTAATTACTCTAATGCATTTTATCAAACACCTTATGTGCATGTTAAGGTGACTACACACATGATGATTTCAAGATCAAATTAAGGCCAAACGAAGTCACGAAATGTCCAGCCATGTACGGAATTGAACTCACCAACACGAAGCGAGTCCGAATTGACACGTGCCACACCGGAAAAATCACGCGCTGCCACCACCGAGATGACGCGCCGTCGTGGTTCCTGTCACGCGCCGCCAATCCCTCTTCCACGCGCCGTCGACCTTGTTCCCTCCCTTGGCTGGAATCCAATTGATATCAACTATGGTGTGTCTACTCCAAATTTATGATCTCAAAAGCTTCATCTTCATCAAGAGTGGAGAGCTTCTTGGAGATTTATCTATGAAGGATGTAAGATAATGAGTATTCTCTCTCCTATTTTTCACTAATAGTGCCTACACCATGTGCTAAGGACTAAACTTTCATGTATTTTCATATAAGTCCTTAGCAACCTATACAAGCATCTTTGCATCTCTCCTATGTTCATATTGCATACATACTACGTCATGCTTCATGACACACTACACGTAATTATTATTACATATTACGTACATAGAATTTATTATGCACGATTCTTATTCATGATCGTTACATGATTATTTTTATAATCTAAGTATGAATTTCATGTTTACATCATGTCTCACATTTACACCATGCTTCATGATTACGTACTTGCTCTCCAATTTTATATTGTTCTAAGTGATTTGCTTATTGCATGATTACGTCATCCATTTGCTATATCGTCATCTACATGTTGACAACGTGTTATATGCTTACGTCATATACCATGATATTATCATGTTGTATAATTCTTTATTATTACAAGTATTTTACTCATTACATGATATTGCGAATATATCGTTAATTGCATGTTGTTATACGCATATTGTCCGCTACGCTAACCCTGTAAACATATTACGTATATACAGCGGAAAATTAAAGTTGGTCAAATTTATGATCCCTACACTCGAATTGACAAACAGGCCACCCCTGAGGTCAATACCGAACCTAAATTGGACGAATATCTTATCTTAAAAAGAGTCAAGCATGGGTTTTGAACCGCTACTTGACTCGGGGGCAAGTGTTAGATATCTGTCTAATTCGGGTTCGTATTTACATTTAGGGCTTCGCAAAATACTCCAAAACCCGTAAAAGAACTCTTCCGCAGACACCCAAGTCCAAAACGGTCCGGACGCGCAGTACCCGGACCGGGGACTTCCGGATTGCCCTAAGGCAATTCGGGCCGGTTCGGATTGCTAGACAATCCGGGTAGGTCCGGATTACCGACATGCTCCACGCGCATATCCCGATTATTTTGCTAAGTATGAGAAGTCAGTGCGCGCACATGCCACCTTGATGACGGTATACATTTTCCTTTAAACCGGCATAAAACCATACAAAACCGGGCACGGTCCTTTGGTTTCCTATAAATAGGGACCTAGGCCTCCCATTTTAGAACAACTCTCATTCTGGCTTTTTGAGCTCTGACTTCTCTCTAAAGACTTTCTCTCTCTAAGATCATGACTTGAGCGTCGGAGAGGGCCCAACCAGCATCCCCCCTTTTCCACGCTGGTTATTGCCCCTTGTGCAGGACCCGGAGTTCGAGAGATCAAAGTCGGGAAGTTGAAGTCTGGTTCGAGGATCGTGTCTCAAGGTTCGTAACGTGCAGACAGATACTCGTTCATGTGCACACATCCAGAGCCCGTTCGTGGGAGATAAGCCCGAAGTTACCCAAGTGGAAACGAACTTAACAGGCATCAACATTTGACTCTTTCGATCTTGTCCTTGCTTCTGAGTAGCTCATACGAGGTTTGCCGTGCGACCGGAAAACACGAGGGGCATTGTGCTACTCATTTTTTATGAGTGTTGTAGCGCCCGTGGAACGTTGATTCCCTTTTCTTCAATCAACCTGTTATATATCACATATAAAGTTCGTGTTGTATCCTAGGTCAACTAATAATTCTCGTTTTGCCTAGTTTCCACATAGGAATACTTCTCCAAGGCATCCGTACAAGTATTCACAACCTTCAACTAATATCCGGTTGGTGGCCACCTAGTGAATACAAGAGTCGGTGAATTATAGGTGAACTTGACCATCCCCATCGCTCATATCCTTAGTCAGACCCAACCGGTTTCCAAAGACGTGGTCACTGGGCCTTTTTGTTCAGCACTACGCTCGTACGCCGGGAAACGAGCATTGAGCCTGACCTTAGGTATGAGTTCTGAGTCCGTAAGGATACTTCGGGTGCCTCTTCATAAGGCTCCCGGGATCAATCACACGCTCGAGTTGAAGAAGTTTGCGCCCACTAGAATCTCAGGGATTCTTATCTAGCATAACCAAGCTGTGACCCCGTGGTCGAACGTGTCACGCGTAGTATGAAGCATGCGCCGATAGCATACCTGAACTTTTAAGCTGACAGGATAAGGGATATGTCAATCATGCTATCGCAGATTTTCAACTGGCCCAGAATGTGGATTAATGACGAACGAAGTTTATCACGACGATGTGCAAAACGAAGATCATGTCGAATTTCTTCAAAACTAGATAATCATCTCGCATAATCAGGTTTATCCCCATGATTCTTAGCCATTCTTGCTTGGTAGAAGCCTCCTTCCAACGCAAGACGACCGTACCAGTGTGACGAGGTATGGCCCACATTCGACATAGTTTTGGCAGAGGATTGCGTCCTCCTACGACTTAGTTTATAGACCGTAAATTTGATGTATTCAAAATTATGACGTCGATAAATCATAAACTCGATTGCAATTCTCTCGTTTATTAAAATGTAACTTCTAATTATCAAAATGTTATCACATATACTATGCCACAATTAATCCCTACGCAATCCAAGCAGTTTTACGTGCTTTTCGAATATCTCTCTGCGTAGTGGTTTAGTTAATGGGTCCGCAACCATGTTATCAGTGGACAAGTATTCCATAGTGATAATATTGTCTTCTACCATAGATTTAGCATAAAGTATTTCACATCAATGTGTTTGGTACTACTATGGTACTTTGGATTCTTAACTGCCGCAATAGCTGCCAGACTGTCAGAGTATACCACGACGGGTTTACTCTCGTCTTTGACATCAAGCAGTGCAGTAAGAAGCCTTTTCAGCCAGACCGCTTCCTGTGCGTTTTTGGAGAGAGCTACGAATTCCGATTCCATCGTGGACAGCGCGACACATGTTTTCTTATTGCTCGTCCATGAAATGGTGGCATTAGCAAGGAGAAATACTCCTCCTGTGGTGGGCTTACGATCATCCGGATCGCCACCATGGTCAGCGTCACTGTAACCGGTCAATTCTAATTTCCTGCCCTCATAGCACAGAGCGTAGTCGGCAGTACCTTTTAGATAACGAAAGATTCGTTTTACAGCCTTTAAATGTTGATAGCCAGGATCTGATTGGAATCGTGCTACTAGGCCCACAACGTAACAGATGTCCGGACGGGTGCATTGCATGGCGTACATGAGATTTCCGACCATGCTCAAGTATTATTCACCCTTAATCTGTTCACACTCTGCCAGGTTCTTGGGGCCGTCATGTTTTGACAGTGCGCACCCAAACACCACCGGCGTGTCCACGAGCTTGGCATCTTGCATTCTGAACCTTTTCAATAGTTTGTCGATATAGGCTTCTTGAGATAGACATAATTTCGGGTAGCTCTATCTTTGGAAATTTTAATGCCTAAGATATACGTGGCCTCTCCCATGTCTTTCATCTCAAACACAGATGCCAACCAGGAATTTGAGTTGTTCATAAAACTCACATCGTTTCCGGTAATGAGTATATCATCCACGAATAAGGTTAAGATGACATACTTAGACCCGGAGGTCTTATAGTACACGTACGGGTCCTCGTGATGATTCACGTATCCGTTTCCTACGATTTCCTCGTGGAATATGCGGTACCATTGTCGAGACGATTGCTTATGACCGTGAATGGACCTTTTGAGTTTACAAACTTTACATTCGTTGCCATGAGTAATTAAACTCTCCGGTTGTTCCATATAGATCTCTCCCTTCCAGGTTTCCGAGGAGGAATGCGGTCTTAACACTCATTCGGTGTAGCTCGAATCCGAGACTTGCGACCAAGACCATTTTGGCCTTAACCGTGGTTTTACGCACAATCAGTGAGTGTGATTCGTCAAAGTCCACTCTGTGGATTTGGGTTTATCCTTTCGCAACAAGTCGGCTTTTAAACCGTCCGACTTTTCCATCAGTGATGAACCCTTTTCGGGATCCATCTCATCCTTACGCTCCTGTGGTTATCAGTTAAATCAACAAAGACTACAATGGCTTTCATTTAGGCGATCTTTCTCATTTTATTATTTTTCTCCATTTATCCGCTTGAGGTCTTTTCAATGCTTGTTAAACCGTTTCCGGTTTGTCTACAGATGTCAGAGTGAGGTTATCACCCTTATTACTGGGATACTTCTTTGAAGAAGTTCGATGCCTTCAATCGTATCTAGGCTCGTCAATCCCATATTGAGTCTGAACGACACTCCCACTCGGAATAATGCTTCTTTTCGGAGCATCACTCCCACTGGGAATAAGAGAATTGCTCGAAATTTGACCTATAACATCCCTTTAACGACCTCTCGGTCTTGGGATTTTAACTCCGAGATTGAATTCCTTGATCACTAGGACCTGGAACCGAGTCTGGTCAGATCACTCCCACTGGAAACAATGGGTATCGATGGAAGATGTGGTGTTATTGGATTATTTTCATCCAGCGATTCTGCATCCATCATGAATATCAGGTTCAACTTGATTCGTCCTATCGGCAACAGTGATTTTCGTGTGGTAGAGGGTGTAATCCTCCCACTGGATTAATTATGACAAAGTTTCCATTATCATCCATGTCATTCACTTGGGTTGCCGGTTCAATCTTTCTCCCACTCAAATTAAGTGGGACCTGAATTTCAATGATATCCTGCATCTTTTAATCAAGATTATATCTATTTAAATTTCCATGTATTGAAAGTTCGTCCTCAAGAAGTGTAATGTATCACGTTCGACCACGCTACCATTTTCCAAGCTATAAACATGTATGTTCAAAGAGTAGTCATCGTACTCTTGGTCCAAATACTTGTTTTAATGCGCCATTTTAATGTTGCATGATGATATAATTTAACTCATTATCATTCTTTAGCTTCATGGTGCAGTGTCGTTAACCAATTTTATTGGAACAAAGTCTTACATAAATGTGACTAATCTTTCTCTCATCCTAGAGGGATCGTATGATAGATTGACTCTAACATTATGTGATTCAAACTTTGCTATATGAAGTGGTGTGAAATGAATGCCGAGCCCGACTTTCGTTCAAGGCTAGTAAAAGAGATATCGTTTAACCGACTTCATACTTCTTTGTTTGCAAACTTATTTCAAGATCTTATCCCATCTCCGAAATGAGCGTTTAGGTTTTCACCTTGTGCATCAGTTGATACTTTTACAAGGTCGGGGTAGCTTTTGAAGCATACTTCTTTCCGTGTAAATGTTATCAATAAGTCATTCCGAAAGGGATGCAAACAAAATTTCAACATTTATTCATCAAAGAACTTCATTATTAAATTTGTACTTTGAAACGATGTTTTCCGTCTTTCTAGGTCCACATGTACGCTATAAGGCGTTATTTACCAAGGTTTAATCCCTAAGGTAAAATCGTTTCATTTCCAAAATTTAATCCAACTTTTAACTTCATCGGTTTCGTACATGATAATTATTAATTATTTCATTTAATGGAGGACTAATAATTAAGAATTACTAAATCTTTCGATCTAGCTACGCAATCGATGGGCATGTTCAGTTTAGTTGTCCCGACTGAAATGACGGAGTATGTGTGTCGTTTAGTTTCATTTATCCCCTTTTGCCTGGCTGAAAATTTTGGTTCTAACCCGTAGGTTTTGTATTTGCGTTTTGGATCGTTCCCATTTAACCGGGAGCGTTAAATTGATAAGCAAATTGTGTTTCGAGTCGAGTGACAATTACTTTATTCAATAACTCCTAATCTCGAAATAACCAAAATTTTAGTAACTCAAACGAACGATAAATGACAATGGTAGGGTTCTTGATCTGAAGTTCGCGTATTTGATCAATTCTTGTCGCATAGATAGACGAGAACTTTTAAGTTATGTTGAACATCACATCTGAGTAAATTCACGAGTGAATTACATCAAATGATCTACATCCGTATAAAATATTTACAGCTTCACTCATATGACCTACGAGGCGTGTTTGAGACACACTTTATCAACGGGGTATAACCAACCGGATTATCGTGTAGGACCTTTATTGTCCAGTTCTCTCCATAATATGCATATCGAGATTGGCTTTTTTCGAACCCAGTATGATGAGCAGAGAAGGTTTCCCTTTTACTACTGTGGTTACTGCACTTGATTAGGCTCAAGGTCATTGAGTCCTGTCAACATCATATTGTTGGATTACGGGGACGTAATACTTCGGAATGCTAAACGTGTACATGCAAGTAAACTAATTACGCAGCAGAATAATGTACACATACCTCAATAGCTTTCATGCCCAAGAACGATGTGGAGGGAGTTCTGATCCTCCGGTAGGAACCCGTACAAGTTTTTCGTGAGAAGAAGTCCTACGCGGTATAAGCTCCACAGCAAATCATCTGATCGATTCTTCAACGGGGACAGAACCTCAGACTGATTATAGTGGTGCCGAAATATTCAACTAAGGGTGAGAGGGTTTCTCTCAACTTCCTCAATTGAGGGACTTATGAATTACTTGATTTGTAAAACCCTTTAGGAGACTCCCCTATATATAGGATTGGTGGAGTGGACAAAAGTCCACTCCAACCAATGTAGTATAGGGTACGGCCGAACCTATTAAAGAGGGAGGCCCAATTTTGGGCCTTCCATGTCAATTAGGAATTGGGTCGAGCCCAATTAACCTAATGTGACATTTACCCAATTGTCTTAGGTAATATCCTTAATATTAACGGGCTACCATTTACGGCACCACGTCACTATATGCTAACATCTCCCACTCTCCGGAATGGGAGGGTGCCTGTTAATGTATTGTCATCCAATAACATCAAAATTTCAGTATTCAGTTATCGTCTCCGTCTCCAAATAGTTCATACGAGGTTTGCCGTGCGACCGACGGATACGACGGGCATTATGCTACTCATCTGTTAGGAGTATTGTAGCGCCTGTAGAACGTTGATTCCCTGTCGTAAATCAAACCTATTAAAAACAAAATATGTACCGCACTGTATCCTTGGTCAACTGATAATTCTCCAATTGCCCAGTTTTCCACATAGGAATACTTCTCCAGGGCATCCGTACAAGTGTTCACAACCTTCAACTAATATCCGGTTGGTGGCCACCTAGTGAACACAAGATTCGGTGAATTATAGGTGAACATGACCATCCCCATTGCTTATACCCTTAGTCCAACTCAACCGTTTCCCAGACGTGGTCACTTGGCCTTTTTCTTCGGCTCTACGCTCGTACGCCGGGAAGCGAACATTGAGCCAGACCTGAGGTATAAGTTCTGAGTCCGTGAGGATACTTTGGATGCCTCTTCATAAGACACCCGGGATCAATCACACGCTCAAGGTGAAGAAGTATGCGCCCTTTGAATCACAAGGATTCTAGCTAGCACAACCGAGCATGACCCCGTGGTCGAACATGGCACGCAGTATGAAGCACGCGTCGATAGCACACCTGGACAAGCCAGGGATGGGATATGTCAATCATGCTATCGCAGAATCTTTCATCTGGCCCTGAATGTGATTTTAATGATGGACAGAGTCCAACACGACGATTTTACAAAACGAAGATCAAGTCATGCTTTTAGGCGTGACAAACTTATCGTTTCGTTTAACCAGGCTTATCCCCTGGTTCTTAGCCAATCTTGTTGTGGTAGAGGTCCCCCTCTCCTACAAGATGACCGTGCCTGTGTGACGAGGCATGGTTCACATTCGACTTAATTTTGGTGGAAGAATTTTACCTCTTCCTACGACTTAGTTTATAGACCGTAAAATCCGATGTTATTTATCATTATGACGTCGATGGATCAAATACTCAATTTGAAATTCTTTTATTCAATTGAAATATTATTTCAAAAGTCAAAATGCTTCACTTATACATGCCACTTATTAAGCCCTTACGTAATCCAAGCAGTTTTACGTGCTTTTCGAAAATCTCTCTACGTAATGACTTAGTTAATGGGTCCACGACCATATTGTCTGTGGAAAATTATTCTAATGTGACTATATTGTCTTCCAGAACAGATTTAGCATAATTGTATTTCACATCGATGTGTTTGGTCCTACCGTGGTACTTTGGATTCTTAACTACTGCAATAGCTGCCTGACTGTCGGAGTATACCTTTACGGGTTTACTCTCCTTTCCAGCGCCAATTAATGCAGTAAGAAGCCTTTTTAGCCAGACCGTTTCCTGTGCGTTTTGGAGAGGGTAACGAATTCCGATTCTATCGTAGACAGCGCGACCCATGATTGCTTCTTGCTCGTCCATGAAATGGCGGCATTAGCAAGGAGGAATACCCTTCCTGTGGTGGACTTACGATCATCCAGATCGCCACCATGGTCGGCGTCACTGAAACCGGTCAATTCTATCTTCCTTCCCTCATAGCACAGTACGTAGTCGGGAGTACCTGTATAACTCGCTTTACGGTCTTTAAAAGTTGATAGCTAAAGTCTGATTGGAATCTTGCTACTAGGCCCACAACGTAACAGATGTCCGGACGAGTGTAGAGCATGGCGTACGTTAAGCTTCGTACCACTCCCACTGGGAACAATGGGTAGTTGTGTCATTATTGGATTTTCATCCAATGGTTCAGCGACGTGATTATCAGGTTTCAACTTGATTCACATTAGCAACATTAGTGATTTGATTGTGGGGGGAGTGAGCCCTCCCACTGGATTTACTGTGATAATGTTTCCATCATCATTTACCATGTCATTCACTTGTGCTGTGTCAAATCTCCCACTCGAAGCAAGTGGGACCTAGAATCATCGTCATCCTTTTCCAGTTCGATCAAGACTTCGTCTGTTTCTAAGCGTTGTAATTTCGTCCTCAAGCTTTGTAATGTTACATGTTCGACCACAGCATCATAATTTAAGCTAATTAAAAATGTATCACTCGAGAGGAGTCCGTACTCTTTTATCCAAATACTTGTTTAATGCGCAAATTAATGTCGCAAGCTGACAAGGTGCAACCCTTATCATTCCTTTTAGCTAATTATGGTAGCGTGTTCAACCGATTATTCGGAATATAGTATTACTTTAATGTGAGTCAACTGATTTTCATCCCATAGGGAACGTAGTTGTTAAACTCTAACATTATGTAATTTTAAACTATGCTTCTTGAATTATTTTTATTGAAATGAATGTCCAGCGAGACTTATCGTTCAAGGCTTATAGTGGGTGAGTCATTTTACTAACTACTTCATTTCGTTTGTCAACTCATTCAGAGACTTATCCGCCTCTTGGGCTATGCATTTAAGCTTTCGCCTATGCGATAGTTGATATTATACAAGTTCGTGGTAGCTTTTGAAGCATACCTCTGAATTTTGTATAAGTAATCAATGAGTTATTCCATAAATGGTCATAAACGAAAATTCAACATTCATTCATTAAAAAATTTCATTAAATTTGTACTTTGAAACGATGTGTTCCGTCTTTCGAGGTACACTCGCGCACGGGGCCTTAAAAACCAGTTTTATCCCGTGGTTTTAAATCGTTTCGTTTCCAAATTCAAATCAATTTAATCCAATCGGTTTCGAACATGTTCAATCATTATGGAAAATTACATTCAATGGAGTACTAACAAATAAGAAATACTAAATATTTCGATCTAGCTACGCAATCGATGGGTTTATTCAGTTCAGTTGTCCTGACTGAGATGACGGAGTATGTGAATCGTTTCGTTTTATTCAACCGCTTTTACCTGGCCGAAATTTTGGTTCTAACCCGTAGGTATGTTATTTGTATTTTCTTTTCGGTTCATTCTCGTTTAACCGATATGTTAAATTGATAAGCAAATTGAGCTTCAAATCGAGCAACAATTACTTTATTCAATAACTCCGAATCTCAAAATAACCAAAATTTTAGTAACGAATAACGAACGATAAATGACAATGGTATAGTTCTTGATCTGAAGTTCGAATATCTGATCAATGATTGTCGCGCATATAGTCAAGAACTTTGAGTCATGTTAAACATCTCATCTGAGTAAATTCACGAGTGAATCATTTCAAATGATATGTGTCCGTATAAAACATTTTACAGCTTCATACACATGACCTACGAGGCGTATTTGAGACGCACTTTATCAACGAGGTTTAATCCACCGGATTATCTTATAGGACCTATTAGGTCCAGTTCTTTTCTTGAGTTCACTAGGTGGCCACCAACCGGATATTAGTTGAAGGTTGTGAACACTTGTACGGATGCCTCGGAGAAGTATTCCTATGTAGAAAACTGGGCAATTGGAGAATTATCAGTTGACCAAGGATACAGTGTGGTACATATTTTATTTTTAACAGGAATTATTTACGACAGGGAATCAACATTCTGCGGGAGCTACAATACTCCTAACAGATGAGTAGCACAATGCCCGTCGTATCCACCAGTCGCACGGAAAATCTCGTATGAACTATTCGGAGACGGAGACGATAACTGAAGACTGAAATGTTGATGCTATTGAATGACAATACATTAACAGGAACCCTCCCATTTCGATGAGCGGGAGCTGTTAGCATATGGTGACGTGGCGCCGTAAATGGTAGCCCGTTAATATTAAGGATATTACCTAAGACAATTAGGTAAATGTCACATTAGGTTAATTGGGCTCGACCCAATTGCTAATTGACATGGGAGGCCCAAAATTGGGCCTCACTCTTTTAATAGGTTCAGCCGAACCCTATATCACATTGGCTGGAGTGGACTTTTGTCCACTCCACCAATCCTATATATAGGGGAGTCTCCTACGGGGTTTTACACATCAAGTAATTCATAAGTCCCTCCATTGAGGAACTTGAGAGAAACCCTCTCACCCCCTTAGTAGAAATTTTGGCACACAATAATCAGTCCGAGGTTCTGTCCCCGTTGAAGAATCGATCAGAGGATTTGCTGTGGAGCTTATACCGCGTAGGACTTCGTCTCACGAAGAACTTGTACGGGTCCCGACCGGAGGATCATAACTCCCTCCACATCGTTCTTGGGCAGGAAAGCTATTGAGGTATGTGTACATTATTCTGTTGCGTAATTAGTTTACTTGCATGTACACGTTTGGCATTCCATAGTATTACGTCCCCGTAATCCAACAAACACATCGTTTCAAGATACGAATTTAATGATGAAGTGTCTGAATGATGATGTGCTGAATTTTCGTTTGCATTCCCTTGGAAACAACTTATTGATACCATTTACATCGGTAAGAAGTAGGCTTCGAAGATACCATGACCTTTTAAAAGTATCAGCTGACGCATAGGGTGAAAACCTAAGATGCTCAGTTCGGAGATGGGATAAAATCCCTGAGATAAGTTTTGCAACGAATAAGGATTAAGTCGGTTAAACGATTTTCCTTCCGTACGCCTTGAACGATAAGTCAGGCTAGGCATTGAAATCAACTAACACACTTCAGAAAAGACAGTTTATAAACATAATGTTGTAGTCATTTCGCCACACGTTCCCTATGGGATGATGAGAATTGATTCACGTTCATGTAAAATTGTGTTCCACTAAAATCGGTACGACACGCCACCATAAAAAGGCTGAAGAGCGATAATGAATTAAATCATATCACCACACGGCATTAATTTGCGCATTAAACATGTATTTAGGACAATAGTATGTTAACTACTCTTTGAAAATACATGTTTACAGCTTTGAAAAGATATGGTACCGTGGTCGAACATGTGACATTACATACTTGAGGACGAAATTTCCGACGCATTGACGTTTTTTTTCAGTACATTGAGTCTTGATGAGACAGAAGAGGATTTTACTGACATCAGGTCCCACTTAATTCGAGTGGGAGATATTTGAACCATCAACTTAACTGAATGACATGGTAAATGATAATGGGAACATTTTCATAATAAATCCAGTGGGAGATCTAAACATCTACCACAAGTAATCACTGTTGCTGTTTGGACGAATCAAGTTGAACCTGATTATCGTAATGCTAAACCGGGGATGCAACAACTACCTATACTACCCATTGTTCCCAGTGGGAGTGATCCGACAAACTTTGTTCAAGATCCTAGTGATCAAGGAATTCATCTTGTAAGTAAAATTTTGAGACGGAGAAGTCGTATAAGGAAAGTTGTCGATTATGGTTAAAGCACTCCACTTGTACCCAATAGAAGTGACGATCCGATGAGAAGCATCATCTCGAGTGGGAGAATTGATCCCAACTGGAAGAAATGCTCTGATAAGAGGCATTATTCCGAGTGGGAGAGACGTTAAGACTCAAAGACGGGATAAGCAAGCCTAGACGAAAGTCAAAGGCGTCGAACTTCTCGAAAGAAGTATCCCATCTGGATGAGTGATAACCTCACTCTATCGGCTGTCGTCATGCATTGGAAAGACCTCAAGTGGAGAAATAGAAGAAATTAATAAATGAGAGAGATCGCCTGAATGAAAGCCATTAAATTCAATAGTTGATTTACCTGCTAACCACATGGGCATAAGGATAGAGTGAGTCCTGAAAGAAGGCTCACCACTGATGGAAATGGCTATACCTAACTTCACGGAGTGGAATTTGACAAAACATACTCACCACCTGTGCGTAAAAACACGGTGCAGGGCCATTCATGGTCCTGGTCGCAGGTTTCGGTTATGAACCTCACCAAATGAGTATTAAGACCGCATTCCTCCTCGGAAACATGGAGGAAGAGATCTACATGGAACAACCGGAGGGTTATATTACTCCCGGTAACAAACGTAAAGTTTGCAAACTCCAAAGGTCCATCTACGGTCTTAAACAGTCGTCTAGGAAATAGTACCGCAAATTCCACGAGGAAATCGTAGGAAACGGATTTATGAATCTTCACAAGGATCTGTGCGTGTATTATAAGACCTCTGGGTCTAATTATGTCATCTTAACTTTATACGTGGAAGACATACTCATTGCCGCAAACGACATGAGTTTTATGAACAAGTCAAAGTCCTGGTTGGCATATGTATTTGAGATGAAGGACATGAGAGAGGCCACATACATCTTAGGCATTAAAATTGCTAGATATCGGGCTACCCGGAAATTTTGTCTATCTTAAGAAGCTTATATCAACAAACTGTTGAAAAGATTCAGATTATAGGATGCCAAGCCCGTGGATACGCCGGTGGTGTTTGAGTGCGCACTGTCAAAACGTGACGACCCCAAGAACCTGGCAGAGCGTGAACAGATGAAGGGTGCAGAGTATTTGAGCATGGTCGGTAGTGTTGGGATCAAAATGACGTGGCCTTGAACTTCAAGTAATGGACTTCGAGGTATCGCCGTAGGCTAGCTCTCTTAGGTATCTTTTTTGACCTCTTGGGTACTTAGTTTCCTTTTGAGGCTTGTGTGAGGCTAGGACCTGAAAAGGGATGGGGATGGCCCTTGATTCCACTCCGAAGCTTAAGTCAGTAATGGATTTAGAGAGAATAATATAGAGTATTAAGCCAAAATTAATTTAATGTTTTAGAATGTATATTACCGACTTTATATGGCAGGTACCCTCTGGGGAGGGTTTCTGTCCAGAGTCGGCTTAAGCAGGTGACAAGTAGGTCGCCACCTCATCTTTCCTTAGTTGGGAAGGTTTCTTCCTTTGGCGGTGGATCGCCACTTATGCTCTTCCTTGGGAGGAAGGTTTGCTTCTTACGACGGCTGAAACAGGTCGCCACCTGTTACTTTCCTTAAGAGGAACGGTTTCTGATTAGTCATCGATTGTCGACTCGACTTACTCTTTAATAGGGAAGGGCTGGTGGTAGCCTAGTCGCCTTTATCTTGTTAATCGTACTCTGGAAGTCGACATCTTCGAATGTGATCGTCGACCTTTTACTTTTGTTTTATCATTTTGAACAAGAAAGGTCGACGAATTATCGATCTCGCCTTTTAAACGTGCTCGACTTTATTCTAGTCATGTCGTGTCTAATCGTAACCCAACATGTAGTTTGATGTACGCCATGCAATGCACCCGTCCGAATATCTGTTACGCTGTAGGCTTAGTAGCACGTTTCCTATTAAATCTTGGCCATCAACATTTAAAGACTATAAAACGAGTAAATCGTTATCTGAAAAGGTACTACCGACTACGAACTGTGCTATGAGGGCAGGAAGTTAGAATTGACCGATTACATTGACGCCGACCGTGGTGGCGATCCGAATAATCATAAGTCCACCACAGGAGGAGCATTCCTCCATGCTAATGCCGTCATTTCATGGACGAGCAAGAAGAAAACCGAAGTTGCGCTGTCCACAATGGAATTGGAATTCGTAGCTCTCTCTAAGGATGCACAGGAAGCGGTCTGGCTCAAAAGGCTTCTAACTGCACTACTTGGTGGCAATGTTGAGAATAAACATGTGAAGGTCTTCTCTGACAGTCAAGCAGCCATTGCGGCAGTTAAGAATCCGAAGTACCATAGTAGGACCAAACTCATTGATGAGAAATAATTTCATGCTAAATTTTAATGGTAGTAGACAATATAATCACTGCAGAATACTTGTCCACCAATAACTTGGTAACGGACCCATTAAAAAACCACTACGCAAGGAGATATTCGAAAAGCATGTAAAACTGCTTTGATTGTGTAGGGTTTAGAAATGGCGTGTATCTGTGATAACATTTTGATATTAGAAAGTTACATTTTGGGCTACTGGGTGGCGGCGATCTGAACGTGGTAGGGTCTGGCGTGACCAAACAACAAGGCCGCGGCGAGAGAAGATCAAGGCGGAGCAGGCTGCGTTGAGAGAAGAGTAAGGCGGAACGGAAAGGGCGGATGGTGACCGGGCAGGAGGTGCGGCGTGGCTGTCGGATCACCGGTCGGAGGTCTCTCCGACGAAATCCATCGGTCCGAGCGGGAGGGGTTGTGCAGGAACGAGAATGAGAGGAGAGAGATGAGTGAGGAGAGAGAGAGAAGTGCGGGCGGCCGGTGCCAGAGGAGTGGCAGCGTGGCGATCTGGGCAGAGGAGCACGGCCGAGGGGAGCAGGTCGGAAGCCGGAGGTGTGGCCGCGAAGGCTGGGCGGTGGCACGGCGACGTCTGGGAGCAATGGACAGCCGGAGCTGGGGCGTGACGGGACGGTGGCACGGCGACGAGACGGTGGTTGTGGCACGGCGACGACGTTGGTAGACACGGGACGGCTGGGTCACGGCGGCAGCGGTGGCTTGGCCACCGTCAGGGGGGGGGCTGAAGAAATTTTAGAGAGAGAGAGGGAGAGGAGAGAGAGAAACAATAAAAAAAGTTTTTTTTACTAGAAAACAAATAACGCACAGGTCCCGAGAAAATTATGTATTATTGATATTGTGGTGTTTTTTTTCTGTGTCTTTACAATGTAAACCTAGACCCTATTTATACTAAAAACCTAGTCTAGATTACAGATAAAATTCAAATAAAAAATGCTAACAGATAATTATTCTAGAGAATATTCCTAAGGATATTTATCTTTACATATAATTATTTTTTTTGAATAATAAATAATATCTGGAGATAAATATCTTACAGATAATTTTCTAAAATAAAAAACTAATTATTATATATATATTTTTAAATATTCCGAAAATATTAAATAAATTCGATATAATTTAAAATATATTTTATTATAATTTCCCTAATGTGCCCTTGAGCATTTTTGGAGACTTTGTGGCTTGACGCGTCCGGAATTTGACGTATCATATGTAACGTCGTTACGTCCGGGTCAAAATCGAGTGTTTACAGTTTGCCCCTCTTTGGACGGACTCCCGTAGAACGTGTTCGAAGGGGTTTGTCCAAAGACGAAGAAACACTGATTTTGACCAGAAAGTATATTATCTTCAAATTCTTCAAAGTCTTCAAGGTGGCTCATATGCTTATTCTGGTGCGGAAAGATAAAACCTCTGTCGGCGAGATACCTGTTGGCGGTGCCTCCATTAGCGATGCAGAAAGTAAAGCCTCCAGTGGCGGTGCGGAAAAGTAAAGCCTCGATCGGCGGTGCCCCTGTTGGCGGTGCCTCTGTTGGCAGTGCATAAAGTAAAGACCTCAATCGACGATGCCTCCAGTGGCATGCGACAAGTAAAAGCCTCCAGTAGCGGTGCGGAAAGTAAAGCCTCCAGTGGCGTGCAGAAAAGTAAAGCCTCCAGTGGCGTGCGGAAAAGTAAAGCCTCCAGTGGCGTGCGGGAAAGTAAAGCCTCCAGTGGCGTGCGGGAAAGTAAAGCCTCCAGTGGCGTGCAGAAAAGTAAAGCCTCCAGTGGCGTGCGGAAAAGTAAAGCCTTCAGTGGCGTGCAGAAAAGTAAAGCCTCCAGTGGCGTGCAGAAAAGTAAAGCCTCCAGTGGCGTGCGGAAAAGTAAAGCCTCCAGTGGCGTGCAGAAAAGAAAAAACCTCGATCGACGATGCCTCCAGTGGCGTGTGACAAGGAAAAGCCTCCAGTGGCGTACAGTAAAGTAAAAACCTCGATCGACGATGCCTCCAATGGCGTGCGACAAGGAAAAGCCTCTAATGGCGTGTGTCGGAGAAATGCCTCTAGTGGCGTCCGTTTGGAGAAGAGCCTCTAGCGGCGTCAGTTGGGGAAGAGCCTCTAGTGGCGTCCGTCGGAGAAGAGCCTCTGGTGGCATATGTCGGAGAAATGCCTCTAGTGGCGTACGTCGGAGGGATGCTTCTAGCGGCGTCCGTTGGAGAAGAGCCTGTAGTGGTGTATGTCGGAGAAGAGCCTCTAGTGGCGTTGGTTGGATAAGGGTTTCGAGTGGCTTGACGATTTGAATGCATGTCCCTAATTTTTGCCTAAATTGCGCATGACGCGACAACTTAGCGGGATCTTTTTTTTTTTTTTTTAATCTCTCATATTCTCTCCTTTTGCCACGGTCAAAATTTTAGACCGTGCCCCTCGGTTTTCCTAATTTTTGCATGGATTGCCCCTTGGGGTTTTTATTCCATCGGGATTTTATTTTCTCTCCTTTTGCCATGATTGCAATTTCTGAATTTGCTAGCATGCCCCTCATTTCCTAATTTTGCCTAAGCTGCCCTTTCGGGTTTTCAACCTAACGGAAGCGCTCTTTTTTTTTTTGGTAGCCGATTAAACGGTGGCTGTGACCCGTACTTTATTTCCCGTCTCGATGCGAGAGTATTTGTAGCCATTTGGAGGGTGGCTGTGACCCTTTCCTCACCATCTTCAATGTCGCGAGAGCTTTTTGATTTGTAGCAATTTGGAGGATGGCAGTGGCCCTTTTATTTATTTCCATCGTCAATATTCCGGGAGCGCTCATTCGATTTGTAGCCGTTTTAAGGGTGGCTGTGGCCCTTTCAAATGATTTCCCGGCCTCACAAGATTCACGAGAATACTCTTTATATGTAGCCATTTTGAGGGTGGCTATGGCCCTTTCAACAATCTCTCATCCTCTCAGGATTCGAGGAACACTCTTTGTAGGTAGCCATTTTAGGGGTGGCTGTGACCCTTTGACTCATTTCCCGCCTTCAATGTTGCGAGAGTGTTCTATATCTGTAGCCGTTTGAAGGGTGGTTGTAGCCCTTTATTTTGTAGTCGTTTTAAGGACGACTGTGGCCCTTTTTATTTTCCCGCCCTCACAGGATTCGTGGGGTCACTCTTTTATCTGTAGCCATTGGAGGGTGGCTGTGGCCCTTTATTTTGTAGTCGTTTTAGGGACGACTGTGGCCTTTTTTATTTTTCCGCCCTTACAAGATTCGCGGGGTCACACTTTTATCTGTAGCCGTTTGGAGGGTGGCTGTGGCCCTTTATTTTGTAGTTGTTTTAGGGACGACTGTGGCCCTTTCATTTATTCTCCGCTTTTGATGTTGTAGTAGTGCTCTTTATCTGTAACCATTTGAAGGGTGGCCGTGGCCCTTTTTTTATAGTCATTTTAGGGATGATTGTGACCCTTTTATTTGTGGTTGATTTAGGAACAACTGTGACCCTTTTATTTCTTCACTACTCTCACAATATTAGCACAAACACTCTCTTTATTTTCCTGTAACCGATTAAAGGGCGGCTGTGACCCTAAAGAAAACTGAGTTTTTTTTTTTGCTTTTTTTTTTTTTTTTTACTTTTTTCATCTCAACTTTTGCCATGATTGCCCCTGCGGGTTTTCAATCATGCCCCTCTCCCTGACTTTTGCCTAGGTTTTCAACCTAGCGGGAATTTATTTTTTTTCTCTCTTTTTTCTTTTTTCAAATGGAAAGAAAATCTACAGAAACTAATCAACAACAACTATGTTACATGCCCCTAATAGCAGATTAAACCTTTTAATTTCTGGGAACTTCTCCGGAGGAATAAGTTGATTATGTCGATGTCTTAAATGGAGGATCCTTTCAATGGGTGGACGACACCGACAGTAATTTCTTCTTCTTCTTCTTCCTCTCAAATGCTCTTTCATTAGCACGGTCGATCTTCATGGAATCTCGATCTTTTTTAATAGGAAGATCTCTGGATTTCTTCTATCTTCAATCATTTTTTTATCTTAACAGGAATGCCCCACGGCTACATCTGACTGATTCATAATTCGTCGCATGCTGGACGAATGGCCTGATTAATGAACGCGCGTGGATGGTGTTGAATTTGGCACAGTAGTCCACAAATGGTAAACTTAGGCATAGATATCGTCCGAGGTATCTGGGATAACTGGCATAAGAATGGTCGGCGAGCGAAGGGCCGTACATGAGATGTGCTCTTCAGGAGTTTTGATTTGGATGATTATCCAAGCTGCATAATGAGTAAGGAAAAACTCAAATTTCGGGGATAAAAATGATCACAACTTCTCCTACCTGGGAGTTGGATTTTTCAGTGGGAATGTGCTCGCTATGCGACTGGACCTGCTACATGTCCTGATTATCTTGCTCCACAACTTGTGTATGTACATCTGCTGAAAAGTACATGCCCCTAGTGGCAGACTGAAAATTTGAGAACTTTTTTCGGAAAAGGATTCGGTTGATCGAGTCAAGCTACATTGATCGGCACATTGAATCTTCACGGGATTCTTGATGATCTCTTGAAATTTTCTCATCTCCTGACATGTCCGATCTCAAAGGGAGATGCCTCATGGTTACCGCTGAATGGTTTAAACCTGGCCACATAACGGTTGTATACCCCGTCTTGGAAAGCGTATGAATTTCACTCATGGTGGGTGAAGTTTTTCATGGAAACTCTTTGAAGCGCTCACGTTTCACACGGTTGCGGCATTGGTTGAAGTGGTCATCCGTCCTCAGCGTTAGATATCCCGAGTGTGCAATTTGTTCGTTGTGCAACTGGATGACTGCGTGTTCTTTTTTTGTTGCCCCATTTAGCCGGCATAACTTATGTGTACATAATACCTTAACCAAGGGTACCTGAAAATGGTGAATGAAAAATCAGTGTAGAGAATATGAGAAATCATGCATGATTTTTTGAAAACTCTAATGTCATTCATTTCATAATTTTGATTACTTTTTTGAAAAGGAATCAAAATTTATGATCAAATGTGTTTTTCACCATCATGGAGTTTGCTGAGTTTGCTAAGTGCATTATCTGGCTCGAACGCGGGACAAATGCTCAAAACAAAGTTTTTTTCAAAAAGGTTTTCTCGTCCTTTGTTTAAACTCGAATAGTAGCACTCAATTGCGCAGTTAAACTATTTTCTCGAAAAAGAATCAAAACTCCCATTTTTTAAATGTTCGCTCATGCGAATGTTGAAATGATAGTCTTGCAAAAAAAAGTGCAATATACCTTGGATAAAAACGAATGACACTTTGATTTTTTTAAAATGCTCATGCATGCTCGAAAGTTAAAATTCTACTGTTAAGAAAGTCACAACTTACAACATATTACATGAATGATGCCTATGAAATGCATTTTTGAAAGTTAAAGTTCTATTCTAAGAAATTCACAACTTACAATAGTTTACATGAATAATGCATATGAAATGCATATTTTGAAAAGAAAATTTCAGGGGGATTTTTTTAAAATAATGCAATTGAGATGCATGCGTGAATTTGAAAGTTCTATAGCTAAAAAAAAACTCACAATTTTTCTGAAATATTTTTTTTATAAAAAAAAAATAATGCATATTGAATGCTTAAAAAAATGATGCATTTTATAAAAACGTTTTTTGAAAATGATGCATATGCAATTCATGTTTGAATTTTAAAAAACTCTAAGTGCCAAAAAGGAATTACAAATTTTCCTAATTTTTAAAAAAATGATGCACATTGAATGCACTAACAGAATTTTACAACTTACATGAAAAGTTTTTTCCAAAAAATAATGCGTATGAAACACATGCTTTAAATAAAACATTCTGGTAAGTAGTTTTGAAAACAACACATAGAATACATGTTTGAAACTAAAGGTTCTACGACTAAGAATGTGTACAATCTATCAACATATTATTTTTCCTAAAACAATGCACATGCGATGCACATGAGATGCATACTTGAGATGAAAGTTCTACAGTCAAGATAATTTACAAGTTATCTGAAAATATTTTTGTTTTTTTGATTTTTTAATGTGGGGAAAAAAAAAAACAATGCATCTTGGTTGCTCAAAATTAAGAATCGGGCGATTTTTTTTTAAAGGATGCATATGAGATGCACAAAAATAAATACAAGATGCAATACTTAAAAACAAAAGTTCTACAACTGAGAAAAATTACAATTTACCTGAAAGTTTTTTTTGAAAATAATGCATATGATATGCACGTATTTTGATTAAAAATTCAGATAAAATGTTTTTTTTAACAAAGATCCCTAAAACTAAGAGAGCTTACGGTTTATCTAAAAAGTTTTTTTTAAATTAATTCATATTGGATGCATTATTAAAAATAAAACAATTCAGTTAAAAAGTTTTTTTTAAAATGATGCATATGGAATGCACGTTCGAAATTAGAAGCTCTAATAGTTAAAGCGGAATTACAAATTTTCCTAAATTTTTTGTTTTCTTGTTTTTTTTTTAAGCAATGCATATACAATACACTAAACAAAATTACAACTTACCTGAAAAGTTTTTTTAAAAAATAATGCGTACAAAACACATGTTAAAAAAAAAATTCAGGTAAGAGGTTTTTTTAGAAATAAATACATATGAAATGCATGTTCGAAAGGAAGCTCTAATAGTTAAAGCGGAATTACAAATTTTCCTAAATTTTTTTTTGTGTTTTTTTTTAAGCAATGCATATACAATACACTAACCAAAATTACAACTTACCTGAAAAGTTTTTTTCAAAAAATAATGCGTACAAAACACATGTTAAAAATAAAAATTCGGGTAATAAGTTTTTTTAGAAAAGAAAAAAAATGCATATGAAATGCATGTTCGGAAGGAAGCTCTAATAGCTAAAGAAATTGATTTTTCTGAAATGTTTTTTTTTTTAAAGTAATGCATACGTAACGCACTAACAAAAATTACAACTTACCTGAGATTTTTTTTTAAATAATGCGCATGAGACGCATATTTAGAATAAAAATTCAGGTAAGGGTTTTTTTTTTAAAACAATGCGCCTGAAACACATGTTTAGAAATAAAAATCTACAACTAAGGGATTAACTACTTAACTAAAAATGTTTTTTTGGTTTTTTCTGAAAATAACGTATACAAAATGCCTTTTAAAATTAGATGCTCTAATAGCTAAAAGGGAGTTAAATTTCTCATGAAAATATTTTTTTGAAAATAATGCGCGAATGATGCGTTAATTATGAGTTACAACTTACCTGTTTTTTTTTTATAATGCGCATGAAACACATATTTTAGAACAAAATTTAGGTAAGAGTTTTTTTTTAAAACCGTGCATAAGGAACGTACGTTTGAAATGAGAGTTCTACCTATGAGACATGCTGCAAATATGATTTTTTTTAAAGATATAACGGGATGCATACTCATAAATAAAAGTTACACAGTTAGAAAAACTTACAGTTTATCTTACAACCTCTTTACAAAAAAAAGACGGATAAAACACGACATGTTAGGGGGGTAAAAAAAATGTGGCTTTGCTCTACAAGGTAGGTTCCACTGATAGGCTCCCAACAAGGTGGTTTCCTCTCCCCATCACAGAGATCACAGGACCTTCACAAGCGAGTGGAGTTGTTTTGAGTCGTTCCGGCGGCTCGGACGCGCGGTCGTACCCTTACTAACTCTCTGGGGTTCCTAGTTGCCCTGGGTATTAGGCATTTTGGGTATTACACTAAAGTGATGTGTGCGAGTTCAAATAATGCCACAAAAAGAAAAATGTTAATTGTAACTCTAAAAAAATGTACCTGTCTCACAAAAAAACAAAGTTAGAATGGTGAAGATAATAAAATATAAGAATTCCAAAGATACGGCAATAAGCGAATATAATGAGCCCGAACCCTCTAAGTCCCCAGCAGAGTCGCCAAATTGTCGGACCTAAATCTGACCTACGGCGAATTACGTTTTGAAAACGTGCATTTTGAATAGAGTCGCCACAAGTTAATTAAGGCTAACTAGAATCCAAAATTACCTAAGTGAATGATGGATTAAACACCTAGGTATAAAATTAGTCTACGAATAGAAATTCGGATCCGGGGGTTCTATTACGAATTAAAAATATAATTAAACACCTTTCGGTACTCAATTTGCTTAATTTGCCAATTTTATCATTTATCAATTATGAATTAATTATACACACGAACGACGATAAAACCTAATACTATTAACGATTATCATAATTAAATCGACGCGAACTAACATAACGAATATGCACAATTAACTATTTATCGTTTAATTAATCTAAACTAATCAAAATATTTATGAATGTACATGATTAACCCTTTATCACTTAATTGATCTAAATTAATTAACATTCAGATTATCCATGTCAAATTAAATCTTAATAATGTAACATAATAAGAATAAACAATGTTGTAACATGTAATTAGATTTATTTACCTATGGTTAAATTAAAATCAACTTATTTACCTTGATTTAATAATATATAAAAAACCAAATAAATCAATAATCAGTAAATTAGTAAATAATAAAACAATTAACAAAATATAATAATAATAAATTAAAAAAAACCTACCTGTGTGTCCTGTGGAAGACCCCACGACGAGGGTGACTGGCATGGCAGTGGACGGCTGGCGACCAGAATTGCGGGATGAAGCTGCGGGTGCGGCGTGGATGGATCTCCGGCGAGCAAGGCCGCCGGCGGAGCTTGGGCTACTGGATGGCAGCGGATTTGAACGTGGTAGGGTCTGGCGTGACCAAACAACAAGGCCGCGGCGAGAGAAGATCAAGGCAGAGCAGGCTGCGTTGAGAGCAGAGTAAGGCGGAACGGAAAGGGCGGACGGTGACCGGGCAGGAGGTGCGGCGTGGCTGTCGGATCACAGGTCGGAGGTCTCTCCGGCGAAATCCATCGGTCCGAGCGGGAGGGGTTGTGCATGAACGAGAATGAGATGAGAGAGATGAGTGAGGAGAGAGAGAGAGAGAGAGAGAGAGAGAGAGAGAGAGAGAGAGAGAGAGAGAGAGAGAGAGAGAGAGAGAGAGAGATAGAGAGAGAGGTGCGGGCGGCCGGTGCCGGAGGAGTGGCGGCGTGGCGATCTGGGCGGAGGAGCACGACGGAGGGGAGCAGGTCGGAAACCGGAGGTGTGGTCGCGAAGGCTGGGCGGTGGCACGGCGACGTCTGGGAGCAATGGCCAGCTGGAGCTGGGGCGTGACGGGACGGTGGTTGTGGCACGACGACGTTGGTAGCCACGGGACGGCTGGGTCACGGCGGCGGCGGTGGCTTGGCCACCGTCGGGGGGGGGGGGGGGGGGGGGGGGGGGGGAAGAAATTTGAGAGAGAGGGAGAGGAGAGAAATAATAATAAAAAAAAAGTTTTTTTTACTAGAAAACAAAAAACGCACAAGTCCCGAGAAAACAATGTATTATTGATATTGTGGTGTTTTTTTCTGTGTCTTTACAATGTAAACCTAGACCCCTATTTATACTAAAAACCTAGTGTAGATTACATATAAAATTCAAATAAAAAATGCTAACAGATAATTATTCTAGAGAATATTCCTAATGATATTTATCTTTACAGATAATTATTTTTTTGAATAAAAAATAATATCTGGAGAGAAATATCTTACAGATAATTTTCTAAAATAAAAAAACTAATTATTATATATATATTTTTAAATATTCCGAAAATATTAAATAAATTCGAAATAATTTAAAATATATTTTATAATAATTTCCCTAATGTGCCCTTGAGCATTTTTGGAGACTTTGTGGCTTGACACGTCCGGAATTTGATGTATCATGTGTAACGTCGTTACGTCCGGGTCAAAATCGAGTGTTTACAAGGTTGATTGGGGAAAAGGGAATCAACGTTCCACCGGTGGAGGCTTTAGTATAAATACCACTATCACCTCTCCATTCTTTATCTCTGTCTCTCACTTCTGTTACTTGGTTTGATTCTTAAGAAGGAGGTTATTCTTAAGTAAGAAACGGGTATTATGGCTGATCATCCTCCCCCAGGTATTCCGGGGTATCTTCTTTTTAAGATTGCTATTCTAATCTTCAAAGGTTTTCTGATAACGTGGATCTTTCGTCCTTTTTTAGACTTTATCCAAATGATCCTTCACAATCATCGCCAGGTTATGGTGCGAGCCTCTTCTGCCTCCCAGTCTAAGGGAGCTAACAGCGGGGTATCTATTGATACTCGCATCGATGTTGAGGCTATTCCTTCTGTTGCAAATTCGTCGTCAAAGCCGCCTCCGGACGAAGGCGAGGTAAAATATACCATTCGTCGTTCCTATCAAGATAGGGGTACTTGCTCTTGGCGGAAAAGAAGGCGAGGTGGGGATTCATCCTCTTCTTCGTCAACTCGCCTATCTTCAACTCGTGCTGAGGCGTCGACTCGAATATCCCCTCTTCATGCTGAGGCGTCCTCTAGTGGTCTTCCAAATTATAAAGGTCCTCTTTTTGACTGGGATATGTTGTTAGGCCAATCTACTGATTTTTCCAAGGATTGGAACCCTCTTCACTCTTTGCAGGGGTATTCTCTTAAAGAGGGACATTCGATTGTCAATTCTGATTTGGCCCTTCATTTATTGAATGCTTCTATTCCTCCTCAAGATCGTCGCCGCTTAGGAACGAACCCGGGAGAGGTAGAGAAGGCTACTCGCATTTTTCTCTTGAAACAGGCTAAAGTAAGTGCAACCTCCTTTTGTGTTTATTGAATCCATTCTTTGTTTGTAGTGACTTGACCTTCCTCCAATTATTTCCTCCCACAGGTTTCCCGGGATTCTCTCCAATTTTCCCGTTTGATGATTGATCTCCTTAAGGAGTTACAGGCGACCAGGGAGAAGCTTAAAATTTCAATGTCTTCTGAGATTGTAGGAGAGATCCAACACCTTCGAGAGGAGAATGCCCAATTGAAGGAGGATGTCAAACTAGCAAATTAGACCTCTTCCTTCTTGCGGTGAGACCTCCAAAAGAGTGAAGAGTCTCTACAGAGCTCTATTTATTTAATCAAAGAGCATCGCCATTTACTGGAGAAGAAGAACAAGGAGAAGGATAACCTCATAGTTGAGAACATAATACTCCGTGAGAGGGTCGATGTGCTGCAAAAGGAGATGTCGAGCTTGAGGAAGTCTGAAGCTAAGGCTGTGGAAAATTACAAAGCGAGTTCTGTTTTTGAAACAGATATTGCAGTAGCCGCCTCTGACCTACTTTTCCCTTCTTTAAAAGAGATTGTAGCCAACCTAAGAGCGTATCAACCCGACTTCCCTTTTTCTCAAGTTCCTCTTCATCAACAGTTTTTAGAGATCCCTACTAAAGGGGATGACAGTTTTGTTGTTTCTTCCTCTAAAGAAAAAAGGCTTTGTAAACAATTACTTTCTAGGACGCTTCTCTAAAGATCGATCCCTTATGTAAGAAATTTCTCTTTATAATGAAAGGTTCTATCACTTGCAACTTTTGATGAATATACGACGTACCTAAACTTCATTACAGTTTCAGGCAAATAGCGTCGATTGTTAATATTACAGACGTCGACTTTGATCTTCTATCGAGTTGTTTCCGTACATAAGCTTTATTGCCATTTTGGGCACATAAGGTCGACAATCAATTTGTAGACCTTTGATTCTTCAATCGAAGTGTCGCCATACCTAGGCTTTATTGCCATATTGGGCACATAAGGTCGACAATCGATTTGTAGGCCTTTGATTTTTCGATCGAGTTGTCGTCGTACCTAGGCTTTATTGCCATTTTGGGTACATAAGGTCGACAATCGATTTGTAGGCCTTTGATTCTTGGATCGTGTTGTCGCCGTACCTAGGCTTTATTGCCATTTTGGGCACATAAGGCCGACAATCGATTTGTAGGCCTTTAATTCTTCGATCGAGTTGTCGCCGTACCTTGGCTTTATTGCCATTTTGGGCACATAAGGTCGACAAACGATTTGTAGGCCTTTGATTCTTCGATTGAGTTGTTGCCGTACCTAGGCTTTATTGCCATTTTGGGCAAATAAGGTCGACAATCAATTTGTAGGCCTTTGATTCTACGATCGAGTTGTCGTCATACCTAGGCTTTATTGCCATTTTGGGAACATAAGGTCGACAATCGATTTGTAGGCCTTTGATTCTTCGATCGAGTTGTTGCCGTACCTAGGCTTTATTGCCATTTTGGGCACATAAGGTCGAATCGATTTGTAGGCCTTTGATTCTTCGATCAATTTGTCGCCGTACCTAGGCTTTATTTCCATTTTGGGCACATAAGGTCGACAATCGATTTGTAGGCCTTTAACTATTTGATCGAGTTGTCGCCGTACCTAGGCTTTATTGCCATTTTGGGCACATAAGGTCGACAATCGATTTGTAGGCCTTTGATTCTTCGATCGAGTTGTCACTGTACCTAGGCTTTATTGCCATTTTGGGTACATAAGGTCGACAATCGATTTGTAGGCCTTTGACTCTTCGATCGATTTGTCGCCGTACCTAGGCTTTATTTCCATTTTGGGCACATAAAGTCGACAATCGATTTGTAGGCCTTTGTATGATGGTAATATTGGAACGATTTCTTGTAAAGAAAAAGGGATCTCGAGGAATCATATTTATTCATCGTCTCCTGGATATTACATAAAAAAAAAAGAGATTTCGAAACATTAGTCATAATAAAAAGGCATCTACTCTAGAAGCTTACTATATATTCTCTGAGCGTCTTGTCGACGTGTTGTAACAGTGCCGCGCCATAGAAGAGTATGTCTGTCGAGCTTCCACTGTCAATAAAAACCCTTTTAACCTTGTATGTGGATATGAGGAGAGTAACCACCAAGGCGTCTTCATGCAGTTGATCCACCTTCAATAGATCTCTGGCGGTGAAGCTAATAATCTCGAGCTCAGGTTCTCGAGGTCTTTTTCCCATTACTGCCGCCGTGGATATTTGAGCCGCATATACTTCTCGGGCTGAATTTGTTCCCCCTCCTAAGGCGAATTCTCCCGTGATGAGATTTACTGTCCCCCTTTGAATGGGGGCGAGATGGTCATGAGGGGGGATTGAGAATTTCCGCTCGGGCTACGACTTCGCTTCTTTGGGGTATTGGGAGGCTTCTCGACAAATTTTAGAAGTTTACCTCTTTGAATGAGGGTCTCAATATCTTGCTTCAATATGGTACATTCATTCGTGTCATGCCCCCTCGTTTGGTGATATCGACAATAGGCATTTATCTGATGAACCATCACGTTCTTTCTAGCCGGATGTGGGTTGTTTAGACGAAGTTCCTCCATTTCTTTAAGTACCACCAACACATTATGTGTAAGAGGGGTATACTTTACTGGATAAGGGTTAAGATCTTTCCTTACTCCCAGGTGATTCCCATGTCGGAAAGCCCCTTCTCGCCTCTCCTCTCTCTTGGATGGTCGAGAAGCAAAACCTTCATCGACTTTAGTCGGAACGATCTGTCTCTTGACTTCTATGGGCGATCTTTCATGTGACCTCTCCGAGTCGATGTACTTCTTAACCTTGATGGCGAGAGCGTCAATCTTTCGTACTGGCTTCATCACCATGCTATCCTTCAGAGCTTGACTCTGAACTCTGAGACCTCTCCAGAAAGTCCTGATTAACTCGCCAATAGTGACGTCTTTATTCAACTGCTGGAGTATCTTGTGGTATCTAGTATAATAATTGGCTAAGGTCTCATCAGGACCTTGCTCAATTTTATCTAGAAAATCCATGCTCTTGAGGCATTGCCTTTGGCCTATATGACCTTCTATGAACTTAGTCTTCAGCTCTTCCCATGAGTCGATCGAATTGTCGGGAAGGCCATAAAACCAAGTGGATGCCTCTTCCTT
The DNA here is from genome assembly GCA_036873135.1 of Clarkia xantiana subsp. parviflora. Classification (NCBI taxonomy): domain Eukaryota; kingdom Viridiplantae; phylum Streptophyta; class Magnoliopsida; order Myrtales; family Onagraceae; genus Clarkia; species Clarkia xantiana. Next base: position 23,644,814 of record JAPTYO010000001.1, read on the forward strand.
CAGTGTTTTTGGGAAGAGTGCCGCATAATGATCAGGGGTTGCCCCTCTTCCTAAGAAGGAAGAGTTGTGGGCGTTGATATGGCAAACGGGATCCCCCTCGCATGTGTAATCATCGATGTTCCTCGTAAAGACTTGCGGAGGAACTCGAGTGTTGAACAACCTTTTGGAGAAGGGATGAGAGGTGTGGTCGCGAACAATAAGCAGATCGTTCGCCCCTCTTCTCTTCTTCTCCAGTAATTCCTCCACCTGTCTTATAGTGAATAGGACAGGACTTTTGCTCGCCATCTCTACGTCGGGAGCCTTGGGGATTTCTTTTTCCAGGAGGTTTTCATCTACAATCTTCACATTGGAGGTCACTTCTTCCTTCTGGGAGGCCTCTCGAGTTGGTTCTTTTTTGTCTGGAATAGTTTCCGCTTGGGCCTGGTTTTAAAAGGCTATGAAAGCCGCCATTACCTTCTGAGGGACAGCCGGAGGGACTGTTCTCGCCTCTTCTGAATTTGGTAGTGACTTGGAATGGCTGAGATTCTCTTCGCCACCAGTACATTAGCTTGGGGCACTGGTGGGTCTTCTTCCGGTGTAGGTCTTGAGGTGGTGATACTTGCTTGAGTGTTTCCCATTTCCTCAACCACGGGGTTTGGCATCTTATTCTTCTCGGAGGCCATGACTTTTTTGATATGTTCCCACAGACGGCGCCAAATGTTGGGATCAAAATGACGTGGCCTTGAACTTCAAGCAATGGACTTCGAGGTATCGCTGTAGGCTAGCTCTCTTAGGTATCTTTTTTGACCTCTTGGGTACTTAGTTTCCTTTTGAGGCTTGTGTGAGGCGAGGACCTGAAAAGGGTTGGGGATGGCCCCTGATTCCACTCCGAAGCTTAAGTAAGTAATGGATTTAGAGATAATAATATAGAGTATTAAGCCAAACTTAATTTAATGTTTTAGAATGTACCCCTATTTATAGGGAGATATTACCGACTTTATATGGCGGCTACCCTCTGGGGAGGGTTTCTGTCCAGAGTCGGCTTAAGCAGGTGACAAGCAGGTCGCCACCTCATCTTTCCTTAGTTAGGAAGGTTTCTTCCTTTGGCGGTGGAAACAGGTCGCCACCTATGCTCTTCCTTGGGAGGAAGGTTTGCTTCTTAAGGCGGCTGAAGCAGGTCGCCACCTATCCCTTTTCTTAAGAGGAAGGGTTTCTGATGAGTCTTCGATTGTTGACTCGACTTACTCTTTAATAGGGAAGTGCTGGCGGTAGCCTAGTCGCCTTTATCTTGTTAATCGTACTCTGAAAGTCGACTTCTTCAAATTTGATCGTCGACCTTTTACCTTTTTTTTTTTTTTTATCATTTTGAACAAGAAAGGTCGACGACTTATCGATCTCGCCTTTTAAACGTGCTCGAATTTATTCTAGTCATGTCGTGTCTAATCGTAACCCAACAGGTAGTTTGATGTACGCCATGCAATGCACCCGTCCAAATATCTGTTACACCGTAGGCCTAGTAGAACGTTTCCTATCAAATCCTAGCCTTCAACATTCAAAGACTATAAAACGAGTAACTCGTTATCTGAAAATGTACTGCCGACTGCGAACTGTGCTATGAGGGCAGGAAGTTAGAATTGACCGATTACATTGACGCCGACCGTGGTGGCGATCTGAATGATCATAAGTCCACCACAGGAGGAGCATTCCTCCTTGCTAATGCCGTCATTTCATGGACGAGCAAGAAGAAAACCTAAGTCGCGCTGTCCACAATGAAATCTGAATTCGTAGCTCTCTCTAAGGATGCACAGGAAGCGGTCTGGCTCAAAAGGCTTCTAACTGCACTGCTTGGTGGTAATGTTGAGAATAAACCTGTAAAGGTCTTATCTGACAGTCAAGCAGCCATTACGACAATTAAGAATCTGAAGTACCATCGTAGGACCAAACACATTGATGAGAAATAATTTCATGCTAAATTTTAATGGTAGTAGACAATATAATCACTATGGAATAATTGTCCACCAATAACTTTGTAACGGACCCATTAAAAAACCACTACGTAGGGATATATTCGAAAAGCATGTAAAAATGCTTGGAATGCGTAGGGTTTAGAAATGGCATGTATCTGTGATAACATTTTGATATTAGAAAGTTACATTTTGTAAGCGAAAGAATTGCAACTGAGTTTATGATCAATCGACGTCATAATGTTTTGATTACATCAGATTTACGGTCTATAAACTAAGTCGTAGGAGGACGCAATCCTCTGCTAAACTATGTCGAATGTGGGCCTTACCTTATCACACAGGTACGGTAGTCTTGCGGTGGAGGGAGGCCTCTACCAAGAAAGACTGGCTAAGAGTCAGGGGGATAAACCTGATTAAGCAAGACGATTATCTAGTTTCGAAGTAACTCAACATGATCTTCGTTTTGCATATCGCCGTGATGAAATTCGTTCGTCATTTAACCACATTCTGGGCCAGATGAGAATCTATGATAGCATGATTGACATATCCCTTTCCTCTCAACCCAAAAGGTTCAGGTATGCTATCAACGCGTGCTTCATACTGCGCGTGCCACGTTGGACCACGGGGTCACAACTCGGTTGTGCTAGGAAGGAATCCTCGTGATTCTGGCGGGCGCAAACTTCTTCACCTCGAGCGTGTGATTGATCTAGGAGCCTTATGAAGAGGCACCTAAAGTATCCTCACGGACTCGGAACTCATATCTAAGGTTAGGCCCAATGCTCGCTTCCCGGCGTACGAGCGTAGTGCTGAACAAAAAGGTCCAGTGACCACGTCTTTGGAAACCGGTTGGGTCTGACTAAGGATATGTGCGATGGGGATGGTCAAGTTCACCTGTAATTCACCAACTCTTGCATTCACTAGGTGGCCACCAACCAGATATTAGTTGAAGGTTGTGAATACTTGTACAGATGCCTTGGAGAAGTGTTCCTATGTGGAAACTAAGCAAAAGGAGAATTAACAGTTGACCTAGGATACATCGCGGTACAATATAAATATTTTTTATAGTAGGTTGATTGGAGAAAAGGGAATCAACGTTCCGCGGACGCTACAATACTCCAAACAGATGAGTAGCACAATGTCCGTCGTATCCGCCGGTCGCACGGAAAACCTCGTATGAACTATTCGGAAGCATGGAGCAGATCGAAGGAGTGAAATGTTGATGCAGATTTGGACGACAATACATTAACAGGCACCCTCCCATTCTGGCGAGTGGGAGCTGTAAGCATATGGTGATGGGCGCCGTAATTGGTAGCCCGTAATATGTATAGTTTACTAAAGGAAATTAGGTAAATGTCACATTAGGGTAATAGGGCTAGAGCCAAATCCCAATTGACATGAGAGGCCCAAATTATGGGCCTCCCCTATGCATGGCCGGCCGAAATACCTTGTGTAGGCAAAGTGGACTTTTGTCCACTTTACTCCTCCTATAAATACATAGTGTTAGGGGATTTTTAGGGTTAATCACTTTTTTCTCATTAGAGTGTTTTAGAGAGAAAAACCCTCTACCCCACAGAGTAGTTTCGGCCGAACCCTTTATCTCACCAAGGGTGTGCCAATTTGCTTTCCAAGCAAAGACTCCAGAGATCTGTCCCTGTGCCAAGAATCGATCAAAGGCTTTGTTGTGGAGCTTTTACCGCTTAGGGCTTCTCTAACAAGAACCTCTACGGGTCCCAACCGGAGGATCGTGAACTCCCTCCTAAGAAGATCTTGGGTCTACGGATCATCTTAAAGGTATGTGCGAATCTTCCGATGTGTAATTCTGATTACTAGCATGTACCTTGGTTTAAGTATCTGTCGTGATTACTCCCCGTAATCTCACTGGAGCTGGTGCCATTTGGTCTATATAGGCCGACGTAATTGGGAGCCCATTAATATAAGTCCAACATAATAAGCAGAATCTGGGTTAGGCACATAAGAGATTTTGGGCCAGGCCAAAATCCCTATGAGCCACAATTGGCCCAAAATGGGCCAAGCCCAATTCTCCTATAGTTCAGCCGAAACATGTGAGGTAAGCCCTAGGTAGCCTTTACTCACATCCTCATATAATTGGAGGTGTTAGGGGATTTCTTGGGGTTAATTACTTTCTCCCTTTTAGTTGAGACAAAAGAAATCCCTCTCCCTCACATCAACGTAGTTCGGCCGAACCACCTATCATCATTGGAGGTGCCGAAATTGCTAAGGCAATTTACCCCAGAGATCCATCTCAGCCACCATTACTAAAGAGGCTTTGTTGTGGAGACCATTTCCTGTGGATTGCTCGTCAACAAGGATTCTCGCAGGACACCGTCTGGCAGATCGTGAACTCCATCATGATGATCTTGGGCTACGAAAAGCAAAACTAGTATATGATTCATATTCTGTTGCGTAATTAGTTTACCTGACATGTACACGTGTTTTATTCCGTATTTATATCCCCTAAATCCAACAACTGTTCCAACGACAATGCGATTATTTATCAACATAAATTAGATTACTTTCTCTTTATAAGGATAACATAAAACCAGGAAAGGAACAAGATTTTAAAAACAAATTACGCTTTTTAAGTTGAATATCTACGGTCATGTGGACAATATTTCAAAACTATGTCAGCGTATAACCATGTTCGAGCTGACATAAATTCAAAACTATGTTAGCCTAGGAAGGTCCAGCTGTTCAAAATTAAGACATACATGACAATAATGCTTTGAATGGTTTCAAAATAATAAATGTAATGGTTTCAACAGTTTCATTAAGCCATGCACTAATATTTTTTTTCCATTTTCAAAGTGATATTAATCCAATTTACTGTAGTTGTCTATGGGAAATGTAACAGCCTATTGGTCAGGACTGTGTGCCGATTACTCTTCCAGAAATAAAGGCGTGAGCATTAAAGAGCTGGTCATTATCGTCTGGTTGGGAATAAAAGACTGTGCGAATTACTTCAAACTAATGGTTATAAAAACGGGGCGGTTCCTTCCAGTTTTTCATTCACTCGCAACATTATGACTCTTCTCCCTTCAACGTTATGCCTTATGCCTAGGTTGTTGAGGATTTTTACAGAATATATCTTCTTCAGGTTTTCCGATGTCACCTTCTTTTTTCCGCTTATGAGTTCATTCTTCTTTTTATATCAAACGTGACCCCCCCTCCCCCCCCCCCCTCCGCATTTGTACTGTATTTTGCTAGGATGCACCGTTCATTTGTCTTCGCCGAGTTTGCCAGTTGTTTCGTGAAGTTGTCCATCGTTGACGGCGTTGCAGAATCTGTAGAAAGAGTCATTATGAACTCTCACCTATGTTGAAAGAGGCATTATGAGCTCCCATTGGGTAGCGAGGTTGGTATCCCCGGGTTATCGATTTTTCAGTTTCGGGACTCTTCTTCCAAGGCAAATGGGAAGAAGAGTTCCATAAGTGTGAGACTACATCCTGGTGTGAAGCATGCTGGCCGGAGCTATATAGCTTCGGACAGAATGCTCCACATGTGGGCATTGTCTCACACTTATTGTAAGACCTAAATCTGACCTACAACGAATTACGTTTTGAAAACGTGAATTTTGAATAGAGTCGTCACTATTTAATTATTAGGCTAACTAGATTCCTAATTTACCTACGCGAATAACGAATTAAACTCATAGGTATAAAATCAGTTACGATCAGAAATTCGAGTTCAGGGGTTCTATTACGAATTAAAAAATATTTCTTAATTACGCCTTTCGGTACTCAATTTACTTAATTTGTCAATTCTTATTCATTATACATGCATTACGCTCAATTAATCTAAAAATGTCAAAATTAATCAAATTTCATCATATGCAATAAATATTAATCAGATATAATCCTATATCTAAAAAATTAATTATAACCTATAACTCCTAGTAAAATGAAATCTAAAATACTAAAAAAAAACTTCTAACATGCTATTAAATTAAATTTAGTCAATTACAATTATATTACTAATTAAATTTAACCAACTACCTTCAAATTATTCATTAAATTTAACTAACATTTCAACTATTAATTAATTATAATATAATAATAATAATAATAATAAATAGAGAATATAATAACAGAATAATAATAATTAACTAATAAATAAATAAAAGAACGGAATACCTAGGGAAGAAGACATAGGTCACGGCAGGGCGGAGCTCGGGACTGGACAGTCGACGCGAGGCAGCGGGCGGAACGGGCAGGCGGTCGAGCGGTGGTGGTTGGGTTGCGGTGAGCTCCAGCTTGTGACGGCGAGCTCGCAGGTTCTAGAGAGAGAGAGACGCCGGCGAAGGGAAAGAGGTCTGGAACAGCAGGTCGGCGCGCAGGTGGCAGCTGGACGAAGCGAGGCGGCCAGAGGCGGATAGGACTGATCGAATGGACACAGGCGGAGCATCGGGTGCGGCGAGGGCAGCGTGACGATTCCGGCGAAGGACAGCGCAGAACCGAGCTGTGGTGCAGTAGTCTGATGTTTTGGATCGGGGATGATGGTCCAGTTGTGGTCGGGATTATGTGGTCTCGGTTCGGGTCCGGCAAGGCTAGGACGCGGTGGTCACCGGAAGAAAACGAGTGGAGAGAGAGAGAGGGAGAGCGAGAGAAAAAGAGGGAGAGAGAGAGACGGCGGCCGTCGAGCAGGGCAGTCCGAGGAGCGAGGGTGGCGTCGGGTGGCGTGATGGCCGGGCTGGGCAGCGAATGAACGGTCACCGGTGGACGAGCGGCCACGGAGGGCCACCGGCGAGCAGTACCAACACCGGCGGGGGGAATGGGGAGTCTCAGCCAAAGGCGGGAAAATATAAATAATAATAATAATAATAATAATAATAATAATAATAGTAATAATAATAATAATAATAATAATAATAATAATAATAATAATAATAGTAATAATAGTAATGATAGTAATAATAATAATAATAATAATTGTAGCATGACGAAAATTGCACGAATCCCGATGAATATTGTATTATTGCTTTTGTGGTGTTTTTCTCTGTGTCCTCTTATAATGTAAACCTGGACCCCTATTTATACTAAAAACCTAGTCTAGATTACAGATAAAATTTAAATAAAAAATGCTAACAGATAATTATTCTAGAGAATATTCCTAAGGATATATATCTTTACATATAATTATTTTTTTGATTAAAAAATAATATCTGGAGATAAATATCTTACAGATAATTTTCTAAAGATAAAAAAACTAATTATTATATATATATTTTTAAATATTCCGAAAATATTAAATATATTCGAAATAATTTAAAATATATTTTATAATAATTTCCCTAATGTGCCCTTTAGCATTTTTGGAGACTTTGTGGCTTGACGCGTCCGGAATTTGACGTATCATGTGTAATGTCGTTACGTCCGGGTCAAAATCGAGTGTTTACAGTTTGCCCCTCTTTGGACGGACTCCCGTAGAACGTGTTCGAAGGGGTTTGTCCAAAGACGTGGAAACACTGATTTTGACCAGAAAGTATATTCTCTTCCAATTCTTCAAAGTCTTCAAGGTGGCTCATATGCTTATTCTAGTGCGGAAATGTAAAACCTCTGTCGGCGGGACGCCTGTTGGTGGTGCCTCCATTAGCGATGCAGAAAGTAAAGCCTCCAGTGGCGGTGCGGAAAAGTAAAGCCTCGGTCGGCGGTGCCCCTGTTGGCGGTGCCTCCGTTGGCGGTGCAGAAATTAAAGACCTCAATCGACGATGCCTCCAGTGGCGTGCGACAAGGAAAAGCCTCCAGTGGCGGTGCGGAAAGTAAAGCCTCCAGTGGCGTGCAGAAAAGTAAAGCCTCCAGTGGCGTGCAGAAAAGTAAAGCCTCCAGTGGCGTGCGGGAAAGTAAAGCCTCCAGTGGCGTGCGGGAAAGTAAAGCCTCCAGTGGCGTGCAGAAAAGTAAAGCCTCCAGTGGCGGCGGAAAAGTAAAGCCTCCAGTGGCGTGCGGAAAACTAAAGCCTCCAGTGGCGTGTAGAAAAGAAAAACCTCGATCGACGATGCCTCCAGTGGCGTGCGACAAGGAAAAACCTCTAGTGGTGGTGCGGAAAGTAAAGCCTCCTATGTCTGAGAAATGCCTCTAGTGGCGTCCGTTTGGAGAAGAGCCTCTAGTGGCTTGACGACTTGAATGCATGTCCCTAATTTTTGCCTAAATTGCGCATGACGCGACAACTTAGCGGGATCTTTTTTTTTTAATCTCTCATATTCTCTCCTTTTGCCACTGTCAAAATTTTAGACCGTGCCCCTCGGTTTTCCTAATTTTTGCATGGATTGCCCCTTGGGGTTTTCATTCCATCGGGATTTTATTTTCTCTCCTTTTGCCATGATTGCAATTTCTGAATTTGCTATCATGCCCCTCATTTCCTAATTTTGCCTAGACTGCTCTTTTGGGTTTTCAACCTAACGGAAGCACTCTTTTTTTTGGTAGCCGATTAAACGGTGGCTGTGACCCGTACTTTATTTCCCGTCTCGATGCGAGAGTATTTGTAGCCATTTGGAGGGTGGCTGTAACCCTTTCCTCACCGTCTTCAATGTCGCGAGAGCTCTTTTGATTTGTAGTCATTTGGAGGGTGGCTGTGGCCCTTTTATTTATTTCCATCATCGATGTTCCGGGAGCGCTCTTTCGATTTGTAGCCGTTTTAAGGGTGGCTGTGGCCCTTTCAAATGATTTCCCGGCCTCACAAGATTCACGAGAATACTCTTTATATGTAGCCATGCTATGGCCCTTTCAACAATCTCCCATCCTCTCAGGATTCGAGGAACACTCTTTGTAGGTAGCCATTTTAGGGGTGGCTGTGGGCCTTTCACTCAATTCCCGCCTTCAATGTTGCGAGAGTGCTCTATATCTGTAGTCGTTTGAAGGGTGGTTGTGGCCCTTTATTTTGTAGTCGTTTTAGGGACGACTGTGACCCTTTTTTATTTTCCCGCCCTTACAAGATTCTCGGGGTCACTCTTTTATCTGTAGCCGTTTGGAGGGTGGCTGTGGCCCTTTATTTTGTAGTCGTTTTAGGGACGACTATGGCCCTTTTTATTTTCCCGCCCTCACAGGATTTGCGGGGTCACTCTTTTATCTTTAGCCGTTTTGAAGGTGGCTGTGGCCCTTTCATTTATTCTCCGCTTTTGATGTTGCGGGAGCGCTCTTTATCTGTAACCATTTGAAGGGTGGTTGTGGCCCTTTATTTTGTAGTCGTTTTAGGGACGACTGTGGCCCTTTTTTATTTTCCCGCCCTTTCAAGATTCGCGGGGTCACTCTTTTATCTTTAGCCGTTTGGAGGGTGGCTGTGGCCCTTTCACTTATTCTCCGCTTTTGATGTTGCGGGAGCACTCTTTATCTGTAGCCATTTGAAGGATGGCCGTGACCCTTTTTTATAGTCATTTTAGGGATGACTGTGACCCTTTTATTTGTAGTTGATTTAGGAACAATTGTGACCCTTTTATTGCTTCATTGCTCTCACAAGATTTGTACGAACATTTTCTTTATTTTTCTATAGCCGATTAAAGGGCGGCTGTGACCCTTGATGGAATTTTTTTTTTTTTTTGCTTCTTTTTTTCATCTCACCTTTTGCCATGACTGCCCCTGCGGGTTTTCAATCATGCCCCTCTCCCTGACTTTTGCTTAGGTTTTCAACCTAGCGGGAATTTATTTTTTTCTCTCTTTTTTCCTTTTTTCAATTGGAAAGAAAATCTACAAAAACTAATCAACAACAACTATTTTACATGCCCCTAATAGCAGATTAAACCTTTTAATTTCTTAGAACTTCTCCGGAGGAAAACTTGTCAAATAAGTTGATTATGTCGATGCCTTAAATGGAGGATCCTTTCAATGGGTGGACGGCACCGACAATAATTTCTTCTTCTTCTTCCTCTCAAATGCTCTTTCATTAGCACGGTCGATCTTCATGGAATCTCGATGTTTTTTAATGTGAAGATCTCTGGTGTCTTCTATCTTCAACCATGCTTGATCTTAACAGGAATGCCCCACGGCTACATCTGACTGGTTCATAATTATTCGCATGCTGGACGAATGGCCTGATTAACGAACACACATGGATGGTGTTGAGTTTGGCACAGTAGTCCGCAAATGGTAAACTTAGGCATAGATATCGTCCGAGGTATCTGGGATAAATTCGATAGCTGGCATAAGAATGGTCGGTGAGCGAAGGGCCGTACACTAGATGTGTTCTTCAGGAGTTTTGATTTGGATGATTATCCAAGCTGCACAATGAATAAGGAAAAACTCAAAATTCAGGGATAAAAATGATCACAACTTCTCTTACCTGGGAGTTGGATTTTTCAGTGGGCAATGTGCTCGCTATGCGAATGGACCTGCTGTATGTCCTGATTCTCCTTCTCAACAACTTGTATATGTGCACCTGCTGAAAAGTACATGCCCCTAGTGGCAGACTGAAAATTTCAGAACTTTTTTCGGAAAAGGATTCGGTTGATCGAGTCAAGCAACATTGATCAGCACATTGAATCTTCACGGGATTCTCGATGATCTCTTGAAATTTTCTCATCTCCTGACATGTCCGATCTCAATGGGAGATGCCCCATGGTTATCGCTGAATGGTTTAAACCTGGCCACATAACGGTTGTATACCTCGTCTTGGAAAGCGTATGAATTTCACACATGGTAGGTGAAATTCTTCATAGAAAATCTTCGAAGCGCTCACGTTTCACACGTTTGCGGCATTGGTTGAAGTGGTCAACCGACCTGCAAAAGAGTAGGGACACTCAAATCTCAAGGAAAAAATTAAGTACAATTTAACGCACCTCAGCGTTAGATATCTCGAGTGTGCAATTTGTTCCTTGTGCAACTGGATGACTGCATGTTCTTTTTTTGTTGCCCCATTTAGCCGGAATAACTTATGTGTACATGATACCTTAACCAAGGGTACCTGAAAAGAGTGAATGAAAAATCAGTGTAGAGAATATGAGAAATCATGCATGATTTTTTTTGAAAACTCTAATGTCATTCATTTCATAATTTTGATTACTTTTTTGAAAAAGAATCAAAATTTATGATCAAATGTGTTTTGCGCCATCATGGAGTTTACTGAGTTTGCTGAGTGCATTATTTGGCTCGAACGCGGGACAAATGCTCAAAACAAAGTTTTTTTCAAAAAGGTTTTCTCGTCGTTTGTTTAAACTCCAATAGTAGCACTCAACTGCACAGTTAAACTATTTTCAAAAAAGAATCAAAACTCCCATCTTTTAAATGCTGGCTCATGCGAATGTTGAAATGACGATCTTGCCAAAAAATGCAATACACCTTGGATAAAAACGAATGACACTTTGAGTGTTTTTAAATGCTCATGCATGCTCTAAAGTTAAAATTCTACTGTTAAGAAAGTTGCAACTTACAACATATTACCTGAATGACGCATATGAAATGCATTTTCGAAAGTTAAAATTATATTCTAAGAAATTCACAACTTACAACAGTTCACCTGGATAATGCATATAAAATGCATATTTTGAAATGAAAATTTCAGGTGGATTTTTTTAAATAATGCAATTGAGATGCATGCGTGAATTTGAAAGTTCTATAGCTAAAAAAAACTCACAATTTACCTGAAATGTTTTTTTTATAAAAAATAATGCATATTGAATGCATGCTTTAAAAAAAAATCGGGTAAAAAGGTTTTCTGAAAATGATGCATATGCAATTCATGTTTGAATTTAAAAAAACTCTAAGAGCCAAAAAGGAATTACAAATTTTCCTAATTTTTAAAAAATGATGCACATTGAATGCACTATAAGAATTTTACAACTTACATGAAAAGTTTTTTTTCCAAAAAATAATGCGTATGAAACACATGCTTGAAATAAAACATTCTGGTAAGTAGATCTGAAAACAACACATGGAATACATGTTTGAAACTAAAGGTTCTACGACTAAGAATGTGTACAATCTATCAACATATTACTTTTCCTAAAACAATGCACATGCGATGCACATGAGATGCATACTTGAGATGAAAGTTCTACAGTCAAGATAATTTACAAGTTATCTGAAAAGATTTTTTTTATTTTTTTGTTTTTTTAATGAGGGAAAAAAAACAATGCATCTTGGTTGCTCAAAATTAAGAATCATGCGAAAAGTTTTTTTTATTTTAAAGGATGCATATGAGATGCACAAAAATAAATACAAGATGCAAACTTAAAAATAAAAGTTCTACAACTGAGAAAAATTACAATTTACCTGAAAGTTTTTTTTTTCCGAAAATAATGCATATGATATGCACTTTTTTTATTAAAAATTCAGATAAAATGTTTTTTAAACAAAGAGCCCTAAAACTAAGAGAGCTTACGGTTTATCTAAAAAGTTTTTTAAAATTAATGCATATTGGATGCATTATTAAAAATAAAACAATTCAGTTAAAAAGTTTTAAAATGATGCATATGGAATGCACGTTCGAAATTAGAAGCTCTAACAGTTAAAGCGGAATTACAAATTTTACTAAAAAAAATTTGTTTTTTTTTTTTTTGGTTTTTTTAATGAGGGAAAAAAATCATGCATCTTGGTTGCTCAAAATTAAGAATCAGACGAAAAGTTTTTTTTTTTTTAAAGGATGCATATGAGATGCACAAAAATAAATACAAGATGCGAACTTAAAAATAAAAGTTCTACAACTGAGAAAAATTACAATTTACCTGAAAGGATTTTCGAAAATAATGCATATGATATGCACGTTTTTTGATTAAAAATTCAGATAAAATGTTTTTTTAAACAAAGAGCCCTAAAACTAAGAGAGCTTACGGTTTATCTAAAAAGTTTTTTTAAAATTAATGCATATTGGATGCATTATTAAAGATAAAACAATTCAGATAAAACATATTGGATGCATTATTAAACTAACAATTTTTTTGTTTTTTGTTTTTTTTAAGCAATGCATATGCAATACACTAACCAAAATTACAACTTACCTGAATTTTTTTTTTCAAAATTAATGCGTACAAAACACATGTTAAAAATATAAACTTAGGTAAGAGGTTTTTTTTAGAAAAAAATGCATATGAAATGCATGTTCGAAAGGAAGCTCTAATAGCTAAAGAAATTTAATTTTTCTGAAATGTTTTTTTAAGTAATTCATACGTAACGCATTAACAAAAATTACAACTTACCTGAGAGTTTTTTTTTTAAATAATGCGCATGAGACGCATATTTAGAATACAAATTTAGTTAAAAGTTTTTTTTTAAAAAAAAAAACAATGCATCTGAAACACATGTTTAGAAATAAAAATCTACAACTAAGGGATTAACTACTTAGCTAAAAATGTTTTTTTTTTTGTTTTTTTTTTCTGAAAATAACGTATACAAAATGCATTTTAAAATTAGAAGCTCTGATAGCTAAAAGGGAGTTAAATTTCTCATGAAAATATTTCTGAAAATAATGCGCGAATGATGCGTTAATTATGAATTGCAACTTACATGGTTTTTTTTAATAATGCGCATGAAACATATATTTAGAACAAAATTTAGGTAAGAGTTTTTAAAAACCGTGCAGAACGTACGTTTGAAATGAGAGTTCCACCTAAGAGACATGCTGCAAATATGATTTTTTTAATGCAATGGGATGCATGCTCAGAAATAAAAGTTACAAGTCAAAAAAACTTACAGTTTACCTGATAAATTTTACAACAAAAACCTGGATAAAACATGACATGTTAGGGGGTAAAAATGTGTGGCTTTGCTCTACAAGGTGGGTTCCACTGATAGGTTCCCGAAAAAGCGGTTCGTCATATTAGTTGCATCGCTTGCATGATAGCTTCTTGAGATGTTGGTCCTTTTTACTGCACGTACCCATTTTGCTATGTGCGTTGACTTTAGCTATGCGCGTTGACTTTTGCTACGCGCGTTGACTTTTGCTACGCGCGTTGACTTTCGCTATGCGCGTTGGCTTTTGATACGCGCGTTGAATTTCGCTATGCGCGTTGGCTTTTGATATGCGCGTTGACTTTTGATACGCGCGTTGGCTTTTGATACGCGCGTTGGCTTTCGCTATGCGCGTTGGCTTTTGATATGCGCGTTGACTTTTGATACGCGCGTTGACATAGATGTCGTCGTATGAGCTTTGTCGATGAGCGTTGTAGGTGTGATTAGGAGGCATAGCTACTCGCTGTACGCAATCCATCTTTGTCGACATGTACGTACGTACATGGAAATACTTAGAAAATATTCCACCATTGTAATCTTGTATGCTGCGAGTATGCGCTCGGTGTTGTCATGCAAGGTTAATGTGTTGAAGAGGTTGCCCCCCTTGCGTGATGCTTGTTGCACGAAGACTAATAAGTCTTGTACGTACGCGGTTGTCTCACATGGAGCGTCTGTTGCATAAATGCTTGAATAAGTGTTGGTGCGTGTATGCACGTTGTCGTGACTGTCGGTTGTATTTTCAGGCTGCAGAGTTGAGGCGCTAGCATTTTGATACGGGCACTCGGCACAAGGACACTCGGTACAGGCACTTGACACGGGCACTCGGCACGGGCACTCGGCATGGGCACTCGGCACGGACACTCGGCACGGACACCTGGCACAGGCACTTGGTACTGGCACTCGGCGCTGGCACTTGGTGCTGGCACTCGGCACTGGCAGTCGGCACTGGTACTTGGCGTCCTAGGCTCGAACCCGGGCATGGATGTTACGCGCACTGCATTTTGGACTTCGGGACCTTGCTGTGCGGGGGGCGCACTTCATGTTGGCATGAGAAGGCATTGGATGTGGCCACAGGCATGTGGGGGATCCAGGTGGACTTGTTATCGGCTTCTGCTTGTTTGCCCCCGCCTTCTTCGTACGTCTGCCTGTCATAGCTTGCGGTGTGAAACGGCTTCTTGCTCGTTTCCCACAGACGGCGCCAATGTTGCGTCCTGGATGACCTGGGTCGTGGGGACGCGTTTGTTCGTATGGTTGTGCGGGCTTTTTTGGGCTGTAACCCTTCGTCGGGAAGAGGTTGGGCCACTGGCGAGTGTTCGGTTGATTCCCGTGGAGGTCTGTGTCTTGGGGGGCTGTGTCTCAAGGGAATGTCTGAGTCTCAGAAGGCGGTGGACTGTACACAAATACGGATGTCCGGGCGACGGTTCCTGCACGAAGGACCAATGCTAGCACGGAGAGGGGGGTGGTGCTAGCGGAGCCCTCTCCGAAGCTTAAGTCACTATAATGGCAAAAGAGTAATTTCTAGAGAGAGAATATTTCTAGAGAGAAGTCAGAGCTCAAAATACCAAAGTTGGGCAAATGAGAGGATGTTCTCAAAATGGGTGGCCAAGGCCTCCTATTTATAGGCTTCCTTGGGACCGGACCCGGTTTTAAAGCGGTTTGACGACGGTTCAAGAAAACAAGCGGTAACCGTTATCCATATTGGTAATGCGCGAACTTGACTTCTCTACACGTAACGGTAATCGCGGAAACGGTAATCGCACGACACCCGCAGTGCAATCCAGACCTCGTCAAATTTGGGCAATTCGGCGAGGTCCGGATTGCATTGCAACCCGGACCTCCGGATTGCTTCGCGCAATCCGGAGGTCCGGTCCGGACGCGCGTAAACGCGTTTCCGGACCGTTTTGACCCTCTGGGAGACGTTTTCCGAGTCGAAATGTAATTTTGACGTGTTTACGAGGCCCGAAATATAAATACGAACTCGAATTGGGCACATATCCATCACTTGCCCCCGAGTCAAGTAATGGTTAAAAACCTTTCTTGACTCTATTTTAAGTTAGGATACGTTTCCAATTTGAGCTTGACGCTAACCTTCCGGTTTTGATCGTTGGTCGGACGTAGACATCTTGATTTCGTCCGTCCTTTGATTTTCCAACCGAATGACTTTGTTTCCTATCATCATGGTTAGTGCAATAGAGAATGCGCATACGTAGCGTGCAAGTATGGTTATCGTTAGGGATATAAGCAATTAGTAATACGTCATGTGGACATGCTTTTATCAACATGCATGCACAAGTAACGGTCATGGCAAGATCGTAATTACGCAATGCAAGAAATATAAACCGTACGCTTCTAAAACGACTTAGCGATTATCAAAATATGAATCATGCGATATGGAATCATACGCGTATGATGACAGGTTTGATACGTGCAATGTCAAAATAATCATGTATGTGGAGATAAATACTTAGAGGAGGGCGGAGTATACCGTAAGTACTTGTAGGTGCATTACTCCTTTGATCCTTTTCATCAAGGAGTGTCTTGGAAGTAGTCGTTTGTTGTTTAGAGAAATATTTCCTTAAGTGTTGTAGTATTTTCTCTTCGCGGTTCGTCATATTAGTTGCATCGCTTGCATGATAGCTTCTTGAGATGTTGGTCCTTTTTACTGCACGTACCCATTTTGCTATGTGCGTTGACTTTAGCTATGCGCGTTGACTTTTGCTACGCGCGTTGACTTTTGCTATGCGCGTTGACTTTCGCTATGCGCGTTGGCTTTTGATACGCGCGTTGAATTTCGCTATGCGCGTTGGCTTTTGATATGCGCGTTGACTTTTGATACGCGCGTTGGCTTTTGATACGCGCGTTGGCTTTCGCTATGCGCGTTGGCTTTTGATATGCGCGTTGACTTTTGATACGCGCGTTGACATAGATGTCGTCGTATGAGCTTTGTCGATGAGAGTTGTAGGTGTGATTAGGAGGCATAGCTACTCGCTGTACGCAATCCATCTTTGTCGACATGTACGTACGTACATGGAAATACTTAGAAAATATTCCACCATTGTAATCTTGTATGCTGCGAGTATGCGCTCGGTGTTGTCATGCAAGGTTAATGTGTTGAAGAGGTTGCCCCCCTTGCGTGATGCTTGTTGCACGAAGACTAATAAGTCTTGTACGTACGCGGTTGTCTCACATGGAGCGTTTGTTGCATAAATGCTTGAATAAGTGTTGGTGCGTGTATGCACGTTGTCGTGACTGTCGGTTGTATTTTCAGGCTGCAGAGTTGAGGCGCTAGCATTTTGATACGGGCACTCGGCACAAGGACACTCGGTACAGGCACTTGACACGGGCACTCGGCACGGGCACTCGGCACGGGCACTCGGCATGGGCACTTGGCACGGACACTCGGCACGGACACCTGGCACTGGCACTTGGTACTGGCACTCGGCGCTGGCACTCGGCACTGGCAGTCGGCACTGGCAGTCGGCACTGGCAGTCGGCACTGGTACTTGGCGTCCTAGGCTCAAACCCGGGCATGGATGTTACGCGCACTGCATTTTGGACTTCGGGACCTTGCTGTGCGTGGGGCGCACTTCATGTTGGCATGAGAAGGCATTGGATGTGGCCACATGCATGTGGGGGATCCAGGTGGACTTGTTATCGGCTTCTGCTTGTTTGCCCCCGCCTTCTTCGTACGTCTGCCTGTCATAGCTTGCGGTGTGAAACGGCTTCTTGCTCGTTTCCCACAGACGGCGCCAATGTTGCGTCCTGGATGAACTGGGTCGTGGGGACGCGTTTGTTCGTATGGTTGTGCGGGCTTTTTTGGGCTGTAACCCTTCGTCGGGAAGAGGTTGGGCCACTGGCGAGTGTTCGGTTGATTCCCGTGGAGGTCTGTGTCTTGGGGGACTGTGTCTTAAGGGAATGTCTGAGTCTCGGAAGGCGGTGGACTGTACACAAATACGGATGTCCGGGCGACGGTTCCTGCACGAAGGACCAATGCTAGCACGGAGAGGGGGGGGGGTGGTGCTAGCGGAGCCCTCTCCGAAGCTTAAATCACTATAATGGCAAAAGAGTAATTTCTAGAGAGAAGTCAGAGCTCAAAATACCAAAGTTGGGCAAATGAGAGGATGTTTTCAAAATGGGTGGCCAAGGCCTCCCATTTATAGGCTTCCTTGGGACCGGACCCGGTTTTAAAGCGGTTTGACGACGGTTCAGGAAAACAAGCGGTAACCGTTATCCATATTGGTAATGCGCGAACTTGACTTCTCTACACGTAACGGTAATCGCGGAAACGGTAATCGCACGACACCCGCAGTGCAATCCGGAGGTCCGGACGCGCGTAAACGCGTTTCCGGACCGTTTTGACCCTTTGGGAGACGTTTTCCGAGTCGAGATGTAATTTTGACGTGTTTACGAGGCCCGAAATATAAATACGGACTCGAATTGGGCACATATCCATCAGGTATAAAATCAGTTACGATCAGAAATTCGAGTTCGGGGGTTCTATTACGAATTAAAAAAATATTTCTTAATTACGCCCTTTCGGTACTCAATTCACTTAATTTGTCAATTCTTATTCATTATACATACATTACGCTCAATTAATCTAAAAATGTCAAAATTAATCAAATTTCATCATATGCAAAAAATATTAATCAGATATAATCCTAAATCTAAAAAATTAATTATAACCTATAACTCCTAGTAAAAATGAAATCTAAAATACTAAAAAAAAAAAATTCTAACATGCTATAAAATTAAATTTAGTCAATTACAATTAAATTACTAATTAAATTTAACCAACTACCTTCAAATTATTCATTAAATTTAACTAATTACATTTCAACTATTAATTAATTATAATATAATAATAATAATAATAATAATAAATAGAGAATATAATAACAAAATAATAATAATTAACTAATAATTAAATAAATAAATAAAAAGAACGGACTACCTAGGGAAAAAGACAGATGTCACGGCAGGGTGGAGCTCGGCGCTGGACAGTCGACGCGGGGCAGCGGGCGGAACGGGCAGGCGGTTGAGCGGTGGTGGCTGGGTCGCGGTGAGCTCCAGCGGCAACTTGTGACGACGAGCTCTCGGGTTCTAGAGAGAGAGACGCCGGCGAAGGGAGAGAGGTCTAGAACAGCAGGTCGGAGCGCGGGTGGCAGCTGGACGAAGCGAGGCGGCCAGAGGCGGATAGGACTGATTGAATGGACACAGGCGGAGCATCGGGTGCGGCGAGGGCAGCGTGACGATCCCGTGTTGACGATTCCAGCGAAGGACAGCGCAGGGCGGAGCTGTGGTGCAGTAGTCTGAGGTTTTGGGTCGGGGATGATGGTCCAGTTCTGGTCGGGATTATGTGGTCTCGGTTCGGGTCTGGCAAGGCTAGGACGCAGTGGTCACCGGAATAAAACGAGGGGAGAGAGAGAGAGAGAGGGAGAGCGAGAGAAAAAGAGGGAGAGAGAGAGACAGCGGCCGGCGAGCAGGGCGGTCCGAGGAGCGAGGGTGGCGTGATGGCCGGGCTGGGCAGTGAATGGACGGTCACCGGTGGACGGGCGGTCACGGAGGGCCACCGGCGAGCAGTACCAACACCGGCGGGGGGACTGGGGAGTCTCGGCCAGAGGCGGGAATTTTTTTTTTAAATAATAATAATAATAATAATAATAATAATAATAATAATAATAATAATTCTGGCACTAGATGACGAAAATCGCACGGATCCCGATGAATAGTGTATTATTGTTTTTGTGGTGTTTTTCTCTGTGTCCTATTACAATGTAAACCTAGACCCCTATTTATACTATAAACCTAGTCTAGATTACATATAAAATTTAAATAAAAAATGCTAACATATAATTATTCTAGAGAATATTCCTAAGGATATATATCTTTACAGATAATTATTCTTTTTATTAAAAAATAATATCTGGAGATAAATATCTTACAGATAATTTTCTAAAAATAAAAAAGCTAATTATTATATATATATTTTTAAATATTCCGAAAATATTAAATATATTCGAAATAATTTAAAATATATTCTATAATAATTTCCCTAATGTGCCCTTGAGCATTTTTGGAGACTTTGTGGCTTGACGCGTCCGGAATTTGACGTATCATGTGTAACATCGTTACGTCCGGGTCAAAATCGAGTGTTTACACTTATGAAACTCTTCTTCCCATGACCGTTGGAAGAAAATGACAATGGGGCATGATTGTGGTAATTTGAATGTATTCATTATCGAGTTTCTTCCTCGAAAGCACATTCAACTATTAACACATGTGTTGGATCACGGTTGGAACTCCGGCACGTTCTTGACGGAAGTCTGAACTCCTTTGCTCCAAGTAATCCTGCAAATAGGGATAGACCGGGCGGTGACCCAGAATCCCTCTCCGATGCTTAAATGAGTATCTCGATGTAGGCAAGTATGTATGAGAGTATGAGTGTCAGTTCTAAGGTAATTCCTTCCTTTATATAGGGGAGGAGTTACCCCAGTTACCTGTTGAGATAACTGCCAGGGGCAGTTAGCCCACGTTCCATTTATCTCGGCCACTTGCCCATGTTCCGTCTTTTCAGGCCACTTCCCCACTACGCTGATAGTGGGTGTGTTTCTCGGCCTCATCCTCTGGTGGCAAGTCCCGACGGATATCGGGGACTCCAGAGTTATCTCATTTGGTCACCGCTCGGGGCCCCTCGTCATCAGGACAGGGCCAACATCCTCAGGGATTCAACATCGGGGCCTACTCAAAGGCATTCCATCGGGAGCGTCCAGCTCATATATCGGGACCGACCTTGTCGGGACCCCTCATATTGGTCCTCTAGGCCTCTTTTGGAGCCCAGTGGGCCTACTCACCATTTACTCGTTGTTAATGGGCCTAACGGCTATATCGAAACCCATCATTTGCCCCCAAGACATGAGGGACTTACAGTTCGTCGTGTCTTCCAACTCCGGACCTCCCGATATTGGCATCGGAGGCTTTTAACTTTACAAAAAATCTTCTGACGCGGATCATCTCATCCACGATTCCCTGATATTTCAAGGATAACCACCAAATCCGAAAAGATTTCTCGGTTACTCAACTATTAAATGCAGTGGGTGATGAAGCGACGGCTCGGGTACCCGTGTCTGCTTTTTCTGACGGAACTCCATCTGGAGTATGGCAATGCCATTGACTTCACCAAGTCTCAGACTTTCGCCCCCTTCGCGGAGAGGTATTTCAACCTTTCAGAGGAGAGCGATGAGGCCAACACCCCCGAGGGAATTGCGGGTGCCGAAGGCACGGTGGAGCCTCCAAGTACGGACCTCCCGACAGCTGATCCCCCGACAATCAACCCTTCGGCAGCTGGCCCTTCACTGGCTGACCTCCAAGGGTCCGATCCTCCGATCGCGGAGCCTTCTGCCACGGATCTCGTGGACTCTGCTCCCCTCGATGCTGCCAAGGACCAAGCTTAATGCTTTATTTTTGGAATCCTTGTAACTTCCTTCTCCTGTCATGAACCTTCAGGCCTTTATAATATCAATTTATTTTGGTTCCGATTATCATTGCACCACTTAAGGTGATTTAACCACGCCACTTAAGGCGATTTGACCACACCACTTAGAGTGATTCAACACGTCACTTAAGACGTTTTAACCACGCCACTTAGGGCGATTTAACTACGCCACTTAAAGCGATTTAACCACACCACTTAAGGCGATTTAGCCATGCCATTTAAGGCAATTTAACCACACCACTTAAGGCAATTTAAACATGCCACTTAAGGAAATTTAACCACGCCACTTAAGGCGATTTAGCTATGCCACTTAAGGCAATTTAATCACACCACTTAAGGCGATTTAACCATGCCACTTAAGGCAATTTAACCACACCACTTAAGGCGATTTAGTCATGCCACTTAAGGCAATTTAACCACACCACTTAAGGCGATTTAGCCATGCCACTTAAGGCAATTTAACCACACCACTTAAGGCGATTTAGCCATGCCACTTAAGGCAATTTGACCACACCACTTAAGGCGATTTAACTATACTTAGAATAATAAATCTAAGAACAATCTGATTGGAAGCAACCTCTTTATTCATTGATGGCTCAAAACCTGTTTAAGTCGAATCAAAACGATAAACAACTTGCACTACTAAAGGCGACTAATATCAGGCATGACATTTCTTCAAGTGTTCACCACTAAAAGAATGCTTCAACACATTGCCATCGAGGTCTTCCAACTTATACGCATTTCGAGCTGGCATCCCCACGACCTTATAAGGTCCTTCCCATTTTGGTGACATCTTGTTGATCCGATCCAAAAGGGTAAATTCGTTCCGACGCCAGACCAGTTCTCCGACAAAGAACTGTTGAGACTTGACTCGCCGATTGTAATATCTGGCCGTTGCCAAGCGTATCCGAGCCTGGGCCTCATCGGCATTCCGCCTCTTCTCTTCGACCAATTCCAAGTCCAGACGCCTCATTTCATCATTCGACAGAGGTTCATAATACCTCGTCCGATGGGATGCCACAGCTATTTCAACGGGAGCGACTGCTTCCGTGCCATAAACAAGGCCAAACGGAGTCTCCCAAGTCGATTGTTTGGGTGTTGTTCTAACAGCCCAAAGCACATTTTCCAGCTCGTCCAGCCATTTGCCCTTCAAGGCATGGACCCTCTTCTTCAGGCCATCAATCACGATCTTGTTGGCTGACTCCACATGTCCATTGGTTTGAGCATGATGGACAGAGGCTGTCCGATGCTCAATTTTCAGTTCCTCCAGGTACTCCTTCCACTGGACCCCGTTAAACGGAGGGCCGTTATCACTGATCAACACCTTAGGGATCCGGTATCTGGATATAATACGGGTCTGGAGGAATTTGAGGATATGATTCCCCGTTGTCTTGGCCAATGCCTTAGCTTCTATCCACTTCGAAAAATAATCAATAGCCACAAGCAAATATCGGCACTGACCTTTCGCAATTGGAAGGGGTCCCACCAAATCAATTCCCCATTGCGCGAAGGGACAAGAACTCTTGATGGACGTCAGATCGGCAGCTGGAGCCACAATATTCGGGGCATACCTCTGGCAAGCGTCACAGGATCGGACTAGCATCGTTGCCTCCTTGTTCATCGAGGGCCAGTAATAGCCCAGGTTCAGCACTTTCCTCACGATGGATCGGGCGCCTTCATGACAAGCCGAGTATCCTTCGTGCACCTCCCTAAGGATCCGATCTGTATCAGGCTCAGCCACACATTTCAAGTAAGGAGTTGAATACCCCTTTTATACAGCTGATTGTCCACCATCACATAATTGACCGCGATTCGGCGCAATTTGCCAGCTGCTACTTCATCATCGGGGACTGCCCTTGTAGTCAGGTACGCGGCTATCGGGGTCATCCAAGTGGGCTCCTCCGATCCGGTCTCAATGGCACATACCTCCGATTGATCGGTGGTTGACAGGATCACCTTCTCCAAGAAGTGCACCTTCCGACTTTCATCGATGGGTACCCCCAAGGCGAACTTGCTCAAGGCATCTGCTTCCACATTATCCTCCCTCGGGATCGCCTCAATATCGAAGCTCTTGAAACTCTCCTTCAAGGTTTGCACCTCACGAAGGTACTTTTTCATCATCGGGCTCTTTGCTTCGTATCGCCCCTGGACTTGGTTCACAATCAGGCTAGCATCAAACTTCACCTTTAAGTGACCAACTCCTGTTCCTTTGGCAATCTTGAGGCCGGTGATGAGAGCCTCATATTCAGCTTCATTGTTGGTGGCCCTAAACGTCAAGGCCAGGGCATATCGAAGGGGCTCGCCTCCACCTGGCGGTATCAGTACGAACCCTGCTCCCGATCCTTCTGAACTTGAGGAGCCATCGGTATACATCTCCCAAGTGTCTTCATCATCGGGCTGTTCTGACTGCTCTACCATCGGGACCTCAATGGTTGCCCCCTCTACAAGGCCCGCTTCTTCTAGATCGGGGGCTGTAGACTCTGCTATGAAATTCGCCAACGCCTGGCCCTTAATAGCCGTTCTCGGAGCAAAGTGAATGCGGAACTCACTAAGCTCGACTGCCCATTTCACTAATCTCCCCGACGCATCAGGTCGGTTCAAAAAATGTTTCAAGGGCTGATTCGTCAAAACAGTAATCTCATGCGCATGGAAGTAAGGTCTCAGCTTCCGAGCAGTAACACTACAAGAAATTTGGTCTATAGCTACAATTGCTATTGCGATGACATTGTATCCTCGCTATAGATCGTGTCTGTTGCGACGACTTACACCTTTGTCGCATACTGTGTAAAAATAAAAATAAAATCATCGCAATATTCTATCGACGATGGATCATCGCAATACAAAAAAGTGTTGCGACGACGACAAATCTTTTGCGAGGACCGCGTATGGTTATCGCAAGAACAATTTTCCTACAAAATATTTGGCGGCAATTATCTGTATGAAAATAATTGCGACAACGCTAAATCTATAGATAGAATCATATGTCATCGCAATAGAATAGAATTATTGTGATTATTTGTAATATCCAATTGCGACGAATGTTTTTGCAATACAATTTTTAAACCAAAATTTTGACGCAGTTTTTTTTGGGAAAACCAATTGCGGTGACACATAATTTATTGCAATGACCTCATATCATCGCAATACAATGCATTCATTGCTATGATTTTAAATATCCAATTGCGATGACAGGTTCTCGCACCAATAAAAATAATTTGTGACATCGTCAAATCTATGCATTGCGACAAAATTCAAAGCTTAATACCTTAATCATTATAATTAACTTAAACTCTAAACCCTTAATCCATAAATTTAAACTCTAAACTTAAAGCTTAATACCATATCAACTAGAAGTGGTTTCAAGATCTCCGCGGAGCTAGGGCGCTATCTCGGTATTCCAATTTCAGGTAGCAGGTCTCAGGTCCGAACAGCTGAATCAGTGATAGAGAAGGTGAAGACGCGACTCTCGGGGTGGAAAACCACTTCATTATCACTTGCAGGTAGGATTACATTAGCAAGGTCAGTGCTTATGACTATCCCTTCTTTTGCCATGCAAGTTGTAAAGCTCCCTGCTAGAACATGTGATGATTTGGAGCAGATTACCCGTAAGTTCATTTGGGGCGCGTCAGAAGATCAAAAGAGAGTCCATTTAGTTAAATGGTCAACTCTTACGCAGCCAAAAGACCGAGGTGGACTGGGTTTGAGGAGGATGAGGGAATTTAACGAAGCTTTATTAGCGAAGTCATGTTGGGGCCTAATAACGCGTCGAACCGAGTTATGGGCCCAAGTCATACGACACAAGTATAAGACCACGAATACGGTGGTGCCTAACTTCCAGTGCAAAATATATCACTCGCCTTTTTGGAAATCCTTATGTGATACTTGGCGGAATATTTCTAGTGGTATTGGGTGGAGTGTCGGTGATGGTGAGACGGTGCGTTTTTGGGAGGATTCGTGGGTTCCGGGTCTCAGTAAACTGCTAGATGTTTCTATAGCACCAATTGGCGATGAGCTGCTCCGTAAATCAACTCGAAACTTTATTGATATCGATGGCAGTTGGAGGTGGGATATTTTGGCTCCGCTTCTCCCGAGCTCTGTCCTAGAGCAAATCTCAGCTATATGTTTATCTTCTGCTCCAGGTCTTGCTGATGATATTATTTGGCATTCCTCTTCTAATGGCTTGTTCTCGGTTAGATCTTGCTATGAGTTATTGACACAGCATTTTTGGAACGAGACCAACAAAATTTGGTCTCTTATTTGGCATTGGAGAGGGCCCGAGCGTATTCGGGCTTTTCTGTGGCTCGTTGCGCACAATAGATTGCTTACTAATGAAGCTAGATGCAGGAGAGGGATAACATCCAATAGTTTTTGTTGTCACTGCCCAAATACTGTTGAATCCACCCTTCATGTTTTGAGAGATTGTAAAATGATAAGAGGAGTTTGGACTAAACTCATGCAATGTCGACCAAATGCAGATTTCTTTTGCTTGACCCTACACGATTGGCTCACTGTTAATTTAACCGGTGATCAAGGGTCTAGGCATGGATGGGACATAACATTTGGCGTGACATGTTGGTTGGCTTGGATATGGAGGAACAAGGGTATTTTTAGTCCAGATTTTATGCGACCGTTTGATGAATCTCGAAGCATCCGCTTAATGACTGCAAATATTAGTAGCTCGTGGATTAGAGATCCCCACGGAGGAGTGCGGCGACACGTTATTGAAGTAAAGTGGAATCGACCATCTCCGGGATGGGTGAAGTTAAACACCGATGGTGCATCCAAAGGAAACCCTGGGAAGGCAGCAGCGGGGGGTATCCTTAGAGACTGTAGTGGGAATTGGTTATTTGGTTTTGCGCTTAACATTGGAAATACCACATCGGTATGTGCTGAGTTATGGGGTGTCTTTATTGGCTTGCAGAAGGCATGGTTTTTAGGATACAAGAAAATTGTGTTGGAGGTTGATTCAGAGATCGTCGTGAAATACATTCGTGGTGATGTACCCCTTGCTGGTGGTCGACACAGAGGACTCATTGCAAACATCAAACAATTTATAGATCGATCCTGGCAGGTTCTTGTAGTGCACACATATCGCGAAGGTAATCGTTGCGCGGACAAGTTAGCAAATATGGCTTTCAGTTTGCCACCGGGCTTACACTCTTATGTTTCTGTTCCTTATGATCTATCTTCGTGTTTTTTGGGAGATGTAATTGGGGTCACCATACCCCGACTTTGTTCAGTGCCTCGTAGCATTAGTTAAATAAATGGCTTTACGCCCGCTGTTCACCTAAAAAAAAAATTCTAAACCTTAATACCCTATACTTAATACCCTAAACATTAAAATCTAAACCCTTAATCCATAAACCTTAAACTCTAAACATTAATGTTTATTATCATATAACCTTGAATTCTAAACCATAAAACCTCAATACCCTATATCTTAAATTCTAAACCTTAAAATATTAATACACGAAACCTTAAAATCTTAAATTCTAAATTACAAAACCTTAACTGTTAAACTCAAAACCAATTAATACTCTAAAACCTTAAATTATTAACTTTAATACTCAAAACTTTAATGACCGTGTCAATTTGTTCTATTCCTAATTTACCCTAATTTCACTACAAGAATTTTGTTCTATTGCGCCGAATTCTATTTCGATGACATCATTTCCTCGCTATAGATCGTGTTTATTGCAACGTATTACACCTTCGTCTCATACCGTGTTGAAATGACGAGAGCATCATCACAATATCCATTCGCAACGACATGTCATGACATTCAGAAAGTGTTGCGACAATGAAAAATCTATTGTTAGGACCACGTATCCTTGTAATATAATGAGATTATTGTGAGAATGTGTAATATACAATTGTGATGAATGCTTCTCGCAATACACATTTCCAACCAAAATTTTGGCGCAAACTTTTTCGGGAAACCAATTGTGACGACATGTTTGATAAATCAATTACGACGACATGTAATCTACTACGATGGCCACATATCCTCCCAATATAGTGGATTTCTTGTGATGATGTGGAATATATTATTACGATGGCCGTTTGTAACAAAAATTAATTGTATTCTAAGATATTTCAAGATATGTCTATTTATAAAATTTTGTAATTTTTTCGAAATTAGCAAAAGCTAGTTAATTTTGCATTAAAAATTTGAATAAGTCTAAACTTTAGACACTAGAATTTAAACCTTAAACACTATAAGCCTATAACCCTTATAAATTTCAACATCTAAACTTTCATACCCAAAATATTAAAACCTTAATACTGAAAACCTTAGAAATTAATATTCAAAACCTTAATACATTAATACCCTAAATCATAAACTATAAATCCTAAACTTTAAAATGCTAAACCTGAAACCCTTAAATCATAAACAATAAATCTTAAAACATTAAGGGCACGTTTGATTGCCGGTATTGCGATATCCTAATACCGGTATTAGCTAATACATGCTTAGCTAATACATGCTTAGCTAATACATGCTTAGCTAATACAATGTTTGATTGAGCCACGTATTAGGATATCCTAATACAATGTTTGAATGAACTTTGTATTAGGATATCCTAATACAATGATTAAAAGACCTAAATACCCTTACTTGCATTTTCAATGAAAATATATTTTACATATGATTAATTTAACAAAGATAAAATTTAACAAAAAAAGTAACTTCAATTATTTAAAATAATATTTTTCATAAAAAAAAAATCAATTTTATGTATAAATAGTAAAAACTATTTTTGCTAATTTATAAATATGTATATATATAAAGAAAATAGTACAAAACAATTGAAAAAAGTGATTAGCCCGACCCGGCCCGTTCTAGCCGGGCCTAGCCCGAACTAACCAAAGCAACATAAAGCAATCCGACCAGAAAAGCCCGAATTGCTCAGCCCGGCCCGAACCGCACACCCCGGCCCGAATTGACCTGCCTGGCCCGAACCACCCAGCCCGGCCCGAACTGACCAGCCCAGCCCGAATCACCCAGCCCGGCCCGAACTGACCAGCCAACCCGAACCAGCCAACCCGACCAGAACCGCCCAGCCCGACCCGAACAACCCGAATTGCCCAGCCCGGCCCGAACGCCCAGCCCGGCCCGAACATGACTCGGCCCGACCCGTGTCCAAAGTTTCGATGTAAACGGGGTCCGACCCGAAGCTACAATGTAAACAGTGAGAGTTTGCTATATATTACAAGGGTAAATTGGTAATTAGGAGATTGGTATTAACTAATGCTTTACTTTTAGATGGTATTAATTAATACAAAATTCCTTCTATAATTGAGTATTAGCTAATACCAATACCAAGTTGACACAAACACGGTATTAGCTAATACCGGTATTAGGATATCGCAATACCGACAATCAAACGTGTCCTAAGATTCATATTAAACTTGTTTTAATAGGGTTAATTAAGTTTGTCTATCGGTTCAACCCGGCGACCCGTGGGCCGGGTCCGCAGGAGACTGGCTCGAACCTGACCTGAATAACTGGTCGGTTCAGTGAGCAAAACCCGACCCACGAGTTACTAAGTCAACCCGAGACTCGGGTTTGTATAAAAAAATGTTGAATGTATTTATATGTAATAATCCCTTTAAAATTATATTAAAATAAATAAATATACAAAATTAGACTAACATCAACAATCATCATGTAATACCTAACATCAACGATTTTTTAGGCCAAAACTAACATCAACAATTCAACTTCGACAAGCATCATATAATTAATTAATGATCTACTTAATATTCAATAATCACCATTAAAAGTGTTTGCAACTTGATACATATTCATTCATGATACATGCATTATACAACGTTAGAAATATCAAACAGAGACCATGTAAGGGAAAACACTCTAAATGAAATATTTTAATGGACAATTTCCTTATTAACTATCATAATTACACAAGAATATGGCTAATACTAAATGGCCAAGATCTCTCGCCCTTTTAAGCAAGTAACCAAAACATTTCTCAATATCTTTCTCCCGCAAAAAAGGAAATGAATCCTTGATTAAGCCTCCCAGAAAATCTGATTGAAGTCGGCGAAATCTCCTCTTTTAGCTCTCTCCCTTATTGTAAGTAGACCCTAGAACTCTGTCCACATGGATTAGAGATTTTGAATGCTGCTACTACCTGAGTTTGCTTTCTTTGCACGCATCTGATCACTGAGGGTCTGAACCTTGGTTTTGCAAATACAATTTTTTAGGGTTCTGATGCGAAATAAATACCAATCTCGGGCAATCAGCACAAGAATATGTTAACTTCCGGAAGAGGATGCCGCTGCAAACCCCCATGCGGTCAAGAACCGGGTGCCTCTCTCTCTGACATCACCAATCCGAGAACTGGTTCATCATTTGTCATCTTCACATTCGAAACCCCTAATATGTTCCCGTTGTTTCTTTAAAGAGCTTATTTCCCGTTCTAGGATTGGGGCTTGCGTTTCTGTATGTATTTAGGCTTTGAATGTGTTGTTAATATTTTGTCTATCATACTCTTACCTATACTGCGATGACATATCGTTGCAACAAATTCCTAATTTTATCTGTTGTAACGACATATAGTATAAAGTGTATAAAAATACTTTGTTGCAATAGTTTTTTTATTTTTATCATCACAATTGAATTAAAAGTTCAACCCTATTGCGATAATATCTTTAAGTGTGCCATCGCAATAAGGTAATTAAATCCTGGCTAAATGGAGACTAAGTGCGACAATAATTTTTAAAAAAAAAATCGTCAAAATGTAAATACTAAATCCTCACAATATGTGTATCTACTACGATAATATTTTTAAGCATATCGTCGCAATAGAACTATCAAATCCTTGCAATAGGGAAACAAATTGCGATAATAATTTTAAATTTGTCATCGCAATATAATTCAAATTTCCTCACAATACGAGTACCTAATGCGACAATATTTTTAAGTGTGTCATGATAATAGGGTTATCAAATTCTCGCAATAGATAGATCAATTGCGATAACTAATATTGCAGTTGTATTGATGTAGTCATCGCAATAGAGCACACTCTATTGCGATGACAACTTATTTTGTCGCAATATGGACCTATTGCTAGGAGTTTATAGTGACGATGTTCTTGCGACGATTTGTCGTCGCAATAGACATATAGTGACGATATCAAGGCTTATGGCGACGATTTTGGTCGTCGCTATATTCCTTAATTCTTGTAGTGTAACAATCAACGCATAAAGATACTTCTCAACGGCGGGATAATTCATTTCAGACTTGGCAAATGTCTTGCTTACATAATAGACGGGGACCTGGTTACCCTCTACGACCTTCACTAAGACAGAGCTAATCAGCAAATTCAGAAACAGCCAAATACAGATAGAGTGGCTCGCCTGGAATGGGCTTCGCCAACGGCGGGAGGGTGCGGAGGTGCTGCTTGAGTGCCTGGAACGCCTCTTCGCACTTGGCAGTCCACTCAAACTTCTTTTTGGCCCTCAGCACTTCAAAGAACGGCATGGATCGGTCGCTTGCCTTGGACACGAAGCGATTCATCGCGGCCAATCAGCCATTCAGCACCTGCACCTCCCGATGGTTCGTCGGGGACTTCATCTCCTCGATCGCCTTAAGCTTCTCAGGGTTCACCTCGATTCCCCTCTGGCTCACCATGAAGCCCAAAAACTTCCCCGAGTGCACTCCGAAGGAACACTTGGTCGGGTTCAAGCGAACTTGATGAAGCCTCATCCGCTCAAACGCCGTGGCCAAGTTGTGAACATGATCCTCGGCCTGTCGGGACTTCACCAGCATATCGTCCACATAGGCCTCCATCGTCTTCCCCAGCATATCCCCGAACAGCTCGTTCACCATCCTCTGATAAGTTGCACCGGCATTGATCAGTCCAAAGGGCATGACATCATAGTGATAGATGTCACTATCAGCATAAAAAGCTGTGTGGGGGGCATCCTCCTTGGACATCTTGATCTGATTGTAGCCGGAGTAGGCATCCATAAAGCTCAGCAACTCATGTCCCGATGTGGCATCCACCAGCTGGTCGATCCTCGGGAGCGGATAGCAATCCTTCGGGCATGCTTTGTTCAGGTCGCGGAAATCAACACACATCCGCCACTTGCCATTGCTCTTCTTCACCAGGACTGGGTTGGCGACCCAGGTCTGGAATCGGAGCTCCTTAATATATCCAGCATCAAGCAACCTGCCCACCTCTTGCTGGATCGCGATCTTCTTGTTTGCACCCATCGGGCGCCTTCTCTGTGCAATCGGCTTGATCGCGGGGTCAATCTTCAGCTCATGAGTGATCACATCGGGGCTGATTCCTGGCATGTCACTCGGGGACTAGGCAAACAGCTCCTTGAACTTCTTCAACAAATCAATCAGCTCTTGGGCCCTCTCCTCAGACAGAGCGGACCCGATTTTCACCTTCTTCTGAGGTCCATCGATCTCGACCTCCTTCAAATCCTCCATCGGGGCGGGACGCCCAAACTCCTCTCTGGGATCAGCATCAGTCTGGAAAATAGTCATAGCCTCCCGATTCTTCCTTTGAGTGGCATTGACATAGCACTTCCTGGAGGCCACCTGATCGCCCTGGACCTCCCCGACTCCGTGGTCGGTCGGAAACTTCATCTTCTGATGGAAAGTTGAGGCAATTGCCCCCATCGGGTTGATGGTGGTCCTCCCGATAATTGCATTGTAAGTCCCCGCAGACTCGACCACCATGAACTCTACGTCCCTCTTCTCCGACTTCCAACCACTACCGAACTCAACCGGTAAGGTAATCATCCCCACCGGGTAAGAGGTAGAGCCTGAAAATCCGACCATCGGGAAGTCCACATGCTTCAGATCCTTCTTGGTTTTTCCCATGGCCTCCAGGGCATCCATGAACAAAATGTCGGAGGAGCTCCCTCCATCAATCAAGATTCGCTTCATCTCGTACCCATCCACGTTCAGGGTCACGACCAAAGCATCATCGTGCGGGATCTCCACACCTATCAGGTCCTCCGCTGAGAAGGAAATCACCATCTCTTCCTTCGGGGTCCAAGATCAGGCCCTCTTGCCCAGCACCACAGCAACAGGAATTCGAGAAGCATAGACCTCTCGAGATGCCTTGGTATCACCTCCTGCAGCAAATCCCCCATGGATCACATTAATGGTCCCCCGCCTCTCCTTGCGGGTATCGGAAGACTCCTTGGCCGAGGGCTCCAGCTCGGACTTCTTCTTCTTCGGGGACCGATCGCGGGATCGGGAACGGGACCGCGATCGGGAATGGGACCGCGATCGGGAACGGGACCGCGATCGGGACCGCGATCGGGACCGGGAACGGGATCGGCTCCGTCGCCCACCCACAAATTCCTTGAGCTTCCCCTTCTGGATCAGTTTCTCAATCTCCTTCTTCAACTCCCGACAGTGGTTAGTGTCATGACCGCTGGCGCGGTGGAAACGACAATAACGATTGGTGCGGGCTCCCATGAACTCTCCATCCTTCTTCGGGGGGGGGGGGGGTACCTAGCGATACCCTGCCGATCCATCACCGCCAACACAGCACCCACGGAGCAAATGAGAGGAGTGTAACGGTCCTCCCGCTTGTCCGACTTCGAGGGACGCTTGTCTTCCCTCCGATCAGAGCGGCCTCGACCCCGACTGCTCTCTGGTTTATCCTTCCTCTTGCGATCGTCCGATGGCCTGGACGAATGCTTCCCCTTGTTAGATTTTGGAGGATCGAGCTCTCCGGCAACTATCTTCGACTCATGCATGTCGATTTGCTGCTTCACCCTCTTCTGCAGCGCCTCCATGTTCCACACAGCCTTCTCAGCCACGCTGTGCATCAGGTCGGAACCATATGGTGCTGTCAGGTTCCGAATGAAGGTGCGGATGGTCTCTCCCTCCGACATCTCCTCATCAATCTCGGCCACGCTGGCGGTGTACCTCTGGTAATAATGTGCCAGCGACTCATCGGGCCTCTGTACCACCTCAGCCAGCGACCTCGCGCTTTTCAGGAGACGCCGACGGCCCTGGTACTGCTGGATGAAACGGTCATGCATCTGGGTCCAGGTAGAGATGCACCTTGGAGGAAGGCTGAAGAACCACGTCAGGGCCCTCTCACCAAGTGTGGTCGGGAACAGAACGCACACTATATCATCATCCTTGGCTCTGCCTAGACAAGCCATAACATGCTTCTGGACATGGCGAACTGGATCTCCTTCGCCATCATACTCCTTGATCGTCTGGATACCAAGTCCCGGCGAGACAATGGTGTTCAGTAATCGGGGAACAAAGGGATGAGTGGATCGATCCCTCAGCTCCGACACCATCTTCTTCTGGTCCCCCATACAGACGTTCACGATCTTCAACACCTGGTCCGGGGTGATAGGACCATTAAGAGGGATTGTCCTATACTGCACCGGTCCAGGCCCATCAATCACGAACTGCTCCGACTGAGCGGGCTCCTTGCCCTTGTCCTGGTGCTCGGATTGGGCCTCCTGCCCGTTCCGATCCTCCCTCGGCGGAGGCAACTCTTCCTCCTTCTTCTTGGCAGCCTCCCTTCGGTCCAGGAGAGCCTCCATAGTCTCCAGGAATGTCGGCATGGCGTCCATCACAGCCTTCGCCAAGTCCACCTTTGAAGGAGCATCCTGGTCCCTCCTCGGGATCTCCTCCCTGTCCTCCAACATGTCTTGAACGGAATCCTCGTGATCGTCATGATGCCCCCTGTTTGGGAACCAGCAGGGGGAGAATCATTCCGATCAACACTGCGCTCCGGCAGCCCCGAATTCAGAGTTCCGGCAGGATGGCGGGAACCGCCGGATTGCCCTTGCTTCTTCTTCTGCTTGCCAGCCATCGATCGGGTAGAAGCTATCTTTGCTTTTTGTTATGTTCCCACAGACGGTGCCAATGTTGGATCACGGTTGGAACTCCGGCACGTTCTTGACGGAAGTCTGAACTCCTTTGCTCCAAGTAATCCTGCAAAAAGGGATAGACCGGGCGGTGACCCAGAATCCCTCTCTGATGCTTAAATGAGTATCTCGATGTAGGCAAGTATGTATGAGAGTATGAGTGTCAGTTCTGAGGTAATTCCTTCCTTTATATAGGGGAGGAGTTACCCCAGTTACCTATTGAGATAATTGCCAGGGGCAGTTAGCCCACGTTCCATTTATCTCGGCCACTTGCCCACGTTCCGTCTTTTCAGGCCACTTCCCCACTACGCTGATAGTGGGCGTGTTTCTCGGCCTCATCCTCTGTTGGCAAGTCCCGACGGATATCGGGGACTCCAGAGTTATCTCCTTTGGTCACCGCTCGGGGCCCCTCGTCATCGGGACAGGGCCAACATTCTCAGGGATTCAACATCGGGGCCTACTCAAAGGCATTCCATCGGGAGCGTCCAGCTCATATATCGGGACCGACCTTGTCGGGACCCCTCATATTGGTCCTCTAGGCCTCTTTTGGAGCCCAGTGGGCCTACTCACCGTTTACTCGTTGTTAATGGGCCTAACGGCTATATCGAAACCCATCAACATGTACTCAGGTTTCACCTGTTATTTGAAAAAATCTATTGTACCGTCCCTTGCTATGTATCCTCATTGTGTATTTATTCAGGATGTTACGTACTTTAAATGGTTAACGGTGACTCAACAAGCAATACTTTGTAAAAGCACTTGTACCGTCCCTTGCTGATATCTTCATTGTGTACTTGTTAGAGTAATTGAATTTATGGATATGTTACAATTGTATTGTTGAAATAACTGTTAATTCCATTGTCTGTATCAGTCGGAAGTTGTGTCGACATAACCTACAACGGAATGTAATTTCTACGTTAGCCATCATTTTCATTGTTTCGTTAACCCTTGGGAGACGAGTTATGTATTCACAATACTGGATAATGTCTAAATTGCTGAGGTGTGTCGACGTAGCAATTTATATATGAGTCGACATATATAATTTTGATGCTCAGTACAAGTCGGAAGATATGTTCGATGGAAAGGAGATGTTGTATCACTAAAAGGATAATATTTTCTAGGAAAGTAGACTATTATTGTACACATAATTTATCATCACAATGGACACTAGTTGATGTTTACGGGGTTAATAATTATCAGGAAAATGACAGCATATATGAACAGATGATTTAGCAGTACATCGATAGCATATATCCTCAAAAACACCAATTTGTGAGATAATTTTTTACCTCTTTCTCTGTCATATGAACATTATCGAAGGGGACTGTGGGGTGTGTGACAGCCCAATGGTAGGGTTTTGGTAGTGTTTTGCAGATAATATAGCAGTACAACAATAAGATTTATCATCAAAAGCACCAAATTGTCAGATAATTTTTACCTCTTTCTATGTCATATGTCGACATTACTGAAGGGGACTGTGGGGTGTGCGACAGCCCAATGGTAGGGTTTTGGTAGGGTTTAGCAGTACATCGATAAGATTTACCATCAAAAGGACCAAATTGTCAGATAATTTTTTACCTCTTTCTTTATCATATGTCGAAATTACTGAAGGGGGCTGTGGGGTGTGTGACAGCCCAATGGTAGGATTTTGGTAGGGTTTAGCAGATAATTTAGCAGTACATCGGTAATATTTACCATCAAAAGCACCAAATTGTCAGATAATTTTTTACCTCTTTCTTTGTCATATGTCGATATAATTGAAAGGGGACTGTGGGGTGTGTGACAGCCCAATGGTAGGTTTTTGGTGGCATTTACTTTCGTTGGAGCTCGAATCGGTGGAATTAATGGTGGCGAGCAGTAACTACGAGGCCAATAGGGGATTAAATAATGCGCGGATTGCTCAATACATTGGTTTAACAAAAAAAAATACGACGGTTATTACCCTTGAAATCAACAGTGCCGATCTTTTGGACGTTTCCACATTCCGGCTATATGAAGGGGCGGTTGGTTTCATTCTACATCAACTCCAACCGGTTATGATTTCTCTCTCTAAAATGTTATTACTTCTCTCCGTATCATCTTCAATCTTCTACATTAATTTATCCGGTTAGTATGCATACACCCTTCTCTAATGCGTTCTTTTCGGTGAACTTTATGTGTTCGCTTCATGCTCTTACATACTCGTTTTTCTTTTCCCCGTTACAGGTGTCTGCGGACCCCTACTTTGGCTCGTGGAGGGATCTGTCCCTATTGTCATTTTTTGTCGGTTTATTCAATGGTCGTTTTGCAATTTTGATATGGGAGCGTTAAAGTTAAAGTCATTGTATCTTTCTAAGTGCCGTGAAAATGCGGATTATGAACTCTCGTACGTTGTACAGGTATGTTTCCCCTAAGGGGAAACTGCATATCGCCATTCACAAACTTATCGGCTTCCCATCATCTCGCTCCCTTGATGGTAGACTGACTGTAGGGTACCCACATAGGTGAGTGTGTGTGTGTGCCTCCGGATTTTGAGTATTTTAATCAGGTTGATGGTGACTCGGCAAGCAATACTTTGATTAAGTTAATTATGGAAATAACTTTATAAGAGTATTTCTTGCCGAGTCACCGTAAATACCGTTTGAAATACTCATAAACGGTTTTACAGACCGGATCCGGTACTTTTTGTTTTATAATTTCGTACTTTATTTGGTTCGGTCAGTTTGACAGTTCTGTCGACGTGATTTAGAAATGAATGTGTATATAGACACTACTTTAGTGTGTATACTATTGATCATTAATAAGTAATGTTCGAATATCATTTACAATATTGTATTACAAATTACCACTAAGAAGGAAAGTTCAAAATATAGTTTACACAAAGTATGTTACACCCAACAATTGTAATTAGATGAGACCCTTTCTTGTATTAGATTACGTCAAATAGTTTGATTCCTATGGTTATTGTGACATGACTTGGACGAGCTTATTCCAACATAGTAGAACATACGTTCAGTACATGTACATAAGGTATGTAAGCACATCGAATACACCATCAAATTTATACCACATACCAACAGTTTCCATACCACATACCAAATGTTCATAACATAATTATAGTGGCACCACATGTTAATTAACGCAAAAACTACAACACCGCAAACATACCATCTATAAACCACTAGTATATGGTTACAATTAGATTACCTTCCGGAGAAAAATCAAAGTGAATGAAATGGCCCTTCCCTAATTTATTCGTGGTGTAAAAATTCATCCATCCCTTCTTAAAGCGGTATCGCAGGGGACGTTCACGCACTGATAGGTGGTTGAACTTGTTCTTAGTAGGTGCTGTTTCAACCTTAACTTTCCACGTCATTCCAACAGGATCTACAATTTCCACTTCACAAAAGCAGTCCAGCCGATTGTAAACAGCAAACCTCTTTGGAATAGTCTGCACAGTCCAACAAAAATGTAACTATGTATACAAAGACGCATGAATAAAACGAACACTTCCTAATCGTCTAATGAAACACGAGATGAGATTACATATGGAACTTACACAGCTTGACTTGCTACTGATTAATCTAATATTAACAACCGCGGGTGTCTTCACCGCCACCTTCACCTAAACAACTTAAGTCATCAGATGAAACTTCTTTCTCCTTACCAGATGAACTGTTTTCCACGGCTACAAGTCATTTTTTTTTTCAGAAAACCATGTTGATTCAACACTTGAACAGACATCAAATCTTCTTCGGCCAGTTTTAAGACGATAGTATCTCCAATCGTTAGGCAGACATCGTGTGCAAACTGGTCCCAACCGTCGGTGAAGGTGCAACTGGTGATCACATTGTGGGAATCTCTTTTCTGTTCCAACTTCACATTCCAAATACAACCACCGGGAAAACCTCCCACCCCATACGCCAAACACAGTTTGTATCGGCCCTAACTCACCATCGAGAAAATATCTCGTCGAAGCATCTACAATCGAATGAGTATACATTTATTTATGACAGTGTAACCCTGAACTCGTTCCCACAAATCTATTACTGCATTACAATTTCAGGAGGGACTTACCAATTGAATGTTGCATTCATCCGTAATGAGTGTGCAGTACGAGGGAAATACGATACATATTTGGCCGCCGAAAAAGATTGCCTGAAACCTCTGCGTTGAAGCCGCTGTGCAGGGAGGTGAGGAGCTAGCGACGGGTAATTGGCTTAGTTTGTTGCTCAGACTTGGGTTATGCCGAGACTTTGATAAATAAAAGTAGTTAGCATTCTCTTTCTTGTACTATATTGACAAAAGAGCAAGATATGTGTACAGGACAATTCAACAGAAATGAAGAACATCGAAGCATATGTTGTGCCATCAAATCGGTGAGAAATTCGTTTCGTATTAAAATCGATCAGCGAAGCGTAAGGGATTGTCCGACCGAGAACGGGGCGTCAAGTACCGGTGGGTACTTTTCATTTCGTACCGACCGCTTGCTTACCGGGAGAATAGGTCGGAAAAATCGGGTAGTAAAAGGCCAGGAGCACTTTTTTGCTCAAATCGACGTACTCCGGTGTGCAAACGGCAGTACAATTCCGACCGACAAGTCGGTCAGCATTCCTGCGGCAGGTAAACACGACTTTTCTTGTATTACTTATTGAACTATTCACTAATTATAAAAGATTTTAGAAAAAATATATATAAATTCCAAACATAATTAAACCGTAAACCAAAAAATAATCGATCACTTTCGTTAATGCTATTATAAAGGAAAATGATTTAAGTTCCGACAACCTTTTTTTTTATCAATCGCGCCGATTTTATTGAAGGAAAAACTATTACAAGCTACAAATTAGAAAACTACCGCTTTGAAGGGATTGGTAAACATCCAAATCACGAACAAGTAGAGAAAGTACCAACAAAAAAAAAACAAAAATACAACCGGATATAACTAAACTAAAATACCAGATCGGCTTAACGGTAGAGATGATCCTAGGCAAATGATAGCAGCTTGGTGAGGAGGAGTCCAACTGATACAGCAACGAATTCAGCCATTCGAAGGAGAAATGAAACTCCCTCAAGGCCGACAAGGCTAGTAGAGGACCTGCACAACAAGCGATAACAGATTGGACCCACAGTAAATCTAAAACACAAACAACTCCATTAATACACGAAGATGACTGCATGACTGGTGTAGAGATTTCTAATTGGTAGGAGCTGGCCGAAACCAAGTTATCGAAGCGCCCTTGATTGTGAAACATCTGCGAAGGACTAGCGCACGAGTGAGGTTCCATAGAAATACTTTGCTTCTCTCTAAGGAGAAGGGTTTTACAATGAGATACAACCGCGAGTGCGGTCATATCGTGGATACCCCGAAGGGTACATATCATGCATTCGTTTGTGTATTGAACGAAGCCTTGGTTCTGACGAACTATGGGTTCAGCTGGAAGGGGTAGATGGGGGAGGGTAGTGGGCTGTATCGCCAAGATATAGTCGAGTTTAAGCTTAAAACGGTGAAAAGCATCCACGGCTGCGCGTGGAGGGACGATGGCGACCGACATAATGGGGGTGGAGGTGGACCGTGGCGGCGCGTGGATTCCTGTCCCAGCGCGTGGTATGCAGGCGCCGTTGCAGTGGGCGCGTGGCTGGCGCATGTGTGGCGCGTGGGGCGCGTGTGGCGTGTGTGGTCGCGCATGTGGGCGCGTGTGGGCGAGTGGAGGCGCGTGGGAGCGTGTGGAGGTGGTTGTGGTGGTGGTGAGGGGTCTTTGTGCGGGCTCGGGGGTGGTGGTGATGGTGAGGGTGAATGGGAGGACGTGAGGGGGGGGGTCTTGTGCAGGCTCGGGGGAGGTGGCTCTGTCGATGTTGGGCGGTGCGGTGGAAGAGGGAGTAGCAGCTTCCTCGGTTTGAGGCGACGACGGCGGAAGACGGGGTAAATGCGAGGTAAAGCAGGCCATCTTTGGTGGGAAGGCTTCAGGCTTAGGCTTAGGCTTAGGCGTAGGCTTGGCTTTGGCCGGAGATGGTGCTCCACAATTGACCCTGACTAAGTGTGACGATGCAGTGACTTCCGTCGATGATGCTTCCAGTTGAGAGCATCCAAATAGTGCCATCTATTTGGCAGGCTATATAATGATATATTAAGTTTTGTTAGGTTCCGAGATCTGGGTCAACGGATGATCGGCTCAAATCCCGTTCCTCACTGGAGATGCGGATGATCTGATACTCTCGGGTTGCCCTGCTCTGCCTTGCGTCCTTCCTTCCTTCCTTCCTTCCTGCAGAAGGGGCAGTACCAGACACAGAGAGGGGAGGGGTGGTGCCTGGTGAACCCTCTCTGATGCCTAAGTCAGTATCGTTTTTAGAGAGATAAACTAGCGAGATGTCAGAGCAAAATAATCCAAATTGCCAAGATGATCAAATGAGTTGTGAAGGTGGGGTATTTATAGGCAACGGTGTCATTAAGGTGGCTTAATGACATCGTTAGCCCTAAAACACAGTTAATTAACCTTTAAGCGCATAATTAAGACCTTAGGATACGGAGAAGGTAGGCGGAGTGAACTTAGTGTGGGAGTCCGAAAATGGTGACGGGGCCCTTGGGGGAGGAGAAATCCGACCCCCAAGGGTAGGGGTTGGGTGAGGGCACCCAACCCCTCCTAGGGAGGATGGGGTTGGCCAACCCCATCCCTCCTAGGAGAGATCGGGTTGGCCGACCCGATCTCTCCTAGGAGAGATCGGGTTGGCTGACCCGATCTCCCCTAGGGGAGGTCGGGTGTGGCCACCCAACCTCACCTAGGTGAGTTTGCCTCGGCCGGACGAGCGCTCCGGCCTCGTCCGAGCCGTTGATGTGTTCGCGAAGTGTTCGGGTTGAAGTTTCGATTTACAATCGTTAATGGGACGATAAAAATACAACGGTTCGGAAGTCAACGGGTTCAAATTGGGCGTATATCCATCACATGCCCCCGAGTCAACCAATGGCTTAACCCTTGATTGACTCTATTTCAGGATGGTATGATACGCGCAATTTGAAACCGGGGTTTTACCTTTCGTCTGAACGTTTGCTTACCCATGGATGCGTGTCTCCGACCCTGCCCCCTGCCTTATGAGATAGAAGAGTTGTAAACGTTAGAGTAGCGCAGACGTGTGCCTAAGCACGCGCCGTCTGAGGTGGGAGTGATAAATCTATCTTTGCTACCGGCGTACACTTAAAAAATTCACACTCGCACAGGGGCGCAATACAAATGCAACTAAGTAACCTACGCTTCCAATTCATGCCGGGATTCTATCTAAGTGAGGAAAAATTTAATTTTGGCCAAAATTTTTTCCTAAGTATGAAATGTTCAAGAATAAACCTAACTTGATAGTTTTTCTAAGTATGGAGATATACTTAGCCATAGTTGAAAGGGATAAAAATGATGGTTTTTCCTTGGCCCTTAGATCTCATTTAAAGATAGATGGAGGGTGGTGATTAAAACCCCTTTAAAAAACCCTATCATCTTTTCAACATAGAGGAGAGTTAGAAAAATACCTTAGGGAGTCACCATAGCCACCATCTTCCCTCTTTACTCACCCTTGGAGAGCAAGAAAAAATTGAGAGCACCCCCAAGGTAAGGGCCGGCCGAAATTTCCACCAAGGGACAGAAATCCGGCCAGCAGCTCAGCCGGGACCGGCGACAGGAGGGAGCCCAGTCGAAGGCGACGACGTGGTCTCAGTCGGACGGTGGCCAGCGGCGACGCGGAGACGACTGGAAGCTCGATTGGCGACGGCGACGCGGCATTGGGCTGACGGCGGCGGTCGACGGCGAGCCTACCTCTGACGACGACAGCACCAAGTCCGGCGGGGGTCGTCGACGGCGATACGAAGCAGCTCCGGTGTGACCTAGGGCGGCTTCCGGCGACGGTGGGGCGGCTGGGATCAATTCCGGCGACGACGGGGTCCGACCTCCGGCGAGGACCTGATTTCCGGCAACGCCCAAATTTGAATTCCGGACCCGTTTATCACATCGGGTCGGGTTTTCCGAAGGTCCGCTCTTTTCCTTTCCTTTACCGCATAAAACGTTGATTTTTGAATCGTTGATACTTGATTGCCGATGCTTGATTGCCGAAATTTGATTGAAAGTGGGATTGCCGTGGATAACCGTCGATAGTTGTGGATTTGGGAAAAAAATTTGCCGGTTGTCCGAATATAGTTTCTTGTCCGATTGGGTTATCCTGGTCTTGAATTTGATGTCGTACCGTCATTGATGTGTTAATCTTCGTTGGAGGGCATAATGGTAATTTTTCCCAAAACCCGACCTTAGGCTCGGATAAAATTATTCAATTTGATTGTCGTGGTGTCCTTGGCTCATGGTGACTATCTTTGCTGGGTGTCTTCAAATCTTTGGTTATTGTCGTCGGTCGAGTGTCGGAGTATTTCCGGTTTTTCGGAAATTTTTCTTGTCTTGATATTCGTCATGTCTTGGCAGGTACTGTATTCCTGGTGGTGTCCGCGCACACAGACTCTACAGAGGCGTCGCATCCTCCGAAGGATGAGTGAGTTCCTTTTCTCTTCTTTTTTGGTCGCATTACTTCTTTTCCTATTGCTAGCTTAGTGTCGTGATCTTCGCCGGG
The DNA here is from genome assembly GCA_036873135.1 of Clarkia xantiana subsp. parviflora. Classification (NCBI taxonomy): domain Eukaryota; kingdom Viridiplantae; phylum Streptophyta; class Magnoliopsida; order Myrtales; family Onagraceae; genus Clarkia; species Clarkia xantiana. Next base: position 23,687,386 of record JAPTYO010000001.1, read on the forward strand.
GGTGCTAGTCGAAATTTGATTCGAACTTTGGGATTTCCTGCTACTTTTGCCCTAGGTCTCGCTACCCTGTCGGAGAACCATCTCACTAGGTCCGATTACAATGAGCACGTTACCCTAGGAGATATCTGTCCCCTAGATGAGCCTCTGTATCCTTTTCTCCCCTCCTTGGGGAATACTCGCGAGACGGTGACGGAGCCTCCTATAGGGAAGGTCGCCGTGTACCCCTCCCAGATCCGATTTGGGTTGAGGTTGCCTTACTGTGATGACCTCATAAAGTTGAGCAGGTTCTTCAGGATTTCTCCTGTGAACCTTGCCCCCAGTGCCCTCCGTGTCTGGGTGGGCTTCCGGGTATTGTGCCATTGGTACTCCTGGAAGTATTCCCTCGTTCTGTTCCGATGTTTCTACCGGTTCCAGTACCAGACGAAGGTGGGGTTTGCGAGTTTCGTCACTCGCCATCCGACCTTCAAGGATCCCCGATTTGCTGATTTCGGGTTGAGTGGGGTCGAGTGGGATACCTCTCTCCGCTTCGTGGCCCGGAGTGACAACTCGGCCAGTCACTGGGCTAAGCATTACTTCTTCATTACGGATCGATACGTCACTTGGTCGGTCTTGAATGAGGATCGGTCCGATGGTTGGCCTGCTTTCGGGGAGTTCTCTTCAGTTGATTTAGAGACTATGAAGATCATTCACGAGAGCAACAGGACTCGGTCATACTGCCCCGTGTCCTTAGTGACTGAGACGGATCTTTACGAGGCCGGGATCAGTTTGACTCCTGACTCCGGGGGTTCGGTATGTCACTTGGTCTTTCCATCTTTATTTACCTTCTTCTCTTCCTTTGTAGGTTGGTTTCATGGAAAAACCTATAACGTGCAGGGAGCCCCTGTTGATCTGAGCAAGAGGAAGGCTCCTTCCAGTTCCACTCTGAAGAAATCCCCCATGCCTGGGAAGAAGGCTGGGGCCTCTGGTATGCTTCCTCCTATTTGCTTCTTTATGGTATAGCTTGTGTTTTCCTTATCTTGTTTTTCTTACATTGCTAGGGCGCTCCCCCTTGGTGACCGAGAGGGTCGTCTCCGTTGGCAGAGATTCTGGACCTTCCAAGTCCAAGCCGCGGAGATCTGATTCTGAGGCCGGGGCCTCGGCTGCTAAGATAAAGAAAGCTGCGGATTCTGCTTCGCCTACTGCTCGTCCTCCGACCCTATCTCGTGATAAGGAGATGGTGGTCGAAGAGGTGCCTTCCCTGGCTGACAAAGGGAAGCGACCTGCTGGTGGTGGTTCCCCTGCCCCCCAGCCGAGGGCACGGTCCTCAGGTATGATCTCTACCTTGTTACTGATCCTTGTATGTTTATATTTTCCTTTGACTTGCTTCGCTTGTGTAGGTGGGCCTCCGATTCTAAGTCGGAAGGATTTCGCACGTCTTACTGATGAAGATGTTATTGGGTCTGAGTGGACTCCTTTCGCTGGCTTGAAGGAGTTCCATCTCGATAGCAGCTCCTCTTTGCGGACTCCTGAGGTTGGCATCCGCGTGCTTCGTGGTGCCATCCCCCCTGGCGATCGTGTTGCTCAGCCCAAGTCTCCTGGGGAGACTCGGCGCTTTGTTCAGGGTGTACTCTCTCGTTATGCGCCTGTGAGTTGTTCCTTGCTTTCTTCATTATACTTTCATATTGGTTGTCTTTCGGTTACTCACTCCTTGTTTTAATTGTTAGGGTATGTCTGACATGGTGAACATGTCATCGCTCGTGCTCGAGTTATCTGATGAGAAGAAGACCCTTGAGGACAGCCAGGTCTCTCTCAAGGCGGAGGTCGCCACTGCTGCTGAGAAGGCGCGTTTATCTGATTTGAGGATGCAGGAGCTCCGGGACCAAGTGTCCTTGCTTGAGACTACTGTGGGCAGTTTACGCCGGGAAGCTGAGGTTGCAGCGTCGCTCCATTCTGAGGAGTTGCGGAAGTTGGAGGCTAAGTGCCGGGCAGAGGAGAGGATTGTCGCAGTGTCTGAGTACAAGGCTTCCTCTGCCTTCACTGCCGATTATAGCGCGCGTCTCACTCAGGAGATGAACCAGTTTGGTGAGTATTTGGTTGATCACATTTTCCGCATTGATCCTCAGTTCCCAGTTGGTGACCTTGGTGACTTCGGGCCATACGCCACTGGCTACATGGCTGTTCTGAGGGGTCAGGCTGCTGTTGCAGACAAGCCTGCCCCTGCCCAGGTGGATGCTACACCTGTGGAGATTGGTACCTCAGACTCCTCCTCTTCATCCATCTCCGCTGGCGGTTCAGCTTCAGGGGGTGAGGGTGACTCCCCCGAAGGTTCTGATTGATGTGTTTATCTCATGCTATCTTTGTATATATAACTACACTCCTTCTCCCCTTTAATGGGTTGAGTGTCTTTTGAGATTGTGGTGGTGTTTGTTGTTACTTTCCTTTGCCGCATTGTGTTGTTGACTACGTGGTTCACTTGCCTTTACATTAATGCTTCTCATGCTTTTGTATGTATCCCTTTGGTTATGGTCTTTTCTCTTGATGTGTTTCCTTTACTTATCCTTCTTTCGTGTTTTCCTTCATGTCATACCTGCTATTTCATCAAGAAAAAACATTATGTGTTCTCCATATGACTTTACCTTGAGATTACTTTCTCATTGGATCTTTCTTAGCATGGTGTCATGATCTCTTCTGATACCCTTTAAATGGTATGTATGGTACTGTTAGACCAAAGATACGCTCTTGGTGGGCGTCGAATCTGATCACGAGACAGGCTCTCGGAGGGCACTTAACGTTTCACAGGATAGGCTCCCGGAGGGCACAGGTTAGACCAAAGATACGCTCTTGGTTGGCGTCGAAACTATTCGCGAGACAGGCTCTCGGAGGGCACTTAACGTTTCACAGGATAGGCTCCCGGAGGGCACAGGTTAGTTCAGAGATATACTCTTGGTTGGTGTCGATAATTGTTCACGAGACAGGCTCTCGGAGGGCGCTTAACGTTTCACAGGATAGGCTCCCGGAGGGCTCAGGTTAGACCAAAGATACGCTCCTGGTTGGCGTCGAAAACTGTTCACGAGACAGGCTCTCGGAGGGCGCTTAGCGTTTCACAGGATAGGCTCCCGGAGGGCTCGGGTTAGACCAAAGATACGCTCTTGGTGGGCGTCGAAGCTGGTAGTTTGAAATCTACCTCAAGATACGCTCTTGGGGGCGTCGAATCTGGTAGTGTTTTTTCTACCTCAAGATACGCTCTTGATGGCGTCGAATCTGGTAGGTTGCAAAGCTACCTCAAGATACGCTCTTGGGGGCGTCGAAATTCGTAGTTTTTGGAAACCACTCTCAAGATACGCTCTTGGTGCGTCGAAGGTCGTAGTGTAATAACTACTCTCAAGATACGCTCTTGGGGGCGTCGAAGTTCGTAGTATGAACACTACTCTCAAGATACGCTCTTGGGGGCGTCGAAGTTCGTAGTTTTTGGAAACCACTCTCAAGATACGCTCTTGGGGGCGTCGAGGGTCGTAGTATGAATACTACTCTCAAGATACGCTCTTGGGGCGTCGAAGGTCGTAGTATGGATACTACTCTCAAGATACGCTCTTGGGGGCGTCGAAGGTCGTAGTATGAATACTACTCTCAAGATACGCTCTTGGGGGCGTCGAAACTGTTGTTGACTTGAAGTCATATCTGTGTAAGGATAACATCATGATTATATTATCACATTCATTGGAAAGTGCCTTTGAAGGAAAACTTACTCTCTTAAGAGTGTTCATGTTTTCTGTACATTTGGGGTGCCTTGGGTGGGTCAAGACACCCTTTGGAGGAAAATATAGATAGTGGTAGAGTTGGAGGAACTTCGTGAGTTCTCCTTCTCAAAAGTTGTTTTAAAAACTTGGAAAGCTTGAACATGTAAAGTGCTAGATATGAAACTAAGGATATGGGGTGGTCACTTTGTCTGTTGCCACGTACTCCTTCAGACCTCCATTGTGAATCATTTCTTCCACTTCTATCTTCAGCACCATGCAGTTGTTGGTTTGATGCCCCCAGGTCCCATGGTACTCACACCATCCCTGTGCATCCCTTCCTAGGAAGGCCTTGCCCTCCTCCCTGCATGTTGGTAGCTTCTGCTTGAGGTGCTTGTGGAAGATTTCTTCTATGCTCACTGTAAGGGGTGTGAATGTGAAGTTTACACCTCCTCCCAGTGTGCCAGTCTTTCTTCCTTTCTCCAGAACTTCGTCTAGCTGTTCCACTTCCTCTACAAATGCTTTGTCTAGCCTTTCCTTGAGCTCCCTCATCGTGCTCGTCATGACCATCTCATAGAGCCCTCCATAGGCCTCGAATGAGTTTGGATGCATGTTTCTAATAAATGCTCTGACGGTTTCTCCTCTTGTGATGTCCATGTTGGCACCATAATTGGAGAATCTCTGGAAATAGCTTGATATTGACTCCTGCGGCATTAGCTTGATGTCATCGATGTGACGGAAGCCTCTTGAGATGGAGTCACTTGTTCTTTTCCCCTCTTTGGTGTCTGGCTGCCAAGGTATGGCTGTCACCTTCACAGCCTTGCTCCTGTGTCTCCTCTTAGGCACTGTTTGAAAAAACTGCCTACTCAAACGGAGTACCACTCCATTCTTCATTTTTTCCTGCCTTTGCCTCCTTCTCCTCTTCTTTCTATCTTGGTTGGCCCCAACCATGACCACAGCCACTGTGTCTGTCCCGTGTGATCCACGTCTCATGGAGTTGACCTAGCACTGCCTTGCGGTGCGCTGATCACCCAGGACTTCTCCGACTCCATTCTCAGTAATGTACTTCAGCTTCTGGTGTACAGTGGATGGCACGATTTCATATGGGTTTATGGTTGTCCTTCCTAGGATCCCATTGTAGGCTCCTAGGCTTTCAACCACCACAAAGTTGACATTCACTTTCAGCTGTGTCCATCCTTGGCCCATGGTCACCGGCAGGGTTATCATTCCAAGGGGGTAGCTTGTTGCCCCTGAGAAGCCAACTAGAGGGAAGTTGACAGGTTTGATGTCTGCCTTGGTTTTCCCTATCTCTTCTAGGACTCTCAAGCTTAGGAGGTCAGCTGAGCTGCCCCCATCCACCAAAATTCTCTTTACATCAAAATTATCAATGTCTATTGTGATAACTAGAGCATCGTCATGTGGGAAGACGATGTGGCTCTTGTCCTTCTCTGAGAATTCGATCTTGATTTCTTCTCCTTCTCTTGGCCTTTTTCTCCACCTCGGCACTGAACCCAGCTTTGATGCGTAAACCTCCCTTGCGTTAGCAGTTGGGCCACCTGACGCTACTCCCCCATGTATCATGTTTATGGTCCCTCTCTTGTTGGGTGGAGGATTGTAGTCTGCTTTGCCTTTGCCCTTGTCTCTGTGTGATGGCCCTAGCTGCATGCTGTTGCCTCCATGATCCACGAACTGCTTTAAGTCTCCTCTTTGGATGGCATTGTTGATGCTTAGCTTTAGGCTGAAGCATTCGTTCGTGTCGTGCCCGTAAGCTTCATGGTTGTCGCACCATCTATCCTTGTGATTCCCCACCATTGGGGCTCTCCACCTTGCAGGAGGTGACCAGAGCTTTTGGTTTCGCATCTCTTTGAGGACAGTAGCTGGAGTGGCGTTCAATGGGACGAACTTGATGACATTTATTTCTCTGGGCTTTAGTGGTTCGCCCATTTGGTTTCTTTGCTGGGGCGGACGCCATTCCTGCTGCCTTATGTGCTGAGGTGCCTGGGGTGGCTTGCCTTTGTTCGGCTTTGCATTGTCTTCCTTGGCTGCTTGAATCTTGGCTTTCTTACTTGCCATGTGCCTCTCCAGGTCTATATGAGTTTTGACTCTTCCTGCAAGCTCTTCTAAGGTGCTCGCTGGCTTCTTGGCCATCTTTTCTGCCAGTGTGGACCCGAAGCGGCCTAGGTTTCTGATAAAGGCTCGTATTATCTCTCCCTCAGTGATGTCGCCTTGGATGTCTGCTATATTTTGATTGAACCTAGTGTAGTAACTGGCCAGAGATTCATCGTATTCTTGTTTCACATCATCTATGGAGCCTGTGCCTTTGAGGAGTTTCCTCTCCCCTAGGTATCTCTGCAGGAACTTCGCCTTTAGCTGCTCCCATGAGTGGATGCTTTCAGAGGGTAGACTGAAGAACCAGTGTGAGGCCACCTCTGATAGGGTGTTTGGGAACAGGAGCGCCTTGTATCTTTCATCAGTGGTCCTCCCAAATAGGGAGGCCTCATGCTGTTGGATATGCTCTAGGGGGTCTCCCTTCCCATTGTACTTTGCAATTTGCACTGTGTGCAGGGAGTCTGGCACCCTGTTCATCTCCAGTTCCCTTGTGAAAGGGTGGTTCGTCTTGTCACTTAGACAATGCAAGCTGGTTTTCTTTGACTCATTCATCTTCCGGGTTATCATTGCCTCTATTTCCTCCGGAGTGATCAATATCGGTGTTGGAGTGTAATTCCTCTGATAGCCTCCGTAGTTGTAGATAGGGCTTGCCGGGATCCCTTGTCCGTATTGATACGGGCTGTAGGTGTATCCTTGGTGTCCCTGCTGGGGTGCTTCATAGAATTCTTGCCTCCTTGGAGGTCTTGCTTGTCTTTCCTCCCCCAGTGGGGTGTAAGCCCTTGCGTTCTGCTGTTGCCTAGGAGGCACGAATTGTTGCCTTCCCTCTTGGGGTGGCTCCTGATAATATCTTCTTTGCTCCTCTTGCTGCCCTGCTCGAGGGTGCGAGTGGTGCCCTTCTGTTGGAATCTGCTCCTCTTCATGAGCTTCAGTGTGTGTCCCCTGGGTGTATGCTGGCCTTGCATATGTTGTGTGGGCGCGGTTGCCATCCCTTTGGGCCGGCATCCCATACGGGTACCCTTGGGGTTGCGCCTCATAATAATACCCCTCAGGGGGTGCCGTGTGCTGGGACGGCACACCCTGTTGTTCTCTTTCTCTCTGTGGCCTTCTTGCCCGGGGTGTGGAGGCTGTGGAGGACTCAGCCCCAGCTGGGCGTGAGGGTCCTCCCTCCTGGTTGTTCTGTTGAGGAGGCTGTGGTACTTCTTGTGGTTCTGGTTGCATTGGCCGCTTCCCAGGGTTAGGCTGCCTTCCTGGGGGTATAGGCTCTCTCCTTCGCCCGTTGCCCCCAGGTGGGCGGTGGTGCCTAGACACCCTACTGTTAGTCATTGCTCGTGTAATAGCCAGGCTTTCTGTCTGAAGCCCGCAGACGGCGCCAAGTGTTAGGTTCCGAGATCTGGGTCAACGGATGATCGGCTCAAATCCCGTTCCTCACTGGAGATGCGGATGATCTGATACTCTCGGGTTGCCCTGCTCTGCCTTGCGTCCTTCCTTCCTTCCTTCCTTCCTTCCTGCAGAAGGGGCAGTACCAGACACAGAGAGGGGGGGGTGGTGCCTGGTGAACCCTCTCCGATGCCTAAGTCAGTATCGTTTTTAGAGAGATAAACTAGAGAGATGTCAGAGCAAAATAATCCAAATTGCCAAGATGATCAAATGAGTTGTGAAGGTGGGGTATTTATAGGCAACGGTGTCATTAAGGTGGCTTAATGACATCGTTAGCCCTAAAACACAGTTAATTAACCTTTAAGCGCATAATTAAGACCTTAGGATACGGAGAAGGTAGGCGGAGTGAACCGAGTGTGGGAGTCCGAAAATGGTGCCGGGGCCCTTGGGGGAGGAGAAATCCGACCCCCAAGGGTAGGGGTTGGGTGAGGGCACCCAACCCCTCCTAGGGAGGATGGGGTTGGCCAACCCCATCCCTCCTAGGAGAGATCGGGTTGGCCGACCCGATCTCTCCTAGGAGAGATCGGGTTGGCTGACCCGATCTCCCCTAGGGGAGGTCGGGTGTGGCCACCCAACCTCACCTAGGTGAGTTTGCCTCGGCCGGACGAGCGCTCCGGCCTCGTCCGAGCCGTTGATGTGTTCGCGAAGTGTTCGGGTTGAAGTTTCGATTTACAATCGTTAATGGGACGATAAAAATACAACGGTTCGGAAGTCAACGGGTTCAAATTGGGCGTATATCCATCAAGTTCCAACAACTTGAAGATCTGAATCAGAGATGAAATAAATTTACCATAAAAGATATCAAATATTACATTTTCTGTCCTGTATGTAAATCAAAATTGGTCGGCATGAAATTATTGTACTGTGAATCAAGCTCCTTTTGCAAATAATTTTTAACTGTAGACTATTTTCTTATTTGGTTATTTAAATAGATTTAAATAGATGTTATGAATATATTTAGTGGATGTTCAATATTACGTGTATATATCATCTTCCTTGTTTAGACTTTCCTAGTATTAAATTTACTTTCTCCACAAGTATATGTAATCCCTATATAAGGGCTCCTTATGTGTGATAATAAGACATCTCTAAATTCTCTCTACCATTAGCTCTATACTTTCGTAACACGTTATCAGCACGATTTTCTTAGAATTAAATTATAACACATTCGCATGGAACCTCATCGAGGCCTCTTCCTCATCAAGCTGTTTCGATTGACTTACAAGACGTTGGACAATGAATGGAAGTTCTATAAGGGAGATTGCCCAAGCCGCACCTACCAAAGGGAGATTTCTTTTACTGCTTTTATATTTTCCATTATATGATTATATATCTTTGTTATTAAGGTTTTAATAATTGATATTGTGGTTATATTGTCAATTAAATAATGTGTATTAGATCGCCTACAGTAAACCACTGAAGAAGAAATTAATTTCTCTTAATTTATTCACTTTATTAATTTCTCTGAACATGATGTATATCTTGCAAGAATTATTAAATCTTACATGTGTCAGCAATATGATAAGTTTGCAACAATTATTTTTACGAGAAAAAAAAAATTGCATATCAATTTCTATTAGTGGATTTATTTTGTCGATTGTTTAATATTTTATATTATATAACCAATATTGTTATTATGGCAGACTCGATTAAGACGACTTGGAGTACAATCTTAAAAGTAATATGTTGGAATTTTCGGAATCGATTTTACGACATACGACATCAAACAATATGTCAAATCTTGTCGGACTCAATTTATGGTACATGAAACCAGGTGATATCAAATATTAAGTATATATACTTATTTATTTACGCTTTATGCATTTTTTATATGCTTTCATATACTTCATATTTATTTATTTTTATTATAAAGAATGTGATTACTTCGCAATCATCGTTGAGATGAAGAAAAAAAATGTGGATTGTGTTATCAGGATTATTAAAAAAAAAAAAAAAATCAGGTAAACCAGAAGTTTACCGCCAATATTGGCATGATTGATTATATATTCGGTAAACCAGAAGTTTACTGATTCATATAGAGGTAAACCCGAAGTTTTACCCCATATAATATGATATTTGGCGTGACCGGTTACAGACCATCCCGGATTACTTGCGATGCGCAAGAAATTATTTGGAAGAACCTGAAGATTCTCCATAAATCATGACAATGCTTGCTCTCAAGAAAAATTAATTATGTGATCATCATCAACCGAGTTCGGGATAAAATCCCCTTGTTTGTGTAAATTATAAAAGGTGAATATGGGCCCGTTCACCTGCCATGTGGACCACGATATTATTTTAAAAGATGCATCTACAATATGGTCGCATGTGCATTTAATTATCACGAATTTGCAATAGCAAAATTTCCAGATTATGCAATAAAGAATGATGATGATATTGGAAGTTGATAATTATTATAAGAATTAGACAATTCATTGTCAATATTTGCAGTTTAGCATGCATGTTACAACGAACCTCCGGTTATATAGTTAACATGCTATCAATGAGAGCAAATTGTGTACAGATGCATGCTATTATGAAAGCAGCAATATAATTGCGCACCAAACAAATGTTAAATCACAGTTCTCCCATTACAACCAACTTTTGGTCAATAGACAAATTTCTCATATATGAATTTTATGATGTGCGATATATATTTGAACTGCTCCACCGCAACGCACAAGTATGGGTCTAGAATGTTGGGAAAAATATGTTGTCTAAATCAATTATTTGGGAATAATGACTGATATATATTAAAGCAAGAGTTGCTGATTATTATTGATGAACAAATTTTCCCAACATTAGGGGGAGAAAAGAAGCAGCTGGCAGAAAATAGATTGACTGAACAAAAATTGTTATTATCTCATTTAGATCCTCGCACAATGATAATATGAACCTGAAGTTCAAAGAGATAACCATTTTCACATACTGCCTATTAAGTGACTTTATGAGACCCAGAAAGTCATAAGTCAATTACCGGCTGCAAATGCTCCAATTTGAAATGTCCCGGTTGGACAAACTATAATGAAAAATAATTCACGCCTGAAGTGTGTGATATTGGTTCCAAATATTTTTAACAAGAATGGAGCACGGAAAGAAAATAGATAAATATGGTCTTATTACGGAGGCGATTTCCCAAAAAGGAAAAGAGACATAACTAAAACCCCATAAGTGGTTCAGGTACCTGAAATTGTAATAAAGAGATATCAATGAGTTATGTCATTAACGGGAAGTGATGGAACCGTAAAATATAAAGTTGTCGACAACAGTTTTGAGTATTATTCATGATTGAAATCTTAAAACAAGACGAGGAGTCGAGGATCTTGAGCTCAATATGTTAAACAAGTATTATGATTGGCCAAAGTTTGAAAAGACGCAAGTATTAACATGAAAAATGCATAAGGTGGAAGCCAGTGGATACAAATTATTTCCCGCATAAATAAATTGTGTCGTAAGATATATACGCACAACCTGTGGTACAAATGTTATATGCGAAATCCTGGCATTTATTATATGGATCATTTAGTGGAAAAATCACCTTCAAATACATTATTATGTTGGCAGTACAATGTTTTAATATGCGTCTCTTGATATGAATAATTTTATAGCCTATTTGGGTGGCTAATTTGATAGTGAAATCCACGTAAAAATCCCAATAGGATTTAAAATGCTAGCATGAATATTTTCAGGAATGTTGGATGATAAAAATATTGTACCATTTACGGGTTACTTATGGTATATTATCCCCACTATATCAATATTTGAGCTAAGATGTAGCGAATGCTAATATAAGTATACGAATAAAGCAAATTGATATTTGATAAGATAAATTTATCACGCTATAGCCGAAAGGGGCATCGCGTGAGGGGGAGAATTTGAAGATATTGAAACTCCTGAAGAGTTTTAAATACAATCAATTTATTGTTGATGTAAAAATTTAGACGAAATATATTGAAAGGACAAAAGTTTGGCTCGACCTGAAGATCGAGTACTTAATATATTGATTGATAATATTATTGTCCAATAAGAAAAATGTCTTAAAGCTATTTTGCATAGCTACACATCTATTGAGTACCTTAATGGATGTAAGAATGATAGATTTGAATAAATATATTTTTCGTCCTCGTGAGATTGATGAAGAACATAATGGTCCAGAAGTACCTTATATAGTGCTACATTAGCGCTAATATATCTTGCTAATTAGAAGGAACGTGATGTATTATTGGTTATAAGCAAGATTTAGTTCTTCTCCAATATAGTGAAATTTGAACAAAATTAAGAAAATATTTATGTATCTCCGAGGGACGAATTACATGAGTTTATTATCAGATTGAATCAAGTCATAAATCAATTGGCTATGCAAAATGCAAGTTATATCATGGAATGTACCATTATTTTGTATATATGAAGATAATGCAGGTTATATAGCTCGAGTTGAAGATTGTTATATCAAAGGAGACGTACAAAACACATTCGCCTCAAGTTATTCTTCATCCAATGAATTTGTTCATATGACTATCAAGCGGATTTTTTCAAGGAGGCTTTATCGACTGCGACATCTGGAATATTGGCGAACATGATTGGATTGCGTCGACTTAATGAAATTACACGATGTCAACATCGGGGGGAGAATCTACACCGCTGCACTCTTTTTCCCTTAACCAAGGTTTTATCCCATTGGGTTTTCCTGGTAAGGTTTTTAACGAGGCAGCTTACAAAAGGGATCCATAATTGTGTACTCTTTTTCCTTCACTAGATTTTTATCCCAATGAGTTTTTTCTAGTAAGGTTTTAACGAGGCACAATTCCCTTATGAACATCCAAAGGGGAGTGTTATGAATATATTTAGTGGATGTTCAATATTACGTGTATATATCATCTTCCTTGTTTAGACTTTCCTAGTATTAAATTTACTTCCTCCACAAGTATATGTAATCCCTATATAAGGGCTCCTTATGTGTGATAATAAGACATCTCTAAATTCTCTCTACCATTAGCTCTATACTTTCGTAACAAATATTACATTTTCTGTCCTGTATGTAAATCAAAATTGGTCGGCATGAAATTATTGTACTGTGAATCAAGCTCCTTTTGCAAATAATTTTTAACTGTAGACTATTTTCTTATTTGGTTATTTAAATAGATTTATTTTAAAGAATAGTTCCATTTTGTCTTGTTGGCAAAAAAAAAAAGTTCCATTTTGTCCCTATATAAAATGCATGTATGGAAATAAATCAAACTTTAAATTTCGGTATTCTATTACTTATTTAGTTTTGTTTATTATTATTTTTTTATAATAAAAATGGTAATAGATTTGAGGTATACTAACGGCATGTTTGATTCGTAGAATAAGAATACAAATAAGGAATTAGTAATCACTATGGTGGTGTTTGGTTATTTAATTGTGTGGAATAAGGATTCATAATTCTAATTTTGAGGGAATACATAGTTTTAAGTTTTAACCTAGCCATTAAGATTAGCTATTCCAAGTTTGGTAGAATTGATAATAAAAATAAAAATACAAATTTAACCTTAAAAGTGATTATATTTTAATTTAATTAAGAATAATAATATAGCTTGTTATTTTACTTTACAGTATATTATATTAGTTATAGAGAATTTTACAATATTTTAAAAAAATGTTAATAAAATAATCATTTTCATAAAAAAAAAATGTTTTTGTAAAAAAAGATCATTTTTGAAAGAAAAAAAATTCAATTTTTGTGATTCGACTTTTTAGGGGTAACAATTCGTGCTATCGTCGTCGCAATAGTCGTGTGGTGTTGAACTTACTGAACACGAACACGAATGGTAAGCTTATCGTGCCAAGTTTTACAAACACAAACATGACACAAAGTTTTTTATTCGTGTTTGTGTCGTGCTATCGTGTTGTGTTAAGTTATTCAATTGTACATATCCATACAAGATCTTTAACCAAAAATCAAAATAATTAACTTCATATAGCAAAAAACTATGAATTAATATGTCAATTTCATAAGTTTGTAATTATAGGATTAACAAACTCTAAAAGTTAAAAATCATATTGGAGTTTTAAAAGCTATTACATAAGATTTTTTTTCAAAAAATTACTCAAGAGTTAGACTTAGTAGCACAACTTCATCGTGAGTCTGTGTGGTGATATCGAAACACAAACACGACACTAAAATAATATTGTGCTAATCGTTTTCGTACTATCGTGTTATCGTTTTGCTATATGTTTGTATGAACACAGTTTTTTCCGTGTGTGTTCGTGTCGTGTGAGAAATTGTCAGCCCTAGACTTTTTCATTTTAATATTATTAATTTGATTAATACAAATAGCAAAATGGTATATCTGTAATGAATTATTTAATTCTTTAACATATAACATTTTATCAACCAAACATTGTATCTGGAATCCACAATCCTTATTCCAATGTCAACCCCAATCAACATCATATTAATATTACTGATACCCTATTCTCTATTCCTATTCCCGGCTTCAGATCACTTGTCCCACTCTTCGTACCCTAGTTCGTGCATCACTGTTAAGATTTTGACATATGTTATTAGATTTAAAATTTTCCTTCTAGGATTGACAAATCTCAATAAGTTTTTAGAAAAAAAATAATTAATTTGATCAATATATTTGTCAATATCTTAACGGAAAGACTTAATCTGAAGTAGAAAAAGTGGAACAGATGATCTGAATCCCATTACATATTCCTTGTTTGTTATCGAAATTGTGACCTAATAACTCGCCATCTGAATAAAGGTTCAAATATTATTATATATATATATATATATTTATATTATAAAAAAAAATTGATTTTGGATATGAATGAATTAAATAGGAGTAATTAGATTTTTTTGGCCATAGGAGTAATTACATTAGGAAAAATAAAATAAATAATTAACTAGTAAAAAAATGGGGGGAAAGACCAGCCATATTTTAATTTGGAAAAGACAGGTAAGGTAATATCATTTATCAGTTTACCAAAAACAAAATCATTTATCAGGAAATATAAAATTCCATAATTATTTTGCTAGTGGCGCGTAAATTTAGCACCCCATTACTTGCCCGCTCCCGGCTGGAATGAAAAAATTGAATTAACGTCTATCCTTGTTCGTTCCTTTGCCAACTCTCTCTCTCTCTCTCTCTCTCTCTCTCTCTCTCTCTCTCTCTATCACCAGCAGGAAACCTAGCTAGCTAGCTCTTCATCATCACTCTCTAGTCTACAGGTTCAGTTCAGTCTCTCTCTAAAATATGATATGCTGTAATTAATCTTCTATTGTAGAAATTAAGTAGGATAAAAAGTAATTAAACATTATACTGTTGATATTTCATTTCACTTTCCCGTATTATTATTCTTTTGTTTCGTATGCTTTGCTATGGTATAGGGCTTAGTTCTTCAGTTATTACAGCGTTGTTTGGCCTAGCTTGATTTAATCTTAGATGGAGTTTTCCTTTCTGTGCCTTTGTCTCTTTCACCAAAAGTTGCAAATTATGTGCAGAAGAACTAGAGAGAGCTGTGTTATAGGCAAATTAATGGGATAACCCGAAATCCTTAATCCGTTAAGATCTTCTTCTACTGCTCTTGGCTTCCACAAGGATAATTAATTATTTTGTATTGTATTGATAATTTTGCTCATTGAATATCCATTAAGATTTGGATCTTTAGCCATGAATTCTGTTTATACGTAAACCCTAATTTTATGCAACATATGCAGTTACTGGCTCTACTCGATTATTGTGTATATATACACAGTTTGACAATATCTATTAATTGTAAATATTATCTCTCAAGATTCATTATTATTAGTATGACTATACTAGGAATACATTATACAATATTTGATGTAATATATCTACCCTCTCTCCTGATTATTAGCTTAACCCCTAACTTCAGGATGAATTGTATGTTCTTATTTACAATTCATCCTGAAGTTAATACTAGTAAAAAAAATCTAATTTTTTGTAATCATGTAAGTAGTTTCTCTTCAACTTTGTGCGTTTGTAGGTATCATATATATTGTATAAGAACGGTCATTGCTTGTATATTTTATGAATAAGTAAATTGTATTTATGTGGTTTTAATTTGATCAAATTCTTTAGCGGGGTTTCTTAGTTGACATAGCAATTTTCAACATATACGTGCATAAATGTTCTGTAGTGTTCTCCATTGTCCGTCTTACGTTTTGCTATTATTATGATAAACATATATTTTGCTTAATTATGTCAACTCCAACTAATATCAACAACTTCTTCTTCATGCGGGGTTTCTCAAATTTCAGGACTGGCTCCTTTGAAGAAATGCGGTTCAATGGAAGATCCGATCCTTCATCCATTACTTCAAAATCACTCTCCTCTTTACCTCCATTGAAGACCAAGAAGAAGCACAACTACCTGCAGATTGATGTTCATGATAAGAAACTACAATCCTCCAATATTAATCCCCCCCGCCGAAAATCGACATCCGAAAATGGAAAGAACAGGTGCCCCGTCATTCCAAGAACCACCAAAGTACTCCCCGATGACGATTTTGACAAGCAATTCAACGAGGAAAGACTTTGCGATGAGAACGAATGCATGTGGCTGTCTTCCGACTGCTCGTCTCCTTCGTCTTTCTTCGACCAGTACACTTCGCCGGAATCGTATCATCTAGTCGACGAATGGCTGGGCAATGCTTTCCTTGCTTCCCAAGTCAAGGATAGTGATGAACAAGAAGATCATGAAGCTGAAACTTGGTTGTTCAGTCCATTAGAGAAGGAATCGACATTATCGACAAGCTGCGACATCGATTCGCTCGATGGAGTGACACTCATGCTTTCATTGGTGGATCTCGACGAAGAACGTGTTGTTCGGTCTGAAACACCAGCAGTCGGTTTTGTTTCGGAATTTGATTGTAGAGATGAAGAGCCTCTTTTCTGGCCATTCAAATCCAAGTTCAACCGCGATGTAGAGGAAAGTATGAAATACTTTTGTATGTCTCCGCGCAAGAACAACCTACTTGACAGAAGCAAGACGTTGGATCTAAGAAGTGGTTGCAGAAGGAGGCTCGAGTTTGGTGACGAAACGTTTGTATCGCTGAATGGAAAAGTTTCGTCGCCAAAAGAAAATTTGGCCGAGCTGGAATCAAGATTTGAAACTGGTAATAATAATAGTCTATGGAGGAACAATACAATGCCTTCTAGATTGAGTACTACAAAGTCAAGAACAACACTTCAGGATCTGTTGATATTGGAAGATGAGGACTTGCTAACAGTATATGGCGACGACGAGGAGTACTCCCCAATCGAGAAATTAATGGGTCTCGACGAGTTCGATGGCCATGAAGGAGTTGATTCGGATTTTAATCGAGATTCCTTCTCGCTCGATGGATCTTTTAGGATGTTGTGAAGAAACTGGAATTTTGTATACAATTGCTGTAGGAATTCAGGATGATATATATATGTGTTGGTTGAGTTTTGTTCCGTTAATTGTTATGAACACGTATGAGTATCTGTGTAGAAAGTTCGAAAATACACTTTTCATCACAATTTTGTAGGAACCAATGGACAGAAAACTAAAAGTTGAAATCAAATTTTAATAGCAAATTTGGACGGACCGGGACATCAAATTTCAACAAACTTGAAACTTCAAACAGTTAATATCAACAATTAAAACTTTAGACACTAAAATTTCACATAGGTCAAACTTCGGAAAATTTTTAATTCAACACTTCATCTCTGGTTTCGAGTCGGAAATCCGTACTATGTAGACTTTTGGTCGATTTGTGCTTGTAAGCTGAACTTCTTTACTTGATTTCTACTTTATTAATTAAATGGTTAAATATACTTTTCATATTTAATTGAATTTGATTTTTGGTACAAAATGTTTGTTTTTGTATACTTTTGTATCAAACGTTTGAAAAAATGTGGACATTTGTACATCCGTTAGTTGAAAGTTAGTTTTTTTCTGTCAAATGACATGTGCAAGTCACGTGACTCACCATATAATTTTGATTTTGTTCAATTTAGTCCCTCAAATACATTCATAAATTTCATTTTGTTTAATTAAGTACTAAAATTTTAAAATAGAACCAGGTTGAACCAATCGAACTCAATTGACCTAGTCGGACCTAGCCTAAGACTATGTCTGACCCTAGGCCGGCTGAGTCTGGTGACCCCGACCCAGGGTCGGACCTAGCCCTAGGCTAGATCCGGCTAGGTCAATTACGTTCGATTATCAAATTTTAGGACTAAATTAAGAAAAATAAAAGTTAGGGATGTATTTGAAAGACTAAATTGAACAAAATTAAAATTTTAGGGTGGGTCACGACACGTGACTTGCACATGCCATTAAACGGCCAAATATAACATCCAACTAACGGATGTCAGACCTAAAATCTAACCGTGTTTTACTACCATGCTCTTTACTTTTTTATTACTAGGGTGGACTTAATTGTAACATATGTAAAACTTTAAAAGTATTAAAAAATATGAAATTGTTTTAACTACACCTAATATAATTAACAATATCAATTTCCTTCTAGGGTTCACCTTGAGGGCAATAGAAAAATACAAAAAAAAAAATGTACCAAAAACATGGTGCTTGTGGAGCATGATAGAAAAACTCAATCTAACCTAAGGCGAACACGTTTTAAAACAAATATGGATTTTGAAAGAGTCGCAATAGTTAGTTATAAGACTAACTAGAAACATAAATTGCCTAGGGAATAAATAATTAAACATCTATGTCTAAAATTGGTCTACAAGCAGAGATTCGAGTTTTGAGGTTCTATTACGAATTAAAACACATGTAATTAATCTCGCCCTTTCGGTACTCTATTCACTTAGGTTGCCATGTTTTTTTTTTTTATATATATAATTACAATTTAATTATTTTAACATCACATTCAATATCATAATATTTGCAGCAACATTCTAATTGCACAAAAAAAAACCACGAAGGCATATACTATTCCCAATCTAAGTATTATGTGTATATAAAAGCATAGGATTTCTCAGTCAAGTTATATATATAATATACTAGATGCAGATCAAGAAAGAAATTGAATTACTTCTTATTACCATATTCATGTTCCGATTACAGAGAGTGTCAATGTCATTCTTTTTGCGGAAACTCCAAATCTGACAAGCTATCTACACCATTTGCGATCAAAGGATCAACTCCAACGACAAGAAGGTGAGAAGCTGACGATTCTGACGACCGCGAGTAGCGGGGCCGGGCCGAGCGTAGAATGAAGAAGACGAGGGACAAACGACATGACGACTAATGGAGGAGCAGAGCAGCGAACTTGGCCAGAAGATGAAATAGGGCGAGGTGAGGGTGATAACAAGCGGCAAAGTAGATCAGAACGACTAGAGGGAGGCACCGGCGGTCGGCGCCTAGCGCAATCAGCGGAGGAGGTGGTCGCCGGTGATGAGGGGAGCTGGGGAGCCCAGCGGTGATGGATGAATCGTGTATTGGATTATAGGGGATAAATACGACGGAAACATAACAAGATACGTGCAAGGTAACTAATTACGCAGTGGAATATGGTGCCCATACCTACAACTCTTTTCGTAGTCCCAAGATCACTGAGGGGAGTTCTCGATCCACCAGACGGTTCCCGTAGAGGTTCTGGTTAAGGAAGACCTACGCGGATTGGTCTCCACAGCAAAGTTTCTGTTAATTCTTTAGCGGGGATGGATCATCGGAGTAAATTGCTTGATCACAATTTGGCACCTCCTAGAGCAGTAGTGGTTTCGGCCGAACTAAGTGGTATTTAGGGAGGAGTGATTTCTATTATCAGACCACACAGGAAGAAGAGATTGGTTTCTAATAAATCTCTAGCACTCCCTATTTATAAGAGGAGCAAAGTGGACAAAAGTCCACTTTGCCCTCACATCAAATTCGGCCGGCCTTAGAGTGTGTCAATTGGGATTTTAGGCCTAGCCCAAAATTCCTAATGTGACATTGCCCAATTTCCTTAGGTACCAGACTCTTATTTAATGGGCTCCCAATTACGGTGGCCCAATCTCCAAATGACAACAGTTCCTACTCGCCGGAAAGGGAGGGTGCTTGTTAATATGTTGTCGACCAACACATCAACATTTGTTCTTCGAATCAATCAAACTTCTGAATAATTCATACGAGGTTTGCCGTGCGACCGGTGGACACGACGGGCATCGTGCTACTCATCTGTTAGGACTGTTGTAGCGCCAACGTTGACTCTCATCTCTAATCAACCTGTGAAAACAATACTGTCTCGCGCTGTATGTATCCAAGGTCAACTTTCATTCTCCAACTGCCTAGTTTCCACATAAGAATACTCATTCAAGGCATCCGTATAACTATTCACAACCTTCAACTAATATCAGGATGGTGGCCACCTAGTGAATACAAGAGTCGGAGAATTACAGGTGTACAATGTTGGGTTACGATTAAACGACACAGACTAGAGCCAAGTACGTTTATTGGCGAGATTGACGAATCGACGACCAAACTTGTTTGGAATGGTGAAACAAAGGTAAAATGTCAACTATCATCTTTTGAGGAAGTCGACTTTCAGAACATGATTAATAAAGAAAGAAGCGACCAAGCTACCAGATCTCTATTTTAAAGAGCAAGTCGAGTCGACTATTAAAAGCTCTCTCAGAAGTAAACATTCCTCTTAATGAAATGTACATGTGGCAACCTGCTTCCACCGCCCCAGAAGTAAACCTTCCTCCTAAGGAAAGGTACAGGTGGCGACCTGCTTCCACCACCCTAGAAGTAAACCTTCCTCCTAAGGAATGGTACAGGTGGCGACATGCTTCCACGGTTGAAGGAAGAAACCTTCTTGACTAAGGAAGGATGAGCTGGCGACCTGCTTTTCACCTACTTAGGCCGACTCTGGACAAAACCCTCCCCAGAGGGTAACCGCCCCCACAAAGTAGGTAACATTTTCCCTATAAATAGGGGCTCACTTTCATTATTTATTCTAAGATCTATCAATTACTCTATATTATTCTCTCGATATCCAATACTGACTTAAGCTTCAGAGTGGAATCAGGGTCCATCCCCACCTCTTATCAGGTCCTTGCCTAGCACAAAGCTACCAAAGGAAACTAAGTGTCCACGCGACCAAGAAAGATACCCGAGTGAGCTAGCTCCCAGCGAGATCTAGAAGTCTACTACTCGAAGTTCCAAGGCCACATCATTTTGATCCCAACATTTGGCGCCGTCTGTGGGAACCAGATCAAAAAGTCATGGCATACGAGAAGAAAAAGATGCCAAACCCTGTGGTTGAGGAGATGGGAAACACTCAAGCAAGTCTCACCACCTCAAGACCCACACCAGAAGAAGATCCACCAGTGCCACAAGCTAATGGTACTGGTGGCGAAGTGAATCTCAGCCATTCCAAGTCACTACCAAATATGGAAGAGGCGAGAACCGTCCCTCAGGCTGTCCCTCAGGAGATAACGACGGCCTTTATAGCCTTCTGGAAACAAGCCCAGGCAGGAATGGTTCCTGACAAAAAGGAACCCACTCGAGAAGTCTCCCAAAAGGAAGAGGTGGCTTCCAGTGTAAAGATCATGGAAAAGGATCTCCCGGAGAAAGCCCCCAAAACGCTAGAGGGCGAAATGGCGAGCAAAAGCCCCGTCCTATTCACTATAGGACAGGTAGAAGAATTACTGAAGAAGAAAAGAAGAGGAGCGAGTGATATACTTGTCGTTCGCGACCACACTTCTCACCATTTCTCCAAGAGGTTATTCAATACTCGAGTCCCTCCGCAAGTCTTTGCGAGGAACATCGAGGACTACACAGGCGAGGGAGACCCAGTTTGCCATATCAACACCCACAACTATTCCCCACAACTCTGAAGGAAGGGCGTCTACCTGGTTCTATGGTCTCCCAGATAACTCGATTGATTCATGGGAAGAGTTGAAGGCCAAGTTTATAGAGGGTCACATACGCCAAAGACAACGCCTCAAGAGTATGGATTTCCTGGATAAAATTGAGCAAGGTCCTGATGAAACCTTAGCCAATTATTATACTAGATACCATAAGATACTTCAGCAGCTGAATGAAGACGCAACTGATGGCGAGTTGATCAGGACCTTCTGGAGGGGTCTCAGGGTACAAAGTCAAGCCTTGAAGGATAGCATGGTGATGAAGCCAGTACGAAAGATTGACGCTCTCGCCATCAAGGTTAAGAATTACATCGACTTGGAGAGGTCACATGAAAGATCACCCATGGAAGTCAAGAGGCTGAATACTCCAACCAAGGCCAAAGAAAGTTTCGTTTCTCAACCATCCAAGAGAGAAGAAAGACGAGAGGGAACTTTTCGACAAGGAAATCGCATGGGAATGAAGAGGGAGCCTAATCCTTACTCCGCAAAATTCACTCCACTCACACACAATATATCTGTGGTTCTTCAAGAGATGGAGAAACTTAGACTGGTTGATCCCCCTCTAGTCAGGAAAAGCCCGATGGGATCTCAGATGAGCAACTATTGTCGTTACCATCGAGTTCAAGGGCACGACACGAACGAATGTGTTGCTCTGAAACACGAAATTGAGGCACTAATTCGAAGAGGTAAACTGTTATATTTTATCTAAAATCCCTCCAAAGCGCCCAGAAAACGAAGTCGTAGCCCTCAAAGGAATTCTCGACCCCCCCTATAACAATCCAACCCCGACTCAACGGGGAACGATAAATGTCATCGCCGGAGGATTTGCTTCTGGAGGAGAAACCAGCCTCGCCCGGGAAGTCTATGCTGCTCGAACATCGCATGAGGATGAAGGCAGGAGACAGGAGGAAATCGACCCGATAACCATAAGCTTCACCACTGACGAGTTAATGATGGTCAATCATCCTCATGATGACGCCTTAGTCATCACTACCATAATAGCAGAGTACGAAGTAAGGATTCTCATCGACAGTGGGAGCTCGACGGACATACTCTTTTACGAAGCATTCCTTAATTTAGGGCTAACTGGAAGAGATCTCCTCGACGTCGAATTTCCCCTCATAGGATTCGCCGGAAGAGCTACCTATCCAATGGGAGCCATCAAGCTGCCAATGACTCTGGGAAAGGGAAAAATGACCCTTACAATTGAGGTGCTTTTTGTGGTCGTCGACGCCGCCTCCTCATATAACCCCATCATATAATCACGTCAACTGCTCATCAAGTAATGAGGTTTCCGACACTACAAGGGATAGGGGAAGTAAGAGGAGATCAAACCGCATCCCGACGATGCTACGTTAGCTCAATGCGGCGTCGCAATCAAAGAGAAGTCATAGAAACTGCGCCTAATTAAGAAAGCAATTTTGTTTATCTTTTAAGGCTAATGTTTGTCTTACGATGCTTTTTCTGTGAAACTCAGGAAGGATAAATAAATATAAAGCCTCTTAAGGCCCCTTTTATTTCAAGAATTCCGAGTTCTTCCGTTAAAATACTCAAAAATAGACTATCAACAATCTGATATCAACTAAATCACTCAGAATTGGTCGATGAATAGGTGGCGTCGAGGAAGAGCTTTTTCCAAATCGAGAGCGACCATCAAAGATCTGATATCTACTAAATCACTCAGATCGGTCGACTACTCGAAAGAGGTTAAGTATTGAAGAGCTTTTTCCAAATCGAGAGCGACCATCAAAGATCTGATATCTACTAAATCACTCAGATCGGTCGACTACTCGAAAGAGGTTAAGTATTGAAGAGCTTTTTCCAAATCGAGAGCGACCATCAAAGATCTAACATCTACTAAATCACTCAGATCGGTCGACTACTCGAAAGAGGTTAAGTATTGAAGAGCTTTTTCCAAATCGAGAGCGACCATCAAAGATCTGATATCTACTAAATCACTCAGATCGGTCGATTACTCGAAAGAGGTTAAGTATTGAAGAGCTTTTTCCAAATCGAGAGCGACCATCAAAGATCTGAAATCTACTAAATCACTCAGATCGGTCGACTACTCGAAAGAGGTTAAGTATTGAAGAGCTTTTTCCAAATCAAGAGCGACCATCAAAGATCTGATATCTACTAAATCACTCAGATCGGTCGACTACTCGAAAAAGGTTAAGTATTGAAGAGCTTTTTCCAAATCGAGAGCGACCATCAAAGATCTGATATCTACTAAATCACTCAGATCGGTCGACTACTCGAAAGTGGTTAAGTATTGAAGAGATTTTTCCAAATCGAGAGCGACCATCAAAGATCTGATATCTACTAAATCACTCAGATCGGTCGACTACTCGAAAGAGGTTATGTATTGAAGAGCTTTTTCAAAATCGAGAGCGAGCATCAAAGATCTGATATCTACTAAATCACTCAGATCGGTCGACTACTCGAAAGAGGTTAAGAATTGAAGAGCTTTTTCCAAATCGAGAGCGACCATCAAAGATCTGATATCTACTAAATCACTCAGATTACGACTACTCGAAAGAGATTAAGTATTTAAGGGCTTTTTCCAAATCGAGAGCGACCATCAAAGATCTGAGATCTACTAAATCACTCAGATCGATCGACTACTCGAAAGAGGTTAAGTACTGAAGAGCTTTTTCCAAATCGAGAGCGACCATCAAAGATCTGATATCTACTAAATCACTCAGATCGGCCGACTACTCGAAAGAGGTTAAGTATTGAAGAGCTTTTTCCAAATCGAGAGCGACCATCAAAGATCTGATATCTACAAAATCATTCAGATCGGTCGACTACTCGAAAGAGGTTAAGTATTGAAGAGATTTTTCCAAATCAAGCGACCATCAAAGATCTGATATCTACTAAATCACTCAGATCGGTCGACTACTCGAAAGAGGTTAAGTATTGAGGAACTACTGTCGAATCAAGAGTCGACCATCAAAGATCTGATATCAACTAGATCACTCAGATCGGTCGACTACTTGAAGAAGAAGTATTATAAGCTGATCTTCTCAAAGTCATAAATCGATCATCCGGAATCTGATATCAACCAAATCACTCAGAGGGATCGATGACTCAGAAGACAGGTTTGATTTTCTAAGGATAAAATCCTCCTTAAATATAAATTATCGATTATATAGAGTTTAAACGCATCGCTCTAGAAAATCGATTAAGAGCCTTATTCTTGAAAAGGTGAATTCTGATCTTGGGCAAATTTATCACAAGAATGATTAGAAGAAAGGATGAACGCCAGAGAATTGCCAAAAAGAAGGCTCCCTTCTATCATTAATAAATACTGGTTACATCAAGTCGGAATTACAGAGGGATGGGAAAAGAAAAAGTAAATCTATACAGATTCTTTCCTACTCCTAGCCTCCTCCGCTAAGTAATCTCGAAGGATCCCCACCTTCGAGAAATCAAAACTAGGGTCCATGGCCCTGATATCCGCCACCAAAGAAGCAAAGCTGGAAAGAAGCATCTGCCCACTGGCCATGGCGGCGTCGATTTGAAAATCAGCGCTAGCCTTATAGTCAGAAATGATCTTGGGGGCAGACTTCTTGTGCTCCTCTATCTCCGCATTCAACAAAGCGATCTCCTCTTGATGAAAAGCCACTTTGGAACGAAAAATCCTTAAGAAAGCGGCAGAGGTGCGGCGAGCATCATCCATCAATGCTCCAAAAGTCATGGAGGCCCTCACTGTGTCCCTCAGAGAGTCAGAGAGGCGACTTCCTCGATTATATTAGCGGAAGCTCTTACAGTGTCCTCCAGGGAGGTGAGATCTTTGGCCATAATGGCGGAGTCCTCTTTCAGACGACGAATTTCCTCTTCCAGGCGGGTATTTTCTCCTCGGAGGCGTTGCACCTCTTCTGCCTTCGACTCCACTAAGGCGAGCTTCCCCTTTAAAGAGGAAACTTCTTCACCCAAGTTGATGAGCAGCTGACCGAATTGTAAAAAATCGCGGGTGGCCTGAAAGCATAGCAAGAAAAGTACGGAAGCGATTTCAGAGAAATCGAGACTACGAGGAGGATAAAATTCTTTACCTTGGCCTACAGATGTAGAAACATGCGAGCAGTCTCATCAGCACATTCCACAGGAATGCGAGGGCGATCTTGAGGAGGAACGGAGCCATTTATAAGATGGAGGGCTAACTCCCTATTGGCGATGGAGTGTCCCTCCTTCAACTGATAGCCCTTCAAAGAAACTAGGGGATCCCAGTTGTCGACACCCGAGGATGACTCGGGGGCAGTATGAAGCATCTTCCAGGAAAATGGAGGACCTTCGAACTTCAAGCCAGTCACGGCTTGGGAGCTAGAAGCTTCACCATGACCCTCTTCCTCCAGGGCGACTTCTACAAAAGGAAAAGAAGTTAGAAAAAGTTCTAAGGAAATCCAAACAAAGATAAAATCGAGAATGGAAAGTTTCTACCTTTGGGAGTTGGGGAGATAGAAACGACAGGAGCGGCTAAGGAAGCTGTCTCCTGGAACTCTGAGATAGGAGTGGCGTTGATCACATGCGCCCTTTTGTTAGGCTTGGAATATCTCTGTGGGCAGTCCTCTTGGTCCTCACGCGAGAAGTCTTCACGGCGTCCTCGACAGACTCTGCCTTCTCAGAATTGGGGCCAGCCTCAGTGATAGCTCCCACCAGGGAGGGTTGTTCAGAAGCGACCTCAGATTTGGTCGCCGCAGAATCCTCCAAGGGCACTCATGTTGCCGCCTGACCACGAGCATCAAAAAGCTTCTTAAAGAGACCTACATGAAACCATATGAGAATTTAAAAAGCTACTATGAAAAAGAAGTTACCCAATCAAGAGGAGGATCTTCAGTGCGAAGACGAATTGAGGATCTAATAAGAGCCTCTTCTGTTGTATCTTCAACGGATTTCCACGGTTCAAACTCTTTCGAGGTCACGACGGTGTGAATCTGGCCGACCATGGCGATTTCCTCAGGAGTTAATCCACAGAGAGTGGGGGGACCATCAACACCAAGGGGAGGGGATATGGGCCAAGTGACGCCTTCTCGACAGAAAAAGTAATAATGCTTCCAATTTGCAAAATAAGACTTAAGCCCAACCACCAATTCCTTGGCTGATTTCCAAGAAAGTTAGTCATCTGAGGGCCATTGACCTTTGAAACCAAAGATCAACGACTTGCTTATCAACAATTGATAGAAGCATCTAAAGACTTGAAGGGTGTACGTCCAATTATAGACGTTGCACAAACACCGAAAACCAACCCAGAAACGGATAGCATTGACTGTGAGCTGGCAAGGATGTATCCCATAATGCTCACAGAGTTCATCCAACTATGTGCAAAACGGAAATCGAAGCCCCGCCTCAATCTGGCCCGCATATACTGGAACCTCCCCATCCCTAGCCCTATATCCTTGTCCAGGGGGACCAGCATAACGAGGACCTTCATGATCACCCAGATTACCTAGGGTCACGACTTTTACGAAAGCAGCGCCAGACAACTTATTTTCTTTGGGAGACTCGGGAAAAGAGGGGATGAACCCTCGCGACCTACCTTATTGGAATTGAGCAGCCATTGGTGTCTGAGAAAGGGATTGAAGGAAAGAAGCTTCTCGAATCGGATCGGAAGGACCAGCAGTGGCGATTCCAACAAGAATTCTCTCTTCAGGAGCGCAGGGATGAGGCGAGCTAGGATTAATGAAGAAATCACTATATTGATTCGCCAGGATGACTAAAAACGAGAGCAGGAAGTAAAAAGTGAAGAATAAATGGTGGTATTTATACTAAGAAGTATTAACCGCTAAACTTCCCAAGGAAGTTTTCCCGAGGTCAGGCATTAATTGGGTCATTCCTGACAACATGACCGTTGTCTTGCACCTAGGGGTGTAAACGAGTCAAGCTACTCGTGAGCTACTCGAGATCGGCTCGGTTGATATTTGAATTCGACTCGCTAAATTTTGAGTCGAGTCGAGCTCGAGTCGAGATTTTTCTGAAGCCGAGTCGAGTTCACTAGTACTCGACTCGAGAGGCTCGCGAGCCTAATCGAGCTTTTTACTTTTGCCTATTCGAGTCGAGTTCGAGTTTTTCGAGCTTTAAATAATAATATTATATATGTATATATTCAGTTTAAGTCGAGTTTGAGCTCGAGCCAAAAGCCTAATCGAGTCGAGTTCGAGCTCGAGCTAAGGTGCGTCGTTTACGATTTAATTGAAAAAATATAACCTTATCGAGCCGAGCTCGAACTCGTCGAGTATGACAGCGAGTCGAGTTCGAGCTCGAAAAATTAAATCTCAGCCGAGTTCGAGCTCGAGTAAAATGAGTCGAGTTGAGTTGAGCTTGCCAGATACTCGGCTTGACTCGGCTCAATTACAGCCCTACTTGCACCTGTCAAGAGCTTATCGAGGTGACTCTCCAACTTCTCCCAGACCAACGGTCAGGAAAGCCATAGGGACTAGCATCTCGCCTCGACTAAAGGCATCCTCTTTTAGCCTATCCAACCGAGGTTAAGTGAACTAATAGAGATAGAATCTCACTCGAACATGTTCAAGAATTATACTCGACTCAAGACCTCCTCTTCATAAATAAAGCCGACAACTTAAGTCTTGGGGGGAAAGTGTTGAGTTACGATTAAACGACACAGACTAGAGACAAATATGTTTATTGGCGAGATTGACGAATCGACGACCAACCTTGTTTGGAATGGTGAAACAAAGGTAAAAGGTCGACTATCATCTTTTGAGGAAGCTAACTTTCAGATCATGATTGATAAAGATAGAAGCAACCAAGCTACCAGATCTCTATTTTAAAGAGTAAGTCGAGTCGACTATTAAAAGCTCTCTTAGAAGTAAACCTTCCTCTTAAGGAAAGGTACAGGTGGCGACCTGCTTCCACCGCCCCATAAGTAAAACTTCCTCCTAAGGAAAGGTACAGGTGGCGACCTGCTTCCACCACCCTAGAAGTAAACCTTCCTCCTAAGGAAAGGTACACGTGGCGACCTGCTTCCACTGTTGAAGGAAGAAACTTTCTTGACAAAGGAAGGATGAGCTGGTGACCTGCTTGTCACCTACTTAGGCCGACTCTGGACAAAACCCTCCCCAGAGGGTAACCGCCTCACAAAGTCGGTAACATTTTCCCTATAAATAGGGGCACATTTTCCCTAGCACAACCGAGTTGTGACCTCGTGGTCGAACGTGGCATGCGTAGTATGAAGCACGCGTTGATAGTATACATGAACCTTTTGGGTTGATAGGAAAGGGATATGTCAATCATGCTATCACATATTTTCATCTGGCCCAAAATATGGAATAATGATGAACTAAGTTCATCACGGCGACCTGCAAAACGAAGATCATGTCGAGTTACTTCGATATTGAGATAATCGTTCTGCGTAATCAGGTTTATCCCCTGGATTCTTAGCCAGCCTTGCTTAGTAGAGTCCTCCTTCCACCGCAAGACGACCGTACCTGTGTGACGAGGCACGGCCCACATTCGGCATAGTTTTGGCAGAGGATTGCGTCCTCCTACGACTTAGTTTATAGACCAAAAATTTGATGTAATCAAAACATTATGACGTCGATTGATCATAAACTCAGTTGCAATTCTTTCTCTTAAAAAATGTAACATTCTAATATCAAATTGTTATTACAGATACATGCCACCACTAAACCCTACGCAATCCAAGCAGTTTTTCATGCTTTTCGAATATCTCCATGCAATGGTTTAGTTAATGGGTCCGCAATCATATTATTAGTGGAAAAGTATTCCATAGTGATTATATTGTCTTCTACCATAGATTTAGCATAAAAAATATTTCACATCAATGTGTTTGGTCCTACTAGGGTACTTCAGATTCTGCACTGCCGCAATGGCTGCTTGACTGTTAGAGAACACCTTCACAAGTTTACTCTCGACGTCACCATCTAGCAGCGCAGTAAGAAGCCTTGTTAGCCAGACTGCTTCATGTGCATTCTTAGAGAGATCTACGAATTCTGATTCCATCGTTGACAGAGCGACACAGGTTTGATTCTTGCTCGTCCATGAAATGGCGGCTTTAGCAAAGAGGAACACTCCCGCTGTGGTGGACTTACGATCATCCGGATCGCCACCATGGTCGGCGTCACTGTAACCGTTCAATTCTAACTTCCCTCCCTCATGGCACAGCGCATAGTCGACAGTACTTTTCAGATAACGAATTATTCGTTTTACAGCCTTTAAATGTTGATAGTCAAGATCTGATTGGAAACGTTCTACTAGGCCCACGGTGTAACAGATATCCGGACGGGTGCATTGCATGGCGTACATCAAACTACCAACCATGCTTAAATACTCTGCACCCTTCATTTGTTCACGCTCTGCCAGACTATTGGGGCCGTCACGTTTTGATAGTGCACACCCAAACACCACCGGCGTATCCACAGATTTGGCATCCTGTAATCTGAACCTTTTCAACAGCTTGTTGATATAGGCTTCTTGAGACAGACACAATTTCCGGGTAGCCCGATCTCTAGCAATTTTAATGCCCAAGATGTACATGGCCTCTCCCATGTCTTTCATCTCAAATTCAGATGCCAACCATGACTTTGACTTGTTCATAAAACTCACGTCGTTTGCGCCAGTGAGTATGTCGTCCACGTATAAGGTTAAGATGACATACTTAGACCCGAAAGTCTTATAATACATGCACGGATCCTCGTGAAGATTCACGAACCCGTTTCCTACGATTTCCTCGTGGAATCTGCGGCACCATTGCTGTGACGAATGTTTAAGACCGTAGATGGACCTTTGGAGTTTACAAACTTTACGTTCGTTACCAGGAGTAATGAAACCCTCTGGAGGAATGCGATCTTAATACTCATTTGGTGAGGTTCGAAATCGAGACCTGCGACCAGGACCATATATGGCCCTTACCGTGGTTTTACGCAGAGTTGGTGAGTTTGTTTCGTCAAAGTCCACTCCGTGAATTTGGGTATAACCTTTCGCAATAAGTCGAGCTTTGTATCGCTCGACCTTTTCCATCAGTGGTGAGCCACCTTTCAGGACTCACCATATCCTTATGCCCCTATGGCTAGCAGGTAAATCAACTACATACTATAATGGCTTTCATTTAGGCGATCTCTCTCATTTATTATTTTCCACCATTTCTCCACTTGAGGTTTTTCCAATGCAGGCCAACAGTTGTTAGAGTGAGGTCATCACTCTTCTAGATGGAATACTTCTTTGGAGAAGTTCAATGCCTTTGACTTTCGTATAGGCTTGTTTATCCCGTCTTTGAGTCTTAACGTCTCTCCCACTCGGAATAAAGCCTCTTATCGTTATCAGAGCATTTCTTCCAACTGGGATCAATTCTCCCACTCGAAATATCGCTTCTTATCATAGCATTACTTCTATTGGGTATGATGGATATACGCCCAATTTGAACCCGTTGACTTCCGAATCGTTTTATTTTTATCACCCCGTTAAGATTATAAATTGAAACTTTGACCCGAACACCCCGCCGAAACACCAACGGTCCGGACGAGGCGAAAATACTCGTTCGGGCAACGCGTCGAACTCACCTAGGTGAGATCGGGTTGGCCAGCCCATCTCCCCTAGGGAAGGATTGGGCGGCCACACCCAACCCCTACCCTTAGGGGTCGGATTTTCTCTCCGCCCCCAATGGCCCTGGCACCGTTTCCCGACTCCCACACTTAGATTATTTCTGCCAACCTCTCCATGCTTTAAGGTTTTAATTATGTGATCAAGGACTAATTAATTGTGTTTGAAGGTTAACGATGTCATTAAGTCACCTTAATGACACCGTTGCCTATAAATACAACCCTTCCACCATTCATTTGAGGGGATCTTGGCTACTTATGCAATCTTAGCTCTAGCTTCTCTCTAGACTTTAGACTTTATCTCTCTAAAAAGGGACTTACTGACTTAGGCTCGGAGAGGGTTCATCAAGCACCACCCCCCCCCCCTCCGTGCTTGATACTGCCCTTTGTGCAGGACCCCGAGAAGAAGGAGACAAAGAGAACAGAAGGACAAAGAGCAGAGTGACTGAACCCGAGAAACACAGAACCCGACATCATATTAGTGGGAGATAAGTTCTAAGTTAGCGACCCGTTGACTCACACCTTATAACCTAACACTTTGCGCCGTCTGTGGGAAACGCTACGACAAGTCATGGCGTACCACTGTTATTCTAAGATCACCACTTTACAAGATTCGGGAGAGTCACGCCAAGCGCGTACACCTCCTACCAAACACGCATATGTTGACAGTCTAAGAGGAAGAGTAACACCTCTCGTCCAGAAACTAAGTGTAATAGCAGCAGACTATAATGTCTACGTATCTCGGAGCGGCTATCATGTCCGTGTATCTCGGAGCGGCTATCATGTCCGCGCATCTCGGAGCGGCTATCATGTCCGCACATCTCGGAGCGGCTATCATGTCCGCGTATCTAGGGTAAAATATCATGTCCGCACACCTCGGAGTGGCTATCATGTCCACGTGACTCTAGGCGGCTATCATGTCCGCGCCTCTCGGAGTGGCTATCATGTCCACGCAGTGATTAGAGGCTATCATGTCCGCACATCTTGGAGTGGCTGTCATGTCCACCCCTCTCTAGGCGGCTATCATGTCCGCATATTGTCCAACGATTATTGTGTTCACAGGTAATGGACTATATACAGGTTCAGGAGACGTACTAAGAAGACACTCTACCTTGGGAAAAACCAAGTAGCGGTGCAGGAGGCACACTACCTTGAAAACGCCAGGTTGTGGCAACAACATGGATAGGCACGTCGCCTCGCCGACCTCTGACCGACGCCATGGAAGGGTATGTCGCCTCGTCCGACCTCTGGCCTTCTCCCTACCTCGGAAACTTCAAGTAGCTGTCGCGGAATGCACCCTACCTTGGGAAAAACCAAGTAGCAGCTGTGGAATGCACCCTACTTTGGGAAACCCAAGTAGCAGTCGATACAATAGTCGCCACCTCGTGTCTGAAACGACTACGGTGCGAACATCCCGACAAGGGGGCAACTCCACACCTACGAACTTACAAGTTCACAACTACTACATAGCGAACATCCTCTATACGGGGGCAACTCTATGTCAGTACGGGCCTCGTCCCAACACTTTATACAGCCTATATGGCACTACACGCGTTTGCGCTACCCAACACATGTTTATCATGAGATGTTCATCGACAACATATCAGGAGGCCTAACACCTCGCGACTAAGGGGCAAGTGCCCCTACTTGGCCCCGTCACTACATATACTCCCCCTCTGGGGGCATTCACCTCAATGATCTTGGGGGCAATACTATATCAACAAGGGTCATGTCCCTAGGCATAAACATTGAGAACATACTTCTGTTGTAAGATGTTCATCAACGACGCGACGAATGCATGGCACCTCGCAAGTCCAGGACCCTCGTGTCTGCGACACACTTTCCCTTATATAGGTACACACTTTCATGTTCATGATACATCCATGTTCACTCAAGGTAACATCCTATAGGCATATTTTCTAGTATCCCATACTTAGAAAAAAATTTGGACCAAATTCAGAATTTTTCCCCACATAGGCCCACCCCATCATGAAATTGAAGCATGGACTCACTTAACCATATTCATGTTGCATCCCCACACATGCGTATATTTTCCGAGTATAAGCTCGTGACGGTATTGGATTTATTATTTCCATCTCAGACGGACACGTGCTTGGACACGTGTCCGTGATATTCTGACGTTTGCAATTCCTCTATCTTATAAGACAGGGGGCAGAGTCAGAGACACACACCCATGGGTAAGTAAGGATTCCGACAAAAGGTAAAATTCCGGCTTCAAATTGCGCATGCCATACCATCCTAAAATAGAGTCAATCAAGGGTCAGGCCATTGGTTGACTCGGAGGCATGTGATGGATATACGCCCAATTTGAACCCGTTGACTTCCGAATCGTTTTATTTTTATCACCCCGTTAATGATTATAAATTGAAACTTTGACCCGATCACCCCGCTGAAACACCAACGGTCCGGACGAGGCGAAAATACTCGTCCGGGCCACGCGTCGAACTCACCTAGGTGAGATCGGGTGGCCACACCCGATCTCCCCTAGGGGAGATCGGGTTGGCCAACCCATCTGCCCTAGGGAGGGGTTGGGTGGCCACACTCAACCCCTACCCTTAGGGGTCGGATTTTCTCTCCCCCCCCCCAAGGGCCCTGGCACCGTTTCCCGACTCCCACACTTAGATTATTTCCGCCAACCTCTTCATGCTTTAAGGTTTTAATTATGTGATCAAGGACTAATTAATTGTGTTTGAAGGTTAACGATGTCATTAAGTCACCTTAATGACACCGTTGCCTATAAATACAACCCTTCCACCATTCATTTGAGGGGATCTTGGCTACTTATGCAATCTTAGCTCTAGCTTCTCTCTAGACTTTAGACTTTATCTCTCTAAAAATGGACGTACTGACTTAGGCATCGGAGAGGGTTCATCAAGCATCACCCCCCCTACGTGCTTGATACTGCCCTTTGTGCAGGACCCCGAGAAGAAGGAGACAAAGAGAACAGAAGGACACAAAGCAAAGTGACTGAACCCGAGAAGCACAGAACCCGACATCATATTAGTGGGAGATAAGTTCTAAGTTAGCGACCCGTTGACTCAGACCTTATAACCTAACAGGGTACAAGAGCAGTGCTTGAACCATAACTAATAACTTTCCTTGAACGACTTCTCGGTCTCGGAGTTTTACATCCAAGATGAATTCCTTGATCACTAGGATCTGGAACCAAGTTAGTCGAATCACTCCCACTGGGAACAATGGGTAGTATAGGTAGTTGTAGCAATCCTGGTTCAGCATTACGATAATCATGTTCAACTTGATTCGTCCAAACAGCAATAATGATTACATGTGGTAGGTGTTTATCCCTCCCACTGGATTTTTTATGAAAATGCTCCCATTATCATTTACCATGTCATTCACTCAAGTTGTTGGTTCAAATCTCTCCCACTCGAATTAAGTGGGACCTGATATCGTAATATCTTGCTCCTGATTTGATAAAGACTCATTATTCTGGAACTGTCAATGCATCAGAAAATTCGTCCTCAAATATGTAATGTCACATGTTCGACCACGGTACCATGTCTTTAACCTGTAAACATGTACTTTCAAAGAGTAGTTAACATACTCTTGTCCTAAATACGTGTTTAATGCGCAAATCAATGTCGCATGGTGATATGATTTAACTCATTATCACTCTTCAGCTTTTATGGTGGCGTGATTTTACTGATTTTAGTGGAAAATAGTTTTACATGAATGTGAATCACTTCTCATCATCCCTTTGGGAATAGCTGATTAAGTGACTCTATATTATGTTTATAGACTATGCTTCCAGAAGTGTGTGTTTTGACTTGAATGCCTAGCCTGACTTGTCGTTCAAGGCGTACGGAAGGAAAATCGTTTAACAGACTTCATCCTTCTTCGTTTGCAAACTTATCTCAGAGATTTTATCCCATCTCCGAACTGAGCATTTCAGGTTTTCACCTTATGCGTCAGTCGATACTTTTACAAGGTCGTGGTAGCTTTCCGAAGCCTACTTCTTACCGATGTAACCGTTATGAATAAGTTATTTCCGAAGGAATGCAGACGAAAATTCAGCACATCATCATTTAAACACTTCATTATTAAACTCGTACTTTGAAACGATGTGTTCCTTTTTTGAGGTCCACTTGCGTGTAGCGCAATTTTACCGAATTTTTAACCCTTGGTTAAATTGTTTCATTTTTGAATTTAATTCAATTTAATCCAATCAGTTTCAAACATGATTACCATTACATTTTATTTCATTCAATGGAGTACTTAACAATAAAGAAAGAATTATAACCAGTTCGTTCATAGAACTACGCAATCGATGGATTTTAATGGCATTTTGATTTTACTCAAAGAATTAGATGTATGAGGAACTGTATGGAGTTATTTGATTAAGCTATTTCTAATAGCTTTATTGCTTCGATTTACTTACTTTTCGGATCGATCTTGTTTCTAGCCGAGTCGATTAATCTTGATAAGTAGAACTCATTTCAAATCGAATGGTAACTACTTTATTCAATAATTCCGAAACAATAACAACCAGAATTCAAACAAAATGAACAATAGGAAATAATAACCAACATAATACTGGGGTCTCAGATCTCAAACTTGAAGCAGTCGCGAAGAAGAATGATGGACAGGTCGTCTTAACCAAGTTGTACCGTGAAGGTATAGTTCAACGTTTAGACTTTTTGTTGCCGGGGGTTGCCAAGCATTTTAGCATACCAATGAATCTTTCATCGAATGCCTTGGGTTTTTTTTTTCCGGAAAGTTTCCTTCTTTATCATCTACCTCGAATAGGTCTATTGTCGTCTGGATCGATGTGATCAGACGAGTGAGCCCTTTTTCGTCAACAAACCATGAAAGAGGAAACATCCTCATTACTTTCCGAGCCCTTGTCCATACATCTAACTCATCAGTTGGATCATGATAGGCTATTACACCGTCGTCACTGCATAGAACACTGTAGTATTCTTCCATTAAGGCTCTAGCTTCAGCGGCCTTACCCTTACCGAAGCGAAGGTATATGGCACACCAAAGATGCAATGCGCTGAATTGTATAAACTCTCCTTCTACTTCTGTTGTCAGCTGCGAGAGGATCAACTCATGTGCATTACGATCCTTCCTCAACCTTTTTTTGTTGTTGCTCTCATGGAGGTTTCCATTTTCGTCCAGGCTTATCCTTTTCGCTGTTGGATTGACTTGATCGTCAAGATCCGCAGCGATCAGTAGATCCATAACATTGTCTCTCCAAGCATCATAATCCATGTCGTCCAGGTTGCGAGGTTCGTAGAACTGTATCGGTTCAGCCATGAAAACTAACACATTGATAATCAAGCAAATCAGGGAGACAATATCATTTTGAGAAAGAATTGCATACACCAGATATCTATTAAGATTGAATTTGACAATAATGATTCCTCAGTCATTTAAACCAACCGACCACTAGTAAACCAATGGAAGATGACTGTGAAAGAGTTCACATTACCGTCGTTTTCAATCCAATAGATCAGTCTTTTAAAACAGTTTTAATCGCAAATTACCGGAACGGTAATTTTAAAATAAGCATATCCGATCTTGGCTTTCCCAAGGCCCTTTTTATTTTGGAAAAATATTCCGATGAATTCACTCATGCATATATAATTCTACTATTCATGTAAATTATCATACGCAGGTAACATTCATCATACAAACCACATTCATGCTTACGCGTCATGCGTCTAATGTTCCGAGGAACTCATGCTTGCATACATAATTCTACTTCCAAGTAAATTATCAAATGCAACTACATCCTCAACATTCTAGCATACGTGTCAAAGATGAAAATTCCACAACAATCATACATATTTGGCGACTGGTTTTCGATTTTAAAATAATTTTAAACATTAGGGGTTGATTTGCAATTTATGTTTATATTCAATCACGCAACATTCTAGACATGAATCCTAGGCATTTTCAACCATCACAGCATGTCTATCCTAGTGCGCATTCCATATATTTAACCAGGGTTCAGCCCACAATATGCAATATCCAGCTAGCTTGACTCAGTCAAGACAACATTTCTAATTATGCATACATACATATATATATTGAATAATAAACAATTGCAATTCAGCCCACTAATTATACCAGTCCCAAAAAACATGTATCTCCAAGATCCATCCTCATAATCGAAACAAGCATAAAGGTTTTACCGTTATGTAAATAAATTAAACCCTTGAGTACCGTGTAGGCCATTTTAGGTTCAAAACATTTGGATTTTAAATCTTGACCACCCTATTTTATTTAATTGACTTGAATTCGGTTTTGAAAATCATTTCGGTTCAGTCAATTTCTGTACTGTTTGGTCCGGTTCGGTCCAGAAAAATCAGGTTCGGGTCCGGTTTGGAAAAATCCGGTTCAGTTCGGTCCGGTTCGTTTTAATTTTAAAATCCGGTTTGGTCCGAACCGGTCCATTTTAAAATAGGGTTCGGTTCGGTTCAACACACAAAATCGATTCGGTTAGATCCACTTAGTTACCCCGGTCCGACCCGACCCGACTAGATCGAACCGATTGAGAAAATCCGGTTCGATTTTAATTCGTCCCGGTTCTACACATTTGACCGGCCCAATAATTAAAATATGAAAGGTTGGGCCGAAATGTTCACTTATGGCCCAAGTAGGTTTTAAAGTCCATTAAAATATTTAACTTAGACACCAAGAAACATTAATCATAAAAAATAATTTCCAATATTAATAATATATATACATATATGTATCGGCCAACTACATACATATATATATTTATTGCCAAGATTCTATCTTTAAAATTAAATCAATCAACAAATATATATATATATATATATATATATATATATATATATATGTAAAAATCGGCTAACAAATAAAATATATATTATATTTATTGTCAATATCTTAAATAGGGTACTAACAATATATTTTCTCAATCTTCTAGGTAACTAAATCTATCAATAATATCTTTTAACCCTATTAAATATTTAGATATATTGATAGTTATATATATATTTCTATATATTAATGTGAATCTATCTTAATGTTCCCAATTATAGATATATTGTTACCTTGATTAAAATATGGTAAACAGTATAATTTAATAATAGTGGACGAAATTTGTTTGCTTGGAGACCAAGAAATTAAAAATATATTCCTTGTAAATTCATTAAAATTTCGGCACAAACACCAAATTGGGAACAAACTGTCAAATTTCAAGATCAAATTTTAATAAGATCTACAATCCAATGTTAGATTTTGATAAATATCACATTTTTCTTGAATATCATGAACATCAAGTTAACCAAGAACATCATGAAAATTTCGGACCACCATAAACAAAAACAAAATCCGAAATTTTAAAATTCCTTTTAAAAATTTCAGTCCGAAAATTTTAAATTTTCAAGAACATCAATTTATTAAAATCATGAACTCCTAACCTGGCTCTGATACCACAGTTAGATTGGGAGTAATCACTACGAATACTAAATCATGGTACATGCTAGTAATCAAAATTACGCAGCGGAAGATTCGCACATACCTCAAACGATGTCCGTAGTCCCAAGATCCTTCCTGCGGGGAGTTCACGATCCTCCGATCTGCACCCGTAGAGGTTCTGGTTAAGGAAGCCCTACGTGGTATGTTCTTCATAGCAAAGCCTCTGATCGATTCTTGGCAGGGAACAGATCTCTGGAGTGTTTGCTAGAAAGCGAATTGGCACACCCTTTGGTGGGGAGTGGTTCGGCCGAAACTCTTGTGTGGGGTAGAGGGGTTTTCTCTCTAAAACAATCTAATGAGGAGATAGTGATTAACCCTAAAAATCTCCTAACACCATGTATATATAGGAGGAGTAAATTGGACAAAAGTCCACTTTACCCTCACTATAAGTTTCGGTCGGCCACATGTATAGGAAGGCCCAATTTTGGGCCTCTCATGTCAATTGGGATTTAGGTCTGGCCCAATTTCCTAATTGACATTTACCCAATTAATTAACTTAGGTAACATATACATATAATGGGCTTCCATTTACGGCGCCCATCACCATATGCTTACAGAACTAGGGCGAGTGAGAGCGATAACAAGTGGCATAGTAGATCAGAACGACTAGAGTGAGGCTCCGGCGATCGGCTCCTAGCGCAATCGGCGGAGGAGGTGGTCGCCGGTGACGAGGGGAGCTGGGGAGCGCAGCGGTGATGGATGAATCGTTACGGCCGGGAGGGGTTCTGCCGAGGTTGGTTATGGGTAGTGAGATGGAAGTGAGGTCGCGGTCGCAGCTTGGAGCAGGGGCGGACGATTTTTTGGTCAGCTACTGTGTAGGAGAAGACAAAGCGAGAGAGATAAACAAATTGGCACATGTTTCGAAAAAAAATGTATTTTTTATTGCTGTATTTTGTCCTTTGTTTTACATGTAATGAAACCATATTTATAACTAAACTAGTACTACAAATTGAGAAGAAAAATCCGACAGAATATTTATAAATATATATTTCGAAAAAAAATAAAAATATATATATATATAAGTTTTTTACCATAAATAAACACAATATATTTCCTGAATATTTTACGATAAATATGCATATACATTATCATATTTTAAGCCAGACCCATCTTTGGAAAGTTCATAACCTTCCATACTTAAATACTTTATTTTTTAGCGCGTCACATATGACATTTTGAACGTGCTTCGCGCGGATCAAAATTAGGTGTTTACACAAATCATGGAGTAATTAAGGTCCCAGTCGTTTATACGATAAAAGAGAAGGCGGGGTGTGTATACTCAATTATAAAAACATGATATCTTTCTAAATTGAATATAGCAATCAAATTAACACATGCATTTGCTTGACGTGGATCACTGAATTTCTCGTAAGGAAGTGGCTTTTCTCAGAATGTTGTCGATCTGGGGTGCGACTCTCCAATCTATTATATGCTCATTCGTATGCAAATATAGTATGGCTGGCTTCCTTGGAGTCAAATTCGATGATCACATTATCTTATCCCCTTGGTAAGTTAGGATTGTAAATTATTTTTTGTAGGGTCTGACGTACAAAAATAGCCTCGGTGAAGTTTCAAGTGTCCAACTCGAGGAGAAGTGTAGACTTTTGGGTCGATCTGGGCTTACAATGTGGGTTTCTTCTTCACTTCTTATTGGGTTTTGGCTGGGGGAGGCTCTACGTCTTGTAATGGGGGACAAAATGTCCCTAGTTATTTTTTGTTTTCTCACAATTAACTTAATATCTCTTTTAGTTAAAAAAATATTTATTAATATCTAATAATTAATAGGTTAATAGAAGACTAAATAAAAGTGTTAGCTTCCTTTTTACCTAAACTTTATCCATTTACAAATGATACCATAATTGATCATTTTTAAGATAATCCAAAAATATTATATAATGCAGGGAAAGTCGCCGAGACTTACTTCAAAAGTTGAAGTCAAAAGATGGAATTCTTTTTGACAATTCTAAAAAAAAAAAATGAGGAGGAAGCGTCCCTATTGGGAGCACACGAAATCGTCAAAAGAACTGTACGTTAAATACAGATAGACGAAAAATTTGATTGGATGAAGTTGAATTACTTTAAGTGTAATGGCCGTAGTGCCTGAAGTAAACATGAATAAAAATATTTTTGCATTGGCCGTAGTGCCTAAAGTGAACATGAGATAAGAATGTTCCTTCTTGTGCTGAATTTGTCGCACAATAATTTAGAACATGTTAATTACGATACCTTGCAGAGGTTATCTAACATGTTTCATATTCCTAAAATCAAAAATAGATCAAGAACTTAAATGTGAAGTTTGCGTTGAAGCGAAACTTATTCGGTCGAAAGGATTACCGAACGTCTTGGTCTAAATACATAGCGATGTTTGTGACTTAATATATGTCCAAACGCGAGGCGGGAATTTAAGTACTTCATTACTTTCGTAGATGATAGTACGAAATATCGCTATGTGTACTTGATGAAGGAAAAAATGAAACAATTAACAAATTCATGGTTTACAAACAAAAACTTGAGTTTCAACTATTAATTGTTTTCGCAATGAGAAATGCGGCAACGATTATTCTCTGTTTAGAGAATGTTGACTTAAACACGATTTAATCGGTGAAGTCATTGCACACCGCATAAAACCCCGATGGAGTTGGGTTGCGGGTTCGATCCAACCGGGCAACGTTTTAATGTTTATTTTGGACTAATTAGTATTAATAATGTTGTCGACGGTCAAGGTTTTGGCTTAGTGGGTGAATGGATTGTCATTAGGCATGCATTAATAAAAATATGAAAATGTTGTTTTGGCACTTGCGGTGCAACAAGTCGAGGCCTTTTATTGGTCTGAGGATCATACCGTTTGAGAAACGCAACGGTCTGGAAAAAAAATGTTGATGTGTTAATGGTCTGAGGATCTACAACGATAAAAGGATGATCCGAGGATCAATGATGATGTGGTTGAGAATTAGTAATAACATCATACCCAACTCGTGTGTTAACACATTACATTTTTCTGGTAGAAATTAAAATAGTATGGTTGAGACCATGTTTGTTTTAGGGTTATGACGGGGTAGCTATTTTAACTAGCAATTACCTTTTGAATAAGGTACCCCATAAGAAGGAAGATAAAACTATGTTTGAGTTGTGCCTTCGAATGTGGGGGGTGTCTTGCTAAAAATTATGATACCTCTACGGAAAAGACGCATACATTCCCTAAATCGTTGATTGCATTTTCATAGGGTTTGCTCAGAATAGTAACGTGTATCGATTTGAATCGAAAGTGTCAAATAAACACAAAGATACGTTAATGTAATCAATAAATGCATATTTCTTTGGAAAATGTATTTTTGGCTAAGTCTAGAGGATAGGCAAGCATATGAGACTATAGAGGAAAAATAGTCAAGACCGAGAACATGGAGGGCATGTTGTGGTCGGGCCCATGATGAGTAAAAGGGCGAGGATTGAAAAATTCTATGGTCCAGTTTTTTGACCTATATGCTTGAAGCCGAACCTTAGACTTACCACGAAGACGTAAACTCTTCTGAGAGACCTCTATGAAAAGAGGCAATCAATAGTGAAATTGAGTCCATCTTGCAGAACCACACTTGGGAGCTGGTGGATCTTCCGCCCGGAGACAAACCGTTAGGCTACAAGTGGATATTCAAACGTAAAATGAAAGAAGATGGATCAATTGATAATTACAAAGACCGACTTGTCATAAAAGATTATAGACAAAAGGAATGGTGGAATTATTTTGATACATATTCTCCAGTAACTAGAATCACATTCATAAGGATGGTGCTTGCGATTGCAGCCTTGCAAATTCTAGAAGTACATCAAATGGATGTGAAAACAACTTTCATACATGGATATTTAGAGGAAGAAATCTACATGGAACAACCTGAGGGTTTCTCTGTGCGAGAGCAGGAAAAGAAAGTCTGTAAGCTTGTCAAATCTATGTATAGTCTTAGGCAGATGCCTAGATAATGACTTTATAAATTTGACAGCGCTTTATTGGAGAAATGTTTCAAAATAAATAAGTATGAAAAACGTTTTACGTTGATGACATACTAATCGTTGGAAATAACGATGAGGTGGTCCGGTCCACTGGACCTATGTTGAATTTGAGTATTGACCTGAAAGACATGGATCTTGCCGATGTGATCTTTGGATTAAAACTCATTAGATCATCAGAAGGTCTCATTCTAAGTCAAACTCATATATTGACAAGTATTTGGATAAATTCAACAAAGATGACAAGAACGAGGTCAGTACTCCAATAGATACGAGTATGTAATTTCAAAGAATAAGGGAGAATGATTGTCCCAAATTGAGTACGCTCGGATTATTAGAAGTGACATGTACTTAATGTCATGCACTAGACCAGATATCGCTCACGTTGTAAGTGTATTGAATCGATATACGAGCAACCCTAGTGTTGTCCACTAGAACGGGGTAATCAGGGTACTTAGGTATCTGAGACATATTCGTAATCATGGTCTACACAAAGAGATATCCTTATGTGATAGAATGTTATATCCGATTAGACACTACCACCTTGAGTATAAGGGGTTACGTATTCACCTTACGAGGTGGAACAGTGTCGTAGAAAATCCTCAAAACAAACAGTCATAGCCAGATCGACCATCAAGTCTGAGTTATTGTACTGGAGAAATGTGCCGAACATGCAAAATGGCTATGTCATTTTCTCGAGGATTTTACTAATTGGCCAAAACCTGTGTTAGTGCAAAGATTTATGAGTTTGTTTTGGTTTAATCCAAATTAAATCCAATCTAATGAAATGTTGAAGATTTTCTTTAAGAGACAAGGTTAAAGCAGAAATAAGTGGTGCACCCCCCATTTGGCATGAAAACCTTTGTTAAAGGTTGGGAAATGGGACACTTTGCGAAACTGTTGTCCACAATAGAATCAATCTAAATTTAGATGTTGGATTAACAAAATTATTCCTACAGGAAATGATAGTCTGAGGACTTTGTTGGTTTGAGAACATTGATGCAACGTTGCGATGATCAATCTGTATAACATAGTATAACACAGTATAACCTGCATAATGGAATGTTTAGACATATACGTCATAATTCCATTAGAAATTTGCTCTCAAATATATTTATTGTGCCCGATATCGTAAAGTCGGCAGATAAATAGCGGATCCGCTACCCGAAAGGGTTAAACAGAGAGTTATTTGGCCAAGCATCGAAGGGAATGGGGCTAAAGCCCGTGTAGGAAACGCTCTTGAGAAGGAAAACCCAACCATGATGACTGGAGATCCCAAGAACTTGGTTCAATGGGACAACCTAATCACAAGAGTGAGTGTTGTCACTGTGGGGGGTCAAACCCCGAGCCTATTCCCATGATGCAAACAGTGATGGAGATGAGGTTAAGCTTTTGCCGGTATTGATCTTCAATAATCGGTTAAACCGAGCACAGTAATTAGAAATTACTTAATTGAAATCATTTTTTACGCAAAGCTTTTAATGATTCGTAAGGAGAACTCAGAGTCGTGATGATGCTCTTGAGACATAGAATCACCTATGCGAGTGAGAAGTGGGGCCGCTTCGAAAGGAATTGTTGAGGGCACAATTCTTAGAAACACTTGCAGAACCAGGCGAGTGATCCAGGGCCTAGGGATCACAGGGCGTGAACTGAACCATACTAGGAATGTACCTGTGTGGGTTATGTCGTCATCTACATCAACGACAGTCGGTTCAACGACATCGCGTCTACCGACCAGTCAGTAGAGAAGGCATGATCTCACAAGGGATAGGTTCAAAGGGGTCACCCCTACCTATTCTTTGCAGGTATTGACCGTTGAACTCAAATTTCGTGTCTAGATTTCCAATTTCCATTCATGTGGGGGATTGTTAGAAAATTTGGGCTCATTTATATTAAATTTTACTAAGGCTAGTTTTTTGGGCTTAGTTAAATTATTTTTGTTCAAGCCCATTGTTTTTACTCTAGCCCAGCCCAATTTGTTTTAGTGAATGTGGAAATTTGTTTGTACCACATCGACCACTTCAAGCATCTCCTCCCTTCTCCTCTCCTATATAAAGGAGTCTTCCTCTTCACTTTTTTGGTAGAAGAAAATGAGATCTCTTCCTTTTGGTTGAGTATCCAATATTTTCGGAATCCATTTTTTTGGAATCCAAGTTATTTTTCTCCTCCTCTGTTCTTCGTGTTGACGAATTGCAGAGTTCTTCTTAGGTTGATTTCGACTTATGTCGTGTTCAACCTTTCTAGTTGTTTTTAGCCGTTGTTGTCGGCTTTCCTGTTCTTTGTTTGAGTTCAGGTATTGGGTTCGGTTCGGTCGAGCGTGTTGCATGCATAACACGATTCGATGACACTGTTGAATC
The DNA here is from genome assembly GCA_036873135.1 of Clarkia xantiana subsp. parviflora. NCBI lineage: Eukaryota > Viridiplantae > Streptophyta > Magnoliopsida > Myrtales > Onagraceae > Clarkia > Clarkia xantiana. Next base: position 23,731,931 of record JAPTYO010000001.1, read on the forward strand.
CTGGGAGGTGATCGCCCCTTGTATAAACCCCTTTGCATAACCCGAGGGTGGGGAGGGGCGAAATTGCCTTAAGGAGACTGTGATTAGCACGAGCCTCAGTATAAAAAATACGTATTCGTTTTGTGTCGATTTTACGTATAATTTCGGTGTTGCCTATATTTTGCATGTTAACTGGTATAGTTACTTGTAACCGAAATTTGACTAATTACTTTTTAGTCATTGAATTTTAGAATATTGCATTTTGGTCCTCGGACTTTGTAAATTTGCATATTTACCCTCTATATTTCCAACAGTTTATTCTATCTATTGTGTACTTTAGAGGAGCATCCTTATCAATATTCTGAAATTATTTGAGCTCCTTTTTGTTTGCTTAAAATTAGATGATTTTTGGAGTTGTCTGAGCAAGGAGGACAACAACTTGCTGGATATCTTCCACGATCTTCTTCTTCAATGCTCATCTGAAGATTGATAGCGGGTAAAATTGTTATCTACTGTGTTGATTAACACTTACGATTGATATCTACTAACTTCATTTTGGTTTTTCACTTGACAACATTGCACTAAAACAAAAATTATGCATAGTATATGTATGAACATATTGCCATCTTTTTGCTATATTTGGGTGAAAGAGATGATAGCTTGCCTCGTATTGGTTGAATCTTTGATAATATGTTGGCGTGTATTTCTCTAGATAATGTGTTTGGAAAACTTGATGATTATTGCTTTAACATGCAATTTTCAACATACAATTTTCTGCTTCTACTTGATTATGTAAGCTTGAACAATTGGCATTTCTGCAATTTACTTATGCTATATTTTATATGTCATTGCAGAACCGCTGACCACACTAAATGGATTGGAGCATTTCACAGGAAACAGGATTTTATTGATGTAGTTGAGGTTTGCTCCTGACTGAGAAACTCAATTAAGATCCTTTAGATTGTGTTGATGCATTTTTTATCTTGTTTTGTCGTATGAAATCTCTCATTAAGGTAAAAGGCAATTTTTGCTCATTTGGAAGTTCTTTATGCATTCATCTTCTAACTATCTAAGCTTGGTGCAAATAGTAGAGCTTAACAACAAAAACAGTGACGTTGATGAATTATGAGGAAATGAGAGTTAGTGTTTTGTAAAAAATTATAGATTAGTATGATCTAAGTAGTCAGCTCTATTTGGCTTTAACGTTGAAGCAAAAAAAATCAGGGAAATAGAACTTAGTTCTCTGTCATCAATCTTCGTTATGAATGCTAAAGACTTTACTCAATTGAAAATCTTATGGTAAGTGTTAGCTTATGAAACTCATCAAATTATGCTTATTGACGTGCAAACTTTAATATTATTATTGCAGGTTTTTCACTCACTGATAGTACCGCAAAATAGAACAAGAATTAAAATTCAGAAAGCAAAAGAAAGATGGAGGTTTTTGTGCAGAAGGAGACAAGAAGATGCTCAGAAAGCGGTAATTCCTACTTTGGTAAAGTATCATGTGTTTTATTAAGTAGTTGAATCACATTTAGGAGAATATGTGCTACTCCAGTTAGTTGATATGAACACACTGGTTTGATTTCATACAGAGAATGTATGATGTTCATGTATTGTTCTGGGTATTACTTGCATTATAAATAAGAATGTGTGTTTGTGAATTGTGATATATGTATGCAGTTTTTTTTTAATGTGAATGATATACAGTATGTATTTATTTATTTATTTATTTTTTAATTTAAAAAATTAGTTAGCGGCTCAATATAAGAGCCGCAAGAATATTAATTGCGGCTCTTTTATTGAGCCGCCAGGAAATTAATTGCGGCTCATTTTTTGAGCCGCCTTAAAATTAATTGCGGCTCTTTTTTTGTGCCGCTAGGAAATTAATTGCGGCTCTTATAAAACGAGCCGTAAAATTTCTCCCGACACTCCATTTTGCGGCTCTACTATGATGGAGCCGTTTACTTTTGTCAGCTTTTTTTTTTAGCCGTTAACTATTATTCTTGAAGCCTTTAACACATATGAACATATGTTTCCTGTAGTGTATGTTTAGTTAAGGGTCTTTTTGCTCCATTTGTAAAGTTTTGTACTAATGTTCCTTCATTGTCTAATATGGGGGTTAAACTTGTAGCCTAAGTTCAGTTTCCATTAGTGTTAATAAGATGAAACCTCACCAAATAAAGGAATTAGCGCTAATGAAGTAATGATGATCAATAAGTTTCTGTAATTCTTTCCACCAAAACTAGGCTTTTTTTTTTTTTTTTTTGTAAAAATTAGGGTGTTTAAAATACACTAAGAACGAAAAAATATTCATGGCTAGAACTTTAGCCGTTACAGACTCACCATAATGCGGGTGGAGATTATTTTAGGAGTGGATTAACAAACATGCTACGAGAGCTGCTGCACTTTAGCTATTATGGACTAACCCAAATGCGAGTGGATATTATTCTAGGTATGGAGTAGCAAGCATGCTACAGGAGACGCCACATTTTAGTCGTTACGTACTGACCCTAGTGTGACTGTGAATTATTCTAGGTGGGGTGTAGCAAACATGCTAAAGGAGCTGCCTCACTTTAACTGTTATGTACTGACCCTAATGCGAGTGAAAATTATTGTAGGTGTGGTGTAGTAACCATAATAAAAAAAAATAGCTATCACACTTTTAGCCATATTAACCCTAGTGCAAGTGAAAAACGTTAAAAAAAAAATGTCATGTATCACACTTTTAATCATTTGTAAAAAATCACATTATATGGACGTTTATCTATTTTAAGGATATGAGCGGTTAGCAGGAGTACGGTAAAATCAAGAGAAGCAGCGCAACTTAAGCCTGTGATTTAGGACAAATATTTTCTTGCATACAAAAATCACACCTTTTATCTATTCATTTTACAGCTCCGTTCTTCTCATTTCTCTCCTTCTTTAATTAAACCCTAGTGTTCATCCATCATAATTAGGTATGTATTCCAACATGAATGACGTTGTGAGTTGGGTAAATTCCTTCTATAGACACTCGTATTACTGGGTTCTCTGTTGGAGTGTAGAAACTTAAATTAACGTTTATTTTTTGGGTGATGTTAATGCAGCGGTTGGTGATACTTGGACCTGATGGGAATTATTAGATTCTCGTCCATAGTGAACACGTCAGTTTCATACCTGACGTTTCTAAAGAAGAAGAAGAAATCGAAGAAGAGGAAGAATTGTTCGTCGAGTCCCAAGTATATTCCACCGCCAAACCCCATAAATAAGCAGCCCGATTCTACTCATAATGACAACAAAGATGTCATGCAAATTATTCCGAAGAAAGACATTATCGATCTCGAAAAGCAATTCACGCCGGAGAAATTCGTGGATGAAAAGGAATGCGCGTGGCTATCTACCGATCGCCCATCCACCAACGCTTACTTCGACCAATGTCGATCCTCACTGTCTCACTTCTTGCTCGACGAAAGGCTCAACGTATGGCTGTCGAGATCGAGCATCAGTAAAGTAACTGAATGGTTGTCAAGACCCAGTGCAATTAAAGCGGCTGATTGGCTAACGAGAGCGAGTCTCAGTAAAGATGATGAATCTTTCATTCTTGGACGAGATTTGCCGAGCGAAGAGGCGGAGATTTCCATGCTTACTTCGTCTGCAAGAAAGTCTATACAATTTGAAGATGTGGATCATAACGGAGTGAATATGATGATTTCATCGGTAAATCTGGATGACACTTATCGATCCTCAATCTCGGGAACAGCTTTACTGGAAGGCAGTGACGGGGAGCCTTTGTTTTGGCCGTTCGAGTTGAAGTTCGAGATGGATGGTGATGAAAAAGTTGGATACTTTTGTATGTCTCCTCGGAAGATGGAGTTTGCGAAATCGAGGATGATTTCAAGAGTGAGCACGAGCTCGAGCTCGAACTCGAGTTGTGGAAAGCTAGTAGCTGTATCACTTGAAGGAGGGAGTATTCCTCCTATTGAAAAGATAATGTCTTTCAAGAGGGATTGGTTGGGGAGAGAGGACATATCGTTTAGCGATCAACTCCCGGTGGAGAATTTGTTGGGACTTGGTGAGTTTGATGGGCACGAAGGGCTTGGCGATGAAGATACCTTATCACTTGATGGGTGGAATTTGAACAACTGATTTGATTATGTTTCAGATTCTGCCATCTTAATTTCCTGTCCAGGATGATTATATGTTAATTAATGTTGTGATAACTGTATGAATATGATACGTAGTGCTTTTTTTAGTTGTGGTACCCACGTCCATGTTATGTGGTCTCGCTTGTAAGACCACACTTGGTTGGGCGGACATATATGTCCTGCACGTAGAATAATTTACTTCTCCAGTTTGTATCCAAGGAAAAACAAAACTCTTTCCTTCTCTATAATGCATATATATATACTACAAGAGTACCAATATAATATACATGTTATTTAAGTAATTGTCGGCAAAAGTTGGGGCAGGTTGGAATCTATCAGTTCGTTGGCTGCTTTTTTCCACTTCGAAGGTAGTTTCTATTCCAACCATCGACTTCTTCATGTCCCCTAGCTAGCAACATGATAATATTTCTGAAAGTACGCCATTTTACGAAAGCTACATGTACCTTGAACAATTCTTATATAGTCTGCTTTCAAATATCAAAACACAACAATTCATGAAATTTACTTGGGATTGTTAAAAATCGTAACAAAATTTTATATATCGTAACATATCTATTTGTTGTATTTTGGCTCCATTGAATTTGGGTTTCCATAAATATTTGTGTCACTGTGTGTTCAAGACCTGCAAAAGGGATAGACATGATCGTGGCCCAATAATTATCTTCGATACTTGAATGAAAACACTTTTAGTGAGATAAAATGTGTAGAGAGAGGTTCATATTTATTAATGAATTAGAGAAATGAGTATTATAGAGGAATTTCGCAACTAGAGGTTTAACCATGATATGTTAATTTACCAAATTATGGTTACCTAAATTGACATTTCCTCATTTGGTGGATACCTTCTTGTACTTGAGTTTTGTTCATTCTACATTTTGGGTTCAAGACAATTACAAGGGTGCTGTCAAAAACACCTAAGAAGATCTCCGATCAAGACGACACTGCTAAATAAAAAGTCCACAAACTAAAAAATAAACAAAGTAAATAACCATCAAACATACACTTGAAAGATGGGGCGACGCCATCATCCCTAAGGTTAGACCTTTCTTCTGATGCTCTCCGTGTAAATGAGGCTTTACAGAGGTGAGATATGAATGTTGTCGGAGTATGCCCATTATGTGACAAAGAAGAGACAGTTGATCATATGATCTGTCAATGTACATGGAGAGCTCTAGTCTGGTTGGATGCTCTCAACTTAAGAACGGGAAATGAAGTAACACAAGACATCGCCTTTTGGTTTGCCGAGATTAGATAAATGGATGAGCTAACTGTTGGGTTACGATTATAAAGTCGAGAGCATGCAAGTCGAGACTCATAAAAGAGAGTCAACGACCAATCATACTCAGAATGAGGAAACAATAATAAGTAGTCGACACCAAATGTGGAGAAAGTCGACGACTGAGATTTTTGAAAGTTTGGCGACAAGTCTACTCAAAACTCTCCCTCTTAAGGCAAGAGACGAGTCGACAGCTAGATATTATTGAAGAAACCTTCCTCCTAAGGAAATGACAACTGGCAACCTGCTTGCTGCCTCAGAGAAAACGGAAGGGGCATGTGGCGACCTACTTGTCACCTACTAAACTGAAGAAACCTTCCTCTTAAGGAATGGTGAGGTGATGACCTACTTCAACCGCCAAAGGAAAACCTTCCTAGCTAAGAAAAGATGAGGTGGCGACCTTCTTGTCACCTGCTTACACCGACTCTGGACAGAAACCATACCAAGAGGGTAGCCGTCATTTAAAGTCGGTACACTTCCCCTATAAATAGGGGAACACTTTAATTATCTAAACATTACATTCACATACTTTTATAGGTGATGGGTTCCGATGTAATCGTTAACCCCGTTAACAGTCATCAGACAGCGAGTAAGTCCAGTGGGCCTCGTAAAAGGCCGGGAAGGCCCAAAAGCCCAGTATGAAGGGTCCCGACTTTAGCGGTCCCGATATATGAGCTGAATGCTCCCGACAAAGAAGCCTCTGAGTAGGCCCCGATATGCCTTTGTAAAGGCCCCGATGATAAAGCCCCGATGAGGCTGGACCCGTCTCGTGAGACAAGGGGTCCTGGGTGGTGACCTAGAATGAGATAACTCTGGAGTCCCCGACAAGAGTTGGGACTTGTGATCAGAGGATAAGACCGAGAAACCCACCTACTAGATAGAGTAGTGGGGAGACGGTTAATGATATAGATAACCTCCCCCGAGATACGCAGGGCGTGCCCGAGATACTCGGAGAGTAGGCAAGATACGCGGAGCGTGGGGCGAGATATACGGAATCCCGAACGAGATATACGGAATCATGGGTACAACGGCCAAGCACGGTCACAGGTAGCTGAGTAACTTCCCCTCCTATATAAAGGAGGAAGTTACCTCAGAAAACACATTCTCTAATACGAACTTAGATTACTGCTTACCACCCCATTGATCATACACTCATTTAGGCATCGGAGAGGGATTCTGGGTTACCACACAGGTCATCCCCTTTTGCAGGATTACGCGGAGCCCAGGAGTTCAAGCTTTCCGTCAAGAACGTAACGGAGCTTCGCCCGTGATCCAACATTGGCGCCGTCTGTGGGAATCTGAACAAAAAGCCAAAATAGTTTCTACCAAATCAATGGCCGGTGGTGGCAAGAAGAAACAAGTCCAGGCTGGCAGTTCTCGCCCCGCTGGAACTGTGAATTCCCCGTTGCTGGAATATGCTGCTGAACAAGGTGAGCAACCCGTTGTTTCTCAGACAGGGGGGCATGGTGATGATGAGGTCTCAGTCCGAGACACGACGGTAAACAGACCAGAGATCCCGCGAAGGAGGTGGATGCTCCTCCAAATCCGGTGGTGCACAGAGAGGAAATCCCGCGGAGGGAGGTAGGTTCTTCCTCAAACTCGGAGCTGGCCAAGGCAGTAGCAGATGCTATGCCCATGTTCTTGGCGGCCATGGAGACTCTGTTGGACAAGAGAGAGGCTGCCAGGAGGGCAGAGGAGTTGCCTCCGCAAGAAGAGTTGCCTCCACCTCCTCCAAGAGTGGTTCCAGAAGAACAGGAGGTTCAGGAGGTTCAGCCCAGGAATAGGGGCAAGGAGCCCGGGTACTCGGAGAAGTTCGTGGTCGATGGTCCCGGACCAGTGCAACACAGGACCATTCCCCTGAATGGCCCCATCACCCCCGATCAGGTGGTGAAAATTGTCAACATCTGCATGGGTGACCAGAAGCAAATGACGTCGGAGCTGAGGGATCGATCCAGCCATCCTTTTGTTCCGCGGCTGATAGATACCGTCGCCCCGCCCGGGCTAGGTATTCCGACCATCAAGGAGTATGATGGTGAAGGGAACCCGGTTCGCCATGTTCAGAGACATGTCCAGGCCTGTATGGGTAGGACATCGAATGATGACCTCATATGTTCATTGTTCCCGATCACCTTGGGAGAAAGGGCCATGACGTGGTTTTTCAGCCTACCGCCAGGGAGTATTACGTGCTGGGCTGATATGCACGATCGCTTCATCAAGCAATATCAAGGTCGTAGGCGTCTCCTAAAGAGTGTGAAGTCCCTGACCCAGGTGGTGCAGAGATCTGATGAATCGTTGGCATATTCTTACCAACGATTCACTGCCAGTGCCGCGGAGATCGATGAGGAGATATCGGAGGGAGAGACTATCCGCACCTTCATTCGAAACCTGACTGCTCCGTATGGTTCCGATCTGATGCACAGCGTAGCCGCGAAGGCTGTGTGGAGTATGGAGGCCCTGCAAGCGAGGGTGAAACAGCAGATCGACGTGCAGGAGTCGAAGATTGCTGCCGGAGAGCTTGATCCTCCGAAGTCAGGAAGAGGAAAGCCATCGTCCAAGCTGTCGGATGATCGCAAAGGGAGCGACAAATCGGAGGAAGTAGGAGCCGTGGTCGCCTCGGGAGAAGGGAGGACAAGCGTCCTCCGAGGAAGGATAACCGCGAGGGTCGTACTGTTCCCATCAACAGCTCGATGACCTCCGTGCTGGCTGTGATGGATCGGCAGGGTCTCGCCCGATACCCCCCGAGGAAAGAAGGTGAGTTCTTGGGAGGCCGCTCCGATCGTTACTGTCGGTACCATCGAGCCAATGGTCACGATACGGATAACTGTCGGGAGCTGAAGAAGGAGATAGAGAAGCTGATCCAGAAAGGGAAGCTGAAGGAGTTCGTCGGAAGGGGAAGGTGCCGGTCCCGCTCCAAAAGTCGGTCACGGTCCCGTTCCAAGTCCCGTGATCGATCCCCGAAGAAGAAGAAGGTTGAGCCGGAAGCCTCCGGTTCTGGTGCCCGTAAGGAGAGGCGGGGGACCATTAACGTCATTCACGGAGGAATGGCGCCGGGAGGTGACACCTCCGCTTCTCGGGAGAATTATGCTTCCCGCATCTCTGCTGCTGTGGTGCTAGGAAAAAGGTCCCGGTCGTGGACTGTAAAGGAAGAAATGGTGATTTCTTTCTCAGCGGAGGATTTGATAGGCGTGGAGAGCCCTCACGACGACGCCTTGGTCGTGACCCTTGACGTGGACGGATTCGAGATGAAACGGATCCTGATAGACGGAGGGAGCTCCTCCGACATTCTTTTCATGGACGCCCTGGAAGCCATGGGAAAGACGAAGAAGGACCTGACACAGGTGAACTTCCCGATGGTAGGATTCTCAGGCTCTACTTCCTATCCATTGGGGATGATTACCTTACCGGTGGAGTTCGGTAGTGGTTGGAAGATAGAATGGCGGAACGTGGATTTCGTCGTGGTAGAATCCGCGGGGATGTATAACGCTATTATCGGGAGGACCACCATCAACCCTCTCATGTCAGTTGTCTCAACCGTCCACCAGAAGATGAAGTTCCCGACTGACAATGGGGTCGGAGAGGTCAAAGGCGACCAGGTGGCGTCGCGAAAGTGTTATGTCAATGCCACCCGAAGGAGAATGAGGGAAGCCATGGCGGTCCTGCAGACCGATGCCGATCCTCGAGAGGAGTTTGGGCGTCCCGCCCCCATGGAGGATCTGAAGGAGGTTGAGATTGATGGACCTCAAAGGAAGGTGAAAATCGGGTCTGCTCTGTCGGAGGAGAGAGCCCGAGAGTTGATCGAGCTCCTGAAAGAGTTCAAAGAGTTGTTTGCCTGGTCCCCGAGCGATATGCCAGGAATCAGCCCCGACGTGATAGTGCACGAGCTGAAGATAGATCCCGCGATCAAGCCCATCGCGCAGAGGAGGCGTCCGATGGGCGCGGATAAGAGGATCGCGATCCAACAGGAGGTGGCCAAGCTGCTCGACGCTGGATTCATCAAGGAGCTCCGATTCCAAACTTGGGTCGCTAACCCAGTCCTGGTGCGAAAGAGTAATGGGAAGTGGCGGATGTGTGTCGATTTCCGCGACTTGAACAAGGCCTGCCCGAAGGATTGCTACCCGCTCCCGAGGATTGACCAATTGGTGGATGCCACATCGGGACATGAGCTGCTGAGCTTCATGGATGCCTATTCCGGTTACAACCAGATCAAGATGGCGAAGGAGGATGCCCCCCACACGGCCTTCTATGCCGACAGTGACGTCTACCACTACGACGTGATGCCCTTCGGATTAATCAACGCCGGAGCAACTTATCAGAGGATGGTGAACAAGTTGTTCGGGGACATGTTGGGAAAGACTATGGAGGCATATGTGGATGACATGCTGGTGAAGTCCCGACAGGCAGGAGACCATGTCCAAAACTTGGCGGCGGCGTTTGAGCGGATGAAGTTTCATCAGGTTCGGTTGAACCCAGACAAGTGCGCTTTCGGGGTGAACTCTCGGGGAAATTCCTAGGGTTCATGGTGAGCCAGAGAGGAATCGAGGTGAATCCCGAGAAGCTACGGGCAATCGAGGAGATGCAGTCTCCGAAGACTCATCAAGAGGTTCAAGTGTTGAATGGCCGGTTGGCCGCGATGAATCGATTCCTATCCAAGGCGAGTGACAGAGCCATGCCATTTTTTGATGTACTAAGGGCCCACAAGAAGTTTGAATGGTCCGACAAGTGCGATGAGGCATTCCAAGCACTCAAGCAGCACCTCCGTACCCTCCCGCCGTTGGCGAAACCGGTTCCAGGCGAGCCGCTTTATCTCTATTTGGCTGTTTCTGAAGTTCCTGTTAGTTCTGTTCTAATAAAGATTGTCAAGGGCAACAAAGTGCCTGTTTATTATGTAAGCAAGGCGTTTGCCAAATCTGAAATAAATTATCCCGCTATTGAGAAGTATCTCTTTGTGTTGATTGTTGCCGCTCGAAAGCTACGGCCTTACTTCCATGCCCACGAGGTTACGGTGTTAACTAATCAGCCCTTGAAATACTTTTTGAACCGACCGGAGGCGTCGGGGAGATTGGTGAAATGGGTCATCGAGCTTACGGAGTTCCGTATTCATTTTGCTCCGAGAACTGCTATTAAGGGCCAGGCATTGGCGGATTTTATAGCTGAGTCTACAGCACCCGATCTAGAAGAAGCGGGTCCTGTAGAGGGGGCAACCATGGAAGTCCCGATAGCAGAACAGCCAGAACAGCCAAAAGAGGAGAACACTTGGGAGATGTACACTGATGGTTCATCGAGTGTAGAAGGATCGGGGGCAGGATTCGTATTGATACCGCCCGGTGGAGGCGAGCCCTTGCGATATGCCTTGGCCTTGACGTTTAGGGCCACCAACAATGAAGCTGAGTATGAGGCTCTCATCACGGGCCTTAAAATTGCCAAGGGTACGGGAGTCGATCATTTAAAAGTGAAGTGTGATGCCAGCTTGATCGTGAATCAAGTCCAGGGGAACTATGAAGCCAAGAGCCCGACAATGAGGAAATATTTGCACGAGGTGCAGACTTTGAAGGGAAGCTTCAAAAGCTTCGACATCGAGGCAATCCCGAGGGAAGAAAATGCGGAGGCAGACGCCTTAAGCAAGTTCGCTCTGGGAGTGGCCCCCGAGGAGAATCGGAAGGTGCACTTTCTGGAGAGAGTGATTATCTCCAACATCGATCCGTCGGAGGTTTGCGCTATTGAAGCAGGATCGGAGGAAGAAGAGAAACCCACCTGGATGACCCCGATGGTCACATACCTGACTATGGGGGCACTCCCCGATGATGAAGTGGCTGCTGTTAGGTTGCGCCGAATCGCGAGCAACTACGTGATGGTGGACAACCAGTTATACAAGAGGGGGCATGTAAAGCCTTTTCTGAAATGCGTGGCGGAGCCTGATACGAATCGGATCCTGAGAGAGCTGCACGAGGGAGTCGCGGCCTGTCATGAAGGGGCCCGATCCATTGTGAGGAAAGCGCTGAATTTAGGCTACTATTGGCCTTCGATGAACAAGGAAGCGACAGCGATGGTCCAATCCTGTGATGCATGCTAGAGGTATGCTCCGAATATCGTGGCTCCTGCTGCAGACTTAATATCCATCAAGAGTGCTTGGCCCTTCGCGCAGTGGGGCATTGACTTGGTGGGACCTCTTCCACAAGCGACAGGTCAGTGCAACTATTTGCTCGTGCCCATCGATTATTTCTTGAAGTGGATAGAGGCTAAGGCGTTGGCCAAGACGACGGGGCAGCAGATCCTCAAGTTCCTTCAAACTCAGATCATATCCCGGTATGGGGTTCCTCGAGTGTTGATCAGCGATAATGGCCCTCTGTTCAATGGGGCTCAGTTGAAGGAGTACCTGGAGGAACTGAAAATCAAGCATCGGACAGCCTCCGTCCACCATGCTCAGACCAATGGCCAGGTGGAATCAGCCAACAAGATTGTGATGGATGGCTTGAAGAAAAGAATCTACACCTTGCAGGGTCATTGGCTATATGAGCTTGAAAACGTGATGTGGGCTGTTAGAACAACACCCAAGCAGTCAACAGGGGAGACTCCGTTTGGCCTTGTTTACGGCACGGAGGCAGTTGCCCCCGTAGAGATAGCGGTGGCGTCCCATCGCAGGAGGTATTATGAGCCTCTAACGAACGAGGAAATGAGACGTCTAGACTTAGACTTGCTCGAGGAGAAAAGGTGGAAGGCTGACGAAGTTCAGGCTCGGATGCGTCTGGCAACAGCCCGATATTATAATCGGCGTGTCAAGTCCCGACAATTCTTCGTTGGAGAACTTGTTTGGCGGAGGAACGAGTTCGTTCATCAAGATCGGATCAACAAGCTATCACCGAAATGGGAGGGACCTTACAAGATCCTAGGGATGCCAGCCCCGTATGCGTACAAGCTAGAAGACCTTGATGGCAAGACGTTGAAACATTTCTTCAGTGGCGCACACTTGAAGAAGTATCATGTTTGATATTAAGTCGCCGCGAATGGTGCAAATTGTCTATCGATAAAGATCCGATGTAAGCCAGCTTTGAGTTGTTAATGAATAAAAGAAGTTGCCTTCGATCCTATTGCTTTTAGATTTACTCTAACTGTTAGTAAGACGTCTGAAGGACGCGACAAAAGCCTTTCGAGGTATGATAAAAGCCTTACGAGGTACGAGTAAGTCGCCTTTATGGCACGACAAAAAGCCTTTCGAGGTACGGACAAAAGCCCTACGGGGTATGAGTAAGTCATCTTTATGATGCAACCAAAAGCCTAGGTACGAAAAAGCCCTAACGGGTCCGCGTAAGTCGTCTATATGATGCGGCAAAAAGCCTTAAAGGGTACGAAAAAGCCCTTAAGGGGTACGATTAAGTCGTCTGGAAGGACGCGATAAAAGCCCTTAAGGGGTACGATTAAGCCGTCTGAATTGGCGCGGTAAAAGCCTTAAGGGGTGTGAAAAATCATCTTAAGTGATGTATAAAATTGCCTTGAAAGGCATGGATGAAAAACCTTAAGTGGTAAAGTCCCGAGGAAAATGTCGCGAAAGACATACGAAATTACACTAAGTAATATGGGAGAAACCTTAAGTGGTGAAGTCCCGAGTAAAACATCGGAAGGATGTACGAAGTCCTCTTAAGTGGGGCATCGGAACGTTTTAAGTAACCTTAAATGGTGCAACGATTATCGAGACCAAAACAGATGGAAGAAATTTCTTATAAGGGCTCAAAGGCCTAAAGATTCCGATACAAAAAGATAAGGAGGATACAAGGAGGAAAATTACAAGGACTTAAAAAATAGAGCATTAAGCTTGGTCCTTGTTGGAGGTTGGGTCCTCAGCAGCTTCGGAGGGAGTGGGATTCAGAGGGGCCTGGGCAGAAGGCTCCGCAGTCCGTGGAGTCGGGTCCGCGGCATCACCCTCATCACTCTCCGCGGGGAGGTTGAAGTATTTCTCCGCGAAAGGGGCGAGGGTCTCGGACTTCTTGAAGTCGATGGAATCCTCGTATGCTGTGTAGAGCTCTTCGACGGCATTGAACAGAACGTTCTCCACCTCGGATTTACAGAACCCCACAGCATCCACCTTGAAATCTTCAGAGTTCCGATACTCCTCGCGACCTTGCAGACGACCCTCCTCGCGACCCTGCAGGCGACCTTCCTCGTGGCCCTGAGCCTTGGCCTCAGCCAGCTTGGCCTCAAGTCCCGCCTTGGCCTCCGCGAGAGCTTCCGCGAGAACGCCCTTCTCGTGGATAAGCTGCCCCTTCTCCGCCTCGTTCCGCCGCTGATCCTCCTGGACCATCCTCCGCTCCCGACGCAGGACGGCCTCGTGATCTTGAACCTGCTTAAGCAGGCCCTTAGCCATCTCGTCGAGGAGAGTCCGTTCCTTGGCTATCTTGTTCCTGGCCGCTACAGCCTCGTCGAGGTCAACTTGGAGCTTGGCCAAAGCGTCGGGGTCCGACTTGGCTTGTGCCTCCTCCAAAGAACCCTTCAGAGCCAGGATGAAGCCAAAGCAGCGCTGCTGGTCCGCGGTTTCCTAAGATAAGGGAAAAAGGGATTAAAATTCGATAATCGAAGGCAAGAACAAGGAAGGGAAGAATAAAGGTAAGGTTTTACCTCCATCCGACGGATAGCCATACTGCGGAGCTCCTCCTCGATGTCCTCCCGCGCCAAGGAGATTGGCCGCTTCAAGGCTGGAGGAATTGACCCTGCCAGCAGATGCAGGGCCAATTCAGGCTGAAGATCTCCCCGTTGGAGTGAAACCCCTTGGAGAGACTCGATCGGGTTCCAGGGAACCGTCTCCTGGTCGGGGGTGAAAATCTTGTAAAGATTATCATCCACGGGGAGAGGAGGGATGACCCTGGAAGCTTCAGCCGGAGGAGCCACCTCGGTCGGAGGCTCGGGAGTCGGAGTGCGAAGCTCTGGAGGAGGACTTCGGGACACGTCCTCCATGGTTGGCCTCAGGATGCTTCGGCCTGGCTTTCGGCGGGGAAGCAGGCCACCTTCATTCAGCTCCTCGGAGGAAGGAGAAGCCTCCAAGTCAGTCACCTGACGGAACTGAGCTTCCGTCGGGGTGTCCTCCATCATCGGCGCCTGTGGAGTCGTGGCCCGTGCTGGAGTAGCAGCCTTCCTCGGAGTGAGAGCCTCCGATGGACCTGCGGTTGCGGGACGAATAAAGTCAGGCAAAGTATCATGGGGGCACCAGATGATTTGGCGCTCGAGATGTTGGTCTTTTCCGAAGAAGTTGTAGTATCCCGCCTTGAGAACGCGGGGGGTTTCTCCTCGAAGGATGTATTTGATTTCTCGAACCCGCGATTCCCGATCAGCGGGGATAAAATCCTCGGGAACCAGCTTCCTATATTTCTTAATAGCACGACGGACACGCTTACCTTCCTCGGCGGTAGTGACCCCGAAGGCTTGGTCTATCTCCTCCCTCCTGGCCCGCTTGGCCACGACCTGTTCTTCGGTCGGAGGGGCAGCAGAAGAGGAAGCTCCCTTTTTCAGCGACTTCCGCTTCCGCTTGGAGCCACCTTGGACGGCATCAGTTTCACCCTGCTTCAACATGAGATGAGTCAGCAGAGATGCCTTCTTGGCTGCAAAAATGAAAAGACAAAGTGGTTAGAAGTGTTACCCAGATGACCAAATCCTTGGAAACGGAATCGAGGAGCTGGACTCCGATATGAATCAAGTCTTTCTCCACGAGCTTGTTGGCGTCGAGGGGAATAAAGGACTCCCCCCAACGGTAAAGCTGAATCAGCTGGAGAGTGTTGAGGTCATCCTCGGTATAGACCTCAAGCTTGGGGGCAGGGTCCGCCACAACCTCCCATCGGGGCCATGGGACAGAGCTGTTTTGGACGAAGAAGTAATACTTCTTCCATCCGCTATTGTCGGATCCTGAATCACGAATAAGCACCCGATCCTTGTGGAACTTCCAGGTTTCGCTATCCCAGCCGAAACGTGAAAGTTGCTCCTTTGTCCATTTGGGGAGTCGGGGGGGAGAAGGAGCAAACACCAGCCTTATTACACTTCATTCCGTAGAAGGTGCGGAAGAGCAGCAAACTGTATGTCCACTGCTGGCGGAGGCACAGAAGCTGAAAAGCGTTCCACACGCGGATGGCATGTGGAGAGAAGGTGCAGGGATGTGTCTGGTAGAAGTTGCACATCTCCACCAGGTTACCGCAAAAAGGGAATCGAATCCCAGCACTTATCTGCCCGGCGGAGACGAACACTTCTCCCTCTCGAGGACGCGTGACGATATGCTTCCTCCTGGTGGTAGGCTGAGACTCGTAGGGGAAGCGGGGTTCCCAGTCTGAGGTGATGCATCCTTCTCGGAGAGCAACCTCGTACGAGGTCTCAGAAATCTCGTTAACAGCAAGCTCAAAGGTAAAAGGGGTTCTTGCCCCGGAACTAGCCTCGTCTAAAAACGGTTACAAACAGGAAAATTCAAGAAAGGGGGAGAAGCTGATAGCAACAAATCGTAGAAGCAAAGAGACGAAAACCTTACCAGACATTGCTGATGATTGCTTGGAGAGGATGAAGAAGAATCGGAAGGACTGAAGGCCTTGGATCACTTGAAGAGCAAAACAAACTGGGAGAAGAAGCTTCGAGTTCGAGAATGGCAGAACTTCCAGAAATTGAGACGGTGAAGAAGAAGTGAATAATGCCAGGGTTTTAGCTTTTATAAGCAAAAGGACAACTGGATGGACTCAATATTGACCGTTGAAGACGAAACGATTCAATCGTGATCGTCGAGATTGTGGGGACAGTACGGAAGAGACGTGGTGACGTAATGAGTGCTTTTTCAGAAAGCAACAGTCACGCCGATTTGAGCGTCGTTTCATAATCCCTAGCATTTAATGCCGCAGTAACCGAGGAGTCTCCTCGGATTTGACAACTGTCTTTAGAGTCTAGTGGGCCTAAGGCAATCATAAGAGAGAAGCTAAGTTATTCAAGGATCGTGCTCAAGGCAAAAGCCTCCGATGGCAATATCGGGAGGTATGAAGACAAAAGCCTCTGATGGCAATATCGGGAGGTATGGAGACAAAAGCCCCGGACGATGAGGTCAGGAGGTCTGGAACTGGAAGACACGACGGACTAAAAGTCCCCCATGTCTTGGGGGCAAATGATGGGTTCCGATGTAATCGTTAGCCCCGTTAACAGTCATCAGACGGCGAGTAAGTCCAGTGGGCCTCGTAAAAGGCCGGGAAGGCCCAAAAGCCCAGTATGAAGGGTCCCGACTTTAGCGGTCCCGATATATGAGCTGAATGCTCCCGACAAAGAAGCCCCCGATATGCCTTTGTAAAGGCCCCGATGATAAAGCCCCGATGAGGCTGGACCCGTCTCGTGAAACAATGGGTCCTGGGTGGTGACCTAGAATGAGATAACTCTGGAGTCCCCGACAAGAGTTGGGACTTGTGATCAGAGGATAAGACCGAGAAACCCGCCTACTAGATAGAGTAGTGGGGAGACGGTTAAAGATATAGATAACCTCCCCCGAGATACGCAGGGCGTGCCCGAGATACTCGGAGAGTAGGCAAGATACGCGGAGCGTGGGGCGAGATATACGGAATCCCGAACGAGATATACGGAATCATGGGTACAACGGCCAAGCACGGTCACAGGTAGCTGAGTAACTTCCCCTCCTATATAAAGGAGGAAGTTACCTCAGAAAACACATTCTCTAATACGAACTTAGATTACTGCTTACCACCCCATTGATCATACACTCATTTAGGCATCGGAGAGGGATTCTGGGTTACCACCCAGGTCATCCCCTTTTGCAGGATTACGCGGAGCCCAGGAGTTCAAGCTTTCCGTCAAGAACGTAACGGAGCTTCGCCCGTGATCCAACAATAGGTTTCTCTTAAATTCCATTACTGACTTAAGCTACGGAGTGGAATCAGGGGTCATCCCCACCCCTTTTCAGGTCCTCACCTACCAAAAGCACCCTAAAGAAAACTAAGCACCCCTGAGGTCGACATAGACACCTAAAAGAGCTAGCTACCGGTGAGATCTCGAAATCCATTACCAAAAGCTTCAGGCCACGTCATTTTGATCCCAACATTTGGCGCCGTCTGTGGGAACGGTGATCAAAAAGTCATGGCTCCCAACAAGAATACTAAGACGACATCGGCAGTTGTGGAAGAGATAACAAGATCTCAGACAGATCCCACCACTTCAAAACCAACAAATGAGGGAGACCCCCCCTCAAAACAATGGTGCTCGGGAGGACGAACAACCTCTCCACTCCGACCCACCTCCAAATACAGTAGATCCTGAGGCGGGAACAGGGACGACTCCTACCATTGTCCCCCCAATAAGTAATGGCCGCATTCATAGCCTTCTGGAACCAAAACCAAGCGGGAACCATTCCCGACAACAAGGAGCCAACCCGAGAAATCTCCCAAAATGAGGATGTGGCCTCCAGTGCAAAGATCAATGAGACCAACCCTCCAGAGAATGAAGCTCAAAAGACTCCTAAGTCCGACAAAGCAACCAAAGAACCTGTCTTATTCACTATAAGACAGGTATAAGAATTACTCGAAAAGAAGAGAAGGAGAGCAAGCGACATGCTGGCCGTTCATGATCATACCTCTCACCCCCTTCTCCAAAAGACTCTTCGATACTCGAGTTCCTCCGCAAGTCTTCGCGAGGAACATCGACGACTATACTGGCGAGGGAGACCCCATTCGTCACATCAACGCTCATAACTATTCTCTCATGGGGAGAGGGGAAACACCAGATCACTATGTGGCTCTCTTCCCGAAAACTCTTAAAGAATAAGCCTCCACATGGTTCTATGGTCTCCCCGACAATTCCATAGACTCATGAGAAGAATTGAAGACCAATTTCATCGAGGGGCATATCGGCCAGAGGCAACGCCTCAAAAGCATGGACTTTCTGGATAAAATTGAACAAGGTCCTGATGAGACCTTGGCCAGTTATTATACCGGATACCATAAGATACTCCAGCAGCTAAACGAAGATGCCACTGATGGCGAGCTGATACGGACTTTCTAGAGAGGTCTAAGAGTCCAAAGTCAGGCTTTGAAAGATAGCATGGTGATGAAGCCCGTGAGAAAGATTGACGCCCTCACCATCAAAGACAAAAAATATATCAACTTGGAGAGGTCACATGAGAAATCACCTGCGGAGATAAAAAAGCAAGCCATTCCCGCCAAAGTGGAAGAGACATCTGCTTCCCGACCTCCAAAAAGAGAGGAAAAACGAGATGGGAACTTCCGACAAGGAAATCGCCAGAGCCAGAAAAGGGATACTAATCCTTAGCCAGCAAGGTACACTCCTCTCACACATAACATTTATGTGGTACTTAAAGAGATGGAAAAACTTAGGCAGGATGACCCTCCTCCAGCGAGGAAGAATCTGATGGGTCACCAAATAAACGACTATTGTCGATATCATCGCACCCAGGGACACAATACGAACGAGTGCACTATCTTAAAACAAGATATTGAAACTCTTATTCAAAGAGGTAAACTGTTAAAATTCGTGGAGAAGCCGGTTAGCGCCCCCAAAAAACGGAATAGAAGCCCTCGAGGAGATTCTCGCTCACCACCACATAATCACACCGCCCATGTCCAAAGGGGAATCGTGAACGTTATCGCGGGGGGATTTGCGTCCTGTGGCGAGACAAATTCAACTCGAGAGGTATATGCCGCCCAGATATCCACGGCGGCCATAATGGGAAAAAGACATTGGGACCCCGACTTGGAAACTATTAGTTTCACAACGGACGATCTCTTGATGGTAGATCAACCTCATGAAGACGCCCTGGTGATTACCCTCATCATATCAGCATACAAGGTCAAAAGGATCCTTATCGACAGTGGAAGCTCAACTGATATCATTTTCTACGGAGCCTTCTTACAACTAGGATTCATCAAAAAAGACTTGAAGAAATTCGACTTCCCCTTGATAGGCTTTACAGGAGAAACCATCTACCCCATGGGCGCCATTCCCAATAATCTTGGGAAAGAAGGATAAAACCGTAACGATCGACGTACTCTTCGTAGTTGTCGACGCCGCTTCCGCCTACAACGCCATCATCGGAAGAACTACTCTCAACCCTCATCAATTTATCCCTTCAACTGCCCATCAAATCATGAGGTTCCAGACACCTCAGGGGATATGAGAGGTTAGGGGAGACCAGACCATGGCACGCCACTGCTACAACACGTCAACACGACGCCCAGAGAAGTCATAAAAGTTTCTAAGAAATACTCTTTTATAATTATGACTAACGTCTCGAAGCTTATTTTTTATGTAATATTCAGGAAATGATGAATGAATATAGCCCCTCGAGGCTCTTTTTCACAAAAATTATCCGAGTATTGCCATCAATAAAATATAGAAAATCGGCGTCTCCAAATCGATTGTCAACATTATGTGCCCCTGATGGCAATAAAGCCTAGGTACGTCGACAACTTGATAGAAGACGGGCGCCTAAAAATCGATTATTGACAGTATGTGCCCAAGATGACAATAAAGCCTAGGTACGTCAACAACTCGATAGAATATCGGCGCCTACAAATCGATTGTCGACATTATGTGCCCAAGATGGCAATAAAGCCTAGGTACGTCGACAACTCGATAGAAGATCGGTGTCTACAAATCGATTGTCGACATTATGTGCCCAATATGGCAATAAAGCCTAGGTACGTCGACAACTCGATAGAAGATCAGCGCCTACAAATCGATTGTCGACATTATGTGCCCAAGATGGCAATAAAGCTTAGGTACGTCTACAACTCGATAGAAGATCGACGTCTACAAATCGATTGTCGACATTATGTGCCCAAGATGGAAATAAAGCCTAGGTACGTCGTCAACTCGATAGAAGATCGGCGTCTACAAATCGATCGTCGACATTATGTGACCAAGATGGCAATATAGCCTAGATACGTCGACAACTCGATAGAAGATCACCGCCTACAAATCGATTGTCGACATTATGTTCCCAAGATGGCAATAAAGCCTAGGTACGTCGACAACTTGATAGAAGATCGGCGTCTACAAATCGATTTTCGACATTATGTGCCCAAGATGACAATAAAGCCTAGGTATGTCGACAACTCGATAGAAGATCGGCGTCTACAAATCGATTATCGACATTATGTGCCCAAGTTGGCAATAAAGCCTAGGTACGTCGACAACTTGATAGAAGATCGGCACCTATAAATCGATTGTCGACATTATGTTCCCAAGACGGCAATAAAGCCTAGGTAAGTCGACAACTTGATAGAATATCAGCGTCTACAAATCGATTGTTGACATTATGTGACCAAGATGGCAATACAGCCTAGGTACGTCGACAACTCGATAGAAGATCGCCGCCTACAAATTGATTGTCGACATTATGTTCCCAAGATGGCAATAAAGCCTAGGTACGTCGACAACTCGATCGAAGATCGGCATCTACAAATCGATTGTCAACATTATGTGCCCAAGATAGCAATAATGCCTAGGTACGTCGACAACTCGATAGAAGATCGGCGTCTACAAATCGATTGTCGACATTATGTGCCCAAGTTGGCAATAAAGCCTAGGTACGTCGACAACTCGATAGAAGATCGGCGCCTATAAATCGATTGTCGACATTATGTGCCCAAGATGGCAATAAAGCCTAGGTACGTCGACAACTCGATAGAAGATCGGCTTCTACAAATCGATTGTCGACATTATGTGCCTAAGATGGAAATAAAGCCTAGGTACGTCGACAACTCGATAGAAGATCGGCGCCTACAAATCGATTGTCGACGTTATATGCCAAAGATAAGCCTAGGTACGTCGACAACTTGATAGAAGATCGGCGTCTACAAATCGATTGTCGGCATTATGTGCCCAAGATGGCAATAAAGCCTAGGTACGTCGACAACTCGATAAAATACCGGCGCCTACAAATCGATTGTCGACATTATGTGCCCAAGATGGCAATAAAGCCTAGGTACGTCGACAATCTAATAGAAGATCAGTGTCAACAAATCAATCATCGACATTGGGTGCTCAAGAAGGCAATAAAGCCTAGGTACGTCGGTAACTCGATAAAAGGAAATGAGTAAAACCATAATGAATGCTTTCGACATAGGAAGAATTCGAATATCTTTTCATTAAAGAGAAATGCGAGTTACAAACTCAAAAGTGAAAGTACATATACATTGTTATCTAAGTAAACTTGGTAGGATCCTCGCCTCTCTCTGCAGCAATATCGAGATATTGCTGAAGAAGAGGAACCTGAGCGAACGGAAAATCGGGTTGATAGGTTCTCAGATTCCTCACAATCTCCTTCAGAGAGATGAAGAGTAAATCAGAGGTGGCCACGATAGTATTAGCCAGAAAGGCAGGACTTGCCTTATAGTCACTAACGGCTCTAGTGGCAGCAGCACTCAACTCTTCCACTACGGTTATCAAAGTCCTGACTTTCTTCCGAAGAGTAACTCCTTCAGCTAAGAGGGTATTATTTTCCTTGCTCATCTTCTCCGAAAATGTGCGAAATTCTTCAACTAAAGAAGCAGAGGCCTTAAGAGCCTCACCGCGTTTCAGAGAATCTCGTTTCGCATTAACGGAAGCATCAGCCACTCGTGCTAAATCTTCCTTTAACCTAGCATTCTCCTCTTGAAGACGTCGAACCTCTTCTATACCACCCTCGGAAGACAAGGCTTGGAGTTTCTCCTTAGTCGACTGCGACTCTTTAAGGAGATCAATCATCAGTCGAGAAAATTGAAGGGAATCACGAGAAGCCTACCAAAAAAAGAGGAATAATAAGGGGGGGGGAAACAAAAGAGATGATAGACTAAAATATATTTTACATAATATTATATTATTATAATATATATACACTTGATTTTAATATTTTATAATTGTAAGTATCGTAATGAAATAAGTATAATTGGTTATTCTTATTAATTTATGAATTATTTTTTATGTAAAAATCAGTCAAATAACTTTATATCGTTATGATATGTCATCTATTTCCAATTTACTCACATTTTAACCGTATGTGGATTTGTTTTATTTTTATTAATAAAAAATATGAAACGCATAAAGATTATTATATTAAAAAGAAGGCTTTTATATGTCTGTCTATAAGTGGATTGCGTGACATAAGGGTAAAATAGAAAGTAAAGAGCGAATTATATATTAGTCATTATTGCTTTGAGGGATCCTTGCTTTGACGAGCGTGCAGATTTCTGATAAACCTTTCGCAGGGAATTTCACGGGGAAATTCTCAGTTTGTATCATTTTTCCCAACCAAAATGATACGTAGCAGACATATAAAGAGATACCTCGTGTCCACCACAAAGATACATAAATGCGCAAAAGGTAACACTCTACAACAACCCGAGGTGGTCATGACGACAAAGCAAAACATAGCAGGCAACGTCGTCAACTCGAAAACGAATATCTCGTATACAAGGTATTAACTAGCCTATTACAGGTACAAATTTTGACATAACGATTTTTAGCACATGTACTATTTATATGATCAACACGATTACAAAGCAAAGGAGCAAAACAACATCCCTACTCGGCCAAATTACAAATTTTCGAAATATCAAAAAAATTTCAAAAATCGGAATCAAGGTAAAATACTTCTGATTATACACAAACTATCCTGTTTCAAATTATCGTGGCAAAAATAGATAAAACAAGTTAGAAAAAGGACCTGAAACAAGCCGGTCCAGAAGAACCAGACCGGTTCAGTGGCAAAAAACCAGACTTTGTTGGAAAAGGGGGCAGCCACGTTGCCGCCGTTGAAGGCTGCCGTCACTAGGCGAAGGTTACTTCGCCGGAATCGCCTCGCCGTCCCGAGTTGACTCACAGTGGCCCCGCCGTGAAAGGATGCCTCTAGTGGCCGAAATTGACCCCGCAAATCACGTCGTCGCCGCCACCGCCACGAGCCACCCCCAGCGGTCAAGCCTTACCTCGTCGAAACCGCCTTGACAATGCGACCTCAGTCGCAGTGGCCCTGCCCTGAAAGGAGCCTTCCTCCGCCCGGAATCACCCCCGCCGTCCACGCGACCTAAAACCCGTCGGAGCCCAATTGGCCACCGTTGGCCACCAGATCCACCTCCAAAGTATCGCCCTTGGACCCTACTGACGATTTCCGGCCACCACGGGAAGAAAACCGACATGAAAAGCCTCGAATTACCTCAAATGGCCACAACAGCACCAACGCCTTGCCGGAGCTCCGCCGGAAGTCTGAGGTTCACAATTCGAACCTAAACCGGTATGAACCTAGTACCACGAACCAAACCACCATGAAACCGTGATTAATCAAGGTTACCAAAGTCGGGAAAAAAGGATTTCTTTGCGACTAAGAAACCCCAAGGTATGATTCTCTAAACTATTGGGTAGAAGTGAATAGTAAATGATAACATAGAAAAGTTACATTTTACATCTCTTTTATAAAGAGACACTAGGGTTTTACCAAGGAAAAAATCACGATATTGCCATTACTGTTAATAGTTAACAATTTTTGCATTACAGTTTTGTTAGCAACTTTTTTACACGGCAGAAATAGTGGTAAAACTAGAGGTTGCAGCATGATCAATATGTCGCCACATATATAATTCCCAAAATTATCAGCATGATACACATTAAGTTTAGTTAAAATACTTAATTTAGATATTTTATTACATACGTAACACGTTAGCATCATCATTAGTAGCCATAAAACATGATCCATCCAAGAGATACCGTGACATGTCATCACATATCACGATTAAAATTGCATCGTTATAGCATATCACCGGTAGCATACACGCAATCGCATGATGGCACATTTATGATTGACAATTATAAGTTTTTTTGTGAGTGTAATAACAATATATGTTGGTTTCCTCATAACGGAAGAGAGATCGCTCAATATGAACATCTACATGTAATAAAAAGTCGAGATACAATCGGGTCTATAATCCTTCAATATAAATAGAGTCAAGAAACGGCAAGCCAATTCTTAACTCGGGGGCAAATGATGGATGTACACCCGATTGGACCTCACTAAGGCTCAAACACGGTCGCCCCGCCGACCTCGAGGTAAGCCCACTTTATCCTGAAGGGAATACGACATCCCGGTTGCCACAAAAAGAACGGACTTGTTCGGTTGCCTCGGCCCCGTCCGAGGCAACCAAACAAGTCCGGTTGCATAAGCAACTGGACATATCCGGTTGCAAAACAACCGGACATGTCCTTGTCGGGACCGACACCCCCCGTGTCGGTCCCCATACCCCCGGACACCGTCGTCCGGGGCACCCACGTATACCCGACCTCTCTCAATCTCTGTGCGGGACCCCACTTAAAAATGTGGGCCCCTCCGGTGCCCAAATCCAAAACTCTATAAATAGGGGCCTAGGTCCTTCATTTCCAACTTAATCTCGGATTGAGACACCGGAGCTCTGACTTCTCTCTACTTTCTCTCTCTAGAATATTTGATCTGACTTAGGCATCAGAGAGGGTATGCTAGAGACACCCCCCCTTCTCCTCTCTGGCACTGCCCCTTTGTGCATGAAAGGCGAAGAACGGGATTGAAGCGACACTGCTAGGAAGAAGGAATGAACGCAACTCGATATCTAGGCCGCCAAGATCGGACCCCGAGCAAGCTCGTTCCATCACTTCACATTCCCTTCCCTCAATCCTTCGTCCTCATCCCTCCCCTTCCTTCCCAAGTACCCAGGCCCTCCCCCTTTATGTTTTTCCCATTGCTTCCACCTCAACCCATTCTCCTTCCACCTCCCCATGAACCGCTTCCCTCCGTCGGCTGCCTCAGATGACCTCCGCCGGCTGCCTCAGACGACCTCCGCCTCCGACCGACACCGCCCACCTGTCCGTACTCTAGTAAAGATCTAACTAACACCCACTTCCTCCGGCGACCATTTCCTCATTCGTTGCTGATTCTTGTGACGGAGACGAAGACGTCACATGTGACGAAACTCAAAGATGATGGCGCATGCTTACAAGATATTTTCGGCCATCACTCGGCAATCTCGACATGCATCGCCGTCGCGGTGCTCTCTCTCCCGCTGGTGATAAAAGTCTATTGGGCATGGGATGGTAACAAAGAGGACGGTGCTATGACTGTCATCCCCTGTTGGTGATGAATTACCTTGGGAGTGGAGGTGGCTGGACATAGATTAGGGTTTTAATTTTTTTTCAGAAAGTAAACCGACGAATCGGTAACCCGGCCGATTCACAAAAACTAATCGGTTTACTAAAAAAACCGTTGAATGAATTGGATTCACCTCCTTAGTGATCTTTTCAGTAGACCGAGCCGTCTATGAGTCTGGTTCCCGTCCGAATCTGTCGGACCACGGGTCCGGTCGGATAGAAATGATACCATGTAATTTATTACAATTTTTTAGTAAAATTTACTGTATAGAGCTGTCGGAACATATCAAACGTTCAACTCGGAACCTCTAACATTTCCGACATTATATTACCGGCCGCACCACGACCGTGTGGGGCCTATAGATAGATGTGTCTAGCTGTAACTGAGTGGGCCACCTCGTTAGCCTTTTTTCTTTTCTTGGGTACCGTTGGGATCTTTTTGTCATAAAGTGATCGGTCATCGCCCTGTCAGTCCAACATCAAAGCTTTGTTTACCAAAAAAAATCATAGCTTTTATCAGATACAACGGTAGAGTCACGGTGACAGACAATGAAGATCAATATGATGATGGTTCGTAACTTTGAAAAAGAAAAATACTTGAACGGTGAAATTGGACAAATGGTAACGAATGATATATTTAATATTTAACCACATAACATGATGAATATAAAATGATTATTTTGAATCTATTGTTTGGTTGATATAGAATGTTATTGACAAATGAATAGAATAAGTCTAAATTGACAGATATACCATTTGGCTACATATATTAATTAAATTAACAATATTAAAAATGAAAAAGTCAAATTATATATTATTAAACGAATTTTTTTTTTTAAGAAATGATTATTTCTTAAAAAAAACATTTTTTAAAGATATTTAAAATTCACTATAACTAATATAATCAATAATGTATTGTAAAGTAAAAATAACATGTTAAATTATTATTCTTAATTAAACTAAAATATGATCACGAGATGGTCAGTCAGTAGTCCCGAGATGAAGGTAGTGCGTGAGAGAATTATAATTACTATATAATATAATAAATAAATTATATTAGGGTTAAAATTTTATTTTTTATTTTTATTCTTGATTTTAGAAAAGTTGGAAATAGGTAATCCTAGGGGTTAGGCTAGAGTTAGGTATTCTTTCAAAATTAGCAATAAGAAATCCTAACTCCACATAATTAATTAACCAAACAACATAATATGGAATACATAGGGGGTGACAATTCGTGCTATTGTGTGCAGTGACGGATGCTTTAATGATAATGTGGTTACGAACGTAACCACATTATCGAGTATTTTTATTGAGACCCTAGGTTTATTCCTGAAGAAAATTATATCCCGATCCTCATTATTTTGTTGTAAGATCCACATTATTTTAGTGTGAGAGAATGAGCCCTCATTAATATTTTGTAAGACTTCATTATTATTTTGTAACATTATTATTCAATCCATTCGGAAAAAAAGTTCATCAATTTTAAATTTGGGTCTTTTCACTTAAATAGTATGTTTGTACATTTTATTAATCATCACTCTTTTGTTAAACTATAAATTTTAGTTACTCTAGCCTAATGTATTATAATATGAGGTTCAATAAGAACAAATATATAAACC
Organism: Clarkia xantiana subsp. parviflora; assembly: GCA_036873135.1. NCBI lineage: Eukaryota > Viridiplantae > Streptophyta > Magnoliopsida > Myrtales > Onagraceae > Clarkia > Clarkia xantiana. The sequence goes on from JAPTYO010000001.1 coordinate 23,759,068, forward strand.
GTAAAATATGTTTGAAAAAGATGATTTTTAGTATCAATATGTTTTAAAATGCACAACATGTTTCAAAACAATTATAATTGATACTCTTTTCAATCACTCGTCCAAATTTGTCGTCAAATATGTTTTGTAATTAATATTTTGTAACACTATTATTCAATCCATTCGGAAAAAAAGTTCATCAATTTTAAATTTGGGGCTTTTCACTTAAATACTATGTTTGTACGTTTTATTATTTATCACTCTTTTGTTATAACTATAAATTTTAATCTAACCTAATGTATTACAATATGAGGTTCAATAAGAACAAATATATAAACCATAAAATATGTTTGAAAAAATGGTTTTTAGTACCAATATGTTTTAAAATATACAACATGTTTCAAAACAATGGTAATTGATATTCTTTTCAATCACTCATCCAAATTTGTCGTCAAATACGATTTAAACTTACAAAATTAGCCAAATACTTTTCTAAATATATAAATCAAGATCTAATAAATTGTATAAGTGTTATAATAGTGTATTGACTCGATTAAGAGTCAATTGACCCACAAATGGTTCTAGTATAATTTGACTAAATTGTAATATTTGCACAAGCAAGTACGATTTATTTGTGCTTAGTTAATATTGTTCATTTGAAAAGTATTTAACGAAAATTTTGAATAAGAAGTTGAAGAAAGTACTAATTTTTATCGTTTTAAAACATGCATTTTTACCAAAAAAAAAAAAAAAAGAAGTTGTTAATTTTTTTAAAAAAATTTGCATAACGTAACCCCATTGTGAACCTTCTGGATCCGCCACTGATTGTGTGTGTTATCGTCCGTCTCAATGATCGTGTCGTGCTAAAGTTACTGAGCATGAACACGCACGGTAAGCTTATCGTGCCACGTTTTACAAACACGAAGACGACACGAATATTTTTGTGCGTGTTAGTGTCGTGCTATCGTGTTGTGTATGGATATACAATTGTACATCTCTTTACGAGAAGCTTAAGCAAAAATCAAAATAATGAACATATATATATATATATATAAAGTTATGAATTAATATGTCAGTATTCATAATTTAATAATATAGAGTTTACAAACACTAAAAGTTAAACCGCTAATCGGAGTTTTTAAAGATAATAAATAAGATTTGTTCAACAAATACTTAATAATTAGTCTTAGTAGCACAATTTTATCGTGCTATAGTGTGTGTCGTATTATGATACTCAAACACAAACAAAAGTTATAACGTGTTAATCGTGTTCGTGCTATCGTGTTATCGTTCTGTCATATGCTAAGACGAACACGATTCTTTTCCTGCGTAGTCTTGTCATGTCACAAATACCCATTAGCTATTCCTTATTCCATCGTATGAATTAACTAAATATGTTGTTACTCTTGAACTTTTTACATGCGCCTGCCCGTTGTGTCCGTCAGCACCATCTTACAGTTACACACACCAGCCGTTACATTAGCATGACGGAAGGACTGTTATTTTTATTTCCCGATTTATAATTATTTTATTATTATTGTTATTTTCCCAACATTGGCAATCTTCTTGCATTTACGAAAAAGGAATTCGTCATTTTGTCGGAGGAGAGAGAAAAAGGCGACTGGGAGAATCTTCAATCCTCTGCCCCTCGATCGTCTCCCTTCCAAGGTACCTGGATCACGATCTTCATCATCTATCAACCCTAATTCCATTTGCATCAGCTCGTTCCATTTAATCAAACAATACTCTGCCCCATTTGCATAGCCGTTTGATTCATTTTTTGAAATTTCAGTTTATTTCAATTCGAATCCTCTGACTCATCTGTTGTTCGTCAATCGCGATTGCAGCTGCTGAATTGTGTTGCAGAGTGTCAGTTCCACTCCTGCAATCGGTACCTAAAGCTGATTCGTGAGCAATTTTTTATTTTTATTTTTTATGACTTTATCTTTGTTGAAATTTGCGGGAACATCAGACGTGTCATTTGTCTTCTTGTTGTGTTTGTGAGCATGCTATAAATCTTCAACTACGATTTTGCTGGTTTAGTTCAGTCCTAGTTATAAAGGATATAATGATAATGGTTAGGGGACCTGGCATTGTCGCGCTTGTACCCAAAGTAATGCTTCTTCTTATGATCTTGAGAGTAGGATGGTTGTGTCTGCAATGTATACGAGTAGTTTTAGGTGTGACTACATTTTAATTTACAGATATATTGCATTTAGGAACTGTTTTCATAGTTTAGTTGGGCTGAATTGGTGATTTACTGTGTTATTTCTGATTGGGGGTTTGGTTAAATCTTAGGGTGAGGTCTGAATTTCCTCCTGAATGGGGGTTATGTCAAGACGGGTTATGCCCGTCTGTGATAACCTCTGTATCTTCTGTCCTTCATTGCGCCCAAGATCCAGGCAGCCCGTAAAGCGGTACAAGAAGTTGCTTGCTGAAATTTTTCCTCGTAATCAGGTAAGTTACATGGAAAATTTCATGCCTTTTCTGGTTTATTTTGTGTGCAAAGTTCTACAACTACTTTCAAATGTTTCCATCCTAGCCTTTTCAGTTGAGGAAGCAGATTAAGTTTTGTTGAAGGTGATGATGGATTTTTTCAGGATGCTGAACCTAATGATAGGAAAATTGGCAAGCTATGCGAATATGCCTCGAAGAACCCATTAAGAATCCCCAAGGTCAGTAATCTTATAAGTTTGCATGCAAAGGTCATAATCTTATGCCTTACATATGTGGAGTTCCAAATACTATTTTTTAGCTGAACTGAGGCCTAAGGGTGTTCAGCATTTTTTGTCTAACACTCGTTTAATCTTATTAAGAGACTGCAGACCTGAATAATTATATTTCTATATGCAGATTACAGAGTACTTAGAGCAAAGGAGCTATAAGGATCTGAGGATTGGGAACTTTGGATCGGTTAAAGTTGTGTTTTGCATATACAGGAAATTGTTGTCATCATGTAAAGAGCATCTGTGAGTTTAACTTCTGATCCTTTACGCGCCTAGAAATTATTAGCTCAAGGAAGCTATCTAAATTCAAAGCTAAATGGCATCTACTTTGGGAATCTTTCATTAAAAAAGTAGGAAGTAATTTTCTGCATGTGTCTGTGGGTGGGATGCATTAGCCAAAAGTTTGGTATTCCCAACTAAAGGCGCATCCACCAACAAGCCTTTAACACACCTGACTTGGATCCCTACATATTATTGAAGGAAATCTTTGTTTAGAAATTGACCATTCATGTTGACTGGGGCCAAAATTCTATTTGTCAGAAGTTTTGTGGCTCTTGTTCCTTTAATTCGGTGATTCATTCCCTGTTCAGAGCACTGAAGCTAGCTTGGAACAACAAATTCTTGTAGTTGTGCACAGGACGCTAGGATTGATTATATATCCTGCTGTTTTGAGGAAAAAAGTTCTGTTCTAGCTGTTTAAACATTTCGCATAGCTAGTAGCTGCTTGTTTGGTTTGGTTTTCCTTTGTTTTTGTTGGATGGGTGGGTAAATGCGTATGCTGCTTTGCTTTATTTAAGGGTGCAATCTTGGGAACTATGTAATTATTTTGACATGTTCTGCTGTAGCCTGACCTACATTTCCCATAAAAAAATACATTTTTTTTTCGTTAGGTTTCTCTTACACCGGTAGATATAGTGTTTATGTGATCATTCAAGTTCTCTAAAACATGGAACTTCTGGTAACAAATTTCTTTTCTTTTTTGCTTTGATTTCATATGTCTTAAAATTTTATCCATCGTAAAATGTGAACGTAAAGATAGTAAAGAAAAACAACAATTAGAGTTTTTTACTTGCTAGAAGTTAAAGGAAGTTGGTCTATGACCAAGTATGGATATGGATTTTCTTTTAAAGGAGCTTCTGTTGCATTTCTATGAATTAGTTGGGAACATTACTGGGAAAAGTGTTTGACCGTGGTTGCTATTTTAGCTTGTTGAAGTATAAAGACTAAACCACACCTAAAACCTTAAGGTGATAGGACAGTTGGTCAAGTGGTTAGTTTTAATTTTCACATGGTATCAGAGCGCGCAGGTTCGAATCTCCGCAGCGCCAGTTTAAACCCCTATTTAAAATTTTAAGGCCACACGTGAGGGGTTTTAGGACAGTTGGTCAAGTGGTTAGTTTTAACTTTCACATAGCTCATAGGTAGTACTTTGTTAGTCTTTCTGGGAAAGCTTCATTCTCTTAGTGCAATTGTTAATGCTGTGGTTGTCTCCTTTTGTTTTGCAAAAACTAGGCTTTTTAACTGATTACTGTATCTGAAAGCCCCCTTGCAAGGTATACCTTTCTCAAATAGGACATTCTTGGATTGTGTTGCAGGTCATTATTTGCCAGTAGCTTACTAGGGATTGTTCGTACTTTGTTAGAACAGCCAGACCAGTACGAACTGCAGAGTCTTGCTTGCATGACGCTTGTGGATTTCATGAATTATCAGGTAAGTGTTAGAAATCCACTTATTTAGATTGCAGGTAACACATCATTTGACCAATGGAACAAAAGCTGAAATCTGAATACTTGGAAAAAGAAATTTTGAAGTCATTGTTTTTACGTTTAATCATGATTCCATAGTCACAGATCATAAAGGTTGGACGACTGGTTGACGTTAATTTGAGCATATGAGTCTGATATGTAGGCTGATATGTTCAATCTTCAATCTATTGTTCTATTTTTAGTTTTCAGTTTTATAGTTTGTTCATGTTCTAATAAGCGTAAGCGTAACACAAATTAGGTGGATGGCACCTATATGTTCAACTTGGAGGGCTTGATCCCTAAGCTCTGCCAGATGGCTGGTGATATAGGAGATGATGATAGAGCTTTATGTTTACGTTCAGCAGGAATGCAAGCTCTGGGGTGTATGGTAGTATTCCTGTCTATAATAAATGTTAACAAGATTCTCTGCTGCAGTGTTCTCTCTACATTAGTTTCTGACCTCTCTGACAGACATTTATGTGGAAAACCATGAATAATAAATCTTTAATATGTAGTATACTTATGTCTGTTTCAGCTCCATCTAAGGTGCTATTTTTTGTTGTTGTGAAAAGCGATACAGTTGTTATCCTTGACCGTATGATTTTTGCATCAATGTAAATTGATTGATCTACTTTGAAGGTAAATAGTAAATGTGTTTCCTGATATCTCTACTGAGAGACTAAGCTCCTTTGGACCATCTAATGTGTTGATAAAGCGATCTTTTAACCATTCTTCAGCTAAGATGACGACTCTAAAATTATGATTTGTAGTCGCCCACCCCACCAAAAGAAATGCAATAGTTTATTTCAAGCATTGAGTCAAGGCTTTGCTTTCTTCCATGATGGTGCACTTTTGATCCCTGATGATAATATAGTCAATGAAATAGATTCAGTCTCATAGATCAAGCTTCTTTTAGTTTGCAGTATATTGGCATAGTACATGACTGGTCAGTATGGAGCTTGTGCAACTATATTCAAATTCAAAACTTGTCCTTGCAGCTGCCACTTTACAAGTGTTTGTGAATATGCAATCTGTACATACGTTATCATTGATATTCTTTCTAGCATATCATACTTCTGAAAGATGGGTGTTAGCTTGGCCAATTGAAAGATGCAGCAGTTTATCCCATTCTCCATCCCAACCGCCAAAGCCATGAAAATGAGTATACACAGTGGTTAAGAGAGTTAATATTTCTTGCTCTTATTGCAATGAAATTAGGCTTCAAAATTCAAGTCATAGTTAAGTTCATTTTTACTTTTATGGAGATTTACTGATTTCTATGTTTGTTGATTACTGTTGCTGTTTCATATTTCTGTAACATTAATGCCAAAACTTACTGTGACGATTATTGTCAAATCAATATGTACCACTCAGCTCTGGCTATCGGTCACACTCGGTAGCCTCATTTGCTTTCGTTGTTTATTGTCTTCATCACCTGTAATACATCATCTTACTATTTCACCTCCAGGTTTTATTCATGGGGGAGCATTCACATATTTCTTTGGAGTTTGACGAAGTAAGTATTCTTTAATTTCGCACGTAGTCTGAATATTTAAATATCGGCAATTTGCAATTTCCTTTAGAATGTTGGAATATGATTATGTTTGTCTATTTGTGGCTCTATACATCATATTTTCTAAGAACCTTGAATGCCATTTTGAGACAGATAATATCAGTCATGCTGGAGAACTACGCATATCTGCAACCAAGTTTAGAGAGCAGGAAGGAAGAAATGCATAATTCACAATATGACCGTCCAGAGATTGGAGAAGACCTTAAAGTAGATATCAATTCATCACCTCTTGACATAAATAAGCAGTTATCAATCGTTGTGGCCAATAATGATGTGGATCCCACAGTGTAAGGCTCCTTCCTGTATTTTCTAACTTTGTGGAGTATGGCGGTATTACATTGTTGATGTATCTTTCTAATATTCATTCTCAGGGATACTGCCAAGAACCCGTCATACTGGTCTAGGGTTTGCTTACGCAATATGGCCAAGCTGGCAAAGGAAGCTGCAACAGTGAGGCATGTACTCGAGCCACTTTTACAGAAATTTGATGCTGAGAATCATTGGTCAGTAAATGAAGGGTTGGGCTACTCAATCCTGGTGTATTTGCTATTACTTCTAGAAGAATCAGGTCAGATTCTGAGAACTCAGTAACTTGCTCACAGATTATTTGCTTCTACTAAAAACTACATCATTGTTAAGGCAATACTTATTATGTGTTCGCCTTTTGCATCAGGAGCGAATTCAGATCAACTCTTTTCTATTTTGGTTAAGCACCTGGATCATAAAAATGTTGCTGGAAGACCTCAGTTACAAATAGACATACTTAAAGTTACCACGCTACTTGCACGTAATGCAAAGCGGCGATCTTCAGTTACCTTAGTAGGATTAGTAGCTGACCTTATAAAGCAGCTGAGGAGATGCTTGCAATCTTTAGCTGAAGGTTCATCTGCTGGAGGTGCGATCGATAAAAAGAAAACAGATCTTCAGACTGCCTTGGAAAGTTGTATTTCTGAGTTTGCAAATATAGTAAGGAGATGCTTTTTTCCCACTATTTCTAGTACTTCAAGTATCGTGTCTCTGTGGATGTACCTGGTCTACTGACAAAAGACGAATGATGCTACATTCTGATATTTTGCATGATCTATTAGTAACTGAATGATGAATCACCAGGTCCCTAAAATTAAATTAAACTAAATCTGGAACATGCTTACACTTAGTTTTACTGTGCCTTCTCTTTTTGGTGCTCGATCGAAAGGAAAAGTAAGTGTTGCTAGGACAGAGTGGGCTATTTCTGGTTCAATGATAATTTATGATTTTTCATAAATTATGTCTTGCAAATGATATGCGTATCTATATGCCATCATAGTGATTCTCACTATGGAAATCTCCTGTTTCTGACTTATCTTGAATTAACAACTATCCCTTGGTAGGTGGAAGACACAGGACCTATTCTAGATATGATGGCTGTGATATTAGAGAGTATCCCTGCTGCAGCAGTTGCTGCAAGATCAACAATCTTTGCTGTTTATCGTACTGCTCAGATCATCTCCTCTGTCCCTAATGTATCATATGATAAGAAGGTAGTACAATTGAAGAATCAGCATGTAATCCGTTTCACTAGCAACTATGATCATCTAATGTTTTTGGTTTTACTGATGGTATTTTCAGGCTTTTCCTGATGCTTTGTTCCATCAGCTACTCCATGCAATGGCCCACCCAGATCATGAAACACGAGTTGGGGCACACAGTGTTCTCTCCATTGTGCTCGTTCCATCTATGCTTTCTCAAAAGAGGAAGCATGTTGAATCTCTTCCTATGAGTACTTCAGTGAAAGCATTAAATGTGGGTTCCTCACCTAAGGGAGATAAGCTGGATATGAATGTTCAGATGGAGGAACTGAATCATGTACCAGATACTGCTGGGAAAAAATACTTGCCTCTTGCATTTCACAGCGAGTCTTGTTACTTTAAGCTTACTTTGGCTGATGGAAAAATGGTGTGGTTTTCTTTTAATTTTTTTATGCTTTCTCGTGCTTATTCTTGGTTTTATAGTTACGAAAAACAATACTCATAGTGGAGTTTTTTTACAGGTTATTTGTTAGGAAATTGATGTTTGTTCTCTGTTTCATATTTAAAATGACTGCAGGAGCGAACTTCCCTTAGGTTGAACAGTCATCAAGTGAGTCTATTGCTTTCATCAATCTGGGCTCAAGCAATATCTGCTGAAAATACCCCTGCAAATTTTGAGGCAATGGCGCACACTTATAGCATGGCCGTACTCTTTACTCGCTCTAAGGTGTGTTTCTCTGTACCTTTTAATTTTGCGTGAGCTCGAATCAGTATACACATTTATGGACATCCCTATACTTTGCCAGTATTTCTATTAACTAAACCTTTTACTTGAAGTGGAATAAACTTGCATATGGTGTTATTTGGTACTTGTCTATATGATGTTTTGACTAGCTTACAGTGGCTCCACAAAACCAGCTATTACTAACGGGTCATGTGGACGCATCAAATGGAATTTTCAGAAATACATGTTATGGGGCTACAAGTAAATGAACCCATATACAACCCAAGAATGTAAACTGATAGGTATTGAAGTTATCCCATTCAAGTGACAGTTTAATCTTTTTCACCTTTCGAGTGTAGGGTTCTTGTATAACATCAATCTTAGTGTGCTATTTTGGGTCTTTCGCCTGCCATATGTCGCAGTATGCTTCTTCTCTGTGGGCATTCATAGCGCTCTAGAAGTCAAGTTTAATCTTGCACCCTTGAGACAGGGTCTAGCATAGTAGCATGGTGGGTGTTCGCTACACTGGATTTAGAAACTCAGTATGGTATGATGTTAAACACTGGCCTTACAAGTCAAGTGGACTTTTATCGGAACATATATGCTATATGCTTTAGAAATCTTCTCTGCTACTGCATTAAATATTGGCTTGCAAGTGAGATGACCCCATGCACTGTCCAAAAGATAAAGGTGATACGTGGAGTGACCCCTCCCACTTAGGTGCACATGTTCTGTTTTCACTTCTCTGATCTGAGACTATTGCTCTATCGTTTGTGTGCCAACACAACTCTTAAGAATACATTTCTGACGATTCTATTATATGTATCTAATTTCTGCTGCCATTTTGTTCTGGTGACTTGTCTAAACATAAAATCTTTTGCAGAACCCCAATCATGCAGCTTTAGGACGGTGTTTCCAGCTTGCTCTTTCACTTAGGAACATCTCTCTTGAGGTAAAAGGTACGTGGAAGAAAGTGGATATCCTTTCATTTATTTATTTTCCTTTTCTGTTTTCCTCACCTATACTCAACATAGATAAGTGAAAGTTGTAAAACACAATACTCAACATAATTGTGCTCTGTTATGTGATTTTGTTAGGATGCTTACACCCATCCCGAAGAAGATCACTTTTTACTTTGGCATCGTACATGCTTATTTTCTCAGCTAGGGCCGACGATCTTCAAAAGCTTATTCCGCTTGTGAAAGCGTCACTAACGGATAAAACGGTTAGTTCTTTTGTTGCCCTCTGATGCATTATCACCTTTGTCTGAGATTCTGTCCCAGCCAATTTTTTTTTTTTTAATTAGGGCAAACATCACTTTCTCCCTAACATTTGGACCAAAATCATTATTCCTCACCTAAAATTTCTTTTTGAGCACTATCCCCTTTAACACTTTCTTCAAGTTGTGTCGTTACCTAAGTCCTGTTGAATTTGGATTGAAAGCTTAACATGTGCATGGAAGGTGACATTATATGCTTTTTAGAAAATGTCAAAATAGTCCTCTTAACATTTCTTTGTCATTTTTAACCAAAGTTAGGAAGGAAAAGAAAATGGATCCGAACCATGGGGCTTGATAGACCCTACCCAGACCAGGTTGCATCAACACCAAAGGGACACCGGTGGGGGTGGGGGTCAATCAAGCCCTATGGTTCTGACCCACATATTATTTTTACTTTCGTTTAAAATGAAAAATAAAAAAAAATTTAAGCTTGAGGGCTATTTTTACATTGTCTAAACCATTTAACATAACGTGACATGCAGATCTTCAACTTACCTTCCGGGTAGACAGAATGTGGGCTCATGAGGTGAGGTTAACAACACAACTTGTCGAAAAAAGTTACTGCACAAAAATAACTTTAATGGGGAATACTAATTTTGGCCCAAACTGTTTAGGAGGAAAGCTGTTTCCTTATATATAATTGGGTTAAATGTACTTTTGTACCATATATTTGATCGAAATCCGCTTTTGGTATTATATGTTTTTTTTTTTTCCGTCTACTTTTGGTACCAAACGTTTCAAGAAAGTATTTTTTAGTGCATCCGTTAGTTGACAGTTAGTTTTGCTAGGGGTGAGCTCGGGACAAACGGACGGGATTTTTCAAGAAAATGTCTCTAGCCCTAGTTTTCAGGATTTTCCACAACCGTCCCTAGCCCTAACTATGTTAAACATTTGAATAAGTCCCTACTTGGTCGGGACCTCTCAAATTCGGGACGGGTCAGGGACAACCCTAGTTTACACCTAAAAATGAAAATAAACCTTAATTTTCAACTCAATACAAATTTAAGTTCAAGCATTCATCAAATTCACGAACACATACATTGAATTCATCAACACATGCATTGAATTCACGATCACATACATCAAGACACACGTAGTTTAAGTATACTTAGATTATTTAAGTTGTAAATTGTTGAATTATGGTAAATAACTAGGACTTTCGGGATTTTTTGAAAAAATCCCTAGCCCTAGCTCTAGTTGGGAGTAAATGTCCCTCGCATACAGGCTCGGGCCTAATTTCGGGACGGGCTAGAGCTATGTAGTTAAAAACTCGTTTCTAGGTCGTAAAAACGCACGTTTTTACGTTTTTACCATAAAAAACGAGTTAAAACGTACCAGAATCGCTTTCTGAGTAGAAACGAGTAGAAACGCGAGTAGAGTCGTAAAAACGGGTAGAAACGGTAAAAACGTAAGTTTCTACCCGTTTCTAGAATTTTATCTTAATTTGCTAAAAATTGCTCAAATCTAATAAATTATGCCAATCCCACAAAATTTATCAACCAAACCCACGAGAGTTTTTTTTTTCATGGATCGTAATTTGTGGGTCAAATCATCTTTTATTAATTCAAAACTTATTTTTATTATATTCAAGTTCAGTATCCATTAATTATTTAATAGTATGCAACTCAGTCAATATCTCCTTCTCTTTTAAGTTTCTAAAATAATAAAATATCAATTGAGATACTGACCCACACTACAATTGTCTCGTCAATTCTTCTAACGATTCCACAACAATTGCTCAGCGTGACGATTGAGGTGACTACTGGTGGGGCCATATCTTTTATTGAAAACATGTTATAGGCTATTAATGAGTATATTGCCTATTTTCGTATCTCTTTTGCATAATTACATATATGTACATTTGTACATTTCATTACTAATGTAATTTTATCATTAGGTAGAAACTTACGTTTTTACGTTCCGTCTTTACGACTCGACTTTAACTACCATTTTCCGTCTCTACTTAGAAACTCGTTTTTGACTGCATAGGGCTAGAGCGGGTTTTTCGAGAATTCGGGTTTGTCGGGTTTTTTGCTCCGCCCTAGTTTTAGCCTTTAAATGACATGTGCAAGTCACGTGACCCAGCTTAAACTTTTAATTTTGTTCAATTTAGTCCCTCCAATACATTCAACTTTTATTTTGTTTAATTTAGTCCTAAAATTTCAAAATTGAACCATATCGAACCAAATTGACCTATCCGGACCTAGTCTAGGGTTAGGACTGATCCTAGGATGGGGTCGCCTGAGTCCGTGGACCCCGAATGGGATCTGAACCAGTCCTGGGCTAGCCCAGGGCTAGGTAAATTGGAACCTAGCCCCATATTGGTCTATAAAACCATATTTTTCAAACATGTACATTTTAAAACATGTTGGTCCATAAAACCATCTTTTTCAAACATGTTGCATGTTTTACATACTTATCCCGGTCAATTGGAACCTAGCCCCAGTTGGGGCTATGTTCCCTTAAAATTCTTTTTCGTTAATTTTTTTCTAAACGGTTTTTCTTCTACTTGTTATTTATTGTTATTATAGATTATTAACAAAATTGTTACCTATATTTTGACTGTATGTAATTTTCTTTCTAACATTTATGTTAGAATCCACATTGGGCCGAGCCAAGTCCAACAGGCCAGCAGAGAGCAGTCATATATGCAAGTGGGGTTTCATCCTAAAACCAATTGGTGATAAGAGGAGGTGGCCCATTTGCTTATATACTACTCGATTGTATATGTACCAACCGGTGTGGTACTCCAAACTCACGGTGGAGTGTCTATTTCAACATTCCCCCTCACCGTGAGGGCTCTCTGATTTCAACAGACCCTCTCCCAGGCCCAGGCACAGGCCCATCCCGGGCTTTGATACCATGTTAGAATCCACATTGGGGCGAGCCAAGCCCATCGGGCCAGCAAAAAGCAGTCATATATGCAAGTGGGGTTACATCCTAAAACCAATTGGTGATAGGAGGAGGTGGCCCACTTGCTTATACACTACTCGATTGTATATGTACCAACAGGTGTGGTACTCCAGACTCACGGTGGAGTGTCTATTTCAACATCCCCTTTGGTTTTAGGATGGAACCCCACTTGCATATATGACTGCTCTCTGCTGGCCCGTTGGGCTTGGCTCGACCCAATGTGGATTCTAACAATTTACTACTTAAACTTTTAGTTGCAATTTAGGGTTCAAAATTTAGGTAATGATCATATATTAGTTATGTAAAGTATATACTTGGTAATATATAACATTATAAATATATATATATGTATAACTATTATTTTAAAATTTTAAATGCACGGAATGTCGTTTTACTATCTTTTACTAACATGTACATTTTAAAACATATTGGTTCATAAAACCATCTTTTTCAAACATGTTTTACATACTTTTCCCCAGTTGACCTAGCTGGACCCAGTCTAGGGCTAGGTCTAACCCTGAGTCGGTGTCGGTTGGGTCCGACGACCCCGACCCAGGGTCGGTCCTAGCCCTAAGGCTAGATCCAGCTAGATCAATTGGGTTCGATTTTAAAATTTTAGGACTAATTAAACAAAATAAAAAATTAGGGATGTATTTGAGGGACTAAATTGAACAAAATCAAAAGTTTAGGGTCGGTCGCGTGACTTGCACATGTCATTTAACGGCCGAAACTAACGGATGTACTAAAAACATACTTTCTTGAAACGTTTGGTATAAAAAGTAGACGAAAAATACATATAGTACCAAAAGTGGAAATTGGTCAAACATATGGTATCGAAAGTATCTTTTAAACCTATATAATTTGTTAAAGTTGTAGATTCAAATCCTGTACGTGCAAAATTAGTATTCAACTTGAAGTAACAATTTAGTTTATCTATATAGGCTGATCCTTATCTCAAGCTCATTGAAGATATCAGGCTACAAGCTGTATGTATAGAGACTAATGGTGAAGCAGTACCATATGGATCAAAGGAGGATGAAGCTGCTGCACTTGATTCGCTCTCGGCAGTTGCCTCAGATAATGGACGGTTGAGAGATATTATACTTTCTCACCTGGTCACCAAAAACTCGAGTTTACCTAAGGTACAACACAAGCTACTCCAACATTAACAATATTCTGTGTAGTAGTGCTTCTTGTCTTTAGCACAAGTAACTTGGCTTAATCACCTTACAAAATAGCATAGTGAAGTGTGTAAATTACTATGCAAATCACGTTCAATCTGGTGTGAGTACAGATAAGGCATTTCTTACATATTGTTCATAGCAGGTCAAACAGTCATTCGACACTCGTTTACCTCAAAGTATGAATGCTTTGTTTTTCTCTTTTGTGCTCGAGACCTTATATAATTAAATTCAAAATACTTACTAATTATTCAAAAGCAAGTAGTTGGCATTGAAAGCTAGAGAGCATGGAAGACTGATACTTGCCAAGTGATGTCCATTGCATAAATGACCATTTATTTTATATTTGTCATAGAAACTGAATAAGTTTCCTGTATCTTAAAACACTATATGTATGTGTGTATGTGTAAGTGTGTGTTTGTTTTCATTTAGAAATAATGTCTCTAACAAAATAAGTAGCCAATTACAAGGTGCTCAATTTCAAGCTTGCCTAGCAGAGACTAAGTATCCTATACCATGGATACAGGCTATAAGTTTTTGAGGATAGAACACAAAGGAAATTATACTGCATATGAGATAGTTTCTTAGATTAACACCAGTTTCTCAACTAATCCCACATTTTAATGCAGGATGAGGTATCGCTCTTCAAGGAACAATTTATTCAAGAATTTTCACCTGATGAACAGTATGCTCTGGGGACTCTGTCATTCGTGGAGACTTCCAATTCCAAGCCATGTTCTCCTCTTGGCCATGCCAATTTCGGAGCTCTTGATGAGGTAGGCTATCTCAGAGTCTGGACTGGAGCATAATTTGGTAAAGTTGAGTACTTGATATTTAATTAAATAAGGTTTCCTTTCAGGTGGAACCTCTTGATTATCTAAGCGATGATGATGATGATGGATATCCTGAACTGGGAGGAAGCCAGTCGGGCCGTAAATCATCACCGTCTTCAAATTCAGCTGATGTTCTGAATGTCAGCCAGCTCATGGAATCGGTAAGACCAGCTTTTGGCAGACATGATCATGTGATCTCCACTTATTCTCTATCAATCTTAGGATCTCATGTTTTTTATGTATACAGTTAAAATTCATTAATGTGTGCCATTATATATTTTGTGATACCCAGGAAACTTTGCCTGATGAAATTTATATATATATCATCTGCTATCTCTTTCGTTGAAAAGACTTGATCTTAGTTAAGCTTAGTTGTTAAGAATGGTTTTCTTCAATACAGAAGATCACTCAGTGCTGCATTTGAAATAATTGTGGATGAATGAATAAGTGAAATGTTTGGTGCAGGTTCACGAGACAGCTCGGCATGTTGCGAGTGTTACAGTTTCCTCCTCGTCAATGTCGTATGATGAAATGACAAGTCAGTGTGAAGCACTTGTTTCTGGAAAACAGCAGAAAATGTTGGTGCTTCAAAGCTTCAAGAATCAGTACAACAGCAAGGCAATCGTTCCTTTAGGTGCAATAACCACAAACAAGGAACCTACATTCCCTAACTTGGTGTGTATATCTTGCTGTAATATATATATATTTTTGTTTTTTAAAAAAAATGAATGTCAATTAATTAGCTTGTGGAATGTTTGTTCCTTCCTCCTCATCAGAAGATGGAGTTTTCAGAAGAGGATCTCAAATTGATTAAGATAGAGCAGGCAGGAGGTGGAGATGAGGGGCATTCCAATCCGTTCAAACAGTACTCTTTCAAGCTACCACCTGCAAGCCCGTACGACAAGTTCCTAAAAGCGGCTGGTTGCTGAGAACAGACAGATAGACTCAATGTGTGCGTTTGTATGTATGTATGTTTTTAAATAACACTGCTGCTGCCGTCTGGTGATTTCTTATTCTTTTCACCCTTCCTTCTCCTGCGTTGAATCTGTTGTATATTCCTATCGAGTTGTTGCTGTGTTTCTTGCCTTATCAAGAGAATCTAAGGAGAGAAGAAGAATAGGAGGCTATTATTAAGTGAGCTTTGGATTGTAAAACCTGGAGCGTCTTTTTTTCTCCTTTCAGAAAGTGTGAATTATATATATGTATCGAGTAAAATATATACTTGATTCATTGTATAATTTGGCGGTGATGTGTTATGATCTACTTGATCGATAAAAGACGTATAGATTAGGATTGGAGAAGGTGGACTAGGTAAATGACCGGAGAAGATAATTGAAGAAGATACATAGAGCTAGAGAAGCCATAGATGCATAACTAAATTCAATCCATTCTTAGTTCTTCACTTCTTCTTGCAGTATATATAATCATAATATATATAATTATAAGATACTCTCTAAACTATCCAATTATCCCACAACCCTTCTAACTATTATACCTAGTCATAATAACCCTCATACATAACATAGCCTTCCCCTTAAAGACACTTTGTCCTCAAGGTGTGTCCGGGACCATTAAATCCGTCATAATCTCGAACTAGTGCAAGTCCGAATTTCAATGAACCTCGATAGCTTCCCGGACCGTTGAATCCATCATAATATCTTATTAATCCCCTTCTCATGATGTAATCTTTGTTTGAAAAAGAGGAGTTTGAGAGTGTATGCCACAACTGGATAGAAATGGCTGAAGCAAAGGTTGCCATCCAATATGGGTCATATGCAAGATTATCATCACTTGTCGAGATAAGGCGCTCCTGAGTTTGAGTGTGGTGTCGAGAGTGGCTATCCAAAATGGATCGAGCTCCTCTAACCAAAAGGAACCAAGAGCTAACAATGAAAGTTGGTGGTTCGACTCAAGGCTGAATTTAGCTATAGGTTTCTTTGTGGCGTTAATAGCATCATGAGCTTCAAGATCTGCAGCTTTAATAATTCTCAAAAGTCTCTTGAACTTCTCACTCACCATGCATGAATAAGTAATGTCAGAGCCTTCCATATCAAGCAATGCCATACCTCCATAGTGGAGAACATACTTGTTTCCTCCGGTGCCACGGATACAAGTATATGAGAAATGCTTGCAACCATCGTAAATGTATGTGTCCTCATGCTGCCAAGTTGCTGTTTTTTCATACCCACCTTAGCCTTCTTCATAAATTGAATGAGCTTCAACCTCAACAAGAAAAGAATTCCAACTTTCAACATTTTGCATAAAACTTAAGGTCTTGTATTCTCGATAAGTAAACAAAGATATTTCCATGGATGATACCTACTAAATATATATCATTTGAAAAGCGAGCTGCATGATAAAAAGAGTTCCACTAGAATATAGGTTAACACCAAGACAGTGATATACAATCGCAAACTCCATTTGAGGTGAACGCTCCAACAATTCAGCTAAAAGTGGAAATGTCTCAGTAACAATGTAGATAAGGACCACTAGCAAGTCAACTCAATCTTCCTGTGGTCTAGCAAAAAAATTAGTGTCACTTGAATAATGGAAGTGTCTTGCAGCTCATACACATGAGGATTATCCAAAAATTTCATTCCAAACAACTTCAAGTTCGTCAGTTATCTTTAAGGGATGACATTTCTTGGGCGCCAACTACTATGATATCTATGTTCAAGCTGTTAGTATATGGTGACGTGGCGCCGTAATAGGAGCCCGTTAATTAAGAATTACCTAAGTTAATTAGGTAATTGTCAATCTGGGCTAATTGAGCCAAATCCAATTAGTAATTGACAATGAAGGCCCAAAATGGGCCTCTCCCCTTATTATGCATGGTTCGGCCGAAACCCTAGTACCACATTGGTTGGAGTTGCCTTTTGGAAACTCCACCCAATACTATATATAGGGGTGACTCCTAAGGGTTTAAACACACAATTAAGAACAAGGATCTCCATTGAGAAAACTTGTCACCCTAGTCTAATATTTCGGCACCATCAACATCAAGTCCGAGGTTCCATCTCCGTTGAAGAATCGATCAGAGGTCTTGTTGTGGAGCTAAATCGCGTGAGACTTCTTCTAACGAAGAACTTGCACGTGGTTCCGACCGGAGGATCAGAACTCCCTCCACATCTTTCTTGGGCACGAAAGCTAAAAGGTATGTGTACTAATTCCGCTGCGTAGATTAGATTTCTTGCTAGTACACGTTTAGCATTCCGTAGTATTACGTCCCCGTAATCCAACAGTGGTATGAGAGCCTGGTTAGGAGTTCTTGAAATTTTGATAAACTAATGTTCTTGGAATTTCATAAAAACCGAAAATTTTGATGTTTAAGAACACCATGAAGAAATCCGAAATTTTTAGCTATTTTTATGTGTTTGATCTTTAGAAACTTTAAATTTTCAAATTTTACATGTTTTTATAGATCATAGCCGAAAATTTGGGTTTAAATATGAGTTTGATGTTCATAATCTTCAAGAACACCATGAGTTTTATCAAGAACACAATTTGGATTCTTGATCAAGGTAGTATTTGATCTTAAAATTTGACAACTTTTCCAACTTTTAGTGTTTGTGCCAAAAACCCTAGGGGTATTTTAGGTAAAAAAATAATAATTTTCTTGGTCACCAAGTTATTAAAATTTCGGCACAAATATTTTAATATATATGTTGCCATTTTTTAAACTTTATTAATAGGTATCTATATATCTATAAGTTGGAAAATATGGATAGGTTTATAATATAATATTGTAAAAGATATTAACTATCAATATATCTAGCTAAAAGATAGGGATAAAGATATATTGATAGGATTTAGTTACTTAAAAAGATTAAGAAGATATATTGTCTATATATTTTATCCCTAAATATATTCTTGACAATATTTATATATATATATATATAGAGATTTGGCCGAAAATTATATATATATGTTTATATTGTTAATTGATTTACATCTTATAGATAGAATCTTGACAATATTTATATATATTAATAATATATGTGCCGAACTATATATATATTAGCAATATTGGAAATTATTTTAAATAATTAATATTTCTTGGTGGCTAAGTTAAGTTTTTAGTGGACTTTAAAACCCTACTTAGCCCGCAAGACATATTTCGGCCGAACCCTAGGGTTTATGGGCCGGTCCAATTGCTAAACCGGAACGGATAAAACCAATCCGGGTTTTCTTAATCGGGTCGACCTAGTCGAGTCGGGTCGGACCATAGTAACTAAATTGAACCTAACCTGACCGGTTTTGAGTTATAAACCGAACCACTATCTTATTTTATTGAACCGTTTCAGACCAAACCGTAATTTTTTTAAAATCAGACCGAGTTGAACCGGATTTTAAAATTTGGACCGAACCACATTAAAATTTTCGGAAATTTTAAATTGTTCAATAAAATAGGATGTCAAATTTTAAATCCAAAATGTCTTCGAACTTTAAAATTAGCCTAAACAGTGCTCTTAGGGTTTGTGTTTTAATACGCGATTTCAATCAAAACCCTAATGCCTGGTTTTGATTATGGGGATGGATCTCGGACTTGCATGTTTTTGGGACTAGACTAAATTAGTGGGCTGATTTGCAATTGTTCACTTTCCGCATCATATATTTTGATATAATTAGAACTGTCGTCTTGACTTAGTCAAGCTAGCTGGATATTATATTGCGAGCATTGAGCTCTGGGATTTAAATATATGGTTTGCGCAATAGGATAGACATGCTATGCTGATTGAAAGTGCCTAGAATCCATGTCTAGAAATTCGCATGATTGATTGTAAGCACGAATTGCAAAACAGCCCCTAATATTTTCAAAGCGTTTTATAAAACCGAAAATTCCAGTCGCCAATTATGCATGATGTGTGCGGATGTTGCATGTTTTGACGCGTATGCTAGGATGTTCATGATAGAACGCATGTGATAATTTACTTTACGTAAAATTATATATGCTAGGAACATTAGACGCATGACGCGTAAGCATGTTGTGTTCGATATTTATGGCATGGTATGATGATTTGCTAGATGTAGTATAATTATAAATATGCATGCGTAAATCATCGGATAATTTTACAAATTTATAAGGGCCTTGGGAAAGCCAAGATCGGGTATGCTTATTTGAAAATTCCCGTTCCGGTAATTTGCAATAGAATAACTGTTTTCAAAAGACCGATCTATTATATTGAAAACGACAATAGTGTGAATTCTTTCACAACACCCCCTTCATCGGTTTACTGAAGGTTGGTTTGATTTAGTGACTGAAGAATCACTATTCGTCGTATTCCATCATAATAGATAATCCGATTTTTGCAATTTTGTCAAAATATTGTTGTCTTCCTGAATTAGCATAATTATCAATGTATTAGTTTTCATGGCTAAGTCGGTACGCTTCTATGAACCTTGCAATCTTGATGGTATAAATTATGATGAACATAAAGAATATGTATTGGACTCCTCTCTGCTACAATTCCGAAAAGCGGAGAGGACAACTACGAATGAATATGGTAGTTCGTATGATTTTGACAATGAGAGATGAACGTAATAGTTTATTTCCCAAGAATTGGAGTAGGTTCTTTAATAATGAATGCATATGTGGTGTTACATTCAACCCTGGTTTAAGGGTGTTGAAGAAGACTTCAATTGCAACCAGACAATGACAAAGCTTGGTGTTCCTTTGCATCTGCCTCGGTAGAAGCAAGGATGCTGAAGCTAGAAATGTTTCAGTTGAATGTGATGTTCTTTTCTTTGTCCATGGATGCCGGTGAAAAATCCATTCAAGATCTTCGCAATGAAAGGTCAACATGGAAAAGATGTATAAGGTTGCCTTACATTGACATGATTCAATAACCTTGAGTCTAGTTAAGCAAAGGAACCAAGGCAGTGAAGCGACAACCTTCTCAGCTCACCAATAGAGATCATCTGAAGTCAATTGTGATCCATATATAATGAAGTGAACTAGACCGTAAAAACGTTTTATACGATAATTCGATGGGTCAAACCCCGTTATTAAAGTGCGTCTAAAACACGCCTCGTATGACATGTATATAAAGCCGTGAAACGCTTTATTTGAACACAAAACGTTGATATGATTCGCTAGTGAATTTAATCAGATGTGATGTTCAACATGACTTAAAGTTCAGATATGTATGGATCGAACATAAGACTTTCATATCAAGAACCCTACCATTGTCATTTATCGTTCGTTGTTCATATGAATTATTAAAATTTTGGTTATTTTGAAATTCGGAGTTATTGAATAAAGAAATTGTTGCTCGATTAGAAGCACAATTTGCTTATCAGTTTAACATTCTGGTTAAAGGGAACGATCCGAAACGATAATTCAAACCTAAGGGTTAGAACCAAAATTTAATAAGACGAAACGATTCACATACTCCGTCATATCAGTCAGATCAAACTGAACTTAATAAATCCATCGATCGCATAGTTCCAAAAGGGCAGACCGACTTAACTCCTTATGCTTGTTAGTACTCCATTAAATGATATATTCCGAAATAATGTGCATGTAAAACCGATTAAATTGATTTAAATTTAGAAACGAAACGATTTAAACCACAGGATAAACTAGTTTTAGGCGCCATGCGCGCGTGTACCTCGAAAGACGGAACACATCGTTTCAAAGTACGAATTTAATAATGAAGTGTTTTAATAAATGAATGCTAAGTTTTCGTTTGTAATTCTTTGGAAACAACTCAATGATGACTACTGTGGTTAGAGGTATGCTTTAAAGCTACTACAATCTAGTAAGAACATCAACTACGACATTAAAGCGAACGCTTAAATGCATAGCCCTTGAGATGAATAAGTCTCAGGGTGAGTTAAACAAACGAAAAGAAGTAGTCGGTAAAACGACTCTCCCACCATTAGCCTTGAACGAAGAGTTTGGCTAAAAGCATTCATTAAACACTTCAAGAAACATAGTTCAGAATTACATAATGTTAGAGTTGCACATTAATTGTTCCTGCGGGATGAGATTAATTTAACTCACATTAATGTAAAACACTATGTTCTGACAAAATCGGTCAACACGTTACCATAAAAGCTAATGAATGATTCGGGTAAAACCTTATCACAAAGACGCATTAATTTGCGCATTAAAACGAGTATTTATTAAGAGTACGCAGTACTCTCGGAGAATACGAGTTTTAAAATTAGCTTGAAACAATGGTTTCGTGGTCAAACATGGCACATTATAAAGGTTTGAGGATGGATTTCCAACGCTTTGCAGAACGAACAAGTTAGTACTGATTAAGTTAACAGGTGGTTGATGGAGATTCTCATGTCCCTCTTACTTCGAGTGGGAGAATTGATATAGCATAAGTGATTGATTTGGTAAATGATGATAGAAACGTCTTCATAATAAATCCAGTGAGAGGGCTCACTCCCCCTCACACATAATCATCACTAAATTTCAAAATGCGAATCAAGTCGGACCTGATAATCATGATAATGAACTATTTCAACTACCCATTTTTCCTAGTGGGAGTGGAATAACCAACTTGGTTCCAGATCCTAGTGATCGAGGAATACATCTCGGAGGTAAAAAGAAACCCGAGACCGAGAGGATATTCCAAGTAAGTTCAACCACCACCATTGTTCCCAGTGGGAGTAATGCCCCGATAAGAAGCAATATTCCGAGTGGGAGTAACGATCAGACTAAAACATGAGATTAACGTGCCTAGACATAGTCATAGGCAACGAACTTCTTTCGAGAAGTATCCCATCAAACGAGATGTGTTAAACATCTTGATGTTCGTTCTTGAACCAGTGACAGTTCATCAAGCAAAGGAAGAACCTCAAAACGAGGGAATGGGGGAAAACAATGGAGGATGAAATTGCCTAAATAAGAACTAACCCGTTTTTAGTCTTTAGTTGATCTATTTGTTAACCACAGAACTAGAAAGTGAAATCTTAGAATTCACTTCGGGTGGAAATTTCGAGTGGTGCAAAACTCGAATAATTGCGAAAGGATATACCCAAATTCACGGAGTAAACTTTGATAAAGACGGACTCACCGACTATATGTTACACCATAGTCAGGGCCGTCCTTGCCCATGACTGCAAGTCTCGAACTCGAGCATGCATCAAATGGACATTAAGACCAAACCTCTCCAAGTAAAACTGGAGAAAGAGATCTATATGGAGCAGCCGGAGAGTTTCATTACTCCTGGCAAAGAACGCAAAGTTTGCAAACTCCAAAGATCTATATACGGTCTTAAAGAATCGTCTCGGCAATGGTATCGCAGATTCCATGAGGAAATCGTTGGATACGGATTCGTGAATCTTCACGAGGATCCCTGCGTATACACTAAGACCTCCGGGTCTAAGTATATCTTCATAACACTATACGTGGATGACATACTCATTGCTGCGAACGATGTGAGTTTCATGAATAAATCAAAGTCCTGGTTAGCATCAGCATTCGAGATGAAAGACATGGGAGAGGCTATGTACATCTTAGGCGTCAAAATTGCCCGAGATCGTGCCACCCGGAGATTATGTCTATCTCAGGAATCATATATCAACAAACTGTTGAAAAGATTCAGAATGCTAGATGCTAAACCCGTGGATACGCCGGTTGTGTTCGGGTGCTTGCTATCGAAGCATGATGGCCCGAAAAACCAGCAGGAGCGTGAACAGATGAAGAATGCAGAGTATCTGAGCATGGTAGAGAGTCTAATGTACGCCATGCTCTGTACTCGGCCAGACATATGTTACGTTGTGGGCCTAGTAGCAAGATTCCAGTCAGATCCTAGTTATCAACATCTGAAGGCCGTAAAAGAATTATCAGATATCTGAAAGGTACTGCCGACTACGTTCTGTGCTATGAGGGAAATCAGCTCGAATTGACCGGTTATAGTGACGCCGACCACGGTGGCGATCCGGATGATCGTAAGTCCACCACAGGAGGAGTTTTCCTCCTTGCTAATGCTGCCATATCATGGGTAAGCAAGAAGCAATCGTGTGTCGCGCTTTCCACTATGGAATCAGAATTCGTTTCCCTCTCCAAAAACGCACAAGAAGCGGTCTGGCTGAAAAAGCTTCTTACTGCATTAATTGGCACCGACAAGAAGAGTAAACCTGTGAAGGTGTACTCCGATAGTCAGGCGGCCATTGCGGTAGTTAAGAATCCAAAGTACCATAGTAGGACAAAGCACATTGATGTGAAATACAATTATGCTAAATCTGTTCTGGAAGACAACATAATCGCTTTAGAATACTTGCCTACAGACAATATGGTCGCAGACCCTTTAACTAAGCCGTTACATAGGGAGATTTTCGAAAAGCACGTAAAAATGCTTGGATTACGTAGTGCTTAAACTGTGTGGCTTGTAAAAGTGATAACATTTTGACATTTGAAATTATGTTTCAATTAAATAAAAGAATTGCAATTTGAGTTTATGATTTATCGACGTCATAATGATTAACAACATCGGATTTTACGGTCTATAAACTAAGTCGTAGGAAGAAGTAAAATTCTTCCACCAAAATTATGTCGAATGTGAACCTTGCCTCGTCACATAGGCACGGTCATCTTGTAAGGAGAGAGGGACCTCTACCATAACAAGATTGGTTAAGAATCAGGGGGACAAACCTGATTAAACAAAACGATAACATTGTCACGCTTAACAGCATGACTTAATCTTCGTTTTGTAAATCGCCGAGTTGGACTTTGTCCATCACTATATATCACATTCAAGGCCAGATGAGAGATTCTGCGATAGCCTTATTGACATATCCCATCCCTGGCTTTACCAGGTGTGCTATCGACGCGTGCTTCATACTGCGCGTGCCCTATACGACCACGGGGTCATGCTCGGTTGTGCTAGCTAGAATCCTTGTGATTCAAAGGGCGCATACTTCTATACCTTGAGCTTGTGATTGATCCCGGATGTCTTATGAAGAGGCATCCAAAGTATCCTCACGGACTCATAACTTATACCTAAGGTCTGGCTCAATGCTCGCTTCCCGGCGTACGAGCGTAGTGCCAAAGAAAACAGCCAAGTGATCACTTCTTGGAAACCGGTTGAGTCAGACTATGGGTATAATCGATGGGAATGGTCAAGTTCACTTTTAATTCACCGACTCTCGTGTTCACTAGGTGGCCAACAACCGGATATTAGTTGAAGGTTGTGAACACTTGTACGGATGCACTTGTACGGCGTCGTAATAGGAGCCCGTTAATTAAGGGAATTACCTAAGTTAATTAGGTAATTGTCAATCTGGGCTAATTCGGCCAAATCCAATTAGTAATTTACAAGGGAGGCCCAAAATGGGCCTCCCCCTTATTATGCATGGTTCGGCCGAAACCCTAGTACCACATTGGTTGGAGTTGCCTTTTGGCAACTCCACCCAATACTATATATAGGGGTGACTCCTAAGGGTTTAAACACACAATTAAGAACAAGATCTCCATTGAGAAAACTTGTCACCCTAGTCTAATATTTCGGCACCATCAACATCAAGTCCGAGGTTCCATCTCCGTTGAAGAATTGATCAGAGGTCTTGTTGTGGAGCTACATCGCGTGAGACTTCTTCTAACGAAGAACTTGCACTTGCTTCTGACCGGAGGATCAGAACTCCCTCCACATCGTTCTTGGGCAGGAAAGCTAAAAGGTATGTGTACTAATTCCGCTGCGTAGATTAGATTTCTTACCAGTACACGTTTAGCATTCTGTAGTATTACGTCCCCGTAATCCAACACAAGCCATATCCCAGAGAATAAAAATTATATTATTATCGGTCAATAACCTCAGTAATTTGACAAAAATCACCATCATGAACCAATAATATTCCCGGGTCAAAAACTAGAAAATAGCTTCAATTCTTCACTTCATAAAGGTTCTCACCTCTATCATGTGTTTCAATTCCCCAAACCGAAGAAAAATCTGAGTTGGATGTACCACTAACATGACCCTTATCAGAAATCTCAACACCAATAATATTTGTTGTGTCTGCTAGCATTTGAGGATTGGGCCGCCGTGAAAGGGAGCTCATTAATATGAGTCAGTTACCTGTGACAATTGGGTAATGACACATTAGGGATTTTGGGCCTAGCCTAAAATCCCAATTGACATGAGAGGCCCAAAATTGGGCCTCCCTTACTCTATGTGGCCGGACGAAATAACCTAAGGGCAAAGTGAATTTTTGTCCACTTTGCTCCTCTTATAAATATGGAGTGTTAGGTTTTATTTAAAGGTTAATTACTTTTGTGGTGAGACAAAAGAATTCCCTCCTCCCTATAAGTTTCAGCCGAACCATATATCACCAAAGGAGGTGCCAAATTGCTCTGAGATCCATCCCTACAGAAGAATCGACAAGAGGCTTTGTTGTGGAGACAAACCCGCGTAAGGCTTCCTTAAAAAGAACCCTTACGGGAACCGTCCGGCGGATCGAGAACTCCCCTAAAAGGTCTTGGACTACGGTAAATTTCGAATAGATATGTGCCCCTTATTCCGCTGCGTAATGTGTTTACTAGCATGTACCTTGATAGTTTCCGTAATATTAATCCTCCATAATACTACATTAGTATCAGAGTCTGTGTTAGGGAGTTCATAAATTTTGATAAAATTGGTGTTCTTGAACAATTGGCCGAAAGTTTTAAATTTTTTAGTTTTAAAATTTCGAATTTTTAATGGTGCCGAAATTTCATGATGTTCATAATAAAATTTGATGTTCAATGATTTTCAAGAAAAGTTGATCTTTTATCAAAATTAAACATTGGCTTATGTATCTTAGCGAACATTGATCTTGAAATTTGACCACTAACCCTAATTACATGTTTCGGCCAAACCTTATAGGAAATTACAAGGTAAATTTTTTAATTTCTTAGGCCCCAAGTAATGTTAGTTTCAGCTGAATATTATTGTTACTATTTTTAAAATTAAATTTTTGGTAACAATTACATGTAACTGGACATAATATGGGTTAGATTCACAAGTTAATTGTGATAGAAACTATATATATATATATATCATAACATGATTGGGATTTAAATCAAATTGGTACCTGGGTTAACAGCCCAAAACGAATTGGTACCTCCACTAAATTTTGTGACAAATTGGTACCCGAGTTAACCTGGTGTTGCACCGTTAGAATTTCTGGTTAAAACTAACGGAATCTCATTTTTGGCGCATGAAAAGACTAAAATACCCTTATTGCAGAATAGCTACGTAATAACAATTCAAAACTTTGGAACCCAATATCTCACTCATTTCTTCATCTTTTTGGGCAATTTTTTTTTTTTGAAACCGCATAACTTTTTGAGATCTATGCAAGCCAAATAGCCTTAAAGTGATTTGACCAGTTTTTTTTCAATAAATATCGTTTTCCATGTTAATTCATTCTTTTTTGTATCAAACCCCACCGCATTCTAACACTTATCACCCTTGATCACCTAATTTTTTTACTAATTGGATTCCAATACTACAATCAAACCGTTGCTTTTGGATTCCAACACTTCTGTTTAAAAACCAACTTGATGTTATACCTTTCATCCAAAAGAAAACCAAAAATGAAAGTTTGTCGAATTAATTGTTATGCAATCTATAACTTACTGGAATTTTTCTTGATGTCTCCAATAAACTATACTGGTGTGTCTCTAAATCAATAAACGTCACTGCAAGAGAACATATGGATCTTAGATAGATAAATATGTTTCATACTTGAAATAGAACAATATGAAAAGTACTTTTAAGGGTATTGGAAGAACTTTTAGAATGGACACCAAGAAGAAATAGTTTATTTTCTCATTTAATCTACATGTGGAAATTGATACTCTCAGTATCCTGAGGGATGACCGTAATGTGAGAAAATAAGATGAACTTGCATTAAAAGAACCACACAAAGAATTTTACCACTATGTGGCTAGAGACAAACAATAAATTTTCTTTCGAGATATTGCCAAAACTGTTCCATTTGCAATTTTATGTTGGACCATGTCAAGCTTTTAAAATCGAAGACCTGCAGAACTGGTCAATTTTTCAGCATGTCCAAAAAATATCTAAACAAAAAAATTGGTAGCTTATCATGCTAAGATCCATATATTCTCTTGTAGTGACGTTTATTGATTTAGAGACACACCAATATAGTTTACTGGAGACATCAAGAAAAATTCTAGTAAGTTATAGATTGCATAATAATTAATTCGACAGATTTTCGCTTTTTGTTTTCTTTTGGATGAAAGGTATAATATCAATTTGGTTCTTAAACAGAAGTGTTGGAATCCAAGAGCAACGGTTTGATTGTAGTATTGGAATCCAATTAGTAAAAAAATTTGGTGATCAAAGCTGATAAGTGTTAGAATGCGGTGGAGCTTTATACAAAAAAGAACGAATTAACATGGAAACCGGTGTTTATTGAAAAAAAACTGGTCAAATCACTTTAAGGCTATTTGGCTTGCATAGATCTCAAAAAGTTATGCGGTTTCAAAAAAAAAAATTGTCCAAAAAGATGAAGAAATGAGTGAGATATTGGGTTTCAAAGTTTTGAATTGCTATTACGTAGCTATTCTGCAATAAGGGTATTTTAGTCTTTTCATGCGCCAAAAATGAGATTCCGTTAGTTTTAACCAGAAATCCTAACGGTGCAACACCCAGGTTAACTCGGGTACCAATTTGTCACAAAATTTAGTGGAGGAACCAATTCGTTTTGGGCTGTTAACTCAGGTACAAATTTGATTTAAATCCCTAACATGATTTTAGGAATCTTAAATATTATAGATAGATTTTAGTTGCCTAAGATTGAGGAAATGTACTGTAGATAGATTTTATCCTAATATAGAATCTTAACAATATAAATGGGGCCGAAAATTATATATATATAAACCGGACCGACCCGAGTCAACTGAAAATATGAATGTCAAATTTTAAAATCCAAATGTTTTCGAACTTTAAAATTACCTTCACAGTGCTCATAGGTTTAACGTTTTAATTAAACCTAATGCCTAGTTTCGATTATGGGGGTGGATCTCGGAAATGCATGATTTTGGGACTGAGTCATTTAGTGGGCTGAATTGCAATTGCTATTTAATTGATATTATTGCATGATTAGAACTGTTGTCTTAACTATGCCAAGCTAGCTGGATAATGCATGTTGGGGGCAGAGCCCTGAATTTCAATTAATGAATTGCGCACTAGGATAGACATGATGTGTTGGTTGCAAATGCATAGGATTCATGTCTAGAAGTACGCATGATTGATTATTAACATGAATTGCATGTTAGCTCCAAATGTTTTCAAAACCGAAAATCAGTCGCCAAATATGCATGTTTGATGTGGTGTGATCACGCATGATACGTATGCATGAATGTTGAGGATGTAGCCGCATGTGATAATTTACTTAAGTAGTAGAATTATATATGCAAGCATGAGTTCCTTAGAACATTAGACGCATGACGCGTATGCACGATGAGTGGTTTGTTTCATGGATGTGGTATGCGTATGATGATTTTCTTGTGTATTAGAATTATGTATGTATGCATGAAATCCTTGAAACGTTTTAAAAAAGGCCTTGGGAAAACCAAGATAGGGAGTATGTTAAAACTCCGTGTTTCGGTAAAAGCGATTAAACCGTTTTAAAAGCCTGATCTATTAGAAAGGAGACGACGGTAATGTGAACTCTTTCACGACCCCCTTCCCTCGGTTTACTGGCGGTCGGTTTGGTTAGATGTCTGAGGAATCATTACTAGTCGCTTTCTATCTAATAGATATCCGATGTATATAATTCTTTTTTTTAAAAAAATCTTATTATCTCCCTGTTTATGCATGATTATCAATGTGTTAATATCGAATGGCTGGTAGAGTGCATTTCTATATTTCTCGCAATCTTGATGGCGTGTGATATGACGAATGGGATGAGTATGTGTTAAATTTCTCTCTGTTGCGATTCTGAAAGCGGAGAGGAAACCTACAGATGATATGTTTATCTGTATCCCAATAATAGGAGAAGGTTCTCTAATGGTCTAAAAGCATTAGTGGTGACATTTACAAACTTGGTCAAAGGGGTTGAATGAGACTTCAATCTCAACCATATAACATTACATGGAAGCAAGAACGCAGAAGCTAGAAGCATTATTGTTGAGTATGATGATTTCCTCTCCATGGATGCTGCTGTAAAAGCCGCTCTAGACTTTCAGGATGAAATGTCAACATGGAGGAGAATATTTCTCATATGGAAGAGGTATACCCTTACATGGTTGTCTAACGATGATGGGGCTCACTTTCTTGATTGTATCAATTAAGTATACCATGAGTTTACTCAAGCGCAGTAACCAAGGCAAAGGGGAACCATCTTCACAAATCACCACAGGACATCATGGGAAGTCAACCATGATTTTCGTATGTCACAGAGAGAGAACCGGACGACAGAGGTGCTAAACGAATATCTGGTGCGACAAACACCGTCGATGAAAGTGCGTCCCTAGTACGCCTCGTTTATTCAGACATGTATGTAAAGCTGTAAAAGGATTTATTCAGACACAGATCATCTGGTATGATTCACTCTTGAACTTGTTCAGATGTGGTATTCGACATGATAAAGAGTTCTCGGCTATCTGTGCGATGAGCATGAATCGAACACGTGACCTTCAGATCAAGAACCTTATCATTGACGTTTCATCGTTCATTTGAATTGATGATTTTGGTTATTTGAGTTTCAGATGATTGAATAAAGTAATTATTATTGAGATTGAAATCAAATCGATTCGAAGTACAATTTACTTATCAATAATCATCCCGGTCAAAGGGAACGCTCCGAAACGAAAATCCAAACCTACGGTTTAAGAACCAAAATTTCGGCCAGGACAAGAGGCCGAATAAATGAAACGATAACACATACTCCAATTCATTGTAACCCATCGATTGCATAACTAAATCGAATGATTTAGTTATAATCTATTTCTAGCACTCCATTATAATTAATAAATCGTAATGATGAACTGTGTGAAACCGATTAAATTAAAATAAATTTTGGAAACGAAACGATTTCACCAAGACAGCTGGCGATATGCGTGCCATGCGTATGTTCCTCGACAGATGGAACACGTCGATTCAAAGTACAAATTTAATATGAAGTGTTTAAATGATTTACTGCTCGACAAGAATTTTCAGTTGCATTTAACCCCCATTTCAGGTTATACTCATTGATTTCTCATAAATCGAAGAGAGGTATGCTTTAAAAGCTACCACGATCTCGAAAAGAATCAACTAATGCAAAAGGTGGAAAACCTAGTGCACAACTCAGAGATGGTCGAAACCTCTGAAAATGAGTATGCAATGAAAAAGGATATTGTATGAACAATGACTATCCTAATATATGCCTATAACGATAAGATTGGCAGAGCGTTTTTAATCATACACTTCAAGGACGTAGTTTGAAACATGGTGTCGACTATTCAACTTCCGATCTCCTTCCAGGATGATATGATGTTGATTTCCACTTATGTAGAACTTTGTTCCTATTATATCGGTTAACACGACACCACATGAGCTATAAACTGGTAATGATACAGATCTTACCAAATTGCGAGCTAAGGAGATTGGTGGCGTGGTCGAACATGACGTTACGTTACCTGAGGACGAATTCCTAAGCTTTGTGACATCAACGTAAACGTAGTCTTGATTGAACTAGAGTAGGATAATGATGATCAGGTCCCACTTTATTCGAGAGTGAGATTTGAGGCAGCAACACAGGTGAACGACATGGTAAATGATAATGGAGACATTTTCATAATAAATCCAGTGAGAACACCGTTGATGCAAGTGCGAATCAAGTCGGACCTGATAATCATGTTACTGAACCGTTGGATGAAAATCCTATAATTCCTCAACTACTTACTGGTGACAGTGGGAGTGGCACTACCAACTTGGTTTCTAGTCCTAGCAACCATGGAATTCATCTCGGAGGTAAAATCCCGATACCAAGAGGTCGTCCAAGAAAAGTTGTTGGTGAAGGTTCAAGTAACGCTCTTGTTTCCAGTTGGAGTATTGTTCCAATCAGGAGCATTATTTCTAGTGGGAGCATTGTTCAAGCAGAAGATGGGACTAATGAGCCTAGATGTAGTCAAATGCATCGAACTTCTCCCAAGAAGTATCCCATCGAAAATGTGAGTTATTCACTCTTACTTCGATTGATGAACCGGTACGTTACAAGCCTTAGAAGGACCTCAAGCGAAGGAATGGAGGAAGAGATCGCCTCTATGAAAGCCAATTCGGTATGGTCTTTAGTTTATTTACCTGCTAATCGCAGAGCCGTGGGGGCAAAGTGGGTTCTGAAACTGAAACTCACTGCTTATGGAAATGTCGACCAGTACAAGGTTCGACTCATTGCGAAAGGATATACCCAAATTCACGGAGTGGAATTTTACTAGACATACTCACCGACTGTGCGTTACACCACTGTTCGGGCTATTCTGGCCCTGGTCGCAAGCCTCGATCTAGAGTTGCACCAAATGGATGTTAAGACTGCATTCATCCACGAAAACCTGGAGGAAGAGATTTATATGGAGCAATCAGAGGGTTTTATTACTCCTGGTAGCGAACATAAATTTTGTAAACTCCAAAGATCGATCTATGGTCTTAAACAATCGTCCCAGCAATGGCACCGCAGGTTCCACGAGGAAACCACTGGAAACGGATTCGTGAATCTTCACGAGGATCCGTGCGTGTACACTAAGACCTCTGAGTCGAAGTACGTCATCCTGACATTATATGTGGATGAAATTCTAATTGCCGCAAACGATGTGAGTTACATGAATGAATCAAAGTCCTGGCTGGCATCTGTATTCGAGATGAAGGACATGGGAGAAGCCACGTACATCCTAGGCATTAAGATTGCTAGGGTCTGCTCGCAAACTATCTATCTCTCAAGAATCCTATATCAACAAACTGTTGAAAATGTTCAGGTTACAAGATGCTAAACCCGTGGATACGCCAGTTGTGTTTTGGTGCGCTTTTTCGAAACGTGAGGGCCTAAAAGACCAGGCTGAGCGTGAACAGATGAAAAGTGCAAAATACCTTAGTATGGTTGGCAGTCTTATGTACGCCATGCAATCCACTCGTCCTGACATCTGTTATGATGTGGGCTTCGTAGCACGATTCCAATCAGACCCTGGCTATCAACATTTAAAGGCTGTGAAACGAATTATTCGATACCTAAAAGGTACTGCCGAGTACAGACCGTGCTATGGGGGTGGAAAATTAGAATTGACTGGGTTCAGTGACGCCGACCACGGTGGCGATCCGGATGATCGTAAGTCCACCTCAGGAGGAGTATTTCTCCTTGCTAATGCCGCCATTTCATGGATGAGGAAGAAGCAATCCCGTGTCACGCTGTCTACGATGGAATCTGAATTCATAGCCCTCTCTAAGAATGAACAGGAAGTTGTCTAGCTTAAAAGGCTCTGAACTGCATTGCTTGACGTCGAGGACGGGAGTAAGCTTGTGAAGGTATACTATGACAGTCAAGCAAAGATTGCAACAGTTAAGAATCCTAAGTACCATAGTAGGACGAAAGACATTGATGTAAAATATAATTATGCTAAAGGTATGGTTGAAGACAAAGTAATTACATTAGAATTATACTTGTCATCTGAGAGTATGATGGCAGACCCATTGACCAAACGTTTACGCAGGGATGTTTTCGAAAAGCACGTCAAAATGCTTGGACTGCGTAGGGTTTAAGAGGCTTGTGTTTTGATGATAACATTTTGAGTTTTAATATAATATTTAAATCAAAGGAATTTCAGTTTGAGTTTATGATCTAGCGACGTCATAATGTTTAAATTTCATCGGATTTTACGGTCTATAAACTAGTCGTAGGAGAGACAATCCTTCTAAATAAAACATGTCGAAAGTGGGCCAAGCCTAGTCACACAGGCTCGGTCGTCTTGGCAGAGAAGGGGACCTCTACCATGTCAAGACCAGCTAGAAACCATGGTGTTTTCGAAAGATAGAGCTGGTTAAGAAGGACGATCATTTGGTTTCGGGGTAACACGACATGATCTAAGTCTTGCGTATCGCCGTGACGAACCTTGTTCGTCAACAGCCACATTCTGGGCCAGATGACAAATCTGCGATAGTGTATGGCATTTCCCACTCCTTACAATATGTAATTTTAGGCTATGCTATCAACGCGCGCTTCATACTGCGCGTGCCATGTTCGACCAAGGGATCAAGCTCGGTTGTGCTAGATAGGATCCACGAGATTTAGATGGGCACAAACTTCCTCACCTTGAGCGTGTTATTGATCCCGAGTGCTTTATAAAGAAGCATCCAAAGTATCCTCACGGACTCAGAACTCATACCTAAGGTCAAGCTCAATGTTTGCTTCCCGGCGTACGAGCGCAGTGCTGAACAAAAAGGCCCAGTTAACACGTCTTTGGAAACCATTTGAGTTTGACTAAGGGTATGAGCAATGGGGATGGTCAAGTACACCTGTAATTCTTCGACTCTTGTATTCACTAGGTGGCCACCAACCTGATATTAGTTGAAAGGTTGTGAATACTTGTACGGATGCCTTGGAGATGTGTTCCTATGTGGAAACTAGGCAATTAGAGAATGACAGTTGACCAAGGATACAACGCGACACAATATTATTTTTTACACAGGTTGATTGCACATGGGGAATCAACGTTCCGTGGGCGCTACAACACTCCTAACCGATGAGTAGAATGATGCACGCAGTGTCCGCCGGTCGCACGCCAAACCTCGTATGAACTATTCGGATGCATGGCTGGATCGAAGAACAAATGTTGATGTGTTGGTCGAAAACACATTAACAGGATTCCTCCCATTCCGGGCGACTGGGAGCTGTTAGCATTTGGAGATTGGGCCGCCGTAAAAGGGAGCCCATTAATATGAGTCAGTTACCTGAGACAATTGGGTATGTCACATTAGGAATTTTGGGCCTAGCCTAAAATCCCAATTGACATGAGAGGCCCAAAATTGGGCCTCCCTTACTCTAAGTGGCCGGCCGAAATAAGCTAGGGGCAAAGTGGACTTTTTTCCACTTTGATCCTCTTATAAATAGGGAGTGTTAGGTTTTATTTAAAGGTTAATCACTTAATCACTTTTTTGTTGAGACAAAAGAATTCCCTCCTCCCTATAAGTTTCAACCATATATCTCCGAAGGAGGTGCCAAATTGCTTCGAGCAAATTACTCCGGAGATTTATCCCTGCAGAAGAATCGACAATAGGCTTTTTTGTGGAGACAAATCCGCATAGGGCTTCCTTAACAAGAACCCTTACGGGAACCGTCCTGCGTATCGAGAACTCCCTAGAAGGTCTTGGACTACGGTAAATTTCGAATAGGTATGTGCGTCTTATTCCGCTGCGTAACGTGTTTACTAGCATGTACCTTGATAGTTTCCATAGTATTAATCCTCCATAATCCTACAGTCTCCTTCATGTATGGTGCTGCAACTTGTTTATTTAGTTGAATCAAATTCTCATCCTCAATGAACAATTGATTCTGCTTGCCCGACATTTGTAAATGGAATTCATCACATGAGCTCGTATCAAAATCAGAATTAACACCACACAACTCATCTTTTATACTATTATCCAAAGTAGTAAATGATTCATCCTCATGTTCAAGTAAGTCAGAAAATTGTTCTTCATGATAATACGATTCAGCCAATTCATCAAGTAAGCTTGTTATTTTCTTGTTACCTGCTTGAATATTATCTACCTGTCGTTACCTTGTTTAGACCATTCAAAATTGATTCAACTAATTCATCTAACTTAAGAAACTCTGTTCTGAGGTCCATCTGAGGCAATAATAACAACTGCAGTAAGAAGAATTAAGGCAACTGAACCTACAAAAGGTAGCAGGACCAGTAATGTGTTATCACCAGATAACAACAAAATAAAATTGGAGCAGCATAGAAATCAACAAGAACACAGTAGTAGAGAAATCAACATCAGCAGTACTGTAGAAACCTTGTAATTTCTAATAGGAATTTTCACAAACACCTTATGGGCGCAGTTACTATTGTTCTCATAACACAAAAATTGTAGCAGGAGGTGCGAGCTGATGATGGTGGCGGTGTCATGAACTTATGTTCGGTTTCTTAGTGGCGGTCGGAGCTGATCGGAGGCGGAAATCAGTCAGTGGCAAACGTGATCGAAATCAGGCGAATCAACACGGTCGAGGAAGAATGGCTCAGATACCAATTATACGATCTAATTGATCGATAGAAGAAGATGTAAAGATTAGGAACGGAGAAGGTGGACTAGGTAAAGGATCGGAGAAGATAATCGAAGAAGAAGATACATAGAGCTAGAGAAGCCATAGATGCATAACTATATTCAATCCATTCTTAGTTCTTCACTTCTTCCCGCAGTACATATAACCCTAAACTATCCAATTAACCCACAATCTTTCTAACTATTATAATTAGTCATAATAACCTTCATACATATTATTCGATAACATAACATTACTCTTAAAGACACCTTGTCCTCAAGGTGTGTCCAGGACCATTAAACCCGTCATAATCTCGAACAAGTGCAAGTTTGAATTTCAATGGACCTCGATAGCTTCCCGGACCATTGAATCCATCATAATCTCTTATTAGTCCCCTTCTCATGATGTAATATTTGTTTGAAAAAGTGGTGTTTGAGAGTGTATGCCACAACTGGATAGAAATTGCTGAAGCAAGGATTGCCTTCCAATATGGGTCATATCCTTGATTATCATCACTTTTCGAGATAAGGCGCTCCCGAGCTTTGAGTGTGGAGTCGAGAGTGGCTATCCAAAATGGATCGAGTTCCTCTAACCAAAAGGAACCAAGAGCTAACAATGAAAATTGGTGGTTCGACTCAAGGCTGAATTTAGCTCTAGGTTTCTTTGTGACAATAATAGCATCATGAGCTTCAAGATGTGCAACTTTAATCGTTCTCAAATGTCTCTTGAACTTCTCACTCACCATGGATGAATAATTAATGTCGGACCCTTCCATATCAAGCAATGTCATACCTCCATAGTGGAGAACATACTTGTTTCCTCCAGTGCCACGGATATAAGTATATGAGAAATGCTTGCAACCATCATACATGTATATGTGATCACTGAATATGCTGCCAAGTTGCTGTTTTTTCATACCCACCTTAGCCTTCTTCATAAATTGAACATGAGCTTCAACCTCAACAAGTAGAGAACTCCCACTTTAAACATTAATAGCTGCATAAAACTCAAGCTCTTGTATTCCCGATAAGTAAATAAAGAAATTTCCATGGATGATACCAGCTAAATATATATCATTTGGAAAAGCGAACTGCACGATAAAAGGAGTTCCACTAGAATATAGGTTAACACCAAGACAGTGATATACAATCACAAACTCCATTTGAGGTGAACACTCAAACAATTCAGCTAAAAGTGGAAATGTCTCAGTAACGATGTAGATAAGGACCACTAGCATGTCAACTCCATCCTCCTATGTTCTAGCAAAAAAATGAGTGTCACATGAATCAATGGAAGTGTCTTGTAGCTCATACACATGAGGATTATCCAAAAATTTCATTCCAAACAAATTCAAATTCCATCGGTAATCTTCAAGGGATGACATTCATTGGGCACTAACTACTATGACATCTATGTTCAAGCCATATCCAAGAGAAGAAAAATTATAATATTCTCGGTCAATAACCTCAGTAATTTGACAAAAATCACCATCATGAATTAATAATATTCCCGGGTCAAAAATTGGAAAATAGCTCCAATTCTTCACTTCAAAAAGGTTCTCACCTTTGTCATGTGTTTTAATTCCCAAAACCGAAGAAAATCTAAGTCGGATGTACCACTAACATGACCGTTATCAAAAATCTCAACACCAATAATATATGTTGTCTCCTTCATGTATGGTGTTGTAACTTGTTTATTTAGTTGAATAAAACTCTCATCCTCAATAAACAATTGATTCTGCTTGCCCGGCAATTGTAAATGGGATTCATCACATGAGCTCGTATCAAAATCAGAATTAACACCACACAACTCATCTTTTATACTATTATCCAAAGGAGTAACTGATTCATCCTCATGTTCAAGTTAGTCAGAAAATTATTCTTCATGATAATACGATTCAACCAATTCATCCATTAAGCTTGTTATTTTCTTGTTACCTGCTTGAATATTATCTACATGTCGTTAACCATTCAAAATTGATTCAGCTAATTAAGCTAACTTAATAAACTCTGTTCTGAGGTCCATCTGAGGCAATAATAACAATTGCATGAACAAGAATTAAGGCAACGGAACCAAAAAAAATGCAGCCGCAGAACCAAAATTGCAGCAGGACCAGTAATGTGTTAGCACCAGATAGCAACAAAATAAAATTGCAGCAGTAGTGAAATCAACAGTAGTAGTGAAATCAACAGCAGCGGTACTGTAGAAACCTTGTAATTTTTAATAGGCATTTTCACAAACACCTTATGGACGCAGATACTATTGTTCTCATAACACAAATATTGTAACATGCAGCACGAGCTGATGATGGTGGCGGTGTCGTGAACTTATGGACAGTGTCTTAGTGTCGGTCGGAGCTGATCGGAGGTGGAAATCAGTCAGAGACAGGCGTGATCGAAATCAAGCGAATCAACACATCCGATGAAGAACGACTCTGATACCAATGATGCGATCTAATTGATCGATATTGTTAAATATAGAAAGTCTGCATATTTGTATAATAGTTGATTTCCATTCTTAGCAGATTTAATACTTTCCTAGTACAGCTATTTACCAAATCTAGCTTGTTTGTACCATTACATATTTTAATTATTGATTAGTGAATAGATACACATAGTTCTCCAAATTACTTTTCATGGTATCAGAGCAGGTTTTCTGTCATTACCTGATGTACTCATCTCTGGAATAAGTCTCTATTGTCTCCTGTGGCCATCACCGACGTCGTCTCCGACTACCGACCGACGCCGGCCATCTCTGCCAGTTCTGACGTCGGCCATCTCATGGCTCTCTACCTATCTGTCTGCCACTATGGTCCGACGCCGCTTATGCTCTCTGATCAAACACTGGAACTGTTGTTGCACCTCTGCTGCTTTCTCGGACTCGCCTGACTCCGATATCGGCCACACCACCACGCTGCTCTGTCTCGTCGCCGTACCACACCGCCGCACCACGCCTCCGCATCACGCCGCCGCTGTGGTAACTCTGTTTTTCCCTTCTCTGCAATTCTGTGACTGCGTAGCGTAACTTCTAGGGATTTCAGATTTGCTATGCCGGTTCATTAATTGCCTGGTCTGGTCCGGTTCATTGAATTTGTCTAGTTTATAATACACTACTCTAGTTCCGGTTTGATTTGTTGCTGGTATAGTTTACTGGTGCTGGTCTTGGCTAGTTTGCTACTGGTTATGTCTGGTTCTTTACTGGTCTGAATTATTTTGTCTGGTTCTTAGCTGGTTTATTGATGGTTCTGCCCGGTTCTATACTGCTATGTGCATAATTATCCGGTTCTTGGCTGGTTTATTGCTGCTCTTGCTTATTGATCAAGTATGACAACTCTTATTGCTGCACAACAAAACTTCGCCCAACTACTGAAGATTCCCGTTTATCTCTCTAGCTCTAACTGGGATTAGTGGTCCACATTGTTGTCACTGGGTTAAACTCGCTCCGAAAAGGAAAACATCTGACAGAAGAACCACAAGACACCGAGGATTGGAAAACTGAGGATAGCTCTATTCGCATGACCCTTTGGAATGCAATGGAGCCTGACATTCTCTCCACAGTCCACACCTTCAAAACCACTAAGAATATGTGGGATCACCAAATTCAAGAAACTATCAGATGAGACGACTGAACTATTTCCTTTCGGTGCGGATTCTGCTAAAACGTGGGAGCAACTGAACACACTCACGTTCATTGGTGGCATGTCATCCAGAAAATCCTCTGCACGACCAATCCTTCTTGGTCAGAACACCATACCGTCATTGTCTGCCACTTATCACCTTCTACAGGAGATGTTTCCATCAGATGAGACTGAGTCATCACCTGTTACTGAAACATTGACATTGGTGACAAAATCTTATAAGGGTAAGAACATCGGTGAAGAACTCTAATTCTAGTAGTAATGAGAATGTGCAGTGCCGTTATTGCAAAGAGTAGGGACACGTGAAGTGGGACTGCCCAAAAAGCCCACCACACCCAAGAAGTTCCCCATACCCTCCTCGTGCTCATGTGGCAACTGCTGATCAACCAATCAACGACCGTACCAATTCAAATATTGTTGCTGCACGTAGCGGTTCAGATGATATTGCTGCACTTGGTTCAACGCCTTGAGCAATGGGCTACCTCCGCAACAACATGAACCCTCCGCCACAACCTTCGAAGGATCTTGTCACCCCTCCATGTATGACTTCCAACTGTCTATTAGCATCAAATTATTATGGATTGTTGATTCAGGTGCTACTGATCATATGACTGGTAACAAAAGTATACTGTTAGGACTTGCCCAGACCTGCCAACCACCTGTCCAGATTACTAATGGCTCTACCTGTAATGTGAAAGAATTGGAAACACTCAAATTTCACCATTTATACCTTTATCTTCTGTCTGTAAGCAAATTTATCGAACAATTATATTGCTATGTTACTTTTACTCTAGCTAAATGCATCTTTCAGGAACTGGGGACGAACAAGTTGATTGGCACTGCATATAAAGACAAAGGTTTGTATTGCATGGAGAGATCCCCTCAACGAGTGGCATACCTGAGTACGATGAGTGCTAAAGAAGTTCATTATCAGTTGGGACATCCATCTCTATAGGTGCTTAAGAAGATCCGACTTGAATTTCATTCTGTTTCTGAATTATTTTGCGAGTCATGTGTCCAAGGGAAGCATGTCCGTGCTTCTCATCCTCCTAGCGTCCATAGGAGGTCTGCCAATATTTTTTATTCAGTTCATTCAGATGTTTGGAGTCCTTGCTCAGTTCTTTCAGTTTCAGGTTTTCGAAATGTTGTTACTTTTGTGGATGATTTATCTCGTGCTACTTG
Source organism: Clarkia xantiana subsp. parviflora (assembly GCA_036873135.1). Lineage (NCBI taxonomy): Eukaryota > Viridiplantae > Streptophyta > Magnoliopsida > Myrtales > Onagraceae > Clarkia > Clarkia xantiana. The sequence goes on from JAPTYO010000001.1 coordinate 23,799,552, forward strand.
GATATTTGTTATGAAATCTAGACAAGAAATTTTTGCAAACTTCTCAATTTTATGTTCTTTTGTGAAAACTCAGTTTAACACTACAATTAAAACTCTTCGTAGTGATAATGCAAAAGAATACTTTCACAAAAGATTTTGAAAAATATATGAATGACGACTAGTGGTGAAACCGGACCGGCCGGATCGGTTTTTTGCTCGGTTCGGTCGGGTACCTATATTTTCGGTCCGGTTTTTTCCTTTAAAAAAATTCAACCAAAAAACCGTATGAAGAAAATTAAACCGTCCATTGGTAGTACGGTTTTTTCTGTTCGGTTTTCAGTTTAAACCGAAAATTCAAAATTAACAATTACCATTTAAAATTCTCGTTATTTTCATGGAATTTATCAAACCGAAATGAAAAATAACATCCATTAATATAATTAAATAAATTATAAAACAAAATTAGAAAAAATAATCTTCGTAAGTGCCTATTTCATAATTTATATTAGGGTTAAAGGTACTTTTCATACCACGTGTTTGACCGAATGTGGCTTTTAGTACTGTATGTTTAGTTTTGTATACTTTTGGTACCAAACATTTGAAAAAATGTGGCTTTTGGTACATCCGTTAGTTGGCTGTTAGTTTTGGCCATTAAATGACATGTGCAAGTCACGTGGTCTACTCTAAACTTTTAATTTTGTTCAATTTAGTCCCTCAAATATATTCATAACTTTTATATTATTTAATTTAGTCCTAAAACTTCAAAACGAACCCAATTGGGACCTATCCCCAATTGTGTAAATTTGACCCAAATGGGGCTATGCCAATTGAATTCGATTGGTTTAATTGGGTCTGATTTTGAAGTGTATGAAAAACCACATTCGGTCAAACCATATTTTATATATTTAGTTAGCATAACGGTCGGTTCGGTCCCCACGGTCCTCAAAGCTCAAAATCCGAACCGGACCGAAAAACTGAACTAGAGTAAAAAAATCAGACCAAAGACCAAACCGAAAATGTCAGATTCAGTTTTTTCGGCTTGGACCAGTTTGGATTTCACAAGTTTTTCAAACCAACCGGATTTTGGTTTCACTCCTAACAACGACATACTCCATGAATCCTCTTGTGCCTATACACCCCAACAAAATGAGGTGGCTGAACGGAAAAATAGACACATATTAGAGATGGCTCGCACTATGATTATTCATGGACATGTTCCTCATCGCTTTAGGGTTGACGCAGTTTTAACCGCGTGTTATCCAATCAATCAGACGCCATCCTCAATTCTTGATGGTGCAATACCATATTGTGTCCTTTTCCGTCTGCGTTTTTCTTCCCTGTTTCACCTAAGATCTTTGGTTGTACCTGCTACGTGTATGATAATAGGCCAGGCCGTACAAAACATGATCCGAAGTCTATCCGCTGTATTTTTGTAGGCTATTCTGGAACTCATGAAGGTTATCATTCTTATAGTCCAACCTTTAGAAGATACTTTGTTTCCTCTGATATCATTTTTATGGTATCCGTCCCATTTTTTCTTCACTCGGAACCTCGTTTGCCTAGTATTCCTCCCCCAATCATGACTAATCTGACATATCCTGAGGTTCCCATCGATCCTTCTTCACTTGAGCATGGTGGATCACCGAGTGATAATGCTCCTCATCCGCCTCCTATTACTCATGTATATACTCGAAGAGATAAGACTCTTCCTGTTAACACTAACTATGTCCAGACTATGCAGGATCTTGATACTCTTGCATCCCCAGAACCTTCTCTGTCTCATCAGCTTCCTATCATACTACAACCGCCTTCACCATCCGATAATGACCTTCCCATTGCCAAGCGTAAAGGTTCCCGTAATTTTCCAAGTATACGATATCCTATTAACAGCTTTTGTTCATATGCTACCCTATCCAGTAACCATCGTGCCTTTAAAGCAAATTTTGATAGTTACTATGTTCCTAGAAATGTGGCAGAAGCTCTGCGCAGTCCAGGGTGGTTTCGTGCTATGCAGGAGTAAATGTCAGCTCTCTGGAACAATCACACATGGGATCTCTTTCCTCTCCTTCCAGGTAAAAAGGCGGTTTGTTGTAAGTGGGTTTTCACAAATAAGGTTGATCCTGATGGGTCGCTTCATCAACTCAAAGTTCGGTTGGTTGCAAAAGGCTATTCCAGGAATATGGCCTTGATTATGATGAGACATTTTCTCCGGTTGCTAAGATGACGTTTGTTCGCATATGTCTCTTTGGCAGACATCCGACATTGGACACTGCACCAACTGGATGTCAAGAATGCATTTCTCAATGGCATCTTTGAGGAGAAGGTGTACATGACTCAGCCCCCCGGGTTTGTTGTTCAGGAGGAGTCTTCCAAGGTCTGCCGACTGCGCAAGTCCCTATATGGTTTGAAGCAATCCCCCCGAGCTTGGTTTGTACATTTATCCCATGTACTTATCAATTTGTCATGAATAGGAATGTCAATGATCATTCGGTCTTCTACAGGCACATAAAGAAGAACACCATCATTCTAGCTGTGTATGTTGATAATCTGATCATTACCGGTGACGATGACAAAGAGATCTCGACATTAAAGAAGTTCTTGATCGTGCAATTTCAGATTACAGACCTTGGTAAACTCAAGTACTTTCTTGGGATCGAGGTATCACGGTCTCCTAGGAAGATACTTATTTGTTAGAGGAAGTATGTCCTTGATATACTTTCAGCGTGTGGATTGCTTGGGTGCAAGCATGTTGACTCACCTAGGCTCCTGAGACCAAGCTTCGGCCGGATGAGGAAGAACCTCTACATGATCCTGAAAAGTATCGAAGACTGGTCGGGAAGCTGAATTATCTAACGGTTACTCGACCAGATATATCTTATCGAGTGAGTGTAGTGAGCCAATTCATGTCAGCTCTGCATACAACACACTGGGATGCAGCAATTCAGATCCTGAGATACCTTAAAGGATCCCCAGGTAAATGACTTGTATATTCTGATCAGGGACATAGTAGGATCGCGACGTTCACTGATACCGATTGGGCGGGCTGTCCTACTACATGGAGGTCTACCACTGGGTATTGTGTCTTCTTTGGTGGGAACCTTATATCGTGGAAGAGTAAGAAGCAGACAGTTGTATCTCGATCTAGTGTGGAGTAAGGATATCGTGCAATGGCAAACACATCATGCGAGCTCATTTGGACGAAATGCTTACTCAGCGAACTAGGTATTCGACATGATGTCTAATGAGACTACATTGTGACAATGAATCCGCCATGCATATTGCCAAGAATCAAGTCATCCATGAAAGGACCAAGCACATTGAGGTGGATTGCCACTTTGTTCGAGACCTTGCCGTGGGAACATTCTCTAGCCCTCCATACATTCAACTCATTCTCGTTCGAATAGATCTCCAGCTTGCAGACATTCTAACTAAGCCTCTCCGCAAAGCGTCAATTGATTATCTATGTGACAAGTTGGGCATGCTAGATATATACGCTCAAACTTGAGGAGGAGTGTTAAATATAGAAAGTCTGCAAATTTGTATAATAGTTGATTTCCATTCTTAGCAGATTTAATGCTTCCCTAGTATAGCTCTTTACCAAATCTAGCTTGTTTGTACCATGACATATTGTAATTGTTGATTAGTAAATAGATACACAGAATTCTCCAAATTACTTTCCAGATAGAAGAAGATGTATAGATTAGGAACGGAGAAGATGGACAGGTAAAGGATCAGAGAAGACAATCGAAGAAGAAGATACATATAGCTAGAGAAGCCATAGATGCATAAATATATTCAATCCATTATTAGTTCTTCACTTCTTCCCGCAGTACATATAATCATAATACTATATGATTATAAGATAGTCCCTAAACTATCTAATTAACCCACAACCCTTCTAACTATTATACTTAGTCATAATAACCCTCATACATATTATTCCATTACATGGTGGTGGACTGGTGGTTATGTTTGTTGTAGACTTGTAGTTGTAGCAGGGCAAGACCGGGAGCCACTTCGGTGCCGCGGTGAAATCGTCCCGCTTTCTTAAAATAGTAATATTTTAAAATGTTATAATTGTCTTAAGCTATTAAATATAAATTAAAAAAAAAAAGAAATTACCTATCTAACAAGTTGCAGATTACTCAAGTATATATATTAATATTTTATTATTTACTTTTATATAAATATTATTTAAATTATTAACAATAAAAAAAATTACCCAAAAAATAATAAATTTATACTATTAGAATTTTTTATGCTAAATAATTTTAGTACTCTTATTTTATATATATATATATATATATATATATATATATATATATATATAACTTAAACACAAATAAATATAGTATTTCTTTTTTTGCCAACTAAATATAGTATTAAATACACATTTTTTCAATAATACTTAAAATATTTTGTTGTTGATGAATTAAATTTATTTTTTATATGTTATCATTGTATATCGTAAACAATTTTAATAACAAATATAGTACTACTTGAATTACGTTTTTATATATTTAAGGAAAAATAACATGTCCTCCGCTCGTGCAATTTTAATTTTAAAATTTTGAGTTTCGTTTTATATTGCGAGTAACAAATAAATCAATTTAGGTTTATTTGTTGTCTCTTTACCAACAAAAACTAATAAAAAAAAGTTTAATTATAGGTAATTCATATAAAAAATATGCGCCAAAACAAATATACTTAGAACGACATAAATATTTTTATACGAAACAATATATAAATGTCATGTTTGTACTAAAATATTTTAAATTAACATGTCACATGCTGCTTTCATAACTTTATCAGGTTTTTCATTTTGACTCCAGAGAATCAGGGATGTCATCAGAAGCAAACGGTGCTTGGATGTTAACACCTAAAAAATACAAAATATTTTCGTTAATACATTTATAATGAATTACATATTTTGTAGTTACTGTACATAGTACTTATTGTAGATGGTGTTATATTAGGAATCTCTTCCAGGTGTTGCATGAAGTGTATAACATAGAGACCGCAATTAACCCTATTTATGCACAATTGAAATTTTTAATATAAATAAGATAATAATATATTGTACAACATCACGATTTAAAATTTAAAATATTTTACATACCAATCGTTAAGTGCCGCTTGATTTGAAACAGTGGAAGGGGTAACAAACTTCCAATCTTGGAGTAGGTTAATTTTCCATTTGTTTAATTCTCCAGTTGTCACTTAATGTGTTTTGTCTATGTCCTCTAATGTATTTATTTAATATTAATTAGGTAGCCAATGTTAGATTTTTAATTAAGTTCATTTTTTTTGGCAGAGTTTATCAGTTAATTTCAATTAAATAAAAGCAGTATGTTGTTTCAGTTAGTATTTTTCATTCTAGGTACAGTGTTATTAAGTAAATGTTTTTTTTCTTTCGTAAATGCATTCTCTTTATTTATATATATATTGCTAAGAAAAGTATGACCTAAAATTTTATGAAAAGTAATAATATCTTTGTATATATTCCCATGTTATTAGATTCGAACCGAAACCTAAACCCGTGAGGGATTCGATTTCTGGTTCATCCGGTCGAATCGGTCCGAGTGCGGTCTGACCACTTGTTCAAATACAACAAAAAAAAATAAAAAAGTGGTTTTGACAAAAAAAAAAGTATCGGCAGTCTTTTTGGTTTTAACAAACGGATGATATGTTTTTTTTATTATAGATGTTATATACTTTTTAAAAACAAAATTAAGAAAAGTTAGTTTTGACAAAAAAAATTCTTCTCGGAAGTCTTGTTCAGACTGTTTTTTTATTATAAAATTTGGGTGTTTTTTTATAACAAAATTAAGAAGAATACATTTTATCTCTCTTTAACCTTCTATAACAGGTTATTAGTTTATAATTTTTTTAATACTTTTAACTAACTTTCTTTTTAAATTGAAAGTTACTAATTTTGGAAATGCGTGACCATTCCGCGGCGGCATATAATAATTTTCCGGGCAAGACCTATTGTGTGGGTTCATTTCATGTTTTTCCAACTATCAACCACCTGAAAACTATTGTGTGATGATGAGAATTAATGATATTAAATTATTGGGTTAACCGTATTATCTTATGGTCTGTGTTAAGAACAACAAGAACATGGAAATATTCATAGGATCATTATGTCCGTATTATCTTTCGGTCTGTGTTAAGAGAACAACAAGGACATGAGAATCTACATTGGATCATTATGTATGGTTTGGATGGGTAGCAAGCAAGACCAGTGGTAAGAGTTAAGTAAGTTAGTAATGTCATGATGATGTAACATTAATGTAATAGTAAGTTTTTTTTTTTTAATCTTAGTAATAGTAAGTTCAGTTGGTTGAAGATAGTACTAGAAATAGGTATCACTATACTTGTACATGAAGGAGTGAATGAAGTACATTTTACACCAATTTTCAATTCTCTAATTGGTATCGGAGTTAGAAGATATTTTCTCATTACCATAAAAACTTTTTTCGACGATGTTTTTTGTTGAATTTAGTTAATCTCCAATGAGCTTAGTTCTTGTTTTTTTTTTTTTTTTTCCGTGTTGATCTTCATGTTTTCCACCGATCTGAGTACATAAATGGTAGAGAACACTTAAATTCCAGGATAGTACCTCCTTCTATATTGTATATTGTGAGTTACGATTTTGTTTCTTCTTACGTATCATTCTCCTACGATTCTTTGTCATTGCCAACGAATTTAACAATCATTTAATTATGCATCCTCCCGCCGTCAATGGAGCTTCACTAAATGAGTTACAATGGTCTTAATTCAGTTTATAATTTTTGCTCTGATTGAGCTACAGAGAACTATGACCGACTCATCTGTGACTCAATTGGAGCCATATGGCTCCAGATTGGGGCACCCTAGCTCCAATTGAGCCACAAAGGGCTCAGTCGGAGCCCTATGTGGCTCTGGTCGGAGCCATAGAGCTCTAGAGCCGCAGATCTCTGATATGGGCTCTATGTGGCCCAATCGAGGTCAGACGGTTGGTTGTCGTCGATGGACTTGGATGGTGGCCAACAGACTTCAGTGGTGTCCAGAAGACTTGGGCCAAAAATGAAACTTAGGAGGAAGTCACATGACTTGCACATAGGTACTTAACGGCCAAACTTAGTTAACTAACTGATGCACCAAAATTCTACAAATTGCAAATGTATTGCACTTTAAAAAAATATGTTGCACCAAAAACCAACTTTAGTCAAACATGTTGTACCAAAAAACCCTTTAACCATTAAAATTATTTAGGTACCTTAGTTAACACGCATTGAAAAATTAATACTTGAGATAATTTTTTATGACTTTTAGGTACCTTAGAAGTCCACAACGTTTAACCGTTGATTTCCTCGTCAATTTAGGACGAAAAATAGGCACGTGCCACGCATGTGATCGCTAATGACGGAAATTTAAAAATATCTTAACTTGAATAGACTAAAATGCCCTAATGATCTAAATCATTGCAACACTCAGTCTCTCTTCATTTTCATTCACTTTACTTAGAGTTAGAGCTTAAATTTTTATTTCTTAGCTCCCCCTCTCTCTAGAACAGACGCATCTTCTGAATTTCATGGTCTCCACCTAAAATTGATGTCTTCATTGTCTTCTAGTCGTTCGCTGGCCATGCCCAGTCGACGAAAACAACCTTGTGGACAGATCTATGGTGAAGGTGCCTGACACTTGAGAGAATTTCTAGTGGATGGTCTTTACATGTCATTTATGGAATGTAAGTGGTAGTGAGTTTTAATTAAATTTCTTGTTAATTTTATCCAAATTGCTGACTATTACGGTGGTGCAATGTAAAAGTTTGTCATCATGCTAAGAGGGTTTCTACCAAGGTCAAGAAGATGACGAGTGATGCAAAGGAAAAGATTGAGAAATATGAGCAGAGTTAGTATGTTTATCAGCGGAGGGTGATGACTTATCAGTAAAATGAGAAGATTTACCAGTAGAATGAGAAGACATATAAAAATGATTCAATGTGGTATATGATATTTGTTTAACTGTTACAATGTGATATATGACCTTTGTTTAGTTGTTTCAATGTGGTATGTGACATTTGTTTAATTTTTGCAATATGGTCAGATATATAAATACACCTTACCAAATATCACATTATCTTCGAGAATTACACACTCAGATTGCACAATTCCCTCAGTTGACCAAATTACTGCGATAACATGTAACAATTTTGCAAAGAATTTACTCTAGCTCTAAATAATTCTACATTAAGTGCTTTTAGTCTATAGAAAATAGCAATACTACATTCTGATTTTGTTTAATTATCAGATATTTTGATAATTTATCCAGATCAGCTAATTTGGTTGAAGGTAATTCAAGAGTTGCAAGTGGTGATGAGACGGTAATACTACTTCATGGATATATAGCCTCATATTTTGCGTAGAAACAAATTATTGAGCTTTATTGTTTTGTATTATACTTCTTTTAGTGGATTCTTCTTAGCCTTAATAATTTTTCTTTATTGTAACTAATAGATTAACATGTTATTCAAGGTGGCACAACAACTTCTAGTGCAGCTCAATCTTCAACTTCAACTCATCAAGTTGGGAAGAAAAAAATTCAAGAAAACCATAATGAATTTAAGTAGGGTAGAATGACACCATTTTTAGTAGGCTACATAAGGTGTTTATGTCCTAGAAAGTTGCTTGGTGATTATGTTTAATGAGTTATGGTTGGGATAGATCCCTTATTTGCTATGTGCTTAGAAAATTTACTTATGGGTCTTGGTCATGATTGTGTAGTGAAAGTGTCCATTTTTTTTAAATATGAATTACATATTATGGTGATTGAATCGTGCAATTATAAAATGTTCAACATGTGACATTGTATGTGTTTGATAATTTATACTGGAAACAAGTACTTTCATTTTGAGTTAGACCACAAAGTTAAACAAAGTTCAGATACCACATTGGAGCTGTTGAACAAATCCCCTATACCACATTGTAATAATTAAACAATGGTCATATACTACATTGAAATAACTAAACAAAGGTCATATACCATATTGGAACAATTAAACACACATATACCACATTAAAACATTTTATAAGTATTCTCTCTTCTGCTGATAAATCTTCTCATTTGGCTGATAAATATTTCTCCTCTACTGATAAACATTCTCCCTCTACTGATATTTTTCCAACTTTTCCTTTACATCAGTTATCTTCTTAACCTTGGTAGAAACCCTCTTAGCATGAGGATAAACTTTTACATAGTACCAACTGAAAGAGACACAACTTCCTTTTTCAGTAACATGTTAGTGCAGAGAGTATAAATCAATAATCGAGGCAAAATTAACAAGAGCTTTCTTAATTAATTTAAAACTTACTGAAGGGCATGTAGATAATCTCCATTGGAAATTCTTCTAAATGCGGGACGTTTTCATCACAACAATCTGTCCATAATGACATTTTCGTCGACTGTGCGTAGCTAGTGAACTATTAAAAAAAGACAATGAAAATATCAATTTTAGGTGGAGACTATGAAAAATCAAAATATGTGCTTGTTCTAAAGGTATAGGCTAACAAATTGAATTTTTGAAATCCCAACTTTAAAAGTCACAAAAATTATTTTAAATTTGGATATCTGTAAATACCTAAAAATTATTTTAAATTCTAATTTTTTTTTTCAATAGATGTGAATTCAGAGATACTTAAATGATTTTAAACCCCTAAAAAATATGTATGTTTAAAATATAACTTCGAATTTTGTAGATTTCCGCCGGGAGAAGGCCTGAAGAGCCGCTCGCGCCATCCCCAGCAAGCCAGGGCTTGCCGTTTTATCTTGAATCCTTGATCCTTTCGAGAAAAATCTAATTTTGTCTGCTGCGGCTCCTCTTTCTTCTGAAAGAATTGAACCCATTAAATTTTAGTATTGCTCAACACATAGTGATTCTCTTCTCTGTTCCTCCGTTCCAGCTCCTGAAGCAGACCCAGACCCAGGTATATTCTTCCCTCTTTCATCTGCTTAATATCCGTTCTTTCAAATATGAGCAGTTGAGCACTATGTACCTTGACATTCTGGAGGCCATCATCTTTTTGCCCTTGGGTTCTCATTTGAATTTGTGAATTTTCAAATCAATTGTTTTCATTTACCACAACTTCTTGGAGGGTGTTTGTGTGGAAAATGAGAGTGAAACAGACAGTTGAGGTTCAAGAGACTAGAGAGCAAGATATAAACCAAAAGCCTTACTCATTAGTATTCAAAACCAGTAGACACAACTCAAAAGTTTCGATTTTCTTAGATTTGCTTGTCATGAATGGTTAGGGTTATTATTTTACTTGTACAGAGTCTCATCAAACTTGGCTGCCCGCCTGCTTAGTTTAGGTTTTTAGATTAGTCGCAAGATACTAATGACCCATTACCCGTTCCTGGCCATTGCAGTGATGCGAACACGCTGATATTGGCTAAAGTTACAAACCCGTGCCAGAAGTTCTGCCTCTATTTATTGGAGCACCATCTGAAATTGCTTCAGCAAGTTTGATTCAATTTACGTGGTGCCGGTTTTCTTCCACCCTGAAGCCATATTCCTTGGGTTGAGATATCTTAATCACGTAATAAATTATACAACTGAAAAGCCATATGCCTAACATCTGTAGAGCCAATTCAGTAATTTATGATGTTAGATGGGTTAAAGAAAGTGAAGTTCCTTTTCCAGAAGCATAAAATTTTATATTTTTTGCCTTTTCTCTTTCCCGATGTCATGCATTCGATTTACCACCTTTCACTAAGGTTAGTGATGGTCTTTTCATTATGCAAATGCAGCCTTGGGGAGGGCGAGGGAGGACTACTGCAGATTGAATCTAGAATTGATGGCGAAAGGTATGTACCTGCATATACTTTCTTTTGGGTTTAACCAAAAGAAAGTCATTAGCGGTGGAGAAACTGGGAGTGCCCTCGTTCCTCATGTCAACAATTGCAGATATGCTCTCTAGTGATTTTGTAACAGAGAAGAGTTCTCTTCCGTAGCTTTCATCTCAATGTTCTGCTCTGAACAATTCAGTTGACATGGAGTTCACACCAGAAAATTAAGCTGTAGCAAAGCCAAAAATTTGCATTTTACCTTACTTTCTTGGCCTCCTCCAAGGAGTCCAGTATTTTTACATTCTACCTAGTTCTATTCTATGCAGATGTGCAGAAGATCACTCTGTGCTCTTCCACCTATCCTAGCACCTTCCAGGATTCCAACTTCATTCACCATCAGTACCAGCAGCAGTAATCACATTTCTCGTCTACCCTCATGCAAGGACTTGAGATCTCTCATAACACTCCATGCCCAGTTGATTGTATCTGGCCTTCCTCAACAAACTTCCACACTTACCCACCTCATTAACTCCTACTCTTTATTCCGAAGATGTGATCTAGCTCGCTCAGTGTTTAATTCGACTCGGAACCCGTGTCTTATTTTGTGGAACTCCATGATTAAAGCTTACAATAGGTCGAACAAATGGACAAACGCTATAAATCTCTACCACAGTTTGTTGGGTGCCGCGGGTATCAGACCTGATAATTATACTTTCACTTTTGCGTTGAAAGCTTGTACTGGTGCTTGTGACCTCCAGGAGGGTGTTATGGTCCACCAGGAGGTGGTTCAAAGAGGATTAGAGAGTGACAAGTTTATAGGGACAGGTCTTGTTGATATGTACTGCAAGTTGGGTCGCTTCAAGGTTGCTCGTGAGTTGTTTCAGAAGCTGCCTGTGAGGGATGTTGTTGCCTGGAATGTATTGATTGCTGGGGCATCCCAGAGTTCAGACCCTAGCCAATCATTTGAACTTTTTCATGATATGCAATTATCGAATGGTGTAAAGCCCAATGGCGTAAGCTTGTTGAATTTGTTTCCGGCAGTTTCAAAGCTGGGAGATATTGTTTCTTGCAAATGTATCCATGGTTACGTGATTCGAAATGATCTTCAGGCCGAGCTTTCAAATGGGCTGATTGACATGTACTCCAAATGTGGATATATGGGGAGGGCTTGCCTAATTTTCGACAAAGTTCAAAGGCGAGATGCTGTATCATGGGGAACAATAATGGCAGGATATGCCCACAACGGATATTTCTTTAAGGTGTTGGAGTTGTTTGATGGAATAAAGAAAGAGACTGTTGAGATGAATAAGGTAGCAACAGTGAGTGCCCTAATGGCTGCTGCAGAGGTCCAAGATATAGAGAGAGGAAAGGAAATTCACCATTATGCCATCCAACAAAGGATTGATACAGATGTTACTGTTGCTACTCCTATCATGACCATGTATGCAAAATGTGGAGAACTCAATAATGCTTTAGAGGTGTTTGATGGACTCCATGGGAGGGATTTAATTGCTTGGTCTGCAATTATATCTGGTTTTGTGCAGTCTGGGTATCCTGAAAAGGCGCTATCTCTATTCCGTGCTATGCTGAATGAGAACTTCAAACCAAATCGGGTAACTCTAATCAGTATCCTCCCAGCTTGTGGAGATTTATCATCGGTTAGACTTGGAAAGAGTCTTCATTGTTATATTATCAAGGGTGACTTCAGCCCTGATATCTCGGTAGACACTGCATTGGTGTCCATGTATGCCAGGTGTGGTCATTTTGATTCTGCAATTAAAACATTCGATAAAATGTCACGCAAAGACGTCGTTACTTGGAATGCTTTGATAAATGGTTATGCACAGATTGGTGAACCACACCACGCAATCCAAATGTTTCAAAACTTTCAGGTTTCAGGATTTCATCCAGATGCAGGCACGATGGTCGGTTTAGTCTCAGCTTGTTCTCTCTTGAATGATCTAAAACAAGGTACTTCTGTGCATGCTTTAGTAACTAAAGGCGGGTTTGACTTAGATCGCCATGTAAAGAATGCGTTGATTGATATGTATGCAAAATGCCGAAGTCTTCCCTCGTCTTTGATCCTTTTTGGTAGTGATAATTCTGTTAAGGACGTGATATCCTGGAATACAATGATTTCCGGGTACACGCAAAATGGGGATGACAAGGAAGCTTTAAATTCATTCCAAAAGATGTTGTCTGAAGATATCAAACCAAATGCAGTCACATTTGTAAGTGTTCTTCCTGCTGTAGCTCATATGACATCTTTAAGAGAAGGTACGACACTGCATTCTTTGATAATCAAAGTCGGACTTTTGTCTGCTAAGGAGGTGGGAAACAGTGTCATTGACATGTATGCTAAATGTGGCCAGCTTGATTCTGGGGAGAAAGTTTTTCATGAGATGGAGGATAAGGACACAGTTTCATGGAACGCTTTGCTTTCCGGGTTTGCAGTCCATGGCCTAGGGGAACGTGCAGTTGAACTTTTCAATCTCATGCAGGAAAGCAATGTCCAAGTCGACTCAATCTCGTATATTAACGTGTTGTCTGCATGTAGACATGCAGGAATGGTAGAAGAAGGGAGAAGAATATTTCGGTCCATGAAAGTTAAAGCAAAGGAGGAACACTATGCATGCGCGGTGGATCTATTAGGTCGCGCTGGACTATTTGAGGAGATTATGAGTTTAATCGAAGAAATGCCAATGGAAGCTAATGCTGGATTGTGGGGAGCTCTGCTAGGTGCATCAAGGATGCATTGTAATGTGGAGTTTGCAGAAGTTGCAGTAAATCATCTGCTTAAACTTGAACCGAGTAATCCAGCTCACTACGTGACTTTATCGAGTATATATGCTAAATCTGGGCAGTGGAGTGATGCTAGAGAAACAAGATGTAAACTGAAAGATGGTGGATTGCAAAAAATTCCAGGATGTAGTTGGATTGACAGTGTTGGTGCAGTTTCAGGTTAATGATGTATGTCCAGTAAAGGAGTAATTACCAGGTAGGTATTGATTTCAAGAAATGCATACATTATGTGAATCAAATTTATGACTATTATTATTTAGTGTAATAATGTATACTAGTTGTCACAGTTAAATATTTCATATCAACACAGTGAACACACTATATTGCGAGAGTTTTAATGTTTATAAGGGTTATAGACGTAATATGATTTACAAGCATATTATATACTCCATTTAAAACATATTATATACTGTTATTCAAAATACGTGCACAATTAAGTTTCAGATACTTCTTTCAAAGTTATTTTCTCATTAAACATATAATAGAAAATTTATATATATTCTTTTTCAGTTTATTTCCATTCCAGTAATAATTTCTTCAATGACACTTAATTTTCATAACTATAAAAAGTTAAATAATTAAATAACTTTTTTGGTATTTTGGTGATAGTTAAATACATCAATTATAAGGATATTATTCTATTGTAAGGACAAATTCGTCGGAACATGCTTATAGATGGAGCTTATAAAAATAAAGTTCGGTTTTCATTTTTATTTTTTTCAGAGTTTAGCGTTTAAGGTTTAGGGTTATAAGATTTGAGGTTAATTTTAAGGTTTAGGGCTTAATGTTTAAAGTTATATATATGATTATAAGATTTCAAGTTTAGAGTTTAAGGTTATGATTAAGGTTAATTTAAGGTTTTAGAGTTTGATGTTTATGGTTATAGACTTATAATGTTTATCATCGCAATAGATTATGTTTCGCCGCAATTGGTTTCCTGAAAAAAAAAATTCGTCAAAATTTTAGTGGGAAATTTGTATTGCGAGAAGTATTCGTCGCAATTATATATTACATATCATCACAACAAATTCATTCTATTATGACGATATGTAATCATAGTTATAGATTTAGCGTCGTCGCAATTGTTTTCATATCGATAATAGGCGCCAGATATTTTGTAGGAAAATGATTATTGCGAGAACATGTCATTGCAATAATATATTCCAAATCCTAGGAATAACCTCATTCTATTGCGATGATATGAGGTCATCGCAATAGATTACGTGTCGTCGCAATTAGTTTTTCGGAAAGTTTTGCGTCAATTTTTTGCGAGAAGCTTTCGTCGCAATTGGATATTACATATCATTGCAACAAATCCATTCTATTGCGACGAAATATGATCCTAAATACATATTTAATGTCATCGCAATTGTTTTCATACAGATAATTGACGCCAAATATTTGTATTAAAATTGTTGTTACGAGAACCGGTAGTCACAGTTGGATATTCAACATGCTATCAATAAAATCATTATATTGCGATGATATGCGGCCATCGTAATAGATTACGTGTCGTCTTAATTAGTTTTACAAATCTTTTTATGCCAAAATTTTGGCAGGAATTTTGTATTGCGAGAAGTATTCTTCGCAATTGGATATTATAAATCATTGCAATAAACTCATTATGTTGCGAGAATACACGGTCTTCGCAAAAGATTCGTCGTCTTAGAATATTACGATGATATTCTTGTTATTTGTACACCGTATGCGACGAATGGTGTAAGTCGTTGCAATAGACACGATATATAGCGAGGATATAATGCCATCGTAACTATAGACCAAATTTATTGTATGTTGTACACCTTTTTATAACAATTTATAATTAATTTTACATTCTACCCAATTAAAATGTTCTTAAATTTTATTATGTTTCTAAATAGTCTTTCAAATTAATATATTAAGAATAAAGTATGTGCGCGTGCAACGCATGCGCAAGACACTTAGTATATATAACAATAACGAGATCTAGCTATCATTAGACAGTACAATATATTTTCTACGTAGTCTAATCTTTCAATATATATATTTTAAGACACATCAAATTTCAAGGTGTTAAAACAACAAAAATTAACACGAACTCAGAAGTAGGAAACAAATCGTTATGACATATATATTATAATTAACACCAATAAAGAGATGTATTACATCATTACACAGTATACGTACTTTTACACATATAGCATTGCATAATAAAAACATCACCTACCTACCTACGGTAACTATATCGCTTGAAGTTGAAGTAGAGGCGAAGGATCCCTCCCTCAAACGTGCACCTAAACCCCTTCTTACTCTTGTACTCCCAATCTCGATTCACGATCCGAAACGCAACATCCTCGTACGGCGCTCCCCCATGAAACCTAATGATACAGCTGCTTCCGCTTTCTCGATCCTCCTCTAGCGTAAAAGTCGGGGTCTTTGTCTTATCCAGAAGATCCGGGTAATATACGTCGAACTTATAACCCTGCACCACCTTAGGAGGCGGATTGTCATGATCGTAGTGTGTCCTATTGTACTTGTTCCATTCGTACCCCAAATGAACCCGATAATAGTACTTGGGCTTTCTCAAACCCTGCTCCCCCGACTCAAAATAATCTTCGGGTTCAATGGAGGAGGCCTCAACATTATTAGGTGTAATAACCCTATTACCATAGATTTTGGCATGAAATTCCCTAAGATAGGCCTTTGCCTTGTATAATTTTATTTTTTTTAGAGCAGCCTCCCAAAACTCTACCACTTCACCCTTACCCGAAGTGAAATGGGATTCCACGCGCCCGTGGAGTTCCTCCAATTCTTTGTATGTCTTGCTTTCGAGATCATTACTTGCGTCTTCTTCAACACCAAGCAAACCCCTGCTTTCCTCCCCATGCACCCCTAGTTTCCAATTACAAACCTCAAGGAGTGCTTTCCAGTATTCAGCACCGTCAGTATTAGGGTTTTGGGTTGACTTGATGACGTCATCACGAACCTCTTCTAACTCTTCCACGATTAACCCCTCTAAAACCATGTATGCTGGCTGGTTTAGCAGACCCGCAGCCATCTCGTCTCCCGAATCATCGCCTGTTATAAGGTGATTCATTAGAATATCGATCGGCTTCGCGCGCCTTGCGCGTAACCTTATCTCCGATCGCAGTTTCCTTTGTTCTAAATCAAACTCTTGTTCTTTCTTCTCCCAATCTTGGAACTCAGCGTGAGCGCGTTCTCTGGCTAACACTGCAATTTCTTCCTCACGCTTCAGTTTTTCAAGGGCTCGATCTTCTCTTCTCTTCTTCAGCTTTGCGATCTCTTCCATTGCGGCCTTCTGTCTCTTCTTCTCAGACTTAACGGTATAGGATTCGAGAGAAGCGCCTTTACAAACATCACGCTCCATCTTTTTCTTCCAGATAAATCCCTCGTTGAGATTTGAATCGCCAAAAGGATTGCAAGAGTTGGAATAAGGAGTCGGTGCCGCCTTCAACTTCTTGGTAACGTGCATTGCCTTCTTTTTGGCCTTCTTTACCATATACGCGGCAATCTTTTCATCAATGGCAGAAACGCTTCTTCTTCGCTTCTGGTGGTTGCCGGAGCTCCGGGCAAGGGAGGAGGAGGAGGAGAAGCTGTCAAACTGACCGGGCTCCATGATTGCATGTAATTACAAGTTTTCGTCTTCTATATTCTGCGGAGAGTGTTAATGTTTTGATTTATATAGATCAGGCGTGAGGTTATATATACGAATATACGATGGATATATATATATAGCAAATATTTTTATTGGATATATATATATATATAAAATATACAATAACGGATATATATATATATATATATATATATCGTATATATATATACATAACCAGTATCAATATTTACAATTATATCTCAGATATATATCTATCTATTAAGTAATAGATATATCTATATTAGCTAATTAATTCCTTCTATCAAGCCGTGATATTCATAAATCCATCTTTATCTCTCATCTTCAATGGTTGCTGCCGTTTCCGACTCCTTCCTTCCTTCCTTCCTCTTAACGGTATTTCCTTATTTGTTATAATTAAATCATGCATTTAATTAGATTAGAGTAAAAAAAAAACCTACGGAGCTCTTGCAAATTACTCACTCACTCAGGTAGATCTCTAATTCCTGCTACGCCCACATTTATCGATATTGTGTTCTCTGCTCCACATAGATGTAAGTAAGAGATTATTTCAATGGAATTATTATTTATATATATATATATAAGTGGAACAATTATAAATATTTTTATCAATTGGGGTTATATTTCATTTAGAATTAGTTTAAGCAAATCTACTATATTATATTAATTCGGCATCGAAGCCCTCTGGCTGACACGTGTGGACAGTTTGCTCTGTCAGCGTTTCCTAATTTAATCAGAATTTAATAGGGGTTCTCTTAATTTAGATATATAATATTGATTGATTGAAAATTAAGAAGCATTTTATCTCCTATTTTGGTCTCTACGCAATTTAAAGAAACAAATTAATTAAATGTTTTCTTTTAAATAACAAATCTATACAGTTTGGTTCCGGAAGTTCATATGCCGCCACGTAAGCAATATTTATATAGAAACGTTGTTGTTGTTATTATTATTATATATAATAATATAAATTCGTTAAAATATATACCTACTAAACATAACTCTAGATATTTATAATTATATATATATATATATATATATATATATATATATATCACAACGTTATATAGGTAGTAAAACCTGTTCAAAATTTAGTAATACTGTGAACGTCCTCTAAAATTTTGTAGACATGTAAACATAATATATAAGTAATTAGCTCTAGGTTTTCGTACCAAAGAGCAGCTTCTAGGGTTTTTTTTTCCCTACAAAATCATAGGGGGGATCGGACCGACATGAAGTGTGTGCCTCACTAGCTTTATTGGTATGTATTCTCAAAATAAGTTTATATTTTAGTTAAATAAATACACAATTGAATTTATCTAACCATAAATATTTAGATCATAATACTCAAGAGGGAATAGTTATAATGCCCATGTGTCCATTATCATGAATGTGAGTATATATCGTACATAGATTTAGAGAATTGGGAAAACCAAGATTTTCAGCAATTATGATATATATATATATATATATATATATATATATATATATATATATATATATATATATATATATATATACTAGAATTTTTTGCGTGCGCGTTGCACACGCATAACACAATATATACATAAGTTGTATTATTTTTTCAAATTAGATACATATATATATTATAATAATAATTCTGAAAATGTGAATTAAAATAAATAAATGTATCATCAAGTCTTGAATGGTTTTTTTTCCTGTTATATTTTAGGGTTAAGAACCTATGAAAGGTCTGAACTATCACCCATGTTAACGGGAGAGGTCTGAAATTTAAAAAGTTAATAACAGAGGTCTGAAATTTCAATTTTGTTGATTTGAGGTTTTCCGTCCATTTTTAGGGTTAAATTTAATAGAATTGTGTGAAATGACATTTTTGCCCCTTTAATATTTTGTTTTATTTAATATCTTATTTAAGGAAATGTGAAATGACAATTTTACCCCTAAAGTCAAATTAAAACCACCCGACTCCGGCCACCACCACACGACTCCGGCGACCACCACCCGACTCCGGCGACCACCACCTCGACTCCGACGACCACCACCTCGGCTCCGGCGACCCGACTCCAGCCACCACCTCAGCAAAAAAAGCTCCGATCGGAGCCAAAAGAGCTCCGATCGGAGTCCAATCGGGGCCGGTGGCTCCGATCGGAGCTCAATCGAAGCCTTGGTGGTGGTCGCCGGAGTACGGTGGTGGTCGCCGGAGTACGATTGGTGGTCGCCGGAGTACGATTGGTGGTCGCCGGAGTACCGTGGTGGCTTCAAGGGCATTTTGGTCTTTTCACTCCAAGCATGTGAGGGGCACACTTGATAGAAGGGCATTTTTGAAATTTTATTTTATTTCCGGTCACATGCCAAGCATGTGACCTAGTTTTAACGGAAAAAACTAACGGAGAACGCTGTTATCAACAAAACAGAAATTTCAGACCTCTGTTATTAACTTTTTAAATTTCAGACATCTCCCGTTAACATGGGTGATAGTTCAGACCTTTCATAGGTTCTTAACCCTATATTTTATAAGTTAACAATATATGAATGCACTCTCAAAGCTTTAACCTCCTCCATATACAAAAACTTTCACCTTCTCTAATTTATACACATTCAACCATCTTAACTCAAAACAACATATGGATCGAATAACATCACCCAAATCAAATTCATCTTGAAAATTACACTCATTTGCTTATCAAATATCTCGCTAATACGTTAAAGAAAGTATATTTTTATTCTCCTTCTACAGCTTTGCTGATCATGTATCAGAACCATCAAAGGTCCTCCCATCATAAATCAAATGTAGTATATTAATACTATCAGGGGACTAAAGAGAAGCAGCCCTCTTCCACGAGCAAGACATTCTTTAAATACGTTTGGTCGCAAACATAGCCATATCACCATCTCTCTGTAACATATATTTTGGCATGATCAAGACCAACTACAAAACCATTCAGCAAGCAGAGTGTTAGAAAAATCTCATAGACGACAAAACATGGGGAGAACTTCTGTTTGAGCTAGAAGTATGGCAAATTACCTATATTATTCCAGCGAACATAGGATCTATATCCATAACTTCATTAATGAAATGTTCAATAATGCGCGGTTCAACATTCCTTAATTTTTCTAGTAATTCACCATCAGGACTGCATAGTATTTCCAAAATGTATCATACATCGTATGATGTAATAAAACATGACTATGTACATCACATATAGACACAACCAAATCAAATTATTTTTCCGTACTCTTAAAATACAGATTTGAGGTGGCATCAAAATGTAGGTACATCACTTCTAAAACCTAACATAATAGCAAAAAAAAAACCATTTCACCAAATGGAGTATTATATATCCACTAAGGATATAATGAATAGTTTAATTATACGTCATCTTTATAAAAAACCACTAAGATCATGAATTTTGCAGCCTTTAACTTACTTATCATTTGCTAGTTGAGTCATCGAGTCCATCATCTGATATTCCTCAAATTAGAGAAGTCACATGTCCAGTTCCATTACCATTGGACATAATAGGGGAATACACACTATAAACCAAATACAAGTACTATCAAATTGGTGTAGATTACATGTGGTACACAAGAAACAACTTAATTCATGGAATAGAAGGTCTAACATGTTAGGGAAATGAATTCAAACGGCTAAGTCTGTATAATTGAAACTGTGTAAAAAAGGACAATTAGGTATGTAGTTGTGTTAGGGAAGGAAAAAAGAAAATCCGGGTACAGTACACAAAAGCTGATCGCTGAAGCATTTCATTAGAATGCCATGGTAATTTGGATTCACAGGTATATTAGAAAAAAAGAGATAATATGGTTTTTCTAGATGTCTTAACTCAGCCTCTATGGAAGAGCATATGAGGATAGTAGTTAGTAGTAAATACTTCATTATGCTGTTGATTAGTCACTTTTTTAGTGGACATCTTAGTCATGTTTGAGTATTTACCTTATTGGTGTCATCTTAGCCGGCCCCGACTCAGGGTTGGACCCTCCACATTTCCACGGAACTCGTCAGTAGGTCCTCAAGGTAGCGCTGCAAGAACCTTGGTTTCTCCGCCTACATAATACTTCCTCTGAGCCAAAACGGTCCCTGGGTTCCACCACAGCACTATCATCTACAAAATCTTGATCGATATTCTAGGCAGCAGCAAGAGCTTGTACATGCAGTTTATGTTTACTTTAGGCAGTCGAAATGATCCGAATTGTTGATCCTGAAATCATAATACATGTGTTTGGTATGATTGGTGCCTTGGGGGGTTCAGATTTATGCGATTTCTTGATGAAGATGACTTTTCAATGTATGCCATAGGTTATGTTGGCACAATATGTTGGGAAAAACTAAAAATAGAAATCTGATATTTGAGGCCCCAGCAAACATCAATATGTTTGAAATTCTCCAACACAGATATACTTTGGTAACAATATCCATAGAGATAAAAGATCATATATAACCTTGTGTATATTCCAATAAGAATCCTCGCCTCCAATTCATCCCAAAGCAATGCTAGCAGTTTCTGCTTATTCTTTGATCCATGTTTGTCCTTCCCTACAATGAACTAAATAATCCACACTTCATCACAATAAAAACCTATAATCCAAATTCCATTGCACTTATGTAAACGTATAAGCAATTCATCAAAAACTAACTAATTCACAATTCATCAGATTAATGCAGCTAAATCACTACAAAAATTCAAAATTAAATTAAATAGTTTCAGTTTACCTCAATTTAGGTAATTTCCCATATTCCAAAATTAGGGTTTCAAATTTAGTAATTGGCCCAAGTTCCGAAGGGTTTCAGATTTAGGGGTAACAAGTCCGGGAGCATAAGGCGGAAGACAGGGGATGATGGTGGAAGACAGGGGACGACGGCCAGCGACGGATGGACGACCAGACACCAAGAACAGCAACCTGTAGACGACCATGACCGACGAGTTTGGTGACGGTAAGCGAGACGGCGACTACCCTGACCAACTGACCGTGACAGCAGGGTAAGGGTGGGCTGTGAGGAAGAGGGACTCTGGTTGTGTGAAGAATGGCAGATTGGGTGGGGGATGACCTGTCGAGGAAGAGGGACAATTAAATGAGCAAATTTTTCAACCGATGTAAACTTGGAGAAGAAGTGTGTTTGGGAGAGATTGAGCATTTTCAGAAGAATGCGCGCGTTTTTTCTATTTTTGTGAGGACAATTTTCAGGTGAGGACATATTTGAATATTGAGATTTTTATTTATGTAATAGATATATATATATATATATATATATATAATGTAAGCCGACTAATTTTCAATTCCACTGCACATATAATTAGTAATCAACACGTAATTTATTTTTTTGCCAGATCATCATGGATGCATAGAAACAAGACACCGATTATTGGATGAACAATCTTGGTATTGCACCAACTAATGCGAGGAAGTAAAATATCTTCGAATTAAATACCTAGCTGAAGAAGTAGCGTGATATATAATTATATTTGATATCCATGTTAATTGTGTATGTAAGGGCTTATAATTATGTAAATTTGAACTTTGGATGTGAATAAGAACATTACAAGGGCAGTAAAAGCAGCTGCCATTCCATACAAGTTTCGTGGGTACAAATAGTCATTGAGTTTATTTGGTTAATTATTTTATCGGGTCTCTTCTTCCGATTTATAATAAGATGAAGTTGTTTTCTATGGATTATATGGAACAGATGTTGCAAAGTGTAGATATTTACTGTCATTATCACTTATTATATATCAATTATGTTTTATTCATATACTAATTAACAAGTTTCTAATATTCATCATTATTGATTAACTACCATTTGTGTTTAATTATATACTAGTTAATAACGCGTGCGTTGCACACGCGTCGATCATCTAAATTTTAAGATATATAAGTTATCTTACGTTTTCTAGTATGATACGTTGTGAGAAACAAATTCATGTGATAGAGAAGAACAACACAACGTAATTCAAAACGGGCGAATAAAAGATAATATAATCAAGTATAAAATTAACTACCGTCTTCATTTATGGTACTAAGTTAGTCGTATATATATGTTTACAGTTAGATATGTCAATGAGTTGAGTCAAGCATTACGTGATTCATTGACGTCTCAATTGTATTTAACTCATCAATTTGAGGAGAAAAAAAAGTGAACATGTACTTAAACACTTAGAGGCACCGGTGGATAAGTTTGACAAATACAAACGTAACTATACACTTTTTATGCAATATTTTACATTGATAGCAAAAAATTTGATTTAACGTTAAAGAAAAATTTACACTACAAGAAACTAGGGTCAATTAACACAAGGCGTTTTCGTTTCAAATTCGTGTATAAACACATTTGACACGAACCTGACACGTTTTTGCCCCGTGATAAGTAATAGCGTGAGTAATTTTTTTTGACACGGGCTGTGCGTGTCAAATACTGCAGGTCGTGTTAAAATCATTATTAACCCGTGTCAACTCTGTCGTGTCAAATCCTTGCCAAAGTCGTATCATGTTTGTACACGGTATTTGACACGAGACTTCACAAGATAAAGACGATTCAACTTCCCACTTTTAGAATCAACAAATTCGACTTTGAATATGAATATCAGAATCAACAAACTTGACTTAACGAAGTACTTTTAGAATCAACAAATTTGATTTTAAATATACATATTAGAATCAAGAAAGTTGTCTCAAAAAATATTTTTAGAATCAATGGATTTGATTTTTAAATGGTATATTAGAATCATTGGACTTACCTCAACAAATTACTTTTAGAATCAACAAATTTGATTTTAAATATGGATATTAGAATCAACTGATTTACCTCGACATATTAAATTTAGAATCAACGAATTTGACTTTAAAATGTATATCAGAATCAGCAAACTTGTCTCAACAAAACATTTTTAGAATATATAAATTTTTCTTTAAATATTTATATTAGAATCAACAAACTTGAATCAATGAATACGTTTAGAATCAATAAATTTAACTTTAAATATGTATATTAGAATCAATGAATATAATACAATAATTATTGGATTCAAATTAGTCAAAGACTATAAATGTCAATACATTGTACTAATACATCAATACAACAGAATTAGGACACTCAATTGAAATTTAAATACACCCGAGACCACCGAACCAATATGCCTGCATGTCAACTTGCATGTCAATGAGCTCTTTGTGCAACTAGAAAACACAAATTGTCTTCACTGTACTAGAAATTTAGGGAATAAAGACAATTAGATCACCTAATCTACCTTGTTCATGTTGTAAAGAGCCCTCTGCATGTCCTTTATTCTAACTTCATGCAGCTCAGTTATCACCTGCACAAATAGAACATTCACATTATTATAATTTAACCAAACAAGTAATAACTACATAGAAGAGGTCCAAGCATACTTCTTAGATCTCTCCTTTAAAAGAAGACCAAAAATAAATAAATTATTACTAACCGTGTAGAAAAGTTAAATGCAAACAAAAGTCTCATTTCCAGAAAGATGTAGATGAAGAAAAATTCATACTATTTTGTCAAACAGCTCATCGCCATCAACAAACTCAAGAACTAACACGGGATGTTAACCAGATCAGGCAACCCACCTCATTGGGGGTAAGAGTAATTCGGGTTCTCTGTGAAATAAGCATCATTAGTTAGATAAACTGAAACACTGGAAAAAGCAAAATTAAAGACGAAGAATAAAAATCATAGTGGTGAAGAAATGAAGGAATTCATACTTGCTAGAAGAGTTGTGATAGATCATGACAATATAAAGAATTCAAAACAGAGTTGCTTTAACTCTTTGCAATAGATGATATTGTGTTTTCTGCATTTTACAGCCGGTGAAGCTTCTACCTTACAAGCAACAAGCTATGAAACACCAGTCACAATTACATTGATCAGTAGGTCTGGTTAGTTACAAGATATAATATTATTGTTAAATACCTTGCTAGCACTCAAAGCAACCTTTATGTTCTTCTAAACACTCTGCAACTTTTGCAATCCACTGGGATCCGGCTGCTGCCCAGGCAACCATATGTGGTTTCAGGCATTTTCTACAAACCCTAGCCTTAAAATCCACAAACCCATATCAATTTCGATCCATCACAGTCGTGACCATATCAAAGCACTGATTTTGAGACAAAATTATCCACAGGACATACAACTTAGTAGAAACACCGGAAAATATCCAATAAAGCCTAAAAAAACCCAATTATAGAGCAGCTGTCAAAGACCCACATCCTGAATTCTACACTCTTTAAAAAATATTGTACATTAGGACAACATAGAGCATCAAGACTAAACAGTTCTATGAAGTTGTAGCACAATGAACGAACAATAAACATGTTCGAAACATAAAGTTGTCTACCATATGATCCGACATTTGTTAGAAAAATAAACTCACATGGTCGATAACAGTTGGGAAGGCCCCGTCGGATCATAGTTGAGAAGCAAATCAACCTTCAGATGATGTTCCGGACGAAGCAGAAACACCCAGATAGGAATTAAAAACCGACAAGAAGGAAGAACACTGAAGAAATAAAAAACAATGGTTTTTGCTCACCATAAGAATCGACACTGTTAGGAGCTCGTCTCTCCCATGTCTTACTCACGAAATTCCAGTCCATGGAATCAGTCCACCAATTGCAGAGGGTGGTGCTTAGCTTCAAGGCGTCGATTCGCCTCGTCCGGATAGATCTATCCGATTCGCCTCCTTCCGACAGATGTGTCCGATTCGCTCCCTCCGGACAGATGTGTCCGATTCGCTCCCTCCGGATCATTCTGCATCCCTCCTATGTTGGGCCACCCGTGCAGATCTGTCTGATTCGCCTCAACCGTTGTCCGCCAGCTACAACTCACTCTGTCTCCCTTCTCCGTCGGATGCTAGGGTTTTCTTTGAGGAACGGCCGCCTCCCTCACCCATGCTCGCTTGAAAAATTGAAATTCTCGTTCGCTCTATAGTCTAACCTAATGAAGCATGTGGGTTTTAAGTGTTTTTAGGTTTTTAGAATGGTTATTATTAATTAATAGGCTTTTTTTAGGCAAGACGATTATATTGGGCTGGTTTGAATCAAAATCTAACTCAATATATATGCTTAATAACTCAATTTAGGAGATTGGGCTCTTTTAAGTTTTAACATGAAGTGCAGCAGCACGAGAATGACCATCTTCTTTGTGTTTACCAAAAAAAAAAAAAACTATCTCTTCTCGGTTTATTAATATAATAGAGAATAGATTTTTTTAATCTAGTGTCTCAAATAACTAATATCAAATAATATTATATTAAAGAAAAACCTCTTAATTCTTTTTAAAATACTTAATAATATATATTAGTTTTTTAATGTTCATACATAAAGTATATAGAGTATAGTGATTTATAATTTAGGGTAAATTGGTTTAAAGTATATGAGTTTAAGGTTTAGTGATTTAGAGTATAATGGTTTATGATTTAAAGTATATAGTGGTTTATGCTATAGTAATTTATGATTTAAGGTATAGTGCTTTATGGTTTATGATTAGAGTGTTTGTAGAGAGAAAAACCATCTACCCCACACAAGTTTCGGCCGAACCTATAGTCACCCAATGTGTGCCAATTTGCTTTCTAAGCAAACACTCCAGAGATCTGTCCTGTGCCAATAATCGATCAGAGGCTTTGTTGTGGAGCTTGTACTACGTATGGATTCTCTAACAAGAACCTCTACGGGTCCCGACCTGAGGATCGTGAACTCCCTGCATAAGGATCTAGGGACTACGGATCATCTTTGAGGTATGTGAGAATCTTCCGCTACGTAATTTCGATTACTAGCATGTACCGTGAATTCGAACCACGACGACGAGGATTACTTCTGCGACAGATGGAAGGGTGGAGAAGTCCTATATAATGTCAGAGCAAGCGAGACCACGGCGAACCACGGAGCGGAGAGACACATTCATGGAGAAGGGAGAACTCACGACGCAGAGTTGGAAGGTGAAAATGTAAACCATTTACTCTTAAAAACTGATATCCTGGCGCCGTGACTTTGTTTTTGCTTTTGTTGGTGGAGTTGTGATTCCGACGACCTCCGGCCGGACTCCGACGACCTCCGGCCGGATTCCGGCGACCTCCGGCCGGACTCCGGCGACCCCCGGCCGGCCTTCAATCATAATAACAATAAAAAAATAAATATATCTATTTAGGGGTATTTAGGTCTTTTAGTCATTGTATTAGGATATCCTAATACAAAGTTCATTCAAACATTGTATTAGGATATCCTAATAGATGACACAATCAAACATTGTATTAGCTAAGCATGTATTAGTTAAGCATGTATTAGCTAATACCGGTATTAGGATATCGCAATACCGGCAAACAAACGTACCCTTAGGGTCAAGTAGTTTATGGTATATTGATTTATAGTATATTGATTAAGGGTATTGATTTATGTTTAGAGTATAGTAGTTTATGTTTTAGGATATACTGATTCAGGGTAAAGCAATTTATGGTATATTGATTTAGGTTATATTGATTTATGATATATGAGTTTACTGTTAGTATGAGTATTTTGAGGTCAACCATGTGGCTATAAATGTCTGTTTTAGGATTAAATTTGACTGTCAATTCGTGTTTTAAGGTCAACATGGTAAACTTAAAGTTTATTTTACTCTTTTTTTATTTTTATTTTGTATACTATCATATGTTTAATATTTGTATAATTATTATTATATATTAATTTTAATAATTTAAGTCTACATACATTTTTTTTAAAATTATACTATAAATGTGAGTTTTATGGTTAACTTAGTCACTTAAAATGTTTGAAGGAAACTTGTTGATTTTAAATGTGTGTTTTATAGGTAAATTGATTCTAAATATTCTTCGGGGTCAACTTTTGTGATATTAAATGCGCGCTTCAGGATTAACTTTGTGATTTTAAATATATTTAGAATGTAAATCTCCTATACATGGATGACTAATACAACCATATCATAATCGTACTCATTAACATTCAGCAAACTTTGAATAGGTAATTTTATTATCCGGCAATATAACCAAAGAATTCCTTAGTTTTTTTTGGCCAAAGAATTCCTTAGTTGAGTGGTAGTGTCTTGCGTCTTAACATTAATTAATAATTGTGAAGTCGTGGTTTCAAATAATTCTTATTCCCAGTTTTTTTTTTTTTTGTACTTATGCCCAGTTTTATTTTCATAAAATGCATATCTTCGTGCCTTGTGTCTAATTCGACACATGGTCATGTCCAATAATATCTCTCTCACGAATTCTACACGAAATTAGGACGAGACAAGATACTCGTGTCAGAATTGTGTTGAAGGTCGTGTCAATTTGACACGAGGCAACAGAACGTGTCAGAGTTCGTGTTAACTGAAAGGTCTGTGTCAAATTCGAGTATAATATTGTGTCGGTTTGACACGAGGAACCACCCCGTGTCAAAGTTCATGTTAATTGACTATGTTTTCTTGTAGTGTTAAAATGTATACTTGAAATTACAATAATTTTTTTATTTAACAAATAATTAAGATGTACATAATTTGAATTGACAAATAAAATAATTGAATTAATAGTTTGAGTCCATAAATATTGGAGGATGAGTAACATGTTTTCTGTAACATATCAAACTTCAAGAACCATGTTTGACCCATAATTTGACTTGTTATATGATTTGGCAAGTGACTGATCTATCTGGTATAAATTTTTTAACATGCATAACATATATCCCCCGATTTCTATAATTTAGTGAATGCATGTAACCAACATTTGAACGAATTGAGTACAAACCATATGTTAGGGCCGACTTAAATTGATAGGAATGTTAGATTCAGAAGCTAATTATAATTATTATGATATGCCGATTAAGTGACCTTAAAAAACAATGAAATTTAAATAAATGATATATTTAATAATACTTATTAAAAATAAATAAATGTGTCTCAAATATAGTAATGACTAAATCATTAATTTTATAAAATTATAGGAACTAATTATAATTTTTTTTTAAATAAAATGAAAAGACACTAAAGGTAACTATTGGGGGTGAGGACCCAACACAAATTATATATTGGCATATAGATTAGTTTATTTAGATGCATATTATTAGTATGATGATGATGGGATTGATTAATAATGCGTCTGATGAGTCCAGTTGGAAACAAGAATAGTAGGGGAGCAACATGTTACGTTCGTGTGATTCTTTTACAAAGAATGGAATGGGAGACAAAACTCAATTGAATAACCAATACTTGTCTGTCAGATGTGCAACATGCAGCAAATTAGTCAACTGTTTTGCGTAGTGGAATATTTATATTTATTATTTGCCTTATAATATAACATATCTTTTCGTGATCCGTGTGTTCTTGAATTGATGACACCTTTTAATTTCTTACTGCCAATTACATTGGGTTGGATATATGCATGAATTAGCTTGGATTTTTGTTTCCATTACTACTTTGATTTTTGGGTTAATTATTAAATTGCTAACTACGCTGACAAATTGGCAGCTGAATTTTTTTTTTTATAACATTTTGTTAGCTTGCTTTTTGTGAATAAATTTTTAACTATATCAAATATTTTGTCTAATTTGAATGGAATTGATCACATGGTTTATACGTAATCTATATATAATATATAATTTGGGTTAGTTTAATACGTGATTAACAAGTATTAAACTTGAGTGATGATATGTACTAAAAAATTAATATAATTGGACCAACTCATTCATTTTCTCTCTTAGATGATGTGTATCTCTAACATCGGTTTAGACCGGACTCCTTAATTGGTCCGTAGACATGGGCTTTCTGCCCGGCCCAACTGGCCTTCCAAGGGGGGTTTCAAACATTTTTTTTCTTAAAATGTCACCGCTGAGAATCGAACCCTCGACTCTTATACCAC
Organism: Clarkia xantiana subsp. parviflora; assembly: GCA_036873135.1. NCBI lineage: Eukaryota > Viridiplantae > Streptophyta > Magnoliopsida > Myrtales > Onagraceae > Clarkia > Clarkia xantiana. The sequence goes on from JAPTYO010000001.1 coordinate 23,829,663, forward strand.
TTGTTAGGAATAAAACGTACGCCTTAACCAATCAGCCCATAAACTCGAACTTGTGAGTGAAGACCTTCAGTATACTCTTATTCATACTCTAAAAATTTCTCGCGACACCCAGGCCCTCACTTCAGAATCTCAGATCTACAACAATCTCTCTCTAACTCCGACAGCCCCAGTGACGGTCCATAACGCTAGTCCGCTACTCACGTCGACTCGGCCAAGAAGAGCCACCGGAGCTTGGTCACCACCGGCAAGACCTCCGGCCCCGACCTCCCATTCTGTACTTCCCTTTCTCTCCAAGCTCGCCGGCGACTGGCGAAAAGACGGCAGGATGCTGGGTTTATTTTTTATTTTATTTTTTTATTTTAATTTTGGGTAGTGCAACGGGCGAACCGGTGAACCGCCCGGTTCATCCAAAACCGGCCGGTTCTTCTAAAAACCGGATATTGAACCGGTTCGCTTACATCCTCCGGATTTACTCAAACCGGACCGTTGGGGACACCGGTTCCGATTCGAACCCGGTCGGACCGCCGGTCCGGTCCGATTTTGATAACACTGGTAGACACTGTCATAAAGTTCCAGATCCCTATGCCATTGAATTTCGAGTAATTTCTTAATAAATTTGTAGTTTATTTTTTCTACTTTTAAATAATACTGCAGTTTGGTAGTTTTTTTTTCTTAACTAACTTTTTTAGACATTTGTCATTAAAATAAATTACTTTATTATTAAAAAAATCTAAATATTTCTTATCTTAAATAGGATTAAAATCATAAATTTAATTTTTTAAACAGATCAAAAGTTCAAAACCCTTGGCCAAAAAAACGCAGATGAAAACAATTTTTAAAAAGACAAAATGTTTCCAACTTGATCATATAGGATGGACCGGAGCGGTTACAGATCCCATGTGTCCTGCCGGAGGGTAAGTCAACGAATAAAACAAAGTTGTCAAAAGAGGATTCTAATGATTAAAAATAATAATAATAATAATCACTCCAGTTGGTAATATGGTATATATTATATTATATATCAAATTATCATCAAAGGAAAAGAAAAAAAAATTACAATAAGGACGATATATAGTGCCCAAAAAACGTCTAAGCTGTAGTATCTCAGTCCACTTAAGTACATAATAATGATTAATGAGCTGGTGCTAGCTCACTAAGACCTTTTTAGTTGGCACAACAAACAGTTCATCTTGCTTTATCGCAACAACTGACTTAACGTTGGAGTAATTCATAATTTTAATGTTACATAATATTGTTATATATATATATATATATATATATATATATATATATATATATATATATATATATATATATATATTATTGCTAGAAATATTAGAACGCGCGTGGCACAAACATAATACAAATATTATATTAGTAATTTTTATAGTTTACACTTGAACAAATATATTCTTAAACTCTACTATAAAATGGATAGCACCGATAAAATCATATATATATGTGTACGTTGAAACTTCATATTAGACTTCGATTTCGACTTTATCACCTGTCAAATAGGGTAAGATTACTTATGCCATGCTCAACAAATAGTAATGAAACTAAATCATAATTGGACAACTATTAATCCAATTAAAATCATACTACGTAGAGTAGAGCATAGTGAGAAAGGGAACCTAAACTTTCACTTTATTTATTTTCTTAAAGAAAATTCATAATAATAACACTGCTAAATTCACTTCATGACTATTCAGATTTGGAACTTATATATATATATATATTTTATGAAAAAATAGACAATCCAGCTCGAACTATGATCTAATAGACTTAGATAGGAGGGAGGCTCGTTCTGACCACCTGAATGCATATAATCCAAATTTAAGATATCATTGCATCTATTATTAATCCATAAATCGTGAAAATATATATCAAGATAACTTGAGTCATATACAAATTTTATTCTGAATAACTTACATTCCACTAATAAAAATAAAAATATCACTAACGCCCATATTTTTATTTCTTCATTACATTAAGAATCACGTTGATTTGGTATAGTATAACTCTAATCATGAGACAGACAGACATATTAGAATACAAATATAGAGTTGTAAAAAAAGGCGTCTGTGTGAAATTACAGTAGTTTGCCGGAACCCTAACCCTAGATTGGGTAAAGGTTAAGAGAGGAAAGTTACAGAAGAGAGCAATGGCGGGTTCACTTAGGGAGGTTCCTTCATGTGGCCCTCTATCCCCCTAATTAACACTATATATGGGGATCTCCAGTTTGTGAAAACCAGAAATCAACCCTAGTCTTTACAAAGAAGGAACTCAACACCACAAACAAATAAAAACTATACAACCAACTACTAAAATAATAACAAAAGAGTCCAAACAAACTCCAACTTGATAGAATGCCCCCTCAGACTTTCAATACTCCCCCTCAAGTTGGAGGCCCTAAAAGAAATCATCACAGGGGATCTTCAACCATCTTGAATAGCCAATCTCCCCCTTGCTGCAAAAACATTCTTCATTCCTAATTCAGCAACCAAACGATAATGCTGCAACTTGGGTAGAGGTTTGGTAAAAATATCTGCCAACTGCTGCTGAGTTCTCACATACTCTGTTTTAATCTCACCTGCAAGTAGTTTCTCACGCACAAAATGGCAATCAAGTTCTATATGCTTAGTTCTCTCATGAAAGATTGGGTTGGTAGCAATTTGAATTGCTGCCTTGCTGTCACAGTATAAAACACAACCTTTTGTTTGAACAAAACCCAATTCTCTCAACAGAGACCTAAGCCAAACAATTTCCTTAGTAACAATGCACATGCTACGATACTCGACTTCAGCTGAGGACAAAGAGACTGTGTCTTGCTGTTTAACTTTCCAGGATATCAAGGACTTACCCAGCTTTACGCAATACCCAGTTACTAACCTCCTAGACTCAATGCAGCCACCCCAGTCTGAGTCACAATATGCTGACAACTCAGGAACAGATGTTGAAGGAAACAACACTCCATTTCCATGTTCATTCCTTACATATCTGATCACTTTGAGGGCTGCATCAAGATGGGATTTTTTCGGCTTCTGCATAAACCTGCTTAAGTACTGCACAGAGAAGCTAATATCTGGTCTAGTGACTGTTAGATATAGTAATTTCCCAACAATCCTACGATATGAAGTTGGATCATCCAATTCTGGATCACCAACAGACACCTTAACATGTTTGTCATAATCAAGACTAGTTAATTTTAGATTGACATCCATGGGTGTCTGGGCAACCCTTCCTCCAGATAACCCAACTTCTGAAATAAGCTCTAAAGAATATTTTCTTTGGCAAAGTAGAATTCCCTCATCAGTTCTTGCAACCTCAATGCCTAAAAAGAACTTTAATTCTCCTAAATCTTTCATTTTAAAACTTTTCTCTAGAATGGCCTTTAACTCAGCAATTAAACTGAAACTGTTTCCTGTTATTAAAAGGTCATCAACATATATGAGTAAAACAACCAAATCATTTCCCTTTTTCTTTGTAAATAAAGAATAGTCCAGTTTAGATTGTGAGTAGCCATTCTTGATAAGAGTATCTGTGAGTTTAAAGTTCCATTGCCTTGAGGCCTGCTTTAAACCATATAAGGATTTTCTCAATCGACAAACTAAACCACCCCCCTCATGATTGGAAAATCCTTGGGGAATAGTCATAAAAACTTCCTCATCGAGATCGCCTTGTAAAAAAGCATTATGGACATCCATTTGGTATAAAGGCCAAGCAGATATAGAAGCTAGGGCCAAAACAGTTCTCACAGTTTGCATTTTAACAACGGGGGAAAATGTTTCAAAATAATCAATACCATGTTGTTGTTTATAGCCCTTAGCTACTAATCTGGCTTTATATCTCTCAAGACTACCATCTGAATTATATTTTAAACGATAAACCCACTTACTACCAATAGCAGTCTTTCCTTTAGGAAGTTTGACAAGATCCCATGTCCCATTGGATTGTAGAGCATGCAGCTCTTCTTCCATCGCAGTTGCCCAATTTGGGTCTCTTGCAGCTTCCTCAAAGGATCTAGGTTCAGTTAACCTGGAGATTTCTGTCAAAAAAGACTTGAAAGAGGGTGAAAGTGAATCATAGGATATACAATCAGAGATAGAATGTATAGCTTGTCCCTGGAAAGATTGATAGTCACTGTGCCATATGGGGGGTCTAACAACTCTACTTGATTTTGTGGTTATAACCTGTTGCTCAGGGACAGTAGGGGCAATAGTGGGACCATCAGAAGCAATGGTTTGTTGCTCATCATTTGGTTTGGGATCAGTGTTACTGATATCAGATAAAACATCAGAAGGATGAGAAATAACAGTGGCATCATCATCTGACCCAGATACATTGATAGGAATATTAGGATCATCAGAAAAGGATGGCACCTCATATATATCAGACTGAGACAAATCATTGGTGTCCATATACACAGGGTTGTCAATCAAGGAGGGTAATGGATCCAAACTGCTGCCTTTAAAAGGAAATATGTGTTCTCTAAAAACCACATCTCTGCTGAAAAAAAAATTTCCATTTCTCAAATCATAAAGCTTGTAACCCTTCTTAATGTCAGAATATCCAAAAAAAAATAGAAGGGATTCCTTTGGCAGCAAATTTGTCCATCACAACCAAGTCCTTGGCATAACAAAGACAACCAAAAGTCCTAAGATGGTCAATCTTAGGTTTTTTGTTTGATAAAATTTCCAGAGGGCTCTTTCCTTTCAAAATTCTGGAGGGCATTAGATTTATTAAGTAGCAGGCAGTTAAGACACAGTCCCCCCAGAATTTGATAGGAATAGCTCCCTGAATTCTAAGAGCTCTAGCAACTTCCAACAAATGTCGATGTTTCCTCTCAACTCTCCCATTTTGTTGGGGAGTGTAGGCACAAGTACTTTGGTGGATGATCCCCTTACTTTGAAAGAATTCACTTAATTGCTCATTTTGAAATTCCCCACCATTATCTGTTCTAAATTTTTTTGTGGTCTTTTTGAATTGGTTTTCAATAAGAGCAATGAAGTTTTTTATAAGTAAGGGAACATGGTATTTGTGTTTAAGAAGAAAAATCCATGTTACTCTTGAGTGATCATCCACTAAAGTCAGAAAGAATCTGTAATCATCATGAGTAGGGATACTATAAGGACCCCAAAGATCAGCATGTATAAGGTCAAAAACATTTTCAGCACGTGATTCAGAAATATTAAAAGGAGATCTAGTGATCTTGGCCATGGGACAGATACCACAATCATAGACACATTGATCATTTTTATTCAAATGTTTCAAAGAATCAACATGCTGAAGAGCCTTTACAGAAGCATGGCCAAATCGTTGATGCCATAGAAAGGATTTATTTTGAGTAATAGAAGAAAAAACAGAAGGCTCAGGATTGTCTAAAATAGATTTGAAAAAATAGAGTCCAGAGTCTTCAATGCCAGTCCCCAAGACCTTCCCATTTGAGAGGTCCTGCAGAATAGCAAACTTTGGGTAAAAGGTTGCAGAACATCCTAAATCCTTTGTTATTTTAGAAACAGATACAAGATTGTGTTTGAAATCAGGCAATAATAGGACATTCTGCAATTTGCAATCAGGAGTAATAAAGCAATCACCAATCCTTCTACTTTTGAAAAGTTTTCATTTGGCATATGAACTTTGGAATCAGTGATATGCTTTTTATTTTGAAACCAATTAGGATTAAAGGACATGTGGTTAGTAGCTCCTGTATCTAATATCCACATGTTAGATTTGTTAAAAAAAAGGAGTTAAGTGAGAGGATACCAGCTGAATTAGCATGGTCGGTAGCTGCTGTCCCAGCACTGCTGTTTGAGCTGCTGCCCTGTCCCATGCTCATCAGAAGTCTTTCAAATTGCTCCTTGGTGAAAGAAATAGATCCTTGAGTTCCACCTTTTCCAATAGAATTGACACTGCTCTGAGACTCAGTGTTGCCACTGGGAACAGTGTCATTTGCAATGTTGGCAGATTTGGCCTTTTGCAATTCTTTATATTTGAAACAAATATCCATAACATGGCCCTTTCTTTTGCAGAACTCACATCCTTTGGCAAAGCACCTATCAGATGAATGTCCTTTTTTGTGACAAAAGTCACATTCCACATTGGCATTAGGGTTCTTCTTGAATTTGTTCCCACTAAGAGCAATATTCGAGCCAACATTATCAATCTGATTAGAGATTCCTGCAGAAATCCCTCTTTGTGCCTCTTCTTGAATAAGCATGCTGTATGCCTGATTGATTGAGGGAAGAGGATCCCAGAGTAGCAATTGACTTCTCACAGCAGAGAAAGCATCATTGAGTCCCATAAGAAATTGGAACAACCTTTGGTTGTCTTTATGCTCAATGTGCTTTTTAAAAGCATCATCATCAATATGTGGCAGGGAGCAAGCAGAGTCATAGTCGGACCAAAGGAATTTCAATTTTGTGAAGTAAGCAGAAACATCATCAAGGCCTTGCTGAGTGAGACAAATCTCCCTATGTAACTGATATATCCTCGAACCATTAGTTTTGTCAAAACACTGCTTCAGTTCTTCCCATGCCTTGAAGGCACTATCACAATACATGATGCTATTGTAAATCTCTTGGGACACAGAGTTTAAAATCCATCCAAACACGACCGCATTACAGCGATCCCAAAGATGATGCAAAGCAGGATCAAATTTCTCTCTAGTACAGGATCCATTAACAAAACCTAGTTTGTTCTTCCCAAGAAGAGTAATGAACATAGCGCGACTCCATTTCGAATAATTTTGAGATCCAGTAAGAATATGAGAGATCACGCTGAGTCCAGGGTTATCACTCGCATGTAAATACAGTGGATGGAAAGCATGAACTCCAGGAATATCATCGAACGCCTCATAAGAGTCAAGAGAGGGATCAAGAGATTTCTTACCGGCTGCAATCTTAATTGCATCCTTGGTAGGCGAATCGTTCTTTCCCGAACCAGATGAACCTTGTGCCATCTTGATGAATTAGAGAAGATAAAAGGCTTCGCAAGATCCGCAGAAGATGTCGATACGATGCGAGTCGCGAAGATCCGAATCGTCTGAGGTTGAAGAAGGCGAAGCGTCTTCCAGCGAAAAGAGGCAATCAAAGCGAAAGAGTGTGGCGAAGGCTTAGGATCGTGACTGTGAAGGAGAAATCACCTTCAATGGCTCTGATGCCATGTGAAATTACAGTAGTTTGCCGGAACCATAACCCTAGATTGGGTAAAGGTTAAGAGAGGAAAGTTACAGAAGAGAGCAATGGCGGGTTCACTTAAGGAGGTTCCTTCATGTGGCCCCCTATCCCCCTAATTAACACTATATATGGGGATCTCCACTTTGTGAAAACCAGAAATCAACCCTAGTCTTTACAAAGAAGGAACTCAACACCACAAACAAATAAAAACTATACAACCAACTACTAAAATAATAACAAAAGAGTCCAAACAAACTCCAACTTAATAGAATGCCCCCTCAGACTTTCAATAGTCTGTAGTGGCCTTTTTGCTCTTATAATAATTAATTAATACATCATCCTATCCTATCCTATCCTACTCACTCAGTAAACATATTAATTTGACATCTATATTATTATTTGATAAATAATTGAGTGGGGGCAAAAGTACATCCATCCATAATCCACTTTAAAAAAGGACCAAAGTGATTTAACTTGAAAGTTGAGGCCCCTCCCTGATCAGTGTCAGTGATTGCTGCTGTGTTGGAATGTAACCGCGCGCGAGTGACGGCGGGAAATTATTGTGACACCGGTGTCTGTAAGTAGGAAGACACGTGTCAGGAGCTCAAGAGTCACGCGGGCTTAGCGGTTGTTGAAACTTAGAAAGTGATCCATCATTTGCATTGCCGGCCAGGTCTCAAGTCTCATCATATCATAATAAACAGTCGTTTCATTTTGGTTAGGGACACGTGTTTATCAACGGTCTCCTCTCCTTGACGTCCTTTTTGCTTCTTATTCACTTCTTATTCAACCAAAAACACAAAATCAAGTCTTCTTTTTCTAAATACAAAATGTAACGCCCACTACTTCTATACGTTAGACAAATCTTTAATATTATTAATTAATATTGTTAAAAATTCCATTTCTAAAACTTACTAAGATTATTCAACTTCTATTTTTCAAGTAGCTAGATGATTGTTAAACTTATTATATAGGCTAGGAAAATGGTTCACACATAATATAAAATATTATTATTACATAAGCTTTGTTATGTTACTACTCAGTTGATGCTGGACCTGAATTTCGAAGCATCAAGCGAAATTGATCTGCACGGTATCAATTTTCTCCAACGATGGATAATTAAGTCATTTCTATGTTATTTCTGATATATATATATAGTACACACAGACAACATATGCTCTCCAAGACATATCGTGGTTAGAAGAAGTCTAGCAGGTTAGAGCAGGTGGACTGGTTTTTAGCATACTTTGGTCATCAATTCATCAGAAAATCTACATCGACTCTAAAATTAGTAAGGTCTCAAAAGATAGATAGGTCTGAACAGCTAGCCTAGCCTAACTGATTCAGAGGACGTTGGTTTTAATGAGTTCAGTCGCTTCAATTTGTTTTTCTATTGTTAAAATAGTTAAAAATTGAACGGATTCATCAAATCAGTCGAGGCCATCCATTATCTATCTATAAATTGAAATAGTTAAAAATGGTATAAAACGGAAGATGGAACCTCTCCTCCTAATTCTTTTTTTTTTTTGGCCATGATCCTCCTAATTGTTCAGTTGCGGCATATAAAAGCATTCACAATCATTTTATATATTTTAACATAGAATACTTACGATACTTAAAATAATATTATAATAAGTTAATATTCAATTAAATTATATTTACTCTCCGATAATTTACATAAAGCTATTCCTTAAAAAAAATTATTATTAAACTTCCAAAAACTATTAATATTAATTATAAAATTGATTAATTTTTATTTTTATAATATGTAATGATGTGTCTATATATTATATTTTTTAATTAAAGAATATAAATTACGTAAATATAAGTGGATCATACTTTTATAAAATGCTTTTTTTTTTTCACTATAAAATGCTTAGTAAAATCATTATAACACATTTGTTTACTTGAAAAAAAAAATATGAGAGCCAACGTATTGCTGAGAAAAACATTGTGATGCTCTAACAGCAATAATAATAATAACGCGGTCTCTGAAAGTGGTGAAAAAAAATAATATTAATTTTTTTTGGTAATAAATAATATTAATTAAGATAATTAAATTAAAAATAATGATGAAACCCAAAGACGCGTTTTCTTCCCCGACGCATCAACCAACTCTCCTCTTCTTCTACACTTAAGTAGATCCACCCTTCTCAACTTTGTCTCCACTTTTTTCTCTGCATCCAATCCAATCCAATCCAGACAAACGAACAAACACTAACCAAACAAACCAAAGAGCTGAGCTGAGCTTCACAATGCCAACCGTTCTGTTGAGAATTTTCCTCCTATACAAGCTCCTACATTCCTTGGTTCTCTATTTAGTCCCCAAGAAGCTCCATTCCTTATTTCCCTCCTCCTGGTTCCCCACCTCCTCCTTGCTCCCGGCGTCGCCGCTACCCACCAGGCATTCACCGGAGAAGAGAATGGATCCGGCGGAGCTCCAGCGCGTCTTCCAGATGTTCGACCGCAACGGCGACGGCAAGATCTCAAAGAAAGAGCTCACCGACTCCCTCGAGAACCTCGGAATCTTTATCCCCGACAAGGATCTCGCCGACATAATCGCCAAGATCGACGTCAACGGCGACGGATTCGTCGACGTGGACGAGTTCGGGCTGCTGTACCGGTCGATCCTGGACGAGCGGGACGAGGAGGAGGACATGAGGGAGGCGTTCAACGTGTTTGACGAGAACGGCGACGGGTTTATCACGGTGGAGGAGTTGCGGTCGGTGCTGGTGTCTCTGGGGCTGAAGCAGGGCCGGACGGTGGACGAGTGTAAGATGATGATCAAGAAGGTGGACGCCGACGGTGACGGGAGGGTGGACTATAAGGAGTTTAGACAGATGATGAAATGTGGCGGATTCGGAGCTTTGGCTGCTGTTGATCATTAACAAATTTGAAATTTCTTTCTTTCTTATTCTTCCACATTTGCAATTTCGGATGCATCTGTATATATTTTTGGTGGGAACAGGTGATCTACAAATATTCTGGCCCCGATCGATTTTTAATGGAATTTGACCTTAGATTCAAAACCCGAAATATACAGTGGATGCTCCATTGAACAGGAATTTGAACCATAAAGTTCCGATCAAGTCTATTTGGACTGAAGAAAGTGGATCTTCATGAGGTGTAGTGGAGGAAACACTGAAACCTAAGATTAAGATTCTTGTTTTCTTGTACAACAAGCAACAAGGCATTGATGTAACGTTTTTCCAAGTTTTGTTTAATTGTTCTGTTTCTGGGTCTGTTTTTGGTTGAATCTTGGATGAACTGGGAGAAAGATTGTTAGCAATGGCTCTTCTCCATTTGCAGCATCTCTTTTGCTAGTAGCACCTAATAAGTGTTGACAACTCGGCAGAAGTCGTCTACATCTACACAAACTAAACTTTCATTTTTATAAGAATATTGTACATAAATGGGATCTCACATGTTGGAAAAACCAAAATGTGGAACATACAACATCAATTACAAAAATGGGGTTCGGGGCACTTTGAAAGTGCCCCGAACACTATGCTCCGCTCATTGAAAGAGCGGAGCAAGCAGGGAAACACTGTTTCCCTGCTGCATCACATGCAGCGCTCTTTCAAAGAGCGCTGCATGTGACACCTCGCCGGGCAGCTATAGCAAGCAAGCAACCATTGCCCCCCACCCCATTTCCAAAAAAAAAAGCCTTGCCCCAAGTCTTAATATCGTTGTCCATTTTTGTTTTAAAAACCAGTTTTAATATCTAAGTAAAGTTTACTATTTCAATGAAAAGCGGTGAAGGTAGTGCACGTAGAGGTCGTGGCGGTAGAAGAAGATCTGGAAAAGAGCCAATAAATTCTGTACTTCTATTCGATCAATCACGTCATAGGTTCCAAGATGCCGCCAAAGATACGGTAATTTTTAAATGTACATGTTATTTATATATAGACCGCCAAAGATACGGTAATTTTTAAATGTACATGTTATTTATACATATGTCTAAATTCTAATCATTTTAAGCAATAAAACCGAATTGAACCGGGTCAGCCTTAGTTATAATGCATTAATTTTTTTTACTGTATATTTGTTTATGTGTACTAATTACAGTGTTATTATAGTTTTTAAAAATTCCTTAAATACTGTTTTTATGGAAAAAAAATCATTTATGTCAATTTTTATGTTGCTAGGTAAACAGTCCGAACTCCAAGACCATGAAAATGAGAAATGAAAATATGTATGATAATTACTATATTTGAAATCCAAGTTATCTCCTAATTAACCGTTTGAAACATTTGCTGGTTCATAAGAATATACTATTTATTTATTTTTTGTATATATATACAAAATTTATTTACCCCATAAGTATAGTGTATTTTTTGTTGTAAAGACCATAAATATAGTGTATATTTATTCAAATAGTTTCTACCATTTTAAAACATGTACATAAGCAACGTATAATTATGAAAGTACCTTAATTGTAGCGACCAATAAGACTTTTAAAGGGCTTCAAATGTAGCTGGGAGTGAAATGTAAACCTTGAATCCGAGTTTAAAGAGTGAAATGTAAACCTTAAACCAAAATGTTTTAGAGTTTAAAGATAAAAAAGAAAAAATGGGGCAAGGGTTGCTTAAATAGCAACCATTGCCCCGGGGTCACCTGCTCAGGGAATCAATTCCCTGAGTAGGTGTCACATGCAGCGCTCTTTGAAAGAGCGCTGCATGTGATGCAGCAGGGAAATAGTGTTTCCCTGCTTGCTCCGCTCTTTGAAAGAGCGGAGCACAGTGTTCGGGGCACTTTCAAAGTGCCCCGAACCCCATTTTCGTAATTGATGTTGTATGTTCCATATTTTGGTTTTTCCAACCTGTGAGATCCCTATTTATGTAAAAAATTCTATTTATAAATATCAAACTCAACTTTGAATTGATTTACAAAATGCAAACTTGAGCATAACTCACAACCAACAGTGATGATATAATAGTTAAGAGCATTTTTCATCATCCTAACTAATGGATGGTCACAATCAATTTTTAACCTAATAACCTGGTAAATCAATAGATAGACTCTCTGTAAATGAGTGATTTTGATTTGCTAATCAAAAATCAATATAATTTACTCACAAACACTAAAATGGATCGAAGAAGAATCAATGAATCGAAAAGCAACTTCACATTCATTAGAAAAGCAGATAACTTACAATACAAGTCTGTAACTACCTAAATATTTAGAACACAAGTAACTCTCAAAATAACTAACACACAACGGTAATAATACACAACTGCTCCAACAAACTAGGAGACAAATGTCTTATCTAAAACACTCTAAAAACACACTTTACTAAACTAACTACATTACACTTCAGCATACACACACTGTGTTTTACTCATGCTAGCAACATGCTTCACTCGTGCCTCACCCGTGCTTGACATCATGCTTGGCTGTGCTTGGTTGCTGCTTCATCATGCTTTGCCCGTGCATTGCTGCTGTACCCTGCTGCTTTGATGCTTCATTCTCTTTGATCTTACATATCCTCCCCTAAACTGAACATTCATGCATGAATGACTAAGTTTAAACAACATAAAGTACCCCAAGCTTTGAACGAAGAAAATCAAAAGCAGAAATCTTCAAAGCTTTAGTGAATATGTCAGCAAAGTTTAAGTCACTCCTGCAATAGTCAATGGACAGATCTGGACCTTTGCAAAGGTCTCTCAAATAATAAAATTTGACATCAATATGTTTAGACCTTCCATGAAGAACAAGATTCTTTGCAAGCTTAATGGTGGAACTATTATCACACAATAGTGTAGTAGGTTCTGTTTGGACGCATTTAAGGAAAGATAAGACCCTTCTAACCCAGATAATGTGTTTGACACACTCAGTAGCAACAATGAACTCAGCCTCAGTGTTGGATAGGGTGACTATCTTTTGCTTTTGTGAAAGCCAAGAGACTGATGCTCCTTCAATCAATAAAGCAAAACCACTTGTGCTTTTCCTATTATCCTTATCTCCTGCGTAATCACTATCACTATACGCAGCTATCACAAAAGAAAAACCCTTCAGAAACACTAAACCATAGTCTTTAGTTCCTTGTATATATCTCAATATCCTTTTGACCGCATAAAAATGATTTTCTCTAGGATTTTCCATAAACCTGGCCACAAAACTCACTGCAAATTGCAGATCAGGTCTTGAGGCAGTGAGATACATTAGGCTTCCAATTAGTTGCCTATACAAAGTCTTATCAACTATGGCAATCTCATCATGCTTGACTAATCTGTTGTTAGTCTCAAGAGGAGTTCTTACTGCATTACACTCAGTCATATCAAACTTAAGTAAAATTTCTCTAACATACTTCTTCTGACTGATAGTGATATGATCTGAAGTTTGAGCTATCTCAAGGCCTAGATAATAATGTAATAACCCCATATCCGTGATTTCAAACTCAAGCTTCATTTGAGATTTGAATTATCTAAACATGGAACTGTTGTTCCCAGTGTAAACTAGATCATCCATATACACACATACCAGAAGATAATGACCCTTTGAATTTGTTTTTAATGAAAAGCGTGTGTTCATAAGGACATTTAGTAAAACCTTGAGTTAGAAAATAGCTTTCTAATCTGTGATACTAGGCACGAGGTGCTTGTTTAAGACCATACAAAGACTTTTTTAACTTCAACACCTTTTGTTCTTTGCCTCTAACAACAAAACCTGGTGGTTGGTCTAAATACACTTCCTCCTCTAAGGTTCCATACAGAAAGGAAGACTTGACATCAAGTTGATAAAGAGACCACTTGTCTGAGGCTGCTAGTGCTATTACAATCCTAATAGTATCAAGTCTAGCCACATGGGAAAATACCTCTTTGTAGTCAACACAATATTCTTGTTTGTACCCCTTAGCTACAAGTCTGGTCTTATACTTATAAATGGTCCCGCCCTCTTTCAATTTCGTTTTAAACACCCATTTGACTCCTATAGTCTTATGCCCCTCTGGTAACTCTACTAAGTCCCAAGTTTGATTCCATTCAATAGAGTCAATCTCAGTTTTCATTGCCTTAACCCACTTAGTATCTTTACAAGCCTCTTTATAACTTGTGGGATCACAATCAGCAAATAAACAAAACTGAGCATAAAAGGAAGTGTTTCTTCTAATGGGAATAGATTTGACCTCATATTCATCAAGGTGCCTAGGCCTTTTCGAGGCTCTTCTTTTCCTGTCATGTGAGCTTTCAGGAACATCCACTTGCTGAGATGTGTCTTCTACTGCTATAGGAGAAAGCTCATAATCAACAACTTCCTCGTCATTCTCAGCATTCTCCAAAGCTTGAGTATCTTCTTCAGTGATAACAGGTGGAGCTTCTTCTGCATTTTCGTGCTGAGTCTCCACTCCTTCTTCATCTTCATTTTCTGCATTTCCTACTTGAAGAACTTCCATTTCTTCAAACTCACCATCTGCAAAGAGCTTCACCTTCTGTTTATCCTTGCTTAGTCTCCAGTCCCATGACTTTGACTCATCAAACTTGACATCTCGGCTTGTGATTATTCTCTTTATCACATGAATGTATAACTTGTAAGCTTTAGCATCCGTACTCAAACCTAAAAAGATGAACTTTTCATATTTGGTATAACTTTCTTCTATTCACATCTTGGACTCTTGCATAAGCAACACACCCAAACACTTTAAAGTCTGAAACATCTGGTTTTCTTCCTCTCCATGCCTCATAAGGAGTCTTTCCTTTCACTGAGAAGGTGGGGGCACCTGTCAAGTATGTGAACACTCCATAGCACTGCTACAGGCCAAAATCTCTTTGGCACATTTCGAGCATTCAACAAGCTTCTGATCATGTTCTCAAAGGTCTTGTTCTTCCTTTCTGCAACTCCATTCCGCTGAGGAGTGAAAGGTGTTGTCAGTTCTCTTCTAATACCTTGTGCCTTACAATTGTTGTTGAATTCAGTGCTGCAATACTCTCCTCCATATCAGTTCGAACGATTCTAGTCATCTTCCTTTTTTCAGTCTCAACTGATGCTTTGAAGAGTTTAAATTTAGAGAAAGCCTCTGACTTTTCACCTAAAATGGTCACCCAAATCTTTATGGTTAGATCATCAACAAAAGTAATGAAGTACCTTCTCCCACCATTAGAAGTGAGACTTATTGGTCCACAGATATCACTATGAATCAACTGAAGGTGATCATTGGATCTCCAAGCTTGTCCTCTAGGAAATGAGTCTCTTTCTTGCTTTCCAATGATGCAATTTTCACACACTTCGTGTTTCATTCCAATCTGAGGCATTCCCTTCACCATTTACAACCTGCTAAGTGTGTTGAGTCCTGAGAAATTCAAGTGACCATACCTAAGATGCCATAACCAAGACTCAGTTGATTTCTTATCAGCGTTTGCAAGACTGGCTTGTAACTTCCAACTTCAAGGGGAAACAATCTATTCTGACTCATTGGAATCTCCATAATTGCACCTCTACTTTCTTCAATTACCTCACACTTATTCCTGCCAAACCATACAGAAAAATTCTTTTGTATTAGTTGTCTTACATCCAATAGATTAGTTTTGAGGTTAGGAACAAATAGGACATCAGCTATTGTCTCAGTAAATCCATTTAAGGATCTGATCTTGATGTCTCCTCGTCCCTTAAATTGTATGGATGAGTTATCACCAAAGGCTACCCTTGATTTATAAGATTCATCCAAATGAGAAAAGACTTCCTTACAACCACTCATGTGATTCCTGCACCCAATATCTATGAACCAAACATCTGCTGATGTGGTTTTTTCCTTCATAGAAGTACACTCAGTGGTTATTAGCTGTACTTCCTTTCCTTCCTTCTCATCATCTACCTCTGCAAAATGCATTTGCTCCTCTCTTCGACTTGGAAGATTTGCATAACATTCATACTGGTAGTGACCAAACTTCTGACACTTATAACATTAATTGAACATTTGCCTTTGAGTTATAATTGCTATTATAACTTCGAGCATTTCTTCCTTGACTTGATTCACCATACTGTCTTCTCTTATTCTGAAATTCTCCTTGTGGAACTATAACATTCTGATGGCTATGACCACTTCCTCTTCCTCTTCCTTGATCATCCCTTCTACCTCTTCCTCTAAATTGGCGTGTCTGTCCTCCCCTATTTCCATAGGTGTTGCTTCTTCCTTTTCCTCTAAAGGGATGACTCTGACCCCTTTGATGAGATGAACTGCCAGCAACTGTTTTTAATGCCTGATCTTAAGCTGAGGAGTTCCTGTTAACCTTCAATTCATGCACAACTAAAGAAATTTGAAGTTCATCTAGGGTTAGTGGAGTAATATCTTTAGATTCTTCAATCGAACATACAAAAAAAATAATAATCATATTTTGGACTTAAGGTTCGAAGAATCTTTTCCACTATAGTGGTTTCTGACATACCTTCACCAAACAATTTCATTTTGTTGCTTACTTCAAGATTTCTTGACACATATTACACTACTTTCTCTCCATCTCTCATCTGCAAGAGTTCAAACTCTCTTTTCAGTGCCTGAAGATGTGCCCTCTTCATGCGATCTGAACCTATTCCTTTAGCCTTCATTAAGTCCCAAATCTCCTTTGTTGTGTCCTTGCTGGTAATGATTTCAAGCACAGATCAATCTAATGCTTGAAAAAGCATGTTCTTGGCCTTCATGTCTATTAACTCCCTGGTTTTCCGTTGCTCCTGTGTAATACCTTCAACTTCCACGCCTTCTTCAATTACATACCAATATTCTTTGGCCATCAGTAGGTTTCTCATAATGAGACTCCACTGATCATAATTTCCAGTGAATTTAGGTATTCCTAACCCAAAAAGCACGTCTTGATCTCCCATTCTGCAGAATGCCTTTTGTGTTTGTGATATCCTCCTTAACCCATGATTGCTCTGATACCAATTGTAAATGAGTGATCTTGATTTTCTAATCGAGAATCAATATAATTTACTCACAAACACTAAAATGGATCAAAGAAGAATCAATGAATCGAAAAGCAACTTCACATTCATTAGAAAAGCAGATTACTTACAACACAAGTCTGTAACTACCTAAATACTTAGAACACAAGTAACTTTTGTTGGGATCAAAATGACGTGGCTTGAGGCTTCTGGTAATGGATTTCGAGATCTCGCCGGTAGCTAGCTCTTTTAGGTATCTATGATGACCTCGGGGGTGCTTAGTTTCCTTTAGATGTTTTTGGTAGGCGAGGACCTGAAAAGGGGTGGGGATGGCCCCTGATTCCACTCCGAAGCTTAAGTCAATAATTGAATTTAACAGAATAATATATAAAGTATATCAATGTCACTCTTTAGATAATGAAAGTGTTCCCCTATTTATAGGGGAAGTGTACCAACTTTAATATGACGACAAGCTTTATGCTTTGATTGGCTGCCTAGTGGCGGTGGCAGACTCTCTCTAATTGGTGGAGGGAGACGGTGATGTGTCAGTAGGTGACAAGCAGGTTGCCACCTCCTCGTTCCTTAGTGTTGAAGGTTTCTTTAACTAGGTGACAAGCAAATTGCCACATCAGTTTTACCTTGAGAGGAAGGTTTCCTCTTGCCAGAAAGTCGGCAAGTAGGTTGCTAGCTGCTCTTTTCCTTAGGAGGAAAGGTTTTCTGATGTTACTTGGCTATCGACTCGACTCATACTTTTAGGAAGGAGAATCTTCGAGTAGCCTTATCTCCAGTCTTCAAGGACCTTAGTCGTCGACCTTCCCAATATTTGGTGTCGACTATCTTCTCTTATTTCTTCATTCTGAGCATGATTGTCGTCGACTCTCTTTTATGAGTCTCGACTTGTATGCTCTCGACTTATATGTATCGGTCTTTCCTTATAATAGTAACCCCAACACTGACTTCGTAATGGTTGACCCTTGTATGGTCACCTCGAATCATATCCAACACTTGCCCCCAAGACATAAGTCGTTTACTTTTAAAATGAAGGGAAAATGGTTATGTCGAGTACCTTTAATGATGAGAAGGGAACTCCATTCTTTTAGCCTGAATTCTCGTTTATCTTTGGCTTTTACAGAATTTAGGAGTCGGTAATATGATCGATCTCCTTTGTAAAGGTGACTTTCGGAAGTCGTGGAGTCAGTATTATGACTTCTCCTGGAGCGTCGCCGACTATAGGAAGTCGAGGAGTCAGTATTATGATTGATCTCCTGGAGCGTCGCCGACTATATGAAGTCGAGGAGTTAGTATTATCACTGATCTCCTTTGTAGAGGCGACTTTCGGAAGTCGCGGATTCAGTATTATGACTGATCTCCTGGAGCGTCGCCCACTATATGAAGTCGAGGAGTCAGTATGATGATTGATCTCCTTTGTAGAGGCGACTTTCGGAAGTCATGGAGCCAGTATTATGACTGATATCCTGGAGCGTCGCCGACGATATGAAGTCGAGGAGTCAGTATTATGACTGATCTCTTTTGTAGAGGCGACTTTCGGAAGTCGTAGAGTCAGTATTATGACTGATCTCCTGGAGCGTCGCCGACTATATGAAGTCGAGGAGTCCTGTTTGACACATCAAGAAGAAAGAAATCATATCTTTAGTTATCACTTTATTTGTAGTAGAAATACATAAAAGGATTTTCTTAGACGTAGAATTTCTTCAGGTGCTCCGCATTAAAAGTCCTGTTGAGGTGTTGCCCATGTGGATCTTCTAATTTGTAGGCGTTGGGACATGGTATATCGATGATGACATAAGGACCTTCCCATTTTGGCACCATCTTTCCTATTTTATCATTTGTTAAAAACTCGTTCCTTCGTAGAACCTTCTCACCCAGGAAAAGTTGGCGTCGCCCTACTTTCCGCTTAAAATACCTAGCAGTGGCGAGCTTCATTCTTCCCTGAGTTTCTTCGGAGGCCCACCTTTTTTCGTCGACGAGATCCAATTCGATCTTCCCTTGCTCGTCATTCTGGTCGACCTGATATGTGGCAACTCTCTGGGAGATGTTAGCTACTTCAATAGGTGACACGGCTTCGGATTCATAGACCATGCTGAAAAGAGTTTCACCGGTGGCTCTTTTGGGTGTGGTTCTAAGTGCCCAAAGTACTTGGTCCAACTTTTCTACCCAACTTCCCTTTAGAGAGGCCACCCTCTTTTTTACTCCGTTAAAAATCATTTTGTTAGCTGCCTCGACTTGCCCATTTTTCTGTGCATGATGAACAGAACCGAAACGATGATTTATAGGCATTTCCTCGCAGAAGTCGGCAAGTTCGTCACTGGCGAATTGGGGACCATTATCGCTGATGAGGATTTTTGGCACCCCATATCGACATATGATTTTTTCTCGTATGAACTTGATCATCTGGAAAGTAGTTGTCAATGCCAGTGCTTTGGCTTCTATCCACTAGGAAAAATAGTCGATGGCGACCGCAATGTGTGTCCGTTGACCCGTGGATTTGGGTAAGGGCCCGATGAGATCGATCCCCCACTACGCAAAATGCCAGACGCTCATCATTGGCGTCGCTTTGCTGGTGGCCTCATGATTCTAGGAGTGTAAGCTTGGCAGGCAGGGCAGGCTTGTACAAGTGTTATCGCCTCTTTGTGCATAGTCGGCCAGTAGAATCCCTGTCGTAAAGCTTTTAATACCAGAGTTTTGGCTCCCTCATGGCATCCAGCGTCGCCTTTATGCAGGTCTTCCATTACTTTTCCGTTTGAGGGGCGGCTACGCATCAGAGATAAGGGGTGGAGTATCCTCTTTTGTAGAGGTATCCATCTAAAATTACAAATCGCCCTGCCATTCTTTGGATTTTAGTTGCCTCCAGTGAATCCTCTGGGAGGTTTCCCTTTCCCAAAAAATTCTGGATGGGAGTAATCCATGAGTCGGGGGCTTGGATGTTGAGAACTTTAGCTCTTGCCTCCACGGCTGAGTAGAGAGACTTCTCGATGAAGTGTACTGGCACTGGTGGGGAATTTCTCAAAGCAAATTTACTAAGGGCGTCAGCCTCTTGATTGTTTTTTCGAGGGATAGCCTCTATTTGGAAATGAGGCATGTCCCGTACGAGTCATTGTACCTCTTCCGCGTACTTCTTCATATTTTCTCCTTTTGCGACGTATGTTCCATTTGTCTGATTGACAATAAATTCAGAGTCGCACCACACCTTTACGTTGGCAATTCCCATGCCTTTGGCTATACGAAGGCCTGTTAACAGAGACTCGTATTGAGCTTCATTGTTGGTAGCTCGAAAGGTCAAGGACAATGCGTACCAAAGTGGCTCTCCATCAAGTGGCGTCAGTACCAATCCTGCCCCACATCACAAGGAGGAGGATGAACTGTCAGTATACAGCAACCACGACATATTGTCGTTGGCAGTGTTCTATGGTGTGGCTTTTACATGTTCTTCTTGTGGGAGGATGACAGGTATGGCATCTGGCATCGCCGTATTTTCCGCTATAAAGCCGGCCAACGCTTGGCCCTTAATGGCCTTTCGTGGCTCAAAGTGAATGCGAAATTCACTCAGTTCTACCGCCCATTTGACCATTCTTCCCGAAATATCGGGCTTCTGTAAGATTTGCTTCTGAGGTTGATTGGTAAGTACCGTGATTTCATGGGCGTGGAAATAAGGTCATAGTTTTCTCGCCGCTATCAGTAGGGCATATAGGTACTTCTTGATTTCCATGTAGTTGGCTTCGTGACGCCAAAAAGCTTGCTAACATAATAGACCGGGATTTGAATGTTGCACGTTTCTTTGATGAGTACTGAGCTCACCGCCGCCGAGCTTACACTTAGGTAGGAATAAGGGATCCTCGGGTAATGGTTTTGCAAAGGAGGGAAGTGAGTGGAGGTGCTTCTTCAGCTGTTGGAAGGCTTCTTCACATTCATGCGTCTACTCGAACTTCTTGTTTGCCATCAAGATTTTAAAGAAAGGGAGGGATTTATCCTCTGATCTCGCCATGAATCTTCCCAGGGAAACAAACCTTCCATTAAGACTTTGTACCTCTCCATGGCATGTAGGCGAGGACATTTCTTCTATGGCGGTGAGTTTCTCCGGGTTGGCCTCAATCCCTCTCTAGCTGACCATAAAACCCAGAAATTTCCTAGATTGAACACCAAAAGCACACTTGGTTGGATTCAATCTTACTTGATGGCGCCGCATGCATGAGAACGCTTATTCTAGATCTTAGACATGGTCTTGGCCCCTCTTTGTTTTGACCAACATGTCGTCGACATAAGCCTCCATGTTTCTTCCTATCATGGATTTGAAGAGTTTGTTGACCATCCGTTGATAAGTGGACCCAGCGTTAATCAAACCAAAATGCATGACCTTATAGTGGTAGATGTCGCTATCCGCATAAAAGGAGATATGGGCCTCATCGTTGGGGTGCATTCGTATTTGGTTGTACCCTGAGTATGCATCCATGAAGCTTAGAAGCTCATGCCCTGAAGTGGCGTCGACAAGTTGGTCGATCCTTGATAAGAGGTAGGAATCTTTAGGACATGCTTTGTTGAGATCTCGAAAATCCACGCACATCCTGCATCTTTTATTGGATTTTCTTACCAAGACTTGGTTGGCGACCCAAGTTTGGAATCGTATTTATTTTACAAAACCGGCCTCGACCAGCTTTCCCACTTCTTGGCGTATCGCCGCCTCTTTCTCTGCTCCCATAGATCTTCTTTTTTGAGCTATAGGTTTCACAGCTGGATCTATTCTTAGCTCGTGGGAGATAATATCGGGACTTATTCCTGCCATGTCGCTGGGTTCCCAAGCAAATAGATCCTTATATTCCCTAAGGAGGGCAGTTATTCTTTTGGCTAATTCTGGCTGTAGAGTAGCTCCAATCTTAACCTTTTTATTGCCCCCTCCAGAGCGACTTCTACTAACTCCTCCATTGGGGCTGATCGTCCGTCTTCTTCCCGGGGATCTTCGTCTGTCACGATGGACAGGGCTTCCCTTCGATTACATCTTCGGAGGAGATTGATGTAACATTGTCGAGATGCCTTTTGGTCGCCCCACACCTCTCCCATTCCGTTATGAGTAGGGAATCTCATCGCTTGATGAGCAGTGGAGGGGACGATATAATTGGAATTAAGGGTCGTCCTTCCCAATATGGCGTTGTATGCGTTTATTCGGTCGACGACCACGAAACGTACCTTTAAATGTAAGGCCTTCCATCCTAGGGCCAAGATCACAGAGAGTTGTATTGCCCCCAAGGGGTAGGTTATTCTTCCTGCAAATCCCACCAATGGGGAAGTCATCTTTTGAAGATCTTCCTTTTTGTATCCCATCGCGGCGATGGCCTCAAATGTGATTACATCGGTAGAGCTCCATCCGTCGACTAGTATTATTTTAACCTCGAAATTGTCTATCCGAGTTGTGATCACCAGAGCGTCTTCATGGAGCTGTGTTGTTTTGGTTAAGTCATCCATGGATAAGGTGACTTCCATTGGTTCTAGATCCCTTGACCTCTTGTAAGCACCCGGCGAGGAAATGTCTTGGCTCGCGTAAGCGTCTCGAGCGATGCTCGACTCTCCTCTAGCCGCAAATCCTCCCGACAAAACATTGATGTCATTGTTTGGAGGGTTTATCCATCTTCGGCCTTCATGGGCTTGATGACGATGATGTCGTTGAATTTCTCTTTGCATAAATTCTAGCTCTCACCTGGCGAGAAGGCAATCTTCTGTGCTGTGCTCCTCTTCTTAGTGACTTTCACAGTAGGAGAGGGGACATCGAGTTCCTTCCGTCATTTGGAATGCTTCCAACCTCTGTTGAGTTTTTCGGAATTCTATTTAGGAAACACCTCGGATTGACGAGTTCTCACCTCGACCTCGAGGGGTCTCTTGTTGGGGTGGAGCGATTCGCCCGAAACTGTTCTACCCCGATGTGGCGGGTCACTCTATGAATTAGATCTTCCCACCTCACGACCGGTTCCGTATATTGAGTGATGGATAAAGATTGGAATTGTGGTCCCAATCCTCTAAAGAAGGTGCGGATGGCTTCTTCCTCCGCCAGTTCACCTCCACTATAGGCTCCTCGGAAATGCCTGAAGTAATCTTCCAAGGTTTCTGTCGATCCTTGGAAGAAATCCTCCGGTCTCCTTGTTCGGTTTCGTCTTAAGTTGCTCCTTGGTGGCGCCATGACCTTTTGATCACCGTTCTCACAGACGGCACCAAATGTTGGGATCAAAATGACGTGGCTTGAGGCTTCTGGTAATGGATTTCGAGATCTCGCCAGTAGCTAGCTCTTTTAGGTATCTATATCGACCTCGGAGGTGCTTAGATTCGTTTAGATGCTTTTGGTAGGCGAGGACCTGAAAAAGGGTGGGATGACCCCTGATTCCACTCCGAAGCTTAAGTCAGTAATGGAATTTAAGAGAATACTATATAAAGTATATCAATGTCAGTCTTTAGATAATGAAAGTGTTCCCCTATTTATAGGGGGAGTGTACCGACTTTAATAAGGCAAGCTTTATGCTTTGATTGGCTGTTTAGTGGCGGTGGCAGTCTCTCTCTAATTGGTGGAGGGAGACGGTGATGTGTCAGTAGGTGACAAGCAGGTCGCCACCTCCTCGTTCCTTAGGGCATGTTTGTTTGCCGGTATTGCGATATCCTAATACCGGTATTAGCTAATACATGCTTAACTAATACATGCTTAGCTAATACAATGTTTGATTGTGTCATGTATTAGGATATCCTAATACAATGTTTGAATGAACTTTGTATTAGGATATCCTAATACAATGTCTAAAAGACCTAAATACCCCTAAATAGATATATTCATTTTTAAATCATTATTATAATTGAAGGCCGGCCGGGGGTCGCCGGATTTCGGCCGGGGGCCGCCGGAGTCCGGCCGGAGGTCGCCGGGGTCCGGCCGGGGGTCATCGGGGTCCGGCCGGGGTGGCCGGAGGTCGCCGGTGGCCGATTTTATGAGCCGAAGTTGGGGTAGTTGATGTATATTAAATAAGGTTAGGGGTAAATAAGTAAATTTGAGTTTGGTATTAATTAGTACATCACTTTTAGTTGGTATAATCTAATACCAAATTCCTCCTATAATTGAGTATTAGCTAATACTAAGTATTAACTAATACCAATACCAAGTGTAAACAAACAAGGTATTAGCTAATACCGGTATTAGGATATCGCAATACCGGCAATCAAACGTGCCCTTAGTGTTGAAGGTTTCTTTAACTAGGTGACAAACAAGTTTCCACATCAGTTTTTTTTTTTTTTATGTTACTTGGCTATCGACTAGACTCATACTTTTAGGAAGGAGAATCTTCGAGTAGACTTATCGCCAGTCTTCAAGGACCTTAGTCGTCGACCTTCCCAATATTTGCTGTCGACTATCTTCTCTTATTTCTTCATTCTGAGCATAATTAGTCGTTGACTCTCTTTTATGAGTCTCAACTTGTATGCTCTCGACTTATATGTATCGGTCTGTCCTTATAATAGTAACCCCAACACTGATTCCGTAATGGTCGACCCTTGTAAGGTCAGCTCGAATCATATCCAACAACTGTCAAAACATAACTAACACACAACAGTAATAATACATAACTGCTCCTATAAACTAGGGGACAAATGTCTTATCTAAAACACACTTAACCATACTAACTACATTACACTTCAGCATACACACATTGTGTTTTACTCATGCTGGCACCGTGCTTCACTCGTGCCTCACTCGTGCTTGGCATCATGCTTGGCTGTGCTTGGTTGGTTCTTCACCATGCTTTGCCCGTGCATTGCTGCTGTACCCTGCTGCTTTACTACTTCATTCTCTTTGACCTTACACTCTCCACCACAAGAGGATTATTGTGTTCCTTGACAAATTTTGAAACAGTCAGTCCATGGAATTTACCAAAAGAAGCGATTAATTTCTTCTTGGAGTAGGATTTTGCTGATCACGTAAGTCCTCATTATTACACTACAACACCCCACTCGACGTCAACGAGCGAGCAATAGCCTTCCGGCCTCAAACGCACCACAAATCCCACTCTCCGAGTGATTCTTGACGATAGATATTGGCTGCCACCTCTGACTCAAAATCCATACCTTCTTCACATGCCTCCTCCTCTAACAGCAGCAGCATTAGTTACATAACTATGTACATCAAAAGAGTAACCAAACGTCTCTTTTCTATCATCTTCCTGTATTTCTAAACATAAGGGCTGATTCCTGTAAACAATTGATCTGATTTCCTAATCAAGAATCAACTAAACTTTAACACAAACACTCAAAGGACATCGGCACCTTGGCTCTGTCTGGGTGAGTTCAATGAAATACGGTCACACACGGAGAAGATGGGAGGTTTATGGAAGGAGCAGGTCCGACCTGACTCATTTAATGATATGATTGCAGATACGGGGCTTATGGATTTGCATTTTGTTAGTCCACTCTTTACATGGTCGAACAACCGTAGGAATGGGGTTTTGGTTCGAGAACGATTGGATAGGGGTATGGCTTCTCTGGCTTTGTTTCAGGTGCACCTGAGGGCTCAGGTTGTGCATGAACCCACTTTGGGGTTTGACCATGGTCCTATTATAATCGTCCATGACAAGTCAGACAAGGTTGGGCCGAAACCGTTCCGGTTTGAGATGTGGACTGATCACGTGGAGTGCAATCCTTTGGTGACACAAACCTGGACCACACAAGTACAATAAGATACCGCTATACCAAGTTGTCCGTTGGATACGAAACTTACACGGTGTCGGAGGAAGCTTGTCCTTTGGAGTAAGAACCGTTTTGGCAACAATCAACAACAGATTCGTGAGACGTATGCTCGGCTCAAAGTCCTACACTCGGGTGTGCCCTCTATTGCTTCTCCTGCGGAGGAGGATGCACTCAAAGCAAAACTTGGGGGGTCTATGGAAGCGAGAGGAGATGTACTGGAGGAGCTGGTCTCGGGTGAAATGGCTAAACTACGGCGATCAGAATTTAAAGCTCTTCAATTTAACCACCATAGATAGACGTCGTCACAACAAGATTTTGCATATTCAAAACAAGCGGGTGCTGAGGTTACGAATGAAGAGGGGATTGGCTTGGTTTTGACCGGCTTCTTTGACCATTTATTCCACACATCGGGCCAACGAAACTGGGGATCTGTCCTGGATGTCCTCCCAAGGTTGGTAACAGATGATATCACTAGGGCTCTTACGGTGGAAGTAACCTTGGAAGAGGTACGGGCAGCAACATTTCAATTGGGAGGGTAAAAAGCTCCAGGGTTGGATGGTTTCCCGGGTCTATTATTTCAACGATATTGGTCGACGGTGGGTGCCTACCTACGTGTTCAATATGGTGACATCATTTTTCAGATCGGGGTCTATTCCGCTGGAATTGGGGTTTACTGATATAGTGTTAATACCAAAGGTTTTGAGTCCTGAGTTGCCTAGTCAATTTCGTCCGTTCAGCCTTTGTACGTTCTCTTAAAAGATTATATCAAAGGTACCTGTCAATCGTCTTAAACCGTACTTGTCTTATATAATTACGCCATTTCAGAGTGCGTTTGTTGCGGGCTGACAGATCCAGGATAATATCATAGTGGCTCATGAGGCGTTTCATTATTTACGTACTCAGCGGAATGTGAGGAATGAAGAATGTGCGGTAAAAATCGATATGCAGAAGGCCTATGATCGGGTAATGTGGGATTTCTTGTGGGAAATCTTACGCTGGTTGGGATTTTGTGATCGGTGGGTGGCTTGGATATACTCTTGTATTTCCTCTGTTACGTATTAGATAGTTGTAACTGGCAAGCGAACACAACCATTTCGGCCGACGCGAGGTTTGCGACAAGGTGACCCACTTTCGCCGTATTTATTTATCTTGCTGGTGGATGTCCTCTCGAGAATGGTTGTTGAGGAGGTGCGGCGGGGTGAACTGGAGGGTATTCACATGAAGAGATCTTGCCCCTTATTGCATCATATTTTCTTCGAGGATGACTCGGTGTTTTTTATCGTGGCAACGACTCGTAATGTGATGGCACTTCGACATGTCATGGATTCATATGCGGAGGCTTCTGGCCAGCGGGTGAATTTGGAAAAATAGAACATCAATTTTTGTTTCAAACGTCTGTGACCTAACCAAGATTCAGGTGGAGCGAGCTCTGGGCGTTCGTGGCATTCACCGTCCGGACAAGTATCTTGGTCTGCCCACGGTTTGGGGCCGCTCGAAGAAGGAGGCGCTGGGATTTCTTAAGGAGCGAATTTTTGCGAAATTGCAAGGATAGAAATCCCTACTTCTTACTACTGCTGGAAGGGAGGTACTCATTAAATCAGTGGTGACAACTAAGACGACTTATACGATGCACCTCTTCCTTTTGCCAAAGACGTGGTGTGCGGACATTAATTATCTTATAGCTCATTTCTGGTGGGGTCAACACAGGGGCGAACGTATGTTACATTGGCTAAGTTGGGCAAAATTAACTAAACCAAAGGATTTTCGCGGACTTGGATTTAAATAATTGCAAACTTTTAATGTTTCAATGCTTGCGAAGATGGCGTGACGCCTTGTTCAAAACCCGAACGCAATTTGGTCTACAATGCTTAGGGGACTCTATTTTTCGAGGTGCGATATTTGGGAAGCGACTAAGGGTGCTAGAGCATCGTGGGCTTAGCGAGTACTCACTGGCCGAGATGTTTTAAAGGAGAATGGTCAGTCCGTTAATGTATTTCACGATGCTTGGATACCGGGACTACCACATTTCCGCCTAACCGAGCCTTTAAACCTGGGATCATTGCCGTCGTTAGGCCGGGTTGCAAAGCTTATTGATATGTTTGGGGGATATTGGAAATTGGACGCGGTGCAACACTTACTACCTGCGGAGGAGCTCCGTTGCATCTCGAGGATCCTTTTATCTCACGAATC
Source organism: Clarkia xantiana subsp. parviflora (assembly GCA_036873135.1). Taxonomy (NCBI): domain Eukaryota; kingdom Viridiplantae; phylum Streptophyta; class Magnoliopsida; order Myrtales; family Onagraceae; genus Clarkia; species Clarkia xantiana. The sequence goes on from JAPTYO010000001.1 coordinate 23,857,625, forward strand.
GATTCCAGACCGTATCATCTGGCCTTACACGATGTCTGGAGAGCTTATTATGCGCTCAGCATATGCGCAGCTTGTCGGTGGAGGTGATCGCGACATCTCGTTCATTTTGCAAGCCCAGCATGACCACCCAACACAGAAATGGAAAAATTTCTAGGCGATGGCGTCTATACCAAATGTGCGCTCTTTTATGTGGAAGATTCATTGTAATGATGTCTCGGTCCATACGAACTTGGCTCGGAGGGGTATAACAGTGGCAGCAACTAGTCCGTTCTGTCTTGCGGATGAGTCAGTCTTACATATGCTTATCTATTGGTTGGTATGTAAGGAACGGCGTCGAGCACTCCACGAACGTGATTTACCAAACCCGATCCGTACGGCAGAGGTTATCCGGAGGGACTTTGCCGAATTCTGGGAGCTTCGCACTTTTACTGCAACTTGGACTCGAACCCACTTGCCAGACACGCCGGGCCAGGTGGACGCTGGTATCCCGACTAACCACTGGGTGGCACCAACTCCGGACATGGTCAAAGTGAATTGTTACGTCGCATTTGATGCCGGGACGCAGCAGAGTGGTATCGGTGTTCTAGCTAGGAACTCCTTGGGGAATGTCGTTGGTGGATTCTGTGCGCCGAGATTGAGTACTACAGTTCTGCAATTGGAACTAGAAGCACTTGCTGCAGGAGTAGAATTGGCTATCGAGAACGGTTGGTTGAGGGCCGTGTTTGACTCAGACTCCAAAGAAGTGATTACCAGTATTGCTGCTGCTGGCCGTGGGGCGGATTGGAGAATTTCAACGCAGATCTGTAATATACTGATACGAGTGGAGAGCTTCACTCGAGTGGACTGGTCGTGGGTACCTAGGAAAGCTAATAGTTGTGCGAATTGGATTGCGATCCAAGCAAAACGCAGGTCGAGTCTTGGTAATTCCGTAGCATTACCCCACCCTCTCTTTTAGTGTTACTTGTTGTTGATCAGGACTTTTACCCACCTTGAACTCTGTAATGGTTAGTTTGCATATATATATATATATATATATATATATATATATATATATATATATATATATATATATATATACATTCTAGTTGTATACGCGCATGCGTTACACACGCATATTTCTAACATCATATTATATGTAATGAATACAATAGTATATGTGCATGTAATATTATTAAGGAAATAAATATGTGAGTTTTTTCATAACTATCCTTGGTAGTTTATGCAGAAATCGAAGAACAGTTAAGAGAAAATGACGAGACAAACTTTGGCAATTACTTCCATATTTTTTTTTCAACAATACCAATTTCAAAAATCAAGGAAGCTAAAAGAAGTCTTTTAGACAAAGAATCCAATAGAATCCTTGTGGTGGAGTTGCCAATTTAGAAAACCAGCCGAGAGTTTCTCCCCATCCAATTGTGGTAAGAGAATGTAAGTAGAGTACTTATATTTCTCTGCAGTGTCGTCCAACCCAGTCGTTGGCAAAAAAACTCTTCCTGTACCTATAACAACAGAACCAAACTTAGCTTATGAAACCAAAAGTACATACATAAAAGAAATTTTTGTCAAGGAGAGACTGGACCATAATAATTTCACTTTTGCAAAAATGTAATCATTGTGCATGCTAACGAGTAGAAAAGAAAAAAAAATCTAGCTTACTCAACTTGCGAATTTGAACCTTTATGGTTAGAACATGAGTTCCATCAAATTATTATGCTTTAAACAGTTGAAACGAGGTCAAGTTTTATTTCAATATGTTTATTGATGTCCTATGACCGTTATACGGAGTCATAAGTGAGTAAAATCCGTCCAGATAGTCAGGTAAATTGACAGAAAAAAAGCTAGGAAGAGCTCGGTGGCACCGATTAGTTGTCAAATTAAGAAAATCTTTCTATAGTGCATATGGAAAGAGAGATCGATGCTAAATATATGTAAGAGAATGAAACTGATCTTAGAAATATCTGTATGGCCATAATAGTAGTCAAATGGTCATCCTTTTTTAAATGATGGTTATCCTCATTAGACATTATCACATCCTCCACTGAATATTAACAATCAACACTTTGATGATAGAAGGTGCCTGATGGATAAATGTCCAATTCGGGTTCGTATTTACGTTTCGGGCCTCGTAAACACGTCAAAAATTACATCTCGGTTTAAACACGTCTCCCAAGGAATCAAAACGGTCCGGAAACGCATTTACGCGCGTCCGGACCGGACCTCTGGGTTGCGCAAAGCTATCCGGAGGTCCGGATTGCATTACAACCCGGACGTCCGGGTTGCTTGCAATCCGGACCTCGCCGAATTGCCCAAATTCGACGAGGTCCGGATTGCCTTACGGGTATCGCGCGACTACCGTATCCGCGATTACCGTTACGCGTAGAGAAGTCAAGTTCGCACATTACCAATATGGATGACGGTTACAGCATGATCTTGAACCGTCATCAAACCACTTTAAAACCGGGTCCGGTCCCAAGAAAGCCTATAAATAGGAGGCCTTGGCCACCCATTTACACACATTCTCTCATTTGCCCAACTTTGGTATTTTGAGCTCTGACTTCTCTCTAGAAATATTCTCTCTCTAGAAATTACATTTTTGCCATTATAGTGACTTAAGCATCGGAGAGGGCTCCGCTAGCACCACCTCCCCCCCTTCTCCGTGCTAGCATTGGTCCCTCGTGCAGGAATTGCGTCCCAGACGCCCACATTTGCGCACAGACCACCACCTCTTGAGACCCAACCGAACCGAATCACAGACCTTTACGGGAACAAATCCGAACACTCGTCAGTGGCCCAACCTCCTCCCGACGGAAGGGTTACAGCCCAAAAAGCCCGCACAACAACGCGAACACACGCGTCCTCACGACCTTGTTCATCCCGGACGCAACATTGGCGCCGTCTACGTGATTCGAACAAGAAGCTACCATACCGCAAAGTCATGACGAGTGATCACAACGCTCTCACTAAGGTCAATCCGTCAAAAACCAGGAAGCGCTTTAAACGTCACAAAAGGTCCATAATGTCAACCGTGCCAGCAAGCAGTGTGCCATCCGCACAGCACGGTCCAAAATTTCCAGGCATCCACGTGATACATGGAGGCTTCGGGGCAGGAGGCGAAACATCATACGGGAGAGAAATATACGCTTCTCTGATGATCCATGAGCCTAGGGGCAGTCAGCAAGGAGACGTTGTCCTAGAAGACGCCATCGGCTTTTCTTCGGAAGACAAGTCGCACATAACATTTCCACATAATGACGCCTTGGTCATAACCATGACAATCGACGGCATGGACATCAAGCGTATCTTGGTCGATGGAGGGAGTTCGCCCAATATCATCACGAAGGACGTCATCCTAGCTTTGGGGAGAAAGAAGGACGTCAACAAAATGAATTCACCCTTAGTGGGGTTCATGGAAGATGCAAGTTACCCATTGGGGTCCATAACACTGCCAGTTATACTGGGAGAGGGCAACTCACGTCTCCAAATTGCAATACCATTTATGGTAGTGCAAAAGCTTGACGCATACAATGGTATCTTAGGATACGCAACCATGAATGCGTGGGGAATGGTGCCATCCACAGCACACCAGAAGATCAAATTCCCAACTGTAGCTGGAATCGGTGAAGTCAAAGGAGACCAACTGTTATCAAAAAATTGTTACAACGTGGCAATCCAAAATAACGTCAAGCCAGATGACATGCCCATCATTGATGATGATCCAAGAGAAGGTCGTGCCCGACCGGCCCCAGTAGAGGAATTAAAACACATAAAGATCGAAGAGCCAGACAGAATGGTCCAAATCGGAGCATCTTTGTCAGAAGATGAAGTGATAGAGATCACAGCACTCCTCAAAGAGTATAAAGAGCTATTCGCATGGTCACCAAGCGACATGCCCAGAATCAGCGCAGAAGTCATTTCCCATAAACTCAACATCAAGCCAGGAACTCGAGCAATAGCCCAGAAACTTCGACCCCTCGGGGGCAACAAGAAACTGGTAATCAGAGAAGAGGTGGGAAAACTGCTTGACGCAGGATTCATCGAAGAATAAGGATACCAAACATGGGTCGCAAACCCGGTGTTGGTTCCTAAGTCAAGTGGCAAGTTAAGAATCTGCATCGATTACAGAGATCTCAACAACGCATGCCCAAAGGATTCATATCCTCTCCCAAGAATCGACCAACTAGTCGATGCCACTGCCGGCCATGAATTAATGTCTGTAATGGATGCATACTCTGGGTACAACCAAATCCCGATGTTCAAGGATGATGCGCTGCATACTGCATTCTATGCAGATAGCGAAATATACAACTACACGGTGATGCCATTCGGCCTAATCAATGCGGGAGCAACATACCAGCGAATGGTCAATACCATCTTTGGCGATCTAATCGGAACCAAAATGGAGGCATACGTGGACGACATGGTCGTGAAGTCAACAAAAAGGCGCAACCATGTTGATGACTTGCGAGCAATCTTCAAAAGAATGCGCGAATATCAAGTCCGCCTAAATCCAACAAAATGCGCTTTCGGCGTACAATCAGGAAAAATCCTTGGATTCATGGTGAGCCAGAGGGGATAGAAGCTAACCCAGAGAAGGTGAAGGCGATTGAAGAAATGGTGTCCCCAAGGAGACATAAGGAAGTCCAGCAACTAAATGGCCGCCTAGCTGCTTTAAACCGGTTCCTTGCCAGAATAGGCGACAATGCACTCCCGTTCTTTGAAGTCTTGCGTGCAAACAAGAAGTTTGAATGGACACCAGCGTGTGAAGAGGCCTTTCAGCAATTAAAACAACACTTGCGCACATTGCCGGCACTGGCAAAACCGATACCAGGAGAGCCCCTCTTCCTGTACATATCAGTAAGCAACACGGCAGTCAGCTCAGTCCTTGTCAAACAAAAGGGAACTACCCAGCTCCCAGTCTACTACGTAAGCAAGATACTTGCAAAGTACGAGATAAACTACATGCCAATCGAAAAATACCTGTACGCACTTATAATAGCAGCAAGGAAGCTGAGGCCATACTTCCACGCACACGAAGTAGCAGTCTTAACAGACCAACCCCTGAAGCATATCCTGTCAAAACCAAACATGTCAGGAAAGCTAACAAAGTGGTCAGTAGAGCTAAGTGAATTCCGCATTCACTTTGCTCCTCGAACGGCGATCAAGGGGCAAGCGTTGGCAGACTTCATCGCAGAATTCATCGGGATAACTCCCGACACAGATCCCCAAGTTGGACCTCAACAAATTGAAGAACATACCGAAGTATGGCAAATGTACACCGACGGATCTTCAAACGTAGGGGGATCAGGTGCCGGATTCCTCCTAATTCCTCCCGATGGATCTAACCCATTGAAGTATGCTCTAAACTTAACATTTAGAGCAACAAACAACGAGGCGGAGTACGAAGCATTGATAACTGGCTTAAGAATTGCAAAAGGTGTCGGAGTTAAACATCTGCGAGTAAAGTGCGATTCGCAATTAGTTGTCAATCAAGTCAAAGGCGAATACGCGGCAAAATCAGAAAATATGCAAAAGTACTTGGGGCAAGCAAAAGACCTCATCACAAGCTTCGATACCTTCGACATCACCGCGGTGCCTAGAGAAGAAAATCAAGAAGCCGATGCCTTGAGCAAATTCGCACAAGGCAATGAACAAGGCAAAGAAACACATTTCGTGGAAAACAGAATCTTGTCAGTAATTGACAAATTCGAAGTCTTGTGCATCGACCCAGATCCAGATTGGAGGACCCCAATATTGGCATACCTCAAAGACCACAAGCTCCCCGAGGACAAAGTTCAAGCCCAAAAAATCCAGAGACAAGCCGTCAATTACGCATTGATAGATGATGAGCTCTACAAGAAAGGATTTTCAACCCCATACTTAAGGTGTATCACCTTCCGGGAGGGCCAAAAAGTGTTAGAAGATTTACATAAAGGCCAAGCAGCCTGCCATGAAGGGGCAAGATCTCTAATACGCAAAACTCTGAGCTTGGGATACTATTGGCCAACCATGAAGAACCAAGCTACGCACTTGGTCACAGAATGCGAATCATACCAACTTTATTCAAGAAGTATCACGGCACCAGCCGCCTAGCTAAGACAAATTGCAAGCTCCTGGCCATTCGCACAATGAGGGATCGATTTGGTGGGTCCACTTCCAAAGTCAAAAGGCCAAACCAAGTACATTGTCGTCGCAATCGATTACTTTTCAAAGTGGATTGAGGCAAAGGCATTGGCACAAACAACCGATGCACAAATAATGGATTTCATCCGAAATCACATCATCGCGCGATATGGAGTTCCGAAGGTCCTAATCAGCGACAACGGACCACAATTCAAGAGCTCAAGGCTTCAAACATTTTGCGAAAGACTCAACATTAACCACCTTTTCGCCTCAGTCCGCCATGCTCAAACCAACGGACAAGTCGAAGCCGCCAACAAAACTGTTCTAGACGGTCTCAAGAAAAGAGTGCACGCATTAAAAGGAGGATGGGCAGAAGAACTTAGCAGTGTTCTGTGGGCACTTCGAACAACTCTAAAGGATTCAACTGGAGAAACACCATTCAGCCTGGTGTATGGAACGGAAGCAGTCGCTCCCATCGAAATTGCTGTCTCATCCTATCGCACAACCCATTTCAACACACAGGCCAACGAAATAGACATGCGTCTAGACTTAGACTTGGCTGAAGAAAAAAAGGCGTAACTCCGAGCACAATCAGGCACGTATGCGTTTGATAACCGCAAGATATTACAACAGGAAGGTGAAAGAAAGACAATTCCACGTCGGAGAAATGGTGTGGAGAAGGAATGAATTCTCACATCTCGATCAAATCAACAAGATGTCTTCAAAATGGGAAGGCCCTTACAAGGTCGTATCCATCCCGTACATCAACGCATATCGCCTTGAAGATGCAGATGGCAATATCTCTACAAATACATTTAGTGGAGGACACTTGAAGAAATTCCACGGATAAAAGGATAATCTTCTATCACAAAAGGAGCTGTTGTATCAAGCCCTTTTGCTCTTATTTCCATAATGCATCTACTTGTTTAAAAGACCACTCCCTTATATAAAGTGGCATCTCTGTAATAATCTCACAAACCTAATGAAGTCGTTCTATCTTCGTAGGAACACGACTACTCTATGTACGTTACTTGGAAACAAAACAAAGTAACTACAACAACTATTATCTACACCAACAAGGGGTTTATCTCTCCTTTCATAAATTGGCATCTATCTCAAGAAGGTGCCGGCAACACAAAGCAATTGCGCTATGTCCACAACCAACTTATATGACGCAAGGACAACTTGCGGATTATCTACAAAAAAGGAACTTATAGCAATTCTCTGCTCAAGGTGACAACTATTCAAGAAGCTGTCATCTACAAGCAATATCTTGGATTAACACCAAGACCTACTATCAAAACGACGACTATTCAGAGGCGTCAACTACAAGCAATATCTTGGATTAACACCAAGGCCTACTATCAAAATAGCATGTTGAGGATAGAGACAAATCCTCATGTTCATAGCCATTCCCTGGATTCAGAACAGGATGGGCAAATACGATAACGGGCTGATCACCCCATAAGTAGCGGTTGTCCTCTGTTTAGACGACAATCCCATGTTGCGAATTCCTGGTAAGGGTTCACTCTTCATAGGGGATGTCCTCTGTTTAGACGACAATCCCATGTTACGAATTCCTGGTAAGGGTTCACTCTTCATAGCGGATGTCCTCTGTTTAGACGACAATCCCATGTTACGAATTCCTGGTAAGGGTTGACTCTTCATAGCGGATGTCCTCTGTTTAGACGACAATCTCATGTTACGAATTCCTGGTAAGGGTTCACTCTTCATAGCGGATGTCCTCTGTTTAGACGACAATCCCATGCTACGAATTCCTGGTAAGGGTTCACTCTTCATAGCGGATGTCCTCTGTTTAGACGACAATCCCATGTTACGAATTCCTGTTAAGGGTTCACTCTTCATAGCGGATGTCCTCTGTTTAGACGACAATCCCATGTTACGAATTCCTGGTAAGGATTCACTCTTCATTGCGGAAGTCCTCTTGGTAGATGACAATTCCGTACTATAGATTTTCAAAATCGTGTTGCATGGTTCCTGGACGCAGAAAACATGCATCACAATTCATACTCTCAAAAGTGTTACATAGTCCCTGGACGCAGGAACCATGTATCACAGATATTTTGCAAAATATTTTGTCAAGTATTTTATCAAATACTTTGTGTATCAAACACCCTTTCCAAACATTTTATCAAACAAGGATTTTAGGATTCGCGAAACATTCTTTCTAAACCCAAAAATGTTTTACGTATGCTTCCCCAACGCGGGTTGATACACGCTGGCAGGTGCGCACCCTGTTTAAAACTCATAAAATTTACAAGTATAGTCTTGTACAACGTCGCCTTAGAGTGGAACTAAGAGACGGTATAAACTAACATCTTGCTCAAGCCAAGAGAATACATTGCAAACATACTACTTGTTAAGTCGCTATACGCGAGTCACTTGACAAGTTTGGCCAGATATAGTAACAAGCTATGCAGGAAGACGTACAACATGCATAACGCATCGTGCGAACAATTTTGAATCGAAAGTGGCTATCAGTCACGATTGCGGGGACTACGTTTACACTACTAGTCATCCGGGTTCAGGAAACACATTAAGCGATAACGGTATGAAATATTACTAACAAGTTATCATGCAAACTGCTGTGTATAAAACAGGTTCATACGACGTAGTTCAAAGCGAACAAGTCACAAGCAACAGTCAAACAACAACTCCAACAAGTTTCTAAACATAGAAGCCAGGAGGCAAGTAGACTCATAAACGAGCCCAACATGCTCAATATAAAACGAGCAGTTCAACTAGCGGCACCACCAGGAGGCCCGGGGGCAACCTCCATAAACTCGGGAGAAGTAACAATAACGTTTACATCTCCGCTATCATCAACCAACACCTCGTAGTTGGGAAGGCCACGCTCCAAAAGGTTCAGCGCCTCAATATGAGAAAGGGCGTAACTCGCATACGGCCCTAACTCGCCAAAAGGGAACCCAGGGTCAAGATCCTTCACATGGGTGAAGTAATAATCAGAACGCTCGCTCATCAGGTTGTTTATTTTCTCCTCAACAGCAGCTTCAAAATCTGAAGTTCCCAAGTACTTGGTGAAACCCACTTGTACGCCCTTTTCCCGACTCTCCTTACCGAGAGCAGCTAACTCCGCTCCTTGAGAATGAAGATCGTCTGTAACCTTCTTCTCAAGAGCGATCATCTCAGACTCAAGCTTTGACAAGCGAGTATGGCGCACCTCATAACGACTCTCAGAAGCAGTAGCTTTCAAACTCAACACGCGAGCCTCTTCCTTGGTTCGCGACAACTCTTGGCGCAAAGCGTCACACTTATCCATAGCCGCCTGCTTCGCGCTCACCAGCTCCATGACAAAAGATGACATGTTTACCATGTCGGCTACAACCTGCACATATCAACGCGATAAGCCAAACATAAATCGCAAAAGCAACAAACTTGGCAGAAGAATCAAGTTACTTACAGGAGCAAATCGGGATAAGGCACCCTGTGCATAAGCCTCAGCCTCCTCATCAGTCGTTGGGCAAGAACGCCTATCACCTGGTGGAACACACCTACGCAACACACGAACTCCAACCTCTGGAGTGCGAAGTGAAGACTCCTTGGGGAAATAAACTCCACAATTACCAAAAGGAGCCCAGGTATCCCCAGTAATGTCCAACCCAACGGGGCACACCAGATGGTCGCGCCTGAGAGGGGGAACCGCTACGACAAAGAAAGAAAAGTAGTTAACAACAAATAACAAAACCGCGGAGTACATTCATCAAAAGTGTACTTACAAAGTCCGCGGCCTTCCACAGGTCGGTTTCCCGACTGGGGGGCAGATGACGCTACATTACGACTCGCGACTTCCTTGCCTTTACGAGTGGAAGTAGTCGCATTTGGCTTCAAGCGCTTGGGATCAGTCGGTCCACGCGCCACTGTGTCAGTCCGCTTGGAAGACACGCGAGAATCAGACACTGGGGGTGTATCCCCGATCACATGAGTAGAAGACCCTATGCCAAGATCACGCCCCGAGTTGGCAGGAATGATGGGGGCAGGGGTCACCAAAGCCGGATCGGCACGGGAAGCAATACGCGAAGCCGCCGCATGAAGCGACGAACTCTTTCCGGCAAACCAACCTGCAATATGAATTCACAAAAAACATAGAGCCGTTCGAAAAGCTATCCATCATGAGTGTCAAAATGCTCAAAAACGTTCAGAGAAAGAATGAAGGATTTACTCATAGCAACAACTCGGTCGAAAGGAAGGGGATTCCGCAAGAAGCTACTACGACTTCACAACCTGCAAAAAGCCAATGCGCGTATCAAAGTCAATGCGCGTATCAAAGTCAATGCGCGTATCAAAGCCAATGCGCGTATCAAAGCAATGCGCGTATCAAAGTCAACGCGCGTATCAAAGTCAACGCGCGTATCAAAAGCAATGCGCGTATCAAAGTCAACGCGCGTATCAAAGTCAACGCACGTATCAAAGCCAATGCGCATATCAAAGCCAACGCGCGTATCAAAGTCAACGCGCGTATAAAACGTCAACGCGCGTATAAAACGTCAACGCGCGCATCAAAAGTCAACGCGCGTATCAAAAAGTCAACGCACGTAGCCAAGTTCCACGTGCATAGTAAAGTTGGTACATACCATAAAAGGGACTAACGTCTTAAGGAGCTATCATGCAAACGGTGGAATTAACTCGACAATCCGGAAGGATCAAACGTGGCAACGCTTAAGGGAAATATTTCTTTAAGGCGTCAAGACGACAAGTGACTATGCCTAAAGTTATTGGGAAACCCCCGTCAACCAAAAAACCCGCCAAGAGGAAAAAATATGCATATCGACCAAAAAAGCTTCTACACAAAGACACGGGAGCACTATGTCCAAACGGGGAATTCTACCTCAACTATCCACGGAAGTGAAAAATCGCCTAAGTTATGGACAAACGACGATAATAACGGCAACCAATCAGCAATTACTCGACATACAAGCATCAACAAGCAGTTCCATATGTCAACGACGAAAAATAGCTCAAACGAACAACAATACGGTGACATTCGAAACCAAGTCGAAGCTGTCCTATAAATTCGAATTTCCAAATTACCTCAAAACGTGACGAAAAGTATCCCAATGGACTCCCCTCGTCGAGACGATTCCGGAAAGGTAAGGAACGCGACGAACCGAGGCCGGGAAGGCGGCGCGTGGGCCACACGCTCCGGCGAAGGAGATTCTCACGCGGCGGCGCGTGAGGGCGCATCCGGTGTCTCCTGGTGGCTCCGAAGGCGGCGCTGGAATCCTCGTGACAAACTGAGTCGAATGGTGGTGTCAACTTCTGAAAACAAGTCAAGGATCAAACTCGAAACTGTCGGGATGTGTCTAAGCTCTACGACGGCGAAGAAATTATGAACACAAAAGCAATTTCGGGAAAGGATGAATGAATTACCTGCAAAGAAGATGGAATGATGAATTCCCAAGGTGCTGGAAGGATAATTGGGGATGTGTGTATTTACAAATCCCAAGAGATGCTTTGTTGATAAGGATTAAAGGATTAACTTATCTACACTCAAGCCTAAACACCTACGGTATACTCCACCATCTCTTCTAAAAATATCTACTCCTTTGCATATCTTGACATTGCACGTATCAAACCCATCACTCTACACGTATGTTGTCATCGCATGATTCATGATTTGATAATCACTAAGTCATTTTAGAAGCATACGGTTTCTATTTCTTGCATTGCGTAATTACGATCTTGCCATGACCATTACCTATGCATGCATGTTGATATAAACATGTTCGCATAGTGTATTTCCAATTGCTTATATCTCCAATGATAACCATACTTGCACATATACATTTCCTATCGCACTAACCGTGATGACAGGAAACAAAGTCATTCGGTCGGAAAATCAAACGACGGACGAAATCAAGATGCCTACGTCCGACCAACGATCAAAACCGAAAGGTTAGCGTCAGACTCAAATTGGACAAGTATCCTAGCTTAAAATAGAGTCAAGAAAGGTTCTAAACCGTTACTTGACTCGGGGGCAAGTGATGGATAAATGTCCAATTCGGGTTCGTATTTACGTTTCGGGCCTCGTAAACACGTCAAAAATTACATCTCGGTTTAAACACGTCTCCCAAGGAATCAAAACGGTCCGGAAACGCATTTACGCGCGTCTGGACCGGACCTCCGGGTTGCTTGCAATCCGGACCTCGCCGAATTGCCCAAATTCGACGAGGTCCGGATTGCCTTACGGGTATCGCGCGACTACCGTATCCGCGATTACCGTTACGCGTAGAGAAGTCAAGTTCGCACATTACCAATATGGATGACGGTTACCGCATGATCTTGAAGCGTCATCAAACCACTTTAAAACCGGGTCCGGTCCCAAGAAAGCCTATAAATAGGAGGCCTTGGCCACCCATTTTCACACATTCTCTCATTTGCCCAACTTTGGTATTTTGAGCTCTGACTTCTCTCTAGAAATATTCTCTCTCTAGAAATTACCTTTTTGCCATTATAGTGACTTAAGCTTCGGAGAGGGCTCCGCTAGCACCCCCCCCCCCCCTCTCCGTGCTAGCATTGGTCCCTCGTGCAGGAATTGCGTCCCAGACGCCCACATCTGCACACAGACCACCACCTCTTGAGACCCAACTGAACCGAATCACAGACCTTTACGGGAACAAATCCGAACACTCGTCAGTGGCCCAACCTCCTCCCGACGGAACGGTTACAGCCCAAAAAGCCCGCACAACCACGCGAACAGACGCGTCCTCACGACCTTGTTCATCTCGGACGCAACAGTGACAATCTAGCAGATTTGACAACGCACACGCTCACAACAAAAGGTTTTGAATGTGCAGTGACACCAATATCTAGCTGGGTAAGGAAAATATACAACAATGAGCTTGCTGAGATGATATTATAAGATATCCACCATAATCAGAATATCATTTTTAGAGGAAAAAAGATTAATAAATGTAGGGGACCAATGTATGCGGGAGTAGTAGACTATTAAGTGTCAGTTCAAACATACGGCTAGATGCATTACTGCAGCACAAAATATTCATTTTCACTAAAATGAAATTATAGTACAATGCCAATAAAACATGGAAGCAAAATATTAACACAAGCTTCTATAATAGTATTTGAAATACATGCTAGGTAAAACTAGAAAAGAAGCACCCCTTTGTTCATGCATTGAACACTATGATTGGATGTGGACTGTTTTCTACTCTTCTTCGCTCGACCATAACTTTCGGTAATTGTCCAAAAAAAAGAGGCCAATATTTTTGTTGGATACTGTCCTAAGAAACAAAAAATCATGAAGACATGAATGAATATAAAAGAGCAACATCTGTCTTAATAAATGAAAGTACAATTAATTGATTACATTATTAATAGTTGCAAAACACTTTGTATTATGTAGGAAAATGAAAACAAAAATTGAATTGAGCAATTTAGTCAAGTTTGCAGTGATTATTTATCGAACTGGATAAATGCCTCTACACGAGATTTGGAACTCTGTATGGTTAATCTTCTGTAAGTAAAGCATACGATAGGGTGGAGTGGCCTTTTATACAGCAAACAATGCTGGCACTTTGTCTGGCTCAAAACTTTCAGGACTGGATCATGGAGTGTATTAACTCCCTCTCTGGCTATTTTAATCAATGGTAAACCTACTCCGTTTATCCAATCATCCAGAGGCTTACGACAGGGTGATCATTTGTCTCCTCTTTTGTTTATTCTCTGCGCGGAGGCTTTGTCGGCAAAATTGACGGTAGCACAAGACGAGGGATCCCTTCGTGGGATTAAACCTGGTTCCAACTGTTGCTCCCCTATTATTCATTTATTCTTTGCAGATGATAGTTTCCTCTTTTTTGAAGCTTCTACTGCTAGAATCAACATTGTCCGGGAGATTTTAGATCTTTATGCTCTGGAGTCGGGTCGGGTCATTAATTATGCAAAATCAAGTATCCGATTTAGCACGAATGTATCGGAACAGGATCAGGTGCGTTATCGGAATTTGCTAGGTGTGCATACCATGAAAGATGATGACCTGTACTTAGGTCTCCCATTGATTAGTCTACCCAGAAAAAACAGGTTGAGGTTAGTTTGGTTGACAGGATATCACTTAGCATTCAAGGCTGGATGAGCTCATTGCTTTCCTCTGCGGGTAAACCGGTCCTAATTCAAAGTACGCTCGCGTCAATTCCAACATAATCTATGTCTTGTCTAAAAATTCCCCTTTCAACCGTTGATAAGATTGAGCAACTAATCCGGTTTTTTGGTGGAAGAACTCTAATACAAGTAAATGGATCTATTGGGTTGCTTGGGAAACTCTTACCTCTCTGAAAAGAAATGGTGGCTTAGGTTTTAGGGTTTTACGGTCTTTCAATCAAGCCCTTCTACTCAAACAATTATGGAGGATTTTAACTTCTCATTCTTCCTTGTGGGCTAGTTGTACGTATGAGATCTAAGTACTTAGCTCATGAACCTTTTAGCACAACCTATACGTCCTCATCCCATTCTCTTCCGTGGAGAACATTACTAGCTCTTCGTCCTTAACTCTTCCAAGGTAGTCGCTGGCGTATTGGCACGAGAGCGTCAGTGAATTTTTGGACAGATCCTTGGGTACCAAATCACCATGATCTTACACTTTGGGCTGCCCCAGGTTCTGTCCCGCAGCCACTACCCGTCGATCAACTTATCGACCCATCCACGCGCTCATGGAAAGTATCCACCTTAAATACACTCCTACATCCTATTGCATCCTTGGCAACTCAGGATATCCCATTAGCCCTATTCCCTCATTCTGATAAGCTCCTTTGGAATCACACGCGAAATCTGTCAAATCCGGATTGTCCCACCACTTCATCCCCTAGGATTGCGAGTCATAATTTTTGGATATTACTCTGGAATCTCAGGGTATTTCCGAAAATTAAGATGTTCATCTGGAAGGGATGTGTTAACGGCTTACCATTGGGTTCATCTCTCTCAATTTGGATTCGACAAGCAAACTCGTTCTGGTGTTTTTTCAATCGAGTCTTTGAATCTTGGGATCATCTGATGTGGTCCTGCCCTTTCACTGTGCGGGTATGGTTCGCTAGCCTGCTTATGGTCCGTCCGGATCGAATGAAGATTTCAAGAGTGCAACACTGGTTGGAACTAGAACATGATGCATTAGATAGGCAGTCTATGGTTGATTTGATTGTTAAAAAATGTATTGTTATGTGGTCTGTATTGTTAGAACGTAATAATTTCATCTTTAATGGTGTAGTCCCGACTGTTGAGTCTGTAATTTCTCGCTTTCACTTAGTTTTTTCTGATAATTTCGTTTATGTAAGCTATGATACAGGATCTGAACGACCCACGCTCCCAGGCACTTCCCTCTTCGCAGGGTCAGTAGGCGGGACCGTTGAGCCTCCCCACCCCTTTGATTGTATTTTGACTGATGGTGTGGTGCAAAGTTGGTCGGGTCTCTTGTTCGGAGCGGCGATTTTGTTAAATGTTGATGGACACATTCGGGGAGCGGCCGTGCATTCCTTGATCGGTTTGGATCCATTGATAGAGGAGGCTCTATCTATCAGGACAGGTTTGATTTTACAACAGAGGTTTCCGGATGTTGGTCACCTGTGGACGGATTCGAAAGTTTTGATGTCTTTTATTAATGCACCAGACTCTTGCCCGTCGTCGCTTTTTTCTTTTTTTCGGACATCCTTACTCTTTTGTCTTTGGGGTCTGTAATTACTAATTTTAGACATAGAATCTTTGTTTCGGGTGCTCATCAACTAGGTCAGAAGGCAACGCGTGAGGGATTGACGGGGCTATGGTTAGGTTCGAATGTTCCTTCTTGTTTGCTTCCTTAAGAACATTGGTTGTTTGTTTGTATCAAGTTTTTAATATGAATCTCCTTTATCAAAAAAATAAAAATTAGAGTTTTTGTTTACAACTAAAGAGGTTAGTAATAAATAGTTAATTGTGATATAATAAGGGTTATAAATAATAAAAGTTATCTATATTTTTATTTTTAAAAATAGAATCAAACTCGTTATGTGTGATGAAAAACCAACATTTGATCGTGTTCTTTGGATTTTTTTACCATGCTTTTGGTTTTTTTATTACTAGGGTGGACTTAATTGTAACATCTGTAAAACTTTAAGAGAAATGATTCTCGTTCCGAAGTTAAGTCACGAGATGATCCGACTTAAGAGAGGTTAATTATTTCACCTCAAATTTTCACAAAATTACAATCACTGCCCTCCTCTCTAAAATCGGAACAAGTCGTGACTTCTTGTCGGACTGTTTATCAACTCTCAAACTTTAAAAGTATGAAAAAATATGAAATTTTTTAACCACATCTAATATTTGCATTATACTATTAATAATATCAATTTTCCTCTAGGGTTCACCTTTAGGACAATAGAAAAATACAAAAAAAAAAAGTACAAAAAACGTGGTACTCTTGAAGCATAATAGAAAAGATTCGTATTCTTTCTAGCCAAAAGAAAAAAAACATTTGACATTGTCGACTGACGTGTCATAATCTAAATGGAAGAGTGATGCAAAGAGGAACACCCGCCAAAAAGAATGCCTACAACTTCTTCCGACCTCTATCTAAGCATTCGCCATTCCAACACACCCTCTCCCTTCTCTCTCCCTCGAGGGCATACATAAGGATTCAGGGAT
The DNA here is from genome assembly GCA_036873135.1 of Clarkia xantiana subsp. parviflora. Classification (NCBI taxonomy): domain Eukaryota; kingdom Viridiplantae; phylum Streptophyta; class Magnoliopsida; order Myrtales; family Onagraceae; genus Clarkia; species Clarkia xantiana. The sequence goes on from JAPTYO010000001.1 coordinate 23,874,407, forward strand.
CTGCATCACCATCATGCGTAGGAAATTCGAGAACATCAACGAATTTCCAGGTACAGTCCCATTTGCATGCATGATTTCTGTTATTTACCTTCTGGGTCCGATAAATTCAGACGGTTGAGCAATCAGAGTTGGTTTAGTTAGCCATACGGCTATGTTTAGTCATTGAAGTGAAAGGTTTACATTTAGAACACCCCCTCCGTAAAATATAAGTAGCTTAGTCAGTATAATCTTCACAGAAAATGCTTGAATTCGAGAAAAGATGCGGCTTTATATGATTCTTTTTCTCCGTTGTTAATTTGCAGTCATGTATGATAATAATATTGGGACAGAAATTCCTGGGGCGTATGGGATGCCAGTGAGCTCTCCACCCCATCAGTTTGGCAATCCATTTATAGGAGGCGGTTCGGGGCTCATCCGTGGTGGCCTCAGTGCTTATGGAGAGAAGATTCTGGGATCGAGCTCCGAATACGTTCAAAGCAATGTAACACAATGACACCTTATTAAATCTACAAAGTTGTGTTGTCTTTTATCCAATTTCATCAATCCATACTATTCATGCTACCTTCTTTGTAATAGATATGCAGGTACTTCTCTAATCTACCATATTACTTCCAAGTGAACAACCAATATGTTCGAAACAAGCTGAAGGTGGTTTTACTTCCATTTCTTCATCGGGTAAGCACGATTTTCATTAATTTTCGGTTGAGGTTTCATTTTAGTTATGTGCATACTTGTATCTTCAGGGGCATTGGACAAGAATAGCCGAGCCAGTGGGAGGCAAGATTGCTTATAGACCTCCATTATACGATATCAATGCACCCGATCTCTATGTTCCGTGTATGGCATTTGGTACTTACGTTGTTCTCGCTGGAATCTCATTGGGTTTTCAAGGCAAGTAAGTTAAAACCAAACTCCTCCTCACACATGAAAAAGTAACATTTCGTTTACTTATTTGAAAAACTGTTAATTTTTTTTTTTCCTGAAAATGTAAGTTATTCACTTTCTGTCGAAATTTCTCAATAAGTTTGTAGAATTTGCCTGTCTTTTGTTTGTTTTCTTTGAAATATTTAGCAAAAAATTAAAGTTAAACCACACATTCGAACATATCAGGTTCAGTCCCGAAGCATTGAATTGGATGGTTGTGAAGGGAATGCTAGGGTGGTTTCTACAAGCAAGTTTGCTGAAAGTAACATTACTCACACTGAGCATCGGAGAGGCGCCGTTTCTGGATATTGTGGCCTATGGTGGCTATACTTTTGCAGGGCTCTGTGTGGCTGTTCTTGGAAAGCTGTTTGTGCGGTTCATTTACTTCATTTTGATGCCAATGACTTGCTTGTGCACAGGAATCTTCTTGGTAAAGACGATGAAGAGAGTTCTCTTTGCAGAGGTGAGGAGTTATGATTCAAGCAAGTGCCATTATGTGTTGCTCTTCATTGCTCTTGCTCAGTTTCCTCTCTTCTTGTGGCTTGGCAATATTAGTGTTAACTGGATATTTTAGTCTGCAACCTTTTCAAGCAATTACAAATAACAATTCTTATTTACTTGTATATTCATCATCATTTAGCTGATTTCCATTATTGTTCACGGCAATGCAACCCGAAATCTTGTCTGTAATTGAATTTCATCTTTCTGTTAGAGAATAAAACATTAACTGGATCTTCACTCAACAACAGCAAAATCCTCAGTTTATTCAACACATGATATGAGGAGGATTTGTACATATACTTCAGCAAAATATGATTTTTCCGACAGAGGTAGCATTAGTAAAATGATACTGGGGCATTATATCAACTCTTATGATTGTACGTACATTCACAACCATTCTAACAATCCCAAAGTATGGAACAACAAATTACGTATTACCGGCCAAATATGCATAGCAGTGATGATGTCCTTCCTGGGAATCTAACAACATATTGTGAAACTTTGATCTTCTTACTCTTATGTCAAAATAAAGAGAAGTACATTATAATATTCTTCAACCTAGATCTGGAACGGTGAAGAACTCATCATCATCATCTTCATCAAAAGCAGCAGCAATTTCAAATCTCGGCTTCTTATGAGGGGAGTTGGATTTTGAAGTTCGGTATGGTGGGCTATGGTTAGGAGTTTGCATTGGGAGCTGCGGGACTTGGGCTGCTGTTATGGGTTCCTGAGGTATTTGATCTCCAAACAGACTCATCCAATCTACTTCTCCAAACTCCATCTGTTCTTTTTGCTGAGAGATTTGGAACCATGAACTTTGTTAAGCACAAACACAAACCATAAATAAAATCGTGAGCTATATATCACACAAAGCATTATGAAAGTAGTCAAATTTTTTGAAATACCTACCTTATCAGAGTCAAAATCAGAAATCTGTAGCAAGTCATCAACACCCCATGAAGGTGAAAAATCAGAAGTTTGCTGTTTCTGGGACACTTTCATTGACATTTGAGGGTCGTTGCTCCTTGGTGGGTCAAGTTGGGTCTTTTCGGTGTCTTTGGAACAAGTAGAGGAGGTGAGAGCAACCCTAATCCCAGTCGCGAGATACCGTTGGTGGTTGGCCGATAGGGTAGAGGCAGGATGAATTGAGTCATCACAGTCCTGACAGAACAGGGCTCTGTCCTCAACACAGAATATGAAAGCAGCTTTCTCCTGTTTACACAAATAAGAATCATCATCAACAACAACAACAAATAAGTTGATTTAATATTCAATTCATCTAGAATCTGTTGTCATATGTATCTATTATTGTCTCCAAATGAAAGAAAGACCATGTAATGAATTTATATGCAGCTATGGTAAAATACAGGCACATGGAATCTCCATTAATACATATAAAAATATTAATTTGGCAAGAAAATATAGAAAATTCAGGAGTGCAATTATATATATATATGAACACAAATATAGTTAATATATATACCTGGCAAATATCACAAATTGGGAGCTTATTAGAGAGGCAGTGAAGGTGAAGCCTTTGATGCTTGCTTGCAAGTTTGTTAGCTGCATGGACTTCAACGTCGCACTTAGCACAAAGAGCCGCCTCATCAGCGCAGCAAATGACCGTCGCCGGAGATTTCTCACAGACGTCACACTGTATCTTCATTGGGGTTGGATTTAGAGTTTAGATTAAAGAAATGGAGAATATAAGAAGTGGTTGGTGCGGCGATAATAATAAAGAAGATATTTCGAAATCAAAAGCTATGAAGAAGAAAGAAGACTCATTGCATTTATGCAAGTGGTGGGGTCCAAAAAGCCTTGTGTGGCTGCTATTAAAATGAAAGGTTTGGAGGCAGAAAAGAAAACTAGTGGTTACCATTTCTTTTGCAGTTATTGTTGTATTCTTCTCCTCTTTCCTCCTATCCTAGCTTGATGATATTCGGGGACATCCATCGTTCATGTACACAATTTCGTCTCCTAACCATTTCTTTCCCACTCTCCTAACCAAAATTAGCACTTGGAAATTAAGCTGCGGTCTCGAAATTAAGCTGTCCTTATATATATAGTTGGAACAACTTCCCTAAAAATTAACTAAGATAGCAGTGTGATTTCAAATTTCGGTCATTTAAATATTTCTAGTTTACGCATTGAGAAATAAATAATCATTATGGACAAAGCACTTTACACTTACAACAAACCCAACCCGTTTAACAATTATGAATCTGTCATAAACTTTATTTTCAAACAATATAGATCTAACTATATATACAGTGATATGAGCAAGTGCATAAATATACTCAGGATAAAAGAGTATAGGAAGTAGTGTTTTAATTAGTGTAGGTACGGACCCCTCTTACTCAAAAGAAAATACAACCCAGTCGAAAATATTTCTTTTTAGAGTGTGCTGTCATTTTCTTGTTTTAATTGGTCCAAAATTTCCGCATATGTCGACATATGTGATATGTATGATGAAACAATACACTGGGAGTGACAATTTCTGACACGACGCGAAAAACACGAGTTGTAACAGAGTTGTTTTTTTCACATCCTGATATGATACGAAATTTCTCGTGTCTAAATAACTCTATAACACGAATAAACACGACTATTAAGCATGTCCGTGTAGCTCGAGATACATGTGCACAGATAGACACGGTAATTTGAAATTTATTATTTACGTACAAACCCAATCATTTTATCTATATTACAACTAAGTCCTTAAAATTAAAAATATATGAATTATATTCTAATAAAAACTATTATGTAAACAAATTTATTATTTCATTATATTTAGAAAAAAAAAATCGGTAACAATATATATGTATATAAATAGCTAAACAAAACAATGTCGATTGATATAGTTTACTTTTAGGGTTAAAAACACAATAGAGGCCTGAATGTTTGCCCATGTTGCCCGGAGAGGTCTGAATGTTATAATGATATTATTAAGGGCCTGAATTTTGAGTTATGTTTATATGAGAGGTCTCCGTCTATTTTTTCTGTTAAAAGTGACGGAAAGTGGTCACATGCATGGCATGTGACCGAAAATAAACTGAAAACCCGAAAATGCCCTCCGACCAAAGCGTGTCCCTTACATGCTTGACCTAAAAAGACGAAAATGCCCTTTAAGCCACCATGGCTCCGGCGACCACCACCCCGACTCCGGCAACCGCCACCCGGCTCCGGCGACCACCACCCAGCTCCGGCGACCACCACCACGACTCCGATTGGGTCCAAATCGGAGCTACCGGCTCCGAGCCCGAATCGGAGCAAAAAAAGCTCCGATTGGAGCAAAAAAAGCTCCGATCGGAGCCAAAAAGCTCCGATCAGAGCTCCAAAGCTCCGATTCGGGCCAATCGAAGCCGGTAGCTCTGGTTTGGACCCAATTGGAGCCGTGGTGGTGGTCGCCGGAGTTGGGTGGTGGTCGCTGAAGCCGGGTGGTGGTTGCCGGAGTCGGGGTGGTGGTTGCCGGGTGGCGGTGGCCGGAGCCGTGGTGGCTTTAACGGCATAATTAGTGTGCATGGGTATTTTAGACATTTCACATTTCATTAATTAAACTGATAAATTGTTAATAATTGCAAAAGGGTAATTCTGTCATTTCACGTGGTTCCGTTACATTTAACAGAAAATTTGGACGGAAAACCGAAAAACAACAAACATGATAATTCAGACCCTTAATAGCAACATTTTTCAATTCAGACTTCCCGGACAACATGGGCAAACATTCAGACCCCTAGTGTATTTTTAACCCTTACTTTTATGATAACTTTTCTATATATATATTTAGAAGAGAAAAACGGTAACAATATTTTTAGAAATAGCTAAACAATACATTGTCGATTGATATAGTTTACTTTTTTTTGATAATTGATTGAATTAGTATACCTAATTAAAATTAGATTTCCTTAAGAAAAAAAATTATATTTAGGTTAGATTTGGCAAATTATGAAATATTTCTACCAATGACTTTTCTGACATGATGTTACACGAACACGATACGATAATTTGATGACACGAGTATAATATCAATATGACACGAAAATAGGTTGAACATGTTTTGACACGACACGAATAAACACACATGTCAATGGCAACACGGCACGAATTCACACGACACAACACGAATTGCCACCCCTACAATACACGACAAGGTATGAAGTCGAAAAAAAAGTTAATTTACCGATTGTTGAAGTAACCATTTAACCAATAAGTGTGAGTTTAATTGAACAATATATATATAGAGTTAATAGATGTTTTGATAGTATATGTTTGACTACTTTTGACTTTTAGTACAATATTTTTTTATAGATTTTTTTGTACTATACGTTTGCAACTTGTACACTTTTGCTATATCCATTATATCTGTCAGAATTGACCGTTAAATAGTCACGTGACTTGCACATGCCTAGTCCCAAATTTTTATTTTGTTCAGTTAAGTTCTCAAATTTATTGCCTAACTTTTTATTTTTGCAATTTAGCCCATAAACATTTTCAACCGCATCCTAGGCTAAATTGACATAATCGTGGTCAGATCCATACCTAGGTCGGACCATTGCTAGGTCAATTTAGTCATATGGTGCGGTAGAAAATGTTTAATGGCTAAATTGTAAAAATAAAAAGGTGGGACAATAATATTGAGAACTAAACTGAACAAATAAAAATTTGGGGCTAGACATGTGAGTCATGTGACTATTTAACGACCAACTCTAACAATCACTAACAGATGAACCATAAGTGTACAAACATGTGGTATCAAAAACTATTTTTAACAGTATATATAAAATACATTCTCGCAAATTGATTTTAAAATGTAACTCATTTAAATAAATAATTGTTCTATATTAGATCGTTAAGCTTGACTCGACTCAACTTGAAATTTATTATGATTTCATAAGTCAGTTCCAATTAAAGGTGTTCGGTTTGTACCCTCTTTGTCGACTTCATGTACCAACTTTGTTCAGATCGATTCTGGACTAGGGATGACAATTGGTCAAAACCCGTGATTTTAACCCACATCCATACCCGCGCCACGTACTTTCCATGTATCCTATATCCCATATAAAATTTGGTGGTCGCCGACCGAAGTTGGGTGGTGGCCGGCCGGAGTTGTGGTGGTGGCCGGCCGGAGTCGTGGTGGTGGCCGGTTGAATTAGTGGAAATTGCCGGTTGGAGTCGTGGAGGCGGCCGATCCAAGTCATGGCCGATCCGAATCATTGCCGATCGAAGTACGGATGTGATTGATTTTAGTTAGATTATGGAGATCCACTTTTTATACGGACCAACCCGTATTCAATCCATATCCATATGAGTTTATTTAAAATATCTGTATTAGCTCCACGGTTTCGTGGTGCGGATATCCGCAATGAAATGTGGTGCAATTTATCCGCGGTGCGGGTAAAACAACATCCGTTGCCATCCCTAGTCTGGACATAAGAAATAGTGGGGCAGGGTTTTTTGGAATTAATTCTAACCTGTTCGGATTTAAAAATACCAATATTTTAATAGAGTTGGAGCGTGTTGAAGTCTCTACTGGAGTATGTGGAAATCGTCCCAAATTATTGAACGAAATTCCTAAATATAAGCACTGTATAAGCAATGTGGTTAACTTATACTATAATGTATTGATTTTAGAATAAAACTTCACTTGTATAAATAGTTTCTCCATTTGATTCTTTGAGTTTGACACCGCTATATACCGAATTTAACATAGTATTAAAGTCCAATTCCATAACTAAACGTAAGTGGAGGTTTATTAAAATTAGTCAAAATACTAACGCATTAATTAAATAGCTATCACAGTGTAGGGAGTGTGCACTCGTGTTGAACTTACTATCCAATTATGTGGAAATACAATGTTGGAATCTGCATTTGCCGGGAAGGTTTCTTTGGTGCCTCCAATCTCCTTAGTCTTTGAATTCTGGACACGCACCTGCAAAAGAGATAATGCTAGGGCGAACCATGACAATCCCTCTTAGACGGTCAAGTTAGTCACCGTTCATGTAAAAGAGAGAGATCACTTAGTGGATTGTCTATAATTTATCATGTATATCCAATGTTAATAAATGATTTATTTATATAAAAAAACTGTTATGGTATATGAAAATTTATAGACAATTATTGTTATAGTAACATGATATTATAGTCAATTATTATTATGTCAGTTAAATATTTATACCTGATTGACCGTTATGGTATCAGACTATTTATAGTCAATTACTATTATAGTTGAATATTTATAGCTGATTGACCGTTATGGTGTCAGAATATTTATAGTCAATACATGTTATCTTATCAAATCAACCTCTTTAGATCAATATCCATCATTTGTCCCCGAGACTGATGGAGGCTTTGCCTGCATTAGGCTCTGAGTTGAATGATCCCGCATCATTACCCAACTATCTAAAGTTTAACTTCAGGAAATCATAAAATATTTGCATTTTCCGATAGAATCTAGCCGATGAGGCGATGAGCTGGTAAGGAAATGAGGCGATTAGTAAATAAACTATCAAGGCGACAAGCCGTAAATTATAGGTTTATGCTAACCTCTCCGAGTAATTATCAGTGATCCCATATTTGGGTGATTACTCAATGTGAAGGGCGGTTCTCTCGCCTCCCCTAACATATCTTACGTTACTCTCTTCGAGTAAATTGTAGGTGATCGCCTCTTTGGACGAGCACCTTTGCATGAAGGTTGGTTCTCTCGCCTACCCTTTCATGTAAAATATTACTCCCGTGGAGTAGTTTTAGGATGATCGCCTCTTTATACGAACACCTTTGCATGAATGGTGGTTCGTCCACCAACCCTTTCATGTAAAGTATTACTCCCGTTGAGTAATTTTAAGATGGTCGCTTCTTTGGACGAATACCTTCGCATGAAGGGTGGTTCGTTCACCAACCCTTTCATGTAAAATATTACTGGACGAACCAACCCTTTCATGTAAAATATTACTCCCGTTGAGTAGTTTTAGGATGATAGCCTATTTGGACGAACACATTTGCATGAAGGGTGGTTCGTCCACCAACCCTTTCATGTAAAATATTACTCCCATGAAGAAGTTTTAGGATGATCGCCTCTTTGGACAAACACCTTTGCATGAAGGGTGGTTATTCCACCAACACTTTCATGTAAAATACTACCCCGTTGAGTAGTTTTAAGATGATCGCCTCTTTGGATGAGCATCTTTGCCTGAAGGGTGGTTCGTCCACAAACCCTTTCATATTACCCCCGTTGATTAGTTTTAGGATGATACTCCCGTTGAGTAGTTATAGGATGATCGCCTCTTTGTACGAACACCTTTTCATGAAGGGTGGTTCGTCCACCAACCTTTTCATGTAAAATATTACTCTCATTGAGTAGTTTTAGGATGATCGCCTCTTTGGACGAACACCTTTGCGTGAAGGGTGGTTTGTACCAACCCTTTCATGTAAAATATTACTCCCGTGGAGTAGTTTTAGGATGATTGTCTCTTTGGACGAACAACTTTGCATGAAGGGTGGTTCGTCCACCAACCCTTTCATGTAAATTATTACTCCTATGGAGTAGCTTTAGGATGATAGCCTTTTTGGACGAATACCTTTTGCATGAAGAGTGGTTCGTCCACCGACCCTTTCATGTAAAATATTATTCTCGTTGAATAGTTTTAGTCTCTTTGGATGAACACCTTTGCATTAAGGGTGGTTCGTTCACCAACCCTTTCATGAAAAATATTACTCCCTTGGAGTAATTTTAGGATGATCGTCTCTTTGGATGAACACCTTTTCATGAAGTAGACACAACACCTGAAGAAGTATATGCATGATGGCCCTTTGAACATAAGTTAGCATAATAACTACTTGGCAATTCCTGGACATGATAGCCATTCTTGAAGTTTGTGGACATCATAGCCACTTTGTGTTGTGTGGATATGATGACCACTTTGCGACGTGTGGACATGATAATCACTTTTGAGGTTCGTGGTTGTAAGTATAATATGGTTTCGCGCCTGATCGAATGATTACGTCTGTAGAAGTGATATACTTAGACACCTTATCAGGGGATCGTAATATAATATGGAAATAATATGGTGATAAGCCTGATCAACGGATCATGGTGATAGGAGTGATATACCCACGCGCCTAATCAGGGGGATTGTAATATAATATGGTAGTAAGCCGAATTAATAGATCATGGCGATAGGAGTGATATACCTACGCACCTGATCGCAGGATCGTAATATGTGGTTGCAGGAGTGATATACCTACGAGCCTGACGTCTTAATAGGAATAGTCAGGGTGGTAGGAGTGATATACATGCGCACCTGATGTCTTAATATGCTCAATAATTGTTGCAGGAGTGATATACCCGCATGCCTGAGAGTTTTTGTAGTTGTAGTAGCGGCATGAGTGATATGCCTACACGCTTGATAGGTTTTTAAGCTTTGGGCGTAGCACCATGGTGGTGACCAGAAGCTACTTGTTATTTTTTAAGGGATATGGTTCCCTATGAAGGGTTGTGGTCTTCTTGTTGCCTCTCTTGAAAGGTCTTCTATCGTTTTATACGTTTGTACGCCAGATCTAAGGATCATGATTGCATGTTGTAAGTAAACTATGTACTCGATCGAAGGATCACGACTGTGAGCTGTAATATAGGGCGTTTGCCCTTGTGAACGGTCTTTGCCATAAAGTGAATCCAAGTTCAGGTATAAAGATACACCATTGGTTCTAGAGCGTAACACGTCAGTTGTGGTCATAGACCCTAAACGATGGTGCTCGTTTAGTTGTAAGACTCTGGGCGTAGAGTGATCGTAGGATCATGATCGTTGGTGCTCAAAGCCCTGTTATAACTTGGCATATTGCTTAGGTTTTTTGTTGTATTGTAAAGGAGGGGGAACCCTTATGCGTATCGTTGTAATCAGATATAGATCCGAGATTGAGTTATAACTGGATAGATCCGATTTTGAGTTATAAGAGGGGCGTAGCGACGCGTCCGCTCTAGTGTATGTTGGGTGTTAACCACCACGTTTTAGTATGTAAGTTGGGTGTTGACCACCACAATTTTGACTCAGAATTCAGAGATTTTGAGTGAGTCTAAGTGTAAGTGTTTGGAAACAAAGGTGTATACACAACCGCTAGGGCGTTAATATTTGTGTAGTAAAGTAGTGAAGTAGATATAGTGCTACCTAGTACTCCCCTGCCCCCTAGGCTTGGGTGGAAAGTACTTTCCGGGCAAGACTAAATGCTCTAAAAATAGAGGCAATAGGCATAATATTGTTGCTTTTAAAAAGATACGTTATGTAAAAGTGTAGGTGGAAACTTTCCTGCTGTTTAGCGGTCGTCCACGTTGCCTCCCATGAATTTTTTAGGGTCGTGCGTTGTAGTGTATATCTCCCATCGTTGTGGGATTTGTTTCCTCACGTTGTGGGTATGTTTGAGCATTGAGAGACACAGAAGCGTGTGTGTGTTAGACGCTTGTGTCCCCTTGATCTGGTCGTTGTATACTTGAAGATACACTTTGGAGGCTAGCTCCTTTGTTTTATTATCCTGTCCATAGGATGTTAGATTCAACAGTCAGTTATGAGTTTTCATAAACATATGCATTTGTAATCGTAGACGCGTCTTATGGAGTTTTCCATGTTGACGCATGTGATGTAGTAGCAACATGCATTTGTCACGAGAACGGTAATACTTATCGCCTTCAAAGGTCGATAGCGTAGATCAAGTTAAGAGCGTACGCAACAAAGTACAGAGTTACACGTGTAGGGATGGAGCTACATATCTGAAAGTAAACTCCATCCATATTTTGATAAGTATGCATGCCTGAAGATGATCTTCGTAAGGACGAGGATAGTGAGTGAGTGTTTAACACTCACTAGGGACATGTTATAGCCTACGCCTTAGGTCTAGTAGATGAATTATATTTTCTAATTATGTATGCACATGGATCGTGTGAGCATGAATGAAACCGTAAGTGTCATGATAGCAATGCATGCATAGAAACGAACATATTGTCCATGTACTTGTGTAAATCATGTATACATATACGAATGTCGTGTAACACAATAATAGCGTATGAAAGAGAATGCATATAATATTATGATGGCATATGGGCGATTATATTACACACTTAATATGACACGTAATAATGCCTATATTTAATAAACATGTCACCCTTTAAAACCATGCATATATATTATGGTAGCAACACTTATGTGAGAACATGTTTAACCCAAGAGTTCAAATGAATCTTATTTGAATTTAATCATAGTCATGGTATCAATAGATATCTAACACACGTGAATTAACAAGAGACTTATCTTGTTGACTTAGCTAGTAACTTTCTGTGATTTTAACAAAACTCGTGAAGAGGTTCCTAGTAACATGCCCATTATCAAAGACATATCATATGCATTTATATAAATCCACACTCATTTGAATAATGCAAAACATGGCATTGACAATAAATAGTGTAGTGTATAGATGCTTCCCTGAGTTCCGCGTTTTGCGACATCTGTTGACTACTTTTGACTATTGTTGACCGGTTTGACTGTTGTCAGCCGGTTTAATTGATGTTGATCGGTTTGGTCAGATTTAAACGACATGATACGGTTTTGAGCGATCTTAGATAGATTAGAAGCAGTTTCCCAACCATCTCCATAAGTTTCCAATGTATATATATCACGCCCTCAAGCCAAGGAGAGGTGTCGCCTCTTCTTGCTTTATATATCATTCATTAAGACAACACATGATGTGGATGTAAGATATTAGATAAAATGATAATATAATCATTTACATGTATTCATGTACAGATGCCCCCGTTATGATACTAGTATATGAAAGACCTGTACATGTAGCGATCAGACACTGATAAAGTGTCTTGGATCCTTCGTGTCTATTTTCATATGAATTAGGAAGTAACATTTTACGTAACCGTTGATGAAACATACATGTGACACTAGGGAAGGTCCCGATGCATCTATTTACTAATCATTAGATGGTGTACTAGACATTTATGTCCCCCACATATAAGTTGCTAGTAAAGCGAGTTGGTCCTCATGATAATGCCAAGATTTTAACTGACAGGTCGCCCTAGTTAAATATGCACATTCATGGTCATGTATGTATGAATTAGCACATGCATGTTAATGTAGCAGTAATGCATACACTTCTCCAAGGCCACCCTACAAGTATTCACAACCTTCAACTAATATCCGATTGGTGGCCACCTAGTGAATACAAGAGTCGGTGAATTATCGGTGAACTTGACCATCCCTATCGCTCATATCCTTAGTCAAACCAAACCGGTTTCCAAAGACGTGGTCATTGGGCCTTTTTTTCCAGCACTACGCTCGTACGCCAGAAAGCGAACATTGAGCCTGACCTTAGATATAAGTTCTGAGTCCGTGAGGATACTTCGGGTGCCTCTTCATAAGACTCCCTGGATCAATCACACGCTCGAGGAGAAGAAGTTTGCGCCCGTTATAATCACGAGGATTCTTATCTAGCACAACCGAGCTGTGAACCCGTGGTCAATCATGGCACGCGCAGTAGCACGCGTCGATAGCATACCTGAACTTTTAAGTTGACAGGAATGGGATATGTCAATCTTGCTATCGCAGATTCTCATCTGGCCCAGAATGTGGTTTAATGATGAACTGAGTTCATCACGACGATTTGCAAAAATGAAGATCATGTCGAGTTACTTCGAGACTAGATAATCGTCTTGCGTAATCAGGTTTATCCCCCTGATTCTTAGCCAGCCTTGCTTGGTAGAGGCCTCTCTCCACTGAAGACGACCGTACCTGTGTGACTAGGTAAGGCCCACATTCGACATAGTTTGGGAGAGGATTGCGTCCTCCTACGACTTAGTTTATAGACTGTAAATATGATGTATTCAATCATTATGACGTCAATGGATCATAAACTCGATTACAATTCTCTCGTTTATTAAAAACGGAACTTTAAATTATCAAAATGTTATCACAGATACATGCCACTTTTAAACCCTACGCAATCCAAGCAGTTTTACATGCTTTTCGAATATCTCCCTGAGTACTGGTTTAGTTAATGAGTCCGCAACCATGTTATCAGTGGAAAAGTATTACAAAGTGATTGTATTGTCTTCTACCATAGATTTAGCATAAAAATATTTCACATCAATGTGTTTAGTCCTACTATGGTACTTTTGATTCTTAAATGCCGCAATAGCTGCTTGACTTTCAGAGTATACCACGACGGGTTTACTCACGTCTTTGTCACCAGGCAGTGCAGTAAGAAGCCTTTTCAGCCAGACCGCTTCCTGTGCGTTTTTGGAGAGTGCAACGAATTTCGATTCTATCGTAGACAGCGCGACACAAGTTTACTTCTTGCTCGTCCATGAAATTGCGGCATTAGCAAGGAGAAGAACTCCTCCTGTGGTGGAATTACGATCATCCGGATCGCCACCATGGTCGGCGTCACTGTAACCAGTCAATTCTAACGTCTTGCCCTCATAGCACAGTGCATAGTCGGCAGTACCTTTCAGATAACGAATAATTCGTTTTACAGCCTTTAAATGTTGATAGCCAGGATCTGATTGGAATCGTGCTACTAGGCCCACGGCGTAACAGATGTCCGGACGGGTGCAATGCATGGTTTACATGAGACTACCGACAATGCTTAAGTACGTTTTGACAGTGCGCACCAAAAAACCATCGGCGTATCCACGGGTTTGGCTCTTATAATCTGAACCTTTTCAACAATTGATATAAGCTTCTAGAGATAGACATAAAATATCGGGTAGCCCAATCTCTAGAAATTTTAATGCCTAAGATGTACGTGGCTTCTCCCATGTATTTCATCTCGAACATAGATGCCAACCAGGACTTTGACTTTTTCATAATACTTACATCGTTTGCGGCAATGACTATGTCGTCCACGTATAAGGTTAAGATGACATACTTAGACCCAGAGGTCTTATAATACACGCACGGATCCTCGTGAAGATTCACGGGTCCATTTCCTATGATTTCCTCGTGGAATCTGCGGTACCATTTTCGAGACGACTGTTTAAGACCGTAAATGGACCTTTGGAGTTTACAAACTTTATGTTGGTTACCAGGAGTAATGAAACCCTCCAGTTGCTCAATGTAGATCTCTTCCTCCAGGTTTCCGTGGAGGAACGCGGTCTTAACATCCATTTGGTGCAGTTCGATATCGAGATCTTCGACCAGGACCATAAATGGCCCTAACCGTGGTTTTACGCACAGTCGATGAGTTTATATAGTCAAAGTCCACTCCTTCAAGTTGCGTATATCCTTCCGCAATTAGTCGAGCTTTGTATTGCCCCACATATTCCATCAGTGGTGAGCCTTCTTTCAGGACTCATCGTATCCTTGTGCCCCTGTGGTTAGTAGGTAAATCAACTATAGACTATAATGGCTTTCATTTAACCGATCTCTTTCTTTTATTATTTTCCTCCATTTCCCCACTTGAGGCCTTTTCCAGTGCTCGTCAACAGCCGTTAGAGTGAGGTTTTCACCCTTCTCGATGGGATACTTCTTGGGAGAAGTTTGATGCCTTTGACTTTCGTCTAGGCTAGTTTATCCCATCTTGAATCTGAACGTTTCTCCTACTCGAATAATGCCTCTTATCGGAGCATCACTCCCACTGGGAATAAGAGCAGTGTTTGAACATTGACCTACAACTTTCCTAAGACGACCAGGGTTTTATTTTCGAGATTAATTCCTTGATCACTAGGACCTGGAACCAAGTTCGTCGGATCCAATCCCACTGGAAACAATGGGTAGTATAGGTAGTTGTGACATTACTTGTTCAGCAATATGAATATCAGGTTCTACTTGATTCGTCTCAGCGGCAACAGTGATTTCATATGTTAGCGTTTATTCCTCCCACTAGATTTACTATGAAAATGTTTCCCATATCATTTACCATGTCATTCACTGGTGTCGCCGGTTCATATCTCCCACTCGAAGTAAGTGGGACCTGATTGTCAGTGTAAAACTTCTCTGGTTCGATCAAGACTACATTAGTTTGAAAAATGACCATGCATTGGAAATTCGTCCTCAAGTGATGTAATGTCTCATGTTCGACCACGACACCATTTTCCCAAGCTTTAAACAGGTATTTCTAAGAGCAGTTATCGTACTCTTGGTCCAAACACATGTTTAATGCGCACATTAATGTCACATGATGATATGATTTAACTCATTATCATTCTTTAGCTTTCATGGCGGCGTGTCTTACCGATTTCATTGGAACACGGTTTTACATAAATGTGAATCATCTCCTTTCATCCCATCGGGAACGTACTGATAGATTGACTCTAATATTATGTTTACGAATTGTGCTTCTTGAAGCCTGTCATTTGATTTGAATGCCTAGCCTGACTTATCGTTCAAGGCGTATGGAAGGAAAATCGTTTAACCGACTTTATCCTTCTTCGTTTGCAAACTATCTCAAGGATTTCATCCCATCTCCGAACTGAGCATCTTTGGTTTTCACCCTATGCGTCAGTTGATACTTTTATAAGGTCGTGGTAGCTTATGAAGCATACTTTTTTCCTATGTAAACGTTATCAGTAAGTTGTTTCCGAAGGGACGCAAACGAAAATTCAGCATTCAATCATCAAAACACTTCATCATTAAACTCGTATTTTGAAACGATGTGTTCCGTCTTTCGAGATCCTCACGCGCGCGGCGTTAATTACCAAAGTTTTAACTCATGGTGAAATTGTTTCATTTCTGAATTTAATTTTATTTAATCCAATCGGTTTCGCACATGATCATCATTACTGATTATTTCATTTAATGGAGTACTACTTAATAAAGAAAGATTTATAAGCAATGCATTAAACATCAATAAAGGATCGAATAGCCTGAGAAGGATGGGTAATTAATACTTTGTCCAAGCATTTGTCACATGCCTAAAATGAAATGATTCCTATGTTTCAAGGAAAATTATTATCATTAAGTATCTTAAACTGGAAAATTAAGAAGAGGTTCTTTTAGCAAATAAAGATAAAGTCTTTCATTGAATCTTTATGTTTCCGGGGCAAAACTCTTCAGGTCTGTGCTTGTTCTCCTTCTCGATTCTGTAATCCAAAAAGGGTCAATTGAATTACATTCGAGTGAGAAGAGTCCTTGAAGAACTTATGAGGTTATCATTATCCTTCAGCGCGTACCTTGGGAGGATTAGTGCAGGCAGCAGCAAGGTGTCCTTTTACGCCACACCTAAAACTTGTTCGAGTTTCCTCTTTACGTGTCTGTTTTGCTTGCCTTTTCTTGCCACCGAATTGCTTGCGTTTGAACTTTTTCTGAGGTTTTGGAGCCAAAGACCTGTCAGCCTTAACCTGAAGGCCCTTGCCCTTTCTCTTGCGTTTACCCTTTTGCTCAGCTGGATGCGAGGATGTAGATGCATTTCTGCTTTTGGCTTTTCAGCTTTGAGACGATCCTCTTCCAGCTCGAGATGTACTCGCACTTTCTCGAGGTTATCGTGTTGAGTGGCATGGGTAAGGTGCATTTTCATGCTGTTCCAAGAGTCATGTAAGGATCGTATCACGCATTGGACCTTCTGTTCCTCGGTTGGGATTTTTCCAGCCTCATTGAGTTCAGCAAGCATGTTAGACATGTGTCTAATATGCTCCTTCATTGTGTGCTTGGGATTCATCTTATATTAGTCTAAAGTGATGTTTAAAGATCGCTTCTGGGCTGTGGTGTAAACACCAAACCCTGCCTTAAGACCATCCCATAGGTCCATGGCAGACTCAAAGTGATCATACCCATAGAGTATGTCGTCCTCAAGCATGACAACAAGGCGGAACAGATTTCCTGATCCTTCGCATCCCATTGATCATGGAATTCCTTCTGATCGGCCGTGAAGTCTCCCTCTGGCCTGGCATTTTCGAAGTCAGATGCTCCAAACCTCTCATTTCAGTAATTACCATCTTTGTGAGCTTATTCCAGATCTTATAATTATTGTTGTTCAATCTCACTCCCTTGTTCATTTGGGAGATAACATTGTTGATCGCAGCCATTGATACTAACACATCGATAATCACGCAAAATCAGGGAGACAATAACATTTTAAGAAAGAATTGCATACATGAGATATCTAAAGATGGAATGCACAAGCAATGATTCCTTAGTTATCTAAACCAACCGATCACCAGTAAACAAATGGAAGATGGCTGTGAAAGAGTTCACATTACTGTCGTCTTAAATCCAATAGATCAGTCTTTTAAAACGGTTTTAATCGAAAATTACCAGAACGGGAATTTTAAAACAACCATACCCGATCTTGGCTTTCCCAAGGCCCTTTTTATTTTGAAAAAAATATTCCGATGAACTTACTCATGCATATACAATTCATCACACAAACCACACCCATGCTCACGCGTCATGCGTCTAATGTTCCGAGGAACTCATGCTTGCATACATGATCTTACTTCCAAGTAAATTATCAAATGCGGCTACATCCTCAACATTCTAGCATACGTGTCAAACATGTAACTTCCACATCAATCATACATATTTGGCGACTGGTATTTATTTTTTAAAAGCATTTTAAACATTAGGGGCTGATTTGCAATTCATGCTTATATTCAATGACGCATCATTCTAGACATGATTCCTAGGCAATTTCAACCATCACAGCATGTCTATCATAGTGCGCATACCATATATTTAACCAGGGCTCCGCCCCCAACATGTATTATCCAGCTAGCTTGACTCAGTCAAGACGACAGTTCTAATCATCTATAAATATATATCGAATAATAAACAATTGCAATTCATCCCACTAATTAATCCAGACCCAAAAACATGTATCTCCGAGATTCATCCCCATAATCAAAACAAGGCATTAAGGTTTAATCGTTATGTAAAATAATAAACCTTTTGAGCACTGTGTCAGCCGTTGGAGGTTCAAAACATTTGGGTTTTAAAACTTGACCACCCTATTTTAATTGACTTGAATTCGGTTTTTGAAAATTCGGTACGGTTCAGTCAATTTCGGTCCGGTTTGTTTCGGTTTCGGTCCAGAAATATCCGGTTCAGTAAAATTCGGTTCGGTTCGCTCCGATTTTATTTTCAAAATCTGGTTCGGTCCGAATCGGTCCAATAAAAATAGGGTTCGGTTCGATTCAACAGTCAAAACCTGTTTAGTTAGAACCACTTAGTTACCCCCGATCCGACCCGACTAGGTCGGACCGATTGAGAAAACACAGTTCGGTTCAATGCGTCCCGGTTTCACATATTGGACCGGCTAATTAAAATAAAAGTTATGGGCCGAAATGTTTACTTGTGGCCTAAGTAGGGTTTTGTAATCCATTAAAAACAATATTTAACTTAGCCACCAAGTAACATTAACTATATCAAATAAATTCCAATATTATATATATATATATATAATTCGGCCAAATACTAAACATATATATATTTATTGCCAAGATTCTATCTTTAAGACTAAATCAATAAACAATATATATATATGCAAAAATTCGGCACATATATATATATATATATATATAAATATATATTATATTTATTGTTAATATCTTAAATAGGCAAATACATATATTGACAGTATATTTTCTCAATCTTTTAAGTAACTAAATCTATCAGTAATATCGTTAACCCTATTAAATATTTAGATATATTGATAGTTATATATATTTATATATATTAATGTGAATCTATCCTTATGTTTCCAATTATAGATAGGGTTCGGCTAAAATAAACTCGAGTTTATTTAAACTTGATTTATCAGCCATCAGATTATGCATGTGTAAAAAACATTTTTTTTTATCTCTCCTCAATTATGGTTGATTCTCTCTCTTGATCTAACGGCTGAGAAATCAAGTTTAAATAAACTCGATTGCATTTGCCAGCCCCTTATAGATATATTGTTATATAGAATGAAAATTAAAATATGGTAAACAATATTTTATTAGGTTCGGCCGAATTTGGCGTTCTTGGTGCCTAAGAAATTAAAAAATTTATCTTCTAATTCCTAGGATTTTGGCCGAAACTAGCACCTTATTGGAAACAAGTGGTCAAATTTCAAGATCAAATATTAATAAGATCTACAATTCGATGTTCAATTTTGATAAAAATTATGATTTTCTTGGAGATCATGAACATCAAATTTCCTAAGAACATCATGAAAATTCCGGACCATCATCATCTCATTAATTCAAAGATTTTAAAAATTTCAAATTAAAATTTTCTGTCCAAATTTTAAATCTTTCAAGAACACCAATTTATCAAAATCATGAACTCCTAACACATGCTCTGATATCGTTGTTAGATTACGGGAAGTAATCACTACGGCTAATATAAACATGGTATATGCTAGTAATCGATATTACGCAGCGGAAGATTCGCACATACCTCAGACATAATCCGTAGTCCCAAGATCCTACAGCAGGGAGTTCACGGTCCTCTGGACGGCACCCGTAGAGGTTCTTGTTAAGGAAGCCCTACGTGGTATATTCTCCACAACAAAGCCTCAGATCGATTCTTAACAGGGACGGATCTCCGGAGTGTTTGCTCGAATGCAAATTGGCACACCCTTGGTGGTGAGGTGGGTTCGGCCGAAGTATGGTGGTTATGGGGGAAGGGTTTTCTCTGAAATCACCACTAGAGAGAAATTATGATTAACCCTAATAAAACCTCTAACACCTCATATATATAGGAGAAATAAAGTGGATAAAAGTCCACTTTACCCTCACTATTAAATTCGGCCGGCCACATGTATAGGGAGGCCCAATTTTGGGCCTCTCATGTCAATTGGGATTTGGGTCTGGCCAAATGTCCTAATGTTACATTTACCCAACTTTCTTAGGTAACATATACATTAATGGGCTTCCATTTATAGCTCCCATCACCATATACTAAGATCTACAATCCAATGTTTGATTTTGATAAAATCACGTTTTTCTTGAAGATCATGAACATCAAATTTTTACTAAGAACATCATGAAAATTTCGGCACTTACAATTATAAAAATTGGAAATTTTCATTCTTTAAAATTTCGGCCAACACATGTAAAAATCAGTAATGTCAATTTATCAAAATCATGAACTTCTAACACAGACTATGATACCACTGTTGGATTACGGGGCTAAATACTACGGAAACATAAACTAGGTACATGCTAGTAATCCAAATTACGCAGTGGAAGATGTGCACATACCTTTAACCTTTTCCGTAGTCCCAAGCTCTTTCTGAGGGAGTTCTCGATCCACCGGACGGAACCGTAGAGGTTCTTCTTAAGGAAGCCCTACGCGGTATAGTCTCCACAGCAAAGCCTCTGATCGATTCTTGGCAGGGACAGATCTACGGAGTGTGCTCAAAGAAAATTGGCACACCCTTGGTGGTGTAGGTGGTTCGGCCGATAATAGTGTGTTAGGGAGGAGGGTTTTCTCTCAAATCACCACAAATGAGGAATTGTGAATTACCCTAATAAACTCCTAACACTCCCTATTTATAGGAGGATCAAAGTGGTCAAAAGACCACTTTGCCCCCTACAATATTTCGGCTGGCCTATGTAGTATAAGGGAGACCCAATTTTGGGCCTCTCATGTCAATTGGGATTTGGGTCAAGCCCAATTTCATTAATGTGACATTTACCCAATTTCTCTGGTAACATATACATATTAATGGGCTTCTATTTATGGCGCCCAATCACCATATGCTAGCACATTTAACGGACAATCAATTTCATTGCATACTCATTTTTTGAGGTTTCGTCCACCTCGGATCGTCCAATAGGTTCTCACCCTTTGCTCATTTACCTGAAATTGGTATTTGTGCAATGAAAATTTATTTCGAGTATTAAATCAAACATATTACATTACATTTTTACTTTGAAACAATGTGTCATATCTGTCGAAGGAGCTACGCGTCATGCGCACGTCACCAGCTCTTACCCGTGGTGAAACCGTTTTGTTTCCAAAATTTAATTTTATCGGTTTCGTACATGTTCGTCGTTACGATTTATTAATTTTAATTTTAAAGGAGTACTAACAAATAAGGAAGATTTAGATCGGTCCGCTTTCTAACTACACAATCGACGGGTTTATAGCTTTTATGTTGGATTATGTTAAACGTTTCGCTTCATTCGACTATTTGGCTTGGCCGAAAATTTTGGTTCCTACGCCATAGGGTTTGGGTTTTCGTTTCGGATCGTTCCCTTGACCGGGTCGATGATTGATAAGTAAATTGTATTTCAAACTGAATAACAATTACATTATTCAATAACACTGAATCTCAAATTAATCAAAATTCAACAATTTAAGCGAATCAAGGAAACACACCACAAAAATATCAATAAGGTTCCAGAAAATAAAGAAGCAGCTAAGAAAGATATAAAATAGACGAGCAATCTTTGCCATACTGAGCACCACACCTGAAAAGATTTCACAAGTGAATCACATTAGATGTTATGTGTCTAATAAAGTGTTTTACGACATTATATGGAAAACGAGGCGTACTTGAGACGCGCTTTCATCAACGGTGCTTGTCCCACCTGATCATCGTTTAGACAGTTAGTTGCTGGATTTACCCATCAAGTCGTGAAAACGGACATACATGTCTTGCGATTTCTCGGATTCATTGGTGGAAATTTCTTCCTTAGTGTTGGCTTTGAATAGCTCAACTGTAGTCTTGATTTTTTTAATCGGACATGTGAGCCCGTTGTAGTTGGCAAACCATGAAAGGGGAAACATCCTCATCACCTTTTGAATCCTCAGCCATGTGTCTAATTCTTTAGCAGGATCATGAATGGTTCTTACACCTCCATATGTGCAAAGAATACCGTGATACTTAATTATCAGGTCTATTGCTTCAACGGTCTTTTCTTTGTCGTAGCGAAGGCGTATGGCACATCAAAGATGTAACACGCTGACGTTCATGAATCCCTCCTCTACTTCTTCTTCCAGGGTTGCACGGATTAAATCACGTGTTATCTAATCTTTCTGGGACTTCCCACTGATGTCGTAGTTTGTACTACCAAATTCATTCGTGTTTATCTTCCTTGCTGTTGGGTCTATTCGATCCTCAACATTTGCAGCAAAGAGGATATCCATAACATAA
The DNA here is from genome assembly GCA_036873135.1 of Clarkia xantiana subsp. parviflora. NCBI lineage: Eukaryota > Viridiplantae > Streptophyta > Magnoliopsida > Myrtales > Onagraceae > Clarkia > Clarkia xantiana. The sequence continues at coordinate 23,896,904 of JAPTYO010000001.1, forward strand.
TCTTCCCATACATCATAATTGCTACCATCAAGTGCAGTGTAGAATCGCTTTCAATCTGCTATCTATTTTCACACATTGATAATCATGCGACAATTAGGGAGACAATAACATTTTGGAAAACGAATTGCATACATCTGATATCTATGAGATAGAAGGCGACAAGTAATGATTCCTCAGACATCTAACCAACCCGACCACCAGTAAACTAATGGAAGGAGGCCGTGAAAGAGCTCACATTACTAGCGTCTTCTTTCTAATATATCATTCTTTTAAAACAGTTTAATCGCTCTCACCGGAACGGGGAAGTTTAACATACACCCGATCTTGGCTTTCCCAAGGCCCTTTTTAAAACGTTTCGAGGATTCATGCAAGCATATAAAATTCTACTACACAAGTAAATCATCATACAATTCACATCCAAGAAACAATCCAATCACATGCATACGCCTCATGCGTCTAATGTTCCGAGGAACTCATGTTGGCATATATAATTCTATAATCAAGTAAATTATCACATGCGGCTACATCCTCCACATTCATGCATACACGTAATGCGTGATCACTCCATAATAAACATGCATATTTGGCAACTGATTTCCAATTTTAAAAATTTGGGGCTTACTTGTAATTCATGCTATAAATCAATTATGCAAACTTCTAGACATGGATTCTAGGCAATTACAACCATCACAGCATGTCTATCCTAGTGCGTAAGTCGTTAATTCAAATCCAGGACTCTGCCCACAACATGCAATATCCAGCTAGCTTGACATCGTCAAGACGCAATTCTAATCATGCAATAATATCAATTAAAATAGCAATTTCAATTCAGCCCAATAAATGACTCGGTCCCAAAATCATGCATATCCGAGATCCATTCCCATAATCAAAACTAGGCATCAAATTTGATTAAAATGTGAAAATTTCAAACCGATTAGCACTTTGTAGGTAATATTAAAGTTAAAAAACATTTGGATTTCAAAATTTTACCATCCTATTTTCAGTTGAGTCGGGTCGGTCCGACCAAAACGGTCTGATTCACGTCAATTCAGTCTGACTGGTCCGGTTAAAAGGATCTGACAGGTCCGATTTGGCAAAATAGATTCGGTTCGGTTTACACACAATAGTTACCCGGTCCGACCCGACCTGGATGGGTCAGACCAATTGAGAAAACCCGAATTGGTTGACCCGCTCCGGTTGGACCCATGGAACTCGACCCGGTTCGGGTTCCCATGGTCTTCCGGGTTAGTCGACCCGAACTGGATGTGAAAAATTGGACCGGTTCGGTACCCTATGGGTTTCGGCCGAATTCTTTCTTGTGGGCTAAGTAGGGTTTTAAAATTCTTTAAAAAATTAACATAGCCACTAACTAAGAATAATTATAGATAAAATTTCCAATATTTGTGCAATATATATATAGTAATTTCGGCCCTAACATATATATTCATATTTATTTATTTGTTTATTTATTTATTGTCAATATTCTATATTTAGGAATATAAATCTATCAACAATATATTTTTTCAATCTTTAAGGCAACTAAATCTATCAATATTATCTAACATCCATAATATTGTGCTAAAATATATTGATAGATATTATCACAATTATCATGTGAATCTAGCCCTAATTGTGGCCTAATCCATCTTAGTAACTTGGCCAAATTTTACCAAAAAATCACGCTAGGAATTTCGGCCAAAATTTGGGGTTACTTGGGGCCTAAGAAATTAAAATTTTCACTTTGTAAACCTATGCATGGTCGGCCGAAACTTGTATTAGGGCTAGTAGTCAAATTTCAAAATCAAATTTACTAAGATCAGAATTTTGATAAATGTCACGTTTCTCTTGAAAATCATGAACAGTTTTACCAAAAACTTCAAGAACACCAGTTTTACCAAAATCAAGAACTCTCTAGCACAGGCTCTGATACCACTGTAAGATATATGGGGATAGTTACTACGGACAAGAAACACGTGTACATGCCACGTAAAGTAATTACGCAGCGGAATATGGGCACATACCAGTTTCTCCTTTGCCGTAGTCCCAAGATCTTCTGGGAGTTCGCGGTCCACCGGCCTGATCCTGTAGTGATTCTTGTTAAGGAATCACATACAAGGAATGGTATCAACAGAAAAGCCTCTTGTCGATTCCTCGCGGGGATGGATCTCTAGGGTAATTTCTCAAAGCAATTTGGCACCTCCTAGCTTCAAGGGTTCAGACGAAACTAGTAATAGGGAGGAGAGATTTCTTTTGTCTCAACACTAAAGAGAAGGGAGTGATTTTCTCAACAAACACTAAAGAAATCCTGATACCCCTTATTTATAGGAGGAGGTGGGAAAATCTCACCTCCACTCTTAGATAATTCAGCTATTTTACTAGTGTAAAGGGGAGGCCCAATTTTGGGGTTCTCATGTCAATTGGGATTTTAGACCCATCCTTAAATCATATGACATTACCCAGTTACTTAGGTGTTGGGCTTATATTAAAGGGCTCCTATTACGGCGGCCCATTCCCCAAATGCCAACAATAAATGCATGTTATAATTGAGTCTTGACTATGTCAAGCTAGCTGGATATTGCATGCTTGGGGGATGAGCCCTATTGTCAATTAATGAGTTGTGCACTAGGATAGACTTTCTATGCTGTGTGATCTTGATAGGATCCATGTCTAGATGTTCGCATGATTTTGAGAGCATGAATTGCATGTCAGCTCCAAATATTTTAAAACGACATTCAGTCGCCAAATATGCATGTTTGATATTGAATGACTACGCATGATGCGTATTCATGATAGTTTCAGGATATGGCCGCATGCGATAATTTGCTAGTGAAGTAGAATTATGTATGCTTGCATGAGAAATCCTCGAAATATTTTAAAAATGGCCTTGGGAAAGCAAAGATCATGTGTATGTAAAATCTCCCCGTTCTGGTTAAAATAGCCATTAAACCGTTTTTTTTCAAAGAGTCTGATCTATTAGAAAGGAGACGACGACAGTGTGAACTCTTTACACGCCCCCTCCTCTTCCATTGGTTTACTAGTGGTCGGTTAGGCTAGATGACTGAGGAATCATTGTGTGCCGCGACAATTCTTTTAAAAAAAAAATTCAATTTTCACCCTGATTTTCGCAAATTTTTATTAACGTGTTAGTTACCCCGAGACCAAGAGGTTGTCAAAAAATGTTGTAAGTCAAGGTTCTAGCACTGCCATTGTTCTCAAAGGAAACGATGCACCGATAAGAAGCATTGTTCCGAGTGGGAGGATTGTTCCCAATGAGAAATGATGCTACAATAAGAAGCGTTATTCTGAGTGGGAGAAAAGACCAGACTAATAGATGGGACTAGTAAGACGAAAATCAAAGGCATCGAACTTCTCTCAAGAAGTATCCCATCGAGAAAGGTGAAAACCTCACTAAAAATGTTGGCATGCATTGGAAAGACCTCAAGTGGAGAAATGGAGGAAAATAATAAAAGAGAGAGATCACCTTAAATGAAAGCCATTATAGTCTATAGTTGATTTACATGCTAACCACAGGGGCACAAGGATATGGTGAGCCATGAAAGAAGGCTCACCACTGATGGAAAAAGTCGGAAAACCCAACTCATTGCGAAAGGACTTACCCATTTTCACGGAGTGGACTTTGACAAGAGAAACTCACTGGTTGTGCGTGAAACCACGGTTAGGGTCATTTATGGTCCTGGTCTCAAGTCTCGATCTCAAGCTACACCAAATGGATGTTAAGACCGCATTCCTCCACGGAAACCTGGAGGAAGAGATCTACATGGAGCAACCGGAGGGTTTCATTACTCCTGGTAACGAACGTAAAGTTTGTAAGCTCCAAAGGTCCATCTACGATCTTAAACAGTCGTCACGACAATGGTACCGCAGATTCCACGAGGAAATCGTAGGAAACGGATTCGTAAATCTTCACGAGGATCCATGCGTGTATTATAAGACTTCCGGGTCTAAGTATGTCATCTTAAACTTATAAGTGGACGACATACTCATTGTCGTAAACGACGTGAGTTCTATGAACAAGTCAAAGTCATGGTTGGCATCTGTATTTGAGATGAAAAACATGGGAGACGCCATGTGCATCTTGGGCATTAAAATTGTTAAGAGATCGGGCTACCCGGAAATTGTGTCTGTCTCAAGAAGCCTATATCAACAAGTTGTTGAAAATGTTCAGATTACAGGATGCTAAACCCGTGGATACGCCGGTGGTGTTTTGGTGCGCACTGTCAAAACGTGATGGCCCCAAGAACCTGGCAGAGCGTGAACAGATGAAGGGTGCGGAGTATTTAAGCATGGTTGGTAGTTTGATGTACGTCATGCAATGCACCCGTCCGGATATATGTTACGCCGTGGGCCTAGTAGCACGTTTCCAGTCAGATCCTGGCTATCAACATTTAAATGCTGTAAAACTAATAATTCATTATCTGAAAGGTACTGCCGACTATGCGCTGTGCTATGAGGGCGGGAAGTTAGAATTGATCGGTTACAGCGACGCCGACCATGCTGGCTATCCGGATGATCGTAAGTCCACCACAGGGGAAGTGTTCCTCCTTGATAAAGCCGCCATTTCATGGACGAGCAAGAAGCAAACCTGTGTCGCGCTGTCAACGATGGAATCAGAATCAGTAGCTCTCTCTAAGAATGCACAGGAAACAGTCTGGCTGAAAAGGCTTCTTACTGCGCTGCTAGATGGTGACGTCGAGAGTAAACCTGTAAGGTGTTCTCTGACAGTCAAGCAGCCATTGCGGTAGTGAAGAATCCGAAGTACTATAGTAGGACCAAACACATTGATGAGAAATATTTTTATGCTAAATCTATGGTAGAAGACAATATAATCACTATGGAATACTTTTCCACTGATAATATGATTGCGGGCCCATTAACTAAACCACTACGCAGGGAGATATTCGAAAAGCATGTAAAACCTTGGATTGTGTAGGGTTTAGTGGTGGCATGTATCTGTGATAACATTTTGATATTAGAAAGTTACATTTTGTAAGCAAAAGAATTGCAACTGATTTTATGGTCAATCGACGTCATAATGTTTTGATTACATCAAATTTTTGATCTATAAACTAAATCGTAGGAGGACGCAATCCTCTTCAAAAACTATGTCGAATGTGGGTCTTACCTCGTCATACAGGTACAGTCGTCTTACGGTGGAGGGAGGCCTCTACTAAGCAAGGTTGGCTAAGAATCAGGGGGATAAACCTGATTACTTAGAACGATTATCTCAATGTCGAAGTAACTCGACATGATCTTCGTTTTGCAGATCGCCGTGAAGAACTTAGATCGTCGTTATTCCACATTCTGGGCCAAATGAAAATCTGTGATAACATGATTGACATATCCCATTCCTGTTGACCCAAAAGGTTCATGTATGCTATCAACGTGTGCTTCATACTACGCGTGTCACGTTCGATCACGGGGTCACAGCTCGGTTGTGCTAGGAAAGAATCCTTGTGATTCTGGCGGGCGCATACTTCTTCACCTCGAGCGTGTGATTGATCCGGGGAGCCTTATGAAGAGGCACCCAAAGTATCCTCATGGACTCAGAACTCATACCTAAGGTTAGACTCAATGCTCGCTTCCCGACGTACGAGCGTAGTGCTGAACAAAAAGGCCCAGTGACCACGTCTTTGGAAACCGGCTGGGTTTGACTAAGGGTATGAGCGATGGGGATGGTCAAGATCACATGTAATTCACCGACTCTTGTATTCACTAGGTGGCCACCAACCGGATATTAGTTGAAGGTTGTGAATACTTGTACGGATGCCTTGGAGAAGTGTTCCTATGTGGAAACTAGGCAAATGGAGAATTATCGGTTGACCTAGGATACAGCGTGGTACAATATATAAATGTTGTTTATAACAGGTTGATTGGAGAAAAGGGAATCAACGTTCCGCGGGCGCTACAATACTCGTATCCACCGGTCGCACGGCAAACCTCGTATGAACTATTCGGAAGCAAGGACCAGATTAAAGGAGTGAAATGTTGATGCAGATTTGGACAACAATACATTAACAGGCACCCTCCCATTCCGGCGAGTGGGAGCTGTAAGCATATGGTGATTGTTAGATATCTGTCCAATTCGGGTTCGTATTTACATTTCGAACCCTGTAAAATGTCCCAAAATTTGTAAAAAAAACCCTTTCGCGGACACCAAAGTCTAAAACGGTCCAGGATACGCGTAATTCCCGGGCCGAAGGACTTCCGGATTGCCCTAAGGCGATCCGGAGGTCCGGATTACCGTTTTTCTTCGTACGCTCACCCCGATTAATTTTCCAAGTGCGGGTAGTCGGTGCATGCATAGTCCGCCTTGATGACGGTATACGTCTTCCTTACATACCGACATCAAGTAATTCAAAGCTGGGCGTGATCCTTAGGTTCCCTATAAATAGGGGCCTAGGTCTCCCATTCTAGACAACTCCCTCACTTTTGGACTTTGAATGCTCTGACTTCTCTCTAAGGTTTTCTCTCTCTAGAAGTTCTAACTTGAGTGCCGGAGTGGGCCCAACCAGCATTCCCCCCTCCCACGCTGGTTACTGCCCCTCGTGCAGGACCCGAAGGTCAAGAGTTCAAGGTCGAGGATTGGGAGATTAGCTCGGTGATTGTGTTTTAAGGATCGCGGCGTTCCCGTCCTTATACACTCATCTCGAGCCCGTTCGTGAAGAAAGAAGCCTGTTCGTGAAGGAAAAAGCTCGAAGCTACCCAGGTGGAAGCAAACTTAACATTTGGCGCCGTCAGTGTGATTCAAACAAAAAGCCATTCCGCACCGCGAGCTATGACTGGAAGACGACCAAAGAAGGCGGGTGCAGACAAGCCGAAGCCGACAAGAAACCAACCTGGACATTCTCACGTTCCAGATATAGGATCCACCGCCTTTTCCGTGCCAACAAGCAGCGTGCCTTCCGCACAGCATGGCCTTAAAGTCCAGAATACAGCATACATTGCATCCCATCCGGAAAAGATGGCAAACGTACATATGATCCATGGAGACTTTGATGTTGAAAGCGAGAAGTTGTACAAGCAAGAAGTGTACGTTGTTGTTGGATCACGGTGGAACTTCGGTACGGTCTTGACGTCGATCCGAGCTCCTTTGCTCCACGTAATCCTGCAAAGAGGGGATAGACCGGACGGTGACCCCGAATCCCTCTCCGATGCTTAAATGAGTTTCTTGTATGGACTGGCAAGCAGTAATCTCAAGTAGTGTATCTCAGAACGTAATTGATCTGAGGTAACCTCTGCCCTTTTATAGGCGGAGAGGTACCTCAGTTACCTGGTGAACCGTTGGGGTGGTTAGCCCATATTCCGCGTATCTCGGGCACGATCCCGCCTATCTAGGCCATGATCTCGCTTATCTCGGCCACGCCCCGCGTATCTCGGCCACGCCCCGCGTATCTCGGCCACGCCCCGCGTATCCCGGCCTCAACCTCTAATAGCAAGTCCCGACTAACATCGGGGACTCCAGAGTTATCTCGTTGTGTCACCGCTCGGGGCCCCTCGTAATCGTGACAGGGCCAATCATTCTCAGGGATTCATCATCGGGGCCTACTTAAAGGCATCTCATCGGGAGCATTCAGCTCACCTATCAGGACCGACTCTGTCGGGACCTTTCCTCATCGGGACTCCCTCCGTCGGGACCCTTCGCCTTGGTCTTCTTGACCTCCTTTCAGAGCCCAGTGGGCCTATTCACCGTTTCCTCGCCGTTAAAGGGCCTAACGGCCATAGCGAAGCCCATCATTTGCCCCCAAGACATGAGGGACTTACAGTACGTCGTGTCTTCCAACTCCCGACCTCCCGACGTCGGAGTCGGGGACCTTTCCCTTGGTATAGTCACTTGATACAAGTCTTCTCGTTCACGTTTCCTCGATGCCTTGAGGATAACTACCAAATCCGAGAAGACTCCTCGGTTCCCCTGCCATTAAATGCAGCAGATAACGAAGCGACGTCTCTGGCACCCGTGCCTGATTTTTCGCACCTGCTTTTTCTGAAATAGTGTTTTTCGGGCCGTTTCATCATTGCACCCGTTCCCATTCTGCACGTTTCATCTCAACGGCTCAGATCAAAACGCTTCGACTTCGACGATTCAGATCAGAACGTCCTTTCAACTGTCCTTTTTGCCTATAAAACCCTCACCTTATGTACAGTTTCCCTTTTACCGTCTCCCAAATTTCAAAAGCTCTCTGCAACCTCTCTGAGAATTCAAGCTCTGCGATTTCAAAGACCCAAGTGTTTCTTTGAACAACTTTCCGGAAACTTTCAGATCATCCTTCCTTCCTCAAGTCATCATGTCTGGTAAGGATTTCTTCCTTGTTACTTGTATGTCTTTTCCTTCCTCTTTGCTTAGTTCGTTCGTAATTTCCCGGAAAACCCAATGTGCCTTTCCTTGCCATGGCTGATTTCAGACAGTGGATCTAGTTCCGAGGGAAGAAATCCCTTCAACTTCGACTATGCTCTGAACGAGATTTCCAGCACTGCGTACGATGCAGCTCTCCGGGAGGGATGCATCACCTCTACCTCAGGTAACCTTGAGGTTACTCGTCCCCGGAAAGGGGAGGTGTTTGTCTCTACGGGGCAAATATCAGCGGGGATTAGATTCCCCTTCTGTGGTAATCTGGTCGAGATGTGCCAGCACTACAAAACGCATCCGACCACCTTCTCTCCCCCACGCCATACGCTTGTGGAACGTCTTCCAGGTCCTCTACTTCCAACAGAAGTGGGTTTACAGCCTCAAGCTCTTCAGGACCTTCTACGGGATGAAGTGCAACGAGGCGGGGGTCTGTGCCTTCTACCCCCGTATGCCGAAGTGGAACAAGACGCAACTCGGGTTGTGCAACTGGACCAATGACACCTGGAAAGTGGTCAAGGGTCGGGGACTCCTGGTTGACACGGGGTCCGATAATAGTGGGTGGAAGAGGAGCTACTTCTTCATCCAAAACTCCTCGATCCCGTGGCCCCGATGGGAGGTGGAAGCGGACTCTCCTCCCGCTTTCCACACCTATTCTAATGAAGACTTCCAGACCCTTCAACTCATCCAGCTCTACCGATGGGTGGAGTCCTATACTCCCCTCGACGCCAATTCTCTCGTGGAGCGGGACCTAGTGAATGCCGGGATCCGACTCCTCGACATAGTCTCCGGGGGGCAGCTCTTCGACGGCCCCTCCAATATGGTTCCCTGGGTAACGTCTCTAACCTCTGTTTTTTTTTTTTAACTGTTTGCAGCTAAGAAGGTATCCGTGCTGACCAATCTGATCCTTAAGCAGGGGGAGACCGATGCTGTTCGCCCTACGCGGAAGAGGAAGTCATCCAAGAAGGCTGCTGCTCCATCGGGATCTCCTTCCACGGAGCGGCCAAAGTGGAGCCGCGTGGAGGTGGACAAGCTCTTCGACGTCCAGAACGCTGAAGAAGGTAAAAAGTTCCGCCTCGCTATTAAATCGTACAGGAAGCTGGTTCCGAAGGAGTTGATTCCTTCGACCATGGAGGCCCGCATCGCCGATGTCAAACGTGTCCTCCGAGGGGAAACTCCTCGTGTCCTGAAGGCGGGCTATTACAACTACCGCGGGAAGGACCAATATGTTTCCCGGCGCATTGTTTGGTGTAAGGGCCCTAACAAACTTCCTGATTATGTTACTGAAGCCTCCTCTCGTCCTCTAGGTGCAGGTCACTCGGGGACTCCGTCGGGTGCTGGAGCCTCAGCAGGTGCACCACCTTCCGCAGGGGCGCCTCCTTCTGCAGGGGCACCACTTTTCTCCAGCGGAGAGACCCCGACCGGCGAACAATTTCGTCAGGTGGAGAGCCTGGACTCCTCCGAGGAGACCGATGAGGGTGGCTCCCTTCGCCATCGTCGGAGGACGGGGCAGTCCCCACTGAAACCAACCTCCAAGGGGCTACCCCCCTCGCCTTCTTCACAACAACAGCGACAACCGTTGCCCATCCACGACTTCACTCCTTCCCCAGCCCGAGGTGGGTAGGAGGCACGCCCCTCCACGACTCGTGTTGGCCCGTCTTCTCTCCCTCTCGACGGGAGTTTTTACAAGGCCTTCGACCCCGCACAGGAGGATGCTCCCTGTACCCCGATCCAAACGTTGCAAGGGGTCCAGCTCCGACAAGGGGACACATACCCGGAGCTGGCTTTACACCTGGTAGCAGACTCAATCCTGCCTACTATGAGGTATCCGATCTCCTTGGATCGGGAGGACATTGCGTCGGGATGTACAGGAGATGTGCATGCGTCAGATAGAGGTAAGACTTTCACTTTTCTTTTCTTCATCAATAAGACCGGTTGCTCATCTACTGATACTTCTTTTCCTTCCTTCGCAGGAGATGGGGGACCTCAACCGTTCCATCGGGTACCTCTTCGCCTTCGAGGAGACCCTGGAGCAAGAGCGGGCGGTCATAGCCAAGCTTAAGGAGGATCTCGCGGCCTCCGAGTCTTCGCGGGGAAAACTGGCCAAGGAGCAGGCCATCCTTGACCGAAAGACTCGGGACCTCCAAAAGCAGGTCCGTGACTTCGAGGGGCTCCTAAAGCGGGAGCGGCAGGAGCGGCAGGTTGCTTAGGACAAGCTGGTCCTTGAAAAGAAGGCTCTGGAGGAGCAAGTTGCTGGGGTTCCCGCGCAGCTGGTCGCGGCCGAGACCATGGGCCGGGAAGATTATCGGAGGTCCGAACACTTCCAGGCTGATGCTGTAAGGAACTCCACCTGGAGTATGGCGACGCCATCAACTTCGACAAGTCTCCTTCTCTCGCTCCCTTCGCGAAGAAATACTTTGCTCTCTCGGAGGAGAGTGATGAGGGGAGCACTCCCGCGATTGTTGAAGACACAGCAGAACCTCCAAGTGTTGATGCCCCGATAATCGACCCTCCAGCTGCTGAACCTATGGAGCCTTCTGCCATAGACCTCGTGGACCCTGCTCCCGCTGATGCTGCCGACAAGGACCAAGCCTAACTGCTTATCTTTAGAGTCCTTGTACTTTCCTCATTTTTGTAATCTTCGGGCCTTTGAGCCCTTATGAATATATCGGACTTTCTTAGTTCCGATTTCCCATTGCACTTCTCAAAGCGACTTTACTTACTTAAGGCGAGACCTCGACACTTAAGATATTTTCACACATCACTTAAGACGATTTAACTCCATGCATCACTTAAGGCGACTTTAACAAAACTTAGAATAAATCTAAGAATCATGCATCACTCAAGACGGATTAACTTCGTGTGTCACTTAAGACGACTTAATCTCGTGCATCACTTAAGACGACTTAATCTCGTGCATCACTTAAGACGACTTTTCTCGTGCACCACTCAAGGCGTCTTTAACAACACTTAGAATAAATCTAAGAATCATGCATCACTTAAGACGACTTAATCTCGTGCATCACTTAAGATGACTTTTTCTCATGCACCACTCAAGGCGACTTTACTTACTTAAGGCGAGACCTCGACACTTAAGATATTTTCACACATCACTTAAGACGATTTAACTCCATGCACCGCTTAAGGCGACTTTAACAACACTTAGAATAAATCTAAGAATCATGCATTACTCAAGACGGCTTAACTTCGTGCGTCACTTAAGACGACTTAATCTCGTGCATCACTTAAGACGACTTAATCTCGTGCATCACTTAAGACGACTTTTCTCGTGCACCACTCAAGGCGTCTTTAACAACACTTAGAATAAATCTAAGAATCATGCATCACTTAAGACGACTTAATCTCGTGCATCACTTAAGACGACTTTTTCTCATGCACCACTCAAGGCGACTTTTCTCGTGCACCACTCAAGGCGGCTTTTTCTCATGCACCACTCAAGGCGACTTTTCTCGTGCACCACTCAAGGCGACTTTTCTCGTGCACCACTCAAGGCGACTAAATAACGTTTAGAATAAATCTAAGAATAATTCTGATCGGAAGCAACCTCTTTATTCATTGATGGCACAAAATTTTCTTACATCGAATCAAACGATAAATAACTTACACCACTTAAGGCGATTTTAAATCGGGCACCACTTAAGGCGACTTTTCATCGGGCACCACTTAAGGCGAATTTTCATCGGGCACCACTTAAGGAGACTTTTCATCAAGCATGCCATTTCTTCAAGTGTTCGCCACTAAAAGAATGCTTCAATGCTCTGCCATCGAGGTCTTCCAACTTGTACGCATTCGGAGCTGGCATCCCCACGACCTTGTAAGGTCCTTCCCATTTTGGTGACATCTTGTTGATTCGATCGAAAAGGGTAAACTCGTTGCGACGCCAAACCAGCTCCCCGACGAAGAATTGTCGGGACTTAACTCGCCGATTGTAATACATGGCCGTCGCCAAACGCATTCGAGCCTGGACTTCATCGGCTTCTCGCCTCTTCTCTTCGAGCAAGTCCAAATCCAGACATCTCATCTCATCATTCGTCAAAGGCTCGTAATATCTCATCCAATGGGACGCCACAGCTACCTCCACGGGAGCAAAAGCCTCTGTGCCATAAACAAGGCCAAACGGACTCTCCCCAGTTGATCGTTTGGGCGTCGTTCTAACAGCCCAAAGCACGTTTTCCAGCTCGTTCAGCCATTTGCCATTCAAGGCATAGACCCTCTTCTTCAGGCCATCCATCACGATTTTGTTGGCTGATTCTACCTAGCCATTAGTCTGAGCATGGCGGACAGAATTTGTCCGATGCTCGATATTCAACTCCTCCAGATACTCCTTCACTTGAGCTCCGTTAAACGGTGGACCATTATCGCTGATCACCACCTTAGGAATCCCGTATCTGGACACAATATGAGTCTGGAGAAACTTGACGATCTGGTTCCCCGTCGTCTTGGCCAACGCCTTTGCTTCTATCCATTTCGAAAAATAATCGATAGCCACAAGCAAATACTTACACTGACCTTGTGCTTGCGAAAGAGGTCCCACCAAGTCGATGCCCCACTGCGCAAAGGGCCAAGCGCTCTTGATGGATGTCAGATTAGCAGCCAGAGCCACAATACTCGGGGCGTATCTCTGGCACGCATCACAGGATCGGACCAACGCCGTCGCCTTCTTGCTCATCGTAGGCCAATAATAGCCCAAGTTCAGCACTTTCCTCATAATGGATCGGGCCTCTTCATGACAAGCCGCGACCCCTTCATGCACCTCCTTCAGGATTCGACTTGTGTCGGGCTCAGCCACACACTTCAAGTACGGAGTCGAGAACCAACCGTTCTTGTATAGCTGATTGTCCAGCATCACGTAATTAGCCGCGATTCGACGTATCCTGTCAGCTACTACTTGATTATCGGGGACTGCCCCCGTAGTCAGGTATGTGACTATTGGGGTCATCCAAGTGGGCTCCTCCTCCGATCCTGCTTCAATAGCACACACCTGCGTCGGGTCGGTGGTCGACAAGATTACCTTCTCCAAGAAGTGCACCTTCCAATTTTCCTCCAGGGGTGCCCCCAAGGCAAATTTGCTCAAGGCATCTGCCTCTACGTTTTCTTCCCTCGGGATCGCCTCAATATCAAAGCTTTTGAAGCTCTCCTTCAAGACTTGCACCTCGCGAAGGTACTTCCTCATCATCGGGCTCTTCGCCTCGTATCGCCCTTGGACCTGGTTCACAATCAGGGCCGCGTCACACTTCACTCTCAAGTGAGCAACTCCCGTACCTTTGGCAATTTTTAGGCCCGTGATAAGAGTCTCGTACTCAGCTTCGTTGTTCGTGGCCCTAAACGTTAAGGCCAAAGCATATCGAAGCGGCTCACCTCCGCCTGGTGGTATCAATACAAACCCTACTCCTGATCCATCTGAACTTGAGGAGCCATCCGTGTACATCTCCCAAGTATTTTCCTCGTTTAGCTGTTCTGATTGCTCTGCCATCTCTGGTTGTTCTGCTGTCGGGACCTCCATGGTTGCCCCCTCTACAGAGCCCGCTTCTTCCAGATCGGGGGCTGTAGACTCTGCTATGGGGTTCCCGCCAATGCCTGGCCCTTAATAGCCGTTCTCGGAGCAAAGTGTATGCGAAACTCACTAAGCTCGACTGCCCATTTCACTAATCTTCCCGACGCATCGGGTCGGTTCAAAAAATGCTTCAGAGGCTGGTTCGTCAACACAGTAATCTCATGCGCATGGAAGTAAGGCTTCAGCTTCCGAGCAGTAATAATCAACGCAAAGAGATACTTCTCAACGGCGGGATAATTCATTTCAGATTTGGCAAACGCCTTGCTTACATAATAGACGGGGACTTGATTACCCTCGACAACCTTCACTAACACAGAGCTAATGGCAAATTCAGAAACAGCCAGGTAAAGATAGAGCGGCTCGCCTGGGACTGGTTTCGCTAACGGCGGAAGAGTGCGAAGGTGCTGCTTGAGTGCCTGGAACGCCTCTTCACACTTGGTGGTCCACTCAAACTTCTTGTTGGCCCTCAGGACTTCAAAAAATGGCATTGATCGGTCACTCACCTTGGACAGGAAGCGATTCATTGCAGCCAGTCGGCCATTCAGCACTTGCACCTCCCGATGGTTTATCGGAGACTGCGTCTCCTCAATCGCCCTCAGCTTCTCGGGGTTCACCTCAATTCCTCTTTGGCTCACCATAAAGCCCAGAAACTTCCCCGAGTGGACTCCGAAAGCGCATTTTGTCGGGTTCAAGCGAACCTGATGAAGCCTCATCCGCTCAAACGCCGTGGCTAGGTTGTGCACATGATCCTCAGCTTGTCGGGACTTCACCAGCATATCATCCACGTAAGCCTCCATAGTCTTCCCTAGCATATCGCCGAACAGCTTGTTCACCATCCGCTGGTAGGTTGCCCCGGCATTGATCAGTCCGAAAGGCATGACATCGTAGTGGTAGATATCGCTATCAGCATAAAAGGCATTGTGAGGAGCATCCTCTTTAGCCATCTTTATCTGGTTATAGCCCGAGTATGCATCCACGAAGCTCAATAACTCATGTCCCGACGTGGCATCCACCAGCTGGTCGATTCTCGGGAGCGGATAGCAGTCCTTCGGGCAAGCCTTATTCAGATCGCGGAAATCAACACACATCCGCCACTTCCCATTGCTCTTCTTCACCAGCACCGGGTTAGCGACCCAAGTCTGGAATCGGAGCTCTTTGATGAATCCAGCATCGAGCAACCTGCCCACCTCCTTCTGGATCGCGATCCTCTTGTCTGTGCCCATCGGACGCCTTTTCTGTGCGATAGGTTTGATCGCGGGATCGATCTTCAACTCATGTACGATCACATCGGGGCTGATTCCTGGCATGTCACTCGGAGACCAGGCGAACAGATCCTTGAACTCCTTCAGTAGATTGATCAATTCTCGGGTTGTCTCCTCGGTCAGAGCAGACCCGATTTTCACCTTCCTCTGAGGCCTGTCAATCTCGACCTCCTTCAAGTCCTCCACGGGGGCGGGACGCCCAAACTCCTCTCTAGGATCAGCATCTGTCTGGAGGACAGTCATAGCCTCTCGTCTTTTCCTTCGGGTGGCGTTAACATAACATTTCGTGGAGGCCACCTGGTCGCCCTTGACCTCTCCGAGTCCATGGTCAGTCGGGAACTTCATCTTCTGGTGAACAGTCGAGGCAACTGCCATCAGGGGGTTGATGGTAGTTCTCCCGATAATCGCGTTGTAGGTCCCTGCGGATTCTACTACCACAAATTCCACGTTCCTCCTCTCCGATTTCCACCCGCTACCAAACTCCACTGGTAAGGTGATCACTCCTAGCGAATAGGAGGTAAAGCCAGAGAATCCGACCATTGGGAAGTTCGCCTCCTTCAGGTCCTTCTTCGTTTTCCCCATGGCCTCCAGCGCATCCATGAACAGAATATCGGAGGAGCTCCCTCCATCGATCAGAATCCGCTTCATCTCGTATCCCTCCACATCCAAGGTCACGACCAGAGCGTCATCGTGTGGAGTCTTCATGCCTACGAGATCCTCCGACGAAAAGGAGATCACCATCTCTTCCTTCAGGGTCCAGGATCGGGACCTCTTACCCAGCACCACAGCGGCGGGAATTCTAGAGGCATAAACCTCCCGGGAGGACGAGGTATCACCTCCCGCGGCAAATCCTCCATAAATCACATTGATAGTGCCCCGCTTCTCCTTACGGGCACCAGAAGACTCCGGGTCAGACCTCTTCTTCTTTGGGGACCGATCGCGGGATCGGGAACGGGACCGTGATCGGGATCGAGAACGGGATCGACACCGCTTCTCCCAAACAAACTCCTTAAGCTTCCCCTTCTGGATCAGCTTTTCGATCTCCTTCTTCAGCTCCCGACAATGATTGGTGTCGTGACCATTTGCGCGATGAAATCGACAGTAGCGATCGGTGCGGGATCCCAAAAATTCTCCTTCCTTCTTCGGGGGGTACCTGGAGATACCCTGTCGCTCCATGACCGTTAACACCTCGGCCATAGAGCTGGAGGAATGTCATGATCCTCCCGCCTGTCCTTCTTCGAGGAACGCCTATCATCCCTCCGATCAGAGCGACCTCGACACCGACTGCTCTCGGATTTATCCTTCGACTTGCGCTCGTCTAAGGGTTTGACTGACTGCTTTCCCTTATTCGACTTCAGGGGCTTAAGCTCTCCAGCGGCTATCTTCGACTCCTGGACATCGATTTGCCGCTTCACCCTCTTCTGCAGTGCCTCCATATTCCACACAGCCTTCTCAGCCACGCTGTGCATCAAGTCGGAACCGTAGGGGGCTGTTAGGTTCCGAATGAAGGTACGGATGGTTTCACCCTCCGAAATCTCCTCGTCAATCTCCGCCACGCTGGCAGTGTATCGCTGGTAATAGTGCGCCAGCGACTCATCGGGCCTCTGTACCACCTGGGTCAGGGACCTCACACTCTTCAACAGACGTCTGCGACCCTGGTACTGCTGAATAAAGCGGTCGTGCATATCAGCCCAGCAAGTGATGCAGCCTGGGGGCAGACTGAAGAACCAGGTCAGGGCTCTCTCACCAAGTGTGTTCGGGAACAGCGTACACACGATATCTTCATTCGGGGCTCTGCCCAGACACGCCATAAGGTGCTTCTGGACATGACGAACCGGATCTCCCTCGCCATCATACTCCTTAATCGTAGGGATACCCAGCCCTGGCGAGGCGAGGGTGTCTATGAGTCGAGGAACGAAGGGATGGGTGGATCGATCCCTCAGCTCCGACACCAGCGGCTTCTGCTCTCCCATGCAGATGTTCACGATCTTCACCACCTGATCGGGGGTGATGGGACCATTAAGGGGAATGGTCCTATGCTGCACTGGTCCTGGCCCATCGACCACAAATCGTTCTGGTTGGGCGGACTCCCTACTCCTGCCCTGACTTCGGGGCTGAACCTCCCGCACATTCTGAACCTCTGCTGGTGGGGGCGCTTCCTCTTGCCTCCTCGCAGCCTCTCTCCGATCTAAGAGAGCCTCCACGGCTGCCAAAAACATCGGCATGGCCTCCGCCACAGCCCTTGTCAGGTCCGCATTTGGAGGAGCCTCCTGCTCCCTATTCCCCTGGTGTTGAGCAGCAGTATCTTCAGGAGCTTCATTATGATCCCCTGTCCGGGAGACCTCAGCAGGGAGATTCTGGCCCTCCACGCGCTCCGGTGGTGAATTCAGAGTCATCCCGGCAGGATGACGGGAACCACCAGATTGTCCTTGTCTTCTTTGCTTGCCAGCCGCCATTGAACGAGTAGAAGGCATATCAGCTTTTTGTCACGTTCCCACAGACGGCGCCAATGTTGGATCACGGTGGAACTCTGGTACGGTCTTGACGTCGATCCGAGCTCCTTTGCTCCACGTAATCCTGCAAAGAGGGGATAGACCGGGCGGTGACCCAGAATCCCTCTCCGATGCTTAAATGAGTTTCTTGTATGGACTGGCAAGCAGTAATCTCAAGTAGTGTATCTCAGAACGTAATTGATCTGAGGTAACCTCTGCCCTTTTATAGGCGGAGAGGTACCTCAGTTACCTGGTGAACCATTGGGGTGGTTAGCCCATATTCCGCGTATCTCAGGCACGATCCCGCCTATCTAGGCCATGATCTCGCTTATCTCGGCCACGCCCCGCGTATCCCGGCCTCAACCTCTGATAGCAAGTCCCGACTAACATCGGGGACTCCAGAGTTATCTCGTTGTGTCACCGCTCGGGGCCCCTCGTCATCGTGACAGGGCCAATCATTCTCAGGGATTCATCATCGGGGCCTACTTAAAGGCATCTCATCGGGAGCATTCAACTCACCTATCAGGACCGACTCTGTCGGGACCTTTCCTCATCGGGACTCCCTCCGTCGGGACCCTTCGCCTTGGTCTTCTTGACCTCCTTTCAGAGCCCAGTGGGCGTATTCACCGTTTCCTCGCTGTTAAAGGGCCTAACGGCCATAGCGAAGCCCATCAGTTGCAAAGACAATACACAAGTCCCATGATACCAACATGGAGTTTGTCGACATAAAGGATGCCGCCTTTGAAGATGTCATTGGTTTTTCATCAAAGGACAAAGAGCACATTACGCACCATAACGCCTTGGTCATAACCACGCAGAAGCCGACAAGAATTCAACTTGGATCCTCCCACATGCCTGTTGCCACATCATATGCCTTCTTCATGCCAACAAGAAGTGCATCCTTCTCACAGTACGACCAAGGAGTCCTCCAGTACAAAGGTGTCAACCCGCCATCACCTGTCACTCCCACCATGATAACCGCGCTCGAAGAGCTGCTTGCATTCCGAAAGATGTTAAGGAACCAAGGATATGCCCTGCCACCACCACCTATGCCTCCAATCAACGGACAAGTCGAGGAGACAAGAACAAAGTCCCGAGTCACAAGTCATCAAGACACACTGCACCAAGGAATAAGGGGGCAATACACGGAAGGTACCTTCCAGTACCGACAACCAATGCAAGGAGCCGCACGCTCATACAACCCGTATGTGATAGCACAACACCAAGAAGGGGCATGGAAACAACCTCCAACCTCCCGCTCAAAAATATACAAGGAAGGTTCTTCCACGAGGACAAGCCAAGACGATGCTAACATCCGTCACAAGGAGGGACGGAAAAAACCTGTTAATGACGATGATGTCCCAATCACGGGACTTACAACAAGAACCTTGAAGGCAATAATTGAGTAAAAGATAGACGCTTCCTGGGAAAAGAGACAACCGCAACAAAAGGCCATTCCAGTCAGACGTCCAAAGGCTCAAAAACACCAATCTCGCCAAATGTGTTCCATTGAACACACCGCTGTCCGTCATCTTGAAAGAGATAAAGAAGACCAAGTTGTGGAAAAAGCCCTCCAATTTCCGCAAGGGCCCATTGGGAAAAGATGAAAGCAAATGGTGTGAAAATCACGAAGTGTATGGCCACGAGACGGAAGACTTTGTTGGACTAAGGTTTCATGTAAACAGCTTAATCTTAAAAGGAGAAATGAAGAAGTATGTCGACCAAGGCAATAAACATCAAAAGAAGTCTCATGTGAAGTCTTCAAGAAAAGGCAAAGGAAAAGAAAAGGCGAATAATAATCCACCTATCGCCAAGCGCCGGAAAAACAACGTCACTCATGGAACCAATTATGACGACTTATACAATCCTTGGAGCATGAAGGTAGAAGAAACAAATTTCAAATTCCCGGAAAACAAACTTCACCGACCACTGGAGCCAATGACTGCCTTCCTTGGCAAGAACATTGAAGAACGATGCAAGCACCATAAAACTGGGGAGCATAACACCAACATTTGTTCATCCACAATAGTGGATATTGAAGAGCTCAACACGCTAGATGCACTGAAGAATTATGTGGCACATGGCAGAATCAATTTGCCGACAAATCACCTATGAGGACGTCAAACACATCACCAATCCCTTTATCTTCATTTTTGCATATCTACTTTAAGTCTTTTTAGATTAAGTACAACTTATATTTATTAGCCTTAGTACTTTTTAAAAAAAGGAGCGATCAGTAGACGCCTTCCTGTAATCGGTTGTACGAACTCCAAATATCTAATGAAGGTTAAATTTACTTTCGTAGGTACATTACTATATCATGCATACTACCTTGGAATAACGCCAAGTAACAACTACGCACATATTAATTACGTCAACACACAAACTATTGCACTAGGAGAAACAAACGGCTTAGGCCATACAACATTCCCCATGCAACAGAGCCTCAAGCATTCTATACGCACAAGACTAAAAACCGCGTTGCAATAATAAATAAGACGGGGGCATTACCCAAGTGACAACGTCATCAACATTGTGGTAGATAGGAATTCGGGATACACTCCTATGTTATACGCACGCCAGTGCCAAACCCATCACGAGAAAAGAGTTAGAAAATTATTTCCAACATCGAGCAAGTTTACCCTTGTCAAGAACACAAGAAGGATCGTACAACTCAAAACGTACGCCGACAGCGAAACATAATCTTCGGACAAAACAAAGGAGAAGATGAGGATTCCACCAGTATAGCATCTCTCAACCATATGCACAATCGTCGTACATACATAACCTCGGAAAGAGTCACAAGTGTATGAAGAAACACATCAAATAAACCCAGGCCCCTTGAAAGTGAACACATGAAGCTTACATCGCAAAACCAGCACATTAAATTCAACACCGCGCAATGCGCAATAGGAGAAGGAGAGCAATAACTCCAAATCGGCGTTTCGTTCGTGATTGCAGAAAAGCTTGACGCATATAAAGGAATCCTAAGGTATACAACCATGAACAAGTGGGGTATGATAGCGTCAACATCACACCAAAAGATCAAGTTTCCAACAAAGGCAAGAATTGGTGAAAGGAAGGGAGATCAGCAGCTATTAAAAGACTGCTACAAGGTTGCACTCCAACATAATATCAAGACAAACAATAGCGGAATTCCTGTTTATTGATGAAAACCCAAGGGTAGATCATGCACGTCCTGCTTTCGTCGAAGCATTACAAGAAATCAAGATAGATGAACCAGAAAGGATGGTCCAAGTAGGCGCATCACGGTCAGAAGTTGAAGTAATAGAAACCATCAGGAAACAGCGATACGACTGCCAAGCGACTTGGGGGGCACCAAGCTGACAAGTCCTCAGCATTCCACCGAAGTGAAGAAATGAATAATTGCAAGAACACGCGGTACCATTCTTCTAAGAAGGAAACACCAAGCAATGATCATATATAGGCATGTACATCATGCTAAGGAGGCATCAACGCGAATCAACTGGAGGACGCATGCAATAATGCATAGTCATTGTTCGCACATACATATTCACATTCACATATAGCGGGTGATACTTGGAAAAGCTCCGCTCCCGAAATAAGCGCACCTGTCACAATCCGCACCTACCGCGTCCGCACTTAGGGAAGTTTCCTGCACAAACAAGGAGTCCTCGTATCAGACTCCTTTACGTTATCTATTATATGCATTATTAAAAAGAAAATTTTATAACTCCATATTTTTGCAAACTTGTAAATATTGCAACTATGTAACAAAGAGCAACTGTGTTCGTAAGTACATACTACAATATGATTACTACATGGGAATTATGCCAAGTAGTAACCTATGCACATAATATCTACTTCAACAATACAAGCTAAGCATTATGTTCAAGGAGGGATTTATGGCATACAACGCCAACATATCTATTATCTACACCAACATGGAGTTAATTTCTCCATCCATAAGCGACTATATCAAGAAGATGTCGGCAACACAAAGCCATCGCGCCATGTGCACAGTCAACTTATATCAGGCAATAACAACTTGCGGGTTATCTACAAAAAGGGACTTATAAAATTCTCTACTCAAAGTGACGACTATTCCAAAGGCGTCAACAACAAGCAATATCTTTGGTAAACACCAAGATTTACTATCAAAAGTAGCATGTTGTGGTATCCTCTTTGTAAGGGCAAACCCCATGTTTACTTCTAAAAAATGGCATGCTGCGAAATGCTCTTAGAAGCAAATCCTCATGTTCATAGCCATTCCCTGAATAGAAACAGGATGCGGCAAATGCAATGATGGGACTGATCACCCCACCGTGGCGGAAGTCCTCTTGTTAGACGACAACCCCACACACTAAAAGTATGCATACTCTCTTAAGGGTTCATACACCATGAAAACTTAGGCCTGAAAAAGGATAGCTTCATGTTATACGCTTTTTAAAGCAAACCTTGTAAAAAACTCATCAAACTTACAAGTTGAGTCTTGTATAGCGTTATCTTGCTCTTTAGCATTTAACGCAAAAACAGCAAAATAAGCAAGAAATATCTTGCAACAACGTCGCCTTAGAGTGGAACTAAGAGACGGTATAAACTTAAGTCTTGCTTCGCCAAGACGACACTGCTACATATCAAAGGCCAAGTGCCAAGTACATTACTACCTGCAACGCTACAAGTACCAAGTGTACATAACACCTTGCAATGCGCAAGTCGCAACATCGTATGTTCAATCCACCACAACAAGGAGTTCAATCCTATCATGCAAGTCCAATACATACGGACAATGAAGATAATGCAAGGTATGAAATATTACTAACAAGTTATCACATGTTTATTATTATTGAAAACAGGTCCAAGGGATACCATGCAAGCAAAGGCATAAACAAAGATTTACGAAAACCTCAAAACAACATCAACCCATGCACAAAGGGTTCAACATGCTGGAAACAGACAACCTGACACCAACCAAGAGATAGTATCATCTCCAAGGATCTATGGCAAAGAGTTCATAATGTCAACATCAAATACAATGTCGTCATCCGCACAAAAGACATGGCAAGCATGGTCGCTTCAACTTCAATACGACATATCTCTTCAACATAAGCGCGACAATCAGCAATGCGTGCATCAAAATCAGCCGTCTCCAAGATCAACTTTCAAGTGTGAAGAAGTAAACAACGCTTACCTCAATGGGAGGAACGCTCCTTGGGCCGGTCCCTCGACCGGGGGGCAGAAGGCACCACCGCACGAGCCTCAACTCTATTCCCTTTATCACAAGAAGGAGTTAGCACGGTCGTACTCGGCATAAAGAACTTAGAATCGCTCGAGAAACGCGCCCCTGCGTCGGATCTTTTGAGAATTGTGCTAAAGCCAGAAACTGCAACCACGCGTTCAGCAACATGAAAGCAATAACTTGGAAGATTAACAAGTTCAAAGAAGAGACAAGGAGATGCCTTACTCACAAGTCCTTTACCGCAACCATGTCCAGAGACTCTAGAGTAGGGGGGGCAATTGTACACACATTCCTTCTAACAAGCGGATTACGGTCTACATCGACTATCTGCAAAGACGAGCTTTTTCCATCAGTCCGACTTATATTACAACATGATACAAGTTATAAAGATCATCAACATACCAAATCTTCAGAAGAACGTATATGTGTACCAACATCAACTAATCAAGTAACAAGCATCATGCAAGGGGGGCAACTTCTTCAACACATCAACCTTACATGTCGACACCGAGCTCATACTCGCAGCATACATGATTACAAGGGCGAAATATTTTCTAAGTGTTTTGCTCATGATGACAGTCAGCATATTGCAAGCTGTCAGCATGTTACTCTGTGTCAGCATATTACCAAGTGTTAGAATATAACAAGGTGTTGGCATACAACTTGTGTTTACATCAAAGCATATGGATACAACGTACATAGCCAGGGATAGAGAAAAGATTCTAAGTGTGGGGGCAAGTGCGCACATACATGTACGTAACTACATGTCGACAAGGATGGATGTCGACAAGCAAATAATATTTTCTAAGTATTTCCATGTACGTACATACATGTCGACAAGGATGCATGTCGACAAGTGAAGAATATTTTCTAAGTATTTCCATGTACGTACATACATGTCGACAAGGATGCATGTCGACAAGTGAAGAATATTTTCTAAGTATTTCCATGTACGTACATACATGTCGACAAGGATGCATGTCGACAAGTGAAGAATATTTTCCAAGTATTTTCATGTACGTACATACATGTCGACAAGGATGCATGTCGACAAGTGAAGAATATTTTCTATGTATTTCCATGTACGTACATACATGTCGACAAGGATGCATGTTGACAACTGAATAATATTTTCTAAGTATTTCCATGTACGTACATACATGTCGACAATGATGCATGTCGACAAGTGAAGAATATTTTCTAAGTATTTCCATGTACGTACATACATGTCGACAAGGATGCATGTCGACAAGTGAAGAATATTTTCTAAGTGTTTCCATGTACGTACGTACATGTCGACAAGGATGGATTGCATGCATCAAGTAGCTATTATCAACTTCTACACAATGCTTCCTAAGCATTCCTACGACGCTTATCGACAAAGCACATACGACGACATCTATGGTAACAAGCAGGCACGAATCCAGAAAATATATTGAGAGGGGGCAAATATAGATGAACTATTCTAAAAAAAAAAATCATATTATATTAATTGTTGTTTCGAGCCATTCATAATAGTTTCAATAGAAACTTATGATAAATTTATCAATACAAATTAAAATAACAATAAAATTGTAGCGAATAATTGAACAAAGACTAACAACTATTTAATAAAAAAAATATTGATTACTGGTCTTGTATCAATTGGCTTAGTGAAAAAGTTAATAGATTTTTTTTTGCCAATAATTACTAGCTAGAATTTCTAAGCTCAAATAATTTCAATATATCCATTAACAATCTAGCCAATTTTATTTTCCTCACAATATAAGTCCACTTTAGTTTACATTTGTTCTTAAATTAGTTAATAAATATAATATAAAACAATAACTAAAAGTTTAGCAGTAGCACTACAGACTAATCGTCAATTCTCAATTCCATGTCAACAATCAAAAGCACCTCAGCAATTTATTTCTTTGAAAGTAAAATCTAGTTAGAGTTCTAATCTCAATTCAATTATTTTCTCTAATTAACATTCACAATCACTTAAACCTTTTATATACTTGTATTTCCCTAAATTGAATGTAGAAGTTAACTCAAGATCAAGAAGAATGTACAATACATGAAGTACCTTTTAGCGCGATTGTTGTAATTACCAAATGGGTGTCTTAAAAACTCTTCTATAATTGATTCCGGTTGTGATTTCTAGACAATTGGAAATCAATTGCGAGGTAGAAAAATGACAATTAGAGATTATGAGAATAAGAAAATCACCAATCTTTTCTTTGTAGCTGAAAAACAATAACTTTAGTGATATATTGTTTCTATAAATCTATTTTTCAAATCTAATATTATCCACGACAATTTCCTTTTGTTTAGTGAATTCTATCTCTATTTTTGTTAAATATTAACTGCTATTAAGGACAAATATGAATTAATTATTTTATTTTCTAAATAAAGAGTGAGCAAGAATGCAATTTCCTACTTCTAATGTGTCCTTAGTTACTATTGGGTCCTTATCTCTAGTGTAGTTTAGTAGAATTCCAGGAGGGGCAATGGGCCCTCCTCGCCCCAACGTGGACTCTTGGGTGGTAACAAGCATTAGATATTGTTAAAATATTTTCTAAGTGTTTTAGCATGTTTGCAGACAATGACCGACAGTCTATACATGATGCTCAACGTACATTGCCTAAGCTATCATTACCAACATACAACCATTGACGGCCATGTACGTACAACTACCGATCATCAATATCGAGCATACTAAAACAACGGTTAAGGCATGGAACAACATGTCGACAACGAACACTATGTATAAGGGAAGTATAACGATCTATCTACACTTTTCTAAAATTTCCAGCACTTAGAAAAATTTTGTCCAAATTGGAAAGATAATTACTCTAATGCATTTTATCAAACACCTTATGTGCATGTTAAGATAACTAGGTACAGAGTGATTTCAAGATTGAATCAAGGCCAAAAGAAATCGAGAAATGTCCAATCATGTACGGAATTCAACTCACCAACACGAAGCGAGTCCGAATTGACACGTGCCACACCGGAATCCAATTGATATCAACAATGATGTGTCTACTCCAAATCTATGATCTCAAAAGCTTCATCTTCATCAAGAATGGAGAGCTTCTTGGAGATTTATCTATAAAGGATGTAAGCTAATAAATATTCCCTCTCCTAATTTTTACTAATAGGGCCTACACCAAGTGCTAAGGACTAAACTTTCATATATTTTCATATAAGTCCTTAGCAACATTTACAAGCATCTTTGCATCTCTCCTATGTTCATATTGCATACACACTACACAATTCTTCATGACACACTACACATAATTATTATTACACATTACGTATATAGAATTTATCATACACGTTTATAATTTATGATCATTACATGATTATTTTTATAATCTAAGTATGAATTTCATGTTTACATCATGTCTCACGTTTACACCATACTTCATGTTTGCATCATACTACATGCTTGCATCATTTACTATGTTTACATCATGCTCAATGTTGACAAGCATGTTTTCCAATTTCATATTATTCTAAGTGTTTTGCTTATTGCATGATTACGTCATCCGTTTACTATGTTGTCATCTACATATTGACAGCGTGTTATATGCTTAAATCGTGTACCATGATATTATCACATTGCATGTCATTGTACGCATATTGTCCGTTACGCTAACCTTGTAAACTGATTACGTACGTACAGCGGAAAATTAAAAGTTGGTCAAATTTATGATCTCAACATTCGAATTGACAAACAGGCCACCCCTGAGGTCAGTACCGAACCTAAATTGGACGAATATCTTATCTTTGAAAAAGAGTCAAGTACGGGTTTTGAACCACTACTTGACTCAGGGGCAAGTGTTAGATATCTGTCCAATTCGGGTTCGTATTTACATTTCGGGCCTTGTAAAATATCCCAAAACCCGTAAAAAAACCCTTTCGCAGACACCAAAGTCTAAAAAGGTCCGGGATACGCGTAATTCCCGGGTCGAAGGACTTCCGATTGCCCTAAGGCGATCCGGAGGTCCGGCCCGTCCCGGATTGTTAAACAATCCGGGTAGGTCCGGATTACCGTTTTTCTTCGTACGCTCACCCCGATTAATTTGCCAAGTGCGGGAAGTCGGTGCATGCATAGTCCGCCTTGATTACGGTATACGTCTTCCTTACATACTGACATCAAGTAATTCAAAGTTGGGCGTGATCCTTAGGTTCCCTATAAATAGGAGCCTAGGTCTCCCATTCTAGACAACTCCCTCACTTTTGGACTTCGAATGCTCTGACTTCTCTCTAAGGCTTTCTCTCTGTAGAAGTTCTAACTTGAGCGTCGAAGTGGACCCAACCAGCATTCCCCCCTCCCACGCTGGTTACTGCCCCTCGTGCAGGACCCGAATGTCAAGAGTTCAAGGTCGAGGATTGGGAGATTAGCTCGGTGATTGTGTTTTAAGGATCACGGCGTTCCCGTCCTTATACACTCATCTCGAGCCCGTTCGTGAAGAAAGAAGCCTGTTCGTAAAGGAAAAAACCCGAAGCTACCCAGGTGGAAGCAAACTTAACAGTGATGGTCGCCGTAATTGGTATCCCATAATATGTATAGTTTACCTAATGAAATTAGGTACATGTCACATTAGGGTAATTAGGCTAGACCCAAATCCAAATTGACATAAGAGGCCCAAAATATGGGCCTCCCTTATACATGGCCGGTCGAAACTTGTAGGAAGGGCAAAGTGGACTTTTGTCCACTTTGCTCCTCCTATAAATACATGGTGCTAGGGGATTTTTAGGGTTAATCACTATTTCCTCATTATCGTGTTTTAGAGAAAAAACCATCTACCCCATGATGGGTTTGGCTATAGCCGTTAGGCCCTTTAACGGTGAGGAAACGGTGAATAGGCCCAATGGGCCCTAAATGGAGGTCAAGATGACCCAGGCGAAGGGTCCCGACAGAGAGAGTCCCGATGATGAAAGGTCTCGACAGAGTCGGTCCCGATAGGTGAGCTGAATGCTCCCGATGAGATGCCTTTAAGTAGGCCCCGATGACGAATCCCTGAGAATGATTGGCCCTGTCACGATGAAGAGGGGCCCTGAGCGGTGACACAACAAGATAACTCTGGAGTCCCCGATGTTAGTCGGGACTTGCTATCAGATGTTAAGGCCGAGATACGCGGGGCGTGGCCGAGATAAGCGAGATCATGGCCTAGATAGGCGGGATCGTGCCAGAGATACG
This sequence comes from Clarkia xantiana subsp. parviflora, assembly GCA_036873135.1. Taxonomy (NCBI): domain Eukaryota; kingdom Viridiplantae; phylum Streptophyta; class Magnoliopsida; order Myrtales; family Onagraceae; genus Clarkia; species Clarkia xantiana. The sequence continues at coordinate 23,925,010 of JAPTYO010000001.1, forward strand.
CGGAATACGGGCTAACCACCCCCAACGGTTCACCAGGTAACTGAGGTACCTCTCCGCCTATAAAAGGCAGAGGTCACCTCAGATCAATTACGTTTTGAGATACAATACTTGAGATTACTGCTTGCCAGTCCACACGAGATACTCATTTAAGCATCGGAGAGGGATTCTGGGTCACCGCCCGGTCTATCCCCTCTTGCAGGATTGCGTGGAGCGAAAGAGCTAGGATCGCCGTCAAAGATCGTACCGGAGTTCTACCGTGATCCAACATTGGCGCCGTCTGTGGGAACGTAACAAAAAGCTGATATGCCTTCTACTCGTTCAATGGTGGCTGGCAAGCAAAGTAGACAAGGACAATCTGGTGGTTCCCGTCATCCTGCTGCGACGACTCTGAATTCACCACCAGAGCACGTTGAGGACCAGAATCTCCCCGCGGAGGTCTCTCGGACAGGGGGGCATAATGAAGCTCCTGAAGATACTGCTGCTCAACACCAGGGGAATAGGGAGCAGGTGGCTCTTCCAGCTGCGGACCTGACGAAGGTTGTGGCGGAAGCCATGCCAATGTTTTTTGCAGCGGTGGAGGCCCTCTTAGATCGGAGGGAGGCTGCAAGGAGGCAAGAGGAGATGCCTCCACTAGAAGAGGAAGCGCCCCCGCCAGCGGAGGCTCATAATGTTCGTGAGGTTCAGCCCCGAAACCTGGGCAGGAGTAGGGAGTCCACCCAACCGGAACGATTCGTGGTCGACGGGCCAGGACCAGTGCAGCACAGGACCATTCCCCTTAATGGTCCCATCACCCCCGATCAGGTGGTGAAGATCGTGAACATCTGCATGGGAGAGTAGAAGCCGCTGGTGTCGGAGTTGAGGGATCGGTCCACCCATCCCTTCGTTCCTCGACTCATAGACACCCTCGCCCCACCGGGACTAAGTATCCCCACGATCAAGGAATACGATGGCGAGGGAGATCCGGTTCGTCATGTCCAGAAGCACCTCATGGCGTGTCTGGGCAGAGCCCCGAATGAGGATATTGTGTGTACGTTGTTCCCGAACACACTGGGCGAGAGAGCCCTAACCTGGTTCTTCAGTCTGCCCCCAGGCTGCATCACTTGCTGGGCTGATATGCACGACCGCTTCATTCAGCAGTACCAGGGTCGCAGACGTTTGCTGAAGAATATGAGGTCCTTGACCCAGGTGGTACAGAGGCCCGACGAGTCGCTGGCGCACTATTACCAGCGGTACACTGCCAGCGTGGCGGAGATTGATGAGGAGATCTCGGAGGGTGAAACCATCCGTACCTTCATTCGGAACCTAACAGCCCCCTATGGTTCCGACTTGATGCACAGCGTGGCTGAGAAAGCTGTGTGGAATATGGAGGCACTGCAGAAGAGGGTGAAGCGGCAAACCGATGTCCAGGAATCGAAGATAGCCGCTGGAGAGCTCGAGCCCCTGAAGTCGAATAAGGGAAAGCAGTCGGTCAAACCCTTAGACGAGCGCAAGCCGAAGGATAAAGCCGAGGGCAGTCGGGTTCGAGGTCGCTCCGATCGGAGGGATGATAGGCGTTCCTCGAAAAAAGACAGGCGGGAGGATCATGAAATTCCTCTCAATAGCTCTATGGCGGAGGTGCTGACGGTCATGGAGCGGCAGGGTATCTCTAGGTACCCCCCGAAGAAGGAAGGAGAATTTTTGGGCTCCCGCACCGACCGCTACTGCCGATTCCATCGCGCGAATGGCCACGACACCAATCATTGTCGGGAGCTGAAGAAGGAGATCGAAAAGCTGATCCAGAAGGGGAAGCTTAAGGAGTTTGTCGGGGAGAAGCGGTGTCGATCCCGTTCCCGATCCCGTGATCGGTCCCCAAAGAAGAAGAGGTCCGACCCGGAGTCTTCCGGTGCCCGTAAGGAGAAGCGGGGCACTATCAACGTGATTCACGGAGGGTTTGCCGCGGGAGGTGATACCTCGTCCTCCCGGGAGGTTTATGCCTCTAGAATTCTTGCTGTTGTGGTGCTGGGTAAGAGGTCCCGATCCTGGACCCTGAAGGAAGAGATGGTGATCTCCTTTTCGTCGGAGGATCTCATAGGCGTGGAGATTCCGCACGATGACGCTCTAGTCGTGACCTTGGATGTGGACGGGTACGAGATGAAGCGAATTCTGATCGATGGAGGGAGCTCCTCTGATATCCTGTTCATGGACGCGCTGGAGGCCATGGGGAAAACGAAGAAGGACCTGAAGGAGGCGAACTTCCCGATGGTCGGATTCTCTGGTTTTACCTCCTATCCGCTAGGAGTGATCACCTTACCAGTGGAGTTTGGTAGTGGGTGGAAATCGGAAAGGAGGAACGTGGAGTTTGTGGTAGTTGAGTCCGCGGGGACCTACAACGCGATTATCGGGAGAACTACCATCAACCCCCTGATGGCAGTTGCCTCGACTGTTCATCAGAAGATGAAGTTCCCGACTGACCATGGAGTCGGGGAGGTCAAGGGCGACCAGGTGGCTTCCAGAAAATGTTATGTCAACGCCACCCGAAGGAGGAGACGAGAGGCCATGACTGTCCTCCAGACAGATGCTGATCCTAGAGAAGAGTTCGGGCGTCCCGCCCCCGTGGAGGATTTAAAGGAGGTCGAGATTGATGGGCCTCAGAGAAAGGTGAAAATCGGGTCTGCTCTGACCGAGGAGACAGCCCGAAAATTGATTGAGCTGCTGAAAGAGTTCAAGGAGCTGTTTGCCTGGACCCCGAGTGACATGCCAGGAATCAGCCCCGATGTGATTGTGCACGAACTGAAGATCGATGCCGCGATCAAGCCTATCGCGCAGAAGAGGCGTCCGATGGGCACGGACAAAAAGATTGCAATCCAGCAGGAGGTGGGCAGGTTGCTCGATGCTGGGTTTATCAAGGAGCTCCGATTCCAGACATGGGTTGCTAATCTGGTACTGGTGAAGAAGAGCAACGGGAAGTGGCGAATGTGCATTGATTTCCGCGACCTAAATAAGGCTTGCCCGAAGGACTATTACCCGCTCCCGAGAATCGACCAGCTGGTGGATGCCACGTCGGGACATGAGCTGTTGAGCTTCATGGATGCATATTCGGGCTATAACCAGATCAAGATGGCTAAGGAAGACGCTCCTCACACAGCATTCTATGCAAACAGTGACATTTATCACTACGATGTCATGCCTTTCGGGTTGATCAATGCCGGGGCAACCTACCAGCGGATGGTGAACAAGCTGTTCGGAGATATGCTAGGGGAGACCATGGAGGCTTACGTGGATGACATGCTGGTAAAGTCCCAACAAGCTGAGGATCATGTGCACAACCTAGCCATGGCGTTTGAGCGGATGAGGCTTCATCAGGTTCGCTTAAACCCGACAAAATGCGCCTTCGGAGTCCACTCAGGGAAATTTCTGGGTTTTATGGTGAGCCAGAGAGGAATTGAGGTGAATCCCGAGAAGCTGAGGGCGATCGAAGAGATGCAGTCTCCGATAAACCATCGGGAGGTGCAAGTGCTGAATGGTCGACTAGCTGCAATGAATCGCTTTCTGTCCAAGGCAAGTGACCGGTCAATGCCATTTTTTGAAGTCTTGAGGGCTAACAAGAAGTTCTAGTGGACCACGAAGTGTGAAGAAGTGTTTCAAGAACTCAAGCAGCACCTTCGCACCCTCCCGCCGTTGGCGAAGCCGGTTCTAGGCGAGCCGCTCTACCTTTAAATGGCTGTTTCTGAATTTGCCATTAGCTCTGTGTTAGTGAAGGTTGTCGAGGGTAATCAAGTCCCCGTCTATTATGTAAGAAAGGCGTTTGCCAAGTCTGAATTGAATTATCCTGCCGTTGAGAAGTATCTCTTTGCGTTGATCATAACTGCTCGGAAGCTGAGGCCTTATTTCCATGCACACGAGATTACTGTGTTGACGAACCAGCCTCTAAAGCATTTTTTAAACCGGCCGGATGCGTCGGGGAGGTTAGTGAAATGGGCAGTCAAGCTTAGTGAGTTTCACATACACTTTGCTCCGAGAACGGCTATTAAGGGCCAGGCATTGGCGGATTTCATAGTAGAGTCTACAGCCCCCGATCTGGAAGAAGCGGGCCCTGTAGAGGGGGCAACCATGGAGGTCCCGATGGCAGAACAACCAGAGATGGCAGAGCAATCAGAACAGCCAAGCTAGGAAAATACCTGGGAAATGTACATGGATGGCTCCTCGAGTTTAGTTGGATCAGGAGCAGGGTTTGTACTAATACCACCAGGTGGAGGTGAACCGCTTCGATATGCTTTGTCTTTAACATTTAGGGCCACAAATAACGAAGCTGAGTACGAGGCTCTTATCACGGGCCTGAAAATTGCCAAAGGTACGGGAGTCGCTCACTTGAGAGTGAAGAGTGACGCGGCCCTGATTGTAAACCAGGTTCAAGGGCGATACGAGGCGAAGAGCCCGATGATGAGGAAGTACCTGCGCGAGGTGCAAGCCTTGAAGGAGAGTTTTAAAAGCTTCGACATCGAGGCGATCCCGAGGGAGGAAAACGTGGAGGCAGATGCCTTGAGCAAATTCGCCCTGGGGGCACCCTTGGAGGAAAATCGGAAGGTGCACTTCTTGGAGAAGGTGATCTTGTCGACCACCGACCCGACACAGGTATGTGCTATTGAAGCAGGATCGGAGGAGGAGCCCACTTGGATGACCCCGATAGTCGCGTACCTGACTACGGGGGCAGTCCCCGATGATAAAGTAGCAGCTGACAGGATACGTCGGATTGCGGCTAATTACGTGATGCTGGACAATCAGCTATACAAGAAGGGCTGGTTCTCGACTCCGTACTTGAAGTGTGTGGCTGAGCCCGACACAAGTCGAATCCTGAAAGAAGTGCATGAAGGGGTCGCGGCTTGTCATGAAGGGGCCCGATCCATTATGAGGAAAGTGCTGAACTTAGGCTATTATTGGCCTACGATGAGCAAGGAGGCGACGGGGTTGGTCCGATCCTGTGACGCGTGCCAGAGGTACGCCCCGAGTATTGTGGCTCCGGCTGCTAATCTGACACCCATCAAGAGCGCTTGGCCCTTCTCTTAGTGGGGCATCGACTTGGTGGGACCTCTTCCGCAAGCACAAGGTAAGTGTAAATATTTGCTTGTAGCTATCGATTATTTTTCAAAATGGATAGAGGCAAAGGCGTTGGCCAGGACGACGGGGAACCAGATCGTCAAATTTCTCCAGACGCATATTGTATCCAGATACGGGATTCCTAAGGTGGTGATCAGCGACAATGGTCACCGTTTAACGGGTCTCAGGTGAAGGAGTATCTGGAGGAGTTGAACATCGAGCATCGGACAGCCTCTGTCCGCCATGCTCAGACTAATGGCCAGGTGGAATCGGCCAACAAAATCGTGATGGATGGCCTGAAGAAAAGGGTCTATGCCTTGAAGGGCAAATGGCTGAAGGAGCTGGAAAACGTGCTTTGGGCTGTTAGAACGACACCCAAACGATCGACTGGGGAGACTCCGTTTGGCCCTGTTTATGGCACGGAGGCTGTTGCTCCCGTGGAGGTAGCTGTGGCGTCCCATCGGATGAGATATTACGAGCCTTTGACGAATGATGAGACGAGACGTCTAGATTTGGACTTGCTCGAAGAGAAGAGGCGAGAAGCCGACAAAGTCCAGGTTCGAATGCGTTTGGCGACGGCCAGGTATTACAATCGGCGAGTCAAGTCCCGACAATTCTTCGTCGGGGAGCTGGTTTGGCGTCGCAACGAGTTTACCCTTTTGGATCGAATCAGCAAGATGTCACCAAAATGGGAAGGACCTTACAAGGTCGTAGGGATGCCAGCTCCAAATGCGTACAAGTTGGAAGACCTCGATGGCATAGCATTGAAGCATTCTTTTAGTGGCGAACACTTGAAGAAACACCATGCTTGATGAAAAGTCGCCTTAAGTGGTGCCCGAGGTTAAGTCGCCTTAGGTGGTGCACGATGTCAAGTCGCCTTAAGTGGTGCACGATGAAAAGTCGCCTTAAGCGGTGCACGAGGTTAAGTCGCCTTAAGTGGTGCACGATGAAAAGTCGCCTTAAGTGGTGCACGAGGTTAAGTCGCCTTAAGTGGCGCACTTTCTAAATTCGCCTTAAGTGGTGCACGAGGTTAAGTCGCCTTAAGTGGCGCACGATCTAAAGTCGCCTTAAGTGGTGCACGAGGTTAAGTCGTCTTAAGTGGTGCACGATGTAAAGTCGCCTTAAGTGGTGCACGAGATTAAGTCACCTTAAGTGGTGCACGATGTAAAGTCGCCTTAAGAGGTGCACGAGATTAAGTCGCCTTAAGTGGTGCACGATGAAAAGTCGCCTTAAGTGGTGCACGAGGTTAAGTCGCCTTAAGTGGTGCACGATCTAAAGTCGCCTTAAGTGGTGCACGAAGTTAAGTCGCCTTAAGTGGTGCACGATGTAAAGTCGCCTTAAGTGGTGCACGAGATTAATTCGCCTTAAGTGGTGCACGATGAAAAAGTCGCCTTAAGTGGTGCACGAGGTTAAGTCGCCTTAAGTGGTGCACGATCTAAAGTCGCCTTAAGTGGTGCACGAGGTTAAGTCGCCTTAAGTGGTGCACGATGTAAAGTCGCCTTAAGTGGTGCACGAGATTAAGTCGCCTTAAGTGGTGCACGATGAAAAGTCGCCTTAAGTGGTGCACGATCTAAAGTCGCCTTAAGTGGTGCACGATGTTAAGTCGCCTTCAGTGGTGCAAACACGATTAAATCGCCTTAAGTGGTGTAGTTTCGCCTTAAGTGGCGTGGTTTCGCCTTGAGTGGTGTGAGTAATTCACCTTAGTGGTGCAGCGATAATCGGAACCAAAAGAGATTGATATTATAAAGACCCAAGAGGTTCACAACAACAGAAGGAAATTACAAGGATCGGACTCTTGGAGGTCAGCCGGTGAAAAGTCAATTATCGAGGAATCGTGGACGAGAATATTTGTATCAAGTGACTGTATCAAGGGAAAAGTCCCCGACTCCGATGTCGGGAGGTCGGGAGTTGAAAGACACGACGAACTGTAAGTCCCTCATGTCTTAGGGGCAAATGATGGGTTTGGCTATAGCCGTTAGGCCCTTTAACGGTGAGGAAACGTTGAATAGGCCCACTGGGCCCTAAATGGAGGTCAAGATGACCCAGGCGAAGGGTCCCGACAGAGAGATTCCGATGATGAAAGGTCCCGACAGAGTCGGTCCCGATAGGTGAGCTGAATGCTCCCGATGAGATGCCTCTGAGAATGATTGGCCCTGTCACGATGACGAGGGGCCCCGAGCGGTGACACAACGAGATAACTCTGGAGTCCCCGATGTTAGTCGGGACTTGCTGTCAGAGGTTAAGGCCGAGATACGCGGGGCGTGGCTGAGATACGCGGAGCGTAGCTAAGATACGTGGAGCGTGGCCGAGATACGCGGGGCGTGGCCGAGATAAGCGAGATCATGGCCTAGATAGGCGGGATCGTGCCCGAGATACGCGGAATACGGGCTAACCACCCCCAACGGTTCACCAGGTAACTGAGGTACCTCTCCGCCTATAAAAGGCAGAGGTCACCTCAGATCAATTACGTTTTGAGATACAATACTTGAGATTACTGCTTGCCAGTCCACACGAGATACTCATTTAAGCATCGGAGAGGGATTCTGGGTCACCGCCCGGTCTATCCCCTCTTGCAGGATTGCATGGAGCGAAGGAGCTAGGATCGCCGTCAAAGATTGTACCGGAGTTCCACCGTGATCCAACACCCCACACAGTGTTTCGGCCGAACCTGTAGTCACCCAAGGGTGTGCCAATTTGCCTTTGAGCAAACACTCCGGAGATCTGTCCCCTTTCCAAGAATCGATCAGAGGCTTTGTTGTGGAGCTTATACCGCGTAGAGATTCTTTAACAAGAACCTCTACGGGTTCCGACCGGAGGATCGTGAACTTCTTCCTGTGAAGATCTTGGGTCTACGGAGAATTTTAAAGGTATGTGCGAATCTTCCGCTGCATAATTTCGATTACTAGCATGTACCATATTTTAAGTTTTCGTAGTGATTACTCTCCGTAATCTAACCTATATATATATATATATATATTAATATTGGAAATTATTTTATATAGTTAATGTTACTTGGTGGCTAAGTTAAATAACCGAACCAGATTTTCTCAATCGGTTCGACCTAATTAGGTCGGGTCGGACCGGGGTAACTAAGTGGATCTAACCAAACCGGTTTTGTGTGTTGAACCGAACCCTATTTTTATTGGACCGGTTCGGACCGAACCAGATTTTAAATTAAAACTGTACTGAACCGAACCGGATTTTACCGGACCGAACCAGATTTTCCGGACCGGACCTGAATCGGATTTCTTGGACTGAACCGAACCGGACCAAACCAGACTGAAATTGACTGAACGGAACCGTATTTTCAAAACAGAATTCAAGTCAATTAAAATAGGGAGGTCAAGTTTTAAAATCCAAATGTTTTGAACATTAATAGGCCTACAAAGTGCTCAAGGGTTGATAACCTTCATGCCTTGTTTCAATTATGGGGATGGATCTCGGAGATACATGTTTTTGGGACTGGTATAATTAGTGGGCTGAATTGCAATTGTTTATTATTCAATATATATTTATGCATGATTAGAAATGTTGTCTTGACTGAGTCAAGCTAGCTGCATATTGCATATTGTGGGCCGAGCCCTGGTTAAATATATTGAATGCGCACTAGGATATACATGCTGTGATGGTTGGAAATGCCTAGGATTCATGTATAGAATGTTGCATGATTGAATATAAGCATGAATTGCGAATCAGCCTATAATGTTTAAAATTATTTTAAAATCGAAAACCAGTCGCCAAATGTTTATGATGGATGTGAATGTTACATGTTTGACACGTATGCTAGAATGTTGAGGATGTAGCTTCATTTGATAATTTACTTGGAAATAGAATTATGTATGCAAGAATGAGTTCCTCGGAACATTAGACGCATGACGCGTAAGCATGAGTGTGGTTTATCTGATGAATGTTACTGGCGTATGATAATTTACGTGGATAGTAGAATTATATATGCATGAGTGAATTCATCGGAATATTTTTCCAAAATAAAGAGGGCCTTGGGAAAGCCAAGATCGGCTACGCTTGTTTTAAAATTCTCGTTCCGGTAATTTGCGATTAAAACTGTTTTAAAAGACTAATATATTAGATGGAAAACGATGATAATGTGAACTCTTTCACAGCCATCTTCCATTGGTTTACTGGTGGTCGGTTGGCTCAGATGACTGAGGAATCATTATTTGTTGGATCCCATTTTAATAGATATTTGATGTATGCAATTCTTTCTCAAAATGATACTGTCTCCCTGACTATGCGTGATTATCAATGTGTTAATTTTCATGGCTGAACCGATACAGTTCTACGAACCTCGCAACCTGGACGGCATGGATTATGATGCATGGAGAGACAATGTTATGGATCTCCTGATCGTTGCGGATCTTGACGATCAAGTCAATCCGACGGCGAAAAGGATAAGCCTGGACAAATATGGAAACCCGCATGAAAGCAACATCAAGAAAATGTTAAGGAAGGATCGTGATGCACGAGAATTAATTATTTCACAACTATCAACTGAAGTGGAAGGAGAGTTTATACAACTCAGCGCACTGCATCTTTGGCGTGCCATATACTTTTGCTTCGCTTCGTTAAGAGTAAGGTCGCTGAAGCACGAGCCTTAATGGCAGAATACTACAGTATTCTATGTAGTGATGAAGGTGTAATAGGCTTTCATGATCCCGCTGACGAGTTAGACGTATGAACAAGGGCTCGGAAATTAATGAGGATGTTTCCTCTTTTATGGTTTGTTGACGAGAAAAGGCTCACGCGTCTAATCAAATCGATTAAGACGATAATAGACCTATTCGAAGCAGATGATAAAGAAGGAAACTTACCGAAAGAACCCGAGGCATTCGATGACATATTCATTCGTATGCTAAAATGCTTGGCAACCCCCGACAAAAAAAGGTCTAAACGATGATCAGTACATTCTCGGTACAACTCGGTTAAGACGACATGCCCATCATTCTTCTTCGTGACTGCTTCAAGTTTGAGATCTGAGACCCCAGTATTGTTTATGTTGGTTTTTCCTATTGTTCATTTTGTTTGAATTCTGGTTATTATTGTTTCGGATTTATTGAATATAATAGTTACCATTCGATTCAAAATGAGTTCTGCTCATTAAGATTAATCGACTCGGCTAAAAATGAGATCGATCCAAAATGTAAGCAATCCAAAACAATAAGGCTATTGGAAATAGTTGAATCAAACAACTCCATACATTTTAAGCTACATCTAATTCTTTGAGTAAAATCAAAATGGAATTAAAATCCATTGATTGCGTATTTCTAAGAATGAACCGGTCATAAATCTTTTCTTTATTATTAAGTACTCCAATGAATGAAATAATCTGTAATGATGATTATGTGCGAAACCGATTGGATTAAATTGAATTAAATTCAGAAATGAAACGATTCAACCTAGGGTTAAAACTACGGTGAATAGCGCTACGTGCAAGTGGACCTCGATAGACGGAACACATCATTTCAAAATACGAATTTAATGATGAAGTGTCTGAATGATGAAGTGCTGAATTTTTGTTTGCATTCCCTTGGAAACAACTTATTGATACCATTTACATTGGTACAAAGTAGGCTTCGAAGCTTCCACGACCTTATAAAAGTATAAGCTGACGCATAGGGTAAAAACCCAAGATGCTTAGTTCGGAGATGGGATAAAATCCCTGAGATAAGTTTTGCAATGAATAAGGATTAAGTCGGTTAAAAGATTTTCCTTCCAAACGCCTTGAACTATAAGTCAGGCTAAGCATTCAAATCAATTAAAACATACTTCAAGAAGCACAATTCAAGAACATAATGTTTGAGTTACTCTATCAGGTGTTCCCTAAGGGATGAAAAAGATGACTCACATGTATGTAAACAGTGTTCCAATAAAATCGGTAAGACACACCGCCATAAAAGCTAAAATATGATGATGAGTTAAATCATGTCATTATGCGACATTAAATTACGCATTAAACAGGTATTTAGGACAAGAGTACGTGATCTACTCTTAGAAAATACTAGTTTAAAGCTTTAGAAAATGGGGTCGTGGTCGAACATGGGCTATTACATCACTAGAGGGCGAATATTCCAAATGCATGGACATTTTAAATCTACGTAGTCATGATCAAAACGGAGCACGATATCACTGACAATCAGATCCCACTTAATTCAAGTAGGAGAGATATTTGAACCAGCAACTCACGTGTATGTAAACAGTGTTCCAATAAAATCGGTAAGACACGCCGCCATAAAAGCTAAAATATGATGATGAGTTAAATCATGTCATTATGTGACATTAAATTGCGCATTAAACACGTATTTAGGACAATGGTACGTGATCTACTCTTAGAAAATACTACTTTAAAGCTTCAGAAAATGGGGTCGTGGTCGAACATGAGCTATTACATCACTAGAGGGCGAATATTCCAAATGCATGGACAGTTTAAAGCTATGTAGTCATGATCAAAACAGAGCACGATATCACTGACAATCAGATCCCACTTAATTCGAGTGGGAGAGAGATTTGAACCAGCAACTCAAGTGAATTACATGGTAAATGAGAATGGGAACATTTCATAGTAAATCCAGTGGGAGAAATAAATCCAACCACATGAAATCATTGTTGCTGTTGAAACAAATCAAGTTAAACCTGATGGTCATATAGCTGAACCAGGAATGACGCAACTACCTAAAACTAACTACCCATTGTTTCCAGTGGGAGTGATCCGACCAAACTTGGTTCCAGATCCTAGTGATCAAGGAATTAATCTTGGAAGTGAAACCCCGATAAGAAACATTGTTCCGAGTGGGAGAATATTTCCCAATATAAGTGATACTACGATAAGAAGCATTATTTCGAGTGGGAGAAATGATCAGACTCAAAATGGGATTAACAAAAGACTAGCTGAAAGTCAAAGGGATCGAACTTCTCCCAAGAAGTATCCCATCGAGTAGGGTGAAAACCTAAATCTAACAACTGTTGGCAAGCATTGGAAAGACCTCAAGTGAATAAACGGGGAAAAATAATAAAAGAAAGAGATCGCCTTAAATTAAAGCCATCATAGTCTATAGTTGATTTACCTGTTAACCACATGGGCACAATGATAAGGTGAGTCCTGAAAGAAGGCTCACCACTGATGGAAAAGGTCGGGAGGTGCGAAACCCGACTTGATGCGAAAGGATATACCCATTTCACGGAGTTGACTTTGACAAAACAAACTCACTGACTGTGCGTAAAACCACGGTTAGGGCCAGTCATGGTCCTGGTCGCAAGTCTCGATCTTGAGTTGCACCAAATGAATGGTAAGACCGCATTCCTCCACAGAAACCTGGAGGAAGAGATCTACATGGAGCTACCGGAGGGTTTCATTACTCCTGGTAATGAACGTAAAGTTTGTAAACTCCAAAGGTCCATCTACGGTCTTAAACAGTCGTCTCGGCAATGGTATCGCAGATTCCACGAGGAAATCGTAGGAAACGGATTTGTGAATCTTCATGAGGATCCGTGCGTGTATTATAAGACCTCCGGGTCTAAGTATGTCATCTTAACCTTATACGTGGACGACATACTCATTTCGCAAACGATGTGAGTTTTATGAACAAGTCAAAGTCATGGTTGGCAACTGTATTTGAGATGAAAGACATGGGAGAGGCCACGTACATCTTGGGCATTAAAATTGCTAGAGATCGGGCTACCCGGAAATTATTTCTATCTCAAGAAGCTTATATCAACAAAAAGTTGAAAATATTCAGATTACAGGATGCCAAACCCGTGGATACGCCGGTGGTATTTGGTCGCGCACTGTCAAAATTTGACGGCCCCAAGAACCTGGCAAAGCGTGAACAAATGTAGTAACATAGAAAGACCAAATACATTGATGTGAAATATTTTTTATGCTAAATCTATGGTAGAAGACAGTATAATCACTATGGAATACTTGTTCACTGATAACATGATTGCGGATCCATTAACTAAACCACTACGCAGGGAGATATTCGAAAAGCATGTAAAACTGTTTGGATTGCGTAGGGTTTAGAAGTGGCGTGTATCTGTGATAACATTTTGATATTATAAAGTTACATTTTGTAAGAGAAAGAATTGCAACTGATTTTATGATCAATCGACGTCGTAATGTTTTGATTACATCAAATTTTCGGTCTATAAACTAAGTCCTAGGAGGACGCAATCCTCTGCCAAATTTATGTCGAATGTGGGCCTTACCTCGTCACACAGGTACGGTCGTCTTTCGGTGGAGGGAGGCCTCTACTAAGCAAGGCTGGCTAAAATTCGGGGGATAAACCTGATTACGCAGAACGATCATCTAGTGTCGAAGTAACTCGACATGATCTTCGTTTTGAAAATCGCTGTGATGAACTTCGTTCGTCATTAATCCACATTCTGAGCCATATAAGAATATGCGATAGCATGATTGACATATCCCTTTCCTGCCAACATAAAATTCCAGGTATGCTATCGACGCGTGCTTCATACTATGCGTGCCTTTTCCGACCATGGGGTCACAGCTCGGTTGTGCTAGATAAGAATCCTCGTGATTCTAACGGGTGCAAACTTCTTCACCTCGAGTGTGTGATCGATCCCGGGAGCCTTTTGAAGAGGCACCCAAAGTATCCTCACGGACTCAGAACTCAAATCTAAGGCCACGCTCAATGTTCGCTTCCCGGCGTACGAGCGTAGTGATGAACATAAAGGCCCAGTGACCATGTCTTTGGAAACTGGTTGGGTTTGACTAAGGATATGAGTGATGGGGATGGTCAAGTTCACCTGTAATTCACCGACTCTTGTGTTCACTAGGTGGCCACCAACCGGATATTAGTTGAAGGTTGTGAATACTTGTACGGATGCCTTGGAGAAGTGTTCCTATGAGGAAACTAGGCAAAAGGAGAATTATCAGTTGATCTAGGATACAGCGCGACTCTATTTAAATGTGGTTTATAACAGGTTGATTGGAGAAAAGGGAATCAACGTTCCGCGGACGCTACAACACTCCTAACAGAATGAGTAGCACGATTCGTGTCCGCCGGTCGCACGGCAAACCTCGTATGAAATATTCAGAAGAAAAGGACGAGATCGAAGGAGTGAAATGTTGATGCAGATCTGGACGACAATACATTAACGGGTACCCTCCCATTCCGGCGAGTGGAAACTGTAAGCATATGGTGATGGGAACCGTAAATGGAAGCCCATTATATGTATATGTTACCTAAGTTAATTGGGTACATGTTACATTAGGACAATGGGCCATACCTAATTCCCAATTGACACGAGAGGCCCAAATTGAGCCTCCCTATACAAGCATGGCCGGCCGAAACTTAGGTGGGGGTAATGTGGACTTTTGTCCACTTTACTCCTCCTATATATATGGGGAGTTAGGGTTTTATTAGGGTTAACCACAATTCCCTTTAAGTGGTGTTTTGAGAGAAAACTCTTCCCCCCAAAGACACCATATTCGGCCGATTCTAGCAAACACTCCGTAGATCTGTCCCTTGCCATGAATCGATCAGAGGCTTTGCTGTGAAGAATATACCACGTAGGGCTTCCTTCACAAGAACCCCTACGGGTGCCGACCGGAGGATCGTGAACTCCCCTACTGCAAAGATCTTGGGACTACGAACTACTGTAGAGGTATGTGCGAATCTTCCGCTGTGTAATTTCGATTACTTGCATGTACCATGGTTTTAGTTTTCGTAGTGACTACTCCCCGTAATCTATCAAAACAAACAAGGAATTGCCTGAAGATTGTTAGTTGACACTAGGGTAAATTGCAATATTCTGAAATATGTATGACGGGAGTCCAAATAATTTTATTCAGTAGTCAACATACAATTATATCAAGTACGAGTATGTTTTTTAAAACTGAAATTGCGACAAGTAGACCGAATGTAAAATGTAGATTTTTTTAACTATCGCACGCGTGGATTCACAGTCTCCTTAAGTCAATTTCGGCCCACGTCATTTTCAGGTTATGCAATGAGATTTATAATAGGGACGATCACATCCCAGGATACAACAATGTCGTCGACACAATTTATGCACGTAATTCGTTCAACTGAACCGAACCAATAGATGAACTCAAACAAGAATGTGAAAAACAATAATCAATTGAATTTAACCACGAAATTAGAAAAGAATCCGAGAGCAGTTTGTAATCACGAATTCAAGATGAGGAAACTAACCAGCTAAGATTCTTAGGTATTTTGGACTACAGGGAGAATTTTCGGATTGGAATTACTGCAAGGATACCATCTCAAGATATACCGTGAGGTTTGATACACACCGAATATATACAGAATATAACCTGTACATATAAAATATATATTTGGTATTTATAAAATATACACTTCCAATAATAACAATATGCAATGTATTTAGACACCATTAAACTAGGAAATTTCAGTTTACAATATTGACGGAATATTATTTTTTCAAATTTCATTCTTTTATCCAACAGTAATAACGCCTGAATTACTACTGAAGCAAATCACACACATATGATGGTATAAATATCATGATATTCGCTAGTTTAGTTTAATTTAGGTTTGATGAAGCATATGTTTGGTGAAGCAAGTTCCCTTGGGAGCACAAATCCGACAGCGCACAACTCCTCCTTCAGATGAGCAGACGCAACACTCAGAGTTAGGTCTGCATCTCTTGTCAGGTGGGCATGCTACATACAATATATATATATACATACAAACACAACGTGATCATGAGACTAATAATATTGAAACGTCATCAAATGCGACATATATTCATTCATGCCACCTGGAACATTCAAGGTTTGCGCACCAAGTTCCGAAAATTTTGAGTCTAATAATTTAAGGTATAATAAGGTGGATCATCATGAGAACACACTGTATATAATATATATATATATATGAATAGATGTTATGACTATATAATATTTAATTAGAGAGAAAATGTCTTATGGTACCGCACGTTTGTGTCCTGCATTCGATCCCTGAACTGGGTCTGACCAAACTAGGTCATCTAGCTGGTTGAGTGACCTGATTTGGATTTGACCCTGCTCGTGGGTTGACTTCTAGATGGGTCAATTGAATTAATTATGGCCAACCCGAAAATTTAATATAGATATCGAATGATAATATTTTCAAATCATGTGTACACAAATATTACATTACAAACAAAAAAAGACGTGTTGACCAGTTGATAACATGAACCAAACATATGATATCATCAAATTGTTTACCGTAACATTTATATAATAATGAAATGAAATTTTTACGCATTTTAAAGTATAGTTACCAGTTTTGTTACATTATGAACATGATAAGATTCAACGATAACAAAATTGATTTTATAACACATAAAAAAATAATGGCATGTGTGTATCTAATTCAATTCAACAGAAATATATATAATATTTATGATTTGGTGATTCAGAATAATAAAAATATTTATTGATCACTTATGTGCAGCTCCAACTGGTTCAAAAGATAGACATGAGACTATGAGTAGCGCAGACACGAAAAGAGAAAGTCTTAAGGACGCCATTTGAAATCTTGGACTTATGCTTCTAACGTGTGTTCGCACTTGTTCTTATAGCACCAAGAGTAACATATATCTATCTATATTTTATCCTAATTTGGATACCTATTTAACTATTATTAATTATTAATTAGGCTGCTAATTAGGTGCCAAAATATTTTATCCTAATATGGATATCTATTTAGCCATTTATTAGGCAGCTAATTAGTTGCCAAATCAGTAATACACATTTTAATTGGTACATGTGTTTTCACGCACCTTGTTTTTCTTCTTTGCGTTGTTGTTTTACTGTTGCATCTTCATTCTTCCGTTTCCGATGCTTCATCAACTTTTCAACCCTTAGAGCATCCATAATGACTTTATATAAATTGTATTCTTTAAAGTTGTCACGTAGACATTTATGTACACTTTAAGTAGTACGTAGATTTAAGATACACACAAATAATATTTACTCTTCAATCATTTACTTAACTATATTCCTTAAATGTATTTTATTATTAAAATTTTCATCAACCACCAATAAAATATTAGCATTAATTATAAAATGAATTAATTTATAATAAAAAAAATTGGTTATGTAATGCATAGTGCATTCCTTAAATTTGATGAATAGATTATGTAAAAATAGATGAGTCCCACTTTTAAGGATTGCTATGTAAAATCATTGTAAAGCGTTTTGTTACACTTTATATAAAATATATGTTGAACCCACATTTAAGTAAAAGTATGTTGTACCATTGTGGATACTCTAGGTAGCACCAAATTTTATGTAGGTAATAAGTGGTTCTTTTAGATTGAGATAATTGGGAAAATAGTAAATGATATTTGATTTTATAACATGATATCTCCAATCGGTTCTCTTTATAGCTTTATGTTGCAAATAGCTTATGCATTTTATTTTTATCTACTTAAGGTATAATTAGTAGTGATTGAAGTATAATTAATTCATGAGAATGTAAATAACTGTTTCTTTGCATCCTGCAGAAACCGTCCCCGTTATGTACGGAAGAAGAATAAGCTTTCTCATATGAACCTCAGACCATACTCACAAAGCCAACATTTGCAGCTTCCGATGATTTGTTAACCATTCCTCGAATCAGTACGTGCCTTCATTTTGTCTATCTTCATTCATTTGTAATCATCAAACTGATTGTTAATCATGTCTATATATTGTGGAAACAGAAACTCAGGTAGGCAGATGGTCTGTCTCAACAACTTTGTGTGTCGTGCAAGGAAATGGCACAACATTGCGAAACTCTATTTATGGTGAAATGGCAGAAGTTGTCAAACTTGATGAGCCCCACAATCTCTAGGATAGCTGCATTAGGAACTGCCCCTTATTTCCTGTCTGAACCCGCATTCCATAGGGGTATCTATCTATTTATAACCCAAACAAGAAATTTGGTTGTTTGTATTATTGCAATGGAAATTGACTTAATAAAATTTTGAAAATATCTTGCAAATAGAATATATCATATTTTTTTTCGAAAATAATAATGTCTTCCAAAAAATCGACTCATTTTGATATTTATATTTTTGGCCAAAACTCATTTTATTAAAAATCGACTCATTTTGATATTTGTTAAGGATTTTTCTTAATATTTAATGAATTTCCTTGGAAATCCTTGTAGGATTTAGGGGATAATTACTACGGAAAAAAAACACGTGTACATGCCAGGTAAACTAATTACGTAGCGGAATAGGGATACATACCAGTTCTTGCTTTTCGTAGAACCAAGATCTTGAGGGGAGTTCGCGGTACGCTGAACGGACCCTGTAAAGATTATTGTTAAGGAATCGCCTACACGTAATGGTCTCCACAGCAAAGCCTCTCATCGATTCGTCGCAGGGATGGATCTCTGGGGTAATTTCTCAAAGCAATTTGGCACCTCCAAGCACTATATGGTTCGGCCGAAACTAGGAGTGATAGGGAGAGGGATTTCTTTTGTCTCAACACATAGGAGGTAAAGTGATTAACTAATTAACATTAATGAAATCCTGACACCCCCAATTTATAAAAGGAGATGGGTAAAACCCACATCTACCCCTATGTGGTTCGGCCGAACTTAGCACTTTTAGGGAGGAGAGATTTCTTTGTCTCAACACTTAGGAGGAAGAGTGCTTTTCTTATTAATTGATTAACCCTAAAGAAATCCTGACACCCCATATTTATAAGAGGAGGTGGGCAAAACCCACCTAACCACTCTTATTAAGTTCGGCTTGCCTATAGTAAAGGGGAGGCCCAATTTTGGGTCTCTCATGTCCATTGGGATTTTAGGCCAAGCCCAAAATCCCTAATATGACATTACCCAATTAATTAGGTATTGGGCTTATATTAAAGGGCTTCTATTATGGCGGCCTATCCACCAAATGCCAACAGCTCCTACTCGCAAGAAGGGGAGGGTGCCTTTTAATATGTTGTCGACCAACACATCAACATTTGTTCTTCGATCCAACCCTGCTTCGGAATAGTTCATATGAGGTTTGCCGTGCGACCGGAAGACACAACGGGCATCGTGCTACTCATTGTTTAAGAAGGTTGTAGCGTCTGCGGAACATTGATTCCCAACATGTTATCAACCTGTAAACATATATGTGCCGCACTGTATCCCTGGTCAACTGTTATTCTCCAATTGCCTAGTTTCCACATAGGAACACTTCTCCAACGCATCCGCACAAGTATACACAACCTTCAACTAATATCCGGTTGGCGGCCACCTATAAAAGAGTCGTAGAATTACAGGTGAACTTGACCATTCCCATTGCTCATACCCTGAGTCAAACTCAATCGGTTCGCTAAAACGTGGTCACTAGGCCTTTTTGTTCAGCACTGCGTTCGTACGCCTGGAAGTAACCATTGAGCTTGACCTTAGATATGAGTTCTGAGTTTGTAAGGATACTTCAGGTGCTCCTTCATAAAGAACGCGGGATTAGTCACACACTCTAGGAGAAGAAGTTTGCGCCCATCCGAGCCTGACCCCGTGGTCGAACGTGGCACGCGCAGTATGAAGTGTGTGTCGATAGCATAACCTGAACTTACATATTTTCAGGAGTGGAAAATATCATATGCTACCGCAGATATTTATATGGCCCACAATTTGGTTTCCGATGAACTGAGTTCATCACGGCGATACGCAAAACGAAGATCATGTCGTGTTACCTCGAAACCAAATGATCGATTTGCTTAACCAGGTTTATCTTTCGAAAAAACCGAGTTCTTAGCCGGTCTTGACATGGTAGAGGTTCCTCATGGAGCAAGACGAACGACCCCGTGTGACGAGGCTGGCCCACATTCGACATGTTTTGTTGGAAGGTTTTACACTCCAACGACTAGTTTATAGACCGTGAAATCCGATGTAATTGAAACATTATGACGTCGTAAGATTATAAACTCAAATTTCAATTCTTTCATTCAAATATTATTTCAAAACTCAAAATGCTACTAACACAATACAATCCTCCTAAACCTTACGCAGTCCAAGCATTTTGACATGTTTTTCGAAAACTTCCCTGCGTAAAGCTTTGGTCAATGGGTCTGCCACCATACTCTAAGAGGATAAGTATTCTAATGTGATCAATTCGTCTTCAACCATACTCATCGCATAATTATATTTAATATCAATGTGTTTCGTACTATTATGGTACTTTGGATTCTTAACTGCTTCTATCGCTGCTTGACTGTTAGAGTAAATCCTCACATGCTTACTCTCGTACTCGACGTCAAGAAGAGCAGTCATGAGTCTCTTTAGCCAGACAGCTTCCTGTGCATTCTTAGAGAGGGCCACGAATTCGGACTCCATCGTGGACAGTGCGACACAAGATTGCTTCTTGCTCATCCATGAAATGGCGACATTAGCAAGGAGAAATGCTCCTCCTTAGGTGGACTTACGATCATCCGAATTGCCACTATGGTCGGCGACTGAACCCAGTCAATTCTAGCTTTCTACCTTCATAGCACAGTCCGTTGTCGGCAGTACGTTATAGGCATCGAATAATTCGTTTAACAGATCATAAATGTTGATATACATGGTGTGATTGGAAATGTGTTACTAAGCCCACAACGTAATATATATCCGGACGAGTGCATTGCATGACGTACATCAGACTACCAACCATACTGAGGTATTCTGCACTTTTCATATGTTCACGCTCCGCCTGGTCTTTTAGGTAATCACGCTTCGACAGCGTACACCCATAAACGACCGGCGTATCCACAGGTTTGGCATCTTGGAGTTTGAACCTTCTCAACAATTGGTTGATATAGGCTTCTTGAGAAAGACATAGTTTACGAGCAGCCCTATCCCTAGCAATCTTAATGCCTATGTTGTACTTGGCTTCTCCCATGTCCTTCATCTCGAAAACAGATGTCATCCAGAAATTTGAATCATTTAATTAACTCACGTCGTTCGCGGCAATGAGTATGTCATTGACGTATAACGTCGAGATAACGTACTTGGACCCAGAGATCTTAGTGTACATACAGAGATCCTCGTGAAGATTCACGAATCCGTTGCCAACGATTTCCTCGTGGAACCTGCGGTACTATTGCCGGGACCATTGTTTAAGACCATAGATCGATCTTTGGAGCTTAAAAACTTTGCGTTCGTTTCCAGGGGTAACGAAACCCTCTGGTTGCTCCATATAGATCTCTTCATCTAGGTTTCCGTTGAGGAATGCATTTTTATCATCCATTTGGTGCAACTCCAGATCGAGGCTTGAAACCAGGGCCAAATAGCCCGGACTGTGGTGTAACGCACAGTCGGTGAGTATGTCTCATCAAAGTCCACTCCATGGAGTTGGGTATATATTTTCGCAACCAATCGAGCTTTGTAGCGCTCAACGTTTCCATCAGCAGTGAGTTTCAATTTAAGAACCCACTTAGCCTCTATTGCTCTGCGGTTAGCAGGCAAATCAACTAACGATCACACCGAATTGGCTTTCATAGAGGCGATCTCTTCCTCCATTGATTTCCTCTATTCCTTCACTTGATGTCCTTCCAATGCTTTTTTAACCGTTACCGGTTAATCAATCGAAGTCAGAGTAAACAATTCACCCTTCTCGATGAGATACTTCTTAGGAGAAGTTTGGTACCTTTGACTACGTCTAGACTCGATATTTCCATCTTGAATTTGAACTACACTCTCACTAGGAATAATGGTCCCACTCGGAACAGCATTTACGCGTGACCGGACCGGACATCCGGATTGCGGTGCAATCCGGAGGTCCGGATTGCATTTGCAATCCGGACCTCCGGGTTGCAGCAACCCGGATGTCCGGGTTGCAAGCAATCCGGACCGGATTGCATGCAATCCGGACCTCCGGGTTGCGCAATCCGGAGGTCCGGATCGCACGGCAATCCGGACCTCGCCGAATTGCCCAATTTCGACGAGGTCCGGGTTCCGCCACGGGTATTGCGCGATTGTCGTATCCGCGATTACCGTGTCCGCGATCGCCGTTACGTGTAGAGAAGTCAAGTTCATGCATTACCAATGTGGACGACGGTTCCCGTTTGTCTCCTTGAACCGTCATCGAACCGCTCTAAAACCGGGTCCGGTCTCAAGGAAGCCTATAAATAGGATGCCTTGGCCACCCATTTTCACTCACTCTCTCATTTGCCCAACTTTGGTATTTTGAGCTCTGACTTCTCTCTAGAATTTTCTCTCTCTAGAAATTACCCTTTTGCCACTATAATAATTTAGGCATCGGAGAGGGCTCCGCTAGCACCACCCCCCCCCCCCCCTCTCCGTGCTAGCATTGGTCCTTTGCGCAGGATCCGACGCTCGAGACGCAGAATCACCGGGTCACAGCCTTGCCGGGTCACAACCTTGCCGGGTCACAACCTCGCCGGGTCAAAGCCTTGCCGGGTCACCACCTTGCCGGGTCACAACCTCCGTCAGAAGGGTCACACCCGCACAACCTCAGACGCGTCCTCGTGACCTCAGTCGTCCCGGACGCAACATTGG
Organism: Clarkia xantiana subsp. parviflora; assembly: GCA_036873135.1. NCBI lineage: Eukaryota > Viridiplantae > Streptophyta > Magnoliopsida > Myrtales > Onagraceae > Clarkia > Clarkia xantiana. The sequence goes on from JAPTYO010000001.1 coordinate 23,947,572, forward strand.
CGTCGTCTCCGCGATTCGAACAAAAAGCTACAATACCACAAAAACAATGGCAAGTGATCACAACCCTCCCGAGGAGGTGAAAAACCCAAGGAAGGGGCCCGGCCATCCCAGAAACTCCCCGACGAACAAAAGAGCAGGATACCAAGCTCCAGCTGGGAGCCAGTCAGGACCCTCCCGCACCCCAAGAGCTACTTCTGTAGCCTCATCCATACCAATTGACAATGTGCCCGGCGCACAGCGCAAGGAGCCAAAAAACAAACATCACGCACCTCCACCTAGTTTCAAACCAGAAGTTGAATCCCAGGCAGAAATGCTGCAGGGCAAACAAAGAACGAGGGTAAACTCGATGCCCACCATTACTCCAGCAATGATGGCGGCACTGGAAGAATTTCTCGCATTCAGCGAATCTCTAGAGAATCAAAGATATGCAGCTCACCCACCTCCGTCCAACCAAGGAGCCCGCCAGTATAAAGGTGTCAACCCGTCACCTTTTTTGCCTCCAATCAACGAACAAGTTGAGACAATAGGGACAAAATCTCGACTCACAAGTCATCAAGACACACCACAGCCAAAGCGACCTTTCCAAGGAGGTTTCGAGAAGCCAAATGGAGTAAACATCGCCGACCACATTCCTTTGAATGCCCCACTATCTGTAATTTTGAGGGAAATGAAGAACTCAAATATGTGGAAAGAGCCAAACAACTTTAGAAAAGGCCCATTGGGAAAAGACAAGGACAAGTGGTGTGAAAACCACGAGGTCTTCGGTCACGAAACCGATAACTGCATCAGTCTGCGCTTCCGAACCAACAACATCATCCTCAAGGGCGAATTGAAGCAATTTATTGATCAAGGCAACAGCCCCTCAGAGAAGACTCAAGCAGAGTCATCCAAAGTACACAAGGAAGATCATTCCATGAGGACAAGCCAAGACGATGCCGACATCTGTCACAAGGACGGACCGAAAAAACCTGCTAGTGGCGACGACATCCCAATCACAGGATTGACAACAAGAACCCTGAAGGCGATAATTGAAAAAGAGATACACATCTCCGGGGAAAATAGGCAACCGCGCCAGAAGAAGCCACTCCAGTCAGACGCCAAAAGGCTCAAAGATACCAATCTCGCCATATATGTTCCTCTGAACACACCATTATCTGTCATCCTAAGAGAAATAAAGGAGACCAAGCTATGGAAAAAACCCTTTAATTTCCGCAATGGCCCATTGGGAAAAGATAAAACCAAATGGTGCGAGAATCACGAAGTGTGTGGCCATGAGACAGATGGCTGTGTCAGCTTAAGGTCTCATGTAAACAAATTGATCTCAAAAGGAAAAATGTGGAAGTATATCGACCATGGCCGTAAGCATCAAATGAAGCCTCGTGTCAAGTCTTCAGAAAAAGGCAAAGGAAAAGAAATCGTGGACGATAATCCACCTATCGCCAAACGCCAGAAAAACAACGTCACTTATGGAACCAATTGTGACGACTTGTACAATCTTTGGAGTGTGGCAGCATTCCCAGAAAACAAACCTCACCGCCAACCTGAGCCAACAACTGCCTTCCTTGACAAAGATGTTGAAGAACAACACAAGCAAAGTAAAACTTGGGCACATGACGTCAGCTTTTGTCCATCCCCAAAAGGAGAAATTGAAGAGCTCAACACGCTAGATGCATTGAGAAACTATGTGGCACGTGGCAGAATCAACTAGCCAACAAATCACCTACGGGGACATCAAACACATCACAATCCCTTTATTTTCCCTATCTCCTTTTCGCATATCTATGTTAAATCTTTTAAAGTTTAAGTACAACTCATGCTTATTAGCCTCAGTAATTTTCAAAAGAAGTGATCACTAGACACTTTCTTGTAATCCGTCGTGAGAACTCTAAATATCTAATAAAGGATAAATCTACTTTCGTAGGTACATTATTATGACGCATATTACCTTGGAATAACGCCAAGTAACAACTACACACATATTCCTCGCGTCAACAACATAAAGTCTCAAGCATTTTATAAAAATCATGTCGCAATAATAGACAAGCCGGGGGCATTACACAAGGACAGGTCATACACTATTAGAAGTCAAAGCAATATAAAACAAGAAACAGCGATACAACCGCCAAGCAACTTGGGGATCACCAAGCTGAGGAGCGCTCGACAATTCTACCTAACATATGATTACCATAACCTACACTCATCATGTCTGCCATCAGGGAAGTTTCCTACACAAACAAGGAATCCTCGTATCAAATTCCTTTACTTCATTTATCATATGCATGATTAAAAAGAAAATTTCATCACTTTATACTTTTGCAAACTTATAAAAATTGCAACTATCTAACAAAAGCAACTCTACTCGTAGGTACATGTTACACTACGATTGTTATTCAGGAATGATGGCAAGTAATAACCTATGCAAAAAATCTACTTCAACAATACAAGCTAAGCATTATATGCAAGGAGGGAGCTATGGTATACTACACCAACATATCTGTTATCTACACCAACAAGGAGTTTATTCCTCCGTTCATATCATAAGTGTCTATCTCTAGAAGACCTATTATTAAAACGTCGACTATTCAGGGCGTCAACTACAAGCAATACCTTGGAATAACGCCAAGGCCTACTATAAAAATAGCATGATAAATAGCAAATCTTCATGTTCATAAGCCATTCCCTGGATCCTGAACAGGATGGGCATACTGGGCTGATCACCCTTTAAGCTATGGGCGTCCTCTGTTTAGACGACACTCCGGACTCCAAGGGTTCATTATGTGAAATGGGCGTCCTCTGTTTAGACGACACTCCGGACTCCAAGGGTTCATTATTTGAAATGGGCGTCCTCTGTTTAGACGACACTCCGGACTCCAAGGGTTCATTATTTGAAATGGGTGTCCTCTGTTTAGACGACACTCCAGACTCCAAGGGTTCATTATTTGAAATGGGTGTCCTCTGTTTAGACGACACTCCGGACTCCAAGGGTTCATTATTTGAAATGGGTGTCCTCTATTTAGACGACACTCCGGACTCCAAGGGTTCATTCTTTGAAATGGGTGTCCTCTGTTTAGACGGCACTCCGGACTCCAAGGGTTCATTCTTCAGTGTCCTCTATCTAGACGACACTACGAATTCCTGGCCAGAATTCGTTTTATACGGCAAAAGTCCTCGGGCAAAGACGACAATTCCGTACTACAAGTTTTCAAACCGTGTTGCATGGTTCCTGGACGCAGAAAGCATGCACCACAATTCATATTCTCAAAAAGTGTTACATGATCCCTGGACGCAGGAATCATGTATCACAAATACTTTTTCAGACACTTTACCAAAATTTTACCAAAAATTTTATCAAACATTTTTATGTATCAAACACCTTTCCAAAAAAAATTTGTCAACATGATTTTTTGGATTTATCACATTCAAATGCCAAAATATTTTCTCAAGTATTTTATCAACAAGCCTTTTAGATTTCACAAAATGCTTCTTCAAAAACTTAAATGTTTTTATGTATGCTTCCCCAACGCGGGTTGATACACGTTGTCAGGTGCGTACCCTGTATAAAACTCATAAAATTTACAAGTCGAGTCTTGTACAACGTCGCCTTAGAGTGGAACTAAGAGACGGTATAAACTGGTATCTTGCTTCGCCAAGATAACATCTCTCAAATGATGTTTTTATGTATGCTTCCCCAACGCGGGTTGATTCACGCTGTCAGGAAAGAAGAATAATATGCATAGTGCATCAGGCAGGCAATCAGGGGAACATCTCAACTTATTAATCAGGAAGTGAGGAAGCCGGGGGGCAAACAGACTCAGAAACAAGTTCAACATATCTAAAAGATGGCACAGATTAAAGAATGCCATCACCCCTAACAGGACTCGGCGGAACAAGCAGAAGTGCCACCATCTTCTCCAAACAAAATCTATAATGTGCAAGTCACAACATACTATGCTCTACCAATCCTGACATGCCTTGAAGACTAGCCAAGAGGGGCGACCACAGAACTTAACAATATCCAGGCGACGAAATATCATGCAAGCAAAAGCATGAACAGAGAATTATCAACAAACACTTACCTCAGTAGGAGTAACGCTCCTCCTTGGGCCGGTCCCTCGACCGGGGGGCAGAAGACGCCACTTCACAACCCTCAGCTCTATTTCTCTTATCACAAGAAAGAGTTAACACGGTCATGCTCAGCATAAAGAACCAAGAATCGCTCGAGGAACACGCCCCTGCGTCGGATCTTTCGAGAATTGTGCTAAGAACAAGAACTGCAGCTGGCAATAACGGGGAAAATCAGCAAGATCTAATATCTTGGAAAGTGCTATCAACAATACAGTCAGTGCGCAAGCGCGCACCAACACTTATACATACATGTCGACGAGGGTGCACGTCGACGAGAAGAAAATATTTTCTAAGTGTTTCCATGTACGTACATACATGTCGACAAGGTTGCATGTCGACGAGAAGAAAATATTTTCTAAGTGTTTCCATGTACGTACATACATGTCGACGAGGGTGCACGTCGACGAGAAGAAAATATTTTCTAAGTGTTTCCATGTACGTACATACATGTCGACAAGGGGGCATGTCAACGAAGAGAAAATATTTTCTAAGTGTTTCCATGTACGTACATACATGTCGACGAGGGGACATGTCAACGGAGAGAAAATATTTTCTAAGTGTTTCCATGTACGTACATACATGTCGACGAGGGGGCATGTCAACGAAGAAAAAATATTTTCTAAGTATTTCCATGTACGTACATACATGTCGACAAGGTTGCATGTCGACGAGGAGAAAATATTTTCTAAGTATTTCCATGTACGTACATACATGTCGACGAGGGTGCACGTCGACGAGAAGAAAATATTTTCTAAGTGTTTCCATGTACGTACATACATGTCGACGAGGGTGCACGTCGACGAGAAGAAAATATTTTCTAAGTGTTTCCATGTACGTACATACATGTCGACAAAGATGAATTGCATACAACGAGTAGCTACGCCCCCTAAGCCCACCGACGACGCGCGTCGCCAAAGCTCATACGACGACATCTATGGTAACAAACATTAGATATCACTTAATATTTTCTAAGTGTTTTAGCATACTTGCAGGAAATAACCAACGATCTATACCTGACGCTCAACCATTAACATCAACGCGCGTATCAACATCAACGCGCGCATCAGCATCATCGCACGTGTCAAGCCAATCATTATGTACATATGTTGCAATCGCATGATCCAAGATTCGGTAATCACTTAGTCATGTTAGAAACACATGATTTCTATTTTCTTGTACTACGTAATTACGATCTTGCCATGTCCTTTATTCATGCATACATGTTGATAGACACATTCTTGCATAAGTGCATTACCATTTGCTCATGTCCCCGACAGTAATCATATTCGCACATATATATTTCCCATCGCACTAACCATAGTGACAGGAAATAAAGTCGTTCGGCCGAAAAATCAAGCGACGGACGGAATCGAGATGTCTGCACCCGACCGACGATCAAAATTAAAAGGTTAGCGTCAGACTCAAATTGGACAAGTATCCTAACTTAAAATAGAGTCAAGAAAGGTTCTAAACCGTTTCTTGACTCGGGGGCAAGTGATGGATAAATGTCCAATTCGGGTTCGTATTTACGCTTCGGGCCTCGCAAACACGTAAAAAATTACATCTCGTCTCGGAAAACGTCTCCCAAGGGTCAAAACGGTCCGGAAACGCATTTACGCGTGACCGGACCGGACATCCGGATTGCAGCAATCCGGAGGTCCGGATTGTGCAATCCGGACCTCCGGGTTGCGCAATCCGGAGGTCCGGATCGCACGGCAATCCGGACCTCGCCGAATTGCCCAATTTCGACGAGGTCCGGGTTCCGCCACGGGTATTGCGCGATTGTCGTATCCGCGATTACCGTGTCCGCGATCGCCGTTACGTGTAGAGAAGTCAAGTTCATGCATTACCAATGTGGACGACGGTTCCCGTTTGTCTCCTTGAACCGTCATCGAACCGCTCTAAAACCGGGTCCGGTCTCAAGGAAGCCTATAAATAGGAGGCCTTGGCCACCCATTTTCACTCACTCTCTCATTTGCCCAACTTTGGTATTTTGAGCTCTGACTTCTCTCTAGAATTCTCTCTCTCTAGAAATTACCCTTTTGCCACTATAATAACTTAGGCATCGGAGAGGGCTCCGCTAGCACCACCCCCCCTCTCCGTGCTAGCATTGGTCCTTTGCGCAGGATCCGACGCTCGAGACGCAGAATCACCGGGTCACAGCCTTGCCGGGTCACAACCTTGCCGGGTCACAACCTCGCCGGGTCACAGCCTTGCCGGGTCACCACCTTGCCGGGTCACAACCTCCGTCAGAAGGGTCACACCCGCACAACCTCAGACGCGTCCTCGTGACCTCAGTCGTCCCGGACGCAACAATACCCTTAGTCAAACTCAACCGGTTCGCTAAAACGTGGTCACTAGGCCTTTTTGTTCAGCACTGCGTTCGTACGCCTGGAAGTAACCATTGAGCTTGACCTTAGATATGAGTTTTGAGTTTGTAAGTGTAAACACTCGATTTTGACCCGGATGTAACGACGTTACACATGATACGTCAAATTCCGGACGCGTCAAGCCACAAAGTCTCAAAAATGCTCAAGGGCACATTAGGGAAATTATTATAAATATATTTTAAATTATTTCGAATTTATTTAATATTTTCGGAATTTTTTAAAATATATAAGTAATAATTAGTTTTTTTATTTTAGAAAATTATCTGTAAGATATTTATCTCCATATATTATTTTTTATTCAAAAAAATAATTATCTGTAAAGATAAATATCCTTAGGAATATTCTCTAGAATAATTATCTGTTAGCATTTTTTATTTGAATTTTATCTGTAATCTAGACTAGGTTTTTAGTATAAATAGGGGTCTAGGTTACATTGTAAAAAACACACAGAAAAACACAGAAAAAACACATCAGAAAATAATATACTACTTTTCTTGGGATCCGTGCGAATTTTGTCCTTTTGTGCTTTATTTCAAAAAAAAAAAACTTTTTTTTTACAGCCCTCCCGCTATGATTGCTCCACCTCCGCCGGCTGTGATTACTCCACCTCCGGCCACCTGGTCCTCCGCCACCGCCTCGCCGTCCCATCGCCGCCCCACACCGACCGCCAACCGCCACGACGTGTCGAACCGCCACGACGTGTCGAACCGCCGGAGTTTCCAGGTCCTACAACTGCTTCGACCAGCCAGACCTGCACCTGCTCCGACTGGCCAGACCTGCATCTGCTTCGATCGGCCGCCACTCGTGGACCCACGCCGCTGTGGCTCCGTCGATGCCCTTGCCGGAGCCCCCGCTGCTGCCGTCGTCTTCACCCACGCTGCCGGACCACCTTGCTGCCGCGTCGGAGCGCCGTTTCCTGCAGAACTTCTCCATGTTGTGGTCGTGCCGGAGCTCCCATGTTTGTCACCGGCCGCCGTTCATCGCCCATGCCATTGCAGCGCCGCCCGCCAGAGCCCCGCGCCGTCTCGAGCTCCGCCACGCCGTCCAAGTGCCGCCCGATCAAGCCCTCCGTTTGTCCCCCCGGTGGCCTGGCAGGTACGCTCCTTCTCTGTCATTTTTACTTTTTATTTTTTCTATATTTTTTATTATTTATTTTTTTTCTTCTTCTTTTTTTTATTTTTTAGATTTTTAGTTTATTATTTACTGATTATCTGATTTTTTTTTTATTATCATTAGATTAAAATAATTAGATTGATTTTAACTTGGTTATAGGCCAATAAATCACATGTTGTAATATTGCTTATTTTATTATATTTTCTAGATTTTATTTGACACAAATAATCCGAATATCGATTAATTTAGATTGGTTCAATGATAATAATGATTAATCGTGTGTATTTCACCGTTTTTTATTAGATTAATTAAAACGTAGTTAATTGTATGTGTTCGTCATGTTAGTTCGCGTCATTCATATGCATAACTAATTCATAATTAATTAACGATAAAATTGGCAAATTAAGTAAATTGAGTACCGAAAGGGCGTAATTAAAAATTATATTTTTAATTCGTAATAGAACCCCCGAACTCGTATTTCTGATCGTAGACTGATTTAATACCTAGGTGTTTAATTAGTTATTCGCTTAGGTAATTTAGGATTCTAGTTAGCCTAATAATTAACTAGTGGCGACTCTTTTCAAAACGCACGTTTTCAAAACGTTTATCGCCTTAGGTCAGATTTTAGGTCTGACAATTTGGCGACTCTGCTAGGGACAATTGAGGGTTCGGGCTCTTTATATATGCTTATTTTCCATGTTTTAGTTTTTTATATGTATATTTGACTTCGTTATTTTAACTTGGTTATTTTTGTGTGATTTCAGGTGTGGAGTTAATTTTTATTTTATTTTATTTTATGACTGACTATTTTTCTTTGTTGTATATGTATTACTTAAATTTGCACACACTCACTTTAGTGTAATGTCCAAAACGCTAAAACCCAGGGCGACTAGGAACCCCCGGAGAGTTAGTAAGGGTACGACCGCGCGGCCGAGCCGCCGGAACGACTCAGAACAACTCCACTCGCTTGTGAAGGTCCTATGATCCCTATGATGGGGTGAGGAAACCACCTTGTCGGGAACCTATCAGTGGAACCTACCTTGTAGAGCAAAGCCACACATTTTTTTTATCCCCCTAACGTGATCTGTTTTTGTTGTAAATGTTATCATGCGACTGTTTGTATAGATTTTATTTCTCACGCATTCATCTCATCGCATATTAAAAAAAAAAAAAATTCAGCTGAATAGTTAGTCATTTAGTCGTAGAATTTTTATTTTCGAACATGCATCTCATACGCATTGTCTTTTAAAAAAAAAACCTTTACCTAAATTTTTATTCTAAATATGCGTCTCATGCGCATTATTTAAGAAAAAAAAACTCTCAGGTAAATTGTAATTTTTGTTAGTGCGTTACGCATTACTTGAAAAAAAAACATTTCAGAAAAATTAATTTCTTTAGCTATTAGAGCTTCCTTTCAAACATGTATTTCATATGCATTTTTTTCTCTAAAAAAACCTCTTACCTGAATTCTTAACATGTGTTTTGTACGCATTATTTTTGAAAAAAACTTTTCAAGTAAGATGTAATTTTGGTTAGTGTATTGTATATGCATTGCTTAAAAACAAACAAACAAACAAACAAAAAAATAAATAAAAAAAACAAAAAAAAATTTTAGGAAAATTTGTAATTCCGCTTTAACTGTTAGAGTTTCTAATTTCGAACGTGCATTCCATATGCATCATTTAAAAAAAAAAAAAAAACTTTTCAACTGAATTGTTTTATTTTTAATAACGCGTCCAATATGCGTTAATTTTAAAAAAACTTTTTAGATAAACCATAAGCTCTCTTAGTTTTAGGGCCCTTTGTTTAAAAAACATTTTATCTGAATTTTTAATCAAAAAACATGCATATCATATGCATTATTTTTGAAAAAATTTCGGGTAAATTGTAATTTTTCTCAGTTGTAGAACTTTTATTTTTAAGTTTGCATCTTGTGTTTATTTTTTTGCATCTCATATGCATCCTTTAAAAAAAAAAACTTTTCGCCTGATTCTTAATTTTGAGCATCCAAGATGCATTGTTTTTTTCCTCATTAAAAAATCAAAAAACAAAAAAATCTTTTAACTTGTAAATTATCTTGACTGTAGAACTTTCATCTCAGGTATGCATCTCATGTGCATCGCATGTGCATTGTTTTAGGAAAAATAATATGTTGATAGATTGTACACATTCTTAGTCATAGAACTTTTAGTTTCAAACATGTACTCCATGTGTTGTTGTCAAAATTACTTACTGATGGGCCCTGGCGAAGGCCGTTAGGCCCCTTAACGATTGGCAAACGGCGACTAGGCCTAGTGGGCTAGGAGCTGGGCTGCTGGAAGGCCAAGGGCTCCGACGGAAGGAGGCCCCGATATTGAATGGCCCCGAGCAAGTATGGCTCCGATAGGGAAGAGCCCCGAAGATATCGGACCTAGACGTAGTCGGTCCCGATATGGGAGTTGACACCACTCCCCGACACCGAATCCTCAACGATGTAACTTGGGAGCCTCCGATAATGATCGAGACTCGCCAGTAAGAGCACAATCCCGGAAATCTCGCCATGATTACAGTAGTGGTATAATGGGCGAGATATGTGGGATACGAATAACTGTACAAGATACATGGCAAGATATACGGCGAGATATGTGGGGTAATGGATCACAATCCAACCGCCTAATCAGGTAACTGGGATAGCCTCTCCTCTATAAAAGGAGGGAAGTTATTCCAGATTAGGGTTACGTTTTACACATACACAAATACTGCTTGCTTGCTCTGTTGACTGCCGTACTTACGTTAAGCATCGGAGAGGGATTCTGGGCCACTGCCCTCTATTCCCCTTCTGCAGGATTGCGAGGAGCTAAGGAATCCGTCACCGTAACCGGAGCTCCTGCCGTGATCCAACATTGGCGCCGTCTGTGGGAAGCGCAACAAAAAGCCAAAAGTAAGTTTGCTTCCCTTTGATTCCATTCCATGGCTGGCAACAGATCGCAGCGTTCAGGCAAGCAAGTGCCGGCCACCAGCAATCCACCTGAGGACGCTACCCAGCATCAGGATCTGAGAGACGATGGTGACAGCACTCGCCGAGACGATACCGCGCGAAGGAACAACCCCCCTGGTGGATCCAGGAACGAGACACCTTCCCAGAATCCGGAGCTGGCCAGGGTAGTGGCAGAGGCCATGCCCCTATTCATGGAAGCCATGGAGGCCCTCCTAGACCGAAGAGAAGCTGCTAGAAGGCAGGCCGATCTACCGCCGCTCCCTCCGCGGCGAGATGCTCCCAGAAGGCAGATGGACGATAACCTGCCGCCACCCCCTCCGTTGAGGGAACAGCCCATGCCCCCCAATCCAGCAACAACGGAGAATTTTGTGGTCGATGGACCAGGGCCCGTACAACAAAGGACTATCCCCTTGAATGGTCCCCTCACTGCCGACCAGGTAGTAAAGATTGTGGGTATCTGCATGGGAGATCAGAAGCCCATGATGTCGGAATTGGGGAGTCAGGAGACCCATCCTTTCGTTCCCAGATTGATCCATACCTTGGCCCCTCCAGGCTTGGGTATCCCGAAGATAGATGAGTACGACGGGGTCGCGGACCCGGTTCGCCACGTACAGAAGCACCTGACAGCGTGCATGGGCAGGACCCCTGATGAGGATGTCATCTGTGCGTTGTTCCCGAGTACCTTGGGAGAGAAGGCGATGACATGGTTCTACAGTCTGCCCACTGGATGTATAACCTGTTGGAAGGATATGCATCAGCGATTCATCGCCCAGTACCAAGGGCGTCGACGGCTGCTGAAGAGTGTTCGGACCCTGCATGAGGTGGTCCAGAGGCCTGACGAATCGCTGGCCCAATACTACCAGCGTTACACGGCTGGTATGACCGAGCTAGATGAGGAGATATCGGAGGGCGAGGCCATCCGCACCTTCATAAAAAACCTCAATCCCCCCTACGGCTCCGACTTACTTCACAGTGTCGCGGCCAAAAAAGTCTGGAACATGGAGGCACTCCAGGCGAGAGTAAAGCAGCAAATCGACGTCCAGGAGTCGAAGATCGCTGCCGGAGAATTGGCTCCTCCCAAGGGGCACGAAGGAAAGCAGTTGTTCAAACCATTGGACAACCGACACAGGAAGGATAGCTCCGAGGGTAGTCGGAGTCGTGGACGCTCCGATCGGAGGGAGGATAGGCGTCCGACCAAGAGGGACAATCAGAGGGAGGAGTTTACCCCCCTCAACAGGCCTTTGAAAGAGGTCTTGGCGGTAATGGAGAAGCAAGGCCTCGCTCGTTTCCCCAAGAAGAAGGAAGGAGAAAAGTTGGGCTCCCGCACCGACCGTTACTGCCGATTCCATCGGGCCTCTGGTCACGACACTGACCAGTGTCGGGAGCTGAAGAAGGAAATAGAGAAGCTTATCCAGAGGGGTAAACTGAAGGAGTTCGTGGGAGACTCGCGCTGCAAGCCCCGCTCACGATCTCGGTCAAGGTCCAAATCTCGATCGAGGTCCCCCAGGAAGAGGAGGTCCGACGCAGAGCCTTCGGAGGGCCCATCCGGGTCCAGACAGAAGAGGATTATTAATGTGATCCATGGAGGGTTCGCTGCAGGAGGGGACACATCGTCTTCTCGGGAGCGTTACGCCAACCAAGTGCCAGTAGCAGTGGTTTTGGGAAAAAGGTCCCGGTCGTGGACCCCGAAGGAGGAGATGGAGATCACCTTCTCGGCGAAGGATCTGGAGGGAGTAGAGACCCCCCACGAGGATGCCCTAGTAGTAACACTGGATGTAGGAGGATTCGAAGTGAAGAGGATCCTCATTGATGGAGGAAGCTCCTCCGACATCCTCTTCTCCGACGCCCTGGAGCAGATGGGGAAGAAGAAGAAAGATTTGCGGGAGGTCAACTTCCCGATGGTAGGATTTTGCGGCACAACCTCCTATCCATTGGGGGTTATTACGCTGCCCGTGTGGTTCGGCAGTGGCTGGAAGATGGAAAAGAGAAATGTGGAGTTCGTGGTGGTCGAATCCACAGGGACGTACAATGCGATCATTGGAAGAACCACTATCAACCCACTGATGGCAGTAGCCTCGACTGTCCATCAGAAATTGAAGTTCCCGACTGAGAATGGGGTCGGTGAAGTGAAAGGCGACCAGGTGGCGTCGAGACGATGCTACGTCAACGCCACCAGGAGATCGAGGAAGGAGGCTATGTCGGTGCTCCAGACAGACACTGATCCTCGAGAGGAGTTTGGGCGCCCCGCCCCCATGGAGGACCTAAAAGAAGTCGAGATAGATGGGCCCGAGAGGAGGGTGAAGATCGGATCCGCCCTATCCGAGGAAAAGGCTTAGGAGTTAACCGCCCTGTTGAAAGAGTTCAAGGAGTTATTTGCCTGGTCTCCGAGCGATATGCCAGGAATCAGTCGGGACGTGATCGAGCATGAATTGAATATCGACCCCACGATCAAGCCGATCGCACAGAAGAGACGTCCGATGGGAACAGACAAGAGGATTGCAATCCAGCAGGAGGTTGGCAGACTGCTCGACGCGGGATTCATCAGGGAGATCCGATTCCAAACTTGGGTAGCCAACCCAGTACTAGTGAGGAAGAGTAACGGGAAGTGGCGGATGTGTGTCGACTTCCGCGACTTAAACAAGGCTTGCCCGAAGGACTGTTATCCACTCCCTCGGATCGACCAATTGGTAGATGCTACATCGGGGCATGAGCTGCTAAGCTTTATGGATGCTTATTCTGGTTATAACCAGATAAAGATGGCGAAAAAGGATGCCCCACATACCGCCTTTTACGCTGACAGCGAAGTCTTCCAGTACGACGTCATGCCTTTCGGCCTGGTGAATGCGGGGGCGACATACCAGAGGATGGTGAACAAGCTGTTCGGGGACATGATTGGGAGTACCATGGAAGCCTATGTAGATGACATGCTGGTGAAGTCCCGACGAGCATCGGACCACGTTGGCAACTTGGCAATGGCCTTCCAGAGGATGAAGCTCCACCAGGTCCGCCTGAATCCAGCCAAATGTGCTTTCGGAGTCCATTCCGGGAAGTTCTTAGGCTTCATGGTGAGCCAGAGGGGGATCGAGGTGAATCCCGAAAAACTAAGGGCGATAGAGGAGATGCAGTCCCCAACCAATCACAGGGAGGTGCAAGTGCTGAACGGTCGGCTGGCTTCGATGAATCGCTTCTTATCCAAGGCCAGCGACCGGTCGATGCCATTTTTCAGTGTGCTAAGAGCCAACCGACAGTTCGAATGGACTGCTGAATGTGAGGAGGCGTTCCAAGCGCTCAAACAACATCTCCGCGACCTCCCGCCACTTGCGAAGCCAGCACCAGGCGAGCCGCTCTATCTTTATTTGGCTATTTCTTCGTTTGCAATAAGCTCTGTTCTAGTTAAAGCTGTCGAGGGCAATCAGATTCCTGTCTATTATGTAAGCAAGGCGTTTGCCAAGAGTGAAATGAATTACCCTCCGATTGAGAAGTACCTCTTTGCGTTGATTATTACTGCTCGAAAGTTACGGCCCTACTTCCATGCGCATGAAATTACGGTGTTGACTGATCAGCCACTGAAACACTTCTTGAACCGGCCCGATGCGTCGGGGAGATTAGTAAAGTGGGCCGTGGAACTTAGCGAGTTTCGAATTCATTTCGCTCCGAGAACAGCTATCAAAGGGCAGGCATTGGCCGACTTTATAGTTGAATCTACTATTCCCGATCCTGAAGCAACGGAAACAGTAGAGGGGGCAACCAGGAATACTGAAGAGGTCCCGACGGTAGGACAGTCGGAACAGCCAAATAAGGAGAACACCTGGAAGTTGTACACGGATGGCTCCTCAAGCTCGGACGGATCGGGGGCGGGGTTCGTATTGATTCCACCAGGTGGGGCGGAGCCACTTCGATATGCATTGGCCCTGACATTTAGAGCCACCAATAACGAGGCGGAATATGAAGCCCTCATAACGGGGTTGAAAATCGCAAAAGGCACTGGAATTGAACATTTGCGGGTGAAGTGTGATGCAAGTCTGATTGTAAATCAGGTCCGGGGGCAATATGGAGCAAAGAACCCGATCATGAAGAAGTACCTTCAAGAGGCTCGGACCTTAAAGGAGAGCTTCAAGAGCTTTGATATCGAGGCAATTCCAAGGGAAGAAAACGTGGAGGCTGATGCCTTGAGCAAATTTGCCCTGGGGGCACCTTTGGATGACAGTCGGAGGATACACTTCTTGGAGAAGGTAATTCTATCGACAACCGATCATACGGAGGTGTGCGCTATCGGAACGGGGTCAGAGGAGGAACCCACTTGGATGACCCCGATAATTGTGTACTTAACTACGGGGGCACTTCCTGAAGATAAAGTGGCAGCGGAGCGACTACGACGAATGTCAATTAATTACGCGATGGTGGACAACCAGTTGTACAAAAAGGGTCTGCTTTCGACGCCCTTCTTGAAATGCGTGGCCGAACCCGATACGACTCGGATTCTGAGAGAATTGCATGAAGGAGTCGCAGCCTGTCACGAGGGTGCTCGATCTATCCTAAGGAAGGCGCTGAACTTGGGATATTATTGGCCTACGATGAATAAGGAGGCAACGGCGCTTGTCCGATCCTGCGACGCATGTCAGAGATATGCTTCGAATATCACAGCCCCCGCCGCTGATTTGATGCCCATTGGGAGTGCTTGGCCCTTCGCACAGTGGGGGATTGACCTGGTGGGACCCCTTCCAAAAGCAAAGAGCCAGTGCACACATCTGCTGGTCGCGATTGACTACTTCTCGAAGTGGATCGAGGCTAAACCGTTAGCCAAAACAACAGCAGGACATATCATTAAGTTCCTTCAGACCCGAATTTTGTCGAGATATGGGGTGCCGAAGGTAATCATCAGTGACAATGGTCCTCCGTTTAATGGGGCCCAGTTGGAGAGGTTCCTAGACGAGTTCGGTATCGAGCATCGAACGGCGTCCGTCCACCATGCTCAGACCAATGGGCAGGTAGAGGCTGCCAACAAAATCGTGATGGAGGGCTTGAAGAAGAGGGTCTACGCTTTGGACGGAAAATGGCTGGACGAACTGGAGAACGTGTTGTGGGCGGTCCGAACGACACCCAAGCGATCAACAGGTGAAACCCCGTTTGCACTCGTTTATGGGACGGAGGCGGTCGCTCCCGTGGAAATCGCTGTAGCATCCCATCGAACCAGAAGTTATGAGCCATCGACAAGTCCAGAAAAAGCCAGGATAGGACCTTTGACGAATGACGAAACAAGGCGCCTGGAGTTATCCTTGCTAGAGGAGAAACGGCTGGAGGCCGATATAGCGCAAGCTCGGATGCGTTTGGCGACGGCCAGGTACTACAATCGGAAGGTCAAGTCACGGCAGTTCTACGTGGGAGAACTGGTCCTACGTCGGAATGAGTTCGCCCTACAAGATCGGATCAACAAGATGTCCCCGAAGTGGGAAGGGCCCTACAAGATCGTAGGCATGCCGGCCCCGAACGCTTACAAGTTAGAGGATCTCGACGGCAAGGTTTTAAGAAACACCTTTAGTGGTGAACATCTGAAGAAATGCCATGTTTGACAAATAAGTCGTCCGTAGAGGCGCGAAGATGTAATTAAGTCGCCCTGAGTGGTGCATGCTATGTTAAAGACATCAATCAATAAAGAGGTTACTTCTGATCAAAGTGTTCCTGAGTTGTTCTCGATACATTAAAAAGCGTCATTGGACGTCCGAAAATCCTTAAGTTTTTAAGGTCCGATTAAAAAGCGTCATTGGACGTCCGAAAATCCTTAAGTTTTTAAGGTCCGATTAAAAAGCGTCATTGGACGTCCGAAAATCCTTAAGTTTTTAAGGTTCGATTAAAAAGCGTCGTTGAACGTCCGAAAATCCTTAAGTTTTTAAGGTCCGATTAAAAAGCGTCATTGGACGTCCGAAAATCCTTAAGTTTTTAAGGTCCGATTAAAAAGCGTCATTGGACGTCCGAAAATCCTTAAGTTTTTAAGGTCCGATTAAAAAGCGTCATTGGACGTCCGAAAATCCTTAAGTTTTTAAGGTTCGATTAAAAAGCGTCGTTGGACGTCCGAAAATCCTTAAGTTTTTAAGGTTCGATTAAAAAGCGTCGTTGGACGTCCGAAAGCCTTAAGGTTCTTAGGGCCCGATAAAAGCGCTATGAAGAACATAATCGAAAAAGACAGTAATAAAAGGCTCGAAGGCCTAGGAGGTTCGATACGAGGGAGACAATGAGGAAGGAGTACGAAGACTTAAGATTTAACAAATTAAACTCGGTCCTCGGGCGCTGAATCTTCAGAGGGCTTCGGAGGGGCAGGCTCAGAGGGATCGGTAGGAGGCTCGTCGGCGTCTTCGGAGGAGCTCTCCGACGGGAGGCTAAGGTACGTCTCTGCGGCTAGGCCGAGAGTCTTGGACTTCCTCAAGTCGATGGAGTCCCCGTAGGTTTCATTAAGCTCTTCGACAATATCAAGGATGGCATTCTGCAAATCTTCCTGACAATGTCTTGCCGCGTCCGCTTTGAAATCCTCCGAGCTCCGATATTCTTCGCAGGCCTGGACCTTCGCGTTTTTTATTTGGGCGGAATGATCCGCCTTTGCCTCCTCTAGCTCCGCGATGGCCCTCTGCTTCTCAAGCTCCAGCCGCTCAGCAGTTTCTTGCAACGCTGCCTTATCGAAGGCAGCCTGGCTCCGATCCGCCAAGGCCGCTTGCTGCTCTCGCCTAAGCGAGCTCTCAAGGCTTAGAATTTGCCTTTGCTGGGATTGGGCCTCTTGAGCAAGCTTGGCCCTGACCTCCTCGGCCCGCTGCCTGTCCTCCTCAGCCTGTTGCCTAACCTCTTCGGCCCGCTCTTCGGCTCGCTTTTTACCCTCCTCCGCTCGGAGCCTTGACGCCTCGGAGGCAGCTAGGTCCTCCTGGAGCTTGGTCAAGCTCTCGAGGTTGGAGTTGGCCCGTTCTTGCTCCAACGCCTTCCGAAGAGACAGGATGTAGCCGAAGCAACGATCCTGGTCCGCCATTTCCTGAGGGCAAAATATAGCTTAGTATCTAAAAATCGGAATACTTCCAGATGAATAAAAACCAAGTGTACCTACCTCTATCCGACGGACGGCCATTTGCCGGATGTCCGCCTCGATGTCCTCCTCGTCCAGCGAGAGGGGACGCCTCAGTGAGGGCGGGACCGAGCCCGACACCAGGTGCAAGGCCAGGTTCTTCTCCTGACACCCCCGATGTAGAGGAATCCCCTGAAGGGACTCCACCGGTCTCCAAGGCTCGGCGCGCTGCTCCGAGGAGAAGGCCTGGTAGTAGTCTCCATCCAAGGGGAATGGAGGTACTATCAGGCGAGTCCCCTCATCTTCACCTATTCGAACTTCGGGAGTCGCGCCCCTAACTGTAGACGATGGCAATGCAGGTGATGATGGTGGCGTGATGGGGAGTGGAGACGTCTTCCTACCAGGTGACTTAGCAGGAGTCGACCTTGACTTCCCTCGGAGGATTAGGCCTTCCTCCTCAGCTTGATCTTCGGAGGGGGAGTCCTCCAAGCTGGTCACCCGACCGAACTCGCCACGGGCTTCCGTCGCGGCGTCTTCCACCACCGGCTCCGCTGCAGGCACGGAGTCTGAGGCAGGTGCAGCAGGGGCGACATCCGCGGGACCTGCAGCGGGGCGAATAAGTCGAGGAATTAATTTGATATCGGTGTGCCAAATTAAACAACGCTCCATATATTTCTCTTGGCCGAAAAAGTCGTTATAACCCGTTTCGAGGACGTGTGGAGTTTCCCCTCGAAGGATATTTTTGACATCCCTAACCCGTCCTTTCATGTCGGAGGCTTGAAGGTCTTGAGGAACTAACTCTCTATATCTTTTTATAGCACGAAAAACTGCCTTACCTTCTTTTTCGGAACGAACGCCGAAGGCAGTCCTGACCATGTCCGCGTTCGTCCGCCCCTCGGGTGTGGGGGCAGACCTTGGCGCCTCGGAGGTCTTCGCCTTCTTCCGAGACGGCCCCGATTGGGCAGAAGCCTTCCGATGGGAGGACTTCTTCTTGCGCTTCAGCGAATGGGAGGCATCGGTATCCTCCTGAAACAGACGGGTGGTCAGCGATGATCGAGGGGCTGTAAACAGTGGAAACAAGAAATAATTAGAAGATTACCCAGAGAATTACATTGGAAACACCATCATGAACTTTTCCCCCGGCCTTGGGATCAATCAGCATAATCCCAATTTCGATCCGCTGCTGATCAGTGACAGAAGTGGCCTCGAAGGGCTGGTAACCCTCCTCCCAACGACGGGCCTGGATAAGCATCAAGGCCCTCTTGGTCTGCTCCGACCATGAACGGAAGGGCACGGGGGGATCAGCTTCCACGACGGTCATCGGCCACTCGATAGGACCAGGCTTGATGAAGAAGTATTGTTCCTTCCAGTTAGCATTGTCATTCCCCTTATCATGGATGATAGCCCGTTCTTTGCAGATCTTCCAGGACACCTTCCTGTCCCAACCCATCTCCTTATACTGCTCATCGGTCCCCTCGGGTTGGCGGGGGGCAAAGGAGCAGATCCCATCCTTGTTGCAGGACATCTTGTAGAGGATCCGCCAGAGCTCCAGGGAATAGCTCCAGTCCTCCTTATTGATATCACACCACACTTGGAAAGCAATCCATGTACGGATTGCGTGTGGAGAGAAGGTCGTAGGGTACGTCTTGTAGTGGTTGCACAGCTCCACCCAACTCGGACAGAAAGGAAGTCGAATTCCCGCACGAATCTGCCCTGGGGAGATGAACACCTCATCTCCTTTGGGGAGCGTAATCCGGGCCTCGCGAGAATTGAATTGCTCATAGGGATAGCGGGCTCCGAAGGAGGATTCAAAGATGCCACACTCTATACAAGCCCTATCGTAGCTAATAGGCGCAAGCATGTTCTTGAGATACTTGAAGACGAAAGGTTGGCCAACAGTAGCAGATCCCTCGGCTGAAAATCGTCGAGGGAAGGAAGGAGGGGAAAATTGAAACCTAAGAAAACCAAAGATGAAAGGGAAAAGAGTAATAAGGTGAAGAACCTTACCAGACATGGTGGTTGAAGTGGTCGTGATCGGAAAATCTGGAAGTTGGAAACGCCGGTGAAACCTTGAAGTGATCGTGATCGGAAAATCTGGATGCTGAAAACGCCGGTGAAACCTTTAAGTGATCGTGATCGGAAAATCTGGATGCTGAAAACGCCGATGAAACCTTGGAGTGAGAAGAATTAGGGTTCTTGGGATCGCAGAGAAGAAGAAGTAAGGGAAAAGTAAAACAATGTCTGGATTTAGGGTTTTATAAGAGAAGGAAAAGGGAACTGAAGAGGTGGGCAATCTGAGCCACAGAATTCAAAACGATTCAATCATAAGCGTCCAAGGTGAAACGTGCTAATTCGACGAAGGCGAAACGGTTTCAATTTGAACCGTCAGGACGCATGGGACAGATAAGACAAGAGTAATGACGTACCGGGTGGTTGAAAAGTGCTTTTCAGAAAGCAGGCATGCGGAACCCGAAACGTTCCTTCACCTCCTATCAGCATTTAATGCTGGTCTGATCAAGAAAACCCCTCGAATTCAAGCAGGATCCCAAAGGATCTTGAAGAGATCCAAGGCAAAGGCCTCCGACAGAAGTAAGGCAGTGGCCTCCCGCGTTTCAGATAAAGACCCCCGACTAGGATGTGGAGGGGTCCGATACTGAAAGACGCGACGTACTATAAGTCCCTCACGTCTTGGGGGCAAATGATGGGCCCTGGCGAAGGCCGTTAGGCCCCTTAACGATTGGCAAACGGCGACTAGGCCTAGCGGGCTAGGAGCTGGGCTGCTGGAAGGCCAAGGGCTCCGACGGAAGGAGGCCCCGATATTGAATGGCCCCGAGCAAGTATGGCTCCGATAGGGAAGAGCCCCGAAGATATCGGACCTAGACGTAGTCGGTCCCGATATGGGAGTTGACACCACTCCCCGACACCGAATCCTCAACGATGTAACTTGGGAGCCTCCGATAATGATCGAGACTCGCCAGTAAGAGCACAATCCCGGAAATCTCGCCATGATTACAGTAGTGGTATAATGGGCGAGATATGTGGGATACGAATAACTGTACAAGAGACATGGCAAGATATACGGCGAGATATGTGGGGTAATGGATCACAATCCAACCGCCTAATCAGGTAACTGGGATAGCCTCTCCTCTATAAAAGGAGGGAAGTTATTCCAGATTAGGGTTACGTTTTACACATACACAAATACTGCTTGCTTGCTCTGTTGACTGCCGTACTTACGTTAGGCATCGGAGAGGGATTCTGGGCCACTGCCCTCTATTCCCCTTCTGCAGGATTGCGAGGAGCTAAGGAATCCGTCACCGTAACCGGAGCTCCTGCCGTGATCCAACACTTACTAAAATGTTTTATTTCAAGCATGTGTTTCATACGCATTATTTTTTGGAAAAAAAATTTCATGTAAGTTGTAAAATTCTGTTAATGCATTCAATGTGCATCATTTTAAAAAAAAAAAAATTGGGAAAATTTGTAATTCCTTTTTATCTCTTATAGTTTTTTTAAAATTCAAACATGAATTGCATATGCATCATTTTCAAAAAACATTTTTACCTGATTTTTTTTAAAATAACATGCATTCAATATGCATTTTTTTTATAAAAAAACATTTCAGGTAAATTGTGAGTTTTTTTTAGCTATAGAGCTTTCAAATTCACGCATGCATCTCAGTTGCATTATTTAAAAAAAAAAAAAAAAAAAAAAAAAAAATCCACCTGAAATTTTCATTTCAAAATATGCATTTCATATGCATTATTCAGGTAAACTGTTGTAAGTTGTGAATTTCTTAGAATAGAATCTTAACTTTCAGAATGCGTTTCATATGCGCCATTCAGGTAAGTGTCGTAAGTTGTAACTTTCTTAACAGTAGAATTTTAACTTTCGAGCATGCATGAGCATTTTTTAAAAAAATAAAAAAACTCAAAGTGTCATTCGTTCTTATCCAAAGTGTATTGCACTTTTTTTTGGCAAGATCGTCATTTCAACATTCGCATGAGCGAGCATTTAAAAAATGGGAGTTTTGATTCTTTTTTGAGAAAATAGTTTAACAGTGCAGTTGAGTGCTACTATTCGAGTTTAAACAAGGGACGATAAAACCTTTTTGAAAAAACTTTGTTTTGAGCATTTGTCCTGCGTTCGAGTCAGATAATGCACTCAGCAAACTCAGTAAACTCCATGATGGTGCAAAACACATTTGATCATAAATTTTGATTCTTTTTCAAAAAAGGAAATCAAAATTATGAAATGAATGACATTAGAGTTTTCAAAAAAAATCATGCATGATTTCTCATATTCTCTACACTTATTTTTCTTTCACTCTTTTCAGGTACCCTTGGTTAAGGTATCATGAACACATAAGCTATGCCGGCTAAATGGGGCAACAAAAAAGAACATGCAGTCATCCAGTTGCACAACGAACAAATTGCACACTCGAGATATCTAACGCTGAGGTGCGTTAAATTGTACTTAATTTTTTCCTTGAGATTTGAGTGTCCCTACTCTTTTGCAGGTCGGATGACCACTTCAACCAATGCCGCAACCGTGTGAAACGTGAGCGCTTCGAAGATTTTCTATGAAGAATTTCACCTACCATGTGTGAAATTCATACGCTTTCCAAGATAAGGTACACAACCATTATGTGGCCAGGTTTAAACCATTCAGCGATAACCATGGGGCATCTCCCATTGAGATCGGACATGTCAAGAGATGAGAAAATTTCAAAAGATCATCGAGAATCCCGTGAAGATTCAATGTGTCGATCAATGTAGCTTGACTCGATCAACCGAGTCCTTTTTCCGAAAAAAGTTCTGAAATTTTCAGTCTGCCACTAGGGGCATGTACTTCTCAGCAGGTGTACATATATAAGTTGCGGAGCAGGAGAATCAGGACATGCAGTAGGTCCAGTCTCATAGCGAGCACATTGCCCACTGAAAAATCCAACTCCCAGGTAAGGAAAGTTGTGATCATTTTTATCCCCGAAATTTGAGTTTTTCCTTATTCATTGTGCAGCTTGGAGAATCATCCAAATCAAAACTCCTGAAGAACACATCTCGTGTACGGCCCTTCGTTCGCCGACCATTCTTATGCCAGCTAACGAATTTACCCCAGATACATCGAACGATATCCATTGCCTAAGTTTACCATTTGCGGACTACTGTGTCAAACTCAACACCATCCATGTGTGTTCATTAATCAGGTCATTCGTCCAGCATGCGACGAATTATGAGCCAGTCAGATGTAGCCGTGGGGCATTCCTGTTAAGATCAAGCATGGTTGAAGATAGAAGACATCCAGAGAACTTCCTATTAAAAAAGATCGAGATTCCATGAAGATCGACCGTGCTAATGAAAGAGCATTTGAGAGGAAGAAGAAGAAGAAGACGAAGAAGAAGAAGAAGAAGAAGAAATTATGTCGGTGTCGTCCACCCATTGAAAAGGATCCTCCATTCAAGACATCGACATAATTAACTTATTTGACAAGTTTTCCTCCGGAAAAGTTCCGAGAAATTAAAAGGTTTAATCTGCTATTAGGGGCATGTAAAATAGTTGTTGTTGATTAGTTTTTGTAGATTTTCTTTCCATTTGAAAAAAGAAAAAAGAGAGAACAAAATAAATTCCCGCTAGGTTGAAAACCTAGGCAAAAGTCAGGGAGAGGGGCATGATTGAAAACCCGCAGGGGCAATCATGACAAAAGGTGAGATGAAAAAAAAAAAGCGAGCTAAAAAGCAAAAAAGAAAAAAGAGCAAAAAAAAAAAGAAAGAAAAAAAGAAGAAAAAAGAAGAGCAAAAAAAAACAAAAAAAAAACTCAGTTCTTTAGGTCACAGCCGCCCTTTAATCGGCGACAGGAAAATAAAAGAGAGTGGTTGTGCTAATATTGTGAGAGCAGTGAAGAAATAAAAGGGTCACAGTTGTTCCTAAATCAACTACAAATAAAAGGGTCAAAGTCAACCCTAAAATGACTATAAAAAATAAAACAGGGCCACGGCCGCCCTTCAAATGGCCACAGATAAAGAGCGTTCCCGCAACATCAAAAGCGGAAAATAAGTGAAAGGGCTACAGCCACCCTCCAAACGGCTACAGATAAAAGAGTGACTCCGCGAATCTTGAAAGGGCGGGAAAATAAAAAAGGGCCACAGTCGTCCCTAAAACGACTACAAAATAAAGGGCCACAACCACCCTTCAAATGGTTATAGATAAAGAGCGTTCCCGCAACATCAAAAGCAGAAAATAAGTGAAAGGGCCACAGCCACCCTCCAAATGGCTACAGATAAAAGAGTGACCCCGCGAATCTTGAAAGGGTGGGAAAATAAAAAAGGGCCACAGTCGTCCCTAAAAACGACTACAAAAATAAAGGGCCACAACCACCCTTCAAATGGTTACAGATAAAGAGTGCTCCCGCAACATCAAGAGCAGAGAATAAGTGAAAGGGCCACAGCCACCCTCCAAACGGCTAAAGAAAAAAGAGTGACCCCGCGAATCCTGTGAGGGCGGGAAAATAAAAAAGGTCATAGTCGTCCCTAAAACGACTACAAAATAAAGGGTCACGGGCACTTTCCAAATGGCTACAGATAAAAGAGTGACCCCGCGGATCTTAAAAGAAGGGTCACAGTCGTCCCTAAAACGACTACAAAATAAAAGGGCCACAACCACCCTTCAAACGGCTACAGATATAGAACACTCTCGCAACATTGAAGGCGGGAAATGAGTGAAAGGGCCACAGCCACCCCTAAAATGGCTACCTACAGAGAATGGGAGATTGTTGAAAGGGACATAGCCACCCTCAAAACGGCTACATATAAAGAGTATTCTCTAGAATCTTGTGAGGCCGTGAAATCATTTCAAAGGGCCACAGCCACCCTTAAAACGGCTACAAATCGAAAGAGCACTCCCAGAACATCGACAATGGAAATAAATGAAAATCAAAAGAGCTCTCGCGACGTTGAAGACGGTGGGGAAAGGGTCACAGCCACCTCCAAATGGCTACAAATACTCTCGCATCGAGACGGGAAATAAAGTACGGGTCACAGCCACTGTTTAATCGGCTACTAAAAAAAGAGTGCTTCCGTTAGGTTGAAAACCCGAAAGGGCAGCCTAGGCAAAATTAGGAAATGAGGGGCATGATACCAAATTCAAAAATTGCAATCATGGCAAAAGGAGAGAAAATAAAATCCCGATGGAATGAAAACCCCAAGGGGCAATCCATGCAAAAATTAGGAAAACCGAGGGGCACGGTCTAAAATTCTGACCGTGGCAAAATGAGAGAATATGAGAGATAAAAAAGAAAAGAGAAAAAAAGATCCTGCTAAGTTGTCGCATCATGCGCAGTTTAGGCAAAAATTAGGGACATGCATTCAAGTCGTCAAGCCACTCGAGGCCTTTATCTAACGGACACCACTAGAGGCATTCCTCCGACATATGCCACTAGAGGCTCTTCTCCGACGGACGCCACTAGAGGCTCTTCTCCAAACAGACGCCACTAGAGGCATTCCTCCTACATATGCCACTAGAGGCTCTTCTCCGAC
Organism: Clarkia xantiana subsp. parviflora; assembly: GCA_036873135.1. Classification (NCBI taxonomy): domain Eukaryota; kingdom Viridiplantae; phylum Streptophyta; class Magnoliopsida; order Myrtales; family Onagraceae; genus Clarkia; species Clarkia xantiana. Next base: position 23,972,750 of record JAPTYO010000001.1, read on the forward strand.
GGACGCCACTAGAGGCTCTTCTCCAAACGGACGCCACTAGAGGCATTTCTCCGACACATGCCACTAGAGGCTCTTCTCCATCGGACGCCACTAGAGGCATTTCTCAGACATATGAGGTTTTACTTTCTGCACCGCCACTAGAGGCTTTTCCTTGTCGCACGCTACTGGAGGCATCGTCGATCGAGGTTTTTCTTTTCTGCACGCCACTGGAGGATTTACTTTTCCGCACGCCACTGGAGGCTTTACTTTTCCGCACGCCACTGGAGGCTTTACTTTTCCGCACTCCACTGGAGGCTTTACTTTTCCGCACGCCACTGGAGGCATTACTTTTCCGCACGCCACTGGAGGCTTTACTTTCCCGCACGCCACTGGAGGCTTTACTTTCCCGCACGCCACTGGAGGCTTTACTTTCCCGCACGCCACTGGAGGCTTTACTTTTCCGCACGCCACTGGAGGCTTTACTTTTCCGCACGCCACTGGAGGCTTTACTTTTCCGCACGCCACTGGAGGCTTTACTTTCCCGCACGCCACTGGAGGCTTTACTTTCTCGCACGCCACTGGAGGCTTTACTTTCCCGCACGCAACTGGAGGCTTTACTTTTCACACCGCCACTGGAGGCTTTTCCTTGTCGCACGCCACTGGAGGCATCGTCGATTGAGGTCTTTACTTTCTGCACCGCCAACGGAGGCACCGCCAACAGGGGCACTGCCGACCGAGGCTTTACTTTTCCGAACCGCCACTGGAGGCTTTACTTTCTGCATCGCTAATGGAGGCACCGCCAACAGGCGTCCCGCCGACAGAAGTTTTATCTTTCCGCACCAGAATAAGCATACGAGCCACCTTGAAGACTTTGAAGAATTGGAAGAGAATATACTTTCTGGTCAAAATCAGTGTTTCCTCGTCTTTGGACAAACCCCCTCGAACACGTTCTACGGGAGTTCGTCCAAAGAGGGGCAAACTGTAAACACTCGATTTTGACCCGGATGTAACGACGTTACACATGATACGTCAAATTCCGGACGCGTCAAGCCACAAAGTCTCCAAAAATGCTCAAGGGCACATTAGGGAAATTATTATAAATATACTTTAAATTATTTCGAATTTATTTAATATTTTCGGAATTTTTTAAAATATATATATAATAATTAGTTTTTTTATTTTAGAAAATTATCTGTAAGATATTTATCTCCAGATATTATTTTTTATTCAAAAAAAATAATTATCTGTAAAGATAAATATCCTTAGGAATATTCTCTAGAATAATCATCTGTTAGCATTTTTTATTTGAATTTTATATGTAATCTAGACTAGGTTTTTAGTATAAATAGGGGTCTAGATTACATTTTAAAAAACACACAGAAAAACACAAAAAAAAAAACACATCAGAAAATAATATACTACTTTTCTTGGGATCCGTGCGAATTTTGTCCTTTTGTGCTTTATTTCAAAAAAAAAAACTTTTTTTTTACAGCCCTCCCGCTGTGATTGCTCCACCTCGTTTATCGCCTTAGGTCAGATTTTAGGTCTGACAGTAAGGATACTTCAGGTGCTCTTTCATAAAGAACGCGGGATTAGTCACACGCTCTAGGAGAAGAAGTTTGCGCCCATCCGAGCCTGACCCCGTGGTCGAACGTGGCACGCGCAGTATGAAGTGTGTGTCGATAGCATAACCTGAACTTACATATTTTCAGGAGTGGGAAATATCATATGCTACCGCAGATATTTATATGGCCCACAGTGTGGTTTCCGATGAACTGAGTTCATCACGGCGATACGCAAAACGAAGATCATGTCGTGTTACCCCGAAACCAAATGATCGATTTGCTTAACCAGGTTTATCTTTCGAAAACACCGTGGTTCTTAGCCGGTCTTGACATGGTAGAGGTTCCTCATGGAGCAAGACGACCGACCCCGTGTGACGAGGCTGGCCCACATTCGACGTGTTTTGCTGGAAGGTTTTACACTCCAACGACTAGTTTATAGACCGTGAAATCTGATGTAATTGAAACATTATGACGTCGTAAGATTATAAACTCAAATTTCAATTATTTCATTCAAAAATTATTTCAAAATCAAAATGCTACTAACACAATACAATCCTCCTAAACCTTACGCAGTACAAGCATTTTGACATGTTTTTCGAAAACTTCCCTGCGTAAAGGTTTGGTCAATGGGTCTGCCACCATACTCTAAGAGGATAAGTATTCTAATGTGATCAATTCGTCTTCAACCATACTCATCGCATAATTATATTTAATATCAATGTGTTTCGTACTATTATGGTACTTTGGATTCTTAACTGCTTCTATCGCTGCTTGACTGTTAGAGTGAATCCTCACATGCTTACTCTCGTACTCGACGTCAAGAAGAGCAGTCAGGAGTCTCTTTAGCCAGACAGCTTCCTGTGCATTCTTAGAGAGGGCCACGAATTCGGACTCCATCGTGAACAGTGCGACACAAGATTTCTTCTTGTTCATCCATGAAATGGCGACATTAGCAAGGAGAAATACTCCTCCTTAGGTGGACTTACGATCATCCGAATCGCCACCATAGTCGGCGACTGAACCCAGTCAATTCTAGCTTTCTCCCTTCATAGCACAGTCTGTTGTCGGCAGTACGTTATAGGCATCGAATAATTCGTTTAACAGATCCTAAATGTTGATATACATGGTGTGATTGGAAATGTGTTACTAAGCCCACAACGTATTATATATCCGGACGAGTGCATTGCATGACGTACATCAGACTACCAATCATACTGAGGTATTCTGCACTTTTCATATGTTCACGCTCCGCCTGGTCTTTTGGGTCATCACGCTTCGACAGCGTACACCCATAAACGACCGGCGTATCCACAGGTTTGGCATCTTGGAGTTTGAACATTCTCAACAATTGGTTGATATAGGCTTCTTGAGAAAGACATAGTTTACGAGCAGCCCTATCCCTAGCAATCTTAATGCCTATGTTGTACTTGGCTTCTCCCATGTCCTTCATCTCGAAAACAGATGTCATCCAGAAATTTGAATCATTTAATTAACTCACGTCGTTCGCGGCAATGAGTATGTCATTGACGTATAACGTCGAGATAACGTACTTGGACCCAGAGATCTTAGTGTACATACAGAGATCCTCGTGAAGATTCACGAATCCGTTGCCAACGATTTCCTCGTGGAACCTGCGGTACTATTGCCGAGACCATTGTTTAAGACCATAGATCGATTTGGAGCTTAAAAACTTTGTGTTCGTTTCCAGGGGTAACGAAACCCTCTGGTTGCTCCATATAGATCTCTTCATCTAGGTTTCCGTTGAGGAATGCATTTTTATCATCCATTTGGTGCAGCTCCAGATCGAGGCTTGAAACCAGGGCCAAAATAGCCCGGATTGTGGTGTAACGCACAGTCGGTGAGTATGTCTCATCAAAGTCCACTCCCTGGAGTTGGGTATATATTTTCGCAACCAATCGAGATTTGTAGCGCTCAACATTTCCATCAGCAATGAGTTTCAATTTAAGAACCCACTTAGCCTCTATTGCTCTGCGGTTAGCAAGCAAATCAACTAACGACCACACCGAATTGGCTTTCATAGAGGCGATCTCTTCCTCCATTGATTTCCTCTATTCCTTCACTTGATGTCCTTCCAATTCTTGTTTAACTGTTACCGGTTCATCAATCGAAGTCAGAGTAAACAATTCACCCTTCTCGATGGGATACTTCTTAGGAGAAGTTTGGTACCTTTGACTACGTCTAGACTCGATATTTCCATCTTGAATTTGAACTACACTCTCACTAGGAATAATGGTCCCACTCGGAACAACACTTCCACTGGAAACAAAGACGTTGCTTGCACCTTCACCTACAAATTTTATTGGACGACCTCTTGGACTCGGGATTCTACTTCCGAGATGAATTCTAGGGTCACTTGAACCAGGAACCAAGTTGGTTGTCCCACTACCACTGTTACCAGCAGGTAGTTGAGGTATTATAGGATCCACATCAAACGGTTCAGCAACATGAAGAACTGGTTCCACTTGATTCGCACGTGCAGCAACTGTGATCTGTGTGGTTGAATTGACTCCTCCCACTGGATTTATTATGAAAATGTCTCTATTCTCATTTACCATGTCGTTCATGTAAGGACATGGTGATGGGCGTCGTAAATGAAAGCCCATTATATGTATATGTTACCTGAGACAATTGGGTAAATGTCACGTTAGGACATTGGGCTAGACCCAAATCGCAATTGACATGAGGCCTAAAATTGGGCCTCCCTATACATGTAGCCGGCCGAACTTATTAGTAGGGGGTAAAGTGGACTTTTGTCTACTTTACTCCTCCTATAAATAAGAGGTGTTAGGGGTTTTATTAGGTTAATCCTTAATCCATCCTTAGAGTGTTTTAGAGAGAAAAACCATCATCCCTATAACACCACATCGGCCGAACCTCGCCACCACCTAAGAGTGTGCCAATTTGCTTTCGAGCAAACACTCCGGAGATCCGTCCATGCCAAAAATCGATCAGAGGCTTTGCTGTGGAGAATATACCGCATAGGGCTTCCTTAACAAGAACCTCTACGGGTGCCGACCGGAGGACCGCGAACACCCTGCTGTAGGATCTTGGGACTACAGATTACGTCTGAGGTATGTGTGAATCTTCCGCTGCGTAATATTGATTACTAGCATGTACCATGTTTAGGCACCATGTTTAGCATGTTCCAATAATGTGTTTTTGGCCGAAACCCTAAGTAAATATCAAAGTAAAATTTTTAATTTCTTAGGCACCAAGGTTAAAAAAATTCGGCCGAAATATGCTAGGTATATTGTTTACCAAATTTTAATTTTTATTCTAGGTAACAATATATCTATAATTGGAAACATAAGGATAGATTCACACTAATATATATATATATATATATATCAATATATCTAGATAATTATTAGGGTTAAATATATTACTGATAGATTTAGTTACCTAAAAGATTAAGAAAGTATATTGTCAGTATATCTGTTGCTCTATTTAAGATATTGACAATAAAAATATATATATATATATATATCATTAGTACCGAATTTTATATATACATATATATATTGTTGATTGATTTTGTCTTAAAGATAGAATTTTGGCAATAAATATGTATATATTTAATGTTGACCGAATTATATATATATATATATATATATATATATATATTTAATATTGGAAATTATTTTATATAATTAATGTTACTTGGTGGCTAAGTTAAGTTTTTAGTGGACATCAAAACCCTACTTAGCCCACAAGTAAACATTTCGGCCCAAACCCGTTGGATTAATTAATGGGCCGGTCCAATATACCAAACCGGGACGCTTAAACCGAACCGATTTTTCTTAATCGGTTCGACATTGACGGGTCGGGTCAGACCAGGGTAACTAAGTGGATCTAACCGAACCGGTTTTGAGTGTTGAACCGAACCGAACCCTATTTTTATTGGACCGGTTCAGATCGAACTAGATTTTGAAAATAAAACTGGAACGAACCGGATTTTAGTGAAACGGACCCAAACCGTATTTTTCTGGATCGAACAGAATCAGACCAAAATTGACTGAACCGAACCGAATTTTCAAAACCAAATATAGGTCAATTAAATAAAATAGGGAGGTCAAGTTTTAAATCCAAGTATTTTGAACCTAAATGGCCTACACAGTGGTCAATGGTTTATTATTATTCACATAACAATTAAACATTAATGTCTTGTTTCGATTATGGGGATGGATCTCGGAGATACATGTTTTTGGGACTGGATTAATTAGTGGACTGAATTGCAATTGTTTATTATTCGATATATATTCATGCAAGATTAGAATTGTCGTCTTGACTGAGACAAGCTAGCTGGATAATGCATATTGGGGGCAGAGCCCTGGTTAAATATATGGTATGCACACTAGGATATATTGTGATGGTTGAAATTTCCTAGGAATCATGTCTAGAATGATGCGTAAATGAATATAAGCATGAATCGCAAATCAACCCTAATGTTTAAAATATTTTAAAATCGAAAACCAGTTGCCAAATATGTATGATTGATGTGGAAGTTTCATATTTGACACATATGCTAGAATGTTGTGGATGTAGTTGCATTTAATAATTTAGTTGGAAGTAGAATAATGTATGCAAGCATAAGTTCCTCGGAACATTAGACGCATGACGTGTAAGCATGAGTGTGGTTTGTGTGATGAATGTTACTTGCGTATGATGATTTACATGGATTGTAGAATTATATATGCATGAGTAAGTTCATCGGAATATTTTTCCAAAATAAAAAGGGCATAAGGAAAGCCAAGATCGGGTATTACTTGTTTCGTTCCGGTAATTAGCGATTAAAACCGTTTTAAAAGACTGATCTGTTGGTTTGAAGACGACAGTAATGTGAACTCTTTCACAGCCATCTTCCATTGGTTTACTGGTGGTCGGTTGGTTTAGATGACTGAAGAATCGATACTTGTCATATTCTGTCTTAATAGATATCTGATGTATGCAATTCTTTCTCAAAATGTTATTGTCTCCCTGATTTTGCGTGATTATCAAAGTATTAGTTTTTCACCACCACAAGTTGTAAGAGTCTCATATCATATTTAGAGTAAGAGAGTTATATATATACGAGTTCTTCTCTTGTTGTTGAAGTACGGTCTTGGGCAAGTTCAAATAGGCACTTCGTTATTTTTACAGTTGGTTCTTGTTTCGACCAAGTTACCGCGGGCTGTCCGCTGAGTAACTTGTCGAAGTCTTCGGGTTGGATGTGAACTGGTTAGGGCCAAGTCCGTCTTCTAAGGTCGTGCACGGGCCTTTGGCTTCGTCTCTAAACTCGCGCTAAGTCCTTCGGGCTCTCTTGCGGACCGTCCGTCTGTACCTGCGAGAGGAGCCTTACCAAGCAACTCCCGTGGAGAGGGGGGGTGCTTGGTGCGCTCACTCCGACGATCAACATTAGATGATTCTAGAGAGAGAAAGTTTAGAGAGAGGTCAGAGCTTTTCACTATTCTCACCCAAAGTGACTTGAAAATGTTTACCCCCAAGGTGGCTATTTATAGGCAACCTTGGACCGTAAACCGGTTTTGACCCGGTTCAATGTGGAAATGTGAACCGGGATGCAGGGGAGAGCTTTGGGAAAAGGACTCTGACGCGCGTCTCAGGCGGCTGTCACGAGCGGGACGCGCGCGCCTTTGAAACATAGGTCTCGGACACATAGGAGTTAGTTAAAAATCGGGTCTCCTATACATTCGAGGCGAAATGGGGGGTGTGCGCGACACCCCCGGGGTGTTAAACTTACCCGGAATTTCCGGGTAAGCCCCCTGGGGGTGCCGGGCAAGTTCGCGACTTGCCCGGTTTCCCCCGGTTAGCTTGAAATTGGGTTTTGTAGTGGGTCTCGTGCGTGTACGAGGTCCGAATAATTTAAAACCGAGCCCGAATCATGCGTATATCCATCACTTGCCCCCGAGTTAAATAATGGCTTGTCCTTTATTTAACTCTATTTTAAGATAGGGTGTACGCGTGATTCGGGTCGTCTGCTCACCTTGGGTCTTGACTTACCAAGGGTGGATACGCGCGGCTCAGACGAGCTCCTTGCCTTAGTTTTTTGAGATGGTCATGCTTGATAACTGCGTAAAGGGTTAGTAGCACAACGGACTACGAGTAATATGATAAACGTGATTTTGGAAGAAGTAAGGCGTGAGCACACATGAAATTTTTCGGGTTTGTAAGATGATTAAATAAATATGGAACGTTCATGCCACGACTAAATGTATCAAAATGATAACAAATCATGAAAGTTTTGATAAAACGTTTTTCATGCAATATGATGGTTTTTGGGAGCCCGTCGTCCGAGACGGCCGTCTTGACGGCGAGACGACGGTTTTAGTAAATGAAATAATGTCGGGTTTGGAAAATCACATGTGATGGACGTGATACGAGAAATTATATATAAAAAATGTTTTCAAGTAGTTGAGACCATTTGAAATAACTTAGTTAAATTTAGCTAAGTCCCTTGATGGTGAAAATCCAAGTTATCAACAACTTTAAAAAATGGAGGGTGGATGTGAGTGTACCTCTTGGATGTATGGTGCTTGTTAGGTTGTGTAGTCCCCCCTCTTTGTGATAGTTTATAAAAATACACACATTTGAATAGGTTGTTGAGAGGGTTTTAGAGAGGTTTTAGGGTAGTGATTTAGGAGAACCACTTTAGGGCCCTAACACCACCCTATTCCAGTCGGCAACCACCAGGATCAGCACCGGCCAGAGCACGGCGGCCCAGCGGCGGCGCGGCGCGGCAGCAGCGGCGGCAGGAGCGGCGGCGATAGGCGGGGCGGCGGCTGCAGCTCGGCGGGTCGATTTCGGGCTCAATTCGATCCGTTTTCGGGTCCTTCTTGTCGGGTATTGATCGGTAATGTCCTCTCCTTCCTTTTCTTGATGTTAATTGGACCTTTAGGGCTGCACATTTCGCATTTTAATAAGGTGCATGATAGGTGTTCGACGAAATGCCTAAGTGAAATTTTGGCTTGATTTTTCAAAATTCGTTTTTGGCCAAACTCTAAATGTAGATAGATAGAGTTACGGTTAGTGAACTCCCTTTGTGAAGAGGCCCTTAGGTTTCGGACAACCGAGGGGAAATCGTGAAGGTTCGAAATCGGACATATTCGAGCAAAAAGTTCGACCCTTTGTATTTTGATGTGGGTGACTTGATATGATGCCCCCAAGTGTGATAATGACTCCTTGATTATTTGCGAGTGGATAGTCATGCCCCCGGAGTTTAGGTGATCGCTTGGTAGCTCGTGCTTATCGGTGGCTTAGTTGACCCGAGTGCTCTTTGAATTGTTCGGGTAGGGGTAAGTCTCCCCGTGACATGTAATGGGCTTGCTTAAGTGTATTTGAGCTGCTTGTATGTGCCCCCGGAGCCTTGAGCCGTTTTGGGGATAAAATTTGATCGAAATGTGGTCGGATGGCATTTTGGTAATTATGACCAACTTTGCATGTCTTGGATTTCTTTAGCTCTTGAACTTATCGCTTTGTGGAATGCTTGAATACCTGTGTCACATTGCACAAATATATGGAAATTTGATTAGTAGGTGGCCTAGGCCTTTGGTGAGCGTAGGGATTTTTGACTCCCGAGCGGGAGGGTCCCTAGCTGTTTGCTCGCGGATAGTTGGTCCGTTGGGTTGGATGCCCTCGCAAAGGGCTTGGTGAATGGTGTTGATACGTGGCCCTGGTTTTTGATTGAGTTGTGTATGGTTTTTGTAGGTCTTGGTTGACGGGCTTGCAAGCGCGCGTCTTTGATACTTAGAGTGTTCCTGGTAGGCAACGGTTTTTGCTTCTTCACGCAATGAGTAAGTCTCATCACTCTGTTTCGGATAACTTTGATGGGGAGGTTGATGAGGGCACCATGGATTCCGATTCCGGGTCTCGAAGCGGTGTGCTTTTGGGACCGTCGGGTAACCGCGTGATACTGGAGAAGACCCAAATGTTTTTTTCCCAACAAGCTCCCACGTTCCAAGTTTGATCTCTAAGTCTCGACCCGGGGCTGGTGTCCCGGCATAGAGGTCTCGTATCCTTGGGACGTCGTGAAGGGGGTCGAATTTGGTCGGCCCACCGTTCCTCCGGCTGAATACGAGGCTGTTTATCTTTCACAGTTCCGAGAAGGGCTGCGGTTTCCTTATTGTCAGGATCTGGTCCGCCTTTGTCGACATTACAGGATTTCTCCCATCTCTATCACTCCACCGGGGTTTAGAGCTTGGACATGTTTCCGGGTGCAATGTCATCTAAACTCTTGGGATTACTCGATAGTGCTTTTTCGAGCCTTCTACCGTCTGGGTAAGGCAGACGAGTCTGGGATGTGTACTTTCACCTTGCGTTGGCCTCACATGACCGAGAAGGGATTCTCCTCCCTTGGCTTCTGCAGGGCGGGGTGGAATACTGAGGCGCGGTTCTGCGAAAGATCGGACACTTCCCAGAACAAATGGAAGTGTCAGTACTTTTTTATAAAGGATGCGGGCACGACTTGGACGACTTCTCACATAGTGGATTCCGACCCCGTTCCGCGTTTTCAGGAGTTCTCCGATGCAGACAAGGTTTCTTTGAAGAAGATTCACACGGCGAATAGGGCGGGGGAGTATAGCCCCCTTTATCGTGCTTCTGACGCCGAGCTGCTCGCGGCGGGCATTCATGTACGTCCTTCGGGGGAGGAGTTGGTATGTTTTGAAGTTTCGTAACATTTGTTCCTGTTTCCTTGTAGGTTGGTTTCTTAACAGACGCCCCTGTTTACAGGGTGGAGTCGCAGGCGGATCTCCTCAGACTGTTCCCGGCCTCGGCGATACTCCTCCTCTTGGCCCGGGTATGGGACTTGTGCCTTTAAAGGTTTCGTTGAGATTTTTCCCCATGCTAACATGCTAATGGTCTTTTTGTGGTTGTCTTTGCAGGCTTGGTATTCCCGACGGTGGGGGGAGTTGCACCTGTCCGAGAGCATGATGCTGACGTCCGTTCCCCGAGCGATCCTAAGAGGTCGACGTCTGCCGGCATGCCTCTTGCTCCTTCCTGCGACAAGGGGAAGGGGCCAATGTATGCGGATTCAACCATGCCTGTCCCCCGGTCGGGGAGCGGGCGTTCAGCGTAGGTGCCTCCCTTGGCAGGTGACTGTGGTTGACTTCTTGTTGTATTGGTATAGTTTGCCTTCTCCTAATGTGTTTGCTTTTGATGTGTAGTTGTTCCTACTCCTCCAGCTCTTCGCAAGTCTGATCTGATGTGTCCGGGAACGAGTGGACTCCCTACTCTCAGTCTGCTATTCGCTTTCCCAAGGATGTTTCCTTGAGCACACCTGCTGTCGGTGTGCGTGTGGTTCAGCGGTCTGTTCCGCCGGCTGACCGCAAGAAGTGCCCCCGCGACCCTGAGGCTGCTTTGAAGTGTGTTGAGGAGTCGCTCGCGCGCTTTGCTCCTGTACGTTGTTTTCTTTTTATGTTGGACCTATCATGTTTGTCTGGCTTCTTTGTGTGTGATGTGCTTGTGTTGTTGTTGCAGGTGAATGCCGTGATGACCAACCTTTCCTCCTTTGTTGTTGAGCTTGTTGAGGAGACGAGAGGTCTGCAGGGTCGTCATGAGCACTTGTCTCAGGATGTTGTTGTGTTGAGGGAGAAGGCGCGCGCACATTCAGATGCTTCTTCCAAGGCTTCCGCTGATCTCAAGGGAAGTCAGGATTGTGCGTCTCAGCTGGAGGCGGAGCTGTTTGCCTTACTGCGCCAGGAGAAGGTCGACGAGGAGGCACATGCTGTGGCGCTGAAGGAGACTAAGGAATCTCATGTTGCCCTGGGTGATCAGCTTGGGATGATTGAGTTTCCTACTACAGCTGATTACTCCAAACTTCTCGAGAAGGCGCGTGATGATCGCATGGAGTCTTTCTCTGTGGATTACTTCAGGAGGATATATTCTCTTGCCCCCGATTTTCCTTTCCAGAGTACTGGGCCATATACTGGCTATGCCCTCGGGGCTATTGCGGGGCTCCGAGCGGGCGATGTGGGCGGAGCGAGTGGTTTGACGGGACAGGTGTCCGTCCCTGTTGGTGACGATCGCCGTGTTGTTTTCAGCAGCCCTGCGCATGATGTTTTTATGGCTGACGCCTTTGGCTCTGGTGCTCCTGACGTTGGGTCAGGTTGATCTTTCTTTGTTTTATATGACTCTCTTGTGTATATATGGTTGCTCCCCTTGCATGGGTGAGATTTTGGCGGGGTGTGTCCCGGGCTTGACTTTTTATGTTGGCTGGATGCCTTTACTTTTCAGACCTGCTATATTATATATATATATGCCTGACATGAGATGTTAGAAAGATATAATACTTAGTATTATTTTGCATCTTCCTTTATCGCTGTCTCTATAACTTGTTCTCTTTTGGAAGAGTGTAGCTCTGTTGACAGGTCGATTTCCTTAATCCGATGGTTTTCCTTAGGAAACTGCATCTCTGTTGGTGGTGGGGTGCGGATGAATTAGTATTACCGGCACCTGTGGCTTTGTAAGGAGGAGGATCCATGTTGAACTGCTTGTCTTCCTTTACAAGGATGTAAATAGATTAGTACGTTCACATACTTGATATAGTTGTTTGTTTGCGAAGCGTGGATAGATTAGTACGTCCGACACTTGCAATTGTTTGCGAGGGAGGATTCCTAAGGAACCGCTTGTCCCCCGACTGTTTGCAAGGATGTGAATAGATTAGTACGTCCACATCCTTGTACTGCGGCGAAGTGTGGATAGATTAGTACGTCCGACACTTGCATTTGTTTGCGAGGGAGGATTCCTAAGGAACCGCTTGTCCCCCGACTTTTTGCAAGGATGTGAATAGATTAGTACGTTCACATCCTTGTATTGTGGCGAAGTGTGGATAGATTAGTACGTCCGACACTTGCATCTGTTTGCGAGGGAGGATTCCTAAGGAACCGCTTGTCCCCCGACTTTTTGCAAGGATGTGAATAGATTAGTACGTTCACATCCTTGTATTGTGGCGAAGTGTGGATAGATTAGTACGTCCGACACTTGCATTTGTTTGCGAGGGAGGATTCCTAAGGAACCGCTTGTCCCCCGACTTTTGCAAGGATGTGAATAGATTAGTACGTCCACATCCTTGTACTGCGGCGAAGTGTGGATAGATTAGTACGTCCGACACTTGCATTTGTTTGCGAGGGAGGATTCCTAAGGAACCGCTTGTCCCCCGACTTTTGCAAGGATGTGAATAGATTAGTACGTCCACATCCTTGATGAAATTATTTTGTCTCCTTGCATGCGTCGCGCTCCCTTTGTTTTGAATACAGGCATGAGCTTTGCTTAGTCTTGCTTTGATATCTTTTTTATGGCTTTTCTTGTTTTTTGCCCTTTCTGCGTGTAGAGTTAGGGCCTTTGTTGATGATGTATGTGGCTTGTTCCTGGTTTTGGGCCGGGGTAGCTTGCCATTACATAGTGATTTTTCCTACGCAAGGAGTGAACTTCATTAGTCTTCTTGTTTATTTACAAGGGATGTGCATGGATGGAGTCAATTGATCTCCTATCCTAAACGTTCTACTTAGTACTTGAAAAGTAAAGATAGAGTATGTGCATGTCATAGGGGAAGGATTATTCCCTTAGTGACGGTTTGATAAAGCTGGCTTCTTGCATGCAATGTAGGAGCGCAGAGCTCCTTGTTTGATCACTTCCTCGATTCTGTTGCGTAGAGAGGGGCACCCATTCGTGCTGTGACCCCATCTGTTGTGGTAGTGGCACCACATTTCTGGATTCTTCCCGAGGAAGGAAATCCGAATCTCGCTTGGAGGAGGTAAAACATCCTTCAGGATGGTCTTGAACAACTCCTCCACCTCTATGTTCAGAGGTGTATATTCGCCATCTTGGTTGTTGTTCAAGTCTTGTCTTGCACGCTTGTGTTCGCGCGCCTCCTCTTGTTCTGCAGGTGGGCTGAACCACCCTAGCTCGTTTGCGACCTCGATTGCTGTCTCCATCTTCTCTTTTAAGTCCGCCATAGATTTGGTTGTTCTCCACCCTTGTTTTCGTCCAAAAATGAGGAATGTAGGTGAGTTCATGTTCAGAAAAAAGGCATTGATCACGGCTGACTTCTCTGCCAAACTTGAAGTTGCATTTATGGCGAATCGCTTGAAGTAACTCTGGATGGATTCTGACTCCCCTTGTTTGATGTCCCATATGCTTGGGAGCATTGGGGTTTGAGGTGCTGGGAGTCTTTCTCCTCTGCTCATCATTTCGTCAAATCGCATTTCAACTTCAGACTTGGAACATTGTCCCCTTTCAATGACTGCTATGTCCAGACGGTTCTTGCATCTTAGGGCGTTGACATAGCACTTTCGTGCTGTCGTCTGATCGCCCAAGACTTCACCAACTCCTCCCCTTAAGCGGTACTTCAGCTTTTGGTGTGCCGTTGAAGGCACCATCTCGTAGGGGTTTATCGTTGTTCTTCCGAGAATTCCGTTGTAAGCGCCAAGGCTCTCGACGATCACAAAAGTGATGTCGACTTTCATTGCGTTCCATCCTTCTCCTATCACAGTGGGAAGGGTGATCATCCCCAGTGGGTATGTAGCAGCTCCTGCAAAGCTTACTAACGGGAAATTTCCCGGCTTCAGGTCCTCTCTCTTCATTCCAAGATGTTCAAGGACATTGACATGGAGGATGTCTGACGAGCTTCCTCCGTCGACTAGGATTCTTTTGACATCGAACCCGTTGATTTCCATTGTTATTACTAACGCGTCATCATGCGGGTAGACGATGTGTGCCATGTCTTTTCTCGAGAATCCTATCACGGGGTCCTCCTCTTCTGGTTTCTTTCTTTTCCCATACTTGGGGAGTGTGCTTGCCTGCGCAACGTATACATCTCTTGTGTTGGAGACTTGTCCTCCTGCAGCTGGACCACCATGAATGACATTAATAACTCCCCTCTTTTTAGGAGGGGGGTTGTCATTGGTCTTCTCTTTTCCTTTCTCCTTTGGCGTGAATTTTCTTTTCACCTTCTCAATCTTTCCCCCTTGGTCGACGTAGTGCTTAAGTCCGCCTTCTTGTATGATTCGATTGATTTGGAACTTAAGGCTTCTACAGTCGTCAGTTTCATGGCCGTTGACTTCGTGGCTTTCACACCACTTGTCTTGCTCTTTCCCTAGCTGGCCCTTCTGAAACCGAATGGCTCTTTCCAGAGGTTTTGCTCTTTCATTTCTTTCAGTATGACACTCAGGGGAGCGTTCAAAGGGATTAGCTCAATGGTGTTGACGTCTGGATTCTTGTCTTCTTCAATGTTGAATGTTCTCTTCTGGGGCGGAGTCCACTGTTTTTGTTGGGGGGGTTTGGTTCTGCTTCAGGGGGCCTGGCTTACTCTCATCTTTCTTGTTGTCGGGCTTCACCCACTTTTCCCGGGCTGTCATCTTGTAATGCTCAGCATCAATGTACTCTTTTACCCTTGCCACGAGTTCTTCCATTGTTTCCACCGGCCTTGTAGAAAGCTTTCGGCCCAAGTCGTACCCGTGCCTACCCAGGTTTCTGACAAAGGCATGGATGATTTCTATCTCTGCGATGTTCGTTTGAATTTCCGAGATGTTTTGATTAAACCGGATGTAGTAGCTTGCGAGGGACTCATTCCACTCCTGCTTGACGTCATCCAAGGCATTTGATCCTTTGACAATCGAGCGTTCTCCCATGTAACGGTGAATGAACTTTTCTTTGAGGGACTGCCACGAGTCTATGCTCTTCTTTGGCAGGGAGAAGAGCCAGTGTGCAGCTGGTCCGCCTAATGTTTGGGGGAATGTCAAGGCTATGTGGTGAGGGTTGTCTGTCCTCCCCAAAAGCATTGCTTCATGCTGCTGCACATGCTCTATCGGGTCTCCCTTGCCTCGGTACTTTTCCGGCCTTAGATTATACAGTGCGTCTGGGACGCGACTGTACACCAGCTCGTCAGTGAAAGGGTGGGATGTGGTGTCCACCAATGTGTTCATCCCTCTCATTTTCCTTTGCCTTATCTTCTTTTCAATCAGCTTTTCAAGCATCTCCTCCGTCAACCCGGTGACTGGGTTACCCTGATTTGGGAGGTATGCTTCTTATGCTTGCGCCTTGTTGGGGAAATTGCACCTGCGTCGGGTTGTATTGAGAATATCCACCTTGATATCCCTGGAGTGTCTGAGACGGCTGCCTCCAGGCTCCTTCATTGAATGGCCCTGCTTGGTAGGGTGTTTGGGAGTGCGAGAGCTCCTGTCTTGTCCCTTGTTGGGGGAACTGCCTGCTTTGCTGTGCATTCCCGTGAAAGGTCGGGGTTTTTGAGATTGTAGGGCCTCTCTGCTGAGGTGCATTCATTGGAGGCGCCTGCCTTGGTGGCGGGGGCATATTTGCTTGTTGCGCGGGAGGGGGCGGTGGCGCCCCGTATCCTTGGTTGCGCAGGGCCTCTCTGAGATGAAGCAGCTGTTCGAGTGCTGCCATCATTTCTGGGTGACTGCAGGCGCAGCCTGTGCCCCTGGTGCCTGATTGTATGCCCCAGCATTTGGCATTCCGTATGGTTGCTCCTGCGTGTTGAAGGTTTGATGGGCGAAGCCTGGAGGAGCGTTGGTTTGCTGTGTGCCCCCTTGCGCGTTACTCCGAGAGTGTACGCTTCTTGTTGGCATAGACGAGGCGACTGAAGCCTCGTCTTGGCTCTGCGGGGGGTCTCTCTGCGGAGGAGATCTCATGCTTGACTCCGGGGCCGAAGTTTTCCTTGGACGTCCTGGTCCTCTTTTCTTCGTCTTAGTCGGCGGTGGCTGCTCGTTGCTTGCCATGCTCTTGGTCTTGTGGGTGATCCGCAGACGGCGCCAAGTGTTTCGACCAAGTTACCGCGGGCTGTCCGCTGAGTAACTTGTCGAAGTCTTCGGGTTGGATGTGAACTGGTTAGGGCCAAGTCCGTCTTCTAAGGTCGTGCACGGGCCTTTGGCTTCGTCTCTAAACTCGCGCTAAGTCCTTCGGGCTCTCTTGCGGACCGTCCGTCTGTACCTGCGAGAGGAGCCTTACCAAGCAACTCCCGTGGAGAGGGGGGGTGCTTGGTGCGCTCACTCCGACGATCAACATTAGATGATTCTAGAGAGAGAAAGTTTAGAGAGAGGTCAGAGCTTTTCACTATTCTCACCCAAAGTGACTTGAAAATGTTTACCCCCAAGGTGGCTATTTATAGGCAACCTTGGACCGTAAACCGGTTTTGACCCGGTTCAATATGGAAATGTGAACCGGGATGCAGGGGAGAGCTTTGGGAAAAAGGACTCTGACGCGCGTCTCAGGCGGCTGTCACGAGCGGGACGCGCGCGCCTTTGAAACATAGATCTCGGACACATAGGAGTTAGTTAAAAATCGGGTCTCCTATACATTCGAGGCGAAATGGGGGGTGTGCGCGACACCCCCGGGGTGTTAAACTTACCCGGAATTTTTCGGGTAAGCCCCCCGGGGGTGCCGGGCAAGTTCGCGACTTGCCCGGTTTCCCCCGGTTAGCTTGAAATTGGGTTTTGTAGTGGGTCTCGTGCGTGTACGAGGTCCGAATAATTTAAAACCGAGCCCGAATCATGCGTATATCCATCAGTTCTTTTCTGCAACATCCATTAGCAAAATCCATTGCTTTCCTATTAGTGTTACGGTTTCAGATTTTGGTTCGATCTGGAGGTCTTTATTAAAAAATTGTTAAATTAGTTAATAAAATTGATGAGGAACACTAAACTTTATTTAAGGTAAGGAGAAAATTGTGTTACTTAATTGAATTAATCCAAAATATTATCTATGTATTAACCTAATTTTTAAAGTAACTAAACTATGTATTAACCTAATTTTTTGGTTACTAAATTTTTAAATTTTGGTTAATTCATTAATTAGTTACTTTAGTTACTTAATTCATCATACTAGGCAAATATAAATAACTAATTGATGAATTAATCCAAAAGATTATTTTTACATAATAATATATTTGTAAACAATTATTATAGAAAATATTGAGTTCCACATAATTCGCGGGACAAACATCTAGTATTTCTGGTTTCTAGACATAATGTATATAGCAAATGTGGGATTTTTCTACCATGCTTTAAGAGCACCATGCTTTTGGTTTTTTTATTACTAGGGTGGACTTAATTGTAACATATGTAAAACTTTAAAAGTATGAAAAAATATGAAATTTTTTAACCACACATAATATTTTCATCATACTATTAATAATATCAATTTCTCTCTAGGGTTCACCTTTAGGGCAATAGGAAAATACAAAAAAACGTACCCAAAGCATGGTGCTCTCAAAGCATGATAGAAAGATCCGCAAATGTGTATGGGTTATTATTATGTGGAAAAGTAGTTTGTTTTTTTGCGGAAATGTGGACAATTTTTTTTTCTTTTTGGTATATTTCGATCCCTTTCAGGATTTTATTACTTCCATTTTTAAGAAAAGAATCACATATATATATTGGGTAAAAGCAAAACATCAGAAATAGTCCATCTATTTCTGAAATAGTTGTGCATGGTGGTAAACCTATCTTATCTTTTAAAGAATTAAAACCGATTTTGATAACACATATATCACTACCGTTAGTTTATAGAGCTTTAAAATTAACTAGTTGCTAACCCCGCGCACCACGCGGGGATTATAAAAAAATAATTTAATTTTGGTCGACTAAAAAATATCAAAATTGAAAAAATAAGTTAGAATTTGTAATAGGGAAAAGTATGTAAAACAAGCAACATGTTTGAAAAAGATGGTTTTACGGACCGATATGTTTTAAAATGTACAATATATTTGAAAAAGATTGTTTTATGGACAAATATGTTTTAAAATGTACAACAAGCTTACAAAATATGGTAAAATTGACATAATGACCACTTGTTGTCAATAGTCTCGTTAAGTGAACATGTGCGGATCACGTTTTTTTTTAAATAATTATTATTTACATCCATCCATTAATAATTATTGTTATGTATAAATTAATTATTATTATTATTATTATTTTCTAAAAACGTGACCCCACGTGTCTACTTAACGGGATAATTGATAATAAGCGGGCGGAATGACATTTTACCATATTTTGTAAACATATTTTACATTTTAAAACATATTGGTCCATAAAGCCATCTTTTTCAAACATGTTATATATTTTAAAACATATTGGTCCATAAAACCATTTTTTTCAAACATGTTGCATGTTTTACATACTTTTCCCTTTCTAATATTATATATACACTCTTAATATACCTAATTTGGCGTTAAATTTTTCCCATATATAATATATTTGTTATTATTTTGAGCTTTATTTGCTTCTAATAGATGTTAATTGTTTCTAGATTTGATTTTTCTTTTTCCTAAACAACTTCATTGCTTAATTAGATTCAATAACTCAATAAATTCAAAAGGTTGGAAGGATATTAAAAAATTAAGAAATATTAGAACACTGTTAAATATAGATATATATTATAGCATCCTCTAATAAAAGCTTATGTTTTGGTCCGACATTTGATGTCTCCTCTCCTCTGGTTATCCAACTGCATCTTGCTTTAGGAAAAAAAAATAAAAGAATATCCTTAATGGGTTTATTACAACTTAATAAAATTAAGTAAAAAATTACGGTAAAAATAGGATTTTTTTTTAATGTACAAAAAATGTAGGAACGGATTCTTTAAAAATTGTAATAAAATAGTTACAAAGTATAATTAAGATTCGATATCAGCTACATTATCTGTCTGGGGTAGGGCTGGCGATGGTGAGGGTATGGTGCGAATAGCACTAATACCATAACCATACCATATTTTTTTTACTCATACCATAACCATAACCACTGCGGTTATGATTCTTCATACCATAACCATAACCATAACCATGGTTTTTAACCACGATTAAACCATTTAACCACAATCATTCAAACTAATACAACATCATTGTTTCATACAAGAAAAGTAAACATACATTCATTGTTGGGTTAAGAACCTATGAAAGGTCTGAACTATCACCCATGTTAACGGGAGAGGTCTGAAATTTAAAAAGTTAATAACAGAGATCTGAAATTTCTGTTTTGTTGATAACAGCGGTCTCCGTTAGTTTTTTCCGTTAAAACTAACGGAAGTTGGTCACATGTTTGGCATGTGACCGGAAATAATTTTTTTTTTTCCAAAAATGCCCTTCTATCAAGTGTGCCCCTCACATGGATGGAGTGAAAAGACCAAAATGCCCTTGAAGCCACCACGGTACTCCGGCGACCACCAATCGTACTCCGGCGACCACCACCGTACTCCGGCGACCACCACCAAGGCTCCGATTGGGCCAAAATCGGAGCCACTGGCCCCGATTGGCCTCCGATCGGAGCCACCGGCCCCGATTGAGCTCCGATCGGAGCTTTTTTTGCCCTGATCGGAGCTTTTTGGCCCCGACCGGAGCTTTTTTGCCCCGATCGAAGATTTTTTGCCGAGGTGGTGGCCGGAGTCGGGTTGCCGGAGCCGAGGTGGTGGTCGTCGGAGTGGTGGTGGCCGGAGTCGGGTGGTGGTGGCCGGAGTTGGGTGGTTTTAATTTGACTTTAGGGGTAAAATTGTCATTTCACATTTCCTTAAATAAGATATTAAATAAAACAAAAAATATTAAAGGGGCAAAAATGTCATTTCAAACAATTCTGTTAAATTTAACCCTAAAAATGGACGGAAAACCTCAAGTCAACAAAATTGAAATTTCAGACCTCTGTTATTAACGTTTTAAATTTCAGACCTCTCCCGTTAACATGGGTGATAGTTCAGACCTTTCATAGGTTCTTAACCCTTCATTGTTTCATACACAAAATCTAAATTAAACATAACTTCATTGTTTCACTTAATTAAATTACACATCTTCAATCGCCTATCACTTGCGATCCTCTCATTTGCCATCACTTCCAAGTGCGGTTACTTAATAATAAGAAATATAGACAAAAGAATGGTGGGTGGGAAAGGGAACGGAATAAGAATTATAATATTTGACTAATAATTAAAGTATAATAATAATGTATATATAGAACAGTATAAGTATTAGTAATATATATATATTAATATTATATATAGAGGTGATGGTTATAACCGCGGTTATGGACTGAATACCATAACCATAACCATAACCATTGTGGTTACAAGATTCATCACCATAACCACCCCTCACCATAATGGTGCGGTTAACCATTGCGGTAAATGGTGCGAATAACCATGGCTATTTGATTTTCACCGCACCATTGCCGGCCCTAGTCTGGGGGTTGAAGGTATAGTTGCTTCGATTTCAAGCAACATAGTCTCTATGCAAAGGCAAGGGCCGGGCTACGTGCCCTAACCCACTCAATAAGTTGACTATGACTTTTTCATGCCCACACCCTTCATCCAATGCCCACTTGACATAGCTATTAGCTAGTGAGATTTTCCACCGTATGCCTTTTAATTATTAACAACAACAAAAAAAACATAATTATATGTTGTAGCACATATTAAAGGCTATCAAAATGTGAGAATAAAGTAACTATAGCATTATTTACCGTATAATCATGCATAAATTCAACAATAGATCATCAATTACCAAAACTTCATCTCCTTTAAGAAATTAAATAGTCTTTTTCATTGTGAAGAAGAATTAAACTGTATATGCACATACGGGAAAGAAACACCGACATCAAAAGGCACCGACCTAATTTAATCTAGGCCCCTGTTCACCTATATAGTCGAGCTACTCCGAAATAATTTGATCAATTTAAGTTAATGATTAACATAGCGTGTTTTTATAATTACCTGGTAAAGAATAGCGTCATGTTAATTAGTAACACCACTTGCTTCCGGTTGGAAAAAACGCGAATCAGACGCATCTTTTATCAAAATTGCGTAGAGACCAAAATAGGAGATAAAAATACTTCTTAATTTTCAATTAATTAATATTTTGTATCTAAATTTATAGAAACCATATTAAATTCCAACTAAATTTGGAAACGGTGACAGGGCAATCTGTCCACGTGTTAGCCAGAGGGCTTTCGATGCCGAATTAATATAATACAAGAGGCTAACCCCGCGCACCGCGCGGGGAAAAAAATTGAGTTTAACAT
Organism: Clarkia xantiana subsp. parviflora; assembly: GCA_036873135.1. Classification (NCBI taxonomy): domain Eukaryota; kingdom Viridiplantae; phylum Streptophyta; class Magnoliopsida; order Myrtales; family Onagraceae; genus Clarkia; species Clarkia xantiana. Next base: position 23,994,321 of record JAPTYO010000001.1, read on the forward strand.
TAAAAAAATAATAAAAATAAAGTAAAATCGTTCAAGATGGATTTGAGAAATAAAATTCTTTTAAATATTTTTATAGATATGATAATAAAAACATTATTTAATTTAACCATTAATCTACAAAATTGAAATATATATATATATATAAAAGTTTTATACTATATTTATGTAGTAGGCTGTAGTAAGTTTTATTTATTTATTTATTTATTTATTTATTTATTATATATATATATATATATATATATATATATATATATATATATATATAATGTAGTGTATTTACCTTACGGAAATTTCTATTCGTAAACTATCAATTGCATTAACTTGACCATAAATTATAAAATTTACTAAATTAGCATTTAAGTTTAATTATGTTTTATTCTTAAATATAATAAAAAAATATGAAAAAAAAAAAGTTTAAAAAACCTATACAAAGAAATATGATATATATTTTTTAAAAAAAATAAAATTATTGCTTTTATTATAGAAATCAAACCCCAACGATTACTTTTTTTCTTTCAAGAAAATATATATTTTTCAGTATATTGTAAAATATTTATGAATATAATTATTTCAAATATGTGTATAATTTTTTTTAATAAATTTATGAATTTTTTACTATTAAAAAATAACAATATAACTTAAAAAGTAATATTGGAATGATAAAAAATTGGTATGTTCCTTTTTTTTCTTTTTTTATTCATGTCTATGTTCAGTTTTTTTTTTTTTTTTTTTTTTGTAAACATGTCTATGTTCAGTTCAATCAATAAGGCTTCGATTTAATGTTGAATATAATTATATTTTTTTTGTCACAATGTTGAAATATAATTTGATATACATAAAAGCTAAATTTATTTGGAGTAAATATTCAGAGGAGGGGTTAAATTTTCAAATCACTCTTTTTAATTGTCATCTCCCTAGTGATGGTTAATTTATGCATTTGATAGTATTAGAAATTCTATATTATTCTCTTACAATAAAGAAATTTTAAAATTGCATTTAGATAGAAAAAAATATTTCATATATGAGAAAGTATATTTACATTTTCTATACAAAATACCATACCTCTAAAATCAATATGATTAATCTTTAAAGGATTCTAGTACTCTTGGTTGTCCTTCATTCTCAACATCTGAAACTTAAAAAAAAAACATAAATTAGACAAATACAAACCTCACATTCTCCTTCTATGATTGTATAGAGATCTCCATAGATTATTCTATTTATTAAAACTTAATAATAAAACCTTCTTATATATTTTTTAATATAACTATATACATACATAAGTATTTTTTAATATATATTAATACATAAATAATCATAATTTTACTATAGCTCGCCGGAGGAATTAATTTTAATACCTGTTAACCATAACCAATATCTATAAAAACCTAATTCACTTATGTAGCACATTTTAGGAGAAAAAATAAAGCACTTATAGTCAATAGATGAATAAAACGACATATACAAAAACTTATTTACGAACACATGTGATAGAAGTAGACTTAGTCTTACACCACCTCTTCCACGGTCGAGTGGAATTTTTCATCGAACGTCACAGGGCCATTGAAGACAGTCAATTTTCGGAACTTGAAGTTGTAGAGGTTGGTCTAGTCATTGGCTACACACGACATAGTGCAAATAAAATCAGAAAAATCAAATAATATATGTCTATGATGTAAAGATCAATTGCATATTTACATGTTTGACTGATTTTTAAGGAGTTCAAATTTCATAATAATAAACTTGTACCGTTAGGTTTCACACGATTCGTTTTCAACTGCGTTGCGACTTCTGAGCTCCTTCGTGTACATGTGTGCTAAACCCTAGACTTCTTTGGGTGTCTCCCAGTCCCAGTTATATATATATATATAATATTAATTAAATAGTAATTATATTAATAACTAAAATAATAAACTTTGTATCATTATATATATTTTTAAAAAAAAATCTCATTTAGATTTAACAAATAATGTCCATATAAAAAAAATGAAAAAGAACAGCTGCTTAAAGAGAAATGAATTTGAACCCAAAAAGAAAATTAGACTTTATGTTTTCAATGGAAAGAAAAATAAAAGAATTCTTACCTGAGTAGATAAGAATATGTACCTGAAGAGAATCAAACTGAACATGGAAAAAAAAAAATTAAAAACAATCATAGATGTAAAAATTAAGCGTACAACTAAAATTTCACAAAATATTAATATCCTAATTAATCTTTACAAAAAAAATCTCATTTAGAATGAACAAATAATTTTCATTTACCAAAAAAAATGAGAATGATAGGTATTTAAAAAGGAAAAAAAATTATTAGTACACAAAAGAAAATCAAACATTATGTTTCCAATGGAAATATAAAATAAAAGAATACGTACCTGAGTAGAGAAGAATATATACCTAAAAAAATCAAATGTTTCGAATCAGTATCAATATCCTAATTATTTTTTACAAAAAAAAAAAACTCATTTAGAATAAATAAATAATTTTCATACACGGAAAAAGATAAAAATATGTACATAAAGAGAAAGAGAATCAAATATTATTGATTGTTGAACAAATTGAAAAAAACACTTTTATCTAAATGTGTTGTGTAATACAATCACCTCTTATTAAGACATATAATAACAAAAAGATGGATAAACAAAAGCCAAATTGGGTATAGATTTTGATATTAGAAGTAGTAGTCCTAGTCCAAGCTGTAAATTGTAACTTTTAATTAAAATAGCTAGCTAGCTAGACGACCTTGATCGAGAAGATAATTGGTCTCGCAGACCTTCATGAAGACTTAATTTCAAATCCAATTACATAGCGGGAGTACTTTCATAGGGCACCTCCGCTTCATGCCATTGGTATTGCTATCAACTGTACTTTCTTTATTTCGGTGAGGTAGCTAATAGCCCCTGGTCTTGAGGGAATGATTGATGAACATATGTACTTAGCTTTCTTTATTAATTGAAGAAGGAGAAACGAAGAAAGCGTAATTTAGGATGAAGAGAAGGTGGGATTAGTGTAAGCTAGCATTAACATCACGGATGGGATGGGATGGGATACGCAATCGAGGCAACACAACATATATATTAGGGTTATTTGATGTAGGACTTTAACATAAAAATAAAAATACGTTAGTTTTTGGGAAAAAAAAAATTAGTAACATGTATTTTATTGTTTCATATAATGTATTTGCTATATTATTATCTATAATCATAACCTAAACGTGGTAGTAGATATAATTTTTCTATATTATTATTCTCTACAATATATTATTATAAGTTGATTTATATGTTGTGTCAACTTATTTAGGAAACCATCAAGATTCGTGATTTATTTACTTCTGTTATTATTATTATTATTATTATTATTATTATTATTATTATTTTATGTTTAATAAATAAAAATAGAACGCCTACGTGGCGGCTTATGGTCTTCCGGAGCTAAACTGTATAGACAATGAATTTAAAAGGAAACTTTCAATTAATTTGTTTCTTTAAATTGCGTCGAGACAAAAATAGGATATAAAAATACTTCTTAATTTTGAATCAATCAATATTATGTATCTAAATTTAGAGAACCCCTATTAAATTCCAATTAAATTAGGAAATGGTGACTGCGTGGACTGTCCACGTGTCGACCAGAGGGCTTTCGATACCAAATTAATATAATACTAGTCACTAACCCCGCGCACCGCGCGGGATAAATTTTCTAAATAAAAATTAAGTTATTTGAATTTATTGAATATGCAATTATATATCAATAGTTATTTAAAAAATTTAATATATTTTTTTATAGAAAATTAATTAATAATAATGCATTAATTTGATTACATATTTAATACTAATTGTTATTTAAAATATTTAATAGTAGTGAAATAATCAAATATATATCATTTTTATTAGACATATAAATAATATAATATAAAACTTACAAATCTAAGATCTACTCATTTTTGTTTGTTGATAAGGGTTGAATAATTTTCAATTATTCTTATTCAAGTTAGTTAATATACATATATTAGGGCTGTCAATTTGTGACACGACACGATAGCACGACACGAACACGCACGAAAAAAACCGTGTTCGTGCTAGCACATGGCAGTACGATAACACGATAGCACGAACACGACTAACACGATATAACTTCTGTGCCGTGTTCGTGTTTGAGTATCCTAACACGACACGCACGATAACACGATAAAGTTGTGCTAATAAGACTAAATTTTAAGTATTTTTTGAGCAAATCTTATATATCACCTCCAATTAGTGGTTTATTATTTAGTGTTTTTAAACTATATAATACTAACTTATGAATAGTGACATATTAATTCATGGTTTTTTAAATATGAAGTTAATTATTTTGATTTTTGCTCAAAGATCTCGTATATATATATATACAACCAAATATCCTTCACAACACAATAGCACGACACGAACACGCACGAAAATATCCGTGTCGTGTTCGTGTTTGTAAAATGTGGCACGATAAGCTTATCGTGCGTGTTCGTGTTCAGTAAGTTTAACACGACACGATCATTGATGCGCACGATAGCACGAATTGCCACCCCTAACATATATAATTCTCAGTGTAATTTTAAATACTTAAACTATCCCAACTTGTAAATAAAAATATATAACAATGAATGTTTTAAAGAATATTTAATATGTATATAACGATTGAATTAGTAAATTACTAAATATATTAATATATAATATATAGATATAAATTAGTAATTTTGAAAACTTCATTCGTTAAGTAGGTTGGTTCAATCATTTTATTTTGTACTAAGTATGTAGTAATACGTATATTAATTACGATAATTGTTATTAAACTTACCATCTTTATATATATACAATAATTTTAATTTGGTAATTGCAAAAAAAAATATTTATTAATATTTGTAAAATTTTATTTATCAAAACTAAAATAAGAAATACTGACATAGTGAAATGCCTACGCGGCGAGCAAGTTAAAAATATTATTAACAAAATTGTTCATATAAAAAATAAATATTTTACAAACTAAAAGTGAATATATATTTACATAAAGTGTCTTTGTATTATCTACTAAGTGTGCAACTATATGTATATTCCTGAAAGCATACAAATTTCTAGCATTTACAAAAATAAGTCATACAACATATAAGAACAATGGGTGTATATTTCCATATTTCCATTGTGAAAACTAAGAAAGTTAAGATTATTTGTAGGGTTGCCTCGTTCTGCCGTGTTTCATAATGGATATGATAACAACATATAAACATCACAACATGTACTAAAATATGAAAAATTCATTATAATTGATATATTTTTCTTATAAAGAATAAAAAAGCTCTAACAAAGAAGATCTGACGTTGCATATATATAGTAAAACCATTAACAAAAATATTAATTAATTAGATCCATACAACTTATATAAAAATTCAACAGATGAAGTTAATGGATGCACATACTTACATCACTTGATTGATATTCATTGTGAATCAATTTTGTCATATATGATTATGATATCACAACGCAAAATAAAAATAAACATAATAAGTCGATACGGAATAAAATTGACCTATGAGTAAAATAATTTACCAAGTGTTGGTAAACCACACTAAATTATTATGTATAAATAATTGTCAAGATAACATAAGAGAATAAAGAATCAAGCAAATCGTGATTTGAGAGAATTTATTATATTTTGAATCAACTCTACACCGGTGGTTCTTCTATCAACTAAAACCATCATACACCACGTGTAAAGATTATAATATGTTAATTATTTGTAAGTGTATGTTAATAGTAATAAATATAAAATACCAATTGTCATTCTTATACATAAGCTGCCTAACCATGTCAGATTTAACCTATCGCTGCAACTTGTAAATAAATTAGGGCCGATCATAACCATAAATATACGTCTCCAACCAGATATAATAATAATAATAATAATAATAATAATAATAATAATAATAATAATAATAATAATCTAAAGCATGCGATTTTTTCATAGTAAGGGTAGTATATAACTGTAGTAGATGAGATAATATAAGAAATAAACAATCTAAACATTGAAACTAAATTAAAGTATAGAAACATAATTAAATGGACGAAAATTCTTTATTAGAATAAATTTTGTTAATGTAATTAATTACATTATTGTCCATCTTCCATAATAGAAAGATGTACGATGCTCCCAAAATCTTGAAGAAACAAAGAGTCCAGAACTTAGTTTCCAATATAACTAAACATGATTAGTCACAACTTTTATTAGGAATGTCCATATATAGTTAAGTTTTACAACTAATAAAAATTGGGTGTGTATTACTTCTTAAACGTGATTCAGAGAAAGTGAGGTAGTATAACGATTAAAATTTTATCAAAAAATGAACATAACGGAAAAAATAGTACCTTAAAAATTTCGGTAAGTTCAATAAAATCGTGCTTGCCTGTAAAGAACGTATCTCAATTGTTCTTTTAGTCAACTTATAATCCACTTTTGATCAAAGTATCATATTCACTGATAAATGTTAGGAAATAAACAAGCATGAGTATATTTATACGAACACAATACACATCGGTAACCTCTCCACTAATTAATGAACTCGTAAGTTATGAAAATCATGCTTCTCATAGCTCATGAATGCATCTAAATCTCCAAAAGTACTTCATGTTGTTAGAAGAGTGCTTGTAATCCCTCGTTTTTGACCTATACATGTGAATTATAGGTGAATCAATACAAATGGCATCAAGCATTAAAGGAAATACATATGTTATATTTTAACTATAAATGAAATAGTGTTATTATATAGACATGCCCACCCACAAATAAAAGACACGGCAAAAAAAAAAAATTCCCAAGAGAAAAATTATTCTGCAAAACAAACAGACCAGATGAGACACTAAATACAAAATAAAATGTAACGAACATTATGGTCTATTATTTAATTATTTAATGAACATAGTCATTCATTCTAAAAGAAAAAAGAAGAAGGGATGAAATAAAAGTGATTACCTTTCGTTGATGGAGGGACCAAAACTAAAACTTGAAACAAAACCTATAATATCAAAAAAAAAAAAAAAAATCATACTTCTAGCTGCTTGAAAACTATTATACTAAAAAAAATAGTGATTAAAGTTGAATTATAATCAATTAAGACTAAAACTCAATGAGAAACAATGCTTTCAATTCATGGAGAAGAATGATTTAAGAAACATAGGAAGGAATCAAAACATTGACGTAATAAATTATGTTATAGTTTTGCCGTATTTATAATTGGATTATTATTATTCTTCCCTTTATTAATTGAAGTATAATATTATATTTCCAAATAATAAAAGCACAATATTGGCTAATCTACCATAGTTTTGCCGTATCTATCATATAATATATTTTATTTTTCTACACATACAATTACTATTATATATATATATATATATATATATATATATATATATATATATATATATATATATATATATATATATATATATTATTTTATACAATATCACATATTTATTATTCTATATATACAATGCTTACGTGGCGGCCAATGGTCTTCCGGAACCAAACTGTATAGATTTACTATTTAAAAGGAAACTTTTAATTAATTTGTTTCTTTAAATTGCGTAGAGACCAAAATAGGAGATAAAAATACTTCTTAATTTTCAATCAATCAATATTATGTATCTAAATTTAGATAACCCTTATTAAATTAGGAAACGGTGACAGGACAAACTGTCCACGTGTCAGTCAGAGGGCTTCCGATACCGAATTAATATAATACTAGCCACTAACCCCGCGCACCGCGCGGGAGAAAATACTAAATAAAATTAAGATTAAAAAAAGTTATCTTAGCAATGTCATTTGAAAATATTAAATAAATTTTTTGTATAGAAAATTAATTAACAATAATACATTTTTTTGGGCCAAAATTAACAATAATACATAACCAAAGTATTTAATACTAATTATTATTTAAAATATTTCATAGTAATGAAATAATCAACATTATATATCATTTTCATAAGATGTATAACTAATACAATATAAAAACTTAATATTTTAACATTTACTCATTTTTATTTTTTGAGTAATTTTAAGTTTTTTCTTGTTTAAATTGTATAATATACATCTATTAATTATTTAACATGAGTTCAAAACTTAAGTATAGTATTTATTTAATTAAAAAAAATTATGAACTTAATTTCACGATTATATATATATATATATATATATATATATATATATATATATATATATATATATATATATATTGATTAATCTATAAATACATAAATATATTTGAATAAACCCTATGTAGAATCTTATAAGTTTCAAAGAATAAAATTTGATATACTAAATAAATATAAATCCAATAGGTATCTTATAATATATATATATTTTTTGGGTAGAATGTAACTTATAATATTTATTAATCATACCAAATATATGTATGTGTATATATAATACAAAATGTAGTGGATATTTTTAAGAGTTATATATAATAGCTTATATATATATCATGGATAACATAGCTGTTTCACTTAGGTGGCAACCTAAAAATTGTATGTAATTTATTAAAAAAAATTAATCTTAACAAATTATTCGAACTCGAATTGCACATTAAAAAAATTAAGTTACGTATCTATCACGAGGGTGTTGATGGTGAGCTCCTTGGTCTACCTATAAAAAATTCAACTGAGATAAATAAGTCAGAAACATGTACAATAAAATTATCAAAGAATATAAAATTGAATGAGTAATTTGATATAGTATTACTAATAAGCTTGAAGGTGCCGATCGGCCTCCTTGGTCCAATTAAAATTTTTAATTGAGAAAAATAAGTAAAAAATGTGTATAACGAAAGTAGAAAAAAAATGTTTCGGTGGTAATTTTTTTTTAACCACACTAATATAATAAGCTTCGATATAACTACTATTCTATTTATCATCTCAATCATGAAGGTGTTGAGAAAACACTGATTAATAAAAAAAAAATCATCTATGACCATTTAAAAAAAAAAATCAACTCTCATTGTTGATTAAATACAAAATTATGCGACAAACAAATATCAAACTTTAAATTGCTTACGATGAAAAACAGCATGCACCTTGTCTTGATCTTTGATCATGTTCCTCCCAGGAACAATTATCTTGGTCATTTGAAAAATATATTCGCATTCACCTTTGAATCGGCCATATTGAGGATCTTTTTACTTATCATCCGACAAATCTCAGTCAAAACTATAAAGAACACGGTCTCCACGTTAGATGGCCCCGTGATTAAAATTATCACGGTCGTTGGTCATGCTGGTGGAGATGTAATGCATGAATGCCTGTTGCCGGAATCAAGGATAGGGGGATTAGGATTAGCTATATGACACAATTACATTATTATCATTATATATAACAATAAAAAAAGTATTAATTAATAATGAGATATGTAATATTGTTTTTAGCCAAATATATGACATGCTATAGAAAATAACAAATATATATACAACTTGGGTGTAGTAAGAATGAATACCAGTGAGTACTTGTTGGATATTAATTGTTGACGAATGACAACGATACATAAAGGTGAGCAGTGACGTACAAATATTCTACAAACTACAAAATTAACGAAATTGAGCAGTAAATAGAAAAATAATACTTTCTATTCGTTATCATTGATCATAAAAATACGTACCTAAACAATTAATTTTTTGGTTCGACTTGCGATTTTGATAGAATATGAGCTAGGCTGGTGTAGTAAAAACAAAGCGAGAGGCGGTACATATATATAACTTGGGCAAAAGAGAGGTTTGGTAGGGTTTTGCATAAATTGCTAATTAATGGGGTTGCTTAAAGTGAAACGTATTAGTTAGAATATTTTATATAAAAATAATATATATAGTATACATGTCTAGATTATTTTATAAATATGTGTATATGTATAATATAAATGTCTAAAATATTAGACATAAATATAAAAATAAAACATATATATATATATATATATATATATATATATATATATATATATATATATATATATATATATATATATATATATATATATATATATATATATATATATATATAATAGACAATATTTGGTCTCATTGGTAAATAAACCTACTATTATTAGGAAATTTGAACACTCGTGAGTTACCTAATATTTTAGGGCATTTAAAACTTATATATATTATATCTATATGTATAATAGACAAAATTCCCTAATTTCGACACTCCTGAGATACCTACTATTTTTGGGGAATTTCAAAACGTGAGATATTTATTATTATGTAATATATTTCGCCTCCCATTGCTTTATAATTTCAATATAATATATTTTGTTTATAACAGTTATTATATTATTCATTATACAACACTTAACCTTCCTATAATATAATATTTGTGTATATTATTTTGTTTATTATTCTATATATATAGCTTACGTGGCGGCCTATGGTCTTCCGGAGCCAAACTGTATAGATTTACTATTTAAAAGGAAACTTTTAATTAATTTGTTTCTTTAAATTGCGTAGAGACCAAAATAGGAGATAAAAATACTTCTTAATTTTCAATCAATCAATATTATGTATCTAAATTTAGAGAACTCCAATTAAATTAGGAAACGTTGACTGCGTGGACTGTCCACGTGTCAGTCAGAGGGCTTCCGGTGCTGAATTAATATAATATAATAGATAATAGATAGTAGATAGTAAGATTATAAAGTTAGTAGTCTTAAAATCTCATTGTTTTATTAGGTGACACAACTAACAATATTAAGATGCACTAAGAGAATACACATAATTTAATAGCTATATTATTTTAATCTATATATATATATATATATATATATATATATTTCTTTTTAATTTTTTTAATGTAATTTTATCATATATATATAACTAGTCATTCACTCGCGCATTATGCAAATATATATATGTATATATAGAGTGGTGCTACAAAATGTGAAAAATATTGTGAAATTTCCATAGAAAGTGGAATGGGTCTACAACAATATTTTGAATTTGCACTACACCAACTTTCTATCCCTTACTTTCACAACAATTTTCACAATAAATTTCACATTTTAAGGATTTAAAATAAAGCATATTATTATTAATTAATTTGTTATAATTATGTAGGTAAACTAAAAAAATAGATATTATATCATTTAGAATGTTTTCATATCTACTTTTATATAAAAAATAACATATATTAATTAGTAAATAAAATTTTGAAAATTTAGACATTAGTATTTTATTGTATAATTTAATGAAGTAAATTTATTAGTGGTACGAACGATTTATAAGCAACATAATTAGGCTACTTAAATTCAAGATAAACTTTTTGGCCAAAAAAAAAAAAAATTCAAGATAAACTTCTCATTAATTTTCTGAACCAAAATGAAGATAATGGATTCAGTTAAAATGGTTAGGACTCGAACTAAGATTGGGAAAAAAAAAAAAAAAAAAAAAGAAATTAGGTTAATTATATATATAAGTTGAAAATATTGGATATGGGTTAGTCGTAATAAGAAAAAAGAAATGAAATAGCCTCCAGTCCAGAGTCCAGACGGGGTTAGATATAGTTGAAAATCAACAAAACCCTAGATGGATGTGTGTACGTTGATGCATGTGTTTTTATTTTTTGCCGCCGGAACCCGTATGATGGGTGTTGGTTTTAGTTTTGAAAAAGAAAAAGAAGCGGGAGAAATTTGAAGAGAACGGTTGTGTACGCAGGAAGAGATGCGATCCTTGGTCTTCTATAAATACGTACACACAGAAGGACGTCCATATAATTGGTAGTTAGTTTTTAAGATAAGATAAGAATGGAGATAATATCGTCAAGTAGTCATATGGGGGGGATGAGCGGGACGGGGGGTGGTGGTGACGATGATGATCCCAACAAGGATCGCGGTAAGAAACCTCTCCTTCAGCAGCAGAAGGAGGGCCAGCCTTCTAAGGAGAGGAAGACTAAAGGACGGCGTAAGATCGATATTAAACCCATCGAGTCCGAACAGGCCCGTCTCAGCACTTTTTCCAAGCGTAGGTCTGGGGTCTACAAAAAGGCTAGTGATATTGCAAGCCAGAGCGGTGCAAACATTGCCATTGTCGGGATCACTCCGGCTGATCGCTTTTTCTCATATGGAAACCCTAATGTTGAGTCTATTGTTGAGCACTTTCTTCAGCAACAGCAACGGCACCAACCCCCCCAAAGACAAGGAATCGATCAAGTGGTTGATAACATAGTGGAGGCACATAGAAGGTATATATCCTCATTACTAGTATATATAAACTTATTTTGTTAATTTTTAATAATAATTTTGTGAATGTGGATGGATGGACATGGGCTTTAGGGTTCGGGTGGAATGTCTGAATACGAACCAGCGGTTGTTAGAAGAGCAAGTGGAAGAGGAAAGGTCAAAATCAGAAAGCCTGGTTCAAATAAACCGCCCTTTTATGGAACAAAACCCTAATCCTTTTTGGTGGGATTTGGAGAACCTGGATGATTTGCCCGATGACATCAAAGAGATTGCTGCTCAAGATCTCCATGAAGCATTGCGCCAAGTTTCCGTGTTTCGTCAGACACTTCAACTACGCAGCCTGATGCCGCCTCCCCCACCCCCACCACCGCCTCCGCCACCACCACCGCCTCCGTCATTCTTTGAATTTCATCAAGGAGGGCAGCAGCCAATGCAAGGTGGTGCGCAGTGGATGATGATGGCAGATCCTTCTTCTTCTTCTTCATCTGCACCACCGCCGCCACCACCCCCACCACCACCGCCATTCTTTGAATATCAACAAGGAGGAGGAGGAGGAGGTTCCGGGCAGCAACCAATGCAAGGTGGTTCGGAGTGGATGATGATGGATAGTGTTATGGAAGATCCTTCTTCTTCTTCATCTGCTGCTGCTGCGCCACCGGCAATGGAGAACCGTGTTGAGGAGGAGGAGGAGGTGGTGGACGAGGAAGAGATGATGTTTAGGCTTTTCTTTGGGGAAGACCCTCCGACTCCACCCGGCCCCTTCTAATTATATATATTGATGATTATAATGCGCAGTTATGTTTGTTTTAAAAGACAATTTATGAATTCAGGGTTTGTGTTGTGTGTGTCAAAATGAAACATGGTTATATATGCTAATGTTATGTTAGGTGAATGTAGTAGTAACTATTATATATAATGTGTGTATTGTGTTTGTGTGTTATTACTGACTATAATAATATTTCTTTTCGTTCATAATAATGGATTCCTTATTTTTGTTCTTTTCGTTCATTGTTTTAGTGACCTTGTTGCTAAGATTGTTTTTATTTTTTTAATAATTTTTCACATTTTACATTTTCGTCATATCTGTTGATTTATTTGAATATATATATTTTTATCAAATAATAATTTTCATTTTTTATCTTAACCTTATTGCTATGACGAAAATGCTCACATGAGAGAAATCGTAGACCTCACGTCAGGAAGACGACCTAATCTATGAATTTATTGTTTGATTGCTACTGAATAATGAGGATATGAAACTACATTCATTTTATTTTATTATTAAGAAAGATGAATTAGAAATTAATTAACGATATTATATAAGAATGAAAATCCATCAACATACAGAGTTGTGAATAAAGCTGTAGAGTTTAATTCTTCATTCAATTATGATAAATTATGATATATTCAAATGGGGTATGCATCATTCCAAGAAGGATCAAATCCCTAGTCTTTTAGGGCAATCACTTTGTGATGGTTGGCGATCAAGACACAGTTCGCAAACCCATAATAGTCTGAAACGCAAAATGGTAAAATATATTTTACCGAAATGATTTTCGGTATAATGTTTTAAATGTTACAATATGTTAGTAGGGGACATAGGTTTAAGTCCCCAGTCAAACCATTAAATCCTAAAATGTGTACTCTTGTATTATGTGCATAACTAGCGATTCTGAACTCAGATTCTGAACTCTGAAATGCATTAGAAAAATTCACATTATTAAATAATTGTAATATATAATTTATTTACTTTTACTTACTATATACTATTAATTAATTCTGAATTTTGTAATCAAAGAGAACTTTTTATAGAGTCATTTAAATTACAAATATGTTTTTATTTGGATAAAATATTGAGCAACTACAATACTAAATTTTTTTTTTTATATATGCTTTTCTTTTATGGAAAGCAACTAAAAAAGGGAATGATCCGCAAATTTACAAGGAAGCTGATTCAAGTGAGTACCTTGAGCAGGATCAGTGGTCCTGTCCCCACTCTCTGTCACCTATCTCTGTCTCATTTCTATTAGTCTGACACGTGTCTTATATTTCTTTTCTCTATGTTTCTTTTTTTCTTTTTTCTATTTAATTACGTTTACCACTTCCAGGCTTCCAGCCACCGGAAAAACAAGTTACTTACACGCACATCCCTTCACAGTAAATCACACTGACTTTTTACCAAAAAAAAAAAAATCACACTGAGTATTTTATAAAAAAAAAAACTCACCTGACACATCCACTTTATGCATACAAACAAAGGAAGATAGAATAGTTCTTTTATTTGTATATAATATATATAAAATATATTTTTAACTAAAATCTACCATCTATATATATATATATATATACATATAATGTGTATTTAATTAAAATATACCAATTATATATTTTATACTTCTATATAATATCTTCTAGCAATATAATAAGGCTATATCAATAATCTACAAAAATAAACTATAATCTATTATATATATACATATTATATCTTTCTTTTTTACTAAAATATACGAACTGTTGATGTCGGTTTCACTTGGGACACCTCGGTTGCTCTTCGCGAATGGGTTGGATGTGCACGCAGGTACGGTCTCTTGTCAACACGTCACGATCCACGATCCGCGAACCTCGATCCTCGAACCCCGAACTTGGCTTTGGCTCCAATCTCGGTCTCCTACACGTCGGGTCCTGCAAAACGGGCAATAACCAGCATAGAGAGGGGGTGGTGCTGGTTGAGCCCTCTCCGATGCTTAAGTCACAATCTAGAGAGAGAAAGTATGTAGAGAGAGGTCAGAGCACAAATAGCCAATTTGAGAGAGTTTCGAGTTAACTTGTCAAATGCATGTCCTTATTTATAGGAAACTCGAGAACCGTACCCGGTTTTACGCGGTTCAATGCCGGTTTAAAGGAAAACGCTTACCGACATCGAGGTTGGCAATGTGCGCACTGACTTCTCATACTTAGTAAAAATAATAGGGGTAACTGCGCGGTGCCAGTCGACAGTCCGGACCATATCGAATGTCCGACATGATTCGGATTGCCGGGCGAACCGGACCAATCCGGATTGCCTTGTGGCAATCCGGAAGTCTCGGTCCGGGTGCTGCGCGCGTCCGGACCATTTTGGACTCGGGGTGTCCGCGGTAAAATCCGTTTGTGGGTTTCGTCATGTTTGCGAGGTTCGAAACGTAAATACGGACTCGAATTGGACAGATATTCATCACTTGCCCCCGAGTCAAGTAGCGGTTCGAAACCCATGCTTGACTCTATTTAAGATAGGATATTCGTCCAATTTAGGTTCGACACTAACCTCAGGGGTGGCATGTTTGTCAATCGGATGCGCGGAGCACAAATTCGTCCATCTTTACTTTTTCGACGAACGTGCGTAATCTGTTCACGGGGTTAGCGTAACAGACGGTATACATATAACAACGTGCCATTAACGACATATTCGTAATAACATGCAATAAGCGAAATACTTGTAATAATAAATAATCATGCGACGTGGTGTCATCATGGTACATGACGTAAACGTGTAACATGATGTTAACATGGAGATGACGACATAGCATATAGATGACGTAATCGCGCAATAAGCAAAATACTTAGAGCAATATAAAATTGGAGAGCAAGCTTGCCAACATGAAGCATGATGTAAACATAGAATATGATGTAAGCATGTAATATGATGTAAACAAGCAATATGATGTAAACATGCGATTCGTACTTAGATTATAAAAATAACCATGTAGCAATCATAAGTTAGAATCATGCATATATAAAAATAGTATCATGCATAATAGCCTATGTGTACGTAACATGCAATAATAATTGTATGTAGCGCGTCATGCAACATTAGGGAGTATGTATGTAATGTAAGCATAGGAGAGATGTAAACATGCTCATACATGATGCTAGGGACTTGTGCGAAAATAGATATGAGTCTAGTCTTTAGCACATGGTGTAGACACTATTAGTGAAAATTAGGAGAGATAATTGTCATTAGCTTACCTCCTCCCTTGATAGTTTTCCAAGAAGCTCTCATTGCTTATTGAAGAAGGAGATTATTGAGGTGTAAATTTAGAGTGGTCACATCATACTAAACATCAATTAAATTCCGAACAATAAAGGTAATAATAATACAATAATTATATGTATATAATATTATTATAATTAATGCATGTAAAAGTGCTGCACTCTATTTAGATGTGGATGTGTCATGTGAGTTTTTTAATGGTGAAATAGTTAGTGTGAGTTAATGTGAAGGGACGTAACTTGTAAGTTGTAACTTGTGCGTGTAACTTGTAACTTGTTCTTCCGGTGGCGGAAGTGGTAATTGAATTAAATAGAAAAAGGAAAATAAAAGAGAAAATAAAGGAGAAAATAAAAGACACGTGTCAGAATAATAGAAATGAGACAGAGGTAGGTGACAGAGAGTGGAGACAGGACCAGCTCGTCCTGAGCAGGATCAGTGGTCCTGTCCCCACTCTCTGTCACCTATCTCTGTCTCATTTCTATTAGTCTGACACGTGTCTTATATTTCTTTTCTCTATGTTTCTTTTTTTCTTTTTTCTATTTAATTACGTTTACCACTTCCAGGCTTCCAGCCACCGGAAAAACAAGTTACTTACACGCACATCCCTTCACAGTAAATCACACTGACTTTTTACCAAAAAAAAAAAAATCACACTGAGTATTTTATAAAAAAAAAAACTCACCTGACACATCCACTTTATGCATACAAACAAAGGAAGATAGAATAGTTCTTTTATTTGTATATAATATATATAAAATATATTTTTAACTAAAATCTACCATCTATATATATATATATATATACATATAATGTGTATTTAATTAAAATATACCAATTATATATTTTATACTTCTATATAATATCTTCTAGCAATATAATAAGGCTATATCAATAATCTACAAAAATAAACTATAATCTATTATATATATACATATTATATCTTTCTTTTTTACTAAAATATACGAACTGTTGATGTCGGTTTCACTTGGGACACCTCGGTTGCTCTTCGCGAATGGGTTGGATGTGCACGCAGGTACGGTCTCTTGTCAACACGTCACGATCCACGATCCGCGAACCTCGATCCTCGAACCCCGAACTTGGCTTTGGCTCCAATCTCGGTCTCCTACACGTCGGGTCCTGCAAAACGGGCAATAACCAGCATAGAGAGGGGGTGGTGCTGGTTGAGCCCTCTCCGATGCTTAAGTCACAATCTAGAGAGAGAAAGTATGTAGAGAGAGGTCAGAGCACAAATAGCCAATTTGAGAGAGTTTCGAGTTAACTTGTCAAATGCATGTCCTTATTTATAGGAAACTCGAGAACCGTACCCGGTTTTACGCGGTTCAATGCCGGTTTAAAGGAAAACGCTTACCGACATCGAGGTTGGCAATGTGCGCACTGACTTCTCATACTTAGTAAAAATAATAGGGGTAACTGCGCGGTGCCAGTCGACAGTCCGGACCATATCGAATGTCCGACATGATTCGGATTGCCGGGCGAACCGGACCAATCCGGATTGCCTTGTGGCAATCCGGAAGTCTCGGTCCGGGTGCTGCGCGCGTCCGGACCATTTTGGACTCGGGGTGTCCGCGGTAAAATCCGTTTGTGGGTTTCGTCATGTTTGCGAGGTTCGAAACGTAAATACGGACTCGAATTGGACAGATATTCATCACTTGCCCCCGAGTCAAGTAGCGGTTCGAAACCCATGCTTGACTCTATTTAAGATAGGATATTCGTCCAATTTAGGTTCGACACTAACCTCAGGGGTGGCATGTTTGTCAATCGGATGCGCGGAGCACAAATTCGTCCATCTTTACTTTTTCGACGAACGTGCGTAATCTGTTCACGGGGTTAGCGTAACAGACGGTATACATATAACAACGTGCCATTAACGACATATTCGTAATAACATGCAATAAGCGAAATACTTGTAATAATAAATAATCATGCGACGTGGTGTCATCATGGTACATGACGTAAACGTGTAACATGATGTTAACATGGAGATGACGACATAGCATATAGATGACGTAATCGCGCAATAAGCAAAATACTTAGAGCAATATAAAATTGGAGAGCAAGCTTGCCAACATGAAGCATGATGTAAACATAGAATATGATGTAAGCATGTAATATGATGTAAACAAGCAATATGATGTAAACATGCGATTCGTACTTAGATTATAAAAATAACCATGTAGCAATCATAAGTTAGAATCATGCATATATAAAAATAGTATCATGCATAATAGCCTATGTGTACGTAACATGCAATAATAATTGTATGTAGCGCGTCATGCAACATTAGGGAGTATGTATGTAATGTAAGCATAGGAGAGATGTAAACATGCTCATACATGATGCTAGGGACTTGTGCGAAAATAGATATGAGTCTAGTCTTTAGCACATGGTGTAGACACTATTAGTGAAAATTAGGAGAGATAATTGTCATTAGCTTACCTCCTCCCTTGATAGTTTTCCAAGAAGCTCTCATTGCTTATTGAAGAAGGAGATTATTGAGGTGTAAATTTAGAGTGGTCACATCATACTAAACATCAATTAAATTCCGAACAATAAAGGTAATAATAATACAATAATTATATGTATATAATATTATTATAATTAATGCATGTAAAAGTGCTGCACTCTATTTAGATGTGGATGTGTCATGTGAGTTTTTTAATGGTGAAATAGTTAGTGTGAGTTAATGTGAAGGGACGTAACTTGTAAGTTGTAACTTGTGCGTGTAACTTGTAACTTGTTCTTCCGGTGGCGGAAGTGGTAATTGAATTAAATAGAAAAAGGAAAATAAAAGAGAAAATAAAGGAGAAAATAAAAGACACGTGTCAGAATAATAGAAATGAGACAGAGGTAGGTGACAGAGAGTGGAGACAGGACCAGCTCGTCCCTCTTACCCCAACAACTTGTTGGCAAAGATTGGAAGTAACTCGTAATGACAAGAGAAAGAAGCCAGCTCTTAAAGACGCCATTATTAATTAATACAACAATTTTGATTGAGCCTCCTATATACATACGCATATGTGTTAGTAGAATGAGCTTGCTTTTTTATACATCATCACAAATAGAGTGAAAATAATGCAACGTCTTAATATTATGTTGAAGTAAGTAACGATATGATGCCTTCAATTAATATATCATAAAATGTTTATAACGCATTACTATTGATTGAACTGAGCTTGATTGCAATTGTTTTTAAGAAGCAAGTACCACACAGACAAGAAAACTGAACCAAATCAAATGATTCCAAGATCCGACACCAAAGTCTTCTCTATTGTGACATTTACAAACAACATGCTCCTTTGCAATATAGTAGTAAAGTAGTTACCCAGGCCAGACCAAACCAGTTCAGAAAATATAGTCAGGCAGCCGCAGAGGAAACCGTGCCACCTCCACAGGAAAGTGACCGCCTTTTTGTTCACTCAACCTGGTGCACCAAAAAAGGATACCCCTCAATTCAACTTCAAGTGCAAAAACACACAAGTTTCTTTTTTTAAAAAAGAAGAAGATCAAAGAGAATGAAAAGAACATCATCACAAGGAAATCGGGTGATTACCTGCCAGGAACGAAAGTAAAAGAACCTTCAATTGAACCTGTAACAGCTGATAAGTATGTGCAACTCGCATACACAAACTCTTTACCACCTGGGTGCAACAGAGGAAACTACAAAAAACATGACTCAGATAATACATCCACCATAAATAAATGAATGGTAGAAAATTTAATCAGGGAAGTGATACAGTATCAGATTTTTTTCACCTACCTTGCCGACTACACCCTCTCCATTCACATCAGAGACTACACTGTCATTGGCGTAGATTGTCCAATACCTCCAATACAGCTGACAAGAGTTGAAGGTTACTCCATTGACACGGCAACCTTCAGGTAGGAGGGACATTCTAATTGAATATGAGAATAAGTATTTATCCTCATCCCCATTAAGATCAGCAAACTCTGGGACGAAAACAGCTGAAGCACGCACCTGAAATACAATTATAAACATAAAACCCCCAGTATATAATGAACAGAGATTCAATCCCTGTTTTCTATATTTTTTAACACATACGAAGTGCTGGCAATTTGTATCTTACATGAGTAAGCTGAGGGAGGCCCAAAAGGTAACAAATCAGAAATCCTTTCAACATAAATTGACTTGAAAAATATGCCCCTAGCTGGCCGTGTAATTTAAAAAAAAAAACTCAAATACAAGATATCCTTGAAAAAAAACTCCTATAAAGTTGGTATGTCTACTGGACCCTTTATTTGCCCCGAAAATACAATTATGAAAGAACAAATTTTGTTCGAAAGGCATCTAGTACAATATTAACATGCATAACTGAACAGAACGCTTAATTTGTTCGATAAGGGCATCATATAAATTCATTAGATGGTGCCATCCACGCAATTTTTGACTTTCCCAGTCATTAACAATGAACTGACGATATCACAATGCACCAAAATATATCACAAGAACAAGCAAGGACTGGACTTTCAGTAGCAAAATGATTGCAATTAACAAGGACATCCAAAAAAAACAGAAAGTCAATCAAAACTGACTGATATATCCCTGAAGTTGAATTACAAATATACCCTAGATAGCATGTTATCATCAATCAAGCAATGCAAGTAAAAATAACACAGAGATGAAGTTTCATCGCTTACTTTGACTCCATGAGTGATGGAAGTGGAGCAATACGGAAGTTCCTCTGGGTACTGACAAATACTTGTCAAGCCTCCTTCATCACGTACCCTAATGATGCCACTTTGTAAACGACGACTGTGTTCCTCTAACCAAAGCAACATAGCATCTTGCTGGTTATCACCGCTCAACTTTACTAGAGCTTTTGGTACACAAGGCATCATTTCACCTTCTGTTGGTAGATTCTTAGTACCAGCATACAGTTGACCATCTCTGCAATTAAGGAAAAATAACTTTTCTCCAGGTGTGCAAGAGGCAGCCATGACAATATACTTTGAGCTGACTGACAACCTCAGGTGTCTTACAATATGACTTGTTTCCAGTACAACCTGACTTAGCGGTAACAAGCATACATTTACAAGGTGGTCATAAAAGTTGTATCCACCGATGAGGCCCAGTAAACAACCTGGGAGTTTTGGCGAGTGATGGTGGTCCACAATCTCCTGACCGTCATGGAAACGATAGAGAATCCTTGTTGGGAGAGGCAGTTTTACTTTCAAAACAGTCTCTGTCTCCTGAATTTCGGCTTCAGATGCACCTTTACGCAGCGTAGCCTTAGCCTCGGGGAAATTTGTTGACAACCAGTCATTTATTTTTCCCCAACATCTTTTTACTCGCTTAACGAGGGGCCATGGGTACATTTGGAAAGCTTCACGCCATTTCCCATAAGCCACCTATATGTTTCAGGCAAAAGAATGCGAGTCTCTCAGTCTACTATTCATGTATTCAACCCCCAACATTATGGAACGTGATTTCATCTACGGTCTACCGAGGGGTTATAACAGCCACATAAGCTTCACAAAAGACAAGAAATCTGTTTTTGACTTTTTGTTTTAAAAACGCTAAGGACATTTGCTTGTTGAAATCGGTTTATTCCAGGGAATACTGTCTGTGAAACATGAAAATTAGAGAAGAAAGATTTCCAGAGAAATATAAAACCTCGTCCCTATCTTAAAAAGGGAAAAGAATCCTTGAGAACTATATAGAAGAAATTTATCTAACTACTAAAACTAGAGATTCATTTTGAAATGTTATTTTTTCCTACACAACAAGTACAGAGTAATTGCTGCTGTTTACACCGAATCAAATTCGAGCTACTAACAACCAAAGCCATACAACTACTGCCAAAACTTACCCAGATGATAAGCATGAACAACAATGAGCCAGTAAATACCATTCAAAAAAAAAACTTCAATAAATTGCAGCAACCATGTGTCCTGCTACACAATGGGGTAATTGGAGACGTAAAAAAATAATTTGTAGCATGTATCGTCAATTTATCTCAGTAAAACTAGGTCATGAGCAACTAGAACGGAAGGCTGTGGAGCCTCGGAGTGAAATATCGAGATCGATTACCTTATAAGAAGGTAAAGTTTCACCATGAGGGCCGACGGGAGAAGAGAGATCGAGGCCGTCGGAGCAGTACTTAGCCCATACAGTGTCCTCCGACACCGACAGCATCAGCTTCCTGTTCACGCAAGCGACCCTTCCAGCATTCTCTGGCTCTAACTTGGTGAGGATTATGTGTAGAGCTAAATCACCCAGCCCATCCAGCTCCATCGTCGTCTCAATCGCTCGAAGCTCCTCTTCTTCTGCTTCTTCTTCTTCTCCTCCCTCATTTCAAGCTCAAGTTCTGGGACCACTCTATGGAACGGCCGCTTTTTGATGCTGCCTATTAATAATATATTTTATTCTTAATATCTGGTTTAATGATTTTCGGTCTGGTCTGGTTCGATTAATTCCGGTTTAACAGCGTTAGGATTTCCCGTTAAATTTGTTTGGATGTACTGTGACCCAACAGCATAATAGTGGCTGCACCTGAAAACCTTTAATATTTAATTATATTATGTTTGTTCCAATTGATATATGAAATCAGTAGCAACTAAAATTATTTTATGTACATTAATTATATTCCATAATATTAATTAATTATTTAAATGTCCATTTTTTTTTTTATTTACTCTGGTGGTGGTTTTCATTTAGGGTATGGATAAGGTTTATAGTAAACTTGACTAGGGGTTTAGTATTTTCACTATGCCTTAGTGGTTGTATTTTTTTAATATTTAATATTTAATTCTATTATATTTGTTCCAATTGATATATGAAATCAGTAGCAACTAAAATTATTTTATGTGCATGAATTATATTCCATAATATTAATTAATTATTTAAATGTCCATTTTTTTATTTACTCTGGTGGTGGTTTTCATTTAGGGTATGGATAAGGTTTACGGTAAACTTGACTAGGGGTTTAGTATTTCCACTATGCCTTAGTAGTTGAATTTTTTTAAAATTTAATATTTAATTCTATTATATTTGTTCCAATTGATATATGAAATCAGTAGCAACTAAAATTATTTTATGTGCATGAATTATATTCCATAATATTAATTAATTATTTAAATGTCATTTTTTTATTTACTCTGGTGGTGGTTTTCATTTAGGGTATGGATAAGGTTTACAGTAAACTTGAGTAGGGGTTTAGTATTTCCACTATGCCTTAGTGGTTGAATTTTTTTTTTAAATTTAATATTTAATTCTATTATATTTGTTCCAATTGATATATGAAATCAGTAGCAACTAAAATTATTTTATGTGCATGAATTATATTCCATGATATTAATTAATTATTTAAATGTCATTTTTTTATTTACTCTGGTGGTGGTTTTCATTTAGGGTATGGATAAGGTTTACAGTAAACTTGACTATGGGTTTAGTATTTCTACTATACCTTAGTGGTTGAATTTTTTTTAAAATTTAAAATTTAATTATATTATATTTGTTCCAATTGATATATGAAATCAGTAGCAACTAAAATAATTTATGTGCATGAATTATATTCCATAATATTAATTAATTATTTAAATGTCCATTTTTTTATTTACTCTGGTGGTGGTTTTCATTTAGGGTATGGATAAGGTTTACAGTAACTTGAGTAGGGGTTTAGTATTTCCACTATGCCTTAGTGGTTGAATTTTTTTTTTAAATTTAATATTTAATTCTATTATATTTGTTCCAATTGATATATGAAATCAGTAGCAACTAAAATTATTTTATGTGCATGAATTATATTCCATGATATTAATTAATTATTTAAATGTCATTTTTTTATTTACTCTGGTGGTGGTTTTCATTTAGGGTATGGATAAGGTTTACAGTAAACTTGACTATGGGTTTAGTATTTCTACTATACCTTAGTGGTTGAATTTTTTTTAAAATTTAAAATTTAATTATATTATATTTGTTCCAATTGATATATGAAATCAGTAGCAACTAAAATAATTTATGTGCATGAATTATATTCCATAATATTAATTAATTCTTTAAATGTCCATTTTTTGATTTACTCTGGTGGTGGTTTTCATTTAGGGTATGGATAAGGTTTACAGTAAACTTGACTAGGGGTTTAGTATTTCCACTATGCCTTAGTGGTTGAATTTTTTTTTAATTTAATATTTAATTCTATTATATTTGTTCCAATTGATATATGAAATCAGTAGCAACTAAAATTATTTTATGTGCATGAATTATATTCCATGATATTAATTAATTATTTAAATGTCATTTTTTTATTTACTCTGGTGGTGGTTTTCATTTAGGGTATGGATAAGGTTTACAGTAAACTTGACTATGGGTTTAGTATTTCTACTATACCTTAGTGGTTGAATTTTTTTTAAAATTTAATATTTAATTATATTATATTTGTTCCAATTGATATATGAAATCAGTAGCAACTAAAATAATTTATGTGCATGAATTATATTCCATAATATTAATTAATTATTTAAATGTCAATTTTTTGATTTACTCTGGTGGTGGTTATCATTTAGGGTATGGATAAGGTTTACAGTAAACTTGACTAGGGGTTTAGTATTTCCACTATGCCTTAGTGGTTGAATTTTTTTTTAATTTAATATTTAATTCTATTATATTTGTTCCAATTGATATATGAAATCAGTAGCAACTAAAATTATTTTATGTGCATGAATTATATTCCATGATATTAATTAATTATTTAAATGTCATTTTTTTATTTACTCTGGTGGTGGTTTTCATTTAGGGTATGGATAAGGTTTACAGTAAACTTGACTATGGGTTTAGTATTTCTACTATACCTTAGTGGTTGATTTTTTTTTTAAATTTAATATTTAATTATATTATATTTGTTCCAATTGATATATGAAATCAGTAGCAACTAAAATTATTTTATGTGCATGAATTATATTCCATGATATTAATTAATTATTTAAATGTCATTTTTTTATTTACTCTGGTGGTGGTTTTCATTTAGGGTATGGATAAGGTTTACAGTAAACTTGACTATGGGTTTAGTATTTCTACTATACCTTAGTGGTTGAATTTTTTTTAAAATTTAATATTTAATTATATTATATTTGTTCCAATTGATATATGAAATCAGTAGCAACTAAAATAATTTATGTGCATGAATTATATTCCATAATATTAATTAATTATTTAAATGTCCATTTTTTGATTTACTCTGGTGGTGGTTTTCATTTAGGGTATGGATAAGGTTTACAGTAAACTTGACTAGGGGTTTAGTATTTCCACTATGCCTTAGTGGTTGAATTTTTTTAAAATTTAATATTTAATTCTATTATATTTGTTCCAATTGATATATGAAATCAGTAGCAACTAATATTATTTTATGTGCATGAATTATATTCCATAATATAAATTAATTATTTAAATGTCCATTTTTTTTTATTTACTCTGGTGGTGGTTTTCATTTAGGGTATGGATAAGGTTTACAGTAAACTTGACTAGGGGTTTAGTATTTCCACTATGCCTTAGTGGTTGAATATTTTTAAATTTAATATTTAATTCTATTATATTTGTTCCAATTGATATATGAAATCAGTAGCAACTAAAATTATTTTATGTGCATGAATTATATTCCATAATATTAATTAATTATTTAAATGTCATTTTTTTATTTACTCTGGTGGTGGTTTTCATTTAGGGTATGGATAAGGTTTACAGTAAACTTGACTAGGGGTTTAGTATTTCCACTATGCCTTAGTAGTTGAATTTTTTTAAAATTTAATATTTAATTCTATTATATTTGTTCCAATTGATATATGAAATCAGTAGCAACTAAAATTATTTTATGTGCATGAATTATATTCCATAATATTAATTAATTATTTAAATGTCATTTTTTTATTTACTTTGGTGGTGGTTTTCATTTAGGGTATGGATAAGGTTTACAGTAAACTTGACTAGGGGTTTAGTATTTCCACTATGCCTTAGTGGTTGAATTTTTTTAATTATATTCCTTATCATTACTATTATAATATATAAAATAATCATATAAATTGATACCCTAAAATAATTGGAAAAAAATAACTTGATATTATTAATATATATTTATCCAAATAATGCCTAAGGTATACATCAATATAACTGAATAGAAAAAAATTATTGGCTAGAATCGGTGATTTAAAAGAGAATTTAGTAAATTTGAACATAATTATATTAGAATAGAACTACGTATGCAGTTAATAAATAGTAAGATAACTTTTGCACAGTCATGAAAATATAAATATATATATATATTAAATAAATGGGTAAAGAAGAGTCTTTATCTCTCTTACTTTTTGGCACGGTTATTGAAAAATAATCTAAAGAAAAGGGAAAAGAAGATTCTGTCCCTCTCTCCTGCTTATCTTCTTTATCTTATTCAAACGTCTGTTCAAACTTCACATCCGGTCTGGATAAATCTTCGAACCGTGGTCTAATTCACTTAAGTGATGTGATATGATGTGACAAGAACCACTAAACCGCATTTTTTCTCTTTTAAACGAAATTACAAGTTTGCCATTAAATACAGGCCTCTGATTGGTGGAAATTAGGCCGCATCAAACAGCGGCCGTTCCATAGAGTGGTCCCAAGTTCTGGCCTTAACGCCAATCTGATATTAAATTGCAAGTAGACCCCTAAACTTTGAGAACGTTTCATTAACAACCACATAGCCTCTCTTTTTTTCTTTTTTATATCTATATATGAGTAGGACAATAATAATTGTTTCAATCCATCCTAATTGAATTTACCCAAATATATTCACAGAAAGCATTTTACCTCTTACCGAATAAGATTCCGGTAATAATTATTTAGGTGTGGAATTACAAGTGCCGTTATCTTGATGGATCACCTAGAATACTTTGTAGTAAACCATTTTTTTATCCAAATGCAGTACAAATAGACTAATTGAATTGACAGTTTAAAATCATCCATTGTGTTTTGGAATTTCATTATCATTTAGGCTTAGGTTTGTATGTAATTGCTCCGTGACTAAATAAGGTAGGGAGCGGTTTCGGGTACCTGTGATTTTGGGTGTTTCCGGAATTTACCCGGTGTATATCGGTTCTAAATTTTACTACCCAGAACCTACCCTGTAACATGTGGAACCGGACCAAAAACCGCACCAATTAAAAACAACCGGTTCCGGGTACCCATTAAGAACCGACTTATTATCATCCAAAATTTAAAAAATTCCAAAAACATTGACATTCTTTATAGATAATGCATGGATATAAACTCTGTGGATACCAGTTACAAACTACATGCATACAGGCTCAAATCCAATGCTACATGTTGTTGGACTTCATGTGGCTGGCGACTCTTTCGAAATTTCATGGGCAAAGATTAAAAAAACGTATTCATGGACTTTATGATAAAAGTGCTACAGCCGTCGTGTTAGTTAAAAAATCTTCATGGACTTAAGATACGTGACTATATATATAACTAATATAATCGGTTTCGGTTCCGGTTCTAACAACTCATCCCGGAACCGGAACCAGTCTTACAGGGTATTAAAATTAATTGCCCGAAATCTACCCTATTTTTAAAATTGTATTCCCGGAACCTACCAAATAGTTTGGTTCCGGTTCCAATCGGGTTTTGCTCACCCCTAAAATAAGGTTCTTAATCTTCTTCTTAGTCGAGGCTTATCCTGATATCAGTAAATTGAGTAAATAATAAAAATGTGGGTTGGTAAAAATGAAATGCTAACTTTGAGGGCCAATTAGACAGCTGAAAGAAGAGTTGGGGAATTATTGCAATAAAGGACTATGCTAAACGAAGATTCGACTTGGAGTTTACACCTGCAGTGCACGGAAAGCAAGGAAACATTGTTCGGCATGGATTTCAGGTTGGCTTTCCGTTTCACTTTATACACTGTTGTTGCACCACGTGTTTTATTAGCAGTCCATGCATCCGAGTTGATGATGAGAATAATTATTTTATTTTATTTTATTAACCGAATATATACTTTTAAATACAGTTTCCGTAGTAATGAATCTATCACAACGTAACGTAAGAAACAACGGGGTGGTGGCGCAGTTGGCTAGCGCGTAGGTCTCATAGCTACTGAGTAATCCTGAGGTCGAGAGTTCGAGCCTCTCTCACCCCAATCTTTTTTTCCTTCAACCAAAGGAAACAAAAACCATCTTTATCTCAAAACTAAACCCATCTATCAAATGCTAACAGTAAACACTGCATAAAAAATAAACACGACGAATCTCTAGCATCAAAGAGTAGTGTGAGGAAACAAAAATCAGCCATATCCACTCATCTTTTATCAAAAAAACTAAATCCAATCTACCAAATTCTAAAAACTAATACTGCATCTCCCATAATGGCACGTGTCTTTTCTTTTTACAATAGCCTGCTAAGGGACTTGATGAGCAATTTCAAGTTTTTAGTAGTAGCTTCGTCGCCCGTGAATCCCAAAATATCGGAGCTTATACTCTGAAACAACACCAGAAATAGTAAATAATACATGCAAGGAAAGACAGTCATATCATGAATTCTGATTGGATGGACCACTTCACCTCAATGTTCTTCAGAGTGAAAAGGAGAGTGTAGATGGAATTCCGGATAAGTTCGGTGTTCTCTGGAGTCATGATCGATGAATTTACCTTTCTGTCGTCCACAGAGTTTAACACTGATGATAATCACGAATAGAATAGGGCTATAATTTTAAGATGCAAGCATTCCTCTTATATATTGGAACTAAAAGGAACATGCTATCTTAAGCGTCAACAATCAAATTCTATGATCAACTCAAAACATAGTCATTTATGTGAAAATAGTGGCGTGTGGAAGAACTTGCTAATCCTAATGATTGAATCCCAGAGCAAAGAAAGGGAGATAATTTCCAAAAGAGAAGAACAAAAAAAGCACCAAATTTGACCATAAGGAGGAATAAGGAAAAATCACCTCAAATCATCCGTGGCCTGTGTAAGGCTTCTTGTTAAACTCTGGACTTCCTTCAGCAGGCCACTATCCCGAAGCTCGGTCAGTAAAGGCTGCACATCTCCAGCCATGGCTTCGATCTGAGACATCACTACTTCAATCATGGAATTGGATATGAGAATACACCTAAACATGATTTCCTTTATGTGCAACTAAAGAGGACCCAATTTACAACAACAAATCAAATCAAACGACACGTTTTCAACTCATTAAGAAACTAATTAAAGGGAACCCAACAATAGCTTCAAGAGGATAGTAGCACACTAAGCAAAGTGCATTAATCAGCCAGCGTCAAAGCATTCTATTTATTCTATGGTTCATAAATGTGTCATACAACTGAAATTCTTAGAGATTCTACTACTTATCAACATTGAAGATACTTGCCCTCCTCCACTTCTTGCAGGTCACATTCTGATTTAATAAATGAAGAGTAAGTACATCTAATCTCACCTTTGATATCAGTGGCTTTGCATCTTCAATAACAGCTGCAACTTGTTCTGCCATTGCATAACTTTTTGCAATACCAATATCCTCAATATCACGTCCCAGACGGGTGAATATACCCACCATCTCATCCAAACTTACACCTTGATGTCCCTTAACCTTTTGCCTGTCACAGACTATAAGAGCTTCCTTATCACATTCTGGGTGAAGAGGACCCACAGAAGGTGTAGGGATAGGGTCTCGCGGGGTAATGTCAATCAAAGTTTCCATGAGAAGACCCGATTGATTAACCTCAACAAGAGAGTTTCGAGGAATAACTGTCTTATCATCTTCTACCTACAAGGCAAAGAGATAGGTAAGCATTACATAAGCATGTTGATAAATTAGATGAAATGGCAAACTGACTCACCTCAACCACTGCTTCAATATTTCTCAGAGAAGGATTGACGCGGATAACAGTGCCAACCGTTACACCTCGAATTCTAACAGCTGTCCCTGTGCAGATACCCGAAGCATGGGAGAACTCAAAGACAGCTTCATACTTGCGGAACCTAGAACGTAACTGGAATCCTCTAAACCAAGCCAGACTAAGTGCAAAAAATAAAGCACCTGATGCGACAAACAAACCAACTCCACCTTCCCAGATACTCCTACGGCCAAATCCAAAGTCACTAAGCGGGCGAAGTGTTTGCTTCCAGATTTTCTGAGGAACATTCAGAAGAACAGCAATTAGATCTTTCTTGTCCAAAGATGGGGATGGATGGTTATTGTCTGTATCTGAAGATGAAGCTCGTATTTGAGAGTACTTTTTACGGGGTCTGGCTGGAAGGCAAGGCAGAAGATTTAAAGAGCTAAAAGGGAGAGCCACTAATGAGGAAGGTAACGCAGTGGGGGTTGCAGAAACATGGAATAACGAACTTCTTCCGACCATTTTATACAACTACCTCTAGGCTAAACTTGCATGAAAAGCCTCAGGCAACAACAAGTTTTAATGGATAAGTAATATGATCAGGATGCTTCTGAACCAGTTCTGAAATAATAAATCTTCAGTAAGCTTGACATATGTCTTAATCCACTGTGGAATTCAAGGGACTTCTGCAAGATAGAGAGCAAGTAAAAATCAAAACAAAACCAGCAAGCAGCTTTGGAAAGGAAATGCATCACACAGGTAAAAAGATGAGATTAACGAAAACCATAATTTCTCTGACTAAGCCAACTAACTAATCATCACTTAACATCGTCCATAGAACACAAGCATCAAGAGAATGCAATACAGAAGGGTGATAGATAAGACATTTCACAGCTCACTTAACCAATCCCTCTGGCTCTGTTGAAGGAGAAAGATTTCAGGCAAACAACAATTTCCCAGCAATTCACTTCGGAAAGCTCGACAGCCAAGGTAGCGGGAAAAAAAAGAAGGCACAAATAGTAGATTACTGACCCTCGTTGGAGAACTCGATGAGATTCCAGAAGGGTCTGCAGTATGAAATTGCAGTTGAAAGAACAGCTGAATCTCAGAGAGCTAAAACGATGAATGGACGGCCTGAGAGACAAGAATGAATTCCCCGGTCGCACTTTGTCTTTTGCTTGTTTTATTTATTTTTAATTTATTTAGCAAAATATTCGTCATTATATATTTTTGTCACATTCTACTTTTTTTTTTTTTTCTGTAGGAGAAGGAAAGCATATTCGAACTAGTGCTCATCATTTAGGCCGCATACTTTTTCAAAGCATGGTAATTGGTCATCACAAAAATCTCACAGCCATTATATTTAGTATTTACTAGAATTAAATCCAACTCTGGCGCCAATTTGTATGATCATCGTTTCTAGGTGGCTCCTAAATTAAAATTCACCACAATGGATGATCATCATTCTTTTAAATTATAAAGGCAGAAAACTTTTGGCATTTCGAGCAAGCTGCATTTGTTGGC
The DNA here is from genome assembly GCA_036873135.1 of Clarkia xantiana subsp. parviflora. Taxonomy (NCBI): domain Eukaryota; kingdom Viridiplantae; phylum Streptophyta; class Magnoliopsida; order Myrtales; family Onagraceae; genus Clarkia; species Clarkia xantiana. The sequence continues at coordinate 24,025,953 of JAPTYO010000001.1, forward strand.
TTAATCTAACGAGCCGTGCGAAAGATAGATAAGGAGAAGAGCGGAAACAAAAATTGTTTTAAGAATCCAATCAAGACTAATTTTCCCGAACGAACATCATCCCTGATTGACTACAAGTAAATAAATAACTAGCAGAAGTTGTGACAAAATGAAACTTGGTTCATGCCGGCCTGAATTCACAGATCTTGCACACTCAAACCTGCAATAAGTAAAGGCCGGGTTAGGTTCACTATGAACTAAGTTCATAACTGGGTGAAGATAGATTTTCAGATTGATTAAGATGCAGAAAGAAACTCCCAATTCAGAACAACAAATGATTGCATCATATATCTATCTCGGTAAAGTAAAACAATATGCATTCTTATAAACTAATACTAGCTTGCAATTGCAACTAATAATAGCTTACCATCCAAAAGGAGGATTATGATAAAACATTCAGTAGGAAAATATTGACTCACCAGGGGGTAGAGACTGCTTCAACTTGTCAGCCTTCTCCAAGTCAAAGACACAGAGTGTGTAGAGGTACTTGGAGCAACGAACCTTGAACTTCACCACATCCTTGCTCTTCTTGATCTTCACTGAACGTGCATCTTTCCTTCTAGCAGTCAGAAGGAAATCCTTGATCTCATGAATCTGCTTCGGCTGCAAATTCAAGTAGCAAAGAGTCACTTTAATGGATTAAATTTTATTTCTACTGGTTAATGATGCTAACCCAGAAGAAAGAATTGTATCAATAAAATAACCACTAATATCTACATTATTTGTCAGCACTAAGTGTTCCTTTCGCATTGCAAAATGCTAATAAACCGAGATCTCTATAAGACAATTCCATTTAATTACAGATTCTACCTTTTGACATATGCCTTCCTCCGGTCTCACTTAATCCAAATAGCTACATTACACTGGAAAGAGCTTTTAAGTACTAATAACTAGTTCAAATTTAAACAGGAGTACCAGTCACTATTAAGGCAAAATAGTCATTGACATCTACCATCTTAAGCATCAAATATCACTAAGCCAGAGTTATAATTAACAACAAGAACAAACAGCAACTGTATAGCAACCGCAAGAGCTCGTTCACTATACTGCTTCCTACATTGTTTAGCTCAACAGATTGAGCTTAAGTTTGGTCGGAGAGCTATTCGATTTCCGGAAGACGTATAATTAAGAAAACGATTGATAGCCATATTCATAAATCAAGCACATGCTAAACCAAAATTCTATGAGCAATAAGAAAACGACCTAAAGAAAAATGCATAAGCATGTACATTAAGGTGAATTCAAGCTAAATCTACAACAGATGATGAAGAAGAATGGCAACCTACCATTTTCACGGCGTAAATGAGAAGTTCCGACGATGAAATTCTACAGCGGCCGCTGCTACCTCCAACTAAACTCCTAGACCTAATACGACCGAGGATCAAATGAAATATAAACCCTAGAAATTTTTTGATATGACGATTTTACCCATTTTATTCATTCTATAACAATAAAACCTCCCTCCCGGTCATGGGCCCACGGCCCATTGGTTCGTAAATAAATTGCGTTGTTTATTAGCTTTGTTGACACGAATTGGGTTTTATCTTTGGGCCGAGTAGGTATAAATTGGTGAACTCGTATAGTCGTATGAGCTCGCTCTGGTTTATACACGAAACTGGGCCGAATTCCTCCAACTCGCTTTGTTTGGTTCAAACAAGATCGACTCATTACCCAAATTCATCATCGTGTTAGGGTATATATTATATAAAGATAGTTTTCGTCGGCAAATGTTTTTATTCGTCGCTAAAAATCCGTCGATTAAAATTTCATCGCCAAAAGATTTACTTTCGCCGACAAGTTCTCTCGGTAATAGGTTTTTTTTATGTCCACTTATATTTACCGTCCATTTTATTTTCACCGTCTAAACATTTGTCAACTAAAAAATTCGTCGGCTAAACCCTTTGACGACAAATCAATTTGGTCGGCAGATAATTTAGCTTGGCTCGAAATATTTTACCGTCAAAGAAAATGCGTTGGAAAAGTTCAGGCTAACTAGTGCTTGAAATTATTTAGTCGGGCTGACCCGAACTTGAAACTATTTTGTCGGTAAAATTATCTTTTGCGGCAAAATCTAGTTCTTCCCCTGTTTTTTGCGTTGGAATTTATTTTCTAATAAAAAATATTATTCCTAAATTTTTACAATTTTCAATAATAAAAATATAAATGCAAACATACTTGTCTCACTTTAGCAATATATTCAAATCATACTTGTCTCACTTTAACAATGCTACTACTAATTCTACTCGACGTTCCAACCTCCTCCCCTCCAGACCTACAAACAGAGTCACCTACCGTCAACAGAGTCAACTCATTTAACAAAAGATCCGAAAAAGTGGGCTACTTTCTCTACAAGCAACTTCTGGCGTCTCTTCTCCTCCTCCTGCAAGAAGAAGAGCAGTTTCCTCTTCTCATCGTGCTGCTGTTTCCGAGCTTGGAGTAGTTCTCTTGCACAAGGTATCAAAAGGAGCGTAAGGAAATTAACTGTCTTGTACATCCGCCGACCTGTATCTATATATCTAAAAACAACACACAGCAGCAATACCAATGGATAGGATCCCAATCTGGAATGGAAATACCTTGGCTACCCAATCTTCAGTTGAAACACAAAGGACTTCATTTCAGTCACAACACCATTTCTATGCAAATGTGTTTGCCAATTCTAGCCGCCAACTCGATCTGTACTTAGGGGTATAAACACATGATTTTGGTCCGCACGTAGCACATTCAAAATATCATATGTGACGCGCTAAAAAAATTAAGTATTTTAATATGGAACGTCGCGAAGTTTCTAAAGATAGGACTGACTTAAAATATGATAGTGTATATGCATATTTATTGTAAAATATTCAGAAAATATATTATGTGTATTTATGGTAAAATACATAAATATATATATGTATATTTTCGGAATATTAATAGTGCATATTTTTCAGATTTTATTTTCCCTATTTAGGGATCAAGTTTAGTTATAAATAGAGTTTTTTTACGTATAAAAAAGAACCCAACATAAAAATATTAATCTCGAAATTATCTCCATTTTTTTCCACCGCCGGTCTTCTTCTTCAGCTCTTCCACCGGAGCTCCACGATCCACTCTCTCGCTGCCTCAACCACCCATATCCATCCGCACCATCTGCTGCAACCCGTCCGTCCATCCCAATTCGTCATCCCCCGTAGATTTCCTGGTTTGATTCGTTTATTAACTCTTTTGTACTATTCTAGTTTGATTTTCTTTTACTTAATTTAATCTGTATATATCTTTGACTGTCCGTTTTATGAGTTAGAGGGCATGTTTACCATCATATATATATATATATATATATATATGCATTCTTTATCTGATCACTTAATCTATACATGTAACCTCATTTTATTTTTAATTCCTTGTTTAGTTTATTTTTTTCTAATTTTATTATTAATAATGAGGTTAATGACAAATTGAGTGAATCGAGTACTGAAATGGCGTAATTAAAATTCATGTATTTTTAATTCGTAATAAGACCCCCGAATCCGAATTTATGTTCGTAGACCGATTTTAGACATTGGTGTTTCATTCGTTATTCCCTAGGCAATTTAGGTTTCTAGTTAGCCTAATAATTAACTAATGACGACTCTATTCAAAATTGCACGTTTTCAAACGTAATCGCCTTAGGTTATATTTTAGGTCTGACATGGGGTTTTAAAAGCAGGACATGTTGGATCATTTACTAGGTGGAGTGTCGGATCCTATTAGTGACGTTGGAAGAATTCCTCGGGTCGCTCACTCTTCGCGTCTTCGCACGTGTCAGGCTCGTGCGTCTCCGTATACCTGCAAGAGAGGCAGTATCGCACACCACGTTGGGGGTGGAGTGCGATGAACCCTCTCTGAAGCTTAAGTCAGGTATTTTAGAGAAAGAAAGTAAGAGAGAGGGCAGAGCTTCCGCTGTCAAATTAATTTGAAATGAATGATCAAGACCCCCTATTTATAGGAAATCTTGGAATCAAACCGGGTTTTGAACGGTCTGATGACGGTTCAATGCAAAGTATGAACCGAGCGTAGACGGGAGTAAAGCTGACTTCGGGAGGGTTTGCACGTGCGGTGTTTGCGTAGGGGTTTACATGTCAGAAATAGGAGGATTCTGGACCGTCTCGAGATATCGCGCGGATCCTGGGAGGGCCGGGGTAACGGGACAATCCGGAGGGTCGGATTGCCCTGCAATCCGGACCGGCTCCGGATTTCAAGACAATCCGGAGCCGGTCCGGATTGCTCTACAATCTGGACGCGGCTTAAGTCCGGGGCGCGTACGCGCGTGCCCCGGACTTTTTAGTGCTCGCCGGTGAATAATTCGAAACCGTTTAGTGAGTTTGACGTGTATACGAACTCCGAATAATATAAAACGAACCTGAATCGGACGTATACCCATTTTGGCGCCGTCCGCAAGATTCGAACGAACAAGCACTCGCTTTCCAGCAAGAGCAGAATGGCAAACGTATACGTCATAAGCCAGAGGCGAAACATCATATGCAAGGGAAGCATATGCATCCCAAATGATACAACAGCCTTCCACACACCAGCAGGATGATGAACCCATGGAGGTCATCATATACTTCTCAGCAAAGGACAAAGAGCATATACTGTATCCACACGATGATACTCAACCATGGAGGTAGACAACATGGATATAAAACGCATATTGGTAGATGGAGGAGCCTCCCCAAGCATATTAACCAAGGAGATGGTCCTCGCCCTGGGAAGGAAAAGGAACATCAAGCAGATGCACTCACCGCTGGTTGGATTCATCGGCGACACCAAGTACCCGGTGGGAACAATCAAGCTACCAGTTACTCTGGGATCTGGTGTTAAGCAAATACACATGGAGATACCTTTCATAGTGGTGGAAAAACTAGATGGGTACAATGGTAGTCTAGGATACACGACTATGAACACTTGGGGTATTGTAGCCTCAACTGCACACCAAAAGATCAAATTCCCAACCCTTGCGGGAATTGGGGAAGTCAAGGGAGATCATCGACTATCAAAGCAGTGTTACAACATAGCTCTTCAACACAATGTCAAGGAAGATGATAGCGATACCCCTTTAATTGACGAAGACCCTAGGAAAGAACAAGCTCGCCCAACACCATTGGATGAACTCCGTGAAGTAAGAGTAGATGAGCCAGATAGGATGGTCCGCACTCTCAGAGGAAGAAGTGATAGAACACAGCACTCCTAAGGTAATACAATGACTTGTTCGCATGGTCCCTAAGCGATATGCCAGGGATAAGTCCAGACGTGAAATCCCACAAGCTAAACATCAAGCCAGGAACACGAGCTGTCGCACAAAAACTACGACCACTCGGGGGCAACAAGAAAGTAGCCGTACGGGAGGAAGTAGGAAAGCTTCTGGAAGCAGGATTCATAGAAGAGTCAAGGTTCCAAACATGGGTCGCAAATCCTGTATTAGTACGAAAGTCAAACGGAAATTTAAGGATGTGCATCGACTACAGAGACCTCAACAACGCGTGCCCCAATGACTCATATCCTTTGCCAAGAATCGATCAATTGGTCGACGCCACAGCAGGCCACGAATTTCTATCTATAATGGATGCATATTCAGGATACAATCAAATACCAATGCACCCCGAGGACGCCCCACACAATGCATTCTATGCGGACAACGACATTTATAACTACAAAGTAATGTTGTTCGGCCTAATCAATGCGGGCGCAACATATCAAAGGATGGTAAATGCGATATTCGGGGACCTGATCGGTAAGAAGATGAAGGCATACGTCGACGACATTGTCGTAAAATCATTCAAACGATACAACCATGCTGATGACCTCCGCGCAACATTCCAAAGGATGCGCGAATTCCAGGTCCGCCTGAACCCAGCAAAATGCGCTTTTGGCGTAAGGTCCGGGAAAATACTAGGCTTTATGGTCAGCCAAAAGGTCATAAAGGCAAACCCATAAAATGTTAGAGCAATTAAAGAAATGGCATCTCCTACAAAGCATAAAGAGGTGCAACAGCTAAATGGCCGGCTAGCAGCTCTAAACAGGTTCCTGGCAAAAATCGGTGATAAGGCGCTCCCCTTCTTTGAAATCCTACAGGCTAACAAGAAATTTGAGTGGACACCAATTTGTGAAGAAGCCTTCCAGCAGTTAAAGCAGCACTTGCGAACACTGCCAGCATTAGCAAAGCCGATACTGTAAGCATATGGTGACAGGCGCCGTAATTGGTAGCCCATAACATGTATAGTTTACCTAATGAACTTGGGTAAATGTCACATTAGGGTAATTGGGCTAGACCCAAATCCCAATTGACATGAGAGGCCCAAAATTGGGCCTCCCCAATACATAGGCCGGCCGAAATAATTAGGTGGGGTAAATTGGACTTTTGTCCACTTTACTCCTCCTATACATAAGAGGTGTTAGGGAATATTTTAGGGTTAATCATAATTCCCTCATAAGAGTGTTTTAGAGAGAAAACCCCCATCCCACACCTACAAGGTTCGGACGCACCAAGCATAACATCATGGGTGTGCCAAATTGCTTTCGAGCAACTCTCCGAAGGTCTGTCCCCGTGTCAAGAATTGATCTGAGACTTTGTTGTGGAGCTAACACCACGTAGGGCTTCTTTCACAAGAACCTCTACGGGTTCCATCCGGTGGATCGAGAACTCCATTCGTGCAAAGGATCCAGGACTACGGTAAACTATTGAGGTATGTGTAACTCTTCCGCTGCGTAATTTCGATTACATGCACGTACCATTTTTTTAGTGTTTCTGTAGTGATTACTCCCCGTAATCTAACAGTGGTATCATAGCATGTGTTAGAAGTTCATGATTTTGATAAATTGGTGTTCTTGAAAATTTAAATTTTGGACCGAAATTTTAAAGTGTAAGATTTAAAAAATTTGATTTTAAGTATAAGGGTGGTCCGAAATTTTCATGATGTTCTTGGTTAAATTGGTGTTCATGATCTTCGAGAAAAAGATGATATTTATCAAAATTAAACATTGGATTGTAGATCTTATTAAAATTTGATCTTAAAATTTGACCACTTGTTCCTAATTTGTGATTGTGCCGAATTTTTGAGTAAAATTAAAATGTAAATTTTTTTAAAATTTTCCTGAACATATGGAATAAATTTCGGCACACACACACATATTGTTTACCATATTTTAATTTTTAATTAAGGTAAAAATATATCTATTATTAGGAACATTAGGATAGATTCACATTAAAATATATAGAAATATATAACTATCAATATATCTAAATATTTAAACATGGTTAAAGATTGATAGATTTAGTTACCTAAAAGATTGAGAAAATATATTGTCAGTTATTTGTTTCCCTATTAAAGATATTGACAATATATATATATATATATATATATATATATATATATATATGTGTCCCGAATATATTTTCTAAATCTCTTAGGTAACTAAATCTATCAATAATATCTTTAACCCTATTAAATATTTAGATATATTGATAGTTATATATATTTCTATATATTAATGTGACTTTCAAGATTTTTTACATTCGGGACTTTCAATATTTTTTAAAAAAACCCTAACCCTAACCCTAGCCCTAGTTTGGAGAAAAAGTCCCTCCCATACGGGCTCGGGACCCAATTTCGGGACGGGATTTTCGGGACGGGCTAGGGCGGGTTTTTCGGGAATTCGGGTTTGTCGGGTTTTTTGCTCCGCCCTAATTTTCACGACAAAAATGTTATGTCAGCAAAGTGTGCACATCCCTTTTACCGACCCAATTTTGGTTTTTCGACAAATACATTGTATTTGCCGACGAAGTTGTTTTATTTGGTCGTAAAAACATTGTTTTGGCCACAATTCTTTTTTTGTTCAATAAAAGTTATTTTTCACGACCAAATTTTTACTTGTTAAAAACACTTTTAGGACAAATTATTAGGCGACCAAACTAAATTTCGTCGCTATTTCGAGGTTTTCCATTAGTGATAATCAAACTTAAGTGAAGCTTTATTAGTAGTGAGACGAATCTGAGCTTAAGTATACTTAAGTTGGTAGGTTTATGAACCTTATTAAGTTTTATATAATATATATGATAAATATACTAATTCGACTATTATGTCTTCTTTAATTGTACATAAACTATTTTGTTTGTGTAAGTGTTTTGTATATTAACTGTACAAGCCCTAGCATATACAGGTTCCTATCGAATATCTAGAACTGGTTGATTTCAACGGTTCTGGTTCCGCTTATTACAGGGTAGGTGCTAAGTACATTACAAGTAAATTAGTAATTTGTTACGACATTTTTTGAAGGAAGCAATCATTCACAAATTATATGAATGTTCAATTAATTTATTAAATTTCTAGGGAAATACTTTACAATACAAAACTCAAGATTTTATAAATGATTTTCTTCACAAATTTTAGCAATTTTTTTTGTTGTTTTGTTAAGAGTCATTCTCTTGGAAAATATTTGAATGATGTATTTATAAGGGATTTTCAACATTCACTTAAAAAATAGGTTTATATGCCCCTTATAAATAAATTTTTCATAAACGATTAGATTTTTTATAGTGGTAGTAAAATTCAGAAATCGATATACTTAAGGTAGGTTCTAAAAATATGTAAACTCACTGAGAATTCGAAACCACTCGTCCCTATGACAGTATAATATTTGTTGTTTGAGTTAAAAACAACAATCCAGTCGAGCACAAGCTAAAACACGCGATTTGATTAAATAGTTTTGACTTTTACAAGCCGAGTTAAGCACGAGAATTTACACTTTTACAAGCCTAGTCGATAAGAGGAAATTTTCTCTTTTACAAAGTCGAGTCAAGAAGGAACTTGTGCCTGAAGTTGTCAAGTATAGTTTCAAGCGAGTTAAAGGGTTAAGAAACCTAAAAACAGTCTTAAGTTTCACTTATGTTGAAAGTTGGTGTCTCAAGATTAAATGTTAATATGAATATTCCCAGATTTCATTTTGGTGTCTCGGTGTGATTGTTTTAGAGAAGTCGATCCCAACGAAACCGTCTGTCAAATTCGAACTCTCATACATGCTCCCTACCCATCACCTTGCCGGGACCGGTACGGTGATACCTGACAACTTCCACGTCAGTAAATCCTGCTCTATTGTCATTGGAAATCGCTCTACCCTACTCTGCTGTAAAACTTTCTTTTGGATGTTTGAGAGGAAATTTGGCGATCTCGTGATGTATTGATTGATGGAAACAATTGAAGTGAGAGGAAAAGATATACGGAGACGTCAAATTTCAACCAAAATTAAATATGAAACTGTCTATATTAACATTTTAATTCCAAGATGCAAAATTTAAACATGGATTAAACCTGAGACTGCTTTTAGGATCTTTAACACCAATTTTAAAAGCTAACTTCGATCTAATTCGGACTTGCCAAAACAACCCTAAGGGTAAATCAAACTCATCTTGTTTACGCCTCAACTCTGCTTGGAACAATCAGTTTCTGCATCAATATACCAAAACAAGATTTATAGAAGGAACACTTGATCAAATCGTCATACAAAAAAGTAAACTTAATATCAAAGGGGGGAAAGAGACGAGCATAAATGTTTATCCGAAACTGAAAACTACTACAAAACAAAGAAGCATTGTTGGAATCACAATATAGATAAGAGTATCCAAAGGGAGTAAGTCTAGGCTTAGGTGTTGGTGGCACGGGTGTAGATCTGCTGGCTTGAGTGGGCAGAAACCATCCTTATCAAACCCCTCGCCATCAGCTCCCTGATTGCCTTCCTTGCAAGCGATCCATTGATCTGCAATGTTAACACCAATTTATATCCAATCATCTTTAACCCAAACTTATAATAATGGACACTCGGGTTTAACTAGATGGTCCAGTAGCTCATAAGTATTGATGCAACAAAATAACATGTAATTTAGGAGTTACATGAGGTAAAAGCAGTTTATGGTCAACGAATAAAGAACATATACTAACCTAACACACACATATCCAAGACACAATGATGAAACACAGATATACCCAGCATAAGCAAACCATAACATGACTGGATTGATTAAACAAAAAGGAAAGGTTGCATACCCTCATACGATCGGAAAGAATGGAGGGGGTGATAAGCTTGTATTTGGGTGCCTCAGTGAGGAGCTTATCATAGGTTGCCTGATCAAACAACACCATGTTGTTCACCTTTTCCTTTTGCTTTCCCTTGCTCCACTTCTGCTCACCATCAACAACAATACACAAACCATTACAGTTTACTATATCGACAAAGATAGATATTAACAATACAATTAAGCTAATTCCGATTACTAAACCGAAACGCCGCTTTGCTGAATATATACAGTTTAACGCTATCAATTGATCGAGTCTAAATCAAAAAACATAGAGCCCTAAAGTACTCCAGAACACTTAACCAATATTTTGAACTGGAATCAACTAATAAAGGCGTTCAAGCGATGTATATAAAGCTCAAATCCATGGAAACATTTAATCTTTGATGGTCTTATGAAAATCAAGATACGGTAGGGGTAAAAGTAACCGACCTTCTTCTTTTGCTTGCCGCCACCTGATTTGGCCGGCTTCGAGGATGGAGGAGGAGCCTGCTTCTTAGGAGCCTGCAAACCACAACAAAATCGCAAACATAAGAATTAGCATTGAACAGCGACGAGAAATTAACTGATACTGAATCAGACCAATAATAATCATCGAGAGGAATGGATGAAGAGATTGAGAAGAGATACCATTGAGTTGGATAGCAAGCGGCGGCAAGGAGGCTGAAGGGTGGAGGGAGTAGAAGAAGAACTATATTATAGTCTTGGAGAGAGATCGCACACACTGCCGGTTAGGGTTCTTGAAGATGCTTTACGTACCAAACGGTGTCGTTAATAGATTAGCCTCGTGGCCCAAAAAATAGAGTGGGCTCGGCCCAGTATCTGCTGATGGACCCAATACAAGTGTCCAGTCCAACTGTCTGTCCTCCGATAAGGAAAATACATAAATACCAAATTGGTCAGCAAAATGAGGGGGCTTTGCAAAAAGGTAACTGAATTTTTCTGGTCACCAAGATAGCTTACCACATATTTTGTGGGGTCTTTCTATTATACTCCACAAGTATCATGCTTATGATACTTATTTTTTATATTTTTCTATTGCTATAAAGGTGAACCATATAATGAAATTGATATTATTAATAGTATGATACTAAATATTGGATTTTTCTACCATGCTTTTGTAGCACCATGTTTTTGCTTTTTTTAATACTATAGTGGATTTAATTGTAACATAAGTAAAACTTTAAAAGTATGAAAAAATATGATTTTTTTTAACTACACCTAAGATGTGTATCATACTATTAATAATATCAATTTCCCTATGAGGTTCACCTTTAAGGCAACAGAAAAATAAAAAAAATAGTGGCAAAAGCATGGTGCTCCAAAAGCATGGTAGAAAGGTCCCTAAATATTAGGTGTAGTTAAAAAAATTCATACTTTTAAAGTTTTACTTATGTTACAATTAAGTCCACCCTAGTAATAATAAAAAAAACAAAAGTATGGTGCTTCACAAGCATGATAGAAAAACTCATCTTTTTTACTAGGGGTGAGCATGGTGGCTAGGGCGGGGTTTTTTTTTTTTTTTTTTTTTTAGTGAAATGTGCTTTTAAATTCTCGGATTTTTTTTATCATCACGGTTGGTTATGCTCGGTTTTAAACCAGTTAACCCAAGTATGGAAACACATCTCATAAATAGAAAATACACATATCTAAACAAAATTGAAATTTATGTTAATTTTATTGGACAAAATGTTCACAACATTGAAAAATACACATCAAACAATTTATATCATAGTTCTATATTGATTATACATAAATAATTTTCATACAAAATCTTCACATCATTGCTTATAATATTTATCTCCATGTTTGATTCTTGTAAATGTTATTATTAATTATAGGAGGACGGTCTCGGTTTCTACAAATTTTTCAAAATGATCTCGAGTTTAATTTGAGACGGCCTTTTCGATTGTTCTCAAAACGGTTTTCCTCAAGTTTAAAGTTTTTCACTTTTTGTGCCCAATCCTAATCTTTATTCTTTATATTTACAAAATAGTTTGGTAACTTTTTATGGAGGAGGATTTAAAATTAGAGCTCTATAATGAGGCGTTCCTAATAAAATTCAGACTTTATTCGCTTTTGAGAAACATAACCCGTTTTAATTTTTAAACGCCTACTCATTTTTTAGAATATCAGTATTCAAGTCTAAGTAGCTTACAATATGTTAAATCTAACCCCAGTTAACTCGATCATAACTGTCGCACCCCCAAACTCGAGCGACTGTCTTTACTAGTCCAATCCAGCCTAACTGAGCCCAGTGTACTCACCTGGGCCTTAAAAATGAGGAACACATGTTAGGTTTGAGTAGTATCCATCTTAATAATTAAGATTTCAGATCTCTTCTTTTTTTTAAACCAATGTGGTACATGTGAAAACGAGCACGACGGAGGTTCGCCGGAGAAACGAAGAGTCGCAGCAGTGAAGAGAGAAAAAGTGGCAAGGAGTTTTCAGGGATCACTTAGGTTAATTTATTCTGATCCTATCACCCCAAATATATACTAAACCCTAAAAGAATAATAGCAAGATTGCACCGCAATCTCAAAGGTTCACAAGTTTGATCTCAAACTTTTCACAAAGCTTCAGATTGACACAACTAAAAATAACAATGGTAACAGGCCAAAGCCCAACAACACTTTGACTGGACCTAACCAATGACCCTGGGCCGAATCAGCCCAATCGACCAAAGGCAGCAGCTTCAGCCCAAGACCTGTGGGCTTCAACACTCCCCCTCAATCTGAACTTTGTGCAAAAACATCAACCAAGTTGAGCTTCATGAGCAAACGTCTATGTTGAGCCTTAGAAAGCGCATTGGTAAACAAATCCGCAGGTTGACTCGAAGTGCTCAAATGTTTCAACTGAAGGAAACCTAAAGAAACCTGATCACGTACAAAATTACAGTCAACTTCCACATGTTTAGTACGCTCATGAAAAACGGGATTATTGCCTATCTGAATTGCTGCCTTATTATCACAGTACAAAGTAATTTGTTTAAAAAAATGCAAAGCCTAATTCTGAAATGATCCCATTCAGCCAAATTAACTCAGAAACTGTTTCACGCATACTACGATATTCAGCCTCTGCAGAGGAACAAGAGACTGTGGGTTGCTTTTAAACCTTCCAAGAAACTAAGGAATCGCCAAGAAAAACACAATATCCTGTAACAGACCTTCGAGACTCAACACAACGAGCATAATCTGAGTCACAGAAACCAGTTATAGTGTTTTATTTATTGGAAGACAAAAGAATACCCAAACCAGGCTGTTGTTTTAAATACCTCAATATTCTTAAAACTGCATCATAATGGGACTTTTTAGGACTTTGCATATATTGACTTAAATAGTGGACAGAATAGGCAATATCAGGACGAGTGATTCCCAAATACAAGAGCTTACCAATCAACCGTCTATAAGTAGTTGGATCAGAAATTTTTTCATCATTTTTATTCAAGTCAAGGGCTTCATCATATCCAACAGATGTAAATCTTGCATTTTGCTCCATAGGAGTGCTGCAAGGTTTACACCCTAATAAACCAACTTCAGAAAGCATTTCAAGAACGTACTTTCGTTGACAAAGCACAAGGCCTTTATTAGACCTTGCAACTTCGATGCCAAGGAAATATTTTAAAGTTCCTAAATCCTTTATTTTAAAGCTGGTTTGTAAAACACTTTTTAAATCAGAAATCAAAGCATCACTGTTCCCAGTAATGAGTAAATCATCCACATAAACTAGGAGAATAACAATTTGATCATCTTTTCTTTTTAAAAAAAGAGAATAATCATGATGACTTTGAGTATACCCACTACTGAGCAAAGCTTCAGTAAGTTTAATGTTTCATTGCCTTGAAGCCTGTTTTTATCCATAGAGGGATTTGTGTAATCTGCACACAAGATTAGATTTAACAACACACAACTCCCCCTTATTACCAAATCCAGGAGGCAAGTCCATATAAACTTCTTCAAACAGATCACCCTGTAAAAAAACATTATACACGTCCATCTGATATAAAGGCCAAGCATTCATGGAAGCAAGTGATAAAACTACACGAACTGTTCCAATTTTAGCAACAGGAGAGAAAGTTTCAGCATAATCAATGCCTTCTTTTTGTTTAAAACCCTTTGCAACAAGACGTGCTTTATAACGCCCAAGAGTGCCATCAGAATTATACTTAACACGAAAAATCCAACGACATCCTATAGAAGTTCTACCTTGAGGCAAAGAAACTAATGACCAAGTTTTATTTTCTTCTAAAGCAGTAATTTCATCTTTCATAGCCTTAACCCAATTACTATTTTTACAAGCCTCAGAAAAGGAATTGGGTTCAGGTACTTTGTCAATCATGCTAAGAAAAGACTTATGGTCATTTAGGGGTGGCAACGGGTCACGGGTAATCCGTGACCCGCGGGGCCCCGCCCCGATTTTGACCCGTTGATCCGCGATCCGTGACCCGTGGGGCGGGTACGGTTTTGGGGTCGTCCCGCCCCGTTGATCCGCCCCGCCCCGTATGTGGATAATTTATATATATATTACACATATTTATATAAAACTATATAGGTAATATAATACATAGTTAAAATAATTAGGATTTGTGACTTGTATTTGGATTTGAAGTTAAATTTATTATTTGTGATTTAAATTTTAAATTGAATTTGTATATGGTAAATATATAATTTAGGGTTTAAATTGCTAATAATATATAATATACCACTAACAGGTGACCCGCGGGTCGACCCGCCCCGCCCCGTGAACTGTGTGGGGCGGGTACGGATCGACCATCTCGACCCGCGGGGCAGGTACGGGGCAAGCGATACCCGCCCCGCCCCGCCCCGTTGACATCCCTATGGTCATTAGAAATTCCATCAAAACTCAAGTGAAGAGAAATAGGATGTTTAGTTGAACAAGTCATCGACATGTCATAATCACGGGACCAAACAGGAGGTCTAGTTTGTCTAACAGGCCTATCAGAAGGTTCAGAAACAATTGGGGCATTATCAACCAAATCAGCTGCATTTTCAGATATATTGTCATCATCATCATTACCTTCAGAAATATCTGCAGAAATACATTGATGAGAATCAGAATCAATAGCTGGATCAGGGGTAATTTCTATACCAAAGACATCATCAACTAAGTCACCTGAAGAAGTGAAGAAGGAATAGGCGAAACATTAGTCACAAAAGAAGGTGGAACACCAGCACCAACTTTAAAAGGAAAAAAAGATTTCAAAAACTTAACGTCCCTTGAAACAAAGAAGGTTTTGGTAGTTAAATTGAACAACCTATATCCTTTTTGAACAACAAAATATTCCATCATAACAAAGGCAACAGACCTTGGGGCAAATTTATCACTCAATGGTAAAACCTTCACATAACAAAGACATCCAAACACACGTAAGTGATCAATAGAATGAACTTTATTATAAAGCTTTTCATAGGGAGAGAGTCCTTTTAAAATTTCAGTTGGCATCAAGTTAATTAAGTAAAAAGCTGTAAGAATACACTCACCCCAGAATCTGTCAGGAGTATAACTCTGCAATTTAAGAGCTCTAGCAACCTCTAATAAATGACGGTGTTTTCATTCAACAATTCCATTTTGTTGTGGAGTATAGGCACATGAAGTTTCATGAATAATGCCCATGTTTGAAAAGAAAGATGAACAATACTCATTAATGAATTCACCGCCATTATCAGATCGAACACGTTTAATTCGTTTGGAAAATTGAGTTTCAACCATTGAGTAAAAATGTTTTAAAATAACAATCACATCAAACTTTAAAGTCAGCAAATAAACCCAAGTAACCCTAGTGAAATCATCCACAATGGTAAGAAAATACTTTTTATTATCATGAGTCACCTTATGATACGGTCCCCAAACATCAACATGAACAAGGTCAAAAGGATTGAAAGTAACAGGATTACTGTTGGGAAAAGGTAACCTAGTTTGTTTTACCATTGGACAAACATTACATTCAGAAAGACCTTTATTTTGCAACCTAAATGAACTAAGGAATTGAAACTTGTTTAGAATGTGAAAAAGAACATGGCCTAATCTTTGATGCCATAGAATGGTCTGAGAATTAGATGCAACAGACTGAAATGCTACAGGGGCTGGGGAATGTGATTTGAAAAAATAGAGCCCTACAGCTTCATGTCCATTCCCCAACACCATTCCATTGCAGTGATCCTGTAACACAACAGAATTAGTATGGAAAATAACTGAACAAGACAAATCCTTAGTTAATTTAGAAATGGAGATCAAGTTATATTTGAAATCAGGCAAAAACAAAACATCAGTTAAAATTTTATTTTCACTAATGTTGACATGACCAATACCAGCAACTCTAGATTTAAAACCATTTGGCAATTGAACACTGAAATTTAAAGGTCTAAAATTATGCATCCAATTTGACCTAAAACTCATGTGATGTGTGGCTCCTGTATCAAGGATCCAATCAGTGGAATAATTAGGCAAAAAAGGATCAGATATACCTGAGACAGAGGATGCAGCATTCACTCGAGGTTCAGCCTCAGAGACATTGTGTTGAGATCGCACCATACTACGAGCCAAATGCTCGAGTTGCTCTGTTGTAATCATCATAGGCTGGTTTTTTGGAAGGTCAAGAGGGGTGGAAATAGAACCGCCAGCCTCAGAACCTGAAATATCAGAATGACCATCAATAAATGCATTAGCTTGAGGAGTTCTGGCCTGATTGGGACGGAGCTTCCATCTTGGAGCACTACAAGAATTAATTATTGTTGTGGCGACCGAATTCACCGCAATAGCTCCCATAATCGTCGCTACACATCTGTTCCGACGACATGTCGTCGCTATAGGGTCGCCACTATAAGGCCCCTGCAGCAGGTGCCTATCGCGACAAAAAGATATTTATCGCCGCAATAGATAAATCTATTGTGAGGATAATTTTTGAAACATTTGTGCTAAATGTTGCCACAATAGGTCTTCATATTGCGACGATGTGATAAGTCAATTGCGACGATATAAGTATAAAAATATGTCGCAATAGCTATATCTATTGCGAGGACCGTGTAACTCGATTGCGATGACAAACATAAAAATATTGTCGCAACATGTATATCTATTGCGAGGACTAGGTAACTCTATTATGACGACAAATATTAAACATTGTTCAATATGTTTATCTATTACGAGGATCGTGTAATCCTGCTGCCATGAAATATTTAAATTATAAATGTAATATGTCTATATATTGCGAGGATTCTATAGTACTATTACGACGACAAATTTAAAACTATAGTCGCAATGCGTTTTTCTTCTGTGGTTTTGTTGCGGCGACAAATTTAAAAGTATTGCCGGAATGAACAATGTTGACATTCTATATAACTTCGACATATCGTCGCAATGGTTTCATCACAATTTATATTTTTAAATCTATTGCGATGAAATATTCATTACAATATAATTATTAATTAATTTTTTTATTACAAAAATAAAAATCAAATAGAAATATAATAATCGCATATAAATGACCAATATCAAAGAAAACATGAATAGTTAAATCTTTTAAAGTTTTATCATATTCTCATCTAAAATTACATAATTGACATGTACAAAAGTTTATGTATAAAATTCAAATAACAATTACATATGCCTATGCTTTCTCCGGAACATATTCTTCGATTCTTTGCTCTTCTAATGATCAATATTCTTTACATTTCCACGGTGTCAAATCAAATGACTGCCTGAAAAAGCACAAAACATTGTTATCATCAAATAAAAATTTATAAAGTTATAAAATACTTTACTTTATAAATTATTTAATATGCCCCGAAATAAAATTACCTTCAATCTTTTGCAAACATTTTCCTTCTCGGTAGCGTGAATCGTTGACCAATTTTTGAAAAATATAGAAACATACACTCTAATCGCATTTCCAAACTCTCACCTTCTTGACAGTGTCAATTGGACCAGGCGCACGTACTACGGTGGCTGGAACAGCAGCGCGGCGAAGAAGTGGCGGCGGAGAGACGCGGAGCGATGACGGAGCAGTGGTGGTTGTGCAACAATCTATTTACTATATATCAAATCTTTGTATAATGCAGGAGACATATATATGTAAATGCTTGCGTTAAGATTTTATGGTAAATAATGCTATTTATTATGGTAATTCAATCAGGTCACATTTTCCTTTTCTCTTTTTAGCCAAATAAGGCTATTTTATTATGGTAAACAATGTGATTAACTTTTAGTTTAGGTAAATAATTAATTAACTTCTTCAATCACAATTAAAATTCAGATTTGTAAAAAGTGAAACTAATTAAATAATTTTTATGAATATTTATTAATAATAAAATATATTTATAGTGACGATTATAATCTACCGTGAGGACAATTTCATCACAACATGCAAACGGTTGAAGTTTGTGAAAAATAAAGTTAGATTTTTATTTTTATATATATTTTTCCAATTCTAGTGTATTAATTTTACACTTTAAGGTTAGGCTTATAAGATTTAATATTAATTTTAAGATTTATAGTTTAAGGTTATACATGCTTATAAAGTTTGATGTTTAAACTTAAAAGATTAAGGTTAATTTTTAATATTTATAGTTTAAGGTTATAAATGGTTAAAATGTTTAAGCTCTATAGTTTAAAGGTTAAGGTTAATTATAAGATTTATAGTTTAAGGTTTCATGTTATAAATGGTTAAAAAAAATGTAATGGTTTAGAGTTTAAGGTATACAGTTAAATTTAAGGTTTAGACTTTGAGGTTATAAATAAAGAGTTAAAAGGTTTAAAGTTTAGAATTTAATGTTAATTTTTAGGTTTAGAGTTTATGGTTATAAATGTTAAAGAGTCTATTTGTAGGTTTAAGGTTAAAAAGGGTTAAAAGGTGTAATAGCATTAAAAAAAACTTGGTCATATACTTCCTTAGAAATGAATTGTGATCGACTCCCAGCAGTTGCATTTGAGCTTTATTTACTACGTTCTTACTGCAAAATACCAACTCTGTTGCGAGGACCCGAAATAGACTTGGTATTGTCGCAATTGCATGCACACAAAAAAAAAAAATAAGCGCTAAAATTTTGCTGAGAATATTGTTAATACGAGAATCAGTCGTCGCAATTGAATATTATGCATCACCAATATACCTAATACATAGTCAGGATATATGGTCATCACATTACACTTGGTGTCATCGTAATCTCATGCCCGAAAAAGTTAAACTTTAGATGAAACATTTTTTATTGCACGAAACAGTCTTCGTAATTGGATATTATAATTCATCTTAACATACATATTATACTTCATGTACATGTGATCCTCGCAATACATTTATTATTCTCTCAATGCTCACTCGAAAAAAGTTGGCGCCAAAATCTAGATTAAAACATTGTTATTGCGAGACATAATCGTCGCAATTGGATAGACACATCGTCGCAATATACATACTATATAGTCTGGATATGTGGTTCTCGCAATAGATTTGATATCGTCGCAATTTTTTGTTCCAAAAAGTTAATAAAAAAATTAGGTGGAAAATTTGTTATTGCGAGAACTAATCGTCGCAAATTGATATTACACTTCGTCGTAATATACCCTCTGTACTGCGTGGATATGTGACCTCGTAATATATTTAATATCGTCGCAATTGCTTATCCTAAAAAATTTATGCCAAAGTTTTTGTTGACAATTTATTATTGCGAGAATCAGTCATATCAATTGAATGTTACACATCATCGCAATATACTAACTCTATTGCGAGGATATATGGTCCTTGCAATATATTTGATGTCATCGCAACATTTTTTACTGCGATGACATGTCGCCGCAATTGGATATTGCAATAACGTTCTTGTCATGTCAACGTAATATGCGACAAATGGTATAAGTCCTCGCAATAGACATGATTAATAGAGATGACACAATGTCGTCGCAATAGAAGTCGCCACAATATACACAAATTCTTGAAGTCGTCGCAATAGAAGTCGCAATAGAAGTCGCCAAATGCTCGAGTTGCTCTGTTGTAATCATCATAGGCTGGTTTTTTGGAAGGTCAAAAGGGGTGAAAATAGAACCGCCAGCCTCAGAACCTGAAATATCAGAATGACCATCAATAAATGCATTAGCTTGAGGAGTTCTGGCCTGATTGGGACGGAGCTTCCGTCTTGGAGGATAACCATTTTTTTTTAAAACAGTGGTCAGAATCATGCCCCCTCGCTTTACAGTAATCACAGACCAGATTTAAGTTCCTCTTCTGTCCCCTTGATTTGTTTGAAGAAATGGTGGACAGAGAAGGGATTTTTCCATCAGCAAGATTAGCAACAGAACCAGTGGAAAGACTGCGTTGATTTTCTTCTTGGATTAAAACAGAGTATGCCTGGGAAACAGAAGGAAGGACCTCTCTCATAACCAAATTGGTTTTGACGTTGGAATAAGAATCATTGAGGCCATTTAAAAACTGAAAGAGCTTCAAGTTGTTTGCATGTGAAATATGCTTTTGAAATTCGGGACAACCACAATTGGGCAAATTGCAAATAGCATCAAACTCTTCCCACATGGTCCTAAGCCTGGCAAAGTAAGTGGATATGGAGTCCACACCCTGCTGAGCTAAAAAAATGTCCCTGTGTAATTGAAAAATTCTAGAACCATTGACTTTGTGAAGCCTTTCTTTTAAATCGTTCCAAACAGAAAAGGCACTCTCAGTGTAAATATTCCCAGACATGAGCTCACGAGAAACAGAATTCATAATCCATGCTAAAACCAAAGCATTGCATCGTTCCCATAGGGGATGAAGACTAGGTTCAAAGTTTTCCTTCTTATAGGCACCAGTCACAAATCCAAGTTTGTTTTTCGAAATCAGACGAATTCTCATAGCTTTGCTCCAAAATCCGTAGTCCTCAAAATAAGTGAGTTTTCAGTGACCAAAGATAAACCAGCAGAATCCGAAGAATGAAGATAGAGAGGGTGATTGTGATCAATCTTCGGCGTTGCTTCGAAAACAAGATTAGTTGGAGCATCGCCTGAATTGAGGCCAGAATTCTCCCCAAGATTCTTGTCCGATTCATCCGCCATTTAAAGCGTGATAAGAACGTAGATCAAAGAAGATCTACAATAATCGGAAACAAATGATCATAGGACTACAGTATCAAAACAAGGGAGAAAGTGGAGCAAAACCAGATCCATAATAGAAATCACGCAATATATGTTTTCGTCACGGATCTTCTCAGTAATAATACAAAAATTGCGAGATCTACGAGTAACAGAACATAATCATCACATGCAAGAAAGATCTGTTTGTAAAAGGAATCCAACGACAAAGTTCTAGAAGGATCAAGTGTAGATCTGAACTTTATTCAAGCCGAAAGTCAAGGAATGATCATTTATCGTCATAGATCTACGGCGACAACTGTGAAATCACGAGATCTACAAACAAATAAGGATGAACATCACATGCAAAGAAGATTTGCTCAAAGAAAGGTTCCGAAAGGAGAGATTTCCGAAAGGTCAAGTGTAGATCTGAACTTATTCAGGCAAAGAAATCAAGTAATGATCACTTATTGTCACAGATCTACATCGATAACCATGAAATCGCGAGATCTACGAACAAATGAAGATGAACATCACATGCAAAGAAGATTTACTAAAAAAAAGGGTTCCGAAAAAGGAGATTTCGGAAAAATCAAGTGTAGATATAAATTATTCCAGCAAAAATCAC